>OY764963.1:25407317-35407317 GCA_963668005.1 Melieria crassipennis | reverse complement strand
AATTTAACCCTCTACATCTATTTTTGACAAAATTCTAAATTAAATTTTTTTTTAAATTGCATAATATCAGAGTTTCGGTTTTCATGTTTACCTTTAATTTTCCTATTAACTGCTATAATTGGTTCTGAAGACATTAACAAGTTTTGCTTCTTTTCGAAAGTTGCCTTGATTCGATGGCAAGCCACTCAGTATTACCGAAGCCTTCCATCGAATCTACCTTTTTTTGTAATTTTTCTAAATCAAGTCGTGTTTGCATATTATTACATACAAAAATTGATAGTTTAAGCGAAACGCAGCAGTGGTCGCTATGTTTTCCTGCCAACCATGCTGCAAAAAGGTCCCTACTTTTGACTGAATACGTCACTGAAAATGTTGAATTTCTTAAAAACGTGCAAGTTTCTGCAGCTAAAGTCCATGGTTTCTATTAATACATACTTTCAGCTATATCACACTGTAAAATCTTGAAGTAGTAAGAAGGAGTATTTTTTTAAAGTTTATATAAAGTTTGATGACACTGCACTTTTATTCCTACGAATTGACGTTTCTTTAAGTAACGGTACAAGGAATATGGAAAGCAGAACAAAAGAGGGAAAGCTTCCACATAGTTGCAAAAATAATATATTTATAGAATATATTTACTTAACATAAGGTTCCATGGGAAATTTTTCAATAAAGGACCTCGAACTTACATTCAACAAATTGCAATAATTTCTACCCAAGTCACCCACCTTCACAAAGTGCAAGTTTGGTGGCCTGCCATCGGTATATAAATTGATATTTTTAAAATCCGTTTTCACATTTTAGTAATTTGAGATATTTACTTCAGTACTACAAACTAATTTTTCTACATTTACGAAATTCATTTTTTTTATTTTTGTCCCTACTCGCGACACTGTGCGTCGTACCGTTTGCAAATTCGAATATGCAAGGGTGTGTGTCCGTGTGAAAATAAACGTGCGTGTTGCTTGTGTATGCGCTGAGGCGATTGAAAACAATACGAGCAACTGCACAAGATGAAAAGCAAATTGAATTTCCATGGCTTTCGGTTCTGCTATGACTACTGAACCATGTGAATTCGCAAAGGCGTACAGTAGAGTGTGCGTTCTTATTGATACAAAAAACAATACCATCAATTTCTGCTGTGCAATGTTGGCATTCATGTGGGCTACGTTGCCTTCTGGCCTAATAAAATTCATACCGATAAATTTTTCAAATTCATATATTAACAGCAACATATTACTATTTATTATTATTATATTTTATATTATTTAGTAATTTTATGTGTTCTTTAGTATTTTTATTTTATTCTTATTTTTCGTTTTACTTGCAATTTGCTCTTTTAGCCAAATGTAATCTAATATACTTTTTATTATATAATGTAATCTAATATAAATTGCTTATGTTCCCTACAAGTAGACGGTTCTGAAAACCACATTTTGTATTCATCTACTGTTACGTTTACAACACACAAATTGTACAAACGCTCTTTTATTTTCCTTAAAAAACGTATGAAATGTGTTGTAAAAGATTTTTGAAACAAAAAAAAATGAGTCGATTGGAGCTTTTAGTTTTAAACTACTGTTAAAATAGTTGAAATTTTTAAAAAATATAAACATTTCGTTTCCTTGTAAATTACAAAGCTCATCTTTTATTAAGGGGAGGTTCTCCTCTTTTCGGCCGAAAATAAAGCGAAATTCTTTAATTTACTGTCGGATAATGAAACGACTCACGAATAGACGGTTTTGATGGTTTATTAAGCCATCTTTCTAAAATACAAGAAAACAATTTTTTTTTACAAAATCCAATATGGCGGCCCAAAAATGGCGGGTCTTGTCAACCTCTGCAAGCGAGACATTGTTCGGAAACGTCAAGGCTGTAGCCACTTGTAGTGAACTGAAATCAAAAATTTTTTTTTTATAGTAAAGAATATTAAATTCCCTATGACTTATACCTATTTTTGAATAATTTTTATAAAAAATCATCTAATTTATGCATAATCATAGAAAAAGTTCAATTTTTACCATCTTTTTTTCGACTTTTCTTTTGTTAAAAGACTATTATTACACATTTGTTTATATTTGTTTTAGGTATAAGTCATATAAAAAATCATACCCTTTAAGAAATGCTATAGATGAAGTAACTCGGATAAGTAGATCATGAGTTACGCCTGACGTTAGGATGAAAGAAATGGTTTCGAGATAAACGCGTTTGAAGCAAATTAGAGCAGTGGAGCGTCCCGTAGCGCGCGTGAGACAGGTGTGTTCTCCCATGAAAATACGCGTCGTATCAAAAAATCCTTTTGCACACATATTCTCGACATTCATACCTTTCATTTCATCAAAAAAAAAAAAAAATTGATTTTTTGAAAAAAAAGAGGAGAACCTCCCCTTAATTTATTTCAGCCAAAATTAAAAAAAAGTATCTAAATTGAAAGAAAACGACAAATTAAAAAGTTATCTAAAGTTTTCTGCTTCTTCTTCCTTAACTATGTCAAGATATACCATTAAAAAAACGTGTATACTTCTCTTCTTTAAACTTAAATAATCAGTTTATTAATTTCGTATTTTTCCTAAAACTTCAAACTATTCTAAGGACCAAAAGTGTATTCTTGAAACCACAGAGGGCTCAGACGTCCACAAAGTAGCAATGTGCCATATGTCAACAAAATAGCGAAAGGGTTAACGAAAATATAAGAAATAGTGTACAAATTTCTCAAAAACTTAAATTATTTAAAGGATATGAAAAACTATGTTAAAAGTTGTCAGTATCCTAAAACTGTATATTGTTGAAATTGTATAGTTTTATCAATTACTCCAGTTTTGTCTCTTTCGCAAGATATCTGGGCGGAAAAATACAATTTTCTTTTATGATCAAGACATAATCAAGATCTACTTGAAAATCTTTTCTATTTGGTAAAAAACAGATGCGTTACAAACAATAATCTTTCACTTTTTGAGTTTGACCAGATTCTTGCGAAAATTATTTCAATGAAAATAATAGCATTTAAGGCAGGAACCTCCAATTGTGAACCAACTGACGAAGGTTCATTCACAACAATTGACAATAATACCAGTTTGTTGGAAATTGACAATGAAACTCAAAATGCTATAAATCGAGAGTTCAGTGAATAATTTTGCTTATCAAAGGATATATTTGATGCAGAGACAGCGAAATCTTCAAATGCCTTAGGGATTATAAAAAATGAACATATCAGTGATGGTTCCCTTCGTTATTTCTCTGGTTTCATATTGATGAAAACTATTGAAAAATTTGACTGTCATAACTGCAAAAAGTTAACCACCAAATCAACCACGTCAGAATTCATTCAGTTTTTAATTTAAACAAATTTTTTGGGGATTCAACCACGTCAGAATTCGTTTAAATTTTTCAATTCAAACAAATTTCATTTGGATTCATCCACGGCAAAATATTTTCAAATCAGTTAACGCAAGGCATACGAAAACGCAACCAGACAGCGCAATGATTAGATTGATAAGCTGTTCTTAGCAAATTTGTTGAAGCGAAAGCGATCGTCAACGAAAATAAGTATACACACAAAAAATAAGCGCGAATAAGTGAAATTGTGTTTTTGCTTTTGTTGGCTTTTTTGGTGGTTGATTTTTTCATTACGTGTGAAGGCAACGCACACAATTTTGAGAATATCTTCGAATAGCCGAAGTGCGTATGGGACCTGCTGCGCTGGTGCAAGGCGGGTCGCAACAACAATAGCAGCATCACAGCTCGCAGCAGCGATTAAGCGATGTGAAACTGGGAGAGTAAGCCGATTTTTGTGCGTTTTTTGCAATTCACGTACACAGTCTGTGTGTGCTGTCAGTGATCAGCTCTTCACTGTTTCCGCTCTTATCCCGATATTAGGGATTATTGTGCAAACTAAAACTCCGCCAGTTTTCTTTCAATTATTTGCTTTTTTCTGCATCAAATACACAACATATAAACTTTTTGGTTTCATTACGTAGATATTATTGAAAAATATACCAAACAACACAAAGCTTAATGCGTTGAATACGACAGGGTCAATTGTCGCCCTTTTTATTTCGCAGTTCTTCATTTAGCGAATCTCTAACGATCAGATCAGAACAGGTATGCTTTTGGTGATAAATGCTCTAGTTCGAACGCAGGACTGTTTTTTTTTATGCAGCTTTTAAAACCTTAATTTAATTCAATAAAAAGAATACCAAACGGTTCTTTTGACACTTTTGGGCAATAATACCAAACGGTTCTTTTGACACTTTTGGGCAATAATATATTTTTATAGTTAGTTCTATACAAACGTATTACGAAATTGCACAAAAAAAAATACAAATAAAAATAAATATTTCTTTGGTCACAAAAAATGACTCACACCAGCAACACTGGAAATTGAAATGAACTAGAACAGCAACCCCGTTTTAGAAATTTATATGGAGGAAAAAGTACGTTCCTGATCAAGCTTGGGGCCTACTAGTAGGCCCCAAGGTTGCAATTTTGCAATAATATTAGTGAAATTCTGTGCATGTATTTCTACCGGCTCTCCCACTTTCCCACGCTTAATCGCTGACATCAACATAAAGCAAATTATGAAAGCTGACTTCGAATTAAGAAGTGTGCCGAAGTCATCGCGAATATCTTCGAATAGCCGAAGTGCGTATGGGACCTACTGCGCTGGTACACAAATTTGTGCGAGTTGACACCTCTATGTGTTTATTTGCTTAGTGGTAATAGTTAAGTAACCGAAATGGAATAACTTGTCTTTTTTTTAAATAAATTGTGTTTTTATTCAAGGCAATGCCCGCTTACTGCACCTTCCAAGTTAAACTGAAGCAAGACCTCGTCGCTGAATACGTTGCGGAACACTCCGTCGAAGTCCTCAGAACAGCCCTTCATATTGTTGAATATAATAATACAATAATGATAATACAATAATAATAATACAATATTACAATTAGTACTTATCTGGCTTATATTTTTATATATTGTATATTTTTATTTATTTTGCTCACTTTCACTTTCACTCGTCAGATTTCACGTTTTGCGAATAATTATGCAAATTTGAGCGCGACGACCACCTGTTAATATGATTATTGCTGTTTCATTCTAACACCCGCGTTTTGAATTGAATATTTGAATATTTGTATATTGCTGTTTCATTCGGTCCTACGTGTTGTATTCAGTGTTGCCAATTCATTGTCTATCTAAATTTCTCCTGCGGTGTTGAATTTTTGCAAACTTATGGGCAGAAAGGGTAACATTTTTATTAAAATTAAAGGTTTCATATTTATTTAACAGAGTATACACGCATATAAGATACAATCTTTTGCATGCCAATTAGAAACACATTCATTTTAAGCATTACACAATAAAAACTATATTATTACAATGTTTTAAAAATTTACAAAGAAAAATCTTAATTATGTGTAAGTGAAAGTAGATAGGGTAAAGAGTGAGAGAAAAGTTTGAAATGTTATGAGAAATGTTTGAAGAGTAGATGCTTAAAATTACCACTACCCGAAATACATTTGATAGCACTAGGAAGCAAGTTCCAAGACCTAATGGCGCTAACGAAAGATAGCCTACTAGAGTTTTTGAAATTATGGTTAGGAATTAAGAGATTGTAGTTTCGACTTGACTTGCAAAACACAAGTTTTTCAAAAAGGTAGCTGGGACGCTTCGTGTGTATAAGTTTATGTAAGAACGTACAGTTTCGTCCTTCTAAGTAGCTTTTGAGGTCAAGGCCAAGCAACTGTCTAATATAAGAAGAAACGTGGTTCCCTTTCTTTAAACCATAGACGTAACGTGCAGCATTGTTGAAGGCAAGTTTGGTGTAGACAACCTCCGAATATGTAATTATGGGTAAAACTAGCTGTAGAACCAGTTTTCGTCTTGTCTCACATGGTACGAATGCAGCAGTCATTCTAAGATTTCGTAACGTCAAGTATATTTTGCTTACGACCGAGTTTATGTGGTCTTCACAAGACAACGAGGAATTGATCCTGAATCCAAGGTTAGTGATCCGGTCCACGAACTGCAGCTGAGAACCATTTAGAGAAATTGGAGGAACATCATAAAGCGAGTGCGGTGACTTGGAAACCGGAAGAACATAAGACTTTAGTGGATTAAGCTTGAGCTGGTTCTCGCAGGCCCATCTATAAATGGCGCATAGGTCTTCATTTACTCTCACACATAAGTCCTCAACTAGACCTACAGGCCTAGACAGATAGAGTTGGATGTCATCCGCATATGCATGCATAGACACACACTGAAAATGTCATTTATAAACATAGTGAAAAGGAGTGGACCAAGTACTGAGCCTTGAGGGACCCCAGTATTCACTAAATTATAAGAGGAAAAGTTATACCCAACCCTAACCCTCTGAGATCGACCATGTAAATAACTTTCCAAAAGTCTTACCGCACTATCCGCAAACCCAAAGTAACTTTTGAGCTTTTGACACAATATTGAATGATTTACACAGTCAAATGCCTTAGAAAAATCTAACAAACACAGTAAGGTAACCTTGCCAAGGTCGTATGGTATTCTTATGTCGTCGAGGACTTTGATAATAGCTGTGGAACAACTATGCGCAGGACGGAAACCTGACTGATGGGGTGACATTAGTGCAAACATGTCAATGTGACTAGAGATCTGGGGGTCTACTCTGTAATGCGATGCGAAAGCGAAAGCGATGCGAAAGTGCTGAAAAAAAGGAAAACAATCGAATTTTTTGAAATTTAAAATCGAAATACGCAGTGCCACAAATGCGAAAGGGGAAAATCTAAATGCGAAAGTAGAAAATTTCAATGCGATTGTCGGATTTCAGAGTACTAAGTGTGCGAATGCGATACATTTTATGTTCGCATCGCATTACGGAGTAACCCCCCTGCTCAGCTATGAGAGATTCGAAGACTTTGGAGAGTGAGGACAATATGCTGATAGGTCGGAAGTCAGCCGGATGTGAAGCAGCTGATTTTTTCGCCACAGGAACAATTGTAGCCACCTTCCAAATTTCCGGGAAACACGAACTTGTGAAGCAGTGATTTATTATATGCGTGAGGGGACCAAGCACATATCGAATAATGAGCTTAATAAATTTGATGGCAATCCCATCCTCACCAACAGCATTTGATTTTAATTTACTAATGCAGCGAGTCACATCAAGTTCACTAACAGTGTCAAACTGAAAGCTACAAGGGGAGATGGCAAGTCTATCTATTGAACACAGGTTAGGCTAAAAACATAGTGGAGGGGCGAGCAAAGCGAAGAGCAAAGCGACGAAAACAAATCAACGCTTTTGAATCGAAGCGCACATAGTGACGAGCAGAGCGAAGAAAGCTGAAAAAAGCAAAGCGACGATTTCAAAATATTTTGTTTTCATCGAAAATTTCTGTTCCGGAAAATTGTATGTGCACGAAAAACATGAATGTGGAAGCATTAATAAGCGTTATTTTGCAAAAAATGCATTATGGGATCAGAAAGATCCCATGCACCACAACCGTCACGTCCTGGACAAGCAATGGGATAAAGTTGCAGCAAAAATGCAAACAACACGTTTCGTTAAAATTTGTCCAATGTTTTATGCTTGATTTTTTGCATAACATAATCAAAAGTGGACATTTGCTTACGAAAATATGCCTGAAACCTTTCAGGACTCTCGCGCAGTGGATGGTATAAATGGTGAAATTCGCCATGAATCTTTCGTTCCTTGTTAATTTTATGGAAGAAATTAAGAGTTAATGAAGAGTTTTCACAAATTAAATCCATTTTCACAGAAGACCGATAGATAGATGGATAGAATAATTCTTTTGATTACTCTTGCAGCGACGCGTCACTATGTTTGTTTGACTCTTTGCTCGCTCTACGCTTTGCTCGAAGCTTTGCTCGCCGCTCCACTATGTTTTTAGCCTTAAGCTTGCAGCAAGACGAGCTAGACACAGAACTAGCAAGAAAGTAATCACAAAGTATATCCTAAGTAGCGCGACTCTTTGACAACCAGACGTCGATTCTGTATGACAAGAACTGTCAAATTGTTGTTGTTCACGTGTAAAACTGAGCTCACCACGGTGGCCGGTCACTAGTGGCAGGATTGCGTGTACGTGAAAAATACTGAAAAAATTGCGGTTTCTATGAATTCCTTAAACGTAATTTAAGACGATTTTATAAAGGAATCACTTACTTTTTATGTTGGTATAGCCAGACAAAAGAAAGCTAAATAAAATTCTCATAAATTAGTCGGTTTTTACCAAAATTTATGAACAAATTTAAATTATTTCGTTTGTTATTCAAGAGCAACTCTGCCTTTGTTATATATATTCACCACAAGTCATTTTCAGTTGCAAATGAAATTCAAATGATATTTTTTGAATATATTGGCGAATGATTATATGTTCAAGTACCACAGCAACTTTTTCGTAACCTATTGTTAAATGAAGGGGCCATAAGTATTATGCTGATCCCTCACGGTTAATTGAAAACTGTAAAAAATTGGTATCTGCCAAGTCTCTGCTACTAGCAATTGACTAGCAATATGAATGTAAAAACTAATTATAAACAAAATCAGTATGTATAACTTTATCATCAAACGTGAAAATTCGTTTTAATTGAAAAATTAAAAATTTCGCACATAATACTCTATACATTTACATTCGCAATAAACACGTTTTAATCATTTTGTGTATTTACTAAATTTGTATTAAGCACTTTAGGAAAAATCCAAACACAAAATCCAATCCACATCATTACAGTAAGGCTAATTGTTTCCTTTATTATCATAATTTGCTTCAAAATGATATAGGTTTTTCCTTGTGTCGTAGCCTTCAATGATCAATTTTAATTCGCAGAAGCATCAATTTCCAGCAAAGCTAAATACCAAATGCACTTGTATGAAAACGGCCTCTAGAGAGCTGCACCGCGTCGCACGCATTGACGACCGATTATTGTTGTTGTGGTAAATGCTCAATATTTTGCATTGCTGTAGTTATTCACAAATCTTTCGACCAGAATCGGCAGCTCTACAGCATGGCACAAGTACTTGTGGCCGTAGCGCATCTCTCCATCTAAGCGATGAAACTCAACGGGCCCCCAACCCATGCCGCGCGTATCCAGCGCTGTGCGACACAGCTTATAGCCCAGTTCGAATGGCACCACATAGTCACCCTCGGCATGGAGATTCATCACCGGCTGCTTAAACTCAGCGAATTGGCGTATATGGGTCGTGCAATGCTTAAATCAAGCCAGGGCAGATCTTTGAACGGCTGCAGACACACGAAACAAAATACATTTGCAATAATTTAGCATAATCAATGGGGCGATGAGTACAAGAAAGCCCACCCGCGTAGTAGTAGTGCACACAAGTTACCCGCCATACCGGTGCCCAGCGAATGGCCCCAGAAGAACACCGGGTTCGAGGTCACTGAGGTGATGTACTTGTAGACGGCGATGGCATCGCGCACAACACCCTCCTCGGTGGGCGAGACCTGATCCGAGTCGCCATAGCCACGATAGTCCAGCGAGAGCACCTGGTAGCCGAGCTTGGGCAGCAGCTTGTACATGTTGCCGTGCAGGTAGAGCAGAGCACCTTCAGCAGGTGCTCGTAGAAGTTCACCTCGTCGTCGGGCGTCACAGTTTTCTGAAAGTGGGTTAGTGCCGCATCGTCATCGGTCATATTCCGTGCTTCCAGAAGTTCCTGCAGCAAAAAATAATCATGTCAACGATGTGCCACGAAAAAAGCACAAACTCGATATAGCAAACCTGACATCAGTTTTATGCGCACTATTGCTTCTAGTAGCTGTTTATAACAGTCCAACCATACACATTTGCTGTCTAAAAACAACTTAAGTGTGACCAGATTTGAGTCACATCCCGCTAAAGTTCATTGGGGTATGACATACCCCACCACACCAATAACGTAACTTTTTGTGTAAACGATTTTGAATTCAAATTGTTATTTTCGATGGTCTAGTAGGCATCGATTTGTTAAAAAATTCACCGTACGGAAAAATAAGAGGCAAATACCAACTGCCCAACTGCTACGTGCAAGAAAAGCTCCTAGTTTAGTATTCGCATTTTGTCGCCGTAGAAAACGAATGTCGTATATTTCATTGAATTTAATGTGGGATCGGATAACAAACGAATGACAACACGCGGACGGACCTTTCAAAATACATCCCTGACGGACATGGAAAACGGAAAAACAGCAAGACGAGAGAAAGCGGACGGACGACAGGAGAAACGGACATTCATCGTAGTGACGCTAGCGAGCGCAGACGTATCGGACAGTTTTCCCTTCATATTTATATTAAATAAATAAGATTAAAACCAAGGCAACCAGGCATTTCATTTACTCGGAGTAGGACATCAATCCTACTATTAGGACATCAATCCTACAAATGGGGGCTCGACCGGGAAATGCCTGAAGTAAAAAGTAAAGACAGTGAAAAGTAAATTAAAGTTTAAAGTTAAAGTTGAAATGTTGAACTTGCTGGAAGTGTGCTGAAGTGACAGTGGATTTATAAATGCCTTTAAGCATTAGTAAACAGGGATGCAGCCTCTTTCCTGCATGTGAGATTGGCACGAGCCTGAAGTGCGTGCACATTTGAAAAAACGTTTACAAAATTCAAAAGAAGGAAGCGACGCCGGCGCACATCAGTCGTCGCAGTCCCAACATTCCGTTACGGCAAAACATCAACGAGCAAAGCAGCGAGAAGGAAGCGACGCCGGCGCACATCAGTCGTCGCAGTAGCATTCGGTAACGGTAAATTTCAACGAGCGACGCCGACAAGAGTAGGCTGTGGGTACAGCAGAGTGAACAGCAGCGAGCGGTGACAACAGCAGCGAGGACAGCAGACTGTGTGCACAGCAGAGTGTGCAGCAGCGAGCGGCGACAACAGCAGCGAGGACAGCAGACTGTGTGCACAGCAGAGTGTGCAGCAGCGAGCGGCGACAACAGCAGCGAGGACAGCAGACTGTGTGCACAGCAGTGTGCAGCAGCGAGCGGTGACAACAGTAGCGACGTGATCGAAGCAGAGCGCGACGCGGCGAAGCAGATAAGTAAAAATATCGTTTGTCTATTCTGTTTTGCTTTGAGAGGCAAAAGTTGAGTTGTTTGTTTGTAAGTGCACACGCACAAAATTTTGCATAAGCAAGTTGAATGAAAATTGAAATGAAGGAAAGTTGAATGGAAGGAAAAGCAAAGTTGAAATAAGAAGATTGAATTGTAAACGGATAGAGTTGCCGCGTTACATAAAAGTATAAAATAAGATTTTAATGTTAGCAAGCGAAAATATTTGAAGAAAGAAGTTAATGTTCAACGAATAACATTCAACAAAGAATATTTTGAAATAATTTATAATACTTTTCTATATTTTATTGTATTGCTGTAATATTAATTTTTGTAAGACATGGACAAGGACGAAATTTTGGGGTTGACGGTTGAGGGGTTAAAGACGAAATTGGCTGAGTTGGGTTTAGTGACAACCGGACGGAAAGCGACATTACAGGACCGGCTGCTTGAACACTTCGGCCTGAATGTTAGCGACGATGAAACAACAGACTATGATGATGCGGCTAGTCGGCGTAGCATGCCGCCCGCCGTTGCCGATAGATCCACCTTTACACTCCGAGATATCGAAGACTCTATGACCTCTTTCAGTGGCTCAGGCCAGGTTAGTTTCGAATTATGGCTGGAAGACTTCGAAGCTAATGCAGCAGCGGTGCAGTGGAACGAACTACAGAAATTTATTTATTCGAAGCAGTTACTAAAGGGAGCTGCAAAGATGTTCGTACGCAGCCAGTCCGGCATACGCAATTGGAGCTCGCTAAAGCTCGCATTGCGCGGGGAGTTTGGCGCTGCCTTATCATCAGCCGAGGTACATCGTGCTCTCCGTAATCGCCGAAAGCGTCAAGCAGAAGATCTGCGGGAATACCTGTATGTTTTGATGGAGATTGGGAAGGCAGTAAATTTGGACGACGCCAGCTTAATCGAATACTTCATCGATGGGATACCTGACAGTAAGCAGAACAAAAGCAACCTATATCAGGCTAAAAGTGTCGCAGAGTTGAAAGAGCAGATACGGGTGTACGAGAAAGCGCGGTTTAGCAAGCCTCCCTCTACGAATACGAATCAGGCCCAGCCGTTGTCTTCAAACAGGGTTTCGCCGAGTTCAACTTCAGCACAGAGGAAGTGTTTCACTTGTGGAGACGTCTCGCATATAGCCCGAAATTGTCCACGTAAATCAACGGCATGCTTCAAATGCGGTAAGGAAGGTCACCGGTCAGCAGAATGCAGAAGCGTCGATAGGGTTGTTAAACCCGAGACACATAGTGTGAACGTAATAAATGGAATAGGGGAGAAGAGAGGTGGGTTAATTTTTAAGGACCTCAATCTTAATGGATACAGTGTTTCCGCATTAATCGACACTGGGTCCGATTTGTGCCTCATGCGTTATGATACGCTCATGATGCTGAAACTGGACAGTGATTTGACTAAAGAGAGGCGACGATTGGTGGGAATTGGTGACAGCGAACTCACAACAATGGGTTTCTTCACCATTCAGATTAACATAGACGGCATTGCGTTGGATGTTACCTTCCACGTAACCAGGGAGCGGGACATAAAATATGCGCTCGTATTAGGCAACAATGTGCTAAAGCAAGTGGACATGATAGTGACGGAAGATGGAGCGGAGTTTAGGCAAAAGGTAGTGCAGCGGAAAGGACAAGTCGGTGAGGACGCAAACGAAGTAGCGGCTGGAGGGCCGGTGGGAATAAGCTCGTATGTTGGTAATTCACTTGAGTGCGCATTGGTGCGCGATGGTGCTGAAAGAAGCAATGAGGCAGTTGGATGGTCGCGAGAGTACAACGAGGTACAAACGGCTAAAAGGGGACAACGAGAGCGTGAGCGTGCGCACTGTTGTTGCTGAGGAGTCCATTGTAAAAGATGAGAAGCGAATTACCGAACTGATGGAAGTTTTTGGAGATTTATGCCTAGTCGCAGGTATAAAAGAGGCTCCCGAATTCGAGATAGACTTGTCGCACTTGCATAAAACGCATGCAGATGCTGTACGAAAAACGATATCAGCGTATAGGCCTGTGAAGACTGTTCAGTCGCCGGTAGAAATGAAGATCTTGCTCACTGATGACAACCCCGTGTATGAGAGGCCAAGGCGAATGTCTTACGCTGACAGATGTACTGTGGACGAACAAGTAACGCAATGGTTGGAGGAAAGGGTCATTAAACCCAGCACTTCAAACTACGCGTCACCGATTGTACTGGTCTCCAAAAAGGACGGAGGCAAACGACTTTGCTGCGATTATCGGCGATTGAATGAGAAGATAGTGCGAGACAATTTCCCAATGCCGATAATGGATGATGTGATCGAGCAGCTGCAGGGAGCCGTAGTATTCACAACGCTTGACCTGAGAAACGGATTCTTCCACGTTCCAGTGGAACCGAGCTCGAGAAAGTACACTTCTTTCGTAACCCATAGCGGCCAGTACGAGTTTTTATACGTGCCGTTTGGGATATCAAATTCGCCAGCAGTCTTTTCGAGATTCATTTTTGCAGCGCTCAGAGAACTGATACAAAGCGGAACAATTGTGGCATACATGGACGACCTAATAATTCCCTCTAAGGATGAAGTTGAAGGTGTCCAAAAGCTGGAGGTGGTTTTGAGAACGGCAGCGGCGAATGGGTTGCAGATAAAGTGGAGCAAGTGTCAGTTTCTGATGAGGAGAGTCGAATTCTTGGGGTACATAGTCGAGAATGGGTCAATAAAACCTTCCGGAGCGAAGACGAGCGCGATTAAGAATTTTCCGCTTCCGCACGATCGCAAAGCCATGCAACGTTTCCTGGGATTGACATCCTATTTCAGAAGATTTGTCGATGGATACGCCATTATCGCCAGGCCACTTTCAAATTTGCTGAGGAAAGACGTTAAGTTCGAGTTGCAGGATGAGCAGTTAGCAGCATTCCAGCAGCTGAAAGCAGCGTTGGTGAGCGCTCCAGTATTAAAGCTGTACAGCCCGAAGGCTGCAACGGAAGTACATACTGACGCAAGTATGTTCGGCTACGGGGCGGTATTACTGCAAAAGGATGGCGACGACCAGGAGTTTCACCCAGTGCAGTACATGAGTCGTAAGACTAAACCGGCGGAAGAAAGGTACCACTCGTACGAGCTGGAAGTGCTGGCGATCATTGAAGCACTCAAGAAGTGGAGAGTGTACCTGATGGGGACCAAATTCAAGATCATAACTGATTGCAACGCGTTCGCCATGACGATGAGGAAACGAGATGTTCCACTAAGAGTGTCCCGTTGGGCGATGTTTTTGCAAGATTTCAACTATGAGATTGAACATCGAAGTGGTACAAAGATGCGGCACGTCGACGCTTTGAGCCGCGTGTCATGCCTGATGCTAGAAGACTCACTGAATCATCGTCTAAAGCAAGCGCAACAACACGACGATTGGATTCGAGCAGTTCGCAAGGTGCTGGAGAAAGACGACTATGAAGACTTTTACGTCAAGCATGATGTTCTCTATAAGGATCCGGTGAAAGAGCTTATAGTGGTACCCACACTCATGGAGGATGAGATAATCAAAATGGCGCATAAGCAGGGGCACTTTTCCATCAAGAAAACCCAAGATGCTGTTGAAAAGTCATTTTTCATCCCGCAGTTGAACTCTAAGGTTACTAAGGTGGTGAGGAGCTGCGTAGAGTGCATCGTAACCAATTCAAAGTCTGGGAAAAGGGAAGGATTCCTGAATCCTATTAATAAAGAAGACCAGCCATTGGGAACTTTCCACATTGATCACGTGGGACCGATGGAGATGACCAATAAGGCGTACAACTACATTCTGGTTGTTGTGGATGCATTCTCCAAGTTTGTGTGGTTGTACCCCACGAAGAATACTGGTGCAGAGGCGGTGGTAGATCGGCTGAGTAAGCAGGCAGCGACATTTGGGAACCCGAAACGGATCATCACCGACAGGGGTGCCGCTTTCACATCTAACCTCTTCAAAGATTATTGCGAGAGCGCAGATATCCAACATTTGTTAATAGCGACAGGCGTTCCGCGAGGTAACGGACAAGTTGAACGGATGCATAAAATTATCGTCCCTATGGTGTCAAAGCTATGTCACGAAAATCCAGGTAGCTGGTATAAGAAAGTGGATCACGCCACGAAGTACAAAATCGTCACCGTTCAAAATACTGACAGGGTTGGAGATGCGGGTTACGGGAATACCAGAGCTGCAAGAGTTATTGGAAACCGCGGCTATTGACGAATTGGATGCCGAAAGGGAAGCCGTACGCCAACAAGCGCAGCAGAATATTGCGGATATCCAAAAGGAAAACCGCCGCACGTTCGATGAGCACCGACGATCCAATGTTGCCTACGAACCCGAGGAGCTAGTAGCCATTAAGCGAACGCAATACGGGTCAGGACTGAAACTGCGGCCTAAGTTCTTGGGTCCATATAGGATCGTTAAGAGGCTGGGACATGGTCGGTACGAGGTCATCAAGGTCGGAGAGCACGAAGGGCCAGGGCGTACTACGACCGTTGCGGAATTTATGAAGAAGTGGAACCCTTCATTCGGGTCGAATGAAGCGCAGGATGGCCGAATGTGGGATCGGATAACAAACGAATGACAACACGCGGACGGACCTTTCAAAATACATCCCTGACGGACATGGAAAACGGAAAAACAGCAAGACGAGAGAAAGCGGACGGACGACAGGAGAAACGGACATTCATCGTAGTGACGCTAGCGAGCGCAGACGTATCGGACAGTTTTCCCTTCATATTTATATTAAATAAATAAGATTAAAACCAAGGCAACCAGGCATTTCATTTACTCGGAGTAGGACATCAATCCTACTATTAGGACATCAATCCTACATTAATAGCACATACGACAATAGTTTTCATCGTATCATATGTTCCAAAAAATATCATTAATACACAAAAATATCATGATTCTGTAAATCCTTGAAATTAGACGAAGCTGTACCAAAACGTCGTCAGTACAGCACTCGATGTTCGGTTTGTCCGAGAGCAAAAACCCTATACGACTTCCGAAAAAAGCGCTAATTTTGAAACCCTGTAATTCGCTCCTCTTTCAGGGTAGCTACCAAAAATTTAATGTCACATAACTATATGTATTTCATTTTTGAAACTGACTATGTTTTTTGGAAAATTATATACAGAAATGTTTTTAAACCCCATTATATGAAGTCAACTTATAAATATCGGTACTTTTCGTTTATTTTTGTTATATTTGATATTTGCTTTTGTATTTTCTTGCGTAAAAGTAAATGAAGAATAATATAAAATTGCTATCTTTTATATTTGTGTTGTTTCGTGAGGTTGCTGCTATATCAAGTGTTGGGGTATGTCATACCCCACCACACCAATAACGTAATTTTTTTCCACCACACCAACGCCGGGTTAAGTAATTTAGTCAAAAATGACATTTCATTTTTGCCTTGGTGGTGAAATTTGCACAATTTGTGGTGAAAGTGGTCAAATTATTATAAGACAGGGTTGAAATTTTTGTTATCGATGGTGAATAGAGAAGTGTATTTAGATGGGAAATGTTTGTAATGATTATAATTTCATTTAAATTACTTCATTCAGTTCAGTCGCATCAAAGATATTTAATAATGAATACGAAAATGTTCTTCTGAACACATTCATCATCTTTTGATTAAATTATCGTGTTGTGCGTTTGTATTACGAATCAGAATGAATAAAAACATATTTTTAGTACGTATAAAGAGTAATGAAGATACACAACATTACTATAACGCGAAAAATTTTAGATCATTTATTACAAGAAACTTTTTCGTTCGCATTTTACTTTGTACAACAACAAAATTACCTTGATATTGATTCTGAATGTTTTATGTTTTCATCATGAAATTATTTGTGCGAAAGCAAAATAGAAATTTGTATTAAAATGTTGTCTATTTTAATCAACTGTGGTTATAACTATTGTATTTCTACAGTAATTTTACAGTTTCGTTAAGATATTTAATCTTTCAAACATTTCTTTATTTGTTGATTGGAAAGAGCAGTCAGAAAATTAGGCACAAAATTTGCTCCAAAACCAAATGAAAATCGTTGTGGGTTAACACTGCTTGTGCGGCAACACTGCCACTAGTGTCCGGCCAAAAAGAAGTCGCGCTACTTAGGATATACTTTGGTAATCATTTAGTACATCAGGGTCAAGACAGCAGGTATCCGAATTTTTAATGCACACTCCGACACTTTTCAGGTTATTCCAAAGCTGTTTGGGCGGTAGAGAAGGACGTAGTTTAGAGCTAAAGAAATTCTTTGTGGACTTTCTGAATATAGAGACAGCTTCATTCCTAGCCCTACGGTGCATATCCCAATTGTAGTCAGTTGGATTTCTCTTCCATTTGCTGTAGGTTTTGTGACGCTTCTTTAGGGCCAGTTTCACTGCAGCAGTAAACCAAGGACAGCTGCCATTGATAACACAACGTGTACGTATTGGCACATGAGTGTCAAACAATTTGGAAATATTATCAATCAGGATATTAAATTTATCATCAACTGAAGAGTACCACTAGCATTCGGACCAATCTACAAGTGACAAGTCATTCAACAAACAAACAGGATCAACGGACCTATAATCACGGAAGGAGAGAGTATTTTCAACAGTAACAGTATTAAGCATAATATTCAGAGTACAAATAATTAAATCATGATCAGAGATAAATGATATTTGGTCGAGCAACAATAGTGAAGAAGTATCAGAGACAACAAACATATCCAACAGGCTAGGACGGGCATTGACCGCAAACCTGGTTGGCATCACAGTATTAACTACAGTAAGGCCTACCTCAGCCACGCTATCAAGAAACTTGCAGGCAAGGCTGTCATTGGCAAGAGTATTAATATTAAAATCACCACATAAAACAAAATGATCATAATCTATCGCATAACAGGATAATGAAGCAAACAAAGGGTCCAAGCTACAGTTACGGCTAGGATTGTAGACACAAGAAAGAAACACTTCAATGTTCAGAAACTCCACCTCCGATACAGAAGACTTACTCAGTACATTGACCTTCAAGTCAGCTTTGCAATATATAGCAACTCCTCCCCCTCTCTTGCCTGATCTATCATTACAGAAAAGTTTATAATTTTTTAACATTAGGTAAGAATCATTCTGAATAATTATCGCTAGCGCCAAAGTCAGAACTATTAATATTCTTATTTCTTAACCTTGCTTCCATTTTTGTTTTGAATACATCTTTTGAATGCTGGGCAATCTCTGCTGAATATCGAATGATCTACATTGACATCCAATAAACTTTTCTGTACCAATTCATAACAATTTGCACACTTAACAAAATCAGATTTACAGTCTTTTACATCATGATTTCCCGCACATTTACTACATGCCTTTTTGTTTATACATTTGCTAGCTTTATGGTTATAACCAAAACATTTGTAACATCTCAATATATTCACATGCTCAAATAACAGACAAGAATCCTATTCTATTTTAATTCTTTTTTGTGCTAAGATGCTATCATAAGTGACCGCATCGGTTTCAATTATAGCATTGTAGCATTCTTCCCTTCTATTTACATTTGTATAAACTTTTATAATTTTAAATTCTTTGCCAAAACAAGCATCATTTTGTTGTCGAGTCTCTCCGATAGGCCAATCACTTTGAACAGCCTCTTGATCATGCTGCTCTCCTTCGATTTCTCCAGCTCATAATCTTTACCAATTCGCTCATTGATTTGCTGTTGCACTTGCTCAGAAGCCTCCTTGTTCTTACATTGCACGATTAGACCACCACTATTTAGCTCTCGCACAGAGCTCACTAGGCCTTCAGTTGGTTCTATTGCTGTTTTTAATGCATTCTTCGCCTCCTTGTTTCGCTTTCCTTTATCTTTAGGTTTAATAACAATTTTGTTTTCGTTACTTCTGGCAATTTGCGCATATGACAATTTATTACAATCATTTTTATTTAGATTTTCCTTGCAGGTTTCTTTAACCCTCTAACGGGCAAGCCCGCCTCCAGGCGGGGTACAGCAAAATGCGTTTGCTGAGTAGGCGACGAACTTTATTTATTTAAATATGGCTGACAATGATCACAATGGAAAAGTTCCCTTTAACTAACGGTATACATTTTGTGATCATAATTGAGCTTCTTTTGGTTTTAAACCCATTTGAAGTGAGAATTTGTCGAATCCGGACGAAAATAATTATTTTCCCAAGTATGAGTTTTTCATTTAATAAAAAGACTAATAAATCTTGGAGATTGAAGCTGCAGAAAATTTCAGTAAGCAAACCAATATTTGTATTTGTATATAATTGATTTTGTTTATGAGAATTATCATTGGGAGACCTACAGCCACCCCCTAAAGCAAGACCGCCTGCAGGCGGGGTTGCCGGTTTACGTCAACTTTGTTTATAGCTTGCACTGAGATGTTTAGGATGTATTTACTTTGTCTTAGAGATTATAATACTCTAAAGGAGGCATGGCCGGTGTAGAAAAATATACGTATTTTACTTTTAGATAGATTTCCATACAAAAATAATTTTAAAAAATTGAGTATTTCGATAATTACCATAAAATATGTTCGTTTATGTGTATTACAGGTTGATTGTACTAAATGAAACTTATATTTGTGTTTCAGCAACACCAAAGACTGTTTTTTTACTTTACACAAAAAAGTAAATGACATTGTCAAACATTTACTATCACTTCTTTTGATTTTCCTACCTTCTCATCACTTGCTTCTATGCACCTGAATATGCTGTATTTTCGGCAGCCCCGCCTGGAGGCGGGCTACCTTTAAACACACCTAGCGACGAAACTACTCGCCTGAGACAAAAGTTAATATCATTTTCGCCTTTCTCATGACGAAATTAACCAACTGTAATTTTTTTACAGCAATACAAAATTGGCCTGCTAGAGGGGTAAAGCTTTCATAAGGTCTGTTTGGCAACGAATAATTTGTACGAATATGTACAAATTTTTACTGGACCCTGTTTGTTTACGCCAAATCTCCAGTAACGAGAGAGAAACTGAGAGCGTAAAGTGGCAGTTCATTTCGGGAAAACTTGCAAGTTTTTACTGGAGAAATTTTGTCCAGTAACTTTTTGCCAGTAAGAACAAGAAAAACATATGACTGGCTGTCATATGATCGACTGCAAAGAAAAATAAATTTTGTAAACATTGGAAGGAAAATGCAACCGGCAAAGAAATTGTGCGCTCGCGAGTCTGCGAAACCGTCTTGCCCAGCTTTACTTGCTACAGCTAAAAGGGAAGAATCGTAGATTGAGCCCAACGAACCATTTGTCTTCTGCATTAAATTTCTATTTGCACTGAATTTTCCCTACCGCCTCAAACCTCAAATTAAACTTTTAGATCAGCTGTTTCGTTCTTTAACCCTCCTGTTTACACCCTTTTTTACTGTGTATTGTGAGTGGGCCAAGTCCCAGTGGTGTAACCAAGAGTTAAAATTTGCAAATTCTTACAAATTGCTGTTTGTTTACTTTTTTGGATAGTTTCATTTTTGGGAGCGTAAGCTCACTTACTCTCCTGGGGGGTTACTCTGTAATGCGATGCGAACATAAAATTTATCGCATTCGCACACTTAGTACTCTGAAATCCGACAATCGCATTGAAATTTTCTACTTTCGCATTTAGATTTTCCCCTTTCGCATTTGTGGCACTGCGTATTTCGATTTTAAATTTCAAAAA
The DNA here is from genome assembly GCA_963668005.1 of Melieria crassipennis. Taxonomy (NCBI): domain Eukaryota; kingdom Metazoa; phylum Arthropoda; class Insecta; order Diptera; family Ulidiidae; genus Melieria; species Melieria crassipennis. The sequence continues at coordinate 35,386,575 of OY764963.1, read as the reverse complement.
AATTCGATTGTTATACTTTTTTTTTATTTTGTTTGAATTTTATGACACTCGACGCTAGTAATGCCAACTTACTCTCGAAACAAAATAAGGGCCGTTTTTCAATAATGCGAAAGCGATACAGAGTACCGATTGACTTTCGCATCGGAACTCACTTTCGCATCGCATCGCATTACCGAGTAGCCCCCCTGATAATTTTTACTGGAAATCTTCCCAAACAGACTTATGCCTCGTTCTGATTATGTCATATTCACTGACGACAAAAACTGCCTTATATGTCATGTTCGTCATATGTCGTCAAATGCGTTCTCATTGCACGGCAAAAGCTGACGAAAAATACATATGACAAGGTTTGCCATCGATTGAAGTCAAATTTCGGTGTCAAACGACTAATATGCCGTTCTCACTTCGATAGTCAAATACGATTTGACGTCATATTTTCAAAGTGAACAAATGTTATTCGAAAACAGGAAAACTGTGCAAAGGAGTGATAGTGGCCACCGCGGCTTTTGGATTGATATCCTGTATCAGCGTATTAAAAAACCAAAAACACAGAAGACGTAGTGCGAAAAAGCGCTGGTGGATTCGACCTGGGCTTACCCACAGATCCACCAGTGGATTTTACGGAATGCTGCGGGCAAGGATGCGTTAGCAGGACCCGCAGTGGTTCCGCAACTTCGTCCGGATGTGTGTGGACGACTTCGACTACCTTGTGGCATGTCTATCGCCACACATCAATAAAAAAGCACGAAGTTTCGGCAAGCGATTACGGGGCGAAACATTCACATTTTCAAATGCAAACACAAAGATTTGCCAGCATGTTGACATTTTTTGTTTTGTCGTCAAACGTAGTCAAATCGTTCGTTCGACACAAATTCTATCGTTCTCATTTGATTGTCATTTCGTATGGCAAATCGTAGTCATACATGCAGGCATATTTTTAGGGCACAAAAAAATCAAAATTCGAAAGCTGAAAATTTTATGAATTGAGGGCATTTGTTGAATGTGAGCATTTCCATACTGCTGCCTAAAATTGTGCTCCGATATTATAGCTCAAAAGTAAATCCTTGCTTTTGTTGCTGAATTTATGAATGGAGAACTTACATATTTGTACATATTTTCTATTACAAACATCGTATTTCAAAAATGTCTTTTTTAATTGAAAGCCCCAACATTCTTCTTTCACTAAATGACAATATATATTTTTTGTAAGCAAAATTCTTTTGTGTATTCGCAATCTTGTAAAGTAACTGAAAATTTGACTTTGCAAATGAATAACTCTTGCAAATTTGAACCGATTTTAATGTTTTAAATTTTAAATACATAGTTAGAGTATTGTTAATCTATGTTAAAAAAATTGCATTTAAGACTTCAGGTTTGTAGGAGCTACATGCATGTAATGGTCAAAAAACATGTAAAACGCCCTCGAAGAAAAACCATCAATATTTCCTAAGCCGCTCAAACAATCAAAAAACTAAACGCTAAACTAAAACGCAGTTGTGATCAGCGTCCAAAAATCCTTTAGAAAAGTATAGTTTGATTTTAGAAAAAAAAAAAATGTCGATTTTGTTGCTCTGTGTCATTGCAAGGCCTTTTCACAGTATTGAGGTTGTTCACTACATCAAGGTTAACATTTTTGTTCAAAAATTTGTTGTATTTGCTCACTATTTTGTTCACTATTTAGATGTTTTCGATTGTTCACTACTTAGAGCACTACAGGTAAAAATCTGGGTGTTCACTATATAGGGGGTTCACTATACTCAGACACGACTGTATAACCAAAATGTAACAAAAATAACCAAAATGCTTATTCAACATAAGCAAAATAAATAACTTATACATAAATTTCAAAATTTAAGGAGCATTTAAAAGGCTTTTAACACATATGTATGTATGTCTAACATAAAATAAATAATTATAATTAACTCGTGCGTGAGCACAGTAAAAATTTCAGTGAACTGCAAAAATAGACAGGATATCTTTTTTCTAATTACAGTGGACGTCCAATATAACAAATCTTAGGTTGTACCCCCAATTTGTTAAATCGAAAAATTAAATCGATCGAAATTTGTATTTGTTTTAAACCATCCTTCTTAATAAGTTTCACATATTCAGAGTTTAATAAATATCTTGTTTTATTCCAAAACAAATCATGTGAAAATGATCAGCAATGCATACAAACAGAGTTTGAAAATGTTGATAACTTGACGTTAATTTGAAAGTTTTAACGTAGCAAAAATAAAAATAATTGAGGAACCGTTCACTTGCCGAAACCAAACAGTCATTGTTATTGTAAAGAATGTGAACGCTCCAAAACAATTTGAAGGTTTTTTGACGAGGGTGAAAAACAAAAAAAAATATTCGTTATATCGAATACCAAATTTCACTTTCGTTCGTAATATAGAACCATCAATGGGAAAAATATGGCCGTACGTTAAATCGAAAATTCGTTAAATGGAAAGTTCGTTATACTGGACGTCCACTGTATTAGGTTGGGGAAAAAGAAATCCATTATTTCTCATTGAACTTTAAGACGTTGTTTCGCATGCTTCGAATTGTCCGATTTGAGTCAAATATGTACCGTTTTGTCCTATAATTTGTTGCCATTTTAAAGGTAGCTTCATAATGCCTCTCTCATTGAAGTCTTGGTCCTTATTGCCGAAAAACTCTAGTAATCGATTTTCACATTCTTCTCTTAATGCCAATTTCTTATCACTCAGGAAGTTTTGCAAAGCGAGAAAAAGATGGTAATCGCTTGGTGCCAGGTCCGGACTATATGTTGGATGCATCAAAACTTCCCAACCAAGCTCCCGGAGTTTCTGGCGAGTCACTATAGACGTGTGTGGCCTGGCGTTGTCCTGGTGGAACACAACACCTTTTCTGTTGGCCAATTCTGGCCGTTTCTGGTCAATCGCTAGCTTCAAACGGTCCAGTTGTTGACAGTAGAGTCTGAATTTAGTGTTTGGCCATATGGAAGCAGCTCATAATAAATGATTCCCTTCCAGTTCCACCAAATGCAAAACAGAACCTTCCTGGCCGTTAGTCCTGGTTTGGCCACCGTTTGAGCTGCTTCACCGCGCTTTGTCCATGCTCGTTTTCGCACAATATTGTCATATGTCACGCATTTCTTATCCCAAGTCACCATCCGTTTAAGAAATGGGTCGATTTCATTCCGCTTGGCCAAGGCTTCGCAGATGGAAATTGGATCCATCATGTTTTTTGGTGTTAATTGGTGTGGCACCCAAACATCGAACTTCTTTTTGAATCCAGCTTTGTGCAAATGGTTTAAAATTGTTTTATGGTCGATTTTTAGTTCCTGGGCGATACTAAGACTACTAGCATGCTGGTCAACTTCGATCATTTCTGTGATTTTATCGACATTTTCGACGACGAAATCAGCTGTTACAGTATCGGGACCATAAACACCATTCACAATTTCAGCCGCCTGGCTCGCATTTTCGCCTTTATCAAAGAAAAACTGTAAAATGTACCGAATTTTCTGTTTGTTGACTTCCATTTTTAACACCCTGTAACTTACAACTGAATGGACCAAAATAAAACAGCAAAATAATTTTTTTAGTATGAAATGTCACCTTGACAACGAGTATAAATTTGAAATTGTTTGACCGGTACTTTACGAGATATCGATAACTATAGTCATCTACCAAAAAAATAATGGATTTCTTTTTCCCAACCTAATATATATATATAAGAAAGAGGAAATTTCGTCGTTGCAGGAATGCATTGTAATTTTCTAATCTTTAATAACCAAATTAATCCAGTCCACATAGGGAATTGCCACGGTATAAATGCTAGGTATGCCTGATATTCCACAAGTGAGTCCATGAGAAACAATCCCATATATGTAGTTAACTCCGTTGTAGTCGCAAATCAAAGGACCCCCACTGTCGCCCTGAAATCAAAGGAACAACACTCAATGAACATAATAGTCAGTATTAGAACCACATCTGCTTGGTAAAGGCACACACCTGACACGTATCTTGATTATTACCCAACGCGCAGACTGTGTTTTCGCCATTCTGTGGCGCCCAAATATGACCCAAGACACGACGGCACTGCTGCTTGGAAATAAGGTAGACCTCTCCCTCGTACAAGTTCTTTTGTATTTCGCCAGCGTGCTGCTTTGCACCGTATCCAATAATTTGGCAAGGTTCTGTTAAAGACGATAACAAGCTCATAGAAAGTAGATATGTATGAATTTCAGTAAAAATTTAAAGAATACTGGATTTACTCTTCATTTTAGCCTTCATTCCATACGCTGGTAGTTTCGCAAAATCACTCGACTCGAAGCCAGACTTTGTATAAGGTTTTTGTAAGCGCAGCAATGCAATATCATTCTGATAATTTGTACTACCGAATCCACCAGTTATTACGTACATACACTACCATCATATTGGAATTGTAACTTACGGCTCAAAATATATGTATTCAACGTGTTTCACGTCATAATTATCCAAAGTATCCACAAACGATATGTCCTCGTATCCTATGATGGCGATGACTCGCTCAAGGTCTCTGAAAATGTACAATGCATTTTTAGAAACCGACTTAAGCCAACTCCTACACAGAATGTATACAAACTTTCGCCAAAGACAGTGTGCCGCCGTCAAAACCCAGTACCTGTGTACTAGACTGCCTCCGCAAAAGTGCTGGTACTCAGCCATTTCTGACTGATTACTCAAAACGCAGGGCTCTAGCGATCTATCGCGCACTTCTCGTCTATTCAGCATTTCTTGTAGCGACACGATAAACGGATACTTGGGCATCTCTGGGCAGAAATTATACATTATACAAGCCAGTTTGAAAGCCCATCTCAACTGTAATGTATTTACCACTTGACGATTTAACGATTCGCCCACCAACAATTGGTGTAACCTCCACTTGTGATAGAGACTCACTCATCCATAGAATCAGCCAGAAACTGTGCAGCTTCATGATAGCTTAGAGATCAAAATGCTACTGAATATCTACCACTCGGATCGCCCTCCTCAAAACGATTGAAGAGATATACTTACACTCCTCTATTATGCCAAAGACACTCACAAGCTGTGTAAATAGCTTTGTCACAGTTATTATTCTCAGTAAAAAAACCGCAGCAGATACCAATTTTCAAACGCTTGGAGCAGAGCTACTAGCCTTTTTGATATTAATGTATGGAAGTATAACTGAATTCAAAAAATTCAATGAATCTTGCGGGGGTTTGCGTGATTAACCCAAGGTACACTACAAAAACCGATCGTTGGCAGTATAAAATCGAACATATTTTGTCTCAACTGAAAAGCAAGTCCCTAGTTTTTATCTCAAGAAATGAAATGATTTAAGGTAAATATTTTTTCCACTGAAACAATACACGACTCGTTTTTTGCAGTTACACAAAAGTAACTTTCTTTTCTGTGAGGCGCTCACCGAAAACCAAATATATCGCCTTGCCTAGCGATCCCTCCAACACAATAACACTATAGAATATTTGATAATATCTGTGGTTAAAATCAATAAATTTCTAAATCGACTTAGGACGTCACTGAGTTAATGTAATTTAATGATAATGGGTAGGGACAATGCCCTTACGCACTGCAACTTAGTAGGTTTATTGTGTCACTGAGTAAAGAGTACTAGCATATTCATTAAAAGCGTGATGTTCAAAATAGTACTTATGGACTTAAGCGATTATTGCTTTTGACCACAGACATGTTTACAAATACTATTATTCGTGTTGTTAGTAGTAGCAAAGATCTATGTACGCGGAATATTTGTGAAATTATATTTTTCAAACATGAGATTTATTTTTTATAAAATTCAACCAAAATATTTACTGTCTTAGAAAAGGTGATTTTGAAATTAATAAGTCGCACCTCATTTCCTTCCACGAGCTGTCAGCTTGGCGTTAACAGTGCGCGTAACCGCAGAAACACCTTCTTCAAACTTGGTACGAAACAGTACGTTTGCATTGTTGAACATTCCGTCTTTTAGTGAGACAATAATAAACTGAGAACTGGTGAAATGCGCCTTCAGCATGTTGCCAATATTCTGGGTATGGGACATGTCCAATGCAGCGTCAACTTCATCCAGAATATATAGAGGCGCCGGGGAGAATTTCAGCATAGCCAATACGAGAGACAGAGCTACCAAGGATCGTTGACCACCTGATAGCTCTCCCAACGATTCTTTCCACACACCGTTGAAACCTACATTAATTTCCAGTCCCGCCAACTGATTGCCGTGCTTAACTGGGTTTAAACGTGCTTGCGCACCTTGAAGCAGTGTGCTAAAGATGCTGCTAAAGTTCTCGTCAACGATTTTCCAAGCTTTCTCTACTTTCTCTCGTTTCTTTTCGTCCATTTTGCAGATTATATGCTTAATTTTCTCCTTATCCTGTTCTACAATTTTCTTTCGACGCATCGTTTCTTGGTACTGCTCCTCCTCACGATCCAACAGCATCATGGCGCGTAAATTTATGTGACGTTCCATTTTCTCCTTTTGCTCACGCATTGCTGTCAGCTTCTGACCTGCCTCTATCGGGTCTTCTTTTGAGTAATCATACCGCGTGTTCTTCATGCCAAAAAACTCTCGATCCTCGACAATCCATGTGTACTTTTCTTCCAGGCTTTCGATTTTCCTGAACGATTCCTTGCTATCGTTACGCACTTTGTTCATTTCGTTTTCTTTTTTCTTGATTTCCAGCGCCAACTCCTGATTTTGTTTTTGCAGTTTATCCTTTTTAATTTGAAGGTTTTTCAATTCCTTGTTTTGCGAATTGATCTTATCTTTTTGCTCCTTTATGCGCCCCTTCAGGCTGGCAACCATCTCGGTAACACTGGAACTGCTCGTACGCAATGTCTCTAACTCCGCTTTAAGCTTATCAAGGCTAACCACCAGCGACTCACGCTGCTCTGTCGCTATTTCAATGCCTTTACGTAGTTCATCAATTTCCAACTGCAGAGTTTCAAACTCTTGTTCGCGTAACTTCCAATTATTTCGTGACTCTTCAGCTTTCTTTTTAGCCAATTTCATGGCCTCTGCAGCACTCTTTAACTCACGTTCACGAAAGCCTTTGGCATCCGCCAATTTGGCCTCAATATCTAAAATTTTAGCTTTTGTAGCCGCCTGAGTATTATGCGCTTTAACAAGACATTCTTCGTGACGCACAATTTGCTCTTGCAGCGATTTTACCTCTTCTTGATGTTGCTGAAATTCGCTCTGCGCCAAACGCTGCAAGCATGCATTCAGCTCATGTTGTCGCAACTCCAGCTGTTCCTTGATGTGGTTGTAAGCTCGAGCCGAATTCGCTATAGCCCTAAATATAGTTCTGTGGTTAGTCAACTTCGTTCAAATGGTTGAAGCATCTGAGGTTGAACTTACTGCAATTTCTTTTCGATCTGATTAAGTTCATCTTCGCGCGATCGAATATCTTTTTCCAATCGCCTTATCTCCGCCAATTCTGTCAAAATATTGCTACCTTTTGGTCGCGACCCGCCTGAGAGTGTTCCTTCTGGGTCGACAACATCACCTTCAAGAGTTACCGAACGACAATGAATGTTTCGATGGTACGTAACCTGAAAGCTCATACTGCTATACATACACAATGATTTTTACATACAATTTATAATTCGCATAAAGTTAATGCCAAACATTCGATTGCACCACAAAAGTTAATGTGGTTAGGGTAAACAAACTCTTGAACTAACCTTTTTAGCAATATTTAAATCACGGCAAATCAACGTATGTCCAAACACAAACTTCATCACTGGGTCAAAATATGGATCATACTCTATCAGCGACAAAGCTGACTGGACATTCTCCTGGCCCACCTGATATAACAACAACAAAGTTACAGAAATTAAGCAAACATTTCTTCCACGAAACAGGGACAACGTCTTAACAAAGGAATTTGATTAAAATACTAACCAAGTTCTGTGCAAATTCAATTACTCTCTGGTCAATTGGATGGGATGAAATTTTGTTAATGGGAACTATGGTAACTCGCTGCTGTAACTGGCCTTTCTGCAAAATCTGCTTACTAGTAATGTCATCGTCAGTAACGTAACTATAAAGCTGCAACCGAAATAAATCCTACTAGATAAAAAAACACTCAAAGACAAAACTACGTACACTGCCGCCAGCTGTCATCATTAAAGCCAGATAGTTATTTGCATCGTGCACACTAAACAGCTTGCCGACCATACCACGCATCTTCGAACGATTAAAATTCGGCTCCGGGTCGCGATACTGTAGTTCATAGCGATAGGCATTGCGGCGGTCTAGCTGCTGATTCAAATCACGAATCTCGTACTGTAAAATACCTTTGCGTTCTTGAAACGCCTCGAAGCTACCCGCATCGTAGTTGATACCACCCATCTTGGCGGTGAGATTTTCCAGCTCTTTCTCCAGCTGGTTACACAAACACTTGTCCTTCGCATAAGCCGTATCATTAGTTTGCTTGTCGCCTTTCTTCTGCTTCAGTACGGCGTTACAATGTTTAAGCTCCATTCCGGACGTTTTTATCATTGTCTGTGCCTCGCTCAGCTGTTGCTTTGCGGCTGCAAATAAAAATCATAATTTGATCAATATTAGTTAATAATATTAATTATGCGCTTTAAAAATAAGATAATTACTAATCAGTTGATCTTGCAACGAGCTAGATTGACCATCTTCGTCCACAGAAAGGCCCTGCGTCACAGCCTCGAATTTTTTCTGGGCAGCAACATATGCGTTCCCGTCTTGCTCGTCTGCCTCTTTCAGGCTCTGGAATAGGTCCCGCACTTTCGCCATCTGAGCCTCCTTTTGTTTGAAAGCTTTTTCGTCATCGACAATGTTCTTGTCCAGCCCGTTCAGCTTCTTCTGCTCCTGCGTAATTGCAGACTGCGCTGCCTTGAGGTTACCGGCAACTTTCGCTTCCTCTACCAGCCTCAGGTTTAACTGCTCCTCCACCTTTTTCAGCGCACCTCCGCTGTCGTCATCAATCTGGCTCTGCACCATTTTGGCTTCCTCATCAATGCGCACACTTTCCTCCTCATTCTCAGTCACGTTGCGTTGGCACGTATCGATTCGCACACTTAGTTTTTCTATGTGAGCCTCAATGGAGCGCAATGCCTCCTTCTGCTTTAAATAGCGAAATGAAATGTGAATACGCGTGAGGTATTCGATATCGCGACAGATCTTTTGGAACTCCACGTATGCAGCTCGTTCTTGCCGCAGCTTTTCCAGCTTGGGCTCTACCTCCTCATGTAACAATGTGTTTGTCTCGCGCACCTTCGCATCCTTCTTCTCTATCAACTTCGTAGTCGCTTCGCGTTTCGTTTCGTACATGCTGGTGCCGGCTGCCTCTTCTATCATTGACAATATCTCCTGCGGTTTCATGTTTAGCACCTTTGTAATGCGGCCTTGCATTATCAGAAAGTTGGGGTTGTTCACGTTCAGCTGTACAGAACAGAAGAAGTCCGAGACTTTCTTGTTCTGCACCAATTTGCCGTTGATCAAGTACTTGTTTTTGCCACCCACCACTATCTGTCGAGTCACTGATATTTCGCGGCACTTCTCATAGCCCAGTGGACATTGGTTGGGATCCGTGTTGTCAAATATCAGTGTTACAGTCGCTTTAGTCACCCCAGCCTGTCCACTTTTGTACACCAAATCCTGTAGCGATGCAGCTCGCACCTGTAAGAACAGCGCTACTAGAACTACCGACAGCACACATCGTTGCCACTCACCTGGCCCAAGTTCATGATACCCAGCACAAAGCATATAGAATCCAGTATGTTCGATTTACCCGTGCCATTCAAACCGGTTATAGCTGTGAACTCCCGATCGAATCCATGGATTTCAGTACGTCGCCCGTAGGACTTGAATCCGTCAATTATCACAGACTTTATATACATTCCACAACTACTCCGTCTCTCAAACAAAATTGTCCTCAACGTTTGGAAAACAGTCGTTGACAGCGTCTAAATAGCCAATTCCCTGTACAAAATCTATTACCAGCTAATTTCTCATATAGGGTTGTATTTTTTAGGTCAACCATACGATAACCGATTAATCAGCGCGGACCACAGTCAACCTTTACTACAATTGCAGTAGTATATCGATTATTATTATTGACAGTTTGTACACTGCGACCTAGAAGATCTACTCTGTTCCTTCATGGACTCACAGTTAGACAATGAGTCCAGTATATATACGAATTTTAGTATATTACCTGAATATTTGAATATAGAACCTGCAATATTTGTTTTTACGAATTCCTAGTTTGGGAAGATGATATTTCAATCTGCAATGCCGTCAGCATGCCTGTAATAATTCTTAGATTATTCTTTCAGAGACTCATACATTCCTCGAATCTTTCCTTGCCCTGGTCTAGATTGTCAAAAGGCCTGTGTAAAACTGTGAAAATCAAGCATCATTTTGATTGGCTGATTTTGACAATCTAAACTCACAAAACCAAAAACAAAATAAATTGAAATTTTGTTGCTGCCCTTACGCTATCACCTGTATGAATTCGCCTTGATCCTAACTAGAAAAGACGATAGCTTAGAACAGGGGTGCCCAAAATCTTCTTATGGAAGAGCAAACACCAAACATGTAAAGTTGCCCAAAAAAAATGTAAACAAAAAAATGGAATTCAGTATGTACACCGAAAAAAAAATATTTCATTTTCTGTAATGTTATATAAAAAAAAACAATTCTAATCTTCCTTCTTCCATGATCCTTCTAATAAATTATCAAAATTGATATCAATATCAGTTGTGGACAATTTTAATAAAGCCTCCAAATGTTCGTTGCTTATTCTATTTCTGTGCTTGCTTTTTATTAATTTTAAATTCGAAAAAGCACTTTCACCAATATATGTGCTACCAAACATGGAATACAAACTTAAAATTTCTTTGTAAAGTAAAGGATATTTATTTGGTGTTAAAGATTTCCAAAAGTCTTCGTTGAAACGAAACAAACACCGAATTTTTTCTAGTGCTTCTCAATCGACAGCCGCATACGTTTTGAAGCAAATTCATTCGCTAGACCACAACAAAAGCTACGTTGAAGATAACTGTCGCCACCCAGTAAACATTTGGGCTTGTTATGAAATTACCAGCAACTTGATATCAAGCATGTTTCTCAACCCTTACCTTTGAAAGCAACACTTGCTTTTGGCTTGATATCAATTTGAAAGCAATAACACTTTCAATAAAAAGGTAAGTAATTTAGCAGTTTGAAATTGCTATTGTTTTCAAATTCATGGCATGCTTTAATGTTTACTGGGCAATGCGTGCGGAGTGCTGTGTGTATACTACACCTTTTCAAGTTCGATTTCAGGAAGTGTAAAAACAATTTCAGAAAGCGTAAAAGCAATTCCAGAAACCGTAAAAGCAATTACAGAAAGCGTAAATTCAATTTCATATAAATATAAATATAAATTTAATTACAGAAAGCGTAAATTCAATTTCAGTTTCCTGAAATTGCTTTTACACTTTCTGAAATCGAACTTGAAAAGGTGTAGAATGCTCAGCCTATGCCGTGAGGAATTAGATTCCTCACCCTATGCTGAAGAGGATTTGCAAAAACAAATGAGGAACGAGAGCATAGGGCATGGGCACCTCTGATCTAGACCTTTCCCACCACAAAAAAAAAACAAATCAGCTGATTCAACGAGGTCACCTGTATAAATTCGCCTTGGTTAGGATGGAAAAAGCTCCCTTTCCCAAACCAAACGAAAGGTCTTTTTCACACCTTTCGATTGATATGCAACATTTGATTTACAATCCCCATTCGGGTCCGGGTCGGGGTCCCCGAAGCACCCGCAGCTAAGGGGAGTTTTATTTTTTGGTTTAATTTGCGTCAGAAAACGCTCAACGCTCCAATTTAGGTTTCACAGTAAGTAGCGCGACTCTTTGACAACCAGTCGTCGATTCTGTATGATTAGAACTGTCAAATTGTTGTTGTTCACGTGTAAAATTGAAACCGTGGTGAATAGGTATACAATGTGGCAGTAATGCGTGCACATGAAAATAACTGCAAAAACTGTGTTTACATGAATTCCTCAAATGTAATTTAACACGATTTTACAAAAAAGCGCTGATATTTTATATTGCTATCACCATGGAAAATAAAGCTAAACAAAATTCTCATAAATTAGTTGGTTTTCAGCAAAATTTATGAACAAATTTTAAATTTTTTTTTTGGCTTTTCAAAAACAACTCTGCCTGGGCATATATATTCACCACAAATATTTGTTGGCTGAAATTTGAAATTCAACAATTCAACAACACAAACAATTCTGCTTAAAACTGGAATTGGTACATGATGAAATAATTTAAATAATAATTTAAATTAAATAATAGGTTATTTCATAATGAAATTGGTATAAATGGCATAATGACATAAATGACAAAACTCAGCGAGCCAGTCTGCTGGCTGCACCGGCGACTGGTGCGCAATGTGGCTGACATGAAAGTGATAATACGATTTAGGTATCATACAAGAGTGTAAACGATGTGGCACTTAACCATTGGCAGGCAACGCTGCAATCACTGCGTTTTGGGCCAGTTTGCAAATTTTTCTTGATTTTGCGCGACTTGCCGTGACATTTTTTTTATAAACAAATGAGGTTATTTGCGCACCATGGTAAATAATTACACATTGTGTGGTGAAAGTGGTTAAATTATTATAAGACAGGGTTGAAATTTTTGCTATCGATGGTGACTACAGAAATGTATTTTAATGGAAAATATTTGTAATGGTTATGATTTCATTTAAATTATTTCAGTCAATTCAGCCACATCAAAGATATTTAATAATGAATACAAAAATGTTCTCCTGAACACATTCATCATGTTTTGATTAAATGATCGTGTCGTGCGTTTGTGTTGCCAATACAAATGAATAAAAACATATTTTTAATACTTATTATGATTTATAAAGATGCACAAAATTACTATTACGTAAAATTAAAAAAAAAATAATAAGTATGCTTACACAAAGAAGATTGGCTCCTGAGTCTAACAAATTACAAATTTTGCTTGGGAAACGCCTACAAACGGCGCACAGTGTCGCCAAAAATGGTAAAAATCAAACATACAAATCCAATCATCAATATCCTACTCCGTTCCATAAAGTAGCTTCAAAGTTGATGTTAAAAAATACGCATTCGTTCCAAGTTTCTGGGTAACTCTTTATGCTGAATGAAAAATCAAATAAAAATATAATTTATGTACTAATAAAGTCATGTTATATATTAAATAAAAGTTTGGAATTTTTCCTGTATGGCAGTACTATTTTTTGGTTTGTGCTTTGAAATAACTGTGAAATCCCGTTACATTGAAAAATTACGTTTTTCGGTTTGCTTCTAACAAAGAACCAAAAGTTTGGTGGAAAAAAGTTTAACACTAGAAAGACCGGCGGCTGTGTTATACCTAAAAAGACCGCAGCCGTCAATTTGACGGCATGCAAGAAATAAGAATAAATAAACGGTAATTGTTATGATGATGGTATGTTTTATTCTCATTTAGTATGTTTTCAGTTCATTTAACATTTTGAACAAATTATTAACCACACACAGGCTTATTGCAGTTATCGCACATGTCACTCGAGCGGTTCTCAGGCATCGTTTTTTTTCCCAATATCAGGTCTAGTTTTCAGATATTCTTTCCGTAGCTCAGAAACAAGTTGAAGGATAAAATAATGACGACTGATATTCTTCCCTGTTACTGTTCTGTATACAATCAATGCATTTATTCCGGCTAGATCTAACACATTATAGAACACATGAATAGAACATCTTCCACTTCCAGCTCTTATCGAGTACTTTCGAGCCATTTGGTTAAGTATATCTACACCGAATTTTGTTCTATTGTAAAATGCTACGGTCTCGGGAAGTTTTTTCATATCGGTGCCAACTTCAACAGTGGGATGAAGGGTACTCAACAACATTACGTTGTTGGGAAAAAGCTGTTCATCACCAAAAAAATTTTGACCAGGAGTGTAGCAAAGATGACAGTTTTCAATAAAGTTGTTGCAAAAAGTTGACACTAGCGCAAACTTATCAGTTGCAAGTCGTGTAGATCTTGTACTTCGCAATTAAAAGCATAAAAACTTCATAATCTCTTTGATGCGGTTCTTACACATTGTTTTTCTGAAGATTGGTGCGCCCCATAATTTTGACCAAAACTTATCAGCATCCAACTGGTAAGATCCATAGGCGCCGCGAGCATATAGAATAGCAATAAATGCATCAGGTTCATTTAAAGACATAGTCCAACTATCATTTTCCAACTGGCGTCTAGCTTCTGTTTCAGTGCACAATTTTATATCTCGTTGAGTGCGTTTATCCAAAAACAATGCCTGTTATAACTTTATTGGTGTCAACATATCGTTTTGCATGCGGAGTTGGCCCTGGATTTTCTTTTATCTTTTTTTTCGTCCCACTGGCATAATTGAAGAGCTCTAACGTTTTGAAATGCAAATCCATTCGGTACCGTCACTCGCAATTTGAACATTTCCAATTTCGGGAAGTGTAGATCGCTTTGCAGCAGATCGACCGGATACTCGTGCCAACTTCAAACACAATTTTTGGAGATGAATTTACCTCAAGCTCTTCTTCTAGGTCTGTATTGTCCGATGAAGAGACAACTGGATCCGGTACGAAAGCGCTGTCACCATCGTTACCATTTTCAAAAACTTCACCATCAACTTCAAAATCAGACAAATCCTCTGTTATGTCAGTCAGGCGCACGAATTCAAGCGATATTTCGGCGCTGTTGAGTGTTTTATGCACCTTCATTTTTTTCACTCAAAATACAAATACATAAATCTCGCGTAAAATATAGAGAATCAACTTTCTTTCTTCGTTACCAAAAAACCAGTGATAATCACTGCAGAAAACCAATGTACCTTTCAAATTTGTATGACGCCTACTTCGTTGAGTGTATAAAATACACCACAGCTAGTGTTTTTGGCTACTGCCGTCAAATTGACGGCTATGGTCTTTCTAGGTATAACATTGCATATCTCAAAAACTATAAAAGATGAGGCCCCTAAACTTGAAAATTAGTTAAAACATTGTAAAATATTAAAAGTCACGAGAGATAATTTTTTTAAAAATATTATTAAGCGAACAATTTCAACTTTATCATGCTTTGCCGTCAAAATGACGGCATTTGTCTTTCTAGTGTTAAAAAACGCCAAAAAACACTTTTTTAGTTCTAACCCTAAATTACTCCAAAAAAAATGTATTAACATAATCCGGAGTAATTTTTTGCTTATAAGTGCTTCTAAAAATGCAGTTTTAGTTGTAGTCAAATACGAATATTTTTGAAAGTGGGCGTGGAAGACCGCCCATTTTTAGTGTGAGCTTTTATGTCATTATTTTAAGCTCAAGTACGAAATTTCATAATTCTATCACTAATATTTAGAAAGTTATTTCAATATTACAGTTCCTTTCGTATGGGAGGTGGGCGTGGCTGTTGTCCGATTTTAATAATTTTTTGTGAATTACTTAATTTCTCCCACGAAAACAATCTCACCAAGTTTCATTGAAATAGGACAACGCTAAGTATTTTTGGCCACGGCTTATATGGGATCAAAAATGGTAATTGTGGCCAAAAATGGTAAAAATCAATGTTACAAAATGACTAAAATGAATATGACAGTCGACAGATAATATCTCAACTAAGAAAAATCCGTTTTCCGATCTTCAATATCCCACTCCGTTCCATTTTTATGTAGCTTCAAAGTTGATGTAAAAAAATACGCATTCGTTCCAAGTTTGTGGGTAAATATTTATGCTGAATGAAAAATAAAATAAAAATATAATTTATGTACTAATATAGTCATGTTGTATATTAAATAAAACTTTGGAATTTTTTCTGTATGGTAACACTGTTTTTTGGTTTGTGCTTTGAAATTACTGTAAAATCCCGTTACATTGAAAAATTACGTTTTTCGGTTTTCTTCTAACAAAGAACCAAAAGTTTGGTGGAAAAAAGTTTAAAAAACACTTTTTTACTTTCAACCGTAAATTACTCAAAAAAGTATGTATTAACATAATCCGGAGTAATTTTTTGCATATAAGTGCTTATTTGGATGTTATTCGCATTTTTCTAGTGACGCCTCCACTAAAAAGGCGTGATTTCTTCGAAGTGTGGCATAAAGCTGAAGCCAGAAAGCGGTCAACAAAAGTTGAATTTCTTATAAATTTACTTAAAGATAAGACGGGCGTTGATGTTAATGATGAACAAAAGCAAAGTTTGCGGCTACTTGAACTAAGATTTACCACATTTTGGGCCAAATGGAGGCCATATGCTGTTTTTAACAACAAATATTCCGACTGGCTTGACTCTAATTTCAGATTTCCTGCAAGCAGTGATATATGTGTAGGGTTTTTTATAAATAGCCTTCTAAATG
Source organism: Melieria crassipennis (assembly GCA_963668005.1). Taxonomy (NCBI): domain Eukaryota; kingdom Metazoa; phylum Arthropoda; class Insecta; order Diptera; family Ulidiidae; genus Melieria; species Melieria crassipennis. The sequence continues at coordinate 35,370,168 of OY764963.1, read as the reverse complement.
AGATTAATTCAATAACTATACAAATTTAAATAGACACCGAGCACAAGCCGTGGTAGACAGGCACTCAAATTTGAGGAAAGCTCTGAGAGAACGAAAAGGAGGAAAGTTCAAGAGCTTGTAGGTGCGAAATCGCCTGAGGAAAGAGAGCTGCTTGTTCAATAGAAAAAAAAAAAATTTTACCTGATTCGGGATGCATGTCCATTGAAAAAGCGTTGGCGTTATACTACGATATGGATTTGTCTGTGAAGAAGTACAACATTCTTCGTCGCGCAATCAACGAAATCCACAAGGATTGCATGCCCAGCTATAATTTGCTAAAGAAAGCTAAAGATGCTCTAATGCCAAATCCAATCATTTCATCTGAAAGCTCAGTTCACGTTCCGTTACAAAGTATACTAAATCAAACGGCCTCGAGTTTGGTAAATATAAGCGAAGTAGCCAGCAATGCAGATGCAACGCTGCACAGTGTCGCGAGTCCATAGTAGCGAGGGACAAAAATAGAAGGAATAGTCGTACGGCAATAAAATTGTGTACATATGATTTTGTTATAAAGAGAAGTTAATACACCAAAAATTACTTCAATCGCCCCACGGACACGCCCACCTCCCATACAAACCAAATACTAAGTTGACAGTATCTCAGAAACTATTAAAGATATATTGATGAAATTTGGTACAGCAACTCATATCATCAATATAAAGATATGTACCAAAAATGAAAGCGTAAATTCAATTTCAGTTTCCTGAAATTGCTTTTACACTTTCTGAAATCGAACTTGAAAAGGTGTAGAATGCTCAGCCTATGCCGTGAGGAATTAGATTCCTCACCCTATGCTGAAGAGGATTTGCAAAAACAAATGAGGAACGAGAGCATAGGGCATGGGCACCTCTGATCTAGACCTTTCCCACCACAAAAAAAAAACAAATCAGCTGATTCAACGAGGTCACCTGTATAAATTCGCCTTGGTTAGGATGGAAAAAGCTCCCTTTCCCAAACCAAACGAAAGGTCTTTTTCACACCTTTCGATTGATATGCAACATTTGATTTACAACCCCCATTCGGGTCCGGGTCGGGGTCCCCGAAGCACCCGCAGCTAAGGGGAGTTTTATTTTTTGGTTTAATTTGCGTCAGAAAACGCTCAACGCTCCAATTTAGGTTTCACAGTAAGTAGCGCGACTCTTTGACAACCAGTCGTCGATTCTGTATGATTAGAACTGTCAAATTGTTGTTGTTCACGTGTAAAATTGAAACCGTGGTGAATAGGTATACAATGTGGCAGTAATGCGTGCACATGAAAATAACTGCAAAAACTGTGTTTACATGAATTCCTCAAATGTAATTTAACACGATTTTACAAAAAAGCGCTGACATTTTATATTGCTATCACCATGGAAAATAAAGCTAAACAAAATTCTCATAAATTAGTTGGTTTTCAGCAAAATTTATGAACAAATTTTAAATTTTTTTTTTGGCTTTTCAAAAACAACTCTGCCTGGGCATATATATTCACCACAAATATTTGTTGGCTGAAATTTGAAATTCAACAATTCAACAACACAAACAATTCTGCTTAAAACTGGAATTGGTACATGATGAAATAATTTAAATAATAATTTAAATTAAATAATAGGTTATTTCATAATGAAATTGGTATAAATGGCATAATGACATAAATGACAAAACTCAGCGAGCCAGTCTGCTGGCTGCACCGGCGACTGGTGCGCAATGTGGCTGACATGAAAGTGATAATACGATTTAGGTATCATACAAGAGTGTAAACGATGTGGCACTTAACCATTGGCAGGCAACGCTGCAATCACTGCGTTTTGGGCCAGTTTGCAAATTTTTCTTGATTTTGCGCGACTTGCCGTGACATTTTTTTTATAAACAAATGAGGTTATTTGCGCACCATGGTAAATAATTACACATTGTGTGGTGAAAGTGGTTAAATTATTATAAGACAGGGTTGAAATTTTTGCTATCGATGGTGAATACAGAAATGTATTTTAATGGAAAATATTTGTAATGGTTATGATTTCATTTAAATTATTTCAGTCAATTCAGCCACATCAAAGATATTTAATAATGAATACAAAAATGTTCTCCTGAACACATTCATCATGTTTTGATTAAATGATCGTGTCGTGCGTTTGTGTTGCCAATACAAATGAATAAAAACATATTTTTAATACTTATTATGATTTATAAAGATGCACAAAATTACTATTACGTAAAATTAAAAAAAAAATAATAAGTATGCTTACACAAAGAAGATTGGCTCCTGAGTCTAACAAATTACAAATTTTGCTTGGGAAACGCCTACAAACGGCGCACAGTGTCGCCAAAAATGGTAAAAATCAAACATACAAATCCAATCATCAATATCCTACTCCGTTCCATAAAGTAGCTTCAAAGTTGATGTTAAAAAATACGCATTCGTTCCAAGTTTCTGGGTAATTCTTTATGCTGAATGAAAAATCAAATAAAAATATAATTTATGTACTAATAAAGTCATGTTATATATTAAATAAAAGTTTGGAATTTTTCCTGTATGGCAGTACTATTTTTTGGTTTGTGCTTTGAAATAACTGTGAGATCCCGTTACATTGAAAAATTACGTTTTTCGGTTTGCTTCTAACAAAGAACCAAAAGTTTGGTGGAAAAAAGTTTAAAAAACGCCAAAAAACACTTTTTTAGTTCTAACCCTAAATTACTCCAAAAAAAATGTATTAACATAATCCGGAGTAATTTTTTGCTTATAAGTGCTTCTAAAAATGCAGTTTTAGTTGTAGTCAAATACGAATATTTTTGAAAGTGGGCGTGGAAGACCGCCCATTTTTAGTGTGAGCTTTTATGTCATTATTTTAAGCTCAAGTACGAAATTTCATAATTCTATCACTAATATTTAGAAAGTTATTTCAATATTACAGTTCCTTTCGTATGGGAGGTGGGCGTGGCTGTTGTCCGATTTTAATAATTTTTTGTGAATTACTTAATTTCCCCCACGAAAACAATCTCACCAAGTTTCATTGAAATAGGACAACGCTAAGTATTTTTGGCCACGGCTTATATGGGATCAAAAATGGTAATTGTGGCCAAAAATGGTAAAAATCAATGTTACAAAATGACTAAAATGAATATGACAGTCGACAGATAATATCTCAACTAAGAAAAATCCGTTTTCCGATCTTCAATATCCCACTCCGTTCCATTTTTATGTAGCTTCAAAGTTGATGTAAAAAAATACGCATTCGTTCCAAGTTTGTGGGTAAATATTTATGCTGAATGAAAAATAAAATAAAAATATAATTTATGTACTAATATAGTCATGTTGTATATTAAATAAAACTTTGGAATTTTTTCTGTATGGTAACACTGTTTTTTGGTTTGTGCTTTGAAATTACTGTAAAATCCCGTTACATTGAAAAATTACGTTTTTCGGTTTTCTTCTAACAAAGAACCAAAAGTTTGGTGGAAAAAAGTTTAAAAAACACTTTTTTACTTTCAACCGTAAATTACTCAAAAAAGTATGTATTAACATAATCCGGAGTAATTTTTTGCATATAAGTGCTTATTTGGATGTTATTCGCATTTTTCTAGTGACGCCTCCACTAAAAAGGCGTGATTTCTTCGAAGTGTGGCATAAAGCTGAAGCCAGAAAGCGGTCAACAAAAGTTGAATTTCTTATAAATTTACTTAAAGATAAGACGGGCGTTGATGTTAATGATGAACAAAAGCAAAGTTTGCGGCTACTTGAACTAAGATTTACCACATTTTGGGCCAAATGGAGGCCATATGCTGTTTTTAACAACAAATATTCCGACTGGCTTGACTCTAATTTCAGATTTCCTGCAAGCAGTGATATATGTGTAGGGTTTTTTATAAATAGCCTTCTAAATGAGATTAATTCAATAACTATACAAATTTAAATAGACACCGAGCACAAGCCGTGGTAGACAGGCACTCAAATTTGAGGAAAGCTCTGAGAGAACGAAAAGGAGGAAAGTTCAAGAGCTTGTAGGTGCGAAATCGCCTGAGGAAAGAGAGCTGCTTGTTCAATAGAAAAAAAAAAAATTTTACCTGATTCGGGATGCATGTCCATTGAAAAAGCGTTGGCGTTATACTACGATATGGATTTGTCTGTGAAGAAGTACAACATTCTTCGTCGCGCAATCAACGAAATCCACAAGGATTGCATGCCCAGCTATAATTTGCTAAAGAAAGCTAAAGATGCTCTAATGCCAAATCCAATCATTTCATCTGAAAGCTCAGTTCACGTTCCGTTACAAAGTATACTAAATCAAACGGCCTCGAGTTTGGTAAATATAAGCGAAGTAGCCAGCAATGCAGATGCAACGCTGCACAGTGTCGCGAGTCCATAGTAGCGAGGGACAAAAATAGAAGGAATAGTCGTACGGCAATAAAATTGTGTACATATGATTTTGTTATAAAGAGAAGTTAATACACCAAAAATTACTTCAATCGCCCCACGGACACGCCCACCTCCCATACAAACCAAATACTAAGTTGACAGTATCTCAGAAACTATTAAAGATATATTGATGAAATTTGGTACAGCAACTCATATCATCAATATAAAGATATGTACCAATCTACAAATACGTTTGTAATAAAAACAGGAAATATTAAAAAAACTACAAATATCTGTGCATACTTATAAGTAAGTAAGTAATTTGAAACCCAAATAAAAAATAATAATACCTTTTATTATATTTATATTTATTCAGTAAAGCATATATTTTCATTTTTTTTTTTAACTCGAACGAACGCGCAGGGGATGACCCCTATTAATGCGAGGCATTGCGTTGGTTCAGGAAGGATATAAAGGTTAGGAGATAGGATTAAGAGTGAAGTGGTTATGGACTCTTGCCTTGAACCCATCGAGATCATAAGTGCTGGGGAAGATATTCGCAGGGAGACCATTCCACAACCGCGCTGTGCGGGCCAGAAACGAACTTTCTCTGTAATGCGTAGTGCGCTGGAACATCGTTTCAACGTGGAATGCATGAGCGCCAGTGTTCAAACGGGTTGCCCGTGGGAATACCCGGAGCGATGGCATCAAACTGCTCATCTCCACTGAGCAATTACCGAAGAAGTATCGGTAAAACAACACCACACACGCCACGTTTCGACGATGTTCTAAGGAGTCAATAGAGCTGGATGCCCTACTGTCCCCTATAAGTTTAATCGCACGGTCATTAAAAATTACAATTTGTTAATCTGTACTGCTAGGACAATCGATTTCCGATGATGAATTATTCAAATTAAACCCTCTACATCTATTTTTGACAAAATTTTAAATTAAATATTTTTTAAATTGCATAATATCAGAGTTTCGGTTTTCATGTTTACCTTTAATTTTCCTATTAACTGATATAATTGGTTCTGCTGGCATTAACAAAATTTGCTTCTTTTCGAAAGTTGCCTTAATGCGATGGCAAGCCATCCAATATTACCGAAGCCTTCCATCAAATCTACCTTTTTTTTGTAATTTTTCAAAATCAAGTGGTGTTTGCATATTATTACAAACAAAAATGTATAGTTCAAGCGAAGCGCAGCAGTGGTCGCTATGTTTTCCTGCCAACCATGTTGCAAAAAGGACCCTATTTTTGACTGCATGCGCCGCTGAAAATGTTGAATTTCCTAAAAACGTGCAAGTTTGTGCAGCTAAAGTCCATGGTTTCTATTAATACATACTTTCAGCTATATCACACTGTAAAATCTCGAAGGAGTGAGAAGGAGTATTTTTTTAAAGTTTGATGGCACTGCACTTTTATTCCTACGAATTGACGTTTTTTTAAATAACGGTACAAGGAATATGGAAAGCAGAACAAAAGAGGGGAAGCTTCCACAGAGTTGCAAAAATAGTATATTTATAGAATATATTTACTTAACATAAGGTTCCATGGGAAATTTTTCAATAAGAGACCTCGAACTTACATTCAACAAATTGCAATAATTTCTACCCAAGTCACCCACCTTCACAAAATGCAAGTTTGGTGGCCTGCCATCGGTATATAAATTGATATTTTTAAAATCCGTTTTCACATTTTAGTAATTTGAGGTATTTACTTCAGTACTACAAACTTATTTTTCTACATTTACGAAATTCATTTTTTTTATTTTTGTCCCTACTCGCGACACTGTGCGCTGTACTGCAAGTGGGGCTTAGACGGCAGTTCGGGACATAGCCAATACAAGCAAAAATTTTCCCACGAAAACTCAACAGATGAGTTTTTGCTTTTGGTAGCGTTTTCACCACTCAAAATGATTGCTGGTGATATAGAAATTTGGAGAAATGAAGTCCCTTCTTCAACTCTTTTTTGCCGGCCAATCAAACTTGTGTTTGAAAAAGAAAATGCTGGCTTATTTTTTCAAACGCAAACTGATATTTTAAGCCAAATTAATAGTTTAGAGCCATTTATAGCAACGAAAGGATGTTTTAAAGTAAAGATACATTTTGAAATGCATTTGACGATGATCGACGGCGCTGTAATTAATATATTGGCAAATAACATGTCTGCAATGTCATGTTATCTTTGTGGTGCAGTCCCTAAAGAAATGAACCTGCCAAATATTTGTGATAAACCAATTAATAGAGAACTATTAAAGTACGGCATATCGTCTTTGCACGCAAAAATTACATTTTTTGAGTGCTTACTACATATTGCATATCGAATTTCTCTTAAATGTTGGAGGGTAGTTGGGGAACAAAACAAGAAAGTTTTCAATGATAGAAAGAGAAAAATACAACTTGAATTTAAGTCGAAAATGGGTCTCATAGTAGACAAAGTAAAAACTGGTTATGGTACCACGAACGATGGAAACACCGCTCGACGCTTTTTTGAAAACAAAACACTTTCTGCTGAAATCACCGGTATTCATATAGAAATAATAAAAAACTTTGATATCATTCTTAGGGATATTTCATGTGACTTTAAAGTAAATGTCTTCGCTTTACCCCAGCTGCTAGAAGATACTAGAAATTTATGTTTATTACATTATTCTTGGTATTTCATGCCCACTACGGTTCATAAAGTCCTCGTACATGGCTGCGACATTATTAACAGCTTTAATTTACCAATAGGAATGTTATCAGCCCCGCGTGTGCTAACAAACAAATTGCCAACAAATAAAAATCAAAAATGCAACGAAATCAATCATCGCTCATAAAATGCCGTTAACTCGCTGTCCGCCGCATTAAACTCTGCTCGCGTGGTGTTGTTTGTGGTTCTCTTTCCGTGTCTCCCTCCTCCGACCGTATTCAGTGGCGCTACATGCGGTCTTGTTCGACACTTAGAAATTGACTGTTCTGTGGTAAAGGCATAACACTTACCACAGAGCATAATCAATTTCTTGGTGCGGCAGATCTCATTCCCGGCTACTTTCCTTGTCCTTTAACCCACCCAGGCCATGGTGCTGGACAAATTTCGCATAGCCTTCTGCAACGTGCGCGGGCTCAGGGCGAACTTTTTTGCTGTATACGCGTTTGTTAACCTCCATAAACCCCATGTAATGGCACTAGGTGAAACCCAGGTGTGTGGGGATGCAGATCCACTGGATTTTCACATCCCTGGTTACCACCTACTGCCATTATTCTCTCCTCACAGGGGTCTTGCCATTTATGTGTGCAGTGATGTTGCGTACCAGTGCCAGCAACAACTTTACACGACGGATGCCGAATTTAGCTCCATGTGGGTTAAATTCAATATCCAGTCGCACATTCTGCACTTCTGCTTCCTATATAGAAGCCCGAATTCAGGGAGAGATTTTACTTATAACAAGTTTGATCTTCTCTCTGATTCTATTTCTCAGATTCTGGAATCGTATCCGAATAGTGAAATTGTAGTTGCTGGTGATTTCAATATTCATAATTCCAATTGGCTACGCCATTCCAGTCACACAACTCCTGAAGGCTTATTTGTCGAGCTCTTTGCCGAGTCTAATAACTTGACTCAAATAGTGCATGAACCAACGCATATCCCCTGCGTTGCGGGGCAAGCTCTCAATACTCTAGACCTTTTTCTCACTTCACATCATGAAAAATATGATGTTGAAATGCACGCACCTCTTGGAAACTCGGACCATTGTACCATCTTGGCGTCTTTCTCATACTCTTCTATCCGCAATGCTTCGCTCTTAGCCCCGAAGCGCCTAGTGTGGATGTATGACAAAGCTAACTGGAGTGGACTTAATGAATTTTTCGACCGCTTCAATTGGAAATTGTGTTTTCTTGATAGAAACATAAATGCCGCAGCCAAAATGGTTGAAGAAATAATATTATTGGGAATGCGGTCCTTCATCCCCAATAAGCAAATTTGCATTAAACCTAAGAACAATATCTGGTTTAATGAGACATGCAGAATTGCTGTCAGGTCTAAAGAGGAAGCTTTCAGAGCATGGCAGGCAAATAAAAATGCCACCACTGAACAGCTGCGTAAACAGGCTAGAAATCGATGCAATGCCATCCTAAGGCGCCAAAAGTTTCTGCACGAACAGCGCCAAAGGAAAAAAGTTCTTCAATGCCAGCGTGGTAGTAAGAACTTTTGGTCATTCGTTAAGAAGGTGAAGAACCAAACATCGTCTTCAATTCCAACTCTCCTTAACAATGATCAAATCATCACTCACTCGGTTGATAAAGCTAATTTGTTGGCTAAAATTTTCGCAGAGAATTCCTCTCTGCCCCCCAGCGATCAACCACTGCCCGTGGTCGAGAACGTATCTTGCTCTATGCCAGAAATTCATTTTCGGACAGGGGTAGTTAAAAGAGTGCTTGCAAATCTCGATGTAAATAAGGCTTCAGGGCCGGACGGCATTCCAGCCCTTGTTTTGCAAAATTGCGCTACCTCACTGGCTTGTCCATTACGCAAACTTTTCAGCATGTCATACGCCACAGGTGTATTTCCGACATGCTGGAAGGTTGCAAATGTTCAACCAGTTCCTAAAAAAGGCAAGACTACTGACCCTGCGAACTACCGACCTATAGCAATCTGTTCGGTGCTTTCCAAAGTAATGGAAAGCATTGTCAACTTCAACCTTGTGAAATATCTGGAGCACAATAGACTGCTAAGTGACCGCCAATACGGCTTTCGAAGACAGCGATCGACGGGAGACCTTATGGCGGTCCTCACCGAGAAATGGAAACATAGCATTCTAAACCTCGGTGAAAGCAAGGTTGTTGCATTGGATATTTCTAAGGCCTTTGACCGGGTGTGGCATAAAGCACTCGTGTCTAAATTGATTGCCTATGGCGTCGGTAGTATCTTCTTTCGTTGGATTACGAGCTTCCTCTATGATCGCTCTATTCGTGTTGTAATAGACGGCATAGCCTCGGAAAAGCATTCCCTTAGCGCTGGAGTGCCGCAGGGTTCGGTCCTTTCTCCAACCCTTTTCCTTATCTTCATCAACGACCTCCTGTCGTCGACGAAGAATCCCATCTACTCGTTTGCGGATGACAGCACCATTTGTCATTCATACTCCTTTACAAAGCGCCCCAGCTCTTTGGAGATTGAGAGAGAACGGCGCCGTATGGATGACACACTTAATAGCGACCTACAAACAATCTCCAAGTGGGGTCAAGCGAATAGGGTCGATTTTAACCCTCGCAAGACCCAATGTTGCCTGTTATCCCACAAGCGAGTCTCCCCACATCCCAACACATCCCTGGTTATGGGTGGTGTGAGTATTGCGGAATCGGTAGCTCTTGATGTTCTGGGCATGTCCATTAAGAACGATCTTCGTTGGAATGATCATATTTTTGGCGTGTCGAAAGAAGCAGCCAAGTGCCTCGGCTTCCTAAAGCGGTGCAAAAAAGATTTCACTCCGTCTGATCTTAGCATTATTTACACTACCTATATCCGACCCAAAATGGAGTTTAACTCGCACCTATGGGCGGGGGCTTCAAAAACCCATTTGGAGCTTCTCGATCGGGTGCAAAACCGTGCGATTAAACTTATAGGGGACAGTAGGGCATCCAGCTCTATTGACTCCTTAGAACATCGGCGAAACGTGGCATGTGTGGTGTTGTTCTACCGATACTTCTTCGGTAATTGCTCAGTGGAGATGAGCAGTTTGATGCCATCGCTCCGGGTATTCCCACGGGCAACCCGTTTGAACACTGGCGCTCATGCATTCCACGTTGCAACGATGTTCCAGCGCACTACGCATTACAGAGAAAGTTCGTTTCTGGCCCGCACAGCGCGGTTGTGGAATGGTCTCCCTGCGAATATCTTCCCCAGCACTTATGATCTCGATGGGTTCAAGGCAAGAGTCCATAACCACTTCACTCTTAATCCTATCTCCTAACCTTTATATCCTTCCTGAACCAACGCAATGCCTCGCATTAATAGGGGTCATCCCCTGCGCGTTCGTTCGAGTTAAAAAAAAAAAATACAAGAAAAAATTCAAGAGCAGCAGGTAATCACGACCTAATGGTAGCCTTACTGATGACATCAGAACCTAGCATTTCGGTAAAAAGGAAAATTGTAAGAAACTCTGTTAAGAGAAATTTTGACATTGAGAAATATACATATAATTTCTGAACAGCCACAAAATGTTGTGACACTTTAGTTACATGCAGATTAGTGATTGCGACAGTTTCAGCTCTTTTTAAATTTATATTAAAATAAAACACCTCCTTTATATAACTGTAATATGACTTTGAACTATACTTTTAGTTATTCTTAATATTTATGAATGAAAATAATGAATGAAAATAAATGTCCAAATACCAATTTGGTACTGCTACCTAAAAATATGCTAATTTGAAATTTTGTTTATTATGGGAGGTAGGCGTGGTTATGGGCGGATTGCGCCCATTTTTTTACCATTCCTATGTGTTAAAAAAAATGGTGCATACACCGAATTCCGTGGCACTACCTTTCATAAAACAGCTAATTTGAAATTTTGCTTACTATGGGGAGTGAGCGTGGTTATGGTCGGATTACACCCATTTTTAGTATGAGCTTTTACGTCATTATCTTAAGCTCAAATACCAAATTTCATAATTCTATCACTAATATTAAGCAAGTCATTCCTATATTACAGTTCATTTCGTATGGGAGGTGGGCGTGGCAGTGACCCAATTTTAATAATTTTTCGGAAATTTCTTAATTTCGACCACAAAAACAATCTCACCAAGTTTCATTGAGATAGGACAACGCTAAGTATTTTTGGCCACGGCTTATATGGGATCGCGACACTGTGCGGTGTGGCACGGGGTCAAAGTTCAAAACTTTTATCAAAATAACTCAGTCAATTTTCAATCGATTAATACGATATGGGTATCAAACGAAAGGGTATCTTTTTCATACCTTTATTTTGATGTACCACATTATATACTTTATATGTACGAGTAAAAAATTATAACCCAAAAATATTTTTTTTTATATAAAATTTACAAAACCCGATTTTTTTTCGAAAAAAACCATAATAAAGATATAATAAATTTGTAACTATATATTTTTTACGGAATTCCGCAATGAAATATAGAACATTTGAATTTTTTGTTTTTATATTTAAATTTAAATTGAGTTAAAAGAATCTGCCTGCAATATTGAACAGGCGTTTATGAAAGTTATTGCCTAGGAGCGACATTTTCCAATCATAGGAATTGAATATAAAAATACTGTACGCTCCTTACTGAACCTGATGCCGTAGTAACTCCCATGAGGGTTATTTTTCAAGCCGGCCACACAAAAGGTACTTGAATGCAGAAATTCTTTAGGTAACGAAACCGAAGTTACGTTTATAAAGGTTATTGCTTACGAGATAGCCAACGTTCTTTATTGTTTCGAATAGAAAACTACTGTACGCACTTTACTGAACGTGATGCTGTGGTTACTCCCATGAGGGTTATTTTTTTGAAACCCGGCCGAAGGCCGTCCACACAAAAGGTATCAAAACATAGAAAAACCGCGGCTTACTATCACCCTTTTTTTAATGGAAAAATACCGTTGGAAAAATACTGTTCGAAAATAAGTGCACTTTGCATATTCGATATACAATTTTTCGCATTCGAATCTTATTTATTATTAATTATGAGCCACCTCAACCTTTTTAAACTCTATAAGCTCTTTGAAAGTGAGGAAGAATTTAAAATTAGTGATACAGTATTACAAAAATTAGTAGAGTGGAAATTGATACCGAGGGAAGGAAGCTATTGGTGCCCCAATGGCCACGTTTTGCAGATATGCAAATCATCCGAATCTCTCGATGGCTATATTTGGAGGTACTTATCGTAATACAAGGTGCGTCCCAAAGTAAACAGGACTTTTGCAATAGGGACGTTTCTGGTGGCGCCATCTATGTGTGAGGACATGCGTTGGAAAGGTACATCTTTCATTCACATACTGTCTAAATTTCATGACATTTGGTCTAGTAGGCGCCGAAATATCCCGCTCAATGTGACAGTATGTTTTTAACTTTGGTACGAGAATGTCGATCGAACAAAGAGCTAATATTAAGTTCTGTTTTAAACTTGGTAAAACTTTTACCGAAACGTTTAAATTGTTAAAGCAAGTTTATGGTGATAATTGTTTATCCCGTGGCCGTGTTAATGAGTGGTTGAATCGATTCAAGAATGGTCGTGAAGACTTGAATGACGACGAACACGTCGGCCAGTCGAAATTTGTGATTACTGACGATGCCATCAAAACTGTGCGTGATTTTATCAAAATGCAGCCAAAATCATCATTGGAATTGATGGAAATGGAATTGAACATCTCCAAAACATCAATTGATCGCATTTTAACCGAACATTTGGGTCTCCGTAAAGTGTGTTCTCGCTTCATTCCGCACACTTTAACCGACGACCAAAAAGCGCAGAGAATTGAGCACGCAAAAGACATCGTTCGGGAAGCCAGACGTGATCCAAATTTCTTGTTCAACATCGTAACCGGTGACGAAACGTGGTGCTTTCAATATGATCCCGAAACAAAGCGTCAAAGTGCCGAATGGAAGCACCCAGATGAGCCAAGTCCGAAAAAAACCCGCCGTGAGAAGTCAAAAATCAAAACTCATCTCATTTGTTTCTACGATTCAAAGGGAATAATTCATCGAGAGTTTGTTCCACCGGGAAAAACAATTAACGCTTTGTTTTATGTTGAAGTTTTGAAGCGTTTGGTGCATCGCATTCGTCGTATTCGGCCAGAATATCGCGAGGAAGAAAGTTGGCGTTTATTGCATGATAATGCACCGGCTCACAGAGCCCTAGTTACGACCGATTATTTGACCAAAAATCGCATTTTTACCATCAATCATTCACCGTATTCGCCTGATATGGCTCCCTGTGACTTCTACTTATTCGGTCAGTTGCATTTGCCGATGAAAGGAAACCGTTATAAGGACGTTGAGGACATCCAAAAGGCTTGTACCAACATTCTGAAGGCGATGCCGGCCGATGACCTAAAACACTCATTCCAAATGCTTTTGGACCGTGCAAAACGTTGTATCGAAGCAGAAGGAGAGTATTTTGAATAAATAAAAAGAATTATACAAAAATAATCATCCGTTTTCTTTATTTTATAAAAGTCCTGTTTACTTTGGGTTGCACCTTGTATGTATGTTTAAATTTTTTTAATAAATAATTTACATTTTAGATGTCGTAAAACTTATCAAAAAGGGAATAAAAAAACGCTTAAGTGCAATGTTCAAATTTCCTTAAGAAAACATACATTTTTTGAGAGTTCCAAATTGCCGGTGATGAAGATCGTATCTGTGGATACAAAATGTTACGCTGGACTTCATCAAGGAGGAATTGAACATTGCCAAACATACGGCCGGTGACTGGGCAAATTTCTGCAGAGAAGTGGTGTACGATGGCATGATCGTACGCAAGAATAACATAGGAGGTATTGGTCAAACGGTGGAAATTGATGAAAGCAAATTTGGAAAACGGAAATATCATCCAGCCATGCTGAAGAGGGGCAGTGGGTGTTCGAAGGAGTAGAGCGGGAGACAAACCGCTGTTTCCTTATCGCAGTAGACAAACGCGACAAGGAAACACTCCTGGCTATTATTAAAGACTGGAAATTGCCAGGAACGATCATTATATCGGATTTTTTTAAGGTAGATTTAAATTAAGTAGGTATATATTTACTAAATTTAGAACATTAATTTTTCTATTTAAGGCCTATGACTGCCTCGAGGAGGAGAATTTTATACATTTAAAAGTAAACCACTCAATTAACTTTAAAAACCCAGACACGAACCAACACACAAACACAATTGAAGGTGTGTGGCGGCATGTAAAACATTCTATGCCACAATATCATAGAACTAAAAAGTTGTTTAATGGATATCTGGCAAAATTTGTGATCTTACAAAAATGTAAAGCACAAAATGAAGATCCTTTAAAAACTGTTTTAATATGGCATGTACATTGTACAACCCCCTTCAGCCTTCATTGCCTGAAAATGATGACGAAGGGGATTACGAAATGGTTTTGGACCAGGAGTCGACTTAGAAACAATTAAAACACGCATTGAAAAAAAACAAAAATGTATGTTTTTATATTTCATTGAAAAGAGAATTCCACACGCCATAATATAGTGTAAATTTTGCTTGTACATAAATAACGAGGTTTTTTGAGAAAAAAATCGGGTTTTGTAAATTTTATATAAAAAACTATTTTTGGCTTATAATTTTTTACTCATACATATAAAGTAACATATATAATGTGGTACATCAAAATAAAGGTATGAAGAAGAAGGCGAAAGTTTTACGTAAAATAACAAACAATCGACGCATTCTAAGACATTGTAGGGCACGCGAACCACATATACAGTGTTGGAAAAAATAATAGAAACAACCTTCTTTAATATTTTGGATCAACTGTACTCCCACAGTTTATGCATATTTCTTGGAATTGGTCACAAGTTGAGATTACTAGTTAACGGTTGTTTGTTTTGCATTGCAACTTTCCCTGTACTTCGCTTCATTCTTACTGTAACTTTCAAAGAGTAAAGATCTAGGATTTCTGGTTGGAAATAAAAATAGAAACAAACGTGTTTGGTCTTTTTTTACAAATCTTGAAAGGTTAGATTTTTTACTTAATTGTGTTAAATTGCAATTATATATTAAAGTAAGCAATTTTGAAATAAAAAATAGGCTTTTCAGCAATAAGAAACTTTCATAATGGGCCGTGCTAAACATTGTACTGAAGCGGAGAGAAAAGTGATACAAAACTTGAGAAACGAAGGAATAACGATGGACCAAATTGCAAAACTGATGAAATGTTCAAAGAAGAAAGTATATAATGCTCTTCACAATGTACCGAAAGCTGAAACCCGAGGTAGAAAGTGCAAAATAACTGAAAGGGAGAATACGCGGCTGATACGGTACAGCAAAGCCAATCCATTTCTATCGTCGAATGAGCTTAAAATGGATTTAGGTATAAATGTAACAGCTCGAGCCGTAAGGTACAGGCTGGTAGAAGCAGGACTACAAGCCAGAACTCCGAGGAAAGTACCTCTATTGAGTTCTAAACACAAGAAAAATAGACTTGATTTTCCAGGACGCACCTTTTCCGTCAAAACTGGAAAAATGTGTTATGGTCAGATGAAACAAAGATAAATTTGTTTGGATCTGATGGAAAACAGTACGTCAGACGACCCACTAATACAGCTTTTGATCCAAGGTATACCAAAAAGACGGTGAAACACAACGGAGGTTCGATTATGATTTGGGGTTGTTTTTCGGAGCAAGGTGTGGGTCCAATATTTTGGATAAAAGACACAATGCGTGCAGTTCACTATGTCAACATTTTGGATAGCGTAATGCTGGCCTACGCAAAGGAGGAAATGCCATTGAGGTGGGAATTTATGCATGATAACGACCCAAAACACACATCCAAAGTGGTAAAGAAGTGGTTCAAGAAGAATAAAGTTCCCGTGATGAAGTGGTCGTCGCAATCCCCCGACCTGAACCCAATCGAACACCTTTGGGCAGATCTAAAAAAGAGAATTGGACCCTTAAAAGCCGCAAATAAAGAACAACTTTGGAGCCATATTCAAAAAGCGTGGTATTCCATTCCCAAGGCTGTGTGTGCAAACTTGGCCAATTCAATGCACAGACGATGTGAAGAAGTGATCAAACAAGCAGGGGCTTCCACAAAATATTAATTCCTTTTAGTTATGTAAGCATTGCCCAACAAGATTGATAAGTTTTTTTTTCAAATATCTTTTGTTTCTATTATTTTTTCCAGGGTGAATTCAAGAAAATCTGTAAAATTATATTGTTTTGTATTAGAACTTCAAAAGTATTTTAATTTTTAGTTGCTTTTAGTTTAATATTCAAAATTGGTTATTTATGAAGTCAATTAAAATAAAACTTTTCATAAATCTAAAATAAAACCTCATGTTTCTATTATTTTTTCCAACACTGTATGTATTGTCTGATGTTCAGAGTGAAAAGTGTAGTGTTGTTTTGTCGACAGCAGCGAGACAACTAAAGTGTACGAACATATTTGACAGTGTAAACATGTTTGCAAACATGTGCGACCGTCTAAAGGCCGCTTTAGGCGAAACGAGTACCCGGTTGAGTTACTGTCTCGCCACTCTACTCGTTACGTGTAATCAAGGCATTATTGTGAATAAATTAGTTCTTAATGCCTGTAGCACCGATAAGCGATTGGAAACTGGGAGGAGAAGTGTGAAAAAGTCGACAATACACACATAAAATGCACCCTCTCACATAACAGCTGATACCCCTGCAAGAACACAGTGGGTTAAATGATTAATCATTTAACCTATAGTGCTGATAGAAATTTCCACCAGAATTCCTATCAGTTTCTCAAGAGCCGTGTGAAAATTCTGATAGAAACTCACGTATACGTGTGATTTTGCATCACCTTTCAACACAGGAGTTTTGGTATCTGGCACAGATATACAGCTGTCTAGCTCGCACCTACTATGGCAAAAGATTCAATGGGCAGCTGTGCGCTCGCACCTTCTGTCATTGTGGCTGGAATTCCTTGTGAATTTCAAGCTGTCTCGCTCACTCACATCAGCTTTCAACAGAGTTTCTGTCAGTCCTGATTAATCAGATGATTAATCAGCCCTGATAGAAACTTCACTGTTTTCTGATATCAGGGCTGGTGTATAAACCTATCAGCACTGATTAAAAGTAATTTTTTTTTTTTTATAATTTATTTATTTAAAACCAATTTTGAAATAAAGAGAAATAAAAAGATAAATAGAAATAGTTAATTTAATCATTAAAAAACTAATTTTAACTATACAAGGAAATTTGTTTGGTAACTGCATTAAATAATTATAGTTAACATAAAGCAACATTAATAACAAAACATTTAATATTATTAAAACCTTGAACATTAACAAAATAAATAAACAAAGGAACAATTCAGGAACAACTTGCTAGGAAGCAATTCTTTAAAAATAATATAATAAATAGCATAACATATAAAATTAACAAAACATTTAACATTAACATAATAAATAAACAAAGGAACTTAAAGAAGCAATTCTTTTAAAAAAATAAAAGATAATCCATAAAATTAAAAATCCATTTCCATATGTAATTCATCAACGTTAAAATATGTTTAACAAACAAACACAGGTCAATGAAATTTTTCATTAACTATTCTTAACCAAAAACAGAGGAGAACAGAATGATGGCGTAAAACAAACTCTTGCAATCTACGAGTGTAATAAGGAAAATGTTTGCAGGCAAAATATTGACAGTTTTCAATTGGTACGAAAGATGGGATAAGCCGAATTACATATGGAAACGGGCATTATTTATTTTTTTCCCTGGTACTTCTTTTGGTTCGTTCTGCGATGACTTAGGTCAATCGCCTTCCGCATACTCATTTCGAACATCACAGCGCCGGACACTTTAAAAACATCTAAATACGAAATTAAGAAATAAAATCAGTGGCTAAATGAGTGCTGTCATAAGTGATCTGTCGATCCCACCGCTAATCCCTTCCTTTCCTTATCCTTTTGTACTTATGTTTCCCCCTATTTTCTGCTCCCCGGCTTCAGCCGTTTGTATCGTTTAATGTTTAATGTTTATTGTCTTTCCTGTCACTCGTTATTCGTACGTCCTCCAATAAACACCACGTCTAACTCGAACGATCCGTATTTTACTTCTACCGCTCCGCCGACGTAAACATGGTCCTTCGAGCCAACCGCGAACTCGCGCCGCGGAAAAACAAACAAGAAAAAATATTGATTTAACACTTTTCAAATACCAAATACATAGTGACCAAAAAACTAACTACAAGTGAACAAGTGACATAAACTACAAACAAGCACAGGTGGACAGTGATAGAAACACTACATAACAATTAGTGAACCAGAATTACACACAGTGAACAAAGAAAAAAAAAAAACCAAACAGTAACAAACAAATAATTAAAACAGTGCACAAAATAACGAAAGTTAAAACAAAAACAACCTCCAACCACAATAGACACAAGAGACGGTGCAGTGTTGTGCACATACCAAACGGGGACTGCAGAAATACATAATACCAACAACAAACACACCCACAAGAAGCCAAAGCAGAAGAAAAAAGGGCAACAAAAACAGCAAGCAACACAGTACAGCACAGGAGCGGACACGCCACTTAGAGGAGATTTCCGTTCTCGGGCACTGGGCCCACTAAGATAAGCCCACACATTTTTAATAAAAATTAACAAACTACACATACACTAACATTAAACACATATTTAAAAAATATATAATATTCCCATTCCCTTAAAATCCAGTCATTACGTACTGGTGCCCCGCCACTGTCCTCTTTTCGTGTACATTTCCCCTGTACACATACAAAATAGCGCAGTGCAGTAAGCAATCCCGCTACTGCACATAATTTTGCGCTTTTTGTGTTCGCATTCCCTACGCAGGCAAAGCAGCAAAAACACCCGCTGCAGCCTGCTTCCCACTTCTTTTCTAATTTGCCCACATTTTGCCTGATTTTGCTTTGTGCATACTTCAGATCAGCAGCAAGCACTCCAGCTGCTGATCTCACATTTCGCATTCTCCTTTGTGCGATCACTGCTGCCAAAAATTCTTGCTGCAGCCAGCATCCAACACGCACTTCTCCTTCTTTTGCATTGTGCACTCTCCCACTTGTGTACATTTTCGCGTTTCGCTTTGTGCGATATACGCACGCACCAGCAGCAAGCACTCCCGCTGCTGCTTCCAAGTGCACTCATACTTTGGTACTTCTGCCTAAGCAATTCCCCTCTTTCGCTAGCAGAAGTAAATAAACTCAAGCACAGTGGGACGAATCGCCTTTTTTCGCAGCATATTGAACAATTTTATAGTACTTAGAAAATTTTCAATAGTGCTGCATATACTCATACACTGCACATCTGCTGCCACCCCAAGTGCATACAGTGGGACAAATTACCCCTTTTGCACACAAAAATTGGTTGTACACAAAATTATTTTCACACTTTTACGTTCACTGACACAATAATACGAATAATCACATACACATATACATATATATACAAATATATATATATATACCCCCCTACAAGAACAGTGACGGTCATTTGACCGGTCATATGACCGACATGCCTGACCGAAGTTTCGGTCAGCTCTCCGAACAAAGTTTCTATCATTTTTGTACAGGCGGTGTGAAAAAACTGACTGAAACTCTCGTGTACGTGTGATAAGAAGAAGCACCTGCTGACAAGAACTCGAATCGGAGTTAATATAATTATTAGGAGCCGGAGGCTGTCGTCGCTACGTAGCTCAGCTGGCTAATGCGTGCGGTCGCTAGTCAAGACTCCGCGAGTTCAATACACCGTTGCGTTAACACCGAAAAAAAAAGAAAAACAACTTTTTTTTTAATTTTTCTTTCGGCGGCTGTCCTCTCGGCAGGAAATGGCAAACCTCTGAGAGTAACATTGCCTATGTCTCGTAATCGGGCTGAGATGCTGATGCAAATATCGGTCACAATGTGATGTATAAATCGGTCATTCATGACCAATACTCAATATTGAAAAAATTCAGGTTTTTATTGAAATTTTTTGGAAAAACCGTTTGCTTTTACTTCTGCCTGAGTTTATTTTAAATTAATTTAAATGAAATAATATAAAAAAAATTGAATTTTAAAAACTCATTTGCGGCCCTGCTTAGATGAGACCCCTTATTGTCGCAATCGAAGGCGTTGCTTAGCGCGGCATCATTGGCATCGGCTCCTTGGTCTTGCACTTCGGTACTTGCTATGGCCAAATATTGATTATTTAAATATTCAAGTAATATGATTTAAAGTAAATTTTAATTCGAATTCTTACCTTCATCCTGCTTTTCCTTTTTTTTGGTGTTTGAAGCAACGCAGTATTGAACTTCGATTCGCGCGTCGCATTTGACTCGCGACCGCACGCATTAGCCAGCTGAGCTACGTAGCTACGGCAGCCTCCGGCTCCTAATAATTATATTAACTCCGATGCGAGTTCTTGTCAGCAGGTACTTCTTCTTCTTACACATGCGTGTATAAGCGATCATCTCAGCAGGTCAATTTCAAAGCACTCTGATGACAAGTTCACAATGCTTGCTGACAAGTTCACAATGGGCCAAATTTCATGCGAATGTATTGGTAAATTGAAAAAATTTTATGAATGTAGTGGAGTTTCGGTCAGCCACGTCTTGTAGGGATAATAATAGAACTGTGTAGGTATGTGGGAATTGGGAATGTATGTTAAATTTATTGTAATATAACAAATGTGTATTAAATGTGTGAATTTTTTTTGTATGTGATCACGTGAATACGTGGGTGTATGTGTGTATATATATTTGTGTATAAATATATATATTTGAATATATATATGTATGTGTATGTGATTATTTTTGTTAAATGGAAAATAAATATGTACGTGTATTAGTATAAATCAGCCCTACAAGAACAGTGACGATCATTTGACCGGTCATATGACCGACATGCCTGACCGAAGTTTCGGTCAGCTCTCCGAACAAGGTTAGGTTAGGTTAGGTTGAGGTGGCTGCCTCTGTATGAGACACACTTAGGCCTCTTAATGGGCCCGTTGTGATACCACAGAATCCACCCGTTTGAAATGCGTATGCAACACTGTTTTTTCAACATGTGATACACCACACATTTCAAACGGATGGGGAAAGGGAGGGGAGCGGAAATACAGTTTAACGCCGAATCCGAACGGCGATGGGCAGCTTTTCTTTCACACTTGGAGGTTTTGCCATTGCCTGCCAAGAGCGCACTTGTGCGATTCTTGTAATTCTCATTCCCTTCATGTGGATAGCGGCAGAAGTAGATGAGTGTTTTATCCAGCCCAAGCCAGGAATCGAACCCGGGGCGCTCGGTATGAGAAGCCAGCGCGCTACCCGCTGAGCTATCGAGGCCGACAAAACAACAACCGAACAAAGTTTCTATCATTTTTGTACAGGCGGTGTGAAAAAACTGACCAAAACTCTCGTGTACGTGTGATAAGAAGAAGCACCAGCTGACAAGAACTCGCATCGGAGTTAATATAATTATTAAGAGCCGGAGGCTGCCGTAGCTGCGTAGCTCAGCTGGCTAATGCGTGCGGCCGCGAGTCAAGACTCCGCGAGTTCAATACACCGTTGCGTTAACACCGAAAAAAAAGGAAAAACAACTTTTTTTTTATTTTTCTTTCGGCGGCTGTCCTCTCAGTAGGAAATGGCAAACCTCTGAGAGTAACATTGCAAATATCTGATGCAAATATCGGTCACAATGTGATGTATAAATCGGTCATTCATGACTCAATATTGAAAAAATGCAGGTTTTTATTGAATTTTTTTGGAAAAACCGTTTGCTTTTACTTCTGCCTGAATTTATTTTAAATTAATTTAAATGAAATAATATAAAAAAAATTGAATTTAAAAAAATTCGCAATCGAAGGGCGCATCATTGGCATTCGGCTTCCTTCGTCTTGCGTTTCGGTACTTGCTATGGGCCCAATATTGAAGCTACTGAAAGTGCAGAATTATTTTTAAATATTCAAATAATATGATTTAAAGTAAATTTTAATTCGAATTCTTACCTTCATCCTGCTTTTCCTTTTTTTTGGTGTTTGAAGCAACGGAGTATTGAACTTGGATTCGCGCGTCGCATTTGACTCGCGACCGCACGCATTAGCCAGCTGAGCTACGTAGCTACGGCAGCCTCCGGCTCCTAATAATTATATTAACTCCGATGCGAGTTCTTGTCAGCAGGTGCTTCTTCTTCTTACACATGCATGTATAAGCGATCATCTCAGCAGGTCAATTTCAAAGCACTCTGATGACAAGTTCACAATGCTTGCTGACAAGTTCACAATGGGCCAAATTTCATGCGAATGAATTTTCTTGTAGGGAGGGCCCTACAAGACGTGGCTGACCGAAACTCCACTACATTCATAAAATTTTTTCAATTTACCAATACATTCGCATGAAATTTGGCCCATTGTGAACTTGTCAGCAAGCATTGTGAACTTGTCATCAGAGTGCTTTGAAATTGACCTGCTGAGATGATCGCTTATACACGCATGTGTAAGAAGAAGAAGTACCTGCTGACAAGAACTCGCATCGGAGTTAATATAATTATTAGGAGCCGGAGGCTGCCGTAGCTACGTAGCTCAGCTGGCTAATGCGTGCGGTCGCGAGTCAAATGCGACGCGCGAATCGAAGTTCAATACTGCGTTGCTTCAAACACCAAAAAAAAAGGAAAAGCAGGATGAAGGTAAGAATTCGAATTAAAATTTACTTTAAATCATATTACTTGAATATTTAAATAATCAATATTTGGCCATAGCAAGTACCGAAGTGCAAGACCAAGGAGCCGATGCCAATGATGCCGCGCTAAGCAACGCCTTCGATTGCGACAATAAGGGGTCTCATCTAAGCAGGGCCGCAAATGAGTTTTTAAAATTCAATTTTTTTTATATTATTTCATTTAAATTAATTTAAAATAAACTCAGGCAGAAGTAAAAGCAAACGGTTTTTCCAAAAAATTTCAATAAAAACCTGAATTTTTTCAATATTGAGTATTGGTCATGAATGACCGATTTATACATCACATTGTGACCGATATTTGCATCAGCATCTCAGCCCGATTACGAGACATAGGCAATGTTACTCTCAGAGGTTTGCCATTTCCTGCCGAGAGGACAGCCGCCGAAAGAAAAATTAAAAAAAAAGTTGTTTTTCTTTTTTTTTCGGTGTTAACGCAACGGTGTATTGAACTCGCGGAGTCTTGACTAGCGACCGCACGCATTAGCCAGCTGAGCTACGTAGCGACGACAGCCTCCGGCTCCTAATAATTATATTAACTCCGATTCGAGTTCTTGTCAGCAGGTGCTTCTTCTTATCACACGTACACGAGAGTTTCAGTCAGTTTTTTCACACCGCCTGTACAAAAATGATAGAAACTTTGTTCGGAGAGCTGACCGAAACTTCGGTCAGGCATGTCGGTCATATGACCGGTCAAATGACCGTCACTGTTCTTGTAGGGATTATACCCATTCACATATTACTACACATTCACAGTCACGTTCGCATACAAATAAGTTCACTTTTTACAAATAAAAACAAATTTTCATACACATTTGACTTTACATTTATTTATATATTACATTTATATTCTAGTACATACATTCCCCATTTTTTCACATACATTACCCATTCCCATTTACAAAAAATTTATTTGTTTCCCTTATACATATGTATATATTTCCCTACACGTTTACACATACACGGGTGTAAACTTTTTTACTCGACAGAGATACAAATTCGTACTCAATTATCCCATACTCAACTATCGTTCGCGCGGACGCGGTTAGACTACACGTCTATTTTTCAAACCCCTACACTTATATTTGTTCAAACTTTTTACTCTTTGTCGAGCTTTTTTACACAAAATGCCTGCTGAGCGATCCCCTAAACGCCAGCTTGTCACAATGGAGACTCCTTCCTCCAGATACCCAAAGTCAGCCAATGCACGTTTGACAGTTCCTGTCACTCGGGAGCCACCCAATACGCGCTCCAAAGTCCCTAGTCCCAAAGCAACCGATCCCAGTGTTGCAAAATTAATTTTTGAGTCCGATAGACTCGTGCAATTATGCACAAAATTTTCATCGGTTCCCAAAAAATTTGCAAGCCCAATGGGAGAGGCTTATGTGCGCACATGAGGCAGTCTTCATTGCTGAAGACAATAGCCAGCCCGACGGTTTCAAAGAGTCGGCTAGGCAAAAGATTGACGCCTGCACAGACCATTACGAGTTGTGTATGGCTCAGATGTCGGACATCATTGAGATGCTCCAAAATCAGTCCCCCCAGCCCGCTGCGCACATGGAACCGGTTCGACCCCTAGAACCAGAAATTTGCCTACAAGTTCCGCCTTGTGATACCGAAACCTTCTTCGGGGGCTATGAGCAGTGGCCGTCCTTCCGGGACATGTTTACGGCAGTATACATAAACCACCCCCAGCTCACTCCAGCCCAAAAACTGTATCACCTCCGATACAAGACGCAAGGTAAAGCCGGTGCTATTGTAAAGCAATATGCATTAACCGATGAGAATTTCGGACTCGCGTGGGAAGCTCTAAAATCCCGTTACGAAAATAAACGCATTTTGGTTGACACCCAAATCAGATCCCTTTTGAATATCGCTCCTGCCCACACCGAAAATAGTGAGGCGCTTCAGCGGATCCAAAACACAATAAACAATTGTCTGTCTGTTCTCAATACTCAATTGGGATCCGCTATTGGTTTACATATGTTGTACCAAATTGCCCCAAGAGACACTTGCTCTATGGGAGCAATCATTGACATCCCGGAAGGATCTGCCACCCTGGTCGCAAATGGATGAATTCCTGACCGGCAGATATGAGGTGCTTGAACGGCTCCAATTTATTCGCCCTTCTAAGCCGAAACAATCACAACCCTCTACTTCCAATGTCCTCCCAAATCGGCCAAACAAATCCCTAAATTATCATACTCAAGTAAAAAGGGACTTCGCGTGCAAACTCTGCAACGCAAACCATCCCATACGGACTTGCCAGAGCTTCAAAAGACTCACCCCCCAGAGTCGATTAAAATACGTTAAGAAGCACAATCTCTGCGTAAATTGTCTTGCGACATCTCACCTTGTTGAGAACTGTACAAGCAATTTTACGTGCGTATATTGCCAAATGAAGCACCATTCCATGCTTCATTTCCCCGAAAGCAATGCGCAGCCCTCTCAATCGCTCAATCGGTCACATTCGACCACTCCACAGGTCGCAACAGCTCCAACACGAACACACAACCACTCCGCAACTCATTTCCCCCTTTCGGATGTGCAACCCCGCACATCTTCCAGGCAAAGTACGCCTCAAGTACAAGCCCTCCACTCCACTAATGGCACCCAATCCCTTCTGCCTACGGCACTGGTGTCTATTGAGCACTCAGGAAAGTTGTTTAAGGTTCGAGCGTTGATCGACCAAGCCTCTCAGCGTACCTTCATTTCCTCGAAGGTCCAGAAACGCCTCAAATTGCCAATCGAGAAATCCCCCTTCCAAATCTCGGGCATGGGCGGTCAGATTGTGCAAAATGCCAATCATACATGCTTCTTGACATTGGCAGTCCCTCAAACGAGCACGAAACTCCCCGTGCAAGCAATCGTGCTCCAAGAGCTTACGAAATTGCTCCCACCTTCCAATATAAACCCTCCCAATTTGCAACATTCTGCCATGCTAGATCTCGCTGATCCAAACCCCTTCGAGACAGCGCAGATCGATGTAGTGATTGGCAGTGATCTCATCCCGCAGATCATGCTCGAAGGTATCCACCGGAATGTATGTGGCAGCTTACTTGCTCAGCATACAGTATTCGGTTGGGTATTAAGCGGTCCAGTACCCCCTTCGCATTTGACATGTGCCACAGAGGTACCAAGTCGCCGTATGCATACTGGAACCGCCCTTCGAAACAATCTTCCTGCCCTAAAGGAAGCCCTTTCGCAAGTGATTGCCGCCCTCAATCCCGTAGGGTTTCCACCCCAGGAATTA
The DNA here is from genome assembly GCA_963668005.1 of Melieria crassipennis. Classification (NCBI taxonomy): domain Eukaryota; kingdom Metazoa; phylum Arthropoda; class Insecta; order Diptera; family Ulidiidae; genus Melieria; species Melieria crassipennis. Next base: position 35,344,149 of record OY764963.1, on the reverse strand, counting down.
ATGGAAAATCACGCTGAACCCACCACTCCTGCAAACTCATTCCCAAACCGGCAAATTCCCCCCTCTGTTGCCAACCGTTTCGATCCCGCAGGATGGCTTTCGCCTCTAATGAGGTCCCCCAAAAGGGTTCGACAAAACCGGCCCACACTCACAGCAACTGACGGAAATTGCATTCCCTCGCAGTTCCTAATTGCATCTCCTCCATCCCGGGTCCGAAAAGAGGACAGTTGCCACTCCAGTGCGACTTGCTCCAAACGCTGCAAATCCCGCAGACGTCGGACGGATCGGGTATAAACTCCAAGATCTATAAGATCTCCCTCTCTGGTGGAACGGCTCCAGTAATTCTCATGCTCACATGGTTCCAATTCCGGATCAAAGAGCTGTTGACTGCCACCACCCTCTCAAAAAGCAAGCCGACATTTCGGTCGGTTCTCCTGCTTCTCTCGAGCCCTACAAACACATATATTACTACATACATATCTTATTATAACGTACAAAATATATTAATCCCTCATAACCCTCTCGAAATTATCACTTTCCCAAAAAGGTGGCAATTCGGCCAATTTCAAATAATTAGTTCTCACATTCCCCCGGCTGTAGCTTAAGCGAACCCCGCAGCTCAGCCATGTTTTCTCATTCCCATGATGTCGCCTCAATACTATAATTTCAAATCATCTGACATCTACCTCCTTTGCAGATCGTACGCTAGCCGACCATCGCAGCAGCTGTCTTCAAGTTTATACCACATGGCCCGTATGGCAGCAAGGAGGCCCTCAACGTACACTCCAGGGTTCCATCATCGATGATCGACGACAACCCCTCAGCCGTCAGCCCACCCTGCAGCCGTCCGCCGCAACTCACTGCCATCACTTCAAAACTTTAATATATTGCAATATGCAATGGCGGCCGCGATGGCTAAATGAGTGCTGTCATAAGTGATCTGTCGATCCCACCGCTAATCCCTTCCTTTCCTTATCCTTTTGTACTTATGTTTCCCCCTATTTTCTGCTCCCCGGCTTCAGCCGTTTGTATCGTTTAATGTTTAATGTTTATTGTCTTTCCTGTCACTCGTTATTCGTACGTCCTCCAATAAACACCACGTCTAACTCGAACGATCCGTATTTTACTTCTACCGATCCGCCGACGTAAACAATCAGTATAAACTATTACGGATTTGTCAATTTTGACTTACCTCTTAAATTTTTGTTTACCAGGCACAATTGATTAAGTGCCCGCTTGTCCCATCTTCCGTCCCAGTTGTATGATTCCAACACATTATCTGTAAACATTTTCCTTAACACTACGGCGATATCATCAGATGATCCCTTAAGACTGTGCAAGTACGTCGTCTAAAATTAAAAATTTAATAGGAAATAAATGGGAACATATGTAAATAACAATTAATAACACAGGGCAACAAATTTCGACTTTTGGTCGGCTTTTCTGGGTTTGACATCAGTTCTAGGGTAATTAGGGACCGCTGATTTCGAATCCGCAAACCGTTTTGAAAACTCAGTTTCCGTTTTCGCAAAAAATGGGCGTATCACTTTTTCGGATTTTCCCTGACTTTTTTCACGTTTGGGATTGTAATTTCTAGACCAATAAACCGGTTGACATCATTTTCACCTCGTTGCATTATCAACACCGCACGGTTTCTTTTCCGATGCAATTTATTTTTATAGGTTTTAAAATTCCGCGGCAATTGGACCTCAAAGTCGGATAATATGGAATTTCAAGGCGTTTTCTTTGATGTTAAAAAACAAACACATTTTTCGTAAATCAATTATCGAGTTATGTATAACAAGAAAGCGGAAACATCAAGTAATGCAACACAGCTACATTTTTTGGCGTGAGTCCCATTCTCATCGAAATAATAGCAAAAATGTACCAAAGTTTTTTTCAACATATTTCAGTTCTTTCCCCTTAAAAAGTAAGAGCCTCAAAATATGCAAAGTTTTTAATTTTGTTTTGTTTGAAGCAATTCAAAATTTTGTTGTTTTTCGCTTGTATTCCAGACAGTGAATGAAATATATAAAGGAGCATATTTTGAGGCCCTTAATTTTTTAAGGAAATAGTATCAAAAATTATGAAAATGACTATGGTACATTTTTGCTATTATTTCGATGAGAATGGGACTCACGCCAAAAAATTTGGCTGTGTTGTATAATTTCATGTTTCCGCTTTCGTGTTATACATAACTCGATAATTGATTTACGAAAATGTGTTTGTTTTTTAACATCAAAGAAAACGCCTTGAAATTCCATATTTTCCGACTTTGAGGTCCAATTGCCGCGGATTTTTAAAACTTATACAAAAAAATTACATTGGAAAGGAAGCCGTGAGGTGTTGTAAATGCCACAAAGTAAAAATCATGTCAACCGGTTTATTGGTTTTGAATTTACAATCCCAAACGTAAAAAAAGTCAGGGAAAATCCGAAAAAGTGACACGCCTATTTTTTGCGAAAACGGAAACTAAGTTTTCAAAACGGCTTGCGGATTCGAAATCAGCGGTCCCTAATTACCCTAGAACTGATGTCAGAACCAGAAAAGCCATTTTTCTGTTGATCAGTGTAATTGAAAAAATCTCTGCATATAAAACTGTTTATCCTGACTAACCATCGCTTGAGCATATTCCGGTCGTTTTAAATTTGTCTCGGCTTCCAGCACTTCACTTAAAGTCTCGAAGGGTAGAGTGCTTGCGATGTCCTCCATCTCTTTGTCCCGTAACTCGCCCGTCATGCGACAAACAGATTGCTCAACCCACCTTACACTCGCGCAGGAGTTTATTTTGCGCCATCATTTCGTCCTTGTGCACCATCTGTTTGATAAAATATATTTCGTATTGAATAAATGAGTTCAACGACATTACGGGGCAGCACCACTCTAGCGGCAGATAAAAAAGTCTAACTTGACTTTTGGCGTAATACATATTCGCGTCGAAATAATGCAAAAAAGTGCTCGTGCCAATTTCAACACTTTTCAGTAATTTGTCAATGATTTACTTAACAAACAAAGGGCCTCCAGATATGCAAAGTTCTTTTTTATTTTCCTTCCCTGTTTCGTAAAAATAAAAAACAAAAACATTTTGAATTGCTCGATGGAAAATAAAAACAAAAAACTATGCATATTTTGAGGGCCTTTGTTTTTTAAGTAAACCATTGACAAATTACTGAAAAGTGTTGAAATTGGCACGAGCACTTTTTTGCATTATTTCGATGTGAATGTGTATTCCGCCAAATAATTTGGCTTTGTTGTATTGCTTTATGTATGGAAAATGTGTATGTTTTTGGCCATCAAAGAAAACGCCTTAAAATTCCATACACATTCCATATACATTTTCCGACTTCCGACAGCGCACCTAAGTTAGTAAAAAAAAACAGAGGAAAGCTCCATGCAACAGAAAAAAGTGCGATTTTGTTGTCCTGTGTTAACAACTGGATATTATTTTTGCAAAATCCTACAGTGGTGTTACCCTTTAGTACTTACATTTAGCTCAATTTTGGTAATTCGCTCATTCAGTATTTTTTGGTTTTCTAATATTTTTTTAAGAAGATCCAGTGCCCCTAAACAAATAAAAAAAGTCTGATTTTGCATACCATAAGCACAGATAACTCATCATATAGATGTCCAGCGGCCAAGGAAAAAATGTGTCAAAAAGTTCGACAAATTTGGCCTCCGATAAGAGCTTTTTGGCCTCTAATGTCACTCACACAATCACCGATTCACACGCATTGTGCTTTGTTTTGAGATACAGAAATATGTGATTTTTAGTTAAAACGGCGCTTGTCTGTTATGATACCTTTTAAGCAACCAGTCGGGATTGAATGTTGATGGTCAAATGCGTAAGCGGGAGTGTCTCGGATGACGGGTGCGCGGTTCGATCCTTACTGTAGCTGCCAAGATTTTTTTAATGGCTTATTTTAAAATATATTCCTTTTTTTAAGAGGAGGCTCCCCTGGATTTGGACCGAAAAATGTTTTTTTTTTTTTGCATAAAACGAAGGCTACATATATGTAGAATATGTGTGTAAAAGGATTTTTTGATACGACGCGTATTTTCATGGGAGAACACACCTGTCTCACGCGCGCTACGGGACGCTCCACTGCTCTAATTAACTTCAAACGCGTTTATCTCGAAACCATTTTTTCCAATCTAACTGAAATCCCCGGACTTGATCTAATGATCCGATTTTCTTCATCTAAAAACTGCTCGAATGTATTTGATTTTCTGTATGCCGTGAACTAACAATTTGCATAAATAGTTATTTATTTTTAATTTTTAAATGTGGTTGAAATTAAAAAAAGGTGCAAAAAATTGAATTTTTACTTCAAATATTCATTGTGCAAGAATTTTTCGTTTAAATTTTTTGAGTCTAGTTCAATGCACATACAATATTGTTATCTTTAAGTAATGACAATGCTTTTTGATTTCAGTCCACTACAAGAGGCTGCAGGATTACAGTTCTCGAGCGATGTTTGGCGCGCAGAGGCCTACGGAAATCGCCATTTTGTAGCCGCCATTTTGAATTTCATCAAGTTTTTTAACTTTTTAAACTCCTAAATAATAGACGAATTTAATAGTCAAAACCGGAAGTTTGTACGCCTTTTCATTATCCCACAAAAAAATTACAAACTTTGCCTTATTTTTGCCCAAATCCAGGGGAGCCTTCCCTTAAGACCCGTGAAAACAATATAAATGAAAAATTTATTTGGTTTCTAGATCTCTTGATTAGTAAATTGTTTGGTTTTGGAGACAGATATAATTGTTCGCAAGTTTTAAAATCAATCAATCTCAAGCGCAGCATACGGTTACAAACAACCATACAGGCGCTCATGGGCGTACCTAGGTATGGGTAGAGGAGGGTATTTCTTCCCTCTTTATTCTATATTTTATATACAGTTACTCACACAATTGAGTATACACTCCGATTTTGAAAGAAAAAAGCACATTTAGCCCCAACTAAGTGTTTCAATTCAAAATTTTTAATGCATAGTTATAGATACTAATGTTACAAAGTCATAACCAAAATAAATTTATCAACATTGCAAACAGAATTCAAAGATATTACATAAAACATTAAAATAAACCTATAATAATGTCACTAAATTAAGTATACATTTCATTGCAATTAAGTTTATTATGTAAAAAAAAATAAAATTTTACGATTTAATATGCAGTAGGGCCGCCCTTTGCATCAATTACTGCTCGCATTCGTCGAGGCATCGAATCCACCAAAGTTTTTGTAAAAGCTGGTGGTATTTCATCCCATATCTTCCTTATCTGCCTTTGTAAGTCAGTTTTGTTTCGTGGACTAACAGTTTTAAGCTTTGATTTGATTTCACCCCATAAATGCTCGATTGGGTTCATGTCTGGTGATTGCGGTGGTGTCTTGAGTTGCTTGGGTGAATTATATAGGAGCCATTCTCTCACTATATGTGCAGTGTGTTTAGGATCGTTATCCTGTTGGAACCAAAACACTGGCGGAAGATTGAGTTTTTGCGAACTTGAGCGTAAATTGCGTCTAAGGATATTCAAATAAACCTCTTTGTTCATTTTCGTTTCGATAAACTCAATGGTTCCGACACCAGAAGACGCCATAGATCCCCACAACATAACTGAGCCACCACCGTGTTTTACCGTAGTCACTAAATTCTTACTTCTAAGCTCAGTATTAGGCTTTCTCCAAACAATTTGCTTCCCATCTGAGCCCCAAAGATTAACCTTGGTCTCGTCGCTAAACATAACACTCTGCCAGAAGCTTTGAGGCTTATTGAGGTGAGCTCTTGCAAATTCCAAACGCTTCTTTTTATTTACCGCAGAAATATAAGGCTTTTTCCGAGCTATACGTCCATGCAGATTGTTCTTTCGCAGCACACGACGAACTGTCTCAACGGATATCGGTTTATTGATTGTCTTAGACACCTCTCTGGTCAGTTTGCGTACACTTATTTTCGGGTTTATTTGCACTTTTCGCACTATATTGCGCTCATCGTAAGCTGACAATAATTTTTTTCTGCCTCTACCCTTTGAATTTTGTAATGTTCCTTCGTATCTCCATTTGTTTATAATTTTTTGCACTGTGCAATGAGGTCTGCTAATAATTTTGCCAATTTGCCGGTAAGATTTACCTTCGCAGCACAATTTTATAACCAGCTCTCTTATTTGTATTGAAGTTTCCTTCCTTGGGCCTGCCATTGCACAAATAACGCACATAAAAAACTGAGACGCTTTTTGAACACTTGAAAAACACCTCGTAATTTTTTGATATCCATTTCAATGGCAATGTTGTGAAAAAAACGGCGACGTAATCTAAAGTTGTGCAAGTGTATATTCAATTTTGTGCTATTAAAATAGGTATATTTTAACGTTTAAAGTAATATCTTTGTATTCCGCTTGTAATGTTGATGAATTTATGTTGGATGTGGCCTTGTAACAATAGTATCTATTAATATGCATTACAAATTTTAAGGTAAAAAGCCCAACTGTCGCCGAATGTAGCTTTTTCTTCTTAATATCACAGTGTATACTCAATTTTGTGAGTAACTGTACATATGTACAGAAATCTATATTAATTTCTATTCTATTCGAATTTTATATTCTGAATTTGGAAATGTAGTTATGTCTTTTCCCGCATTTATTTGTTGCTGGGTACGCCCAGGCACTTGCTTTTCGCAAAAAAGAATGAAAAGACCGGAACAATTTGCCAAAACGAATTGAATTTTTCAGCGGTCACTACATTGTCGCAATACAGTTACGCCGACGCAATGGATAGGCTTGCTGGCGCCGCAGCTATTGGCAATGCGTTGCCTTAGCAACGATGTGTATGTATCATACCAAAGAAAATAAAGACTTCATATTCTTTGTCCATACACAAGTATAATTTGTGCGCTGAAATATTGTTAGAGCCGATTTATTTATATCAATATTTTTCAATACATTATTAATTTCAGGTATAACCGATTAAAAATGTTTATAAAATTAAGCGTTAAATGTTAAGAACAATTTTGCTCCTCGCCCAGCTTCGAACCCGAGGCGAAATTTACGACCAAAAAAAAGTTACAAATACCTGACGTGCTGTCTACCTGTTACACCAAATACAGCACATGATCGCTGTAGCTAAAATCATAAATGTATGTTGCAGAAAAGAATATCAGCAAGCAAGAAAAGAAATTCTAAATTAATTCAATCCGGCAAAAGTTCTGGATGAGGAAATGCAGCTGTGTGCGTAAAATAGCTTTGCGGAAAAAAAGCTGTAATTCAGAGCTTGAAATTTTTGTGCCGTTTTCGTTGTATGAGACTGGACATCTATATGATGAGTTATCTGTGCCATAAGTTTATAAAAAGTAAAAGTAAATACGTATACATCATTAAATGCACTCACAGAATTCGGCGTGGTTTGGTGCATACTATTTTGACCTGGAGACAATGGATCCATAGAGTCATCAAGAACGTTGAAGCTAGAATCCATGTAAATATATCAAAGTTAGTTAGTTTTTTCCTTTTAATTCATAATCCGTGGTAACTTCTCTAGTGAAATGCACGATGACAGTTTTCACAGATTTTGATATATGATTAAATAGAATGTGCAAGCTAAGTTGAAAATTCATGGAAAAGATGGTGCAAAAGCGGTATAAGAAGAAACTTCCATCCATAAGGTATGCTAAAGTATTTATAACACTGCACAACAGCATGTCTGTTGCATGGAGTTTTTTACATGAATCTGAATCGTTTTTCCACACTGATTTCAAAACCATACTCCGTTTTTATGTAACAGCTCTAGTTTTCGCAAAAAATGGGCGTGTCACTTTTACGAATTTTCTTCGACTTTTTTCACATTTTCGACTGTAATTTCCGAAAAAAAAAATGAAAAACTTTGCATATTTTTAGGCCCCTAATTTTTGAAGGAAATTTCACACATTTTGATGAAAATGACTATGGCACATTTTTGCTATTGTTTCGATACGAATGTGTATTCCGCCAAATAATTTGGCTGTGTTGTATTGCTTGATGTTTCTTCTTGAGATATTCATATACTTCGTAACTTGATTTATGAAACATCTGTACGATTTTCGCCATCAGAAAAAACGCCTTGAAATTCAATATTTTCCTACTTTGAGGTCCAATTACCGCGGCATTTTAAAACTTATAAAAATAAGTTGCATCGGAAAAAAAGACGTGTGGTGTTGTTAGTGCGATAAGGTGAAAATCATGTCAATCGGTTTCTTGGTTTGGAAATTACGATCAAAAATATGGAAAAAGTAGAGGAAAAACTGAAAAAATGACATGGTACCTATATTTCACTAACTAGAGCTGCTAGTAAAAATCTGAGGATAGATTCGAAATCAGCGCACCCAAATTAGTAAGAAACAGTAGAAAAACTCCATGCAACAGAAAAACAGTGTTTTTTGTTGTGCTGTGTAATCAATGTCTTCTATTGTAACTTCTACTGTTTCGGGACTAATCTCACTTGCAATAATTATACCTAGACCAACAAATGACTGAAGAGGCTCCTCAAAAAAGTTTTCAGTTTTCTGAAAAACTTTACAAATGAATTTTTCGGCCTCAGAGGACTTAACTACTCTCACAACTTTCACAGGACCTGCCTTTTTGCAAAAACAAAAGCAATCTTTCTGTTTTTTGTCATTAATATGAAAGGATCCTAACTTAGAACATTCGTTAGGATGTGACATATGTCCTTGCCTTTCTTGAAGCCGTAAGAACAGCTGCTGCAAAATTTTATTTGGTTTATTAATTACTTGTTTTAAAAACTGCATATAATTCTCGAATTTATAAGCAGAAAAACTATCTAAGGGGCCATATTGTTTTACACACTGGGACAAGTGGAGCAAAACATGAATATTAAAGCTAACTAGTTCGTCGCCAGTCAATTATTAATTATTATATTTAGTTCGTCGCCATATAAAACACCAAAATTGCTGACAAAATCTTCTATCATTCTTTGAGCAACATCAGCCTCTACCCTGCACGACCTTTCACAAGAAAGAAGTCTAATGCTTGCATGCAACAACAAAAAATGGTAATACAAATCGCTACTAATACAATCCTTTAAAATAAATATCCCCGTATATTGTAAAAACTGTCTATATTCTGTAGACTTCCAATTGCAGAGTTCGTCTAAGCTCCTAGACAAGCGACCAAATTCTAAAGGGACAAAATTTGCAAGGACACTTATATTTTGATTCATTTTTTCAATATTTCCTCTCTTAATGAGAAGTTTTAATAGTTTTCTAACTACACCTAAATCAACTAAATGCATACTATCTAATGGAAACTGGGAAACCATCCCAAAACCAGCTTCCTCTAGAACACTTTTTTGTTCTTTAAACTGGAGGATATGGTGAGAAGGATTTATTCTCGACTTGAAAGTTTCATCCGACCTTAGGACCCCAACCTCTTTAGAAAACACACCCTTCTGTCCTTATACGTACCTACTTGACAACATTTAGGGCAGCTACTTTTTCCATTATGCGACTGAACACCAGACACAGACGCAGGGGAATCGCAGAAAAAGGCTCGGACTTCAAACTTTACTAAAACCTGATCTAAACCTACTTTAACACCATTTGCCTTCAATAACTTCACTTCCGCACAGAAATCCCTCATAAAATCATTTATGTTTTCAGGTTTTTTCAACCCAAAAAACACGCAATCAGAAATGAAATAACACATGGAAAATCAACTAGTTCTCCAAGGATACGCCACAATACTCGATTGGAACTATTGAACAATTTAAGCCCATCAACACCGACATCAATTATCACTTCTGATTTCTTTAATAAATAATCGAACGAGCTAGAAAGAAAGTAATTTTGAATTCCTATGTACAAAAATTCGCCATTTGGAATAGTTGCAATGTCAACTTTCTGCCGGCTGGTATTAAAAAGTGTTTTTGCGGAAAGTGGCAAATCGCTTACTCCTATTCTGCGCACCGTTTGTAGCAAATCGTCCACAGCGTTTTGAGAAACGTTGTGTCGCATTTCCCAAGCTTTAACTTCCTCACTTTTCCCAGAGGCCCTAGTGGCAGACAAATTTGCATCCACCTCTTAACCTATTGCACATATTGGCTCACTTTCACCCTGTTCACAACAAACACTGTTTCTCTCATCTGAGGCACTATCTACATCTATTTCATTTGAATTTTCTGCACATTCCATTGCTTGAGCAGATTCCCGAAATTTTTTAAATTTCGATACATTGGATTCGTAAATCCTTTTCTCTCTGCTCAAGCAATTTTGTAGTGTTCTTTTATTCATTTTATTCAATAAATACACAAATACTTATCTTAATTTCGATTTGGGTTGTCCTGCTGTTTCCTTTAAATGCTTTTATTCCTCTTTTAAATGCTTTTATTCCTCCAGATCGATCGAACGTCCATAGCACTTCACTTCAAACTTCACAACAATTTATTATTTTTGCGCGCCATGTGCACGAGCACCTGTCATGTGCACGAGCACCTGTCAGGTTCACGCGCCAATGTATACATTAGCTATCTCGTTCTATCATACATAACTTCACGTTTGTAAGAAATGTAGCCGAACTATCTCTTTTATTATCATTAGATTAATAGCAGAAGAAATTTGTTTGCCAATGTATACATCAGCTATCTCGTTCTCTCATACATAACTTCACGTTTGTAAGAAATGCAGCCGAACTATCTATTTTATTATCATTAGATTAATAGCACAAGAAATTTGTTTTTGGTTCAGAATTTTTTTTAATTCCCTGCAAGAACACAGTGGGTTAAATGATTAATCATTTAACCTATAGTGCTGATAGAAGTTTCCACCAGAATTCCCATCAGCTTCTGAAGAGCCGTGTGAAAATTCTGATAGAAATTTCCACCAGAATTCCCATCAGTTTCTAAGAGCCGTGTGAAAATTCTGATAGAAACTCACGTATACGTGTGATTTTGCATCACCTTTCAACACAGGAGTTTTGGTATCTGGTACAGATATACAGCTGTCTAGATCGCACCTACTATGGCAAAAGATTCAATGGACAGCTGTTCGCTCGCACCTTCTGTGATTGTGGTTTGAATTCCTTGTGAATTTCAAGTTGTCTCGCTCACTCACATCAGCTTTCAACAGAGTTTCTGTCAGTCCTGATTAATCAGATGATTAATCAGCCCTGATTGACTACTGATATTAGGACTGGTGTATAAACCTATCAGCGCTGATTAAAAGTCATTGTTTGTTGTTTAATTGCTTAAATTTACTATATAATAGTAATTAATTAATTTTTACACAATTTTGGAATGAATTTTACTAAAATAATTTAAAATGTTAATTTAACCCTTTCGGGACTACTGGGATAATACGTCTCAGCAAGTTTTTAATGTCGTTCAAAACAATTATTCAAATCTTACGACCCACTCAAATTATTTTTTCGATTTCGATTTTCCCGCATAAAATAATGATTTCAGAATTTGTGAGCATCCAATATAACTGTCTAACCCCAACATTCATAGCATGAGAATATTTCTACTGAGAGTATTTTGGATTTCAGAATTAAACCCCGAAAGGGTTAAATATTAATTAATCTAAAAAACTGAAATTAATTTTTAACATCACAGTTGAACAATTCCAAACTTTGTCTGCAAACATTTTCTTCATCTCCATCTTCCGCTGAACTTTTGAGTTTGTGTGGTCTAAAAAAAGGCTTAAAGAAAAAAAAATTTTGGTAATTTCCTCATGATTTTTCCGCACATTCCATTGCTTGAGCAGATTCCCGAAATTTCTTAAATTTCGAGACAATGCACTATAGTCCAGAAGACCGATTTTTTGGCATAAAATCAGGGGAAGGAGCTAGAGCGCTGAAATTTGGCACATATGCTTTTCATATATTCCTAAGACTTCTGTAATTTGGGCGTAATCCGACCACTGCCATGCCTACTTCTCATAGAAATAAAATATTGAAATTTCTTTAATACGTGAATGCTTCAATGGTTGATAAAAACGGAGTTTATTTTATGTAAAAAATAGTAATGTAAAGTAAAAAATTTCATGTTTTTAATGTTTAGTTTAAGGCAAACACAAACGGATTTTCTGACAGCTGCAAATTTGTCTGAAAAAAACATTAAATATATGCATAACTGAGATTTTTGAAAGGAATTACGTTATAATCATACATTACTCCAAATCATGATCATCATCAACTTCCAGCTAAAAAGAATATTCAGAAAACATCTCCATATCGTTGTCCGAATCGCAATTTCTATCATCGAAATCGTGATGCGATGTAGACGCTATGTCTAAATTAACAGGAACGGCAGGCAACTCCAAAAGTTCAATAACTGCATGCGGAATTGTTTGGATTAATCTATTTTTATTTCGACTATTTATGCAGATACTTGACAACAAGGGGTCAGAACAGTGATGGAATTCTTGATACTATTGTACTTTTGCGGTACAATCAGCGATTAAAAAGTACGTTGGTACACAGGCCTCTTTTTTGGTACACACTGGTCGAGCAACCAAAAGAAAAATTGTTATACTACGTTTACACAGACGAGATTATCTCGATTTGCGCAATTAAGTCGTTAATCTCGTATCAAAATGCGCGATTACCCATACAAAGTTAACCTCGCAAAAAGGGCGATTAAAAGTTAATCTCACAAAGTAATCTCGTATTTCCCCAATGCAACTCTGCAAATTTGGCTGAAATCGATTATTTTTGTATCATCACTAAGCGAAGTAATGCAAAAATAAACAAAAAAATGAATTGTAGCGCGAAAAGGTTTGTGTGTTGGATTAATCATTGCAAGGAATAATGCGTTTCTTTGTTGGCGAAGGGCATGTAGCGCGAAAAGGTTTGTGTGTTGGATTAATCTTATTCAAGTTAATCTCTATGTAAACGGGCAACGAGATTAACTTAATCTCGATGAGTTAATCTCGCTGTGTAAACGTAGTATTATTGCCTTTTAGCACTAAAAACAAAAACTTTTGCAAATTGTGTGGCAACCTTAAAAGGAAAATTGGTGACATAGCTAAATATCTCTAACTAGTTATCGATAGTTTTTGTCATATTACCATCTTTGTTATTTCGAATCCATTTATACTACATTTACACCGACGAGATTATCTCGATTTGCGCGATTAAGTCGTTAATCTCGTATCAAAATGCGCGATTACCCATACAAAGTTAACCTCGCAAAAAGGGCGATTAAAAGTTAATCTCACAAAGTAATCTCGTATTTCCCCAATGCAACTCTGCAAATTTGGCTGAAATCCATTATTTTTGTATCATCACTAAGCGAAGTCATGCAAAAATAAACAAAAAATGAATTGTAGCGCGAAAAGGTTTGTGTGTTGGATTAATCATTGCAAGGAATAATGCGTTTCTTTGTTGGCGAAGGGCATGTAGCGCGAAAAGGTTTGTGTGTTGGATTAATCTTATTCAAGTTAATCTCTATGTAAACGGGCAACGAGATTATCTTAATCTCGATGAGTTAATCTCGCTGTGTAAACGTAGTATTACCGTTTTAAAGCGTCTTTTCGTGTTGCTTCGTGCTGGTCGCACTTATATTATTTTTATGGATAAATATCTTAAAAAGTAAGTTGGAATTTACAAATTATTAATAAATCAGGAACAAGTGCAAAATACCACACCCTCTTAAAAAATTTTTTTTTTTTGTCGGAAAGAGGGGCATTTTCTTATTCTAACAAACTTAAAATTTTGCCCCGGAAACATTCACAGAGGGCGTGGTCCACCCCCAAAGTCCCAGTTATATATCCGAATTTCTCAATAAATAATCAACCGATTCTAACGATATAGGTGTCATATGATATAGGTGTCACATTAGATATGTAATTTGTACTAATAATGAGTTATAAGCAAAAACTTGTTTTTTTTACAAAAATTTTTCTCGAAAAAATACCTTTCAAGGAAAGCTCTGCTCTTTGTGCAACGTCAACATTGCGGGAGGCTTAAGCCATATACAAAGACATGCGTCAAGCGAAGCCCACATAACCGCAGAGAAAGAAGCTAGAAAAACACCGAAAATTAATGATTTCTTGTCCAACTGTAAGTCATTTGATTCTCCTGTGAACAGGGCTAAACAATTTGAAGTGAGGTTATGTGCTTTTGCTGCCGAACATAATGTGCCATTTTCAGTGATGGATCACTTAAATTTAGTTTTAAAAGAAGGCATTACTGATTCGAAAATCGTAACAAATATTGTAATTAACAGAAAAAAGTCGCAAAAAATTATAAAAAAAGTAATAGGCCCAGCAAATACGTGGGAAATTTCTGCAATATGTAACGCACAATATTATTCCTTAATAATCGATGAAAGTACGGACTGTACAGTTTCAAAAAATTTGGCGTTGATCATTCGTGTATTTTCAAAAAGATGTACCGATCGATTTTTGGGGCTAATACCGCTTTCCAGTGGTAGCTCCGAAGCTATATTTTCGGAAATTGTGAATTGTTTCAAAATTAATTCAATCCCATTGGATAATATGGTAGGATTTACGGCAGACAATTGTGCAGTGATGATGGGTGCAGCTAAGGAGTTCAAGCGAGACTTAACACTCGGATGCCCAACAACTTTTTAAACGGCCAAAGCCCAACAAGGTCCCCAGGGACCTCTATTGTAATATTGCATATAAGGCTTGTAATTGTATAATGTAGTGTTACATAATGTGTGTAGATGTGTTTGTATTATGTATTTTTTACTACAGACAGATAGCAAAAACGTATAAAATACAAAATAATTGCTTTTAAAAACGCCATAGGTCCCTACGGACCTTGTTGGGCATCGGAGTGTTAAGGATATACTACCCAATATTTTTGTGAACGGTTGCATATGCCATATTATAAACCTCGCTGCAGTTGCTGCATCAGATGCGATTCCGACTTATGTCGATAAACTAATTAGGTCTATAAATTTCTACTTTTGTAACAGCTCATCGCGAAAAAAGAATTTTTGTCTTTTCAAAAATATTTTTCTGTCGATGAGCATACTATATTAAAATATGTTAACACTAGGTGGCTATCCAGACAAACGGCTGTGGATAGAATTTTAGAACAGTGGCAGCCACTTCAGTATTATTTTACATTAACAAATTTTGAAATGGATTGTGAAGGTGGAAACGTAGAATTTATTGCACAATCAATTAAAAGTTGCTATATGAAACTATATTTTTTGTTCCTTTCCTACGCTTTAAAAATAATTAACGATATTAATTTGGAAATGCAGTCGGAAGACGCACGAATTCACATATTTCTTTCAAGAATTGTATTCTTGTTTCGCTATTTAGCAAGAAATTTTTTGAAAAAAGAAGTAATTGATGGTAAAGATATATACGACATTAATTTATTTGAAGATCAATTACCTGTTGGTGATGTGGATTTGTTAATTGGCTCAGGGGTTATATCTGATGAAGATGTTTTAAAATTTAAAGGAAATGTCGTGAGTTTTTATATAAAGTTTCTTGACTCTAAGAAAAAGAGTTAACTTTAATGATGAAATATTATCTTGCTGGGTAAAACAAATACTGTTGTACCAATTGTTTCCAAGCTTCTTCCCAAAGAGATTAAATATCTCGAAGAAATTAACAATGAGTATAGATCACTATCAGAATACGAGGAACTGAAATCTTTTAAAAATGTTGGAATTACGGAATTTTGGGAAAAAGTTTCTTGCCTAAAAAATTAATTAAACGAGCCTCTTTTCAAAAACATTTCAAGAGTTGTTGTGGTATTTTATCTATTCCCTACTCTTCAGCCAGTGTAGAGCGCGTATTCTCTGTACAAAATTTAATCAGAAGCAAGTTACGAAACCGTTTACAAGTAAGCACTGTTTCGTCCTTAATACAAACGAAAGATTTCTTGAAAGCCAATTCCAAATGTTGTTATGATTTTAAGCTTCCTACTGACTTATCCTATGCAAATGTACCTGAAGATAACGAGGATGATTCCTATTTAGAATAATCTACGTACATATATACATATATATGTATATAACCATGTTTCTTGTTTGAATAAGAAGTAAATTTCATGTTTTGTTAAACATACATTTTCGTTTCGAATAAAACTTTTGAATTGTTTACAAATAAAAATGTTATTAAATTAGTCTTTCACTTAATTGGGAGCTTGGAAAAAAGTTGATACAATTTGCTTGAATATGGTACACTCCTATACCGATATTTGATACGATACACTTGGGCCCAAATGCCATCACTGGGTCAGAAGAATCCATAGCTCTGTTAAACACATCGATAATATTGTTACTTCGTGAATTTTTCCTCGCATGAGCAATACGATCATTTTTGTAGGACTTATTTCTTGCTTCTGATGCATTTTCGCCTAGGCAGCCAACTGGTACTAGTGATGCTTCCATTATTTGTGCAGAATGAACTAAAATTGTATGTACTGTTGGTGACATTGGGTACCAATAATACTTTTTAAAATATACATCAGCTGTCTCTTTACAGAAATCATTGAACTTTTTAACGTTAATGCAAAATTCACATGAAATGGATACCAGTACTATGTGAAAACGCCTCAATACGTCAATATCAATATTAGTAATTGATGCAAATAATTCTAAGTTTTGTACTGGGCTGCATATAAAGGCTTCGGCTGCACATAGTGATACATAAAACAGGGCCGCGAATTAATGCGACGCACTGCACTAAATACTAGCGCTAATCAGCCTAGCGCTAACCAGCCCAGCGCTTATCAAGCTAGACTTGTGCAGCAGTGAACAAGCGAGCGCTAGCTAGAGTTCGTACGCACACTCGGCAGCCAGCATGGTTGTTGTTGTTGTTGTGCTGAGCCACCCACGCTAGCGAAGGTGAGCGCAGAACTTTCGCGCTGCACTTGCGCCTTCTCTTTCGCTGTACGTTCGTACTGCGCTAGCGCGGCGCTCTTAAATCGCATCTGCGTATCCAGCAGATAGTGGGGTGTGGCGGTGGTAGTGCACTTCGGCCGCATAGCACTTTATGACCGTGCGCAAAGTGTTGGTGGGATGCATTTCGGCTGCTTGCACTTAGAATTCCAACCATGGTGTTGTTGTGTTGTGCAGCTGCGAAAGTCTTTGCCGTTCTGGCTGCTGCATTCCACCAACCACGTAAAGGTCACCCCATTGCACCAAATTTTGACGCATTTCTGCAAAGAAGTGGGGTGATCCAATGGAAGTTGGGCGATCAGGCGATTATGCGCTGTTGCTGCCAAATTTGCCTTTATAAGCGGCAGCCGCAGGAAGATCATGATGAGTAGTTGCTGATAAGTCGATGAGGAGTTGCGGATGAGAGTGGCTGATGAGTCGGGGCAGATCAGTAATCCGAGGAGTTTGCATAGCAATTTGGTGATATTGGCGGTTCGGTCGCGGCCTTTGAAATTTCGCGCTGCCCAATAGTGGCATAAGACAGTTGCGCAGCCGAAAATAGAAGTGTGGAGTGCGTGGACAAAGTGGCAAAAACAATGGCATAATTTGTGGGCGAACAAATCACACGTGTCAATTGTGTGAAAACATTTTATTCCTTTTTTTTTACAAAAAAAGTTCGCAAGGCAAACGTTTTCAAAACCAAAGTGGTTCATGTGCTAAAACTTTTTCGAAGCAAGTCACCAAAAAAATTCAAAACGCCAGAACGTCAAAACAAAAAGAACGGCTCCGACGATGTTAAAAAAAAAAAACAGGCCAGTGTTTAACACTCGGATGCCCAACAACTTTTTAAACGGCCAAAGCCCAACAAGGTCCCCAGGGACCTCTATTGTAATATTGCATATAAGGCTTGTAATTGTATAATGAAGTGTTACATAGTGTGTGTAGATGTGTTTGTATTATGTATTTTTTACTACAGACAGATAGCAAAAACGTATAAAATACAAAATAATTGCTTTTAAAAACGCCATAGGTCCCTACGGACCTTGTTGGGCATCGGAGTGTTAAAAAGCTACTAAAATACTTGTGCTAAAAACTTTTCCGAAGCATGCCATCAAAACGCAAAAACAAGCAACAATTTCGAATCCGGCCAAAGTGCAAAAATGCTATTAAAAACAAACTATTAAAATTGTGCTAGCCAAAACTTATTAAACTACGCTAAGTTAGGACTAAACTGTTCCAAAAACTATGGGTGAAAAATCGACGGAAATTGAGTGCTAAAAAGGAATACTGCTGCTGCACGGGTATGCTGTGAAGAATGCCGAAGGACCGGTCATCGTTGGAATCCGCAGAAGCTGCGATAATCCTGCCAGAAGATTCCAGAAGTGTTGCTGATTTATGTTTTTTTTCTTTCTAATAAAAACTACTTAAAATTATTTTTAAAATATGTGCGTCATATTTCTTATTTTTCTAAAATTTTTTTTAAAATTAAATTTGCTATTACCTAACCTATACTAAAAAAAAAAATAATAGTAAAAAAAAAATGAAAATGTTGACGAAAAGGGTATTTCTTCTTACTATTTTATGTTTTAAAATGGGTTTTTTACGTAATACGAAATTATAACTAAAACCTAAAGTTACCTTACGTAAACTTACGTTAACGATAAATTTTGCAAAAGAGGAAAATAAAGGGGAAGAAGATAATAATGGGTTTTTTTTAGCGAATTAAAGAAAAAGAAAAATCGGTAGAAATGAAAAAAAATATATAAAATAAATTCATTGGGTTATATCGGGGAAACGCACGTACACCTTAATATATTTTCTTTCCGCAAAAATTAATATAGCAACAAGATCCTGAAACGCGCATCATGTCACTGGGCCCAACGCATCGATGGAGCGAGAAAAACTTTAACAGTTTAACGAGTTGAACTTTAACATATTTGAAACTTTGATATATTTTTATATACCTATATGGGTTTTCGTGCGTTTATTTAATAAGAAGAAAAAAAAATAATAGTAAAATTAAATAAAAGGGATAATGTTACAAAAAAAAAATAATAATAATAAAATAAAAGTTGCGAAAAATTATGAAAATCAGTTAAAATAAGAAAGAAAAATTTTGTGAAATAAAAAGTATTTTTTTTTATTTTAAAAGATGATTGGAAAATTTATTAAATTGGAAGGGAAAATTTGAGACAGAAAAAGTACATTTTTTTATTTGATTTTGAAAATATTTTTTTTAATGAAATTTTGGTTAATTTTTTTTATAAAAATATTTGACTAAGTTTAAGAAAAACGTAATTTCCTAAGTAAATGTAATTGGGTTTTTTTTTTTTTTCATGAATTAATTTCATTGCTAAGTTATTTTTTTTCCTTACTATTTTTTTTTATTCATAATATATAATATATATAATATATACATAATTGCAGCTAAAATTTGAACATGCGATATAGTTTGAAAATTAAATTAAGAATTTTGAGTTTGTATTAGATTAAGATTATGGAATAAAAATTGTTATGATGCAAGTTTAAGTAGGAAAAAATTTTTGGTCTGTCACTGAAGTGGGGCAAAACATAACTAACCAAATTAAAGGGATTAACAATTCAAACGATATAAATAATACATAATTCATTAAAAATGTGTTTATATACACTTTTGTGTATTAATTTTACATGTAATTTTTAATAATGTGTTTGTCTACACTTTAATATATTAATCATAATTTGTATTTGGTTGGTTAATTTATTTGACAGTAATTCTAATTTAATACATGCGCTATCAATTTGTATAAATTAAGGCACAAAAAACATTTTTTAAGCTTCCAATGTATGCCAAAAAAATTGATGGAAAAAGTTGTAAAATTAGACAAATTTGAAAAAGTCGCACAAAAAAGTCTCAGAGCGCCAAAAAGGTTGCAAAATGCAACTAAAGTCGCACAACGGTAACATTGGTTAATTATTTGTTGTGCAACATTGTTATTTTTATTTTGAATATCAAATCCAACCATACCTTTGTATGTATGACAAATTTACAGAAGAGAGAATTTCATGGTATAAAAAAATTCCATTACCCAAGATGATCATTGAAATTACCTTCAACCAACCATCACCATTGCGAACTGGTGGACCTAAACTATTTAGTTTTTGTGCAATGGCGCTCCACTCCTTTTTTGCATCCAACTTTCCAATACCTGAATACCGGGGAGTCAACAATCCCCGTGCTAACTGAGGAAGCTTCTCCATCTCCTCGACTAACAATGCAAATTGCGACTGATTTGTTACTTTTGACTAAAATTATTGCATTGAATAATAATACATAGAACAAATATATGCAGATTAATTTTCGTAAAAAAATCGTAATAGATTTAGCCGAAATTTCTGTCGCAACGACAACAGGGAACGATTGAAAATTTTGCCTGGGAAACGTCCACAAAAGGCGTGGCCCGGTGTCAGAGTTAGTATCAAAATAACTCAATCAATTTACACAATATGGGTATCAAACGAAAAACCTTTTCCATTTCTATTGGTATGCAACATTGGATATGTAATATGCACTAATAAGAAGTTATAATAAATTTGTTACCATATTGTTACGAAAATGACTTCTCTAAGTTCGTTTTGGATTGTGCTTGAAAATAAAACTACTTCAATTATTCAGCGCAAACGCAGTCAAAAACCAACAATCACTTTATTTACAGATTTACACTTTGCTTGTATCTACACTTGTTACTACTTTGCTTATTCAACTAAGACTCGTCCCTCTGCGCACTGCTGCTTTTTATACTTGTTTTCTTATCGCGCCGATGCTTCTTGCACATTCTAGTTGTACTCTCTATTGTTCTAGCACAGCCCTTCACCTTCGCGAACTATCCTTGCCATATCGGAATTCTATCCAACCGGCCGTACTCCAAAGTGCATGCCTAAAAGTATGCTTGGAAAAGCATTCATGCACAGCACAGAGTGCCTCATCGTTGCAATATTATACGGCCCATACACGTTGTGATTCGTTGTACAACTGGACAAAGTTGTACACAAAATCGCATCGTGTGTAGCGCAGTTGTACGTGTCGCACAACCGGTTGTATGAAAATATTTTGATATTTCGGTCGTACATTATATATATTGTACAATTTCGTGCCATTTTCTGAGTTCATTCGTGTTTCACGAATTTGTACGTTGCGAACGAAATGGACGAGCGCAACGAAAACTGGAGCAATTTTATCGAAGCTTATCGAAATTTGCCGGAGCTATGGAACAGCAAATGTGGAAAATACAAAAATAAAACTTTTGACAGCCTATAAAAAAATGTATCTCAATGGTACTATTGAGGGCGTGAAGATGAATGAAAAAAAATTCACCAAAATGAAAATTCGGACGATGAATTGCAGAATATTTCCACTGACACTGCGTTTAAGAAAACACTGCGTTTGAATTTTGAATTTCCACTGCTCTTTTCCTCTTTTATAATTTCATTGCTATTTTGCTTGTCATTTCGTCTGCACGCAACAAAATTTATGAGAAAAATGAAGTTGGGCGAACGAGTTGTGTCGCAAATCGCAACGTGTGTCCAACCTTTCGCACGACCAGATTGTATCGTGTATGGGCCGCTTTATAGCCTGTGAAATTATCTTTACAATAAAATATTAAAATGTGTACTTTTGTTTTTTATAAATATATTGTTTTCTAACTAACTATTTGTCCAAAGCTATTTCGTATTCCCCTCGTCATCACTTTCGGGCAATGAGGGCTGAAGGCGGTTGTACAAAGTACCTGCCATATTAAAAAACGTTTTGAAAAGATCCAGATTTCTAGCTTTACATTATTTGAAAAGCTTAAATTTCGCCAAAAATACATTAAAACCTTTTTTTGCTTTTACGGTATTGCGGCCTTAAATGTTTTGCGTGGCCTGTGGCTTCACGTTCAATTGTATTTGTGTGTCGGTTATATTTTTCCATTACATGGAGGGTTGTAGTAAACTGCATTTTTTCTGTATTCAAATACCTTTTGTGGGCCGCCTTCGACCGGGCTTCAAAAAAATCACCCTCGTGAGATTTTGGGTACTTTTGTATTCAAATCCTATGATTGCAAAAGATCGCGCCTAAGCAATAACTAATCCTCATAAGCGCCATTTCAACATTGCAATGAGATGCAATTTAAATTTCAATATAAAAGCAAAAACACAAAAATTTCACATGTTTTATACTACTGTGTCCAAAAAATAAGGTGGAATTTGAATTTAAACTGCGCGCGTCGAAGGATTTGGGGAATTATTTTTTTTTAGTCAACATTCAACAAGGAATATTATTTGAACGTTATGCGTCGTTTGCGTAACGCTATCCGCCTAAAAAGGCCGGAATTGTGGAAAGACAATTCTTGGTTTTTACACCACGATAATGCACCATCCCATACTGCAATCGTAATTCGTGATCATTTCGCCAAAAACTCAACCCATATCTTCCGCAACCACCGTATTCACCTGATCTGGCGCCGTGCGACTTCTGGCTGTTCAGCAAGCTCAAAAGACCGCTCCGGGGACACCGTTTTGATACGATAGAGGAAATTCAAGCCGCCGCGAAGACGGAACTGAAGGCCATCCCGGAAAGTGACTACAATCAGTGTTTCGAAGATTGGAATAAGTGCATTGCATCGGGGGGGATTGCTTTGAAGGGGATGAAATTGATTTGGAAGAATAAATAAAGAATTTTCAAAATAAATACAATGTCACCTTATTTTTTGGACACAGTACTATTTCATTGTAGAGGGAATACTACAAGCTATATTATAATATGGTAACAAATTTATTATAACTTAATAATGGAGGTTTTCGAGAACAAAATCCGTTTTTTTTAAATTTTATATAAACTTATAACTTCTTATTTGTACATATTACATATCTAATGTTACATACTATTAGAAAGGTGTGGAAAAGGTTTCGTTTGATGTCGTGTAAATCAATTAAGAATTAATTGAGTTATTTCGATACCAACTTTGCACTTTGATCCTGAGCCACGCTTTTTTTGGGCATTTCCCAGGCACAATTTTTAGTTCGTTAGATTCAGGAGCCAAATCTCTATGTAAGACCATACTTATTTATTTATTTTTTCACGAGGGTACGCTATACTGCACTTAAACCCGAATTTCTGACAGAATACGTTATGCTGTGGGCAAATGTACGCAAAACAATATAAACTTTAGTGAGTATCTCATATATATGTATGTCAGTAGCGTCCCCAGGATTTCGGGAAGGGGGCATAGTATTTGTGGTCTTGTTGTGTCTGGTTTCTTATCAATTCGATTAGGTGTTTTCTGTGGTAGAGATGGAAGGAAGACAATGCTATTTTAAGGATCAGGTGGACATTGTTTTTGAACTTCGACGCTGGAGTAAATCAGAGAGGACAATTTCTCTGAAAAAATTGGTTATACTAACGGTGCAGAAAATTTCAGGCTTTCATTTGGCGCTGAACAAAACGAAGCTTCTAATACTGATAGAAAAAATGGTCGTTTAGATAGTTCAATGTGAAGATAGCGACGACGAAGGCGACAAGGAAAACCATATCCGTCCAGATCAGCATGAACAATAACATGTTCTGCATGTTTTTCTTTGGCAAAGCAGTTCAGAATTGTTTACAGTTAACAGTGCAAAGAAATCGAGAAATAGCAATAGATATATCTAAACGCGATTTTTATGTGTCCAATGTAAAATCTCAATGTGTTTCAGTCATGATATTGCATTATATTGTTGCAATAATTGCATTGGTCAAGCAATATAAGTAAATCCATAAAAAAGCATTTTAGGTTAGGTTACAGAAGGGGAGTGTGCATTTTGCACTTCCACTCGGAGGCCCTGTTGGGCCCATTGTGATTCCCTTCATTTTGATTTACCGGTGCCTCTCCCTATCTGTTCGGTTCCCTGTAGATCCAGACCGGATCTTTTGGAAACCATTTGGTCTTCGCGAGGAAGTTGTGTAGATCAGTGATCTGTGCATCCGCTATCTCCACAAGTTCATCGAAGAACCTTGCCCCAAGGGTTTGGAGCCGTCGGTTCTGTAGTGATGGACAGTGGCAAAGCAGGTGCTCGACCGATTTCACTGCCTCCTCGTCTCCACAGCTTCTGCATAAATCGTCGGTCGCCAGACGCCATTTGCATAGCATTACGCCGATGGCGCAGTGACCTGTAATTACCCCCGTGACCATGCGCATAGCATGCTTGTCGAGGAGCAGCAAGCTCTTAGTTCTTCTCCTGTTCAGCGCTGGCCACAGCGTGCGAGCAATCTTACAATCGCTCTTGGTTGACCAGGCTCTGTTTGTAGCTTGAATGAGCCACGTTCCGATTGCACCCGCTGTGGCAGAGAGATCGGTGGTAGCACCGTGTCGACCGCCTCACTGGCAGTCATCGCTGACCCTGCGCGAGCCAGTTCGTCCGCATGCTCGTTCCCATCGATATTGCTATGTCCGGGAACCCATCGCAGACTTACCCTGCAGTGCCTTATGCTGACCAGTGCGCTCTTGCAGTCCAGCACTACCTTCGACTTGAGCACAGCAGATTCAATTGCTTTTAAAGCAGCTTGGCTGTCCACACAAATGACGGCCTCATTAAGTGTGGAGTTTTTGATATGCTCGGCTGCTTTCATGACGGCAAAAACCTCTGATTGAAAGACGCTGCAATAGTCCGGCAGCCTGTATGACCAGTGGACCTGCTGCGTTCTACAGTAAACACCGGCACCAGTTCCCTCCTCTGTCTTCGAGCCGTCCGTAAAGTAGACCGCTGACGCGTCATTAACTTCGGGCTCTTGCCAGCACTCCCTGGAGGGATACTCGATGGGTATCTTCCAATCTAAATCGTTTCGCTTTACCAGATAATCCGTGGCCTTGTTAAGAAGGCCTTGAGTGGTATCGCTAATTGCGAGGGCGTTCAATACGCTGGAGTGTCCATGAGTGGCCTGTTTCAGCTGGTTAGAGTCCCTCAGTCTGAGGATTGTCTTTGCTGCACTGGCCTTAATGAACAGTTCCACCGGAGAAAGGTGTAGAAAAACCTCCAAGGCCATCCGCGGTGCGCTTTTCACTGCCCCTGTGATTACCAGGATGGTCTTTGTCTTTGAACTTTCTCCAGATTGCCTCGATTGCTCTTTTTATCCATGGCTGGCCACCATACGTGAGAACCATAGGTAATGATAGGTCTCACTATTGCCGTGTACATCCAGTGGATTATGTACGGCTTTAGTCCCCACCTTTTACCGAAGGCTCTCTTGCAGGCATACAGCGCGTTCAGTCCTTTTTTCATTCTTTCCTCAATGTTCCGCTTCCACGAGAGTTTTGAGTCCAGAATGATGCCCAGATACTTGGCTTGCCTGGACAGGTTCAGGGGGTGCCCATCAATACAGGGAAGGACAAAGTGCTGAAGCTTGGTCTTCTTCGTGAACAGGACTAGTTCAGTCTTTGCAGGATTTATCCCTAGACCATTGTCCCTCGCCCACGTAGATAAAACAGCCAATGAGGATTCCATCAGTTCACTGATAGTTGGCAGGTATTTGCCCTAAATCATGACCACGATGTCGTCCGCATAGGCTACTATTCTGGTGCGTCTTCTTTCAAAGACTTTCAGAATCTCATCCACAACCAATAGCCACAAAAGAGGTGATAGCACTCCTCCCTGAGGAGTTCCTCTTGTGGCTCTCCTTCTGATGGAAGCTGGTCCTATCGTTGAATTGATTATCCTGTCCCGCAGCATAGTTTCAATCCAATCGATAATAAACCTTTCCACACTGTGTGCGTTAAACGCTCTTGTTATAGCCTCAGTGGTGACATTGTTGAAAGCTCCCTCTATGTCGAGGAAGGCTGCCATTGTGTACTCCTTCAAGGCCAAAGAACTCTCTATGGGACTGACCACACTGTGAAGTGCGCTGTCGACCGACCTCCCTTGGAGGTAGGCGTGCTGCGCCTTGCAGAGCGTAGAAGCTAGTCCCTGATAGTCTCGTATGTATCTATCCAATAGCCTTTCCAGCGTTTTCAATAAGAAAGAGGAAAGGCTAATAGGTCTGTAGTCTTTAGCCGTTGTGTGGCTTGGTTTCCCTGCCTTTGGTATAAAAACGACTTTGACCTCTCTCCACTGCTTTGGAACAACATTCCCTAGTAGACATCCTCTGAAGATGCTCACAAGGGGTTGAAGAATACAGTGTCCGGCCTGGTGCAGCATCGCTGGGATGATACCGTCAGGCCCTGCGGACTTGTAAGGGTCGAACGACTTTATTGCCCACTCGACCTTCTTTGCGTCCACTATCTTAGCAACATTTCCTGGTAGTGTCGTAGTTCCGAGTTGCACTCCGGGGTTATCGGAGTCAGCAGGAACTTCACACTGGGGAAAGTGTGCCTCTACTAGAGTCTCGAGCGATTCTTCACTGGACTCTGTCCAAGTACCGTCAGGCTTGCGGATGCCGCTAAGAACGCACTGTTGCTTAGACAAGACCTTCCTCAGTCTGGACACACAGTCGATCGATTCGCAGAAGACTCGCCAGGATTCTCTTTTGGCCGCGGTAATGGCTTTTTTGAAGGCGTTGAAACTGGATCGATAGGCATTCCAGTCTCTTTCCTCCCCGCTTACCTTTGCTCTGTGCTTCTTTTTGACCCGACTTAACGAGCAGGAAAGTTTGAAAGCAGTGTTCAATGCGCCCGTTAGAAGTTCAATTTAGTTTTCAATCTCGTGTTTGTCAGTGACCAGGTCGAATCGTTTCGACTTTACGATGTTAGAGAATTTTTCCCAATTTGCCCTCCTTGGATTTCGGAATGGTGGTTTGCAAACTACGCCAAAATTGACATCGTAGAGTATGCGGTTGTAGTCCGAGAAGGAGCAGTCAGCTGACACTCTCCAGTTGTCCACCCTGACGTCATTTGCCTCAGAAAGTAGAGTTAAGTCTATAACTTCTTCCCTGACCCTATTCTGAAAAGTGGGCGTATTGCCCTTATTGCAGATATTAAGAGTAGTGGAAAGAATGAATTGGAAAATAGACTCACCCCGCGCGTTGCTTTCCCATTGCGTGTGATTGCGTTGGCGTCACAGCCCAACAGCAAAGCTCGCCCTTTCGCTCTGGCGAAGCTGGCCAGATCGCGGACCGCCTGGGATGGTGGGTCCTGCTCCTCGTACGGCAGATAAGCTGATGCGAGGATCAGGCAATACCCTTCCCCTTGTTCAACCATACCTGCCGTGAGGTCTCCGTCGCTGTATTGGGAGAGAAGAAATAAATTAATATCTTTCTTTGCTACTATACAGGCTCGTAACCTACCTTCAGTTGAGGGGTGATGTAGGGTGTATCGACCTGACCCCAATCCAGAAATCTTTGATCTTACAATCCATGGTTCCTGGATTAGGGCCACATCAATATCCTCCTCCTCCATGAATCTCATCAAGTCGTGGGTTGCTGCCTTGGAGTGATGCAAATTAATTTGCACCACCCGTAGCAGTTCCCTCCGCGGCTTGTTCACGGTGACCCGGAAAACGCGCCTTGACGGAACCCAACCCGAACTTGATGGCTCCAGAGCGTTGAATGAGGTGGGTGTATGATTGGCGATCGATAGCGAACGTCACATAATTTCCCACGCCGTTCTTGCTCTTGGCATTGGTCACTATTCTCCAATTTTGGATCGCCAGTTCCTTGTTTTGAACGCCTATAACCTTCAGCATAGACTCCGCCGCCGGTACCGGGGGCGGAACCCATTCCGAGATTACAGGCCTCAAAGGGAGAATGGAGCGCGATACGACCTCCAACTTGGCGCCTGACCATAGTTCGCCAAGGCCAGCGATTACGGAACGGATGAAATCCTATGATCTCGTGTTCCCGCAACCGATGACCTTGACGCCCCTCTGCCAGCCTGCCCCGTACAAGATGGTTTCTTCCCCATCAGCCCGGATGATGGCGTCCAGGATCTTAGATTCCACAAGCAGCCAGTTTGCGGCCGAGATTTTTCCATCTGGGTCATTTCGGTCTATAACGGCTGCTTGCAACTCGTCTGGGACTGAAAAGCTGGTAGACTGATGGGTCTTGTGCTTTTTAGCTTCCTTCTGAGCTTCCTCGCCTGATCTGGCCCTTTTAGCAGCTTTGCCAGCCTTGAAGGTAGCCGTTGCCGCTTTTGTGGTGCCAGCCTCGGTGCTGACCGGCTTGCTCCCCCCTTTGGTGGCTTGAACAGCAGCAGCCGCAGTTACAGCTGGTTTACCACTGGTGGAGGGAACTGCGCCGGCTGGGTCCTTGGCAGCCTTGTCACTGCGTGACTTGTTGGCTGCAACACGGACTGCCGTCGCACTTTCCTCCCCCCCAGTGGTAGCGTTGGAGCTGTGGGCTACCTTTGGTTTCTCTTGCTCCGCCGAGTTGGTTGTTCCTATTTTCCTCTCAAATTTGGCAACAACCCTCTGATGCTTCTTGATGAGAAGCCTGTCCCTGTTAGTCAGAGACGAGACCTCCACTGAGCTCATCTTACGGAGGTAGTAGACTGAAGTTTTGTAAGCCTTTCGGGCTTTTTGCTCCGCCGTTCTCCCCGCACTCGTGGTATATGACGGGGGGTCACCCAGCAAAGTGGCCTCCAGGTCGGGGTCAAGTGTATGGATGCTGCTGCCTTGCGATAAGGTGATTGCCTCATCGTCGGTTGCAGCACCAATACGAAGACTGTCCAACCTGGAGCCTATGTCCAGGCTTTCCTCGTTTGTCAAGGCCGGTTGTCGCTGTAGCGACATTGCCTTCTTCCCAGTAGCATTAGTAGACTGCATGGCCTGGGGTCCCGCCACGCAGCCTGAGAGGTTGCTGGATATCGACGCCAGGTGGCCCTCTCGCTCACCACCTACCGCCGGCACTGGGCATCCGATTCCCAGCACCGTAACTTTTTTCATTTCCTCAGCCACCACAGACGGACGGAAAGACACCACTTCCCTGTGGGATTTCTTTTGAGTCTGCCATCCCACGCACAAAAAGACTCGGACTCGACCGCCCCTAACCTGGGGAACAGACGTCGTTGTGTGCCGCCCCTAACCTGGGGAAAACAGACGCACACTGGGTATGTCTTAGTTCGTTCGCTCATCAACCAGCGCAATTGCTGCCTCCGGTCAGTAAAGTCCGGGAATCATTGCTAAAACTTAAGCCCCCACACCGCGTCAAGGTGCCTACCCAAGTGGGGGGAAAAAAAAAGTATTTTAAATTTATACATTTTTTTATTATTTTTTTGCTTTACTGTCGTATTTTTTGAATTTCAAAATTAATTCCATGATACAAAAATATACAGGTAGATTCAATCGAGCAAAATTAAAAGTCATTTGCTTTTTTGACAAATAAAAATAAAATTTTAAGGGTGAAAAAAAAAGTAAGAAATACAGAAACTGAATGACACTACACTACTGGATGACTGAATGATACTACATAAACTAATTGTGTGAAATTGCAGCTCTGTAGCAAAAATGAAAATAGTAGTACACAATTTGTAAACAAATATTTTTTTCCAATTGTCAATTTTATTTTTATCTGTCGCATTGAAACTACCTGTATATTTTTGTATCATGATTAATTCATTGAAGTTGAAACTCGCTATTTACTTAATTATTCAAGTACATTTTCACCGTTTTACGTAAATAAAATGTAGGCAAGCAAATGAAATCATTGTGTTCACACTTTCTGTTTTTTTTTTTAATACCCTTAACTACAATCCTCGACTATCCTCTTGTTTACACCATGGTCCGGCGAGATCATGGGATGTTCAACTATTAAGTTGAACATCTGTGGGTGCTCACCGAAAAGATATAGCAAATTATAAAAATTGTTCACAATTCTATATTGTTACATCAAATTGGATAAATGATTTATCCACCAAGGGGGATCCATCCCCCTAATCGCCTCCCCCCTGGGGACGCCACTGATGTATGTATGCATGTGTGCAAATATACCCTGCAAAACAGCAACTGGTTATATGACCGTATATATAACCGTTTGAATTCACTGCGCTTTCAGTTACCTCCCCTATATAGTTTCTTAAGAGCGGTGGGAAAAAAGTAACCGAAAGTCTTGTATAAGTTAGCACACGGGAACTGCAATAACCCGTTATGCTGACTCCACGTATAGTGAGCGGTCGATGAACGGACCACCAGTGCATTCAGATCGGTACAAAAACGAGACACGTGATTTCTTTTTCCGAAGATTAATTCTTGATGAAAACCCTTCAAGAGGTTATAAATGATGGTTTAGTAAATGCAATTCACTGCAGCCTACCAGTTCTGGCACGAATCCAAAGCAGACTTGTCGAACTATTCCCAGCAGTGAAATTTCGACATACGAACAAGTTAGTTACAGATATATTCGACGTATCGGATCAGAATGAAATTATAGTTGCTGAACATAATCGGGCGCATAGGGCAGCCCAAGAAAATGTCAAACAAATTTTGAATGACTACTTTTTTCCAAAAATGGAGAAAAAGGCTAGTGAAATAGTTAATTGCAAAATTTACTCAAAGGCGAAGTATGAGAGGCACCCAAAAAAACATGCTATTGCGGAAACGCCAATACCATCCTATCCGGTGGAGATACTTCATATCGATATATTCTCAACCGACGGGAAATTTTTTTAACTTGTTTGGATAAATTTTCCAAATTCGCGGTGGTCCAAAAAATTGCATCTCGGACTATAACTGATATTAAACCGCAGATTTTACAACTCATGAACTTTTATACTGGAACCAAGACAGTTTACTGCGACAATGAGAAATCATTGAATTCGCAGACCATAAAATCAATTCTTTTAAACCATTTTAATATAGAAATAGCTAACGCCCCACCATTACATAGTACGTCGAATGGTCAGGTCGAACGATTCCATAGTACCCTAGTGGAATTAGCTAGTTTTCTTAAACTCGAAAAGAATCTAAACGACACCGATGATTCGATTCTGGCAACTATCGAATACAATAAGTCAATACATTCGGTGACCAATAAAAGACCAATCGACGTACTCCATCCTTTTTCGCCACTACTTACTGAAAAAATAAAAAAACGAATTGAAAACGCTCAAAAAGCCAGCCTAGAGACTCACAACAAAGGTAGAGAGAGCCGAACATACAACGCTGGTGACAAGGACTTGTAAAAGTTAATCGAAGGCTAGGTAATAAACTCTCAGCATTATACGTAGCGGAAATAATTGAACGGGACCTCGGCACCACCGTTCTTATAAAAGGGAAGCTAGTCCATAAGGACAATATAAGATAAACAATAAATGACACTTTTACTCTTCATTGGTAGGTTTCTATTAATACTATTTCTCACCGCAACAATGGTTACCACCAAAATAATCGACTATTCCCACTCGAACTACATCCCTTTGTCGGACGGCGACGTAATCCTATGGGACGAATACGGGTATCTAAGACCCTCGACAAATCTGACATCGTATCTCGAAATAGCAGACGGAACAATTCCCCACCACCCATATGAAGAAAATACTGGAAGTAGACACCCAACACATATACAGACTCTTAGATATGTTAGATGTTCATAGAAGACACGCAAGGAGTTTAAATTTCTTAGGCACAGCACTAAAGGTAGTCGCCGGGACACCGGATTTCGATGATTTTGAAGAAGTCAGATTTAAACAGAAACAATTGATAGAATCAAACAATAGACAAACTGAAATAAATACAAAAATGCAGATTCAGATTAACAATCTCACAAACACTGTAAATACAATTTTGGCAAACAAAAAACCAGAGATGATCGACACTGGCCACCTTTACGAAACCCTGCTAGCCAGGAATAGAATTATAATAACTGAACTAAAAAATCTTATTACATCAGTCACTTTAGCAAAAATTAATTAAATTAATTAAAATTAATATCTAATAAACGAGCACTCTACCAATATTAGCGTAGCAGATATAATGAGTGTAGCCACTATTAAAGTTTTACAAAATAATCATGTTTTACATTTTATTATTAAGTATAGTATCCTATACCCAATGAGGGCAAGACGAAGTATATGCTGTCTACACGCAGGGACTCGCAGCGGCTAGGGTCTCACGTCGAGGCCGACAGGTATACCTTTGAAGTTGTCAAGGAATTCGTCTACCTTGGCACCGCCATCAACAGCAGCAATGATGTCAGTCTGGAGATAAAGCGAAGGATTACTCTTGCCAACAGGTGCTACTACGGTCTCGGTAGGCAATTGAGAAGTAGAGACCTCTCTCGACCGACAAAACTTGCGCTCTATAGGACGCTTATCTTGCCCGTGCTTCTCTATGGCGCTGAAGCATGGACAATGACACGAAACGACATAGCGGCCCTTGGAGTGTTCGAGAGGAAGGTACTTCGCAAAATCTTCGGCCCTGTACGTGTTGGTGACGACTATCGTATACGAACCAATAACGAGCTGTATGAGCTGTATAAGGACATGGACGTAGCGCAGCGAATTAACATCCAGCGGCTACGCTGGCTCGGTCATGTCTGCCGTATGGACGACGAAGCTCCGGCGAAAAAGGTGTTCGATGCGATGGTTGGAGGTCGACGGCGAAGAGGGAGGCCGTGTCTCCGGTGGAAGGACCAAGTTGAAGAGGCCCTGTCATCACTTGGTGTGACCAACTGGAGAAGGCGCGCGCAAAGCAGAGGCGCCTGGAGAGAAGTTTTGCGGCAGGCCGTAACCCGATAACGGGTTGTTATGGCCAGTTAAGTAAGTAAGTATCCTATACCCAAAACTATATGTAAACAAATTAGCATTTTCCCTGTCCCTCACTCCGGCAAAATCCTATATCTGGCCGACAGCGACATCGTGGCCGACTGCGAAAAACAAGTGTACGCAGTTAACAGATGCAGCCCCGCCATAACGTCAACATTCTGCAAGAAGCTACAAAGTGCAACATGCGTCCAACAGCTAGTTTCTGGAGAGGTTGCGCACTGCAGCACTCGTACTAACCACCTCGATCCCATATCAGTAGTCGATGACGGCATTATTATCATTAATGACATGACCGCCATCGTCGAAGAAAGCAACCATTCCGAGAAAACTATAACAGGCACTTATCTACTAACGTTTGACGACGAGATAAAAATCAATGGAACAACGTTTGTGAACAAAAACAACGTGCAAAAAGGAAAACCAGACACCCCATCATCGCCCCTAATAAATATCACCGGACACCACGAGATTCTAAGCCTACTCTTCCTTCACGAAATGAATATAAAAAACTTGCAGTACATAGACGACCTACAAACGAAAGTAGGAACTCGACCAGTGCTAGTCGGTTGCTAGACAGTTTCCAAGCAGCTATAGCAACGGCGCTGAAGAAGACTGAGGACAGCCTTCATCTAAGCGAGGGAGGAGTTAGCACACGGGAACTGCAATAACCCGTTATGCTGACTCCACGTATAGTGAGCGGTCGATGCACGGACCACCAGTGCAAGTTAGCACACGGGAACTGCAATAACCCGTTATGCTGACTCCACGTATAGTGAGCGGTCCAGCACGGACCACCAGTGCATTCAGACCGCGAAATACGAACTCCAACGGCTGAAACAACAACAACGCTGCCGTTTAGCACGAGCTGCGAATGCAGCGAAAAACACCAAAACAACAACAACGCTGCCGTTTAGCACGCGCTGCGAATGCAGCGAAAAACACCAAGACAACAACAACGTCCATCGCCGTCGAGGAGTGTAGGGTTTAGAATTAAGTATTAATTTTGTAAGAGCCAGTTTTGTAAGAAACTCTGAATAAAACAGTTGAGCTCCAAAGATCCAATTAATTAATTTTAATTGACTGGCACGACAGCCCGCTTACGCGAGACTAAGGCCTAGCTTCCCGCAACCACCCGTGTTGTGCGTGTGAATTTTTTACGCGGGTTGAAGGGACCTACAGTTTAATGCCGGTTCCGAACGGCAGGGAGCTCTTTCATAAGCAATTTTTACTCTCAGAGGTTTGCCATTTCCAGCTGAGAGGACAGCCACCCAAAAGAGAAAACGAGTTTTCCCGTTAGTTTTTTTTAGGTGTTATTACAGGCAGTATTTGAACCTGAGGTTGCTGCCTGCGACTCGCGGTCCAACGCACTAACCAACTGAGCCACGGCGGCTGCAAAGAGCCAAAGAGCCAACACAAAACACAAATATACTAAATTATTAATTTATACGTGTAAGCTTCCATCTCGTTTCCACTCGTATAGCTTATAGAAAAGCTAATTATATACAGCCCTGTTCCAGAATCCGAATCGGAATCGGATTTGAATCGAAATGAAATCCGATTCCGATTTGAAGAGGTGCTATCCGAACGGAATTGTCACATTCGAAGTTTATTTCGAATCCGATTGTTAGCAAATTAAACAAAGCTTCAATCAGCTGTTTGCTTGAAATGTTCAAATGAAAAAGGCGATTGTACAATTTTGTAAGATTTTTTATTTTATTAAATAAGTTCGGTTATTTTTTTGGCAGTATTGCTTGAAAACGAGATTTCCGCCGTTGAAAAAGTGAAGCGCAGAATTTCGCGAGACCACAGCAATCCGATGGAATTGTCAGATTCTTCGTAACTAGTACAAGTTATTTCAGTTATGTTCAATATTTCCTATTTAACCCATTAAAACCTGACCCCAGAAAGGCTTGTGCGATTTGCATAAAATTTTACACAATCTTATTAATTGACCTAATCAAAAAAAAAAATCAAGCAAAAAATTCATACCATGTTTTTTTTTTGTCATGTTTTTCACAAACATTAGACAAATAAACAAAATCAAACATTTGCGGAAAATAAAATGCGCCAATAAAATATCAGCTGCTTCGATTTTGACATTTTCACGCGTTGCGTTGTTTGAAAATTGGCAGTGTTTAGGCCCAACGATGCATTCGCGCAACACAAAACTTAAAGCATATTTTTTGTTTAAAAAATAAAAAACAAAAAATTTCAAAACTTATTTTTAAATAGTTTAGCATTGCAAAATGCAGCCCACTAAGGGATTTTGATAGGTTTGAAGAATAAGTATTTTTGATTGAATTTCAAAAATTCCCCAAAAAAAAACCTTTGACTTTGGATCGAAAAAAACGTATGAACACTTAAATAATTTTGAAATTTGAGTATGGCAGAATCTAAAACGATCAATTCTAATCCAATTCTACCCATTTTCAAGTCTTATGTCTTTATGAATTACTTAATACACCCATACCTCGCTATACGGCCTAGATACGTTCCACGAAACTTGGCCGCAAAGCGAAAAGCCGTATAAGGAATCAATTATTTTAATACAAATTCATACAAATTCAATGGGATCGGTTCCAAATTTATTTTTTTTATTTTTATAACAATGATAATTTATTTTTATAATAATAACAAAAATATAGAAACAAAAATGAAAGAACTTCATGTTACATAAAAATATTTTTTACGTTGCTCGGTAACGTTTGAATCAGTTATTCCACCGGTGAGTGTGCTCGTGATTTAGAACTTGAGTGGTTCAGAACTTGGATAAGTTTTGCATACAAAATGCATTGGTGCCGGTATTTTCAACGTAAAAAATATATATTGCAAAATAATAGTTATCATTCAACGGAAAAAAAAATCCCATTCACAATAGTTACTGCCAACGGAAAAAATATTTCCCACAAAATAAACGTTACCGAGAAACGTGATATATCGACATCGAAAAAATTTTTTTTTGGCCGTTATAGCGAAACATTTTAGGCCGTAAATCGAAAACGTGCCTTAATTGAAGAAGGCCGTTATAGCGAAAGGCCGTATAAAGAGCGGCCGTATAGCGAGGTATGGGTGTATAGCGAAATTGCCAAACGTTGCGCAAACGCAACGCTCAGGGCTTAATAAACTCAGCATTCAGCATGATCTTGACCGAAGTGAAAACTTTTCTTCGGCAATGCTCCATTCCGCCAGATTTGCAATTGGCGACGGCTATGCAATTTCTTGCCGAAGGAGGCTATCAACGATCGGTAGAAAAGGCAACCGCCTCTTCCATTTCGCAAAGTGTGCTTCTTAAAGGTTCACCGCCGGTCGCTTCCTTCTCATCTCACTCTTCCAATCAACCCAGGCCTATGATTAAAGAAAATTTTAAACAATTAATCGATTTTATTTAGTTGACTTTTAACCTTTTTTCACTCCGTTATATATTTTGTTGGTGGTCCTTACCCGTTCAACGACTGTGTTAAATTCTTCCATTTATTTTCTACCTCGACTTTGTCGCCTTTACAGAATCCCTTCGCCACGTCCTCCATGAAATCCAAAAGCATTTTGCTCTGGTCAGCAGTTTTATGCTTTTCTTTGATAAGAAATGCATTTTTTAGTTTGATTTAACACGGTGTTTAAATTATTTACTTACATTTTCGTTGTTTGTTTTCGTTTTGCTGCTTTCCGATTTCAATTCCACCAGCTTTTTGTTTAACGGAATATTTCCGACAATCGGCAATTTGAGAACAGGGTTGCATCGGAAAATATTTCCGATCATCGGAATGTAGAACACCGACGGTCGGAATCAAATCCATTTCCGATCCGATTCGGATTCTGGAACAGGGCTGATAGTTATCTCGCTCACTCATTCGTTACCAGTACCGGTTGTTTAACTGGTAACGTACCCTGTATATTTCGCTGATCGCCGGTCGCTCTAAAATAGATGAAATTAAAACACTTAACTTCTTTGCTCGCGAAACTAGACTAATGATCCGGTCGCCCGGAGCCTTTATTTATAATATTCCTTATTTTCTAGTACCTACTTATTTACAATATTTCTTATCCTAAAAATGACCTGCGCATGCACATACTTACTCGTAGGTAGCATGACCCAACGTGCACGGCAGCCTAAATACACAGCACGATAAGAGAATGCTGGCCGCACGCTCCTATCGCGCCTGTTACTTTAATTCTTGCAGCGGACACCACTTGATAAGTGCAACCAGATGTTGGTTATCTTGTGGTGCCGTTGCAAGATGTAACATACCCAATGTGGTAATACCTACCCCAATAGTAACTGAGAAATAACTTGTTATGGTTTCGGTTACTTAACTGCTTAGAGCAACAGTTAAGTAACCGGAATGGAATAACTTGTATTTTTTTTAAATAAATTGTATTTTTTATTTTTTTAATTAAACAAAAAAATAACATAAATCAATTCAACTGTACTACTTTAATAATGGATTTAAGTAAAAATTTGAATTATTTAAATTAAGTTAAAAATCACGGCCGAATGGCCTTGAATTTTCTTTGCTTTTGTCTATTTCTAGATCGTTCCACAAATTTTTTACAGCGCTTTCAAAGGCCGACCGTCCATCCGCTTTAAAAGCATCTAAAAATATATAAAAAAGGGATTTAAAAAAGAAATTTGAAAAACTAGTGTAAGTTATGCTTACAAAACAAAATTTTGCCCACTAGCTTCAGTTTCTGCAATGCTCGCTTACTGCACCTTCCATCCCAGTTAAACTGAAGCAGGACCTCGTCGCTGAATACTTTGCGGAACACTCCGTCGAAGGCCTCAGAACCTTATATTTTTATATTATAATATATTTGTCGAATTCTCCATTGAAGAACGTTCTACAAAGTATTGTAACGATAAGACAGTCTGTCGCTGTGCAAAGCAACCCTGTCGCTACGCGCCGTGCTATAATTCAATCTGGCAACGACGGCCGCGATAATAAGGGAAACTTCTAGTCCAACCTGGCAATGATGGAAACTTCTAGTCCAACCTGGCAATGATGGAAACTTCTAGTCCAACCTGGCAATGATGGAAACTTCTAGTCTAACCTGGCAATGATGGTCGCGATCGTCATGGAAACCGTCAGTCCACTCCGGAATGTGCGGGAACGATCTGCGCGATGGCCGGACAGGTATAAAAGGCAGCCGGGTGCGGCGCAGCGAGTCAGTCTGATTTTGACTAGCGGAGTTGCCACGCGGAATAATTAAGCGAATATTTAAGTGTAAAGACAGTGAAGTGTAAATCTGTTAAATAAAATGACTGTTGGTTCTTATTGACTGCGTTTGAGGAACTAAGTGTGTTTGTTTATTTCAAATTGCACAATCCAGTGATTCGTACTAGCCCACTAGAACTGGTATTTTCGTAACAATTGGTGTCAGAAGTGGGATTGTGTTACTGAATAAATAAGGAAAAAATAAAAATAAAATTATAAAAACGCAGAAATGGTTAAATTCGAGCTGCTGAAAGTGGACCAGCTAAAGAAGGAGCTGGCTGCCTGGAATTTGCCGACTGCTGGCGGTAAGGTGGAGTTGCAGCTGCGCTTGCGAGAGGCGTGTGAGGCACGAGGCGTCGATTGGACTGCGCACGAGTTCGGGACGCAGGAGCTAGATTCGTCGGCCAAGGTGGAGGAATCGCCTGCCGGCGCTGCGTCGATGCAAGGTACGGCTGCAGCGGCTGCGCCACCACAAGCCATGGACATGAGCCAGCTAATGGTCGCAATGAAAGGCATGTTCGAGGCTTCCGACCAGAAAATGGAAACGAAAATTGAGAATGTCAGTCATGAAAATCGTGAAATGTCGGCGCAGATGGCCGCGAAGCTGGAAACTACGAATCTCGAAATTTCGGCAAAAGTCGAGACTGCGAACCGAGAGATGGCAGAGCGGATGGAAGTCAAGCTTCAGGAAAATTCTGCGCGCTTGGAGCGGAAAGTGGAAGAAATCGCCAACCAGCTTAATGTAAAGGTGGAGCACCTGGGAACTCGAGTGGAACACTTGGATAAACGAGTCGACGACCTGGATGATTCCCTGAACAAACGTGTTGACGATCTTGATGATTCCCTGAGCAAACGAGTTGATAGTCTGGAAGACTCGATGAACAGAAAAATGGACGAGCGGCTTAGGGAGGTACAGCCACGAGAATGGCTGCCGCCGGCTCCGGAAAGTGTTGCCACCCGAGCGGAAGTGCCTACTTATGATGGGACTACGCCGTTCGATACATTCAAGCTACAATTCGACCTGGCTGCTCTGGAAAATCAGTGGACCGATGTAAGGAAAGGTCGGAGATTGGCGCTGGCTCTTAAAGGTGCTGCGGCTGAGGTAATAAAATCAGTTCCGGAATGTTTACGAAGTGAGTACGAGACCGTCATAAGGGCGCTGGCAGCCAAATACAGCGACGAGCACAACAGAACGCTGTACTACTGTGAGCTGAAGAACCGCAGGCAAAGATCCAACGAGGCGCTGCAGACATATGCAGCGGACATTGAGCGGCTCGTGCAGCTGTCCTACCCGTCCTTCGGCGCTGATGATCTCGAGAGGATGAAGATTGAGGCATTTATCGAGGGTCTTCATGATCCGGAGACACGTCGCAGTGCGTTGATGATGGGCAAGCCGACATTTAGGGAGACGGTGACCAGCGCGATGACATACGAGGCGACATGGATTGGGAGCAGTCGGTATGCACCTGCAAGGATACGCCAGATCCAGCCGGACAACGACATTGCGATCCAGGCAATAAGCTCTGAGCCGCCGCGCAGGCCACGGGTGGTCTCCTCTAAAGTTGTATGCTGGGTATGTGGCAAGCAGGGCCACATATCACGAGACTGCCGCCAACGAGAGAGGCGTTCCCGTTCTCGATCGCAATCGCCAGAAGCGAGGAATACTGACAACCGAGGCCCAGCCAACAAGCGCAGGGCTGAGGACGGCGAGTCGTTAAACTAAAACGGGTCAGCCCAAAGGGGCGTGAGCTGATCCCCACAATCTGCCGCCCCACCGTCCTTGTCTCACAGCTGAAACGACAGCCCAGCAGCTTGACAATTGAAGGAAGGATAGATGAAAAGCTGTTCGTGTTGACGTTGGATACCGGAGCGTCATATTCGATCATAAAAAGGAAGCTGCTGAAGAGCTGGGAACCGCTGCATGGCATACAGCTGCGGACTGCGACTGGCGAGCGTGCGCCGGTAAGAGGGAAAGTTACAAAAACGATTACTATCGGCACCAGCAGCCTGGAACATGAGTTCATCGTCGCGGATATAATGGACGACGTGATTATCGGCGTGGATTTCATGATTAGGCACGGTTTTACGCTGGACCTGAAAGGACATGTGCTGAGATATGCCAACGTTGAATTCCCGCTGCACACCGGCTATGAGCGAAGCGTGGCGGTAAAGAAGGTTGTATCGTGTCAACACCAGAGGATACCAGCGAATTCTGAGGCGATTGTGTGGGCAAAGGTGGACGAGGACGAGGGGACGAGTCGGCTGTGGGTTGTAGAAGCACCGAAACAAGGACACGACAACATCATCATCGGACGTACATTAGTGGAACCTAGGAATGGCAGAATACCGGTCAGAATACTGAACCCCCTGAATGCACCCAGATATGTCGGGAAAGGTGAGGTAATTGGCGACTGTAAGGAAGCTGTAGCAGTGGTCAATTGCGAGAGTAGCCCACCCGGAGGAAATAAGTGCGGTTTTAACATGGACGTCATACCGCAGGAGAACCAGTGGAGCAGCGAGTTGACGGCCAAG
Source organism: Melieria crassipennis (assembly GCA_963668005.1). Classification (NCBI taxonomy): domain Eukaryota; kingdom Metazoa; phylum Arthropoda; class Insecta; order Diptera; family Ulidiidae; genus Melieria; species Melieria crassipennis. Next base: position 35,303,872 of record OY764963.1, on the reverse strand, counting down.
CAGAAACAGAAGGCGAGGTCTCTCCTGCAGCACTATGGGTCAATATTTGCGGCAGGAGCAGGCGGAAGAACAGCCATAGTGAAGCACAACATCGACACCGGAAGTGCAAAACCGATCCGCCAACCGCCAAGACGAGTTCCTCTGGCCAAGAGGGAAGAGGTCACAAATTTGATCGAGAACATGCGGAAAGGAAAGGTCATAGAGCCTTCTTCGGGCCCCTGGTGCTCGCCGGTCGTGCTAGTAAAGAAAAAGGATGGCAGTACCCGGTTCTGTGTGGACTATCGGAAACTCAATGATGTGACCAAGAAGGACAGTTATCCATTACCTCGGATCGATGACACCCTGGACACGCTGTCAGGCACGCAATGGTTCTCCACGCTCGACTTACGCAGCGGCTATTGGCAGGTAGAGCTTGCAGACGAAGACAAGGAGAAAACGGCTTTCAGTGTTGGCGATGGGTTGTGGCAGTTCACCGTCATGCCGTTTGGACTCTGCAACGCCCCAGCAACATTCGAGCGGCTAATGGAACGGGTGCTGAAAGGGCTGCATTGGCGGACGTGCCTGGTGTACCTCGACGACATAATCGTGATGGGTAAAAGCTTCGACGACCACCTGGGAAAGCTAAAGGAGGTATTCGAGCGGATACAAAAAGCCGGGCTTAAACTCAACCCAAAGAAGTGCTCGCTGTTCCGAAAAGAAGTCAAGTATCTGGGTCATACGGTTTCCGCCAGCGGAGTACACACGGATGAAGACAAAATCACGGCGGTGAAGGAGTGGCCCCGGCCACGCAATCTACACGAACTCCGCAGTTTCCTGGGCCTGTGCACATACTACCGCCGATTTGTTCCGGGATTCGCGAGCATAGCCAGCAGCTTGCACAAACTGACGAAAAAGAGTCAAGCGTTCGAGTGGAATGAAGAGCAGGAGCAGGCTTTTGCACGTCTGAAGGAAAAACTGTGCGCTGCTCCAATTCTGGCCTTCCCCGTGCCTGGAGAGATGTTTGTGCTGGATACGGATGCAAGCGGGCATAGTATTGGCGGTGTGCTATCACAGATAATAGACGGCCAAGAACAAGTGATAGCATACTACAGTAGGATTCTGTCGAAACCGGAACGCAACTATTGTGTGACACGGAGAGAACTGCTGGCGGTATTGGACTGCGTAAAACACTTCCACAAATATCTGTATGGACAAAGGTTTCGCCTGCGCACAGATCATGCGGCATTGAGATGGCTCCTGAACTTTAAAGATCCTGAAGGGCAATTGGCGCGGTGGATCGAGCGACTGCAGAGCTACGACTACACGATAGAGCATCGCAAGGGCAGTAGCCATGGAAATGCCGATGCCTTGTCACGCCGTCCGTGCAAAGTCGAATGCAGGCAGTGCTCGCGAGCCGAAAGCAAAGAACAGATAGTGGACGTCCGGTTGGTAAGCGTTATGCCAGAGGAAGAGTGGTCTGCGGAGAGGCTACAAAAGGACCAGCGCGAGGATGCGGATCTTGCAAAAATCGTCGAAGGCAAGGAGCAAGGCGCACGTCCAGACTGGCGGGAGATGGCCGGTGAAAGCCTGATCGCTAAGGCTTACTGGGCGCAGTGGGAAAGTCTGCGGCTGAGGGAAGGATGCCTGTATCGCGAATGGGAAAGCGCGGATGGTCGGACCAGCAACTCCCTAACGGTAGTGCCGAAATGCAGAATCAACGAGGTCATCGAGGCATACCATAACGACTCCAGTGGAGGGCACCTGGGCATCACCAAAACCGTCGCCAAGATAAAAAGACGATTCTACTGGGTAGGATGCCAGGAATCTGTAGCCGAATGGATTAAGAGCTGTGACCGATGTGCAGCCGCGAAAGGTCCGACAAGAAAGTCTCGGGGCCGCATGCAGCAGTACAACGTGGGAGCGCCCTTCGAGCGGATTGCTATGGACGTCGCTGGCCCATTCCCAGTCAGCGCTCAAGGCAACAAATATGTGCTGGTGGTAATGGATTACTTCAGCAAATGGCCCGAAGTGTACCCTATTCCTAACCAGGAGGCCACTACGATCTCGGAAAAGCTGGTAAACAACTGGGTAGCCAGGTTCGGAGTTCCGTTGGAGTTGCACTCAGATCAAGGCCGGAATTTCGAGTCTGCGGTATTCAAGGAAGTGTGTGAGCACTCCTTTGCACCCACAGTCCGACGGCATGGTGGAACGTTTTAACCGGACACTGGAAGAATATCTGCGGAAGGTGGTAGGCAGGAATCAAAAGGATTGGGACACGCATATCCCCCTGTTCCTGATGGCGTATAGGTCAGCCCCGCACGACACGACATCACTCACTCCGGCCCGAGCAGTGTTCGGCACAGAGTTGCGGTTACCCGCTGACTTGAAGTTCGGGGTGGTCAGCACGACGGGAGGCGCTAGGACTGACTACGTGGTCAATAAGCGGGCGGAACTGGAGGAAATTCACCAGTTCATAAGGAGCCGCACCAAGCTTGTCAGCGATAAGGCGAAAGCCCGATATGATCTGCGAGCCAACTCAGCAGGGTTCCAGGAAGGCGATCTGGTAATGCTCTACAACCCGCAGCGGGGGAAAGGGTTGTCTCCGAAACTGCAAACGTCATGGGAAGGACCTTACACGGTCGTGACTAGGATTAACGACGTGGTCTACAGGATTCAACGTTGCAGCAGTAAAGGCGCTAAGCTGAAGGTAGTCCATTTGGAGCGCCTGGCGCCTTATCACAGCGGAACCTCGGCACTTGTTCGGGTCGAACAAGTCTAAGTGGTGGGCAGTGTAACGATAAGACAGTCTGTCGCTGTGCAAAGCAACCCTGTCGCTACGCGCCGTGCTATAATTCAATCTGGCAACGACGGCCGCGATAATAAGGGAAACTTCTAGTCCAACCTGGCAATGATGGAAACTTCTAGTCCAACCTGGCAATGATGGAAACTTCTAGTCCAACCTGGCAATGATGGAAACTTCTAGTCTAACCTGGCAATGATGGTCGCGATCGTCATGGAAACCGTCAGTCCACTCCGGAATGTGCGGGAACGATCTGCGCGATGGCCGGACAGGTATAAAAGGCAGCCGGGTGCGGCGCAGCGAGTCAGTCTGATTTTGACTAGCGGAGTTGCCACGCGGAATAATTAAGCGAATATTTAAGTGTAAAGACAGTGAAGTGTAAATCTGTTAAATAAAGTGACTGTTGGTTCTTATTGACTGCGTTTGAGGAACTAAGTGTGTTTGTTTATTTCAAATTGCACAATCCAGTGATTCGTACTAGCCCACTAGAACTGGTATTTTCGTAACAGTATACTCCAAGTAGCGACACTCTTTTTTGGAGCTGTCAGTGGTACACTAAGTCTGTTTGACCGTGTTACCCCGATGCGATTTTCTGTTGGTTTTGGTAGTAAATTTAATACTTAATTTTCTTACTACTTTTTCGAAACAAGCAGTAATAATTTTTGGGAAAATAAATATTGTAACGATAAGACAGTCTGTCGCTGTGCAAAGCCACCCTGTCGCTACGCGCCGTGCTATAATTCAATCTGGCAACGACGGCCGCGATAATGATGGAAACTTTTAGTCTAACCTGGCAATGATGGCAACTTTTAGTCCAACCTGGCAATGATGGAAACTTTTAGTCTAACCTGGCAATGATGGTCGCGATCATCATGGAAAACTTTAGTCCACTCCGGAATGTGCGAGAACGATCTGCGCGATGGCCGGACAGGTATAAAAGGCAGCCGAGTGCGGCGCAGCGAGTCAGTCTGATTTTGATTAGTGAAGGTGCCACACGGAGTAATTAAGCAAATAGTTAAGTGTAAAGACCGTAAAGTGTGCGATTTGTGAAATAAAGTGACTGTTGGTTTTTATTGACTGCGTTTGAGAAATTAAGTGTGTTTTTATTTTAAATTGCACAGTCCAGAGATACGTACTAGCCCACTAGAACTGGTATTCGTAACAATATCTTTAGATGGGTACGTATTTGTAGTTGTAATTCAATAGGTGTCAATATAATTAACTGAATAAAAATTTTGAAATTGCTTTTGTGCAGGCAATTTGATTATGTAAACATTGAACATTCGGAATCAATGTCAATGTAATTTTGCGCCAGTGCAAGGAAAAATGCTAGCGAAAAAGTGATTTCTTATAAATTATGTCAAGAATTTTATTTAAATATAATTTTCTGTATCTTCATAACTCTTAATAAGCACTACAAATGTTTTTACCAACATACATATATTAATGTACAACATTTATATGCGCGATTTTTAAATCGGAATGCATTTGAGTTCGGAACGCATTTGAGTTCAATTGAACATTTCTTTACCTATGGCTGAATATTTAAATGTAGCTGAAGTGGTTAAAATATTTTAAATATAATCAAAAACATATGCAAAATTATCCATTTAGTAACATTTCTATACTCAACATGTGTAACAAAAATATCAACTCTACATCAACTTCAATTGCCACCTTCACCACAGAATGTGTAAATATTCACCACGAAGACAAAGATGTCATTGTTTACAAAATTGTTTTTACAAATGTGCATCGCCGGCAGCGATAATCGCCGGTCTATATCAATTTGTATCCCTCCTGGCTAAATCACCGGTGCACTCACTGCACTTGGCCAGTGGACGATTGCGATGGACCTGTTTCCCACTCTGTGGACGGTGCTGGCCTTCTGTGGACTTCTGCTGGCCGACGAGAATTGTGTTGTAGTTTGGTGCTGACTTATTGGGCGACGACCCTTAAAATATAAAATCCCACTTGCTCCGTCAAACGCTGCATAAAGGTAGTGTCCCTCACCCACCAGCAACAGCACCGGCGTCGTAGTGGGGCCCGAGGCTGCTGCCTGAGTTGGTCACGCTGGAGGAGTTGTCCGCAATGGAGCGTGGTCCAGTGTCCACTGTCGGCCGTGCAGCGCAACATACCGCAATCGAATGCAAACAACACCCAATAATCAACAACAGCTTAGTGCAACTACGAAGGAGAGTGATAAAAAGCAACAAATTACATTACTTACTGTATTTAATGAAACTAGTTGTAACTCCCGAAATTCGGGTGTAAACAAAAAAACTACCATTTCGTTTATGTAACTAAAATGAAATAGTACATTCGCCGTTGTGTTTAATTTATTTGCCAATAATTGCACTTTTATGTCTAATGATGATCGCACCCGACTTAACGCTACATACAATTGCCCAAAGTAAATCCTAAGTAGCGCGACTCTTTTTTGGCTGGACACTAGTGGCAGTGTTGCCGCACAAGCAGTGTTAACCCGCAACGATTTTCGTTTGGTTTTGGGAGCAAATTTTGTGCCTAATTTTCTGTCTGCTCTTTCCAATCAACAAATAAAGAAATGTTTGAAAGATTAAATATCTTAACGAAACTGTAAAATTACTGTAGAAATACAATAGTTATAACCACAATTGATTAAAATAGACAACATTTTAATACAAATTTCTATTTTGCTTTCGCATAAATAATTTCATGATGAAAACATAAAACATTCCGAATCAATATCAAGGTGATTTTGTTATCGTACAAGGTAAAATGCGAACGACAAAGTTTCTTGTAATAAATTATTTCAAAATTTGTGTGTTATAGTAATGTCGTGCATCTTCAAAACTCTTAATACGTACTAAAAATATGTTTTTATTCATTTTGATTGGTAATACAAACTCACAACACGATAATTTAATCAAAAGATGATGGATGTGTTCAGAAGAACATTTTCGCATTCGTTATTAAATATCTTTGATGCGAATGAACTGAATAAAATAATTTAAATGAAATCATAATCATTACAAACATTTCCCATCTAAATACATTTCTATATTCACCATCGATAACAAAAATTTCAACCCTGTCTTATAATAATTTGACCACTTTCACCACAAATTGTGCAAATTTCACCACCAAGGCAAAAATGAAATGTCATTTTTGACTAAATGACTTAAGAGAAAGACTTTTTCGCAAGGATAAATGAATATTGGAATTGCATCCATCAGGTTTGCTATATCGAGTTTGAAATTGTTTCGTAACACATCGTTGACATGATTATTTTTTGCAGGAACTTCCGGAAGCACGGAATATGACCGATGACGATGCGGCACTAACCCACTTTCAGAAAACTGACGCCCGACGACGAGGAGAACTTCTACGAGCACCTGCTGAAGGTGCTCTGCTCTACCTGCACGGCAATACGGGGTCGCGCTGCGCCGGCCATCGCGTCGACATGTACAAGCTGCTGCCCAAGCTCGGCTACCACGTGCTCTCGCTGGACTATCGCGACTCCGATCAGGTCTCGCCCACCGAAGAGCGTGTTGTGCGCGATGCCATCGCCGACTACAAGTACATCACCTCAGTGACCTCGAACCCGGTGTTCATCTGGGGCCGTTCCCTGGGCACCGGTATGGCGGGTAACTTGTGTGCACTACTACTACGCGGGTGGGTTTTCTTTTAGTAATTTTCCCATTGATTATGCTAAAATAGTATATTTTGTTCCGTGTGTCTGCAGTCGTACAAAGATCTGCCTTGGTTTGATTTAACTATTGAACGACCCATGTACGCCAATTCGCTGCGCTTCGAAACGGATAAGCAGATTGATGAGTTTAAGCAGCCGGTGATGATTCTCCATGCCGAGGATGACTATGTGGTGCCATTCGAACTGGGATATAAGCTGTATCGCACAGCGCTGGATACGCGCGGCATGGGTTAGGGGCCCGTTGAATTTTATCGCTTCGATGGAGAGACGCGCTACGGCCACAAGTATTTGTGCCATGCTGTGGAGCTGCCGATGCTGGTCGAAAGATTCGTGAATAACTATAGCAATGCAAAATATTGAGCATTAACCACAACAGCAGCAACAACAATAATCGATTCTCAACGTGTGCGACGCGGTGCAGCTCTAGAGGCCGTAGAGTTGAAGAAAAAGCGATCAAACTTTGTGGAAAGCAAAATGCACATTTTTTCCATTGTCTTGGCAACTGTAGTGATATGAACGTAGAGTCTTTCCCTACATTAAAATGTGAATTATACTTTTGCAAAATTTTTAACAAAATATATAAGTGTATATTAAGAAGAAAATACGCTGCGACACATTTTAAGGAAAAACCTACATCATTTGAATTTAACGCAAGCAAATTATGATAATACAGGAAACAATTAGCCTTACTGTAATGATGTTTTTGATTGATGATTCTTCCTAAAGGGCTTAATACAAATTTAGTAAACACACAAAATGATTAAAACGTGCTTATTGTGAATGTAAATGTATAGAGTATTATTCGTGATATTTTTAATTTTTCAATTAAATTAAATTAAATTTATTTATTATTTAATTACATTCATATTGCTAGTAGCAGAGACTTGGCAGATACCAATGCTTTACATTTTGTATTTGCATTTTCCGCACCACCCAAGGGGTATGCAAAATGGCGCGTTACCGATGTTTTTTGGGTGCTCGGTTCCCCTGTAGGCATATTTTCACCCTTACAATATTTATATTAATAATAAAATAAATAAATATATACAGTAGAATACAATATTTATATTAATAATAATAAAATAAATATATAAAATACAATACTGAACTTCACCACCTGAGCACATGCTAATCTACACAAAACAAAAAACGGTGGGGAAAGGGAAATGTAACATTTATTGAGTTTGGAAATTGCCTTGAAAAACATACTAAATGCAAATTACTTTAGATAGATAGCAACAATGTTAAATACCCTGACTTTTAAGAGCGGCGGACAGACACTATTGAATTAAGATAGTTTTAAATTATATACAAGCTGATATTCGAAATCCTAACTAGCAGACAAAAGCGGACAACAGACGGACGCCCCAAAAGGAAGTGTGTCTCATCTTAGACGTGTGTAACACGTAAAAGTTTACGGCACTTGAGTGTTGTAAATTTCTTTACCTTCACTTCCTTATTAAAACTTGTTATTGAAAAATATGTCCTGATCCTTATGAAGAGGGCTTTCAGGACATCGGGATTGCAGTTACTGCAACAAATGTATGGGTCTATATCCTCCATTTTGCCCAAAAGCGCTTCACTTAAACCAATTAAGTGACAAAGTGAATCGAATTGCTCACAAAAGCGACTATTTAGATTGGAAATGAAGGTTACGAATTGGGGGCCGCACAAGACAACACTTATCGTATTGCTTTTCAATGCAAAACAAAAAGTCATCATTGACTACTTCATCTCCAAAGTAGGGCAATGGCTCCAAACAATCATGGAGTCTATAAAATTTTAAATATATATAGCCACATACATACGAAAGAGCATTTCTTTTCAAAAAAATTGATGCATCTAAACGTACATCAGCTTGTATATTTTCAAAAACTAGATTTCCAGGTCTTGGCAAGCATTGAAAAGTTTGCCAAGAGCTATTCTGGACCAAAACGTCGCTGCATACGTTTTGCACAGCACTTGCGGACAAACTAGTGATGGTGATTGGTGATGGCTCACAATTCCCCTTTTGAACTAAATTTACATATTGCAAACCCCAACGTTTTTTAAACAAGCACGAGTACATGTATGGCGTTATACTCGCGCTGTTTCCACCCCCTCTTCTTATCGTCCCAAAAAAATGTTCTAGTACGCCTTGACAAAGTTTCCTCGTCATCAGTCCGGAGAATCCTTTCTGTGACAATGTGCGCCACAATCGTCGCAAGCCACTTATGTTTTGAAGCCATCCATTAATATAAGAGAAGGTATTTGTAATAATTTTACCTTCTCTATCACAAATTTTAATGGATTTAAGTAAAGCTTCGGCTTGGTTCAAAAAAAAAATTTGGTCCATACAACCAGAATAAGCTTTTCGCAAAGCCGGGTGTTTAGATCGCTAAACACTGCCGGCCGCGCGGCTCTTAGAAATGTCAGTATTGTCAATATTATTGTATTGTTTGCGTCCCTTTATGTGTTTATATGTACGGATGGCAACCCTGGCCATCCCGAATAGAGCTTGCGCGACCGGCGGGCACTCGATGTACGAACTCCGGCGAATCAACATCCACGGACCCCGAACCACACCCAGTCTTAAATTTACATAAACATTTAACATTTATATATATTTTACACTCAACAATTGATAAAACACTCAACAATTAATAAATCAATACACAAAAACCGACACAAAACATTTACTTATTTTCATTTTAATGCGTTTGCGCGAACGTAGCTCTCCTGAGTTTATTCATGGTCCTTCGAGCCGGATCTTACGCTGGCACTTCAAACAACAATCATTAAACAATAAAAAGTGAAAACATTGTGTGCAAAAGGTGACACTTAGCAAACGCTAAGGTAGTGAAAAACAATAAAACATACACAGATCGAGTCGAAAAAGTGCAAGTGCATAAAACAAGCAAACATAAAATCACATTGAAAGCAATTAAAAACACACCACACAGTGATTGAAACAATAACAATAACTACCCACAAAATCACTTTAAACGCGCAAACGAAAAAAATAACAATTACAAACGCACGCATAAATAGTCGCACGATCCCCAACAACAACCACATACCGAGCACCAAACGAAATTTGAAATAACAACAACAACCACAAGCAGAACAGCAGATCAACGGTCAGCAGCGTGGGAGTAGCAGCATACACGGCAGCAGCGAGCGCTACGTGGGAGCACCCCAACATAAGTATTGTCTGTCCCCTTGACAATACTGACTGTAAGTTGACTTATTTGATTTATTATACCGAGCGGTTGGTGTCCCATTGTGTATATTTCCTATATACACAGCCAATCCGCTCGATTATAGTTGCACTTGCAGTCGGAACATACTTTGCATGTGTACATTTTCCCATATGTACATATGTAAATGGTGTCGCTGACCTCTCAGTGCAGTTCCACATACTCACAGTGGTACTACATGAACCTCTTTATGTAGTACACTGGAGAGTAAAAAATAAGTTGTGGAATAATTTTTCTAAAACATTGCATTTTCTTAACACCTTTAAGAAAAATAATTATAAGCTTTCCAATTCCTTTGGAGAAATAATTTCGTTTTCCTGGGCAACAACGCAAATTAGATTTTTTCCTCAAAAACGTCAACTTGTCTTCCCATCATAAAATTCTTTCGTGTGTTTACTCAAAACCCCTTTGAGGTGAGACACTTAGAAAAATTTCGTGCATTTTTCGTGAATGTGCTCCAGTTGGCGACATTTCTAGTCGGTTTTGTGCAACATTTGTTGTCAATTCAAATATCCTTTGAATTATCTTGGTGTTTTTTCTCGACTCCCATATCCATCAACCATCGATTTACTTATTTCACTAATTAATTATCCTTCAATTCGACATGCCAATTCGAAAATCATCCGAAGAGGCTCATGTTCTCTCCAAGAACATTTTTAATTTCGAAGCGGACAATTTGGTCCACTTTTGTTCCAAATTCTCTTCTGTTCCTATCGAAGAGTTAACGCCCGCAATCCTCAAAGCGTATTTAGCCGATCTCAATGGCTATTATGCGGATCTAAAGGCAGCTTTTTCGCAAGTCGGCATCACCCCCGATGACGACCTGCCAAAAACTTTCAAATTGATCGCTCGCTCCAAAATGGAACTGTGCCGAGAACGGGTGTATGAAACCATGGCCCAAATTTCGGACCTCATGGACGCTCAGCAACCTCCTCTCGCTGAAACCAGTCGTCCAGCAGAAATTCCCTTCCCTTCTGCAACAGAGCAGGCAAGTAATTATATTTGCCTGAATGTCCCTCCGTGCGACACCGAAATCTTCTCCGGTGGGTATGAAGAGTGGCCGTCCTTCCGTGACATGTTTTCGGCGGTTTATATTAACCACCCGAAACTCACCTCTGCCCAAAAATTATATCACCTCCGATATAAAACGACCGGAAAGGCTGGCGCCATCGTTAGGCACTATCCATTGAGCGATTCTAATTTCGAATTGGCATGGAATGCGCTGAAGTCCCGATTCGAAAATCGGCGCATTTTGGTTGATAAACAGATCAACACGCTCTTGAGCCTCCGTCAAGTAGCTGTTGAAGACAGTGAAGCGCTGCAAAGCCTTCAAAATGCAATAAACAATTCTCTGTCCGTCTTATCGTCTCAAGACGTCTCGACAGAGGGTTGGGACCCGATCCTGGTCTATATTTGTTCAACAAAACTCCCGGAAGAGACTTTATCCCTGTGGGAACAGTCCCTTAGTTCCCGGAAAGATCTTCCAACCTGGGAACAAATGAACACCTTTTTGACCAGCAGATATGAGGTCGTGGAAAGACTAAACCTTATGAGGCCGACCAAGTCCGTGTTTTCTCACAACCGGGATCATAACAGAGCTCAAAACTTAGCTGAGAGCAGATGGACTTTCCTATGTCCGGTTTGCAGCGCTGCTCATGCGCTCAAACTATGCTCGAAGTTCAAAAAGTTATCTGTTTATGATCGAGTACAGGCAGTACGAGCCCACAACTTGTGCACAAACTGTCTGTCCCATACTCACTTGAAGCGGGATTGCACAAGTAAACACACTTGTTCGCAATGTCAGAAGCAGCATCACTCTATGCTCCACTTCTCTTCTGACATCACCCCAACTCGGCAAAGAGACACCATCTCACCAATTTTCACGACTCTGCCTCGGAGTCCTTCAAACATCTCATCCTTTTCGAGAAAATCCCGGAGTTCTCAAGATGAGTCATCTTCCGTCACCTCGGGAAGACTGAAAAACCGTCCTGTGCAGTCCCTCAGCACAACGGTTAAAGAAACAGCCCCTCGCCCCATGTCTAAATCTAGACAGTTTGGGCATACCGCAGCAGGTGCGCAGCCCCCGCGCTACATTCATCCCCAGTCAGGAACAAGCCGTAGACGACGACCGCAGGACTTCAATCGGACTCGCTCGTCTCGCCTTGATAGCGCATCCCGTCCGCACGCGAGTCATCTCCACACTCGCGGCTGCAGCCTCATCCAACCGAGATCCGAACCAAGGACTCAGGCCAGCAAGCTGCGCGGACGCCGAGTTCGGACCCTCATTCCACGAGCCATCCAAACCCTAATGGACCTCCGGGGGGTCTTATAAATGCACGAGTGCATCCGGCCCCAGGATGTTTAGATCGCTAAACACTGCCGGCCGCGCGGCTCTTAGAAATGTCAGTATTGTCAATATTATTGTATTGTTTGCGTCCCTTTATGTGTTTATATGTACGGATGGCAACCCTGGCCATCCCGAATAGAGCTTGCGCGACCGGCGGGCACTCGATGTACGAACTCCGGCGAATCAACATCCACGGACCCCGAACCACACCCAGTCTTAAATTTACATAAACATTTAACATTTATATATATTTTACACTCAACAATTGATAAAACACTCAACAATTAATAAATCAATACACAAAAACCGACACAAAACATTTACTTATTTTCATTTTAATGCGTTTGCGCGAACGTAGCTCTCCTGAGTTTATTCACCGGGGTACAAGCAATGCTACTACTATTGAAAACATCAAATAAATCATTAAAAAAGAAAGCATATTCTGCCGTGTTTATAAAAGAAGCAGCTCTGGAAGGAGGAACATCTCCAGAGCTATTCAGTGCGAACATTGCTGAGGCTACAGTGTGACTGAACACCTGAGCAGCTAATCGCACACGCATCTTTTCAAAAACTGAAGGCCGCATATGTTGAGGAGTTATTTTGGGAATGCATTTCAAATCATTTACCGCATCTGCGTTTTGCAGATAGACAATATCGTCCCAACTCACTTGGCGGTTATGAAATGAAATAACATTTTTTTTGTTCTCGAGACAATTTCGCGCACTTTTAAGGAGATGAGGAGAATCGTAAAAGAAAACGGTTTCCTCATTGTTAACTGAAAAATATGGTCGATCAGGGGAAACTCCTATCAGGTTAGCAAAATTTACAAAATTTCTCCCCTGATCGCAGACGAAATGGCAAGGACGAAGGCCAATGTTTTGAAGTTGCGTAATGGCTTCAAAAATGTACTTTTTCAAAAGTTGCGCCTTGCACGAGCCATGTACAAAGAAGTACGCTAGTGGTTGAGACCAAGGCTCCCCACCAATGCCTTGAACCATAATTGTCATGACACTGTTTGCCGTTCTGGAAGTGCGGTTTTCATCGCCGAAGTCTTCCAGCCCGACAATGCAGTCTGTACTTCTAATGTACTGCATGTGCGTCTTTAAGGACATTTCGTCACATGACACTGAGACGAATTTTTGCAATTCAGTGAAGCCACGACTTCTGAATTGCAAAGCCTTAATGCTGCTAGAGGTGCAGCCAGGGGAATGGGGCCAACCCGAAACGAACTCTTGTAAAGTTCGTTCGCTAGGCCAATTCAAGGAAGTTTTTAAGCTCCTATACGCAATGGGCGATAGAAAATATACCCCCAGAGCTATTGTTTTTAACTTGTCGTATCGACAACCCCTAATAAGGCGCTTATGATTTCTTAGCGAATTCCTTAAACACAACGCAACATGTGAAGGAAGTTCACTACACAGCTCATTCAGATATTCGTCGGAATTTTTTGAATCAACATTCGGACGGACAAATCTTGTACTTCCCTACACTCCCGTAACTCTATTTCTAGAAGTTTATTTTTATTTTTTAAACTTTTCACCTCATTGCGTAACTTTTTAATCTGTGCTGTAAACTTTCTTTTCCTAGGGGTCCCATCACTTAAATATCTTGCGGTTTGACTCTGCACACCGCAAGATGAAATTGAAACTCTTTTCCTTCGCTGTGATGACGAAGGAAAAGGATCTAAAATAGAGGAAGTGCCTTTGCATTCCTCTAAATTAAGGACCCCTCCCGAGGAAGCAAACTCTTCTGAAGAAATTGCGCTCGCTAATTTTTCATCATCCAATGAAAACTCTTGTGGTACGAAATCATCCACACCTAATACAATTAAATCTGATCTATCTAAACTAATATTTGCATTGCTCGCAGTGGCTTTATAACTTAAATTTAAATCTGGCACCGCCTTGCGATCCAGTCTTCTGCCGAATTTCAACTTGTCTGAAAAATGTGATGAACAGGCATACAGGGGTTTGCCTACTTGGTTTTCCGCGCCGAGTAGCCGAATCCACTCGTTCCTCCTACACACAAGTAGAAGTAAAAAAAATGAATGAAGTGAGTTGAGTGAAGTGAAGTGAGTGAATGAAATGAATGATTTAAATGGATTAGATATTATAAAACATTACACATTTAAAACCAAGCATCGTGAAGTGAGTGAATGAAATGAATGATTTGTATGGATTAGATATTATAAAACATTACACATTTAAAACCAAGCATCGTGAAGTGAGTGAATGAAATGAATGATTTGTATGGATTAGATATTATATTATACATTTAATCTTCTGCCTGTCCTTTGCTCAAAATTGCGTTCATAATTCACGGACAAAATATGAAAAAATGTTACATTACAAAATGTTACATTACATTACAAATGTTAAAATGTTAGTAGAAGGGCGCACAAAATCGCTCAATCGTTTTTTTTTAATTCCAGGCAGAAGATTAAAACCAAACATCGTAAATGATTGCGAGGTTCAATTAATAAATTACACATTTACATTTCGTCGTCGTAGAAAACGTATGTCTTATGTACCATTGGATTTAATAGCACATACGACAATCTTTTTCTCAGGCGGCAATTTGAATGTTTAGCCAAATAAAAATGATTGCGAGCATAATATATTGCAAATTTTACAAATAATCACCCTGTACAACCCATATCTGATTACAGTCACAGGTACTAACTAGTGCATAGGCTTGCAGGGAAATACCCTTTGTTTTATGTATTCTTCAAACAAGCACTTTTGTTCACTTAATAATAAACTGGCATTCAAGCGTTAACATATACAAGAAATTATGAGCATATACCGAAGAATAAGTGCAGTTTTTAGTACAACGAAAACACTCACAGCGTATTTTATTACATTACAAAAACGAAATATTTACAGAAAACAATAAATATTTCTAGTCATATTTACAGAAAATAAAAAATATTGCTAATCATATTTACAGAAAATAAAAAATTAATTAGAAAAGAAACTGGCATTCAATGCAGACCAAATTTAAACTATATTTTATATAATATTATGCATTATAAACCATCACCATTTTTTGATAATTAACTGATTTTAATTTCACCTTTTTATTTCCGTGCTTCACTTTGATCGTAGCTTTGCAAATTTCAAATGGAGCGAATGTGTTCTTTAAAAACTTGAAAGAATTATACAAGGTGCAACCCAAAGTAAACAGGACTTTTATAAAATAAAGAAAACGGATGATTATTTTTGTATAATTCTTTTTATTTATTCAAAATACTCTCCTTCTGCTTCGATACAACGTTTTGCACGGTCCAAAAGCATTTGGAATGAGTGTTTTAGGCCATCGGCCGGCATCGCCTTCAGAATGTTGGTACAAGCCTTTTGGATGTCCTCAACGTCCTTATAACGGTTTCCTTTCATCGGCAAATGCAACTGACCGAATAAGTAGAAGTCACAGGGAGCCATATCAGGCGAATACGGTGAATGATTGATGGTAAAAATGCGATTTTTGGTCAAATAATCGGTCGTAACTAGGGCTCTGTGAGCCGGTGCATTATCATGCAATAAACGCCAACTTTCTTCCTCGCGATATTCTGGCCGAATACGACGAATGCGATGCACCAAACGCTTCAAAACTTCAACATAAAACAAAGCGTTAATTGTTTTTCCCGGTGGAACAAACTCTCGATGAATTATTCCCTTTGAATCGTAGAAACAAATGAGATGAGTTTTGATTTTTGACTTCTCACGGCGGGTTTTTTTCGGACTTGGCTCATCTGGGTGCTTCCATTCGGCACTTTGACGCTTTGTTTCGGGATCATATTGAAAGCACCACGTTTCGTCACCGGTTACGATGTTGAACAAGAAATTTGGATCACGTCTGGCTTCCCGAACGATGTCTTTTGCGTGCTCAATTCTCTGCGCTTTTTGGTCGTCGGTTAAAGTGTGCGGAATGAAGCGAGAACACACTTTACGGAGACCCAAATGTTCGGTTAAAATGCGATCAATTGATGTTTTGGAGATGTTCAATTCCATTTCCATCAATTCCAATGATGATTTTGGCTGCATTTTGATAAAATCACGCACAGTTTTGATGGCATCGTCAGTAATCACAAATTTCGACTGGCCGACGTGTTCGTCGTCATTCAAGTCTTCACGACCATTCTTGAATCGATTCAACCACTCATTAACACGGCCACGGGATAAACAATTATCACCATAAACTTGCTTTAACAATTTAAACGTTTCGGTAAAAGTTTTACCAAGTTTAAAACAGAACTTAATATTAGCTCTTTGTTCGATCGACATTCTCGTACCAAAGTTAAAAACATACTGTCACATTGAGCGGGATATTTCGGCGCCTACTAGACCAAATGTCATGAAATTTAGACAGTATGTGAATGAAAGATGTACCTTTCCAACGCATGTCCTCACACATAGATGGCGCCACCAGAAACGTCCCTATTGCAAAAGTCCTGTTTACTTTGGGACGCACCTTGTATGACTTCATTATTTATATTTTGTTTTATTTGATTTTTCTTAATATTATAAATATCAAAAATATAGAATATAAGTTACTGTATATCGTGCGTCCAGATTTGCTGAGTAACCGAACAGTTATATGGTGGTCCCGGGTTCCTTTATCATCACAGTCGTCAGCGCTGATCAAAATAGCCGCACACGGGAATAGCCTGCACATGAACTTATGTATGGCACTTTGAGAAAACGTTTGCTCTAAAAAACAATTTACCGTAGGAACACGATTGGAGCGTATAGACATATGAGTCGTTTATTTTGAAAGTGGATTAAGTCCATTTTTAGTTTCGAAACAAAGGTTATTTTTCTAGTAAAGTTTACAAAACGTATTACGTTATATTTAAGGTCACAAATATCCTTAAATATCTCAATATAAGAAAAATGGACTTAAACCACTTTCAAAATAAACGATTTATATGGGCGCCAGAGATTCGCAATGAGTACCGCAATTTTGGATACCTCCGCATTGATACTCATTCTTTTTACTACCTATTACTCATAAGCACCGCATAACATAAAGTATCCCAAATGGAATCATTATGAGTATTGCTGACACGAATACTTTGTATCCGTCGGTATTCGTTGTTTGCAGTGAGTGGAAGCAATGAATACAAGTATACATAATGCACCATTCGCGAAGCGTATGAAATAGGTATACGCATTTGGAATAAATGTTAGCGGCATGGATTTTGCCAGCTCTACTGCTGCTAATATTCTAAGCAATTACATACATATATGATGATTGAATCAATTGTCGATAATTGGGCCCACATCAGATTACTGGTATTCGGAATGAATGCTTAGTTTGCGGTGGGGATACATACTCATATCCGTTTCTTTGAATAGTGGCACATATTCGCACCGCGTTTTACTCGAATACATATTACTCGAATTGATATTGATGCAGATCTCTGATGGGCGCACGGCGTACGGCGTCAATACGCTGTCGAAATACGTTCACACTTTGCCTTGCTCACAATTCTAGCACAATAGGAATAGGAATACATTTGTTTATAGCACTTTAAAAACACAACAAAACAGCCTCCGGCGTTGGGCTAAATTTATTTAAAAACATTTTAAATTACAAAGAAATTACTTACAGCGTGGCCTCCCGCGGAAATCTATGGACACTTTCAGCTCCCTTGCAGCCGCAAACACACTTTCTAGTCATGATGCTGAAAAAAATATGGAAATACGTGCAAATTTCTTTATAAAAACGTAAAAATAGCCTATACTTACAAAAATTTGGGTCTCGCCTTTGGAAATTCAAACAGGAATACCATTTAAATTTCATTTGCAACTGACAATGACTTGTGGTGAATATATATAACACAGGCAGAGTTGCTCTTGAATAACAAACGAAATAATTTAAATTTGTTCATAAATTTTGGTAAAAACCAACTAATTTATGAGAATTTTATTTTGCTTTCTTTTCTCTGGTTATACCAACATCAAAAGTCAGCGATTCCTTTATAAAATCGTCTTAAAATACGTTTAAGAAATTCATAGAAACAGCAATTTGTTCAGTATTTTGCACGTACACGCAATCCTGCCACTAGTGACCGGCCACCGTGGTGAGCTCAGTTTTACACGTGAACAACAACAATTTGACGGTTCTTGTCATACAGAATCGACGTCTGGTTGTCAAAGAGTCGCGCTACTTAGGTTATACTTTGCAATTGCCCATGAGTGAAGCAATCCTCTTTTAAAAAGACCGATGTGGTTAATGTTTAATTATAGCAACGAACTTCCTCCCTTCGTAAAAATTTTGTTTCTTCTTTTTGTAGTTGATGTTGCCATTTTTCAAAAAGAACTCTAACTACTTTTTTGTAAGATTTGAGTTGGACTTTTTAGAATAACATGATCAAAACAAAACATAAAAATGCAAAATTTGGGACATAGCAACACTGGCTAGCATCAAAGAAGAACAAAACCAAAGAACAAAAGAAAATCGAAATTTCAGCCTTTCGCCGGCGCAAGAAGAACAACAGCATATAATTTTCTCCTCACAATCATCCCCCGCCACGGCGATGTGCTTTCGCAAACTCGCTGCGGTGTACGCAAACAAAGAGCGCAAATAAAACAACGCTGTGGCATGTAAAGTAACGCTCTCACCACATGCGTGTGTGGAACGTGTGGGTTCCGTGCACGATTTTGTTTGTTTGCTTATACCGATCTTATCGCTCAAGCGCACAGCTTTCTGATTGGATTTGATACACGTAAAGAGCAATGCTGTTTCCAATAGGGAAATTAATGCAACTTTCGATGCAAATATCTCCAGATAGGCTTTATCAATCTACATTTTGAGTTTGTGTAAATATGCTTATCAAGAGCTTTAAAATGATGTATCATATGATATTGTACGATGTGTGGATAGCGAGATCTCAGCGCCCTTATTCAAATAAATATATAGATTGTCGCGCTCAGGTCTGAAAATGCTCGTGCGCTTACATTAATCAGTTCTCTGCAAGAAGACAAGAAGCTCCTAATAAATAAAACTGAACTCTTGCAGTCACAACTACGCTCCTTGCAATCTGTGTTGTCTAATGCTGATGTTGTTTCCGAAATTGCCCCTTTGTCTGCTGAGGTCAAAGACCTTTATTGGTGTTTTGCCTGCTATCGCTGCTGCTGGTCCTGCTGTTAATGCTGCTACTGCTGTCAATGCGTAGCAATAGATAACGCTGCTGCTGCTTCGCCCATCGCGGCCTCTGCCGCCCCGCCCTCCCTACGCGGTGGTGATACTGCTGTCAACGCTGCTGTTGGTGCCTCGAGACCACCTAGCTCCTATGCTGCCGCCGCTGCTGCTGCTAAGCGCTCTCTGCCAACTCGTTCCGTTGTCTCTAATGTATCTCAACCCGAAGATGCCGCTGCTGTACGCCCTCCCGCAACTTCACAGTTGCCGCCTCCTTAGCATAGCCCGGATTGGATGAGCGCAAAGAGGAAAAACAGACGGACGAAACTACTTGTAGTTGGCTCCAACACCAGCTCAGAACTTGATGTGGCTGTCCGGATGAAGTGGCTTCATTTATCGTCATTTGCACCTTCAGTTAACGCCGATAGCATTATGGATTATGTTGCGAATCAGGCTAATGTGGAAAAGAAATTCCTCTCATGCTACAAACTGGTAAAGAAGGAGGTCCCAGTTGATACTCTTAAGAGAGTTAATTTTAAACTGGGTATCGCAGAACCACTTTATGGGAAATTGTTGACTCCTGATCTATGGCCCGCCAACGTTAATGTGCGCCCATTTGAGTTTTTTCCAAGGGCCGGGGAGCAACAGCTAATCGCGTAGATAGTCCACCCATTGTAAACAGAAGCAATCTCTCTGTTTACTACCACAATGTAGGCGGTCTGCGTACTAAAACCAACGAATTGTTCCAGTCGGCTGCTTCGCATGACTTTGACGTCATAATACTCGTCGAGACCTGGTTGACATCCGATTTCCTATCGTCTGAAATTTTTGACAGATACTACGAAGTTTATCGCAGAGATCGAGTCTTACATTCCGGAATTACGAGAGGAGGCGGCGTACTAGTCGCTGTATCATCGTTGCTTGCTAGTCGCCAGATAAAACTATTACATACCGACAATTGTATCGAACAGATGTGTGTTGCTGTTCGTACAGGGCAGGCTGAAGAGAGCAATGTTAATGAGATATGTTTTACTGTTAGTTATGTGCCTCCTGGCAGTGCTTACGATGTCTATAAGCTTGATAATGAAAATATTAGCTATGTATGTAATACCCTTCAATCTTATCAATCTCCTTGTATTATGGGAGACTTCAACTTAAGTTCTATTCAGTGGGCATTCAACACGGAAGATCAGTTTTTAATACCTTTTAATGTTAAAGGCGATCATGAATCTTTGCTTTGTGACACACTATATTCGCTCAGCCTATTCCAATTAAACGATGTCGTAAATGATCTCAATAGAATCTTAGACCTAATTTTTGTAAACAATGATCTCGTCGTTAATGTTAATAAGCACGATGTGCCTTTAACTCGTGAATCGGTTCATCATAAATCAATCCCTTTACATTTTTCTTTTCTTGAGTTCAGTGGTAATTCTTACGAATCGGAATGCTTCTTTAACTTCTCTGACGCGAACTACGACGCTCTTAACCAATTTTTTGACTCGATAAGTTGGGATAGAATATTTTACTCCATGGACCTCTCAGACATGTATTTAACTTTTAAAAAGGCTGTGGATGAAAGCAGGGGCGTAGCCAAGGGGGGTTTAGGGTGTCAGAACCCCCCCATAGCCTATAATATGTCAACATTTTCAATCACTATGCATCGTATGTACGTTCCCACATTAGCAAAAAGGTCTTTTCATCTTTAAATATTTAAAAGAATATTAACAAAACCCTTTTTTACCGAAACTAATTTGTTTTTTTAATAGTCACGTTTAGGCTTAATGCAGCGATTTGCATGTTCTAAAAATATGCCTAAAGACCGCTTCGTCGACCGGAATGTCCTTCAGGATGCCGGTACAAGTCTTTTGGATGGTTTCTACGTTCTCAAAACGCTTGTTTTCAGCGGCAAATGCATTCTTTGAAAAGATGAAATTCGCACGGTGCCACATCATGTGAAAACAAAAAAACGGTCAAAACAAGTATCAATAGATGGGATGGCATCCTTCGATAGCCAAATGTTCAGTTAGGCCGATGTTATGCTGCCGGTCAAATGATCGTCGGTCACGTCACTTTTTACGCTCTCGTTTTAATTTTTCTACTCCGTGCCGAAAGCATGTTATGCTGACGGTCATTTGATCGCCGGTCACCACTACGATTTTCGCTTACTTTTACTACTTTTTCCGCACTTTTTATTGGGACTTTACTTTTTCAAATACAATTTTCAATTAAAATGTAAAATTCTTTTTCGCGCTTGCATCGGTCTGAATAGCACACATTTCTAAAGGGATTCCTGCTCCTGGAACATTGTTATCAGCGCTTCAGTATTTGATTGGGCCGAAATTTCTGGCATTCTGAGCTAGTAATTTATATATGAAATTAATATAGTACGTGTGTGAAAGTATCACAATATTTGTTTACCATTTAAATTTCCATTTTTCTTTCTTCTTTTTCACCGAAAACACAAATATAAACACACGCTAGTGATGAGGGTTGCTACCAACCCTTTTTTTGCTTATTGCATACACATTTTCACCAAAAGGGAACAAATTTGTTCCCAAAACACAACTATTGTGAATAATCTCACGACGCAACACTGATTTGATCGTTTGATTTGGCATCGAAAGCGTCATCATCCGGTGATCGGTGCGGTCAAATTTTA
The DNA here is from genome assembly GCA_963668005.1 of Melieria crassipennis. Lineage (NCBI taxonomy): Eukaryota > Metazoa > Arthropoda > Insecta > Diptera > Ulidiidae > Melieria > Melieria crassipennis. The sequence continues at coordinate 35,282,008 of OY764963.1, read as the reverse complement.
TCCGCTCGCTCGCTCTCCCAATTTTCTCTTTTACATTGAAACAACAACAACTTTATCCGTGATTGTGATCCGTGACCGGCAGCATAACATCGCCCTTAAAATGCAATAAATTTATGCTATTGTTGCGATGAGGCATTGTGCTGAATGCTTTTCTATGCACGAATGCTTTTCCAAGCATACTTTTAGGCATGCACTTTGAAGTACGGGGAATTTGGTTTAATTCGCTTGGTGTTATTCCGATATGGCAAGGATGGTTCGCGAACTGTGCGAGAATGGTCGAGCGTGTTCCACTTGGAAGTTGCAAGAAACTTCGGCGCGATAAGAAAACTGGTATATAAGCAGCGGTGCCCGGCGCAACGAGTCGAGTCTGTGTTGAGCAAGCAAAGGGGAAACATGCAATAGTAGTAGTAAAGTAGTAACCAGTGTAAAATTGTAAATAAAGTGATTGTTGATGTTTGACTGCGTTTGCGCTGAATAAATGAAGTAGTTTTATTTTCAAGCACAATCAGATACGAACAGCTTAGAAACACTATTGAGATGCTTAACCTTCGCCTTACTAAAGATGATCCCAGGCACTTCCGCCGCTATTTTGAGTAATCAGTATAATAATTTATAAATTTGTTTCATACTTCAGTATTTAGTATCTTCCTCTGGCGATAGTTCGTATTTCGAAGAAAGGCCTAACTTTAATGATTTATTTTGAGACTATGGAAAATATTAGAAGATTTCTTTCCAGAGGGTTTATTGAACACATAGATAATGAGGTACGCATACAAAATTTATCGTGAGTTTTAATCAAAATGGTAGCGAAAGCGCCTGGAATCAGCCAGATACATTTGTATAAAAAATGACAAAATTCAAGTTTAAACATGAACAAAATTAAAAAAAAATATTTTTTCATGTTATTGAAAATTACCTTACAATTTGAGCAGATATTAAACATGAATATTAAAAAGATCACCTGGGTGGGTATAGGTAAAGCGAAGGTTAAATCCAATTTCAAGAATTTCAATGAAGATTTTGGCTTATCTTTTATGAATTACCGCCCAGTTTTGATCTACGGTGATCGCGGATTCAGTTGGCTAACACTTTGGTTATCATTTATGTTCTGACAATCGTGTTTACCACTTATGAACTCCACCACGGTAAAAACAAAAATCACCATAAACTTGGTACATCAATTTAAATGCTTCGGTTAAAGTTTAAACATTTTTAAAACAATAGTTAATATTGGATCTTTGTTCGATGCAAATTTTTGTACGATGACACAAACATACCTTCAATTCAGATGCAATAACTTTGCTTCCAGTGTACAAAATTTCATTAAATTTTTACTAAAAATCAGGAAAATATTTAGTTTTTAATGCATTAAGTCACATAAGCCACAACAAAATGCCCTATTTGGAAAGTGCATTTTTGAAAAACATGTAATACTAAACTGGCAAACAATTTTTTTAAACCAAGTTCTGGCTACGCCCCTGGATGAAAGTCTAGAATTCTTCGTACCAAAACGTGTAAAGAGGAGGTCTTTTAATCTTCCCTAGTTTAACAAAAAAGCAATTAAACTAAAGAATTTGCGTAACAAGGCACATAAAAAGTATAAAAGCACACGCTCTTATGATGACGAATTGATTTTCAGTCGTCGTAGAAGAGAGTTTGAGTGCTTAACCAAGTTTCTATATAGGAAGTACATCAATTCTCTTGAGGCAGATATAAAAGCTAATCCGAAATCATTCTGCGAAATCAATGGAAGCGAAAAATCAATGGAATCCCGAAATCAATTGAGTTTAAAGGATCAGTCGCCACTTCGCCACAAAATGCTTGCGAGCTATTCGCGCACTTTTTCGGGTCAGTGTTTGATAGTTTTAACAATAACCAGATTTCTAGCGATCTCTCTATGCTATCGCAAATCGTTGACATTGGACGAATGACGGTTACTGAAGAGCAAGTCTTTAAATCCCTGGCAACTTTGGATGTTTCAAAAGGTGCAGGATATGATCTATTACCCCCTATTTTCCTCTCGCGTTAATTTGTAATGCATCACTTCACTCCGGCTGCGTACTCGACGAGTGGAAGACTGCATTTACTTCTCCAATCTATAAGTCTGGACTTAGAAACTCAGTCGAAAACTACAGACCGATCGCAAAGATTTCCATTATCCCAAAACTATTGGATAAAATGGTTAATGAAACGCTATCGCATGCTTTCAAGAATCATATCGTAACTCAACAACATGGGTTTTTCCCTGGTAGGTCCACCTGCACAAACCTGGAAATATTTACTAATTTTGTTACCAATAAAGTTGAAAATGGAGTTCAAGTTGACGCTCTGTACACTGACTTCGTAAAGGCCTTCGATAGCTTGAATCATAGTCTGCTTCTTTTTAAGTTAGAAAAGCTTGGCATTCATGCTAGCGCCTTAAAATGACTGGATTCCTACTTAACAAATAGAAAACTAATCGTAAAGATTGGCCAGAGTTATTCTAAACCAATTGCTGTTACATGGGGGGTTCCCCAGGGAAGTCATCTTGGCCCCCCTGCTTTTATCCATTTTCATCAATGATATCGTACTAGTCTTAAAATCTTGTCAGTGTTTGATGTACGCTGACGACTTAAAACTTTACCTCGCTATTCGGAATCGTGGTGATTGTCTCGCACTGCAGCATGACATACACTTCTTGATATCCTGGTGTGACCGAAATGGTTTGCGGCTGAATTTCGCAAAATGCAGTACGATTTCCTTCTCACGGAATAACAGCCCATTAATCCATGATTACACATACAACGATGTTGACGCTTTTTCCCGCAAGACCGTTGTGAAGGATTTAGGAGTTTACCTTGACTCTAAGCTCAAGTTCGATTTCCACAGGGAATATGTGGTATCCTCAGCCAACTCTAAACTTGGTTTTTTAAACGCAATTCCAAAGACTTCCTTGGCCCGCTCACTTTGAAAAGTCTGTTTACGTGTTTGGTTAGGTCAGTGTTGGAATATGCGTGCATTATATGGGACCCAAATTTTGAAGCTCACTCTAAAAGACTGGAAAGGGTCAAAAGGGGTTTCACTAAGTTCGCTCTTCGACGTCTGTACCCATCCATGCCGCCTTATGAACTCAGATGTAGAATTCTAAATCTGCAGGACCTCACGAGTAGGAGAAGGATGTATGGGATCCTGTTCATCAAGGATATATACGATAACAAGATAGACTCGCCAGAGCTACTGACGCTTTTACCTTTTTATGTGCCGGGTCGGTGCTTAAGAAAAAGATATATTTTTTATTTTTTCACAAATGTACTATACATCTTTGTGTAACACTATTTGCAATAATGTCGATTTTGACTTAAGTCAAGAGCTCTTTAAGAAAAAACTGTGCGAATTTTTATATTAGATTTAGGGCCGTTTCCTCAACTTACCGATAAAGTGACCTTTAGCTCAAGTGACCTTTAGCTAAAGGTCACTTTAAAGTGCCCGGTAACTATTTTCGTTTTCTCAACTGCCTGATAAATATAAATTTCACAAGTCTGATTTTTTGGCAACTCTGGTCTACAATGGGCAGCACTTGGCGGCGCAATCAGCTGTTTTTGAAAAATTATAATTATTTTTGAAGGAAAAAAGAAGAATTTTGCTTGGCAAAATCTTGCTGATGCTTTTACTGCCAAATAGGGCGTGTCCCTACGTTGGAAATCGTTGACGGACAAGTTCGACAGCTTGAAGCGCAAGTCCAAGCTGGAACTTGCAGCGGAGAAGAGCGGGACGTATCGCACAGGTGGCGGCCCAGCAGCGATTGGAAATGTCAGCAGTGCAAAGCAGTGAAATTGTCCAATCGGCTGTTATATGTTCTATTTTCAAAAGCGTCTTCCAGTGCATGAATATAAAAAACACGCCTATTTTCCATACCGAAAGATCTCAAATTCAAATTTCATTTCAAATTGTAATTTCATTACCAGCTGTTTTTTGTATGTAAACAAACATATGCATGTACATATGCATGAGAGGGTTATGAGGGATTATTTTGTACGTTATAATCGTATGTTTTAGGGCTCGAGAGAAGCAAGGGAATCGATCGAGGATGTCGGTTTGCTCTTCGAGAGGGTGGGGGCAGTCAACCGCTCTTTTGGTCCGGAATTGGACTTGTACGAGCATGACCTTTGACTTTAGGAATTGCTGAAGCCGTTCCACCCGAGAGGGAGATCTTGTAGATCTTGGCGTTTATACCCGATCAGTCCGACGTCTGCGGGATTGGCAGCACTTAAAGCAAGTCGCGCTGGAGTGGCGATTGACCTCTTTTCGGACCCGGGATGGATAGCAAAGTGATTCTGGTTTTCGGTGGAGATCGTAATCTTTTGGTGAGTTAGAGTTCAAACAAGTATGAGAAGTATGAGGAAATCACCTTCATATCACATTTGCATCCATATTTCCACAGATTTCTCCTTTCGCGATGTGAATGGCAAGCAGGCTGCAGCATCCCTTAGCGTATTGAACTTTAACGAGCCCGGCGGCCTGTAAACAGCATTTAAATTGTGGCCATGCAGATAAAAAAAAAAAAATTCAAAAAAAAATAAAAAATTCAATTCATGCAGATGTTGACAGAAAAGCGTTTCACTTTTTTATTTCACTCAACAGAAACGGATGCAGCAGTTACAGTAGTGTTATTATACGATGTTATAGTTATAGTGTTATTATAATATATTATATTATATTTTTTCGATAATACAATGAAATTGTAAAATTACAAATTGTTTTGCAATTTCCACACCACCCAGGGGGTATGCAAAATGGCGCGTTACCGATTTTTTGGGTGTTCGATTCCCCAGTAGGCATATTGTCACCCTTACATATAAAAATAATTATTATTATTATCGCGGTCGAACACACAACATTTGCTGACGGCCCGATAGCAAAACTCCCACGTAACACTTCAAATGATTTTACACAACAAAAACTTACAGATATTTATTGGACTCCTCCGGAAATTGGTGAAGTCCCACACCTTCCTTGCACCCACAGACACATTTCCTAGGCATTGCGCCGCAAAAATATGGAAATAAATTAGCAAAATCTGTATAAATTAATTAAAATATTTCGTGCTTACAAAATTTCCTTGATGCAGCCAACGTTTGTGCAAAAATATAAACGATGAATTTCAAATTACAACTGACAATGACTTGTGGTGAATATTTCTTGCCGGGCAGAGTTGCTTTTGCAAAACATTTGAAATTAATTGAAATTGTTTCATAATTCTATTTGGAAGAGAACAAATTTTTGAGATAAATCTTTAATTTTCTTTTCCCTGCTCATGCCAGCATAAAAAGTCAGTGTCCGAAACACAAAATAGTTTTAAACTACACTTAAGAAATTCATGAAAACTCCAGTTTTTCAGGGTTTGTCAAGAGCCCGTAAACCTAAAAGTTAATGTACTTATTCACCACAGTGACAGTTTTACACGTGAACAACAACAATTTGACAGGAGCCTTCAGAAAAATCGACGTCCGGTTGTCAAAGAGTGTCGCTACTTAGGATTTACTTTGACGTTTTACTTTCACGCGCTTTTCGTTTCTGCCCTTAAAAACACAATTCAAGTTTGCTTGATTCTACTGAACAAGTGTTTTTCTTTCTTTTAACTCGGCCAATCCTGGCCCAACAGTTTCCAAGGACACATTACCTTTAACAGTTTTCATAAACATTAAGTTTTCAAAAACAATATATATTAGTTTGTGCTTTATCACGGCCATTTTGACAAATCGCGTATCCTCATGCCATCATTCTCTTTTTTTTTTAATTTATTTAACGTTACCACTTTCCTCCAGAGGTAGTATTCACAAATCAATTACTTAATTTCATTCCAACACTTTACCAGCGTTAGAGAAAACCATTCTAATACTTAACCAGTATTAGAGAAAACCATTATAATACTTTACCCGTATTAGAGAACACCATTTTAATACTTTACCAGTATTAGAGAACACCATTCTAATACTTTACCAGTATTAGAGAACACCATTCTAATACTTGATCAGTATAAGAGAACACCATTCTAATGCTTTACCAGTATTAGAGAACACAATTCTAATACTTTACCAGTATTAGAGAAAACCATTCTAATACTTAACCAGTATTAGAGAAAACCATTCTAATACTTTACCAGTAATAGAGAACACCATTCTAATAACTATAGTAGTATTTTACTACTATTTCATCATCTGTACTACCCACAGGCCGATTGTACTACTTTTTTCTGAAATATAAGTTTTAGAAATTTAATTTTCATATTTTAAGTAAGGCTACTCGAAAAGAATATACAAATATGTTACCGAACTGAACATTGCCAATGCACGAAATTTAAACCAACGTTTTTTATTTCTAACAAATGTGTTTCCGTATGCTTCACTTTTTGCTGAATTTTTTGCAATCAAGCAAATGAGCTCGTCGTAGAGTTACCGTTGTGCGACTAAAGTGACAATTGTACCTTTTTTTGTTACCAAATGCTGTTCGTACAATAGCTTTTGATAACGTGTTAAACTTTGGAAACAGCGCAACGCATGCGATATCCAAAAATGAAAATCGTGAAATAATAGAGTAATAGTACTGTATTTAAATACAAAATAACTTAATATTTTTGCATATTCCTGTAAGAATCTTTTAAAATTTGATAAAGACAATAAAGTGGTCACTGGGACGTCGACGAGTCAGAAAACTTAAACATGTAAAAAACATGTAATTCGTAATCGTAATCATTGGAATATCCTGATACAAGTGTATAAAATCGTTCGATTTCTCTTGGGCTTGGCATTTTTATTTGACCAGCGCTAATTGGGGCCAAATCCCGTTGGATTGTTAATCAAAAGAAACTAATTATTGAATTTAAAAAATCAATTAAAAGTTTGCTCAAAGTTAACCCATTCCCAATTAGCCATTTTAAGGTTGTTTGCTTGAAGTGCTAAAAGTAAAATTCGAACTATATTTGATATTAATAAATTTAAGTAATTAAGTATTTTATTAAAGCTTTATAAACTTTTTCCATTGAAGACATCATTGAGTTAAGGGTGCTTGGAAAGTATAAATCCAAAAAATTTATCTTCCACCCTAGTTCCCCTAATTGAAAGATTCTCACTTTAAATTGAAGACGGCAGCCGCCGTGGCTCAGTTGGTTAGTGCGTTGGACCGCGAGTCGAAGGCAGCAACCTCAGGTTCAAATACTGCCTGTAATAACACCTAAAAAAATAACGGGAAAAACTCGTTTTCTCTTTCGGTGGCTGTCCTCTCAGCTGGAAATGGCAAACCTCTGAGAGTAAAAATTGCTTATGAAAAAGCTCCCAACCTGCCGTTCGGAACCGGCATAAAACTGTAGGTCCCTTCAACCCGCGTACAAATTCACACGCACAACACGGGTGGTTGCGGGAAGCTAGGCCTTAGTCTCGCGTAAGCGGGCTGTCGTGCCAGTCAATTATTAATTATAATTATTATTAAATTGAAGAACAGAATGTTGAAGCTCTAGAAGCGGAATGGAGGGCATTGCTAAATTTGGAACTTGAGTCAAGTTTCCAAAAAAAACGGTATTAACGAATTTATTACCATGTTTCCCAAATGAAATGCTCAAAAAACTGAGTGTACATCACCTGTATTGAGTCGATGCCTATTGACTGAAAGCGGCTTGACCTGTCGTATAAACGGGGTATATGTTCCGCTCCTTCGGCAGTTTATTGGTACTGTAATTGAATCTAGAAAAGAAACTGTTTACTAAACGCTACTCTCCACTCGATTTACATAACTTCGAAAAGTTTATTAGGGGAAAATTTTGCGGAAAAATGGGTGCCAACAAAAAAATTACTATATAATAAAAACTTATAAAATTTGTTTATATACATTTTTGTAACTGAATGAAATTGTTTCTTTCACTTTTGTATAAATAAAATTGTTAATGTGTTTTGAAACTTAGTATCTGATTTAGCAGTTGATGAATCCTTGCGATTTTTTACACTGTTAAGAAAATATGCATGTGTACTACCAAAAAGTATGGAACATAAAGAGTGTGCATCACGTACAAGCAAAAATTTGAATGCGGGTGCTGATATCGCCACCCGTCTTCATGATGCGGGGGGTAGACAACGAGACGAAACACTTGAAATGAGAGCATAATGCTCTGAGCGCAAATCATGGCAACACGAATGCTGCGTCTGTGCTCGCTCGTTCATTCTCGCACAATTGTCCGAAGAGGAGGAAGACGATGTGCTGTTGTTGTTGTTGTTGCGCTGGCGAAAAATTGAAATTGTAAAACTATTTCTATTTTCTGGCTGGCTTTTGTTCTTCTTCTATAAGCCTGCACGGCGTCTCATATTGCTCCTGAACTCACTGCCGACTGTAGTGTGCGCAAAATCATAGAAAAGAAAATATGGCTGGCATGGCGACCTATATGATCGCTACAGGCAATTAAAAAATAAATAATGTAGAATATTTATACTATTTTTAAACGTAGGCATGCCGTAATAACATTTTTCTTATGACAAAATACTTGTCTTATTATTTATTTCTTTATTTAGTGCTTTTGTAGTGCTTTCGCCCTATTGAAAGTCAATAGACCTATTAAATTCTTTTTTCCATACAATCTTTTAACCCTTGGTTTGTCCGTTAGATTACGATTTTCAGAAAACAACAAAATTAAAACACGTATCTAATTATTTTTGATTTCAAGTGTTTTCACTAATTTTGAAGTCAATATGCCCATCAGTTAATTTTTTTTTTAGTTTACCCATATTCTCAGAATTGTAATCAACCATGTGAAAATATAAACAAATAATTTTACTTCGAACTCGCCACGTAAAAATATTTGTAAACATTTTAATTTGGGATCAACCACCAAATTTTTAAATCAATCAAAGCATTGGCCAGCAAAAAGCCATACAACACAAAGATTCGATTGATGGTGACATGACAGCAATTTGTGCAGGAAAACCAATCGGCAACACAAAAAAGCATACACACAATAAACGACACCAACGAAAACATAAGCGAATCCCGAATCATCTTCGTTGAAACGACGATGCTTTGGTTCGTTGTTCGTTCTCCGCTTGCGCTTTGACGCATGCAAAAAATTAGCGATCACTACGCCACACAACCACCATTTCAATATATACGAGCGGAGCCGTTACAACAACAACATTGCTTTTTGCTGTTGTCAAACGCAGTGTTTACGTTCTCGCAAACTGTTGAGCGACAGCAAATTTCCTGCAACCTATGCCTCCGCTCATCTCTTACCGCCCGCGTCAACAAACACGTTTGCAACATTTTTGAAGATGCGTATTCTTTATATTGTATATTCTTTGGTACTACTCTAAGTCGATAAATACTACCCAAAAATTATAATTTATACTACTGAAGAAATATTGAAAACGGCAGCACTGGCGGAGCGTACTGCTCGTATGAGTAAGCTTTGCCGACCAGTGGTCTAGATTGTTAAAATGCCTGTGTAAAACTTTGACAGTTTAAAAATGAAAAAAGTAAGCTTTGTTCTGATTGGCTGATTTTGACAATCTAAACCTAGAAAACAAAATACATTGAAATTTTGTTGTTGCCCTTACGCTATCACCTGTATCAATTCGCCTTGGCAGAAACGTATAAAATACTCAAAATACGTTTTTCAATTGTTGAAAAATGAATAATACGCCCATATGCAGCGTAAAAAATAGAAATAGATCTAAGTGAGCGTACGACGCTTTTACGTTCATACGCTTGCGTCGTCAATTGTGTGCGCTTTCATAGAAATACATTAAATTTAATTTGACAACGCAATACGTCGAACGTAAATACGCTCCAATTGTGTTCCTACGGTAACATCGTTTGTGAATATATATACTTATATACATACCCTAGCGCCATGTTATTTTCGTCTGGTCAGACGAATTAGTGCAAATTTCAGCTATTTCTGAATATAGTAGTACAAGGTCCCTAGGGACCTTTTCACTAATCCACGTACTAAACGTTGTTAAACCTCAATAAAAATTAAACTATTCCTAGAATCACTTCGAAACCAATTTCAATAGCTTTAGCACAATTTTCTCTTGGAATACATGTCCGGTTATGAGTTTGAAAATCGAAAAGGTCCCCAGGGGCCTTCTCACGAACAGAAGGGTTAAACCTTAAAAAAAAAAGATGCAGCGATCGTGTCATTGATATCTTTTATTATGATCATTGAGAATGTTACATAAAATAACTAAATCCATAAAAAGAGCATATCGTATTAACGATACGATTTTTGGTAGCGAGCGCGCGCACCAGGACCGCCAAACTTCTTTGGCTCACAGCGACGTGGGTCACCGACTAACAGTGTTCTGTCGTATTGAATCAAAATGTCCTTAATTTCCTTTTTGGAAGCTTCATCAACATCTAGAAAGATTAACATAATTTAGCAAAACCGGTCCTTTCAATTCACTACCCACTCCCACTTGTCCAATTTAATTGTTGCTTTAGTATCACACATGCTGACCACTAGACTCAGCATGGTTGGTATATACTTAAGCGTTTTTATACCGTGCAAATATCTTTCGAAGGAAATGGCTTCAAATCAATTGATACCAACGAAAATCTGGTATAGCCGGCTTGTTGCTGCCTTTAACAATGTCAAATGCAGCCACGAAGATCTTCGACCAACTTACATTTTTGGTAGAACGCAATTAAAGCCTTCGAAATGGCCTGCCGGATGGCGTAAATCTGAGCTACATGACCACCTCCGCTTACACGCACACGTATGTCCACTCCGGCAAACTTTTCCTGCAAAATAAACAATGAGTTACACTTTGCTAAACCCAGGGACCTATTGCATTTACTGTGCACGTCAGTTGACGTTAGGTTTCATGACATTTCAATTTCGGGATAAGTCGCATTCATCAGGTGTTTACCACGTCTACTAAATGCCTATTAAGCTATGGACTCACCTTGCCTAGAAGCAGGATTGGTTCTTGCAATTTGTATTGCAAGACTTTGGGTTCAATCTGTTCCAAAGGACGGCCATTCACCCTAAGGAGTCCACGACCTCGCTTGCAGTAAGCAACAGCGGTGGCAGTTTTCTGCAATTTATAAAAAAAATATAGGGCTTCTGCAAATTAATGCCAGCACGTGCGGAAAACTGAGTGCGACAAAATTTGTGAAGCATACCTTGCGCCCGAACACTTGCACTGCGTGAATTGGTTCCCTACGCTGTAATCAACAGAAAAAGTAGGGAATTAGTGATTGCTTCCAGTACTTAGTGCTAACCTTTATTTAAAGCCATCTTACTTTTTGCTGCATGTTGTCCTCTGATTTCGGAAGAAAAGACCGGAAGTTCGTACATTTCCAATGAACAGTAACTTAACGAAACTTAACGTAATTTTGACATATTTAATAGCGACACCTAGTTTTCACTACAGAGTGCTCATCTTTAATAGACTTGCCGTATTCAACCAATGTTAAACAATATTTACAGACCGATAGTTGCCTTTATAATTTTTATATATAAGGTTAATTGCATATTTTTTATATTTATACAATATACATAAATATGTTTTATATTTTTTTTCATTTGAATTTAGACTCCCAAATAAATGAAACTATGTATATGTGCAGTAGACATGATTTAATATTGTATGGAGATTCTTAATGAGTTTTCCCTGCTGCAGATCCTCTCACTTTTTCCGGTTTGGTGCAAAAGTACATGAGCCAACAAATTTTGGGGCTAGATTGGAGATGAATGGCATCGCATCCAGGTCATAGTTCACAAAAAAGCTGGGAAATTCGACAAATCGCTTGACAGCTGCTCTTAGAGGGTTAAATTCTCTGACTGACCCCCCACTAGTTTTCCCTACCAAATATTTCTTTCAAACATATTTATACCTTATCACCAACCCTTCATTGGGCTCCCATACAAAATGATCATTTTTATAAAATAGGCTCCAACTGCTCCCAGGTTGCCTCCACACGTGTAAGACCGACTCATTTATTTTAAATTCCGGATGTTTCTTCCAAATATACCTATACGCTATCTCCAAATCTAAAGGGGCTGCCATACAAAACTGGCCATTTTCTATGGAATTGGCTCCCCGCTTGTACATGTTGTGGTTAAGTAAGCGAGGAAACACCGAATCTCGGAAACTACTGAACTGATTTGAATGATTTATTCAGCGTTCGGCAACATTCTTGAGTACAAAAAATACAAAGTTAATTTAGGTTCAGAAGTGCACTGCCAAGCGACATCTCCCATACAATCGGAGTTGTAAGGTTGTGAACCAGGGGCGGATTCAGAAAAATATTTCGGGGGGGTTTCAAAAAGTTATTCTTTAATATTTATAAAATGCCTTTTAATTTGTGTTCGAGATCCCACCATGGAACAGTGAGACTTAGCAACCTTGCACATCAGGAATGGTCGAGATCCCACTATTAAACAGTGGGACTTGGCAGCACTGCACATCGGACCGATAACTTTGCCAGGGCTATCGATGAGCGATGGCGTGGGTCTTTTTCTTTTCACTCGTCAGCAGTGTTGCCATTTTGATGCTTTCTGCACCAGATTTATACTACGTTTACATTGAATCCAAATGCGTAGTTTCGAATGAGTTATTTGAAAGTGTTTACATTGCTTCATTTGCATTTTGTTTGGCAGCTAATGTCAAATGCTCAATGCTCATGTCCTTTTGCCGCAGCTCATAGATCAGCTCTTTTCCGGCTTCTGACTAAATCATTTGTTTCTTTTTTGCTGCCTCTATATTCTACACACTGCAATATTTGAATACAAATATATTACACACCTTACATGCTAAGAATATTCTGCATATTTGAAGCAGACGAAAATTTCCATTCAAATTTCCATTTTGATAATTTTCATTTGTTTTGATTTTGAACTGTCAAAAAGAAGCAAACGCTTTTGAAAGAGCTTTAATTTTGTGATGCGTTCAATAAAATTGGTCATGTTTTATCGCATTTGCTTCGTCGTTTTGTTGAAATGAGCCATTTCGTAGATTTTAATTTGTATGGGGAAATGCGTGATTTGGCCTCGCATTTGAGAATTTTTGCCCAAATCACGCATTTGGGCTCAATGTGAACGTAGTATTATTAGCTTTTTTTTTTCAAAATTGCTCCAAAAATTTGGTTTTAGCTCATAGCTCTTTTGAAAATGTTAAAGTTCTTTTTTAGCTACAACAATTTATTAGTATAGCTTTATATTTCAATGATTAATTGATCAATTTTCACGATTAATTACATTTTTGGGTCGAGGTTAGGAAGTTCAAAAATTCAGTCAATGAAAATCCATTTAACGACCTGGTAAATTTTGTTTTTACTATTCTTGTTCTACCGCTCAGCAATGCTGATATTGAAAGATCATTTTCCATGAAAAACTTTATTAAAAACAAGCAACGGAATAAAATTAATTTATTCATGTTAAACTCGCTGTTGACATTAAGAAGTGGCCTTAAAAGACTGAATAAATGTTGTCATGATTTTGCAATAAATGATGATCTCTTAAACTTAATGACTGCAAACAACATTTATGTCCGTAATAATAACAATTCTTTTTCGGAAGATGAAATATTTGATTTAAATATGTAATAACTATTTGTGATGTTTGTAACTAGTTGTTTTTTATTTAAACTACAAAGTATTTTAACAAATTTAAGCCTTTTTAAGTTTTGTTGTATCGACAAATGTGCAAAAGTGAGTTTTATTTAATTTTAAATTAACAGATATTTATTGAACAGATATATAAGTTGTTGTTTAGTTGATAAATATATTTACGTGTAATATCTTTTATAATCTTTTTTCAGCTCCAAACCAAATTTTTTTTCTGGCAACACTGCTCGTCAGAGTCTATACCAGTGTTGCCGTTTTGGTCCAATTGGACCAAAATTGGTAGGTTCGTTTCATAAATTAAGGCTTTAGTAGGTTGGTTGGTTTGTTGTGATTTTCAAGGAATTTGGTAGGCAACACAATTCTTTTACGATTTTAAAATGACTTGTGAAAAAATTTTACATGCAAAACATCTCTGCAGGGAAGATCTAAAGCTATTGAAGATTATAACGCCACATATAGTCCTTTCTGAAGAAATGTTAACTCTTCTTCCTTTGATTTCAAAATTTAGTGGACTGGAAATTATAATGCAGTGGAATTTACTTAGATTAAGCAATACTGATTTAAAAAGAGACACGTAAATAAATCTTTTTTGGCGCGAGGTTAGCATTATTAAGAATGGATTAAACGAGTTTTGTTTTATTGATCTCGCAAATTTTGTATTTAATTTGATTTCACTTCCACACAGCTCTGCAGCTGCCGAACCCAAATTTTGCGAACTTTCGCTTATAAAAAAAAGCATAGAAGCAAAATTGGAATTTACTACAATAAATAACATTATGTTATGTAAAGAAATAATTAAAAAGACTGAAGCGCACTATGTCTGGCCAGCAAAAGGAGATCTCACAAAAGAGTGATATATATATTTTATATATTTTATTTTTTTGTTTTAGTACTGAATTTAACTGTTTTTGTTTTTAAATCATATATTTATGTTTATGTGTTTGAAACTAAATTTTTGTTTAACAAATTTATTTTAGTAGGCTGAGATTGATTTTGGACCAATTTTGGTAGGGAAAAATATTCTTAGTGGCAACACTGGTCTATACTAGCAAAGAATATGAAGTAATATAGAACGCGCATCTCATAAAAGCAAACGCGTTGTATGGCGGGTACTGCTGATAGTACCCTCTGTTATTGACAGCAGAACCCTCTGTTACTAACAGCAGAATTCTCTGTAACTTCAGCGTAACATGTGAGCAGAAGCAAAGAAAATAAACATACGAAGGCTTGCTTTACAAGCGAGAACGTAGTTTTATGGGTTGCGCTCCCTGCAGCGAGTCTGCGTTAGCACACTGCTGACAGTGATAACGTGATTGGCAACTGGGAGGGGAAGCGATTTATTGACCATTTTTTGCATTTCACATACACAATCTGTGTGAGGTGTCATGGCGTCGTCTACTGGATCAGTGAATAGGTCTGGTTGGGAACTTTTCCAGTAAAACATATTAATGCAAAAGGCAAATGGTTCGTTGCGCTCAATCTGCATCGTTTTCCTTTTCAGCTGTAGCAGGAAAAGCTTAGCAAGACGGTTTTGGGTCAGCAGACTTGCGAACGCACAATTTCTTTGCTGTTTCCATTTGTCTACAAATTTTTTGTTCCCAAACAGACCTATTGGCTGTTAACGTTCAACAGTGTGGTCGCGTTGAAGTTAGAACAAAGCGCAAAGTTGCAATTTAGTGGTAGCTTGTCTTTCGTATTATTTTAGAAAAAGGCGTATTAATACGATGCATGTTATTATTTTCATAATTGTCAATCATTTCAATAGGAAATGCATATATTTTCCCGATGCATGTTATTATTTTCATAATTGTCAATTATTTCAATAAAAAATGCATACATTTTCTAACTTTGTTATGTTATTATTTTCATAATTGTCAATTATTTCAATAAAAAATGCATACATCTTATAAAATTTGTTGTTTTTATGTGCACCCAATGCTGCACAATTGGCAGCCATGCTGGGTCAACCCGTGTTGCTGCAGAAAGCAACTTCTTCTTGTAAGCTAGACAGGAGTTGGCTGGTATGCGAACTGATGAAATCGAGGAGTTGGCAGTTGGGCGACCGAATCAAAGTGCTTGCGGAAGAATTGAGCGCATAATTTTGGCATATTTTAATTCCAATACAATTGACTGTTCTGTATATTATTCGTGTAAGGAGTTTGAAATTCTTGTTGGCACACGTAGCACTTGAAAAATACAACAAATAACCTTCGAGCGCTATAACTTTCTATACAGAAGTTGTTTGTTAACAATTTTAAAACCCCCGCGTTATGAATAAAAATGCCTTTGTCGATTTCTTCTGGTTCTGACATATATTTCGTTATTGTTCTTACTTCCAAACATCGCCAGGTTTGTTATATATTTTTCGTTACTCTTTACACGCTTTTGGATAATTCAAAAGTTGGTTGGATATGTGGACCTGCAGATTGCTCTCCAGTGCTAATGCTAAACAGAACAGCACCAATCGGCAGCGAATTAGCAAATGAAGTATCTTTGTAAAATCAATTTTTACCGATTCGAACTGGGAAGCCATTCCCGGTGCGCCACTGTGAGATGTCTACAATAGAATATCAACAGTAATTTGTATTCATCCTTAGCATTTTGCAAACCACTTTACTCAGAAGCACATTGTACCTTCGTCTTCACCTGTGAATTAATCTTTTGTCAGCAAACGCAAATGAGCTAACTCGGTAACCAGCATCAGGGGGTCCGTTGCTAACATTACGCCGTACAGCCGAACAATATTCTTGTGCTCAATGGAATGCATAATGGCAGCCTCCCTTAAAAACTCCATTGGATTTGACTGCATTCGCTCACGGCAGAAGCACTTAATGGCCACCTTAATCTGCGGAATAGAATAGAAAACCCGGTTTAACAACAGAGACTAGGTACAGTGGTGACACACACCCATTCTCTGCTCCGAAGCAGCATGCGGAGACGTGATACACACACACATCAGAGTCGAACAACTTTGCCGAAGTCTCCTTTAAGGCCGTGACAAACATGGTGCTGTTCTTGTTCAGTTGCATATCACTGATGCCGGCTGCGTGGTCGTTTACCGAATTAATCTCTCTGCCGCCCTTGCGTATGCCCCAGATATTTGTCCATTATCATGACCTACAAAAATAAACTTTAGTACATATTTTTCACTACATTCAACAATTTATACACACCAGTGATGAAGGTCTCATCCAGTGGACCCCACAGCATTGACGTGATCGTGCGCACATCAATCACAAACAGTTCCGAACTCTGACCCATAGCCTTGTCCGTCGAATAAGCTGCCTGATTGCCAGAGTAACTGAAATTGCAAGTGCGCACCGACGACTTGGCCGGTATGGACGTGATTACAGTACCTAACTCTACATCCCAAATTTTTGCGGTCATATCACCAGCGCCGAATATCAGCCTCGACGTAGTCCAGTCGACGTCCAAACACCAGACGACACCCTGGTGACCGTCATAGGTGCCCGTCATAGCCGGAGCCCAGTAAACATTTCGTGCTTCCAAGCACTTCCGGACACAATTTCGCTGGCGTGGCATTGATGGATGCACTTGCTTGATGTGTTATTATGATTTTTATCTGAAAAGAATGAATGTATGTTAATAAAATTCAAATTTTCTAAAGTTCCCGCGCTGGTTGTTTACGAATTAAACACCAAATCATCGCAGTTCAGAGATGCTTTTGGTGTAAAATGTAATGAGTAATGAAATGTTTGTAATGAGTCAATGAAAACTTAAATAATGACATGTTAGACACATATTCAAACAATTTTATTACATTTGTAAGCTATAATAGAGTTTTATATTCATTTTTCTATAAACGTATCACAGAATTCTGTGCCAAAAAATTAATTAATGCAATTAAAAAAATCTATGCAATTAAAAATTAACCACAACGATAACCCTCACACATGAAAATTAACAAGCACAACAACCCTCCATTTTGAATTGACCAACACAACAACCCTCCATTTTCAGTTTGTATGGAGGACTAAGTATCAGCTGTGTGGACTAAGTATCAGCTGTGGGGACTAAGTATCAGCTGTTATGTGAGAGTATTAGTGCATTTTATGTGTGTATTCTCGGTTTTTCCACACTTCTCCTCCGAGTTTCCAATCGCTTATCGCTGTCATACACCAAAAAAAATACAAATAAAAATAAATATTTCTTTGATCACAAAAAATGACTCACACCAGCAACACTGGAAATTGAAATGAACTAGAACAGCAACCCCGTTTTAGAAATTTATATGGAGGAAAAAGTACGTTCCTGATCAAGCTTGGGGCCTACTAGTAAGGTTGCAATTTTGCAATAAAGTATAATCTCGATAATTCGGACACTCGCTAATACGGACAACGCGGTAATCCGGACACTTATTTCTATTGTAGACTCTGTAATCCGGACACCAGTGTCCGGTTTTTAATTGTCTGGATTATCGAGATTATACTGTAATATTAGTGAAATTCTGTGCATGTATTTCTACCGGCTCTCCCACTTTCACATCGCTTAATCGCTGCATCAGGGGTCGGCAAAATTGACAATGAGATGGTGTTCGTGAGCGCAGAGTAATTTGTCTACACTGTATAAAATTAAACCCAAAAGCGGATAAGAAACCAATCGCCAACACAAAAAAGCATACACACAAAAACTACAGCAACAAAAGCATCTATTTTTTTTTCATACATAAAATTTCTTGCAGCGTACACAAGACAAGAATCAACGCAGCCACTTCACGTGTTGCTTGTTGTAAGCAATAATAGAATTTTATATTCATTTTTCTATAAACGTATCACAGAATTCTGTGCAAAAAATTATTTAATGTTCTATGCAATTAAAAATGAACCACAACGATAACCCTCACACATGAAAATTGACCAACACAACAACCCTCAATTTGCAATTGACCAACACAACAACCCTCCATTTTCAGTTTGTATGGGGGACTAAGTATCAGCTGGGGGACTAAGTATCAGCTGTTATGTGAGAGTATTAGTGCATTTTATGTGTGTATTCTCGGTTTTCCACACTTCTCCTCCGAGTTACCAATCGCTTATTGCTGGTCTGAACAACGACTGCTTGAAAGAGCGTAAGAATGCGTGTGCTGAGCGTACTGCTCATATGAGTAAGCTTTGCGGACCAGTGGTGTACATCAATTCGCGCTTACTCTCTCGGTTCAGTTTACATTTTCCTCACCTTTGCTGCTTCCCGCCCGCCTATGAAATTAAATCGCAAAATTATTTCAGATGCGCCTTCTTTATACTGTTTACTCTGTGATACTACATATGTATGTATATGTATATGTGTGTGCTTCACGCCCTACGGGCAGCGTTGCCACAAGAAAAAACAATTTATAACCAACAACAAAAATAAAAATAACCAAAATGTAACAAAAATGTTTATTCGATATAAACAAAATAAATAACTCATACATAAATTTCAAGATTTAAGGAACATTTAAAAGACTTTTGGTACATACTTAGTAGGGACATAAATATTGTTACAACATTGAACACACCCATTGTAATAGTTGAATTGAACATACCCGTTATTTCCATATGGTTTATGAAACATAACCTGTAAAGCGTTAGTCTGCACCGGGAATTCTAAATTGTTCTAGCTTTCACCATGGAGTGGTCAGATAACGAGAACCGTATAGCTGTTATAGTGTTATTTAACTGTGAAATGAAAAAAGGTGATATTTTCAAAACTCTCCGCCAGCTCGGGATTAGTCGCATGTTCATCTACCGGTGCATAAAACTGTCCGCACACAGTTCGAACACCACAAGTCGTTAAAGCTGTCAAATAAAGAATTCAGCGAAATCCGCTCCGAAAACCGAAAATCATGGCCCGGGAGATGAATATCTCGCAAAAGTCCATGAGTCGAATTATTAACCCTCAATCGCCCACCCTGAGTCCAGGGGACTCACTACGAACTTTAATATGTTGGTACAAGTTTAGTTTTTGTGCTTCGGCGTCCAGATTTTGTATACCTTCGTACAGGGTCGCACAGAACGCGAAGACGCTTGGAAGTTAGCGCACTACAATTACAAGGGCTAGTTTTGGCATGAAGTGAGTCCCGTGGACTCAAGGTGGCGTTTTGTGTTACAAAAATTGAACTTGTAGATTTTTTTATTATCGTGTTAATTTAACTTTAGGATGCCAAAATGGCTGCGAAACGTTCACGAATTGAGAGTGTTAACCCTCTGAGAAGTTTTGCTACTAACAATTTTCCTTAGTTGTGCCAAAAAGGCATTTGAAGTATGTGCACAACATATGTATGTCATTTTACCTACTGTACGTTTTCTTATTTTATAAAGGGTGCGCCATCTATTACTTTTTTTTTCACTTATAATTTATGTGTTACCATGTGAGTCAAAAGCCATGTGGTATACATATATGAACTGTCAAAGGTATGCCATTTACAGTCATGGATTCGCTAACAACACAACAACGCATTTTGGTTATCCAAACTTATTACGGAAACGGTCGAAATATAAAAAATACTTTTCGCAAACTTCGCACTAGTTTTGGCCGACATGGTAACAGACTTTTTATGGCCACAATTGGATCGTATTGATGCCGACGACCTCTGGTTTCAACAAGACTGAGCAACGGCCCACACATCTCGCCAGACAATCGCCCTATTGCAGGAGAAATTTCAAGACCGCATAATTTCAAGAAATTCCGATGTGAATTGGCCCCCGAGATCGTGCGATTTAACCCCTCTTGACTATTTCCTTTGGGAAATTCAAGACCTTAAGCACAATATTCGGACTTCGGAATGAATACCACCTTTGCCCGCCTCCAGGCCTCTGGTATGTAGCCCAGCGCCAGACTGGCTCTAGCTATTCTCAGGAGCTGGCTTTTAATAAAGTCCATGCCCTTCTGTAGTAAGGCAGGGAAGATTCCGTCGGGTCCAGGTGATTTTAGTGGTTTAAAGGTGTTAACCGCCCACCTTAACCTTTCTTCCGTACATATTTCCTTTGCCACTATCCAATCTCCTCTGGAGATTCTACCTAGTTCCTCAGCTTGCTCCGTGTCCCTCCAAGCAATAGAGCCCGGGAAGTGAGTATCTAGAAGTAGCTTTACCTTCTCCTCCTCACTCTCGGTAAATTCCCCATTGCTCTTCCTGAGACTCGTGGAAGACAGGCTGTGTCCTTTGGCCATGACTTTATAGAGTCTTGATGCCTCCGATGTCTGTTCTATGCTCTCACAGAATCTTCTAAAGCTTCTGCGCTTAGCTTCCCTTATTTCCTTATTATATAAGGTTAATGCGCTTTTATATTCAGACCAGTCCCCGGTGCGCTTGGACCGGTTGAAAAGCCTGCGAACCTTATTTCGCAGTATACTGAGGTCTTTGTTCCACCAGGGCACATCCCTAGAGGAATGTACTTTGCTGATCGGACAGCTACTTTCGTATGCATCAATAATAGTGCTATTGAAGCACGCTACTTCTGTTTCTAACTCCACTGTATTCCTGATATTGTCCCCCATCCCCGAGAGGTTGGAGTTTAAACTCAGGGTTTCTTGGAATTTATCCCAGTTTGTTTTCCTGGGATTTCTTAGAATTTTCCTAACTGAGGTGGTACCCTCAATGTCAAACCTGATAATTTTGTGGTCCGACATTGAAGGTTCATTTGATACCCATTTCATTTGATTTTGTTAATTTATTTATATCTCTTTTTTTTAATAAGGTGTTTAGCATATGTTTTTTAGAGTATTTTGTTTCTGTCCATTAAAAAGTGAATTTTTATTAGAGTTATGTAAAGAAATGGAATTAAATCTGTAACAAGAGGTCTTAATGTGGCCTACAAAAAAATTAAAAAGCATAACAATTTAATAGATGTTGCATTATTTCGTAAACAAAAAATGTGAGTCCCGGGGACTCAGGGTGGGTAGCTACATGATTTTAATAGGGGTGGGTGATTGAGGGTTAAAAAAGACTTGGGGCTTTCAAACGCCGTACCGGACATTTGTTGACTGCAGCTTTAAAAAAAAAGAATGAAAAAATGCAAACGTCTTTTGGTGAACCACGCTGAGTACAGAAAAATCTTGTTTACCGATGAAAAAATGTTTATCGTGAGGAAAAATTTAACAAGCAAAATGATAGGGTCACAGTCATCTAAGGAAGCATCTGAACTGATTCCACGGGTCGAAAAGGGTCATCACCCAGCTTCAGTCATGGTTTGGTGGGGTGTCTCTTACGATGGGGTCACTGACCAAGAAACCGTTTTGAAAGCTGTTGTAAAACCACTTAACCATTCTTTGTTCCAAAACCAGCCGTGGACTTTCCAGCAAGATTCTGCGCCGGCCCATAAAGCTAAAACGACTCAAACCTCAAACCAATTTACCAGCATTTATTTCCTCTGAAGAATGGCCCTCTGGCAGTGCTGATTTGAACCAGCTCGATTACAAATTGTGGACAGTTTTAGAGGACATGGTTTGCCACAAAAGATACCCCAACATAGATTCTCTTAAGACAGCTTTGATTCGTGCTGTGGCCAATTTTCCGATGGACGAGGTGCGTGCGGCTATTGATGATTGGCCAGTCCGACTTAAGTCGTGCGTGAAGGCCAAAGGCGGACAATTCGAATGAATGTTTGCTTTTTGTATACAATATACTATATATCAATAAATATGTAAACAAAAATTAGACCAAAAACATTCATTACATTTTTATAGCATAAAACGTGTGTAACAGTATATGTATGTGCATATGTGTGACATAAAATAAATAATTAACACGTTCACGCACAGTAAAAATTTCAGTGAGCTGCAAAAATAGACAGGCGATATTATCTTTAATTAGTTGTCAACGTCCGCGAACGTGGTTTTGACTTTTAAAACATAGTTATCGATTTAAACAATGCTGCTTTCTTTTTTACGAGAAACACCCTGCAGGAAATGTAACTAATTTATAACTAGTCTTTTTCTGTACAGTACTGATTATAAATTAGTTATTTTGCTTGAAAAGAAGTGATTATTTTAACGTGGCGATATCCTAGCAGCACATCAATTGTCTACCTCTGGCAGACTTCCCAAATAGTTTATAATTACAGTGGTGTCTGGATATAGTGAACTAATTATTGCAAGGCCTGTTTACTGTATTGAGGTTGTTCACTATATCAAGGTCAACATTTTTGTTCAAAAACTCGTTTTATTTGCTCAAAATACACTTTTTGTTTTTTGCTTGAAAATTTGTTTCTATATTTAGAGGCTCGATGTCAAAATTTGGGTGTTCACTATATCGAGGTGTTCACTATATAGGGGGTTCACTATACCCAGACACGACTGTAGTTGTTTCCAAACCAATTAATAACACAGGGCAACAAATTTGACATCAGTTCTAGGGTAATTAGGGACCGCTGATTTCGAATCCGCAAACCGTTTTGAAAACTTAGTTTCCGTTTTCGCAAAAAATGGGCGTGTCACTTTTTCGGATTTTCCCTGAATTTTTTCACGTGTGGGATTGTAATTTCTAGACCAATAAACCGGTTGACATCATTTTCACCTCGTTGCATTATCAACACCGCACGGTTTCTTTTCCGATGCAATATTTTTATAGGTTTTAAAATCCCGCGTCAATTGGACCTCAAAGTCGGAAAATATGGAATTTCAAGGCGTTTTCTTTGATGTTAAAAAACAAACACATTTTTCGTAAATCAATTATCGAGTTATGTATAACACGAAAGCGGAAACATGAAATTATACAACACAGCCAAATTTTTTGGCGTGAGTCCCATTCTCATCGAAATATAGCAAAAATGTACCAATGTATGGTATGTATATGTATATATGTATATATATTAGTGTCCGACCGAAACCACTTTTTTGGGCCGAAACCGAAACCGAAACCGAATATTCGGTTTTTTTTTAATATTCGGCCGAAACCGAAACTTTCTAGTTGAAATAAAAATCACCATATCAAGCACTTTTTTCAACAAACCAATTTTACATTAAGTAAATAAAGAACAAACAAACAAATATAGCATAAATAAATAAATACTTATTAATAAAAACAATTTATTCATTTTTAAAAACGTAAACAAGAAGAAATCACCCTTTCGTACCTTACTCGATAATATTCTAAATTAAATAATTTAATATTATATGCTAAAAAAAGAAGTTTATTTACATTGCTGGCATCTAAATTACTCCTCCTTTTACTATATATCTGGTACACAATAAAATGTAAAAAAAATTCTAGAAAGTTTCGGTTTCGGCTATTCGGCCATTTTTTGGCCGAAACTGAAACCGAAACCGAAACCACTTATTTGGGCCGAAACCGAAACCGAAACCGAATATTCGGTCGGACACTAATATATATATATAGTAATTAGCAACTGATTCATCAAGTAGTTTCATATTATTTTATTTTTTTTCGGTGTACAGTGAAATTCTTCATAACGGGACACTCACCATCGCAGTGGTTTTGTCCGGTTAAGGGAGATGTCCGCTTATGGGGGAGGGGGGTGCACAACAAATTAGTTAAAATTGTATCCAAGTATTTCTCGTTTATTTATTTAATGGTTTGTACGAATTTATGAATATTGAATATTTTATTAATATTTATTACATGTATAGGTAAAGTACACACATGTACAAGTGTTTAAATTTTAGTACTACTTTGGTTGAAAAAATTTTTGTAATGGTTGATTGCCTAAACCAGTGGCGCTCACAGGCGGGGTTTTTGGGGTTCAAACCGCCCCCCAAACACAAAAAATGCTGGTACAAAATATGGTTTCGAGTGGTATTCGGCTCAAAAGTTGTACGCAAACTCTCCACCCCAAAATAAAATCCTTTGTGCGCCACTGGCCTAAACACTGATTGATTTAATTTCAAATATTCATTTTCAAATAAGAGAGAGATTTGTAGGTATTATAGGGTAGTACAGATTCTTAAAAACTGGTTGGGCATATTTCTGAATTTTGTCCGTTTATGAGAGAATTTTTAATCAAAATGGTTTGAAGTATAGTGTCCGCGTCCAGTTATTATATATGCACGAAGAGAGAACTACTGTTGAATAAATAAAGTTATACAAATATAATAAACCTCTTCTTCTCATGTTTTCTATGAATGACTGCTATAGCATTCACGCCACTCTAGTTGAAAAATTTGATCTATATCGTCGTGAATGCTATAGCATTCATTGTGTATAACGGTTAAAATATGATAATCTGACAACTCTAACAATATATGTGTAATCAGATTTCAGATAGTGCTTATAGTTTCCACAAAAATAGTCTGTCTATTTTTGCAGCTCACTGAAATTTTTAGTCAAATAGTAACCCATTAAAAATTACACGCATATACCCCATTAAATGAATTTTCAATTATACTAAATTCAATTCATAAGATTTTTTTATTAATTTTTTTCAAAAACAAAGTACACTTCTTTTAAATAATATTTACAACTATGTAATAACAAACAAAACAGCAAAAATTTAAAACATTTCATAAAAAATAACAGTTCAATTCATTGTACAACAAAAACATTTTACTAATAATATTCTAAAAAGGCACAAAAATTTGTGTAAACTCTGTAAGGCAAAAAAACTTATTTCAGGAAAACTCAAGTAAAAGAAAAAATACTTCAGCCAGTTCACTTAACCCTTCGATGAGTGACAATTCTGAACTTCACGGCCGTGTGACAAGGTCCGTAGGGACCTTTTTTGGAAATTAGGGTTTTTCATGAAAAAATTTTTTTTATTTTTGTGTTTTTATTGTTTATAACTAAATACTACATCCGCCGTGGCTCAGTTGGTTAGTGCGTTGGACCGACGAGTCGAAGGCAGCAACCCGAGGTTCAATACTGCCTGTAATAACACCTAAACAACAAATAACGGGAAAACTCGTTTTCTCTTTCGGTGGCTGTCCTCTCAGCTGGAAATGGCAAACCTCTGAGAGTAAAAATTGCTTATGAAAAAGCTCCCAACCTGCCGTTCGAAACCGGCATAAAACTGTAGGTCCCTTCCACCCGCGTACAAATTCACACGCACAACACGGGTGGTTGCGGGAAGCTAGGCCTTAGTCTCGCGTAAGCGGGCTGTCGTGCCAATCAATTAATTAAAAATTAAATAAATACTACATACTAACATAAAATTATTATTATTATTTTTTTTTGCTCCATTTTTCTTAATTTTACTATGAAAAAGCTTTAAAACTATTGGTGTTGAGCGTGTTCCGCTTGTCCCCCGCCCTGTGCGCAAGTGTTGCAGCGATGTAGAACTGTGCTGTGTTCTCCACAAACAGCGTTGCCGCATCCGAAGCAGTAGGCCCTCGTTTTCCGCTGCCGCCCGTACTCAGAACGGCAAAGGCGACATGACGGTCTATTCGCCCTAGCCGCAAACGACGGTGCATCGGCTTCTACCGGTCTTGATATCATCTGAAATGAACAAAAAAAATAAAAAGCAAATAAATACACAATCTACTCTTGAATTTGAAGGTGTTTTTTCTTACCCTGACATCAAATGTTTCCATCGCATTACGTATCCTTGGATATGCGGTTATTCAGGGCACGTTCCTCGATATTTGGTGTGGCCAATTGTTTAGTGAGAAGTAACAGGAATGATCGCCGTCTGTCACTCCTTTTTATCGGATTCATCTCATTATAAATTGTAAAAGCAGCCAATGCAGCGACGTCCAGCATATTATAGAACATGGAAAGTGGCCAGCGTTTCGTTGATCGCTTGCATGTGTACGTGCCAAGCATCTGGTCCATTGTATCAACGCCGCATTTGTTGGCGTTGTAGTCCAATATGCCAAACGGATTCCGCTTCTCACTCTGCTCGTCGACACGGCAAGTGTAGTGCTTTGTAGACAGCACGTTCACAACTTTATTTTTCTTAGGTACATATGAGCACAACGCTATGTCCCCTTCGTTGAACCCGAACAATGTGCTGTTGATGGGGCGCTTCGGGTTCTTCTTCAATTCCCGTGGAACAAAAGTTTTGTTGTAGCGCACTGTACCAACATATGCGGTCTTCCTCCTCATCAAAATACGCGCCAAATCCAAAGTAGTGAAGAAATTATCCGCGTATATTGTGCGGCCTGCATCCAAATAGTTTTCCGCAAGTTCAAGCACCACGTTCTGCCCTTGATTTACTTCGCGTTCTTGGTTAGGCAATTTGCCGGAATATATCATTCCCTTCACGGGATAATAAGACTTCGAGTCGCATAACCACCATACTTTTAGACCATACTTAGCCGGCTTTGACGGAATGTATTGCGTGAAGCGGGTGCGGCCTCTGTAAGGGAACAACTGCTCATCGACGGTTACTGCTTCATGAGGAGTGTAAGCTGCTGCCAAGTTATGCTGCAACATTTGCCAAATATCATCGATAGCCGCAGTTTTGCTGTTGATAAGTCGCTGTTGTCGAGTATTTCCATTGTCGAATCGAATGAATTCCTTTATGCACATGAAGCGATCTTACGACATCGCAGCTTTGTATATTGGACAACGCGTCGCGCCCCATAATTCCGTAGCAGGTTCACGATTCGAATTTGTGAGTCCAGCATACAAAAGGATAGCTAGAAAGGCGTCAAACTCTTTCACAGTCACTGGCTTCCACTCCTTTTTCTTCGTGGGATTCGCCAAATTCCATGCAGCTGTAACCTCCCTGCCTTTACGATTTGTTTCGCGTATTATTACGTATATAACCCCCGTCGAGACCGACAGTCTGTTATACTTACTCGAGACCAATGGTGCCTGGCCAGGCCCCCATATACTTACGTGTTTTTATATGGGAATATACGCTATTTTTGAGCGCATAAATAAACAATCGGAATACATATTTTTAAATTCTGACCTATGTATTCGGTTTTGGCAATCTGTAAACAACCTAAACAAGAAAAAAAAACAGAAATACGACTTGTGAATTTCGAATAAAACACATTTTTCTCTCGCTTATTTTTTCACTTTATTCTGAACATATGTATCGTTTTTGAGAGCATTTTGAATGGGTTTTAAGTGGAATTTTTTATTCTGGAGCTTGAATAACGCAAGAAAAACATACATAATCAATTTTAGAGTGCTGTTGGCATACTGGATTTTTACATTTTGAACAAAAAAACCTAGTTTTACGACGCAACCTATCGCCTGTTTGTGAACATATGCGGCAGTCTTTTCTTCCTTTGAGCGTGTCGGCTCCTTTGGAAGTTGTTGCTATCATTTGTTCGGGAATGTTCAGTGAACGGCCGAAAAATGATTCGAATGCAAGGCGACATGATAGGTGTTTGATAACATTAGGATTATTCATACGATTTTCGATGTTGGGCATTACCAATGTCTTCGATAAATTGTATAAAAAGTTGCGTCGAGCATCCTTTTTATCGAGACGATCGTGTTCTTTGCATATGATGAACGCAGCCAGCCCCATTACGTCAAGCATGTTGCAAATGAAAGCAAATGTCCAACGTTTCGTTGGTCTTTTTGTTGAGTAATGAGTCACCATCTGATCCATACTGTCAACACCCGCCTTGGTTGCATTATAAAATAAAATTGCTTCGGGTTTTTGTGCCTCTCCAACGCAATTTGTTGTGTAATGAACGGTTGATATTAGATTCACTGAACATAGCTGCAAATTGAAACGAGATTATTATGAAAACCAAATACTTAGCGTTGATAGCAACGGACGTGACGGATTTTTTTTCATTTCCTCTGGCAAACATTTTTTATTTGATCGAATCGTTCCAACGAATGAGAGACCGATGGTGGATAGTCGTTTCGCACCCTCCAATGTAGTGAAAAAATTATCGGCCACGATTGTTCTACCACTGTGCTCGTATCGCTTTGCAAGTTTCAGCAAAATGTTCTCTCCTTGGTTCACTTCTCGCTGTGCTCCATCTTCTTTTCCGGTGTACAAAATACCTTGCAATGGATATTTTGTTCTCGAGTCGCATGCCCACCATACTTTGACGCCGTATTTGGCTGGTTTAGATGGAATGAATTGCGTAAACCGTGTCTTGCCTCTGTATGGAAACAACTGCTCATCAATCGTGACATTTTCGTACGGCTCATAGTTTTTGGCAAGATTTTCGTTCAAGAAATTCCAGATATCTCTAATTGGAGCTGCTTAATCAGATTGTAAGCGAAATTCGCGTGTTCGACTATCATCGAAACGAATGTATCGTGTCAATAACTTGAATCTCTTGAAAGGCATGGCCGCTCGAAACAGAGAAAGAGCATCTGTTTGCCATAAGAGTGGTGTGAACTGCATATTATTATGAGTTACACCCGCGGCAATGAGAATGCCGATAAACGCATCGAGTTCAGTGCTAGTCAAATGCTAACACAAATAGATGCATACACGCATGTTAAGGGGGTATTACGATTTTTTTGGGCGATTTTCAATGAATTTTCAACTTTTTTTTTTGAGAAACTGAAAAACTTTTTTTATTCAAATCTTTTTACACATCGTAGTATCAAACTTCAAGAGTACAAAAAATTTTTTTTTTTTACATTTTCATTTAAAGTGTAATTTATAGAGGGCGCTGAAGTGGACATCCCAGTCGGCAAATCAGTTGCGGTTCCAGCTAGATCAGCAATTCTGCATATCTGAAATCAAAAAATCAAAGTGTTTTTGAAAGATAAGTACAATATCTAGTGCCTGACGAGAGGAAATTTTTCTAACTTTAAATGTAACAAAATGGCAGCACTTTAAAAAAAACATACGAAAAATGGTCGTTTTTTTGGGACGAAAAGTCGTGTAGAAAAAAAAATACGAAGTAAAAAAAAAAAAGCTCTCGTCAGGCACTAGATATTGTATTTAAAAATAAGTAGAAAAAAAAATTAGGCCGATTGCACTTTACAGTTTTTCTCCCGAGCTGGAACCGATTTCAAAAACATGATTTCGAGAAAAACGCGTAACGCTGGAGCGCGCGCCCTGCGTTCGCTTCTTTTTCACGCATACATATAACAATATATATATCAATAACTTTTTTTCTAATGTACGGATCGATCTGATATTCGGGGGACGAATTCTAGACGCATATACGAATAGAATGAAACAATAACAAAAAAATTGAAAAAAAAAATTTCAAAAATCGTAATACCCCCTTAATATGTTTATGTGTGTGTTATGTGAACATACAAACCAGTTTGGATATGTAAAAACCATAAAAACGATAAATCAACTAAGTTTAATGATGAAGTCATGCTTTATTTCATGTATTCCCATACAAAATATATAGGGTCTGGCCAGGCACCATTGGTCTCGACTAAGGTGGAATATTTGGGTATCCTTTTTTCGTCCCATTCAAGGACTTTTTCAGAATTATCCTTATCATTATTCGATAGCCAATAAAATTTTAGGAAGCTACCTGGAAGCACAAGTCGCTAGGTAAATTAGAACTATGTTTAATTAACGCGTCAAAATGAAATATGCCTGGCCAGACCCATTGGTCTCGACGGGGGATAATTTCCTCGCTGATGATTGAACGAAATATAGTGTAGGGGTCATGTACAGTTCCTGATGGTCCTGGTTTCCTTCTTGTGAAGTCGACCACGTTATGAGAACGAGTACGAGAAGTTGGTGGTGCTTTTTTACACCATTGGGTGCCATCTTTAGCAATATAGTAGTTTTCATTTCTTTCCGGTGCATCATTTTCTTCCTCTTCATCATCGTCGTCATCAATATCTTCATTTATCTCTACGTATCCTTCAGTTTCGGCATCTGACTCTTCAGCGGGTTGGTATGTGCAGTCGTCAGCATTCTCAGCTTCATTACCAAGTGCAGCAATATCAACTTCTTCATCCATCTCTTCATCCATAAAGTCTGCAAATCTCATATCAGCTGCACGCCTTTCATCCGCACTAATTTGCTGGTAACGTGTACTACGGCGTACAACCATTTCAGCAATGTCTACATGACTTGCGTCTGCCATTTTTATATTTTTGTTTTTATTTTATTTGTAATACAATTTCACACACGATTCTACTATTCTATTCACTGTCTAAACTTTGACTGATTTGGTTTACGAAACTACAACTTCTTATATACTCTTTCGTCCGTATACCTGAACGCATGGACATTAGGGATGAAGTAAATTGAAACAACTGGTTTGGTACGTATACCTGCGCATATGGACATTTAGGGATAAAGTAAATTCAAAGAACTGGTTTATTGCTTTCAATGAAAGGCACAATAAAAATAAAACAAAAAGTAGCCAGAAGAACAAATTAGTTATGTGTTCAAACAATAAAAAAAGTATAATGATGCCCAAAGAACATGCATTTATTAGTCATTGCATGAAAATTCGGTACAAGGTCCCTACGGACCTTGTCACACGTCCGCGTACTATTTTCAATAAAACCTCAATAACTCCTAAACTAATGGTCGGATCGCCTTGATTTTTTTTTAAACGATGCGCAACAAAATTCTATTGGAATACATGGTAACTTTATGGGGGGTTGTAGTGGCCGAAATAGGAGTAATTTCAGTTTGAAAATGCAAAAAGGTCCCTAGGGACCTTCTCACTTATCGAAGGGTTAAGGCACTAAGATATTAAATAACTTCAAGTTTAACGGTGGCAATAGCTGCTCTCAGCTCTTCCATGGGATCAGCTGCATTTATTGAATCCAGTTAAATGAGGAACGAATTGTAGAATTAGTTATGGGAATATTATGCACAGTGAATGTGATGTTGTATATGTGTACGTGCATACATACCAAGCAAAACCTTAAAAAATTTGTTGTCGTTCAGGCTTATTTTCCCATGAGTCCCAAAAATGTTTACGGCTACAATGACATTAGCAGCTAGCAGGCTGGCTGTAATTTTCCACGCACAAATGATCCACTTGCACATCTTCACTCGTGCCTTCAGCCGCATCTTCACTTCGATTTTAGTAAATGTCTCTGTTGTTTTTATTTTGCGGCGAATATTTTTTGATTTTGAGGCATTTATTTTTACTAATTAAATAATTTATTTTACACACGTCTTTATACTACGCACTTATTTACACTTTTTCACGCGCACGCTTCGACGAATAAACACGATATGGCGTCATTTTCAGTTAGCAATGTTGCCAACCCATTGGATTCACTTACAAATTATAAGGATCGCAAACGCGAACCCAGAAAATATCAGTTTTCAAACAATAGGCAACCCTTATTCGTCGCGCAGGCGCCATTGGCGACTTGTCGTTTGTATGAACAACGCAACGAGTACGGCGCATGCGCTCGTGAACTGTGTAGCCATGCATAATTTGCCAATCAGTTACAAATTAGTTGTCAAATTAATAGTTTAAAATTAGTTACTTTTGCCAACTGACTACTTTTCTCCTGCAGGGCAGCAATGACTATGAGTTGCTACCATCAATCAATATTATTAATTAATTAATTGACTGGCACGACAGCCCGATACCGCGACTAAGGCCTAGCTACCCGCAATCATCCGTGTTGTGCGTGCAAATTTTTGTTTACAAGGTTGGAAGGGACCTACAGTTTATTGCCGATTCCGAACGGCGAGTTGGGAGCTTTTTCATAGGCAATTTTACTCTCAGAGGTTTGCCATTTCCTGCTGAGAGGACAGCCGCCTTTATTATAGCCACCATAATTTTCCTTTGTTTTGATTGTCATTCGTAAATAAATTCTTTGCGCTCAAATAATGTATTTCATCAATAAATTCAAAATAAGCAAACGGAGTCCAAATTTTTCGTCTCGGGAAATCGAATGTCTTCTTGCACTTGTGAAAAAAAATAAACAAGTGCTCGAGTGCAAAAAGACAGACCGCGTGAGTGCCGAGGAAAAACAAACCAAATGGAAAGAAATTGAGGACGATTTAGATTCAAAAATTGTTGATAAGTTCCGGTGCGCGAAAACTTTGCGCACAAAGTATAAGAATCTAAAAAAAAGTGCAAAAAAAGAATTTCGCTCACGACAGGCAAGAGCTGACCAAAACAAAAAAGAAATGAACTGTCAGAAGCTGTTGACAGTTTAAACTTACTTTAACCGTGCCATGATGCAATAAACAAGGTGGTGTAAGTTCTCGGTTGTCATAGCGTATTTTGAAAAAAATGCTCCCCAAAATAACAATGTTGCTTCTTTTAAAATGTACATTTTATTTCTAAGTAAACACAAAAAAGTAGTCACTGTTCATTACTTTTCATGAAAAAATATAAATTAAATACTGATGCTGGTTTGAAGTATTGACAGTTATATTTAAATTTTATATTTCAAACAAAACGAATTCTTGCACAAAATTTCAAGTTTGGCTCTAAACGGTGACCATGTAATGGTTTGTAAGCAGTTCACAAAAGAATCTGTTAGACAAAAGTGCTGTAATCGATTTGCCGGGAATGTTTTTTAAATGCCAGATGCATTGCCGAATAAAGCAACTGAATGCTGAAGATGCTGAAGCAACAAGTCCTCGTGAAAAGGCACAAACGATAAAGCACGCACAACCATCGTCAGTTGTGGCTTTCATGCTGGCGTCAGCGGAGTCATGTATCCCACGCATCATGCTACTGCAAAAAATTGACGTACCGGACATTCTGCAGACTAATACTGACTTTCCCTCCGTCCTGTGACCATACATCTTATTCAGGATGAAAGGCGACTCTCAGTCTCAGACGTAACTCCACGCTAATATTTTATCCGCCCTCTTTGAAGTATTACGGTGGTTCCATGAAGAGGGTTTTAGGGACAGCGGTTTTAGCGTGATAAAGTCTCGCACACGTAAATGCTTTTGATGCTTTTCCCTACTGAAAAAAAAACATCGTCGGAATGTATCTATGTTCCCTAAAAAATTATTTTGCGTTATGTTCAAAAACCGTTCTTTTTATGTAATGGTTTATGTTATGTTGGTTTTAAGAGAGTTGAAGAACTTATACAGGAAAATTGGTAATTGGTATTATGTTTTAAGGAAGATATGTTAAACAGATAAAATCGTATTAAATGTGCACAACAAATTTACAAACAAATTTAAATTATTACGGTTAAAATTATGGTATTTGATACAAATATTTACTTATTTATTAACAGTTTTTCTTCGAATCGGTTATGAATTCTACTACTATCGTTAGCGCCATCTAGTGGAAAAGGCCTACATTTGTCCCCTTTTTAATCGTTTTTGAATGCAACAGTTCAACTCGGGGAGCATACAAAATTAATTGTCAAAACTTACTTCACCTTGTTTATTTCATCATGTAACCGTGCAGGGTTGGGCGTTTAAACTGAGTTTAAACTTCAGTCAAGTTTGACTGAAAAATTCGATTTTGCGTTTAAACTAAGTTTAAACTAGAAACTGAGTTAAACTCGCACTGAAAAATTGGCCCTAAGCAAATAAACACATACCCTGCAGGAAAAATTACTAGTTTGCTACTAGTTTACAACTGGTGCATTTTGCACCAGCACTAGTCCGCGCTCAATCCCATTTCAATGCTACGAATTGTCGATTTTAACATTGACATGTCCTACGCTGTGGCAATTGCCACACCGTGCATAACATTACAACTAGCTTTAAACTAGTGCAACATGCACCAGTTTAAACCAAGTTTCGTATGCGCTAGGTTTTAGTTCAAATCTAACGCACTAGCTGATATTTTTTGAAATAAATATGAAAAAATTAATGTAATAAAAAAGTTGTATGTATTTTGATGAGTTTTTATAAAATAAAGATAATTTAAATAAATTTTTAAAATGTAATTTAATTTTTTTTCTTCTGCAACTGCAACGCTTTCCGCAGAAGCTGCGGTTTAAGGGCGGCAATATTTGAAATTGCATCTGTAAGAAAAAATAGTAACCGTATAGCAAATATTTTATTCTTTATTAATTACTTTCCTGTTTGTAAAATGGCCTTCATTTCTTTTACAAATTGCTCAATATAGCTCTCAACCGAATCGGGCTTTCGAGCACCTGAATAAATTCCAATTGGAAGAACTGAAATGTTCTTAAAACCTACTACTCTAATTAAAATCGACCATAACTGGGCTCGCGAGCTTTTGAACAATGGAATTCCATCTATATTTACATCTAAACGAATAACTTTATGGCCATGAAAAATTTGTCCGATTTTCCGTGACTGATTCCCTATTCCTATATTCCTTCTCTGGCGGAAGAGGGCAAATAACAACCTATTCCTTTTGTTTAAAAATCGTCCCTGCATTTCGCGGTACATCCATATTTTCTTCGCGCAAAATTGTCAAAAGCTCTTCGAAGCACTTACGGGAGGGCCTATTCCTAATATAACAAGCTCCAACGCGCCCCACCGGTCAGCGCAGCACCTGCCTGTACAGCGCCGGTCAGCGCAGCACCTGCCGGCGCTTCTTCCACAAAACAAACTTCCTGCACAAATACCTCCTGATTTTTACTTCCTATCCCTAGTCTACTTAGAAGGGACTCCTTTTCCCTTTTCAACTGTCTTCTAAACTGTCTCTTACTCATTTGATGTCACTTTTTACTCACCTGAATTAATTTTTGTACACGCGCACCGAATATCGAACAGCGATATGGACATCATGTTTTCTTAAACACTGTGTTATATTTCCCAAATCTAGGAAATTTCTTTAATCAAAGCAAAAATCAAAAGCAGTTGCTTTCTAATAGTACTATCACTCGCACTGGGCATCATGTGAAAAAGTTGCTTATATATAGTAGAACGTATTATGCAACCATTTTCGTGTAACTCAATCCATAGTTGTCAACATTCATTGCAAAAAAAGAAATTAATATGAAAAAAACCCCCAAAAAAGTAGTTATTAAAAAAAAACTAATTCCCCACATGATGACCACATTTACCGTTACGCGCGCATTTCAATTTCGGGCATTGACTACTCGTAAGAGTGAAAGAACGGTTTTACATTTCAATTTAATTCATTCTTCCATTTGTGAGAGTGAAACAAATATATACGTCACAGTGACCTGTCATCATGAAAATGTCAGATTTGTGAATTTTGGTGACCCTCATAAGTGACCCCTCATAACGCTTCAAAGTTTGGATCTTTTAACATAGACTCAGGGAAAGGTAAAGATTCTTATTGTTTTACTACTACTACCTACTGCATAATATATTTCATGAGTTTTCTAGTTAAGTCTTGATACACAGAACACTTAACCATGCTTAACCAATGTTCGTCGTTTCGACTACCATTGTTGCCTTTTTTGCTTACTCATGAAATAAGGAGGAAGTAATTATTTCGCAAAATGCAGGGCTAATTTAAGTTTTTATTAAATTTACTGATACAAAAGTATAGCAATTACTAAACCCTACTTATTATAAATGGATTCTTTCCATAGCAGGGGCGGATCCAGGAAAATATTTCGGGGGGGTTTTTAGTAAGTAATTTTTTAATATTCATAAATGTTTATGTGTATGTATTTATTATAAAGATATTAATTGAAAAGATATATTGTGGTGGTCAAAAAGTCCGGATGAGTGTGTGTATATGTCGAGTCAAGGTTTTTGGCCTATGTTTATTCGGCGGGCCGCGCCAATATCGTGTGGCTCCGAAAAGCCGATCTTATGAACTTCAAGTAGAAATAAAACAATGCCACCAGGCACTTTGCTTATAGTACAAGAAGTTACTTTATTTGGAAAATTTTGGGACTTATATACTAAATTATAACTGTTATACTCTAATTGCATTTCCAGGGCTCCGCCTCCCTTTCCACGATATTTTCCGCTTGCCCAATCATCGACCTGGGTCACTTCTTCTGCGTCAGCACATTCTCAATTGGGTCAGTGGCCGGCGCTAAACGGCCTCGGATATCTTCCGATCGCTTCGCACGCCGCCAAAGGCTCGACATAATGCGCGTTGCAGTATTCAGGCATTGCACTGCGGTAGGTGGCATCATATGTCACTCCGCTCGCTCAAGTGGTTGCGCAATAGCGCACCGTGGCGACTTCAAGTGCAGCCATATGACACCAGCGAATTTGTGTGCGCAAGTGTTTTGGTCGGCATGAGTAATTGCGTAGTATCACTACATGCCAGGGGCGTAGCCAAGGGGGGGATTTAGGGTGTCAGAACCCCCCCCCCCATAGCCTATAATTTGTCAACATTCTCAATCATTATGTATCGTAAATACGTTCCCACATCAGCAAAAAAGTCTTAATTTTTAAACATTTAAAAGAATAATAACAAAAAATTTTTTGGCGAAACTAATTTGTTTTTTAATAGTCCCGTTTAGGCTCAATACAGCGATTTGCATGATCTAAAAACATGTCTAAAGAGTAGTTTCGTTCGTCGACCGGAATGTCCTTCAGGACGCCGTTTGAATGGTTTCTACGTTCTCAAAACGCTTTTTTTCATCGGCATATGCATTTTTTGAAAAGGTAAAAGTCGCGCGGAGCCGCATCAGGTGAAAACGAGGAGTGGTTGATGGTTAAAGTTTGACTTTTAGTAAACAAAAAAACAGTCAAAACAAGTGTCGATAGATGAGATGGCATCCTTCGATAGCCAAATGTTCAGTTCAAATGCGATAAATTTATGCTATTGAGATGCCAAAGATTTTTGTATACGTCGTTTACCAATATCGTTCACTCGGATGACAAATATAACTTTTTTTTTATACTTCACTATTTAGTATCTTTCTCTGACGATAGTTCGTTTTTCGAAAAAAGGCCTAACTTTAATGATTCATTTTTTGACTATGGAAAATATTAGAAGATTTCTTTCCAGAGGGTTCATTGAGCACATAATGTGAAACATGAACAAAATTTATAAAAAAAATATTTTTTCATGTTATTGAAAATTACCTTCAAATTTGTGCAGATATTAAACATGAATATTAACCCTTTAACCGTTTAATTTTGTTTCGAAAAACTTTTTCTGCCTGCTTAATTATTTTCCAGCGAAGACGAGTATACTCGACATAAGCAGAGTAAAATGTTTCTGCCCGTAAATGTATGCAATTATGACTAAAAATCAAACGTTGCGTTGCGTCAATTTGAATCCATTATAAAAAAAAACGAACGAATATTTTTTGACAATTCCCGTTTCATTACAAAGCTTGGACTTTGTTATTTAAGAATGAAAAACGATGTCGTTCATATGACTGCCACGACTGGCCCTACAGTACGCCATTCGGTCAACCCAATTTTCAAATACTTTTTCGATTGTTCCGGGTAGAATTTCCTGAATGGCAACTTCGATTTCATGTTTCAAAGCTTCAATCGTTTCTGGATGGTTAGCGTAAGACTTGTCCTTTACAGCTCACCACAAAAAAAGTTCAACGGACTTAAATCGCAGCTCCGAGGCGGCCAATTGACTTCAGAATTTCGGCTGATTATTCGATTTTCTTACAGTGTGGGTTGACGACTCTCCACTTTGGAAGTAAGTTCTCAACATTTCCCAATTTTGTTCAAGCGTATAGCATCCCATTTCGTAAATGTCAAACTTTTAACTAAATTACGAACACAAATTAAATGACATTTGGACTGTCATTCTCGAAATAAAGCGTAGTTCAAATTGAAAATCTTATGTGGACCACCCTATAGAAATGAAAACAAAAGCAATAAAACCCCAAATGAATTCCAAGAAATCTAAAATACAAAACTAAAAATTAGGGCAATGATAGTTTTTAACTATTATAACGCACAATCAACTGAGAAACGCATACGAAATACGTTTTTATTTGCAAAACCCCATTTTGTAATCGTACTTCCCCAGAATTTGTTATTTTAGCTTAAGACAAGCTATTGTGTATTAAAATAAATAGGGTTGCCAGACTAACGAATATTCTAAAATGTACATTTTTTATAAGATCTTTATTTGCCCTTTCTCAGGGAAAACAGTTGATTCGTTGAATATTAATACGAATGCGATTTTTTTTTCTTCACGACGAGTATACTCGACATTATGCGAACATTTTTCGTTTCGCTCTGTCGAGTATACTCGACATAAACAGTTAAAGGGTTAAAAAGATCACCCGGGTGGGTATAAGTAAAGCGAAGGTTAAATCCAATTTCAAGAATTTCAATGAAGATTTTGGCTAATCTTTTATGAATTACCGCCCAGTTTTGATGGACTCTACGGTGATCGCACATTTCAGTTGGCTAACATGTTGGCCATCATTTATGTCCTGACAATCGTTTTTAAATCGCGTTTACCACTTATGAACTCCACCACGGTATAAACAATCATCACCATAAACTTGGTTCATCAAATGCTTCGGTTAAAGTTTAAACATTTTTAAAACAAAAGTTAATATTGAATCTTTGTTCGATGCTCATTTTTGTAGGATGACACAAACATATTTTCACTTCAGATGCAATAACTTCGCTTCCAGTGCACCAAATTTCATGAAATTTTTACAAAAAATCGGAAAATTTTAGTTTCCAATGCATTAAGTCACGTAAGCCACCATATTTGGAAAGTGCACTTTGCACGTATTAGTAAACTGGCAAAAAAAATTTTAAAACCCCCCCATGACCAAGTTCTGGCTACGCCCCTGCTACATGCAATGTTATGGTCGGCATAGATGGTTAGGTAGTACCACTACAATATATGTACATGTATTTTGCTTATAACGCGAAAGATAGTTTACGCTTACGCTTTTTTGCAAGCTCGTCTAAAATGTTGGTAGGATCAACTTCTATGTCTCGATGCACATTAAGGGCCAATTTTTCAGTGCGAGTTTAAACCCAGTTCAAACGTAGTTTGCTTGAACTTCGTTTACATTTAAACAGAGTTTAAACGACAAAGCAGTTTTTCAGTAGTAGTTTAACTGGATCAAATTTTAGTCGTTTGAGTGTGGCAATACTGGCAATATTTTTATCTAGATAATAATTTTTCTTTGTTTTGATTGTCATTCGTCAATAAATTCTTTGCGCTCAAAAAATGTACTTCATCAAAAAATTCAAAATAAGCAAACGTAGCGCAAATTTTCCGTCTCGGGAAAATGAAAGGCTTCTTGTACTTGTAAGGGGGAAATACACAAGTGTAGGATGCTTTATATGAGGACCGATGAGCTGTAAAATATTATAAGCAGAAGCTTTGCTCATGCGCAAGTGACCGTAACAGTCCCTGTCGCCCAAATAAATGGAAATCTTCCGGCCGTATTCTCACGATTTCTAATCTTCTCATCACCGTATTATTTAACACATCAAACATTTCTGCATCGCTATCATCTTCCTCGTCAAAAGAACCACTCATTGCAATTGTTGGTCGAATATTTATTTATATTTATTAATATATATTTATATATACAGTATAATCTCGATAATCCGGACAATTAAAAACCGGACACTGGTGTCCGGATTACAGAGTCTACAATAGAAATAGAGTGTCCGGATTACAGAGTCTACAATAGAAATGAGTGTCCGGATTATCGCGTTGTCCGTATTAGCGAGTGTCCGAATTATCGAGATTATACTGTATATATACATATATTTATTGTAGTATTTAATGGTACGGTGGCATCACCCGAGCAGTGGCACTGTTCAGTGTGCATTGGCAACACTCGAGCGATGGCACTACTCGCGACATGATGGCTGACGTTGCCGCCAAAAGCGCGAAAGACACAAGGAGACGAATAAGTGACAGCGAACGAGACGGACGTGCCGAGCAGAGTCGGCAAGACACCAGTTACCTCATATATTGTTTTTTCCAATCCTTTGTATTACACACTTCTACTAAATAAAGCAAGTAAGCTGAAAGTTACAAAAAAATAAGCTTACTACATTATATTTATTTTATATCGAAAAATTTTAATTGCGCTTTTCAGACTTTTCAACTGGCAGTTGACAGTTTAAACTTAGTTTAACCGTTCAGGGTTGGGCGTTTATAAATATGACTGAAATATTCGATTTTGCGTTTAAAGTAAGTTTAAACTAGAAACTGAGTTAAACTCGAACTGAAAAATTTGCCCTAAGAAGTGCCAAACCAAGTAATCTGTCTTGCCCAATGCTGCTCCGTAAATATGTTTTCGATCGACGTAGTGTTGAATATGACCGTTCGCTTGTTGCAACAGACACTGGCAGTGTTGCACCAATCTCCAAAAAATGGAAAATTAATGGATAGAGCTTTTCATCGCACTGCATAGTGATTCGTTCCATAGACAAAATTCAAAAAATTTATAGTCTCAGAATTTAACAATTTTGACGTCATTTGAAAGGCAAAACTCCAACTAAGAAAACCCCAAAAAATCTGTGCAAAAAATTAATTAGTGTGTGTGCAAAGGCGGCTCAAAGTTGAAACTTTTTTCACAAAAATATGTAAACACATAATTTCTGTTTTTTAGTAAAAAAAATTGTAAAAATACATGGTTACCAAGAAGTTGCTAAAACTTTCAATACAGATTAAGAAATGATGTGGTAATTTTCGCTTTTAATGATTTCTCAAAATTTGCAAAGCTGATCCACCGCTGATCACTTCACTTTTAATTTAAAATATTTTTCTAAATTAAAAATATGAAAATTGGCAAATCTTAGAGGAAAATATCTAAAAAGTATGTGAAAGTATGTTCCTGGATTTTTTTTCGTTTTAAGAAGCATTCTTTCTTTATCGGATAATGTAATTACATCCTCCTATATCTTCCGATCCTATTTTATAGACACATATTTTCGACCAAATTTATTTTTTTCATCCCTAAACGTATGCAATCAGCATGAAAAATTGAGAAAACTGCAAAAAAGTAAAACTTACGTCTATTATTATCGTTTTTATTGCAAAACTAAAGGATCCTAAGACAATTTCTGTTACTCTTTGCAATTATCAATGTTGACGTTACCGATTAAATGTAAAATCTGAAAAATCTAGCCAACACACTCGTTGCTATAGCACACCAAAAATGACGAAAATTGCAAATTTAAGTCTCAGACATTGCCAAACTACAAAAGTATAAGAAAAACAAAATGGAGATTTCAATTCAGCAGACCACGATTAACTAGTATACCAAATTTTGTGAAGAACGGACCACTCTTTCTAATTTTGTCCCACGGTTGTATGGAGTCGAATCACTGTGCACTGGTTTAAAGCGTCAATAAAATTTTCCGGCAAATTAATTTTTGATACATTGGCCCAATATCTGAAAGAATTATTTAATTGTTTAACAATTATTACAAAGATTATTACAAACAAGTACCGGCGCCACATAATCAGCTCTGGCACGAAGTCATCAACAGACGTTGAAAAATCGTCTGGCCAATATTTTTCGAATAATTGAGCCGTTTCTGGATATCATTGCTTTGCAAAATAAATGCCTTGCTGGGTAAAATATTCTGCATTTTGGACAGTAAATGTCTATGCTTTATAAACCTTAAATTTATTTGATCTTCATAATGATCTAGAAATGGGATATATATGGAGCAACGAAAATAGTCCTCTGGCTCTCCGACATAATTGTTTCGATTAATTTGACGTCCAACTCGTCGAGGTACTTCTATCATAAATTCAGAAACTCATTTTGAGCGTTTCCACGCAACTCTTGTAACTCTTCATAAACGGATTTTGCAAAGTCTAAACATCGGCTGAGATCACAATTCTATTCCTGCAATTGTGCGCTGACATTTTTTGTCATAGCAAAAATATTTATGAAAAATTAATAATAAAATCGACGAGCGATGTCGCCGGGTACAGACGTAGATATATAAATGTGTCGAAAAACCATTCAAAAACCAAATATGCCTTTTCATTTGTATGCAGTTTTAAAGTCGACCCTAATATTTCGGGGCTATCTAGCTCTAACAAAAAAGCTATTTATTAAAAAAAAGTAAATGTCACTTCGATACTAAATTTGTCATATTCACACTGTTATTATGTAATATTGTAAAGTCGTTTGTGTCATCATCGGACATTCCTTTAAAAAAGAGAAAGACTGACAAGGAGAATGTGCATGACAATGGTAATAATTTCTCATTTTCATTATAAGTATTAAAAATAAAAACAATTTTACTAACGATGCTCAATCTTTTATTGCAGAAACGATTACCAAAGTAAATCCTAAGTAGCGCCACTCTTTGACAACCAGACGTCGATTCTGTATGAGAAGAACTGTCAAATTGTTGTTGTTCACTTGTAAAAATGAAATCGTG
This sequence comes from Melieria crassipennis, assembly GCA_963668005.1. NCBI lineage: Eukaryota > Metazoa > Arthropoda > Insecta > Diptera > Ulidiidae > Melieria > Melieria crassipennis. Next base: position 35,239,445 of record OY764963.1, on the reverse strand, counting down.
GTGAATACGTACAGAATGTGGCAGTACTGCGTGCACATGAAAATTACTGAAAAACTGCGGTTTACATGAATTCCTTAAATGAAAATTAACACGATTTTACATAAGAAGAAGAAAGTTAAACGAAATTGTCATAAATTAGTTGATTTTCAGCAAAATTTATTAACAAATTTTAAATTATTTTGTTGCCTCTTCAAAAACAACTCTGCCAGGGCATATATATCACCACAAATAATTGTTGGCTGAAATTTGAAATTTTATTTGAAATTCTAATTCGAAAACTAATTCGTGAGTGCAAAAAGTAAAAAAAAGAAGAGTACGCAAAGTATATGGTACTTTGATAAAATCTTTTGTAACCTTTTTATTTATTGTCAAAGCCGACCAAATGCTCATACAAATATTTTCTGTTCCCTTTTTTCAGGGCACATATATTTATAAATTGAAAGATGCGGGTGGTGACGTCGACGTAGTGATGGGTAAAATTTTTGCCGATGATTTGCTTGCCCAATACAATTGGGACGGACGGTGCACAGAGCGGCCGAAGCCGCAAAGTGCGGCCAAAAGTCCAAAAAAACAAGTTTCTATTTAGGGGTTTTTCACCCTTGAGGTGAATGCTGTGAGGCTGCAATGATCCTTCAAGAAACTAAAATCGTTCATAGTGATGACTAATTCGTCACGCCCCTTCCTTAGGCTCAGTTGGAATGTGGCCTTCCCTCGAGCGTCACTCTACAGTTAATACACTGAGAACGGTTGTACAGGTGAAAAATTTTATGTAATAAAGAAAATCAAATAAGACCAAATGGAATCCACTTCTGAAGGTGAGTAGAACATGTAAAAAAAGTACTAATTATCAATTGTTAAGTAGTGAATTAGGGAAAACATAAACAATAGTGTCATTTTTTCACATAATTTTTCCGAAAATTAGACTTTCAAATGATACTGCATTAAAACGCTGCAAAACTCTGCTTTGAAACCTTATTGAAATGATAACTAAATATATTATCTATCAAATAACACAAGATTCAGCTGCCAAGAGCTACCTATTCATCTTTTATACTTGTCCGATAGATAAATGCTTGGACCTAAGAAATCCGAAAACCTTAACTAAATTAGACAAATAGTTTTGCTTGTAGAGCCCGTCAAAGTTGAGCAATTTTTAGAGTGTGAAATAATATTTCACACTCTAAACTTTTTGTACTTTCGATAGACTTTAAAAAAAGGCCATACTTTCCACGGTTCCGTCTTTGGGAAAATTGTTCACTAGTCTTCTGTGAGTACTGCCCTGAAGAGATCGGGTGCCCGATTTTGCCCGACTGGATTTTACAGCGATTTTTCTGTGGGCACCTCGCGCAATGTTGTGCTTTCGGGTGCGTGCGTTCGAACAAGTTCGTCAAGATTTTGTTAGTGAATCACTTACACGCGATTATAATCGTTGCCAGGGCATGCAAATTTGGATTTTGGCTTCATTTAAGAAGTGATACAAGCTTGCAACTCCATAGTAAGTCGATTTTTTTTTGGCGTATATTCCTGTAAGCTCGAAGTAAAGAGATGGGGTTAAACGTTGACAAGCCTAAATCTGGATCTGGAACATCGAATGTTGGTAATACTGCACGAAATTTTTTTGAAAAATATCAACAATCGGCAAAAATAACGGGAGTCGATCAGGACATCATATATCGTTTCTACATCATCCTGCAAGCCATTTCAAGTGGATATGAGATAAATATAGGAAACTTCCGGCAGTATAGTGTAAAGTTGGCTAGAATGATAGTAGACAAATATAATTGGTATTATATGCCAACTTTAGTGCATAAGCTTTTGATTCATGGTCCAGAAATCATTCAAGATGCCGTTATGCCTATCGGACAAATGTCGGAAGATGCTCAAGAGGCTTGCAATAAATTTTTTGCCATCTATCGCCTGAACTTCGCTAGAAAGAACTATCGTCAGAAAACAATGGAGGACGTGTTTAAACGATTTTTATTAGCTTCTGACCCATACATTTCAAGTTGCAGAAAGTTGCCAGCAAAACCGATGAAGTCTTTGTCAGCAGATACAATTGATTTACTGTTGTCTCCATCTATTGATGCGGAAGAAGTGTTGGAAAGTACTGATTGTAGTTCGGCCTCTGAGACAGAGACAGATGTAGATGCTGACGATCTTGCTGATAACGAAAATTTTTTATGTAATTAAAACTAAATAATCTATTTTGCTGTATAACCTACAATTTTTAAATTGACATGCATCTTGATTATGTTCTAGAATATACGCTATTTCACGTGAGGGGGTGGCCAATAGGGGTGGAAGGGGGTGGATTTTCAAATTTTTAAAATCAAATTCGTAATCAGCGACCCCGAAAACATATAAATTGACATGCATCTTGATTATGTTCTAGAATATACGCTATTTCACGTGAGGGTGTGGCCAATAGGGGTGGAAGGGGGTGGATTTTCAAATTTTTAAAATCAAATTCGTAATCAGCGACCCCGAAAACATATAAATTGACATGCATCTTGATTATGTTCTAGAATATACGCTATTTCACGTGAGGGGGTGGCCAATAGGGGTGGAAGGGGGTGGATTTTCAAATTTTTAAAATCAAATTCGTAATCAGCGACCCCGAAAACATATCAATTGACATGCATCTTGATTATGTTCTAGAATATACGCTATTTCACGTGAGGGGGTGGCCAATAGGGGTGGAAGGGGGTGGATTTTCAAATTTTTAAAATCAAATTCGTAATCAGCGACCCCGAAAACCCCCGAGTAAGAAATTTTGAATCAATTACTTGATTTTTCGAGTTTTGGCCAGCTTTTTGGGAATCGGCCGCATTGTGCGGTGGGAGCGACGAGCTCTTGGAGAACTTAAACTAATCGACAATATATTGTACGGTAAGATACTTGTATCCCTGTATAGCCTATGATTATAGCCATATTATCTCAGCCAATGTTCGTCGACTCGACTAACATAGTTTTCAGACCGATTTGAAAAAGGTGGTATTGCAAAAAATGCGTTTAAACTTTAAAGTGAATGAAAATAAGAAGACTATTATATTTCTGGTTAAAATTAATAAAACCAACATTTTTTGCAGAATAATGACTACCTGCTTATTTCATAAGTAAGCAAAAAAAGAACAGTGGTAGTCGAAACGACGAACATTGGCTAAGCGGAGTTAATCTTACAAGTATTTATCACCATATTTATCACTATGTACATAATTTATGTTCTCTCTTTTAGATGCATTCAAGGCCCAAGGACGAATGGCCTTTGAAAAGGCAATGAAAAAGGTGGTAGAGCGCTGCCACAATCGCGTAAAACAAAAAAATATAAATCCAAAAATGCCCCAAAATAAAATAAATAAATAAAGCATTTTTTTAATTAAAAACAAATCATTTAGTTATTTTATTTGTAACGGCACCGGTTATTTAACCGAAAGCAGTGGCTAAAATATTTGGTAGAGGTGACTGGTTTATATGTTACCTATAACCGATACTTACGTTACTGTTTTAGGAAAACTTTCGGGTATTTTACCGGTTATATACCCAGTAGTGCTAACGAAACTGACTGGTTTATACTACTGTGTCCAAAAAAGGTGACATTGTATTTATTTTGAAAATTCTTTATTTATTCTTCCAAATCAATTTCATCCCCTTCAAAGTAATCCCCTCCCCATGCAATGCACTTATTCCAATCTTCTAAACACTGATTGTAGTCACTTTCCGGGATGGCCTTCAGTTCCGTCTTCGCTGCGGCTTGAATCTCCTCTATCGTATCAAAACGGTGTCCCCGGAGCGGTCTTTTGAGCTTGCTGAACAGCCAGAAGTCGCACGGCGCCAGATCAGGTGAATACGGTGGTTGCGGAACGATATGAGTTGAGTTTTTGGCGAAATGATCACGAATTACGAGTGCAGTATGGGATAGTGCATTATCCTGGTGTAAAAACTAAGAATTGTCTTTCCACAATTCCTTCCTTTTGAGGCGGATAGCGTTACGCAAACGACGCATAACGTTCAAATAATATTCCTTGTTGAATGTTGACTAAAAAAAAAAAAATGCTCCAAATCCTTCGACGCGCGCAGTTTAAATTCAAATGTCACCTTATTTTTTGGACACAGTAGCATGTTACCTAACTATTACCGATACTTACGTTACTCATTTGGGAAAACTTTCGGGTATTTTATCGGTAATATACCCAGTACTGCTAACGAGAGTGAGCGAGATAAGCGTATGTCTGAAATATGTTGGCAAACAAATGTGTGAGAATGGGATAGAAGATCACATGAGTTTCCGTCATTTTTTTCCCATCGCCCTTAAGAAAGTGATAGAAACTCCAGAACAAGTGGTGACTGAAACTTTCACAGTACTATCAGTTAGATGACTGGTAATCTAACCGGTACCTGTCTTGCAGGGGTGTCACGCAGTACAAAAATTTGCGGTCACGCAAATTTAGCACAGTAGGTCCCACACGTACTTCGGCTATACGAAGTTTTGTCGCTGGCTTCAGCAAACTTCAATTTTCGAAGATCACCTTCATTCTCTGTTGGGACAGTGACTACGTGACGCGAAACTCGGAGGAGAAATGATTTTCAGACCATTTTTTGCTTTTCCCAATCGTCCGATAGTGTACGGGTTTTTTACCCAAACATTCGCACAGCACCGGTTACCAGTCAATTGTTTGCATCTTAAAGTGCTAACTTTTCTTATTCGCTGTAAATATAGCATTGCAAACCACCTTGTTTTACTGGTCTAAGTAATTTTGATTGTAACCCGTACCAACAAAAAGCTGAAATAAATTATTTCATACGCTAAAGTTACCAGATATTCGGTTGCTTTTTCCTTCAGTTCATGTCTCATTGAGTTTGCCGTTTCTAGTGCAGCAAGAAACAGTGATGGCAAGTTGAACTCTTTTCAAACGCAGAGCTGCAACTCACCATTTTACTTCAGTCATCTAAAACTGAAGTAAAATCATATTAAAACACGAGGCAACATACTTATGACTTTTTCAGCAACAACGTTTTTTTGCAATCAATTTCCTATAAACGTACTACAGAATGAAAGCAAAAAAAAACAATTATTTTATTTGCAAATAAACATCGAACGCACCAGCAGCCCTTGCCCTGGCGTTTGTATGGCGAATTTTTTGTACGAACCCTAATCAACTCTGGGGCCTGGTTTTACCGAATTTGCGACTCTGGGGCCTGGTTTTACCGAATTAGCAACCGTGACTCCTCCGAGTTTCGCGTCATGTAGTCATTGGTTGGGTTGTTCGACAAGGAACATCAATTGCGAGCTGTGCTGTGCTGATTGGCAGGAGACGGCGCGCCGCGGCATACCGTTTGCAAATTCGAATATGCAAGGGTGTGTGTCCGTGTGAAAATAAACGTGCGTGTTCCCTACCCTGCAAGGACAGTGACCATCATATGACAATCACATGTGATGAAATTTTGATCACAATCTCCCATCATTTTTCCACTAGCAGTGTGAAAAATGTGATGGGTATTTTTGTGTACATGTGATGCTGCATCACCTTCGTACACAGGCGATTTAAAACGTGGTCCAACATATAGTTGTCTCGCTCACTCTAATGAGCAATGATCAAATTCCAATCACGTGTGATTAGTCACTGCTGATGAAATTTCTCTCACCAGTGATATCAAACGGCATCACACTTAACGTATAAACCTATCACAGATGATTGAAAATGAAAAAGCCTTGGCATTTTATAATTTCGTATGTTTATTGAAAAAAACAGGTTTTCTATTATTAAAAAATCATTAATTTACACATTTATAGTACGAACCAAAGTGAAAAATGAAATTATTCAAAATCCAAATGTAATGAAATGAAATTGACCCACAGTCTACGACATTTTTGGGGTTAGGAGCGCTAGCGCTGAACACAATCTGCAAATAGTAAATTAAAAGAACGCTAACATTAGGCAAACAATTCTTTCGGTACACTTCTCATCTACTTTAAATAAAATGTAATTAACATAGGTATTTATTACAAGAGAATAAACGATTGAACTTATCTTTTTTTTAACTTTTCCAACGCTGACCTGCTTTTGACACACAGGGAGGGAGGCAGGGACGTCCCTGCCAGACACGTCCCTGCCAGACACGTGTGATCGAAACTCCAACACATTTACCAAAACTAACACATAAACATTTACAAAGGTAATATTTAAGTATGTTCCATGCAAGCGGGAAAAAGAAGTTTCAGTACGTTAAATTTCCCTGTATGAGAAAACGAGATGGCAATATATGTACATACGGCACGTGCCGTTATGACGCTTGCGCCTATGACGCAAATGTCAAATTGTGAAAAGTGAAACAATAACAATAAAGCGGAAACATCAAGTAATGGAACACAGCCACATTTTTTGGCGTGAGTCCCATTCTCATCGAAATAATAGCAAAAATTTACCAAAGTCATTTTCAACAGATTTCAGTTTTTTTCCTTTAAAAAGTAAGAGCCTCAAAATATGCAAAGTTTTTAATTTTGTTTTGTTTGAAGCAATTCAAAATTTTGTTGTTTTTCGCTTGTATTCCAGACAGTGAATGGAACATATAAAAGAGCACATTTTGGGGCCCTTAATTTTTTAAGGAAATAGTATAAAAAATTATGAAAATGACTATGGTACATTTTTGCTATTATTTCGATGAGAATGGGACTCACGCCAAAAAATTTGGCTGTGTTGTATAATTTCATGTTTCCGCTTTCGTGTTATACATAACTCGATAATTGATTTACGAAAAATGTGTTTGTTTTTTAACATCAAAGAAAACGCCTTGAAATTCCATATTTTCCGACTTTGAGGTCCAATTGCCGCGGATTTTTAAAACTTATATAAATAAATTACATTGGAAAAGAAGCCGTGGAAGGAAGAAGGTACTTCGCAAAATCTTCGGCCCTGTACGTGTTGGTGACGACTATCGTATACGAACCAATAACGAGCTGTATGAGCTGTATAAGGACATGGACGTAGCGCAGCGAATTAACATCCAGCGGCTACGCTGGCTCGGTCATGTCTGCCGTATGGACGACGAAGCTCCGGCGAAAAAGGTGTTCGATGCGATGGTTGGAGGTCGACGGCGAAGAGGGAGGCCGTGTCTCCGGTGGAAGGACCAAGTTGAAGAGGCCCTGTAATCACTTGGTGTGACCAACTGGAGAAGGCGCGCGCAAAGCAGAGGCGCCTGGAGAGAAGTTGTGCGGCAGGCCGTAACCCGATAGCGGGTTGTTATGGCCAGTTAAGTAAGTAAGTAAGTAAGTGGAAAAGAAGCCGTGAGGTGTTGTAAATGCCACAAAGTGAAAATCATGTCAACCGGTTTATTGGTTTTGAAATTACAATCCCAAACGTGAAAAAAGTCAGGGAAAATCCGAAAAAGTGACACGCCCATTTTTTTGCGAAAACGGAAACTAAGTTTTCAAAACGGTTTGCGGATTCGAAATCAGCGGTCCCTAATTACCCTAGAACTGATGTCAGAACCAGAAAAGCCATTTTGCTGTTGATCAGTGTTATCAATTGTTAAGTAGTGAATTAGGGAAAACATAAACAATAGTGTAATTTTTTCACATAATTTTTCCGAAAATTAGACTTTTCAAATGATACTGCATTAAAACGCTGCTTTGAAACCTTACTGAAATGATAATTAAATATATTATCTACCAAATAAAACAAGATTCAGCTGCCAAGAGCTACCTATTCATCTTTTATGCCCTTTTTTCGAAATCAAATTGATAGAGGGCGAGAGAGAGAAAGAAACGAAATATACGCACCATGTGTATATTTCGTTTCGTTTCTCTTTTATCTGAGGCTGCTACCTATAGTTTGGGGAAAACTGTTATACTTGTCCGATAGATAAATGCTTGGACCTAAGAAATCCGAAAACCTTAACTAAATTAGACAAATAGTTTTGCTTGTAGAGCCCGTCAAAGTTGAGCAATTTTTAGAGTGTGAAATAATATTTCACACTCTAAACTTTTTGTACTTTCGATAGACTTTAAAAAAAGGCCATACTTTCCACGGTTCCGTCTTTGGGAAAATTGTTCACTAGTCTTCTGTGAGTACTGCCCTGAAGAGATCGGGTGCCCGATTTTGCCCGACTGGATTTTACAGCGATTTTTCTGTGGGCACCTCGCGCAATGTTGTGCTTTCGGGTGCGTGCGTTCGAACAAGTTCGTCAAGATTTTGTTAGTGAATCACTTACACGCGATTATAATCGTTGCCAGGGCATGCAAATTTGGATTTTGGCTTCATTTAAGAAGTGATACAAGCTTGCAACTCCATAGTAAGTCGACTTTTTTTTTGGCGTATATTGCTGTAAGCTCGAAGTAAAGAGTACTTTTGCTGGCTGCGCAGTTCGCACGTACGAAAAACAAGTTGGCTTTCATTTCCGGCAATCAGCTATCATGTATCCTTTGATGTAATGTTTTTGTTTGTCCAGCCCAGACACAATTATGTTTCTGGGCTGTTCAAAAATCCCACAACGCGGGAAAACCTAACAACTGTTTAGGTACCTGCTAGTACTAGAAGCTTAGTACCTACTATTTGAATGCATAAGCAAATCCTACTTATAAATAAAGGAGTTTGGAGTAAGTGAAGTTAGTTTCGAATTTAATTTGAACTAAACATCACTTCAACTCCGCCACTGCAACTAAACCGAAGAAGAAGCACAAATATTTTTAAAAAATTCGAAGCTGTTTGAACTATTTACTATTTCGAAGACAAAGGAGAAGTTCGTTCTGGCTGTCACTGAAGAAATTGGTTACGTCGAAGGAAGTTTGCCTGCAGCCAACATATCTACGACTAAAGAGAAGATATCCAGGACTTATCGCACTATCAAGTTGAAATGGATTGCGGCAAACCGTACTAAATGTAATTTTTTCCAGAACAATGAGGAGTGGTTGGAAAAAACAATTTACTTCGATGCAGGAGATGCATGTAGCATAAGCGATGACCAACCATCGACATCAAAGGCGGCAATAGGAAGGCCCGAAGGTATTTCAGGTTGCAGTACTCCCACTGAAGACCACTTCACAAGACTAAAATTTTACTATTTAGTTAAAAACATTTTAAAGGATGACGTTACGCAAATTTCCGAAAAAATTAAAGAATATTTGACCGAAAGTACAGGGTCCGAGTCAGGGGCGGATCCAGAAAAATATTTCGGGGGGGGAGTTTAGTAAGTAATTTTTTAATATTCATAAATGTTTATGTGTACGTATTTATTATAAAGATATTAATTGAAATTATATACACTGCGGGACACTTGATTACCCTCACTTTATTTTGTTAACTAAAATTTTTGTTATGAAGTCAAAAACTTTTTTTTTAATGTAAAAATTTTTGGGATACTCAGTTACGTGTTCCTGTTTTGAACTGCAAAAATTGTATGCAAAATGATGATGAACCACATTTTTGCGCTTTTAAGCCTATTTCAAGTGGGACACTTGATTACCCTCATTGCAGTTTTTGACCTGTAACAAGTGTTAGAAGGTAGGATTAATGTAAATCGGTTTTAAAAACTGAATTGAAAGTATTGGGTATATAATTTTTGCGAAATTTACAGACGGCAGAAGCAATGGTTCGCGGTAAAACCTTAACAAAATTGGAAAAGGGGCGAATTTCGGCGTACAAGGAGGAAAACATAAGTAACCGCGAAATCGCTCGCAGAATCGATCGCGATCCATGGGTAGTAAACCATTTTCTATAAAGACCCACAACTTATGGCAAAAACCGCAAAGGTCGCACCGCAAAAGCAACTTCTCTTAGAGAGAGAAGAGTAATTCTTCGTGAAGCGTACAAATCCTCTGCGTCTGCGGTTCACATACGAGGTCTAACCGGGACGACAGCCAGTGTCCGCACTGTCCGCAAAGTAATTAAGCCGTGTCCTTACATCAAAAGGCAAAAGGCTGCCAAAAAACTCACGTTCACTGCAACGTCACAAAACGGTACGATTAGGGTTTGCGCGAGCTCATCTCAGTTAGCAGCAGGAGTGGAAGTCAGTTGTCTTTTCCGACGAAAAGAAATTAGATTTGGACGGACCCAATGGCTTCCAACACTATTTTCACGATCTAAGAAAATCTGAACGATTTCTGTCGCGGCATCATTCAGCAGTGGACTCAGTTATGTTGTGGGAAGCAATCGCAGCTCATGGCGCTATTAACCCTCTAGCAGGCTAGTCCGCCTGTAGGCGGGGTGTACTATTTTAGCTTTAAAATTCCAAACAAACCTATTTTTGTTTTAAATCGCCAAGAAGGCTTTAAAAAACAGTTCAATGCATGCACGGGAGATATTTTTTGTATCATTGTGGTAATATTTTCGGCGCCATGATCATTTAAAGCGTAAAATTTGTGTCAAACAGGTGTAAAACTAATTTGTGAAACGTTGTGATTTTCAAAAATTAATTTAAAATATCTAGAGATTTTTGATAAAGCTCAAAAAATTACTGGTAAGTAGATAAAAGTGTTCTTAATCCAAAGGCGTTTTTAAAAAAAGTGTTATAAAACTGAAAGGTTACAAAAAACCCTTTTAATCATTGCCTGCCTACAGGCGGACCTGCCAGGCTACGCAACATTTTACGATCTTTGTTGCTCATATTGGCCTTTCATTTGTTTAGATATGCCGCGACGAGGAAGTAATAAACTCTCAAATTTATCTGATGGAGAAATTGTGGAATTCATGGAAGGCATGCATTCTGAGCTCGAGTCTAATGAAGAGTCAAATGGAGAATTAGCGACGATGATAACGATGATAGGGATAATAGTCCTTTGGCCCCAAATATTGAATATGAAATTGATCAATGTATTGCGGTAGACAGCATTCCATCTGTTGGTTTGCTCTGTAATGTGGTAGACAAAGGTTTGAATGACAGTAACCTAAGCAATATATCTTCAGTAGCTACTTCACCATAAGTCATTTATCAGCAATTACAACCAACTGTGCTGAAAAACCACACACTGATGAACAAAATTAAAAAATTTTATATTTGATAACTAAACCGGCAAAACGGCCCCGATCGCCATTGCCATCGTAAGAAGAAAGCCCATTTTTTTAATCTCATTATGTTGGTTTTGTCGGAAATATAGCTGAAATTTATCCAAAGTCCAAAGTTTATTGATATGGCATTGGTGAATACGTATCTACTGCTTCGACGTATTCATGGGGCGACCATGTTCTAACTTCCTAAATTTCGCAGAGAACTAGCGTCTGTCCTTTGTCAGAAACTGCAATGACAATGTAAACTATCAGGTAGGCCGTCCAAAAATATTTCAAATGACCGGTCACCGCCACCTTCGGATGTACGCTTTGACGGATATAACCATTTACCTGATTTTTTGGATCGCAAAGATAAACGAATGTGCAAAAACCAGAAAATTTAGCAGAAAATAACATTTCAACGGCTGACTTTTCTCTTTAAACTTTTTAAGTCGTTGTTTCATAATAAACCAAATTTAAATCACTCCTTTATTTTTTCACTCCTAAGCCGGCAGGTCCGCCTACAGGCGGGGTACCTTTTTTCTCATCTGGAAGCTAAACTACTCATCAATTAGAAAAAATTTTTTTTTTTTTTTTTTTTTTTATTTTTTTTTATTTTATTATATTACAACTAGTATAACATTATATACATATACTAACGAGCAATTTTTATCGGGATATCTTACAACAAATATTTAATATAAATGCTCAGCAAAACAGTTAATATTTAAGCTGATTTTTATTAACTTATTTAATTAAATCTTGTGGTTTTTTTCGTTTTAGCCTTCGTTTCCATTTTGTGTTATCATTAAGAATCAAAGCTTCATTGTTCACGTGCTTGTTGAGTCGCGCCGTGTGCGACTGTGCAAGTTTCTTAATGGTTGCCGAAACCGATTCAATGTTGAGGTCGCGTTCTAAATCTTGCGTTCTGATGTACCATGGAGCACGAACAGCGTGCTTGAGTACCTTAGTCTGGAATCTTTGTATTTCCAATATGTTGCTATAGCTGGTGCATCCCCATAGCTGGATTCCATAGGTCCAGATAGGTTTGAGTATTTGTTTATATAGAAGCAACTTATTATATGCGGATACAGCTGATTGCTCATCCATTAGCCAAAGCATTTTTTGGAATTTTAAATCCAGTTCTTCTCTTTTCTTTTTCACGTGCTCACTCCACCTTAGTTTTGTGTCGAGCGTCATACCTAGATACTTGGCTGTATTAGCGTATGGTACTTTTATGTTGTTTATGTACATTGGTAGATATTTGATTTTATTGTTCGTAAAGTTAATGTGCACAGACTTTGTTTCGTTCAGTTTAATGTGCCATTTTTCAGTCCAGTTGTATATTTCATTAATGGCAAGCTGCAATTGTGTAGTTGACTCTATTTCTGTCTTTCCAACACTTAATATCGCTGTGTCATCAGCAAATGTTGCTGTGAAGCAATTGTTGGAATTGGGCAGGTCATAAGTAAACAGCAGATAAAGGAAAGGGCCTAGCACGCTTCCTTGCGGCACACCAGCTTTGATCTCTTTTAGTTCAGAGAACTCATCTTCGTGTCTAACGCGAAAGTGGCGCTCAGACAAGTATGTAGGTTTTTAGGATGTTAAAGAATTGTCTTGGCAGTACATTATTTATTTTCCACAGCAGGCCAGCGTGACATACTTTATCGAAAGCTTTTGTAACATCGAGAAATACGGCAGAGCAGACTTTTTTTTCCTCAATAGTATTTTCAATAATACGAGTAATTCTATGAATTTGGTCAATTGTGAGTGATTTGCGCGGAATCCAAATTGGTGTGAAGGAATTAATTGCATATTTTCTATAATATTATTGAGACGTTTTATCAGAAATTTTTCCAGCAGTTTTGATAAAATGGGTAACAGCGATATTGGACGATATGATGCTACATCGTTTGGAGGCTTTCCTGGTTTTAAAAACATAATTACGTCAGCTATTTTCCAATAAATGGGAAAGTATTGCAGCTTGAGGCAAGCGTTCATTATATTTGTTAGTCGTGTAATGATGTTTTGAGGAACTTGTTTGAGGACTTCAGCAGTTATTAAATCAAACCCTGGAGATTTCTTCGGCTTTAGGTTTTTTATCTCATCACTCATTTCAGCTTCACTTATAGGTTCAATATCATGATCATTATCGTTGGCTGTGCCAACATTATTAGGTGGTGGCAGTGGGTCACCGTTGGGTGTAAAAATTTTTACAAGGTAGTCAGAAAATATGTTCGCTTTTTCTGCGTTTGTTTTCGCCCAACCATTGTTATCTGTTCTGATTGGTGGACTCTGAGTAGTTGGCTGTTTAAACTTTTTGGTGCATTTCCACAGTGAGTAATTTGTGTCTTTTTTATTATTTAATTGCTGTAAGTAGTTTGTAAACGATTGGTTTTTGAATTTATTAATTTGGCGGCTGAGGTCTTTTGCTGCTTTATTCAAAGCTGCTTTATCGACGGGTGCTCTCGTTTGATGCCATCTACGACGCAATTGCCGCTTTTTTAATACCAGTTCTTTTATGTCCTTTGAATATTTGTGGCCAGTGGAAACTTTCATTGGAAAAGGAGTGCTAGACCAAGCAGAGTGTTGTATTTTTCTTGTCAGGTTTAAGACTTCTTCGTCTATCTTTGTTGTTGAATCCATTAAAGAGGTGTTGTCTTCGCATTCCTCTAGAATTTGGTGGAAATAATCCCAGTCGGTGTATTGATTGGTTAATTTGGGGACTGGATCCCTTAGCATCACTGTTTCGCTGAGTGTTAGAAAGATTGGCGAGTGATCTGAGTTCATGTCTAGCCCGTTCTCAATAGCAAGGTAAGAGCTGGAAACCTTTCTCGTAATAAAGAAATCTATAAGATCCGGAATTTTTTGTGGATCAGACGGCCAATAAGTTGGCATACGTGAGGATGCAGTATTGCAGTTTGTTTGCCGAAGCGCCTTGAAGAGTTCCCTTCCTTTTGTGTTTGTGAGCCTAGATCCCCAATGGACATGTTTTGCATTAAAATCACCGCCCATAATAAACTTGGTTTTATGGCAGTCAATAAGTTGGATGTATTGATCGCATTTGACTTGGTGTCTTGGAGGACTATAGACAGCTGTCAATGCTAGCTCACCTCCAGCGTTAATTGTGATGGTAGTGGCTTGGAATTCATTTGTACTCATTTTTTCTTGTTCGTAATGTTTAATACTACTTCTAATGATTACAGCACTACCTCCTCGTGCATTGTTGCTTGGGTGAATAGTATGATAGGTTTCAAAATTATTAACTTTAAAGTAAGTTTGATTGGTAAAGTGTGTCTCAGCAATCAAGCAAATATCAATTTTTTCTGAATTTAGAATCATTTCCAATTCTTGCTTGTGCTTTTGGAGGCCGTTCGCGTTCCATAGCATTATTTTTAAAAAGTTAGGCATGAGTGACTGACTGGTATATTTTAATTTCAAGATTTTTTAGCCTTTGCTCGAGCGATTTGTTAAATTCTTGTTGTTCAGTTAGTTTTTGCAGTATTTTTGCGAGCATATTTTCATCATCAGCAGTGACATTTTCGTTACTTTTTGCCACCTGTGCGAAGGTTGGCTGGTTGCTTGGTACTGAAGATGTTCTTGTTTGATGTGATATGATTTTCGGGTTAGCTTTATCCTTGCTTTTTTCTGCTTCTTTGGTTGCGCTCTTAGCCTCTGTGTCCCTATTCCGCTGTCCGCCTTTCTTATCTCGAATTTTTTGCAATTCTTTTGCTACTATGCAGCCTCTGTAGCTAGCAGGGTGTGCTTCTCCGCAATTGCAGCATTTTGGTGGCTGCTCCTTTGGTTTTGTGCAGTCGATGGTTTTGTGTTTCTGTGAGCATTTGACACAGCGAGGCTGCTTACCGCAATAGTTTTGAGTATGTCCGTAGGACTGGCATAGTTTGCATTGTGGTATTAATGTAGTTTTTTTAACCGCTTCGATTTTGACAACCGCATGTAAGATTGTTTTTATTTCATAAATCTTTTTAATATCTTCTGTTGGTTCAAAAGTAAGTAGAAACATATCTAACGGCTCCTTCGTTTTAAATTTTAGTTTTTTCACTGCATTAGTGACTTTTAGGCCTTGTCTTTTAAGATCAAGCATGATTTCTGCAGGATCGCAGGAGTGATGAAGATTTTTCGCTATTACTTTGATTGGCCTTGTTTGCTTGTTTTCATAAGTATACCAAGATATATTTTGCGCTGATAGCGACTTTGTAATCTTCCTATAATCGTCAGAATCGAATGTGTTGATTTTATATATTTTGTTATTCAGCAGCTTGATAGAGAACGCATTGCTGGATTCGTTTTTAACTAAACTGAACAGTTTTTGGTACTCACATTCAGCCGTGACCATCATTGGTGGTGGACGTGGGGTTCTTTTAGCATCTTGTAGTGTTTTATCAGTAGCTATTTCTGAGTTTTTATTTGAACTTATTTGTTCGGGTGAACTGACAGCTTTCCGTTTTTTAGTTGGACGCTTTTTTAAAATCCAGTCCGTCTCTCGAGCTAGCTCTTCTTCGTCGGTTTCATAATGGAAAGTTTTATTTTGTTGTACTGTGTTAGTTTTGCTGGTGGATACAGTTTGCACCAGTGCTGCCGAACGTACTACTATAGTAGTATTTTACTACTATTTCATCATCTGTACTACCGTACTACCCACAGGCCGATTGTACTACTATTTTCTGAAATATAAGTTTTAGCAATTTAATTTTCATATTTTAAGTAAGGCTACTCGAAAAGAATATACAAATATGTTACCGAACTGAACATTGCCAAAGCACGAAATTTAAACCAACGCACAGTGATTCGACTCCATACAACCGCGGGACAAAATTAGAAGGAGTGGTCCGTTCTTCATAAAATTTGGTATACTAGTTAATCATGGTCTGCTGAATTGAAATCTCCATTTGGTTTTTCTTAAACTTTTGTAGTTTGGCAATGCCTGAGGCTTAATTTTGCAATAAATAAAATAAAATTTCGTCATTTTTGGAAAGCTATAGCACCAAATGTGTTGGCTAGATTTTTCAGATTATACATTTAATCGGTAACGTCAACATTGATTATTCCAAAGAGTAACAGAAATTGTATCGGGACCCTCTGGTTTTGCAATAAAAACGATAATAACAGATGTATGTTTTGCATTTTTGCAGATTTTATCATTTTTCGTGCTAATTGCATACTTTTAGGCATAAAAAAATAAATTTTGTCGAAAAATACGTGTTTAGACCACTTTTCAAATTGAATTATTTTCTGAGATCGGAAGATATCGGAGGATATAATTACATTATCCGACCGAGAAAGAATGCTTCTTAAAACAAAAAAAAATCCAGGAACATACTTTCACATACTTTTTAGATATTTTCGTCTAAGTTTTGCCAATTTTCAGATTTTTAACTTAGAAAAATATTTTGAATTAAAAGTGAAGTAACAGCCTACGCTTTGCAAATTTTGGGAAAACATTAAAAGCGAAAATGGCCACATCATTTCTTATTCTATATTGAAAGGTTAAGCAACTTCGTGCCAACCAATTATTTTAAAAATTTTTTGTACTCAATAGACTAAAAAACAGAAAATATGAGTTTCAATTTTTTTGTGAAAAAAGTTTCAACTTTGAGCCGCTTTTGCACGGACACTAATTGATTTTTTTGCACAGATTTTTTGGGGTTTTCTTAGTTGGAGTTTTTTCTTTCAAATGACATCAAAATCGTTAAATTCTGAGACCATACATTTTTTGAATTTTGTCTATGGAACGAATCACTATGCAACGTTGCCGTTTTTTATTTCTAACAAATGTGTTTCCGTATGCTTCACTTTTTGCTGAATTTTTTGCAATCAAGCAAATGAGCTCGTCGTAAAGTTACCGTTGTGCGACTAAAGTGACAATTGCACCATTTTTATGTTGCCAAATGCTGTTCGTACAATAGCTTTTGATAAAGTGTTAAACTTTGGAAACGGCGCAACGGATGCGATACCCAAAAATGAAAATCGTAAAATAATAGAGTAATTTTATTGTATTTAAAAACAAAATAACTTAATATTTTTGCATATTCTTGTAAGAATCTTTTAAAATTTGATAAAGACAATAAAGTGGTCAATTGGACGTCGAATGGATAGCATTGCTAAATTTGGAACTTGAGTCAAGTTTCCAAAAAAACGGTATTAATGAATTTATATCGCATTGACTCGCTACGCTTTCGAGCCAGGTGTTTATACATTGTTTTCAGAAGCGAATTGACTGCAGAAGGTTTGAAAAGTATGCTTTTATATTTTCGTTTTTCCTATTTTTTGAGGTATAAATGAAAATTACCTGTTAGTGTTGCTTTTTTTTAGTTGAAAATGCTCAAAAAACTTAGTGTACATCACCTGTATTGAGTCGATGCGTATTGACTGAAAGCGACTTGAACTGTTGTATAAACGGGGTATATGTTTCCGCTCCTATTGGTACTGTAATTGCGTATCCGCATAGTAGTCCGAAGTAAATTTAATTAAAGATTAGAAAAGAAACTCTTTACTAAACGCTACTCTCCACTCGATTTACCTTCAAAAAGTTTATTAGGGGAATATTTTGCGGAAAAATGGGAGCCACCAAAAAATTACTATTAGTACCTATATAAAAAAAACATATAAAATTTGTTTATATACATTTTTGTAACTGAATTACATTGTTTCTTTCACTTTTGTATAAATCAAATTGTTAATGTATTTTGAGACTTAGTATCTGATTTAGTAGTTGATAAATCCTTGCGATTTTTGACACTGTTAAGAAAATATGCATGTGTACTACTAAAAGTCGATAAATACTACCCAAAAATTAAAATTTATACTACTGAAGAAAAATTCAAAACGACAGCACTGGTTTGCACTTTTAATTTAGAGTTTTCTGTTTTCAGGTGTTGTAATTCTTTGTTTAATTCTTCGCAAATTTTTTGCATATTTTCTAGTTGTTTTGTTAAGTTTTTAATTTCAGATTCGTACTGAATCGATTTGTTAATATCTTCTTGTTTTTTAAGGATATGGCCACCTCCTGGTGGTGGAGTATCGCCTAATCCCATAGTACGAGAATTTTAGAAGTCTGGCAGCACGAAAGTTAGTGCTTGGCAGCGACAAGTCGATAATGCAGTTCAGTTTGACAGTTGTCTGTCATATGTTTATTTATCGCGGCTTGTTTACTTCCACGAGTTTCAGAATTCCGCAATTTTGAGTGTGAGTGATTTAAGAAAATCGCCCGAGGTCACTATCCGTGATCTGAAATCTACAATTTAACACAGCAGCACCAAGAGTGGGACCGCGACAATACCGCAAGGATGAAGGCGCGTCCCTCGTTCCGGCACCGGCGCGGCTACTTCCCTGAATTTTGTGGGTTTCTCGAGTTTGCTTGTAAGTTTCCTGGAGCTCCAGTGGACACGTCCGTTCGGTTTCACAATTCACTCAACTCTCCTTCACTTCATTTTCGACTTTTCTGATCCAAAATTAGCCCGTCTATAATTTTTTCATCGAAAAAAAAAATTGGCCTGCTAGAGGGTTAATTGAACTATATTGGAAGGCGCCAAATTTAGCAGACTTATATGGCAATGTTGGAAATTGAATTTATAAACTTTGCAGAAATATTCGCGAGGGAACGCTGGATTTTCCAGCATGACAACGCTGCCATTCACACTGCTAGTTGCGTGAAGGATTGGTTTGCCGCGAAAAATGTTAATGAAATAGATTGGCCTGCCTTTTCTATCGACCTTAGCATAATCGAATATATTTGGTGATGGTTGACACGTAAAATGTATGCAGATGGCAGGCAACTTAACAGCAAAACCACACTTATAGAAACAATTGAAAATGCATTTTCCGAAATCCCTGAAAATTATCTTACATCGTTGTACAGCTCTTCGCCTACTCGACCTTTTGAGGTTATTCGCAATAATGGTGGCCATACAAAATATTCGTAATAAAAAATTCATGGATGTAATTAAGAATTACCTCTTTTTTCTTTGTTTTCTATGGGTGAGGGTAATCAAGTGTCCTACTTGAAATAGGCTTAAAAGCGCAAAAATGTGGTTCATCATCATTTTGCATACAATTTTAGCAATTCAAAAACAGGAACACATGTAACTGAGTATCCCAAAAATTTTGACATTAAAAAAAAGTTTTTGACTTCATAACAAAAATTTTAACTAACAAAGTAAAGTGAGGGTAATCAAGTGTCCCGCAGTGTACATGTATGTATACATGTATTTTGCTTATAACGCGAAAGACAGTTTACGCTAACGCTTTTTTGCAAGCTCGTCTAAAATGTTGGTGGGATCAACTTCTATGTCTCGATGCACATTAACTATTTCAGTCACAATGTCCAATATATTGGGCTACAGCCCATACAATTCATATAGAACGGGTTTTTTTCATGTCGGAAAGGGTTAAGGGCCAATTTTTCAGTGCGAGTTTAAACCCAGTTCAAACGTAGTTTGCTTGAACTTCGTTTACATTTAAACAGAGTTTAAACGACAAAGCAGTTTTTCAGTAGTAGTTTAACTGGATCAAATTTTAGTCGTTTGAGTGTGGCAATACTGGCAATATTTTTATCTAGATAATAATTTTTCTTTGTTTTGATTGTCATTCGTCAATAAATTCTTTGCGCTTAAAAAATGTACTTCATCAAAAAATTCAAAATAAGCAAACGTAGCGCAAATTTTCCGTCTCGGGAAAATGAAAGGCTTCTTGTACTTGTAAGGGGGAAATACACAAGTGTAGGATGCTTTATATGAGGACCGATGAGCTGTAAAATATTATAAGCAGAAGCTTTGCTCGTGCGCAAGCGACCGTAAAAGTCCCTGTCGCCCAAATAAATGGAAATGGTACGGCCGCATTCTCACGATTTCTAATCTTCTCATCACCGTATTATTTAACACATCAAACATTTCTGCATCGCTATCATCTTCCTCGTCACGAATTTGCCCACTCATTGCTATTTTTTGTCGAATTATATTTATTTTTTATCGAAAATTGTAATTGCGCTTTTCAAATTTCCAAAATAAATGAACTGTCAGACTGTCAACTGGCAGTTGACAGTTTAAACTTAGTTTAAACCATGATACAAAAATATACAGGTAGATTCAATCGAGCAAAATTAAAAGTCATTTGCTTTTTTGACAAATAAAAATAAAATTTTAAGGGTGCAAAAAAAAGTAAGAAATACAGAAACTGAATCATATACTACATAAACTAATTGTGTGAAATTGCAGCTCTGTTGCAAAAATGAAAATAGTAGTACACAATTTGTAAACAAATATTTTTTTCCAATTGTCAATTTTATTTTTATCTGTCGCATTGAAACTACCTGTATATTTTTGTATCATGGTTTAAACTTAGTTTAACCGTTCAGGGTTGGGCGTTTAAACTTCAGTCAAATATGACTGTCTTGCCCAATGCTGCTCCGTAAATATGTTTTCAATCGACGTAGTCTTGAAAATGACCGTTCGCATGTTGCAACAGACACTGGCAGTGTTGCACCAATCTTCAAAAAATGGAAAATTAATGGATAGAGCTTTTCATCGCACTGCAGTGCACTGGTTTAAAGCGTCAATAAAATTTTCCGGCAAATTAATTTTTGATACATTGGCCCAATATCTGAAAGGATTATTTAATTGTTTAACAATTATTACAAAGATTATTACAAAAAAGTACCGGCGCCACATAATCAGCTGGCCAATATTTTTCGAACAATTGAGCCGTTTTCTGGATATCATTGCTTTGCAAAACAAATGCCTTGCTGGGTAAAATATTCTGCATTTTGGACAGTAAATTTCTATGCTTTATAAACCTTAGTTTTTTTTATCTGAATAATGATCTACAAGGTGCGTTCCAAAGTAAACAGGACTTTTACAATAGGGACGTTTCTGGTGGCGCCATCTATGCGTTGGAAAGGTACATCTTTCATTCACATCCTGTCAAAATTTCATGACATTTGGTCTAGTAGAAGCCGAAATATCCCGCTCAATGTGACAGTATGTTTTTAACTTTGGTACGAGCTCCGCACCGGCACCGATTTGCCGATGAAAGGAAAACGTTATAAGGACGTTGAAGACATCCAAAAGGCTTGTACCAACATTCTGAAGGCGATGCCGGCCGATGGCCTAAAACACTCATTCCAAATGCTTTTGGACCGTGCAAAACGTTGTATCGATGCAGGAGGGGAGTATTTTGAATAAATAAAAAGAATTATACCAAAATAATCATCCGTTTTCTTTATTTTATAAAAGTCCTGTTTACTTTGGAACGCACCTTGTGGAAATGGGATATATATGGAGCAACGAAAATAGTCCTCTGGCTCTCCGACATAATTGTGTCGATTAATTTGACGTCCAACTCGTCGAGGTAATTCTATCATAAATCCAACATTATTTGCCTTTTCTTTAGCTTGTTCAAAGATATTCAGATACTCATTTTGAGCGTTTCCACGCAACTCTTGTAACTCTTCATAAACTGATTTTGCAAAGTCTAAACATCGGCTGAGATCACAATTCTATTCCTGCAATTGTGCGCTGACATTTTTTGTCATAGCAAAAATATTTATGAAACCCCCAAAACCCCCCCTGAATCCGCCACTGGTCCGAGTATTTTTTATCAGACGAAGAGAAAAAGGAAATATATGATTTAGTATTGAAGGTAAAAGCAAATATTTCAGAATAAAATTTTTAAAATATTTATTCTTGTAAGTAAAAGTAAAAAAAAAAAAGTAAAAAGTAAAGTAAATGTTGTGAATTTACAAAATCCCTATTTCATAATCAACTTTTATTTACAATAAACAAAAATATATATTTTACATTCTACAATGTATACATACAGATCGTTTTTTTAATTTCTCCATGTTTGGCTGGATTAGGTGTGGCGATATGATGCTATATTGGACCCGCCATCATGAATTTCGTAATTCTGACAATGGATTCGTAATCAGCGACCCCAAAAACCCCCGAGTACAAGATTTCAGGTCGAGCAAATTGAGTTTCCATGACTTTCGGTTCTGCTATGAATAATGAACCATGTGAATTCGCAAAGGCGTACAGTAGAGTGTGCGTTCTTATTGATACAAAAACAAAACCATGAATTTCTGCTGTGCAATGTTGGCATTCATGTAGGCTACGTTGCCTTCTGGCCTAATAAAATTCATACCGATAAATTTTTCAAATTCATATATTAACAGCCCAATTCTTAATAAAATCACCATATTGACTATGTGTTTGCCAAGTTTTTACTATTTGTCAAAAATTGGCATTCTATTTCTAAAAGTAAAAGCTCTTTCCTTGATAAATTGTCAAAAGTGTAAATGCTATTGAGAATAGCTTACAAATTGAAATTTTTTGTTAATTAAATTAACAAAACAAAAACAAAACATGAATTTAATTATTGGTATTTATTATTATTATTAATTATTGTTATTTATTGTTATTATTCTTATTTAGTTGGTATTTATAACTTTTTCTTCATTATTTATTCTTTTTATTTTCTTAAAGTTTATATCATTTAGTATTTTTATGTGTTCTTTAGTATTTTTATTTTATTCTTATTTTTCGTTTTACTTGCAATGTGCTCTTTTAGCCAAATGCAATTTTTTCCAAGCAAAGTTATTAAAAAGTAATCTAATATAAATTGCTTATGTTCCCTACAAGTAGACGGTTCTGAAAACCACATTTTGTATTCATCTACTTCTGTTACATTTGCAACACACAAATTGTACAAAAGCTTTTTTATATTGGAAGAATGAGGGGTTTCCTTAAAAACGTATGAAATGTGTTGTAAAAGATTTTTGAAATTAATAAAAAATGAGCTTGAAGCTTTTGGCTTTAAACTACTATTAAAATACGTACTTTTCGCTTAAAGCGAACTTTGAGGGATTGGGAAAAATGGTTCGTTTTAACCGAAAGTTCGCTTTAAAAGGGGTCCGTACTTTTCAAATTGGTTCGTTTTAGGCGGAAAATCGCTTTAAACGGGTTCGTTATAAACGAAAAGTACTGTAGTTGAAATTTTTAAAAAATATAAACATTTCGTTTCCTTGTAAATTACAAGGCTTCAACAAATTACATTCATGATAAAAACTTGATGGTCGTTAACAACATTTTTCAATTTCAACAAATTGTTTGGGATTCAACGACGTCAGAATTCGTTTAAATTTTTAAATTCAAACAAATTTCATTTGGATTCTTTTCAAAACACGCAACCAGACAGCGCAACGATTAGATTGATAACGAGCTGTTCTCAGCAAATTTGTTGAAGCGAAAGCGATCGTCAACGAAAATAAGTATACACACAAAAAATGAGCACGAACAAGGGAAATTGTGTTTTTGCTTTTGTTGGCTTTTTTGATGGTTACCCTACAAGACGTGGCTGACCGAAACTCCACTACATTCATAAAATTTTTTCAATTTACCAATTAATTCGCATGAAATTTGGCCCATTGTGAACTTGTCAGCAAGCATTGTGAACTTGTCATCAGAGTGCTTTGAAAGTGACCTGCTGAGATGATCGCTTATACACGCATGTGTAAGAAGAAGAAGCACCTGCTGACAAGAACTCGCATCGGAGTTAATATAATTATTAGGGGCCGGAGGCTGCCGTAGCTACGTAGCTCAGCTGGCTAATGCGTGCGGTCGCGAGTCAAATGCGACGCGCGAATCCAAGTTCAATACTCCGTTGCTTCAAACACCAAAAAAAAGGAAAAGCAGGATGAAGGTAAGAATTCGAATTAAAATTTACTTTAAATCACATTATTTGAATATTTAAATAATCAATATTTGGCCATAGCAAGTACCGAAGCGCAAGACAAGACCAAGGAGCCGATGCCAATGATGCCGCGCTAAGCAACGCCTTCGATTGCGACAATACGGACAATATCTAAGCAGGGCCGCAAATGAGTTTTTTAAATTCAATTTTTTTTATATTATTTCATTTAAATTAATTTAATAAATTTAAAATAAATTCAGGCAGAAGTAAAAGCAAACGGTTTTTCCAAAAAATTTCCATAAAAACCTGCATTTTTTCAATATTGAGTATTGGTCATGAATGACCGATTTATACATCACATTGTGACCGATATTTGCATCAGCATCTCAGCCCGACAGCCCGATTACGAGACATAGGCAATGTTACTCTCAGAGGTTTGCCATTTCCTGCTGAGAGGACAGCCGCCGAAAGAAAAATTTAAAAAAAAGTTGTTTTTCTTTTTTTTCGGTGTTAACGCAACGGTGTATTGAACTCGCGGAGTCTTGACTAGCGGCCGCATTAGCCAGCTGAGCTACGTAGCGACGACAGCCTCCGGCTCTTAATAACACAGGGCAACAAATTTCGACTTTTGGTCGGCTTTTCTGGGTTTGACATCAGTTCTAGGGTAATTAGGGACCGCTGATTTCGAATCCGCAAACCGTTTTGAAAACTCAGTTTCCGTTTTCGCAAAAAATGGGCGTATCACTTTTTCGGATTTTCCCTGACTTTTTTCACGTTTGGGATTGTAATTTCTAGACCAATAAACCGGTTGACATCATTTTCACCTCGTTGCATTATCAACACCGCACGGTTTCTTTTCCGATGCAATTTATTTTTATAGGTTTTAAAATTCCGCGGCAATTGGACCTCAAAGTCGGAAAATATGGAATTTCAAGGCGTTTTCTTTGATGTTAAAAAACAAACACATTTTTCGTAAATCAATTATCGAGTTATGTATAACACGAAAGCGGAAACATCAAGTAATGGAACACAGCCACATTTTTTGGCGTGAGTCCCATTCTCATCGAAATAATAACAAAAATGTACCAAAGTCATTTTCAACAGATTTCAGTTTTCTTCCTTTAAAAAGTAAGAGCCTCAAAATATGCAAAGTTTTTAATTTTGTTTTGTTTGAAGCAATTCAAAATTTTGTTGTTTTTCGCTTGTACAAGGTGCGTCCCAAAGTAAACAGGACTTTTGCAATAGGGACGTTTCTGGTGGCGCCATCTATGTGTGAGAAAGGTATGCATGCATGCGTTGGAAAGGTACATCTTTCATTCACATACTGTCTAAATTTCATGACATTTGGTCTAGTAGACGCCGAAATATCCCGCTCAATGTGACAGTATGTTTTTAACTTTGGTACGAGAATGTCGATCGAACAAAGAGCTAATATTAAGTTCTGTTTTAAACTTGGTAAAACTTTTACCGAAACGTTTAAATTGTTAAAGCAAGTTTATGGTGATGATTGTTTATCCCGTGACCGTGTTAATGAGTGGTTGAATCGATTCAAGAATGGTCGTGAAGACTTGAATGACGACGAACACGTCGGCCAGTCGAAATTTGTGATTACTGACGATGCCATCAAAACTGTGCGTGATTTTATAAAAATGCAGCCAAAATCATCATTGGAATTGATGGAAATGGAATTGAACATCTCCAAAACATCAATTGATCGCATTTTAACCGAACATTTGGGTCTCCGTAAAGTGTGTTCTCGCTTCATTCCGCACACTTTAACCGACGACCAAAAAGCGCAGAGAATTGAGCACGCAAAAGACATCGTTCGGGAAGCCAGACGTGATCCAAATTTCTTGTTCAACATCGTAACCGGTGACGAAACGTGGTGCTTTCAATATGATCCCGAAACAAAGCGTCAAAGTGCCGAATGGAAGCACCCAGATGAGCCAAATCCGAAAAAAAACCGCCGTGAGAAGTCAAAAATCAATACTCATCTCATTTGTTTCTACGATTCAAAGGGAATAATTCATCGAGAGTTTGTTCCACCGGGAAAAACAATTAACGCTTTGTTTTATGTTGAAGTTTTGAAGCGTTTGGTGCATCGCATTCGTCGTATTCGGCCAGAATATCGCGAGGAAGGAAGTTGGCGTTTATTGCATGATAATGCACCGGCTCACTAGTTACGACCGATTATTTGACCAAAAATCGCATTTTTACCATCAATCATTCACCGTATTCGCCTGATATGGCTCCCTGTGACTTCTACTTATTCGGTCAGTTGCATTTGCCGATGAAAGGAAACCGTTATAAGGACGTTGAGGACATCCAAAAGGCTTGTACCAACATTCTGAAGGCGATGCCGGCCGATGACCTAAAACACTCATTCCAAATGCTTTTGGACCGTGCAAAACGTTGTATCGAAGCAGAAGGAGAGTATTTTGAATAAATAAAAAGAATTATACAAAAATAATCATCCGTTTTCTTTATTTTATAAAAGTCCTGTTTACTTTGGGTTGCACCTTGTATTCCAGACAGTGAATGAAATATATATAAAAGAGCATATTTTGAGGCCCTTAATTTTTTAAGGAAATATTATCAAAAATTATGAAAATGACTATGGTACATTTTTGCTATTATTTCGATGAGAATGGGACTCACGCCAAAAAATTTGGCTGTGTTGTATAATTTCATGTTTCCGCTTTCGTGTTATACATAACTCGATAATTGATTTACGAAAAATGTGTTTGTTTTTTAACATCAAAGAAAACGCCTTGAAATTCCATATTTTCCGACTTTGAGGTCCAATTGCCGCGGAATTTTAAAACCTATAAAAATAAATTGCATCGGAAAAGAAACCGTGCGGTGTTGATAATGCAACGAGGTGAAAATGATGTCAACCGGTTTATTGGTCTAGAAATTACAATCCCAAACGTGAAAAAAGTCAGGGAAAATCCGGAAAAGTGACTCGTCCATTTTTTGCGAAAACGGAAATTAAGTTTTCAAAACGGTTTGCGGATTCGAAATCAGCGGTCCCTAATTACCCTAGAACTGATGTCAAACCCAGAAAAGCCGACCAAAAGTTGAAATTCGTTGCCCTGTGTTATTAAGAGCCGGAGGCTGTCGTCGCTACGTAGCTCAGCTGGCTAATGCGGCCGCTAGTCAAGACTCCGCGAGTTCAATACACCGTTGCGTTAACACCGAAAAAAAAAGAAAAACAACTTTTTTTTAAATTTTTCTTTCGGCGGCTGTCCTCTCAGCAGGAAATGGCAAACCTCTGAGAGTAACATTGCCTATGTCTCGTAATCGGGCTGTCGGGCTGAGATGCTGATGCAAATATCGGTCACAATGTGATGTATAAATCGGTCATTCATGACCAATACTCAATATTGAAAAAATGCAGGTTTTTATGGAAATTTTTTGGAAAAACCGTTTGCTTTTACTTCTGCCTGAATTTATTTTAAATTTATTAAATTAATTTAAATGAAATAATATAAAAAAAATTTAATTTAAAAAACTCATTTGCGGCCCTGCTTAGATATTGTCCGTATTGTCGCAATCGAAGGCGTTGCTTAGCGCGGCATCATTGGCATCGGCTCCTTGGTCTTGTCTTGCGCTTCGGTACTTGCTATGGCCAAATATTGATTATTTAAATATTCAAATAATGTGATTTAAAGTAAATTTTAATTCGAATTCTTACCTTCATCCTGCTTTTCCTTTTTTTTGGTGTTTGAAGCAACGGAGTATTGAACTTGGATTCGCGCGTCGCATTTGACTCGCGACCGCACGCATTAGCCAGCTGAGCTACGTAGCTACGGCAGCCTCCGGCTCCTAATAATTATATTAACTCCGATGCGAGTTCTTGTCAGCAGGTACTTCTTCTTCTTACACATGCGTGTATAAGCGATCATCTCAGCAGGTCAATTTCAAAGCACTCTGATGACAAGTTCACAATGCTTGCTGACAAGTTCACAATGGGCCAAATTTCATGCGAATGTATTGGTAAATTGAAAAATTTTATGAATGTAGTGGAGTTTCGGTCAGCCACGTCTTGTAGGGATCTCAGCAGGTCACTTTCAAAGCACTCTGATGACAAGTTCACAATGCTTGCTGACAAGTTCACAATGGGCCAAATTTCATGCGAATGTATTAGTAAATTGAAAAAATTTTATGAATGTAGTGGAGTTTCGGTCAGCCGCGTCTTGTAGGGTAACCATCAAAAAAGCCAACAAAAGCAAAAACACAATTTCCCTTGTTCGTGCTCATTTTTTGTGTGTATACTTATTTTCGTTGACGATCGCTTTCGCTTCAACAAATTTGCTGAGAACAGCTCGTTATCAATCTAATCGTTGCGCTGTCTGGTTGCGTGTTTTGAAAAGAATCCAAATGAAATTTGTTTGAATTTAAAAATTTAAACGAATTCTGACGTCGTTGAATCCCAAACAATTTGTTGAAATTGAAAAATGTTGTTAACGACCATCAAGTTTTTATCATGAATGTAATTTGTTGAAGCCTTGTAATTTACAAGGAAACGAAATGTTTATATTTTTTAAAAATTTCAACTACAGTACTTTCCGTTTATAACGAACCCGTTTAAAGCGATTTTCCGCCTAAAACGAACCAATTTGAAAAGTACGGACCCCTTTTAAAGCGAACTTTCGGTTAAAACGAACCATTTTTCCCAATCCCTCAAAGTTCGCTTTAAGCGAAAAGTACGTATTTTAATAGTAGTTTAAAGCCAAAAGCTTCAAGCTCATTTTTTATTAATTTCAAAAATCTTTTACAACACATTTCATACGTTTTTAAGGAAACCCCTCATTCTTCCAATATAAAAAAGCTTTTGTACAATTTGTGTGTTGCAAATGTAACAGAAGTAGATGAATACAAAATGTGGTTTTCAGAACCGTCTACTTGTAGGGAACATAAGCAATTTATATTAGATTACTTTTTAATAACTTTGCTTGGAAAAAATTGCATTTGGCTAAAAGAGCACATTGCAAGTAAAACTAAAAATAAGAATAAAATAAAAATACTAAGGAACACATAAAAATACTAAATGATATAAACTTTAAGAAAATAAAAAGAATAAATAATGAAGAAAAAGTTATAAATACCAACTAAATAAGAATAATAACAATAAATAACAATAATTAATAATAATAATAAATACCAATCATTAAATTCATGTTTTGTTAATTTAATTAACAAAAAATTTCAATTTGTAAGCTATTCTCAATAGCATTTACACTTTTGACAATTTATCAAGGAAAGAGCTTTTACTTTTAGAAATAGAATGCCAATTCTTGACAAATAGTAAAAACTTGGCAAACACATAGTCAATATGGTGAATTTAAGAATTGGGCTGTTAATACATGAATTTGAAAAATTTATCGGTATGAATTTTATTAGGCCAGAAGGCAACGTAGCCTACATGAATGCCAACATTGCACAGCAGAAATTCATGGTTTTGTGTTTGTATCAATAAGAACGCACACTCCACTGTACGCCTTTGCGAATTCACATGGTTCATTATTCATAGCAGAACCGAAAGACATGGAAATTCAATTTGCTTTTCATCTTGTGCAGTTGCTCGTATGCTAATTCGGTAAAACCAGGCCCCAGAGTCGCAAATTCGGTAAAACCAGGCCCCAGAGTTGATTAGGGTTCGTACAAAAAATTCGCCATACAAACGCCAGGGCAAGGGCTGCTGGTGCGTTCGATGTTTATTTGCAAATAAAATAATTGTTTTTTTTTGCTTTCATTCTGTAGTACGTTTATAGGAAATTGATTGCAAAAAAACGTTGTTGCTGAAAAAGTCATAAGTATGTTGCCTCGTGTTTTAATATGATTTTACTTCAGTTTTAGATGACTGAAGTAAAATGGTGAGTTGCAGCTCTGCGTTTGAAAAGAGTTCAACTTGCCATCACTGTTTCTTGCTGCACTAGAAACGGCAAACTCAATGAGACATGAACTGAAGGAAAAAGCAACCGAATATCTGGTAACTTTAGCGTATGAAATAATTTTTTTCAGCTTTTTGTTGGTACGGGTTACAATCAAAATTACTTAGACCAGTAAAACAAGGTGGTTTGCAATTAAGCTTGCCACCTTTTTAAAATGGCTTTGGAGGACACCAAAAAATACTATAAACAATTATACATTTTTAGTTTTCAGAGTGCGGGTGTACAATGTACATGTATTTAAACTTTGATATACATACATATATTGTTCATATGTATACAGAAAAAGCTCTCAACAATTTTAACATTTAAACATACAGATAACAAAACAAGTAAGCATAAAAACAAATACGAAAACAATTAAAAAATAAATAAATAAATTCATTTACATAAATACATTTATTTGCTTTTCAAAGACTATTTGCTTTTAAATAAATACAATATTTGTCATGGCTCTTTGCTGCTTTAATCAGACTTATATTGCATTTAATGATATCATAAAATTAATAATAATAAGATCAATTAATAATTATATCAAAACAACCAATACCGATTTTTATCAAAATAAATATCAATAATTTAAGGCTGCTTTTACACGAAACATTGTTAATTTCAGCTCAGATTATTATGATGCATTTCGTGTTTGCTACCAAAGGAAATAGTAAAATCGGCATGTTTCGTGTTCGTGGAGGACATTTTACCTTCTTTGGAGGACGGAGGACATTTGAGTAATTTGGAGGACTGTCCTCCACAATGGAGGACGGGTGGCAAGCCTATTTGCAATGCTATATTTACAGCGAATAAGAAAAGTTAGCACTTTAAGATGCAAACAATTGACTGGTAACCGGTGCTGTGCGAATGTTTGGGTAAAAAACCCGTACACTATCGGACGATTGGAAAAAGCAAAAAATGGTCTGAAAATCATTTCTCCTCCGAGTTTCGCGTCACGTAGTCACTGTCCCAACAGAGAATGAAGTTTGCTGAAGCCAGCGACAAAACTTCGTATAGCCGAAGTACGTGTGGGGCCTACTGTGCTAGATTCGCGTGACCGAAAAATTTTGTACTGCGTGACACCTCTATGTGTTTATTTGCTTAGTGGTACTACTGTGCCTCGTCCCCTTTACTGCTTCCCCCCGCATCAACAAACGGGCCCTACCGCTCGAACCCGCAAAGAAAATTTTCTTTACACCAGATGCGTATTCTGTATATTGTTTGTTCTGTGATGATATCTAAATTGTATTATCACTTTCATGTCCGCCGCATTGCGCACCAGTCGCCGGTGCAGCCAGCAGACTGGCTCGCTTAGTCTTGCCATTTATGTCATTATGCAATTTATACCAATTCTATGATGAAATAACCTATTATATATTTTAAATTATTGTTTAAATTATTTCATTATCTACCAATTCCAGTTCTAAGCAGAATTTCAAATTAAATTTCAAATTTCAGCCAACCATTTATTTATTTAAGCCAAATGATACAAAATCTACAGGCTAGAAACTATAACTGAATTAAAACTTAAAATTAAAAAAGGCAATTTAGTTAAGAATAAAACTTAGAAACAAGTTCTTTAAACTTTTCTTTTGAAATACAAAAATCAATATCACTGAAAGACGCTAATTTATTAAATTCTAGGAGCGACCTAACAAGAGGTTGATTTAAAGCATAGTTTGTTCTATAGTTTTTTATAAAAAATATCTTATTTAAGCGAGTAGTTCTGATTGAAACAAAAAAGCTAATCAGACTTAACAAATTAGGGCAGTTGATGTTACCACAAATGATATCATAGACAAACATTAGAGAATTAATGGTGCGCCTATTTTCTAAAGATTTCAGGTCAATAAGCAAACAACGTGATTTATATGGAGGAATAGGTTCTTGAAAGTTAAGTGACAATAACGCAAACTTTAGAAACTTTTTCTGAACAATTTCGAGGCGATTTGTGTGAACTGCATAAAACGGATTCCAGACCTTACAAAGGCAGAGAATAGAAGCTTATACGTATAAGGGTCCCTGAAATTTGAACTGTTACGACGTACAAATGCTAACATAGCATAAGCTTTAGGAATTATGTAATTTAAATGGTTAGTAAATGTTAACTTGGAGTTGAGTAAAACGCCCAAATCCAGCATCTCATTAACAACATTTAAACGAGTATTTGCAATTTGAAATGAAGAATCGATATTACTATTATTTAACTTAGAAAAAGTTACATGAAAGCATTTCTTAACATTTAAAGCTAGGCGATGCTCAATGCACCAAGTATTTAAATTATTCAAGTCACTTTGAATCTCAAAAATATCATTCACACAACGAATTTTCAGGAATATTTTGAGATCATCTGCAAATAACAGATAATTCGTGTTACCAAAACAAGAATCAATATCGTTAATGAAAAGAAGGAAAAATAACGGCCCCAAGACACTTCCTTGAGGTAAACCTGCGGTAGCAGCAAAAGATCTCGACTTTGTACCATCCACAACAACGTGACATAGTCTTCCACATAAATACGAACTTATCCATTTCAAAAAGACAGAATGAAAGCCAAGCCTTTCAAGCTTCATTATAAGTATGCGATACTTTATCGAAAGCTTTGGAGAAATCGGTGTAGATAGTGTCAACCTGCAATTTCTCCTCAAATGCTGAAAAGCAGTACTGGGTGAAGACAGTCAAGTTAGTTACCGTCGATCGACCAGGTACAAAACCGTGTTGATTAAGGGATATAACTCTAGTGAGAGTGAATGCTAGGCATTCCTTCACAATGATCTCAAGTAATTTGGACACAGTCGTAAGTTTAGAGATTAGGCGATAGTTCGAGATGTCATTTTTACTGCCACTCTTAAACACCGGAGTGATATGCGCAACTTTCCACTTATCAATAAACACACCAGTTGATAAAGACTGGTTGAAAATGTGGCACAAGGGCTTGCAAACTGTTGAAGCACAATTTTTAAACAAAAGCGAAGAAAAGCCGTCGCAAACAGCCTTGACGGACAGCTTCAAATTCCTAATACCCGTCATTACCTCACATTCAGTGATACTCAGTGAGCCAAAGTCAATAGATGAAAAAATATTATCAAAGGTAGTGCTGTCGGGTACATCAGAGTTTGTTTCAAAATTAGACATAAAAAAATTTGCGAAAAGATTTGAGGTACTAAGAGCAGAATTAGAGGACACACCATTGTAGGTCATCAATGAAGGAACATCGGAATGAGACTTTTTGGACTGAACAAAATACCAAAAGGATTTTGGGTTCTTTTTTATGTTAGCTTCAAAAGTTTAGATATAGTTATTGTACAAAAACCTTTCAAGAATAGTGAATTCCTTCATATAGAGCAAGTATTTGTTTCTGTCAATTAAATCATTTGTGGTCTTATAGATGTTAAAACATTTATTTCTTAAATTCTTTAATTTCTTTAGTTCCTTGGTATACCATGGTAGCTTATAGACTCTAGGCTTAACCAATGGAACGTGTGTGCTACATGCATGATTAATTACTTCACAAAATATATCAAAGCAGCCATCAGTATCAATATCGGAAAATTTATTGATCCAATCAGTACTCTCAATAATATCATTTGGTTTATCAAAATTGCTTAATTTAAAATTAAAATTGAGTTTATCTGAGATTTTAGGCAATTTTAAGAACTCATAAAACTCAACTCTAAGAATAAGAGGGATGTGGTGCATGACCGATGGAGAAATCGGAAACACACACTCCTCCAACTTGTATTTAACTGTATCGCTTAAGATATCAAATCCAAAATTTGATTTAATTTATTACAGAGACCATTTAATTGCACGAGGTTGTAGTTAAAAAAGCTATCAAGGAAATAGATCTCATGATCAGCACTTACATTCGTGGGAGTAAGATTAAACTCCTCAGCAATATAGGACCAAGAGAGTTTATTGAGATTAAAATCACCTAAAACACAAAGATGTACATTTGTCTTATCTGTGTCCGGTAAATTGAGTATATTATCAACATGAGCACGATATAAAGAATCGGAACTATTCGGTATATACGAGGCACAAACAACTAATTGTTTATGAGAACCAAAGATGGATACACATAACTGGTCGAGCAAGGTGTCATTATCGATCAGCTCATGTACT
Source organism: Melieria crassipennis (assembly GCA_963668005.1). Taxonomy (NCBI): domain Eukaryota; kingdom Metazoa; phylum Arthropoda; class Insecta; order Diptera; family Ulidiidae; genus Melieria; species Melieria crassipennis. The sequence continues at coordinate 35,205,688 of OY764963.1, read as the reverse complement.
GAGGAGCGCAGCGTACGTTTGACTGCAATAAGCACACCACCACCTCGTAAGCATCCTGTTTTCACTGCATCTCGGTCCTTACGGTAGACATTATAAAGGGATTCATCAAAAAATTCACCATCGCCAAAATCCGCATTTAGCCATGTATCCACGAGAACGACGACATCATAATCCAGTTGAGATGTGGCAAGTAAAAAAGCATTAGCTTTCGTTCTGAGGCCAGAAACATTTTGATAATAGATTTTAAGGGATTGCCAATTACTTTTAGCAACATGTATCATGCCAGTGTTTGCTAAGTCCCTTGTCCCGGATTTGCCGGCTTTTGAAAAAATTCGAAAGGGCGAATTTTAATATTTGCTGGCCAAAGTGTGGGGTTGAAGATTTTGTCATAAAGACTAGATGTAACCCCTAGCTTAAAGTTTACACTTCTTAAGTTGTCAGTGATCGCATCCTTTTTTAAAAGACTGTAACACGTGAGTTGATGTTCGTCGATATTGGTGTGCTTATGAACGTAGGAGATAATTTGGTCGCTTGTAACTGTCGGTTTGAACGATGAGAGATGTACCCATTTCTTCTTTATTACGACGTCAAGTTCTGTGTTATTATTTTTCCCTATTACAGCATTTACTTTCCTTTTGCTCACAGTTTTCCGAGCCGAAGTTGGAGCCACGGTATTTTTAGGCAGCATTGTATCATGCCCAGCTGCAGCAACAACTTCAGAAAAACTGGGAGAAACACCATCAGAACGGATGAGTGGAGAAGTGCACGGAACAGCAGCATCAGCAGAGAGGAAGCGAACATCAGGCAGCAGCAACGGAGCGGTTGTGTCGAGAGCGGGAACTACACGCGAGGCAGCGGTATCAGCAAGAGTAGCAGTCGATTGATTTTCAATAGATGTTTTTTTGAAGGAATTATTAACAACACCACGCAGAGCTTTCACATCACCAGCAAGAGAGGAAATTGCAGCAGCAGCCTCATTATCTGCTAATTTTTGCTTCACAGATTGCAGTTCAGATTGCAAATTTGCTATGTTCTCAAGTAAAAGCTTTTTATCAGATTGTAAAGAGTTGATCAGTTCGAGCGCATGTGCGTTTTCGGACCGAAGAGCGACGATCTCACTATACACAATTTGCAAGGTTATTTGTTGTTGTTTAATCTCACAATTCTTTGATTTTTCAATTCGCTGCTGGAGCCAGACTGGCTTAGGTTGTTGTTGCTTAGGCCCCTTAGGGCACTGCACTTGTTGAAATGATTCTGTGACATTTGAAGAGGTCAGAGAGGCAGAGTTAGAATAGAATAGATACGGGAGCCGAGCATCAACTGCCCGAGACACTGCGTCCAAAGTGAACTATTGTATCGTATCCCTTATTCTTTATTGGAGGAGTTCATCCCCCCAATACTGTCCAGGAACTCCTTGATTTTTCTCAGATTAGTTCCAGACAGCTCATTTGTCTGAATTAGTTCCCTTCCCAGTATACGTTTCCTTGCGTGTAAGAAAGCGGGACACTCGGTTATAATGTGCACGGATGTTTCATCATCTTCCATGCAGAACCTGCATAGTTCGCTGTCTGTTAATCCCAGTCGCGCTTTATGCATATTTAGCAGGCAGTGCCCGCTCAGGATTCCCGTCATGAACTTAAGCTCCTTTCTGCTTAGGTCCAATAGGTATTTAGACCTTCCGAATAGGCCGGAAAGAATGGCTTGGAACAGCGTTGTCCCACCGTATTGGACCATTTCTGGTTGGCCCGATTCTTGAATTCCTGTTTGACACAATGCCTGAAATGAGATCTGCTGACACCTATGATTGGTTCAGGTCCATAGGGTCGTTTTGCCGCCCCTTCCTTTGCCAATCTGTCCGCTTCCTCATTTCCATCGTGCCCACAGTGCGCAGGAACCCAGTGTATTATCACCCGGTTATCCTTCGAAATGTCTTGGAGAACATTTGCTGTCTCCCAGACTAGTTTGGAGTCAAACGTCGTCGAGCTCAGAGCTTTTATTGCAGCCTCGCTGTCGGACATTATGATTATCCTTTTTCTCCTGACATTGAGAGTCAGTATCTTTCTGGCACACTCGTTTATGGCAAAGACCTCAGCCTGGAAGACTGTGGCCGTGTCTCCCAGACTGACTGCTAATTGGGAGCTAGTATTAAATATTCCAGCTCCCGTCCCGCCTTCCATCTTTGAGCCATCGGGGTACCACACAATATCATCACACGTGAGACTGATTCTATTAGCAGCCCCGTCTTCCCTATGCGGTATGTACGTAAAGTATAGTTCTTCCTGAAGAGGTGTCTCGGTGGCATCAGATCCAGAGGCACCCAGAAGCCTCCATCTCGCCTCCTATCCTTCAACAGCGATAGGTGACCGACTGCCTGTGCATCCCTATGCATGGATCCACTATGCATAAGTCTGTGTGCGCTGATGGTTGCAGCCATTTGCACATTTAGTTCCAGCGGCAGAATCCCTAGTATAACATTTAGAGCTGCCGTTGGTGTAGTACTGAGACATCCTGTTATACAGGTATTCGCTAGTCTTTGCAGTTTTCCCAGCTTAGTCACAGTTGTTATTTCCGTGGTTTTCCTCCACCACACTATCGCCCCGTAGGTGATAGTCGGCAGAACTATTAGGGAGTATAAACTCTGAAGCCACTTCGGTATCAGTCCCCAATTTTTGCCACAGATTCTTTTGCAACTCCAGAGAGCATTACCTGCCCTCTTGATGATGCGATCAACATGAGGTTTCCAGTTCAATTTGCTGTCCAGGATTACCCCTAAATACTTAACTTCCCTCGAGAAGTTCAGTTCTTTTCCAAAGATCATAATCTGTCTAAGGTCGATCTTACTTTTATGTGTAAAAGGGACTATGATTGTCTTGTCTGGTTTCACAGACAGTTTCTGTCTGATACACCAGTGCTCGACTATCCTCAGCGCGCTCTGAAGCAAGTCTGAGACGGTATGTCCGTCTCTGCCTCTGACCACAATGACTAAATCGTCTGCATATGCGATGACTTCGTGTCCCTGCTCTTCCAGAGAGCGGATTAGTCCGTCAACGACTACAGACCAGAGCAGGGGGGATAGTACTCCCCCTTGAGGACATCCTCCCGCTGTGCTTGCTGACAGCTCTGCCCCCTAAGTTGGACTGAATCACCCTGCTCTCCAGCATTGATGATATCCATCTTATAAGGGTGGCAGGCGCCTGTAGTCCTTCTAGCGCCGCACAGTGTCGCGAGTCCATAGTAGCGAGGAACAAAGATAGAAGGAATAGTCGTACGGCAATACAATTTTGTACATATGATTTTGTTATAAAGAGAAGTAAATACACCAAAAATTACTTCAATCGCCCCACGGACACGCCCACCTCCCATACAAACCAAATACTAAGTTGACAGTATCTCAAAAACTATAAAAGATATATTGATGAAATTCGGTACAGCATATAATATCATCAATATAAACACATATGCCAAAACTTTTTTCGATCAACTTACAAATACGCTTGTTATAAAAAAAAGAAATTTTGAAAAATCTACAAATATCTATTCATACTTATGCGCATCTAAGTAATTTCAAACCCAAAGAAAATAATAACATCTCTTATTTAATTCAGTATAGCATATATTTTCATTAAAAATTACAATTTGTTAATCTGTACTGCTAGGACAATCGGTTTCCGATGATGAATTATTAAAATTTAACCCTCTACATCTATTTTTGACAAAATTCTAAATTAAATTTTTTTCAATTGCATAATATCAGAGTTTCGGTTTTTATGATTAACTTTAATTTTCCTATTAACTGCTATAATCGGTCTTGAAGACATTAACAAGTTTTGTTTCTTTTCGAAAGTTGCCCAAATTCGATGGCAAACCACCCAGTATTACCGAAGCCTTCCATCGAATCTACCTTTCTTTTGTAATTTTTTAAAATCAAGTGGTGTTTGCATATTATTACAAACAAAAATGTATAGCTCAAGCGAAACGCAGCAGTGGTCGCTATGTTTTCCTGCCAACCATGTTGCAAAAAGGACCCTATTTTTGACTGCATACGCCACTGAAAATGTTGAATTTCTTAAAAACGTGCAAGTTTGTGCAGCTAAAGTCCATGGTTTCTATTAATACATACTTTCAGCTATATCACACTGTAAAATCTCGAAGGAGTGAGAAGGAGTATTTTTTTAAAGTTTATCTAAAGTTTGATGACACTGCACTTTTATTCCTACGAATTGACGTTTCTTTAAGTAACGGTACAAGGAATATGGAAAGCAGAACAAAAGAGGGAAAGCTTCCACAGAGTTGAAAAAATAGTATATTTATAAATAGTAAATAGTATATATTATATAGTTTCTATCGCTTCGAAGGTTGTGTAGTTGAAAGCCCCTTCTATGTCCAGGAAACCTACTAGACAGATTTCCTTTTCCGCCAGGGACTTCTCTATCTTGCCTACCAGTGCCGATAGGGCCGTTTCCGTGGATTTACCTTTCTGGTAGGCATGTTGGTTCGTGCTCAGGGGATGCTGAGCGAGTATTTCCTCCCTCAGATAGAGGCAGAGTTATTGTTGTTGATTATAGCCACTAAGCAAATTTGTTTATTTACTTAGTGTTATAGCCTCCACAGATGAGTTAGCGCGAGGGGGCGAACGGATGGAGTTTCGGCGCGCAGCCGCACATAACTTGCAATGAAATGGGTTATTAGAATTTTGCATAAACTCAAGATCAGCTGGTAGAATGTTTACACAGCTTAAGGGGTTACGCCACTGTAACCGCTAAAAAAATAGGGTTTTTTGTGATTTTTTTCCTGGCTTTCAAAAAGTTTGTAGAAGAAGTTATTCACAGGTGTTATTGGACACATATTAGACTTTATTTTGGAATTTTTTTGACACAGCAATATCAACATATAGGTGGCTCCACTGCATCCTCCTAGGCCATGTTTTCCCTGCAGGGCTTCACGGCACGCAGCACTGAAGGTGCAATTTTGAATCTGCGACAAAATAAAAAATTCCTGTTAATCTAGAGGCTTTTTGCTAGAGAAGATCGGGTGGATTTTTAAAAATATTGATTTTTAAAATTTTGGCGGGAGTTTAAAAAAATTTTTTGATTTTTGAGGTAAAAAATGACATGTATTTTGTTAATTAAAAGTCAACCAATCGAGTTATCAAAAATTCCACACGATCTTCTCTAGATAATGTTATTGTTAAGATCCAGTCAAAATTTTAAGTCAAAATATTGAAAATTGTTCGAGTTGTACCGCGTGCCATTTTGAAAAATCGTGTTTCGAGAAAAACGCGTTCAAAGTTTTGGGAATGGTTTTCTATGGGCATAACTGAAAAATTCGAGGTGCAAAAAATGTTTACCATTAGTCGGCAATGCCAGGACCATAGAGCTGGCCTTCAAGGTTCAAAAATGCCTCATTCGCCTCCTTCCTGACTGATTTATTGAGCGAGCGCGCCTCTTTCGCCGCGTGGCTCAAAGATGCCTCGGCGCACTGAATTCGTTTTTTATCGCTTTCAATGCAAAAATTGTATGACTGGGGCCCAATCTCCATCTCCAACACTTTAAATATTTGGAGAACAGTCTTGAGGCCGTCGTTAAAGTTACAAACAGCGATATCCGATGCGATATCGAGCACCTTTTTTCCGCTTGACGATGATTTGGGGGCTAAATTCCAGACGGTAGCATAGAAACTTTCGTTGTTATTCTGAGTGTAGCCCCCCAAACAACGCTGCAGCAACTCGTCCCGGCTCAAATCAGTGTAGATAGGTTTAATGGCTTCAAATACCTCATCACTCATTGGCGGGTTATGGCAATACTCGGTTAATTCATTCGCTGCTTCCGCTTTCTTCCAACTACACCATTTCTCCGAACACTTGTCGTGCTGAGGCTTGCTGTCAGTTGATATCTTGTGGTAAAGAGTTGCCCAGATGTCATTTTTCATTTTTTTTTATGGAATCGGGGTTTCGGCGGATTGCCAAACTATAATAAATGGTTAATTCATCAATTAATTTGGCAGTAAGTTTGCCCCTTCCGCCGAGACCTTTGGTTTCTTTTTTCAAGTTACGCAAACGTGTGCCAATACGTTTTTGCACATGATCAATGCACTCTTTCTTCTTTACTGCAATATTTTCGTATGGATGGGAATCCTCGATGCCTTTGAAGGTTTTTGAATCGCCATCCCCGATGTAATTAGAGTATTTTACTTCGAAGAGAGCTTCTGAGCGTTTGAACATCTCGACGATGGCATCAACTTCCATCTTGCCCGATGACCCTTCATGATTGGCTTGACATTCATTGACGTGACTTGTGTGCCATTCCTCGAATTCCAATGTATCATTTTTTGGCGCCCAATGCTCACACGATTTACAGTACTTTGATTTCACTTCAACGTCGATGATTTTGCTGGTGAACCAGCCGATCAATGATGAGACGCCAAAGAGGGATGAAAATCCGCGCTTTCGCCACGACCCGTCGCCGGAAACCGTTATTCCATCATTTTGCCCTTTTTCCTGTGTTTTAGCCTTCACTTCTTCCGCCGCGTTGATCAATTTATCATAGAAAGAATGAAAAATAGGCCGCGGCAATTCCATGAACGCACAAAACTTTTCGATCCCACTAAGTCCTACTCCCAGCAGTCTCATTGCTAATACAATCCTTCGATTTATTTCATACGCGTTTTTAATGAATTTGCAACTCGGAATTTCCACATCACGGCAGTTCGGACAAGCGATTACAATTTTAAAGCCTAAGCCACGGGGACTTTTCTCTTGGAAAGAAATATCAGATCCGCATGTTTTGCACTTTACATGCAGGGCAATGACGGAAAAAACGGCGAGAAAATTGCTAATTCGATATCCAAATTCGCTGTTGACATCGAGAACCTAGTCGCAATTTTTCATTTTCTTCGCAGAAGCGCTGACTCCCGCTGAATCGTCCTCAGATTCAAATAGATTCTTTGGTCGCTTTCTACCGCCCTTCCGGTGCCGTGTGGGATAGGAAGTTTGCGTGCCTTTTTTCCGAGATACACTGATTTGTTACTCATCCCGGAAAAAACACAACAAAACAGCGACAAAGTAAGAAAAACCAAGAAAAACACGGAAAAATTGTTTGACGATACACTAACGAAATTTGTTTTCAATATCTTCGACGCGACACCCGAAATGACAAAACAGACCGTTCGGAGAAATGCGGAAGCCGCATGTGCGGAAAAGTTCGCGGAAGCGAGAACGTCGCATACACCCGCTTCGGCATACGCGTGACGCGCTTGGCGGTAACCTCGTATTTCGCATAAAAACTTTTTATTTTATGCATAAAACGTTTTATTTCTTATTCTATAGGGTTCAAACTATTTTTTAAGCCAATAAAAAAAAATAGATTTTTTAAAAATTTTACAGTGGCGTAACCCCTTAAATAAATAAGTCATTGCATTTTGCACACTGCACTTTGGGCTGGCCACGGTCCACCTTTTGATCACACACACAAGGCATTATATAGTTATGATTATGGATAGTGTCCAAGCAGAACGATCACAGCCGAAACGAATTGCTTTGCTCTCGCACTCAAGCCGAGACGAAAAGTTGTAGTGCTATTGAGACGAATGCCAGGAAAAGCAGGAAAAAGCGTCTGCACTCGACGGTAGTCAGACGAAGACTGAATTCATACAGGTGATAGCGTAAGGGCAGCAACAAAATTTCAATGTATTTTGTTTTTGTTTTCTGGGTTTAGATTGCCAAAAACAGCCAATCAGAACAAAGCTTTCTTTTTTCATTGTTAGACTGTCAGAGTTTTACACAGGCATTTTGGCAATCTAGACCTTTTCCACCACAAAAAAATCAAATGAGCTGATTCAACGAGGTCACCTGTATTAATTCGCCTTGGACCACATCAACATACCTTCTGGTCAAATTTGACCGGGAAATTGTAAAAAAAACACAGTAAATTCATTTATTCTTCAATATTTATTTTATCTCCTTCAAAATAATCACCATCGGATGCAATACACATATGCCAACGTTTTTTCCACTCTTCGATACACTTTTCATAGGCCGCTTTCGGTATGGCTTTCAGCTCCCTCTGCGAATTCTCTTTGATGGTTTCAATCGAATCAAAACGCTTTCCACGTAGCGGTAATTTGAGCCTAGGGAACAGGAAAAAGTCGCACGGAGCCATATCTGGCGAATACGGTGCTTGTGGAACGACATTCACGCTATTTTTGGCTATTTTTGCGATTCACTTTTTGCAAAAAATTCAACCTTTTTCGGAACAAGTCGCGCGGCAACACGACTCATTTCCAAAACATCGTGTAAAATGGTTTGAACTGATGTTTTTGATATTTCAAGCTCTTCAGCTATCTCTCTTTGAGTCACACGACGATTTTCAAGCACTAACGCCATCACTTTTTCGATGTTTTCGTCATTAATTGATGTGGATGGACGAGCGGCATGAGGCAAGTTTTCGACCTCTGTACGACCCTCTTTGAACGACTTGTACCATTCATATGCCCGTGTTTTCGACATAGCAGACTCGCCAAAGGCTTTATGCAACATTCTCAACGTTTCGGCACAAGAAATTTCGTTGGAAAGACAAAATTTAATGCAAATTCTTTGATCAACAAATTCAGACATTGTTAAATTCGCAGAACAAACTCGAGGTAGACTTGTTTACACAGCTGTCAAAAACATACTAATGCACATATCGCGCTAAAAATTGACATGGAATGCTATAACAGTGCTACCAACTTTATGCCATCAGAAATTTGACAATATTTGGGGCGCGCTTCATTTAAATTGAAGCAAATTATGAAAGCTGACTTCGAATTAAGAAGTGTGCCGAAGTCATCGCGAATATCTTCGAATAGCCGAAGTGCGTATGGGACCTACTCAGTGTGCTTACTTCTACCACATATGTGGTAGATCTACCACATTTATTTTTAAAATCAAGTTTCTACCACATCTACCACGGAGGGCTTAAAATCTACACCATTTTTGTGGAACATAAATTTTTCTATTAACCAACCTCATATATGTAATACTTCTATATTGGCACTAAGCTCAAGGTACATTCGCCAACATCACAGTACAGCAATAGTGAAATATGAGCGAGAAAGCATATAAACGAATGTACCTTGACATTTGTCAAAAGTCAGGTGCGTTCAGGCGGGAAAAAAATTGACTGGGAAAAAATAAAAATTTGTCGAAATTAACTGGAATTTCTTCAACCGCCCCTGGAGCAGTTTGACAGTTGTTCATGTGTAGAAGTGCACATGTATACACGCATAGAAATACATTCGCAAAATTTCGTGTTTTCTGTCTCATCGCTTGTCTCCCTTTGATTTCCGAATGAAAACACATTGTGAAGATACGTTAGTGCCAATATAGAAGTATTACATATATGACCAACCTATTACTCCAAGTAAATTAGAGCTTTATGTTGTAAAATTTATGTTAGGGCTGCATTGAACATTATAAGTGAAAATGTGCAGAAAGAAACGTATGTGATAGCACTCTCATCACTTCGAAAGCAGTGCATTACAAATAGTTGACAGTTTGACAATCGTTTTGCCGGCAGGTGCAATTAAAATGGAAAAATGTCTAAAAAAGTTGAATAATTTTTGCCTTTATTTTTTAGTAACGTATAGTTTTTTAGAATATCGCATGGCGATGGCAATGCGCTTGGACGGGACGAAGTTTTACCACGCGAAGTTGTGCCTGCTGCTGAATTTTGCGAGTCCGAGCTCCCAAAAAAGAAAAAAATATAGTCAACAATACAAAAAATAATGGGAAGAAACACGGCACGGGTTAAAGTGCATAGAAGAACGTAAAATACAATTAATGTACAAATACAATGAAATACAATAAATGTGCAAATGCAATAAAATACAATTAATGTGCAATACAAAAAATCGACCACATTTCATTCAAATCTACCACATTTTTTTCACTGAGTCTACCACATAAATGAAAAATTAAGTAAAGCACACTGGACCTACTGTGCTGGTACATGATGCAATTATAAAGGCGAGATCTTCCTTGACAGCTCGTTTTTGACACTGTCTTATAGAACGGGAGCCAATGTTGTCTAGTTGGCATTCAAAAGAAGGGGGGAAAACGACGAAGCAAATTAATAGCTTCAAATACAAATTAATAAATAGTGATTGCAGCAAAAGATTAATATTAGTCAGGCGCGGATCCAGAAAAATATTTCGGGGGGGTTTTAAAAAGTAATTCCTTAAAATGTATAAAATCAGCCCGATCGTGAACAAAAATTTCCTTGGAATTTTTCTCTTCCTCCGAAATTCGGAATCGTGAAGCATGTTCGAAAAATTCCGGAGGAAATTTTGCTATCGTGAATGGCATTCCGATGGAAAAACTCGCGAATTTTTTCACTGTGATTTCCATCAACAAATTGTGCGGGAAAAAATTGTTATACTGAAAAATGTAAGTTTAATTTACAATTTATTTTAATTTTACTGCATTAAATGTGTACTATTGTAGGTCGCAAACAACTAACAGCCAACAAATGGAAATTTTAATGGAGTTTGTGGAAAAATACCCGGACATCGCCAACGGTTTCACGCGACGAAGCCGGGAGGAAATTAATAGCTTATGGAAGCAGCTAGAAAATAATTTGAATTGTGCTGGGCCCCCTATGAAATCCGTATTTGAGTGGAAGAAGGTATACATTTCCATTTTGCATGTAATTTTAAATAACCATTGTCATTGCAGGTGTGGGCAGACAAAAAAAATACATCAAAAAGAAACTAGCTGAAAATTTGCGCATGAAAAATGCAACGGGAGGTGGGCCATACAAGAAGTACAACTTTTCTGCTACAGAAGAAGCAGTCATACGGATTTGCCAATTCGATGAATCCATACAGGACAGCGCAGAGGCAAGCAGGTTCGGTCTGCCTGCCTGCCAACGCGGTGGCGAAAAAGCCACTTGCAAGACTAGCACAATTACTGACAAGACTGATACAAGTGCAACGGAAGGCCTATGCATTGACCCATTGGTGGAGGACTGTTGTGACGATAGCATAAACATGGAAACATGTATATGGAACATAAACATGGAGCCCGCTACGCCCAACGTAAGCCGTAAACGTCCCAGGCAAACGCATGACTTGTTGGACGAATCCAATAAATTACAATCTGAGTTTATTAGTGAACTAAAAACTGCAACGACTGATTTGGTTGCAAGCAGTGAGAGAACGTGCAGGGCAGTTGAAAATCTGGCCGATCAACAAAAATTGATGTTGCAGGAATCCAAGCGACACAATTTGGAAATAGAAAAGATGAGAAAAGCTGAGCTGGAACGCAAATTAGAACTGAAACAGCAACTCATCGACATCGAAAGAGAAAAGATGGAGAATATGCGGATGCACTTTAATGCTAAATAATGAGAATTTTGTTAGAAATGAAATACAGTATAGTTTAGAAGTTACAGTTTACAGTTTAGTTTGAAATACAATAGTTTAGAAATAAAAAACATGTCCATGTTATGTTTGAAAAAATGATTAAATAAAATTGAATTATAAAGAATTGCCTATTTGTACTCGGATACGCTGTGCTGCTGTCGTGTAAGTCGCCATGTTTTCCATATCATTTCTTGACTCATCCAGTACCTCTTCATTGACAACTTCGTTCAAATCTGATGGTATATTGACAGGTTCGGCTTTGAAATGAAGGCAAATGTTGTGAAGTGCACAGCATACATTTGTGATTTTTATAGCTTTTAAAGGGCTATAGTGCAATTCTCTAGCACCTAATAAGCATCTCCATCTGCTTTTTAGAAGACCATTAGTTCTTTCGATAATATTTCGGCACTGCTTATGAGCATTATTAAACTTGCACTCAGGAGTCCCTTCCCTACAAGTTCGGTGAGGTGTCAGCAACCAAGGCTCCAACGGGTAGCCTGCATCACCTGATTGGAATAAAATGCGAGTATATACGAATTTGTATAAGTAATACAAAAATTATTGTTTGTAATTCCATGCAAATACCTAAAAGCCATGAATTTTCTTCACCGTGCAAGTATTGAGCTTCCATCCACGACCTAAGCTCACTTACTCTCCATATTAAAGCGTCATGACTTGCACCAGGGTGGGTTGCGTCAACGTAGCGAATTCGCATAGCCTCATCACAAACCTTTAAGTACATTAAGCAGTATTATAATTTCAAGTTGCTTCTTAATTAATGCGGCAAAAATCAAAATTCTTACGAGCATCACATTCAAACTATAAAACGCTTTTCGGTTATAGTATAAATGCTTATTTTCCGGAGGACCGATGATCCGAATGTGCGTTCCGTCAATACAGCCCAGCACCCCTGGGAGTTTAAATTTGTTGTAAAAGTGCAATTTAGTGGCACTTTTTTCCTCTGCGGTCTTCTGCATTTGTATCCATTTCGGACACAATTTGCGCTCTAAAACGCTCAACACTTCGGAAAGCACTTCTGAAAATGAAGATTGGGCCAACCCAATGTCGAATTCTTTGCCCACTCCAGTTTGGTAGCTGCCTTCAGCGAAGAACCGTAACGAACCGCATAACTTTATCGTTGGCGTTGCAGCAAAATTTTTTCGTCTTGGCGGCAAAGATTCTGTGAGTGTTTCCAGCAAATATTTGAATGCGGGTTTGTTGACGCGAAAGTATTTTACAAATCTAAAGCAAATAATCAAATCAAGCAAATAATCAAATAGCACATTTGTTCTAAAATTTTAGATTTTAATACGTACAGCGCAGCTGGTGGTTCCAAAGGATTGGATTTGTCTCGTATATTCCTTCGCACTAATCTCACTTCTCTTTTTTGCGCTGAGATTTCTTCTTCAGCCGCTATAATACACACTGCTCGGAACATTTTTGCAATTTTACTTAAATTATTCTTTCCGTTGACTGTCAAAATATGAATTCCGAAAGCTGCATTTTTTCTCAGAACTTGGCAGCATTTTTTTTGATTGGAAACATTTTCCGATGGAAATTTACGATAGAGGAACTCCCTTCGGGGGAAGAGAAATATTTCCATGGAAAAAAATTTTCCCCGAGATTGCCGATAGGGCTGAATGTCTTTTAATTTGTATGTAGTTTTATAGTCGATCCACATATTTCGGGGGGTTCAACCCCAACCCCCCCGCCCCCCCCCCCCCCCTGGATCCGCCACTGATATTAGTTTATTATTTTGTGCATTATATTTAATTTTTTGTATTGATTATTTTTATTTATTTAAAAATTATACCCCTAAAGTGAATGCGACATTTAAAAAATAATTTTTTACTTCGCGGGGCAATGCGACAGTGGAAGTTTCGTGAAGAAGTTTGTAGCTTATTTTTTCAAATAACGCTATTTTACAACTATTAATTTTGTTAAAGGCGTGTTCTAATTTTACTATTTTACTGAAAAAGTCTTGTGAGGGCTTCCTTAGGCCACCATGCGAAATCTGGTCAACCCATTTGAACGTTGCTTCAGTTGCGTTGTATTGACTGAGATTTAATTTCTTGAAAATGTAGTTATTTGTTTCACCTATAGAAATGTATGCTGAAATTGTTTCCCCCTTTTTTTTTAGAAGCAAAAAATACAACATTCTTTTCATCGACGTTTCTATAAGACAGAATGTTAACCAATTTTTTCAGTTTTCCGTCATTGAAGAACTCACCTTTATAATTTCATCATGGCGCTGGTACACAAATTTGTGCGAGTTGACACCTCTATGTGTTTATTTGCTTAGTGCTAATTAGCACTAAGCACACAGGCCATGGCCATCGATGGAAACTCATACACATAAATCGCAAAAACTAACACATTCACACATTGTGATACATTAACATTTCAAAAATTTGAAAAAAAATCAAACTTTCATTTAATCAGCTTTTGCATCAGCGATGATGCATTTATACATACAACAGCAATGAGGAATAAATGCCTCAGTTCATCCGTATAGGTAACTATGTGTGGAAAAGAGACAGCTATGTCAGCCGCCACCACGTGGCACCTTGGCAGATGCGATTTTGATTTTATATTACATACTAGCTGGGCCCTGCGGCTTCGCACGCAAGCTCTCTTGTTTCAACCCAATACAAATTCTGAACCCATTGTTGACCCCGTCAGATTTTAATTAAAAAAAACATATGTCTATTATCGTTGATGTCCAGTATTTCCAAAAAGTTTGAAGTCAAAAGCCCTTTAAATCATGGGTTTTCACATTTACCCTAAACAAATTCTTAACCCTAAGTTTATCACGGTAGATTTCGATTTTCTCAAAAAATGAAAAGCACATTTTAATTATTTCCCGATAGAAGTGCTTTTTGTCTAAGTTCTCCATACAAACTGTTAGCCCATTGTTGATCCCGTTAGATTTTGATTTTCAAAAAAGTGAAAAACACGTGTCAAATTATTTCTCACTAAGAGTACTTTCACATAATTTAAATCTCAGTGGCCCCATTAATTCATGTTTTTTTTACAGTTTCGCCATACAAAATTGTAACCGGTCGTTAACCCCGTCCGATTTTAATATTCGGAAAAAATGAAAAACACGTATCGAGTTATTTTATGTACATTTGAAGTACTTTCACCAAGTTTGAAGTCAAAAGGCCCAAACAAATTTGTTTCTCCATACATACTTTTAACACGTCGTTGATCCAGTTAGATTTCGATTTTGAAAATAATGAGAAACGCGTGTCCAATTTCAGGAAGTTCGAAATCAATATGTCTCTTAAATCACTTTTCTTCATACAACACAACACATTTTTGCCCCTTTACACCCCGAATTTCAAAAAATCCCGTCTTAGCGGAGGTTCATTTTTCAAGATGTACCTACAGTTCAAATTTCATATTTATAGCTTCAGCGGTTTGGGCTAAGCGATGATGAGTCAATCAATCAATCAGTCAGTCAGTCAAGACAAACAATCCATGTACATATATAAAAATTGAGGCGGTACCACGCCCCTTGTCCAATGCTCACAAATTTCTTCTAGTCGAATTGTGCTACTAAGTGGAAAGTTCGTACCAAGTTTCACTGGTGTGTGTGTGTGTACTGCATAACTGTTGGATCATAAAAAATGGGCCATGCCCCTTGACCAACGCCGATCAAATCTCATCAGTAGAATGACACATCTATGAAACGACGGTACACCAAATTTCAATGCTGTGCGGCTTACAACTCCGAAGCTATTCTATACAAAAGATTTAAGTTCTATGGGCGGAGCCACGCCCTCTTGTTAAATACCCGCCCATTCCGTCTGTGGAAAGATATGACTAAATGGTAAATTCGTACTAAGTTTCATTGATGTGCGACGAACAGTTTAAAAATTATGCGGACAGTTTGGGTCAAACAAATGTGCCACGCCCCTTGTCTAACCCCCATCAAATTTTAACAATAGAATGACACTTTTATGGAACGATTTCGTACCAAATTTCAATGCTGTGCGGCTTACAATTGCGAAGCTATTCCATATAAAATATTTGAATTGTATGGGCGGAGCCACGCCCTCTTGTTAAATACCCGCCCCATTCCCTCTGTCGAAAGATATGACTAAATGGTAGGTTCGTACTAAGTTTCATTGATGTGCGATTAACAGTTCGAAAATTATGCGGATAGTTCGTGCCCAACAAATGTGCCACGCCCCTTGTCCAATGCCCATTAAATTTTAACAGTAGAATTACACTTCTATGGGAGGATGCCAAACCAAATTTCAATGCTGTGCCATTTAAAAGGAATGAATTGTATGGGCGGTGCCACACCCCCATGTTAAATACCCGCCCCATTCCCTCTACCGAAAGATATGATTAACTGGTAGGTTCATACCAAGTTTCATTGATGTGCGACTTACAGTTCTGCTGAAATGTTGTGTCATAAAAAATGTGCCACGCCCCTTGTTCAACGCCCATAAAATTTTAACAGTAGAATGACACATCTATGAAACGACGGTGCACCAAATTTCAATGCTGTGCGACTTACAATTCCGAAGCTATTCCACCTAAAAGATTTGAGTTGTATGGGCGGTGCCACACCCCCTTGTCCAATACCCACCCCATTCCCTCGGTCGAAGGACATGATTAAATAGAAAGTTTGTACCAAATTTAATTGATGTGTGACTTATGGTTCCAAAGTTATTGTCTAAAAATGTATTCTTGTAGTGCCACGCCCCTTTTTCCCGACATTTCTTTTTTTATAAACCTTCACGTAAACATTTTGAACAAACCCGCCGAAGGAAGTATTCAAGTTGGTCCAGACGTTTTCGAGTTTTAAGCGGACGAACGAACCACGTTTCATTTTTATATACATAATATAGATTTACTATTTATGTTACAAATTTGTGTTAGTTCTATTGCTTTTAGTTATTGCTGTATGTAAATTTTAATTAATTGATGATTTAATGACTTTTTTACTTGGAAAATGAATCAATGCAATAAATACAAATAACGAAAAAATAATTTTGGTTTTATTCATTTTCACTGTTGATGGAAATTTATATCAGCGGTGATGCATTTAGTCATCAGTGTTGATGAGCTTTCCCATCAGCGGTGATTAGCACCGTGGATGGATATTTATATAAGCGCTGATGCATTTACACATCAGTTGTGATGAACTTCTTCATCAGTGCGGACTGAAAGCGTGCATTCAATTTTAATAGGAGTAAATGAGACAGTTGTATGTTCAACAAGTTACTGAAGTTCGTGTGTTGAAAGGTGATGCAAGATCACATGTACACAAAAGTTTCCATCACTTTTTTCACAAAGCCCTTAAGAAGGTGATGGAAACTTTGATCAACACCGGAGGATACCAGCGAATTCTGAGGCGATTGTGTGGGCAAAGGTGGACGAGGACGAGGGGACGAGTCGGCTGTGGGTTGTAGAAGCACCGAAACAAGGACACGACAACATCATCATCGGACGTACATTAGTGGAACCTAGGAATGGCAGAATACTGGTCTGAATACTGAACCCCCTGAATGCACCCAGATATGTCGGGAAAGATGAGGTAATTGGCGAGTGTAAGGAAGCTGTAGCAGTGGTCAATTGCGAGAGTAGCCCGCCGGGAGATAATAAGAAGAGCGGTTTTAATATGGACGCCATACCGCAGGAGAACCAGTGGAGCAGCGAGTTGACGGCCAAGCAGAAACAGAAGGCGAGGTCACTCCTGCAGCACTATGGGGCAATATTTGCGGCAGAAGTAGGCGGAAGAACAGCCACAGTGAAGCACAACATCGACACCGGAAGTGCAAAACCGATTTGCCAACCGCCAAGACGAGTTCCTCTGGCCAAGAGGGAAGAGGTCACAAACTTGATCGAAAACATGCGGAAAGAAAAGGTCATAGAGCCTTCTTCGGGCCCCTGGTGCTCGCCGGTCGTGCTAGTCAAGAAAAAGGATGGCAGTACCCGGTTTTGTGTGGACTATTGGAAGCTCAATGATGTGACCAAGAAGGACAGTTATCCACTACCGCGGATCGATGACACAATGGACACGCTGTCAGGCACACAGTAGTTCTCCACGCTCGACTTACGCAGCGGCTATTGGCAGGTAGAGCTTGCAGACAAGGAGAAAACGGCTTTCAGTGTGGGCGATGGTTTGTGGCAGTTCACCGTCATGCCGTTTGGACTCTGCAACGCACCAGCAACATTCGAGCGGCTAATGGAACGCGTGCTAAAGGGGCTGCATTGGCGGACGTGCCTGGTGTACCTCGACGACATAATCGTGATGGGTAAAAGCTTCGACGACCACCTGGGAAAGCTGAAGGAGGTATTCGAGCGGATACAAAAAGCTGGGCTTAAACTCAACCCGAAGAAGTGCTCGCTGTTCCAAAAAGAGGTCAAGTATCTGGGTCATACGGTTTCTGCCCGCGGAGTACATACGGATGAAGGCAAAATCACGGCGGTGAAGGAGTGGTCCCGGCCACGCAATCTACACGAACTCCGCAGCTTCCTGGGCCTGTGCACATACTACCGCCGATTTGTTCCGGGATTCGCGAACATAGCCAGCAGCTTGCACAAACTGACGAAAAAGAGCCAAGCTTTCGAGTGGAACGAAGAGCAGGAGCAGGCTTTTGCGCGTCTGAAGGAAAAACTGTGCACTGCTCCAATTCTGGCCTTCACCGTGCCTGGAGAGATGTTTGTGCTGGATACAGATGCAAGCGGGCATAGTATTGGCGGTGTGCTATCACAGATAATAGACGGCCAAGAACAGGTGATAGCATACTACAGTAGGATTCTGTCGAAACCGGAACGCAACTACTGTGTGACACGGAGAGAACTGCTGGCGGTATTGGACTGCGTAAAACACTTCCACAAATATCTGTATGGACAAAGGTTTCGCCTGCGCACAGATCATGCGGCATTGAGATGGCTCCTGAACTTTAAAGATCCTGAAGGGCAATTGGCGCGGTGGATCGAGCGACTGCAGAGCTACGACTACACGATAGAGCATCGCAAGGGCAGTAGCCATGGAAATGCCGATGCCTTGTCACGCCGTCCGTGCAAAGTCGAATGCAGGCAGTGCTCGCGAGCCGAAAGCAAAGAACAGATAGTGGACATCCGGTTGGTAAGCGTTATGCCAGAGGAAGAGTGGTCTGCGGAGAGGCTACAAAAAGACCAGCGTGAGGATGCGGATCTTGCAAAAATCGTCGAAGGCAAGGAGCAAGGCGCACGTCCAGACTGGCAGGTGAAAGCCCGATCGCTAAGGCTTACTGGGCGCAGTGGGAAAGTCTGCGGCTGAAGGAAGGATGCCTGTATCGCGAATGGGAGAGCGCGGATGGTCGGACCATCAACTCCCTAATGGTAGTGCCGAAATGCAGAATCAACGAGGTCATCGAGGCATACCATAACGACTCCAGTGGAGGGCACCTGGGCATCACCAAAACCGTCGCCAAGATAAAAAGACGATTCTACTGGGTAGGATGCCAGGAGTCTGTAGCCGAATGGATTAAGAGCTGTGACCGATGTGCAGCCGCGAAAGGTCCGACAAGAAGGTCTCGGGGCTGCATGCAGCAGTACAACGTGGGAGCGCCCTTCGAGCGGATTGCTATGGACGTCGCTGGCCCATTCCCAGTCAGCACTCAAGGCAACAAATATGTGCTGGTGGTAATGGATTACTTCAGCAAACGGCCCGAAGTGTACCCTATTCCTAACCAGGAAGCAACTACGATCTCGGAAAAGCTGGTAAACAACTGGGTAGCCAGGTTCGGAGTTCCGTTTGAGTTGCACTCAGATCAAGGCCGGAATTTCGAGTCTGCGGTATTCAAGGAAGTGTGTGAGCTGCTTTGCACTCACAGTCCGACGGCATGGTGGATCGTTTTAACCGGACACTGGAAGAATATCTGCGGAAGGTGGTAGGCAGGAATCAAAAGGATTGGGACACGCATATCCCCCTGTTCCTGATGGCGTATAGGTCAGCCCCGCACGACACGACATCACTCACTCCGGCACCAGTGTTCGGCACAGAGTTGCGGTTACCCGCTGACTTGAAGTTCGGGGTGGTCAGCACGACGGGAGGCGCTAGGACTGACTACGTGGTCAATAAGCGGGCGGAACTGGAGGAAATTCACCAGTTCATAAGGAGCCGCACCAAACTCGTCAGCGATAAGGCGAAAGCCCGATATGATCTGCGGGCCAACTCAGCAGGGTTCCAGGAAGGCGATCTGGTAATGCTCTACAACCCGCAGCGGAGGAAGGCTTTGTCTCCGAAACTTCAAGCGTCATGGGAAGGACCTTACGAAGTCGTGACTAGGATAAACGACGTGGTATACAGGATTCAACGTTGCAGCAATAAAGGCGCTAAGCTGAAGGTAGTCCATTTGGAGCGCCTGGTGCCTTATCACAGCGGAACCTCTGCACTTGTTCGGGACGAACAAGTCTAAGTGGTGGGCAGTGTAACGAAAAGACAGTCTGTCGCTGTGCAAAGCAACCCTGTCGCTACGCGCCGTGCTATAACTCAATCTGGCAACGACGGCCACGATAATGATGGAAACTTTTAGTCCAACCTGGCAATGATGGAAACTCTTAGTCTAACCTGGCAATGATGGTCGCGATCATCATGGAAACCTTTAGTCCACCCCGGAATGTGCGAGAACGATCTGCGCGATGGCCGGACAGGTATAAAAGGCAGCCGGGTGCGGCGCAGCGAGTCAGTCTGATTTTGACTAGCGGGGTTGCCACGTGGAATAACAAAGCAAATATTTAAGTGTAAAGACAGTGAAGTGTAAATCTGTGAAATAAAGTGACTGTTGGTTTTTATTGACTGCGTTTGAGGAACTAAGTGTGTTTGTTTATTTCAAATTGCACAATCTAGTGATTCGTACTAGCCCACTAGAACTGGTATTCGTAACAATATTATAAATATTATTTCAAATATTTTCGCTAATAGGGGAGTTTACCCGGTCCAACATGTGCGACGAACAAGTGCGCTTACACCAATGCTGGACTGTGTGAACGCAAGAAACCACCGCTTGACGCACATGTTCGTTGGTTTTCAAAATTTTTTGATCCAACCAATGTAAGCGCTTGTTTTTCGCACCTAGTACATTTTGGCAGTTTCAGAAAGTTCGCGAAGCGTAAACGTGGCGATGGCGACTGTAGAAAACGTAAACAAAAATTTCTTGCATTCTCTTCTTCCTTTTCATTCTCCAAAAGTTCATATAAATTTAGTGTTGCTAGAAATTTTTTTGGTCATGTTTCTTTGAAATCTTGTGCACGAATGGTGTTGTTGAACAACTGTGACCGTGTAAACGCAAGAGAAGATTGTACTGTTACAACTTCGTCGCACATGTTGCATCGTGTAAAGCTGCCTAATGCGATGATGTAAATATGGATATCAAATGAAAGAGAAAATGTGTAGCTTTTCGTTAATAATAATGTTTTAATTTTTCACTTTTAAAACAAAAAGATGTCAATAATTGATTTCAAGAATGTTACCAATTCGGTTAAATTAAAGATAACAGATCTACATCGTACATTTTCAAGGGCTTGTGGAGACAATATCTAAAAGAACCAACACCTACAAGAAGGGGTATTGCTACCAGTGTGACCGCAGCCTTGTAAAAAATTGTAGCACAGAAGAGACCTAAAATGTATCAATATGTATCACCTTTTTTTTTAAAGTATCAAAGTATCAATATGGAATAAGCCCAATAATTTTTATGAAAAAACACTTTCTAAATTTTTTAATTATTCTTGAAAACAAAAAAGTACACGTATCGAAGACATATTCAGTTTTACTTGGTACTACATAGTATAATAATAAAAAAAATGTCTTACACGTACATGTAGCAGTTCAACTCGGTACTACACCTTTTCAACCTCAAAATGAGAATATGTTAATCCGTAATGAGAATACGTTAATTCATAATGTGCAATATAAATTCGTAATGGGAATACGTTAATTCAAATGAAAAATATAAATTCATAATGAGAATGTGTAAGTTCATAATGTGCAATATAAATACATAATGGGAATACGTAATTCAAAATGAGAAAAGGAAAATTCAAATTGAGAATGCGTAAGTTCATAATATGCAATATAAATTCGTAATGGGAATACGTTAATTCAAAATGAGAAAAGGAAAATTCAAATTGAGAATGCGTAAATTCAAATTGGGAAAAGGAAAATTTGAAATGAGAACTATGTAGTATAAGGTATATTTTTACACCTTTTCAACCTCAAAATGAGAATATGTTAATCCGTAATGAGAATACGTTAATTCATAATGTGCAATATAAATTCGTAATGGGAATACGTTAATTCAAAATGAAAAATATAAATTCATAATGAGAATGTGTAAGTTCATAATGTGCAATATAAATACATAATGGGAATACGTAATTCAAAATGAGTAAAGGAAAATTCAAATTGAGAATGTGTAAGTTCATAATGTGCAATATAAATACATAATGGGAATACGTAATTCAAAATGAAAAAAGGAAAATTCAAATTGAGAATGCGTAAATTCAAATTGGGAAAAGGAAAATTTGAAATAAGAACTATGTAGTATCTATAAGGTTTATTTTTAGTAACTTTTATTATATGATTTCAAAAATAATGATTTCAAAACATAATAGGGGTATTCTCGATGTCTTGCATAGCCCTGACATCGTGCACGAAATGCATAATTGACATGGCCATGCATTTCGAGCAACGACACAACAACAAAATACAAGCAAAAACAGTTTGCATTTTTTGCATGTCATGCTACGCAAAAACCCTTGTGTTGTGTGTGACATCGCGATTGTGCGGCAGCCATTTAATTTTCTTCGTGTGCGCAAGCGTATTTTCTTTATATTTGGTTTTATTTCAACCTTTTTATATAATTTGCATATATGTCTTGCTTGCAGGTAGAAATGGATCAACCGAAAACCAAATTAAAAAGAATTGGAGAAAGTTTGCGGCATTTTTGCAATATTTGCAATGTGTGCTTTTTTGTGCGTTCTCGATGTGTAGCATTTTCCAGTCTTGCACGGTTGCATTTTTACGAATTCTTCCTCCGTGCAAGACATCGAGAATACCCCTAATGATTTCAAAACATAATGCAAACAAGCAGTGCTTAAACAATTTTTACATCCCTACGTTCATATCCTGTAAAGCAAGGCCATTTGCATGGAAAGTTGTGGTGTGCTTACAGCTCTGGCACAATCTCCACCAGTAATGGTTTGCTTTGCGTTACGCATTCTCAATTTGAATTTTCCTTTTCTCATTTTGAATTAACGTATTCCCATTACGAATTTATATTGCACATTATGAACTTACGCATTCTCAATTTGAATTTTCCTTTACTCATTTTGAATTACGTATTCCCATTATGTATTTATATTGCACATTATGAACTTACACATTCTCATTATGAATTTATATTTTTCATTTTGAATTAACGTATTCCCATTACGAATTTATATTGCACATTATGAATTAACGTATTCCCATTATGAATTTATATTTCTCATTATGAACTTACACATTCTCATTTTGAGGTTGAAAAGGTGTAGTATAATATAATCAAAACAACAAAAATATCTTATAAATAATCGAATTTTTAGTTTTAATAGTTATAAGACTCAAAAGGGCTTCGTATAAAAGGGGTATATATGTGTTACGTATCACGGGTATGTAGACGCATCACTGTTCTGCAGACACCGTGCACCTGGTCTGTGGCGAACCTTCATAGTAATTTCTGATGCCTACGCGCGCATCTGTCCTCACCCGTAGCTTCGGCAGTCGTGGTATCCATTAAGGCACCTTGGAATTCATTACCTACAGACCCAGCCTTCGTAGCCAGAAACGAAATTTATGCACGCGGTATATATCTTGAATTTCAGACGGACGAACAAAAAAAAAAACGGACGACTTATATTAAATTTCTACCAACCGATTCACACAAACCCCCTTCCCCCACATCCATGCCCCAACTTCCCACAGACTAAACTAAAAAAGGAATGAATTTCTTACACACAACCAAAAAACAAGCAAAGATGCAATTCACAAATAATCTTATCAACTAAACTTATCTTAAGCTTCGAATTCCGGATTCCAAACGTTGATATATGGTGGTGGTTGATATGTGGTGGTTGTGTGGTTGTTTAGTAGGGTGGGTAGGGTATAATATTCTTTACCCACTTTAGTTTTTATTATTTATTTATTGTTTTTTTCTTTAAATCATATTATTTATTGCTTTTATAAAAAAACCGCTTAATTTGTTTTGGTTTTTATAATTGTTGATATCTATTTGTATCTGCGCATACGAAGCGGCCTTTTATTTCACTCTTCCTTTCCGTACACACTGTCTTAAACATTTATTGGTTTTTTTTATTAAAACCCGCTTAATTCGTTTTGCTTTTTTTTTATAATTGTTGATATCTATCTGCGCATATGCAGCGCCTTTAGTTCACTACTGTTTTCCGTACACACTGTCTTAAACATTTATTGATTTTTAATAAAAAACCGCGTGATTTGTTTTTTTTTTTTTAATTATTGATATTTATATTGTATCTGCGCATACGCAGCGCCTTTAGTTCACTCTTCTTTCCGTACACACTGTCTTAAACATTTATTGGTTTTTTGTTTATTAAAAACCGCTTAATTCGTTTTGGTTTTTATAATTGTTGATATCTATTTGACTCTGCGCATACGCAGCGCCTTTAGTTCACTACTGCTTTCCGCACACGACCGTCCTTCTTGCTAGTTATCCGTCGACTCCCCGTGTGGTCCATCCGAACTGTTCAGCAAGTCCGTCCGAGCAACTTTTTCTAAATCACACCCGACCCATTCGCTACCAACGCTTCACCGAATTCGACTTATAGCAAAATTCGACGGTACTTCGACTCGATGTTCATATGGGGGTGGGGAAAACGAACACGTTGTGTCAGCGTGTCGAAAAGGAAAATAAATAAGTAAAGGGAAATAAATAGACCAAAAAACAGGAGTACAGAAATGAGGATACATACGAGAAGAAGTAGCAATACAGTTGCGGCCGATGCTTCGCCGAATTCGACTTATAGCGAGATCTAACGGTACTTCTACTCGAGGTACATATGGGCGGGGGTGGAGAAAACGAGTTGTAGCACTGTGTTGAAATGGATGGGGTAGGGAAAGGAAAAGAAATAGACAACAGAAACAGGAGTACAGAAACGAGAATATCGAGCCCTTCCCGCGATTTTATCGTATGAGCCATTTTTACCGAAATTCTTTTTTTTACCGATAACGATAGCACTATAAACTAGCCATCAGTCCCTAAAAGCTCACTTCTCTACGATGAACCGTTACGAAGTTAGAGAAAAAAAAATTTTATCGTATGTCCACTTCATATTTCTCCTTCATTTTTTGTGCCCGCGACTAGCTAAGTATGTGTTACGATAAAATTGCTCTAGTTGCAAAAAGTTAATTTTTACATTTATTGCATAAGTGTAAAATTTAAAATATTTTAATAGTGAAAAGTGAATATTACTTAATTGTTGTTGTTTTTAATTTTTTTCAGTGTCACGTGCGTGTTATAAAAAATAGGTCTGCAGTTGTTCATAGTTACGTATTGAGTAAATTGAGGTGTAGTAATTTGATGATAAAATAAGAAATACTAGTAAAGTAAATGCTTTGATAGTAAAAAAAAGTGAAGAAAAAAATAAATAAAAGTTCTAAAAAGAAATTTTCTGTTTCAGTGCCCAAACCGTAACGCATTATCAACGCTGGTCCCTTATAGTGACAGCGATACAAGTTGTAATGAAGAACCAGACATTTGTGTAGGAAAGCGGGAAGGAGAAATAAGAAATTGCCAAAAAGAGTTGAAAATCAGGCGAACAGCCGAGTTGGCCCACGTAATGACATTTGCCCTAATCCATGCCTACTAAAAAAATATCCCTATTCATGTGCGCAAAAATTCACGGAAGATGATCGTCGGTATATTCACGAACACTATTGGGGCATGGACAGTAAAGTCCGAAAGAGAGACTGGCTGCTTTCCTGCGTCACATGCAAACAAGTACAAAGAAGGAGCGGAAGAACAAATAAGAAAACAAATTCTTACAGCTACCAACTAAATTATAACGGTGCCGTTTTCAGCGTGTGCCAACAGTTTTTGCTGAAAACTATTAACATTTCGCAAATGACTTTAAGGTATGCCATTGCGAATTCAAACAAATTAAAAGGTTGCGAAACAAGAAATAGAAATACTATACCACATAACAAAACAAGTGATGATAAGTTAGCTCTCGTTAAATCTTTTATTCAGCAGTTACCAGCGGTCCCCTCTCATTACTGTCGCAACAAAAGCAATAAGCTATATTTGCCCGAAGAGTATGGCAACGTACCAACGTTATATCCGGTGTTTTTAGAGGTATAGAACTTCGAATTGAAATAAAACACAAGAAAATCGTTTTAATGTCCATCAATTTGGCTTTATTGGAAGGATAATTTTATGCCATTAATGTTTAAATATGATTTCGGGCATGTGGCCGCCGCGGCTGGCTCGAATAAAGCCAATTCTACAGGTCCAATTTTCAACCACTTTTTCGAGCATTTGGGGCCGTATGTCGGCAATAACGCCACGAATGTTGGCTTCCAAGTCCCCTAACGTTTCTGGTTTGTTGGCGTAGACGAGCGACTTCACATATCCCCAAAGAAAATAATCCAATGGTGTCAAATCACACGATCTTGGTGGCCAATTGACAGGTCCATTCCGCGAAATTATGCGCTCATCGAATGTTTCCTTCAATAAATCGATTGTGACGTGCGCTGTGTGGCATGTAGCGCCGTCTTGTTGGAACCACAACTCATCCACATTCATGCCATCCAATTCGGGAACAAAATAGTCGGTTATCATGGCTCTATACCGGTCTCCATTAACGGTAACTGACTCCTCTTCTGACTGGGTCCTCTTCAACATTTTGCTCTACAGCGGCAATTGTTTCTTCGGTGCGCACTGTTCGACGTCTCTGCGGATGCGTATTATCACATAGAGTAAACGTAGTGCGAAAACGACCCATGGTTAACCGAATTAATTGCTCTGATGGACGATTATGTCGACCATAAAATGGACGGAGCTTGCGGTAAACTTCGCGAACTGAACCATTATTTTCGAAATAAATTTGCACGATTTGCAAGCGTTGTTCTTTTGTCAACCTGTTCATGATGAAATGGCAAACCAAACTGAACATAAATGACATTAGAGTTGCCAGATTTGACCACAAAATGCCAGTTTTATCTCTATTCGAAAAACAAACCTCTAAAAAAAACACCCTATATAAGTATTACACTAAATATTTAAAAGAGAGAAATTGCAAGAGCTTAAAAGTGTCGCTGAAAGTGTTTCGCAATATCTTCAAAGACGACTATCATCTCGGTTTTCATGTTCCAAAAAAAGATAAATGTTCTTTATGCGAAAAATACAAACATGCTGATCTGCAAGAAAAAGCTATGATACAGCAAACTGAAGAGTACAAACAGCACATACGTGATAAAGAAAGAAGCAAGGAGATCTTCCTCGAAGATATGAAACGAAGCAAAGAGCGTTCTTTATATTTATGTGCTAGCTTTGATTTACAAAAAGTATTGCACACACCACACGGAAGGAGTGTAAATTTGTTTTATTCAAGAAAGTACGCATACTACAATGAGAGCATTTATGAAAATGGCACCAGAGAAGGGTATTGTTTTTTGTGGGGAGAAAGTGATGGCAAACGTGGGAGCAACGAAATTTGCACTATTATTTTTAAGTATTTATCTCTTTTAGATGAAAAGAAAACTCATACTTTTATTAGTTTGTATTGCGACAGTTGTGCAGGACAAAATCGAAATAGGGCTATGCTGTCTATGTTGGCATATTTTCTTAAACATTCCACTTACATAACTAGTGTCAAAATTACTTTTTTATTGCCTGGTCATACTATGATGCCGGTAGATTCAATCCATAGCACCATAGAATCATTTATTCGTAAAAGAAATGTGTGGGCCCCTAGCGAATGGTTCACAATAATTTCTAATGCCAGAACAAACCCTACTAACTTCAAATGCATAGTTTTGCGCTATTCAGACTTTAAAGACTGGAAAGCTTTTTCTGATGCAATACTTTGCAACAGAATGCAACATATAAAATTAATTTCAATGTTTTACGATCAGTTTCTTTTGAAAAAAATACCTTTCTTATAAAATTCCAGTACGGTTATTTTTAAAATTCAAAAATTACAGAGTATGATTTTAGCGGCATAACCAAGACGAGACGCAAAGTACATGTTGCCAACATTGGCCCACCTTTTTTATATAAAAGCTTGCTAAGCATTTCAGTTCCTAAATATAACGATTTAAAAGGCCTTTGCGAAAAATGTGTTGTTCCGAAACAATTTCATAATGAATACTTAGATTTAAAATTTTATGGTATGATAAAAGATGTGCTAGTCCAAACAGATGAAGAAGACAGTATATAATTTTTTCAGAAATTTTTTTATTTTTTATATAAAACTACACTATATAACTATGAAATACACTTTGTCAATCTGAAAGTAACAATATGTTGTATTCAATAAATGAAAAAACATTATACCAAGGAAAAAATGATTTCTTACTTAGAAACGATTTTATCGTAAGTGCCACTGCAAAATTTGAATCGCTCATAATAGTGCCCGCACAAATTATCGTATGTCCAAAATAACGCCGTTGCGCTTTGCTGATGTCACTAAAATTACCTATTTCAAGTGTGTAACCCTAAATAAAGTGTGTATACCAAAAATCATGCAACTACAAGTATGTTGCGCCAATGCACAGTGATTCGACTCCATACAACCGCGGGACAAAATTAGAAGGAGTGGTCCGTTCTTCATAAAATTTGGTATACTAGTTAATCATGGTCTGCTGAATTGAAATCTCCATTTTGTTTTTCTTAAACTGTTGTAGTTTGGCAATGCCTGAGACTTAAATTTGCAAATTTCGTCATTTTTCGAGAGCTATAGCACCAAGTGTGTTGGTTAGATTTTTCAGATTTTACATTTAATCGGTAACGTCAACATTGATTATTCCAAAGAGTAACAGAAATTGTATCGGGACCCTCTGGTTTTGCAATAAAAACGATAATAATAGATGTATGTTTTGCTTTTTTGCAGATTTCATCATTTTTCGTGCTAATTGCTTACTTTTAGGCATAAATAAAATAAATTTTGTCGAAAAATACGTGTTTAGACCACTTTTCAAATTGAATTATTTTCTGAGATCGGAAGATATCGGAGGATATAATTACATTATCCGACAAAGAAAGAATGCTTCTTAAAACAAAAAAAAATCCAGGAACATACTTTCACATACTTTTTAGATATTTTCGTCTAAGTTTTGCCAATTTTCAGATTTTTAACTTAGAAAAATATTTTGAATTAAAAGTGAAGTAAAAGCCTACGCTTTGCAAATTTTGGGAAAACATTAAAAGCGAAAATGGCCACATCATTTCTTATTCTATATTGAAAGTTTAAGCAACTTCGTGCCAACCATGTATTTTTTTTTTTACTCAATAGACTAAAAAACAGAAAATAAGAGTTTAAATTTGTTTTTTGTAATTTGTTGTTGTTGTGAAAAAAAGTTTCAACTTTGAGCCGCTTTTGCACAGACACTAATTAATTTTTTGCACAGATTTTTTGGGGTTTTCTTAGTTGAAGTTTTACATTTCAAATGTCATCAAAATCGTTAAATTCTGAGACTATAAATTTTTTGAATTTTGTCTATGGAACGAATCACTGTGCAATGCAGAGAAAACCAAAAAAAACGTCTCCTGTAAAATTTGGTTTTTGGCTCATACGATAAAAACGCGGGAAGGGCTCGATATAGTCGGGAGAAAACCGCGAAACAACAGACGAGGCCGAAGATTACTGCCCAGAACAACACAAAAATTGCGGTACAGCTGCAAGTTTTGAAAAAGTGTGCACTTTAAGATTTACATTCTTGGATATCTTTACTGTGATACAATTCTCGTTTCCCTGTTTCTTCGTATTGTAGTTCATATAGATTATTGCCCCTCGCTCCGGCCACTCTGGCTATTAAAAATTTTGGTGCAAATTTAGCACAAAAACGCTTACTGGCATTGCTAAGCACAAAATTCCTTCTATATACTTTATCGCCTATTGCGAATTTTTTTGTACAACTACGCAAGTTGTAGCGATTTGCTGACGTTTCATACGCTTTTCTACATTGGCGCCTAAAGCCTCACGAACCAGTTTTATTTTGTCAGTCCTATCTACGACAGTATCTTCAAGAGATTGCAGTCTACGCAAAAGTTCGTAATTACGCCCATGAGACAACATTGTCTGACCAGTCAAAGCGTAATAAGGTGAGCAGCCAATTGTTTGGTGGTATGCACTACGCAATGCTTCTCCAATGTTTGCCAGATTGTGATCCCAATTTGTTTGGTCTTTACCAATATACGAAAGAATACCTACCAAAATTGATCGATTTACTCGCGGACTGTAGAGTGCAGTGTATATGTGGCGCATGCCGCGTTCTTCCAGAAGGTTATTAAACTGGCTGGACTTGAATTGCTTGCCATTATCAGTCAAAATGATTTCAGGCGTTCCGAAAATGCTAAAAACTTTTTCCCGCAGGTACTCACAGATTGCTCCGGAATTGGCATTTCGAATTGCTTTGACTAGAGGGAATTTCGTAAGGTGGTCAAGCACAATGAGTATGGCGATATTGCCTTTCTTTGAACGTGGATATTGACCTAAAAGGTCAATATAAAGTTTTTGGAATGCACGCTGCGTAGTGTATAGGCCAGCCATTGGTGGCCGCAAAATCCGATTAGGAGTTTTGCTTTTTCCGCAGACATCATCATCATTTACGTCTGTTACAATATTTGGCCAAAACAGGTGTTTGCGCAAGCGTTCCAGAGTTTTTGCTATGCCACCGTGGCACCTATTGGGCGGACAGCGAGCGCTGCTAACCACCTCGTAAACCAAATCTTTAGGTAGCCAGAGCTTCCAGTTGGACATTTCCCGTTCGGGGTCGCCATCTGCAAATTAATTTCGCTTATAAACATGTTTGCCAAGGATCCGCAAGTCCGGCATACGGGCTTCACCCTCTTTAATCCTATTTTTCAAATCCAAATTGACTATAGGTTCAAACTCTATTTCGCTGATTTCCGGTTCGAAATTTTGTCGAGACAGACAATCGGGCACAACATTTTGCGAGCCACGTCTATGTTCAATGTTGAAGTTGAATCCTTGAAGTTTTAAGGACCAGCGTGCCAACCTACCAGATAAATCTGGCTGCTTCATCAGCCATTTCAGACTAGCGTGATCGGTTACTATAGTAAATTCTTGGCCCTCTACATAGGCTCGGAATTTCTTCAGACTCAATATGGCAGCCAGGCATTCCAATTCGGTGACACTATAATTGCTTTGTGCTTTATTGAGTTTGCGGGGAAAATAAGCTATTGGTACTTCAATCCCGTCACTGTTTTTCTGAGCCAAAATAGCTCCCAATCCAAGCGTACTGGCGTCACACTGGATAATGAAAGGTTTGGTGTAGCCAGGGCTGGCCAATACTGGCGCGGAAGTCAGTTTATGTTTGAGTGCATCAAACGCAGCTTGTGTTTCATCTGACCACTTAAAGCCCTTGCTTTTCCTCAAGAGATTTGTAAGTGGTGCGGTTGTAGCATCATAATTGTCAATAAACCGTCGATACCACCCCGTCATACCGAGAAATCGACGCAATTGTTTTACAGTTTTTGGTAGTGGATAGTCGCTGATCGCTGACATTTTTTCTTGGTCAGTACGCAGTATGCCGTTTCCTACAATATATCCTAAATATTTAACTTCTTTAATGCAAAATTTGCTCTTTGCAACTTTAATGGTCAGGCCTGCTTTCCGCAAGTTATGAGCCACCTCCGCAAGAACTGACAGGTGATCAGCAAAAGTTGACGAAACAATCAAAAGGTCGTCTAAATATACAAAAACTTTATCCTTCAGCTATGCAGGAATTACCTTGTCCATCAAGCGACATAACGCTTGTGGCGCATTGCACAACCCAAAAGGCATGACGCAATATCGGTAAAGTGGTCGATTTGGCACGATTTGGCACATGTGTAGTTGCGCGATCCTTTGGCTAATGGTATTTGCCAGAAAGCCCGCCGAAGATCGAGTGAAGAAATATATTTTGCTTTTGGCAGCCTACTCAATATTCCTTCAATATGTGGTAAGGGGTAGGCATCTTTGACTGTGATGGCATTTACCTTTCTTGAATCTAAACACAGACGGACCTTTTCACCTTTACGGACTCAAACAACAGGACTTGACCATGGACTATACGGTGATTCCTCAATCACCCCCAATTGCAACATTTCATCTACTTCTTTATGTACAAGCTTTTCAACAGCGGGAGATATGGGAAAATATCGCTGTTTAATCGGACGGACATTTGCTTCGACTTCAACCTTATGTTCCACTAGAGTGGTTTTGTCCAACCCTTCAACCTCAAAAGACGGAAATAGCCTTTTTATTGCTTCTAATTTATTTGTCTACTGCTCCGTTAATACAATTGTATTTTCATTACCCAAATCTGTGTTTGTGCAAATATCAATTTCGGCAATGACGTTTGGCGCAACGTGAAATTTTCTCTAAAAATCAACACCCAAAATAAGCTGTTGTGATAGATTTGGAACAACATAGAATTCGATAATGGCTTGTTGATTTTTGAACTGGACCTCTAGTGGAAATATTCCGAAAACCAGTTGTGTACGGCCGTCGGCTGTCTGCACCGACGTTTTGTGTTGCTTGAGATTTTCCCGGTTACAAACCTCATTTGCCAGCGTGCTACCAATACAAGAAACTTGTGCACCGCTGTCGAGTAACCCCAGATATTTTTGCCCTAAAAGCCTTATCTCAGCATACGGACGCAGATCAGATTGTTTGCGCTGTATAGCATGAATATTAGCAAAAAGTATGGAACATAAAGAGTGTGCATCACGTACAAGCAAAAATTTGAATGCGGGTGCTGATATCGCCACCCGTCTTCATGATGCGGGGGATAGGCAACAAGAAGAAACACTTGAAATGAGAGCACGATGCTCTGAGCGCAAATCATAACAACACGAATGCCGCGTCTGTGCTCAGTCGTTCATTCTCGCACAATTGTGCGAAGAGGAGGAAGACGATGTGCTGTTGTTGTTGCACTGGCGAAAAGCTGAAATTGTAAAACGATTTCTATTTTCTGGCTGGCTTTGGTTCTTCTTCTATGAGCTTGCACGGCGTCTCATATTGCTCCTGAACTCACTGCAGACTGCAGTGTGCGCAAAATCATAGAAAAGAAAATAAAATATGGCTGGCATGGCGACCTATATGATCGCTACAGGCAATAAAAAATAAATAATAAGTAATCAACAAAGACAAATAAATATATATATAAGCCCGTAATAATTTTCCGTCTCGTTCTTTGGAAATTTTTTTACGGTCCACATATAATGCTTGCTTAACACGTTGGCTGCCAACTACGAGATAACTCGAAGATACATATACATAAATTTTTTATTCTTTTTGATGATAACTATGTACTATAATTAGAGTTTTTAATAATATAATATGGCTTTTCAGACCGGATTTCTGAAAATTTCCGTGGCAGTCAACGTGTTAAAAGAACTAAATAAGAAAATCTAATATTGTAAATTTATGGCCACATAATTCGCCATGGAACCATGGTGTAGAATATTTATAGTATTTTTAAACGTAGGCATTTTTCTTATGACAAAATACTTGTCTTATTATTTATTTCTTTATTTAGTGCTTATAGGGCGAAAGCACTACTATTGACTTTCAATAGGGCGAAAGTAGTGCATTGGCCCTATTGAAAGTCAATAGACCTATTAAATTATGTTTTTCCATACAATCTTTTAACCCTTGGTTTGTCCGTTAGATTTCGATTTAAAAAAAAAAAATTAAAACACGTATCTAATTATTTTTGATTTCAAGTGTTTTCACGAATTTTGAAGTCAATATGCCCAACAGTTAATTTTTTTCGTAGTTTACCCATATTCTCAAAATTGTAATCAACCATGTGAAAATATAAACAAATAATTTTACTTCGAACTCGCCACGTAAAAATATTTGTAAACATTTTAAATTGGGATCAACCACCCAATTTTTAAATCAATCAAAGCAGTGGCCAGCAAAAAGCCATACACCACAAAGATTCGATTGATGGTGACATGACAGCAATTTGTGCAGTAAAACCAATCGGCAACACAAACAAGCATACACACAATAAACAACACCAACGATAACATTAGCGAATCCCGAATCATCTTCGTTGAAACGACGATGACGATGCTTTGGTTCGTTGTTTGCTCTCCGCTTGCGCTTCGACGCATGCAAAAAAAGAGTGATCACTACGCCACAACAACCACCATTTCAATATACACGAGCGGAGCCGTTGCGAACAACAACATTGCTTTTTGCTGTTGTTAAACGCAGTGTTTACGTTCTCGCAAACTGTTGAGCGCGAGCAAATATCCTGCAACCTATGCCTCCGCTCATCTCTTACCGCCCACCTCAACAAACACGCTTGTAAAATGTTTGAAGATGCGTATTCTTTATATTGTATATTCTTTGATATTAGCTAACTGATGCCATTGGTTCTTGATATTTGCCCAAAAGCTATACGCTGTGAAGAACGCAATTGACGATGCGATTTTTTTGTGTTTGCTTTTGTAGTACAGTAGCTATTATGATTGTCCCTATGTTTTGTAAACGATCTTGGTATGAAATAATTGGAAACCTAGACTGCACTGCACAGTTATCCTCTAAATTCCCAACCAGTTGATTTATTGGTGCGCTGAGTGAGGTTTTCACTTTTTGCGAGGCTGGTCTTGGCGAGGACCCTGTTTGCGAGCCTCGCTCCTTTTCAAGTTTCCCTTGCAAGCGTCGCAATTGGGCTTGTACACTTTCGGCGCTCCACACCCATAGCAGAATATAGACCTCTCCTCCATGCTCCGCAATTCCGCCATGGAACAAATGTTCACATACAACAGTTGCTGTCGAATACGTGGACGCAAGCCTCTTTGTACTATTTCTACCAGCTCAGACTCGGACATAGGTGCATTAAAATTTTCGGCAATTTTTAAAATTGCATTACGATAATCGTCAAACGATTCCGCGCCTTGCCGTCTGTTTCGCATTGCGTCTTTAAGTCCGTGTCTGTCTTGTGCTCCCTGAAATTCGTACGCAAAGCATGGCACAATGATGACCAATCCATCCGATCGACTGACCGCCGATATCGCCAGTACCAGTCTTTGGCCTCTTTGATGAACAGCCCATGAACATGTTCGCAGAGCAAACTAAAATTCCCGTATAACCATATATGTAATACTTCTATATTGGCAGTAAGCTCAAGGTACATTCGCCAACATCACAGTACAGCAATAGAGAAATATGAGCGAGAAAGCATATAAACGACCCAGCAAGACGGCCGTAACCGAATCACTAACACTTTTACGAAATTTTGGACTTACACTAATACATACACATAAAAATTCCTGAACTTTCTACTAAGAGCGAAAGAGACACGTTGACTTTTTCCAAAAAGCATGTGTTGGAATAGGATAACAAATATCTACTAAAAGTCGGTATTCAATGATGCAAACCAAATATTGCAAACAAATTTTGACTCACAGATTGCCTTGTGCCCATCAATTTGTAAAAAATCAACACTGAACAAGACTAAGTGAAACAACAATATTTTACATTCAAATGCAAATACCTTCGCAAGAGTGAAACAACAACATTCCGAATATCTCGTGGTTGTCGAGCTTGGATTTGCACAGCCATTTGTCAAAAGTGAAAAGACGGCGAAACGTGAAACTGTGAAATTGTTGGAAATTGGAGCATTTCAGAAAAACATTTAAGTTTTTGCATTTTCCGGAACACCGAAAACAAAGATAAGTTATATTTCAATTTGTTAATACATAGGTCATAGTAGTAATTTCAATTCAATTTCAATTTAGGCGGAAGCCAGAGGCCTGGCGGCTCTACACTCAAGTTTGAAATCAATGGACCCAATAAATCAAGTTTCTTTTACCCTGTGTTGAAGGCGTCAGATTCTTATGACAAAATATTTGTCTAATTATTTATTTCTTTATTTAGTGCTTTAGTAGTGCTTTCGCCATATTGAAAGTCAATAGAGCTATTCAATTATGTTTTTCCATACAATCTTTTAACCCTTAGTTTGCCCGTTAGATTTCGATTTTCAAAAAAAAAATTAAAACACGTAACTAATTGGTTTTGATTTCAAGTATTTTCACGAATTTTGAAGTCAATATGCACACCAGTTCAATTTTTTTTTGGTAGTTTTCCCATATTGTGAAAATATATACAAATAATTTTACTTGGAACTCGCCACGTAAAAATATTTGTAAACATTTTAAATTGGGATCAACCACCAAATTTTTAAATCAATCAAAGCGCACCATTGGCCAGCAAAAAGCCATACACCACAAAGATTCTATTGATGGTGACATGACAGCAATTTGTGCAGTAAAACCAATCGGCAACACAAAAAAGCATACACACAATAAACGACAACAACAAAAACATTAGCGAATCCCGAATCATCTTCGTTGAAACGACGATGACGATGCTTTGGTTCGTTGTTTGCTCTCCGCTTGCGCTTCGACAAACAAGATCAATAAACATGCATGCAAAAATTAAGCGATCAATACGCCACAACGACCACCATTTCAATGTGCACAAGTGAAGCCGTTGCGAATAACAACATTGCTTTTTGCTGTTGTCCTACGCAAATCTAACAGAAAATGTTATGAACTTAACATTCTCAAATGCCTACGCTTCGCTCTTCCCGCTCGCATCAGAACAGCCGAAAACACTTCATATTCTTTGGTATAACCACAAAACAAACAGTATACAGAATGCGCATCTGGTGTAAAGAAAATTTCCTTTGTGGGCACCAGCGGTAGGGAAGGAAGGGAGCGGACATACAACGTAAAGTCTCTGATTGCGTTCAACCTGGCGAACGCCAGAACGATCCTTGTCCCTGTCCAATCCAAGCTGATGCACAGCCTCCGCGCGGCCCTTCTGGATAGCTATTTGGCATCCGCTGAATAGTGAACTAATGTGTGCAGCGAGTCCAATCCCCAGGACTTAAAATTTGGGTTGTGCGCAGGGTTTGGTGCCCGCCACGGAAAATCATCTACCAATGAAAGCCAAAAAGCAAGCCTCGGAAGGAACCCACAATGTTGACGACCACAGCAAACGATTCAAGGACCATGATTTGAGGATATGCACCTGGAATGTCCGGACCCTCTATAGGGAAGGTGCCTCTATCCAACTGGCGGAAGCCCTCACGAAATGTAAGGCTGACATCACCGCCATCCAGGAAATGCGATGGACAGGACAAGGTTGCTCCAAGCGAGCAGACTGCGATATCTACTACAGCTGCCATGCGGAGAAGCGCGAATTTGGCTGCGGATTTGTGGTCAGCAAGAGACTTCGCAACCACGTCTCTCGGTTCACTCCGGTGAACGAACGGCTGGCTTCGATCCGCATCAAAGCTAAATACTTTAGCATCAGCCTAATTTGCGCGCACGCCCCGACGGAAGAGAATTACGATGCGACCAAGGATGCCTTTTATGCGAAGCTCGAGGACGTCTACGACAGGTGCCCGGCCCACGACGTCAAAATTGTCCTCGGGGACTTCAACGCAAAGGTCGGGCGAGAAGGCATCTTTGGCCCCACAGTCGGGCAGTTCAGCCTCCATGGGACCACTTCGAACAACGGTCTGAGGCTGATCGATTTCGCCGCGGCACGAAACATGGTAGTTAGTAGCACCAGATTCCAGCACCTCGATATCCATAAGGCGACCTGGTTATCCCCCGATCAATCCACCCGCAACCAGATTGATCACATTGTGATGGATGGAAGGCATGCTTCTAGCATTCTAGATGTGCGCACGTTCCGAGGACCCAACATCGACTCGGACCACTACCTTGTTGCAGCCAAGGTACGCATGCGTCTTTGCGCAGCGAAGACCGCACAACCTAGTTTGCGAAGAAAGCTGGACATCAGTAAGCTGCGATCACAAGGGGTAGCCGAAGCCTACTCCGCTCAACTCTCCAACCAGGTCGGTCGCTCCCCCTCTCCACCTGATGACATCGGCGGATTATGGGCTCACTTATCCCACTCTGTGCGCGCCGCCGCAGAAAATGTCCTTGGTTTTCGACGCCCACCACCAAAAAACCAATGGTACGATGAAGAGTGTCGCGCAGCCACTGCAGTGAAGAATGCTGCCTACGAGAAGACCCTGCAGTCGGCCGCCACGCGAGCCATGACAGAAAAATACCGGAAGGAGAGGAAGAAAGAGAGGTGCCTTTTTAGACGCAAGAAACGGGGGCAAGAAAGGCGCGAGCGTGAAGAAGTCGAGGAGTGCAGGAGCAGGAATGACGCCCGAAAATTCTTCCAAAAAGTTAAGCGTCTCACGGAAGGATTTAAGCCCGGGGCATCTTCTTGCAGAGACGAAAACGGGGATCTGGTTACGGATGCGCAGGGTGTGCTGAGGTTGTGGAAGGAGCACTTCACCAAGCTGCTCGCAGGCGACGAAAGGAACAATATCGCCAGTGGTGAAGATGTCCAGATGGCACCAATCGACGACGATGGTGTGGATGTGCCACCGCCCAGCCATGACGAGGTCCGGGTCGCTATCCAGCGACTCAAGAACAACAAAGCTGCAGGGCCGGATGGGCTACCAGCTGAATTGTTCCAGGCCGGCGGCGGTGAGCTGATTGGGTGCATGCATCAGCTCATTTGCAAAATATGGCTGGAGGAACGAATGCCCAACGATTAGAACCTCAGTGCCCTTTGTCCTGTGCTGAAGAAAGGCGACCCAACAATATGCGCCAACAACAAGGGTATCAGCCTACTTCCCATTGCATGCAAGGTCCTGACGAGCGTACTATGTGAAAGATTAAAGCCACTCGCCAAGGCGCTGATTGGACCTTATCAGTGCGGCTTTAGACCTGGTAAGTCCACCATCGACCAGATATTCACTCTACGCCAAATCCTGGAGAAGACCCATGAGAACCAAATCGATACACACCATCTCTTTATCGATTACAAGGCAGCATTCAATAGCCCGATAAGGGATCGCCTATATGCCGCATTGTCTGAACTTGGTATCCCTGCAAAGCTCGTTAGACTTTGCAGAGCGACGTTGAGCAATACGCGCAGCTCCGTCAAGGTTGGAAGTGACCTCTCCGACCCCTTTGATACCGTTCGAGGTTTCAGACAGGGCGATCCACAGTGTCGCGAGTCCATAGTAGCGAGGGACAAAAATAGAAGGAATAGTCGTACGACAATAAAATTTTGTACATATGATTTTGTTATAAAGAGAAGTTAATACACCAAAAATTACTTCAATCGCTCCACGGATACGCCCTCCTCCCATACAAACCAAATACTAAGTTAACAGTATCTCGAAAACTATAAAAGATATATTGATGAAATTTAGTACAGCATATCATATCATCAATATAAACACATATGCCAACAATTTTTTCGATCAACTTACAAATACGCTTGTTATAAAAAAAGAAATTTTGAAAAATCTACAAATATCTGTTCATACTTATGCGCATCTAAGTAATTTCAAACCAAATAGAAAATAATAACATCTCTTATTTAATTCAGTATAGCATATATTTTCATTAAAAATTACAATTTGTTAATCTGTACTGCTAGGACAATCGGTTTCCGATGATGAATTATTCAAATTTAACCCTCTACATCTATTTTTGACAAAATTCTAAATTAAATTTTTTTAAATTGCATAATATCAGAGTTTCGGTTTTCATGTTTACCTTTAATTTTCCTATTAACTGCTATAATTGGTTCTGAAGACTTTAACCAGTTTTGCTTCTTTTCGAAAGTTGCCCTGATTCGATGGCAAGCCATCCAGTATTACCGAAGCCTTCCATCGAATCTACCTTTTTTTTTGTAATTTTTCAAAATCAAGTGGTGTTTGCATATTATTACAAACAAAAACGTATAGCTCAAGCGAAACGAAGCAGTGGTCGCTATGTTTTCCTGCCAACCATGTTGCAAAAAGGACCCTATTTTTGACTGCATACGCCACTGAAAATGTTGAATTTCTTAAAATCGTGCAAGTTTGTGCAGCTAAAGTCCATGGTTTCTATTAATACATACTTTCAGCTATATGACACTGTAAAATCTCGAAGGAGTGAGAAGGAGTATTTTTTTTAAGTTTATCTAAAGTTTGATGACACTGCACTTTTATTCCTACGAATTGAAGTTTCTTTAAGTAATGGGTCCAAGGAATATGGAAAGCAGAACAAAAGAGGGAAGGCTTCCACAGAGTTGCAAAAATAGTATATTTATAGAATATATTTACTTAACATAAGGTACCATGGGAAATTTTTCAATAAGAGACCTCGAACTTACATTCAACAAATTGCAATAATTTCTACCCAAGTCACCCACCTTCACAAAGTGCAAGTTTGGTGGCCTGCCATCGGTATATAAATTGATATTTTTTAAATCCGTTTTCACATTTTAGTAATTTGAGGTATTTACTTCAGTACTACAAACTTATTTTTCTACATTTACGAAATTCATTTTTTTTATTTTTGTCCCTACTCGCGACACTGTGCGATCCTTTGTCCTGCGACCTCTTCAACTTCACCATGGAGAGTGTTCTGCGCAAGGCCGGTGTACATCGTAATGGCACAATCTTCAACAAAAGTGTCCAGCTCCTTGCCTACGCTGATGACATTGATGTCTTCGGGCGTAACAAGCGAGATGTCACCGCTGCATTTGCTGCTATCGACAGAGAATCTGCCAAAATGGGTCTGGTGGTAAATGAGGGCAAGACGAAGTATATGCCGTCTACACGCAGGGACTCGCAGCGGCTAGGGTCTCACGTCGAGGCCGACAGGTATACCTTTGAAGTTGTCAAGGAATTCGTCTACCTTGGCACCGCCATCAACAGCAGCAATGATGTCAGTCTGGAGATAAAGCGAAGGATTACTCTTGCCAACAGGTGCTACTACGGTCTCGGTAGGCAATTGAGAAGTAGAGATCTCTCTCGACCGACAAAACTTGCACTCTATAGGATGCTCATCTTGCCCGTGCTCCTCTATGGCGCTGAAGCATGGACAATGACACGAAACGACACAGCGGCCCTTGGAGTGTTCGAGAGGAAGGTACTTCGTAAAATCTTCGGCCCTGTTCGTGTTGGTGACGACTATCGCATACGAACCAATAACGAGCTGTATGAGCTGTATAAGGACATGGACGTAGCGCAGCGAATTAACATCCAGCGGCTACGCTGGCTCGGTCATGTCTGCCGCATGGACGACGAAGCTCCGGCGAAAAAGGTGTTCGATGCGATGGTTGGAGGTCGACGGCGAAGAGGGAGGCCGTGTCTCCGGTGGAAGGACCAAGTGGAAGAGGCCCTGGTATCTCTTGGTGTGACCAACTGGAGAAGGCGCGCGCGAAGCAGAGGCGCCTGGAGAGAAGTTTTGCGGCAGGCCGTAACCCGATAACGGGTTGTTATGGCCAGTTAAGTAAGTAAGTAAGCTCCAGCGGTAGGACCCGTTTGTGGTTGCGGGAGCAAGCAGTAAAGGGGACGAGAACGCACAGAGCGCGAGAGCGTAAACTGAGAAGCTGTGAGAGCGGTGTATGTATGAAACAGTGACGCACCAGACACTGTGGTTGTTGTTGTTGTTGGGCAACAAAGCGATGTGCTGCTTGCATGTTGGTGGTGGCTCGTACTTGCTCTCCGATTGCTTTTTTACAAACAAAAACAAGAAGTGGACTGGTAAAGTTTGCATAGAAAAATTGATTGAGCGATCGCCAAGGCGCATAAATAAGGTGGTAGCACTACGGAAAACACCAAAATTGAATCGTTCTTCTGGTCTGCTTGTAAAAAGTAAAAATGGCTACAATGAAAATAAATATATGTGTAAATATATTGGAACAACCAAGACGCATTAAGAAATGAGAATAAGTGGAAAACTATTGCTACAATGTCGTGTCAATTATCAACAAAAAAAGTTCAATCAGTTCTGGTCCTGCAACAACCTATTGAATTTGCCTTGGCGATCGCTTTGCCAAATCAACCACCATTTCAATGTGCACGAGGAAAGCCAAGCTGGCTTGCTGCGGAAAGCAAAAACATTGCGTGTTATTGTCGAAATGTTGTCGAAATCAATTCGCGCTTACTCTCTCCGTTCCCTTTACATTTTCCTCATCTTTGTTGCTTCCCGCCCGCATCTGAAATGG
Source organism: Melieria crassipennis (assembly GCA_963668005.1). Taxonomy (NCBI): domain Eukaryota; kingdom Metazoa; phylum Arthropoda; class Insecta; order Diptera; family Ulidiidae; genus Melieria; species Melieria crassipennis. The sequence goes on along the minus strand of OY764963.1, from coordinate 35,163,970 downwards.
AATCGCAAAATTATTTCAGATGCGCCTTCTGTATACTGTTTATTCTGTGGTATAACGTATCCATCACTTGTAATTCAATGCGGAAAATACAATTCTCCACCGAAAGTTTGGGGGTGCCATCAAATTTGATATCCCAACTTGATATCAAATGAGCAACCTTCCCAGAATTGGTGATGGCCGACCCATCGCTCATGCGTAGTGGAGCAGGCAAACGAAGATCCGATAATAATTTAGTATTACTAACATTTGGGTACGGCAGTCTTGTGGAAAATCAGGATTATTGTCGCTTCTAACTTCTCCTCTATGAGCTGCGCAATGCGAACCTCCAATCCGTTTATAATTTTTGTCTGCCTAGCTGACACAATTTCCGCTACTATACACTCGATTCTGCTTTCCTGTAAAACCTGAGACTGACTCGCTACCTCCGCCACGACATTAGTTACAATATGTGGAGCCGTACCAGCCATTGTTGCGGCTGCGACATCTACTGTACCCGAAGGAACCGCTTCACCAGCGCTTTCGGTGAGTTGGTGAGCTTGGGCTTGTGTAATAGGCATATTTTCGTTGCTATGTCGTAGGGGCATTATGTGTACCGTCAAAAAGTGCGACGGTGTGTACTATCAATAGGACGATAGTATGTACAACCAGTAGGTACAGTCAGTGTAGCGTCCAAAGCGGTATAACTTTACAATATACATATGTGTCAGCGACAGCGTTTTACAAAAATTACTTTTTACGTACAGTCGGTACTGAGATGTACATGCAAATTATGTTTTCCAACAAAACAATTCAACTTACACTTATGTTACAAAATGCAAAATTTTAGAATACTCAAAATACAATACAGAACAATATATCAAGCTAATCGTTTGGCCTGTAAGAAGTGGGTACAATGGATGCAATCCCCCCAAAAAAATGGAATCGGTTCAGCCTTCGCTTCGCTATAAATCCGCGATTACAGCTGTGGTGGCAAGCTACAGTCAAGAACCCACAATATCCACACTGCAGCGGTAGCGCTGAAGTTTTAAGTAAACTTATTCACAATGAGAGCTCCTCTTCTAATCGCACACTGGTCAGTCTAGGATGCATATAGCTACAATTATTCTGTAATCCAATGTGGATACAAAAGAGGAAGTAAAAACAAAAACCATAACGAAAAATAAAACTTGCTAACTTCTTCCCGCGGCGATGCAATGCTTGGGGATCGGTAGGACCTTCGGTTATTTAACCAAAGATTCCAACAATCCAAACCACCCAGCGGATACACTACTGCGAAAGAATAGCCAGACCGACGGACAATTTTACCTCACTTACGTAGAGGCCATTTCTGTTATTACGTATCACGCATATGTAGACGCATCACGGTTCTGCAGACACCGTGCACCTGGTCTGTGGTGAACCTTTCAGTATTCATTACGGTTTTGTAATTGTTTTATTTTATATAAATAAAGTATAAGGCCATCTGCTTAAAGCTTTCAGTCGAGTGAAATATAAATTATAAATGAATTTCTTACACAAAACCAAAAAACAAGCAAAGATGCAATTCACGTATAATCTTATCAACTAAACTTATCTTAAGCCTCGAATTCCGGATTCCAAACGTTGATATATGGTGGTGGTTGTGTGGTTGTTTAGTAAGGTGGGTAGTGGGTCTTTACCCACTTTAGTTTTTATTATTTATTTATTGTTTTTTTCTTGAAATCATATTATTTATTGTTTTTATAAAAAAACCGATTAATTTGTTTTTTATAAATAATACGCAGCGCCTTTGGATGGATGGATGAGCAATGATGCAACACTGTCTTTCCAACATAATATATGTTACAGCACATATTTCAAGCGGACGGGGAAAGGGAGGGGACCTACAGTTTAACGCCGAATCCGAACGGCGATTGGCAGTTTTTCGTTCACACTTGGAGGTTTTCCCATTGCCTGCCAAGAGCGCACTTGTGCGATTCTTGTAATTCTCATCTGCTTCATGTAGATAGCGATAGAAGTAGACGAGTTTTTAACCAGCCCGAGCCAGGAATCGAACCTGGGGCCTTTGGTATGAGAAGCCAGCGTGCTACCCGCTGGACTATCGAGGCCGACCGCAGCGTCTTTAGTTCACTCTGGTTTCCGTACACACTGTCTTAAACATTTATTGATTTTTTATAAAAAAAACCGCGAAAATTGTTTTGGTTTTTTTATAATTGTTGATATTGTTACGAATACCAGTTCTAGTGGGCTAGTACGAATCACTGGATTGTGCAATTTGAAATAAACAAACACACTTAGTTCCTCAAACGCAGTCAATAAAACCCAACAGTCACTTTATTTCACAGATTTACACTTCACTGTCTTTACACTTAAATATTTGCTTAGTTATTCCACGTGGCAACGCCGCTAGTCAAAATCAGACTGACTCGCTGCGCCGCACCCGGCTGCCTTTTATACCTGTCCGGCCATCGCGCAGATCGTTCTCGCACATTCCGGAGTGGACTAAAGGTTTCCATGATGATCGCGACCATCATTGCCAGGTTAGACTAAAAGTTTCCATCATTGCCAGGTTGGACTAAAAGTTGCCATCATTGCCAGGTTGGACTAAAAGTTCCCATAATTGCCAGGTTAGCCTAAAAGTTTCCCTTATTATCGCGGCCGTCGTTGCCAGATTGAATTATAGCACGGCGCGTAGCGACAGGGTTGCTTTGCACAGCGACAGACTGTCTTATCGTTACACTGCCCACCACTTAGACTTGTTCGTCCCGAACAAGTGCCGAGGTTCCGCTATGATAAGGCGCCAGGCGCTCCAAATGGACTACTTTCAGCTTAGCGCCTTTATTGCTGCAACGTTGAATCCTGTAACTATACCACGTCGTTTATCCTAGTCACGACTTCGTAAGGTCCTTCCCATGACGCCTGAAGTTTCGGAGACAAACCTTTCCTCCGCTGCGGGTTGTAGAGCATTACCAGATCGCCTTCTTGGAACCCTGCTGAGTTGGCCCGTAGATCGTATCGGGCTTTCATCTTATCGCTGACCAGTTGGATACGGTCCCTTATAAACTGGCGGATTTCTTCCAGCTCCGACCGCTTATTGACTGCGTAATCAGTCTTAGCGCCTTCCGTCGTACTGACCACTCCGAACTTCAAGTCAGCAGGCAACCCCAGCCCCGTGCCGAACACTGCTCGGGCTGGAGTGAGTGATGTCGTATTGTGCGGGGCTGACCTATACGCCATCAGGAACAGGGGAATATGCGTGTCCCAATCCTTTTGATTCCCGCCTACCACTTTCCGCAGGTATTCTTCCAGTGTCCGGTTAAAGAGTTCCACCATGCCGTCGGACTGTGGGTGCAAAGGCGTGGTACGAGTTTTCTTTATCCCCAGTAGCTCACACACTTCCTTGAATACCGCAGACTCGAAATTCCGGCCTTGATCTGAATGCAACTCCAACGGAACTCCGAACCTGGCTACCCAGTTGTTTACCAGCTTTTCCGAGATCGTAGTTGCTTCCTGGTTAGGAATAGGGTACACTTCGGGCCATTTGCTGAAGTAATCCATTACCACCAGCACATATTTGTTGCCTTGAGTGCTGACTGGGAATGGGCCAGCGACGTCCATAGCAATCCGCTCGAAGGGCGCTCCCACGTTGTACTGCTGCATGCAGCCCCGAGACCTTCTTGTCGGACCTTTCGCGGCTGCACATCGGTCACAGCTCTTAATCCATTCGGCTACAGACTCCTGGCATCCTACCCAGTAGAATCGTCTTTTTATCTTGGCGACGGTTTTGGTGATGCCCAGGTGCCCTCCACTGGAGTCGTTATGGTATGCCTCGATGACCTCGTTGATTCTGCATTTCGGCACTACCATTAGGGAGTTGATGGTCCGACCATCCGCGCTCTCCCATTCGCGATACAGGCATCCTTCCTTCAGCCGCAGACTTTCCCACTGCGCCCAGTAAGCCTTAGCGATCGGGCTTTCACCTGCCAGTCTGGACGTGCGCCTTGCTCCTTGCCTTCGACGATTTTTGCAAGATACGCATCCTCACGCTGGTCTTTTTGTAGCCTCTCCGCAGACCACTCTTCCTCTGGCATAACGCTTACCAACCGGATGTCCACTATCTGTTCTTTGCTTTCGGCTCGCGAGCACTGCCTGCATTCGACTTTGCACGGACGGCGTGACAAGGCATCGGCATTTCCATGGCTACTGCCCTTGCGATGCTCTATCGTGTAGTCGTAGCTCTGCAGTCGCTCGATCCACCGCGCCAATTGCCCTTCAGGATCTTTAAAGTTCAGGAGCCATCTCAATGCCGCATGATCTGTGCGCAGGCGAAACCTTTGTCCATACAGATATTTGTGGAAGTGTTTTACGCAGTCCAATACCGCCAGCAGTTCTCTCCGTGTCACACAGTAGTTGCGTTCCGGTTTCGACAGAATCCTACTGTAGTATGCTATCACCTGTTCTTGGCCGTCTATTATCTGTGATAGCACACCGCCAATACTATGCCCGCTTGCATCTGTATCCAGCACAAACATCTCTCCAGGCACGGTGAAGGCCAGAATTGGAGCAGTGCACAGTTTTTCCTTCAGACGTGCAAAAGCCTGCTCCTGCTCTTCGTTCCACTCGAAAGCTTGACTCTTTTTCGTCAGTTTGTGCAAGCTGCTGGCTATGCTCGCGAATCCCGGAACAAATCGGCGGTAGTATGTGCACAGGCCCAGGAAACTGCGGAGTTCGTGTAGATTTCGTGGCCGGGGCCACTCCTTCACCGCCGTGATTTTGCCTTCATCCGTATGTACTCCGCGGGCGGAAACCGTATGACCCAGATACTTGACCTCTTTTTGGAACAGCGAGCACTTCTTTAGGTTGAGTTTAAGCCCGGCTTTTTGTATCCGCTCGAATACCTCCTTTAGCTTTCCCAGGTGGTCGTCGAAGCTTTTACCCATCACGATTATGTCGTAGAGGTACACCAGACACGTCCGCCAATGCAGCCCTGTCAGCACCCGTTCCATTAGCCGCTCGAATGTTGCTGGGGCGTTGCAGAGTCCAAACGGCATGACGGTGAACTGCCACAAACCATCGCCAACACTGAAAGCCGTTTTCTCCTTGCCTGCAAGCTCTACCTGCCAATAGCCGCTGCGTAAGTCGAGCGTGGAGAACCACTGCGTGCCTGACAGCGTGTCCAGGGTGTCATCGATCCGAGGTAATGGATAACTGTCCTTCTTGGTCACATCATTGAGTTTCCGATAGTCCACACAAAACCGGGTACTGCCATCCTTTTTCTTTACTAGCACGACCGGCGAGCACCAGGGGCCCGAAGAAGGCTCTATGACCTTTTCTTTCCGCATGTTTTCGATCAAATTTGTGACCTCTTCCCTCTTGGCCAGAGGAACTCGCTTGGCGGTTGGCGGATCGGTTTTGCACTTCCGGTGTCGATGTTGTGCTTCACTATGGCTGTTCTTCCGCCTACTTCTGCCGCAAATATTGACCCATAGTGCAGCAGGAGTGACCTCGCCTTCTGTTTCTGCTTGGCCGTCAACTCGCTGCTCCACTGGTTCTCCTGCGGTATGACGTCCATGTTAAAACCGCACTTATTTCCTCCGGGTGGGCTAGTCTCGCAATTGACCACTGCTACGGCTTCCCTACACTCGCCAATTACCTCATCTTTTCCGACATATCTGGGTGCATTCAGGGGGTTCAGTATTCTGACTGGTATTTTGCCATTTTTGGGTTTCACTAATGTACGTCCGATGATGATGTTATCGTGTCCTTGTTTCGGTGCTTCTACAACCCACAGCCGACTCGTCCCATCGTCCTCGTCCACCTTTGCCCACACAATCGCCTGAGAATTCGCTGGTATCCTCTGGTGTTGACACGATACAACCTTCCTTACCGCCGAGCTTCGCTCATAGCCGGTGTGCAGCGGGAATTCAACGTTGGCATATCTCAGCACATGTTCTTTCAGGTCCAGCGTGAAACCGTGCCTAATCATGAAATCCACGCCGATAATCACATCGTCCATTATATCCGCGACGATGAACTCATGTTCCAGGCTGCTGGTGCCGATAGTAATCGTTTTTGTAACTTTCCCTCTTACCGGCGCGCGCTCGCCAGTCGCAGTCCGCAGCTGTATGCCATGCAGCGGTTCCCAGTTCTTCAGCAGCTTCCTTTTTATGATCGAATATGACGCTCCAGTATCCAATGTCAACACGAACAGCTTCCCATCTATCCTTCCTTCAATTGTCAAGCTGCTGGGCTGTCGTTTCAGCTGTGAGACAAGGACGGTGGGGCGGCAGATTGTGGGGATCAGCTCACGCCCCTTTGGGCTGACCCGTTTTAGTTTAACGACTCGCTGTCCTCAGCACTGCGCTTGTTGGCTGGGCCTCGATTATCAGTATTCCTCGCTTTAGGCGATTGCGATCGAGAACGGGAACGCCTCTCTCGTTGTGGCCCTGCTTGACACATACCCAGCATACAACTTTAGAGGAGACCACCCGTGGCCTGCCCGGTGGCTCAGAGCTTATTGCCTGGATCGCAAAGTCGTTGTCCGGCTGGATCTGGCGTATCCTTGCAGGTGCATACCGAGTGCTCCCAATCCATGTCGCCTCGTATGTCATCGCGCTGGTCACCGTCTCCCTAAATGTCGGCTTGCCCATCATCAACGCACTGCAACGTGTCTCCGGATCATGAAGACCTTCAATAAACGCCTCAATCTTCATCCTCTAGAGATCATCAGCGCCGAAGGACGGGTAGGACAACTGCACGAGCCGCTCAATGTCTGCTGCATATGTCTGCAGCGCCTCGTTGGATCTTTGCCTGCGGTTCTTCAGCTCACAGTAGTACAGCGTTCTGTTGTGCTCGTCGCTGTATTTGGCTGCCAGCGCCCTTATGACGGTCTCGTACTCACTTCGTAAACATTCTGAAACTGATTTTATTACCTCCGCCGCAGCACCTTTAAGAGCCAGCGCCAATCTCCGACCTTTCCTTACATCGGTCCACTGATTTTCCAGAGCAGCCAGGTCGAATTGTAGCTTGAATGTATCGAACGGCGTAGTCCCATCATAAGTAGGCACTTCCGCTCGGGTGGCAACACTTTCCGGAACCGGCGGCAACCATTCTCGCGGCTGTACCTCCCTAAGCCGCTCGTCCATTTTTCTGTTCATCGAGTCTTCCAGACTATCAACTCGTTTGTTCAGGGAATCATCAAGATCGTCAACACGTTTGTTCAGGGAATCATCCAGGTCGTCGACTCGTTTATCCAAGTGTTCCACTCGAGTCCCCAGGTGCTCCACCTTCACATTAAGCTGGTTGGCGATTTCTTCCACTTTCTGTTCCCAGCGCGCAGAATTTTCCTGAAGCTTGTTTTCCATTCGCTCTGCCATTTCTTGATTTGCAGTTTCGACTTTTGCCGAAATTTCACGGTTGGAAGTCTCGAACATGCCTTTCATTGCAACCATTAGCTGGCTCATGTCCATTGCTTGCGGTGGCGCAGCCGTACTTTGCATCGACGCAGCATCCGCAGGCGATTCCTCCACTTTGCCCGACGCCTCTAGCTCCTGCGTTCCGAACTCGTGCGCAGCCCAATCGATGCCTCGTGATTCACACGCCTCTCGCAAGCGCAGCTGCAACTCTACCTTTCCGCCAGCAGTCGGCAAATTCCAGGCAGCCAGCTCCTTTTCAGCTGGTCCACCTTCAGTTGCTCGATTTTAACCATGTCTGCGTTTTATACTTTTATTTAATTTTTTTTGTCCTTTATTTATTCAGTAGCACAATCTCACTTCTGACACCAAATGTTACGAATACCAGTTCTAGTGGGCTAGTACGAATCACTGGATTGTGCAATTTGAAATAAACAAACACACTTAGTTCCTCAAACGCAGTCAATAAAACCCAACAGTCACTTTATTTCACAGATTTACACTTCACTGTCTTTACACTTAAATATTTGCTTAGTTATTCCACGTGGCAACTCCGCTAGTCAAAATCAGACTGACTCGCTGCGCCGCACCCGGCTGCCTTTTATACCTGTCCGGCCATCGCGCAGATCGTTCTCGCACATTCCGGAGTGGACTAAAGGTTTCCATGATGATCGCGACCATCATTGCCAGGTTAGACTAAAAGTTTCCATCATTGCCAGGTTGGACTAAAAGTTGCCATCATTGCCAGGTTGGACTAAAAGTTCCCATCATTGCCAGGTTGGCCTAAAAGTTCCCCTTATTATCGCGGCCGTCGTTGCCAGATTGAATTATAGCACGGCGCGTAGCGACAGGGTTGCTTTCCACAGCGACAGACTGTCTTATCGTTACAATATCTATTTGTATCTGCGCATACGAAGCGGCCTTTTATTTCACTCTTCCTTTCCGTACACACTGTCTTAAACATTTATTGGTTTTTTTTGTAGTTAAAAACCGCTTAATTCGTTTTGGTTTTTATAATTGTTGATATCTAAATATCTTATCTTTAAACGCAGTAATTCACGTGTTCTGCGTTGGTTAAGCGACGGCCAGGTTTCTCTGGAGATCCTACATAGGTTCTCCTCCGCCCAGAGTCGATTTGCAAGGCGGAGATAAGCCTGCCTGGCCATCAATGTGACGGTCGCAAGGGGGATGCTACACTGTGTAGTAGGAGCTGGAAGCAGAGTGCCTTATCTGGCCAACTCGTCTGCCACGCAGTTGCCAGTGATGCCACTATGCCCCGGGACCCAACTCAGGTGAACCCTGGCATGCTCCGATATACTATATCATTCAGAGCGGCCCGGCACTCTGCAACCAGTTTTGAGGAGGTATATGTACCTATCAAGGATTTGATTGCTGCCTGGCTATCTGAGAAGATACATATAGGGAGGGGATGGGGGATTGCGATTGCAACCGATCCACTGCCAGCAATATTGCCATGGTCTCCGCTTGGAAGACACTGCAGTGGTCAGGGAGACGTGTAAAGAAACTGACCCCTCAATTGATCGCAGAAAACCCCACATCCGACCCTATTCTCAAGTTTAGAGCCGTCTGTGAAGATTTCGCTAGCGTTTGGCAACGAGCGACGGCCTTCCGTCCAGTCGCTCCTGCTGGGGATCCCTATAGTGAACTTACGCTCAAAGCTAGGGGGAAGGACTGTATAGTCAATATGTGTCGGGGTTGGAAGATCCAGCCCGAGGATTCTAGAGTGGCCTTGGTCCGCTCGTGCCCAACTGCAATGGCATTTAGCCGTACAGCGGCAATCTTGGCGGCCTGCCTGACTAGCAGGGTCGAAGGGACCCAATTAAGAAGGGCAAAAAGCGCCTTAGTAGGCGTGGAACAGATGGCTCCAGTTATGAGAGTGGCAGCAAGTCTCCTGACCCTGTCGAGCTGCTTCAGGTTAACCCGGCTATCCGCCGCAGGCCACCAGACAACAGCGCCGTAGAGTAGGATAGGCTCAACACCTGCCTCATAAAGCCAGGAAACGACGCGTGGCTGGAGCCCCCATCTGGCACCCACCGCCCGCTTGCAGCAGTAGATGGCTCTGGAGGCTCTTTTCGCCCTTTCAGCGACGTTCGCGCTCCAGGTGAGCCTAGAGTCTAATATGAGCCCCAGGTATTTCACCTCTTTGCTCAATTTTGGGGCTGGGAGTCTGAAAGGCGGAACTTTTTACTTTGTACTTGTGAAGAGAACAAGATCCGTCTTTTCCGGGTTGTCAGTAAGGCCGCAGGAACTGCTCCATAAGGAGAGGATGTCCAAGAAGTGATTCATCCGTTCGAAGAGCACACTTGGAAATTTGCCGGCTATGGCCATTGCAACATCGTCGGCGTAGGCGACGACCCTGCAGCCAACAGCCGTTAACTTGACAAGCAGTCTATTCAGGGTTAGATTCCACAGGAGTGGCGACAGAACGCCCCTCTGGTGGTTCCCCTTGTGACTGACCTGCGAAGATACGCCGTCCCTAACGTAGAGTTTATGAAACGGTTGTTGAGTAGGGCGCTGATGAAATCTACCAATTTACTACCAACGCCAAGTTCAGAAAGAGCACCCCCTATCGCTAGAGGGCAGACATTGTTGAATGCGCCCTCTATGTCTATAAAAGACACCAGGGTATACTCCTTGTATGCTAGCGACTTGTCTATATAGTCGACCAGGGAGTGCAACGCAGATTCAACTGACCTACCCCTTGTGTAGGCATGTTGCGACTCAGAGAGAAGAGCTGGGTCAATAAGGCTCCTAATGTGGACGTCGAGTATCCTCTCGAGGGTCTTTAGGAGAAATTATGTCAGACTTATTGGCCTGAAGTCCTTGGCCTTGGCGTGCGAGGTCTTGCCGGCCGGCCGCGGCCTTGGGAATGAAGACGACATCCACCTCCTGCCATAGGAGAGGAATGTGTCCCCACTCCAAGCAGGCCTTGAAGATCGCGACAAGCTGTGGCACCGTCGATTCCGCGGTTTGCTGTAACTCAGCCAGAATGACGCCGTCCGGTCCCGGAGATTTAAAAGGCTCGAAGGAGTTAATGGCCCATGTAACCACGGTGCCATCGATACGGACGTCCGTTAAGGACCAAGGGTGTAGTTCCCCCGGAACCACCTCTTCGGCAGAAATGGAGGTACTTCCCGGAAAGTGCGCGTCTCCCAACACCTCCAGGGTTTCCCCGCTGAATTCCGTCCAGTCCCCATTTGCCTTTTGAATGGTTGTGGGAATGAACGGAGAGCTGCTGAGAATCCTGCGGAGTCGGCCGATGTCCGAGACCTTTTCGATACCACCGCAAAAGGATTCCCACGATTCCCTCTTTGCCCTCCTGACCTCCTGCTTGAAGGCTCTGAGGTCGGATCTATACGCGTCCTAGGTGTTATTCCTCTTGGCCGCGTTGAAAGAGCGTCTACATGCACGCCGAAATCTAGCGATTTCGGCGTTCCACCAGGGTGGTTTTTGCTTGCCCCGATAGATCCTAGGCTTGCAAGCAGCAGACGAAGCACGACTAAGTGAATTAGTTAAAGTGGCCACCGCGGTTTCGATGCCTCCCGGACACAGGAGCCGCGGAGGAGCTGAGGTTGACTAGAAGATAGGGACGAACGGAAAATCTCCCAATTCGTCCTACGCTTATTGCGGAAGGGGGGTCTGGCCGGTGTACTCAGGTCTAGACGGAAACTGACGTACCGGTGGTCGGAGAAGGAGCACTCCTCCAAGACCCGCCAGTCCCTGACCAGGTGCCCAGAGAGCGCGTTGGTCAGTGTGACGTCCAGAACCTCCCTCCGAGTAGCGGTAAGGAATGTCGGTTTCCTCCCTCTATTAGCAATGCCTAGGTTAGTATTCAGTATAAATTGAAAGAGTGACTCACCTCGTTCGTTTAAGTCGCTACTACCGCAGGCATCGTGGTGGGTTGGTGCTGCTGCAGTCAACTCCCTCAGTGGCCCGTAAGGAGGTGTAGGCCTGTGGTCGTGCGCCATGTAGCTGGATATAATCCAGTAGACCTGGGAATGTATCTCAGCAACTATGGCCACGCAGTCCCCGTCGCAATACCTAGGAAGAAGAGAGGCATTAATACTCTTATGAGGGTGCAGGCCCTGATTTTACCTGCGCCGTGGTGGGATGCAGTTCTGTATCCGTTGAGGCTGAGCCCCCGAACCCGATCCTCGAAGATCCATGGCTCTTGGACCAGCACGATGTCCTCCCCGCTAGATGCCAGGCGGAGCAGAAGGGCAGCCGAAGCCGCCTTAGATAGGTGAAGATTAATTTGTAGTATCCCCACCATCTCTAGCCGTAGACCACCGTGACGTCGCCATCCTCCTTCCCGACGAATATATCGTCCATGTCAGACGGCGAGATATTGTCGTCCTCGGGATCATCTTCGGTCCTCACTTCAAGGCCTTCGAAGAAGTCACCGATCATTTCCGAGGCCGAGGACGACACTGTCGGCACCATCCTCGGAGGCGGTGTCAAGGACGGGGGGAGCCGCAGAAGTCCCCGGTGTTACACCTAGAGGGTACCCCGGTACACCCGTAATGTGACGGAGTCAAAGCCGTAGCTGACGATACCTCCGGTTGCGGCAAGTGGCTGGAGGGATTCCTTGTTGAGGATCACCATTGCCTCTCTCAGAGAGCCACGCGGTTCGCTGACCCAAACCACCTTCCAGTTATGAGTGGGTAGCTCATAGCTCCGTCCGGGTTGCTAGCATCAACGAGAGCCCACACCCAACTATCTTTGGTGACTTCGATTGCCGGTCCGGAGGTAGTGCAGAATAGCTGCCGGGTCCGATGGTTCAGCCGGAACCCAGGTTTTGGAGTGCGGTCTGCTAGGGATTTCATCCCGGGGCACCGCGCGTAGATTGGCACCTGGCCATACTTCTCCCAGCTTGCTTACTGCCATACGGAACAAGTCCGCAGAGCGCTGGTCGGAGCAAGCCATCAGCTTCACGTGGTGCCAGCCTGCGTCCCTACACTTGGGAGGTGGGCCTGGATTTGCCGCCAGAACCTCATCGTAGACGGACAGTAGGGCCGACCTGACTGTCCGCCAGTTCTCCGCAGAGATCGCTCCGTCCGGGTTGCTAGCATCAACGAGAGCCCACACCAAACTATCTTTGGTGACTTCGCTAAAAGTCCGACCAGACGTCGGAGTCGGTACCGCCAGCCTCGGCTTCTTACTGGCCTGAGCCACTTGGGGAGGCTGTTGCTGCTCCCGCGACCTCCGTCGCTTGGACGCGAATTGAAGGGCCTGAAGCGAGGTGTTCTTCGTATGAATGTTTTTCCTCGCCCATTCTAAGGAGGCTTTATCTCTCTCCGTGAGTTCACCCAGAGGAATCTTCTCCAGCCTATACAGGACCTTGTAGGATGTCTTCCTGGTCCTGTAAGCCTGTGTAGAAGGGGCGACATTGGATATAGCGCCTGAGGTGGAGACGGCGCTACGGGAGGCTGAAGGGGCAGGCTGACCTGGGTTTTTCACCGAAGGTCCGCCGCCCTGAGCAAGTACAGGCATTTGGGGCAGAACGCGGTCGCCCGACGGTTTTTGCCTGGTAGCGGTCGCGTTGCCCGAAGAAGAGGGGCGACCTTACCGAGGGGGTACCGACCTGCTGCTGCCTAGCTATTGGAGCCCTAGCAGCAGTGGAGGGTTTGCTCTCCCTTTGCGGGTTAAGCGGGCGTGTCACCCGGAGGATCGAAGTGCTCGTCCCTTTCAGGTTAGGCGCGCGCGTCCCCTGTGGGTTGGACGCATTTTGAGGGGTTTTAGACGTATTCATAGCGAAGGGTTGGCAGCTGCCCTTATAGGGTCAGCTGCTCAGAGCCAGATCCAGTGCAAGTCAGAAGTGAACTCAACTGACGCCTACGCCACCCGGCGTTACCCAGGATCAGTGTTGGGACTTATTACTTTTGACAGTAACATATTACTTATTACACATTACTGACATTTTAGAGTAATATCGTTACATTACTTATTACTGGAAATGTCAAGTAATGTATCACAAAAAGTAATAGGTATATTATTTAAAAAATACATGATTTCTACAGATTCTTTCCAAAAAAATAAACGAAGATTTTTTTTACATATGTATAGTACATATTTGATATTTATTTTATAAAACTTCAGGCATCTTGTTATTTCAAAAAAAAATGTATCTTTGAAGTAGATAGGGTCACGTTTTCTGGCTCACACAATTTGCAGCGTACTTTTATATTTTTGACTGCAGCATTTTGCAAGTCGGTTGCTTCCATCAACAAATCGAAATATTTGCAGCGAGTGCAGCGTTGTATAATTGTAATAGATCTTAATCGTGTTATCAGTGCTGCTGTTTTACATGAAAACTATAACTTTGTTGACTAAAAAGTAATATTGTAATAAGTAACTTGAAAAAAAGTAATAATATTACTGAAGGTGATTACTTATGGGGAAAAGTAACTAGTTACACTAAATTTTTCAAGCAAAAGTAATATACTACGTAATTAGTTACACTACTTTAATATATTAGTCACAACACTGCCCAGGATGCACCACGAGGAGACGACCTGCATTACATCCCTGCATTACATTGCCCGCTGTAGTCGGATAAAAGGCAGCGGAGTTCGGGCAAACAGCCTCTGCCAAAATTGCAGAGAATTAACCACCTGATGCAATGCCTTGGGCTTGGAAGAGGATGCCTCGAGCGAGACCTACCTCGATTACGGTGAATACTATGATGACTCTGGCAGGAATCCCGAATTCGAGGATATGGATATTAAGGACAATCCCGAGGTAATGGACGAGCTGAATTTTTTAGGGAAGAATCCCTCCTCCCTTACATCTGTAGGACACTAGGAGGGACGGAGTTAAAGTTTCTGATAGACACCGATCGATCTAAAAACTATATGAAAAATTTAGGTCTATTAAAATCAATTAAACCTATCAAAACCCCGTTCTTAGTTAAATCAATACATGGAGAAACCGAAGTTTCCTTGGGATGCTGGATAAATGTTCTCAACAAGACCGCTTAATTCTTTGTCTTACCCCAACTTCACCGGTTCAGCGGAATAATAGATTTTTACTTTTTACTCAGAATTAATGCAAGACTTGACGTGAAAAAAGGAATCCTATATCAAGACAAGCCGCCGTGGCTCAGTTGGTTAGTGCGTTGGACCGAGAGTCGCAGGCAGCAACCTCAGGTTCAAATACTGCCTGTAATGACACCTAAAAAAATAACGGGAAAACTAGTTTTCTCTTTCGGTGGCTGTCCTCTCAGCTGGAAATGGCAAACCTCTGAGAGTAAAAATTGCTTATGAAAAAGCTCCCAACCTGCCGTTCGGAACCGGCATTAAACTGTAGGTCCCTTCAACCCGCGTAAAAATTCACACGCACAACACGGGTAGTTGCGGGAAGCTAGGCCTTAGTCTCGCGTAAGCGGGCTGTCGTGCCAGTCAATTAAATTAATTATTAATATCAAGACAATGGTCAAGAGAAGTTGCTCTACCTCTATTCTGTAAAAATGTCCATAAACCACATAACAATTGACGATGAAAGCGTCCCCTCAGAGCTTTGCGGAGAATTTTCAGCCATGAAAAAAGGCAAACCAAGGTGTTCGCTGACCCAAAGGAGGCGTTGCCTTATAATACCAGGGTGGTGGCGACTATTCGAACCAGCGATAATGAACCCGTTAATTCGAAGGGCTATCCGTACCCAATTGCGACATCCGAATTTGTGAATAGAAAAATATAAGATCTTCTCAACAACGGTGTTATTCGGCCTTCACGATCACCTTATAATAATCCCTTGTGGCTGGCTGGTAAGAAAGGTATTGGGGAGGAAGGAAAACGTAAAATGAGACTTGTCGTCGATTTCAGAAAACTTAATGGAAAACCCATCAGCGACAAATATCCGATCCGTGATACGTCAGTCATACTGGCAAACCTTGGTCAGTCGTCCTACTTTACCAGAATAGATCTGAAGTCAGGGTTCCAGCAAATAAAACTGGCGGAGAAAGATAGGTGAAAAACGGCTTTCTCCGTGAATAACGGAAAGTGCGAATTCTGTCGGCTCCCCTTCGGACGCAAGAACGTTCCGAGCATTTTTCATAGAGCGATCGATGGCATCCTTAGATACGAAATTAGCGTCTGTTGTCATGTTTACATAGACGACGTTATAATCTTCTCTAAGACAAAGGAAGAACATCTCCGAGACATCGATAGGATCTTTACGAGACTCTACAAGGCGAATATACGAGTGTCAGAAAACTCCAGGTTCTTTAAACACGAAGTCGAATTTTTGGGATTTGTGGTTTCAAGAGAGGGAGTAAAAACGTGCCTCGAAAAGGTTCGTGCTATCCTAAACTAAGCTATCCTAAGCTAAGGTCTTTCCTGGGTCTTGCAGGATACTACAGACGTTTCGTTAGGGACTATGCTCTCCTGGAGAAACCACTTACTAGGTACTTGTGGGGCGAAAATGGTGACAATGGCGCGAATCAAGAAACGTTCCAATAATTCTTGACGAGGAAGTAATATCAGCATTCAACCTTCTCTACCCGAACTTTGACAAACCCATCTAGCTGACGACGGACGCACCATCTCACGCGATAGGGGCCGTGCTATCCCAGGAGGCAAGCCAATAACGATGATATCGCGAACTCTATCCCCGACCGAAGAGCATTATGCTACAAATGAGAGAGAGGTGCTGACAATCGTGTGGAAATTAAGGAATCACCTGTACGGTGTCAGACAACTTAACATCTTCACGGACCACCAACCTCTGACGTTCGCCATCTCGGACAAGAATTCGAACTCCAAGATTAAGAGGTGGAAAGCGTTCATAGAGGAATTCTCTCCCAAATTCCGCTATAAACCCGGTAGAGAGAATTATGTTGCTCACGCCCTGTCAAGACAATATCTCAATGCTCTGGACGAGACTGCCGCGGCGCATAGCGAGGAGTCGTCAACGGAGGTGATACACACGGTCGTGAATCCCGTCAACTGTTTCAGAAACCAATTGATTCTACAGGAAGGGTTAACGCCTTCACGAACTATGACGATCTTATTTAAATCGCGATCAAGACATACTATTGTTTTCCATAGCATAGACGACTTATTAAGTGTCATCAAACACTGCATAAACTTGAATGTGGTGAACGCACTGCTTTGCGATCCACCCATTCTACCAAACATCCAGAACGAGCTGAAATGCTCCTTCCCGTCAGTAAAATTTGTGAGAGCCCCAAGACAGCTGGTAGACATTTTTAATAACGAAGATCAGAGGGAAATCTTAGAAACGGAGCATAATCGAGCGCATCGATCCTCAAGGGGAAATGTGCAGCAGATGCTGCGTGTCTACTATTTTCCGAAAATGCGTCAAATGCTAAAGGAAATAGTGTCAAGCTGTAAGGTGTGTCTTGAGGCGAAGTATCACAGACATCCCCCAAAACCCGAGGTGGGGGAGACACCAATACCCACGCGTCCGGGGCGGACATTATACGTGTACATTTACTCGACAGCCGGACAATATTTCTTGACCTCGATGGATAAGTTCTCGAAGTTCGCCATCGTGTTCCCAATTAAAACCCGAGCGACAAAAGGCATAAAGGAACCATTGCTAGAGGTACTCAATATTAACAAGGATACCGAAACAATAGTATGCGATAACGAGCGAGCCATGAACTCGGAAACACTTAGGAACATGTTAAGGGACTATTTTGGTATCAAGATATTTACTACACCCCCCATTCCATAGTACGACGAACGGCCAGGGGGAGCGATTTCATAGTATCCTTACCGAAATTGCCCGTTGTACTAAATGTCAGCAAAACATTGAGAACGTAATAGAGCTGGTCAATAGATTACTTTTATAATAGTAATCCGCCGCCATAATAGATTACGCTCAGTCGCACTATAACCCAATATCATATGGCCGGGTAGCAATTCACCTGGAATATGGCTTCCTCACTCACATGACGGCATGATTTAACGGACTATGAGGCGATGATAGGCGAAACAATAGAACTATTACCTTACTTCCACCAGTCTCACATGAGTAGGTTACTGCAAGTTGACCTGGAGCAGGTAGAGCATCTTACCAACACCCTCAAGATCTACCATCGAAACAGCCGCAGCCTCAACTTCTTGGGCACTGCACTCAAAGTCATCGCTGGCACTCCGGACTTTGACGATATCAACGATATTCAACAGTAACAAGGACAACTGATTGCCTCGAATGAGCCACAGATAACAATTAATAGCCAACTACAAGACCAAATAAGTAATTTAACTAACACAGTTAACAAGCTAGTGAAAAACACGCGACAGTCAGAAATAGATACCGGTAACCTTTTTTCTATTTTGAGCAGCAGGAATAGGGCAATAATAACCCAGCTCAACGATATCATACTGACTGTGGCATTGGGCAGGCTCGGGGTAATAAACCCCTAAATTTTGGACAATAGAAATGTTGAAAATGTGCTGAGGGAAGAGAAATATTCGGAGGTTAGCGTAAGCGAGGTTGTGAGTAATTCGAAATTAAAGATTTTGCAGAATACTGAAATAATTCTGTTCATTATAAAATATCCCATAGTAGAGCCAATATGCAATAAAACTATTATACTTACCGTTAGTCATAATCAAAAAACACCTTTGTACGAAACTAATGTAACTGCTAAATGTAAATTAGATTTAGACCAGTCACTGAGGCCCCATGCCTGATGCAACTGCTTAATCACTACGCGGCAACATGCAAGACGACAACGGCGCACACCCAAAACTCAGTGATAGCCGTCGCGGAAGGGCCAGTGGTAATTGATGACGATTCCGCCATAGTTACTTAAAAAGATAAACCTTCAACAAAGTTAAACGGCACCTTTCTTATCCTGTTCGACGAAGAGGTACGGATCAACAACACCCTCCACCAGTATCCGAAACGAATGAGCCGCCTCGAGCCGCAGTCACCACTGGCCCACAGCCTAAATCTCACCGAGCATAGAGAAATCCCTACCCTATCCCCACCGACTAAACTTGAGGAACCTACACCTTTTCAACCTCGAAATGAGAATGCGTAAGTTCATAATGAGAAATATAAATGCTAAATGGGAATGCGTAAATTCATAATGAGAAATATAAATTCATAATGAGAATGTGTTAATTCCAAATGAGAAATATAAATTCATAATGAGAATACGTTAATTCAAAATGAGAAATAGAAATTCATAATGGGAATGCGTAAATTCAAAATAAGAATTTTTTTTTATAGTTTTGCGCTTGAGGTTAAAAAGGTGTAGAGCACATCGAGACAGTGAGGAATGAAATTCGCGTGAATCAGTCGCAATGGTTCAGCACATTAGCCGTCTTTGCAGGCGCCATTATAACAACACTCGTAATCATGGAGCTAGTGAGGCGTCTCGTCAGAAACAAACGCGCAAATAATCTTTTTTATTTTTTTAAACAGGCACAAACGCGCAGGGCATGACCCCTATTAATGCGAAGCATTGCTTTGGTTCAGGAGGGATATAATGGTTAGGTGATAGGGTTATGAGTAAAGTGTTTATGGGCTCTTGCCTTGAACCCATCGAGATCATAAGTGCTGGCGAAAATATCCGCAGGGAGACCATTCCACAACCGCGCTGTACGGGCCAGAAACGAACTTTCCCTGTAGTGCGCTCGAACATCGTTTCGACGTGGAATGCATGGGCGCCAGTGTTCAAACGGGTTGCCCGGGGGAATACCCGGAGTGATGGCATCAAGCTACTCATCTCCACTGAGCAATTACCGAAAAAGTATCGGTAAAATAACACCACACATGCCACGTTTCGACGATGCTCCAGGGAGTCAATAGAGCTGGATGCCCTACTGTCCCCTATAAGTTTAATCGCACGGTTTTGCACCCGATCGAGGAGCTCCAAATGGGTTTTTGAAGCCCCCGGCCAGAGGTGCGAGTTAAACTCCATTTTAGGTCGGATATAGGTAGTGTAAATAATGTGGAGATCAGACGGAGTGAAATATTTTTTGCACCGCTGTAGGAAGCCGAGGCACTTGGCTGCTTCTTTCGACACGCCAAAAATATGATCGTTCCAACGAAGATCGTTCTTAATGGACATGCCCAGAACATCAAGAGCTGCCGATTCCGCAATACTCACACCATCCATAACCAGGGATGTGTTGGGATGTGGGGAGACGCGTTTGTGGGATAACTGGTAACATTGCGTCTTGCGAGGATTAAAATCGACCCTGCTCGCTTGACCCCACTTGGAGATTGTTTGTAGGTCGCTATTAAGTGTTTCATTCATTCGGCGTCGTTCTCTCTCAATCTTCACAGAACTGGGTAGCTTTGTGAAGGAGTATGAATGACAAATGGTGCTGTCATCCGCAAACGAGTAGATGGGATTCTTCGTCGACGACAATAGGTCGTTGATAAAGATAAGGAAAAGGGTTGGAGAAAGGACCGAACCCTGCGGCACTCCCGCGCTAAGGAAATGCTTTTCGGAGGCTATGCCGTCTATTACAACACGAATAGCGTGATCATAGAGGAAGCTCGTAATCCAACGAGAGAAGATACTACCGACGCCCTAGGCAATCAATTTTGACACGAGTGCTTTATGCCACACCCCGTCAAAGGCCTCAAAAATATCCAATGCAACAACCTTGCTTTCACCGAGGTTTAGAATGCTATGGTTCCATTTCTCGGTAAGGACCGCCATAAGGTCTCCCGTCGATCGCTGTCTTCGCTGTATTGGCGGTCACTTAGCTCCTATTGTGCTCCAGATATTTCACAAGGTTGAAGTTTACAATGCCTTCCATTACTTTGGAAAGCACCGAACAAATTGCTATTGGTCGGTAGTTCGCAGGGTCTGTAGACTTGCCTTTTTTAGGAACTGGTTGAACATTTACCACCTTCCAGCGAAGTAGCGCATTTTTTCAAAACAAGGGCTGAAATGCCGTCCGGCCCTGAAGCCTTATTTCCATCGAGATTTGCAAGCACTCTTTTAACTACTCGTGCCCGAAAATAAATTTCTGGCATGGAGCAAGATACGTTCTCGACTACGGGAGTCGCTTTATCAACCGAGTGAATGATGATTTGATCATTGTTAAGAACGAATGACCAAAAGTTCTTACTACCACGCTGGCATTGAAGAACTTTTTTCCTTTGGCGCTGTTCGTGCAGAAACTTTTGACGCCTTAGGATGGCATTGCATCGATTTCTAGCCTGTTTACGCAGCTGTTCAGTGGTGGCATTTTTATTTGCCTGCCATGCTCTGAAAGCTTTCTCTTTAGACCTGACAGCAATTCTGCATGTCTCACGAAACCAGAGATTGTCCTTAGGTTTAATGCAAGCCAGCTTATTAGGGATGAAGGACCGCATTCCTAATAATATAATTTCTTTAACCATTTTGGCTGCGGCATTTATGTTTCTATCAAGAAAACACAATTTCCAATTGAAGTGTGCGAAAAAATCGTTAAGTCCACTCCAGTTAGCTTTATCATACATTCACATTAAGCGCTTCGGGGCTAAGCATTGCGGATAGAACAGTATGAGAAAGTCGCCATAATGGTGCAATGGTCCGAGTTTCCAAGAAGTGCGTGCATTTCAACATCATATTTTTCATGATGTGAAGTGAGAAAAAGGTCTAGAGTATTGAGAGCTCGGGCGAAAGGTCGGGCGAGAAGGTATCTTTGGCCCCACAGTCGGGCAGTTCAGCCTCCATGCGACCACTTCGAACAACGGTCTGAGGCTGATCGATTTCGCCGCGGCACGAAACATGGTAGTTAGTAGCACCAGATTCCAGCACCTCGATATCCATAAGGCCACCTGGCTATCCCCCGATCAATCCACCCGCAACCAGATTGATCACATTGTGATTGATGGAAGGCATGCTTCTAGCATTCTAGATGTGCGCACGTTCCGAGGACCCAACATCGACTCGGACCACTACCTTGTTGCAGCCAAGGTACGCATGCGTCTTTGCGCAGCGAAGACCGCGCAACCTAGTTTGCGAAGAAAGCTGGACATCAGTAAGCTGCGATCACAAGGGGTAGCCGAAGCTTACTCCGCTCAACTCTCCAACCAGCTCGGTCGCTCCCCCTCTCCACCTGATGACATCGGCGGATTATGGGCTCACTTATCCCACTCTATGCGCGCCGCCGCAGAAAATGTCCTTGGTTTTCGACGCCCACCACCAAAAAACCAATGGTACGATGAAGAGTGTCGCGCAGCCACTGCAGCGAAGAATGCTGCCTACAAGAAGACCCTGCAGTCGGCTGTCACGCGAGCCGTGACAGAAAAATACCGGGAGGAGAGGAAGAAAGAGAGGTGCCTTTTTAGACGCAAGAAACGGGAGCAAGAAAGGCGCGAGCGTGAGGAAATCGAGGAGTGCAGGAGCAGGAATGACGCCCGAAAATTCTTCCAAAAAGTTAAGCGTCTCACGGAAGGATTCAAGCCCGGGGCATCTTCTTGCAGAGACGAAAACGGGAATCTGGTTACAGATGCGCAGGGTGTACTGAGGTTGTGGAAGGAGCACTTCACCAAGCTGCTCGCAGGCGACGAAGGGAACAATACCGCCAGTGGTGAAGATGTCCAGATGGCACCAATCGACGACGACGGTGTGGATGTGCCACCGCCCAGCCATGACGAGGTCTGGGTCGCTATCCAGCGACTCAAGAACAATAAAGCTGCAGGGCCGGATGGGCTACCAGCTGAATTGTTCAAGGCCGGCGGCGGTGAGCTGATTGGGTGCATGCATCAGCTCATCTGCAAAATATGGCTGGAGAAACGAATGCCCAACGATTGGAACCTCAGTGCCCTTTGTCCTGTGCTGAAGAAAGGCGACCCAACAATATGCGCCAACTACAGGGGTATCAGCCTACTTCCCATTGCATACAAGGTCCTGACGAGCGTACTATGTGAAAGATTAAAGCCACTCGCCAAGGCGCTGATTGGACCCTATCAGTGCGGCTTTAGACCTGGTAAGTCCACCATCGACCAGATATTCACTCTACGCCAAATCCTGGAGAAGACCCATGAGAACCAAATCGATACTCACCATCTCTTCATCGATTACAAGGCAGCATTCGATAGCCCGATAAGGGATCGCCTATATGCCGCATTGTCTGAACTTGGTATCCCTGCAAAGCTCGTGAGACTTTGCAGAGCGACGTTGAGCAATACGCGCAGCTCCGTCAAGGTTGGAAGTGACCTCTCCGACCCATTTGATACCGCTCGAGGATTCAGACAGGGCGATCCTTTGTCCTGCGACCTATTCAACTTCACCATGGAGAGTGTTCTGCGCAAGGCCGGTGTACATCGTAATGGCACAATTTTCAACAGAAGTGTCCAGCTCCTTGCCTACGCTGATGACATTGATGTCATCGGGCGTAACAAGCGAGATGTCACCGCTGCCTTTGCGGCTATCGAAAGAGAATCTGCCAAAATGGGTCTGGTGGTAAATGAGGGCAAGACGAAGTATATGCTGTCTACACGCAGGGACTCGCAGCGGCTAGGGTCTCGCGTCGAGGCCGACAGGTATACCTTTGAAGTTGTCAAGGAATTCGTCTACCTTGGCACCGCCATCAACAGCAGCAATGATGTCAGCCTGGAGATAAAGCGAAGGATTACTCTTGCCAACAGGTGCTACTACGGTCTCGGTAGGCAATTGAGAAGTAGAGACCTCTCTCGACCGACAAAACTTGCGCTCTATAGGACGCTTATCTTGCCCGTGCTCCTCTATGGCGCTGAAGCATGGACAATGACACGAAATGACATAGCGGCCCTTGGAGTGTTCGAGAGGAAGGTACTTCGCAAAATCTTCGGCCCTGTTCGTGTTGGTGACGATTATCGTATACGAACCAATAACGAGCTGTATGAGCTGTATAAGGACATGGACGTTGCGCAGCGAATTAACATCCAGCGGCTACGCTGGCTCGGTCATGTCTGCCGTATGGACGGCGAAGCTCCGGCGAAAAAAGTGTTCGATACGATGGTTGGAGGTCGACGGCGAAGAGGGAGGCCGTGTCTCCGGTGGAAGGACCAAGTTGAAGAGGCCCTGTCATCACTTGGTGTGACCAACTGGAGAAGGCGCGCGCAAAGCAGAGGCGCCTGGAGAGAAGTTTTGCGGCAGGCCGTAACCCGATAACGGGTTGTTATGGCCAGTTAAGTAAGTAAGTAAGTAAGTATTGAGAGCTTGCCTCGCAACGCAGGGGATATGCGTTGGTTCATGCACTATTTGAGTCAAGTTATTAGACTCGGCAAAGAGCTCGACAAATAAGCCTTCAGGAGTTGTGTGGCTGGAATAGCGTAGCCAATTGGAATTATGAATATTGAAATCACCAGCAACTACAATTTCACTATTCGGATACGATTCGAAAATATGAGAAATAGAATCAGAGAGAAGATCAAACTTGTTGTAAGTAAAATCTCTCCCTGAATTCGGGCTTCTTAATGTTCGTCAAGTCAAGTCTCGTCAGCGGTGTTGGTGAAATGGCTTGGCTTGATCAATACACACCAGCGCATTTGGTTTGAATTCAATATTGCAACTTTCGCGCCAAATGTTTCGCATCCACTCTTCACAAGGCACTTTAAAAAACGGACCGTTACCGCTTTGATAAATTTTGTGACAAATTGCACACTTTCTCATTTTAAATGTTTTTGAATTCAATTGATTAAAATTCGTACATTGGTTGAAATTTCGCAATCGCAATGTAAAGCACAATTTGAATAACGAATTTCGTAACAGGAAACAAATAATTTCGAATCAAATCAAATCAAAAATCAAATCAGCTGGGCCAACAAGGCCACCTTTATTAATTCGCCTTGCATTGATGCAAACAAAGCGTGTTATGGAATTTGACCATAAAGAAGGATAACACTTTCCTCTCTTTCTACTCATGCTGTGTTTCATTTCATTATGTTTTACAGTGGTGTTCAACTAATATATTTTAGTAATCGTGTCGTCTGCTTAATGCTCATATCTGACGATAGGATTGATTTATTTCAGTAACAATTTTTGTGAATGCGTGTGGTAGACTTGTCAAACTTGTAAAATGACCAAATTTCTCTATAAATTTTATACTTTACAGATGATGTCATATGATAAAGAAGAGGGTGAAATAGACTCGGATGAGGGGGAGTTGCGAAAACGCATTGAAGAGCTGGAAAATGAAAACAAAGAATATGAACAAATTGCAAGACTTTCTGAAAGCTACGCCAGTGCATACCGTAAGCATAATTAATTAAAATAATTGTTCACTACAGCTAGATATTTTCGTTATATAAAATTATTTGTGTCATCGGGAAGTAGGTTCATACGATAAAGTTGCGATGGTAGTACTATGTGCTGGTGTTCCAAAAGCTACGCGTTCAGCTCTTATCTAAGTACTTGTGCTATAACTCTTATTTCTTAACTAACTAGGCTTACTCGAGTGCCTCGTTTACATTGTTTAAGGGTTTCATTAAGGGCTGTGGAATGTTTGATATTGTCAACAAAACGTGTGATCTCTATTTTTCGATAGTTTTGTTTAATCCAAAATATATTTTCCATTCTAGAATATTGCAAAAGGAATGTTTCCTTACCTCTGCCAGCACAGTGTAATTCGAAAAAATTCCCTAATATGAATTGGCGAGATATAGAACGTGCTGGCCAGGTACCCACCGATGCATCCTCTATATCGTCAGTGGAGTTTTTGCCACCCAAAAAACGAAAGCGAAAGAAGTCAAAAAGCAGTCGTAGCAAAAGCTATGTTAAGCACTCCCGCTCGCACGGTCGGCGTCAGGATCCGAAACACTGCAAAACTACCTATCAAAATCGTAAAAGGCATCACATTGAACAGAATTTTTTAGATGGCATTGAGATCGAGACCATCTCGCTGGATTCCTCAGGCAGTCTCGGCCATGACAAAAATGAATATCAATGCGCCCCATTGTCCACGGACGAAGAAGAGTACGACAACATAGTTCTGCCCCTCAGCCGCGAGGAATTGCGACTGGCCTTGGCGCGTTCTGAAAGTAGAGATACGACGGTTGGGACATTAAAGGAGCGCCTGGAGAGAGAAAAGCGTATTAAAAACATTATAACAATGCCCTGCGACGAATCGGAGGAGGTTAAGACCAATAATGTAGATAGCGACGAATCTGTGTCGCTCGAAGAACAAGAACTTCGCCTCATTGCACTGAGATCGGCTATAATAAAAAAGGACCTAACGCGCAAGAAACGCAATGCTGAGGTTGCTTACTCTCCGACGGACTTTGAAGAGCTGCTGCTTGATTCAGCCAGCGCAGTTGAAACTGATTTGGACGATTTGCCTGGGGAGATGGAAGTTAGTCCAGTCGCTTCACCGCGGTTACTTTTGAGCCCTGTGCCTTGTGACGAGCACAGTACAAGCAGCATCAGGTCCAATGTGGACACGAAACCAGTAGATATGGACATTGCAAACAGCGATAGCGAGGCGGACACGCCATCATATCTGAATCAAAACAGCTCAAGCTGTGGCCAATGGCAGCCGACCTCAGCAGAACTAATTCCGTTGCCTGCCGAAGTGGGTTTGAGTGGCGGAGATACGTCTACGGTGTTCAGATATGCAAATGCAGAAGCACCAGGTGTGAACAGCATGTACGCGGCGAAGATTGACATCAAGTCAACAGTGCAACGCCCACTCCCGTTGCCGATACCACCACCGGAACTATCAGCCTTGGCGCACCTACACAGTGGGACGAAATGGGTTAAAGCGAGCAGGGCATTATCACCGTTGGCAGAAGGTGTGGTAAAGTTACGATCCAATGCAAGACCGTCAACTTTAGATCGATCATCACCGGAAAACTCTATGGAATGTAGTTATGGAAATGATCCTGACAGCGATGAAGAAAAAGCTCTGCGTGCTTTCCTCTTGTCAAAAATTCAAAAAAATGTAAAAGGTTCCACCGCTAAGGGGCAAGTGAGAAAGTCGCGCCCACATGCCGAGACTGATGTTCGTGATGACTGCCATAGTAATGCTATGCGATCACTGCTTTTTGTCAGAAATTTTGATCAAACTGTTACCAAGGGGCCGTCGGAGTCAATACTTAAAGAAGCAGTGAGGCGTTTAAAAGTGAAAACTTGCGCGGAAAAACTACCGACTGAGTTCATTCGATTTAATGGCAACAATTTAGCAGAAATGCCACTTTCCACACAAACAGTGGAGAAAACTGCATTCGATCGCAAGAGTACAAAAGAATGGAAATCAATAACTAATATCGAACGCAATGCTATATTTACCAAAAAACATGAGAATTGTGAAAATTTCAATGTAAAAAATCTTTCGGAGGTGGAGCGGAAGCATCTGGATGCATCCAGCTCAGACATTGGCATCGAAAAGGATGTAAATACAGATGTCGACGGAGTATGTGGGTCACTGGACGGCAATGCAGTAACTGAGGTAAAAGTTAGGGCCGAATCTGATGTGCTAAAACCCTTGCCAAATGAATTAGCCAGAAATACTAGCAGTTTAAATGGTGATTTAAAAGTAATCAGTAAGTCTTCTGATGTCGAAAAGGAGAAATGTTCACCCCGTCACCACACTGATGCAGAAAGTGAACTTCGTATCAATAAATTAGCAGGTGCAAAGTCTCAAAGCACGCCAGCTCCTTTGCTTATGCATCTTTCGAAACCAAAAGGCAAACCTGAAAGTTCCTTCTACAGCTTAGTAAATCCGAAGAAATCATCAAAGCCAATCTTTCGTCCCATTAAGATCGTCAAGCCGCACAAGGTCATTAACACGAGTTCAGCACTAAAGTCGAAATTATTTGACAATTTCATGGCGACATCAACAAATCTCGACTCAGCTCTAACCAACAATGCTTCTTCTGGCTCTCGTGTTATTACGGCAAGAAAATTATCGGATTGTAAAATGGATAAGTTGATAATCACGCTTGGTACTACGGACACGGAATCGGACGAAGAGGTGGAATTATACAGAAAGGCAATGGAAAAAAGTATCTTGTCAGCGTGCGTGCGTTCTAACACACCCGATTCATTGGCTGGCATAATAAATGATGACTGCTTTGCCCAAAAAAATGATGTGACATGTGCCTCGACGAAAAGTGTGAGTCTCACTGCCTCAAAAGTTGAGACTGCAAACGTAAGCGGCGAAATGATGAAAATGAGCGAAACATTTGAAAATAAATTGGACAACTTTTTGAGGGATGTGCGCTCTAAAGTTCAAAACAATAGCGTGTCAGATGGCGTTTGTAAACCTCAGAATGGAAACGTCTACACAAACGAAACCCCAAAGGTGAGTAAAATGAAATTACGTCCAGCATATTACTACAGCCGTATGAATTGCAGGCGGTGCGGCATCTTCCTGTTGCCTCCCAAGAAGAGTACAAACGTCTGGTGCATCGCATGCAAATGCTAGAAAAGCAGAAGCACTTTAGAAAATCTGAAAGCTTTCATGACCAACAAGTAATAATTTTGAGCAAGAAATGTGCAAGTGCCTTGAACATACCAACGATTGTGGAACCATTGCAGGGTCCCAATGAAGGTGATAGTAAAAGTAGCAAAAATGAGCATAACAGCCTAAGTGAAGTCCTTGTACCTACTTCGAAAAGCCCCATTTCGAGTGAGAAGTCAACCAGGAAATCCTTGATTAAAAAGGTCCTTGCGAAAAATGCCACCAAAAAGAAGGTGACTGAAGTTTCAAAGGATAAAGAAATCCCAGACACTTTGAAGCTAACTGTCCAACTTAAAGCATACGAAAGTTCGTTCTTGGGAATCAGGTAATTTGCAAAATATTTAGAAAATTCGGTGCATAATCCTGTATCGCAATTGCAGTGCAAACATAGTTGGAAATCTGGACCGGTCTTTGCGATTGGTCACGCAAGCAAAAAATGCAAAAATTGCCAAAATGCGATGTACCCGGCGCTTAAAAGAGTTGCGTATGGAAATGGAGGAGACACAGCACAAATTAAAAGACGAACAAGATAAAATGTCAAAGATTTACCCGCAAATTTGTTACTCAAACGAGGTGATAACAACACTTAAGCAAACGCGGTCAAAAATTCTTGAGGCGGCCACGAAATTGGGCAAGAACATAAAAGGCGATGAGTATAGGTACCTGTTGAACTTGAGTTTGATTCGTTTGAAAGATCGATTAGGATCCGGACAAATTTTAATTAGAGGCTCTACAAAAGGGTCGGTAGATTTTCCGACACTAGGCTCACACTCACGTAACGACCGAGTTTGCTATAAAACAAATATCTTTGAATGGTTTTCCACTATAATCATATATAAAAATACACTTCTCAAGACAAAACTCACGAGGTTTGTTAAAAAACTAATATATGCGCAAATAACAGGACGTGGTACAGCCTCTAGTGCATAGTTTAAATTAGCATTCCTATAATTATCAAATTATTTTGTTGCGGTGTATTATATCTTTATATGTACTAAGTGTGATGTTAATTAAAATAATTACTTTTCATTTTTCTAGATTGGATAATGAATTGAAAAATGAAATTACAATTAAATCAAAAAGTTTGGCAGCAGAGATAAAATTTGTTAATTCAATAACATGTTACGATTTAGATAAATTTGAGAAGGATCTCAATATCGTGTCTAGCAAAAGTCTTGAGAACAAAAACGAAATTCGTGGTATAGAGTCTATAAAACATGTGTCAACGGTTATTGAAACCCACGAGAGATTAGAAGAAAAGCGAAATTTTCAAGATAATTCCACAAATAAACAACAAACGAGTAATACTGAGCAAAAATGTAAAATACTAGCTGGAAAACCCTTAATCGAACAACAGGAGGCACAAGAAGCCGCGTGCGAGCATAGTGGACAAAGCATGGAGAAGGATTTTAAAGATGAAAATAATGAAGTGCGTGTATATTTGCCAACTGCAAAACATTCTTGTACAATTGAATTTTGATTTGTTATAGTTTTATATCTATTAACATGATTATTGAGATTGTTTCAGGATCAGACAGGATCAGGAGAGCATGTAATTACCTGCGCAGAAGAAAATATATTTTTACCCAAATACGTGTCCCCCCTGACACATTTGAGAAGCGCTGGCAGGTGTGTATACGTAAATACAAGATTTAACCCAATTTCGAAATGCTTGCCGCAAATTTCATAAATATGTTGTACCTGTTACCTAACAATTATCTTTTTATGTGCGGCTGCGTATTTAGAATTTGTCTAATTGATCGTTTTAGTCGGTGGGATCCCAGCGGTGTCATTTGCCCGTATGAGTTAATGGGTCAGTGTGAGGATAAGGACTGCTGCTATGTACATTTAACTGAGAGAGAACCTGTGCTTGCTGATGGATGATGACAGTCTTAAGATCCAAATTTAATACTCAATACATACCTGCCGACACGTTATCGGGCAAAGAAGGGCGTTCGAAAAACGTTTTGCATGGGTAAGTTTCACAACTGAATATAGAACTAAACAGTGAAGTATGTCCTCAAGAGTTGCTTGCAGCGAAAAATATATAGGTTGGATAAATATATAGGTAGTGTCTATGTGATAAGAGTCTTCCGTTGAATTCGTTTGTGGCAAATAGACCTTTTCTCAAATGCAAATGTGAAACTCAAATGATAATATTTTCAGTTTAGTTCGCGTTTTGTACATATCATGAAATTTAAAAAAATGATTAGTGCCATAACTTGATTGAATTTCTGTAGTGGTTGTGTTTTCTTAAATTTGCCTGCGACGTTGACTTCTTATCTTAGACACTTGTGAATTTGCTGTTTATATAGTAATTAAAAATTGCATTCAATAGTCTAAGCAGTAAACCATACATATAATTTTATAACGTTATTATAAGAAAAAATTATTTTGAATAAAGAATTCTTTTCTACTAAAATACTGGTTGTTTAATTTCGAACTGTAACTCAACAGTAAGCGTAAGCGTATGCGTATACGGAGACACAGGCCGCGCAGGCGTATTAGCGCATCGCAGCTCTTTATTTTGTAAATAATGCAGTGTTATATAAGAGCGCATACAGCGAAACAGCCGCGTGCGCCGGGTCGTACCTGCGTCGCATTCCAGTCGAAACACAGTGTTCTGAGCGCAGTCAACACGTTCTCTTGCAAAAATTGAAAAACTAATTGAAAATGATACTGCATTATTTACAAAAAACTGCGCTGTGCTGAACGGTGTTGCCAACCCGTTACCACGTTACAACCTGTCCCAAAAGTTCCCTCCAGGCGCGTCTGCTTTGCGCGCGCCTTCTCCAGTTGGTCATACCTCCTCAACTTGGTCCTTCCACCGGAGACACGGCCTCCCTCTTCGCCGTCGACCTCCAACTACCTCATCGAACACCTTTTTTGCCGGAGCTGCATCGTCCATACGACAAACATGGCCAAGCCAGCTTAGCCGCTGGATGTTAATTCGCTGTGCTACGTCCACGTCTTTATACAGCTCGTTGTTGTTTCGTATACGATAGTCGTCGCCAATACGAACAGGGCCGAAGATTTTGCGAAGTACCTTCCTCTTGAACACCCCAATGGTCGCTGTGTCGTTACGCGATCCATGGTTCCACGTCATAGAGGAGCACGGGCACAATAAGCGTCCTATAGAGTGCAAGTTTTGTCGGTCGAGGAAGGTCTCTGCTACTCAGTTGCCTACCAAGACCATAGTAGCACCTATTGGCAAGAGTAACCCTTTGCTTTATTTCCAGGCTGACATCATTGCTGCTGTTTATGGCGGTGCCAAGGTAGACAAAATCCTTGACAACTTCGAATGCGTAAAACACTTCCACAAACACCTGGACAAAGGTTTCGCCTTCGCACAGATCATGCGGCGTTAAATCGGGTCGGTTTCGCACTTCTGGTGTCAATGCTGTGTTTCACTATGTAGGTCTTTCCGCCTGCTTCTGCTGCCCACATTTCTGCAGGAGTGACTTGCTTTGCTTTGTAACAAGTATATTTCGTTGTCGATAACACTGGACAACAGCATGTCTGTTGCATGAAGATTTTTACATGAATCTGAATAGTTTTTACGGCAGCCGCCGTGGCTCAGTTGGTTAGTACGTTGGACCGCGAGTCGAAGGCAGCGACCCAAGTTCAAATACTGCCTGTAATAACACCTAAAAAAAATAACGGGAAAACTCGTTTTCTCTTTCGGTGGCTGTCCTCTCAGCTGGAAATGGCAAACCTCTGAGAGTAAAAATTGCTTATGAAAAAAGCTCCCAACCTGCCGTTCGGAACCGGCATTAACCTGTAGGTCCCTTCAACCCGCGTACAAATTCACACGCACAACACGGGTGGTTGCGGGAAGCTAGGCCTTAGTCTCGCGTAAGCGGGCTGTCGTGCCAGTCAATTATATTATTATTGAATAGTTTTTTCACGCTGTTTTCAAAACCATATTCCGTTTTTATCTGACAGCTCTAGTTTTCGCAAAAAATGGGCGTGTCATTTTTTCGAATTTTCCTCGTCTTTTTTCACATTTTCGACTGTCATTTCCGAACCAATAATCCTATCGCCATGATTTTTATATCGTTTTATAACGTTGTACTTGTACACCTTCTTTTCTGACATTAATAAATTTTATGCGTTCTAAATTGGCGTGGTAATAAGATTTCAAAGTAGGAAAATATGGAATTTCAAGGCGTTTTTTCTGATGGCGAAAATTTACAGATGTCTCATAAATCAAGTTACGAAGTATATGAATATCTTAAGAAGAAACATCATGCAATACAACTGAGGCAACATTTTTGGCGGAATACTCATTAGTAGTGCATATTTTTTTGGAGCTTCGGATTTGAACGGGACCAAGACAGAAACTATTTTTATTGAAAAATATTAAGGTGAGCTAACATATGCACTGCATATTTGCATAATTTTTTCATATTTTGCATATTTCGCATATTTTTTGCATATTTTGCATATTTTTTACATATTCTTATAGCATATTTTTTGCATATTTTGTATATTTGTTGTATATTTTGGCATATTTTTGCATGTTTTTTTTTCATTGTTTCCCGTATTTGGCGTAAGTATGTATATAAGCATATTCATATAGACTTATGTTTTTCTATGCAAACGAACAAGAGTGAGGTTGATGTGCTCCTATGTGTAAAGGGGTTGGGAGGGGCGGGGGTCAATTTGGACAAGCCCAGACTTTTGTTATTTCGAGAATGATGTTCTTACGATCATTATTGAGGGTGCTGTAGTTTGGCCTACTAAGCTATTTTTTGGGGCATTGCTGAGTACTGCATACAAGAATAATGAACGTTTTCGTACTCTACGAGCTGGTGTACGGCATAGGCATGGCATATGCTGACCGTAGAAAAGTTGGAGCAAATTTTAGTTATTTACTGTAATAAGTAGTTAATTTTTTACATTTCATTTTAAGTTTTGTTATTATTTGAGTTAAGGTTTTGTTTTGTGGACTTCAAGTTAACAAATGAATTCTTTTTAAAATACAAAGCTTTTTTAAACTTTTTTGAACTTCCCAAATTTCACTAAATTCCTGGAATATAAGAAATACTACCAATTACCCCCGGCTTTGCACGGAAGAATTTCATACTTTTATTAAAAAAATTGTCATCCCACAACTAGCAGGGCCCCGCGGCCTTGCACGCAAATGTTAAGTCAATGGGCTCAATAATTCAAGTTTCTCTTAACACTTTGCCGTCCGCTCGTCTTGTAAATATTTATTCGCTTGGCGACGGTAGCGCTAATCCGGATTACTTGGCTTGTCGCCGGCGGTTTTTGACATTATCGGGAGATTATGAATTGTTAAGTTTTACTAATCTCATCGTTAGTTCTCTTAAGTTCTCAACCTTGTTCCCCTATTATCATGAAATTTCGAAGATATACATACAGCTGCGGTCAAAATAATAGTAGTACGCATACCACGAAAAGAAAATTAAGAAAAAATAATCTGCTTTTCTTTACAAATATTTACTTTGTATTTTTTTTCAACAAGTTATATGTGTTAATAATACAATCATAGAAGAAAACTTAAGAATTAAACTCAGTTTGATTCGATTTAAATTAAATGCTCCAAAATATGGACGGTCAAAAAAATAGTAGTACTTTCATAAAAATGAAAAAAAAATTGTGTTAAATTTTAAAAGATTTAGTGGTTAAATAGTAATAACGTAATTATTCTTCATATTAATATTTAGTTGCGTGACTGTTGTTCGCTATTACTGCAGCACAGAGCCGATGCATTGAATTAACCTAATTTTCATATCTTTCTCTAGGTATTATATATTCCTGCTTCTCAAAGTTGATTATTATTAGTTAGATTATAGTGAGCAACTGCTCTCTTCACTTCGAACCACAAATTTTTAATTGTATTGAAGTCTGGTGATTGTGCGAGCCATTCCAAAACCCTAATACTGCTCTTGCGAAGCCCTTTCGTGCGACCTTGCTTGTATGCTTTAGGTTATAATCCTGTTGAAAGACCCAAAGCAGTGGCGTTTTTTCACGGACAGACGGTAGCCTGCAAGATTCGTACATATACACATCGATCCATTGTTTTCTTGATCAAATAAATAGCGCCACCTCCATAAAACGTAAAACATGCTCAATAAATCCGAGTAAATCTAACCCAAAAATCAAATTTTAACATTAGCTACAAACGCATGCAATTATAACAATGCTTTTTTCTTGTGTTCTGCCTACACGGAACGAAAAACGTTCACAAAATGTGTGAATTTGTGCATAAACTGTATGCACATATTCATAATTTTGGAACCAGTGAACGCGTTCATAAAAAGTTTATGAATGCATTCATAAACCTTCGGGTTTACTGAACGCTCATGAATGCGTTCATAAAAATTATGAATGTATTCAAAAAGCTTATGAACGCATTCATAAACCTTCAGGTTTGCCGAACGCTCATGAATGCGTTCATAAATTCTATGCGTTCATAAATTCTATGCGTTCATAAATTCTATGAACGCATTCATAAGCCTTGTTCATAAACCTAAACGTTTATGAACGAAATTCATAAAATGTTTGATTTTTCATAAGAAAAATTCCTGAAATTCAAAATCCCTAAAAAATTGAAAACATTGGTATATTTTGTTTATTAATTATAAATATGAATAATTAAATTTTGAATATGATATAAAAATTCAATACATTTTCGTTTTATAATAAACAGCATATGGCCGCTACCCGCTTCTTTGACTGCTAAAAAGAAATTGACAATTAATAGCAGTGAAATAATATAAAAATAAATAAAATAATATAAAGAATTTATTTAATTGAATTCGACTTACCTGTCTCGCTTACCTGTCTCGGGTAGCGCGCTGGCTTCTCATACCGATTCCCTAGTTTTGATTCCTAGCTTGGGCTGGTAAAAACAGCAGATGAGAATCACAATCGCCGTTCGGATTCGGCGTGGCCGAACGAATGGTTTAGGAACGAATTTCAGAAACTTTATGAACGTGTTCAAAAACTGATTCATAAAGTTTATGAAAAAATCAAAAAGTTTATGAATGTTTCATAAAAAGTTCAAAATAAAGGTAGCCTGCCCGCTCGGCTCGTACCCGAACCAAAAATGTGAGATTCGGCTTTTAAGAAATGGTTTATGAACGAAGTTTCACAAATTTTATGAACGCGTTCATAAACATGTATGAACTGTTTCATATATTTTATGAAAAAACTCAAAATATTTATGCATTTTTCATAAAAAGTTCAAAATAAAGGATTATGAACGCCGTTCATAAGATTTTTATGAATTCTTTTTACCCGTGTATATAAAAGTATCTTACGGTTAAACAAAAAAAAAAGGCGAAGCAGTAAATTCAACATGTCGCACTATATTTAGAAGCAGCACTAATATAATTTTGACCGCAACTGTACGTAACTACATACAAAATTTGTTTGTTTTATATAATTCGCGCACCACGCCACTGTCAGATTTCGATTTTCGAAAAAATAAAAAACACGTTTCGTTTTATTTATCATTTGGCGCACTTTAACTAAGTTTGAAGACAAAAGCCCCATTAAATCATGCTTATCCATACATTTACATTTAACATTTACATAACATTTGACCCTTAGTTTACTCGTTTGATTTCGATTTAAAAAAAAACTGAGAAACACGTGATTATTTCGCATTTGAAGTAGAGTAAGTTCGGGTAATGTGATATACCTGTTTGTTTTACAGCCATTCCCGACACATTTTGCCTTCAAACACACTTTTTTTGGTCTCAAACTGTTCACTGATGCATTATTTAGTATATCTATGATTATTAACTCTTTAAGATAAACTGTTGACGAGTTTTTTAATTAAAAATCAAAATATCCAAATATTGGCGTTTGATAAAAGTGGCGGGTAATGTGATATACCATCGGCGGGTAATGTGATATGTATACACGAAAAAACGTCAATTAACAGACCGATTAATTTTAAACTTGGTGAAAACACTCCAATCAAAAATAATTAGAGACGTGTTTCTCATTTTTTTGGAAAATCACAATCTGACGGTGTAAACCAAGGGTTAAAAATTTATATCGAGAAACATGATTTCATGGATTTTTTTAATCTAAAACTTAACCATAACAGATTTTTGAGAATATTCTACTTCAAATAGTATAAAATAAGGTATTGGTACATTTCTGTATACAAATAGTATTACTGTCATAAGTTTGGGTACGGTTTACCCGAACACATGGGTACACATTACCCGAACTTTGGTATATCACATTACCCGAAATTGACTTTTTGCAAACAAATATAAAAAAACAATAATAATTTTGTTGAGAAGAGCGTGCCTCGCAAACTCATAATCGATATCACTGATTTACTTCTGATTAGCCTCGAACTTTGTAATAATATTTTTTTTTTACCTTTTATGCTTTCAAACTTCGGGACCAGAAACTTGTACAAGCCTACTCAAAGCACTTCATCACACTCACTGTAAACTATTTACGCAAACACATCCAAAATCATGCAGCACGAGTTTTTAGCTGTTATGATGTTTTAAAAAGGTTAATTTTGAAAAAGGTCAAAGCACTTGTGAAATAAGTCACTGTATCACATTACCCGACCATATCACATTACTCGAACTTACTCTACTTTTACCAAGTTTGAAGTCAAACGGGCCAACAAACATCCATACATCCAAACAAACTCCATACACACATTTAACCCTTGGTTTACCTCGTTAAATTTAGATTTTCACAAAAGTAAAAAAATATGTGTTTATTTCTTTTTTATTTCTAATGTTTTCACCAATTTTTAAGTCAATAGGCCTATCGGTTCATGTTTTTTTCGTAGTCTTTCCGTATACGAACCTTAACCCTTAGTTGACCCCGTTAAGTTTTGATTTTCGAAAAATACGTGTCGAATTATTTTTTATTTGAAGTGTTTTCACCAAATTTGAAATCAATAGGTCCATTAAATCAACTTTTTTTCATACAACACCTTATCCCATGTTTTGTCCTTTTAGACCCCGAATTTCGAAAAATCCCTTTTTAACGGAGGTTCATTTTTCAAGATGTACCTACACTGCAAATTTCGTGTTTGTAGCTTCAGCGGTTCGACCTGGATGGAGTGCATATGTTTTGCATATTTCGTGCATATTTTGTGTGCATATAAATCCGATACCTACTCATTAGCATAGAAATATGTAATACCAAAAATGTGCCCATGCCAATTTTAACACTTTTCAGCCATTTGTCAAAGATTTACTTAAAAAACAAAGACCCTCAAAATATGATAAGTTTTTGTTTTTATTTTCCATTGAGCAATTAAAAATTTTTTGGTTTTTTATTTGTACAAAAGAGGGAAGGAAAATAAAAAACTTTGCATATCTGGAGGCCCTTTGTTTTTTAAATAAATCATTGGCAAATGGGTGAACAGTTTTGAAATTTACATGAGCACATTTTTTTTTTATATTTTTCATTTATTCATTTAAACAATCATTGCACAATTAAGATTTCATCCTTTACAGTGCTTTACAAAGACTTATATTAAGATACGCAATTGAAGCTAATAGTATATACATACCTATAGACTACTAAAAATGTTTGCTTACAAAATACAAAAAAAGAAAAGAAAAATAAATTTAGAACGGAAGAAAGATAGGAAGAAAAAGAGGAAAGACCCTCCACAAGGGTAGTCACCTTGTCGTGGTGTGGGGGCTTGCCGCGGGCAAGGACACCGCAGACTAGTCCAATCCGAGTGATGAACGGAATGGAATAGTCTGTGGCGGAGCCCGTACTAAGCACTACACCCCCCTAACCCAGGGTGTTACGCGGACTGTGCCCACTGGGTGGTTTGCAGCCAGGGGGTATACCGGCTGTATTCTTACGGTGCCTTCCTGATACCGGGCCACCTCAGAAAGTACAATGGCCTTGCCATGGTATGCGGGCTCTGCCATGGTCGACCAACCTTGTCCCTGCCAGAATTATTGGCCGCCAGTGCCTTCGCCTTGCGCGCGGGCAGGCGGCCGCACCGCAAACATGAGCACAATTAAACAAAAATGCGGTAAAAATAAGCGAGGAGTTCCACTCGCTCTGCGGGACTACACCGCAACACAGCTAGCAGCTGTGCCGGAGCATTCGCTCCGAACCACAAATGAAGACCTGAGGCCAAGCACCAGTCGAGGAAGAAAACCTTCCAGGGTGGCGAGGGGCTCCCTCAGGGGCGGTCGGAAGGCTGGGGGTGCGGTCAGGGGGGGGGGGGAGTCAATACGGGGCAGACCACTGTTTGACATCTCTGCTCTGACTGCATCTGCCAGCGGAAGACCCACCACAAGCCAGGTGAGCACGGTTTCAGCTCTTCCCACTGGCCCTGGAAGTATACCTTCCGGACTGGTGGTAGGAGCAAAACCTATAGGCCCTGCTCCTAGTATCGGTGGCGCTGCGGTCGCGCGGGAAATACCCCCGTCAATACCCGCTGCG
This sequence comes from Melieria crassipennis, assembly GCA_963668005.1. Classification (NCBI taxonomy): domain Eukaryota; kingdom Metazoa; phylum Arthropoda; class Insecta; order Diptera; family Ulidiidae; genus Melieria; species Melieria crassipennis. The sequence goes on along the minus strand of OY764963.1, from coordinate 35,125,758 downwards.
GCACCGGTGGTAGGGCGGCCGTCGACTTCTGCAAATCTGGTGAGAAGGCCTAAAAGGCAAACCATAGAATTACCCCCCTTAGGGCAACCAGGTGGCCTGGACGACCCCCTAAGACGCGGCTTAAGCGGTGCGAGGGTAAAGTGGTACCTCCGCTACCTCAGGCAAGGCCTGAGTAAGGAGGAAGCGAGGAGCAGAGCGGTAGATCATGGCGGAGCACTCGCGGCCACGGCGGCTCAAACGACTCTGCCGAGAAAGAGAGGGAGCGATAACATCACTCCCCCCCAACGTCCTGTACTTAAAAAATCCAGGACCACCACTCAGGCACCGGTTGCTAGGATGGGCAAGCCCCAAAATAGCAGTCAGTCTGGGGGTCATCCAATGGCAGGCGCAACCAACTCGAGTGTCCTCAGAACACCTGAGGCCATTCGAGTGGCGGTCCTGCCTACGGAATATCCCCAGAAGACACTGAGTAAGGAGGAGCTCTCTTTTCTCGAGGAGGCTATCGTGGGGGAGATAGCCAAAGGGTGGGCCACCCCACTAGTGTTCAGTGGCATCCACTTACGGCCGGGACACCTGCTTCTAGACTGCAGTAACCAAGGTACTGCAGACTGGCTTCAGCAGGCAGTCCCGAAGCTGGAGGATTGGAAGGGGGTAGGGCTTCGTGTGTGCCTCGGCGATGATGTCCCCAAGACACACCACGTGACCTTATTCCTTCCCAGGACCGCTGGACAAGAACCCAGCAAGCTTTTTGCGTTGATACAAGCGCAAAATGCTGGGATTTACACGAATCTTTGGAAGGTAGTTACTTCCAAGGAGGAGGGCAAGGGTGTGCTGTGGAACTTGGTGATTGACGAGAAATCCCTCGCCAAGATCAGGGAAAATGGCAACGCCCTCAACTTCAGGTATGGGAGCATCCCAGTCCATGCCCCCAGACCTGGAGGCCTGAATAGTGCGGATGGCCTCCCCACATAATCAGCTGAAATCGGGAATACACCGGGGGAAGCGGAACCCTCAGGCGAAGCGCGATCTGCCGAACCCGGGAAAACACCGGAAGGCGGAAAAGTAGCCGGAGCAGATGTAGCGGCAGAAGTGCAGGCCTCCCAAGATTCTCTTGAGGAGCTAAACCTTGAAACGCTGGGGCTTCAAGGTAGTACAAACGAGGAAGAGGAGCAGCTGTCGGACGAAATTTCGTTAACGACGCTGCTGGAGATGGATATCGAGGCCTCTCCTAAACTCTAACCCTCGAGACATGAAGGTTGTTCAAATCAACGGCCGTCCTAGCGCACAAGTTCACCCGAGACCACATCGGGGCGGCGCTAGTGCAGGAGCCCTGGTGCTATAACGGCAGAGTCTGCGGGCTCAACTCGCAGCAAACCAAGGTAATTTGGGACACAAGGCACGAGATACCTCGTGCCTGCGTGGTAGTTGAGAAAAATACTAACTATGTTTGTATTTCAGAGTACATATCCAGGGACCTGGTAGCGGTGGCGATGACGGTCCAAATCGAGGGTTGTGACCTCGAGATCGTCCTGGCGTCGGCGTATTTCCCAGGAGAAAACATGCCTGTTCCCCCCCACGAAGTGCAGGGCCTGGTGGAGTACTGTAGGGCAAACGCCTTGCCACTCCTAATAGGCGGAGACATGAACGCCCACCACACGATCTGGGGAAGTACAGATGACAATCTAAGGGGTGAGTACCTTCTCGATTACATACTAGCAACTAACCTAGTTATACTCAACTCGGGATGCTCCCCGACTTTTGTCACTAGAGTTAGGCAGAAGGTCCTAGACCTTACCATAGGTAACAGTAGGATTAGTGACTATGTATCTGATTGGAGAGTATCGAATGAGCCCTCCTTATCAGACCATAGGATGATCGAATTTAGATTAGCAGCCACCCTAGTGGAGTCATCTCCAATTAGGAACCCCAGGAAGACTGACTGGGAAAAATTTACAAGGCTGCTGGAACAGGATCAACCCTTGCTGGATTCTCGGGGCAGGATGCGGCATCCCCTCGAAATCGAGCAGGCGGTTGAAACAGTAAACGGGGCAATAATCAATGCTTTTCATTCAAGTTGCCCTGAGAGTAGGAGGACCAGGAAGAAATCCACACCGTGGTGGAATACCACCCTGGCGAAACTCAGAACAGACACGCGGAGGCTCTTTAACATGGCAAAGCGAACAGGTGACTGGCAGGAATACACTACTGCTCTCACTAAGTACACAAAGGAAGTACGGAAAGCGAAAAGGGCTAGTTTCCAATCGTTTTGCGAAGAAATTTCTTCCACCCCCCAGGCAGCAAGGCTGCACAAAGCGCTAGCGAAGGGGGCAACGGAAAATAAGATGGCTCTCAAATTGCCGGATGGTAGCTACACTCGCAATGAAGAGCAAAGGGCACTCGTTCTTCTAGGTGCACATTTCCCTGGGGCAATCCCCCAGGACGCACCTGCCGAATGTACCATCTACCGTCCAAACAGAAGGGACTGGGAGCTGGCGCATAAAGTCATCTCTCAGGATAAGATTGACTGGGCACTGAACACCTTTCAATCCTTCAAATCACCAGGCCAGGACGGGATCTTTCCTGTCTTTCTACAAAAAGGCAGGGGGGGTCCTACTCAGGCATCTCACTGGCATAATGAGGAGCTGTCTAGCAACAGGGTACATCCCCGCTAGTTGGAGAAGTGCCCTGGTAGTTTTTATACCAAAACTAGGTAAAAAAGACTATACGGAGCCGAAGTCCTTTAGGCCAATCAGTCTAACATCATTCTTCATGAAGAGCATGGAGAAGGTGTTAGATCAGTATATTAGAACCGTGGCGCTCAAGAGAACACCTCTGCACGCAAAACAACATGCGTATAGGGCAGGCAGATCGACAGAGACTGCCCTATTTCAGCTCACGAGTTCAATACAAGAAGCTCTTAAAAGCAAGGAGATTACCCTGTGCGCTTTTCTGGACATCGAAGGAGCCTTCGATAACACCTCGCATGAGGCGATAGAAAGAGCGCTCAGCAGGAGAGGAGTAGAAGCCTCGCTTAGCCTCTGGATAAGAGCCATGCTCTCTACCAGATCGGCCATTACGAAGGTGGGCACCGCCACCAGGAGCGTGCTACCGAAAAGAGGATGTCCACAGGGCGGAGTACTATCACCGCTGCTGTGGAGTTTGGTAGTGGATGAGCTCCTTGAATTACTGACAAGCAATGGCATAACGTGTCAAGGTTATACCGACGACATTGTCATTATCGCTAGGGGAAGGTTTGAAGACACTCTCTGTGACATAATCCAGAGAGGCTTAAGAATAACCCAAGAATGGTGTGCCCGAGTAGATCTGCGAATAAACCCGGACAAAACCACCATAGTACCGTTTACATGGAAAAGAAAGCTGCCACACATGCGGACAATACGCTTGCTCGGAAAGAGCATAGCTTATAAACCAGAGGTGAAGTACCTAGGTGTAACACTAGATTCGAAGTTACTCTGGAACAAGCATGCGGAGGCAGTTATCAGTAAAGCAACAAAGGCGGTCATGGTAAATTAAAAAGCGGTGGTGTTGCTTCGTTGAGCTCCAAATTGAGTCTGCTTTATTCTATTCATTAATTTCTCTGCTAAGCAGAGCGCCCACGCTTAAACATTACCCTAAGCCGCTGGTAGCCGCTGTCGCTGCTGCTGCAATTCCTGGTAAGCTGTCGTAAGCTTTTCTGCTGTGCTGCTGTTCTGCCTGTTCGAGATGTTTGTGCAGTTGCACCAGATCGCTTACATCGTTTTTGTTGTGTCAGCAATTTTGGTGGGAGCATAAGCGGTTGCATTCCTTAACTGCCCCCTTCGTTAGCTGAATCGTCCCGATTCAGGGATGAGTAGTAGCTGATTCTTTCCAGCAGGTGGTCGAAGGACACAGCCGGCTCCTGTATTGGCGCCTGTATGCTAACCTCAACTTTGTTCTTCTTATTTGTCCTACACTTCCATATGATTAATATTACTATTAATAAACTTACAATTAATATTAAACTGTAATTCATTACATTGCTTTTCTTGGCTTCGTATTTAAGTTCTGTTATTTGATGAATGTTTTCAATATTTTTGAAGTGTAATTCTCCCATCGTCAAATTCTCCATGATTGTCATATTAATTAGTCTGACCGGGTTCGGTAACAGTTGTATTGCAAGAGGCTTACGATGTTTGTAGGTTACGTTATCAATTTCGACGTTACAATTTTCGAAGCGTATTAAATAATGTCCATTGATAGTGAAATTGTTAGCATTACAGTTGTGGTATACGCTTTGGTTTCTCGCATTGATTACATATACATGACTAGCTGACCCGGCGAACTTCGTCTCGCACGACATTTGTTGTTTTTTTATAATGAAATACGCGAGATGGCGAATCAATGGCGATGTGGCAAATGGCAAATTGACGAAGAAAACCAACTAAAGGAAGAGGAGGGAGCTACTGATTAACGCAATCGAGGCCCGTAAATAAGCAATGCTGCTGCTAAGTTTCAGTAAAGAAATGGATAGCGCTTGAACAATATTTAAGTTATATTGGCAGGGCCACGGCCCCTTATTCAATATCCGCACAATGCCCTCTGTCGAAAGAGGAAATGGTAGGTTCGTACTAAGTGTCATTGCTGAGCAACTTATAGTTCAGCGAAATATTTGGGTCCCAACAAATGTGCCACGCCCCTTGTCCAACGCTTATAAAAACTTACCAGTAGAATGACCCATCTATGGGACGACGGGGCACTAAATTTCAGTGTTGTACGACTTACAACTTCAAAGATATTCTCTATTAAAAATTTGGTTTGTATGGGCAGTGCCACGCCCCCTTGTTCAATACCCTCATCATTCCCTCTGTCGAAAGATATGAATAAATGGTAGGTTCGTACTTAATTTCATTGCTGTGCGACCTATAGTTCAGCGGAATATTTGGATCACAAAAAATGTGCCACGCCTCTTGTCCAACGCCCACCAAATCTTACCAGTAGAATAACTCATCTATGGGACGACGGGGTACTAAATTTCAGTGTTGTACGACTAACAATTTCAAAGATATTCTATATTAATGATTTGGCTTGTATGGGCGGTACCACGCCCCCTTGTTCAATACCCGCACCATTCCCTTTGTCGAAAGATATAAATAAATGGTAGGTTCGTACTTAGTTTCATTGCTGTGCGACTTATAGTTCAGCGAAATATTTGGGTCAAAAAAAATGTGCCACGCCCCTTGTCCAACGCCTATCAAAATTTAACAGTAGAATGACACTTCTATGGGAGGATGTCAAACCAAATTTCAATGCTGTGCGACTTACAATTCCGAAGCTATTCCATATAAAAGATTTTAGTTGTATGGGCGGAGCCACGCCCTCTTGTTAAATACCCGCCCCATTCCCTCTGCCGAAAGATATGACTAAATGGTACGTTCGTACCAAGTTTCATTGATGTGCGACTTACAGTTCTGCTGAAATGTTTGGTCATAAAAAATGTGCCACGCCCCTTGTTCTTTTGCTGAATTTTCTTTGCTATAAACCTCACACAGCCCGAGACCTTTCCAACGAATGCAAAACCGTGGAAATCGGTTCGTGCGTTCTGGAGTTATAGCGTCAGGAAGGAAAACCCGACTTATTTTTATATAGTAGATTAGTATCTAATTCGATAACCTTTGTTTGATTATTATTTATATATTTGCAGTGCATTTTTCCCTTAAATAAGTTTTCAACACATTCGTCTTTGTATTCTTTTAACTCCGTCTTAAGGGTAGTCTTTTTATATGTGATATCTTTTAGCGATAAAATTTCATTTTCCTGAATGTAAATTTCTGCATTCTTAACATTACGGATAGGTTGAACATAGATTGATTGATAGACTTCTTTAGTAAAACAAGGGATTTTAACTAATATTACAATATTTTCATTACTAGTGACAATTACAATTTTGGTCTTACTTAATTTTTCAAAAGTTATATTAAAGTTTACACTATCGTCATCTGTAATTATGTCTCTGCTTAGAAGGTTATTTTGACTTGTCATTAAGATTTCTTTGATTCTAATAGTGTTGGTTTCAATATACAAGGTGCAACCCAAAGTAAACAGGACTTTTATAAAATAAAGAAAACGGATGATTATTTTTGTATAATTCTTTTTATTTATTCAAAATACTCTCCTTCTGCTTCGATACAACGTTTTGCACGGTCCAAAAGCATTTGGAATGAGTGTTTTAGGTCATCGGCCGGCATCGCCTTCAGAATGTTGGTACAAGCCTTTTGGATGTCCTCAACGTCCTTATAACGGTTTCCTTTCATCGGCAAATGCAACTGACCGAATAAGTAGAAGTCACAGGGAGCCATATCAGGCGAATACGGTGAATGATTGATGGTAAAAATGCGATTTTTGGTCAAATAATCGGTCGTAACTAGGGCTCTGTGAGCCGGTGCATTATCATGCAATAAACGCCAACTTCCTTCCTCGCGATATTCTGGCCGAATACGACGAATGCGATGCACCAAACGCTTCAAAACTTCAACATAAAACAAAGCGTTAATTGTTTTTCCCGGTGGAACAAACTCTCGATGAATTATTCCCTTTGAATCGTAGAAACAAATGAGATGAGTTTTGATTTTTGACTTCTCACGGCGGGTTTTTTTCGGATTTGGCTCATCTGGGTGCTTCCATTCGGCACTTTGACGCTTTGTTTCGGGATCATATTGAAAGCACCACGTTTCGTCACCGGTTACGATGTTGAACAAGAAATTTGGATCACGTCTGGCTTCCCGAACGATGTCTTTTGCGTGCTCAATTCTCTGCGCTTTTTGGTCGTCGGTTAAAGTGGGCGGAATGAAGCGAGAACACACTTTACGGAGACCCAAATGTTCGGTTAAAATGCGATCAATTGATGTTTTGGAGATGTTCAATTCCATTTCCATCAATTCCAATGATGATTTTGGCTGCATTTTGATAAAATCACGCACAGTTTTGATGGCATCGTCAGTAATCACAAATTTCGACTGGCCGACGTGTTCGTCGTCATTCAAGTCTTCACGACCATTCTTGAATCGATTCAACCACTCATTAACACGGCCACGGGATAAACAATCATCACCATAAACTTGCTTTAACAATTTAAACGTTTCGGTAAAAGTTTTACCAAGTTTAAAACAGAACTTAATATTAGCTCTTTGTTCGGTCGACATTCTCGTACCAAAGTTAAAAACATACTGTCACATTGAGCGGGATATTTCGGCGTCTACTAGACCAAATGTCATAAAATTTAGACAGTATGTGAATGAAAGATGTACCTTTCCAACGCATGTCCTCACACATAGATGGCGCCACCAGAAACGTCCCTATTGCAAAAGTCCTGTTTACTTTGGGACGCACCTTGTACATTAGATTTTCTAAAAGTTTATTAGCCCACTTCTCTTTTGATAAATTTTGTAATTCTGCGTTAACTTTATTCACATTTTGAATCAATTCTTTGTAATGATGGTTTAGGTCAGCAGTGATGGTTTTAATTTCATTGTTAAACTTCTCGTTAATATTTCTCTGCAAGTTGATCTGTTCAATTGCATTGTGTGAGTTTGCCGTCAGTAATTTCTCCTCTATTTCCTCACGATCTTCATCGTCCATTGTGCCATAGAGATATTTTAACCCTGTTCCTAAAAAATTGAATAGTCCTCTTTTCTGAATCCTATGATGTGGGGTTAGCGTGTCTATCTGGATTCTAATGTGTTTTATTTTTGCCATCAAAAGTGGGTTAGGTTCTGCTTCTTTAAGTACTAGTGTTTCTAAATTGTTAACTTGTTCTCTATACATTGTTGTGTTAATTAAATAGGTAATCCTATCGTATCTTTCAATTAATTTGATTTCATTTAATTTTAGGAGTGAATATCCATTTCCGTGATTAAGGTCTATGATTTCTATCTGGGCTATGATCAAAGGGATCGCCATCAGATTATGATGAGGTGCATCATTGTAAACCTAAAAGAATTTAAGATTTGATGTTATCTTTATGTATTTTTCTATTTCTATTTTGGATCATTATCTTATTTCCTAAATCTTCTTTGACTACTTGTTTTTTATATCTAGGTTTTAGCTTATTTTGATATTGGTTATCTTTTTCATATATTATTTCATTTTCATTAAATGCCCGTGTTCGTCTACTTCTATTTCTGCTAGTTAGTGTCGTTGTTTGTGCATCCTTAAGTTTGCTAGATAAGTCACTATGTTTAATTTTATTATAAAGAACTTCGAAAGGTTTTTTATCTGTTACTGAATGTATTGTTTGATTATAGGAATGGGCTGCTCTAATTATTATTTCTATATCATTTACTATTTCAAATTCCTCCTTAATGCATTTAGCAATTTCTATTATCGTTGAGTGTACTCTTTCTATTTGTCCGTTAGTTGTCGAATGTTTAGGGTCACAATATTTAACTTGTATTCTCATTCTTTCTGCAAAAGATTTAAATTGTGCTGAACTAAATCCTGGTAAGTTATTCTTTTTACTTCTGGGAAGCTTTGTAATGCTTCCAGTACTTTATCTTGTAGTTTAGTTTTATCATCGATGTGCTTAATCACTAAAAATTTCGAGTATGCATCTATTAGAGTTAAGAATTTTAAGTTTAGTGCAAAGAATATGTCAATATGAATCTGTTCTCCCTCCTTATTTGGGATTGGCGCCTCGCCGATTGGGATTTGTTTAGGGTGTCTATCGTATTTGTTTTTATTACAGATATCGCAGTTTCTAATAAATTGTTTAAATTGTTTTTTCATTTCAGGCCAGTAATAGTCTTTAAACATTTTTTTGATATTTTCCTTATAATTCCTATGTACTCTAGTGTGGGTTTGTCTAATAATTTTCTCTTGGTCTTCTTCGTTGATTACATCCATCGCTACTATGTCTGTGTGGAAAATTTTCTTTAGTATTCTATTCCTTAATATTTGTTTTACTTCATATAGGTCTTCTAGATTAAAATTTATTCCCGTTAGTAGATTTTTATTTAATCGTTCTGTTACTATTTCTTTTAAAAAGTCTAAATCTTTATATATGATATGATGTCTAAATGAATTAAAACTTTTTGTTCTAAAATGGTCATTAGTATTATCCTTGTTTAATACTATTTGTTGTGGAAATGAATTTAGAGGTTTATTGATTGTTTTAATGTGAAAAATATCTAAGCTTTCTACTGAATGTGCAGTTTCTGTTAAATCATCGTTCTCTTTTTCTAAATTATTATTGTTTAAAAGCTGTCTAGAAAGGGCATCTGCTACGTGGTTTGTATTTCCTGGTTTATATATAATTTTAGGTGCATATTCTTCTATTAGTGCATGCCATCTTTTCATCTTGGCGTTGGGGTTTCTAGCTGATACTGCGAAAGCTAAAGGTTGATGGTCTGTGTGTATTTCTAAATCTGCTACTCCATACAGGTAATTTCTAAGATTTTTCAAGGCCCATACTATCGCGTATAATTCTTTTTCGTTAACTGCGTAATTTTGTTCTGTTTTATTTAGGGTTTTGGAAATAAACGTAATGGGCTTAATATCCTGCGAGAGCACTGCTCCTATGGCTTCATTTGACGCATCTGTTGTTAGAATAAATTTTTTATTAAAATTTGGTTGTGTTAATTCTACTTGTTGAATTAATTCATTTTTTAGTTTATCTACTGCGTTTAATGCTTCTTCATCTAATTCAATTATGACTTTTTTTGATTGATTTTGCGAAATTCTTCCGTTTTCTCCTGCTAAATATTTTGTTAACGGCTTCGTTATATGTGCATACTTGTGCACAAACTTCCTATAATAACCTGTCATTCCTAAGAAACTTCTTAGTTGTCTTAGTGTTTTTGGTACAGGGTAATTTTTTATTGTTTCAATTTTCTTTTCATCTGTTTTAATGACATTATGGGCTATTTGGTAGCCTAGAAATTCTACATTTGACTTGAAAAATTCTGATTTCTCAAGTGATATTTTCATATGTGCATCTTGCAATGTATTTATTATTTTGATTAAATGTTCATAGTGCTCATCAGCGTTGCTAGAGTAAACTATGATATCGTCTATATAGACATGACAAAATTTTCCCACGTATTGGCGAAGAATATTGTCCATAGCCCTTTGGAATATTGAGGGTGCATTCTTTAAACCAAAAGGCATGCGGACATATTTATTTATTTATTTATTTGTTACGGTTTTACAAACCTAATTCAAAATACCTTAATATTAAATAACAATTTGCAAATATAAAACTATGTACTACAAAGCGACAGCATTTATCTTATCTCCAACGTTTTAGTGTAATCATATAATTTGTTTCTGTATACATTTATATTACAGCTTTTAATACTCTCAGGCAACTCGTTGTAGCATTTTAACCCTTTATAAAATAGACTGTTTTTTTCCGATTCTGTTTTATAAAAAGGTAATTTAAAATCGTTTCTCTTTCTTGTGTTTCTGTCATGAACCTCGTAGTTAAATTTAATATTGGTTCTTAAATAGTCTGGCAAATATCCGTTCTTAATGTTATATATAAATTTCATGGTGTGAAAAAAAATTTGTTGTTTTACGCTTAGCCAATTTAAGCTATTTAGCATTTCTTTTATTGGGGTATCATAGCGTTTATTTAAAATGAATCTCATAGCTTTATTTTGCATTTTCTGCAGCTTTTCAATTTGAAAATCTCTCATAATAAACAAAATTGTGGGACAGTAGATAAAATGGGGCTCAACAATTGATCTATATATTTTTATTTTATAAGGTGCACTTAAATGTTTGCAAGTTCTTTTAATAAACCATATTTTCTTAGCTATTTTGCTTATGGTGAGGTCAATATGGTCGTCAAATTTCAATCTAGCGTCAATTTGAACACCCAGATACTTAATACTTTGTACGTTTTCAATTTCTTTATTATTTATTTTAAGACTTATGATATTTGCAACAGTTCTTCTTGTTATGATCATGAATTTTGTTTTATCAATGTTAATTTTTAATTTGTTAGCACAAAGCCAAATATAGAGAGCATCTAAATCAGTTTGTAACTTTTCTCTTATGTCATTTTCGTTTGTGCCATATATCGAGATTAATGCATCGTCAGCAAACAGCTTTATTGTACTAAATTTTAAAATGGAATTAATATCGTTAATATAAGTATTGAATAAGATGGGAGCCAGAACTGAGCCCTGTGGTAGGCCAATCTTGACGTCACACTCTTCTGAAATTGACGAACCAATTATTGTGCGTTGTTTACGATTAGATAAAAAACTCTCAAACCACTTCAACTCTACACTTCTAATACCAATTGTTGATAATTTATCCAATAATATTTTTTGGTCAATTGTTTCAAATGCTCTTTTTAGATCGACAAAAACCGCTAATATCGAATTTTTATTGTTAAGTTCCTCTTTCCACTCAGCTACAACCATGTTTAAAGCTGTCTCGCAGGAATGCTTTTCCCTAAATCCTGACTGCTGAGGTATAAGTATCTTATTACTTTCTAAATATTGCACTAATTGGTGTTTTACTACAGTTTCTAAAATTTTTTCATCACAGGGTAGTGTGTTTATTGGCCGCAGCTCTTCTGCTTTTATGGTGTTTTTAACTTTTTCGATTGGAACTATAATTGAAGTTTTCCACATGTTTGGCACTACACCACTGCTTAGGCTTTCATTTATGATTTGTGCATAAAAGAAACCTAAATACGGCACAGAATCCTTTACAACGCCTTCAGATAGTAATTTTTTTCCTCCCTTCTTGTTTTTAAACTTCTGGACTATATCTTCGATATCCTTAGCTGTTACATGATTAAATTTAAAGCGAGTATTTGACTGATGAGATATATTAGTGTCTCTATCAACAACTTCTATATTGCTGCTTATATCTGCAATGCTATCTACAAAAAACTTATTTAAATTGTCTGCAATAGCTAGCTCATTATCAAACTTTTGACCATTGATAACAATCTTATTAATAGAAGAATTTTCCTTCCCCATGCTTATTGCTTGTTTTAGGCACTTCCACATCATTCTACTATCGTGTCTGTTGTTATCTATCTTAAATTCCATATGTTTCACTTTTTTAGTTTTTACTAATTTTTTGTATGCTTTCTTTATATTTCGATATTCCTCCCAGTCTCCCGATATTTTGGCCACTTTATACAATTCAAATTTGTGCTTGTTAAGATTGGCTAACTCATTATCATACCACTTGTTCATGACTTTTAATTGAATTTCTTTTTCATACGTTAAATTTCGCATCACATTAAGAACACTGCAGTTAATCAACGACACCTTGCTCTCCAAGTCAATTTCATCAAAATTGCTGAAGTCGCATAGGCGCAGTTGATTTATAAACGCTATACTATTATAACACTCCCATGAAGTTATTTTTATCCTGCTTCGCATATGAAATTTAGGGCTATGTTTAATTTTAAATTGGATCGTTTCATGATCGGATATTTGATATTCTTCTAGTTTTTCACACACTATGTCATTAGAGTTTGTAAAAAGTAAATCAATTTTTGTTTTAGATGTATCGGTTATACGTGTATTGAAATCGATTTTTTGATACATCGAATGTGATTTACACAGCTCTATTAACTGTGTGGTATAAGTTGTTACACTATTTAAGTTTATATTAAAATCCCCTACCAGAATATTACTTTCTGAAAGTTTACAGGTATTACCTAAAACGTTACTCAGATAATTAATAAAATTAGCATCGCTTGAGCTGGGTGAGTGGTAAACTACCCCAATTTGCCATTTAGGGTTAAAATGCTTCAATTTTACAAATATACACCAAAGGTTTTTATCTATTGTTTTGTTATATTTAATGCTATATTCAATAGCACTGTGTATATAGATTAAGACACCACCAGTGTGCCTGCTATAAGAGTCGCATCGTACCAAATTGTAAGTTTGTATGTTCAACTCTTGGTTAGTAATTTCCACTGTGGTACATGTTTCAGCACATAAGATTAGAGCTGGTTTTATAGTTTCAATAAGTTTTTCAAGTTCATATTTATTTGATAGAATACTGTTTATATTAAGATAAATACAATTTAGATCTTTATTTATTAATTGCTATTTACGTGATTTTGTCTTACTTTGTAGATATCTTTTATAAGCTGGGCATTCTCTACTGAACGCATAATGATTTACATCAACATCTAATAATTTTTTGTGAACCAATTCGCAGCAATTCACACACTTTAATATACTGGACCTACAATCTTTCACCTCATGATTTCCTGCGCATTTGCTGCAGGCTTTTTTATTAATGCATTCATTAGATTTATGATTGTATCCTAAACACTTAAAGCATCTCAGAACACTTTCATGCTCAGATACGACACACGAATCCCATTCCACATTAAGGGGCCCGAACACTGTAAACTGCGATTTTTCATATGTTTTTTATTTTATTTATTAAAAAAAAACGGACGTTCCGATTTACATGAAACTTTACACATATGTTAATAAATGTCTAGATTATCGAAACAATTTTTTATTTTTTTTTTGGCGGCCATGTTTGTATTCTGTAGCTGATCCAAAATGTCGTCTTCTTAAAATTACCCTTGTCGCGTTGACAGCAAATCAGCATAACGGAGCCTCCTAGAGCAAAAAACAAAAAAGATTCTTGAAATATACATTACTGGCTACTGTTTGACGTAGGGGATTTTAAAAATATTGATTAGAAAAAAAATGGCGGCTGTTTGAAGAAAAAGTTTTTTTTTTCGCGTAAAATTTTGCACTAAATTATTTATAAAAAAAAAAGTTTGGCATATATCGAAAAACGGCTACGTCGAGCAGAAGCGACACTATTCCCGAATAGAATGCAATTTGAATCAGGTCGATCGGATAAAAACTTTTTCAGTTATGCTGTCAACGCGACAAGGGTAATTTTTAAAAAATTTTTTTTCGATAATCTAGACATTTATTAACATATGTGTAAAGTTTCATGTAAATCGGAACGTCCGTTTTTTTTTAATAAATAAAATAAAAAACATATGAAAAATCGCAGTTTACAGTGTTCGGGCCCCTTAATTCTCTTTTGTTTTAATATATTCTCATACGTCAACAGATCAGTTTCAATAAGAGCATTGTAACATTCTTCTCTTCTGTTTACATTTACATAGATTTTAATTACTCTAAATTGTTTGCCTGCGCATATGTCATTTTGTTTAGTTATGCACTCAACTAGGCGCTCATTGCTAATCCTCTCTGTTAAGCCGATTGCTTTAAAAATCTTTTTCACCTCGCTTTTATCTTTTGTTTTCACCAATTCGTAGTCGTCTCCGATGCTCTCTGTGATTTTTTGCTGCAACTGCTCGCATGCTTCTTTACTTTTGCATTGAACGATTAATCCACCACTGTTTGTCTCCCTCATACCACTTACTAAGCCCTCTGTAGGTTCAGTTACTTTTTTAAGCGCAACTTTAGTTTCCCGACTTCTTTTAGCTTTGTCTTTGGGTTTTATTACAATTTTGTTCTCATTTATTTTCGTTGCTTGAGCATATGTCATTACATTGGATGACAATTGGCAGTTCGCGGTTTTGTTTTTATCTGTACAAAGTTCGTTTAGTTTATCATTATTCTTTTTAAGTTCTTCTGACATTTCATCCATAATTTCTTTTTTCATTTGATTTAGTTTGACTTCGATGTTATGTACTAGGAGCGCATTAAAGTCAGTTATTATACTATTTTTCATTTGAGTATATTTAAGATTTATTGCTTCATGTACTATGTTTTTTATTTCGGCATGACCAATTTTGTTTTGTTCACTTTTTTGTAGTAAGTGTTTTATTTCGACAAATTTTGTATTTGTATCCGATAGGGTGCACTGATTACAAAACCACTTTAGGTTCAAGTTTTCACTCATTATTTTAAGTTCAGGTCTTTTAACTTTACTGCATTTCAGACAGAAGTTACAGCCACATCCACCAGAACAAGACATCATTTCGTCCATTTGTATCAACTTCACTGTACAATCTTTGCATTCAGGCGGCGGCATCTTGCCTCTTTCAATACCACTTTTGTGAAAGATCTTTTAAAGTCACTATCTTTGCAATTACTAGACTTCCCGGGGGATACCCAATCAGCGATATCCGACAAAGTCACAATTTAGGGTTTACTTTTCTTTTATATTTGTAAAAAATCAAAATACTTCGGAGCACTAGTTAAAAGCTGCTAATCACTTCCAGTGTATATTCGTATATTCGTATTTGCCGTTATTTACCGAGAATGCCATTTTTTCAATATCTTCTTGTTTCATCATTATTTGGTGGAATCCCGATTCTAAGTCGATTGTAGAAAAGATTTTCGCTTTTCCTAAATTTGAAAGTATTACATTGCAATCGGGGATAGGATATTTATCTGCTATCGTTTTTTCATTTAATTTTTTGTAATCGATAACCATTCTCATTTTTTGTGTGCCATCTTCACTGGTACCTTTCTTAGGAACTACCCATATCGGCGAATTATAGGGACTTTTGCTTTCTCTTATGATATTTCCTTCTAGCATTTTCTTTATTTCCTTATTAACAAATTCATTAGCTGATAGTGGGTAAGGATATTGCTTACTCCAAATAGGGCTCTCTGTAATCGTTCTAATTTCTGCTTTTACATCTGTTCTAAAGGGTAGAGACGTATCAATTTTTCCGTGTTCATTTAAAATTATATTTTTTATTTTCCTTATTTTGTCTTCATCGTTTTGCTTTAAGTTATTTATTTGCCCTAGTTCATTTTCGTCAAGCGTATAGATTTTTTCTTTATGATTGTTAGTTGAGAGTGTATTATCTTCAAAATTCAGTTGTATTTTCGCTTTGCTTAGCAAATTCACTCCTATCAGCATATCACTTTGTAAATGGTCAATTTCATAAAATCGTGTTAGTTGATTAAAAATATGTGCATTATAACAATGGGTAATCGTTGTATAGCCATTTATTGTTTTTACGCGTTTGGCAATTTCTAATTGTTGTCTGTTCGGTAAAATGTTTGGTTTACAGTAACAATTTGTTGCTCCTGTATCTATCAACACTTTTAATTTTCTGTTTGTTCCTCGTAATTGTCTGAATATGTAAGGTAGGGGGTTGCCTCGTCTAAAAAATCATTCTCCTGTATATTATTAACTCTTTGTTGTTTCAATTGGGGTTGATGACTATTGGCTGATTCGAAACTTCTTTTTGGCGTTCGCTCTTGTGTGTTATTAGATTGGAACGGTGGTCTAAAGGTATTCTGTCTAGATTGATGATTAGTCTGCAGTCTAAATTGGTCTGAACTATCTACTTCCATTGGTATTGGGTTAGGTCGGTTTTGCCATCCAAAATTTCTATAATTGCTGTTTTGCTGAATGGGACGTTGACTAAAACGTAAGTTATTGGAATGTTGATTATAATAATTTTGTCTAGACAAACAGGGATTACCCTAGGGTAATCCCTGTTATTATTATTAAAATTTCTATTATTATTCGCTTGGCTTCTATTCTGACTGAATTCATTAGCAAACTGCATTCTGATCTGGTTAGACTCCATTTCTTGGGCTTTAGCTAGTGCGTTTGGCAGGTGTAGTGGGTTAAGGGACATTAAAATGTTGTTCAATGGATGATTTAATCCTGTTATAAAAACCCTAAGTGCATCTGAACGATGTCTTTTATTATATTCTTTCGTTATTTCCGAGTTATTTCCGTAAGTCATTATAGTTTTGTTAATCATTAGTGTCAACTGTGAATTCACTTTGTTGTAATAATCCCCTAAGTTTAAATTTGTTTGTCTAATTAGATTCAATTCTTGCTCTAATATATGCAGAGGACGTTTATCTGCATAGGCAAAGTCTAGACGGCTGATGATCGCGTCGAAATTAAGGACTGTGCCATGATTTGTTAAAGTATCATTGGCATCTTGTGTGATCTTATTTCTCAATATAGTTAATGCGGCAAAATATTTCCTACTTCCTTGAGCGTATAATGACATTGTGTTCCTAGCTGCTTCTCTCCAACTCACATATCCCCGTCCGTTAAATTCAGGTAAGGATTTTATGATATCTAGAGTCTCATTACATAGAATTGTTTCCGTGATAGTTTGTGTTTCAAATTCCGTAACACTATGCGTACTCGTCAAATCCCTTAGCTGTCTTTTTAGTTGGTTTAGTTCAGTTTTTAGGTCATGTGTCTGCACTGAAATAAGTCGTGCTAAAGTTTCATCATTAATATTTGTGGTCATTTTGTCACTTTACACTTTTATTATTATTACACTTCTTAACTTTATTATTACTACACTTCTTAAAATTAAGATTTGGTTTTACTTTTCTCCTTTTGTTGCAGGATACTTGATGGTGTGATATCCGGTAGATCCTTTTTGTCCTTTAGGGTCCTTATTCTCCAGATATCTAGGCTAACTTGATTGATGAGTCTCGAACTGATGTTGGATATCCTCTTCAATACAAAGTTTGTTGATTGTTGGGCACAGCAAATATATGTTAACGCGTATTACTTTATTTCTCCTTTTGTTGCAGGATACTTTTTATTGCAATATTAACTTCGAAATTACCGTGGTCCCTGCTCGGGCGCCAATTAAAAAGCGGTGGTGTTGCTTCGTTGAGCTCCAAATTGAGTCTGCTTTATTCTATTCATTAATTTCTCTGCTAAGCAGAGCGCCCACGCTTAAACATTACCCTAAGCCGCTGGTAGCCGCTGTCGCTGCTGCTGCAATTCCTGGTAAGCTGTCGTAAGCTTTTCTGCTGTGCTGCTGTTCTGCCTGTTCGAGATGTTTGTGCAGTTGCACCAGATCGCTTACATCGTTTTTGTTGTGTCAGCAATTTTGGTGGGAGCATAAGCGGTTGCATTCCTTAACTTGGTTTGCAGATCCTTGGCAGGCAAAACTTGGGGTTGTAACCCGAGCATACTGAAATGGATGTATATCATGATTGTGAGGCCAATACTCACATATGCAGCAGTGGCATGGGCCCCGAGAGCCACACTCACGACAGTGAGGAAAAGACTCGACAAGGTCCAGCGACTTGCGTGCACGTGCATTACAGGTGCTATGAGAACCTGTCCCACGGTGGCACTGGAGGTGATACTTAACATATCGCCATTGCACGTAGCAATTGAAATGGCGGCCAAGCGTACTATCCTTGGACTGGCCAGAACTAGTAAAGGGGGGGATCACATCCTCAGGCACAGAGACTTAGATGTGTTATCCATTAGTAACCCTTATGTTTTGTATCCGATGGATACAATAACAAGAACGTATAACTACGAAAAATACTTCGGAGTTTATATGAGCAATAAAGCAGACTGGGCCTGGGATGACCACCAGATCCATTTTAGACCACACACAATTAAGTGGTTTACAGACGGCTCGAAAATGCACGAGGGAACAGGGGCGGGGGTGTTTGGACCTCGCCTCAAGCACTACGAGCCCATGGGGAAAACAACCAGCATATTCCAGGCGGAACTGTATGCTATCAGGCTCTGTGTGCAATTCAATCTCGAACGTGAGTACTGGGGGCAAGACATCGTCATCTGCTCCGACAGCCAAGCAGCCATCAAAGCACTAATCTCATATGAGATAACCTCAGGGTTAGTGCTGGAATGCATTAAGGCATTGAATGCACTGGGCAGATGTAACCAGGTGAAGATCCTCTGGGTTCCAGGACACAGAGGTATCGAAGGAAACGAGGAAGCGGACAGCCTCGCTAGAACCGCGGCAGCCACGCCCCCCCTGGGTCCTAAACCCTTCATTGGGCTGGGCAAAAGCGCCATAACGGAGTCACTGAGACTTGAGGAAAGGACCAGGAAAACATTCTGTTTTCCTGGGCTAACGCCTCCGGTCTCAGGCAATCGAAAATCTTCATCAAAGATTATAACCCCAAATGGAGTGAAGAATGCCTCAAACTAAGGAGGAACCAGCTTAGACAGGTCACAGGTCTTCTAACTGGGCACTGCAGATTGAGGAAACACATGCATACAATCGGGATAGAACAGGTAAGCGTCTGTAGACTCTGCGAAACAGCAGAGGAGACTCCCAAGCACATTATATTGCACTGTAATGCGGCTTGTCGCAGCAGGTTACGTTACCTGGGCCGGTTTTGGCTTGCAGAAGAGGACGTCAAGCACCTAGACCCCCACGAGTTACTAAGTTTCATTAGGGCGATAGGTCTAGGGGATGTACTCTAACAATTGTAGGGGGCACAATAGATCAATCCTGGTCTCAGTGCAATATACCCCGTACCAATTATATTCTATTCTAAGAGGAAAGAGCCATAGAATAGAAGAACAGAGAGAAGACTCGAGTATTAATCTACATAGTACAGGGTTTTTCATTTCGAACCGAAAACTTTGACAGCCCTGCGTTCGACAACCGCAGCTGTCATCTGTCGTTGCATTGTGTTAATATTTTAGTTTAGGGTTTGCCATTTATGAAAATGGACCGATTTAGCATCGCTCAACGTGTAAACAGTGAAAATGCACTACAAAAATGGTGAAAATTTGAGCACCACTTTCGGACGTCACGGAAGGCCTGTTTTATCAACAATTTCGGATTTATTGGCGGAATTCGAACGAACTGGTTCTGTACAAGATGTACAGGGGCCAATACGTAATCGCCCTGCTCGTTCGGCCGAAAATATTGCTGCAGTAGCTGCCAGTGTTGAAGATGACCCGAATTTATCGCTTCCCCGGCGTTCACAACAATTGGACATCTCCATCACCTCAATTTGGCGTATTTTGCATTTGGATTTGCATCTTCATCCATATAAAGTTCAGTTGGTGCAGAAATTGGAGCCGGGAGATCTTGTGCTTGAAAAACAGTCCGAAAATCCCAATTTTTTGCACAAAATTTTCTTCAGCGATGAAGCACATTTTCACCTTGGCGGTTACGTTAATAGTCAAAATTGTCGTGTGTGGGGCTCAGAAAATCCACACGTGGTTGTCGAGCGCCCAATGCATCCACCTAGAGTCACTGTTTGGTGTGCATTATGGTCCGGTGGTGTCATAGGGCCATATTTCTTCGAAAATTACGAAGGACAGACCGTTACCGTCAATTCTGAACGTTATGGCCGTATGATAACCGAGTATTTCTGGCCAACGATCGAAGATATGGATGTGGAGGAGATGTGGTTTCAAAAGGACGGCGCTACATGCCACACAACACGACCGAACATGACAGAATTGCGAACCAGGTTCGATGAACGCATAATTTCGCGTTTTGGTGATGCCAATTGGCCGTCAAGATCGTGCGATCTGAACCCTTTGGACTTTTTTTCTTTGGGGCTACGCGAAAGACTAAGTCTATGCAGACAATCCGCAGACTCTGGAGCATTTGAGGGACAACATACGTGCAGTTTTTGGCGCCTTACAGCCTGCTATATGTAAAAAAGTCATCGAAAATAACCTAAAAAGAATCGAGGTGTGCCATGCTGCTCGTGGTGGTCATTTGAATGATATGACATCATTACTAATCCATTACTAATAACACAAACCAAATATTATTTTGATAATAAAGTTTCATCAAAATTCAAATATTAATTGATTTTTTTCTTTATTTACTTTTTCGGCTCATGATGAAAAACCCTGTATAAATATTATAAACTGCCAGCTTGAAGCGCCGTAAATTAGATTCGGTAACGAGTTCCATAATTGTACAGCTCTAACGAAGAACATTCTTGATGAAGTGACAAAATTTTTACGTGGTACTATGAGGTTGCATGTACGACTAGATTGTGCAAAGCTCAGTTTTGAGAAAAGATAGCTTGCACAACGAGTATGAATTAGTTTATGCAAGAATAGTAAGGAGCGATGATTAAAAAATGAGTATATACTGCAATCCAGCATATTTATAGAGAATTTAGAGATGGAGTCAAACTTTCTTTTGGAGTATACATATCTAGCTGCATTATTGACTAATAGTTGCAACTTTCGCAGAGACGCACTATCAGGGTTACCATATATTAATTCCTGGTACGATATTATTGGCTTTATCAGGGTTTTAACAAGTTTTATGTCTTGAGGAATAAAACTAGAAGTTTTCTAAAGTTGCCTAAGTACATTATACATCTTGCTGACCGAACAATTAACGTGATCAACGCATGTCAAGGTTGAGTTCAATTTAAATCCAAGACTAGTAACAACCTTCTCATATTTGATAACAGTACCATTTAATGTAATGGGTGAGATATTGTTAAAATTGAAAGATTAATGGCATATATCGGGTGTTTTTTTTAGAGGTTTGTTTTTCGAATAGAGATAAAACTGGCATTTTGTGGTCAAATCTGGCAACTCTAATGTCATTTATGTTTAGTTTGGTTTGCCATTTCATCATGAACAGGTTGACAAAAGAACAACGCTTGCAAATCGTGCAAATTTATTTCGAAAATAATGGTTCAGTTCGCGAAGTTTACCGCAAGCTCCGTCCATTTTATGGTCGACATAATCGTCCATCAGAGCAATTAATTCGGTTAACCATGGGTCGTTTTCGCATTACGTTTACTCTATGTGATAATACGCATCCGCAGAGACGTCGAACAGTGAGCACCGAAGAAACAATTGCCGCTGTAGAGCAAAATGTTGAAGAGGACCCAGTCAGAAGAGGAGTCAGTTACCGTTAATGGCCTGGTCGGCCTCGATAGCTCAGCGGGTAGCGCGCTGGCTTCTCATACCGAGCGCCCCGGGTTCGATTCCTGGCTAGGGCTGGAAAAAACACTCATCTACTTCTGTCGCTATCCACATGAAGGGAATGAGAATTACCAGAATCGCACAAGTGCGCTCTTGGCAGGCAATGGCAAAACCTCCAAGTGTGAAAGAAAAAACTGCCCATCGCCGTTCGGATTCGGCGTTAAACTGTAGGTCCCCTCCCCTCCCTTTCCCCATCCGTTTGAAATGTGTGTTGCATCACATGTTGAAAAAAACAGTGTTGCATACGCATTTCAAACGGGTGGAATCCTGTGGTATCACAACGGGCCCGTTAAGAGGCCTAAGTGTGTCTCATACAGAGGCAGCCACTTCAACCTAACCTAACCTACCGTTAATGGAGACCGGTATAGAGCCATGATAACCGACTATTTTGTTCCCGAATTGGATGGCATGAATATGGATGAGTTGTGGTTCCAACAAGACGGCACTACATGCCACACAGCGCACGTCACAATCGATTTATTGAAGGAAACATTCGATGAGCGCATAATTTCGCGGAATGGACCTGTCAATTGGCCACCAAGATCGTGTGATTTGACACCATTGGATTATTTTCTTTCGGGATATGTGAAGTCGCTCGTCTACGCCAACAAACCAGAAACGTTAGGGGACTTGGAAGCCAACATTCGTGGCGTTATTGCCGACATACGGCCCCAAATGCTCGAAAAAGTGGTTGAAAATTGGACCTGTAGAATTGGCTTTATTCGAGCCATCCGCGGCGGCCACATGCCCGAAATCATATTTAAACATTAATGGCATAAAATTATCCTTCCAATAAAGCCAAATTGATGGACATTAAAACGATTTTCTTGTGTTTTATTTCAATTCGAAGTTCTATACCTCTAAAAAAAACACCCGATAGTAATTGCTTTAGTCTTGGATGCATTTAAATTAAGATTGTTATGTCTAGACCATGAAAAAATAGAGCTCAAATCATCATTTGTTCTCTGTATTAAATCCTCCACAAGACCTATAGGTGCAGAGAAATAAATTTGCGCATCATCTGCATAAAGATGTATAGAAACGCTTTGGCAGCACTGAACCATGTCATCATTTATATAAATACTAAAGAAAACTGGGCGAAGGATAGATCCCTGCGGCACACCTGAAGTAATCATTTTTAGCTCTGAATGCTTATTCTTCGAAACCACCCTCTGCCATCGATTTGTACGATAGCTTTCTATGAATTTGATTAGCTTTTGGAGAAGTATAGCGTGACTAACAGTGTTTTGAAAAGTCCAGCAAGGTAAGAATTGTAAGCTCCCTTTATTCAAAAGTCGGTCGGATATCCTCCATTATTTTAAGCATAGCAGTAGAGCAACTATGTCCCTTACGAAATCCGGATTGATTTTCAGTGAGTAAATTATTCTTCATCCTTTGCTTTTCAAGTAGTTTGGATAAGGAGGGTAAAATACTGAGGGGCCGAACGTCTGGAGGTAAAATGGGATCATTGTTTTTCGCAACGGGTACTATGTTTGCTATTTTCCAAATATCAGGGAATCTCAATGTTGTTAGAGAAGAATTGACGATATGTGTAAAAGACGAAATTTGCTATTATTTTGCTATTATTTCCGCCAAATAATTTAGCTGTGTTATATTGCTTGATGTATCAGCTTTCATTATACACCTAACTCGTTAATTGATTTACAAAAAATGTGTATGTTTTCGACCTTAGAATTCCATATTCTCCTTCTTTGAGGTCCAATTACCGCAGAATTTTAAAACTTATAAAAAACTAGCTGACCCGGCGAACTTCGTCTCGCACGACATTTGTTGTTTTTTTATAATGAAATACGCGAGATGGCGAATCAATGGCGATGTGGCAAATGGCAAATTGACGAAGAAAACCAACTAAAGGAAGAGGAGGGAGCTACTGATTAACGCAATCGAGGCCCGTAAATAAGCAATGGTGCTGCTAAGTTTCAGTAAAGAAATGGATAGCGCTTGAACCATATTTAAGTTATATTGGCAGGGACACGGCCCCTTATTCAATACCCGCACAATGCCCTCTGTCGAAAGAGGAAATGGTAGGTTCGTACTAAGTGTCATTGCTGAGCAACTTATAGTTCAGCGAAATATTTGGGTCCCAACAAATGTGCCACGCCCCTTGTCCAACGCTTATAAAAACTTACCAGTAGAATGACCCATCTATGGGACGACGGGGCACTAAATTTCAGTGTTGTACGACTTACAACTTCAAAGATATTCTCTATTAAAAATTTGGTTTGTATGGGCAGTGCCACGCCCCCTTGTTCAATACCCTCATCATTCCCTCTGTCGAAAGATATGAATAAATGGTAGGTTCGTACTTAATTTCATTGCTGTGCGACCTATAGTTCAGCGGAATATTTGGATCACAAAAAATGTGCCACGCCCCTTGCCCAACGCCCATCAAATCCTACCAATAGAATGACTCATCTGTGTGACGACGGGGTACTAAATTTCAGTGTTGTACGACTAACAATTTCAAAGATATTCTATATTAATGATTTGGCTTGTATGGGCGGTACCACGCCCCCTTGTTCAATACCCGCACCATTCCCTTTGTCGAAAGATATAAATAAATGGTAGGTTCGTACTTAGTTTCATTGCTGTGCGACTTATAGTTCAGCGAAATATTTGGGTCACAAAAAATGTGCCACGCCCCTTGTCCAACGCCTATCAAAATTTAACAGTAGAATGACACTTCTATGGGAGGATGTCAAACCAAATTTCAATGCTGTGCGACTTACAATTCCGAAGCTATTCCATATAAAAGATTTTAGTTGTATGGGCGGAGCCACGCCCTCTTGGTAAATACCCGCCCCATTCCCTCTGCCGAAAGATATGACTAAATGGTACGTTCGTACCAAGTTTCATTGATGTGCGACTTACAGTTCTGCTGAAATGTTGGGTCATAAAAAATGTGCCACGCCCCTTGTTCTTTTGCTGAATTTTCTTTGCTATAAACCTCACACAGCCCGAGACCTTTCCAACGAATGCAAAACCGTGGAAATCGGTTCGTGCGTTCTGGAGTTATAGCGTCAGGAAGGAAAACCCGACTTATTTTTATATAGTAGATTGCATCGAAAAAGAAGCCGTGCGGTGTTGTTAATGCAACACGGTGAAATTGATGACAAAAGCGGTTGTCATTGGTTTAGAAATTACGATAAAAACTATGAAAAAAGTAGAGGAAAATCTGAAAAAGTGACACGGTACCTGTATCTCACTAACTAGAATTAATTAATTAATTGACTGGCACGACAGCCCGCTTACGCGAGACTAAGGCCTAGCTTCCCGCAACCACCCGTGCTGTGCGTGTGAATTTGTACGCGGGTTGAAGGGACCTACAGTTTTATGCCGGTTCCGAACGGCAGGTTGGGAGCTTTTTCATAAGCAATTTTTACTCTCAGAGGTTTGCCATTTCCAGCTGAGAGGACAGCCACCGAAAGAGAAAACAAGTTTTCCCGTTATTTTTTTTTAGGTGTTATTACAGGCAGTATTTGAACCTGCTGCCTTCGACTCGCGGTCCAACGCACTAACCAACTGAGCCACGGCGGCTGCTCACTAACTAGAGCTGCTACAAAAAATCTGAGGGTAGGTTCGAAATCAGCGCACCCAAATTAGTAAAAAACAGTAGAAAAACTCCATGCAACAAAAGAAGTGAGATTTCGTTGTCCTGTGAAATTATTATTTTGGGATTTTTGTTTTTTACATTGCTTCATACCTTTTATTTATTACTTTTTTAATTTACGTTACTGATAACTATTATTTTAAGAATTTATTTTACGTTGCTTCATAACTTTTATTTATGATATGCAAATTAACTGCAGAAACCTAATTTCCACCAACAACTAAACAATTCAAAATCAATTCATACTCAACATGTGTAGGATCCGCAATTTAAAACTCAATTTGGACTGTATTAATAAACAATTTATTTGTCGATAAATTTAGTTTATAGCTGCTTGGTGGCAGCACCAGTGATATCATTGGGCAGCACGTCCGTTCCGGTTGAGTTTGTCGTCACGAATCAATGTTCTTCTCCTTCTTCTCTTCGTTTGCCCGTTTCGTTCTATTCCAAAAGGTCCGTCCGCTTCTTGTCATCTTAATGTCTGTCAGAGTTGTACTCGAAAGGTCTGTCCGCTCCTAATTGTCCGAGTTGTAATCAGAACGTCCGTCCGCTTCTTGTTGTCCTACGTCCGTTTGTCACTCCTACATTCGGCCCTCCTGACGACAC
Source organism: Melieria crassipennis (assembly GCA_963668005.1). Taxonomy (NCBI): domain Eukaryota; kingdom Metazoa; phylum Arthropoda; class Insecta; order Diptera; family Ulidiidae; genus Melieria; species Melieria crassipennis. The sequence goes on along the minus strand of OY764963.1, from coordinate 35,099,870 downwards.
ATTCGGCCCGAATGCTGGACACCATCTTTTCATATTCTCTGCAACCGTCGATGTTGCTGTAGGCCCTTCTACTTCTCCGAGTTTTTGCACTTCGTAACGTCCATGGGGTAGTTTCCGAACGACCTTGTATGGTCCAAGATATTTCCTCTTCAACTTCATATTTGTGCCAAATTGGGTACGCTTGATGGCCACCACGTCGTTGACATCATACTGTACTTTCTCTGTCCGATTGCGGTCAAAACCCCGTCGATTATCCTTTTGAATTTTACAAATATTTTTCCTTGCCACTTCTCGCTCTTCGTCACGCTCCGAATTTAATGATTCTATTGCGTCCTTCTCGTCCGCTTGTGCTATACAGCCTCCGCCACACAAACGTACTTCCAACAACGCTTTGCAGTATTTGTGCTATACAGCCACCGCCACACAAATACTCTGCAACAACCCAGCAAGAAATTCACCTCCACTTCGCAAATCCGCTTGTGCTATACAGCCTCCGCCACACAAACGTACTTCCGACAACGCTTTGCAGTATTTGTGCTATACAGCCACCGCCACACAAACACACTGCAATCGCCAAACTTCTTGCTTCGTCTCTACGCTACTTGTCTATCAATGATCTGCTGCTCTGATTCGTCTTCAGCTGCATCCTCATCGTCATAAATTAGGCCGAAGTGCAGGAGTAGTCGTCTCTTAAGTTCCTGTTTACATCCACCTACAGTCAACCTCAACTCCCTCAACTTGTCCTTCAAATCCGTCACTGTCATCTTCAAAATAGTGTTTGCGTCCATATTAGTACAATATTTTCAAAATATCTTAAATTTAAAGATTACAAACGTTAAAATCTAATACTAAATCAGTATTTCTCAGCGCTACTGCTCGTAGCTCGCAACACCTTCGTTTCTACACCGCCGACCGCAGTGTCAAACACAACAACGCTACCGTCCGTAGCTCACCAATACACACGTTTGTGCACCGCCGTCCGCAGTGTCAAACACAACAAGGCTACTGTTCTCCGCCTACCTTCTTACTGCTTCTGATCGCTGCTCCGTCGTTACTGCGCCTGCTGTCGCTGCTTTGCACTTGTCGGCGCTTTCGCTGCTGCGCACTTTACTGCGCCGTCGCTGCTTCGCACTTGTGGGCGCTTTCGCTGCTTCGCACTTTACTGCGCCGTCGCTGCTTCGCACTTGTCGGCGCTTTCGCTGCTTCGCACTTTACTGCGCCGTCGCTGCTTCGCACTTGTCGGCGCTTTCGCTTGCTCACTCGGCTGCTTACTTGGGCAATTTTGCAACCCCTATTTTCTTGTTGTTATGAGAGTTCGCGCACTTGCCGACACTGCGGCGTCCACCAACGCGTTTCGAATAAACGGTACTTTTGATGGCGTGATGTTGATGGACGCTTTGATGCTTTTCTGAAGCTTGTACTACTGTACCACTGTTCTACACGCTTCGATGCTTTTCTCAAACTTGTACTACTGTACCACCGCTCCACACGCTTTGATGCTTTTCTCAAACTTTTATCGAGCCTGTACCACCTTTCAGGAACTTTCCAGTGGCTGCGTTGCTCTACGCACAAAATGCAAGTTTTACACACGTCACCTGTTGTTGTTTTACTGTCCACGGCAACCAAATCGCAAAATTTCTGTTGCATACAATTCCGCACACACGACTTTAACCGATTTTCATGAGAAGGCAAGTCATTTTTCTTTGCCTTGATGTTCAAGTTCAATTTTCGTTAGCGACACCTTTTATTCTTTTTGCACATGCGCGCCCGATATCGCTAATTGTTCGTATGTATCAAGCAAATCTTTGCTTGCACACCGCCGCTAAAGTACCTACCGACGCGGATGAGTCGAGCCCACAACTGTTTTGCTCTAAACACTATGAGCCAAACACAGCAAAAAGTTTATTGAACTTCGACCGATTTTACAAATCTTTTCGCACTTTACGAACTCCTATCACAATTGTTGCACTGCCGCTCGCATTTTATTCATATTTTGGCGCACTATATAAATTTTAACTTTACTGATTTTCTCAACTTTTCCTCGGCTTCTTTCTAACTTTTCTGTCCGCGTTCACATCCCGGTTGAGCCCCCAAATTTGTACGATCCGCTTGATTGAAACTCAATTTTAACGATTACGATAGAACAATTTATTTGTTGACAAATTTCGTTTATAGCTGCTTGGTGGCAGCACGTCCGTTCCCATTGAGTTTGTCGTCACGAATCAATGTTCTTCTCCTTCTTCTCTTCGTTTGCCCGTTTCGTTCTATTTCAAAAGGTCCGTCCGCTTCTTGTCATCTTAATGTCTGTCAGAGTTGTACTCGAAAAGTCTGTCCGCTCCTAATTGTCAGAGTCCTATTCAGAACGTCCGTCCGCTTCTTGTTGTCCTACGTCCGTTTGTCACTCCTACATATGTGGTAAGGCAACGTAAAAAAATTTCTTTCATAAAAGTTATGAAGAAACGTAAGCAAAATTGTCTTTCAAATAATAGTTATCGGCAACGTAAATAACAAAAAATCATAAATAAAAGTTATGAAGCAAGGTACAAAAAAATGTCTCAAAATAATAGTTATTGGTAACAAATAAAAAAATAAATTCATGAAAATAAATTAAACAAAAAAAAATTCTACAACGCAATAAAAGTCATAAATAAAAGTTATGAAACTACGTAAACAAAAAAATTCCAAAATAATAACTATCGAGAACGAAAAATATGTGTTTCTCATAACAGTTATTACGCAGCGTAAAAATTAATTGTCGCAAATAATAATTACAATCAACAAATAAAATTAATGTTGCATTGTAATAAATGTAAATGTAACTTAAACTGTCACTGTGCTATGCATGACTGCTTTTACGGGCATACTTTTAGGCACGCACTTTACAGTACGGCCGGCTTGCTATAATTTCGATATGGCAAGGATAGCTCACGATGGTAATGGGATGTGCAAGAACGATCGAGAGATAGTCCGATTGGAAAGTGCGAGAACAATCGGCGCGACAGGCAGACAAGTATAAAAGGCAGCCGGGTACAGCGCAGAGGAAGAATCTTATTTGAGCAAGTCAAGGTGAAACACGGAATAGTCCAATAAGTGTTAGCAAGTGTAAATACAGCAAAGTGTAAATTTGTAAATAAAGTGATGCTTGGTTTTGGACTGCGTTTTGTGAAGTGAATTGAAGTGGTTTTATTTTTGAAGCACAATCCAGAGAGACGACTAAGCCTGCAGAACTAATTTTCGTAACATTTGGTGTCAGAAGTGGGATTGTGCTACTGAAAAAAAATTATAAAAAAGTATACAACGCAGACATGGTTAACCCATTGCTGCCGGGTACCAGTTCCGCCCATACGATTTTGATAAAATATACGACCTAGAAGTGACCCACAATGATCAGAAACAAAATTTCAGCTTTATATCTCTGCACGTTGCTGAGATATTCATTAGGTATTTTGTACCCATTACGCAGCAATGGTAGCTTTTTTCCATACTTTGTGAAGTGAATCAAAATTCAATATTTTTGGAGTCTGGTAACTTTAGCTAGATGGCGAAATTTTAGGGTGACCTTCACTAGGTTAAGGTAGTTCCATCTTTACCCTAACTATCCCTATCAATGGTTTTGAGAGATCTCAAACATTGACTTTTTTGTGATTTAAAAAAAAATCAATTTTCATGGGTAAAATTTTACCCATTAGGCAGCAATGGGTTAAACTCGAGCAACTGAAGGTGGACCAGCTACAAAAGGAGCTGGCTGCCTGGAATTTGCCAACTGCTGGCGGAAAGGTGGAGTTGCAGCTGCGCTTGCGAGAGGCGTGTGAATCACGAGGCATCGATTGGACTGCGGACGAGTTCGAGTTCCCTGCACAAACGAGTTGACAGTCTGGAGGATTCGGTGAACAGGAAAATCGACGAGCGGCTTAAAGAGGTACAGCCGCGAGAATGGTTTCCGCCGGTTCCGAAAAGTGTTGCCACCCGAACAGAAGTGCCTACCTATGATGGGGCTACGCCGTTCGATACATTCAAGCTACAATTTGACCTGGCTGCTCTGGAAAATCAGTGGACCGATGTAAGGAAAGGTCGGAGATTGGCGCTGGCTCTTAAAGGCTCTGCGGTGGAGGTAATAAAATCAGTTCTGGAATGTTTAAGAAGTGGCAGCGATGTACAGCAACGAGCACAACAAAACGCTGTACTACTGCGAGCTGAAGAACCGCAGGCAAAGAGCCAACGAGGCGCTGCAGACATTAAGCGGCTCGTACAGTTGTCCTACCCGGAAGTCGACGCGGATGTTCTGGAGAGAATGAAGATTGAGGGGTTTATTGAAGGTCTTCATGACAGGAGACACGTCGCAGTGCGTTGATGATGAGCAAGCCGACATTTAAGGAGACGGTGACCAGCGCGATAACATATGAGGCGGCATGGATTGGGGGCTCTCGGTATGCATCGGCAAAGATACGCCGAATTCAACCGGAAAGCGATGTATCGATCCAGACCATAAGCTCTGAGACACCAGCCAGCCCACGGGTGGTCTCCTCTAAAGTTGTTTGCTGGATATGTGACAAGCAGGGTCACATAGCACGAGACTGCCGCAACAAAAGAAGCGTTCCCGTTCTCGATCGCAATCGCTTGAAGCGAGGAATACTGACAATCGAGGCTCAGCCAACAATCGCAGGGCTGAGGGCGAGGAGTCGTTAAACTAAAAAGGGTCAGCCCAAAGGAGCTTGAGCTGATCCCACAAACTGCTGCCCCACCGTCCTTGTCTCGCAGTTGAAACGACAACCCAGCAGCTTGACGATTGAAAGAAAGATAGATGGAAAGTCGTTCGTGTTGACACTGGATACTGGAGCGTCATATTCAATTATAAAAAGGAAGCTTCTGAGGAATTGGGAACCACTGCATGGCATACAGCTGAGGACAGCGACTGGCCAGCGTGCGCCGATAAGAGGAAAAGTCACAAAAACAATTGCTATCGGCACCAACAGCCTGGAACATGAGTTCATCGTCGCGGATATAATGGACGACGTTATTATCGGCGTGAATTTCATGATTAGGCACGGATTTACGCTGGACCTGAAAGAAAATGTGCTGAGGTATGCCAACGTTGAATTCCCGCTGCACACTGGCTATTGGCGAAGCGTGGCGGTAAGGAAACTTATCTCGTGTCAACACCAGAAGATACCAGCGAATTCCGAGGCGGTTGTGTGGGCAAAGGTGGACGAGGACGATGGGACAAGTCGGCTGTGGGTTGTAGAAGCACCAGAACAAGTGCACGACAACATCATCATAGGACGTACACTAGTGGAACCCAAAACGGCAAAATACCAGTCAGAATACTCAACCCGCTTAATACACCCACATATGTCGGAAAAGATGCGGTAATTGGCGAGTGTTGAGAAACTAGCAATGGTCAATTGTGAGAGTAGCCCACCCGGAAGAATTAAGAAAAGCGGGTTTGACATGGACGCCATAACCAGGAGAACCAGTGGAGCGGCGAATTGACAGCAAAGCAAAAACAGAAGTCGCGGTCACTCCTGCAGCACTATGGGTCAATATTTTAATATTTATTTATTTAAGTCTATGAACAGATTATTCTTACAGACACATTACAAACTAAACTTAAAACTAGAAAACATGTTTTAGATTATTTTTAAAAACATCTTTTGAAAGAAACAGGTCTAACTTGAATTTAGAAGATACAGTGTTATACACGTTTAAAGCTCTGTATAAAGGGGAGATTAAAGCATAATTAGCTCGGCAAGTGCTTAAATAGAATGTGTCTGAATGTCGTAGCGCTCTTGAAGGAACATTGAAGTTAATTAACTGCAGCAAAAACGGGCAGTCAACCCTTCCCACCACGATGTCAGAAACGAACATCAGTGCCAAGGTTGTTCTTCTGTTTTCCAGAGACTTTAGGTCAATTAGCTTGCAACGTGCCGCATAGGATGGTAAAGGATCTGCAAACCTGAGAGACCTCAGAGCGAAGCGAATAAACGACTTTTGGATTCGTTCAATTCGTGAGGCATAAGATGCATGAAATGGATTCCATATGAAAGAACCATATTCTAGCCTAGAACGAACCAGACTTGTATAAAGCGACTTAAGCGTGTATGGAAGCAGGCAGCAGAAGCAGGCGGAAGAACAGCCAAAGTGAAGCACAGCATCGACACCGCAAGTGGGAAACCGATCCGCCAACCGCCGAGGCGAGTTCCTCTGGCCAAGAGGGAAGAGGTCAGGAATTTGATTAAAAACATGCGGAAGGAAAAGGTCATAGAGCTCTCGTCAGGCTCTTGGTGCCCGCCGGTCTTGCTAGTCAAGAAAAAGGATGGCAGTACCCGGTTTTGTGCAGACTATCGAAAGCTCAACGACGTGATCAAGAAGGACAGCTACCCACTACTGGCGGACGTGTCTGGTATATCTCGACGACATAATCGTGATGGGTAAGAGCTTCGACGACCACTTGGGAAAGCTAAATGAGGTATTCGAGCGAATACAAGAAGCCGGGCTTAAACTCAATCCAAAGAAATGCTCGCTGTTCCAAAAGGAGGTCAAGTATCTGGGGCACACGGTTTCCGCCCGCGGAGTACATACGGATGAAATGTGTGTTGTATCACATGTTGGAAAAAACAGTGTTGCATACACATTTCAAACCGGTGGAATTTGTGGTATCACAACGGGCCCATAGGCCTAAGTGTTTTTCATACAGAGGCAGCCACTAAACCAACCAACCAACATACGGATGAAGGCAGAATCACGGCGGTGAAGGAGTGGCCCCGACCACGCAATCTACATGAACAGCGCAGTTTCCTGGGCCTGTGCACATATTACCGAAGATTCGTTCCTGGATTTGCGAACATAGCCAGCAGCTTGCACAAACTGACGAAAAATAATCAAGCCTTCGACTACACGACTGAAGGAAAAACTGTGTATTGGCGGTGTGCTATCACAGATAATAGATGGTCAAGAACAAGTGATAGCATACTACAGCAAAATTTTGTCAAAACCTGAACTGTGTGACACGAAGAGAGTTGCTGGCGGTATTGGAATGCGTGAAACATTTCCACAAATACCTGTATGGGAAAAAGTTTCGCTTGCGCACAGATCATGCTGCATTGAAATGGCTACTGAACTTTAGAGATCCTGAAGGCCAATTGGCGCGGTGGATCGAGCGGCTGCAGAGCTACGACTGCACTATAGATCATCTCAAGGGTAGCAGTCATGGAAATGCTGATGCCTTGTCACGACACAACATTGGGGTAAACATGCCAAAAACCCGCGCATTACGGCTAAACTTAAAGTTACGGGCCTAACTTTTTTTTGATTGTTTCGCAATCTGCATGCATGTAGTAGTCAGAAAACCTTTTTTATATGGAAATTGGACCGATACTGACTGCTGTATAGCCATTCAAATTTGGGTGTTTTTATACTCAATTTCATTTTGTCGATGCAACTTTTTTGATGGTGATGCTGAAATGTCAATTAAATCGTTATTTATAAATATAAACAAATAATTTTTAGTACATATTGTAACGATGAGCATTCTTTTGCTGTGCTATGCATGAATGCTTTTACGGGCATACTTTTAGGCACGAACTTTAAAGTACGGCAAACTTGCTATAAATCCGATATGGCAAGGATGGTTCGCGAAGGTGATAGGCTGTGCGAGAATGGTCGAGCATTGTCCAATTGGAATGTGCTAGAACAGTCGGCGCGATAACCAGACAGGTATAAAAGGCAGCAGAGTGAAGAGGGACGAGTCTGATTCGAGCAAGCAAAGGGGAAACATGCAATAGTAGTAGTGTAAAGTAGTAACAAGTGTAAATTTTTAAATAAAGTGATTGTTGGTTTTTGACTGCGTTTGCGATGAATAACACTGCACAACAGCATGTCTGTTGCATGGAGTTTTTTACATGAATCTGAATCGTTTTTCCACACTGATTTCAAAACCATACTCCGTTTTTATGTAACAGCTCTAGTTTTCGCAAAAAATGGGCGTGTCACTTTTACGAATTTTCCTCGACTTTTTTCACATTTTCGACTGTAATTTCCGAACCGATAATCCTATCGACATGATTTTTATATTGTTGCACTTACAACATCTCACGCCATCTTTTTTGGCATTAATCAATTTTATGCGTTCGAAATTGGCGTTGTAATAAGGTTTAAAAGTAGGAGAATATTGAATTTCAAGGCGTTTTTTCTGATGGCGAAAATTGTACAGATGTTTCATAAATCAAGTTACGAAGTATATGAATATCTTAAGAAGAAACATCAAGCAATACAAAACAGCCAAATTATTTGGCGGAATACACATTCGCATCGAAATAATAGCAAAAATGTACCATAGTCATTTTCATCAAAATGTGTGAATTTCCTTAAAAAATTAGGAGCCTCAAAATAGGCTCTTTTATATGTTACATTTCTAGTCTGAAACACAAGCAAAAAATAAAAAGATTTTGAATTGCTCGAAACAAAAAAAAATTAAAAACTTTGCATATTTTTAGGCCCCTAATTTTTTAAGGAAATTCACACATTTTGATGAAAATGACTATGGTACATTTTTGCTATTATTTCGATGCGAATGTGTATTCCGCCAAATAACTTGGCTGTTTTGTATTTGTTGATGTTTCTTCTTGAGATATTCATATACTTCGTAACTTGATTTATGAAACATCTGTACAATTTTCGCCATCAGAAAAAACGCTTTAAAATTCCACATTTTCCGACTTTGAGGTCCAATTACCGCGGCATTTTAAAACTTATACAAATAAGTTGCATCGGAAAAGAAGCCGTGTGGTGTTGTTAGTGCGATAAAGTGAAAATCATGTCAATCGGTTTTTTGGTTTAGAAATTACGATCAAAAATATGGAAAAAGTAGAGGAAAAACTGAAAAAATGACATGGTACCTATATCTCACTAACTAGAGCTGCTGGAAAAAATCTGAGGATAGATTCGAAATCAGCGCACCCAAATTAGTAAGAAACAGTAGAAAAACTCCATGCAACAGAAAAAAAGTGTTTTTTTGTTGTGCTGTGTAATTGAAGTGGTTTTATTTTCAAGCACAATCCAGTATACGAACTTAGAGAAGTAATTTTCGTAACAATATAATAAGTATATTCCTATTATTAATTTGGCATATAATTTTTTTACATGGCACATTTTTTTGTAAAGATATAAGTTCTCAAAGTTTGGGCAAAAGGACGATTTTTTTAGGAAAATGTCCAATTTTCGTGGTCTATAACTTTTTTGGTTCATCATGGATCATCGAAAATCTTTAGGGAAGGTAAGTAGGAACCTTCATAAAAAAAAGATGATACCCAACTTGTCTGCGGAAAGCTGCGGAATGTTAAGATTTGTGGACATTCAATCACTTCTCCTGGTAAGAAAATAAATATATTAAAACCGAAAACTGTTTAACGTGTTTATATTATTAAAAAAAAAATTAATTAAGTAAAAATAGATTTACCACCTGAATTAATAAATATGCTAAAATAAAAAATGTCTTATAAATTTTTTCGGCTGGTACACAGGATGATTCTCGAAAGAGGCAATATATTTCAATTAAACTTTGTAAAGAATTTAATACAACTGGCTTAACTAAACTCTGACGTGAAAACACGCTTGGTACGCCCACTTTTAAGTACGGTTGCCATATAAGCGTATTTTGTTAATTGGGAAAATTGATATACTAACCAATGTCATCTGCCCTTTTGTGGTTATTTTTAACGGTAAGTGGGCGTGGTAATCCCTATTAACCTGTTATGAAACATTCATTCATTAATTACACTGATCAACAGCAAAATGGCTTTTCTGGTTCTGACATCAGTTCTAGGGTAATTAGGGACCGCTGATTTCGAATCCGCAAACCGTTTTGAAAACTTAGTTTCCGTTTTCGCAAAAAATGGGCGTGTCACTTTTTCGGATTTTCCCTGACTTTTTTCACGTTTGGGATTGTAATTTCAAAACCAATAAACCGGTTGACATGATTTTCACTTTGTGGCATTTACAACACCTCACGGTTTCATTTCCGATGCAATTTATTTTTATAGGTTTTAAAATTCCGCGGCAATTGGACCTCAAAGTCGGAAAATATGGAATTTCAAGGCGTTTTCTTTGATGTTAAAAAACAAACACATTTTTCGTAAATCAATTATCGAGTTATGTATAACAAGAAAGCGGAAACATGAAATTATACAACACAGCCAAATTTTTTGTCGTGAGTCCCATTCTCATCGAAATGATAGCAAAAATGTACCATAGTCATTTTCATAATTTTTGATACTACTTCCTTAAAAAATTAAGGGCCTCAAAATATGCTCTTTTATATATTCCATTCACTGTCTGGAATACAAGCGAAAAACAACAAAATTTTGAATTGCTTCAAACAAAACAAAATTAAAAACTTTGCATATTTTGAGGCTCTTACTTTTTAAAGGAAAAAACGGAAATCTGTTGAAAATTACTTTGGTACATTTTTGCTATTATTTCGATGAGAATGGGACTCACGACAAAAAATTTGGCTGTGTTGCATTACTTGATGTTTCCGCTTTCTTGTTATACATAACTCGATAATTGATTTACGAAAAATGTGTTTGTTTTTTAACATCAAAGAAAACGCCTTGAAATTCCATATTTTCCGACTTTGAGGTCCAATTGCCGCGGAATTTTAAAACCTATAAAAATAAATTGCATCGGAAATGAAACCGTGAGGTGTTGTAAATGCCACAAAGTGAAAATCATGTCAACCGGTTTATTGGTTTTGAAATTACAATCCCAAACGTGAAAAAAGTCAGGGAAAATCCGAAAAAGTGACACGCCCATTTTTTGCGAAAACGGAAACTAAGTTTTCAAAACGGTTTGCGGATTCGAAATCAGCGGTCCCTAATTACCCTAGAACTGATGTCAAACCCAGAAAAGCCGACCAAAGGTCGAAATTTGTTGCTCTGTGTTATAAACATTTATATGTTTTATGTGAACAATAGAAAAGAGGCAAAAAAACGGGGCGTGGCTACAATCCAGAGTAAACATAAGTTAGTTTGGATCGATTTAAATACTATAACTTTGTTTTTGTTTTTACTAATGAAGATTTTAAAAATCCCTAATTGCTGACTGTAGGGTGCCGGTGCCCGGTACAGTAAATAAAATTATGGTGAACAAATTTTTGAAGAATCCTGAAGGAGGTGTCCAAATTTGAGGTATTTATCTTTAACCGTATAGATAATATACTTACTTACTTAACTGGCCATAACAACCCGTTATCGGGTTACGGCCTGCCGCACAACTTCTCTCCAGGCGCCTCTGCTTCGCGCGCGCCTTCTCCAGTCGGTCACACCAAGAGATACCAGGGCCTCTTCCACTTGGTCCTTCCACCGGAGACACGGCCTCCCTCTTCGCCTTCGACCTCCAACCATCGCAACGAACACCTTTTTCGCCGGAGCTTCGTCGTCCATGCGGCAGACATGACCGAGCCAGCGTAGCCGCTGGATGTTAATTCGCTGCGCTACGTCCATGTCCTTATACAGCTCATACAGCTCGTTATTGGTTCGTATGCGATAGTCGTCACCAACACGAACAGGGCCGAAGATTTTGCGAAGTACCTTCCTCTCAAACACTCCAAGGGCCGCTATGTCGTTTCGTGTCATTGTCCATGCTTCAGCGCCATAGAGGAGCACGGGCAAGATGAGCATCCTATAGAGTGCAAGTTTTGTCGGTCGAGAGAGGTCTCTACTTCTCAATTGCCTACCGAGACCGTAGTAGCACCTGTTGGCAAGAGTAATCCTTCGCTTTATCTCCAGACTGACATCATTGCTGCTGTTGATGGCGGTGCCAAGGTAGACGAATTCCTTGACAACTTCAAAGGTATACCTGCCGGCCTCGACGTGAGACCCTAGCCGCTGCGAGTCCCTGCGTGTAAACAGCATATACTTCGTCTTGCCCTCATTTACCACCAGACCCATTTTGGCAGATTCTCTTTCGATAGCCGCAAAGGCAGCGGTGACATCTCGCTTGTTACGCCCGATGACATCAATGTCATCAGCGTAGGCAAGGAGCTGGACACTTTTGCTGAAGATTGAGCCATTACGATGTACACCGGTCTTGCACAAAACACTCTCCATGGTGAAGTTGGTGAAGTGGAAGACGTTGCATGATAACGGATCGTCCTGTCTGAATCCTCGAACGGTATCAAAGGGGTCGGAAAGGTCACTTCCAACCTTGACGGAGTTGCGAGTATTGCCCAACGTCGCTATGCAAAGTCCCACGAGCTTTGCAGGGACTCCAAGTTCAGACAATGCGTCATATGGGCGATCCCTTATCATGGGTCTGTTCCAGGATTTGGCGTAAAGCGAATGTCTAAAGGTCTAAAGCCCATGCAGTAACTAAATGCTCAACTTTTGCAGAATATACTGCTATGTCTGAAGCAATAACAGAAGTTTTGTTTCTAAGAAATTTGTTAAATGAGTCATTTGATCTAGAATTAGAGAAAACGATAAAAATATATGAGGATAACCCTAGCGCGGTGGCAATTGCGAAATTTGGCAATTTCACAAAAAATTCAAAACACATTGAAGTCCAATATCATTACATTAATGAAAACTACGAAAATGGCTTAATTGATATTGTAAAAATTGAATCTCAAGCTAATTTAGCTGATATACTTACAAAAAGCCTCGATAAGTATAAATTTGTAAAAAACAGGAATGCATTGAACTTAATTTGATTTGTTAAAACTTCAAAAATGGATCTCGTAATCAAACAGTGAAATTTTAATGTAAACTAGTATGTAAGAAGCAAGTTAATGAATACGTAAATTTTAAACATATTGTACTAGTAGGGCCCTGCGGCTTTGCACGCAAGCTTGAAGTCAATGGGCCCAATAAATCAAGTTTCTTCATACTACACGCTATACGCATTTCAAACGGGTGGAATCTGTGGTATCACAACGGGCCCGTTAAGAGGCCTAAGTGTGTCTCATACAGAGGCAGCCACCGCAACCTAACCTAACCTAACACTCTATGGGCGATGCCACGCCTCTTTTATGTAATGCCCAATCCATTCCTCCAGTCGAAGGGTGTGACCCGGTTTCATTGATATGTGACTTTCAGTTCCAAAGTTACGCGGAAAATGTCAGTCGCAAAAAATATACCGCGTCCCATAAAATTTAGCCAGTAGAATGACAAATCTATGGGACGATGGTATAGAAAACTTCAAAGCTTTCCAACTTATTGTTCCGTAGATATTCCACATTAAAAAGTTGGGTTCTATGGGCGGTGCCATGCCCCTCGTCCAATAACCACCCTCATCTCCCTGTCGAAGGGCACGTCGAAATCGTAAGTATGTGCCAAATATTTTGATGTGTGATTTGCAGTTCCAAAGTTATTGAAAACAATAGGGTCGCTTAAAAAGTGCCACGCCCCTTTTCCGACGCCCATACAATTTAACCACTTGAACGACACGTCTAAGCCATGATGCTACATCAAATTTCAATGCTGGCCGACTTATAATTCCGAAGATATTTCATATTAAAAAATTGGGTTGTACGGGCAGTGCCAGGCCCCCTCGTCCAATACCCACCCCATTCCCAATGTCGAAGGGCACATCTAAATCGTAAGTTTGTGTCAAATCTCTTAAATGTGTGATTTGTAGTTCCAAAGTTATTCAAAACATTTGAGTTGCTTAAAAAGTGCCACGCCCCTTGTCCAACGCTCACAAAGTTTTACCAGTGAAACGGCACATATAAACGGTGGCCCCGCACCAAATTTAAATGCTGCCCGATTTCTCATTCCGAAGATATTCCATATTGAAAATTTAAGTTGTATGGGCGGTGCCCCCTATCGAAAAACACAACTAAATCGTACGTTTGTACCGAGTGTCATTGATGTGAACGCTATAGTTCCAAAGTTACACCGGCATTTAAAAAGTACCACGCCCTTGTCCAACGCCCATTCAATTTTTCCACTGAAACGGCACATCTAAACGGTGGACCCGTACCAAATTTTAATGCTGTCCGACTTCTCATTACGAAGATATTCCATATTGAAAATTTAAGTTATATGGGAGGTGCCATACAGCAACATACATTCAGCTAATCGGCTGTCTAGTTTTTGAGTTTTAGTGTCGTGGGACCAACAAACAAACATATGTACATTAATTTTTATGTACAATATATAGATATTTGCTGCAATGACTTGCAAAATTTTTTTAGTTTTGCACAAATATACCACAGTTAATTTCTGTCATCATAATGACCATTGCAGGAAGGCGTAAAAGGTGGGCGTGGTCAAACTTATATAGCCTATGTTTACCGCTATGAAACATAGAATCATTTGACATCAACATTAATTTTCAGACATGTACCGTAGCTTTGTTTTGTTAGCTTAGTGGGCGCGGAAAGTGGGTGTGGCTGATTATATTATAGCCTATGTTTCCCGCAATGACACACATAATCGTTTGATACCCATATTGCTATGACAAATATACCATGGCTGATTTGTTATTATAGTGAGCGTGGTGAAAAGGCATATCAGGTGGGCGTTGTCAATCTTATATATCCTATGTTAACATCAATGAAAGCGGAATCATTTGATATTAATACCTACTGATTTACGGACATGTACCGTAGCTTCGTTTTGTTAGTTTAGTGGGCACGGAAAGTGGGCGTGGCCGATTATATTATAGCCTATGTTTGCCTCAATGACACGCTGAATCGTTTGATACCCATATTGCCTTACAAAAGCATAAAATAGATGAGTGTTGTTACCATAGTGGGCGTAAGAAGGGGGCGTGGTCATTCTCATATAGCCTATGTACCATTCCCCCAGCTAAAAATATGTTTGGTGCTTATTTAATCAAAAACGGTTCAGCGGTTTTTGCCTGATTGTGGCTCAAAAAAGCAACGTCACACTTGGCTTTATATAATAGTATTGTATAAACATGAATATTGGTCTATAATGTTGAAAATTCAAGGAGGGGTGTTGTAATATGTGAATTTGTCAACATTAATGTCGATCTGGCAACTCTATGACTTTTTGTACTTTTTTCATATAACCTTCAGCGCAGTGGAAGCATGCTGGGCCCATAGCCAAGTTAAAATCAAAATTCTAATAAAATTCATTTTTAAAAAACACAACAATAACAGATGCGCATTCTGTATACTGTTTGTTCTGTGATTATACTTTCTAAGTAACCCTAAAGTAACCTTTCGTGCTGCTAAACATTTCCAGTCAAACCATTTCGATTTTTTTCTTAGTATTTTCCCTGTTTTCATACATCTGCGGATTTGATAATATCAATGAAATCTTCTAAAGCCAAAATATTCTTTTCGTTTTTCTTTTTTTTCAGTTCAATTATAAGTCTTCTGTTATATAAATCCACTTGTGAACTATCCCAATTCAACTTAGGAAAGAAATCCACTTTTTTTGGGCTATCTAGTATCAGCTGTAAAGCTAGTTAATATAAATATGGTCAGACCAAACCTTTTCCTCTACAACAAAATCTGGGGCATATTTTAAAATATCTCTATGCACCGCACAAATATCATTCACTGATTCACCCACTTACTTACTTAACTGGCCATAACAACCCGTTATCGGGTTACGGCCTGCCGCAAAACTTTGCGCACGCCTTCTCCAGTCGGTCACACCAAGAGATACCAGGGCCTCTTCAACTTGGTCCTTCCACCGGAGACACGGCCTCCCTCTTCGCCGTCGACCTCCAACCATCGCATCGAACACCTTTTTCGCCGGAGCTTCGTCGTCCATACGGCAGACATGACCGAGCCAGCGCAGCCGCTGGATGTTAATTCGCCGCGCTACGTCCATGTCCTTATACAGCTCGTTATTGGTTCGTATACGATAGTCGTCACCAACACGAACAGGGCCGAAGATTGTGCGAAGTACCTTCCTCTCGAACACTCCAAGGGCCGCTATGTCGTTTCGTGTCATTGTCCATGCTTCAGCGCCATAGAGGAGCACGGGCAAGATAAGCGTCCTATAGAGTGCAAGTTTTGTCGGTCGAGAGAGGTCTCTACTTCTCAATTGCCTACCGAGACCGTAGTAGCACCTGTTGGCAAGAGTAATCCTTCGCTTTATCTCCACGCTGATATCATTGCAGCTGTTGATGGCGGTGCCAAGGTAGACGAATTCCTTGTTAACTTCAAAGGTATACCTGTCGGCCTCGACGTGAGACCCTAGCCGCTGCGAGTCCCTGCGTGTATACAGCATTTACTTCGTCTTGCGCTCATTTACCACCAGACCCATTTTGGCAGATTCTCTTTCGATAGCCGCAAAGGCAGCGGTGACATCTCGCTTGTTACGCCCGATGACATCAATGTCATCAGCGTAGGCAAGGAGCTGGATACTTTTTTTGAAAATTGTGCCATTACGATGTACACCGGCCTTGCGCAGAACACTCTCCATGGTGAAGTTGAAGAGGTCGCGGTACAAAGGATCGCCCTGTCTGAAACCTCGAACGGTATCAAAGGGGTCGGAGAGGTCACTTCCAACCTTGACGGAGCTGCGCGTATTGCTCAAAGTCGCTCTGCAAAGTCTCACGAGCTTTGCAGGGATACCAAGTTCAGACAATGCGGCATATAGGCGATCCCTTATCGGGCTATTGAATGCTGCCTTGTAATCGATAAAGAGATGGTGTGTATCGATTTGGTTCTAATGGGTCTTCTCCAGGATTTGGCGTAGAGTGAATATCTGGTCGATGGTGGACTTACCAGGTCTAAAGCCGCACTGATAAGGTCCAATCAGCGCCTTGGCGAGTGGCTTTAATCTTTCACATAGTACGCTCGTCAGGACCTTGTATGCAATGGGAAGTAGGCTGATACCCTTGTTGTTGGCGCATATTGTTGGGTCGCTTTTCTTCAGCACAGGGCAAAGGGCACTGAGGTTCCAATCGTTGGGCATTCGTTCCTCCAGCCATATTTTGCAGATGAGCTGATACATTCACCCAATCAGCTCACCGCCGCCGGCCTTGAACAATTCAGCTGGTAGCCCATCCGGCCCTGCAGCTTTGTTGTTCGTGAGTCGCTGGATAGCGACCCGGACCTCGTCATGGCTGGGCAGTGGCACATCCACACCGTCGTAGTCGATTGGTGCCATCTGGACATCTTCACCACTGGCGGTATTGTTCCTTTCGTCGCCTGCGAGCAGCTTGGTGAAGTGCTCCTTCCACAACCTCAGTACACCCTGCGCATCCGTAACCAGATCCCCGTTTTCGTCTCTGCAAGAAGATGCCCCCGGCTTAAATCCTTCCGTGAGACGCTTAACTTTTTGGAAGAATTTTCGGACGTCATTCCTGCTTCTGCACTCCTCGATTTTCTCATGCTCGCGCCTTTCTTGCGTCTAAAAAGGCACCTCTGTTTCTTCCTCTCCTCCCGGTATTTTTCTATCATGGCTCGCGTGGCGGCCGACTGCAGGGTCTTCTTGTAGGCAGCATTCTTCACTGCAGTGTCTGCGCGACACTCTTCATCGTACCATTGGTTTTTTGGTGGTGGACGTCGAAAAACAAGGACATTTTCTGCGGCGGCGCGCATAGTATGAGATAAGTGAGCCCATAATCCGCCGATGTCATCAGGTGGAGAGGGGGAGCGACCGAGCTGGTTGGAGAGTTGAGCGGAGTAGGCTTCGGCTAGCCCTTGTGATCGCAGCTTACTGATGTCCAGCTTTCTTCGCAAACTAGGTTGTGCGGTCTTCGCTGCGCAAAGACGCATGCGTACCTTGGCTGCAACAAGGTAGTGGTCCGAGTCGATGTTGTGTCCTCGGAACGTGCGCACATCTAGAATGCTAGAAGCATGCCTTCCATCAATCACAATGTGATCAATCTGGTTGCGGGTGGATTGATCGGGGGATAACCAGGTCGCCTTATGGATATCGAGGTGCTGGAATCTGGTGCTACTAACTACCATGTTTCGTGCCGCGGCGAAATCGATCAGCCTCAAACCGTTGTCCGAAGTGGTCCCATGGAGGCTGAACTGCCCGGCTGTGGGACCAATGATGCCTTCTCGCCCGACCTTTGCGTTGAAGTCCCCGAGGACAATGTATGGATAATACATTGTACATTGGACATTGTATAGATAATATACTACAGCATAAAATAGGCAATGCGCGGGTTATTGGCATGTTTACCACAATGTGCGCCGTCCGTGCAAAACTGAATGCAGGCATTGTTCGCGAGCCGAAAGCCCGATCTCGAAGGCTTACTGGGCACAGTGGCAAAGTCTACGAAAAGGATGGCTGTCTAAGCCACGAGTGGGAAAGTGAGGATGGCCGGACCAGCAATTCCCTAATTGTAGTCCCGAAATGCAGAATCATCGAGGCATACTATAACGACTCCAGTGGAGGGAACCTAGACATCACCAAAACTGTGCCAAAATAAAAAGGCGATTCTACTGGGTAGGATGCCAGGAGTCTGTAGCCGATTGGATTAAGAGCTGTGATCGATGTTCGGCTGCGAAAGGGCTTACAAGAAGATCTCGGGGCCGCATGCAGCAGTACAACGTGGGAGCAACCTTCGAGTGAATTGCCATGGACGTCGCCGGCCCATTCCCGATTAGCACTCAAGGCAACAAATATGTGCTGGTAATGGACTATTTTAGCAAATGACCCGAAGTGTATGCTATTCCTAACCAGGAGGAAATGCTAGTAAACAACTGGGTGGCCAGGTTCGGAGTTCCGTTGGAGTTGCACTCGGATCAAGGCCGGAATTTCGAATCTGCGGTATTCAAGGAAGTTTGTGAGCTACTAGGAGTAAGAAAAACTCGCACCACTCCTTTGCAAAACTCCACTCACTCCAGTCCAAGCAGTGTTCGGCACAGAGTTGAGGTCGCCTGCTGACTTGAAGTTCGGAGTGGTCAGCACGAGGGAGGGCGCTAGGACTGACTACGTGGTCGATAAGCGGTCGAAACTGGAAGAAATCCATCAGTTTATAAGGAGCCGTACCCAACTGGTCAGCGATAAGATGAAAGCCAGATATGATCTACGGGCTAACACAGCAGGGTTCCAAGAAGGCGATCTGGTAATGCTCTACAACCCGCAGCGGAGGAAAGGTTTGTCTCCAAAACTTCAAACGTCTTGGGAAGGACCGTACAAAGTCATGACCAGGATTAATGACGTAGTGTACAGGGTTCAACGCTGCTGCAACAGAAACGCTAGGCTGAAAGTGGTCCATTTGGAGCGCCTGGCGTCTTACTCCGGCGGAGCCTCGGTACTTGTTCGGGACGAACGGCCGGCTTGCTATAAATTCGATATGGCAAGGATGGCTCGCGATGGTAATGGGATGTGCGAGAACAATCGGCGCGATAAGCAGACAAGTATAAAAGGCAGCCGGGTACAGCGAAGGGGGACAGTCTTATTTGAGCAAGTCAAGGTGCAATACGGAATAGTCCAATAAGTAGTAGCAATTGTAAAGACAGCAAAGTGTAAATTTGTAAATAAAGTGATGGTTGGTTTTGGACTGCGTTTTGTGAAGTGAATTGAAGTGGTTTTATTTTTGAAGCTCAATCCAGAGAGACGAATAAGCCTACAGAACTAATTTTCGCAACAATAGTTAAGTCCCTGCTTCTTGCACTGCTTCGGCCATTGGTTTGTACTCGGCTTCTGAACCTCCATACTTAAACACATATCCACTGTTTGACTTTCTGTCGTCACAGTTTTGATCCCAGTCTGCATCTGCAAATCCTGTTAGTGTGTTAATTCCGTCACCTGTTCCAAGGTGAGTCGCAATTCCTTTGTTCCTTTTAAATATTGTTACGAAAATCCAAGTTCGTTTTGATTATGCTTGAAAATAAAACAACTTCATTTATTCAGCGCAAACGCAGTCAAAAATCAACAATCACTTTATTTACAAATTTACACTTTTTACTACTTTACACTGCTACTATTGCATGTTTCCCCTTTGCTTGCTCAACACAGACTCGACCCCTTGCACTGCACACTGCTGCTTTTATACTAGTTTTCTTATCGCGCCTAAGTTTCTTGCACATTCCAGTTGTACTTTCCATCTCGACTGTTCTAGCACAGCCCATCACCTTTCGCGAACCATCCTCGCCATATTATAGCAAGCGAATTATAGCAAGTTTTCCGTACTCCAAAGTGCAGGCCTAAAAGTATGCTTGGAAAAGCATTCGTGCACAGCACAGAATGCCTCATCGTTGCACTGCCCACCACTTAGACTTGTTCGTCCCGAACTTGTTGAAATATTAAACGTATTTGATATTGCACTGCCAGTCCATATTATCGAATCCGTATGGTTGTACATATTTTCAACAAAATTTAATTTTGGTTAAGATTCCCAAGAAAGCAGTTTATAAATCAGAAGTTTTCTGGGAACCGTATCAAAAGCGTCTTTAAAGTCTTCAAAAAAAAGCGTACACTTTCTTTTTTTCTGCAAATTTAATTTGAATAATTGAAGTTAAATTATAAATGCTATCTGCCGTGGAGTGTTGTTTTCTGAACCCTCCCTGATATTCTGTAATCAGCTTTTTACTTTCTAACCAATTTGTAAGTCTTTCAGTTAATATGCTTAGTTATGCTTTCAGTTATGCTTGCAATTCATAAAAAAAATACCTTTCTAGTTTGATGCTAAGGTTCTATCGCCTTTTTTGAAAAACGGAAATAGTATACTAGTTTCAAAAGCCGTATCTGCTTCCCCACTATTATACAAGTATAACGCAGAATATGTGTTAGTCAGCTCATCAAGAAAATTAATGTCAGCCCTTTTGAAAAAGTCGTAAGTCACACTGTCTAAGCCTGGCGCTTTCCCAGTTTTAGTCTTATGTAGCATTTGTAAAATTTCTGCTGAGATTGGTTTATCTAGTAAATCGTCCTTTATTAATAAGCTTACGTAATCTAATTGATTCACGGATGTAGCGTGATTTAACAGTTCCTCAAAATATTGTACAAACGCCTCCCGCGGAATCTCCAAATCTAAGGCTTCATTTGTCCCTCGTATCTTTTTGGCCAATTCCCCACCAATCTCTGCAATTATTTATTTCATTTATTTCTCTTTCTACATTTTCGTAATAAGTTTTCTTGCTATCTTCACACTGTTTCTTATAATTTTTTTGAGCCACGGAATATTGTTCCCTGCCTTTAGTATTTTGTGTTCTATTATACCACAGAATAAACAGTATACAGAAGACGTGGCAGTATACAGAAGGAATGACATTGAAATGGTGGTTGATTTGGCAAAGCGATCGCCAAGTCAAATTCAATAGGTAGTTGCAGCACCAGAACTGATGAAACTTTTTTCGTTGGATAATTGGCACAACATTGTAACAATAGTTTTCTACTTACGTGTATTATCACTATCTTAATGCGCCTTGGTTTTTCCAATATTTTTACACATATATTTATTTTCATTGTAGTCATTTTTACTTCGTCATTTACAACTTATTTTTTACAAGTAGACCAAAAGAACTAATAAAATCAATTGCATTTTTGTTTTTCCCGTAGTGCCACCACCTTATTTATGCGCCTTGGCGATCGCTCAATCATTTTTTTTTGCAAATATTGCCTGTCCACTTCTTGTTCTTGTTTGTAAAAAAGCAAGCGGAGAGCAAGCACGAGCCACCACCAACATGCATGTGCCGCATTTCGCTTTGTTGTCCAACAACAAACAACCACAGTGTGAGGTGCATCACTGTTTCATACACCGCTCTCACAGCTGCTCATTTTACGCTCTCGCGCTCTGTGCGTTCTCGTCCCCTTTACTACTTCCCCCCGCATCCACAAACGGGTCGTACCGCTGGAACCCGCAAAGAAAATTTTCTTTATAACTGTTGTAATATGTGAATTTGCGTGCTGGGCCCATAGCCAAGTTAAAATCAAAATTCTAATAAAATTCATTTTTAAAAAACACAACATGGTAGCAGAGCAAGGTTAAAAGTTACTGTTATTGGAAACGCTGAAATTCTGGGGCTGAAAACTTATAAATCGTTTGAGAAGGAAAAACAAACAGAAAACGTGCACGAGGCAGGACGAGGTTAAGCACATGTGTACTAAGTTGGAAACGAGGTTAGAAAGTTCGAGTTCAGATGAAGACAAATTCGCTGATGATCTACTGGAAGAATTAAAAAAGGAAGATTTCAAGATTGAAGTTAAAAATCAATTGATTGCAAGCAAACATCGACGACGTAAGCATTCCAGTGTTTGACGGAATAAATTTTTCCAGCTGGAAATTCAGGCTTATGAACATTCTGGAGTATAAGGAATGTCACGAATCAGCAAAAAGAGAAAGAGGTGCTGAAGACAACGAAGGTATTTGGAAGAAAAATGATCTAAAAGCTAAGACATATTTAATTAGCACGTTGTCAGATAAGCAACTAGAGTGTATTAGTGCAGAACGACTTATGCGATAATGTCGAAGTTGGAAAAAATGTACTCGGCGAAATCAACATCCCTGCGAATTATTAACAGGGGAAAATTGGAAGATGTAAAACAAAAAAATTTCCATAATGTAGACGAATTTTTTATTGAATTCGAAAAAGCTTGTAATGAGTTGAAAGCGGCCGGGGCCACGTTAAAAGAAGAAGAAAAGATGAGATACATGATCAAAGCCTTGCCGCCAAATTATAGTCTCATTGGAGATTTCATCGACTTAGTGCCTGATGAGCAGAGGACTGTCGAATATGTGAAGTCAAAAATAAAAGAAAAGAATCTAAGCAAAAGCGATAATGAAAAGAAGACCAGCGTAAGAACGTTCACAATAAAAACAAAAGGCGAGTATTTCCAGTGTGGAAAAGTTGGGCATTACAAGAAGGACTGCTGGCACCAACCGCAGAACTGTCAAGGGCGAGGAGCGCAAAACAGCCATGGCAGAGTGGCCAGAGGCCAAGGCAGAGGTGCATCCCAACGAGGTTATATCCAAGGTAGAGGCCAAGGTCATCCAGCGTCATCATCAACCAGCGAGCAGTACCAGGACCATTCGCACGAATCATGGACAACGACCGTAATAAAAGTTAATGCAAACGAATCAGAAAAAAGTAAGTGTGTTAACAACGAGATCGAATGGTTACACTGAGCAACAGCCAAAATTTTTCCGAGTTCTAGTAAACCTTTTCTAAAGGATTTTTGGACGCTGATCACAACTGCGTACTTAGTTTTTTGATTGTTTGAGCGGTTTGTAAGTTATTGGTGGTTTTTGCTAGGAGGTGTTTTTCACGATTTTTCATCTTTGAATTTTTATTGCATTTATAATATGTTGAAAAACACGATAATTTTTTTATGACACAATAACGAATCCTCAAGCTATAATTTTGACCATAGTCGATTTCGATTGGTCAAGGGTTAACACGGCTATGGCTATTCAAAGTTCAATTTTCGCGAATTTTTTATAAAAATTCATTTAAATTCGGGGTTGCAATTTTCAACTAGGAGTTAGTGTGCAATGTATAGTGTAAGGTTGTAACTTAAACTTATAGAACAGATTTTTTGTGTTGCATGTGCCATTCTCGGCCTATACTCATTAGAGTGTAAATGCGACTTTACCTTCTGAACACGTGTTTGTATTTAAATCTCCTAATACTCTTCGCGTCATTGACGAAAGTATTTAAAGTATTTTCGCAAGCGTCAATATTTGTCTTTTCAAGGGCATTAACAAAATTTGAATTGGTTCATTACTGTAGGAGCTATTCTAAAAAGAGTTGCATCACACAAGTAAAAATTTCAACCACACACACTAAGCAAACTACTTGCTGTTTTTCCATATTTCATTGCGACATATTTTTAGGGACAAAAAATTCAAAATTCGAAAGCTGAAAATTTTATGAATTGAGGGCATTTGTTGAATGAGAGCATTTTTATACTGTTGCCTAAAATTGTGCTCCAATATTATAGCTCAAAAGTAAATCCTTGCTTTTGTTGCTGAATTTATGAATGGAGAACTTACATCTTTGTACACATTTTCTATTACAAACATCGTATTTCAACAATTTCTTTTTTAATTGAAAGCCCCAATATTCTTCTTTCACTGTATGGTAATATATATTTTTTGTAAGCAACATTCTTTTGTGTATTCGCAATCTTGCAAAGTAACTGAAAATTTGACTTTGTAAATGAATAACTCTTGCAAATTTGAACCGATTTTAATGTTTTAAATTTTAAATACATAGTTAGAGTATTGTTAATCTATGTTAAAAAAATGGCATTTAAGACTTCAGTTTTGTAGGAGCTACATGCATGTAATGGTCAAAAAACATGTAAAACGCCCTCCAAGGAAAACCATCAATATTTCCTAAGCCGCTCAAACAATCAAAAAACTAAGTACGCAGTTGTGATCAGCGTCCAAAAATCCTTTAGAAAAGTATGGTTTGATTTCAGAAAAAAAAAATAATGTCGATTTTGTTGCTCTGTGATATTAGACGCCTTGTATTCAGATGCCACAAAAAGGTGATAAATGGAATGAAAGCAGTGCAAGCAAAACGATAATTTTCATTCATTTCAAATTTTTCAAATTTTCAATATTTTTTTATTTTGTTTTGATGAAATGACAGCTGAAATTTAAGGGATGTTTTTCTAGTATGTGTTCAGAGTGTGTGCGGTATGTTCAGTTGACAAAAAACGCTTTTTCATAGAAAGCTTTCGCATGCAACCCTGCGCTAAACTCGTTTCAAAACATGTTAAATGGTTTAACACGTTTAATTTCCAACAACAATTGCATGTGAATAAACAGGTTTTCGAACTGGTTTTGTTCATTTAACTTGTTTAAGCACATTAAACAGGTTTAAGTCGTCAGTTTGAACGCCATATTATGCCAAAAAATATCTCATAAGGAGTTTTATTTTCTATAGTATTGGCTATAGTACGATTCTTCAAATAAGCGACTGTTTTTATTATTTCAGGCCAAAACCTGTGAATTATTTTGGCTTCTCGCGGTAAGCATCTACCCATATCCATTACTGATCTATTGTATCTCTCCGCGACTCAATTCAATTCATGTACATAGGGAGGACACGGTAATAATTCTATTCCATTATTTTTAACAAATTCATAAATTTCATTATTCAGATATTCTTTACCATTATCGCATCTCAATTTCTTTATTGTCTTTCTAAATTTGTTTTGAACCAATTTAACAAATTTTATAAAACAATCTGCTGTTTCGTTTTTGCCCTTAATACAGTAAATTTTCGCGCATTTACTGTAGTCATCTATAAACGTCAAAAAGTATATTTCACCACGATTGCCGATAGTATTATGAGGTTCATTCAAATCTGTATGTATTAGTTCTAAGATTTCAGAAGACTGAGTCCTCTTATTTTCAAATGGTACATTTGCCATTTTGCTTTGAATGCAATTCGCACATTTTATATCACTATTTTCTAATTTGTCTGGTAACCCTTGTACTAATTTGTCGTTAACCAACTTATTTAAATATTGAAAATTTACATGTCCTAACGCTCTATGCCATTTTTCTTTATCTGTTAATCTTATTGTATTTGCATAAATATTGTTATTTTCATTATTGTACAAAAGGCTTTTTACTGTGTATAAACCATCAATCTTATCTGCAACAGCGGTTAATTTTCGATTTTTGTTATAAATTTTTGCATTGTGACCTCTCACGACAATCGTACTATTTTCTGTTATTTTCGAAAAGCTTAATAATTTCTTTTAAATTCCTTCGACAAAATAAACGTTCTTCAAGTCTACATGTACCTCATTATAATTTTTAAAAACAATTTTGACTGTATCCCTCTTTGTCGCTTCTAAATGCTTACCATCTGGCAATTTCACATGAATAGGGGTTTTTAAATCTATGTATTTACTAAAATCATCTTTATTGTTTATGATGTGGTCCGTGCAGCCGCTGTCTAATAACACAGAGCAACAAAATCGACATTATTTTTTTTTTCTGAAATCAAACCATACTTTTCTAAAGGATTTTTGGACGCTGATCACAACTGCGTACTTAGTTTTTTGATTGTTTGAGCGGCTTAGGAAATATTGATGGTTTTCCTTGGAGGGCGTTTTACATGTTTTTTGACCATTACATGCATGTAGCTCCTACAAAACTGAAGTCTTAAATGCCATTTTTTTAACATAGATTAACAATACTCTAACTATGTATTTAAAATTTAAAACATTAAAATCGGTTCAAATTTGCAAGAGTTATTCATTTACAAAGTCAAATTTTCAGTTTCTTTGCAAGATTGCGAATACACAAAAGAATGTTGCTTACAAAAAATATATATTACCATACAGTGAAAGAAGAATATTGGGGCTTTCAATTAAAAAAGAAATTGTTGAAATACGATGTTTGTAATAGAAAATGTGTACAAAGATGTAAGTTCTCCATTCATAAATTCAGCAACAAAAGCAAGGATTTACTTTTGAGCTATAATATTGGAGCACAATTTTAGGCAACAGTATAAAAATGCTCTCATTCAACAAATGCCCTCAATTCATAAAATTTTCAGCTTTCGAATTTTGAATTTTTTGTCCCTAAAAATATGTCGCAATGAAATATGGAAAAACAGCAAGTAGTTTGCTTAGTGTGTGTGGTTGAAATTTTTACTTGTGTGATGCAACTCTTTTTAGAATAGCTCCTACAGTAATGAACCAATGCAAATTTTGTTAATGCCCTTGAAAAGACAAATATTGACGCTTGCGAAAATACTTTAGATACTTTCGTCAATGACGCGAAGAGCTTTAGAAGATTTCAATACAAACACGTGTTCAGAAGGTGAAGTCACATTTACTCTCTAATGAGTATAGGCCGAGAATGGCACATGCGATACAAAAATTCTGTTCTATAAGTTTAAGTTTCAGCCTTCCACTATACATTGCACACTAACTCCTAGTTGAAAATTGCAACCCCGAATTTAAATGAATTTTTATAAAAAATTCGCGAAAATTGAACTTTGAATAGCCATAGCCGTGTTAACCCTTGACCAATCGAAATCGACTATGGTCAAAATTATAGCTTGAGGATTCGTTATTGTGTCATAAAAAAATTATCGTGTTTTTCAACATATTATAAATGCAATAAAAATTCAAAGATGAAAAATCGTGAAAAACACCTCCTAGCAAAAACCACCAATAACTTACAAACCACTCAAACAATCAAAAAACTAAGTACGCAGTTGTGATCAGCGTCCAAAAATCCTTTAGAAAAGGTTTACTAGAACTCGGAAAAATTTTGGCTGTTTCTCAGTGTATTTGGACGAAGTTGAGAATGTTGCCGTGGATTGTGAAATATTCACCAATATTTCGCTCCAACCATGCTCCCAGCACATTTTCACGCGCAGTTCACAAAAATATTTATTTGTTTATTTGTAAACAAACAGCTTTCAAATTGAACCTCATTGAGCAGTCTGGATGGTTGTGTTCAACAAAAAGCTCTTTTCACTTAAACTAGTTTAAATGAGTCAGTTTGAACGCCATATAAAACCCAATGTTAAGCATTTAAAAATGTATGGTAGTAGAGTGTTTGTAAGAACACCTGAGGCGTTGAGAAAAAATAAATGGGATGATAAAGCAAAATTAGGCATATTGGTAGGTTATAATGACAATGGTTACAGAGTTCTCGTAAATAATAAAATAATTAATGCTAGACATGTTCAAGTAGTCGAAGAGGGAACAGAACTAATTTGTGTACAAAAAATTAATGATAATGAGAACGAACATTTTGATGATAATGATTCTATAAGTTTTTATTTAGACAGCCAGACTAGTGAAAACAGTGATGAGTTTGCTAATGAATTGGATAAAAATAATGCGTATGAAAAAAATGATATTAGCGACAACAATAATGATGAGAGAGAAATTATTAATGAATCTGATGATCCTAAACATGAAAATTATATGGAAAAAAGAATTTCGAGTAGAGAAAGAAATCCTGTAAACAGATTTGGAAATCCTGTAACACACCACATTTATGTAAATTATGTAAATGCGAATGTACCGAATACATTTGAGGAGGCTATTAATTCCAAAGAATCTAGCGAATGGAAAGAGGCTATGAATTCTGAAATAGAAAGTTTAAAGAAAAACAAAACTTGGACGAAGAATCCTTAAATATTTGTACAAAACGAAGGATTTAAAATTAACTTATTCTGACAAATGTTTGAGAGATGAGCTTTTAGACTGTATGGTTGATTCGGATTACGCGGGAGATAATATTGACAGAAAATCTACAACCGGATTTGTAATAAGACTATACGGCAATGTAGTTTTTTGGAACACGCGCAAACAAAATACAGTAACTAAATGCTCAACTTTTGCAGAATATACTGCTATGTCTGAAGCAATAACAGAAGTTTTGTTTCTAAGAAATTTGTTAAATGAGTCATTTGATCTAGAATTAGAGAAACCGATAAAAATATATGAGGATAACCCTAGCGCGGTGGCAATTGCGAAATTTGGCAATTTCACAAAAAATTCAAAACACATTGAAGTCCAATATCATTACATTAATGAAAACTACGAAAATGGCTTAATTGATATTGTAAAAATTGAATCTCAAGCTAATTTAGCTGATATACTTACAAAAAGCCTCGATAAGTATAAATTTGTAAAAAACAGGAATGCGTTGAACTTAATTTGATTTGTTAAAACTTCAAAAATGGATCTCGTAATCAAACAGTGAAATTTGAATGTAAACTAGTATGTAAGAAGCAAGTTAATGAATACGTAAATTTTAAACATATTGTACTAGTAGGGCCCTGCGGCTTTGCACGCAAGCTTGAAGTCAATGGGCCCAATAAATCAAGTTTCTTCATACTACACGCTATACGCATTTCAAACGGGTGGAATCTGTGGTATCACAACGGGCCCGTTAAGAGGCCTAAGTGTGTCTCATACAGAGGCAGCCACCGCAACCTAACCTAACCTAACACTCTATGGGCGATGCCACGCCTCTTTTATGTAATGCCCAATCCATTCCTCCAGTCGAAGGGTGTGACCCGGTTTCATTGATATGTGACTTTCAGTTCCAAAGTTACGCGGAAAATGTCAGTCGCAAAAAATATACCGCGTCCCATAAAATTTAGCCAGTAGAATGACAAATCTATGGGACGATGGTATAGAAAACTTCAAAGCTTTCCAACTTATTGTTCCGTAGATATTCCACATTAAAAAGTTGGGTTCTATGGGCGGTGCCATGCCCCTCGTCCAATAACCACCCTCATCTCCCTGTCGAAGGGCACGTCGAAATCGTAAGTATGTGCCAAATATTTTGATGTGTGATTTGCAGTTCCAAAGTTATTGAAAACAATAGGGTCGCTTAAAAAGTGCCACGCCCCTTTTCCGACGCCCATACAATTTAACCACTTGAACGACACGTCTAAGCCATGATGCTACATCAAATTTCAATGCTGGCCGACTTATAATTCCGAAGATATTTCATATTAAAAAATTGGGTTGTACGGGCAGTGCCAGGCCCCCTCGTCCAATAACCTCCCCATTCCCAATGTCGAAGGGCACATCTAAATCGTAAGTTTGTGTCAAATCTCTTAAATGTGTGATTTGTAGTTCCAAAGTTATTCAAAACATTTGAGTTGCTTAAAAAGTGCCACGCCCCTTGTCCAACGCTCACAAAGTTTTACCAGTGAAACGGCACATATAAACGGTGGCCCCGCACCAAATTTAAATGCTGCCCGATTTCTCATTCTTCTCTCCCTTGTCAAAAACCCACCCCATCCCCCCTATCGAAAAACACAACTAAATCGTACGTTTGTACCGAGTGTCATTGATGTGAACGCTATAGTTCCAAAGTTACACCGGCATTTAAAAAGTACCACGCCCTTGTCCAACGCCCATTCAATTTTTCCACTGAAACGGCACATCTAAACGGTGGACCCGTACCAAATTTTAATGCTGTCCGACTTCTCATTACGAAGATATTCCATATTGAAAATTTAAGTTATATGGGAGGTGCCATACAGCAACATACATTCAGCTAATCGGCTGTCTAGTTTTTGAGTTTTAGTGTCGTGGGACCAACAAACAAACATATGTACATTAATTTTTATGTACAATATATAGATATTTGCTGCAATGACTTGCAAAATTTTTTTAGTTTTGCACAAATATACCACAGTTAATTTCTGTCATCATAATGACCATTGCAGGAAGGCGTAAAAGGTGGGCGTGGTCAAACTTATATAGCCTATGTTTACCGCTATGAAACATAGAATCATTTGACATCAACATTAATTTTCAGACATGTACCGTAGCTTTGTTTTGTTAGCTTAGTGGGCGCGGAAAGTGGGTGTGGCTGATTATATTATAGCCTATGTTTCCCGCAATGACACACATAATCGTTTGATACCCATATTGCTATGACAAATATACCATGGCTGATTTGTTATTATAGTGAGCGTGGTGAAAAGGCATATCAGGTGGGCGTTGTCAATCTTATATATCCTATGTTAACATCAATGAAAGCGGAATCATTTGATATTAATACCTACTGATTTACGGACATGTACCGTAGCTTCGTTTTGTTAGTTTAGTGGGCACGGAAAGTGGGCGTGGCCGATTATATTATAGCCTATGTTTGCCTCAATGACACGCTGAATCGTTTGATACCCATATTGCCTTACAAAAGCATAAAATAGATGAGTGTTGTTACCATAGTGGGCGTAAGAAGGGGGCGTGGTCATTCTCATATAGCCTATGTACCATTCCCCCAGCTAAAAATATGTTTGGTGCTTATTTAATCAAAAACGGTTCAGCGGTTTTTGCCTGATTGTGGCTCAAAAAAGCAACGTCACACTTGGCTTTATATAATAGTATTGTATAAACATGAATATTGGTCTATAATGTTGAAAATTCAAGGAGGGGTGTTGTAATATGTGAATTTGTCAACATTAATGTCGATCTGGCAACTCTATGACTTTTTGTACTTTTTTCATATAACCTTCAGCGCAGTGGAAGCATGCTGGGCCCATAGCCAAGTTAAAATCAAAATTCTAATAAAATTCATTTTTAAAAAACACAACAATAACAGATGCGCATTCTGTATACTGTTTGTTCTGTGATTATACTTTCTAAGTAACCCTAAAGTAACCTTTCGTGCTGCTAAACATTTCCAGTCAAACCATTTCGATTTTTTTCTTAGTATTTTCCCTGTTTTCATACATCTGCGGATTTGATAATATCAATGAAATCTTCTAAAGCCAAAATATTCTTTTCGTTTTTCTTTTTTTTCAGTTCAATTATAAGTCTTCTGTTATATAAATCCACTTGTGAACTATCCCAATTCAACTTAGGAAAGAAATCCACTTTTTTTGGGCTATCTAGTATCAGCTGTAAAGCTAGTTAATATAAATATGGTCAGACCAAACCTTTTCCTCTACAACAAAATCTGGGGCATATTTTAAAATATCTCTATGCACCGCACAAATATCATTCACTGATTCACCCACTTACTTACTTAACTGGCCATAACAACCCGTTATCGGGTTACGGCCTGCCGCAAAACTTTGCGCACGCCTTCTCCAGTCGGTCACACCAAGAGATACCAGGGCCTCTTCAACTTGGTCCTTCCACCGGAGACACGGCCTCCCTCTTCGCCGTCGACCTCCAACCATCGCATCGAACACCTTTTTCGCCGGAGCTTCGTCGTCCATACGGCAGACATGACCGAGCCAGCGCAGCCGCTGGATGTTAATTCGCCGCGCTACGTCCATGTCCTTATACAGCTCGTTATTGGTTCGTATACGATAGTCGTCACCAACACGAACAGGGCCGAAGATTGTGCGAAGTACCTTCCTCTCGAACACTCCAAGGGCCGCTATGTCGTTTCGTGTCATTGTCCATGCTTCAGCGCCATAGAGGAGCACGGGCAAGATAAGCGTCCTATAGAGTGCAAGTTTTGTCGGTCGAGAGAGGTCTCTACTTCTCAATTGCCTACCGAGACCGTAGTAGCACCTGTTGGCAAGAGTAATCCTTCGCTTTATCTCTACACTGATATCATTGCAGCTGTTGATGGCGGTGCCAAGGTAGACGAATTCCTTGTTAACTTCAAAGGTATATCTGTCGGCCTCGACGTGAGACCCTAGCCGCTGCGAGTCCCTGCGTGTAGACAGCATTTACTTCGTCTTGCGCTCATTTACCACCAGACCCATTTTGGCAGATTCTCTTTCGATAGCCGCAAATGCAGCAGTGGCATCTCGCTTGTTACGCCCGATGACATCAATGTCATCAGCGTAGGCAAGGAGCTGGACACTTTTTTTGAAAATTGTGCCATTACGATGCACACCGGCCTTGCGCAGAACACTCCCCATGGTGAAGTTGAAGAGGTCGCGGGACAAAGGATCGCCCTGTCTGAATCCTCGAACGGTATCAAATGGGTCGGAGAGGTCACTTCCAACCTTGACGGTGCTGCGGGCTCACGAGCTTTGCGGGATACCAAGTTCACACAATGCGGCATATAGGCGATCCCTTATCGGGATATCGAATGTTGCCTTGTAATCGATGAAGAGATGGTGAGTATCGATTTGATTCTAATGGGTCTTCTTCAGGATTTGGCGTAGAGTGAATATCTGGTCGATGGTGGACTTACCAGGTCTAAAGCCGCACTGATTGGGTCCAATCAGCTCCTTGGCGAGTGGCTTCAATCTTTCACATCAGGACCTTGTATACAATGGGAAGTAGGCTGATACCCCTGTAGTTGGCGCATATTGTTGGGTCGCTTTTCTTCAGCACAGGGCAAAGGGCACTGAGGTTCCAATCGTTGGGCATTCGTTCCTCCAGCCATATTTTGCAGATGAGCTGATACATTCACCCAATCAGCTCACCGCCGCCGGCCTGCAACAATTCAGCTGGTAGCCCACCCGGCCCTGCAGCTTGATTGTTCTTGAGTCGCTGGACAGCGACCCGGACCTCGTCATCGCTGGGCAGTGGCACATCCACACCATCGTCGTCATTTGGTGTCGTCTGGACATATTCAGGACATGGCGGTATTGTTCCCTTCGTCGCCTGCGAGCAGCTTGGTGAAGTGCTCCTTCCACAACCTCAGTACACCCTGCGCATCCGTAACCAGATCCCCGTTTTCGTCTCTGCAAGAAGATGCCCCCGGCTTAAATCCTTCCATGAGACGCTTAACTTTTTGGAAGAGGCCGTCATTCCTGCTCCTGCACTCCTCGATTTCCTCACGCTCGCGCCTTTCTTGCCCCCGTTTCTTGCGTCTAAAAAGGCACCTCTGTTTCTTCCTCTCCTCCCGGTATTTTTCTATCACGGCTCGCGTGGCAGCCGACTGCAGGGTCTTCTTGTAGGCAGCATTCTTCACTGCAGTGGCTGCGCGACACTCTTCATCGTATTATTGGTTTTTTTTGGTGGTGGGCGTCGAAAACCAAGGATATATTCTGCGGCAGCGTGCATAGAGTGGGATAAGTGAGCCCGAGCCTGAGTGGGATAATCCGCCGATGTCATCAGGTGGAGAGGGGGAGCGACCGAGCTGGTTGGAGAGTTGAGCGGATTAGGCTTCGGCTAGCCCTTGTGATCGCAGATTACTGATGTCCAGCTTTCTTCGCAAACTAGGTTGCGCAGTCTTCGCTGTGCAAAGACGCATGCGTACCTTGGCTGCAACAAGATAGTGGTCCGAGTCGATGTTGTGTCCTCGGAACGTTACGCACATCTAGAATGCTAGAAGCATGCCTTCCATCAATCACAAAGTGTTCAATCTGGTTGCGGGTGGATTGATCGGGGGATAACCAGGTGGTCTTGTGGATATCGAGGTGCTGGAATCTGGTGCTACTAACTACCATGTTTCGTGCCGCGGCGAAATCGATCAGCCTCAGACCGTTGTTCGAAGTGATCGCATGGAGGCTGAACTGTCCGACTGTGGGACCAAAGATGGACAATTTTTACGCCATGGGCCGGGCACCCGTCGTAGACGTCCTCGAGCT
Organism: Melieria crassipennis; assembly: GCA_963668005.1. Lineage (NCBI taxonomy): Eukaryota > Metazoa > Arthropoda > Insecta > Diptera > Ulidiidae > Melieria > Melieria crassipennis. Next base: position 35,066,023 of record OY764963.1, on the reverse strand, counting down.
TCGCATAGAAGGCATTCTTGGTCGCATCGTAATTCTCTTCCGTCTTCCGAGTGAACCGAGAGACGTGGTGGCGAAGTCTCTTGCTGACCACAAATCCGAAGCCAAATTAGCGCTTCTCCGCAAGGCAGCTGTAGTAAATGTCGCAGTCTGCTCGCTTGGAGCAACCTTGTCCTGTCCATTGCATTTCCTGGATGGCGGTGATGTCAGCCTTACATTTCGTGAGGGCTTCCGCCAGTTGGACCGCCCCGGGCTGCGGGGGGCCCCCGAGAGAAGCTTGTATATAAAAATTTAAAGTTTTTCAAAACTGAAACTTGTAAAAAACTATTTGCGCTCCACAATGGTTGTTGAAAGGTTGTTTGTCACTTTTATCAATTGAAAGAGACACAGTATCGACAATTGACTTTGAAATTGCAATAACAAAGTCAGTTCAATAAAAGCAAGAAAACATCCTTTCTAAATAACAATTGTTTGCAAATTTTCAACAAATTTTCTCTCGAAGATTGCAATATTTAATTTTTAACGTAAAATTTTGTGCAAAGTATGCAAATACAAAATTCTAGGTTAAAAATTAAATATCGCAATCTTAGAGTTTGCTTGTAAACTAGTGCGAATTACGCAATTACTTAACCTCATTAAACTTTGTAGACGTCAAACAAATTTACAGTTATTATTATTATTTTTATAATTATTGGTTGGATAACAACACATCATCCCTGAAATCCGGGTTTCTTCTTTGATAGACTCTTTTACGAAAGCAATTCTATGCTCCTTGTAAGTAAGCTACTGCTACAGGGTTTTATAAAATATTTCTGTACATTTCTAAACTACTCGACACGAAAAATGCACCTAAAAATAAAAGTGTTTTCTAGACTCGAACTTTGAAATAGAATAAAATTTAGATGTATGAATCTATAGACTGAAATCTAAATCTGAAGCTTCAAAATTAAAAATTTAGTTAAAAGGATGTTTTTCATTTCATACCCATATTTCCATCATTGCACAACCGCATATATTTAAAAAAATATTTTAAATGTGTATGTCCTTAAAATTTTAAAGTTTTTTAAAGAGGACTTTGGGCCAGAAAATGAAAAACTGACTATGCCAGATTACTATAAATGATCTCTAGTTTCACGACTGTATCCAAATTTGGATGGGTCTCGGCAAAAAAAAATTTTTTCGCACAGTGTAATAAATATATGCATCATAACTTTGTCATTTTTTTTTCAATTCTATTGATTTTAGGTTTAATATTTGCTCAAGTAATATATTTGCTCAAAAAATATATAATAATAATACTTGTATATCTTTCATCTTAGATTAGATCTTAGATTAGATAGGGGAGATCATTTTTTTTATCCATAAAAAAATATTCGAAAATTTATGATTTTTTGGTCGAAAAATTCAACTACAACTTTCCTTTGGGGAAGTTACTTGTCAGTAACTTCCCCAAATCTCATCTGATTTAAACAATCTATATATCACTAAAAAGGCTAAGGTATTATCTTCTTCTTGAACGACGGACAGCTCGTGTTAATCAGATAATTCTTTCAGGAGATACATATGTGCTCATAACTGAAACAACAGGAAAAAAACTCGTTTTTCGAAGATATTTTCAAAACGCTTCTTAAAAAATTTTGTTCTTTTCTGTTTCGTGTTCAACGGCCAAAGTTAGTCTAGAAAACACTTTATTTATGCACGTGATTAGCCCATTTTTTGTCGAGTAGTGTAATGATGCACTGATCGCAAAACAATCTAATCCTCCTGCTCGGGTTGCTTAAAATAATGGCCAGATCGTAGTAACGAAGCAAGATTTTCTGGTTTTTTTTTTAGTTTTAAGATGGCTTTTTGAAATGACGAGTTTGCTTTCCCTAAAGTTTTCCTAATTTCACGAAATTTTTTATCAAATTTGGAGAGATTTACTAAGATCCTTTTATCCATTTTTCATTTTTTCTCTGGGATTCTATTGCTTTCTATAAAATTTCAAGCACATATACGTTTCAAAATAATTTGTCCCTTTACTGACCATTTACTGTTCAATGGAATACAAATTTTCAAAAAAAAAATTAAAAACCATAACCGGAAATTCCAGCTATTAGTTTTGTACGCAAACTTATTCTGCACCGTTTGTGGGGGCCCCTCAGCCGTCGCCGCCCCGGGTCCCCGAGCACTTTAAGCCGCCACTGCCCATTTCTATTAATTACTTTGTCTTTGGAATGTCTTATTTCCCTACCTCCTACAATGTCACTCTGCAACATGTCATCCAATCCTACTTGAAGTTCCCCAATACGTATATTTAAATCTCCTATCAAAATTTGATTGATCAATTCATTTCGTTCAAAGCATTCTTTAATCAAATCAAAATCTTGTGAGCAACTGCCACCTCTTAAATACAATGGTACAATATTTCCTTTTTTCCAGCCACAGAAATTTCTATAATGTCTACACCATCTAAGTATTTGAACGAATGTCCAATTCCAAAATTTATTAAACTTTTCTTAATTCCACACAGTTTCCTCCACAGTTACGCCCTTATTGTCTCTGAAGTGTTGCTGGTGTCCAATTAAGTTCAAATCCTTTAAAGAACTTGTGACATCTTTCCAAATTGTCTAGTCCTACATGAGTTTCTAACAGAACAAATACATCAAATGATCGAATATAATCGAAAAAATCATTAAACCAAATTTTATTACTTAATCCGTGAATATTATAAGCCATAATTTTTAATCATCTACGTTGGTTTCTTCTGTGTCACTGTTACTTTTAACATTTAGTTCATACAATTGAGCCTCTTTATTTTTTAGTTTTTGGTTGACTTTTTTCTAATAAATAGCTATAATTTAATTTTATAAAATCACTATCAAAAATATCTGCCAGGATTTTTTCAGCTGCCTGACCATTTCAAATAAGAACTTTATTTTCATTAAAGGCCATCCACTTTTTTTCAATACAAATTCTGTCGTTCTTTACTATTATTTTATGCGACTGATTTAAACAATAAATATTTTTTTTAATTGTAATAAGGCTCTATTGTTCTTTAGCTTGTCTGCACTCAAGTCTTTCTCAATTTATACCTTGGTGCCTCTGAGCTTTTTAGCGTTTTTTATATTTCCCCTACTATGTTTGTTGACTCAAACTCTGATATCATATTAATCTTATCGTTTCGTTCAGTTATTTTGAAAGCTTCTCGGACAACAATATGCTGTAGGCTAAGCTTTTCTTTACATAGTTTTTGAACAGCCTTTGCCGGTGATAATTCATTAGACAACCCTTTTATTACTAATTTGTTTCGTTTATTTTCACTTACGAGTCTCTCTATTTCTTTCCGGTCCATTTCCCTTTATAGTTTCAATTGTTTTGGTTCAACTTTCAACATATCATTTTCTTCTCGCAGCTTTTCGATTTGTGCACCAAGTTTGTTGATGCCCACTCTAGATGCTAAACCTTCAAGTTTTTCGCTAAAACTTGCTTCGATACAACGAATGGCAGTAAAGGCATCTTGCAAGGATAATTCAGGGGACACCTCGGTCACTCTCCTTTTGGCCGCTTTTGATGTCGGTATACGTTGCATTTTATCTACTGATTTGATTATTAAATATTTATTATGTCTGAAGGTTTGAGCGAACTACGCAGGAGTAGCTGCAATTTTTGAGGGACAATCCCGAGCTGCAAGCTGGGAAACACAGCCCCAATGCACCGCGCATTGTCCAAAATTTATTCCCGGCAATAACGATTTTGAAAAACGAAAACGCGTGTTCATTGCTAGAGTTACCACCCCACCTTCAAAACATTTTAGTTCTAAAAGTAGTTAATTATCGTAATATAAACATTGGGTCCTCCTACGTACGTGCCAACTTCTCTGACAACTGTTAGATTCAGAGCTTTTAAAAAATAATGAGAATACTGTAGCAGCAAAAATAAAACGCTTCCGCTTCTTTCGACGTCACCAACTAGAATGTTTTATTTCCACCAGAAAATTAACATGAACGCTTACATCCGAACGAAATAACATGACACGAGTAAAACAACAACAAAACATGAATAGGGGAAATGAATATAAAATAACGGTTAGACTTAAATCTAGCGGGCAAGTTATATTAACCCTTAGGTGCTATGCTATTTTCTTATCAGCTCTTAACCTAATTACATTGCAAGATTTAACATTAGGAACAAACACTTATATGGCTACGAATATTATATTACGGGGTTTAACATTAAAACATACATACATATATATATATATTGCTACAATTCGGCCATTCTGACCAATGAGATCTCCCGATCTCATGTGTTATTGATTGCCTTACGCTTGTTATTTATTACATAGTTTACTTTGTACCAAGGCTTAATGTTATTCACTGCCCACACGCCTTTATATGGAGTCCGTGATAGCTGAAAACCCTCTACGTCTTCCAACATGTATCTATCATGGCGTAATACCTTTATGACTTTATACGGTCCCTTAAACTTTGGAATTAATTTTTTGGACACTCCTGTGTGTGAGTCAAAATTTTTCACCATGACGTAATCACCTTCATTGTATTGGTTCGGTTCCTGCCTTTTTTTGTCGACATACTCTTTATTGTAAGTCTGGAGACGGTCTTGGTTCGTAGTTGCTCGTTCTCGTACACTCACATGGTTCTGTTGTTGTAATCCTTGTTCAATTTCAATTAGCTCTTCCCTTAACAGATCTTCGACGTTGCCTCTCTGCCTAATGCCAAACAACATAACACTGGGGTGCTCTGAGATTGTTCTGTGTTTTGTATTATTTAGTGCAAACTCCACAGTTTCTATTACTTGATCCCAGTAAATACCATTTTCCGGATCTACTAACTTTGCTATCATTGGCCCCAAGCTCCTATTTACCCTCTCCACTTGTCCATTAGCCTGTGGGGAACCAGTTGCTATTTTCACATGTTGTACACTTTTGCTTTCTAAAAATTCCTGAAACTCGTTGGATGTGAAACAGCTACCCCGATCGGATACTATACATCTGGGTTTACTATAAGCTCGAAAGTAATCTATAAGTGCGACCATTACTTCTTTTGTATTTGTTGTCTTCGTTGGGTACAATCGTACGAACTTGCTACAGGCGTCTACTATTACCAGTATGTGTTTTTTCGCTCTCCCTTGATCTACCGGACCGTAATGATCGATATGAATGACTTCGAAAGGCCTATTACTCTTAGGGATATTATGTAGAAATCCCTCTTCTCGCCCATTTTTCGCTGAGTAAACTATACATTTTAAACAATTTTTTATATGAGTAGCTACTTTTTCTCTCACTTTAGGAAACCAATAACTCTTCGAAATCAAATCTACCGTTTTATCAATGCCTACGTGGCCCATCTCATCATGATACTTATATAAAACATGGTTTTCCATCTCCTCGGAAACACAAAATAAAATAGTACCGTCTTCTTTCTTCCTATACAAAATACCATTCCGCATTTCATATAAACGGTGCTCGCTCTCTTGTAATACACATTTCAAATCCTTCAGTTTTCCGTCTCTGTTCTGGGATATTATTAGATTTTCTTCAAAAGTGTTTGTCTCTAATACTAAAATGTTATTATAACGACTGAGCGCATCAACATGTTGCATCCGTGTCCCAGACCTATGTTCCAACATATAGTCATAGTTTTGTAATTCTAGTCCCCACCTCGCTATTCGAGGATTCAAGTCTTTCTTGTTAAGAGTTAATGCAAGAGAATTACAGTCAGTTACTATTTTGAAATGTTTGCCTTGCAAGTACACTCGAAAACGTTTCAACGCGTTTACTATAGCTAACGTTTCTAACTCGAAACTATGGTATCTGGACTCTACCTCTGTTGTTCTTTTTGAAAAATAAAACACCGGATGCATTTTTCCATCTGCTTTTCTTTGCAACAGAATGGCCCCGAAACCAACTGCACTCGCGTCACAATGCAATTCTGTATCATCTTTTGGATCGTACAAAGCTAGTATGGGAGATTCAAGTAATTTTTTCTTTAGGCTTTCAAAGGATTCTAACTCATCCGGACCAAAACTAAATTTTCTATCTTTTTTCGTCATGTCGTATAAGGGTTTAGCTATAATCGCAAAGTTTTTTACAAACCGTCGAAAATAGGAACATAGACCTAAGAAACTTTGCACTGCTTGTACTTTTGTAGGTATAGGGAAATTTTTTATTGCTAACAAACCCTTATCATCAGCTTTTATTCCGTCACCTGTAACCGTGTAACCCAAATATTTGACTTCCGACCGCAAGAACTCACACTTGTCTATCCTCAACTCTAAGTTATTGTCAACTATTCTTTGTAGTACTTCTTCTAAGATTTCAAAGTGTTCCTTGACAGTTTCCGTTGCTATCATTATATCGTCTAAGTAGACAGTCAATCTATCTTCTTTGATCATATCGGCGAAAATTTTATTAATAAATCTTTGAAATGTAGAGGGAGCATTTCTTAACCCAAACGGCATTCTCAAAAATTCATATTGTCCTAACGGTGTAGTAAAGGATGTGTATTTAACAGACTCTGGGTGCATAAACACATGAAAAAATCCATTCTTCAAATCTAGTTTCGTAAATAGTTTCTTTTGAACCAATCTGTCTAGTAAATCATCAATGAGAGGTATGGGATAATTGTCTTTAGCTGTCACTTTGTTTAACGTCCTGTAATCAACACACATTCTCAAATCACCTGTCTTTTTGCGAACCAATACAATAGGGGATACGAATTCTGACTCACTTGGCCGAATGTAATTTTTCGTCAAATATTCGTCAATCAAAGCTTGCAACTTTGATTTCTCCGCGTATGACAAACGTCTAGGTGGGCAATGAAATGGTTTGGCATCATTAAGCGTTAGTTTCATTTCATACCTAACTTCCGGCTCTGAACGACGATCAGCTTGTAAATATCTTTGCTCAAACATCTCATAAAGTTTCTCGTTATCTTTGTAACAAATATTTTCCCCCACAATTAAGTTTACTTTGTCACTATTACTATGTTCAATCGCCATTAACCACGTTTGGAATTCACTTCCATTACCGCAAAAATCGTTCTTCTCATTCTCAATATTTTTATGACCACCTATGTAGTTTTCCTCACATTGTATTAAAATATTTTTAAAACTATCAATTCCTTTTAACTCCCCATCATTTGTGTGAAAATCATCTTTTTCGCAACTAACTTCTATAACCTTACCATCATTAGCATTTCCTTGGCTCAACCTTTGGTTTAAACTTTTACACTCATTTGCAGCAACATCTTCATCAAAGTTTTTACTTTTCATTTTTTCTAAATTCTTACACTCATTTTCAGTAACATTTTCATCAGAGTTTATACTTTCCATTTTTTCTAAATTCTTACACTCATTTTCAGCAATATTTTTATCATAACATTTACTTTTAATTTTTCCTAAATTGGTACACTCATTTTTCACAACATTTTCATTATAACATTTATCCTTCAGAAACATTTTGTCTTCAGAAACTAAAATCAGTTTGCTTGCATTCAAAAAATCTCGGCCAAGAATTGCATTGAATCCCATAGACTCATCGGTAACCACGATCAAATCAATTTCAATTTCTTTTTCTTCAAAATAAACAACGCACGAAATTTTCCCAAACACTTTTAATTTACTTTTATTAACTCCGAAGTACGAAGTATTGACACATGAAAACTCATTTACATTTATTTGATTTAGTAAACATGACTTCCTCACTAAACTGATCGGGCTTCCAGAGTCTAATAAGCATTCTAGAAAAACAGGAAAACTAGTTTTGCTTCTTATTATCAGCCGTAAATACCTTACATATCCCTGTTCCTCGACCACATGCACCAACATCACGCCTTGGCTTCTTACACTCTGCGGCGAAGTGTCCCACGCTGTTACAATTAAAGCAACGCACGTCCCTTTTCTCTGCTGGGTTCGACGCTCGTGCACCAGTGTTGGCCTTCAAATTTATTTTGGCAAACGCTTGCAACAACTTTGCGACACTGTCGTAGCACTGCATGTACGCCTGTATGCGCAACTGTCCGTCCGGGATCCCGTCAATCATGTAGTCGACCATTTCTCCCTCGTCGAAGTTCAGCTTGCTGGCCAGGGCTAATTTTTCATTGTAGTAGTCAGCGAACGCTTCATTTGTTCGCCATTTCCGAAGTTCAAAGCGCCGGCGCAGCAACATTTTGCCTTCGGCTGACCCGAAAACACCCACCATATCGCTCAGCACACTCTCCATTTTTTCGGTAGCAAAATTCGGTCGTGAATGCAGCCATACCTGCGCCTTCCCCTTCAGTTTGCTTAGGAGCAATGCACGCAGCGCGTTCTCCTCAACATCGAAGACGCCGCATATGTTCTTGACTTGTCGCACCCACGCATCCGGGCATCCTTCACCGTCATACTCTGCGACGATCTCTTTTAACATATTAAAGTCGGTCGAATCACCCTTCGGCAAACCACCTGCGCTCTTCAGCATTTCGTTTTCGCGACGAAGTAGGTCTCGTTCGCGCTGTAGCAGCTCTCGTTCGCGCTGCAGCATGTCGCGCTCGCGTTTGTAGATATGTGAAGCATCAACCACGACGCCCGACGCAACCGCACCACAATGCTCACTCTCTTCGTCGTCGTTTTCATTTTCTCCTGCTGGAAATGCTTCGACGCTTTCTCCTGCATCAGGGCACTCGCCGCGCTCGTTCGAAGGAACTTCGCTTATGCGTAAAGCGAGCTCACCTTTCGTGCCGCTGCTGCGCAGCCCAAGCTTACGCAGCCAAGCGCGCAGCTGTACCGCCGTGTATTCGCTGGCGTCGATGGAACTTTCCATATTGTTTGTTTTTTCAAGTACAGTTTTGTTTGCTAACTTTTGTGATTTTTACACTCGTTTTCTATTCTTTTTCTCTGTATTTTTCGTTCCAAACCTTTTTCTTTTAAAGTACACTCTTTTTGCTGACTTTTATAATTTGTACAGTTTCTTTCGTTTTCTATTCTTTTTAGCACTCTTTAATACTATTTGCTTTGTAACAATCCTTTTCAAGTACACTCTTTTTGCCAACGTTTATAATTTTTACAATCGTTTTTATTTGTCTCTTTAGCACTCTTTCTTCAGTTTAAAGGCGCGCCATGAAATTTGTATTTAAAAAAAATTTGGTTAATATCCCACTTCTGAAATTTTGTATCAGCAAAAATAAAACGCTTCCGCTTCTTTCGACGTCACCAACTAGAATGTTTTATTTCCACCAGAAAATTAACATGAACGCTTACATCCGAACGAAATAACATGACACGAGTAAAACAACAACAAAACATGAAATGAATATAAAATAACGGTTAGACTTAAATCTAGCGGGCAAGTTATATTAACCCTTAGGTGCTATGCTATTTTCTTATCAGCTCTTAACCTAATTACATTGCAAGATTTAACATTAGGAACAAACACTTATATGGCTACGAATATTATATTACGGGGTTTAACATTAAAACATACATACATATATATATATATTGCTACAATACGAAAATCTAACAATTGATAGACTCTATTCAATGGTGAGTTTTGTTAGGTTTGCCAGAATAGGACTGTTAATCAGCACAATCCCACTTCTGACACTAACAGCCTGATTCTGTGTATTCTTGACAAATTTTTTATCAAGGTACTAGCTGGGCCCTGCGGCTTTGCACACAAGCTGTCCTGTTTCCCCCGATACGAATTCTTAACCCATTGTTGAGCCCATCATATTTTGATTTAAAAAAAAAACATGTGTCTATCTTTGATTTCGAGTGCCTTAAAAATTTTGAAGTCAGAAGGCCCTTTAAATCATATGTTTTCACATTTACTCCAAACAAATTCTTAACCCTTGGCTTACCATGGTAGATTTAGATTTTCAAAAAAATTAAAAGCACGTTTTTATTATTTCCCGATTGAACTGCTTTTGATAAGTTTGAAGTCAGAACGCCCAATAAATCTTGTTTCTCCATACAAATTGTTGACTCATTGTTGATCCCGTTAGATTTTGATTTTCAAAAAAGTGAAAACATGTGTCAAATTATTTCTCACAAAGAATACTTTCCCCAAGTTTGATGTCAATGGGCCCATTAATTAATATTTTTCATTTCACAGTTTCTCCATACATACTTTTAACACGTCGTTGATCCAGTTAGATTACGATTTTGAAAATAATGAGAAACACTTGTCTAATTTTATTTATTTAAATTATTTTTACAATTGTTGAAGTCAATAGGCCCATCGGTTCGTGTTGTTTGTTTCGGAGTCTTTCCGTAAATAAACCTTAACCCATTGTTGGGCCAGTTAAATTTAGATTTTCGAATAAGTTTTGATCTAGAATATTTTCAGGAAGTTCAGATTCAATATGTTTATTAAATCACGTTTCTTCATAAAACACTTTAACCCATGTTTTGCCTTTTTAGACCCCGAGTTTCAAAAAATCCCTTCTTGGCGAAGGTTAATTCTTCAAGATGTACCTACGGTCCAAAATTCATGTTTGTAGCTTCAGCGGTTTGGGCTGCGCGATGATAAATCAACCAATCAATCAGTCAGTCAGTCAGGATAAACAATCTATGTATAAAAAAATGGAAGTGGTACCACGCCCCCGTGTCAAAAACCCACCCCATTCCTCCTGTCGAAGGACACGACCAAATCGTTAGTTTGTACCGAGTGTCATTAATGTGAACGCTCTAGTTCCAAAGTTATACCGGAATTTAAAAAGTGCCACGCCCCCTGTCCAACGCCCATTAAATTTTACCGGTGGAACGACATGTTTACGCCATGACACTGTACCAAATTTCAATGCTGAGCGACTTATAATTCTGAAGATATTCCATATTAAAAAGTTAGGTTGTATGGGTGGTGCCACGCCCCTTGTCAAAAATCCACCCTATTCCCCCTGCCGAAGGACACGACTAAATCGTTAGTTTGTACCGAGTATCATTGATGTGAACGCTCTAATTCCAAAGTTACACCGGAATTTAAAAAGTGCCACGCCCCCTGCCCAACGCCCATTAAATTTTACCGGTAAAATGACACGTTTACGCCATGACACTATACCAAATTTCAATGCTGTGCGGCTTATAATTCCGAAGCTATTTTACATTAAAAAAGTTGGGTTGTATGGGCGGTGCCACGCCCCCTTGTCAAAAACCCAACCCATTCCCCCTGTCGAAGGACACAAAATAAATAATAAGTTTGTACAGTGTCATTGATGTGAACGCTATAGTTCCAAAGTTACACCGGAATTTAAAAAGTGCCACGCCTCTGTCCAACGCACATTAAATTTTACCGGTGGAATGACACGTTTACGCCATGACACTGTACCAAATTTCAATGCTGTACGACTTATAATTTCGAAGCTATGCCATATTAAAGAATTGAGATGTATGGGCGGTGCCACGCCCCCTTGTCCAAAATACGCCCTATTCCCCCTGCCGAAGGACATGACCATATCGTTAGTTTGTACCAAGTGTCGTTGATCTGAATGCTATAGTTCAAAAGTTACACCAGAATCTAAAAAGTGCCACGCCCCTTGTCCAAAGCCCATTAAATTTTACCGGTCGAATTACACGTTTACGCCATGACACTGTACTAAATTTCAATGCTATCCGACTTATAATTCCGAAGATATGTCATATTAAAAATTTCGGTTGTATGGGAGGTGCCACGCCCACCTGCCGTACAAACATGTAACATCGCTGTAAACCACCGCATTGACAGCTTCTATCATACACAAAAAAAAATTTGCCGAAAGAATGAGCCGTTTTCGCAAACACTTTCTCGACACAGAATTTTTGAATTTTTTTATATATGTATAAGAAGATAATATAACTAATATATATTTTAAGATTTTAACCCTGGTGTCATAACGTTATTTTTTACCCCTGAAATCATAACGATACGTCTGGGAGACGTATAAAGATTTACGATCTTAAACCGATAGCCTAGCGTGAATGCACTAGACTGTCATCCCAGAGGTCGTGGGTTCAACTCCCGCCGTGTGCACGGTCCCCGCACTTTTCCAACCAATTTTTCCTGTTCTCTAAATTTTCCTACAAACCCTGCAACATATCCAAGTTCATTGATTCCCAATAAAATTATTCCTATTCCACACACTTCCACGCAATAGTACGCGCAATTATGCGCTGTGTGGCTGATAAAAAGCAAACAAATAAACGGTTAGACACGGCGCACGAGCGACATCTGCAAGGGGAAGCGGACAACTGCGAAAACAGCGCACCAAATTGATCTAGCGAGGTCCCCAACCATACTGCTGTAACCTCCTCACAACATATGGCGCTATGAGCGGAGGCGGCGTTCCTGAGCGGCGTTAGATGGCACCATCACTTAGGACTACCTGCGGCAGGCCAATCACCTACCCTGGCAGAACAACACAACTGATTAACGTAACCAACACAAGGCTGTCTTGTGGAGGCCCTATGCTCCAGAGAGGAGTGAACACGGAACAAAAAAAAAACCGATATTTAAAGGTACGATATCAGCAAATATTTCATTTACATCAGAAATATGTAGGTATATTTTTCTGTAAAATAAAAGTCATAGTTGCTAATTATAAGTAGTGTTTTATTTTTAGAACGAGTTTTATTGCTCTATTGCGCTCTATTGCGCTTTATTGCGCAAAACGTAAAAAGAGCATACGTCTCGCAGACGTACGTTGTGACAGTAGGGTTAAATCAATTTACTGCATAAACATAGCAAAAACATTCTAAGTCCAACCAACATGCCATTAGCAGCAGCAATATCTGGTCTGCCGTTGACCTTGAAGCTGCAAAAATGCTCGAGCTTCCGTAGGAAGGTACCTCATACTCGCGGAAGTTTTGCTATTATCAAAGAATATGAAGTGTATAGAAGGCGCATCTGAGCTCAAAAATTCAAATTTTTGTTTGCGAGCTTCATAGAGCAGGGGGAAGCCACAAAAGGGAAAGAGCGGTGCAAGGAGAGCAAGCGCTTTAGTTTACGCTCATTGACTGTGCGAACTGAAGCACACGCCACCACAAACATACATGAAGTAAAAGTACCGCTTCTCCTGTGTACTTTGAGGTGTTCGTGGTTGTTTTGGACTCTCAATCATTTTTTGTGCAAATTTCTCACAGCAACACATCAGCCAGCGCAATGATCGTCGCTTCAACGACGCCAATGCTTTTTGTTGTTGTAGTTTTTGTGTGTATGCTTTTTTGTGTTGGCGTTTGGTTTTGCAACACAGTTCGAGAAAAATGTGACGTCAATATTGAACAGTGTTTACTGCCATTATCAATCAAATCAGAATTCTCTCAAAAATGTTTTCAAAACTTTAGAAAGGAAGATGAAGTTTTAACTGCGCCAAGTGAAATATTTATTTTCCATAAAAATTATCAATCGGTAACAGACTTTGGTAACCTATTAGCACCTTCGGATTCCCTTATGGAAGCAAGCAAAAACACATTCTGTTGTTTCACAATATTTTTGAGTCGGAGCCTGAAAAAATTGGTATTAAGGCATATATATCCGACTTATGCAAGAATTCTACTCCCGAATGGTTCAGTGATGAATGCTGTGACAGTAAATTGAAAATCCTAGATTTTCTTATTTTAGTTCTTTTACGCAAACATTGTATGTGGGCCATAAAAAAAGGAAGCTCCAAACAACGGAATTTAAAAATTATTGCGGGTCAATAAAACAGCTCTTCCTTTGTTGTTTTTTTATTGTCTATGTTTTGCATCGTTTGGAACTTCCTTTTTTAATTTACTGTCACAGCAGTCATCAGGGAATCTGAAGGAGCAAATAGGTTATAACAAAAGTCTGTAATCGATTGATAATTTTTATTAAAATTTTTATGGAACATGTTTCACTTAGCGCAGTGAAAACGTCATCATTTCTTAGTTTTTGGAAACAGATGCCACAATTAATTTTTTAATTGTTCCATTAATAATTTAATATTTCTTATCTACAAAATATTTTGCGTGATCATTACTGCTGAAATAAAATAATACAAAAGACAGTTTCGTCTGTCTCAGCATGTAATAGGAGTTGATCCATAGAATCCTGTATATCTTCGAATTAGTTGCTACACTTGACCGAGTGATATTTGAATTTTGTCCCAAAATTGTAAAAGTATTTTCTAGTTTATCTTGGTTAAAAAACTTATTTGTTATACAAAATTTATGTATTTATGTTTTTATTTATTTTGCTTAATTTCATCAGTGATTAAAAAACAGATTTTTGTTCTAAAAAAGACATTTATCATCCATACATTTAACTTCTTTCAAATAATTTAAAAAAGTCTTTATAAATTTGTACGACTCATTATTTAATCGTAAAGCCGATCTAAAGCAATTATCCGATTGCCCTATTCATGCAATCAAATATTAGGTCTACTTTTTTGATAAATTCTTTAGGAACTTTGTTTGTAGCGACCATATGAGTCGCCATGCCAACCATATTTTATTTTCTTTTCTATGATTTGGCGCACACTACAGTGTGCAATAAGTTCAGGAGCAATATGCGACGCCGTGCAGCCATATAGAAGAAGAACAAAAGCCAGCGCAACAACAACAGCGTTCGTCTTCACCTCGCAATCATTCCACGCCACAGCAATGTGCTAAAGCACAATCGCTGCAGCGAGCACAACCAAAGAGCGCACCACAGATAGAACTACGCTCTCACTTCCAAAGCAATGCTCTCACCACATATTTGATCTATGAAAGCAGAGCGCGGGTCGTAATGTTAGAACCCGCCATACAAAATTTTTGCTTGTATGACATGCGCATTCTGTATGTTTATTTTCTTTACTATTATGTTCCTATTTTTTCATGTTCCGATTTTTCGGCTACCGCTTTTTCGCGGCTTCTTTTTGGTTGTTATCCGAAATTCTGTGCTTCTCTTCTCTTCTCTACGCGTGAGCAAGTGAGCGAGTAAGAGCAGTATAAATACTCGACGGCGATCGAGTAAGTGAAGTATACGTATCCGACACCAAGCTTCTCATGTGCAGTAAAAAGTTATCCGATGCAGCTCTCTAATAGGCACCTCTTTTTCGCCCGGTACTAAAAGGGTTAATAGTTTGCACTGTTATAATTTTGCCTTCAAATACCAATCCTTCATCAACAAAATTATTTCGAATCAGTTTCAAAAGATGAGGTACGTCAGCGTATACAAAAATTGTGTGATCTTGAATATCTGGATGTTGAAACCATGTTTTGTCTAAGTATGAATATATAATCAACATATTGTAATAATAAAAGTATGAAAATAAAAGTAAAAAAATAAAATAAAGATGGAAACTCCCAATTCTTTCCATAGCGCTTGATTATTTGGGCCCATATCTGATACTATGGCCACTACTACGAAGCCAACTTCATGGAGACATCTGATTATATTATTTAAAATTGCACGTGAAAGTTTTGTGTCGAAATTGTAAAATAGCGGCTGCTTCCAGGAAGCTATCAAGCCACGGGCTATTACCACTTGCACGTAGTTTTTCGGCTCTCTGACGGCATGAATAAAAGGGTCAAACTCGCACGTTGCTTCTACCTTCATCTCATCGAAGCTCAACACGCACAGTTTGTCAGTTTGTGAAAAGTCATTCTTTCCCATGAGATGTATGATATTGTGCAAAATTCCCTCGCTGAAATCAACTTTTTGCACCCACTTATTCAGCGTGCTGACGCATGGCAACGGAAAGCCTTTATTCAACAAGTGGCGGTACGCTCTTGGCCCAGCGGCATGCAATGCGATGGCGGAAGATATGTCCTCCCAACACCAATGAAGCTTTCTATCTGAATCGTACAGTCTACGCATTTGCCCTTCAGTGAATATTTGCTCAAGCCTATTTCGAATCATGGTTGTTTGCTGCCGAGCGCTCCAATGCTTTGCTTTAATTCGAGATTTTCTAAAGCCACACCATCTGCAACAACCTCCTCGTTCCTGTGAACCGTTACTTGATTAAATCAATCCAAATATGCAAGTAGTATTAATTTGCTTACATAGTTTGAGTTGCGCTTTCAACCAATTTCTTGCCCGTATTTTGGCAAGGACTCCTAAAACACAAATTTGTTTTACATTAGTTACCATGCGCTAACCAAAAACCGATTTCACACCCCCATCAAGCATGCAACTGTGGCTAGTTTTCATATGCAAAGCAAAGGAATACCATTCCGAAATGGTAAACTCATCATCACAAAGGCTGCACGTATTAAGAAACGTTTTTTGGGTTTCCGAGGCTTTCACAAGTCTGAATATTTGAAGCTGCGAAAAGAATTCCTCCCCAAGGTGAGGCGAATGCTATACCGATAAGAACTTGACCAATTTGAACTTACGGTTCTGTTTCGGTTCCGTTATTTGTGAAAAAATTGTCGTTATTGTAATTTTGCTTTTCCGAAACACCCGAACCTGTTAGAATCCTCAGATTTGCTCTGTAAACAGCAAACTTTATCTTTAATCACTCCTAATTTGGTATTAAAATTTTTATAACTCACGATGTAGCATGTGCTCCTTGACTTGGTTGAGGCAAATGCAATGAAGGAATGGTATATGGCTTCAATCTCAAACGCACTTTAGCATCTTGTTTGAAATCGGCTAATTTAAAATGTTTTTCGCACAATTTCAAATGTTGTTTGAGACTTCCACCACATACCATATTCCATTGCCTGGCCACCTCTTCGTCCGCAGGAACACAAAACAGGCTTTCCTTCGTAGGTGGTATGGCAAATACCGCAACTGGCTTTCGGCATTTTTATTAATTTAATTAATTGACTGGCACGACAGCCCGCTTACGCGAGACTAAGGCCTAGCTTCCCGCAACCACCCGTGCTGTGCGTGTGAATTTGTACGCGGGTTGAAGGGACCTACAGTTTTATGCCGGTTCCGAACGGCAGGTTGGGAGCTTTTTCATAAGCAATTTTTACTCTCAGAGGTTTGCCATTTCCAGCTGAGAGGACAGCCACCGAAAGAGAAAACGAGTTTTCCCGTTATTTTTTTTTTAGGTGTTTTACAGGCAGTATTTGAACCTGAGGTTGCTGCCTGCGACTCGCGGTCCAACGCACTAACCAACTGAGCCACGGCGGCATTTTTATTATTTATTTTAAAAAACAAACAGGACTTAAATCGCAATAATTTTTAAATGAAGTTCAAAAGGCAAGGATGATAAAGGGCAATGAAAGGTATAATATGTATTGTTCAATGAAGTTTTTAACATCTTTTTACCTATTCTTATAAACAAAGAAAACAATGAAAATAAAAACAAATAGGTATATAAATTAATTTATTTTATGTTACATTTTGGTTTTTAAAAAAGAGTCGAGGAGACAACTCCTCGATTGCACTTTATTGAATTCAAAACACGACTGAGTTAACAAAACAAACTTAATTCTGAGTCGCAGCCATGCCGTTGGTTTCGCTGCTCGATGAAATGCAGAGTCAGCCAAATTTGGTGGGAACGGTGTCGGATGCTAAGTTGCATGCTGTAAACATGCCAGGTGTTCGCTGGGCGCTGCTCAATGTTTAAGTATGCGATGTGTTAACTGCTCCCCCTCTAGAGTTCAAACGTCCTCGTTTGCATTATTTGGTTTTTTGTTAAATATTTGGTTTAGGCCCTCTATTGCCTCTTCCGTCAATTGGAATTTTTGTAGTTTGTCGTCTCTTTCTGATTTATTCCCACTAGTGTCAATTTTTTCGATTCTTTTAACAGGGAATTTCTTTAAACATATCATAATTGTTATAGTTAATAATAGTATTAATAACCCAAAATTGATGCTGAATTTGGTTTTGTTCTTATTCTCCAATAAGCTGGTGTATTTGATGTTCTTAGCATGTAATTCTTTCATCATTTCGAGTGAAAGAATTTCTTCTGTATCATTATTGGAACTTGTTTCAAACTGTAGCACAGCTGGCATAGGTTTGCTGCTTGTAATTTCTCTGAAGCCAAAAATACGATTATTTATATTTACTGTAGCGTTGTGGTGACGTAGAAGGAATGTTCCGTTCAGGTTCATCGTCTCGTTATTGATGCTTATCACGCCGGCATATTGGTTGAGCAGTATTAACCCTGATGCGATTTCCTCTATAGATGGGATATGTTGATTGTTGATTTCAATACAGTTGGGCAAGCGACTATGTAATAAACTTATGATACATGAAGAGTTACTTAATTCAATTATATTATTACTAGAACAAATAGCTAATTCATTATAGGTTTTACATTTTTCTTGAATTCCATATGTAGTTTCTTTGCATTCCATTATAAAGACCGTTTCAGTTAAAATCTGGCAGCACATAATTAGCCGTATTTCGCATCTCGTTATAGTAAATATAGCAACAAGTATTTTTTATTTTAAAAGGTTTATTATTTCATAAAAAAGCATACAAATTTCAATGTTTTTAGTCCCCTCTCCAATACTGTCGGACCTTTCTTGATACCCCCTGCATTAACTTCTGGACAGCATCCTTTGGCAAGTTTGCAGCCTGTCCGCGCCACTTATTTTGAAATTGTTTTATTGATGAGACTTTGTATTTCGTCTTCTTCAGTTTTTTTTCATTTGAGCCCAATACAGTTCAATCGGTCGTAACTCGGGGCAGTTGGGGGGGGTTGGCATCTTTTGGTACAAAATTGATGGCATTTTCTCTATAGAATTCTATAGCACTATTCGAATAATGGCAGGTTGTCAAATCGGGCCAAAACATAACTGGAATATCATGTTTCTTTATGAATGGTAAAAGTCTTTTCTTTAAGCACTCCTTTATATACACTTCGGTATTTATCGTACCCGTAGTTATGAATTCTTCACTCTTTCTACCGCATGTGCATATTGCCTGCCAGATTAAATATTTTTTCGGATATTTCGAAGCTTTTTTATTTTTGTATTTATCCTTAACCATGCCCTTTTCTGTTGCCACATAAAACTCTTGCCCTGGTATCTGTTGGAAATCCGCTACGCAGTAGGTTTCATCGTCCATGATGCAGCAATTTTGTAAGGAAGTTTGTATACAATTTTCGCGCACGCGTTTTACACAGGGAAGTCTTTTCGGCATCTCTGTCTGGCACTTTTTTGACCTTGTATGTGTTTAAATTTGCTCTTCTTTTAATTCTATGTACGGTTGAAGGCGATGTTCCTGATAATGCAGCAACAGAACGCACAGATAGGTTCGGATTCCTCTTGAATGCCCTTTTCACACCGTCTTCAAGTTTTTTATTTAAACTTCCACTTTTTCTTCCCGATCCTCTCTTTCTTTCTATCGTTTGATATTTTCTAAAATTTGTTATCACATTTTGCACAGTCGATCTTGCGATATTTAATTTTTTTCCCAACTGATTTTGTGACATTTGCGGATTTTTTATATACATGGTAGGTAGGTAGTGTGTGGCTGCTCCGAGGAGCACACTTAGACCAGGCGGCCCATTGTGATACCACATGAGATCGAGCATCGTGTCGCTCACTCGTTAAACCATTTGGAGCTATTAACGAAGCTTAGTAGACGGCGTATGGTCTTGTCAGCTAGATTATCTAGACTTCCGAAGAAGAAGTTGCCTAAGTAGGTCAGCCTTCTTCTGGATAAAGCAGGACAGTTACATAGTAAGTGAGGAATATTTTCTTCTTCCTTCTCGTCCAAGCAGCTGCGACAGAAGTCGTTCGAAAACAGCCCCATCCTTTTTGCGTGGGTGCCGATGAGGCAGTGACCCGTAAGGACACCGATCATGGTTCTGATCTGGGCTCTGTTTAATGAGAAGAGTTCTTTAGAACGACGAAGATTTTTATATACATGTCCAGAACCAATTTTCTATTCACCATTTCTTTCGTCTCCATCGTGCACAAATTTTACAATAGGAACTTGGAATTTTGACACGTTGTAGAAAAATAACGGTACTATCACCTGCCCGAGTTGCCATCTCATCATGCGAAACACAACGGAGTTTTGCAACAAACAATGCTGCCAGATTTTAACTGAAACAGTCTTTAGTATGGAATTCAACTTTCTTTATTTTATTACCCGTCTTAACGGCTCTAATTTGGAACAGATTACAAAATTCTGATTCGGTGGCAATTTTTATTTCGGCATATTCTAAGGCTTCATCTAAATTTAGGTATGGAATATTCTCGTATTTTGAGATAATGTTAATTTCATTATTTGTCTAAATATACGAGTTAGCAATATTGGCCTTTGCCCAATGAATTGCATATGCTATATTTATAATTTCCTCTTTTATGATTTCCAATTCGTATTTCAATTTGTAAACAATTTCATTTTCTATAACCTTTTCAGTTTTCAGCAATTTTAAAATTTTATTTGTTACATTTGTTATTTCATTTACTCTCTCGATTGTAATCTTATTAACCCATTAAGCCCTGAGCGTTGCGTTTGCGCAACGTTTGGGAATTTCGCTATATTAAGTAATTCATAAAGACATAAGACTTGAAAATGGGTAGAATTGGATTAGAATTGATCGTTTTAGATTCTGCCATACTCAAATTTCAAAATTATTTAAATATTCATACGTTTTTTTCGATCCAAAGTCAAAGGTTTTTTTGGGGAATTTTTGAAATTCAATCAAAAATACTTATTCTTCAAACCTATCAAAATCCCTTAGTGGGCTGCATTTTGCAATGCTAAACTATTTAAAAATAAGTTTTGAAAATTTTTTTTTTGATTTTTTAAACAAAAAATATGCTTTAAGTTTTGTGTTGCGCGAATGCAACGTTGGGCCTAAACACTGCCAATTTTCATACAACGCATCGCGTGAAAATGTCAAAATCCAAGCAGCTGATATTTTATTGGCACATTTTATTTTCCGCAAATGTTTGATTTTGTTTATTTGTGTAATGTTTGCGAAAAACATGACAAAAAAAAACATGGTATGAATTTTTTGCTTGATTTTTTTTCTTGATTAGGTCAATTAATAAGATGGTGTAACATTTTATGGAAATCGCACAAGCCTTTCTGGGGTCAGGTTTTAATGGGTTAATGACTACTTGTTTATTATTGTTTTTGAGTACGTTGTTTAACTTATTTTCTACTATTTTATGGTCATGGTGGTCTGGACTGCCAGCTAACCATTTCCATGCAGTACCAAGAAAATCTAACGATCGCTTATGAATTCTATTGTGAATTTTAAGTTTGTTCAAATGGTTTCTTATAGGATAGGATGGGTGGTCGGTGTTAATTCGTTTCTTGATGGCATTCTCTATGGTGTCCGTCACTTCTGAATATTTATCGATGTCAACCGTATGGATAATTTTGAATCTACCGGTCTGTCTTTGTGCAGTCCCCGTATTGATGGTTATTATTTGTGAATGACTGTAGTCTAGGATTTGCACGTCCGCTAACACGAGTGGTATGAACAGCCTAGAATAAGAATAAAGCTGATTACTTACTATATTTTAGTTGCGTATGTGACTCTTATATATGATTCTCCCATTTTCGATTAGTACCGTACTGTGTCTATTTTCTTTAACAATTTCTTTAGTGTATGGTTTTGATAATTTTGTTCCTAATCGTTTGTTTCGTTTTACATAAATAATTTGTCCGGGGAGGTAATCTTTTAGTTCATGTTTCTTTTTTTGTGATTTTCTAAATCTTTCTGCTGTTTTTGTGCTAACTTTTCTAGATTGTCTTGTCTGGTTTTTTCTATGTCGTCTGGTGTGAATGCGACCGTACGTCCATAGAAAAGATCAACAGGTTTCTTCTTAGTTACCGAATGTACTGAATGATTATATTCAGCTACAGCGCGTTCTAAAAGTTCATCAAAGTTTCTGTGGCCTCCGTTTTCTTTAAGGCAACGCATTATTTCTATAAGAGTCGAGTGAAATCTCTCGACCTGGCCATTCACCTGACTTCGATAAGGGGGTGTGGTGCAAACTTCAATTTTTAATTCATCTACCATCATGAATTTCATCGAATTCGAATTAAGTGATGGTTCATTGTCAATAACTATACGCTTAGGTACACCAAAAAAAAAATATCAAGTCTCTTAATGGTCTTCTAATGTCTTCTATTGCCCTGGTTTTAAGAAGTTTTGTCTGTGCATATTTTGTGAATTTATCTAAGGCTGTCATTACTATTATACCCTCTGTCAGAAATATGTCAATGTGCACAGTGTGTCCCGGATATGATGGTAAGGGGGTCTCGCTTATTATGGGTTGGTTTGGGTGCCTTTCGTATTTATTCTCTTTACAGGTGGTACAATTTGTCGTTATCCTTTTTATTTTGCTCAGCATCCCTGGGAAGTAATACTTTTCAAGAATCTGGGTTTTATTTTCGGAAGCATTTCGGTGAGCTCTTTGGTGCGTTTCAAGTATAATATTTTCTTGCTCTTGCTCGTTGCTTATGTCCTGAACTTGTTTTTGCGTATACCGAGCTTTGTAATTATTAGGGTGAGCTGGATAAAGATTTTGTATGATACCCATTATCCTCTCTTCCGTATGGATGCCATTGATTACGGAGGGATTGAGATATCTTTTTAAATGAGATAATACATTTTCCTTATTGAATTGTGGTTCTGTTATTATGTGCCTGTGAACGGTTGGAAATATTATTTTGAATTGGTAGGAAGAAGGTTCTCCTTCTTTTAGGAATATTTGATTTCTGAATACATTTATGGGTACTTCTGTACAGGGAATTAAATTTTGATTCGAGCTTTCGTCGCTATGAACAGTGGGCGTGAGTGAATTTATCTCTACTGGTATTCGAGATAAGGTGTCTGCGACAACATTCGCTCTTCCAGGTTTATAAATAAGATCGTAATTATACTCTTCGAGGATGGCCTTCCATCTCTTCATTTTACTATTTGTATTTTTGCTGCTCAGTGCATAAGTTAATGGCTGGTGATCAGCAAATAAGTTGGGGCATTTCATTATTATATTGTTTAATTTATATTGTTGCGTAGTTGATAAATGTGACATTCGTACGTCTACTGTGTTTACTTCCTGCGCTACTCTTTGTTTTAAGGGGATTTTTATATTTTGGTCTAGACAATTTTTATCGGTATGGATTGTGGCCTTTAGTTCTTTGAGAGTATCATTTCCTATTATACCATTTTAATTTTTGTGTTTGCGATCCGAATACGTTTAAAAATGTATGATGGATTATCTCAATGTCGCCTGCTACCGAACTGACCTTGAAAGATTTTTCATTTGGAATGAAATTCCTAATCCGAGTGCCCTGGATATAATTCTTATTGGAACCCGTATCGATTAAGAATTATATCTGATCTCCACTTCTAGTTGTGTATTCGAAACATGGAAGCGAAGACGGTGTTATTCTAAAAAATTAATATTATCTTCTTCGGGAAAAATTTCGTCTGGGTCACCATTAGGTGTTATCATATCTGGCATGTCTTCGTTTGGATAGTCCACGTTTGATCGCGGATCATCATCACTATTACTCTCTATTTCACTAGCGTGATATGTGTTTAGATGGTAGTTCCGTTGTATTTTATTAGGTGTGGTATTTTATTTGTGTGAAATTTTGCGGTGGTCTATTTTGGTAATTGATTTGCTTAGTCAGAATCGAATTATCAATCTCCATTGCGACAGGGGGTTTCGGTGGGAAGTTTGGCCGATTATTAAACCCAGAAGGATTTGCTTGAAAACTTCGATTTTGTTCGAAGCGATTGGCATTGTTCATCGGTGTGTACGTATTTTGCTGAAACCGTTGGAAACCATTATTGAATGGCCTATTGTACGCATTAAAATTATTTTGTCTCGGGGGATAGTTACAGTGGCGCACGCAGGATTTTGTTTCGGGGGGGGAGGGGTTCGTGTAACTTTTTTGAGAACTTTGAAATGGAATAAAATTTAGTTGTATGAATCTATAGACTGAGATCCAAAACATGTACAGTATAAAGTGAGCCTCAAGATACAAATGTCTCGATAGGGAATATTTGTTGTGAACGAGCCTTAATTTTTTTTTTTGTTTTGTTGCTATGACATCTGTCAAGCATATTTAGTATACATCAAGTCATTGAACAAACAACATCATATTTTTTCATCGTGTTAAAAATTTCGAATTTTGTACCAGATAGTGATCATTTGCGGAAAGCATTAATTTGTTGTTTTCATTTGAAGAAAAGTGCTGCAGAGTCACATCGAATGCTTGTCGAGGCATATGGTGATCATGCTCTATCAAGAGCAGCATGCAAAAGATGGTTTCAACGGTTCAGAAATAACAATTTTGATGTGAGAAATGAAGAACGTGGAAGACCACCAAAAAAGTTTGAAGACGCCGAATTGCAAACGATATTAGATAAAGATGACACTTTGAGTCAAAAGCAAATGGCAGAAATGTTAAATGTTGCACAAGGAACAATTTCTGTCCGTTTAAGAGCTATGGGAAAGATCCAAAAGTGTGGAAAATGGGTGCCACATGAATTGAATGAAAGGCAGATGGAAAACCGAAAAAACACTTGCGAAATTTTGCTTCAAAGACACGAAAGAAAATAAATTTTGCATGGAATTGCTACTGGCGATGAAAAATTGATCTATTTTAGGAATACTAAACGGAAAAAATCATGGGTAATCCGGGACAACCTTCAACATCGACTGCAAAACCAGATCGATTTGGCAAGAAGACAATGCTGTGTGTTTGGTGGGACCAGAGCGAACGGACCTGGCGAAACCGTTAATACTGATCGCTACCGACAACAAATGATCAATTTGAACCATGCATTGATCGAAAAACGACCAGAATGGGCCAGAAGACACGGCAATGTAATTTTGCTCCATGGCAATGCACCTGCACACAAAGCAAGACCGGTTCAGGATACAATCAAAGCTGGGAGCTGCTACACCACCCGCCGTATTTACCAGACTTGCCTCCTTCCGACTACCATTTGTTTTCATCGATAGGGCACGCATTGGCTGAGCAGCACTTCGATTCCTACGAGGAAGTCGAAAATTGGGTGTCTGATTGGTTTGCTTCAAAAGAAACAATTCTATTGGCGCGCTGTCCACAAATTGCCTGAAAAATGGACAAAATGTGAGGCTAGCAATGGCCAATACTTTGAATAAAATGTTTTTTACTTTCCCATTAAAAGTTAGTGTTTTATTTTCGCAAAAAAAGGCTCACTTCATACTGAAATACCTGGAATGTTTCCCCTACCTGACATATTTTGTTTCTGAAAGCTCAAAATAGAAAATTTATTTAAAGGAGACTATTTTTCTCTTTTATTTGATACCCATATCTAGCACAACCGCAAATACTTGAAAAAATATTTGAAATGTGTATGTCCTTAAAATTTTAAAGTCCTTTAAAAATCACTTTGGGTCAGAAAATGAAAAACTAAATAAATAAAATTCCAGGTAAATGACCTCTAGTTTCATGCCTATACAAGGTGCAACCCAAAGTAAACAGGACTTTTATAAAATAAAGAAAACGGATGATTATTTTTGTATAATTCTTTTTATTTATTCAAAATACTCTCCTTCTGCTTCGATACAACGTTTTGCACGGTCCAAAAGCATTTGGAATGAGTGTTTTAGGTCATCGGCCGGCATCGCCTTCAGAATGTTGGTACAAGCCTTTTGGATGTCCTCAACGTCCTTATAACGGTTTCCTTTCATCGGCAAATGCAACTGACCGAATAAGTAGAAGTCACAGGGAGCCATATCAGGCGAATACGGTGAATGATTGATGGTAAAAATGCGATTTTTGGTCAAATAATCGGTCGTAACTAGGGCTCTGTGAGCCGGTGCATTATCATGCAATAAACGCCAACTTCCTTCCTCGCGATATTCTGGCCGAATACGACGAATGCGATGCACCAAACGCTTCAAAACTTCAACATAAAACAAAGCGTTAATTGTTTTTCCCGTTGGAACAAACTCTCGATGAATTATTCCCTTTGAATCGTAGAAACAAATGAGATGAGTTTTGATTTTTGACTTCTCACGGCGGGTTTTTTTCGGATTTGGCTCATCTGGGTGCTTCCATTCGGCACTTTGACGCTTTGTTTCGGGATCATATTGAAAGCACCACGTTTCGTCACCGGTTACGATGTTGAACAAGAAATTTGGATCACGTCTGGCTTCCCGAACGATGTCTTTTGCGTGCTCAATTCTCTGCGCTTTTTGGTCGTCGGTTAAAGTGTGCGGAATGAAGCGAGAACACACTTTACGGAGACCCAAATGTTCGGTTAAAATGCGATCAATTGATGTTTTGGAGATGTTCAATTCCATTTCCATCAATTCCAATGATGATTTTGGCTGCATTTTGATAAAATCACGCACAGTTTTGATGGCATCGTCAGTAATCACAAATTTCGACTGGCCGACGTGTTCGTCGTCATTCAAGTCTTCACGACCATTCTTGAATCGATTCAACCACTCATTAACACGGCCACGGGATAAACAATCATCACCATAAACTTGCTTTAACAATTTAAACGTTTCGGTAAAAGTTTTACCAAGTTTAAAACAGAACTTAATATTAGCTCTTTGTTCGATCGACATTCTCGTACCAAAGTTAAAAACATACTGTCACATTGAGCGGGATATTTCGGCGTCTACTAGACCAAATGTCATGAAATTTAGACAGTATGTGAATGAAAGATGTACCTTTCCAACGCATGTCCTCACACATAGATGGCGCCACCAGAAACGTCCCTATTGCAAAAGTCCTGTTTACTTTGGGACGCACCTTGTATAAACATTTGGAAGGGTAACGGTGTAATATATGTAAAGTTGGTGTTTTCACTCAGTGCATCATAACTTTGTCATTTTTCTTTCGATTCCATTGATGGTTGGCTTAATATTTGCGCAAATAATATGTTTTCCATCTTAGGTCTTAAAACCAAAGGAAATAATTTCTTTTATCTATAAAAAACATTCAAAAATTTATGATTTTTGAAAATTGTCGAAAAATTCAAATTTTTTACAACTTTCATCGTCAGTAATTTCTCCAAATCTCTTCTGATTCGGACAATCTGTATATCTCTGGAAAAGCTAAGGTATTATCTTCTGAACGACGGACATCTTGTGTTAGTCAGATGGTTCGTTTACGAGATATGTGCTCATAACTGAAACAACAGTGTAAAAACTGGTTTTTCGGAGATCTGAAAACGCTTCTCACAAAATTTTTTTGATCTTCAGTTTCGTGTTCAGCGGCCCAACGTTAGTCTAGAAAACACTTTTTTTAGGTACATTTTTTGTGTCGAGTCGTGCTATTGATGATTTAACATATATGCGACGGTTTTAAATTAAATGTCTGTACTAACTTAAAAATATTTCGGGGGGTTTGAACCCCAAAACGCCCCCCTGTGTGCGCCACTGGATAGTTACATATATCTATGCGGCGGTCTTGGGAATGTTCAGGGGTTCAGGGTAACATTGCTGTCTGTTTGTGGTTGGCCGTGGAGGCCTAGGTGTCTGTACGCCTGCATTGAATTTATTTCCGTGCGCATAGTTCATGCGAAAAGTCATGTTGTCCAATTTCTGGCATAAATGTAGTGCCTGTGGTAAAGTAGTCGGTTCTCTGATGCTTAAAAGTCGAGGTAAGTCACCATTTAAACCACGAATAAAAGTATCAAGGGCCTTATCTCTGTATGAATTAGTCACTGCCTTTATTGCCCCTCATTGAGGTCCAAGCAAGCGATTTTGTCCAATATCAGCGACAGATGCTGATACACCTTTTGGTAAAATATAGGAATAGAATCGTGGCGTTGAGCCAAAGTCGTCAATTGGTACTCCAATGTACCGATGTCCCTTTTGTCTGAATAGTGCATCATCAAGCACTTTCTTATCTGTCCCCAGTCCAATGGAGTCCTATAAGACTCAAGAGCGGTGTCTGCCTCACCGATTATTTTATGCCTTACTGTGTGCAGTATGGCGAAATATTTTGGAGTGCCGTGAAGATTTTCGTAGGTTTTGAAAATCCTGTCTACAGTCTTTCACCATGAGTTAAATTCTCCTGGCCGTCCGCTAAACTCTCTCAGGCACTGGACCATATCAGGAATTTTATCCAGTTCGCTCATGTTTCTTTCAGTTACGGTTATGGGCGTATCGTCGTCGGAGTTATTTACGATATGGTCGGTGGTTAATTTCGCGTACAGTAGGTTAGCGATGTCCCTAATTGTTTGTGAGTCCATTCTAGTAGTGGCGGAACTGGGGGGAGTATCGACTAATCCTAGCTGGCTTATTCTATTGATTAATTCCTCTTCTGCCATGTTAAAACTTTTTCTTTTTAGGTGCCTAAGTGAACTTTTTCTTAAAAAATGTGTTTTTGTTGTTGGTTTTTCGTTTAAAGTATTAATAAATTTTTAATTATAATTATTATATTACTTATTTCAATCTTCGTTTTATTTTTATTTCTTTGGTTACACAGTATTTCTCAATTTCTTTTATCTTTTAAATTCATCTATTCTTCTCTTACTACATTTACGTTATTTGACAATTTTAGCTTTTCCTTTTTCCGATTCAATTTCGTTTTATGTGTTATTTTTTCACTTGATTTCTTTTTCATCCTTAATTAGCTTTTTCTTTTATTTTTACCATGTATTTCTTACAATATTTTTCAATTTATTTTTCTTTTTCAAATATAATTTCTTGTTTTATTTTTCACTTCAATAAATCTCACTTTTTAATTTCCACATATTCTCTTTTTTCTTTCTCCTTAAAAATAACATTTCTAACGTTGGGGCTCCGGTTTGTTGAGCCGGTCAGGATTATCCTTTTCCCGTATTGTACTTGAGTCCCTCGCAGCTACAGTTCTCCGGTCCTCCGTAGCTCCAGTAGGCTCCAGTTTAATAAGCCTGGACCCTGGAGCCTGGAAAAAAATAGATGTTGGACATACAGGTAATAACTTAATTTTAATTTATGAGATATATTTAAATTGAAGTATACATAAAAACAAAAATTAAAAATCATAACTACTATATTTTGTGTTTTTCGTCTGATTTCTAAAATTTCATTTAAAGTTTTAGTTGTGCTACCCCTCGTTGCCCCCATTGATCTTTTTGTTTTAATACTAAGTCACGTTTTAAGATTATAATGTGTTAGTTTCAGCTGCCAAGATTTTCCAGGCTTCATGCAATCTTCCACAGACTGTGAGTGCCTGTACCAAAAATGGGGCGCAAACCCATAAGTGCAAAACAAGCTTGGCATTTTGTGCGGTGCTGATGTTGTTTGTTGGTGTTTTTGGGTTGTTGTTTTTAAGTAAAGTGATGTAAATACTGCAAATAATGTGTTTGTTTTTAATTTTTCTTAACCTTGACTCCAATTTTTATATATTTCATATATTTTTATATGTCAGTCACCATTATTCACACATGTAAATATGTTTGTTTTCATAGTTTTCAGGACAGTTTTAATTCTTTTAAACCAGTTGGTAATGTTAAAGAGGTTTCAGGTCCAAATGTGGATGGAGGAAAGGGAGCAAAGGGATTTCAGACCCTACAATATGGTCGAATTAGTAAATCTGGCAAAAGAAATATAACAAGTGCATTGTCACAAAATGTCGTATTTTTGATTTCTATGTAATACCACAGAAAATAAACATACAGAATGCGCATGTCATACAAGCAAAAATTTGTATGGCGGGTTCTAACATTACGACCCGCGCTCTGCTTTCATAGATCAAATATGTGGTGAGAGCGTTGCTTTGCAAGTGAGAGCGTAGTTCTATCTGTGTTGCGCTCTTTGGTTGTGCTCGCTGCAGCGATTGTGCGTTAGCACATTGCTGTGGCGTGGAATGATTTCGAGGTGAAGACGAACGCTGTTGTTGTTGTTGTTGCGCTGGCGAAAAGCTGAAATTGTAAAAAACTATTTCTAATTTCTGGCTGGCTTTTGTTCTTCTTCTATAAGCCTGCACGCCGTCGCATATTGCTCCTGAACTTATTGCAGACTGTAGTGTGCGCCAAATCATAGAAAAGAAAAGAAAATATGGTTGGCATGACGACTCATATGGTCGCTACAAACAAAGTTCCTAAAGAATTTATCAAAAAAGTAGACCTAATATTTGATTGCATGAATAGGGCAATCGGATAATTGCTTTAGATCGGCTTTACAATTAAATAATGAGTCGTACAAATTTATAAAGACTTTTTTAAATTATTTGAAAGAAGTTAAATGTAGGGGAGAGTGGGGCGAATCGTTACAGAGCGATATCTAAAAAATGACGCCACCATACTTATATCAAATGTCGCATAGCTAAATGTTCGTCACCTTCAGCCGCTCATTTGTTTCTGTGACATTCCAATTCTCAGTAGAAAACTGACGCTTGGCAGGGTAAGACGTGTTTGTGACTTGTAAAATTCGTATTTGGATGTCTACAATCATTAAATAATTTTGTAATCAATCGAAAGTGTATGTTTTTTTTATCTTTATTGTGTTGCCTTTCGCGCAAAAAAAGAAAATTCGCAAATATTGTTACCGTGTCTTTGCTAAGCCATTCCATAGCAAACATGTCACAGTGGGGCGAATCGTTACATTTCGTATGGGGCGAATCGTGACGGTCATTTTTTATGCATTTAAGCGTCTGACGCAATTTTGAAGACTGTGTTATTGCTTGTGTTTGTAGAAAAATCATCTGTGTTGTTCGTCATGATATGTTTTTTATCATTTTCGTGATTTTTTTTTATTTTTCATTACTTTATTGCAACTTTTCAAAAAAGGTAGCTAAATCATCTGAGGCAGCACCGAAACGCATAAGCCAGCGTCGAAGCGCCATCGCTGCGATTGATTATGCTGATGTTGAGTCAGATTCTGATTAAAAATCAACTTTTTTCCTTTTTAAGTATTTTTTTTTAATATATTTTTTCACCATTTTCTTTTGGCATGTTGGTCAATTTAACCATCAAACATGTATTCGTTTTCTTAATAAAAATGAAGTAAATAATTGAAATATTATTTGTGTATACATATTTTGATTTCAGCGCCTCAAAATTTGAAAAAAGCGAGTGTAACGATTCGCCCCACACTTTTTAAAATGCCATTTTTTGCCATAATCAAAAGTTGCGCAAAATAACAGGCTTCAAAACGATATATAACATGGTCGACAATTCTTTCGCAGATAAAAAATATTGGGCTTACAAAAAAGCGTAACGATTCGCCCCACTCTCCCCTATGGATGATAAATGTCTTTTTTAGAGCAAAAATTTGTTTTTTAATCACTGATGAAATTAAGCAAAATAAATAAATACATAAATACATACAATACATAAATTTTGTATAACAAATAAGTTTTTTAACCAAGATAAACTAGAAAATTCTTTTACAATTTTGGGACAAAATTCAAATATCACTCGGTCAAGTGTAGCAACTAATTTCGAACATATACAGGATTCTATAGATCAACTCCTATTACATGCTGAGACAGACGAAAATGTCTTTTGTATTATTTTATTTCAGCAGTAATGATCACGCAAAATATTTTGTAGATAAGAAATATTAAATTATTAATGAAATAATTAAAAAATTAATTGTGGCATCTGTTTCCAAAAACTAAGAAATGATGACGTTTTCACTGCGCTAAGTGAAACTTGTTCCATAAAAATTGTAATAAAAATTTAGACATGGGGGGGACCTACTGCGTGAGTTTCCTATAGGTATACTGAGTTGAGATCCACCAGCCGTTTGGTAAGATTGGCTCTAGTTTATGAGAAATCCGACTTTGAAGTTTGGAAATTATCGTCAAGCTTGTCGCTTAAGTAGGTCCTAAATCGTTTCGAATATCGCTTTACTGTCTTCGGCAAGTTTGTAGATATTTTAACGACCAACATTTTTTTGCGCAGCGCTACGTGGCGTATGAGTGTAATTTAATTATAACACTCAACGTGGCGTATGACACTCATACGCCACGTAGCGCTGCGCAAAAAAATGCACACATCGCAATTACACAGTTTGAATGTATTTTTTTTGATTTGGTGTCTGAAGCAAATTTGTTTCAGACTGTTTATTCTGTGGTAATACTGAATCGCATATCTAAATTTGAACAAGATCGCCCAACTGTATCATTTAGCTGCCATAAGAATGATCAATCATTAAGTGTCATATGGAAAAGCTTTTCTAACCAAATTTGGAGCATTAAATAATTTATACAAGTGCTAAATTGTATGTTTAACCTAAGGTTATGTTTTGAGGTCAAAAAATAAATGTTGAAAACGTTAGGAATTATGCAGTCGATACTGCTAAGAGGCTGATAGAGTTGTATCCATGGTACTATCTTTCACCTTATGTTCATACAATTTTAATTCACGCTCCGTTTTGAGTTAATAACCTGTACAGTGACGCAACAGGATATCATTTTGGGGGGTTTTGCGTACAACTTTTGAGCTCAATACTATTTGAAAACGTTTTTTTGACCAGCAATTTTTTTGTATTTGGGGGCTTGAACCCCTAAAACCCCTGGGTGCGCCAAATTTCAAATATATACAGGCTCAGGTATATATTTGAAATTTGTCAAGCAAAATCTTGAAAACAATTGGTTTTTCATTTAAAAAAACAGGAACAAATTTGTTTACCATTTCCTTACATGGGGGCAGACGTGTAGATGTCCGACGACGCCCATTTTCACATGAAATTATTTCCACATTTTCGGAAACACGTGACCAAATTTTCAGGCTGAAATCTCCGTTAGAAATTTTTTTGACCGCTATGCCCATATAAGTGCGACCACTGTGCGGTGATGAAGATAGAAGCAAGTCCTAACTTTGTCAAGTTTTTCTGTGCTACCGAAATCCTAAATTACTCCAACAGTTATTTTGTAGCAGCAGATGGTGCCGGATGGCGTTTCAATGTAGCTTGGAATCAAGTATCAACTACTTAAACGTAACTCGATTCATCGAAAAACAGAAGACAGAAAGTCAGAATCTTGTACAAGTTACATTTCTTGGGGTTGGTTTTCAGACTAATAAAAATAAAATTTTATTAATTTGGTTTCTAGACTTGTTTGTAAAATGTTGCTATGTGGCAGACATTTTTTCCACGGCATAAGCAAACGCTAACATTTTACTTTTTTACATCAATCAATACCACTAATTTGTTTTAGTATATTTTGGAACTGGAAATTAAAAACACATTACTTTAATCTAAAATGTCGTGTGTCTTTTCATACAATAATTATTTCATTATTTTGTAATTACTTTTTTTCGAGATATACCTTTAAACTACCATAGTAATGAAAGGATTTCATGTTTGTCCGTATTTTGTAATCAGTTATATAAAGTGTGCGGGAAAGCAAAAATATTCAAAAATTTAGTTTTAATGCCCGTTGTAGGTACTTCGCTTTACGGGAAAATAAAAATTCCTTAAACAAACTTCAACTTTAAATTAAAAAAAAGTCGTTTGTTTTCGTTTTGGTCTACCAATTTCTACAACCGACCATGGGGCAGTTTGACAGTCGTTTTGATGAAAGCATGTACAGTTTGTCAAGTTATTGTTTGCACATTGCAAAAATTTACAAAATATCATCTTTGATATTCCATAAAAAAAAGGAAATTAACAAATTTAAATAAATACGTAAATGTTTTTATTTAACGAATACTTCACTTACATATAATGTTTATATATTTTTACATTTCAAAAAATTAAATAAGAAAAAAATCAAAAACTTATGCAATCCACATTTCAAGGTGTCAATTAAATGTTTGCAAAATTATGAAGTTATAGAAAAAAAATCTTCAAATGTTTTTATTTTAAGTCAATACTTAGTATGGTCCCCTTGGGCTTCAATAACTGCTTGAAGACGTCTCTGCATAGACGAAATTAGTTTCTGAAGATCGTATTCATTAGGTATCTTAAGCCATTCCTCCTCGATGTATTGAATCAGTTGGTTTTTCGTTTTTGGTGCCCTCTTTACCACTTTTTTTTTCAACAGTGCCCACATATTCTCAATTGGGTTGAGGTCGGGACTTTGTGCAGGAGTATCAATGGCTTTACCGCAGTTATATAGAACCCAAGTTTTACATATAAACGACGTGTGTTTGGGATCATTGTCTTGGTATATTTTATATTTGTAGGGTTGTTCTGATCATAAAAACCAAAGTCGTGAGCACTGGTAATTAAGTTTGTTCATAAAATGTCAAGATACAGTTCTTTATCCATATTTTCCTCAAATATCCTCAGATACTCCTCTTTTGGAAATGCAGCCCCACACGTTCACTGATAGTTTTCCAAATTTGACTGTTGGAATAATATTGATATTTTCAAGAGCTGAAAGTGGTTTCCGCCAAACTTTATTAGGCCCCGCATTGTAATAAAGCATTATTTTTGTTTCATCGCAGAAAACCACATCATCCCAGTAATCAACTGAGCGTAAAAGGTGCTCCCGCGCAAATTGCAATCGCTTCGCCACATTTTTTTTTAGAAAGCAGTGGTTTCTTCCTCTCAACTTTCGACGAATACTCGTTCCTTAAAAACACCTTCCGAACAGTTTCATGAGATACATCAGTTCCGCATAAATTTTTTATATCCAAAGCCATTTCCCTTGTTGAGATACGGGGGTTTTCACGAACTTTTCGGATGATTTTTCATTCTTCTCTGTCAGACAGTTTTCTGGGTCGTCCAGGAGATACTTTCAAATCAATTCGCCCTTCAATTTCAGCTCTGTTGATTATATTGTACACAGTCCTTAATTTTATTGAAAACATTTCAGCTAATTCCTTAGCACTTTTTCCTTTGTGAAAATTATAGTATACTAATTGTATAACATTTGCGTCAACTCTTTTACCGGGCATTATTTAACAAAATACGAAAAAATCTTTTTATGTCGTGCCTTACGAACATCTAATTGAAAACTAAATAGCTGCTCGCTCAACTGATGCTATTCCGAAACGTCTGCAGGAAGTACCGCTAATTTTCGCCGACCTGACGGCGGCAAATTTTCAATGCAAACTTGGTTTTGCACAGAATTATTTGACAGTTTGAAATATGGCTTAATTTACTTTTTTGATTTTTTACACTGTTTTCGCTTATGAAATAGACATTACTTTTATATTATATGAGAGTGAAATATTCAATTAATCTATATTTTTAAATAATTTCAAAATATTGCAATTTCTGCTATATTTATAAGCTTTTCAAAATAATTTGTCTCCCTTTTTTAAGTTTGCAAACATTTACTTGACAAACTGTATAGAAATACATGCAAACAATTTTCTATAATCTGTCTCATCGTTTGTCTCCCTTTGATTTCTTAATGAAAACTAATTGTGAAGGTAGGTTGCGGCCAATATAGAAGTACTACATATATGAGAAAAGAAAAGCAAACTGAAAACAGCGGTTTCTTGCCATCAATACTAAATATATGAATGCCGACTCGACGCTCTTATAAAAGAAAATGACTCTTAAACCTTCAAGTTGTTTAAGAGTGTATGTACACATTTATCTTTATTTGGTTTGGTGTTGCCAGACAATGAGTTTGTGCACGTGTAGCACAAGGGGCTGAGCAGCGGCAAAAATCGATTGATGCCATCTTGTAGTAATGTAAATTGAGAATCATGTTCTTAAATAAAACACAAATTTATGTTGCTTACATAATATTCTATTGAACTGAATACATTTATGAATTTAAACAAATTTGATCAATTACCACATTATTATTGCTATATGGTACTTCAATATTGCTCTGCTACAAGGAGTCTGTGTCGGTGTCTTTTGACCGTAAATTTACAATCTGATAGGACACTATCAGAAAAACCACAAAGTAACCCGAAAAAATATTCTCGCAACCACAACGGTAACACTGCCAGCATTTCTCAGATACAAATACGGAACTACATAAATGCCCTGCTGATGATTAATCTACCTCTGTTTTGCACTCTTGTTCGTTTCGTGCCTTGTTTATTTTGCTGCTTTGATTTTGGTGTTCTTTTCAGTGACTTTCTATAGGTTGGGATGGTAAACTCACAGGTAATCGTTTTTTGAAACCCGTGCGGGTCGATTAAGAAGCACGCGCAACTAGAATTTACCAGTTAAGTGCAACACATCAAGCGGTTAAAAGTAATATTAAGCCTCTCGATCACGTTAAAAATGGCATTTCATGGTCTTACTGCAACGTGGTGAACAAAAGAACTACTTCGCTAAATAGTTACGATTTCCCACGTCGATTGACAATCAGTGTTTATGAACAGATAAATCTTTTTTAACTTGAGACTAAATATAGTATGCGAGTGTGATGTAAAATAACGTGTATTTAAAATTTCGTGAAGGTAGGGGATACACGAATCCGTGTATAGACTGTAAGCACACAGCAGCATTGCAGTATCAAACACACTAGACAAAGAAATCAAGTAAAAGTGAATTTAAAAAAACAAAGGATATTCCGAAGTAATATCGAGAAAATGTGGTGCATCGTCAACATACCAAACGGCACTCAGCTGGCCGTCAAATGGGATTCGAAAGCGATTGGCCAGGAATGTCTCGAAAAGGTATGCACATATATATACGTATAGGCATATTTATGTGCATTATATTGACTAGATAAATAATTGCTACATTGTGCTAAAATGACGTAACACGCGAAAACTGAGTAGTTAAAGAATATTTAACTATTTGCTTTTCATCCTTCATCCTTCCTTAACGTTGTGGACAAAGAAATAACAAAAGATATAAAACGAAAATATTTCTATATTTAATGTTACCTAAAAACATTAAATTCGGGCTACCATATTTATTCGCGTAGTATTAGATATAGGATGGGTTATAATTTTTCTCGATTACCTTATTTTGTATAGCTGCCGGATTATTGTTGTGCTGGGTGCGCGTCACATGCACTCGAGCCAACGCCGACAAAATGGTACCAATTTTGTGGTGTTGGTTTTGCTTATAAGTATTATTTTGAGCAGTACGCTTTAAAGGAATATGCTAGTATTTTCAACGCAACACTTTCTTAGTTAAGTCGACTTAAGCGTTTGTAGTTTTTGATCACAAATTATATCTTGATGTTAATTGACAATCGTAATATGTGTGCCTTCAGAGCGGCAAAAAACTGTTGATCCTCCAGAAGCAACGCAATTAACAAAAAAGAGGATAGTGATAAGAATAAAATATTTAAAGTAGTTAAATACTGTGTACTGTGAATTGATTTATGGAAAAAAGTCTACTTTGGAAAATTTTGAATTGTGACTTTTGTATTTATAGTACCATTTTTAGATTCGGCAACTTTAAATAATTTTGTGTACTTCATAAAAGGCCGGCAAATATTACTGCAAATTTTGCAACAAAATACATCCATATGTATGTATATAAATAAGTATATTTAACTAAACTAATAAAGTTAGAAGGACGAAATTCGAGGATGTGGTAGTGTCCATATTGGTCTTTAAGATATATTATTTAAAAAAAAAACTATTGGAAATTTTTGGATAAAGTTTTAAAAGGACATTTTTAATAACTCTTCGTCCTTTTGCACCAAAACATAAAATTTTCTAAGATTCTCTCTCTCTTTCATTTGATACCCATATTGTTATTATACAATGCGCTCAATTTTTAAAATAATTTTTTGAAATAAACATGTCCTTGAATCATCAAAGTTCTTTTAAAAAAAATCCTCACGTCAGAGAGAAAAACTAAAAACGCAGACGGATTTATAGTGTCTCACGGGGAGAATCGCTATTATTTGGCACAATGAATGCGTTAACTATTAAACCAGATTGTGTATGGGAATCGAAAATTATGAGTATACAATATTTGGTTTCACTTTGCAATTACTAGGAAAGCTATAATTTGTAGGATTGGGAAAAATAGCCAATTGCAATGTGGGATATTTAATAAAAAAATGACGGTCTTCCGTCAGGCCGCAATTTTAGCCATTCGCTTGTCTTCTTTGGGGCTGAGACTAACTACAGGCCTGGTTCTCATTTATGCATAGTTGTCAACTTTTCGCACGAAATTTAGTGCTTTTTGAAAATTAAAACGCGGAAAAAAGTGTTTTTGGGTTTTTTCTTCAGTAAAATGGATTAAAATTAGCAAATTGTTGTTGCGAAAATTATATCAGATATATGTTTATAAAAATTCGAAACATAATTTGACAATTTGACAATATAGACTTTGAAATTGATTTGTGATTACTATTATAGTTACAATGAATTGTAAATGGGTAGGGCTGTTTTAACTCAAATGTTATGAATTTAGTTTTGTGTTTATTCAACGCCTTTTGGGTGTAAAAACGCATATATCCAAGTTTGAGCGCTTTCTGCAAATGAAAAATTAGCAGCACTGTATTTAAGGGGGTCTTCCGGTTTGTTGGGCGATTTTCGAGCGTGTATTTAGAAATTTCTTGTGAACAAACCATTGACGCTTTTTGAATCAGTTTTGGTTTTTTTTATTGAGCAAGAACAAATGTTGAACATATGTTTTTTACAGTATTTTGTCAACCATGTAAGTAACCTCTAGATGACCTTGAGTGTGCCTCCTCTAAAACGTCGAGTGAAACGCACGATTCCGCTCGTATAAAGAATCTGAAACACAAAATTTTTTTTTTTATTAACTTTCATTATGTTGGCTATCGTTCGATCGAGCGGTTTTTTGTTATTCAGATTTTTTTCGAAATGGCGAGCGTAAATCCAAAAAAACGGAATTTCTGTTCTTTTTTTTTTCGTTATAGGCTGTAAAAATTAAACTAATTATAATTTTCGAAAACCGCTCGATCAAACGATAGCGACATTCATCCTGAACGTTACAAAAAAAAAGTGTCCCAAAAGACGAAGTGGATTTTTCAAAATCGTGCGCACCAGCTGCAAAAACACAACTTTTGGGAAAACGCATTCAAAGATTTATCGTGTGTTTACGGATCGCAAGAATGTTATGCTCGAGGGGCAATAATTCTTGAACCATGAAAGATTTTGCTGAATCCTTTGACCACGAAATTCCTAAGACTTCAGAGATTAAAAAAATTAAAAAAAAAAAAATCGATTTTTTGAAACTGACAAACCGGAAGACCCCCTTAAGGCATTAACATTATCTTAAGAATAATTTATATGATTTTGTGTATAACCTGTGATACCAGGTTCTCGAATTTTAATTATGAGTTGTTTACTCTTCGTTTTTTTCTTTGCATGTAATCTTATCTTTTTGCTATTAACCCATTTTCGGCCGCTGGTCGATTTTTCGACCAGCCACTTTGAAGCAGAGTAGCTCTGCACTTAGACATTATATCTTTGAACTTTAATAATTTTTTTTTAAAACGATAAATTTAGAGATGTTGGCGAAGGCACGAAAAAAGCTTTTTTTTAGTCATATTTTGAATATTCTGAAAAATATATAACCTTTTCAAATTATTGATTTATTATTGATTATTTACGAAGTCTAAAGACCAAATTACCACAATCAATTGATATTCATAAGATTATGGAAATATTTTTACCTCTCAGCACCGCGTACTTTTCAGTGCCCGAAAAATCGACCATTGGCCAGAAGTCGTCATGTATGCACATATATAAGCCAACAATTGTTTGTTTTCATGCTTGATTATTATTTGACTAAAACTATGTACATATATATTTGTTTTTATTTGAAATTGAATTTTTATTTTTTTATAAAAAAAATTTGTAAAAAAAAAAACAAAAAAATCCAAAAATATTCTTGATTAAGGTCCTAAATGTACATAAGTCCTTAAAAGGAATTAAAAAAATATTGGCTATTTCTGGTAGCGGCCGAAAATGGGTTAAGGAGTAATTTTGCAGAATATAATATTTAGGCAAGCATTAGAGATAAGGCTTTGCATTCGTGACCATATTTAACTTTAAAACGCAGAAACATTTATCGTGGCAACTTTATCTTATCACTGAATCGTGTTATTGGCATTATGGCTTTATGTGTTGAATACACTCTTGAACACTCTTGAATGTGAATGTGTGCAAATTGAAATCGCGCAGTGTGGCTTGTTTATTATTAATTACAAACTTTATCACTTTTTTATTTCGGGAGGAAGATTGTACAAGATTACATTTGACCAAGTCTGAACATTGTACACAACCTTAGAATTACTCGGTGCGGCAAGTCGAATTTATGGTCGCTTATTTCTTAATTTAGATAAGTATACGAGGCCTGCTAAAAAATTGGGACTTTTTACTTTTCCCAAAAAAATGTTTTTCTATTTACCAATACCTTTTTTGACCCCTTCAAAGTAATCCTTTCAGACATAATACATGCCACCACTTTTCCAACTCTCGAATCACTTCAGCTATGCGGCTCTGTCCTTTCTCGGGTCTTTTTAGTTTTGGGAACAGGAAAAAGCCGTGTACGTGGATCATGAAATTAAGAAATGTCACATTTTTTCAACAGACCTCATACAGGTACCAGAAACCAACCAAACCTAGGAGTGCTCGAATTCCTTGTGGAGCATTTCATATTGAAGATCCCTAAGCCTGCATTAGCTCCTGAAATTCACTATGTCATCCTGCCGGTCTTATCTGTAGGTTATTGTATGAGTCATATTGGTTGGCCACTGATTAAGATGAACTGCAGATACAAGGTTTTTGATTAGGCGTATTAGTAAAAATTCGCAACAAAAAAGGTTACACTACATTTTGTGTAATAACAATTGAAAGCAATTTTACACGAATGCAATAAGTTGATAGAAGACTACACAACAATACACGTACAATAACACCATTGAAAAAGTGAAACATTATAAGAAGATGCTTTTTTATTTTTCGGACTTGAAAGCAGACGGTTTTATTAATAAAATAATGAAGAAGAACTTAAACATTCTATTATAATTAGTTAAAGGAAAGCCGAAATCAAAATTGTTGATACCGAAAAAGGAAGACTTTTAAAATATGGCGTGTTGCACCAGGTCGAAACTCTGTTTGCGGATTATTATGACTAACTAAATAGATAGGTTTAAAACAAGGACTTTTATCATACTTCATAATTTTTTACATAAACTGTGCAAAAGGCAGGAAATCAGGGCGACGCACAATGTTGCGAGTTCATATAGCGGAGTGACAAAAATAGAAGGTCGTACATAAATAAAATTTGGTATACAGTTATTGTATGAGTAAAGAACTTACTGTCCTAAATTTCATGAAATCGGACCAAAACTTCGACTACCTCCCATACAAACGGATTTGAAAAAACTTCATATTAACAATGAAAATTATCTTTGTTTATAAAAGCTACATTCATAATATTTGTATTTTAATATACATTTATTTATAAATGTGTATATAGAAAAAATGCGCTTTTTTCAAAAGTGATTGAAAATGAAATCTCGATTAATTTCTCCACAGCCGCTCAGAAGTTGCTCTTAGAGGGTTAAAATCTTAGACTGACCCCCACTAATTTTTGCTCCTGAATATTTCTTTCGAACATACCACCAACCTTTAATAAGGCATACATCATCGTTTTTAGAAAGTGGGCTCCCGCTGCTCTCAGGTTGGTCCCCGAAGTATCATATCATAAGAATGACCCCCATTTATTTTCCCTTCCGAATGTTTTTTCCATACACACCTAACCGCTATATCCAACTCTTAAGGTGGCTGCCATACAAAACTAGTAATTTTCAATAGAACTGGCTCCACACTTGTAAATGTAGTAAAGTAAGTGAGGAAACATCGTATCTGGGAAACTACTGTACCGATTTGAATGATTTATTCAACAATCGTCAACATTCCTGAGTGCAAAAAATACAAAATTAATTAGAGTTAAAAAATTCTCCACCAGAGGGCGCCTCCCATACAAGTGAAGTAGTTAAGTTGTCAACTTTTGGTTTTGTACGAAAAAAAATCAAAATGTCGTGTCGAAACTCCATTAACCCCTCTATTTCGAATATAATAGTTATCGTAATTGATTTCCCGAAGCTATCTTCAACAAATTTTTCTATCAGCAGCAGAGCATTATTTGACCGATTACTATTGGCATTCAACCAAACGGTGAAAATATCGTGAATTTGCACTCAAGTCTTTACCGAAAAATGCCAATAATTTGCATTTGCGCAAATATGCGCAGCTGAAAGTGTTACAGCATAATGTACATACTTGCCAAAACAAAATATCAAAAAATTTTGAAAGTGATAACAAGTTTTTTTAAATCACCTTTAAAATTTTAACTCCGTTTTTATTTACTTGTTTTCTTTGTTTAATATTCTTCACAACAGTACTGCTCATAGGTGAGAAGAATCAGCGGAATTTTGGTCTTGCCAGACCTAAATTGTATTAAACTTAAGACAACAGTAAGTTTTAGGGACCCGCTCATAATTGATTGTGAAATATTGAACCTCAAAGTGAAAGCAAAAATGCGCTGTTTGTACAGATTTTTTTTTTTAACGCTGTGAGAGTGTACTTTAAGAGCTCATAACTTCTATATTATCCAATATTTTTTCTTAAAACTTCTTCTTAAAACAAAACCTCATACTCAGATTTTTGTGGTTATAACATTGCATTTTGGCATTTTTGTCACTACTCGCAACACTGTGTGACGCTTTGCCAACTGTAAACCAGCATTTGTGTATTTTTATTATGATTCAGACCTCTTCGGTATAGCTGCTCTGCTTCCTACTAACGTGCAAATCATCAAGTATCTCAGTCGTGCTGGTAGATATGTATGAATGTTTGCCAGAAGCAAACCAAAGTGACAATACATGGTAACAACCAGCATTCAGTTTTGCATTTATGATTGGGTGCAAAGTCCAAATTTCGTATGGGTCGCAGTCTAAAGTCCATTTTCAACGTTCATATGCTTTATTCACTTCTGTTTTGTTCACTAAATTCTCCTTTATTCGTTGTTTTAATCTCTTTCCGTTTGCTTGACAGTTATACAATTGTTAGTTTATTTATACGCTTACTCTCCCTTGAGCAATATAAAATGAACCGGAGATTTTTCATGGCAATACACATGCGCTCTTTAAAAAAAAAGAAAAAGTTTTTGTGTCTACATAGCAAGCCGACAGTTGCGAGAAATACAGAACGAATACCTGTTGGCTGTTGAATGTATATTTTGTAAATTTAGTTTGTTAATATGTTTTGCACATTGCGAGTCGTTGGAATTTCAGAAAAATTTTTAATTGCTGACAATAGTTTAGGGTGCTAGCATGTTAATTGAAAGCATTTAGCGATTATTGGTATTGCCACAGAACTATTACAATTAAAAAATCCGTGGGTTACGCGATAAACACTTATCAACCACATATTCATCTTGCAATTATGAAATCAAATTTACGTATACAACGACTACATGTCCATACATATCGCGAAGGGCAAGAACGTCATAACTAAAAAAAAAAAATTTGTCGAGTTAATGAAACCCTGTGTGTATCTGCATATGATCGATTACACCGTGCGACAAAAATTAAAACAATTTTTCACACCGGAAAAAACCATATGGGCGTGAAACTAGAGATCAAACATAGTAATACTGCGTACTCAGTTTTTCATTTCTACATCCTTTGTCCTTTTGAAAGGGCTTCAAAATTTTGAAGGGGATAAAAAATAAAAAAAATATAAAAAATACTTAACCTCGTTAGATAATGGCGGCATGCATATCAAATGAAAGAGGAAAGGCTCAAGAATTTAAATAAAATTGATTTTTTATCTATTTGTAAAAAAAGGATATGAAAAAGGTCCTTTGAAAATTTTAATCCTTTATATCCTTGAAAATTTTTATAGCATTTTCTTGAAAAGATAGTATGTTAAAACCCAAAATCTCCTTGATCACGTGCCAAAATTTCATTACTCTCGCTTCATTGATTTTGTATATTTTTATTATATAAAATACTGATACTCAAATAAATTAGAATTTTTGTACTTATATGTTACTTCATTAGAATTGCAGGTTTCGCTTTTTTTTAATAACTTTCGAACCAATAAATTTAGAGTAATGAAATTTTGACACGTGATCAAGGAGATTTTGGGGTTTAAC
This sequence comes from Melieria crassipennis, assembly GCA_963668005.1. Taxonomy (NCBI): domain Eukaryota; kingdom Metazoa; phylum Arthropoda; class Insecta; order Diptera; family Ulidiidae; genus Melieria; species Melieria crassipennis. The sequence goes on along the minus strand of OY764963.1, from coordinate 35,022,265 downwards.
ATACTTACTTTTAAAGAAAATTCTGTGTAAATTTTCAAGGATATAAAGGATTAAACTTTTAAAAAATAGATAAAATAGATAAAAAATAAATTTTATTTAAATTCTTGAGCCTTTCCTCTTTCATTTGATATACATATTGCCATATTCTAACGAGGTTAAGTATTTTTTATTATTTATTTTATTAATTTTTTAGTAGGGGAATAGGTTCGGTTGTGGGCACACTTTCGTTTTTGGCTCATAACTTTTCACCAAGTTCATATTAATCGGACATATGGATATCTATGGAAAGCTAAAGACCTTAGCTAAAAAGTAATGATGAAAATAAACCTATTCCGTCAAATAAAAAAATTTGTTTTTAATTTTGTAAAGTAGTCATTTTTAACGAAAATTTTTTGGGTTCGGTTGTGGGCACTGTTGGAAAATCTGCTGGAAACGGGGAAATATGAAGAAAAACCAACACGAATATTGCAAAATATTAAATTTTAATTATTTGAAGCACAATGCACGCATGTGAAGTAGCTGGTACGCATGTCGGCACCCTTTAGATGGACGGGCATTTCAAAATGTAAGTGACCAAGTCGTCCTCCTGGGCTGTCAAGAAGACCTAAAGTAAAATGAAATTCAACCTAATTAATGAACACTCTTCAAGTGCTGTGACGTAAAGAAGGTGGAAAACACCAGTTAACCTGATTCGATGGCACGCGCTGATAACATCCACGAACAAAATCTAAGAAAACACCACCGTCGACGGCTTTGATGTCTCCGAAATTTTCTTCCACCTTCTTCATGTAGCGTTGAAGAGTGGTTCGGGAAATCGCATACACTGCGGCAGTCGATTTTGTGGTTAGCTTATCTGCAGAACAATGTTCAATTGCATCCAGCACATTAAAAAAGATCTCGGACGATTTTTTTTAATTTATCCTCGGATGATATGCCTAAAACAACCAAAAAAAATGCGTAAAAAGACCATTTCCGATGATATAACTTACCAAAACTTACCAAATCGCAAAAAAACGGGTGCCCACAACCGAACTAATTGCGGTGCCCACAACCGAATTTAGCAGCCATTTTGTGAAGAAGGCAAACATTTGTTTGGGGTAAACATATTGGCAGCCGCCGTGGCTCAGTTGGTTAGTGCGTTGGACCGCGAGTCGAAGGCAGCAAACCGCAGGTTCAAATACTGCCCGTAATAACACCTAAAAAAATAACGGGAAAATTCGTTTTCTCTTTCGGTGGCTGTCCTCTCAGCTGGAAATGGCAAACCTCTGAGAGTAAAAATTGCCTATGATAAAGCTCCCAACCAGCCGTTCGGAACCGGCATAAAAACTGTAGGTCCCTTCCACCCGCGTACAAATTCACACGCACAACACGGGTGGTTGCGGGAAGCTAGGCCTTAGTCTCGCGTAAGCGGGCTGTCGTGCCAGTCAATTATTATTAAATTATTAAATTAAAAACATATTGGTTGTAATCAATATTGGATCACAAAGTATAATAAATTTACTAAATAAAAATGCATTTTACTCAACTTCTCGATGGATTCACTTCGATTTATGATACCATTTAAAATGTTTAAAAAAATGTTTGTCTTATTTTTTAAGCACAGAAAGATATATAGCACAAAGCACAGCACAAAGCAGGCGTGTCTGTTCGATTCGGTATTTGGCACAAAAATATCGTGCTTCCATAATGAACAAATGGCCTTAGTCAAAAAAACCCAGCCTGCTTTCTATCAAAAGATACGAAGGGGTGCCCACAACCGAACTATGCCCATAACCGAACTTTTAACCCTAGTATATTAGTATTTTTTTTTATCCCCTTCAAAATTTTTAAGTCCTTTTAAGGTATCATGGCACGTTAGAAAGCTGAATTTTTAATGATTTACAAAATTATTTATTTTTCAGCTCCTTTATTATCAATCTTTTTTTACAATATATTGAATATATATATATTTGTATATATTGTTCAAGAAATACAAACAAAAATTTTTTGTTTGTTTTTTTTAGCATATTGTCTCTTATATAGATGGAGCTGAAGTCGCGTAGAAAAAAAAACATCCTCCAATATGGACACTTAAGGGAGTGTTCCCGTCTAGAATGCCGATTTTAGGCTGTTTTTCAAAAAATTATTTTGGAGCTACAAGGCAACATGCAATATTCTGGTTTTTTGCTTGTTGTTCCTTGCTATTTGGAGAACAGAAACTCATATTTGTGTCAAAAAATTTTATTTTCTAAGTACAAATTTTCAGTGGTCAATGTGACCTTGTCACGCTGATTTTCACTGCTGGCCGATAAGAAATTTCGGGAACCAGTAATCTGAAACAGAAATGGGTATGCAATTATTAATCTGCAATAAATTCCGCGGATGCTAAACCACAGTTTTAGTCAAAATGTTGATTGGAAACAAAATGGCGGCCATATGAAAAAAAATTGTCCAGTTTTGCCACCTTTTTTTACCTTTAGAGTGCTTGAAAATATATTTAACAATAATTTTTTGATGAAAACTTTGGTTTAGCATCCAATGAAAACTATCTAGAACATTTTCCCAAAATTTCAAGTCGATACCTCTCATAGTTGCTGAGAAAAGTTATCGGCCAGTACAAAAAATGTGGTTCCGAGAAAAACGCGTTTAAAGTATCATGCGCAATGTATCAGCGGAGCAAAAAGAGCTGAGATTACTTCAATTAACATGCAAAAAAGTGGGTACTGAGTTTGCGGAATGAAAAACGACTTTGGGGGGTGATAGTACAGTACATTCCGTTTAGCTGCCTATTCGCTTAGGTGCATTTTCTGCTTAGCGCAATTATTTGGCCAAAATACTACTTCGCAAACCGAATGTTCTTCGAAAATTTCACATTTAGCTGCATTTCTCTTAGCTGCACTATTCCGTTTAACAGCCCTGTTTTTGAGCCAGTTTTCTTTGATTTGTATGAAAAATACTTCGTTTAGCAGCACTGGAAAGTTTTGAAATTTTTTTTTGGAAAATAGTATCGAAACAAATTTCCACATTTTCGAAATGGTTGTGAAATAGTTGTGAAATTTAAAAAAAAGGAATATTCGGTAAAATTACCGATTTTACATAAAAGCATATCAGTAAGAATATGTACATAAATATTTTCATTATATCCAGTGTATATTATGTATATATATTATTATGTATGCATAAGCATCTATAAGATAGCGGTTAATTTGCTAATAAAAATTTGTTCAGTCTTACCCTGGTGTAATCTTTTCAATAATTCAATAGATTCGTTCATGCAAAATTTTGATATACATAATATATCAATATTGATATAATATATATATATATTAAATATATTTTGATATTTTATATATGTAGGTGCGCGTACTTTAAAAAAATTTATCTGTTTCCAAAAACTTTTTTAGATATTCCGCTTAGCTGCATTTTTCGCTTAAGTGCCCCAAATCATGTGCATCGAAGGTGAATGCAGCTAAACGGAATGTACTGTATATAGTATACTGTATATATATATATAAGGTACAATAAAACGCCAAAAAAAAAAAATCGATTTTTTCAAACTTCTACCCGGGAACACCCCCTTAATCTCCGGATTGGCTAATCTGAAACAAAAACCAAAAAAGATTCATAGTTATTAAGCTTTCGGACACAGGAATTCACCAGATAAAATAAAAAAAGCGCTAACAATAAAAGGATTAGAGCTTTTTGAAAAAAAGTGTCAAAAATGTACTGCGTTTTTCATCTTTTTTTTTCCAGAAAAAGTACTTTAAATAAAAAATTTTCTTCAATATTGTGGTGGATTCTTGTAAAAAATATGTTAATAAAAAGAACTAAAAATTTTTTTTGTGTTCCTTAAACCTTCCTTCAATATATTGTAAAAAAATTTTCAAAAATATTGATAATAAAGGAGCTGAAAAAGAAATAATTTTGTTAGTAATTAAAAATTCCCGTTTCTAACGTGCCTGATACCTTAAAAGGACAAAGGATATAGAAATGAAAAGCTGAGTACGTAGTATTACTATATTTGGTCTCTAGTTTCACGCACATATGGATTTTTCCCAGTGTGAAAAATGCTGTCGCACGGTGTTATCTGTTAAAACCACGTTGTAAAAAATTCGATACTTTACTCATATTATGACATGAAGAATTTTTTGAAGACTTGAAATGCATATAATGGTAAAATTTAAAATTGAATTTTCTCGGAATGATGTAGTTTTGAGTTATGACGTTCTTGCAGCGAAGGAGCGATATACATATCGCTCCTTCGCTGCAAGAACGTCATAACTCAAAAAAAATTTTTTTACAGTTTATGGCAACCCTGTGTGTATCTGCATATGATCTTTTATCTGTCAAAACCACTTTGTAAAATATTCAATACTTTGCTCACAAGACGACATGAAAAATTTTGTGATACCTTGAACTGCCTGTAATGGTAAACTTTAAAATTGAATTTTCTCGGAATGATGTAGTTTTGAGTTATGCCGTTCTTGCAGCGAAGGAGCGATATGTAGACCTTTAGTGCGTAATAGCAAAGAAAATAAACATACAGAATGCGCATGTCATACAAGCAAAAATTTTGTATGGCGGGTTCTAACATTACGACCCGCGCTCTGCTTTCATAGATCAAATATGTGGTGAGAGCATTGCTTTGCAAGTGAGAACGTAGTTCTATCTGTGGTGCGCTCTTTGGTTGTGCTCGCTGCAGCGATTGTGCGTTAGCACATTGCTGTGGCGTGGAATGATTGCGAGGTGAAGACGAACGCTGTTGTTGTTGCGCTGGCTTTTGTTCTTCTTCTATATGGCTGCACGGCGTCGCATATTGCTCCTGAACTTATTGCACACTGTAGTGTGCGCCAAATCATAGAAAAGAAAATAAAATATGGTTGGCATGGCGACTCATATGGTCGCTACAAACAAAGTTCCTAAAGAATTTATCAAAAAAGTAGACCTAATATTTGATTGCATGAATAGGGCAATCGGATAATTGCTTTAGATCGGCTTTACGATTAAATAATGAGTCGTACAAATTTATAAAGACTTTTTTAAATTATTTGAAAGAAGTTAAATGTATGGATAATAAATGTCTTTTTTAGAACAAAAATCTGTTTTTTAATCACTGATGAAATTAAGCAAAATAAATTAAAACATAAATACATAAATTTTGTATAACAAATAAGTTTTTTAACCAAGATAAACTAGCAAATACTTTTACAATTTTGGGACAAAATTCAAATATCACTCGGTCAAGTGTAGCAACTAATTCGAAGATATACAGGATTCTATGGATCAACTCCTATTACATGCTGAGACAGACGAAACTGTCTTTTGTATTATTTTATTTCAGCAGTAATGATCACGCAAAATATTTTGTAGATAAGAAATATTAAATTATTAATGGAACAATTAAAAAATTAATTGTGGCATCTGTTTCCAAAAACTAAGAAATGATGACGTTTTCACTGCGCTAAGTGAAACATGTTCCATAAAAATTTTAATAAAAATTATCAATCGATTACAGACTTTTGTTATAACCTATTTGCTCCTTCAGATTCCCTGATGACTGCTGTGACAGTAAATTAAAAAAAGGAAGTTCCAAACGATGCAGAACATAGACAATAAAAAAACAACAAAGGAAGAGCTGTTTTATTGACCCGCAATAATTTTTAAATTCCGTTGTTTGGAGCTTCCTTTTTTTATGGCCCACATACAATGTTTGCGTAAAAGAACTAAAATAAGAAAATCTAGGATTTTCAATTTACTGTCACAGCATTCATCACTGAACCATTCGGTAGTAGAATTCTTGCATAAGTCGGATATATATGCCTTAATACCAATATTTTCAGGCTCCGACTCAAAAATTTTGTGAAACAACAGAATGTGTTTTTGCTTGCTTCCATAAGGGAATCCGAAGGTGCTAATAGGTTACCAAAGTCTGTTACCGATTGATAATTTTTATGGAAAATAAATATTTCACTTGGCGCAGTTAAAACTTCATCTTCCTTTCTAAAGTTTTGGAAACATTTTTGAGAGAATTTTGATTTGATTGATAATGGCAGTAAACACTGTTCAATATTGACGTCACATTTTTCTCGAACTGTGTTGCAAAACCAATCGCCAACACAAAAAAGCATACACACAAAAACTACAACAACAAAAAGCATTGGCGTCGTTGAAGCGACGATCATTGCGCTGGCTGATGTGTTGCTGTGAGAAATTTGCACAAAAAATGATTGAGAGTCCAAAACAACCACCAACACCTCAAAGTACACAGGAGAAGCGGTACTTTTACTTCATGTATGTTTGTGGTGGCGTGTGCTTCAGTTCGCACAGTCAATGAGCGTAAACTAAAGCGCTTGCTCTCCTTGCACCGCTCTTTCCCTTTTGTGGCTTCCCCCTGCTCTATGAAGCTCGCAAACAAAAATTTGAATTTTTGAGCTCAGATGCGCCTTCTACAAGTATACACTTCATATTCTTTGGTAATAGACATGCTTTAGTGTTGTATGGAGATTCTTAATAACACTGGTCTGCAACGAAATCCTCCTTTAAATAAAAATATGATAAATATGAAGAGCTTAACATGCTGAATCTAGATTTACTTCCTATTGTTTGCTATCACGTATATCATTTTTAAAATTTTTTTTTAAATACCTCGAAATTCTGTATTTTTTGTGAGTCATTCTTGCACGAACGTTAATTTATTCAGTCTGTACCATATTTTTCCACACAAAAACGACTTGGATTGATAGAAAGGGAGAGAATGATACCGACTGAAGGTATTTTTACAGTAATGCATACACTATCATGCATCATAATGCATCATCCAAGAACTTCTGCTTTCTTACAAAGCTTTAAAATGCAACATGTCACTTAAAATTCATTTTTTAGATTCTCACTTAGATTTCTTTCCCGAAAATCTTGGAGCGGTATCTGATGAACACGGTGAAAGATTTCATCAGGACATATCGCACATTGAGAGGCGCTACAACGGAAAATGGTCGGAAGCAATGCTTGCCGACTTTTGTTGGCCGACTCGTCGCGAAACTCCAGTAGAAAATATGAAAAGAAAAAAAAACGACTAAGTGAAATGATAGAAACAACATGTAATTACATTGTCTTATGATTTTTAATGTTTTTAGTGTGATTATGTGTAATATTTTGTCCTAATTATTAAAACGATTATTGATTTTTCGAACAAAAAATTATTTTCTTAAAAATTCCCTCACAAAAAATATATACGTGATACAAATTTTTTAAAACCCAGTTTCTGTTGAGAAATTGAGAAAAATATCACATCTATAATAATCGTGCACAATAATAAGGAGTAATAAACATTTTTTTTTGCAGACCAGTGTAATCGGTTCTCGATGCTCCGCAACCTCTCATTTTATGCGGTTTGATGAAAAAGTCCAGACTATTGCTAATAAAGAGCGGCGCAAGCACTATAAAAATGACTTGTAAGCCATCGCTGTGCTTTCAAATATTGTCGCTCTTCTTCACTTTCACTACAAAACAAGCACGCAGTGAAGAAAGCTTTTGATATTCATACGAATACTGCACGAAACGACAATAGAACTTCAAGCACCTTGAAGTATAGAACAACACTGAAGTAGAACAACATTGAAGTAGAACAATACTGCAGTGGAACAACACGGAAGTAGAACAACACTAAAGTAGAACAACACTGAAATGAAGCACTGAAGTAGAACATTTTCAAGCATACGGTGTTTTGTTTTGCACGATCGGAGTAGCTAATGTTGGTTTTGGTACTATGTATGGAATCTGCGCTGCATTTCAAGCATTACAACAACATTAATGTAAAAAACGCAGGTTTAAAACATGTTTTTTCGATATTTATTTTAGTCTGTTTCACTCGGTGTGAAGTAGAAGTTCTGTTTCACTCGCTGTGAAGTAGAAGTTCTGCTTCACGCGGTGTGAAGTAGAAGTTCTACTTCACTCGGTGTGCTTGCTATGATTTACCGTTACTTAAACTCATTATCGCTTTCTGCTTTGATGTTTTGCTTCACAACAGAACACAAGCACTGTCGTTGCTGTAGCGAAAAGATTTGCAGTGCTTGCTTTGTTGCAGAATAGAACTATTGCGCATTTGAATTTGCTGTCGCCGCGACACTGAAGTACAGTACTTGACAATACTGTGCAGTAGTGAAGTGTGCCCAATAGAACATTTTGCGCAGCTCTTTAATTGCTAAGTGTTGCTAAGTCGTAGCAGACCTGGTGCTTGCAGGAAAGCATTTGATCCCTTATTCCCTTATGCTCTACTCAGCAATGCCCCAAAAAATAGCTGAGTAAGCCAAACTACAGCACCCTCAATAATGAACATCATTCTCGGAATAACAAAAGTGTGGGCTGCTCCAATTTAACTCACATCCCAACCCCTTACAAACAGAAGCACACCAACATCACTCTTCTTCGTTTGCATAGAAGAACATAAGTCTATATGAATATGCTTATATACATAATTAATTTTAATAATTGACTGGCACGACAGCCCGCTTACGCGAGACTAAGGCCTAGCTTCCCGCAACCACCCGTGTTGTGCGTGTGAATTTGTACGCGGGTGGAAGGGACCTACAGTTTTTATGCCGGTTCCGAGCGGCAGGTTGGGAGCTTTTTTATAAGCAATTTTTACTCTCAGAGGTTTGCCATTTCCAGCTGAGAGGACAGCCACCGAAAGAGAAAACGAGTTTTCCCGTTGTTTTTTGTAGGTGTTATTACAGGCAGTATTTGAACCTGAGGTTGCTGTCTTCAACTCGCGGTCCAACGCACTAACCAACTGAGCCACGGCAGCTGCTGTTTATATACATACTTACGCCAAATACGGCAAAAAATGGAAAAAACATGCAAAATTATGCCAAAATATTCAACAAATATGCAAAAAGCATGCAAAATATGCAAAAAATATGCAAAATATGCAAAAAGTATGCAAAATATGCAAAATACTATATGCAAAAAATATGCAAACATATGCAAATATGCAGTGCATATGTTAGCTCATTCTTAATATTTTTCAATAAAAATAGTTTCTGTCTTGGTCCCGTTCAAATCCGAAGCTCCAAAAAAATATGCACTTGCATATAATTCCGATCCCTACTTATTACCTTTCCCGCAAGAAATAATAATATTATTAAGTATTATATTGCTTTTCCCAAGCAACTTATTACTACATTACTTTTGATCCACATAAAATTTATAAACTTATATAACACAACCTTACCATCCAGTGCTCCTCTCGACTCTTTAGTTTGGGAGGACACATTTTAACTCCCAAAAATAACAAATTAAGTGTACTTCGAACAGCTTTTATTGCTATTTTATTGGTACCTTTCTTTTTTCAAAAGAAATGTATATTTTTATATAAATGAACAGTTAATTTATTTACTTTTATTACTTGTTTTTGTTATGTTAATTAAAGAATTATTTACTTACTTTTTTAAATGAAATTTTTTTAAGACAAATATTGCCAAACTCATAAATTTTAATTAAAATAATTAAAAATTCACGTTTTTTATTTCTCTCCACCTATATGAAACTTTTTGCCTGATTGACTAACTATTAACACAGAACAAACAGTATACAGAATGCGCATCTGGTGTAAAGAAAATTTTCTTTGCTGGTTCCAGCGGTACGACCCGTTCGTCGATACGGGGGAAAGCAGTAAAGGGGACGAGAACGCACAGAACGCGAGAGCGTAAACTGAGAAGCTGTGAGAGCGGTGTATGAAACAGTGACGCACCACACACTGTGGTTGTTGTTGTTGGACAACAAAGCCATGTGCCGCTTGCACGGTTGCCAACTTTTCTATTTCAGAAAGCACTAAAACCGCAAAAAAACACGTTTTTCCACTCAGAAAGCACTGATGAGAAAAAAAAGGTGGTAGTTGTCCTAATATTCCGTGTACCATTGAAGGAAATCTATTGCAGATCAGTGGCAACCGTGACCTAAGTAGCCATTCCACCAAGGACGATCACTTCGGTTATCATGTAATATTCAAACAATGATTTTTTAGCCCAACATTCCAGTGTTATATGGGTGTTAAATGAAATATAGTGTTCTATAACACTCCAGTTATTAAAAAAACTTAAATTTTTTTTCAAGCATGAATTAGTCTTGGTGTCTTTGAAATAAAAAAAAAGCACTAAAAAACGCACCAAGCACCAAACTCAATATTTTCCGCGTTTTGATTTTCAAAAAGCACTAAATTTAGTGCGAAAAGCACTAAGTTGGCAACAGTGGCCGCTTGCATGGTGGTGGCCCGTGCTTGCTTTTTTACGAACAAGAACAAGAAGTGGACAGGTAAAGTTTGCATAGAAAAATTTATTGAGCGATCGCCAAGGCGCATAAATAAGGTGGTAGCACTACGGAAAAAACAAAAATTCAATGGATTTTATTAGTTCTTTTGGTCTGCTTGTAAAAAAGAAGTTGTAAAAAGTAAAAATGACTACAATGAAAATAAATATATGTGTAAAAATATTGCAACAACCAAGGCGCATTAAGAAAGTGATAATTAGTAGAAAACTATTGTTACAATATTGTCCCAATTATCAAAGAAAAAAGTTGAATCAGTTCTGGTGCTGCAACTACCTATTGAATTTGCCTTGGCGATCGTTTTGCCAAATCAACCACCATTCAATGTGCACGAGTAAAGCCAAGCTGGCTTGCTGCGGAAAGCAACAACATTGCGTGTTGTTGTCGAAATGAGAATAAATCAATCTATGCGTGTACATCAATTCCCGCTTACTCTCTCGGTTCCCTTTACATTTTCCGCACCTTTGTTGCTTCCCGCTCGCGTCTGAAATGAAATCGCAAAATTATTTCAAATGCGCCTTCTGTATACTGTTTATTCTGTGCTATTAACCTCGAAAAGATATTAATGTTGTAGGTGAGGGTGGTTCATAGGCAATTTCTTTTTCTATTTTCTAGTCAACATAAATACTTTGCAGCACAAACACAACCTTTTTCTTATTTTTGGAGAAGTTATGAGAAGTTGTTAAATTCTAATGAATAAATAAATATCACAAGAGCTTGCCAGTAGTAAAAAAAGTGCAGGGAATTTAAAAAGGAGGTAGGTATTCAGCAAGAATTATTTGTACTGTAAAATATTTGCCATACTCGGCATTATATCGGGTGATTTTTCAAGTGCTTTCGGATTTGATTAAAATAAAAAACACAAAATTTAGAGAAATGTATGAAATCTTTATTTGAGTCGATAGAACGATCTATATAATTCAATGTTTAAAGATGATTTCATGTAAATGTTGACTGCGGCTGCGCCTCAAATGGTTCATACGCTGGGTCCAATTTTGGCATACTGTCTCCAACATATCGCTCGGTATCTCGGGTAACTGCGGTTATTGTAGTATACCTATTTGTTTTTGTCCATATCACAGTCAAATTGAATGCAATTCAACAGGCGACAAATTTCAAGTATTGGCTTTTAAAAAAATCAATTGAAAAACGCTTCTGATGAAATTTTGAAAGTTTGTAAAAACTGTGGTATAGCATGTTCGGGTAATGTGGTAGTACTTTTTTCGTATGCGCTGGAATTTATTCCACTAAATTGTATGAAAATATGATTTTTAACATTATTATGCATGTGCAAATACGCCATCTGACTACAATCAGTCCTCGGCTTACTGTAGTAGATGGAAGTTCTACAACTGCTTTGTTACTGCTTGCCATGCCCTAAAGAGTGGTGTAAGCTAAAGTTATTCCTATTTTATTATTCCTTACAGTCAAAATTACATTTCACTTGTTGTCAGCATTCCATTTGAAAAATTGTTGCTTTTCTGTCATACTCACATTACACGAACTTGACTGCTTTTAAAGTAGTTATGAAAAAATAAAAAAATTTTTGTTATAGCAATTATTCGTATATGCTATATTTTAAATTACACTCAGTTATTGATTTTAATTTAACTTAAGAATTAAAATGTATATGTATTAATGACTTAAACAATTTTTTTTCGCTAACTCTAAAAAAAGTCGGTCGCATGCCATCTCATTTTTGTAAAAAGTTATTAAAGCCCTTGCCTGCAAAAGGCATGTTGAGCAAGATTCTTTACTTGTTTGTGCATTGTCAACATTTCATTGCTATTCCGTTGCCTGAATGCCTTTAGTTTTCGAGAAAAACCGCTATACCATACATATAACTTTTTTCTAATATGCTACTCTGGTTATCAAGTAATATGTAATGTAACGATACTGCTTTTAGAAGCCAGTAATATGGAATAAAACGAAATTACACTAGCCGTATTCACGATCTGTGGTTTTTGGTCTTATATCGTGTATTCTTGGTTTTTGTGGTAAATTTTGTAACTTTACAAAAACAAATACAGTACTTTTCGCTTACAGCGAACTTCGAGGGACTGGGCAAAATGGTTCGTTTTAACCGAAAGTTCGCTTTAAAGGGGTCCGTAATAAGCGAAAACATAAAGCGCGTACTTTTGAGATTGGTTCGTTTTAGGCGGAAAATCGTTTTAAACGGGTTCGTTATAAACGAAAAGTACATGGAACTGAAAGTACAACCAATTTACCAAATTTACAATCGCAAAACCCTATTGTAACATTGCGTAGTATTCTGTATTTTCTTGATAGTCTCACTTTATAGATTCTACTATCGATAAATTCTTCCACTCATGGCAAGTATTTTAATTTAATTTTCGCCAATTCCTACAAAATTTGTTCTAAGGACACTTAAATATAAATTTTCATTCTGAACTGCATTCGAATTTTTGCTTTTTCAGATTTTTTGCTTATTCCCGGCATTGTTTACTTGCACGTATTAATGAAAAATCTTCAAATTGAAAGGGTCGCGAAATTTTTATCTGTACCAAAAATTTTCACCTCTAACAAAATGTAAACAAGATCAGCGGTTTTTGCAAATACTAAGTATTTACAACGAGGTCGTTCACGATCTGATGTAAAATTTGATAAATTATACCAAATTTACTACAAAAACCACAGATCGTGAAAAGGGCTATTGAAAAGTTATACGTACCAACACTGCTTAGGCTTATATGGTCTCTGATGTATGCAACACCGGTTTTTCAACATAACATACTTATATACACATATATATATATAACATACATTTTAAACGGATGGAGAAAGGAATGGGAGTATTCCTCATTATCATTTTTATTAAAATAATGCAAAATTTAGGGCTTTGTTGAAATCTTACATTCTAGAGGCAAAAAATTTGCTATGCCCTCGTCTTATACAGGGTTTTTCATCATGAGCCGAAAAAGTAAATAAAGAAAAAAAAATCAATTAAAATTTGAATTTTGATGAAACTTGATTATCAAAATAATATTTGGTTTGTACCATTAGTAATGGAATATGCCATCATTCAAATGACCGCCACGAGCAACCTGGCACACCTCGATGCTTTTTAGGTAATTTTCGATGACTTTTTTACATATAGCAGGCTGTAAGGCGCCAAGAACTGCACGTATGTTGTCCCTCAAATGCTACAGAGTCTGCGGATTGTCTGCATAGACTTGGTCTTTCGCGTAGCCCCAAAGAAAAAAGTCCCAAGGGTTCAGATCGCACGATCTTGACGGCCAATTGGCATCACTAAAACGCGAAATTATGCGTTCATCGAACCTGGTTCGCAATTCTGTCATGTTCGGGCGTGTTGTATGGCATGTAGCGCCGTACTGTTGAAACCACATCTCTTCCACATCCATATCTTCGATCGTTACCCAGAAATACTCGGTTATCATACGGCCATAACGTTCAGAATTGACGGTAACGGTCTGTCCTTCGTAATTTTCGAAGAAATATGGCCCTATGACACCACCGGACCATAATGCACACCAAACAGTGACTCTAGGTGGATGCATTGGGCGCTCGACAACCACGTGTGGATTTTCTGAGCCCCACACAGGACAATTTTGACTATTAACGTAACCGCCGAGGTGAAAATGTGCTTCATTGCTGAAGGAAATTTTGTGCGAAAAATTGGGATTTTCGGACTGTTTTTCAAGCACCCATTCGGCGTAGTTACGACGCATTCTGTGATCTCCCGGCTCCAATTTCTGCACCAACTGAACTTTATATGGATGAAGATGCAAATCCAAATGCAAAATACGCCAAATTGAGGTGATGGAGATGTCCAATTGTTGTGAACGCCGGGGAAGCGATAAATTCGGGTCATCTTCAACACTGGCAGCTACAGCAGCAATATTTTCTGCCGAACGAGCAGGGCGATTACGTATTGGCCTCTGTACATCTTGTTCAGAACCATTTCGTTCGAATTTCGCCAATAAATCCGAAATTGTTGACAAAACAGACCTTCCGTGACGTCCGAAATCCTTCCTTAGTGCGCGAAAAGTGGTGCTCAAATTTTCACCATTTTTGTAGTGAATTTTCACTATGTTTACACGTTGAGCGATGCTAAATCGGTCCATTTTCATAAATGGCAAACACTAAACTACAATATTAACACAATGCAACGACAGATGACAGCTGCGGTTGTCGAACGCAGGGCTGTCAAAGTTTTCGGTTCGAAATGAAAAACCCTGTATTATCCAGGACTATTGCGAGCCATCCAATGAATATTAGCACTACTCTAAAAATGCTTATTATAATGAATGTTTTTTTGTTATGGTTTTTTACGACATCTTACATTTTTGTGCATCTTATGATTTTAGGTGTGTAAAGCATTGGATATAGTCTGCGAAATGGAATATTTCGGATTGGAATATTGGACACCGACTCAAGAAGAAACGCGTACTCGTCAGTGGATTAATTTACGAAATCGCTTGTCGTATGATAATAGTAGTGGTATTCAGTTGATGTTGGCCTTGCGTGTCAAATTCTGGATTCCGGTGCATTACCTCTTGCAGGAAAGTGTACGCAATATATTTTATATGCAGGCTAAATCAGACCTACTTGAAGGTCGCCTGAAGGCACATGATTGGACAAATGCTGCTAAGTTAGCCGCGCTACTGTGTCAAGCTGATGGTATGCGCTTCAATGAACTTTCGTTAAAAGCAAAAAATGCGATATTTGCGAACGATGACCACAGCGTACACAATAAAGCTGACCAGGACAAACATAAAGACAGAAAAGATAAGGAATATGTATTATCCTTCAAAAAGCGTCGGTTATCCAAGCAGAAGTCTTATGAAAATATTGAAAATTCTCATCTGGCATTTCATAATACAACGGGGGCGGCAACATTTCCTGTATCGGGCCCTGAAATTAATGCGAATATTATGAAGATAAAATCACATGTTAGAACGATGTCATACTTGACTCAGCAACCTAGTAGCAGTACAAAATTGTTGTCTGAGCATGACTGTGAGTCTGCTGAAAACAATCTGACTACTTCTCCTCTAAGCGTTTATCAAGATTATCTCATACACCTAGCCGATGATGTTATAGCGAATACACCTAATGACTTCTTAAGTCAAATAGCAATCGAACATGGAAAACTGTCGAGCCTTAAAATGACGCAAAAATCTGCAAAATATTGGTTGTTACAACAAATTCAAGATTTGCCAGGATATGGAGAAGAAGTATTTAGTGGAGTTACTGCCAGCGAGAATTTAGTGCAATGCGATGTAGCAGTTGGTACTCACAGTATCACTGCATGCGTGGGAGATGAGAAAAATACGTAAGCCCCTCATGAAAATACTGGTTTTTTTAAGCAAAAATATCTCAACGGTGAATTTTATTGTATTTTTAGAATACCCTTCAGTGCAGTTACCGCTGCTAAGTCTTTTCGTCGCACACTGAAGCTAGAATATATGGGGGACTACAACGAGCGGAAGGAGCTAGAAATTAAGTTTCCAAAGCACGTTATTGCCGCTGGTCTCTATCGGTCCATTACTGAACGACACGCTTTCTACGTTTGTGATAAAGTTCGAGGAGTTGTTACCAACCAGTTTACCCGAGATCTCAAAGGAACAATAGCATCAATGTTTAAAGAGGACACCGAGCTGGGAAAGCGATACGTTTTTGACATTCAGCACACTTGTCGCGAAGTCCATGATCAGGCACGTCGAATATTGCATGAGCGTGGCATTGAAATATCAACCTATTCGATAAGCAGTAGCTCCTCTGACGAGCTTATGCATTTATCTAGTGGGGTGCAGAATTTCAGTTGCAATAAAATGTATAAAGCCTCGCAAGATAAATTGAGTTTTGCAAAAGGCTACTTTATCGCGGACAAATTTGATGAGGCGTTACGTGCTCGAGAGGATTGCGAATCGGCGATTGCGCATTCAGTTGAAACGCGAGTCTCGGAAGCGATGACGTGCAAAATTTGCATGGATCGGGAGATAAATACAATGTTCAACCCGTGTTGTCATGTGACTGTCTGCACGCAGTGCGCGTCAAGGTAAGAATCTTAACACCGCTTTGTCAACATTAGTAATGTATGTCATTAAATTATGATTACGGAATTCTTGCAGGTGTATACAATGCCCGATCTGTCGTGTCAAAATCACAAATACCGTCAAAGTGTACCTTCCACCGGAATTACGCAAGAGTGTAAAATAGGCAGCCAGTAAAATTGGCATAAATTATTTAGGCAAAACATATTTATGAACTTAGTATGTATATTTTCGAATAATGAGTTACGGCGTTTTAACGCTATTTGCGCAGTTATTAGGCTTAGTATTATTGAAAGCATTACAAATTTGTTGTATATACAAAACTCACAATATACACTTTGAACGAACGAGCTTTATATCAAAACTTTACAAATTCCTTAACTTAATGAAGCGTGTGTGTTGTGTTAAATTTGTAAATAATAAGAAAAAACGATTTAAAATAGCTATAAAAATCAATTTTATTAGTCTCTCACTAAGTCTTAATTTTTTCTGTTTTTTATTTTCTGTAAATATTTAATCAGTAACAATGTTTTTAATTGCATGCAAAAGTACAGAATAATAAGTATTTTCTAGTTTAATTGAATTAAAGAATTAAAGAGTTTTAATAAGAAATAGATGGAATAATAAAAGTTATAAATATAAAGGATTTACGAATAAAAAAACGCAAACTTTTAGATTCTTCACACCTGTTGTTTTAACAATTTTTTTATATTTTTTCCGGAGCAAAGATTACAAACATTTAAAGATTTCATTCAAATTTTATACCGTTTAGCCAATATAGGATGTTAGTCTTCCCTAACAATGGAATTAAAATATTACCTGTTTTATACATTGTCGGTCTCTTGATTAACACTACTTTCATTGATTTTCACTTTCTGATGTAAAATGATTTATAATTTATGTTTGATATAAATTTGTTTGATCTAATTTCTTATTTTTTCTGAATCGTTTCTCATTTTTACAACTGAAGCAAATCCTGAATAATGGAATAATAATGGAATTTTATTTGATGATTAACCTTACTAAAACAAATTAACAATTGTAGTATTGTTTACTGTCGTCCCAACAAAGTTAACAATAAAAGCAATTGTAAAATATTTTGTGAGTGTTCGCTGTTAGCTGTAAAATTGTCACATAAAAAACAAGTTTTATGTTTCACTTGTATGGCACAAGTCCATTTTGAAGTAATACTGGGATATTTAAGAACGCGTTGCGCTCCGAGCATGATGATGATGATGACGTTATTTTATATTTCATTGTATCCTTAACAACTATTTAACAGAAGCAACGATATTAAGCAATAATGATTATGTAGATACAAATAACAAGGAAGTGGTAGGAAAGAGCGAACAAATTCACGTGTATTTTGTTAGTGTTTTTGGTCGGTTCATTGTCAAATCGGACGGACGGTTCACTTGCCAGCATCGAAAAATGCCTCAAATTGCACAGAAAAACAGTTGGCTGGCATGGTTCGCCTAATGTAAACAAAACCAAAAACAATTTTTGACAACCTACCGAACTCTGACGAGGAAAAAATAAAATCCGCGCGCCGGTAACACTACCTTGTTATTGTGCCATGATACAAATGTAAATGAAAAAATACGACTGTGACAGCATGTGTCGTGAGTCGGAAAACATAATAAGTAAAAAAAATAGTTATTGTTATACACAGTAGAAGATGCCAAAAATTGTCTCAAAACTCAATTAATATAAGATCCCTGTATTTGATGCAGTCGGGATGATATTTGTACAAAGTTTGGAAATTTCAGCCATTCAAAATATCTTTAGTATTGGCCAAATTCAAAATTATTTAAAGCTATTATTTTTATAAATGGGACAAATGCCAATGAAGTGGTGAATGCTTTCTTTTGCCCTCAGGTTGCATACCACACACTCGTCAGATACAACCTTTTTGAAAGTACGCGCGTTTAATTAAGGAGACCGTCACGCGCACGGAAAATCAAACTTACGTACGCAGGAAAATCGGCACTTAAGTAGTTTATTGCGGTGAGATTAAGGCGGGATAAAGACCATGTGTTGACGAACTTTGCGTACTTTGCAGAAAAAAGGCAAATTCTCTTTTAAATTAAAACTCGTTTAAAGTTCACAGGGAGCGCGCGGAAACACGTGAGCGAGCGTGCTCAATGCTCTACAGCTCAATAACCGTAGAGAGTTTACCCAAATCCTTTGAAAATAACATTCCTCACGTCTTCCAAATGAAAATTATGTAAAAAAACGATTTTTTGGAACTTTATACGTAGACGACCCCCTTAACCCTCCGATTAGTGAGTCGCACGTTGGCCTTAGCGTCGTGAAAAGGTCCTCAGGGAACTATAACGCATTGTATAGAATTTTGGTTCATAGGGTGTGTTTTGATGGTTTTGGCTGTTTCAGGTTATATATAGTAGTAAAAGGGCACAATAATGATTGATTGATAATTAAATTTTTGTTAAATATAATATAATTTTTTCTTATGTAGAAGAAAAATACAGTGTGTTCCACAAAAGAAATTCGTCTAAACTATTTGCCGTGTATGATAACGGTACCAATCAAACGGTAAATTTTAAAATACATATACATATAAAAAAATGCTTATTACACCGCGCAGTAAGGTGTAATAAGCATTTTTTTGTGCTTAATTTCGAAATAGGAGCACTTTACAAACCGCTATTGACTGACACTCATATCCAAAAATTACTAGTTTGGGAAAAGGAAAACTTGGTTCGAGATTGGAGTTAAATTATATTCACGGATGAGTCCACTTTCGTTGTTTCGAATATCTGGAGGAAAGCTTGGATCGCTAAAGGCCAAAAATTTGTTCAGCGCACTGTTAAGCCTCTAAAAAAACTCATGCTTTTTAAAAAAATGATTTGGCACTTTGACTATCTTTACACAAAACCTAGACGCCAAAATTATGATTAAACATTATGAAAAATTTTTGCTAAAGTCTGCTGTAAAACGTTAGGGGCCGGATACAAGTCGTTGGATTCTACAAGAAAATAATGATCCAAAACACCGTAGTCACCTATGCGCATTTTGGAAAACGAAAGAAGGTATACAACAGCTAGATTTTACTGCCCAAAGTCCCGATGCAAATCCAATTGAAAATGTATGGACTTTTATGAAGGCTAAGGTCCGTGGAAAAAAAAAATCCACAACCAAGCAGCTTTCTGCAACCCTAAAAAAAATTTGGACGAATTTGCCTTCAGGTTATCCCAAAAAATTAAGCGGAAGTTGTGTAAGACGATATCAAGCAATTATTGAAAGCTATGGGGAATGGAGCAGCCGCCGTGGCTCAGTTGGTTAGTGCGTTGGACCGCGAGTCGAAGGCAGCAACCTCAGGTTCAAATACTGCCTGTAATAACACCTAAAAAAATAACGGGAAAACTCGTTTTCTCTTTCGGTGGCTGTCCTCTCAGCTGGAAGTGGCAAACCTCTGAGAGTAAAAATTGCTTATGGAAAAGCTCCCAACCTGCCGTTCGGAACCGGCATAAAACTGTAGGTCCCTTCCACCCGCGTACAAGTTCACACGCACAACACGGGTGGTTGCGGGAAGCTAGGCCTTAGTCTCGCGTAAGCGGGCTGTCGTGCCAGTCAATTATAATTATTAATGTATAAATAACATCGTTTGTGAATATATATACTTATATACATACCCTAGCCCCATGCTATTTTCGTCTGGCCATACGAATTAGTGCAAATTTTAGCTATTTCTGAAAATAGTAGTACAAGGTCCCTAGGGACCTTTTCACTAATCCACGTACTAAACGTTGTTAAACCTCAATAAAAATTAAACTTTTCCTAGAATCACTTCGAAACCAATTTTAATAGCTTTAGCACAATTTTCTCTTGGAATACATGTTGGGTTCGAATATTCGACCTACAACAATAAAAAGTTATGAGAGTTTGAAAATCGAAAAAGTCCCCAGGGACCTTCTCACGAACAGAAGGGTTAAGCGAAATGGGAGAGAAGTCCGCCAAGGGGTCGGTATTAGCACTGCGGGAGATATTTTTCCACTTCTTAACCCAGTCAGCCTCTAAGCGAACGGACTCTTCTGCAAAAATGCGGGGCAGTGTGTGAGGAGGCAGATTAAAACCACATAGAATAAAAAGCATATCCGACCGCAGAGTAAGTAAATATTGCGGGAGAAGACCTGTTTCAAGATGAATCATGTAGTTTAGTGTATTTGAGGGCAAAAATATGAGCTTTTGAATGAAAAACAGGTTTCTCAACAGGGTCGTATTTGTCTACGCCCCACACTTGGGTACCGTAAAACATTACAGATCTTGAAGCCATTTAAACAATTTTCAACTTTTTTGAAACATTAATGCGAGGGTTATTAATGTATTTTAGCCACGTCGCATTAATAGCACCCTTGGAGACAGTAAGTTTTAACCCTAAGTGTTTACAGTAAGTTAACTTGTTATTTAATAGAATGCCCAGATATTTATACTTATTCGTTAACGACTCCAACAAGCTCATTGCCAAACTGCCATTCAAGGCCGGAAGAGATCTTTGATTTCGCAAGGTTAACCTTTAGGCCCCATTGTATACTGTAGTCCCGTATGGCATCAAGCATTTCCTGTAGCTCGAACGGAGATTCTGCCTGTAAAACCAGGTCATCAGCGTACATTAACAGCTTAATCAGCCTCTCCTCTCCGCTCCGCTCCGAGCATGACATACTTTCAGGGGCATGCATCGACTCGCGGCGATACTGGCGTGTTTGAGAATACCTCGAGGAGATACTGAGATGTTCGAAAACGATATATAAGGCAGCTGGGTACAGCGCAGAGGGGAAAGTTTGGTTTTGGCACGCAGCGGTGCAACACGGAGTAGCACGGATAGTGCAATGAGTAACAAATGTAGAAACAGTAGAGTGTAAAATTGTAAATAAAGTAAGTACTAGTTTATCACTGCGTTGAAGAAATTTAGTGTTAAAGAAACGAATACGCCTGCGTTAGGTAGCTAGAACTTATAGAACTAATTAGAAGGTAGAACTAATTTCTTTACATTTGGTGTCAGAAGTGGGATTATGCTAATTAAATTAAAACAAAGGAAGAACAATTATAAAACGCAGACATGGTAAAACTTGATCAGCTGAAGGTGGACCAGCTAAAAAGAGAAAAGTGGAGGAGCCGCCTGTTGGTGATCCGTCGCCGCAAAACACGGCTGCAGACGTTGCGCCGCTGTAAGGAATGGGCATAAGTCAGCTGCTTGTGGCAATGAAAGGCATGTTTCAGGAAACCTCCGCGACGTTGTCAGGTGAATTGTTAGCAAAAATAGAGACTTCGAATCGAGAAATGTCAGCGAGAATGGAAGCGGTGAGTCATGAAATTTCGGCAAAAGTGGAATCGGCGAACCGAAAAGTGGTAGAGCGAATGGAAACCAAGTTCCTGTGAAATTCGGAAAGCTTCAGGAAATTTCGGCACACTTGGAGAAGAAAGTGGAAGGAATTTTCGACAGGATTAATGTGGAAAGTTGCGTACCTGGAGACGAGAGTAGAACATTTGGACAAACGAGTTAGCAGTCTGGAAGATTCGGTTAACAGGAAGATCGACGAGCGGCTTAAGGAAGGTTCAGCCGCTAGAGTGGTTGCCGCCAGTTCGGGAAAGTTTGCCACCGGAATAGAAGTGCCTACTTACGATGATACCACGCCCTTCGACACTAATTACAATTCGATATGGCTGCTTTGGAGAGTCAGTGGACCGATGTTAGGAAAGCTCGGGGACTGATACTGGCTCTTAAAGGTCCTACGGCAGAGGTAATAAAATCAGCTCCCGAATGCTTGAATGTGAATTATTTGATATAAAACAGTATTTTATATTAAAGAAGTAACCATTAAATTTATTAATCTTTTGTAAGCAAAATAATTACAGAAAATAAAACTTAGCTTATGGAAATCTGACGCATGATTTACGGAAACATTTTTCGATTTATATAATCCGAACCTCTCAATTAATTAAGTTTAATAAAAAAATACCAGCTCAGAAGCTGGAGTTATTATATTTCTATTCAAGGTATTTATTTCTTAAAACACTGTTTATTATTTTACTCAATCCCATGCAAAAGGCGCTGGTATCAGTGAGGAATTTAAATCACCATGCACGGCTTACGCTGTAAAAACGAAGCACAGAGTGAAGGTTAAAATCCTGGGATCCGAAAGCATCAGCTCCGGGATTTTCGGGGCTGCTAAAAACAGCCGAGATCTGAGATTGAATGCCTTAGTGAGTATTTAAATGTAAAATATTAGGAGAGTAAGCCAGCTTACGCTCCCAAAAATGAAACTATCCGGAAAAGTAAACAAACAGAACTTTGTAAGAAGTTTTTACCCTTTCCGGTCAATTTCCGCATTTTTTGAGATACAAATTTTTCCTTCAAAATATTAAATCTTATTGAACATTTTAGTAGTAATAAAATACAGAAAATATCAAAAACATCATTTAAGTTGAGAATTAGAGCTCAGTCAAATTTGTACGACATATCTTACAATGGTGAGCAAAGGAGGAAAAATTCATGAAATTGTTGTTTCGTTTTTCAGTTTTATGAACAATTCATTGATTTTAATGACAGAAAACATAAATTATGACAGCAAAAAATCAAAACGTGATTTAATTTTAATTTAATTTGATTTAATCTTATATTAATTATATATATAAACAATTTTTACTAATTTATTTGGCCTTATATAACCGTTGTTGTTGTTGCAAAGTCCTTTTCGCCTTACTAAAACATTTAGGGCCGTTTTCTCAACTAACCGATAAAGTGACCTTTAGTTGTCGGGCCAATCAGTTATTCCTCACTTTAAAGTACCCGATAACTATTTTCGATTTCTCAACTGCCTGATAAATATAAATTTCACAAGTCTGGTTTTTTGGCAACTCTGGTCTACGATGGGCAGCACTTGGCGGCGCAATCAGCTGTTTTTGAAAAATTATAATTATTTTTCGGACGCCGTCAGCTGGAAGCAGAAGAAGCAGGCCTGGCAAAATCTTGGTGATGCTTTTACTGCCAAAACGGACGTGTCGCGACGTTGGAAATCGTTGAGGGACAAGTTCGACAGCTTGAAGCGCAAGTCCAAGCTGGAACTTGCAGCGGAGAAGAGCGAGACGTATCGCACAGGTGGTGGCCCAGCAGCGATTGGAAATGTCAGCAGTGTGTCTGAAAAAATTGCATCGATGGTGGGCTGTCGGCTGTTATATGTTCTATTTGCCGCATTTTGCCACTCCGTACCTTCAAGAGCGTCTTCCAGTGCATGAATATAAAAACCATGGAACAAGTGCAGAATAGCGTACCCTCGTGAAAAAAAAAAAAATATTTGGCTGTATAGAGCTTGGTTTTGTGAATGTAACAAACTAAAAATTTTGCTGGGGAAACACCTACCAAAGGCGTGGCACGGGGTCAAAATTCAAAACTTTTATCAAAATAACTCAGTCAATTTTCAATCGATTTATATGATATGGGTATCAAACGAAAGGTCTTTTTCATACCTTTATTTTGGTGTACCACATTATATACTTTATATGTACGAGTAAAAAATTATAAGCAAAAAATTTTATTTTTATTTTATAAAATTTACAAAACCCGATTTTTTTCTCGAAAAACCTCGTTATTAAGATACAAAAAAATTTACACTACATTATAGCGTGTAGAATTCTCTTTTCAATGAAATATGAAAACATACAGTTTTGTTTTTTTTCAATGCGTGTTTTAATTAAATATCGCGCCTAAGCAAAGAATTTCTGCATTCAAGTACCTTTTGTGTGGACGGCCTTCGGCCGGGGCGCTTGAAAAATAACCCTCATGGGAGTCACCACCGCATCAGGCAACAGTCAGGTGTGCACAGTATTTTTTGTTCAAATCCATAGTTCCAAGCCATAGTTTTTTTGGCAATAAGTTTTTCCCAGGTGGCCGGCCTTCGGCCGGGCGCTAAAAAAATAAATCTCATGGGAGTCACCACCACATCAGGCAACAGTCAGGTGTGCACAATATGGAAATATAAAAACTTTGAACCTCGATATCTCGAAAACGAAGCGAGATATCTATCTATCTATCTATCTATCTATCTATCTATCTATCTATCTATCTATCTATCTATCTATCTATCTATCTATCAATCTATCTAAAAACATCCTCAAATGGCGGCGCCACGGAAACCGTAGAATCCCCTTGCAGAAACATTCTTTTAACTCAATATAAATTTAAATATAAAAACAAAAAAAGTTCAAATGTTCTATATTTCATTGTAAAGGGAATTCCGTAGAGAATATATGGTAACAAATTTATTATATCTTTATTTTGGTTTTTTTCGAGAAAAAAATCGGGTTTTGTAAATTTTATAAAAAAAAAATAATTTTTTGCTTATAATTTATTACTCGTACATATAAAGTATATAATGTGGCACACCAAAATAAAGGTATGAAAAAGAGAAAAAGTTTGATACCCATATCATATAAATCGATTGAAAATTGAATGAATTATTTCGATAAAAGTTTTGAACTTTGACCCCATGCCACGCCTTTGGTAGGCATTTCCCCAGCAAAATTTTTAGTTTGTTAGACTCAGGAGCCAAACTTCTTTGTATAAGCATACTTATTAATTTTTTTCACGAGGGTACGCTATTCTGCACTTAAGCCAAAACCACGCCTATTTTCCATACCGAAAGATCTCAAATTCAAATTTAATTTCAAATTATAACTTCATAACCAGTTGTTTTTTGTTTGTAAACAAACATATGCATGTACTTGGCACCACTTCCACTTATACCTCACTTTAAAGTTTAACCCTTTACGGCTCAAGTTCACCAAACTTAATGAAACCTGGTAGGATTGAAAGCTTTTGGTAAATAAAAAAACCATTTGTTCCACGAGTTTTCAAAATGTTTATTATAAAGTGGATAAGTGGAGAAAAAAGCGGTTTGTGACATTTATGTCACATTGAGCTATAACGAGTACAAAACTTTAATCTTCATTAACATTTCAAAAAACTCTGTTTTACTTTTAAAGTTTTAATGTTTCGTGAAGTGTGAACTATTTTAAAGCAATTATTTTGTTTATTATAGCATAAGGCCACTCTACACTTTTCACATAAAGTTTGCGAGACTCCTACGCATCGAGGGAGCTTGCACCGAACCCTTTTTTCTGCCCATACCGGCCAATGTCCGATTTGATCATGTCTTATCGCAATCGGTGGAGTACTCTGCGCTGGCCACTTATGTTTTTTAGCTTGGAGCTCGCGTTCAAGACTTTGTCGCTTTATGGGGCTAGCTGCGCCCATCTTACAGAGAACCGTTGCCACTTTCATCCTGAAATCCGTTGATGATTGCTGACCATCTTTTTGACCATTCGCTTTTCGAACTCTCTTATACAAAATCCATGCATTAGGCATCGTGAGGTCAAGGAAATGGTAGAACATCCTAACTTGCCATCGCTTGCTTCTCAGCAATATTTTGTATCTACCCATAATGCTATCAATTAAATCGACGCCTCCCATGTGGCGATTGTATTCTTGAATTCGGCCGTTCTATAGTGATGTATTTTTTGGATTTCTTGTCATAACGTCGAACTTCGGGTTTCGGTAGCTCTCCAACGAAATTGGAAGCCAGAATAACAGACTTATTTTCCAAATAACGGTGGAAACATCTGTACCCTCTATATCGCCCACATATTCGGTTGAATAGCCACGCTCTTTATTTTTGATATCCCGATCTGCAGGTAGTTTACAATCTACTATTCTATTTCTCCGTATTGTGCCGAAACTGAAAATTCCTTCCGTTGCTAAATATTTTATCAGCGGCAGAGACGTGAAATAGTTATCAAAATATACTCGATAGTTTTGATTTCTTGGAATGATTTTTGCTAGTCTGTACAACGTTGGATGAAGCACCTAGATCGGGTTTGAAGGCTCCCTGTTATTGTCAGACCCTGTATCCACCTGAAAATATTTTGAACCCCCATTTCTTCGGCCTTTTGGGGTTATACCTTTTTTTCGAATTGTCGGCAAAATGAATGAATTGACGCAGTTTTCAAATTTATTCACTGGCATAGTTTCTTGTACTAAGTGAGTACCAATCGAGTTATTCCAATGCTTTTTTACATTTGGAAGATGCACCACGGACATGACCAATGCTATTCCAATAAATTGCTGTATATCAATTTTGGAAGCACTGAATTTGTTTTCAGGATCCTTTTGAGCTACATATAAACTAGTTTGTTCTGCAATGTGCTCCATTAACTCTTCTGGAAACACTTATAGGAAAAATTGAAAGGGTGTCTGTAAATTCAAAATCTCAGGGTCCAAGGAATCATGGCCCGTAAAACGAAGGGTTTCTTCACTTAATTGAAGATTTTGCTTCTTCCATAAAATGGTTGGCTTGCTGATAGATCTTGAGTTCGCGAGATCTCGCGCTTTCTTAGTCTGTGAAGTTGAAGGGATGTTGTCGTCGCTTTCCAAGTCATCGATAATATTCTCAATATTTACGCCATCTTCCTCATCATGTAAGGAGAACTCCATATCCTCAACTAAATCATTTTCGTTTCCAGTTCCCAAATCAAGGTTTTCCAGTGCATCATCATCGTCATCTTCGAACCCGTCCTCACTTTCTTCATAACTTCTAAAAACTGCTTCAATTAGTTCATAAATTTTTCTGTTGCGATAACTATAAACCATAAAAAAATCACCACGAAGAAATTGAATAAAACATTCCTAAGATCTGCATTCAACTGTTATGTATTCATTTTTAATTTTTCTGATCATTATAACGGTTTGTAACAGATACATATGTCACATTACGCGGCACACAGCAAAAGTTGCCTTTGTTCCGCAATGTGACAGAAATGTTACAAACAGTAATTTCTTGATTTCACAAAAACTATCAAATTTTTTTTATGAATTCGAGCACATTATTTAAAGAGAAAGTATTCACCTGTTGTTTCGCACAAAAGTAGTAATGAAAAATCACTTTGAAATATTTTTTTTTATAATTTCAAGCTTCACGACAATGCACTGTGATAACACTCACGATTTCTGAACACTTGTAGTATTTAATGGTACGGTGGCATCACCCGAGCAGTGCCACTGTTCAGTGTGCATTGGCAACACTCGAGCGATGGCACTACTCGCGGCATGATGGCTGACGTTGCCGCCAAAAGCCAAAGTAGCGAGGAAAAAACGCGCGAAAGACACAAGGAGACGAATAAGTGACAGCGAACGAGACGGACGTGCCGAGCAGAGTCGGCAAGACACCAGTTACCTCATATATTCTTTTTTCCAATCCTTTGTATTACACACTCCTATTAAATAAAGCAAGTAAGCTGAAATTTACAAAAAATAAGCTTACTACAGTTCAGAAGTGGGATAAAAGACCTACTACGAGTGTCGGCCAACAATTTCACAACAACGTGAGTTAGTGAAGTGTCCAGCGGAGCACCCGCCGCCATTTTTCAACAACGCGAGTTAGTGCAGCGTCCAGCGGAGCACCCGCCGCAACTTCATCACAGCGCGAGTTAGTGCAGTGTCCAGCGGAGCACCCGCCGCAATTTCATAACAACGCGGGTTAGTGCATCGTCCAGCGGAGCACCCACTTACGAATCCAGCACCATGAATCGAGCGACGAAGGGCCAATTGATGGCTGAGCTGACGGCTGCGGGCATTTCGCCGCCGCCGAACTCGACACGCACCACTTTGATGGCGCTCCACGCGGAGGCCGGTCTTCCGGGTGGTGACGAGGTCGATGTACTGGAATGCGACGAAGACGCCGCCGCTGAGATCCAACGGCTCGAACAGCGGGCCGCCCTACTGGAGCTGCGCGCAAAGGTGCGCGCACTAGAACAAGAAACGGCGTCCCCGTCGGGCCGACGTAAATTTGATTTTTCCGAAATGGACAGTGCAATTGCCGACTTCACGGGCGACGACTCCTATGGCATCCGGAAGTGGATCGCCGACTTCGAAGACATTTCAGCCACGCTCGATTGCGATGATCGCGATCGATACATTTGTGCGCGCCGCAAGTTGAAGGGTACAGCAGGTGTGTTCCTCCGCACAATTAATGTCACCAATTGGGCGGAGTTGCGTCCTATGCTAGTGGCTGAGTTCGATCGCCGTACGAGCCGCCAAGAAGTCTACGACCAGCTGCGTCAGCGTTTTAAGAAGAAAAACGAGACGAGCTTCCGGTACGTCCTTATTATGGTGGAGATTGCCTCACATGCAGGCATCGAAGCCAACGAAGTCATTGAAGCGATAATTGCCGGCCTACAAGATCGTACCTCCGATATTTCGATCTTGTATGGCGCAACCGACATCCAGCAGCTGAAGGAGCTGATGGTTCGCTACGACAAGCTGAAATTGCGCCGCTCCGAAGTGCGCCTTCCGATTCCAGCTGTCACACCTCCGACGAGCGCCACCCACACCAAACTTCCGACTTCCGCCGCAGCTAGTGGACCACGCTGCTTTAATTGTTCCGGCTACGGGCATTTTTCCTCTGAGTGTCCAAAAGAGCGTCGCGTTCCTGGTTCGTGCTTCCGATGTGGCAACCTTGGCCACCAACAAGCTGACTGCCCGTCAGCCCCGAAGAAACAACGAGCCGTGTTCGTGGGCGTCCACAGTGCCCGACCTATCGCCCGAGAAGATGACGACGGTGATGACGAGGGGACAGCTCAGACCATGAGCGCACTTCAGATGGTGAGTGTTGTGTTTAAGTCGAGTGATTCCAAATGCACAGGTGTAATTGGTTGTCATTCTCTTCTTGATACGGGTAGCCCCGTTAGCTTTATTACAATATCCTTGGTTCCGGAGTTTGTCAAGATTGGACAACCGAGGCCATCGAACTTTTGCGAATTGGGCAAGGCTAATATAGTCACTCACGGTGAGCTGGGTGTTGCTGTGCTACTGCAGAATCGTGTGCGGATAATTCCTGTGTTGGTTCTGTCAGACGACGCTCTTCCGTTCCCGATGCTGCTTGGCAGGGATGCACTCCAGTCATTTAAAATCCTACTGTATTCTTGCCCAATCATTCCTAGTCCTGAACATAGTTCTGTATTTAACGTTTCTGGCAATGCCATATTAAATGAACCAAAAGACGTGTGCGTTTGTAATTCACCTCTGACTTCCGAAGTGGCTCAATTGAATAGTGTAAGTGAAAGTGGGGGCCCATCCAGGCGAATTCTCATTAATCGGAAGGGAATTGTTTCAAATTTCTTTGCCACTCCGCGTCGAACATTGTCGCGGCCTGGTGCCATTGAGGCGCTTGATGAGTTCCAAAATTCTCAGAATCCTTGGGTTCTTGTATCTTCCGACGAAATTGACATTGATCCGCAGCTTGCTGCACCGTTCCGTGACTGCTTACGCCACGGGATTACCTCCGAATATTTGAAGTTTGATCAAAGTTCGGTGACTGTCCCGAATTATGATATGACGATACGCCTCACCACCGATACGCCGTTCTTTTGCTCGCCTCGGCGACCCTCTTACCGCGAGAAGGATGAAGTGAGTGCGATCATAAGTGACCTTCTGCGACGCGAAGTAATCAGAGTCAGCGATTCACCCTATGCTTCACCTATTGTGTTAGTTAAGAAGAAAAATGGTGAAACGCGCATGTGTGTTGATTATAGAGCGCTCAATAAATTGACAATACGAGACAATTTTCCTATTCCGTTAATTGACGATTGCCTTGAATATCTCGGCAATAAGAAAATATTTACGTTACTTGATCTCAAGAATGGTTTTCACCACGTGAAAATGGCGGATGACTCGACGCGATACACTTCTTTCGTAACCCCGAGTGGTCAATACGAGTACATCCGAATGCCATTCGGGCTGAGAAATGCACCCTCAGTGTTTCAGCGGTTCATATCGCGAATCCTTAAGCCTTTTACCGATACCGGACTTATTGTAGTATATTTTGACGATATTGTGATCGCCTCAAGGGACATTGCCGAGCATATGGAGTTGATAATCGACGTCCTGCGCTGTCTTGCTCGTAATGGACTAGAGTTGCGATTGTCAAAGTGCAAGTTTGCTTACGAACAGATTGAATATCTGGGATACAATGTCTCAGCGTCTGGTATTACTCCCAGTGGGGACCATATACACGCTATACAAAATTACCCAGTGCCAAAAAACTCTAAGGAGCTACATTCATATTTGGAATTATGCTCATATTTTCGGCGGTTTGTCCCGTCATTCTCGGTCATTGCCCGTCCTCTGAATAATCTTACGAAGAAGGAGGTCCCGTTTCATTTCAATGATGAGTGCCGAGAGGCCTATGAAATGTTGCGTACCGCTCTTACCTCCGCCCCAGTTCTTGCGATTTACGACCCGAAGCGTGAAACCGAACTGCATTGCGATGCAAGCGCAAAAGGCTTCGGTGCCGTTTTGCTTCAGAAAGGCGATGATGGGAAATTGCATCCAGTGTCGTACTACTCGAAGAGTACAACGCCTCAAGAAGCCACTTATCACAGTTTCGAGTTGGAACCTCTTGCTATTGTCTACGCCCTCCGCCGATTCCGCACTTATTTGGAAGGCATTCCATTTAAAATTGTTACTGATTGTAACTCACTAACTCTAACATTAAATAAACGAGAAATGAATCCGCGAATCGCTCGCTGGGCCCTTGAATTTGAAAATTATAATTATTCCGTTTCCCATCGACCTGGCGCCCGTGCCATATGGTTTCTGTCGTTGGTTCCGAAGATATTGATTTCCAAGTGAGGGCCGTACAAAACCGCGACCCAGTTATCTCTAAATTGAAGGTTAGTTTGAGTGAAGGTGAGTCAAAATCGTATGCTATGCATGACGGAATTGTTTACCGACAGGACCGAAAGGGGGATCTATTCCTCTATGTGCCCGGTGAGCTTGAGGAGAATGTGGTGCGGCATACTCATGAAAAGATTGGCCATCTCGGTGTTACGAAGTCTATGGACCAGCTTAAATTACATTACTGGTTCCCTGACATGCAACCGAAAGTTGAAAGATGTATCCGCAATTGCATTAAGTGCATTCTGTATTCCGCCCCGACTCGTACTAACGAGCACAATTTATATAATATCCCGAAGCAGCCCGTTCCATTCCACACGATCCATATTGACCACTTCGGTCCCCTGCCGTCACTTCAGTCCAAACGAAAACATATTCTGCTGGTCGTCGATGCCTTTACTAAATATGTAAAATTGTATCCGGTCGTATCGACAAGTACGCGTGAAGTATGCATTTCGCTCAATAAGTATTTTGAGTATTATAGTCGCCCTTCGCGAATAGTGAGTGACCAGGGACGTCTCTCGAGTTTACATCTTACCTTTCGGATAAAAATATCGAGCACGTAAAGGTTGCGGTTGCGTCCCCGCAGGCAAATGGTCAAGTTGAGAGAGTGAATCGGACGCTTAAAGCGATTCTGGCCAAATTGAGCGAGCCGCTGGCTCATTTCGATTGGGTGCGCCAGCTAGCGCATGTTGAGTACGCACTGAACAATACGGTTCACCGGTCAATTAAAACGGCCCCTAGCAAACTTCTCTTTGGCGTTTTGCAGAGGGGGTGTGAGGTGGATCGGCTTACCGAATTCTTGGATGAGAAAGATGTGAACTCCGTCGGAAGAGATCTAGAGGTTGTGCGAGATCAGGCCGCTGTTGCCATTCGGGAGAGTCAAGATTACAACTTAAAGCGCTTCCATGAGCATAGTCGACCGCTTAGGGTTTTTGACGTGGGAGACTTTGTCGTTATTCGAAATAATGATACGACCATTAGCACCAACAAGAAGTTTATTCCGAAGTTTAAGGGTCCATATGTGGTAATCAAGAAGCTGCCTCATGACCGCTATGTCGTAGGCGACATCGATGATTGCCCCATTACCCAACTCCCCTATCAAGGCATCCTTGAAGCCAA
The DNA here is from genome assembly GCA_963668005.1 of Melieria crassipennis. Lineage (NCBI taxonomy): Eukaryota > Metazoa > Arthropoda > Insecta > Diptera > Ulidiidae > Melieria > Melieria crassipennis. The sequence goes on along the minus strand of OY764963.1, from coordinate 34,990,057 downwards.
CCATATTCGCAAGTGGGTTGAGCCTCCAAGTAACGAAGTAATTGAGTCGCTTCCGCAACACCTCATTGAAACTAATTTACATCTTCAGCCTTCAGCACCCTAGTTTTAATGACCAGCTGTTCAACCATTGTAAATTAAGTTCCTTTTGATTGTATTGTATGTAGTAGGATGTAAGCTCACTTATGTAGTATGTAAGCTCACTTATGTATATCGATTGATCGGGCCGATCAAAGTGTCAGAACGGCCGACTGTAGTATTTAATGGTACGGTGGCATCACCCGAGCAGTGGTACTGTTCAGTGTGCATTGGCAACACTCGAGCGATGGCACTACTCTCGGCATGATGGCGGACGTTGCCGCCAAAAGCCAAAGTAGCGAGGAAAAAACGCGCGAAAGACACAAGGAGACGAATAAGTGACAGCGAACGAGACGGACGTGCCGAGCAGAGTCGGCAAGACACCAGTTACCTCATATATTGTTTTTTCCAATCCTTTGTATTACACACTTCTATTAAATAAAGCAAGTAAGCTGAAAGTTACAAAAAATAAGCTTACTACACACTAAATGAAAAATTTTAAATTTTAACTTAACGGTTTCTATGTAGTATTTTTATATTACATGCACTACCGTATATAAGAGATAAAAAAAACAAAAACAGAGTTTACTTGTTCATTCATTACTTCATTACTTGTTCACATTGCATTTTATTGCTATTTTAGTGGTTTGTTACAGATAGGGGTTAACAGGCACTCCATCTGACCGGTAAGTTTTATCGGACCGATAGCTTAACAAGCGTTTGAGAAAACGAAAATGCGTTTATTGGCCCAATAAAGTGAACTTTAAATTTAAAGTAAGTTGAGAAAACGGCCTATGAGTTTCGTTCCAATACCTCAGGGAGCCAATCTCTTGGTTATAACCAGGGAAAGGATTTTGAGGACCTAAAAACCTATAAAAAAGGCAAAATAAAATAGCAAAAAAGGCACGGAAAGGCACTAAAAACTGCCAAAAAGGCAGAAAAAGGCACTAAAAACTGCATAAAAAGGCAAAATAGGGCATTAAAAACTGTTAAAAAGGCAAAACAGGCATTTAAAAATTAGAAAAAATACTAGAAAATCTAAAAAAAGGGGAAACGGTATGTATTTTTTAATAATTTTATTTCATCTGACGTATGCAACATACAATATTTATACCTCGTTTTTTGTAAAAGAAAAGGAACATCAAGGTTTTCAAAGATAGTTTAAAAACTAAAACGAAGATATTTTAATTGAAATGTTGGTACATATTTTAAATTCATATTTTAACTTCTCATATAAAAGCATAAAAGCCGTACTTGTATCACAAAAAAATAAATAAAATTTTTGCGCTAACCGAAATTTTTGATTTTGGCATGTTTTTTTCTTTAAATTTTCCACTGCACAACAAAAAATAACGGCTTAGGAATGATCAAATCAATGTAAAAACATCGAAGTTAACGAAATTGCAATGTTGCCACTTAATTTTTTGTAGCATTTTGTGGCATTTATAGGTAAAATAGGCACTAAAAAGGCATTTATGGGTGAAAAAGGCAAACTGCCTATTTAAGGCAAAAAAGGCAAAATAAAAGTGGTATATTTCTAATCAGGAGGACATAATTCGTGCTCATTTTCAATCAGAAATGATTTATCTAGCAGCAAACCAAAAAGGCAATTTCCACAAAATCCTTTCCCTGGTTATAACTTTAATTTGTGCAACTTTAACCTCCTAGACCGACTCTTTTCTGAAATCAACTGGGATCTCTTATTTTCTTCCGATGATGTCTCTAATTGTTTCAATGAATTTAAATTAAGAATTGCGGATATTTGCCGGATAAACATTCCCTTGCTCCCTATGAAAGTGCATACAAATTTTTTTTTTTTGTTCCTGGTCGCTCTACTGTTTCTAATCTCGCGACTTTCACGCATGACTGTATCTCCGCTTTTAACGCCGGATGTCAAGTTGATACCGTCTACACCGATTTCTCAAACGCATTTGACAGGGTATCTCATCGCATTCTGGTTCTTAAACTAGCCTTGGGTTCCACTCCGTCTTCCTCGAATGGATCCGATCTTATCTTAGTAATATGCAATGCATTGTTGTTGTTGATGGTTTTCACTCTGAGCCCTTCACTGCTACTTCTGGGGTCCCTCAGGGCAGCATCCTTGGTCTTCTGTTCTTTGTACTCTTTATCAACGGTATTAGCTGCTTTGTTTTTAGCTGCTTTTTTTTAGCTGCTTTTCCAAAAGTAAGTTCCTGCTTTACTCGGATGATCTAAAAATTTACACTACATGCTGTCGATCTACAATCTGATTTGGACAACGTCACCTTGTGGTGCAATAGAAACCAGCTCTCTTTAAACCTAAAAAAAAATGCTTTTACATGACCTTCTGTAAATCGTCAGCCTTTATCCAGTGCTCATATCATATTGTTAGTACGCCTCTCGAGAAGCTAAGCGACTTCACAGACCTTGGCGTAATCTTTGACTCCAAGTTGTCGTTTGTTAGTCATGTGAACTTCATTATCTCAAAATCCTACTCTATGCTAGCATTTGTCCGTCGTAATCGTTTTGAATGTTCTCTCGCTCAAACTCCTATACACTTCCTTTCTTAGATCTCGTCTAGAATATGCGTCTTTTGTCTGGAATCCATATTATTCTTTTCATTGTAATCGTATTGAAAGAATTCAAAAATACTTCTTGAATTTTGGCCTTCGTTCTCTAAAGTTTTCCAATCCCATTCCTTCGTATTTATCGCGTTACTCTCTCATAAACCATAAATCACTTGAGAGTAGAAGAATTATCCTCTCTTTGGTGTTTGTCCATGATGTTATTTCTGTTGATTGTCCTTACCTCCTGAGTCTAATTAATTTCAGTGTTCCTTCTCATGTCCTACGTCACTACGACTTATTTGTCATATCTCCCTGCAGGTCCAACTACGCCTTGAACGCCCCTTTGGTGAGAGCGCTTTCCGAATTTAACACGATCTCTGGTTCTCTTAAGGGGCACAACTAGTTTGACCGCCTGAAAAAAGGAGATTTTTGTGAATTTTGAATTTTGTGAAGTATTGCATCGAATGTTTTAAAATTTTGCAGATATATTTATGCATAAATAATGAATACAAAGTAATTTTTTCAAATGAAAATATTTCATTTTCAGCAAGTTATCCACCATCTCCTGAGTCTTCAAAAAAAAAAACGTTCTCCCACTGCTGCAGTGATTGTAGCCTTCGCAGTGCCTGAAATCAAAAAAGCCAAAAATTTTACTTAACTAGGTTATATTTCCTATACAATGACCCTCGGTTGTAAAAAAAAAATAAAATGCAACAAAATGGCGGTTTTTTGAAAAAAAATTAAAATTTTGATGAAAAATTTGATGGTTTCTGGCCTGGCATAATTATACTTTTCATCCTATCTTTAAACTGGAGGGTCATTGTATGGAAATACAAATACACAATAAGCTAAAAAAAGACCCAAGTCGATCGGATGATTTGTTATCAAGTTACAGCTGCAGCAAATTTGAAAAATGTAGTTTTGAGAAAAACGCGTTTAACAATAACTCAGGTACGGCCGTCAAGTAACGCGCCATTCTAAATAATGAGAAGCTGCTATGTAGAAGGCTGTAACTCAGAAACTATTTAAGATTTTCACTTAAGATTTTAATATGTTATTTTTAAAGGTATAAATTATCGAAAAATGCAAAAACAAAAAAAACGAAATTTTCAAAATTAACCTTAACCTCGATCTTTCCATTTCCAAACAATGATTAAAATCACTTCTGAACTGCTTTTATAAATTACGTTATTCTTATTGTTATTCTATTCCTAAGTTATTTTCCTATTGTTATTCTATTTTTTAAGTTCATATATTGTTGTTTGCTTAGTAAGTAAGTTCAATTACTGTAGACCTGAAATAAATTAAATGAATGAATAATATAATATAATATAATATAATATAATATAATATAATATAATATAATATAATATAATATAATATAATATAATATAATATAATATAATATAATATAATATAATATAATATAATATAATATAATATAATATAATATAATATAATATAATATAATATAATATAATACAAGGTGCGTCCCAAAGTAAACAGGACTTTTGCAATAGGGACGTTTCTGGTGGCGCCATCTATGTGTGAGGACATGCGTTGGAAAGGTACATCTTTCATTCACATACTGTCTAAATTTCATGACATTTGGTCTAGTAGACGCCGAAATATCCCGCTCAATGTGACAGTATGTTTTTAACTTTGGTACGAGAATGTCGATCGAACAAAGAGCTAATATTAAGTTCTGTTTTAAACTTGGTAAAACTTTTACCGAAACGTTTAAATTGTTAAAGCAAGTTTATGGTGATGATTGTTTATCCCGTGGCCGTGTTAATGAGTGGTTGAATCGATTCAAGAATGGTCGTGAAGACTTGAATGACGACGAACACGTCGGCCAGTCGAAATTTGTGATTACTGACGATGCCATCAAAACTGTGCGTGATTTTATCAAAATGCAGCCAAAATCATCATTGGAATTGATGGAAATGGAATTGAACATCTCCAAAACATCAATTGATCGCATTTTAACCGAACATTTGGGTCTCCGTAAAGTGTGTTCTCGCTTCATTCCGCACACTTTAACCGACGACCAAAAAGCGCAGAGAATTGAGCACGCAAAAGACATCGTTCGGAAAGCCAGACGTGATCCAAATTTCTTGTTCAACATCGTAACCGGTGACGAAACGTGATGCTTTCAATATGATCCCGAAACAAAGCGTCAAAGTGCCGAATGGAAGCACCCAGATGAGCCAAATCCGAAAAAAACCCGCCGTGAGAAGTCAAAAATCAAAACTCATCTCATTTGTTTCTACGATTCAAAGGGAATAATTCATCGAGAGTTTGTTCCACCGGGAAAAACAATTAACGCTTTGTTTTATGTTGAAGTTTTGAAGCGTTTGGTGCATCGCATTCGTCGTATTCGGCCAGAATATCGCGAGGAAGGAAGTTGGCGTTTATTGCATGATAATGCACCGGCTCACAGAGCCCTAGTTACGACCGATTATTTGACCAAAAATCGCATTTTTACCATCAATCATTCACCGTATTCGCCTAATATGGCTCCCTGTGACTTCTACTTATTCGGTCAGTTGCATTTGCCGATGAAAGGAAACCGTTATAAGGACGTTGAGGACATCCAAAAGGCTTGTACCAACATTCTGAAGGCGATGCCGGCCGATGACCTAAAACACTCATTCCAAATGCTTTTGGACCGTGCAAAACGTTGTATCGAAGCAGAAGGAGAGTATTTTGAATAAATAAAAAGAATTATACAAAAATAATCATCCGTTTTCTTTATTTTATAAAAGTCCTGTTTACTTTGGGTTGCACCTTGTATAATATAATATAATATAATATAATATAATATAATATAATATAATATAATATAATATAATATAATATAATATAATATAATATAATATAATATAATATAATATAATATAATATAATATAATATAATATAATATAATATAATATAATATAATATAATATAAAATAATACCCACAAGAAACTTCTTAAAATATATAATAAAAGACAACACCATAACGACCGATAAATGCAGACGATGTAGCCTTCATACAGAAACAATAGAACATATAATCAATGGATGCCCGATGCTGACAGGAACACAATATACAGAAAGACATAATACAGCCGCCAAAATAATACACCAACTCATAGCACAAAAATACAAACTCACAGAAAACAACGACCCATATTTCAAATATAAACCTGACCACACTAAAATCTACTGGGACAAAACAATCCACACAGATAAAACAATACCACACAATAGACCGGACATAACACTCACAGACAAAACACATAAAATAACATACTTAATAGAAATTAGCATACCCAGTGACCACAACATCCAAAATAAATATACCGAAAAAATAGAAAAATACCAACCACTAAAATATGAAGTAAAAAGGGTATGGAAACAAAATGAAGTGCGAGTGATACCCTTTATAATATCCTCCACCGGTATTCTACACAAAACTTTTATAGAAAACTTAAACCTGCTAGAACTACCGAAAACAACACACCACACGATACAGAAGGCAGTTATTCTTAAAACATCACACATCGTAAAAACATTCCTAGGTGTACAATAGAAGTGTCAAAATGGCTTGCAGCACGCAATCTGCCGCCATGTTTGACTAAAATGGACCCTGCCTCGCGCGGTATGCGGGGGGGGGCGGAGAGTGGCGTGGGATATAATATAATATATTAGTTTTCCACAAGCCATGGCTTCTTCGACTGTTTGTGGAATTCCTTCTTCTACCATTCTGCAAACGTCATGGAACTGTTTCTTTGGTCTACCAACTTTACCAGTACGCACAAGCTTCGGTCTGCCTGGTCCAATCTTGATTGCTTGCTTGTCATTTGTCTGCTGCTCGTCTAAATCGCTTTCGCTATTGGCTGTGTCATAAGCTTCCTTACGTACCTTTGACTTCGCGCTTTCTGGTTCGCTCGCCAAATCCAACATTAGATAATCCCCCACGCTTTCAGGGTTTTCGCCACCGTCAGAACTATCAAATTTGGTTTCCTCGAACAAGATGTCGCGATGCTCAAACACCCTACCTCTGTTTTTGTCGTATAAGCGGTAAGCATTTGATGTTGTTGAGTAGCCGACCATAATGCATTGAATACCTTTGGCTTCGAATTTAGACCTCTTGTGTGATTTGTCTAATGCAACTGCAATCGAATCAAATGTACGCAAGTGCTGCACGTTGGGCTTTCTGCCCAACCAGATTTCGTATGTAGTTTTGTCCCCCAACTTCTTCGATGGAAATCTATTTCTGATATACAGGCATGTGATGGAAATCGATTTCGTACGAAATGGTAAGTGAAAACGATTTGCCGTGTGATGTGTTTCGTTTCGATTCGTTTTGATTTTCGAAATCGAAATCGTACGAAATACCCTGTGATGGAAATCGTTTTTTACGGTTTCATCTCGATTTGAAATCGCAACGAATAACTCGCACGATTTGTAACGACAAAGAGAGTTCATTTTAGTTATGCAATAATTGTGAACAAAAAATTGGGGATAAACAAAGAAATGTTGCGCAGGAAGCTGTCTTTGCCAAAAACCTCAACGTGGTAGCCGTGGGGTTATCACCTCTAAAATGTACCGAAAAGCATCTTAATTTGCTCGGTAATATATAATAAACCTGAAAAGGATTAGTTGGGCAAGCTTTCCTACTACAAAAATATAAATTCGATGTACTTACGCCGACTCTGCCACTTCTAAAGGATTAGAATGATCCCTAGGTGTCCGTCGTTTTATATTTTCTTGCCTTTTCTCCTCAATTTCATTGTAATAATACGCCGCGGCGAAAAACATTCTGGCTTTTAACAATTTTTGCTTTATTTTGCGTAATTTACCAATTGTCAAAAATTCAATTCCACCTGTTTCACTTGTAGAACTTTTTCGAAGTTCGACATGAAATCGTTCGATTTCCATCACACGTAAAACAAATTCGTACGATTTCGTTTTCGTTTCGAATTCGTACGATTTCCATCACATGCCTGATAGACTGCAGTGTTAACTGCTTCTGCCCATAAGCATTGGCTTGCACCAGCATGCACAAGCATACAACGAGCCATCTCGACTAATGTGCGATTTGCACGCTCTGCCACCCCATTCTGTTGCGGAGTATACGGCGCTGTCAACTGCCGAATGATACCTTGTAGGTATGCCTGAAGGTACGCATCGAATTCAGCATTGACGTACTCGCGACCGTTGCCTTAATCTTGCGCCCGGTTTGCGTTCAACTTTCGCCTTAAATGTTTTAAAGTGTTTATAGACTTCGCTCTTGGCTTTCATGAAATATACGTAAATACGTCGCGACCAGTCGTCAATGAAAGTGACGAAGTATCTTGAGCCTCCCACGGAATTGACTCGGAACGGCCCACACACATCTGAGTGCACAAGTTCTAACAAGTCCTTCGTTTTCGTACTTGATTCGTCAGGAAACTATTACCGTTTCCGTTCATGAATCCTACTCACCATGCAAGTGTTTCATTTGGCTGTGGCTGAATCGACGCGTCCGTGTAACTGTATACCATGCACCAGATGGTTGCGAGAAATTGCGTATAGGCTCCTAAAATTTAGGTGCCCAAATCGATTGTGCCAACCCACGTCCTTGCTGCTTGCTGAATACGCCTTCTCTGTACCGCCTCTGATCACGAATAAGCTGTCGCTTATTTGAACTTGTAGAAGAATTGCGCTTGTCTTTTCTCTTACTGTGGCCTTGCTTGCATCGAATTTCAGAGTGTAGCCTTTCTCTACGACCTTGTTTACTGATATGAAACTTGCTTGCAGCTCCGGAGAGTATAATACCTCCTTCAATACAATATCGTCCCGGAGTTCTACGTAGCCTTTGCCTATGGCTTTTATAAATTTGTCACCAGCAAGTGCAATCTGTTCGTTGTGATGTTCGTAGCGTGTAAACAAACTACGATTGTTACACATGTGTGACGTGCCGCCGCTGTCGATTTACCATTCTGTCCTGTTCCTTCGGACTCCAGCGCTTCCTAGCATCGCCATTCCCTTTTGCTTGGTGTTGTTCTTTTTCTCACACTGACTTGCATAGTGCCCCTTTTCGCCACAAACGAAGCACTTTCCACTGAACTTTTTACGCTCCGTTTTGTTGTCGTTTCTCTTCCTGTTCACATTTTCCGCAGTAAATGCCTGCTCACTCGTTGCTTCTCTGCTTTCGTTTCTTTCATTTCTACTTTGCCTTCTAAACTTTTTTTTTTCAGAGTTGAAAATTTCGGTAACTCGTCCCTCGTTTCTACGGTAACCACAAAGTTCTCGAAGTCCTTTGGTAAACTGGACAAAAGCATTATCGTAACATAAGTAACTCTTCCTGGATCTCTCTGCCTGTTTCCGCCAACTTTTCGGTGATTTCTGTGAAATCGTTGACATGCTGCGCAACATTACCACCTTCCGCCATGGATAGGTTGAGAAGCCGCTTGTAGATAGCTTGATAGATTGATTGTTTATTAAATTTTTTAAATAACAATAATAAAGAATGTACGACAATAACTTTAAAAAGTCGTCTGTCGGAAAAATAATTTAATTTACAATAATAGACAATTGTTCATACATATATAGAGAGTTAACAATATTCACTTACAATCAGACTCCTGTATTCCAAAGCATCAGTGACGTACAAAACAAGACAATTCCAACCATTTAACTCTATTCCATTTAACACATTCACAATTTCATCATCATTTAAGAACAAACTTCCCAAATATCTACATCTAATTCTTTTCAAAATTAGACACCTACCCAAAAAATGAGTTATAGTTTCTAACTCGCTCAAGTTCCAAATAGTGAAGTTTAAATTTCTGTGACCGCCAAGGTATATCAAATCACATCTAGCCTTTAAAATCCACATTATCTTATATTTCCCGAGACTGTCATTTTAATAACTTTTACCGATGTTATGGTCTAATTCTTTGTATATGCGCGAGCTTTTGAGAGCCCTGTCCCACAATTTCTGCCTATTTGTCAAACTCAGAACAGATAATAGTGACTCTATGTTTCTAGTCCAATTTATCCTGCTTAACATGTTATAATCCCAACTAATATTCAATTTTTCTTTTAAAATTTCAATTGCTTTGACCCAGAATACTTTTCTTTCCAATATAAATTTTGAGAGCCTATGCGGCAATCTGCTGTCATCATACTCAAATAAAGTTTTCGAAATGTATCTAAGATGAAGACGCAAAGTATAAAGATGACAGTTCGGAATGTCTGTTTCTAATAAAATGCAATAAGAGGGTGCGTTTGTTGGTAAATGCAAAATTTTCTTCAAAAAATATAACTGAATTTTGTCCACCTCCTCAAACATTTCATAGCCCCAGACTTCCGCAGCATAACTCTGTGTAGCCCTGATTACTGCTAGAAACAATTTCCATTTAGCCGACAGTTTGATGTTCTTTTTGACTAAAAATGAGCGCCACGTTGCGTTTATGCATGTTTTTAAAACTTAACTTTGGAGTCAGTTTTACACCGAGGTAATTGTACTCCGCCGTTATCGGAATATTTGGCCTTTAAACTTCCATTTATTCCATTCCATTCTTTAGCTGCTAGCCTGCCTCCTTGTCGAAAAACCTTAATGGCCGATTTTGACAGATTCACTTCCATGTTCCACAAATTACAATAGTGTTCTAATTTATATATCATTTCTTGTAGGTCCTCGACACTATCAGAGAGCAAAATTATATCATCAGCATAGAGTAGTAATCTTACATTTAAGGGGGTATTACGATTTTTTTGGGCGATTTTCAATGAATTTTCAACTTTTTTTTTTGAGAAACTGAAAAACTTTTTTTATTCAAATCTTTTTACACATCGTAGTATCAAACTTCAAGAGTACAAAAAAATTTTTTTTGACATTCTCATTTAAAGTGTAATTTATAGAGGGCGCTGAAGTGGACATCCCAGTCGGCAAATCAGTTGCGGTTCCAGCTAGATCAGCAATTCTGCATATCTGAAATCAAAAAATCAAAGTGTTTTTGAAAGATAAGTACAATATCTAGTGCCTGACGAGAGGAAATTTTTCTAACTTTAAATGTAACAAAATGGCAGCACTTTAAAAAAAACATACGAAAAATGGTCTTTTTTTTGGGACGAAAAGTCGTGTAGAAAAAAATAAGTAGAAAAAAAATTAGGCCGATTGCACTTTACAGTTTTTCTCCCGAGCTGGAACCGATTTCAAAAACATGATTTCGAGAAAAACGCGTAACGCTGGAGCGCGCGCCCTGCGTTCGCTTCTTTTTCACGCATACATATAACAATATATATACCAATAACTTTTTTTCTAATGTACGGATCGATCTGATATTCGGGGGACGAATTCTAGACGCATATACGAATAGAATGAAACAATAACAAAAAAATCGAAAAAAAATTTCAAAAATCGTAATACCCCCTTAAGTCTTCTATTCAAATTCCCCCTCCCAAACTATCATGTAAATCATTTAGGTAAATAGAAAATAATAGTGGCGACATCAAACATCCCTGCCTTACACCTGTTGTAATATCAAATTTATTTGAAATTGCACTACCAGTCCATATTACTGAGTCTGTATGTTCGTACATAATTTCAATAAATTTTAGCTTTTTGCTTTCCAACGAACTTGTAAGTCTCTCAGTTAATATACCCATCATGATTTTGGCAATGCAATTCATAAAAGAAATACCTCTGTAATTCGATACTCTTTTGAAAAGTGGGAATATTATACTTGTATCAAATGTCGTGTCAGCTTCTCCACTATTATATAACATAGTGTATGCCTTTGCAAGCTCGTTGGGGAATTGACTATTAGCATTTTTGAAAAATTCGTAAGCCACGAATAGGCTTTCCATGGGAAAGAAAAAGTCTAAGCCTGGAGCTTTCCCATTCTTTGTCTTATTCAGCATTTTTGAAATTTCTGTTGCTGAGATTGGTTTGTCCAAGGAGTCGTCTTGTACAAATAGGCTAACATAATCTATTTGATTGACGTGGGTTGCATGATTTAACAATTCCTCAAAGTACTGTCTAAACTCTTCCGGTGGAATATCCGCACTTATGGCTTCATTTGCTCCTCGAACCTTGTTGGCAAATTTCCACCAATCTTTGCTATTGTTTATTACGTTTAATTCTCGTTCTAAATTTTCGTAATATGATCTTTTGCTAAATTCACACTGTTTCTTGTATTTTCTTTAAGCTACGGCGCACAGTGTTGCGAGTTCATATAGCGGAGTGACAAAAATAGAAGGATTGGTCGTATATAAATGATATTTGGTATACAGTTATTGTATGAGTAATGAACTTACTGTGCAAAATGTTAATGAAATCGCACCAAAACTTCGACCACCTCCCATACAAACGAAAAAACTTCATATTAACAATGAAAATTATCTTAGCTCATAAAAGCTACATTCAAAATATTTGTATTTTAATATTAATTTATTTATAAATGTGTATATAGATAAAATGCGCTTTTTTCAAAAGTCATTGAAAATAAAATCTCGATAAATCTCTTCTGAGTGAGCTCGTCAAGTACGGTCGTGTTTCGCCTTCGCTAATCATAATGGTCAATTGTGCAAAGTGCAAGTTGCACTGCTCTTCTACGGACTCGGTGCCGTGTGGCACCTGTTTGTCTAAGTGGCACTTCAAATGTGCCAAGATCAGCGATTTAGCCGAGTTAATAAAAACTAAACGCAATTTAATTTTCGGATGTGATTCCTGCATCTCCGCTCCTCGCCCAACTTGTCATTCCATTGTGCCGTTATTGCTGGACAAGTTGAGTGAATTACGAGGCCTCTGCGATTCTCTCATAAAGGTGCACTCTGAGCACTTGAGTGTGGACAAACCGACATCGGGCTCATCGACGACCTCGAAGGCCGACCCAGTTGTCACTCGCGCCCGCGCTAAAGTGGCTGACTCCCGTACGCTCATGCCTAAGGTGCCTTCTTGCTCACCGCTGCCAACAAAAGTCGCAAGTAAATCGTTGCGCTCTCAATCGCCGTCTATCATTGTTCCTGCTGTTGCTTCACATGCTGCTTCGTCGCTCCGCCTGCTGAGTTCTGCACAGACTTCGTCTGTGAATGCTGCTGTTGCTGATTACTCAGCGTCTCCGTCCGCCTACGCACCGCTTGCTGTTTGCACGAATTCTTCGCCTGTTGCTGTACATGTATCTGCGCCGCCTGATGCTGAGGAGTGCACGCCGCCTGCTGATGCTGAGGCGTCGCTGCCTGCTGCTGCTGAGGCGTCGCTGCCTGCTTCGTCTTCTACTAGTGCGCAGCTCGCCATGGGTTGCTCTGCGCCGGCCGCTGTTTTTGCTAGTGCAGATGCGCTACCCGCCGTTGTGGATCTTACGTCGACTGCCGTCTGTGCGACTGCGCGGCCCACCGATGTTGATGACCTACGCTGCTCGAAACCGTCGTGCTCTTCGTATGCTGCCCTGCCTGCTGCTAATGCTCATTCGCCCGCTGCTGGACCTCCCGCTAGTGAGTGGTTCACTGTCGGTGTCAACAAACGCTCCAAGTCGAAAGTTGTGGTTGTCGGCTCGAAGGCGAACTCGGGCCTAGACGTCGCTGTGAGTAAAAAATGGTTGCATCTATCATCCTTCCGACCTGTGGTTTCAGAGGAGGACCTTCTGAACTATATCGCTAACAGTGCCGGCATCGATAAGCAGCATATTGCGTGCTTTAAGCTTATCAAGAAAGGAGCTTTGACTGATACACTCAAACGAGTTAACTTCAAAGTTGGAGTCTCGGCTTCTGTTTATGAGAAGCTTCTCATTCCTTCCGTCTGGCCAGCTGAAGTCAAAGTACGGCCATTTCGTTTTTTTCAAAAGCCCGCCCAGCAGCCAACGGGCGTATAACCGCCGCCCGGGCTATCTCTGCTAATAATAAGTGCCTTAAAATATATTTTCAAAATGTTTCTGGTCTTCGTACTAAATCACAAAATTTTCGTGCAGTTAGCTCGCATTTAGAATATGATGCTTTTGTTTTGATTGAGACTTGGCTGAATCCAGACTTTTTCAGTGAAGAATTTTTTGACCCGAATCTGTATACTGTTTTTCGCAAAGACAGAGACGCTGCCAAAACTGGCTGTGTGAGAGGGGGCGGTGTACTAATTGCAGTTCGGCGTACTCTCCGCGCGTCACTATGTGCACTTCAAAATGATGACTCGCTTCTCGACCAGCTATGCTTAAAGGTTACGGGCTCTTCTGGCTCTTTGCTTCTGTGCGTCTCCTACATACCGCCTAATAGTAATGAATATCTGTACAAGGCTCATGTTGATAATATTCATGAGCTATACCTTAGATCTAAAGGTGACAATAATCTCTGCGTTTTAGGTGACTTCAACTTAAGCAAAGTTACCTGGTCTTTTATAGCAGATGACTCTTTTCTTACGCCCTGCAATGTTAGTAGTGCTATTGAAATCTATGTAATCGACTCCCTTCTGAGCCTTGATCTACAACAAATCAATGGTGTTGTCAATAAACTTAACCGTATCTTAGATCTTGTATTCATTAATAATAATTTGAACTTTTCGCTGTCGGAATGTACTTTCCCAATCTCTCCATCGGGTTTGCATCATGTCGCGTTAGTAATTTCACTCGAATTTTATGAGTTTCGTTCCGATACATCAGTTAGCCAATTTGTTGGTTATAACTTTAACTTGTGCAACTTTAATCTCCTTGACCGACTCTTCTCGGAAATCAATTGGGATCCCTTATTTTCCTCCGCTGACGTTTCTAATTGTTTCAATGAATTTAAATTAAAAATTGCGGATATTTGTCGGACAAACATCCCCTTGCTCCCTAAGAAAGTGCATAAACTTCCATGGTTCACTCCTCGTTTAAAAAGATTGAAAAATTTGCGGAATAAGTTCCACAAAAAGTTTAAAACCACGGGTTCATACTCTCACAATCAAAAATTTGTATTTTATAAGAGTGAGTTCAATACTCTTAATAGCCGTCTTTACAGGAATTACATCTCAAATTTCGAGGCGAACATCAAGTCTAACCCTAAAGCTTTTTGGCGATTTATTAAATCCAAAAAAGTGAACTCTAGTATTCCCTCTGCACTGTCCTACAACGGCACTACTGCAAACTCTTCCCTTGAAGCAGCTTATCTTTTTGCTCAATTTTTTAAATCTAACTTCCTCCCTGTAGATCCACTCCAATCCGGGGCGCCGATTTATGCTCGAGATACTTTTCTTGACTTTGGTGCTTTGACCTTAAGTACAGTGGATGTGCTGCGTGGTATTTCTTCACTAAAGGCCTCTTCGCAAACAGATGTGGATGGCCTGTCTGCCCTTCTGCTGAAAAAGTGCTCCTTGTCGCTGGCTTATCCTTTGAAATGCTTGTTTAATAAATCCCTTTCTACGGGTGTTTTTATTAACGCGTGGAAGGTTGCATTTATCACGCCAATTTTTAAATCTGGGAATAAGAATGATGTTAATAACTACCGGCCTATCTCCAAATTGTCAAGTATATCTAAACTGTTTGAATGCATTGTTAAGGAGAAGGTATATTTCGCAGTTAAAAGTCTGATTTGTCTCAATCAGCATGGCTTTGTTCCTGGTCGCTCGACCGTTTCTAATCTCGCGACCTTTGCGCAAGACTGTATCTCCGCCTTTAACGCCAGCCTTCAAGTTGATACCGTTTACACGGATTTCTCAAAGGCATTTAACAGGGTATCTCATCGGATTCTGGTTCTTAAGCTAGCCCAGCTTGGGTTCCACTCCATCTTCCTCGAATGGATCCGATCTTATCTTAGTAATAGGCAATGCATTGTTGCTGTTGATGGCTTTCACTCTGAGCCATTCACTGCTACTTCCGGGGTTCCCCAGGGCAGCATCCTTGGTCCTCTGTTCTTTGTACTCTTTATCAATGATATTAGTAGCTGCTTTTCCAAGAGTAAGTTTCTGCTTTATGCGGATGATCTAAAAATTTACACTGCCGTCCGCAGTCCATGCGATGCTGACAATCTACAGTCTGATTTGGACAACGTCAACCTGTGGTGCAATAGAAACCAGCTCTCACTAAACCTAAAAAAGTGCTCCTATATGACGTTCTGTAAATCGTCTGCTTTTATCCAGTACTCTTATCATATTGCTAGTACGCCTCTCGAGAGGCTAAGCGTCTTCACAGACCTTGGTGTAATCTTTGACCCCAAGTTGTCGTTTGTTAATCATGTAAACTTCATTATCTCTAAATCCTATTCTTTGCTAGCATTTGTCCGTCGTAATAGTTTCGAATTTTCTGATCCATACACACTCAAGCTCCTGTACACTTCTTTTGTTAGAGCTCGTCTAGAGTATGCGTCTTTTGTCTGGAATCCATAT
Organism: Melieria crassipennis; assembly: GCA_963668005.1. NCBI lineage: Eukaryota > Metazoa > Arthropoda > Insecta > Diptera > Ulidiidae > Melieria > Melieria crassipennis. The sequence goes on along the minus strand of OY764963.1, from coordinate 34,974,107 downwards.
TATTCTTCTCATTGTAATCGTATTGAACGAATTCAAAAAAACTTTTTGAATTTTGGCCTTCGCTCTCTAAAGTTTTCCAATCCCATTCCTCCGTATCTATCGCGTTGCTCTCTCATAAACCTTAAATCTCTTGAGAGTAGAAGAACTATCCTCTCTTTGGCGTTCGTCCATGAGGTTATTAGTGGTACTGTTGATTGTCCTTACCTCCTGAGTCTAATTAACTTCAATGTTCCTTCTCGTGTCCTTCGTCATTACGACTTATTTGTCATATCTCCCTGCAGGTCTAATTACGCCTTGAATGCCCCTTTGGTGAGAGCGCTTTCCGAATTTAACAAGATTTGTGGTTCTCTTAACCTCGATCTTTCGATCTCCAAACAAGAATTAAAATCACGTCTGAATTCCTTTTATAAATAATGTCATTCTTATTGTTATTCTATTCTTAAGTTCTATTCCTATTGTTATTCTATTTTTAAGTTCTTAGATTGTTGTTTGCCTAGTCTGTAAGTTCATTTACTGTAGACTTGAAATAAATGAAATGAAATGAAATTTGCTCTACACCTGCTCAGAAGTTGCTCTTAGAGGGTTAAAATCGTAGGCTGACCCCACTAATTTTTCTTCCTGAATATTTCTTTCGAACATACCTACACCCTATCTCCAACATTTAATGAGGCTCCCATACAAAATTATCATTTTTAAAAAGTGGGCTCCCGCTGCTCTCAGGTTGGTCCCAGACGTACCATATGTAAGACTGACCCCCATTTATTTTTCCTTCCGAATATTTTTTCTATACACACCTAACCGCTACATCCAACTCTTAAGGTGGCTGCCATACAAAACTAGTAATTTTCAATGGAACTGGCTCCACACTTGTAAATGTAGTACAGTAAACGAAGAAACATCGTATCTGGCAAAGTACTGAACCGATTTGAATAATTTTTTCAACAATCGTCAACATTCCTAAATGCCAAAAATACCAAATTAATTTGATTTAAAAAATTCACCACCAGAAGGCACCTCCCATACAAATGTAGTAGTAAGGTTGTCAACTTTTGGTTCTGTACGAAAAAAAAATCAAAGTCTACTGTCGAAACTCCATTAACCCCTCTTTTTCGAATATAATAGTAATCGTAATTAAATTTCCGAAGCTATCTTCAACAAATTTTTCCATCAGCAGCAGAGCATTATTTGATAAATTGTTATTGGCATTCAACCAAACGGTGAAAATATCGCGAATTTGCACTCAAGTCTTCACCGAAAAATGCCAATAACTTGCATTCGCGCAAATATGCGCAGCTAAAAATTGTACATCATAATGTAGATACTTGCATAAACAAAATATCAAAAAATTTCAAAAGTGATATTTAACGTTTTTTTTAAATCACTTTTAAAGTTTGAACTAACTTTTTATTCACTCGTTTTCTTTACTTAATTTTCATCATAACGGTACTGCTCAGAGGTGATAGTAATCCGCAAAATTTTTGTCTTGCTAGACATAAATTATATGAAACTTACGACAATAGTAACTTTTAGGGACCTGCTCATAATTTATTTTGAAATATTCAACCTCAAAGTCAGAGCATAAAATTGCTGTTTGCACACAATTTTTTTTTCAACGCTGGAAGAGCGTACTTTAAGAGCTCATTACTTCTATGTTATCCAATATTTCGGATTTCTCTTAATTGAAGTATTTCCAACAAGACCTCATACACAGATTTTTGTGGTTATAACATTACATTTTGGCATTTTTGTCACTACTCGCAACACTGTGCGGCGTATTGTTGTCTGTCTTCTATCCTCTGCGTTCTGTTGTATTTTCTAAGCAAACCTAAGGAAACCTATCTTGCTGCTAGGCATTTCCAGTCAAACCATTCAGATTTTTTCGCTAATGTTTTTCCAACTTGTTTGCTTACGGCTGCAGATTTGACAATATCGGTAAAATCTTTTAAAAGACAGATGTCCTTTCCGTTTTTCCTTTTTTGTAACTCTGTTAAGAGTCGCCTGTTATATAACTCAACTAGCTGGGCCCCGCGGCTTCGCACGCAAGCTCACTTGTTTCACCCGATACAAATCCTGAACCCATGTTGACCCCGTCAGATTTTGATTTAAAAAAAACATATGTCTATTATCCTTGATGTCAAGTATTTCCAAAAGTTTTGAAGTCAAAAACCCTTTAAATCATAAGTTTTCACATTTACCCTAAACAAATTCTTAAACCTTAGTTTATCACGGTAGATTTCGATTTTCTCAAAAAATGAAAAGCACATTTTAATTATTTCCCGATAGAAGTGCTTTTTGTCTAAGTTTGAAGTCAAAAGGACCAATAAATCGTGTTTCTCCATACAAACTGTTGTAGTGGTACCGCGTGACCACTAATGCCAACACCATAGCGCACAAGCCAATCGGTGAGACCGACGTGCATCGAGCGGTGCGCGCCACTTTGCTTACACTTGCAAGTGTCAAGTGTCGCATGCACAAGTGGCCTGCACTTGCACAAGCGACACATGTGTGGGCACTCGCACCGATCGCGCATGTAACTCGACCCGACCTACCGCAGGTCAACGCAGAGCGCTGGTCCACTTTGGGAAAGTGCCGCGTTGTCAGATTTGACCCGCGTTGTGATTGGCGCGATGAGAAACTACTGGAAATTTGGGCGGAGCATTGGAAATGCTCAGTAATATAACAGTTATATCTTTTTAGTATATAAGACCTTGTTTTACGGAAATAAATCGGCTTTTGTGCAAGAGACAACTCGTGTGTTCTATTCTGCAGCAAGCTCACTGAGGCTCCAACACAGCCATACACTTTGAGGCGAGGTCCGCCAACAATAGACCACTCACACTATCAACACACACAAACCTAGGACTTTTCCACTACATGGCGATCCTGCCACTTTCGACCCACATCTTCTGTTTCTGAAACCCAGACCAGATTCCCTAACTCAATAAAGAAACAACTGTAAAACAGATCCTGTCGACGAAAAAAAAAAAAAACCTCAACCGTCAGAACACGAGGAATGTCAGAACACAAGGAGTTCGACTCCATCTTCGACAAACTGGTGACCATCACCCAAAACGAACTGCACCTGCACCACGAGGAGTATCAACCAGCCCCGACGCCAACAACATACGATTACCCAACCTACACACCACCCCACCCACAGCCGGCCCAAAGCCCTTAACGATCGAGGAATACCGACGCCGACAGAAGCGGGAGAATACATCACCAAAGGACACAACCCCAAAAAACTATACTCCACACCAGCCATCAACCCGACCGAACAGAAGACCACGAGCAGGGAAAAAAGTTAAACAACGACAAGAACTCGCAGCACTTCATCGCGTGGCACAAAACGAAACAAATAAAGAACGCAAACGGGAGATCGTACAAAAAATCAGAGCAGCAAGACAAGAACAGCAATGGGAAACAGGACTCCAAAGGAGGAAGTAATAATCGCAAACAACAACGCAGCCAGCTCCAGCGCCACAACCACCAACCAAAATAATAATACTTACCTTCTATACTTCGTAACACTATTAGTCATTATACTAATATTCATAGAATTAAATAAGCATTATAAGAACTACATGAAAAAATTAGTATCAAAAAATATTAAAATTAGCACCATAGTTTAAGTTACAATAAAATCAAAACCAATAAATAAAAAAAAAAATATAAAAAATAAAAAAACATTTTGCAGCGTCGCATTCGCAAAAAATTAATAGGAATATATACATATGTATACAAAAAACAAAACCACAAAATGTCAGACAGAAAATTAAAAAACAGACAGAATAAACAGATATACTTCGACGACGAAATAAGCCCAGAGAAAAAACTGGAATACGTCAAAAAACTATGGGCATTTATAGAAATGCCACGAGAACCAACAATGGAAGACGTACTGACCAACACAACACGTGAGGAAGAATTAATCAGACTGTTCAACAAACTAAACCTAAGATTTTAGATGGAAGACATTCTTAGCGAACTAACAAAAATTCTTACGAACTTGAGAAAAACACCAACTCGAAAGTACACAAAACAGACCATAATACAAAAGGTCGACACAATCAACAAATTAAAAGAAGACTTTGACACACTCCTCGAGTCAACACAAAAACAAGAAGAAACCATAGCAATAAAAATACACTTCAACAAGACATACGACATACTCAAACGTACATTACAAGAACAGCTAAGAGAACTATACTCCGAAAGACAAGACCTAGAACAACCATCCGACATGACAACTTTCAATATAGAAACGGCGATGAAAGCCATCCCGAACTTCACGGGAAACCACAAAGAGGTAGACACCTTTCTAAAGATCAATGAAATAATATACAGAAATCTAGACTCGAACGGAAAGACCGAACTAATAGAATTTGTATTCTATGCGAAACTTAATTCTATGGTGAGGAGCAATTGGCAACACCACAATTAACACCCTAGAAGAACTAAAAACCGTGTTGAAAGAAAGGTACAAGAACCCAATAACGATCCCACAGCTGCAAAACCAACTGTCATGTTTCGCACAACGTAACTCGAGCGTTACATCATACAAGGACAAGATACTAAATCTGATTGCCGAGCTCAACAAATTACAGATAGCTCAGACAGGAACGACAACAACCCAAAAGCAGTCATTGATAACAAAAATTAATGAGCAATACAGCCTGACGGTATTCAAAAATGGACTCAATGACGAATACAAACAAACGATTTTTGCCGCAATGCCAAAAACTTTCAATCAAGCAGTCGAATTGGCTCTAGAGCTTGAAAAAGACAACCAGCAAAACCAAACAAGAGTAATGTTTATCAACAGGAACAGCAACTCTAACAGCAACAACAGAAACTACTACAATAATCAGCAAAACTACAGAAACCCAAACAACTCAAACAACTACAGAAATCAGAATAATTCCAACAGAAACAATCACCAAAACAGAAACGACAACCAAAACAGAAACAATTACCAACACAGAACCGTTAACCAAAACAATTTTCGCAATGCCAATAACCAGCAGCGAAACGGGTACGTGAACCACTCAAATCACTACCAACTGAACCGAAATCAAAACCAGAACGACAGAAACCAATACTACCAAAACAACAACCAAAGTAACAGAAACAATTCACGGCCATATGCCAACAGCAATCGAAATGCTTACCAAAGCAATAACAATAATAACCGACAAGGTCGCCCAACTCGAATAAATTACATACAGGGAAACGAGGGCGACCCGGAGGAACAGAATTCGAATCCTCCGGGGGAGGAAGAACAAACAATAAACGAATATATTTAATAACAGACAACTTAACCAATTATGTCACTTTCAAATGCAGTCAATTTTGCAAACCCATGACATTTCTCATTGACACCGGAGCAGACGTATCAATTTGCAAAGTAAACAACGACGACACTTTCGACATTAATACAGAAAACAGATGCAAATTAACAGGAATATCACCTGCGGAAATCAACTCACTAGGAACATTAAAATTGACATTTCTCCTAAGAGACGCAAAAACAGAACTAACTTTTCAAATGGTCAACGACGATTTTCCAATTATCACAGATGGAATTTTAGGAAGAGATTTTCTACTAAAATACATGTGCAAAGTGGATTACGAAACCCTCACTTTAACAATTATTATAAACGAAATTGAACACGTATTCCCCATTACAACAAAACCCCCACACAACAAAACACACACAATTCCAGCCAGATGTGAAGTCATAGTACCGATAAATTTAAGCCTAGAAGAAGACACCGTCATTTTAAACAAAGAACTCACAAACGGAGTATTCTTAGCCAACTCCATTGCACCAGCAAAAGGCAACTGTCACATCAAAATCATTAACACAACAAACAAAACAGTCACAATAAAAGACATAGAACCTCAAATAGAAAAACTGTCAAATTATACAATATTAAAAACACAACACAGAAATAAGTGCACAAACAATAGCAGATTTGAAAAACTAATAACTACACTAAAGCTAGACACCATTGATCCACAAATAAAACAAGAACTAATGGACATTTTTAAACAGTACCAATCAATATTTCATTTGGAAGGAGAAGAGCTCACTACAAACAATTTTTACGAACAGCATTTAAATCTAGAAAACACAACACCAGTTTACATAAAGAATTACAGGCTACCACAAACACAACAAGAAGAGATAAAACAACAGGTACAGAAACTAATAGACAGCGACATAATAGAACCTTCAACAAGCCCCTATAATGCACCTTTGCTATTAGTACCGAAAAAGAGTGATGATAACACAAAGAAATGGCGACTAGTTGTAGACTACAGAAAACTCAATGACAAAATAATTAACGACAAATTTCCTCTCACACGACTAGAAGACGTTCTAGACGTCCTAGGAAGAGCAAAATACTTTTCAACTTTGGACATGACCAGTTCTTTTCACCAAATCCCTTTAGCACCAAGTTCAAGACCACCCACAGCATTTTCAACTCAAGATGGACACTACCAATTCAAAAGACTCCCTTTTGGACTCAAAATATCCTCCAATAGTTTCCAAAGAATGTTAACAATAGCTCTCAGCGGATTAAGCTCAGAAGCGTTCTTATACGTTGATGACATTATTGTGTTTGGATGCTCACTGAAGCATCACAACGCAAACTTAATCAAAGTATTTGACCGATTACAACAATACAACCTGAAGCTAAACGCAAGCAAGTGCCACTTTCTTCGACCAGAAGTTATTTATTTAGGCCATCTAATCACCAACAAAGGCGTTAAGACAGACCCAACCAAATGCGAAGCAGTCATGAAATACCCCACGCCAAAAAACGCAGATGAAGTACGAAGATTCATTGCCTTCTGCAATTACTACAGACGTTTCATACCTGACTTTGCGAATATCGTCAAATGTTTAAACTCTCTCCTCAAGAAAGGGACACCTTTCATTTGGTCAGACGAGTGCGAACAAGCCTTTAAAAATTTAAAAGAAAAATTAGTCAATCCACCAGTACTTCAATATCCAGATTTTAACAAACCCTTCATACTAACAACAGACGCCTCAGACTTTGCCCTAGGTGCGGTACTATCACAAGGTGAAATAGGACATGACTTACCAATCTCTTATGCAAGCAAATCACTACAAAAACACGATATAAATAAACCAATTATAGAAAAAGAACTCTTAGCAATACACTGGGGAATAAATTATTTCAGATCATATCTCTACGGTAGAAAATTCATTGTAGTAACTGACCATAGACCACTAGTTTCACTATTTTCCCATAAAAACCCATCGTCGAAAATGACTAGAATTAGACTAGATTTATCCGATTATGATTTCGAAATAATCTACAAACAAGGCAAAATCAATACGAACGCAGATGCACTATCACGCATCAAACTGGACAGTGACGACTTAAAAGCAATGATACCGACACAAGAAGTACTAGCTATAACACGGAGTAAGGCAACAAAAATAGGAACACAGGAAAAATTTGAAAAAGGGCAAGAAAAATGTGAAAAAGGGCAAAATAAGAAGAAAGAAATAAATACACGCATCAACAGGACGGACATATCTCCAAAGGAGCCTGCGCAACTCCATATTTGGGAATGTACCTCCATGATTGACGTGAAGAATATGAAAAAGTTAAAATTTATTATTGAAAAACGTCGGCCGACGATAAAAATATGTAATAATGAAGTGCACGTGACTTGTAGTGATGACCCTTTGGAACTAGATCCAATGTTGGAGAAGCTACACAGTTCACTAAGTAAGCTGCATATAAAGGAGCTAGCCCTTTGCAGACAAAAATTTATATTTGAAAATATTGAAATGAATGAGTTCAAAAGAAAGTATAATGAACTACATGTAAACAAATATTCGCCCATAAAGATATTAATTTACGACATGCCACTCCAAATACTAAGCCCAATACAACAATATAAATTGATTGACGAATTCCATAACGCATGCATAGCAGGACACTTGGGTATAAGAAAAACCATACTAAAACTAAAACAAAGATATGTGTGGAGAAATATGAGACAAATGGTCAAAGAATTTGTAAACAATTGTTCGAAATGCACGGCAAACAAAATAACGAGACACACAAAAGAAGCACTGACTAAAACGGACACACCAAAAACAAGTTTTGAAACAATAACAATTGACACAGTCGGACCGTTACGTATATCAAACGGATACCGATACATACTGACAATGCAGTGTGACCTTACAAAATTCGTCATAGCACACCCGATAGAAACAAAAGACGCGGAAACAATAGCAAAAACATTGGTAGAACAATTCATACTCAAGTACGGTTGCTTCAAAACGCTGAAATCAGACAGAGGCACCGAATTTACAAACGAGCTAATGCACAACATATGCAAGCTACTTGACACGCGACAAATTTTTTCGACGCCTTACCACCACCAAACAATTGGCGCACTTGAACGCAACCACAGAACCTTACACGAATACTTACTTGCTTTTACGAACGATTATGAATGGGACAAGTGGGTACCGTACTACACATTCGCGTACAACACGACACCACACGTCGAATCCCTATATTCACCGTATGAACTAGTGTTTGGTAAATTGCCACAATTACAGAAATGAAAAAACTTATGACATTGAAAATTATGCCAATGAATTAAAAATTAGGTTACAAACATCAATAAATAAGGCTAGAAATATGATAGAATTAGCAAAAGATAAGAGAAAACTAAAATACGACACTAACACTAATGTAACAAACTTAAAAGTAGGAGATTTAGTATATGTAAAATTAGAGACACGCAAGAAACTGCAAAGTCCATACCACGGACCATACAGAATAGTAGAACGAAAAGGTGTAAACACAATAATAGATATTAATGGAAAACTCAAAGAACTACATAATAACAATCTTAAAATATTCTTAGGAGATAAACAATAAATGTAAGACTAAATCTAACACAACAACATAGAATACATCTCAAGAAAAAATACAATTATTATTAGAACATAACCTAACCACATAACCGTTTTATAAGATAGATATCATATTGTAAATTTATTTAATAACAACATTGTAAAGCAATTCCAATGCCCCCCCGAAATTCTAAAAATTTTTCCAAGGAATAATTTTTCGCTTAAGGGTAAGGGTGTAGTGGTACCGCGTGACCACTAATGCCAACACCATAGCGCACAAGCCAATCGGTGAGACCGACGTGCATCGAGCGGTGCGCGCCACTTTGCTTACACTTGCAAGTGTCAAGTGTCGCATGCACAAGTGGCCTGCACTTGCACAAGCGACACATGTGTGGGCACTCGCACCGATCGCGCATGTAACTCGACCCGACCTACCGCAGGTCAACGCAGAGCGCTGGCCCACTTTGGGAAAGTGCCGCGTTGTCAGATTTGACCCGCGTTGTGATTGGCGCGATGAGAAACTACTGGAAATTTGGGCGGAGTATTGGAAATGCTCAGTAATATAACAGTTATATCTTTTTAGTATATAAGACCTTGTTTTACGGAAATAAATCGGCTTTTGTGCAAGAGACAACTCGTGTGTTCTATTCTGCAGCAAGCTCACTGAGGCTCCAACACAGCCATACACTTTGAGGCGAGGTCCGCCAACAATAGACCACTCACACTATCAACACACACAAACCTAGGACTTTTCCACTACACTGTTAACCCATTGTTGACCCCGTTAGATTTTGATTTTCAAAAAAGTGAAAAACACGTGTCAAATTGTTTCTCACTAAGAGTACTTTCACAAAATTTGATGCCAGTGGCCCCATTAATTCATGTTTTTTTACAGTTTCGCCATACAAACTTTTAACCGGTCGTTGACCCCGTCCGATTTTAATATTCGGAAAAAATGAAAAACACGTATCGAGTTATTTTACATTTGAAATACTTTCACCAAGTTTGAAGTCAAAAGGCTAAAAAAAATTTGTTTCTCCATACATACTTTTAACCCGTCGTTGATCCAGTTAGATTTCGATTTTGAAAATAATGAGAAACGCGCGTCCAATTTTTTTTTATTTCAAGTATTTTTACAATTTTTGAAGTCAATAGGCCTATCGGTTCATGTTTTTTTCGAGTCTACCCTTAAACAAATCTTAACCCATTGTTGGTCCAGATACATTTTGATTTTCGAAAAATTATAAGATACGTGTCGAATTATTATTGATTTAGAGTATTTTCAGGAAGTTCGAAATCACTATGTCTCTTAAATCACTTTTCTTCATACAACACCTAAACACATGTTTTGCCCCGTTACACCCCGAATTTCAAAAACTCCCGTCTTAGCGGAGTTTCATTTTTCAAGATGTACCTACAGTTCAAATTTCATATTTGTAGCTTCAGTGGTTTGGGCTGAGCGATGATGAATCAATCAGTCAGTCAGTCAGGACGAACAATCTATGTACAAGGTGCGTCCCAAAGTAAACAGGACTGTTGCAATAGGGACGTTTCTGGTGGCGCCATCTATGTGTGAGGACATGCGTTGGAAAGGTACATCTTTCATTCACATACTGTCTAAATTTCATGACATTTGGTCTAGTAGACGCCGAAATATCCCGCTCAATGTGACAGTATGTTTTTAACTTTGGTACGAGAATGTCGATCGAACAAAGAGCTAATATTAAGTTCTGTTTTAAACTTGGTAAAACTTTTACCGAAACGTTTAAATTGTTAAAGCAAGTTTATGGTGATGATTGTTTATCCCGTGGCCGTGTTAATGAGTGGTTGAATCGATTCAAGAATGGTCGTGAAGACTTGAATGACGACGAACACGTCGGCCAGTCGAAATTTGTGATTACTGACGATGCCATCAAAACTGTGCGTGATTTTATCAAAATGCAGCCAAAATCATCATTGGAATTGATGGAAATGGAATTGAACATCTCCAAAACATCAATTGATCGCATTTTAACCGAACATTTGGGTCTCCGTAAAGTGTGTTCTCGCTTCATTCCGCACACTTTAACCGACGACCAAAAAGCGCAGTGAATTGAGCACGCAAAAGACATCGTTCGGGAAGCCAGACGTGATCCAAATTTCTTGTTCAACATCGTAACCGGTGACGAAACGTGGTGCTTTCAATATGATCCCGAAACAAAGCGTCAAAGTGCCGAATGGAAGCACCCAGATGAGCCAAATCCGAAAAAAACCCGCCGTGAGAAGTCAAAAATCAAAACTCATCTCATTTGTTTCTACGATTCAAAGGGAATAATTCATCGAGAGTTTGTTCCACCGGGAAAAACAATTAACGCTTTGTTTTATGTTGAAGTTTTGAAGCGTTTGGTGCATCGCATTCGTCGTATTCGGCCAGAATATCGCGAGGAAGGAAGTTGGCGTTTATTGCATGATAATGCACCGGCTCACAGAGCCCTAGTTACGACCGATTATTTGACCAAAAATCGCATTTTTACCATCAATCATTCACCGTATTCGCCTGATATGGCTCCCTGTGACTTCTACTTATTCGGTCAGTTGCATTTGCCGATGAAAGGAAACCGTTATAAGGACGTTGAGGACATCCAAAAGGCTTGTACCAACATTCTGAAGGCGATGCCGGCCGATGACCTAAAACACTCATTCCAAATGCTTTTGGACCGTGCAAAACGTTGTATCGAAGCAGAAGGAGAGTATTTTGAATAAATAAAAAGAATTATACAAAAATAATCATCCGTTTTCTTTATTTTATAAAAGTCCTGTTTACTTTGGGTTGCACCTTGTATATAAAAATGGAGGCGGTACTACCCCCCTTGTCCAATGCTCACAACTTTCTTCTAGTCGAATTGTGCTACTAAGTGGAAAGTTCGTACCAAGTTTCACTGATGTGTGTGTGTGTACTTCATAACTGTTAGATCATAAAAAATGTGCCACGCCCCTTGACCAACGCCGATCAAATCTCGTCAGTAGAATGACATATCTATGAAACGACGGTACACCAAATTTCAATGCTGTGCGGCTTACAACTCCAAAGCTATACCATATACAAGATTTGAGTTGTATGGGCGGAGCCACGCCCTCTTGTTAAATACCCGCCCCATTCCCTCTGTCGAAAGATGTGACTAAATGGTAGGTTCGTACCAAGTTTAATTGATGTGCGACTTACAGTTCTGCTAAAATGTTGGGTAATAAACATGTGCCACGCCCCTTGTTCAGCGCCCATCATATTATAACAATAGAATGAAACATCTATGAAACGACGGTACACCAAATTTCAATGCTTTGCGATTAACAATTCGGAAGCTATTCCATTTAAAAGATTTGAGTTGTATGGGCGGTGCCACACCCCCTTGTTCAATACCCACCGCATTCCCTCGGGCGAAGGACATGATTAAATAGTAAGTTTGTACAAAATTTAATTAATGTGTGACTTATGGTTCCAAAGTTATTGTCTAAAAATTTATTCTTCTGGTGCCACGCCCCGTTTTCCCGACTTTTCTTTTTTCCTAAACCTTCACGTAACAATTTCAAACAAACCCGCCGAAGGAAATATCCAAGTTGGTCCAGTCGTTTTCAAGTTTTAAGCAGCCGAACCAACCACGATTCATTTTTATATCTATTCTATCTATCTATATCTATATCTATATTTTTAATATATAAAAATGAAACGTGGTTCGTTCGGCCGCTTAAAACTCGAAAACGACTGGACCAACTTGAATACTTCCTTCGGCGAGTTTGTTCAAAATGTGTACGTGAAGGTTTATAAAAAAAGAAAAGTCGGGAAAACGGGGCGTGGCACCACAAGAATACATTTTTAGACAATAACTTTGGAACCATAAGTCACACATCAATTCAATTTGGTACAAACTTAGTATTTAATCATGTCCTTCAATAGAGGGAATAAGGTGGGTATTGAACAAAGGGGTGTGGCACCGCCCATACAACTCAAATCTTCTAAATGGAATAGCTTCGGAATTGTAAGTCGCACAATATTGAAATTTGGTGTACCGTCGTTTCATAGATGTGTCATTCTACTGTTAAAATTTTATGGGCGTTGAACAAGGGGCGTGGCACATTTTTTATGACACAACATTTCAGCAGAACTGTAAGTCGCACATCAATGAAACTTGGTACGAACCTACCATTTAGTCATATCTTTCGACAGAGCGAATGGGGCGGGTATTTAACAAGAGGGCGTGGCTCCGCCCATAAAACTCAAATCTTTTATATGGAATAGCTTTGGAATTGTAAGTCGCACAGCATTGAAATTTGGTTTGACATCCTCCCATAGAAGTGTAATTCTACTGTTAAAATTTAATGGGCATTGGACAAGGGGCGTGGCACATTTGTTGGGCACAAACTATCCGCATAATTTTCGAACTGTTCGTCGCACATCAATGAAACTTAGTACGAATTTACCATTTAGTCATATCTTTCCACAGAGGGAATAGGGCGGGTATTTACTAAAGGGGCGTGGCACCGCGCATACAACTCAAATATTTTATATGGAATAGCTTCGGAGTTGTAAGCCGCACAGTATTGAAATTTGGTGTACCGTTGTTTCATAGATGTGTCATTCTACTGATGAGATTTGATTGGCGTTGGTCAAGGGGCGTGGCACATTTCGTATGATCCAACAGTTATGCAGTACACACACACACATCATTGAAACTTGGTACGAACATTCCACTTAGTAGCACAATTCGACTAGAAGAAATTTGTGAGCATTGGACAAGGGGGCGTGGTACCGCCTCCATTTTTATATACATAGATGTTTGTCCTGACTGACTGACTGATTGTTTGATTCATCATCGCTCAGCCCAAACCGCTGAAGCCACAAATATGAAATTTGAACTGTAGGTACATCTTGAAAAATGAACACCCCTAAGACGAGATTTTATTGAAATTCGGGGTTTAAAGGGGCAAAACATGTGTTAAGGTGTTGTATGAAGAAAAGTGATTTAAGAGACATATTGATTTTGAACTTCCTGAAAATACTCTAAATCAAAAATAGTTCGACACGTATTTTATAACTTTTCGAAAATCAAAATGTATCTGGACCAACAATGGGTTAAGATTTGTTTAAGGGTAGACTCGAAAAAACATGAACCGATAGGCCTATTGACTTCAAAAATTGTAAAAATACTTGAAATAAAAAACATTGGTCACGCGTTTCTCATTAATTTCAAAATCGAAATCTAACTGGATCAACGACGGGTTAAAAGTACATATGTATGGAGAAACACGTTTTTTTACTTCAAACTTGGTGAAAGTACTTCAAATGTCAAATAACTCTATACGTGTTTTTTATTTTTTCCGAATATTAAAATCGGACGGGGTCAACGACCGGTTAAAAGTTTGTATGGCGAAACTGTAAAAAACATGAATTAATGGGGCCACTGACTCCAAATTTTGTGAAAGTACTTTTAGTGAGAAATAATTTGACAAGTGTTTTTCACTTTTTTGAAAATCAAAATCTTAAGGGGCCAACAATGGGTTAACAGTTTGTATGGAGAAACACGATTTATTGGTCCTTTTCACTTCAAACTTAGACAAAAAGCACTTCTATCGGGAAATAATTAAAATGTGCTTTTCATTTTTTGAGAAAATCGAAATCTAGCGTGATAAACTAAGGGTTAAGAATTTGTTTAGGGTAAATGTGAAAACTCATGATTTAAAGGGCTTTTGACTTCAAAATTTTTGGAAATACTTGACATCAAAGATAATAGACATATGTTTTTTTAAATCAAAATCTGACGGGGTCAACAATGGGTTCAGAATTTGTATCGGGCGAAACAAGAGAGCTTGCGTGCGAAGCCGCGGGGCCCAGCTAGTATAGTATATATTATAGATATTAGATTTGCGAGCTATCCCAACGTAATTTGGGTAGTAAATCTTCTTTACCTCTAACTGGGCCATCTAACACTAGCTGTAACGTTAGTATGATTGGCTTTATCGTATCGTATTTTAAAGCCAACGATTTCTCAAAAATTAGAGATTTTTTTTAAATTTAAAAGTGGAGATTCCATAAATTCAATTTGCGTGAATTACAAGTTGCATAAGTCTTCGGTTTACCGCATTATAAAGCAAGAAAATTCATTAAAAAAGTTCGTACGTACAACAGAAAGTGGCCCTAGCAAACGTTGCACCTTAAAGAAAGCTGAGTACCCAAGAATGGAAAAAATGCTTTATAAGTGGTAAGGAAAAAAAATGTTCCACTATCAGCAGAGATTTTACCATCAAAAGCCAGTCAGTTGTATTCCAAAATTTATCAAACCAGAAGAAATTTAAGCGTCGACATGGAATAAGATTTTTAAAAATTACGGGCGAGAAATTGTCTTCGAAACCTCATCTTATTGATCCATTTGTGAAAGAGTTTAAGGATTACGTTGATGAGCATGGGTTGACTCTTCACCAAATCTACAATGCCGACGAATCCGGTTTATATTATAGGATGCTTCCAAATCACACTCTTGTCACATGTAATGAGCGAAAAACTTCAAATGCGAATGGCACAGACAAACTGAAATTGTTGGTGGTTGGAAAATCGGAAAATCCACGCGTCTTTAAATGCTTTTTCAATAATCCTGTAATATACAAGTCCAGTAATAACGCCTGGATGACATCATTTATATTCAAGGACTGGTTCCATCATGAATTTGTTCCCCATGTAAGTTAATTTTCACCAATTAGTAGTTGTTGTTCATATAGTGGCGGTAAGGGCATATGTGCCGATTACCGGTGGCCACACTGAGGTCGTCTTAGCCTCAGCCTACTTCCCGGGCGAGCATGAAACGGCACCAACAAGGGAGGCCATAGCCTTAATGGAATATTGCCGCAGTCGGAGACTTCGCTGGATCCTATGCTGTGACGCCAATGCACACCATACCGTATGGGGAAGCTCGGACGTCAACTCCAGGGGTGAGTACCTCCTTGAGTACATTATTAGTAATAATGGAATGTGCCGACTTTCCGGAACGCTATTAGGGGGGAGGTACTAGATCTCACTCTCTCTAGCGCTAATGTCAGTTCGGGAATCTCAAACTGGCATGTGTCAAATGAGGTCTCCATGTCGGAACATCAGCACATTAGATTCGACCTTGGGGAACCCATTTACAATAGCCAAGTTTATAGGAGTCCCAGAAATACAAATTGGGACATCTTTCGGTTTTCCCTAGAAGAAAACGTTAACTGCTCTAATTTAGCAATCAAAACACTTTATGAGCTAGAACTGGAGGCCAATAACCTTCATTCTACTATCAGTCTAGCTTTCAATGAGAGCTGTTCAGCCAAAATGTGTAAATCCCGTAGGGGTATACCCTGGTGGAACAAAAAGCTCGAAGAAATGAGGAAGAAAGTTAGGAAATTATTCAACAGGGCTAAACGTATGAATGAATGGGTTCCATACAAAACAGCCCTAACGGAATACAACAAGGAGCTGCGTAAGTCAAAGAGGGCTACGTGGCGGGAGCATTGCGAAAGGATTGACAACCTCCCGAATGCTTCTAAGCTACATAAAGCACTCAGACTAGACCACTCCAATGGCATTGGTACCCTCTTAAAACCGGACGGCAGTTACACGGAAACTCCGGCTGAAACCAGCAAGCTTTTGCTGGAAACCCATTTCCCGGGGTGTGTACCGCTACAGGCTGTTCCGTCGGTGGATGCAGTTCCACTGACAGCCACCGGCAGAGACATTAGCCTAGCAAGCATAATCTGCATTCCGGCAAAGGTACAATGGGCGATTTCCTCATTTAAGCCATACAAATCTCCTGGACCAGATAATGTACTTCCCTGCTTTTTACAACAGGGAAGGGAAATCTTGGTCCCCTATTTAGTCAGGATTTTCAAATCCAGCCTTATTTTAGGCCACATTCCGAAAGCCTGGTCGGAAGTTAAGGTGGTGTTTATACCAAAAGCAGGCAAAAGGCCAGAACAACTGCCTAAATCGTATAGACCCATTAGCCTTAGCTCTTTCATTCTAAAAACTTTAGAAAAACTATTGGACTTACATATCAGAGAGGCATACCTTAAGAATAGCCCACTTTGTAAGTTTCAATTTGCCTATCAGACAGGCAAATCGACGATAACAGCGATACACCACCTGACAAGGTCGATTGAGAAGGCCTTGGAGGCTAAACAAATAGCCCTCTTATAGCGCTTTTATCGACATTGAAGGTGCTTTTGATAACACATCATATATAGCCATCAAACAGGCCATGATCAGGAAAGGGATAAGCCCCATGATCATAAATTGGATAATATCCATGCTAGAAAGCAGGGTGATAAACCTTGAGCTAGTAGGGCAGAACCAGAAAATAAAAGCCACTAGAGGTTGCCCTCAAGGGGAGTACTCTCTCTATACTGTGGACTCTGGTGATTGATGAACTACTAACCAAGTTAAACGCCCTCGGATTTAGCACAATAGGTTATGCAGATGATGTAGCCATCTACGTTGTGGGCTGGGATGACTCAACCATTGCGAGTCAAATGCAACAGGCCCTCTGTATAACAAACACATGGTGCAGAGACAAAGGTCTCTCGTTCAACCCGGATAAAACGGTACTAGTACCATTCACGAGAAGAAGACGAATACGTCTCAGCAATCCCTCACTGAATGGTAAAGTAATTCATTTCTCAGATGAGGTCAAATATTTAGGTGTCACCCTGGACAAGACACTGACTTGGAACTCTCACCTGAACAATGTTATCGGCAAGGCTACGCGGGCAATGTATGCCTGTCAAAGACTTTACGGTAAAACCTGGGGCCTGAAACCAAAAATGGTTTACTGGTCCTATAACAGCATAGTTAAACCAATAATCACCTATGCATCAGCAATCTGGTGGCATAAGGTTGAACAAAAAAGTGCAGTCGGAAAATTAAACAAACTTCAACGTCTGGCGTGTATAGGCATGAGTGGGGCAATGAGAACGTGCCCGTCAATTGCAATGGAGGCAATTTTAGGTGTGCCTCCTCTTAACATAGCCATCAGGAAAGAAGCCTGCTCTCAGGCCTTAAGGCTTGTCTGCAGTACTGAACTAAAGAGTGGAGATCTTAAGGGACACATGAGCATACTAAAAATGCTCGAAAATGACCCAATGCTCAGGATCTCCGACATTATTCCACCAAAGGTGGAATTCTCCAAAAGGTACAAGATTAACATCTTGGACAGACAATTATGGAGATCAAATCGATTCATACCAGACCCAGGGTCGCAACTTTGGTACACGGATGGATCGAAGTTGGAAGATGGGAGCACTGGCGCCGGGGTATATGGTCCCAGGTTTCACAAAGCTTTTCCAATGGGGAAGCTAGCTACCATCTTTCAGGCGGAAACACACGCCATCATAGAGTGTGCCAGCGAGTGCCTACGCAGGAAGTCGTCTGGCACACATATCTATATACTGTCCGACAGTCAGGCAGTCCTAAAGGCGCTAGAAGCCTACTCGACTACCTCAAGGCTGGTGACGGACTGCCGCAATCTCTTGAATGAACTGGGCAGGCGCAACACTGTAGAACTGCACTGGGTACCAGGGCACGAAGGACATGACGGCAACGAAAAAGCCGACCGCCTAGCAAAAAAGGGTGCCTTACGCCCACTGATAGGCCCGGAACCATTCTGTGGACTACCTAGAGGACACATTCAGGAGTGGTTACGGAAATGGGTTGACCAGGAATTTGCCGACCAATGGACCAACACAACGGGACTACGGCAGGCAAAACAATTCCTGGCCCCGGACAGAGGGGTATCCAACAAACTCCTCAAGCTAACCCGAGAGGACCTTCGCATCCTCACTGGGTACCTAACAGGGCATTGCTCACTTAGGTACCATCTCAAAAATATGGGAATATCCTCAACGGATGTGTGCAGGATATGTGAGCTAGAACAGGAGACATCACTCCACATTCTATGCGAATGTCCTGCGCTCAGTAGAAAGAGATTTCTCCAGTTTGGTCAGGCGTCAATACCGCCATCAACCATCTGGAAACTACAACCCCAAAAAGTGCTAAAATTTATAAAAAGCCTTAACTTGGATGGTTAAAACAAAGGCTGCACAAAAGATCAAGTTGGTCGCAGTGCACTGTAGCCTATATAATAATAATAATAAGTTGTTCATACGTAAACATTTTTTAGGTCCGAGAATTTTTGGCTTCAAAAGGTCTGCCGCAAAGCAATTTTGCTTTTAGATAACGCGACGTGTCACCCAGTTGATGAACTAAAAAGTGATGACGGTTTAATTATAGCAATGAATCTACCACCCAATTGCACTGCGCTTATTCAACCGTTAGATCAAAACGTTATCAACTTGGTCAAATTAAATTACAAAAAGCAACTGCTCACCCACTTACTTGGCGAGAGGTGAACAAATTTGGATACAAACCAAAAACAAACCAAACCATGATACAAAAATATACAGGTAGTTTCAATGCGACAGATAAAAATAAAATTTACAATTGGAAAAAAATATTTGTTTAAAAATTTTGTACTACTGTTTTCATTTTTGCTACAGAGCTGCAATTTCACACAATTAGTTTATGTAGTATATCATTCAGTTTCTGTATTTCTTAATTTTTTTTGCACCCTTAAAATTTTATTTTTATTTGTCAAAAAAGCAAATGACTTTTAATTTTGCTCGATTGAATCCATGGATCATCATGGATTGAATCTACCTGTATATTTTTGTATCATGGCTCAAACTAAAAAACTTCAATCTCAAAAATAAGTTCAGATTCTAGCTAAGTCCTGGGATAAAATATCAGTGTGCAATATTCAAAAATCCTGGAACGCCTTGATCGAATTCGGTAGTGAATGGAGTGAAGAGGATAACATGCCATTAAATATTTTACAAAATATAATTCAGGAAGAAAACGAAGATCTTTCAACTATTGGTACACTTGTAGCTCAAATTGGAACGGAACATCTTTTCACGAATGCTGACATAAACAACTGTAGGGCGATTCCCAAATTTCTAACGACCGAGAATCGTTATCGTTAACGAACTACGTTTGTAGCTTGCAGTAACGAACAAGCTATTCCCAAAATCATACTTAGCGACAAAATTCGTAAAAAAAAATTAACGATTTTTGTCGTTAACTTCTAACGAAAAATGGCAGCACTGGGATTTGACAAGTAATTTTCAACGAGTAAAAACATAATATGTCAAAATTTAGATTTTATTTATTATTTCATTCGTGACAGTAGCAGACTTGTGTTCGTTTAAATTATTAAATTTAAATTTTTGAAATGAGCCGAATGGTTCGGTAAGCGGTAAGCTTCTTCATGTTCTATTGGCGCAATGACTGCAATGTGTGTGTAGTCAATTGCACCAATGCACAGTGATTCGTTCCATAGACAAAATTCAAAAAATTTATGGTCTCAGAATTTAACGATTTTGATGTCATTTGAAAGAAAAAACTCCAACTAAGAAAACCCCAAAAAATCTGTGCAAAAAATCAATTAGTGTCTGTGCAAAAGCGGCTCAAAGTCGAAGCTTTTTTCACAAAAAAATTGAAACTCATATTTTCTGTTTTTTAGTCTATTGTGTAAAAAAAATTTAAAAAATACATGGTTATCAAGAAGTTGCTTAAACTTTCAATATAGAATAAGAAATGATGTGGCCATTTTCGCATTTAATGTTTTCGCAAAATTTGCAAAGCGTAGGCTTTTACTTCACTTTTAATTCGAAATATTGTTCTAAGTTAAAAATCTGAAAATTGGCAAAACTTAGACGAAAATATCTAAAAAGTATGTGAAAGTATGTTCCTGGATTTTTTTTTATTTTAAGAAGCATTCTTTATTTGTCGGATAATGTAATAATATCCTCCGATATCTTCCAATCTCAGAAAAAAATTGAATTTGAAAAGTGGTCTAAACACGTATTTTTCGACAAAATTTATTTTATTTATGCCTAAAAGTATGCAATTAGCACGAAAAATGATAAATTCTGCAAAAATGCAAAACATACATCTATTATTATCGTTTTTATTGCAAAACCAGAGGGTCCCGATACAATTTCTGTTACTCTTTGCAATAATCAATGTTGACGTTACCGATTAAATGTAAAATCTGAAAAATCTAGCCAACACATTTGGTGCTATAGCTTTCCAAAAATGACGAAATTTGCAAAATTAAGCCTCAGGCATTGCCAAACTACAACAGTTTAAGAAAAACCAAATGGAGATTTCAATTCAGCAGACCATGACTAACTAGTATACCAAATTTTATGAAGAACGGACAACTCCTTCTAATTTTGTCCCGCGGTTGTATGGAGTCGAATCACTGTGCAATGGCGCCATCAAAAGGTTCCCGCGCTGCTAGAAACTGATTCCGAGCAGCCAACCTCTCAGCTATCGTCATCGGTTAGCGCACATTTTCCATGAACATGATGTCGTTTATGGCATCTGTTACCCGATGAATGGACCGACTGATTGACGCTTGGCTCATTGTGAGACCCCAGTGCTCTCCTACAGGTCGTTGATAGCAACCGGTCGCATAGAAGCGAAGTGCTGCTAACACCTACAATATGTATACTATACCGGTATGCGCCTATGAAACCGGTAATTCTTTTTGAAAAAAACACGTTTATTGTGAGGAAATGATTACAATTTTATTCTTCAAAGTAATGGCCATCGCTAGCTACACATTTTTCCCATCTCTCAGGCAATTTATGGATGCCTCGCCAAAAAAATGTTTCGTCTTTTGCCTGAAACCAATCATCGATCCATTTTTTGACTTCTGCGTGAGAATTGAAGCGCCGTTCCGTTAATGCGTGGCCCATCGATGCGAACATGTGATAATCCGAAGGCGCCAAGTCTGGTGAGTAAGCCGCATGAGCAAGAGCTTCCCAGTTGTACGATGCAACCAATTCTTTGGTGGCTCTAGTGCGGTGTGGTGGTGCGTTGTCATCGAGGAAAATCACTTTGTGTTGCCTGGCTTCATATTCTGGGCGTTTTTGGCGTATAGCACGGTTCAAATCGGCCAATTGTTGTTGGTAACGTTCACCGTTAACCGTTTCACCAGGTTTTAGAAGGTCATACCATATGACACCACGCTGGTCCCAGAAAACACATAGCATGGCCTTCTTTCCGAAGCGATCTGGCCTTGCGGTCGATTGCGCACTTTCGCCGCGGTTAACATACGATCTTTTTCGTTTGGGATTCCTGAAATAGACCCACTTTTCATCACCAGTTACGATTCGATGCAAAAACGACTTTCTGTTGTACCGGGCGAGCAGCATTTCACAAGTGGTTTTTCGGTTTTCTTGCTGCCTTTCAGTCAGTTCATGTGGCACCCATCTACCGACCTTTAAAATTTTTCCCATTGCTTTTAAACGTTTTCCGACGGTCCGACGGTCAACACCCAATTGTTCTGTGAGCTGTTCTTGCGTTTGGCCATCATCTTCATCGAGCAATGCTTGCAATTCGGTGTCTTCAAACTTTTTTGGTGGCCGGCCACGCTCCTCGTTTCTCACATCAAAATCACCACTTTTAAATTTATTGAACCACTCGTTACACTGTGTGCGACCAAGAGCATGCTCGCCGTAAGCTTCCACAAGCATTCGATGCGATTCAGAAGCGTTTTTCTTCAAATGGTAACACAAAATTAACTGTGTCCGCAAATCGTAATTTGTAGGCACGTAATCCGACATTTTCCGGAGCGTCAAACAATGCGTTGTTGGATGAAACTTGACAAATTGTGAACTGAATATTGTTGACATATGACAGAAGAAGTAAACATGACATTTGGTACGGTTCCGAAGTTTATAAATATTCGGATATTTACCGCTAGATGTCGTTACCGGTTTCATAGGCGCATACCTGGTATGTAATTTGTATGTACGTATGTGCATTTTTTTGTGCTTATTATTTGAGGTTTCTTACCTGCTTTTCAGCCGACAATGCTGATATATTTTTTTTCTGCAGGCGGTCGCCAATTTGGTCGACAATGTTATAAACGAGGTCGGGACTTAGACGGAACAAACGTTTAAATTGACTTTCCGCCAAGTCAAATGGGTTGTCCACGTCTCTTAGCAGCGCACGCTCAGCTGCAGCGCTTCTCATGGATGCTTCTTGTTGTAAAACGTCAGCATCAAATCCAAGATACTGAAAGGCCATAGTCGTCTGCTGGAAATTTTTATGATTTATTGCAACTATTTACATATATTAATATATTAAATTGGCTTACCCGTCGTATTTCGATTATTTTTCACAATGAAAATTCAAAACAATTTCATCGTTAAGCTTTTCTACCTCAAAATATTCGTAGCTAGGCTACCGACAAATATCGTTAGGGAACTGTCAAAGTTAGCGACAAAATTCGTTAAAAGCGTGTTTGGGAATAGCAGTTAACGACGATTGTCGATATCGTTAGCTAACGATACGAAAATTGTCGTTAAGAAATTTGGGAATCGCCCTACTGGATTCAAGAAGAATTTCATGTGGAAAGTAATGAGGAGCAAATTGAATCATCAGATACGGAATCGGAGGATTTATACGATAGTTGTCATGAAGAAAACTAAATTAAAGTGGACGATGCTATAACATCGATAAACATATGCATACAATGGGCTTTGGAAAATGATAAGCCGACAACAGTACTATATGAACTACGTGATTCAGCTGTTATTTTAAAAAATAATTTACCAAAAAAGCAACTCAAAATCTGCAATTTCTTTAAAAATGTTTAAAATGTAAATATATCAATAAAAACAATTCCAATTTTAAAAATTACATAACATTTTTCAATAAAATTTTGGGTTCTGTCATCGCAAAAATTCAGTTTTCACGACAGGTCTGGTTTTTAATTAGTCGCAAAAATCGTGCTTGCACTGTATATTGAAAGAAATACAGGAATTCCTATTAATGTATTTTTAATTAATATTAAGTGAATCTTTGATTCCTTTTAAAATAATAATTTCCTTTGTAAGTATATTTGGAGGGGGTCACACCTTAAAAAATGAAAAAATCCTTAAAAAATGCCCTGATGTGGTCAGACCAAACCTTTTCATCCACAACCAAATCTAGGGCATACTTCACAATATCTCTTGACAACGCATAAATATCATTTACTGAATTTCCCACACTGCTTACAAACGTGAATTTCCCAGTATCATCATTATTTGACATTCCGTTTATTACCATAAACCCATTGTCCTCACAAAAATCAATAAACTGTCTCCCATTTCCATTTATAACTTTACCTGTAGAATGTCTTTTTCCCTACCTCCTACAATATCTCCCTGCAATAATTCATCAATTTATATTTGAAGTTCTCCTATGCGTATATTTAAATCTCCTATCACAACTGGATTCAACAGGTAATTTTGTTTAAAACATTCTTTTACTAGATTAAAATCTTGAAGCCAACTACATCCTCTTAAATACAGTGGTACAATGTTTACTTTGGAACCAGCTGCAGAAATTTCTATTATTTCTACACCATCTATGTTCTTGAACGAGTGTTCAATTTCAAAATTTACTAAATTTTTCTTAGTACCATAAAGTTTTCCTCCACTGGCTCGCCTATACTTTCTTTGACGAACTGCAGGTGTCCAACTCAGATCGAATCATTTGAAATATTTTTGATATCGTTCAAAATTTTCCGTTTCTACATGAGTTTCTAACAGTACAAATACATCAAACGATTGAATAAAATCGAAAAATTCGATAAACAAAGTTTTATTATTTTCCCGTGAACATTGTAAGCTAGAATTTTCAGATTGTGATGATCAATAGTTGTTTTTTTCTTCCTGTGTGTCACTGATACTTTTCACATTCAATTCACTCAATTGAGCCTGTTTATTATTTAGTTTTTTGATTGACTCTTTTCTAACAAATATCGATAGTTTAAATTCAATTTTAGAAAAACTCTATCGAAAATTTCAGCTAAAATTTTTTCAGCAGTCTGGCCATTATAAACCAAAACTTTAATTTCATTAAAAGCCATCCACTTCTTTTCTATACAGATTCTGTCGTTCCTAACAATTATCTTATGCGATAGGTTAAAAACATAGATATCCCGTTTTAATTGTAATAAAGCTGTTTTGTTGTTTAGCTTGTCTGCACTCAAGTCTTTCTCAATCAAAATCTTAGTGCGTTTAAGCCTTTTCGCATTTTTTAAAATTTCTCCTACCATGTTTATATTATATTAATATTATCGTCTTTTTCGGCTATTTTAAAAGCTTCTTTGACTACTATATCTTGTAAATTAAGCTGTTCTTTACACAGTGTTTTAACGGCCTTTGCCGGTGATGATCCTTTTGGCAAACCTTTAATTACTAATTTGTTTCGTTTGTTTTGACTCACGAGCCGTTCTATTTCCTTCCGGTCTACTTCCCTTTCCGCTTTCAATTGCAATAGTTCAGCTCTCAGCCTTTCGTTTTCTCCTCGTAGCTTTTCAATTTGCGCACCAATAGACTCCTTAAGTTTGTTAATAACATCTCTTGACGCTAAACCTTCAAGTTTTTTATTGAAATTTGCTTCAATGCCATGAATGGCCCTCATGACATCTTGCAAAGATGGTTCAGGAGACACAGCCTCTGGCACTTTCCTTTTGGCAGCATTTGATGATGTCGGTGTTCGTTGCATTTTATCGTTTGTAGTTGTTTGTAGTAGTCCGGCAATTCGATGTTCGATGTTTATTTTTATAGAGTTGTACTAGATTATATTTCACTGTGTGGCAACACTCTTTATAACAGCTGTTATTATTATTTATTCTTTTGTTTTATATTTGTGAAGAAATTATCTCACTCCAAACGCAACACCAAAACCGAACAGCGACAGGCATACAGCAGCCAAATCCCGTCCAGAAACGCGATCAAGGCGCAAAGTTTAGCAGGTTTTCACTTCGGAGCGAAACCCAAAACACCGGCAAACAGCAACAACAGCGCCCGGCAAACAGCACCCACCACACAGCAGCAACAACATCCAAGTTCAGCTCCAAATCAACTCAGCGAATTCAGAGCCGTGGAGGAGTGACAGCAAGAAGCCTCAATGTCCAGACCCTCAGAAAGGCTTTATTAGGCGACACCTTCCATGCAGTAGTTTTTTGGTTCCTCAATATAGGGTAAATATTCAGATTTTATCAGAGCTAAAATTTAGCGCGTTCACTGTTCTCTCTCCTTCTTTTCCGCTTGTACAGCGATACCTTTTGCCCTTTGGGTTGATGCACCTCCTGCAGTTTCTCCCACGCAGCTTTTGAAGTCGAGCACTTTTTGATGTGAGGTAACCGAGCGGGCTTAACGCTCAATAAAATCGTTGCGAGCGCCTTCTCGTCATCGGCTTCGAACCTTTGTTCGTCGTCTGCATCCTCTTTCTTCAGCTTTCCTGACACGATGCTCCAGTAGCTTCCATAGATGAGCACACTACTCATCTGCACTACCCAGGAATCGTAATTGTTGTCATCCAGTTTTTCAATTTGAAACACTCATTTTGATTTTTTTAGTTTTTAAATCGTAGAAATTTGAAATGGAGCTTCCTGGGCCCATAACCTGATGAATGAAAAACAAACAACTTTTTTCACCTGTCTCGTTGTGAACAACTAGATATTACAAACTTTATTGAGAAATGACGCCGGCCTCGATAGTCCAGCGGTTAGCGCGCTGGCTTCTCATACCGAGGCCCTAGGTTCGATTCCTAGCTTGGGCTCGTCTCGTCTATTTCTATCGCTATCCACATGAAGGTGATGAGAATTACAAGAATCGCACAAGTGCGCTCTTGGTAGGCAATGGCAAAACCTCCAAGTGTGAAAGGCAAAAAACCGCCGTTCGGATTCGGCGTTAAACTGTAGGTCCCCTCCCTCCCTTTCCCCATCTGTTTGAAATGTGTGTTGTATCACATGTTGGAAAAAACAGTGTTGCATACACATTTCAAACGGGTGGAATTTGTCTTATCACAACGGGTCGTATAGGCCTAAGCGTGTCTCATACAGAGGCAGCCACTGCAAACTACAACCAACCATGAGAAATTACAGATGAATTTCGGGTAAATATATAAAAAGTTAGATTCTAAGTAAAGTGCATGTTGTGCAAAGTGGCTAAGCCAACAAATTTAATTGAATTTAATTGGTGTTTGGATGTTTAATTTAATTGGTGTTGAGTCAACACAGTTACGCATGGGCAGACGTGCCTTTTTGTGCTTCCGTTTTTTATTGTTTCTTTCCGTCTCGCGCGTGTATTAATGTTCGTCCGCCTGTTGTCTCTGTCTTTTAACACGTCTACTACGCCGCGTGTGCCAATAAAATAAATTTGCGTGAACTAAATGTGAAATAAACATATAAATTAAATCGCGAAACGCAATAGAAAAACAAATCAAATGCCGTTAACTCGATATCGCCGTCCGCCGCATAGACCTCTGCTCGCGTTGTGTTGTTTGTTGTGGTTCATTTTCCGTGTCTCCCTCCTCCGTCCGTATTCAGTGGCGCTACATTCCACATTGAGAAATTGACTGCTCTGTCGTAAAGGCAAAACACTTACGACAGAGCATCATCAATTTCTTAGTGCGTCAGATCGCATTCCCAGCTACTTTCCTTGATCTTTAGCCCACCCAGACCATGGTGTTGGACAAATTCCGCATAGTCTTCTATAACGTGCGCGGGCTTAGGGCAAACTTTTTGGCGGTATACGCGTATGTTAACCTCCATAAATCCCACGTAATGGCACTAAGTGAGACCCAGGTGTGTCAGGATGCAGATCCACGGGATTTTCACATCCCCGGGTACCACTTACTGCCATTATTCTCTCCTCACAGGTGTCTTGCCCTTTATGTGTGCAGTAATGTTGCGTACCAGTGCCAGCAGCATCTATACACGACGGTCGCCGAATTTAGCTCCATGTGGGTTAAATTCAATATCCAGTCGCACATTCTGCACATTCTGCTTTCTGTATAGAAGCCCGAATTCAGGGAGAGATTTTACTTATAACAAGTTTCATCTTCTCTCTGATTCTATTTCTCATATTCTGGAATCGTATCCGAATAGTGAAATTGTAGTTGCTGGTGATTTCAATATTCATAACTCCAATTGGCTACGCCATTCCAGTCACACAACTCCTGAATGCTTATTTGTCGAGCTCTTTGCCGAGTCTAATAACTTGACTCAAATAGTGCATGAACCAACGCATATCCCCGGTGTTACGGGGCAAGCTCTCAATACTCTAGACCTTTTTCTCACTTCACATCACGAAAAATATGATGTTGAAATGCACGCACCTCTTGGAAACTCGGACCATTGTACCATTTTGGCGTCTTTCTCATACTCTTCTATCCGCAATGCTTCGCCCTTAGCCCCGAAGCGCCTAGTGTGGATGTATGATAAAGCTAACTGGAGTGGACTTAATGCATTTTTCGCCCACTTCAATTGAAAATTGTGTTTTCTAGATAAAAACATAAATGCCGCAGCCAATAAAAATGCCGCCACTGAACAGCTGCGTAAACAGGCTAGAAATCGATGCAATGCCATCCTAAGCCAAAGCGTATACGGAGACGCAGGCCGCGCAACACAGCACAAGGCAGCGCAGCGAAAATTAAACTTTGTGAGGCAGAAAATATGTGAACTATACGAATCTCGTAAAACCAGCACACGTGTTCCGTATTCATTCCATAAACCCAGAAATACGAGTTATTTGTCTGAATTAGACTTTGAAATAGAACCTATATAATATAATATGGGTGTACTATCGGCTGTTCACGCACTTTTTTAATTAGTTCTTAAATTTTTGCAAGCTAACGTGTCGGCTTAATTATTAATTAATTAATAACGTGTCGGCTGCGCGTAGGAAACTGTATTTCAACTACAACGCGACGCAGTTGTGCGCAGGCACGTCTCTCCGCCACACGCGGCTATGTCGCTGTATACGCCGTTATACGGTACTGCATTATTTACAAA
Source organism: Melieria crassipennis (assembly GCA_963668005.1). Lineage (NCBI taxonomy): Eukaryota > Metazoa > Arthropoda > Insecta > Diptera > Ulidiidae > Melieria > Melieria crassipennis. The sequence goes on along the minus strand of OY764963.1, from coordinate 34,945,268 downwards.
AAACTAAACTGCGTTGAGTTGTGCTGCGTGTGCGGCCTGCGTCTTTGTATACGCCTAGGCTAAGGCGCCAAAAGTTTCTGCACGAACAGCGCCAAAGGAAAAAAGTTCTTCAATGCCAGCGTGGTAGTAAAAACTTTTGGTAATTCTTTAAGAAGGTGAAGATCCAAACATCGTCTTCAATTCCAACTCTTCTTAACAATGATAAAATCATCACTCACTCGGTTGATAAAGCTAATTTGTTGGCTACAATTTTCGCAGAGATTTTCTCTCTGCCCCCAGCGATCAACCACTACCCGTAGTCGAGAACGTCTCTTGCTCTATGCCAGAAATTCATTTTCGGACACGGGTAGTTAAATGAGTGCTTGCAGTTGCTCGATGTAAATAAGGCTTCACGACCGGACGGCATTCCAGCCCTTGTTTTGAAAAAGTGCGCTACCTCACTGGCTTGTCCATTACGCAAACTTTTGTCATACACCACAGGTGTATTTCCGACATGTTGGAAGGTAGCAAATGTTCAACCAGTTCCTAAAAAAGGCAAGACTACTGACCCTGCGAACTACCGACCTATAGCAATCTGTTCGGTGCTTTCCAAGGTAATGGAAATGGAAATGGCATTGTAAACTTCAACCTTGTGAAATATCTGGAGCACAATAGGAGCTAAGTGACCGCCAATACGGATTTCGAAGACAGCGATCGACGGGAGACCTTATGGTGGTCCTTACCGAGAAATGGAACCATAGCATTCTAAACCTCGGTGAAAGCAAGGTTGTTGCATTGGATATATTTAAGGCCTTTGACGGGGTGTGGCATAAAGTACTCGTGTCAAAATTGATTGCCTAGGGCGTCGGTAGTATCTTCTCTCGTTGGATTACGAGCTTCCTCTATGATCACTCTATTCGTGTTGTAATAGACGGCATAGCCTCGGAAAAGCATTTCCTTAGCGCGGGAGTGCCGCAGGGTTCGGTCCTTTCTCCAACCCTTTTCCTTATCTTTATCAACGACCTATTGTCGTCGACGAAGAATCCCATCTACTCGTTTGCGGATGACAGCACCATTTGTCATTCATACTCCTTCAGAAAGCGCCCCAGCTCTGTGAAGATTGAGAGAGAACGGCGCCGTATGAATGACACACTTAATAGCGACCTACAAACAATCTCCAAGTGGGGCCAAGCGAACAGGGTCGATTTTAATCCTCGCAAGACCCAATGTTGCCTGTTATCACACAAACGAGTCTCCCCACATTCCAACGCATCCCTGGTTATGGGTGGTGTGAGTATTGCGGAATCGGCAGCTCTTGATGTTCAGGGCATGCCCATTAAGAATGATTTTCGTTGGAACGATCATATTTTTGGCGTGTCGAAAGAAGCAGCCAAGTGCCTCAGCTTTCTAAATCGGTGCAAAAAATATTTCACTCCGTCTGATCTCCGCATTATTTATACCACGTATATCCGACCTAAAATGGAGTTTAACTCGCACCTATGGGTAGGGACTTCAAAAACCCATTTTTAGCTCCTGGATCGGGCGCAAAACCATGCGATTAAACTTATAGGGGACAGTAGGGCATCCAGATCCATTGACTCCTTGGAACTTCGTCGAAACGTGGCATATGTGGTGTTATTTTACCGATACTTTTTCGGTAATTGGTCAGTGGAGATGAGCAGCTTTCTGCCATCACTCCGCGTATTCCCCCGGGCAACCCGTTTGAACACTGGCGCCCATGCATTCCACGTTGAAACGCGCACTATGCACTACAGAGAAAGTTCGTTTCTGGCCCGTACAGCGCGGTTGTGGAATGGTCTCCCTGCGGATATTTTCCCCAGCACTTATGATCTCGATGGGTTCAACGCAAGAGTCCATAACCACTTCTCTCAGAACTCTATCTCCTAACCCTTATATCCTTCCTGAACCAACGCAAATGTTGGAACGATCATATTTTTGGCGTGTCGAAAGAAGCAGCCAAGTGCCTCAGCTTCCTAAATCGGTGCAAAAAATATTTCACTCCGTCTGATCTCCGCATTATTTATACCACGTATATCCGACCTAAAATGGAGTTTAACTCGCACCTATGGGTAGGGACTTCAAAAACCCATTTTTAGCTCCTGGATCGGGCGCAAAACCATGCGATTAAACTTATAGGGGACAGTAGGGCATCCAGATCCATTGACTCCTTGGAACTTCGTCGAAACGTGGCATATGTGGTGTTATTTTACCGATACTTTTTCGGTAATTGGTCAGTGGAGATGAGCAGCTTTCTGCCATCACTCCGCGTATTCCCCCGGGCAACCCGTTTGAACACTGGCGCCCATGCATTCCACGTTGAAACGCGCACTACGCACTACAGAGAAAGTTCGTTTCTGGCCCGTACAGCGCGGTTGTGGAATGGTCTCCCTGCGGATATTTTCCCCAGCACTTATGATCTCGATGGGTTCAACGCAAGAGTCCATAACCACTTCTCTCAGAACTCTATCTCCTAACCCTTATATCCTTCCTGAACCAACGCAATGCCTCGTATTAATAGGGGTCATCCCCTCCACGTTTGTTTGAGTCAAAAAAAAAATTTAATTTAATTTAATTTAATTTAATTTACAAGAGAGAGTCTTATTTGAGCAAGTAAAGGTGAAACACTGAATAGTCCAATAAGTCATAAGTGTAAAGACAGCAAATAGTAAATTTGTAAATAAAGTGATTGTTGGTTTTGGACTGTGTTATGTGAAGTGAATTGAAGTGGTTTTATTTTTGAAGCACAATCCAGAGAGACGAATAAGCCTACAGAACTAATTTTCGCAACAGAAGTGGAATTGGTGTCAGAAGTGGGATTGTGCTACTGAAAATAAATAAAAAATAAAATAAAGTTATAAAACGCAGACATGGTTAAATTCGAGCAGCTGAAGGTGGACCAGCTAAAGAAGGAACTGGCTGCCTGGAATTGGCCGACAGCTGGCGTAAAAGTGGAGTTGCAGCTGCGTTTGCGAGAGGCATGTGAGGCACGAGGCGTCGATTGGACTGTGCACGAGTTCGGAACGCAGGAGCTAGAGACGGCGGAGTGGAGTGGAGGAATCGCCTGCTGGTGCTGCGTCGCTGCAAAGTACGGCTGCAGAGGCTTCACCACTGCAAGGAATGGACATGAGCCAGCTGCTTGTGGCAATGAAAGGCATGTTTCAGGAAATTTCTGCAAAAACTACGAAACTACGAATCAGGAAATAGTAAAAATGGAAGCGGCGAATCATGAAATATCGACGCAAGTCAAAACGTCGAGTCGAGAAATGTCAGCGAAACTCGAAAGTGCAAATCGCGAGTTGTCCAGCAAGCTTCAGGAAAGTTCTGCACGCTCAGACAGACGTTCAGACAGGTTTATTGTGAAAGTCGAGCACCTGCAGACGCAAGTGGAGCATTTGGACAAACGAGTTGATGGTCTGGAAGATTCGTAGAACAGAGAAATAGAGGAGCGGCTTAGAGAGGTACAGGCGAGAATGGTTGCCGCCACTTCAGGAAAGTTTTGCTACCAGAATAGAAGTGCCTACTTATGATGATACTACACCCTTTAACACCTTCAAACTTCAATTCGACATGGCTGCTTTGGAGAGTCATGGACCGATGTTAGGACTGATACTGATATTTTTAATTATTTATATTCAGTCTACAGTTGAATTCCTTACAGACTATGGAAAACAATTAATTCTTAAATAATTAATTAAAAAGACTAAATAAGGCTAATCTAAAACTATATTCATTTGCACTAAAATCTAGATGTGGGCTGTACATATTGCAAGGCGTATACATCTAGCTATTGGTTCATTGGACGAATAATTTGTTCGATGTATTGTGGCAGAGAATAAACGATTATGTCTTAAGGACCGATTGATCTCCAAAGCACTGACAAAATTTAATAAATCAGGACACCTGATCTTACCACGCAAAATATTATATGCGAACATGAGACAGAGGAACGTTCTCCGCTCACTGAAGGATTGCAAACCGAGTAATTTGCGTCTGCCTGGATATGAAGGGAAGGGAGGAGCAGCCGCCGTGACTCAGTTGGTTAGTGCGTTGGACCGCGAGCCGCAGGCAGCAACCTCAGGTTCAAATACTGCCTGTAATAACACCTAAAAAAATAACGGGAAAACTCGTTTTCTCTTTCGGTGGCTGTCCTCTCAGCTGGAAATGGCAAACCTCTGAGAGTAAAAATTGCTTATGAAAAAGCTCCCAACCTGCCGTTCGGAACCGGCATTAAACAGTAGGTCCCTTCAATCCGCGTACAAATTCACACGCACAACACGGGTAGTTGCGGGAAGCTAGGCCTTAGTCTCGCGTAAGCGGGCTGTCGTGCCAGTCAATTATTATTATATTATTTTATTATTATTCTGGACATGAAGGAAGACCATTAGGCCAATCCGGATAGCAAATCTCGTAAACATTTTTTGAATCATTTCAACGCGATTCGAATGAATCTCGTAGTAAGGGCTCCAAATTACTGAAGCGTAAAACTTTCAACGTAATGTAATCTATATGACTCGCAAAGCTTAGTTTAGCATCAAATATTACACCTAAATCTTTGACTTCATATTTTCTAGCTAGAGCAATATCATTGAGAGAATAATCAAAAACAAAAGGTGACCTGCTTCGAGAATATGAGACCACCGAGCATTTCTCGATATTAAGGCGCAAATTATTGAATTTACACCAGTAGAAGAAATTGTCAATATCACTCTGGAGTATATAACAGTTATTGAGATTTTCGATATTAAGGAATAACTTGACATCATCAGCAAATAAAAGACATTTTGAATGTTTGAGATGCTGGGACAAATAATTTATAAATAGAAAAATAAAAGAGGTCCACAGTGAGTTCCTTGGGGGATACCTGAGGAAGCATTAATTATTATTTCGGAACTGACTAATACGATCTTCACTATTAGTTTTCGGTGTGTCAGGAAACTTTGAAAAAATGTTAGTAAATTTCCATTAATAGCAAATTTACTTAGTTTAAATAGCAAAATATTAAGATCTACTTTATCGAATGCCTTCGAAAAGTCTGTATAGATTACGTCAAGTTGACTGCGTTGATTCATAGCGGAAACAATATTATTAGAAATAAGAGCTAAATTAGCAACAGTTGACTTGCCCGGGAGAAAGCCATGCTGACAATTACACAATACTGATGAGATATGACTGAGCAATTTGTTTTTTGTGATGTGATAAAATAATTTGGGAAAAGTTTGTTGCTTGACTATAGCTCGATAGTTAGTAACAACACCTCTATCACCTGATTTGAATACAGGTTCCACAGAGCATAGTTTCCAACAATCCAAGAATTTTCCGCTTTTCATGCAAGCATTAAAAAGAATGGCAATTGGTTTTGTAGTTTATTATTGCAACGAATAAAGAATATTGCTTGGAATTCATTTGGCCTAGATTTTGAGCTTGGTTTTAAGCACGAAATAGCAGAAGCAACATCGCACTTTGGCTCGGTTTGCCATTTTTCGTTGCAAAAATCATAACTTCTGAACCAATAAAGATATTTAAAAAATTTAAATTGCATCTGAAAGTGTAATATCCAAGCATTAAAATTATCATAAAAACAGGGTGCCACAGTAACAGGGGGCTTTAAAATTCGTTGCCAAAGTTAAGATTTACTAAAACTTCATACTACAATGAAATTCCTTTTTTGTTTGCATTACAAAATTAATTTTTTTATATATTTTTTCTAATAAATTAATATAATTTCTTGATTCATACGTAATTTTTTCCAAAAAAATTTTTTTTTTTAAAGTTAGATTTTTTAAAAATCGCTATCTACGCTGGAAGGAATGTCTAATAATGAAACAATTTCTAAGCTATAAGTATCTGTAAGTTCTTTTTGTGATCTTACAGATCTCATAGATGAAATAACTGGATCAGAAGAAACTGCTAACATGTTGAAAAGGTCTTCATTTTGTCTAGCTCGTGATATTTTGCAAGTGTTCATACATCTATACCTTTTGTAGTCCTTATTTTTGCATTTTTGAGCTTCTTCAGACAATTCTCCTATTGGTATGCACTGGTATTCTATTAAATCCTTTCCATGTGCTAAAATTGTATGTACCGTAGGAGTAAGTTTCTTCTCTGATCAATCGAGGCTGCAATCGAGTCTGCTAAGTTTCAATAAAGAAATGGACTGCGCTTGAACCAGATTTAAGTTAAATAGGCGGTGCCACGCCTCCTTGTTTAATACCCGCACCTTTCCCTCTGTCGAAAGATATGAATAAATGGTAGGTTCGTACTTAGTTTCATTGCTGTGCGATTTATAGTTCAGCGGAATATTTGGGTCACAAAAAATGTGTCCAACGCCTATAAAATCTTACCAGTAGAATGACTCATCTATGGGACGACACAATACTAAATTTCAATGCTGAGCACCTTACAATTTCGAAGATATTCATTTATAAAGATTTGGCTTTTATGGGCGGTGTCACACCCCACTGTCCAATACCCGCCCCATTCCCTGTCGAAGGACATGACTAAATAGTAAGTTCGTAGTGAATTTAATTGATGTGTGACTTATGGTTCCAACGTTATCGTCTGAAAATGTTCAGAATTCATGGTCAAAAATTAGAGGGATTTCCGACTTTTCCAATAGATTTTCCGGAATTTTCTTTTCGCACAAACCTGAACTGACTCAAGACGAATCCAACAAAGAAAACTTCATTGAAATCGGCCAGTCCGTTTGAGCGTGATTAGATATATAGATTTAGATAGATGCCAGCAACACCAAATGTGTTGTCGACCGTACTAAATGTGCGCGATTTTTCGTATACTTGCGTGTTTTTCGACCCGAGGTTGTTTCACTTTTATTGCTCTAGAAAGTAAAGCGGCAGCTGAGTTTTGGAAGTTAGGTAAACAATTGAATAATAAATAACCACCCTCAATTTCGCGGAGGTTATTTTTGGTATATTTTTTTTTATTTTCGATCAAAGTTGAAAAAAGGTCGAAATATAGACTTCTCGAGCAATCGGTAGATCGAACAACTTTTAAAACAAAATAAAAATTTTTTATTTTTATTACATTAACAATTAACGTACCTTTTAGAAAAAATCAACAAGTTACTGATTGGTCGCTTCATTTACATATGTACAAATCAATCTTAAAGAAGAAAAAAAAAAACAAAAAATACACATTTTTCTCGATGTGGAAAAATTGTCAACTTTGAGCGGCTCTACCTCCCAAACTACTAATCCGAATTTAATGAAAGTTACATATTCGTAATCCCTGGAAAATTCTCAATAAGATGCGTGTACTCATTTTATCGAACGCTTTCATGACATTTTTGATTTTTGCAACGTTTTGCCGACCGTTGGGCCATAGTGCATCGTCTTCGCTGATGTCAAAAGTATTAATACTTTGTAGATTAGGTGCTTGGAAGCTAGGATTAGGTGAATCGTTATAATTTTCATAGACTTGTTGAACACATTTTTTAAATTTTTTAAGTGCTTTATTTTTCAGATTTTTGGCGTTAGACAGCTTTGAATTGAACCAAGGTGGTTAATTTTTTGAAAAAGGAAGTTCTAATGGAAGGAATTTTGAAATGATGGGAGATAATATGGCACATACATATATTTCAATTCATTCAATTCAATTCATTCAATTCAATTTGTTTATTCAGTCTAATGTTTACGCAACCTTACAGACTATGAAACAATAAATTAAAATAACTTAAAACTAGTAAAAAATTTTACAAAGAAATAATTTAAATTGAGCTCTACTTATGCTAAAATCAAAATGATGATTAACACAGAGCAAATTAAAATCCAAAAGCGCTCTATTGATTGGCTCATTCAGTGCATAATTAACTTTATGACCCTCAGTCCAAAATATTTGATGTCGCCGCAGTGACTTAGCTGGGACATGGAAGTTTATTAGACCAAGCAAATCAGGGCAATCAATAAATCCAGAAACAATATCAAATATAAAAGAGAGGGCCGAAATTCTTCTGCGCAACTCGAGTGACTGCAAATTTATTAATTTACATCGCGAAATATAGGGGGGAAGTGGAAGATCGAAGTTAAGAGAGTTAAGAGCAAACTTAACAAATTTACGCTGACCCCGCTCAAGGCGATAGATATGTACATCGTAGTGTGGGTTAAAAATAAAAGACCCATATTCCAATTTCGATCTTACGAACGCATTAAAGAGCAATTTTCGCGTATATGGATCCTTGAAACCCACACTATGCCGTTTAACAAAGGCAAGAGAGGAAAAAGCCTGAGGAATGACACGGTTCAAATGGCTGACAAACGTAAAACCCGAATCAAACACAACACCAAGATCCAACACCTCATCTAGGGACTTTAGCACACAATTAGAGATGGAGTAGGAAGTAGGACGAATATTACGGGATTTAGAAAAGGAAATAGAATTACATTTATTTATATTAACAGAAAGATTATTACGACAACACCAATCAAAAAAGTTGTTAACTTCGCATTGGAGAAGATAAGAGTCAGACAGATTATGGATTTTAGAAAAAATTTTTAAATCATTGCATAAAGAAGAAAACAACAACTACTAAAACAACTACTAACATCATTCATAAACAGCACAAAGAATAGAGGTCCCAGTATACTACCCTGAGGGACACCAGACGTAGCCACGTAAGATTTTGAGCAAACACCATCAACACGAACAACATTTACCCTATTAAACAAATAAGATCTAATCCAACTCAAAAAATTAGAGTAAAAACCCATCTTCTCCAGCTTCGATAACAAAGCCGAATGCGAAACCCTATCAAAAGCTTTAGTAATATCCGTATAAATAACATCAACCTGACCACCAACAACAAAAGAAGAAATACAGTAGTTAGTGAAGGCAGCCAGATTAGTAACAGTAGAACGACCAGGGACGAAACCATGTTGGGACGGTGAGATATAACGCTTAACAACAAAAGACAATTTGGACATAACAACTTTCTCAAACAACTTAGAAATATTAGGGAGTTTAGAAATTGGCCTATAGCAGGACACATCATTCTTTTTGCCACTTTTAAACACCGGAGTAATATACGTGATTTTCCAAGCATCAATGAAGACTCCAGAGCTCAAAGACATATTAAATAAAAGCACCAAGGGACCAACAATGGCCGACACACAATTTTTCAGCAAGAATGGTGAGATACCATGCACATCAGCATTTCTGTATATAATATCTGGATTATTTATTTATTTATTCATTAAATAATCTAGAAATACATACAATATTCCATACAGATTATGTAGAGCTAATGAGACCAATACAGTAATTACTATGCAATTGATTCATTTAATAATAGTTTAAAGTTATTTTTAGAAGTGAATTTTTAGAGGCCAAAGAATTTGAGAGCATATTTTGCTAGCTGTCGTCGAGTTCGGACGTGTTTACTTTTCGTTCCGCTATGACCAGTTGCTTAAATTGCAAGTTGATCTGCAGTGCTCTTGACACGGTGTCATGTGGTTCCTGTTTATCTAAGTGGCACCCCAAATGTGTCGGCTTCAACAAAGACATTGCTGAAACTCTTAAATCAAGCATTAATTTAATTTTTTGGTGCGACAATTGCATAAAAAATTCGCGTTCTGCCTACTCGTCCGTGGTGCCGTTAATGTTGGAGAAATTGAGTGACTTGCGCGGTCTCGTGAACTCTCTCGCAGCATCTCACACGGAGCAGTTGAGTGCAGTTAAGTCGTCGTCTTCGTCAGTGGGCAAGACTCTGTCCGTTGTCACCCGCTCCCGTTCTAAAGCTACAGATGTTCGCACTGCTGCGCCTACAGTTGCTGCTCGCTCGCCTCTGCAAATGCGGGCCAGTGACAAGTTGGGTGCTCGATCGTCTTCACTCCGCGCTACCAATAGCGGCGGTGCCAACTCTACTGCTGCTCCCAGTGCCATTGCTGCCGCCAACGCCAACGCGAGTGCTAGGATGCTTACTGCCTTGCCGCGGGCTTCTATCATCGCTGCAGCCAACCCTTCTGCTGCTGCCAGTGTCAAAGCTGCTGCCGATGCCGCCGCTATCACTGCAGCTGAAATACGCGCTGCCTCGCCCAATGCTACTATCAGCGCCGATGCTAACTTTAGGGCTGCAGCCAACGATGCAGCTGACGTCCACGCTATCGCTGCTTCGCCTCACGCTACTATCAGCGCTGATGGAAAATCAACGGGTGCAGTCAATGCTGCTGCTGAAGCCAACGCTATTGCTATTGCTGCTTCTAACTCACACGCTGCTTCCAACGCTGCGCCGCTATTTGCATCTTCATTACTTCATGCTGCTGTTGATCCGGCTGCTCTCTCGTGCGCCTCTCTGGCTGGCGCTCACGCTCCGGCAGCTGAGCATTCTCAAACTTCGCCTAACATTCTGTTGTCGTCATTTGCTGTGCCGCCCGCTGACGCTTGCTCGCTTTCACCTGCTCATTCGTCGCTTGCTGCTAGTGCCTCGGTGCATACTGCTGCTCAAGGTATATTAACAAGGTATGCTACGTATGGAGAGACGTCTGTCAATGTCTCTCTTGGCACCCTTATTTGTGAACTGATGCCTTTTTTCGTAGGAAAAAGTACTAAGTATCAGTATTGATATTGTTTGGTACAACCACCTTTATCGTACATTTTAGAATACCATTGAAATGAACATATTTGATGCGTAATATAATTAATAAATCCAAAACATATGCACATATATCCTTTTTGTTTTTATTTTCATTGTTTTCTTTGTTCATAAGAGTAGGTAAAAAGATGTTAAAAACTTCATTAAACAATATTATACTTTTCATTGCTCCTTTATCATCCTTGACTTGAAATCCTTGCTTTTTGAACTTTATTTAAAAATTATTGCGATTTGAGTCCTGTTTGTTTTTTAAAATACTTGCATATTTGGTTTGATTTTATCAAGTAAAGGTTCACAGGAACGAGGCGGTTGTTGCAGATGTTGCTTTAGAAAATATCGAATTAAAGCGAAGCATTGGAGCGCTTGACAAACGAATTTGACAGTTTCCACGAGGACGGATTAGAATATTTGGCGGGATTTATTATTCGAAAATTAAATTTAAATAGCGTTCAAACAACTGAAAGTGGGACTTGGACATGGGTAAACCAAGTATCCCAGGGTGGGCTTCACAAGCCATCTAGTATATTTTTAAACAAAATTAAGCAATTAGAAAACATTTTTGTGGAACTAAATGGAGGCAAAATTCTATGTATTAAAAAAAATGCTATGTATTCTGCGATTCTTCAAAATTTGTTGGACTTTCTGATGAGGTTAAAAAACTCTTTTTTAAATGTGGAATGTTTTTCCGAATTCGACATTTAACCAAAAATTAAAAAAAAAACTCTATTGAAAAAAATTTTCAATAATAAAAAAATGTCAAAAACTGTTTTATAAAAAATTACTTTCTATTTTTATTTCTATTTGAATGCATTAATTAAAAATATAAAGTGCTGAAACAAGCATTTTTCTAATAAACTTTTTGCTACACAAAATCAATTGTTAGCACATGACGTTTTTGCCTTAGGAGCAAATACTGAATGTTGCAACCAAAAATTTTCTACTAAGTGAAAGTTACTCTGATTTTGACATAACCCGCACCCTTATTTTGAAGACTCTCCATACGTAGCATACCTTGTTAATATACCTTGACTGCTGCTGACACCGCATGGGTTACAGTGCATGATAAGAAGCGAAGGAGACAAAAGGTAGTTGTTGTTGGTTCAAATGTGCACTCGGGTCTGGATGTTGCTGTATCTAAGAAGTGGCTCCATCTTTCATCGTTTTTGCCGTCTGTGACTGAAGACAGTCTGATCAATTACGTGGTCAGCCAAACTAATATTGAAAAACATCAGCTTAGTTGCTTCAAACTTATCAAGAAGGACGTGCCCATTGAGTCACTTAAGCGTATTAATTTCAAATTGGTTGTCTCTTCTTCATGCTATGCTAAGTTGCTTGATCCATCCGTGTGGCCGGCTGATGTTAGGGTGCGCGCATTCCGTTTTTTTCAAAAACAGGCGCAGCCTCCAACAAATGCTTAGCATCCGACTCAACTGGGGCTGTCGCGGGTAGTGCGACCAATGCGTTGGCTCCCAGAGGCAACCTAACTAACATCAAAATTTACTTTCATAATGTTTCCGGTATGAGGACCAAGGCTGATTCGATTCGAGTGCTGAGTTCGTTGTTGGACTATGACGTCTATCAGGGGCGTAGCCAAAACTTGGTCATGGGGGGGGTTTTTAAAATTTGTTTTTCGCCAGTTTAGTATTACGTGTTTTTTAAAGTTAACTGCACTTTTCAAATAGGGCATTTTGTGGTGGCTTATGTGACTTAATGCATTGGAAATTAAATTTGTCCCGATTTCTAGTAAACATTTAATGAAATTTGGTGCACTGGAAGCGAAGTTATTGCATCTGAAGTGAAAGTATGTTTCTGTCATCGTATAAAAATGAGCATCGAACAAAGACCCAATTTAATATTAAAAATGTTAAAATTTTAACCGAAGCATTTAAATTTATGAACCAAGTTTATGGTGATGATTGTTTATACCGTGGTGGAGTTCGTAAGTGGTAAACGCGATTTAAAAACGATTGTCAGGACATAAATGCTGACCAACGTGTTAGTCAACTTAAATCCGCGATCACCGTAGATTCCATAAAAACTGGGCGATAATTCATAAAATATTAGCCAAAATCTTCATTGACTATGCTTGCTTTACTTATACCCACCCGAGTGATCTTTTTAATATTCGTGTTTAATATCTGCCAGAGTATTTAGCTATGATTTCGAATAACTGCACAAATTTGAAGGTAATTTTCAATAACACTAACAATTTTTTTTTTTTAGAAATTTTGTTTATGTTTGAACTTGAATTTCGTAATTTTGTATACCTACAAAATATCTACCCGGGTGATCCCAAGTGCTTTTGCTACCATTTTGAATAAAACAATAAATTTTTTTTTGCGTACCTCATTATGTGTTAAATAAAACATCTGGAAAGAAATTTTGTAATATTTTCCATAGTTGCAAAATAAATCATTAAAGTTAGGCCTTTTTTCGAAAAACGAACTATCGCCAGAGGAAGATACTAAATACTGAAGTATGAAAAAATTTATAAATTATTATATATTTATTGTGAGTTTTACTCAAAATAGCGGCGGAAGTGCCTGGGATCATCTTTATCTCAATAGCGTAAATTTATTGCATTTTAACTGAATATTTGGCTATCGAAGGATGCCATCCCATCTATTGACTGTTTTTTTTTGTTTTCACATGATGTGGCACCGTGCGAATTTTACCCTTTCAAAAAATGCATTTCCCGATGAAAAAAAGCGTTTAGAGAACGAGGAAACCATCTAAAAGGCTTGTACCGACATCCTGAAGGATATTCCGGTCGACGAACTAAACTACTCTTTATACATGTTTTTACATCATGCAAATCGCTGTATTGAGCCTAAACGGGACTATTAAAAAAACCAATTAGTTTCGCTCAAAAAATTTTTTACTATTTTTCTTTTAAATGTTTAAAGATGAAAGACCTTTTTGCTAATGTGATTGAATTGATTGATTAATTGATTGAATCACGCATAGTGATTGAAAATGTTGACAAATTATAGGCTATGGGGGGGGGTTCTGACACCCTAAACCCCTCCCTTGGCTACGCCCCTGACGTCTATGTTATTATCGAAACGTAGCTCAACTCAAACTTTTTTGATTCTGAGTTTTTTGATCCTCGCTTGTTCAATGTGTATCGCAAGGATAGGGACTCCATTAAATCCGGTCTTAGTAGGGGAGGGGGTGTTCTAATCGCCGCCAAATGTAGTTTGCACACAACTTCAGTACGCCTCGTTAACGATGACACACTCCTTGATCAACTCTGTGTGCAAGTACAGGGTTCGTCTGGGCTGCTCTTTATATGCGCTTCATATATTCCTCCTTCAAGCAATGAATTCATCTACAAGTGACATGTTGACAATGTCTCGTCACTTTTTGCTAGATATGTTGGGAGCCAGTTCTGTGTGCTTGGTGACTTCAATCTGAGCAACATTGTCCTATATGGGTAGCTCTCAAACGCTAACTCCAACTAATGTAAATTGCTCGCATGAGATTTATTTTGTGGACAACTTTACTAGCTTCGGTTAGTCACAAATCAATAGTTTCGCCAATAAGCTTAACCGTTTGCTTGATTTGGTGTACATCACTGAAAACCTAAACTGTAAGTTAGATGAATGTAGCTCCCCCATTTCTCCGGCGTGTTTGCACCACACTCCGCTCACCATCGAGCTTGAGTTCTTTGAATTCTTTACTGTTCACGCTTGCTCGCGCTCCTTTTCATTCAACTATAATCTTTGTGATTTTGTTGCTTTGGATAATTTGCTCAGTGACGTTGACTGGGCCGAATTGTTTTCTGATGCTAATACCGCCGCATGCTACGATATATTTACATCTATCGTTTCTAAAGCATGCCTGGAGTTGATCCCCACTTTTCCTAATAGGGTATATAAGCTGCCGTGGGTTACTAAAGAACTGAAACACCTAAAAAATCTGACGAATAGGTTTTGCAGGAAATACCGGGTTTCTAAAAGTCTTTCTACCTTAACACGTTCGCGGACAGTAAAAATTTCAGTGAGCTGCAAAAATAGACAGTCTATTTTTGTGGAAACTATAAGCACTATCTGAAATCTGAATACACATATATTGTTAGAGTTGTCAGATTATCATATTTTAACCGTTATACACAATGAATGCTATAGCATTCACGACGATATAGATCAAATTTTTCAACTAGAGTGACGTGAATGCTATAGCATTCATTCGTAGAAAACATGAGAAGAAGAGGTTTATTATATTTTTATGACTTTGTTTATTAAACAGTTGTTCTCTCTTCATGTATATATAATAACTGGACGCGGACACTATACTTCAAACCATTTTGATTAAAAAAACTCTCATAAACGGACAAAATTCAGAAATTTGCGCAACCAGGTTTTAAAAATCTGTATTACCCTATAATACCTACAAATCTCTCTCTTATTTGAAAATGAACATTTTAAATTAAAACAATCAGTGTTTAGGCCAGTGGCGCACACAGGATTTTATTTTGGGGTGGAGAGTTTGCGTACAACTTTTGAGCCGAATACCACTCGAAACCATATTTTGTACCAGCATTTATTGTGTTTGGGGGAGGGGTATGAAGTCCAAAAACCCCGCCTGTGAGCGCTACTGGTTTAGGCAATCAACCATTACAACATTTTTTTCAACCAAAGTAGTACTAAAATTTAAACACTTGTACAATGTGCCTACTTTACCTATACATGTAATAAATATTAATAAAATATTCAATATACATAAATTCGTACAAAATATTAAATAAATAAACGAGAAACACTTGGATACAATTTCAACTAATTTTTTGTGCCCCCTCCCCATAAGCGGACATCTCCCTTAACCGGACAAATCCAATGCGATGGTGAGTGTGCAGTTATGAGGAATTTCACTGTACACCGAAAAAAAAAACAAAATAATATGAAACTACTTAATGAATCAGTTGCTAATTACTTTGAAATGTATATTCATTAAAAAAATTTAAGTTTATAAAAATATAAATGAATAAAAATTGGCTTTAAAATTTGAATGCTATAGCATTCACGTCATTTTGCATCACTATGAAAATGACTGCTATAGCATTCACGTCCGCGAACGTGTTAAGAAACTATCAGCTTCATTTGAGGAACTACAATAAATTGGCGAAGGCGCTGTATAGGAAGCATATCCGTAATTATGAGGCTGGTATTAAAAAAAATCCGAAAGCGTTTTGGAATTACATAAAATCAAAAAAGCGGTCTCAGATATACCCTCAACGGTATATTACGAGAATAAGACTGCGATGACTAGGCAAGGTGCCGCTGATCTTTTTGCCGAGTTTTTCAGCTCAAATTTTGTGCCTGATTCAGCCGATGATTCGTCTAATCAGTTTTCAACCGCAAATTCAGCCCTTTCTTTTGGCTCGTTGATTTTGACTGCAGAAAGTATAGAAAGAGGTATTGCTGCACTCAAAATTTCAACAAATACGGATTCGGATGGGCTGTAATTTTGTTTAAAAAGTGTAGTTCTCTTATTGAACCGCTGGTGTTAATTTTTAATAAATCTCTATCGTCGGGAGTGTTTATCGATGATTGGAAGAAGGCCTCAATAACGCCTACCTTTAAAAGTGGCAATAAAAGTCGTGTGTCTAATTATAGGCCAATTTCTAAATTAACCTCAGTTTCAAAACTTTTTGAATGTGTTGTTAACAATAACTTAACTTTTTGTGTCCAAAATCTGATTTGCCCAAATCAGCATGGCTTCGTACGAGGTAAGTCCACTGTCTCAAATCTAGCAGTTTTTACTGAAGACTGTCTCTCCGCCTTTCAGAATGGGAACCAAATCGATACAATTTACACAGACTTTGCCAAAGCATTTGATAGAGTGAGCCATTCGGTTTTGATTTCAAAACTGGCTACCCTGGGGTTTCATTCCTCATTTCTTCGATGGATGAAATCATACCTAACTAATCGGCGTTGTGCTGTCACGATTGATGGCACGTCTTCTAAATCATTTGTTGCCTCTTCTGGTGTCCCTCAAGGCAGCATATTAGGTCCGCTGTTGTTCGTCTTGTTTATAAATGACATTGGTTCCTGCTTCTCATTCGCTAACTATCTTTTATATGCGGACGACCTCAAAATATATGCGGTAGTTAATAATGAGACGGATTCCTCTGCCTTGCAAATAGATCTTGACAATGTTCAAACCTGGTGCGCAAAAAATAAATTGTTTTTGAATATCAGCAAATGTGTTCACGCCACTTATTCAAGGAGGCTTAGTCCCTTGCGAACGTCGTATTCCATATCCGGCTCTGTGTTACAAACAGTTAATAGAATAAAGGATTTGGGTGTATTTTTTGACGAAAAACTTAGTTTTTCTAGTCATTTCGATTACATTATATTGAAGTCTTATGCCATGCTGGGCTTTGTTCGACGGAACTGTACTGCGTTCTCGGACCCATATACGTTTAAACTGCTATTCACGGCTTTTGTACGTTCTAGACTTGAATATGCTTCTTTCATTTGGAGACCTTATCAGGCTACTCATATTAATCGGGTTGAACGTATTCAGAAGGTGTTTATCAAATTCGCACTGCGGTCATTAAATTTCACCGAGCCTCTGCCGTCATATGAGTCTCGTTGTATGTTGCTGAACCTCAAGTCCCTGCACTGGAGACGAACTTTTTTGGCTTGTTCCTTCGTGCTAAACCTACTATATGGGGAAATTGATTGCCCTGCTCTTCTCTGTAGGATCGGATTTAGTGTTCCAGTCCGGAACTTGCGGCATACAAACACGTTTGCAATTCCTTTTTGTCGGCCGAACTATGCTCGGCAGGCTCCGCTCGCGCGAGCCCTGTCGGAGTTAAACGACCTCGCGGAACTCGATGTCGCTCTGCCTAAAAACGACGTTCTCATTAAATTAAGATCATCGTTATAATTAATATCTGTTAGTCAGTAAGTCTTAATGTATATTTGGCTAAAGTATAATAAATAAATAAAGTCAATATTTAATTCTTTTAAGGCTCTATATATGGGAGCATGGGAAGCGTATACAGTTCTGACGCATTCAGGGAAAAATATATCCTTACTGCGAAGGCTTCTAGTAGGAATATGGAAGGAAATGCGCTCAAACAGGCATGGAGAATCAATCACTCCACTTATAATGTCGAAAACAAAGGAAAGTGAAAGGATAACCCTCCTACTCTGTAGTAACTTTAAGGTGATTAACAGACATATTGCATCGTACGAAGGAATCGGATCGACAAAATTCAACGATCTCAATGCAAATCGTACAAACGATTTCTGAATGCGTCCGAGTCTATTGATATGACAAACATGATAAGGTCTCCAAATGAAGACGGCATATTCCAGCTTAGACCGAACCAGAGAATTATAAAGTAGTTTTAGAGTACAGGGTGCGCCATCTCGAGCTTCGGTATGGAAATATTGAATAACTTTGTTATTTATTGTCGGTATGACTTGAGAAAAAATAATTTGGAAACGTCATTTCAGTACAATTTTAACCATGAATAACTTTACACCTAAAGAACGCGCGGAAATTGTGACCATATATTTGGAAAATGGTCGTTCAATTGTGCTTGCTCAACGTGCATACCGTCGAAAATACCGCGGTCGTAAAGTGCCTTCTGATAATACCATACGCAATCTGACTAAAAATTTCGAAGAATCGGGGTCTGTTGCAAATCATCAACGCGTTTCAGTTCGTAAAAGACGCTCCAATGAAATTGTTGAAGCTGTCAAGCAGAGTGTTTTGGAAAGCCCAAATCTGTCGTATCGTCACCGTGCCCAGCAGCTAAACATCAAAGGAACCACTCTTAGGAGGATTTTAAAGGAAGATCTTCACATGTTTCCTTACAAAGTGCAAATAACTCAACGATTATTGCCTACAGACGAGCCCCGTCGCTTGGAATACGGAAAAAGCGTGGTTCGAATGGCCCAGGTTGATTCCGAGTTTTGGAATCAAATTTTGTTCACGGACGAGGCCCATTTCCATCTCTCTGGCGGAGTGAACAAACAAAATTGTCGATTCTGGGGCACACACAATCCTCACATTATCCACGAGAAGCCATTGCATGACCAGAAAGTCACTGTTTGGGCCGGCGTTAGCGCCAAAACAATCATCGGACCATTTTTCTTTCGTGAAGGCGAAACCGTCGATGGCGACCGTAATGGAAAATTAAAAAAAAAGAGCACAATTTTGTGTGGCTCGTAAAGGTGGTCATTTGTTGGATGTTGTGTTCAAAGTATAGTTGAAACAAATTGTAAAGGACTAAATTAAATAAAAAAACACTAACAAACATTCACTTTCACTAGTTGCCGAAGTTATTCAATATTTCCATACCGAAGCTCGAGATGGCGCACCTTGTATATCGAGCCCTTCCCGCGTTTTTATCGTATGAGCCAAAAACCAAATTTTACAGACTTTTTTTTTGTTTTCTCTGCATTGGCGCAACTAAAGCAATTTTATCGTTACGCATAGCTAGTCGCAGGCACACAAAATGAATGACGATAAAATTGTTTTTTCTCAAACTTCGTAACGGTTCATCGTAGAGATGTGAGATTTTAGGGACTGATGACAAATTTAAAGTGCTATAGTTACCGGTAAAAAAATGAATTTCGGTAAAAATGGCACGAAAAAATCGCGGGAAGGGCTCGACATGTTGGAAAAAACAGTGTTGCATACACTTTAAAAAAACAGGTAAAATATGTGGAAAAATAAATCCTAAGTAGCGCGACTTCTTTTTGGCCGGACACTAGTGGCAGTGTTGCCGCACAAGCAGTGTTAACCCACAACGATTTTCGTTTGGTTTTGGGAGTAAATTGTATGCATAATTTTCTGACTGCTCTTTCCAATCAAGAAATAAAGAAATGTTTGAAATATTAAATATCTTAACGAAACTGTAAAATTACTGTAGAAAAACAATAGTTATAACCACAATTGATTAAAATAGACAACATTTTAATACAAATTTCTATTTTGATTTCGCACAAATAATTTCATGATGAAAAGATAAAACATTCCGAATCAATATCAAGGTAATTTTGTTATCGTACAAGGTAAAATGCGAACGACAAAGTTTCTTGTACTTATTTCAAAATTTGTGTGTTATAGTAATGTCGTGCATCTTCAGAACTCTTAATACGTACTACAAATATGTTTTTATTCAGTTTGATTGGTAATACAAACTCACAACACGATAATTTAATCAAAAGATGATGAATGTGTTCAGAAGAACATTTTCGTATTCGTTATTAAATATCTTTGATGAGACTGAACTGAATGAAATAATTTAAATTAATTCATAATCATTACAAACATTTCCCATCTACCCTTCTATTTCAACCCTGTCTCATAACAATTTGACCGCTTTCACCACAAAATGTGCAAATTTCATCACCAAGGCAAAAATTAAATGTCATTTTTGATTAAATTTCTCAAAAGGAAGACTTTCTCGTAAGGATATACATATATTGGAATTGCATCCATCAGATTTGCTATATCGAGTTTGAACTTTTTCGTAACGCATCGTTGACAGGATTATTTTTTGTTGCAGGAACTTCCGGAAGCACGGAATATGACCGATGACGATGCGGCACTAACCCACTTTCAGAACACTGCACAGTGATTCGTTCCATAAACAAAATTCAAAAAATTTATGGTCTCAGAATTTAACGATTTTGATGTTATTTCAAAGAAAAAACTCCAACTAAGAAAACCCCAAAAAATCTGTGCAAAAAATCAATTAGTGTCTGTGCAAAACCGGCTCAAAGTTGGAACTTTTTTCACAAACAAATTTAAACTCATATTTTCTGTTTTTTAGTCTATTGAGTAAACAAATTTTACAAATACATGGTTACCAAAAAGTTGCTTAAACTTTCAATATAGAATAAGAAATGATGTGGCCATTTTCGCATTTAATGTTTTCCCAAAATTTGCAAAGCGTAGGCTTTTACTTCACTTTTAATTAAAAATATTTTTCTAAGTTAAAAATCTGAAAATTGGCAAAACTTAGACAAAAATATCTAAAAAGTATGTGAAAGTATGTTCCTGGATTTTTTTTATTTTAAGAAGCATTCTTTCTTTGTCCGATAATGTAATTATATTCTCCGATATCTTCCGATCTCAGAAAAGAATTCATTTTGAAAAGTGGTCTAAACACGTATTTTTCGACAAAATTTATTTTATTTATGCCTAAAAGTATGCAATTACGACGAAAAATGATAAAATCTGTAAAAATGCAAAACATACATCTATTATTATCGTTTTTATTGCAAAACCAGAGGGTCCCGATGCAATTTCTGTTACTCTTTGCAATAATCAATGTTGACGTTACCGATTAAATGAAAATCTGAAAAATCTAGCCAACACATTTGGTGCTATTGCTTACCAAAAATGATGAAATTTGCAAAATTAAGCCACAGGCATTGCCAAACTACAACAGTTTAAGAAAAACCAAATGGAGATTTCAATTCAGCAGACCATGATTAACTAGTATACCAAATTTTATGAAGAACGGACCACTCCTTCTAATTTTGTCCCGCGTTTGTATGGAGTCGAATCACTGTGCACTGTGACGCCCGACGACGAGGAGAACTTCTACGAGCACCTGCTGAAGGTGCTCTGCTCTACCTGCACGGCAATACGGGGTCGCGCTTCGCCGGCCATCGCGTCGACATGTATCGGGTGTTTTTTTTAGAGGTTTGTTTTTCGAATAGAGATAAAACTGGCATTTTCTGGTCAAATCTGGCAACTCTAATGTCATTTATGTTCAGTTTGGTTTGCCATTTCATCATGAACAGGTTGACAAAAGAACAACGCTTGCAAATCGTGCAAATTTATTTCGAAAATAATGGTTCAGTTCGCGAAGTTTACCGCAAGCTCCGTCCATTTTATGGTCGACATAATCGTCCATCAGAGCAATTAATTCGGTTAACCATGGGTCGTTTTTCGCACTACGTTTACTCTATGTGATAATACGCATCCGCAGAGACGTCGAACAGTGCGCACCGAAGAAACAATTGCCGCTGTAGAGCAAAATGTTGAAGAGGATCCAGTCAGAAGAGGAGTCAGTTACCGTTAATGGAGACCGGTATAGAGCCATGATAACCGACTATTTTGTTCCCGAATTGGATGGCATGAATGTGGATGAGTTGTGGTTCCAACAAGACGGCGCTACATGCCACACAGCGCACGTCACAATCGATTTATTGAAGGAAACATTCGATGAGCGCATAATTTCGCGGAATGGACCTGTCAATTGGCCACCAAGATCGTGTGATTTGACACCATTGGATTATTTTCTTTGGGGATATGTGAAGTCGCTCGTCTACGCCAACAAACCAGAAACGTTAGGGGACTTGGAAGCCAACATTCGTGGCGTTATTGCCGACATACGGCCCCAAATGCTCGAAAAAGTGGTTGAAAATTGGACCTGTAGAATTGGCTTTATTCGAGCCAGCCGCGGCGGCCACATGCCCGAAATCATATTTAAACATTAATGGTGTTCATCTGGGGCATTCGCTGGGCACCGGTGTGGCGGATAACTTGTGTGCGCTACTACTACGCGGGTGCGTTTTCTTGTACTCATTTTCCCATTGATTATGCTAAAATATTACAAGTGTATTTTGTTTCGTGTGTCTGCAGCCGTTCAAAGATCTGCCCTGGTTCGATTTAACCATTGCACGACCCATGTACGCCAATTCGCTGCGCTTCGAAACGGATAAGCACATTGGTGAGTTTAAGCAGCCGGTGATGGGGCTCCATGCCGCGGATGACTATGTGGTGCCATTTGAACTGCGCTATAAGCTGTATCGCACAGCGCTGGATACGCGCGGCTTGGGTTGGGGTCCCGTTGAGTTTCATCGCTTCGATGGAGAGATGCGCTACGGCCACAAGTACTTGTGCCATGCTGTAGAGCTGCCGATTCTGGTCGAAAGATTTGTGAATAACTACAGCAATGCTGTAAAGAAAATGAATTATACTTTCGCAAAATTTTAAACTAAATATATAAGTGTATATTTTTAAGAAAATGCGCTGCGACACATTACAAGGAAATACCTACATCATTTTGAATTTAACGCAAGCAAATTATGATAATAAAGGAAACAGCCTTACTGTAAGGATGTGGATTGGATTTTGTGTTTGGATTTTTCCTAAAGGGCTTAATACAAATTTTGTAAATGTTATTGTAAATGTAAATGTATAGAGTATTATGTGTGATATTTTTAATTTTTCAATTAAAACGAATTAACACGTCTGATGATAAAGTTATACACACTGATTTTGTTTATAATTAGTTTTTTCATCCATATTGCTAGGCAATTATCTAGCTATCAGCAGAGACTGTTGGGAAATACCAATGTGTTACGGTTTTCAATTAACCGTGTGGGATCAGCATAATACTTATGGTCCCTTCATTTAACAATAGGTTACGAATAGGTTGCTGTGGTACTTGAACATATTGTTACGAATACCAGTTCTAGTGGGCTAGCACGAATCACTGGATTGTGCAATTTGAAATAAACAAACACACTTAGTTCCTCAAACGCAGTCAATAAAACCCAACAGTCACTTTATTTCACAAAGATTTACACTTCACTGTCTACACCTAAATATGTGCTTAGTTATTCCGCGTGGCAACTCCGCTAGTCAAAATCAGACTGACTCGCTGCGCCGCACCCGGCTGCCTTTTATACCTGTCCGGCCATCGCGCAGATCGTTCCCGCACATTCCGGAGTAGACTGACGGTTTCCATGACGATCGCGACCATCATTGCCAGGTTAGACTAGAAGTTTCCATCATTGCCAGGTTGGACTAGAAGTTTCCATCATTGCCAGGTTGGACTAAAAATTGCCATCATTGCCAGGTTGGCCTAAAAGTTTCCCTTATTATCGCGGCCGTCGTTGCCAGATTGAATTATAGCACGGCGCGTAGCGACAGGGTTGCTTTGCACCGCGACAGACTGTCTTATCGTTACACTGCCCACCACTTAGACTTGTTCGACCCGAACAAGTGCCGAGGTTCCGCTGTGATAAGGCGCCAGGCGCTCCAAATGGACTACCTTCAGCTTAGCGCCTTTATTGCTGCAACGTTGAATCCTGTAGACCACGTCGTTAATCCTAGTCACGACTTTGTAAGGTCCTTCCCATGACGTTTGCAGTTTCGGAGACAAACCTTTCCTCCGCTGCGGGTTGTAGAGCATTACCAGATCGCCTCCTTGGAACCCTGCTGAGTTGGCCCGTAGATCATATCGGGCTTTTGCCTTATCGCTGACCAGTTTGGTGCGGCTCCTTATAAACTGGTGAATTTCCTCAAGTTCCGCCCGCTTATTGACCACGTAGTCCGTCTTAGCGCCTCCCGTCGTGCTGACTACCCCGAACTTCAAGTCGGCGGGTAACCGCAACTCCGTGCCGAACACTGCTCGGGCTGGAGTGAGTGATGTTGTGTCGTGCGGGGCTGACCTATACGCCATCAGGAACAGGGGAATATGCGTGTCCCAATCCTTTTGATTCCCGCCTACCACTTTCCGCAGGTATTCCTCCAGTGTCCGGTTAAAGCGTTCCACCATGCCGTCGGACTGTGGGTGCAAAGGCGTGGTACGAGTTTTCTTTATCCCCAGTAGCTCACACACTTCCTTGAATACCGCAGACTCGAAATTCCGGCCTTGATCTGAATGCAACTCCAACGGAACTCCGAACCTGGCTACCCAGTTGTTTACCAGCTTTTTCGAGATCGTAGTGGCCTCCTGGTTAGGAATAGGGTACACTTCGGGCCATTTGCTGAAGTAATCCATTACCACCAGCACATATTTGTTGCCTTGAGTGCTAGTTGGGAATGGGCCGGCGACGTCCATAGCAATCCGCTCGAAAGGCGCTCCCACGTTGTACTGCTGCATGCGGCCTCGAGATCTTTTTGTCGGCCCTTTCGCGGCTGAGCATCGGTCGCAGCTCTTAATCCAGTCGGTTACAGACTCCTGACATCCTACCCAGTAGAATCGTCTTTTTATTTTGGCGACGGTTTTGGTGATGCCCAGGTGCCCTCCACTGGAGTCGTTATGGTATGCCTCGATGACCTCGTTGATTTTGCATTTCGGTACTACCATTAGGTACTACCGTGGCTCAGTTGGTTAGTGCGTTGGACCGCGAGTCGAAGGCAGCAAACCGCAGGTTCAAATACTGCCCGTAATAACACCTAAAAAAATAACGGGAAAAGTCGTTTTCTCTTTCGGTGGCTGTCCTCTCAGCTGGAAATGGCAAACCTCTGAGAGTAAAAATTGCCTATGATAAAGCTCCCAACCTGCCGTTCGGAACCGGCATAAAAACTGTAGGTCCCTTCTACCCGCGTACAAATTCACACGCACAACACGGGTGGTTGCGGGAAGCTAGGCCTTAGTCTCGCGTAAGCGGGCTGTCGTGCCAGTCAATTAATTATAATTAATTAATCATTAGGGAGTTGATGGTCCGACCATCCACGCTCTCCCAGTCGCGGTACAGGCATCCTTCCTTCAGCCGCAGGCTTTCCCACTGCGCCCAGTAAGCCTTAGCGATCGGGCTTTCACCGGCCATCTCCTGCCAGTCTGGACGTGCGCCTTGCTCCTTGCCTTCGACGATTTTTGCAAGATCCGCATCCTCACGCTGGTCTTTTTGTAGCCTCTCCGCAGACCACGCTTCCTCTGGCATAACGCTTACCAACCGGATGTCCACTATCTGTTCTTTGCTTTCGGCTCGCGAGCACTGCCTGCATTCGACTTTGCACGGACGGCGTGACAAGGCATCGGCATTTCCATGGCTACTGCCCTTGCGATGCTCTATCGTGTAGTCGTAGCTCTGCAGTCGCTCGATCCACCGCGCCAATTGCCCTTCAGGATCTTTAAAGTTCAGGAGCCATCTCAATGCCGCATGATCTGTGCGCAGGCGAAACCTTTGTCCATACAGATATTTGTGGAAGTGTTTTACGCAGTCCAATACCGCCAGCAGTTCTCTCCGTGTCACACAATAGTTGCGTTCCGGTTTCGACAGAATCCTACTGTAGTATGCTATCACTTGTTCTTGGCCGTCTATTATCTGTGATAGCACACCGCCAATACTATGCCCGCTTGCATCTGTATCCAGCACAAACATCTCTCCAGGCACGGGGAAGGCCAGAATTGGAGCAGCGCACAGTTTTTCCTTCAGACGTGCAAAAGCCTGCTCCTGCTCTTCATTCCACTCGAAAGCTTGACTCTTTTTCGTCAGTTTGTGCAAGCTGCTGGCTATGCTCGCGAATCCCGGAACAAATCGGCGGTAGTATGTGCACAGGCCCAGGAAACTGCGGAGTTCGTGTAGATTGCGTGGCCGGGGCCACTCCTTCACCGCCGTGATTTTGTCTTCATCCGTGTGTACTCCGCTGGCGGAAACCGTATGACCCAGATACTTGACTTCTTTTCGGAACAGCGAGCACTTCTTTGGGTTGAGTTTAAGCCCGGCTTTTTGTATCCGCTCGAATACCTCCTTTAGCTTTCCCAGGTGGTCGTCGAAGCTTTTACCCATCACGATTATGTCGTCGAGGTACACCAGGCACGTCCGCCAATGCAGCCCTTTCAGCACCCGTTCCATTAGCCGCTCGAATGTTGCTGGGGCGTTGCAGAGTCCAAACGGCATGACGGTGAACTGCCACAACCCATCGCCAACACTGAAAGCCGTTTTCTCCTTGTCTTCGTCTGCAAGCTCTACCTGCCAATAGCCGCTGCGTAAGTCGAGCGTGGAGAACCACTGCGTGCCTGACAGCGTGTCCAGGGTGTCATCGATCCGAGGTAATGGATAACTGTCCTTCTTGGTCACATCATTGAGTTTCCGATAGTCCACACAAAACCGGGTACTGCCATCCTTTTTCTTTACTAGCACGACCGGCGAGCACCAGGGGCCCGAAGAAGGCTCTATGACCTTTTCTTTCCGCATGTTCTCGATCAAATTTGTGACCTCTTCCCTCTTGGCCAGAGGAACTCGTCTTGGCGGTTGGCGGATAGGTTTTGCACTTCCGGTGTCGATGTTGTGCTTCACTATGGCTGTTCTTCCGCCTGCCTCTGCCGCAAATATTGACCCATAGTGCTGCAGGAGAGACCTCGCCTTCTGTTTCTGCTTGGCCGTCAACTCGCTGCTCCACTGGTTCTCCTGCGGTAATAATAATAATAATTGACTGGCACGACAGCCCGCTTGCGCGAGACTTAGGCCTAGCTTCCCGCAACCACCCGTGTTGTGCGTGTGAATTTGTACGCGGGTGGAAGGGACCTACAGTTTTATGCCGGTTCCGAACGGCAGGTTGGGAGCTCTTTCATAAGCAATTTTACTCTCAGAGGTTTGCCATTTCCAGCTGAGAGGACAGCCACCGAAAGAGAAAACGAGTTTTCCCGTTATTTTTTTAGGTGTTATTACAGGCAGTATTTGAACCTGGGTCGCTGCCTTCGACTCGCGGTCCAACGCACTAACCAACTGAGCCACGGCGGCTGCCTGCGGTATGACGTCCATGTTAAAACCGCACTTATTTCCTCCGGGTGGGCTACTCTCGCAATTGACCACTGCTACGGCTTCCCTACACTCGCCAATTACCTCATCTTTCCCGACATATCTGGGTGCATTCAGGGGGTTCAGTATTCTGACTGGTATTTTGCCATTTCTGGGTTCCACTAATGTACGTCCGATGATGATGTTGTCGTGTCCTTGTTTCGGTGCTTCTACAACCCACAGCCGACTCGTCCCATCGTCCTCGTCCACCTTTGCCCACACAATCGCCTCAGAATTCGCTGGTATCCTCTGGTGTTGACACGATACAACCTTCCTTACCGCCACGCTTCGCTCATAGCCGGTGTGCAGCGGGAATTCAACGTTGGCATATCTCAGCACATGTTCTTTCAGGTCCAGCGTGAAACCGTGCCTAATCATGAAATCCACGCCGATAATCACGTCGTCCATTATATCCGCGACGATGAACTCATGTTCCAGGCTGCTGGTGCCGATAGTAATCGTTTTTGTAACTTTCCCTCTTACGGACGCGCGCTCGCCAGTCGCAGTCCGCAGCTGTATGCCATGCAGCGGTTCCCAGTTCTTCAGCAGCTTCCTTTTTATGATCGAATATGACGCTCCAGTATCCAATGTCAACACGAACAGCTTCCCATCTATCCTTCCTTCAATTGTCAAGCTGCTGGGCTGTCGTTTCAGCTGTGAGACAAGGACGGTGGGGCGGCAGATTGTGGGGATCAGCTCACGCCCCTTTGGGCTGACCCGTTTTAGTTTAACGACTCGCCGTCCTCAGCCCTGCGCTTGTTGGCTGGGCCTCGATTATCAGTATTCCTCGCTTCAGGCGATTGCGATCGAGAACGGGAACGCCTCTCTCGTTGGCGGCAGTCTCGTGATATGTGGCCCTGCTTGCCACATACCCAGCATACAACTTTAGAGGAGACCACCCGTGGCCTGCCCGGTGGCTCAGAGCTTATTGCCTGGATCGCAATGTCGTTGTCCGGCTGGATCTGGCGTATCCTTGCAGGTGCATACCGAGTGCTCCCAATCCATGTCGCCTCGTATGTCGTCGCGCTGGTCACCGTCTCCCTAAATGTCGGCTTGCCCATCATCAACGCACTGCGACGTGTCTCCGGATCATGAAGACCTTCGATAAATGCCTCAATCTTCATCCTCTCGAGATCATCAGCGCCGAAAGACGGGTAGGACAGCTGCACGAGCCGCTCAATGTCCGCTGCATATGTCTGCAGCGCCTCGTTGGACCTTTGCCTGCGGTTCTTCAGCTCACAGTAGTACAGCGTTCTGTTGTGCTCGTCGCTGTATTTGGCTGCCAGCGCCCTTATGACGGTCTCGTATTCACTTCTTAAACATTCCGGAACTGATTTTATTACCTCAGCCGCAGCGCCTTTAAGAGCCAGCGCCAATCTCCGACCTTTCCTTACATCGGTCCACTGATTTTCCAGAGCAGCCAGGTCGAATTGCAGCTTGAATGTATCGAACGGCGTAGTCCCATCATAAGTAGGCACTTCTGCTCGGGTGGCAACACTTTCCGGAACCGGCGGCAACCATTCTCGCGGCTGTACCTCTCTAAGCCGCTCGTCCATTTTTTTGTTCATCGAGTCTTCCAGACTATCTAGCCGTTTGTTCAGGGAATCATCCAGGTCGTCGACTCGTTTATACAAGTGCTCTACTCGCGTCTCCAGGTGCTCGACTTTCCCATTAATCCTGTCTGAGATTTCCTCCACTTTCTGCTCCAAGCGCGCAGAATTTTCCTGAAGCTTGACTTCCATTCGCTCTGCCATCTGCGCCGACATTTCACGACTGACATTCTCGATTTTCGCAGAAGTTTCCTGAAACATGCCTCTCATTGCAACTATTAGCTGGCTCATGTCCATTGCTTGTGGTGGCGCAGTCGCTGCAGCCGTACTTTGCATCGACGCAGCACCCGCAGGCGATTCCTCCACTTTGGCCGACGCTTCTTGCTCCTGCGTTCCAAACTCGTGTGCAGTCCAATCGACGCCTCGTGCCTCACACGCCTCTCGCAAGCGCAGCTGCAACTCCACCTTTCCGCCAGCAGTCGGCAAATTCCAGGCAGCCAGCTCCTTTTTCAGCTGGTCCACCTTCAGTTGCTCGAGTTTAACCATGTCTGCGTTTTATAATTTTATTTAATTAATTTTTTTTTTTTTCCTTTATTTATTCAGTAGCACAACCCCACTTCTGACACCAAATGTTACGAATACCAGTTCTAGTGGGCTAGCACGAATCACTGGATTGTGCAATTTGAAATAAACAAACACACTTAGTTCCTCAAACGCAGTCAATAAAACCCAACAGTCACTTTATTTCACAAAGATTTACACTTCACTGTCTACACCTAAATATGTGCTTAGTTATTCCGCGTGGCAACTCCGCTAGTCAAAATCAGACTGACTCGCTGCGCCGCACCCGGCTGCCTTTTATACCTGTCCGGCCATCGCGCAGATCGTTCCCGCACATTCCGGAGTAGACTGACGGTTTCCATGACGATCGCGACCATCATTGCCAGGTTAGACTAGAAGTTTCCATCATTGCCAGGTTGGACTAGAAGTTTCCATCATTGCCAGGTTGGACTAAAAATTGCCAGGTTGGCCTAAAAGTTTCCCTTATTATCGCGGCCGTCGTTGCCAGATTGAATTATAGCACGGCGCGTAGCGACAGGGTTGCTTTGCACCGCGACAGACTGTCTTATCGTTACAATATAATCATTCGCCAATATATTCAAAAAATACAACAGGAATACCATTTGAATTTCATTTGCAACTGACAACGACTTGTGGTGAATATATAGTATATAACAAAGGCAGAGTTGCTCTTGAATAACAAACGAAATCATTTAAATTTGTTCATAAATTTTGGTAAAAACCAACTAATTTATGAGAATTTTATTTAGCTTTCTTTTCTCTGGTTATACCAACATAAAAACTAAGCGATTCCTTTATAAAATCGTCGTAAATTACGTTTAAGAAATTCATAGAAACTGCAATTTTTTCAGTATTTTTCACGTACTTGCAATCCTGCCACTAGTGTCCGGCCATCGTGGTGAGCTCAGTTTTACACGTGAACAACAACAATTTGACAGTTCTTGTCATACAGAATCGACGTCTGGTTGTCAAAGAGTCGCGCTACTTAGGATTTACTTTGGTATCACAGTGGAACTCTTAATAGGTTTCCGAGTGTGCCTCTTACACCATGTGTTTGCCTTAGGCACCATAGCCTAACCTAACCTTAAGTTTTCCGAAAATCGAAATCTGACTGAATTTGAAAACACATGAATTGATCGGCCTATTAACTACAAACTTGGTGAAAACACTTGAAATGAAAAAAAAATAATCACATGTTTTTAATTTATTTTTTAAATAAAAATCTGACGTGGAATAAAATAAATTTTTGTTTGTTCGTTTGAAAAAAAATAGTTAATACATATAACTAATAATGCTTTGCGTATCTTAAAAAACAATTCTTTTATGGTCAGGTGCCACCCTATTTATTTACCGTACTTTCAAATTTGACAATTTCGATCATATGTTTCCGTGATTCGTATGAAGAATAATAACTCAGAGTGCAAGTGCACCAAATTGTTAAGGGTTTCAAAATTATTTTTTTCTAAAAATGGAAAATAATTCTAAAGGTATCTAATATAAAAGCGTTTATCTAACATTTTTTTAATTATTGTTGTGAGTGAGATTTAATTACATGTAAGTGTGTCGTTTTGTAGTGTAAATTCAACAATCGTGTTTGTGTTCTGTGGAGTAAAACATTGCTTCATTTTGGTCCATTTTGAATAAAAAAATCTATCAGGTGAAAGGTGATAATGTGTACTTTCATGTGGCAATTCTATTTTTTGCGAATATTTTCAGAATTAATTAACCTCAAAAATAAAGATCTTTAGTGCCTGGTTCGAAAACAACAAAAATGAAAATGCAGTTGAGAGTTGGATTGCCCATGAAACAAAAAGAAATATAAATGAAGAAGAAATGGAAGTGTTAAAAAAATTGAGAACCCTTGTTAATTAATTGATCGAAAATGAACTAAATATCAAAGGCATATATGTAATACTTCTATATTGGCAGTACAGTACAGTAATAGTGAAATATGAGCGAGAAAGCGTATAAACGAATGTACCTTGACAGCTGTAAAAAGTGTCAAAAAGTCAGGTGCGTTCAGGCGGGAAAAAAATTGACTGGGAAAAAATAAAAATTTGTCGAAATTACCTGAAATTTCTTCAACCGCCCCTGGAGCAGTTGTTCATGTGTAGAAGTGCTCATGTATACACGTATAGAAATACATTCACAAAATTTCGTGTTTTCTGTCTCATCGCTGTCTCCCTTTGATTTCCGAATGAAAACACATTGTGAAGATAGGTTGCTGCCAATATATGTAGAAGTATTACATATATGATCAAAGGTCATTAACTTTTTTCACTTGGTATTTATTGAACTTTTGGAGTTAGAAGTTAATGATGATCATGATTTGGAGTAATGTATGGTTATAATGTAATTCCTTTCGAAAATTACACATACATATGTACTACTGTGTCCAAAAAATAAGGTGACATTTTAATTTAAACTGCGCGCGTCGAAGGATTTGGAGAATAATTTTTTTTTAGTCAACAGTCAACAAGGAATATTATTTGAACGTTATGCGTCGATTGCGTAACGCTATCCGCCTAAAAAGGCCGGAATTGTGGAAAGACAATGCTTGGTTTTTACACCACGATAATGCACCATCCCATACTGCACTCGTAATTCGTGATCATTTCGCCAAAAACTCAACCCATATCGTTCCGCAACCACCGTATTCACCTGATCTGGCGCCGTGCGACTTCTGGCTGCTCAGCAAGCTCAAAAGACCGCTCCGGGGACACCGTTTTGATACGATAGAGGA
This sequence comes from Melieria crassipennis, assembly GCA_963668005.1. NCBI lineage: Eukaryota > Metazoa > Arthropoda > Insecta > Diptera > Ulidiidae > Melieria > Melieria crassipennis. Next base: position 34,913,270 of record OY764963.1, on the reverse strand, counting down.
GATTCAAGCCGCAGCGAAGACGGAACTGAAGGCCATCCCGGAAAGTGACTACAATCAGTGTTTCGAAGATTGGAAAATCCGTTGGCATAAGTGCATTGCATCGGGAGGGGATTACTTTGAAGGGGATGAAATTGATTTGGAAGAATAAATAAAGAGTTTTCAAAATAAATACAATGTCACCTTTTTTTTTGGACACAGTAGTATATATCAGGGGCGTAGCCAGAATTTGGTCATGGGGGTGTTTAAAATTTTTTTTTGCCAGTTTAGTATTACGTGTTTTTTAAAGTAAACTGCACTTTTCAAATAGGGCATTTTGTGGTGGCTTATGTGACATAATGCATTGAAAATTAAATTTGTTCCCGATTTTTAGTAAAAAAAAAAATTTCATGAAATTTGGTGCACTGGAAGCGAAATGAAAGTATGTTTGTGTCATCGTACATAAATAAGCATCGAACAAAGACCCAATATTAACTTTTGTTTTAAAAATGTTTAAACTTTAACCGCAGCATTTAAATTGATGAACCAAGTTTATGGTGATGATTGTTTTTACCGTGGTGGAGTTCATAAGTGGTAAACGCGATTTAAAAGCTATTGTCAGGACATAAATGGCCAACTGAATTACCGCTCAGCAAAACTGGGCGGTAATTCATAAAAGATTAGCCAAAATCTTCATTGAAGTTCTTGAAATTGGATTTAACCTTCGTTTTTCTTTACTTATGGTTAATATCTGCCAGAGCATTTAGCTATGATTTCGAATCAAGGACCGTACCGGTTATGGTTTTTATCAAAAAGGTCAGATTTTAACTGTTATCTTTTAACTTTTATTTTTCCCGACAAAAATAAAAGTTATTTTGTGCCTCTTTATCATTTCAGGCAAAAATTACTGTTATTTTTTACTTTTATTTTATCGGTCAAAAATAACAGTTATTTTGTGACTTTTATGTTTTTGGTTAAATCTATCAGGCAATTTGAATTTTTTCAAAGGCCGTTTGACCGACTAAAAAACTATTGATACAATTTTTTTCGTCGCACAAGTCTTAAATCTCAAATCGTTCTAAGACCAAAAATTGGTATGAAAATTGTAAAATAACAGTTATTTTCGGTCCCTGTTTCGAATAACTGCACAAATTTGAAGGTAATTTTCAATAACATGAACAAATATTTTTTTTTAGAAATTTTGTTCAGTTTAAACTTGATCCCAGGCGCTTTTGCTGCCATTTTGAATAAAACTCACAATAAATGTTTTTTGCGTACCTCATTAGGTACGGTGGTGAGCCGCTGTGGCTCAGTTGGTTAGTGCGTTGGACCGCGAGTCGAAGGCAGCAACCTCAGGTTCAAATACTGCCTGTAATAACACCAAAAAAAAATAACGGGAAAACTCGTTCTCTCTTTCGGTGGCTGTCCTCTCAGCTGGAAATGGCAAACCTCTGAGAGTAAAAATTGCTTATGAAAAAGCTCCCAACCTGCCGTTTGGAATCGGCATAAAACTGTAGGTCCCTTTCTCCCGCGTACAAATTCACATGCACAACACGGGTGGTTGCGGGAAGCTAGGCCTTAGTCTCGCGTAAGCGGGCTGTCGTGCCAGTCAATTATTAATTATTATTATTATCATTAGGTATTCAATAAAACCTCTGGAAAGAAATTTTCTAATATTTTTCATAGTTGCAAAATAAATCATGAAAGTTAGGACTTTTTTCGAAAAACGAACAATCGCCAGAGGAAGATACTAAATACTGAGGTATGAAAAAAATGTATATATTATTATACCTTTATCGTCAGGCTCACATGGCCGACATACGACAGGAAGTGGACTGCGAGTATCCTGGACCTCAAAAGGACGGAGATATCCATTTTAATAAGAACCCTCACAGGACACTGGTTGATTGGAGCACACGCCATCAGACTAGGTATCAATGCAAGAGACTTCTGTAGAAGCTGCGACTGTGATGAAGAGGAAGAAAGCGTACAGCATCTCCTCTGTGACTGCCCAGCACTTTGCAGAAGTAGGCTACGCATTCTAGGACAACCGTTTCTCTCAAACCTAACAGAAACATCCTGCATAGATGTCAAAAACCTTCTTAGGTTTGTAACATCGACCAGATGGCTTGACCAGGAACAACCTAGTTAGCTTAACCTGTATATGGCATCACAATGGGCCAGTATCTTGGCCTAAGTGAGGGATCTCTGCTATACAGCCATTTTAACCTAACCTAACCTAATACTTTAATTGTGAATTTTACTCAAAATATCGGCGGAAGTGCCTGGGGTCATCCGGGTGACGACATTGGTAAACGACTTACACAAATATCTTTGGTAAGGCGAAGGTTAAGCATCTCAATAGCACTTTAACTGAAGAGTTGGCTATCGAAGGATGCCATCTCATCGATCGACACTTGTTTTGACTTTTTTGTTTACTAAAAGTCGAATTTTAACCATCAACCACTCCTCGTTTTCACCTGATGCGGCACCGTGCGACTTTCACGTTTTCAAAAAATGCATTTGCCCATGAAAGAAACCGTTTTGAGAACGTAGAAACCATCCAAAAGGCTTGTACCGACATCTTGAAGGACGGTCGACGAACTAAACTACTCTTTAGACATGTTTCTAGAACATGCAAATTGCTGTATTGAGCCTAAACGGGACTATTAAAAAAACTAATTTCGCCCAACAAATTTTTTGTTATTATTCTTTCAAATGTTTAAAGATGAAAAGACCTTTTTGCTAATGTGCGATCGTACATACGATGCATAGTGATTGAAAATGTTGACCAATTATAGACCATGGGGGGTTCTGACACCCAAAACCCCTCCCTTGGCTACGCCCCTGGTATATATTGAATGTTCTTCTTTCAGACAAATTTGTAGCTTAAATGTACATATTTACAAAAGAAACATTCAAAAGAAACAACATTCAAAAACATTACAATTGTTACTTTATATTAACCATTCTTCTTCCTTTTTATCAACCATCAAGCATTCACATATTACAGAATTTTTAATATTTTATTCCTACGAGAGGTAGGCAGTAGTCTGATGCCGCCCAAATTGTTACAGAAGTCTTTGAAATATGTGAGAAGCCGATGCGCTAGTTTTTAGCGCTCTAGCACTTTTCCCTGATTTTATGCCAAAAAAAGAAGTCTTCTGGAGTGCGTTAGGTTAAAAGTTTGTATCGATAAACAAGATTTAAGAGATTTTTTACTTTAAACTTGGTGAAAGTGTTCCAAACCATAAATAAAGCGACACATGTTTTTAGTTTTGTCCAAAAAAAATCTGATGGGCTCAACAACGGGTAAGGAGTTTCTATTGACTTCAAATATAGTGAAAGCACTTCAAATGCGATATAATTAGACAAGTATTTTGTCATAAAAATCTAATGGGGTCAACATAAGTTCAAGGAGCCCTTGGAAAAGGAATGAAAATCAACATCTGACGGGGTCAAAAATTTGCGCGGAGTGTATGTGAAGAATCTATTTAACCCTCGTATTAGCAGATGTTTCGGTTACCTTCGGTTTCGCGGATGGTGTCTGGCCAGACCCCTATGTATTCACATGTATTTATATGGGAATAATGGGTTTTTAATAGTGTGTTCTAAGCCATTTTTTGACCTGCTGATCACATATTTTGAGTTTCTTTCGTGTATGACAAATCCTCAATAAGCTGAAAAAGTAAAAATATGACCTGGGAATTTTCGACTTGTAAAGAAAAACACATTTTCGTTGAAATTTTTTTTCCCTTTATTTTGTATGTGTGCATGTTGTTTGAAGCATATAAAATGGGTTTTGAATGGATTTTATGATGAAAGGAAAAATTTATGAGTTCTGGCTGCATGAAAAACAGGTATACTCGACCTTTGAATGTTGTTGGCAAACTGGTAGGGCGCATTTCGAACAAAAAAAACGAGGTTTGGGGAGAAGCTTTTCGCATCCTTGTAAACAAAGACGGCAGTCTCGTTTGCTGGTAAGTATCAGCGCCGCTTCTTTGTGTAGCCACAACATTTGTTGGAATATTGATTGGTCTGCCGAAGAATGCTTCAACAGCTGAACGAACATAAAAATGCTTGATACAATGAACATTGTTCATACGATCTTGAAGCACCAATGTATCGGAAAGAGTTTGGAGAAATTGTCGTCTTGCGTCTTTTTTATTGTTCTTATCAATCTCCTTACATATGCAATAGCTTGCCAGTGCCATAACATCGAGCATATTAAAAAAAAAAGCCAAAGTCCAGCGTCGTGTTGGCCGTTTCGTAGTGTAATGTGTGACCATTTGGTCCATGCGCGTGTCCGTGCATGTGTGCGTGTGTGTGCGTGTGTGTACATACTTACATGAAAGTCAGCTTCGCATATATGAGCACAAAAGTATATATTTACAATGAATAATGCAAAAAAAAAAAGATAAAAGGCTCAAATTACATGTATTTTCATACAAAATATATAGTGGTCTGGCCAGACATCATCCGCTAAACCGAAGGGGTAATTTCTAAACATCCTTTTTTCTCCTATTGCAAGGACTTTTTTCATAAGGATATATGTATAGATCGAAAGAGAATAAAATTTTAGGAAGCTACCTAGAAGGACAAGTCGCTATGTAAAATAGCTTCGTTAAAATTTTCGAATGAAAATGAAAAAGGTCTGGCCAGAACCGTCCGCTAAAGCGAGGGTTAACATTCGAAAGTAACTTTAACCCTTTCAATACGACTTTTGGCCAGCGAAGATATTTCTGTATAATTGAACTAAATGTGCTGTAAATAAGTAAAAGAACATGTTTACATAATATCAGATTTTTTTTATGCACAAAGAGTACGCTTACACTTGTGAACGTATACCAAGTATGAATTAGTTAGGTTATGCTAACCAAAACACGTGTTGTGAAGTACTGACTACAGACTACTGTTTAGTCCCATCCCAGCACTTTAAAAGCGAATACTTTCGCACCAGTAATTTTTGAACATTATCTGGGACTCTTATATCCCCGCAGTATTGAAAGGGTTAAGTGAGAAGAATTATTTTAATAAAATCATAAAATTCATGCGTGCAACGCCAGCAGCCCCTGGCCCCTGTTAGTTGGTGCTACATACCTTCCTTAGTCCACAAAGTACTAATTTAAGTTTATTAAGTTCTTCTATTTTTTTATTATTATTATTATTAAAGAAATACATTGTTTTATTGTGCAGCAAGAAACTGCTGATGAAAACATAAAGGAAACGTTTTCGTCGTAATTAGACTTATTATAGTTCTTTTGAAAACAGTAGCCAGAGCGATGGTGTAGAATAAATAAAAACAATTTCAATTGGGTATTAGTTATTTTTTCCAAAAAGTATTAAAGCTTTAATGTTTGCGATAAAACTGATATAAATGTTTGTAAAAAAGTTGAAATTGTTTCATTTTTGCATTTCCTTTCATTTTTATAAATTTTAGCTAAAATTGGTGTAATATCAGATAACAAAAAACCATAGTATTAACCCTCTCATGCCCGGGGCTTAAAATTTTTTGGAGACAGATATGTGTAAGTCGTGACCCAAATATGAACTGCAACAAATTTGAAAGTCCTTTGTGTCCTGGTTCGTTAGTTACAGGATGTTGCCTATAGGCAGTGGGCAGTGGCGGTGAATTAAAAAAACACATGTAAATCATTTGTTAATGCGTTTTTTATTGAAATTTATGTATGGAAAGACAAAACAATTTTTTTGTGGATTGCAGCACAAATATACATTGCATTTGTTGCATTTAGAGCGCGGGTAACCAGTGTGGCATAGCCTGCATCTGCATTTTGCTCCCATTCTACCCAGTGACAAAGATTGTCAAATCGCATGGATTTTGTAGGTTCTGCAACATACGGTCTTTTATAAGAACTTGATGTAGAGGCCGTCGAAAGAGCTGGTGATGATGGAGCCGATGGTAAAGAACCTGTTGATGAAGTCGTCGATTCCATCTTTGAAAGGAGTGATGATGGGCGATCTCTTTTCCTTGGTAAAACTGCTGTTTGAGTTGCGTTCAAAAGCTCGTTAGCAATATCCAAATGGAATTTTATTAGTGGCATATGTTTCACTTCACTGTCTGTGTTGTTGAGGTCTCTGCGATACAACAGCCAACTATTGACTACAGAGGAATTTATACAAGGTATGCCAATATACCAACATATCCTTTAATTTCAGCCACTTTACATTTTAACTCGGTTCCATTAGCTTGTACCGCATACAAGTTTGTTTCGTCACAAATCTTCTCCCAGACTTCGTCTACAAAGAACTGGGTGAAATATTCGATTGGTTGTTTCACCTTATTGCTGCGCACTTCGCTTTTCCAACTGGTATTACCTTCTATAACCTCTGCACTCCTCCATCTTAAACTATGCAAATCGATCCGCTCCATCACCTCCTGTACAAACTCTTCATTTTCAATTTCTTTTCCGCAATTTTCTTTGCTAATTAGTTTCTCTAATAAACCAACTTCCATATTTTCACCCTTATCAATCATATTTTCCAATGTTTCTTCGATGATGTTTTCGAAATATGCTGTTCTTTCCTGCTCTTTTTCGTCATTTTCCTCATCCGCAGAATCGTCCCAGTCAAAATTAACCATCTTTTCAATTTCCGTCTGTGTTAGACCTCTTGGACGCATCTAAATATGTACATACATAAAGAAAATTACATTGTTTGGAAATTACCACAAATGACCAATGTTGCCTATAGTCAACAGCACTTTTACAAAATTCTTATAAACAAACTAATCACTTTCTCATAATTTTTCTTTTTTTAAATAACTCTTTTACCTTTATTTATTCATATTGTTCACTTGGTTTTACAATAAAACAAATTTTTTAATAATTTTAAACACTTTTTGTAGAAACACTTTTTTCGGGAAACGATCTTGACACTTTCACTCTACGCAAAACGACTACTGGATGAACACGTGCATAGCTTACAATAAAACAAATAACTGTAAGCTTACATAACACATAAGGCTACATAATGCAAAAAACCGCAGGTCAAGAAAATGAAAATAGCGGGACTTAGAAGTATATAAGTGCAATGTTGCCAGCAACATCGGGCATGACGGGGTAAAGTAACTAGAGTAAGAACTTTGTGCAAACTAATGCACAATGCAATTAAACTAGATTCAAGACAACACAATATGCAACTTAAGCAAAAGAGCAGCAATTTAATTTTATTCAGTATTTGATCCTTTGACACTAAAAGTTGTTCAAAATCTCTGAGTCTGCTTAATACTACGTTTACACCGACGAGATTATCTCGATTTGCGCGATTAAGTCGTTAATCTCGTATCAAAATGCGCGATTACCCATACAAAGTTAACCTCGCAAAAAGGGCGATTAAAAGTTAATCTCACAAAGTAATCTCGTATTTCCCCAATGCAACTCTGCAAATTTGGCTGAAATCGATTATTTTTGTATCATCACTAAGCGAAGTCATGCAAAAATAAACAAAAAAATGAATTGTAGCGCGAAAAGGTTTGTGTATTGGATTAATCATTGCAAGGAATAATGCGTTTCTTTGTAGGCGAAGGGCATGTAGCGCGAAAAGGTTTGTGTGTTGGATTAATCTTATTCAAGTTAATCTCTATGTAAACGGGCAACGAGATTATCTTAATCTCGATGAGTTAATCTCGCTGTGTAAACGTAGTATAACTTGCCTTCCGACAACTAGTAGCGTAAAATATATTGAATATTTTGATTCATTTGTATGCATTTGCAAATTTTTTCCCACTTGCTTATGAACATTCGAATATGTGGAAATCTGACAAAAAAACCGATTTATATTCATACCTCTATTCATTAGGAGACCAATTTTCATCAAATCGGACCACTCTTCTATATTTGTTCATCTTTTGTATGGAGATGGAGCACTGTGCGTCAGCTCAATTACGATCTCTATATACTATTATCGAATTACAGGTTTTGTAGAAGGTGGCAACTATATAAGCCGGCAATGTCAGTAGAGAAACATCGTCCCGAATGTCATGTCATGAGGAAATGAATGCTTTGACATTTGTGTTCAAAATGGACGCAGTATCTTTTACACTTCCATCCTCGAATCCCGTGAGCAGCACTGATAAGTTTCCCCAATTTGGTTTTGTAGTTACAAAAATCGGAAAATACAAAAATAGTCAACAAATATCTACAGTGTTATAAATTTGAACGAGTAACGATTAAATCATAGTAGCAATTGTAGGGAATTTTTCCCCGCATGAGCAGTAAAAAAATTGAATATTCGCAATTATTTGGTTAAGATTTTTTATCTCGCTTAGTGCAATTTCTGCGTATGCGTTGCGGAAGCACTGCAACTGGACTGCGAAACGTCATTTGCAGCCGACTAAAAGTTTTGTTTGCTTTCAGTGCATAAAAACGGCGTTTTATTTTCGTGTTTCTGAATAAAGAAAATCTGGACGTGCGCTAGAGCCCAAGAAGGGCTTTAGTTGTTGCTGTAATTTCGACAAAATCGTCTCAATCACAAATTAGGTTTCGCAGCTGCGTCGTTAGCCCCTATTGCGAATAGCTGTCAGTGGTAAGGGCTAAGTGTTTAAGAGCAGTGGCAGCTAAACGACGACCATACAATAAGAAAGGGAGGATATTCTATCAGTCACCATGATGCATTCTGGTTTGAGCATTGCTTTTGGAGAATGAAGGAAATTGCGAAAAGCAATGAGCACTTTTTCTCCCATAAATGTACGGGGTAATCTATGCAACATTACGTGAAACTGAAAACGGAGTATGTAATGTACTCTTCAAGTTTGCAAACAAAGAATATAAAAAAATTAGGAAGTGACTAAATTTTAGTTGTGCCCTCAAAGGGTAAGGCGGAAAAATACAAAAATATATTAAAAAAAAAGTGATAATTTCATGGGACCAAAATTTTTCGCAAAAAAGGTAGTGCAGATTGTAGCCTAACCATTTCCGTCTGCTCCCATACGCCTGTTGCTTCTGGACATTGTGCAGCAGGTGTGTACTCAACTGAACACTTTTAAGTAGTGTTCTGCATGAATTTAAAATTTTGAGCTTTAAAAATATGCATATGTTTACAATAATACATTATATTAAAGCTGACGACTTGTTCTGTATTTTAGATACTAATAATGGAAAAGGCAAAGGCTTACATCAAAGGAGAGCATCGTGAGGTGTCGGTGCAATCACCGCCTTTCACTTCAACGGTTCTAATACATGACACGAAGTCGACCATTGGACTTATTGAAGATACTGAAACCGCGTCCTCCGAACAAAGACAATGCTACCGCCACCAGTCCACGCCCACAACAAACAGTGCTCTTCAACTAAGCTCCGATCTACCGGACGACACAGTATCGGGACAAGCCAACATATTGCCGCTTTGCTATGTTTGCGGCGGACAGGGTGGGTATGAGCCCATACGAGTCCGGGTTAACTCAGACCGGCCCACTGAGCCGTTCTACCCATTTCTGGAGCGGCATGAGCCTCCTATCGGTGTACCAAAGGTGTCGGCTGGACGAGTTTATGTTATGGCCTGCATGTTATGCTATCAGTCCCTCAAAGAACAATGGGATGCTTATGAGCGAAAGAAAAAACCTTATCTTCAGCGAATTTATCACATGAAACGCGTGGACGGAAAGAATTATATAGGTGCAGATGTGGCTTCTCAAGGGGAGTATGCTGCACAAATGCTGGGCTTAAGCGCTGATCATTTAGCACCCGGGGCTGGTCAGACCAACTATGGGGATGATTATTCATACCTACAAAGTCTACAGAGAACGCGCGACTATGGCCGCCCGGAATCAAGCCAAGGCGTGGGGTGTCAAGGCAATGAAGCGTCAGAGTTTTATTCTTCGCGCAATGATTCACCCACCTCGGCTCAGCATCAATGCAGTGATTATTACGTTCAAAACTTGAACATGACCAACAGGAACGGATGTCAAGTGATGACGCAAGCACACGACCGACAATTGACTAAAAATGCGCAGACTGCTGACATTACCGCGGTGCCCGTGCGGACATCTATGGGCAATGCTTATGAGGGCTTGTGCGTGAAATCATCGTCATCTTTTACCCATCACAAACTAAAGCTCGGGCAGATTTTATATATAAACTCGATTTCAGCCCAGAGTCAAGATGCTCAAACACTTCAAAAGAAGCAGTCTCCTGTCTCGAATGGATGTGCCAAGCAGCAGCTGCAACGCTCGGGGCGCACAAGTCCTTATGAGTACGGAGCTCTTTGTGGTCCCAACTCCGTCACGGCCGCAGACGATACTGGATCGGTATTAGACTTGCGCAATTCGGCGAGCAGTGCTTGTGAGCCATTTGCGCTCACTTGTGGCAGTGACAGTACATTTAAAAGCACGTGTACCGGCAATGCATCGAATTCGGTCGATGTCGGTATTCTGGACTTATCCATGCCTGATAAAAATTCTACCACTGAGGTCTGTTACGTTTGCGGTGACGAGCAGCGACGAGGTAGCCTGACCGAGCTAAATACTGTTCGGCCAAAAGAACAGAAGGACTGTAGTGGGCCTTACTTTACGATTTTCAATGAGCAGCATCCGCGGCCCGCCCGCTCACGTCCGAAAGATCCGCGTGGCATGATTCAAGCCTGCAATCTCTGCTACGACCATTTAATTTACCAATGGAGTAACTACCAGGTAAGCAAATGCATTTAGAGTACAAACTTTTGACAAGAAATTGATTTAGCATAGAATCAAATCGATACTGTTGAATTGGCGTTTTGCCGGTGGCAATGTTGCGGTAAAGCATCCTAAAACATTATAAGGTTGTCGAATAACTAACGATTCTAATAATTGGTGTAGCTGTTTTCTTTTCATTGCTGCCTATTGCTTGTAGAAGCATTTTTGATGCATTTTTGAACGATATACTTTAATAGACGTTCCCCGCGGCTTTGCTCACGTTGATTTCGTAATAATTTTCATTAGTGTCTGAAAATTCAATAACCGAACAATTAAGGGCCATTTATTCAGAGTAATGTTTTCATGATGACTTTTCCAACACCCGTAAAATTCTTCCGGCAACATACAATTCCAAAGATATGTAGGTACATATATCAAGTTTTAGTTATGATAAGATCTTAAGCTATACTATAATATAATTTAATTTGAAGTCTGGGATCTCCTGAGATTGAAGTCAAATATAATTTAGACCCATTTCTAATTAACAATTTTAGTTACATGTGTCAAGAAGGCGCGGCCAATCTCAGTCTGTTTTTTCCTCACTATAAGTATGAAATAAAATAGAAAAAAAAAGCATTTAATATCCCTTTCGCCTTATAGAAGTATGGGTTTTAAGTGAATGGGTTGCATTAAAATTGTTACAGTTCGAAGTGAGTTTCAAAACGTGCGGTCAAAATAATAGCAATCTCTAGCACCTTCAGCGTATAACATTTTTAAACTGTTTTTATATCAAAAAATAATTTCGCGAACGTAAGATACATTATTTTCTTTTATCAAATTTACATTTAAGTCATAAAGTGGTATTTTTGCAGAGTGCCGTGGAAAGCATTGTACGACAGAAAAAAGCCAAACGATTAAAAAGTTGCGTTCACAAGGTAGAACCCATAAGGAAATATAAAGTATTATTGGATGTTCAGCAAAATTGTTTTAAAATGTTGCAAACTACAAAATGTCGCTATGTCCCATCGGAGCCTAAAACGTATGGTGCGGTATTCCAGAAACCATCCTTTGCTACCCGCTACAGAGATATGAAACAACTAAGTATTACAGCAAGCACACAGAAGAAACCTAAGACAAAACAACCTAAACGCCGAAAACCCACGACGAGCCCCACTTAAAAATAAAATACATGTTACAAAAAGTTTAGACTTCGTTCATGAGTACGTAAAATGGCCACTCGAAAAGTGGAGATATATTTTGTGGACAGACGAATGTAAGATTGTTCTTTTTGGTGGGGAAAAGTACCCGATAATTGGAGCGACGTGGTCCAAATACAGAATTCGATTCCGGGCATCCAATAAAAACAGTTGAAAATCCCCAAAAAATGCTTTTTTCAATTTCTTAATTTATACATGCACGCACTGCTATTATTTTGACAGTAGCTCTAGCCTATATTTGCCGCAATGACACGCTGATTCGTTTGATATTAATATCGCGTTACAGAACAATACCATAGCCTATGTAGTATGTATATATAATGTATACTATCTATACTATATAATGTATACTATGTATATATTGACCTCTAACGCTTACTATTGTTACAAAACATCGGTTTAGTAATATAATTACTGGACGCTTTTGTGTTTTACTTCGCAAGCACAGGTTATGTAAGGTTAGTTATGCGTACCTTTCACTTCCACTACGCTAATAAGAATTGGCCATAATTGGCTTCCTTAATGATTGTTAAATGATTATTAAATTATTCTATGAAATAAAGTAGAAGACTCCTCCTCCTAACTGATATATCCACTGTAGTGACCCAAATCTGGGGCCGATTGTATTTAAATATGATTTTGGTCACACCTACCTGTCACCAAAGACAATTAAAGTATAAGATGTCTTACGGTCATACGAATGGCATAGGGCAAGCTCGAATTTGCAATATTTTCATTATCAAGAGGAAGCAAGCGTCGGCACAGTGAGAGCGTAATAATATTAACGCTCTCTGTTTTGCTCACACAAAGCACAACGGTTTCAATTGCTGCCAAGTAAAGCAAAATTGTGTGCGCTCACTTCACACGCATTGAAATCAGTGGCGCAGACAAGTTTTCATTTTGGAGGGATATTTCATTGCTAATTCTTGTATTTGAGGGGGTTTGAATCCCCAAATGTTCCCGCCCCGTGCGCGCTACTGATTGAAACAATCAACTACCAAAAAAAAAATCAACAAAAGAGCACATAGAGATCACACGCATATTCATATCTCTGCTGACTGCAAGCTGAGAGTTGCTTGCGTGGCTTCATCTTTGCCCTCCGGATGTGGCTCTGCTGTAAAAACCACTCTCACGTGGCTTTATTGAAAAAGCCACGGCAAATTTTTGAAGCGCCACTGATTTGTATGGACGTGAGACATCTTATAGTTTAATTGTCTTTGCTGTCACTATTCTTCTAAACCAATCTTTTCGAAATTTCTCTAACGATTTACTGTTTTTAAAAAATGGGCTAATGTTATATTTGGTTTCGATATCTCAAGGGGTTATAATACCTGCCATACAATCTGTCATTATAGTATGGTATTGACACTACGTAGAAGATGCAAAGCATTATAACTCGGTATGGATCGATCACTTAGTGGTTCTCATTTACTGGAAAAATAAACTGGTAATTCGAATAAGTAGGCTAGATCTACTTAATCGAGTCGACGAATATTGGACAAGTAATGACAAGTAACACAGAGCAACAAAATCGACATTTTTTTTTTCTAAAATCAAACTATACTTTTCTAAAGGATTTTTGGACGCTGATCACAACTGCGTACTTAGTTTTTTGATTGTTTGAGCGGCTTAGGAAATATTGATGGTTTTCCGCAGAGGGCATTTTCCATGTTTTTTGACCATTATACGCATGCAGCTCCTACAAACCAGAAGTCTAAAATGCCATTTTTTGAACATAGATTACCAATACTCTAGCTATGTATCTAAAATTTAAAACATTAAAATCAGTTTAAATTTGCAAGAATTATTCATTTGCAAAGTCAAATTTTCAGTTACTTTACAAGATTGCAAATACACGAAAGAATTTTTCTTATAAAAAATATATATTGTCATATAGTGAAAGAAGAATGTTGGGGCTTTCAATTAAAAAAGAAATTTTTGAAATACGATGTTTGTAATAGAGTATGTGTACAAATATGTAAGTTCTCCATGCATAAATTCAGCAACAAAAGCAAGGACTTACTTTTGAGCTATAATATCAGAGTACAATTTTAGGCAGCAGTATGGAAATGCTCACATTCATCAAATGCCCTTAATTCATACAGTTTTCAGCTTCCGAATTTTGAATTTTTGTGCCCTAAAAATATGTCGCAATGAAATATGGAAAAACAGCAAGTAGTTTGCTAAGTGTGTGTGGATGAAATTTTTACTTGTGTGATGCAACTCTTTTTAGTATAGCTCCTACGGTAATGAACTAATTCGAATTTTGTTAATGCCCTTGTAAATACAGATATTGACGCTTGCGAAAATACTTTAGCTACTTTCATCAAAGACGCGAAGAGCATTAGGAAATTTCAATACAAACACGTGTTCAGAAGGTGAAGTCGCATTTACACTCTAATGAGTATAGGCCGAGAATGGCACATGCAACACACAAAATCTGTTCTATAAGTTTAAGTTACAACCTTACATTATACATTGCACACTAACTCCTAGTTGAAAATTGCAACCCCGAATTTAAATGAATTTTTATAAAAAATTCGCGAAAATTGAACTTTGAAGAGCCATAGCCGTGTTAAACCTTGACCAATCGAAATCGACTATCTTCAAAATTATAGCTTGAGGATTCGTTATTGTGTCATAAAAAAATCGTGTTTTTCAACATTTCAACATGCAATAAAAATTCAAAGATGAAAAATCGTGGAAAACACCTTCTAGCAAAAACCACCAATAACTTACAAACCGCTCAAACAATCAAAAAACTAAGTACGCAGTTGTGATCAGCGTCCAAAAATCCTTTAGAAAAGGTTTACTAGAACTCGGAATCATTTTGGCTGTTGCTCAGTGTAATCGGCATGAAAACAGTACACGGAATAAATGGAACTTGTTTGGCATTTTTATATTTACCTTACTTTAAAGAAATTAATTACGAAATCGACCCGTGGGAAACAGTTGGTATAAAATTAGTAAAATATACTAAAAATAAAAGTAAGATCGCACAGTATAAGAGACTATCTCAACAGTGCTCTCCTTGTTTAAACTCTATTCATCGCACTTTAAATGTAATTTTGGTACTCCAACACTGGCAGAATTATCTGTATGTAGATGCTTCGATTGCCATTACACGTACACATTATACGAACACTACAAAGACAGATAACAGTCGTTGTTTATGTATTTCTACGTTTAATTTGTGTTACTTCTGTTGCGACCGCTTCTATCAGCATATGTTCGTATTCCCTATGCCGTCGAGTTGAGTGATTGTCGTCTTTGTACGATTCCCTCCAGTTTAGCTGGCTTGCGTTATTCCTGATCCGTATTAAATTTCTAGTTGCAAATGAGGTGCGCGCATATTCGTTTATTCATCTTTTGGTACTCGTAATTGTGTCTTTTAGTGTTAGTCTGCCACATTTAATCGCCACGATTTGAGTTCCTTACCTACATCTTTTGCCTAAATTGAAGTGATTAATGTCTTATTTAAAAAATCCCAATTGACGCCATATTTGTAATCACATCCATTCGATTTGTTTTGTGAAAATATGCGTGTAAATGTAGTTGTAAAAGAAAACTTAAAAATCAATGCGATTTCGAAAGTGTTTATTTGTGGTAAAAATGGCGGAAGCTGATAACGTTACAGCAGGTGTTGAGGTTTCAAATTCGAGCTCTGTCGTTACTGTGGTTGGTGGTAGATCTAAAGCATCGTTGCTGGATATTGAGCAAACAATTGCACCAAACGATTTGGATGACCAAAGGGATAAGCTAAAAAGCTATCTTATACATAACGACAAAAACGATGGAAAGGTATATTTGTTTCCAATTTGGAAGGAACAAACCAATTTAACTACTGTTTTAAATAGTTCATACATGAAAATACAATGTTGTGCATAGTTCGATCAATGATATGTTCGATACAAAGCCAATAACCATTATTTTTGATGAAATATGGTTCAATGAATTCATGAGCCCATAAATATAATTAGACAGTGACATTGTGGATGTAACGGCCTCTCAATAGTAGCTTACCGATTTTTCCACACCAAACCGAAAGCATGTCAATCGAGATCTCAAAGCATGTCAATCACAACCTCAAAGCATGTCAATCGAGACCTCAGATTGACATGCTTTCGGTTTTTGATTTGTGTGCGTTGTGCAGCGAGCACGATATTGATTTACTGAAGTAGCTTTACTCATAAATGTCTTAACCCTTCGATGGGCAGTAATTAGTTACTACACATTTGCACTTTGTCGTCTGGCCAGACGAAATCTGGGTGAGGCTTCTGACAAAGGCAAAGCGCAATGACAGATGAAGTTTATTATGTTTATATGGTAGGCAACGTATGTAAGTATATATACATATTAGGGCGGGTCAAATTGTATGGAACCATTTTTTTTGATGAAGCGTATAGCAAAAACGTAATCTATAGGTGATTCTGAGAAATTTTGCTCAAGAGACCATAGCTCTAATGGCACTGCCATAACTCCTTCCTAACTAACTTCCTTCATTAGAAAGTCGTAAGAAAACTCCTCGAATGGAAAGAAAAAAATAATATTACCACGTTAAAACATTAAATTGTAGGTCGAGAATAATATTTAAAAATAAATTGAATTAAAAATGTAAAAATAGTGTTTTTTTGTTGTAACCTTGAAAATGTTTATTTTTTCAGATCGATTTTCCTACAAAAAGGAGTTCGAAAACAAAAAAATTGATCGTAATAAAAGTTGTTGGAAATTATCTGTTATATAATTAACTTTCATAATCTGCAAAAAAAAAAAATTATCGAAAAAAATCGAAGAAAATTCGGAATTTATTAGATAAAAGTTCATTTTAGGCTATTTTTCGACAAAAAATTCCTAATATGTCTACTAAAAATAAAAAAAAAAATGGTATCAATACAGATTCTGAAAGGTGATAAAAATACCTTTCAAACAAGCCCAGATTGAGAAATCTACTATAACTCTATCCGATTTTATGACGAATTTAATTAAATTATTCTATGTATATATTGAAAAATATCTATTTTGAAATTTTGGGGGGCTCCAAATCCGACTTAGAGCTATGGTCTCTTGAGCAAAATTTCTCAGAATAACCTATAGATTACGTTTTTGCTATACGCTTCATCAAAAAAAAAAATTAACCCCCCCTAATACATATACAAGTATACTAATTATGTTCATACTTACTTAGTTACCCACAAATACACTGTAAAAAGGAGATGAATCTATGATTTTTTAATTTTTTTGAACCATTTCGTCTAGCCAGACGACAAAGTCCATCCGAGGGTTAAGAACAAAAACATGTTAAACGCAATTTTTTATAATTTTATAAAATGAACTAAAAAGGGCACTCATACAAAATATTTGGAAACATGATTCCCACCCAGGTTTCACTTTTGGGGCACACATATAACGGCCTGCGCACACGTGCGGTTTTGTCGCACCGACAAAATTTGTAAAAAATGCAACACACTATTTTAACCCTCTTATTTATCTCTATTGTCTATTATCTATGATATCGTCAAGCTACCATTTTGAAATGGAATAATCATTTTCAAGTTTTGTTGGATAAGTGGGTCCGAGTTGTGAGGGTTTTTTAATTGTAGGCACATTCGCAACACCAGGGTGTGGCCAAACTCCATGTATTTCACTACAGTTTGAAGGTGAATAACAACGTTTGCCTTTAGAAAATCGCTCCAAAAATGTATATTTATAATCAAAACAGGATTGGCGAAAAAAAATTATTTCGCAAAATTAATTTGTTTTGCTTGTTTTGAACTGAAAGCAAAGTTGATAAGAAAACCATCAGTTGTTTTAAAAATAATGTTCCGAATTAGTACTTTAGCGGAGTTTGTGTTCGTTTTTTTAATTTATTCGTTTATTGATGAAGCCGATGCAAATGATGCCGATGTACTAAAAAACAAATATGAAGAACATACATACAAAAAATATGGAATTGTACTAAAAATTAACCATTTGGCCCGTTATTTACAAACTGCAATGTTTGTGAATTCTTGTGCGTCCTTTTAACTTCAGAAACGATTTTCTCAAAAGCATATCTACAGTTTTTACATACTGCACGAAACAGAATTAACCTCACTATTTTTTCATAATAATTGATTTTTAATATTATGGAAGCGATGAAGCGCTTTTAAAACGCTTATGTATTTTCCTAACCTTGAAAAAGTAAGTTAAAAAATCGATTTTAACGGTAAATCACCATTAACGTTTTAACATTTTGCTAGCCTGGCATTAGA
The DNA here is from genome assembly GCA_963668005.1 of Melieria crassipennis. NCBI lineage: Eukaryota > Metazoa > Arthropoda > Insecta > Diptera > Ulidiidae > Melieria > Melieria crassipennis. Next base: position 34,895,199 of record OY764963.1, on the reverse strand, counting down.
TTGATTACACTGACGAATTCGGTAAAAGCTTTTGAAAGGAAAGAGGGAAGGAAAGTAAAGAATTTGTATAGGATCACTACCTGTGCATTATTTACAACAGTTGGGATTAATTTCAGTATAATTTTATTAGACTGAACGGCGCAAACACATTAAAGAGAATGAATTTCGAAAATTCTCGTTCTCAGTTAAACAAAAAATCTCAAAAATTGAAATTGCGACCAAAAGCGATCGTCATCAATATTTTTTTTAACATTAAAAACTATGGTAACAACCACAAAACGTATGTATCTACACTGCTAGAGCAACCCCAATTATGGAGGTGTGAGCCATTTCGCATGAATCGTCCGGCTGGAAACGGCCGCTTCTATGTGAACTGTAAAATAGAGGGCCCCTATTTATTAGACATGGGCGTAGTATAATAGATAGTGGTAGTGGAGTTGAAAAATTTATAGTAAATATTAGTGTTTCAAAATGATTTCCTCTAAGTATAATTTACTAGTGGTAATGGAAAATGAATATATGTGACCACTTAATTACACATATTTTTAGGCTAGACGGTATAAGATGATTTTTTTATCATATACAGTAGCGGGCATAATCGTTTTGCACTTCAAGTGCTGTAGAATTCGAATCATTAGTCCACCATCACCAAATTTTGAGTGTTAATTCCTTTAATATTGTAAAATAAAACAGAATACACACTAACAGCCTGATTCTGTGTATTCTTGACAAATTTTTTATCAAGGTATTTTGTCAAGATTTTTATAAAGCAAAAGCTTTGTTGGCATTCTGATGCTTTAGTAGTGCTTTCGCCCTATTGAAAGTCAATAGACCTATTAAATTATGTTTTTCCATACATTCTTTTAACCCCTGGTTTGTCCGTTAGATTACGATTTTCAAAAAAAACAAAATTAAAACACGTATCTAATTATTTTTGATTTCAAGTGTTTTCACGAATTTTGAAGTCAAATGCCCATCAGTTCATTTATTTTAATATGTATATACTAGGGATTGCTATCCCGGACCAGTTTTACAATCCCGGGATTTTCGGGACTGAAAATCACAATCCCGGGATCCCGGGATTTTTTTCGGGATTGAATATATTACTTTAAGGAACTAGTTCAGGCTTTTTTTCAAATCAAATAAATTATATCTATGTATTAAATACAATTCTGTGTTCTTAATTTAAAACTAACAACAAAATATTTATGACAAATAACTTAAAAACGCATATAATTACCAAATCACCTGGCTAACCTCCTGAAAAAGGCATCTCTCTGGTTCAATACTAGTAGATCAAATCGTATTATAGGTAAAGCTTCAAGTTTTGGCCATTCAAATTCGGTGTGAGTAATAATTATCAATAATTCAAGCTTCGCTATAGTTTAAATTCTCAAATGCTGATGGTTTTATATTAGGTGTTTCTTTCTTAATCCTCTTATTTACACAATTTTCCCTGTGTATTGTGAATGTGACAAGTCACATTAGTGTAAAGAAGAGTTAAAGTTGCATGTTTTTAGAAAATTCTGGTTGTTTACTTTTTAAAACCTTTTTCTGATTCTTTTCTGATTTTGGTTACTGGCAAATTTGTACTGGAAAAGTACCAAAACAGAGCTAATTTGTACAAATTTGTAAAAAGTAGTTATACACAAACAGAGCTATTGTTGCATTAACACTTATTCAAACGTCACAGGCAATGGGCAATTTATTTTTTGTGTTAAATAAGAAGGGTTGCATTTTTCGAGCTCAACGTGACAAAGCAAAAGGTTAGGTTAGGTTAGGTTAGGTTGAGGTGGCTGCCTCTGTATGAGACACACTTAGGCCTCTTAATGGGCCCGTTGTGATACCACAGATTCCACCCGTTTGAAATGCGTATGCAACACTGTTTTTTCAACATGTGATACACCACACATTTCAAACGGATGGGGAAAGGGAGGGGAGCGGACCTACAGTTTAACGCCGAATCCGAACGGCGATGGGCAGTTTTTCTTTCACACTTGGAGGTTTTGCCATTGCCTGCCAAGAGCGCACTTGTGCGATTCTTGTAATTCTCATTCCCTTCATGTGGATAGCGACAGAAGTAGATGAGTGTTTTTTCCAGCCCAAGCCAGGAATCGAACCCGGGGCGCTCGGTATGAGAAGCCAGCGCGCTACCCGCTGAGCTATCGAGGCCGACAAAAGCAAAAAGTAAGCTTTATTTTTGTTTCGATCCCGGGATCGGATTTTGTCAATCCCGGGATTTTTCGGGACTGAAATTGTCCGGGATCCCGGGATTCCGGGATTCGCGATCCCGGGATTGCAATCCCTAGTATATACATAATTTTACTTCGAACTCGCCACGTAAAAATATTTGTAAACATTTTAATTTGGAATCAACCACCAAATTTTTAAATCAATCAAAGCATTGGCCAGCAAAAAGCCATACACCACAAAGATTCGATTGATGGTGACATGACAGCAATTTGTGCAACAAAACCAATCGGCAGCACAAAAAAGCATACATACAATAAACGACACGAACGAAAACATTACCGAATCATCTTCGTTGAAACCACGATGACGATGCTTTGGTTCGTTGTTTGCTCTCCGCTTGCGCTTCGACGCATGCAAAAAATGAGCGATCACTACGCCACAACAACCACCATTTCAATATATAAGTTAACACGTTCGCGGACAGTAAAAATTTCAGTGAGCTGCAAAAATAGACAGGCTATTTTTGTGGAAACTATAAGCACTATCTGAAATCTGATTACACATATATTGTTAGAGTTGTCAGATTATCATATTTTAACCGTTATACACAATGAATGCTATAGCATTCACGACGATATAGATCAAATTTTTCAAGTAGAGTGACGTGAATGCTATAGCAGTCATTCATAGAAAACATGAGAAGAAGAGGTTTATTATATTTTTATAACTTTATTTATTCAACAGTAGTTCTCTCTTCGTGTATATATAATAACTGGACCCGGACACTATACTTCAAACCATTTTAATTAAAAAATCTCTCATAAACGGACAAAATTCAGAAATATGCCCAACCAGTTTTTAAGAATCTGTACTACCCTATAATACCTACAAATCTCTCTCTTATTTGAAAATGAATATTTGAAATTAAAAGCCTATTTCCACCGGGCCTTAAATGCATTTAACGCTTAAATGCATTTTACATCGCATTTAAATGCTCTAATAGCCTATTTTAACCGGGCCTTAAATGCATTTAACGCTTAAATGCACTTAACATCGCATTTAAATGCTCTAATTCCCATGCAATTGTTTTTGTATCAAAGTGAGTTAACTCACTTTCAAAACTGAGTTAACTCAGTTTTGCCCTTTACAGACGTCTAACAGAATATGTTATGTTAAATGCTAGAGCAATTTTGACAAATGTACACATTTTGATAGCATGCTTTTCGGCGCTGCAAGAGCCGTACGAACACAAACAAAAGAGAGGATTCGAATTGCGTTCGGTGTGGTAGATTTTTTGCTAAGACAATTACTTTTTACTGCATTTTTCGCAAAAATACATATCGTCTGTCATAATCAAAGTCAAAACTTCTATTATTTGCCAATAATAAATGCTGAAAGAGAAAATCAAAAACGTGGAACTTCTCACTAACCCTCTTGACATTAAAAATTCAGACAGCTCTGGTATCAATCAGCTGGCAACTTTCATAAATGAAATAAACAATGACAAATGAAATAAATTTTTACAAATATGAAAACGCAGACATTCCTAGACTGTTGAGAAGGAAAGCGAATTGGTTTTCTTGCAGTAGAGGGGCTACAAGAAACCATACATACGTATACAAGGAGATGGCGGCGATGGGTAAGCGGTGGCTGCCCAGAAATAAATGCAGAATTTGGCTTGACCAACTAAAAATGTAAACAAAAACCAGCTGTTGCATTTAACTCAGTTTTGGTGGAAACGCTTGACAGTTCTCAAGCTTAACAGAGCCCTTAAATGCATTTAAGCGCTCGGTGGAAATAGGCTATAATTCCCATGCAATTGTTTTTGTATCAAAGTGAGTTAACTCACTTTCAAAACTGAGTTAACTCAGTTTTGCCCTTTACAGACGTCTAACAGAATATGTTATGTTAAAAGCTGGAGCAATACTGACAAATGTACAAATTTCGATAGCATGCTTTTCGGCGCTGCAAGAGCCGTACGAACACAAACAAAAGAGGGCATTCGCATTGCGTTCGGTGTGGTAGATTTTTTGCTAAGACAATTACTTTTTACTGCATTTTTCGCAAAAATACATATCGTCTGTTATAATCAAAGTCAAAACTTCTATTATTTGCCAATAATAAATGCTGAAAGAGAAAATCAAAAACGTGGAACTTCTCACTAATCCTCTTGACATTAAAAATTCAGACAGCTCTGGTATAAATCAGCTGACAACTTTCATAAATGAAATAAACATTGACAAATGAAAAGAATTTTTACAAATATGAAAACGCAGACATTCCTAGACTGTTGAGAAGGAAAGCGAATTGGTTTTCTTGCAGTAGAGGGGCTACAAGAAACCATACATACGTATACAAGGAGATGGCGGCGATGGGTAAGCTGTGGCTGCTCAGAAATAAATGCAGAATTTGGCTTGACCAACTAAAAATGTAAACAAAAACCAGCTGTTGCATTTAACTCAGTTTTGGTGGAAACGCTTGAGTCTTGACGCGGCTTGACAGTTCTCAAGCTTAACAGAGCCCTTAAATGCATTTAAGCGCTCGGTGGAAATAGGCTATAAATCAATCAGTGTTTAGGCCAGTGGCGCACAAAGGATTTTATTTTGGGGTGGAGAGTTTGCGTACAACTTTTGAGCCGAATACCACTCGAAACCATATTTTGTACCAGCATTTTTTGTGTTTGGGGGGAGGTTTGAACCCCAAAAACCCCGCCTGTGGGCGCCACTGGTTTAGGCAATCAACCATTACAAAATTTTTTCAACCAAAGTAGTACTAAAATGTGAACACTTGTACAATGTGTGTACTTTACCTATACATGTAATCAATATTAATAAAATATTCAATATTCATAAATTCGTCCAAAATATTAAATAATAAACGAGAAACCCTTGGATACAATTTTAACTAATTTGTTGTGCACCCCCCCATCCCCCATAAGCGGACATCTCCCTTAACCGGACAAAACCACTGCGATGGTGAGTGTCCAGTTATGAAGAATTTCACTGTACACCAAAAAAAAATAAAATAATATGAAACTACTTGATGAATCAGTTGCTAATTACTTTGAAATGTATATTCATTACAAAAATTAAAGTTTATAAAAATATAAATGAATAAAAATTGGCTTTAAAATTTGAATGCTATAGCATTCACGTCATTTTGCATCACTATGAAAATGACTGCTATAGCATTCACGTCCGCGAACGTGTTAATAAAACTTTGATAATTTTATTTAAAAAAAAGAATTGCACCGCAAAACGGTGCGCTTTATTTGACTGCTACTTTAGGAGTAATTACAATTGAACTTATAATTAGTGAAGAAACTTATTAGCCCTCGGCTGCTGTAATTGTTGTTGTTGTGCGCTCGCGCGTGCAGGTGTCGTCAGCGATTTAATTTGGAGCGGATGGTGCGCCGTCGCTTGGCCCGTTCCTGGAATTCGTTGGTTGCACTTTGTGTTGCAACTTTCCGCAATTCGTTGGTTGCACTTTGTGTTGCAACTTTCCGCTGTTGTTATTGTTGGGGCTCCGCTGGGTTCGTTGACATGCTGCGTTGGCTTTCTATGTGAGCGTGACTTATGGGCCGTTAACTCTTCCCTTCTCAAATCGATTGTCCGCAATCGTCAAAAATAAGGTAGGTCGTTGAGTCTGGGCAGTGCCGCCGTGAACATCGGAAATTCGGCTGGTGTTGTTGTTGAAATATGAATAATGGAGCTTTCTGCTGCTACTTCTGGTTTTGGGGTGAATTCGACATTTTTCCGTGGGTACTTAACAACTATAATTGCTATTATTAACAAGGTAATAGTGCTAATTGATATGGCGGATGATATTTTACTTGTAAATATGTTACTTTGAATAGTCTTAATTGAATGTGTGTTTTTAATGTGTAGTTCTTCTACACCTTTTCAACCTCAAAATGAGAATGTGTAAGTTCATAATGAGAAATATAAATTCATAATGGGAATACGTTAATTCATAATGTGCAATATGAATTCGTAATGGGAATACGTTAATTCAAAATGAAAAATATAAATTCATAATGAGAATGCGTAAGTTCATAATGTGCAATATAAATACATAATGGGAATACGTAATTCAAAATGAGAAAAGGAAAATTCAAATTGAGAATGCGTAAGTTCATAATGTGCAATATAAATTCGTAATGGGAATACGTTAATTCAAAATGAGAAAAGGAAAATTCAAATTGAGAATGCGTAAATTCGAAATGAGAATATTTTTTTTTATTGTTTTGCGCTTGTCAAATGTCAAATCCAATCGAAACTATTTGGGCAAAAATTAGAAGTGAAGAAAAGTGAAATAATCTGCACATACTTAGTGTCCACGCTCCTTCAGTATGTGAACGAACAACGTTTGCAGTATCTGGAAGCAATAATTGATAACGCAAAGCAAACCATTACTGGTGGAGATCGTGCCAGAGCTGTACAGCACACCACAACTTTCCATGCAAATGGCCTTGCTTTACAGGATATGAACGTAGGGATGTAAAAATTGTTTAAGCACTGCTTGTTTGCATTATGTTTTGAAATCTTTATGTTTTGAAATCATTAAGTTTTGAAATCTTTATGTTGTGAAATCTTTATGTTGTGAAATCTTTATGTTTTGAAATCTTTATGTTGTGAAATCTTTATGTTTTGAAATCATTATGTTTTGAAATCTTTATGTTTTGAGATCATTATTTTTGAAATCATATAATAAAAGTTACTAAAAATAAACCTTATACTACATAGTTCTCATTTCAAATTTTCCTTTTCCCAATTTGAATTTACGCATTCTCAATTTGAATTTTCCTTTTCTCATTTTAAATTAACGTATTCCCATTACGAATTTATATTGCACATTATGAACTTACGCATTCTCAATTTGAATTTTCCTTTTCTCATTTTGAATTACGTATTCCCATTATGTATTTATATTGCACATTATGAACTTACACATTCTGATTATGAATTTATATTTTTCATTTTGAATTAACGTATTCCCATTACGAATTTATATTGCACATTATGAATTAACGTATTCTCATTACGGATTAACATATTCTCATTTTGCGGTTGAAAAGGTGTAGTGATTTTAAGGATAGTATGTTGTACTACTGTGTACAAAGAATACCCGATTCGAATTAGATTTCTTCGATTATCGTGGTGTTGTGCATTATGAGTTCCTTCCGCCGGGCCAAACTGTCAACAAAGAATATTACTTGAGCGTTATGCGTCGTTTGCGTGAAGCTATTCGCAAAAAGAGGACGGATTTATGGAGAGACAACTCTTGGTTTTTGCATCACGATAATGCACCATATCACACGGCATTGGTTCTTCGTGAGCATTTCGCCAACTCATATCGTTCCACAGCCACCGTATTCGCCTGATTTAGCTCCTTGTGACTTCTGGCTATTCTCCAAACTCAAAAGACCACTTCGAGGACACCGTTTTGAATCGATTGAAGAGATTCAACGTGAATCGCCGCACGCATTGAAGGCCATACCGGAAGGTGACTATTTGGCATGCTTCGAAGATTGGAAAGTCCGTTGGCATAAGTGCATTGCATCGGGGGGGGACTACTTTGAAGGCGATGAAATTGATTTGGAAGAATAAATAAAGATTTTTTGAATTATAAACATATTCCGGGTATTCTTTGTACACAGTAGTATCTATTTATTTCTGTGGGTGTTGGTTGACTTATGGCTGGTTTGGCATTTATTTGTGGGATCTCGGTGTTGCTGAATATTTTATCATTTATCTTAATTGTTTCATTGTGGAATTTTATTAGAAATGTGCCTTCTAGGTTGTGACTTGCGTCTTTAAAAAAACAACTTCCATTAAAATTATTTAGGAGTATGACTCCATCCGAGATTTCTTCTACCGTGGGAATGTGTTGATTATTTGTAACATTGCAAAAGAATTTTAGGCCATAAACTAGTTTAGTTGTACATTGGTCTTTTACTAGATTTATCAGATTATTGCGATTACATATGCTAACGGAATTAAATTTTTTACACTCTTTCTGGATGCCAAACAGTTCCTGTCCGCTAATTAATAATGATTTGTACGGAATATCAATAATTGTTTTGTTTCTTTTAACTGCTCTTAACATTTTTTCGTATATTGTGTCTGTTGTCATTGGAATTTTGATTAGGTACATGATGTTTGTTTTATTATATAAAATCTTAACTTGAGTAAATTCTAGTGCATCCTCAGTGCTTCTAAACGGCATATTTTCGTTTTTTAGTTTTTCTAACACTTGTTTTATTTCGTTTTTATTGAATAGTATGGAATTTACCATGTTTGCTCTAGCCCATTCAATTGCATATTTTATGTTTATTAATTCTTCTTTTATAAGTCGTATTCTATTTTGGATGCTTAAGGCTATTTCATTATTGACGTATTCATTTTTTTTTATCGAATTCGTAAGTTGATCTGTTATTTTTGTTAGTTCGTTAATACGTTCTGTTAGGGCTTTGTTTATCGTTACTTGTTGGTTGTTATTTTCATTTATTTCGTTTAGATTTCTTGTAATGAATGATTTAGGATGTCTAAGGATTGGGAAATTTCGTGCTTTAGCAATGGATAGTAGATATTATTTTTTTGAATACTTATGTTAACGTATTTCTCTGTGTTAAGTAAAACTTGTTGGTATGTTTCTAGGTCTATCATGTGAACAAAGTTAAACGTTCTGTTCTGGATTTTAGCTTCTCCATCATTTATGGTTATCAGATGAGCGGAAGAATAGTCGGTCAGCAACAATTCTGCGTTCGTTGTGCTCAGGAACGCGAGTAATCTGAAAGGAGCGTTTTTTGTTTTTTTTTTTTATTTATTTCTATGTTAAAGAAGGGTTTAGTTTTTAATGTTGCTTTTAAGCACTACTCTGTTTGACTCTGTAAGGATGGTTGTGGATCTGTTTTATTTTACTGTTTCTTGTTTATATTTGGGTGAGATTTGTAGATGTCGATGTGAAGGATATGTCCGGGATGTGAAGGGATTGGTGTCTTTTTGAGTTCTGGGTTAGTGGGGTGACGGTCATATTTGTTAAGCTTACAGATGGTGCATTGTTTCAAAATTTTTTTATTTTGTTGCTCATTCCGGGGAAATAGTATTTCTCCAATATTTGGTTTTTATTTTCCCTGCCGTTCCTATGAGCTCGTTTATGTGTTTCAATAATTATTCCTTGTTGCTGTTCTTCGTTGACGATGTCTTCGACTTGGTGTCGGGTGAACCTGACACGGTACTTCGAAAAATGGTCTGGGTAGATTTCTTGGATTTTGCCCATTATTGGTTCTGATGTTTTTATACCATTTATAACGGATGGGTTAATGTTCTTTTTTAGGATAGCAATTAATTTTTCTGTGGTGTAATTTGGTTCTGTTGTCGTGTGTCTGTGGTATGTCGGGAATACAATTTAGAATTTATATGGAATGGTTGGCCCTGTGTTGAGAATGATCTGATTTTGGAATACGTTGATGGGGGCTTCGACGCTATTTATTAGGTTGTGGCTCGAACTATCGTCGCTATGCGTCATCGTCGACATTGTGTTTACCTGTGATTGCGGCGGGATTCTCGACAAAGCGTCAGCAACTACGTTACTTTTTCCTGGTTTATAGACTAATTCGTAGTTATACTCCTCTAGTATAGCTTTCCATCGTTTCATTTTACTATTGTTGTTCTTGTTGCTAAGGGCATACGTGAGTGGTTGGTGGTCCGTGTGGATTATGACTTTTCGAGATCCATAAAGGTAGTTGCGTAGGGAATTAAGGGCCCAAATTATAGCCAGCATCTCCTTCTCGTTGGTTGCGTAATGCTCCTCTGCTTTGTTTAGGGTCCTAGAGATGAATGAGATTGGTTTATCTTTTTGCGATAGCACCGCGCCGATAGCGTAGTTTGAAGCGTCTGTTGTCAGTTCAAAGGCTTCTTTGTAATTTGGGTAGGAAAGCAAGGTGTCTTTGGAAATAAGTGAATTTTTTAATTTCCTGAAAGCCTCGAGAGCTTCTGTGTCCAGATTAATTAGTATTTTTGCCGATTGTTTTTTTGATATTCGGCCTTCCTCTCCTCGTAGGAGGCTTGTCAATGGTTTCGCGATTTTTGCGTAGTCTTGCACGAAGCGCCGGTAATATCCTGATAGACCCAAAAATGCTCGTAGGTCTTTTATTGTTTTGGGTGTCGGGAAGTTTGCTACGGCTTCGACCTTTTTGGGATTTGTTTTTATTCCTTGTGGGGAAATAATGAACCCGAGAAATTCTACTTCCTCTTGAAAAAAATGGCATTTATCTATCTATACCTTCATGTTCGCGTTTTCCAAGGCTTCGAATATGCGTTCGATATGTTGTGCGTGGTCTTGTTCGCTTTTGCTAAAAATTATTATATCGTCGATATATACATAACATTGCCGATATATTCGCGTAAAATATCGTCGAGTGCTCGTTGAAAGATTGATGGCGCGTTTCTCAGACCAAATGGTAAGCGATTGAATTCATACTTGGCGTTGTTGATCGCGAATGCTGTCTTTTCCTTGTCTTTTTCTTTGAGCGGGATTTGGTGGAAACCGCTCTTTAGATCAAGGACTGAAAAGTATTTACAGTTGCCCAGTTGTGAGATTACTTCTGAAATTTCGGGTATTGGGTATCTATCCGGTATTGTGACTGTGTTTAGCTTGCGATAGTCTATGACCATTCTGTATTTTTTATTGCCGTTGGAGTCAGGTTTTTTCTCTACAACCCCGACTGGGGAGCTGTAGGGAGACCTCGATGGTCTAATTATGCCGTCGTTTAGCAATTGTTTCACTTGACTCTCGACTTCGTTTTTCAAGGAATTTGGGTATGGGTAAGATTTACTATAGACGGGTTCGTCGGTGGATGTGCGAATTTCGCCAAAGACTTTTGTCGTGTATGTCAATTTTTCGTCTGGTTCGGAAAGTAATTTAGGGAACTTGTTAACTGTATTTTTGATGGACTGCCTTTCCCCTTCTGTCATATGGTCATCTCGAATATTTATTGAATTTACGGATTTTGAAATTAGTTGTTTTATTTTTACCTTTTTGTTGTTTTTTATTTGCATGTAGTTCTTATTTGTGTGTATTATTGCGTCTAGTTCTTTCAGGCTGTCATTTCCCAAAATACCGTGAAATGATTGTAGAGTTGGCATAATGAAAAATTTATGCTTGTCTTCTAGGTTAAAAATGTTATGAACGTATGTTCTTGGATTTTCACGTCGCCTGCGATTGATTTTGCAAAAAAGGGTGTGTCGTTTGGAATGGTTTTTTTGGTGAGACCTGGTTGAATATAGTTCTTGCTTGAACCTGTGTCTATGAGAAATCTTAGGATTTGTTTGCCCTTCTGTTGGCACTCGAAATATGGCAACGAAGAGCTCGTCATTCTAAAAAATGAATGTCGTTAAGCTCTGGCGTTTGTTCCGTATCGTATTGTTCTTCCGATTCAATAGTTGTCAGGTATTCGTCTAATGTTTGGTCGTGTTCCTCTTCGATTTGATTATCTTCGTAATCGTCGAAGGTGTCAGCGTCGTGCTTGTGCTCGGTATCTATATGGAATGTGCGTTGGGCTTTGTAAGGAATGAAACTACGGTAGGAGGGTGGTGGTCTTTTTTCTGGGACTTGTTCTGGTCTTGGTCTGTTCATATAGTTAATTCTTTTTGAGCGAAGGCTTGCGTCGATGTCCATAGGCTCTGGTTTGGGTAAAGGTTTGGGGGCGAGTGGTCGTGGAGGTGGTTGTTTCTGTCCATATTGGTTAATTTGCTGTGTCGTATTTTGGATTTGCCTTGAGAATGTGGGAGTTTGGGGGTTGGGAATGTACGCTATTTGAGGGTGAAAAGTCTGTGTGTAGCGTTGCGTAGGACTATTCCTATAAGGTAATGGTAAGGTTAAATTTGAGTGGTATCTCCTTATTCCTGATTGTTGGTTATTGGCATAGTTGGTGCGGAAATTCTGGTTTTCTAACTTTAGGCACAGATGTAGTGCTTGTGGTAGATCGGCCGGTTCCTTCATTCCCAATAGTTTGGGAAGTTCGCCGTTAAGTCCTCGAATGAAAGTGTCGAGTGCTTTTTCCCTGTATGTCTGGGTGAGAATCTGAAGGGACTCTGTGCTGACTTCTAAGCAGCCTAATTTGTTAAGAATCAGTGACAGGTGGGAGTAGACGTCCTGGTAGAATTGTTCCACTGTTGACCTGCCTTGAATTAGGGCGGTCATTTGAGATTCAAGCGTGGACAGGTCGCGTTTGTCTGCGTAGTGTAGGGTTAGACATTTCGATATCGCTGGCCAGTCGAGTGGGGTATTGTAGGACTCCAAGGCAGTATCTGCATTTCCCACGATCTTATTTCTTATCACGTTCAGGATTCCGTAATATTTGGGCGTACCTTTGGTGGGTTCGTAGATCTTTAGGATCCCTTCTACGCTTTTCCTCCAGGAGTTAAATTCGCCTGGTCTGCCGGAGAATTCGCGTAGGCATTTGACTACGTCTGGAATTTTATCTAAGTCCGTGATATTGTCCATGTGTCTTTCGTCAATTGTCTGGTCCCTAGCGTTTGAAAGGTGGGTGTTTGGATTAACTGTTGCTTGAATCAATGCTGGACCCTCCCTCTTAAGTACTTCCGAGGCAATTTGTGCTATCATGTTGCCTAATTCTTCCATGTTAATGTTTGTTGGTATGGGTGCGGGTTGGGCAGCGTTAAGTAAGGGTGGGCGTATAAGATTATTTGGGTTGGACATTTTGTGTTTGGTAGGTTGTTTATGGAGATGAGTGTTTTCTGTAATTCTTTCAGTGAAGGAATGCTTTTTTACTCTAGAGGGTCTCGTGAGATTCGTAGAGTTAAGCTTGTTATGAATAGGTTTTCGGTTTCGTTATGGTTTTACTGCAATTTATTTGTTATTGTTTTATATAAAGATTTTTATTTGTATGCAATTGTCTGGACCTTATAAAATTTGAGTTTTATTGCACAATTTTGTTGTGAACTAATACAGTGTTAAAGCTTACACAATTTAATACATAATTTTACAATAGTTGCTTACGCTAGAAATTTCGTTGCGGTCATCTTGGATGTTGATTTTCCTTCTGCCAGTTGCTGGTCTCTCTTTTTGTTCTTGCGGGCGGAGTGGCTATTGTCTTGCACTTCCCTTTTACTTGTTACTCGGGGGCCTCTTTCCTCTGCAACACGCACTTTAATAGTTTTGTGAAAGGGCACTTTTTAGTTTTTTCCACTTTCGTTTTTTGTCACTTTACTGTTTTTGTGACAGTATTTTAATTTCTTTGCGCTACTTGAGGGCACTTTCTGTTTTTTCCACTATCGCCACTTCACTACTTTAGTGATTTTTGTGACAGTGTTTATTTTTGCACTACTTTATGGCACTTCCTGTTTTTCCTATCGACACTTCACTACTTTAGTGATTTTTGTGACAGTTTTACATTTTGCACTACTTTAGGGCACTTTTTGTTTCTTCGCTATTGTCCTTGTGGCTTCACGACTTGCTGATTTCCTTGGCCGGACGCGGTTTAAATTTGCTCGGGCGCCAGTTAATAAAACTTTGCACCGCAAAACGGTGCGCTTTATTTGACTGCTACTTTAGGAGTAATTACAATTGAACTTATAATTAGTGAAGAAACTTATTATTAGCCCTCGGCTGCTGTAATTGTTGTTGTTGTGTGCTCGCGCGTGCAGGTGTCGTCAGCGATTTAATTTGGAGCGGATGGTGCGCCGTCGCTTGGCCCGTTCCTGGAATTCGTTGGTTGCACTTTGTGTTGCAATTTTCCGCAATTCGTTGGTTGCACTTTGTGTTGCAACTTTCCGCTGTTGTTATTGTTGGGGCTCCGCTGGGTTCGTTGACATGCTGCGTTGGCTTTCTATGTGAGCGTTAACTTATGGGCCGTTAACTTATACGAGCGGAGCCGTTGCAACAACAACATTGCTTTTTGCTGTTGTCAAACGCAGTGTTTACGTTCTCGCAAACTGTTGAGCGACAGCAAATTTCCTGCAACCTATGCCTCCGCTCATCTCTTACCGCCCGCGTCTACAAACACGTTTGCAACATTTTTGAAGATGCGTATTCTTTATATTGTATATTCTTTGCTTGTATTGAGCTTGCTAAAGAAATAACCAAAATCTGAAGCATGTTACCATGTAAAAATACGAAAAAAAGAACCAATTTTGGTTAAATTTAACCAAAACGGCAACGTTTAACCAAGGCGCAACGTGGAAGAGCGGGTGAAGAAGAGCTTGAATGCCTTCTACGTTTGTCAGAAGGCCTTCGGGAAAAAGTGGGGATTGCGGCCGAGCATTGTCCACTGGATGTATACAGCGATCATTCGGCCGATCTTATGTTACGGAGCCATTGTCTGGTGGCCGGCCACGGACACCAGGTCCTTGACGACGCAACTGACGAAGGTGCAGAGACTGGCGGCTATGGGAATAGCAGGAACCGTCAAAAGCACCCCCCAGGCAGGCCTAGAGATGATTCTACATCTCCACCCAATAGAGCAGTTCATTAAGTGCTGTGCCGCAAAAGGCGCTCTCAGGCTGAGAGAGGCCAACTTGTGGAAAGAGCACGCTCATGGACACTCTGGGATTCTAAGGTCATTTACGAGGCCAGGTACAGAACATCACTTAGACTCCTGCACGGACTATCTGATTCCATACCTGGATTTTGATTCGCGCGCACTTACCTCCTTTCCCTCAAGGGAAGAATGGGGACTTACAAGTGTGACAAGAGACGCCTCCATCACCATCTTCACAGATGGTTCTAAAATGGAGGAGGGTACAGGAGCTGGTCTCCACTCAGATGTACTAGGGGCTCAACGGTCTTTCAGACTCCCGGACCTCTGTAGCATCTTTCAGGCGGAGATTTATGCAATCTGGAAAGCTGCTGAATTAATCCGCGACAGCGGATTATCACCCACGGATATCACAATCTGTGTGGATAGTCAGGCAGCCCTTAAAGCGCTGGAATCAGCTACTGTGAAATCGAAGGTAGTGCAGAGTTGTCGCACTGCACTTCGCGGCATCGGACATCACCGAGTCACTCTCTGCTGGGTTCCGGGCCAGTCTGGAGTGGCAGGAAACGAGGCAGCGGATGAGATGGCAAGAAAGGGTGTTGCCCTGCCTCTCACCGAAGTGGACAACTCTGTGCCCTCTCCGATATCTGCCCTGTATATGCATATTGACAGGCTGAGCAAAACCTTCATCGAGTCCTCATGGCGGAGCAGAACTGATTGCAGTACCTGCCGGGCAATATGGCCTTCCCTTTCCGTGAGGAAAACACGATTTGTACTGTCCTTGAGTCGAACCTCTATTAGGCAGCTTGTTGGAGTCATCACTGGACACTGCGCCATTGGATCCATGCTTGTCAAATGGTGCCTCTCGTCCAGTGATGTCTGCAGACGCTGTGGAATATGAAGAAGAAGTGGAAACGATCCAACACTACCTGTGCCACTGCCCGGCTCTGCAGGAACGCCGTCTCCGTACCCTGGGGTCAAGTTTCCTGGCAGACTTGGCTGGCGCGGCAATAGTCGAAATTTCGGATCTACTCTCCTTCATCAAGAGGTCGAACTGGTTTGCCCCGGAATGAGAGCCGCTGGCTAGCTCCAGAACCTTCCAAGAAGGTATTCACAATGGGTCATTTTGGCCTCCGAGTGGAAGTGCGGCCTCCGGCCGCACACACCCTTCCCTACCTAACCAAAACGGCAACGCTGACTCTAATAAAATTTTTGTAAGATTTGAGTTGGACTCTTAAGAATAACGTGATCAAAACAAAACATAAAAATGCAAAATTTGGGACATAGCAACCACTGTTGCCAACTTAGTGCTTTTCGCACTTAATTTAGTGATTTTTGAAAATTTTCTGAAATAGAAACGTTAGCGCAAATAGAACAACGCTGTGGCATGTAAAGTAACGCTTTCACCCAAGGGGTATTAATAAGGTGATGGCACTACTGCAACAACAAAATCTCCATGTATTTTGTTAGTGCTTTTGGGCATGCTCATTGTCAAAATCAAATCAAAACACATAGCGGTGGGCGGCCATTTTTTTCATTTTGACAATTAGCATGCCCAATAGCGAAACCTAAAAAAAAAAAAAGAAGAAAAAAGTTTAATCAGCTGTGTTGCCACCACTACCTTATTAATGTGCCTTGGCTCTCACCACATGCGTGTGTGGAACGTGTGGGTTCCATGCACGATTTTGTTTGTTTGCTTATTCCCAAGGTATATTAACAAGGTAGGCCAGGCTGGGAGCGGCAGCTTTAAGTGTGTCTCTTCACCCTCTTATTTGTGAACGGTTGCGCTTTTTGTAGAATAAAGAACCTACGAATAGTCGGCAACGAATAGTCAATGCCGGAAATTAAATTAGTCATGATGTGGTCAATGACGATATTTGTTATATTTTACAAATTTATATTTTACTATTTTTACGTTTTTTACTATTATTTTAGTTTTTTGCAATGGGTGTTGACCACTATTGCTTAAGTTAGATACAAATTATTGCATAATACTGTCTACTATAATCAATCTTTCCACATGATGTCCATTTCGACTGCATTTGTCGGAGTTTCCGTCAATTCCGTTTTGCAGGGATGCCGTAGAATGGCTGGTCTAACGGTAAAATTGCTTTGTATACGTAATACAAACTGCGTATAAAGTGCGCGTATGTTTTGTTAATCGCGGTGTGAAATAATAAAATGTCCAAAGCAAGTGGCGCCATATGCCACACTAGTTGGGGAGGAAAGGTGGGCATGTTTTGTGTTCCTGCAAAAGAATATGTGGCCAGGTAGTGGGATCCTAGTTATACGAAAAGCATTTTAAACTGAGCGACTTTAAGCCAGATGTTAAAGTGCGCTTGAGACTGAAACCATATACCATTCCCACATTGCATTTGCCACAGACAAATCATCAAGTAGTAGAACATTTCTTATCGTAACGTGCACTTGAGGAAAAAGTACTAAAAGATGCAACCAACAATTCATTCCTAACAAAAAGCAACTCTGTTTTGGCCCCCTTATTTTGACTGCTCTCTCAGCCTGGCCTACCTTGTTAATATACCTTGGCCACACGGATGGATCAATCAGCTTAGCATAGCAAGAAGAAGAGACGCCCAATTTGTTGATACGCTTAAGTGACTCAATGGGAACGTCCTTATTGATAAGTCTGAAGCAACTAAGCTGATTTTCAATATTAGTTTGACTGACCACGTAATTGATCAGACTATCTTCAGTCACAGACGGCAGAAATGATGAAAGATGGAGACACTTCATAGATACAGCAACATCCAGACCCGAGTGCGCACGAGAGAGCAGCCGGATCAAAGCAGCATGAAGTGGTGAAGATGCAAATAGCGGCGTAGCTGCGGCTAAGGTAGCGCAGTCGTAGGAAGCAGCGTGTGAGTTAGAACCAGCGGTAACGTTGGCTTCAGCAGCAGCATTGACTACAGCCGTAGACTTTGCATCAGCGCTGATAGTAGCGTGGGGCGAAGTAGCGATAGCGTTGACGTCAGCTGCATCGTTGACTGCAGCCGTAAAGCTGACATTGGCGCTGATAGTAGCGTTGGGGGAAGCAGCGCGTATTTCAGCGGCAGTGATAGCAATGGCTTTGGCAGCAGCTTTGACACTGGCAGCAGCAGACGGGTTGGCTGCAGTGATGGTAGAAGCACGGGGCGAGGCAATAAGCATCCTAGCACTCGCGTTGGCGTTGGCGGCAGCATTGGCACTATTGGCACTGGGTGCAGCAGTAGTGTTGGCACCCCCGCTATTGGTAGCGCGGAGCGAAGAAGATCGAGCACCCAACTTGTCACTGGCCCGTATTTGCAGTGGCAAGCGAACAGCAACTGTAGGCGCAGTAGTGCGAACATCTGCAGCTTTGGAACGGGAGCGGTTGACCACGGACAGATTGTTGCCCACTGACGAAGACGATGACTTAACTGCTCTCAACTGCTCCGTGTTAGATGCTGCGAGAGAGTTTACGAGACCGCGCAAGTCACTCAATTTCTCCAACATTAACGGCACCACGGACGAGTAGGCAGAACGCGAATTTTTTATGCAATCGTCGCACCAAAAAATTAAATTAATACTTGTTTTAAGAGTTTCAGCAACGTCTGTGTTGAACCCGGCACATTTAGGGTGCTTCTTAGATAAAAAGGAACCACATGACACCGTGTCAAGAGCACTGCAGGTCAATTTGCAATTAAAACAGCTGGTCATAGCGGAGCGAAGAGTAAACACGTACGAACTCGACGACAACTACACCTTTTCAACCTCAAAATTAGAATGCGTAAATGCATAATGAGAAATATAAATACATAATGGGAATACGTTAATTCAAAATGAGAAATATAAATTCGTATTGAGAATGCGGAAGTTCATAATGATAAATATAAATTCGTAATGAGAATGCGTAAGTTCATAATGAGAACTATGAATTCATAATGGGAATACGTAAATTCAAAATGAGAAAAGGAAAATTCAAATTGAGAATGCGTAAATTCAAATTGGGAAAAGGAAAATTTTAAATGAGAACTTTGTAGTATAAGGTTTATTTTTATTATGAGTAACTTTTATTATATGATTTTAATAACAAAATGCAAACAAAAAGTGCTTAAACAATTTTTGCTTAAATAAATTTTTTTTTTATTTATTCCCTACGTCCATATCCTGTAAAGCAAGGCCATTTGCATGAAAAGTTGTGGTGGGCTGTACAGCTCTGGCACAATCTCCACCAGTAATGGTTTGCTTTGCATTATCTATTATTCCCTCAGGATACTGTAAACGTTGTTCCAATAATGAAGGAGCGTGGACATTAGGAATGCGCAAATTACACTTCACTTAATTTTTAATTTTTGCCCAAATAGTTTCGATTGGCATTGGCAAATATGGGGCCAAGCGCAAAACTATAAAAAAATATTCTCATTTTGAATTAACGCATTCTCATTATGAATTTATATTTCTCATTTTGAATTTACGTATTCCCATTATGTATTTATATTTCTCATTATGAACTTACGCATTCTCATTACGAATTTATATTTCTCATTATGAACTTACGCATTCTCATTATGTATTTATATTTCTCATTATGATTTAACGCATTCTCATTATGAATTAACATATTCTCATTTTGAGGTTGGAAAGGTGTAGGATCAGGTGGACATTGTTTTTGAACTTCGACGCTGGTGTTTAATCAGAGAGGACTATTTCTCTGAAAAAATTGTCTAAGCAATAGCGGAAACTAATGCTTTAGAGCATTAAGATATTTAATTAATTTGCTGCTAGAGGTAATAATAACGGCGTTTCCAATTTTACGCTTTCATTTACTGATAGAACAAAAGGTCGTTTAGATAGTTCAACGTGAAGATAGCGACGACGAAGGCGACAAGAAAAACGATATCCGGCCAGTTCAGCATGAACAATACCATGTTGAGCCTGTTCTGCATGTTTTTCTTTGACAAAGCAGTTCAGAATTGGTAACAGTACAAGAAATCCAGAAATAATAATATAGAAGGATATGGATAGATATATCAAAAAGCGATTTGTATGTGTCCAATGTAAAGTCTCAATGTGTTTGAGTCATGATACTGCATTATATCGTTGCAATAATTGCATTGGTCAAGCAGTTGAAGCAGATCCATAAGTAACGTATTTTACATTTATAAATTTTTTTATATTTTCTTGTTTTACTGTCGTATTTTTTGAATTTCAAAATTAATTCATAGAAGTTGAAACTCGCTATTTACTTAATTATCACTACATAGTATAAAGCAAAGTCGCTGTCGCTGTCTGTCCCTATGTATGCTTAAATCCTTAAAACTACGCAACGGTTTTTTAAGCGGGTTTTTTAATGGATAGAGTGATTCAAGAGGAAGGTTTATATGTATAATACATGCATAATATTGTAGAGAAACACTGATAAAGGCGCGTGGCACATTTTTTGTGACCCAAATATTTTGCTGAACTTTAAGTCGCACAGCAATTAAACTAGGTACGAACCTACCATTTATTCATATCTTTCGGCAGAGGGAATGATGACGGTATTGAACAAGGAGGCGTGGCACCGCCCATACAAGCCAAATCTTTAATATAGAATATCTTTGAAATTGTAAGTCGTACAACACTGAAATTTAGTACCCCGTCGTCCCGTAGATGAGTTATTTTTACTGGTAAGATTTGGTGGGCGTTGGACAAGGGGCGTGACACATTTTTTGTGACCCAAATATTCCGCTGAACTATAGGTCGCACAGCAATGAAATTAAGTACGAACCTACCATTTATTCAAATTTTTCGCCAGAGGGGTTGGTACGGGTATTGAACAAGGGGGCGTGGCACCGCCCATACAAGCCAAATCCTAATATAGAATATCTTCGAAATTGTAAGTTGTACAACACTGAAATTTAGTACTAAGTCCTTCCATAGATGAGTCATTTTTTACTGGTAAGATTTTATAAGCGTTGGACAAGGGGCGTGGCACATTTGTTGTGACCCAAATATTTCGCTGAACTATAAGTCGCTCAGCAATGACACTTAGTACGAACATACCATTTTCTCCTTCGATAGAGGGCATTATGCGGGTATTGAATAAAGGGGCGTGGCTCTGCTAATATAATTTAAATCTGGTTCAAGCGCAATCCATTTCTTTACTGAAACTTAGTAGCAACATGTGCTTATTTGAGGGCCTCGATTGTGTTAATCAGTAGCTCCCTCCTCTTCCTTTAGTTGGTTTTCTTCGTCAATTTGCATCGCCATAGATTCGCCATCTCGCGGATTTCATTATAAGAAAACGAAAAATGTCGTGCGGGACGAAGTTCGCCGGGTCAGCTAGTTCAAGTATATTTTTAACGTTTTACGTAAATAAAATGTAGGCAAGCAAAAGAAATCATTGTGTTCACACTTTCTGTTTTTTTATGTCCTTAACAACAATCCTCGACTATCCTCTTGTTTACACGATGGTCTGGCGAGATCATGGGAGGTTCAAGTATTAGGTTTTAAGTGGGTGCTCACAGAAGAGATAAAGCAAATAATAAAAATGTTTCACAATTCTATATTGTTACATCAAATTGGATAAATGCATTTATCCACCAATCCCCCTAATCCCCCTGGTTTAAATTAAATAAATATTGATATCAAATAATTCGGTTTCATAGGGATAAACATTAGCTATAAAAGATTGACCATGCCCACATGATATGTCTTCCCGCCACGCCCACTAAACTGTGGTATATTTGTGCAGACCAATATGGATATCAAGATTTTGCGAGCCATTGCAGCAAATATCTATAAGTATATGTACCTATATAAAAATGAATGCCTGTTTGTTTGTTGGTCACACGTCACTAAAATTCAAAAACTAGCAGGCCGAGTGAGCTGAATTTTTAACGGAATGTTCGTCTTGACTAAATCTCGGTAAACCACAAAGTGCGAATACGACCCGATAGGTGGGCGTGGCACCGCCCATACAACCCAAGTTTTTAATGTGGAATAGTTTTGGAATTATAAGTTGGGCAGCATTGAAATTTTCACGGCTTAGACGTGTCGTTTCAGTGGTTAAATTGTATGGGCGTTGTACAAGGGGCGTGGGACTTTTCAAGCAACTTAAATGTTTATTTATTTATTTGTTCCTTACGGCTACATAAAGCCTAGTTCATAAACTCTAAAAAAATAGGATATTTTACGTTTATTTCGAGTATTCACATAAATTAGTGCTTAGGTATTCAGGTAATAAGCCATTTTTGAGATTATTTATAAACTTCATGGTGTGGAAAAATATTTGCTGCCTAAAACTAAGCCAATTAAGGGAATGTAACATGTTCACTACGGATGCATCATAACTCATTTTAAGGATAAAACGCATTGCCTTGTTCTGCATTTTTTGCAATTTATCAATTTGAGAGTCTTTCATAATGAAAAATATTGTGGGGCAATAGATAAAGTGTGGCTCGATTATCGATCTATATACCATGATTTTGTATTTTTTAATTAAAAATTTACACGTTCGTTTCATAAACCAAATTTTTTTTTGCAATTTTTCCCAAAGTGTAATCAATGTGATCGTTAAATTTTAATGTTTCATCGATCTGAATGCCCCGATATTTTATTTTATTTACTTTTTCTATTTCGATGTTATTAATTTTTATATTTTTTAATAGTAAGTTATTATTTGGTGAAATGACCATATATTTAGTTTTATCCAATTGCAACTTATGTTGAATTTCATCTATATTAGTCCCGGGAAAACTTGTTTTCTCTTTCGGTGGCTCCGGTCCTCTCAGCTGGAAATGGCAAACCTCTGAGAGTAAAAATTGCTTATGAAAAAGCTCCCAACCTGCCGTTCGGAACCCGCATAAAACTGTAGGTCCCTTCCACCCGCGTACAAATTCGCACGCACAACACGGGTGGTTGCGGGAAGCTAGGCCTTAGTCTCGCGTAAGCGGGCTGTCGTGCCAGTCAATTATTAATTACACTGTGCGTGAAATTTGCCCTCAAAAATTTAGACACGGGGGGACCTACTGGGTGAGTTTTCTATAGGTATACTGAGTTGGGATCCACCAGCCGTTTGGTAAGATTGGCTCTAGTTTAAGAGAAATCCGACTTTGAAGTTTGGTAATTTTCGTCAAGTTTGTCGCTTAAGTCTTCGAACGTTTAAATGCCAATAGGTCCTAAATCGTTCCGAATATCGCTTTACTGTCTTCGGCAAGTTTGTAGATATTTTAACGACCAACACATTTGCTTAAGACACCAATCCAAAAAAATACATTCAAACTGTGTAATTGCGATATGTGCATTTTTTTGCGCAGCGCAATGTGGCGTATGAGTGTCATACGCCACGTTGAGTGTTACAATTAAATGACACTCATACGCCACATTGCGCTGCGCAAAAAAATGCACATATCGCAATTACACAGTTTGAATGTATTTTTTTGGATTGGTGTCTTAAGCAAATGTGTTGGTCGTTATAATATCTACAAACTTGCCGAAGACAGTAAAGCGATATTCGAAACGATTTAGGACCTACTTAAGCGACAAGCTTGACGAAAATTACCAAACTTCAAAGTCGGATTTCTCATAAACTAGAGCCAATCTTACCAAACGGCTGGTGGATCTCAACTCAGTATACCTATAGGAAACTCACCCAGTACGTCCCCCCCCATGTCTAAATTTTGGACTTGCTCAGTGTTATTATTAGTCCCACTGATCATAATTAAAGCATCATCAGCAAATAGTTTGATCGTGCTATAATGTAGCACAGGTACAATATCATTGATGTATATATTAAACAAAATAGGAGCCAGCACAGAACCTTGAGGCAACCCAATTTTGACATCAATTTCCCTGGAAACCGACGACCCAATTGCCACACGCTGCATGCGGTTTGTTAAAAAACTTTTGAACCAATCTAACTCTACATTTTTGATCCTAATATTAAATAATTTTGTTAAAAGTATTTCTTGATCAATCGTCTCAAAGGCTCTCTTTAGATCAACGAATACGGCAAAAGTAGATTTCTTATCGTTTAGCTCTTCCTTCCAATTAGCTAAAACCAAATTTAAAGCAGTTTCACATGAGTGTTTGTTTCTAAATCCTGATTTTTGTTGTATAAGATTATTATTACCTACTAAGTATTGCACAATTTAATTTTTACAACGGTCTCAAGAATCTTCTCATCACACGGCAAAGTATTTATCGGTCTCAACTCTTCAGCTTTTACAGTGTTTTTAACCTTTTCAATTGGAACTATTACTGACGTTTTCCAAATATTTGTAACAATGCCTCTAGCCAAACTTTCGTTAATAACTTGTGCAAAAAAATAACCCATGTATATGCTTGAATCCTTAACAATACCTTCCGAGAGCAACTTTTTCCCCCCTATTTTATATTTGAAATTCTTTTTGACTATTTCTTCAATCTCATCTGCTGACACCTGACTAAATTTAAAAGGTGAGTTGTATTGAATCGGTACTGCTTATTACTTTCTCGATACTGTTTCTTATTTCAGTTATGCTGTCAACAAAGAATTCGTTAAGGCCTTCGCTAATAACAACATCATTATCATACAGCTGTCCGTTAATTAATATTTTAGAAATACATGCTTTTTCACTGGACATACTGACTGTTTGTTTTAAGACTTTCCACATACTTTTACTGTCATGACTGTTAATTTCAACCTTATGTTCCATAAACTTAATCTTCTTTACTTTCACTAGTTTCTTATATTTCTTTTTAATATTCAGGTACTCGTCCCAGACTCCGGAAACCATTGCTTCCCTATAAAGGTTAAATTTCCGCTTATTCAAAGCCGCTAGTTCATGATCGTACCATTTGTTCATTAATTTTACTGCTATTTGTTTCTCATAAGTAAGATTCCCCATAGCGTTCATTAAAACCTTTTTTAGAATCACGACTTTACTTTCCAGATCGGATTGATCAAAATTACTGAAATCTTGAGAGCGCAGTTGATTCAAAAGTGATTCCCTATTGTAAATTTCCCATGAAGTAATCATCAATTTCTTTCGCATCTGAATATGTAAATTTATTTTAAATGTAATAGTTTCATGATCAGAGATTTTAAATTCATCCAATTTATCACATAAAACATCGTTTGTGTTTGAGAACAATAGATTTTAGTTTTTGTGTTTTCAGTTATGCGTGTATCAAAATTAATTTTTTGTTGCATTGAATGGGACTTAAATAACTCTATTAATTTGCTGCTATACGTTGACTGACAATATTAATATTGAAATCACCCACCACAATATTACATTCAGAAAGTTCACAAGTTTTTCCTAAAATGTCACTTAGATAATTAATAAAATTTGCATCGCTAGAGCTAGGTGAGTGGTACACCACGCCAATCTGCCAATTTACCGTTAAACATTTTAATTTAATGAAAGTGCACCAGATGTTATTGTCTAATGTTTTGTTAAATTTAACAACAAACTGTGGAGATGTTTTGAATAACTTTGGAACTACAGGTCCCACATCAATGACATTTGGCACAGACTTACGCTTTAGACGTGCCCTTTGACAGAGGGTATGGGGTTGGTATTGGACGGGGGGGGGGGGGGGGCATGGCAAACAAATTTTTAATGTAGAATAGCTTCGGAATAATAAGTCGGATAGCATTGATATTTTGTATATCATCGTTCCATAGAATCGTCCTTCTACTGGTAAAATAAATAAAAATTTTATGGGCGTTGGTGAAGGGGAGTGGCAAATTGTATGTGACTAAAACTTTCCGCGTAACTTTGAAACTGTAAGTCGCATAGCAATGAAACCGGATGATTGGACTGGGCATTACATAAAAGAGGCGTGGCATCGCCCATAGAGTGTAGTATGAAGAAACTTGATTTATTGGGCCCATTGATTTCCAGCTTACGTGCAAAGCCGCAGGGCTCTGCTAGTTATAACTAATAACTAGGGATCGGATTTATATGCAATATTTTTTTGGAGCTTCGGATTTGAATGGGACCAAGACAGAAACTATTTTTATTGAAAAATATTAAGAATGAGCTAACATATGCACTGCATATTTGCATATGTTTGCATATTTTTTGCATATTTTGCATATTTTTTGCATATTTCTCATACCTTTTTTCATATTTGCATACTTTTTATATATTTGTTGAATATTTTGGCATAATTTTGCATGTTTTGTTTTTCAATTTTTGCCGTATTTGGCGTAAGTATGTATATAAACATATTCATATAGACTTATGTTCTTCTATGCAAACGAGCAAGAGTGAAGTTGATGTGATCCTGTGTGTAAAGTGGTTGGGAGGGGAGGGGGTCAATTTGGACAAGCCCAAACTTTTGTTATTCCGAGAATGATGTTCTTACGATCATTATTGAGGGTGTTGTAGTTTGGCTCACTAAGCTATTTTTGGGGTCAGCAATGCTAAGCATACAAGAATAGTGAACGTTTTCGTACTCCAAGGCGTAGGCATGGCATATGCTGACCCTAGAAAACTTGGAGAAAATTTTAGTTATTTACTGTAATAAGTAGTTAATTTTTTACATTTTATTTTAAGTTTTGTTATTATTTGAGTTAAGGTTTTGTTTGGTGGACTTCAAGTTAAGAAATGAATTCTATTTAAAACACAATGATGTTTTGGAAAACATCAATTTGGAAATTCATGGAATATAAGAAATACTACCAATTATCCCCGGCTTTGCACGGAAGAATTTCATACTTTTATTAAAAAAATTTTCATTCCACAACTAGCAGGGCCCCGCGCCTTTGCACGCAAATTTTAAGTCAGTGGGCTCAATGAATCAAGTTTCTCTTAACACTTTGCCGTCCGCACTACTTGTAAATATTTTTTCGCTTGGCGCCGGCAGTACTTATCCGGATTTCTTGGCTTGTCGCCGACCGTTTTTGGACATTATCGGGAGATTATGAATTGTTAAGTTTTACTAATCTCATCGTTAGTTCTCAACCTTGTTCCCCTAGTTTCATGAAATTTCGAATATATATGTACATACGTAACTAAATACAAAATTTGTTTGTTTTATATAATTCGCGCACGACACCACTGTGGTGTCATCGGCTGTTGGCCGCTAGTTTGCTGACGACGCCACTGTGGTGTCACCGGACGTCATAGTGTTAATCCTTCGTTGACCCAGTCAGATTCGTACGATAAAATAATTGTATAATTTTATCTTATTTAAAGGGCTTTCGCCATATTTAAAGTAATATGACCGCTTAAATCATGTTTCCCTATACAAACCCTTAACCTATCGTTGACCCCGTCAGATTTCGATTTTCGAAAAAATAAAAAACACGTTTCGATTTAACCAAGATTGAAGAAAAAAAACCATTAAATCATGCTTATGCATACAAACTTTTAACCCTTAGTTTACCCTGTTTGATTTCGATTTAAAAAAAACTGAGAAATACGTGCTTGATTATTACGCATTTGAAGTACTTTTATCAAATTTGAAGTCAAACGGGCCAAAAAGTTTGGTTTCCCCATACACACATTTAACCCTTGGTTTACCTCGTTAAATTTAGATTTTTACAAAAGTAAAATTTGTGTTTAATTATTTTTTATTTCTAATGTTTTCACAAATTTTTAAGTCAATAGGCCTATCGGTTCATGTTTTTGTCGTAGTCTTTCCGTATATGAACCTTAACCCTTGGTTGACCCCGTTAAGTTTTGATTTTCGAAAAATTGAGAATTACGTGTCGAATTATTTCTTATTTGAAGTGTTTTCACAAAATTTCTAATCAATAGGCTAATTTAAATGCGTTTCTTCATACACCACCTTAACCCATGTTTTGCCCTTTTAGACCCCGAATTTAAAAAAAATCCTTTTTGAACGAAGGTTCATTTTTTAAGATGTACCTACACTGCAAATTTCATGTTTGTAGCTTCAGCGGTTCGACCTGGATGGAGTGCATATGTATGTTTTGCATATGGGGCATTTCAGATCAAGCGGACATCCCAAAAAAATGAATTTTGTTTATATTCTGGTCAGTTATACTTCTAGTAGACGTGGATGTATACACCCAATTTTTTTTTCGTATGATGTTTTTTTGCTGAGTTATGAGCTTCTAAAAATTTACTAAACATAAAGTCATGAATTTTTGGATGCTTATTATCTGTATCAATTAATTTGTCAAAAAAACTAAAAAGTATTGTTTCTGGTAGTAAAAAAGGTGTTGTTTTTTTGTTTTTGTCGAATTCTAAATTTTAATTTTTTTTTACGTACCTATAGTAAACCGGAAGTGAAAATTTGAAATCGATATTTGAGTAACTTCGACACTTTTTTTTTTAATTATTTTAACGTAAATTAAAGCTTCAAATGTACTCATTCTCCATAAAAAAAATTAAAACGTGATCTCCAACCGTTTAAGACTTAGAGCACATACAGTACATACACATAGCTGAAAATAATAGATTTTTACACAAAATTACATAAATTAATTTGTAAAAAAAAAAGGAATTTTTTTTCATAGTAAAAAATGTGTTGTTTTTTTGTTTTTGTCGAATTCTAAATTTTAATTTTTTTTACGTAGAGTAAGTTCGGGTAATGTGATATACCTGTTCAGTGGCGGCTTAAGGTGCTCCGGGGCCCGGGGCGGCGACGGCTGAGGGGCCCCCACAAACGGTGCAGAATAAATTTGCGTACAAAACTAATAACTGAAATTTCCGGTTATGCTTTTTAATTTTTTTAATTTGTATTCCATTGAACAGTAAAGGGACAAATTATTTTGAAACGTATATGTGCTTGAAATTTTATAGAAAGCAATAGAATCCCAGAGAAAAAATGAAAAATGGATAAAAGGATAATCGTACTAATTCGTTCTAAATTTGATAAAAACTTTCGTGAAATTAGGAAAACTTTTGGGAGAGCAAACTCGTCATTTCAAAAAGCCATCTTAAAACTAAAAAAAAAACAGAAAATCTTGCTTCGTTACTACGATGTGGCCATTATTTTAAGCAACCCGAGCAGGAGAATTAGATTGTTTTGCGATCAGTGCATCATTACACTACTCATAGATAAAGTGTTTTCTAGACTAACTTTGGCCGCTGAACACGAAACTGAAAATAAATAAATTTTTTTAGGAAGCGTTTTCAAAAATCTTCGAAAACGAGTGTTTTTCCTGTTGTTTCAGTTATTAGCACATATCTCCTGAAAGAATTATCTGATTAACACGAGCTGTCCTTCGTTCAAGAAGAAGATAATACCTTAGCCTTTTTAGTGATATATATATTGTTCAAATCAGATGAGATTTGGGGAAGTTACTGACAAGTAACTTCCCCAAAGGAAAGTTGTAACAAAGTTAATTTTTCGACCTAAAAATCATAAATTTTCGAATATTCTTTTTATGGATAAAAAAATGATCTCCCCTAGTTTTAAAATCTAAGATGAAAGATATATTATTATTATATATTTTTTGAGCAAATATATTACTTGAGCAAATATTAAGCCTGACATCAATCGAATTGAAAGAAAAATGACAAAGTTATGATGCATTGAGTAAAAACACCAACTTTACATTTATTACACTGTTCGAAAAACTTTTTCTTTTGCCGAGACCCATCCAAATTTGGATATAGATGTAAAACTAGAGATCATTTATAGTAATCTGGCATAGTCAGTTTTTCATTTTCTGGCCCAAAGTCCTTTTTAAAAAACTTTAAAATTTTAAGGACATACACATTTCAAATTTTTTTTAAAATATATGCGGTTGTGCAATGATGGACATATGGGTATCAAATGAAAGACATCCTTTTAACTAAATTTTCAATTTTGAAGTTTCAGGACCAAAATATGCCAGGTAGGGAAAACATACATGATTTGGATTTCAGTCTGTAGATTCATACATCTAAATTTTATTCTATTTCAAAGTCCCAGTCTAGAAAACACTTTTATTTTTAGGTGCATTTTTCGTGTCGAGTAGTTTAGAAATGTACAGAAATATTTTATAAAACCCAGTAACAGTAGCTTACTTACAAGGAGCATAGAATTGCTTTCGTAAAAGAGTCTATCAAAGAAGAAAACCGGATTTCCGGGACGATGTGTTGTTATCCAACCAATAATTATAAAAATAATAGTAATAACTGTAAATTTGTTCGACTTCTGCAAAGTTTAATGAGGTCAAATAATTGTGTAATTCACACTAGTTTACAAGCGAACTCTAAGATTGCGATATTTAATTTTTAACTTAGAATTTTGTATTTGCATACTTTGCACAAAATTTTAAGTTACAAATTAATTTTAAGTTAAAAATTAAATATTGCAATCTTCGAGGGAAAATTTTTAGAAAATTTGCAAACAATTGTTATTTAGAAAGGATGTTTTCTTGCCTTTGTTGAACTGAATTTGTTATTGCAATTTCAAAGTCAATTGTCGATACTGTGTCTCTTTCAATTGATAAAAGTGACAAACAACCTTTCAACAACCATTGTGGAGCGCAAATAGTTTTTTACAAGTTTCAGTTTTAAAAAACTTTAAATTGTTATATACAAGCTTCTCTCGGGGGCCCCCCGCAGCCCGGGGCCCGGGGCGGTCCGCCCCTCCGCCCCCCCCCCCCCCCCGTTAAGCCGCTACTGTACCTGTTTGTTTTACAGCGATTCTCGACACATTTTGACTTAAAACACACTTTTTTGGTCTCAAACTGTTCACTGATGAATTATTTAGTGTATCTATGATTATTAACTCTTTCAGATAAACTGTTGACGAGTTTTTTAATTAAAAATCAAAATATCCAAATATTGGCGTCTGATAAAAGTGGCGGGTAATGTGATATACCATCGGCGGGTAATGTGATATACCCGAAAAATCGTTATTAACAGACCTATTAATTTCAAACTTGGTGAAAATACTCCAAATCAAAAAGAATTAGAGACGTGTTTCTCATTTTTTTGGAAAATCACAATCTGACGGGGTAAACCAAAGGTTAAAAATTTTTATCGAGCAACATGATTTCATTAATTTTTTTTTTCTAAAACTTCACCATAACAGATTTTTTAGAATATTCCACTTCAAATAGTATAAAATAAAGTATCTAACATTTCTGTATACAAATAGTATTACTCTCATAAGTTTGGGTACTGAGATGTACCAAAGACAATTAAACTATAAGATGTCTCACGTCCATACAAATCAGTGGCGCTTCAAAAATTTGCCGTGGCTTTTTCAATAAAGCCACGTCAGAGTGGTTTTTACAGCAGAGCCACATCCGGAGAGCAAAGATGAAGCCACGCAAGCAACTCTCTCTGCTTGCAGTCAGCAGAGATATGAATATGCGTGTGATCTCTATGTGCTCTTGTGTTGATTTTTTTGGTAGTTGATTGTTTCAATCAGTAGCGCGCACGGGGCGGGAACATTTGGGGATTCAAACCCCCTCAAATACAAGAATTAGCAGTGAAATATCTCTCCAAAATGAAATCTTGTCTTGCCACTGATTAGAATGCGTGTGAAGTGAGCGCACACAATTTTGCTTTACTTGGCAGCAATCGAAACCGTTGTGCTTTGTGTGAGCAAAACAGAGAGCCTCAATATTATTACGCTCTCACTGCACTGCCTTGCACTGCACTCACTGCACTGTGCACACAATTTTGTTTAGCAGCGATCGAAGCCGTTGTGCTTTGTGTGAGCAAAACAGAGAGCGTTAATATTATTACGCTCTCACTGTGCCGACGCTTGCTTCCTCTTGATAATGAAAATATTGCAAATTCGAGCTTGCCCTATGCCATTCGATTGTATGAGCGTAAGACATCTTATACTTTAATTGTCTTTGGATGTACTATATCACATTCCCCGAACTTTGGTATATCACATTACCCGAAATTGACTTTTTGCGAAAAAAATATTATAAAAAAAAAAATAATAATTTTGTTGAGAAGAGCGTACCACTCAAACTCATAATCGATATCACTGATTTACTTCTGATTAGCCTCGAACTTTGTAATAATATTTTTTTTTGTACCTTTTATGCTTTCAAACTTCGTGACCAAAAACTTGTGCAAGCCTACTCAAAGCACTTCATCACACTGACGGTAAACTATTTAATCAATCACATCCAAAATCATGCAGCACGAGTTTTTTAGCTGTTATGATGTTTTAAAAAGGTTAATTTTGAAAAAGGTCAACGCACTTGTGAAATAAGCCACCATATCACATTACCCGACCATATCACATTACCCGAACTTACTCTATAGTAAACCGGAAGTGAAAATTTCACATCGATGTTTGAGTAACTTCGACACTTTTTTTTTTAATTATTTTAACGTAAATTAAAGCTTCAAATGTACTCATTCTCCACAAAAAAAATTAAAACCTGATCTCCAACCGTTTAAGACTTAGAGCACATTTTAGTGTAAAAATCCATTATTTTCAGCTATGTGTATGTACTGTATGTGCTCTAAGTCTTAAACGGTTGGAGATCACGTTTTAATTTTTTTGTGGAGAATGAGTACATTTGAAGCTGTAATTTACGTTAAAATAATTAAAAAAAAAGTGTCGAACTTACTCAAATATCGATTTCAAATTTTCACTTCCGGTTTACTATACGTAAAAAAAATTAAAATTTGGAATTCGACAAAAACAAAAAAACAACACCTTTTTTACTACCAGAAACAATACTTTTTAGTTTTTTTGACAAATTAATTGATACAGATAATAAGCATCCAAAAATTCATGACTTTATGTTTAGTCAATTTTTAGAAGCTCATAACTCAGCAAAAAACATCATACGAAAAAAAATTGGGTGTACACATCCACTAGAAGTATAAGTGACCAGAATATAAACCAAATTCATGACCTTACTTTTTTTGAGTTATCCGCTTGACGTGAAATGCCCCATATATTTTGCATATATTTTGCATATTTCGTGCATATTTGGTGTGCATATAAATCCGATACCTACTAATAACAAACAAATATAACTACCTTCGTTATTCGGCTATGGCCTTTGGAATTATCTCTTGCAAAGTAATATTGGTTCTCGGGTAGAGTTTAAAATTTCATTTTTTTAATACGTTTCTGTTCTTTCACAGGTGACCGCAATATAAATTTTGGTTGTTTGTACTCTCTTCTTGGTACTGAACATTTTGCTTGAGACTTCAAACCTTATCTTTTTTATCCTTAACCCTTTACACGGTACAGTTGCATATCTGCAACCAACCGTAAAATTGCCCGTAATTTCGGAAGTAATTATCAAAACGACTCTTTTTTGATGTTTTACAACTATGCAAGGTTCCTTTTTTGAAATTAATAGTGGGAAAAAGGAGCTAAATTTTGCTTGACAGCACTTATTTTACCGTTTTTGTGAAAAGTTGCACGCATTTATTTTAGTGAAACAAAAGTGATTAAAACTTATTAATAAAAAACACACAAACACTTTGCGAAAAATGCGGAGTAGGACTATGCTACAAAAAACGGATTAATTGCTTTAAACATTTTCATTTAAAACTAAACATATTAAAATAAAAAAACAAGTTTTAATGCTTTTTGCTTTTTTTGTTTTTAATGTTTTTAACAAAAAAAAAACCTTACAAAATTAAAGTATATTAAAAAATAAAAAATACGTGTTTTGTTTTAATTCAGGTTTATATCTAAAAAACAACATTTGATGAAAAAATTCGCTGTTGCCGTGTAAAGGGTTAATGTTTTCTAAATCTCCTACTGACCTACATATATGGTATGCACTTTGTCAGGTATAGCACCTAATTTTTTTTAATTTTATTTATGAAAGCGAATGATTGCTTTCCGAATGGTCGCGTCTGCATTTTTTGTACCCGTTTTGTATGTCGCATTTCTGTGAATTACACTACTCGACACGGAAAGTGCACCTATAAAACGAAGTATTTTCTAGAATAATTTTGGGCCACAATGGTAATGTGCTGAGTCTCATAACCGTGTGGTACGCATTTCGCTGATTTTTAATTAGATTCCTATACATCAGAAATGATGTTCGACTTAACGGTCTAAAGCTTTTCGGCTGAGTGTAGTGCCCTTTCCCAGCTTAGGAATGAACTCAACTCTAAACGCATGACAAAGGTTTGGAATGCTATTATAGACAAAACATCCTGTAAAAATCCTTTTCAGAACCTTAACGAGCATGTCTTCTCTTTTTTTTAGCATAATTGGATGCACGTCAAGTCCCTGGGACTTAAAGTTTACAAAGGACAATATGGATAGCCTAATCGCCTCTTCAGTCATAATTCTCTCGGCTCCCTTTATAATATGGCGTTCAAACTGACTCATTTAAACTAGTTTAAGTGAAAAGAGCTTTTTGTTGAAGACGACCGTCCAGACTGCTAAATTAGGTTCAATTTGACAGCTGTTTGTTTACAAACAACAAATAAATATTTTTGTGAACTGATGTGCTGCGAGCATGATTCGAGCGAAGTATTGGTGCATATTTCACAATCCACGGCAACATACTCAACTTCGTCCAAATATTAGACTCCTTGTATTCAGATGCCACAAAAAGGCGATGAATGGAATGAAATCAGTGCGAGCAAAACGATTATTTTCATTAATTTTAAATATTTCAAATTTTCAACTTTTGTTTGGTTTTGTTTTGATGCAATGACAGCTGAATTTTAAGGGATGTGTTTCAAACATGAATAGCTGTGTTGCGTTGGTAAAAAAGCTTTTTCATAGAAAGCTTTCGGGTACAACCCTGCGCTAAACTCGTTTCAAAACTTGTTAAATGGTTTATCACGTTTAATTTCCAACAACAATTGCATGTGAATAAACATGTTTTCGAACTGGTTTTGCTCATTTAACCCTAATTCCCAGAAGTGAGCCTCACAGTCTCAAGATTTCAAATGGTGATAAATCCTATACCAAAAGATTTTCGATTCCAATTTTATGTAATCCTCTAATGGAATGTTAGAATTAAATTTCAGTTATAAATTTAATTTTTTAGACAGTTTTTCTACTTTTTTTAAACAATTTTTTAAAAATGCAACGTAAACCCAGAAGTGAGCCTCAGGAGCTCATTTTTCAATTCAATTCAATTCATTTATTTAGTCTAATATATAAAATTACAGACCATGCAAAAACTCAAATTTACTCAGAATTCCTTGACTTTTTGTCAACCATATGGAAGAATATTTTTATTTTTCATGTTTAGATGCATTTTGATCGTGCCAAGTTCATAGTTTTTAAGCCTAGCACACATCTAGTCGGCATGGGATGAAGTCTACTAAAATTGTTGAAAATACTGCAATCTACGACATATTATGAAGAATTTGTGCCTTGCCGAGGTTGATGCTAGTTCATACAGGTTATGTCTACCAATCCCGATAAATATGTAATCAGAATATGGAAGTGCGACGGTGCTAATATTTCCTGAAATGCCATACACACGCAAAGATGGTAATCGAGGAGCTGTGGATCTTGCAAAAAGGGTGCTGAAAAACTGTGTGAACCTCACAAACACAAATGTAAAAATGACCAACTAGTTCACCAGTAAGGTTCGAGGTTCGTAGACTCAGAATAAACAAAATTTGTATGATGGGTATATCAAAAAACGCAAACCTAATGCATGGCCTCTAGCGCTGCAGTAGCAATTGTTTTCCTGTGGACCCTGTATGTACAAGTTCTTTACTTAAAATAAAAAAACTTAAATAAAAACGTCTTTAAGTAGTAACTAGATTTGGAAAAATAAAATAAATTTAGTTTTTCAGTAGTTTCGCTCATATGAGCCTGACAGTCTCACTTTTGGGTTTACGTTACTTTTAAAATTCTGGGAATTAGGGTAAACTTGTTTAAGTACATTAAACACGTTTAAGTCGTCAGTTTGAATGCCATATAACTTGTTTAAGCACATTAAACACGTTTAAGTCGTCAGTTTGAACGCCATATAAGTGAGGTGTGAAGTAAGGTCTCAGAGGAAGGTTTATCCTTTTATTAACCCTACTGTTATAACGTACGTCTGCGAGACGTATGCTCTTTTTAGGTTTTGCGCAATAAAGCGCAATAGAGCAATAAAACTCGTTCTAAACATAAAACACTTACTAATAATTAGCAACTATGACTTATTTTACAGAAAAATATACATATTTCTGATGTAAGTGAAATATTTGCTGATATCGTACCTTTAAATATCGGTTTAAGATCGTAAATCTTTACACGTCTCCCAGACGTATCGTTATGATTTCAGGGGTAAAAAATAACGTTATGACCAAAGTTAACGCGTTTCTCACAATTTGCCCAATGCGCCCTACGTTTCTGTTTTCTTATCGTGACAAAAATTGGGTAACACCAAGTTCCACTTACAGCCCTATTCTGGCACTACCGTAACAATTGTCACCCCCGTAACAATTGAATTGAATTTGATTGTTTCCATATTCTGGAAAAATGGTGACAAGAAGAAAGTTAAAACAATTCACCACTCGAGGTGAAAGCTCTTTTACTGTCAATACAGCTGTTTTTTGTATTTTTTCTATCAAACTGTAAAAAAATAAATAAACAAAAAATGGCAAATGCAGAAAATCTGGCGAAGTAAGTAATTTTTTTGGAGTTTCTTCACAATGTATGTATATATTCTTTTCGTTTCTAAAGTTCCTAAGTTTAAGCGCATGACGCAGGAGCAGCTGAAGCATTTTTTGCAGTTTGAAATTTTGAATTGAAAGAATTTGTCTCTTTTGAAATTGGATTTGCATAAACTTTGTGTGCTTATCACTTGCTCCTACGGAGGTAACAAATTTCGTAACAATTGACGCCTTTTGAGCTTTTGAATTTGTTTCAGAATACCAAAAAGTGACAATTGTTACCAAGTATTCAATTGTTACCGAGGTGAATATTGTTACGGTTGCCAGAATAGGGCTGTTAGTGTTGCCCGTAAGCGTTACAGCCCTAAATGATTGGATTTAGTATACCGATGTTTTGGAAACAGCATTGCCTTAACATCGTGAAGTTCGCAGTATTATATGGGGTTTGTGTGCAGCTGTGCATGCCACTGCATAGAAGAGCAGTAGTCGATTTACTTGTCTTCTTTCGCTTCTCAAACGGTAAATGGACGCATTCTGCACCTGGTTCGAAGAGCTTTCAACGAATCCATAGCGAATATATTGTGGGGTTCCAGGGTTCCCAGGTTCAATACTGCCTGTAATAACACCTAAAAAAAAAAGAACGGGAAAACTCGTTTTCTCTTTCGGTGGCTGTCCTCTCAGCTGGAAATGGCAAACCTCTGAGAGTAAAAATTGCTTATGAAAAAGCTCCTAACCTGCCGTTCGGAACCGGCATAAAACTGTAGGTCCCTTCCACCCGCGTACAAATTCGTGCCAGTCAATTATTTTATTATTATCCCGAGGTTTCCTAGGGTTTCAATACTTGCCCAAAATCAACTGTCGAGACTTGGCAGTCTCTCTTACGAGAGACCGACTGTTTTGCCTTGATTACACGTAACGAGTAGAGTGGCGAGACAGTATTTTGAACGAGTACTCGTTTCGTCTAAACAGTAAGGCGAGTTGTTGATCGAGTCAGTGACCGAGTAGAGTGGCGAGAGAGTCACTAGAATCACATTTTGTTTACTAGGCCGAGTACTACTTTACCGTTATATTTTTCTTCTTTTCGCAGCGATTCACTGAATCGCTCGTCACATGCGGAATGCGTTACACGCCACTTTTCGCTCGGTTGAGTTTAATTGCGCAAGTTGCTTAGTTCATTTTGTGCATTATAAAACCGAACTGACTCGCCACGTGTTAAAATACGTATGAACAACTCGTCGTTTTTGCTCGCCCACCCAACTCTCTCGGCCTAGTACCATTTTGATGTCTCGCCACTCTACTCGTTACGTGTAATCAAGGCATTTGAGTTAACCAGCAGAGACTGGAAATAACTGGTCCATGTTGAAATGAGTCTCTCTTTTTCTGCCATTGACCACTTTTTCTATTTGTGATAAATTATTGAGAAAATGTTATATGTGAGAGATTTTTCGGTTAATGACAGTGAGGAAATAAGAGCGCAAAATATAAAAATCATCTGAAGTTATTTATGCCAAAAATCCATTTGAAAAGGTCAGTGACTAACATTTATTGTAGAAAATAAAAATTTTAAGACGAAAATGCATGACGTTAAACTAATTATTGAGAATACGCGGCAAATATGTTTATTATTATTATTGTAACCCTCCTGTTATCGCGAACCCGATCAAGGAAAGTAAAACACACACGCACAGTTTATTTACTGTAGATTCACTCCTTTTTTATTATGAAATGAACAACTATTTGAATGTATACTCCCGACCGGATTTTATCCGGTATTTTTGCCGCCGTTTCGTTCACGCAGACTCCTGTTGCTTCCTCTTGTTCGTGCAGACTGTCTTGCCACCTCGTTTCCTGCCGACCGCCGGTGCTGCCCTTTCATTTCGTGCACGCTGCGTTGCCACCTGTATTGGTTTGCCGTGCACCTTCTTCCCTACACTCTCCCCACCGGTGAATCACCACGGGATTCACCCTCAACAAGCAACACTGCCAACTTCGTTGCGGGACGACGAATGATTCCCGTCACCGTTCTTACTTCCGCGAACCGCGTCTGCCCATCTTCGGTGGGAAACACCTTTACTACTACACCTTTGCGCCATTGACTGCGCGGCTGGTTGGCGTCACACACCAGGACTAGGTCGTCTATTTTTAGTGGCTCGGCTTTGTCTTGCCACTTAGGGCGGGTCAGCAGTTGCGGAAGGTATTCGTTCACCCAACGCTTCCAAAGGCGATTCTTTAGACCCTGGGCGATTCTGGGGCTTCCGAAGGCAGGTAACTTCATCCTTCAATGGCGTTTGGGTCGAGTTCGCACAGCCCAGCAAAAAATGATTCGGCGTCAATGCCTCGTCTTCTCTTGAGGAAACCGGGACATCCTTCAGTGGACGCGAGTTTACTATGTTCTCGGCTTCGATTAACACGCTTCGCAACGTCTCGAGACGCGGTGCTTCCTCATGCAACGTCTTGCGCACCCATCGTTTGATGATTCTGATGAGGCGTTCCCAGCAACCACCTTAACTGGGATTCAATGGGCAATTGAACTTCCACTCGATACCGCGGCTGGTAGCTTCGTCGACTATTCGGTTTGTGTCTATCACCCGCTCGATCTCGCTCAGCTCCTTCTGGGTACCGACAAAATTCGTCCCGTTATCGCTCCTGATCTGTACCGGGGTGCCACGTCGGTTAATGAAATTCCTTAAACACAGAATGAATGCATCTGTTGACAGGCTTTCGGCTACTTCAATATGGGCCGCCCTGACCGTCAGGCAAGTGAAGACGACTGCCCACTTCTTCTCTCTCCGCCGACCCACTTCTACGTGTAGTGGGCCGAACAAATCCATCCCGGTATAGGTGAAAGGGCGAACCAGCGGCGTGACACGGTCAGGCGGCAGTTGACCCATTAGCGGCGGCTTCGGCTTAGCTCTCTCGATTCGGCACGGTATGCAACGGCGTTCGATTAACTTTTATAAGGCTCGAGCATGGGGGAACCAGAATTTTTGGCGGACTTCGCTTATGATCAGCGCTTGGTTCTGATGATGCATCTTCTCGTTATAGTGTCTCATGATGAGCTCCGAAACGGCATGTTGTTGTGGCAGCAAGATGGAGCGTCTGGTGTCGTAGGGCAGGACATAGGCCTCGTCAATCCGCCCCTGAATACGCAGAAGGCCCTCCTCATCCAGATATGGTGTGAGTGCGTGAATTCGGCTGTTTTTGCTAATCGGCTTTGAGGTGCGGAGGTTGGCTATTTCGTCTGCATAACAACCCTGCTGCACCGTCTTACAAATGAACTTCTCGGCTTGGCGGATCTCTGCGGCGGCAAGCGGCCCATCTTTGACTGCAGGGGAACAAGTTGACTTCAATCGACGAAACCTCGCCCCTGCTCGGAACACCCATGCAATCGTCCGTTTGAACTTCAAGAAAGAGGAAAAGCGTTTAATTTGATAAATAGGATTTGATACCTCTGGCTTCATGATCAGGCACGGCTTGACTTCGTCTTCTAGTGCCTCCGGTATCTGCACATGGCGTGTGCTGACTGGCCATCCTTCTTCAGACTGTCGCAGGAATGCTGGACTCATAATCCAAGGGCTTTGGGCTCTGAACTTCGGTGGCCACTTCGGTCGAGTGGCAATGTCGGCGGTGTTCTGGTCAGTCGGAATCCACCGCCACTGCGTCGGCTTGGTACAGCTTAAAATCTCGGCTATGCGGTGTCCAACGAATGACTTGAACTTCCTTTCGGTGGAATTAATCCAATGTAGTACCGTTTGCGAGTCCGTCCAGTATACCGCATGCTCTATTTTGACGTCATGATTACGGCGGACGAGCTTGCTTAGGCGTACCCCCAGTACCGCAGCCTGCAGCTCCAGTCTTGGGATAGACATAACCTTTTGTGGAGCCCCTCGGGTCTTACCGGCAACAAACGCGACGTCAACTCCTTCGGCATGTTCTATACTGAAGTAAGCGGCAGCGAAATGCGGCCTGGCTGGCATCTACCACAACGTGGAGCTCGATCGTGACGGCCGTTGCTACGTTAGGCGAATAACAACGCTGGACCTTAAATGTGTCGACTTTCTGGAACTCACTCCACCACGCCTTCCATCTCCGGTATATCTCGATTGGCAAGGGGTCGTCCCAGGCAATTTTGCTTCTCCACGTCTATTGGATTAGGACTTTCGAGAATACCAGGAAATCAGCAAGTAGGCCAAACGGATCAAAAACGGACATCACGATCCCGAGAAGCTCTCTCTTGGTTCGCGGCCGCGTACCATCTAGGACTGTTTTTGGAATGCGATGGAACTTACATTTAAATTCGAACGTGTCGGCGTCAGTGTTCCAGTACATTCCAAGCACCTTTTCGGGCGTTGCCTGGCATTCCATGTTGACACTGCTGGTTGCTGATGGTGGTTCTGCGTTCAACGCGCGCAGACCACTCGCGTTCGAAACAAACTTCCTTAAGTCAAATTCAGCCCGGGCGTGAATCTCAATTACTTGACGACAGATAATTTCGGCTTCTTTCTCGTCGTTGAAACTGGCCACGAAGTCATCTACATAATGCCTTTCAATTATGGCTTTAGCGGCGTTGGTGGACTGCGTCATGAAGTCTTCTGCGTTCCTGTTCTTGACAAATTCGGCGCAGCACGGCGAGCATACCGCTCCAAGGATCATCGACACCATGGCATATTGTTCAATCGGTTGATCCCTATTCCCGTCTCTCCACAGGAATCTTTGGGCGTGTTGGTCCCGCGGCAATATTCGGATTTGCGAGAACATTTCTCGGATGTCAGCGGCGATCCCTACCACGCCCTCGCGGAAACGGAACAGAATGTTCAACAATGACTTTGCCTGTTCAGGCCCTTTGAGCAAAGTAGAGTTAAGTGATGTGTCGTTAACTGTTGCGGCAGCGTCGAAAACGATCCTCATTTTATCTGGTTTATGCGGACTCTGCACCGTAAAGTGTGGCAGATACCATACAGGCTGGCCACTGTCGTTGGCCTCGGCGTCGGAGAGCTTGCGCGCGTACCCTTTGGCGAGGTACTTTTGCATTTCCGTTCTATAACGATCGGCGAAGTCGGCATTGTGACTCATCTTTCTTTCAATGGCAAGTAGTCGACGACGAGCCATTTCGTAGCTGTCTGGTAGTGTAGGTGGGAAGTTCCTCCATAACAGGCCACATTCAAATCGCTGTCCCACCCTTCGGGTTGTTTCTTCCAATATGCGGCGTGCCTTTGAGTCGTCTTCTGCTTCTAGCGGTTGCACGCTATCGTTGATCCCAAAATTGTCAGCGGCGAAATACTCGGTCACGGCTTGATGTAACTCGGCGTCGGATTTTTCTTCTCCTATGTGAAGAACTACTGGTGTAGATGACACGGTTTGACTCACGGGTCCATACGCAACCCATCCTAATTTGGTGTGGACGGCGACGGGCATCGTCTTCCACAATCATTGATGGCACTCCTAGGTGTGAATTGTCCAGGCCGAGTAGTATCGCCGGCTTGGCCGCTGCATAATCCTTCAGTGGGACCGACTCGAGGTGCTTGTACCTAGACTTCACCAATGACTGGACAGGTAGATTTAAATTCCGAATGGTGCAAATGTTTTTCAAACTATACTTCCCCGGTTCGTCCCGTCCTCTGACATCCAAGTCTACTCTGGCTGATGGCTCCGTTGTGCGCGTCTGACCGTACCACTGCAGTGTCAGCGGGCGCGGTCGCCCTTTCAATCCCAGCTGGTGAGCGATGTCTTCTTCCAAGAGCGAAATAGCCGAGCCGTCATCGAGCATGGCGAATACATCGACTTTACCACTTGGCCCAAAAAGCGTAACCGGCAGGATCTTGAATAGTTGCCCGCTTGTGGTTGCACCGGTTCTACAGTTTAACACTGTCTGTGCGGCCCCCTTTGGCTCCTCGGTCGCAACCGGTTCAGAGTGCAGATGGCGGTGATGGTAGCGTCGACATCCGTGGATAGCCTTCCTGGACCGACAATTGGCTGCATTGTGTCCTTTGCCAAGACACGAGAAACATAACCGCAGAGCCTTCACTCTCTGCCAACGTGCGGGTACCCCGAGTGCTCGTATGACATCACACTCTGCCATTCGATGGTTACCACCACACTCGTAACACCTTTCCACCCTGTCGGCGTCTCGCCGCGACGTACCTGCTGGTCTTGGAGTGTCGGCCACGTGCATCAGACGTCGTGGTTGAGAGGTCGGCGTGTTCCCAGGTTGACTCCTAGCCGCCGACGGCATCAGGCACACGACAAGAGCCAGCTCGCTTAACCACTCTGAAAACTCCTTCACCGTCGCGAATGGCTTGACTGTCATCGCGTGTCTGGTCCACTCCAACTGATTGCTGGGCGGCAGCTTCAGCACCAACTGCTCAAGCAAAGTTGGGTTCGACAGGTGTGGTTGGCAGTTGGCTGCCGACAAATATCCGACGACATTGCGTACTTTCGTAGAAACTGTAAAATTTGTTCGATCCTGGTCTCCCCGATATTTGGGAACTGCTGGACCTTCTGAATTTGCTGCTTCACCAGCAGGTCGGTTCTTCCGAACCTGAACTCCAGTTCGCTCAACACCTTTGGGACGTCATTCGGGTAAATCAACATAGCAGCCACTGCTTCCTTTGC
The DNA here is from genome assembly GCA_963668005.1 of Melieria crassipennis. NCBI lineage: Eukaryota > Metazoa > Arthropoda > Insecta > Diptera > Ulidiidae > Melieria > Melieria crassipennis. The sequence continues at coordinate 34,852,452 of OY764963.1, read as the reverse complement.
CTCCCCAGCCAGGCACTTCCGCAGTCTCATCAGGTTCTGTCGTTCGGTGTATTGAAACATCTCTGTTGTTTCCCAATACGTGGCCCAGAACAACGGCCAATCTTCCGTGTGCCCGTCGAAGACCGGCAAATCTTCTAACTTCGTATTTTCCGTACGTGCCGGCCGTCTGACCTCTCCCACGGGCGCCTCCTCTAATTGTGCGACTTCTGCTGCCGCCTGTGGCGTGTCGATCTGGCCGCGGAGCCTATCAATGTCCCGCTGACTCTCCTCCGTACTCCTTTTCAACGCGTCTACGGCCAATCGTAGAGCGTTTAGGCCGGCCAGCACTTCGGCGTTGTAGTCGTTGGCGTCTCCCATTGCCGACGCGTCCAGGAACCTCTCTCCGACCTCTTCGTTGGTTTCTATTGGTGCCCGACCGGTTCCGCTTCGGAGTCTCGACGACCCTGGCATCCGTGAGCCAGCTCGCGTAACTGTTCTCCGGTGAACGGCAGCGGAGAACTAGCGCTCCGAATAGCAACCGACCGCGATCACAAAACAAACAATTCTTTAAAGTCAATCAACACGTCTGATGCGGTGTCAGCACCGCTTTACGGCGTCGGAGCACGAGGTGGCAGCGGAGCCCTAGCGCTCCAAATGGCAACGACCGCGATCGCACAGAACAAAATTATTTCACAAAGTCCGTCAACCCGTCTGATGCGGTGTCAGCACCGCTTTACGGAGTCGGAGCACGAGTTGACAATAAGTGGCAGCGGAGCCCTAGCGCTCCAAATGGCAACGACCACGATCGCACAAAACAAAATTATTTCACAAAGTCCGTCAAGCACGATGATGCGGTGTCAGCACCGCTTTACGGCGTCGGAGCACGAGTTGACAATAAGTGGCAGCGGAGCCCTAGCGCTCCAAATGGCAACGACCACGATCGCACAAAACAAAATTATTTCACAAAGTCCGTCAAGCACGATGATGCGGTGCCAGCACCGCTTTACGGCGTCGGAGCACGAGTTGACAATAAGTGGCAGCGGAGCCCTAGCGCTCCAAATGGCAACGACCGCAATCGCCCAAACAAAATTCTTTTTTCTTTTTAAAAGTACATCAACCCGTCTGATGCGGTGTCAGCACCGCTTTACGGCGTCGGAGCCCGAGTTGACAATAAGTGGCAGCGGAGCCCTAGCGCTCCAAATGGCAACGACCGCAATCGCCCAAACAAAATTCTTTCACAAAGTCCGTCAACCCGTCTGATGCGGTGTCAGCACCGCTTTACGGCGTCGGAGCACGAGTTGACAATAAGTGGCAGCGGAGCCCTAGCGCTCCAACTGGCAACGACCGCGATCGCACAAAACAAAATTATTTCACAAAGTCCGTCAACCCGTCTGATGCGGTGTCAGCACCGCTTTACGGCGTCGGAGCACGAGTTGACAATAAGTGGCAGCGGAGCCCTAGCGCTCCAAATGGCAACGACCGCAATCGCCCAAAACAAAATTATTTAACAAAGTCACTAGCGGACATAGTACCTTACTCCACACTTTCTTTAGCTTCACTCCCGCGCACGCGCCACCTGCACCCAACAAGGATGGCGATCGTCACTTTGCGTTAGAAGCTGCGCTCTCATTGGCCGATTGCCCGCGCGTCGCTTCCGATTATACAAAATGGCGACTGTCTTTTGCCACTAGAAGCGTCGCTCTGATTGGCGGCGCTCGCGAAATCACTCGAATGCTGCTTTGTTAATACGGCGTCGGGAGCAGCTGTACGGCGTCGGGAGCACAATCGCGGCGGTGAACGGCAGCGGAGCCCTAGCGCTCCAACGAATGGCGACGACGGATAAAACTTATGTTATCGCGAACCCGATCAGGGAAAGTAAAACACACACGCACAGTTTATTTACTGTAGATTCACTCCTTTTTTATTATGAAATGAACAACTATTTGAATGTATACTCCCTACCGGATTTTATCCGGTATTTTTGCCGCCGTTTCGTTCACGCAGACTCCTGGTGCTTCCTCTTGTTCGTGCAGACTATCTTGCCACTTCGTTTCCTGCCGACCGCCGGTGCTGCCCTTTCATTTCGTGCACGCTGCGTTGCCACTTGTATTGGTTTGCCGTGCACCTTCTTCCCTACACCTCCATTACTATCGTCAGGGTGGAATCCACCCTGTGAGTTCAATTTCTTAGTAAAATATAGATTTTTTAACCGAAACCAACATAAAGTTATAATGTAATCCACATTCGGAAGGTTTAAGAGTACATAAATAAAGCTGATGCTTTTATACAATTGTTTTAAAAAGTCACTCGGTGTGTTACACCAAAGATAATTAAACTATAAGATGTCTTACGTTCACACAAATCAGTGGCGCGTCAAAAGTTTGCCGTGGCTTTTTCAATAAAGCCACGTGAGAGTGGTTTTTACAGCAGCGCCACATCCGGAGAGCAACGATGAAGCCACGCAAGCAACACTCTGCGCAATGATGAAGCCACTCAAGCAACTCTCTCTGCTTGCAGTCGGCAGAGATATGAATATGCGTGTGATCTCTATGTGCTCTTGTGTTGATTTGTTTGGTGGTTGATTGTTTTAATCAGTAGCGCACACGGGACGGGAACGTTTGGGGATTCGAACCCCCTCAAATACAAAAATTAGTAGTGAAAAATCCCTCCAAAAAGAAGTCCTGTCTGCGCCACTGACTTCAACCAATGAAAATAAACATACAGAATGCGCATGTCATAGATAGATTTGAAAGAGGAAATGTGCACTGAGACCAAAGTTGATCTATTGTGCCCCCTAAAACTTTAGAGAACGTCCCCCAATCCCACCGACCTAATGAAGCTTAGTAACATGTGCAGCGCATGTCATACAAGAACAAATTTTGTATGGCGGGTTCTAACATTGGAACCCGCGCTCTGCTCGCACAGATCACGTATGTGGTGAGAGCGTTGCTTTACAAGCGAGAACGTAGTTGTGTGTTGCGCTCACTGCAGTGAGTCTGCGTTAGCACACTGCTGCGGCGTGGGATGATTGAGAGGTGAAGACGATGTGCTGTTGTCGTTGTTGTTGTTGCGCTGGCGAAAAGTTGAAATTGTAAAACAATTTCTATTCTCTGGCTGGCTTTTGTTCTTCTTCTATAAGCCTGCACGTTGTCGCATATTGCTCCTAAACTCATTGCCGACTGTAGTGTGCAAAATCATAGAAAAGAAAATGAAATGAGGTTGGCATTGCGACTTATATGATCGCTACAAGCAATGAAAAACAAATAATCAACAATGACAATTATAAAGGGAAATGAAAAGAAAGAAAGAACTTTTTTATTAGCTCGCAATAATTTATGAATTATATTAATTTTTTTTACGGCCCACAAACAATAATAAAATAATAATAATAATAATAATTGACTGGCACGACAGCCCGCTTACGCGAGACTAAGGCCTAGCTTCCCGCAACTACCCGTGTTGTGCGTGTGAATTTGTACACGGGTTGGAGGGACCTACAGTTTTATGCCGGTTCCGAACGGCAGGTTGGGAGCTTTTTCATAAGCAATTTTTACTCTCAGAGGTTTGCCATTTCCAGCTGAGAGAACAGCCACCGAAAGAGAAAACGAGTTTTCCCGTTATTTTTTTTTTTTTAGGTGTTATTACAGGCAGTATTTGAACCTGAGGTTGCTGCCTGCGACTCGCGGTCCAACGCACTAACCAACTGAGCCACGGCGGCTGCCGGCCCACAAACAATGCCTGCGAAAAAGAACTAAAATAAGAAAATCTAGGATTTTAAATTTATTCGTGTATTCGTTACTGAATCATTCTGAATTAAAATTCTTGCAGTGGTCGGATATATGCACATATATTAAGATTGGGTAGCGGGAGTCGAGCACCACCTGCCCGAGACACTGCGTCCAGTGTTGAACTATTGTGTCACATCCCTTTATCTTACTGGAGGAGTTCGTATCCTCCGATGCTATCCAGGAACTCCTTTATTTTCCTTAGATCAAGTTGAGACAGATCGTGTGTCTGTACCAGTTCCCTTCCCAGTACCCGCTTTCTAGCGTGTATGAGGGCGGGACATTCCGTTATGATGTGTACAGAAGTCTCCTCGTCTTCCATACAAAATCTGCATAGTTCGTTGTCCGTGATTCCCAGTCGCGCTCTATGCATATTTAGCAGACAGTGTCCGCTTAGGATCCCCGTCATAAATCTAAGCTCTGCTCGGCTTAGCTCCAAGAAGTAATTAGATTTATTTGCAGAGTAAACTGGAAAGAAAAGCTTGGAACAGCGTTGTCCCTCTGTGTTCGACCATTTGTGGTTAGCTCGATTTAGAAATTCCTGTTTTACACAATGTCTGTAATGAGTCTTGCTAACACCTATGATTGGTTCAGGTCCGTAGGGTCGTCTTGCCGCCCCCTCCTTTGCCAATCTGTCCGCCTCTTCATTACCATCGTGTCCACAGTGCGCAGGTACCCAGTGTATTATCACTTGGTTGTCCTTGGAAAGGTCTTGGAGGACATCTACTGTCTCCGAGACCAGTTTAGAGTCAAGTGTCGTCGAGTTCAGAGCTTTGATTGCAGCCTGACTGTCAGACATTATGAATATCCTCTTCCTTTTAAAGTTGAGTGTTAGTATTGTCCTGGCACATTCATTAATGGCATAGACCTCAGCCTGAAAGACTGTGGCCTTGTCCCCAAGACTGACTGAAAGTTGGGAGCTAGAGCTATAAATTCCCGCTCCTGTTCCTTCTTCCGTCTTGGACCCATCAGTGTACCATACAATATCGTCATACGTCGGACTGATTCTATTGTCAGCCCAGTCCTTCCTGTGCGGTATGTACGTTTTGTACCTTCTTCTGAAGAGGTGCTTCTGAGGCATCAGATCAAGGGGCATCCAAAAGCCTCCATCTCGCCTCCTGTCCCTCAGGACATATATGCCTCAATACCAATTTTTCGGGCTCCGACTAAAAGATTTTCAAGCAAAACCAATCAGCAACACAAAAAAGCATACACGCAAAAACTACAAGAACAAAAATCATTAGCGCTGTTTTGAATCACGTTCCTTTGCTGGCGACAAATAAATGCAGAAATTCACGCAAAAAATGATTGAGCGACAAAAGCAGCCACCAACAAGTCAATATACACACATGGGCGTACCCAGGAACAAATTTAGAGGGGACCATAACTATATTACATTTGAAAATTCATAATATAGAATACAAATAGAATAGAATATAGAATTCTATATATTTACAGAACATTGAATTTCGAATTTTAGGGGCGCAAATACCGATCCGTGCTCCCTACACTGATACGCCCATGTGTACACAGGTGAAGCGGCACTTTCATTTCATGTGTGTTTGTTGGGTGAGTGTGCTTCAGCTTGCAAAGCCAATGAGCGCAAACAGAAGCGCTCGCTCTCCTGCTGGCACCGCTCTTTCCCTTTTGTGGCTTCCCCCCGCTCTATGAAACTCGCAAACAAAAATTTGAATTATTTAGCTCAGATGCGCCTTCTATACACTTCATATTCTTTGGTGTAATCCACCCACAACTTTTGATTATCTGTTTTACTTATCCATTGAGGTAAAATAAACAAAAATGAAATTTTTTCGTAATCAGAACATGTTCGGTTAAAATGCGATCAATTGATGTTTTGGAGATGTTCAATTCCATTTCCATCAATTCCAATGATGATTTTGGCTGCATTTTGATAAAATCACGCACAGTTTTGATGGCATCGTCAGTAATCACAAATTTCGACTGGCCGACGTGTTCGTCGTCATTCAAGTCTTCACGACCATTCTTGAATCGATTCAACCACTCATTAACACGGCCACGGGATAAACAATTATCACCATAAACTTGCTTTAACAATTTAAACGTTTCGGTAAAAGTTTTACCAAGTTTAAAACAGAACTTAATATTAGCTCTTTGTTCGATCGACATTCTCGTACCAAAGTTAAAAACATACTGTCACATTGAGCGGGATATTTCGGCGTCTACTAGACCAAATGTCATGAAATTTAGACAGTATGTGAATGAAAGATGTACCTTTCCAACGCATGTCCTCACACATAGATGGCGCCACCAGAAACGTCCCTATTGCAAAAGTCCTGTTTACTTTGGGACGCACCTTGTAACATTGCATTTTGGCATTTTTGTCACTACTCGCAACACTGTGCGGCGCACAGTGGCTGATTCTGCCGACGTAGGTTGCAAAAATCAATTTTGTCTTGTTCGATTTGGGAGAAACTGTTCTTGTCTTGTCCGATAGATAAATGCTTGGACCTAAGAAATCCGAAAACCTGAACTAAATTGGACAAATAGTTTTGCTTGTAGAGCCCGTCAAAGTTGAGCAATTTTTAGAGTGTGAAATAATATCAGCAATTTGCACTTTTTCGGCAAAGCTGAAGTTCGAACAAGTTCGTCAAGATTTTGATAGTGAATCAATTACACGCGATTATAATCGTTGCCAGGGCATGCAAATTTGGATTTTGGCTTCATTTAAGATGTGATACAAGCTTGCAACTCCATATTAAGTCGACTTTTTTTGGCGCATATTGCTGTAAGCTCGAAGTAAAGAGTACTTTTGCTGGATGCGCAGTTCGTACGTACGAAAAACAAGTTGGCTTTCATTTCCGGCAACCAGCTATCATGTATCGTTTGATGTAAGGTTTTTGTTTTTAGCAAAATACTAACACTGCTTTTTTTTTTGGTTTAGAAATTACGATCAAAAATATGGAAAGAGTAGAGGAAAAACTGAAAAAATGACACGGTACCTATATCTCACTAACTAGAGCTGCTAAAAAAAATCTGAGGGTAGATTCGAAATCAGCGCACCCAAATTAGTAAGAAAGAGTAGAAAAACTCCATGCAACAGAAAAAAAGTGTTTTTTGTTATCCTGTGTTACAAATTGTCCCGATTCGAAATATAAAAATATGAAAAACTTTTGAGAAGAAGCCGGTAGGATTTCAATTCGACAAATACAACCCAGATTGCAGTTTTTGTCGACATTTTTGTGCTACCTATCGATGCTTCCTGCCTACCGTGTTTGTCTGGCATAAAATTTTTTTTAATTTGAGCAAATCTGAGTCAGTCGCCATTAGTCTTTGAGTTAAACCGCGCCAATGAAACAATTAGTTATTGAAAAACAAAAAGCAGACTTATATCTATGTGCACTGTCTAAAACCCACTTATGTGTCTGGGCTGTTCAAAAATCCCAGAACGCGGGAAAACCTAACAACTGTTTAGGTACCTGCTAGTACTAGAAGCTTAGCACCTGCTATTTGAATGCATATGCAAATCCTACTTATAAATAAAGGAGTTTGGAGTAAGTGAAGTTAGTTTCGAATTTAATTTGAACTAGACAACACTTCAACTCCGCCACTGCAACTAAACCCAAGAAGTAGCGCACAGATGTTTTTGAAAAATTCGAAGCTGTTTGAAATATTTACTATTTCGAAGACAAAGGAGAAGTTCGTTCTGGCTGTCACTAAAGAAATTGGTTACGTCGAAGGAAGTTTGCCAGCAGCCAACATATCTACGACTAAAGAGAAGATATCCAGGAAATGGATTGAGGGAAACCGTACCAAATTCAATTTTGTCCAGAATAATGAGGAGTGGTTGGAAAAAACAATTTACTTCGATGCAGGAGCATAAGCGATGACCAACCATCGACATCAAAGGCGGCAATAGGAAGGCCGAAAAAGTCAATTCAGGACTTTGTGTCATTCACTAAAAAAAGGAAGCTTATGGAGGCAAAATAAACAATAACTACCCACCTGTCAGAAGCTTTGATCATAAAATAAAATACGGATCAGGAGAAAATGAAAGGCGTTAAAGTGGAAGCAGTTTAAAAGGATAAAAAAAGCGTGTTAAAAGGATAAAAAAGTATTCCCACCCCACCCAATGTGCTACCCATTAAATATAATCATAATAAAACTTTAGCATTGGTTTTGTCCAAAGAAAACTTGACTTTTTATGTAAATTTTTCGAATTCTGGTTCTAATTTTGAAAGCGAAATTTATTAATTTTTATCTTTAAATTTTACTCTTTCAGCTTATTTCTTAAATTTCTTATTACTTTTCACCTTTTTTAATGAATTTTCATTAATTTTGCAACTAAAACTTATCATTGTTGCTCGCATTATTCTTATTAACAGTAAGCCGAACTTTGACAAAGTATTACCTCGATTACCTGTACCTCGATTGAGTATATTTTTTGGAATACAATAGCCTGATGAATTCCTAATCAACAGCAAAAAAAATTTCCAATTATCTCTATTCGTTCAGAAGTTATTAATTTTGCAACCTGAAATGACAAATTGAGCCACTGTGCGGCGTATTAGGTAGGCGTGGTCAATCTTATATATCCTATGTTTACATCAATGAAACACGGAATCATTTGATATTAATACTGATTTACCGACATGTACCGTAGCTTCGTTTCGTTAGTTTAGTCGGCGCGGAAAGTGGGCGTATATATCCTATGTTAACATGAATGAAACACGGAATCATTTGGTATTAATACTGATTTACCGACATTTACCGTAGCTTTGTTTTTTAAGTTTAGTGGGCAGGGAAAGTGGGCGTGGCCGATTATATTATAGCCTATGTTTGTCGTAATGACACGCTGAATCGTTCGATAACCACATTGCTATGACAAATATACCATGGCTGATTTGTTATTATAGTGGGCGTGGCGAAAAGGCATATCAGGTGGGCGTGGTCAATCTTATATATCCTATCTTAACATCAATGAAACACGGAATCATTTGATATTAATACTGATTTACCGACATGTACCGTAGCTTCGTTTTGTTAGTGTAGTGGGCACGGAAAGTGGGCGTGGCCGATTATATTATAGCCTATGTTTGCCGCAAAGACACTTTGAATCGTTTGATACCAATATTGCCTTACAAAAGCATGCCATAGATGAGTTTTGTTACCATAGTGGGCGTAAGAAGGGGGCGTGGGCATTCTCATATAGCCTATGTACCATTCCCCTAGATCAAAACATGTTTGGCGCTTATTTCATCTAAATCGTTTCAGTGGTTTTTGCCTGATTGTGGCTCAAAAAAGTCACTTGTTTTTATATAATAATAAAGTAAGTATAACCACAGAATAAACAGTAATACAGAACGCGCATCTCATACAAATTCAAAAATGTTAAGGGGTCGTTATATTACGACCACTGTTAATTTAACATTACGTCCTCTGCTATTAACATTAGGAACCGCACTAGACAGCTTTTGTTTCTGTTATTTCACAGAACAAACAGCACACCGATATAAAGAAGGAAGTAATGATCACAGCGGCTCCGCGAAGCATTGAAAATAGCTTCAGGCTGTGGTTGCTGTTGTTGTCGGCCAACAAAACGAAGTGCCACTTGCTTCTTACATATATGGGAGAAGAGCAATAAGCTATGGTTGTTGTTATTGTTGCCGGCTAGGAAATGAAACATTGAATTTAAATTATTTTTGCTTTGCGGTTCATTCTGCGTGCAGCGCAGTGCGTACATACGCTGTCGGTAGCAATTTTACGACGGAGTGTAGCGTGCAAAAATATATGAGAACGAATTTCAAAAGGGGGTAACTTACCGACTTAAAAAGTCACTACGGTATAAAGATATCAAACTATTTTTAATATTGGTGATAGTTAACGATTTGGTACAATCGTTATATACGAAATATCCTTTAAATGGTGGTTGTACGTACATATGTATAGCGAAAAAAAAGCAAAACAAAAAATTTATTTTGCCATAATTTGGGATCGTCGTTGCTTACTTATTTTTTTCTTATAGCTTTTTGCTTTATAATAGATACAGTGCAAGCTCGATTTTTGCGACTAATTAAATCCCAGACCTGTCGCGAAAACTGAATTTTCGCGATAACAGAACCCAAAATTTTATTGAAAAATTTTATGTAATTTTTAAAATTAGAATTGTTTTTATTGATATATTTACATTTTAAACATTTTTAAAGAAATTGGAGATTTAGAGTTGCTTTTTTGGCAATTATTTTTTAAAATTATAGCTGAATCACGAAGTTCATATAGTACTGTCGTCGGCTTATCATTTTCCAAAGCCCATTGTATGCATATGTTTATCGATGTTATAGCATCGTCCACTTTAATTTTGTTTTCTTCATGACAACTATCGTATAAATCCTCCCATTCCGTATCTGATAATTCCATTTGCTCCTCATTACTTTCCACATGAAATTCTTCTTGAATCCAGTTGTTTACGTCAGCATTCGTGAAAAGATGTTCCGTACCAATTTGAGCTACAAGTGTATCAATAGTTGAAAGATCTTCGTTTTCTTCCTGAATTATATTTTGTAAAATATTTAAGGGCTCCTCTTCACTCCATTCACTACAATAAAATTAAAAAAAACCGATAAAAGTCGCGAAAACCCCGTTTTCGTAAACTGTCGCGATTGTAGAACTTGAATGTTAAAAATTAAGCCGTCGCGATAACCGGGCTGTCGCGATACGATACGATTCTATCGGAACCTCTCATTTTTTTAGGTTTGACAAACAAATGTATGGGCCAAAAAACTGGGGGCCTAGAGTCGGATAAAAGTCGTAAGGATAAAATAATACATCGCGGCGAGAAGTCATTTACGCCAAAATTAGCGAAACCTTAGCATTCAAGTGCTCATAAGGAGATACACATTTCTTCACGCGGAAGGTCGATCGCATAATAACATGAAAAAAACTTGTGCTTATTAACTGACACACGTCGGGAATTGCCAGCCAATGTCAGCCAGAAACAAAAATTCAAAATTTACAATTTTCATTCGCTGATCAACACAAAAAAAACGATAGCACATCGCCCTTCATTCGCTTCATTGAAAATAACAGTAACTTCTATGGCCGGCATCGAGCGCACGAACTCGCTCTGCACCACTCGGCACTTACCGAAATTGACAATAACAGAGATCATCGTCGCACGAGAAATTAACAGAGACAAAAGTTCTGTTCAACAAACTCTGTTATCTCCCCCTGATGCTTTCGGCCCGCACCAGAAATTCAGATTGTTTCGCTGGTCGACATTCTGTATACTGTTTATTCTGTGGTATAACTAAGTATAGATTATGCATTTTCAAATGTAGTTATGCTCCCCTCTAAATTTGTTACTGGGTACGCCCATGTGTGTACATTGACTTGTTGGTGGCTGCTTTTGTCGCTCAATCATTTTTTGCGTGAATTTCTGCATTTATTTGTCGCCAGCAAAGGGACGCCACTTAACCAGCGCAATGATCGCCGTTTCAACGAACGTGATTCAAAACAGCGCTAATGATTTTTGTGCTTGTAGCTTTTGTGTGTATTCTTTTTTTGTGTTGCTGATTGGTTTTGCTTCAAAATCTTTTAGTCGGAGCCCGAAAAATCGGTATTGAGGCATATACAGTACTTTTCGTTTATAACGAACCCGTTTAAAACGATTTTCCGCCTAAAACGAACCAATTTCAAATTATTATTAATTATTATTATTATTATTATTATTATTATTTTAAAGCGAACTTTCGGTTAAAACGAACCACTTTGCCAAGTCCCTCGAAGTTCGCTCTAAGCGAAAAGTACTGTCTGTGCATATATCCGACCACTGAAAGAATTTTAATTCAGAATGATTCAGTAACGAATACTGGGACATTAAATTTAAAATCCTAGATTTTCTGATTTTTGTTCTTTTTCGCAAGCATTGTATGTGGGCTGTAAAAAAAATTTAATATAATTTACAAATTATTGCGGGCTAATAAAAAAGTTCTTTCTTTCTTTTCATTTCCCTTTATAATTGTCATTGTTGATTACACTGCACAACAAAATCAATTTTTTTTTTTAAATAACAAGGTTCTGACAATGGGTTCTGGTAGAGGGGACCAAAAACAAATATACGTGTATCGGCGTTTTGAAAGTTTACGTCTGAATTTTTTTTTAGGGGGGTTCAAAGTTTTCCCCCTTTTGCACATTCTTATGGTGAATCGGCATACGAAAACCATGTAACCTTACATTTTAGGTATATGATGGGTTCAGCAATTTGATGTAAAATACTACGAAGAATATTTTTGTGGAACATTTTAACCCTGTAGCTACTATTTTTATGGGTCAATTTGACCCTTTTTTTCTAAAATGCCAAAAATGTCCTGTAAAACAGGACTTTTTAAGGAAAAAATGTACCACGAAAATATTTGCCATAAAATTCTACTATAGGTCTCTGAATATATCAAAGCTCAGAAATTAACTTGAACGCCAGAATTAAGCCAAAACTGAAAATGTGTTTAACACTCCGATGCCCAACAAGGTCCGTAGGGACCTATGGCGTTTTTAAAAGCAATTAGTTTGTATTTTATACGTTTTTGCCATCTGTCTGTAGTAAAAAATACATAATACAAACACATCTACACACATTATGTAACACTACATTATACAATTACAAGCCTTATATGCAATATTACAATAGAGGTCCCTGGGGACCTTGTTGGGCTTTGGCCGTTTAAAAAGTTGTTGGGCATCCGAGTGTTAAGTGTTTACTTCGTACTTATTCAAAATTGTTACTAAAAGGTCCTACAAAACTTGCACGTGGAATAGCAGATGGAAGGGCAACCAATATTTCAAAAAACAATGGGAACCGAGAGCTGAAGGGACATTAATAATTTTTAATAATTGACTGGCACGACAGCCCGCTTACGCGAGACTAAGGCCTAGCTTCCCGCAACCACCCGTGTTGTGCGTGTGAATTTGTACGCGGGTGGAAGGGACCTACAGTTTTATGCCGGTTCCGAACGGCAGGTTGGGAGCTTTTTCATAAGCAATTTTTACTCTCAGAGGTTTGCCATTTCCAGCTGAGAGGACAGCCACCGAAAGAGAAAACGAGTTTTCCCGTTATTTTTTTTAGTTGTTATTACAGGCAGTATTTGAACCTGAGGTTGCTGCCTTCAACTCGCGGTCCAACGCACTAACCAACTGAGCCACGGCGCACAGTGTCGCGAGTAGGGACAAAAATAAAAAAAATGAATTTCGTAAATGTAGAAAAATAAGTTTGTGGTACTGAAGTAAATACCTCAAATTACAAAAATGTGAAAACGGATTTAAAAAATATCAATTTATATACCGATGGCAGGCCACCAAACTTGCACTTTGTGAAGGTGGGTGACTTGGGTAGAAATGATTGCAATTTGTTGAAAGTAAGTTCGAGGTCTCTTATTGAAAAATTTCCCATGGTACCTTATGTTAAGTAAATATATTCTATAAATATACTATTTTTGCAACTCTGTGGAAGCTTTCCCTCTTTTGTTCTGCTTTCCATATTCCTTGGACCGTTACTTAAAGAAACTTCAATTCGTAGGAATAAAAGTGCAGTGTCATCAAACTTTAGATAAACTTTAAAAAAATACTCCTTCTCACTCCTTCGAGATTTTACAGTGTCATATAGCTGAAAGTATGTATTAATAGAAACCATGGACTTTAGCTGCACAAACTTGCACGTTTTTAAGAAATTCAACATTTTCAGTGGCGTATGCAGTCAAAAATAGGGTCCTTTTTGCAACATGGGTGGCAGGAAAACATAGCGACCACTGCTTCGTTTCGCTTGAGCTATACGTTTTTGTTTGTAATAATATGCAAACACCACTTGATTTTGAAAAATTACAAAAAAAAAGGTAGATTCGATGGAAGGCTTCGGTAATACTGGATGGCTTGCCATCGAATCAAGGCAACTTTCGAAAAGAAGCAAAACTGGTTAAAGTCTTCAGAACCAATTATAGCAGTTAATAGGAAAATTAAAGGTAAACATGAAAACCGAAACTCTGATATTATGCAATTTAAAAAAATTTAATTTAGAATTTTGTCAAAAATAGATGTAGAGGGTTAAATTTGAATAATTCATCATCGGAAACCGATTGTCCTAGCAGTACAGATTAACAAATTGTAATTTTTAATGAAAATATATGCTATACTGAATTAAATAAGAGATGTTATTATTTTCTATTTGGGTTTGAAATTACTTAGATGCGCATAAGTATGAACAGATATTTGTAGATTTTTCAAAATTTCTTTTTTTTATAACAAGCGTATTTGTAAGTTGATCGAAAAAATTGTTGGCATATGTGTTTATATTGATGATATGATATGCTGTACTAAATTTCATCAATATATCTTTTATAGTTTTCGAGATACTGTTAACTTAGTATTTGGTTTGTATGGGAGGTGGGCGTGTCCGTGGAGCGATTGAAGTAATTTTTGGTGTATTAACTTCTCTTTATAACAAAATCATATGTACAAAATTTTATTGTCGTACGACTATTCTTCTATTTTTGTCCCTCGCTACTATGGACTCGCGACACTGTGCGGCGGCGGCTGAAGGGACATTAGGCGAGTATAATATTCTCCATCCACCGCTTACATATAAAACTTGGTGTGGTAAACAATTTTGTTAAGTCTTTGGATACAAATGGATCGGCATTTAACTTTCTGAAGACATTATTTCCAAGACTTACTGAAGCAAACATACAAGAAGGTATGAATGCTAAAACTTTAATTTTCATATTGGTTTCATACCAATAAATTTACAAAATCTCGTTTTTTTTATTACAACAGGTGTTTTTGTTGGTCCTGAGATATAAAGGCTTATGCGTAGCGCCGAATTCGATCAAATGCTTTCACCAAATAAGATTGTCGCATGGAAAAGCATTGAAGGAGTCATTGACAATGTTCTAGGCAAAAATCGTTCTCCTGCTGCTCGAATGCACATCGACACCATGATGAGTGCATTCAAAAAACTAGGTGTTCATATGTCACTAAAAATTCATTTTCTGAATGGATTACTTCGAACATCAGTTGGCAACAGAATCCGATGAACATGGGGAACGATTTCATCACCCATGTGCCCCATCAAGGGCGGATTCAGAAAAATTTTTGGGGGGGTTTCAACCCCCAAAACCCCGCTGAATCCGCCACTGGCCCCCATTGAGGAATGGTATAAAGGCAAGAGAATTCATTCTTTTAAAGCTGATGTATGCTGGACATTATTTGATAATGGTGTGGAATTGCCGAGAGCTAAACGAAAAATATAATGAATACCTTAAGTATCCACAATTGTTCTTATTTTTCTATTTATATATATTGTATCTAGAGCTTTCTTTTGTACGGTGACTGATAGTGAAATTTTGCGTTCAACACTTTGGTCATACACAATTACCCTCAAAAATCAAGTTTTGTAGGAGATTTTAGTACCAATTTTGATTAAGTACGAAATAAACACTTAAACACATTTTCAGTTTTGGCTTAATTCTGACGTTCAAGTTAATTTCTGAACTTTGATGTATTTAGAGACCTATAGTAGAATTTTATGGCGAATATTTTCGTGGTACATTTTTTCCTTAAAAAGTCCTGTTTTACAGGACATTTTTGGCATTTTAGAAAAAAAAGGGTCAAATTGACCCATAAAAATAGTAGCTACAGAGTTAAAATGTTCCACAAAAATATTCTTCGTAGTATTTAACATCAAATTGCTGAACCCATCATATACCTAACATGCAAGGTTACATGGTTTTCGTATGCCGATTCACCATAAGAATGTGCAAAAGGGGAAAAACTTTGACTCCCCCTAAAAAAAAATTCAGACGTAAACTTTCAAAACGCCGATACACGTATATTTTTTTTTGGTCCCCTCTACCAGAATCCGTTGTCAGAACCTTGTTATTTTTTTTGTGTTGTGCAGTGTTATTTGTTTTTCATTGCTTGTAGCGATCATATAAGTCGCCATGCCAACCATATTTTATTTTCTTTTCTATGATTTTGCGCACACTACAGTCGGCAATGAGTTTAGGAGCAATATGCGACGACGTGCAGGCTTATAGAAGAAGAGCAAAAGCCAGCCAGAAAATATAAATAGTTTTAAAATGTCAGCTTTTCGGCAGCGCAACAACAACAACAACAGCACATCGTCTTCACCTCTCAATCATCCCACGCCGCAGCAGTGTGCTAACGCAGACTCACTGCAGTGAGCGCAACACATACAACTACGTTCTCGCTTGTAAAGCAACGCTCTCACCACATACGTGAATTGCTCGAGCAGAGCGCGGGTTCCAATGTTAGAACCCGCCATGCAAAATTTTTGCTTGTATGACATGCGCATTCTGTATGTTTTTTTTCTTTGATTACACCCATAGTTGGATGGATGCAGGGACCGTAACAGTTATAAGTTTTATTATAAAAATCAATGTTTAACAGTTATTTTTTGATTTTTATTTTATGACTCAACAAATAACAGTTATTAAGTATTTATATTTTAAAAATCCTTTAATAACAATTATTTTTGATTTTTTTCTTATTAGTCCAAAAGTAACAGTTTTCTTTCGATTTTTATTTTAGTTGACCTATGATAACAGTTATTGGTGACTTTTATTTAAAAAAGTCCTAATAAAAATTATTCAGTGACTTTTATTTATAAAAGTCATCAATAAAAATCATTCGGTGACTTTTATTTTTTAAGTCATCATTAAAAATCATTCGATGACTTTTATTTATAAAAGTCATCAATAAAAATCATTCGATGATTTTTATTTTTTAGGTCATCAATAAAAATCATTCAATGACTTTTATTTATAAAAGTCATCAATAAAAGTCATTAGATGACTTTTATTTATAAAAGTAATCAATAAAAATCATTCAATGACTTTTATTTTTTAAGTCATCAATAAAAGTCATTAAATGACTTTTATTTATAAAAGTCATGAATAAAAATCATTCAATGACTTTTATTATAAAAGTCATCAATAAAAATCACTCAATGACTTTTTTTTATAAAAGTCATCAATATAAATCATTCAATGACTTTTATTTATAAAAGTCATTAATAAAAATCATTCAATGACTTTTATTTTTTAAGTCGCAACATAAAAGTCATTTTCATTAATCGCAGTACTGGATTCATTAAATATCAAAATGTATATATATTCTTGATCGGCTGAACAAAAACAATAGAACAAACCACATATATATTACGAGAAGGGCCCACGAGAAGGGCTTAAAAAAACATCATTTGTATCTCATTTGAAGTGCTTTCACCAATTTTGATGACAATCCATCTTTTAAATCATGTTTCCACATACGGAATCTTAACCCATCATTGGGCCAGTTAAATTTTGATTTTCGAATAATTATAAAATACGTGTAAAATAAGTTTTGATCTAGAATATTTCCAGGAAGTTCAAATTCAATACCCGACAAATTTAGATATTCCAGTAGTGCAATTAATGACTTTTATGTTGCGACTTAAAAAATAAAAGTCATTGAATGATTTTTATTGATGACTTTTATAAATAAAAGTCATTGAATGATTTTTATTGATGACTTTTATAAATAAAAGTCATTGAGTGATTTTTATTGATGACTTTTATAATAAAAGTCATTGAATGATTTTTATTGATGACTTTTATAAATAAAAGTCATCTAATGACTTTTATTGATGACTTATAAAAGTCATTGAATGATTTTTATTGATGACTTTTATAAATAAAAGTCATCTAATGACTTTTATTGATGTCTTTTATAAATTAAAGTCATTGAATGATTTTTATTGATGACCTAAAAAATAAAAGTCATCGAATGATTTTTATTGATGACTTTTATAAATAAAAGTCATTGAATGATTTTTAATGATGACTTAAAAAATAAAAGTCACCGAATGATTTTTATTGATGTCTTTTATGAATAAAAGTCACTGAATAATTTTTATTATGACTTTTTTAAATAAAAGTCACCAATAACAGTTATCATAGGTCAACTAAAATAAAAATCGAAAGAAAACTGTTACTTAAGGACTAATAAGAAAAAAATCAAAAATAATTGTTATTAAAGGATTTTTAAAATATTAAAAAAAAATAATTCTTATTTTTTTATATTTCCGTAAAAATTGCATAATAAAAGTTTATTGCCAAATATGATTCTTGACACGAAAAGAAATCTGTTGGTATATTTAATTTATTTGTGTGACTTTTCCTTCATAGTAAACTTTTCAAATATAGTTTTCATAAATAACTGTTATTTCCGGTCCCTGGATGGATGGATGGATGTGAGGGTGGGCAGGAAGCCTACAAGCCTTCCATAGCTTTCAGTCCATTTCAGACCATTGTACTATGCCCATGGGGGATAGGGAAAGAAAATGATAGTAATATATCATATTTCACCCGTTTTTGAAATGCGTATGCCACACTGTCTTTCCAACATATGTTACAGCACACATTTCAAGCGGTTGGGGAAAGGGAGGGGACCTACAGTTTAACGCCGAATCCGAACGGCGATTGACAGTTTTTCGTTCACACTTGGAGGTTTTGCCATTGCCTGCCAAGAGCGCACTTGTGCGATTCTTGTAATTCTCATCTGCTTCATGTGGATAGCGATATAAGTAGACGAGTTTTTCACCAGCCCGAGCCAGGAATCGAACCTGGGGGCATTTGAGAAGCAAGCGCGCTACCCGCTGGACTATCGAGGCCGACACACACAGCCATAGTTAGTAATGGCGTTAGTGTAATAGACGATAGTAATGCAGGGTTAATAATATTAATGAAAGAAGTTATTTCTTTAAGGGGTAACACCACTCTTGCGACTGAAAAAAAGGCCAAACTTTGACGATTTATGTCGCGTCTATGGAAAAAGTATGAGAATTTCTTTTCAAAGGCACATATTAGGGGAAATCACGATACATGCAAACGGTCTTGCATCATGGCATGTGCAAAAATGTGATGGCAAATATTTTCAATGATACAACAAAATGCACATATTTGCACTTCAGTGTTGCAAACTTGAAGCAGCAGGTCAAGTTTGCAACACTGAAACCCTATTGCATATTGTTGTGCATGGGCAACACAGATTTTCCAATCAATCAGCTGTCACAATTGCCACGATGAAGCAGACCAAGAAAGAGAGAAAAACCAAATCTAAAGTGGACGGAGGAGAACATTCGTTTCGAGATTTGTTCTGCAACCGAGTTATCGCGATTTGCCCTATTATTTTTCTCTGAAATGGCGGTGGAAGAGTTTCCCAAAGTAAAGTATAACACCTGGAACAAACAACCAAAACATTTTATATTCTACAGGGTTTTTCATTTCGAACCGAAAACTTTGACAGCCCTGCGTTCGACAACCGCAGCTGTCATCTGTCGTTGCATTATGTTAATATTGTAGTTTCGTGTTTGCCATTTATGAAAATGGACCGATTTAGCATCGCTCAACGTGTAACCATAGTGAAAATTCACTAAAAAAAATTGTGCAAATTTGAGCACCACTTTTCGCGCACTAAGGAAGGATTTCGGACGTCACGGAAGGCCTGTTTTGTCAACAATTTCGGATTTATTGGCGAAATTCGAACGAAATGGTTCTGAACAAGATGTACAGAGGCCAATACGTAATCGCCCTGCTCATTCGGCAGAAAATATTGCTGCTGTAGCTGCCAGTGTTGAAGATGACCCGAATTTATCGCTTCCCCGGCGTTCACAACAATTGGACATCTCCATCACCTCAATTTGGCGTATTTTGCAGTTGGATTTGCTCTTCATCCATATAAAGTTCAGTTGGTGCAGAAATTGGAGCCGGGAGATCACAGAATGCGTCGTAACTACGCCGAATGGATGCTTGAAAAACAGTCCGAAAATCCCAATTTTTCGCACAAAATTTTCTTCAGCAATGAAGCACATTATGGTCCGGTGGTGTCATAGGGCCATATTTCTTCGAAAATGACGAAGAACAGCCCGTTACCGGCAATTCTGAACGTTATGGCCGTATGATAACCGAGTATTTCTGGCCAACGATCGAAGATATGGATGTGGAGGAGATGTGGTTTCAACAGGACGGCGCTACATGCCACACAACACGCCCGAACATGACAGAATTGCGAACCAGGTTCGATGAACGCATAATTTCGCGTTTTAGTGATGCCAATTGGCCGTCAAGATCGTGCGATCTGAACCCTTTGGACTTTTTTCTTTGGGGCTACGCGAAAGACCAAGTCTATGCAGACAATCCGCAGACTCTGGAGCATTTGAGGGACAACATACGTGCAGTTCTTGGCGCCTTACAACCTTCTATATGTAAAAAAGTCATCGAAAATTACCTAAAAAGAATCGAGGTGTGTCAGGCTGCTCCTGGCGGTCATTTGAATGATGTCATATTCCATTACTAATGGCACAAACCAAATATTATTTTGATAATCAATTTTCATCAAAATTCAAATTTTAATTGATTTTTTTTTCTTTATTTACTTTTTCGGCTCATGATGAAAAACCCTGTACTTGTGTTTTATTGACTATGGTAGTACGTAGGGGGTTTTCTCTAAATAAATTTTTGTAGAAATTGTGCACTTTTGAAAAAAGAATTGATTGTCAGTAAATCTACTTGTTTCGTTAGTGTTGTTTTTACTTGAAACCGGCTGGACGGATTTGAGTAGTTTTTTTGGGGTTACTATAAAATTGAAATTTGATGTACGTTGGACAAGAGGCTAACCAAATTTTCGGCATAACTTTCGAACAGCAAGTCGCACATCAATGAACTTTGGCCCCAAATTAACATTAATTTGCACAGTTCGACTGAAAGAATCGGGCGGATATTTAACAAGAGGACGTGGTACCGCTCATAATTTTGGGAATTACTAGTTCGGAGTATTCTCAATAAATTACTTACGCGGCGGACCTATTGTTTGACAGCTGCGCCAGGCATAACTGTTATTAAATCTATGCGATTGTTTGAAATTGTCATTAAAAGGTAGTGGATTTTAAGAATAGAGACAGTTAAAGCGAATTGTGTATGTTATAAAAATATAATGTATACTGTTTTGTAAGATTTGAATTGGAATCTTAAGAATAACATTGACAATTCTAATTTGGAAAATGAACTGGAAAGGAGTATGTGCACGGTTTTGTTTGTTTGCTTATTTCAGTCTTCCCAGTCGAGCGTACAGCTTTCTGATTGGATTTGATAAACGTAATGAGCAATGCTATTTGCAATAGGGAAATTAATGCCACTTTTGATGCAAATATTTTCCGATAGGCCCTATCGACTTAAATCTCACAGTTCCTTATGCAAATAAATATGTAGATTGACTTTGCTGGCTTAGGCAAAACCATCGTTGGACTTAGTTTGAAGATTTCAATATTGTAAGGTCTTCAAGGAAAGTTCGACAGTGGCTGTGCAAACAATTCCCCACATTTTCACATTAGGTCAAATGACCACTTTTGCTGTGCGAAATTAACCCCTTCCGGTACGATTTAATAATGAAAAGGTGTGCATGAAATAACCATTTAATTTTTATTTAAAAAAAACTCGTTTCATTTTATAATTCTTACATATTCTTAATTAATATTCATTTTTACATATTACGCTTGTTCTCCTGCTGGCACCACTCGTTCCCTTTTGTGGCTTCCCCCCACTCTATGAAGCTCGCAAACAAAAATTTGAATTTTTGAGCTCAGATGCGCCTTCTATACACTTCATGTTCTTTGCTAGTGCCAAGAAATTCTAACGGTAAACAATATGTGATAAGATCTGTGATATTTCCACAAGTTAAAAAGGTCTTGCCAAATTCAGTACACTAGAAATTTTAAACTAAATTAATTATCATATTCAACAGTATGCATGACAAGTGTATGGCATGAAAAACCAATGACGAGCTAGACTCGTCATTTTACCGGAAGGGGTTAATAACGGCTAAAATATTGCATTATTTGAAGCCAAAATCGTAGCAAAGGCAAAAGGAGGTATAATATTAACAAATTAAACAAAAAAATATTAACCCTGTCACGCCCATTAACTTGTCTGAGGTCAAAAATGAAAAAAAAATTGGGCATAAATGCAGTATAGCGAACCCTCGTGAAAAAAAGAAATGAGTATGCTTTTATATAGAGGGTTGGCTCCTAAATCTAACAAACTAAAAATTTTACCTGGGAAACGCCCACAAAAGGCGTGGATCGAGGTCAAAGTTCAACGTTTTTATGAAAACAACTCAATTAATCTCTAACTGATTTACACGATATGGGTATCAAAGGAAAGGTATTTTTCATACCTTTTTTCTGATGTGCAACATTAGATACGTAAGATGTACTAATAAAAAGTTTTAAGCGAAAAAATTAAAAAAAAATCCGTTTTTGAAAAAATTGTAAAAAAAAAATGTTCGCCTAAAACTTTTAATTAGTACATACTACGTATGTAATGTTAGACATTAATAGAAAGGTATGAAAAATACCTTTCGTTTGATACCCATATCGTGTAAATCAATTAAAGATTAATTTAGTTTTTTTAATAAAAACGTCCTTTGTTTCACGTTTCACAAAAATAAGCTCTATATGGTCCAATTTTCGGTTTTTTTCATGAGGGTTCGCTATGCTGCATTTGTTCCAAAAATTGTTTCAGTGTTTTTTGTTTGAATCGTCAATATCCTCCGTTGGATCATCACAATTTAACAACTCGATAACTTCAGGTAGGTGTGTACAAGCTTTCGTTGTTGCATGCGTCTGCTTAAATATGTTAAGGAAAAAAGAGGATCAGAAGTATCAGCAACTCTATTAAATACATCCAGAAAATTACACTGTGCAAGTCCAAAATTTAGACATGGGGGGGACCTACTGCGTGAGTTTCCTAAAGGTATACTGAGTTGAGATCCACCAGCCGTTTGGTAAGATTGGCTCTAGTTTATGAGAAATCCGACTTTGAAGTTTGGAAATTATCGTCAAGCTTGTCGCTTAAGTAGGTCCTAAATCGTTTCGAATATCGCTTTACTGTCTTCGGCAAGTTTGTAGATATTTTAACGACCAACAAATTTGCTTCAGACACCAATTCAAAAAAAATACATTCAAACTGTGTAATTGCGATGTGTGCATTTTTTTGCGCAGCGCTACGTGGCGTATGAGTGTCATTTAATTATAACACTCAACGTGGCGTATGACACGTTCAAAGTCGGATTTCTCATAAACTAGAGCCAATCTTAACGGCTGGTGGATCTCAACTCAGTATACCTATAGGAAACTCACCCAGTAGGTCCCCCCCATGTCTAAATTTTTGAGGGCAAATTTCACGCACAGTGTTATTAGTGCGGTTGTTTTAACGAATGTGATGCAATCTGTCGGCTTTATAAAATTTATGTCGGGATTCAGCAGCACATAGCACCTTTTGAACAATTTGAGCTGTTTGAAAGCAGAACGTTTGAAATTTACTTTATGTTAATAGAAACTGGCACGATAAACAAATCAATTATGGTGTTCACAGTTCAGCGGTATCTAGCATGTTAAATTTCCCACCTGGCAATTTTCCCGAATTTTCCCATATGGTATCTCAATTGTTTTTGCTTTGTATGAAAATCACAGATACCGGTAGTTTCAAAATTTGCCGCACTGCTGAGCATGTTTATTGAAATAGTCAAAAAGCAAATTCAAATTAATTTTGTGACACAATCTCCGGAGCGAATTTTTTGAGTACTTTATGCGACTATCGGAACGATTTCTTTATTTGATGTTCAACGTTTGTTTGCCATTTGAGCGAGGCATTTTTATTTTGATAATTTTTCCACAATTGTTTGAAAGATATACAATGGGGTGCTCACAGTTAGATCGTTTTTTTAGGGAAAATTGCCCGAAATACAATTTTCCCGCAAACTGTGAATACCATAAATATAATTTCAAAGCGAAACACTAAGATTTGGTAAACCCCAGTGATATCAGCAAAGATTGCATGTTTAGTGAAAGCTCGGCGCGTAGTATTTCCGTCATTTGTGCTACCAAAGCCGCTTACTTCAGGCATATCCACACGAAGAAATAGTTCCCTCCAAAACTAGTTTTGCATATTCTCCTTCCTTTGACGTCCAACAGCCGAAGAACTGGCTTTCACTGATTATCCAAAATGTATTACAGTACTAAGCCATGCGTAGTTTTCAGCTCGAAATTTGTCCACCTTTCTGCTACATTTTTGCCATTTTGCTGCCAAGTACTTGCAGAAAACGAGTCATTTTTCTTCTATTATTTTCCTGCAATCATCGGAAGTTTTAGCAGCACAAATATTTTCTACAACATGATTAGGAACTGCATCACGCTTTTTTTCCTTTGAACGTTCCTTGAGCCAAATTTAAATAATTCGATTTTTTGCATAGCGTAGTATCCTGAAAAATTGGTATTACTAGCAAAACGCAAAAAAGGGCAACTTGAAATAAAATGAAGGTATAATATCCTAATTTATTCATTTCTTTTTATTTTAAGTTTGCCAAATGTTGCCGAAACTGTAAAAGCTTGCATAAATTTGAAGTCAACCGCAAAAGCTTTCAGGGCATGTTAAAAAACTAGTTTTTTTCAACAAAAAAAAAAAAAATTCCATGTATTTTTAATAAAATTATTAGTTCGTACTTAATTCATCGTTTTCCATTTCAAACTTTTTTTAAATTATTCGCACAATTTTTACAATACGCGCTTAAAACTTTACTATCAATACTGATTCAGCAAATAAATTTTCAATGACTTGTCGATAAAGTGACTGTGCGATCAAAGGCTTTTCTTTGACCGGCAGTCAAGGGCTTCTGGTGTTGTTCAAATTAAGCTAAATTTCACTGACTGCTTTATTGTTAGAGCGCGTGTTTTGAAGGGCACTGCAAGGTGGTCTGCAGCCGAAAAGGAACAAAAACGAACACAAGAGAACTCGACGATTCAACGGCTAATTACAAAGTGTAATTTATTTGAGATGTACATAATGTACAGCATATCCCATGGTCTAAATAGGGCATGTTCGAAATACAGTGTTGTTAAGCGATGAAATTCTAATTGGTGTGTAATTCATATTCATAGACAAAAGTTACAATTTAGTAGTAAAAAAGTAGAAAATTGGTAAGCACTTGGGGTTGGCCCCAACAGTGACTTTGACTGAATACTGTCAAAAGGTGCTTTATGTTTTAAAAAAACAAAGTCGACTTTTCGTTGCTTTGGAGTATTTCTAACATGATGAGGGGGGAAACAAATTTATAACGGCATTTACGAAATTTGACTTTCACACAGAAAAAGTGATCATTTGACCTAATGTGCATTGTAGAGTTTAAAGGTCGTTAGGGTAAGTCAAATGTGCAGCAAGCTATTTCACGTGAACACCGCACTGATGACCAGCGAGCGACGGCTAAAGAAATTATCGTGAGGTTCAAACTGTACACGATGCGTCTAATATTAACGATCTCAATGAAGAGTTGGAAGTTTCTCAGTTGAAAATTTAATAGGAATTAAAGAGTGATTTTTTAGCAACTTTCTTTTTGGTAACACAGTTTTTGGCAGCTCTGCTGTTTTCGTGTAACATGTTACTGTAAAACATGTTCCGTTTGGTCTAACTATAATTTAACCATGAATCGACTTACAAACGAACAACGCTTGCAGATTATTGAATTTTATTATCAAAATTCATGCTCGGTTAAGAAAGTGCATCGTGCACTTCTTCCATTTTATGGTCAGTTTGGGCGACCATCGGAATCTAGTGACTAAATATCGCACCAAATTTAATTATTGGACATTAAACAATTTAGTGTCCACTGACATAATTATATATGGAGTGCCACATACCAGCGAGGAGAGCATTTCATCAGCCTTCACCCATCTTTGCGAATCTGTCAATTTGCACCCTCCTTCTATCCGCTCTGCTTTTCGCCTACCCAAAAATAACAACAACAACAATCCTTCGCCAGTTGTTATCAAATTGAAGTCTCCACATGACCGCTCGTTGTTGTTTCGGGCTATTGCTAAGCGCAGCAAGACTACTCGCCGACCGCTTACTCTGCGTGACGTTGGAATCAGTGCTGATGAGAAAATCTTTGTACACGAAAGTCTAACAAAGAAGAACCGCGAACTGATGAACTACGCCACACAATTGAAAAGGCAAAAGCGGCTGGTGAGTGCGTTCTCAATTCGTGGACAAATTTTCGTGAGAGCACAGCCCACCAGTGAGGCAGTAAAAGTTGTCGACCGAGCGTGTGCTGATCGCATTGCAGCTGCTGTTTCTAACTCAGCGAACTAATTGGAAGCCATGCACACTAATTTAATTTTTTATGTAGTTTTAAGTTACTTTACTTTTCTCATGTGCTTTAATTTGTTTTTGTATCTAGTTATAAGTTTCCCTACTTCAACTTTCGTGCTATCTTCTTGTTTACTATCTAACTTTTTCTCCTATCTGTTCCTTTTCTGTAACTGTCTGGCTGTAAGCATCTACTGCCTGTTAACATGACCGATAGGGTACGTCTGCACACTAACAATGAACATCTCAAACCGATGTTAAAACTAGCAAGCGGCTACCATAGAGGGTTCAAGGTTTGCCACTTCAATGCACGGAGTTTAACTCCTGACAAACTTGACTACCTTAACTATATTTTTGATGACATTGATATTGATGTGGTTTGTGTGACTGAGACATGGTTTAAGCCCGATTTTGACAACAGTGTGTATACTCTTTGTGACTTTTCTTTGATAAGAAATGATAGAGCCAGGGAAACCAGAGGTGGAGGTTTGGCTATATATTACAAATCTAGGTTGAACTGCAAGGTAATACACAGCTCCCTGTTCCCTGATGTTGTTGAATGTCTTTTTGTTGAAATTAATAACAGTGCCAATAAATGCTTACTTGTTTGTGTCTATAATCCCCATCGCTCTAATAATCTCACTGATTTGTTTATCAAAATGTCTCAATTGTCTTCTAGTTATGTGCATGTAATAGTCTGTGGTGATTTTAATATAGATTTACTGTCAACTGACTCGAAATCCAGGGATCTACATGATAATTTTAACTCCTATGGCTTTACGGTTGTTAATCAATACGCAACCCGCTTTGCTCCACACTGTAAACCTAGTCTATTGGAAATTTTTGTTGTAAGTGATATTGGAAGCATTAATCACTTTGAACAATTTTCTTTAGCCCCAGTTTCTGACCACGACCTGTTATTTTTGTCATATAATATTCATTTTTGTGTATCTCCTCAAACTAATTTGACATACCGGGACTTCAAAAGCATAAATTTGCAAGGACTTTTAGAAGAAAGTTCCTCACTACATTGGAATGCCTGCTGGTTCTGTGCTAATGTTGACGATAAATTAAGCCATTTCACAATGCTAATATCTTACCTATTTGATAAATATGTCCCTGTTCGTATTGTTACAATTTCTGGAAATAAAAAGCCATGGTTCACCAAAACCATTTTGGACCTTATAAAGCTTCGGAGTAAAGCGTACAGTTTTTGGAAACGAAACCGTTCTACTGAGCGCTGGAATGCTTACAAAAAAATTAGAAATCAAGTTACTCTAGCTGTGCGCCACTCCAAAAAGAAATACCTTCAAAAAAAGGTCCATGTTGATCTCCCCCCTAAACTTTTGTGGCGAAATATAAAGTCTCTAGGTGTGGGTACTAATGGTGAAAAGACTTGTAAAATTGATGCTGATGTAATGAATTCTTACTTCCTTAGTTCTAGCACTGCTGCGAGCAAGCCACCTTTCAATTTAAATCATAACTCAATTTGTAGTCCTGCGTGTACTTTTTCATTTGACACAGCCTCTGAGGATGACGTTACTAAGTGTATTTATGCTATAAAATCCGACGCCATAGGTGTGGACAATCTCAGCTTGCGGTTCTTAAAGTTAATTCTCCCAGTGGTACTTCCCTCACTCACACATATTATTAATTTTTCGTTGACCAGTTCCACTTTTCCAAGCCTCTGGAAAATAGCAAATGTACTCCCGGTTGCTAAAATTAATAATCCTGACACTCCACAAAACTTTAGGCCTATCAGTATATTACCAGCACTAGCAAAGGTCTATGAAAAACTAATTTCAACACAAATTACGTCACATATGAATAAACATAACCTTCTCAGTGAGTTCCAATCTGGTTTCAGACCTGGTCATAGTTGTGCTACTGCGATACTTAAAGTTATTGATGACATTCGTCCAGCTTTTGACAGTAAATCTTTGACAATCTTAGTACTTCTTGATTTCTCAAAAGCATTCGACACAGTCAGCCATGATATTTTGCTTTTAAAACTCAAGCATTACTTTGGCTTCAACTTATCATCTGTTAAACTCATGGAAAGCTATCTGTCTGAGAGATTCCAACAGGTACAATGTGGTACCCGTATATCGCAACGCAAAAGAGTTGCCTGTGGGGTACCTCAGGGATCTATTTTGGGTCCAATTCTCTTTAGTATGTTTGTTAATGATATTGTCCACTGTTGTCACAATGCATCAATTCACCTATATGCTGATGATGCTCAAATATATTTTTCACGTCCAATTGGTCTTTGTGAAGACTTAGTATTTAGACTAAATGAAGATCTTGAATGCATTATAACCTGGGCCTCAAAAAACGGCCTTTGCTTAAATGTGGCTAAAACACAAGCACTTCCCATATCGTGTGTATCATATGATCTTACGAGCTTGTCTCCCATAGTTGTAGGACGGACAGAGCTGCAATATCAGTCTGTGGTGACAAATCTTGGCTACAGGATAAACAATCGTTTAACTTGCACAAATCACATTAGTACCTGTTTGTCCAAAATGTATTATGTCTTGAGAACTTTGTGGCATTCATGTTTTTGTTTGTCTTCTGAAATTAAACTTAAGTTGGTTAAGACCCTTGTTGTACCACACATCTCGTACTTTGAACTGATATATGGCAGTCTAGACTGTGTGTCAAAAAAGAAATTAACAATGACTTTAAACTTTGCAGCTAGATTCATATATTGTAAGAGAAAATTTGAGCATATCTCGCACCTGACGAAAAATATTCTTGGGTTCTGTGTAACTGACTATCTCAATGTTCGTAATGTTATTTTTCTGTACAAATTAATTAAATGTCGTCAGCCGCACTATCTGTATGAAAAGTTACGTTTTGTTGTCTCCTCACGTACTCATCACATAATTATCCCCAGATATGTTACATTAACGTCCTCTAGACTGTTCTTTGTTAGTGCTGTCAGACTATGGAACATTTTACCAACTAGTATCAAAACTCTGAACAGCACAAGATGCTTCAAAAGGGCAGTTACTAAGTTTTTTCATACAATGTGAATCTTTACCTTCTATTTTCTATTTTCTACCTTCTTCTCCCCCTAAGTGTTTTATCTCTCTATCCAATTCTTATTCTTAAATTTAGAAATTAAGCCTACATTGTTATTTTTTTTTTTTAGGTTAGTTATAAACTCAAAATGTTGAAAATCACGTATTATTGATGTGCAATTAAGAGAGCGAAATCTCTCACCGCGCTACCTCTTGTCCTTTAAATAAATAAATAAAAAATAAATAAAAAATAAAAAATTAAACCACCAACACGCATACGAAGGCTGACCTGTGGTTTCAACAAGACGGTGCCACATGCCACACAGCACGCGAAACAATGGCCCAATTGAGAGGCGAGTTCGGTGAACAGTTTATTTCACGTTTGGGGCCGGTCAATTAGCCGCGTAGATCGTACGATTTAACGCCTTTAGACTATTTTTTGTGGGGATATGTTAAGGCTCATGTTTATAGCGACAAGCCCGCGACGGTTGACGCACTGGAAGCCAATATTGACGACTTTATTCGTGAGATACCGGCCGATATGTTGGAGAGAGTATGCAAAATTGGGTTCCGCGTATGGACCATTTGAGGCGCAGCCGCGGTCACCATTTACATTAAATCCTCTTTAAACATTGAATTATATAGATAGTTCTATCGACTCAAATAAAGATTTCATACATTTCTCTAAGGGCCGTTTTCTCATCTTCCCGTTAAAGTGACCTTTAGCTTAAGTGAACTTTAGCTAAAGGTCACTTTAAAGTGCCCGGTAAATATTTTCGTTTTCTCATCTTCCTGATAAATATAAATTTAACAAGTCTGATTTTTTGGCAACACTGGTCTACGATGGGCAGCACTTGTCTACGATGGGCAGCACTTGGCGGCGCAATCAGCTGTTTTTGAAAAATTATAATTATTTAGGAAGGAAAAAAAGAAGAATTTTGCCTGGCAAAATCTTGCTGATGCTTTTACTGCCAAATGGGGCGTGTTCCGACGCTGGAAAACGTTGAGGGACAAGTTCGACAGCTTGAAGCGCAAGTCCAAGTTGGAACTTGCAGCGGAGAAGAGCGAGACGTATCGCACAGGTGACGGCCCAGCAGCGATTGGAAATGCCAGCAGTGCAAAGCAGTGAAATTGTCTAATCGGCTGTTATATGTTCTATTTGCCACATTTTGCGACTCCGTACCTTCAAAAGCGTCTTCCAGTGCATGAATATAAAAAACACGCCTATTTTCCATACCGAAAGATCTCAAATGCAAATTTAATTTCAAATTATAATTTCATTATCAGCTGTTTTTTGTTTGTAAACAAACATATGCATGTACTTGGCACCACTTCCACTTAAAGTTCACTTTAAAGTTTAAGGGCCGTTTTCTCATCTTCGCGTTAACTTTAAAGTTCAGTTTAACGGGCCGATAAACGCATTTTCGTTTTCTCATCTGCCCGTTAAGCTATCCTCCGGATAAAATTCACCCGGAGGATTGACTGCGTGTTAAACTTTAAAGTGAACTTTAAGTGGAAGTGGTGCCAAGTACATGCATATGTTTGTTTACAAACAAAAAACAGCTGATAATGAAATTACAATTTGAAATGAAATTTGCATTTGAGATCTTTCGGTATGGAAAATAGGCGTGTTTTTTATATTCATGCACTGGAAGACGCTTTTGAAGGTACGGAGTCGCAAAATGCGGCAAATAGAACATATAACAGCCGATTGGACAATTTCACTGCTTTGCACTGCTGGCATTTCCAATCGCTGCTGGGCCGCCACCTGTGCGATACGTCTCGCTCTTCTCCGCTGCAAGTTCCAGCTTGGCCTTGCGCTTCAAGCTGTCGAATTTGTCCCTCAACGATTTCCAACGTCGGAACACGCCCCATTTGGCAGTAAAAGCGTCAGCAAGATTCTGCCAGGCAAAATTTGTCTTTTTTTCCTTCCAAAATAATTATAATTTTTCAAAAACAGCTGATTGCGCCGCCAAGTGCTGCCCATCGTAGACAAGTGCTGCCCATCGTAGACCAGTGTTGCCAAAAAATCAGACTTGTTGAATTTATATTTATCACGAAGATGAGAAAACGAAAATATTTACCGCGCACTTTAAACTGAACTTTAGCTAAAGTTCACTTTAGCTAACCGCCACTTTAACGCGAGGATGAGAAAACGGCCCTAACAGGCACTCAATCCTCCCGGTAAATTTTATCGGGAGGATAGCTTAACGGGCAGTTGAGAAAACGAAAATGCGTTTATCGGCCCGTTAAAGTGAACTTTAAAGTTAACGGGAAGATGAGAAAACGGCCCTAAATTATATGTGTGTTTTATTAGATCAAATCCGAAGGCTCTTAAAAAATCACCCGATATTAATCATCATTACATAGTATAAAGCAAAGTCGCTGCCGCTGTCTGTCCCTATGTATGCTTAAATCTTTAAAACTACGCAACGGTTTCTTAAGCGGTTTTTTTTAATGGATAGAGTGATTCAAGAGGAAGGTTTATATGTATAAAACATGCATAATATAGTAGAGAAACACTGATAAATTTAGAGGTAAACATTATAAGGAACAAACATTAGAGTGTATGTATAGCAAATTACATTCAAACGTTAGGGTGTGTCTATAGCAATTTACATTTCAAACGTTATCGTGCATTCGGTGACCGAACATCCCGCCCCCATGGAAAGATCTCTTTCAAGAAGGCAAAATAGCGAGTTTCTGTATAGGTCGACGAATGATTCCTTTGGTTGTCCGTATATTGGAAAAATAATTTTTTTTCATCATTGCAAAAATGCTTAAAATTTCAGAGAAAAAGAGTTGGCTGGCAATGCTGTTCGCCGAATGTAAACAAAACAGACAAAAGACAAAGAAAAAACATACAGAAAACAGCTTTTCAACTCGAGTGTTGAATTTTAGAGCTTTTCTTCTTTTTCTTTCGGCGAACAGCATTGCCAGCCAACTATTTTTCTCTGAAATTTTAAGCATTTTTGCAATGATGAAAGAAAATTATTTTTCCAATTTTCGCTATGATTTTCACAATTGCATGGGAATTAGAGCATTTAAATGCGATGTTAAATGCATTTAAGCGTTAAATGCATTTAAGCGTTAAATGCATTTAAGCGCTCGGTGGAAATCATCACTACATATATAAAGCAAAGTCGCAAAGTCCCTATGTGTCCTTATATCTTGAAAACGACTGGACCAACTTGGATACTTCTTTCGGCAGGTTTGTTCGAAATTGTTACGAGAAGGTTTATAAAAAAAAAAAAGTCGGGAAAACGGGGCGTGACACCACAAGAATACATTTTTAGACAATTACTTTGGAACCATAAGTCACACATCAATTAAATTTGGTACAAACTTTCTATTTGATCATGTCCTTCAATAGAGGGAATGGGATGGGTATTGAACAAAGGGGTGTGGCACCGCCCATACAACTCAAATCTTTTAAATGGAACATTTTTTATGACCCAACATTTCAGCAGAACTGTAAGTCGCAGAGCAATGAAACTTGGTACGAACCTACCATTTAGTCATACAAATAAAATCTTTTATATGGAATAGCTTCGGAATTGTAAGTCGCACAGCATTGAAATTTGGTTTGACATCCTCCCATAGAAGTGTCATTCTACTGTTAAATTTTGATAGGCGTTGGACAAGGGGCGTGGCACATTTTTTGTGACCCGAATATTTCGCTGAACTATAAGTCGCACAGCAATGATATTAAGTACGAACCTACCATTTATTCATATCTTTCGACAAAGGGAATGGTGCGGGTATTGAACAAGGGGGCGTGGTACCGCCCATACAAGCCAAATCTTTAATATAGAATATCTTTGAAATTGTTAGTCGTACAACACTGAAATTTAGTACCCCGTCGTCCCATAGATGAGTTATTCTACTGGTAAGATTTGGTGGGCGTTGGACAAGAGGCATGGCACAATTTTTGTGATCCAAATATTCTGCTGAACTATAGGTCGGACAGCAATGAAATTAAGTACGAACCTACCATTTATTCATATCTTTCGACAGAGGGTATTGAACAAGGGGGCGTGGCACTGCCCATACAAGCAGAACTTTTAATAGAGAATATCTTTGACGTTGTAAGTCGTACAACACTGAAATTTAGTGCCCCGTCGTCCCATAGATGGGTCATTCTACTGGTAAGTTTTTATAAGCGTTGGACAAGGGGCGTGGAACATTTGTTGTTACCCAAATATTTCGCTGAACTATAAGTCGCTCAGCAATGACACTTAGTACGAACCTACCATTTTCTCCTTCGACAGAGGGCATTGTGCGGATATTGAATAAGGGGCCGTGGCCCTGCCAATATAACTTAAATATGGTTCAAGCGCTATCCATTGCTTTATCCATTGAAACTTAGCAGCAACATTGCTTATTTAAGGGCCTCGATTGGGTTAATCAGTAGCTCCCTCCTCTTCCTTTAGTTGGTTTTCGTCGTCCATTTGCCACATCGCCCTTGATTCGCCATCTCGCGTATTTCATTATAAAAAAACAACAAATCTGTGGTCAAAAGCAATAACCGCTTAAGTCGACTTAAGAAGAAATTGATTTATGGATGCCCCCATGTTCCCTTGACTGTGCTCTACGTTTGTGTAAAATCGGGGAGTTTGTAACTTTAAAATAAAAAAAGTTATTAATAAAAACCTATTCGCATTCCCATAATGAACACACTACGCGGTAAAACTTTAAAACGAGATTGCTCGAAACAGCAATTTTCGACTTAGGCGGTTATTGCTTTTGACCACAGAAATGTCGTGCGGGACGAAGTTCGCCGGGTCAGCTAGTCTTATATATAAAAAAAACTTGACTTCTAGTGTGTAGCCAGTGTTTGCGAAAACGGTTCATTCTTTCGGCAAAATTTTTTTCGTATGTGATAGAAGATGTTAATGCGGTGGTTTATAGCGATATTAGATGTTTATACGACAGTTGGGCGTGGCACCTCCCATACAGCCGAAAATTTTAATATGGTATATCTTCGGGATTATAAGGACAGCATTGAAATTTGGTACAGTGTCATGGCGTAAGCGTATCATTCCACCGGTAAAATTTAATGGGCATTGGACAAGGGGCGTGGCACTTTTTTAAATCCGGTGCTACTTTTGAACTATAGCATTCACATCAACGACACTTGGTACAAACTTATTATTTAGTCGTGTCCTTCGACAGGTGGAATGGGGTTGGTTTTTGACAAGGGGGCGTGGCACCGCCCTTACAACCCAATTCTTTAATACCGAATATCTTCAGAATTATAAGTCGTACAGCATTGAAATTTGGTACAGTGTCATGGCGTGAACGTGTCAATCCACCGGTAAAATTTAATAGGCGTTGGACAGGGGGCGTGGCACTTTTTAAATTCCGGTGTAACTTTTGAACTAGACCGTTCACATCAATGACACTTGGTACAAACTAACGATTTGGTCGTGTCCTTCGACTGGAGGAATGGGGTGGGTTTTTGACAAGGGGCGTGGCACCGCCCATACAACCCAACTTTTTAATATTGAATATCTTCAGAATTATAAGTCGTACAGCATTGAAATTTGGTACAGTGTCATGGCGTAAACGTGTCATTCCACCAGTAAAATTTAATGGGCGTTGGACAGAGGCGTGGCACTTTTCAAATTCCGGTGTAACTTTGTAGCTAGAGCGTTCACATCAATGACACTCGGTACAAACTAACGATTTGGTCGTATCCTTCGACAGGGAGAATAGGGTGGGTTTTTGACAAGGGGGCGTGGCACCGCCCATACAACCCAACTTTTTAATATGGAATATCTTCAGAATTATAAGTCGTACAGCATTGAAATTTGGTACAGTGTCATAGCGTAAACATGTCGTTCCACCGGTAAAATTTAATGGGCATTGGACAAGGGGCGTGGCACTTTTTAAATGCCGGTGTAACTTTGGAACTATAGCGTTCACATCAACGACACTCGGTACAAACTAACGATTTGGTCGTGTCCTTCGACTGGAGGAATGGGGTGGGTTTTTGACACGGGGGCGTGGTACCGCTTCCATTTTTGTGTACATAGATTGTTTATGCTGACTGACTGACTGATTGATTGGTTGATTTATCATCGCCCAGCCCAAACCGCTGAAGCTACAAACATGAATTTTGGACTGTAGGTACATCTTGAAGAATTAACCTTCGCCAAGACGGGATTTTTTGAAATTCGGGGTCTAAAAAGGCAAAACATGGGTTAAAGTGTTGTATGAAGAAACGTGATTTAATAAACATATTGAATTTGAACTTCCTGAAAATATTCTAGATCAAAACTTATTCGACACGTATTTTATAATTTTTCGAAAATCAAAATTTAACTGGCCCAACAATGGGTTAAGGTTTATTTACGGAAAGACTCCGAAACAAAAAACACGAACCGATGGGACTA
Organism: Melieria crassipennis; assembly: GCA_963668005.1. Lineage (NCBI taxonomy): Eukaryota > Metazoa > Arthropoda > Insecta > Diptera > Ulidiidae > Melieria > Melieria crassipennis. The sequence continues at coordinate 34,817,044 of OY764963.1, read as the reverse complement.
TTGACTTCAACAATTGTAAAAATAATTGAAATAAATAAAACTAGAAACGTGTTTCTCATTATTTTCAAAATCGAAAACTAACTGGATCAACGACGGGTTAAAAGTATGTATGTATGGAGAAATAAATTTTGCTGAGCCCTTTCGACTTCAAACTTTGTGAAAGTACTTCAAATGTAAAATAACTCGATACGCAATTTTTCCGAATATTAAAATTGGACGGGGTCAGCGACGGGTTAAAAGTTTGTATGGAGAAACTGTGAAATGAAAAATATGAATTAATGGGTCCATTGACATCAAACTTGGGGAAAGTACTCTTTGTGAGAAATAATTTGACACGTGTTTCTCACTTTTTTGAACATCAAAATCTAACGGGGTCAACAATGGGTTAACAATTTGTATGGAGAAACAAGATTTATTGGGCGTTCTGATTTCAAACTTATCAAAAGCAGTTCAATCGGGAAATAATAAAAACGTGCTTTTAATTTTTTTTTAAATCTAAATTTACCATGGTAAACCAAGGGTTAAGAATTTGTTTGGAGTAAATGTGAAAACATATGATTTAAAGGGCCTTCTGACTTTAAAATTTTTAAAACACTCGAAATCAAAGATAGACACATGTTTTTTTTTAAATCAAAATCTGATGGGCTCAACAATTGGTTAAGAATTCGTATCGGGGGAACAGGAGAGCTTGCGTGCAAAGCCGCAGGGCCCAGCTAGTCTTATATATAAAAAAACTTGACTTCTTGTGTGTAGCCAGTGTATGCGAAAACGGTTCATTCTTTCTGCAAAATTTTTTTCGTTTGTCATAGAAGATGTTAATGCGGTGGTTTATAGCGATATTAGATGTTTATACGGCAGGTGGGCGTGGCACTTCCCATACAACCTAAATTTTTAATATGGTATATCTTCAAGATTATAAGAAGGACAGCATTGAAATTTGGTATAGCGCCGACCCATAGATGTGTCATTCCACCAGTAAAATTTAATTGGCGTTGGACAAGGGGCCTGGCACTTTTTTATGGCCCAAATATTCCGCTGAACCATAAGTCGCAAAGCAATGAAACTAAGTGCGAACCTACCATTTATTCATATCTTTCGACAGACGGAATGAGGCGGGTATTGGACAAGGGGGCGTGGCACCACCCATACAAGCCAAATCTTTAATATAGAATATCTTTGAAATTGTAAGTCGTACAACACTGAAATTTAGTACCCCGTCGTCTCATAGATGAGTCATTCTACTGGTAAGATTTAATGGGCATTGGACAAGGGGCGTGGCACATTTTTTGTGACCCAATTATTTCGTTGAACTATAAATCGCAGAGCAATGAAACTAAGTACGAACCTACCATTTATTCATATCTTTCGACAAAGGGAATGGTGCGGGTATTGAACAAGGGGGCGTGGTACCGCCCATACAAGCCAAATCTTTAATATAGAATATCTTTGAAATTGTTAGTCGTACAACACTGAAATTTAGTACCCCGTCGTCCCATAGATGAGTTATTCTACTGGTAAGATTTGGTGGGCGTTGAACAAGGGGCGTGGCAAATTTTTTGTGACCCAAATATTCCGCTGAACTATAAATCGCAGAGCAATGAAACTAAGTACGAACCTACCATTTATTCAAATCTTTCGACAGAGGGGATGGTGCGGGTATTGAAGAAGGGGGCATGGCTCTGCCAATAGAATTTAAATCTGGTTCAAGCGCAATCCATTTCTTTACTGAAACTTAGCAGCAACATTTGCTTATTTGAGGGCCTCGATTGCGTTAATCAGTACCTCCCTCCTCTTCCTTTAGTTGGTTTTCTTCGTCAATTTGCATCGCCTTAGATTCGCCATCTCGCGTATTTCATTATAAGAACACAAAAAATGTCGTGCGGGACGAAGTTCGCCGGGTCAGCTAGTCTTATATATAAAAAAAACTTGACTTCTTGTGTGTAATCGGTGTTTGCGAAAACGGTTCATTCTTTCGGCAAAATTTTTTTCGTATGTCATAGAAGATGTTAATGCGGTGGTTTATAGCGATATTACATGTTTGTACGGCAGGCGGGCGTAGCAACTCCCATATAGTACAACCTAAATTTTTAATATGGTATATCTCCGGAATTGTAAGTTGCACAGCATTGAAATTTGGTACAGAGTCATGGCGTAAACGTGTCATTCCACCGGTAAAATTTAATGGGTGCTGTACAAGGGGCGTGGCACTTTTTTAATTCCAGTGTAGTTTTTGAACTATAGCATTCACATCAACGACACTCGGTACAAACTAACGATTTGGTCGTGTCCTTCGGTGGGGGAAAAGGGTGGATTTTTAACAAGGAGCGTGGCACCGCCCATACAACTCAATTTTTTAATATGGAATAGCTTCGGAATTATAAGTCGCTCAGCATTGAAATTTTGTACAGCGTCATGGCGTCGACGTGTCATTCCACAGGTAAAATTTAATGGGCGTTGAACAAGAGGCGTGGCACTTTTTTAAGTTCCGGTGTTACTTTTGAACTATAGCATTTACATCAATGACACTCGGTACAAACTAACGATTTGGTCGTGTCCTTCGACAGGAGGAATGGGGTGGGTTTTAGACAAGGGGCGTGGCACCTCCCATACAACCCAAAATTTTAATATGGAATATCTTCAGAATTATAAATCGGACAGCATTGAAATTTAGTACAGTGTCATGGCGTAAACATGTCGTTCCACCGGTAAAATTTAATGGGCGTTGGACAAGGGGCGTGTCAGTTTTTAAATTCCGGTGTAACTTTGGAACTAGAGCGTTCGCATCAATGACATTCGGTACAAACTAACGATTTGGTCGTGTCCTTCGACAGGAGGAATGGGGTGGGTTTTTGACACGGGGGCGTGGTACCGCCTCCATTTTTTTATACATAGATTGTTTATCCTGACTGACTGACTGATTGATTGGTTGATTTATCATCGCCCGGCCCAAACCGCTGAAGCTACAAACATGAATTTTGGACTGTAGGTACATCTTGAAGAATGAACTTTCGCCAAGACGGGATTTTTTGAACTTCGGGGTCTAAAAAGGCAAAACATGGGTTAAAGTGTTGTATGAAGAAACGTGATTTAATAAACATATTGAATTTGAACTTCCTGAAAATATTCTAGATCAAAACTTATTCGACACGTATTTTATAATTTTTCGCAAATCAAAATTTAACTGGCCCAACAATGGGTTAAGGTTTATTTACGGAAAGACTCCGAAACAAACAACACGAACCGATGGGCCTATTGACTTTAACAATTGTAAAAATAATTGAAATAAATAAAATTAGACACGTGTTTCTTATTATTTTCAAAATAGAAATCTAACTGGATCAACGACGGGTTAAAAGTAGGTATGTATGGAGAAAGAAATTTTGCTGAGCCCTTTTGACTTCAAACTTTGTGAAAGTACTCGGGGAAAGTACTCTTTTGGAGAAATAATTTGACACGTGTTTTTCACTTTTGTGAAAATCAAAATATAACGGGGTCAACAATGGGTTAACAATTTAAATGGAGAAACAAGATTTATTGGGCGTTCTGACTTCAAACTTATCAAAAGCAGTTCAATCGGGAAATAATAAAAACGTGCTTTTAATTTTTTTTGAAAATCGAAATCTACCATGGTAAACCAAGGGTTAAGAATTTGTTTGGAGTAAATGTGAAAACACATGATTTAAAGCGCCTTCTGACTTCAACATTTTTAAAACACTCGAAATCAAAGATAGACACATGTTTTTTTTTAAATCAAAATCTGATGGGCTCAACAATGGGTTAAGAATTCGTATCGGGGAAAACAGGAGAACTTGCGTGCAAAGGCGCAGGGCCCAGCTAGTTTATAATAAAAAAAGTTTCCATCAAATCCATCAAAAATGGCTAATACCTTGGGGTATACAATTGTGAAGCTACTGTCAAAATTTAAATCGATTCATGCAACGGTGTTCGAGTAATCTTTTCACCCAGTTTCTAAAAAGTGATTTCGAGAAAAATGCTTGTGAAGCTTTGCGTGATTTAATTTTTATAAATCAAAATAAATCAGTCTCAGTGTCACTTTCATAATTGTCCCGGTTATTTTTGGTCTCTGTTAGCTAGTTAACAGGTCGTAAATCAGAGTACTACACTTTAATTATGCCACTTACCGATTGGTTCTCTTCGAATTTCGGGCCCAGTTTTACGATCACCATGGCCTTCCATGGAACTAATAGCGAATTTAGCAAAATATAGTTACTGTGGATTCCGACTTACTAACCTTCCTACTCTTCAATTTCTTCTTTATTTTCTTCGCTTACGCCGGCCATTCCAGATGACTCGTCATCGGTCCTGATTCGTTATTTTTTGGACAAGTTTACCTTCTTATCAGACGTCTCATCAACAATCATATGCTAATCGATTCTGAGCTTACGCTTGGAGTGAGCGTTGTCACTTAGATCATCTTGAACGCCATGCTGCTACAGTTCCGAACAGTCGATGCTGTGTCCTCGATGTGGTTACTGAATCCAAAAATTGGTTTTGAGTTTTCGCGGTAGTCCAAAAGCTACCTAGGCGGGTGTGTAATTGAACAGGGGCAAGTCCTGGCGGTCGTCATGCTGAACGCAATCCATTGTCTTATTATTCTATATATGTATATACTATATTCCTTACATTTGCCTTACATTTTATATAATATATATATATATTTATGTAATACGATGCGGAAGTCTAAAACATTTAGAACTAATTACATATATTTATGGCATTGTTTCTCAATTTAATATGCCTATTTTTTTATACTCAAATTGTAGGCAGCTCAAACCCCGGAAAATGAGCGATCGTATACCCTCCGAAAGAAACCAACACCGGTAACAGAACGTGCTTTCTTTGTGTGTTATACCTGCGGATGTGATACGCCCTCCTCACGGCTGCGCCTTGTATATTGTTGTCCGAATGCGGAACGTGAGCCTTATTATCCATTCATAAAAACTGTGAAAGCTTTTAAAAATGCTAGTCCAATTAGCCCACAGGGTAAGAACTGAAAATTATAGAAACCCATATAGTTAATGTGGAGAGTTAAATTATAATTGTTTAGGCCTGGTGCAAATATGTTCCTCTTGTTATGAAAAAAACTTATACTTAGCTGAAGGCGGCAGCATGACTGCGCCGGTTAGCAGCGCTATGAGGAAAGCTTTGTCTGCAGTGGACAGTGGCCCGATATGCACTGCCGACGGAGACACTGGAATTATAAATTCAAGCAATACTGTAATGGTAGGAGAATTCGGCGAACGGTATACGCCTTCTGAGAGATCGGTATCCAATTCAGATTTGGCCAATAATGTTAAATTCAAGGTAAGTGTCAACATAATCATTACCAAATTATTATTTTTAAAAAGTGCATGCAACGCGTATTTAGTGTAGAGAATACAAATTTTATTCAGCGATTTACTTTATTGTATTGTTGGTTTGCGTAAACGAATGTACTAAGAACATACAATACATATGCACATTGTTTTTAAATACAAACATAAATATTGAAGCAAGAAACAGTTGATCAGAATGGGAAGTATTATATATGTGTAACTGCTTAGTTGCCCCTTTGCTCAGTTTTTGGTGATAACACCGAATGTCAATAGAGGTGCCTTGATGTAACATAGGGTATCGCATGTGGCAATAAAACAGCCACCTTTTAATTTATCAGGGATGAGTGTTTGTGTGTGTACAAAGTGCGTGTGAAAATGTATTTGAAATACTCAGTTTTTGGGCTCAAATACAGAAATAAACTGTTGTGTGCTGTGATCATTGGCGAACATAGAAGGAATAGAATAGAAATCAGAAGTTATGAAATATACAGTTTTAAAAATGCTCTATAATATTAAATACACCCATACCTCGCTATACGGCCGCTCTTTATACGGCCTTTCGCTATAACGGCCTTCTTCAATTAAGACACGTTTTCGATTTACGGCCTAAAATGTTTCGCTATAACGGCCAAAAAAAAATTTTTTCGATGTCGATATATCACGTTTCTCGGTAACGTTTATTTTGTGGGAAATATTTTTTCCGTTGGCAGTAACTATTGTGAATGGGATTTTTTTTTTCCGTTGAATGATAACTATTATCCGTTGAAATGTGTGGTGTATCACATGTTGAAAAAACAGTGTTGCATACGCATTTCAAACGGGTGGAATCTGTGGTATCACAACGGGCCCATTAAGAGGCCTAAGTGTGTCTCATACAGAGGCAGCCACCTCAACCTAACTATTATTTTGCAATATATATTTTTTACGTTGAAAATACCGGCACCAATGCATTTTGTATGCAAAACTTATCCAAGTTCTGAACCACTCAAGTTCTAAATCACGAGCACACTCACCGGTGGAATAACAGATTCAAACGTTACCGAGCAACGTAAAAAATATTTTTCTCTCATAACAGTTATGCCATGACGTAAAAAATATTTTTATGTAACATGAAGTTCTTTCATTTTTGTTTCTATATTTTTGTTATTATTATAAAAATAAATTATAACATTGTTATAAAAATAAAAAAAATAAATTTGGAACCGATCCCATTGAATTTGTATGAATTTGTATTAAAATAATTGATTCCTTATACGGCTTTTCGCTTTGCGGCCAAGTTTCGTGGAACGTATCTAGGCCGTATAGCGAGGTATGGGTGTATTTAAATCAATTTTTAGTAGAAAATGTGTGTCATTTATTGGCACCCATACACTTTATGTCTACAAAAATATTCAGGAATCCTCTCTATGGTTAAAGTGCATGTAGCTTGTGACTTTAATTTAAACGTGAAGTGAAAGTTGCTAAAGTGTAGAAATTATGTAAACTTCATAGGTAAACTTGTTGTATGTGTGTATTACTATCACTGTCATTGCTTTGCAATAACAGTTTACTCCTTTAAATGTTTATATGGTTGCTTTATCAGTAATACTGACCGATGTGAAGTTAGCCTCGATTCTCTCTGTTAACCTCAAGTTAGAATCGAATTTTTCTGTTAAACGGGTCTGTAAGCAACATAAGACGGCGAAATCGTAACAGAGAAAAATTTACGGCGAAACTCATTTGAACAGAAAAATGTTATTTGCTATAATTAGATATACATGATTAACATATGTTTTATACATAACAGCACATATTCCAAGATAATTGTTGCGTTAAGTGGCACAACGGACCGTTGGTACTGGTTGCAAACCGAAGATCGCGAGTTCAAAACACCCTGTTATTGGTTGATCTTTTTGATATTGAAATTAATTTTTTTTCACATATTTCGATGGCCTATTTTCTAAAGCCTTCATCTGCCACTTTTATGAAAATAAATTTTCGATGACACAGTCTTTATTGATAACTACCATAAGGAGTGAACTAGAAAAAATTTCGAATTTTTAAGGGCACATTAAAAAAAGTAATAGTGTGATTTTACTAAAATAAACTGCAGTTTATTATACATTTCTTAAACTCTAATTCACAAAAAAAATTATGAAATATAATTATTATTTTTTCTATTTTTCTTAACGTTTTTAGTTAGAGGCTGGACAATACGTTCGGTGGCTATTGCATAGGCTTGCTTCCATCGAATTCAGAACTGTACATCATGCATGCAAACTTTGTTTGTTTTTCTTAAGGTTTGCTTCATTACAGCCCAATATCTTTCTATAGGCCGAAGTTCTGGGCAGTTGGGTGGATTTGCCTCTTTTGGGACCACCGTGACACAATTTTCTTCATATCATTCCATGGTTGACTTGGAGTAGTGGCTTGTCGCTAGGTCTGGCCAAAACAAAACTGTTCCGTTGTGCTGTTCAATAAATGGTAGAAGGCGATTTTGCAGGCATTCTTCTTTATAAAATCTAGAGTTAATTGTTCCTGTCGAAATGAACGCCTTGCTCCGTAGACCGCAGGTGCAAATAGCTTGCCAAACCATGAAGCGTTTTGGAAATTTAGTGTATTTCACTTGAGAGTATTTTCTTTGTGTTCCATTCTTATTGTTTGTGGTGAAATAGGCATTCCCAGGCAACTGCTTGAAGTCCACCTTACAGTAGGTTTCATCATCGAGAATCACACAATCGTACTTGGTTACGTAATTGTCATACAGGTTTCGAGCCCGCTTCTTCGCTATTTTTTCTTTTGCTTCCGACCCGCCAGGCAATTTCTGCTGTTTGTAGGTCCTTAATCCTTGGCTTCGCTTATATCGCATCACAGTTGATTGCGATGTGCCAGCTGCAACTGCAACATCTCCAGTCGACCTCGTGGGGCTATTCCGATATGTGCTAACAACCTTTTTCAGCACTTCTGGGTTGCTTGGACCCTTTTTTCTGCCTGATTCTTCGGCTCTGTAGATGGAGTTTCCCCGCGTTGTTTATAACATTATAAACCGTCGCTACGCTCGCTTTGCTTTCCCTTGCAATGCTTCGACTTTGTTTTATCAGTCAAGTAAATGTCCAGTATTAGTATTAATTTGCGCCAACGTTCTTGTGGGCTGGACATGTTGGCTAAAGTTGACTAAAGATACAAGATGCTGCTAATATAGCAAGAAACTGCAATATTTATAGATACTTTCACTCGAAAATACCAGGCTCCTAACTCTTGACATTTTCGTATGCTGGATGCGTAAAAATTCTAAAATTTTTCTGGTTCACCTCTTATATGTCATCTAAAGCGACTAAAACGTTCTTTTCGCTCTCTCCACAACGATAACAATTTTTGAATTCAGTATCTATCTGACGCTCTAACATACGTCCAAAAGGCGACATAATATCCAATGATTGGAGTAATATCTTACGTAGTAAGTATAAATAACTTACTTTTATTACTTTTACCGAAAAAAGTAATGTACTCGTAACTTATTACTTTCCCGCAAGTAATAACCATCAGAAATAACACCGTGCGATAAAGTATTTAAAAATACTCTAACACATCAATATAATCGGAAAACAAGGGACTAAATGTAGTAAAACTTGGTTTTTAATTTTTCTTCTCTGACATCTAGATTTGTTTGCGACTGTTAAATTTGAAAGACATGCATATTCCAAAACATTATTTATAAATTTTTGCGCATTCTGAGAGGTAGATATTCAAAGCTGTGCGCAACAGCTAGTAAAATATTTGCCATACTTTTTAAGTAAGTACTATCTTTCCAGTAAAACTGTTACAAAAATATTTGAAAGTAACACAACTTGTTTTTACTATCTTATTTTTAAAAGCCAGTAATATGCGATCCACCGAAACTAACAACTTTAAAAAGTAATATGTCTCAAAAAGGTGTGTTTCCCACCTACGTCAGAGGGTGGACATTAATAAACACAAATATCAACAGACAATTTTTTTTGATTATTTTTGAATTTTTTTGCATACGGACTCACCAATGTGCTTCAAAATGCAAATGTAACCACATATCTCACCTATGTCAGAGGGTAGCCAGGAAGGCTGTGAACATTTCCAGAGAAATGCAGACAAATCTGAACCGACAATTTTTATTAATTAGTTTTTGAAATTTTTCCCTACGACTTGACCACTGTACTGGCTATTGCTCCAAAATGGAAATGTGACCACATATCTCACCTACGCCAGAGGGTAGCCAGGAAGGCTGTGAACATTTCCAGAGAAATGCAGACAAATCTGAACCGACAATTTTTATTAATTATTTTTTGAAATTTTTCCCTACGACTTGACCACTGTACTGGCTATTGCTCCAAAATGGAAATGTGACCACATATCTCACCTACGCCAGAGGGTAGCCAGGAAGGCTGTGAACATTTCCAGAGAAATGCAGACAAATCTGAACCGACAATTTTTATTAATAATTTTTTGAAATTTTTCCCTACGACTTGACCACTGTACTGGCTATTGCTCCAAAATGGAAATGTGACCACATATCTCACCTACGCCAGAGGGTAGCCAGGAAGGCTGTGAACATTTCCAGAGAAATGCAGACAAATCTGAACCGACAATTTTTATTAATTATTTTTTGAAATTTTTCCCTACGACTTGACCACTGTACTGGCTATTGCTCCAAAATGGAAATGTGACCACATATCTCAGCTATGTCAGAGGGTAGCCAGGAAGGCTGTGAACATTTCCAGAGAAATGCAGACAAATCTGAACCGACAATTTTTATTAATTATTTTTTGAAATTTTTCCCTACGACTTGACCACTGTACTGGCTATTGCTCCAAAATGGAAATGTGACCCATATCTCACCCACGCCAGAGGGTAGCCAGGAGGGTTCACAGCCGTCCTGGCCACCCTCTGATATAGGTGAGATATGCGGTTACATCTCCATTTTGGAGCAACAGCCAGCACAGTGGTCAGCCCGTATGGGGAAAAAATTCGAAAAATGATTAAAAAAAAACGTCTGTTCAGATTTGGCTAGATTTGCTCAGAAATGTTCACAGCCGTCCTGGCCACCCTCTGATATAGGTGAGATATGCGGTTACATCTCCATTTTGGAGCAACAGCCAGCACAGTGGTCAGCCCGTATGGGGAAAAAATTCGAAAAATGATTAAAAAAAAACGTCTGTTCAGATTTGGCTAGATTTGCTCAGATATGTTCACAGCCGTCCTAGCCACCCTCTGATATAGGTGAGATATGCGGTCAGATTTACATTTCCATATGATCAGGTCATATGGAAAGATTTCAAAAAGTAATTAAAAAAAATTGTGGGTTAAGATTTGGCTACATTTTGCCAAAAATATTCAGAGGGTCGTGCAATGAATAAGTGGGATGATCGGCAATAAGACTATTTTTGAAAATGATTTTTTTAAGGATTTCTATTTATGTAGCTTCTTTTGGTCAATCAGCGTCTTTTCAGAATAAAATGTTTATGTAATTGGATGTCTTTTGATAAAAGATGTTTATTATTATTTACCTATTATTGACGAGGATAGTGCACTTTTATTATTTATTTTAAAAATATTTGCACTGAAATTTGGTTTTATTTGCCTGGACAGTATCTTTCTATAATTAAATGAGATTTGAACTTGTGTCCCTGGGATAGAAGCAAAAACCGTTACACTGTCGACTAAACACAGCATGGTTGAAGTTTTGCTGATCTGTTATATAGCGAAGTATCTGGTATGCTGCGGCGAAAACAAAATTTTCGCCGTAAATGGGTCTGTTATGTTTCTGTTAAAGCGCTGTTATGACTCTGTTAAGTTTCTGTTAATGTTAAGTTTTAACATTCTGTTAAGTGAACTCTGTTAAGTCGATTCTTCGCCCGATGCTAACTTCACGCAAGTGTAATACTGAATGAATTGTCAACATGTGAACAATTTTAAGTTAGCAAATATGGTGATAAGATAAATATTCTCTTTTCTTTTTCGATTACTGAATAGGTAAGGTTAGGTTGGAGTGGCAGCCTCCTACTTGAAAAGCTCACTTAAGGGGGGCACTCCATGAAACGCTCAAAAAAATGACCAATTTTCTTTATTTTACTGTACAAAAAAATAAAGAGACAGGAACAATCCGTTTGGAACATCTGTAGGTATTAGTTAAAAGTTCAAAAAAAAAAGGTTATACATAAAAAAAATTAAAAATGGCAAACATATTGAACATCTTCCGAGGCTTGGTTTAAAAAAAAGACGTCTTCCTGTCCACACGATGCCGTCCGAAGTTAAAGTCTACAACATACAAATTATATATCAAATTACTCAGCAGGCTTGTCGCAAGTGCGTAAACCTCAAAAACTATAAAAATTTTCAAAATTTAGGAACAAAGCCATATAAACTACAAAAAATTTCGTTTTTTCTTACTTGTTTTTATTAAAAAAACAGTACAAAAAATTTTGTTTAATAGATTTCAGAGGTTCATGCACTACTCTGTTCAATATCCTACAATACGAGTATATACTCGTGTAGATCGGTTCAGTAGTTTTTTTTATCATGTGGACGGACTACAAAAACGTATTTATGAGGAAACGCGTTCCAAAGTTATTAGGAACACCTGGTGTGGCTGGGCGCGCGTCGATGAAAAGAACTGTGTCTCCGAAAGTTTTCAGAGTTCGACTTTGAAACTTTGCAATAATGTTCTCGGATAATATATCTTTCGATTAAAGCAAAAAAAAAAATCGATTTTTTTAAACCATTTCATGGAGTGCCCCCCTTAAGCAATGCAAGTCTTGGTACCGCATCTGCACAGAGATCTGTAAAAAGGGCGACACCCCAGGGAGGGGTCCTCTCGCCTCTTCTTTGGAATTTAGCGGTGAACACACTGCTAATACGTTTGGAGAGGGCGGGGTGCCGGGTGGTCGCCTACGCAGATGATGTTGCTATTGCGGTCTCCGGAAAGTTTCCTTCAATTATCAGGGATGTGTTGCAACATGGCTTGAACATCCTAACAAATTGGGCTATAGAATGTGGTCTTAGCGTCAACCCACATAAAACGGAGCTAGTTCTCTTCACAAATAAACATAGAATACCTGATATTGATCCCCCGCGGCTGCTAGGGATCGATCTGAAATTCTCGGAAACCGCTAAATATCTGGGACTTGTGTTAGACAGGAAACTTAACTGGAAACCCAACGTCCTGGAGAGAGCTAAGAAAGCCAGTATTGCCCTTTATACATGTAAAAGGATGATAGGCAATGTATGGGGTACAAGACCTCATATCGTACACTGGCTGTATACCGCCGTTGTTCGACCTCTGTTGTTATACGGGATAGTAGTCTGGTGGCCTTCATTGGCCAAAAGGTCTCACTCCCAAATACTTGCTAAAATTCAAAGGTCCGCAGAGTTATGTATAAGTGGGGCCCTGCGGACTACTCACACTAATGCTTTAGACGTTGTGCTCCACTTAATCCCATTGGATATCCTGGGGAAGCAATTGGCCGCCAATGCTGCCATCAGGATGCGCGCGGTACGGGCACTCTTCTATTCTAAATTATTTCAAAGGCATATCTCAGAATGTTGACTACATGACACCCAGCCTGTCCTTTGATAAGGACTATCATGTTTTAATCCCATCTAGAGCCGAATGGGAGCTGGGTGCGCCCCCTGCCAGCGGTGATATCCATATTTATACGGATGGATCGAAACTGCTTGGTCAGGTGGGCTGTGGTATCTACTCAGAAGGATTCAACCTTAATTTAAAGCTCAGGCTGCCAGATTACTGTAGTGTCTTCCAGGCTGAGGTCACAGCAATCTGTGCAGCCTCCGACTGGCTCAGGGTAAACAGGATATCGGCTAATGGTATCCTTATATTATCGGACAGCCAATCAGCTCTTAGAGCTCTGGATGCGGTCACAATAACATCAAAGACCGTTCTTAGCTGCAGCAAATCTCTTAACGAGACTGCCAAGCAGCTTCATATTCGCCTATGCTGGGTTCCAGGTCATAGGGATATTCCAGGGAACTGTAGAGCGGACGAGCTCGCGAGACAGGGCACTACTGAGCATTTAGGCCAGGAGTTGACCACGCTCGGTGTCCCTCTTTTAACATGTTTACTTCGTACCCATGCGAGCTCTATACACGATACGAATTTAAGATGGATTGAAGGCAACACAAGCCTCCTTGCGCGCCAACTTTGGCCAACATTAAATCCTCGACGTTCTAAAAACTCCTCTCACTAAACAGAGCCCAGATCAGAACCATGATCGGTGTCCTTACGGGTCACTGCCTAATCGGTACCCACGCAAAAAGGATGGGGCTGTTTTCAAACGACTTCTGTCGCAGCTGTTTGGACGAGGAGGAGGAAGAAAATATTCCTCACTTCCTATGTTACTGTCCTGCTTTATCCAGAAGAAGGCAAACCCACTTAGGCAACTTCTTCTTCGGAAGTCTAGAAGATCTAGCTGATAAGACCATACGCCGTCTACTAAGCTTCGTTAATAGCTCCAAATGGTTTAACGAGTGAGCGAAATGATGCTCGATCTCATGTGGTATCACAATGGGCCGCCTGGCCTAAGTGTGCTCCTCCTGGAGCAGCCACACCTACCTACCTACCTACCCCCTTAAGCACATCTTATGGCTCATTGTGATACCACAGTGGCGCGACTCCCCTTACAGCGCTGAGAACCAAGAAGATTCCGTTATGAACCTGGCTATATCCCTGATATTCAGAGGCGATATTTCGGTTAGACTAGTAAAGAAAGCTGAGCCGAGAGACTTAAGTCTTCTTTTAGCTAATGAAGGATACTGACACAACAGGTGAAGAACGGTCTCCTCCTCCTCAGTCCCAGTCTCTCCGCATGCTTACCGTTACCCGTAAGCACCGAGACCGTTGTGCTTATTGAGTGACGGCTAAGGCTAAGCATCTGGTTAGTCACTTTCATTTAGGAAGGCCAGGTTAGTCGAGAGATACTGCATGTCTGTACCTCAAACAACAGTTCGTTAGCTACTTTTTGGTAGGCAAGTCCCCTGTGTCCTGGTACCCAGAGTAATGAGACGTTGGATCGTCTAGCTAAGTTGTTTAAGGATTTTCGGCAGTCCAAGACCAGCCTGGATGAGGTGGTCGCCCCTGCGAGCAACTTGATGGTTGCCTGACTTTCCGAATATATATGAACATCTGCCTGGTAAATGGCCATTACTTCTGCCTGAAAGACACTACAATGGTCAGGCAGACGGAAGGAGCCCCAGTTGGCTACAGAAGATCCCACAGCCAACCTTGTTCGCCAATTTGGAGCCGTCAGTGTACAATAGATATTGATAGAGTTTCCGGAGGATAGCTCGATGCTGGTCCATTCTCCTCTGCTAGGGATACGGACAGTAAATCCGTGGTCAAATTGAGTGGAGGGGCAGATGTGATCGATGACATCTGGCACCGAACAGTCTTGAGTAAGAATCCTGGAATGACCAAGATCCCGCCTAGCCCAGGGGCAAATCGCGTTAAGTGTGACTGCAGAGCATTTCGCATGTTATTTGACCCGCTGCGCAGTTGGGAGCCAACGGAGAAGGGTAAACAATGCTTTCGTGGGTGTAGTGCGAAGAGCCCCTGTAATCAAGATGGCCGCCGTTCTCCTGACTTTTACAAGAGGCTTCAGGTTCATCGCCTTACTAATAGCAGGCCATCAGGAAACAGCGCCAAATAGGAGGTTAGGCTCAACTACCGCCGAGTGAAGCCAGGACGTGATTCGGGGTTGAAGTCCGCATCTAGCGCCTATGGCCCGTTTGAAGCAGTAGAGAGCACATGAGGTTTTCCGTGCCCTTTCAGCAGTGTTAGCCTTCCAATTTAGTTTAGAGTCGAGGATTAGAGCCGCGGAATAACAGCCCATTAATCCACGATTACACATGCAACGATGTTGACGCTGTTTCCCGCAAGACCGTTGTCAGGGATTTAGGAGTTTACCTTGACTATAAGCTCAAGTTCGATTTCCACAGAGAATATGTGGTATCCTCAGCCAACTCTAAACTTGGTTTCTTAAAACGCAATTCCAAAGACTTCCTTGACCCGCTCACTTTAAAAAGTCTGTTTACGTGTTTGGTTAGGTCAGTGTTGGAATATGCGTGCATTTTATGGGACCCAAATTTTGAAGCTCATTCTAAAAGACTGGAAAGGGTCCAAAGGCGTTTTGCTCAGAGACCTAAAATAATTATTATCAATATTTTTGGAAATAAAAAAATTGCCATTATTTAAGATATTTTTATAAATATTGCTTTATAATAATTATTTCCAAAACAAATTTTTTTACATGGCCTGTAACTATTATCATGTAATAAATATTTTTACGTTGCGTAATAACTGTTATGAAAAAATTAAATTGTTTTTCGTCCTCGATAATTATTATTTTGCGATTTTTTTTTTACGTTGCTTCATAACTTTTATTTTCGATTTTTTTTATTTACGTTACCGATAACTTTTATTTTAAGATTTTTTTTTTTACGTTGCTTCATAACTTTTATTTTCGATTTTTTTTTTACGTTGCCGATAATTATTATTTACCAAACATTTTTTTTTACGTTGCTTCATAACTTTTATTAAAGAACAATTTTTTTTTACTTTGCCTTGCCACATTTTGAGTTCAAATTGATTTTTAATTGTTCCAATACATTTATGTATTTGTGCACATGCAAATCGTATATGGCTGTTTTGAGGTGTTGGTAATTTAATTTAATTAAACAAAACCCTTATTTATAAAAATAAAAGAAATTATTCGAACGGTTGGATTTGAACCTACAACCTTCGGAATTGAAGCTTGCGTACACTACTGTGAAGCCACAAGCTGACTTACAACAATTTAGCAAAATGAGGAAAATTGGATTTTGTTGGCACGCATAAAAAAATCCTATTTTTAGCCACGCGGAAAT
Source organism: Melieria crassipennis (assembly GCA_963668005.1). Classification (NCBI taxonomy): domain Eukaryota; kingdom Metazoa; phylum Arthropoda; class Insecta; order Diptera; family Ulidiidae; genus Melieria; species Melieria crassipennis. The sequence goes on along the minus strand of OY764963.1, from coordinate 34,800,818 downwards.
AAGTAATGCCAATATTATCACGTGTTATCAACGAAATCAATGATATTCTACGCATTGTCATAACTGTCACCCGCAAGTGAAGTTCAATGTAAGTGAAAATGGATATTTAAAGTGATTTCGATTTAATATTTCGAGTAATGGGTAGGTTAGGTTAGGTTAGGTTGAGGTGGCTGCCTCTGTATGAGACACACTTAGGCCTCTTAATGGGCCCGTTGTGATACCACAGATTCCACCCGTTTGAAATGCGTATGCAACACTGTTTTTTCAACATGTGATACACCACACATTTCAAACGGATGGGGAAAGGGAGGGGAGCGGACCTACAGTTTAACGCCGAATCCGAACGGCGATGGGCAGTTTTTCTTTCACACTTGGAGGTTTTGCCATTGCCTGCCAAGAGCGCACTTGTGCGATTCTTGTAATTCTCATTCCCTTCATGTGGATAGCGACAGAAGTAGATGAGTGTTTTTTCCAGCCCAAGCCAGGAATCGAACCCGGGGCGCTCGGTATGAGAAGCCAGCGCGCTACCCGCTGAGCTATCGAGGCCGAGTAATGGGTAGAAAACGAAACATTTTTATTCGCGAGTTTTTCAATTACATAGAATCGACTAAAATAAGTGAATGCAAAATATGTTCTTCGACATTTTTGGGGCAGAATGTTACAAATTTGAAAATTTCGCAAACCGAAATGGACCTTCAAAGGTTTACACCAAAATAAAAACGCACATCGTCCAATCGATGAAGCAGAGAATGGTGTGCATAAAAATGGATTCTGCAACTCGGCACGATAGGTCCGTTTTGGGAATAAATGTGCAATTCGTTCAAAACAAGGAGCTTGTTTTTTATACACTTTCTATGAAAGAAATTTGCATCCGGCAAACTAGCGAAAATTTGAAGCGAGAACTAAACAAAGTACTTCAAGACTTCGAATTAACACATAGCCAGATCTACGCAATAACCACCAAATATGGTTAAAGCAGTTGATTTGTTGGCTGCGTCAAGCGAGGAGGATGATTCAGACGATTGTGCAGATGACGAGGAGCTTGATTTGATGCAAGGAGAAGGGACAACTATAACATCAATTAAATGCGCCGCCCATACGTTGCAACTTGCGGTCAAAGATTTACTCGCGGCAATTGTGGCCAAAACCGTTCACCGTGCTCGTGAAGTAACTAAAACATTAAGGACACCTAATTTCCGGTAAGAATTTGTGTGTTATCTTTCCGTTACAACACAATTTTTTCAAACGCAAACACAAAATTCAGTCTGTCAGACTGGGTATATAAAACTTTCTTGTTTCAAGATTTTTCAAGATATTGGAGATATTTCAATTTATTTAGTTAGTTGAGCAATGAAAGTAAAATATAAATTTTCCGGTCTCACGTGTAAAGAAAGGTTAATAGACCAAATATTTGAGACTACGTTTAAATTCTCGTCTTTCCTTTTTCTCAATTAACTTTTTTGTATACTTATAGACACACATTAACACTAGATTGCCCAAGGAAGTCATTTTGACTACTTTTTAATTTCAATTAGAAAAATAATTATGTATATAATGACGCAATTTCTTAGAATTTGGTGAGTTTTTATACAACATTTAAATGCGTTTATTAATAACTGTAGTTACCTCCCCGCTCCTCATTTCCAGTACATATACAGTGTTGTGCATAACATTAGCAACTCTAATAGCCCAGACGAATTTTTCGGCTTTTTACATGTGTTTTCAACTTTCGTTGGAAATACAATACTTAGTTTTACTCAATGATGTATTGTGTTCAATAAAACAGAAACAAAAATAAATAAAAAAATATCGGTACTTTAGTAATGAGCATAATATATAAAATGGGCTTTTTCTCGCTGTGCATAACTTAAGCAACTTTTATCATCAAAGTTTATTACGCTGATTAACGGTAAATTACCGTTATATTTTGTATTTTTTACTTAATTGGCACCGATGTCTATTATTTAGTGTCAGTTTCAAATAGAAACTTGTGAGTGAAAGTCAAGAAAATTATCAGTGCGCAATGGCCCGAAGTAAATATCCCGATAGCTTCAAACAAAAAATCGTCGATGAATACAAAAGTGGAGCGAGCCAAATTTTGTTGGCAAAGAAATATGGAATTAATAAATCCATAATATCACGCCTGATAAAAAGGTTTGAAACCAATAAAACTGTCAAAACAATTCACCGGGGCGGCCCAAAACGAAAAACATCAAAAAGAATGGACCGGCAAATAATATTAATAATTAAAAAAACTCCGTCAATATCGTCGGAAGCTATAGTGAAGCAACTTAATTTAAACCTAAACTCAAGTACCATTCGCCGTCGCGCATTGGAAGCTGACTTAAGAAGTTACAGACCGGCGAAGAAACCATTACTGACAAAGAGGCACTTACAAAAAAGGTGTGTAATTTGGACATACTCGTTTTCAGCCCCGATCTTATTTTTTTTATTTATTTTAGATTAAATTTTGCACGATCACACACAAATTGGACTGTTGAAAAGTGGAAAACAGTTCTTTTTAGTGACGAATCTAAATTTAACCTCTTCGCAAGTGATGGTATGAGCAGAGTTCGTCGGCGGAAAGGTGAACGCCTTAAGCCTCAAAACTGTCAGGCAACCGTAAAGCACGGAGGAGGTTCGGCAATGATATGGACTTGCTTTTCCGGGTTTGGTGTTGGTCCTGTTTACGAAATCAAAGGAATTATGGATAAATTCCTTTACAAACACATTTTGGAATCAGTCATGTTGCCCTTTGCTCAGCTGCAAATGCCACCTGGTTGGGTATTTCAACATGACAATGACCCTAACCACACCGCAAAAGTTGCGAAAGTGGCGAAACATTCCACAAAGTATTCTCGACAATTTAATAGCTTCAATGCCACGCAGATGCGCTGCTGTTATTGAAAATAAAGGTTATTTTACAAAATATTAACACAAAATGACAGAACCGACCTTTATTTTCACATAAAGATTTTCAGTTGCTTTAGTTATGCACAATGCAATTTTATACCTTTCTACTATATTTTAAGAAAAGAATTGAAAAGTCTGAAATAAAAACATTACTTCTGTTATTTTTTAAATATTTGCTTATTATTCAACATAAAAATAATACCTACTAAAAAAAAGTTTTATTAATAGGAGGAAAAATTCTAGGCGATAATTGTCAATTGCTGTTTTGGTTGCTATTGTTATGCACAACACTGTATATGTGTTATATCTATATTGCCCAAAAGCAGTCATTTTGACTGCTTGATAAATTTAAAAAAATCAAACGATTCTTATTATTAAGGGGGAAAGCCACTGTGACGGGTCAAAAAATTAGTGATTTTAAACATTTTTTTTGACCGAGTAAATATAGGAATTTTTGGATCGGAATTTTTTTATTTTATTAAGCAGACATCTAATAATATTTCCACAAATTTTTATTAAAAAATATTGTTATGATTATGTGTGTGTGTATCTACATGCCCCACGTTGGGCGTTTCTGTTTTGATATGTGTGTGTCGATCCTATGTGGCATGCCCCACGTTCGTAGCGATCCCACGATGGCTCCACTTTCTGTTATATGCAGATCGGTATGTACATCTGGCCTCACGTTGAGCACTAAGTTCGGTCCTATGTACATAGGTGTTGGTTTCCGCCCTTTTGTTTCTGCTGCCGCTGCACCTCCACAGTCCTTGTGGCAGGTCACCACTAGTCGTCCTCTTGTTGCCTTTGGCCGGTGAGCACGAGTATGTCTACGGGGCCAGCGGGTTTGTTGTACGCGTGCACCTGGCTTTGGTCATCCCGTAGCTTCAGCTGGCGTGGGTTCATCTACAACAAGTCCGCTCAGTAGCCATACCGCCTCACCTACAGCCATTCGGAGCTACACCAACCAACTTCGCAACGACGACCTAGCAGCCTACACTCGGTCAGCATAGGTTTTATGTACCCAGAGAAATCATAACAAACAAATACCTACACACATAAACTAACATACAATTAATTTATGCACACGCTTTAACTCCTGACATACGGACGGACATGGTAGCAAGTACCATTGCTGCTGTTGTTACACTTTCCTCAGCATCACCGAATTCAGTGGGATGCTCTGAACCCGCCCTACCTATGTTTCCTAAGATGACATTTGGAAACCCAATGGAAAATTAACCCTCCTTACCCCACTTCAGTGACAGACCACACATTATTTGAGCTTAAGCAATCATTATAACAATTTTTATTACTTAATCTTAACCTAATACAAAGTCAATTCTTAATCTAATTTCCAAACTATTTGGCATGTTCAACTTATAATTAAATTGTAATTGTGATTTTATTTATTAAATTTCAAAAAAAAAAAGGTAGCAACAAAACTTTTTCTTCGACTTAGCCAAATATTTTATAAACCAAAATTAACCAACATTTCATCAATAAAAAAAAAACCCAAAACCCATACCTTCAAAAATAAGAAAAAAAAATCAATTTTCTGTCTCACTTTTCCTTCCAAATTTAATTAATTTTCATTAATTTTTCCCAAATTGGAGTTTCTTGAAAATTATCCCCTTTTTTTTTTTTCTTTTTTTTTTCCAAATTTAATTGAATTTAATTGAAAATTATCCCTTTACTGTACTATTATTAATTTTTTTTTCAAATAAAACGCACAAAAACCCAAAATATAGAATAGATATAGATATAGAATTTTAAGAGTTCACTCACGGGTTTCTCGCTCCATCGATGCGTTGGGCCCAGCGACATGATGCGCGTTTTGCAGGAACATGTTGCTACATTAATGTTGTTGGAAAGAAAATTTATTTAGGTGTACGTGCGTTTCCCCGATATAACCAAATGAAGTTAATTTATATATATATATCTTTTTTTTTTTTGCTAACTTATCATAGTTTTAAGTTTTAACTAGAAAAAAAATCTTATTAGTAATATAAGTAAAAATACTATTTTAGCAACAATTTTCATTTTATTTTTCTTTTTCTTTTTAAGTAATTAATTAATTAATTTTGTATGAAAATTTTAATTAGGCAAAAAAAATATTTTCCCCATTTAAAAAAAAATTAGTAATATGACGCACATATTGATTTAAAAATTTTAATTAGTTTTTATTATAAAAAAAAATCATTCAGCAACGTTTCTGGAACCTCCTGGCAGGATTAGCGCAGCTTTCCGAAATCCAACGATGACTGGAAACCCTCATTCTCGGCATTCTCGGCAGTATTTCCGGGCAGCAGCAATATTAGTTTTTAGCACTTAATTTTCGTCGACATTTCACTCATAGTTCTAGGAACAGTTTAAGTAACTTAGCATGGTTTTATTCAGTTTTGGCTAGCACAATTTTTATAAGGTTTTGTTCTAACAATTACATTTTTGCTCTTGGGCCGGATTCACGAATTTTGGGCTGTTTTGCGGGTCGGATTTTTGGTGGCATACTTCGCAGTAGTTTTAGCACACACATTTCAAAAGTTAGCTTTTAGAACCATATTTGATTAAAAAAACATTTGTCGTGCGAGTTTTAATAAACTAAATGTCCTCACGGGATTGGTACTGCATATTTATTGGCTCACAATTAGGCCTTTGCTTTAGCCACTATACCCGCGCACTTCACAACTTTCATTTTCTGTACACTGTACAACCGTCTTTTCGTTTATCCCACTAGTGGACCGCGCGAACTTTCACAGGCCAATTTTTTAAGGCCACAGACGAACCGCCACTATCACGCGATGACCGAATCTCCGTACCAAACTCCTGAGGCTAATTACTCCTCCTTAACGACTTCCCAACGACTGTCCCGACCTTACTGCGGCGCCCGCTTATAAAGGCAAATTTTGCCGCAACAGCGCATAATCGCCTGATCTTCCAAATTCCAGCAGATCACCCCACTTCTTTGCAGAAATGCGTCAAAGTTTGGTGCAATGGGGTGATCTTTACGTGGTTGGTGGAATGCAGCAGCCAGAACGGCAAAGACTTACCCAGCTGCACGAAACAACAACACCATGCTTGGAATGCGAGTGCCGGCAGCCGAAATGCATCCTACCAACACTTTGCGCAAGGTCATAAAGTGCAGTGCGGCCGAAGTGCACTACCACCGCCACACCCCACTATCTGCTGGATACGCAGATGCGATTTAAGAGCGCCGCGCTAGTGCAGTACGAACGTACAGCGAAAGAGAAGGCGCAAGTACAGCGCGAAAGTTCTGCGCTCACCTTCGCTAGCGTGGGTGGCTCAGCACAACAACAACAACAACCATGCTGGCTGCTGAGTGTGCGTACGAACTCTAGCTAGCGCTCGCTTGTTCACTGCTGCACAAGACTAGCTTGATTAGCGCTGGCTGATTAGCGCTAGGCTGATTAGCGCTAGTATTTAGTGCAGTGCGTCGCATTAATTCGCGGCCCTGTTTTATGTATCACTATGTGCAGCCGAAGCCTTTATATGCAGCCCAGTACAACACAAAAATTGCGGCACAGCTGCAAGTTTTGGAAAAGGGATGCGGATTAAATTTTTCTTTCCTGTATGTCTTTCCTATGGTAAATCTCTCGCTTCCCTGTTTCTTCATCTTCCAACTCGTACATATTGTTACCCTTCTTGCCTATAACTTTTGCCTTCAAGAATTTGGGTGCAAATTTAGCACAGAAACGTTTGCTTGCATCGCTTAGAACAAAATTACGCCTAAATACTGCGTCACCTACCTCGAACTGTTTAGTCGAACTACGTAAGTTGTAACGATTTGCAGAAGTCTCGTACGCTTTAGCAATATTTGCGCTTAAAGCTTCGCGTATTAGCTTGATTTTGTCCTGCCTCTCTATCACCGTATCTTCAAATGAGTGCAGCTTTCGCAACAACTCATAGTCGCGTCCGTGCGACAACATTTGTTGGCCCGTCAACGCAAAATATGGCGAGCAGCCGATAGTTTGGTGATAAGCGCTGCGCAATGCTTCTGCTATATTAGCCAAATTGCGGTCCCAGGTCGTTTGGTCTCTGCCAATATATGACCGGATGCCTACAAGAATGGATCTATTAACACGCTCGCTTGCGTTCGCTTGTGGACTATACAGCGCAGTGTACATGTGGCGTACGCCTCGCTCTTTTAAGAATTCGTTGAAATGTGTAGACTTGAATTGTTTCCCATTGTCGGTTAAAATTATTTCGGGCGTCCCGAATACACTGAAAACATTTTCACGCAGAAAATCGCAAATGACATTGGAGTTGGCTTTCCTAATGGCTTTCAACAGCGGAAATTTTGTCAAATGATCGAGGACAATTAGTATAGCCACATTGCCTTGTTTCGAACGCGGATAAGGACCTAACAAATCAATATATAATTTTTGAAAAGGACGTTGCGTACTGTTTTGACCAGACATTGGCGGACGTAGGATTCGGTTTGGAGCTTTGCTCTGCCCACAAACTGTACATTTGCCAATAAAGTCCTTGACGTCGGCAACCATATTCGGCCAAAACAAATTTTTCCGCAAGTGCTCTAGTGTTTTGCCTATACCACCGTGACATTTATTTGGAGGACAATGAGCACTACTAATTGCTTCTGCAATTAATTCTTTTGGTAGCCACAGCTTCCAATTTGATACTTCCCGTTCAGGGTTACCATCTGCGAATTCGTTGCGTTTGTAAACGTGTTTGCCAACAATACGCAGATCAGGCAATCGTGCTTCGTTTTCAGAAATTCGCTGCTTCAAATCAAGATAATCCGCAGACTCAAAAGCTGGAGATTCCAAGTCAACAATGGGTAGAGCTTCAATTTCGCATACATTATTTTCAAATTCTTGCCGCGACAAGCAATCAGGCACTACATTTTGGGAGCCACGTCTGTGCTCAATTTTAAATTTAAAGCCCTGAAGCTTCAAAGACCAGCGTGCGAGTCTACCAGACAAATCGGGCTGTCGCATGAGCCACTGCAAACTTGCCTGATCCGTCACTATAGTGAATTCCTGGCCTTCAACATACGCTCGGAATTTCTTCAAGCTCAACAGTGCAGCAAGACATTCTAGCTCTGTAACGCTATAGTTACTCTGCGCTTTGTTCAATTTGCGCGAGAAATACGCAATCGGTACTTCGACTCCTTCAGTATTTTTCTGAGCTAAAACTGCTCCTAACCCTAGCGTACTTGCGTCGCATTGTATTATAAATGGCTTGTTGTAGTCCGGATTGGCTAACACTGGCGCGGATGTTAGTTTTTCTTTTAAAACATTAAACGCGACCTGAGCTTCTGCTGACCACTCGAATCCTTTACCTTTCTTTAAAAGATTGGTAAGCGGAGTTGTTATGGCTGCGTAATTGTCGATGAAACGACGATACCAGCCAGTCATACCTAAAAATCGGCGCAAGCTTTTCACTGTAGTGGGTGGCGGATAATCGTGTATGGCTGACACTTTCTCCGGGTCAGTACGAAGTGTACCATCACCTACAATGTAGCCCAGATATTTCACTTCCTTTATGCAGAACTTGCTTTTGTCAACATTAATCGTCAAGCCGGCTTTTCTTAAGTGATGCGCTACATCAGCGAGAACAGACAGATGATCAGCAAAAGTTTCAGACACAATTAGGAGATCATCTAAATACACGAAAACTTGGTCTTTCAGTTGAGGAGGGATTACTCGATCCATCAAACGACACAGTGCTTGTGGCGCATTGCACAAGCCAAAAGGCATAACGCAATAGCGATATAAAGGTCGGTTAGGCACCGTAAAACAAGTGTAATCGCGGGACGATTCAGCTAAAGGAATTTGCCAAAATGCACGACGAAGGTCGAGCGAAGATATGAATTTGGCTTTTGGCAATCTGCTCAAAATACCTTCAATATGCGGTAGCGGGTATGCGTCCTTGATTGTGACTGCATTGACTTTTCGCGAATCTAGACACAGACGGACTTTTTCTCCCTTGCGGACTAACACGACAGGACTGGACCACGGACTATTAGGGGACTCTTCTATTACACCAAGGCTCAACATTTCGTCGATCTCCTTGTGCACTAACTTCTCAATTGTCGGAGAAATCGGAAAATATCTTTGCTTAATCGGACGGACATTCGGCTCAACATCGATTATGTGTTCCATGAGTGTTGTTTTTCCTAACCCCTCAACTTCACATGATGGAAATGACTTCTTTACTGTCTCCAAACTTCTCTTCTGCTGATCTGTCAAAACAATCAAATTCTCATCTGCCTTCTTCTCGTTTGCGCAGATATCAATTTGAGCTATGACATCTGGCGCAATCTGAAACGTTCTCCAAAAATCTACGCCTAAGATAAGTTCTTGAGATAACTTTGGTACTACATAAAAATTAATAAGTGCTTTCTGCGCCTTAAATTGGATTTCAATTGGGAAAATTCCAAAAACTACTTGTTTTCTGCCATCAGCAGTTTTTACTGTTGTTTTGTGCTGCCTGAATTCTTTTCTTTCGCAAAATTCTTTTGCTAACGGACCACCAATGCATGAAACTTGCGCGCCACTGTCAAGTAAACCAAGATAGGCTTTGTCAAAAAGCTTGATTTTGACATATGGACGCGAATCGAATGGCTTATGCTCAATCGCACAAATATTGGCAACATGCCTTCGTTGTTGCTTCACCTTCTGCCAAAAATTACGCATACGCGTTGATGTTCTTCGCGGGATTGCTGTCTCTACTACTGATTCACTGTTAAAAATTCGATTTCGTATTGCTTCATATATTCCTAACCTATCTTCATAAGGAATAATTTCATTACGCTTACATTCATCTAACTTAGTTTCTATTGGATCTTCGTGAGCAGGTGGCATATGCGATACATTTATTTCCGCTGATTTACGTCGTAGCGAGGACTCGCATACCGATCCTCGCTCGCTTTCGCGTTTCCCGGATTGCATCTCTTACAATTTGGCTTGTATTCGCCTACTGCACCACATCCGTAACAAAATATTGAACGAGCTTCTAAACAATCAAAATATCGGTGACCGTCTTTGCGGCAATTCCAACAAATCCATTTTATAGTACTACGTCTAGTAACTTCTTCTACCTCCATTTTGACTTCATTGTCATCTAAATCTGCTATATCTAACTCATTATCAAAATCAACTTCGTTTACTTGGCGACGCGGAAAATTACCTCGTGGATTCGGTAAGGAGTGTGCAACGCTCGACTTTGCAATTTCGTTTTGCAGACTTTCGCCTTTTAAACAAAGTCGGCGCAACTCAGCCATTGAGTTAATGTTGACGTACAGCAACTGCTGTCGAATACGCGGTCGTAAGCCTCTTTGTAAAATTTCCACAAGCTCAGATTCAGATATCGGTGAATTAAGATTTTCGGATATTCGCAAAACTGCGTTTCGGTAATCATCGAATGATTCAGCGGCCCCTTGGCGTCGGCTACGCATGGCCTCTTTGATATCTGTATCTGTCTTGTGCTCACCAAAATGAGTACGCAGAGCTTGGCATAACGACGCCCATTCAATCCTATCAACTGAACGCCGGTATCTCCAATACCAATCCTTGGCCTCGTTAACAAACAAACTTTGTACGTGCTCGCACAATAACCTAAAATTCCCACCTAGGGTATCTATAACCTGCAATTCAATCCTAAAAATAAAATTTTCTACAGAGAGTTTAGGACCACCATCAAACTTGATGTCCCAACTCGAGATAAGATGCGCAATTTTGCCTGAATTGGTGACGGTCGATCCGTCACTGACGCGAAACGGAACCGGAACCTGACCATCACGGTTGTTGTTGTTGTTGTGTGCATAAGGCAACTCTTGCGGAAATGTTGGTGTTGAATTGTGAGCTGAAAATTGGTTGTGCTCACGTTGTGCACCTTGCAAATTCAATCTGCTCAAAACATTACTCAAGCTAGCCTCTAGCTTTCCCTCAATCAGCTGTGTCACTCGTGCTTCCAAACCATCCAAAATTGTTGCTTGCCTTGCTGAGACAATCGCTCCCACCACGCTTTTGAGTCGGCTTTCGTCTGAAACGTCACTTGCCGCACTGGCTGCTGCATCGGCAACCGCGTTACTGGATCGTGTTGGCGTACCAGGTATCTGCGCTGCAGCTGCTTGCGATGTGGATGAAAGAGGCTCTACCGCTTCCTCAGACGGATTTGCTTGCGATCGCGTTTGCATGCCAGTGAGTTTGGCTGAAGCTTTCAAACATTCTCGACTGCTACACGCAGCTCGACATTGCGGACACGACGAATTACGCTTCAGGTAGTTTAAAAGACACGATCTGTGAAAGGTATGGCCACACGCCGTCCGTAATACATCACTGCCTTCAATAAAAATCGCACGGCATAATGTGCAAACCGATTGCAAAGGCAAATTCTCATTACTGTGTCTCAGCGACATCTTTACTAAAAAAAAATTTTGTACCAACAAAAAAATAAAAAAATTAGCACCAGCCAAAATTCATCAACACCAAAAAGCGCCAGCCAAAAATTCGCAAAGCCAAACCAAAAAAAAATCAAACCGCAAAAAAATAAAGATATAATTTTTGTACCAACAAACTTTCAAAATGTACCATTAAGATAAAGATAAAGGTAAAGATAACGGTAAAGATAAAGATAAGCCATCAAAACAAAATCATCAATCGCAAAAAAAAAATCACACAAAAAATCAATCAAACGGTATAACTTTCTAGTTTGGTCTGTATGAAGGGTGTAAGGAGATTTTCCGGAGGAAAATGAAACAACTAGCAACTCGCTTAAACGATCAAATGCTTTTACAATGAGGTTGTAAGCTACAGCCACGAGCTTACCAAAAATCCGCACTGCAAAGCTATCGCAAGAACGAAAATAAAACATTTAATAAAAAATGAAAAAAATTTTATCTCCAACATATCGGTTTTTCCCTTAGCATTCATGCCGGTTAGCTCAACCAACATTTAGTTGAAGCTGTGCTAAAAATCCAAAGCACGAAGCTAATGAAAAAAAATATCCGATTGCAAAAAAAAAATCCTTCCGAAGCGATTCAACGTCCGTAGGCAGTGGTAAGAAGTTATGGTATATAACCAAAACATCAAAAATCCAAGCATACCTAACCGACGCAATGCTTCAAAAAGTTAAACGGACCGACGGACAATTACCCTATGGTAAAATTCGGCCCCACTTACGTCGGGCCCCACGTTGGGCGCCATTTCTGTTATGATTATGTGTGTGTGTATCTACATGCCCCACGTTGGGCGTTTCTGTTTTGATATGTGTGTGTCGATCCTATGTGGCATGCCCCACGTTCGTAGCGATCCCACGATGGCTCCACTTTCTGTTATATGCAGATCGGTATGTACATCTGGCCTCACGTTGAGCACTAAGTTCGGTCCTATGTACATAGGTGTTGGTTTCCGCCCTTTTGTTTCTGCTGCCGCTGCACCTCCACAGTCCTTGTGGCAGGTCACCACTAGTCGTCCTCTTGTTGCCTTTGGCCGGTGAGCACGAGTATGTCTACGGGGCCAGCGGGTTTGTTGTACGCGTGCACCTGGCTTTGGTCATCCCGTAGCTTCAGCTGGCGTGGGTTCATCTACAACAAGTCCGCTCAGTAGCCATACCGCCTCACCTACAGCCATTCGGAGCTACACCAACCAACTTCGCAACGACGACCTAGCAGCCTACACTCGGTCAGCATAGGTTTTATGTACCCAGAGAAATCATAACAAACAAATACCTACACACATAAACTAACATACAATTAATTTATGCACACGCTTTAACTCCTGACATACGGACGGACATGGTAGCAAGTACCATTGCTGCTGTTGTTACACTTTCCTCAGCATCACCGAATTCAGTGGGATGCTCTGAACCCGCCCTACCTATGTTTCCTAAGATGACATTTGGAAACCCAATGGAAAATTAACCCTCCTTACCCCACTTCAGTGACAGACCACACATTCATTATAACAATTTTTATTACTTAATCTTAACCTAATACAAAGTCAATTCTTAATCTAATTTCCAAACTATTTGGCATGTTCAACTTATAATTAAATTGTAATTGTGATTTTATTTATTAAATTTCAAAAAAAAAAAGGTAGCAACAAAACTTTTTCTTCGACTTAGCCAAATATTTTATAAACCAAAATTAACCAACATTTCATCAATAAAAAAAAAACCCAAAACCCATACCTTCAAAAATAAGAAAAAAAAATCAATTTTCTGTCTCACTTTTCCTTCCAAATTTAATTAATTTTCATTAATTTTTCCCAAATTGGAGTTTCTTGAAAATTATCCCCTTTTTTTTTTTTCTTTTTTTTTTCCAAATTTAATTGAATTTAATTGAAAATTATCCCTTTACTGTACTATTATTAATTTTTTTTTCAAATAAAACGCACAAAAACCCAAAATATAGAATAGATATAGATATAGAATTTTAAGAGTTCACTCACGGGTTTCTCGCTCCATCGATGCGTTGGGCCCAGCGACATGATGCGCGTTTTGCAGGAACATGTTGCTACATTAATGTTGTTGGAAAGAAAATTTATTTAGGTGTACGTGCGTTTCCCCGATATAACCAAATGAAGTTAATTTATATATATATATCTTTTTTTTTTTTTGCTAACTTATCATAGTTTTAAGTTTTAACTAGAAAAAAAATCTTATTAGTAATATAAGTAAAAATACTATTTTAGCAACAATTTTCATTTTATTTTTCTTTTTCTTTTTAAGTAATTAATTAATTAATTTTGTATGAAAATTTTAATTAGGCAAAAAAAATATTTTCCCCATTTAAAAAAAAATTAGTAATATGACGCACATATTGATTTAAAAATTTTAATTAGTTTTTATTATAAAAAAAAATCATTCAGCAACGTTTCTGGAACCTCCTGGCAGGATTAGCGCAGCTTTCCGAAATCCAACGATGACTGGAAACCCTCATTCTCGGCATTCTCGGCAGTATTTCCGGGCAGCAGCAATATTAGTTTTTAGCACTTAATTTTCGTCGACATTTCACTCATAGTTCTAGGAACAGTTTAAGTAACTTAGCATGGTTTTATTCAGTTTTGGCTAGCACAATTTTTATAAGGTTTTGTTCTAACAATTACATTTTTGCTCTTGGGCCGGATTCACGAATTTTGGGCTGTTTTGCGGGTCGGATTTTTGGTGGCATACTTCGCAGTAGTTTTAGCACACACATTTCAAAAGTTAGCTTTTAGAACCATATTTGATTAAAAAAACATTTGTCGTGCGAGTTTTAATAAACTAAATGTCCTCACGGGATTGGTACTGCATATTTATTGGCTCACAATTAGGCCTTTGCTTTAGCCACTATACCCGCGCACTTCACAACTTTCATTTTCTGTACACTGTACAACCGTCTTTTCGTTTATCCCACTAGTGGACCGCGCGAACTTTCACAGGCCAATTTTTTAAGGCCACAGACGAACCGCCACTATCACGCGATGACCGAATCTCCGTACCAAACTCCTGAGGCTAATTACTCCTCCTTAACGACTTCCCAACGACTGTCCCGACCTTACTGCGGCGCCCGCTTATAAAGGCAAATTTTGCCGCAACAGCGCATAATCGCCTGATCTTCCAAATTCCAGCAGATCACCCCACTTCTTTGCAGAAATGCGTCAAAGTTTGGTGCAATGGGGTGATCTTTACGTGGTTGGTGGAATGCAGCAGCCAGAACGGCAAAGACTTACCCAGCTGCACGAAACAACAACACCATGCTTGGAATGCGAGTGCCGGCAGCCGAAATGCATCCTACCAACACTTTGCGCAAGGTCATAAAGTGCAGTGCGGCCGAAGTGCACTACCACCGCCACACCCCACTATCTGCTGGATACGCAGATGCGATTTAAGAGCGCCGCGCTAGTGCAGTACGAACGTACAGCGAAAGAGAAGGCGCAAGTACAGCGCGAAAGTTCTGCGCTCACCTTCGCTAGCGTGGGTGGCTCAGCACAACAACAACAACAACCATGCTGGCTGCTGAGTGTGCGTACGAACTCTAGCTAGCGCTCGCTTGTTCACTGCTGCACAAGACTAGCTTGATTAGCGCTGGCTGATTAGCGCTAGGCTGATTAGCGCTAGTATTTAGTGCAGTGCGTCGCATTAATTCGCGGCCCTGTTTTATGTATCACTATGTGCAGCCGAAGCCTTTATATGCAGCCCAGTACAATATTAAATAGTTTAAACAATAGAGATGATCCCGTAGCGCTTGAAAAAAAATTCCCCCTCCATGGCGGCATCGATTTCTCAAAAACCCGTACTCAGAAAAAAAAAATTAAATTTTATTGTAATCTGTATGAATGTAGCTATCTTTGTACGTAGCCGTTTTTTTTATTTTGATTTTTCACAAAATGGCGAGCGATTGAAAATATTTCCATGTTCTCGACCTTGTTTTTTTGGTTTTGAGACAGTTTAAAAAATAGTAAAAAACAAAATTTTCCAAATCGGCTACGCTTAGCCTTAACCACTACTAAGACGAACAAAACAAAAAAATTAGAAATCGGTTCATAATTGTTCGAGTTATTGATGCCGCCAGTTCAAAAAAAGTCGTTTCGAGAAAAACGCGTTTAAAGTTTTGAGTCCATTTCTCTCGTAATGAAATCATGTATCTTTTAAAATGTTCATACCTATATTAAACTATCGAGTCCTGGACCATATGACTTGAAATTTTGTACACTTTGATTTAAAACAAAAAAATTTTATGGAAGATTTTGCGCAAAGAATTGGATGGCATGAATGTGGATGAGTTGTGGTTCCAACAAGACGGCGCTACATGCCACACAGCGCACGTCACAATCGATTTATTGAAGGAAACATTCGATGAGCGCATAATTTCGCGGAATAGACCTGTCAATTGGCCACCAAGATCGTGTGATTTGACACCATTGGATTATTTTCTTTGGGGATATGTGAAGTCGCTCGTGTACGCCAACAAACCAGAAACGTTAGGGGACTTGGAAGCCAACATTCGTGGCGTTATTGCAGAATTGCAATAACAATATTGTAGAATTGGCTTTATTCGAGCCAGCCGCGGCGGCCACATGCCGGAAATCATATTTAAACATTAATGGCATAAAATTATCCTTCCAATAAAGCCAAATTGATGGACATTAAAACGATTTTCTTGTGTTTTATTTCAATTCGAAGTTCTATACCTCTAAAAAAAACACCCGATATGACTAGTTCGGCTCTGTATTGAAATAACAGTCTTCAATTTTTTCGATTACCGTCACATGATAACATACAAGTACAGTGTGTTTAGTTGTCTATTAGAGCAAACAAAAGAGAACTACCCAAAGCAGCCAAACAAACGAAGGATAACATGCCTCGTTTTTCCACTCTGCTATATAAATATATAAAAGCAAACCAAATAAAAAATTAGCTGTTCTTAGTTCTAAGCATAAATTTGTGAAAATTGATAAAAGTAATAAAAACATTTTGCCGGAATCTATTCAATTTTATAACAGCACAAAATTTGGATTTGACATGGCAGATCAAATGGCCAGAAAATATACAGTAAAAGCTAGTTCTCGTAGATGGCCCCTCCAAATATTTTTCAATATTTTAGATTTGGCTGCTATAAATGCCTGGATGCTTTACAAAGAATCGACAGGAACACAAATACAATGAAAAGAGTTCTTGATTCAATTAGCAGAACAGTTTTCCACCGAATATCGAGCTGCAAGACCGAAAAATTCATCAGAATATGAGGACCCACAACGATCAACTGCAACATCATCAAATGCAACCCATTCAAACAAACGCAAAATTTGTCAAGTACGACTTTGTCACAACAACAAAACA
This sequence comes from Melieria crassipennis, assembly GCA_963668005.1. Lineage (NCBI taxonomy): Eukaryota > Metazoa > Arthropoda > Insecta > Diptera > Ulidiidae > Melieria > Melieria crassipennis. The sequence goes on along the minus strand of OY764963.1, from coordinate 34,784,099 downwards.
AATAATATATGTGAAAAATGCCAAATGTATGTTTGCGGAAGATGTACACGTAAAAAGATTTCCACTTTCATTTGCATTAAATGTACAAATATGTAATAATTCATTCTTTTTTTCCAAGTGAAGTAAAATTGTGTTATGGTTAATAATTACTAAAAACTTGTTCTATAACTGTAAATAATATACAAAATATTAAAAATGAATTTTAAACAAAATTCTTTACACATTAGTTATTCTTTCACAATGCAGTCATTTTGACTGCTTTCGGGCAATATAGGTATATATATTAAGTTGCAGTCTTTTTAGTGTTAAAAATGTTTAATTTAGGAAAACCGCAACTTGACGTTCCAACAAGATGGAGCTCCACATATGTATAAAATGTTGGAACGGCTTCTGAAATTTAAAGATTTTTGCTCGGAGCACTAGTACACGCTGTACCAGCTGCCCAAGTGACAGTGGAAAGGGCGTTCTCAGCTCTACGACTCACATTACGTGATCAAAGATGCAACCTATCGGATGAAAAGTTGGCGCGCATTATGTTTGTGAAACTAAATTACTCAGAAAATGAATAAAAAAAAAATTAAAGAACTGTCTACATTTTATAACACTACTAGCAGGACCCCGCGGCTTTGTACGCAAGTTTAAAGCCAATAAATCAAGTACTTCTTAAACTTTTGTTGATCCCATCAGATTTTTATGAAAAAATTCGTATCTCATTACTTCTCATTTGAAGTTTTTTCACCATATTTGAAATCAATAGGCTTATTATATCAAGTTTCTTCATACAACACCTAATCCCGTCTTAGCGTCTTCATTTTTCAATATGTACCTACAGTTCAAATTTCATATTTGTAGCTTTGGGTTGGGCGGTGATTAATCAGTCAGTTAGTCAGGACAAACAATTATATGTACATATATAGATTTCTTATTCCTTCACGTACACGTACAATGCATAGTAATGATTTTGTTGATAACACGTTATAACTGTTATTTATGATTGCTACTTAATAACACGTGATAATATTGATAGAACTAATTTCCGCGTGGCTACTTTTCTATCTTCTTTTTTTTCTAACTTGATGTAAGTCAGCTTGTGGCTTCACAGTAGTGTACGCAAGCTTCAATTCCGAAGGTTGTATGTTCAAATCCAACCGTCCGAATAATGTTTTTTTTATAAATAAGGGTTTTGTTTAAATTAAATTACAAGCACCTCAAAACAGCCATATACGATTTTCATGTGCACAAAAATTAAAATGCACTTTAGTTGTTGGTGTAAATTGGTTTTCTGCAATAAATTTGCGTTTGTCAATTTGTTGTAGTACAAATAAATGTATTGGAACAATTAAAAATCGATTTGAACTCAAAACGTGGCAAGGCAACGTAAACAAATTTTCTTTAATAAAAGTTATGAAGCAACGTAAAAAAAAAATTTTTAGTAAATAATAATTATCGGCAACGTAAAAAAAAAACTCGAAAATAAAAGTTATGAAGCAACGTAAAAAAAAATCGAAAATAAAAGTTATGAAGTTATGCAACGTAAAAAAAAACTGAAAAAAATAATTATCGGTAACGTACATAAAACAAATCGAAAATAAAAGTTATGAAGCAACGTAAAAAAAAAAATTGCAAAATAATAATTATCGAGGACGAAAAAATTTTTTTTTTTCCATAACAGTTATTACGCAACGTAAAAATTAATTGTTGCAAATAATAATTAAAATCAACAAAAAAATTTATGTTGCATAGTAATAGTTACGTTGCAATTATTTTCTTAAAAAACTTATAATAGTTAAGTCCCTGGTTTTACTAAGTTCGCCCTTCGACGTCTGTACCCACCCATGCCGCCTTATGAACTCAGATGTAGAATTCGAAATCTACAGGACCTCACGAGTAGGAGAAGGATGTATGGGATTCTGTTCATCAAGGGTATATACGATAACAAGATAGACTCGCCAGAGCTACTGACGCTTTTACCTTTTTATGTGCCGGGTCGGTGCTTAAGAAAAAGATATATTTTTTATAATATGGCCCATAGAACAAAATATGGTGAAAATGAACCGATTCACAAATGTACTATACATCGTTGTGTAACACTATTTGCAATAATGTCGATTTTGACTTAAGTCAAGAGCTCTTTAAGAAAAAACTGTGCGAATTTTTATATTAGATTTAGGGCCGTTTCCTCAACTTACCGACAAAGTGACCTTTAGCTCAAGTGACCTTTAGCTAAAGGTCACTTTAAAGTGCCCGGTAACTATTTTCGTTTTCTCAACTGCCTGATAAATATAAATTTCACAAGTCTGATTTTTTGGCAACTCTGGTCTACAATGGGCAGCACTTGGCGGCGCAATCAGCTGTTTTTGAAAAATTATAATTATTTTTGAAGGAAAAAAGAAAAATTTTGCTTGGCAAAATCTTGCTGATGCTTTTACTGCCAAATAGGGCGTGTCCCTACGTTGGAAATCGTTGACGGACAAGTTCGACAGCTTGAAGCGCAAGTCCAAGCTGGAACTTGCAGCGGAGAAGAGCGGGACGTATCGCACAGGTGGCGGCCCAGCAGCGATTGGAAATGTCAGCAGTGCAAAGCAGTGAAATTGTCCAATCGGCTGTTATATGTTCTAACGTATGCGGAATGAAATATGAACTGATTTCAAACCACAATTCCAATTATTAAACAAATAGCAGCAGAAAAACTAAATATGAGAAAAGTAACGGTACTATTCCCGCAATCATTCGACTGAAGATCAACACAACGGATAACAGTTAATCGCAAAAATGTCATTGACGGAGTTAGAACGTCGCAAATTGATTTGCAAATTTTGTGAAAATAATCCAGACAAGACCAAATATGAGATTTTTCTTCACTTTTCTGAAATGCAATTTAAAAAAACGTTTATTTATAAAACTATTACGGCTTTCAAGAGTGGAAAACCGTTTGAAAGAAAACGCGGCTCCGGTAAAAAGTGTGCTTTACAGAGCAGCCAATGTCGGGCTAAATTAAAGGCAGAAACTGTGGGTCATTCAGCAAAGTCGTATCGTGCGTTGGCGAAGAAGTATAGTGATAGTGACAAAACTATAAAAAAGTATATAGCAGACATGGGAGTTGTCAAATGTGCCAAAAAAACTGTACCAGCAGTCTCTGAAAGGCAGTCAGTGACAATTAAACAACGGCTGCGTGCTCTTTCACAAAATTTGTTTGCTGCTAATTCAACGTACGTTTGTATAATGGATGATGAGAGTTATTTTACAGTAGAAGGACACGAATGGACCCCCAAACATTATTTCAAGCTTCCTGGTTCTAATCCACCTGATAATGTCGTCAACATTACCAAAACAAAGTTTCCCAAAAAGGTTTTATTGTGGCTGGCGATAAGTGAGCGTGGTATCAGCGAGCCTGTGTTCATAAAATCGGGCTTAGCTGTAAATGCTAATGTGTATATTGATAAATGTCTACCTGTGCTTAAAAATTTTATCAATAAGTATCATAAGAATGATAAAACAATATTTTGGCCGGATTTGGCATCTGCCCATTATGCAAGAGCCACACAGTCTGCTTTGGAAAATTTAAACATTAATTTCGTACCTAAGCAGCAAAACCCCCCAAACGTTCCACAGCTAAGGCCCATTGAAAGTTTTTGGGCAAATTTAAAAAGAAATGTTTACGGGAAAGGTTATAAACCGAAAAATGTGGACTGCCTAATTATAAAAATTAAAAGAGAACTGGCCAAAATAAATACAGAGAGAATTCAAGAGGCAATGCGTAAGGTGCCGCAAAACATAAGGAAAGCTGACCGTTGTGGATATGAATACTTTTTGTAAAATTAACTTAAGTTATGTACTTTAACCTGCTTTAATACCAAGTTCCTCAAAAATGAAATACAGATTTTATTATTGTTAATGTGCCAGTTCGTATTTCATTCCGCATACGTTATTTTCAAAAGCGTCTTCCAGTGCATGAATATAAAAAACACGCCTATTTTCCATACCGAAAGATCTCAAATTCAAATTTCATTTCAAATTGTAATTTCATTACCAGCTGTTTTTTGTATGTAAACAAACATATGCATGTACTTGGCACCACTTCCACTTAAGGCAGGTTTCTACCTTGTGCGGCCGAGAAAACATGTTTTTTTGAAAAATTTTTGATGGGAAGGTTTTTAAGATAAACACTGGAAATTTTTTTCAGATGTAGGTATATGTTTATTGTACAAGTAAAAAAAGTTTCAAGATAAAATATGCAAAGGGGGGGAGGGGGCCATCGAGCAATGGCGGCAGGACTTCCTTACTCGCGGAAGTCCTGCCGCTGTTTGAGATGACTTGAAACACAAAAATGAAATTTTTTCTTATTCTGTATCCTTTTGTCTATGGCTGGAACTAGGATTTTAAAAAACAAATGAAAAATGAAGGATATATGCGATTTTGACTAAAAAACTCAATTTTTACCTACTTTTTTCAATACAAATTTCTATTTTTAATGAGAAAAAATTATTATTTCTTGAAGATCCTAGTTCGTGCCATAGCTAAGACCTTGATAAATGACTGTTTAAAATTTCGTAGCTATTGCTCAACTCGTTTGGCCTAAATCACTTCCGCAAGGTCAAAAAATGTAGTTTTGAGAAAAACGCGTTCAAAGTTTTGCTTCAGCAGCTCGGCGCGCTCGACACCGCTACCTGTTTCTATAAATTGCTTCCGTAATTCGAAAGATTTCAACTTCAAATTTTGGGAGCGTATTCTACAATCATGTATTAATCCAAAAATGCATGAAAAAACAAATCGATTTTTTTTACCGCACAAGGTAGAAACCCCCCTTAAAGTTTACTTTAAAGTTTAACAGGCACTCAATCTGACCGAAAAGTTTTATCGGGTGTTAAGTTCAGTTGTTATTTGCAGTCTGTGAGGGGTAAGCCCGGTAGACGAAATAAATAAATATCTAACATTGTTGCTAAGGCTATGTCTAACACCGTTTAGCTTGGGTAGTACGAACTGAGGTATCTCATACTTCCTATTAAAAAGCATATCCTCGGTTTTAGAAGGGTTGACATCGATGCCGATTCCCGGCACCATTGAGATAGAATCCCAAGTGCATAATTGAGTTTCTCAGAAAGGGTAGAAAGTAGGGACCGAAAATAGCTTTTATTTTACAATTTTCAAATCAAAAAGGCATAACGAAAAAATTGTCGGTGGATTTTCTAAAATATACCATTATGATCGTAATGGCCTCAGCTTCACGAATATTAAACGCCTTTTAAATAACGACTTTTAATATAAAAGTTAAAATTAACTGTTATTTTGTGCCTTTTATTATTTCAGGCAAAAATAACGGTTACTTGTGACTTTTATTTTATCGGTCAAAAATAACAGTTATTTTGTGACTTATTTTTTCGGTCAAATATATCAGGCAATTTGAATTTTTTCAAAGGCCGTTTGACCGACTAAAAAACTATTGATACCATTTTTTTCCTTCGCACAAGTTTTATAGCTCAAAATGTGCGGTCTGCTGAGATGGCGGCTAACATGGGAAGTTTTCCCCGCCTTATGAAGACCACCCTAGATTCCCTCCAGTTGAAGTTAATGTAGTAGAGGTCCAGGCAAGCCTTGTAAATACGTAGCAACTGACGCATCGCTGTGCTGGATGTCACCTGGTATGATACCATCTGGCCCTGGTACTTAAATGGGTCAAAGGACTTGATGGCCCAATGTAGGTGGAATTTGGTTAACCAAATTGAGGGGGGTGCTCTGGGGACCCGGTCGACCTCAGGAAGACTGTGATCGTGGTCGCTGAAAGTTACGCTTCCAGGAAAGGGAGTATCCACCAAAACTTCTAGTGTTTCGGCACCTGATGTTGACCAGCTACCCTAGGGTCTCTGGATACAATCAAGGTGTCTCGGGGACGAACTAAGTATCATACGAAGTCTTCTGGTCTCAGAGGAGCTTTCGATATTTTCACAAAAACACCTCCAAGCCACCCTTTTAGCTTTCCTGATGGCATATTTAAGCTCCCTTTGCTTGTATTTGTAAGGAGACCAGTCGTTGAGGACTTTGGCCCTTTTGAAAAGGTTGCGACATTGTTTGCGAAGCTTCGCAATCTCCGGGTTCCGCCAGCGAGGCTTTGATTTACCCTTAGGTGTCGAGGAGACGCAGGCTGCCTCGGCGGCAGATTTCAATAAAGACGTGACGAGTCAAAAGCTCGTTCAATGGCCGAGCAGTAGTCGATAACAGAGGGAATAGCATGTGCGCCTACTTCGATGCAGGCCCTAAATCGTTCCCAGTCAGTGCGCTTTCTGTTTATAAGGTGATCAGTACCGACGTCTTCGTTGGCATCATGGTCACCTAGCGTGAAGCATCACCTATGATCAGAGAAGGAACAATCTTGTGAAACCCTCCAGTTGTTGAGAAGATTGAACGAGAAGTTATTGGCAAGAGTGATGTCGAGGTTCTCCTTCCTAATAGAAGTCAGGAAGGTCGGTTCGTTACCTCTGTTGTCAATAACTAGGTCGTGTGTAAAAATAAAATAAAAAAGAAATTCACCGCGCTCGTTGTTATCGGTGCTGCCCCACATTTCGTGATGGGCATTGCCGTCCGCACCGATGACGACAGGAACATGCTTCTGAGATGCCTCGGAGACCATTAATCTCACCTTGTCGTGAGGTGGTGAGGAGCCGTGGTCGTGTGCCATGTACACTGGTGGCAATTCCCATAAACTCACCTAAATCTGCTTGGATTTTGTTACATTTTCTTTAAAAAATTGATTCAGTCAGTTAAAATAGTTTTACTGAAATATTTATTGTAAAATATAGTCTATAAGAACTAAAAGAAGAAATCGCAATTAAGTAATTGTTCTGCCAATTTATTTATTGTTTTCATAAAAATGCATAGAGTAAAAATTTTTGCATAGCTCAAGGTACTCGAAATGGTTTTTTTTTAATAATTTGTCCATTTAAATATTTTAAACCGTAATGGGAAATGGCACAAATAAAATAAGATTCTGAAGAGTTTGTGCCGGTATGCAAGCGCCAACCTATTTAATCGCTTTTTTAAAGTCAATCTGAATAAAACTCGTTCTTTTGCGTAATTCTTCGAGCAAGAACCCAAAGGTGCTCGATGTGATTTAAGGAGGTGTTCCCGGGTAGAAGTTTGAAAAAATCGATTTTTTTTTTTGCGTTTTATTGTACCTTATACTATATACTATCACCCCCCAAAGTCGTTTTTCAATCCGCAAACTCAGTACCCACTTTTTTGCATGTTAATTGAAGTAATCTCAGCTCTTTTTGCTCCGCTGATACATTCGTCGAAACTTTAAACGCGTTTTTCTCGAAACCACATTTTTTGTACTGGCCGATAACTTTTCTCAGCAACTATGAGAGGTATCGACTTGAAATTTTGGGAAAATGTTCTAGATAGTTTTCATTGGATGCTAAACCAAAGTTTTCATCAAAAAATTATTGTTAAATATATTTTCAAGCACTCTAAAGGTAAAAAAAGGTGGCAAAACTGGACAATTTTTTTTCATATGGCCGCCATTTTGTTTCTAATCAACATTTTGACTAAAACTGTGGTTTAGCATCCGCGGAATTTATTGCAGATTAATAATTGCATACCCATTTCTGTTTCAGATTACTGGTTCCCGAAATTTCTTATCGGCCAGCAGTGAAAACAAGGTCACATTGACCACTGAAAATTTGTACTTAGAAAATACAATTTTTTGACACAAATATGAGTTTCTGTTCTCCAAATAATAAGGAACAACAAGCAAAAAACCAGAATATTGCATGTTGCCTTGTAGCTCCAAAATAATTTTTTGAAAAACAGCCTAAAATCGGCATTCTAGACGGGAACACTCCCTTAAGTCAAGAATTCGAACTGGCCAATCAAAAACTTGAATATTTTTGTCCTTGAAAAAGTGCATGTTTTCTAGAACTGTGAATTGCAGCATTTTCCTGCTGAAAATAAATTCAGGCCCATAAAATTCTTCTGATTATTCTATTATCATTTCGTTTAAAAGTTCGCAGTAAATGTAGAGTTTAATTTTTTCAGAAACCCACGTTAAGTTGTACCATACATGGCAGTACCGGCCCAAACCATTATATCATCACCTGATAATGTCCGGCTCATATAGACTTCCTTTTCAACCAACTTATCGATATAAAAGTATTAAAAGCCGTCAGTACTACCTAAAATTAACCGGTTTTGTCAATAAACAAAACTGTTTACAACTGTTCACGCCTCTAAATAGCTTCTCCGCGAATTCCATTATTTTGAGTTTAAGACTAACAGCTAAAGGGGAATTTTTTAGGCGTTCAGTATAAACATCGCCGTTTGAATTTTGTAAAAGTTATCGAACATGTCGGGGCTTTATAGACAGATCGATTCTGCGAACATTGTATATATATATAATCCGTCGACATTATATATATATATTGTTACGAAAATACCAGTTCTAGTGGGCTAGTACGAATCACTGGATTGTGCAATTTGAAATAAACAAACACACTTAGTTCCCCAAACGCGGTCAATAAGAACCAACAGTCACTTTATTTAACAGATTTACACTTCACTGTCTTTACACTTAAATATTCGCTTAATTATTCCGCGTGGCAACTCCGCTAGTCAAAATCAGACTGACTCGCTGCGCCGCACCCGGCTGCCTTTTATACCTGTCCGGCCATCGCGCAGATCGTTCCCGCACATTCTGGAGTGGACTGACGGTTTCCATGACGATCGCGACCATCATTGCCAGGTTAGACTAGAAGTTTCCATCATTGCCAGGTTGGACTAGAAGTTTCCATCATTGCCAGGTTGGACTAGAAGTTTCCATCATTGCCAGGTTGGACTAGAAGTTTCCCTTATTATCGCGGCCGTCATTGCCAGATTGAATTATAGCACGGCGCGTAGCGACAGGGTTGCTTTGCACAGCGACAGACTGTCTTATCGTTACACTGCCCACCACTTAGACTTGTTCGACCCGAACAAGTGCCGAGGTTCCGCTGTGATAAGGCGCCAGGCGCTCCAAATGGACTACCTTCAGCTTAGCGCCTTTATTGCTGCAACGTTGAATCCTGTAGACCACGTCGTTAATCCTAGTCACGACTGTGTAAGGTCCTTCCCATGACGTTTGCAGTTTCGGAGACAACCCTTTCCTCCGCTGCGGGTTGTAGAGCATTACCAGATCGCCTTCCTGGAACCCTGCTGAGTTGGCTCGCAGATCATATCGGGCTTTCGCCTTATCGCTGACGAGTTTGGTGCGGCTCCTTATGAACTGGTGAATTTCCTCCAGTTCCGCCCGCTTATTGACCACGTAGTCAGTCCTAGCGCCTCCCGTCGTGCTGACCACCCCGAACTTCAAGTCAGCGGGTAACCGCAACTCCGTGCCGAACACTGCTCGGGCCGGAGTGAGTGATGTCGTGTCGTGCGGGGCTGACCTATACGCCATCAGGAACAGGGGGATATGCGTGTCCCAATCCTTTTGATTCCTGCCTACCACCTTCCGCAGATATTCTTCCAGTGTCCGGTTAAAACGTTCCACCATGCCGTCGGACTGTGGGTGCAAAGGAGTGGTACGAGTTTTCCTTATCCCCAGCAGCTCACACACTTCCTTGAATACCGCAGACTCGAAATTCCGGCCTTGATCTGAGTGCAACTCCAACGGAACTCCGAACCTGGCTACCCAGTTGTTTACCAGCTTTTCCGAGATCGTAGTGGCCTCCTGGTTAGGAATAGGGTACACTTCGGGCCATTTGCTGAAGTAATCCATTACCACCAGCACATATTTGTTGCCTTGAGTGCTGACTGGGAATGGGCCAGCGACGTCCATAGCAATCCGCTCGAAGGGCGCTCCCACGTTGTACTGCTGCATGCGGCCCCGAGACTTTCTTGTCGGACCTTTCGCGGCTGCACATCGGTCACAGCTCTTAATCCATTCGGCTACAGATTCCTGGCATCCTACCCAGTAGAATCGTCTTTTTATCTTGGCGACGGTTTTGGTGATGCCCAGGTGCCCTCCACTGGAGTCGTTATGGTATGCCTCGATGACCTCGTTGATTCTGCATTTCGGCACTACCATTAGGGAGTTGCTGGTCCGACCATCCGCGCTCTCCCATTCGCGATACAGGCATCCTTCCCTCAGCCGCAGACTTTCCCACTGCGCCCAGTAAGCCTTAGCGATCGGGCTTTCACCGGCCATCTCCCGCCAGTCTGGACGTGCGCCTTGCTCCTTGCCTTCGACGATTTTTGCAAGATCCGCATCCTCGCGCTGGTCCTTTTGTAGCCTCTCCGCAGACCACTCTTCCTCTGGCATAACGCTTACCAACCGGACGTCCACTATCTGTTCTTTGCTTTCGGCTCGCGAGCACTGCCTGCATTCGACTTTGCACGGACGGCGTGACAAGGCATCGGCATTTCCATGGCTACTGCCCTTGCGATGCTCTATCGTGTAGTCGTAGCTCTGCAGTCGCTCGATCCACCGCGCCAATTGCCCTTCAGGATCTTTAAAGTTCAGGAGCCATCTCAGTGCCGCATGATCTGTGCGCAGGCGAAACCTTTGTCCATACAGATATTTGTGGAAGTGTTTTACGCAGTCCAATACCGCCAGCAGTTCTCTCCGCGTCACACAGTAGTTGCGTTCCGGTTTCGACAGAATCCTACTGTAGTATGCTATCACTTGTTCTTGGCCGTCTATTATCTGTGATAGTACACCGCCAATACTATGCCCGCTTGCATCCGTATCCAGCACAAACATCTCTCCAGGCACGGGGAAGGCCAGAATTGGAGCAGTGCACAGTTTTTCCTTCAGACGCACAAAAGCCTGCTCCTGCTCTTCGTTCCACTCGAAGGCTTGGCTCTTTTTCGTCAGTTTGTGCAAGCTGCTGGCTATGTTCGCGAATCCCGGAACAAATCGGCGGTAGTATGTGCACAGGCCCAGGAAGCTGCGGAGTTCGTGTAGATTGCGTGGCCGGGGCCACTCCTTCACCGCCGTGATTTTGCCTTCATCCGTATGTACTCCGCGGGCAGAAACCGTATGACCCAGATACTTGACCTCTTTTTGGAACAGCGAGCACTTCTTCGGGTTGAGTTTAAGCCCAGCTTTTTGTATCCGCTCGAATACCTCCTTTAGCTTTCCCAGGTGGTCGTCGAAGCTTTTACCCATCACGATTATGTCGTCGAGGTACACCAGGCACGTCCGCCAATGCAGCCCCTTTAGCACGCGTTCCATTAGCCGCTCGAATGTTGCTGGTGCGTTGCAGAGTCCAAACGGCATGACGGTGAACTGCCACAAACCATCGCCCACACTGAAAGCCGTCTTCTCCTTGTCCTTGTCTGCAAGCTCTACCTGCCAATAGCCGCTGCGTAAGTCGAGCGTGGAGAACCACTGTGTGCCTGACAGCGTGTCCAGGGTGTCGATCCGCGGTAGTGGATAACTGTCCTTCTTGGTCACATCATTGAGCTTCCGATAGTCCACACAAAACCGGGTACTGCCATCCTTTTTCTTGACTAGCACGACCGGCGAACACCAGGGGCCCGAAGAAGGCTCTATGACCTTTTCTTTCCACATGTTTTCGATCAAGTTTGTGACCTCTTCCCTCTTGGCCAGAGGAACTCGTCTTGGCGGTTGGCGAATCGGTTTTGCACTTCCGGTGTCGATGTTGTGCTTCACTATGGCTGTTCTTCCGCCTGCCTCTGCCGCAAATATTGCCCCATAGTGCTGCAGGAGTGACCTTGCCTTCTGTTTCTGCTTGGCCGTCAACTCGCTGCTCCACTGGTTCTCCTGCGGTATGGCGTCCATATTAAAACCGCTCTTCTTATTATCTCCCGGCGGGCTACTCTCGCAATTGATCACTGCTACAGCTTCCTTACAGTCGCCAATTACCTCACCTTTCCCGACATATCTGGGTGCATTCAGGGGGTTCAGTATTCTGACCGGTATTCTGCCATTCCTAGGTTCCACTAATGTACGTCCGATGATGATGTTGTCGTGTCCTGGTTTCGGTGCTTCTACAACCCACAGCCGACTCGTCCCCTCGTCCTCGTCCACCTTTGCCCACACAATCGCTTCAGAATTCGCTGGTATCCTCTGGTGTTGACACGATACAACCTTCTTTACCGCCACGCTTCGCTCATAGCCGGTGTGCAGCGGGAATTCAACGTTGGCATATCTCAGCACATGTCCTTTCAGGTCCAGCGTAAAACCGTGCCTAATCATGAAATCCACGCCGATAATCACGTCGTCCATTATATCCGCGACGATGAACTCATGTTCCAGGCTGCTGGTGCCGATAGTAATCGTTTTTGTAACTTTCCCTCTTACCGGCGCACGCTCGCCAGTCGCAGTCCGCAGCTGTATGCCATGCAGCGGTTCCCAGCTCTTCAGCAGCTTCCTTTTTATGATCGAATATGACGCTCCAGTATCCAACGTCAACACGAACAGCTTTCCATCTATCCTTCCTTCAATTGTCAAGCTGCTGGGCTGTCGTTTCAGCTGTGAGACAAGGACGGTGGGGCGGCAGATTGTGGGGATCAGCTCACGCCCCTTTGGGCTGACCCGTTTTAGTTTAACGACTCGCCGTCCTCAGCCCTGCGCTTGTTGGCTGGGCCTCGGTTGTCAGTATTCCTCGCTTCAGGCGATTGCGATCGAAAACGGGAACGCCTCTCTCGTTGGCGGCAGTCTCGTGATATGTGGCCCTGCTTGCCACATACCCAGCATACAACTTTAGAGGAGACCACCCGTGGCCTGCGCGGCGGCTCAGAGCTTATTGCCTGGATCGCAATGTCGTTGTCCGGCTGGATCTGGCGTATCCTTGCAGGTGCATACCGAGTGCTCCCAATCCATGTCGCCTCGTATGTCATCGCGCTGGTCACCGTCTCCCTAAATGTCGGCTTGCCCATCATCAACGCACTGCGACGTGTCTCCGGATCATGAAGACCCTCGATAAATGCCTCAATCTTCATCCTCTCGAGATCATCAGCGCCGAAGGACGGGTAGGACAGCTGCACGAGCCGCTCAATGTCCGCTGCATATGTCTGCAGCGCCTCGTTGGATCTTTGCCTGCGGTTCTTCAGCTCACAGTAGTACAGCGTTCTGTTGTGCTCGTCGCTGTATTTGGCTGCCAGCGCCCTTATGACGGTCTCGTACTCACTTCGTAAACATTCCGGAACGGATTTTATTACCTCAGCCGCAGCACCTTTAAGAGCCAGCGCCAATCTCCGACCTTTCCTTACATCGGTCCACTGATTTTCCAGAGCAGCCAGGTCGAATTGTAGCTTGAATGTATCGAACGGCGTAGTCCCATCATAAGTAGGCACTTCCGCTCGGGTGGCAACACTTTCCGGAACCGGCGGCAACCATTCTCGCGGCTGTACCTCCCTAAGCCGCTCGTCCATTTTTCTGCTCATCGAGTCTGCCAGACTATCAACTCGTTGGTTCAGGGAATCACCAAGATCGTCAACACGTTTGTTCAGGGAATCATCCAGGTCGTCGACTCGTTTATCCAAGTGTTCCACTCGAGTTCCCAGGTGCTCCACCTTCACATTAAGCTGGTTAGCGATTTCTTCCACTTTCCGCTCCAAGCGCGCAGAATTTTCCTGAAGCTTGACTTCCATTCGCTCTGCCATTTCTTGATTTGCAGTTTCGACTTTTGCCGAAATTTCACGGTTGGAAGTCTCGAACATGCCTTTCATTGCAACCATTAGCTGGCTCATGTCCATTGCTTATGGTGGCGCAGCCGGTGCAGCAGTTCTTTGCATCGACGCAGCACCCGCAGGCGATTCCTCCACTTTGCCCGACGCCTCTAGCTCCTGCGTTCCGAACTCGTGCGCAGCCCAATCGATGCCTCGTGATTCACACGCCTCTCGCAAGCGCAGCTGCAACTCCACCTTTCCGCCAGCAGTCGGCAAATTCCAGGCAGCCAGCTCCTTTTTCAGCTGGTCCACCTTCAGTTGCTCGAGTTTAACCATGTCTGCGTTTTATAATTTTATTTAATTTTTTTCCTTTATTTATTCAGTAGCACAATCCCACTTCTGACACCAATTGTTACGAAAATACCAGTTCTAGTGGGCTAGTACGAATCACTGGATTGTGCAATTTGAAATAAACAAACACACTTAGTTCCTCAAACGCGGTCAATAAGAACCAACAGTCACTTTATTTAACAGATTTACACTTCACTGTCTTTACACTTAAATATTCGCTTAATTATTCCGCGTGGCAACTCCGCTAGTCAAAATCAGACTGACTCGCTGCGCCGCACCCGGCTGCCTTTTATACCTGTCCGGCCATCGCGCAGATCGTTCCCGCACATTCTGGAGTGGACTGACGGTTTCCATGACGATCGCGACCATCATTGCCAGGTTAGACTAGAAGTTTCCATCATTGCCAGGTCGGACTAGAAGTTTCCCTTATTATCGCGGCCGTCATTGCCAGATTGAATTATAGCACGGCGCGTAGCGACAGGGTTGCTTTGCACAGCGACAGACTGTCTTATCGTTACAATATATTAGAGTCCTGCACGAGTATGCATTTTTGCTATTCGAAAATATTCAAATGGTTTTGAATAGAATACTTCACTTCATCTCTGCGGACCGGTCCGAATGAATACGAGTACAGCTCTTTTCGAATACATGTAAGCTCCGAACATAAACGAGTAGACGTACACTATTTATTAATATTCGCTCGAAGCGGGAAAACGAGGACAAAAGCATTCGAATAATAGTACACATTGCTTCGAATATATTCGAATATACTCGTTTTATTATTCCTAAGATTATTTAGAAATATTTATGTTATATTATGTTATACATTTTGCGTATTAACTAATAAGCCACTTCAACAGTACCACAACTATACACATGGAAAAGTGACATACTGCGCATACAAATATTCGATGAAACTGTTGATCTTCGAATACTTCGCAAAGTTCTCGATTACCGAATACGAGCACTGCAGTATTCGCTTCTCACCGAATACGAGGACTGCAGTGTTCGCTATTCACCGAATATGAATAGAAACGAGAAGCGACGCTCGCTGGTTCTCGTTTCTATTCATTTCGTTGTACACATTCTTCGAATACCAAGTACCCGTACAGTATGTACAGTAGTGTAGCCGCCAAAATGAATATATTCATGCAGGACTATAATATATATAGTCCTATGGTTCCTCGCGGGAGCAAAGGGCCACTAACATTAGGGGCTTTCCACGCGAAGCGGACAGGTAAAAAAACTCGATGTTTCCGATTTCAGTAATATTTGAGTATGTTCTACCTATACGTATTACGTGTACCAAATATTTTTGTGATATAATGAGTAGTTAAAGAGTTATGGGACTTTGAAGTTTTCGACAACCGGTTGGCATGCAGTACTTCAAAGCCGATTATGGAGTCATAAAATTATATATTAAAATAATTAAACCACTGGATTTCTTACTTCATTTACTGAGCTTTTTAATTGTTTTTTTGGAAAAGAAAAAAAATTTTTTTTCGTAATAAAAAAACCAATTAATTTGTTTTCCCTTGATTTTCACTAAGTTAGACCATTTCGTTTTTTTTTTTATTTTTTTTATATAAATTGCTAATATTGTATAGAACATTGGTGCCAACTTTTATAATGGGCGTGGAAGTGGATTAGGAGCTAGACTGAAAATACTGCCGAAGGGTGGTGTCCAGCGCCGCGCCTGATGCCCGCCGCTTGTGCGCGTTTAGTGAAACTGTGCGTTTAACGAACAAGTTTTTTTCATGATATTATGCGATCGACCTTCTGCGTGAAGAAATTTTTATTTCCTTTTGAGCACTTGAATGCTAAGGTTTCGCTAATTTTGGCGTAAATGACCTTGCCCCGATTTATTATTTTCTCCCTACGCCTTTTATCCCACTCTAGGCCCCCAGTTTTTTGGCCCATACATTTGTTTGTCAAACCTAAAAAAATGAGAGGTTCCGATAGAATCGTATCGTATCGCGATAGCCCGGTTATCGCGACGGCTTAATTTTTAACATTCAGGTTCTACAATCGCGACAGTTTACGAAAAACGGGGTTTTCGCGACTTTTATCGTTTTTTTAAAATTTTATTGTAGTGAATGGAGTGAAGAGGAGCCCTTAAATATTTTACAAAATATAATTCAGGAAGAAAACGAAGATCTTTCAACTATTGATACACTTGTAGCTCAAATTGGTACGGAGCATCTTTTCACGAATGCTGACGTAAACAACTGGATTCAAGAAGAATTTCATGTGGAAAGTAATGAGGAGCAAATTGAATTATCAGATACGGAATGGGAGGATTTATACGATAGTTGTCATGAAGAAAACAAAATTAAAGTGGACGATGCTATAACATCGATAAACATAAGTATGCATACAATGGGCTTTGGAAAATGATAAGCCGATGACAGTACTATATGAACTTCGTGATTCAGCTATAATTTTAAAAAATAATTGCCAAAAAAGCAACTCAAAATCTCCAATTTCTTTAAAAATGTTTCAAATGTAAATATATCAATAAAAACAATTCTAATTTTAAAAATTACATAAAATTTTTCAATAAAATTTTGGGTTCTGTTATCGCGAAAATTCAGTTTTCGCGACAGGTCTGGGATTTAATTAGTCGCAAAAATCGAGCTTGCACTGTATCTATTATAAAGCAAAAAGCTATAAGAAATAAGTAAGCAACGACGATCCCAAATTATGGCAAAATAAATTTTTTGTTTTGCTTTTTTTTCGCTATACATATGTACGTACAACCACCATTTAAAGGATATTTCGTATATAACGATTGTACCAAATCGTTAACTATCACCAATATTAAAAATAGTTTGATATCTTTATACCGTAGTGACTTTTTAAGTCGATAAGTTACCCCCTTTTGAAATTCGTTCTCATATATTTTTGCACGCTACACTCCGTCGTAAAATTGCTACCGACAGCGTATGTACGCACTGCGCTGCACGCAGAATGAACCGCAAAGCAAAAATAATTTAAATTCAATGTTTCATTTCCTAGCCGGCAACAATAACAACAACCATAGCTTATTGCTCTTCTCCCATATATGTAAGAAGCAAGTGGCACTTCGTTTTGTTGGCCGACAACAACAGCAACCACTGCCTGAAGCTATTTTCAATGCTTCGCGGAGCCGCTGTGATCATTACTACCTTCTTTATATCGGTGTGCTGTTTGTTCTGTGAAATAACAGAAACAAAAGCTGTCTAGTGCGGTTCCTAATGTTAATAGCAGAGGACGTAATGTTAAATTAACAGTGGTCGTAATATTACGACCCCTTAACATTTTTAAATTTGTATGAGATGCGCGTTCTGTATTACTGTTTATTCTGTGGTTCTATGTATGGGTGTAGGACGACCCATTTGCGAAAACTCGCAAGGCTCGAGAGAAGCAGGAGAACCGATCGGGAATGTTGGCTTGCTCTTCGAGAGGGTGGTGACAGTCAACCGGTGTTCCGGAAGTTGGAGTGTTCGAGCATGACTTTTTGGTTCAGCATTATGAATTGCTGGAGCCATTTCACCAGAGAAATCTTTTAAATCCGTCGTCTGCGGGGCTTGCAGTGCTTGGGGCAGGTCACAATGGAGTGATTGACCTCTTTTCGGATGAGGGAGGTGCAATGAGGAACGCGAGGGAGTACAATTTCTGTCAGTTGCTGGGGGTATGGAACGAGTGACCCCTCGCCAGCGCTCTTAACGAACCCATTTGAAAAGTCTCATTAGAGGCGAAAGCCATCCTGCGGGTTTGAAAGGTTTGGCAACGAAAGGGGAGATTTGCCGTTATTAAAAATTATTTTGCAGGAGTGGTGGATTCAGAGCAGGGACCGAAAATAACTGTTATTTTAAAATTTTCTAATCAAAAAGGCATATCGAAAAAATTGCCGGAGGACTTCTTCGGAGGACAGCCGCCGTGGCTCAGTTGGTTAGTGCGTTGGACCGCGAGTCGCAGGCAGCAACCTCAGGTTCAAATACTGCCTGTAATAACACCTAAAAAAATAACGGGAAAACTCGTTTTCTCTTTCGGTGGCTGTCCTCTCAGCTGGAAATGGCAAACCTCTGAGAGTAAAAATTGCTTATGAAAGAGCTCCCAACCTGCCGTTCGGAACCGGCATTAAACTGTAGGTCCCTTCAACCCGCGTACAAATTCACACGCACAACACGGGTAGTTGCGGGAAGCTAGGCCTTAGTCTCGCGTAAGCGGGCTGTCGTGCCAGTCAATTAATTAATTAATCAAAAAGGCATATCGAAAAAATTGCCGGAGGACTTCTTCAAATATACCATTATACAGAATGCTGAAATGAACTGTTATTTTAAAATTTTCTAATCAAAAAGGCATATCGAAAAAATTGCCGGAGGACTTCTTCAAATATACCATTATACAGAATGCGCATGTCGACCAGCGAAGCAATCTGAATTTCTGGTGTGGGCCGAAAGCAGCAGGAAGGAGATAACAGAGTTTGTTGAACAGAACTTTTGTCTCTGTTAATTTCTCGTGCGACGATGATCTCTGTTATTAATTTTTTGGCAATCACTTGCGATAGGGTTTCCTTTGGAGAATGATTGTTATTTCGAAGGGCGGGACCAGTGTGCAGAGTTTGATTTCGAACATCTGCGACGTATATCAAATGTAGAGACGGGGTACTGGCTGGCTTAATATCCAAACAAATACCGTACGTTGAGCAAGTAACCTGCCATATACATTTCGGTGGATATCTTCGAGGATGATCTGCACGATGAGATTACAGCCAATGTATATATCGAACGGCGCTGTCTCGAAGGGGTTTGAATCAGCGAGATTGAACATGGCAGCATAAGCGACCCCAGTTGGGGTGGCTTATGCTGAAAGGGAGGAGCAATTTTGTTGGCTTTAAAACACACAATTGCTTGTACGGGGATTTTCATACTCGAGTTGGGGATTGCCAAGGTCAAGAAGCATACATGATTGGCGTTTTCCACAGTCTGTTCGCCTACGCCCGAGATCTGGAAGGGGGTTTCTCGATTGGCAATTTCAAACGTTTTTGGGCCTTCGAGGAAATGAAGGTACGCTGAGAGCCTTGGTCGATCAACGCTCGAACTTTGAACCATTTTCCTGCGTGCTCAACGGACACCAGTGCCGTAGGCAGAAGGGATTGGGTTCCATTAGTTGAGTGGAGGGCTTGTACTTTGGGCGTACTTTGCCTTGAAGATGTTATGGGTTGCGCATCCGAAAGGAGGAAATGAGTAGCGGATTTCTTGTTTGTTTGTTTTTGAGCCGTTGCGACTTAAGGGGGCCGATACATTTAGAAGCGTCAAAAAAGGTATTTTTTTCTGATTTTATGCTGGGAGAATAAAAACACATAGAGTCAGGTTTGTTTCGGATATATATTAAGGCATAATAAAACTGGGAGAAAACAATTTTTTACAAAAAAAAAAAAACAAAATGGCGGAGTTATGGCCGATCTCCTGAGTAGGACAAACTTTGCGGGCGTCAACTTCCTAGGTAGAGTTTTGATCTGAAACAAGAAATGAAAATATCTTATGAATCAGAAAGCTTTTATCAAGTGCGTAGCGTACTGTAATTTTGAAAAATTGGAGGTATAGTCATGCTTTTAGTGAAAAAGTGCCATTTTTTACCCGTGTTTTTGACATAAAAATTAGTAAATAACTGTGAAAACGATTTTTGTTAAAAAAATTGCTCTACCACGCACTTGAATATAAAATTATCTATAATATGCTGTTTAATCCGACTAAATCGGTTAAAGAGCTCGCTCGCAATCTTGACGCCCGGATCAGAAAACATAGTTTTGAGAAAAAGAGGTTCAAAGTTTATGTGCGCGCAGCTGCCTGTATAGCCGCCGCGCGGGTCTTGGGCTATTATCTCCCAAAATATTAACAGTAGGCTAATAGAACTTCGGGACTATATTTTTAAATAGTTTATCTTTCGATTGCAGCAATAAAAAAATTTCGATTTTTTTATGGTTCTAAATGTATCGGCCCCCTTCAGAAGTGGTCGTCTGTGACCGAGTGAGAGATTGAGAGGGTTGCGCATTGGGGATGTGAAGCATGGAGTGGTGCTTCTTTTGGTATTATACGCACATAAAATTGCTTGTACAATCCTTAATAAGGTGAGATGTAGCAAGACAATTTACGCAAAGATTGAGCTTCTTTACCAGGGGCGGTGAGTCTTTTGAAGCTTTGGCAAGTCCGTATAGGGTAATTTGCATTGCAGAGTTTTCTTTAAGAAAATAGTCCTTTTTTCACTTCGATGTGGAAGTGTAGGGATCTGTGTGGTCGATTTGGGAGGACATTGGAAGTAGAGAGTTGTGGTTTCGACTTAGCAGGGCGAATGCTATGCAGCCGTTCAACTACCTCGAATCTGCAAGTCAGAAACTCAACCATTTGCGACTAGGGTGGAAGATCCGGGATGTCAATGACTGCTTCCATAGAGCAAGATACAAATTTTAATTTCATTTGCTATTAAAGAAGTCGCAAAGATATTGGGATTAGTTTAGAAAAATAAAGATATGTAAAACTGTATTATGTAACAACAAAAATCATAAAAATAGTAAATAAGCATGTAGACCTTTTGATATTATTTTATTTTAATATTATTCACTTTCACCGGTCTCGCTTGTTTCATCTTCTGAGGAAGCAGTAGAACTTGGTTGAGCTGATAGTAACTCCATCTGGAGAAAGATTTTTTTTTCGCTTACATGGCAGTTTTCTTAAACTAGATATAACGGGATCCGACGTTACAGAAAGCATTTGGAACAAGTCCATATTAGTGTCTTTGCGTGACATTTTTCTTTTATTATGTTCCCGAAAGTATTTTATGTCCTTATGACGGGCTTCTTGGACTTCCTCCGAAAGTTGACCGATGGGCAACAAACAACTGCTAATGATTTCGCGTCCATGACATAGAACTTTATGGATAGTTACTGGCATATAGTACCACGGATAATTTTGAATATAAATATTATATGTTTCCTTACAATACATTTCAAAAGCATCAACGTCAATTGCACGGCGCGGTCGCTCAAATAAAAAATAATTCGACACGTATTTTTCAAAAATCAAAATAGAACGGGGTCAACCAAGGGTTAAGGTTCGTATACGGAAAGAATACGAAAAAAACATGAACCGATAGGCCTTGATGCGGTGATTTACAAAGCCCGAGATTTTTGGTTGTAGAAAAGAAAGACGCGTGCGGTTCGTTTGACGTTCGTTTATTACTACTTTTCTCGTACGGTACATAACGCGATTATGCTAATACATAATGGGCGAGGTTTAGAACATATGTAAAACTTTGTAAAGACACATATGATATATGACAGCAACATACCGCCGCCCTTGAACGATTTAAATACGTTCAACATAAATACAATTTCAAATTCAAAAAACATATGGAGGTAGCAAAAAGGTTATAACAAATTACAAAGGCATGTAACTTATTTGATTTATCTAACTAGATGTATCCTCCGAAAAAATATCGGATTTAGTTGGTAGTAAACAAAGCTTGACTACCGGTCGTACAAATTCTCCATCGCCTGTTTTTAATGTAACGACTCGAACACGCCCATCGTTCCCCGAGTGGCACTTTATAACCCTTGCAAGTTTCCATTTCGCTGGAGGTGTAGACTCATTCATGACAGCAACAACATCATTTTCTTCTAGATTTGTCGAAGAACGAAACCATTTGGTACGATACTGTAAACTTAGGAGGTATTCATTACACCACCGTTGCCAGAAATGTTGCCTCATCGATGAAATTGCGTGCCAGCGCTGGTGTAAATTTCCTTTGAAATCTTGAACTTCGGGTTCCGGTAACGTCTTTAAAGGCTCACCAACAATAAAATGGCCAGGTGTGAGGATTTCCAGATCGCTAGCATCTGCTGCATAGGTGCATAAAGGACGTGAATTTATGCAGGCTTCGATTTCCGTTAGCAGTGTGCTAAATTCTTCATACGTTAACAAAGTGTCAGACAATACTCGTTTGAGGTGATATTTTATGCGTTTTATGGCAATTTCCCAATAACCTCCCATGTGGGGCGCGTTAGGTGGATTGAAGTGCCAAGTAATGCTGGAGTCAGGGAAAAAAGATTGAAATTTATCATCAGCCATGCAACGATTAAACATGTTGCGCAGTTCTTTTTCTGCACCAACGAAATTTGTGCCATTGTCGGAGTACATAACACTGCAGTAACCGCGCCTATTTATGAAGCGCTTGAAAGCATTAAGGAACGAAGCGGATGACAAGTCTCCTACAAACTCTAAGTGCATAGCACCAGTGCTCATGCAGACAAACGAGCAAATGTAGCCTTTAGTAGACTTCGCACCTCTACCATGGGAAAATTTGAACGCATACGGTCCGGCAAAATCGACAGCGCTACGCAGGAAGCAGCGAGCGTACGTGACACGGCTATTTGGCCAGTCCGCCATTGATTGACTAGCCAAGTTTCTATTCAAGCGGGTACACCTCACAAACTTGTGGTAAATGTTTCGAATCAAGTTTCGGGCAGCTATGACCCAAAATCGGCGTTGTAAAACAACTTGCATGATTTGGGGGCCAGCATGAAGGGTACACGTATGAACATCTGCTACTATCAATTTCGCTAGCGGTGAATTTTTAGGTAGAATGATCGGGTGTTTCACATCACTCGTAGAGATAGCGTTCTTGAATCGGCCTCCTACACGTAGAATTTCATTCTCATCAAGGAACGGCTGCAGGCGCAGAAGGCTACTACGCAGTGGTAACGGCTTCTTCGCGCTGCAATTGATATTTAATTAGAAAAATATAAATTTTGTGTATACTTAATCAGAGCACGTTCAGCTTCGACGATCTCTTTGTAGCTTAAAGATCCAGTTCTCCTTTCTACAATAGATTTTGAGTTTGGACGAGCATTGGTTCGGAAACGCAGGACATAGGCAGTTACTCGTTTCAATTTGGCATATGACGAATATTTTGTGATAAACGACCAATGTTCGTTTGAGTCGGCGACATGAACGTCAAGCTTACTTGATCGCAGCTCTAGCTCAGTAGTGTGCGGTGCCGGCGTGGTGTACTTCCAAAACTCGTCTGCAGTTTTAAGAAAAGGTGGCCCATTCCACCATAGTTGATGATGAAGCAGTTCGTTGGGAGTAATGCCTCTTGAAGCACAATCGGCGGGATTGTGTTCAGAGCGAATATGATTCCAGCTTTCTGGGGGTAAAACTTCTTGAGTATCAGCGACTCGGTTTGCAATAAAAGTCACCCATCGACTAGGATGGGCTTGCAACCAAGCAAGTGTGATAGTGGAGTCGGTCCAGGCATATAACGGGTAGTTAAGTGTAGACCATCTAGATGTGACGCTTCTCACAAGCTTCGCGGCGAGGTGCGCAGCGCACAATTCCAGGCGGGGCAACGTCCTTACTTTGAGCGGTGCTACTTTTGTTTTGGCAGTGACTAGGGCAATAGTAATTGCGCCATCAGGTTGAACTGTTCGCGCATACATAACGGCAGCGTAAGCGCACTCTGATGCATCAGCGAAAATGTGCAGCTCTGTGTATGAACCTGTTGCACCAGAGCCAAGCCATCGACAGAGTTTCAGTGGGAGAACGACATCAACCCACTTCGGTGAGACATCCGCTATGTGGCTCGGTACTGCTTCGTCCCAGTCGGCATTAGAACGCCAAATGTCTTGGAACCAAATTTTCGATTTAATTGTACAAGGCGCTAACAGCCCTAGTGGGTCGAATAGAATCCGATAAGGATGCACGTTTTGAAAGAAATGCCGGTGGCTCCTTTAAATTTACGTCGAACGTCAAAAAATCGTGTTCGGTATTCCAAATTAATCCCAAAGCGTGCACTTCCTTACCTTCCGCGATATAATGATCAATTTTCTTCAAAGTGTTTAAAGTGTGGCAGTTAGTTATTTCGGAACAATTAGAAGCCCATTTTTAGCAACTGCCTAGGGGCGGCAAATTCCTAAATCCGGGCCTGCATGCCTGAATAGGTAGCGAAGGATCAGAGCGCCATACAATACGTTGCAAATCGGTATGTTTCTTTGAGACATACACCTGTCTATACATTTTCGCCACGTCGGCCGTAAGAGCGTAGCAATGAGATCTAAATCGTATCAAAATTGAGAAGAGATCTTGCTGTAATTGAGGCCCAACCATTAAGGCATCATTCAGTGAGTACCCAGTTGACGTTTTGGCTGAAGCGTTAAAGACTCTAAGCTTAGTTGTAGCGCTTGATTCCTTTAATACCGAATGATGTGGCATGTAATAACAATTTGATGGCGAATCACTTGCAACCGCCATGTGTTTAATTTGTATGAGTTCTTGCATAAAATTACAATAACGGACGCGGAGATCTTCGTCAGCAAGAAACCGTCTCTCCATTCGTAATAGGCTGCGAACAGCGAGATTGCGCGACTCACCTAGCGTTATATTTTTCTTGACTGGAAGCTCAACGATGAAGCGGCCATCAAGTGCGCGTTGATATGAAGTCTCAAAATGATGCTCACAAAACTGTTCCTCAGCGGTAAAATATTTCTTTGTTGGCGCTTCTTCTAAATCCCATAATTTACTAAGTGATCTTTCGAGCTGAATGTCGCAGTGTAAATTTATATGTGTGTACGCGACGGCAGCCTTGTCACAACTTACGCGGCCAAACAGCAGCCAGCCAAACACGGTGTTTTGTGCCATTGGTGTGCCGGCATCACCTTTACGAATTTCGGGAGTGATAAATTGATCCATGTAATCCATTCCAATTAGCATATCAGCAAGCGGAAGATTTCTCAAATGAGCCCACGTCGAAACTGGTATGATGGTTGTTGGCAAGTCGTTCGTAATTTTCGAAAGAATGAGTGCATTAATTTTGTACTGCTGAGTCGAAAAACGTGATGACAACGAAAGTGACACCTCCCCCTTGGAATGTCCACCATTGGCGGACGCAATTCCAGTAATTAACACAGATGATGATTTCCGCGGCAAGCGTAAGCGTTGAACGCACGAATCGGTGACGAATGAAGCGTGTGAACCTGTATCAAAAAACAATTGAGCAGTTTGCCAGCAGCCGGCACAGTCCTGAACCTGTACTACGGCGGTAGCTAGAAGAATAGCCTTTTTTGCGTCATAACATGAATTAGCATCAGCGGTAGCCACAGTGGTGTCAAACAACGAATTAGTGGCGAAGGCGTCTGAATTGGGTGGTGCAGCGGCGACGACGAAAGAGGCAGCGGAGTCTTTGTCAGAAGGAACGGTGTCGGCAGCAGCGTACAGAGAATGTCCAACAGTCACGTGAGCGAAAGCGGTCGTGACTTCACCATCCGTGGGTTTAGCAGCAACGGTATTATCGGGAGAGTGAATAAGTGTATGGTGACGTTGTTGGCAAATTCGGCACGTGGAATTGCTGCGACACTTCGGCTTGTAATGCCCTTTACTCAAACAATTCAAGCATGCGTTGTTCTCTTTAACCCACTGAATTCTGGCGTTGACATTTGAGCATGAAAATTTCTCGCAATCATAAATTTTGTGATCGCCGTTGCAGTATGTGCAACACACTGCGGTACTTTCGTGTTCTTCTACTACATGAAGCGCATTCGTAGACTGTTTTGCTGCACTTCTAGCGGAATATTTGTTTGAGAGCACGTTTGTTGTAGGGTTGACTGCCGAAAGCATAGCGAGAGAGCGACATCGTGTCTCCAAAAAAATTTTCAACTGTTCGAAGGTTGGTGGCTCATCACTCTCCAATGACAACTCCCACTGTTTTCGTGTCTCATATGCAAGCTTACTGACTGACAGGTGAACAAGCCAGTCATCCCAAAATTCGACAGGGCGCCCTAGCGCTTTTAAAGCGCGTGTATGCTGCAGTGTTGTGTCGAGAACTTGCTTAATGATGGCCGCAGAATCATTACTCGCTTTGCTTATTGCGGACAATGCGCGAAAATGATTCTCAACGATTACACGCATTACTTTGTAACGCGACTTCAGCAAGTCCCATGCTTCGTCATAGTTTGCGTCGCAAATTTTGAAGCTGCTTATGATTTGCAAAGCTTCTCCCTTCAAACAACTTCGAAGATAATGAAGTTTTTGACCATTTGTCAAATTGCCATTCGAGTCAACAAGCGACTGAAATGCATCGTGGAATGATATCCACTCAATCACACACACATTGTCACACACTTGTCTAGCGGTTTCACCATCTGCTACAGCTAACACTTTTTTTGATCGATTGAAATTTGAATGCCGTAGAATACCAAAATTCAGCCTGTACGCGGGATTCCTCCTTCATTTCGAAATTTTCAGCGCCACATGAGGCTTCGACGACATCTTGTGCTAGGTTGAATCTCACCCACTGCTCAGTTAACAATTGCAAATAGCTGGATATGTTTTCTAAGTCCATTGTATGCAAATCATTAATACTTTTCGTCATATATCTTTTGATCGCATTGAGGGCGGAATCACGTGTTTTCACATTATTTGGCATTATAACAGTAGCCTTTTTAAGATTGAACACAAAACGAGTATAACACTTTGCTTTAACCCTTTCGAGACTACTGGGATAATACGTCCCACCAAATTTCAAACATTCATATTTTCTTTATTATCAATGCCACTGCCGAGTTAAATGTTCCTAACTGTAAAAGTAACTGTATGTTGTGAAATGCAAACAAAAATATAACGGTACATATAAGTGCATGGACTCCAGCTGAGAATTAAAACTACGTTGTGGGTGGATTTCAATTAGTTTTGATCGGTAATTTGCTGAAACCAATCGTAAAAGAAGCGTGATTTACGAAAATTGTATTGATTTGTGTTAAAAAAGACTTGATTTACCCAATAAAATTGTTTTGTGGTATTTTTTGTTAACAAAAGGTAAGTTATAGCTAATATTATAAAATTGGGACATATAGTCCCAATACGTTTTTTACGTGGGATCGTCCCAATACCCATTTTAGATGACAAAAAGGAAGGTAACCCGAGAGGACCTTCAGCGCATTGTATGCGAAGAGTCAGACCCGGATATCGATTTTAAAGACTCTGAAAGTGAGTATTCAAGTGAGAGTTCCGACGAGAGCGAATCTGCCCCAGAAACTGGCAATAATTTACACGTGTCTTCTGAGCCTGCGGCAAACGATGACGAGTCACGGCCACTTACTCAGTGGGTAAATGTTACCCCAGATAGCCGTCATGACTTCAAGCCAAAATACGAATTCCCAACTCAACGAGATTGCAAAATCCTTCTTGATTTAACTGACGAGTGCACAGAGTTGAAGGTGTTTTCTAAGATATTTTCCTATAGCTTGTGTATTCGAAACGCTGAATGCACTAATCGGCGCCTGACAGCTTTGAATCGTCGTGTGCAGTCAAAGCGAAACTTAACCGATCCAAACGAAATCCTTTTATTTTTGGGCGTTTTATTAATTATGCATTATAATAAATTGCCATCTCTGAAGGACTATTGGAGCAAAAATCCGTCAATGGGTAACTCAGTTATAAAAAATTGCATATTACGAGATCGATTTTTATTATTGGCATCTGGATCGATTCACGCGGAGCGGTCGAAATGAAAAGCGGGGCGGTTCGGGTTTTTTGTACTTTATTACACGGCGTACGAATAACAAGTAAGTACACGAAACATGAAACGATACACAACGGCCGAAGCCGGGGAGCAGAAAATATGGGGAACATGAGCACAAGAGGAGAAGGAAAGATTGGGATTAGTGATGGTATCGACGGATCACTAAATACACCACAGTACATCTGAACATCGCGCCCGCCATTGCAGATTGCAATTGTATTTTGTGGGGGTGCCGAGGTCTCGTCCAGGGTTGCGGCGGACGGATGGCTGGTCATGGTTGGGCGGTGATGCGCGGCTGCCTGGCTGTAGGATAGGCTGACGGCTGGGGGGTTGCCGCCGATCCGCGATGCCGTAGCGCTGGGGAGTGCGCTGAGGGCCTCTTTGCTGTCGATGCTCCGTGCGGACGTGCAGGGCAGTTTGGGGGGCAACTGCTGGAGTCTTCGCTAGCGCCGGATCTGCAAAAGAGATGTCAGTTGTGAGTGATGATAATTTTGACATCGTTTGTGGGGGGTGTAAGCGGTTCGTCAAACGCTGGGGTTCGCTTGAGTTGCCGTCGGAGGAGTGAATGCGCTTGGGACAAGTCGCACGGGAATGGCGACTGACTCGGACCCGGGATGGGTGCGCTCGAGGTTTGTTGTATGGGGGGGTGCAATGTGGAAATGCGAGAGGGCTGCAGTTTCCATCAATTGCTGTGCATATTGACTGCGTGGCGTCAAGCCAACGCTTTCGTCGTACCCTTTTCGCGGTCTCATTTTGGGCGATAGCCATCCTGCGGGGGGCGAAACGTTTGGCAACGAATGGGGAGTTTGAGTGTGCAGGGATGGCAGGTTCCGAGTGATTAGCCTTTATTTCATTGGGTGGAAACCCTACGGGATTGAGGGCGGCACTCACGTCAGAAAGGGCTTCCTTTGGAGTAGGAAGGTTTTTTCGAAGGGCGGGACCAGTGTGCGTATGGTGATTTGGCACCGCGGCGACATTTGTCAAATATGATGACAGGGGTACTGGACCGCTTAATATCCAACCGAATACTGTAAGTTGAGCAAGTAAGCTGCCACATACATTTCGGTGGAAACCTTCGAGCATGATCTGCGGGATAAGATCACTGCCAATCACTATATCGATCTGCGCTGCCTCGAAGGGGTTAGGATCAGCGAGATCTAGCATGGCGAAATCGTTCAAATTTGGGGGGTTTATTTTGGAAGCGGGGAGAAATTCCGTTAACTTTGGAAGTACGATTGCTTGCACGGGGAGGTTTGTGCTCGTTTTAGGGACTGCCAATGTCAAAAAGCATATATTGTTGGCGGTTTTCACAATCTGTCCGCCCATGCCCGAGATCTGAAGGTTAGATTTCTCGATTGGCAATTTTAGGCGTCTCTGGACCTTCGAGGAAATGAAGGTGCGCTGAGAGCCTTGATCGATCAACGCTCGAACTCTGAACAACTTTCCTAAATGGTTAATGGACACCAGTGCCGTAGGCAGAAGAGATTGGGTGCCATTATTTGAGTGAAGGGCTGGTACTGGGAGCGTACTTTGCCTTGAAGATGTGCTGGGTCGCGCATCGGAAAGGAGAGAATGAGTGGTGGAGTTGTTGCTCGGTTGTTGGATAACCGTTGAGACCAGAGAAGTGGTCGAAGGTGATCGATTGGGGGAGTGAGGGGGTTGCGCATTGCCTTTGGGGAGATGAAGCAAGGAATGGTGCTTTTTCTGGCAATATGCGCATGTGAAATTGCTTGTACAGTCCTGAATTAGGTGAGATGTAGCAAGACAATTTACACAGATCTTATGCTTCTTCACATATGTTAATCGACTCTGGGGGGTGAGCCTTTTAAAGCTTTGGCAAGTCCGTATGGAGTGCTTTGCGTTACAGAGTTTGCACGCGAAATCGTTTTTCACTTCAGTGTGAAGATTTAGGAATCTGTTGGGCCGATTTTTGAGGACATTGGAAGATGAGGGTTGTGGTTTAGACTTGGTAGGCCGAAAGAAATTCAGCCGTTCCACTATCTCGTATCTGCAGGTCAGGAACTCATTCATCTGTGACCAGGGTGGCAGATTCTTCCGGGATGTCAAAGATTGTTCCCATAAAGATAGAGTTGCTTCGGGCAATTTGGTAGAGCATATATATACCAGCAGCGGATCCCAATTGTCAGTGTCTACGGCCTG
The DNA here is from genome assembly GCA_963668005.1 of Melieria crassipennis. Classification (NCBI taxonomy): domain Eukaryota; kingdom Metazoa; phylum Arthropoda; class Insecta; order Diptera; family Ulidiidae; genus Melieria; species Melieria crassipennis. The sequence continues at coordinate 34,754,423 of OY764963.1, read as the reverse complement.
AGACTTGAGAATAGACAGACAATTGTTTACAGAATTCTGGATCCGCTGTAGTGCCTCACTATTTTCGGTGTGGGCAGGAGTGATATTCAATAGAGATCGAATTTGGTTGTCAACGAGGATGCGTTTGTTCTCATAGCGGGATCTAAGAGCTTCCCACGCGAGTGCGAAATTCTCATCGGTTAATGCGTATTGTTTAACAATAGCACCGGCTCGGCCTTGCGTTTTGTATCGGAGGTGATACAATTTTTGGGCTGGAGTGAGCTGGGGGTGGTTGATGTATACCGCAGTAAACATGTCCCGAAAGGACGGCCACTGCTCATAGCCCCCGAAGAAGGTTTCGGTGTCGCAAGGAGGAACTTGGAGGCAAATGTAGGAAGTATTTGCTGGTTCTAGAGGTTGAACCAGTTCCATATGCGTAGCAGGCGGGGGGGACTGAGGTTGGAGCATCTTAATGATGTCCAACATCTTAGCCATGCACAACTCGTATTGGTCTGTGCAGGCATCGATCTTTTGCCTAGCCGACTCTTTGAAACCGTCGGGCTGGCTGTTGTCTTCAGCAATGAAGACTGCCTGATGTGCGCGCATTAGCCTCTCCCATTGGGCTTGCAGATTTTTCTGCTTAATTTGAACCAGGGATTTGGTCCAATCCTCAATGGGAGCCGATGAAAACGTTGTGCATAATTGCACGAGTCTCTCGGACTCAAAACCAAAAGTGGCAACACTGGGATCGGTTGCTTTGGGACTAGGTGGCTTGGAGCGAGTTTTGAGTGCCTCGCGAGTGACAGGAACTGTCAAATGTGCCTCAGTCGACTTTGAACATCTTGGAGTAGAAGATTCCATTTTTTTAATTGGACGCTTGGGGGATCGCTCAACAGGCATTGAAATGGCTTAAAAAGCTCGAAAGGGGGGGTAAAATTCGATTGAATATAATATTAGGCTTATGAGGAATAAGCCGGAAATATTACCGCGTCCGCGCGAACGATAATTTAGAGATGGGGGAAAGTGTAAAAAATTTTCAATACGAATTTGTATTTCTGTTGAGGATAAAAGTTGACAACTGTGTGTAAACGCGTCGAGAAATTGGTATATATATATTGGGAAAAAATTAGAAATATGTAAATAAGAATTGGGGGAATTATTATTAAACAGGAAAATTTTTTAATATATCGTCAAATGTGTATGTGAATGTGTCTTTATTTGTGTGCAAACGTAAATATATGTTTGTTTGTAAAGAGTCAGTGTGTGATAATATCTATGTATATTAGTGTTAACGGGTAATAATAATTAATTCTTATTTAGTGAACGATTAAAAAATTTTGAGTACAAGTGGGGTGTTTTTGTCCCACTGTATTTATTTGGGGTGATACGAGCTGTGCAGTGACTGTCTATGTGCAGCACTATTGAAAATTTTCTAAGTCTCAGAAAATTGTTCAATGTGCTGCGAAAATAGGCTACTCGTCCCACTGTATTTGCGTTTGCTTACTTCTGCCAGCGAGAGTGGGTAAATTGCTTAGGCAGAAGTAAGAATGTGCAATTGCACTTAGAAGCAGCAGCGGGAGTGCTTGCTGCTCAGTGCTTGCTTATGTCGCAATGTCGGGATCTCCTGCTGGATCTGGGTGTCCGCTCCTGTGTTGTGCTGCTGTTGTGTGTTTGTGCTGTTCTCTGCTTCATTTCTTCTGTTCTGCTCTGCGTTGTGGGTGTGTATTGTTATGTTATTTTTGATGTGCGTGTTTTTGTTTTTGTAAGTTTCTTTGCACTTCACTGCACTGTCCAATGTTTCGTTTAGACTTTTGGTTTTTAATTTGTCTAATTTGTGCACTGTTTTTTTTAATTGTATTTCGTTGGTTTGTGAAGAGTTGTCACTGTTTGTTTTATTTGGGTTTGTCTTTTCGCTTTTAGTTTTGCACTTGTTGTGAATTGTTTTGTTACTGTTTGGGATTGTTGATCGATTTGAACTTGTTTTTTGTTTACTAATGTTTGTAATGTTTTTTTTGTTTAATTATGTAATACGCGGCGCGGGTTCGCGTTGGATCGAAGGACCATGGATCGATTCACGCGGAGCGGTCGAAATGAAAAGCGGGGCGGTTCGGGTTTTTTGTACTTTATTACACGGCGTACGAATAACAAGCAAGTACACGAAACATGAAACGATACACAACGGCCGAAGCCGGGGAGCAGAAAATATGGGGAACATGAGCACAAGAGGAGAAGGAAAGATTGGGATTAGTGATGGTATCGACGGATCACTAAATACACCACAGTACATCTGAACAGCATCAAAGTTATATTTCAATGACTGTGCCAAACCCAAAGATGTTGCCAAAGATTATTACATCTCTGATGTTGTGCACTGTCTGAAACACACATTCCCAGCTGCTCGTAGTGAGAGTTCTTTCCAATCTATTGACGAATGTATTGTAAAATTCAAAGGTAGATCAAGCATGAAGCAATATAACACTTCGTTCAATAATGTGGGTGACTGACACATAGATGGCGGCACTAATACTAAAGCAATATTTTTTTTCGAACTTGTGAACCTTTATAGGCTTACTGTCAAAATTATATGTCAATCCGACCATTACTTTACAAGTTACAGTGCTTTAAGTGACACTACTTTTGAGTTTTCAAAAAAAATGAATTCAAAGCTATTCCGTGTGCTGATTTAGCATTGTTTTTTAATGAAAAAAAATACTGTTCAATGCCAGGAATGGCTTGAAAAACATTATTCGGACTCTGCTCCATCAAAAAGAACCATTCGTAAGTGGTTTGCTAAATTCCGTACAGGCCATATGAGCACCGAAGACGATGAACGCAGTGGACGTCCAAAAGAGGCTGTTACGGACGAAAACATCAAAAAAATCCACAAAATGATTTTGGAAAATCGTAAATTGAGGTTGATTTGTATAGCTGACACTCTAAAGATATCAAAGGAACGTGTTGGACATATCGTTCATGAATATTCGGGTATGCGAAAGCTATGTGCAAAGTGGGTGCCGCGCGAGCTCACAATCGACCAAAACCAGAACGTGTCGATGCTTCGGAGCAAAAAAAAAATTTTACTGAAAAGTTGGAAGATCGCTATAATCGGTGTATCGCCCTCGATGGCAACTATGTTGATGAATAAAAACGAATTTTGGCAAAAAAATGTGTTTTAATTAGTTAGTCACCCACATTATTGAACGAAGTGTTATGATCGGTTGTGGCAATAGTTCATCCGTCGCGTGCTTTAAGGCGTAGTAGCTCGGAAAGCAGCATTCACGACCGCCCGTAAGGTATTGTATTTTCGCACAGACAATTGAGCCGTTCAGTGCACAGAGTGATTAACTCCACTTTTTGAAAAATCTTAAATTTAAGTGTCAAAGCACTTGGTATAGTCATAACTTTTTATATTTATTAAAACTTTCCTGAATAGTAAAGATTAACACCATTAAACGACAAAATATATATATTTGAATTTAAATTATAAAGGGAATTTAAAAAAAAACAAATTTATTTCATCGCATTTCTCAACTTTTTGTTTTATGGAGTTAATCGATTTGTGCACTGAGCGGCTCAATTGTAAATCGTAATAAAGCCCCAAGGCTTGGATAGTAGATAAGCACTTTGCATTAGTCACAGTTTCCCGTTTATCTAATATATTCGCAGCTCGTTTGATTTTATCTGATGATGTGCTGGTAATTAGGTCCTCAACTTTTCGCCGTTTACTGCGTTCCGATGATTGCTCATACCTCAAAGTTGGTCTGCCTTTACTCGTACTAGGTTGCTAAAGAACAGTATATCAAAATATGTGTGTACCAGAGAACGGCGCCAGTGCAACGCAACAATAAGTACACCGAATACATACTCTGTATTTTGTATACTCGAGTGCCATAAACACCGCAAAAGAAATTGTGCGGTGTTGATTTTACTCGTCGTTCATTTGCTGAGAGATTCATGCGATTATAACATACTCAATACTTTTCGTTCTCGTCATATTTCGACTATATAAAAACAATGAGCGCAAAAAACACTACCAGTAAATACCGTAACCAGCATGAGCGAAATTTTGAGTAATGTGCGTTTTCGCACTCAAGCTTTTTTTCAATATTTCGTTCGGCACTTTACCTGCACGAATACCTACATAACTTCGGCACGCGCTCGACTTGTTGGTGACGAGCAGTGCTGCCACTTCAAAAATTTTTTCCCGACCAAGCTTCCGACCTCAACCGATCAAATTAAAAATTTACGGTATCTTTAAAGTAATTTTTATATTACAATTTCATTTTTTAATCAATTACTTACTTACTTACTTAACTGGCCATAACAACCCGCTATCGGGTTACGGCCTGCCGCAAAACTTCTCTCCAGGCGCCTCTGCTTTGCGCGCGCCTTCCCCAGTTGGTCACACCAAGTGATGACAGGGCCTCTTCAAATTGGTCCTTCCACCGGAGACACGGCCTCCCTCTTCGCCGTCGACCTCCAACCATCGCATCGAACACCTTTTTCGCCGGAGCTTCGTCGTCCATACGGCAGACATGACCGAGCCAGCGTAGCCGCTGGATGTTAATTCGCTGCGCTACGTCCATGTCCTTATACAGCTCATACAGCTCGTTATTGGTTCGTATACGATGGTCGTCACCAACACGTACAGGGCCGAAGATTTTGCGAAGTACCTTCCTCTCGAACACTCCAAGGCCCGCTATGTCGTTTCGTGTCATTGTCCACGCTTCAGCGCCATAGAGAAGCACGGGCAAGATAAGCGTCCTATAGAGCGCAAGTTTTGTCGGTCGAGAGAGGTCTCTACTTCTCAATTGCCTACCGAGACCGTAGTAGCACCTGTTGGCAAGAGTAATCCTTCGCTTTATCTCCAGACTGACATCATTGCTGCTGTTGATGGCGGTGCCAAGGTAGACGAATTCCTTGACAACTTCAAAGGTATACCTGTCGGCCTCGACGTGAGACCCTAGCCGCTGCGAGTCCCTGCGTGTAGACAGCATATACTTCGTCTTGCCCTCATTTACTACAAGACCCGCAAATGCAGCGGTGTCATCTCGCTTGTTACGCCCGATGACATCAATGTCATCAGCGTAGGCAAGGAGCTGGACACTTTTGTTGAAGATTGTACACCGGCCTTGCGCAGAACACTCTCCATGGTGAAGTTGAAGAGATCGCAGGACAAAGGATCGCCCTGTCTGAATCCTCGAACGGTATCAAATGGGTCGGAGAGGTCACTTCCAACCTTGACGGAGCTGCGCGTATTGCTAAACGTCGCTCTGCAAAGTCTCACGAGCTTTGCAGGGATACCAAGTTCAGACAATGCGGCATATAGGCGATCCCTTATCGGGCTATCGAATGCTGCCTTGTAATCGATGAAGAGATGGTGTGTATCGATTTGGTTCTCATGGGTCTTCTCCAGGATTTGGCGTAGAGTGAATATGTGGTCGATGGTGGACTTACCAGGTCTAAAGCCGCACTGATAAGGTTCAATCAGCGCCTTGGCAAGTGGCTTTAATCTTTCACAAAGTACGCTCGTCAGGACCTTGTATGCAATGGGAAATAGGCTGATACCCCTGTAGTTGGCGCATATTGTTGGGTCGCCTTTCTTCAGCACAGGACAAAGGGCACTAAGGTTCCAATCGTTGGGCATTCGTTCCTCCAGCCATATTTTGCAAATGAGCTGATGCATGCACCCAATCAGCTCACCGCCGCCGGCCTTGAACAATTCAGCTGGTAGCCCATCCGGCCCTGCAGCTTTGTTGTTCTTGAGTCGCTGGATAGCGACCCAGACCTCGGTATTGCGGTATTGTTCCCTTCGTCGCCTGCGAGCAGCTTGGTGAAGTGCTCCTTCCACAACCTCAGTACACCCTGCGCATCCGTAACCAGATCCCCGTTTTCGTCTCTGCAAGAAGATGCCCCGGGCTTAAATCCTTCCGTGAGACGCTTAACTTTTTGGAAGAATTTTCGGGCGTCATTCCTGCTCCTGCACTCCTCGATTTCCTCACGCTCGCGCCTTTCTTGCTCCCGTTTCTTGCGTCTAAAAAGGGACCTCTCCTTCTTCCTCTCCTCCCGGTATTTTTCTGTCACGGCTCGCGTGGCAGCCGACTGCAGGGTCTTCTTGTAGGCAGCATTCTTCGCTGCAGTGGCTGCGCGACACTCTTCATCGTACCATTGGTTTTTTGGTGGTGGGCGTCGAAAACCAAGGACATTTTCTGCGGCGGCGCGCATAGAGTGGGATAAGTGAGCCCATAATCCGCCGATGTCATCAGGTGGAGAGGGGGAGCGACCGAGCTGGTTGGAGAGTTGAGCGGAGTAAGCTTCGGCTACCCCTTGTGATCGCAGCTTACTGATGTCCAGCTTTCTTCGCAAACTAGGTTGTGCGGTCTTCGCTGCGCAAAGACGCATGCGTACCTTTAATCAATTAATGAAAAGATATTCACATCACAAAACGGACCGAAATTCATTTAAGCAGACCAACGGACCAAAAATCTGACCAATTTTGGTCCGAAAAGACGAAAAGCGGCAACCCTGGTGACGAGCCTACTCAGCTTCTACACATAGTGCGTATATGCATCTGTACATATACATATTATTTATGTTGTGCACACGAAGTACGAGTACTACTCATAATTGTCATCGTACTCGTCGGGTACGATTGCCGAATGTGAAAACAAAAATTTTCGAAGCAAAGTAAAGCAGATACGGCGAACTCATATGCTTGAGTGTGTCGACATGGGTATGGTAAATACTCATACAAAATCAATGCGGTGGCGATCACACCGCAACCGCTTTTAAGGCGAGTATACTCAGAGTCATAAAAATAGGCACTCGTGCAGTTCTCTGGTGTGTACATATTTCAATTTTAGCACTAAATTTTCTGTAAACTCACGTCATTATCATGCTCTTGCAGTTGTCCATGCGTGCTACAGTCGACTTCCTAAAATATGTACAATAAGTACAGAGTCTTTTATTCAAGCTAAAACTTTACAAAAATAAGACCACTTACAGAAAGTTCTTCGCTGCCCAACTTAAAACAACAATTCAGCCAATTCGAATGCTTTTCATTAAGCCTGCCTCTATTCCTGTGGGAAGCTTTCCATAACCTCCGGAATTTCCATTCCAACGACTTCAGCTTATTCTCTTGCATTTCTGTTACTAAATGAGTCCCAACCTTGCCCTTCATATAGGTCACCATTGCAGCAGCTGCTTTGCCGCTGCTCTCATTGTTCATCACAAGCCATACTTCAAACAAATCACAATTTTTTATTGTATGTGCCATTACAAAAAGTTAATTTGTAGGTGGCGACGCAGCTAATTTTTTTTTATTTAAAAGACCGTTCTTTTACGGTTATTTTTCACTTATCATTAAAGAGATGCATTGAGACGTGTTTTTTTTTTCGTCTCCCAAAGTTAGCGATTGAGAAACACTTTTCGTGATACAGAGCGTGTTTTTTAAAGCAACGTAATTTCGCATATCTTGATCAAAACAAAACACAAAAGCGGTGCCTACTTGCCTGAACTCTATATTTTTCTTACGTATGTAATTTATATCCATACATAGTACCTGTAAGTTCAAAATTGTACTTACATTTATCACAAAAATCATGAGTTGCTCTGGCGAAAATGTATTCCAACAAAAGGCTCAACTTTGTGAATGGCTGCTGCCTACATTTATTATTTTTTTTAAGAAATATGTTGGATTTATCTTATTGGAAGTATTACCTCAACATATATGTAAACAAATATAATGTTTGCAACGTCGACTTTTTGTATTTTTGGCCACACTCGCGACACTGTGCACCGCCCGATGGTGCCACTATCGTAAGAGAAATTTATTATCGTATAGTACATCCTCGTAGACGGCTACTCTCAAAATTTCAGCCATATTGGATTTGTAGTTTTGTTTTGACCGCGTGTGGAAACGAACGTGTCCGCGGATTTTAGAAAAATGGAAAAAGAGCAATATTGGTCGGTGATTCGCCAAATTGGTCGCATTAGGCTACGAACAGCTGCCCCATTCACTGTATTCTCCAGATTTGGCCCCGTGTGACTTCTTTTTGTTTCCAAACTTGAAAAAGTCACTCGCCGGGCAGAAATTTGACTCGAATGAGGAGGTTATCGCCGCCACGGAGGCCTCCAGAAAACGTATTTTTCAGACGGGTTAAAGAAGTAGGAGCATCGCTGGGTCAAGTGTATCGAGTTGAAAGGAGATCGGTGGCCAATGGCAGTATTTTGTAACATGCTTGATGTTAGTGCGTTGAATGCATTCGTGACGTTCATTGCATTGTTCCCGAATTGGAAAAATTCTAAAACGAACCATAATAATCGTCGTCGCCTTTTTATCGAGCAGCTTGGATTGAATCTCGTTGAAAAACAGATAACCAAACGTAAAAAACAACCTCAAAGTAATGATGCTTCCAGTGTTATTCAAAGAATTCGGGGGATTCGCCATTTACCAAGTACATCAAAACGAGGCCGATGCTACATCTGCACATATAAAAATAACAAAAATCTGTTTGCCACACGCTGTGAAAAGTGTAGAAATTTCATTTGTGCTGAACATAATTTCAATTTATGCGAAAAATGTACAAATAATTTACAAAAGTTAAAAATTCAATTTTTTTTTCTAATATGTGTAATATTCTAATTTTAATTTCATTCTAAATCTACCTTTATGAAGTTCAAATGTATTAATATGATAGTAAACAATATAATAAACATAAAAAATCACAAAACATAAATGGTTGTTAATTTTTTTTTAGCTTTTTTACAATTAAAAATATATGTGTATGCGCGCGCATACAATGGGACCGATTAGATGTATTTCTCGAGGGACCGATGAGGGTTAAAAACATTGTGTTTTAAATATAATTCCTTTCTTAACTTGAAGTCCACAAAACAAAACCTGAACTCAAGTAATAACAAAATTTAAAATCAAATGTAAACAATTAACTACTTATTACAGTAAATAACTAAAATTTGCCCCAAGTTTTCTACGGTCAGCATATGCCATGCCTATGCCGTACACCAGCTCGTACAGTACGAAGACGTTCATTATTCTTGTATGCTGTACTCAGCAATGCCCTAGAAAATAGCTTAGTGAGCCAAACTACAACACCCTCAATAATGATCGTAATAACATCATTCTCAGAATAACAAAAGTCTGGGCTTTTCCAAATTGACCCCCTCCCCTCCCAACCCTTTTACACACAGGAGCACATCAATCTCACTCTTGATCGTTTGCATAGAAGAACATAAATCTATATGGATATGTTTATATACATAAGCCAAATACGGCAAAAATTTAAAAAAAAAGTATGCAAAAATATGCCAAATATGCAACAAATATGCAAAATACGCCAAAATATGCAAACATATGCACTGCACTGCACGCACGTATACGAACACAAAGCAGCGTCGTTCCGAACGCAGCTTCAATGTCATTTTAGACTTCATCCGAGTAACATTACGTTCGTTTGTTGAGTGGTTGCACGCATTTCTGCACACTGAGTGTTTCTTTGTCGTCTTTTTTTATTAAATGTATGAAATCTAACCACTGTTAACTCTTTCACACAAACATTTTTAAGTCTTGCTACACATAAAATGTTCTAAAGATAATTTTTTTCAAGTTAATATATCAAAACTAATTAATTAAGACCCAAATATTGCTCAGTGCTTTTTACGAATACATTGAAAAAATGCTTGGTTGTGTTAGTGCCCATCACTGCTATATGAGAATGACGACGCCCCTTCTTATGCCCACTGTGGTAACAAAACTCATCTATGGTATGCTTTTGTAAGGTAATATGGGTATCAAACGATTCAGCGTGTCATTGCGGCAAACATAAGCTATAATATAATCGGCCACGCCCACTTTTCGTGCCCACTAAACTAACAAAACGAAGCTACGGTACATGTCGGTAAATCAGTATTAATATCAAATGATTCTGTGTTTCATTGATGTTAACATAGGATATATAAGATTGACCACACCCACCTGATACGCCTTCTCGCCACGCTATAATAATTCAGTTATAGTATGTGTTTGAAGGACGATATGGATATCAAACAATTCAGCGTTTCCTTACGGCAAGCATGGCTTATGGGACCAATTTGGATACTTCCTTCGGCGGGTTTGTTCATAATTGCTACGCGAAGGTTTAGGAAAAACGAAAAGACGGGAAAACAATTCGTAGCACCAGCACCATACATGTTTAGACAGTAACTTTGGAACCATAAGTCACACATCAATTAAATTTAGTACGAAGTTACTATTTAGTCATGTCCTTCGATAGAGGAAATGGGGTATTGAACGAGAGGTGTGACACCGCCCATACAACCCAACTTTTTTAATATGAAATAGCTTCGGAATTTTAAGCCGCACAGCGTTGGAAGCTGGGGTACCGTCGTCTCATAGAAGTGTCATTCTACTATTAAAACTTGATGGGCGTTGGACAAGGGGCGTGGCACATTTGCTTAACCCAAACTATCCGCATGATTTTGGAAATGTTAGTCGCAAATCAATGTAACTTAGTACGAACCTACCATTTAGTCATATCTTTCTACAGATTTTTTATGACCCAACATTTACGCAGTACTGTAGGACCACATAGATGAAACTTGGTACGAACTTTCCACTTAGAAGCGCAATTCGCGTAGAAGAAAGTTGGACAAAGAGGCGTGGTACCGCCTCCATTTTTATATACATATGTAGATTGTTTGTCCTGACTGACTGACCGATTGATTAATTGATTTATCATCTCCCAGGCCAAACCGCTGAGGCTACAAACATGAAATTTGAACTATAGAATGAACATCCGCTAAGACGCGATTTTTCGAAATTCGGGGTCTAAAGGGGCAAAACATGTGTTAAGGTGTTGTGGGAAGAAACGTGATTTAATAGACATATTTATGGTATTCACAGTTTGCGGGAAAATTTTATTTCGGGCAATTTTCCCTAAAAAACGATCTAACTGTGAGCACCCCATTGTATATCTTTCAAACAATTGTGGAAAAATTATCAAAATAAAAATGCCTCGCTCAAATGGCAAACAAACGTTGAACATCAAATAAAGAAATCGTTCCGATAGTGGCACAAAGTACTCAAAAAATTCGCTCCGGAGATTGTGTCAAAAAATTAATTTGAATTTGCTTTTTGACTATTTCAATAAACATGCTCAGCAGTGCGGCAAATTTTGAAACTACCGGTATCTGTGTTTTTCATACAAAGCAAAAACAATTGAGATAATATATGGGAAAATTCGGGAAAATTGCCAGGTGGGAAATTTAACATGCTAGATACCGGTGAACTGTGAACAGCATAATTGATTTCGAACTTCCTGAAAATACTCTAAATCAAAAATAATTCGACACGTATTGTATAGTTTTTCGAAAATCAAAATTTAACTGGGCCAACAATGGGTTAAGGTTTGTTTACGGGAAGAATCCGAAAAAACTTGAACCGATAGGCCTATTGACTTCATAAAATGTAAAAATAATGTAAATAAAAACCTTAGACACGTGTTTCTCTTTATTTTCAAAATCGAAATATAACCGGATCAACGACGGGATAAAAACTTCAAGTAATCAAATCAAATTAAGATACAATTTTTTTTTAGCCTTTGACTTCAAACTCGCTGAAAGTACTTCAAATGTAAAATAACTCGATACATGTTTTTCATTTTCCGAATATTAAAGTCGGACGGGGTCGACGACGGGTTAAAAGTTTGTATGGAGAAACTGTGAAAAACCATCAATTAATGGGCCCATTGACTTCCAACTTGGTGAAAGTACTTTTCGTGAAAAATAATTTTATACGTGTTTTTCACTTTTTTGAAAATCAAGATCTAACGGGTCAACAATGGGTTTGTATGGAGAAACAAGATTTATTGGGCCTTTTGACTTCAAACTTAGCAAAAGCACGTGCTTTTCGTGTTTTTGAAAATCGAAATCTACCGCGATAAACGCGATGAAATCATATGATTGACTTCAATTTTTTTGCTAAAACACTTGAAATCAAAGATAATTAGATACATGTTTTTTTTAATTAAAATCTGACGGGTGAACAATAGGTTAAGAATATGTATCGGGGGAAACAAGACAGTTTGCGTGCAAAGCCGCGGGGCCCAGCTAGTGCGTTTCTTATAATTCTCAACTGCTTCATGTGTTTTTCAATGGAAGTATAGAGTTTTTACAAAGCCGGAATCGCGCTAGGAACCGAACCAGGGCCTCTGGCATGAAAAGCCAGCATTCTATCGTCTGGACTATCGAGGCCAACCCACTACGCTTGTACGTTCACTTCTTTCTTCTAAACTCGTTTTACTCAAATGTACATTCCACATATGTACATTACAAAGTAAAGTGCACTTGGAAATCACGATACGAACTATCATTCGGGTTTTAAAATCTACTTTTTTCGCATTTCTGTTTCTTTCTTGTTTGCTTTCTTATCGTAAGCCACAACCGGAGGTAATCCGAACATACCTTACCAATACCTTACTTTTGGTAGCATGCAATTTACTTTTTATATTTTTTATATTTTTCATACGTATTTTGCCTTACTTTTTTTGTAAGCTTCAAATTGAAGTATTCATAACTCCGCTTATCAATACCTTACTTCTGTAAGCTTCTGTTTTCAGCATCCGAAATAAGGCATAAATCATGCATTACTTTGGAATCACCAAATTTTCCACTGGGAATTTCTTGGAATACGCGAATATGCGTATTTATAATTGTGTAAGGTGAACTTGCTATTGTTCATTGTCGAAAAAAGCCGGAATGTTCAGCACATAAATAGTTTGGATCGCAAAAGACCGCCTGCCGCGCAGCTCCGAGCAAAAAAATTGTTTGTCAATATTATTGTATTGTGTTTGTTCTTTTATGTGATTATACGTACGTATGGCAACCCTGGGCATCCCGAAGGGAGTATCCCTTTCCTCAATCCATTTGAAATGTGTGTTGTAACACATGTTGGAAAAAAGAGTGTTACATACACATTCAAAAAACGGGTGAAATATGTGGTATCTCCAGCGGCGGATTCAGATCCCCCCCCCCCCCCCCCCCGAAATATTAGGGTCGACTTTAAAACTGCATACGAATTAAAAGGCATTTTTGTTTTTTGAATGGTTTTTCGACACATTTATATATATACGTCTGTACCCGGCGACATCGCTCGCCGATTTCATAATTAATTTGTTTCATAAATATTTTTGCTATGACAAAAAATTTCAGCGCACAATTGCAGGTATAGAATTGTGATCTCAGCCGATGTTTAGACTTTGCAAAATCAGTTTATGAAGAGTTACAAGAGTTGCGTGGAAACGTTCAAATGAGTTTCTGAATATCTTTGAACAAGCTAAAGAAAAGGCAAATAATGTTGGATTTATGATAGAAGTACCTCGACGAGTTGGACGTCAAATTAATCGAGACAATTATGTCGGAGAGCCAGAGGACTATTTTCGTTGCTCCATATATATCCCCTTTCTAGATCATTATTCAGATCAAATAAATGTGAGGTTTATAAAGCATAGAAATTTACTGTCCAAAATGCAGAATATTTTACCCAGCAAGGCATTTGTTTTGCAAAGCAATGATATCCAGAAAACGGGTCAATTGTTCGAAAAATATTGGCCAGACGATTTTTCAACGTCTGTGGATGACTTCGTGCCAGAGCTGATTATGTGGCGCCGGTACTTTTTTGTAATAATCTTTGTAGACATTGTTAAACATTTAAATAATTCTTTCAGATATTGGGCCAATATATCAAAAATTAATTTGCCGGAAAATTTTATTGACGCTTTAAACCAGTGCACTGCAGTGCGATGAAAAGCTCTATCCACTAATTTTCCATTTTTTGAAGATTGGTGCAACACTGCCAGTGTCTGTTGCAACAAGCGAACGGTCATTTTCAACACTACGTCGATTGAAAACATATTTACGGAGCAGCATTGGGCAAGACAGATTACTTGGTTTGGCACTTCTTAGGGCCAATTTTTCAGTGTGAGTTTAACTCAGTTTCTAGTTTAAACTTAGTTTAAACGCAAAATCGAATTTTTCAGTCATATTTGACTGAAGTTTAAACGCCCAACCCTGAACGGTTAAACTAAGTTTAAACCATGATACAAAAATAGAAGGTAGAGCCGATGCTTCTTCTCAGCCGCCATATTGCGCATCTGACGCTAAAGGTCTTTTTGACGTTCTTCTTTGAAAATGTGCTACCGTACTGTTGTTAGAAAATCCCTTGAACATTTTTTTACGTCAACAAAATTGAAATGTATTTTGTTTAGGTTTTTGGGTTTAGATTGTCAAAATGTGAATATGTATTTGTTCCGTATGTATATTTTCCACAATGAACTCATCATACTTATAGTTTTAGTGTTTGATGTTTGAGCTTTAATCAACGGTTGACGAATGAATAAAAATGTTTCAAATACGACAATTTGTTGCTACTGACACTGTTGTTGCCTATCTCTCACCTAAGCTTCGTTTTTATTTTCAAACTTCAAATGTAAACAATGCAACTTGGCAATCTAGTCCTTTTCTATAAATCAGTCAAGTCAAAGCAAACAAAAAAATAACGGTTCCATAAATACGCAGCGTAGGTGGTCGAGAAATTTTAATCACTTGAATTTTAATAATTAATATAAAATACGATATGAGTTGTTGCTTTAACGGTTGCCACAATACCCGTACTATTTGCCATAACAGCGCGATTAGGTTTTTCTGTTTCCCCACAATACAATTCATGCGTGAACGGTGGATTACTGCGTGTGGTGTGAACCTCAGTGACCTACCCAAGAAGCCGTTTGTTTGCTCCATCCATTTCTCCAAAGAAGAAATTTCTTCGGAAAATGGAAGGAGACAACTAAATGCAAACGCTGTCCCGATGCCGTAAGTACTTGATAATTACCAACAGAATTTTCAAAAACCATTCGTAGGCAACAACAAGAAGCTATTCAAAACGAAGAATACTTGGACGAATACATGGTCTATTTAGAAGGGTATGTAATTTTAGTTTAAGTAGCGCAAGAATTAAGGAATATTTGCACTTCAAAATTTTAACTTAGGCAACAAGGAGACGACGAGCCACGATCAGTTGCGAACGTTGCGAAGAAGATAATAAGAAAGGGGTACACAAGTATCGCAACTCAAACGGAGTAAGTCTCAGATTTTTATAGATTTCATAGATAAAAAGCAACAGAGTACCTAAAACTTAAAAACTACGGGTTTCGGACGGCGTCTGGCGGCGACGAAAGTTATACTTATGTTAATCTCCTTTCAGAGGGAGGATTACATAAGCCAACTTCAGAATTCCTACAAATTTTACAAATTTTAAATACTATTTTCACCAACATTAACGGTGAAAGTTTGGTGGAAACACCAAACTACATGGAAAAGTTATTAACAAACAGCCAAAATTGCACGGTTTTAGAGCAACGTGTTTCGAAACGGTTCTTTTTGGGTCGAACATTTTTTAGGATACGGTTTTTAAACAGCAATTAGAAAACACAAAAAAAAATGAATATGAATAAAAAATTAAAAAAAAAAACAATTACATAGTAATTTACCTTTGCATTATTCATTGCGTTGTTGCTTGTCTAACAGTTACTAATATTACTAAACAAAATGAACTAGTCACATTGAAATGTATATTTCGTGTTTATTTTAAAAAAGATCTAAAAATCCTTAGAACCTTAAGTAGCCCTAATTCAGTATTACAACGAAGTGGCATCACGACTCAAGCTTTTGACAAATACGAGAAACGTCAATAAAAACGTTTAGTGTCAAAAAATTTCCCAGCGGTTCTACCTTCTATTTTTGTATCATGGTTTAAACCATGATACAAAAATATACAGGTAGTTTCAATGCGACAGATAAAAATAAAATTGACAATTGGAAAAAAATATTTGTTTACAAATTGTGTACTACTATTTTCATTTTTGCTACAGAGCTGCAATTTCACACAATTAGTTTATGTAGTATATGATTCAGTTTCTGTATTTCTTACTTTTTTTTGCACCCTTAAAATTTTATTTGTCAAAAAAGCAAATGACTTTTAATTTTGCTCGATTGAATCTACCTGTATATTTTTGTATCATGGTTTAAACTGTCAACTGCCAGTTGACAGTCTGACAGTTCATTTATTTTGGAAATTTGAAAAGCGCAATTTCAATTTTCGATATAAAATAAATATAATTCGACCAAAAATAGCAATGAGTGGGCAAATTCGTGACGAGGAAGATGATAGCGATGCAGAAATGTTTGATGTGTTAAATAATACGGTGATGAGAAGATTGGAAATCGTGAGAATGCGGCCGGACCATTTCCATTTATTTGGGCGACAGGGACTTTTACGGTCGCTTGCGCATGAGCAAAGCTTCTGCTTATAATATTTTACAGCTCATCGGTCCTCATATAAAGCATCCTACACTTGTGTATTTCCCCCTTACAAGTACAAGAAGCCTTTCATTTTCCCGTGACGGAAAATTTGCGCTACGTTTGCTTATTTTGAATTTTTTGATGAAGTACATTTTTTGAGCGCAAAGAATTTATTTACGAATGACAATCAAAACAAAGAAAAATTATTATCTAGATAAAAATATTGCCAGTATTGCCACACTCAAACGACTAAAATTTGATCCAGTTAAACTACTACTGAAAAACTGCTTTGTCTTTTAAACTAAGTTTAAATGTAAACGAAGTTCAAGCAAACTACGTTTGAACTGGGTTTAAACTCGCACTGAAAAATTGGCCCGTAACCCTTTCCGACATGAAAAAAACCCGTTCTATATGAATTGTATGGGCTGTAGCCCAATATATTGGACATTGTGACTGAAATAGTTAATGTGCATCGAGACATAGAAGTTGATCCTACCAACATTTTAGACGAGCTTGCAAAAAAGCGTAAGCGTAAACTGCCTTTCGGTAAACTGTCTGTCTTTAAGGTAGCATGGCACGTTAGAAAGGGGAATTTTTAATGATTTACAAAATTATGTATTTTTCTACTCCTTTATTATCAATCTTTTTTTTTACAATATATTGAAGGTTTGAGGAGCACAAACAAAATTTTCTTTTTTGTTTTTTTTAGCATATTGTCTCTTACAGTATTGTGCAAAACCTAAGCAACTTTTTAATTTCTTATGAACAAAATATTTTCAAATAATTTGGTATTATTTTAAAGCTTAGAATGTAATTACAACAAATATTTACAGGGCAATACATATAACTTCACTAATGAGAAATAAATCAACGACATTTAAATAGATACCAAAATTCGCTGCGCGAAACGTAAGCAACTCTGTTAACTTCAGCTACTGTTTTAGAATTACGGTTATCATAACGGTGATTTTTAAGTGAATTGAACTCAGTTATCGTAAGTGTTATGGGAGTGTTATGATTTGGACATGCTTCTCTGGGTTTGGTCTTGGCCCTGTACACGAAATTTCGACATAAATGGATCGCTTTGTCTATAAGGATATTTTAGAATACCAGATGCTGCCCTATGCCAAAGACAATGTGCCACTTCGATGGGTGTTCCAACACGACAATGATCCGAAACACACATCGAAGTTGGTAAAAGAGTGGCTCAGTTCAAATAGGATTACAGTCCTTTATTGGCCGGCCCAATCACCGGACTTGAATCCCATCAAAAATTTGTTCGGCATTCTTAAAAAGCGTCTGGGCGTAACACGCTTTCATAATATGGGAGAATTGTTTTTTAAGTCAAAATAAGAATGGGGAAAATACCTGAAACCACAATTTTAAACCTAATTGAGTCAATGCCTAAAAGATGTGCTGCAGTCATACAAAGCAAAGGGTATTACACCAAATACTAGTATAAAGTTGCTTAGGTTTTGCACAGCTAATTTTGGAGTTTGTTTCGTTTTCGTAAATGTTTTTACCGTTTGTGAATTGATATGTTTGGTTTTTTTATATATTTGTTGTAATTACATTCTAAGCATTACATAAATATAAAATTATTCCCACTTCGTATTGAACTATTAGCAAATATGGAGTTTTATACATGAGTAATACAAAAGTTGCTTAGGTTTTGCACAATACTGTATATAGGTGGAGCTGAAGTCGCGTAGAAAAAAAAAAACCTCCATTACGGACACTTAACCTCCGGATTGGCTAATCTGAAACAAAAAACCCAAAAATATTCATAGTTATTAAGCTTTCGGACACAGGAATTCACCAGAAAAATAAAAAAAAACGCTAAAAATAAAAGGATAGGAGCTTTTTGAAAAAAAGTGTCAAAAATTTACTGCGTTTTTTACCTTTTTTCCCCAGAAAAAGTACTTTAAATAAAAAATTTTCTTAAATATTGTGGATTCTTGTATAAAATAAGTTAATAAAAAGAACTAAAAAATTTTTTTTTTAAATCGGTCGAGCCAATCCTTCCTTGTTCCGTGTTCCTTAAACCTTCAATATATTGTACACAAATTTTCAAAAAGATTGATAATAAAGGAGCTGAAAAATAAATAATTTTGTAAATCATTAAAAATTCCCCTTTCTAACGTGCCATGCTACCTTAAAGCGAACTTCGAAGGACTGGGCAAAATTGTTCGGTTTAACCGAAAGTTCGCTTTAAAAGGGGTCCGTAATAGAGAGCTGCATAAATCCATTTATACTCGATGCCTTCACGTGCAGTTTTAAAAACGGAACACGTATCCGAAGAGAAGCCGAAAAAAGGTACTCATTTTTCGGTACCTCTAAATTGTCGAGTAACTGCACGTTGTTACTTGACGCTGAGCGAGCAGCTTCTCGTTGCGAATCGACGCTAGCAGACTTCCTTCTCGTTGCTACGCAATTACTCGCGGAAGCTGTCGAGTATGTCGGAAGGTTTGAACTGCATGAGGAAGCGCAAATGCTCGCGGAAGGTGTCGAGTATGTCGGAAGATTTGAAACTGCATGAGGTACCGCAAATACTTTGTGAAGTTTGAGTTGAATGTGCTTCAAAGGAATGTTGCAAAGCATTGCGCGCATTGCGCGAAGCATAATTTTTTGTATTTTATATTTGTTTAGTTATTTTTAACGAATAATATGAACAAATATATGTTATTGTAAATATTAATTTATAAAAAACCTTTCCCTTCCCACATTAACAACATTCATTGATTTCAGCTTCCACGCGTAATCGCTCGAATTTTGATTACAGGATGATAAATGAATAAATAAATAAAATAACTAAAAAATAAATATTTTAATTTTCATTTATATTGATTTAAAAATATTTAATTACAATAAGTATTGAAAAATTAATAATACATATAACTATAATAAATAATATAACTATATTTTAAGATTTTAAATCAATTTACTGCAATGCAGTAACTGCATAAACATAGCAAAAACATTCTAAGTCCAACCACAACGCCATTAGCAGCAGCAATATCTGGTCTGCCGTTGACCTTGGAGCTGAAACAATTCTCGAGCTTCCGTAGGAAGGTACCTCATACTCGCGGAAGTTTTGCTATTATGTTCCTATTTTTACATGTTCCTACTTTTTCATGTTCCGATTTTTCGGCTTCCGCTTTTTCGCGGCTTCCTTCTCGTTGTTATCCGAAATTCTGTGCTTCTCTTCTCTTCTCTACGCGTGAGCGGGAGAGCGAGTAAGAGCAGTATACATACTCGACGGCGATCGAGTAAGTGAAGCATACGTATCCGACAACAAACTTCTCATGTGCAGTAAAAGGTTATCCGATGCAGCTCTCTAGTCCGTAATAAGCGAAAGCATACAGCGCGTACTTTTGAAATTGGTTCGTTTTAGGCAGAAAATCGTTTTAAACAGGTTCGTTATAAGCGAAAAGTACTGTATCTTTATAATAAATACATACACATAAACATTTATGAACATTTAAAAATTACTTACTAAAAACTCCTCTGAAATATTTTTCTGGATCCGCCCCTGGGTATCACAATAGGCCTCCGAGAGTGTCTCTTACAGTGGAAGCCACTATAACCTAACCTAACCTAACGTATGAGTAAATCTCAAATCAATACAGAAAAAAACTGGAAAGACGACATTTCACACATATGCAAATCTTCGAATTTAAAAGATATTACATCAAATAGACTTTAAACAACTTATTCGAATATGGCGAATTCGCGTAGCTAAGAAATTTTGCTAATTTATTTTATTTATTTCTAGCCCTATGAATCCATTTCAAATAACTCATCGTCTGTTCAACGCGACATGAAATTTGTCCGTCACAGTGACTCCCGTCCAAATTCATCTACATCATCTCAAGGACTTGCTGAAAGTGAATGTGGGCAATATTCGTACGTATTCAACTAATATACTTTTAAAGTGGTTTAAATGTGGTTCTGAAATAAATAATACATTTTTACAGCTGTTATATATGTAAAGCCTTAAGTGTGTCTAGCAAAATGGAATGGCTATCTACTAGCGCAGAGCATATGAATTCGCATGCCATGCATTTTCCTTGTCTTCGAGGCAGCAATAGCCGCGATAGCAATGTAAATGTTGTTGGAAATCCTGCAAACAACAATGATCCACATAATCATCGAATTCTTGCTTGTAAGGACTGTGTAAATCATTTAGCTCGACAGTGGGAATCTATGGATGCAGAACGGGTTCCTTTAGAACATAGAAGGTTTCTATCAAAACTTTTGAACCTATTTCAGAAAAACAAATATAATTATTGAAAAAAATAATTTTACAGATACAACATTCCATCTCCAATGGTTACATCAGTTTCACCAAATGGGTCACGGCATGGCGGTCTGACCATAAGCACCCCACCATCAACACCTTCAGTTTCGTCAACAACTGCCAGCACGTCAATATATTGCTTCCTATGTGGCTTACACTCCGATCTCACCTTAGCAAGAGTTTTATACGCCAGCAAGGAGGTTTGCAATTATTTTTGTGTGAATATTAACTTATAAAATAGAGATTCGACTTAATTACCTTACATTTGGAATTACCTATAAATTGGTAAATTTGGTGACGACTGTTAGTATTTTGCTCAAAATCTGGGTAACTCCTCTATTAACCGTATATATAGCTGATGATGTAGAGCAGGTGTGCCCAAAACCTTTTTATGGAAGAGCAAACACCATACATATAATAAAATACATATGTATAAAGTTCTCAATCAACAGCTGCACACGTTTTGAAACGAATTCATACGCTAGACAACAGCAAAACCTACCTTGAAGATAACTGTCGCTAATGTGTACTAACAAAGCATACGAAAGTGTTGTTGCTTTCCACCCAAAAGAATAAAATATGTTGTGTTTTTCGTATAGCGTAGTGGGGAGCGCTGTGTGTGTATACTTGAATGCTCAGCCTATGCCGAAGAGCATTTACAAAAACAATTGAGCCACAAGAGCATAGGGCATGGGCACCACTGATGTAGAGTATGCTGGTCCCAGTTAAAATTATATGCATACCTATTCATAATATTTACCTTTGGATAACTGGTAAATGCATTTAACGCTTTTAACATCACAGTTTTAGCGTTATAGCCTATTTCCACCGGGCCTTAAATGCATTTAACGCTTAAATGTATTTAACATCGCATTTAATTGTTCTAATTAACATGCAACAGTTTTTGTATCAAAGTGCGTAAACTCACTTTCAACACTGAGTTAACTCAGTTTTGCCGTTTACAGATGTCAACAGAAAATGTCGAGGAAACATCGGGAGCCGTATTTACAAATGCAAACAATTTGATAGCTTGTTCGAAGCCGCAGCACCATTCGTACGAACACAAACAAAAGAGGGAATTTGAATTATGTTCTGTGCCAGAATTTCTGCGAAGAAAATTACTTCTGCTTGTATTTTTCGCTTAAATAGATGTTTTCCGACATAAACGAAGTTAATACTTCTATCATTTGCAAATAAAAAATGCTGAAAAAGCAGAATAAAAGCGTGGGACTTCTCATGAACCCTCTTGACATTAAAAATTCAGACAGCTCTGGTATCAATCAGCTGACAACTTTCACCAATGAAATAAACTTTGACAAATGAAGTAAATTTTCAAAAAAATAAAAAAAAGAAACGACGATAGTGGGATATAAGGAGGCACAAACCTTCGTAGACTGTTGGGAAGGAAAGCGGACTGGTGTTCATGCAGTGGAGCGGCTACAAGAAATCACACATACGTATACAAGGAGATGGCGGCGATGGGCACAGCTGTGGATGCTCAGAAAGAAAGAAAGAATTTGACTTCCGAATAAAAATTTAAACAAAAACCAGCTGTTGGAGTTAACTCAGTTTCAGTGGAAACGCTTGACAGTTCTCAAATTTAACAGAGCTCCTAAATGCATTTAAGCGCTCGATAGAAATTTTCTATTAACATACGACTTAACAGAAAATAATAACAGCGACAAGCATATTCAAAAATCATAAAATGGTTTTCAAACTTTAATTTTCGATTTAAGCTACTCTTCCATATGGCCACAGATATATATACATACATATGCTTACATAAAATTCTTAAAACAAAAAATTCAAGTGACTTCAGTGTAAAAAAAATATTTAACTGCATTTTTTTCAAATTTCAACAGCTGATGCAGGGTTATCATCAGTCTGCATTTGATAACTATTTTTTGTCAAAAGTATTTGATACTTTTGGGAACACTGAAAATACAACTTTTTTGCGAGAACAAAGGCAATGCTGATTTTTGTTTTAATTTTTCCTTACTCGGTTCTAGCCAGACCATATTTTACTTTGCGTACACTTTTAGTAATGTCGTAGTTAAGCTATTGAGCTCATATTTCATGATATCCTCAGCTGATCCTTTCTAAACACTAAAACCAAAACCCTGGTCTGGCCAGACCAATTATTTTCATACAAAATTGCCAGTTATTTACAATTCTTTTGTTATTTCTCACATATTTATTGTAAAAATGGTTTAAAAATATTTTATTTCGTTTGTACTTTATTCAGGCCCTAACAGAGCATAGGGCTTCAACTAGGCTTTTCCATCTGACCTGATTTAAATTAGTTGGCCAAAAATGTACCTAGATCAAGTGTTTTTCTTTTATTTTGTTTTGGGTTAGTAAATTTTCGTTGAAAATCATGTCTAAACATATTCAAAATTATTGTTTATCCATTGTTAAATGGATGGTTACATCCGTGTTTTGGTGTGTATTCAATTACATCCTGAAGTGAAGGAATTACAATGTGTTTCACAAAACAGATTCATCTGTAGAATTTTAAAGAAAGAGTGTTTCAAAGTTTTATTACACTTTTACTGTTACACACTTAAATACCTAGTGCGCGATATAGTTAATATGCAGTCCATTCCCCATTGCTGTCTATAATTGCGTAACATCGTCTTACACAGTTGATCTCAATGTGTTTGAGTCATAATGCTGCATTATATCGTTGCAACAACTGCATTGATTAAGCAGTTGAAGCAGATCCATAAGCAACGTATTTTACACTTATATATTTTTTGATTTTCTTGATTTACTGACTTATTTTTTCAATTTCAAAATTAATTCATTGAAGGTTTTACCTAATAGGGGTACCGGTTATTTCGTGCGGTTTTCTAACAGAGGGCGTTACTTGATTTTGTGAACAGTGCTTCACCTTTCCAAATATGTGTTGGAAAGCTATTGTCATATAGTTTCAGAATCAGTATGTGTCATTTAGCTGAAGCGTAAAGAACAATACTTTTTTTTACTCTGAAAATGTCGAATTTTGTGCCGAATAAAGTGTTTTTGCGGGGAGTACTTCTTCATTACTTCAATATGAAGAAAAAGGCTGCCGAAAGTCATCGTATTTTGGTGGAAGTGTATGGTGTGCATGCTCTAGCTGAGCGTACGTGCCAGAAGTGGTTTGCACGGTTCAAAAGTGGCAATTTTGACTTGGAGGACGATGAACGACCCGGTCAGCCAAAAAAGTTTGAAGATCACGAATTGGAGACATTGCGGGAATGAAACGATCACAGGGGAAGTCTACGGACGACAATTGATGCGTTTGAGCCGAGCACTGCGCGAAAAACGGTCGGAATATGAACAAAGGCACGGCAAGGTAATTTTGCAACATGACAATGCTCGGCCACATGTTGCACAGGTCGTCAAAACCTACCTTGAAACGCTCAAATGGGATGTCCTACCCCACCCGCCGTATAGTCCAGACCTTGCGCCATCCTATCTCCTATTACTATCTCTTCCGATCAATACAACATGGCCTGGCTGACCAGCACTTCTCCAATTATGAAGAAGTCAAAAATTGGATCGATTCGTGGATAGCGGAAAAGCCGGCCGAATTTTTCAGAAAGGGTATTCGTGAATTGCCAGAAAAATGGAAAAAGTTATAGCTAGTGATGGACAATACTTTGAATATTAAATTTGTAACCATTTTTTCACAATAAAGCTTCAATTTTTCCCAAAAAAACCCGCAGGAAATAACCGGTACCCCTATTAAATAAAATGTAAGCAAGCAAGACAAATAGTGTTCACACTTTCTGTTTTTTTTTTATATCCTTAAGAACAATCCTCGACTATCCTCTTTTTTGCACCATGGTCTGGCCAGGCAATTGGAGGTTCAACTCTGAGGCAGTGGCGGCTTACGGTGCTCGGGGGCCAAATTTTGATACGTGTTTTTCATTTTTCCGGAAATAAAATGCTGATCGGTCAAAGATGGGTCACAAGGTTGTATGGTAAAACATGATTCAATAGATTTTTCGATTTCAAATTTGGTGAAAGTTAGAACAAATGAGAAATAATTCGACACGTGTTTTTTTTCGAGAATCAAAATCTAACGGGGTCAGCAAAGGTTAAAAGAAACTTGATTTGTTGTTTTTTTGTTTTGCTGAGCACTCTTCCTGCTGAGAGATTTAGTCTTTACATTTTCAGAAACATGTGGAACCTCAACAAGCAGTAAAAAAGTCTTCAATCCAGCTTTTCTAGACGAAACCTCAATCATGAGTTTTACTTCCATTGTGCGGCAATCTTTTAGGGCTTTGGAAGTTGAAAAATCATCGGATGATGAACAGGAGATATCAAACAGAAATTTAATTAAACAGTTTTATACGGAAATTGATACATAGGGGTGATTTTTTAAGAGCTTTCGGATTTGATTTAAAAAACACACATATACAGCCCTGTTCCGATTCGAATCGAAATGAAATCCGATTCCGATTTGAAGAGGTGTTCTGTAATCCGAGCGGAATTGTCACATTCGAAGTTTATTTCGAATCCGATTGTTAGCAAATTAAACAAACCTTTAGTCAGCTGTTTGCTTGAAATGTTCAAATGAAAAAGGCAATTGTAAAATTTTGTGAGATTTTTTATTTTATTAAATGAGTTCGGTTATTTTATTGGTAGTATTGCTTGAGAACGAGCAGTTCGCCGTTGAAAAAGTAAAGCGTAGAATTTTGCGAGACCACAGCAATCCGATGGAATTGCCAGATTCTTCGTAACTGATACAAGTTATATCTGTTATGTTCAAAATTTCCTATTTATGGTTTATTGCTCAGTACCGCCTTAGCAAAGCAGCATTCAACATGATCTTGACCGAAGTGAAACGTTTTCTTCGGCAATGCTCCATTCCGCCAGGCGACGGCTTTGCGATTTCATGCCGAAGGAGGCTATCAACGATCGGTAGAAAAGGCAATCGCCTCTTCCATTTTGGAAAGTGTGTGCTTCTTAAAAGGTCCACCGCCGGTCGTTAAAGCTTCTCTTCTATTATGCGCCAGCTTCCTTCTTACCTCACTTTTCCAATCAACCCAGGTCTATGATTGAGGAAATTTTACAAAATGAATTGATTTAATTTACTTGTCACCTTTTCCCACCCCGTTACACTTTTTGTTGGTGGCCCTTACCCGTTCAGCGATTACGTTAAATGCTTCCATTTATTTTCAAATTCGACTTTGTCGCCTTTGCAGAGACCTTTCGCGATGTCCGCATTCTCCTCCATAAAATCCAAGAGCATTTTGCTCTGGTCAGCAGTCTTATGCTTTCCCTTGATTAAAAATTAATTTATTAGTTTTATTTAACACGATGGTTAATTTATTTGCTTACATTTTCGTTATTTGTTTTCATTTTGCTGCTTTCCGAGCAATTCGATTTCAAGCTTTTTGTTTAACGGAATATTTTCGACAAAAATTTCCGATAATCGGAATGCAGAACACCAAATTTCCGATCCAAATTCGTTCGAACTTAATCGGATTTGAGAACAGGGTTGCATCGGAAAATATTTCCGATAATCGGAATGTAGAACACCGACGGTCGGAATCAAATCCATTTCCGATCCGATTCGGATTCTGGAACAGGGCTGATAATTTAGAGAAATGTATGAAATCTTAATTTGAGTCGATAGAACGATCTATATAATTCAATGTTTAAAGAGGATTTCATGTAAATGTTGACCGCGGCAGCGCCTCAAAAGTTTCATACGCTGGGTCCAATTTTGGCATACTCTCTCCAACATATCGGCCGGTATCTCACGAGTAAAGTCTTCAATATTGGCTTCCAGTGTGTGAACCGTCGCGGGCTTGTCGCTATAAACATGAGCCTTAACATATCCCCACAAAAAATAGTCTAAAGGCCGATGACCGATGAATAGGTGACCGGCCCCAAACGTGAAATAAACTGTTCAACGAACTCGCCCGGCAATTGGGCCATTGTTTCGCGTGCTGTACGGCATGTGGCACCGTCTTGTTGAAACCACAGGTCAGCCTTCGTATGCGTGTTGGTGGTTTAATGTCCAATAATTAAATTTGGTGCGAAATTTAGTCACAAGATTCCGAATAGCCGCCTCAGATGGTCGCCCAAACTGATAATAAAATGGAAGAAGTGCACGATGCACTTTCTTAACCAGCATGAATTTTGATAATAAAATTCAATAATCTGCAAGCGTTGTTCGTTTGTAAGTCGATTCATGGTTAAATTATAGACCAAAGTGAACATGTTTGACAGTAACATGTTACACGAAAACAGCTGAGCTGGCAAAAATAATGTTGCCAAAAAGAAAGTTGCTAAAAAATCACCCGTTACAAATAAAAACGTATATACTCGTATATAGATGCACATTTAATGCAATATACGAATTTCCACCATTCCGGAAATTAGCTATGATTGTTCACGCTGTTCCTGCGCCACAAGTCAGCATAGTTTGCCTGTCCCTTTGGGTCTATTTGACCCCAGGCGGAATTAAAAAACGATTGAGCGGTTTTGTGCGCTCGTCTACTTGTGTTATTTAGTGTCAATCGCGCTTACAACCCAATAACAAATCGAGGGAGCACTTTCCGGGGCTTTCCCCTTAGTAGCTTCTGATAAGATTGTAAATATTTGAGGGTGTTTGGTGGCGAGCTAGTTGATTAAGACGCATGGGCCACCATGCGTTGTCGAACGCGGCTTGAATGTCGAGAGAGACGCAGATGCCTTGATACTTTTTACTGTTCTTTTCTTTGATAAGTTCAACAGCATTATGCAATGCGTCGACAGTCGATGTTTGCTGCTTGACGCCATATTGTTTAGTTGACCACAGATGATTGCACTCGGCGTGGTAAGAGAGACGCTTAATAAATAATTTTTCCAGAAGTTTTCCAAAAACAAGAAGGAGACATGTTAATGATCCATGTTAATGACCAAACATCTTCTTTACCCTGTGTATTACAAAAATCGCGGAAATTGTTTACCGACGCCTTTCTCAGTGCTTTGGCATACTTGCGTTTGGCCTCAGCATGTTGTTGTGCTGTATCGTTTAAGGTCCTTGTACACTAGGAAACATTTCACATGGAAACATGCTATTGGAAACACATCGGAAACATAAATGTTTCTTGTGGTCCGGAAACATGTTTTCAGTACCTTGTACACTAGAAATGAAAATCGTCGGAAACACGTTGCCGGAAACAATTTGAAATGTTTCCAAGTTCTTCCCCTACGATGTTTCCGATGTTTCCAACCCGGTATGTTTCTGGTCTTTGTACACTACGTCATTGTACAATGTTGTTGGAAACATGTGGTGCTTGATTTCAACGTTTGAAATTTATTATTGTATGTCGGTGAGTGAAATAATATTGGCAAATACGTAAATAAAAACTAAAAATACAAAAATAAACAAATTATTTTCAAGACAAGACCTTGAACTCAACGTTGTGACGCTGAAGGATTATGCGCCAAATTACTACGAGAACTGTCCAAGGAATATCCGATCCAGTTTTCGAATTTTTTTAGAATGTCGACTCGTCGAAAGTCGAGTGTAAGCTTCAATCGAATTAATAACACTGGACAATAGCATGTCTGCTGCATAAAGATTCTGACATGAATCTGAATAGTTTTTCCGCGCTGTTTTCAAAACCATATTCCGTTTGTATGTAACAGCTCTAGTTTTCGTAAAAAATGGGAGTGAAATTTTTTTGAATTTTTCTCGACTTTTTCACGTTTTCAACTGTAATTCCGAACCAATAATCCTGTCGACATGATTTTTATATCGTTGCACTTACAACATCTTATGCCTTCTTTTCTGACATTAATCATTTTTATGCGTTCCAAATTGGCGTTGTAATAAGGTTTCAAAGTAGGGAAATATGGAATTTCAAGGCGTTTCTTCTGATGGCGAAAATTGCACAGATGTTTCATAAATCAAGTTACGAAGTATATGAATATCTTAAGAAGAAACATCATGCAATACAACTGAGGAAACAGTTTTGGCGGAATACTCATTAGCATCGAAATAATACCAAAAATGTGCTTATGCCAATTTCAACACTTTTCAGCGATTTGTCAATGATTTACTTAAAAACAAAGGCCTTCAAAATATGCAAAGTTTTTTGTTTTTATTTGCCACCGCTTGCCAAACCGAGAGCTTATTTCCGCATGACTTGTGGTCAGGGCTGGAAACGTCCCAAAGGGAACGGTGTTTTTCCACCGCAGAAATAAGTTCGGGTTGGTATCCATCGCTCCAATCAAACAATTCGCTCGCATCTCGTTGACTCTTGCTAAAGTCGGGGCGGATTTCCTCATCAAAAATATTTACGATTGACATTATGCGACGCGAAATTGAAAAATTGTTCTCAAACACTCAAACAAAATTTTCGGGAAACTCGAAATGTTTCCCATGCGTGTTTCCATTGACACCGGAAACACGGAAACATATGGAAACTTGAGAAAATGTTTCCCTCATGATGTTTTCAAGTATTCTACACTATGGAAACATTTTGAAATTTTCGTTGCCCAGAAACAAGGAAACAATGCCGGAAACTGTTTCCATTTTCACAGAAACATGTTTTCATGACCTTATACACTAGGGAAACGTGTTTCTTGCCTGTTTCCGACATGTTTCCTTCTGAAATGTTTCCTAGTGTACACGTAGCTTTAGGAGCCTTTGATGCTTACTTAGCCAATTAAGTCTATGATGAAGTTTGATGCAATTTTCTTTTAGAGCTTGTTGCTTTTCGTTCCACCAAGGGTTGTACGGTTTAGCACCTCCCCTTTTCCTCATTGACTCGTTGCATGCGAACCGAATACTGTCGGTGAGGCTCTCAACCACGTAATCTAAACCCTCAGAAGTACACTCTTTAAAATTGGTTCTAAGAATATTCGACTGCTCAATATGGCTCTTAAGGCTAGCATGACATTTTTTCCAATCCGCGGTTTTGGTATTGAACGGGTACGCTGAAGCCCGCTTGCATGTAGCAGTTTTTTCGTTGTTCACTATTTTGAAAGTTATAGCATTGTGATCGGAGTTTTGAATTTCGCTGACATTCACACGCCAGTCTGCAACGTGCTGTATGATATTTTCTGACGCCATGGTGACGTCTATAATAGAGCTGGCTAGGACAACATGTCGCACAGCAGTGAAAGTAGCTACCTTCTCCTTGTTACAGATTCCCAAAGCGTTTGCTGCCGCAATGTTAGCTACAGTAGCCCTGCGGCTGTTTTCCCTATCTGAGCCCCAAGAACTGTGACACCCATTAAAATCACCCCCAATGATTCGATATGATGTAGACGTTTTACAAAGAAAGTGATTTATTGCGGTAAGGGTACACTGCCTATGAATAAACAGCGTTGTCCAACATGTAACTTTATAACAAAGAGGTTTGGTGTGTATAACTGCGACATGCCAAGCGTAGCACCGATGGATTCTTTAGCCAGTATGCATGATTTAATGCTTCTATTGGGTGCTGGAAACTGAAATGTTAGAAATCCACTTGTTGTTCGAACAGCGTTAGAGTTGTTGACTGGCGGTTCTGAAATAAGAGCTATATCTATTGAATTGGAAGATAGATAGATACAGTCGTGTCTGTGTATAGTGAACACCCTATATAGTGAACACCCAAATTTGACCTGGAGCCTCTAAATATTGAACAAAATGTTGAAAGCAATTTCAAGCAAAAAACAAAAAATGTATTTTGAGAAAATAAAACGAGTTTTTTAACAACAATTTTAATCTTGATATAGTGAACAACCTCAATACTGTGAACAGGCCTTGCAATAATTAGTTCACTATATCCAGACACGACTGTAGATAAAAAAAGATAGATATATAGATAGATAGCTAGATAGATAGATGAGTTATCTGTGGAGTAACTATGAAAACACATGAATTAATCGACTTTTTTTTAAATCAAAATCTAATCGGTCAATGATGGGTTAAAAGTTTGTATGGACAAACCATATTTAATGGGTTGTTTTACTTTATTACTTTAAACTTGGTGAAAGTGCTCCAAATTATAAATAAACCAGAGATCTAAAATAATTATTATCCATATTTTTGTTAATAACAAAATTGCCCTAATTTAAGAAATTTCTATAATTATTGCCTTATAATAATTATTCCCAATAAGAAATTTTTTACGTCGCCTATAACTATTATCATGTAATAAATATTTTTGAGTTGCATAATCTATATCTATACTCTATACTATTATATAAAGCCAAGTGTGACGTTGCTTTTTTAGCCACAATCAGGCAAAAACCACTGAACCGATTTAGATAATAAGTACCAAACATATTTTTAGCTGGGGGAATGGTACATAGGCTATATGAGAATGACCACGCCCCCTTCTTACGCCCACTATGGTAACAAAACTCATCTATGGTATGCTTTTCTAAGGCAATATGGGTATCAAACGATTCAGCGTGTCATTGCGGCAAACATAGGCTATAATATAATCGGCCACGCCTACTTTCCGCGCCCACTAAACTAACAAAACGAAGCTACGGTACATGTCGGTAAATCAGTATTAATACCAAATGATTCCGTGTTTCATTGATGTTAACATAGGATATATAAGATTGACCACGCCCACCTGATATGCCCTTTCACCACGCCCACTATAATAACAAATCAGCCATGGTATATTTGTCATAGCAATATGGTTATCAAACGATTCTGTGTGTCATTGCGGGAAACATAGGCTATAATATAATCGGCCACGCCCACTTTCCGCGCCCATTAAACTAACAAAACGAAGCTACGGTACATGTCGGTAAATCAGAATTAATATCAAATGATTCTGTGTTTCATAGCGGTAAACATAGGCTATATAAGATTGACCACGCCTACCTAATAAGCCGTTTCTCCACGCCCGCTATAATAACAAATCAGTCATGATATATTTGTCACAGCAATATGGTTATCAAACGATTTAGCGTGTCATTGGGGCAAACATAGGCTATAAAATAATCGGCGACGCCCACTTTCAGCGCCCACTAAACTAACAAAACAAAGCTACGGTGCATGTCTGAAAATTAATGTTGATGTAAAATGATTCTGTGTTTCATAGCGGTAAACATAGGCTATATAAGATTGACCACGCCCACCTTTCACGCCTTCCTGCAATGCCCATTATGATGACAGAAATTAACTGTGGTATATTTGTGCAAAACAATATGATATAAGAAAATATAAGAGAGAAATCAAAGAGATATAAAAAAGTTTTGTGAGTCATTGCAGCAAATATCTATATATTGTATATAAAAAAAAATGTATGTTTGTTTGTTTATCCCACGAGACTAAACCTCAAAAACTAGACAGCCGATTAGCTGAATGTATGTTACTGTATGGCACCTCCCATAGAACTTAAATTTTCAATATGGAATATCTTCGTAATGAGAAGTCGGACAGCATTAAAATTTGGTTTTGAATAACTCTGGAACTACAAATCACACATCAAAGAGATTTGACACAAACTTACGATTTAGATGTGCCCTTCGATAGGGAGAGTGGTGTGGGTATTGGACGAGGGACATGGCACCGCCCATAGAACCCAAATTTTCAATGTGGAATAGCTTCGGAACAATAAGTTGGAAAGCTTTGAAGTTTTGTATACCATCGTCCCATAGATGTGTCATTCTACTGGCAAAATTTTATGGACGTTGAACAAGGAGCGCGGCATATTTTTTATGACTGAAATTTTCCGCGGAACTTTGGAACTGAAAGTCGCGTTTCAATGAAACCGGGTCACACCCTTCGACTGGAGGAATGGATTGGGCATTACATAAAAGAGGCGTGGCATCGCCCATAGAGTGTAGTATGAAGAAACTTGATTCATTGGGCCCATTGACTTCAAGCTTGCGTGCAAAGCCGCAGGGCCCTACTAGTAACTCTTATAAGTAACAAGTATATTTTTCGTTGTCGATAACTATTATTTTTATTTTTTACATTGCTTCATAGCTTTTATTAATGACTTTTTTAATTTACGTTATCGATGACTATTATTTTGAGAAATTTTTTTTTACGTTGCTTCATAACTTTTATTTATGATTTTTTTCATTTACGTTGCCGATAACTATTATTTTGAAAAAAAAATTGTTTACGTTGAACTACTAATAGGGGTACCGGTTAATTCGTGCGGTTTTTTGGGAAAATTGAAGCTTTATTGTGAACAAATGGTTACAAATTTAATATTCAAAGTATTGTCCATCACTAGCTATAACTTTTTCCCATTTTTCTGGCAATGCACGAATACCCTTTCTGAAAAATTCGGCCGGCTTTTCCGCTATCCACGAATCGATCCAATTTTTGACTTCTTCATAATTGGAGAAATGCTGGTCAGCCAGGCCATGTTGCTTTGATCGGAAGAGATAGTAATAGGAGATAGGATGGCGCAAGGTCTGGACTATACGGCGGGTGGGGTAGGACATCCCATTTGAGCGTTTCAAGGTAGGTTTTGACGACCTGTGCAACATGTGGCCGAGCATTGTCATGTTGCAAAATTACCTTGCCGTGCCTTTGTTCATATTCCGACCGTTTTTCGCGCAGTGCTCGGCTCAAACGCATCAATTGTCGTCGGTAGACTTCCCCTGTGATCGTTTCATTCGCGCAATGTCTCCAATTCGTAATCTTCAAACTTTTTTGGCTGTCCGGGTCGTTCATCGTCCTCCAAGTCAAAATTGCCACTTTTGAACCGTGCAAACCACTTCTGGCACGTACGCACAGCTAGAGCATGCACACCATACACTTCCACCAAAATACGATGACTTTCGGCAGCCTTTTTCTTCATATTGAAGTAATGAAGAAGTACTCCCCGCAAAAACACTTTATTCGGCACAAAATTCGACATTTTCAGAGTAAAAAAAAGTATTGTTCTTTACGCTTCAGCTAAATGACACATACTGATTCTGAAACTATATGACAATAGCTTTCCAACACATATTTGGAAAGGTGAATCACTGTTCACAAAATCAAGTTACGCCATCTGTTAGAAAACCGCACGAATTAACCGGTACCCCTATTACATTCTGGAAATGAATTAATTTTTAATTGTTTTAAATTGACAAACGCAAATTACAGTCGTGTCTAGGCATAGTGAACACCTCGATATAGTGAACACACAAATTTGACATGGAACCTCTAAATATTGAACAAAATTTTGAAAGCAATTTCAAGCAAAAAACAAAAAGTGTATTTTGAGCAAATAAAACGAGTTTTTGAACAAAAATGTTAATCTTGATATAGTGAACAACCTCAATACTGTGAACAGGCCTTTCAATAATTAGTTCACTATATCCAGACACGACTGTAACTGCAGAAACCTAATTTCCACCAACAACTAAACAATTAAAAATCAATTCATACTCAAAATATGGTAAGACAACGTAAATTAAAAAAATTTCTTTCATAAAAGTTATGAGGCAACGTAAAAACAATTGTCTTTTAAATAATAGCACTGTACAACAGCATTTCTGCAATAGAGTAACGACCATATATTTCTGAAAGAGGACATCATACTGATAATTTTTGCCGAACAAAGTAATAGTCCAGCACGTCTGAGTTTTTTGTAATTTGCACATAAAGGTTAAAGGGGTCCCTATAGACTTTTACACGGAAAGTATAAAAACTTGAAGAGCTAGAGCTTTGATGTTTGGGACAAAGTTGCTTGCATTAAAAGTGTGAATATTTTTTGGGTACACATGAACCCCCCTCCCCCTTTCCTTAACCCCCTTTTTCATGGTTTTCGGAAAAAGTTTTTCATAAAAAGCTTGTATTGAGTAAAATATTGAAAAAATACCATCTTGTCTTTTGGGAAAATATTCTTCATTAAAAAATAGGGGGGGTCTTCAAACACCAAAACTTTCTCAAAACACGCCCCAACAAAATAAAAAGCCTTAAACACGAAACCTTCATTTAATATTTTTTTCATAAATTGCTAGCTCTGCTTGAGATGCTGAGAAAAATGTTGAATATTAAAAAAAAAATATATATGTAATATATGAAAAAGGGGGGTAAGAAAAGGGGGAGGGGGGTTCATGTGTACCCAAAAAATATTCACACTTTTAATGCAAGCAACTTTGTCCCAAACATCAAAGCTCTAGCTCTTCAAGTTTTTATACTTTCCGTGTAAAAGTCTATAACCTTTATGTGCAAATTACAAAAAACTCAGACGTGCTGGACTATTACTTTGTTCGGCAAAAATGATCAGTATGATATCCTCTTTCAGAAATACAGTCCATTTCACAACTATATCACCACCTCATTTTTGCAAGTGTTTTGTAAAAGAAATCATTTCCAGTAAAATTGCATATTGTGTTTTATTAGTTATCTGAAATTACGTATATGTAAAATTAAAAAAAAAAAAACAAGGCTGTTACATAGATAATTATTGACAAGTTTATTTTTCTACTATTTCATAACTATATCACCACTTGCAATATTTGATTTTAATTAAGAGTAAACAATTAACGAACTGCAAAGTTGTTAACTCAGTAGCTGGTTGGGCCACCCCTGTTTTCCAGCAACGCGGCCAGTCTATTTGGCATGCTGTCGACCAGCTTCTGGAGCGTTTCCTGTGGAATATCAACCCAAGCAATTTCTATTGCAGCTTGTAGATCTTGCACGTTACTAAACTGCCGGTTATTAGCATAAACCTTCCGTACTAATATTCCCCAGAGGTTTTCCATTGGGTTTTGATCTGGTGAACATGCAGGCCAGTCAAGAACATCAATTTCGCGGTCAGAAAACCACTCCCTTGATACTCTGCTCACGTGAATAGCGGCGTTATCCTGCTGGAAAACCCATTCCCCCTCACTGCGGCTCTCTAAAAAGGGCAGGAGATTATTCGCAAGGACTCCGACGTACTCTTCACTGTTCATCCTAGTTGACGGAAAGGCTAATGGCAGTGTTCCACACGATGAAAACCCACCCCACACCATTAGACTTCCTCCGCCAAAATTCCGTTTCGAGAAGTATAGTGGATCCTTGCGAAGATCTCGCCAGTAGAACTGGAAACCATCTGGACCATCCAAATTAAATTTTTTCTCATCTGAAAAAATTACCTGAAAGAAAGCGGTGATAAAATTACACGAAATTAAGAACATGTTTCTCGATTACGTACCTTGTTCCAGTTACGGGTCAAGTTTCTTCGTGCAAATCCTAGACGAGCGTCGATATGACGTTTGGTGAGTCTTGGCGTGCTCTTCATTTTTTCATTTTGAAGGTGCGGGCACCTTTGAAGTGCGCGAAAAACCGTGGGCAGTGACACATTTAACTTCAATTCATTCCGCAACTGTCTTAAGCTTTTGGTAGAATTGCTTGCTGCTCTGGCAAATCGACGCTCGTCTCGTGGTAATAATTTTTTTTTGGGGCCGCCCGTTTTCTTTGTGCCATAACTATCGGTATTTTTCAAAAAATTTGCGATTGTCACGTGATTACGCCCCAATTTCCGTCCAATTTCGCGTAAGGATAACCCAACTTCACGAAATGCCTTAATTTTGCCAATTTCCTCGACCGTTAAATATTTTCCGCGCGGCATTTCGTGTAACGAATGAATAAGTATAATTTACAGCATTACAATGTCGAAAAAAATTGTTTTGACAGCAAGAAAAATGAGTATTTGATTAGTGGTGATATAGTTATGAAAAAGTAAAAAAAATATTTTGTTGGCATTTATGTAAAACAATAGTAGTTTTTTTATTTAAAAAATTACAAATATACGTTACTTTTAATAACAAACAAAAAACAATTGGCAAATTTTTTGCAAGTGCTTCCTTTTGCAAAGGAGTTATAAAAATAAGATGGTGATATAGTTATGAAATGGACTGTATATGGTCGTTACTCTGTTGCACAGAAAAAGTTCGAAATTGTTGTACTGTGTAGTTATCGGCAACGTCAATAACAAAAAATCATAAATAAAATTTATGAAGCAACGTAAAAAAAAATTTTTCAAAATAATAGTTATCGGTAAAAAAAAAAGTCATGAATAAAAGCTATGAAGCAACGTCAACAAAAAAAATTCGAAAATAATAATTATCGAGAATGAAAAAAATATTTATTTCTCATAACAGTTATTATGCAACGTAAAAATTAATTGTCGCAAATAGTAATTACAATCAACAAATAAAATTTATGTTGCATTGCAATAGTTACATTGCAATTTATTTCTTAAAAAACTTATAATAAATAAGTCCCTGTAATAAACCGACACGTGTTTTTAATTTTTTTTTTTAATTCGAAATCTGACGGGGTGAACAACAGGCTAAGAGTTTATATGGCAAAGCACGGTTTAGTAGGTTTATTGACTTAAAATATAGTGAAAGCACTTCAAATGAGATACAATTAGACAAGTATTTTTTATACAAATGTAAGGGGTATGTAATGGTCAGTGTTGTGACTAATATATTAAAGTAGTGTAACTAATTACGTAGTATATTACTTTTGCTTTAAAAATGTAGTGTAACTAGTTACTTTTCCCCATAAGTAATCACCTTCAGTAATATTATTACTTTTTTTCAAGTTACTTATTACAATATTACTTTTTAGTCAACAAAGTTCTAATTTTCATGTAAAACAGCAGCACTGATAACATGATTAAGATCTATTACCATTATACAACGCTGCACTCGCTGCAAGTATTTCGATTTGTTGACGGAAGCAACCGACTTGCAAAATGCTGCAGGCAAAAATATAAAAGTACGCTGCAAATTGTGTGAGCCAGAAAACGTGACCCTATCTACTTCAAAGATACATTTTTTTTTATAATAACAAGATGCCTGGGGTTTTATAAAATAAATATCAAATATGTACAGTGGCGGACAAAAGTGTTCACGAATTTTCGTGAGTTAGAAAGTTGATTAATTTTTTTACTTTTTAATAACAATACTAAAAATTTAAGTACATAGTTTTTAAATTTAATATTTTTTTAGTGAAAAACAACAAACAAAATTTTATAATTATATAATAATAAATAAAAAAACAATAAAATTCAACAAAAGTGGTGTGAACAGTTTTGACGCATATAAGCAAAAATCTATTGATATTAATTAATAATTAATTAATTAATTAACTAAAATATTAATTAATATTTTGGGTGGTCTCCGCGGGTCTTTATAATGACTTTTATACGATTCGGCATGCTTTGTACTAGATTGTGTAGTATTTTTGGGGGTATTTCCAACCACGCTGATTAAGTTTTTTCCCATAATCCGTCAATATCCTTTGGTCAGTCTTTTTGGGCATAATTTTTCTCTTTAAGGCAAGCGACAAATGTTCTATGGTGTTTAAGTCCGGTAATTGGGGTGGCCAACAGTGGCGTAACTACCACCGGTCTTACCGGTCTCAGAAACCGGGGCCCCGAGCACCAGGGGGCCCCCAAAAGTGGCAAGAGAAAAAATTTTTTTTCATCTTTATATCAGAAAAATGTTCAATATGAAAAAATAAAAATTTTGGTGTTTTTTCGTTATAAATATTCGTTGCCAGCTTAATATTATATTTCTATCGTGTGTTTTTTTTTCAAATTTTCGCGCTATTTCATAAGAGCATGTTTCATTCTTGCCAATCTTTTTTTTTCTCGCTATTTTTGCTCAAGCTCAGGAAGTTTGTGACACTGAATATCGAGTGAGTAGTAACAAATATGGAACAAAAACAAACTTGCGTCAACAATCCTTGCTGTTGCATATATTATCATATTTTCAAATCGAAATCATGAGGCTTTGCGACTTGTATGCAGTTCGAATTGCTGGAATTCGAGTTGAAATGTGAATTGTTTTTTGAGGCGCTAATTTTATGGTAAATTTTGGAGTGAATCGTTCCTCTGGTAAGTGGCTGTAAATTACAGTCCATTTTTGTGGTTATGTTCTGACATTTACTTCATTCAGTTTTATTTGTATAAATAAAAAATTCTGCCGAACGATAAATAAAAATTACACTATTGGGATCGATAAATGAAAATTATTTGTTCTCCGTATTTTCAAATTTGCTTATTCTGCAATTTAGTGTCAAACGTTCAAATTGAAGAAGAAAAATTCAAAAATTTGAATTAAGTATTTCAAATTTCAATTATTTTCACCAAAAACAAAATTTGGAATCCAAAATTAAACGAAAACAAAATTCAAAATTTGAATTGTTAACAACACATTAGGATTCAAAATGTGAAGTTTAGAATTCAAAGTTCTAACTATAAATAAAGAATTGGACATTAAAAACTTTGAGGTTCCAAATTCAAATTGATAAATTAATAAATTCAAATTAATAAATTAATAAATTCAAATTAATAAATTAATATATTAATAAATTAATAAATTCAAAATATTTATTAATAAATTCAAATTAATACATTAATAAATTATTAAATTCAATTCAACAATAAATAATCAATAAATTAATAAATTCAAATTAATAATTCAAATTAATAAATTTAACTTTACAATACTGGAATTCAAAATTAAAAAACCACAATTATGACGACACATGAATAAATAATTCAAGATCTACGATTGAGCATAAAAAAAATTATTCGAAAGATTACCAAATATAAATATGAAAAATACTAAGTTATAATTTATTACATAATTAGACATAAAAAAACGCAAGACTAAGAATAGCAAGCCACAAATTGATAGCAAAAAAAAAAATTTGTTTTTAACAAATGCATCAAATCTCAAAAGTGTAACCAAAACTTCCAAATTTGAGAATTTAAAATTTTTATTAAAAAAAAATTAAAAATCGAAAACTTCAAATTTGAAATTTAATATTTTGAAATAAACATACGTTAGTTGAAATTTGAAAAACTCAGTTCTGTCAAGCAACTTGCAAATTTGTTAATTATTGAAAATGCTGCTCGAGTTTTGAAGAAGTTTGCACAGCTTTGATTTTATTTTTAACTATTCCAGTTACAATTGCTACAGCTGAAAGATCCTTTTCAAAATTAAAAATCATAAAAACTTATCTTCGAAGTACCATGGGCCAAGAGCGTTTGAGTAATTTGAGTATTCTGTCTATTGAACATGAAATGGCCAATCGTTTGAGAAATAACTTGGATCAAATTATTCACAAGTTTGCTGATTTGAAAGTGAGGCGCATTAAATTCTGAATATGCATATCACAACTTTGAGAACTCAAAAATTGTCCATTTTATTCACTGTTTTTTATTTCAGTTTCATACCATAAAAATTAAATGTTTTACATGAATAACACTTGATCCTTTTTTTTCAACATCATTTGTATCCGTACCTTGAATAATACACCCCTTCGAAATCCTGAGCGATGAATATTAATGTGTAAGGCAGGAGGGGGGGGGGGGGGGGGGCGTGTGGAGTGAGAAAAGTTTGAATGATTTAAAGAATTCTTCTGGTAAGGGCCCCTTAATGAAAATCTGACTGGGGCCCCCATTTCTATAGTTACGCCACTGGTGGCCAATCAAAAATGTGTATGCCGTTTTCGGCTTTCCACTCTATGGTGGCTCTGGCTGTATGTTTTGGATCGTTGTCCTGCACAAAAATTTTCTCGTGACCCGGATTTTTATAAAAGATATCTAAACTTGGTAGGTAGGAACCCTCTAAAGTCACTTGCCATCATTCTAATTTTGATACGGCGCAAAATTCCCACATCACTTCCACTGAAACAACCGCATGCTATAAGAGAAACAACTTCCAAACTTTAGAGTTTGTTCTATTTTGCAATTTGGGACTCCAACTTGCTTGTCTACCCAAGTGTAACGTTTACCGTCAGACCCGAAACGATTATTTTTTGTTTCATCCTACCAAGTTACTTTCCGCCAGTCATCAACGGGCCACTTTGCGTACTTCTTAGCAAATGCCAACCTGACCTTTCGAAGACGACTAACTAGTCAACCATGTTTTTTTTGTTTCAATCTTGGCTACAAGTCCGCTTTCGTTTAATGTCTTTTGGACGGTTCTAGTGCCGACTTGTATACATTAATCGGCTTGTAGTACTTTTACGATGTCTGCAGCAGTGTTAATGGCAACAGTTAAAATCAATCTGCGAACAATGCGCTGAACCACCGGAAACTACTTTTTCTTGCGACTATTTTTGGTCGATCTGGGAGTTATATTATAGCAGTCTTTAATTTTTTTAGCTACACCGATTGATATTTTGTGTTTTTCAGCTAATTTCCGATAGGACAAACCACCTTCAATGTCTTCTGCAAAAATTTTCTTTAAATTCTGCAAACAATTTTAGACCCATTTCAAATTAGCAAATTTAATTAGAAGTTATGTACGTTGAACAGTTTTTTGGAGTAAAATGTTTTATATTATTTATATTCTTAATACACCGCCGCGGTTCCGAATAGAACTAATAGCGATTGTCGAGATAAATGCTCTAATACGTAGCTGTGACCGATCGCGGACAAAACTGTTCACACGTGCCTGCAAATATTTCTTTACAAAACGGTATTTTGCAGACAATATAAACAGCTAAATTTATCATGGTATAACATGCTAGCTTGAAGTAAAAATGTGGCAAACTACGATTGCTGTACTCTAAACAAGTACCCGCGAATTTAAGATTTTGTGAAATTTATTTTTTTGTGAACACTTTTGTCCGCCACTGTATGTAATAAAAACTTTCGTTTATTTTTTTGGAAAAAATCTGTATAAATCATGTATTTTTAAAATAATATATTACTTTTTGTAATACATTACTTGACATTTCCAGTAATAAGTAATGTAGCGATATTAGTTTCAAATGTCAGTAATGTGTAATAAGTAATATGTTACTGTCAAAAGTAATAAGTCCCAACACTGGTAATGGTTAATATAAACTTGATTTATTGGGCCCATTGACTTCAAACTTGCGTGCAAAGCCACGGGGCCTTCCTAGTACCCTATGTATATTTGCCGCAATGACAAGCTGATTCTTTTGATACCCAAATAGCCATAGCTGACTGCTGTCATTATACTCGGCGGAACAGGAAGACGTATCAGGTGGGCGGAGCCCTTGTGATCCTTATAAAACATAGATTCTTTTGATTTTTATATTGATTTACAGACATGTGCTGTAGCTTCATTTTGTTTCTTTGCGCGGAAAGAGAGCGTGGCCAATGCTATGCTGAATCGTTTGATACTCATATCACCAGTACAAAAGTATTCCGTAGTTGAGTTTGCTACCATAGTGAGCGTAAGAGGTGAGCCAACGTGGGATCATTTTCATATATTCCCAGACATAGGAAATCGTTTGGTACTTACATATGTAATCTAGATCGGTTCAGTGGTTTTTGTGTAACTGTGGCTCAAAGTAAAAACGCACATTTGTTTTTATATAATGGTATAGATAAAGTGGTGTTTGACCTTAGTGACTCGATAAATCTAAGTTTGTCACGTAAAACAAAATACAGTGGACGTCCAGTATAACGAACTTCCCATTTAACAAATTTTCGATTTAACGTACTTCCACATTTTTTCCATTGATGGTTCTACATATATTACGAACGAAAGTGAAATTTGCTATTCGATATAACGAATATTTATGTATTTTGTTTTTCACCCTTCGAATTGTTTTTATTTGAGCATTCACATTCTTTGCAATAACAATGAATGTTTGGTTTCGTCAAGTGAACGGTACCTCAATTGTTTTTGTTTTTGTCACGTTAAAACTTTAAAATTTGCGTCAAGTTACCAACATTTTCAAATTCTGTTTGTATGCATTCCTGATCATTTTCACAGGATGTGTTTTGCGTTCAGTCGACTTTTTTCTTTTAAAAATTAAAATTTCAATAATCCATCAAGAGAAATTGCCATACAGAAAAGTTTACTTGCGGTAAAGAGGCAATCGCGCATCGAAGAATTTTCACTGTACACACATCGCCATATTTGTATTTTGAAAATGCTGGAATAAAACAAGATATTTGTTTAAAAACTGAATATGTGAGACTCAGTGGCGTCCCCAGGGGGGCGGGGGGGATTAGGGGTATGGATCCCCCCTTGGTGGATAAATTCATTTATCCAATTTGATGTAACATGGAATTCTGCAAACATTTTTATTATTTGCGTTACCTCTTCTGTGATCACCCACTTAAAACCTAGTAGTAGCTCCCATGATCTGGCCAGACCATGATGTAAACAAGAGGATAGTCGAGGATTGTGGTTAAGGATATAAAAAAAAACAGAAAGTGTGAACACATTGATTTGTTTTGCTTGCCTACATTTTATTTACGTAAAACGGTACAAATATACTGGAATTATTAAGTAAATAGCTAGTTTCAACTTCAATGAATTAATTTTGAAATCCAAAAAAAAGGAAAAGAAAGAAATTTTATAAATGTACAACATGTTATTGTTCAGGTTGAACTGGCCGTTTTCTTTGTCGCCTTCGTCGTCGCTATCTTCACATTGAACTATCTAAACGACCATTTTTTCTATCAGTATCAGAAGCTTCGTTTGGATCAGGGCCAAATATTACCTCTAGCAGCAAATTAATTAATATCTTAATTTTATTGCTCTTAAGCATTGGTTTCCGCTATTGTTTAGGCAATTTTTTAAGAGAAATTGTCCTCTCTGATTTTTACTCCAGTGTCGAGGTTCAAAAACAAAGTCTAATCCTCAAAACAGCCTTCCCTTCCTTCCATCTCTGCCACAGAAAACAATCCAATT
Organism: Melieria crassipennis; assembly: GCA_963668005.1. Classification (NCBI taxonomy): domain Eukaryota; kingdom Metazoa; phylum Arthropoda; class Insecta; order Diptera; family Ulidiidae; genus Melieria; species Melieria crassipennis. The sequence continues at coordinate 34,711,186 of OY764963.1, read as the reverse complement.
GATAAAAACCAGACAGGAGAAGACAACAAATACTTCCTTCACATCTGGAATGTAATTGAATTGACACCAAAACACGGACATAACCATGAGTGAAAAACACTTGGACCAGGTAGATTATGTAACTTATGTCACGATTACATGGGATGGCACGAAATAAGGATGTCAAATCGAGTCAGATGGAAAAGCCTAGTTGAAGTCCTATGCTCCGTAAAGGACTGAATAAGGAACAAACGAAAAAATGTTTTAAGCCATTCCACAGTGATTCGTTCCATAGACAAAATTCAAAAAATTTATAGTCTCAGAATTTAACGATTTTGATGTAATTTGAAAGGTAAAACTCCAACTAAGAAAACTCAAAAAAATCTGTGCAAAAATTAATTAGTTTCTGTGCAAAAGCGGCTCAAAGTTGAAACTTTTTTCACAAATAAATGTAAACACATATTTTCTGTTTTTTAGTCTATTGAGTAAAAAAAATTATACAAATACATGATTCAATATAGATTAAGAAATAATGTGGCTATTTTCGCTTTTAATATTTTCTCAAAATTTGCGAAGTTGAGGCTTTTACTTCACTTTTAATCAAAAATATTTTTCTAAATTAAAAATCTGAAAATTGGCTACACTTAGAAGACAATATCTAAAAAGTATGTTAAAGTATGTTCCTGGATTTTTTTTATTTTAAGACGTATTCTTTCTTTGTCGGATAATGTAATTACATGCTTCGATATCTTCCGATCTCAGAAAACAATTCAATTTGAAAAGTGGTCTAAATACATCTTTTTTGACAAAATTTATCTTGTCGTCCCTAAAAGTATGCAATCCACATGAAAAATGAAAAAATCTGCACAAATTCGAAGCATAAGGGGTATTCTCGATGTCTTGCAAAACCCTTGCACATTGCAGAAGTTGCAGATTATGCAGACTTTTGCAATCCGTGCAATGATACAAAAACAAAATACAAGGGAAAACGTTTTGCAATTCATGCAATGTGTACAACAGTGATACCCATGTTTTATATGAGGGTACAAACGTGCGTCAGCTGGTTGTCAAAAAATTCGTTCATTTTATTTCGTGTGCGCAAGCGTAAATTCTTCACACAAATTTTGTTTTATTTCCTTTTATATAAACATTTTGAATTTTTTAGCTAAAAACGAAAATTGGTTTCAATTATTACCATCTTCCAGAAGAATATTAAGTGCAGCATTTTCAATAAGAAAATTCAACATTTTTTTGTTTTCACTGGTCCGCCACGTTGTTTGAAATATTTGCAATATTTTTATTTTGGTGCGCTCTCGCAGTATTGCAAGTTAGGGTCTTGCAAGTTTGCATTTTCACAAATTTTGCAACGCTGCAAGACTGCGAGAATACCCCAAATTATTTGCAAAAATTCTTACCATTCTCATGCAGAATTTGAAATGCAGCAATTTCAATCAAGAAATCAACAATTTTGGAATTTTCGACTGTTCGCGGCATTTTTTACAATATTTGAATTTTTGGTTGTTCTCGAAGTCTGGCACTTTTCAGGGTTGCAAATATCAGTTTCTGCAAGTTTTGCAATGTTGCAAGATATCTCTTATTATCGTTTTAATTGCAAAACCAGAGGGTCCCAAGACAATTTCTGTTACTCTTTGGACTTATCAATGTTAACGTTACCGATTAAATGTAAAATCTGAAAAATCTAGCCAACACACTTGGTGTTGTAGCTCTCCAAAAATGACGAAATTTGCAAATTTAAGTCTCAGGCATTGCCAAACTACAGCAGTTTAAGCAGTCAATTCAGCAGACTATAATTAACTAGTATACCAAATTTTATGAAGAACGGACCACTCCTTCTAATTTTGTCCCGCGGTTGTATGGAGTCGAATCACTGTGCATTCTGACAACAATTACGTGGGAAATAGCAAAAAAAAAATGGTAACTAACTGGCAAATTTTTATGAAAATACACCATGGTCTGGCGAGGCCACGGTTTTTGTGCTTAGAAAGTATCAGTTGAGGATATCATGAAATATGAGCTCGATAGCTTAACTACAACATTACTTAAGTGGATCCGAAGTTCGACGTGGTCTGGCCAGAACCGGATGCCTGCAGAAAGGTTAAGAATAAATGAATACAAACATCAGTATTGCACTTGTTCTCGCAGAATAGTTGTATTTTCAGTGTTCCCAAAAGTATCGACTATTTACCAAAGTAGTAGTCAAACACAGGCTTCATGCCAACCCTGCATTAGCTGTTGAAATTTGAAAAAAATGCAGGTAAATTTTTTTGGTGAATTGTGTGTAAACATGGAAAACATGTTCACCTATATCAGAATTAAATTTCAGAACGTCATACATTTTAATATCTTATTTTTTGGATTTATTTTACATAGCTGGTGTGTTATGCTTTTTAAAATATGTCTTTTGAGTTTTTCGTAATTCTACTAGAAGAATTTTTCAAAATTGCATAACTTAAAACAAACTTGAATTTTTTAGTTGGAATTTTATGACTTAAAAATACGTGTCACTTGAATTTTTCGTTTTAAGAATTTAATTTTAGTATATGTACATATGTATGCATACATATGTATGCATATACATATGTATGTATGTGCATATGTACAATTTTATGCAACATGTATTGTATTAAAAATAATACGCAAAAATGAAAGTATAAAAATGGCGTTAAACTGAATTTTTTTGAATATCCCCCCCCCCCCTTCCCGAAATCCTGGGGACGCCACTGGTGAGACTTATTTCTTTAAGAAGGATGGTTTAAAACAAAAACAAATTTCGATCGATTTAACGAATTTTTCGATTTAACAAATTAGCGGTACAACATAAGATTCGTTATATTGGACGTCCACTGTAGTGATACAAATTTGTTCCTGTTTTGTCTCATGCTCATTTAATTTTTGAGAGGCGGCAGGCGATCATGCAAAATGTTAATGTATGTACTTTGTATTAAAGTTTTCTTTTTTTTAGGGTTCCCGACCTTACTTTCCACATTTGTTAAAACACAACTCTTTACCCAACGCAGAACAGTTACGTAAGGATTATTCGGCACTTGTTTGTACATTTTGCTATCATTCTTTGTTGAACCAGTGGCGCAAGTAAGTTATTAATTGCCTTTAAAAGAGTCATTGCAAATCAAATTAGCCTCTAATACTTTTACAGATATGAAGCGCAAAATGCCTCTGTGTCTCCAGCGGATCGTAAGTATAATTGGCACGACTACATTTGCCACTTGTGTGGAATCACCACTTACCGAAAACGTGTGCGAGCGCTCCCAGTTAATGAGTTTCCATTCGTTAAAAACCGCAAAACTGGTGACGGCCTATTGTTGGAAAACGGGGAGTATGCTGTGGTCTGTCTGGATTGTTATGAAAGCCTGAGGTAATCAATATAAATGTATATATTATAAAATACACCTTAATAATCGTATTAAACGGTATGTTTAAGCATTGAAATAAATACTTGAAATAAATATCGGGAAGCTGTATTTGGAGAGAAAGTGCAAGCGCGAATGAGAGAATAAGAATCTGCGAATAGATAACGTAATTTTAGGTCTATGTCATCCTTGTCTTCTCTTGTTGCGGGTGGTTTCAAATAAATGTGGGTAGTGGATCGTCAACTATATGCCTAAGTTTAAACTAAATTTACGCTTAGACCCACATGTACTTGCGCATGCAAATGGTTAGAATTATTTTTGCGCTCTTTGCTTTGTGTTGGCGTCATTTTCTATTAAAAATTCAAGCCTTTTAGTTTTAATGAACTTGTAATATCTTTTTTTACGCGAGAATCTTAACCCTTTCGACCCCGAATTTTACCCTGTGTCTCTATATTACTTTTTGGTATTTAAAACATGACACACTTGCCTAAGAAGTGTGCACACGACATTTGAAGTCGCCACGCCTCTTTGTTAGAGTTCTAGAGCTAGTTTACTTTTGAAGAATTTTAGTTTAAAACGGGTTAAATAAATTTTGTATCAATATGTTTTAAATACAGAAAACTTATTTAATATATATGGAAAAATACAAAATTATCACTTTTTGAATTTATTTAACCATTATTAAAGAAACAGGGTTTTGATGAAACGCGCCCAATTCGTAGACTTCAATTAGAACACAAACTTTTCCTGATATTATTGGAAATTATTTGGGGATAACAGTAAAATTTTTGTAATTTGCTTTGAATTCACTTCTAAAAATATTAATTTGTTGGTGCAAGAAACCGCAGGTCAAGAAAATGAAAATAGCGGGACTTAGAAGTATATAAGTACAATGTTGCCTATAGGCAACATCGGGCATGAGAGGTTTAAGCACTTACGGCCTCCAATGTGCATATCTACATCGTCGTCGCATATCTACATAATAATAATAATAATTGACTGACACGACAGCCCGCTTACGCGAGACTAAGGCCTAGCTTCCCGCAACCACCCGTGTTGTGCGTGTGAATTTGTACGCGGGTAGAAGGGACCTACAGTTTTTATGCCGGTTCCGAACGGCAGGTTGGGAGCTTTATTATAGGCAATTTTTACTCTCAGAGGTTTGCCATTTCCAGCTGAGAGGACAGCCACCGAAAGAGAAAACGAATTTTCCCGTTATTTTTTTTAGGTGTTATTACGGGCAGTATTTGAACCTGCGGTTTGCTGCCTTCAACTCGCGGTCCAACGCACTAACCAACTGAGCCACGGCGGCTGCATATCTACATACGTTTTCTATTTTAAACTCGTTGCATAGATTTTTCACATTTTGTTACATATCTTGTTCACTAAAAAATATACAAGGTGCGTCCCAAAGTAAACAGGACTTTTGCAATAGGGACGTTTCTGGTGGCGCCATCTATGTGTGAGGACATGCGTTGGAAAGGTACATCTTTCATTCACATACTGTCTAAATTTCATGACATTTGGTCTAGTAGACGCCGAAATATCCCGCTCAATGTGACAGTATGTTTTTAACTTTGGTACGAGAATGTCGATCGAACAAAGAGCTAATATTAAGTTCTGTTTTAAACTTGGTAAAACTTTTACCGAAACGTTTAAATTGTTAAAGCAAGTTTATGGTGATGATTGTTTATCCCGTGGCCGTGTTAATGAGTGGTTGAATCGATTCAAGAATGGTCGTGAAGACTTGAATGACGACGAACACGTCGGCCAGTCGAAATTTGTGATTACTGACGATGCCATCAAAACTGTGCGTGATTTTATCAAAATGCAGCCAAAATCATCATTGGAATTGATGGAAATGGAATTGAACATCTCCAAAACATCAATTGATCGCATTTTAACCGAACATTTGGGTCTCCGTAAAGTGTGTTCTCGCTTCATTCCGCACACTTTAACCGACGACCAAAAAGCGCAGTGAATTGAGCACGCAAAAGACATCGTTCGGGAAGCCAGACGTGATCCAAATTTCTTGTTCAACATCGTAACCGGTGACGAAACGTGGTGCTTTCAATATGATCCCGAAACAAAGCGTCAAAGTGCCGAATGGAAGCACCCAGATGAGCCAAATCCGAAAAAAACCCGCCGTGAGAAGTCAAAAATCAAAACTCATCTCATTTGTTTCTACGATTCAAAGGGAATAATTCATCGAGAGTTTGTTCCACCGGGAAAAACAATTAACGCTTTGTTTTATGTTGAAGTTTTGAAGCGTTTGGTGCATCGCATTCGTCGTATTCGGCCAGAATATCGCGAGGAAGGAAGTTGGCGTTTATTGCATGATAATGCACCGGCTCACAGAGCCCTAGTTACGACCGATTATTTGACCAAAAATCGCATTTTTACCATCAATCATTCACCGTATTCGCCTGATATGGCTCCCTGTGACTTCTACTTATTCGGTCAGTTGCATTTGCCGATGAAAGGAAACCGTTATAAGGACGTTGAGGACATCCAAAAGGCTTGTACCAACATTCTGAAGGCGATGCCGGCCGATGACCTAAAACACTCATTCCAAATGCTTTTGGACCGTGCAAAACGTTGTATCGAAGCAGGAGGAGAGTATTTTGAATAAATAAAAAGAATTATACAAAAATAATCATCCGTTTTCTTTATTTTATAAAAGTCCTGTTTACTTTGGGTTGCACCTTGTATTTAAATCCGCGTTTAGCCACGTTGTAAATCGGTATATCAGGCCACTGCGTTGTAAAAACAAACATATATGTATGTACAATCTTACTGGAAAAGGGTTATCAGAAACCGAAAATGCTTATAACACCGTGCGACAACAAATTTTACACACGAAAAAAATTGATATGTAGTAAAACTGCGTTTTTAGTTTTTCTCTCTGATGTAAGGTTTGTTTTAAAGGACTTTGAAATTTCAAGGACATGTTTATTACAAAATATTATTTTAAAAATTGAGCGCATTGTAGAATAACAATATGGGTATCAACAAAGAATATGTATAATAAGGGGCCGTTCACATATTACGTAACGCATTTTTCGACCTTTTTTGACCCCTCCCCCCCTGGTTGTAACACAACGTCACAAACCTCACTACCCCCCCCCCCCGCCCCCCCCCTCCTAATAACGTAACGCGTGACGTGCATAGACCGAAAACAGTGCTGCCACAAGATTGTTTGAGGGCCGCTTCACAATGCAAGTCATTGCCAACTTTACCGAATCTGCGCGCGAATTTGAATTTCAGGTGCTGATTTTTGGGTATTTTTTCGACGTTACGTAACGCAGTCGATGACCCCCCCATCCCCGTCGTAACACTTCGTAACACACCTTTGAACCCCCCCCCCCCCCCTAAGAGCGTTACGTAATATGTGAACGGCCCCTAAGAACGCGCATGTGTGCACAAAACTGTTTTCGGCTGTTATGATGCGAGGGGGCAGAGCGAAGCGTAGGCATTTGAGCATGTTAAGTTCATAACATTTTCTGTTAGATTTGCTCAGGAAAACAGAAAAAGCAATGTTGTTGTTCGCAACGGCTTGACGCGTGTACATTGAAATGGTGGTTGTTGTGGCGAAGGGATCGCTCAATAATTTTTTAGCATGAATGTTTATTAATCTTGTTTGTCGAAGCGCAAGCGGAGAGCAAACAACGAACCAAAGCATCTTCATTCTCGTTTCACCGAAGATGATTCGGGATTCGCTAATGTTTTTGTTGTTGTCGTTTATTGTGTATATGCTTTTTTGTGTTGCCGTTTGGTTTTACTGCACAAATTGCTGTAATGTCACCATCAATCGAATCTTTTAGGTGTATGGCTTTTTGTTGTGCACTTTGATTGTTTTAAAAACCTTCAAATAAGTATTATACGTGATTGATCCCAATTTAACATGTTTACAAATATTTTTACGTGGCGAGTTCCAAGTAAAATTATTTGTTAATATTGAGACATGGTTGATTACAATTTAAAAAAACACGGAAAGACGATTCAAAATTGATAAAAATTCTTGAAATCAAAAATAATTAGGCACGTGTTTTTAATTTTTGGAAATCTAAATATAAAATATAACGGGGAAACCAATGGTTAAAAGTTTGTATGGAAAAACATACTTTAATAGGTCTATTGACTTCAAATATGATAAAAGCACTACAAATGGGAAATAATTAGACAAGTATTTTGTCATAAAAGTCTGCCGGGCTTAAAAAAAGGTAAAATAAACTTGATTTATTAGGCCCATTGATTTCAAACTTGCGTGATAGTTTGCGGCCCTGATAGTTTTCGAAGCAGAACCTTAAAAAATTGTTATTAAGGCATACCTTCGTTTAAGAATAGTGCAAATATTCTACACCTGAATGGTTCCATGGCGAGTGCTGTGCCCATAAAGTTACAATATTTTATTATTTTTTTATTTTACTACGGGACGGGAAGAACGGGAATTTTGAATTGCCACGGTTATCCGATTTTTTTTCTGAATTCAGGGTCTAAGGAGCAAAACATGTGTTAAAGTGTTATATGGAGAAACGTTATTTAATAGGCCTATTGACTTCAAAATTGGTGAAAACACGTGAAATAAAATATAATTACACACGTCTTATTCATTTTTGGAGCTTTGTGTACAAAACATGATTTAATGGGTCTATTGATCAAATTTGGCGAAAGAACTTTAAATGAGAACTAATTAGACAAGTATTTTTTTATAAAAATCGAAATCTTAATTTATGGAGCCCTTCAGAATCAGAACAAATTCAACGTTTAATTGTTTTCAATGTTTTTCAGTGTTCGAAAATCAACATCTGATGGTGTCACAAATTTGCAAAACATTTTGCTCGTTTATTTGAAGAACCAATTTAGCATTAGATGGTGTCTTAAAGCGAGTAAGGATTGTTTCAATGAAATCATTAAATTCATGCGTGCACAGCCGCCAACCCCTGTTAGTTGGCACTGCGTCCCTTTCTCAGTCCACGAACTAATCTAATGTTATCAAATTTCTCTATATGCCCATCGGTAATTGTATTTTGTGAATAAACATCTCATCATCTTATCCCGGTACAGATATTCGAAGGACAAAAAAAAAGAAATTAAATTAATTAAATTAAAATTAAATAAAAATTAATAATTTATTAATAATTTATAATAATAAAAGTATTATAGCTTTGTGATAAAACTGATATTGAAGTGGCTGAAGAAGTAGACATTTATTCATTTCTGTAAATTTAAGCGGTGTTTTAATAAGTTGAAATTTATTCATTTTCATAAATGTTACTAGCTGGGCGCCGCGGCTTTGCACGGGTGCTCATGTTTACCCCGATACAAATTCTTAACCCATTGTTAACCCGGTCAGTATTTGATTAAAAAAACAAAATGTGCCTAATTATCTTTGTTTTTGTGTTTTCAAAAATGTTGAAGTTTAAAGCCCCATTAAATCATGCGTTTTCACATTTACTCGAAGCAAATTTTTAACCCTTGGTTTACCACGGCAGATTTCGATTTTCAAAAACATGAAGAGCACGTTTTAATTATTTTATTTATTTCCCGATTGAAGTGCTTTTACTATGTTTGAAGTCAAAAGGCCCAATAAATCTTGTTTCTCCTTACAAACTGTTATCCCATTGTTGACCCGATTTTGATTTTCAAAAAAGCGAAAAACACGTGTCAAATTATTTCTCACTAAGAGTACTCTCATCAAGTTTGAAGTCAATCGGCCCATTAATTCATGTTTTTCACATTTTCTCTATACAAAATTGTAACCCGTCCGTGAACCCGTCCGATTTTAATATTCGGAAAAATGAAAAACACGTCGAGTTATTTTACATTTAAAGTACTTTCACCAAGTTTGAAGTCAAAAGGCTCAAAAAATTGGTTTCTCCATACATACTTTTAACCCGTCGTTGATCCAGTTAGATTTAGTTTTTGAAAATAATGAGAAACACGTGTCTAATTTTTTATTATTTATTTCAATTATTTTTACAATTTTTCAAGTCAATAGGCCCATCGGTTCGTGTTTTTTGTTTCGGAGTCTTCCCGTAAACAAACCTTAACTCATTGTTGGCCCAGTTAAATTTTGATATTCGAAAAATTATAAAATACGTGTAGAATTATTTTTCATTTAGAGTGTTTTCAGTAAATTCGAAATCAATATGTCTATTAAATCACGTTTCTTCCCACAACACCTTAACACATGTTTTGCCCCTTTAGACCCCGAATTTCGAAAAATCCCGTCTTAGCGGATGTTCATTCTATAGTTCAAATTTCATGTTTGCTGAAGGCTAGGTTTGGGCCGGAACCGGTACAGAAAGTTCTGCAAATTTTCAACTTGTTCCTAAAATTTTTCTAGAAATTCAGTAGACCTCGAGTAAATTGTTTTGTTTGCATCCATATTTCAAGTTTTCAAAATAATATTAATCAACACAGTCGGAATTTTACAAGCAACAAAAATGAACTCCAACGAAAAGCTTCGCAAAAAAATTTTGTGCATTTGGACGAATAATGTACATATTGGGTACAAAAAGTTGGCAAAACTCGCTGGTTCATCGTATGCTACGGCACGAAGGACCGTTTTGCGATTTCAACAGGATCCCTCAGTCAAGGATAAGCCAAGAAGTGGGCGTCCAAGAGGTTCAGCAGACGCAATTCTGGAGAAGAAGGTGGTAGCAATAGTGAAGAAGAACCGTTCTATGTCGACAAGAGATATTGCCAAAATAGCCAAAACTACACATGTGCAAGTTGTTCGCATCAAACAAAGAAATGGCATAAAGACTTACAAAAAGAAAAAAGTTCCAAAGCGCAGCGAAAAACAATCTGCAAGAAGCATTTCCCTTGCACGGAAATTGTACGAAATGAAACTAGCGAGCAAAAATTTGTGTGTGGTTATGGACGACGAAACCTACGTGAAAATGGACCTAAGAACTTTGCCAGGTCAGCAATTTTACTCTATGCAGCCTGGCGAAATTATTCCTGATTCAGAAAAAACCATTCAAATGGAAAAGTTTGGCAAAAAAATTCTGATTTGGCAAGCCATCTGCCAATGCGGAAAAAAATCAACTCCGTACTTCACCATGGGCACAATAAACACAGAAATTTATGTCACAGAATGCCTTCAAAAACGTTTATTGTTATTTTTACGTAATCATAATGGTCCAAATGACAGCCGCCGTGGCTCAGTTGGTTAGTGCGTTGGACCGCGAGTCGCAGGCAGCAACCTCAGGTTCAAATACTGCCTGTAATAACACCTAAAAAAAAAAATAACGGGAAAACTCGTTTTCTCTTTCGGTGGCTGTCCTCTCAGCTGGAAATGGCAAACCTCTGAGAGTAAAAATTGCCTATGATAAAGCTCCCAACCTGCCGTTCGGAACCGGCATAAAACTGTAGGTCCCTCCAACCCGTGTACAAATTCACACGCACAACACGGGTAGTTGCGGGAAGCTAGGCCTTAGTCTCGCGTAAGCGGGCTGTCGTGCCAGTCAATTATTAAATTATTATTAATGGTCCAACGTTGTTTTGGCCAGATTTGGCTCCAGCACATTACGCCAATGTGACTCAGAAGTGGTTAAAAGATCATAAAATTAATTATGTGAAGAAGGACATGAATCCTCCAAATATGCCAGAATTGCGCCCAATCGAACGGTTTTGGGCTCTGATGAAGGCAAATCTTCAAAAATTGGGCAAACCCACCAAAACTGTAGCAGAAATGCATGATTTATGTGGAGAAAAGCATCCCAAAAAGTAAACGAAACGGTTGTACAAAATCTGATGAAAGGTCTTGTAAGAAATGTCCGGGCTTATGGACAACGACGTATCAAGTGATTTTATTTTAACTATTATTATTATTACTACACGGATATGCCTTTGTATTAGTTAAAACAAAATATTCAATAAACCTACGATTACACCACTAAAAGAAATTTGAAATTTTGCAGAACTTTCTGTACCGGTTCTTAAGTCGCTTTCCTTGCGCTTCACCGGTTAAAACTTCGACGTCTAAACAATTTTAATACATTTCTTTTACGATTAGTCGAGTACCATTCACTAACCCCTCTAATGTGTTGGTTCCGGAATAGCATCACCGCTGTTCCTATTTTCAATTTTAATTCATGTGGTGTTTTCCCACTAAAGTTAAGTGAATTCAAAAATTCCATGGGATACCTTACTGCATCTGCGGAGTCCTCCGATGAGATACTATCGGCGCTGAGATAAATTTTTATTCGCCCAGGTAGCATTTGAATTATGTTTTTATTCATTTTTGCGCATTGATCGTTTTTTGGACACAACATTGCTCGCTCTCTTAAGGTACGCTGCTCAATCACACCAGAATGAGGCTTTAACCATTTCGCTACAGGTTTTTACTGGGGAAAGTTAAAATTTTAAATTTTACGTTTTAGGCTTCTATGTGGTTATATTAGAAATTTTTTACATTTTATACTCGAACCCTGTATTTTAGAGTGTTTTTCTATGAGAGCAACCACATCGTTGTGGCTGTAATAATTACTTAAACATACAACTTTTTACGCATAACGAAAATTTGAATATTTCTTCATTTACTTCAGCCAAAATTAAAACAAAAAAACTATCTAAATTGAAAGAAAACGTCAAATTAAAAAGTTATCTAATTTTTTCTGCTTCTTCCTTTACTATGTCAAGATATACAAATATAAGAGTATATACCTACTTCTCTTCTTTAAACTTAAATATTCAGTTTATTAATTTTGTATTTTTCCTAAAACTTCAAACTATTCTAAGGACCAACAAAAAATGTATTCTTGAAACCACAGAGGATTCAGACGTCGACAAAGTAGCAATGTGCCATATGGCAACAAAATAGCGAAAGGGTTAAGCAATTGCCAACTATAGCAGCACGCGCACAATTTGGCACCGCTGGTAAAACTTGCCTGAAGTCTCCGCCAAGAATAATAATTTTTCTACCGAGTGGCGATTCAAACTGATTTTTCTTTTTTTGCAGTTGATCCTTCTATTTTTCAAGAAGAATTCAAATTGCTTTTTTGTAAAATTTGAATTGGTGTCTTAAGAATAACGTAAGAATAATAATGATCAACACAAAGCATAAAAATGCAAAATTTTGAACATAGCAGCACTGGCTAGCCTTAAAGAAGAACAAAAGCTTGCCAGAAAATAGGAATCGTTTTACAATTTTAGCCTTTCGCCAGCACAACAACATCAACAGCATATCATTTTTACCTTAAATCGGATACAAAATACTTGGCTTTACAATGTGAACATGCACTGGTCAAGCCACCGATGTGGTTAATTTTTAATTATAGCAACAAACTTCCTCCCTTCGTTAAAATTTTGTTTCTTCTTTTTGTAGTCGATGTTGCCATTTTTCAAAAAGAACTCTAACTTTTTTTGTAAGACTTGAGTTGGACTCTTAAGAATAACGTGATCAAAACAAAACATAAAAATTCAAAATTTGGGACATAGCAACACTGGCTAGCATCAAAGGAGAACAAAAGCTAGAGAACAAAATCGAAATTTCAGCCTTTCGCCGGCGCAAGAAGAACAACAACAGCATATAATTGTCTCCTCACAATCATCCCCCGCCACGGTGATGTGCTTTCGCAAACTCGCTGCGGTGTACGCAAACAGCGCAAATAAAAAAAGCTGTGGCATGTAAAGTAACGCCAAAGTAAATCCTAAGTAGCGCCACTCTTTGACAACCAGACGTCGATTATGTATGACAAGAGCTGTCAAATTGTTGTTGTTCACGTGTAAAACTGAGCTCACCACGGTGGCCGGACGTTAGTGGCAGGATTGCGTGTACGTGAAAAATACTGAAAAAATTGCGGTTTCTATGAATTTCTTAAACGTAATTTAAGACGATTTTATAAAGGAATCGCTGACTTGATTTTCGGCAAGACTTTTGAACAAATTTGAATTATTTCGTTTGCTGTTCAAAATCAACTCTGCCTGGATATACTTATAGTAGAAAAATAAATCTCCGTACTTTAAATTTTTAATCTTTTTTATTCGGCATCTGGCTTAGAACTGAACCTTTATAACATTTAAGTCGCTGCGGAGAAGCTACAGCGCTTCAAAATATTGTTTGTGTGTGTGTGTGTGTATGTGTGTGTGTCTTACTGGCGAAACGGTGTGCATTTATTTGTTTGCAATAAATGCAAGATAGCTTATGCAGCGAGATTTGTGTGGGAATGGAATGTGTATGGTGTGGCTTGTGTTATGTCACTTCCCTTCCCTTAAAAAGAAGCATATTTTATGCTGATGTGGATGGATACAATTTTGGTAGTTGAAGTTCTATGTCATTTTGCTGTGTGATACTTTATTTAGGTTTTGTTTGTTTTCGCGATTTTGTTGGGTTTGAGGTTACGTATTTTAAGCAAAGAAAAAGTACAATAAGTATGCAGATTGAGATTGAAATAATTATGTAAATTATAGTATTATTTTTGGTAATGAGTTTGACAATATCGTTGTGTTTTATGGTCTTAATCTTAGTTAATTCTAGAGGAGCGTACAAAGGAGTTAAATCAATTTCCGGTATTTGGTAATTTTTGCTTAATATGATATTTTCAATTTCGACTCTGCGCTGTGTCACTCGAATGATTTTATTTCCTTCAACTTGAAAATTTTTGTTAAGTTTTTCGCAGTTCTGAATGACAGCGGTTTTGCTTATGTTCCAAGTCAATATTATGTTAGGTTCTACGTATTTAATTAATTATTTTGCAAGTACTGGTATAAAATTACAAACTGGGTGGGTGCTTACGCCTGACTATGTCAGCAATACATGCGTTGTTAATTTCTTTATTATCTCGATTAAAAACTTTATTTTCTTTTTCAAAATACGACTGTGTATCTGTGTAATCTAGCTGCTAGCCATTTTGGTCTGGATAAGGAATTATTTTGATTGTTTTGATTAATTGGTTATTAGTGGGCATATCACACAGATATGCAGGGAAAAGATTTTGAGGACCTAAAACCCTATAAAAAAGGCAAAATAAAATAGCAAAAAAGGCACGGAAAGGCACTAAAAACTGCAAAAAGGCAGAAAACGGCACTAAAAACTGCTTGAAAAGGCAAAATAGGGCATTAAAAACTGTTAAAAAAGCAGAAACAGGCATTTATAAAAAAATATACTAGAAAATCTATAAAATGGGGAAACGGTATGTATTTTTCAATAATTTTATTTCATCTGACGTATGCAACATACAATATTTATACCTCGTTTTTTTTAAGAGAAAAGGAACATCAAGGTTTTCAAAGATAGTTTAAAAACCAAAACTAAGATATTTTAATTGAAATGTAGGCATATATTTTAAATTCATATTTTAACTTCTCATATAAAAGCATAAAAGCCATACTTGTATCACATTTGGCAAGTTTTTTCTTTAAATTTCCACTGCACAACAAAAAATAACGGCTTAGGAATGATCAAATCAATGTAAAAACATCGATAAGTTAACGAAATTGCAATGTTGCCACTTAATTTTTTTTTTAGTTTCAAGCTATTTTTGCGAAACAAAAGGGGGAAAATATTAAAAGCGAAAAACAAATAAAAAGGCGCTTAACAAATCTTGAAAAAGGCATTTTGTGGCATTTATAGGTAAAATAGGCACTAAAAAAGGCATTTATGGGTGAAAAAGGCAAAGTGCCTTTTTAAGGCAAAAAAGGCAAAATAAAAGTGGTATATTCCTAATCAGGAAGACCTAATTCGTGCTCATTTTCAATCAGAAATGCTCTATCTAGCAGCAAACAAAAAAGGCATTTTCCACAAAATCCGTGCCGTGGTGATATGATTAATAGGAAGTTGTTTGTATGATCGATCCAAGTAGATGTCTTGATTGATAATCACCCCTATTATGGTTGTCGTCGTCGACACGAATAATATTGACAGCGACTAATTGGTATCACTGGTGTCAATATCAATGTCAATTGACAACTATTGACACATTTTTGGTATCGACTTAGTAATATTGACTTTGACGTTGAGTGGAAACGGCGAGTTTTGAGTCGACACATTTTTTGGCAACGACTGGAACAAAATTTTGTAAGTAAATTTTGATTTGTTTGTTCACATAAATTTTAATCAATACAAAATTTTAGGAAAAGTTGAAAATTACTAATATTGTTCAATTCGCCACATTGGTTGCCGAGCTGGAGAAAAACCCAAGCCTTGCTAAAGGATTTAATAGGGGTAACATTCCCGTAAATTTTAAGGAGCAATGGGATATCATCTCTAAAAAATTTAATGCTTCCGGGCCACCGATGAGAGACGGTGATGGTTGGCAAAAGGTAACAAACAAATTGTATAATAGTATTCCATTTCAATAACCAACTGATTTTCTAAGTGTAGAGAGACTTGAAATGTAAGACCAAAAAACAAATAACAAATGGTTTTGAACCATGAAAAGAGCACATGAAAGGGAAATGGAACTAAAAGACTTAAAAATCCAAATAAGACAAAAAGAATTGGAAATCCTCAATAAGCAACGCCACCGAATTGTTCCTTATTTATTTATGTGTATACATCGCTATCTATTTATATTTTAAGTTTTGTGTTGTGTCTTAACTGAGATACAAATGAACTGTTCCATATTTTATTTACTTTTTACCCTATGAAGACTACTGGAAAATAAAAAGACTGAATTTGAATTACAAAAAAATTGATTTTATTTGTTCTCGAATTTCCGAAGCTTCAACATTTTGTAAATTTTCAGAGTTATCTAAATTTTTTGTTGCTAGCTTTATTGTGTTTGGAATGAAAGTAGATCGTACTCCATGCTTCATCAAAGGCGCTATTTTCTCCAACACAAGTCTAAACGCCGATTTACTTAAACGAAAATAATCAACAAATCTGTAATAAAGCAATACAATACAAATAAGCTTATAAAATCCATATTAGCCACCAACATGTCAGATTCTTGTACTTACTATCCGGCAAATCAAAGATTTCCGATCTTTGCCTCATAATTTTTCTTTGAAGCCGCAGATTTTACTTACTTTCTTCATTGCTTCAAATTTCACTTGAATCCGAAACAAAAAACATTTTCCGACACAAATTGAAAACAAAATAACACAGCTGCCGCAAAAAATTTAGAGATTTCGTTTACTTTTCTTAAATTATCGATAACATGTCAACGTCAAAACAACATCCTTAGTAAATACCGATTTAGCAGTGACGTGGTGTTGATGTCGACTTGAAGTGATGTTGAGATAGAACGACGTCGACGACGACAACCATAATAAGGGTGAATATGTTTTGGCTGTTAATGTTTTCCAATCTGTCGTAATTTAGTAATTTGGGGTTAAACAGTCCTAGTCGGGAGAGTTGCATTCCCATTTCCAAGTCCTCGACGTATTCTGTGAACTGTAAGAGCTCATACATGAGTGTGTCAAATGTGTTGCGGTTATTTTCGTAGTCCTGCACCTTCTGCATTCCGGTATCTACTTGCTCTATTATGTCGTTTAATTCGTGCAATTTGATGGAGTTTTGTGCTACTGCCTTTAAATTCCTCTGGAATTCGACTCGATAATTTTCGTCGAGTGTGCCAAAAAGATATTTGTAAGCTGAGCCTATAACGTTAAGTAGACCACGTTTTTGTCTATTTTCCCGATGAAGTGTGCCGTTTACCTCTCTCAGCAATTTTCCATACAAATACTTGAGTTGTGCTGCGTGGATGTGGTTGGGCATATTTTGAGCAAAATAGTTGGTAATGGATTCCATTTCAGTTAAATTTATTCTAAAACAATGGTATTCAAATGCCGATGGCATTTCGAAAGGTTTATCTAAGAAGAGGAGATATCCATGGTTGGTGTCGATGTTATTAACTTGAATTTGTTGACAATTACATTGGGTGTGTGTCAAAAGTAATAATGTTATCGCCATCCTGCAATAATTGTAGGTTATTAATTTTTGTTGCCTTTTTAAATTGGGTTTTGTAGTAGTGTGTAGTTCTATTTTTGTTTGTTATTTGATAACGGTCTGGTGCTGTTTGTTCTACGTTTTGATTGTATTTGAAGGTATTTTCCAACTTTCCTTTCTATAATGGTCGCTTTCTATATCTTGTATTTATGTCGTAATCTCGTCGATCGTTGTTGATGTTATTAATTTTTTCTATTTTCTTCGCCTGGGTATCAATGATTGGTTGTCCGTCATACAAAAATATGTGGGCGGGGGTTTGTCCTATTGTGTCATGTTTGGTTTTGTGGTTGTATATGTAAAGGATAGTTTCGATTTTATTCAATTTAGCTTCCTCATCATCTGATGTTTTTATAATTATTATGATGTGGAAAAAATCAGGAACAAGTGCAGAATAGCGTACCCTCGTGAAAAAAAAAATAAAAAATTTGGCTGTATAGAGCTTGGTTTTGTGAATGTAACAAACTAAAAATTTTGCTGGGGAAACGCCTACCAAAGGCGTGGCACGGGGTCAAAGTTCAAAACTTTTATCAAAACAACTCATTCAATTTTCAATCGATTTATATGATATGGGTATCAAACGAAAGGTCTTTTTCATTTCTTTATTTTGATGTACCACATTATATACTTTATATGTATGAGTAAAAAATTATAAGCAAAAAATAATTTTTTTTTTATTAAATTTACAAAACCCGATTTTTTTCTCGAAAAACCTCGTCATGAAGATACAAAAAAATGTACACTATATTATAGCGTGTAGAATTCTCTTTTCAATGAAATATAAAAACATACAGTTTTATTTTTTTTCAATGCGTGTTTTAATTAAATATCGTGCCTAAGCAAAGAATTTCTGCATTCAAGTACCTTTTGTGTGGCCGGCCTTCGGCCGGGGCGCTTGAAAAATAACCCTCATGGGAGTCACCACCACATCAGGCAACAGTCAGATGTGCACAGTATTTTTTGTTCAAATCCATAGTTCCAAGACATAGTTTTTTTGACCATAAGTTTTTCCCAGGTGGCCGGCCTTCGGCCGGGCGCTTGAAAAATAACCCTCATGGGAGTCACCACCACATCAGGCAACAGTCAGGTGTGCACAATATGGAAATATAAAAACTTTGAACCTCGATATCTCGAAAACGAAGCGAGATATCGAAAAATTTTATTCTACATTTTCGATTTATTTTCGGTCAATCTATCTAAAAACATCATCAAATGGCGGCGCCACGGAAACCGTAGAATCCCCTTGCAGGCACATTCTTTTAACTCAATATAAATTTAAATATAAAAACAAAAAAGTTCAAATGTTCTATATTTCATTGTAAAGAGAATTCCGTAGAGAATATATGGTAACAAATTCATTATATCTTTATTTTGGTTTTTTTCGAGAAAAAAATCGGGTTTTGTAAATTTTATAAAAAAAAAATAATTTGTTGCTTATAATTTATTACTCGTACATATAAAGTATATAATGTGGTACACCAAAATAAAGGTACGAAAAATACCTTTCGTTTGATACCCATATCATATAAATCGATTGAAAATTGAATGAGTAATTTTGATAAAAGTTTTGAACTTTGACCCCGTGCCACGCCTTTGGTAGGCGTTTCCCCAGAAAAATTTTTAGTTTGTTAGACTCAGGAGCCGAACTTCTTTGTATAAGCATACTTATTAATTTTTTTCACGAGGGTACGCTATTCTGCACTTAAGCCAAAAATCATTATGTCATCTAGATACACCACACAGTTTGTGTTAAGGAGTGGACGAATTACGTCATTCATACATCGTTGGAAGGTTGCCGGGGCATTCCTTAGGCCAAATGGCATACGTAAATACTCGTAATAGCCATTTTTTGTAGAGAATGCTGTCTTGGGTATTGATTTAGGATCAATTTCGATCTGGTGAAAGCCCTTAGCTAGGTCTATTGTTGTAAAATAGTTACATCTACCCAATTTTCCTAGTATTTCATCTATACTTGGTATGGGGTGTCTATCGCTAATAGTGATCTCATTTAATTTGCGATAATCTATCACTACTCTGAATTTTTTCTTACCGGAAGTATCTTGTTTTTTGGGTACTACCCAGATGGGACTATTGTAAGGTGAATTACTTGGACGGATAATGCCTTGGTTCAGCATGTCCTGTATCTGTTCTTCCACTTCTTGTTCATATGCCTGGTGGTAGCTGTATGTTTTGGAGTAAACGGGCGAGTTATGCACTGTGTTAATGGTATGTTTTTCTTTGTTTGTGAAGGTAAGTTTATCTCCTTCGCGGTACTGTATGTGTCGATACTTGTGGAGTCAATTTATGTCTCTGGAGTCAATTTATGTCTCTCTTCTGAATTTAAATGTTCAAGGCGATATGGTTCTTCAACCACATTTATTTGTGTCTGAATACTTGATTTTTCTTCTGTTTGTTCCGATTCAAATATAAAGTGATTTTGATAAGATAATCCTGGAAATTCGTGTAATTCAAAACTAATGCCATAAAGATTTACGTTATTTTCTTCATAATCAATACGAGCTTTTGCTTGCTTTAATAAATTTCTTCCTATTAACATGTCATAATTATCAGAGAAATTGTGTAATAAAAAATAATGATCAGCCGGAAACAAGTTGTTAGAGGGTAGTTCAACACTTCTATTGATGGTTAAGGATCCATTACTAGTTTTCAAGACGTATTTTGTCTATTATCAAAAATATTATACGTCATCATCGTGTCAATTAAACACTTTAGGTGTTTGCCTTTGTAATTAATAGTTATGTAATCGGTATTTCCGAGGCCGTCAACTGCAAATTTTCAGCTTCAATTTGTGTTTCTTTGTTTTCAATTTCAATTTTCTCAATTGGTGGTTGCTGATTTTGTTCGTATTGCGGTATTTGCGTTTCTGTATACTGTTGATTGTGCAAATCTGCATAGTAATAGTTTGGGTCAGAGTGTGGGTAATAATAATTTTAGCAGTAGTTATTCTCTGGTTGGTAATAGTTGGCGGGGCAATAATTGTTTGTCACTGCTTCTTGGTATCTCAATTCGCCTATGCTCATTCTGCTCTGTCCACTGTCAGTTGGTCTAGGTCTTTTTGATGGTTGATTTGGCATTGTACTATAAGATTGTGGTGAGTCGTGTAAAATGTTCGAGTTTTGACCAAATCTATTGCGATCGAACATGAACTTGGGGCTGGGGGTGGTTGTGGTTTTTGTGTTAGTTGATAGTTGAGGTTTGGTTGTTGATAAGGAGATGGCTTAAATGGTGGTTGGTATGAATTCGGTTGAGGAATGGTTGGATTATAATATGGTTGAAATGGGGTAAAAAATCTTGGCTGATTATAATTTGATTGTGTATGATTATAAGGTTTGTTTTGTTTTTCTAGTATACTCTTTTTCTGGGTAATTTTATTTATTGGATCTCTTGCAACAAATTGATAAGTGATCTTACGTCTGTTATTTCATGTTTAATAATGCGTAAGTAAATGTGAGTTGGCAATTTATGGATTAAATCTTCAATACTACTTTTGATCAAACGAAGAAAAAGTGTTTTTTCTGATATGTTGTTTTCTAATTCTAGCTTACTTATCAATACTTGTCGTCGCCTTTCAGCTTCTTCCAGAAATGATCGCACGTTGCCCTTATAGGGTGTGTTCCTAAATTCTTCCAGAAGGGTATGATTCGGTGTCTGCGGCTTGAAACTCAGAATGAGATGTTGTCTGAGCTCAGTCCAGCTGTTAAGGTCGCTCAATCCTATGGTTCGCATGACGTCGCCGCAGATATTTCCCTCGATGTGACCGAAGATTTTAAGCTGCTGCACCACATGGTTGGTGGGGTAGAGCCCTAACACGTAGTCGACCCGTTTAATGAAGGTATAAAGAGCACTTGGGTTGCCGTCCAACCTTTCGATGTTTTGTAACTGCTGTGCCACTTGCTGTGCTTTCCGAAAGTGGCCCTGCTGCCGCCGCTGCTGCTGGTTCTACCATGATTTCAGTTGGTTTTATTTTTATTCTTTGTTATGTAGGGTTAATTCAATCTTTGCTCAGAAACAATTAAGTATGTTCTGTTTATTTTAATTTGTTTTCAATTGTTTGCTGCTTATTTTTTTGATCAAGTTAAGCAGAATTAATTTAATCTTCACTTGGAGCCGACTTTATTTTAATTTTATTTTTTTATGTTTGTTGTTTTATTTATTTTATTGCTAAAGTTGCGTAGGATTAATTAAATTCCCACTTAAACGATTAATAATGTTTTACTTATTTAAATTTATTTTAAATACGGTATGCAGCTTTTTCGCATGGTTTTGAGGTAACCGCATTGAATTTATGTCCTCCACGAATTCTGAAGCGTCTTTCCAAGTTTAAAAGTCACTTTATTCATTTATTCTCAACGGCTACGCGTTTTGTAGTTTACGTACTACTGTCGAGGTTTTATTAAAACTTAGTACGGTTATCACTACCGCTTTGGGCGCCGCGGAGGTTCGTTTAGCGACTGCGCCAGTAGAAAAATAAATCTCCGTACTTTAAATTTGTAATCTTTCTTATTCGGCATCTGGCTTAGAACTGAACCTTTATAACATTTAAGTCGCTGCGGAGAAGCTACAGCGCTTCAAAATATTGTTTGTGTGTGTGTGTGTGTGTATGTGTGTGTGTCTTACTGGCGAAACGGTCTGCATTTATTTGTTTGCAATAAATGCAAGATATTTGTTGACTTGTGTTATGTCACTATATATATGTGGTGAAAAATGTTTATTTATAAATGTTTTATTTTTATTCAATTTGTTTCTTACAATGTTTTAGTTACTTATTTTTAGTTTATTACAATGTTTATTGATTTTATGTTTAATAACAAAAGTGAATTTGTGGTTAAGCGACAAGTGTAAAAGTGATTATGTTTAATGACAAAATTTATGGTTTATCGACCGCCTGAGCCCGAGCGTGAAACTCAACTGTCCGACTTCCTGCCCTGTCCGTTCGTTCGTGGTCCGCGTCAGAGATTAGCAATGAGTACCGCAACTTTGGATACCACCGCATTAATACTCATTCTTTTTACTACATACTACTCATAAGCACCGCATAACATAAGTATCGCAACCGCACGCATACAAAACCCGAACAAGGTTGCGATCATCGATTCATTTCGCGTATTGCTTACACGACCACTTCTTAACCGTATGCATATTGCACAAATCGCGTCGCGCAGTTTTGGTTACCACCGCATTGACACTCATTCTTTTAACTAAGGCTTGTCCACGAAATAACTTTTACAATGTAAAACGAAAAAAAGTATAGTAAGCACCGAAATTTCTAAAAAAAAAATTCGCTTTTCAGAATCTGTCAAATTTCAGCTATTAGTGGTCAATTGTATTTTGAAACTCAAAGTGATTCAATCAAAATGGCATCTAAAGAAGAGAAAATTCGACAAAAAATAATTGCCCACTTTTTCGAAAATCCAACGGCTTCGTACGCATTGTTGGGAAGACTAGCCAAAGTTTCCAGGGCAACAGCTAGAAATGTGGTAATTAAATACAAGAAGGACCTGTCCACATCCCGTATCGTCGGAGCCAGACGAAAAAAAGGTTTCGTCTATAAAGATATAGCTCGTAAGGTGAAAGTTTCTCTGGAAAAAAATCCAAACCAATCTTTACGAGATTTGGCACGAAAATTCGAAGTTTCGAAATCATACATTGCGAAAATTAAAAGACACTACGAGCTCAAATCTTTCGTTGTTCAAAAAGTGCCAAATCGTAACTCCGAAGTGGAAAAGCGTGCCAGAAATCGAGCCCGAAAACTTTTATCGAATGATCTGTGTCGTTTTAAATGCTGCGTGTTAATGGATGACGAAACGTATGTCAAAGAAGGTTTCAAACAGCTTCCAGGTCGAGGATATTACACAGCATACCTGAAGGGTGGCGTTATGAAAAGGTTCAAGTATAAACGGATGGACAAATATGGTAAAAAGTATATGGTTTGGCAGGCCATATGCAGCTGTGGCAAATACACTCGTCCTTTTGTTACAACTGGCAGTCTTAACAGTAAAATTTACTTGAAGGAATGTCTCAACAAACGACTTTTGCCATTGTACAGAGAGCACGCTGTTCCACCTTTATTTTGGCCAGACTTAGCAACAGTCCACTATGCAGAAATTGTCAAAGAGTGGTACCAAAGGAATAAGATCCGTGTTGTTGAGAAAAATCACAATCCCCCAAATTGCCCACAGCTTCGGCCAGTCGAACGATTTTGGGCAATAATGAAACGAAACTTACTGAAATATAAAAAACGTGCTAAGGGAAAGATTGATTTTATAAAAAAGTGGAACAGTATGGCCAAAAAAATTGGAAAATCTGGTGTGCAACATTTGATGAGGGGATTGAAAGCAAAAATACGTAGATTTGTAAGAAATCCAATTGAACTTTAAAATATTTGTACATTATCACAAACTTTGAGTTATAAGAGATAATAAATACTCACACAAACATTAGTTCAATATTTTATTTAGTAGCTATTAATAATAGAAAATGTAAAAGTTATTTCGTGGACAAGCCTTACCTACTGCTCATAAGCACCGCAAATCATAAGTATCCCGAATTCAATCAGTATGCGTTGTTTGCAGTGAGTGAAAGCAATGAATACAAGTTAAAGTCCTGTATGAATATATTCATTTTGGCGGCTATACTACTGTACATACTGTACGGGTACTTGGTATTCGAAGAATGTGTACAACGAAACGAATAGAAACGCGAACCACCGAGCGTCGCTTCTCGTTTCTATTCATATTCGGTGAATAGCGAACACTGCAGTCCTCGTATTCGGTGAGAAGCGAATACTGCAGTGCTCGTATTCGGTAATCGAAGTATTTGCGAAGTATTCGAAGATCAACAGTTTCATCGAATATTTTTATGCGCAGTACGTCACTTTTCCATGTGTACTTGGGTGCGGATGAAGTGGCTTATTAGTTAATACGCAAAAATGGAAATTATTGAAGAAAGTAGCATAACAAATAAATAAATATTTATATATAACATAAATATTTCTAAATAATCTTAGGAATAATAAAACGAGTATATTCGAATATATTCGAAGCAATGTGTACTATTATTCGAATGCTTTTGTCCTCGTTTTCCCGCTTCGAGCGAATATGAATAAATAGTGTACGTCTACTCGTTTATGCTCTCTTACTCGTACTCGAAGAGAGCTGTACTAGTATTCATTCGGACCGGACGGCAGAGATGAAGTGAAGTATTCTATTCGAAAGCATTTGAATGTTTTCGAATAGCAAAAATGCATACTCGTGCAGGACTCTACTACAAGTATACATAATGCACAATTCGCGAAGCGTATGAAGCAGGTATACGCATTTGGAAGAAATGTTTGCGGCATGGATTTTGGCACCTCAACTACTGCTATTTTTTAAGCAAGTTGAAGTCTAAAAGTTATAGAATCATGCAAAACAAAAATGGTTAAATACTTTAAAAACACGATAGAACTCCAAATATATGATGATTGAATCAATTGTCGGTAATTGGACCCACATCAATGAAATACTCTATGACAACGGGCAAAGCCATCGACTTTTCGACCATTCGTACTCTAAAAATGTTTGACATTACAAATTATTATTAATTATTATAATCTATTACACGTATTATGAATTAAATATTACTTCGTTCGATAAAGGACATTTTTTCATTTCATGTTTAAAACTATTACATTAAATTTATTATTTGAGTATGTATACATTTATTGTAAAACATAAAAAAATTTGGTATATCCTAAAAAATGCCTGTCATTTCTTTTCTTTTCTACGAATGCTTAATCACAATAAGAATCAAAGAAGAAGTGCGAAGCGATATGAAAATGCGGTGGTATGCGGTGTTTCCATCTTTCCTTTGGATCATTCGCACCACCGCATTCTCATATCGCTTCGGAATGCGGTGGTGCGAATGATTCAAACGAATATTTCCATCTTTCGTTTGGATCATTGCCGATCATTGCCGTCTTCGTTTGAATCATTCTCACCACCGCATTCCGAAGTGCATAGTTCGTTTAGATCATCGGCACCACCGCATAGCCAAAGTGAAATGAAGATGCGGTAGTTTGCACTCGTTTAGTATTGCAAGCTGATGATTCGTTCGTTCGGATTACTAGTATTCGGAATGAATGAAGCATTGCGGTGGAGATACATACTGATATCCGATTAAAATATGACCGCATGCAGATCTCTGGTCCGCGTCTCGTTCCGTCCGTTTTGCCTATCATTTCCCCTCATCATCCGTTTATTGTGCCGTCTGTGCTGCCATATCAGTAGTATTTGTCCGTCCGTGTTGCCATCTGGAGCTTTAAATCCCAATCCTACATATATTCACCACAAATAAATGTTGGTATGACTTTGAAATTTAATTTAAAATTTTGCTTAATGCTGGAATTAGTACATGATGACATGATTTAAAAAAGAATTTACAATAATTAATAGTTCATTTCATCAAGGAATTGGTATAAATGGTATAATAACATATACGACAAGACTCAGCGAGCCAGTTTGCTAGCTGCTCCGGCGACTGATGCGCAAGTGGCTACATGAAAGCGACAATACGTTTAAGAAATAATACATGATTGCAGACTATTTGGAACCGCACCTCTGGCGGGCAACATTGCAAACACTGCGTTTTGGGCCAGTTTGCACATTTTCCTTGATTTTGCGCGGCTTTCCGTGACATTTTTTATAAACCAATGGGGGTTCTTTGCGCACCGTGGGGAATATTTACACATTGTGTGGTGAGAGTGGTAAAATTATTATAAGACGGTTGAAATTTTTTCTATCGATGGTCAATATAGAAATGTATTTAGATGGGAAATGTTTGTAATGATTATGATTTCATTTAAATTATTTCATTCAGTTCAGTCGCATCAAATATATTTAATAATGAATACGAAAATGTTCTTCTGCACACATTCATCATCTTTTGATTAAATTATTGTGTTGTGAGTTTGTATTACCAATCAAAATGAATAAAAACATATGTTTAGTATTAACACTAGAATGCCCGAAAATCTGACCTACCTAAAATGCCCATAGGTAGTCATTTTGACTACCATATTGTTAACTGACTTTTTTTTTAAATGTTATTGGTTTTCAAGTAGCAAATATGAATAAATGCACATTAGATTAAATTAAAATAAGTACTTCATTTTTATTTTTTATGGTTTACATAGAAAATTCACTAAAATATAATGGCGCACTTTACACATCAATGGGACAAAATGGAATGAAACTTGGAATTTGGAATTTGTGAATGAATTTTGTTAGTGAATTTTAGATTGAAAAACTTGGGAATTGTCACAGCCTACTATGATATTTTTTTTTAATATTTGCAATTATTTGAAATTTTCATATTTCGGAATTGAAGATGCATATTTGTCTTTTTATCAGTAAGATTTGCTGAAAATTGTATATAGGTATTCAAAATGACTACCTTTGGGCATTTAAGGTAAATTTTGCAAAATTGGGGTAAATAATTTTTTTACAATATTTTTAATTTATTTATTCCATTTAGCTCTAAAAACTAATAAAAGTCACGTAAGATATTTTTTTAGAAAGCGATGCAACAAAAGTTATTTACAATAAAAGACCTCAATGTAGTCAAAATGACTCCCTTGGGCATTCTAGTGTTGAGAGTTTTGAAGATGCACGACATTACAAGAAAGTTTGTCGTTTGCATTTTACCTTGTACGATAACAAAATTACCTGATATTGATTCGGAATGTTTTATGTTTTCATCATGAAATTATTTGTGCGGAAGCAAAATTGAAATTTGTATTAAAATGTTGTCTATTTTAATTAATTGTGGTAATAACATTGTATTTCTACAGTAATTTTACAGTTTCGTTAAGATATTCAATCTTTCAAACATTTCTTAATTTCTTGATTGGAAAGAGCAGTCAGAAAATTAGGCATGTAATTTACTCCCAAAACCAACAGAAAATCGTTATGGGCTAACACTGCTTGTGCGGCAACACTGGCTTTGGTGTCCGGCCAAAAAGAAGTTGCGCTCCTTAGGGTTTACTTTGGTAACGCTCTAACCCACTGTTGCCAACTTAGTACTTTTCGCACTAAATTTAGTGCTTTTTGAAAATCAAAACGCGGAAAATATTGAGTTTGGTTTTATTTCAAAGACACCAAAACTAATTCATGCTTGGAAAAAAATGAAAGTTTTTAGTAATATCTGAAGTGTTATTTCACACTATATTTCATTTAACACCTACAGTGACTCAATAATTTGTCCGTACACCTCTAAATACAAAATTTGATTATGTGTATCTCAGGCTTTATACATCGGAATTCTATAAAATTCATATCAAATAAAAGGAAAATTTGTAAAGTTTTAAGGAAGCATACATTTATTCAAATTCCGTTTTCATTATAAATGTAAAATAACATAAACTATAAGAGGTAAATCTGGTGAACTCAAACAATTATCCGTACATTTGATATGTCTTGCCTACTGTTCTCACAAACTTAACTGTTACAATTTACCGTTAGTTTTTCCAAGTATCTTTAAGCCTAAGATGGGAAAGGCGTCATTCTGGACGAATGTTAGTGCAAATATTGTATTCGAACAGAAACAATGGCAAATAAGGCGCGCAGTGGCATTCCTACTGAAATCAAAAAATTAATAATCGAATTGTGGAAAAAGAAGAAATCTTTGCGGAAAATTGCAAATCTTGTGGATAGAACTCATTCTTCAGTTCAGTATGTAATAAATAATTACAACAAACAAACGGCTCTGTGGAATGGCTCCCGGCAGAGGAAGAAAAAAGCTGTTGAATACTCCACAAATTCAACGCCGAATCATACGAACGGCGACCAAAGATCCTAAAATAAGTGCTGTGGAATTGGCTGTAATTGCAGAAAGAGATTTGGGGAAACCCGTGAATCCACAAACTATTAGAAATTTTTTGCTTTCTAAAGAGTTCATGGCCCGGACACCCAGACGCAAACCATATCTTTCAAAGGTTCACATTTTTAAAAGGCTTAAGTACGCGAAAGAATATGTTAATAAACGTGATGATTACTGGAATAATATTTTATTTGCTGACGAGTCCAAATTCAACATTCGGGGTTCAGATGGACGTCGTTTTGTGTGGCGCAGAAGTGGAACAGCTCTTCAGGAGGAAAACTTGAATCATACCGTAAAGCACGGTGATGGAAGTGTCATGGTTTGGGGGATAATGGGGCGAGATGGCGTAAGTGAACTGGTCATAATTGGCGGTATAATGGACAAATTAAAATATTTGAACATTTTAAAGCAAAATTTGCCTAGATATGGGATTACAGAAAAACTGTCCTTTGTCCACGACAACGATCCCAAGCATTCTTCTTATCTTGTAAAGGAATGGCCGCTTTATAATATAAAACACGTGCTCCCCCATCCTCCACAAAATCCGGATCTTAATCCTATCGAGAACTTGTGGGCCTACGTCGACAAACAAATTAGAAGAAGAAGGATAAGAAGCCAGGAAGACCTAATTATAGCCTTAAAGGAGGAGTGGGACCAAATAAGCCCATTACTTACCAGAAAATTAATAAATTCGATGAAGGACAGATTAAAGGCGGTAATTAAAGCAAAAGGAAAACATACAAAATATTAGCTTATTCTTTTCAACTTTCTCAAAATGAATGTATTAAATGTATGGATAATTGTTTGAGTTAACCAGATGTACCTACTTTTTTTAGTTTATGTTATTTTACATTTACAATGAAAACGGAATATGAATAAATGTATGCTTCCTTAAAACTTTACAAATTTTCCTTTTATTTGATATGAATTTTATAGAATTCGGATGTATAAAGCCTAAGATACACATAATCAAATTTTGTATTTAGAGGTGTACGGACAAATTATTGAGTCACTGTATATAACACTGGAATGGGCTAAAAAAGCATTGTTAGATAGATAGATAGATAAATCCTTTATTAATTATTTCAATACTCTTATAATTATAGAACAATTCAAATGCTTTCTTATAATATAAGGAGTGAACCAGAAAAAATTTAGAATTTTTAAGGACACATTAAAACAAAAGTAATAGTCTGATTTTACTAAAATAAACTGCAGTTTATTATAAATTTCCTAAACTTTAATTCACAAAAAAATTTAATGAAATATAATTAGTGGTTACAAAAGTTTTTTATATTTTTCTTAACGTTCTTAATTAGAGACTGGACAGTACATTCGGTGAATATTGCATAGGCTTGCTTCTATCGATTTGAGAACTGTACATCATTTTTGCAAACTTTGTTTGTATTTCTTAAGGTTTGCTTCATTACAGCCCAATATCTTTCAATAGGCCGAAGTTCCAGGCATTTGGGAGGATTTGCCTCTTTTGGGATCACCGTGACACAATTTCCTTCATACCATTCCATAGTTGACCTGGAGTAGTGGCTTGTCGCTAGGTCTGGCCAAAATAAAACTGTTCCTTTGTGCTATTCAATAAATGGTATAAAGCGTTTTTGCAGACATTCTTTTATATACATTCTAGAATTAATTGTTCCTGTCGTAATGAACGCCTTGCTCCGTCTGACCGCAGGAGCAAATAGCTTGTCAAACCATGAAGCGTTTTGGAAATTTGGTGTATTTCACTTCGGAGTTTTTTCTTTGTGTTCCATTCTTATTGTTTGTGGTGAAATAGGCATTCCCAGGCAACTGCTTGAAGTCCACCTTAGAGTAGGTTTCATCATCGAGAATCACGCAATCGAACTTGGTTACGCAATCGTCATACAGTTTTCGAGCCCGCGTCTTCGCTATTTTTTCTTTTGCTTTCGACCGGTCAGGCACTTTCTGCTATTCGTAGATCCTTAATTCTTGACTTCGCTTATATCACATCTCAGTTGATTGCGATGTGCCTGCTGCAGCTGCAACATCTCGAGTCGACCTCGTGGGGTTATTCCGATATGTGCTAACAACCCCTTTCAGCACTTCTGGGTTACTTAGACCCCTTTTTCTGCCTGATTCTTCGGCTCTGTAGATGGAGTTTCCCGCGTTGTAGTTGTTTATAACATTATAAACCGTCGCTACGCTCGCTTTGCTTTCCCGTGCAATGCTTAGTCTAGACTTCGATTTATTAGTCAACTATATGTCCAGTATTAATTTGCGGGAGCACTTTTGCGGGCTGGACATGTTGACTAAAGTAGATCGAAGATGCAATTAACTAATATAGCAAGAAACTGCTATATTTATAAATACTTTCACTCGCAAGTACCAGCCTCCTAACTCTTGGCATTTTCGTATGCTGGATGCGTGAAAATTCTAAAATTTTTCTGGTTCACTCCTTAGTTTTGTATATGAACGAACAATTATATTATAAAATAAAGGATATACAACATTGACCCTCAGGTCGTCTGTCGGCAAACTTAGCATACATACATTATTTTTTTTTTATTTACTTATTCTTAGCTTAACTATATTCATTTGCAATCAGACTTCTATATTTCAGAGCACCCGTGACAAACCATACTAAACTATTCCATCCACCAGACCCAATACCATTCAATCTGTTGTTTATTTCCTCTCGGTCTAAGTAGAATTTTCCAAAGTACCGATATCGGATTTCTTTCAATATTGGGCACCTTCCAAGAAAGTGTTCTAAGTCCTCTAATTCGTTTAAATTACAGAGAGTGCAGTTCCAATTTTTGTGGCCTCCGAGGTAAATAAGGTCACATCTGGACTTCAATATCCAAGAGATTTTATAGTTTTCTACCATGTCATTAAAATAACTTTTACCGATATTGTGATCGAGGTCCTTGTATACTCGTGAGCTATTCATAGCTCTTTCCCACAATTTTTGTTTATTCGTCAGATTCACAGTCAGGAGCAATAAGTCTATATTGGCACTCCACATCTCCTATCTGCAATGTTATAAACTAGATTCATATTACATTTTTTCCCTAAGTCCTGAATTGCCTTTGCCCAAAAGATTTGTCTTCGTAGGATTATTTTTGAAAGTCTGTGTGGTAATCTGTTAGCGTCGTAGTCAAATAAAGTCTTGTATATATACCTAAGGTGGAGTTGCAACGTATACAGATGACAATTTGAAAGGCCAGTTTCCAATAAAATACAGCATTGTTTGGATATTACATGACAACCGAAGTGATCCTCCTTGGTGGAATTGCTACTTAGGTCACGGTTGCCACTGATCTGCAATAGATTTCCTTGTATGGTACACGGGATATTAGCCCAACTACCATCTTTTTTTTTTTTGTTCATCAGTGCTTTCTGAGTGGAAAAACGCGGTTTTTTGCGGTTTTAAAGCACTGGTCGGCAAAGCTTACTCATATGAGCAGTACGCTCAGCACACGTACACAGTACGCTCTCTCAATCAGCCGTTGTTCAGGTATAATTTACACAGTGGAGAGAAATTTCCCTGCGCTCACTAACACCATCTCATTGTCAATTTTGCCGACCCCTGTTTTAAAGCTTTCTGAAATAGAAAAGTTGGCTATCGTGCTCTCACTACATGCGTGTGTGAAACGTGTGGGTTCCATGCACGATTTTGTTTGTTTGCTTCACATCTTCTCGCTCAAGCGCACAGCTTTCTGATTAGATTTGATAAACGTAAAGAGCAATGCTGTTTCCAATAGGGAAATTAATGCAACTTTCGATGCAAATATCTCCAGATAGGCTTTATCAATCTACATTTTGAAAAGTTTGTGCAAATATGCTCATCAAGAGCTTTAAACTGAATGAATGAATCAAGAGCTCATTTACAACCCTGAAAATTGCCAGACTTCGAGAATACCCAAAAATTCAAATATTGTAAAAAATGCCGCGAACAGTCGAAAATTCAAAAATTGTTGATTTCTTGATTGAAAGTGCTTTTGTAGTCAGCTGATGCACGGTTGCACTTTTACACAAAACATGGGTTTCGCTGCTGCAAATATTCCAGAAGTTGCAGATATGTTTTTGACTGTTGTTGTATCATTGCACGGATTGCAAAAGTCTGCATAATCTGCAACTTCTGCAATGTGCAAGGGTTTTGCAAGACATCGAGAATACCCCTATAGATTACTACCATTGGAAGATTGTTCCAGACTTCCCTAACTCTCAGGGGAAAATCATCTACAACATTTGTCCGATCAATCCGTTGCTTCACAATTTCTGTAACATTTTTTATTGGGCGGAAATCTGAATATTAGGCGGGCCAAGTCATAACGTAATTTTTTTTGTTTTGGACCACGTCTTTACCGCTCCCGAAGAATTTTGGGTCCGTCTGGAATCTCGACTTTAAAGGCATTTGCCATTCGGCGTATGGCAGCATTACAGTTTTCAGTATGTTTTTGTAAATATATTGATAAATTATTCCCGTAATACCCGTGGATAGGCCCCAACCTAGCAGCAGAAAAGCATTCCCAGACCATAACATGCCTACTCTGCTTCACCGTTTTAGTGCAGTACGCTGTTTACACGAGTATACATTTTGGTCATCGTACACGGGACATGCTATCGCTTCCCAAAATATTAATTTTTGACTCGTCGGTAAGGAGAACTGACATTTACTTTTTGGCCCCGTTACGTGTTCTTTTGCAAAATGCGACTGCTGCATTTCTTTCAATAATTCTGGAACACTCTTAAAAGAAATTTTTATCTCCCGGCGCGTGGATCAGTTTTGAATCGTTTCGATGTATCATGGTCATTGTTTATCTGTACGATCACGATCAAAACTAATGATTTATGCAAATTACATGTATTTTGTGGATATCTCAAAATCGTCAATAATACGCGGCCGTAACGCTTTACCGAACTTATCACTCCCCATTGTTTTCCTCCCTCTAGCCTATGTACATACACCTTTAAACAATTCAAAATAATAATAACAATTTTTTTTCTCAAAACCAATTTATTTTATTTAACCCTTCGTTCGTTTAACCCTGTTAAGTTCTGATGGGAGAAATGAAATTTTGTTGAATTCCTGTATCTATGAAAGAAGTTTTGCGGACAATTTCCGTATCCTGATGAGAACGTTACCGCCGAAATGAAAGTCGGCTTTATCTATATTTTAGTGTTGGCTACTACTGGGAGCCGAACAGAGGTCAGGCGTCACTGTATACTCATAATTCAACGCACTAAACAGCTGAGCGACGGCGACGGCCATATCACCATCGGCATCAATAACCAAAATTATTTCACAAAATCGAAACATTTGTTTTTTCGATTCTTTTGCACATACTTTCAACGTTATTCGCAAAAATGCGTTAGTAATCAAATGTTTTAACATAAAAGATACAACTGAAGAATGAATAACTGTAAAATGGTGAATAGAATAGTTTCCAAATCTATGAAAAGTTAACATTGCATATATGCAATGCCATGCAGCGAAGGGTTAAAATTAGTGTCCGACCGAATATTCGGTTTCGGCCCAAATAAGTGGTTTCGGTTTCAGTTTCGGCCAAAAAATGGCCGAATAGCCGAAACTTTCTAGAATATTTTTTACATTTTATTGTGTAGCAGATATATAGTAAAAGGAGGAGTAATTTAGATGCCAGCAATGTAAATAAACTTCTTTTTTTAGCATATAATATTAAATTATTTAATTTTGAATATTATCGAGTAAGGTACGAAAGGGTGATTTCTTCTTGTTTACGTTTTAATAAGTATTTATTTATTTATGCTATGTTTGTTCTTTATTTAATTAATGTAAAATTCGTTTGTTGAAAAAAGTGCTTGATATGGTGATTTTTATTTCCACTAGAAAGTTTCGGTTTCGGTTTCAGCCGAATATTAAAAAAAAAACCGAATATTCGGTTTCGGTCGGACACTAGTTAAAATAGTACCCTTTGGACTCAATACAACGATTTTCAGTATTTAAAGCATTGGATAGCTACTCTTTTTCATCGAAAATCCTCTTGGACTGCCACAAGGAACTTCAGTTACAAACTTTCAGTTGAACTGACTTGCAAAAGAACATTCGCAACTGGGCGCAAAAACACAAACAAGAATACTGGGACAACATAAAAGTTTCTAAACTCCAAAAAGTTCCTAAACTTCAACAAGAAAAGAGCCATTTCAGCGCTAGATCTTAGCTGTGACAGGCCATTTCTTCTGTAACAACCAACTCTACAAACTAGGCCTTGCCAACAATAGAACATGCAGATTCTGCTATGAAACTGATGAAACAATGGAACACATTAGGGGTATTCTCGGTGTCTTGCATAACCCTGACATCGTGCACGAAATGCATAATTGACATGGCCATGCATTCGAGCAACGGCACAACAACAAAATACAAGCAAAAAAAGTTTGCATTTTTTGCATGTCATGCTACGCAAAAACCCTTGTTTTGTGTGTGACATCGTGATTGTGTGACAGCCATTTAATTTTCTTCGTGTGCGCAAGCGTATTTTCTTTATATTTGGTTTTATTTCAACCTTTTTATATAATTTGCATATATGTACATATGTCTTGCTTGCAGGTAGAAATGGATCAACCGAAAACCAAATTAAAAAGAAATGGAGAAAGTTTGTGGCTGTTTGCGGCATTTTTGCAATATTTGCAATGTGTGCTTTTTTGTGCGTTCTCGATGTGAAGCATTTTCCAGTCTTCCAGGTTGCATTTTTACGAATTCTTCCTCCGTGCAAGACATCGAGAATACCCCTATTATCACCACCCAATAAACATTTAGGTTGAATATCAACTTGAGGTTCAGTTGAGATTAAACGTGTTTCTCAAATCTCCAACGTTAATTCTCAACAGCATCTCCACTTGAGAATCATAGCGTTCTCAACAAAAAGGGCATTTTTTTTTGTATGAAAATTGATTGATTCTCAACTGGAGAAAACTATGATTCTCAACTTGAATTACAAGGTGATTCTCCAATTGGTCTCAAAAGTACTGAAAAGTACTGCCTAAAAGTATGCCTCAAAAATGTAAAACACAACAAGTATATTGCAAACAAATATTTTATTAGCTATGTGCAGACTAGCTTTTAGTATTTCAACTATAATTTATTATTATAATTAATAATTAATTCAAAAATTTATAATAAAATTAAAAAACTTAAACATTTATAAAACAAATAACAAGGATAAATTAAAATTACTAAAAATCAAAGGAAATAAATGAAAATAACAAAACATATAAAATGAAATAAAATTTGAAAATAACAAAACATACAAAATGAAATAAAATCAGGGACCGGAAATAACAGTTATTTATGAAAACTATATTTGAAAAGTTTACTATGAAGGAAAAGTCACACAAATAAATTAAATATACCAACAGATTTCTTTTCGTGTCAAGAATCATATTTGGCAATAAACTTTTATTATGCAATTTTTACGGAAATATAAAAAAATAAGAATTATTTTTTTTTAATATTTTAAAAATCCTTTAATAACAATTATTTTTGATTTTTTTCTTATTAGTCCTTAAGTAACAGTTTTCTTTCGATTTTTATTTTAGTTGACCTATGATAACAGTTATTGGTGACTTTTATTTAAAAAAGTCATAATAAAAATTATTCAGTGACTTTTATTCATAAAAGACATCAATAAAAATCATTCGGTGACTTTTATTTTTTAAGTCATCATTAAAAATCATTCAATGACTTTTATTTATAAAAGTCATCAATAAAAATCATTCGATGACTTTTATTTTTTAGGTCATCAATAAAAATCATTCAATGACTTTAATTTATAAAAGACATCAATAAAAGTCATTAGATGACTTTTATTTATAAAAGTCATCAATAAAAATCATTCAATGACTTTTATTTTATAAGTCATCAATAAAAGTCATTAGATGACTTTTATTTATAAAAGTCATCAATAAAAATCATTCAATGACTTTTATTATAAAAGTCATCAATAAAAATCACTCAATGACTTTTATTTATAAAAGTCATCAATAAAAATCATTCAATGACTTTTATTTATAAAAGTCATCAATAAAAATCATTCAATGACTTTTATTTTTTAAGTCGCAACATAAAAGTCATTAATTGCACTACTGGAATATCTAAATTTGTCGGGTATTGAATTTGAACTTCCTGGAAATATTCTAGATCAAAACTTATTTTACACGTATTTTATAATTATTCGAAAATCAAAATTTAACTGGCCCAACGATGGGTTAAGATTCCGTATGTGGAAACATGATTTAAAAGATGGATTGTCATCAAAATTGGTGAAAGCACTTCAAATGAGATACAAATGATGTTTTTTTAAGCCCTTCTCGTGGGCCCTTCTCGTAATATATATGTGGTTTGTTCTATTGTTTTTGTTCAGCCGATCAAGAATATATATACATTTTGATATTTAATGAATCCAGTACTGCGATTAATGAAAATGACTTTTATGTTGCGACTTAAAAAATAAAAGTCATTGAATGATTTTTATTAATGACTTTTATAAATAAAAGTCATTGAATGATTTATATTGATGACTTTTATAAAAAAAAGTCATTGAGTGATTTTTATTGATGACTTTTATAATAAAAGTCATTGAATGATTTTTATTCATGACTTTTATAAATAAAAGTCATTTAATGACTTTTATTGATGACTTAAAAAATAAAAGTCATTGAATGATTTTTATTGATGACTTTTATAAATAAAAGTCATCTAATGACTTTTATTGATGACTTTTATAAATAAAAGTCATTGAATGATTTTTATTGATGACCTAAAAAATAAAAGTCATCGAATGATTTTTATTGATGACTTTTATAAATAAAAGTCATCGAATGATTTTTAATGATGACTTAAAAAATAAAAGTCACCGAATGATTTTTATTGATGACTTTTATAAATAAAAGTCACTGAATAATTTTTATTAGGACTTTTTTAAATAAAAGTCACCAATAACTGTTATCATAGGTCAACTAAAATAAAAATCGAAAGAAAACTGTTACTTATGGACTAATAAGAAAAAAATCAAAAATAATTGTTATTAAAGGATTTTTAAAATATAAATACTAAATAACTGTTATTTGTTGAGTCATAAAATAAAAATCAAAAAATAACTGTTAAACATTGATTTTTATAATAAAACTTATAACTGTTACGGTCCCTGAATAAAATATAAAATTTTCAGTAAATTCACAAATTTATATACTATATTTATTGCTACTTTCTTTGCTGATTCGAATATGCCTTCGCATCAAAAGAGATCAAAGCAAATAAAAGACCAAACAGCACACCACGTCATAACATCCTTCCAGTAACTACTTTTACAGCATTAGAGGAATTTAAAGAGTTCAAAAAGAAGGTGGAATCATCCGAAAAGAAATAAATAATATCTGGAAATGCGGCACGTTTTTTGAATATGGCTCAAGAGTTTTACTGGAAGGACACTGCTGAGAAACAGGCTGTTAGAGGACTAAGTGTGAAGGCAGCTTCGGGATCAACCTAAATTTATAAAGTTATTGATTATTTCCGATTATTTTTCGGTTTGGCCCCGTACTCCCTCTTCTTCTTAAGTCGGTTGTTCGCATGTTGGAAGAATTGAATGCTTGTGCGTTCAAACTCTTCATCCGAAGAGTTCGTATATTTTTGAGTGTATGCCTCTGAAATAAAAAGAGGTTATTGAATAGTAATAATTTAAGAATATTTATAAATAATTACGTTTTAGTGCTGCTGTCACACTTAGTGCCCTAACAGCCTGCTTCTCAGATGTTCCCTTCCAGCAAAACTGTTGAGCCACATCGTCGGCCATTATTTTTCGCCATGCCGTTTTTAAAAATCGTCCTGCATTTCCAGATATTATTCCCATCAATTCGTTAGTCTAGGAAAAGTTTAGATTCAAAATAATGCAAATACAAGTTAGTATATTTTAAGAAACAAATTTTATTGACAATCTTACCAAATCGTTAAATTTATTTTCGGATGATTCCACCTTCTTTTCGAATTCTTTAAATTCCTCTAAAGCTATAAAGGGGGTTACCGGAAGGATCCGTTTACGTTGTGTGCTGTTTGGTCTTTTATTGGCTTTTAACTCTTCCAGCACACGTTTCAAAAGTTTTTGTGTAACTTGATGTTCTGAAAATGCTTATTATTTGTAGCCCTTTTTTTTAACATTAAAAAACTGCTTTAAGTACCTTGTTTTTTTTTTTTTTTAATACGAGCCAACGCGCAGGTATATAGGTTAGGAGAAAGGATGTTGGGTGAAGAATTTGTGGACTCTTGCCTTGAACCCATCAAGATCATAAGTGCTGGGGAAAATATCTGCAGGGAGACCATTCCATAATCGCGCTGTACGGGCCAGGAACGAACCTTCTCTGTAGTGCGTAGTGCGCTGGAACATCGTTTCGACGTGGAATCCATGGGCGCCAGTGTTCAAACGGGTTGCCCGGGGGAATACCCGGAGTGATGGCATCAAGCTGCTCATCTCCACTGAGCAATTACCGAAAAAGTATCGGTAAAATAACACCACACATGCCACGTTTCGACGATGCTCCAAGGAGTCAATAGAGCTGGATGCCCTACTGTCCCCTATAAGTTTAATCGCACGGTTTTGCACCCGATCGAGGAACTCCAAATGGGTTTTTGAAGCCCCCGCCCAGAGGTGCGAGTTTAACTCCATTTTAGGTCGGATATAGGTAGTGTAAATAATGCGGAGATCAGACGGAGTGAAATATTTTTTGCACCGCTTTAGGAAGCCGAGGCACTTGGCTGCTTCTTTCGACACGCCAAAAATATGATCGTTCCAACGAAGATCGTTCTTAATGGACATGCCCAGAACATCAAGAGCTGCCGATTCCGCAATACCCACACCACCCATAACCAGGGATGTGTTGGGATGTGAGGAGATTCGATTGTGGGATAACAGGCAACATTGGGTCTTGCGAGGATTAAAATCGACCCTGTTCGCTTGACCCCACTTGGAGATTGTTTGTAGGTCGCTGTTAAGTGTGTCATTCATACGGCGCCGTTCTCTCTCAATCTCCACAGAGCTGGGGCGCTTTGTGAAGGAGTATGAATGACAAATGGTGCTGTCATCCGCAAACGAGTAGATGGGATTCTTCGTCGACGACAATAGGTCGTTGATGAAGATAAGGAAAAGGGTTGGAGAAAGGACCGAACCCTGCGGCACTCCCGCGCTAAGGGAATGTTTTTCCGAGGCTATGCCGTCTATTACAACACGAATAGAGCTATCATAGAGGAAGCTCGTAATCCAACGAGAGAAGATACTACCGACACCATAAGCAATAAGTTTTGACACGAGTGCTTTATGCCACACCCGGTCGAAGGCTTTGGAAATATCCAATGCAACAACCCTGCTTTCACCGAGGTTTAGAATGCTATGGTTCCATTTCTCGGTGAGGGCCGCCATAAGGTCTCCCGTCGATCGCTGTCTCCGAAAGCCGTATTGGCGGTCACTAAGCAGTCTATTGTGCTCCAGATATTTCACAAGGTTGAAGTTTACAATGCTTTCCATTGCTTTGGAAAGCACCGAGCAAATTGCTATAGGTCGATAGTTCGCAGGGTCAGTAGTCTTGCCTTTTTTGGGAACTGGTTGAACATTTGCCACCTTCCAGCATGTCGGAAATACACCAGTGGTGTATGACATGCTGAAAAGTTTACGTAATGGACAAGCCAGCGAAGTAGCGCATTTATTCAAAACAAGGGCTGGAATGCCGTCCGGCCCTGAAGCCTTATTTACATCGAGATTTGCAAGCACTCTTTTAACTACCCGTGTCCGAAAATGAATTTCTGGCATAGAGCTAGATACGTTCTCGACTACAGGTAGTGGTTGATCGCTGGGGGGCAGGGAAGAATTCTCTGCGAAAATTTTAGCCAACAAATTAGCTTTATCAACCGAGTGAGTGATGATTTGATCATTGTTAAGGAGAGTTGGAATTGAAGACGATGTTTGGTTCTTCACCTTCTTAACGAATGACCAAAAGTTCTTACTACCACGCTGGCATTGAAGAACTTTTTTCCTTTGGCGCTGTTCGTGCAGAAACTTTTGGCGCCTTAGGATGGCATTGCATCTATTTCTAGCCTGTTTACGCAGCTGTTCAGTGGTGGCATTTTTATTTGCCTGCCATGCTCTGAAAGCTTCCTCTTTAGACCTGACAGCAATTCTGCATGTCTCATTAAACCAGAGATTGTCCTTAGGTTTAATGCAAATTTTCTTATTAGGGATGAAGGACCGCATTCCCAATAAAATAATTTCTTCAACCATTTTGGCTGCGGCATTTATGTTTCTATCTAGAAAACACAATTTCCAATTGAAGTGGGCGAAAAATTCATTAAGTCCACTCCAGTTAGCTTTATCATACATCCACACTAGGCGCTTCGGGGCTAAGGGCGAAGCATTGCGAATAGAAGAGTATGAGAAAGACGCCAAAATGGTGCAATGGTCCGAGTTACCAAGAGGTGCGTGCATTTGAACATCATATTTTTCATGATGTGAAGTGAGAAAAAGGTCTAGAGTATTGAGAGCTTGCCCCGCAACGCAGGGGATATGCGTTGGTTCATGTACTATTTGAGTCAAGTTATTAGACTCGGCAAAGAGCTCGACAAATAAGCCCTCAGGAGTTGTGTGGCTGGAATGGCGTAGCCAATTGGAATTATGAATATTGAAATCACCAGCAACTACAATTTCACTATTCGGATACGATTCCAAAATACGAGAAATAGAATCAGAGAGAAGATCAAACTTGTTGTAAGTAAAATCTCTCCCTGAATTCGGGCTTCTATACAGAAGTGCAGAATGTGCGACTGGATATTGAATTTAACCCACATGGAGCTAAATTCGGCATCCGTCGTGTATAGTTGTTGCTGGCACTGGTACGCAACATTACTGCACACATAAATGGCAAGACCCCTGTGAGGAGAGAATAATGGCAGTAGGTGGTAACCAGGGATGTGAAAATCCAGTGGATCTGCATCCCCACACACCTGGGTTTCACCTAGTGCCATTACATGGGGTTTATGGAGGTTAACAAACGCGTATACAGCGAAAAAGTTCGCCCTGAGCCCGCGCACGTTGCAGAAGGCTATGCGAAATTTGTCCAGCACCATGGCCTGGGTGGGTTAAAGGACAAGGAAAGTAGCCGGGAATGAGATCTGCCGCACTAAGAAATTGATTATGCTCTGTGGTAAGTGTTATGCCTTTACCACAGAACAGTCAATTTCTCAGTGTCGAACAAGACCGCATGTAGCGCCACTGAATACGGACGGAGGAAAAAGACAACACGGGAAAAAAAACACAGCAACAACACAACGCGGACAGAGGTCGAAGCAGCGGACAGCGAACGTAACGGCACTAGCACTGCAGTTTAGCACTTGCAAGTGCATGACGCGTTTAATTTTATTTTGACAAATATTAATTTGGACGGGCGAAATCGGCAGGCCACAACGCGGCAGCAGCGGCAGTCTTACAATACGCGGCACACTAAACATTTATGTAAACATTTTTTTTTTTAATCACGCGCAATCGAGTAAAAACATTAAAAACCGCGGAGCAACAAAAGGGCACGTCTGCCCTCGCGAATTATTCTTCACAAAAAGATTTTTCTCCACTTTACTTATATGCTCCTTTAGTTCAGCCAAGTCTAAAGAGTAAGTAGTTACTGGTTATTAAGGTATAACATCTATATATAAAAATATATATATATATAACTCTTTTTCCTGACCACTGAAGCTACAATTATGAAATTTGGACAACACCTGTATCTTAAAAAGTCGACGCTCATAAAAAAGACATTTTTCAAAATTCGACGTTCATAGGGTGAAAAGGGGGTGATAAAGTTTGTTTACAGAAAAATGTTTTTTGTTCGGATTTGCTTAAAACTTGACACAAATACTCTGTAGCCAAAATAATGAAACACAAATTTCAGTATTTTTCAAACAGTTTTCCGAAGGAGTGGAAGAAATTACAAGTGCTAAATAATTTTTAGGTCGCATTTTCTTAAAACAGTCTAAAAATTTACAAGTATTGAGAAGCTTTTTTAAAATTCGACCTCTGAAGCTGTGGGCAAATGCTATATATATATACATATGTATCTATGCAAGTATTAAATAAAAATAAGTTTACCTTTCTTAGTTATAAGCTCGGTAGCTTCTGTGAAAAAGTGGTCATTTAGGTCCATCTACATATGAATAAGAGGTATAAATATAAATTTATTGAATTCAAAATTGTGAAACATGACAATTTTTTCTGTAATTTCTTGAGCTGTGTGTTGATATTCTAAGCTCGAAAATTGTAAACTTTTACAAAATTTAATATTGAAACTTGAAGATTTTATTGGAAGGGTAAAAAAATCTGTTAAATTCAAAACT
The DNA here is from genome assembly GCA_963668005.1 of Melieria crassipennis. Classification (NCBI taxonomy): domain Eukaryota; kingdom Metazoa; phylum Arthropoda; class Insecta; order Diptera; family Ulidiidae; genus Melieria; species Melieria crassipennis. Next base: position 34,668,657 of record OY764963.1, on the reverse strand, counting down.
TCCTTTGCAACAATTTTAAAATCAATGTTTTGTTTAAAAATAGATATTATAATGAAGATTTTATCCTTAATACAGAAAAAATTATCAGGTCTTTTTATGGACAAATAAAATCGATTTGTGTTTATCGACTTTACTGGTCCATTTTTTATTTCGGTGTTTTTTCTTTCCTCAGCTGAAGGCTGAGGAATTCGTAGACTTTCCTCTACCAAACGGTTATAAATCTGCGCCGCAATCAGATTTTGTTTCTTGCATTTTCTTTTAAGTTGAGATAAATAATTCTCGAACTTAAAAGCACTTACACTTTCTAAACCACCATATTTTAATGCATCGCTGGCTAGGTGGGTAAGACAGTGGAAGTTAAAAGTTAAAAAAGTATCATCGTAAAAGCTAGGGATGTTTTCAACAAACAGAGTTAAAAGTTTGTTGGCACATTCATTATTTTCGATACACATTTTTTTGTTTAATAAAATTCTTATACCTAAACTAAGCATTAAGAAGTGGTTATACCTATCAGGGTCTAAAATGTCGGATAATACAAAAATGCCTGCATATAATAGAAACAGTCTTAGCTCTGTGGCTTTGAATCTTTCGAGTTCTTGTAAATCTCGTGGATGCCTAGCAAACTCCATTGGAACCTGGTTGCTCAAAAATAGTCCTGGGATCATAAATACCATTTCGAAAAATCATTCTATGATTAAACGACTCTCCTTTTTGGATGCATTTTAGGCAACTGAAAAAGCCCGTGTGCCCTTTTACCCCAAGAATATACGATCTGGCTGGTGCATCACAAATGAATGATCGGCAATTTATAGAAAACAATTTACCTTCGCAAATCAACCCTCTATCTATTAAATTGGCAAGTTCGTCCACAAATTTCTTTAGATAAATATTTGGACACAATGGCTTGCTCTGGCCGCAATAAGCGCCTACAACCATTACGTCCGGTGTCCCATTAACATTTGTTAATATTGGCCAAACTTGCAAATTTGAGCTTTTTGCCAGGGGAAGGCCATCGATATTAGTATTGAGACTAATTTCGGGCGACTTATATGCATTTTTGGCAAGAAAATCGGTTAGCGCATCCTCAAGTCCGTAGTGAATATATTCTCCTGACCCTATTTTCTCAACTGGTGCTACCTTTGGAGTTGATTTTAACGTCCTCGCATCTTTTGGAATACCCCCTATATGTTTCCTCAAGATTCCAAGCAGACTATTTGTGGCTGCATTCGAAATATTAAATCTAACCGCCCAAGCAGCTAGCTCTTCCTTCAACTTGCAGGGTTCCTCTTCTGGACTATCGCTGGAGGAGAAAGTCTCCTCGTCTTCAGTACAAAAATTTGGGGAATTTTGGCGGGAAGCTGCTGTCGACGGCCCCGGTGCCAAAGCTTCCCCAGTACTTGGGCGTTCCGACAGCAGATCCACCACTTGCCTCACTTCCCTCTTTATTTTTTTTATATTTTGCATCCTTTTAACTTACCTTTTATTTTATTTCCAGCTTCACTTCACTTTTCACGTTTAAACAATTTTGTCGAATAATTTAAATCATATGATTCACAAGCATTACCAGACATACATTTTCGCGAATTCAATTGCAGCATTGCCACATACAAAATATTTTCAAATTTTCTCAAATGTAACTCCAGTGTTTCTCAAGTTGAAATTATATGTTGGAGAAAATGTTGTAACTCAAGTTGAGAATTATGTTGATTCTCAACTTGAGAATCATAGAAATCTCAAGCATTGCCACATACCAAATATTTTCAAATTTTCTCAAATGTAACTCCAGTGTTTCTCAAGTTGAAATTATATGTTGGAGAAAATGTTGTAATTCAAGTTGAGAATTATGTTGATTCTCAACTTGAGAATCATAGAAATCTCAAACGTTGGAGAAATATTTTTTTGATGTTTATTGGGCAATTGTCCTGCCCTGACACACAGACGTGAAAAGTGTCTGGGGAAACATAGGCAACATAGAAACATAGAAAATTTTTTTTTATTTTTAATAATCAACATTTTTCTCAACATCTCAAGCAGAGATAGCAATTTATGAAAACAATATTAAATGAAGGTTTCGTGTTTAAGGCATTTTATTTTTTGTGGGAAGTTTTGGGAAAGTTTTTTTGCTTGAAAACTTAACTTTTAATAAGGAATATTTTCCAAAAGGACAGTATAGTATTTTTTGCATTATTTTACTCAATACATGCTTTTTATGAAAAAACATAAAAAAGGTTGGTAAGGAAAGGGGAAGGGGGTTCATGTGCATACAAAAAATATTCAAATTTTTAATGCAAACAACTTTGTTCTAGACATCGAAGCTCTAGCTCTTCAAGTTTTCATCCTTTCCGTGTAAAGGCCTCAGTAGCGGCTTAACGGAGGGGGGGGGGGGGACGGAGGGGCGGATCGCCCCGGGCCCCGGGCTGCAGGGGGCCCCCGAGAGAAGCTTGTATATAAAAATTTAAAGTTTTTCAAGTAAACAACTATTTGCGCTCCACAATGGTTGTTTGTCACTTTTATCAATTGAAAGAGACACAGTATCGACAATTGACTTTGAAATTGCAATAACAAATTCAGTTCAATAAAAGCAAGAAAACATCCTTTCTAAATAACAATTGTTTGCAAATTTTCAAAAAAGTTTCCCTCGAAGATTGCAATATTAAATTTTAAACTTAAAATTTTGTGCAAAGTATGCAAATATAAAATTCTAAGTTAAAAATTAAATATCGCAATCTTAGAATATGCTTGTAAATTAGTGCGAATTACACAATTACTTAACCTCATTAAATTTTGTAGACGTCAAACAAATTTACAGTTATTATTATTATTTTTATAATTATTGGTTGGATAACAGCACATCGTCCCGGAAATCCGGTTTTCTTCTTTGATAGACTCTTTTACGAAAGCAATTCTATGCTCCTTGTAAGTACTGGGTTTTATAAAATATTTCTGTACATTTCTGAACTACTCGACACGAAAAATGCACCTAAAAATAAAAGTGTTTTCTAGACTGGAACCACTAAGCAAATAAACACATAGAGGTGTCAACTCGCACAAATTTGTGTACCAGCGCAGTAGGTCCCATACGCACTTCGGCTATTCGAAGATATTCGCGATGACTTCGGCACACTCATGGCACAATCACAAGGTAGTGGCAGGAAAGAGAGAAAAATTTCACGTGTATTTTGTTAGTGTTTTTGTTCGGTTCATTGTCAAATCGGACGGACGGTTCACTTGCCAACAGCATTGCCAGCATCGAATAGACCACTTGGTTTACAAATATTAGATTTTGATGAAGGATGAAAGAAAACGTAAAAATACACCAATTAACAGCAAAAGTACATAGCTTGTTTGTTTTAATCTGTTGTTTTACAATGAGGGGCAAAGTGCTAAGTCCATAGTTCGCCGATTTTGCGTTAATTCATAAAAGTTAATATAAATCGGCCGAAAGTGTTTGTTATATGGTACATCTTCGTATGCTGTTCATTACCTTAAGGTGAAATCTGATAACATCATTAACATCACATAAAAAATAAAAGAATTAATTAATTCATATTTTTACACCAGTTTTTGTCTTTTCTAAAAAATGTGGGAAAATGGACTTAGCACCTTTTTACTCTAAGCTGACGAAATATTGGTAACAGATTTATTTACGTTAAGCAGTCATTAACAGTTTCATTTATGGCCACAATTGGAAAATGAAGCCGCTGCGACTTCTGTGCGATCACGTAGCGTTGCGCCAACATACAAATATTTGCTTATGTTCGTCCTCCCGTTTTTTTTTTTTTTTTTTGGTAACGAGGAGGAAGCATCAAAAGCCTTTAGCCGTAGCCGTCAGTGTGAGACTTCAACCCACTAAACCTCCCCGCTGTCCGATCAGTACTGCGTGAGAAGTGCATCGTGAGCACATACGCTCAATCGTCCGTCTGTATCGGTTCAGTTTATTGTCGTGCTCCTTTGGTAGGGTCGTGTTTAGCCTTCGATGATTCCACAAAAGCGGAAACCAGCATCCCATGGAATCAACGGGCCGCTGCTAAACAAGTAAAAGTTGTGCAATGTGAAAAGTATTACAAAATTAATAAACAATTCATTATATTTGGATGTTATTTTGTACGTACCGTTAGGCTGCGGTGGACCTGATCAATTGTTTTCCAGTGATAAAGCCTAGTCTGGATGTGCTGTGGGTGGGGATGATATGTGGGAAAACAATGAGCATAACTTTTCATTTTATTTAGTATAGCTGTTTCGATTTACCTCTCTCATAGGTTAATTTTGATTAATTTCTTGTGGCCCATTATCCGCTGCTTCGCTTTCATTATTTTCAGGCGCTTATTCAAATGTCGCAAACGAAAATAAGTCCGGCACTTGAAGAAAAACTTCTTCACATTATCAGGGACATCAATACGCTCGCTTTTCCCCAGCAGTCGGCTCAGAAGATGTTTTTCATGTGAAATTTCTAAGGCATTCACACGGTAGAATACCATCTCCAGTTCCTTAACAGCACTCAGAAACTGTGGAGATGGTTTCTTAAGCGAGCCCTTTGACACCTGGTCAACCCATGTCAGTGTTACATCTTCGCTTTCATGCTCGGTGAGATTAAGTTTGCGTATGATGTACCCTGATATGTACTCCAATGCATCCTCATGGAGCACACCGATGTCGTCCAAGGACTCGGAACTGAAATCGGTTATGATTTCAGCGTCCTCCTCTTCTTCGGTATGTAGTGCGAAGTCCATTTCGCCATCAACAGTTGTGGCCTGCCGATCACCAACGGCAAGTTGGGTTGAAGTGCCGAGCCAATTCGTGGAGTCGTTGACCACATTTCCAGTTCCTCTGAGATGCTCTGTGTTTCGTGCTAAAGAAGTTTACAAATGTTATGAATTTTTGATAACATAATGAGTATGGTGTAAGAAAAAGCGTACCCAAGATGTATTTTCGCAGCCGATATTGGAACTCTTTGCGGGTGGGGTGATCATTGAGTCCACCTTTGCTGCGAATAGCCCCAAAGAAGTGCTCCGTCACATCTTGGTTTAGGCGGTTGGTCGCTATATACTGCATGTTATATCGCGACTCAACATACTTATGGAGCATTACCAATGCAGCATTGCTTAACAGCACGCCCTTCTGAAACACTTCGAGGCTTCTCTTGTTGGGAATTATTGTGGACGACATGAAAGCATTCATCTGTGTAATGATGGTGTCCTGCCGTGAAAGCTCGAGTCCATATGGTTGCTGAAAAAAAATAAGGAATATAGTTCAATTTTAACATTTTTATCATAAAGAAAAATACCTTTCCGGGGTATCCAAAAGTGCTGACAGATGAATTAAGCTCGTCAAACCAATCATTAATCAACTGTATCATGTCGGCAGTTTGTGTTGGCATGTACACCTCTAGCCCGAGGGAGTAGCAGCGCCTAATAGCATTGGCGGTTGTGTTGGAAAACACTTGCGCAGCCAATTTCACTTTCTGCCGACCTGGAAAATTGTATTAACGTAAAAAATAATGTGTACAGAGCCACTATGTGATAAGATAATTCAAATCATACCGACTCCTTTAACGGTTAGATGGTCCGTTGATAATTTAAAAATGATTGATGCGTCGGATGTGCTTGTATGCTTCAAAACATCACATATGGTCCGCGATGTCAAAATGTTGCCCTTCCACAAGAGGCCGGTGTCGAGGAAATGGTTTCTTATAAGTTTCAATAAGTGAGGCGCGTCGGCGAATGCGAAAACTCGATCAGTTCCACTTGATGGATGTGGAAACCATGGCTTTTCTAAAGTAGTCAAATTACGTATGATATCAAAATGAAACTAATCAAAATTTAGATTGCTCACCAGGAGTGACTTCCAAGCATCTCCAAAGCTTTCGATTCGTGGGTCCCATGTCACATACGACTGCTACCACAGTGAAACCCGCATGGTGTAGGGCCGAGATAATCGAAAGCAGAATATCCTTCGTCATCTGCGTGTCAAAACCGTAGAAGATAGGTTGCTTCCACGATTTTCGCAAGCCTCGCGCCATCACCACTTGCACATAATTACTCGGCTTCGGCACGTAATCCGCCCTCTGGTCATATTCGTATGCTTCAGTCACCTTCATCTCGTCGAACGCGAGCACACAAACTTTGTCTTCATGAGACAGCTCAGTGACCTGTCTCATGAATTCAATCGCTGTGGTGATGACCCCCTCATTTATATCGACTTTCCGGTACCATCGTTGGAGAGTAGAAACGTGTGGGTACGGAAAGCCTTTGCCATATAAATGAGCATATGCACGAGGACCAGAGGCGTGCAAACATATGGCGTTCGATATGTCCGGCCAACTCCATTGAATGTTTTGTGCTGTAAAACAATTCAGTGATCAATATTAAATATTCGCATCAGGGAATAAAATAAATCTTACTAGGAGTACTTAATTTGCGCACTTGCCCTTCAGTGAATATGGAACGCACGGTTGAAAGGATCTCATTACTTTCCTGAAGTTTTCTCTCCAAACGTTCCTTGTCCGCCCTCAACTCCTTGATAAGGTTGCGCAAGCTCGCAATTTCAGCAACCATTATGCTCTCGTTGACGATAGGCCTGTGAATAGCATTACCGAATAAATTCAGTTTATATTTGCATTCGTTACAGTTTGTAACTTACTCGGTTTGCGTACTAATCTCCTTGCACTCCACAATAACTTCTTCCCAATCGAGTTGAGGGGCCGTTGGCTCATCGTAATTCTCCTTTAATTGCGATTCGAATCCGGTGTCATTGTAACAATCGCACCTAAAATGCAACAACTTTAGATATTGCATGGGACAACTGCTGTATACATATTTACTCTGACACTGGATCCTGACTGACGGCTGTATTTTCTTGCATTTGCCTATCATTTCATATTTTTGAAAATAAGTACATGCATGCATAAGTTTGTTGGCTATTCGAGATATATCAACTTGCTTACCCTACTAATGAGCAAAATTCCAATTCCGGGACACCGAGCGTTGAGGACATAGGAGCGCCTCTATAATATTTAACACACGAATGATTAATTTTTCCTTACATTGTACATTTGGACTTACGACAGTGGTCCGTGTATATTTATTTTTGGCACAGCATTTGGCAAGAGTTTGGTTCTTTTTGGCCCTTGCAAGAAATCAGTGGCCACAAAGTGGTCCGCGCACACAACTGCATTTCTTGCAAATGCCATTTTGCAGCTCTCCATCCACATATTCTTCCTGCGGTCATCAAGTGGGACCTGGAAGAATGGCCCATGACCAGGACGGCCTTTTTTCCCACACAATACGCACTTTTTCATTGTTTATAGTCACACTTTCAGACACTTTCAATATTTGATTTAAATTTGATTTGATTTAAATTTGCAAACAGGTCAATACAAAATACCACGCAATTCAAAGAACCGTTATAATACTCGATGTGAAGCAGTCAATAAAAAAAAACCACGCAATTCAAAGAACCGTTATAATACTCGATGTTACCAAATTGAAGCTTCATAATTTTACTATATAAATATATATGCATAAGGATAATAAGGCGATTGTTTAGATAAACTCACCATAAATATTAACGGATTTTTAAAATGATATCCATTAAATTAAAAGCATAATAAAAACCTTTTCATTATGTGAAAATAAAACCATCATAAAAAGTTTGCAATCTTATATATATATATTTTACATCAATGAATTTACATCATTCAAATATTCAAATATTGTCCCCATTACATTTGCATTCAGAAATTCGAAGACATACGAAGTAGACATTTTTGAATCCAGATTCCTGCCCACGGCTCGTAGTATCAAAACGCCGAGCAGCGATATTCGCTTTGCGATGATTGCTTAGTATTCACCTTCTACGTAACTGCAAAATTATCCTGATAATCACATCTGTAATTAAAAAGAAAATCATAATTGGAAAAATAATTTTCTTTCATCATTGCAAAAATGTTTCAAATTTCACAGAAAAAGTGTTGGCTGGCAATGCTGTTCGCCGAATGTAAACAAAACAGACAAAAATTTTTGACAACCTACCGAACTCTGACGAGAAAAAAATAAAATCCTCTCGCCCGTAACACTACCTTGTGATTGTGCCATGGGCACACTTCTTAATTCGAAGTCAGCTTTCATAATTTGCTTATGTTGATGTGGTCAGTCGCACATCAACTGCGAGCTGTGATGTTGATATTGTTGTTGCGACACGCCTCGCACCAGCGCAGCAGGTCCCGTACGCTATTCGAAAATATTCGCGAAATTGTGTGCGTTGCCTTCACACGTAATGAAAAAATCAACCACCAAAAAAGCCAACAAAAGCAAAAACACAATTTCACTTGTTCGCGCTTATTTTTTGTGTGTATACATATTTTCGTTGACGATCGCTTTCGCTTCAACAAATTTGCTAAGAACAGCTTATCAATCTAATCATTGCGCTGTCTGGTTGCGTTTTCGTATGCCTTGCGTTAACTGATTTGAAAACATTTTGCCGTGGATGAATCCAAATGATATTTGTTTGAATTGAAAAATTTAAACGAATTCTGTGGTTGGTGGTTGAATCCCCAAAAAATTTGTTTAAATTAAAAACTAAATGAATTCTGACGTGGCTGATTTGGTGGTTAATTTATTTCAGCCAAAATTAAAAAAAAAAGTATCTAAATTGAAAGAAAACGACAAATGAAAAAGTTATCTAAAGTTTTCTGCTTCTGCTTCCTTAACTATGTCAAGATATACCATTAAAAAACGTGTATACTTCTCTTCGTTAAACTTAAATATTCAGTTTATTAATTTAGTATTTTTCCTAAAACTTCAAACTATTCTAAGGACCAACAAAAAGTGTATTCTTGAAACCACAGAGGGCTCAGACGTCCACAAAGTAGCAATGTGCCATATGGCAACAAAATACCGAAAGGGTTAAAGAAAATATAAAAAAACTTAAATTACTTAAAGGATATGAAAAACTATGTTAAAAGTTGTCAGTATCCTAAAACTGTATATTGTTGAAATTGTATAGTTTTATCAATTACTCCAGTTTTGTCTCTTTCGCAAGATATCTGGGCGGAAAAATACAATTTTCTTTTATGATCAAGACATAATCAAGATCTACTTGATAATCTTTTTTATTTGGTAAGAAAAAGATGCGTTACAAACAATAATCTTTCGCTTTTTGAATTTGACCAGATTCTTGCGAAAATTATCTCAATGAAAATAATAGCATTTAAGGGGGGTTTCTACCTTGTGCGGTCAAAAAAATCGATTTTTTTTTTCATGCATTTTTGGATTAATACGTGATTGTAGAATACGCTCCCAAAATTTGAAGTTGAAATCTTTCGAATTACGGAAGCAATTTATCGAAACAGGTAGCGGTGTCGAGCGCGCCGAGCCGCTGAAGCAAAACTTTGAACGCGTTTTTCTCAAAACTACATTTTTTGACCTTGCGGAAGTGATTTAGGCCACACGAGTTGAGCAATAGCTACGAAATTTTAAACAGTCATTTATCAAGGTCTTAGCTATGGCACGAACTAGGATCTTCAAGAAATAATAATTTTTTCTCATTAAAAATATAAATTTGTACTGAAAAAAGTAGGTAAAAATTGAGTTTTTTAGTCAAAATCGCATATTTCCTTCATTTTTCATTTTTTTTTTTAAATCCTAGTTCCAGCCATAGATAAAAGGATACAGAATAAGAAAAAATTTCATTTTTGTGTTTCAAGTCATCTCAAACAGCGGCAGGACTTCCGCGAGTAAGGAAGTCCTGCCGCCATTGCTCGATGGCCCCCTCCCCCCCTTTGCATATTTTATCTTGAAACTTTTTTTACTTGTACAATAAACATATACCTACATCTGAAAAAATTTTCCAGTGTTTATCTTAAAAACCTTCCCATCAACAATTTTTCAAAAAAAACATGTTTTCTCTGCCGCACAAGGTAGAAACCTGCCTTAAGGCAGGAACCTCCAATTGTGAACAAACTGACGAAGGTTCATTCATAACAATTGACAATAATACCAGTTTGTTGGAAATTGACAATGAAACTCAAAATGCTATAAATCGAGAGTTCAGTGAATAATTTTGCTTATCAAAGGATATATTTGATGCAGAGATAGCGAAACCTTCAAATGCCTTAGGGATTATAAAAAATGAACATATGAGTGATGGTTCCCTTCGTTATTTCTCTGGTTTGATATTGATGAAAACTATTGAAAAATTTGACTGTCATAACTGCAAAAAGTTAATAAAAGATGAGCTTTGTAATTTACAAGGAAACGAAATGTTTATATTTTTCAAAAATTTCAATTATTTTAACAGTAGTTTAAAACTAAAAGCACCAATCGACTCATTTTTTTTGTTTCAAAAATCTTTCACAACACATTTCATACGGTTTTTAACCCATTTTCGGCCGCTACCAGAAATAGCCAATATTTTTTTAATTCCTTTTAAGGACTTACATTTAGGACCTTAATCAAGAATATTTTTGGATTTTTTGTGTTTTTTTACAAATTAATAAAAATTCAATTTCAAATAAAAAGAAATATATATGTACATAGTTTTAGTCAAATAATAATCAAGCATGAAAACAAACAATTGTTGGTTTATATATGTACATACATGACGACTTCTGGCCAATGGTCGATTTTTCGACCACTGAAAAGTACGCGGTGCTGAGAGGTAAAAATATTTTCATAATCTTATGGATATCAATTGATTGTGGTAATTTGGTCTTTAGGCTTCGTAAATAATCAATAATAAATCAATAATATGAAAAGGTTATATATTTTTCAGAATATTCAAAATATGACTTAAAAAAATACTTTTTTCGTGCCTTCGCCAACATCTCTAATTTTATCGTTTTTAAAAAAAATTATTATTTCGAGGGGTTACCAAAAGACCAAAGCTATTTTCTGCATCAAAAGTTCAAAGATATAATGTCTAAGTGCAGAGCTACTCTCCTTCAAAGTGGCTGGTCGAAAAATCTACCAGCGGCCGAAAATGGGTTAAGGAAACCCCTCATTCCTCCAATATAAAAAAGCGTTTGTTCAATTTGTGTGTTGCAAACGTAACAGTAGATGAATACAAAATGTGGTTTTCAGAACCGTCTACTTGTAGGGAACATAAGCAATTTATATTAGATTACTTTTTAATAATTTTGATAAGAAAAAATTGCATTTGGCTAAAAGAGCAAATTGCAAGTAAAACGAAAAATAAGCATAAAATAAAAATACTAAAGAACACATAAAATTACTAAATAATAAAAATTTATTATATATAATAATATAATAATAATAAATAATAATATGTTGCTGTTAATATCTGAATTTGAAAAATTTATCGGTATGAATTTTATTAGGCCAGAAGGCAACGTAGCCCACATGGATGCCAACATTGCAGAGCAGAAATTGATGGTATTGTTTTTTGTATCAATAAGAACGCACACTCTACTGTACGCCTTTGGGAATTCACATGGTTCAGTAGTCATAGCAGAACCGAAAGCCATGGAAATTCAATTTGCTTTTCATCTTGTGCAGTTGCTCGTATTGTTTTCAATCGCCTCAGCGAATACACAAGCAACACGCACGTTTATTTTCACACGGACACACACCCTTGCATATTCGAATTTGCAAACGGTACGCCGCGGCGCGCCGTCTCGTGCCAATCAGCACAGCATAGCTCGCAATTGATGTTCCTTCTCGAACACCCCAACAGAGAATGAAGCTGATCTTCGAAAATTGAAGTTTGCCTAAGCCAGCGACAAAACTTCGTATAGCCGAAGTACCTGTGGGACCTACTGTGCTCGATTTGCGTGACCGAAAATTTTTGCACTACGTGACACCTCTATGTGTTTATTTGCTTAGTGCTGGAACTTTGAAATAGAATACAATTTAGAACTCCAAATCATGTATGTTTTCCCTACCTGACATATTTTGGTCCTGAAACTTTAAAATTGAAAATTTAGTTAAAGGATGTCTTTCATTTGATACCCATATTTCCATCACTGCACAACCGCATATATTTAAAAAAATATTTGAAATGTGTATGTCCTTGAAATTTTAAAGTTTTTTAAAAAGGACTTTGGGCCAGAAAATGAAAACCTGACTATGCCAGATTACTATAAATGAACTCTAGTTTCACGTCTATATCCAAATTTGGATGGGTCTCGGCAAAAAAAAAATTTTTCGCACAGTGTAATAAATGTAAAGTTGGTGTTTTTACTCACTGCATCATAACTTTGTCATTTTTCTTTCAATTCTATTGATGTTAGGCTTAATATTTGCTCAAGTAATATATTTGCTCAAAAAATATATAATAATAATATATCTTTCATCTTAGATTTTAAAACTAGCGGAGATCATTTTTTTTTATCCATAAAAAAAATATTCGAAAATTTTTGATTTTTTGGTCGAAAAATTCACTTTTTTACAACTTTCCTTTGGGAAAGTTACTTGTCATCTGATTTGAACAATCTATATATCACTAAAAAGGCTAAGGTATTATCTTCTTCTTGAACGACGGACAGCTCGTGTTAATTGGATAATTCTTTCAGGAGATATGTGCTCATAACTGAAACAACAGGAAAAAAACTCGTTTTTGGAAGATTTTTTGAAAACGATTCTTACAAAAATTTTTCAGCGGCCAAAGTTAGTCTAGAAAACACTTTATCTATGCACGCGATTGGGCCATTTTTTGTCGAGTAGTGTAATGATGCACTGATCGCAAAACAATCTAATCCTCCTGCTCGGGTTGCTTAAAATAATGGCCAGATCGTAGTAACGAAGCAAGATTTTCTGTTGTTTTTTTTAGTTTTAAGATGGCTTTTTGAAATGATGAGTTTTCTCAAAGTTCAAAAATTTTCCTAATTTCACGAAAGTTTTTATCAAATTTGGAAAGATTTAGTAAGATTATCCTTTTATCCATTTTTCATTCTTTCTCTGGGATTCTATTGCTTTCTATAAAATTTCAAGCACATATACGTTTCAAAATAATTTGTCCCTTTACTGTTCAATGGAATACAAATTTTCAAAAAAAAATTAAAAAGCATAACCGGAAATTCCAGTTATTAGTTTTGTACGCAAACTTATTCTGCACCGTTTGTGGGGGCCCCTCAGCCGTCGCCGCCCCGGGCCAGCGAGCACCTTAAGCCGCCACTGAAAGGCCTATAGGGACCCCTTTAACTTTTATGTGCAAATTACAAAAAACTCAGACGTGCTGGGCTATTACTTTTTTCGGCAAAAATGATATGTACGATATGATATGTCCTCTTTCAGAAATATATGATCGTTGCTCTGTTGCACAGAAAAAGTTCGAAATTGTTGTACGGTGCTATTTTTGATTTCAAGTGTTTTCACCAATTTTAAAGTCAATGGGTTCATTTTTTTTGTAGTTTTCCCGTATTCTCAAAATTGTAATCAACCATGTCAAAATATAAACAAATAATTTTATTTGGAACTTGCCAGATAAAAATATTTGTAAACATTTTAAATCGGGATCAACCAGCTTAAATTTTTGTAAATTTTTTAATCAATCAAAGCCCACCATCAGCCAGCAAAAAGCCATACACCACAAAGATTCGATTGATGGTGACATTACAGCAATTTGTGCAGCAAAACCAATCGGCAACACAAAGAAGCATACACACAATAAACGACAACAACAAAAACATTAGCGAATCCCTAATCATGTTCGTTGAAACGACGATGCTTTGGTTCGATGTTTGCTCTCTGCTTGCGCTTCGGCGAACAAGATCAATAAACACATGAAAAAATGATTGAGCGATCACTACGCCACAACAACCACCATTTCAATGTGCAAGTTAGCACCAGATACGCTATAACACCAAAATGCTGACATCGCAACACTGGGGACGCTGACCAGCGGTCCAGCCAGCACAAAACCAAAATGCTGACACCACCAAGGATGTCAGGATGTCTTCGTGGATTATTTTGTAAGTTAAGGAAATTTGTGAAATCAGTGTAATTAGTACAAGTTAAGAAAATTTGTGAAATTAGTGTAATTGGTACAAGTTAAGAAAAACGTGAAAAAAAAAATGTAAACAAAAACGTAAAAGCATAACAAATATTAACTGAAGTTGTGATACCACAACTTATAATCGAACCTAATTCTGCGATTCCTACGGGACCCTCCAGGATAGAAAGGTAATAATAAAAAACAGAAAGAGATGTAAGAATTGGAATTATAAAGGCTAAGCAAATTTACTTTTTCACAATGTCAAACCCAAACAATTTAATTAGACCACCAGTGCTAGGTACTCAATCCTCTTAAGCATCCACCTCAAACCCTAACCCTAACCCCCCGAACTAGCCGAGTTAATCAAAAATATAGTAACACAAGTAGCTACGACAGAATGCGCGACCATAGTACAGAGAATGACCAACCCCATTCCCGACCTAGCAACTGACCAAACTATCGACCAACGATTTAGCAACGACTTGTCCGAAATGGACAAGATCCCCGAAGTAGTCAGATCACTTAGGGAATTCAACGGAAACCCAACTGAATTCAGTAGCTGGAGAAAAAGCGTAGAACGAATACTGAAAATTTACGAAAACCAAGTAGGCAGCCCAAAATATTTCGGAATCCTGAATGTAGTTAGGAATAAAATCATAGGGAAAGCAGACAAGGTTTATTAAATATAAGGTTAAGACATCCGAGACAGATAATTTGACAACGGCACTCATGACGTCACTGAAATTATTCCAATATGTCAAATTTTTTGTAGGAACAGTGGGACGAACAGCAAACTAAACTACAAAAAAATTAAAATTCGTGAAATTGTTTTTTTTTTATATTTATTATATTTTAATATGAAGTTCAAAAAATGTCTTGCACTATTACAATGATGGCGCGCGCACTCTTCGCTGGTATGGTGACCACTGGCCAGTGCTTCATCCTTCACGTCTTCTCCCTCCTCCTTCTCTCCTCTAACTGTTGTTGTTTGTGTTGCTGCTGCCGAGGCACATTAATAAGGTAGTGGTGGGAACTCAGCTGATTAAACTTTTTTATTCTCATTTTCTTTTGGGCATGCTAATTGTCAAAAATTGGTAAAATTGTTTTTGTGTTGTTTGTGTTTCGATTTGATTTTGACAAGCAGCATGCCCAAAAGCACTAACAAAATACATGGGAATTTTGTTTTTGCAGTAATGCCATCACCTTATTAATACACCTTGGCTGCTGCCACTGTACACGCGTTATTGTGTTAGTGGCGGTTGGCGCATTAGGTTGCATCTGCACGGAGTTTGTGCATAACCTCGCTGACCCTCAAAGCTGGGCCATGCAAAGACATCTACCGCGTCCTCGAGGGTGTTACGGCTGCAAAGTTCGGAGATCCGACTCGTATTCAAAGCGATGGAGAAAGGCTTTGAAGCAGCCGTTTCCGCTGATCACTTCTATAAGGATGAAGTCAACCTTGCCTCGTTTCATGCTGAGCCACACCATAAGGATAGGGATTAGCCGGTGGGTGCATCTGCCGTTACCTGCGTTGTCCCATCGCGGTTGCCACTTTGAGATGCTATTATCCCTTAATGCATTTTTAAACTCTGCGGTTGGCTTGGTGCACGACGCTGCATTCGTGCCCCAGTAGATCCAGCGTTTGCTGTTTGGGACTAGACACATTCCCTAAAGCCATTAAGTTCCTGTTGTTTTGCGCACATTTGCCCACTGCACAACGCATTCTGACAGAAATTTGTGTTTTCTATTTTAGAAAAAAACACGTTTTCACACCAAATTTGTACAGGAAATGCACTTCAATACTTACGTTTTTTGGGCAAAAATCACTTTTTGAGGGTAAAATGATAATATTCAGTAAAACTCGCGAAAAATTCAAAAGAAACCGTCGGCCAATCAAAATTTGCTGTTCAAATCGTTTCTAAATAGAGCTGCCGAGTGACATTTTTTGAAATTGAAAGTCGTTTCTTTTTTATTTTGAAATTTCTAACTAGGTGCAAAAAGTTCTTGTTCTGTGTGAAATTGGACTTTCCTTCAAAGTATTTGCATAGATTAAGATACTTATCAAACAATTTGGTATCAGAACAGATTTAATTGACCATATATTACGATAATTGACTACGTTTAGAACTAAAATCTTTTGAAGGTGGGGTGGTAACTTTAGCAATGGGCACGCGTGACGTCAGCACTCGGATGTCGTAATCTTGTATTCTTTCATTCATGAAAGCAGATCAGGTTCTCGAATCGTATAACACCCCGCTTAATTGGAAGGCAAAATCCAAATGCCTAACAACCCACTACGCCGACAAAAGGGATCTAAGCACTTTGGAATATCAAATGACGTGCCTTATACAAGGACGTCAATATATATACCCAGGTATATTCACATCTTTCATTGATCTTGAATAAAATCTCTTGCATGGAAATCAGTGAGGAATCTATGCAGATTTTGTCCCAAACATATAGAGAGAAAGCATTGGACACATTTATACGAGGACTATCAGGAGACCTTGCAAGATTGTTAGGAATGAAAGAACCATTAGATCTACCAGAAGCACTTCACCTTTGTTTAAAATTGGAAAATCAAAGCGCAGCACACGCTTATAACTACCAAGGCCAACAACAAAGACCAGCAAGACCACGATATGGAGCACCTCAACAAGCCCCACGACAACAATTTCAGCAATTTCCCCCACAACAACGGCCACAGAGATATCCAAATCAGCAACAGAAATTCCACCCAGAATTGGCCTACATACCATACACGCAACGAGCATTCTCACCAAACATGCAAATGCCACAACAATTCGCACAATGGACAAACCAACCATTCAACGGGCCATACAACAACCCCTACTACAACCCACCAGGAAGACCATTGGCACCGAAACCATCACCGAAACCTGAATCTATGGAAATCGACGAAATTATTAGGACAAGAGCTGTGGATTACGCAAACAGACCCAATTTCCGTTACGCTGGAAAACGACAAGGAAAAAAAACCCAACTCGAACCTCACCAACCCCCCCCCCCCCCGTAACTACCATCCAAGATGGGACCGAAGACCACAATCCCGGGAATGACCCTCTCGACACCCTAGAAGACCCCCAAGACCAAGACTACAATAAGCATAATAACTACAACTACGAAAACCTAGACCTCACAGATATACATTTTTTAGGTTAAAAAACTCTTCGTTGCCTTACTTTGAGTGCAAAACGAAGAGTGGCGCAACATACTGAAAATCTTAATAATCTTTTTTCTGATCCAAATGAAAACTTGACTTATACTACAAAGGTCGTCGCTACCATTAGAACAAATTCCGATACACCTGTTTATACAAAAATTTACCCAATGTCATTAAAAGAGGAAGTAGAAAAACAAATACAAAAATTATTAGAGGACGGTATAATTCGACAATCCAGGTCACCCTACAATTCTCCTGTATTAGTCGTCCCGAAAAAAGACGACGCATCTGGCAAGAAGAAATTTCGATTGGTCATAGATTCCAGAAAGCTTAACACAGTGACAATTGCAAATAGGTGCCCGATACCGGAAAATAACGACGTACTAGCTCAACTAGGACAGAACAAAATTGTTTCGGTAATCGACTTAAAAAGCGGTTTCCATCAAATCTCTTTGAAAGAATCGGACATTGAAAAGACTGCCTTCTCCGTGAACAACGGCAAATACGAGTTAACAAGGTTACCCTTCGGACTGAAGAATTCCCCGGCAATCTTTCAACGGACATTGGACGATATCCTAAGACAACACATAGGAAAAATATGTTATGTCTACATTGACGACATAATCATATTTAGTCAAGACGAAGAAACTCACGCCGAACACATAGACACAATTTTCGACACACTTAACAAAGCAAATATGAAGGTACAAATGGATAAATGCGAATTTTTCAAAACCAAAGTCGAGTTTCTAGGCTTCATTGTCTCCTCTGAAGGCATTACCACAAATTCCACTAAAGTACAACCCATTGTAGATTTCCAAAGACATTGAAAGACTTGCGATCATTTTTAGGACTTTCCGGCTATTATCGCCGTTTCATAAGGAACTACGTGAAAATTGCAAAACCACTAACAACCCTCCTTCGAGGCGAAGAAGGAAGAATTTAAAAAAAATATTTCCAAAAACCCCTATACATCTAAATGACGAAGCCGACGCAGCATTCAAAAAAATCAAATCAGCCCTTATTTCCAATGACGTAATTTTGCAATATCCGGACTTCAAAAAAGAATTTGTCCTCACAACGGACGCTTCCAAATACGCTATAGGAGCAGTGCTAGAGCAAAATGGAAAACCAATAACTTTCATTTCACGGACATTAAGTAAAACAGAAAAGCATTACGCGACTAACGAAAAAGAAATGCTCGCGATAATATGGGCACTTAAAACTTTCAGAAATTACCTGTACGGTACAGCCAAGATTGTAATCTACACTGACCATCAACCACTTACATATGCCCTTAGCAATAGAAATGATAATTCAAAACTAAAAAGATGGAAATCAATATTAGAAGAATATAATTACGAAATTAAATATAAACCAGGAAAAGCGAATATCGTTGCCGACACACTCTCCAGACCATGCGAAATAAATTCTTTATCCGTAGCTACACATTCCGATGAAAGTTCAGGTCATAACCTAATACCAACTACCGAAACCCCAATCAACGCATTTAAAAATCAAATTTGGTTACTAACAGGACAAGAAAACAACCACGAATTTAAAATTCTTTTCCCAACATATCATAAGCATACAATCACTAGGCCACACTATCAGTGGCGGCTTAAGGTGCTCGGGGGCCCGGGGCGGCGTCGGCTGAGGGGCCCCCACAAACGGTGCAGAATACCGTTAGTTTGCGTACAAAACTAATAACTGGAATTTCCGGTTATACTTTTTAATTTTTTTTTTTTAATTTCGTATTCCATTGAACAGTAAATGGACAGTAAACGGACAAATTATTTTGAAAAATATATGTGCTTGAAATTTTATAGAAAGCAATAAAATCCCAGAGAAAAAATGAAAAATGGATAAAAGGATAATCATACTAAATCTTTCCAAATTTGATAAAAACTTTCGTGAAATTAGGAAAACTTTTGGGAGAGCAAACTTGTCATTTCAAAAAGCCATTTTAAAACTAAAAAAAAACAACAGAAAATCTTGCATCGTTACTACAATCTGGCCATTATTTTAAGCAACCTGAGCAGGAGGATTAGATTGTTTTGCGATCAGTGCATCATTACACTACTCGAAAAAAATGGGCCAATCGCATGCATAGATAAAGTGTTCTCTAGACTAACTTTCACCGCTGAACACGAAACTGAAAATAAAAAAATTTTTTTAAGAAGTGTTTTCAAAAAATCTTCGAAAAACGAGTTTTTTTTCTGTTGTTTCAGTTATGAGCACATATCTCCTGAAAGAATTATCTGATTAACACGAGCTGTCCGTTGTTCAAGAAGAAGATAATACCTTAGCCTTTTTAGTGATATATAGAATGTTCAAATCAGATGAGATTTGGGGAAGTTGCTGACAAGTAACTTCCCCAAAGGAAAGTTTTAAAAAATCATAAATTTTCGAATATTTTTTTTATGGATAAAAAAAATTATCTCCCCTAGTTTTAAAATCTAAGATGAAAGATATATTATTATATATTTTTTGAGCAAATATATTACTTGAGCAAATATTAAGCCTAACATCAATAGAATTGAAATAAAAATTACAATGTTATGATGCAGTGAGTAAAAACACCAACTTTACATTTATTACACTGTGCGAAATTTTTCTTTTGCCGAGACCCATCCAAATTTGGATACAGACGTGAAACTAGAGATCATTTATAGTAATCTGGCATAGTCAGTTTTTCATTTTCTGGCCCAAAGTCCTTTTTAAAAAATTTTAAATTTTAAGGACATACACATTTCAAATATTTTTTAAATATATGCAGTTGTGCAATGATGGAAATATGGGTATCAAATTAAAGACATCCTTTTAACTAAATTTTCAATTTTGAAGTTTCAGGACCAAAATATGTCAGGTAGGGAAAACATACATGATTTGGATTTCAGTCTGTAGATTCATACATCTAAATTTAATTCTATTTCAAAGTTCCAGTCTAGAAAACACTTTTATTTTTAGCTGCATTTTTCGTGTCGAGTAGTTTAGAAATGTACAGACATATTTTATAAAACCCGGTAGCAGTAGCTTACTTACAAGGAGCATAGAATTGCTTTCGTAGAAGAGTCTATCAAAGAAGAAACCCGGATTTCCGGGACGATGTCTTGTTATCCAACCAATAATTATAAAAATAATAATAATAACTGTAAATTTGTTTAATGAGGTTAAGTAATTGTGTAATTTACACTAGTTTACAAGCAAACTCTAAGATTGCGATATTTCATTTTTAACATAGAATTTTGTATTTGCATACTTTGCACAAAATTTTAAGTCAAAAATTAAATATTGCAATCTTCGAGGGAAAATTTTTTGAAAATTTGCATACAATTGTTATTTAGAAAGCATGTTTTCTTGCTTTTATTGAACTGAATTTGTCATTGTATATTAATTTCAAAGTCAATTGTCGACACTGTGTCTTTTTCAATTGATAAAAGTGACAAACAACCTTTCAACAATCATTGTAGAGCGCAAATAGTTTTTACAAGTTTCAGTTTTGAAAAACTTTAAATTTTTATATACAAGCTTCTCTCGGGGGCCCCCCGCAGCCCGGGGCCCGGGGCGGTCCGCCCCTCCGCCCCCCCCTTTAAGCCGCTACTGCACACTATTCAACAGACGACTTAATATCCATGTAGGTTTTAAATTGAAATGTAGGTTTATTAACTTTAATATGCAAGAGGTTTATAATAAAGAGTTAAACAAAAGAAGCCGTCGTCGTCTTGACTCGTGCCGCCCGTCTTCGTCCGCTGACTCGTTACGACTGACTCTTGATCTCTCTCGCGCTCGTTCGCTCTTCCCCTGCGGACCGCTGACAGAGCATTGCCTATTCGATCCCACAACTCGCCCCGAAGACCTCGTCGTCCTCGTCACTGCAACCATTGGGCCAGGGTTTCATGTATTCTGCGCATGTTGTTGTACGCCTCGGCCCTTCTCCGCTACCCGTCTTCTCAACGTCGTACGTGTCCTTCGGTTTAACTTTGACCACCCGGTAGGGCCCTAAGTACTTTGGCTTCAACTTCTGGCCTCCACCAAACTGCGTTCGCTTGATCGTTACTAAATCGCCCAAGCTATACTTGCTCGACGGTTTTCGCCGTAGGTTATACACCTTTCTTCTTGCATACGAAGGATTTGTTGTTTGGCCCGCCGTCGTAATTCACTCCTGTCGTCCTGAAATGTCTCCAACAGTGCGTCGTCGATGAGTTGCTTGATATGAAGATCTTCTTTAGTGCGCATTTTTACGCCCACAAGCACTTCGAATGGTGTTGCGTCAATGCTCCTAGCATAAGTGGAATTTATTGTTTGCTGTACCTTTCCCACGTATTTGTACCACGTGGTTGGTTCGTCTACACTCAGCTTCGCCAGGACTCCGATGATGATGCTGTTGAGCCTTTCGATTTGCCCATTTGCGCGGGGCAACCCAGTTGTAATTTTGAAGTGTCGTATATTCTCGAAGTCGCAATAGTTCCGAAAATCGTCTGCGACAAAAGCTGCCCCACGATCGGAGATAATCTGCTGCGGATTGCCGAAGTGCTCACCTTGCGCCAGCAATCGCTTAATCACTTCTTGCGCTGAAGTTGTCTTCGTTGGGTACAACCAGCAGAATTTTGTAAAAGAGTCTATCACCGCGAGGATATGCTTATATCGCTTGCTCGTCGACTCAGGCGGACCCAGAAAGTCTATGTGATATGTGTGGAGAGGAGTGTCTTCCTTGTGCAACGGATGCAGCTCCCCTTCTCGCTTTCCCCTCTTCCGATTGGACACTATGCACGGAATACAGCTAGCGATGTGTAGCTGGATCTTCTCGTCTAGCTTTGGAATGAAATACTCTCGACAGATTAACTCTTTCGTCTTCCGCACGGCAAAATGCCCTCGTTCGTGTGCACGCCTAATGACGTCCTTCTGCATCCCCTTCGGTACTACTACCAACTCGGTGTCGTTAACTATCTTGTGCAAAACTTTGCCCTTCATAAAGTAGTCGTTGTACTCGTCCTTTTCTCGCAACATGTCAATGATAGCCTTCAATTCATCGTCGTGCTGCTGCGCGCGCCCCAGACTGGTCAGGAAATTCTCGTCATTGATCGTCATCACCGCATATCGACTAAGAGCGTCAACATGCCTCATCTGCGTTCCAGCACGGTGCTCAACCTCGTAATCGTACTCTTGTAGTAATAAAATCCAACGCGCCACCCTCGTGCATAAATCTTTCTTGTCCAGTGTCTTAGTAAAAGCGTTACAGTCTGTTATCAATTTAAAATGCATACCCAGCAGGTATACTCTAAACTTCTTTAATGCTTCGATGACGGCCAGTATTTCCAACTCATAACTGCTGTACTTGCGTTCTGCATCTGTCGTCTTTTTACTCATATAATAAACAGGATGCAAATGCCCGTCTTCAGGAGATTTTTGTAAAAGTACCGCGCCATAACCGTCAATTGAGGCGTCAGTGTGCACCTCGGTAGAATAGTTCCGGTTGAAAATGCTCAAAACGGGCCGCTCGCTAATATATTTTTTAAGTGCGTTAAATGCTGAAAGCTGCGGGTCCCCTATCTCGAATTGCTTACCCTGTTTGGTGAGTTCACTTAGTGGTTTCGCTATTATAGAAAAGTTTGGAATAAACTTTCTAAAGTAGCCAGTAAGTCCAAGAAAGCTTTGCACCTGCTTCACGGTCTTTGGCACCTTATACCCGGCTAACGCTGCGGGTTTTCTCGGCGATGGAGATGTTTTACGATCCTCGATGTCGTAGCCCAAGAATTCGACCTTTTTTTTTAAAAATTGGCACTTTTTAAAATTTATTTATTTATTTATTTTACAAACGTTCATTACTTCTTCCAACTTCCGCACGGCGTCTTTCTCGTTATCACCCGGTATAATTATATCGTCTATGTAGGGCAGTGCAATGCCACTACGCGTTAAGTCTCGAACTATCGCGTTTACATATCTTTGAAATACGCCGGGCGAGTTCGATAACCCGAATGGAACCTTACAAAACTGATACTGCCCACCGTGGGTCACGAAAGAAGTATATTGTTTACTCGCGTCAGACACCGCCACATGGAAAAATCCATTTTTTAAGTCTATCGTGCTGAACACTTTTGCGTCTTTTAAACAAGTAAGAACGTCTTCGATTAGGGGCAACGGATAACGATCTTTCACAATAACCTTATTGATTTTTCGATAATCGATGCATAGTCGTGGTGTTCCATCCCGTTTTCTAACCAGCACGACCGGGCTACAAAATTCGGAATTCGAAGGCTCAATGATACCATCTTTTAGCTACACGTCGATTTGTTCGTCTACAACGCGCCGTTCTGCTATGGGTAGCCTACGCGGCGCCGAGTAAATCGCCGATTCATCTTTTAGCACAATATTCATCTCGACATTCGCGGATTTACACTTATTTGGCTGGTAATTCATTACCATCTCGCGCACTTTTTGCTTCGATTCAACGTTTGCGGTTTTCTCGATATCAATTTCACAATTTATTGTCTCCACTTTCATTATCGGATAAGCAGCGAAGGGCGAATTTCCTTCTGGGCTGCTAACAGGTTTTTTAATAACCAGTCCGTCGCGACTAATGGCAACCTCCGCCTGCACACAAAAATGTTCTCCCAGCACCACATCAATGTCCATGCATTTCGATGGCACCACCATCGAATCGATACAAAATATTTGATCTTCAATTACGACCTCATGTTTCACGGCACCAAAGGGTTTTATTTTGTTATTTTTGCGATCTTCGCCGAAACCGACTAGATACACGTTACACTGGGTCATAATAGGTTTATTTAGCAAATTGTAAACGTCTTCCGAAATTATGTTGAATTTACTTCCCGTGTCCAACAAAGCCGCGCGTTTTTTACCCGCAATTGTCACATACTTGTTCATGAATTTGTTTTCCGGCAGCAACAAACGTGTATTACTACCAGACTTTACACAGTTTTTGCTGATGTGCCCGAAGTCACCACACCGAAAACATTTCGTACCACTTTCTTTATGCTTACATACTGCGCTCTTATGTCCTTTTTCCCCACAATTGTAGCATCGTTGACTTTTTTGTTCGTCTTTGTTTACAGGCTGAGCACCTTTTTCATTCTCTTTTGCTCCAACCACAGCTTTGTTCGCGTTTCGTACTGTTTCGTAAATTCTTAACTTTTCTTTAAAACTTTTAAGATCTTTGCACCCATATAACACCGTTTTATTTATTGGCATGTCTCGAAAACCATCTATGACGTATTGGATTAGTGCACTTGGTTCAATATGACCACGCGACGCCAAGTCTTTCATATAAAAAAAATATTCTTGCACACTTTCATTTTTTCCCGATTTTTCGCTCTGTTAGTTGTTTGTGTATTTGCGCGCTATTCACAACAAATTCGCTTAGCAACGCTGCCTTTAATTGGTTCCACGAAACAATTCCTCTTTCACTCAAAATGTACAGTTTTGGAAGACCTTTGAGCGATTTTTTTGCAAACACGAACTTCTGTAAATCGTCCCAATGCATGAGCGCAGCGGTTTCTTCAAATTCGCTCACCCACACTTCAACTGACATTATCTCACTTCCATGTAGCCTCCCACGTAGGATGGTTTCTTCCATGTCTCTGCAGCTACGGCAGAAATCGTTGGCTAGATGACCCAGCCCTAGTCTTCTTGCGTGGCTACCGAGAATGCAGTGCCCAGTGATTACCCCGACAACAGCCCTGAGCGCGCCCCTTTTGAGGTTTAGCAGACTTCTGGTGCGCGTCCAGTCCAGATTTGTTGCGCTGTCTTGCCTGTCTCAGAGGCCGCCCAAGCGATGTTGGCGGCTTTAGTCACGGCCTCCTCTAGCGCCAGCTTGCAAGTACTTAGTGGGACACCCAAGCCAGCAAATTCTGTGGATAGCCCTTCGGTTGTGCCTATTCTGGCCAGTTCGTCCGGCCTACAGTTCCCCGGGATGTCTCTGTGACCTGGGACCCATAATAGGTGTATGTTAAGCTGCTCAGCCATCTCGTCGAGAGATCTGCGGCAGCTGATCACTGTTTTTGATGTTAAGACATGAGACCCTAGGGCCCTGATAGCCGCTTGGCTGTCAGAGAGTGTGCTAACATCTCGTACTGAGATGCCTGGAACTTCCGCCTGGAACACACTACAGTGGTCCGGTAATCTAAAGGAGTAGTTTATACCCAATGAGTCAGAAAAGATGCCTCCGCCGACCGCTCCATTTAGCTTAGAGCCATCAGTGAAGACCTGACATGAGTTACCTGTTAGTGGTGTTGAGCCGTCCTCCCAGCTGCTCCTATCTGGGATGGTACATGAGAACTTCTCATGTACTTCTCAGAATAATCGAGTTCTCCAGTTTATCCTAAGAGAGAGAGTATCCTATTGTGACCTGTGCTTGATTCCGACCAATGGCCGAAAGCTCGAAGTCTTTGGCTTGTAATTGTCGCCGACTTCTTACAATGTAGGTCTAATGGGATGAGGTGAAGTAAAGCTTCTAAGGCTGAGGTTGGGGTAGTTCTAAGAGCACCTGAGATAATGATATAGGCTGCCCTTTGAACTTTCTGCAGGTGTTGGAGAAGTGTGACTTTTTCTAAAGCTTCCCACCAAACCAAACACCCATACGTTAGGATAGGGCTGACTACGGCTGTATAGACCCAGTACGTTAAGTTTGGTCTTAGACCCCAGGTTTTACCTAGCGCCTTCTTGCAGGTATATAAGGCAACCCTTGCCTTTTCAACCCTATGGAGGATGTTTGGTTTCCAGCTTAATTTCTTGTCAAGAATGACTCCTAAGAATCGAGCCTCATTCTTATATGGGATTACTGTGTTATTGAGTTTTAGAGGAGGTATGGCAGGTGGCTTATACTTCCTCGTAAAGAGGACCACTTCTGTTTTCCTGGGGTTGATGCCTAGCCCACGACAGGTTGCCCAGTCGTTGACCTTGTTTATCAGTACTTGCATGAGGTCTCTGATCGAGTGAGGAAACTTCCCTGAAACGGCAAGAACTATATCGTCGGCGTAAGCTGTCACCTTGCATCCGCCCCCTCCTAAGGACTGAAGTAGTTCGTTAACCACAAGGTTCCAAAGGAGTGGGGAGAGGACCCCGCCCTGTGGGGTACCCCTACTCACCCCTCTTGAAATGGACGATTCACCTAGTTCAGCGCAGATAACTCTGCTTTGCAGAAGCTTATCCACCCAGTTCACCAGGCCACGCTCCATCCCAAGCCTGGTGAGTGCGCCGGTGATAGCCAACGGTTCGACGTTATTAAAAGCTCCCTCTGTATCCAGGAAAGTTGCTAACGTATATTCTTTGTAATCAAGAGATTTTTGGATCGTCTGGGTCAGAGAGTGTAGAGCAGTGTCTACGGATTTACCCTTAATGTAGGCATGCTGGTTGTTTGAGATGAGGTTATGCCGTATAGTCGAACGTAGGTGTAGATCCAATAGTCTTTCCAATGTTTTCAGTAGAAATGAGGAAAGGCTTATGGGTCTGAAGTCCTTGGGACTGGTGTGAGAGTTCTTCCCTGCCTTCGGGATGAACACCACCCGTACTCTGCGCCAGTTTGCTGGAATGTAGTTCAAGCTAATACTGGCTGAAAAGATTAAATAGAGGAGCCTGAAGGTTGACGGTCCAGCCCTTTGTAGCTGTGCTGGGAATATGCCATCTGGTCCTGGTGATTTAAATGGAAGGAACCCTGCGATAGCCCATTTTATTTTGTCCTCCGATATGAGGTTGTCTACATTAGCGACCCTATTCGTGTCTGTCTGGTCTCCTGCCAGCGAGTTGAGGCTGGCCGGAAAGTGAGTGTTTGTGAGAAGCATAAGTGCTTCAGCTTCTGAAGATGTCCAAGAGCCATCTGGTTTTTGTAAAGCACTTGGAACAAAGGGTGATGAGGCTAGTATTTTCCTTAATCTGGAAGTCTCGGAGACACTTTCAATGTTGCCGCAAAAGTCGCTCCAAGAGCTCCTCTTAGCTTCCCTAAGACATTTCTTGTAGGACCTGAGAGAATCTTTGTAAAGGTCCCAGTCTGTTGCAGTTTTCTGAGCCCCCCAAGTTCTTGGTTCCACCAGGGGGGTTTGTATTTTCCCCAAACATGGGGCAGGCAAGGTTTTGTGCCTTTGAAAAGGCCGAGGTTAAGTGATCAACAGCCGTCTCTAACATTGCGTGACTGTTGATGTCAGTGATTTGAGTCGCATTAATGTGGCTTTCCAGTGTGCGAACGAACAGATCCCAGTTCGTTTTTCTAGGATTGAGGACAGGTTTGGTCCTCTGAGCGTTGCTTTCAAGAGCAAACTCAATGTACCTATGGTCAGAGAAGGAGTGTTCACTAGATACTCTCCAATTACTAACGCTATCGGTTATGGTTGCAGAGGCAAAGGTGAGATCTAAGACCTCTTCTCTGTTCCTAGTAACAAAGGTTGGTGTACGCCCTATATTGCATACTAAAAGATTGGTGGTAGATAAGTATTCAAAGAGAGACTCACCTCTATCGTTTGTATCCGTGCTGCCCCATATACTGTGGTGAGCGTTTGCGTCGCATCCAATAACTAATGCAGTGCTGGATTTTGCGGCTTCTTTTACCAGCTCCTTAACAGGATTTGGCGGTGGAGGCTCTGGGTCGTCGTGAGCCATGTAGCATGATGCGATCCAGTGGCACCTGCCCTTTAGTACCAGGGAAATAGACACCAGATCATCGTTGCTGAAATTTGGGAGCAGATATGCATTTAGTGACATTTTCACAAAGATACAGGATCTGGGTCTACCTGCGCTATAAGCATGGACCAGCCTGTAGTTGGTCGCTCCCAATCCGCAAACCTTGTTGGCTACAAGCCAGGGTTCTTGAATGAGAGCGATGTCGTCGCCCCCCTTAGAGAGGCGTAGGAGTAGTGCGGCCGAGGCCGCTTTAGAGTGGTGGAGATTTACTTGAACTACTCGGACCATGGTCTTTTTCGCTCAGCTTCGCCTCCACCACAGTAGCGTCGAGGTCGTCGTCGGTTTCGAGAAGCTCGGACTCTCTCCAGAAATTCCCAAAAGCCGTGGCCATATCCGATCCCGAAGAAGAGATGGAAACTGTTCGGGATAGGCGACGTAACGGCTTAGGGGAAGATGGCTGGTCGTCCATCGCCTCTACCTGTATGTTGGTTGTACTGGCCGGCGGCCCCTGCAGGCCACCCTCGCCGGGAACGGTCGTGGCTAGCAACCCTTGTGGGCCGCTTTCGCCAGAGTTAGTACCTGCGTTGGTCGCAGTTTCCTCGTCTTTCTCTTACACTCTGAGTTTGACATGTCCAAACCCGAAGGCCACAACACCATTGGACTTCGCTAGGTGTTCAAGGGATTCTTTGTTCAGAATTATGGTGGCACAAAGAGATCCTTGATCTCCTCCAATTTGGCGATTTTTCAATTGTGCGTGGGAAGCGCCGGGTTAGACAGCTGGAGTGTCTCGAGGACTCTTGCCGGATCCGCAGGTTTCATAGGGATCCAGGCTCTGGTCCTAGGTCAGCTGAGGATAGATTCCCTGGGCACCACTTCAAGCTTGGCGCCCGGCCAGATTTCTCCCGTCCTGGAGATTGCCAAGCAAAAGAGATCCAGAGCCCTTTTGTCTGCGCACGCAACCAACTTTACGTGGCCTTGATGCCAGCCGCACATTTGGTATTTTGGCACGGGGCCTGGATACTCCTTTATGACATCCAGGAAGATATCGGCCAGGAAATCTTCCACCAACTTCCAGTTGGTAGGGGATATGCTGCCGTCGGGGTCAGAGCGGTCAACGACCGCCATGACGAGACTGTCCTTTAGGATCTCGCTGTAAGAAGCTGTCGTTCTATATGAACTGCGCACCTTCTTAGCAGTTGGAGCCTCCTCATCTGTAGATCGCTGTCGTTTGGCGGCGGTCTCGATGTTCGTTGCCTCTTCGAGCTCATCTAACCTGGCGATGGCCCAGGTGAAGGAGGCTTTTTCGCGCTGAGTCCTGCGATTTTCCGGGATACCTTGTATCCGTTCAATTACGCGCTTGGCACTCTGGCGCTCTCTATATCGGATTTTTGAGTCCTTCATATGTCGCGTGCCCTCTGAAACCGTAGCGTCACCGTGTTTGTTGCAGTTCAGTTTTTCCACTTGCGGACACAGAGCCTTGGCATTGGATCTTCTGATCAACCAAGGATGCGTCCTTATTGGCGGTGGGCGCTGGCTTACTTGCTTCACCCATCCCCGGCTTTTTAAGAGGGCCGGCCTCTGGGTCCGTCTTTCAATTTGTATTTGTTCGTTTTGTTGTTGTTGTTTTTATTGTAATTTTGTCCATGTTTGAGTCCCACGAGCGGCGGAGAAGGGGTGGTCCACCTGTGCAGAGATCCGCAATGCACAGGTAAGGCTATGTAATCCGGAGGGCGCCAGGTATCCGGATACTCCGTTCGCGACTGGGCTATTTTGTGAGGGCCCCCAGCCAGGCTGACCATCGGCACGGGTCGTATTACACCTTGGTCCGGCCCCTTACCTCGATCCTATGGAAGGAGCCACGACTCATGCGACCGTCATTACCGGCCGGCACCCACGTGGAGGGTTTGGAGGAGGATTTTTGCCAACCAGTACAAAGACTGAAACAATATACAAAGACAATATACAAACAATATACAAATATACAAAGACTGAAACAAAAACAGGAACAAGACCTGACATTCCACAATAAAAATAGGAAGCCGTTTAAAGATTATAATATTGGCCAGACCATTTTCGTAAAAATCAACAAACGATACGGCAGCAAACTCACAGCTAAATATAAAAAAGAAATAGTAAAGTAAAATCAAACTTCGACAGTAACTACAGAGACCGGGAGAGTAGTCCATAAAAGCCTCATAAAGAATAACTAACAAAACAAAAGAATTATCTTTTATCGCAACGTTACCGAGCCCAACCTTTAGTGAATACGGCTAAAGTGGGTGAATTCCATCAAAAACTGGAATGTAAAATTCGAAAAGCAACGGGAAAAGTAAACAGTAACAAACAAAATAACCAATAACTTATTTCGGAATTACAGGTGGCTTCTACCAATATGCGCAGCCAACGTACAAATTCTCGACTATTCCTCATCCCAACTAGTGACCATCGACTCCGGATAAGCAAAACTGAAGACAGGAACATTTAAAATTATACACGTAATAGAAATACACCAATATAAAACAATAGAAAACTTAGAATAATTTTTAATAATTGACTGGCACGACAGCCCGCTTACGCGAGACTAAGGCCTAGCTTCCCGCAACCACCCGTGTTGTGCGTGTGAATTTGTACGCGGGTGGAAGGGACCTACAGTTTTTAAGCCGGTTCCGAACGGCAGGTTGGGAGCTCTTTCATAAGCAATTTTTACTCTCAGAGGTTTGCCATTTCCAGCTGAAAGGACAGCCACCGAAAGAGAAAACGAGTTTTCTCGTTATTTTTTTTTAGGTGTTATTACAGGCAGTATTTGAACCTGGGTCGCTGCCTTCGACTCGCGGTCCAACGCACTAACCAACTGAGCCACGGCGGCTGCTAGAAAACTTAGACCAGACCATAAACACGCTACTAGCGAAACACCCACTCCATCCCATACTCTCATCCCTAATAACGCAATCCAAAAATTACCTAGAAATGATAACAATAAATAAGGGAATAAACAAAAGATCGCTAGATTTTATAGGATCAGCATGGAAGTGGATAGCGGGAAACCCCAACCACAATGACTATGAAATCCTAACAGAAAAAATTAATAATGTATTAGCAAATAATAACAGACAAGCAGTAATTAATAAACTAACTAGCGATAAGATGAACGAAATTGTAAACACCTTAAACAAAATTATCGAAATAATTGAAGAAAAAGAAACAATTGAGAGTAATACACTCCTTGAAACAAAGTATAAATTAGAGATAATCAAAGAAGAGCTTATTAATAATGCTTACGCAATTCATTGGGCGAAAGCCAACATTGTAAACTCATACATTTTATCTAATAAAGAAATTGAAATAACTAAAGAGTTTTTAGAAAAAGGAAAACATTCCATGCATAAACATAGACGAAGCGTTAGAATTTGCAGAAGGTAAAATAGCTTCTAATAAAGATTGTTGAATTTACATAATAAGTTTACCAACAACAGATGGAAAGAACTGCAACACACTAGACATAAGACCTATTAAAAAGGGAAAAATAATAAATAAAGTAGATTTTAAGTCAATACTGATATGTTCGAATAAAATATATGGAAAAGCAAACAACTGTAAATCGTATAATAAACTATCAATATGCTCACAAAGTTCAATAATAGATATTTCAAATAGCACTTGTATTCCACACCTGTTAGAAAGCAAGGTAGATAATTGCACAAAAATAAACAACCAACACATAAATTCTGTAGAAGAAATTGCAGATGACATAATCCTGTTGAACCAATACAACAACTTTGTTAAAATAAACAACGAAATCATAAAACTAAACGGCACCTATTTAATAAAGCACCACAATGCAACAATAGAAATCGAAAATAAAATCGACACAGCAAAAGAAATAACAGAAAAACAACCACTACCAGTCATATTACAACCAACATCAAAAAATAATAGTCCACAAGAAGTATTGTCTCAAGAACTTATCAAACAAACACAGGATATAGAAACCACAAACATCAAACTACTAAAAAACCAAAACTACACCTATCTAACACTTAATGTTATAACAGTTAGCATAATAATAATAATAATAAGTATCATAATCATAAGACAAAAGAAGGTGAAGAAAAACTTCCACATACCACCACACCTGAAGGAAATCGGAATCAAGGACGTCTTAGATCACATCGAACGCGGACGTTCAAATTTGAGCGCGGAGGAGTTAGCACCAGATACGCTGACCAACGGCTCAGCGAACAACTAAAACAGCATAACACCAAAATGCTGACATCGCAACACTGGGGACGATGACCAGCGGCCCAGCCAGCACAAAACCAAAATGCTTACACCACCAACACGCGCTGCATGGCAAGTCAACGACCACCATCGAGTGGAGAAGCCGTGTCAGCCAAAATAAACCAAAGACAGCAAAATACAGGCGATCGCGTCGATGGATCAATAGGTTAGGTTTTAGCTTAAGAAAATTTTTGTAATGAGTTGGAAAACTTCAATAAAACAGAACCGACGTAGTCCGAACTAAAAATTAATTTTTTTTTTTAAATAAGATAAACTAAAGTTTATCTAATATAACTTACACGAGTGAAGCCGTTGCGAACAACAACATTGCTTTTTGTTGTCCACGCAAATCTAACAGAAAATGTTATGAACTTAACATGCTCAAAGGCCTACGCTTCGCTCTTCCCCCTCGCATCATAACAGCCGAAAACACTTTTGTGCGCACATGCGCGTTCTTATTATACATATTCTTTGATTATAGCCTATGTTTGCCGCAATGACACGCTAAATCATTTGACACCCATATTGCTCTGGCACCCAGGGCTGTTTTGTTATTATAGCGGGCGTGGCAAGACGACATATTAGGTAGGCGTGGTCAATCTTATATATCCTATGTTAACATCAATGAAACACGGAATCATTTGATATTAATACTGATTTACCGACATGTACCGTAGCTTCGTTTTGTTAGTTTAGTGGGCAGGGAAAGTGGGCGTGGCCGATTATATTATAGCCTATGTTTGCCACAATGACACGCTGAATCGTCTGATACCCATATTGCTATGACAAATATACCATGGCTGATTTGTTATTACAGTGGGCGTGGCGCAAAGGCATATCAGATGGGCGCTTTGCGGCCAAAACTCGAAAACTTTAACGATCGACCTGAAATCTTGTACTCGGGGGTTTTTGGGGTCGCTGATTACGAATCCATTGTCAGAATTACGAAATTCAAGATGGCGTGTCCAATATAGCATCATATCGCCACACCTAATACAGCCAAAAATGGAGAAATTAAAAAAACGATCTGTATGTA
Source organism: Melieria crassipennis (assembly GCA_963668005.1). Lineage (NCBI taxonomy): Eukaryota > Metazoa > Arthropoda > Insecta > Diptera > Ulidiidae > Melieria > Melieria crassipennis. The sequence continues at coordinate 34,635,574 of OY764963.1, read as the reverse complement.
TACATTGTAGAATGTAAAATATATATTTTTGTTTATTGTAAACAAAAGTTGATTATAAAATAGGGATTTTGCAAATTCACAACATTTACAGTTACAATTATGTTATAATAAAAAATTGGTTTCGTAGGAATCCACATCTACGTCTGCTTCTGACTCTGAGGCAGAGGAACTGTTCAAACTTTTTCTTCGTCATATACAGATGGAGCTGATAATAAATCGATTGTATCAGGTGATAAAGACTTAAGTGGTTTTACTAGTAATTTTCGGCAAGTAGAAATGTAAGGATCGGATGAAATCAGAAATCTTTTGAAAACGTCCTCGATCGTTTTTTGCCGATAGTTTTTTCTTGCATAAGCAACGCGGTAAATGTTAAAAAATTTATGACATGCCTCTTGGGCATCCTCGGACATTTGGCCTATAGGTAGTATTGATTGTTTAACGATGTCTGGGCCGTGAATTAGAAGTTTATGCACTAAGGTAGGCATGTAATACCAATCATATGCATGTACGATCCTTTCAGCTAATTCTTTGCAATACTGCCTAAATTTGTTCACATCGATTTCATATCCACATGAAATTGCTTGTAATATGACGTAAAACCGATAAATAATATCTTGATCGATTCCAATAATTTGAGCAGATTTCCCATGATGTTCGAAAAGTAATCGTGCTGTGTTGCCATCGTTCGAAGTTCCACTACCTTGTTTTGGTTTGTCAACGTTCAAACCCAATTGGTTTTTAAATGCCACTTGGATTGCTGTTTTTCTTTTTTCAACTGATGCTTTTTCCCTTGTTGATTTCCATTTTTTGCCATGCCATTTTTTGATTTCCAATTTATAGGATAAATGTAATAAAAATTCAAAGCAACGAATCCAACAATGTAGAGACGATAAGCCGAATTTTAAATTGTCGGAACAAACTTCTTTTGCAACACACAGGTTTTCCGCAAACCGCGGTAACAAACGGAACTAAATTATTTACCTGCTGTTCTACATTATTGGTTGATTCTTTTATCAGATTTACTGTTTCCTTTGCACATTCTATCTTGATAGGCCGACAATATCTAGGCGATGACGGCCTTGGATTCTTCCAGACAACAGTGGTTTCCGTATTTTTAGTGTTTTTACACACCAGTTGCAAAGGGACGCAAGACGTAAAAAAGATGCTCTCGTCACTGGCACTGTTTTCATCAAGCTTATGCTTGTATTCACTATGTCCTGAACTTCCATCGCAACCCCACTTTACAATTAAAGTTACATTTTGAAGTTCTTCTTCCGATAAAGATTTAAGAACTTCCATTTGACAGAGTATAATACCATCAATCGTGTGATCCAAAAGAGGTTGTAATTTCACTTCAGCTACACTGTCTGTAAAAGATACACCTGATGTAGGGTAACACTGAACTTTGGCTTTTTGTATTTGTTTATACGATGGGAGCATCTTGGATTTTTTTGTAAATGTGCATTGCGCAACTTTTGATATTGACCCTGCGATAATCTAATTTCAACGAATAAAGACAATGCTTCGTCATTTGAAAAAGGTAAATTTCTATCTGACGATTCAATAGATCTTCTGTATTTTAAAGCCTTCGTAGGACTTCCTTCTGCAATGTCACGAATGACTTTGACAAAATCCGTTTTACCTTCTGACCGCAATTTGCTATTTGTAGAAAGTAGTAGCACTTCAGTGGACACCGATGCTCTTAATTCCTCAGTTTTCCTACGTTTAGTTCTGTCAGATGACTCAGAAAAACTGCGTGTTGGTCTACCGGTTGCTACTACAGTTGGTTGTTCTTTTTCATCTTTTTTTTAGTTTGTTTGTTTTTCTTTAATTCAACCTTTTGTTGCAGCCAATCATTATTTCTTTTTAAAAAGACCCTTTCAGTTCTATTGCTTGCACTCCATCTTGCTTTTACCTTCAATACTAAATCATATATTTCCTTTTTCTCTTCGTCTGATAAAAAATACTCGGACCCTGTACTTTCGGTCAAATATTCTTTCATTTTTTCGGAAATTTGCGTAACGTCCTTTAAAATGTTTTTAACTAAATCGTAAAATTTTAGTCTTGTGAAGTGGTCTTCAGTGAGAGTACTGCAACCTGAAATACATAAATTTTAAATAAGATTTTAAATGTATAGAATAAAACGAAACGCAATTTTCAACTTCAAATTTTTTTTGTAACATATAAACCTTATTTGTGTCTATCGCGATCTTTCAATTTGATTTCGAAAAAAATGCATACAAGATGAACAGGCAGCTCTTGGCAGCTGAATCTTGTTTTATTTGGTAGATAATATATTTAATTATCATTTCAATAAGGTTTCAAAGCAGCGTTTTAATGCAGTATCATTTGAAAAGTCTAATTTTCGGAAAAATTATGTGAAAAAATTACACTATTGTTTATGTTTTCCCTAATTCACTACTTAACAATTGATAATTAGTACTTTTTTTACATGTTCTACTCACTTTCAGAAGTGGATTCCATTTGGTCTTATTTGATTTTCTTTATTACATAAAATTTTTCACCTGTATAACCGTTCTCAGTGTATTAACTGTAGAGTGACGCTCGAGCGAAGGCCACATTCCAACTGAGCCTAAGGAAGGGGCATGACGAATTAGTCATCACTATGAACGACTGTAGGTCCCTCCACCCGCGTACAAATTCACACGCACAACACGGGTGGTTGCGGGAAGCTAGGCCTTAGTCTCGCGTAAGCCAGTCGTGCCAGTCAATTAATATTATTATTATTATGAACGATTTTAGTTTCCTTCATTGCAGCCAACTCAAGGGTGAAAACCCCCTAAATAGAAACTAGTTTTTTTGGACTTTTGGCGGCACTGTGCGGCCTTCGGCCGTCTTTTTGTTAGTTTAGTGGGCGCGGAAAATGGGCGTGGCCGATTATATTATAGCCTATGTTTGCCGCAATGACACGCTGAATCGATTGATACCCATATTGCCTTACCAGAGCATATCTCATCTATGAGTTTTGTTCGTGGTCATTCTCACATAGCCTATGTACCATTCCCCCAGCTAAAAATATGTTTGGTGCTTATTCATAATAATAATTTGCACGCGGCTGAGCCACGGCGGCTGCCGTATTTATTTGATTTGCGAATCAAATACTTGTAAATTAATACGTTGTCAGGAAACTTTGTGCTTTAAACTTTTTGGGCGAAAAAAGTAAACAAACATTATACTATGTTCACACAATTGTGTGTTGTTGTGTTACAATACCCAGCATGCACACATCTAACCATAATAGTGAAACTTCAGTTAATTTTAGGTTTGTAACATTACTGTCACACGGCCAGATAAAGGGTTAAGTTGACCAACATGTTGGTTATCATCTATGTTCTCACCGTTTTAAAATCGCGTATTCAACTCATGAAAACTGCCACTGGATAAACAGTCATCACCATAAACTTGGTTCATCAATTGGTATGTTTCTGTAAAAGTTGTAGCAAGTTTAAAACAAAACTTAATATTAGCTCTTTGTGCGATGCTAAAGGCTGCGGCCCATAGAATCCGTTGCGTACGTGAGAGCGAAGTATTCAACTGTCAACTAAGTTAAAATGTATGAAATCGTATGTAGTGTGTGGCCCACACGTAACGGATACGTTGACGTACCGAAAAAGTAGAGCAACTCTCAACACATCGGGACAAATGGATTTTTTCGATCTTAGGAAGTCAACGGCGTTTTCTTGCACAGTGTGATGATGCTTTGTCTGGCCAATATATGAAATTATCATCGTTATGGTATTTCCTCAAAAATTATATACCGAATTTTCTTCAATCATTGTTCTTTGTGTTCATTGTGTATTACTGTTTTGTTTATTGCTGTTTGAATATAGCCGATATTTTGAACCACGGCGTCGAAATTCCTTTTACGGAAATTACACCGTGGCCACGGTTGCCACTTTTGGACCTAGTAGGCCTTTTTTTATCACTTGGGTCTTTGGGCCGCTTTTGTGTAATTTGGGCCTGTTTTTATACAAAAGTGTGTAAGAAATAAAAACGAACTGACTGATGGCAATCGGTAGAAATTTCGATATAAAAGTGAGTTTTGTTGTTGTGTTAAAAAAAATTTGTCGAAAACATAAAGTGGTCCTTTCGTTACCATTTTGGACCTTTTTAGGAAAATTGTGTGTGTGTGTGTGTGTGTACAGCATGTCGATTGATTCGAAATTGTTATTTACACTAGATATTGTCAGTTGCAGAAACATCATCGTTAAAAAACAGTCGTTTCCAAGTACTTGCGGCTTACTAATGAAAAATAACTTTTGCCATTCAAAACAAGTGATTTTTTTCCATAATTTTTCTTATGTTGAGTTTTCTAAGCGTTTTGCAGGTAAAAGTGTGGTGGTAATTAAACTCTTTGGCTGCGTCCCAGTTGATGAGCATATTGTAACTGGTGATTTCTACTTTAATTCTTCCAATAGCACTTTTGATCAATATTCGTGGTTTTTTGTTGGGTTAACACATTCAGACAGCCGCCGTGGCTCAGTTGGTTAGTGCGTTGGACCGCGAGTCGAAGGCAGCAAAGGTTCAAATACTGCCCGTAGGTTAGGTTAGGTTGAGGTGGCTGCCTCTGTATGAGACACACTTAGGCCTCTTAATGGGCCCGTTGTGATACCACAGATTCCACCCGTTTGAAATGCGTATGCAACACTGTTTTTTCAACATGAGATAAACCACACATTTCAAACGGATGGGGAAAGGGAGGGGAGCGGACCTACAGTTTAACGCCGAATCCGAACGGCGATGGGCAGTTTTTCTTTCACACTTGGAGGTTTTTGCCATTGCCTGCCAAGAGCGCACTTGTGCGATTCTTGTAATTCTCATTCCCTTCATGTGGATAGCGACAGAAGTAGATGAGTGTTTTTTCCAGCCCAAGCCAGGAATCGAACCCGGGGCGCTCGGTATGAGAAGCCAGCGCGCTACCCGCTGAGAAACTGCCCGTAATAACACCTAAAAAAAATAACGGGAAAATTCGTTTTCTCTTTCGGTGGCTATCCTCGCAGCTGGAAATGGCAAACCTCTGAGAGTAAAAATTGCCTATGATAAAGCTCCCAACCTGCCGTTCGGAACCGGCATAAAAACTGTAGGTCCCTTCTACCCGCGTACAAATTCACACGCACAACACGGGTGGTTGCGGGAAGCTAGGCCTTAGTCTCGCGTAAGCGGGCTGTCGTGCCAGTCAATTATTATTATTAACACATTCAGATTTCCTTCTTCAAAACTCTGCAGATAGTCGAAATTGATATGTCTTTCGCTTTAAAATGGTCACACTTAAACATTTTTTCACCCAATGTATTATTTTCGTAAATTTGTACAATGCGCGCACGTAGAGGTTCTTGCTTGGATACCATTTCCGGACAAATGCACCAAACAAAATTTTTCAAAAAATTTCGTGATTATATATGGTTGCCATAGATACCAATATGGGAGGGGCCGACTTTGTATCACTACCCGTTTTGTTTTTATAAATATGCAAAGTTATTCTAATTTTCTTGTCATCACCCGTTATGAAGAAAAAATTAAAAGGTTATCTAGTTCCAAAAATTACTCAGTATTAAAAAAGATTGAGAAATATATTGTAGTTGCAAATGTTTTGTTTGCCACTTTTGTTTGCCGCTGTGCTTTTGCACCAGTGCTCCAATGAAGACGAATGTCTATAAGTACTTTCTGCAGAAGGCGTAGCTATAACGAAGAAGTGAAATAAATTTAGAACTTTCTTTGTCGATGCGCAGGGCTACATGACTGAAGCTCACGCTTCCTCATAGGCCTTACAGAGATAACTATAGTAAAATTATCGGACCTCTCAATTTGATCTGAGAAAGTAGATGGGTTAACAAAGACAGCACCATGGCTTTTCATAAGAACCCCAGTTAGAGCGATGTGCCTCCTCCTGGCAGTCAGGGTACTCACAATCGGCAATGATGCCTCAGAATAAAATTACGGGTTTTCCATTGTGCATAAATTACATGTCGACATCGATGCTGTGGAAGGGGCGTGAAACTCATCAGAGACTATAATGACGCCTTGTGACATAGAAAACAAGTTTTGCTCCAAGCTGCCTACGCAAGGAGTACTTATACTTGTATATAAAAAATTCACATTTTCTCACAAAAATCTAATGATTTCTTCTTAACACTCAAGTACGATTGATACATTTTGATTTTTGCTTTGTAGCAGTGGCGGATCCAGGGGGGGTTTGGGGGTTGAACCCCCCCCCCCCGAAATATGTGGATCGACTATAAAACTACATACAAATTAAAAGACATTTTATAAATTTTAAGGAATTACTTTTTAAAACCCCCCGAAATATTTTTCTGGATCCGCGCCTGCTTTGTAGAAACCCAAAAGGTGACAACGTCACAAATCCGATCGTATGGGGGACGCCCTCTGGTGGTGAACTTTTGAACCTTAATTAATTTTGTATTTTTTGTACTCAAGAATGTTGGCGATCGCTGAATAAATCATTGAAATCGGTTCAGTAGTTTCTGAGATACGATGTTTTCTCGCTTACTTAACTACTACATTTGCAAGTGGGGAGTTTTGTATGGCAGCCCCCTTAAGGGAGTGTTCCCGTCTAGAATGCCGATTTTAGGCTGTTTTTCAAAAAATTATTTTGGAGCTACAAGGCAACATGCAATATTCTGGTTTTTTGCTTGTTGTTACTTATTATTTGGAGAACAGAAACTCATATTTGTGTCAAAAAATTTTATTTTCTAAGTACAAATTTTCAGTGGTCAATGTGACCTTGTCACGCTGATTTTCACTGCTGGCCGATAAGAAATTTCGGGAACCAGTAATGTGAAACAGAAATGGGTATGCAATTATTAATCTGCAATAAATTCCGCGGATGCTAAACCACAGTTTTAGTCAAAATGTTGATTAGAAACAAAATGGCGGCCATATGAAAAAAAATTGTCCAGTTTTGCCACCTTTTTTTACCTTTAGAGTGCTTGAAAATATGTATACACCCATACCTCGCTATACGGCCGCTCTTTATACGGCCTTTCGCTATAACGGCCTTCTTCAATTAAGGCACGTTTTCGATTTACGGCCTAAAATGTTTCGCTATAACGGCCAAAAAAAAATTTTTTCGATGTCGATATATCACGTTTCTCGGTAACGTTTATTTTGTTGGAAATATTTTTTCCGTTAGCAGTAACTATTGTGAATGGGATTTTTTTTTCCGTTGAATGATAACGATTATTTTGCAATATATATTTTTTACGTTGAAAATACCGGCACCAATGCATTTTGTATGCAAAACTTATCCAAGTTCTGAACCACTCAAGTTCTAAATCACGAGCACTCTCACCGGTGGAATAACTGATTCAAACGTTACCGAGCAACGTAAAAAATATTTTTATGTAACATGAAGTTCTTTCATTCTTGTTTCTATATTTTTGTTATTATTATAAAAATAAATTATAACATTGTTATAAAAATAAAAAAAATAAATTTGGAACCGATCCCATTGAATTTGTATGAATTTGTATTAAAATAATTGATTCCTTATACGGCTTTTCGCTTTGCGGCCAAGTTTCGTGGAACGTATCTAGGCCGTATAGCGAGGTATGGGTGTATTTAACAATAAAAAAAATCGATTTTTTCAAACTTCTACCCGGGAACACTCCGTTAAGACTTGGAGTTAGCGGGTAGGTATGTTTGGAAGAAATATTTGGAAGAGAAAATAAATGGGTATCGGTCATACATTTGATACATCTGGGGGCAACCTGGGAGCAATGGGAGCCCATTTTATAAAAACGACCATTTTGTATGGGAGCCCCATTAAGTGTTGGAGATAGGGGATGAGTATGTTTGAAACAAATGTTCAGTAAGGAAAACTAGAGGGGTCGGTCGTAGATTTTAACCCTCTAAGAGCAACTTCTGCCCAACTGTGGAGCAATTTGTCGAATTTCCCAGCTTTTTTGTGAACTTTGACCTCGATGCAACGCCATTTAGCCCCACCCTAGCCCCAAAATTTTTTTGCTCATGCACTTTTTCACCAAACCGCATAAAATGAGAGGGTGCGGAGCATCGAGAACCCATTATTAAGAATCTCCATATAACAATAATTCCACTCTAATGTATATACATACATATGTCGTCAGTATCCTCCCGTTACTCTTTGCATTACTAGTAATCGATCAAATAAGAATAAGCTGTTAGCTGTCGTTCTAGCCTTTTCGTAATGCATTATGTAAGCGGTTAGCGGTATCAATAAATAGCTTTCGTGTATATAATTTTTTTAAATTTTGGTGCTAAAAAAGGTTTTAAACAAAGCACATATTATTCATAGCAAATTTTAGAAATATTTCAGTGAATGAAATGTATTCAGTTAAATTATTAACTTCAATTCTACCACGAACAAACAAAAACAACAATTGCATAGTAATATAGTGTAGTATAGTAATCGATTACATTCACGCACCGCATGTGTTTTTTATTTAATTGTATTCATTTTCGTGCAATTTGATATTGGACCTAATTGACTGCTGCTCAGAAGTTTTTCCAAACCAGTTGTGACACAAGCAATTATACGAACTAAGTCGGTTTAGTCAATAAATTCTTAAAATCCAAAATTTATTTTTCCATTGTAGTTCAGGTTTTTTGTTTCACACCACAAAATATTATTGTCAGCTGGTTAGACCATGCTTCAAAAGCGCGTTGTGTTACTCAAAGCGTGAAATCTATTGAATGTGTCGAAAGCAAACAAATCGTGTTATGAAGTTGCACTTTAAATACGGAACAAGGTATATTTAGAAGGTGAAAGTGAAACTAGAAAAGCAACAAAATTCAAGTGTATTTTGGTAGTGTTTTCGTTCGGTTCATTGTCAAAATCGGACGGACGCTTCACTTGCCAACAGTGTTGCCAGTATCAAATAAACGTATACATAATACAGTACATTCCGTTTAGCTGCATCCACCTTCGATGCACATGATTTGGGGCATTTAACCCTTTCGGTACAGCTTTTTACTGGGGAAAGTTAAAATTTTAAATTTTACATTTTGGGCTTCTATGTGGTTATATTAGCAACAATCCATAAGAAATTTTTAAATTTGTATACTCCGACCCTGTATTTTAGAGTGTTTTTCTATGAGAGCAACCACATCGTTGTGGCTGTAATAATTACTTAAACATAAAACTTTTTATGCATAACGAAAATTTGAATATTTCTTCATTTACTTCAGCCAAAATTTTTTAAAAAAAGTATCTAAATTGAAACAAAACGTCAAATTAAAAAAGTCATCTAATTTTTTCTGCTTCTTCTTCCTTCACTATCTCAAGATATACCATTAAAAAAACGTGTATACTTCTCTTCTCTCAACTTAATTATTCAGTTTATTAATTTCGTATTTTTCCTAACACTTCAAACTATTCTAAGGAACAACAAAAATATAGTATCCACAAGTTTTTTGACCTAAAACAGGCACTGAAAAGAGACTATGCCATATGGCATAGAATAACCGAAAGGGTTAAGCGAAAAATGCAGCTAAGCGGAATATCTAAAAAAGTTTTGGGAAACAGCTAAATTTTTTTAAAGTAGATCCTTGGCGCACCTATATAAAAATATCAAAATATATTTAATATATATTAGAGAGCTGCATCGGATAACTTTTTACTGCACATGAGAAGTTTGTTGTCGGATACGTATGCTTCACTTACTCGATCGCCGTCGAGTATGTATACTGCTCTTACTCGCTCTCCCGCTCACGCGTAGAGAAGAGAAGAGAAGCACAGAATTTCGGATAACAACGAGAAGGAAGCCGCGAAAAAGCGGAAGCCGAAAAATCGGAACATGAAAAAATAGGAACATGTAAAAATAGGAACATAATAGCAAAACTTCCGCGAGTATGAGGTACCTTCCTACGGAAGCTCGAGAATTTTTTCAGCTTCAAGGTCAACGGCAGACCAGATATTGCTGCTGCTAATGGCGTTGTGGTTGGACTTAGAATGTTTTTGCTATGTTTATGCAGTTACTGCATTGCAGTAAATTGATTTAAAATCTTAAAATATAGTTATATTAGGGGTATTCTCGATGTCTTGCACGGAGGAAGAATTCGTAAAAATGCAACCGTGCAAGACTGGAAAATGCTACACATCGAGAACGCACAAAAAAGCACACATTGCAAATATTGCAAAAATGCCGCAAACTTTCTGCAATTCTTTTTAATTTGGTTTTCGGTTGATCCATTTCTACCTGCAAGCAAGACATATATGCAAATTATATAAAAAGGTTGAAATAAAACCAAATATAAAGAAAATACGCTTGCGCACACGAAGAAAATTAAATGGCTGCCGCACAATCGCGATGTCACACACAAAACAAGGGTTTTTGCGTAGCATGACATCCAAAAAATGCAAACTGTTTTTGCTTGTATTTTGTTGTTGTGTCGTTGCTCGAAATGCATGGCCATGTCAATTATGCATTTCGTGCACGATGTCAGGGCTATGCAAGACATCGAGAATACCCCTATTATTTATTATAGTTATATGTATTATTAATTTTTCAATACTTATTGTAATTAAATATTTTTAAATCAATATAAATGAAAATTAAAATATTTATTTATTAGTTATTTTATTTATTTATTCATTTATCATCCTGTAATCAAAATTCGAGCGATTACGCGTGGAAGCTGAAATCAATGAATGTTGTTAATGTGGGAAGGGAAAGGTTTTTTATAAATTAATATTTACAATAACATATATTTGTTCATATTATTCGTTAAAAATAACTAAACAAATATAAAATACAAAAAATTATGCTTCGCGCAATGCGCGCAATGCTTTTCAACATTCCTTTGAAGCACATTCAACTCAAACTTCACAAAGTATTTGCGGTACCTCATGCAGTTTCAAATCTTCCGACATACTCGACACCTTCCGCGAGCATTTGCGCTTCCTCATGCAGTTCAAACCTTCCGACATACTCGACAGCTTCCGCGAGTAATTGCGTAGCAACGAGAAGGAAGTCTGCTAGCGTCGATTCGCAACGAGAAGCTGCTCGCTCAGCGTCGAGTAACAACGTGCAGTTACTCGACAATTTAGAGGTACCGAAAAATGAGTACCTTTTTTTCGGCTTCTCTTCGGATACGTGTTCCGTTTTTAAAACTGCACGTGAAGGCATCGAGTATAAATGGATTTATGCAGCTCTCTAATATATATATATGTCAAGGATGACTACGTTTATTTTGAATGCAACTGACAATTTACAAAGGAACTGACAACTGGATTTTGGTGATGTGCCGCGCACGTCTGACCACTTCGACGACTCAACACCGACTGCCTTCTTTTGCCTTACAGCTCGGCTTCTCCTGACCCTTCGGCCGCCTCGGCCGACTCCTCGTTCTCGCTGACATCCAGATCGGGGCTGATCGCGCACGAAGGCTTAAGGTGGTCCGCACTGCACACGTTGCTATACCGACGTTGTGTTAAGGTGGCGTCTGGCAAGTCTTCCACCACATAGCGGTCGTGCTGGAGGACCTTGGCGATGATGTATGGGCCCTTATACGCCGGATCGAGTTTGTGCGACTCTCCCGTCGCCGATGCAACATAGTCCACCAAGACTAAATCTCCAACTGCGTATTCGTGTGGCCGCCGATGCTTATCGTCATAACGCCTCTTCCATCGTTCTCGTTCCGCCTGGATGTTTGACGCCGCTTCACTGTACTTCAGCTCTACAGATTCTGCCACCTCTGGCCTGTCATGCACCGCTTGTATGATTCGGTTCTCGGAAACGTCTCGGGGGTTGAAATTCAGCACCAACTCATTCGGGCTGAATTTGGTGACGTTGGTCCCTTGGGAATTGATTGCCCATTGGATTGTTGGCAATGTCGCGTCCCACTCTCTCTCGGTTTTGGCGCTGCACTTGATTGCGCCCAAAGTCGTCCGGTTGACCCGCTCGGCCTGGCCATTGGCTCGAGGAGTACGGACCGCTGTCTTCACATGTTGGATACCATACCGCTTGACGAAGTCGTCGAAGGCCTTGGCCACTGGCTCGGTCTTCGTGTTGCGTACTGCCTTCAGCAACACATACTTGCTGAACCCACACACCACAACCAGGATGTGCAGATTGCCCCTCCGGCTTCTTGGAAACGGCCCCAGGTGGTCGATATTGAGACGTCTGAACGGAATTGGTAGTATGTCGTGGAAATGGAGCTGACTCTCCGACTTTCCGCCTCTGACCTTAAAGAAACAACACTCCTCGCAAGCATTAATGCATGACTTTACATACCGTTTTATTCGCGGAAACCAAAACTGCTTTTCGATCCTCTCGATTGTCTTTTCCTCTGCAAAATGTCCTGCGTCATCGTGGCACGCCTTGGTAATACGCCATCGAATCCCTTGTGGGACCACCAACCTCAGGTTACCTTTCACCTGCCGGTAAAGCCGGCCATGTTGGATCTGATAGTCCACGCAGATCTGCTTCTCGTGATCGTCCTCCGGCGGCCGCTTCTTCTTCAACACCTCACAGATTCGTTTCAGTTTTTCGTCTTGCATTTGCATCGCATACAGCCAATCTTCATTCACGTCCACCTTCAGCACGTTCTCGGCGACCGTCGTCACTTCTGATGGAGGCTGCACTGTAGCTCGGCTCAGGCTGTCTACATGAGCCATCTTCTCGCCCGCCCGATGAACACAATCGAAATCAAACTCTTGGAGTTTTAGCCACCACCTGGCTATTCGCGGCTGCAAGAGTGTTGACGCTTTTGTCGTAGCCACCGCATTACAATCTGTGACCACCGTGAACTTCGTGCCCAAAAGAAAGACCCGAAATCGGGTGAGAGTTTCCACGACGGCCAACACTTCCAACTCGTGGCTCGCATACTTATGCTCCGCTGCGCTACACTGCCGGCTATAGTACTGCACCGGTTTGAGATCGCCATCCTCGTGCTGCAAAAGTACGCCCGAAAGCCCATACGCACTGGCGTCCGTATGCACTTCATGGGGGTTTTGGCAATTAAACATTGTCAACACGGGGTCGTGAATAAGAGCAGTTTTTAGTTGATTAAACGCCCTTTCGTGCTCTTCAGTCCATTCGAACTTCACCTCCTTTTTCAGCAAGTTAGTCAGCGGCCTTGAGATGAGGCTATACTCCCGGATAAACTTCCGGAAGAACCCCGTTAGTCCTAGGAACTGCCGTAGATGTGTTACTGTTGTTGGAATCGGGAACTCCTTCACGCTTCGGACTTTCTCGTCGCCTGGTCGAATGACGCCTTCACCAATGCTGTGCCCCAAGAAGTTGACTCTCGTTGCCAAAAAGTGACATTTCGATGGTCGCAAAGTCAAACCCGCACTTCGCACTGCCGCCAAAAACTCCTCAAGGACTTGGATCCCCTCCTCCGCCGTCGTTGTAGCAATGATTACCTCGTCAACATAATTGACGACCCGCTCCCGCTGTTTCAGCCCACGGACAAGATGAACCACCATCTCCTGGAAGACCATCGGCGCATTCACCAGCCCAAATGGCATCACATTATGCTCAAAAAGGCCATCGGGGGTTAGGAATGCAGTAAACGGCTTGCTGTCCTCCTTCAGCGGAATTTGGTAGTACCCTGCCGTCATGTCTAAAGTCGTGAAAAACCGATTACCGCCAAGTTTCGCCAACTGCTCTTCGACGATGGGCATCGGAAACTGTTTCTTGACTGTTACTGTATTCAGAACTCGAAGGTCCACACACATGCGGTCCTCCCCGTTCGCTTTCTTAACCATAACGACTGGCGCTGCATGTGGGGACTGGCTTGGGCGAATGATTTGGTACTTTAACAACTCCTGGATGATGGACGACAGCACCGGCCGTTGTGCGAATGGCAGTTGGTAGCGTTTTCCGAGGATCGGCTGATCCGTTGTGACACTTATCTCCATCTCAGTTGTATTGCATCGTCCCAGAGATGCCAGATCCTCAGCGAAACAGTCGTCATAGTCCCCCAATAGTTTCGTCAACTGCATTGAACTGGTTTCGGTACCCAAACTGTTAATATTGCCTTCCCGACTGAGGCCTTGCACCCTCAATATGCCTGAATCTAATACAATTTTAACCCGGCCAGATAGCAAAACGTCTCGCCCCAATAATAACTGGTGTTCCATCAAATAATCTGGGACTATGAGTAAGGCCGCTTCAATCGTGCACCCATCCAACTCCACCTCAGCTACTACTATTTCTTTCATCCCGACTACCGCCCCTCCAAATCCCCGGAGTCGCTTCACACTAGGCTGGCGTTGCGCCCCACTTGGAACCACTGACTCAGCCACCAATGACAGGTCGCTACCCGTATCTACGAACGCTGATATCTTCCTCCCAAATACACCCACCTCCTTCATCACCGGCGGTGACCCTACTGGCTCCTCTTCAATCTTAGCAATCGAAGTCTTCGCTGCTCTACAGGCCTTGGCTTCGTGACCAATCTTATTGCAGTTACTGCACCTGGGTTTGCGCTGTGGGTGCTGGCACTTGGCTGCTATATGCCCCGTTTCCCCACAATTATAACATCGAATCGAGTTTCGGCTTCGGCCTCCCCCAATCTCCGGTTCTTTTGTTGGCTGCGGCGCCCCCTCGGCAGGACCTTTCGCTCCACACGGTACCACCGACACGTTTTCCAGAGATCTCAAAAGATCGTCACAAGTCTTGAGGTCCATGGTCAGTAATGTTCTCGTCAAGTTGTAATCATTCAACCCTCCAATTATGTAAGAGTTGATTGATTCGTCTACGTCGCCCCTGCGCCCAATGTTTAGCATAACATAGAAGTAATCCTTCAAGGATTCAGTTGGCCTTTTCGTACGCCTGGCCATCTGCCGATGAATTTCAGCTACATTTACTGAGCTCGGAAAGTCTTTCGTCAGCTTGCCGACGAACTGCCCCCACGTCACGAAAGCAGTCTGCGCATCCGCCCACTCCTTTGCGACGCGAACAGCACTTCTTCCTCGCTCCACCCATAAATGGACCGTAGCTGCTCGATCTTCTCAAGAAACTGCTGCGCTGATCGATGCCCTCTTAGTGGATCGAAGTCTGGTAGTACGCCAATGATGTCGCTCATACTGTGCCTGGAGGCCATCTGCGTCATCGACCTGCCTTCTATTGGTGTTGAAAATGCCCTCACCGGCCCGCCAACCGCTGCATGGGCTGCCGTCGGCTGCTCCGATGTAGTCTGCCGTGCGGTGTCTGTTGACTGTACCTGCACCTCTTGTCTCGTAGCTGCCAAATCGCTCACCACTTTTGCCATATTGGAGACAACCTCCCTCAACTCGCTGATCTGCTGTTGCCATGTGGCCTCCTGGTCCAGCCCGTCCAGTTCATCTTCATCGCCCTCATCCGCGTCGTACACCTCCATCAGCCTAGCAATTTTATGCGACTTATTCCCCGTAACAGATAAATTTTGGTTACGGAGTAGCGTGTTGAGTTGCTCCACTTTCAGCAATGAGAATTTCACCATTTTGTTTTTTCTTCCTTTTTATTTCACCGTGCACGTCTATCGCACAACCGTCGCCTTCCAAGTTACTTTACACACTATCCAGTCTACAGTCTATCGCGCAGCCGTTTGTAGCTTTGCTCCTGTCTGACCGCCTGTACTTCTTTATCTGCACGTCTATCACGCAAACAGGTGCAGCGTCTAACTGTATTTACTTCTCCTCTTCTGTGCGCGTCTATCGCGCGGCTTTATTTTTCCTTTCTGTGCGCGTCTATCGTGCAGCTTTATTTCTACTTTTCTGTGCGCGTCTATCGTGCAGCTTTATTTCTCCTTTTCTGTGCGCGTCTATCGTGCAGCTTCATTTCTCCTTTTCTATGCTCGTCTATCGTGCAGCCTTATTTCTCCTTTTCTGTGCGCGTCTATCGTGCAGCCTTATTTCTTCTTTTCTGCGCGCGTCTATCGTGCAGCTTTATTTCTCCTTTTCTGTGCGTGTCTATCACGCAGCCGTTGGTGGTGTTGCTCGTGTGGTAGTGAACGTGCGCACGCGTCGTTCACATCACCCGACCGCGTTCCGAGAATTTGAATTCTAGCGAATCCCACTTCTGAATTTTGTCAAGGATGACTACGTTTATTTTGAATGTAACTGACAATTTACAAAGGAACTGACAACTGGATTTTGGTGATGTGCCGCGCACGTCTGACCACTTCGACGACTCAACACCGACTGCCTTCTTTTGCCTTACATATGTATATTATATCAATATTGATATATTATGTACAAAAAATTTTGCATGAACGAATCTATTGAATTATTGAAAAGATTATACCAGTGTAAGACTGAACAAATTTTTATTAGCGAATTAACCGCTATCTTATAGATGCTTATGCATACATAATATGTATGTATACACTGGATATAATGAAAATATTTATGTACATATTCTTACTGATATGCTTTTATGTAAAATAATCGGTAATTTTACCCTGCGAATATTTCTTTTTTGACAATTTCACAACTATTGCCTCCATTTCGAAAATGTGCAAATTTGTTTTGATACTATTTTCCAAAAAAAACTTTTCAAAATTTTCCAGTGCTGCTAAACGAAGTATTTTTCATACAAATCAAAGAAAACTTGCTCAAAAACAGGGCTGTTAAACGGAATAGTGCAGCTAAATGTGAAATTTTCGAAAAAAATTCGGTTTGCGAAGTAGTATTTTGGCCAAATCATGCAGCTAAGCAGAAAATGCACCTAAGCGAATAGGCAGCTAAACGGAATGTACTGTACTACGTTTACATTGAACCCACTCTGAGTAGCAATTGTCAATGTGTCACTTTATTTGTGTCAGTTCGATTAACCTTTATTTTTATTGTCGCTGAAATAGCGCAAAATTTAAAATTTATTTTCAGTACTCCAGAAATATATATTTTCGGACTGTATTTTATGTTTTTTGCAGAGACAGCACGTTTTTCCTGGCATGTAATTGCGTTTTATGTGTCGGTTTTGGTGCAGAACGTATTTTTAAACAACAATTTATTTTGAAATTTTTTCATACGTACAGACGGGTTATGAAATCTGGCAGTTTTCATCATAATGACATTAACTGTCAGAAAATAAGTGTACGATGAAGAGAGAGTTCCTGCTATCTGGCACACTTTATTAATTTCACTATGCATTGAACCCAAATGCGTAGTTTAAAATGAGTCATTTCAAAGTGTTTACATTGCCTCACTTGAATTTCGTTTGGCAGCTAGTGTCAAATGCTCACTGCTCATGTCCTCTTGCCGCAGCTCATAGATCAGCTGTTTTCCGGCTGCTGACTAATGAATTTAATGCTTTTTTGCTGCCTCTATGTTCTACCAAAGAATATACAATATAAAGAATACGCATCTTCAAAAATTTTGCAAGCGGGTTTGTTGACGCGGGCGATAAGAGAAGAGCGGAGGCATAGGTTGCAGAAAATTTGCTCGTGCTCAACAGTTTGCGAGAACGTAAACACTGCGTTTGACAACAGCAAAAAGTAATGTTGTTGTTCGCAACGGCTCCGATCGTGTATATTAAAATGGTGGTTGTTGTGGCGAAGTGATCGCTCATTTTTTGCATGCGTCGAAGCGCAATCGGAGAGTAAACAACGAACCAAAGCATCGTCATCGTCGTTTCAACGAAGATGATTCGGGATTCGCTAGTGTTTTCGTTGGTGTCGTTTATTGTGTGTATGCTTTTTTGTGTTGCCGATTGGTTTTGCTGCACAAATTGCTGTCATGTGACCATCAATCGAATCTTTGTGGTGTATGGCTTTTTGCTGGCCAATGCTTTGATTGATTTAAAAATTTGGTGGTTGATCCCAATTCAAAATGTTTACAAATATTTTTACGTGGCGAGTTCGAAGTATTATATAATTATATATAATATAGTAGGTATATTAATTATTTGTTTATATTTTCACATGGTTGATTACAATTTCGAGAATATGGGTAAACTACGAAAAAAATGAA
Source organism: Melieria crassipennis (assembly GCA_963668005.1). Lineage (NCBI taxonomy): Eukaryota > Metazoa > Arthropoda > Insecta > Diptera > Ulidiidae > Melieria > Melieria crassipennis. The sequence goes on along the minus strand of OY764963.1, from coordinate 34,617,654 downwards.
CTGATGGTTCACCTGAATGGTTCCATGGCGAATGATGTGACCATAAATTTACAATATTAGATTTTCTTATTTTAGTTCTTTTAACAAGCATTATATGTGAGCCGTAAAAGAATTTCCAAAGAACGGGACGGATAATTATTACGGGCTAATAAAAACGTCTTGCTTTCTTTCCAATTCCCTTTTTATTTAATTGTCTTTGTTGATTACTTATTATCTCTTTTTTAATTGCCTGTAGCGATCATATAGGTCGCCATGCCAGCCATATTTTATTTTCCTTTCTATGATTTTGCGCACACTACAGTCGGGAGTGAGTTCAGGAGCAATATGAGACGCCGTGCAGGCTTATAGAAGAAGAACAAAACCAGCCACAAAATAGAAATCGTTTTACGATTTCAGCTTTTCGCCAGCGCAACAACAACAACAGCACATCGTCTTCCTCCTCTTTGCACAATTGTGCGCGAATGAACGAGTGAGCACAGACGCGGCATTCGTGTTGCTATGATTTGCGCTCAGAGCACTCATTTCTGTTTCTTCTTGTTGCCTACCCCCCGCATCATGAGGACGGGTGGCGATATCAGCACCCGCATTCAAATTTTTGCTTGTACGTGATGCACACTCTTTATGTTCTATCCTTTTTGGTTCTACATACTGTAGGTTTGCTACCCAAACCGTGTAAATTAATTAAAGATTGAGTTTTTGTAATAAAAACGTTTGAACTTTGACCCCGAGCCACGCCTTTTGTGGGCGTTTCCCAGGCAAAATTTTTAGTTTTTTAGATTCACAAAAATAAGCTCTATATGATCCAATTTTCGGTTTTTTTCATGAGGGTTCGCTATACTGCATTTGTTCCAAAAATTTTTTCAGTGTTTTTTGTTTGAATCGTCAATATCCTCCGTTGGATCATCACAATTTAACCACTCGATAACTTCAGGTAGAAGGTATACAAGCTTTCGTTGTTGCATGCGTCTGCTTAAATATGTTAAGGAAAAAAGAGGATCAGAAGTATCAGCAACTCTATTAAAAACATCCAGAAAATTATTAGTGCGGTTGTTTTAACGAGTGTGATGCAATCTGTCGGCTTTATAAATTTTAAGTCGGGATTCAGCAGCAAATAGCAGCAGTAGATGTTAGCGGCAACCAAGGATATAACTTTTGAACAATTTGAGCTGTTTGAAAGCAGAACGTTTGAAATTTACTTGATGTTAATAGAAACTGGCACGATAAATAAATCAATATAATTTCAAAGCGGAACACTAAGATTTGGTAAACCCCAGTGATATCAGCAAAGATTGCATGTTTAGTGAAAGCTCGGCGCGTAGTATTTCCGTCATGTGTGCTACCAAAGCCGCTTACTTCAGGCATATCCACACGAAGAAATAGTTCCCTCCAAAACGAGTTTTGCATATTCTCCTTCCTTCGACGTCCAACAGCCGAAGAACTGGCTTTCACTGATTATCCAAAATGTATTACAGTACTAAGCCATGCGTAGTTTTCAGCTCGAAATTTGTCCACCTTTTTGCTACATTTTTGCCATTTTGCTGCCAAGTACTTGCAGAAAACGAGTCATTTTTCTTCTATTATTTTCCTGCAATCATCGGAAGTTTTAGCAGCACAAATATTTTCTACAACATGAATAAGAACTACATCACGCTTTTTTTCCTTTGAACGTTCCTTGAGCCAAATTTAAATAATTCGATTTTTTGCATAGCGTAGTATCCTCAAAAATTGGTATTACTAGCAAAACGCAAAAACGCGCAACTTGAAATAAAATGAACTTATAATATCCTAATTTATTCATTTCTTTTTATTTTAAGTTTGCCAAATGTTGCCGAAACTTTAAAAGCTTGCATAAATTTGAAGTCAACCGCAAAAGCTTTCAGGGCATGTTAAAAAACTAGTTTTTTTCAACAACAAAAAAAAAATTCCATGTATTTTTAATAAAATTATTAGTTCGTACTTAATTCATCGGTTTCCATTTCAAACTTTTTTTAAATTATTCGCACAATTTTTACAATACGTGCTTAAAACTTTACTATCAATACTGATTCAGCAAATAAATTTTGAATGACTTGTCGATAAAGTGACTTTGAATACTGTCAAAAGGTACTTTATGTTTTAAAAAAACAAAGTGGACTTTTCGTTGCTTTGGAGTATTTCTAACATGATGGGGGGGGAAAAATATTTATAACGGCATTTACGAAATTTGAGTTTCGCATAGAAAAAGTGATCATTTGACCTAATGTAAATTGTACGGAAAGCCTTCTCCAAAATTTTTAATTTACATACGCCAACGGTATGCAGTCGTCGTAGCACAGCTGGCTAGTGCGTTGGGCAGCGAGTCAAATGCGACGCTCGAACCCAGGTTCAAGACTCCGTTGCTGCTAACACCGAAAAAAGAAAAACAACAATTTTTATTTCGGCGGCTGTCCTCTCAGCAGGAAATGGCAAACCTCTGAGAGTAAAATTGCCTATGAAAAAGCTTCCAACTCGCCGTTCGGAAAAGGCATAAAACTGTAGGTCCCTTCCAACCTTGTAAAAATTCGCACGCACAGCACGGATGGTTGCGGGTAGCTAGGCCTTAGTCTCGTAATCGGACTGTCGTGCCAGTCAACTACTATTAATTACACTGTGCGTGAAATTTACCCTCAAAAATTCAGACATGGGGGGACCTACAGAGCGACTTTCTATAGGTATACTGAGTTGAGATCCACCAGCCGTTTGGCTGGATTGGCTCTAGTTTAAGAGAAAACCGACTTTGAAGTTTGCCCAATTTATTCGAGTTCGTCGCTTAAGTCTTCGATCGTTTAAATGCTAATAGGTCCTAAATCGTTCCGAATATTGCTTTACTGTCTTCGCAAGTTTGTAGATATTTTAATGACCAACAAATTTGCTTAAGGGAGTGTTCCTGTCTAGAATGCCGATTTTAGGCTGTTTTTCAAAAAATTATTTTGGAGCTACAAGGCAACATGCAATATTCTGGTTTTTTGCTTGTTGTTCCTTATTATTTGGAGAACAGAAACTCATATTTGTGTCAAAAAATTTTATTTTCTAAGTAAAAATTTTCAGTGGTCAATGTGACCTTGTCACGCTGATTTTCACTGCTGGCCGATAAGAAATTTCGGGAACCAGTAATGTGAAACAGAAATGGGTATGCAATTATTAATCTGCAATAAATTCCGCGGATGCTAAACCACAGTTTTAGTCAAAATGTTGATTAGAAACAAAATGGCGGCCATATAAAAAAAAATTGTCCAGTTTTGCCACCTTTTTTTACCTTTAGAGTGCTTGGAAATATATTTAACAATAATTTTTTGATGAAAACTTTGGTTTAGCATCCAATGAAAACTATCTAGAACATTTTCCCAAAATTTCAAGTCGATACCTCTCATAGTTGCTGAGAAAAGTTATCGGCCAGTACAAAAAATGTGGTTTCGAGAAAAACGCGTTTAAAGTATCATGCGCAATGTATCAGCGGAGCAAAAAGAGCTGACATTACTTCAATTAACATGCAAAAAAGTGGGTACTGAGTTCGCGGATTGAAAAATGACTTTGGGGGGTGATAGTATATAGTATAAGGTACAATAAAACGCCAAAAAAAATAAATCGATTTTTTCAAATTTCTACCCGGGAACACTCCCTTAAGACACCAATCCAAAAAAATTTAAAAAATGTGTATTTGCGATATGCGCATTTTTTGCGCAGCGCAACGTGGCGTATGAGTGTCATCTAAGTATAGTTAAATAACACTCATACGCCACGTTGCGCTGCGCAAAAAAATGCACATGTCGCAATTACACAGTTTGAATGTATTTTTTTGGATTGGTGTCTTAAGCAAATTTGTTGGTCGTTAAAATATCTACAAACTTGCCGAAGACAGTAAAGCGATATTCGGAACGATTTAGGACCTATTAGCATTTAAACGTTCGAAGACTTAAGCGACGAACTCGACTAAAATGGGCAAACTTCAAAGTCGGATTTCTCTTAAACTAGAGCCAATCCAGCCAAACGGCTGATGGATCGCAAATCAGTATACGTATAGAAAAGTCGCTCAGTAGGTCCCCCCCATGTCTGAATTTTCGACTTGCACAGTGTTATTAACGGTATGCCAATTTGGAAGACTGTCAGATTTTGCATCTCCCAAAGATCATGGTTTCATTTGGAAGTAGGAGATTGAAGTATTATTTTTCAGCGTCTGTTAAAATAGAAAAAATAGAATAAAATAGAATAGAATAAAATAGAAAAAACAACTAATATTGTGAGCGGTTTTCTATTAAAAATATAAATTTAAATTATTTTGTTAGCAAATTTTCGGTTTCAAAAATGAACTTCTTGATACCTATTACACCCTGGCGATCTACTTTTTGGTCCTAATTTGATATTGCAGCTACCAACTGCTGTAATTTCCCGTACGCCAATTTGCGTGGTTCTTCGGACTTAGTCTACCTTGTTAATTGATTCATGGACAACACTCTTTGGGAACATGTGTACCAAACTCGAATGTGCGTAGCTCGTGAAATTAAAAAAATTACTTGTTTCTCGGAGAAAAAGCCATTGCCTGATTTTTATTGATGACTTTCATAAATAAAAGTCACAGTTATCATAAGAAAATTAATACATATAAGAAACGAAAATAACTTATTTGTTGAGTAGTTACACAAAAATTTATTGTTGTTTTAGAGTTTATAAAATATAAATGACCAATAATTTCTATTTTTAACTTTACATGAAAATTACAACAAAAACGTTGGTCATATAATATTTGCTGCTTGGTATAAAAAGAAATGTTACTTCATTTAGTTGTATGTAACACATTTGCTTCAAGTAATGTTTTTCAAATGTAAGAAATTCATAAGTAACCGTTATTTCCGGTATATGTTTATAATTATAATATGATAACCCTTATGACATACATACAGACATATACATGCAGACATATCGTTTCGAATTTTTAGACAGCAAGCCTCGCATCATGATCGCTTCGGTGTGCCGATTTCAAGACGTGGTTATAACTGGGTGCCCCAGCCTCCGCCGCCGGAAGACAGTCCGGATGTAGCAGTAGCTCGTTTACCATGTGGTGAACGCTCTGATCGATTTGTGAGTATTTTAAAATTAGCATAAACAAAATTATTAATAAGTTACCAAAGTGCAGTAGGTGAAGAAATGTACACAAAAACTTGTGACTGTGACTCCGTGTCAGTAAAAACGTCACTATTCACAGCGTTTCGCTAGCTAGTGAAGTTTCTATTATAATAAGACTGATTGAGTTACTAGCCCTGCAAAAATATTGAGAGCATTATGTTATATTTAATTGAAATTTGACGTACGAATAAAATAGTGCAACGATGAGGCACTCTGTGCTGTGCATGACTGCTTTTCCCAGCATACTTTTAGGCATGCACTTTGGAGTACGGCCGGTTGGCTGTAATTCCGATATGGCAAGGATGGTTCGCGAAGGTGATGGGCTGTGCTAGAACAATAGAGAGTACAACTAGAATGTGCAAGAAACATCGGCGCGATAAGAAAACAAGTATAAAAAGCAGCAGTGGCAGCGCAGAGGGTCGAGTCTGTGTTGAGCAAGCAAAAGGGAAACATGCAACAAGTGTAAATTTGTAAATAAAACGATTGTTGGTTTTTGACTGTGTTTGCGCTGACAATCCAAAACGAACTTAGAGAAGTCATTTTCGTAAATTTGGTGTCAGAAGTGGGATTGTTCTACTGGAAATAAACAAAAAGTAAATAAAATTATAACAACGCAGACATGGTTAAACTCGAGCTGCTGAAGGTACGGCTGCAGCGGCTGCGCCACCACAAGCAATGGACATGAGCCAGCTTATGGTTGCAATGAAAGGTATGTTTCAGGAAACTTCTGTTAAAATCGAGAATGTCAATCAGGAAATTTCGGCTAAAGTTGAAACTGCGAACCGAGAAATGCCAGCGAAACTGGAATCTATGAATCAGGAAATTTCGGCAAAAGTCGAAACTGCGAACCGAGAAATGGCGGAAAATCCGATAGCCTGAACGTGAAAGTTGAGCATCTCGAGACGCGAATGGATGATTCCCTGCACAAACGAGTTGACAGTTTGGAGGAGCGGCTTAGAGAGGTACAACTGCAAGCAAGGCTGCAGTCAGTTGAAAGTTTTGCCATAGAAGTGCCTACTTATGATGGTTCTACGTCATTCGACACATTCAAACTACAATTCGATATGGCTGCTTTGGAGAGTCAGTAGACCGATGTTAGGAATGGTCGGAGACTGATACTGGCTCTAAGAGGTCCTGCAGCTGAGGTAATAAAGACAGTTCCGGAAGGTTTTACATTTGATTACGAGACCGTCATAAAGGCGCTGGCGGCCAAATACAGTGACGAGCACAACAGAACGCTGTACTACTGTGAGCTGAAGAACCGCAGGCAAAAAGCCAGCGAGGCGCTGCAGACATATGCAGCAGACATTGAGCGGCTCGTACAGTTGTGCTACGCGAATTTCGGCGCTGATTATCTCGAGAGGATGAAGATTGAGGCGTTTATTGAAGGTCTTCGTGACCCGGAGACACGTCGCAGTACGTTGATGATGATTAAGCCGACATTCCGTGAGACGGTGACAAGCGCTTTGACCTATGAGGCGGTCTGGAGGGGAAGTTTTCAAAATGCATCTGCGGAAAGGCGTCGAGCCCAATCTGGACGTGTCATGCAAAGCCGGACAGTGAGCTCAGAGGCACCAGCGAGGCTGCGGGCAGTGTCATCTAGAGTCAGTTGCTGGCGATGTGGCAAGCAAGGCCACATATCACGAGACTGCCATCTGCGAGAGAAGCGTTCTGCACAACAGACGCCGCCAAGATGGGCTGACGCCCTGCCATACCATTCTTGCAGAACCGAGCGCAGGCATGATTCGCAAGGCGAAAACAAGGGGCAGATAGTGGATGTTCGGTCGGTATGAGTTCTACAAGAGGAAGATTGGCTTGCGGGAAGACTACAAGAAGGACCAGCGCGAAGATACGGATCTCGCAAAAAACATCAAAGGCAGAGCGCGGAGAGTACGGCCGGACTGGCAGGAGATGGCTGGTGAGAGCCCGATCGCGAAGGCTTACTGGGCACAGTGGCAAAATCTACGTCGGAAGGATGGCTGCCTATGCCGCGAGTGGGAGAGCAGGGATGGCAGGACCAGAAAATCCCTAACAGTGGTCCCGAAAGGCCGGATCGACGATGTCATCAAGGCAAACCAAGACTCCAGTGGAGGGCAGCTAGGCATCGCAAAAACTGTCGCCAAGATAAGAAGGCGGTTCTATTGGGTAGGATCCCAGGAGTCTGTCGCCGAGTGGATCAGAGGTTGTGATCGGTGTTCGGCTGCGAAAGCGTCGATGAGAAGATCGCGGAGCTGCACTCAACTAGTCAGAAACAGGTTATAAACTAGCTATGGTTTACGGGCTAACCCAGAAGGGTTCCAAGAAGGCGATCTGGTAATGCTCAACAACCCGCAGCGGAAGGAAGGTTTTGTCTCCAAAAGTTCAAACATCTTGGGAAGGACCGTACAAAGTCGTGACCTGGATTAATGACGCGGTGTGCAGGGTTCAACGCTGCGGCAACAGAAGCGCCAGGTTGAAAGTAGTCCACTTGGAGCGCCTGGCATCTTACTCCGGCGGAGCCTCGCCACTTGTTCGGGCCGAACAAGTCTAAGTGGTGGGCAATGCAACGATGAGGCACTCTGTGCTGTGCATGAATGCTTTTCCAAGCATACTTTTAGGCATGCACTTTGGAGTACGGCCAGTTGGCTGTAATTCCGATATGCAAGGATGGTTCGCGAAGGTGATGGGCTGTGCTAGAACAATAGAGAGTACAACTAGAATGTGCAAGAAACATCGGCGCGATAAAAAAACAAGTATAAAAAGGAGCAGTGGCAGCGCAGGGAGTCGAGTCGGTGTTGAGCAAGCAAAGGGAAACATGCAATAGTAGTAGTGTAAAGTAGTAACAAGTGTAAATTTGTAAATAAAGCGATTGTTTTGACTGCGTTTGCGCTGAGTAACTGAAGTAGTTTTATTTTCAAGCACAATCCAAAACGAACTTGGAGAAGTAATTTTCGTAACAATAGCATAAATTTATCATTTCTTTTTAGAGATGGAGAACTTTAAATTGGTAACACTGTTTTCTGTGAACTAAGTACGGAAATCCGCCTCTCAAATTATTTTCTTACGTACGCCAACAATATGCCAATATGAATGATAGTTCGAAGGGGCGTCTCCCAAAGCGCATGGTTGTATTTTGCAACTAGAAGATCGTAGTAGCATTCAAAATAAAATAGGCAACACCAAAAATATGGTGAGCGAGGTTATATTTAAAATACATATACATTTAAATTATATTGTTAGCAAACTATTACAATTTCTTTTTAGAAAATTTTCGTCATAATAGTTATACAGAATTTAAATTATAGAAAATTGTTTGCATGCATTTCTATACTTGTATTCATTTAACCCTTTTAGTGCCGGAGGCCGATATATCGGCTCTTGCTGCACTAGCGAGAAGTGCCAGAGCCGATATATCGGCCCGCGCCTTGTAGCGCTTTACTATTCGCATTGCGGGACAACTCTATCTCAAAATAATTTTGTAATACGTTATAAATGATCTAATTTCATTACGAGAGAATACAAAAAAAATAGTGTTTTGTTTTAACTCTTTGTGGACGTTTATGTTATCGGAACTTTTCGGCAGCGTGTTATGTAAACAACTGTTTGAAGACTCTTGCGAAATAACGTTGCATTGCCGCAGCGAGACGTAGGATCAGTTATTGTCTCCTCGATCGTTGTTGTATATTTCGCCCCAGTTGCAGTTTGAATGCGTAATTTTTGTTATTGCCGTTGTTTTCCCGCTTGTGTCAAATATTGTTGTTTTTGACAAACCAACAATTAGCAATACAGGATTTCGAAAATTCTATTATTCTCTATTTCATCCTTAGTATACTGCTTTTTGAATCATGTAAATATTGTTTCTCGTTTGGTTTTTATGAGCATTTTCCCAAACCCTAGTAAAACTGTGAAATTCGGCCGGTTATTCTCGCATACGCACGTCTTTTTTTCCCGGCACTAAAAGGGTTAAACAACTAAAAACAAACCATGATGAATAAACAAGGTGAAGTAAGTTTTGACAGCTAATTTTGTATGCTCCCCCAGTTGAACTGATGCATTCAAAAACGATTAAAAAGGGGACAAATGCAGGCCTTTTCCACTAGATGGCGCTAACAATAGTAGTAGAATTCGTAACCGATTCAAAGAAAAACAGTTAATAAATAAGTAAATATTTGTATCAAATACCATAATTTTAACAGTAATAATTTCAATTTGTTTGTATATTGTTGTGCACATTTAATACGATATCTGTTAAACATATCTTCTTTAAAACATAATGCCAATAAGGTTAAGAGAGTGGTGTAAGATAGTTCCTTCATAAGTTCTTCAATTCTCTTAAAACCAACATAACATAAACCATAACATAAAAAGAACGATTTTTGAACATAACGCAAAATGATTTTTTAGGGAAAGCGTGTAGACTCGGTAGATACGTTCCGACGATGGTTTTTCAGTAGGGGAATACATCGAAAGCATTTACGTGTGCGAGACTTTATCACGCTAAAACCGCTGTATATACTGTCCCTAAAACCCTCTTCATGGGACCACCGTAAAGTATTACTTCACAAGAGGGCGGCTAAAATATTAGCGTAGAGCTACGTCTGAGACTGAGAGTCCGTCACCGGACGGACGGAAAGTCGGTTTACGTATTCGTCTGCAGAATGTCCGGTACGTCAATTATTTGCAGAAGGATGATGCGTGCGATAAATAACTCCGCTGACGCCAGCATGAAAGGCATAACTGATCGACGATGATTGTGCGTGCTTTAACACAAAAATCACGAAATTCTTGCGAAATTGATTTTCACTTTTTTTACACACGTGCTCTTTACAATTAAAATTTTCATTGATTTTTGAAAGTCAATGACGTGAAAGTTCGGCGACAGTAAGGGGACATGTCAAATTTATTTTTTTTTGGGGTCATGATCTACTGCGACATAAAATAACCACTGTTTACAATTACCCCTTGTTTACATTTCCCCCACCTGACCCTACAGCACTTTTCCCTAAGAGATTCTTTTGTGAACTGCTCACAAACCATTACATGGTCACCGTTTAGAGCAGCTAAATTCCTTTGCAAACTTGAAATTTTGTGCAAGAATTCGTTTTGTTTGAAATATAAAATTGAAATATAACTGTCAATACTTCAAACAAGCATTAGTGTTGAATTTATATTTTTCATAAAAAGTAATTAACAGTGACTACTTTTTTTGTTCACTTAGAAATAAAATGTACTTTTTATAAGAAGCAACGTTGTTATTTCGGGGAGCATTTTTTTTCAAAATACGCTATGACAACCGAGAACTACACCACCTTGTTTATTGCATCATGTAAACAAACAACTGTTGCTCCATAGTCGGTCAAAAACATAAAATAAAAATGAAATAAAACAATTTATAACAATTGAAAGTTTTACGTTCGTTGAAGGCTATTTTGCCACAAAAATGTTTTGAAACAATTCGAAAATGCAATCCATGCTTTTGCTTTTTTTGCACATGCAATAGCCTCTCACAATTAAAAAAAAATTTTATTTTTCAGTAACTTTATTTTACACGCACATATTTTTTCACATTTGACATATCTCCCAAGGTACATTCGCTTATACCCTCATATTTCAATAGAGTTTTACTGTGATGTTGGAAATGTACCTTAAGTCACAGTATACAGTAGAGCAGATTTTGACGGGTTTCATATTGCTTCATAAATAGAAAAAAACATGACACATATTTTGTCAAAGAGTTTCTCTATTGCAATAACCCAACACCCCTTAAATCGCTTTCTGATTCATTGAAGGGCAACCCAAATTATCACTTTTATTTTATCATTCCACCTGGTTTACTTTAATAATTTCACTATGCCTATGAACTGGCAATATAGAAGTACTATATATATACTATATCAGTGGCGCACGCAGGCTTTTTTTTATGGGGGCGGGGGTGGGGGGTTTCGTGTAATTTTTTGAGAACTTTGAAATAGGATAAAATTAAGATGTATGAATCTACAGACTGAGATCCAAAACATGTATGTTTCCCCTACCTGACAAATTTTGGTCCTGCAAGTTCAAAATAGAAAACTTATTTAACCATTTCCGACATGAAAATAAACCCGTTCTGTATGAATTGTATGGGCTGTAGTCCAATATATTGGACATTGTGACTGAAAGGGTTAAAGGAGACAATTTTTCTCTTTTAGCCTTCTGAACGACGGGCCACTTGTGTCGGATGGTTAGTTTACGAGATATGTGATGATAACTGAAATAAGAGGAAAAACACGTGTTTTTCGAAGATTTTTCGAAAACGCTTCTTAAGAAAATGTTTTGATTTTCAGTTTCGGGTTCAGCAGCCGAAGATTAGTCTAAAAAATACTTTTGTTTTTAGGAGCACGCGATGAACCCATTTTTTGTCGAGTAGTAGTAATTTTCCGGCGATTTTCCGCGGCCTTCAGACTTCTATTAGTATAAATTTTATTGATAACCGAGTCACTTCTCTTTTCTTGAAGCACTTTAAACGCATCTGCATCAACCGCTGCTTGATATGATACTGCTTTTTTTCGTAGTCTTTAAAAGTCTAGTAAAAGAAAAAATAATACTTCACGCACAGCCCAAAAATTTAGGCTGTTATCTGGCAAAACCGCTAATCGAATTTTTTTGAACGTTTCTATGACTGAACTTGATTTGTACTAGCAGCAAATCATCTACTAAATAATAGTCAAAGGGTGTGTTTCATTTTGCCTATTGAGTTTAAAATATGATCAAAAAATTAGAAAGTGCTGGACTATCACTACAAAAATTGACATGCCCTTTGAAATTTGTATACTTTACTTTTGAGCAAAAATGCTGCTGGACAATCAGGCTCAGTGGCGGCTTAAGGTGCTCCGGGGCTCGGGGCGGCGACGGCTGAGGGGCCTCTACAAACCGTGCAGAATAAGTTTGCGTACAAAACTAATAACTGGAATTTCCGGTTATGCTTTTTAATTTTTTTTTTAATTTGTATTCCATTGAACAGTAAATGGACAGTAAAGGGACAAATTATTTTGAAACGTATATGTGTTTGAAATTTTATGGAAAGCAATAGAATCCCAGAGAAAAAATGAAAAATTGATAAAAGGATCATCTTACCAAATCTTTCCAAATTTGATAAAAGCTTTCGTGAAATTAGGAAAACTTTTGGGAGAGCAAACTCGTCATTTCAACTGGACAAGGTTGTACAAAAAATCGCATCGTGTGTAGCGCAGTTGTACGTGTCGCACAACTGGTTGTATGAAAATCAAAATATTTTGATATTTCGGCCGTGTTGTGTGAGCGGTCGCAACGTGTATAGGCATGTTGTACAATTTCGTGCCATTTTCTGAGTTCATTCGTGTTTCAGCTTTTGTGCGTTGCGAACGAAATGGACGAGCGCAACAAAAATTGGAGAAATTTTATCGAAGCTTATCGAAATTTGCCGGAGCTATGGAACAGCAAATGTGGAAAATACAAAAATAAAAGTTTTCGTCATACCGCACATGAAATATTTTTGACAGCCTATAAAAAATTTTATCCCAATGGTACTATTCAGGGCGTTGAGATGAATAGCTGAAAAAAATTCACCGAAATAAAAATACGGACGATGAATTGGAAAATATTTCCACGGACACTGCGTTTAAGAAAACACTGTGTTTCAATTTTGAATTTCCACTGCTCTCCCTCTTCTATAATTTCATTGATGATCAGAAGCGCAATTATTTTGTTAGTCCTTTCGTCTGCACTCAACAAAATTTATGAGAAAAATGAAGTTGGGCGAATGAATTGTGTCGGAAATCGCACCGTTTATGTCCTAACGACCAACCTTTCGCACGACCAGATTGTATCGTCTATGGGCCGCTTTAGAGTGTCTGTGTATACAAATCAACCTCAATTTACGATCTTCCAAAATCATTTTGTGGATTTTTTTGATGTTTCCGTCCGTAACAGCCTCTTTTGGACGTCCACTGCGTTCATCGTCTTCGGTGTTCATATGGCCTGTACGGAATTTAGCAAACCAGTTACGAATGGTTGTCGGCCTCGATAGCTCAGCGGGTAGCGCGCTGGCTTCTCATACCGAGCGCCCCGGGTTCGATTCCTGGCTTGGGCTGGAAAAAACACTCATCTACTTCTGTCGCTATCCACATGAAGGGAATGAGAATTACAAGAATCGCACAAGTGCGCTTTTGGCAGGCAATGGCAAAACCTCCAAGTGTGAAAGAAAAACTGCCCATCGCCGTTCGGATTCGGCGTTAAACTGTAGGTCCGCTCCCCTCCCTTTCCCCATCCGTTTGAAATGTGTGTTGTATCACAGTAGCACTTTTTTTCATAAAAAAATAATGTTTCATTAAAACACGAAATTCCTTTTTATCCATTTTTTTCAAAATAACAAAAGTTGCTTCACTCAAAATGCTGTATCTGACAAACTAATAATCAGACAGCTGTCAAATTTATACACGTTTATTTTGAAGGTTGGTAGTACGTAAAAATTATACGGATTTTATTCCAGTGGTGCCATCTCACAGAAACGGTAAGAACTTTTCAGCCCAACTGTTATATAAAAGAGAGTGCAGTATGTGTGTGACCGCATCACGCTCAAACGGAACGCCCGATTTTCATGGGGTTTGTTTTATTCGATTCGTATTAAGTCAGTTCAGGTTCGTGCGAAAAGAAAATTCCGGAAAATCTATTGGCAAAGTCGGAAAATCCATGCCATATTTGACCGAGAATTTTGCACATTTTCAGATAATAACTTTGGAACCGTTAGTCACACATCAATTAAATTCACTACGAACTTACTATTTAGTCATTTCCTGCGACAGAGGGAATGGGGCGGGTATTGGACGAGGGGGTGTGGCACCACCCATACAAGCCAAAACTTAGTAATGGAATATCTTCGACATTGTAAGTTATACAACACTGAAATTTAGTACCCCGTCGTCCCATAGATGAGTCATTCTACTAGAAGGATTTGGTGGGCGTTGAACAAGGGCGTGGCACATTTGTTGTGACCCAACTATTTTGCTGAACTTTAAGTCGCACAGCAATGAAACTAAGTACCATACCATTTATTCATATCTTTCGACAGAGGGAATAATGAGGGTATTGAACAAGGGGGCGTGGCACTGCGCATACAAGCCAAATTTTTAATTGAGAATATCTTTGAAATTGTTGGTTGTACAACACTGAAATTTAGTACCCCGTCGTCCTATAGATGGAAGGATTGATGGGCGTTGGACAAGGGGCGTGGCACATTTTTGTGACCCAAATATTTCGCTGAACTATAAGTCGCACAGCAATAACATTAAGTACGAACCTCCCATTTTCTCTTTCGACAGAGGGGATGGTGCCGGTATTGAACAAGGGGGCGTGGCACCACCCATACAAGCCAAATCTTTAATATAGAATATCTTTGAAATTGTAAGTCATACAATACTGAAATTTAGTACCCCGTCGTCCCACAGATGAGTTATTTTTTACTGGTAAGATTTTATAAGCGTTGGACAAGGGCGTGGCACATTTGTCGTGACCCAAATATTTCGCTGAACTATAAGTCGCTCAGCAATGACACTTAGTACGAACATACCATTTCTCCTTCGACAGAGGGCATTGTGCGGGTATTGAATAAGGGGGCGTGGCCCTGCCAATATAATTTAAATCTGGTTCAAGCGCAATCCATTTCTTTACTGAAACTTAGCAGCAACATTGCTTATTTGAGGGCCTCGATTACGTTAATCAGGAGCTCCCTCCTCTTCCTTTAGTTGGTTTTCTTCGTCAATTTGCATCGCCATCTCGCGTATTTCATTATAAGAAAACAAAAAATGCCGTGCGGGACGAAGTTCGCCAGGTCAGCTAGTATTTATATAAAACATAAATATTTGTAAATAATCTTAGGAATAATAAAACGAGTATATTCGAATATATTCAAAACAATGTGTACTATTATTCGAATGCTTTTTTCCTCGTTTTCTCGCTTCGAGCGAATATGAATAAATAGTGTACGTCTACTCGTTTATGTTCGGAGCTTACTCGTACTCGAACAGAGCTGTACTCGTATTCATTCGGACCGGTCCGCAGATATGAAGTGAAGTATTCTATTCAAAAGCATTTGAATGTTTTCGAATAGCAAAAATGCATACTCGTGCAGGACTCTAATAGATACCCACACATACACAAAGAGGAGGTAGATAAACGAAAAAGTGACATGTTAGCGCAAGGCATAAGACAAAAGAGGAAATCACCATACAATTCACTACTTTGGGTAGTCCCCAAAAAGATGGGCGCCTCAGGCAAACAAAAGTGGCGAATAGTAATAGACTATAGAAAGTCCAATGAGATAACGATAGATGACAAATTTCCAATACCATTAATCGAAGAAATATTAGATAAACTAGGACAATGTAAATATTTTACAACATTAGATCTTGCAAAAGGTTTTCACCACATAGAAATGACAAAAAACCGCCTTTTCGACACAGAAAGGGCATTATGAATTTGCAACGAATGCCGTTTGGCCTAAAATGCGCACCAGCCACATTTCAAAGGTTGATAAACGAAGTATTAGCAAATCTGATAGGAACACACTGTTTAGTGTACTTAGACGATATCATTATATTCAGCAAAACACTAGAAGAACACCTGAAATCTCTTGAATTAGTCTAACTGACATTAAACGAAGCAACTCTCAAAATAGAGCTAGATAAATGTGAATTTCTAAAGCAGGAAACAGAGTTTCTTGGACACATTGTCAATCAGAATGGCATAAAAGCTAACCCGAACAAAATAAAAGCGATTCGAGATTTCCCCATACCCAAAACAGGGAAATAAATCCAAAGTTTCTTGGGTCTTGCAGGTTACAGACTAAAGTCCTGCATGAATATATTCATTTTGGCGGCTACACTACTGTACATACTGTACGGGTACTTGGTATTCGAAGAATGTGTACAACGAAACGAATAGAAACGAGAACCAGCGAGCGTCGCTTCTCGTTTCTATTCATATTCGGTGAATAGCGAACGCTGCAGTGCTCGTATTCGGTGAGAAGCGAATACTGCAGTGCTCGTATTCGGTAATCGAGAACTTTGCAAAGTATTCGAAGATCAACAGTTTCATCGAATATTTTTATGCGCAGTATGTCACTTTTCCATGTGTATACTTGTGGTGCTGTTGAAGTGGATTATTAGTTAATACGCAAAATGGAAATTATTAAAGAAAGTAGCATAACAAATAAATAAATATTTATATATAACATAAATATTTCTAAATAATCTTAGGAATAATAAAACGAGTATATTCGAATATATTCGAAGCAATGTGTACTATTATTCGAATGCTTTTGTCCTCGTTTTCCCGCTTCGAGCGAATATGAATAAATAGTGTACGTCTACTCGTTTATGTTCGGAGCTTACTCGTACTCGAAGAGAGCTGTACTAGTATTCATTCGGACCGGTCCGCAGAGATGAAGTGAAGTATTTTATTCAAAAGCATTTTAATGTTTTCGACTAGCAAAAATGCATATTCGTGCAGGACTCCATTACAGACGCTTTATACCAAACTTTTCGAAACTAACGAAACCGCTCTCAGCAAACTTAAAGAAAGATGCAAAACTCAATCCGCAGAACCCTGAGTACATCCAAGCTGCCCAAATAATAAAATACTTGATCTCAAACGATCCTATTTTAGCATACCCAGACTACACGAAACCCTTTACTCTTACCACCGATGCTAGTAATTATGCAATGGGAGCAGTGTTAGGTCAAGGTCCACATCCAATATGCTTTGCAAGCAAAACATTAAACGAAGCTCAACAGAGTTACTCAGGAACTGAGAAAGAATTACTAGCTATAGTATGGGCAACTCAGCAGTTTAGACCCTGTCTCTATGGAGTAAAATTCTTAATTCACATCGATCACAGACCACTTCAATAGTTGCAAACACTTAAGGAACCTAACCAGTGGCGTATCCAGGGGGGAGGGATTAGGGAGATAGATCCCCCCTTGGTCGGAGGATTAAAAAAATATGTAGTTCATTTACATTTTAAAAAATTTACATCATTTTGTCTTCAGCAAATCTGGCATCGCCGAAAAAGAAAATTTGCAACCCTGAGTCATTGGATTTCTAAATGACATTGTGAGTAGTGAAAGTTCATATGAGTGTTTGATCAAAACAAAGAAATATAAAGAAAAAAATACTGTAACGATGAGGCACTCTGTTGCTGTGCTATGCATGAATGCTTTTACGGGCATACTTTTAGGCATGCACTTTGGAGTACGGCCGGCTTGCTATAATTCCTATATGGCAAGGATGGTTCGCGATGGTAATGGGCTGTGCGAGAACGATCGAGAGAGAGAGTCCAATTGCAATGTGCAAGAACAATCGGCGCGATAAGCAAACAAGTATAAAAGGCAGCAGTGTGCATCGCAGAGGGACAAGTCTGATTTAAACAAGCAAAGGAGTAACAGGTGTAAAGATAAGCAAAGTGTAAATCTGTAAATAAAGTGATTGTTGGTTTCTGACTGCGTTTTGCGCTGAGTAATTGAAGTAGTTTTATTTTCAAGCACAATCGAAAAACGAACTTAGAGATTAAGGGGCACAACTAGTTTGACCGCCTGAAAAAAGGAGATTTTTGTGAATTTTGAATTTTGTGAAGTATTGCATCGAATATTTTAAAATTTTGCAGATATATTTATGCATAAATAATGAATACAAAGTAATTTTTTCAAATGAAAATATTCGATTTTCAGCAAGTTATCCACCATCTCCTGAGTCTTCAAAAAAAAAACGTTCTCCCACTGCTGCAGTGATTGTAGCCTTCGCAGTGTCTGAAATAAAAAAAACCAAAAATTTTACTTAACTAGGTTATATTTCCTATACAATGACCCTCGGTTGTAAAAAAAAAATAAAATGCAACAAAATGGCGGTTTTTTGAAAAAAAAATTAAAATTTTGCTGAAAAATCTGATGGTTTCTGGCCTGGCATAATTATACTTTTCATCTTATCATTAAACTGGAGGGTCATTGTATGGAAAAACAAATACACAATAAGCTAAAAAAAGACCCAAGTCGATCGGATGATTTGTTATCAAGTTACAGCTGCAGCAAATTTGAAAAATGTAGTTTTGAGAGAAACGCGTTTAACAATAACTCAGGTACGGCTGTCAAGTAACGCGCCATTCTAAATAATGAGAAGCTGCTATGTAGAAGGCTGTAACTCAGAAACTATTTAAGATTTTCACTTAAGATTTTAATATGTTACTTTTAAAGGTATAAATTATCGAAAAATGCAAAAACAAAAAAAACGAAATTTTCAAAATTTCAAACTATCGGGTGTTTTTTTTAGAGCACAGATGGGCACGCTGCTACTCGAGAGTAGCAGCGACGCCTACTCGCGTATACGAATACAAAGCAGCGAAGTTCCGAACGCAGCTTCAGTGTCGTGTCAGACTTCATGCAAGCAGGTTCATGCTCGTTTGCGGCTCGCATATTGCGAATATTTACGTTTTTGTGTACACTGAGTATTCACGCAAATCAGAAAATGTTTAAGGTTGAATGGGAGATACAATTTTTTTATTTTCCTTTTTTTAGTTCCTGTTATACCTGTCCGTTATTTGTCCGTCCGGCTGTGATATTTTTACGCTCGCAATATTTTTCAGGTTAAAATATTAGAGCTAAAAAAATTTACACCTTAATTTTGTGCAGTGTTTTTCACGCATACATTGCCAAAATGCGTGATTAACTTAGTGCCCATCACTGTTTTAGAGGTTTGTTTTTCGAATAGAGATAAAACTGGCATTTTGTGGTCAAATCTGGCAACTCGAATGTCATTTATGTTCAGTTTGGTTTGCCATTTCATCATGAACAGGTTGACAAAAGAACAACGCTTGCAAATCGTGCAAATTTATTTCGAAAATAATGGTTCAGTTCGCGAAGTTTACCGCAAGCTCCGTCCATTTTATGGTCGACATAATCGTCCATCAGAGCAATTAATTCGGTTAACCATGGGTCGTTTTCGCACTACGTTTACTCTATGTGATAATACGCATCCGCAGAGACGTCGAACAGTGAGCACCGAAGAAACAATTGCCGCTGTAGAGCAAAATGTTGAAGAGGACCCAGTCAGAAGAGGAGTCAGTTACCGTTAATGGAGACCGGTATAGAGCCATGATAACCGACTATTTTGTTCACGAATTGGATGGCATGAATGTGGATGAGTTGTGGTTCCAACAAGACGGCGCTACATGCCACACAGCGCACGTCACAATCGATTTATTGAAGGAAACATTCGATGAGCGCATAATTTCGCGGAATGGACCTGTCAATTGGCCACCAAGATCGTGTGATTTGACACCATTGGGTTATTTTCTTTGGGGATATGTGAAGTCGCTCGTCTACGCCAACAAACCAGAAACGTTAGGGGACTTGGAAGCCAACATTCGTGGCGTTATTGCCGACATACGGCCCCAAATGCTCGAAAAAGTGGTTGAAAATTGGACCTGTAGAATTGGCTTTATTTGAGCCAGCCGCGGCGGCCACATGCCCGAAATCATATTTAAACATTAATGGCATAAAATTATCCTTCCAATAAAGCCAAATTGATGGACATTAAAACGATTTTCTTGTGTTTTATTTCAATTCTAAGTTCTATATCTCTAAAAAAAAACAATAGTTGTGCCCCTTAACTAGAGAGGTCATAGCTCTACGGAATCTGCGCTAAAGAGGAGAAAGTCGGTAGAAGAAACAAATGCGACTGCAGAAATTATTCTGACTCCTAGTCATTGCGTGAGCGAGCAGTCGTCTGTCTTAAGCAACGATATTGGGAGCTTTGCGCGGAAGCGTCTTAATTTAACGTCAGAGGAGAGACAGCAAATTATGACCAATATATAGGAACCTGACTGTAGCACAGTATTTCCAATATTGGAAAAATTTGCTGACCGCCGCTTAAAGTTTCAATTTAGTTGGCTCAGTCAATTCAATTGGCTAGCATATTCTCAGTTGGACCAGGGAGCTTATTGCAAGCCCTGCGTGGCATTTGCAAGAACTGATGTAGCCCATGGTATCCAATTCGGGCAATTCGTCCAATGCAAATTTGACAATTGGAAAAAAGCTAAAGAAGTAAGTAGCCTGATCAGTAGCGGCTTAACGGGGGGGGCGGAGGGGCGGATCACCCCGCGCCTCGGGCTGCGGGGGGCCCCCGAGAGCTTGTATATACAAATTTAAAGTTTTTCAAAACTGAAACTTGTAAAAAACGATTTGCACTTTTATAAATTGAAAGATACACAGTATCGAATATTGACTTTGATATTGCAATAAAAAAATCAGTTCAATAAAAGCAAGAAAACATCCTTTCTAAATAACAATTGTTTGCAAATTTTCAAAAAATTTTCCCTCGAAGATTGCAATATTTAGTTTTTAACTTGAAAATTAAATTAAATATCGCAATCTTACAGTTTTCTTGTAAACTAGTGCGAATTACGCAATTACTTTACCACATTAAACTTTGTAGAAGTCAAACAAATTTACAGTTATTATTATTATCTACTATATAAAAATAAGTCGGGTTTTCCTTCCTGACGCTATAACTCCAGAACGCACGAACCGATTTCCACGGTTTTGCATTCGTTGGAAAGGTCTCGGGCTGTGTGAAGTTTATAGCAAAGAAAATTCAGGAAACATTTAAACAGAAAAGCGGGGCGTGGCACTTTTTTATGACCCAAATATTCCGCTGAACTATAAGTCGCACAGCCATGAAACTTAGTATGAACATATCATGTACTCATATCTTTCGACAGACGGAATGAGGCGAGTATTGGACAAGGGGGCGTGGCACCACCCATACAAGCCAAATCTTTAATAGAGAATATCTTCAAAATTGTAAGGTGCACAGCATTGAAATTTAGTATAGTGTCGTCCCATAGATGAGTCATTCTATTGGTAAGATTTGATGGGCGTTGGAAATGGGGCGTGGCACATTTTTTGTGACCCAATTATTCCGCTGAACTATAAGTCGCACAGCCATGAAACTTAGTATGGACATATCATGTACTCATATCTTTCGACAGGCGGTATGAGGCGGGTATTGGACAAGGGGGCGTGACACCACCGATACAAGCCAAATCTTTAATAGAGAATATCTTTGAAACTGTTAGTCGTACAACACTGAAATTTAGTATAGTGTCGTTCCATAGATGAGTCATTCTACTGGTAATATTTGATGGGCGTTGGACAAGGGGCGTGGCACATTTTTTGTGACCCAAACATTTTGCTGAATTATAGGTAAGTCGCACAACAATGAAACTAAGTACGAACCTACCATTTTCTCTTTCGACAGAGGGAATGATGAAGGTATTAAACAAGGGGGCGTGGCAGTGCCCATACAAGCCAAATCTTTGATATAGAATTTTTTTGACATTGTAAGTCGTACAACACTGAAATTTAGTACCCCGTCGTCCCATAGATGAGTCATTCTACTGGTAGGATTTGATGGGCGTTGGACAAGGGGCGTGGCACATTTTTTGTGACCCAAATAGTCCGCGGAACTATAGGTCGCACAGCAATGAAATTAAGTACGAACCTACCATTTTCCCTTTTGACAGAGGGAATGATGAAGGTATTGAACAAGGGGGCCTGGCACTGCCCATACAAGCCAAATTTTTAATAGAGAATATCTTTGAAATTGTTAGTTGTACAACACTGAAATTTAGTACCCCGTCGTCCCATAGATGAGTCATTCTACTGATACGATTTTATAAACATTGGACAAGGGGCGTGGCACATTTGTTGTGACCCAAATAGTCCGCTGAACTATAGGTCGCTCAGCAATGAAACTAAGTACGAACCTACCATTTTCTCCTTCGACAGAGGCATTGTACGGGTATTAGCAGCAACATTGCTTATTTGAGGGCCTCGATTGCGTTAATCGGTAGCTCCCTTCTTTTCCTTTAGTTGGTTTTCTTCGTTAATTTGCATCACAATAGATTCGCCATCTCGCGTATTTCATTATAAGAAAACAAAACATGTCGTGCGGGACGAAGTTCGCCGGGTCAGCTAGTTATTATTATAATTATTGGTTGGATAACAACACATCGTCCCGGAAATCCGGTTTTCTTCTTTGATAGACTCTTTTACGAAAGCAATTCTATGCTCCTTGTAAGTAAGCTACTGCTACTGGGTTTTATAAAATATTTCTGTACATTTCGATCCTTCGCTGCAAGAACGTCATACCTAAAAATAAAAATTTTTCAGTTTATGGCAACCCTGTGTGTATCTGCATATGATCTTTTATCTGTCAAAACCACTTTGTAAAATATTCAATACTTTGCTCACAGGACGACATGAAACATTTTTTGATGCCTTGAGCTGCCTGTAATGGTAAACTTTAAAATTGAATTTTCTCGGAATGATGTAGTTTTGAGTTCTGACGTTCTTGCAGCAAAGGAGCGATTTCTAAACTACTCGACACGAAAAATGCACCTAAAAATAAAAGTGTTTTCTAGACTGGAACTTTGAAATAGAATAAAATTTAGATGTATGAATCTACAGACTGAAATCCAAATCATCTATGTTTTCCCTACCTGACATATTTTGGTCCTGAAACTTCAAAATTAAAAATTTAGTTAAAAGGATGTCTTTCATTTGATACCCATATTTCCATCATTGCACAACCGCATATATTTAAAAAAATATTTGAAATGTGTATGTCCATAAAATTTTAAAGTTTTTTAAAAAGGACTTTGGGCCAGAAAATGAAAAACTGACTATGCCAGATTACTATAAATGATCTCTAGTTTGACGTCTATATCCAAATTTGGATGGGTCTCGGCAAAAAAAGTTTTTTCGCACAGTGTAATAAAATTTATTTACATTTAATGTAAAGTTGGTGTTTTTACTCACTGCATTATAACTTTGTCATTTTTCTTTCAATTCTATTGATGTTAGGCTTAATATTTGTTTAAGTAATATATTTGCTCAAAAAATATATAATAATAATATATATTTCATCTTAGATTTTAAAACTAGGGGATATAATTTTTTTTATCCATAAAAAAATATTCGAAAATTTATGATTTTTTGGTCGAAAAATTCAGTTTGTTACAACTTTCCAATCTCATCTGATTAAAACAATCTATATATCACTAAAAAGGCTAAGGTATCTTCTTCTTGAACGACGGGAAGCTCGTGTCAATAGGATAATTCTTTCAGGAGATATGTGCTCATAACTGAAACAACAGGAAAAAAACTCGTTTTTCGAAGATTTTTTGAAAACGCTTCTTAACAAATTTCTTTTATTTTCAGTTTCGTGTTCAGCGGCCAAAGTTAGTCTAGAAAACACTTTATCTATGCACGCGATTGGCCCATTTTTTGTCGAGTAGTGTAATGATTAGGGCGACCAAAATTAGGCACAAAAAAAATCGTTTTAAGTACTAAAAATAGCACGAAAAAAGCTCAAATTAAGCACGAAAAAAAATTGTTTAAGCACTAAGCAAAAATTGTACAAAAACGTAAAGGTTTTAGTTTTCTTTAATAAAATAAAAAAGCAAATGAATGTACTATATGTATTCACAGAAAAATATTAATTCAATAAAAACAATAACAAAAAAAATCATCGCAAATGGAATTAGTCTTCTATTGTGTCTTCTCTATTGCAATGCACAATCATGCATGACATACAATTTTTTGTTAAAAAAAGTACCATATACCGAAAATACAGTCGTGTCTGGATATAGTGAACTAATTATTGTAAGGCCTGTTCACAGTATTGAGGTTGTTCACTATATCAAGGTTAACATTTTTGTTCAAAAACTAGTTTTATTTGCTCAAAAAACACTTTTTGTTTTTTGCTTGAAAATTTGTTTCCCTATTCAGAGGCTCGATGTCAAAATTTGGGTGTTCACTATATAAGGTATTCACTATACCCAGACACGACTGTACGCGCTCTACATCACGCGAAGTTATCGGTATATTTTTAAAAAATATGAGTTCGATAGGAGAAAGTTTTTTAACAAAAGTACCGCCTGTGTTGAGGTTTTGATTAAGTATTTCACCGATTTCGACAATATGCGAATAGCCAGTATTGCGCTGTTATATTGACTCCATTATTTTGAGTACTTTTGATTATCCAACTTCCTCATTTCTTCACGAATAGATTGTAGAATATTTAGACTTTCCATTAATGTTAAGCCACGGCTCTCAAGATTTGTTATGGCAAGTCGAATGCATCGAAAGATCGCCTTTAAGGATGCTAGATCATTCTTTAAATTTAAATTTGCAAATAACTCCTTTGACTCTTTAATTGCTTCGGAATCATCTTCGTTGAACACAGTATTGCCACATGAAAAAGTCAACTAACAAAAATTCGATATTCGAAAATATATCTGAAAATAAGTTTTTTTGTACGAAAAAATTACGAAATAACATAAATAGCAAGGTGCGTCCCAAAGTAAACAGGACTTTTGCAATAGGGACGTTTCTGGTGGCGCCATCTATGTGTGAGGACATGGTTGGAAAGGTACATCTTTCATTCACATACTGTCTAAATTTCATGACATTTGGTCTAGTAGACGCCGAAATATCCCGCTCAATGTGACAGTATGTTTTTAACTTTGGTACGAGAATGTCGATCGAACAAAGAGCTAATATTAAGTTCTGTTTTAAACTTGGTAAAACTTTTACCGAAACGTTTAAATTGTTAAAGCACGAGTTTATGGTGATGATTGTTTATCCCGTGGCCGTGTTAATGAGTGGTTGAATCGATTCAAGAATGGTCGTGAAGACTTGAATGACGACGAACACGTCGGCCAGTCGAAATTTGTGATTACTGACGATGCCATCAAAACTGTGCGTGATTTTATCAAAATGCAGCCAAAATCATCATTGGAATTGATGGAAATGGAATTGAACATCTCCAAAACATCAATTGATCGCATTTTAACCGAACATTTGGGTCTCCGTAAAGTGTGTTCTCGCTTCATTCCGCACACTTTAACCGACGACCAAAAAGCGCAGAGAATTGAGCACGCAAAAGACATCGTTCGGGAAGCCAGACGTGATCCAAATTTCTTGTTCAACATCGTAACCGGTGACGAAACGTGGTGCTTTCAATATGATCCCGAAACAAAGCGTCAAAGTGCCGAATGGAAGCACCCAGATGAGCCAAATCCGAAAAAAACCCGCCGTGAGAAGTCAAAAATCAAAACTCATCTCATTTGTTTCTACGATTCAAAGGGAATAATTCATCGAGAGTTTGTTCCACCGGGAAAAACAATTAACGCTTTGTTTTATGTTGAAGTTTTGAAGCGTTTGGTGCATCGCATTCGTCGTATTCGGCCAGAATATCGCGAGGAAGGAAGTTGGCGTTTATTGCATGATAATGCACCGGCTCACAGAGCCCTAGTTACGACTGATTATTTGACCAAAAATCGCATTTTTACCATCAATCATTCACCGTATTCGCCTGATATGGCTCCCTGTGACTTCTACTTATTCGGTCAGTTGCATTTGCCGATGAAAGGAAACCGTTATAAGGACGTTGAGGACATCCAAAAGGCTTGTACCAACATTCTGAAGGCGATGCCGGCCGATGACCTAAAACACTCATTCCAAATGCTTTTGGACCGTGCAAAACGTTGTATCGAAGCAGAAGGAGAGTATTTTGAATAAATAAAAAGAATTATACAAAAATAATCATCCGTTTTCTTTATTTTATAAAAGTCCTGTTTACTTTGGGTTGCACCTTGTAGCACAAACATAGTAGGGGTATTCACACCGAGCTCGTTACTTTGTTAGTTCGGTATTCGGTAGTTTTGTACGTGTATTTTGTGTTTGTACAAAAATTGAACAAAAACAATATACACATAGAAAACTACCGAGTACCGAAGTAACGAAGTAACGAGCTCGGTGTGAATACCCCTAGTATAAAATAGCGCAAACTTGTAAAATATGCAGCATTAACGAAAAAGATGAAAATATGCAGCATCAGCATTATTCAGCAAATGCTTAATGTTGGTCGCCCTAGTAATGATGCAAAACAATTTAATCCTTCTGCTCGGGTTGCTTAAAATAATGGCCAGATCGTAGTAACGAAGCAAGATTTTCTGTTTTTTTTTTAGTTTTCAGACGTGTATGGGCCGCATAAAGATATCAAAGGAACGTGTTGGACATATCGTTCATGAATATTTGGGTATGCGAAAGCTATGTGCAAAGTGGGACGATCGACGAAAAACAAAAACGTGTCGATGCTTCAGAGCAATGTTTGGAGCTGTTCAACCGCAATAGAAGTGAATTTTTGCGTCGATATGTGACAATCGATGAAACATGGATCCACCACCACACTCCGGAGTCCAGTCGGCAGTCATCTGAGTGGTCTGCACGCGATGTACCGAATCCAAAGCGTGGAAAAACTCAACAGTCGGCCGGTAAGGTTATGGCGTCCGTATGTTGGGATGTACATGGAATAATTTTCATCGACTATCTTGGAAAGGGAAAAACCATCAACAGCGACTATTACATAGCGTTATTGGAGCATTTAAAGGACGAAATCGCGAAAAAACGGCCCCATTTGAAGAAGAAGAAAGTGTTGTTTCATCAAGACAATGCGCCGTGTCACAAATCGGGGAAAACGATGGTAAAATTGCATGAATTGGGCTTCGAATTGCTTCCGCATCCACCGTATTCTCCAGATTTGGCCCCCAGCGACTATTTCCTGTTCTCAGATCTCAAGAGAATGCTCGCTGGAAAGAAATTTAAAGCCGATGAGGAAGTAATCGCCGAAACAGAGGCCTATTTTGAGGCTAAACACAAATCGTACTACAAAAATGGTATTGAAAAGTTGGAAGATCGCTATAATCGGTGTATCGCCCTCGATGGCAACTATGTTGAATAATAAAATCGAATTTTGCCAAAAAAAAAATTTGTTTTTCTATAAAACGATACGAACTTTTCAGCCCAACTGTTACATATATAGATTTATTTATTTGTTATGCTACTTTCTTCAATAATTTCCATTTTGCGTATTAACTCATAAGCCACTTCAACCGCACCACAAGTATACACATGGAAAAGTGACATACTGCGCATAAAAATATTCGATGAAACTGTTGATCTTCGAATACTTCGCAAAGTTCTCGATTACCAAATACGAGCACTGCAGTATTCGTTTCTCACCGAATACGAGCACTGCAGCGTTCGCTATTCACCGAATATGAATAGAAACGAGAAGCGACGCTCGCTGGTTCTCGTTTCTATTCGTTTCGTTGTACACATTTTTCGAATACCAAGTACCCGTACAGTATGTACAGTAGTGTAGCCGCCAAAATGAATATATTCATGCAGGACATTAGTATCTATATAGTTTGGAGTAGATTGGCTTGTCATGTTTTGTATTAATTTTGTGTTTTACTCTGTTCGTAAAAGTAAGGGGGTCATTGGTGTTGTATGTGATCGTTTCGAATTTTTGAAGAAGTGTTACTAATTTATCTTTGTTGTTTAGATTTAAGTGTGATGTTCTCAGATTATACTCTTGTACCGTATGGAAATTTGTTTCTTCTGGTAAAGCGAGTATTTTCAAGTAGTCTCTGTTTACTGTTATTGAGTTGTCAATTGTGTGTATAACGGCTCCTATTTTTCGTAGGATGCCCATACCGATAATTGCGTCAAATCTACCGATTTTGTCACATAGATTAAATTTTAGACCAGCTGTTGAAATAGTTCTATCAAGTCTTAAGTTGCCTGAAATTGTTTGAATTCTAATTGGATAGTGTGCCGCCTATCCAATTAGCCATTCTTAATAAACTTATTCTTAATTCTAAATAACACTAAATGATGATCCCGTGTCGTTTAGACATTTTAATCTTCTCCCGAACAGGTGCCAGATTGAGGTTGGTACTTGTCCGAGGTCTGTAACTGAAAATTTTGGTCAACATTTATTGGAACTTGTTTTGTTTGTCTCGACGCGTTATATTTGTGGTTTCTCGATTGTGAGGAATTTTGGTAAATATTTTTGAATGTATTTGATTGAGGACTTTGTGTATTTTTAGATTGGTTTATACCTCTGCTTCTGTTCGATCTATACATGTTGTTTTCTTTAAGGGCCATAATAGCAGTTTGTACAGTTGTGGCATTTGCCCCGTAAATTATCGTTACCATTTTAGGGGCAGTTCTTAAATTAAGTGTTTAAATGATTTTTTGTGTACATATTTTTTAAAATGTCTGCGTTGTCAGGTTGCTTCAGGAGTATTCCTTCGCGTGTGGAGCTTATTCTGTCCAATATTTTAGTACAAAACTCATTTATATCACCTTTGAATCCAATGTTGTTGATCTTAATGATCGCCTCATCGATTGGTCTGTGGTCCGCATACTCATTGATGAGAGTTATCCGTAGTTGGGCCCAGGTATTTGGCTGCTTCCTACACATCAGTTCAGAGGCGTCTCCGCGTAATGTATTCAGGATGCATTGGAAGAAATAAAGTTGATCGTCCGGGGTTGCTGCGTTCATTGTGGGCACCAGAGTATCCACCGTGTTGATATACCTGGCCAATTTCCTCTCCGATCCATCGAATGGTTCGAGCAGCTTCAGCGTCTCCATGATTCGGCTGTTATTCACTGCCATTTCATTTCACTTTTATTTAAACAATTCTTTTTTATTCTAAAAATAGCTTCGGATTTCTTATCCTTTTTATTAGTTATGCAGGTTCTTAAGACCGACTACGCCAGTTATAGAATCAATTTGAATTGATTCTCTCGTAAATTAAACGAGGAGTTCTATATTATTGGGAATATTCTTAATGGATTGATTGTGGTTTATCGATATCCAAGTGGAATAGAAAGCCATTGGAGAGTATCGGCTGTTAGGATTTGTTTACATTTGGGATTTTATAGGTTGTGATAAGGATTGAAGGAACAGGTGGATTGTGTCTGAGGTGTCAGGTTTCTGATATATAGTTAAAAGATAACCGTTGGTGGGTTATCGTTACTAGCCTGCTAGCTGCTAATGTTATTGTAACCGTAAACATTTTTGGAACTTATGGGAAAATAAGCTTGAAGGACTACAAGCTTTTTAGGTTTTGCTTGGTATGCTTGTATGCACGTACACATATGGTAAAATCACATTCACTGTGCATAATACTCCCATAACTAATTCTACAATTCGTTCCTCATTTAACTATGTTCCATAAATGTAGCTGATCCCATGGAAGAGCTGAGCGCAGCTATTGCCACCGTTAAACTTGAATTTATTTAATGCAGGGTAGGCCATTTAAAGTGGAAGCATCTGGTAACCCTATAACTTTTGACAGAGCTGTCAGATCGACTAATGACATAGCGCGTTGGAAGCGTCATTCCAAGACAATTTATACCATGGAACAGTACACTCCAAAAGAACGTGCTGAAATTGTTCAGCTTTACATTCAAAATAACTTCTCGATTGTGAAAACCAAACGTGCGTTTCGTGCAAAAAATAAAGTTAAAAGTGCTCCCGGTGATAACACCATAAGGCGTTTATACGCAAAATTTGTGAACTCCGGTAATGTTAGTAATGCCAACCACTCATCCCGACAACGCACAAGACGTTCCGATGAAAGTATTGAAGCCGTACGAGCCAGTATTGAGGCGGATCCAAGAACATCGAGTTATCGCCGTTCTCAGAAATTGAGAATCACAAGGACCACGCTCCGACGCATAATTCATGGTGATTTGAAGATGTTTCCTTACAAAATCCAAATGGCACAAAAACTAAACCCAGATGACTATACGCGTCGACTCGAATATGCCAAATGGTCCATTGAAATGGCTGAGAACGAAGGTGACTTTTGGCGAAAAATCATCATGTCAGACGAGGCACATTTCACATTGAATGGAGGCGTAAACAAACAAAACAAATGTGGTGTTTGCGCCGATATGATCATCGGGCCGTATTTTTTCCAAGACAACCGTGGAAAGACCTTATCCATCGATGGTGACCGTTATCGAGCCATGATAACCAATTTTGTGATGCCAATTGTTCGTGAAAATGGTTTGGATGACTTTTGGTTTCAACAAGACGGCGCTACATGCCATACAGCACGAAAAACCATCGATTTATTGCGGCCATTGTTCCCAGACTTTTTTTATGGGGCTACTTGAAGTCCAAGGTATACACCAACAAGCCAAGGACACTAGCTCAACTCAGAGCCAACATACGCCGCGAAATAAGAGCCATATCGGCCGATACACTGGCAAAAGTGATGGAAAATGCCG
Organism: Melieria crassipennis; assembly: GCA_963668005.1. Classification (NCBI taxonomy): domain Eukaryota; kingdom Metazoa; phylum Arthropoda; class Insecta; order Diptera; family Ulidiidae; genus Melieria; species Melieria crassipennis. Next base: position 34,587,313 of record OY764963.1, on the reverse strand, counting down.
AAAAAAGGGCACATTTTGCGGCCAAAGCTAATGGTGGCCATTTACGCGATATCATTTTCAAAAACTAACTAAAAAATTTCTCCTTGGACCAAAATAAATGGATATCCAGATGAAAACAAAAAAAACATTTTTTTTCCTCTTTTTTTTCAAAAACAAATGCTTCCACTTTAAATGGCCTACCCTGTATCTTAGCGCCTTAACCCTAGAAGGGTAATCATATTTGACATACGTTGTTGGTAATCTTCGTCGAATCGACGAAGTCGTATTCAACTCCGATTTTGGAAGTATTGGAAATCGTATAAACTCCAACTTCATTATACAAGGTGCAACCCAAAGTAAACAGGACTTTTATAAAATAAAGAAAACGGATGATTATTTTTGTATAATTCTTTTTATTTATTCAAAATACTCTCCTTCTGCTTCGATACAACGTTTTGCACGGTCCAAAAGCATTTGGAATGAGTGTTTTAGGTCATCGGCCGGCATCGCCTTCAGAATGTTGGTACAAGCCTTTTGGATGTCCTCAACGTCCTTATAACGGTTTCCTTTCATCGGCAAATGCAACTGACCGAATAAGTAGAAGTCACAGGGAGCCATATCAGGCGAATACGGTTAATGATTGATGGTAAAAATGCGATTTTTGGTCAAATAATCGGTCGTAACTAGGGCTCTGTGAGCCGGTGCATTATCATGCAATAAACGCCAACTTCCTTCCTCGCGATATTCTGGCCGAATACGACGAATGCGATGCACCAAACGCTTCAAAACTTCAACATAAAACAAAGCGTTAATTGTTTTTCCCGGTGGAACAAACTCTCGATGAATTATTCCCTTTGAATCGTAGAAACAAATGAGATGAGTTTTGATTTTTGACTTCTCACGGCGGGTTTTTTTCGGATTTGGCTCATCTGGGTGCTTCCATTCGGCACTTTGACGCTTTGTTTCGGGATTATATTGAAAGCACCACGTTTCGTCACCGGTTACGATGTTGAACAAGAAATTTGGATCACGTCTGGCTTCCCGAACGATGTCTTTTGCGTGCTCAATTCACTGCGCTTTTTGGTCGTCGGTTAAAGTGTGCGGAATGAAGCGAGAACACACTTTACGGAGACCCAAATGTTCGGTTAAAATGCGATCAATTGATGTTTTGGAGATGTTCAATTCCATTTCCATCAATTCCAATGATGATTTTGGCTGCATTTTGATAAAATCACGCACAGTTTTGATGGCATCGTCAGTAATCACAAATTTCGACTGGCCGACGTGTTCGTCGTCATTCAAGTCTTCACGACCATTCTTGAATCGATTCAACCACTCATTAACACGGCCACGGGATAAACAATCATCACCATAAACTTGCTTTAACAATTTAAACGTTTCGGTAAAAGTTTTACCAAGTTTAAAACAGAACTTAATATTAGCTCTTTGTTCGATCGACATTCTCGTACCAAAGTTAAAAACATACTGTCACATTGAGCGGGATATTTCGGCGTCTACTAGACCAAATGTCATGAAATTTAGACAGTATGTGAATGAAAGATGTACCTTTCCAACGCATGTCCTCACACATAGATGGCGCCACCAGAAACGTCCCTATTGCAAAAGTCCTGTTTACTTTGGGACGCACCTTGTATAATTATACTTAGACATTTCTTTGTAAATAATTCGCACCGTATATATTTTTAAAAATTATTTGTGTATTTTTCAGTAATTTGTGTTGAGGTACATTTATTTTTGAGATCGGAATGAGTATCAGAAATTAAAAAAATTTTTTAAATTAAAATAAAGTGAAGAACAATACATAGCTTCTTCGTGAAGACAGAAACACAATTCTAATTCCTTAAAAAACGAATGAAAAGCAAACAAATCAATAAATATAACTAATTTTTTACAATTCTAATTAACTATTTAACTAACTTACTTGCACACTAATTAACTTAACTAATTAATAATTAAATAATTAACCAATTCCAACAAATTTTTTAATTAACTCTTCCGATAACCCCGAATTCCGAGACATTTTGAAATACTGAAATGCAATGTATAGTCACAGATAACTCATCATATATGTAGATGTCCACTCTCATACAACGAAAACGGCACAAAAATTTCAAGCTCTGAATTACAGGTTTTTTCCTAGCTATTTTACGCACACAGCTGCATTTGCTCATCCAGAACTCTTGCCGAATTGAATTAATTTAGAATTTCTTTTCTTGCTTGCTGATATTCTTTTCTGCAACATACATTTATGATTTTAGCTGCGCCGATCATGTGGTGTATTTGGTGTAATAGGTAGACAGCACGTCAGGTATTTGTAACTTCTTTTTGGTCGTAATTTTCGCCTCGGGTTCGAAGCTGGGCGAGGAGCAAAATTTTTCTTAACATTTAACGCTTAATTTTATAAACATTTTTAATCGGTTATACCTGAAACTAATAATGTATTGAAAAATATTGATATAAGTAAATCGGCTCTAACAATATTTCAGCGCACAAATTATTCTTGTGTATGATCAAAGAATATGAAGTCTTTATTTTCTTTGGTGTGATACATACACATCGTTGCCAAGGCGACCCATTGCCAATAGCTGCGGCGCCAGCAGGTCTATCCATTGCGTCGGCGTAACTGTATTGCGACAATGTAGTGACCGCTGAACAATTCAATTCGTTTTGGCAAATTGTGTCGGTCTTTTCATTCTTTTTTGCGAAAAGCAAGTGCCTGGGCGTACCCAGCAACAAATAAAAGGGGAAAGATATAGCTACATTTCCAAATTCAGAATATAAAATTCGAATAGAATAGAAATGAATATAGATTTATGTACATATGTACATATGTATATAAAATATAGAATAACGAGGGAAGAAATACCCTCCTCTACCCATACCTAGGCACGCCCATGAGCGCCTGTATGGTTGTTTGTAACCGTATGCTGCGCATGATTGATTGATTTTAAAACTTGCGAACAATTATATGTGTCTCCAAAACCAAACAATTTACTAATCAAGAGATCTAGAAACCAAATAAATTTTTCATTTATATTGTTTTCACGGGTCTTAAAAAAAGGAATCTATTTAAAAAGAAGCCATTAAAAAAAATCTTGGCAGTTACAGTAAGGATCGAACCGCGCACCCGTCGTCCGAGACACTCCCGCTTACGCATTCGACCATCAACACTCAATCCCGACTGGTTGCTTAAAAGGTATGATAACAGACAAGCGCCGTTTTAACTAAAAATCACATATTTCTGTATCTCAAAACAGAGCACAATGCGTGTGAAGCGGTGATTGTGTGAGTGACATTAGAGGCCAAAAAGCTCTTATCGGAGGCCAAATTTGTGGAACTTTTTGACACATTTTTTCCTTTGCCGCTGGACATCTATATGATGAGTTATCTGTGGTATAGTACTCGTATTCAGTTGCAAAAAGTCACGTTAAAGGTAATCTTCGTCGTTTCGACGACGCCTAGTTTTGTTTTTCTATAAAAAAAGAAAACTTACGCTACGCTCGTGCTGCAAAACCTTGTATATCGCGATAGCACATCGCCAACTGAGATTACACGAAAAGGGAAAGCAATCAGATCGGAGAATAAGGAGAAATTTGAAGAAATGTATGTGGTGTTCGTCGAATCGACGAAGATTACCTTTCTAGGGTTAAGTGAACTGGCTGAAGTATTTTTTTTCTTTTACTTGAGTTTTCCTGAAATACGTTTTTTTGTCTTACAGAGTTTAAACATTTGTGCCTTTTTATAATATTATTAGAAAAATATATTATGTTTTTGTTGTAAAATGAACTGAACTGTTACTTTTATGAAATGTTTTAAATTGTTTGCTGTTTTCTTTGTTATAAGTTGTAAACATTATTTAACCCTAGAAGGGTAACTTTCGTCGATTCGACGAACACCACATACATTTCTTCAAATTTCTCCTTATTCTCCGATCTGATTCTTTCTCTTTTCGTGTGATCTTAGTTGGCGATGTGCTTTCGCGATATACACACGTTTTGCAGCACGAGCGCAGCGTAAGTTTTCTTTTTTTACAGAAAAACAAAATAGTACAGTAAATAGGTATATTTTACTAAAAAAAATACTTAATCCCTGAAATTTTGAGGGTGTGTTCGGGGGCATGTCCTGAGTCTAAAACTGAGTTTTCGGGGGGAAGATACTACCCCCTGTTTATTTAGGGGTGAGTTCGTTTTAATTCCTTATCTCCGGTGCTCTTGCTCGTACCGTCAAGTCCGAGGGATCAAATTTGTGGGGAATAAAATTATCTATCTAATGATAATACAATCGAGGTCATAGGTCGATTAGGTGAATCACAATGGCCGGTCAAAGGTCAAAAGTGAGGGATAGTTTTTCGTTTTTCGTGAATACCGTGAAACCGGTAGGTTTTTTCGCATACTGCTTCGATACCATTTTAAGAACCTGAAATTACATACAAAATGAGTGCTCGAACACTCATCTACTATAAATAGTTTGCCGTCAATCCAACGACCAAGTTGACCGCGCGCGCTGTACGTGCGAGCCGCGCACTAGTGGAGTGTGTCAGTCGGAAAAGAGGCCGAAATCCGGTAGTCTTCTTGGACACGACGAGACTACTTCCCCCCCTGTTTTCGAGGGTGCTGAAGACGATGGTGCTGAGCAATTTGCTTTTTGGGCGGGGGAAGACCCTCAAAAGGGTTAAAAACCCCCTTTTTACGCCCATTATGGTAACAAAACACATCTATGGAAAGCTTTTGTAAGGCAATATGGGTATCAAACGATTCAGCGTGTCATTGCGGCAAACATAGGCTATAATATAATCGGCCACGCCCACTTTCCGCGCCCACTTAACTAACAAAACAAAAGTACACTATCTGTTTGTAACTAAATGTCGATGTAAAATGATTCTGTGTTTCATAGGGCTAAACATAGGTTATATGAGATTGACCATGCCTACCTGATACGTTTTCCCGCCACGCACACTATAATGACAAAGCTTTGTTTTGTTAGTTAAGTGGGCGCGGAAAGTGGGCGTGGCCGATTATATTATAGCCTATGTTTGCCGCAATGACACGCTGAATCGTTTGATACCCATATTGCCTTACAAAAGCTTTCCATAGATGTGTTTTGTTACCATAATGGGCGTAAAAAGGGGGTTTTTAACCCTTTTGAGGGTCTTTCCCCGCCCAAAAACAAATTGCTCAGCACCATCGTCTTCAGCACCCTCGAAAACAGGGGGGAAGTAGTCTCGTCGTGTCCAAGAAGACTACCGGATTTCGGCCTCTTTTCCGACTGACACACTCCACTAGTGCGCGGCTCGCACGTACAGCGCGCGCGGTCAACTTGGTCGTTGGATTGACGGCAAACTATTTATAGTAGATGAGTGTTCGAGCACTCATTTTGTAGGTAATTTCAGGTTCTTAAAATGGTATCGAAGCAGTATGCGAAAAAACCTACCGGTTTCACGGTATTCACGAAAAACGAAAAACTATCCCTCACTTTTGACCTTTGACCGGCCATTGTGATTCACCTAATCGACCTATGACCTCGATTGTATTATCATTAGATAGATAATTTTATTCCCCACAAATTTGATCCCTCGGACTTGACGGTACGAGCAAGAGCACCGGAGATAAGGAATTAAAACGAACTCACCCCTAAATAAACAGGGGGTAGTATCTTCCCCCACCCCCTCGAATACGAAAACTCAGTTTTAGACTCAGGACATGCCCCCGAACACACCCTCAAAATTTCAGCCATTAAGTATTTTTTTTTAGTAAATGCGATTTATTTGTCTCTATTTACTGTACTAAAACTAGTCTTCGTCGAAACGACGAAGATTACCTTTAACGTGACTATTTGCAATTGAATACGAATATTGCACATTGCATTTCAGTATTTCAAAATGTCTCGAAATACGGGGTTATCGGAAGAGTTAGTTGAACAAATTTTGTTTTGCTTTTCATTAATTTTTTAAGGAATTATGTTTGTGTTTCTGTCTTCATGGAGAAGCTATGTTTTGTTCTTCACTTTATTTTAAATTTAATTAAATTATTTTCTGATACTCATTCTAATCTCAAAAATAAATTTACCTCAACAAAAATTACTTAAAAATACACAAATAATTTTTGAAAATATATAAGGTGCGAATTATTTACAAAAAATGTCTTCGTATAATTATATAATAAAGTTTGAGTTTATACGATTTCTAGTTTCGTCGATTCGACGAAGATTAACAACAACGTATGTAAAATATGATTACCCTTCTAGGGTTAAAAGAAGTGTACTTTGTTTTTGAAAAAATTTAATAAAACAATCGTATGCATTGAATTCAGTATATTTAAAAATTATAGAAGGTGTTGTCTTCTTTATTAAAAAAAAAATTGCCAAAAGTACAAAATTTAAAGTTGTTGGGTAAATTGTACCAACAATATCTCCAAATATCTTCACTGTATAGTCGAATTCTTCTTTATTGAAAATTTGCCAATTTGTGTGTCTATTTTAAAAGAAAATAAAATATTGAATCAGAATCGGTGAATCACAAGTGGCTGCTGTGGAAGTGACCAGCCATCGCTGTTCAACAACCACACCAGCAGCCAGTGCAAGGAAAAAGCAAAACGGACGGGCCATCGTCCATCTCGAAATGCTCGCTCCTTACCTTCCTGCTTCACCGCTGATCGCAAAAGAGGAAGATTGGCGCGTGCAGCGCTCTTTTATACTACAACGAGAGGAGCTTCTGCACAGCTTTTCGAAAGCTCTTTACATGAGTAAAATACAAAAATGAGACGAATATAATTACATTTGTGACACTTAAAAATAGGGGTGAGTGGGATAGATTGATTACAATACAAAGTTGTAAAACTAAAATGTCTACACTACAGTGGGACCTTATGCTACAAAATTAATTTAAGGGGGTTATATATATATATATATGTATATACTATTTGAATATGTAGTTTCAAATCAGTTACAAACTAACTAATTTTTAATTAGTCACAAAACAACTAGTTTTAAATCAGTCGATTATTAATTGGTTTGAAAACAACTAATATAGTTATAAACTACTTGGGAAGTTATGCAGAGGTAGACAATTGATGTGCTGCTAAGACATCACCACGTTAAAATAATCACTTCTTTTCACTTTCTTTCAAAATACCTAATTTGTAATCAGTACTATACAGAAAAAGACTAGTTATAAAGTAGTTTAAAATTAGTTACATTTCCTGCAGGGTATGTACATATAAGTATGTAAGCACATGTGTAAAAATCAGAAAACATAACGCGCATTTTTTTTACCAGGCCTTTTTACGTGTTAATCGAAAATGCGTTGCAACATGTGAACCGTGTTAAAACGAGGCCGTGTTATAAGAGTTACGTTTTAACCCATTAAAACCTGACCCCAGAAAGGCTTGTGCGATTTCCATAAAATATTACACAATCTTATTAATTGACCTAATTAAGAAAAAAAATCAAGCAAAAAATTCATACCATGTTTTTTTTTTGTCATGTTTTTCGCAAACATTACACAAATAAACAAAATCAAACATTTTCGGAAAATAAAATGTGCCAATAAAATATCAGCTGCTTGGATTTTGACATTTTCACGCGTTGCGTTGTATGAAAATTGGCAGTGTTTAGGCCCAACGTTGTATTCGCGCAACACAAAACTTAAAGCATATTTTTTGTTTAAAAAATAAAAAAAAAATTTTTCAAAACTTATTTTTAAATAGTTTAGCATTGCAAAATGCAGCCCACTAAAGGATTTTGATAGGTTTGAAGAATAAGTATTTTTGATTGAATTTCAAAAATTCCCAAAAAAAAACCTTTGACTTTGGATCGAAAAAAACGTATGAATATTTAAATAATTTTGAAATTTGAGTATGGCAGAATCTAAAACGATCAATTCTAATCCAATTCTACCCATTTTCAAGTCTTATGTCTTTATGAATTACTTAATATAGCGAAATTCCCAAACGTTGCGCAAACGCAACGCTCAGGGCTTAATGGGTTAAGCGAGGTCTGCCTGAACTCAGAATTTAAAATAATTCAAAACATGTTCACTGTTTCAAATCAACATCTGACAGGATACAAAAAATTCTAGGAGTTTAGTTACGAAATAAAATTTAACATACCTTAAATTGAATGAAGATTATTTAAATGAAATAAAAAATTACAAAATACAATTTTGTTTTACATAATGCACAGAACTTTCGCGTCCCAAAAGCGGGCATTGAGAGAATTAAAAATAAAACGAAATACTTTGAATTCAAGTACATTAAATTATAGATAAAATTGAATTATTTTAATAAATCAAGATTTTATATGAAATGATAATATTCATTACAACTCAAACACACTGCATTTTTTTAAATTAATTAAACATTTAATAAAAAACAAACAATATATTTGTCGTTCGTATTTTTCCCCTCTTATTTCAAGCCCATAAATTCAGCACTACGGTCCGTATCCAATAAGAAAGTTGCGTCCCCAAAACAATGTGAGAAATCCAAAGAAGGTAAGTTACTTTTGCGAATCTGTATTGCACTTTCAGAAATTTGAGACTCGCAGGGTATTTTGGTTGATGAGGTTGGCTTTTGTACATGTAATAATTGGCTTCACTTAACTTGTGGCGAAGCCATTTGAATGCGTTATGTGTTAACTTGCTTTCTGCCAGTAAACCGTAGGCATACGCATTATAATTTGCTGTAAGTACTGAGATGTGATGAGTTAGGTTTGAGAAAGATATCGAAAACTTAAAAAAAAGTATTGTACAATAGTTTTCTTATTCATCCACTATTGAAAAAGAAACTGTTCAGAATTTGAAATATAGGTTTATTTCACTCTTGTAAGATTTAGAATACCCTAAAACTTTTTAAGGGTTTCTATTTACTGTCAAATTTCTTAAACTATAATTTTAGCTATGTAAATTTTTAGAATTTAGGTATCTTCAAATAAGAGAGTATGTATGTACATATAAACACTGGACAGCCGATTTTTATTAACTAGTGTCGTCCTGTTGAAATTCGATTATTTTCGCATGAAACAACCAATGAATGCAATTTGTAAAGGAAAGGATAGTTGCTCACATGTTATCAACATCTCAACCAACCAAATAAAACAAAGTTTGTAATTGTGCTTGCCTTTTCACTCTCTCTACTGGTGAAATAAGTGTTGAAATCGGTTTAGAAAAAGTGGCATAAGTATTACAAAAAAAAGTTTTAATATTTAGATTTGCAGCAAAAAAGTTAAGGCAAAAACCCGAGTTCGGTAAATATTTTGCAAAAACAAAGTTCATATACAAAACTACCAAGTACCGAAATAGCGATGTAACCCGCTCGGTGTGAAAACCTCTATTATGGATTTCACTTAAAATGTTACTTCGGTACAAGCTCCATAGAGGACAGTGAAAATGGTGATCAGGAAATAGATTTTTGCAACATTAACGCCTTGAAAATTATTAATGCGGAATTAATTTACAGTGTGTTCAACAAATAACGTTTTTCTCTCATAGAGTGTACATTACATTTATTTGTAAAAATGTTTTCTTTTTGAGAAATAGATATTATTATAAGTTTCGACAGAATGGTTAATATGGGGTCCAATCTCCTGCATTGTCTATAATAGCGTGACATCTTTGGCGATAACTGGCAGCCAAAATTTCAGCATATTCCAGGAAAAGAGACCTCCACGTTCTTTTGATCAATCGAATAAAATGTTTTGATGATTTTATATTACATTACATTTATTTGTAAAAATGTTTTCTTTTTGAGAAATAGATATTATTATAAGTTTCGACAGAATGGTTAATATGGGGTCGAATCTCCTGCATTTTCTATAACAGCGTGACATCTTTGGCGATAACTGGCAGCCAAAATTTCAGCATATTCCACGAAAAGAGACCTCCACGTTCTTTTGATCAATCGAATAAAATGTTTTGATGATTTTATATTCCTTTTTGATATCTTAGCTTTCATTATAGCCCGTACATTCTCTATGTCATTTGCATCTGGTGCCTTTAACGGCCAATCCAAAGTTGCAATATTGTGATCCTCTTTCCACTTAGTGCATAGTCTACTTTTGTGTTTCGGGTCGTTATCTTCTTGTAGTATCCAATCGGTGTAATTTTTCCAATATAATTTTTCAGCAGGGTTCAATAAACAATCCTTGTACAATTTCAGCATTCTAACTGCATTTAAATTGCCGGTGAAACACTTTAGAACGCCAAAGTCTTGGGCAGAGAAGCATCCATACACATGGACCTTCTGGGGATGCTTTTCAGTTCGTTGAATAAATTTGTCACCTTTTTTAATCAAACATGTCTAATTGGATTAAACAACATAAAAGTTGATTCATCTATAAATATTACTTTGGTCCAATCACGATCGATATTTGTGTAAGCCCACTGAAGACGCTTTTAAATATGCTTTTTTGAAAGCAACGGTTTCAAAAAAGCATATTTTTCGACCAGCCACTTTGAAGGATAGTAGCTCTGCACTTAGACATTATATCTTTGAACTTTTGATGCAGAAAATAGCTTTGGTCTTTTGGTAACCTCTCGAAACAATAATTTTTTTTAAAAACGATAAGTTTAGAGATGTTGGCGAAGGCACGAAAAAAGCTTTTTTTTAGGCATATTTTGAATATTCTGAAAAATATATAACCTTTTCAAATTATTGAGTTATTATTGATTATTTACGAAGCCTAAAGACCAAATTACCACAATCAATTGATATCCATAAGATTATGAAAATATTTGTACCTATCAGCACCGCGTACTTTTCAGTGGTCGAAAAATCGACGATTGGCCAGAAGTCGTCATGTATGTACATACAGTATTGTGCAAAACCTAAGCAACGTTTGTATTACTCATGAATAAAACTCCATATTTGCTAATAGTTCAATACGAAGTGGGAATAATTTTATATTTATGTAATGCTTAGAATGTAATTACAATAAATATATAAAAAAACCAAACATATCAATTCACAAACGGTAAAAACATTTACGAAAACAAAACAAACTCCAAAATTAGCTGTGCAAAACCTAAGCAACTTTATACTAGTATTTGGTGTAATACCCTTTGCTTTGTATGACTGCAGCACATATTTTAGGCATTGACTCAATTAGGTTTAAAATTGTGGTTTTAGATATTTCCCCCATTCTTCATTTGACTTAAAAAAACAATTCTCCCATATTACGAAAGCGTGTTACGCCCAGACGCCTTTTAAGAATGCCGAACAAATTTTCGATGGGATTCAAGTACGGTGATTGGGCCGGCCATTCAAGGACTGTAATCCTATTTGAACTGAGCCACTCTTTTACCAACTTCGATGTGTGTTTCGGATCATGGTCGTGTTGAAACACCAATCGAAGTGGCATATTGTCTTCGGCATAGGGCAGCATCTGGTATTCTAAAATATCCTTATAGACAAAGCGATCCCTTTATGTCGGAATTTCGTGTACAGGGCCAAGACCAAACCCAGAGCAGCATGTCCAAATCATAACACTTTCGATAACTGAGTTCAATTCACTTAAAAATCACCGTTATGATAACCGTAATTCTAAAACAGTAGCTGAAGCTAACAGAGTTGCTTACGTTTCGCGCAGCGAATTTGGGTATCTATTTAAATGTCGTTGATTTATTTCTCACTAGTGAAGTTATATGTATTGCCCTGTAAATATTTGTTGTAATTACATACTAAGCTTTAAAATAATACCAAATTATTTCGACTTTATCTCCACTATTTGAAAATATTTTGTTCATAAGAAATTAAAAAGTTGCTTAGGTTTTGCACAATACTGTATATAAGCCAACAATTGTTTGTTTTCATGCTTGATTATTATTTCACTAAAACTATGTACATATATATTTGTTTTTATTTGAAATTGAATTTTTATTAATTTATAAAAAAAATTTGTAAAAAAAAAACACAAAAAAATCCAATAATTTTCTTGATTAAGGTCCTAAATGTAAGTCCTTAAAAGGAATTACAAAAATATTGGCTATTTTTGGTAGCGGCCGAAAATGGGTTAACAAACGTGGAAGTGGTTTTAAGATATTTTGCAGTTTTTTTAACTGACCATTTAGGCCCCTTAGGATACTTTGTCAAAAAGCTCGATTCGAAATGTTTCTTAAATAGCACACTAATTTTGGTTACACGTGTCGCAGCTGAAAGTACAAATAGAATTGATTGAAACTTATGCGTCGACAACCGCAACAATGTGCGCTTATGTAAAAACAGAACCAGTAAATGTTTACTTAAGGGGTCAATCTCATGCGCGGACAGGAAAAATGGACATTTTTCAGAAATTATTTCCTTTGTGAATACGAGGAATTATCAAAAAAAGATATTCCACTTTAATTTATTCATTGTTATGGTACAAAAATAAAAATTTTTTTTTTAATTTTTTCAAACACTTTTTTGCGATTAAAGACACGGCTTCTGACGCGTCATGGTCAGCTGGCGGGGATTGTTTTGAGTCACAGGATTATCTGAAACATAGATTTCAAAGAAATTCTTAATCAGTATGAACGTACCTCTCGCCCGTAGTAAATTTGAATTTTTTCATAAGAATCTCACAAAATGGCAGGCATTGGAAGTTAGAGCAGTAAAAAATGGTTGTTTTTGAAGATTTTATCAATGAAAAAAAATATGAAATTTTTAACATATCAGAGTGAATTTACTAGGGGCGATAGCTAACAGTATGTAGAATGACGTGACAAAATCGCAGAGAGATTGGATGAATGGTTTTTTTTAAATCATCCCCGCCATTTCAAAAAAAGGCGTTCCGAGAAAAACACGTTTAAAGTTTTGACTAACTGATTGAATCCTTGCTAGAAACCTTGACCGCTCGTTATATAAATGTCTGTAGAAGCCGAAATACTTGAAATTTTCCAATACAATTTTGACAGCACCTTCTTCAAGGATGATACATTCCAAATATGTAAAAAAAAAATTGATTTTTACAAAATTTCACATGAGGACCCCCTTCCTCTACTCTCGCGGTTTCGAAAAATCTATTTTTTTTTTTGCATAATTTCAATCTATATGTATCTGAGAATACGCCACAGAAAGGATTCCGTGATAATCACATTTCTTTGCATGTTGCTGGGAACCGAAAGGTACCCGTCCCGTGCCGTTTTCGAGAAACTAAGCAACGTAATTTATCTTTAAAAACGCGTTTTCCCGAAAGTAGTGTTTTTTTGGCTGCCGAGTAAGACTTTTTATAAAAGTATTAGTCCGATTTCGATAATTTTTTTTTAAAATTGTTCAGAAAACATACCGCTATGTTTTTCCGAGTACGATTTTCAAAATTTTATTTTGTTCCGTTTTTATAGCGCCTAATAGGTCAAAAAAAAGGTGAACTTTTACACAGTGCAAAATAACAAATTTCTGTCTCGGGGAAACATAGTCAACGTTACTATGATTGTAACGAATACCAATTTTCTGATTTCAGATCACCCCATTGGCCACAACTTTGTTTAAGCGCGACCATTGCAGTTTTAAAATCCATGTCATCAATGACATTTCAAGGTCGCGGGAGTTTTTTTTTCCTCTTCAAAAATGAAAATTTAAAGTCAAAACATGTATTTCTAAAAATTTAAAAAAAAAAATTTTTAATTCTATGCAGTAGATCTTTCGTAATTAATTTCCCAAATAACAGCTCAATTTCTTGCCTGAAGAGTAGAGGACCCCCTTAAAAGTAAACCGAATGAGCGAATAACGTTTATTGTTGAACACACTGTATTAGATCGATCAGTTAGTCAAAAAATAATCAAAATTATGGGTAAAACATGTTTCATACTAGTGCATAGCAAAAGTTAGACTTTATTTTTTTGTATGTATTTTCTTGTAAACAGCAAAAAAAATTATTTAGTGGGAGGCTTACCCACATTTTTAATCTTTTTGTGTAGGTCCATCATTAAATTCTGGACACAGCCAGAACCTAATTTTTTGGCAACACTATTCCAATCTCTTTTAAATTTTTGAACGGAGTTAGCCGGTTTAGGTCTTTTTTAAGGTCCCTCTTCATCAACGCCCAGAATTTCTCGATGGGGCGTATCTCTGGACAATTTGGGGGATTCATGTTTTTCTTAACAAAATTTATGTTCTTCTCCTCATACCACGTTAGTACTGGCTTAGCATAGTGGCAAGAAGCTAAGTCGGCCCAAAACAAAGTCTTGCCAGTGTGTTTTTTCACCAACGGCAGCAATCTCTTCTTGAGGCACTCATTAAGGTACATTTCAGCGTTCAGAGGCCGTGAAGAATGGAGCCGACATTTTTCCACACTTGCATATTGCTTGCCAAACAAGAATCTTTTTGCCAAATTTTTCGCAAAAAATTGATTTGTCTTAAAAACACAGATTTTCTCGAAATGTCATTGCCTTTCGTCTCTTAATGTGGATATCAGAAGAAGGGGCATTTAATTTTTTCCAAATTTGTTTTCTGACTTCTTCCCACTGCATCTGTACAACGGAGAGTACAAATTTTAATATAAAAATCGTAATTCTAAGTTGAATAAAAAACTGAATTTGTATACAATATTTACGGCACTATTTTGTTTCTCTCTCAGTGGATAAATGTGATACATTATTTTTTTTAATACATGTTAATGTATTAGAATTCCGAATTCTCTTGTTATTTTATTTAGTTTTTAATTATTTCTTTTCTCGTTGTTTTGTTATTTTGTGATGAATATTATATTACAAACAATATGTAATAGTTCCTTTTGTTATTTTCTAAAATAGACTGTGTTTTTGATTGAATTCATTCGTGTTATTTTTTCTATGTAATCGGCATCGGCCGATTTTCGCCCTTTCGGCCGATTAATCAGCATCGGCATCGGCCAAAAAATTTGGTATCGGTCGAACTCTACGCGAAAGTGTTAAAAAAAATGAAATTTTAATCTGCGATGACGGACCAATTCCTCCATCGATCTTGCTCGAACTCATTTTTCGTGCCTTTTTTACCTAATTCGCACTCCTATTACAAAAAATTTAAAATAAATTCTTTTTCGTAAAATCGGTACGAAATGGGTTAAAAAAGGTAACAGTAACTTTTGGCCACCAAACAAATATTTTTTATACATATTTTTACATCTTGCGCAAATAGCTTCAAACGCGCGATTCTACGGTAACTCGGTATATATTTAGATGAATAACGCAAGTATAAAACTCATATTTTTTGTTTAGCAATTTATTACATACAGACTAAGGATCGTAATTTTTTCCCAAATTGCATAAATACATGTTTATCATTACTTTTCCATAAAAATGGAAAAAGTTTCATCACATTTGGGTTAATTGCAAGATTTTTATTTTGACTTTAATCACATTTTGTTCAACTTTAAACATTTTCATTCAAAATTTAACTTCAGTTTGATAACATTTCGATTTATCCAAAAATAACACTTAAACATACTTATGATCAATCCAATCGGTAAATTTTTATTTTCTCAACGTTGGAAATACTGTTATTGGTGTTCTGTCAAAGTTTGACGCATATCGTAAGTTTAGTATTCGATTGGCGTCTATACGAAGAGGTCGAAAAATTGTTGTATGGCGATTTTTATAATGGATGAAAAATTAGAACAACGAGCGTGACTAAAATTTTGTGATAAAAATTAAATTTCGTGTGCCGATTCGTTGAAAATGTTACAAAGGGCGTATGGTGAAGCATGTATGACGAAACACGAGCATACGAATTGTATAAAAGGATCAAAGGCGGCCGAGAGAGCCTAGAGCACGATGAGATCCCTGCACGGCCATCAACGTCTGTTACAGAAGAAAAAATCGAATCGGCGAAGCAAACCGTGTTGGAAAATCGTTGTGTATCGATTAGAGAGATTGCTGTGTTGTTGAGCATCTCATTTGGATCAGCCGAACACATTTTAACTAATATTTTGGGCATGAAACGCGTCGCTTCTCGGCTGGTACCAAAAAAGCTGAATTTCAAAACCAAAAACAACAAACAAACAAAAACAGCGTCGTGTTGATGTGGCCAAAGAGATGATTTCCAACGCAGACAGCGACCCACAATTCATTGAACGCATCATTACTGTCCAGACATGGCCCCGTGTGACTTTTCTATTTCCCAAACTCAAATTGCCATTGCGGGGAACGCGTTTTGAGACCATAGAGGCCATAAAAGAGAATTCACTGCGTGAGCTGAAGGCCATACCTTTGGCGGCCTATAAAAAATGTGTGAAAAATTGGATCAAACGTTGGCATAACACTTCGTTCAATAATGTGTGTGACTGACACATAGATGGCGGCACTAATACTAAATCAATATTTTTTTTCGAAATTGTGAACCTTTTTAGGCTTACTGTCAAAATTATATGTCAATCCGACCATTAGTTTACAAGTTACAGTGCTTTAAGTGACACTACTTTTGAGTTTTCAAAAAAAATGAATTCAAAGCAATTCCGTGTGCTGATTTATCATTTTTTTTTAATGAAAAAAAATACTGTTCAATGCCAGGAATGGCTTGAAAAACATTATTCGGACTCTGCTCCATCAAAAAGAACCATTCGTAAGTGGTTTGCTAAATTCCGTACAGGCCATATGAGCACCGAAGACGATGAACGCAGTGGACGTCCAAAAGAGGCTGTTACGGACGAAAACATCAAAAAAATCCACAAAATGATTTCGGAAGATCGTAAATTGAGGTTGATTTGTATAGCTGACACTCTAAAGATATCAAAGGAACGTGTTGGACATATCGTTCATGAATATTTGGGTATGCGAAAGCTATGTGCAAAGTGGGTGCCGCGCGAGCTCACAATCGACCAAAACCAGAACGTGTCGATGCTTCGGAGCAAAAAAAACAAAATGGTACAGAAAACTTGGAAGATCGCTATAATCGGTGTATCGCCCTCGATGGCAACTATGTTGATGAATAAAAACGAATTTTGGCAAAAAAATTTGTTTTAATTAGTTAGTCACACACATTATTGAACGAAGTGTTACATGTATTGCCGCAGGAGGAGAGTAATTTGAAGGGAAAGAAATTTATTAAAAATTTAATTGATTTCCATTTTTTTAAATTTCCGTTCTTTTTTGATCATAAGGTACATACATAGTTGATAAAAAAAAGAAACTATTAAATTGTTCGTACTTATAGTTTTACTTCGATTTCGATAAAAAACAGTTGATCGTTTTGATTAAATTTTCTATGCTTCGGCTTTCAATTAAAACCAAAAATTATGGGTTCATGTCAAATTTTATGTAAAATTTATACTTTATATTGCAATTTCCTCAATTACTTATTTTCTTTACTGGCCATAACTACCCATTGCCGTCTCTGCTTTGCACACACATTCTCCTCAATTTAATCCTTCCCTACCCTCTACAGGGTTTTACTGCGGAAAGTTAAAATTTTTAATTTGTCGATTGTGTGGTGTGTGGTTATATCGGGTGCGCCATCTAAATGTGGTCGATGGAAATATTGAATAACTTTGACAGATTTACACCGATTGACGTCGTCGAACACATTTCGGAAAGGTTATTGCATTACAATTTTAACCATGAATCGATTCACGCCCAAAGAACGCGCGGAAATAGTAACAATGTTCATTAAATGTAATCGTTCAGTTGTTGCAACACAGCGTGCGTATCGTCAAAAGTATCGCGGTCGTTCTGCGCCTAAAAAGATTTAACGGCACCGGACTTTTTTTGTGGGGATTTTAAAAAAGCAAAGTGTATGCCAACAAACCAAAGACTTTAGACGAGCTTAAGGACAATATTCGAGCCAAAATCACTGCGATATCACCCGAGATGCGGGCAAAGTCATGGAAAATGCCAGAAAAAGAGCTGAATTTTGTATCCGCAATGAAGGTGGTCATCTGATCGACGTTGTTTTTGGAAACTGAATGGAAAAAATTGTAAAGCTTCAAATTTTATAAAAATAAATCGTTTTCCAAAATCGATTGAGAATTGTTCAAGTTATTCAATATTTCCATCGACCACATTTAGATGGCGCACTCGATACTTAGTAACAGTCCATTTTTTTTTAATTTTTTATTTTAATTCCCGAACCCTGTAATATTATTAAATATACAATTTTTAACGCGAAACTAATAATCTAATATATCTTCATTTACTTAATTTAATATAAGTCTGAGAGCGAAGCCTAGCGGTTGTGTTTTTTCGAGCTCGCAGTGAAAAGTCAATTAGAACTTCTTTGAACTTCTTCTATAATGCCGTGTGTGTGCGGGCAGAAAGTTGACCGTGCGCGTGAATTGTTTCACCTTGACTGTGTGGGCATTTTGCCAGTGGATCTGGAGTTCCTGAACAAATCGAATGAGCTTTTTTATTGCAAAACCTGTGCAGTTGCCCGCCGTCAGTCTATTCGGTCTCCTCCCCATCCGCGGGTTCAGCTAATGATGCAGTACAACAAAATGCTAATAACAATGTCAATAAACAACAGTTATCACTGCTGACGCTTTACAATGAAATTGTCGCTGTGAGAGCTGATAATGCTCGTGCCTTTGCCATAATCTGCACTCTTCAAGAGGAAAAAAAGCTCCCTCTCCAAAATACTGAGCTTTTGCTTGCTGAACTACACTCTCTCCATGACAAATTTCCTGAGGTTGTCTCGCCCGTTTCTACGCTTGCTGGTGAAGTTAAAGACCTGAGTGGGGCTGTCTCTGCCTATCTCCACAACAAAGTTGGTGCTTCAAATGCCAATGTGGCCTCAAAAGCTACTCAAACCGAATCCGCGTATGCTGTTGCTGCTGTTGATGCCAACGATGCTGATGATCTCAATGCTGCTAGCTCTTCACCATCTATCGCTGCTGCCTCTTTGCCACCGATTGTCACTGAGGCTGGTGTGCTACTGTTGCTTCGTATGCTGCTATAACCGCTACAACTGCTCCGATCCCCGCTGATGCTGCTGCTAACGCTGCTTCGTACGCTGCTGTCACTACGAATGCCCTAGTTGCTGCGCCGCCTTCGTCTGCTGCTGCTGCTAATTCGGCGACTGTTTCTGTGACGCCCGCTGGAGACGGCGGTGGTACCAGACGCGCAAAGCCAAGGACTGCGATAGTCGGCTCGAACGAGAACTCTGGTCTTGAGGTAGCTCATGGGAATCTAATAGATTACATCGCCAACAGAACTGGCGTTGAAAAGAAACACCTCGCGTGCTTCAAGCTCATCAAAAAAGATGTGTCTATCGAATCGCTCAAGCGTGTTAATTGTAAGCTTAGTGTGACTGCATCACTGTATGAAAAACTTTTAATTCCGTCTGTATGGCCAGTGGAATTCAAAGTACGCCCGTTTCAGTTTTTCCCAAAACCTGCCCTGCTGCCAACGAAAAGTTAGTGTCTGGTCCTATGGTTCCTGCTAATAATCGTCTGAAAATCTACATGCAAACAATTTCTGGGCTCAGAACTAAGGCACAGATTTTGCGTTTATTTAGTTCGCATCTTGATTACGACATTATAGTCATCATTGAGACGGCTGAATGAAAACTTCTTCAGTGATGAGTATTTTGATTCCAATCTCTACAATGTCTTTCGTAAAGATAGGGATTTTAATCTAACTGGCTGTGCTAGGGGCGGTGGTGTTCTTATTGCTGTGCAAAGTAAGCATCAGGCTCTGTGGTTGCACTTAAGAATCAGGATGCGCTTCTTGATCAACTTTGTGTCTACATTAGGGGTACTTTTGACTCCCTCTTTGTTTGTGCTTCATACATTCCGCCAAACAGTAGCCACAACCTCGACACTGCCCATGTTGACAATGTCACATCACTAGCTCAGAACAATGCAAGGGTGATCATCTTTGCGTGCTTGGGGACTTTAACCCTTAAATGCATGGCGTACCATATATGGTACAATCCTAAATCCTTCGTACATCTGTTGAATCAATTTAAATCATGTTTGTGCTTGCTCTAGATTGATTCGAAAATAATTGCCAAATGTATTTAAGGGTTAACCTTTGTAATATTAATTGGTCATGCACTATTTCCAAAGCTGCTCTTATTGCCTGTGATGTCAATAGTATCAACGAAATTTACCTAGTAGATAGTTTCTTAAGGCAGGTTTCTACCTTGTGCGGCCGAGAAAACATGTTTTTTTTGAAAAATTTTTGATGGGAAGGTTTTTAAGATAAACACTGGAAAATTTTTTCAGATGTAGGTATATGTTTATTGTATAAGTAAAAAAAGTTTCAAGATAAAATATGCAAAGGGGGGGAGGGGGCCATCGAGCAATGGCGGCAGGACTTCCTTACTCGCGGAAGTCCTGCCGCTGTTTGAGATGACTTGAAACACAACAATGAATTTTTTTCTTATTCTGTATCCTTTTGTCTATGGCAGGAACTAGGATTTTAAAAAACAAATGAAAAATGAAGGATATATGCGATTTTGACTAAAAAACTCAATTTTTACCTACTTTTTTCAATACAAATTTCTATTTTTAATGAGAAAAAATTATTATTTCTTGAAGATCCTAGTTCGTGCCATAGCTAAGACCTTGATAAATGACTGTTTAAAATTTCGTAGCTATTGCTCAACTCGTGTGGCCTAAATCACTTCCGCAAGGTCAAAAAATGTAGTTTTGAGAAAAACGCGTTCAAAGTTTTGCTTCAGCAGCTCGGCGCGCTCGACACCGCTACCTGTTTCGATAAATTGCTTCCGTAATTCGAAAGATTTCAACTTCAAATTTTGGGAGCGTATTCTACAATCATGTATTAATCCAAAAATGCATGAAAAAAAAAATCGATTTTTTTTACCGCACAAGGTAGAAACCCCCCTTAAGTATAGATCTCATGCAAATTAATTGTTTTCCAAATTAACTTGGTCGTACTTTAGATTTAATATTCTTAAGTAACACTGTCAATTTTTCTTTGCTTGAATGTACTTTTCCCATTAGTAAACCTGATATCCATCATGTACCTCTTGTGCTTGATCTGGAATTATATACATTTTCTAAAATGAGTAATATTAATTCAAATTCATCCTTTAGTTTTAAGCTATACGATTTTTTGAAATTGAATGATCTTTTGATGAGCATCAATTGGGACAGTTTGTTTCTTCATCTTGATGTTGTTAAGTGGTTTGAGATCTTTAGGACTACTGTGGTAGACATCTGCAAAAGTATTTGCTCTGTTATAACGAAAAAGCAAAAGTGCCCTGGCACAATGCTCCTTTGTTGAAACTTCGCAATAAGATAAACAAATATCATCGGAAATTCAAGAAAATCAACAATTTGGATTATTACAACTTGTATAAAAAATATTCTAAGAAATTCCTATGTTTAGATAAATTTCTGCATAGAAATTATATCCTAAGCTTTAATGCCCGTAATTTCAACAGCCAGATACCTGACCGTGTACAAACCTAACAGATATCTGATACCGATCAGGTAAGTTTATTTGGTAATTTCAACAATTTCTAACCTGCCGTGTATGTACCTGGAGATTTTAAATCAAATAGGTAAACTCTGGTTGTCAATTTGACACAATAAATGTAAAAAAAAACAAAATAAAAATAAACAAAGAAAATTTTAAATTTTGAATATAAAAACGTTCAAAATGAGTAAAAACAAGCGAAATGCAAATTTTACGCGAAGTGAAATAACAACGCTTTTACAACTAGCACATCAACTAGTGAACAACGAAAAAAAAACATGGAACAACATTGCGGCGGAGTTTAATCTCTTGGCAGCGGAAAAAGACGATGATGTACAGTTGACTGAAGAAACCGATCCGCCAAATTCTTTTTTGCCCACATACGAACGACCAAAAACCAGAAAACGGAAGACAGACGCACAGGCGACATACTACTGTGTCCAAAAAATAAAGTGACATTGTATTTATTTTGAAAATTCTTTATTTATTCTTCCAAATCAATTTCATCCCCTTCAAAGTAATCCCCTCCCGGTGCAATGCACTTATGCCGATTTTCCAATCTTCGAAACACTGATTGTAGTCACTTTCCGGGATGGCCTTCAGTTCCGTCTTCGCTGCGGCTTGTATCTCGTATATCGTATCAAAAGGGTGTCCCCGGAGCGGTCTTTTGAGCTTGCTGAACAGTTAGAAGTCGCACGGCGCCAGATCAGGTGAATACGGTGGTTGCGGAACGATATGGGTTGAGTTTTTGGAAAAAGGATCACAAATTGCGAGTGCAGTATGGGATGGATGCAGCCGCCGTGGCTCAGTTGGTTAGTGCGTTGGACCGCGAGTCGCAGGCAGCAACCTCAGGTTCAAATACTGCCTGTAATAACACCTAAAAAAATAACGGGAAAACTCGTTTTCTCTTTCGGTGGCTGTCCTCTCAGCTGGAAATGGCAAACCTCTGAGAGTAAAAATTGCTTATGAAAAAGCTCCCAACCTGCCGTTCGGAACCGGCATAAAAGTGTAGGTCCCTTCAACCCGCGTACAAATAGGCCTTAGTCTCGCGTAAGCGGGCTGTCGTGCCAGTCAATTAATTAATTAATATATAGTATGGGATGGTGCATTATCGTGGTATAAAAACCAAGAATTGTCTTTCCAGAATTCCGGCCTTTTTAGGCGGATAGCGTTACGCAATCCACGCATAACGTTCAAATAATATTCCTTGTTGACTAAAAAAAAAATAATTCTCCAAATCCTTCGACACGCGCAATTTAAATTCAATTGTCACCTTATTTTTTGGACACAGTAGTATTACAAAGACAAAAACAAACGCGAAAAAGAACTGCATGAAATTGAAATGAAAATAAAATCAGCAATTTTAAAAGAAAAACTTCTAGACATTGAAATAAAATGAAAATAAAATAAATGAAACTATATTTTTTATTTATAAAGAAGTGAAATGATGGATTAATGCATTTCTTGTAATATTCATAGAGTCTGTATTGGAATAAATAAATAAATAAATAAATAAATTTAGATTTCGTGGGGAAACTTCAATACTTCTCTCAAAAATTTACTTGTGCAGCATTACCAAATGATGGAAGATCGATTGAAGTATGGCTGTTGCAATAATCGTATCTTGAACTGTTGTCAAATTCGTTCTTATGCCCATAGCGAGAACCGGAAAGTTACCGGGCAAAAACACGATGGATATCGGTCGTGTAGAAATACACGCTACTTTACCTGCCGAATGTCGTGTATCTGAGCTTGAAATTACGAACAAAAACTTACTCGTTCGATCGTTGAAATTACGGGCATGACTCCAACATAAAATCTAACCCGAAAGCATTTTGGCATTTCGTTAACTCGAAAAAATCCTGCTCTAGTATTCCCTCGGCACTTTTCCTTGACGACAAAGCTGCCAATACACCTGCCGATGCAGCTAATCTGTTTGCGACGTTTTTTAAGTCCAATTTCACAGCTGAATTTAGTAGCGATGATAACGTCTCGTTCAATATACAACAATCTCTCGATTTCGGCAAGCTTGAGTTGTCTTCTCAAGATGTACTCGATGGCATTGCTCGACTTAAGTCCTCCCTACAAACGGATGTTGATGGCCTTTCTGCGGTCTTGTATAAGAAGTGTGACTCTCTAGTGTACCCATTAATGGTCATCTTTAACAAATCTCTTTCATCAGGTACTTTTATTGATGCTTAAAAACTGGCTTTTATCTCTCCAATCTTCAAGAGCGGTAACAGAAATGACATTAGCAACTATAGACCCATTTCAAAACTCTCTGCAACATCAAAACGTTTTGAATGCATCATCCTAGCCAAATTATTAGTTTCCGTAAAGAATATAATTTGTCCGGAGCAGCACGGCTTCTTTCCAGGTCGCTCAACAATGCCGAATCTAGCTGTTTTCTCTTTTGATTGCATCTCTCCTTTTCAGTAGCGGCTTAACGGGGGGGGGGCGGAGGGGCGGACCGCCCCGGGCCCCGGGCTGCGGGGGGCCTCCGAGAGAAGCTTAAATTTAAAGTTTCTCAAAACTGAAACTTGTAAAAAACTATTTGCGCTCACAATGGTTGTTGAAAGGTTGTTTGTCACTTTTATCAATTGAAAGAGACACAGTATCGACAATTGACTTTGAAATTGCAATAACAAATTCAGTTCAATAAAAGCAAGAAAACATCCTTTCTTAATAACAATTGTTTGCAAATTTTCAAAAAATTTTCCCTCGAAGATTGCAATATTTAATTTTTAGCTTAAAATGTTGTGCAAAGTATGCAAATACAAAATACTAAGTTAAAAATTAAATATCGCAATCTTAGAGTTTGCTTGTAAACTAGTGCGAATTACGCAATTACTTAACCTCATTAAACTTTGTAGACGTCAAACAAATTTACAGTTATTGTTATTATTTTTATAATTATTGGTTGGATAACAACACATCGTCCTCTAAATCCGGTTTTCTTCTTTGGTAGACTCTTTTACGAAAGCAATTCTATGCTCCTTGTAAGTAAACTACTGCTACTGGGTTTTATAAAATATTTCTGTACATTTCTAAACTACTCGACACGAAAAATGCACCTAAAAATAAGTGTTTTCTAGACTGGAACTTTGAAATAGAATAAAATTTAGATGTATGAATCTACAGACTGAAATCCAAATCATGTATGTTTTCCATACCTGACATATTTTGGTCCTGAAACTTCAAAATTGAAAATTTAGTTAAAAGGATGTCTTTCATTTGATACCACATTTCCATCATTCCACAACCGCATATATTTAAAAAAATATTTTAAATGTGTATGTCCTTAAAATTTTAAAGTTTTTTAAAAAGGACTTTGAGCCAGAAACTGACTATGCCAGATTACTATAAATGATCTCTAGTTGCACGTCTATATCCAAATTTGGATGGGTCTCGGCAAAAAAAAAAATTTTTCGCACAGTGTAATAAATGTATGCATCATAACTTTGTCATTTTTCTTTCAATTATATTGATGTTAGGCTTAATATTTGCTCAAGTAATATATTTGCTCAAAAAATATATAATAATAATATATCTTTCATCTTAGATTTTAAAACTAGGGGAGATCAGTTTTTTTAACCATAAAAAAATATTCGAAAATTTATGATTTTTTGGTCGAAAAATTCACTTTGTTACAACTTTCCTTACTTTACTTGTCCTAAGTTACTTGTCAGTAACTTCCCCAAATCTCATCTGATTTGAACAATCTATATACTATCACTAAAAAGGCTAAAGTATTATCCTCTTCTCTTCTTGAACGACGGACAGCTCGTGTTAATAGGATATTTCTTTCAGGAGATATGTGGTCATAACTGAAACAACAGGATAACTGAAACAAAAAACTCGTTTTTCGAAGATGTTTTGAAAACGCTTCTTAAAAAAATTTTTTTATTTTCGGTTTCGTGTTCAGCAGCCAAAGTTAGTCTAGAAAACACTTTATCTATGCACGTGATTGGCCCATTTTTTGTCGAGTAGTGCAATGATGCACTGATCGCAAAACAATCGAATCCTCCTGCTCGGGTTGCTTAAAATAATGGCCAGATCGTAGTAACGAAGCAAGATTTTCTGTTTTTTTTTTAGTTTTAAGATGGCTGTTTGAAATGACAACTCGTTATTTTAAAATGACGAGTTGTCTCCCAAAAATTTTCCTAATTTCACGAAAGTTTTTATCAAATTTGGAAAGATTTAGCAAGATTATCGTTTTATCCATTTTTCATTTTTTCTCTGGGATTCTATTGCTTTCTATAAAATTTTAAGCACATATACGTTTCAAAATAACTTGTCTCTTTACTGTCCATTTACTGTTCAATGTAATACAAATTAAAAAAAAAATTAAAAAGCATAACCGGAAATTCCAGTTATTAGTTTTGTACCCAAACTTTTTCTGCACCGTCTGTGGGGGCCTCTCAGCCGTCGCCGCCCCGGGCTCCCGAGCACCCTAAGCCACCACTGCTCCTTTTCATTCAGGTATCCAGGTTGACACTGTTTATACTGATTTCTCTAAAGGTCAAACTCCATGAATGGCGTTTCAGGCGTTCAGGGTTTGTCGTGTTACGACGTTTCACGCGTTATTCGAGTTGCAATGTAGTATGCTCCATAACACGCGTTTCACGAGTCTGCTTCCTCTTCTTACGTCTGAGAAAAACAAGGAAAATTGTGAAAATGAACGAAATGAAATTGCTATACGACGTTATAGCATATCGAGCATTGCAAAAAATGAAAAAACAAATTCAGTTGAATTCAATTTGTAGCAATTTATTTCACAGGAATGAGCAAAATGCGATATACCTTCTGGTCAAATTTGACCGGGAAATTGTAAAAAAAACACAGTAAATTCATTTATTCTTCAATATTTATTTTATCTCCTTCAAAATAATCACCATCGGATGCAATACACATATGCCAACGTTTTTTCCACTCTTCGATACACTTTTCATAGGCCGCTTTCGGTATGGCTTTCAGCTCCCTCTGCGAATTCTCTTTGATGGTTTCAATCGAATCAAAACGCTTTCCACGTAGCGGTAATTTGAGCCTAGGGAACAGGAAAAAGTCGCACGGAGTCATATCTGGCGAATACGGTGCTTGCGGAACGACATTCACGCTATTTTTGGCCAAATAACGACAGTTTTGCGATTCACTTTTTGCAAAAAATTCAACTTTTTCGGAACAAGTCGCGCTGCAACACGTCTCATTTCCAAAAC
Organism: Melieria crassipennis; assembly: GCA_963668005.1. Taxonomy (NCBI): domain Eukaryota; kingdom Metazoa; phylum Arthropoda; class Insecta; order Diptera; family Ulidiidae; genus Melieria; species Melieria crassipennis. The sequence goes on along the minus strand of OY764963.1, from coordinate 34,560,772 downwards.
ATCGTGTAAAATGGTTTGAACTGATGTTTTTGATATTTCAAGCTCTTCAGCTATCTCTCTTTGAATCACACGACGATTTTCAAGCACTAACGCCATCACTTTTTCGATGTTTTCGTCATTAATTGATGTGGATGGACGAGCGGCATGAGGCAAGTTTTCGACCTCTGTACGACCCTCTTTGAACGATTTGTACCATTCATATGCCCGTGTTTTCGACATAGCAGACTCGCCAAAGGCTTTATGCAACATTCTCAACGTTTGGCACAAGAAATTTCGTTGGAAAGACAAAATTTAATGCAAATTCTTTGATCAACAGATTCAGACATTGTAAAATTCGCAGAACAAACTCGAGGTAGACTTGTTTACACAGCTGTCAAAAACATACTAATACACATATCGCTAAAAATTGACATGGAACGCTATAACAGTGCTACCAACCTTATGCCATCAGAAATTTGACAATATTTGGTGCGCGCTTCATTTAAATTGAAAATTCCCGGTCAAATTTGACCAGAAGGTACAACGAATAAGCTATCGAATTTCCAATACAGCGAAGACTAAGTTTCGTCTGTCAAAGAATTATTAAAAAATATTATTATTATATTATATGGAATTTCTTCACATTTTATGTTAAAATATTGGATTTAAAATGTTTCTTAATTGTATTTAATAGCTTTCGTGTAAAATAAATGCATTCGACTTTTTCGATAACACAAGTTTGTTATCGACTTTACCATCCACATCCACATCCACATTCATGCCACATAATTTATGTCATCTTTAGGAACTTTGTCAGCTGTTTGACGGCGTTACGCGAGAAACGCGAGAGAAAAGTTTTCAACTTAGTGTATATACTGTATACTGTATACCATAGTGTATATACTGTTCATTCTGTGTCATCACTTATGTTCGCACCACTCTTTTCAAAGCATGTACACTATGATCAATAAGTACCGGGACTGTGTCAAAAAACAAAATTGTTTTATTCTTCTGGTAAATTTATTTTATCCCCTTCAAAATAAGCCCCATCTGAAGCAATATACATACATATGCCAACGCTTAATCCAATCGTCCATGCACTTCTGGTAAGCCGAAGCAGGTATGGCCTTCAGCTCTCGCGTCGCATTTTCTTTTATGACCTCTATGGACTCAAATCTCTTTCCACGAAGCGGTAACTTGAGTCGGGAGAACAGGAAAAAGTCACATGGTGCCATATCTGGAGAATAGGGAGCCTGATCGATGATATTCACACTGTGTTTGTTGAAATAATCGCAAATAATGTGTGCTTTGTGAGACGGCGCATTATCGTGGTGCAAAATCCAGCTGTTATCGGCCCACAAATCCGGTCGTTTTCTACGAATAGAATCTCTCAAACGCCTCAATACTTCAAGGTAATACTCTTTATTAACGTTTTGACCGGTCGGAACGTATTCATAATGCACCACACCACGATAATCGCTTTGGAGCACTTTTTTTGGTTTTGGCTCGCCTTCAGCACGCCACTCGGATGATTGCTGGCTAGTTGTCACGTCGAATTCATAGACCCATGTCTCATCACCAGTAATTATACGTTTCATGAACGTTGGGTCCTTCTTAGCTTCGGAAATCATGTCTTCAGCCACTTGCTTTCGATGATCTTTTTGGACGAAATTCAAGTCTTGAGGAACAAGCCGTGCGGCGACGCGTTTCATGCGCAAAATATCAACAACAATGTGTTGTGCGCTTCCATAAGAGATGTTAAGATCGTTAGAAATCTCTCTGAGGCTCACATGACGATTTTCAAGCACGATTTCCTTCACAATTTCAACATTTTCGTCGGTATTCGATGTTGAAGGACGTCCAGAACGAGGAAAGTCTTCGACCACTTCACGACCACTTTTGAACATTTTATACCACTCGAACGCTCTGGTTCTTGATAGAGCAGACACCCCAAATGCTTTCTGCAACATTTTAAGCGCATTGGCACAAGAAATTTCGTTCTTAAGACAACATTTCAAACAAATACGTTGATCAACAAAATTATCCATTGTAAAATGCGACGAAGTACAAAAAGTTGACTGACGCTAACAGCTGCCAAACAAAAACTAATGATGCAATCCCGCTCAATTTGACACAGATGTCAGTTAAGGTCCTACCGACCTAAAAAAAATTTTTTTACCTGCATCGGGCAACGGCAGAATAAACAGTCCCGGTACTTATTGATCATAGTGTATATGAGTCATGAACTCTTCCACAAGATAAACAATAATCACCGTAGACTTGGTTTATTAATTGAAATATTTCCATGAAAGTTTGAGCAAGGTTTAGACAAAACTTAATATTGGTTCATTGTTCGATGCTAACTTTTATACCGGTAACACAGACATAATTTCACTTCAGATGCAATAACTGCACTTCCAGTGAAACCATTCGGGGAAAATGCCCTATTTTAATCCCGTTTACTTCGCAACGCACTTAATATTATATCTGGTACCAAATTTTTTTACACCACTCTGCGCTACTCCTCTACTATTGCTTATTTCTATTTTTTATAAGGCCAACTGCATTTTGTTTTTTTTTTTAAATAGAGTTGAATTGAAAAAATATTTCGTTCATATCAAATTAACAAAAAGAAAATAAATATAATATAATTTAATAATAATAATTGACTGGCACGAAAGCCCGATTGCGAGACTAAGGCCTAGCTACCCGCAACCATCCGTCTTGTGCGCGCTAATTTTTACAAGGTTGGAAGGGACCTACAGTTTTATGCCGATTCCGAACGGCGAGTTGGGAGCTTTTTCATTGGCAATTTTTACTCTCAGAGGTTTGCCATTTCCAGCTGAGAGGACAGCCGCCGAAAGAAAAGTTATAGTTTTTATTTTTTTTCGGTATTAGCAGCAACGGAGTCTTGAACCTGGGTTCGAGCGTCGCATTTGACTCGCTCTAGCCAGCTGAGCTACGGTGGCTGCCGTATATATAATTAAAATAATTACTGGTTGCATACAAACATGCAACATATGCATGTGCTCATGTGAATTTCAAAACTTTTCAGCCATTTATCATGACTTACTTATAAAATGACTTATAAAAAACCTAAGGCCCTCAAACTATGCAAAGTTTTGTATTTTCCACCGAACAATTAACATTTTTTTTAAGCAAAAGACAACAAAATTTTGAATTGCTTAAAGAAAAATAAACAAATATTTGCATATTTTGAGACCCTTTGATCATTGACAAATGGCTGAAAAGTGTTGAAATTTACATGAGCACATTTCTGGTATTCTTTCGATGCGGATATGTATTCTGCCAAATAATTTGACTATGTTGTATTGCTTGATGTGTCGGCTATCATTATTCACCCAACTCTTCAATTGATTTACGAAAAATGTTTTTGTCCATCAAAGAAAACGCTTTAAAATTCCATATTTTCCGACCTTAAGGTCCAATTACCGCGGAATTTTTAAATTGTTAATCCAACAAGGTAAAAATCATGTCAACCGGTTTATTAGTTTAGGAATTACGATCAAAAATATGGAAAAAGTAGAGGAAAATCTGGAAAAATTACACGGTACCTGTATCTCACTAACTAGAGCTGCTACAAAAAATCTGAGGGTAGATTCGAAATCAGCGCACCAAAATTAATAGAAAAACTCCATGTGTCACAGAACGCCAATTTACTCTATAACATTTGCTTATACATTTCCCGTTTTAAATCATAACTATGTATGTACGCCTAATTTCTACCGCTTGTAACTATCGCAAATTTGTCTGTTCCGCAATGCGGCATTCTATTGTTATGTACTCGTCTTGGAAGTTCACCGTTATTCGTCACTCTTCTTTCCTTTTGTGCATATTCGCACGCAGAGCATATGTAAGCCGTTTGCGCACACTCAAGCTCAGTCGTCGATCGAAAGGGAAAGAAAGGACACTGCGGTAAGAACTTGTGAGAATTAGTCTGTATGTTTTTAATGTAAAATTGTTCACAGAAATAAACGCCAATAAAGCCTTTACGCCATTTCGCCACAACACCACGCCGTTGTTATATTGGTTGTTATATTCGCAAGCGCGATCGATGACACCATGCAACAGAAAAAATGTTAATTTTGTTGTGCTGTGTTATAAAGGGTGATTATTTTAGCAACTTTCTTTTTGGCAACACTGTTTTTGGCAGCTCATCTGTTTTCGTGTAACATGTCACTGTCAAACCTGTTCAGTGGGCGACCTTCTGAGGCGGCTATTCGGAGTCTGGTGACTAAATTTCGCACCAAATTTACATTATTGGACATTAAACCACCAACACACATACGTAGAGTGCGGACAGAGGCAAATATCGCAGCTGTATCCGCCACTGTTGTTGATTACCGTAAATTATCGATTCGACGCCGTTCGCAGCAATTGTGCCTCTGTTACTCCACTAATTGGAAAATTTTTGCGATTTAACGCCTTTCGCTATTTTTTGTGGGGCTATGTTAAAGCTCATGCCTATAGCGAAAAGCCCGCAACGGTTGACGCACCTTTAAACATTGAATTATATAAATCGTTCTATCGACTCAAATAAACATTTCATACATATCTCTTAATTGTATGTGTTTTTTTTATATCAAATCCGAAGGCTTTAAAAAATCACTCGTAAATAAAATTAATATGGTAAAATGTAGTTCAATATGGCTTGTGCGCAAAATATTTCACAGAGTATTGGGGACTAATTCCCCCAACACCTCGACGACGATAGCAAAGCGACCACTTCTGTCAAAGTACAGAATCAACGGTTCTATGAAGATAATTTTTTTGACGATTGCACGGCCACACGGCCACCCACCGCGACTATTACAAATGTTTTTAGTATTTCAGTTATAATTTACTACATAGTTATAATATTATAACAGTTACATGTACAAGCACTAAATATTCTCACTCTAGCGTTAACATTCTTTTACTTGTAAATAACATTTAAAGATTAAGATTTTTCCACGTTCTAAATAAATAAATAAATAAGTAAATGAAATTATTACACATTGTGATTTTTTCACATTGATTACACAGGGCAACAAATTTCGACTTTTGGTCGGCTTTTCTGGGTTTGACATCAGTTCTAGGGTAATTAGGGACCGCTGATTTCGAATCCGCAAACCGTTTTGAAAACTTAGTTTCCGTTTTCTCAAAAAATGGGCGTGTCACTTTTTCGGATTTTCCCTGACTTTTTTCACGTTTGGGATTGTAATTTCTAGACCAATAAACCGTTTGACATCATTTTCACCTCGTTGCATTATCAACACCGCACGGTTTCTTTTCCGATGCAATTTATTTTTATAGGTTTTAAAATTCCGCGGCAATTGGACCTCAAAGTCGGAAAATATGGAATTTCAAGGCGTTTTCTTTGATGTTAAAAAAACAAACATATTTTTCGTAAATTAATTATCGAGTTATGTATAACAAGAAAGCGGAAACATCAAGTAATGCAACACAGCCACATTTTTTGGCGTGAGTCCCATTCTCATCGAAATAATAGCAAAAATGTACCAAAGTGATTTTCAACAGATTTCAGTTTTTTCCTTTAAAAAGTAAGAGCCTCAAAATATGCAAAGTTTTTAATTTTGTTTTGTTTGAAGCAATTCAAAATTTTGTTGTTTTTCGCTTGTATTCCAGACAGTGAATGGAATATATAAAAGAGCATATTTTGAGGCCCTTAATTTTTTAAGGAAATAGTATCATAAATTATGAAAATGACTATGGTACATTTTTGCTATTACTTCGATGAGAATGGGACTCACGCCAAAAAATTTGGCTGTGTTGTATAATTTCATGTTTCCGCTTTCGTGTTATACATAACTCGATAATTGATTTACGAAAAATGTGTTTGTTTTTTAACATCAAAGAAAACGCCTTGAAATTCCATATTTTCCGACTTTGAGGTCCAATTGCCGCGGATTTTTAAAACTTATACAAATAAATTACATTGGAAAAGAAGCCGTGAGGTGTTGTAAATGCCACAAAGTGAAAATCATGTCAACCGGTTTATTGGTTTTGAAATTACAATCCCAAACGTGAAAAAAGTCAGGGAAAATCCGAAAAAGTGACACGCCCATTTTTTGCGAAAACGGAAACTAAGTTTTCAAAACGGTTTGCGGATTCGAAATCAGCGGTCCCTAATTACCCTAGAACTGATGTCAGAACCAGAAAAGCCATTTTGCTGTTGATCAGTGTTATAGAACAATAAAATAGATATAGAATGCATAATAAAGGGAATGAGCAGGCACTCTAAAACTTGTGTTAACATATGTATACAAAAAAGTATAATTGTGGTGATGTTGCCGCCGTTCTTCTTGAAGTCGTGTGGCCGTGTCGCTGTCGTCTTAAATGTGTTCGGGCTATGATGTAAAAACCCTTCCCTTCTTGCGATGTTTCAATGGAAGCGCTCTCAAGGAAATAAAATCTCAGAGAAAGAAAGAAAATCTAACACTCTGTGATTCTCTCCCTAAACAAAAATACATGCACGGTGAATGCTTGTATAAGGCATGCCACTCGTTGCATGATAGCGATTTGCACTATCAATAGTAGAATAACGTCCTGTGTCGGTGACTGCCTTGCTCTTGCTGTGTTGCATTCAATGAGGTTTTCTGTATGCCAAACACATAAGGGTAAGCGGCGTTTTCGTGTTGCATTACCCGCGCTCTTTGCGCGCAACTCAGACTGTGCCTTCTGGTGTTTGTGATATTTGAATATGTGTGTTCTGATTGAGCACGAATTCCCAAATTTTACTCAATGTGAGAATGAAGGAAACACTGTTTGTACTACCCATATGTTAGATGAACAGTTGTGTGGTGGTGTTCGCTTCAGTGTCCCTAATGCATACCAAGTTCTTGGGGTAGATGATTGCGTGCATTTTGAGAACGCTCAAATATTCAAATTTAGTTCCTTCGTATACTTCGAGGTATCTTTATCACTGTAGAACTGAAGGAATACACGCCGTAGCTTTGACTTGTGAATTTAATGCATATATTGAAAAAGTTTTATGGTTCGTCGGTTATATCTTGAATTTACTACTAAGTCACCAATTATCATAGGGAATTTAGCAGTGGAAAAATATTTGTAACATTTTCTACTACAATGTTTTTCCGAAAAGTGATTTGTATTTAAGGTGGATGCTAAGATTTTAGTCAGAGTGTTTGAGTTCTTTCACCTCAATGTTGTGAATTCTCTCTGAATTTGTTTGTTTGCATTTGTTCTCTGAATCAATTACCACTCGCTTGTGTCACTTAAGATAAGAAAATGTATAAATGGCAACGCCATTTATTAAAAGAAGCAAGTAAGAAAATGAAACTCAATATAAGACGTCCACAGATAGATTCATGTCATTCGGCTCCAAGGTATTGTGCGTGGTGGACAATTCGCTAAAGTTGCTTCGTGGTCCGAATTAAATAAGTCAGTAAACGATGTAATTTCTTCTATTCGTTTTTGAATTGGTTTGTAAAGAATCGCATGACAATGAAATGCTACCCAAAAAATATACCCATGCAGTCGTGCAATATTAGTGTATGTAGCTAACCAACCACTGAAGATCTCTGTTAATAGTTTTCAAACATGTTATTATAGTAAAAAATTCACAAAATGCTTGTCCATACATATAAATGCAGTGAGAGCGCAAAAACTCTTTTGTAAGTGAGAGTTTTCGAAAAGTGTCATAAAATCGACTGAAGGAGTGGAAGAAGTGTAATACAAATCGGGCGAGTGATACAAAGCCAAATATGAACGAAAAAAGTGCAGCCAAATATTAACACCACGATGCAGCCTACTGGGTTTCCGACACTCCCACATAACTTCTGGGTTGGAGACCTCGTCCCTTGCTATTGCAAAGCACAATAGTTTCACTTCTTTTGGTGCAAAGTGCCAACAAGGATACATCCTTTTGTGTATATATATGTTGTGTGCTGTCAATACGTGTATTTCCGTTTGCTCGAATTCACGCCATTTCGTTGGTCCTAAAATATTTTATTTACTTCATTCGATGCATGGCCCTTATTTCGGAAAAAAAACTAAACATAAATGAGCAATCTCAAAATGCGTTTTGTTAATTTATAATCAACTGACATTCGTGGTCATGAACAAATAAGAGTAGTAAATTATGGAATGGCTACCTAGAGGACTGCCCAGCATTCACGCACCAATACCAATCTGTGGTGAGTCGTTGGTAATGTAATCGTGTAAGGCTTATGAAATATTAAATATCGCAATGCTTGTCGACGCTAGTGTTTAAATGTGATAGATCAATTTAAATTTAATCATTATTACACCTTTTGAAAATCGTTTCCCTGGTCTTCCAAAAAGCGTGTGTTTCCCTGTTATCATAAAGACTTTTACGACATATTTCTTCGGATAAAAAAAGGAGAAATGAAATTATTGTACAGTACTAAGTCTGAAGATTTTACATCTGAAAATCCCTGCCCCAGCAGCATTAAGGGGGTCTTCTGGTTACGAGCTGAAATTTTAAGTCTATTTTTCGGAGTAAATTGCGAAGGAACTACTTGAGATAATCCAGTAATTTTTTTTTTATTTTATTGATACATGCTTTATCTTGTAAGATAAAATTTTGAAAATTAAAAGTCATCACACTCGCGACTTTAGAACGACCTTGAGGTTGTTGCTTTTTTCAAACTTGTTGGTAAGACTTCTTCAAGAAATATTAATCGAATTCGATCAATTTTTTTTTCAGTTATTTTCAGGAGACTATATATGGCTATGTTTTCCCGGGAACGATTGTTTTTATTTTGAAAATATTCAAAACTAGGAGGTTTTTTGTAAAAAGTTTGATTTTCGACCATGTTTTTTGGTCTATTTGTGAGTGTAAAAATTGAACAAAATAAAAATTTCAAAAATTTGTCTCCTGAATAACTGAAAAAAAATTGATCGAATTCGATTAATATTTCTTGAAGAAGTCTTACCAACAAGTTTGAAAAAAGCAACAACCTCAAGGTCGTTCTAAAGTCGCGAGTGGGATGACTTTTAATTTCCAAAATTTTATCTTACAAGATAAAGCATGTATCAATAAAATTTAAAAAAAATTACTGGATTATCTCAAGTAGTTTCTTCGCAATTTACTCCGAAAAATAGACTTAAATTTTCAGCTCGTAACCAGAAGACCCCCTTAAACTATGAAATATTTAATTCTTCAACATCCCGAGGCAGGGTCGTAGCCAAGGGGGGTTTAGGGTGTCAGAACCCCCCCATATCCTTTAATTTGTCAACATTTTCAATCGCTATGCATCGTATGTACGTTCCCACATTAGCAAAAAGGTCCTTTCATCTTTAAATATTTAAAAGAATATTAACAAAACCCCTTTTGTACCGAAACTAATTTGTTTTTTTAATAGTCACGTTTAGGCTTAATGCAGCGATTTGCATGTTCTAAAAACATGTCAAGAGTAGTTTAGTTCGTCGACCGGAATATCCTTCAGGATGTCGGTACAAGCCTTTTGGATGGTTTCTACGTTCTCAAAACGCTTTTTTCATCGGCAAATGCATTCTTTGAGAGGGTGAAAGTCGCATGGGTTGCATCAGGTGAAAACAAGGAGTGGTTGATGGTTAAAATTCGACTTTTAGAAAACAAAAAAACAGTCAAAACAAGTATCAATAGATGGGATGGCATCCTGCGATAGCCAAATGTTCAGTTAAAATGCAATAAATTTATGCTATTGAGATGCTTAACCTTCGCCTTACTAAAGATGATCCCAGGCACTTTCGCCGCTATTTTGAGTAAAACTCACATTAAAGGTATAATAATATATACGTTTTTTTTTTCATACCTCGCATTTAGTATCTTCCTCTGGCGATAGTTCGTATTTCGAAAAAAGGCCTAACTTTAATGATTTATTTTGAGACTATGGAAAATATTAGAAGATTTCTTTCCAGAGGGTTTATTGAACACATAGGTACGCAAAAAAAAATCGTGAGTTTTAATCAAAATGGTAGCGAAAGCGCCTGGGATCACCCAGGTACATTTGTAAGGTGCGTTTCATAATTATAAGGTCATTCAATTTTTCACCATATCCGAAACGACTGACTGTAGGGTATCGAAACTTTTTATAAAAATTGTGTAGCAGGTTAAGAGTAAAGACCACAACAGAAGAATACTTTTGACAAATTGATAATGTTTTTCAAGAACAGCAACAAAAATTTACGTGTTTCACAATTATAAGGTCAACTATGATTTCATATGTAATGTAATGTAAACGTCAATATTTATTAAAAAAGGATTATTGAATACACTCTCCTCTCTTATTATAATGATCTTTAATCCGTTTTTTCATACTTATAATAAGACTATTAATTAGGTCTTGGTCAATTTTTTGCCATTCTTCCTTTACAGCGGTTATGAGAGGTTCAGTTGACTCAAACTGTCGATTACCCCCATACAGTCGTTGTGTTAGAATGCCCCACAGATTTTCTATGGGGTTAATGTCAGGTGAGCATGCAGGCCACTCCAAAACTGTGATGGATTTCGACGAAAACCACCGTTTTGTCTCTCGGCTAACATGGATTCGAGCATTATCTTGTTGGAAACGCCACTCTGTGTCACATTTTTCCTCCAAAAATGGCACCAGGCTACTCTCAAGGAGTTGTATATAGTCAGCGCTCTTCATCCGACAAAATGTTATTTGGAGTTCCAAGCATCCCTGAGCCGAAAACGCGCCCCACACCATTACACTGCCACAACCAAAATTCCGTTTTGTAAACCGCAATGGTTCTTTCCGGACATCACGGCAATAGCCTCGAAAACCATCTGGCCCATCCAGATTCCACATCTTTTCATCGCAAAATATAACCTAAAGTCGTTTGTTTCAATATAAAGGACTATTGCAAAGCTGATAAAACAGGACTTACTCTTTCCCAATTGGTGTGGAAGTTTTTTAAAGCAAAATCAACTCTAACCTCCTTGTGGCGCTTTGTTAGCTTAGGCATTCGTTGCTGCTTCTCAAATTGAATCTTTTGACTCCGTTTTAAGGTCCTCCAAATGGATGCCTTTGACACATTTGCTTGTACCAACGTCCTTAAGCCTGTTAATGAAACGGATGAGTTGCTAGCTTCGCGTACAATGCGAGCCTCGGTGCGCGGATTGAGCTTTCTCTTGGCTCCAGGACGCTTCTGTGTACCGTAAACTTGCGGATTTTGCAAAAAATTTTGCCAACACATAGGCTACGGTTAATTTGTCTCCCGATTTCCCTCATCGCTACTCCGCGATCGCGTAATGCGGTAATTTGACCTTTCTCAAAGTCCGAAAGCTGCATACCTCGTGGCATTTTTACGATTTTACAATATTCAATTGTTTCCGATGCCGAAGAATCCGCTGACAGATTTCTCTTTTTGTTATTGTTGTTGTATAAATATACCGTTAGTTCAAAAATGTTTATCAGCTGTTGCCTCTACTTCTTATTAGCTACTTTTCTTTTTTGGGGAGTGTTGATACCCTATAGTCAGTCATTTGATGGGTGTAGTAAAAAATTTAATGACCTTATAATTATGAAACGCACCTTATAAAAAATGACAAAATTCAAGTTCAACATGAACAAAATTTCCAAAAAAAAATATTTTTTCATGTTATTGAAAATTAACTTCAAATTTGTGAAGATATTAAACATGAATATTAAAAATATCACCCGGGTGGGTAAAAGTAAAGCGAAGGTTAAATCCAATTTCAAGAATTTCAATGAATATTTTGGCTTATCTCTTGATCTACGGTGAACGCGAATTTCAGTTGGCTAACACTTTGGTCGTCATTTATGTTCTGACAATCGTTTTTAAATCGCTTTTACCACTTATGAACTCCACCACGGTATAAACAAAAATCACCATAAACTTGGTCCATCAATTTAAATGCTTCGGTTAAAGTTTAAACATTTTTTAAAACAATAGTTAATATTGGATCTTTGTTCGATGCACATTTTTGTACGATGACGCTTTCAGTCCACCAAATTTCATGAAATTTTTACTAAAAATCAGGGAAAAAATTTAGTTTTTAATGCATTAAGTCAGATAAGCCACAACAAAATGCCCTATTTGGAAAGTGCACTTTACTTTAAAAAACATGTAATACTAAACTGCCCAAAAATTTTTTTAAACCCCCCCCCCCCCATGACCAAGTTCTGGCTACCCCCCGAGGTATACTCAATAATAATATGCATACAATTTTTTGCACATTTTGGAAAGTCGTTTGTGCCCACCAAAGATCTGTTGCATTAATCACCAAAAGAGACCATCTTAAGCTACAGGTGTCATGTTTCATTAGCTTTTCAAAAAGTTTATACTAAAAAAAAAGATGAGATGAGATGTCCTGCTGGGGAGCTTGTTATTAGATCTGCCAAGGAGCGGTTCTGGCGGAATTTCTGCTCTTCAATAAAGAATCTTAAAGAAAATGCTAGGCTTAGTAAAGGCGGCAGAGTCGTTGAGACTCCTACCGTCTACTCATTTCCCTGGATGCGTTGAGGCTGCGCAACCAAAAGGTCCAACCGAGTTGGATTCAAATCGGCATACGCAACTAGCTGTATGCCGATTACATAGTGACAGGATCCAATTATTATGGTGACAGACACAATTACTGGAGTCGTAGAAGGTGCTCTACAAATTTGAACAGTTAGGTTTCTCGAAGCGGGCTTGGGGTGAACTCAAATAATAACTGGAAGACAAATCGCACACGCACTACAAAAGTGACACAACTCAAAATTTTTGATTTTTCAGGAAACGCAAAAAACTGTTTTGCCAAATAAACATTTTTTTAAAATAACGTATAGACCGTTCAGTAGAAAATCCTTACAGATTATGGTTTAGGATAAGTTACAAGAATTTTTTTTTATTTTACACTAGAAAATCCAAAATTTTGAGTTGTGGCTGTTTTGATGATATTTTAATTCAATAATTACGGAAATATTTTAAGTTATGTCACTTTTGCTGAGTTTTATAATTATAAATTACAGTTAAAAAGTCGAAAGAAAAATTTTGAGAATTCGAAATTAATTTTTTTATTTGAAAATATATACTAAAATTGTCAGAATTTTGCATAAAATTAACTTCAACAAACATTTATTTCGTCAAAAGTGTCACAATTTGAGATAGGACACTTCTATTGAGCTTCAGCGATCAAATAGCATCAAACTTCTGACATAAAGAGAGACCTAACTGTATTTTTGTAACAGTTAACAACAACAAAATATACTGAGCTTTTGCTTATTGGTAGATTGCTGCATTGTGCACAGTATTAACACATAAACCCGAAAATTAAAAATTTTGAGTTGTGTCACTTTTGTAGTGCGTGTGCGAAATATACTAAAGCGAACCAAGAAAGCATTGGTGGCATACTACTTATGCAGCATGCTTTTCGGTGAAAGGTAGGCATAACAACCGAATTTATTGGACCTACACGTCTATAGATATACAAACTTTTCACGTATGGAGAACTTGTTTGGTGGCCAACACTTGAGATGATCCACAACAATAACAAACTTACCGCAGGGTAGATGGCAGCGCGTTGTACACACTATTCCATTTGTTGCCAATCGTATTAATTTTAAGACGGACGGTCGAGTGCATTGAGACTGAGAGAATCATATCAATGCACTATGGGTAATTTGACCCATTTTTGTGACAAAAATTAATAACAATTAAACTGAAAAGATTTTTGAAAATTTTTTTTTGTGTTTATGTAGAGATAAGCTATGAAAAAAGTTTAAATTAAAAAGATTTTGAAATTTATAAAGTTGTAACCCACTTTTGCAAATTATTTTTTTTTATTTTATTTTTATATTATTTTTTTTTTATTTTGAATATACATATATATTTTGTTTTCAGTTTTATTTTACATTTCGCTATCTAAATTAATCGAATTTAATTCAGTTTCAAAAATATCGCCTAATCCTGTCTCCAAACTATTTTCGCATTTGCCAATACTGTCATTCAACTCCACAGATACTTCTGAAACACACAGCATATCTAGAACCTCTTGTGGCAGTTGCGCGCGTCTTCTCTGCTGCATTCGACTATCTAAGCATATTGACGAAATAACTGGATCAGACATGTCCATAGCCCTGTTAAAAACATCACATAAATTGTTTTTGCGGCTGTTCTTGCGGGCATGATGTAGTCTATCCGACTTGTATAATTTGTTCCGCGACTCAGCAGCATCTTCGCCGAAACAACCTACTGGCAGTAAGGTATTTTCAATAATTTCTCTTGAATGAATCAATACCTTGTGAACGGTCGCCGTCATTGGGAGCCAAGGGTATTTGGTTTGTATCATTTGGGCGGTATTGTGGCAAAAAGCTTGAAATTTCTGGGTATTCAATGGGAATTGACAGCAAATAGAAATGAGTATAATTTTAAGGGAATATATCAGCTCAACATCAATATCAACTATTTCCGAAAAGGTGGCATGGTCAGCAAAGGCTCTACGGGCTGTATTGCCATCATTGGTGTTTCCAAATCCACCCGTTTTTGGTTGGTCAACTTTAAGGCTCATTTTCGACCAAAATAATTGTTGTACAAGCTTTTTTTTTTCAGAAAGAGTTTTGCGATCGTCATCAGTTCGAATTTGCCATTTTTTAATACTGCTCTTGTATCCAGCATGCAAAACAAATTCAAAGAATCGTATCCAACAATGCAAAGGACTTATACCATACTTTAGAGTATCATTTTGTGGAAGAAATTTTTGGCTTTTGAAGTCTGTAATGGTCATAAAATCCTTTGGAGTTGCCTTGCAAATAGGACACGATTGACTAGATTTTGTATTTGTTAAAACGTTTAACACTTTACCATCAATCAACGTAAGAAATAGTTTAAAGTGTATTTCAATGATTTTTCCAACATCGATAACTATTTTTAAACTATTTAAGCCATTTATCTGTTGTTTTAAATCATTATCCTCAAGCAAAATTTTTTCTTTTGTTTCTTTACAAAACTCCAGTTTTATGGGACGACAAAACCTTATAGACTGAGGTGTGCGGTTATTCCAAAGTGGTCTACCGACCGAATCCACAAGTCTTAAAGGAGTCATTGTTGTTGCAAACAAGGAATAATCGGAATCATCGGATGTGGATGCTTCCTGAAATGTCTGCTTATAAGAGGAATGCCCAGTGCTGCCATCAAATCCATAGCTAACAATCAGATCAGCCTTTAGAAAATTAATATTTTCTGTCATTAATGAGACTATGACTTCCTTCTGCATTGCAACAATTCTATTTGCAGTGTGTGTTAACAATGATTGAAGGGAAACATTTGCCTGCCTCTCATTGACTTCAATACCAACTGGTCTGCAACTTTTCTTAGAATTGGCGACCTCGTTATAAAGTGGATATATGTCAGCATTTCGAATTTTACTTTCCCTTCTTGTATTCAAGTACTGTTCTTTTGTCAAATTGTTTTCTAACAAATATGCGAGTGCTTCATTTGCAGTGAAGCAAATTGGCTGATTATCAAAAGTGTGCGCTAATTTTCTCATCTTGCAAGCTCTTGTTGGACTAGCAATTGTCTGCCTGAGAACCACTGCCATATCTGCTTTATGTTGAACTCGAGCCGCTATCGAAGCTGCACGAACTAGCAATTCCGTTTCATTGTCTACTTTCTTTGCTAGGTCCTTTGCTTCTCTATTCTTTGCGCGTTCGGATTTATCCACAAACTTTATTTTTGGACGCCCTACTAAGCATTTCGAAGGGGTAATCTTAGTTGCCAAAATAAAATCAATTCTAAGCCAGTGAGCGTTTTGTTTTTGGAAGACCTCTATCTTTCTGTGGGACTTGTTCCATGTCTTAGCCAAATTTTTACAAAAAGTTCGGACTCTCTCTTTCAGAGATGATTCTTCCTCATTCAAAATGTTTATATTTCCAACTTGCCCAATAACAAAAGTGAATACAGCATCGTTCTTCTCCTCTTTGCATTTTACATCAATCCAAACTTTCGCTAGGTTGTTATACTGCAAACGAAGGTCGCCTACGAAAAAACGACATAACTCAAAAAACGAAAAAAATCGCAACGTGAAATTAATGAAATAAACTCAAAATGGTCCACTTAACATGTCTCTGATAGTCAAAACACGGCCAAATACGGCCAACATTTATAAAGCTTATTCAAACCGCATGTTTATGAAAAAAAATTTTTATTTGAGGTTAAGTCACAATAATGAGTTTTTCGCACTAAATCAAAAAGTAAACTCAAATCTGTCGACTAACCTGTAATGTGCATACCATCACTTTTATTTTCCATATTTAAATTGTATTATTATATTTTGTTTAACGTTTTTAGAACAGATTAAAAATTCACATTAAATACCACTGCATAGACTGCCTGTAACGCGTTGCTCGTAAACAATAACTTTGACGACGTAGAAATCACGTGTTACTCGATTGTTAGAAAAAGATAGTACACAGTCATTTAGTTTAAGGTTATGTTTCATCAAATTGTAACAAAAAATTCTTTTTGCTTAAAAGTGCAACAAATGACTTTTCGTCACAAAAATGGATCAAATTACCTATAGTGCAATGGGCGGAAAGGTCGTACGGGCACAGTAGCATCTTGGTGAAGGTGTCAGTGGACTTCAGCGAGGTAACGGCATAGCATAGCACATACAAAAGCAATCGAAATAAAAAATTCGGCAAACTTTTCCACAGCAGCTCAGAAGTTACTCTTAGAGAGTTAAAATCTTTGACTGACCCCACTAATTTTTCATTTCGAATATTTCTTTTGAACTTACTTAACCCCTATCTACAGCTCTTATGAGGCTCCCATACAAAATGATCATTTTTATAAAATGGGCCCCAGGCGTATCAAATGTACATAAGACGGACCCCCCATTTATTTTTCCTTTCTAATGTTTTTTAAACATAACTACCCTCTATTTAATTTGCAATAATATTGGCTCTCCACTTATAAATGTAGCAAAGTAAGCGAGGAAACATCGTATCTCGGAAACCACTGAACTGATTTCAATGATTTATTCAAGAATCCGCAACATTCTTGAGTGCAAAAAAAGCAAAATATTTCAAGTTCAAAAATTCACCACCATACAGATGAAGTTGTAAAGTTACCAGCTTTTGGGTTTTTACGAAGCAAAAACTGAAAAAACTGAAACCCCATTTAAGTTTTAATCCAATGGGCCATAAATCAAATTTCTCTTAACCCTTTGTTGACCCCGTTCAATTTTTATGAAATAATACTTGTATCATTATATCTCATTTGGAGTGCTTTCACCATATTTTAAGTCAATTGTCAATTGTTTCCTCATACAAACTCTTAACCTATCGTTGACCGGTCAGATTTCGATTTTTTTTTAAATGAAAAACATCTCACGCTTAATAATTTTTGATTTCAAGTGGTTACATTAATTTTAAAGTCAAATAGCCCATTAACTGCCCTATTCTGCCGAAAGTCTGACAATTGATCTTCTATTCAGCGCTTGTTGGATTTTTGATCAGAAATGTTTGTTAGCCTATTCTTACGCAAATCTGACAAGCAGAAAGCTGCAAAATTTCACCACAGCGCACAGTGATTCGTTCCATAGACAAAATTCAAAAAATGTATAGTCTCAGAATTTAACGATTTTGATGTCATTTGGAAGGTAAAACTCCAACTAAGAAAACCCCAAAAACTCTGTGCAAAAAATGAATTAGTGGCTGTGCAACAGCGGCTCAATGTTGAAACTTTTTTCACAACAAAATGTAAACACATATTTGCTGTTTTTTAGTCTCTTGAGTAAAACAAATTGTAAAGATATATGGTTATCAAGAAGTTGCTAAAACTTTCCATATAGATTAAGAAATGATGTGGCCATTTTCGCTTTTAATGTTTTGTCCAAATTGCCAAAGCTGAGGCTTTTACATCACTTTTAATTCAAAATATTTTTCTAAATTAAAAATCTATAGTAGATAGTTAATACCAGTTAGATAAACTTAATAATAGTAGAAGAAAATATCTAAAAAGTATGTGAAAGTATGTTCCTGGATTTTTTTTTATTTTAAGCACTCTTTCTTTGTTGGATAATGTAATTCATCCTCCGATATCTTCCGATCTCAGAAAATAATTCAATTTGAAAAGTGGTCTAAACACGTATTTTTCGACAAAATTTATTTTATTTATCCCTAAAAGTATGCAATCAGCATGAAAAATGAAAAAATCTGCACAAACGCAAAACATACATCTATTATTATCGTTTTTATTGCAAAACCAGTGGGTCCTAAGACAATTTCTTTTACTCTTTGGAATTATCAATGTTGACGTTACCGATTAAATGTAAAATCTGAAAAATCTAGCCAACATACTTGGTGCTATAGCTCTCCAAAAATGATGAAATTTGCAAATTTAAGTCTCAGGCATTGCCAAACTACAAAAGTTTAAGAAAAACAAAATGGAGATTTCAATTCAGCATACCATGATGATGGTATACTAGTACCAAATTTTATGGAGAACGGACCACTCCTTCTAATTTTGTCCCGCGGTTGTATGGAGTCGAATCACTGTGCAGCGAGGTGAAAAGTTATGTTTGTTTTGGTTTCACTGTGAATGGCAAATAAATTGAAAAGAAGAAGAAGATTAGTTTGCTTTTTCCAGCTGTGAAATTTGAACATTTGAAAATAAATTTAAAATAAAATGTCCACTAGGAAGAATTCATTACAAATTCCACCGATTTGATTATAAAATATGTATTATGTCTACAGTTTTTGTCTACAGTTTTTGAGGGGACCATCCCGAGCTGCAAGCTGGGAAAAACAGCCCCAATGCACCGCGCATTGTCCAAAATTAATCGGAGCAGATGGCGGACCACCTCAATGCTATGAGGGGGCCAACGAGTACTTTAGCTTCCTACACACTTCTGGGAACGAGATATTAAAAAAAGGGGACTTTTGAGAGTCGTGCGACTCCAGCTGCAAAAGCAATTCCCAGCGCTTTTGGAAAACGAAAATGTGTAACAAAAATTCTTTCCTGCATAGCAAATGGGTCGCTTTCCACGAGCAACGACCTCAAGAGCCTTCTCCTCTTCATATTTTTTAGCCAGAGCGACCGAACACGCTAATAAAAGCTGCTCTACTATTTGCAAAATACGAAATTTGCTGAAATGTTAAGAAATTTTTCATTTCAATTGTTTCCTTGCAACTGTGTTCGCACTTGTCAGCTCCTCCTACGTACGTGACAACTTCTCTGACAAATGTTAGATAAAGAGCTTTTAAAAAATGGCGAGAATACGAAAGCCTAACAATTGATAAAATCCATTCAATTGTCAGCATGGTGAGTTTTGTTAGGTTTGCTAGAATAGGGCTGTAAATCATGTGTTTTCACAGTTTCCTTGACCACGTTAGGTTAGGTTAGGTTAGGTTGAGGTGGCTGCCTCTGTATGAGACACACTTAGGCCTCTTAATGGGCCCGTTGTGATACCACAGATTCCACCCGTTTGAAATGCGTATGCAACACTGTTTTTTCAACATGTGATACACCACACATTTCAAACGGATGGGGAAAGGGAGGGGAGCGGACCTACAGTTTAACGCCGAATCCGAACGGCGATGGGCAGTTTTTCTTTCACACTTGGAGGTTTTGCCATTGCCTGCCAAGAGCGCACTTGTGCGATTCTTGTAATTCTCATTCCCTTTATGTGGATAGCGACAGAAGTAGATGAGTGTTTTTTCCAGCCCAAGCCAGGAATCGAACCCGGGGCGCTCAGTATCAGAAGCCAGCGCGCTACCCGCTGAGCTATCGAGGCCGACAAACGTTACATTTTCCATTTTCAAAAAGTGAAAAACACGTTTCGAATTAGTTTAAATTTGGAGCACTTGTACCAAATTTGAAATAGAGCTTAATTCATGCATTTGCAGGCCTCGATAATTCAGTGGGTAGCGCGCTGGCTTCTTATACCGAGGCTCCTACTTCTATCGCTATCCACATGAAGCAGATCAGAATTATAAGAATCGCACAAGTGCGCTCTTGGCAGGCAACGGCAAAACCTCCAAGTATGAAAGAAAATCTACCAACCGCCGTTCGGATCGGCGTTAAAATGTAGGTCCCCCCTTCTTCCCCCATCCGAATTAAATGTGTGCTGTAACACATGTTGCATACACATTTCAAAAACGGGTAAAATATGTGGTATCACAATGAGCCTCTTAATAGACTTCTAAGTGTGCCTCTTACAGAGGCAGCCATCATAACCTAACCTAATTCATGTATTTTAACCAGGGACTGAAAATAACGGTTATTAATGAAAACTATATTTGAAAAAATTACTATGTAGGAAAGGTCATACCTACAACTATTTAAATGAAATATACCAATACATTTCTTTTCGCACCGAGACTCAAACTTGGCTATAAACTTTTATTTTGTTTTTTTCGATTTTTATTTTAGTTGTCCTATGATAACAGTTATTGGTGACTTATATTTAAAAAAGAATAAATATTTTCGAATAATAAATATTTTATAAATAAAAGTCATTTACTTATTTTTATGACTTTTATTTATAAGTCACTGAATGATTTTTATTGATGGCTTAAAAATTAAAGTCACTGACTAATTTACTAATTTTTGTTGATGACTTTTATAAATAAAAGTCACTGACTGATTTTTATAATTGTTATCATAGGATAACTAAAATAAAAATCGAAAAAACTGTTACTTGTAGACTAATAAGAAAAGATATCAAAAATAATGTTATACATATGTTATTACTAGCTGACCCGGCGAACTTCGTCCGGCACGACATTTTTTGTTTTCTTATAATGAAATACGCGAGATGGCGAATCTATGGCGATGCAAATTTACGAAGAAAACCAACTAAAGGAAGAGGAGGGAGCTACTGATTAACGCAATCGAGGCCCTCAAATAAGCAATGTTGCTGCTAAGTTTCAGTAAAGAAATGGATTGCGCTTGAACCAGATTTAAATTATATTGGTAGGGCCACGCCCCCTTATTCAATACCCGCACAACGCTCTCTGTCGAAGGAGAAAATGGTATGTTCGTACTAAGTGTCATTACTGAGCGACTTATAGTTCAGCGAAATATTTGGGTCACAACAAATGTGCCACGCCCCTTGTCCAACGCCCATAAAATCAAGTTCCGTTTCTGAACTTGTGCTGTGCGGTCGCGTTTTCGCCTAGTGTCTTACTCAGTGACTTTTCGCAAATTTCTCTCGTCGTAATGCCCTGCGATTGTGGCCAGAGGGTCGACCGAGGCCAGCCTAAAGCGCTGTGTGCTTCATGTAAGGAGTTCTTCCATCTGGAGTGTGTCAACGTTTCGCAGGAGGATCTAGATTTTTTTGCGCACCGCTAATAAGCCTTTCCACTGTTCTGGCTGCTCTTTGGTGCGCCGTCGCTCCGTCTGCTCGCCCTAGCCTGTAACCATTGGAGGGGATAATGTTGCTGATGCCGTCGTTGCTGTGGATTGTCGGTTGCCTGCTGTCAGTACACCAACATCTCAAGCTGAGAAGTGCCAAAAGTCTGGTTCCACTGAGGCTCAGCTTAAACCATCATCTAAGCCTGACCAGTGTATTAAATCTATCAGTGCAGCCACAAAACAACAAAAAATCAAGCCCGACGTGACCCACCAACAAGAACGGCCAGCTGACTCGACTACGCTCCAAATGGTATATAATGCCGGTGCCCGCTAGCGACGCTTACACATCTACCGCCGCTCAGAACTCCGATGCTGCTGCAGTTGCGAAACGCACTCCCACCCACACATCTAAAGCCGCTCAGAAATCCGACGCTGCTACAGTCGCGAAACGCTCTCCCACCCACGCATCTAGCGCCGCTCAGAACTTCGACGCTGCTGCAGTCGCGAAACGCACTCCTACTGCAGTGCCAACCAGCGACTCTCTTGCCGCTGCTGCTGTAGATGCTGTTCTAAGCACTCCTACTGCTGTCGCTCATACTTTGAATGCCGATCCAATTTCCTACGTTGCTGTTGCTGCAAAACACACTCTCACTGCTGCGCCTACTACTGTCGCTACTGCTGGCGCCTCTGCTGCAACGAAAGTACCATGCTCTGCCGTCATCGATAACGCCGCCGCTGCAACAAAGGTGTCATACTCAGCTGTTACTGATAACGCTCTCCACACCGCTAATCCGAACGCTCACCGACTGCCTGCTGCTGCTATCGCTTTAGCTCCTGGCCCAGTGCAGCCCAGCTCTTACGCTGTTGCGGCTGCATCCACTCTTTCACCACATGCGGATCGCGCTCCCGCTCCTTCGTCAGTGCAGCACAGCCCTGCTTGGAATAGTGTAAGCAAGAAACGCAAGCGCAAGCAAGTACATGTTGTTGGGTCTAACACTAGCGTAGAACTTGAGGTGGCCATTCGCTTGAAATGGCTGCACTTGTCCTCATTCGCATCGTCGGTTACGGGTGATACTCGTAACATCGTCGATTATGTCGCTAATCATGCGGGCATTGACAAAAAATTCCTTTCCTGCTATAAATTAGTGAAAAAGTATGTGTTAGTGGAGTCCCTGAAGAGGATTAATTTTAAATTGGGTGTTGCTGAGTCTTTTTATGAGAAGTTATTAATTTCGGATTTGTGGCCCACTTCTGTGAACGTTCGTCCTTTCAGGTTTTTTCCAACTATCAAGGATCAACGAGTGATGCCCTAGTTGATTTTCCAACCATTGGTAGAAGTAGTCGCCCTATTAAATCTGACCTCTCTGTCTATTTTCACAATGCGGGTGGTTTACGCACAAAAACCAACATCCTTTTCCAATCGGCAACAGCACATGATTTCGACGTCATAATTCTCGTAGAGAACTGGCTAACATCTCATTTTCTTTCGACCGAAGTTTTTGACGGGTCCTACGAAGTTTATCGTAAGGACCGTCTCCTACATTCGGGTGTTACCAGGGGAGGTGGTGTACTGGTTGCAGTATCTTCTTCTTTCGCTAGCCGCGAGGTGAAGTTATTGCATGCCGATAAGCACCTCGAGCAGATTTGTGTTGCTGGCAGTACTAGGCAGTCATGTAATGACACTGTTCATGAGATATATTTCGTTACAAGCTATATTCCTCGCAACAGTGATTACGGGACTTATAATCTTCATATAGACAACATAAGCTGTATATATAATAACTTGCAATCCTATCAGACCACATGCATTGTAGGTGATTTCAATTTAGGTTCCATTGAGTGGTTATTTGATTGCAGATGAAAAAATGTTAATACCATATAATGTTAGGAGTGATTGCGAATCACTACTTTGTGATACACTTTATTCTCTTGGCTTATTTCAAATAAATGATGTTGCCAATGATCTCAACAGAGTATTAGATCTCATCTTTGTAAACAATGATCTCGCCTTTAAGATTTATAAGTATGATATGCCTCTAACTTGTGAATCGGTTCATCATAAGGCAATGGTCATGTATTTTTCTTTTTTTGATTTCCGGAATAATCTGCATGAACCCGAATACTATTATAACTTCTCCGCCGCAAACTACGTTGCTCTAAATCAATTTTTTGATTCAGTAACGTGGAATAAATTATTGGAATCCTTAGACCTAGCAAATATGTACATACAATTTAAAAATGTATTAGCTGAAGGACTTGATTTGTATGTTCCAAGGCGCGTCAGAAAAAGAACATTTAACCTGCCTTGGTTTAATAGCGAACTAATCAAACTAAAGTACTTGCGCTCGAAGGCACATAAGAAATTCAAAAAATCGCAGTCGGCTGCCGACGAATCAGTTTTCACACTCCGTAGGAGAGAATATGAATGCCTCAGTAAATTTTTTTATAAGTATGTCAGTTCTCTTGAGGCTGATATCAAGGTCAATGCTAAGTCTTTTTGGGTCTTTTATAATACGAAGCGCAAAACAAATGGAATCCCTAATTCAATGGAATTCAAAGGCTCAATTGCGTCTTCGACGCAAAGTATCTGTGAGCTTTTCGCAAGCTTCTTCGGTTCCGTGTTCGATAGTTTCAACGACGCGCGAATCTCAGCCGACCTGTCCGTGTTGCACCAAGTCGTTAATATAGGACGAATCTCTGTCACCGAAGAGCAAGTCTTTGAAGGGCCAATTACAAAGCTTTCTGTTATCCCTAAGCTATTAGATAAAATAGTTAATAAGCACGTACTCCAAGCTCTAAGAAACCATATTGTTACGCAAAAACATGGGGTTTTCCCTGGCAGGTCGACCTGCACGAATTTCGCTATTTTCACGAATTTCGTTATTAACAGTGTCGAACATGGAGTGCAGGTGGATGCTTTATATACCGACTTTGTAAAAGCATTTGATAGTTTGAACCACGGATTGCTACTTGCAAAGTTAGAAAGACTTGGCATTCACACGTGTGCGCTAGCCTGGTTGGAGTCCTACCTAACTAATAGGCCGCTTCTTGTAAGGGTTGGCCAATGTATCTCCCAACCAATTGTTGTTACATCTGGTGTTCCGCAGGGAAGCCATTTGGGACCCCTGCTTTTTTCAATTTTTATCAACGACATTGCGTTGGTTCTGAGATCTTGTCATGTCTTAATGTATGCTGATGACTTAAAAATCTATCGCAGCATTGCAAACTGGTGTGACCAGTTTGAGCTACAGCTGGACATAAATAACCTAATATCCTGTTGTGACAAGAATGGTTTGCGGCTAAATTTCGCCAAGTGTTGCATAATAACATTCTCGCGGAATAATGCTCCTTTGACTAACGATTACACAAATAACAGCAGTAACACATTTACTCGCAAGGACGTTGTCAAAGATTTAGGGGTGTACCTCGACTCTAAGCTTAGATTCGACTTTCATAGGGAATATGTAGTTTCCTCAGCTAATTCTAAACTGGGTTTTTTAATGCGAAACTCTAAGGACTTTAAAGATCCGCTAACTCTTAAAAGCCTTTTCGTAAGTTTGGTTAGGTCTATTCTAGAGTACGCATGTATTATATGGGATCCCAATTTTGAAGCTCACATAATCAGACTAGAGAGAGTTCAAACACGTTTCACCCGTTTTGCTCTTCGCCGCTTATACTCAATCGAATCTATGCCATCCTACGAACTTAGATGTCGGATTTTAAGCCTACAAAGTCTCGAGTGCAGAAGAAAAATGCTCGGTATTCTATTTATTAAAGATATCTGCGACTATAAGATTGATTCGCCGGAACTGCTAATGCTTCTGCCTTTTTTTGTGCCAGGAAGAGCTTTAAGAGAAAAGTATATTTTTTATAGTGCGGTCCATAGAACCAAGTATGGAAAAAATGAACCGATTCATAAGTTTACATGTCTTTGTAACACTGTCAGTAAATATGTCGACATGGATGCAGGCCGTATGCTCTTTAAAAAAGAGCTAATTAGTTATTCTATTTTTCATTAGATGTAAGTTATTTTTGTAATCTGTGAGGACTAAGCCCGGTAGATGTAATAAATAAATAAATCTTACCAGTAGAATGACTAATCTATGGGACGACGGGTAAATGGTAGGTTCGTACTTAATTTCATTGCTGTGCGACCTATAGTTCAGCAAAATATTTGGGTCACAAAAAATGTGCCACGCCCCTTGTCCAACGCCCATCAAATCCTACCAGTAGAATGACTCATCTATGGGACGACCCTATACTAAATTTCAATGCTGTGCACCTTACAATTTTGAAGAAATTCTATAGTAAAGATTTGGCTTGTATGGGTGGTGCCACACCCCCTCGTCCAATACCCGCCCCATTCCCTCTGTCGCAGGACATGACTAAATAGTAAGTTCGTAGTGAATTTAATTGATGTGTGACTTATGGTTCCAAAGTTATTATCTGAAAATGTGCAAAATTCTCGGTCAAATATGGCATGGATTGTCCGACTTTTCCAATAGATTTTCCGGAATTTTCTTTTCGCACGAACCTGAACTGACTTAATACGAATCGAACAAAACAAACCCCATGAAAATCGGCCCTTCCGTTTGAGCGTGATGCGATTACACACATACTGCCACTCCCTTTTATATATATAGACTAGCTGGGCCCTGCGGCTTTGCACGCAAGCTCTCCTGTTTCCCCCGATACGACTCCTTAACCCATTGTTGAGCCCATCAGATTTTGTTAAACAAAAAAAAAACATGTGTCTTATTGTACTATCTTTGATTTTGAGTATTTTATTAAATCATGTGTTTCACATTTACTCCAAACAAATTCTTAACCCTTGGTTTACATGGTAGATTTCGATTTTCAAAAAAATTAAAAGCACGTTTTTATTGGGTGTACAAGTAGAAAACCGCCGTTTTTTTTTTCATAATTTGAGGCTTTATTGCGTATAAATAGCTACATACTGATTATTCAAAATATTTTCCATCGCTAGCCACAACTTTCTCCCATCTTTCTGGCAGCATGTGAATTCCGCGTCGAAAAAATTGTTCGTCTTTGGACGCGATCCATGTATCCAGCCAATTTTTGACCTCTTCGTAATACTGGAAGTGCTGTTCAGCTAGACCATGCGTCATCGATCGAAACAAGTGAAAATCGGAAGGAGCGATGTCTGGAGAGTAGGGCGGGTGGGGTAGGATGTCCCATTTCTGTGTTTCCAGGTAAGTTTTTAGGACCTTGGAAACATGAGGCCGGGCGTTGTCGTGTAGGAGTATCACTTTATCGTGCCTTTCCTTGTATTGTGGCCGTTTTTCCTTCAGCGCTCGGCTCATGCGCATCAGCTGGGTCCGATAGAGAGCTCCTGTGATGGATTCGCCAAGAAAAAAATGGATTCTGACAAGAATCTTCATCCAACAGAGTCTCCAAAGCTGCATCTTGAAACTTTTTCACGGGACCCGGCCGATCCTTGTCTTTCACGTCATAATCACCATTTTTGAATTTCACGAACCATTCTCGACACGTTCTTTCACTGATACACGACTCACTATAAGTTGCTACAATCATTCGACGCGCTTCAGCTGCAGATTTTTTCGAATGAAACGCGAAAAGCAAAATCTCCCGCAAATGACGCTTATTCGGTTCAAATTTCGACATCTTCACGCACCAACAAAAAAATGGACAATAAGAATAAACAAGCAAGATGATGTGGAGTTGTTAACCGATATCTTAGCTTGCCATGTGATGTGTCTGATCGGAATTCTCTCACCGATTTCCAAAGGTGGCACCACCCAGTGGAAAACGGCGGTTTTCTACTTGTACACCTGATATTATTTCCCGATTGAAGTGCTTTTGATAAGTTTGAAGTCAGAACGTCCAATAAATCTTGTTTCTCCATACAAATTGTTAACCCATTGTTGACCCCGTCAGATTTTGATTTTCAAAAAAGTGAAAAGCACGTGTCAAATTATTTCTCACTAAAAGTACTTTCACCAAGTTTGATGTCAATGGGCCCATTAATTCATATTTTTCATAGTTTCTCCATACAAACTTTTAACCTGTCGCTGACCCCGTCCGATTTTAATATTCGGAAAAATGAAAAACACGTAGTGGGTTATTTTACATTTGAAGTACTTCACTAACTTTGAAGTCAAAAGACTCAAACAATTTGTTTCTCCATACATACTTTTAACCCGTCGTTGATCCAGTTAGATTTCGATTTTGAAAATAATGCGAAACACATGTCTAATTTTATTTATTTCAAATATTTTTACAACTGTTAAAGTCAATAGGCTCATCGGTTCGTGTTGTTTGTTTCGGAGTCTTTCGGTAAATAAACCTTAACCCATTGTTAGGCCAGTTAAATTTTGATTTTCGAAAAATTATAAAATACGTCTCGAATAAGTTTTGATCTAGAATATTTTCAGGAAGTTCAAATTCAATATTTTTATTAAATCACGTTTCTTCATACAACACTTTAACCCATGTTTTGCCTTTTTAGACCCCCAATTTTAAAAAATCCCGTCTTGGCGAAGGTTCATTCTTCGAGATGTACCTACAGTCCAAAATTCATGTTTGTAGCCTCAGCGGTTTGGGCTGGGCGATGATAAATCAATCAATCAATCAGTTAGTCAGTCAGGATAAACAATCTATGTATAAAAAAATGGAG
Source organism: Melieria crassipennis (assembly GCA_963668005.1). Lineage (NCBI taxonomy): Eukaryota > Metazoa > Arthropoda > Insecta > Diptera > Ulidiidae > Melieria > Melieria crassipennis. The sequence goes on along the minus strand of OY764963.1, from coordinate 34,532,841 downwards.
GCGGTACCACGCCTTCTTGTCCCCCTTGTGCTACTAAGTGGAAAGTTCGTACCAAGTTTCATTGATGTGCGACTTACAGTTCTGCTGAAATGTAGGGTCATAAAAAATGTGCCCATCAAATCTCATCAGTAGAATGACACATCTATAAGACGACGGTACACCAACTTTCAATGCTGTGCGGCTAACGATTCCGCGGAGATTCCATATTAAAGAACTGAGTTGTATGGGCGGTGCCACGCCTCTTGTCCAGAATCCACCTTATTCCCCCTGCCGAAGGACACGACTAAATCGTAAGTTTGTACCGAGTGTCATTGATGTGAACGCTATAGTTCCACCGGAACTTAAAAGGTGCCACGCCCCTTGTCCAACGCCCATTAAATTCAACCGGATGAACGACACGTCTACGCCATGACGCTGTACACAATTTCAATGCTGCCCGACTTATAATTCTGAAGATATTCCATATTAAAGAATTGAGTTGTATGGGCGGTGCCACGCCCCCTTGTCAAAAATCCACCCTATTCCCCTCCCCGAAGGGCAGGACCAAATCGTTAGTTTGTACCAAGTGTCGATGTGAATGCTATAGTTTAAAAGTAAGACGGGAATTAAAAAATGCCACGCCCCTTGTCCAACGCCCATTAAATTCAACCGGATGAGCGACACGTCTACGCCATGACGCTGTACAAAATTTCAATGCTGCCCGACTTATAATTTTGAAGATATTCCATATTAAAGAATTGAGTTGTATGGGCGGTGCCACGCCCCCTTGTCAAAAATCCACCCTATTCCCCTCCCCGAAGGGCAGGAGCAAATCGTTAGTTTGTACCAAGTGTCGTTGATGTGAATGCTATAGTCTTTTCTGTCGCAAAAATGTGGTTCATCATCATTTTGCAGTTCAAAAACACAAACAAGAACACATATAGCTGAGTATCCAAAAAATTTGGACATTAAAAAAAAGATTTTTTACTTCATAATAAAAATTTTAGCCAACAAAGTAAAGTGAGGGTTTTCAAGTATCCCGCAGTGTAACTACATTTGAAAATTCATAATATAGAATTCATATATAGAATATAGAATTATATATACACTAGTGCAAATTCCCATACACTCACTTTGAGCGTAGGTATGAAAAGTCTTGTAGGAGTGGAGGAAATGATTTATGGGGTATTCTAGTCTAGACTGCTCGATTGAGCAGTACGCTAAGCACACGCATTCTTACTAGCGTTGCCACAAGAAACAAAATTTATAACCATTTACAAAAATAAAAATAACCAAAATCTAACAAAAATAATCACAATGTTTATTAAAATAAATATCTCATACATAAACTTCGAGATTTAAGGAACATTTAAAAGGCTTTTGACACATATGCACATATGTATGTATGACATAAAATAAATAACACGTTCACGCACAGTAAAAATTTTCAGTGAGCTGGAAAAATAGACAGTCAATATTCTTTTTAATTAGTTGCGAACGTGTTGACCCTTTTTAAAACATAGTTATCGATTTAAACAATGCTGCTTACTTTTTTACGAGAAACAGCAATGGCTATGAGTTGCCACTAACAATCAATATCAATATTACTGCCACTCCCAATAATATTGTGCTCGTTGATATGTAAGACACATTTTGTATCAGTGTGCAATATTCTAAAAAATAACCAAAATTAAAACTCACCAAATAACCAAAGCCCATTTTGAAAAATATTAATAACCATTTTTGGTTAAAAAATAACAAAAACGGCAACGCTGATTCTTACGCTCTTTCAATCAGTCGTTGTTCAGACAAGTGATAGATTTATTTGAAAGGGGAAATTTGCATGAGACCAGAGTTGATCTATTATGCCCCCAGAACAGTGATGAAGTGATAGGAAACTGGGAACATGCACAGAATTTCACTAATATTATTACATAATTGCAACCATGGGACCTACTAATAGGCCGCGAGGTTGATCAGGTACGTATATTTTCCTCCATATAAATTTCTAAAACAGGGTTGTTGTTCTAGTTCATTTCAAATTTCTAGTGTTGCTGGTGTGAGCAATTTTTCTGACCAAAGAAATTTTTCTTTTTATTACGTTTGTATAAAACTGAGTATAAAAATATATTATTGCCCAAAAGTGTCAAAAGAATCGTTGGGTATGCTTTTATTGAATTAAATTAAAGTGTTATAAGCTGCATCCAAACAAAACAGTCCTGCGTTCGAACTAAAGCATTTAGCACCAACAGCATACCTGATCTGATCTGATCGTCAACCCTGTGTTAGAGATTCGTAAATGAAGAACTACGAAATTAAAAGGACGGCAGTTGACCGTGTCGTATTCAATGCACTTTGCTGTGTGAAGCCAAAAAAGTTGATATGTTGTGTATTTAAGAGGGGTTTCTACCTTGTGCGGTAAAAAAAATCGATTTTTTTTTTCATGCATTTTTGGATTAATACATGATTGTAGAATACGCTCCCAAAATTTGAAGTTGAAATCTTTCGAATTACGGAAGCAATTTATCGAAACAGGTAGCGGTGTCGAGCGCGCCGAGCTGCTGAAGCAAAACTTTGAACGCGTTTTTCTCAAAACTACATTTTTTGACCTTGCGGAAGTGATTTAGGCCACACGAGTTGAGCAATAGCTACGAAATTTTAAACAGTCATTTATCAAGGTCTTAGCTATGGCACGAACTAGGATCTTCAAGAAATAATAATTTTTTCTCATTAAAAATAGAAATTTGTATTGAAAAAAGTAGGTAAAAATTGAGTTTTTTAGTCAAAATCGCATATATCCTTCATTTTTCATTTGTTTTTTAAAATCCTAGTTCCAGCCATAGACAAAAGGATACAGAATAAGAAAAAATTTCATTTTTGTGTTTCAAGTCATCTCAAACAGCGGCAGGACTTCCGCGAGTAAGGAAGTCCTGCCGCCATTGCTCGATGGCCCCCTCCCCCCTTTGCATATTTTATCTTGAAACTTTTTTTACTTGTACAATAAACATATACCTACATCTGAAAAAATTTTCCAGTGTTTATCTTAAAAACCTTCCCATCAAAAATTTTTCAAAAAAAACATGTTTTCTCGGCCGCACAAGGTAGAAACCTGCCTTAATGCAGAAAATTAATTAATTAATAATTTTTAATTGACTGGCACGACAGCTCGATTACGAGACTAAGGTCTAGCTACCCGCAACTATCCGTGTTGTGCTTGCGAATTTTTACAAGGGTGGAAGGGACCTACAGTTTTATGCCGATTCCGAACGGCGAGTTGGGAGCTTTTTCATAGGCAATTTTCACTCTCAGAGGTTTGCCATTTCCAGCTGAGAAGACAGCCGCCGAAAAAAAATTGTTGTTTTTCTTTTTTATTTTCGGTGTTAGCAGCAACGGAGTCTTGAACCTGGATTCGAGCGTCGCATTTGACTCGTGGCCCAACGCACTAGCCAGCTGAGCTACGGCGGCTGCCGAAAATTAATGAAAACATACTTTTAAAAAGCAAACAATTGAAAGGCAACTTACGGCATTTTAGCTTGCACACTCATCCCTAATATCGGGAAAAGAGCGAAAACAATGAACAGCTGCTGACTGCCAGCACAAACAGGCGGTGTACGTAAATTGCAAAAAACGCACAAAAATCGGCTTATTCTCGCAGTTTCCTATCACTTTATCACCGGTTCAGACAGCAACGAAGCAGTGTTGCCAGATTAGGGGTTTTCCTCGTGGATTTGGGGCTTATTTGCTTGGAATGGGGGGAATTTTATGATAAATATTTTAGGGGGAAATATTTTAATAATAATAATAATTGACTGGCACGACAGCCCGCTTACGCGAGACTAAGGCCTAGCTTCCCGCAACCACCCGTGTTGTGCGTGTGAATTTGTACGCGGGTGGAGGGACCTACAGTTTTTTACGCCGGTTCCGAACGGCAGGTTGGGAGCTTTATCATAGGCAATTTTTACTCTCAGAGGTTTGCCATTTCCAGCTGAGAGGACAGCCACCGAAAGAGAAAACGAATTTTCCCGTTATTTTTTTAGGTGTTATTACGGGCAGTATTTGAACCTGCGGTTTGCTGCCTTCGACTCGCGGTCCAACGCACTAACCAACTGAGCCACGGCGGCTGCCAAAATAAAATATGGGAAATATTTTATACATTTTAAATTTACGCTTTTTAAAATGTCTGTGGTCAACCAGGTTGCATTTTTTTTGCATCAACACCTTGTTCAGATATATTGTCTAGTGGGTTTTTTTTTTAATTTCATGCACCAAATAGAAACAGCAATTTTCATTAAATATTCATTTTATGTGCGCATTATAAATTTGGGGAGACATTTTCGTTTTTAGGGGGAAAATGGAGTTCATTTTAGGGGGATTGCTTGAAATCCATATGGCAACACTGCAACGAAGCAACATGAGCAGCGGCTGTGTTGATTTGTTTCTTTTGTACGCTGCGAGCAATGTTATGTATGAATAAAAATGATCGGCGAAAAATATTTTATGATTTCAAATGACATGCAATGTCTCTTGTGCAATCAATCAATAGAAGCATAGATATAATATGTGCAATGAGGCATAGCTTTTTTTAGTTTTTAAGTTTTAAATAAATGCATTGAAGTTTTTTAAGTTTTTTATTCTCTTTTCGGTTTAATTTTATACACTAACACCATTTCATTGTCAATTTTACCGACCACTGGTATAGACGCTCGCTTTTGAGGTGATTTTACGGGCGTAATAAAATTAAATAGTAATCATTTTTACAATCTATGTTTTTATCAGTTTTTTATTAATACTTGCAAAGTATAAAAATGTGCAATAGTTGAAAAAAAATTGTAAATTGAAGTCGGTAGAGGCCGGCAAATTTGGGACTCAAAATAAACGGTATCTCCTGGTTGACGTGATTCCAATCGTCCTGATGATTTGTCACATAAAAATAAGGTTAATTCTTACTAAACAAGGATGTAGAATTATCTGGACGTAGCCGATTTGAAAAAAAATTGTTTGCACAATATGGCGTTTTCCTGAAAATAAAGGTAATTTCTGCCTCCTTTTTTTAACTTTGGTAGAGATATCATGTGGTAGAGATATCAAACCGTATCGAAAAAAGTAGTTTAGAGAAAAACGTGTTTAAAATTTACAGTTTCATTTCGGGCAGTCTGAGTGCCGTGTCACAAAATTAAATATAATTCCGAAAATAGTTCGAATTTACATCCTCTTAGAGGCTTATTCTTAAGGGAGTGTTCCCGTCTAGAGTGCCGATTTTAGGCTGTTTTTCAAAAAATTATTTTGGAGCTACAAGGCAACTTGCAATATTCTTGTTGTTCCTTATTATTTGGAGAACAGAAACTCATATTTGTGTCAAAAAATTTTATTTTCTAAGTACAAATTTTCAGTGGTCAATGTGACCTTGTCACGCTGATTTTCACTGCTGGCCGATAAGAAATTTCGGGAACCAGTAGTGTGAAACAGAAATGGGTATGCAATTATTAATCTGCAATAAATTCCGCGGATGCTAAACCACAGTTTTAGTCAAAATGTTGATTAGAAACAAAATGGCGGCCATATGAAAAAAAATTGTCCAGTTTTGCCACCTTTTTTTACCTTTAGAGTGCTTGAAAATATATTTAACAATAATTTTTTGATGAAAACTTTGGTTTAGCATCCAATGAAAACTATCTAGAACATTTTCAAGTCGATACCTCTCATAATTGCTGAGAAAAGTTATCGGCCAGTACAAAAAATGTGGTTTCGAGAAAAACGCGTTGAAAGTATCATGCGCAATGTATCAGCGGAGCAAAAAGAGCTGAGATTACTTCAATTAACATGCAAAAAAGTGGGTACTGAGTTTGCGGATTGAAAAACGACTTTGGGGGGTGATAGTATATAGTATAAGGTACAATAAAACGCTAAAAAAAAAAAATCGATTTTTTCAAACTTCTACCCGGGAACACTCCCTTAAAGGTCTAAACTTAGAAAATATGAAATAAAAAAATTGATTTTTTTCGAATTTCCAGACTAGAATACTCCTCAAAAAACAAATAAAGGTGGTAGTTTACATGGCCATAGTTTGCTGTAAGTAACGGCAGGTGTACCGTTATGCATTTTTTTGTAGTTTGCGTGATCGTGCAAACATTCAGAGCGGCTAGTGTTTTCTCAGAGTTAAAATGTGAGAGTTCACATAAACTAAGCGATTTAAATTGATCAGTAAAACAAAAATATAAGTAATTTGAAGTAAATTATGCCTTTATAAGCTGAAATACTCGATTTTTTAACTATTGAAAAAGTAAAATTTGTATTTCTGACCTGTGAAAATGCCAAGGACAGTAATTGCCACCTGAAGAAAAAGAGTTTTATATAAATTAAATTAGATTAATTAAATTAAATAAGAGTTTTCGACACAGGAAAAAGCGGATAAAATAGGCAGGTCTGAGACACCAGTGTGTCATTATTTAAAATTACGCGGATCTTATGGAAAAAACGCCGCAAAAACCCCTTTTGACTGATGGTCTTAAACCCAAAAGAATGGAATTCGCGGAGAAGCTATTTAGAGGCGTCAACAGTTGTAAACAGTTTTGTTTAGTTACAAACACGGTTCATTTTAGATAGTACTGACGGCTTTTAATACTTTTAGCTCGATAAGTTGGTTGAAGAGGAAGTCTTTTGATCCGGACATTATCAGGTGGCGTTATAATGGTTTGAGTCGGTATTGCCATGTAAAGTACAACTTAACTTGCGTAATGATAACAGAATAATCAGAAGAACTTTGTGTGGGCCTGAATTTATTTTTCAGCAGGATAATGCTTCAATTCACAGTTTTAAAAAAACAATGGGCCTTTTCAAGGACAAACACATTCAAGTTTTTGATTGGCCAGTTCAAAGTCCTGACTAAAATCACATCGAGCACCTTTAGCTCTTACTCGAGGTGTTCATGCAAAAGAACGACAGTTTTATTCAAAAATTGACTTTAAAAAAGCGATTAAATAGGTTTAGGCTTGCATAATGGCACAAACTCCTCAGAATCTTATTTTATATGTGCCTAAAATATCTTAAACCGTAATGGGAAATGGAGAAATTATTTAATAAACTATTTAGAGTACCTTGAGCTATGAAAATATTTTTACTTTACCCAATTTAATATTCTTTTATGTACTGAGTTTAATTTAATTGCCACCTCAAATTGTGCCATTTTTATGAAAACAATAAATAAATTTGACAGAACAGAACAGTTAATTAACAGCGATATCTTTTTTTAGTTCTTATAGTCTACTTATATTTTACAATAAATATTTCAGTAAAACTATCACCGTAAAACTAAATCAAGTTCTTAACCCTAGTGTGTGTGCTAAAAAAAAAGACTTACCCGTGTGATAGGGTACCCCAGTTCAAATTGTATGAAATTTTCCCCACTTTTTGTTCGCAATGTATGACATTTTGCCGTTTTTGCTTAGTTTTAAGGCTGTCTTTCGACAGGTTCAAAAAGTTTTTAGGTTTTATAGGTTTTGATAACGATGCTAGCCGACCTTTACGAGCCCAAACAGATAAAGCGGCTTCCATTTTTTGTTGATAAAATTGTTCTATTAAAAATTATTTGCTTTGGAAAGTTTTACTTACAGGATAAATCTAATCATGCAACTCCATAAAAAATGTGTTGGTGTACCCGGGTGCCCCAGCAACTAAATGGAATCAAACACTCGAAAATAAGACATAATACCATTTTGGGAGTTGTCATGAAGATTTCAAAAAATAAAATTTCAGTTTCAGTTGGGGTACCCGGCTACCTCATCACTAGGGCGACCAACATTAAGCATTTGCTGAATAATGCTGATGCAACATATTTTCATCTTTTTCGTTAATGCTACATATTTTACAAGTTTGTGCTATTTATGTTATTTCGTAATTTTTTCGTACAAAAAATTTATTTTCGGATATATTTTCGAATATCGAATTTTTTATAGTTGACTTTTTCATGTGGCAATACTGTGTTCAACGAAGATGATTCCGAACCAATTAAAGAGTCAAAAGAGTTATTTGCAAAATTAGATTTAAAAAATGATCTAGCATTCTTAAAGGCGAACTTTCGATGCATTCGACTTGCCATAACAAATCTAGAGAGCCGTGGCTTAACATTAATGGAAAGCCTAAATATTCTACAATCTATTCGTGAAGCAATGAGGAAGTTGGATAATCAAAAGTACTGAAAAAAATGGAGTCAATATTACAGCGAAATACTGGCTATTCGCATATTGTCGAAATCGGTGAAATACTTAATCAACACCCCAACACAGGCGGTACTTTTGTTAAAAAACTTTCTCCTATCGAACTCAAATTTTTTAAATATATACCGGTAACTTCGTGCGATGTAGAGCGCATACAGTCGTGTCTGGGTATAGTGAACACCGTATATAGTGAACACCTCGATATAGTGAACATCCAAATTTTGACATGGAGCCTCTAAATATTGAACAAAATTTTGAAAGTAATTTCAAGCAACAAACAAAAAGTGTATTTTGAGCAAATAAAACGAGTTTTTGAACAAAAATTTTAACCTTGATATAGTGAACAACCTCAATACTGTGAACAGGCCTTGCAATAATTAGTTCACTATATCCAGACACGACTGTATTTTCGGTATATGGTACTTTTTTGACAAAATATCGTATGTCTTTTTCGTTCGAAAATTTAAAGATGCACATGATTGTGCATTGCAATAGAGAAGACACAATAGAAAACTAATGCCATTTGCGATGATTTTTTTTTGTTATTGTTTTTATTGAATTAATATTTTTCTGTGCATACATACATGCATTTGCTTTTTTATTTTAATAAAGAAAACTAAAACACGTAAAGTTGTTTTATAAGTAAAGTTGTTGTGGCCGTTGTCATCTCAGGCAGGTGTCTCAACTCAATGAGCCAAGTACTCGAGAGGACACTGAGAGTGATTAATAACTGGGCAAAGACTGTGGGGCTGGAAACAAATCCAGACAAGACGGACTTAGTTCTTTTTACAACAAAGTACAAGATCCCAACCTGGCTTCCTCCCAAACTGAACAATACCGTACTCACCCCCAAAACATCTACCAAGTACCTTGGAGTCATTTTGGATAGTAAACTGTCGTGGAAATTGAATGTGGAAGACAGGAGAAGGAAAGCCTTGAACGCCTTATACGCCTGCAGAAAAATGCTCGGTAAGACTTGGGGCTTATCCCCCCGTCTCACACATTGGATTTACACTGCAGTTATTAGACCCATTATGCTTTATGGGATCTTGGTATGGTGGACTGCGGTGGATAAAAAGACCTATGCCAAAAGACTCGAGACTGTACAGAGAGCCGCTGGGTTGTGTATAACAGGCGCAATGCGCACCACTCCTACAGCGGCACTGGACAAAATCTTGGGATTTTACCCAACGGGTCTGACAGCGAAAAGCGCCGCTAAGAAGGCCGCGCTTAGACTTAAGGTAACTGGACAGCTCACGCTACGACACTACGGCCACAGTAGGATACACGCAGGGGTAGGCGATAGCTCAGACTACGCCATACCTCAAGCCAACTTTAATTTCAAACCATACGTGGTCCTAGAACCGGATGGGTGGCGACAGGGACTCGAACTCAGCCGTCAATCCTATAACTTGTTCACAGATGGATCCAAGATGACAGAGGGAGTGGGATCTGCAGTTTTCTGTCCGGAACTAGACCTTCAACAGTCTTTCCGGCTTCCGGATTACTGCAGCATCTTCCAAGCAGAGGTATACGCTGCCACAAGAGCGGCGCAACTAGCAATGGATCTCACCCCTCCAGACTCTCGGATTAATATCTACATTGACAGCCAAGCAGCCATAAAAGCAGCAGCTGGGATAATGTCAAACTCGATATGCGTACGGAACTGTAGAACCAAATTGGACGAACTCTGTCGCAACAGAGTAGTCACTATTTATTGGGTACCGGGTCACAAAGGAGTTGAGGGAAATGAGAAGGTTGATGCGCTCGCCAAAGCCGGGGCACGACTGCCTACGGTTAACGTGCCAGACATCCATCCACCCCTCTCCGCACTTAAGACGGAAATTGGAGAGAATATGATTCGTGAGGCGGCGTCCATGTGGGAGAGATCTACATCTCACAGGACAACGAAAATTATGCTACGCGAGCATAATATCAACAACACAAAGTTTATACTATCACTCCAAAGAGAGGACTGCAAACTGCTTGTTGGGGTACTCACGGGACATTGTCTCACCCCGTCCCACGCTGCCAAACTTGGCTTGGCACCAAGTGATGCTTGCACAAGATGTAGTGAAGACAATGCCAAAGGTACCCTGGAGCACTTGCTATGCCACTGTCTCGTTCTCTACAGATCACGGGTTAGCTGCCTCGGATCCGCGTCGTTCCCTTCATTGGAAGGAATTGCAGAGCAAAAAAGTGGCGACCTACTTAGATTTGCCAAAACGTTCCTAAAAAACTATATATAGGTCTGGAACTCCAGAATCTCTGGTACCACTATGGACCACCACTTGGTCTATGTGAGACCCCTTCGTGGGTCGGCCAGCCTAACCTAACCTTGTTTTATAATCTTCTTTCAGCAAACTGCAACGAATGAAATATTTTTACGTTTATGTACAATTTTTGCTTAGTGCTTAAACAATTTTTTTCGTGCTTAATTTGAGCTTTTTTTTGCTATTTTTAGTAGAGTAAGTTCGGGTAATGTGATATGGTCGGGTAATGTGATATAGGTGTTTATTTCACAAGTGCGTTGACCTTTTTCAAAATTAACCTTTTTGAAACATCATAACAGCTAAAAAACTCGTGCTGCATGATTTTGGATGTGATTGCTTAAATAGTTTACCGTCAGTGTGATGAAGTGCTTTGAGTAGGCTTGCACAAGTTTTTGGTCACGAAGTTTAAAAGCATAAAAGGTACAAAAAAGTATTATTACAAAGTTCGAGGCTAATCAGAAGTAAATCAGTTTGCGAGGTACGCTCTTCTCAACAAAATTATTATTTTTTTTTTATAATATAATATAACAGTCAATTTCGGGTAATGTGATATACCAAAGTTCGGGTAATGTCATATAGTACATCTCAGTACCCAAACTTATGACAATAATACTATTTGTATACAGAAATGTATATATACTTTATTTTATAATATTTGGAGCGGAATATCCTTAAAAATCTGTTTTGGTTAAGTTTTAGATTAAAAAATCCATGAAATCATGTTTCTCGATAAAAATTGTTAACCCTTGGTTTACCCCGTCAAATTGTGATTTTCAAAAAAATGAGAAACACGTCTCTAATTATTTTTGATTTGTAGTATTTTCACCAAGTTTGAAACTAATAGGTCTGTTAAATAACTTTTTTCGGGTATATCACATTACCCGCCGATGGTATATCACATTACCCGCCACTTTTATCAGACGCCAATATTTGGATATTTTGATTTTTAATTAAAAAACTCGTCAACAGTTTATCTAAAAGAGCTAATAATCATAGATATACTAAATAATGCATGAGTGAACAGTTTGAGACCAAAAAAAGTGTGTTTTAAGGCAAAATGTGGCGGGAATCGCTGTAAAACAAACAGGTATATCACATTACCCGAACTTACTCTACTTGGGGCATTTCACGTCAAGCGGACAACCCAAAAAATGAATTTTGTTTATATTCTGGTCAGTTATACTTCTAGTAGACGTAGATGTGTACACCCAATTTTTTTCGTATGATGTTTTTTTGCTGAGTTATGAGCTTCTTAAAATTGACTAAACATAAAGTCATGCATTTTTGGATGCTTATTATCTGTATCAATTAATTTGTAAGAAAAAATAAAAAGTATTGTTTCTTATAGTAAAAAAGTTGTTGTCTTTTTGTTCTTGTCGAATTCTAAATTTAAAGATTTTTACGTATAGTAAACCGGAAGTGAAAATTTGAAATCGATATTTGAGTAACTTCGACACTTTTGTTTTAAATTATTAAATTAAATAATTTAGCTTTAAATGTACTCATTCTCCACAAAAAAAATTAAAACGTGATCTCCAACCGTTTAAGACTTGGAGCACATACAGTATATACACATAGCTGAAAATAATGGATTTTTACACAAATCTACTAGAAGTACGTCTGCTAGAAGTATAACTGACGTGAAATCCCCCACTTAAAACGATTTTTTGTCGCCCTACTCATTACACACACAGGGGTTAAGGAAAATGTAACAAAATTCAAGAAGATTTAGGTGAGTTTATGGGAGCTGCTACCAGTGTATTTATAGAACATAGAATTTTGAGTTTTAGGGGGCGCAAATACCGATCCGTCCGCCCCTACCCTGATACGCCCATGTGTACGCAGGTGATGCGGCAATTTCATTTCATGTGTGTTTGTTGGTAGCGTGTGCTTCAGCTTGAACAGCGCAATGAGCGCAAACTGAAGCGCTCGCTCTCCTGCTGGCACCGCTCTTTCCGTTTTGTGTGTTCCCCGGGCACTAAGAAACTCGCAAACAAAAATTTGAATTTTTGACCTCAGATGCGCCTTCTATACACTTCATATTCTTTGATTGCACATGTGCAATGTTAACTTGTATGCTAAAATATTTTATTACTAACGGAATTTTGCGTATGACATGTATGTATGTATAACAACATATGTGTAAAAGAGTCAAAACAACAAGTGTTTCGATTTGGCCAAATAATTTTGGTTATTCATGGCGATGGTGGTTGTCGTCGATATGGCGGTTGTCGTCGCTCAGCTGCTTATTGCATTGGATTACGAATATACAGTGACGACCGACCTAGGTTTGACTCCCCGTAGTAACCAATACTAAAACATAGATAAAACCGATTTTTCTTTCGGCGGTAACGTTCTCAGCAGGGTGTGGCAATTTTCCGAAAAATGTCTTCCATAGATAAGGTGTGCCCACTCTAAATCGGCACTGAGTTCTAATATCAATATTTTCTAAACTTTTGATCGCATATGCATAGACCGTTCGATTTGTGCTTGTTCTGTCTATACGTGTTCCAAAATAAACAGTTCGCAATCATTTTTCTGTCTGGCAACATGACAAATAACGAAGTGAGCTTAAGAAAGCGTGTGTACAAATTTTACTCTGAGCATGAAAGTTGTGGCAAATTATTTACTGTAAAACATTTTTTGCAAGAAAATGTCGCGAAGAAAACTGCCTATTCCATCATTAAAAGATACGAAAGTGGTCTGCCAGCAGAAAGAAAAGTTGGGAAACCACGGAAAGCTCTAAAAATGCCTCAGAGTAAAGTTGAAAGCTTAAAGTAGATGTTTGATCAAAAGGATGGAGTTTCTCAACGCATTGCCGCAAGAAAATTTGACATGTCGAAAACCTATGTTGCAAACACTTTGCGTCATAAAACCAACATTCGATATTATTATTATTATTAAATAGGCTATAGTGCACTGCGACCAACTTGATCTTTTGTGCAGCCTTTGTTTTAACCATCCAAGTTAAGGATTTTTATAAATTTTAGCACTTTTTGGGGTTGTAGTTTCCAGATGGTTGATGGCGGTATTGACGCCTGACCAAACTGGAGAAATCTCTTTCTACTGAGCGCAGGACATTCGCATAGAATGTGGAGTGATGTCTCCTGTTCTAGCTCACATATCCTGCACACATCCGTTGAGGATATTCCCATATTTTTGAGATGGTACCTAAGTGAGGAATGCCCTGTTAGGTACCCAGTGAGGATGCGAAGGTCCTCTCGGTTTAGATTGAGGAGTTTGTTGGATACCCCTCTGTCCGGGGCCAGGAATTGTTTTGCCTGCCGTAGTCCCGTTGTGTTGGTCCATTGGTCGGCAAATTCCTGGTCAACCCATTTCCGTAACCACTCCTGAATGTGTCCTCTAGGTAGTCCACAGAATGGTTCCGGGCCTATCAGTGGGCGTAAAGCACCCTTTTTAGCTAGGCGGTCGGCTTGTTCGTTGCCGTCATGTCCTTCGTGCCCTGGTATCCAGTGCAGTTCTACAGTGTTGCGCCTGCCCAGTTCATTCAAGAGATTGCGGCAGTCCGTCACCAGCCTTGAGGTAGTCGAGTAGGCTTCTAGCGCCTTTAGGACTGCCTGACTGTCGGACAGTATATAGATATGTGTGCCAGACGACTTCCTGCGTAGGCACTCGCTGGCACACTCTATGATGGCGTGTGTTTCCGCCTGAAAGATGGTAGCTAGCTTCCCCATTGGAAAAGCTTTGTGAAACCTGCCACCATATACCCCGGCGCCAGTGCTCCCATCTTCCAACTTCGATCGATTGGAATAATGTCGGAGATCCTGAGCATTGGGTCATTTTCGAGCATTTTTAGTATGCTCATGTGTCCCTTAAGATCACCACTCTTTAGTTCAGTACTGCAGACAAGCCTTAAGGCCTGAGAGCAGGCTTCTTTCCTGATGGCTATGTTAAGAGGAGGCACACCTAAAATTGCCTCCATTGCAATTGACGGGCACGTTCTCATTGCCCCACTCATGCCTATACACGCCAGACGTTGCAGTTTGTTTAATTTTTCGACTGCACTTTTTTGTTCAACCTTATGCCACCAGATTGCTGATGCATAGGTGATTATTGGTTTAACTATGCTGTTATAGGACCAATAGACCATTTTTGGCTTCAGGCCCCAGGTTTTACCGTAAAGTCTTTGACAGGCATACATTACCCGCGTAGCCTTGCCGATAACATTGTTCAGGTGAGAGTTCCAAGTCAGTATCTTGTCCAGGGTGACACCTAAATATTTGGCCTCATCTGAGAAATGAATTACTTTACCATTCAGTGAGGGATTGCTGAGACGTATTCGTCTTCTTCTCGTGAATGGTACTAGTACCGTTTTATCCGGGTTGAACGAGAGACCTTTGTCTCTGCACCATGTGTTTGTTATACAGCCTTTTGCATTTGACTCGCAATGTCATCCCAGCCCACAACGTAGATGGCTACATCGTCTGCATAACCTATTGTGCTAAATCCGAGGGCGTTTAACTTGGTTAGTAGTTCATCAATCACCAGAGTCCACAGTAGAGAGAGAGTACTCCCCTTGAGGGCAACCTCTAGTGGCTTTTATTTTCCGGTTCTGCCCTACAAGCTCAAGGTTTATCACCCTGCTTTCTAGCATGGATATTATCCAATTTATGATCATGGGGCTTATCTCTTTCCTGATCATGGCCTGTTTGATGGCTATATATGATGTGTTATCAAAAGCACCTTCAATGTCGATAAAAGCGCAGAGGGCTATTTGTTTAGCCTCCAAGGCCTTCTCAATCGACCTTGTCAGGTGGTGTATCGCTGTTATCGTCGATTTGCCTGTCTGATAGGTAAATTGAAACTTACAAAGTGGGCTATTCTTAAGGTATGCCTCTCTGATATGTAAGTCCAATAGTTTTTCTAAAGTTTTTAGAATGAAAGAGCTAAGGCTAATGGGTCTATACGATTTAGGCAGTTGTTCTGGCCTTTTGCCTGCTTTTGGTATAAACACCACCTTAACTTCCGACCAGGCTTTCGGAATGTGGCCTAAAATAAAGCTGGATTTGAAAATCCTGACTAAATAGGGGACCAAGATTTCCCTTCCCTGTTGTAAAAAGCAGGGAAGTACATTATCTGGTCCAGGAGATTTGTATGGGTTAAATGAGGAAATCGCCCATTGTACCTTTGCCGGAATGCAGATTATGCTTGCTAGGCTAATGTCTCTGCCGGTGGCTGTCAAAAGGAACTTCCTTGGCTGCGACAGATGTGAAGTTTCAAACAAAAACCAAATTTGAAATGAAGGTACTGGTGTGGGTAGCTATGAGCTGCAAAGGATTGTCACGAGTCCTGGTACGTCGGTCTGGGTACGCCGTAAACACAAAAACTTACCTTAACGACTGTATACGGTTGCGGTTGTTGCATTTTATTAAAAAAAATTATCCGCAAGGTAATTATAGGGGTATTCACACCGAGCTCGTTACTTCGTTACTTCGGTACTCGGTAGTTTTCTATGTGTATTTTGTTTTTGTTCAATTTTTGTACAAACACAAAATACACGTACAAAACTACCGAATACCGAACTAACAAAGTAACGAGCTCGGTGTGAATACCCCTAATGTGTTTTGGCCCGACCTTGCCATCGCCCACTATGCGAAAAAAGTGTTAGAGTTCTTACGTTATGAAAACATAGTATTTGTGGAGAAAGAAGATAACCCTGCAAATGTGCCAGAAGCGCGACCAATTGAAAATTTTTGGGGCGTTTTAAAATCAAAAGTTTATGAAAGAACTGGAAAGCCGAAAATATCGCTCAATTAATTAACCTGATAAAGTATTGCTTGACTAAAAGCGATGCAAACGTTGTACAGGGCTTAGCAGCTAGTACAAAGTCGCTATTAGATTTAATTCGACGCAATGGTGTTGTTGAAAATTAGTTTCTTTATGTATATAATTTACAATTAATTACCAACATTTCAATAAAAAGCATATTATTCTGCGACAATGTTTACCCGAGTAATTTCATTTTCTATTCAGTGCCGATTTAGAGTGACCACACCTTACAGAAACTCAACACCATTTAATTTGTGTCATTAAAACTTAACAAGCAATAAGACTAATAACTATGACAATAATGCTTTTTCTTCATGGAAATTAAATTATACCACGAAGGGTTAAATTCAAAACATTGACTAGTCTGTTCGCATGAAAATTTCCGATTTTTTTTAAGTTTCTGCTATACCAATAATTTTGTTTGCCATTGTACACAGTGCGACAATTATGTATTAAGACTCGAACCATATCTCAGCAATCAGGAGCGCCATCTATGTTATGTGCGAGCACATGCGTTTTGAAGCTTCAACCAGAGTCCATACTAGTCTTGAAACTTCGCTCAAACGGCCAATCTGTCAAAAAATTTTGAACATATGGTTATCTTTGCGTATTTAGATAATAAAAGTGAGAGAGCAGCCAAAGCAGCTGTTCGCTGCCCGCTGTTCGTTGCCCGCTGAAAAGAATTTGTCGTACAACTGATTTCCACTAAAAAGGATTAATAAATGCAATTTTCTGCACATTAATCAATTTCAAATTGTTAACTATTTCATTCGCATGCGATGCGACCTCTTGCATTTTGTTGTTTTCTTGTGGTTTTGCAAAATTCTTTGGTAATTTTCCATACAAATTTAGTTTTGCTCTCTCTATGAAAAAGTGGTGAATAAGTACACAGCTGTTTTTGTAGATAAATTTCCGCGCCAAAAATTTATCTTATAGACGTGGCAGCTCGCGGACTTCTGAAAATGCAAAATAATGAACATTGGTTTTTCATTTATATATGCCCCGGAAGAAAGTTTTTACTACTTAGCAAGTTCCACAGCAAGTTATTAGCAATTTGCAATCAACAAATATTGTTCATTTAAGTTTATGTCGCTACAGTCGTGCATTATATACGAGACAATTTTCATATAAATTTTCTTGTGATGATCCTGGGGTGGCTTTCCGTAATTCGATACTCGATCATCGTTGGCTCGACACATCGATTCGATATCGAACGCTCAACGAGACAGTTTCGGTTTCCGTAACTCGATATGAGAACTCTCGTTTTCATTTTTTGGGAAGTGTGTGGAAAGTACTTTGGAGCTGTCAGAAGCAGCGGGAAATAAACAAAACGAAGAAAATTTGACACGTAAAAATAAATAAATTAAAAAATTGTCGGGAATGAAAATGTACAATTGGCGGTATTTATTGTTTTTGTCGTGAAACTCCAATCAATAGAGGAAGATGAAGAGATGCAGCGGATCCCATGGAATTGCCAGAGTTATGGTAAATTAAATTGGTATTTGGAAAATTTGTTTATACAATTTCCATTTCACAGCTTCCAACAAAGGTACCGTTTGAGCAAGGAGGCATTTATGTACGTTCTCAATGCCATACAATTACGGGATGGCATGAGAAGTACATACATTCCTCCTTCACAAAGATTAGCCGCCACTTTAGTGATGCTAGCGGGTGGAGGTTATCAGTGGCAAACGGGAAGCGCACACTCATCTACCATGGGACCCAGCACTCTGTCAAAAATCTTTCGGCAGACCTTAACCTCAATGGAACAAAATGTATGCAGCCAATGGAACTCTAACACAGACCGCCAGCAGTGTAAAGAGTATTTAAATTCTAAATACAATTTTCCTGGAGGAAAATTCGATTAACATCTTTATTTGTCCAGCGTTCGTTTGTTAACTCCTAAAAAAAATAAAAGCATTTATTAATTTCCAAAAAATTTCAAATTTCATACTCACATTTTGTTATGGTTGACAACGGCGCAAACAAGCAAACGAGCAAAACGAGAGCAAAATTGGTATCGAGCTGTTTGTATCGAACGTTCGATACGACACGACGACATTTTGTGTTACGGAAAGCAAAAACGATAGTTCGATACACGTATTTGCTCGATATCGAATTACGGAAAGCCACCCCTGCTGAAATGCGAGGTGAAAAACAATCAGCTGTTAATTGTTGAATTTGCCAGCATCACCGCCTTTGCCAAACAATATTATTTTATATGAAAAACTACCCCGGAACAAGTATTTATGTGCGTTTTTGATTCTAACTGAATATCTAAATGGTTTGCAATCATAAAATCATATTTGCACTTGCTTTTTTTGATACTTTTCTGGCATTATTCTGCCGTCACTTTCTATGTAATTGTTGTACGGCCAATAAGAAGAAATCGTGGTGAACCTATATCAGCTGTTTCTTTGTTGTGAAAATTTCCGCGATTGGAAGTTGGACCAAGCATTTAACTTTCATGCTGAAATGTATTCGGAATATTATTACATGTTATTTTGCACACCTACAGGAAAATACAAGAAGGTTTGCATCATTAAAGTTTGTTCGTGGCTTTTGATACTGCTGCATTTTTGCATTCTTCCGACGTTGTTTCTCATACATATTTTGTGCCGCCAATAAGTAAAAGCCATGGTGAGTAAATATCTGCTTATTTGTTTATTCGTCGTCAACCTGCTCGTTGCTCGGGGTAAATTAAAAATAGCTCAAATTTATAATAATGAAGTCTGATATTATATAAGTAAATATTGTTATATGTCAAAAAGTCCATTCCTAAACATCAGATACGTCCACATATTGTTTGATTCTATGACTGAATCAATTTCAAGAGTTTTTTACCTATAAACTGTATCTCATGTGCAGAATCACAAATGGTTTTTTATTCAGTTCTTAGGTAAAAGATAATAT
This sequence comes from Melieria crassipennis, assembly GCA_963668005.1. Classification (NCBI taxonomy): domain Eukaryota; kingdom Metazoa; phylum Arthropoda; class Insecta; order Diptera; family Ulidiidae; genus Melieria; species Melieria crassipennis. The sequence continues at coordinate 34,513,673 of OY764963.1, read as the reverse complement.
TTGGCATCAGAACACCTCTTTTTCTTACAAAGAACATTCATCGGATCCAATATGAGTGCGAACATAACATGCGCAGGATTACAAATAAGACAACACCGCAAAACGCAATTCTGTACGCAATAAATTTCTGAAATAAACACAATTTTGATGTACTTGTGCAAACAATAAATTTCTTCAAATAAGCTACTAAAGCGAATATTAATCAAAAAGCATTTTGATACTTTAATTTTGGAGTGTGGAGTGTGTGAGTCGGAAGACCATGGTAGTCTTCTTGGACACGACGAGACTCCCCCCCTGTTTTCGAGGGTGCTGAAGACGATGGTGCTGAGCAATTTGCTTTTTGGGCGGGGGAAGACCCTCAAAAGGGTTAAAAACCCCCCTTTTTACGCCCATTATGGTAACAAAACTCATCTATCTCAGCTTTTGTAAGGCAATATGGGTATCAAACGATTCAGCGTGTCATTGCGGCAAACATAGGCTATAATAAAATCGGCCACGCTCACTGTCCGCGCCCACTTAACTAACAAAACAAAGCTACACTATATGTTTGTAAATAAATGTTGATGTAAAATGATTCTGTGTTTCATAGGGTTAAACATCGGTTATATGAGATTGACCATGCCCACCTGATACGTTTTCCCGCCACGCCCACTATAATGACAAATAAGCCATGGTATATTTGTCATAGCAATATGGGTATCAAACGATTCAGCGTGTCATTGCGGCAAACAAAGGCTATAATATAATCGACCATGCCCACTTTCCCATTTTGCACTTTCCGGGATTACATTAATACACGTTTTAAAGAAGATATTTAAATTTCTTTAACTGTTTATTAACTGTTTTTCTTTGAATCGGTTACGAATTCTACTACTATTGTTAGAGCCATCTAGTGGAAAATGCCTGCATTTGTCCCCTTTTTAATCGTTTTTGAATGAAACAGTTCAACTGGGGGAGCATACAAAATTAGCTGTCAAAACTTACTTCACCTTGTTTATTTCATCATGTGTTACCGCTACATTTTAGTTTTGGTTTTCGTTTTAATTAAAAACTAAAATTTAGTTAATTCAAATCGCATTAAATTGCTTAAATTAAAGTCTAAGGTTTACAAATATGCATAATTTATGCCTTTTAGGGCCAATTTTTCAGTGCGAGTTTAACTCAGTTTCTAGTTTAAACTTAGTTTAATCGCAAAATCGAATTTTTCAGTCAAACTTGACTGAAGTTCAAACTCAGTTTAAACGCCCAACCCTGCACGGTTAAACTAAGTTTAAACTGTCAACAGCTTCTGACAGTTCATTTATTTTTTGTTTTGGTCAGGTCTTGCCTGTCGTGAGCGAAATTCTTTTTTTGCACTTTTTGTAGATTCTTACTAGCTGACCCAGCAAACGTTGTTTTGCCATATAAATTATTTCTAGGGAATTTCTAGTGTAGAAAAAAATACATGACATCCCGGCAAACTTCGTTTTTTTTCTATAATGAAATACGTGAGGTGGCGAATATTCAATTTTAAAGATTTTATGACATCCCGGCAAACTTCGTTTTTTTTTCTATAATGAAATACGTGAGGTGGCGAATATTCAATTTTAAAGATTTTGCTTGTATGTGCCACGCCCCTTATCACTTAGGGTATAAAAAATAGATAGCCGATTCTCAGACCTACTGAATATGCATGTAAAATTTCATAAAAATCGGTCAAGCCGTTTCGGAGGAGTATGGTAACAAACATTGTGACACGAGAATGTTATATATAAGAAAGATATATACTTTGTGCGCAACGTTTTCGCGCACCGGAACTTATCAACAAATTTTGAATTTATTTACGAATGACAATCACAACAACAAATGACAAATATTTGTCATTTGCCACACTCAAATGACAAATATTTGCTCCACTTAAGGAGGTGTTCCCGGGTAGAAGTTTGAAAAAATCGATTTTTTTTTTGGCGTTTTATTGTAGCAGCCGCCGTGGCTCAGTTGGTTAGTGCGTTGGACCGCGAGTCGCAGGCAGCAACCTCAGGTTCAAATACTGCCTGTAATAACACCTAAAAAAAATAACGGGAAAACTCGTTTTCTCTTTCGGTGGCTGTCCTCTCAGCTGGAAATGGCAAACCTCTGAGAGTAAAAATTGCTTATGAAAAAGCTCCCAACCTGCCGTTCGGAACCGGCATAAAACTGTAGGTCCCTCCAACCCGTGTACAAATTCACACGCACAACACGGGTAGTTGCGGGAAGCTAGGCCTTAGTCTCGCGTAAGCGGGCTGTCGTGCCAGTCAATTATTATTATTATTTATTGTACCTTATACTATATACTATCACCCCCCAAAGTCGTTTTTCAATCCGCAAACTCAGTACCCACTTTTTTGCATGTTAATTGAAGTAATCTCAGCTCTTTTTGCTCCGCTGATACATTCGTCGAAACTTTAAACGCGTTTTTCTCGAAACCACATTTTTTGTACTGGCCGATAACTTTTCTCAGCAACTATGAGAGGTATCGACTTGAAATTTTGGGAAAATGTTCTAGATAGTTTTCATTGGATGCTAAACCAAAGTTTTCATCAAAAAATTATTGTTAAATATATTTTCAAGCACTCTAAAGGTAAAAAAAGGTGGCAAAACTGGACAATATTTTTTCATATGGCCACCATTTTGTTTCTAATCAACATTTTGACTAAAACTGTGGTTTAGCATCCGCGGAATTTATTGCAGATTAATAATTGCATACCCATTTCTGTTTCAGATTACTGGTTCCCGAAATTTCTTATCGGCCAGCAGTGAAAACAAGGTCACATTGACCACTGAAAATTTTTACTTAGAAAATAAAATTTTTTGACACAAATATGAGTTTCTGTTCTCCAAATAATAAGGAACAACAAGCAAAAAACCAGAATATTGCATGTTGCCTTGTAGCTCCAAAGCTTTTTTGAAAAACAGCCTAAAATCGGCATTCTAGACGGGAACACTCCCTTAAACTAGCACTAAAAAACTGCTTTGTCGTTTAAACTGAGTTTATATTTAAACCAAGTTCAAGGAAACTACGTTTGAACTGCGTTTAAACTCGCACTGAAAAATTGGCCCTTAGGATACCAGTAAAATTTTGTTTTGTATAATCTTTTGTTATTTTATTTAAATGAAGAGAAAAAAGAATTAAACAATTAATTTGTATTTGTATTTGCTAAAATTAAAAAAAATATATATAGTTTTGAAAATACTTTTGTTTTTTTTAAATGTCAAGAACTGTGAAATCGCGCGAGAAAAAGAATTAAACAAATTAATTTGTATTTGCTAAAATTAAAATAATATAATATTGAAAGTACTTTTGTTGCCACCGGTCAAAATACGCCAAGGAAACTTATGCCAAATTAAGTAATTTATGCCGTAATGTAACGTACTAATCAACGTTAAATACAAAAGATTAAAGCAGTTGTCTACAAAATGTTTTTAAACGGCATAAAACTTTAGGTCCGTTCCATTGTTACATTGGTTACAAATTGTATATAAATAATGCACCAAAAATCCGTATTTTTCATTTTGTATTGTATTTTTAGTGCCGCCTAAAACGGGACAAAAACGTCCTACAACAAGTCCAGCGCCACCAATATCTTCGCCGCATCATCTTCAATCTCCTTCAAATACACCGGGAACTAACGTGTTGAATCATGTTTTGTCAAACAACCAAATTGGAGTGCAACCACCATTGATATCTCAGCAGCAACATCAAGCACACCAACAAGCTGTAGCTGCAGCAGCTGCCGCTGCACAAGTGCAACAACAGTTGGGCGGTGTGTCGAGTGCTTTGACGGTTAATCCTTCCGGCGCCCGTGGCCCTTTTGCATCTGCGTTGCGTAATCTGGCTAAACAGGCAGATAATAAAGACGATGATGAGATAGGGTCTCGTGAGAGAAACGATCGTTCTGTGCCTACTAGTTGTGGCCCGTCGCCTGTCAGCGTTTCGAATGTTAACTCGAATCCGAACACATCACGTTCATCGGTACCGAACGATCGGCTGCCGACTGTAACTCCTTCCGCCAGCATAGGTGAAGATAGATTAATAGCAAAAAAGCGTTCGGCCCCCTCGCCGCAGCCGGTGGATAAAATTCCGCGGTTAAACTCCGCACAAGCCGTCCAAATACAGCCAGAATTATTAGCGAGAAGTGGTTTTCAACCCTATCGATCAGACGACCGTCTTATGAATCCAGCGGGTGTTTTTCCATTGGAAACATATGCGCAGTTTGCAATGTCAGCAGTTCCACCAGGTATGAGATAGCATTGTAATTGCTTCGCAATGTTTAATACAAGTTTCGATTTTTGTTTCATCTCCGCAGGAGCTTTTTTAAACCCAGCAAGTCTACCTTACCCAGAACAACTGTATTTTGACCAGCGGTACCCACTGCTGAGAGGTGCCAGCGCTCATCATTCACATCCGCATGCATTGTATACTCAAATGACATCTCCATATGCAACGCACATGTATTCCATGATACCAACTCCTTTAGGCTTAGGCTCGGCTTTGCATGAGCGCATGAAATTAGAAGAAGAACATCGGGCTCGAATCGCCAGAGAAGAAGAACGTGAAAGAGAATTACAGCGCGAAAAGGAAAGAGAGTTACGCGAACAACGGGAGCGCGAACAGCGAGAAAAAGAACATCGAGAACGAGAACGCGAACAACGAGAGAAAGAGCAGAGGGAGAAGGAGCAAAAAGAAAAAGAAGCCCGCGAGCGAGAGCTTCGGGAAAAGGAACGAGAAGCCAGGGAACGTGAACGACAACAATTACTGTCCGCTTCACATCATTATTCAAATCAATTATACTCGCCATTAAATCGTGGCCTCATTAATCCAATGATTTCACATTTGAGTTTAGGGCTTCGAGCGACTCCAAGCGGACTTCACGGCTTGCCACCTATGTCACCATATCATTCATCTAGTCAGCGACAAAGCCCGCACACAGCCATCGGATTAAATTTAGGCTTATCCGGTTTATCAGGAGTACCATCACTTTCACATGGCCCAGGTAGTTTGCCGCATCACCTACCGCCCTCCGCTATAGGCTTACCGTTGTCTGGCACCGCTGGGCTAACGCATCCTGGTTTTACGACCCCGCAGCTTGGTTTAGCACATCATGGTCTGAATTTAACCCTCCCACATATCTCACCGCATCATACGTCGACACATCAAATGTCTCCCCACTCGTCAAGCATTGTGAATACATCTCCCTCGACTACTTCACTCCACAGCTTAAATTTGAGTATGAGCTGCACAACCGGTGTCAAACACTCAGAGGCCAATAGTGTTACATCAACAGCGCCACCATTGCAAACGCATAACAGTATCACACAATCCACATCGGCTCTTTCATCTCACATTCCAGCCATAAATAGTTCACTCTATTACGGGCACCATTCCAGTCACCATCTTGCAGCAATTCATGCTGCCGCTGCTTCTGGCGCTGGTGTACTGGCACCATCTACAACTCCCCAACAGATTGCAACATCACTACCTTCGTCGCTAACAAGTGGAATAGGCCACAGTCATTCTTCTGCACCCAATTTACTAAAGCTACCAGTTTCGTCTTCCCTGAGCGGGTCAACGAACTCCAATATCGCCAGCGCACAAACTCATGACGAAAACTCCACTAGTCCCCACTCTAAGCACCATCACGGCATATCTACAACACATCAAACACCTCTAGAGAAGTTAAACAGCAGAGCTCATACTCTGGAACCGGCTACGTTGGATCTAACCGGTTCAAATTCAAATTCCAGTATTCCAACTTTATCTACAGCTAGTAGTGGTGGCATGAATGTATGCAACAGCTCTACGATTGCAAATGATGTAAACGGGAATGAAACTATAGATGATGTGCGCAAGGATTTCTCCGGGACTAAGGTCAATCCCGTGAATATAGTTACGCCGGCCGCGTCCGAGAAGAATAAAACACTCCCTGCTATAACCAAAGACAATGCTTCTCTTGAAGAAACGCGTCCGAGTAGTCCTAAGAATGCAGTACAATTAGTGGAGCAACATCCACCAGTGCCAACGGCAACGATAACTGAAAGTGACACTGTCCTTGGATCAGGTAAATACACCAACAACCCGCAATCAGTGGCAGTTTATACTGACAGCCACAAAGTTACTTCCCCAGGAGTTTTATCCCCCACAATTAAAAGCTCACTCACCGAAACAACGTCGCCATCCGTGATGGTAAGTGGGGAAACGCGTAAACTACACCCAATGAGCGCAATTGCTGCAAACATTGTATCGTCAGTGACATCGTCTGACGGAATGTCTTTGACGGGTGTCACATCCACAACTAGTGGCACAATTTCGCCGCCAGTGGTAAGTAGCAGCACGAACCTTTTGGGCACTTCACAATGTGCCAGCTGCGATGAGGGCGTGCCAAATGAAACAAAAACCTCCGCTGAAGCGAGTAGTCGGTGATATCAAAAGTTAATCGTAATAAAGCACTATAGCCGCAACCCGAAACAATTTATTAGACCGTGTTGCCTTCAATTGTAGTTATAAATACGGTCGTTAAACCAAAGACAATTAAAGTATAAGATGTCTTACGCTCATACAATCGAATGGCATAGGGCAAGCTCGAATTTGCAATATTTTCATTATCAAGAGGAAGCAAGCGTCGGCACAGTGAGAGCGTAATAATATTAACGCTCTCTGTTTTGGTCACACAAAGCAAAACGGCTTCGATCGCTGCTAAACAAAATTGTGTGCACAGTGCAGTGAGTGCAGTGCAAGGCAGTGCAGTGAGAGCGTAGTAATATTGACGCTCTCTGTTTTGCTCACACAAAGCACAACGGTTTCGATCGCTGCCAAGTAAGGCAAAATTGTGTGCGCTCACTTCACACGCATTGAAATGAGTGGCGCAGACAAGATTTCATTTTGGAGGGATATTTCACTGCTAATTCTTGTATTTGAGGGGGTTTGAATCCCCAAATATTCCCGCCCCGTGCGCAATACTGATTGAAACAATCAACTACCAAAAAAAATCAACACAAGAGCACATAGAGATCACACGCATATTCATATATCTGCTGACTGCAAGCAGAGAGAGTTGCTTGCGTGGCTTCATCTTTGCTCTCCGGGTGTGGCTCTGCTGTAAAAACCACTCTCACGTGGCTTTATTGAAAAAGCCACGGCAAATTTTTGAAGCGCCACTGATTTGTATGGACGTAAGACATCTTATAGTTTAATTGTCTTTGGTTAAACTGTCTGGTGTTAAAATTGAGCGACCAACGTGGACAAATATATTTGCAGAATATATTTCATTCAATTATGTTATTGCATATATTTTTGTTAATAAGTTATCGTTTTATTAAACAGAAATCGGTTATCAGTTTGAGTTTAAGCTAAGTCTAAAGTAAATTATTAAATTAATTTTAAGATTTGATTAAATAATTCGAAATGTCTCCACAAAGCCATCCTAATTATTTCAAGTTTTCGAAATAAATTAATTTTGCTATTTAAAATAAAATATTTGAATTCTGTGTTTATAATATATTGTGATTCAATTACCTTAGTTATTTGCTATTCCTTTTCCAGTTTATATTGTTTTGTATGTAATTCAACTTGTAACCATTTATTGTATTTGGATTATCAAAATCTTTATGCACTTTGTTACAAATAAATAAATCTGGTTCGTTCTGAATGGCTACTTTATTTTTAATTTCATTTATTGTTTTAGTTTCTAAATTCTTATGTTGATCTATTCGCGAATCCAACAAGAGATCCATTAAAGATTACTGACGACTAGTTTTGTTCATTACACGAATTTTTTTTTTAATAATTTTAAAGGTTGTCTTTGCTCATTACAAGATATGAGTAATTTTAGTAATTTTTGAATCAGCTTGTTGATATTTCCCTCCACTGAGACAACTTAACCCTAATTTCCAGAATTTTAAAAGTAACGTAAACCCAGAAGTGAGACTGTCAGGCTTATATGAGCTAAATTACTAAAAACGTTTAAGAAGAACAAAAACTGTTAAATTTATAAGTGCAATATAATTCTAACATTCCATTAGAGGATTACATAAAATAATGGAATCGAAAATCTTTTGGATTTATCACCATTTCAAATCTTTAGTGAGACTGTGAGGCTCATTTCCGGGAATTAAGGTTAAAACTGCAATCAGGCACATAATTATATAATACGATACGAAAATATGTACGATATTATCAATTACGACATCAATCGTAATATTCAACAGTATGGCACTGTAAAGGAAAATTGCCGCTAGAACTTCATCTTTGACATTTACCACGGTTTAATCCTAATTCTGTAATTTAAAAGACACTGATTTATTCTTGTGATTGGATATGTGGTTCTAGATATTAATTAACTTATTATTATAGAACTATTAAAAGCCGAATTGGCGCATGCGGACTTCTTGTGTGCCTTGTTGGGGAACCATAATCGTTTTCCTCGACTTTTGCCAACATTAATTATATCAATATTGCTTGTATGTACGTGTTTGAACAATATTTCAGATGTAGAGGAATCACCAACCGTCATCAGTGCACAGTCACGCAATAGCAGCTCAGAAGGGGCCGCCATATTATGACATCAATTCTTCCAAAATTGCAACAAGTAACTAATGAAAAACATCAGCAAGCTCGGCATATCTCGGCTCGGCTCTCTTGATATGGCACAATTCGCAGCTATTGCTTACTTTGACTATGGGCATGTGAATGGTGTGTAACATAACTATGGAAATAACTGCAAGCCACTTAAACATACTGGGCAGTATGTCACAGTTTTCAGCATACAACTGTTGATACTACTGCTGAAAAACGTTGCGATTCTCTTTTAGTACTCGCTTGTTCGTTGAGGGGGATCGAGAAATGATGGCCGTGTTTTTCCGAACGTATTACGAAGAATTGTGATTTGGAGAGTACGAATCGGTTATTGACAGAACTGAAATTAAGAAAATTTTTATAAGTCTGGCAAAAAATATAAATGATTATATGGATATTTTTTTACATTTGACATTTTTGTAAATTAATTAAATTACCGCAAGATACACGAAAGCGGAAATAAAATCCATTGACACAATTGATATTGTACTATACCCGATTAAAATTTGTTTAATATACCGAAATCATTTTAAAGTTTCTTGTGAATTCACAAAACACTGTAAATTACCTTTTAGAACTAATTTAAAACCTCAGATACGGAAAATAAACAGAAAGTAAAGGTATTAATGTAGAAACGAAATTATTGTATATCTCTTGGTAATCCAACGAACGCTGTCGCATATTCAAAGGAAAACTGAGGTTTAAATATTAGCTTTTTATTTCTTTCGAAGCGATTTGATTTTAAAACACACATACAAGTTTTCTTGAATGTAAAAGTCAAAATTAAAGTGCCGACCAAGTACAATTTTTTTATTATTCTCATTTTCGCTCGCACACATTTATATAGCTGTATATATGTACAGCTAGTAGTTACATGTACGAGTATAGGTTAAGTGAGATATACAATTATTTATATAGGCAAGTTCCTCTTGTAAACAGGAAAACGAAACAATTTGTTGGTGTATTTGATTTAGTTTAATTAAGATCAGTTACAAAAGTAGTGATCACCAAATCCGGTACTGCAGGAGTTTTACTTAACGTGGTACGGGACGTGTCATTTATCCACCCATTAACAGGATACTTTGGTCATGATTTATAAACTTCTGTTGCGAAGTTATTTAACACGTTCTTTGCTGCCATACAAGAAAGGACGACCCAGGTGCCAATTGTGTTTTTGTTGTTTCAAAGTAGTATCTTCATGAGTATTTGTTATTACAAAACAAATATGTAATACTTAAGGTTACATACGAAATATATGTATACGTGAGGAAGGTGCACGAACAAATTGTTTACGATTTAATTTAACCAACATTAATTATTGATATTAGCATTAGCGATTGCTTGCACTTTTTTTGGAATAATTTTTGGATGCTAACTTGGATACTCGCAAATTTCGTACTTTTTATATATGAATCTTCTCTGTACACGTCCACGCAGGTATACTTCTCGGATTCACGCGCCACATTAACGCCGGGAAAAGTCTTCGGTCTTCCATTCCGATGGGTCCAAAACGGATCCTCTTCTAAGCAAGATGTTACGCTGGCCGAATCAAGCGCGCGTTTCGGCATAAATGCAGTATAGCGAACCCTCGTGAAAAAAATAAATGAGTATGCTTTTATATAGAGGGTTGGCTCCTGAATCTAACAAACTAAAAATGTTGCCTGGGAAACGCCTACAAAAGACGTGGCTCGGGGTCAAAGTTCAAAGTTTTTATCAAAAAAATCTCCAACCGATTTACACGATATGGGTATCAAACGAAAGTTCTTCTTCATACCTTTGACCTTTTGACGTGCATCATTAGATACGTAAGATGTACTAAAAAAAAGTTTTAAGTGAAACACGTTTTTTTTATATTATTATGGTACAATAAGTTTGTTACCATATTGTAGCCTGTGGAATTCCCTTTACAATGAAATATAAAACATTTGATAGTTTTGTGATATTCTAATGTAAATTGAGTTAAAAGCATCTGTCTGCAATATTGAAATGGCGTTTATGAAAGTTATTTCTTAGGCGCGATCTTTTACAATCATAAGATTTGAATACAAAAATACTGTAAGCACTTTACTTATCGTGGTGACCTAGTTACTCCCATGAGGGTTATTTTTTTGAAGCCCAGCTGAAGGCCGGCCACACAAAAGGTACGAATACTTGGCCGCGTGCCGGAATACTTTTGGCCGCGAAGCCGAAGTTACGGTTATAAAAGTTATTGCTTAGGAGCGACCGACCGCGCATCAAGGTTTCGAATACAAAAATACTGTAAAAACTTTATTCCTGATGCCTTAGTTACTCCCATGAGGGTTATTTTTTGAAGCCCGGCCGAAGTCCGTCTCACAAATGGTATTTGAATACAGAAAAACTTCAGTTTACTACCACCCTCCATATAATGGAAAAATATAACCACACACAAATACAATTGAAGGCGTGTGGCGTCACGCAAAACATTCAATGCCATAATACCATAAAAGCAAAAAAGGTTTAATAGCTATTTTGCAAAATTTAAGCTTTTAAAATAGAAATCTAGATCTTTTCAAATCTTTTTTAATATGGCATGTACTTTGTACAACCCCCTTCAGCCCTCATTGCCCGAAAGTGATAGCGAAGGTGAATATGAAATGGCTTTGGACCCAGAGGCAAGTTAGAAAAAATTTCAAAAATATATTCAAAAAAAAACAAAAGTATACATTTTTATATTTCGTTGTAAATTTCACAGGCTACAATATGGTAACGAACTTATTTTTTCGAGAAAAAATCCGTTTTTGAAAAATGTGTAAAAAAATAAATTTTTTGCTTAACAATTTGTATCAGTACATACTACGTATCTAATTTTGCACATTAATAGAAAGGTATGAAAAAGACCTTTCGTTTGATACCCATATCGTGTAAATCAGTTGGAGATTAATTGAGTTTTTTTTATAAAAACTTTGAACTTTGACCCCGAGCCACGCCTTTTGTTGGCGTTTCCCAAGCAAAAGTTTTGGTTTGTTAGATTCACAAAAACAAGATCTATATGGTCCAATTTTCCGTTTTTTTTTTCATGAGAGTCCGCTATACTGCTTTTGTTCCCGCGTTTCTTTGAGAAGCAACTCCATTATTTCAAATTTTTCCTTTAAAAATTACTTTTTAGACAGCTACGAGCTGAAAGACGACCCCATTTGCAAATCCTTTATTCTTTATTTCATGTTACGGATAAAGTTTTCAATATAAATAGTTGCCAGAATTTCAAAGTGTCTTACGAACAATTTCTCTACTGTAAAAGATTGTAAAGAGTTGAAAGACCACAAACATTTTTGAAGGAAATATTAGGCAGATGGCTCAAAATGAGAACAAAAATTCATTCTATAGTATTGTGGAAGCGTCAGGAACTACCTAGGGAAAACTATGTATAGCGGCTCTTTTGAAATTGATTGACTTAATAAAACTAAAAAATAGGCACATTTTAAGAGATAGTTTGCAAATATGTATTTCAGTTTCTAAAGCAGACTTTGAATAAGCACCGACAAACTATTCGGAGCGTAATATTAAATCCTCTCAATAAGCTAAGTATAATTGTGTGCAAATATAGCTTATAATTCTAAAGGGCCTTTCATTAAGGATATAACAATTCGATACTTAAATAAAATACCGAGAATTTGAGATACTGGGTTGAAATTTGTTCCAGGTGTAGTACACATGTTACATTTAACTATAAAATTCGATCTCGTTTATATGACCACCGCGAGCCCGTTTACAGTTTACGTTTTGGACCCAATTTACCACCACATGAAAACCACACCACACAGTAATTTTTTACGGAGCAATGTGGAGCAATGTGGTCTTGAACCACATGTGGGTTTATTGCTGTCCAATAACGCATATTTTGTTTATTGACAAAGCCATTAAGCCAGAAATGAGCCTCATCGCTGAAGATGATTTTTTGAGGAAATCCTGGATTTTCTTGAAACTTGTCCAGAGCCCAATCGCAGAAATTTCGGCCCTTCAAATGATCAAGTGGCTTCAGCTCTTGAGTCAATTTGGCTTATTCTGAATCGACTCACGGCTGCGATATTTTCGGTACTTCGAGCGGTGCGACGTCTCTTTGGCACTGCAACATCCAACAGTGAAAATGTGGACTCGAATTTATCCACAGCCTGTCGGGTGGGACGATTATTAATAATTTTTAATAATTTAATAATTACGACGATTATTACGGCCGAAAATTGGAGAAAGCGCTCTTAAAGTTGCTACCACCGCGGTGCACCGACTCAGAATTTCTGTAGTAATTTTTAATAATTTCCAAACGTTGCTTATTCGTGATCTTTACCATGATGAATATGTCGACTTTCATTAACGTTTTGACTGTAACATATCATTGAAAATGTTTGAGGTTACATTTATATAAATATTCGAAATTGTGATGTCCCTATTGAAAGACCCTTTAAATAGTGTTCTCTTCTTTAAATAGTGTTCTTCTCTTCGCCCAACTACACGGATGCAAAGATTCTCTAATTTGACATAAACGATTTTATTTTGAGATTATAATTTTTCCTTTCGCACTACGAACAGTATTCGTTGATAAAAGGATAATGCCGTCACACACACTTAAAGCGGACGAAATATTCATCACACTTTGTTTAGTGTTCTGGTTAGTTATAAAAGCGTTGAGAGTCAATGTGATTTTTATGGATGTTTTCATCAATTTGTCAGTGGCTTTTTTCATTACTCAACCTTGCCTTCCCATATCAAATTAAAGCAGTTACTAGCCCCTGGTAACATAACTTTTTCTAAGTATTTGTGTTGAACCTACGCATTGGCAACAATGTGGAACTAAGAAAAATATTACAAATAATCTCGTGTGATCTGTGATAGTGAAAATATTTAGATATTAACGTTCCAATAATTAAAAATTTGGCTTGATTATACATATATGTACCACAGTACTTTTATATGTAGTAACTGTCATGAGCATGTAGTTTGTTCATTTGTGTGTACCTTTGCTAGCACATTATGTACATCGAATCAATAGCGACGAAAACGGAAGAACAGAATACCGTGAGTTATATGATATTTCCGTGTTAAATCAGTTATTAATGTTAGTCGTGGTTGGTTCTAAAATCCTTACAATTCTGATTAATACCATTCTAAACAAATTTTAATTCTTTTTTGGAAGCCGCTGCTTACTGACTGTCAAAACTGTAAAATGGAAACATAGAAATGTATAGAAAATTGCATTCTCTAGTCTTGGTACTAGTAGTACGAAATACACGAAGTTATTCAACTATCGACCAGACTACCGATCATTGAATTTCACAAAGTCCGTATCAAACCTTTTCTCAGCGTGTTCTCTAACTCACATCAGAATCATCTTGATTCCACGGGCTTCACCGACTAGTTGTTCAGTGCTAAAAAGATTAACCAACAGTATGCAAAATCCAAATTTGTACAGATCCATTTTGTAATTAAAATGTTGAATTGACCCTAAATATATTTTTTAACTCCGTGATTAAAGTTACTATTTTTTTATTTGACTAATAAATGTACGCTTTTAAAAATGAATGATCGCATTTGAATTGATTTAATTTGTTATTTTATTAGCAAAACTCGATATCTATGGAGAAACAGATCAAAAAGATTCCGACTCGCTCCCTGCCATTCATCAGAAATGTATCCGCACTGTTGTCATGCTTTTCGTACTCGCTATTCAGGAAGCCATCCGCAAATAGTTTTTAAGAGCATTTCCATCACACGTTCCCTCATGCCATAAGTATGTGGGCATCAGCATCAGGCAGATTCCGGATCCGCCTAAATATGACAGTCACCAAGTATTACTCTGTCCAACGGCAGAAGTCTTAATGTCCTGTACAGACAGCCACATATATTGAGGCAGTTTAGTTCTTAAAAAATTTTTTTTTTAAACTGCAGTGTTACACCACACTATATTTCATTTAACAACTATATAACACTGGAATGTTGGGCTTAAAAATCATTGTTTGGATATTACATGACAACTTAGGTCACGGTTACCACTGATCTGCAATAGATTTCCTAGTATGTTACACGGAACATTAATACTACGTTTACATTGAACCCAAATGCGTAGTTTCGAATGAGTCATTTGAAAGTGTTTACATTGCCTCATTTGCATTGCATTTGCATATTGTTTGGCAGCTAATGTCAAATGCTCAATGCTTATGTCCTCTTGCCGCAGCTCATAGATCAGCTGTTTTCCGGCTTCTGACTACTATGGCGTTCAAACTGACTCATTTAAACTAGTTTAAGTGAAAAGAGCTTTTTGTTGAACACAACCGTCCAGACTGCTCAATGAAGTTCAATTTGTCAGCCGTTTGTTTACAAACAAAAAATAAATATTTTTGTGAACTGATGTGCTGCGAGCATGATTCGAGCGAAATATTAGTGCATATTTCATTATTATTATTATATGTATTAGGATAAATAAACAAGTACTTAACCTAATATAAAAAAAGCAACGAGTACAAGCTACAAAGGCCATCGACTCTGGTAAATAATGGAAATTAAATGAGTATTATAATCTGTTATGTAATTTACAGTCTAAAAGAAAGTTGTATATCTTCATGATATTTACATAGGATATGGTTTTTAGTATGGTTTCGGGTTTATAGAACCAAAATGTTTTCGCCTTAAATTCTGTAAAGATGAACATTCGTTCAGTAGTGTGGCAAAAATGGCATGTGGGTATTGGTGTCCTAGATAGCAGATGTTGGTGCGTGAGTTGAGTATGGCCAATCCTCAATCGGGTGAAGAGTGTTGATTGTTGGCGCGTGATATTACTTGGGTACAGGGGCGTAGCCAGAACTTGGTTCTGGGGGGGTTTTAAAAAAATGTTTGACCAATTTAGTATTACATGCTTTTTAAAGTAAACTGAACTTTTCAAAGAGGGCATTTAGTGGTGGTGCCACCCAGTGCATTACAAATTTCATGAAATTTGGTTCACTGTAAGCGAAGTTATTGCGTCCGAAGTAAAAGTATGTTTTTGTCAGTGGTACAAAAATTGGATACTAATTTGCAAAAATAAAATATTAAGTTTTGCCAACTGAAATCCGCCACCACCGTAGATTCCATAAAAAAATCAGCCAAAATCTACTTGAAATTGGATTCAACCTTCGCTTTCCTTATGCCCACCCGAGTGATCTTTTTAATATTCATGTCTAATATCTGCCAGTCGGCCTCGATAGCTCAGCGGGTAGCGCGCTGGCTTCTCATACCGAGCGCCCCGGGTTCGATTCCTGGCTAGGGCTGGAAAAAACACTCATCTACTTCTGTCGCTATCCACATGAAGGGAATGAGAATTACAAGAATCGCACAAGTGCGCTCTTGGCAGGCAATGGCAAAACCTCCAAGTGTGAAAGAAAAAAACTGCCCATCGCCGTTCGGATTCGGCGTTAAACTGTAGGTCCCCTCCCCTCCCTTTCCCCATCCGTTTGAAATGTGTGTTATATCACATGTTGAAAAAACAGTGGTGCATACGCATTTCAAACGGGTGGAATCCTGTGGTATCACAACGGGCCCGTTAAGAGGCCTAAGTGTGTCTCATACAGAGGCAACCACTTCAACCTAACCAACCTAATATCTGCCATCTGTATTTATCCAATGTAAATAGTTGTGATTTCGACTTACAGAACAAATTCGAAAGTCGTTTTCAATAACATAACAAAATATTTTTTTTTTAAATATTCATGTTTTGTTGTTATTTTTATTTTGTACACCGAATACACACATGGGTGATCCCAAGTGCTTCCGCCACCATTTTGAATAAAACTCATAATAAAATAAAAAAGAAAAAAACCATTCAGCTTCCTTTTTCATCTGAATGTGGTGTTTCAATAATTTGCTGAGATGCTTTTGATCTTGTAACTCGAATTGAAAAGTGGGTGCTGTTTCGAAATAACGGCTGCGTTATCTGCATGTTCATTACCGGTTATGCCAGCATGACCAGGTACCCAGAGCAGCATGACTTTGTTGTTGTATTTGATGCATAGGTCTCGGATTTTGGAAACTGTTGTTGAGGTGTTGTCGATGTTTTCAACAGCTGTTAAGCAAGAGCTGCTGTCTGAGCTGATAACGAACTTGCCTTTATTCTGGATAGCAAATTTTAAAGCTGTGAGGATTGCGAAAGCTTCAAGCTTATGAGTATGGAGGAAGAGTTCCGCCGGAAATCATTGCTCCATCTTGTGTAGTGACAGCAAAAGCTGTGTTAACTTTTTAGAGCCGTCTGTGTAGATCGCTTTCCAATTTTCGGATTTGTATTTATTAACTGTAGTCAAGAAATTCTGTTGGTACGTTTGGTTGTTGGTGATCGATTTTTTGTAAATGCTTAAGGAAGTGTCGACAGAGCTTTTTTTTAGCAGCCGTGGCTCAGTTGGTTAGTGCGTTGGACCGCGAGTCGAAGGCAGCGACCCAGGTTCAAATACTGCCTGTAATAACACCTAAAAAAATAACGGGAAAACTCGTTCTCTCTTTCGGTGGCTGTCCTCTCAGCTGGAAATGGCAAACCTCTGAGAGTAAAAATTGCTTATGAAAGAGCTCCCAACCTGCCGTTCGGAACCGGCATAAAACTGTAGGTCCCTTCCACCCGCGTACAAATTCACACGCACAACACGGGTGGTTGGGGGAAGCTAGGCCTTAGTCTCGCGTATGCGGGCGACGTAGTAAATTATCGTAATATATGGTCGATTAAATCTGTTCTGATACCAAATTGTTTGATAAGTATCTTAATCTATGCAAATAATTTGAAGGAAAGTCAAATTTCACAGAACAAGAACTTTTTTCACCTAGTTAGAAATTTCAAAATAAAAGAGAAACGACTTTCAATTTCAAAAAATGTCACTCGGCAGCTCTATTGGAATAGCGAATTTTGATTGGCCGACGGTTTCTTTTGAATTTTTCGCGAGTTTTACTGAATATTATCATTTTAAATTCAAAAAGTGATTTTTGCCCAAAAAACGTAAGTATTGAAGTGCATTTCCTGGAAAAATTTTGTGTGAAAACGTGGTTTTTTTCCAAAATAGAAAATACAAATTTCTGTTAGAATGCGTTGTGCAGTGGGCAAATGTGCGCAAAACAACAGGAACTTAGGTGAGTATCTCAACACAGCGCACATAACGGCAGATGCACCCACCGGCCAATCCCTAACCTTATGGTGTGGCTCAGCATGAAACGATGCAAAGTTGACTTCATCCTCATAGGAGTGATCAGTGGACACGGCTGCTTCAAAGCAACACAAACAACAACAGTTAGAGGAGGGATGGAGGAGGTAGAAGACGTGAAGGATGAAGCACTGGCCAGTGGTCACCATACCAGCGAAGAGTGCGCGCGCCATCATTGCAATAGTGCAAGCATTTTTTTGAACTTAATATAAAAATATAATAAATATAAATATAAAAAAAACAACAATTTCACGAATTTCAATTTTTTTGTAGTTTAGTGTGCTGTTCGTCCCACTGTTCCTACAAAAAATTTTACATATTGGCATAATTTCTGTGACGTCATGAGTGCCACTGTCAAATTATCTGTATCGAATGTCGTAACCTTATATTTAATAAACCTTGGGCAGTAGTCATTTTTGCATAATATTAGTGCCCTTGTTATATTAATAGGTGTGTTAGCATGAGTCAAGGATCGATTACATGCTAGATATTTGATTATATTTAACCTTTTTATGAGGTTTTTTCTTAGAGTAATACATTGGTGTCGAAAATTAAATTTGTTATCAAAATAAATACCTGATATTTTTAAATTGTTTACAGATTCTATAACATTGTTGTCGAAAGTTAATTGAGGGTAGTTACAATTTCTTTTTTTGCAAATGTGCAGTAATTTACATTTGGAAGGGGAGATAGTTGCCCCTGATTGCAGGCCCCATTTTTTAAATTCTGTGAGGACTTTACAAAAGATAGTGTTTGCAGATTGTGTATTTTTCATATTAGTATAAATGATAGCGTCATCAGCGTACATGACAAGTTTTATATTTTTAATACATATCATACATATTTCGTTTAGTTTATCGAAGGCTATTGTAAATAGTACTACAGAAAGGGGGGAACCCTGCGGGATTCCATTATGGAGGGGGTAAGTATAGGATAGCTTGTTATTTACACGAACACGTATTTGTCGACTTGTCATGAAAGCTTTTACAAATTTAAAAACTTTTGGACTAATCTTCCAGGTAGCAAGTTGACGCGTGAACTCCTACGCGGTCAAAGGATTTCTCAAAGTCTGTCGCCATGATGGTAACATGGTTTTTGGTGGCGAGAGAGTCTGATACGTAGTGTTGGAGTTGAGTTAGCAGATCCATAGTGCTGTGTTTGTGTTTGAAGGCAGTTTGGTTGTGGCTAATAAAATTATTTCTGGTGATAAACCACATTAATCTTTTCGCTACAATTTTGTCAAGAGTTTTACCGACGCATGACAGAAGAGATATTGGTCTGTAGGACGCAATCAAGTCGGCGGGTTTGTTTGGTTTAATAATTGGGATTATCGTGGCTGTACGCCAGTGATGTGGATAGAAAGTTTGTGCTAAGTTGGAGTTATATAAGTGAAGTAATCTGTGTTTGGCTACTGCAGGTAAGAAAGTTAAAGGTTAGAAAGTATAGGGTAGGAAATACGGTCGATGCCAGGAGTCTTACCTCTGGCGTGCTGTAACGCTGATTCAAGCTCAATAAATGTTATTTCGCTGTCTAGGGCTTTTGCTGAAGGGGAGAGTTTTGAAGGAGCGTACGTTGTGGAAAGCCACAGTTTTTTTTCTTTTATGTAAAGGTTGGAAAAGTTGTCGTCATTTGAGTAGTTTGACCAATATTGGGCAAATGATTCCGCAATATCGAAAGAGTTAGAGAGAATGTTCTGATTAGATAGGATCGTTTTAATGGGACTGTGAGGATTTCCAGATAACAATTTAATGTTAGACCAAATCTTTTTGGGGGTTGAAGTTGGGGAAATTCGTGAGGTGCAAAGCTTTTCCTCCTTGATTCTTTGGCCGCTTTTTTGAAAACAGCGTTTGATCTTTTATAATTTAGTAGGTTTATGTCGGTCATAGATTTTTTAAAAGTTTTCCAGAGTTTAATTTTTTGGTCTCGGAGTTCTTGGAGGTCCAAAGCATTTCCTATTTGGTGGAACACAAATAGGAAATGCTTTGGAGAATTTAAGTTTGCTTTGAGGAATGTACTTATTAGCTGCAGTGCGAATGATTTTTGTGATTATTGAGGTTTCTTTATTGATGTTGTGGGTTGGAGGGTACTTTAGCCCAGTCGGAAATTTGGTAAGGTGATTCCAAAGTAATGCATGATTTATGCCTTATTTCGTATGCTGAAAACAGAACCGTACAGAAGTAAGGTATTCGTAAGCGAAGTTATGAATACTTCAATTTTAAGCTTACAAAGTAAGCAAGGAAAAGTATGCATGAAAAATATAAAAAAACGACGACGCCCGAACAGAGACAAATGCTTACCCGGTAAGGTATTCGTAAGCGAAGTTATGAATACTTCAATTTTAAGCTTACAAAGTAAGCAAGGAAAAGTATGCATGAAAAATATAAAAAAACGACGACGCCCGAACAGAGACAAATGCTTACCCGGTAAGGTATTCGTAAGCGAAGTTATGAATACTTCAATTTTAAGCTTACAAAGTAAGCAAGGAAAAGTATGCATGAAAATTAAAAAAAGATATAAGCTACCAAAAGTAAGGTATCAGTAAGGTATGTTCCGAGTAGCTCCGAGTTTGAAAGAAAACAGTGAACGAACAAACGTAGCGGGTTGGGCTCGATAGTCTAGAGGGTAGAGCGCTGGCTTTTCATGCCAGACGCCCTGGTTCGAATCCTAGCGCGGGCTGTTTGAACACTCATCTATTTCCATCGCTATCCACATGAAGCAGTTGAGAATTACAAGAAAAGCACAAGTCAAAATATCGCAGGCAATAATAAAATTTTTATTTTTATTGGAAAAAGTAATTATTTATTTGTAAACATTACGTATAGCTTACGCTGTAAGCTATATTGTAAGGCATACTGCTTACGTTGTATGCTATTGGTAAGCGAAACGGTAAGCATGTGTTCGGGAGATGCTTACTTTTTCAACTATGCGTAAAGCATGTTTGGTATGCGCTCACTTTTATAAAGTCCCATTACCTTATCATACGAAAAAGTAAACAGTATTTGGAATGCAAGCACGAAGTATTCCGAGCATTTTCTTTGCATTCCTTTCTATTTCCAAAAGTAAGTGAGAGGGTAAGCATATATGATTCTCTTTATACTTTACGAAATAATGCTTACGTCAGGCGGCCATTTCCTTAAAAAAGTAATGGGAATTCGTAAGGGAAATATGGAGTACTCCACAACGAAAAATAAGCATTCCGTAATGCATTGATTCATCGTTCCATTTCCGACTGGGAGGGTATTGCTGATTTCTGATTGGAATACATTCCAATTAGCGTAATCCATTTTAAATTTGGGCAGATGGTTATATTTTTCAAAGTGGAATTGGGTTTGGATAGAGATAAAGATCGGGAAATGATCGCTACGGAGGACGGAGGAAACTTTCCATTGTGTTCTGGGGCTGAGTTGAGGGGAGGTTAGGGAAAGATCAACGTTTGTTAGAGAAGAGTGGGAGGAAAAGTGTGTGGGAGAGCCGTTATTAAGTGACACTAGATGGTGGTTAAGAATAAAGTTTTCGATAATTAAACCTCTCGCGTTTGGTTTGCGAGAACCCCAAAGAGGGTTCCAGGCATTGAAGTCCCCTGTCCATAAAACTGGTGACGGAAGATGATTGAAGAGGCTATTTAACTCGGTTTCAGAAAAATTTTGCTGCGGAGGGATATATGTATTTGCAACGGAAAAACATAATTTAAGGTTGATTTTTACCGCTATTGTTGATATGTTGGAGGCTATGTCTATAACTTTGTGTGGAATGTAATTTTTTATTAGTATTGCAATACCTTGTTTACTAGATTGAATGTTGTGTAAATTTGAGAAATAACCAATGTATTGCTTAGGGTAAGCAATACTGTTTGAATTATAAGCATGTGGAATGTGGGTTTCTTGTATACAAATTATATCTGGATTTTTCTCTTTAGTCAGCAGTAAGAGTTCATGGTAGTTATTGAAATACCCGTTCATATTCCATTGGACAATATTGAGTGTCATTGACAGTGACTGAGAGAAATGTAGATATAACTTTGTATGTATTTGTTTGTATTTTAAAAATGATGTTGAGAAACTACATATCGTCTTCGGAGGACATTGGTGTCTGAGTAGCTGAAAGTACTTGGGAGAGAGACGGGAGAGGTTCGAAGAAAGATTGAGATTGTGCGTTGTGAGTGTCTGGAGAGTTGGTTATTGTGAGGAGATTTTGTTGAGGTGAGTTTGGGAACGAAACAGTGTGATCAGAGAGGCGTGTGTTATTGGAAATGTGATTAAAGTGGAATTCTGAGCTCGAAGAGTTTAAAGTAAAATTTGTTTTGTTTCTTTGTAATGTTGAGGAGGAGGGTTTGGATTCAATTGAAGGGTGGAGTCAGCAGTAAGAGAAGGGGAATGTTTGGATTGTTTGTCAGTAAAAAGTATGTTTGATGTAGTTTTAGTAGTCATTTTGTTTTCATTTGCTAAGTTATCGTTTTTTGAGTTATTGATGGTTATGTTATTATTGTTATAATTAGTTTTGATGTTAGAGATGTTTACGTTATTATTTGTAGTTGTGGTTGAGGATTTGTGGTTGTTGCCATTTATGTTTGTGGTGGATACGGTTGTAGCATAGGAGGTATCAGGTGAAACAGATGAAGTGAGTGAAGATTGTTGTTGTTGGATTTTTATTGCTTCGCGCATGGAGCATTTGTTTGTTGTTTCGATTTTTATTATGTCTTTAGCTTGGAGAAATTTAGTGCATTCTTTGGATGAGGAGGGGTGTTCTGCAGAGCAGTTGGCACAAAGTGTGCGTGTACAACTTGCTGGAGTGTGGGGAGGGAGAGAGCAGTTCACGCAAAGCAGACTACGATTGCAACGTTTCGCTGTGTGCCCAAGAAGCTGACAAGATTTACAGCGCATGGGTAAGGGAAAATATTGGCGAACCAATACTTTACACCAAGCAATGTCGATCTTACTAGGTAAGGTGTATAGGTTAAATGTTAATAGGACAACTCCCGTAGGGCGCAGAGTGTTGTCAACATTTCTTTGGAATTTAAAGGCTGATACTACTCCTTGAGACCTAAGCTCGTTTACAATTTCTTCCTCTGGCACATTGTTTAGGAATGGGGCAAATACCGTACCTTTAACATGGTTGAGCGATTCGTGTAGGGTGGCTGATACCGCGCACATGTTTGACAAATATTTTGTTTTCAAGAATTTTTGCGCGATTTCAGAGTTCTTGACTAGTAAAAGTAATTTCCCATCACGAAGGGTAGATATGGAGTGGACGTCACTGCTGATTTGTTTGATCGCCCGATGTGTGGCAAAACAATAGGAGGAGAGGGGTTTGTCCGTGTCTGTGGATTCAATAACCAAAAATTTGGGGTCTACTGTTTTTATTTCTGGGAGAAGAGGAAAAGGAACCATGGACACACCCGTTCCTGATTTACGTTTCTTTTTTGATCCAGAATCGAGTAGGGCCTCAAGAGTAGCCTCAATATTTGGTGGCCCAGGGGCCATTTTGCACGTGACGAATGAAGTATATGCGAAAGGTGGGTATATGCACACGCGAAAGCTAAAGAACAGTAGTAAATATAGAGCGAACCGTGTAAGAATACAACGGTGAGTACAGTTAGAAAGATAAAGCTACCAAACACTCCGTAAGCGAAAAACAGACGTCAAAGACTATAAAGACTACACTTCGGGCTGCTCTCACTTATACAGGCTCATTTCTTGCTGTCAAATAAATACCCGCTGTCACATAAATACCCGAGCCATTTAGATACCTGCGTACCTGAAAAAATGAATGTAGTATGTATCATAGAAGTCATTTCTACATACGACATTGATTTACTGGTGCTGCCAAATAAACTTCCTACCATACTTCATGGTGAACATAATTTTAATTCTTATCGTTTGTTTATTGTGCAGCAGACTACGCAGAGGACACCGAGGATTTAAAAATAAAATAAAAAAGAAATTTGACTGTTATATTAACTTAAAGAAGTGATTTTTGCAAGCGTAAGTAAATTCATTATGTTTTAAAGGTAAAATATAGCTAAGCTTTAGTTTTTCTTTATAGAAAATGCCCAGAGAAACCATAAATTTTCAGTGCAGTTTTTCAGCGAATTCATTTAAAAAACTTGACGGCATTTTTGTATAGTACAAGGTGCAACCCAAAGTAAACAGGAATTTTATAAAATAAAGAAAACGGATGATTATTTTTGTATAATTCTTTTTATTTATTTAAAATACTCTCCTTCTGCTTCGATACAACGTTTTGCACGGTCCAAAAGCATTTGGAATGAGTGTTTTAGGTCATCGGCCGGCATCGCCTTCAGAATGTTGGTACAAGCCTTTTGGATGTCCTCAACGTCCTTATAACGGTTTCCTTTCATCGGCAAATGCAACTGACCGAATAAGTAGAAGTCACAGGGAGCCATATCAGGCGAATACGGTGAATGATTGATGGTAAAAATGCGATTTTTGGTCAAATAATCGGTCGTAACTAGGGCTCTGTGAGCCGGTGCATTATCATGCAATAAACGCCAACTTCCTTCCTCGCGATATTCTGGCCGAATACGACGAATGCGACGCACCAAACGCTTCAAAACTTCAACATAAAACAAAGCGTTAATTGTTTTTCCCGGTGGAACAAACTCTCGATGAATTATTCCCTTTGAATCGTAGAAACAAATGAGATGAGTTTTGATTTTTGACTTCTCACGGCGGGTTTTTTTCGGATTTGGCTCATCTGGGTGCTTCCATTCGGCACTTTGACGCTTTGTTTCGGGATCATATTGAAAGCACCACGTTTCGTCACCGGTTACGATGTTGAACAAGAAATTTGGATCACGTCTGGCTTCCCGAACGATGTCTTTTGCGTGCTCAATTCTCTGCGCTCTTTGGTCGTCGGTTAAAGTGTGCGGAATGAAGCGAGAACACACTTTACGGAGACCCAAATATTCGGTTAAAATTCGATCAATTGATGTTTTGGAGATGTTCAATTCCATTTCCATCAATTCCAATGATGATTTTGGCTGCATTTTGATAAAATCACGCACAGTTTTGATGGCATCGTCAGTAATCACAAATTTCGACTGGCCGACGTGTTCGTCGTCATTCAAGTCTTCACGACCATTCTTGAATCGATTCAACCACTCATTAACACGGCCACGGGATAAACAATCATCACCATAAACTTGCTTTAACAATTTAAACGTTTCGGTAAAAGTTTTACCAAGTTTAAAACAGAACTTAATATTAGCTCTTTGTTCGATCGACATTCTCGTACCAAAGTTAAAAACATACTGTCACATTGAGCGGGATATTTCGGCGTCTACTAGACCAAATGTCATGAAATTTAGACAGTATGTGAATGAAAGATGTACCTTTCCAACGCATGTCCTCACACATAGATGGCGCCACCAGAAACGTCCCTATTGCAAAAGTCCTGTTTACTTTGGGACGCACCTTGTATAACTCGCGTAAAGCCGCTCAGGGTGGATTTGTATAGATTGCTTGTATATATATATATATGTTTTGCATGCTACTTCTTTAATTTATAAGTTCTCAATGTATTTATACATGTATATAATGTTCTCACTTATGTATATGCATTTGAATTGCTTTATTTATGGTCTTATATTTATATTATTGGTGCAATCTATATGTGATTTATATGTTCCTTCTGATTTTTGATTTTCTGTTTATTGGTGAAATCTATTTTTTTGTGCACATTTTGCATCTTTTGTTTCATGTTATTGTTTTATAAATATGAATTTTTGATTTTCTGTTTATTGGTGCAATCTGTATGTGATTTATATGTTCCTTATGTTTTATGAAATATTGTAATGAGTGAAATATGCCTACAGGAAAACCGAGCACCAAAAAAAAAATTCGGTAACGCGGCTATTTTGCATACCTCTATGGTGGCGGGGAAAATGCAAAGATATTTATATAGATATATCTATTACGTGTAATAAATTTTTATTATAAATGAATAAATCATATTGTGATGTACATTAGTTACTTGCAATAAGAGGAATCTTAAAATATTTGTCGTTTGGATTGTACACATGTGCAAAACAAAAAATTACAATATATAAAAACTTAGCATAATACTTCTCAATTTTTTGTTTTTCGAAATCAGGTTGACGATGAAATATCAAATCCAACAGCTGATATTTTTTCACCACAACTTTTACCAATTGGCAGCACAAAATTTCTATGCAAAAGAGAGGCAGAATAATGCAAAAATATAACAATATGAACGAACCAAAACAATTTTGATTACTGGCAAACTTTTTGACATCACATTTAGATTACAGAATGAACACATATTCTTGTTCCGGCAGCGATTTTACTGTAAATCATAATTTTGTGCACAAACATCCATCCCCGAAAAATTTTCAAGCAGAAAACAGCTGATTGGGTTTCACCACGAATTGCAAACGCATTGCTAAATTGAAACTTGTATGAAAAATAGCCAATAAGCAATGCAAAATTGAATGAGCTATAAGCAATTTTATGATCGCGTTTTTCTTAGATATGAATAATTTATTGATTAATATACAGTAAAATGCTTCCGATTGCTGTTTTATTGGAAAACTAATTATCATTTTCCGGCAGCAAAATAAGTCCGCGAGCTGCTCCGGACAATAGATAAATAGAAAAACCAGCTGAGCACCAATTCACCATGAATTGTATGCAAAATAAAAAGGAAATTTGTATGGCAAAAGGCGAAAGTTTTATGTGAAATAACAGACAATTGACGCATTCTAAGACATTGTAAGGCACGCAAACCACATATATGTACTATGTGAGATGTTCGGAGTGAAAAACATTTATTCCGGCAAGCCTTTTCATATAAAACCAAACGCTTTCAATTTTTTCCTCGGCAACCAAATTTCAACAGCTGATTTCTTTGCGCTCAAAGAGTTTTTATCTTGGTTATCTATATAACCACACGTATAGGAAATTTCAGCTGTTTTTGGCAAAATGAGCGAGTGTAATGTCTTATTAGTCTTTGCAAGATATATTAACAAGGTAGGCCAGGCTGGGAGCGGCAGCTTTAAATGTCTCTCTTCACCCTCTTATTTGTGAACGGTTGCTCTTTTTGTAGAATAAAGAACCTTCTATTAGAGTTGATATTGTTTGTACAACTATACTTTTGTGTACAGATTTGGGTAACATTATAATAAACATATACGCGAAATATAGCGCATGACACCCGCCTGATACGCAATAAAATATATTGGGGAATTAATACAAATGAAAGAATGAAATACATTGAAATTGAAGCGTCGCACAGTGTTTCGACTCCATACAAAATTGGGACAAAAATAGAAGGAATGCTCTAAATTCCCTGAAAATTTGCAATCTGAATTATTTGGGGCTACTGACTTCAAAAATGATGTTTGTTTTTCAAAAAAATATATAGTTTAAAAAAAAATCGAATATATATAACCAAGTATGCCATCACCACCGAGCACAAACCGCTAGAGCTATAATGATGAAATTTGGTCAATAGTTTTATTTTAAAAAGTCAACCTTTAAAAAGAAGCAATTTTAAAAAATTCGACCTTGACAGGCCAGAAACGGGGTGGTGAAGCTTATATGGACAGATATTTGGTCGGATTGTTTTAAAATTTTGTATACTTGTATATATACTTAAAGAAAAATAACGAAATACGTATTTCGGCGTTTTTATATATTCGACCTTAAAAGGGTGGAAAAGGGGCGATGAAATTGTTTGAAAGAACGCTATTTTGTTTTTATTTCCGTAGAACTAAACAAAGCGATGTCATAGCTATGGAGATGAGATGCTATAGTAAAATTTCCAGGATAAAAGAAAATAATTGCCATTTTCCAAAAAGTTAATTTTATTCAGTATCACTATCATCAACAATAGTTGATGATGCGATTGCTATTGTCGAGGTTTTTGATATTCATTTTTCGCGAAATCACAACACTTATTTCAAGAATGATGTTTTCAATCCCACACAGACAGTTCAATTGAAATAAATCTATCTTACAAATAGCTTTCCCCCAAAAAAAACCAAAGATTGCTTTAATGTAAACAAGTGTAAATAACGCAAGGTAATTTAAACAAAATTGCCTTCCTTAACTTAACTTAATTTCATAATAATAAAAACAAAAGTAGAATAATATGGCTCTAAACGGGTTAAATGGGTAAACAAAATCCATTTTTTTATAAAACGTTACTAATTTGTGACATTGGCTTTGTTAATATAGAAATTTTCATATTTTATAAAAGACTTCCGTATGGCAACCCTGCCTTTAGTGGGTGGACCATGCCCATTTTTAATAGCGACTGTGCTACTATACTTTTTCTTTCCAGTTACATCACTTTCTGGGCGTTACAAGCTCCGTACCAAAGTGAATGTACCGGTGGGCACCTCAACGTAGGGTACAAAAATCCATTTTTTTCAGTTAGAGTAGTTTACAAAAATTCTATTATTTTCCAAGATCGCAGGAAATCGCAGAATTTTTTTTATTGACCCAAAAGAAGAAAGTCCATTCTCTAGGATTGTGTAAAAAAGTGGGTGTAATAATGCGCAATTCGACAATTGCGATCTACAAAAATATATAGTTTTTATAGTTCTAAATAAAAAAAAATGTTTTGTTTAAATAACGTACAACCCCGTTTTTATTTAACTTTTTTTTCAAAATAGCTCATGAGATTATTTTTTGGACTCTTATAAGTGCATAGCAGTAACATTTGCTCCGATTGAATCGAAAATAGTGTTTTGGTTACGTTTTCAATTGGTGACGCTCCAAACAGCATTTTATCACAAAACAATTTTTCTAGATTTTGATCAACTTGTAAATGCTATAACTCTCTCAAAATTTACCCGATTAAGAAATAATTTAAGATCTTGCTTAATGAAAGTATTATCTTTCAAATGACACCAATTTCTTTGAAATCGGTGACATGAAATTTTTCTATTTTTGTCCCACTTCGGAACACTGTGCGTCGTTTCTTTTTACCAATAAGTCGTCGCAAAAAACGAATGTCATAAGTTCTATTGAATTTAATAGCACATACGACAATTGTTTTGTCAGGCAACGAATAGTCAATGCCGGAAATTAAATTAGTCATCATGTGATCAATGACGATATTTTTTATATTTTACTATTTTATATTTTACTACGTTTATGTTTTTTACTATTCTTTTAGTTTGTTGCAATGGGTGTTGACTCCTATTGATTAAGTTACATAAAAATTATTGCATAATACTGTCTACTATCAGCAATCCTTCCACATGATGCCCATTTCGACTGCATGTGTCGGAGTTTCCGTCAACTCCGTTTTGCAGGGATGCCGTAGAATGGCTGGTCTAACGGTAAAATTGCTTTGTATACGTAATACCAAAGAAAATAAACATACAGAATGCGCATGTCATACAAGCAAAAATTTTGTATGGCGGGTTCTAACATTACGACCCGCGCTCTGCTTTCATAGATCAAATATGTGGTGAGAGCGTTGCTTTGCAAGTGAGAGCGTAGTTCTATCTGTGTTGCGCTCTTTGGTTGTGCTCGTTGCAGCGATTGTGCGTTAGCACATTGCTGTGGCGTGGAATGATTGCGCGGTGAAGACGAACGCTGTTGTTGTTGTTGTTGCGCTGGCGAAAAGCTGAAATTGTAAAAATCTGTTTCTAATTATTTCTGGCTGGCTTTTGTTCTTCTTCTATAAGCCTGCACGGCGTCGCATATTGCTCCTGAACTTATTGCAGACTGTAGTGTGCGCCAAATCATAGAAAATAAAATAAAATATGGTTGGCATGACGACTCATATGGTCGCTACAAACAAAGTTCCTAAAGAATTTATCAAAAAAGTAGACTTAATATTTGATTGCATGAATAGGGCAATCGGATAATTGCTTTAGATCGGCTTCACAATAAAATAATGAGTCCTACAAATTTATAAAGACTTTTTTAAATTATTTGAAAGAAGTTAAATGTATGGATGATAAATGTCTTTTTTAGAACAAAAATCTGTTTTTTAATCACTGATGAAATTAAGCAAAATAAATAAATACATTAATACATACAATACATACATTTTGTATAACAAATAAGTTTTTTAACCAAGATAAACGAGAAAATACTTTTACAATTTTGGGACAAAATTCAAATATCACTCGGTCAAGTGTAGCAACTAATTTCGAAGATATACAGGATTCTATGGATCAACTCCTATTACATGCTGAGACAGACGAAACTGTCTTTTGTATTATTTTATTTCAGCAGTAATGATCACGCAAAATATTTTGTAGATAAGAAATATTAAATTATTAATGAAATAATTAAAAAATTAATTGTGGCATCTGTTTCATATTCTTTGGTAATACAAACTGCGTATAAAGCATGATACAAAAATAGAAGGTAGAACCGCTGTCATTTGTTTTGACACTAAACGTGCTTATTGAAGTTTTTTCGTATTTGTCAAAAGATTGAGTCGTGATGCCACTTCGTTGTAATACCTAATTAACGAGATTTAAGGTTATAAAAATATTAAGTTTTGTTTTTAAATAAACACGGAATAGACCTTTCACTGTGACATATATTTTGGGCGAAAGTATAAAAATGTTAATGCGAATTCAACAGCAGATAATTCATTGCAGGATTAAAAAATGTTCAAGGGATTTTCTAACAACAGTACGGTAGCACATTTTCAAAGAAGAACGTCAAAAAGACCTTTAGTGTCAGATGCGCAATATGGCGGCTGAGAAGAAGCATCGGCTCTACCTTATATTCTTGTATCATGGTATATAGTGCGCGCCTGTTTTGTTAATCGCGGTGTGAAATTCGTTGCGAAATTATAAAATGTCCAAAGCAAGTTGCGCCATATGCCACACTAGTTGGGGAGGAAAAGTGGGCATGTTTTGCGTTTCTACAAAAGAAGATGTGGCCAGGCAGTGGAATATGGTATGTGGTGGTATCTAATTACCTTTAAATATATTTTTCGAATTTGTTTGAATTTACACCTCTTATTTCCCTTAGTCTGTAATTTGATTAGACTTAATTAATAAACAATAAATAAAATTATCTATGTGGCATTATATTAAAACTATATGTTGCTAAAACCAAGAATTTTCTTTTAATTATAACATTTGTCCTACACAAACGCAATTTTTACATTTTGAGGAAAAAGTACTAAAAGATGCAACCAACAATTCATTCCTAACAGAAAGCAACTCTGTTTTCGCCCCCTTATTTTGACGGCTCTCTCAGCCTGGCCTACCTTGTTAATATACCTTGAGTCTTTGCAGACGTCTTGTCAGCGCGAGAGTTAGTCGGTGACTGTGCATATTTCATAATTCACGGCAACATACTCAACTTCGTCCAAATATTAGACGCCTTGTATTCTGATGCCATAAAAGGGCGATGAATGGAATGAAAGCAATGCAAGCAAAACAATTATTTTCATTCATTTCAAATTTTTTCAAATTTTCAATTTTTGTTTGGTTTTGTTTTGATGAAATGACAGCTGAATTTGTAGGGATGTTTTTTCTTGTGTGTGTTTAGTGTGTGCGCTGTGTTCAGTTCACAAAAAAGATTTTTCATAGAAAGCTTTCGGATGCAACCCTGCGTTAAACTCGTTTCAAAACATGTTAACCCTCATCCGACGTTCAAAAAAACTCACACATAACATACTTTGTATGTTTCAATTGTTATCTTTAATCTTTATTATCTTTGTTATCTTACAGATAAATAAATTAATACATTTTTCTAGATTTTTTCGCAATTAAGGAAGTTTTTTAAGTTAGGTTATTGTGGCTGCCTCTGTAAGAGACACACTCGGAGGCCTATTATAAGACCCGTTGTGATACTACATATTTCACCCGTGTATGTAACACTGTTTTCTCCAACATACAACCACCATATGTT
Organism: Melieria crassipennis; assembly: GCA_963668005.1. Taxonomy (NCBI): domain Eukaryota; kingdom Metazoa; phylum Arthropoda; class Insecta; order Diptera; family Ulidiidae; genus Melieria; species Melieria crassipennis. Next base: position 34,482,042 of record OY764963.1, on the reverse strand, counting down.
ACAACACACATTTCAAGCGGAGGGGGAAAGGGGCAAGTAGGGGAAGTAGTTAACTAAAACTTTGTGTACACCACATGTATACTTTTTTCAAGAATTGCAAGTAGAATATGCCTTACGATCATTTTTGATACAAAATTGGCACCGTATTTCAATAGTTTTTTCCTTTTTTACGCTCTGATTTTCTTACAAGGTTTGGGAAATTGGCTGTATTCAGATAAGAAGTCTACATGAAGATTTCCCTTTCAGTGGCGTTGCTCTACGCAAAATCTTTAGCTTTACTAAACTCAAATCTATGTCTTCAAGAAAAATTCGCCGCTTGTAATTTTGTAATGGTTAAACCAGTAATGGTTTGCTTAGTGTGTCCTTTTCATAGGACGTACATAGCAGTTGTCGCTAAACCCTTTCTCATATATGTCTTATGGCTGTTAACGAGCTTCATTCTTCATCACATGCTTTACGTTCTTGGCGAGTGGTTTTGTCACCGACAGAACGAAAAATTGGTCTGCCTGTTGTGTAACTTTTCAGATTATCAAGAGATTCTTCATTCGACTTTAAACACCACTCAAAATTGAAACGAAAAACGAAAAAAAAAATTAATTGAAAATTGAACGCTGATACATGCACTGCCAAAAACTCGCAAACCTTCAACATTAGTTTTGTCAGTTACTATCTTGAACATTGGTCTTCATTGGCATTAATTTTTATATACATAGATGTTTGCCGCAATGACGCGCTACATCGTTTGACACCCATATTGCTGTGACAAATATATCATGGCTGATTTGTTATTATAGTGGGCGTGGTGAAAAGGCATATCAGGTGGGCGTGGTCAATCTTATATATCCTATGTTAACATCAATGAAACACGGAATCATTTGATATATTAATACTGATTTACCGACATTTACCGTAGCTTTGTTTTGTAAGTTTATTGGGCAGGGAAAGTTCGCGTGAGCGATTATATTATAGGCTATGTTTGCCGCAATGACACGCTGAATCGTTTGATACCCATATTACTATGACAAATATACCATGGCTGATTTGTTATTATAGTGGGCGTGGCGAAAAGGCATATCAGATGGGCGTGGTCAATCTTATATATCCTATGTTAAGATCAATGAAACACGGAATCATTTGGTATTAATACTGATTTACCGACATTTACCGTAGCTTTGTTTTTTAAGTTTAGTGGGCAGGGAAAGTGGGCGTGGCCGATTATATTATAGGCTATATCTGCCGCAATGACACGCTCAATCGTTTGATACCCATATTGCCTTAGAAAAGCATACCATAGATGAGTTTTGTTTCCATAGTGGGCGTAAGAAGGGGGCGTGGTTATTCTCATATAGCCTATGTACCATTCCCCCAGCTAAAAATATGTTTGGTGCTAATTTCATCTAAATCGCTGTGGTCACAAGTCATAACCGCCTAAGTCTGTTTTTCAATTTTTTCAGGAGAGCAGTTTAAAGTTTCCAAATCCTCACCGCAAATCAGGAGTCAGTTTTTTTCGATTACCTTTTTTACAGATTCTAAGGAAACGTATTCTTTTACTTGTTTCTAAAAAAAAAATAGTTATTTATTGTTGTAATCAATAGATATTAGGGGAAAAGAAACTTAGGCTGTTATGACTTGATAAACGGGAAAAAGTCAAAAACGTTTAAGTTGAGTTAGGCTGCTATTCCATATGAAAAAAAACTTTAAGTGCGCCTAAAACAACTTAAATCGTTATTCCATGTCAACATTTTTAAGATTTGATTTCCCATGTTGAGTTAGGCTCTTATTCCTTAGTGGGAATTCACGAACTTATTGGCTTAGGTTACATTTTCCCATCCAATTTTTTCAATTTAATCAGAACCATACTAGATCCATAATCACAATACATAAATTTTGTTCTGATATATTTTATTAAAAAAATCCATTTTATTTAATTCAAAAGAGAGTTTTACAAGAATACAAGAATTTTATTTAAATATCTTCTTCGCTGATGCACTCAGTCAAATCGGGATGGGTATTTGGTTGTTCTGTACATGTTGAAAGATTGTCATAAAATGAATGAAACTCTGGGCTTATAAACTGTTTCAAGTCCATAAGATCTATTTTTTTTCTAAGGAAATGCATGGTAGATCCTCTATTACTTGTAATTGATCAAATCCTCTTACAACAGCACCTCGTTTGCCCACCTTTAAAATTTTAAAGGATTCATGTTTATCTAAAGACATTTTATATTGCACTACATTACAACTTTTTGTATAACGAAACCATCGAACATTGTTCCATAGGAATTTTTCGCCATCTTCATTAATACGTTTCCAAGAAAATTTTAACTTGGAAAAATCAGAAAAATTATAAAAACCATTAATTTTCATTTCAACTGTTTGAATTTTAGGTCCAATCGTATTTATAAACTGATACCAATCTCTTGGCGTTTCAATTTTAACATTTGTTTTCTTTTTTATTCGTTCAATAAGAGCGTGGTCGCTATCACACTCCATGTGCGTATGTCCTGGCTCTAGAAACTTGTGGTCGATGTAATCCAACATTTGAACATTTGCAATAAATGAAAGAAACATTGCAGAAACAAAAGAGTTCTTATTTTGTCCAGAACATGAATCACTATAAAATGTAACTGTTTTGGTTTCTGCTGGCAACATTTTTAAGAATTTGTAAAGACATGATGAAATTTCATTTCCGCCACGCCGGGCCATGGCTTCGTACCACATGAAACATTTTGCAATATTGGTTTCAAGGTCATGAACTGTTAAATTAAACGTCCAAAGTTGTCTTTTATAGAAGCTTATAGAGTTTCTGAGGAAAGGTGTTGGTAGACATTGTTGTAAGTCAAAGGCAAAAGTTTTCACGGTGTCCGATATCATTGCATCCTTTTTATCATTTCGCTTTGACTCATAAGCCATTTCAGCTTTAGCTAAATGATTTTTGTTTTGTTCAACCAATACACTTTTTTCTTCCTCAGTTTGAGCAATTTTTATTCTTGCAGCGTAGGTATCGCAAGTACTACAAGTGTCAATTTTGGGTGCTTTGAATTTAAGACCCATAGTTTTGAATATCTGAGAGTATTTAGAGAGACTTACTGGATTTTCGACCTTCAATTTGTAAAGTCGGTGCATGGATGATAGATTCAGGCTGGCAGGCAAATATTTTTGACTCGTATCACGTCGACTGTAGTGACAGGGAAACTTGAAATATGTTTTTTAACTTCATGTTCTACCGTAGCATCTATCTTAGTGGAGGGAGTATGCTTTCCTCGAAGATTTTTGAATTGCATTGAGGGACAACCAATTTTTTTACGAATGACGCTTCTGATAAAGCTATCAGTTTCATCAAAACACTGTGCAAAATGTTTTTTGCATACCCTGATAACATTGCCGTCAATTTGCAACGAATATTTCATGAAGTTTTCACGATTTCGCTTACGATTTACATTACAAAGGGTATCACTCTTTTTGTCCTCAATCGCTATCAATGACCCGATGTATAGAATTCTTTGATCATAACTTCCTAAAGACCAGTAATGCTTAAAAAGTGATTCGATTTGCTCAATTCCAACTCTCTCATGGCATTTGCTTCTGCAAATGTCAAATGGCTTATAAGCTCTAGCTCTTACAGTGTTCCCAGAGAGCGTTTGATAAGATTTCCCACTATTTCGAAGCTGAGAGCGAAGTATTTTTTTTTATTTCACTTTTGGTGTCATCTCTAAAACTTTTTCAGTTTGAGCTCCCTGAGAAATGGTTTCTTCGTCTGTCTGAGAATCAATACTAGAAGATGAACTTGATAAATTAAAATCTGGGTCTTTTATCGAATCGTCTGAGTCAAATGCACTGTTTTCAAGAAAAAATTCATCACCGGCTTCATTACTTTGTGATTTCTGCATTCGTGAACCTAAATTGTAATAAACATACCATTATTAGAGTTTTAAATAATAAATTATTCCAATTTTGATTTCCACTAAAAAAAATGTCGCTTACTTTTGAGCAAGTCCAGATTAAAGTTGATTCCAAGCATTGATGACATTGTTTCGTTTTGCACGCATGGTACGAAATTTGGAATGAAATCATTTCGAAAGCTTTCATTGTACTTGGCTGAACTATCTGAAGTTTCTTGCATGTTAATTTTAATGTTCTCTACCTGAGATGAGCTGGTTTCAACACGTCTGACTAGAGTAAAATTTGAAACAAGGCTCTTAGGTTTTGTATTGAGGTAAATTTGTATAACCTAACCTAGATTTGTATATGATATGACAGTCGTTTATAGATGTATAGCGTAAAAAAACTGATAACTACTTTTTACCGAATGCCTTTTTCTCAAGAAGCGGTTTTTTTCACTCTATGTACAAAAGGTGTAATTAAAGAAAAATGATACCAGTATCAGTTATTTTTACAGTTCAACAAAATCTACGTAACATTATTTGTTATTAAATGAAACTCAAATTTTTCAAAAAAGTTCGACAATACCAATAAACTAATTCTTACTTTACTTACTTTTGTCCTTAGGACATTCTGCCATCATCTTTGCCAATTCAACCATTTTTGCTGCTCTGCCAGACATTTTGCATGTATTTTTCACAACATTTGTTAAAATATATCACTTTTAAATCAATCACCACTGAAACACACTTTCACAGCGACCTGTGCGCATCGACCTAACTCAACTTAATGACTCACTTTTGAAAAATTTTCAATATTCATTGTTTTGAAATAACAACCTAAGTCTACTTAGACAGTAGTTTTTTCAAATTCAAATTTGGATTAAGCACTTAAGTTGAAATAATATTTTCAAAAAGTGAATTTTTTGTTTGGAAAAAGAGCTTAACTGAATTTATGATTTTCAAAAATTAATATTCTAATTTGGAATAACAGCTTAACTCAAGATAGGAAAGTTAAATGTTTTCTTAATTTTGCGAAATAACGACTTAAGTTGATTTAGGAAATAATGAAAAAATAACGTTTCTAATTGTTGTAATCCTAAATTAAGTTAGGCGGTTATTCCAAACTAAAAATATAGAATCAAAAAACGCTTAACTTGAGGAAATTAAAGTCGAAAAATTATGAATTAGGCTGTTATTCCAAAACAGTCATTAAAAACAATAAACTTAAGCTATTTGGTTTTTAATGGATAACTTCTGTCCTAAGAAAGATACAAACATGAAAAATTGACAGCAAATAGATTTCGACACGCTGAACACGATGGCAACTCGAGTTAGGCCATTATGGTTTGCGACCACTGATATAAAAGTGTAGATAATAGTATAGATTATTATCATATTATTATATGAAATTAATGTGTGGGCATTAACAGGGGCATCAGTATATGGAATCAAGTTTTGGGATGAGCTTTCGTCGCTATGTTGGGTAGGTGTAAGGGAATTGACTTGTGTCTGTTGTGGTGGCCGTGATAATCCGTCTGCAACTACATTGGTTTTACCTGGTCTGTATTTTAATTCGTAATTGTGCTCTTCAAGGATTGCTCTCCAACGCTTAATTTTACTATTGTTGTTTTTGCTACTTAAGGCAGGTTTCTACCTTGTGCGGCCGAGAAAACATGTTTTTTTGAAACATTTTTAATGGGAAGGTTTTTAAGATAAACACTGGAAAATTTTTTCAGATGTAGGTATATGTTTATTGTACAAGTAAAAAAAGTTTCAAGATAAAATATGCAAAGGGGGGGAGGGGGCCATCGAGCAATGGCGGCAGGACTTCCTTACTCGCGGAAGTCCTGCCGCTGTTTGAGATGACTTGAAACACAAAAATTAAATTTTTTCTTATTCTGTATCCTTTTGTCTATGGCAGGAACTAGGATTTTAAAAAACAAATGAAAAATGAAGGATATATGCGATTTTGACTAAAAAACTCAATTTTTACCTACTTTTTTCAATACAAATTTCTATTTTTAATGAGAAAAAATTATTATTTCTTGAAGATCCTAGTTCGTGCCATAGCTAAGACCTTGATAAATGACTGTTTAAAATTTCGTAGCTATTGCTCAACTCGTGTGGCCTAAATCACTTCCGCCAGGTCAAAAAATGTAGTTTTGAGAAAAACGCGTTCAAAGTTTTGCTTCAGCAGGTCGGCGCGCTCGACACCGCTACCTGTTTCTATAAATTGCTTCCGTAATTCGAAAGATTTCAACTTCAAATTTTGGGAGCGTATTCTACAATCATGTATTAATCCAAAAATGCATGAAAAAAAAAATCGATTTTTTTTACCGCACAAGGTAGAAACCCCCCTTAATGCGTACGCCAGCGGTTGGTGATCTGTAAACATTTTGATTTTGGCTGAACCGTAAAGGAAATTTCGAAGGGATTTCAGCGCCCAAATGATGGCGATCATCTCCTTCTCATTTGCTCATAATTTTCTTCTGTTTTCGAAAGTGTCCTAGATATGAATGTAATTGGTCTATCGTCTTGTGATTGAACCGCGCCTATCGCGTAATTAGATGCGTCTGTTGTAAGTTCGAATTCTTTGCTTAGGTTGGGGTAGGACAGCATGACGTCTCCAGAGATAAGAACGTATTTAATTTTTTTAAATGCATTAGTGGCTTCTTCGTCAAGACTGATTTGTTTTTTTGTCAGGGGTTTAGCGAGTCTTTAACGTCTTTTTGCATAGTCTTTAACGAAGCGACGGTAATAACCTGATAGGCCTAGGAAGGATCTTAGTTCTTTCAAATTATGTAGAATTGGGAAGTTTTGGATGGCTTCTATTTTTGAAGGATTTGTTTTGATTCCTTCTGACGTTACTATGAATCCGAGAAATTCGACTTCTTTTTCGAAAATTTTACACTTGTCTAACTGTACTTTCATGTTCGCTTGTTCGAGTGTCCTAAAAATATTTGCTACGTCTTCTGCTGGACTGCTTCTGTTTTACTGAATATAATAATGTCGTCTATGTATACATAACAGCTGTGTCCTATGTAGTCTCTTAAAATATCGTCCAGTATTCTTTGAAAAATAGAGGGAGCGTTTTTTAAACCAAAGGGTAATCTGGTGAATTCGTATTTTCCATTGTTGATACAAGGTGCAACCCAAAGTAAACAGGACTTTTATAAAATAAAGAAAACGGATGATTATTTTTGTATAATTCTTTTTATTTATTCAAAATACTCTCCTTCTGCTTCGATACAACGTTTTGCACGGTCCAAAAGCATTTGGAATTAGTGTTTTAGGTCATCGGCCGGCATCGCCTTCAGAATGTTGGTACAAGCCTTTTGGATGTCCTCAACGTCCTTATAACGGTTTCCTTTCATCGGCAAATGCAACTGACCGAATAAGTAGAAGTCACAGGGAGCCATATCAGGCGAATACGGTGAATGATTGATGGTAAAAATGCGATTTTTGGTCAAATAATCGGTCGTAACTAGGGCTCTGTGAGCCGGTGCATTATCATGCAATAAACGCCAACTTCCTTCCTCGCGATATTCTGGCCGAATACGACGAATGCGATGCACCAAACGCTTCAAAACTTCAACATAAAACAAAGCGTTAATTGTTTTTCCCGGTGGAACAAACTCTCGATGAATTATTCCCTTTGAATCGTAGAAACAAATGAGATGAGTTTTGATTTTTGACTTCTCACGGCGGGTTTTTTTCGGATTTGGCTCATCTGGGTGCTTCCATTCGGCACTTTGACGCTTTGTTTCGGGATCATATTGAAAGCACCACGTTTCGTCACCGGTTACGATGTTGAACAAGAAATTTGGATCACGTCTGGCTTCCCGAACGATGTCTTTTGCGTGCTCAATTCTCTGCGCTTTTTGGTCGTCGGTTAAAGTGTGCGGAATGAAGCGAGAACACACTTTACGGAGACCCAAATGTTCGGTTAAAATGCGATCAATTGATGTTTTGGAGATGTTCAATTCCATTTCCATCAATTCCAATGATGATTTTGGCTGCATTTTGATAAAATCACGCACAGTTTTGATGGCATCGTCAGTAATCACAAATTTCGACTGGCCGACGTGTTCGTCGTCATTCAAGTCTTCACGACCATTCTTGAATCGATTCAACCACTCATTAACACGGCCACGGGATAAACAATCATCACCATAAACTTGCTTTAACAATTTAAACGTTTCGGTAAAAGTTTTACCAAGTTTAAAACAGAACTTAATATTAGCTCTTTGTTCGACCGACATTCTCGTACCAAAGTTAAAAACATACTGTCACATTGAGCGGGATATTTCGGCGTCTACTAGACCAAATGTCATGAAATTTAGACAGTATGTGAATGAAAGATGTACCTTTCCAACGCATGTCCTCACACATAGATGGCGCCACCAGAAACGTCCCTATTGCAAAAGTCCTGTTTACTTTGGGACGCACCTTGTAGAAAAAGCTGTATTTTCGATGTCCGAATTCTTTAAAGGAATTTGGTGAAAGCTACTTTTTAGATCAATGACAGAGAAAAATTTATTGTTTCCTAATTGGGAAAGGACTTCATTTATTTCGGGTATTGGGTATCGGTCTGCTATTGTTACTGAATTTAATTTCCGATAGTCTATTACTAATCTGTACTGTTTATTGCCTTGAGAATCGGGTTTTTTGTCTACTATCCAGACAGGTGAATTATAGGGTGAACGAGATGGTCTGATTATTCCGTCTTCGAGAAGCTTGTTAATTTGTTTTTCAACTTCTGGTTTTAGTGACATGCGATATGGATAAGATCTAGAGTAGACTGGGCTTTATTATTAGTCGTCCTGATTTCCGCTTTTACTGTAGTAGTGTAGGTAAGTTTTTTTTAGGTTCTGCAAAAAGTGTTAGGTATTGATTGCACAATGTGCGAAGGTTTTCATTTTGTTCTTTTGTTAGGTGTTCAGTTTTGCTTTCTAGGGTATTGACGGATTTAGATATTTGTTGTTTGATAGGGATTTTTTGCCATTTTATATTAACATGTAATCTTCTGATGTATGTATTATTGCGATTAGCTTTTTAAGACTGTCGTTGCCGAGAATACCGTGAAAGGATTTAAGTGAGGGTAAAACGAAGAATTTTAATTTGTCGGTTTCTACTCCGAAAAGGTTTAAAAAGATGTGATGGGATATTTTAACTTTGCCGCCGACTGAGTTGGCTTACAAAATGGAATCGTTTGGTAAGGGATTTTTTGCTAATGAAGGCTGGATATAATTTTTGTTTGACCCGGTGTAAAAATGTAAGGACCTCTCCGTTACCAGTTTTGCATTGGAAATATGGTAACGTAGAGCGCGTTAGCCTAAAAAATTAATATTGCAGAATTCTTCGTTGTCGTATTTCTCTTCGTCCTGCATTTGTCTTGTATATTCTTGGTAATAGTCATCCCATGATTGGCTTCCGTGTGTGCTGTATTCGTTCGTTTCCGGTTCTTGTACAACGTTGTCAGGTTCAGGCTCTTGCGATATATGGTTAATTCTTTGCATTTTATTGGTAATATTACTGTTAAACTGATTGGATTGGGTTGGCGGTGGGCGCTTCCCTGCAAAGTTGTTAAAGTTTGGCCTGTTCATGTAGTTTACGGCGCTTGTCTGTTGTGAGTGATGTAGTTCCATTGGAGTTGGCCTGGGTTGTGGTTTTGGAGCGTTTGGTCTTGGTGGAAATTTGGAAATTTCCTTGATATTGGTGATATTGTGGCCTATTGTATTGGTTTTGGCCGGCCGGTTGTCTATTGAAGGGGTTTTGCGACATTTGATGGTATTGTGTTGTTTGGTGATATGGTGTTGTTTGATGATATGGTGTTGTTTGATGATATGGTGTTGTTTGTGGTAGGTATGCTAGCTGTGGATAGAATGGTTGTTTTTGGAACTGAGGTTTCCTTGGGGGTACTGGGGGTGGTGGGGGTTGGTACGTTCTACGGCTTGTGTTTTGATTGTTGTACGCATATTGTGCTCTGTATCCTTAATTTTCTAATTTTAGACAAAGATGGCATGGCTTGTGGTAGGTCTATCGGTTCTTTTATTCCTAGGAGTCTAGGAAAATATCCGTTGAGTCCTCTTATAAACGTATCTAAAGCTTTGTTCTTATAAGTTTGTGTTAAAAGGTGAAAAGCTTCTTGTCCCATTTTGAAGCTTGATAGGTTATTAAGAATGAGAGAAAGGTGATTATAGACTTCCTGGTAGAATTCTGGGATGGTTTTTCGTCCCTGTACTAATGAGGCTAGTTGGCATTCGAGGGTGGTAATGTCGCGTTTGTCCGCGTAATGGAGTGTTAAACAGCGTGAGATTGCTCGCCAGTCAAGTGGGGTATTATACGACTCTAGCGCGATGTCGGCGTTGCCAACAATTTTATTTCTAATAACGCTTAAGATACCGAAGTACTTTGGGGTACCTCTGATACCTTAGTCGATCTTAAGTACGCGGTCTACGCTCTTCTTCCACGAGTTAAACTCACCTGTGTTACCAGAGAATTCTCGCAGGCTTCGTATAATATCGGGTATTTTGTCAAGGTCGTCTAGTCGTCCACGGTGCTCTGGGTCAATAGTTTGGTCAATTGCGTTAGTCAGTATACTGTTTGGATTGTTCGCGGTTTGTTCGTCTATTATTATTCCCCTAACAATTCTACTAATGAGTGCTTCTAACTCTGGGGTCGCATTTATTCGTTGGTTATCGCTTGAAGGTTGAGGTGTATGGGGCAGTGTTGGAGGTTGTATATTTGGGGCTTGTGGAGGGTTGGGGGCGTTTAGGACAGGTGGGCGGATAAGTTTGTTGGGGTTCGCCATTTTGTTATTGTTCTTCTCCACTGGAGGGTCTGGTGTTCAGAATCGCAGTGTTGAACTTTGTTATAATTTTTTATTTATTATTTTTTTACTGGCTGTACGAGCCTTTAATTACGTGGTTCTCTGTTTTTAATTTCGTCTTATTTCTTTACTTAAATCCTAATTTCACTCTTGCGTTTTTCCTTTATTTTTAATTTTTTTTACAAAAACAAAATTAAATTTTATGGTTGGTTTATTGTATTCTTTACAATTAAATTTGTTTAAACTTCGCTTAACTTTGTGGATTTGCCGTTCTTTTTCGTTTTTATACAAAATTTCTTTAAAAACTTACTTTACTATTATTTTCACAATATAATTTTTTCTCTCACGATTTGTTACACTTTACCACTTTAATTTGCTTCTTAAAAATTTACTTACAATAAGTTAATAAAAAAAATAATCCCACGGTGCTTGTGGAGCGTCCCCTTTCAACACGTACTCGGGATCCAACGATGCACACTCCTGGTGGGTGCGTGGTGTCCTTCCAACGAAGCTATCCACTAGGTTCGGCTGCGGTTACACTCGCGTGGCACTACTTTAGGGCCTTTACTTACGAGCCGCCTCAAAAAACTCACGAAAACCTCAAAAAATTATTTTTTCGACCGAAGCCGATCTTTATTTCACCAGACTTAACTTAGAACTAACTTACAATGTTTGGTTCTCTTACAACTAAGCCTCCGCGTGACGTTGTGGGCGCAGGTGAGTTACGGTGATTTTGTAGTGTTTGCGCTTTTGGCGGATGCGCGTGCAGCGGTTATACGATACGGCGATTTTGCAGACATTGTGTCAGCCATATATGGAATACTTCTATATCGGCAGCAACCTATCTTCACAATGTGTTTTCATTCGGAAATCAAAGGGAGACAAGCGATGAGACAGAAAACACGAAATTTTGTGAATGTATTTCTATACGTGTATACATGAGCACTTCTACACATGAACATAGTCAAATCCCTGTGGGAAATCGGACTGGTCCAAGTCTAGTTTTTCAACTGGTCGCTTGACAGCCATATATGGCCTCAGAATCGACTCGTTTTCTTGTAGCAAACTCACCCTTTTAACATGGCGGTGTCCTAGGCGAGGGTCAATTGTCCCCGTCTGCATCCATTTGCAACTAGTCCAAGGTTAGTCCGAAGTAAACCAGTTTTCAAACCAGTTGCAAAGCGACTCGTTTGCAAACTAGTTTATTCTGGATACGTTTTCTAACCACTCGATTTTTATGGGGAAAATAAAACAATGCATTTTTTAAAAAATGATTTTATTTTAATAATATTTAAAAAAAAAAATAAAAACAAAATCATCGCGAATAAAAAAAAATTTTTGGTGCATCTAAAGATGAACCAAGATGCACTTCGACTGCTGCCGGAACTGTTTGGGGGACTTCGCCTGCAATTAATAAATAAATAAAAAAATTGAAGAATATTTTCATAAATAAATATATTAATACATACCTTTAAGTTGCCGCTGCAATTCGTTGCTTCACGCAACCACGCAAAATTCTAACTGAAATCATTCAAGACAAAACGTGCAAATCTAGCAAACTTCGTGTCATAGAAACAGAAAGATCGAAAAATGCAAACATTTCTAGGTTGTTGTTGTAGCAAAACAATCGCAAGATCAGCCTTAACAGTATTTTTTTGCTTCTCTCACCTCTGTTTCGTTTTTCTCATTTTTATGTGCTCTTCTCGCTTATGAACGCGCACACAGAACGTGAACGATTAGACGCGAACTGACTGACTTCTGCATCCGCTGACAGTCACTTTGACAACTAGTTGTCCAATTGACTACAAAAAGCCAGTTGAAAGACCAATGAATTTTGGGAACTAGTTGTCTCAGGTCCGACAGGGATAATAAAGTCATCCCGATAGTGACATTTTATATCAAGTACTCTTATTTTGACAACTGTTCTCTCAAAGTATTTTCAATTCAACTCATTCGAAATTTTTTTCGGTTTTAACCCTTTTTCAAATGTGTATTCAAATGCGTATCATATAAAGAAATTATTTAAATAATGCGAATGGGTTTTACGAAGCAGTTTCAAATAGTTGTCATCTAAATGTATGTCTTTTTCACTGGATACACAAAACATTGAAACTTTTTGGTCCCATGTGGTTTTGCAAAAGCAGCACCTTGCTGGCATTTTTGATTTTCACTGCACTGCACTTCAGTTAAAATTTTCAAATAAATTTTCAATCAAATATTTTTTTCATATTTTATATTATGAATGAAAAGGTTAAAATTTGACAGACAAATTTCATTCATGTGAGAATGTAGAGAAAACATAAATGGCAGCTATCAAAATAAGAGTACGTAAACAAATAGACGTCACCTATCGGGATGACTTTATTATTCGACTATGCACATGAACAACTGTCAAACTGCTCCAGGGGCGGTTAAGAAATTTCATTTAATTTCGACAAATTTTCAAATTTCACTAATATTGTTGCAAAACTGCAACCTAACGTAGTAAGTATATTCGAATATATTCAAAGCAAAGTGTACTATTATTCGAATACTTTTGTCCTCGTTTTGTCCTTAAGTTCGGAGCTTACTCGTACTCGAAGAGAGCTGTACTCGTATTCATTCGGACCGGTCCGCAGAGATGAAGTGAAGTATTCTATTCAAAAGCATTTGAATGTTTTCGAATAGCAAAAATGCATACTCGTGCAGGACTCTAATACGTATTCAAGGTGATGGCGGCGATGGGTAAGCTGTGGCTGCCCAGAAATAAATGCAGAATTTGGCTTGACCAACTAAAAATGTAAACAAAAACCAGCTGTTGGAGTTAAATCAGTTTTGGTGGAAACGCTTGACAGTTCTCAAGCTTAACAGAGCCCTTAAATGCATTTAAGCGCTCGGTGGAAATAGGCTATTACTCTCCCCCTTTCCAATCGCTTAATCGCTGTCAGCAGCGTAAGTATAACAGCATAAGTATATGGCAGCGACGGCGGCAGCAGCAAAGCAACAGCGTGAGACTCAGCGAGGCAAAGTAGCGTAAGTATGGTTTTGACTGGCAGCGACGGCGATCAGCAATAGCAGCGTATGTATTAGCAGCGACGACGGCTGCAGCAAACAATGTAAGTTTTGGCAGCGACGTAAATGTCAGCGACGATGGCAGCAGCAAACAGCAAGAAGTGTTAGCGGCTGCAATGTAACTAGCAGCAACGATGGCAACAGCAAACAGCGCAAGTATGTTAACAGCGAGAAAGTTACCGACGCAAGTATTAGCGAAACGGCAACGAAAAGGATTCGCGACGCAAGTAACAACGAAAAACGGCGAACACAGCGCGAGCGACGCAAGTAATAGCGAAGATGGCAGCGAGAATAATAAGTAAGCGACGCAAGTAAATAAATGCGAGAACGACGAACACAGCACTAGCGAGAGTAATTAGCATATCGCTCCTTCGCTGCAAGAACGTCATAACTCAAAAAAAATAATTTTTCAGTTTATGGCAACCCTGTGTGTATCTGCATATGATCTTTTATCTGCCAAAACCACTTTGTAAAATATTCAATACTTTGCTCACAAGACGACATGAAATATTTTTTGCTACCTTGAACTCCCTGTAATGGTAAACTTTAAAATTGAATTTTCTCGGAATGATGTAGTTTTGAGTTATGACGTTCTTGCAGCGAAGGAGCGATATGTGATGAAAGTGTATGAAACGAAAGCACTATGTAATGGCTAATCAGAGCCTTGTTGTTGTTTTTAGTTTTCCTCTCTTTTTTTACACACCACCTTTTTTGGTCACTGTTTTTCACACGTCGCAAAGTGTTTAGTTTCAAATTTTAAATGTTTAATGTTTGCGACTTCACGAGCGCCACGCACAATGCACTGCCCACTTTGTTTATTTTGAATGTTTGTTTTTGACTTGTTAAAGTTCTACTCGGGCGCCATGAAAAAATACAAGCATTTTTTTATTAAGGAGAGTTGCTCCTTTCGCGTTCACTTTGCAACTGGTCCGTGGACCAAAATTTATTCCTTTTATAATGTGATTTAAAACTGTACTCTCTTTTGCGTACATAAACAAGCAAACGCGGTACAATATGTACTACTGTGTCCAAAAAATAAGGTGACATTTGAATTTAAACTGCGCGAGTTACCAACGCACCCCTTTCAACTCCCATTCCTGCTGAAACGGCAATTGCACAACGCAAGTCGCTGACGCCGCTTAGAAGTCACTGACTCTTTAATTGGGCCAACGAAATGCCGTGACAGCAAAATCGTCCGTTGGTCGAAAAGCGCCAAGACAGCAAACTGACCAACGGACAACGACAACAATTGTTTACATTTGCTACGAGCTTGTTTACAAGCAAGCGGCCATATAAGTCGCGCGTCGAAGGATTTGGATAATTATTTTTTTTTATTCAACAGTCAACAAGGAATATTATTTGAACGTTATGCGTCGTTTGCGTAACGCTATCCGCCTAAAAAGGCCGGAATTCTGGAAAGACAATTCATGGTTTTTACACCACGATAATGCACCATCCCATACTGCACTCGTAATTCGTGATCATTTCGCCAAAAACTCAACCCATATCGTTCCGCAACCACCGTATTCACCTGATCTGGCGCCGTGCGACTTCTGGCTGTTCAGCAAGCTCAAAAGACCGCTCCGGGGACACCGTTTTGATACGATAGAGGAGATTCAAGCCGCAGCGAAGACGGAACTGAAGGCCATCCCGGAAAGTGACTACAATCAGTGTTTCGAAGATTGGAAAATCCGTTGGCATAAGTGCATTGCATCGGGAGGGGATTACTTTGAAGGGGATGAAATTGATTTGGAAGAATAAAAAAAGAATTTTCAAAATAAATACAATGTCACCTTATTTTATGAACACAGTAGTAAATATAATTTGAGCGGTAGGTAAGTACAAATTAAGCGGTAAGCAGCGGTAGGTAAACTATGTTACATACATAATTATAGTTGCAATGACAAACAGTTTAACAGTTTTTGTAATTCAATTCAATTTCAATGTAACAATTCAGTTCAATTTTAATACTAATGCAATTCAACTTAAACCATTATTTAAAATAATTCAACTTATAATTAATGATATAATTTGGTAATTTAATTCTTTGTGCATCGTCTGACGAAACAAATGCAGTATAGCGAACCCTCGTGAAAAAAAATAAATGAGTATGCTTTTATATAGAGGGTTGGCTCCTGAATCTAACAAACTAAAAATTTTGCCTGGGAAACGCCTACAAAAGGCGTGGCTCGAGGCCAAAGTTTTTATCAAAAAAACTCAATGAATCTCCAACTGATTTACACGATATGGGTATCAAACGTAAGGTCTTTTTCATACCTTTCAAAGTGTTTAGTTTCAAATTTGGAATTTTTAATGTTTGCGTCTTCACGAGCGCCACGCACAATGCACTGCCCACTTTGTTTATTTTGAATGTTTGTTTTTGACTTGTTAAAGTCCCTACCGTGCCATGAAAAAATACAAGAATTTTTTTATTGAGGACAGTTGCTCCTTTCGCGTTCACTTTGCAACTGGTCCGTGGACCAAAATTTATTCCTTTTATAATGTGATTTAAAACTGTACTCTCTTTTTTTATTTATTTTTTATTTATTATTTATTTATTTATAATTAGTCAAAGAACAATTGTTTCCTTACTGACTAATAAAGAACACCATAATGGATAAGTAACAATGTAAATATTACGTAACAAACGATAAACTTAATTAAAAACAGAGTTTAAAAAGTTCATAAAAATTGCTTTAGAAATAGTGAAATCCACCGAAAAATTCATTGAGATCTTATTAAATTCTATTAGAGCTCGCAAAAGAGGAGCATTTAAAGCATAATTCGTTTTGACGAAACCAACATTGAAAAAATCAAAGTGCCGGAGAGATCTAGAAGGGATGTTGAAGTGAATCCTCTCTAGGAGGGAAGGGCAGTCAATCAACCCGCAAACAACATCAAAAACAAATGACAAAGATAGGATGGATCTTCTATCCTGCAAGATTTTTAAATTTATGAGCTTACAACGCGAGAAGTAAGAGGGAACAGGATCCTGAAAGTGTAGTGATTTCAGAGCGAAACGTAGGAAAACCTTCTGAATACGTTCCAGGCGATTAACGTGGCAATAGTGATATGGCCTCCAAATAAAAGAGGCATACTCTAACTTCGAGCGGACAAGATAGGTGTAAAGCAGTTTGAGACTAACATGGCATAGGACTTGGCAATGGTGGAATTTATATGACTTGTGAAGGACAACTTTGCATCAAAAACCACCCCCAGGTCCTTAGTCTCAGTAAGAGATTTCAAATAAGTATTTGAGATTCGGTAGGAAGTCTGAAGGACAGAGTTGCTTCTAGAGAAAGATAATTTAAAGCATTTATTAATGTTTAGCGGCAAACGATTGCGAGAGCACCACATGTTGACAGCGTCAAGTTCTGCTTGGAGCGCCTGACAATCGGCGGAGTCCCTAACTGTTGAGTAAATTTTCAAGTCATCAGCATAAAGCAAAAAACTAGAACCCGAAAAACAACTACTGATGTCGTTTATAAATAAGGAAAAAAACAAAGGCCCCAAAATACTACCTTGAGGTACCCCGGAAGTTGCAACAAACGGCCGAGATGGAATATTGTCGACAACTACCACACACCTACGATTACTCAAGTATGACTTGATCCAAGCCAGAAAGACCGAGTGAAAACCCATGTCGGTCAGCTTTTTGAGTAGGATCAGGTGCGAGACTCTATCAAAGGCTTTAGAGAAATCCGTGTAGATAGTATCTACCTGGAGACCCTTTTGAAATGCAGAGATGCAGTCCTCTGTAAAGACTGCTAGATTAGTTATCGTTGATCGCCCAGGGATAAATCCATGCTGATTAGGGCAGATAAGACTCTTCACTGCGAAAAACATTTTGTCTTTAATGATGCACTCAAACAATTTGGAGACAGTAGAGAGTTTAGAAATAGGTCTGTAGTTAGCGACGTCGCTCTTGTTTCCACTCTTGTAAATGGGCGAGACGAATGCCAACTTCCAATCCTCAATGAACACACCAGAGGAAAGTGATTAATTAAAAATCACCTTCAGCGGATATATAAGGGCATCACAGTTTTTGAGCAGAATCGCTGATATGCCATCAGCATCTGTTTGAAAAGATGTTTTAAGCCGTACTATACCATTTGCCACGTCTTCAGTGGATAGTGAAAGAGATCCAAAATTCACTGATGCTTTGATATTACTTAAAAAGTCAGCATCACTATCAGTATCTGAAGTAAAATTGGAACTGAAAAATTCAGCGAATAAGTCAGCAGCATCCGCGGTGGAAAGCGCAGCCTTATCTTTAAAGAATAAAGCAGTAGGAATACTGGAACGAGACTTTTTTGACTTTACAAATTGCCAGAAGGTTTTAGGATTAGATTTGATGTTCGCTTCGTAGTTAGAAATATACTTTTTATACAATAATTTATTCAAGCAATTGAATTGACTTGAGTAATGCTTGTAATTATCAAAATAGGCCATCTCACGATTTTTTTTTAATTTCCGATGCCATTTGTTTTTCAAGTTTTTTAGCTTCATAAGAGATAGAGTTTGCCATGGCAGTTTGTATTTCTGTTTCCTAACAAGTGGAATGTTATTACGGCAAACTTCAATAACTTTATCCTTAAAAACATTGTAGCAGAACGCTACATCTGCATTAAGCAGCAAATTATCCCATTCTAGATCCGACAGCAGTAAATTTAAACTATTAAAATTACAAAGTTTATAATTAAACGATAATGCGGGCTTATCATGACTGACAGGTAAAAATTGATAGACATCAAGTTCAAGAGTCAGAGGAAGATGATGCAAGCCCGACGTGGAAAGATCAGAATGACATTGCGATAGGTTACAATTTAAACCGTTGGTAACGTATACTAAATCTAAGAATCTGCCAAGTTTATTGCAGCAGCCATTAATTTGCAAAAGATCGATACTTAAGAAACTATCAACTAAATACAATTCACAGGAACTGTTGATATTACCAGGAATTAAAACGTGATTATTGTCAATATGAGACCACTTGATATTAGTTAAATTGAAATCACCCAGCACGCACAGATGATTGATGCCGAGCTTACTCGAAACCAGTGACATTACATTATCGACATGCGCTTTGTACAGGCCAGGGACGGACGCAGAAAAAAATTTTGGGGGGAGTCCGATCGAAAAATTTGGATAATTAACCCATTAAGCCCTGAGCGTTGCGTTTGCGCAACGTTTGGGAATTTCGCTATATTAAGTAATTCATAAAGACATAAGACTTGAAAATGGGTAGAATTGGATTAGAATTGATCGTTTTAGATTCTGCCATACTCAAATTTCAAAATTATTTAAATATTCATACGTTTTTTTCGATCCAAAGTCAAAGTTTTTTTTTGGGGAATTTTTGAAATTCAATCAAAAATACTTATTCTTCAAACCTATCAAAATCCCTAAGTGGGCTGCATTTTGCAATGCTAAACTATTTAAAAATAAGTTTTGAAAATTTTTTTTTTTTGATTTTTTACACAAAAATATGCTTTAAGTTTTGTGTTGCGCGAATGCAACGTTGGGCCTAAACACTGCCAATTTTCATACAAAGCAACGCGTGAAAATGTCAAGATCCAAGCAACTGATATTTTATTGGCACATTTTATTTTCCGCAAATGTTTGATTTTGTTTATTTGTGTAATGTTTGCGAAAAACATGACAAAAAAAAACATGGTATGAATTTTTTGCTTGATTTTTTTTCTTGATTAGGTCAATTAATAAGATTGTGTAAAATTTTATGGAAATCGCACAAGCCTTTCTGGGGTCAGGTTTTAATGGGTTAAACAGTTCGGCTCTAACAAAACGTAACGTTGTATTTGTGTTTGACAACTTAATATTTATAACTTATGATTGTTCATTGAATCGCGTGTTGATTGGCGGTTTGCGAGTTTTATTTTCCAAAAAATAAACACAAGACAAAAATCAATTTTTGGGTAAAAGTAGCTAAAAATTGTGATCATAATTAAAAAAAAATTTATTTTCACTCAATTGGAATTTTATTTAACGTTATAATATTTTATAATATAAGAAGCATTAATTGACAGCACACGAATCAAATGATGAAATTGCAATACATATGATCTACTGCCTTTAATATTAAGCAGACTATTTACAGAGTGATGTCAATTCTTCTTGTTCTTTTTGCGAGAATATCCAGAATTTGATCACTGGTAACATTCACATCTCTGTGAATGTTAAGAAGCGCCAGTCCATTCAGTCGTTCCTCTCCAGTCCGGTTGCGCAAGTACGTTTTTAACCTTCGCAAAGTGGAGAAAGACCGTTCACTAGAGGCAACTGTGACCGGTAGTGTCCCACAAATTTGAAGAAGCCTGTATATCTGCCTGTAAAGTCTTCTATTGCAAACGTCCAAAGCTTCGATGAATGTTTTTGGCCGTTCTTTTTCAGGAATGCTTCAACAGAACCTGGAATAAAAAACCCATTAATAAATCAAATAGACCCTTTTTTGTAACTGCGAAAAACTGATGATTACCTTTACCACAACTTAATGTCTAATTGCAAGTCCTCCGTAGACCCGGTGATGTCGTTCGGCCATTTTTCTTCAAAAACATGGGCGGTTTTTTTCATTTCTTCTTCATCAAGTTCTGCGCATTTGGCTGGAATGATATTCTGTATCATTGACAACAGTGCTCGATGTTCGAGAAATCTCGTGTCCAGTTCTTCCAGATATTTATCCAAAAATGGAATAAATATTGATCGTCGATAATATTCTTCAGCATTTCCAAAATAGTTGTCACGATTGTTTTGACGTCCTACTCGCCGAGGAACAGTTAGCTCGATACCAACCTTCACAGCAATTTGAGTCGCTGACTGGAACATTTCCGCAAATTTTTCGTCGGCCCTGGCACGCATCTCCTTTATTTCTTCGTGAACATTGTTCGCATATTGGACGCATTCACTTAAATCGCAATCTTCTTTTTGCAAATTCTGGCTCAGGTTCTTCGTCAAGCTGAATACCGGTACCATTACATTGGTTGTAATGAACCATTGAACCATTGAACATTGGTTGTATGAATTGCGCTGTTTGGATGGAAGCAAGCAAGCTGTTTGGCTGTACTCCATCTGTTTTTGATCTCAGCTCATTTAATTCTTCGAGCGTCAAGCAGATGAATTCCAGTGCTTCATGAAACAATCCCAGAGAAGCAAGATGTTCGACCCAACGCGTTTCACAAAATTTTAGAAGACGTGTCTGCTTGGCACTAGGATTTTCTGCCAGGATATGTTTTTTCAACAAATTTCCAGCTTTGCTCGACAGACGAAAGAAGTTGACGACTTGCTTGACTGTTCCAATGCAGTTCCGAATCGGCGTAATGTCGCACGCATGGGTAATTGCCAGATTTAGGTTGTGATTGGCACAATGAAGATAAAGAGCATCTGGACATGTCTTCTTTACAATAGCTGCACAGCCTTTCAACGCCACTCATTGCTCGAGCTCCATCATAACCTTCAAAGTAAAACGTTAAAATCCTTATAGTGATCCAAGTTTTAATTAGTTCATATGAGTTTTAATTTGATTTAATTTTTCAATTAGCTAATTTAAGTTTTATTGAGTGAATGTGAGTTATACTACATTAAATATTAGAGAAAAATATTTTTTATTTAATACATTAATAATAATTAATAATTGACTGGCACGACAGCCCGCTTACGCGAGACTAAGGCCTAGCTTCCCGCAACTACCCGTGTTGTGCGTGTGAATTTGTACACGGGTTGGAGGGACCTACAGTTTAATGCCGGTTCCGAACGGCAGGTTGGGAGCTTTTTCATAAGCAATTTTTACTCTCAGAGGTTTGCCATTTCCAGCTGAGAGGACAGCCACCGAAAGAGAAAACGAGTTTTCCCGTTATTTTTTTTAGGTGTTATTACAGGCAGTATTTGAACCTGAGGTTGCTGCCTGCGACTCGCGGTCCAACGCACTAACCAACTGAGCCACGGCGGCTGCCGTGGTAATACATTAATGTTTAAAATTATATAATGATATTTTATAGTAATTCAATTTTGAATTAGTTCATTTGCGTTTTATCCTTGTTAATTTGAGTTTTATCCAGCTTACCTTGCCCTTTTATGAAATGAGTGTCCACTCCAAGTTTCTGCAAAGTTGTAAGCAGCGTATTTGCAAGACCGGCGCCAGTCACATCCTCTACAGTAACGAAGCACAAGAAATCTTCTCTGATCGTGTGTCTCCCTTTGATTTCTTGAATGAACCTAGCTCCAATCGTGAATTGTTCAATTCCACTTACATCAGACGTTTCATCTGCGGTTACAGTGAAACATTTCGTCTGATTGATGCGTCTCACCAACTCTCTTGTGATGATTTCCGCTCCAGCATCAATGATCTCGTTCTGAATTCTATGGCTCAAGTATGTTGCATTACAACCAGCCACTTTTAAATGTTCTTGCAGTGCTACATCTCCACTATCCACAGAAAAACGCAGAAGTGCCCTGAAATTCCCGTCGTTCTCTTCTGGAATTTCCAGCGCCAATGGGCCATCATCTCGACGTCCTCGTAGCGCCAGTCCTTGTCTGCAGCAGAACAAAACCGCACGAATGATGGGAGCAAGTTTCCGTCTGTTTTCCAATTGCAGCCGTTTTCGGCTCTGATCGATCTCGACAATGACATCATTTTTCTTGTTTTCATAAATGAGCTTAAAATTCTGTGCATCTTCAAGGGCGTCCAAGTGATATTCTTTCGTTTGGTGTTCTTTAAATCTCTCTAAAGCTCTCTTCCAATCTTTAACACAAGTTTGCACAAATGAACTCAAACGTTCATGTTTTCCTTTTCCAACTTCTTTTTGCAAAATGCAAACTCGACAATAAGCGCCGTCTTCAGAGGCTGAGTAAGTGAGCCAAGGATAGTTTTGTAACCACGAAAGTTGGAATTTCAAATTTTTTTTGTTCATTTCCGTTGCTGGAAACACAAAATCAGCATCCGGTGTCCATACATTTACAAGGAGATCGTACATCTCGGTATTTTCAAGTTTTCTTCTACAGAACCATTGAACATCATGGACATGATCTTGAAATTTCTGAGACTTCTGAAATTCATAAAAATGTTTTCTTCGATTTACACAGTATTCGTTTGAAAAAATTTAGTTTATTGGTTTTTTCTCGCAAAAATGATTTTAACAGCCCTATTCTGGCACTACCGTAACAATTGTTACCCCCCGTAACAATTGAATTGAATTTGATTGTTTCCGTATTCTGGAAAAATGGTGACAAGAAGAAAGTTCAAACAATTCACCACTCGAGGTGAAAGCTCTTTTACTGTCAAAACAGCTGTTTTGGTACTTTTTCTGTCAAACTGTCAACAAATAAACAAACGAAAAATGCATCTTTCTCGCACTACAGTAGGTTGCGAGTCGTCTAACGATAGTACTATTAATACATGTGGCATGATAATAACACTCAATTACTACTGTGATCTTGACCAGAAAAGTTGTGAAAATAAACTGAAAATTACGAAATAAAGTGGAATGAATCATATTTGTAATGTACCAACTTGTGATGTGGACGATTTAGTTTATACGGTTGAAAGACCGTGTGCTGTAAGGGCTTTTGAAAAAGTCTGAGATTTCGGGGGGGGGGTTCGGACCCCCCGGACCACCCCCCTGCGTCCGTCCCTGGTACAGGCTGTCAGCACTATTCGGTGGGATGTAAGATGCACAAATAAAAAGCGACCCCGATGAGCCTTGCACACATACGCAAAGTTGGTCCAGCAGAGAATCCTGATTGTCAAGAGAGAAAGCAGATGCGCGGTGTTTATTTTGAACTGCAACGAGTACACCGCCACCTCTCATATAGCCAGTTTTAAGTGCATCTCTATCTTTTCTGAAAAAGTTGTATAGAGCGGAGTCACAGAACTCCTCATCGCAAAAGTCCATGTTTAACCACGTCTCGATTAGAACAAAAACGTCGAATTCAAGTTGCGAACTCATGGCTCTTACCAACTGGCCCGTAGTTCTAAGGCCAGAGACGTTTTGAAAAAAGATTCGCAGCGGTTTAGTTGCTTTGCAATTTGGCGGCAAGGTCAAGGGTCGACATGCTGGACCCCGCTTTTGGGAAAAAACCGAAATGGGCGAACGTTGACGCTGGCAGGCCAAAAATCTGGTGTTAGCAGCTTCTCGAAGAGAGAGTCGGGGACGCCCAACTTAAAGTTGACTCTCTTAAGCGAATCCACAGAAACATCTTTCTTTACTAATTTGTAGCATGCGAGAAACTGTTTTTCAACGTCCGCATGTCCTAAATGGCAAATAGGAATTGTTTATCATTCTCCTAATTCCAGTGATGCGAATTTTATTAACTATTTAAGCGATGTTCTAGGGGCCACTTGTGAATTATCTAACAACTGCATCATTATAGGTGATTTCAACATAAATTTAAATAACCAATCAACATACAGCAATAAACTATTAGAACTTTTTAAATCACATTCTATGTACCAAAAAATAGATTTTGATACTCGCATAACAGACCGTTCTACGACAAGAATTGATTTATTGTTTACAAACTCAAACGCTGTACATTGTGAACGGATGGATGAGTATCAGATTTCAGACCATCAAACGATAAAATTTACTGTTAAAAAAAACCTTAACTATCAAATGAGAAGTAGTACCAAAGTAATATCATGGGAATTATATGACAATGAAATACTTATGACGCTCCTACGACAACAAAATTTTAGTTTCTTTAATCAGTTTGACTTAGAAGACAAGGTGTTATTCATCAATAATACTATTATGGACGTTATGCAAAATCTTACTTACGAAAAATTAATAAAGCTTAAAATAATGAACAAGTGGTATGACAAGGAGTTAGCAGTTCTAAATAAAAACAAGTTAAAATTGTACGAGCGAGCGCGAACAACGGGAGTATGGGACGAATATAAACACATCAAAGCATTATATAAGAAATTAATTAGAAAAAAGAAGACTGAGTTTTTGGAACATAAAATTACCAGCAATAGACATGATCGTAAATTGATGTGGAAATTTTTAAAGCAAACCATTTGCATGACGGAGGAAAAGACCCACATAACGAAAATATTAATAAAAGGACAGTTGGACGAAGAGGAAAAGGAATTAGCAAACAATTTAAACAAATATTTCTTGGAGAGCGTAGAAGAAATAATTGACAACATACAATATAGCCGCACAAATTTATATGAGAGACCTTTATTTACAGCACTTAACACTGAACTTAAATTCATGAAAGTCACAGTAAAGGACATTGAAGACATAGTTAATAAATTTAAAAACAAAAAAGGCGGTAATAAATTATTATCAGAAGGAGTGTTGAAGGACTCAATGCCATACCTCGGCTACTTCTACACCCAAATAATAAATGACAGTCTCGAAGAAGGAATCTTTCCGGAAGTATGGAAAACCTCTGTAGTCGTTTCTATTGAAAAGGTCAAAGGGACCCTAAAAGCAGAGGAGCTGCGACCAATTAATACCTTACCCTGCGACGAAAAGATATTGGAAACTGTCGTAAAAACCCAATTAGTAAATTATTTATAATAATTCCACAACAGTCGGGATTCAGGCATGAGCATTCGTGCGAGTCAGCGTTAAACCTAGTGTTGGCAGAATGGAAAGTAGACTTGAACAACAAAAAATCGATTTTGGCTGTGTTCATTGATCTCAAAAGAGCCTTTGAGACTATAGATCAGGACATTCTATTACGCAAGTTGTCTTTAATTGGTATAAGGAATATTGAATTAAAATGGTTTAGAAGTTTTTTGAAAAATCGTAAACAGAAAACAGTATTAGGTTCTTCCATATCCGATGAAATGGACGTTAAAATCGGCCTGCCGCAGGGTTCTGTTTTACCTCCAATTTTATTCAATATTTATATAAATGACATTGTATCATCGCTTCAGTATAGCAGTATAAAGCTTTTCGCAGATGATGCGTTGATAAGTGGCAAGGACATAGACCAAATGCGTGAACAATTACATTTAGATTTAGACAGTTTTTATAGTTGGCTCTGTGCAAATAAACTTAAACTTAACATTGACAAAACGAAGTTTATGTTTATAACAAGAAACAACAACTTAAATGTGAATGTACTGAAGTTTAATAGGACAGAGATCGGACAAGTATATAAAATAAAATATTTAGGTGTTGTAATAGATGATAAATTGACATTCAATAATCACATTGACTACACAATTAGTAAAATTGCCAAACAAATCTTCTTTATGCAAAGAACTTGTAAATATTTGCAAAAACATTACAAAATTATGGTTTATAAGTCCATCATCGAACCGCACTTTATTTACTGTCCAACAATATTTTTTATAATGAAAGATGCACAAATTAAAAAGCTACAAAAAATGCAAAACAAAGCTATGCGATTTATCTTGAAATCGCGTTATGATGCACATATAGCAGACATGTTAAGGAATCTCAACTGGCTTAGTGTGAAGCAGCAAATATATTTTTACACAATGAAATTCATACACAATATAAAAAATGGTAACTTACCTAATTATTTATATACTCAATTAAAATTTGTAAATGAAACACATAGCATTAACACTAGGCACAAAAATAATTTTAAACTACCTAAGGTTAGAACAGAACTGGATAAAAATTGCCTGTTTTATAAGGGTTTAAAATATTACAATGAATTGCCAGAGGAAGTGAAATTATGTGAACTTACTGTTTTTAAAAAGAAGCTACACAATCATTGTAAGACCTTAGCATTAAGAAAACCTTATATTTAATATATTTTTATTTATAACAAAATGAAATTTGAAATAGGCTATTACAAGCCGTAAGAAATAAATAAATAAATAAATAAATAAATGTTTAGCAACATAGTCAGTGATGTTGTCAGCCGAGACTGATGGTGAAAAAGAAGCCAAGTGCAGCCACTTCAAACGCACAGCTACATCGAGTTCCGAGTTTGCACTAGAGCCAACAACAAGCAACCGATCTCTTTTGTTTTTACGCTTTATGTTGGTCCAGTTGTTATGTTGTGAAGAACGCACAGCAGAATGTGAAGGAGCGTTATTAGCATTTGGCGATGCAGTAGCAACAGCAGCATGAACTGGAGAAACGGCGGCGGCAGCAGAAGCGATACCTTCAGTAGCAGAGTGAGCGGCAAGCGTAGCTCCAGCGACAGCAGCAGTCTGAGCCATGGCACAATAACAAGGTAGTGGCAGGAAAGAGAGAAAAAATTCACGTGTATTTTGTTAGTGTTTTTGTTCGGTTCATTGTCAAATCGGACGGACGGTCCACTTGCCAACAGTATTGCCAGCATCGAATAGAGCACTTGGTTTACAAATGTGAGATTTTGATGAAGGATGAAATATTAAAATATTGTCCCCATTACATTTGCATTCAGAAATTCAAAGACATACGAAGTAGAATTTTTTGAATCCAGCTTCCTGCCCACTGCTCGTAGTATCAAAACGCCGAGCAGCGATATTCGCTTTGCGATGAGTGCTTAGTATTCACCTTCTACGTAACTGCAAAATAATCCTGATAAACACATCTGTAATTAAAAAGAAAATCATAACGAAAATTGGAAAAATAATTTTCTTTCATCATTGCAAAAATGCCTCAAATTTCAAAGAAAAAGAGTTGGCTGGCAATGCTGTTCGCCGAATGTAAACAAAACAGACAAAAATTTTTGACAACCTACCGAACTCTGACGAGAAAAAAATAAAATTCGCTCGCCCGTAACACTACCTTGTTATTGTGCCATGATCGCTGCCAAGTAAAGCAAACTTGTGTGCGCTCACTTCACACGCATTGAAATCAGTGGCGCAGACAAGATTTCATTTTGGGGGGATATTTCACTGCTAATTCTTGTATTTCAGGGGGTTTGAATCCCCAAATGTTCCCGCCCCGTGCGCGCTACTGATTGAAACAATCAACTACCAAAAAAAATCAACACCAGAGCACATAGAGATGACACGCATATTCATATCTCTGCTGACTGCAAGCAGAGAGAGTTGCTTGCGTGGCTTCATCTTTGCTCTCCGAATGTGGCTCTGCTGTAAAAACCACTCTCACGTGGCTTTATTAAAAAAGCCACGCCAAATTCAGCGATTAAGCGATGTGAAAGTGGGAGAGCCGGTAGAAATACATGCACAGAATTTCACTAATATTATTGCAAAATTGCAACCTTGGGGCCTACTAGTAGGCCCCAAGCTTGATCAGGAACGTACTTTTTCCTCCATATAAATTTCTAAAACGGGGTTGCTGTTCTAGTTCATTTCAATTTCCAGTGTTGCTGGTGTGAGTCATTTTTTGTGACCAAAGAAATATTTATTTTTATTTGTATTTTTTTTGGTGCAATTTCGTAAGACTTTTGTATAGAACTAACTATAAAAATATATTATTGCCCAAAAGTGTGAAAAGAACCGTTTAGTATTCTTTTTATTGAATTAAATTTAGGTTTTATAAGCTGCATAAAAAAAAACAGTCCTGCGTTCGAACTAGAGCATTTATCACCAAAAGCATACCTGTTCTGATCTGATCGTTAGAGATTCGCTAAATGAAGAACTGCGAAATAAAAAGGGCGGCAATTGACCCTGTCGTATTCAACGCATTAAGCTTTGTGTTCTTTGGTATATTTTTCAATAATATCTACGTAATGAAACCAAAAATTTGATATGTTGTGTATTTGATGCAGAAAAAAGCAAATAATTGAAAGAAAACTGGCGGAATTTTAGTTTGCACAATAATCCCTAATATAAGAGCGGAAACAGTGAAGAGCTGATCACTGACAGCACACACAGACTGTGAACGTGAATTGCAAAAAACGCACAAAAATCGGCTTACTCTCCCAGTTTCACATCGCTTAATCGCTGCTGTCTACTATCAGCAATCTTTCCACATGATGCCCATTTCGACTCCCATGCAATGTAAAATTGGCTATACTTTGGGTCACACTGCTAAACATTGCAAAACTGAACCTAAATGCAACGTCTGCTCCGCCGCACTCCATGACCCCTTCCCTTGCATAAAAGTAGAATGTATTAACTGCAAGCAACAACATAGGTCTAATCACACAAATTGTCCCACTTTACAGAAAAGAAAAGATATATGTACTTAACATACAGTTAAAACCTTAAATAAATGCTCTTTTCGTGAAGCAACCGAAGCTGTCAACAGCAACCATAAAGAATACATTTCTCCACAAGAAATATTAGAAGAAGCAATTCAAAAAAAGACAAAGAAACAAATAGAACAGAAAACACATAATTCAAACGACAACACTAATCAACATCATCGATCTTCCAACATCACTCCACCCTGTCCTAACTTTGTCGAAAACAATACAACCACTTGCAACCTTTCTTCAAACCCACCAAACACTCAAAAATCCGGCTCTTCAAAGGAATCCGACAATTTTGTACAAAATGAGAACAAACCTAATCGTAATGTACAAACAAACAACAACTTTTCTCTTTCCATTTCCAATGTTCCAACATCTTCTACTCACTTAACCCTGTGGGAAATCGGACTGGTCCAAGTCTAGTTTTTCAACTGGTCGCTTGACAGTCATATACATATGACCTCAGAATCGACTCGTTTTCTTGTAGCAAACTCACCCTTTTAACATGGCGGTGTCCTAGGCGAGGGTCAATTGTCCCCGTCTGCATCCATTTGCAACTAGTCCAAGGTTAGTCCGAAGTAAACCAGTTTTCCAACCAGTTGCAAAGCGACTAGTTTGCAAACTAGTTTATTCTGGATTAGTTTTCTAACCACTCGATTTTTATGGGGAAAATAAAACAGTGCATTTTTTAAAAAATGATTTTATTTTAATAATATTTAAAAAATAAAAATAAAAACAAAATCATCGCGAATAAAAAAAAATTTTTGGTGCATCTAAAGATGAACCAAGATGCACTTCGACTGCTGCCGGAACTGTTTGGGGGACTTCGCCTGCAATTAATAAATAAATAAAAAAATTGAAGAATATTTTCATAAATAAATATATTAATACATACCTTTAAGCTGCCGCTGCAATTTTTTGCTTTACGCAACCACGCAAAATTCGAACTGAAATCATTCAAGAAAAAACGTGCAAATCGAGCAAACTTCGTGTCATAGAAACAGAAAGTTCGAAAAATGCAAACATTTCTACGTTGTTGTTGTAGCAGAACAATCGCAACCATGGTTGCCACTGGCCTAAAATGTTTCCTACCAAAATCTTTTATAAAAAGTTACCAAAAATTACCAAAAGTTACACATTTTTTTAGTGACAAAAAAAGAAAATATACAAAACAATGTATTTCATATGCAATGTATTTTGTATTTCATAACAAAGGTACATGCGTGTATAAACCGCTAGATTAAAGAAACACCAAATTTGAAAGGATTGCCGCAACATTTTATTTTTACAACATAAACAATTATAAACATAAAATGTTGCGTCAATCTTTTCAAAAATTTGGTTTTATAAATAAATTAAAATTTATAAATAAAAAAAAACAAATTTTCTTGTCTATTACTTCAAATCAATTTTTGATTGCAAAAGTTACCAAAATGAAAATAATGTTACCAAGTTACCAAACAGTTTAAAAGTTACCAATTTTGGTAGAAGGTTACCAATTGTGGCAACCGTGATCGCAACATCAGCCTTAACAGTATTTTTTTTGCTTCTCTCACCTCTGTTTCGTTTTTCTCATTTTTATGTGCTCTTCTCGCCTATGAACGCGCACACAGAACGTGAGCGATTAGACGCGAACTGACTGACTTCTGCATCCGCTGACAGTCACTTTGACAACTAGTTGTCCAATTGACTACAAAAAACCAGTTCAAAGACCAATGAATTTTGGGAACTAGTTGTCTCAGGTCCGACAGGGAATAAACAACACACCAATACAACACACTACTGATGACACTAAACTCCACAAATCACACTCCTACCTCTCTCTTCCAATCAACTCTCGCAGCTCTAAAATACCACCTGATATGGAACAATAAGAAACTCTTACTAACGAAAACTCGTTTTTCCCTAGTAAAGAATCGGAGACCTCACCAATTTGCTCTCCATGGTACTCAAGATTCTGCAATGGAATCTCAACGGTTACCTAAATAAGGCTTGTCCACGAAATAACTTTTACAATGTAAAACGAAAAAAAGTATAGTAAGCACCGAAATTTCTAAAAAAAAAATTCGCTTTTCAGAATCTGTCAAATTTCAGCTATTAGTGGTCAATTGTATTTTGAAACTCAAAGTGATTCAATCAAAATGGCATCTAAAGAAGAGAAAATTCGACAAAAAATAATTGCCCACTTTTTCGAAAATCCAACGGCTTCGTACGCATTGTTGGGAAGACTAGCCAAAGTTTCCAGGGCAACAGCTAGAAATGTGGTAATTAAATACAAGAAGGACCTGTCCACATCCCGTATCGTCGGAGCCAGACGAAAAAAAGGTTTCGTCTATAAAGATATAGCTCGTAAGGTGAAAGTTTCTCTGGAAAAAAATCCAAACCAATCTTTACGAGATTTGGCACGAAAATTCGAAGTTTCGAAATCATACATTGCGAAAATTAAAAGACACTACGAGCTCAAATCTTTCGTTGTTCAAAAAGTGCCAAATCGTAACTCCGAAGTGGAAAAGCGTGCCAGAAATCGAGCCCGAAAACTTTTATCGAATGATCTGTGTCGTTTTAAATGCTGCGTGTTAATGGATGACGAAACGTATGTCAAAGAAGGTTTCAAACAGCTTCCAGGTCGAGGATATTACACAGCATACCTGAAGGGTGGCGTTATGAAAAGGTTCAAGTATAAACGGATGGACAAATATGGTAAAAAGTATATGGTTTGGCAGGCCATATGCAGCTGTGGCAAATACACTCGTCCTTTTGTTACAACTGGCAGTCTTAACAGTAAAATTTACTCGAAGGAATGTCTCAACAAACGACTTTTGCCATTGTACAGAGAGCACGCTGTTCCACCTTTATTTTGGCCAGACTTAGCAACAGTCCACTATGCAGAAATTGTCAAAGAGTGGTACCAAAGGAATAAGATCCGTGTTGTTGAGAAAAATCACAATCCCCCAAATTGCCCACAGCTTCGGCCAGTCGAACGATTTTGGGCAATAATGAAACGAAACTTACTGAAATATAAAAAACGTGCTAAGGGAAAGATTGATTTTATAAAAAAGTGGAACAGTATGGCCAAAAAAATTGGAAAATCTGGTGTGCAACATTTGATGAGGGGATTGAAAGCAAAAATACGTAGATTTGTAAGAAATCCAATTGAACTTTAAAATATTTGTACATTATCACAAACTTTGAGTTATAAGAGATAATAAATACTCACACAAACATTAGTTCAATATTTTATTTAGTAGCTATTAATAATAGAAAATGTAAAAGTTATTTCGTGGACAAGCCTTAACTACAATGAGCTAGCACTTCTCGTTAAAGAAAATAAATACGACATCATAGCGCTTCAAGAAACTCACCTCTTCTCAAACCCACCATCCAACAGAATTCCAAAACACTTTTCCTTTTACTTTACAAACGACATAGAACCTAACTCTACTGCAAAACGGGGAGTCGCCCTCTTAATACACAACTCTTTAGAACACACTTTCATTAATGTTAACTCCAACATTCTCGCTGTCGCTGTTAATGTTAAGTCACACATACCTTTCACAATAATTAGCGTTTACACTTCCCCAACAGACAACATATCAGAGTATGACCTCCAACAACTCACTACCATTTCAAACCACCCTTCTTTATTTCTTGGCGACTTCAACACATGGAGTCCCCTATGGGGCTCACCAAACTTTAATAAAAAAGGCAGAATAATTTCCAACTTTATTGAAAATAACAATCTAATTCTGCTGAACGATAAATCACCAACTCATTTATCAACACGATCATCTCTCACACATATTGACCTCAGTATCTGCAGTCCTCCTTTCAATATAGCGACGACGTGGAATACTCTCGATGACCCACATGGCAGCGATCATCTGCCAATCTCACTCAAGCTATTCAATCCCAACTCTGCCCCAAATTCTATATTTAAACCAAGATTTAAGTTAGAATTAGCCGATTGGTCATCTTACCAAACGCATATACATAGAAAAACATCTTGAGAATATCAACTTAAACTGCAGTTATAGCAATCAGTCGGCTGCGATAGTCTTAAGAAAAATCAAAATGAGTGCTAATGTTTCAATCCCTCTCTCTAAACCCTATACCCATAACCGGTTTACCTACTGGTGGAATGAAAAATCGACTTCCCTTAGACGTGAAAAAGTTAACTTATGGAAAACCGCAAAACGTAATCCCACAATAGAAAACATCATACAGTATAAAATAGCCAATGCTAAATTTAAACGAGAAGCAAAAATTTCCAAAAGGAAAGCTTTCGTCGAATTTACTAGAGACATAAACCCCCTAACCCCATCGCGAATTCTTTGGGATAAAGTTAACATGCTTCACGGGCGCACTCCTTCGAAGAAAATTCATATTATTAGAGCTCCTCATAACCTTACGGCATCTTCTCCAGAAGAAATCGCCAACCTTCTAGCTAAAACGTGGTCAGAATATTCAAGCAACAATAATTTTTCAAATGAGTTCTTTAATAAAAAAAACCTTTTTATTAACCCCTTATCCATCGGTTACACATTAGACAAAAAAACCAAGCAAATAGAAGTCCCATTTCCTCAACTTGAGTTGAACAGCTGTCTTTCAACACTCAAAGGTAGAACCCCAGGTCTGGATAACATTCCTTACCCCCTCCTTAAAAACTTACCACCTATTGGCAAATCTATGCTCTGTCAGCTGTTCAATATAGTCTTCACCACCGGCATAATTCCTCAGCAATGGAAGACTAGCTTAGTTATTCCCATTCCCAAACAAAATAAACCAAAAGACTCCACCGAAGGATACCGGCCAATTTCCTTAATCTCCTGCCTTTCTAAAGTATCAAAGTATCAAGTTTATCGCTCATCGAGTACGGACGTGTTTAAATTCGCTCTCGCTATGGTCAGTTGTGCTAAATGCAAACTGTCCTGCACCGCTGCCGCTGCTTGCTCATCCATGTTGCCGTTATTGCTGGACAAGCTAAGTGAACTTCGAGGCCTCATCGACGCTCTTAAGATCTCACCCTCTGAGAACTTAAGTGCTGACAAGCCGAGCTCTGTTTCTTCTGCTACTGGAAAGCCGTTGCCAATTGTTACTCGCGCCCGCTCCAAAGCTGCGGACGCCCTTGCTGTTGTGTCTAAGTCTGCCATCGCCCGTTCTCACTCGCCTCTACCAGTAAAGGGCAATAATAAAACAAAACGCCCGCAGTCTCCGGCAGTTAATGCTTCCAATGTTGCTGATGCTGTTGCTCTGCGCTCTCATACTCTCGCTGTGAGTGCTGTCGTTGATGTTGTTGCTGACGCTGCTGCACCTGCTGCCTCGCCTGTGACTTACCGTAGGAACACAATTGGAGCGTATGAGCGTATTTACGTTCGACGTATTGCGTTGTCAAATTAAATTTCATGTATTTCTATGAAAGCGCTCACAATTGACGACGTAAGCGTATGAACGTAAAAGCGTCGTACGCTCACTTAGATCTATTTCTATTTTTTACGCCGCGTATGGGCGTATTGTTCATTTTTCGACAATTGAAAAACGTATTTTGAGTACTTTATACGTTGCTGCCCACGCTAGAATTGTGAGCAAGGCAACGTCTGAACAATTTCAATTCAATTCATTTTCGACAATTGAAAAACGTATTTTGAGTATTTTATACGTTGCTGCTCACGCTGAAATTGTGAGCAAGGCAACGCGTCTGAACGTATTTCGACAGCGTATTTACCCGTCGCCCTCGTGCGCCAATACATCTATACGCTCCAATTGTGTTTATACTATTATACTGCTGCGACCGCTGATGAAAATAGTACGCTCACTTGCTCTGCTGATGCCTCGCTCTCCTCGTCACTTGCTGCCGGTGCTTCATCTTCTCCTACTCACTCCTCTATTGCTGCTGCTGCTGATCTACCTGCTAACGACAGAATGTCTCTGGTCTTAGAACTAAATCTAATGATCTTTATGCAATGAGCTCAAACTTGGATTACGATATCTTTGTGTTGGTTGAAACATTTCTGAACTCAACCTTTTACAGTGAGGAATTCTTCGATCCCAACCTGTACAATGTCTTTCGTAAAGACCGCGACGCTGTTAAGACTGGCTTGTGTAGGGGCGGTGGTGTGCTTATTGCAGTTCGGCGCAAGTTGTGCTCATCGCTTGTAATAATAATAATAATTGACTGGCACGACAGCCCGCTTACGCGAGACTAAGGCCTAGCTTCACGCAACCACCGTTGTTGTGCGTGTGAATTTGTACGCGGATTGAAGGGACCTACAGTTTTATGCCGGTTCCGAACGGCAGGTTGGGAGCTTTTTCATAAGCAATTTTTACTCTCAGAGGTTTGCCATTTCCAGATGAGAGGACAGCCACCGAAAGAGAAAACAAGTTTTCCCGTTATTTTCATCGCTCATCGCTTGTGTTACTTGAAAATGCTGACTCGTTATTGGACCAACTCTGTGTTTCCATTCAGGGATTGTCCAACTCATTGCTTCTTTGTGCTTCTTACATTCCGCCGAATTCAGCTGAAGTTATCTACAAAGCTCATGTCGACAACATCTTATCTTTAGCTTTAAGTAGAGGAGATGAATGTCACTTGTGTGTTATGGGCGACTTTAATTTGTGCAATTTACTTTTTTTCCCCGTAATATAGTAAGCTCTTCTGAAAGTTACTTAGTTGATAACTTGTACAGTCTGAATTTAGTCCAGGTTAATGATTTTGTAAACAAGCTAAATAGAATCTTAGATTTGGCATTTGTAAGTGATAATGTTAACTTTACAGTTTCTGAATGCTTAAATTCTTTTTCGCCTTATAATATGCATCATATCCCCTTAGTGCTCGAGCTTAAATTTTATGAATTTCAACCATTGTGCACAGGCAACCGCAATGATTGCAGGGTTCTTAACTTCAAGTTATGCGATTATGTTAAATTGAATTTAATACTTGACGAAATTGATTGGGACTATTTGCTTCTTAATCTTAATGTCAGTAGCTCTTTTAATGTCTTTAAATCCAAGATCTGTGAAGTTTGCTCACTTCATGTCCCTGCTTTTCCCAAAAGGATTTATAAGCTACCTTGGTACACAAAAAATTTGAAATATTTGAAAAATCTGCGTAATAAATTTTTCAAAAAATTCAAGACCACCAACCTCCTGTCTTTTAAGGACAAATACTTGAGGTATTCGAAAGAATTTAATTGTTTGAACAAGTTTCTATATCGGAACTAGAGTATAGTTCGAAGTTCGAAAGTACGAATCTGAGGTAAAATCTAACCCAAAGGCTTTCTGGCGTTTCATCAAGTCCAAGAGATCCTGTTCTACTATTCCCACTACCCTGTTTCTATTGATGTAGCGCGTATTAATATATGACCTCAGTCAATGGATTGTGGAAGCGAAGTGAAAATTTAATTTTTTCTAAACTTCAAATGTACAATAGAATTAGTTTGGGAAGTAGTTCAATAATATACAAAGTTGAACAAGTATAATAAGGTACAGTTATTATCAACACGCCTTCTCAACTTTGAATTACTTTGAATTACAATCAACAATGCCAATAGCTTTAATGCATATATTGTGTTTAGTTTCACAAAGTGGTTTGGTAAGAACATCAGCTGGCATCTCAGTTGTGGGAAGGTACTTTATAATAATTTGCTCGTTCTTAACAGCTTTGCGAATAAAATGGTATTTATATTCAATGTGTTTGGTTCTTGAGTGATGCCCTCCAAACGTCGCCATTTGCTGAGCACTCTGCGAGTCCGAATATAATACCATTGGTCCCGACGTTCCGTAGCCCATGTCATTTAGCAGGAAACTTAAATACCGCGCCTCCTTCGCTGCTTCCGAAAGCGCTACGTATTCTGATTCCGCGCTTGATGTTGCTACTACCCGCTGATTTTTGGACACCCATGAAATGACGCCACCTGCGAGAATAAAACAAAATCCAGTCTGAGATTTGCGATCGTTTACATCAGTGGCGCAGTTGGCGTCAACACAGCCAAAAAGTGGTTGACCAGTCTTCCGATATGTTAAAGTAAAATCTTGTGTTGATTTTAAATATCGTACGACTTGAATCGCGGCGTTCCAGTGCTGCCTTCGTGGATCCTGGCAAAACTGTGATAACATGTTTACACTACATGATATATCAGGACGACTGTATACCGCGAGGTGTAAAAGTGAACCAATAATTTCTTGATATTTCGTTTTATCTATTTTTTCTGCCTCTCCAGAAATTGATGGTTCTTTTTCCAATGCAATTTTTGCTTGCATGGGAATTTTAACCGGTTTCGCATTTGTTTGCCCATATTTATCAATCAAATTTGTAATAGTTATATCTAGGCTGCGAAATTGACAACGTTCCGTTTCCAATTTTAATTCCCAGACCAATACAATTAGTTGGATCCTTTAAATCTCGAATACCAAAATTTTCTTTAAGTTTTCTTATTAGTTCTTCCGTTAAATTTTCGTTATTTTATGCAATAATTACATCATCAACGTAAAGTGCAACAATAAACTTGTTATTTTTGTAAGTGTATATACATTGATCATAATTTGATTGGGTTAAACCAAAATTTTTAAAAACACCATCTATTTTCTTGAACCATTGTCTTCCGGACTGTTTTAAACCATATAATGCTTTTCGTAATTTGCAAACTCCACCCGCGTACAAATTCACACGCACAACACGGGTGGTTGCGGGAAGCTAGGCCTTAGTCTCGCGTAAGCGGGCTGTCGTGCCAGTCAATTATTAATTACACTGTGCGTGAAATTTGCCCTCAAAAATTTAGACATGGGGGGGACCTACTGGGTGAGTTTCCTATAGGTATACTGAGTTGAGATCCACCAGCCGTTTGGTAAGATTGGCTCTAGTTTATGAGAAACCCGACTTTGAAGTTTGGAAATGATGGTCAAGCTTGTCGCTTAAGTAGGTCCTACATCGTTTCGAATATCGCTTTACTGTCTTCGGCAAGTTTTAGATATTTTAACGACCAACACATTTGCTTCAGACACCAATTCAAAAAAAATACATTCAAACTGTGTAATTGCGATATGTTCATTTTTTTGCGCAGCGCTACGTTGCGTATGAGTGTCATACGCCACGTTGAGTGTTATAATTAAATGACACTCATACGCCACGTAGCGCTGCGCAAAAAAATGCACACATCGCAATTACACAGTTTGAATGTATTTTTTTTGAATTGGTGTCTGAAGCAAATTTGTTGGTCGTTAAAATATCTACAAACTTGCCGAAGACAGTAAAGCGATATTCGAAACGATTTAGGACCTACTTAAGCGACAAAATTGACGGAAATTACCAAACTTCAAAGTCGGATTTCTTCTAAACTAGAGCCAATCTTACCAAACGGCTGGTGGATCTCAACTCAGTATACCTATAGGAAACTCACGCAGTAGGTCCCCTCCATGTCTAAATTTTGGACTTGCACAGTGTTATTAATTTGCAAACTTTTCCTCTTTTACATTCATCAATGTATCCTTCGGGTTGCTGCATATAAATTTCCTCTTCTAGATCTCCATTTAAATATGCAGTTGACACATCTAACTGCTGCAATTTTAGATCATGCTCAACAGCTAATGCATATATGAGTCGTAGTGAACTCTGTCGTACTACTGGTGCGAATGTATCTACGTAATCGATGCCAAATTTCTGAGTAAATCCTTGAGAGACCAATCTTTCCTTTCTTTTTTCGATTGTTCCATCGGGTCTTACTTTAGATTTGAAAACCCACTTGCAACCAATTGGCTTTCTATCTTTTGGTAGATCCACTAACTCCCACGTTTCGTTTTTCATAAGAGAGTCATCTTCATTTTTAATGGCGTCCGCCCATTCCTTAGAATTTCCTGAAGACAAAGCTTCCCTGTAAGATTTCGGATCTTCTTCTTCAGCTCTTTTAGCTGATTCATTTCGACAACTCCATGATCGTAAACGTCTTTTAATTGAATGTTCAGGTACCTCATCTTGAAATTCTTGCATCTCTTCCCTATTATTTGCACCTTGCAAAATAACGTTTTTAATCGTTTGAGTATCGTTTGTTTCTGTGCCTGTTAATTCTGCTTCTCCAATTTCATTTTCTTTATCTATTTTTCGAAGTATAAACTCTTGAAATCTCTTGTCCTCTTTGTCAATTTCTATTTTATCAACATTAAATTTGCCTTCTCTTATTTTAACATCTCTGCTTTTGACGATTTTGCGCGTACCCCTTTTCCATAGACGGTATGCTTTCGATTTCTCTGAGTATCCTATTAAAATAAACTCTTCACTCTTTGATTCCCATTTAGATCTTCCTGGTTTTTTCTTCAATACATAAGCTGTGCTTCCAATTTGACGAAAATAATGTACGTTGGGAACTTTTCCTGTCCATAATTCTTCTGGTGTCTTGTTGTAGTTTAACTTTGTCGGGCAACGGTTTCTAATATGTGCTGCCGTATATATTAATTCTGCCCATAAAAACTCCGGAAGTATCGCTTCAATCATAAGACACTTAGCCATCTCTAGTTCTATTCATCCGTTCTGCAACGCCGTTCTGTTGCGGTGTGTACTCTACTGCTAACTGACGCTTAATGCCACATGACCTTAGGTAGTCACTGAAATCTTGATTAACTAATTCCTTCGCGTTATCGCTACGCACGCATTTGATCTTCCTGCCAGTACTCAACTCAACTTCCCTTTTAAAATTCTTAAATGCTTCAAGATATTCATCCTTCCTGTATAAGAAATATACAAACACCTTCCTGGAATAGTCATCAGTAAAGGTCACGAAATACTTCTTGATTCTGTTCTCATTGGACCACACAAATCTGTGTGTATTAAGTCCAACACTGCGCTCGATGACTTGTTGTTTTTGTGTGGAAACGATTCTCTTGTTTGTTTTCCACAAATGCAAGCTACGCAATCTAGCTTTTGATTTTTGAACGTAGGCAAACCTTTTACCATACGTTTCGATTGCAACTGATTCAGGTGGACCAAGTTTAAATGTCCGTACCTCTTATGCCACAGTTCTAAGTTATTTTCAAATTTTTCCGTTGCTTCTTTACAGTCATCTGTCCAAGTTTT
Source organism: Melieria crassipennis (assembly GCA_963668005.1). Taxonomy (NCBI): domain Eukaryota; kingdom Metazoa; phylum Arthropoda; class Insecta; order Diptera; family Ulidiidae; genus Melieria; species Melieria crassipennis. Next base: position 34,442,121 of record OY764963.1, on the reverse strand, counting down.
AAAATTCCTTACTAAAAATAAACCATTTGTTCTCGTTGCTTCTAAAAGAACTTCTCGGCCATGTTTGATAATTGCCTTGTTTGAACTCATAACTACTGTACAGTTATTGTCAGTGGCTTTTGCTGTTGAAATTAAATTACAGTGTAATTCTGGTATGTATAGTGTTTTGAATAATTTTACATTCTTTATTTCGTGGTTTATTTTTATTTTTAATCCAACAGTACCAATACCCTTTACATCTATTTCTTTTTCGTTAGCTAAACGCACCTTTCCCGAATAGCTTTTATCGATTGTATCAAAATGTGATTCTGACCAACACATATGTGATGTAGCGCCACTATCTAAGCACCACATATCTTTGTAATTACTGTGCCCCACTGCAGCCACAAATCCTGTGGTCTTTTCCGCACAGTTACTTCGCTCTTTAACTTTGTGTTTGCAATCCCTTGACTTATGGCCTTTCTTACCACAGTTATAGCAATTGTAATGGAAGTGTTTTTGAAACATACCTGGTTTGTTTTCGTTTTCATATTTGTTACCATTCCATTTCTTTGAGTTCTTGTACACCTTCATTGCTTCCTCTTCTTCTGCTGCTGTCGTTAACTTGTCGCCAATTTCCAATAATCTGGCACGCAAAAGTGTTACAGATGGGAATTCGTTGGCAGTGTCAAATGCGGCCCGAATTTCTTTGTATTTCGTTGATAAGCCGTCCAATATTAAAATAGTTAATAAATCCTGGTCAACTTCGACGCCCATCTCCGTCAAACAAGAAACGCACATGTCAAATTCGATGAGATAGTCTTTTATTAGTTGACCTTCACTCATTTTCAAATTTACCAACTTACGGTAGCACTCAGCCTTCCGCCTTGTGGACTTTCTATCATACGTATCTTGCAGGTAAAGCCACACCTCTTTTGCAGTCTTGAACGTCTTGATCATCTGGACCACGCTTGCCTCCATGGCCATTATAAGTTCTGCTCGTGCATACTGATCCTTATCGTCGTATTCGCGTTGCTCACTGCACCTTTTCTCGTAATTACTTGCTTGTGCTGCTGTGGGTGCTGCCGGCAGATCTATGTCCTTCGGCCGTTCTTCTAGCCCACGGACGATATGCAACAATCTGCTCCTATGCAACACCGCCTCCATTTGCACCTTCCACGTTTGATAGTTGTTTCCATTTAGTAATGGAATTCTTAAAGTTGATCCGGCCATTGCGAGCGTTCTAATTCTTGACTCCTTGTCCAATAAATTCAATTATCCTTCCGGTTTGGGTATGGGCCCATAACCTATTGATGTAGCGCGTATTAATATATGACCTCAGTCAATGAATTGTGGAAGCGAAGTGAAAATTTAATTTTTTCTAAACTTCAAATGTACAATAGAATTAGTTTGGGAAGTAGTTCAATAATATACAAAGTTGAACAAGTATAATAAGGTACAGTTATTATCAACAGTTTCTAAATGATGTAACTGCTAAAACTCCCTACGAAGCTGCCAACCTGTTTGCTGAGTGTTTCGCTCTAATTTTGTGTCCGACTGTGATAGCGATGTGAATGCATATGGTGATATTTGCTCTACCATCAATATTGGTTCTCTTTCACTATCCTATGATGATGTCACTGAGGGTTTTCGTCAACTTACCTAAACCCTCGTTTCAACCTGACGTTGATGGTTTATCAGCGTCCATGTTGAAGAGTTGTCCTTCCCTCGTCCGTTCGCTTCTTCTGATTTTTAATAGATCTCTTGCCTCTGGGGTTTTTTTAGATGCTTGGAAAGTAACTTCAATCACTCCGGTTTTTAAGAGTGGCAACAAAAATAATGTTACCAATTATCGTCCTATCTCTAAGTTGTCCGCTGTTTCCAAGCTCTTTGAATGTATCATTAAAAATAGACTCTATTTTGCTGTAAAAACATTTTATGTCCTAATCAACATGGTTTCATGTCTGGCCGGCCAACTGTAACAAACTTGGCTATTTTCACCGAAGACTGTCTATCCGCTTTTCACTCCGGTTTCCAAGTGGATTGTGTTTATACGGATTTTTCGAAGGCAATCGCAGCTGTACTGTTGTGATTGACAATGTTTCATCTCGGCCTTTTATAGCGTCATCTGGTGTACCCCAAGGGAGCATTCTTGGGCCACTGTTTTTTATAATATTCATTAATGACATTAGTTGTTGTTTTTCCACCTCCAGGTTTCTTCTTTACGCCGATCTAAAAATTTACTCTACTATAACTTCCTTTATTGATCAGCAAAACCTTCAATCTGACCTTGATAATGTGTTTGATTGGTGTTGCAGAAACCGTTTATCATTGAATATCAATAAATGCTCCCATGTTGCTTACTCTAAGTCTCATTGTCCGCTGCAAACATCCTATTGTATCGATTAGATTAGATTGATAGATTGATAGGGGCTAGACATTGGCTGTCTATGGCACTGCGCTAATTTTGAACTATTGTGCCTTGCCCGAGTTCAGTACTGGAAGAGACTATTTCCTCCTATTTTCTCAAAGAACATTTTGATTCTTGCGAGATCAATTTCAGACAGATGGGTAGTCTGTAGTATTTCCTTGCCTAGTGCCTGCTTTCTTGCATGAACTAAGGCCGGACATTCAGTGATCAGGTGTATGGAAGTCTCGTCATCCTCCATGCAAAATCTACATATTTCACTGTCTGTTAATTTCAGACGGGTCTTATGTTTGTTTAGCAGACAGTGTCCGCTGATTACTCCTGTCATGAGTTTTAGTTCCGGTCTACTCAAGCGCAGGAGAAATTTTGCATTTCTGCTTGAGTATCGCGGGAAAAAGGCTTTGGTACATTCCATACCAATTGATTTTGACCATCTTGCATTTGCTTTGATCAAGTATTCTTGCTTAATACAACCCTTGTAATGAGATTTGCTGACAGCTAAGATCGGTTCGGGTCCAAATGGTCGCTTTCCAGCTCCCTCCCTTGCCAATCTGTCTGCATCCTCATTACCATCATAGCCGCAATGTGCTGGAATCCAGTGTATTATCACCCGATTCCCTGTTGACAGTTGTTGGAGAAGATTAGCTGTCTCCCATACCAACTTAGAGGTAAATGTCGACGCGTGCAAGGCTCTTATTGCGGCCTGGCTGTCTGACATTATGATGATCCTTTTCCGATGAGGGTGAAGGTTCAGGATTTCTCTGGCACACTGATTGATAGCACAGTCTTCCGCTTGGAAGACGGTTGCTAAACTACCAAGGCTGACTGACATTTGGGTACTGGAACTATATATCCCAGATCCTGTGTCTTCTCCAGTCTTGGATCCATCAGTGTACCAGATAGTGTCATCACAGGTAAGACTGATTTTTGAATTGTCCCAGTCTACTCTGTTAGGAATATGTGTCTTATATTTCCTGTTGAAGATGTGTCGCGGAGGCATTGATTCAAGAGGCAACCAAAAGCTTCTGTCTCGCCTCCGTTCCTTAACAATGGAGCGGTGACCGCTTGCATGTAGATCCTGTTATATGAATCCACTATGCATCAGTCTATGTGTACTAATGACTGCATTCATTTGTACGGTTAGGTCCAACGGCAAAACTCCCAATATTACATTGAGAGCAGCTGTTGGCGTTGTGCGAAGGCAGCCAGTGATGCAAGAGTTAATTACTCTTTGCAACCGTTCCAGTCTGTTCGCAGTCGTTTTCTCTGTGGTTTTTTTCCACCATACTATCGCCCCATATGATGATGGGGTGAATGACCAGGGTGTAGATTTTTTGAAGCCATATCGGTTTCGTTCCCCAGTTTTTGCCACAGATTCGTTTACAAGTCCAAAGAGCTCGCCCTCTGAATAGTACGATTTATGTGAGGTTTCCAGTTCAATTTACTGTCTAGAGTTACCCCAAGGTATTTGGCTTCTTTTACGAAGCCTACATCTTTGCCAAAGACTTTTATCGGTCTCAGGTCATATTTTTTTTTAAGTGTGAACGGTACGAGGATTGTCTTATCAGGGTTTACCGATAGACTCTGCTGGGCGCACCAGTTCTCTACGATTTTTATTGCACCCTGTAGTAGATCAGAGACGGTCTGTCCGTCTTTGCCTCTAACTGCAATAACTAGGTCATCAGCATAGGCAATAACGTCATAACCTCGATCCGAGAGGATGCGTATTAATCCGTTTATGACCATGGACCAGAGTAGAGGAGATAGTACGCCCTCCTGGGGACAACCCCGGACCGTCCTGGCTTGGATCTTGATGCCATTTAAGTCGGATTCTATTAAACTGCTTTTGAGCATCATGGAGATCCATCTTATAAGTGCGGTTGGCACTTGAAATACCTCTAAAGCCGATCCTATAGCTTCATAGGTGGTGTTGTTGAAAGCCCCCCTCTATGTCTAGGAAACCTGCTAAACAAATTTCTTTCTTGTCAAGGGATTTTTCGATTTTGCTGACCAGGGCAGATAGGACTGTTTCCGTAGACCTGCCTTTTCGGTAAGCATGTTGGTGTGCACTTAGAGGATTTCGGATAAGGACTTCGTCTCTGAGGTATCTCTCTATTGCCTTTTCCATACCCTTAAGTACACATGACATCAGGCTTATAGGCCTGAAGGACTTTGGATGCTTTCTGTTCGACTTACCGGCTTTAGGAAGGAAGACAACATTCACTGTTCTCCACACCTCCGGAATGTAGCCAAAAGCCAAACTGCATGTGTATAATTTCGACAGGATGGGCAACAGACTGTCTAGTCCTCTTTGTAACAGCGCCGGGAAGATTTTATCCTTTCCCGCCGCCTTGTACGGGGAGAACGTTCCTATCGCCCATTCTACAATCGAGCGCTTGCAGATGAGATTGGCCAATCTCCAATCTTCCCTACTGGGACAGTGTGACTGCCAACTGCTATGATTATTATAGTCGGGGTCATCTATCATTTCTGATCCCGGAAAGTGGACTTTAGTAAGAAGGGCTAATGTATCCTGCGCACTATTTGTGAGTTCCCCCTGTTCGTTAGACAAGGACCCAATCGAACAGGGTTTATCTGTTGACAGAATCTTTTGTAGCCTACAGCCTGAGTTCGCGTCGTTCACGTCCTCGTAGAAGCGTCTAAAAGATTCCCTCTTGGCGTTCTTAATTTCCTTATTGTATTTGTCGTTATTCCGCTTAGCCCTATTGAATAGTTTCCGCACTCGATTCCTTAGCAAGCTAAGATGACTGCTCCACCAAGGTGTCTGTCTTTTAAAAGTTTTAGTTTTTAAAGGACAGTTTTCTTCATAGGCGTTCACTACGGCTTCCTGCAGTATCCTGGATGCCCTTTCCAGCCTATCTATTGTGTCAACTCTGTTTCCAAGTTGTGTAGTGATGTCGTGTCTTAACTGGTGACAATAGCTGTCCCAGTCAGTCTGTCTTTTTGGCCTAAAAGACACGGCAGTCAGTGACTTGTCACCTAACCTAAACCTTATATGTCTATGGTCAGTACAAGAGGGCTCTTCGGATACTCGCCAGTTGCTGACAAGTGATTTCGATAGAGAAGTGGTTAGGGTAAGGTCTAGCACCTCTTCCCTAGTTCTAGTTATGAACGTCGGACTATCTCCGACATTACATATACTTAAGTCTAGTGAGAGTATATAGTCGAATAATGACTCACCTCTAGCGTTGGTGTCCGTGCTTCCCCAGATAGTGTGATGGGCGTTCGCGTCACACCCTAGGACCAGCTCCAGACGATTGTCCCTAATAATAATAATTAATAATAATTGACTGGCACGACAGCCCGCTTACGCGAGACTAAGGCCTAGCTTCCCGCAACCACCTGTGTTGTGCGTGTGAATTTGTACGCGGGTTGAAGGGACCTACAGTTTTATGCCGGTTCCGAACGGCAGGTTGGGAGCTTTTTCATAAGCAATTTTTTACACTCAGAGGTTTGCCATTTCCAGCTGAGAGGACAGCCACCGAAAGAGAAAACGAATTTTCCCGTTATTTTTTTTTAGGTGTTATTACAGGCAGTATTTGAACCTGAGGTTGCTGCCTGCGACTCGCGGTCGAACGCACTAACCAACTGAGCCACGGCGGCTGCAATTGACGATTGTCCCTAGCATAAGCAATAAGCTGTTCTGCTATCGTCGTGGGACATTCGGGCACATCTCCAGGAAAGTATGCTGACGCTATGATCAATTCCCTGGAGTTGCAATTGATCTTGGCCGCGCACAGATCTGGCGTAACAAAATCTGTCAACGGGAAGAAAGAGATGCCATTAAACACAATACATGTTCTAGGCCTATCAGTAGACTGACACCACAGTACATTACCTGACTGTAAGAGGCCCAGGATCTCATTGTTGGTGCTGGTCTACGGTTCCTGCACCAAAGCTATGCTAGGACCGTAGGTGTTGATGGTCCTAGCCAAGACAGCTGACGCTGCCTGTGCCCTATGATTGGAGGTTGATCTGGACAATCTCCATATTATTCATGGGGGCCTTTGGTATGAGTACCTGCACGCTTGCCCCCTCTACCCCTTGTCTGCACCCGGTCACTGCTGCTCGGGGTTTTTGCAGACTTATCCAAAAGGCTCAGTTGTCTGGACGGATTATCCTTTCCAGACAATTGAGTCTTCCGGACGGGTTTAGTGAGGCATGCTTTACAGGTCTCACTGTTGTCGGTGTTGGCGTTTTGTCGCCAGTTCGGTTTTCAGTCCGGTCTGTCCGTACCACTAGGGCTGCTTGTCGGCTTGTGGACGGTCTTTCGTCATCCACCCTGATTTGGGGAGTCTTGCTCGTCGTCGTCCCGCCTTCACTGGTCGTTGATGGTTTTGTCCCTTGCTCACGCCGCACCCGGAACTGAATCCGTCCCAGCTCAAAGAAAGGGAGGTCGTTCAGCTCAGCGAGCAAGCGGGTCGACACATCATCAATGGCCAGCGTTAGCGCCGATCCTTGTGCCGTAACAGTTCCGTTCATTACTTTCCAGTTGCCCGTGGGTAATAAGCGGTTCTGCATTCGAAGCATTCGAAGTATTTCATCGGCCGGGAGGGAGCAACCAGGAAAGAAGGCCGAAGCAATGTTGGGTTTGGGAATATCAGTTCCCTCCACCAGCTTCAGCTTTTTGTTCCCTGGTTGAATTTTTGGCATCATCTCCTTGAGCCAGTTCTTCGACGCCTCATCGGCACAGTTCACGGTGATCCATCCCGGTTTGAAGGAGCAGCCTAGAAAGCGGATTTGAGGACCATCAACGGGGAGCTTATGCAGTTCCTCTTTGATGGCCTTCTCGACATCTTTCTGCCCCTCCAGATCGAGATGGGTGGCCGGATATTCCTCTGGAAGAATACCTACTTTGATTGCAGCAGCAGCTTCGGCGTAGGATGGACCTACCTTCATCCTTTTGGAAGCTGGTTGCGCCGCTTCCTTTTTGCTACTGCTGCCGTCCGTCTTTGCTTCTGCGCTGTCCTCTAGGATCACCTTCAGAGCAACATCGTACGGCTTACCATCCGCCATCAGCTTCCGAAGTCGTCAACGGCTTTCTCTTAAGTGGGACGGCTTCGGTAGCTTCTTCCAGCGACGGTAATCCGCTCGATATGGCCCCTTCGGCTACCAAAGTAGACACCGTGGTCAGGCTTGATTGTGAACAATCACTGTCCATGTGACCTTGAGACGGTTGGTCTCTCCAACCGCCCTTGGTCTGGTTTTCAGCGTCACGCTGAGTATTGACGTCGGTCTGTCCTCCGTCCTTCCCATCCGACGCGAGTTTTATTGTGCTCATCATCATCTGGTTCTTCGGCCACCTACTCCAACGAGGCGTTTCGGTGGCCTATTGTATCGATAATACGCCCCTTAAGGCTCTTAGTGAGATTAGGGACCTTGGAGTTATTTTTGATTCCAAGCTCACTTTTTCCAGCCATCTCAACTTTACTATTTCTAAAGCATATTCTATGCTTGCTTTTGTTAGGCGGCACAGTGTTGACTTCACTGATCCTTACACCGTAAAAACGCTTTTTAATGCTTATGTCCGCTCAGTGCTTGAATATGCGGGTTTTATTTGGAGACCATATCATAGTGTGCATATCAAACGACTTGAACGAGTCCAGAAAGTGTTTTTAAGATATGCACTTCGATCTTTGAGATTTGTTGACCCTGTTCCGTCGTACTACTCTATGTGCTCTTTATTGCATATCAAGTCCCTCGAAGACAGGAGGAATATTCTCTCTATGACCTTTGTATTTGATTTAGTTACTGGTGGTATTGACTGTCCCTTGTTGCTTGATAGAATCAATTTTCATGTTTATGAATTGAATTGAATTATGAAATTGAATTGAATTATGAAATTTTCAATCTTGCCTGCTGTCGTACAAACTACGCCCAATTTGCGCCCCTGGCTAGAACTTTGGCTGAAGTTAATTCACTTTATAATTTCATTGATTTTTCATCTTCTAAATTGTCTTTTAAACATAGTTTAAACACTTACTTCAAATAATTTTGTACTAATCTGTTATTAGTCTGTAAGCTACTTAATGTACAATAGACTTAAATAAATAAATGAATAAAGTAATGGAGAAGATGGTCGCGCGAAGACTAATGTGGCTCTTACAAAACAAAACAAAACAAAACTGCTTTCAAATCAACAAACTGCCTTTAAGCCAGGTTGTGGTACTATAGATGCTCTTTTGACACTCGATGAACATATAACAACTTCCATAGCGCGCAAAAACCACTTCTCAGTTTTGTCTCTAGACATGGAAAAAGCTTTTGACCGAGTTGGTCTGCACACTGTAATTGAACAGCTAAAAATTGGAAAGTCGGTCCAAAGGTAATTAACTACATACGGCATTACCTGCTAAATCGTAAAATATGTGTAAAAGTCAACGGGGTTACATCTGAACAGTGGCCAATTGAAAATGGCATCCCTCAGGGATCGCCTCTTTCTGTCACACTTTTTCTTATAGCTTTTGATCACTTAAACCGCATAATAAAAGAGCACAAATTCTTCAATCACGTAATGTACGCAGACGACCTGTATATTTTCGCTACTATCTGTAACACAAACACCTTTTTGCATGCGACTAATACGTTACTTAGCAAAATTACAACTTGGTGCCACACTAGTGGCACAAAAATATCCACTGTAAAATCTAAACACCTACACATTTGTAAAAAACTTAATTGTAATAATATTAGTACATATAAATATAAATAACAACCATATGACAAATGTAATTAGTCTTAAAATACTAGGATTAATTTTTAATAATAAGTACAATTGGAACGATCATATTGCATACCTATATAAGTCACTCCAAAATAGATTAAACGTCATTAAATGCCTTAGCAATATTAGGTTACAAAGTAATTACAAATCATTAGTTCAGATATTAAAGTGCACAATCTTATCAAAAATAGATTACGCCCTACCAATATTTAGCTCAACTTCTAATAGAAACCTATCCAGACTAGCATCAATATACTGTAACGAAAAGACAGTCTGTCGCTGTGCAAAGCAACCCTGTCGCTACGCGCCGTGCTATAACTCAATCTGGCAACGACGGCCGCGATAATGATGGAAACTTTTAGTCCAACCTGGCAATGATGGCAACTTTTAGTCCAACCTGGCAATGATGGAAACTCTTAGTCTAACCTGGCAATGATGGTCGCGATCATCATGGAAACCTTTAGTCCACTCCGGAATGTGCGAGAACGATCTGCGCGATGGTCGGACAGGTATAAAAGGCAGCCGGGTGCGGTGCAGCGAGTCAGTCTGATTTTGACTAGCGGGGCTGCCACGTGGAATAACTAAGCAAATATTTAAGTGTAAAGACAGTGAAGTGTAAATCTGTGAAATAAAGTGACTGTTGGTTTTTATTGACTGCGTTTGAAGAACTAAGTGTGTTTGTTTATTTCAAATTGCACAATCCAGTGATTCGTACTAGCCCACTAGAACTGGTATTCGTAACAATACCATTCAGCAGCACGACTGGCGATCGGAGCCTTTCGCACCACTCCAATTCAAAACATTTTAGCAGAAGCTGGGCTTCCAACATTAAACGGCAGAATACTTTACATCACCGCTGGAATGATCACAAAACTGATAAATTCTGAAGGGTCTCTAATACAAACAGCAGCTTTAACCTTAGAACCGTGACTTCGCTACACAACTTAATCTCGTGACTTGGGCACTCAGTGCCCAGTAATGTATTTTGTATGGAAATTTAAGCTTTTTATGAATTTTTTTTATAAAAAGGCCAATATTTCGCTTATTTATGCAAATAATTTATTGAAACAAGTATTTATTGTTAGAAACAAAGGTTTTTTAACTGAAAAATTAAAAAACATATAAAGTTTTGGTTTTGAACCGCTCAACTGGGTGAAATTATCCGCTGTCTTTTTGATGCGTTTTGATTTTATGTTGCCGTTGTTGGAGTATTGTGTGCATCTTTATCAATATCTAAGTCCGTATCAGCATCGGCATAATATTTTGTGAAAAAGAACTTTGCATATTTTGTGGCCCCTAATTTTTTAAGGAAAATTTATGAAAAATGATGAAAATGACTATGGTACATTTTTGCTATTATTTCGAAGAGAATGGGAATTACACCAAATAATTTGGCTGTGTTGTATTACTTGATGTTTCCACTTTCGTGTTATACCTAACTCGATAATTGATTTACGAAAAAGGTGCATGTTTTTCAACATCAAAGAAAATGCCTTGAAATTCCATATTTTCCGACTTTGAGGTCCAATTACCGCGGATTTGTAAAACCTATAAAAATAAAATACATTGGAAAAGAAGCCGTGGGGTTCTGTAAATGCCGTAAAAGTGAAAATCAAATAAACCGGTTTAATGGTTTAGAAATTACAATCGAAAACGTGAAAAAAGTCAGGGAAAATCCGAAAAAGTGCCACGCCCATTTTTTGCGAAAACGGAAACTAAGTTTTAAAAACGGTTTGCGGATTCGAAATCAGCGGCCCCTAATTACCCTAGAACTGATGTCAAACCCAGAAAAGCCGACAAAAAGAAATTTGTTGCCCTGTGATATATCAGGAAATATTATGGGCACTGAGTGCCCCAAGTCACGTATAGCGTACTCATCTTATAAAATGACTTAACTTTCTTATTATAAGAGGTATACACCTGTAATTTTGGCAACATATAAACAAAAGTACAATCTATCCGCCTACCAAAAAAAAAACAAATTGGACTTCCCAAATCCCCGAAATTGAACATAAAAAATGAATATGGGCACTGAGTGCCCAACTCACGGTTCTAAGGTTAAAAAACATATTAAAGAGAAAACGAAAACCAAAAAAAATATGTCGGCCCTACAAAAGCTTAGTGACATGGCCAAACAAAAAAGACATCTACATCACCGCGTGCCAAACACGTTCACTTCGCGCTCCTTCTTGGGCACTTCAGAAAGCCTCCGTCATACTGGATCTGGCCAAACACCCAAAAGAAAACACTCAACACTGCGTTTATCTACAGAAGTTCACAGATATATGCAATTCTTACCATAACTGGAAAACATATTATACAGATGGCTCAAAAGATAAAAGTATAATCGGATGCAGCGTTGTGGACAACAATTCGACAGCCATGTTAGGAGTCCTCCCTTGGTTCGCCTCAGTTTTTACATCCGAAGCAACTGTCATCCTGTACGCTTGTCGGCTTGCAGAAAAAAGCAAAAACAAACACATAATATGCAGCGATTTACTATCTACGCTTAAAGCCATTACAAACGTAACTTTCACCGATCCAACAATTAGTTTGATCAGAGACCTTCTTACTGCCAACACTGGTAAAATCAAACTATTATGGGTACCTGGCCACATCGGGATATTAGGCAATTCAACAGCCGATTCTGCTGCTAAACTGGCTACAAGATCTCCTTTAAAAGTAATCAACACCACATATAAAAAGGACATACAAAAATTAGCCTATCAAAAGTATATTTATTTCGAAAATGAACAATGGGCCAAATACTACCACTATTACAAATCAATAAACCCCACTCGCCAACCATCAACTATACCAACAAAAACAACTAGGAGACAACGCATAGCATATACTCGCTTCCGCCTTGGACATACCAGAATAACGCACAAATACCTATTCGAAGACATTGGACCACCCTGCTGCCCCTACTGCAACCATATCATCCTTACAATCCCGCACATAATCAAAGATTGCCCAGCACTGGTTAACTTGCGTCTAGAGCTGTCAAATCCAAACATCATGGAACTGCTAACAAAAACTACACATGCAAATATAAAACAATTCATACTATTTCTGTGCAAACTAAACATATATTTTGAAGTGTGATATCTAGTTTATAAAGTTACATTATAGTCCAAAATGCGGATGGCCCTAGTCGCTAATGCATATTTGTTTGGTAAGGCATAATTGTATTATCCTTTTACAATAAATAATAATAATAATAAGTTATAAAATAAATTCAAGTATTAGTTATTTGCTTCTGGCGTTTAGCTCTATTTACACAGGTATTGTGAAAATGCCTTCTTTTAAACGCTGCAATAGCTCCTCTCAGCTCTGCCAAAGAATCAGTCCCATGTATTGAATCTAGTTAAATGAGGAACGAATTGTTTAATTAGTTATGGTTTAACAAATATCACTTTATTCAAAGCGTCTGCGCACGGCGATTGTCACAAATTGAATGAAGATGGCCGTTTCTTCTGGTCAGCACCGAAGCCCAGGGTCGTATTCCTGAACCCCGGTGCTGCCAAGTTATTAAACTTAAACTACTTAAAACTATGGCGTTGCCATTCTGAAACATCTTACAACTCGGGCAACCTGACAACTTATCGTCCCGATAATTAGCCTACCGTATTGCCCGAATCCCTTTCAACGGCAACCTTTTCACTCGGCTTTGAGATCCACTTACGTATTCGTTTCGCCTCCACCACTCCATCATACGGCAGCTGAGTCAATATCAATATCACGTACGACGTAACGGTCGTTTCCTAAGCTGTCATGAATTATATACGGGCCTCGGTACTTGGGTATGAACTTTTTATTCGTACCGACGACAGTGTCAACGTTCCGAATAACTACAAAATCACCTACGTCATATTTCTTAGCGTCAGTACTATGCTCGAGAAAATACTTTAGATTATATTCCTGTGCATCCTCTATCGCCTGCGATGCTTTTGAGCGTATATCCACTAGATCCCTAGTAACGTCATTCTTTTCGTCAAGATATTCCGTCAGCTCGTCAATCACGTCGCCTCGCTGTTCCACACCAAACAACAGGATACTCGGAGTAGTTTTCGTGGCACTATGAACTGAGTTATTGATGGCATGTTCGACCTGTAGTAATCTGCTGCACCAATCAGCATGTGTGATTGGATCGCTTATTTTCCCTAGCATGGTTTTGATTACTCGATTCACTCTTTCTACCTGCCCGTTGGCCTGTGGAGATGCCACAGCCACCTTTACATGTTTAATATTATGTCTCAGCACATATTCTCCAAATTCGAGTGACGTAAAGCAAGTTCCTCTGTCGGATATTATCCGTTTGGGTCGACTATAGTAATTGAAATATTTATCCAACGCGGCAGTAACCTCTCTCGTACTAGTCGAATTTGTAGGATATAATTTTACAAACTTCGTAAAAGCGTCAACCACGACCAAAATGTGTTTTCTCTTCGAGTTCAGAGACGGCAGCGGACCAAAATGGTCGATGTGAATTGTATCAAACGGAATTGGGTTCTTGGGGATATTGTATAGGCACTTTTCGTTTAACCGAGTTGGTACGGCATACATAATACATTTCAGACAATTTCTTACAAAGGTCTCTATCTTGCGGCGCATGCTCGGAAACCAGTAATGCAGTCGCATTTTCTGGTAACATTTTTCAACCGCCTGGTGGCCTAACTTTTCATGGATTAAACGTATTACATTTCCCTCCATTTCACTCGGTACGTACAATAGTTTCCGTCCTGATTCAATGACTTTATAAACCACACCGTCAACTAAGTCAAAATCCTTCATTTCCCTGGTTTGTAGTTCATTGCGTACACCCCTTATCAATTCGTCGCGCTCTTGGGCTATTTGTATCTGGAAGTCTACTTCGTTCACGTCTGTAACCATGGCAACATGGCACCTACTTAGGGCGTCCACATGACCCATGGATGCACCCCCGCGATGTTGTAACCTGTAGTCATAGTTCTGCAGCTCCAAAGCCCATCTAGCGATCCTCGGATTAACCTGTTTCCTTTCCAAAGTCAGCGTCAGGGAGTTACAGTCGGTTACTATCTTGAAGGATATACCCTCTAGGTAAACTCTAAATCGTCTTAAAGCATAAATGATGGCCAGCGCTTCTAACTCGAAGCTGTGATACTTAGACTCGGCAGCGGAAGTGGTTTTAGAGAAATATGATATTGGATGAAATTTACCATCATTCTGTCGCTGCACTAACACAGCACCAAAACCGGCAGAACTAGCGTCACAATGAAGCTCCGTTTCCCTCTCGGGGCTATAAATAGCTAACACCGGTGCTTCCGTCAGTTTGGCTTTTAACTCGTTAAAGGCTGCAATGAAGTGATCATTGATTATAAAGTCGGCACCCTTTTTCAACAGATCCCTTAATGGTTTAGCTATAGTCGAAAATGATTGTACAAAGCGGCGAAAATATGAAAAAAGACCTAAGCAGGACTGCACTTCTTTCTGATTGGTCGGCAGCGGGTACTTTCTAATGGCTACTACATGAGAATCACTCAATGTTATACCTGTGGCCGTTACCTTGTAACCCAAATATTCTATTTCGTTGTAGCAAAACTTACATTTCGGAAGATTTAATTTCAATTTTCTAGTTGTAATACGTTCCAAAACTAAACGCAACGTCTGATTGTGGTCTTTAAAGTTCTCGGCAGCAATTAGTATATCGTCCATATAGATTACGATTTTCTTAGCGTCGATGAGATCACGGAAAATATCATTGATGAAACGTTGGAATACGGCTGGCGCATTTTTAAGTCCAAACGGCATTTTTACATATTCGTACTGACCGTCAGGGGTCACAAAAGCGGTGTATGGTATGGAATCTGCCGAGATGCTAACGTGATGAAACCCACTTTTTAGGTCCAGAACGGAAAAGTATCGTTTACCCTCTAAATATTCTATACAGTCTTCAATGAGCGGCAGCGGATAGTTATCCCGTACAGTTATCTTATTAAGTCCCCGATAGTCTACACACAGTCGTGTTTGGCCATTTTTCTTCTTCACCAAAACAATAGCAGATGCGTACGGAGAGTTACTTGGCCTAACAATGCCCTCCTGTTGTAATTCTTTTACAATTTCTTTAACCTCTGTCCGTTCCTTGTAAGTTAATCGTCTGGGGCTACAATAAAAGGGTACGTCAGAACTTAAATGAATCTTCATCTCATATTCGTAAGGGGTAACGGAAATATCTTTCGGCACTAAATAGCAATTCGTTATCAACTCTACAAGTTTCTCACGTTGTTCCCGGCTTAATTCGAAATTTACGTCAAATTCTTGGTCATCAAACGGAATATCAATATTATATATGTATGGCACGTCGTCGTTAACACTACTGTTTATTGACTCAACCGACCCAGCTGTCGCAGAATCCTGATTAATTCGGCAGTAATCGGCAACGGAAGTATTTGCATTTCTCAAAAGGTTGTGTTTACTTAGGATTCGTAAGGAGTCGATCGATTCGGAGGAGCAGAGGCTAACTTCATCTTTGATTTCCAGCAGTTGCGTCTTAGAATAACGCAGTTTCGATCTTGTTAATTGAATGTTAAAAGCCCGCAAGAAATTTCGTCCTAAAATAATAGGTACAAACAGCACGTCGTCAGGTACTATAACAATGGAAATTCGTTTTGTTTGTTTTAAAAATTTTATTTTGCAGTGGCTTTCTGCCAGCACATGAATGGTGTGTCCACCCACGGCACGATATTTCGACCGTTTTGGTTTACAGACCGAAGCTCGCAGGTTCTCGGGCACGCAGGACTGCCGTATGAAACTAACTGGGCTACCCGTATCAAATAAGGAGAACCACTTTATAAATTTCTGCCTCCCAACCGAATCGACTCCGAAAGCAATACTTACATTATTAAAATTGTTGACGGAGTAGTAATCGTCTTCCTCGGCGACGGCAGAGGCAACGGCAGCGGCGGCGGCAACGGCAGATGGCTTCAGGGCCTTCTTGGGGTTCGGGCACGAACGGTGGTCGTGGCCTATCTCCCAGCAGCGGAAACATGACCCGTTCTGACGCAGCGGATACGGGCACTGTGGCTTGGTGTGGCCCCGCTGCGAACAGTTGTAACATAGCGGCTGTTCCGGCCCCGCTGACCCTGGCGGAGCAGATGTTCGTCTGGCTGGCGGTTGTGTGTCACGGCGCTCTGTCGGTCCCTCGACGAGTTTTCGCTGGTGCCTCTTCACCAGCTGTATCGATACATCCTGGAGATGCAGGCCATTGCCATGCGGTCTGACATCGGTGAATTGGAGGTCGTCGATTTCATAATCGAGGGGATCGGCGACGGTGTGCGTAGCGTTGGGCTGCTGATCGGAGCCAACAGCGTTGCAGAGCTGAACGCTATGAAATCGACGACCTCCAATTCACCGATGTCAGACCGCATGGCAATGGCCTGCATCTCCAGGATGTATCGATACAGCGACTCCTCCTTCTTGTTCCATCGTCTCCGCTGAAGCATGCCATAGACATCCTGGCGCGAGACTGCGACGTCGAATTCGGCAATTAATGCCCTTCTGAGGTCGGCGTAGCATAGTGCTTCAGTCATCGATAAGAAAACCCGTGCCGTGCCCGTCAGCGACCGGCGCAGGCATAGCAGCTTGAAGCTCTCGTCGGCGTTGGTGGAACGCATAAGTTCCTCGAAGTCACGTAGGAAGTGTCTTACGGCATGAGCAACGTCATCCCCACTAAATTTGGGGATAGCGTGCTCGACGTCAGTGAAGCTCGGCGGTCGTTCCTGCGTCGGAGTCGGCACGGAAATCTCCAACTCGCGGATTTGCTGCAGCAACTTGACGATCTCCAAACGCTTCTTCAACATCACCAGTTCCTCATCAACAGCAGCGTCGTAGCAGGCGCCATTGCTGTCAGCACTAATGGCGTCGGCAGAGAAAGCGTCGCCATCTTGGCAACGCGATATAGCGCGAGCGTCTTTCGTGATACGCGTTTTGTCGCCTACTGTACCGTGTCCAAATCCTTCGTTTCGGGCGGCAGTGGTGATGTTGGCTGCAGCGGCAGTATTGACGGCAGCAGCGGTGTTGGCTGCAACGGCAGTGTTGGTGGCAGCGGCGGTGTTAGCTGCAGCGGCAGTGTTGATGGCAGCGGCGGTGTTGGCGTCAGCGGCAGTATTGGCGGCAGCAGCGGTGTTGGCTGCAACGGCAGTGTTGGTGGTGGCGGCGGTGTTGGCTGCAGCGGCAGTATTGGCGGCAGCAGCGGTGTTGGCTGCAACGGCAGTGTTGGTGGCAGCGTCGGTGTTGGCTGCAACGGCAGTGTTGGTGGTGGCGGCAGTTGGCTCGCCGCCGGTGTCCAGCGGAGCACCCACCATTTCCGTCATCAGTTTACGGAGCTGACCCATCGTGGC
Organism: Melieria crassipennis; assembly: GCA_963668005.1. NCBI lineage: Eukaryota > Metazoa > Arthropoda > Insecta > Diptera > Ulidiidae > Melieria > Melieria crassipennis. The sequence goes on along the minus strand of OY764963.1, from coordinate 34,424,588 downwards.
CGTTGCGGGAAAATCAACGCCGGCCTTGGCAAGTGTCTCCGCTATCTCCCACTTTTGCATTTTAGATTTTTTTTTTTTTATTTGGTTCGACCCCACACTTGAGTTTTAACAAATATCACTTTATTCAAAGCGTCTGCGCACGGCGATTGTCACAAATTGAATGAAGATGGCCGTTTCTTCTGGTCAGCACCGAAGCCCAGGGTCGTATTCCTGAACCCCGGTGCTGCCAAGTTATTAAACTTAAACTACTTAAAACTATGGCGTTGCCATTCTGAAACATCTTACAATGGGAATATTACGCACAGTGAATGTACGGGTTTGCGATCCTTAGAATTTGTTAGAGCCTATTTACACGAGGGCTTTTCCCCCTTCGTTAAAAGTCATGCGTGATGAGTTTGTGTGCGAGAAGTGGTGAGAAGTCAGCGGGGTTAGGCAAACACGCACGGTCAGCGAATTCCAGGGGTTTTTTTACATTTGCTTTGCTCTTTTTCGCATTTTCCTTCAAATTTCAAACCGGCCGGACCTTTTCCTAACAATTATATTTACATCTTCCCTATTATTTACATTTGAGCAGTTAATAGCCATTTCAGAGACTTCTAAAATATTTTCAAAAATTTCTTCTTTGTTTAAATCCATTTTTCTTTTAATAATGAGAATATCAAAAACTACGCGAAAATGTGAATGAAAGAAAAAAAGAAAAAAGTCAAGCAAAGTCGGAAGTAAAAAGTCTTCATGTAAATGCATGAAGATTTGCGCAGCAACTTCAAAATAGAATTGAAAAAAAAACGCAGGGGCAAAAGCCTTCGTGTAAATAGGCTCTAAGTTTATGGTGGTTATACTTTTTGCCGTGGCAGAGTTCATAAGTGGTACACGTGATTTAAAAACAATTGTCAGGACATAAATGATGACCGACGTGTTAGCCAACTGATATCCGCGATCACCGCAGATTCCATCAATACTGAGCCAAAGCAAAAAGTATGAAACATAAAGAGTGTGCATCGCGTACAAGCAAAAATTTGAATGCGGGTGCTGATATCGCCACCCGTCTTCATGATGCGGGGGGTAGACAACGAGACGAAACACTTGAAATGAGAGCATAATGCTCTGAGCGAAAATCATGGCAACACGAATGCTGCGTCTGTGGTCGCTCGTTCATTCTCGCACAATTGTCCGAAGAGGAGGAAGACGATGTGCTGTTGTTGTTGTTGTTGCGCTGGCGAAAAATTGAAATTGTAAAACTATTTCTATTTTCTGGCTGGCTTTTGTTCTTCTTCTATAAGCCTGCACGGCGTCTCATATTGATCCTGAACTCACTGCCGACTGTAGTGTGCGCAAAATCATAGAAAAGAAAATAAAATATGGCTGGCATGGCGACCTATATGATCGCTACAGGCAATTAAAAAATAAATAATAAGTAATCAAAGACAATTAAATAAAAAGGGATTGGAAAGAAAGGAAGACATTTTTATTAGCCCGTAATAATTATCCGTCCCGTTCTTTGGAACTTTTTTTACGGCCCACATATAATGCTTGTTTAAAAGAACTAAAATAAGAAAATCTAATATTGTAAATTTATGGTCGCATCATTCGCCATGGAACCATTCAGGTGTAGAATATTTATACTATTTTTAAACGTAGGCATGCCGTAATAACATTTTAATTATGGCAAAATACTTGTCTTATTATTTATTTCTTTATTTAGTGCTTTAGTACTGCTTTCGCCCTATGGAAAGTCAATAAAGCTATTAAATTATGTTTTTCCATACAATCTTTTAACCCTCGGTTTGTCCGTTAGATTTCGATTTTCAAAAAAAAAACTAACTTAAAACACGTATCTAATTATTTTTGATTTCAAGTGTTTTCACGAATTTTGAAGTCAATATGCCCATCAGTTCATTTTTTTTCGTAGTTTACCCATATTCTCAAAATTGTAATCAACCATGTGAAAATATAAACAAATAATTTTACTTCGAACTCGCCACGTAAAAATATTTTTAAACATTTTAAATTGGGATCAACCACCAAATTTTTATATCAATCAAAGCATTGGCCAGCAAAAAGCCATACACCACAAAGATTCGATTGATGGTGACATGACAGCAATTTGTGCAGCAAAACCAATCGGCAACACAAAAAGCATACACACAATAAACGACACCAACGAAAACATTAGCGAATCCCGAATCATCTTCGTTGAAACGACGATGACGATGCTTTGGTTCGTTGTTTGCTCTCCGCTTGCGCTTCGACGCATGCAAAAAATTAGCGATCACTACGCCACAACAACCACCATTTCAATATATACAAGCGGAGCCGTTGCAACAACAACATTGCTTTTTGCTGTTGTCAAACGCAGTGTTTACGTTCTCGCAAACTGTTGAGCGATAGCAAATTTCCTGCAACCTATGCCTCCGCTCATCTCTTACCGCCCGCGTCTACAAACACGTTTGCAAAATTTTTTAAGATGCGTATTCTTTATATTGTATATTCTTTGGCCAAAGCCATCAAAGATTAGCCAAAATTCACTTGAAATCGGATTTAACATTCGCTTTCCTTATACCCACCCGAGTGATCTTTTAATATTCATGTCTAATATTTGCCGACTCACTGAACAAACTCGAAAGTAGTTTTCAATAACATAAACAAATATTTTTATGAAAGTTTTGTCCATGTTTATTGTTTGGTTATTTTGTATACCAAATACCCACCCGGGTGATCATTTTGAAGAAAACAAAAAAATTTATTTGGGGTACCTCAATATGTGTTCAATAAACCCTATAGAAATAAATCTTCTAATATTTTCTATAGTCGCAAAAGAAATCGTTAAAGTTAGGCCTTTTTTGGAAAAATGGTCTATCACCAGAGGAAGATACGAAATACTGCGGTATGGGAAAAGTTCTTTATTATTATATATTTTTTGTGAGTTTTATTCAAAATAGCGGCGGAAGCCCCTGGGGTCATCGGGATGGGTATTGGTAAACGACGCATACTAAAATTGTTGGTAAGGCGGTTACGCATTTTAATAACATACAATTATCGAATTTTTACTGAACATTTGGCTATCTCATCCATAGACACTAGTTACTGACTTTTTGACTAAAAGTCTAATTTTAATCATCAACCACTCCTCGTTTTCTACGCTACGCCCCTATATTTAATAGTTTTTAGTATTTTATTTCAAGCGCAGAAATAAAGAAACAGAAGAAACTTGTAGTTCAAAATCTGGCAACACTATTATTGCTTATCTCTTATCGCATTCCCGGAATTATCTCAAAAACAAGAATAAGCAAAACAAACTTGTAAATGTATTAAGGCAAATTTACGTTTAGTGTATTCCTAATTGCTGATTAGATCAGTGACTGGCAGTAGTCACTGGATTAGATGTATATTTAGCGATAGTGTTTTTTGCCGTTGCTATGTATTTGAGTATAGTCAGTTGTGGGAAGAAGACGTGCTTAGAACCATAAGCTTGTAACGATGTCAGACACTGAGTACGCACCGGCAAGAGGAAAATATTGCTTTGCAATTGATCGTGGAGGAACCTTTACCGATATTCTCTGCTTATGCCCCGACGGCAAAGTGAAAACATTAAAGCTCCTGTCTGAGGATCCCAGCCGATATAGCGATGCGCCCAGGGAAGGTATTCGACGTATTCTGAAAGAGGTAACGACAATAGCAGCTAGAGATTATGTATACATTATGTAATGCCGAAAAATTAAGGAAACTGGTCGAGACTTCACAGAGTCTGGGCTTGTTGACACCAGCCAGATTGGTTGGGTTAGAATGGGCACCACGGTGGCAACGAATGCTCTTTTGGAGCGTAAGGGCGATCCAGTAGCTCTTGTTGTGAACAATGGTTTTCGCGATTTGCTCCAAATTGGCAACCAGGCACGCCCAAAGATATTTGACTTAAATATACGCAAACCGCAAAATTTGTACAACGCAGTTGTGCAAGTGAATTGCCGCCTAGTGCCAGAACAGATGGAACGCTGCAGATTAGGTGAATACTGCAACATTTTAAAATAATTTGTTGCAATAATGAAATTTTACTTTTTTAGAACACTCTTGGAAAGTTCTGGAAGGCGTGTCAGGTGCCCGATATTTAGAAATGGAATCTGTTGACGAAGCGGCAATTCGTTCATCGCTAAAATCAGTTCGCGAACTGGGCATATCTAGCGTGGCTGTGGTGTTAGCCCACAGTTATGCCTGCCCCGATCATGAGCTTCAAATCGGTACTATTGCACAGGAAGTGGGATTCACATATATTACACTGTCACACCAAGCAATGCCCATGTGTCGTTTGGTAGCGCGAGGATTTACGGCTTGTGCAGAAGCTTATCTGACTCCCCATGTGGAACGATATCTGGCAAGGTATCTTTTTACAATATTTATGTTTGCATATTTTATTACATAAATATTACCACAGAACAAACAATATACAGAATGCGCATCTGGTGTAAAGAAAATTTTCTTTGCGGGTTTCAGCGGTACGGCCCGTTTGTGGATGCAGGGGGAAGCAGTAAAGGGGACGAGGCACAGTAGTACTTCGGCTATACGAAGTTTTGTCGCTGGCTTCAGCAAACTTAAATTTTCGAAGATCACCTTCATTCTCTGTTGGGGTGTTCGACAAGGAACATCAATTGCGAGGTGTGCTGTGCTGATTTGCACGAGACGGCGCGCCGCGGCGTACCGTTTGCAAATTCGAATATGCAAGGGTGTGTGTCCGTGTGAAAATAAACGTGCGTGTTGCTTGTGTATGCGCTGAGGCGATTGAAAACAATACGAGCAACTGCACAAGATGAAAAGCAAATTGAATTTCCATGACTTTCGGTACTGCTATGAATAATGAACCATGTGAATTCGCAAAGGCGTACAGTAGAGTGTGCGTTCTTTATTGATACAAAAACAAAACCATGAATTTCTGCTGTGCAATGTTGGCATTCATGTTGGCTACGTTGCCTTCTGGCCTAATAAAATTCATACCGATAAATTTTTCAAATTCATGTATTAACAGCCCAATTCTTAATAAATTCGCCATATTGACTATTTGTCAAGTTCTTACTATTTGTCAAGAATTGGCATTCTATTTCTAAAAGTAAAAGCTCTTTAATTGATAAATTGTCAAAAGTGTAAATGCTATTGAAAATAGCTTACAAATTGAAATTGTTTGTTAATTAAATTAACAAAACAAAAAATCAATTTAATTATTGGTATTTATTATTATTATTAATTATTAATTATTGTTATTTATTGTTATTATTCTTATTTAGTTGGTATTTATAACTTTTTCTTCATTATTTATTCCTTTTTTTATGTGTTTTTGCAATGTGTTCTTTTAGCCAAATGACATTTTTTCCAAGCAAAATTATTAAAAAGTAATCTAATATAAATTAGATTATTAGTTTAGATTAGATGAGGAAAGGCTACAGCCTGTGGTTGTTGTTGTCGCTGGCTAACAACTGAAGTTAGAATAAATTTTTGCTTTGGCTGATTTCTGTAAGGAGCTCAACGACTCACAATACTACGATAAAAAAACAATACTACGATTAAAAAAAAATGTGGGAATAAGTTTGGTCAAAATAACCAGAGTTTATGACGATTTTAGGATTTTAAATAATAAATAGTAAATAATAAATAGTAAATAATAATAATAATAATAGTAAATAAATAGTAAATAATAAATAATAAATAGTAAATATATCTGTAGAAATTTTAAATTTGGATCAACCACGTCGCAAACAATTGCAAAAAATTTGAATCACAATTGGAATCAACCACGTCAAATTTTAGACAAATAATTATACTTGGAACTAGCCTTGTAAATATATTTGTACAAATTTTTATTTTGGATCAACCACGTCTAAATATTTGCAAAATTTAATATCAATTAATCTAAGTGCAGCATGAACAAAAAAACGACCATTCAGCTCGAAAATCGCCGGCACGTGCTCGCTCTGCGCTTGCTTTTTTACAAACAAGAACAAGAAGCGGACAGACAAAATTTGCATAAGAAAAAGTGACTGGCGAACGCTTTGCCAAAACAACCACCATATCAAAGTGCCCGAGTAAAGCCAAGCATGTGAAGTCAGCGCCAGCGATCGCTGTCAGCGCACACAATTATGCGAACGACTGACCACATCAACATAAAGGAAATTATGAAAGCTGACTTCGAATTAAGAAGTGTGCCGAAGTCATCGCGAATATCTTCGAATAGCCGAAGTCTCTCGGTTCCATATACATTTTCCTCATCTTTGCTGCTCCCGCCCGCGTCCGAAATGAAATCGCAAAATTATTTCAGATGCGCCTTCTGTATACTGTTTATTCTGTGATATTACGCATACCCATTAACTGCTTTTATCATAAGTGGAAAATTACCACAAATTTTAATGTACTGTGAGTTTGAGTTTCTTTCCTTTTCTCTTCCAAGGGAAATTTTTCAATTAAAATGTACAAAGTATATCAGTACATCATAAAATTCAATATATGTATATAATATATATAGCCTAAAGTAATTGCCCATGAAAAAGCTCCCAACCTGCATTTAGGAATAGGCATATAGGCAACTAGTCCAATCCATTTGTGCACCTATTTACAATAAAATGGTTGCGGAAAGTTAGACCATCGCACAGTGCTTCGACTCTATACAAAATTGGAACAAAAATAGAGGGAGTGCTTAACATTTGCTGAAGATTTGCATTCTGAGTAATTTTGAACTGATTTAAAAAATGATGTATGTTTTCCAAAAACGATATCGTTTTAAAAAAAATCTAATATACTATACTATATGTATATGACCGATTATTTTATCACCAGCGAGCCCAAACCTCTGCAGCTATAATGATAAAATTGGTCAACAGTTGTGTACACAATTTAATTTAAATTAATTTTGAGTAACTGTTATTATTTAAGTACAAATTGTTGGTGGGGCACGTCAGTGCAGGTCGGTGGTCGCAAGTCTAACCTCAAATTCACAACATGTTTAAGGTTTTTATATGATATGCAAAACAATAGCCGTACTTATGATTAAGAGGACTAATTCAGTATATGGGGCATTTCTCGTCAAGCGGACATCCCAAAAAAATGAATTTTGTTTATATTCTGGTCAGTTATACTTCTAGTAGACGTGGATGTGTACACCCAATTTTTTTTAATTTTTTTTCCTTGAAAATCCATTATTTTCAGCTATGTGTATGTACTGTATGTGCTCTAAGTCTTAAACGGTTGGAGATCACGTTTTAATTTTTTTTGTGGAGAATGAGTACAATGCCCCATATAGTACTTGAAAATGAAAGGCGTGAAATGCCCCATATAGTACTTGGGTTTACTGCAAAGACTATATACTACTGTCAACTACTTCAAAGTAATCCCCTCCCGATGCAATGCACTTATGCCAACGGATTTTCCAATCTTCGAAACACTGATTGTAGTCACTTTCCGGGATGGCCTTCAGTTCCGTCTTCGCTGCGGCTTGAATCTCCTCTATCGTATCAAAACGGTGTCCCCGGAGCGGTCTTTTGAGCTTGCTGAACAGCCAGAAGTCGCACGGCGCCAGATCAGGTGAATACGGTGGTTGCGGAACGATATGGGTTGAGTTTTTGGCGAAATGATCACGAATTACGAGTGCAGTATGGGATGGTGCATTATCGTGGTGTAAAAACCATGAATTGTCTTTCCAGAATTCCGGCCTTTTTAGGCGGATAGCGTTACGCAAACGACGCATAACGTTCAAATAATATTCCTTGTTGACTGTTTGGCCCGGCGGAAGGAATTTATAATGCACAACACCACGATAATCGAAGAATTTAAATGTCACCTTATTTTTTGGACACAGTAGTATATGTAAGTTAAGTCTTCCATCCTGGGGAGCGATATAAAATTAAAGTTGGGGCCGCCACTAGCCCTCGGCTCAACCTGTGAAAGGAAGAAAACGCCAATTATTTCGTTCAGCTCTTTATTACCTGCTAGTTTGATAGCCCACTCCAAAGTGAATTATATTTCCAAATATTCTTAATCGCTACCCTACTTATGCTTAAGCCACCGTTGCTCGCTGATCGGCACGTGTGCCGTGTCAGCATTCTTACAGTTGCACCGCCAAGCAGCGATATTGCGTTACTCGCACGTTGCGTGGCGGCGCTCCCACGTGCACGGTGTCAAGTGCGGATCGGGTTACCGACCGAATATCGCGCTGCGAGGTGCTTGACACCGTGGTTGCAACGTCGGCGCTTTTTTGTGGGAAGCGCCGATCGACATGTGCTAACTTGTATATATACTACTGTGTACAAAGAATACCCGGAATTTGTTTATAATTCAAAAAATCTTTATTTATTCTTCCAAATCAATTTCATCACCTTCAAAGTAGTCCCCCCACCCCCCCCCCTCACGAAGAACCAATGCCGTGTGAGATGGTGCATTATCATGATGCAAAAACCAAGAGTTGTCTCTCCATAAATCCGGCCTCTTTTTGCGAATAGCTTCACGCAAACGACGCATAACGCTCAAGTAATATTCCTTGTTGACAGTTTGGCCCGGCGGAAGGAACTCACAATGCACAACACCATGATAATCGAAGAAATCGAATTCCGGGTATTCTTTGTACACAGTAGTATAACTATAATCTTTGTTTACTGTTTACCTTGAGAAAATATGTATCAAGAGACTGGTTACATTATTTGCTACAGTTACAATTCAATTAGTTTGTTATAAATTACTTTTTTATAATTCAATTATATTATTAGTTTCATTTTGAAGAAGTTATATTTTAAAAAGTCAACCCTTAAAACGGAGCAATTTTTTTTAAATTTCGACCTTGAACCAGGGGAAAAGAGGTGGTGAAACTTATATGGACGGACATTGTTTTGTGGCCGGATGGTTTTTAAATTTTGTATATATTTACTAAAAAAATAACGAAATACGTATTTCAGCAATTTTGCGAAACTCGGCCTTTAAAGGGTGGAAAGGGGGTGGTGAAGTTGCTTAAAGGAAATAACTTTTTTTGTTTGATTTCCGTAGAGCTTAACATGGAGATGACGCAGTTATGAAGACGCAGTTAACCCTTCTGTGGGCACCCAGGTCTGGCCAGACCATATTGATCTTTGGGACCAGTAATGTTTTAGTTTTAGTTTAGTTAGGCAGCCGCCGTGGCTCAGTTGGTTAGTGCGTTGGACCGCGAGTCGAAGGCAGCAACCTCAGGTTCAAATACTGCCTGTAATAACACCTAAAAAATAACGGGAAAACTCGTTTTCTCTTTCGGTGGCTGTCCTCTCAGCTGGAAATGGCAAACCTCTGAGAGTAAAAATTGCTTATGAAAAAAGCTCCCAACCTGCCGTTCGGAACCGGCATAAAACTGTAGGTCCCTCCACCCGCGTACAAATTCACACGCACAACACGGGTGGTTGCGGGAAGCTAGGCCTTAGTCTCGCGTAAGCGGGCTGTCGTGCCAGTCAATTATTATTAATTAATGTTTTAGTTTAGCTATCGAGCAGAGAACTGCACTAGTGCCTATTTTTATGACTCTGAGTGTACTCGCCTTAAAAGCGGTTGCGGTGTGATCACCACCGCATTGATTTTGTATGAGTATTTACCATATCCATGTCGATTTGAGTATTGCTGCGTTTGAGCTATTAGCACACTCAAGCATATGAGTTCGCGGTATCTGCTTTACTTTGCTTCGTAAATTTTTGTTTTCACATTCGGCAATCGTACCCGACGAGTACGATGACAAGTATGAGTAGTACTCGTACTTCGTGTGCACAACATAAATAATATGTATATGTACAGATGCATATACGCACTATGTGTAGAAGCTGAGTAGGCTCGTCACCAGAGTTGCCGCTTTTGGTGTTTTCGGACCAAAATTGGTCAGATTTTTGGTCCGTTGGTCTGCTTAAATGAATTTCGGTCCGTTTTGTGATGTGAATATCTTTTCATTAATTGATTAAAAAATGAAATTGTAATTTAAAAATGACTTCAAAGATAACGCAAATTTTTAATTTGGTCGGTTGAGGTCGGAAGTTTGGTCGGAAAAAAATTTTTGAAGTGGCAACACTGCTCGTCACCAACAAGTCGAGCGCGTGCCGAAGTTATGTAGGTATTCGTGCAGGTAAAGTGCCGAACGAAATATTGAATAAAAGCTTGAGTGCGAAAACGCACTTTACTCAAAATTTCGCTCATGCTGGTTACGATATTTACTGGTACTGTTTTTTTGCGCTCATTGCTTTTATATAGTAGAAATATGACGAGAACGAAAAGTATTGAGTATGTTATGATCGCATGAATCTCTCAGCAAATGAACGACGAGTAAAATCAACACCGCACAATTTCTTTTGCGGTGTTTATGGCACTCGAGTATACAAAATACAGAGTATGTATGCGGTGTACTTATTGTTGCGGTGCACTCGCGCCGTTCTCTGCTATCGAGTTCATATTTCATGATATCCTGAAGTGATCCTTTCCAAACACCAAAACCAATACGTATATTTATGGTGTTCACAGTTCACCGGTATCTAGCATGTTAAATTTCCCACCTGGCAATTTTCCTGAATTTTCCCATATGGTATCTCAATTGTTTTTGCTTTGCATGAACAACAGAGATACCGCTAGTTTCAAAATTTGCCGCACTGTTGAGCATGTTTATTGAAATAGTCAAAAAACAAACTCAAATGAATTTTTTGATACAATCTCCGGGGCGATTTTTTTTTAGTACTTTATGCCACTATCGGGACGATTTCTTTATTTGTTGTTCAACGCTTGTTTGCCATTTGAGCGAGGCATTTTTATTTTGAAAAATTTTCCACAATTGTTTGAAACATATACAATGGGGCGCTCACAGTTGTATTGTTATTTTTTAGGGAAAGTTGCCCGAAACAAATTTTCCCACAAACTGTGAATACCATAATTATAATTTAGTTGGTGCAAAATGTATCTGGTCCAAGTGTTTTTCACTAACCTTGGCTTTTATTATCTTTTGGGTAAATTATAATTTTTGTTGGAATAGAATTTGTGAATATAGTCAAAATTAATATTTATCCATTGTATTCGTGGTTATGCCCGTGTTTTGGTGTCAATTCAATTACATTTCAGAAGCGAAGGAAGTATTTTTGGTCTTGTCGTGTCTGATTTTTTATAAATTGGATTGTATGTTTTTTTGTGACAGAGATCTAAGGAAGCAAATGCTATTTGAGGATAAGGTGTACAATATTTTTTAACTTCAACGCTTCAGTCCAAATAGTCCAAGTAAAATCGGAAACCAATGCTTTAGAGCAACACAATTAAGATATTTATTTATTCATTTATTTGTTGAGTCTAAGACTCTAAGGAACACATTAATTAAATAGTTTGAATAAGCTTAACTTAAATGTTGAATACTTACCACTAAAGTTTTACTCGGCTTACTCGCCAGTTTGCAAATTGCGAATAATTCTCGCAATTTGCTCATTGAATGAATACGTAGTTCTGTGGGATAATTCAATGAACCATCTGCTCTTTCTAAAGTTTATGGAGGATTTGTTTGCTGCTAAAGGTAGTAATAACGGTGCTGAAAATTATCTTTTGGACCTTGAACAAACCAAAGCTTCGATACTGATGCAAAATATTATAGTTCAACGTGGAGATAGCGATGACGAAGGCAATATCCGATCAGTTCAGCATGAACAGTAACATGTTGAGCATGTTATGCTTGAACGGAACGTTTTTTTTTTAGATAGATTGAACTAAGTGGTCAATAGAAAATCTTTTTTTTTATTTACAGCCAATAGTTCCCAGTGTTCTGTATTAATCAGCTACCTTTTTGACTTCAAAGCATAATTGCCAATAGTGAAAGGAATCCAGAAATAATAATAATAATATATCTTAAAACACGATTTGTATGTGCCCAATATAAAATCTCAACGTGTTTGAGTCATTATACTGCATTATATTCTTGAAACCACTGCATTGGTCAAACAGTTGAGGCAAATCCATAACAACGTTTTTTACGATTTTAAATTTTTGTTTTTTTCCTTACTGTCGCATATTTTTAGTTTCAAAATTTAGTTATTGAATTCGAAATTCGCTGTATATTTTATAAATCAAGTATAATTATACCTTTTTACCTAAATACAAAGTAAGCAAGCAAGAGAAATTATTGTATTCACACTTTCTTATTTTTTTTTGTTTTTGTTTTTTTTACAGGTTTACACACACAAACATACATATACAAACACTCATACATACTCAGATATATATAAGGTCATTAAAAAAAATTAAAAAAAAAATATATTAACAAGCACTATCCTCGAATATCCTATTTTTTCCACCATGGTCTGGCCAGACCATGGGGGGTTCAACTATGAGGTTTTAAGTGGGTGCCCACACAAGGGTTAAGTTCAATTTATAACGGCGAGATTATCACAGCCATTATATTTCAAAATTAAACCTTAAGAGAGTGGAAAGGGGGTGGTAAAGTTCATATGGCGGAAGATTAATTTGTTGTTTAACCCTTCTGTGCTGCACACTTGCATTTGAAATTATTCGTTTAGATTTTTTCATGCCATCCCTTGAATTCTTCCATTTCCAGCCAGCTGTCGTTGAATTGTTGCTTACGATACTTAACGTTTACTCGCCCGTTTCCAAAAAAGAAGATGAATCAGAAGAATTTCTCATTGTTCTATAAACAATGTTAAGTATTGAAAAATAAAAAAATAACTATAACATTTGAAGCAACTTACGATTTTCTCTCCTTAATTCAGATTTTGATTAATAAATAAAATAAATTGAAAAATGTACTCGAAAGCACAGACAAAATGAAAAGCCTTGCTAGCCAGTTGATGTGTTCAAGCGTATATAAAGATTTTACTTGCCAAGATTGCTAAATAGAAAAAATTTCAACGCATTAATCATAAAAAGAAATTATATGTGAACAGAAAAATACAATTTTTTTAAAAATATAGGGACAAATTTCAGATTTTTGAAATTCCCTACATTTAAGTAAATATTAAAAATCTGTACTTTTTTCCCTACATCGCAAATTTAAGGCTGAATTTCTCTACATGTAGCCTCTTTTCCCTACGGATGGCATCACTGCACTGAAGCTGCGTTCGGAACGACGCTGCGTTGTTTTCATATACATGCGTCGGCGTCGCTGCTACTCGCGAGTAGCAGAATGGTCAGCAGTGCTCTACAGCATTGGTTTCCGCTATTGCTTAGATTATGTTTTCAGAAAAATCGAAGTCTAAGTAAGTGAACACAAAATCCATTGATAAAAAACAGATGACAACACGACCAATACTTCCAGAAAGAAATAATAACACAAATAATGAAAATTCCTAATTTTCCTTAGAAAATATTAGCATTAAATCTAACTTTAGCAAAAGTAATAGGGGTACCGGTTAATTCGTGCGGTTTTCTAACAGATGGCGTAACTTGATTTTGTGAACAGTGATTCACCTTTTCAAATATGTGTTGGAAAGCTATTGTCATATAGTTTCAGAATCAGTAAGTGTCATTTAGCTGAAGCGTAAACAACAATACTTTTTATTACTCTGAAAATGTCGAATTTTGTGCCGAATAAAGTGAATATGAAGAAAAAGGCTGCCGAAAGTCATCGTATTTTGGTGGAAGTGTATACGTGCCAGAAGTGGCTTGCACGGTTCAAAAGTGGCAATTTTGACTTGGAGGACGATGAACGGCCCGGACAGCCAAAAAAGTTTGAAGATCACGAATTGGAGACATTGCTCGACCAAGATCCATCCCAAACGCAAGAAGAGCTTGCATAATCACTTGGCGCCGCTCAACAAACCATTTCCGATCGTCTAAAAGCAATGGGAATGATCCGGAAGGTAGGCCATTGGGTGCCGTATGAATTGAAGCCAAGAGACGTCGAACGCCGATTTTCACGTGTGAACAACTGCTTCAACGGCACAAAAGAAAAAGTTTTTTGCATCGAATTGTCACTGGCGATGAAAAGTGGGTCCATACGATATTCCAAAACGTCGAGCAAGGTTATGCTGTGTATTTGGTGGGACCAGCTGGGTGGGATTTATTATGAGCTGTTGCAACCGAATGAAACGATCACAGGGGAAGTCTACCGACGACAATTGATGCGTTTGAGCCGAGCACTGCGCGAAAAACGGCCGGAATATGAACAAAGGCACGGCAAGGTAACTTTGCAACATGACAATGCTCGGCCACATGTTGCACAGGTCGTCAAAACCTACCTTGAAACGCTCAAATGGGATGTCCTAGCCCACCCGCCGTATAGTCCAGACCTTGCGCCATCCGATTACTATCTCTTCCGATCAATGCAACATGGCCTGGCTGACCAGCACTTCTCCAATTATGAAGAAGTAAAAAATTGGATCGATTCGTGGATAGCGGAAAAGCCGGCCGAATTTTTCAGAAAGAGTATTCGTGAATTGCCAGAAAAATGGAAAAAAGTTATAGCTAGTGATGGACAATACTTTGAATATTAAATTTGTAACCATTTTGCCACAATAAAGCTTAAATTAAAAAAAAAACCGCACGAATTAACCAGTACCCCTATTATCTGATCTTTAGCAAATTATCTCATACCAATAAACCAATCGTGTCCAGCGGTTGCGAGAACGCGCTTCCGACACCTGGGCAGGCACTTTCTGAGCTGCGTAGATGACCTCGAAAAGACGCCACCGAGCGACATTTACAAATTCAGCCTCCAAGTGGCTCTCATAAGTAATGGAATAGGATAGGTGAAGTCGTCCCCCCCCCCACCCCCCCTTCACGTGGTAACACAATGGGCCACATGGCCTAAGTGATGCCCTAGAGGCGAAGACTTAACTTACCTAATAAACAAATGGATAATATGGCTCTCAATGGGTTAAAGAGACGATCCAAACCCATTTTTATATACAACATTCATAATTCGCGGGATTGGCTTTGTTAATATAGAAGGTTTCATATTTATGAAAGACTTCCTCTTGACAACTCTGCATGGTCTGGAACTAGTGGGTAGACCATGCCCATTTTAGATAGCGTCAGTAAAACTACACTTTTTCTTACCGGCTACACCTCTTCCTGGGCGTTACAAGCTCCATGTCAACGTAAATGTATCTCTGGGCACCTTAGTGCAGGTTACAAAAATCCATTTTTTTTAGTTAAATAGTTTAGGTTAGGTTAGTTTATATTGGCTGCCAGCAAGGCCACGCATAGACCCTATTGGGTCCTTAGCGATGCCAGTCGGAGTTCCGTTTAGGTGCGATTAAAGTAGTGATCTTTTAGGATGCTCGTTGATCTCACAAACTTCCAAAAAGGTATGACGCCTTGCTTCGAGACCTGTTCTAGTCCTTCAAGGGTCGGCGCTCCTAGATGGCAGAGCATTGGCACAGTAGGTGTTCCATAGTTTCTCTGCTGCCCACCTCCATGTATTTCCTGCAGCTTTCGTCGTTTGTTATGCCCATTCTATGAGCATGTGCTGCTACTAGGCAGTGTCCCGTTAGTGCGCGTACTAGGGCTCTGCAGTCTAACTATTCTCGGGAGAGTTAGTACGAATGTCGTTCCTCTTACGTCGTATTACTTAAGCATGGTGTTGGAAATCACGGAGGTACTTAGGTTGTTCCACCTAGCCTTTCGCTCTCATGCCATCCTCTAGTTGACCGTGAAGCGCTTGCAGGGGCATCAGTACATTGCTGATATGCTCATGTGGAAGGCTTACACCCTGTTTGGCAATAACGTCCACTTGCTCGTTTCCCTCTATGCCTTTGTGTCCGGTTACCCAGTAAATGTGTAGCTTGCGGTTAGCAGCTAACTTTTCTAGTGCTTCCCGGCACTGTAGGACATTTTTGGATGATAGACTGTGGGAGGTTATTGCCTTGATCGCTGCCTGGCTATCCACGCAGAGGTTTATTGTTGAGTTGGCGATGGTATTTGTGCAGGCGAGTTCGGCTGCTTTCCTGACAGCGAATACTTCCGCCTGGAATATGGTGTAATAGTTGGGTAGTCGAAACGATTGCCTGATATTTAAATCAGAGCAATATACTCCCGCTCCGATACCCTCACTCATTTTTGAGCCGTCTGTGAATACGTTAAAGGATGCATAACGAAGTTAAGCCTCGCCGCCATCCTTCCCTCTCGATAGTGAGCTTTATCCTTTATCCAAATCTTAGGATCGGTGTCATGTAGTCAAGTTCTGCCATTGGCGAGCGCGTTATAGAGCCGTGTCAAAACAAGCTTTCTTTGAATTGCCCTATGCCCCTCAGTCTACTAGCGGACTTAGCCGACAGGTGTTCAGCAAAAAGGTCTATAGGTGGAAGGTTCGTGTTTAGGGCTGACGTAGGAGTGGTTTTAAAGGTCCCGTTATATATAGCGCGGCGAGACGCTGAACCCATTCCAGGGGCTTGAGAAATGTGGATATCCTGACCGCATTCCACCACACCAGGACACCCTAGAGTAAAACTGGCGCTACGATCGCTGTGAAACACCAGTGCATGAGTGAAGGAGATATGCCCCAAGTACTGCCCAGCATCTTTTTGCATGCGTATAGGGCATTACTGGCCTATTTCACCCTTTCCTCCACATTGGGTATTTGGCGTGAGGTTTGAGTGTAAGAGTAATCCCGTTTAGTTTCGGAGGCGCCCACTTGTATTTCTTAGTAAACAGAACAATGTCCGTCTTTCCTGCGTTCACCTCCAGGCCTGCCTTTGTTGCCCAGTCGTGGATCGTGTTTAGAGTAGCATTCATAAGGTCGCTGAAAGTAGAGAGGCATTTGCCTGTATGACTACAGCTACGTCGTCAGCATATGCTATTAGCTTAGGTGCCTTGCCTTCAAAATGCTTAAGGATCTTGTTGACCACTAACAGCCAGAGTAGCGGGGAAAGCACCCCTCCCTGCGGAGTTCCCCTGTGCGCATATTTTAGTGCGACGCGTCGCGACAGCACCGTTCCATTCTGGCCTTATCCTTCTACAGCTTAAAAGATTATTTATCCATAGAAAGACGGCACTATCAACTCCAGAAGCTTTAATGCCCTCCATGATGGCTTCCGTTGTAACGTTGTTAAAGGCGCCTGCTATGTCGAGAAATACTGCCAGAGCATATTTCTTGAACTCCATAGCCCTCCCTATATTGAAAACGAGTGAGTGAAGTACAGTCTCCGTGGATCTGCCTTTGGTGTATGCGTGTTGGCATTTTGATATTCCTTCAGACCCTATTGCTGTTCTGATGTGCATATCTAGGAGTCTTTTTAGCGTTTTGTGGAGGAAGGAGGAGGACTAATGGGCCGGAATTCAAGTACATGTCTGAAAATTAATGTTGATGTAAAATGATTCTCTGTTTCATAGGGCTAAACATAGGTTATATGAGATTGACCATGCCCTAAACTAACAAAAAAAAAATTATGTTGAGTTACTGAGCTTGTAATGTTGCGAGATTACATTAATACCGTAGCTTTGTTTTGTTAGTTAAGTGGGCGCGGAAAGTGGGCGTGGTCGATTATATTATAGCCTATGTTTGCCGCAATGACACGCTGAATCGTTTGATACCCATGTTGCCTTACAAAAGCTTTCCATAGATGAGTTTTGTTACCATAGTGGGCGTAATAACGGGGTTTTTAACCCTTTTGATGGTCTTCCCCCGCCCAAAAAGCAAATTGCCCAGCACCCTCGAAAACGGGGGGAAGTAGTCTCGTCGTGTCCAAGAAGACTACCGGATTTCGGCCTCTTTTCCGACTGATACACTCCACTACTTCCTCGATCATCACATGCGAATTAATAGCGATAGGCCTACCCAATTCCTTGTCGAGTAAACGCCTATATAAATCCCAGTTTGTATTCCCTGGGGTTCCTTGCAGTGACTCTGTCCTGCCTTGGAGAGAATTTTACTACGTAGCTTAAATAACTGTGGTCAGGAAAGAATGGTGTATCGAGATCCCTCCAATCTTCTGCAGAAATATTCGCGGCCGTAAAAAGGGTTATGTCTAGTACGTTACTAGAGGTGGGCCCATCATATGTGGGCCCACCTCTTCGTCTCGCCCCTATTAACGAGATAAAGGTTGCTCTGAATGAGAAATTCAAAAAGTGACTCACCTGTGAAGAGATTAGGAAGAATATAAGAATACATGCTTTTCCTCACCAGAATAGCAGTTCTTCCCCTATTTGTGGGCTCAGAAAATAGGTGTTAAAGCAACGCGACTTTAGCCAAGAAACTACTTTGCCCGAGGATAGCCATGGTTCCTGGCCCCTCTAAATTGAGGAGGAGTTCGGCTGAGGCCAGTTTACTTTTGTGGAGGTTGATTTGAATGACCTTCAGTTCTCACTTCAGGTGCCCCCACCGGGTTGGCTTCGTCCACCAGCACGCCCACCTCCGTTCCACTCCTTAGCGAGAGAGAGCTTCCCAGGATGTCTTCAATCCCGAGTTCCGCTTCCACCTCGCCCGCTTGTAACGTGTTGTGATTGTCATCCTTCGGGTGGCGCTTTTTGAGACGAAGGAACACGCTACCTACGCCCCACGCTATCTGACCGAACCTTGCGTACAGAATATCCTCGGCCGTCTTATTGATCTGGAGGACGTAGTTCTGCCCTGCGCTCGCAGCTGCCGGCTTTGCTACGTGCAGTCCAATCCTCCAGTCACTCGTCGGCACATCAGGATTCTGCCTTTGTTGCAGACCTGAGGCATCCTCCGGCTTTACCACTCGGGATATAAGCACCTTCGCTTTGGGCACATTGAATGTCGAACTTTTAACGTGAGTGCCGCCACAGTGTGGCCTAACCCCACGGTGCTCAAAAGCACAGCGTATCAAAATTAAGCATTGATAAGCGCCCCGAGAGACTAGCTCCCGGTACCAATTGGGTTAATGTAAATGGACATTACCCCTCCTTGGTAGGGATCGAGGCCTATCTAAACCTCTGCCGTGCTATGGGTCCGGCACCCGGTTGTAAACGCAACTCCACGCCGAGACGAAACTCTATCCGCATTTGGGTGTTAAACCACGCTACCACGAGTCTCCTTGAGGGGGCCATTCCCATAATCAGGTTGAAGCACAAGGCTCCAGGGGCACCCTGATTCCCGTGGTACCAGACAAAGCCTCTGGTCAGACTTCGTAGCCGTGCTACTACCAGTTGAGCCCCATTTAGCTCGTGGACTGGTGACCACCACACCGCACTTGACTCCATTCACGTGCGCATTCATTCATCCACTCAGCAGGCCAGCCCCCTCGCCCACTCACACATTCACACTTGGCAATACACCAAACTGCCGTCGCCGCCGAAACACAGCATTCGCATATTCGTTCAATATGGCAATCAGCTGGCTGGTGGAGAGTGCTTCACGCACACACCACACACCGTCTGTCCGACTAATCCCCATCCGCCCAAGGTCCCTCAAATCTGAGTACAACGGGCACTGACACAACACATGCAACCAATCCTCTCTCACAGCCCCACACATACACTCAGCACTTGCACTCAGGGCTCTCTCATGCAAAAATGCATTGAGTGACCCATGTCCGGTGAGTAGAAACCCAAGGCTCAAGCCGAAGCCGAAATCATTGAGCCCTACCACGAACCTCACGTCCCGTATGTACTCATAAGTCGTTCTGCCATGGGGACTTTCGTCCCAACGTTGCTGCCAACGTTGCAGAACACAGTCCTGCAGTATTCGCTTACGCTTCATACTGTCAGCACTCTCCACACCTTCGCCTTGCAGCCACTCATACTGCAGCAGCACCTCTCTGTTCCCCCTCCTTAGCCCGAAGCCCACGGCACGCCGTATGACTACGAGATCCAGAGGAGCCGCACCCATCAACACCTGCAATGCATCGGTTGATACAGTGCGGCACACAGGCATACAACCTAACAACATAACACGCTGAATAGACAGCAAGCGTTTGCGGCCTACAACCGTCGCGGCCAATTCGTGCCGTGCCGACGCTCCGTACGCAGCACAAGCTACGAACAGACCGTGGTAAATGGTACGAACTGCGCGTCGGCCGAGTCCCCAGTCACTGCTGAGTATCCGGCGCACCTGACTCATTATGCACACAACCCTCTCTTTCAGCCTGACCAAGTGAGGAGCAAAATTCATTCGTTCGCCAATGGGGCTAACCAAGTATTTGACTTGCGTCTCATACCGGAGGCCAACACCATTCACACGCACAATGGGCGGACGACTGCGAGCCAATTTGCCTTTCAGCAGGATGGTCACAGTCTTGTCCATTGCCACATCCACACCCACCGATTCACCCCATTCACACACCATACACATAAATTGCTCCCCCAAGCGCTCTACATCCGCTCTTGGTCTGCCCTCCACAAGGATGAGCAGATCATCCGCATACGCACAACACTTGCATACTGCTGCCAGACGCCGCAGTAGTGGATCCATCATGTAGTTCCATATACAAGGTGCAACCCAAAGTAAACAGGACTTTTATAAAATAAAGAAAACGGATGATTATTTTTGTATAATTCTTTTTATTTATTCAAAATACTCTCCTTCTGCTTCGATACAACGTTTTGCACGGTCCAAAAGCATTTGGAATTAGTGTTTTAGGTCATCGGGCGGCATCGCCTTCAGAATGTTGGTACAAGCCTTTTGGATGTCCTCAACGTCCTTATAACGGTTTCCTTTCATCGGCAAATGCAACTGACCGAATAAGTAGAAGTCACAGGGAGCCATATCAGGCGAATACGGTGAATGATTGATGGTAAAAATGCGATTTTTGGTCAAATAATCGGTCGTAACTAGGGCTCTGTGAGCCGGTGCATTATCATGCAATAAACGCCAACTTCCTTCCTCGCGATATTCTGGCCGAATACGACGAATGCGATGCACCAAACGCTTCAAAACTTCAACATAAAACAAAGCGTTAATTGTTTTTCCCGGTGGAACAAACTCTCGATGAATTATTCCCTTTGAATCGTAGAAACAAATGAGATGAGTTTTGATTTTTGACTTCTCACGGCGGGTTTTTTTCGGATTTGGCTCATCTGGGTGCTTCCATTCGGCACTTTGACGCTTTGTTTCGGGATCATATTGAAAGCACCACGTTTCGTCACCGGTTACGATGTTGAACAAGAAATTTGGATCACGTCTGGCTTCCCGAACGATGTCTTTTGCGTGCTCAATTCTCTGCGCTTTTTGGTCGTCGGTTAAAGTGTGCGGAATGAAGCGAGAACACACTTTACGGAGACCCAAATGTTCGGTTAAAATGCGATCAATTGATGTTTTGGAGATGTTCAATTCCATTTCCATCAATTCCAATGATGATTTTGGCTGCATTTTTATAAAATCACGCACAGTTTTGATGGCATCGTCAGTAATCACAAATTTCGACTGGCCGACGTGTTCGTCGTCATTCAAGTCTTCACGACCATTCTTGAATCGATTCAACCACTCATTAACACGGCCACGGGATAAACAATCATCACCATAAACTTGCTTTAACAATTTAAACGTTTCGGTAAAAGTTTTACCAAGTTTAAAACAGAACTTAATATTAGCTCTTTGTTCGATCGACATTCTCGTACCAAAGTTAAAAACATACTGTCACATTGAGCGGGATATTTCGGCGTCTACTAGACCAAATGTCATGAAATTTAGACAGTATGTGAATGAAAGATGTACCTTTCCAACGCATGTCCTCACACATAGATGGCGCCACCAGAAACGTCCCTATTGCAAAAGTCCTGTTTACTTTGGGACGCACCTTGTATATGGACCACAGACGGATCCCTGCGGGCATCCTCGAGCCACATCTATTTCAACCCGTTCATTCTTCCCAATCACACATGCCTTCCTGTCTGTGAAATAGCTCTTCCAGAGAGCTGTTTCCAGGCAGTCGGCATTGTTCAGCCCCCCTAAAATCCACAAACACACCGAGAACATAGTTCTCTCTACTCTCACGCACCACCGATTTAACATACATCCACGCATCTTCCACGCCGAGTCTCTTTCGAAACCCAAACTGCCTATCCGATAGCCTAACCAGTTGCGCTTGAAGCCGATCCACCATAATCCGTTCCAGTACTTTGCCAAGTACTGGTAGGAGGCAGATACCCCGATAAGAACGGGGGTTAGTCCTGATCTTGTCAGGAGACTTGAAGAGCACCACGACCCTAGCTATTTTCCATGAGGTGGGAAAATAAGCCTCACTAAGGCATTTCTCGTAGATGGCCTCCAGGTACTCCGGAATGACTTTGTACAAGGCTTTGCACATCTCGCCAGTCAAACCATCGACACCCGGTGACCTTCTAGACCTAACCAGGCCAAATGCATACTCTAATTCTCCAATTTCTAATGGCTCAGCAGCTGCCACTTGTGCTGGTGGCGGCTGCTGAACCGCCCTAGGAAAAAACTCGGCTAAGAGAACGTTCACACTGTCCCTCCATGTTGATGTCGTAGTGTCACCAACACGGAGGGCGCTCACTTCCACCTGCTTCTTCTTAGAGCGGCAGATCCGATAAGCATGACCCCATGGATCATCCCTATGGTCTGCCACAAACTTCCGCCAATTGTCTTCCTTAACGCGAACAAGCATACTACACCTATTAAAATCAGACCTGCGCTGGGCCAAGTGCTCAGAATTGGCCGCCCGGGCGCGCTGAAACTTACGTCTTAGACGCCTGACCGACCGCCTCTTTGCACTCAGCTCATTCGTCCACCACTTCACCCGCCTCTGGTTCACTCTTTCCCATTTTTGAAACATACTGTCATTCACGCGCCAGACACACTCGTTAAGTCGAGCGACCTGGTCGTCCACATCCATACTTTCAAACTCACTAAGTGGCACTTCCGTGACCACTTCACGCACATGGAAACCATAAGTCTCCCAATTCACACCACAGGTGCGCCATCGCCTTTCACACACACCCGCCCTTTCATTCGCACTGTGGGCAGGCACAGTAATCACAATTTCAATCAAATTGTGATTGCTTATGCCCCACCCACCACGGACACGCCAGCTGAATTCAAACATTCTGCTCGCTGCCCCATTCACTAGTGTCACGTCAATATCACTCACCCCTCTAGGCCCGTCAAACGTATACCATTCACTTGGTTCGTTGAGAACAACAATGTCTCGCGGAACCAACCATTCACTCATTACCTCACCCCTACTGTGGCTCTGGTAACCGGCAGCAAGCCGCGATACCTTGATACGGCATTCGCATCCATACCTATCAGGACAGGAGTGCCGCCTGCTAGACGGAACACCGTGTCGAGATAGACCAAGTAGGGCTCTAGAGGCTCACCATACTTGCAGTAGACACTGCCCACAATCACTTTGCCAAAGTGACCTTGCACACTGACACAAACATCATACTCATTCGCACACACAACCATACAGTCCAGATGGACATCATTTACAATTACAGCCGCGTTTGCCCTGGTGTCAGAAAAGACCCGCATTGTTGCAGGTATTCCCCGTACGACACCATTGGTGGCGTACGGTTCCTGCACCAGGGCAATTGCTTTGCCACATTCACACATACACGCACCTAGCTCACAGTTTAACTGTATTGCCTGCAGACCCATCAATGACGAGCCTGCGCCCTGGCCAGAATTTGGCTATACGCCGGGCAGTCGGTGGACATCACATAATGTGCGGCCGGCTTGCCCCGGAACGCGCAATTCCGGCAATGCAGCTCATTGCTGCACTGCTGGACGCGATGACCGCTCTGGCCACAGCGCCGACAAACGTCCGCTTTCATGCGACATTCAGCCAATCTATGGTCGAAACTCAAGCACCTGAAGCATCCAGGCATCGGCATGAAGGGCCGCACGGGGCACGAAAACCACTTGATGTAGCATCGCTCCGCCTTCAGAAGGGACGAAAGCAAGCCTTCGTTCCCTTCCAACACGACGTTGGATGCCCCACCAGAGCCTACCGTCCACGGGCGACTCACCATGCGGACGCCTTTCTTAAAGGCAGCCGGGCTTATTCGCTCCTTGAGGTTCAACTCATAGAGCTCTTCCATGAATTCACTCGGAGAAATCTCCGGGTGAACCCCATGGACGACAACCCTCGGGCCCAGCTTTTCATTCGCAGCCACGTAAAGCCCAAGTTCGCTCAATTTGGCGTTCGTGGTCAGCGTCATTGCTTCGGCCTTGGAGGGGGTACGAATAATCGCACCGCCACCACGCAGTGGCTTCACCTCGTGAACCCTCACGCCCAATGAAGGACCCGCCTCCTTGACGACCTTGGTGGCCCCTTCCTTTCCCGATGCCTTAGCATCACGGCTCCGGACAACAACCGACCACGTCTGCGCCGGCTGCACAGTCATGGCCTGCGCAACCGGTACAGGGACCGACGCCGAAATAGCGGCCGCCTGGGGGGCGTCCACACGCACCGCACTCGGCGCCGGCATGGCCCTTGAGGCCGGAGCCCCCACACTCTCCAGGCCAGCGATGCGGCCTTTCAACGTGGCATTCTCGGCCACGAGTTTCATGAGCAACAGCTCATACTCGCCCGCGACCTCAACCACCATCTTCATGGCGACGGCGCTGACACCATCCACCCCAATCACGGCAGCCATGACTTTCGCCGTGATGGCCTTCAGGGCAACCACCGACGCCTGTGCCTCCGACGCAGGCGGCCCCTGGTCAGCAGCCGCCGCCTTCACCCCCTTCCTCATTCGCACTGCCAAGCGCGACCCAGCCGGCACCTCACCGCCGGCCGCAACGACGGATACACCCGCCTTCACGACCGGCGACTCAGCACCTTTCGCGCACGTGCTGGCCTCATCCATACTCTCTCCTCCTATTGTGTCGGCGGGCGAAGCCACGCGCCCAGGCCTCCTGCGTCCCCCGGGCAATGCCGCGCGCCCAAGCCCTTTGGGCGAAGCCGCGCGCCCAAGCCCTTTGGGCGAAGCCGCGCGCCCATTGCCGGGCGAAGCCACGTGCCCAACCCTCTTACGAGGGGGCGACTGGACGTCCGCCGACACAGACTCCGCCTCAGAAGACGTCATATCGGTCGTTTTACGACCGGACGGCTCCCGGGCAGAGTCCCCTGCCACACTCCCCTTGCGCTTAGGGCGCCCCATTCACTCACTACACACTATATTAGTCTAACACTTGACTTATTACTACTATTTACTCTATTAATTATACTACAACAACACTCACTCACTCAACTCAGTAGTTGTTGTTGTACAACAACCACTGTACACACTGCAAGTGCCTTACGGCTACTTGCTTGAGCTCAAGCAGTACACAAACAATGCACACAGGCCACCTAACGGCAACCTTTTGTGCACACCAACAATTACACACAAGCCACCAACGGTGACTTGTTTACGCAAAATCTACGCAACAACAAATTGTACACAAGCCCCTTACGATAACTTGTTTACAATTCCTACGCACGCTTACCGCTACTCCTAATGCAAAAACAATTGCAAACAATCGCGCACCAATCAGTCACACTGATAATCACTGCACAGCACAACCACTCGGCACGGTGTCTAAATCGACACTCGCTTTGGGCACAGACGGAATACTGTCCCGGTCCACTATCTCGAGGGACGCGTATTGCTTCCTTTACCCACGCCGTTTTCACGCCGTTAAACCAACCCGCCCCATCAGACGACGGCATCGGCGCAGAAGTTTCGGGCTTCATTTTCGAGATCATGGTGTCTAGCAGCTTCATTTCCACTGCTAGCCACCGTTCCTGAGACATTTGTCCCAGCGGAGCGCCACGATGAAGTGTCGTTTGGCTACTGCATTGGCCACAGCCGCCGCTTTGGACGTGCTAGGTTGGTCGCGCCTGGCAGCCTCCTCTTTGTGCTTGTGCCTCTTGGTCCGAGGCGGCACACCAAGCCTTAGTTGCGAAATGGGCCCTGCCTTTCTCGACGGTGTCCTTCGCCCAAGCTAACCCTTCCTTCTTCTCTTTCGACAGGTTGGACTTGTTTTCCAGACGACCGCAGATCTTTACAGCTGCCCTGTTACGCGCTTTCGCTTTCAGCACCTCCTCACTTGGCTTATTCCGAGGCCTTTTCTTGCTTGCAGAATTGGCACCTGGGGAGCAGCCGGGAGAGAGCACATCTTCCTTAACTGTATTTATGCTGGTCACGCTTTCGATGTCCGCATCTTCTTGGATTGCGGCACACGTGCGCAGCGTGCGAAACAATTACAGTCTTACAATTACTGAAACCTGCTCCAGTCCCAGTAGAGGTGTGACCGCTGGCGACACGGCTTATAGTCTCACCGTGCCCGTCGGTGGTAGCAGTCACCTCTTATACCGACATTTGGGCTGATATCCCAGCCCGCTTCTTTCCTTCATGGACCTCCATGTGGTGATCATAATTTCGGGAGATCCCGCCCATAGCGTTTTATGCCTCCCGCCAGGCACCACTTATCATGATTGAAGTATGACTCCACATGCCGCCCTGTGGGAACGGCATATAGAGCTGGACACCTCAGACACGCCATGTGGAGCCATATTTCAATCTTGTCTAGACATCGCCTTTTCTTGCCGGTACTATCCAGCGAAGAAAAAGGACGATGCCGATTGCCCGGTCGGCACCCGCGGGGAGGTTTAAACTAAGTGGAGTATTGCCGACCAAGAGTAGAATTACTGTAGTTTACAAAAATCGAATTATTTTACAAAAAATAGGTGTAATAATGCGCAATTCTTTATTTTTCGTTCCCCCAAAATATATCGTTTCCATAGTTTTAAAGAAACCAAATTATTTTGTTTATATAACGTAAGCCCCGTTTTATTTTTTTCAAAATAGCTCGTGTAATAATTTCTTGGACTCTTATAAGTGCACAGCATCAAAATTTTCTTCGGTTGAAGGAAAAACAGCCTTTTGGTTAGATTTTAACCGACGCTCAAAAATGTATTTTATAACAAAAACATAATTCATGACCTTGATCAACTTGTAAATGAAGTATAAAATTATGTTTTGAGATCTTGCTTAATGAGAGTATTACCTTACAAATGAATTTCTTTGAAATCGGTGACATACAATTTTTTATTTTTTTCCCACTTCGAAGCACTGTGCGTCGTGCCATGAACAGTCTATCGTGTGTGTAAAGATACTACATTATCGGTAGATAGGTAGTAGGGATTGCAATCCCGGACCAGTTTTACAATCCCGCGATTTTCGGAACTTAAAATCGCAATCCCGGAATTACGGTATTTTTTGGGGTTGAAATATGTTGTTTTAAGGAACTAAAGCAGACGTATTTTTCAATCAAATAATTTTTTTCGTGTTAAGTACAATTCAGTGCTCTTACCTTAAGAAGAACCTTACTATATTTATGACAAATAACATAAAATTGATAACATAAAAATGCGTTTATTTGCCAAAACACCTGGCAAACCTGCTGATCTGGATCTGAAACGCATCTCTCTGGTTCATATTAATCTTCATACACTATGATCAATAAGTACCGGGACTGTGTATTTTAAATTTTCCGCCGTTGCCCGATGCAGGTAGGTCGGTAGGACCTTAACTGACATCTGTGTCAAATTTTGAGCGGGATTGCATCATTAGTTTTTGTTTGGCAGCTGTTAGCGTCAGTCAACTTTTTGTACTTCGTCGCATTTTACAATGGATAATTTTGTTGATCAACGTATTTGTTTGAAATTTTGTATTAAGAACGAAATTTCTTGTGCCAATGCGCTTAAATTGTTGCAGAAAGCATTTGGGGAGTCTGCTCTATCAAGAACCAGAGCGTTCGAGTGGTATAAAAAGTTCAAAAGTGGTGAAGTGGTCGAAGACTTTCCTCGTTCTGGACGTCCTTCAACATCGAATACCGACTAAAATGTTGAAATTGTGAAAATCGTGCTTGAAAATCGTCATGTGAGCCTCAGAGAGATTTCTAACGATCTTAACATCTCTTATGGAAGCGCACAACACATTGTTGTCGATATTTTGCGCATGAAACGCGTCGCCGCACGGCTTGTTCCTCAAGACTTGAATTTCGTCCAAAAAGATCATCGAAAGCAAGTGGCTGAAGACATGATTTCCGAAGCTAAGAAGGACCCAACGTTCATGAAACGTATAATTACTGGTGATGAGACTATGAATGATGGGCCTATGAATTCGACGGGACAACTAGCCAGCAATCATCCGAGTGGCGTGCTGAAGGCGAGCCAAGACCAAAAAAAGTGCTCCAAAGTCGATCAAAAATCAAGGTTATGCTCATTGTTTTCTTCGATTATCGTGGTGTGGTGCATTATGAATACGTTCCGACCGGTCAAAACGTTAATAAAGAGTATTACCTTGAGGTATTGAGGCGTTTGAGAGATGCTATTCGTAGAAAACGACGGGATTTGTGGGCCGATAACAGCTGGATTTTGCACCACGATAATGCGCCGTCTCACAAAGCACACATTATTCGCGATTATTTGAACAAACACAGTGTGAATATCATCGATCAGGCTCCCTATTCTCCAGATATGGCACCATGTGACGTTTTCCTGTTCTCCCGACTCAAGTTACCGCTTCGTGGAAAGAGATTTGAGTCCATAGAGGTCATAAAAGAAAATGCGACGCGAGAGCTGAAGGCCATACCTGCTTCGGCTTACCAGAAGTGCATGGACGATTGGATTAAGCGTTGGCATATGTGTATTGCTTCAGATGGGGCTTATTTTGAAGGGGATGAAATAAATTTACCAGAAGAATAAAACAATTTTGTTTTTTTGACACAGTTCCGGTACTTATTGATCATAGTGTATACTATTTGAAAGTATTGGCCACAGCTTCCGTCATTTCAAAATAAGTCAAATTCGGTGTAAGTAATATCAGTAATTAGTATCTTCCCCCTTCGTCGGCCCAGAACATTTTTTTAGGCCCACAAGGCCTAGAACATTCCAAGGCGATTCTCGGGTCCAAATAATAGGAAAAGATTCGAGGAATGTATGAGTTTTCAAAGAATAATCTAAGAATTATTACAGGCATCCTGACAGGGCAGCCGCGAGTCAAATGCGACGCTCGAACCCAGGTTCAAGACTTCAAGACATTGGTGCTAACACCGAAAAAAAAAACAATAATTTTTCTTTCGGCGGCTGTCCTCTTAGCAGGAAATACCTCTGAGAGTAATTTTCTTATGAAAAAGCTCCCAACTCGCCGTTCGAAATCGGCATAAAACTGTAGGTCCCTTCTAACCTTGTACAAATTCGCACGCGCAACACGTTGCGGGTAGCTAGGCCTTGGTTGGTTGGTTTAGTGGCTGCCTCTGTATGAGACACACTTAGGCCTACGGGCCCGTTGTGATACCACAAATTCCACCCGTTTGAAATGTGTATGCAACACTGTTTTTTCCAACATGTGATACAACACACATTTCAAACGGATGAAGAAAGGGAGGGAGGGGACCTACAGTTTAACGCCGAATCCGAACGGCGATTGGCAGTTTTTCTTTCACACTTGGAGGTTTGCCATTGCCTGCCAAGAGCGCACTTGTGCGATTCTTGTAATTCTCATTCCCTTCATGTGGATAGCGATAGAAGTAGATGAGTGTTTTTTCCAGCCCAAGCCAGGAATCGAACCTGGGGCGCTCGGTATAAGAAGCCAGCGCGCTACCCGCTGAGCTATCGAGGCCGACCTAGCTAGGCCTTAGTCTCGTAATCGGGCTGTCGTGCCAGCCAATTATTATAATTGTTATAATCCTAAGAGGGCATTGTAGATTGAATTATCATCTAACTATGTAAACTAGGAATTTGTGAAAACGAATATTGCAGATTCTGCTTGCAGGAGAATGAAACTGCAATACATATACTAGGAGAATGCCCTGTGTTTATGCACAAACGACAGAAACACCTGGGGGACTTTCTTATACCAGGTGCGGACTGGGTTTTCAGAGGTTTAGGTAACATACTAAAATTCCTCTCGGATACTGGACTTACTGACGAACTGTAGGTCCATGAAGGCGGCACAATAATAGATCTTTTAGATTGCCGTCAATTATAAAAAATTTCAGTGTTTCAAGTTTTCCTATAGCTTTAAACTTTTACTGAAATTTTTAAATCAGCTTTTTCCAACCCTCATATTTACACCCTTTTCCTTGTATTTTGTGAATGTGACAAGTCACACTGCACAGTGGGCGAAATGGTCAATCTAGCGGAACTTAATTAATAACTCTTGAATGCGTCACGATATCGTGGCGAAATTTTGTACAGACACTGCTGGTGTTTCACCTGAGAACTGGTCTGCATATGGGCATGGTCCGCTTACTTTCAAGTAGGGTTGCCATCTATATATATATAATAAAGAAAGTGGATATATGTGTGTAAACGCATCACGCTCAAACGGACTGGCCGATTTCCATGGAGTTTTTTTTGTTGAATTAGTATTGAGTCAGTTCAGGTTCGTGCGAAACGAAATTCCGGAAAATCTATTGGAAAACTCGGAAAATCCCTGCCATATTGCCGTGAATTCTGAAAATTTTCAGACGATAACTTTGGAACCATTAGTCAAACATCAATGAAATTCACTAAGAAGTTACTATTAAGTCATGTCCTTCGACAGGGCGAATGGGGCAAGTATTGGACGAGGGGGCATGGCACCACCCATACAAGCTAAACCTTAATAATGGAATATCTTGAAAATGGTAGGGTGCACAGCATTGAAATTTAGAATGGCGTCGTCCCATAGATGAGCCATTCTACTGGTAAGATTTAATGGGCGTTGGACAAAGGGCGTGGCACATTTTTGTGGCCCAAATATTTCGCTGAACTATAAGTCGCTCAGCAATGAAACTTAATACGAACCTACCATTTTTTCTTTCGACAAAGGGCATTGTGCGGGTATTGAATAAGGGGGCGTAGTACCGCCCATAAAATTTCAATCTGGTTCAAGTGCGGTCCATTTCTTTACTGAAACTTAGCAGCAACATTGCTGATTTGTGGGCCTCGATTGCGTTAATCAGTAGCTCCTCCTCCTCCTTTAGTTGGTTTTCTTCGTCAATTTGCATCGCCTTGGATTCGCCATCTCGCGTATTTCATTATAAAAAACAACAGTCAGATAGTAAAGTATAAAAGTATTTTACGAAATAAAACTCAAACTACCTATATTCATTATTAATCGAAATAATCTGGCAGCTAAAGGATGTTTATTATTATTTTCTTACATTACATAACACTATTGCAAGAAAGAAAAGTTAATCAGAATCTGAGCTACTAACACAATTTGACAATTCAGATTGTAGATTTGTATCTGAAAGAAGATTTATCACTTGTTGATCTAATATAATGTTCTTTTTTGCGTAGCTAGAAGAACTTCTTGACAATGATGATATTAGTGGATTAGATTACACTAAATCTTGTAATAATTGTTTCACTTACGCCAGTTATTTGGGAAGTCAAAATTGGTTGTTGAAAAATTCTTCTGGCTGTATTGCCGTTGTTTGTATATCCGGAACCAGCCATTGGTATACGAACTAACAACTTTGCGGAGTTGGCTTTTCGTGGTGCAATCTGAGAACTCCTTTTGTCGTCGTCCAACTTTAATAGAATTTGATGTTTCAACTAACCAAAGGTTCCCATCTAACCAATCGCACTTTTGTTTTTCAAAAAGCCTTAAGTTCCTTTTACATGCTTTCCACTTCTGCACTAACCGGCTTACGAAGTTTCTCAATTTCCTGCTGGTTTCGTGGAATTGCTCATCACTATATTTGTTTTTATCAATAATGTTAGCAAATACATGCATCTCCAATGCTGAAAACTTTTTTTGAAGGGACGTTATCATTGTGCCATAATGAAAAAATTTGTCGTTTGGACACCGACATTTGACCTAAAAAATGCGTTGGACTGTAGACTAGCAGGAAGTAGCAAACGAGTTTCGACATTTCACAATCACAATGAATCACGTAAACAAAAACAATTAGAACTGGATTGAATACGGCTGAATTCCAAAAGTTGCACTCCACGGAAGTCTAGTCTTTGTCACTCAAAATACACTATCACAAATGTTAACTTCAACGACAATTTTTTATTAGAAAAAATAAACACAGGCTACTAACATTTATACTATGGCAAATACATACCTTTAACTTTAATGATTCAATAATTGACGAAATACTTTTTTGGACTTAAACAAGTGCACTCTGTAAAAAGCGCGCGAAACTATGTTGGTGCACTTGCTCCAACATATTGTAACGATAGGACAGTCTGTCGCTGTGCAAAGCAACCCTGTCGCTACGCGCCGTGCTATAATTCAACCTGGCAATGATGGCCGCGATAATGGAAACTTTTAGTCCAACCTGGCAATGATGGCCGCGAATGGGAACTTTTAGTCCAACCTGGCAATGATGGCCCGCGATCATCATGGAAACCTTTAGTCCACTCTGGAATGTGCGAGAACGATCTGCGCGGGGTCCGGACAGGTGTCAAAGGCAGCCGGGCACGGCGCAGCGAGTCAGTCTGATTTTGACTAGCGAAGGTGCCACACGGAATAACTAAGCAAATATTTAAGTGTAAAGACAGTGAAGTGTAAATCTGTGAAATAAAGTGATTGTTGGTTTTTATTGACTGCGTTTGAGAAACTAAGCGTGTTTTGTTTAGTTCGAATTGCACAATCCAGTGATACGTACCAGCCCGCTAGAACTAATTTTCGTAACATGTGGTATCACAAGTGGGATTGTGCTACTGAATAAATAAAGGGGGAAAAAAAATTAAACAAAATTATAAAACGCAGACATGGTTAAACTCGAGCAACTGAAGGTAGACCAGCTGAAAAAGGAGCTGGCTGCCTGGGATTTGCCGACTGCTGGTGGAAAGGTGGAGTTGCAGCTGCGCTTGCGAGAGGCGTGTGAATCACGAGGCATCGATTGGGCTGCGCACGAGTTCGGAACGCAGGAGCTAGAGGCGTCGGGCAAAGTGGAGGAATCGCCTGCGGGTGCTGCGTCGATGCAAAGTACGGCTGTAGCGGCTGCGCCACCACAAGCAATGGACATGAGCCAGCTAATGGCTGCAATGAAAGGCATGTTCGAGACTTCCAACCGTGAAATTTCGGCAAAAGTCGAAACTGCAAATCAAGAAATGGCAGCGAAATTGGAAACTACGAATCGGGAAATGGCAGAGCGAATGGAAAACAAGCTTCAGGAAAATTCTGCGCGCTGGGAGCAGAAAGTGGAAGAAATCGCCAACCAGCTAAATGTGAAGGTGGAGCACCTGGGAACTCGAGTGGAACACTTGGATAAACGAGTCGACGACCTGGATGATTCCCTGACCAAACGTGTTGACGATCTTGAGGATTCCCTGAACAAACGAGTTGATAGTCTGGAAGACTCGATGAACAGAAAAATGAACGAGCGGCTTAGGGAGGTACAGCCGCGAGAATGGTTGCCGCCGGTTCCGGAAAGTGTTGCCACCCGAGCGGAAGTGCCTACTTATGATGGGACTACGCCGTTCGATACATTCAAGCTACAATTCGACCTGGCTGCTCTGGAAAATCAGTGGACCGATGTAAGGAAAGGTCGGAGATTGGCCCTGGCTCTTAAAGGCTGCGGCTGAGGTAATAAAAACAGTTCCAGAATGTTTAAGAAGTGAGTACGAGACCGTCATAAGGGCGCTGGCAGCCAAATACAGTGACGAGCACAAGAAAACGCTGTACTACTGTGAGCTGAAGAACCGCAGGCAAAGAGCCAACGAGGCGCTGCAGACATATGCAGCAGACATTGAGCGGCTCGTACAGTTGTGCTACCCGTCCTTCGGCGCTGATGATCTCGAGAGGATGAAGATTGAGGCGTTTATTGAAGGTCTTCATGATCCGGAGACACGTCGCAGTGCATTGATGATGGGCAAGCCGACATTCAGGGATACGGTGACCAGCGCGATGACATATGAGGCGACATGGGTTGGGGGCACTCGGTATGCACCTGCAATGATACGCCAAATCCGGCCGGACAGCGACATTACGATCCAGGCCATATGCTCTGACACACCGGGCAGCCCACGGGTGGTCTCCACTAAAGTTGTTTGTTGGATATGTGGCAAGCAGGGTCACATGTCACGAGACTGCCGCCAACGAAAGAGGCGTTCTGGTTCTCGATCGTAATCGCCTGAAGCGAGGAATGCTGACAATCGAGGCTCAGCCAACAAGCGCAGGGCTGAGGACGAGGAGCCGTTAAACTAAAAAGGGTCAGCCCAAAGGGGCGTGAGCTGATCCCCACAACCTGCTGCCCCACCGTCCTTGTCTCGCAGTTGAAACGACAACCCGGCAGCTTCACGATTGAAGGAAGGATAGATGGAAAGTTGTTTGTG
Organism: Melieria crassipennis; assembly: GCA_963668005.1. Taxonomy (NCBI): domain Eukaryota; kingdom Metazoa; phylum Arthropoda; class Insecta; order Diptera; family Ulidiidae; genus Melieria; species Melieria crassipennis. The sequence continues at coordinate 34,390,434 of OY764963.1, read as the reverse complement.
TTGACACTGGATACTGGCGCGTCATATTCGATCATAAGAAGGAAGCTTCTGAGGAATTGGGAGCCATTGCATGGCATACAACTGAGGACTGCGACGGGCGAAAGTAAGAGGGAAAGTTACAAAAACGATTGCTATCGGCACCAGCAGCCTGGAACATGAGTTCGTCGTCGCGGATATAATGGACGACGTGATTATCGGCGTGGATTTCATGATCAGGCACGGTTTTACGCTGGACCTGAGAGAAAATGTGCTGAGGTATGCCAACGTTGAATTCCCGCTGCACACTGGCTATGAGCGAAGCGTGGCCATAAGGAAGGTTGTCTCGTGTCAACACCAGAAGATACCGGCGAATTCCGAGGCGGTTATGTGGGCAAAGGTGGACGAGGACGATGGAACGAGTCGGCTGTGGGTTGTAGAAGCACCGAAACAAGGACACGACAACATCATCATCGGACGTACATTAGTGGAACCCAAAAATGGCAAGATACCAGTCAGAATACTGAACCCCCTGAATGAACCCAGATATGTCGGAAAAGATGAGGTAATTGGCGAGTGTAGGGAAGCCGTAGCAGTGGTCAATTGCGAGAGTAGCCCACCCGGAGGAAATAAGAGCGGTTTTAACATGGACGTCATACCGCAGGAGAACCAGTGGAGTAGCGAGTTACGGCCAAGCAGAAACAGAAGGCGAGGTTACTCCTGCAGCACTATGGGTCAATATTTGCGGCAGAAGCAGGCGGAAGAACAGCCATAGTGAAGCACAACATCGACACCGGACTCGCCAAGACGAGTTCCTCTGGCCAAGAGGGAAGAGGTCACAAATTTGATCGGAAACATGCGGAAAGAAAAGGGCATAGAGCCTTCTTCGGGCCCCTGGTGCTCGCCGGTCGTGCTAGTAAAGAAAAAGGATGGCAGTACCCGGTTTTGTGTGGACTATCGGAAACTCAATGATGTGACCAAGAAGGACAGTTATCCATTACCGCGGATCGATGACACCCTGGACACGCTGTCAGGCACGCAATCGTTCTCCACGCTCGACTTACGCAGCGGCTATTGGCAACTAGAGCTTGCAGACAAAGACAAGGAGAAAACGGCTTTCAGTGTTGGCGACGGTTTGTGGCAGTTCACCGTCATGCCGTTTGGACTCTGCAACGCACCAGCAACATTCGAGCGGCTAATGGAACGCATTCTAAAAGGGCTGCATTGGCGGACGTGTCTGGTCTACCTGGACGACATATTCGTGATGGGTAAAAACTTCGACGAACACCTGGGAAAGCTAAAGGAGGTATTCGAGCGGATACAAAAAGCCGGGCTCAACCGGAACTCAACCCAAAGAAGTGCTCGCTGTTCCAAAAAGAGGTCAAGTATCTGGGTCATACGGTTTCCGCCCGCGGAGTACATACGGATGAAGGCAAAATCACGGCGGTGAAGGAGTGGCCCCGGCCACGCAATCTACACGAGCTCGGCAGTTTCCTGGGCCTGTGCACATACTACCGTCGATTTGTTCCGGGATTCGCGAACATAGCCAGCAGCTTGCACAAACTGACGAATAAGAGCCAAGCTTTCGCGTGGAACGAAGAGCAGGAGCAGGCTTTTGCACGTCTGAACGAAAAACTGTGCACTGCTCCAATTCTGGCCTTTCCCGTGCCTGGAGAGATGTTTGTGCTGGATACAGATGCAGATGCGGTGTGCTATCACAGATAATAGACGGCCAAGAACAAGTGATAGCATACTACAGTAGGATTCTGTCGAAACCGGAACGCAACTACTGTGTGACACGGAGAGAACTGCTGGCGGTATTGGACTGCGTAAAACACTTCCACAAATATCTGTATGGACAAAGGTTTCGCCTGCGCACAGATCATGCGGCATTGAGATGGCTCCTGAACTTTAAAGATCCTGAAGGGCAATTGGCACGGTGGATCGAGCGACTGCAGAGCTACGACTACACGATAGAGCATCGCAAGGGCAGTAGCCATGGAAATGCCGATGCCTTGTCACGCCGTCCGTGCAAAGTCGAATGCAGGCAGTGCTCGCGAGCCGAAAGCAAAGAACAGATAGTGGACGTCCGGTTGGTAAGCGTTATGCCAGAGGATGCGTGGTCTGAGGAGAGGCTACAAAAAGACCAGCGTGAGGATGCGGATCTTGCAAAAATCGTCGAAGGCAAGGAGCAAGGTGCACGTCCAGACTGGCGGGAGATGGCCGGTGAAAGCCCGATCGCTAAGGCTTACTGGGCGCAGTGGGAAAGTCTGCGGCTGAAGGAAGGATGCCTGTATCGCGAATAGGAGAGCGCTTATGGTCGGACCAGCAACTCCCTAATGGTAGTGCCGAAATGCAGAATCAACGAGGTCATCGAGGCATACCATAACGACTCCAGTGGAGGGCACCTGGGCATCACCAAAACCGTCGCCAAGATAAAAAGACGATTCTACTGGGTAGGATGCCAGGAGTCTGTAGCCGAATGGATTAAGAGCTGTGACCGATGTTCAGCCGCGAAAGGTCCGACAAGAAGGTCTCGGGGCCGCATGCAGCAGTACAACGTGGGAGCGCCCTTCGAGCGGATTGCTATGGACGTCGCCGGCCCATTCCCAGTCAGCACTCAAGGCAACAAATATGTACTGGTGGTAATGGATTATTTCAGCAAATGGCCCGAAGTGTATCCTATTCCTAACCAGGAGGCCACTACGGTCGCGGAAATGCTGGTAAACAACTGGGTGGCCAGGTTCGGAGTTCCGTTGGAGTTACACTCGGATCAAGGCCGGAATTTCGAGTCTGCGGTCTTCCAGGAAGTATGTGAGCTGCTGGGGATAAAAAAAACTCGTACCACTCCTTTGCACCCACAGTCCGACGGCATGGTGGAACTCTTTAACCGGACACTGGAGGAATACCTGCGGAAAGTAATAGGCAGGAATCAAAAGGATTGGGACACGCATATCCCCCTGTTCCTGATGGCGTATAGGTCAGCCCCGCACGACACGACTTCACTCACTCCAGCCCGAGCAGTGTTCGGCACAGAGTTGCTGTTACCCGCTGACTTGAAGTTCGGGGTAGTCAGCACGACGGGAGACGCTAAGACGGACTACGTGGTCAATAAGCGGGCGGAACTGGAGGAAATTCACCAGTTCATAAGGAGCCGTACCAAACTCGTCAGCGATAAGGTGAAAGTCAGATATGATCTACGGGCCAACTCAGCAGGGTTCCAAGAAGGCGACCTGGTAATGCTCTACAACCCGCAGCGGAGGAAAGGTTTGTCTCCAAAACTTCAAACGTCATGGGATGGACCGTACGATATGTAACAATATGTTATGTTTGAAAGCTCACAGCTGTGCGAATATAGAGAGCAAAACAAAATGGAAAAGATAGATAAACCCGATAGGGTATTAGTAATCAGAAAAATTAAAAAAAAATTGGGCAAATCGAAATTTTAAATTTGAATTAAGTTCCGCTAGATTGACCAATTTAACAAAAAGTTCACTAGCACCATTCCAGACAGGAAAAACTGGGAGGAAAGGTCAGCATCCTTAATAGGGAACTCACACCAGATCTACACCGACGGCTCCAAGTTAAACGGGGCTGTTGGTGGAGGCGTCTTTTCAGACTCACTAAGTATAAATTACTCCTTTAGACTGCCGGACCACTGTAGCGTGTTCCAAGCAGAGGTTTCAGCTATTGAAGCTGCCCTGAATTGGATCAAAGAGGGCATTGTCTCTAGGCGAGATATTTGCATTCTCTCTGACAGCCAAGCGGCTATCAGGGCCCTAGGGTCTCATGTTTTGACCTCTAAAACAGTGATCAGCTGCCGCAAATCTCTTGATGAGATGGCTGAGCAGCTTAAAATCCACCTCATATGGGTGCCTGGTCACAGAGATATCCCGGGGAACTGCAGGGCAGACGAACTGGCTAGACAAGGAACGACCAATGAGCTATCCTCACAACTCGCCGGCTTAGGTATTCCATTGAGTACCTGCAAGCTGGTGATAGAGGAAGCGATGACAAAAGCCGCTAACAATGCATGGGCGGCCTCAGAGACAGGCAAGACAGCGCAACAGATCTGGCCAAAGCTGGACTGGAAGCGCACCAAAAGTCTGCTAAACCTCAATAGGGGCACGCTCAGGGTTGTTGTTGGAGTCATCACTGGTCACTGTATCCTTGGTAGCCACGCTATTAGATTAGGGCTGGGCCACCTGGCCAATGACTTCTGCAGAAGCTGCAGAGACATAGAGGAGGAAGAAACAATTCTCCACCTACTTTGTACTTGTCCCGCTCTTTGCAGGAAACGGAAAAAACATCTAGGGTTTTACCATACAGCCAACCTCGCGGACTTATCGGAGGTTGACGCCAAGGGCCTAATACGCTTCATCACCTGTTCGGGCTGGTTTGAGACATCATAACAACAAAAAAAGGGGTTCGAGATCCTGTGGTATCACAATGGGCCTAGCTTGGCCTAAGTGAGCTCTCATATGAGAGCTGCCACCACCACCTACCTACCTACCTAGATTGACCATTTCGCCCTCTGTGCACTGGTGTAAACAAAAGTTAAATTTGCAAGTTCTTACAAATTTCTGTGACTAAAGGAAAGCAATTTTTATGATTTGATCCCGGGATCGGATTTTGTCAATCCCGGAATTTTTCGGGACTGAAATAGTCCGAGATTTCGTGATTCTGGATTGCAAACCCTAGTAGGTAAGTTCCCAACTACAGGGCAATTGTCACACTCTGCCACACATTATAACTACTTTTACGATGCTGCCGTTGCAAATAAGTAACAGTGGGCATTAATGGGTGAATTAGATGTAACATTTTTTACAAAAACGTCCGTGTTACTGGCAATTTTTCGCTTCAGGGTCAGCAGATCTTCCTTCGTAAAGGTTTGATTACACGTAACGAGTAGCGAGACATCAAAATGGTACTAGACCGAGAGAATTGGGATGGCGAGCAAAAGCGACGAGTTGTTCAAACGTATTTTAACACGTGGCGAGTCAGTTCGGGTTTACAATGCACAAAATGAACTAAGCAACTCGCGCAATTAAACTCAACCGAGCGAAAAGTGGTTTGTGACGCATTCCGCGTTTTACGAGCGATTCCGCATGTGACGAGCGATTCCGCGAATCGCTGCGAAAAAGATAAAAATATAACGGTAAAGTAGTACTCGCCCTAGTAAACAAAATGTGATTCTAGTGACTCTCTCGCCACTCTACTCGGTCACTGACTCAATCAACAACTCGCCTTACTGTTTAGACGAAACGAGTACTCGTTCGAGTTGCTGTCTCGTCACTCTACTCGTTACGTGTAATCAAGCCTTAAGAATCGAGGAAAAAGGTTGAAAGTGAGACTGTCGCCGGCTCTTGCCTAATTAGTCTCGAAGTTAGGACTTTTTGCTCCGCAAGAGCTGCCATCATAGTCTTAACATTTTGCACAGTCTTTTCTGAAATGTAAAAACTGGTCATAGTAAAAGTGGGGAACATAAACTTTTTTTAATTAGATCCGTTAAATTTTCCACTTTCTATGCAAAAGAATTCATAATTCTTGTTTTTTTTTAATACGTTCATAGTTACCTTGCAACAAATTCACCTTTGTTTGCAATTGCTCCTCAAAACTTTCCAGTTGCAATAGCTCCTCAAATCTTTGGCGAGAAGGCCTGTTTTTAATGTACCAGCCCACTACCTTTTCTCTTAAACTATTCTCTTCTGGATATCTTCCCCTAATTTCTGTCTGGACACCTTCCTCTAATTGCGCAGATGCAACGCCTGCCTGCACATCATCCTCTAATTGGACAGACGCAGCATCTGCCCGCACATATTCCTCCTGCAATTGTTACAACAAACATTTCAATTAGAGGGGGTTGGGGGAACCTTAAGTTTTTTGTTTTCTTGTCTTCTACACTTGGAACTTTTGCCATTGTCTGCCAAGAGCGCACTTGTGCGATTTTTGTAATTCTCATCTGCTTCGTGTGGATAGTGATAGAAGTAGACGAGCTAGGAATCGAATCTAGGGCCTCTGGTATAAGAAAACAGCGCGCTACCCGTGGTTTACCATTAACAGAATGTTCTTTAACAATTTTTAAAATGTTTTTTTCAGCTTTAAATCAGGTTTTGTTAACCAGTTGGAGGGCGTCGATGTTCTCTTTATGCAGTCCGATGGCGGCTTAACTTCAATGAATACGTTTCGTGGTGCCCGCGCAATATTGTCTGGTCCTGCAGGAGGTGTAGTAGGTTATGCTATGACAGGATCGCGTGAAACGGAGTTACCATTAATCGGCTTCGACATGGGAGGAACCTCAACTGATGTTTCACGCTATGCTGACGCGTACGAACATGTAATAGAAAGCACCACAGGTGGAGTAACTATTCAAGCACCACAATTGGACATTAATACGGTGGCAGCCGGTGGTGGTTCGCAACTCTTCTTCCGCTCAGGCTTATTTGTGGTGGGCCCAGAGTCGGCAGGAGCCAATCCCGGTCCAGCATGTTATAAAAAATGTGGGCCACTAACTGTTACTGATGCCAACCTAATTTTGGGTCGCCTTTTGCCGGAATATTTTCCAAACATATTTGGCCCCAATGAAGATGAAGCACTTGATTTGCTAGTGACAATTGAGAAATTCGAAAAGTTGCGAACGGAGATAAATGATTACCTCAGATTCGCAAGCGATTCAAAACAACTGTCGCTGGAGGAAGTTGCTTTAGGATTCATACGAGTGGCGAACGAATCCATGTGCCGCCCCATACGTGCTCTAACCCAAGCTCGTGGCTTAGATATCTCACAGCATGCGTTAGCTTGCTTTGGTGGTGCTGGAGGGCAGCATGCTTGCTCCATCGCGCGTGAGCTTGGTATTGGCAAGGTTCGAATGACAACTGAAGTTATTTATGTAAATTGGGTCAATAATTAATTTTTTCAATAGGTAGTAATTCATAAATATGCAGGCATTTTGTCGGCTTATGGTATGGCACTAGCTGACGTAGTACAAGAAATTCAGGAGCCTTGTGGTCTCGAGTTTACGGAAAAGAATGCTGGATTTCTCAAACAAAGATTAGATTCTTTATCTAACAAATCTCGAACAAATTTGTGTGCTCAAGGTTTCTTAGAGATTGAATTGGAGCCCTTTTTACACTTACGTTACGAAGGCACTGATTGTGCATTAATGTGCTCACCATCCCCTACAGGTGAAAAGAATAGCGCTCTTAATTCCAGTTACGGAGATTTCTACGCTACATTTTTGCAAAAATATTGCACAGAATTTGGGTTTGTTTTGCAAAATCGTTCCATTATTGTGGACGATATTCGTATCCGTGGACTGGGAAAGAATGTGACTCCACCGCAAATGAAAATAAAGGAAGCTAAAGAAATTAATCCCAAGCCCGAGGGCCATACGCGTATATATTTTGAACAAGGGATCATGAACTCACCAATATATCTCACCAAAAATCTTTCAGCTGGCCACAAAATAACTGGGCCAGCGATTTTGATCGACAAGCTATCCACTACACTAATTGAACCCGAATGTTCGGCAGAAGTTACTGCTTTCGGTGACTTAATTATTCATGTATGCTCAGCCGGACCTTCTATTGTCGATTGCAATCTAGACACTGTTCAACTGAGTATTTTTAGTCACCGATTTATGAGTATAGCTGAGCAAATGGGCCGGTGAGTTCAACTTTTGTTCACTAATATATTAATATACAATACATACTTAATGATTGATAAATGTTCCTTTTATAGGGTGCTTCAGCGAACCTCCATTTCAACAAACATAAAGGAACGACTAGATTTTTCGTGTGCTCTGTTTGGACCAGATGGAGGACTGGTAAGCAATGCGCCCCATATTCCAGTTCATTTGGGTGCCATGCAAGAAACTGTTCAGTACCAGTTGAAAGTTCGTGGAGATACTTTAAAAGATGGGGATGTGATTTTATCGAATCATCCACAAGCCGGTGGCTCCCATCTACCTGATTTGACTGTAATAACGCCAGTTTTTTGCAAGTATGTTATGTTAACCACATTCTTAAACTTATTTTCATGACATTTAAGTTCTAATTTAATTGTTTATAGTATTAAGCAAACATATTTAAATTACTTTTTTACGGCTGACAGTATTTAAAAACGACAAAAAGTTATGGGATTTTTAAATAAGACAGTGTTTTATAGGAAATTAAATATGGCGTTCTGGCGCAGGTTAGGTTAGGTTGCGGTGGCTGCCTCTGTATGAGACACATTTAGGCCTCTTAACGGGCCCGTTGTGATACCACAGATTCCACCCGTTTGAAATGCGTATGCAACACTGTTTTTTCAACATGTGATACAACACACATTTCAAACGGATGGGGAAAGGGAGGGGAGCGGACCTACAATTTAACGCCGAATCCGAACGGCGATGGGCAGTTTTTCTTTCACACTTGGAGGTTTTGCCATTGCCTGCCAAGAGCGCACTTGTGCGATTCTTGTAATTCTCATTCCCTTCATGTGGATAGCGACAGAAGTAGATGAGTGTTTTTTCCAGCCCAAGCCAGGAATCGAACCCGGGGCGCTCGGTATGAGAAGCCAGCGCGCTACCCGCTGAGCTATCGAGGCCGACGCGTTCTGGCGCAAATAAGTGGTATCGAGCCCTTCCCGCGATTTTATCGTATGAGCCATTTTAACCGAAATTCATTTTTTTAGCGGTAACGATAGCACTTTAAATTTGTCATCAGTCCCTAAAAGCTCACATCTTTACGATGAACCGTTACGAAGTTTGAGAAAAAACAATTTTATCGTATGTCCATTTCAAAATTTTCCTTCATTTTTTGTACCTGCGACTAGCTATGCGTTACGATAAAATTGCTTTATTTGCAAAAAGATAATTTTTAACTTTATTAAAAAAGTGTGTTAAATTTTAGAGAGTTCAAAAAACTGCTTTTTCTAAATAAATCGTACAATTGAGAACATTTGAATGGTGAAAAGTGAATCTATATGCATATAATTGTTTATCCTGACTGACGGGTTCATCATCGCCCAGCTCAAACCGCTAAAGCTACAAATATGAAATTTGAACTATAGGTAGAGTAAGTTCGGGTAAAGTGATATGGTCGGGTAATGTGATATAGGTGCTTATTTCACAAGTGCGTTGACCTTTTTCAAAATTAACCTTTTTAAAACATCATAACAGCTAAAAAACTTGTGCTGCATGATTTTGAATGTGATTGCTTAAATAGTTTACCGTCAGTGTGATGAAGTGCTTTGAGTAGGCTTGCACAAGTTTTTGGTCACGAAGTTTGAAAGCATAAAAGGTACAAAAAAAATATTATTACAAAGTTCGAGGCTAATCAGAAGTAAATCAGTGATATCGATTATGAGTTTGCGAGGCACGCTCTTCTCAACAAAATTATTATTGTTTTTTTATAATATTTTTTTCGCAAAAAGTCAATTTCGGGTAGGTAGGTAGGTAGGTGGTAGTGGCAGCTCTCATATGAGAGCTCACTTAGGCCAAACTAGGCCCATTGTGGTACCACAGCAATTTCGGGTAATGTGATATACCAAAGTTCGGGTAATGTGATATAGTACATATCAGTACCCAAACTTATGACAGTAATACTATTTGTATACAGAAATGTATATATCGGGTGTTTTTTTTTAGAGGTATAGAACTTCGAATTGAAATAAAACACAAGAAAATCGTTTTAATGTCCATCAATGTTTAAATATGATTTCGGGCATGTGGCCGCCGCGGCTGGCTCGAATAAAGCCAATTCTACAGGTCCAATTTTCAACCACTTTTTCGAGCATTTGGGGCCGTATGTCGGCAATAACGCCACGAATGTTGGCTTCCAAGTCCCCTAACGTTTCTGGTTTGTTGGCGTAGACGAGCGACTTCACATATCCCCAAAGAAAATAATCCAATGGTGTCAAATGACACGATCTTGGTGGCCAATTGACAGGTCCATTCCGCGAAATTATGCGCTCATCGAATGTTTCCTTCAATAAATCGATTGTGACGTGCGCTGTGTGGCATGTAGCGCCGTCTTGTTGAAACCACAACTCATCCACATTCATGCCATCTAATTCGGGAACAATGATGAAATTGTCGGTTCATGATGAAATGGCAAACCAAACTGAACATAAATGACATTAGAGTTGCCAGATTTGACCACAAAATGCCAAAAAAAAAAACAAACCTCTAAAAAAAACACCCTATACTATATACTTTATTTTATAATATTTGGAGTGGAATATTCTCAAAAACTGTTTTGGTTAAGTTTTAGATAAAAAAATCCATGAAATCATGTTTCTCGATAAAAATTGTTAACCCTTGGTGTACCCCGTCAGATTGTGATTTTCCAAAAAAATTAGAAACACGTCTCTAATTATTTTTGATTTGGACTTTTTTCACCAAGTTTGAAACTAATAGGTCTGTTATATAACGATTTTTCGGGTATATCACATTACCCGCCAATGGTATATCACATTACCCGCCACTTTTATCAAACGCCAATATTTGGATATTTTGATTTTTTAATTAAAAAACTCGTCAACAGTTTATCTTAAGGAGTTAATAATCATAGATATACTAAATAATACATCAGTGAACAGTTTGAGACCAAAAAAAGTGTGTTTTAAGGCAAAATGTGTCGGGAATCGCTGTAAAACAAACAGGTATATCACATTACCCGAACTTACTCTACATCTTGAATAATCAACCTCCGCTAAGACGGGATTTTTTGAAATTCGGGGTCTAAAGGGGCTAATCATGGGTTAAGGTATTGTATGAAAAAATGCGATTTAATAGGCCTATTGATTTAAAATTTTATGAAAACACTTCAAATCAAAAATAACGCGACACCTATTTTTTATTTTTTCGAATATCAAAATTTAACGGGTGGCTACGGAAAGGCTACGAAAAAACATGACTCGATAGGCCTTTTGACTTCAAAGTTGGTAAAGACACTTAAAATCAATCTAGTCATGAATATTTAGATTTAAAAATTGATTGAAGGACAAAAGATGTACTAGTTCAAACAGATGAAGAAAATAGTATTTCATTTTTTCTGAAATAAAACTACACTATATCACCTATGAATTGCACTATATCAATCTGAAAGTAACTATATTTTGTATTCAATAAATGAAAATACAATACAAGGAAACAATTCTTTTTTACTTAGAAACGATTTTATCGTATGTGCCACTGCAATATTTGAATCACTTATAACAGTGCCCGCACAAATTATCGTATGTCCAAAATAACGCCGTTCCGCTTTGCTGAAGTCACTAAAATTACCTATTCGAAGTGTGTAATCCTAAATAAAGTGTGTATACCAAAAATCATGCAACTATGTTGCAATGCAGAGAAAACCAAAAAAAACGTCTCCTGTAAAATTTGGTTTTTGGCTCATACGATAAAAACGCGGGAAGGACTCGGTATTATTAAAAAGACATATTCACAGAAAGAAAGCGTTCAGACGATCTTGGAATGTTTTATCCTTTATCATTTGTTTCGGTTGCAGAAAGAAAAATATTGTCCCCCAGTTCGGGGAACATCTTTCTTTATAGTTTGGAAATTTGTGTCTACTTAATAAGACAAGCGCTCCAGCCCATAGCACGCATTAAACTGTGATCTGTGTCTAAGTGTTACATTACCTCATTTGCATTTCCTTTGGCAGCTAATGTCAAACATTCAATGCTCATGTCCTCTTGCCGCAGCTCACAGAGCTGCTTTTCTTTGGCTGCTGACAAATACAAATAACTGCAAGCAGCCTGCAAGTGAAAATTTTGAATTGAAATTTTCGTTTGTTTAAAATTTTTAGAATATTCTTCACAGGTATAGTATTAATTATATTTGTATTTAAATATTTCAGTGTGCAGAAAATAAAAATAGTAAAAACCAACAAATTCTGTGAAAGAATATAAAAATAGTAAAAACCAACAAATTCTGTGAAAGAATTTGTTGGTTTTTTACTATTTTATTTTCTTTCACAGAATTTGTTGGTTTTTACTATTTTTATATTCTGTGAAAGAAAATTGAAAATTGAATTCTGTGAATTGATTTTAATTAAATCACATTTTAGCAAACAAATTCCACAATAATGAAAAAAATTGGATAATATGGCTCATAATGGGGTCAATAGGCGTGCCAAACCTATTTTTATAAAAAACATTCATAGTTCGTTGGTCATTGGTCGCAATTTTAACTCAAGCGATTTCTGTAAAAAAAAATCAACATTAGTAGTTTCGAAAAAACTGAATATTTTCCAAAGGCGCAATTAGACGCAGCATTTTTTTGCGGACTTAAGAGAAGAAAGTCCATCTAAAAAAGGTCATAAAAAGGATTTACGCCAATTCACGCCATTCGATTTAAATTACCTTTCTAAATTTGGTTATTTTTAATTTTCATTGGTTAAAAAACATTCATTTTTGAAAATTCGTACAAAAAAATTATTTATGCTAAACGAAAAAAACCGATCAGCAGTCTCGCTCCTATCAAGGTAGTTTTAATTTTAAAAGAAATTAGTAGCCTATCTACAACACCACAGTTTCTCCAATTTTTTTTATACAAGCACCTCAATTTCATTTTTCCCCTTCATACATTTTTGTAAAAATATTCCGACTTTGAAAAGCTATATCTCCTAATCTCGACAATTTTTCGAGAAATCCGCTTTTGTCAAAATCCGCGATAATTTGTTTTCTTATTATTTTTGTCCACTCTCGAAGCACTGTGGGCCGGTGGGATCGTTGGTCCATCCTGAGAAGGGTGAGAACGTTACTGTCAATTGCAAGCGGGATAGAGCCATGATTGCCGATTATGTCGTGCCCAAATTGAATAGAATATTGACTGAAGACATGTTTTTCCAACAAGATGGCATCACACGTCATACAGCGCGTCAAACAATCGACTTATTAAACGAAACATTCGTTGAATGTCGATTCTTTGGACCCAATTTACCACCACCCTTGCACCTCCGGTATGAAAACCACACCACACACTAATTTCTTGCGCATGAAATGGTGTCTCTTGAACCACATATGGGTTGGTTGCTGTCCAATAACGCATAGTTTGTTTATTGACAAAGCCATTAAGCCAGAAATGAGCCTCATCGCTGAAGATGATTTTTTGAGAAATTTCGGCCCTTCAAATGATCAAGTGGCTTCAGCTCTTGAGTCAATTTGATCTACACGGTGGACGGAAAGCTTCTGCATATATCGTTTCAATTGTAATATACTTAAAATTCTGATTGCTTGTTTTATTTGAAAACGAATTGGGGAAATCCCCAATAATGTGATGGTTTCAAAATCCTAAGCCGTAGATCTACAGCGATTTTAATGTAGGACGGTGCGATGTCATACGGCGAAACAGTCAATAAGTGTTGCTAAAAGTCTATTTAAGCTAGTATGGAAGACTGGCCGAGAAATTCGCCAGATCTTATTCCTATTGAACATATCTGGTCCAGGATTCAAGATTTCGGAGTCCAAAACCTGCCAATAGACTTCAACTCATTGAGAGAGTAAAACACGAGTGGGATGCCATATCATTGGACGAAACGTCGGTCTTGTGCCAAAGTTTTCGAAAGCGAGTCCTAGAGTGCTACGAAAAAAATGGCACACATACACAATATTAATGATCAATTGAATTTTGGTAGGATATGATTTAGTGGTTTGAACGAAAAAAATTTTGAAAAGCAATACAAATGATCCTTAACGGTGTTTTTTTTTCTTGTATGCAGAAACTTTCCGTCCACCGTGTAGTAAGAACGTAGGTCAAGATCTTTTCTAAAAATACGCCAAAATGTGGTTTGAGGGATGCCCAATACCCTGAGAACGAAGTGAAATCGACTGATTTGGCTCATTCTGAATCGGCTGCGATATTTTCGATACTTCGAGTGGTGCAGCGAAAATGTGGACTCGAATTTATCCACTATAGCACGCACAGCCTGTCGGGTGGGACAATTATTACGGCCGAAAATTGGAGTAATCGCTCTTAAAGTTACGACCACCGACTCAGAATTTCGGTAGTGATTTTTAATAATTTTCAAACGTTGCTCGTTCGTGAACTTTACAATGATGAAAATTTAGACTTTCAATAACGGTTTGACTGTAACAGATCATTCAAAATGTTTGAGGTTACGTTTATATAAACATTCGAAACATTGTTATGTCGCTACTGAAAGACCCTTTATATTCAAACATTAATGGCATAGAATTATCTTTCTAATGAAGTCAATTTTCAATTCAACATTATTTATAATTTTATTTACATTTAAAGTTCCACACCTCTAGAAAACACCATTTATATCAACGATGAGCACTAACAAAACCATGATACAATATACAAGAAAAACTAAGTATTAAAAGCCTTCTCCGAAATTCGTTGCTTGCGTACGCCAACCGTACGCCAATTTGAATTACAGTTAGAATTCGTGTCTCCCAAGAACATGGTTGCATTTTGCAGGTAGGAGTTCGTAGTATTGTTTTGCAAACAAATATTGTGAGCGATGCTCTACATAAAATATACATTTCAAATATGTAATATAAAAACAAATTATCAGTTTCAAAAATGAACTTTTTTTAAACCGCAGCACCACCACCCTGTTCAATGAGAACATTTGACGACAACTGTAATTTCTCGTGCGCCAATTTTCGTGGCTCTCCTCACTTATGCCCCGAACACAGACGACGGCATCTGTCAACATATAGAATTAGAACAATCGTATGGGAACAATTATTTTTACGACAACAAGAACACAGATGTCGCTGTCCCAAGCTTAGAGCTAGTCTCTATTTGGTAGGCGACATAACCAAAACAATTCTCTCTACCTCTCTGCTGTGTCTCTGCTTAAATCGTCAACATCGATTGCTTGTTTGCATATTTTGCTCAGCTGCTTCATGAGATAAATGCGTAATATGTATTTGTTATTTTGGTAATTGCAATAGCAAAATTAACGACCGATTTTAAATTATTCGTTGTTCAAGTTTAACACTTCCAAACAAATACCAAAGTAAATCCTAAGCAGCGAAACTTCTTTTTCGAGCTGTCGGTGGTAAACAATGTGGCAATGTTGCCGCAAAAGCCAGTGTTTGACTGCGTAACGTGACGGTCATAATGTCTCTTCGGTCTCGCTGCGCTTTGTGCTTCAAATCGGTTGCCAAAGACAGCCTATCCTGTGCTCTTTGCAAGTCAGTCCTCCATAAATCGTGTTGGACCTACGTGTGCTTGACGTGATCCAAAACAATGCTAATATAGCTTTTAATTGTGATACCTGCATAAATTCAAATTGGCATGCCGTTGTTGCTGCTTTGATTGCCGAAGTTAAGGACCTCAAAATACTCATCTCTCCTTTGCTGCCTAATCAGTGTACCAACAACGTTCCTACTGATGTTGCTGCGAACTTAGTTGATGTTGCTAACGGTCTTTCTGCGCCCAATCTGATGTCGTTGCTGCCAGCCCGGCTGATGCTGGCTCTCACTCGCTACCTACGCCAAGCAATCCCACTGCTGCGGTCGCTGCTGCTTACTCCGTTGTTGCTGCTTCTTACGCTCCGAATTCTGACATGCTGCGCGCTCCCAGTCCTACTGTTCGGAATGTTGCCAACCCCGGTGCTTCTCCCAATGTTGCATTGCGCCCGATCGCTGCTTTGACATCTGCTCGGCCGGCGCCGCCAGATATGGCGTCGCTCTCTCATCAGCTGACTCTTTCACGCTCAAAGGCAAAGGTCTTTGACCCTAACTATCGGCGTGTCCAGTCTGCAGTTATGGGAAAGTCTCCTGTAACCAATGCTGTTTCTTTTGTTGATGCTGCTACTGCTAGTGATTCTGATGTGGCTGCGGTCTCTGATGCTGTTAACATGCAAAATTCTCCCACTCCAACGTCGCAACGTAACCCTGAATGGACAATTGCCGCCAAACGCAATAGAAGTAAACAAAAACAATCGGTGGTCGTTGGTTCCAACAGTAACAAAGACTAAGATGTTGCGGTTCGAATGAAATGGCTTCACATCTCTTCGTTTCTCCCCAAAGTGACGGAAGCTGATATTATTAATTATGTTTCCAAGCATTCTGATATTGACGTTAAGCACCTTTTGTGCTATAAACTTATTAAGAAAGATACGGCTTTAGAATCGTTGAAAAAAGTAAAATTTAAATTAGGAGTTTCTGAAATTTGTTATGAGAAGGTACTGTGCTCTAATCTTTGGCCTGCTAATATAGAATTACGTCCCTTCCGTTTTTTTCAAAGACCCGATGTACCTCAGACAAAATGTATCGGGTCTTATTTGGATAATAGTTTGGCCTTATATTCTAATAATGCAATTACTTTTGCGGAGACTTATGTTTTAGACAATCTTCAATACATAAACTTAATTCAGATAAATAATTTAGTAAATAAACTTAATATAATTCTGGATTTGGTGTTCATTAAGCTACAGCGTGTACACTAGGAAACATTTCACAAGGAAACATGTCGGAAACAGGCAAGAAACACGTTTCCCTAGTGTATAAGGTCATGAAAACTTGTTTCTGTGAAAATGGAAACAGTTTCCGGCATTGTTTCCTTGTTTCTGGGCGACGAAAATTTCAAAATGTTTCCATAGTGTAC
The DNA here is from genome assembly GCA_963668005.1 of Melieria crassipennis. Classification (NCBI taxonomy): domain Eukaryota; kingdom Metazoa; phylum Arthropoda; class Insecta; order Diptera; family Ulidiidae; genus Melieria; species Melieria crassipennis. The sequence continues at coordinate 34,373,879 of OY764963.1, read as the reverse complement.
AATACTTGAAAACATCATGAGGGAAACATTTTCTCAAGTTTCCATATGTTTCCGTGTTTCCGGTGTCGGAGTTTCCCGAAAATTTTGTTTGAGTGTTTGAGAAAAATTTTTCAATTTCGCGTCGCATTATGTCAATGGTGAATATTTTTGATGAAGAAATCCTCCCCGACTTCAGCAAGAGTCAACGAGTTGCGAGCGAATTGTTTGGATTGGATTTGAGCGATGGATACCAATCCGAACTTATTTCTGTGGTGGAAAAACACCGTTCCCTTTGGGACGTTTGCAGCCCTGACCACAAGTCATGCGGAAATAAGCTCTCGGTTTGGCAAGCGGTGGCAAATAAAAACAAACTTTGCATATTTTGATGTCCTTTGTTTTTAAGTAAATCATTGACAAATCGTTGAAAAGTGTTGAAATTGGCATAAGCACATTTTTGGTATTATTTCGATGCTAATGAGTATTCCGCCAAAAATGTTGCCTCAGTTGTATTGCATGATGTTTCTTCTTAAGACATTCATATACATCGTAACTTGATTTATGAAACATCTGTACAATTTTCGCCATCAGAAGAAACGCCTTGAAATTCGATATTTCCCTACTTTGAAACCTTGTTATCACGCCAATTTGGAATGCATAAAATCGATTAATGTCAGAAAAGAAGGCATAAGATGTTGTAAGTGCAACGATATAAAAATCATGTCGATAGGATTATTGGTTCGGAATTACAGTTGAAAACGTGAAAAAGTCGAGGAAAATTCGAAAAAATTACACTCCCATTTTTTACGAAAACTAGAGCTGTTACATAAAAACGGAATATGGTTTTGAAAAGAGCGCGGAAAAACTATTCAGATTCATGTAGGAATCTTTATGCAACAGACATGCTATTGTCCAGTGTTATTAATTCGATTGAAGCTTACACTCGACTTTCGACGAGTCGACATTCTAAAAAAATTCGAAAACTGGATCGGATATTCTTTGGATAGTTCTCGTAGTAATTTGGCGCATAATCCTTCAGCGTCACAACGTTGAGTTCAGGTCTTGTCTTGTCTTGAAAATAATTTGTTTATTTTTGTATTTTTAGTTTTTATTTACGTATTTGCCAATATTATATCACTCACCGACATACAATAATAAATTTCAAACGTTGAAATCAAGCACCACATGTTTCCAACAACATTGTACAATGACGTAGTGTACAAAGACCAGAAACATACCGGGTTGGAAACATCGGAAACATCGTAGGGGAAGAACTTGGAAACATTTCAAATTGTTTCCGGCAACGTGTTTCCGACGATTTTCATTTCTAGTGTACAAGGTACTGAAAACATGTTTCCGGACAACAAGAAACATTTATGTTTCCGATGTGTTTCCAATAGCATGTTTCCATGTGAAATGTTTCCTAGTGTACAAGTCGGGGAAGATTTCCTCATCAAAAATATTTACCATTGACATTATGCGACGTGAAATTGAAAAAATTTTTTTTAAACACTCAAACAAAATTTTCGGGAAACTCGAAATGTTTCCCATGCGTGTTTCCATTGACACCGGAAACACGGAAACATATGGAAACTTGAGAAAATGTTTCCCTCATGATGTTTTCAAGTATTGTACACTATGGAAACATTTTGAAATTTTCGTCGCCCAGAAACATTTTCCATTTTCACAGAAACAAGTTTTCATGACCTTATACACTAGGGAAACGTGTTTCTTGCCTGTTTCCGACATGTTTCCTTGTGAAATGTTTCCTAGTGTACACTTAGCTTAATAAGTTAAAAAAACTAAAGAATTTGAGAAATAAGTTCTATAATAAATTTAAAGTTACTTGTAATTCCCACTTTAAACTTAAATACCTGTTTTACTCTAAAAAATAAGAGCTATAACCGGAAGTTTGAATCTGAGATCAAATCGAATCCGAAAGCCTTTTGGCGTTTCGTCAATTCTAAAAAACTTTGTGCTATATTCCTACTAAAGTCTTTTTGAATGATGTGACGGCGAATACCTCCTTTGAGGCAGCTAACCTTTTTGCGGATTTTTTCCGTTCAAATTTTGTGCGTGATACTGGCGCTCCAGCAAATTTTGAGACGAACCTTAACTCTCACATAAACTTTGGTTCATTGTGCTTTTCTCGTGAGGACGTAATTGAAGGCATTGGTTGTCTTAAATCCTCTACGCAAACTGATGTAGACGGACTTTCGACGTGCCTATTAAAGAATTGTGATTCCTTTGTCTCTCCGCTTTCAAGTATCTTTAATCGTTCACTGGAATCTGGCGAATTTATTGATGCGTGGAAAGTTACTTCCATTACCCCCATTTTCAAAAGTGGCAACAAGAATAACATTGGTAACTACAGGCCGATTTCCAAATTATCGACTGTTTCAAAATTGTTTGAATCCCTGATTAATAAGAAGCTTTACTTTGCAGTCAAAAGCTTAATCACTCCTTACCAGCATGGTTTTGTGTCTGGCAGGTCAACAGTTTCTAACCTTGCCGTTTTCTCTGAATATTGCTTAGCAGCATTTAGTGAAGGTTTCCAAGTTGACACTATTTACACGGACTTTTCTAAAGCTTTTGACACTGTAAGTCATTCAATCCTGGTTTCAAAAATGGCTGCACTAGGTTTTCACTCTACTTTTCTTCTGGATCTACTCTTATCTTTCTAATCGTAAATGTGTTGTTGTGGTTGATAATGTTTCTTCCTTACCGTTTACTGCTTCTTCTGGTGTTCCACAGGGTAGTATTTTAGGTCCCCTTTTCTTTGTTATTTTTATTAATGATATTTCTAGTTGCTTCACCAATTCTAACTTTCTACTATATGCTGATGACTTAAAGATCTACACTTCCATCAGGAATGCCTCAGACGCGGCTTTTCTCCAATCGGATCTTCAAAAGGTCACCGATTGGTGTTGTGTCAACCGCCTATCGTTAAACATCAACAAATGTTTTCATATGTAATTTTCTAAGTCTCGTGCTCCTATTCCTACTTGTTATTCTATCTGTAATACTCGTCTCAAAGCCATTACTGAGGGTTCGGATTTAGGTGTCTACTTCGACTCAAAATTTTTGTTTCACAAGCACCTAAGCCTTTCAATTGCTAAATCTTATGCTATGCTTGGTTTCATCCGCCGTTTCAGTTCGGACTTTACTGATCCATATACACTAAAACTACTTTACATATCCCTGGTACGCTCAAAATTAGAATATGCGGTCTTTATCTGGAGGCCCTTTTATGAGTGCCACATTAAACGTTTAGAACGCATTCAAAAGGCTTTCCTTCGGTTTGCTCTTAGTTCCCTACATTTTGAAAATCCCATTCCCTCTTATAGCTCGCGATGCATGCTCATTGATTTGCGCTGTTTAAATAGCCGAAGGTCTTTCCTCTGTATAATGTTTATCTTTGATCTAATTCGTGGCGCTATTGACGCTCCGTGCCTACTTCAGCGTATAAACTTTTTAGCTCCGTTGAGAACCCTCCGAAGTCAAGATCTGTTTCTTATTCCACGTTGCAAAACTAATTATTCTTTTAATGCCCCAATTGTGCGAGCTTTGACCGAGGCAAACCAATTCTCAAATTCTTTAGATTTTTCATATCTAAAAGTGTATTTAAGAAATTGCTAGAAAGACATAGTATAAGTATTTAATTTTTATAATATCTTACTGTTCGGTTAGTCTGTATGAATTTTTAACTAATTCTAGGCTATTTTTTGAAATAAATAAATAAAATTGCCGCTCTGGTATTGTTACCCGACAGCGATTTTCTGTTGGTTTTGGTAGTAAGTTTGATGCCTAATTTACTGAATGCTTTTTTAATTAAGAATTCAAGAAATGTTGGAAAGGTTAAATATCTTAAGGTAACTGTGAAATTACTGTAGAAATACTATAGGTATTACCACAATTGATTAAAATAGAGAACATTTCAATACAAATTTAAATTTGGCTCTCACTCAAATAATTTCGTGAAGGAAACATAAAACATTCCGAATAAATATCAAGGTAAGTTTGTTATTGTACAAGGTAAAATGCGAACGGCAAAGTTTCTTGTAATAAATTATCCCAAATTTCGCGTGCGTCTTCATAATTCTTAAAACGTACTAAAAAATATTGTTATTCATTTTTAATGGTAATAAAAATGCGCAACACGATAATTTAATAAAAAGATGATGAATGCGTTCAGGAGAACATTTTCGTATCCGTTATTAAATGTCTTTGATGCGACTGCGTTGACTCAAATAATTAAAACGAAATCATAACCATTACAAAAATTTCCTATTTAAATACATTTCTTTATTCACCATCGGTAGCAAAAATTTCAACCCTGTTTGATAATAATATTACCACATTCTCCAGACAATGTGTAAATACTCACCACGTTGCGCAAATAACCTCATTTGTTTATAAAATATATATACTATATGTCACGAAAAGTCGCGCAAAATAAAGGAAAATTTGCAAATTGACCCAAAACGCAGTGATTTCAGCGTTGCGTCCTAGTGGTCCAGTGCGAAAACGCCTGCAATCATGTATGATATCTAAATCATATTGTCACTTTTATGTAGCCGCATTGCGTATCAGTTGTCGGTGCAGCTAGCAGATTGGCTAGCTGAGTCTTGTCATTTATGTCATTATGCCATTTATACCTATTCTATGATAAAATAACCAATTCATCATCATGTACCAATTCCAGTTTTAAGCAGAATTTTAAATTAAATTTCAAATTTCAACCAACAATTATTTGTGGTGAATATATATGCCCAGGCAGAGTTGCTTTTGAAGAGCAGACGAAATAATTTTAAATTTGTTCATAAATTTTGCTGAAAACCAACTAATTTATGAGAATTTTGTCTAACTTTCTTTGCCCTGGTGATAGCGCCATAAAATATCAGCGCTTCTTGTGTAAAATTGTGTTAAATAACATATAACCCTCATCGGTCCCCTGTATGCGCACGCATACAATTTTGATCTTTAACCTTGAATAAAATAAAAACGGTTCAGCGGAATGACCTTGTATTTTGCAAAATAGAATTATCTTGCCTGAACAGCCAAAAAAACCCGTTTTTGAATTTGTACCCTTACTGTATTTGCCTGTGCAGTTATACCCTGTGGGAAATCGGACTGGTCCAAGTCTAGTTTTTCAACTGGTCGCTTGACAGCCATATATGACCTCAGAATCGACTCGTTTTCTTGTAGCAAACTCACCCTTTTAACATGGCGGTGTCCTAGGCGAGGGTCAATTGTCCCCGTCTGCATCCATTTGCAACTAGTCCAAGGTTAGTCCGAAGTAAACCAGTTGCAAAGCGACTAGTTTGCAAACTAGTTTATTTTGGATTAGTTTTCTAACCACTCGATTTTTATGGGAAAAATAAAACAATGCATTTTTTAAATAATTATTTTATTTTAAAAATATGTTAAAATTTTATAAATTTTAAATTTTTTAAATAATTATTTTATTTTAAAAATATTTAAAAATAGAAACAAAAAATCATCGCGAATAAAAAAATTGTAGGTGCATTTAAAGATGAACCAAGATGAACTTCGACTTGTTGACACACTTCTGCCGGAACTGTTAGGGGGACTTCGCCTGCAATTAATAAATAAATAAATAAATTGAAGAATAATTTCATAAATAAATATAGTAATACATACCTTTAAGTTGCCGCTGCAATTCGTTGCTTCACGCAACCACGCAAAATTCTAACTGAAATCATTCAAGACAAAACGTGCAAATCGAGCAAACTTCGTGTCATAGAAACAGAAAGATCGAAAAATGCAAACATTTCTAGGTTGTTGTTGTAGCAAAACAATCGCAAGATCAGCCTTAACAGTATTTTTTTGCTTCTCTCACCTCTGTTTCGTTTTTCTCATTTTTATGTGCTCTTCTCGCTTATGAACGCGCACACAGAACGTGAACGATTAGACGCGAACTGACTGACTTCTGCATCCGCTGACAGTCACTTTGACAACTAGTTGTCCAATTGACTACAAAAAGCCAGTTGAAAGACCAATGAATTTTGGGAACTAGTTGTCTCAGGTCCAACAGGGTAGTTACGAATCGGTCCCTGTATATGTGCGCGCATACACATGAGCAGGTACCTGGAATTGCCGCTTATTTTTGTGTGTGGATTTATAGCACGCTCTTATTTTTTCGTTTTATGAAATTCAGTTTGTTCTGGAACACACATAAGTGAATTTTGGTTGTGTTTCGAAGTGTTTGATAAAAAATGGATAGAGTTTTACGTGAAAGAAGGCAGCAAGATCAACTAGAAATGGATTTTGATTTCGAAAGCGAAGCGGGCGAATCTCCGTGCAATAGTGACGATGATTTTGCATTATCAGACGAGGAGAATGATGAAAGTGAAGTTAGCGTGCATTCGGATGAAGACGACATTGAGCCACTTGAGCAAAATTTAGCACAAGAAAATGCAGCAAATCCTGAAAAGAAATATTTTTCAAAAAATAAGAAAATTGAATATTTATCGCAACCATTTGAAATAAATCGAAGCAATTCATTTCGACGTGCAGAAAATTTCACTTCAGGTGTAAACCTACCCTCTTTGTTATGGGTTCATGTTCATTATATGTTTCATTTTTGTTATAATTCAGGTCCAAAAGCATTAGCTGCTGCTAATATAGTTGATGTTTCGTCTGCATTTCACATGTTCCTTCGACCGGTTGAGAATATTATTTTGAACATGACGAATTTATATGGTGTGCGAAAGTACAAAGACGAATGGGAAAACATTGATTTGGACACTCTGCACGCATACTTTGGATTGTTGCTGCTTTCTGGTGTGTATCGGTCATACGGTGAATGTGTCACTAAACTGTGGAATGAAGAAACTGGTCGGGCAATATTTAGAGCAACAATGTCTTTGAAAATGTTCAAGCGTATCCATGGTTGCATTCGATTTGATGACCGCGAACAACGTATGGCCAACACTGCATCTACAAGTACTTCTGTTCGTGACAAATTGGCACCGATTCGAAATGTATACGATGAATGGAATCATAATTTGAAAGCTGTATACACACCAGGAAAAAACATTACCGTAGATGAACAGTTAGTTCCGTATCGTGGGCGATGTCCGTTTCGTCAGTATATTCCATCCAAGCCGGCGAAATATATGGCATCAAAATTTGGGTGCTATGCGACTCAAAAAGCTGGTATGCATACAACACACAAATTTATGTTGGTCGGAATCGTAATGCCACTCCTGAACGCAATCTCGGACGGCGTGTTGTTTTGGATTTGGTGGAAGGACTTTCTGACAGAAATGTAACGTGTGACAACTTTTTCACTTCGTATGAATTGGCAGAAGATTTGCATAAGAATCGCATGACTATTTTGGGAACAATAAGGAAAAATAAGACTGAAATTCCTTCAGTTCTACTCGACATGGGTCAAAAGCCAATTTATCATACAGAAGTTGTATATGAACATAAATTGCAAGCAGTTATGTTGTCATATGTTCCTCGCCGGTACCGATTTGTGACATTGCTCAGTACATACCACAATGTTGTCAACATAAATGAGAATAGTGAACAGAAGAAACCTAACATCATTGAAGACTACAACAAAACCAAGAGTGCAGTTGATACTATGGATCAAATGGTGGCTACGTACACATGCAAACGAAAAGTCAATCGGTGGCCAATGGCAGTGTTTTGTAACATGCTTGATGTTAGTGCGTTGAATGCATTCGTGACGTTCATTGCATTGTTTCTGAATTGGAAAAATTCTAAAACGAACCATAATATTCGTCGTCGCCTTTTTATCGAGCAGCTTGGATTGATTCTCGTTGAAAAACAGATCACTAAACGTAAAAAACAACCTCAAAGTAATGATGCTTCCAGTGTTATTCAAAGAATTCGGGGGATTCGCCATTTACCAAGTACATCAAAACGAGGCCGATGCTACATCTGCACATATAAAAATAACAAAAATCTTTTTGCCACACGCTGTGAAAAGTGTAGAAATTTCATTTGTGCTGAACATAATTTCAATTTATGCGAAAATTCTACAAATAATTGACAAAAGTTAAAAATTCAATTTTTTTTCTAATATATGTAATATTTTAATTTTAATTTCATTCTAAATCTACCTTTATGAAGTTCAAATGTATTAATATGATAGTAAACAATATAATAAACATAAAAAATCACAAAAAATAAATGGTTGTTAATTTTTTTTAGCTTTTTTACAATTAAAAATATATGTGTATCCGCGCGCATACAATGGGACCGATTAGATGTATATATTTCTCGAGGGACCGATGAGGGTTAAGGAATTCATGTAAACTGCAAGTGGTGTCGGCTTCAATGGTCGCGGTGTAGTTGGCAACGTGATTACAATGATGGCGGCAGCAGCAGCATAACAATCATATGTTTTGTGACACTTGAATTTTCACAAGTTCGTATTTGTTTGGAAGAGTTGAAGTTGAACAATGAATATTTTAAGATCAGTCGTTAGCTTTGCTAACGCAATTACCAAAATAACAAATATTACGCATTTATGAAGCAGCTGAGCAAAGTATGTAAACAAGCACACGATGTTACCAATCTAAGCAGTGATACCAATTGCTTTGGTTTTGTCGCCTACGAAAGAGAGACTAGCTCAAAGCTTGGCGACAGCAACATCTGTGTTCTGTGTTCCTGTTGCCGTGCCATGTTGCCAAAATAATCATTTCCATAGGATTGTTCTGATTCTTTATTTTGACAGATGCAGTCGTGTCGCTGCCGTCGTCTATGTGTTCGGGGCAACATGGTAAATGTAATCCTAATCCCTAAATTTTAATTTAAATGCCTTTGCAGAAACGAATCCAAGCCGGTTTTTTTTGTCGCTTCTCGAGGCCACCACGCAGATATCGGTGGTATAACACCAGGATCTATGCCACCCCATTCCACATCGCTTGCACAAGAGGGCGCTGCATTTAAGTCGTTTCTGATAGTACATAACGGTATATTTCAGGAAGCAGAAATAGTGCAACGACTTGAAACACCAACGAATGTAAAAGGTGCTACCGGTACTCGAAACCTTGCTGATAATATATCGGACCTTAAAGCGCAAATAGCGGCAAATCAGAAAGGCATTCAGTTGGTTTCAGAGCTGATAAATGGTTTTGGCTTAGATGTAGTCCAGGCTTATATGAAATATATACAACATAATGCAGAGCTAGCCGTTCGTGATATGTTGAAAGAAATCGCTCAAGATATATTGCAGCGAAATGGTTCAACAATATTGGAGGCTGAAGAACTGATGGATGACGGTTCACCAATCAAACTACGTGTGTCGATAAACCCTCAAGAAGGATCGGCTGTTTGTGATTTCAGTGGTTCGGGTCCAGAAGTTTGGGGCAATTGCAACGCTCCCCGGGCCATTACACTTTCAGCTTTAATATACTGTATGCGTTGCATGGTTGGCCATGATGTACCCCTGAACCAAGGATGTCTGACTCCTATTAAGGTTATTATTCCGAAAAATTCAATCCTGGACCCTTCTGATGGTGCAGCAGTGGTCGGTGGCAATGTCTTGACGTCACAGCGTATAGTGGATACTGTGCTAAAAGCTTTTAGTGTTTGTGCTGCTTCGCAGGGCTGCATGAACAATATAACAATCGGTGATGAACAATGGGGTTATTATGAGACGGTAGCTGGAGGTTCTGGTGCTGGGCCTACGTGGCATGGTGCAGACGGCGTACATACACACATGACCAACACTCGAATAACAGACCCCGAAATTCTCGAGTTACGCTACCCAATTATTTTACAGAGATTTTGTCTGCGCGCTGACCATTCGGGTGGGCGAGGAAAATTCAGTGGAGGCGAAGGAGTAGAACGAGAACTGTTGTTTCGTAAGCCGGTAACTCTCTCGATTTTAACTGAGCGGCGTACACTGCAGCCATATGGCATGGGCGGTGGATTGCCCGGAAAACGAGGACTGAATTTGTTACTTAAAAAGGATGGCCTCATAATTTCGTTAGGCGGTAAAACCTGTGTGGATGTAGATACTGGGGTAAGTTTAAATTACTTAGAACTAGCTTAAACTAACAGGCCTGCTGACATAGTTTTGTATTTTCACAGGATATTTTTTCAATGAAGACCCCTGGTGGTGGCGGTTATGGTGTACCAACCAAAAATTCCGAAACCCGATACGATTCTAAATTTATCAAAAAACATGATACTGAACGTGGTAGTTTACTTGATTATCGACAGCTGCAAGAGTCTGCATAAACTTCAAATCAAATAAACTAATGATTCAAATAAAGTAAATTGAAATTGCTTAAAATAATTTTCAGTAATGCAACAATTTATAGTTTTTTGTTGTCAATCAGGTTGCTTCTTTTGTCAACAGTATATTTTCTACAGTGTCAAGGTCTATTTATATAATGTAACTGTAACTTTTGTTTACATTTTTTACTGGTTTTGTTGATTTTGTAGACATAAAGTGCAAATTCAAAATAATTGACTGTCCTCACTCGATTTTTTCTCTAAAACAATTTACGTTTCATTCTATTGAACAAACTTAACTTGTTTCTCAAATAGTGAAACTGCACTGAAATTCTAAAAACTACGGCACCAATTGTAAAATATGCACTGTAACCACAACTGGGAAAAGTCGGGTAACTTTTCGAGAAGCGTCCAATCTCGCAGCGGTCGCACGCTAAATTAAAGAAAGTTTTGAAACATCGCTTTAGTGTTAACCGTACAAGTCATTCAAGAATATCGCCATACTATGTACGAGTACGATTTTTTTTATTTTGAAAACTTTCAAAACTATGAGGTTTTTTGTAAAAAGTTTGATTTTCGACCATGTTTTTTGGTCTATTTGTGAGTGTAAAAATGGAACAAAATAAAAATTTCAAAATCGTACTCGGGAAAATATATATAAATATGTCTCCTGAATAACTGAAAAATTGATCGAATTCGATTAATATTTCTTGAAGAAGTCTTACCAACAAGTTTGAAAAAAGCAACAACCTCAAGGTCGTTCTAAAGTCGCGAGTGGGATGACTTTTAATTTCCAAAATTTTATCTTACAAGATAAAGCATGTATCAATAAAACTAAAAAAAAATTACTGGATTATCTCAAGTAGTTCCTTCGCAATTTACTCCGAAAAATAGACTTAAATTTTCAGCTCGTAACCAGAAGACCCCCTTAAGAACATCTGGACCGATTTGGCTGGTTTTTTTTTGTATTCGTAGTTGTCAGAACAAGGTTTGTATTAGTGTCCGACCGAATATTCGGTTTCGGCCCAAAAAAGTGGTTTCGGTCGGACACTAGTTTGTATCAAAGAAAATATTAGGAAAACGGGGCGTAGCACTTTTTCACAAGCCCAAATTTTTAGATGATAACTTTGGAATCATAAGTCACACATCAACTACAAACTTACTATTCAGTCATGTTCTTCGACAGAGGGAATCGGGCGGGTATTGGACGAGAGGGCGTGGCACCACCCATACAAGCCAAATCTTTAATATAGAATATCTTCGAAATTGTAAATCGTACAACACTGAAATTTAGTACCCCGTCGTCCCATAGATAAGTCAATCTACTGGTAAGATTTGACGGGCATTGGATAAGGCTCGTGGCACATTTTTTGTGACCCAAATGTTCCGCTGAATTATAAGTCGCACAACAATGAAACTTAGTACGAACCTACCATTTTCCCTTTCGTCAGAGGGAATGGTGCGGGGCGTAAGTAAAAATTATAAAAATTGGTTTTTGAAATTGGCATGTTTCAAGCGCAGTCCATTTCTTGACTGAAACTTAGCAGCAATATTGCTGATTTGTGGGCCTCAATTACGTTAATCAGTAGCTCTTCTTTTGGTTAGTTTTCTTCGTCAATTTGCATCGCCATAGATTCGCCATCTCGCGCATTTCATTATAAAAAAAAGGAACAAATGTTTTGCGAGACGAAGTACGCCGGGTCAGCTAGTAATATATGGATTGTCCCAAAGATTTGGGAGAGTTATTGACTACGAAAGATTAAAAATTCGAGTTTTTGTACTATTTTTAAAACTGTTAAGTTTTTGAATGTTTTATCATAGACAAAAAGAATTATTTCCTATGGTTTTAAAATTTATAATGAATGTCAAATTATTTAGGCCTGTTTTGAGCCTAACAAATTAAGAAGTTATAAAGCACTAAGCGAGAACATATATTCATATTCATTCATATTTTCGGTTGAAAATATAATTGGATTTTTTGACAATCCAATCATGTCGATTGAAATTCTAATTTGATTTTAACACTTCTGTTACCTTAGGGTCATTTTCGAGTAAAATTTGACTTTAAAGAGCCGTAACTTTCTTATTTCTGGTAAAGAATTGTTTTCCTTTGGACTCAGTGACTAATTTTATGCCATTTGAATATACGCTAAATTTCATTTTATTTGCAACACTGGTTTACGTGCAAATGAGCAACTATACAAATTTGACCTTAGGGTCATTTTATGACCCATAGTACTGAACGCAAGAAATTGGTCTATGCGATGTGAATTTTATTGGATTTGGTTTCAAAGTGTCGTGGATAAATATTTCTGGCATTTTTGTTTTGTTTTGTGTTGGTAAGAGGGCGTGGCACTAGCAATACCACCCTTTCTACTATGGAGTAAAATCGAAATTATGAGTCATACAGCATTGCAATTTCGTGCAGTGTCCCCATGTAGACATATTGTTCCACTGGAAATACTTCATGGGCGTTTAATAATGGGCGTGGCACTCTTTTAACGATCCAAATTTTGTATATAACTTCGAAACTATAAGTCGCACATCAATGACACTCAGATCGAACTTACTATTGGGTCATGTTTTTCGAAGGGGAAAAGGGGGAAGAGGAAAACGGCATTTAATAAAGGGCGTAGCATCTCAATGAGCAGTACAAGAGCTTTTAAGTTTCAAGGGATCGAAACCCAATAGTACGAAAACTTTATGTTTGCTGGTATGAAATCTTAATTGACGCTTTCAAAATAAATAGTACCTACATATAGTACGATTTCTAGCGAGTAATAAATTTCTAAAAAATTCCAAAAGGAGTGTGAACAAGCTAGATCAAATTTCTGAAACATATTCGTGTCAGCGACAAGCAACAAATTTACTCGTTGCTGCAGTTCGTAACTCTATTATTCCTTGCGGCACCATTGCATTTGTGATGTGAAATTCATCCCTGGAGTGATAACGTAACGCCGTTTATTCTATAATTGGAAAAGTTACTTCCTGGGCTTCAATTTTGCGAAAAGAAAGGAAACCAATAATATAATCGTGTGAGTTATCCTCAGCGGTACATTCATTAAAGAAGAAGATACTCAGTGAACGGAAGCGATGGGGCGCAATTCGGGTCAGCCGAATATATTCATTTTCATCTTCGGGAAATCGAATAATATTAATTAATATATATTATAATTTGTATTGGTTCATTGATTTCAATATCTAGTATAACTTTAATATTTTGGCATACTTTTATAAATTAAACCTCTAAACTGAGTAATTTTTTGTGGGTCACGGGAACAGGATTTCTTGCGAAATCATTTATTTTTGGGCGATTAACGATTAATGATTGTTATCTGTTATATATAATATAATTATCCAAAAATTAGTTACGATATAGTTTTAACTTCTGAAGAAATCGCAAGAATTAAAGTGGCCGAGAAGAATCTCAAGAACCTGGACATGCTCTCCATGTTGAACATATTTGACTTCAGTAAGGCCAAATAGTCGCTTTACAATAATAAAAGTAATAACTAATTGTTAAAACCACAATGTCTTAACTTTTTTGAACTAAATACAAAGAAATAAATCGGGGTCATTTTATGACCCAAGGGTCAAATGTGCGAGTTTTTCCTAGGGTAACAGAGGGGTTAAACAAAAATGTGAATGTGTTATCGCTTAGTACTTTATAACCTTTTCATTTTCGTCGGATTATGGTAAAGTAAGGTTAAAACTGTACATATGTAAATAAGGTATGTTTTGTCTTGGATTTTCAATAAATAAATAATTAAATAATTTTCTTATTAAAAAAAATAGCAACTGAAAACTGATAGTTTTTGAAAATGGTAGGAATCTTCACTTTTCTAACTTTCATCGTCACTTACTCCACAAAATCTTGTCTGGTTGGGACAATCCGTGCTTTTTGGACGATGGCGTTGACCGAATGGTTTGTCTTAGAGACATGTGCTCATAAGTAAAATAAAAGGAAGAAACTGGTTTTTCGAAGACTCCGAAAACGCATCGTGTTCAGCAACCCAAAATTAGTCTAGAAAATACTTTCGTTTTTAGATGAATTTTATCAATAGGTTATCAATTACAATTTTTAAGTAGTGTTTTGGAATAACAGCTTAATTCAAAATTTTTCTTCGTTAATTTCTTAACACAAGTGTTCTCATATTATTATTTTTTAAATAAGTGTTTAATTCGATTCGTCGCGGAGCGGGGGAAATGAAACGCACGGTAATATCGGGTTTAAGGGTGATCTTTATTACACGACGTACGAATGACGAGTAATATAAAGAATACAATAAACATTAAACGATACAAACGGCCGAAGCCGGGGAGCAGGAAATAGGGGGAGACATGAATACAAAAGGACAAGGAAAGGAAGGGATTAGAGGTGGGATCGACAGATCATTAGAGACAGCACTCATTTAGCCATCGCGGCCGCCATTGCATATTGCAATTAATTTATGCCGCGGGACAGACGTGGAGGACTCCGGGATGCCACTTTTACGGGTGCGGGGGGGGGTCGTCCGTCGTCGCCTCGTCCTCGAGGAAGTGCTGCTGCAGCGGTTGGGGCGTAGTCACCGATCTGCAAATAGTAAAAGATGTCATTTACTTGTGGCTAAGCTGCGAGGTGTACTTAAGCTACAGCCGGGAATGTGCGAATATATAAATTGGCTGAGTTGCCATTACTTTAACGGAAGTGAAAAGAATTTCGAGCGAGAGTTATAGGGGGGTTCGAGGGGTTGCTTATAAACAAGGCCAACTCCGCTCGGGATAAGTATGTGCTCGTACGGCTCGAACGAAGCAGGAGACCCGACTGAGAATGTCGGTGTGCTCGTCGAGAGGGTTATGAGGGATTATTTTGTACGTTATACTCGTATGTTCGTAAGGCTCGAGAGAAGCAGGAGAACCAAACGAGAATGTCGGTTTGCTCTTCGAGAGGGTGGTGACAGTCAACCGCTCTTTGGTCCGGAATTGGAACTGTGCGAGCATGGGAATTGCTAGAGCCTTTCCACCCGAGAGGGAGATCTTATAGATCTTGGAGTTTATACCCGATCAGTCCGACGTCTGCGGGATTTGCAGCGCTTGGAGCAAGTCGCACTGGAGTGGCAACTGTCCTCTTTTCGGACCCGGGATGGAGGAGGTGCAATGAGGAACTGCGAGGGAATACAATTTCCGTCAGTTGCAGTGAATGTGGAACGAGTGGCGTCAAACCAACGCTCTTGTCGAACCCTTTTGGGAGACCTCATTAGAGGTGAAAGCCATCCTGCGGGGGCGAAACGGTTGGCAACGAAGGGGGGAATTTGCCGGTTTGGGAATGAGTTTGCAGGAGTGGTGGGTTCAGAGTGATTTTCCCTTATTTCCGGGGTGGAAACCCTACGGGATTGAGGGCGGCAATCACTTTCGAAAGGGCTTCCTTTAGGGTAGGAAGGTTATTTCGAAGGGCGGGTCTAATATGCATATGGCGATTTGGTACATCTGTGGTACATGTCAAATGCGAAGAAGGGGGTACTGGACCGCTCAATACCCAACCGAATACTGTATGCTGAGCAAGTAAGCTGCCACATACATTTCGGTGGATACCTTCGAGCATGATCTGCGGGATGAGATCACTGCCAATCACTATTTCGATCTGCGCTGTCTCGAAGGGGTTTGGATCAGCGAGATCTAGCATGGCGAAATCTTTCATATTGAGGGGGTTTATATGAGAAGGTGGGAGCAATTTCGTAAGCTCTTGGAGCACGATAGCTTGCACGGGGAGTTTCGTGCTCGTTTGAGGGACCGAGATTTGGAAGGAGGATTTCTCGATTGGCAATTTGAGGCGTTTCTGGACCTTCGAAGAAATGAAGGTTCGCTGAGAGGCTTGGTCGATCAACGCTCGAACCTTAAGCAATTTTCCTGAGTGCTCAATAGACACCAGTGCCGTAGGCAGAAGGGATTGGGTGCCATTATTGGAGTGTAAGGCTTGTACTTGGGGCGTACTTTGCCTGGAAGATGTGCGGGGTTGCGCATCCGAAAGGGGGGAATGAGTAGAGGAGCTGTTTTTCGTTGGTTTCTGAGCTGTTGCGACCTGTGGAGTGGTCGAATGTGACCGATTGAGCGATTAAGAGGGCTGCGCATTGCTTTTGGGGAAATGAAGCATGGAATGGTGCTTCATTTGGCAATATATGCACGTAAAATTGCTTGTACAATTTTTAGTTAGGTGTGATGTAGCAAGACAATTTACGCAGAGATTGTGCTTCTTAACGTTTCTAATCGACTCTGGGGGGTGAGTCCTTTGAAGCTGTGCAAGTCCGTATAGGATGGTTTGCGTTGCAGAGTTTGCACGCGAAGTCCCTTTTCAGTTGAGTGTGATAATTTAGGGATTTGTGTGGCCGATTTGGGAGGACATTGGAAGTCGAAGGTTGAGATTTCGGCTTGGCGGGGCGAATGCTTTGCAGCCGTTCAAGTACCTCATATCTGCCGGTCAGGAACTCATCCATTTGCGACCAGGGTGGCAGATCCTTCCGGGATGTCAATGACTGCTCCCATAGAGCGAGTGTCTTTTGGGGCAATTTGATACAACATATCGCTCCTTCGCTGCAAGAACGTCATAACTCAAAAAAAAAAATTTTTCAGTTTATGGCAACCCTGTGTGTATCTGCATATGATCTTTTATCTGCCAAAACCACTTTGTAAAATATTCAATACTTTGCTCACAAGACGACATGAAACATTTTTTGCTACCTTGAACTCCCTGTAATGGTAAACTTTAAAATTGAATTTTCTCGGAATGATGTAGTTTTGAGTTATGACGTTCTTGCAGCGAAGGAGCGATATGTAAACCAATAGCGGATCCCAATTGTCAGTGTCTACGGCCTGAGTATTGAGAACAGACAGACAATTGGTTATAGTACTCTGGATCCGCTGAAGTGCCTCACTATTTTCGGAGTGGGCAGGAGCGATATTCAAAAGCGATCTAATTTTAGTGTCAATGGATATGCGTTTGTTTTCGAAGCGCGCTTTTAAAGCTTCCCACGCGAGTCCGAAATTCTCATCGGTTAATGCATATTGCTTAACAATAGCACCGGCTTTACCTTGCGTTTTGTATCGGAGGTGATACAATTTTTGGGCTGGAGTGAGCTGGGGGTGGTTGATGTAAACCGCAGTAAACATGTCCCGGAAGGACGGCCACTGCTCATAGCCCCCGAAGAAAGTTTCGGTATCACAAGGTGGAACTTGTAGGCAAATGTAGGGGGTATTTGCTGGTTCTAGGGGTCGAACCGGTTCCATATGCGCAGCGGGCTGGGGGACTGAGCTTGGAGCTTCTCAATGATGTCCGACATCTGAGCCATGCATTGTCTATTGGCTCTTGTCTTCCGCAATGAAGACTGCCTCATGTGCGCGCAGAAGCCTCTCCCATTGAGCTTGCAGATTTTTCTGCTTAATTTGGATTTGACCAGGGATTTGGTCAAATCGTCAATGGGAGCCGATGAAAATTGTGTGCATAATAGCACGAGTCTATCGTACTCGAAAGTGAATTTTGCAACACTGGGATCGGTTGCTTTGGGACTAGAAAGTTTGGAGCGCGTGTGGGTGGCTCCCGAGTGACAGGAACTGTCAAACGTTCATGGGCTGACTTTGTGTGTCTGGAGGAAGGAGTCTCCATTGTGACACTTTGTCGTTTAGGTGATCGCGCAACAGGCATTTTGTTTAAGAAAGCTCGACAAAGAGTTAAAAGTTTGGTTAAATATAAATGTAGGGTGTTGGGAAATAGACGTGTAGTCTAACCGCGTCCGCGCGAACGATATTTGAGAATTGAAAGAGTTGAGAATGGGACAATTCGTTAAAACGAATTTGTATTTCGAGTCGAGCACAATAGTTTACAACCGTGTGTGTAAACAAGCAAAATTTGTAAATGTGAATGGGTAATAAACAGAAATGTGTATATGGGAATTGGGAATGTATGTAAAAATTATTAAAATAAAATATAATATAAATGTGTAGTCAAATGTGTATAAAAATGAGTCTTTATTTGTGAAAAAAGTGAACTTATTTGTATGTGAATGTGAATGTGAATATGTTTGAATATACACGTATGTGTGTGTATGTGTATAAATATGTGTGTGTATAAATATGTGTATGTATAAATATATATATGTGTGTATGATTATTTGTTTTAGTGTGTTAATGTAAGTACAAAGAGTGCCCAAACAAATTTGTGTAATAAAAATTTTGTGTGCGAGTGAGGGAATTTGTCCCACTGTATGCACTTGGGGTGGCAGCAGGTGTGCAGTGTATGAGTATATGTGCAGCAGTATTGAAAGTTTTCTAAGTCCTAGAAAATTGTTCAATATGCTGCAAAATAAGGTGACTCGTCCCACTGTGCTTGCGTTGTTTACTTCTGCTAGCGAAAGAGGGGAATTGCTTAGGCAGAAGTGCGAAAATGGGATTGCACTTGGAGGCAGCAGCGGGAGTGCTTGCTGCTTGTGCGTGCGTATATCGCACAAAGCGAAACGCGAAAATGTTCACAAGTGGGAGAGTGCAATGCGCAATGCAAAAGGTGGGGAAGTGCGTGCTGTTTTGACAGCGGTGATCGCACAAAGGGAAATGCGAAAATGGGTGTAAGTTAAAAAGTGGGAGATCAGCAGCTGGAGTGCTTGCTGCTGATCTGAAATATGCACAAAGCAAAAGAAGGGGAAATGTGCAAATTACTGAGTGGGAAGCAGGCTGCAGCGGGAGTTTTTGCTGCTTTGCCTGCGTAGGTCGCACAAAGGAGAATGTGCAAACAAAAAGCGCAACAGTATGTGCAGTAGCGGGAATGCTTACTGCACTGAGCTATTTTGTATGTGTACGGAGAAATGTACACGACAGTGGCGGGGAACCAGTATGTAATATTTGAACTGGATTTTAGGGAATGGGAATATTATATATATATTTTTTAAAATATATTTTATATGTTAGTGAATGTATAATGAGTAATGTGTTAATTTTTATTAAAATGTTTTTGGGCTTATCTTTGGGGGCCCGAGTATGGGGGATCTCCTCTATAGCTGTTGTTTGTCCGCCGTTCGTGCGCTGCTATGTGGTGCTGTGTTGTTGTTTGCAGTGCTCTTCTGCTTTGTGTTCTCATGTGGGTGTGTTTGTTGTTGTTTTTATATTCTGCTGCCCTTCTTTTAATGTGTCTATTGTGGTTGGAGTTTGTTTTTGTTTTAACTTTGGTTATTTGGTGCACTAAAATATTGTAATCGCACTTTTTGGTTTGTTTCACTGTTTGTTGATATGTCACTCTTTGTTTGTTAATATATTTTTTTCTTTTTGTTTGTGTCACTTTTCACCTTTACTTAGTTTTGTTGTAACTATATGTTTGGCGGTTTTTTTGTGTCTCCTTGCACTTTTCAATATGTTTTTGCACTTGTTGATTGTCTTGTATTTGAAATTTTTATGTTTCCGCGTCGCTGGTTCAAATCGCGAGCGGCTCGAAGGACCATGTTTAATTCGATTCGTCGCCAAGCGGGGGAAATGAAACGGTAATATCGGGTTTAACCCTTCGATGAGTGAGAAGGTCCCTAGGGACCTTTTTGCATTTTCAAACTGAAGTGACTTCTATTTCGGCCACGACAACCCATGTAGTTACCATGTATTCCAATAGAATTTTGTTGTTTGTGCGCATCGTTTAAAAAAAAATCAAGGCGATCCGACCATTAGTTTAGGAGTTATTGAGGTTTTATTGAAAATAGTACGCGGACGTGTGACAAGGTCCGTAGGGACCTTGTACTGAATTTTTATGCAATGACTAATAAATGCATGTTCTTTGGGCATCGTTATACTTTTTTTATTGTTTGAACACATAACTAATTTGTTCTTTCAATTCTGGCTACTTTTTGTTTTATTTTTATTGTTCCTTTCATTGAAAGCAATAAACCAGTTCTTTGAATTTACTTTATCCCTAAATGTCCATATGCGCAGGTGTTCATACATAACCAGTTCTTGGAATTTTTATACCTAAATGTCCACGTGCGCAGGTATACGTACCAAACCAGTTGTTTCAATTTACTTCATCCCTAATGTCCATGCGTTCAGGTATACGTACGAAAGAGTATATAAGAAGTTGTAGTTTCGTAAACCAAATCAGTCAAAGTTTAGACAGAGAACAGTAAAATCGTGTGTGAAATTGTATTACAAATAAAATAAAAACAAAAATATAAAAATGGCAGATGCAAGTAATGTAGACATTGCTGAAATGGTTGTACGCCGTAGTACACGTTACCAGCAAATGAGTGCGGATGAAAGGCGTGCAGCTGATATGAGATTTGCAGACTTTATGGATGAAGAGATGGATGAAGAAGTTGATATTGCTGCACTTGGTAATGAAGCTGAGGATGATGACGACTGCACATACCAACCCGCTGAAGAGTCAGATGCCGAAACTGAAGGATACGTAGAGATAAATGAAGATATTGATGACGACGATGATGAAGAGGAAGAAAATGATGCACCGGAAACAAATGAAAACTACTATATTGCTAAAGATGGCACCCAATGGTGTAAAAAAGCACCACCAACTTGTTGGTGGTTATTTAATTATAACACTCAACGTGGCGTATGGCACTCATACGCCACATTGCGCTGCGCAAAAAAATGCACACATCACAATTACACAGTTTGTCATTTAATTGTAACACTCAACGTGGCGTATGACACTCATACGCCACGTAGCGCTGCGCAAAAAAATGCACACATCGCAATTACACAGTTTGAATGTATTTTTTTGGATTGGTGTCTTCAGCAAATTTGTTGGTCGTTAAAATATCTAAAACTTGCCGAAGACAGTAAAGCGATATTCGAAACGATTTAGGACCTACTTAAGCGACAAATTTGACGAGAATTACCAAACTTCAAAGTCGGATTTCTCATAAACTAGAGCCAATCTTACCAAACGGCTGGTGGATCTCAACTCAGTATACCTATAGGAAACTCACCCAGTAGGTCCCCCCCAGTGTTATTATTTTGGGATTTTTTTTTGTTTACGTTGTTCATAACTTTTATTTATTTACGTTACCGATAACTATTATTTTGAGAAAATTTGTTTTACGTTGCTTCATAACTTTTATTTATGATTTTTATTTATTTACGTTACCGATAACTATTATTTGAAAGAAAATTTTTTTGACGGTGCCTCATAACTTTTATGAAAGACATTTTTTTATTTACGTTGCCTTACCACATTTTGAGCATGAATTGATTTTTAATGGTTTAGTTGTTGGTGGAAATAAGGTTTCTGCAGTTAATTTGCGTTTGTCAATTTAAAACAATTAAAAATGAATTCATATCCAAAATGTATTTATTCAACGTAAAAAAATTTTTTTTTTCAAAATAATAGTTATCGGCAACGTAAATGCAAAAAAATCATAAATAAAAGTTATGAAGCAACGTAAAAAAAAATTTCTCAAAATAATAGTTATCGATAACGTAAATTAAAAAAGTCATAAATAAAAGTTATGAAGCAATGTAAAAAACATAAATCCCAAAATAATAATTATCGACAACGAAAATTATACTTGTTACTTATAAGAGTTATTATGCAACTCAAAAATATTTATTACATGATAATAGTTACAGGCGACGTAAAAATTTTCTTATTGGAAATAGTTATTATAAAACAATAATTATAGAAATTTCTTAAACTAGGGCAATCTTTTCATTCCCCAAAATATGGATAATAATTATTTTAGGTCTCAGCTTACACTCCTCATGAAGCACTAACCGTCGATGAGCAGTTGAGCAGTGAAGGGAATGATATATTCCGGCAAATTGCCTAACCAAGAACGCGAAGTAAATCAAGGGCAGTACGTGGTGCTTGAACTTGCGGAAAACTATTTGGATGCAGGCCGCACAATATACGCGGATAATTTCTTCACTACTTTGGATTTGGCGCGTATTTTGATGAGGAGGAAGACCGCATATGTTGGCACAGTGCGCTACAACAAAACTTTTGTTCCACGGGAATTGAAGAAGAACCCGAAGCGCCCCATCAACAGCACATTGTTCGGGTTCAACGAAGGGGACATAGCGTTGTGCTCATATGTACCTAAGAAAAATAAAGTTGTGAACGTGCTGTCTACAAAGCACTACACTTGCCGTGTCGACGAGCAAAGTGAGAAGCGGAAGCCGTTTGGCATATTGGACTACAACGCCAACAAATGCGGCGTTGATACAATGGACCAGATGCTTGGCACGTACACATGCAAGCGATCAACGAAACGCTGGCCACTGGCCATGTTCTATAATATGCTGGACGTCGCTGCATTGGCTGCTTTTACAATTTATAATGAGATGAAGCCGATAAAAAGGAGTGACAGACGGCGGTCATTCCTGTTACTTCTCACTAAACAATTGAATAATTTAATAATTGACTGGCACGACAGCCCGCTTACGCGAGACTAAGGCCTAGCTTCCCGCAACTACCCGTGTTGTGCGTGTGAATTTTTACGTGGGTTGAAGGGACCTACAGTTTAATGCCGGTTCCGAACGGCAGGTTGGGAGCTTTTTCATAAGCAATTTTTACTCTCAGAGGTTTGCCATTTCCAGCTGAGAGGACAGCCACCGAAAGAGAAAACGAGTTTTCCCGTTATTTTTTTAGGTGTTATTACAGGCAGTATTTGAACCTGAGGTTGCTGCCTGCGACTCGCGGTCCAACGCACTAACCAACTGAGCCACGGCGGCTGCAACTAAACAATTGGCCACACCAAATATCGAGGAACGTGCCCTGAATAACCATATTTATTTTATTTATTTATTTATTTTTATTTTTAAGGTTACACTACCTAAGAACATGGTTCTTTTATAAGTGCATCAACTAGTATTAAGTAACAGTTGTATCGAGCTTAAAAAGAAAAATACAAACTTTATACTTAAGGCTATTACAGAAAAAGTACAGTATATAGGAGGTAAGATACAATGCAAGAGTTAAAGAGAGAGATGTGAGAAATAAGTTTTGATGATCTGCAATCGAAAGGCACACCCATTACAATAATTCATTGAAATAATCAAAAATTCGCGCTTTATAGTTGTTTCTATTCAGTCCAGCTTTCAGAGTCTCCGGAAGAGAGTTCCATAGTCTTACGGCGTTAATGAAAAAAAGTCTAGAAGAGGTCAGGTACACATACTTTGGAACGATAAGGTTGTGATGTCTTCCCGACTTAGGCATTTGAAGTTTGTCATATAAATATTTCGGCTCTTTCCATTCAACTATTTGAAATATGAATGCACAGTTTCTTGCTGACAAGTAATTTGTGATGCTGCAACCAAGAATTTTATTCCTCCACAGCGAGACATGGTCATATTTTCCCAGCCCATATACATATCGAGTAATGTTATTAAATGTCACATTTATTTTGTGTGACGACTTGGAGTCAAGTTTGCTATAAACCAGCTCTGAGTATGTTATATGGGGCACAATAAGCTGCATGGCTAGCTTTCGTCTGGTCTCAAGCGGAGTGAAGGAGGCAGAAATTCTTAGTCTACGCAATATTGCGTATACATTTTTCACAACTTTGTTTATATGGTCAGAGCAAGTCAGCTTGGAGTTAATCATGAATCCCAAGTTTTTTATTTTGTCAGTAAGCTTAAGTGCACTATTACTAATGAAAAGAGGGGGTATATTGTCAGA
The DNA here is from genome assembly GCA_963668005.1 of Melieria crassipennis. NCBI lineage: Eukaryota > Metazoa > Arthropoda > Insecta > Diptera > Ulidiidae > Melieria > Melieria crassipennis. Next base: position 34,350,019 of record OY764963.1, on the reverse strand, counting down.
TTGTACTACCCGATTGCTTATAGGCAAAACATATGACTTAGATGCATTTAGATATAAAGCGTTATTAAGGGCCCAGTCCGAGATGGCAGACAAATCGCTATTAATTTTAAAACATAAATCTTCCACAAGACCAATACGACTAGACAAATACAATTGGATATCATCAGCATAAGCATGGACCTTAACATACTTGCACACCAAGAAAACATCATTTACAAAGAGACTAAACAAAAGGGGACCAAGTACAGATCCTTGAGGAACACCAGCACCAATTGGTTCAAACTGAGATGAGGAATGCATTCCCCTCACTTGTTGAACTCTGCCAGCAAGATAGCTACACATTAATTTAACAGAGCAATCAGAGAATCCGAAGTTGCACTTAAGTTTCTCACATAATAGTGCGTGGTTAACCGAGTCGAAGGCTTTGGAAAAGTCCAAAAGGCATAAAAGCGTTAGTTCATCATGGTCAAAAGGCATCCTAATATCATCTAAAATTTTCATCATTGCAGTGGAACAACTATGCTTTGGTCTAAAACCAGACTGCAGGGGTGACAGTAAGTTGTTATCATGAATGAAGGTTGAGATTTGTTCCGCCATTAAGGACTCACAAACCTTCGAGAATGCCGGTAAGATACTGATTGGTCGATAGTCATTTGGGCTTAGCGCTGCGGTTACCTTCGCAACAGGCAAGATAATTGCTCTTTTCCATGCTGCAGGAAAACAGGCACTCGTAAAGCAATGATTAATTATATGTGTGAGAGGTCTGATAATAAAAGGTAATACAATTTTGACAAACTTAAGAGAGATACCATCATCCCCAACAGCATTTGACTTGATACGAGTAATGGATTTTATGACATCAGACTCAGTAACTCCAACAAATTGAAATCGCTTTTTAAATTCCACAGCAGGCGGAATAGCTTTAGTTAAAGGGGGGCAAATATTGCTATTGCTGGCACTAACGAAGAACTTGTTTAAGGCATTCGGGTCAATTTTGCAATCAGCAGCCTGATTGCCATGGATGTTTAAATTCTTTAAGTTGCGCCATAAGTCTTTCGATGGGAGAGAGGCATTCAATTTTTCTTTGCAATAGTTCCGCTTAGCCTGCCTTGTGGTCGCCGTCGCTTCATTTCTAGCAGATTTGTACTGACACCAAGATATATCTGTCCTCATTTGTTTCCAGTTGGAGTGCATCTTGTTGCGCTTTTTAATTGCCAAATGGACTTTGTTGTTGTACCAAGGACATGCCTTATTTCTGACTCGGATTTTACGAAGAGGGACATGCACATCAAACAGTATAAACAGTATAAACATATAACCGCATATCCCAGGATACGCAATGCGATGGAAGCATTTATTTATTTATTTAATTCAGTCTATGAACAACAATTCTTACAGACTATACAAACATGTCCTTACATACTAAGGCACTAAAACTAAAAAACAAAAAAGCATCTAAAGGAAAATACAACGTGGGCTAGTTAAGGGCATGGTTGAGACACTCAAGGAATTTGGATTTTGGAAGCGCAAAGTCGAGGTCCAAGGACACAAAAAGTCCATTGAACTCGATCAATGCTCTGGAGAGAGGAGCATTCTGCGCATAAGTCGTTCTTACGAAGCTGACATAAAACGGCACACGGCTCCGAAGGAACCTCCGTGGCGAATTAAAGAAAATCCTGCCAAGCAGAGCAGGACAGTTAACAGAGCCATTAATTATATCGAAAACGAAAGAAAGAGATAGGATAGTTCTCCTGCTTTGAAGGGACTTTAAGTTTATAAGTTTAAGCCGCGCAGTATAGGAGGGGAACGGTTCCACGAAACGAAGAGAGCGAAGGGCGAAGCGAAGAAAAACTTTCTGAAGGCGCTCAATACGAATACGCTCAATGTCCGCCTGGAGCAACTGAGCATCTGACAAGTTTTTAACTTCGTAATAAATTTTAAGGTCATCAGCATAGAGCAAAAAGCTTGCCGTCGTGAAGCAACTGCTAATGTCATTGATGAATAAGACAAAGAGCAATGGCCCAAGGATACTACCTTGTGGAACACCAGAGGAGGCTACAAAGGGGTCAAAGCGAACATGGTCAACAATTACCACACATTGACGGTTCCTTAGATAAGACTTGACCCATTTTAAGAAAGCTGAGTGAAAACCCAACAATTGAAGTTTCTTTACAAGGATCGAATGTGACAACCTGTCGAAGGCCTTGGAAAAATCAGTATATATTGTATCCACTTGAGAACCTTTCCGAAAAGCAGTGAAACAATCTTCGGAGAAAGCGGCCAGGTTGGACACGGTGGACCGCCCAGGAATAAACCCATGTTGATGCGGAGAAATAAGACTTTTTACAGCGAAGAATAATTTGTCCTTCACAACGCATTCAAAGAGCTTCGAAATAGTCGATAGTTTGGAAATAGGCCTGTAGTTACACACATCATTTTTGTTCCCACTCTTGAAAATTGGCGTGATAAATGCTAGCTTCCAGTCATCTATAAAAACGCCAGAGGCTAGCGATTTATTGAAAATCATGGTTATCGGATGAATGAGCGAGGCGCAGTTCTTAGAGAGTACTGCCGATAGACCATCAACGTCAGTTTGGGAAGAGGACCTGAGCCGAGCAACCCCATTTTCCACATCACTGGAAGATAGCGATAACGAACCAAAATCCAAAGATGATTCCTGACAGCATGATAACACGTCCGGGGCTTCAGTACTGGGGATAAAATTGGAATTAAAGAATTCAGCGAAAAGGTTTGCTGCCATTGCAGCAGAGTTGGCATGCCTTTTTATTAAAAAATAAAGCAGAGGGAATATTTGAGCAATTTTTCTTCGACTTGATAAAACGCCCGAAAACTTTCGGGTTCGACTTTATATTAGCTTCAAAATTTAAGATGTGATTTTTGTATAAAAATTTATCTAGACAGTTGAATTCCTTTGAATAATGTTTGTACATATCAAGAGAAAAAACGTCACCCGTTTTTTTGAATCTGCGAAAAAATTTGTTTCTCAGATTTTTAAGCTTCCTCAAACTCTTGGTATGCCATGGCAGTTTGTACCTATTCGTTGAATTGAGCGGGATATTGGCAAGACAGACTTCAACCACTTTGGATCTAAAAATATCAAAGCAGCGCGAGACGTCTGGGCTAAGAAGCAAAGTGTCCCAATCTAAATCAAAAAGCAAATTATCTAAGTGTAAAAAGTCGCACAAGTTGTAGTTGAAAGATGAGTTCTGATTTTCACTACTAGCGCGGAAGAACTCGTAGAAGCTCAATTCAAGTGTCAGAGGAACGTGGTGAGTAACAGCCGAGGAGAGTGGGGACAGACACTCCATCAAGTTAACATTTAAGTTATTGCCAATGAAGATTAGATCCAAAGTTTTTTGAAGCCTATTTTTGAAACAATTAACTTGCGCAAGAGCTAAATTTAAGAAGTTGTCAACTAAATACAGTTCACAAGCGCTATTAACATTGCAAGGGATCAGACCAAGAGAGTTATCATCATGAGTCCACGCAACACCACTGAGATTATAGTCTCCCAAAACACAAAGGTGATTGTCGCCCAGTTTGTTAAGCGCTAGTGATGTCACGTTATCAACGTGCCCTCAATAAAGTTGTTTAGCACTATTCGGCGGAATATAAGATGCACAGACGAATAGGGAACCCGAAGACCCCTGAACACAGACGCAGATTTGGTCTAAAAGCGAGTCAGAATTGTCCAGTATAAGGTGTGACGCACGATGCTTACACTGTACTGCAATAAGAACGCCACCTCCTCTCGAGCATCCAGTACTAACAGCGTCTATCTTTGCGGAACACTTGAAAGAGATTGGAGTCGAAGAATTTGTTGTCGAAAAAGTCAGCATTTAACCACGTTTCAGTAAGGACAACGATGTCGAAATCAAGCTGCGAACTCCACAAGAGAACTGATTGAGACTTAGTCCTGAGACCAGACACATTTTGGTAGAAGATATTTAACTGATTGTTGGCTAAAGTAACGCCATTAGCACTAGTTAAAGGAGCGGAAGTTGGAGACTGGGTTTCGGAAAAAACTGAAACGGACGTACGGTTACACTGGCGGGCCAGAGATCAGGAACGAGTAGCTTCTCATATGCCGAGTCAGAGACGCCCAACTTAAAATTGACTCTCCTCAGTGAGTCCAGAGAGGCATCTTTTTTCACTAACTTATAACAAGAGAGGAGCTGTTTATCTATGCATGCATGCTTAGCAACATAATTAATAATATTATCACCAGTTAAAGAAGGCGTAAACGACGAAATGTTCAAAGCTCAGAGCTCTGGTTTGAGCCAACAACAAAAGGTTGTTTCTTCCTATTGTTCTTCTTCACCTTAATCCACTCAGAGGTCTGATGTTTCGGCAGCAGGGGCGGTGTAGTGGGATGTCGCACGGCAGTGGGCTCAGCATCTAATGACGGTAATCCAGCAGAATTATCTGTGGCAGCAAGCGGCGCGATCCCAGCTACAAACGACGTCGCGTGAGCAGGAACAGCAACAGCAGCAGCAGGCACATCCTCAGAATGTATTGGAGCGGACGAAGAGATCGATTTCGCAGAGTTAACGACCACAGCAGGCGGCGCAGTCGCCCCTTCACCAGGCAGAGCGTTTATGCAAACAGCAGCAGGCGACGAACTTACGTTCAGCACCGAGGAAGCATTAAGAGCAGCAAGAACAGCATTCAAATCCGTTGTTTGAGAATTAGCGGGAGAGCGTGACGACGAACCAGTGTGGGCAGCAAAAGCGGTGATAGCTGGCGATTGAGAGCGCACGGTCTTGCATGCGGCTTTAGATGGCAGCGGCGAGCATGAGGCAGTAGAAGCTCCCTTAGCAGTAAGCACACGAGAATCAGCAACCTTGGCGCGAGAGCGAGTAACAATCGACTTAGCAGCCGCTCGCGAGCCCGGAATCAGCTTGTCATCACTCAAATGCTCAGAGTGTGACGTTTTGAACGAGCCACAAAGGTCACGCAACTCACTCAACTTGTCGAGCAATAACGGCACAAAAGAAGCGCAAGGTGTGCGTGGGGAAGCGATGCAGGAATCACAGCAAAAAATCAAATTAGGATTTGATTTAAAAAAATCCGCAGAAATGTTCAATCTAGCGCACTTTAGACGCCACGAAGTGCAACAGGTGCCACACGACGCAGAGTCCACAACAGAGCAAGGCAGTTTGCACTTAAAACAACTGACCATACTGTAAATGATGAGCAGCGAATAGGACACACGTCCGAACTCGAAGAATGACTCAACTGTTTGATGTCAGGGTAAGAAAAAACACCTTCAAATTCAAGAGTAGATTGTGTATTTATTTGTTTTTTATTTTTTTTGTTCATTTCAGATGATATCAAGACCGGTAGAAGCCGATGCACCGTCGTTTGCGGCTAGGGCGAATAGACCGTCATGTCGCCTTTGCCGTTCTGAGTACGGGCGGCAGCGGAAAACGAGGGCCTACTGCTTCGGATGCGGCAACGCTGTTTGTGGAGAACACAGCACAGTTCTACATCGCTGCAACACTTGCGCACAGGGCGGGGACAAGCGGAACACGCTCAACAACAATAGTTTTAAAGCTTTTTCATAGTAAAATTAAGAAAAATGGAGCAACAAAAAAAATTTAAAAATTTTATTTTAGTATGTACATAGTATTGTATCACAATGGGCCGCCTGGCCTAAGTGAGCTCCTCCTGGAGCAGCCACACCTACCTACCATGTACATAGTATTTAGTTATAAACAATAAAAACACAAAACTAAAAAAATAAAAAAAATTGTTTCATGAAAAAACCCTAATTTTCAAAAAAAAGGTCCCTACGGACCTTGTCACACGGCCGTGAAGTTCAGAATTGTCACTCATCGAAGGGTTAAAGGCTTGATTACACGTAACGAGTAGAGTGGCGAGACATGAAAATGGTACTAGACCGAGAGAATTGGGATGGCGAGCAAAAGCGACGAGTTGTTCAAACGTATTTTAACACGTGGTGAGTCAGTTCGGTTTTACAATGCACAAAATGAACTAAGCAACTCGCGCAATTACACTCAACCGAGCGAAAAGTGGTGTGTGACGCATTCCGCATGTGACGAGCGATTCCGCGAATCGCTGCGAAAAAGAGAAAAATATAACGGTAAAGTAGTACTCGGCTAGTGAACAAAATGTGATTCTAGTGACTCTCTCGCCACTTTACTCGGTCACTGACTCAATCAACAACTCGTCTTACTGTTTAGACGAAACGAGTACCCGTTCGAGTTGCTGTCTCGTCACTCCACTCGTTTCGTGTAATGAAGCCTTAAGGGTGATCTTTATTACACGACGTACGGATGACGAGTAATACAAAGAATACAATAAACATTAAACGATACAAACGGCCGAAGCCGGGGAGCAGGAAATAGGGGGAAACATGAATACAAAAGGACAAGGAAAGGAAGGGATTAGAGGTGGGATCGACAGATCATTAGAGACAGCACTCATTTAGCCAATAAGTATTTGGTAAATATAAGCACTTAACTCAATTTAAGATTACAGCAATTAAAAGGATATTTTTTCATTAGTTTCTAAATCAACTTCAGTCGATAAAGCTCATCAGTTCATGGGAAATCAAATCTTAAAATTGTTGACATGAAATACTGATATAAAGGGTTAGGTCCACTTGTAAGGCAAAAAAATAACGCTTTTTTGCTAATTTTTTCTGAAGACGGGTTTTATTATTTATGAATAAATTACATAAATAATACATTAAAGATACACACTTCAAGAAGTTACCAAAAAATTTTGATGTCAAAATGTCCATAATATTAACCCGGCGTTGGTGTGGTGGAAAAAAAATACGTTATTGGTGTGGTGGGGTATGACATACCCCAAGACTTGATATAGCAGCAACCTCACGAAACAACACAAATATGAAAGATAGCAATTTTATATTATTCTTAATTTACTTTTACGCAAGAAAATACAAAAGCACTTCATGTGCAAGCAATTTGTATAAGAAAATATCAAATATAACAAAAATAAACGAAAAGTACCAATATTTATAAGTTGACTTCATAAAATGAGGTTTACAAAAATGTCTGTATATAATTTTCCAAAAAACATAGTCTGTTTTAAAAATGACATACTTATAGTTATGTGACATTAAATTTTTGGAAGCTACCCTGAAAGAGGAGCGAATTACAGGGTCTCAAAATTACCACATTTTTCGCAATTCGTATAAGGTTTTTGCTCTCGGACAAACCGACATCGAGTGCTGTATTTACCACGTTTTGGTACAGCTTCGCCTTATTTCAAGGATTTACAGAATCATGATATTTTTGTGTATTAATGATATTTTTTGGAACATATGATACGATGAAAACGAGTGTCGTATGTGCTATTGAATTCAATGGAACATACGACATTCGTTTTCTACAGCGACGAAATGCGAATACTGAACTGGGAGCTTTTCTTGCACGTAGCAGTTGGGCAGTTGGTATTTGCCTCTTATTTTTCCGTACGGTATATTTTTTAATAAATCGACGACTACTAGACCACCAAAAATAAAAATTTTAATTCAAAATCATTTACACAAAAAGTTACGTTATTGGTGTGGTGGGGTATGTCATACCCCAATGAACTTTAGCGGGATGTGACTCAAATCTGGTCACACTTAAGTTGTTTTTGGAGAGCAAATGTGTATGGTTGGACTGTTATAAACAGCTACTAGAAGCAATAGTGCCCACATAAAACTGATATCCGTATTATTTACAAAAATACAACCTCTGGGGTATGGTATACCCCACCACACCAATGCCGGGTTAAGAGATATAGTCAATTTGCTGAGACACCAAAAAAAGACGTTTTGCGGTGATCACGATTGCAGCAGTCTGGATCATCTGAAACCAAAAAAACGAACGGGGATCTTTAGTACATCAGTTAATGCTCCGGATGGACGAAGGGTTTGTTCATATTTTGATTTGTCGCAACATGGCGGACGTTCAAAGTCAACATTTTTTTTTTACCCAAATTTTCGTCACTTTTTCGGCCATAAAAAAAAAATTTCATCGTACAAAAAAATCCTTCGTCCATCCGGAGGACAATTATATGTAAAATAAGTCGTTAAAATTTCAAAAGGATCAATACAGCCGTTTTCGAGTTACAGTGATCACCGACTTCGAAAACGTGGTTTCGAGAAAACCGCGTTTAAAGTTTTGAGTATAGTTTAAATCTTTCAAAATTATACAATAGAGATGTATTTCAATGTAGTACATCTCGGCGAATAATAGTCCGATTGATCTAAAAATTTCAGGGAATACTTTTGAAATGTTATACTTTTAGAAAATGTAATAAAAAAAAATCGATTTTTTTGAAAATCATAAGTGGACCTAACCCCTTAAGTTGGTACAGACGCACTTAACGTTTTTTTTTGTGAGGAATAATAGCCTAACTCTTACTTTTTGTCTTGTTTCGCACATTTCTGTGAAATCCGAAAGAAAGTTAAAAATAAACCGATTTGCAGTGAGGATTTGAAAGTTAAAACTGCTCTCCTGATAAAATTGAAAAACAGACCCAGCCGGTTATGGCTTGTGATCACAGATATATAAAACAGAGTAGCATACAAGGACAGCGCATAACTCGAGAAAAGATCTTTCGATTTGAGTTGTATTGTTTTTTTGCCTTTGTCTCCGCCCGAAGAAACATTTTACAGCAGGAAAATTGGAAAATTTCCCAAGAAAAATTATAAAAAACTATTTTCCATACACTTTGTATGGGGTATTTTACTATTTTTTTATTTACTATAATATTACAGTTCAAATGGTAGCTAACGTTACAAAATGTGAAATTTTTTAAGGAAAATCGGAAAATTCGAAAATATTGACTTCGTATACTATATATGGAGAATGCCAAGTGTTTTGTGAAAAGCCCGAACAGGAAAGCAGGGAATTTCCTCCTGAAGCTGGGAAGGAAAGACCTCCGTCGAATGGTCGGGTTAATCACAGGACACAATCCATGGGGGCGACATATGGCCAACATGGGCATCATCGATGATCCGACTTGCATGTCTTGCCTGGAGGAGGTTGATAGTACAGAGCACTTTCTCTGTGCATGTCCTGCCTTCTCTAGAACGAGATTGCGCACGCTGGGTTCTGATGTTATGAGAATGGACGAAGTTCATTCTCTCACCCTGTGTGATCCCCTGAGATTCATTAATGAGTCCGAGAAATTTGCACAGGAGACCTCATAGCCCTTTCTCCCTTTCCACCCACTTTCTCTTTTCTCTTTCCCATTCCAATCTCCTCTATCAACCTTTTTCCTGAGCCTTAAGTACAATGGGCTATAAAGCCTGAGTGCTTGAGGTAATGACCTCCCTTAGGTTATTTCCTCGGCTCCCCCTCACATCCATCCATCCATCCATATATGGAGAATGGTTTGTATTATGATTGTTATAATATAGTGAAAATAATTGGTATAGCTTCAAATTTAGAACATCTTAATTGGAAAAACTCTTCCACAAATCCAAGTGTTTGAAATAAAGGAAGTTAAATTCAATTGAATTCGAAAAGTATTTCATTCAATCAATTGTTCGAAATTGGACTGGCGTCATCTGTTATCGATCGCGAATGTTTGATACAAAAATTATTTTATATTAATAATTTTATTTTGAGAAACCCTTCAAACATCGCAATTTAAAAGTTTTTAATAGGTCAGGTTAGGTTATACTGGATTCCAGTGAAGCTACGCATAAAAGTAAGTAGTGATCTGTTCATATGGTAGTATATTTCACACAATCCAAAGAGGTTTGACGCCTTGCTTCAAAACCTGTTCGAGTCATAAAAAGGTCAGCGCACCTAAACAATTCAGCCGAGTTCTAGAGATGCCAATGCAGTGGCACAGTACGTGTTCCAGGATTTCCCTGCTGGCTACCTCCTAGCGTTTTCTGCAGCGGTAATCATTTCTGGATCCCCATCTAATGTGCATATGCAGCTACCAAGCAGTGCCACTTTGATACACGTATGCATTCTATACTTGATAGAGTCAATTCATCTTTCGTCATAGGACTTATGTAGGCATGGTTTTAGAAACCGTGCGGGTGCTTGGGTGAATGTTTTGGTAGTATTGAAAGGAGATTTTTTAGAGAAAAATTCTAGTGAGGGTATTTATGTACACTGGTGGTAATTCCCATAAACTCACCTTAATCTGCTTGGATTTTGATACATTGTCTTAAAAAAATTTATTCAGTTAAAATTGTTTTACTGAAATATTTATTGTAAAATATAGTCGATAAGAACTAAAAAGAAGAAATCGCAATTAAGTAACTGTTCTGCCAATTTATTTATTGTATTCATAAAAATGGCACAATTTGAGGTGGCAATTCACATAAACTCAGTACATAAAAAAATATAAAATTGCATAGAGTAAATATGTGTTCATAGCTCAAGATAAGATAAGCGTAAGATCCGCGTAATTTTGAATCATGACACACTCGTGTCTCAGACCTGCCTATTTTATCCGTTATTTCCCGTATCGAAAACTCTTATTGATTGAATACATTAACTTTTTCTTCAAGTGGCAATTACTTTCCTCTTGGCATTTTCACAGGTCTGAAGAAAATAAAAATTTTATATTACTTTTTTGATAGTACAAAAATCGACTAAATCAGTTTATAAAGGCATAACATACCTCAAATTACTTATATTTTTGTTTCACTGATCAATTTAAATCGCTGAGTTTATGTGAACTGTCACATTTCAACTCTGAAAAAACACTAGTAGCTCTAAATGTTTTGCTTGATCACGCAAACTATTTCTTACAGCAAACTATGAAAATTTAAACTACAACCTTTATTTGTTTTTTTAAGTCATCTCCTCTACTCCTACAAGACTTTTCATACCTCAGCTCAAAGTGAGTTTATGGGAATTGCCACCAGTGTATTTATGAAGCAGCAATAACTAAAATATGTACCTACATTTTTGGTCCCATATGCGTTGAAGTAAATTTACATATATTATTAAAATTCATAATGTGAGGAACTTTGAAAATTACATGAAACGAAGGGTATAATAATAAAGAATAAATATATTCATAATTCCACATACGAACACCATCACCACCATATTTTGTTTTTCCTTATTTTGATGTTGGCATTTCAAGCTCCAATTGTTGATCGTCGCCTTAGGTTCGCGGTCCAACACAAAAATCAGCAGAACCTCTGCCAATCGCAGTGTAGTTTGGTGAATAATGCAAAACGGAACGATATTGAAAACTCAGCTGGTAGAGCGGTGCGCAATTAAGACACTGTTGCACAGTGTAGACGTGTGTAAGGGATGTAGTGCAGATCGCCATCTCTTGTTGCATCGTGGATTATGCCAAATACTCCGCCTTTATCCTCTTAACCTGCTTTGACCTTGGCTTTCGCTCTCAAACTATCTCAATTTGCCCCTTAAGCCCACCTCTAAAATTACTTTGCGTAGTGCTGATGTTCGTAATACATGACCTAATTGTCTACAACAAAGATTGAAGAAGCAACCACAACAAGTCAAACGCGTCTCTGTTGGACCTTGACGACCCACACGATGATGGATACTGCTGGAGTTGGTGGGCGTCTTTTAGATTAAACTCCATCACTCTGAGGCAGCACCAGAGGCAACTCCCCTCCATTAATCGCAGGATAGAGAGGGGTTTGTGGTAATCTAAGCGCCATGGGTCTCAGAAGACCTAGTCCGAGGATTTAGTTTGAATGGTATCCTTTACTGGACATCCTCTAAGACTAGGGCCTGCATCATGGTCAAAAATTACATAAATGTAATTACCGGTCACTGACTGGAGAGTGTTAAGTGAATGCTCCTATTCAGATCACCGGTACAATCGTCCTCAGTTTGATATGAAAGTGTCAGTCGAACCTTCATTCCGCAATAAAATACAAATTGGAATACTTTACGCTCGGTCCTTGCGTCGGTATTACACCCTTCTTCATCACGACTCGAAGATATCGAATCTGCGGTGCGATCGCTTGCTGTTGCTCTCATATCAGGCGTCTTGTAAGCCTCGTTCAATTCGCGGTAAGCACAAATTATCGTGATGCAATGGGGAAATCTGAGGCGCACTTGCAGGAGATCCAGGAGCCAAGTCTGGTTAGACTCACTAGGCAGGGTTCACTAGAAAATACAAGATTCCGGCCTCCCGCACCTGAATTGTACTGGACTAAGCTTAACCAGATAAATGTAGTATTTAGAGCTGCCAGAGGACCAAAACGGCTTCTGGCGCTATCTATTGCTGCAGAAGAGCGATTGGAATAAGATACCCAATCTTACTGCTAAAAACTACATATCTTTTTCGGACTCTGCACAGCTGTTGTGAAGCCTACTATCCTTTACGGAATTGTGGTATGGTGGCCGACAACTTGGCAAAATTAAAAATCGTCTCACCGGAGCTATGCAGTCGGCTCCTACTAAGGCACTTTTCAACATGATCAATTGAATCCCGTCAGATCTTTCAACAAAACAGTCGACCAAGATGGTCTAGCTTAGCAACCGATGTTCGGCCGCCTACTTATTAGAGATTTTTACCGACGCGTGAAATGAAGATAGGGTCGGCTGCGGTGTCTTCTGTGAAAGATTAGGAATACGTTTATCAGCCTGGCTACCCGGCAACTGCAGCTGGGAACTGGTTGTCAGGTGTCTCACAACTCTGAACAACTTAGTGGACTAGATTAGATTAGATTCGGGATTCGGACAACACCTGCCCGAGACACTGCAAGCAACCCATTAGATTTACCAAGCGCGGCGTAAGTTAACCTTCTGCCTGTCCCTTGGGTCTATTTGACCCCAGGCGGAACTAAAAAGACGGTTGAGCGGTTTTGTGCACTCGTCTACTTGTATTATTTAGTGTTAATCGCGCTTACAACCCAATAACAAATCGAGAAAAACACAAGGGCTTTCCCCTTTTCTTTTGTGATTTATGTGTAACATTTCTTCATGTTTTGTCAGTAAATTATATAACCGTTTGATTGGGGTCATCCTGACCCCAAAGGAAGTGCGAACGCAATTTTGAGCAAACGACAGACAGAAGGTTAAATAAAAAAATATAAGAAGAAACTTACACTGTACATAGTTTTCTTACAATTTTGTAAAAAGATCTCGCCTGATTAAAGAAGCATTTAAATATGTTTTAGAGATGTTTTGATCCGCAGAAGTCTACAGCGGCTCAACCAACGCTGCAACTAGCAGCAGCCCTTGCTCTTCTATCAAGTGGTGGTTACCAACATTCAGTTGGTAGTCAAATCCAATCAAATAGTCGCACTATTTGATTGGAATGGGACATAAATACTGCAATTAACTCCTTTTGTGCCGCATTTTGTCCTAAAATAATCCTTTTAGCATAATCTTTTTTTTTATTTCTTACATTATTTTTCTTTTCTTGTCGTTTACGAACACAATTTTTTTATCGAATGACAGTTCGTAAGAAAATACTCGTTAACGTACACACTTTCGGAAGGCATCATACCGAATAACGTTAGCGAGTACTCGTTCACGTATGGCGTAATATCAAATCATAACTTTTACGTGACGAGTTGTACGTTCACGGATCGCTCGATTCGACCCCAGCACGTATTTGTTGCCTTGAGTGCTAATTGGGAATGGGCCGGTGACGTCCATGGCAATCAGGACGTACTTCTGCATGCGGCCCGAGATTTTCTTGTCGGCCCTTTCGCAGCTGAACTACAGCTGAGCTACGGACTCCTGGAATCCTACCCAATAGAATCGTCTTTTTATTTTGTTTAGATAGTTTTGGTGATGCCTAGGTGCCCTCCACTGGAGTCGTTATGGTATGCTTCGATGACCTCGTTGACTATCCTCGTCGTCCACTATCTGCTCTTTGCTTTCGGCTCGCGAACAATGCCTGCATTCGGTTCTGCGCGGACGGCGTGACAAGGCATCGGCGTTTCCGTGGCTACTGCCCTTGCGATGCTCTAATTGGCCTTTAGGATCTTTAAAGTTCAGTAGCCATTTCAATGCCGCATGATCGGTGCGCAGCCGAAACCTTTGTCCATACAGATATTTGTGGAAGTGTTTTATGCAGTCCAATACCGCCAACAGTTCTCTCCGTGTCACACAGTAGTTGCGTTCAGGTCTCTGCTGTAGTATGCTATCACTTGTTCTTGACCATCTATTACACTGGACAACAGAATGTCTGTTGCATGAAGTATTTTACATGAATCTGAACCGTTTTTCCACGCTGGTTTCAAAAACATATTCCGTTTTCGAATTTTCCTCGTGTAAAAGTTCTCTTACGGAGCCGTCGACGGAACGCTTGTAAAATAAGTAAGACGCGGGTTTCGAATTTGATGTGCGCTTTATTAGGCTGGTTAAACACGAATGACAATATTATGTTACATTGGACAACACAAACGGCCGGTGGATTAGGGAAGTGGAACATATGTACAAAGCGGAATTGGAAGGGAGAGGATTCGAGTCGTGCAGGATCCACAGAATACTGGAACGATACATTTTGTTTCTTTTTTGACCGGGAAAGTAAAAGCGGCGGTGTGTTGGTTTGGGCGCAGCGGTGCGTTTATTAAAAATCGTGTGTTCGGTTTCGGCGGTTCTTAACGACTAAATTTATAATATTAAGCTTATGTCTAAGGGAGTCGGAAAAGGGGGGGCGGGAATTCATTTAAGGAGTGGGAAAACAGTGGGTAAAGGATAGAAAAGATAGTTTGAGTGAGGGCGTGCATGTGTGTGTGGATGTCTGTGTGTGAGCGGGAGGGGACGTGAGCCGCCGACTCAGAGATCAATCAGATTCTCTTCGTCGGCGGTCTCAACACATTTTAACATGGCGGCCCGCGTTGCCTCTGGCAACATTAAGGCCGGAGCTGCTCATTGAGGCGGCCCAATGCCTTCAAGGCACGCTCGATGAGGGTGCGGGCTCCGACGTGCGGCTCTGGGGTCCCATCGGTGGAGGCCTCGTCATCGCTGAACGCGATCAGCTCTGCTGCTGCCTCGGCTGCGGGACGGCTGGTTTGGTGTTGGTGCGGCCGGCGGTGGCGTGTCAGCCGGTCCGCGATGGAGGAGCGCTGCACGGGGCGCTTTGCCGGAGCGGGTTGTTGCAGCCGGCGTCGCGGCTTCATGCCGCCCTTGGGTGTGGCCTTGGGCGCCGCTGCTGGGGCTGGCCTTTCGCCGAAGTGCAGCTTTGTATGGTGCGCTCGGCCGCATTTGCTGCAGCGAGCGTTGGAGCTGCACCGAGCGGTTGAGTGGGACCGCGCCAGGCAGTTAGCCTAGGCGTATACGGAGACGCAGGCCGCACACGCAGCACAACTCAACGCAGTTTAGTTTTTTGTAAATAACGCAGTACCGTATAACGGCGTATACAGCGACATAGCCGCGTACGGCGGAGACACGTGCCTGCGCACAACTGCGTCGCGTTGTAGTTGAAATACAGTTTCCTACGCGCAGCCGACACGTTAGCTTGCAAAAATTTAAGAACTAATTGGAAAAGTGCGTGAACAGCCGATATTACACCCATATTATATTGTATAGGTTCTATTTCAAAGTCTAATTCAGACAAATAACTCGCATTGCTGGGTTTATGGAATGAATACGAAACACGTGTGCTGGTTTTACGGGATTCGTATACGCAGTTCACATATTTTCTGCCTCACAAAGTTTAATTTTCGCTGCGCTGCCTTGTGCTGTGTTGCGCGGCCTGCGTCTCCGTATACGCCTAGGCTTAGTGCAGTAGCCCTGGGCGCGGGCCACCTGCTGTCGCAGCTATGGTGTCATCGCCAGGAAGGCACGGCAATACCTGATGCCGTGCAGGTGATGGCACAGCCGGCATTGCTGGATCAGCTGTTGCTTCCTGGTTGCCCTGCAAGAAACCATAAAAGTGTATCACTAGAGGGTAATAGTGAGTTGGTAGGGCATGACAGAGTGTATGGCAGAAAATAGGCAGGGTAATGAGGCGAGTGGGGTTAAGAGGCTATTAGGGGGCATAGCTTGACTACTGGTCTTGTAAGGATGCCAGAGTCGGTGCGGATATCCACGACACGGACGTGATTGTCGGGACCGCGATGAATTTTATGAATGCGGCCGAGCCGCCATTCATTGGGGGGAAGCAGGTCATCTTTAATGACGACCATTCCACCTTCTTCCACTTCTCTTTGCGGATGCTTCCACTTATAACGTTTGTGGAGATCCTTGAGATATTCATCCTTCCATCTTCGGGCAAATTGATGATGGAGGACTTTCAGCTTTTCCCATCGGTTGATTAGGGACAGCTCGGAGCACTCTGGTTCGGGGGGTGCGGCGAGAGGAGCGCCTCGGAGAAAGTGGTCAGAGACACCAAACCGCTATGGTCCTGCGATTGAGGAGAGAGCGGACGGGAATCAAGTGTCCCTTCAATCCGAATAAGAAGAGTCGTAAACTCTTCGTATGTGAACTTATAAGAGCCGGCTACCTTTTTAAGGTGGGTCTTAAAGCTTTTGACTGTCGACTCCCATAGTCCTCCCATGTGAGGAGCATGTGGGGGGATGAATTGCCACTCGACGCCCTGGGGACCGGTCGAGAATGTCGTGGGCGATTTCTTTCGAAAATGTCTTTTGACATGGCACGTTGAGCACCGGCGAACGTTTTGCCGTTGTCGGTCATGATTTTGAGAGGTAGCCCTCGTCGAGCAGTGAATCGGGCGAATGCTGCGCGGAACGCTTCGGTTGTAAGGTCCGAACAGAGTTCCAAGTGAACGGCTTTCGTGGAGAAGCAAACGAACACTGCAACATAACCTTTGACGTAGGTTGAGCTACGGAGTATGAAATCTTTGATCTGGAATGGCCCAGCAAAGTCGATTCCGGTTGTGGCGAATGGGATAGTAAGTGTGCATCGTTCGGGAGGGAGCGCTGCCATAATCTGAGTTCGCAGCCTTTGTTTATGGATGACACACGTTTTGCACTGGAAAAAGCACTTTTTGATCTGCGGCTTTAGGCGCGGAACGTAATATTCCTGCCGAACCATACGGAGCATGAGTCGTTGGTCCACATGCAGCAATAGCTTGTGATGAAATCGAAGAAACAAACTGCAGTAGCGGGACTCTGGAGGGAAAATAATGGAATGTCGCTCATTGTACGACAATGTCGCATTGGCGAGTCTGCCATTAACTCGCATTACCTTCTGTTTGTCTAAGACGGGATTGAGCACCAAGAGAGAACTTTTCTTGGATATGGGAAGAGAATGAGAGAGCGCTTGTCGTTCCTGGGGATAATAGGAACTTTGCGCGAGAGTTATAAAGCGATTCTTAACAAATGCCAACTCTGCTTGGGACAACAGTGTTTCGTGTATAGGATTATGTTGGCGACGGGAGGAGATGCCGTTATGGACAAAGCGGAACACGTATGCGATTACTCGAAGGGCTCGAGAGAAGCTGGAGAACCGATCGAGAATGTCGGCTTGCTCTTCGAGAAGGTGGTGGCAGTTAATCGCTCGTTGTCCCGGGATTGGAACTTTGCGAGAGTGACCCTTTGGCCAAGCATCGAAAGCTTGCTGCAGCCATTTGGGGCCAGTCCACTATAGAGTGTGATCTTAGTCCGCGGGATTTTCAGCGCTTGGGACATGTCGCCAGGGAGCGTTGTGCACATTTTGACGAATCTGAGTCGTGCGGTTGGCAACATAACCTTTACATGTGCAAGGTGGTTTTTCCAACCAAGCAAGGACAAGTTCAGAGTCGGTACATAAATGGATCTCCGGGTTATCGAACCCGAGATGGGAGCGAAGGGATTTGATGAGCTGGGAGAGTAAAACTGCTCCGCAAAGCTCTAAGCGAGGTAAGCTCATTGTTTGGAGAGGTGCAACTCTTGTTTTTGCAACAAGGAGATGTGACGAGAGGCTGTTACCATTCGTGCTAGTACGTATGTACAGAGCTGCACAGTATGCCTTTTCAGAGACATCGCAAAATCCATGGATCTGAACATTTCGATTGGGGGCGTAGTGAACCCACGGGGAATTTCGATAAATTCTATGGCTGGCAAGTTCTCAATGAATTGCTGCCATTTAGCAAGTGATCCTGGCTTTATGCACTCATCCCACTCAGTGCCTTCAAGTCAAAGCTCTTGCAGAAGCTTTTTGGCAAGAATCACTATAGGCGAAAGCCATCCTGCGGGATCGAATAGTTTGACAACGGAGGAAAGAATTTGCCTCTTTGTAAATGAATTTGCAGGAGTAGTGGAAGAGATGGAGTATGAAAATGAGTCCGATAAGGCATTCCAACGGATGCCAAGAACCTTAGTAGAACTCGTTGAATGGAACTTGAGGAACTCCGAGTCGAAAAGGTCGTCTTCGGGAATTTCCTCTAAGAGTTTCGAGTGATTAGTTATCTTTTTAAGAGGGAATCCTCCGGAGTTGAGGGTGGCTATCACTTGAGAGAGGGCTTCCTTCGTGGTGGGAAGATCATGACCTCCGGAAAGAATGTCGTCGACATACGTTTCCTCGAGAAGTATTTTTGCCGCTAACGGGCTGGATGGCTGAGAATCGTGGGCAAATTGATGGAGCGTTCTGATGACCAAATATGGCGCACACTTAACCCCAAAATGTCACCGTTTTCAATTTGTAATCTTGAATAGGAGATTCCGGTGATTTGCGAATCATCATTATGGACCAGAATTTGCCTATACATCTTCTGGACATCGCCATTTAAGACAAAGCGGTAAAGGCGCCATCGGAAAATGAGGGCTGTGAGGTCATTTTGAAGGGTGGGACCAGTATGCAGAATGTCGTTGAGTGACTGACCAGAGCTTGAGGACTTTGAGGCATTGAAAACCACTCGGACTTTAGTAGTTTTCTTTTCGGGGCGGATGACTGCGTGATGCGGCAGATAGTACGAAAAGTACTTGCCATTTTGGATTATCTCACGGGGATTTGTGAGTTCCATATGGTCAAGGGTAATATATTCCTCTAAGACGCCATCGTAGATGGTCTTGAGGTTTCTCTTTCGGGAGAGATTCCGCTCCATGCTGACATATTGCTGGAGCGCATTTGGTCGGGAATTGCCCAACGCTATCGAGTATGGAAATGCTGCCTTGAAGGGAAGTTTCACGATATATCTACCGTCCGATCCACGGATTGTGGTCTTCTGGTATAATTCTTCACAGTATATGTCATCCGCGTAGACAGGTGTCGAAAGTTTGACTTCTTTCTGCTCCCAAAATTGCCTAAGTTGTGAACTAAGTTCCTCATTGGAGACTTCTGCGACGTATGTCGAATAGGATGACACCGTATTGGGTACTGCAGCGGGCCAGTATCCAACCAAAAATGGTGTTTTGGGCTAATAAGCTGCCACAGACATTTTGTCGGATACCTTCGAGTAAGTTCTAGGGAATCAGATCGCTGCCAATAACTAAGTCTATCTGCGCTGACCCGAAGGGACTAGGGTCAGCGAGATCTAGCTTGGCAAATTCTTGCCAATTGGGATGGCTAATTTTGAAGGGGGGTAGCAATTTCGTCAATTGGCGGAGTACGATAGCTTGCACGTTGAGGTTCGTGCTGGAGTTTGGAACTGCCAACTTCAAAAAGCGAATGTGATTGGCATTTTGCACAATCTTACCGCCCATGCCAGAAATTTCGAATTGTGCTCTTTCGATTGGCAATTTAAGGCGTTTTTGCACCTTCGAGGAAATGAAGGTGCGTTGCGAGCCTTGGTCGATCAACGCTCTAACCTTGAACAATTCTCCTAGGTGGGCAATAGGCACCAGTGCCGTAGGCAGAAGGGATTGGGTGCCATTACTGGAATGAAGGGCTTGTACTTTAGGCGTACTTAGCCTTGAAGATGTGCTGGGTTACGCATCTGAAGTGGGGGAATGAGTTGTGGAGTTATTGTTCGGTTGTGGATGAGCCGTTGCGACCTGAGACGTGGTCGTCTGTGACCTATTGAATGGCTGCGAGGCTTGTGATTTGCCGTTAGGGAAATGAAGGAGGGAATGATGCTTCCTTTGGCAATAAACACACGTAAAACTGCTTGTGCAATCCTTGATGGTATGCGTTGTGGCAAGACAGTTTTCGCATAAGTTGTGCTCTTTGACGTATTTCAGTCGGCTCTGGGGGTTGAGCTTCTTGAAACTTTGACATGTCCGTATAGAGTGATTTGCGTTGCAGAGTTTGCACGCGAAGTCTTTTTTCACCTCAGTGTGGAAGTACTGAGATCTTGAGGACCATTGAAATTGGAGGGTTTTGGTTTTGGCTTAGCGGGGCGAATGCTATTCAGCCGTTCCACCACCTCGTACCTGCAGGTCAGGAGCTCGTCCATTTGCGACTAAAGAGGCAGGTCTTTACGAGATGTAAGAGATTGTTCCCAAAGAGCTAATGTCTCTTCGGGCAAATTGGTGCAACAAATATACATAAGCAGCGGATCCCAATTGTCGGTGTCCACGGCCTGGGACCTAAGTACCGACAGACAATTATTGATCGTGTTTTGGATCCGCTGCAGCGCTTCGCTATTTTCGGTAGTAGCCGGAGTGATATTTAACAGGGATCGGATCTGGTTGTCAATCAATATGCGCCTGTTTTCGTAGCGGGATTTCAGGACTTCCCATGTGAGTCCGAAGCTTTCGTCACTTAAGGCATATTGTTTCACAATTGCACCGGCTTTGCCTTGCGTCTTGTATCGGAGGTGATACAGTTTTTGGGCTGGAGTGAGCTTGGGGTGGTTTATGTATACGGCTGTAAAATGTTTCGGTATCACAAGGTGGAACTTGTAAACAAATATTTGGAGTATTTGTTGGTTCTAGGGATCGAACCTGTTCCGTTTGCGCAGCGTGCTGATTGGGCTGAGGCTAGAGCATCTCAATGATGTCCGACATTTGAGCCATGCACAACTCATACTGGTCTGTGCAGGCGTCGATCTTCTGCCGAGCCGACTCCTTGAAACGGTCGGGCTGGCTACTGTCTTCCGCAATGGAGACTGCCTCATACGCACACATAAGCCTTTCTCATTGGGCTTCCAAATTCTTTCGACGAATTTGGACGAGGGACTTCGTTTGTTCCTCAATGGGAGTCGTAAAGAACTTTGTGCAAAATTGCACGAGCCAATCGGACTCAAATATAAATTTGGCAACGCTAGGATCGGTTCCTCGCAGAATGGGGGATTTGGAGCGCGTTTTTGGCGGCTCACGTGTGACAGTGTCTGTCAAAAACAATTCTGTTGACACCTTAAAGGGCTGTTTGGAGGCGGTTGACTCCATCGCGTCTGACTTCTTCTTAGGCGAACGCTCTACCGGCATTGAAATAAATGAGCGAAACTTGAGGGAGGGAGGGGTCTGGTGCAAAAAATTTGAAGTTAAATTCCCACCTGAGAATGAGAATAATCGAAAGGGTTAAAGTTGGCCGCGTCCGCACGAACGGTTTAAAAGTAGAAATAATCGAAAAATTACACGAATGTGTAAAGATTATTCGATTGTATGGGAAATTGCCTTTTATTGGTTGGCCAACTTTATTAACCGTATGTGGAGCAGTACGGGAAAAAATTCATACAATTTTAAATTGAAACCGCGGAATCCGAAATTTGGAAATTTGTCTAAATGTTGTGTATAATGAGCAAAATAAAAACAACAAAGTGATAGTCAAATTTATTTGTGTTTTTGTATTTGTACTTATTTTATTAAAAGGAAAATAAATATGTATGGGGCTGTGTATTAGGGATTGTGTGGTGTACAGGTGAAAAGTGTATTGGATACGGTGAGGAATTTCTATCTATCAGTCAATGATAGGTCAGGCGTTAGTCAGTTCGGGGTGACCTATATGAAGCGGCGGGTCGCGCCAATTATGCCATGGCTAAAGAGCCTACGTGTTGAGCAAAAATCAAAGGAGAAACGCAAGGTTTGTCTCTTGTCAAGAAGCTGATTTTATTTTTCAAATTTTAGGTCTTATATACTAAATTTACAAACTGTGATCCGCGTGTGTGTGATGTGAACCGCGAATTTCCAATGTCGCGGAAGTGTGACCAATCAGCGTCACGGGACCTTTTCGGTCGATGCAGCACTTTTCCTCAAGTGCCATTGCCCTGCGGTAGGTGACATCACACAGAGTGCCGATCAGTGCAAGTTCCATATGTGGGACACTGCACTGCGGTCAGTGGTGTCGGATGGCACGCCGCTGGCTTAGCCACTTGAGTGTCGCTTGTGTCGTGCGCGCGGTGCTATTTGACACTTTGGCACATATGCGCTCGAGTGTAGCAAAAGTTATTAATGTTGGCATAAGTGGCTACGTGGTACCACTACACCATTGCCCTTAAGCGAAAAATTATTACTTGGAATAATTTTTTTAGATATCGGTCGGGTTTTCGGAGGTGGATTTGGAAATGCTTAGCTAACATTATTGAGCTTATAGTAATTGTAGATAGCGTAAATATTTGTTTTGTTGTCTTAGTGTAATATGTATTTTAATCTTTATTTTGTACAATTTTTAGATGTTATTTGCTAAGTCATTATCTCCTAGAAATTTCTTAAGATTATTATTATGTAATACCTTATATTTACCGTTTATGTCTAGTGTGGAGTTTACTCCATTTCTATCTATAATCTTGTACGGTCCGTGGTAAGGACTTTGTAATTTTTTATTTGTCTCTAATCGTATAAAAACTAAATCTCCTATTTCGAATTGTGTTTTATTTGTGTTCTTATCATAATTAATTTGTCTCTTATGTTTAGCTATTTCTATCATATTCCTAGCCTTATCTATGGATGTTTGCAGCCTAACTTTTAGTTCGTTGGCGTAATTGTCAAAGTCATAAATTTGTTTGTTGTCAAATATTTTGTCACTTGGTAGTGATGGTAATTTTCCGAAGACTAACTCGTATGGGGAGTACTGCGTTTCGACATGTGGTGTCGTATTATACGCGAAAGTGAAATATGGTACCCATTTGTCCCATTCGTGTTCGGTTGTAAATGCTAGTAAGTATTCATGCAGTGTTCTGTGGTTACGTTCGAGTGCTCCGATTGTTTGATGATGGTAGGGTGTCGAAAAAATTTGTCGCACGTCAAGTAATTGGCATATGTTGTGCATTAGCTCATTTGTGAACTCGGTGCCTCGGTCGGATTTCAACGTTTTGAAACAACCGTACTTGAGAATGAACTGTTCTACAAGAGTTTTTGCTGTCGTTCGTGCGTCCTTGGTTTCCATCGGGTGTGCAATAATAAATTTTGTTAAATCACATTGCATTGTGAGTATGTAGCGGAATCCATTTGATATTCTCAATGGTCCGACTGTGTCAATGGTAATGGTTTCAAAGCTTGTTGCTGGCGTGTCTGTTTTGACCAGTTCTTCTTTAGTGTGCCTAATTGTTTTATTCTTGCAGCAGGTCAGGCAATTGTTGACGAACTCTTTTACCATTTGTCTCATGTTCTTCCATGTGTATCGTTGTTTTAATTTTAGGATCGTCTTTCGAATTCCTAAGTGTCCGGCTGTGCTGGCGTTGTGATATTCGTCAATTAGTTTGTACTGTTGTAATTTGCTTTGAACATTTCGTGGAGCGTTGTATATAAGTATTTTTGTAGGCGAGCATTTGTTTTTATTTATTTCGTTGTATCTTTCCTTGAATGCATTCATTGTTATATTTTCAAACTTAAAATTTTCTCTGCAAAGGGCTAGCTCCTTTATATGCAGGTTCTTTAGTGAACTGTGTAGTTTCTCCAACATTGAATCTAGATTCAAAGGGTCATCGCTACAAGTCACGTGCACTTCATAATTGTCAATATGTATCATCGGCCGATGCTTTTCTTTTATTTCAAAATTTAATCTTGTCATGTTCTTCACGTCGTTCATAGAGGTACATTCCCATATGTAGAGTTGCGCAGGCTCTTGAGATATGTCCTTCCTATTATCGCGTGTCTTGGTACCATAAATATTTTCTTTTTCTTCATTGTGCATGCTTTTTTCTTTTGCTCTTGATGTTGCTGCCTTGCTCCTCGTAATTGCCAGTATTTCCATTTGTTTGCCGTTATTTGTGTCATTTTCCTGTGTTGGAATCATTGCCTTTAGTGTGTCGCTGTCGATTTTTATGCGAGATAAAGCATCTGCATTTGTGTTGATTTTTCCTTGTTTGTATATGATTTCAAAGTCGTAATCAGATAAGTCTAGTCTGATTCTTGTCATTTTCGATGACGGGCTTTTGTGTGAAAATAGAGATACCAGTGGTCTGTGGTCTGTGACTACAATGAATTTTCTTCCGTAGAGGTATGGTCTGAAGTAGTTTATTCCCCAATGTATAGCTAAAAGTTCCTTTTCTATTATTGGTTTATTGATATCGTGTTTTTGTAATGATTTGCTTGCGTATGAAATGGGAAGGTCATGTCCAATTTCTCCTTGTGATAATACTGCTCCTAAGGCGAAGTCTGAAGCGTCTGTTGTTAATATGAAGGTTTTGTTAAAATCCGGATATTGTAATATTGGTGTGTTTGTTAACTTCTGTTTTAGTGTTTCGAAAGCTGTCTTGCACTCGTCTGACCAAATGAAAGGCGTTCCTTTCTTAAGGAGAGAGTTAAGACATTTTACTATTGATGCGAATTCTGGTATGAAGCGTCTGTAGTAGTTGCAAAATGCTACAAAACGACGTACTTCATCAGCATTCGTTGGTGTTGGATATTTTAGTACTGCTTCGCATTTTGTTGGATCTGTTCTGATGCCTTTATCTGTGATTAAATGTCCTAAGTAGATGACTTCTGGTTTTAGAAATTGGCATTTGCTTGCATTTAGTTTTAAGTTGTATTGTTGTAGTCGGTCGAAGACTTTAATCAGATTTTCGTTGTGGTGTTTTAATGAACATCCAAATACTATTATATCGTCAACATAGAGAAATGCTTCTGAGCTAAGTCCACTTAGTGCTAGAGTAAGCATGCGTTGAAAACTGTTTGAGGATATTTTGAGACCAAAAGGTAGTCTTTTAAATTGGTAGTGTCCATCTTGTGTGGAAAATGCTGTGGGTGGTCTTGAATCTTGTTCCAAAGGTATTTGATGGAAAGAGCTCGTCATGTCTAAAGTTGAGAAGTATTTTGCTCTGCCAAGTATATCAAGAACATCTTCTAGTCGTGTGAGCGGGAATTTATCATTGATTATTTTGTCGTTCAGTTTTCTGTAATCTACGACTAATCGCCATTTTTTTGTATTGTCTTCGCTTTTCTTTGGGACTAGTAATAGTGGCGCGTTGTATGGGCTAGTTGATGGTTCTATGATATCGCTGTCTATTAATTTTTGTACTTGGTTCTTTATCTCTTCCTGCTGTGTTTGCGGTAATCTGTAGTTTTTTATGTATACGGGAGTTGAGTCTTCTAGGTTAAGTTGTTGAGTGTAGAAATTGTTTGTTGTAATTTCTTCTCCTTCCAAGTGGAAAACTGTTTGATATTTTCGGAAGATGGTTTTAAGCTCTGCTTCTGTTTGTTCGTCTAGGTTGTCTAGTTTGAGTGTTGATATTAGTTTTCTGAATCGTTCATTGTTGGGACTTTTGGTGTTGTAGTTTGTTTTCATTATTGTGTAACTAGACAAGTTTTCTATTTTTGGTCGGATGTTTTTTACTGTTATTGTTCTATCTGTTGTATTAATTATTTTTACGTGGCATTTGCCTTTTGCTGGTGCGATGGAATTTGCCAAAAATACTCCGTTTGCAAGTTCTTGGTTTAGTATTACACTGTCTTCTTGAATATTTATGTTAATCGGTAATATTACTTCACACCTTGGCGGTATTGTGTGTGAGGTGTGTGGTGGTGGTTTGGTTGTTATAGGAAATATGTGTTCTTCTTCATTTATTATCATTGTTAGTGTGAGGGTTTCGTAGTCTATTTTGCACATGTATTTGAGTAGAAAGTCTCTTCCTATGATTCCATTTGTTACGATTGGGAAATCTTCATTGACCATGTGGAAGTTTAATTCTGTTTTGGTTTTTCTTAGTGGGAATGTCAGTTTCAATGTTCCCAGTGAGTCTATTTTTTGTGTGGAAATTCCTGTTAGTTTACATGTGTTTTCTGTGTTGATCTCAAGGTTGTCATCGTTATTTGTTTTACAAAGTGATATGTCTGCTCCGGTATCAATGAGGAATGTTAAAGGCTTATTAAATTGGTTGCATTTCAGTGTGACGTAGTTTGTTAGATTCTCTGATATTAGGTAGATTCTTTGTTCACTTGTTACTGCTCCCCCGGAGGAATGTGATTGTCTTCCTCCGGGTCGCCCGAGTTTTCCTGAATATAATTGATGTGTGTAGGGCGACCACGGTTGTTGAAATTTTGGTTTCGGTTTGCATTGTTGTTGTACCTTGGGTTTTGGTTGAAGTTACTGTTGTTTTGGTTATAGTTCCTTTGGTTTTGATTTCTGTTATTGAAATTTGTGTTGGCAGTGTGATTGTTTGGTCTGCCGTTGTTGTATGCGTTGCGAGAATTCGTTTGATAGTTGTTCTGATTGTTTCTGGGGTTGTAGTTAGCTTGTTGGCTGTTGTTTCTGTAGTTGTTGTTGTTTCTAACACTGTTGTTGCTTTGGTATCTGTTGTTGTCTTGCTGATTAAAATTTCTGTAGTTTGCTCTATTTTGGTTGTTATTTCGATTGTTGCTGTTCCTGTTGATAAACATCACTCTTGCCCGTGTTTGTTTGTTGTCCTTTTCTAGTTCTAGGGCTAATTCGACTGCTTTATTAAAATTTGTTGGCATAGCTGCGAAAATGGTTTGTTTGTATACGTCGTTTAGTCCATTTTTAAATACGGTGAGACTGTATTGCTCGTTGAGTTTTGTAATTATATTTCGTTCTATAGTGGTTAGTTCGGAGCCGGCTTGAGCTGTTTGTAATTTGTTTAGCTCCGCTATTAGGTTAAGGATCTTGTTCTTGTACGCATTTATGTCTAGACTTCCTTGGACGAGGTATGATAGTTGGTTCTGGAGCTGGGGTATTGTGTTCGTACTCTTGTATCGTTCGTTCAGAAGTATAGTCAGTTCTTCAAACGTTTTTGGTATGTTATGGCCGATTGCCGTTCTAGTTGTGAGGCTCAGTTTTGCGTAGAATACGAATTCTAGCAGTTCTGTTTTGCCAGTAGCGTCCAATTTTTTGTATATTAGTTCTGTTATCTTCGTGAAAGTATCCAGGTCTCTATAGTTGCCTGTAAAGTTTGGTATGGCTTTCATCGCCGTTTCTATATTGAAGGAAGACATGTTGGTATTTTTGGGTATTTCTTCTGTATCGGTATCGCTCTGTTTCTGTTTTAAAATTTCAATGATATTGTAGTAAGTTTTGTTAAACGTTATTTTTATACCTGTTGTATAGTCGTTTTCTTTCAGTTCTGTCAACTGCTTTTCGAACTGTGTTTTTAATTCGGCAACGGTTTGCCGTTTTCGTTCTAGCGTTTCTTGAGTGTACCGACGGTTTGGTGTCTTTCTTAAATTTGTTTGAATTTTTGTTAGATTGTCGAGGATGTCCTCCATACTAATCGCGTATGTTTAGCATGTCGAACATGCGGTAGGATTCTTCCTCACATGTCGTGTTATTTCTTCTGTGTTTGATGTTAAAAGTGCTTAAATGTTATTATTACGTATTCTTGTTTATATATTTTTTCCTTTAATTTCTATTTGTGTATTATAAAATTATGAGAAGAATACATTTACAATTCTTATCCTATTCTATTAGTTAAAATGTTGTTAAATATTTAGGAGCAAATATTTGGATCTGGCGATGGGGTCTCATCAGGTACGCAACTTTGGTGGTTAGCTGTTTGCGTAGCGCTTTGCTGTCTGTCATTAAGGTGGTGACATTGTCATCGGTGCTTGGGTTGTCATCATTGCGAGGTCGTCAGTTCGTGGTCTGCAGGATCGCCATGTGGTGTACAGGTGAAAAGTGTATTGGATACGGTGAGGAATTTCTATCTATCAGTCAATGATAGGTCAGGCGTTAGTCAGTTCGGGGTGACCTATATGAAGCGGCGGGTCGCGCCAATTATGCCATGGCTAAAGAGCCTACGTGTTGAGCAAAAATCAAAGGAGAAACGCAAGGTTTGTCTCTTGTCAAGAAGCTGATTTTATTTTTCAAATTTTAGGTCTTATATACTAAATTTACAAACTGTGATCCGCGTGTGTGTGATGTGAACCGCGAATTTCCAATGTCGCGGAAGTGTGACCAATCAGCGTCACGGGACCTTTTCGGTCGATGCAGCACTTTTCCTCAAGTGCCATTGCCCTGCGGTAGGTGACATCACACAGAGTGCCGATCAGTGCAAGTTCCATATGTGGGACACTGCACTGCGGTCAGTGGTGTCGGATGGCACGCCGCTGGCTTAGCCACTTGAGTGTCGCTTGTGTCGTGCGCGCGGTGCTATTTGACACTTTGGCACATATGCGCTCGAGTGTAGCAAAAGTTATTAATGTTGGCATAAGTGGCTACGTGGTACCACTACAATTGCAATCCCGGACCAGTTTTGCAATCCCGGGATTTTCGGGACTGAAAACCGCAGTCCCGGGATCCCGGAATTTTTTTCGAGATTGCATATATTATTTTAAGGAACTGAACCAGACATCTTTTTCCATCAAAAAATGTTATTTTCGTATTAAATACAATTCTAAGTTCCTACTTTAAAACTAAGAACCAAATATTCATGACAAATAACATCAAAATGCATTTAATTGCCAAACCACCTGGCAAACCTACTGATAAAAACTTGTTTAAGTAACTAAGTAAGCTTGTTTAACTAAGTTTTTAGAATTTTCTGGTTGTTTACTTTTTTGGATGGATTAATTTTCGGGATCGTAAGCTTCTTTACTCCCCTGATTTTATTATAGCTACCGACAAATTTTAATGGAAAAGTTTCTAAACAGAGTTAGTGTGTACAAATTAGTACAAAGTATCCGTACACAAACAGAGCAATTGTTGCATTGAAACTTATTCAAACGCCATAGGCAGTGTTACTTTTTATATTAAATACTAGCTGACCCGGCGAACTTCGTCCCGCACGACATTTGTTGTTTTTTTATAATGAAATACGCGAGATGGCGAATCAATGGCGATGTGGCAAATGGCAAATTGACGAAGAAAACCAACTAAAGGAAGAGGAGGGAGCTACTGATTAACGCAATCGAGGCCCGTAAATAAGCAATGGTGCTGCTAAGTTTCAGTAAAGCAATGGATAGCGCTTGAACCATGTTTAAGTTATATTGGCAGGGCCACGATCCCTTATTCAATACCCGCACAATGCCCTCTGTCGAAGGAGAAAATGGTAGGTTCGTACTAAGTGTCATTACTGAGCGACTTATAGTTCAGCGAAATATTTGGGTCACAACAAATGTGCCACGCCCCTTGTCCAACGCTTATAAAAACTTACCAGTAGAATGACCCATCTATGGGACGACGGGGCACTAAATTTCAGTGTTGTACGACTTACAACTTCAAAGATATTCTCTATTAAAAAATTTGGCTTGTATGGGCAGTGCCACGCCCCCTTGTTTAATACCTTCATCATTCCCTCTGTCGAAAGAGAAAATGGTAGGTTCGTACTTAGTTTCATTGTTGTGCGACTTACCTATAATTCAGCAAAATGTTTGGGTCACAAAAAATGTGCCACGCCCCTTGTCCAACGCCCATCAAATATTACCAGTAGAATGACTCATCTATGGAACGACACTATACTAAATTTCAGTGTTGTACGACTAACAGTTTCAAAGATATTCTCTATTAAAGATTTGGCTTGTATCGGTGGTGCCACGCCCCCTTGTTCAATACCGGCACCATTCCCTTTGTCGAAAGATATAAATAAATGGTAGGTTCGTACTTAGTTTCATTGCTGTGCGACTTATAGTTCAGCGAAATATTTGGGTCACAAAAATTGTACCACGCCCTTTGTCCAACGACTATCAAAATTTAACAGTAGAATGACACTTCTGTGGGAGGATGTCATACTAAATTTCAATGCTGTGCAACTTACAATTCCGAAGCTATTCCATATAAAAGATTTGAGTTGTATGGGCGAAGCCACGCCTTCTTGTTAAATACCCGCCTCATTCCCTCTGCCCAAAGATATGACTAAATGGTAGGTTCAAACCAAGTTTCTTTGATATACGACTTACAGTTTTGCTGAAATATTGGGTCATAAAAAATGTGCCACTCCCCTTATCCAACGCCCATACAATTTTAACAATAGAATGACACATCTATGAGACGACGGTACACCAATTTTCAATGCTGTGCGGCTTACAATTCCGAAGCTATTCCATTTAAAAGAATTTAGTTGTATGGGCGGTGCCACACCCCCTTGTTCAATACCCACCCCATTCCCTCTATCGAAGGACATGATTGAATAGTAAGTTTGTACCAAATTTAATTGATGTGTGACTTATGGTTCCCAAGTTATTGTCTAAAAATGTATTCTTGTGGTGCCACGTCTCGTTTTCCCGACTTTTATTTTTTCCTAAACCTTCACGTAACAATTTCAAACAAACCCTCCGAAGGAAGTATCCAAGTTGGTCCAGTCGTTTCCAAGTTTTAAGCATACATAACGAAAATTGGAAAAATAATTTTCTTTCATCATTGCAAAAATGCTTAAAATTTCAGAGAAAAATAGTTGGCTGGCAATGCTGTTCGCCGAAAGAAAAAGAAAAAAAGCTCTAAAATTCAACCAAGGTGTATTAATAAAGGTGAACGCGTAAGACCAGCAACAAAATTCCCATGTATTTTGTTGTTGGATTTGGGTAACTAGCTTGTCAAAATCAAATCAGAACACAAGCAACACAAAAACAATTTTACCAATTTTTGACAATCTACATCCCCATTCGCAAAAAATCAAAAGAAAATCAAAAGAAATCAAAAGAGAATCAGAAGAAAAAAGTGTAAGCAGCTGTGTTGACAACACTACCTTTATTAATGTGCCTTGAATTCAACACTCGAGTTGAAAAGCTGTTTTCTGTCTGTTTTTTCTTTGCCTTTTGTCTGTTTTGTTTACATTCGGCGAACAGCATTGCCAGCCAATTCTTTTTCTCTGAAATTTTAAGCATTTTTGCAATGATGATGAATGAAAAAAATTATTTTTCCAATATACGGACAACCAAAGGAATCATTCGTCGACCTATACAGAAACTCGCTATTTTGCCTTCTTGAAAGAGACCTTTCCATGGGGGCGGGATGTTCGGTCACCGAATGCACGATAACGTTTGAAATGTAAATTGCTATAGACACACCCTAACGTTTGAATGTAATTTGCTATACATACACTCTAATGTTTGTTCCTTATAATGTTTACCTCTAAATTTATCAGTGTTTCTCTCTATATTATGCATGTTTTATACATATAAACCTTCCTCTTGAATCACTCTATCCATTAAAAAAAACCGCTTAAGAAACCGTTGCGTAGTTTTAAAGATTTAAGCATACATAGGGACAGACAGCGGCAGCGACTTTGCTTTATACTATGTAATGATGAAGAAGATTTGCCTTTTTCGAAATCAACGCACAGTGATTCGTTTCATAGACAAAATTAAAAAAAAATTATAGTCTCCGAATTTAACGATTTTGATGTCATTTGAAAGGTAAAACTCCAACTAAGAAAACCCCAAAAAATCTGTGCAAAAAATTAATTAGTGTCTGTGCAAAAGTGGGTCAAAGTTGAAACTTTTTTCACAAAAAAATTTAAACACATATTTTCTGTTTTTTAGTCTGTTGAGTAAAAAAAATTATAAAAATACATGGTTAGCACGAAGTTGCTGAAACCTTCAATATAAATTAAAAAATGATGCGGCCATTTTCGCTTTTAAGGTTTTCTCAAAATTTGCAAAGCTGAGGCTTTTACTTTACTTTTAATTCAAAATATTTTTCTAAATTAAAAATCTGAAAATTGGCACAACTTAGAGGAAAATATCTAAAAATTATGTGAAAGTATGTTCCTGGATATTTTTTTAGTTTTAAGAAGCATTCTTTCTTTGTCGGATAATGTAATAACATCCTCCGATATCTTCCGATCTCAGAAAAAAATTCTATTTGAAAAGTGGTCTAAACACCTATTTTTCTACAAAATTTATTTTGTATCCCTATAAGTATGCAATCAGCATACAAAATTGAGAAAACTGCAAAATAGCAAAACATACGTCTTTTTTATCGTTTTTATTGCAAAACTAAAGGGTCCTAAGACAATTTTTGTTACTCTTTGCAATTATCAATGTTGACATTACCGATTAAATATAAAATATGAAAAATCTAGCCAACACACTCGTTGCTATAGCTCACCAAAAATGACGAAAATTGCATATTTAAGTCTCATGCATTAACAAACTACAACAGTTTAAGAAACACAAAATGGATATTTCAATTCAGCATACCATGATTAACTAGTATACCAAATTTTATGAAGAACGGACCACTCCTTCTAATTTTGTCCCGCGGTTGTATGGAGTCGAATCACTGTGCAACGTGACAAAAGCAAAAAGTAAGCTTTTTTTGTTTCGATCCCGGGATCGGATTTTGTCAATCCCGGGATTTTTCGGGATTCAAATTGTCCGGGATCCCGGGATTCGCGATCCCGGGATTGCAATCCCTACTGTGTATGTATGTGTATAAATGTATGTGAAAAAGAAAAATAAATATGTATGGGTATGCGTATATGTGTGTATAAGAGTATGTCAAAATATATTTTTGAATATATTTGTTAGTTGTTAACTGTGTTTAATTATATAAGGGAGACAAAAATATCTTAAAATTTTGTGCACGGGTAGGATGTCTTTGTCCCACTGTATGTATGTATAGGGAATGCGCAGTGAACGTTTGTTAGGACGGGTCTTGTTGTCTGTATGTAATAATTTGTATGTGTATGTTGTATATGAGTGTATATATAAGTATATTAGGGCGGGTCAAATTGTATGGAACGATTTTTTTTGATGAAGCGTATAGCAAAAACGTAATCTATAGGTGATTCTGAGAAATTTTGCTCAAGAGACCATAGCTCTAAGTCGGATTTGGAGCCCCCCAAAATTTCAAAATAGATATTTTTCAATATATACCAGGTATGCGCCTATGAAACCGGTAATTATTTTTGAAAAAAACACGTTTATTGTGAGGAAATGATTACAATTTTATTCTTCAAAGTAATGGCCATCGCTACACATTTTTCCCATCTCTCAGGCAATTTATGGATGCCTCGCCAAAAAAATGTTTCGTCTTTTGCCTGAAACCAATCATCGATCCATTTTTAGACTTCTGCGTGAGAATTGAAGCGCCGTTCCGTTAATGCGTGGCCCATCGATGCGAACATGTGATAATCCGAAGGCGCCAAGTCTGGTGAGTAAGCCGCATGAGCAAGAGCTTCCCAGTTGTACGATGCAACCAATTCTTTGGTGGCTCTAGTGCGGTGTGGTGGTGCGTTGTCATCGAGGAAAATCACTTTGTGTTGCCTGGCTTCATATTCTGGGCGTTTTTGGCGTATAGCACGGTTCAAATCGGCCAATTATTGTTGGTAACGTTCACCGTTAACCGTTTCACCAGGTTTTAGAAGGTCATACCATATGACAAAATTAACTCTGTCCGCAAATCGTAATTTGTAGGCACGTAATCCGACATTTTCCGGAGCGTCAAACAATGCGTTGTTGGATGAAACTTGACAAATTGTGAACTGAATATTGTTGACATATGACAGAAGAAGTAAACATGACATTTGGTACGGTTCCGAAGTTTATAAATATTCGGCTATTTACCGCTAGATGTCGTTACCGGTTTCATAGGCGCATACCTGGTACATAGAATAATTTAATTAAATTCGTCATAAAATCGGATAGAGTTATAGTAGATTTCTCAATCTGGGTTTGTTTGAAAGGTATTTTTATCACCTTTCAGAATCTGTATTGATACCAATATTTTTTTTTTAGTAGACATATTAGGGAAAAAAATTAAAAAATTTATCGTAATAAGTAAAAGTTGTTGGAAATTATCTGAACTTTCATAATCTGCAAAAAAAAAAAAATTATCGAAAAAAATCGAAGAAAATTCGGAATTTATTAGTTAAAAGTTCATTTTAGGCTATTTTTCGACAAAAAATTCCTAATATGTCTACTAAAAATAAAAAAAAAATATTGGTATCAATACAGATTCTGAATGGTGATAAAAATACCTTTCAAACAAGCCCAGATTGAGAAATCTACTATAACTCTATCCGATTTTATGACGAATTTAATTAAATTATTCTATGTATATATTGAAAAATATCTATTTTGAAATTTTGGGGGGCTCCAAATCCGACTTAGAGCTATGGTCTCTTGAGCAAAATTTCTCAGAATCACGTATAGATTACGTTTTTGCTATACGCTTCAAAAAAAAAAAATTAAC
This sequence comes from Melieria crassipennis, assembly GCA_963668005.1. Taxonomy (NCBI): domain Eukaryota; kingdom Metazoa; phylum Arthropoda; class Insecta; order Diptera; family Ulidiidae; genus Melieria; species Melieria crassipennis. Next base: position 34,315,754 of record OY764963.1, on the reverse strand, counting down.
CCGCCCTAAAATATATATATATTAGAGTCCTGCACGAGTATGCATTTTTGCTATTCGAAAACATTCAAATGCTGTTGAATAGAATACTTCACTTCATCTCTGCGGACCGATCCGAATGAATACGAGTACAGCTCTCTTCGAGTACGAGTAAGCTCCGAACATAAACTAGTAGACGTACACTATTTATTCATATTCGCTCGAAGCGGGAAAACGACGACAAAAGCATTCGAATAATAGTACACATTGCTTCGAATATATTCGAATATACTCGTTTTATTATTCCTAAGATTATTTAGAAATATTTATATTATATATAAATATTTATTTATTTGTTAAGCTACTTTCTTCAATAATTTCCATTTTGCGTATTAACTAATAAGCCACTTCAACCCCACCACAAGTACACACATGGAAAAGTGACATACTGCGCATAAAAATATTCGATGAAACTGTTGATCTTCGAATACTTCGCAAAGTTCTCGATTACCGAATACGAGCACTGCAGTATTCGCGTCTCACCGAATACGAGCACTGCAGTGTTCGCTATTCACCGAATATGAATAGAAACGAGAAGCGACGCCCGATGGTTCTCGTTTCTATTCGTTTCGTTGTACACATTCTTCGAATACCAAGTACCTGTACAGTATGTACACTAGTGTAGCCGCCAAAATGAATATATTCATGCAGGACTTTAATATATATATATACATATATATAAGTACATATATATATATATATAAGTATATATATAATGTGCAGTGAAAATGAGCAGATTGTCCCACTGTATCCGCTTTGTGCTTTCTTGTTTGCGGATATGCACTTGGGCCAAGCAGCTGGATTGTGTGCTGCCCAGTACGTGCGTACAATAATTGGGTATGTATTTATGTGTATGGGAATATACCAAATAACCCTGTCGGACCTGAGACAACTGGTTCCCAAAATTCATTGGTTTTTTGTAAGTTTGTTTAAATATTGCAGGCGTAGTCAATAATGTTGAGGCTATTGATTTGCGACAAACCCCAAACAGAAGAAGTCAGAAGCCCAGAAGTCCACTCCAAATTCATCTTTTTGTAGATCTGCAATTTTTTGGTGCTCGTATGTATATTTGGTTTTTCATTCCCGATGAAATATTGTTATTTTAAAAATATTTTTAAAACAAAATGAATATCTATTTAAAAATGTCATTGTTGTCGAACTAGTTGTCGAAGTAGCTGTCAGCGGATGCAGAAGTCAGTCAGTTCGCGTCTAATCGTTCACGTTCTGTGTGAGCGTTCATAGGCGAGAAGAGATGAAAATACCAAAAACGAGGCAGAGGTGAAATAACCAACAAAATACAGTTAAGGCTGATCTTACGATACTTTTGTTACAACAACAACAACGTAGAAATGTATGCATTTTTCGAACATGTCTGTTTCGCTGACTCGAGGCTCGCTCGATTTACACGTTTTGCCTTGAATGCTTTCAGTTGGAATATTGCGTAGCTGAGTGAAACAAGGAATTGAAGCAGCAGTTGAATGGTTTTTATTAATTAATTTGTTTGTTTTTTATTTTTTATGAATTAATTAATTTGTTTAAATATTGCAGGCGTAGTCAATAATGTTGAGGCTATTGATTTGCGACAAACCCTAAACAGAAGAAGTCAGAAGCCCAGAAGTCCACTCCAAATTCATCTTTTTGTAGATCTGCAATTTTTTGGTGCTCGTATGTATATTTGGTTTTTCATTCCCGATGAAATATTGTTATTTTAAAAATATTTTTAAAACAAAATGAATATCTATTTAAAAATGTCATTGTTTTATTTTCCTTTATAAAAAAAAACTGGTTAGAGAACTAACCCATAATGAACTAGTTTCCAAACTACTCGCTTTGCAACTGGTTTGAAAACTGGTTTACTTAGGACTGACTTTGGACTAGTTGCAAATGGATGCAGACGAGGACAATTGACTGTCGCCTAGGACACCGCCACGTTAAAAGGGTGAGTTTGCTCCAAGGAAGCGAGTCGGTTCTGAAGTCAGCTATGACTGTCAGGCAACCAGTTGAAAAACTACATTTGGACCAGTCCGATTTCCTACAGGAAAGATTTTGAAAAATCTTTGAAAAAATCTTGATTTTTTTGGTTATTTGTAAAATATGTATGTGTATATGAGTTAGTGTATGTGTTGTTAATTTTAATAAATTTTTCGGCTTATCTTGTTGGGCCCAGTGCCCGAGTATGGGGAACTCTCCTTATTGTGTTGTTGATATCCGTCCAACGATGTGAGTGCCGCTGATCTTGTCTGCCCCTTTTTTTCCGCTGTCGCTTCCCGTCTGCGTAGGGTGTGTTGTTGTTGGTTGATGTTTTTTTTGTGTTCTGATGTAGCTCGTGTGTTTTTTGAGCACCACTGCACTGTATATGTCTCACTACACCTTTTGTTTATGGTTTTGTTTTACTTTGTACACAATTTTATTTTTTTTTTCACTGATTTTTAATTTGATTGTTATTTCTTGAAATGGGGGGGGGGCCGGGGTGGGTTTCTTTTCCTTCCTTTTTTTTTTTGGTAAGGGGGAGCTCATTTCACTGCACTCTTTTTTTTTTTTGGTTTACCTCATTGTTCACTGCGTCTTATGTTGTTCACAATGTTGTAATTTGTCACTGTTTTGTTTGAATGTTTTTTGTCAATTGTTTGTTTTCGTTTGTTTTTGTCACTATCGCGGTGGCTCGAAGGACCATGTAAAAGTTCTCTTACGGAGCCGTCGGCGGAACGCTTGTAAAATAAGTAAGACGCGGGTTTCGAATTTGATGTGCGCTTTATTAGGCTGGTTAATCACGAATGACAATATTATGTTACATTGGACAACACAAACAGCCGGTGGATTAGGGAAGTGGAACATATGTACAAAGCGAATTTGGAAGGGAGAGGATTCGAGTCGTGCAGGATCCACAGAACACTGGAACGATACATTTGAACACCTCGACGTTTTTCACGTTTTCGACTGTAATTTCTGAACTAATAATACTATCGACCTAATTTACATCGTTGCACTTACAACATCTCACGCCTTCTCTTCTGATGTTAATCAATTTTGTGCGTTCTAAATTGGCGTCGTAAAAAGGTTTCAAAGTAGAAAAATATGGAATTTCAAGGCGTTTCTTCTGATGGCGAAAATTGTACAGATGTTTCATAAATCAAGTTACGAAGTATACGAATATCTTAAGAAGAAACATAATGAGTGAAGCCATGTCAAGTGGGACCCCCAAAAATTCACGAAATCACCGATTTTTGAAATAACTGTCTTAATTTGTAGCGGGTATGATGCTGACGACTTGACATTATTATTTCGTTAAAATTCAATTTATTGTTAATGTTATAAACAATCAAACTTTTTAGCCAAAAAAAATTTCTTAATTTTTTTCTCAAAAACTATTTTTTTTTTTTTAAAGATGACCACGCGAATTTATAATTAACTGTTGAGGCTATCTATTACAATTTTTTTTCACGCCCAATTAGTTTAAAAAATAACTTTTGCATTAATTTTTTATAAACAATTAAGTTTTCTATAGTCTTCTTCACGCTGCAAAAAAATAAAAAAAATGTCATCATATGCGGAAAACGTTCCCCTTTATTTCAGCGTTCACAGAAGTTTGTCGGTCTGCGCCGTTTTTCAAATATTAATTTTTTTATCTCCCGCGGCGTGCGCTCTCTAGGCGCAAATAAATATAATATAAATATAAAATAAAAAAAATATAAAAAATAATATAGGTATATATATCAAATGAAAGAGAAAATGCTCAAGAATTTAAATAAAATTAATTTTATATCTATTTGTAAAAAAAGGATATGAAAAAGGTCCTTTGAAAACTTTAATCCTTTATATCCTTCAAAATTTACATCGAATTTTCTTGAAAGGTAAGTATGTTAAAACCCCAAATCTCCTTGATCACGTGTCAAAATTTCATTATTCTCGTTTCATTAATTTTGTATCTTTTTATTATTTAAAATACTGATACTCAAATAAATTAGAATTTTTGTACTTTATTAGAATTGCAGCTTCCGCCTTTTTTTTAATAACTTTCGAACTAATAAAGTTAGAGTAATGAAATTTTTACACGTGATCAAGGAGATTTGGGGTTTTAACATACTTACCTTTCAAGAAAATTCGATGTAAATTTTGAAGGATATAAAGGATTAAAGTTTTCAAAGGACCTTTTTCATATCCTTTTTTTACAAATAGATATAAAATTAATTTTATTTAAATTCTTGAGCATTTTCTCTTTCATTTGATATATATACCTATACTATTTTTTATATTTTTTTTATTTTATATTTATATTATATTTATTTGCGCCTAGAGAGCGCACGCCGCGGGAGATAAAAAAATTAATATTTGAAAAACGGCGCAGACCGACAAACTTCTGTGAACGCTGAAATAAAGGGGAACGTTTTCCGCATATGATGACATTTTTTTTATTTTTTTGCAGCGTGAAGAAGACTATAGAAAACTTAATTGTTTATAAAAAATTAATGCAAAAGTTATTTTTTAAACTAATTGGGCGTGAAAAAAAATTGTAATAGATAGCCTCAACAGTTAATTATAAATTCGCGTGGTCATCTTTAAAAAAAAAAAAATAGTTTTTGAGAAAAAAATTAAGAAATTTTTTTTGGCTAAAAAGTTTGATTGTTTATAACATTAACAATAAATTGAATTTTAACGAAATAATAATGTCAAGTCGTCAGCATCATACCCGCTACAAATTAAGACAGTTATTTCAAAAATCGGTGATTTCGTGAATTTTTGGGGGTCCCACTTGACATGGCTTCACTCATTATGTTTCTTCTTAAGATATTCGTATACTTCGTAACTTGATTTATGAAACATCTGTACAATTTTCGCCATCAGAAGAAACGCCTTGAAATTCCATATTTTTCTACTTTGAAACCTTTTTACGACGCCAATTTAGAACGCACAAAATTGATTAACATCAGAAGAGAAGGCGTGAGATGTTGTTAATGCAACAATGTGAAAATCATATCAACCGGTTTATTGGTTTAGAAATTACGATAAAAAATATGGAAAAGTAGGGGAAAATCTGAAAAAGTGACACGGTACCTGTATCTCACTAAATAGAGCTGCTACAAAAAATCTGAGGGTAGATTCGAAATCAGCGCATCCAAATTAGTAAAACAGTAAAAATAAACAGTAGAAAAACTCCATGCAACAGGAAAAAAGTGTGATTTTGTTGTCCTTTGTTCTCTGTGATAGCACACCGCCAATACTATGCTCCGGGCACGGGGAATGCCAGAATTGGAGCAGTGCACAGTTTTTCCTTCAGTCGTGCAAAAGCCTGTTCCCACTCTTCGCTCCAGTCGAAGGCTTGCCTCTTTTTTTGTGCAAACTGCTGGCTATGTTCGCGAATCCAGGAACAAATCGTCGGTAGTTAGTATGTGCACAGGCCCAGAAAGCTGCGGAGTTCGTGTAGATTGCGCGGTCGGGCCACTCCTTCACCGCCGTGATCTTGCCTTCATCCGTATGTACTCCGCGGGCCGAAACCGTGTGACCCAGATACTTGACCTCCTTCTGGAACAGCAAGCATTTGTTGGGATTAAGTTCAAGCCCGGCTTCTTGTATTCGCTCGAATACCTCCTTCAGCTTTTCGAAGTGGTCGTCGAAGCTTTTACCCATCCCGATTATGTCGTCGAGGTGCACTAGACACGTCCGCTCAAATGTTGCTGGTGCGTTGCAGAGTCTAAACGGCATGACGGTGAACTGCCAAAGCCAATCGCCAACACTGAAAGCCGTTTTCTCCTTGTCCTTGTCTGCAAGCTCCACCTGCCTGTGGAAAACCACTGTGTGCCTGACAGAGTGTCCAGGGTGTAATCGATCCGGGGTAGTGGATAGCCGTCCTTCTTGGTCACGTCGTTGAGCCTGCGGTAGTCCATACAAAACCGGGTACTGCCATCCTATTTCTTGACTAGCACCACCGGCGAGCACCAAGGGCCTAACGAGGGCTCTATGACCTTTTCTTTCCGCATGTTTTCGATTAAATTTGTGACTTCTTCCCTTAGCGGATCGGTTTCGCACTTCCGGTGTCGATGTTGTGCTTCACTATGAAGGTTATTCCGCCTGCTTCTGCTGCAAATATTGGCCCATAGAGCTACAGGAGTGACCGCGCCTTCTGTTTCTGCTTTGCTGTTAATTCGGTGCTCCACTGGTTCTCCTGCGATATGGCGTCCATGTTAAAACCGCTCTTCTTACTTCTTCCGGGTGGGCTACTCTCACAATTACCAATTACCGCATCTTTTCCGACATATCTGGGTGTATTAAGCGGGTTGAGTATTCTGACTGGTATTTTGCCGTTTTTGGGTTCCACTAGTGTACGTCCTATGATTATGTTGTCGTGTCCTTGTTCTGGTGCTTCTACAACCCACAGCCGACTTGCCCCATCGTCCTCGTCCACCTTTGCCCACACAACCGCCTCGGAATTCGCTGGTATCTTCTGGTGTTGACACGAGATAAGTTTCCTTACCGCCACGCTTCGCCAATAGCCGGTGTGCAGCAGGAATTCAACGTTGACGCCGATGATCACGTCGTCTATTATATCCGCGACGATGAACTTATGTTACAAGCTTTTGGTGCCGATAGCAATTGTTTTTGTGACTTTTCCTCTTACCAGCGCACGCTCGCCAGTCGCTGTCCTCAGTTGTATGCCATGCAGTGGTTCCCAATTCCTCCGAAGCTTCCTTTTTATGATTGAATATGACGCGCCAGTATCCAATGTCAACACAAACGACTTTCCATCTATATTTCCTTCAATCGTCAAGCTGCTGGGTTGTCGTTTCAACTGGGAGGCAATTACTGTGGGGCAGCAGGTTGTGGGGATCAGCTCACGCCCCTTTGGGCTGACCCGTTTTAGTTTAACGACTCGTTGTCCTCAGCCCTGCGATTGTTGGCTGAGCCTCGATTGTAACGATTCCTCGTTTGGGGCGATTGCGATCGACAACGGGAATGCTTCTTTCGTCGACGGCAGTCTCTTGCTATGTGACCCTGCTTGTCACATAGCCAGCAAACAACTTTAGAGGAGACCGCCCGTGGCCTGGCCGGTGTCTCCGAGCTTAAGCTCCTCAATCTTCATTCTCTCGAGAACATCCGCACCGGCAGCGTCTCGTTGGCTCTCTGTCTACGGTTCTCGCAGTAGTACAGCATTTTGTTGTGCTCGTTGCTGTACTTTGTTGCCGCTCTCATGACGGCCTTGTAATCACTTCTTAAACTTTCTGGAACTGATTTTATTACCTCAGCCGCAGGTCCTTTAAGCATCAGTGCCAACTTTCGCCCTTTTCAGCCAAGTCGAATTGCAGTTTGAATGTATCGAATGGCATAGCCCCATCATAAGTGGGCACTTCTGTTCGGGTGGCAAAACTTTCCGGAACCGGCGGCAACCATTCTCGTGGCTGTAACAATCTGAGCCGTGCGTCTATTTTTCTGTGCATCGAATCTTCCAGACTGGCAACTCGTTTGTTCAGGAAATTATCCAGGTCATCAACTCGTTTGTTCAGGGAATCATCCAGGGGTGGCTCTCCGTAATTCGATACTCGACCATCGTTGGCTCGACACATCGATTCGATATCGAACGCTCAACGAGACAGTTTCGCTTTCCGTAACTCGATATGAGAACTCTCGTTTTCATTTTTTGGGAAGTGTGTGGTAAGTACTTTGGAGCTATCAGAAGCAGCGGGAAGTAAACAAAACGAAAAAAATTTGAAAAGCGAAAATAAATGAAGTGAAATATTTCATTTTATTATTTTAAAACTTGTAATATTTCCGTTGGTTTTTAATTTCTTGCTCTATTATAGAAATATTTTGATCTACATACTTCCTTTTTGCTCTTGGTCTTGTTGGTCCTGTTCCGTAGCTTTTCTTTGCTGGTGTTTGTGGGACATCAATGGCTTCTGCAATTTCCTCATCGCTGGAGAAAACATCTTCACATAATGCTTCATATGAACATTGAATTTCATCGCGCTGCGGGCCAAAAGAAGCAGAAGAGCATCGCATATATATTTTAGTACCATATGACGCCACGCCCGGAATACCCGTTATTTGGGCATTTATTTTCGCTGCAGCTATTACCAGATCTTCCAAATTAATTAACTACACGGCGTCTTATGGCCCACCACCCGTTTTTGTCAGGCTCTTCATTCGGGTGGTCAATTTTCGTTTGGCGTTGTATTTGTAGTCAGTCCACACCTAAAAATATTACGAGTTACAGGAAAAGTTTTGTACATTTATAAGAAAGTGTTTTTACTTACTTTCTGCCTTCCCTTCGTTGGCTTCATTGGAGGCCCATTGCTGTTAAGCATCTCCGTCAGTCTTAACCAAAAATTTTTTTTTGTCGCGACCATTGTTGCAATTTTGCAAACTATTTTTTGCCAACCGTGTTCCTCCATAAAATCGATTAGCATCTTTATTTGAGCAGCGTTCTTTTGTTGACTCCTAAAGAAATTTGTTAAAATCCAAAAAATTTCAAATTTCATACTTACATTTTGTTACGGTTGACAACGGAGAAAAAACAAAATTGGTATCGAGCTGTTTGTATCGAACGTTCGATACGACACGACGACATTTTGTGTTACGGAAAGCAAAAACGATAGTTCGATACACGTATTTGCTCGATATCGAATTATGGAAAGCCACCCCAGGTCGTCAACTCGTTTGTTCAGGGAATTATCTGGGTCGTCAACTCGTTTTCCCAATTGTCCATTCGCGTCTCCAGATGCTCCACTTTCACGTTCAGCCTATCGGAAAATTCCTCCACCTTCTGCTCTATGCACGCAGAATTGTCTCCCATTTCTCGGTTCGAAGTTTCGACTTTTGCCCAAATTTCCTGATTCGTAGTTCCCAGTTTCGCTGCCATTTCATTATTCACATGGAACATACCTTTCATTGCTACCAGCAGCTGGCTCATGCCCATTCCTTGCGGCGGCGCTACCGCCACAGCCGTGTTTTGCGGCGACGCAGCACCAGCAGGCGATTCCTCCACTTTTGCCGACGCATCTAGCTCCCGCGTTCCGAACTCGTGCACAGCCCAATCGATGCCTCGTGATTCACACGGCTCCCGCAAGCGCAGCTGCTACTCCAGCTCCTTTTTGAGCTGGTCTACCTTCAGTTGCTCGAGTTTAACCATATCTGCGTTTTATATTTTTTTTCTTGTTTTAATTCAATCAGCACAATCCCACTTCTGACACCAAATGTTACGAAAATTAGTTCTGTAGGCTTGTTCGTCTCTCTGAATTGTTTTTAATTTTAATTTAAAAAAAAGCCTACTTCAATTCTTAAACGCAGTAAAAAACCAGCAATAACTTTATTTATAAATTCACTCTTTACTGTCTACACTTATTATTTTTTGGCCTACTCCTTTGCTTGTTAAAACACAACTGTTCCTCTGCGCCGTACCCGGCCGCTTTTTATTCTTGTCTGCTTGTCGCGCCGAACGTTCTCGCACATTCTAATTGGATTAAAAATTTCCATTACCTTCGCGAGCCATCCTTGCCATATCGAAATTATAGCAAGCCGGCCGTTCATTCAGTGCATTGTACAACGATAGGGTGTCTTGCACAGCGACAGGCTGCCTTGCACAGCGACAGGGTGTCTTATCGTCACAATAAAAAAGATTTTCTATAATAAAAATCACTCACTTATTCATCATCAAGCAACCGGTACACAACAAATTGGTGACGAGGAAAATAAAGTAAAAATAAAAAAAAATCAAAAGTGGAAAATGCCGCACAACAACGGAAGCAGTTTTGTGGTACAAGCCACAAATCTTCCAGAGTTCTCACCAGGATCAGAAACATAGGACATTTCTGCTCAAGTCCATTGGCACTGAAGCCTATACCGTTTTGCATAGCCTGTGCAGTCCGAGTGCTCCTGCCTCAAATTTGTACAACGACCTCTGCTTTTTATTGAAAACGCACTATTCTCATCCGACCATCGTATTTTATGAGCGAAGGAAATTCCATTAAGCCACAAGACGTGGTGATGAGTCAATTTCACAATGGTATTCCAAAGTAAAAAAAACTTGTATTAAACAAGTTTGTTATTGGTCTACCAGAGAACATTTTTAAAAAGTTATGTGAGGAAGATGAGCACCTCACGTTAGAAACTGCGTTTAAGAAAGCATTAATAAGGGAGTCGAAGTTGACGAACGGATCAAATGTTTGCTATCCAAATGTAAATCTTGTACGGAGCGGCAAAAGCGGAAGATCGAATGGCTATCATTATAGCAATAACGGAGAGCGACGAAACAGTGGTGGCGACAAAGGCAACAAAGGTAGCAGCAGCAACAACGCGGGTGCAAAGAAGCCTTCCTTTCATTGCAGATGGCGGTTCAAGACTAGCAAGTGTCACGCATGTGGAAAAACGGGTCATTTAGCATCCTGTTGAATCTTGCAACGGCACCACAAGATAACCAACATCTGGTTGCACTTATCAAGTGGTGACCGCTGCAAGAATTCAAGCAACAGGCACGATAAGAGCGTGTGGCCAGCATGCGGTGTTGTCGTGCTCTTATCGTGCTGTATATTTAGGCTGCCATGCACTTTGGGTCATGCTACCTACGTGCATGTGCAGGCAAAACGTTAGGATAAGAAATATTGAAGTAGTGTAAATATTGTAGGTAGCATTTAGGACATAAGGAATATTATAAATAAAGGCTCCGGGCGACCGGAGCGTTAGTCTAGTTTCGAAGTTGAAGTGAAGTGTTTTTAGTTCGGAGTGGAAGATCTCAGCGTCCAGCGACCAACCCCTGCAGCAATAAACATTTGGTGACCCCAGGACACACACCTACTGCTAAGGAAAAAGTAAGTAAGTGAAATTTAAATTAATTAAAATTATTGTTGGTTAAAATAAATAGTAGTTACGAAATGGCAAAAGAAATGTTAAAGAAACAGGAAGAGCTTGGCAATGCTATTCTTAGCATTTGCAACCAGCTGAACGCTGAGGGTCGCAGTGAAGGGCTGCAAGGGCAGTTGAATTCGTTGTTCGAGGAGCTAACGGCGAATCACTGCATTTTAGCTCCCAAGCAAGCGCTTAGGGAGTACAAGGTGTATTTCGAAAAGAAATACTATGAAAAAGTGCAGGCACTGTACGAAAGTACAATCAAGCGAGTAAGTGAGTTAGAGGCAGGAATGGGTAAGGGCGTGGTCAGTCCGCCAATTGAAAAGATGGAGGCGCGAACTGACAGCACAGGGAAATCGGTGTCGGCGGAGCGTCAAAGGGACCAGGCCGCATCGATTCAAGCGCGGTTTCAAGGCACCTTAAAGGAGTTAAGAAGGTGCCACGAACGCATCCAGATGGGGTGGAAAGATCTGTCACGGTTGCACAAGTTCGAGGACCGTGCGACAGATCTTAAGTTCGAGTACAATGAGTTCTTTGGAGAGGACGAGTTGTGCGAAGAATATGAGGACCTAATGGATAAAGGGTCTCATATTGTGGCAGAAGAGGAAGAGAAAAAGCTGTTAGAGCAAAATGCGGCTCCTTCCTTGCCATATAGCCTGCCTCAGATTCAGATTCCCATATTTAGTGGGGATTATAGTAAGTGGATATCCTTTAGGGATATTTTCACTGAAATATTCCTTCATAAAAATGTGGGAGAGACCCATAAAATGATTGCATTAAAATCATATTTAAGGGGTGAGGCGTTAAGGTTGGTTGATCACTTAGGTATAAGTGGTGCGAGCTTTAACGTGGCGTGGAATATCCTGGAGAGAAGATATTCTGATAAGCGGCAAATAACATCTAATATGTTCAGGAATTTGCTTGACGCCAGGCAAATATGTTCGCGCACGCCTGCGGAAATTAAGGAGTTGCACGACACAGTGTCAGCTAATCTGAGAGCGTTAGAGTCTACTAGACTCTCAGATACGGAAATTAAAGAAGCCCTTTTGCACTTCATAATTGTGAGGAAGCTAGACTCACACACAAAAGTTAGGTACGAGGAATCCTTGCCAGATTCAACTGAAGTACCATCAATAGAAAACCTGTTAGCATTTCTCGAAAAGCAATTCAAAGCACTTGAAGGAAGTGAGCGATTGAATGCTAGTAGATTCGAGTTGCCAAATAGGGAAGGAGAGTTTAAATATGAAACAAATAGGACCCAAATTAATGCAAGGACATGTTTATTAGGTTGTGACAGTGCGCATAATTTGTCTTATTGCGACGAGTTTAAAAATCTCGCAGTAGAAAAGCGAATTAAAGTAGCACTGGAAAATAGGATATGCACCAAATGCCTAAGGAAAGGGCATTTATCCAAAAGCTGTGAGGTGGAACCTTGCCAAAAATGCAAGAAGTCACACCACACGTTGCTGCATAATGACAACTTCGGTAATAGTAAATCGAAGGTTGCATTAGCGATAGGTGGTAATAAGAACCGCATATTACTCGCAACGGCTTTGGTGCAAATAAAAAACCACCAAGGCAAATACATAACAGCAAGAGCTGTGCTGGACAATTGTTCCCAGGGAAGTTTTATCACGGAACAATTAAGTCAAAAATTAGGGTTCAAAACAAAAGCGGCAAAAACAACCATAGAAGGGGTTTCAGGTGTAAAAACAAAAGTAGAGGAGGAAGTAATGGTGGAAGTAAAATCATCTCACAATGATTTTAAAATCAAAGTTGAGTCAATGGTTCTTCCAAAAATTACGCCAAATCTACCAGGGGAAAAGATTGAGATATCTAATCTTCCAAAAGGAACCCCTTTAGCCGACCCGAAATTTCACACCCCAACTCAAGTAGACATACTACTAGGGGCGGAAGTGATGGGGACCATATTAAAGAACGAAAAAAGGAAATATTTAAATTCGAGTCTTTATATGGAAAACACGGTATTTGGTTGGGTTATAATTGGAGCTGCGCCAATTAAACCTAAGGAAAGGGACTGTGGAACTACGAAACACAGGTCAACAAAAGTTAATAAACGAACTGAAACTTTAATAAGGAAAGAGCAGCACAGGTTCTTTTCTGAAGAAATTGGAAGGTTAAAGGAAGGGAAAACGGTAAAAAGATCATCGAAACTAACCGCTTTATCTCCAATTTTAGGTAAAGATGGGATCATTCGAATAGGCGTTCGGTCGCAAAAGACGGCGATGTCGGATGACACACAATTTCCAATTTTATTACCTTCCACGAGCTTATTAACCAACTCTATAATTTCAGATATTCACGAAGAGAACCGACATAGTGAAGCAAAAGAGTTGCTAGAACTCACGCGGCAAAAATATTGGCCGCTGCGAGGAAGACAAATAGCAGCGCAAGTTGTACGCGCGTGCTATAGTTGTCCAAATAAGAAACCAAATGTTACGCAGGCCACTAACCGACAGAGTAACTAGGTTGCGATTCTCCGCAAGAAATGGTTGGTCTGCAATAAATTGCAGGGGGGCAGGGTGACCAAGGCCAGTTTCGCTGAAAATGGTCTTGATGACATAGTAGACGCAAGGATCAGGCGACTTGTATGCGTCTTATCCTTTTCCTACAACGACATTTTAAAATATTATAATTAAAAAGGAAATTTAAAGTTAAGTAAAAAGAAAAAGAATTTATAAGATTTAAGAAAATATAAATTGGTAGCTGAGAAGTTAAATCGGCAAACTGAAAAATTAAGGTTAAAGGAATAGATGTAATGCAAATGTAAATGTAATGAAAACTACTAAGGAAGACAAATCTTGCTAAGATTGTCAGAGTAGTGACAAGAGCTAGAAATAAGAATAAATAGCTAGTATAAATTGTAATGTTAATTAAAATCCCACTTGTTAAATATAAGTCAGGGATAAGTTATAAGAGCAGGGCAGCGTGGCTCAACGCGAACATCGTGGGACCGTGTGAGAAATGCAGCCATGAAGGAGTACCAACGCATCGACAAGACCAAGCAGAGTCATCTGGGAAACTGCAACATGTGCAGTCCATCGCAAGTTCGACGGCCATCTGCAGCAAGAAGGTTGCTGCGCGTACTGATGTCAACTCGCATTGACTGGCTGTCGGTCATTGAAAGAATGCAGCCACAAGTTCAGTAAGCGCAGCGCAATTGAAGGAAGTCGTCTGGCCCAAAAGATGAAAAAGGAACCAATTCCTAAAAAGGCTGAAAGCGCAAAAGGCGCAAAGCTAGAGGAATATGGTTGGGTGCCGAACAAACTCAGGAGGAAGAAGAAGTTTCTTTTTCAATTGATCCTGAGTACGGAAACCGTGACAACATTGAGGGCGATGAGATTCCCACCAAGGTGGACAATCGCCTGCGTGAGGGCAACTGGGCCCGTCCGGTCAGCGCTAATTCGTTGTGTGACAGATACGTCAGCACGAAGAAGATCGTTGAAGTTCATCAACAAGAAATGGAGGAACTCCAAGATCGCGCAGAAGTGTGAGACAGCCTGCCCGGGTGCAAATGGCTCTAATGAAGGAAGCAGACGTGCTTTGTGATGCGGACAACCAACATCAACAACCAACTTAGCGGCCAGGAGTCAAGTAGCTGGAGTTAAGATGCGAAATTGAGAGGTGGAGAGATCGCAGATCCCAGTTGGCAACCAGCAGTGGCAACACCAGCAGTAACCAGCGCTTGGAAGGTCAGGAAGCTGAGGTCAACATCGCTGCCAGCTGCTGCCCTAGCTCAGTTACATATGTTTAGGAGGTTAAGAAAACCGCATGTCTTATGTTGAAAGGCTACTCCTTTCAACGGGGGCAATATGTTGAATCTTGCAACGGCACCACAAGATAACCAACATCTGGTTGCACTTATCAAGTGGTGACCGCTGCAAGAATTCAAGCAACAGGCACGATAAGAGCGTGTGGCCAGCATGCGGTGTTGTCGTGCTCTTATCGTGCTGTATATTTAGGCTGCCATGCACTTTGGGTCATGCTACCTACGTGCATGTGCAGGCAAAACGTTAGGATAAGAAATATTGAAGTAGTGTAAATATTGTAGGTAGCATTTAGGACATAAGGAATATTATAAATAAAGGCTCCGGGCGACCGGAGCGTTAGTCTAGTTTCGAAGTTGAAGTGAAGTGTTTTTAGTTCGGAGTGGAAGATCTCAGCGTCCAGCGACCAACCCCTGCAGCAATAAACACATCCATTTGTTGTTCGATGTCCAAAAAACCATACAGTATGTATCGGATTCTGATAGCAGCTTTTTTTTGGAAATGATACTAATTTTTCAAAATTTGTTGTTTTTAATTTAACTGACAGCAATCCAAAAGGGGGCTACACTCCTTCTGTCAAGAGTGATGGAAAAGATATACATATAAAGATATACAATTTATGCCGTTTTTCTTTGGACCCAGTATACCGCGTAAAAAAAGGATCAAGTGTATTTTTTTATCTAAAAATAGAGAACAATACGTGTGAAGCGGTGATTGTGTGAGTGACATTAGAGGCCAAAAAGCTCTTATCGGAAGTCAAATTCGTCGAACTTTTTGACACATTTTTTCCTTGGCCGCTGGACATCTACTTGATGAGTTATCTGTGGTGAGGGTAATCAAGTGTCCCGCAGTGTATATATTTAAACATTTAAATGCATTGAAACTAAATGAATTCTTTTAATTTTATTTTTATATATCTTTGATGTTTCTTATTATTTTTAAATGTTTTTTCATTTGTTATTGTTTATTTGTTATTGTTTTGTGAGTATTGTATTCATTGTGTTCAGAATAAATTTATAAACAAACTTCAAATAAAAAATATTGTGACGATACTAACGCTGTCACTGTGCAAGGCACAAAAGTGTTTTCGGCTGCTATGATGCGAGGGGGAAGAGCGAACCGTAGGCATTTGAACACGTTATATTCATAACATTTT
The DNA here is from genome assembly GCA_963668005.1 of Melieria crassipennis. Lineage (NCBI taxonomy): Eukaryota > Metazoa > Arthropoda > Insecta > Diptera > Ulidiidae > Melieria > Melieria crassipennis. The sequence continues at coordinate 34,299,941 of OY764963.1, read as the reverse complement.
CTGTCAGATTTGCGTAGGGCAACAGCAAACTGCAACTTCTTGTTCTCTGCAACAAGCCAGCGCGGCTTCACTCGTGTACATTTTGGTTGTTGTGGCGTAGTGATCCCTCAATCATTTTTTGCATGTATGTTTATTTAACAAACAATGAACCAAAGCAACGTCATCGTCGTTTCAACGAAGATGCACAAATTGCTGTAATGTCATTATCAATCGAAACTTAGTGGTGTATGGCTTTTTGCTGGCTAATGGTGCGCTGTGATTGATTTAAAAATTTGCAAACATTTAGACGAGGTGGATCCCAATACACCCTTTTGGATACTCAGTTACATGTGTTCCTGTTTTTGAACTGCAAAAATTGTATGCAAAGTATTATGCGGATTGAAAGTATTTTGCATATAATTTTTGCGAAATTTACAGACGGCAGAAGCAACGGGCCCCGGTAAAACCTTAACAGAATTGGAAAGGGGACGCATTTTGGCGTTCAAGGAGGAAAACATAAGTATATGCGAAATCTCTCACAGAATCCGTCGCGATCCATGGGTAGTAAACCATTTTCTTAAAACACTCACATACGAAGTCTAACCGGGACGACAGCTAGTGTCCGCAGAGTAATAAAGTAGTGTCCTTACATCAAACGCAAAAGGCTGCAAAAAAACCACGTTTACTGCAACGTCACAAAACGGTACGTTTAGAGTTCGCGTGAGCTCATCTCAGTTTTCAGCAGGATGGAAGTCAGTTGTCTTTTCCGACAAAAAATTTAATTTGGACGGACCCAATGGCTTTCAACACTATTTTCATGATCTAAGAAGGTAGGTAGTAGGGATTGCAATCCCGGGATCGCGAATCCCGGGATCCCGGACAATTTGAATCCCGAAAAATCCCGGGATTGACAAAATCCGATCCCGGGATCGAAACAAAAAAAGCTTACTTTTTGCTTTTGTCACGTTGCACAGTGATTCGACTCCATACAACCGCGGGACAAAATTAGAAGGAGTGGTCCGTTCTTCATAAAATTTGGTATACTAGTTAATCATGGTATGCTGAATTGAAATATCCATTTTGTTTTTCTTAAACTGTTGTAGTTTGTTAATGCATGAGACTTAAATATGCAATTTTCGTCATTTTTGGTGAGCTATAGCAACGAGTGTGTTGGCTAGATTTTTCATATTTTATATTTAATCGGTAATGTCAACATTGATAATTGCAAAGAGTAACAAAAATTGTCTTAGGACCCTTTAGTTTTGCAATAAAAACGATAAAAAAGACGTATGTTTTGCTATTTTGCAGTTTTCTCAATTTTGTATGCTGATTGCATACTTATAGGGATAAAAAATAAATTTTGTAGAAAAATAGGTGTTTAGACCACTTTTCAAATATAATTTTTTTCTGAGATCGGAAGATATCGAAGGATGTAATTACATTATCCGACAAAGAAAGAATGCTTCTTAAAATTAAAAAAATATCCAGCAACATACTTTCACATAATTTTTAGATATTTTCCTCTAAGTTGTGCCAATTTTCAGATTTTTAATTTAGAAAAATATTTTGAATTAAAAGTAAAGTAAAAGCCTCAGCTTTGCAAATTTTGAGAAAACATTAAAAGCGAAAATGGCCACATCATTTTTTAATCTATATTGAAGGTTTCAGCAACTTCGTGCTAACCATGTATTTTTATAATTTTTTTTACTCAATAGACTAAAAAACAGAAAATATGTGTTTAAATTTTTTTGTGAAAAAAGTTTCAACTTTGACCCACTTTTGCACAGACACTAATTAATTTTTTGCACAGATTTTTTGGGGTTTTCTTAGTTGGAGTTTTACCTTTCAAATGACATCAAAATCGTTAAATTCTGAGACTATACATTTTTTTTAATTTTGTCTATGTAACGAATCACTGTGCGTTGATTTCGAAAAAGGCAAATCTTCTTATTTAATATAAAAAGTAACACTGCCTATGGAGTTTGAATAAGTTTCAATGCAAGAATTGCTCTGTTTGTGTACGGATACTTTGTACTAATTTGTACACACTAACTCTGTTTAGAAACTTTTCCATTAAAATTTGCCGGTAGCTATAATAAAATCAGGGGAGTAAAGAAGCTTACGATCCCGAAAATTAATCCATCCAAAAAAGTAAACAACCAGAAAATTCCAAAAACTTAGTTAAACAAGCTTACTTAGTTACTTAAACAAGTTTTTATCAGTAGGTTTGCCAGGTGGTTTGGCAATTAAATGCATTTTGATGTTATTTGTCATGAATATTTGGTTCTTAGTTTTAAAGTAGGAACTTAGAATTGTATTTAATACGAAAATAAAATTTTTTGATGGAAAAAGATGTCTGGTTCAGTTCCTTAAAATAATATATGCAATCTCGAAAAAAATTCCGGGATCCCGGGACTGCGGTTTTCAGTCCCGAAAATCCCGGGATTGCAAAACTGGTCCGGGATTGCAATCCCTAGTAGGTAGGTAGGTAGGTGTGGCTGCTCCAGGAGAAGCACACTTAGGCCAGGTGGCCCATTGTGATACCACATGAGATCGAGCATCAGATCGCTCACTCGTTAAAGCACGCAGCCGCCGTGGCTTAGTTGGTTAGTGCGTTGGACCGCGAGTCGAAGGCAGCAACCTCAGGTTCAAATACTGCCTGTAGTAACACCTAAAAAAAAAAAAAAATAACGGGAAAACTCGTTTTCTCTCTCGGTGGCTGTCCTCTCAGCTGGAAATGGCAAACCTCTGAGAGTAAAAATTGCTTATGAAAAAGCGTTCGGAACCGGCATAAAACTGTAGGTCCCTTCCACCCGCGTACAAATTCACACGCACAACACGGGTGGTTGCGGGAAGCTAGGCCTTAGTCTCGCGTAAGCGGGCTGTCGTGCCAGTCAATTATTATTATTATTATTATTATTATTATTATTATTATTATTATTATTATTATTATTATTATTATTATTATTATTATTATTATTATTATTATTATTATTATTATTATTATTATTATTATTATTATTATTATTATTATTATTATTCCCACGCCACTCTCCCCCCCGCATACCGCGCGAGGCGGGGTCCATTTTCACCGAGCACAACGGCAGTTTCGGGCTGCAAGTTGTATCGGTACTATTTTCTTTTATTATTTATTTATTTTTATTTTGTCATGTTAGTCTATATTTAAAAAGCTGCGTACGATATTACATGTTTTCAGGATAACCGCTTTCTGAATGCAATGATGTCTTGTTTGGTCTATTCCTAGTGCTTTTAGATTTGTTATGAAAGATTTATGTAGTATTCCCGTCGATGAGATTATAAATGGTATCGTTTTTATTTCGTTTTGTCTCCATATCCGTTTAATTTCTTGTGCTAGTTGGTGGTATTTTCCTAATTTTTCAGTGTATTTTGTTTGTATATTATTGTCGTTTGGAACACTTATTTCTATAAGATATGTAACTTTTCGTTCTTTGTCGATTAATGTGATATCTGGTCTATTGTAGGTTATTGTCTTATCTGTGTGTAGTGTTTTATCCCAAAGTAGTTTAATGGTATTGTTTTCTAATGTTGTTTCGGGGTGGTAATTGTAATATGGTGTTATTGTTTCTAATAATTTGTGTATTTCTGCTACGGATTGGTGTATTATTTTTGCAACTATATTGTGCCTTTCAGTATATTGTGTTCCAGCGAGAATTTGGCATCCATTTGTTATATGTTGTATCGTTTCGGATTGTATATTGCATTTTCTACATTTATCTGTTGGTGTCTTAGGGTCTTTCACCATGTATTTAAGGTAGTTTTTAGTTTGTATTACTTGGTCCTGTACTGCCATGATGAACCCTTCGGTTTCTGGATGCAGCTGTCCTTTTGTTAGCCATGTGTATGATTTTGTTTTATCTATATTGTTATCTTGCATTATTGTTGGGTGTCTTCCGTGTAGTTCTTTCTGCTTCCATTCGATTTTCTTGTCTTCTATATTATGTGTGTTGAATTGTAGGTTGGGATTATTGAGGCACAATGGTGTGTATTGTTTGTCTGCTGTTACTATTGCTTGGTGTAGTTGATTGTTGCTTTGATAAAAATACGTTCTAAGTTTGGTTATTTGTCTGTTGTGTAACTGTTGTATATCTATTAGGCCTCTTCCTCCTTCATGTCTTGGTAGTGTTGTTCTTTGGATGCATGATCTTGGGTGAAGTTTTCTATGTTTTGTTAGTAGGCTCCGTGTGAGAACTTCGAGACGTTCCAAGTCTGTTGTCGTCCAGCTAATTATGCCGAAGGAGTACGTTAGAATTGCTATTGCGTATGTGTTTATTGCTTTAAATAAGTTTCTGGAGTTTAAAGATGTCTTGAGTATTTGGTTCAGACGATGTTTGTAGTTTTTCGTTAGTTCTGTTTTTGTTTGAGTGTGATTTATTCGGGTGTTTTGTTGGAAACCTAGATATTTATATGTTTCGTGTTTTTCAAGGTTCTCAAGTTGTTCGTTATCGATCGTGACGCCTGTACTTTCGCTTGTCCATGTACCCTTGTCGACGTGTTGAGTCTTACACTTTGAGATACCAAACTCCATTAGTATGTCTTCTGTCATTTTTTGAACGATTTGTATTAGGTTTTGAAGTTGTTTGTTTGTTGCTGCATATAACTTTATGTCGTCCATATAAAGTAGGTGATTGATCGTGTGTTTGGTAGTCTTCTGGTGTTTTATGTTAAATCCGTGTGCTGTGTTCTTTAGCACGTTTGATAGAGGGTTGAGGCATACACAGAACCATAGTGCACTTAGTGAGTCGCCTTGAAATATTCCACGTTTTATGGCTATTGGATTAGTTTGTATGTATGTGTTATTTGTTTGCAGGGTTATTGTTGTTCTCCACGTTTTCATCGTTTCACTCAAAAAAGCTCGAATGTTTGGGTGAATTTTATAGATTTCAAGAACTTCTTTTAACCAGCTGTGTGGTACTGAGTCGAAGGCCTTCTTGTAATCTATAAAACATGTGTGCAAATTTCGGTGTTCTTTGAATGTTTGTTGAAGTATTACTGAGTCTATAATTAGTTGTTCCTTGCATCCTTGGCTGTTTTTTCTGCATCCCTTTTGCTCGTCGGTGAGTATATTTTGTGCGGTCAGGTGTTCGTTTATAGCATTGCTTATTACTGATGTTATGATCTTATATAGGGTGGGTAGACAGGTTATAGGTCTATAGTTGGCAGGGTTATTGGTTTCATTGTTTTTTGCTTTTATAAATGTTTTTCCTTCTGTGAGGAACGTCGGGAGTTTACTGGGTTGTGCTATTGCTTCGTTAATGAGTGTTAGGAGTCGGTGGTGTAGTGTTGTGAGTTTCTTATACCAGAAGTTGTGTGTAAAATCGGGTCCTGGGTGTTTCCAGTTGTGTGTCTTATTTATTGTATTTTTTAGGTTGTCCATTGTTATGATAGAGTCTCTTTGTGGTGCAAGATTTTGGTTTCTTTGTTTTTCATCTTGTATCCATTGGCTTTTGTGATTGTGCTGTAGTGGGGTTGACCATATGCTGCTCCAGTAGTTGGCTATTGCATCCCGTGTTGGTGGGTTTATGATGGGTTTGTCAGACTGTTGTAGTTTTCGGTAGAACTGTTTTTCGTTTTGCGTAAATAGTCTGTTTTGTGTTTTACGTTCGTTTGATTTTGTGTACCTGCGTAGCCCGGCTGCATATACCTTGAGTTTTTGTTTTAGGGTGTCTGTGAGATCTATGGCATTTCCGCATTTTTGTGTGTGTTTTTGTTGCATTATTTGATACTGTTTTAAGATGTGTTTTGATCTATTTCCATTGTTATATTGTGTTAGCCGTCCTATTTCTTTTCTAAGTGTATTTATTTTATTTTCTAGTCTTATTTTCCACTTTGGTTTTCGGTTATTTTTGTTTCTGTTCTTCGGTTGTTTCATGGTTTGGTTGTTGCATGTTATCACTGTACTAGCCGCTGCATATATGACGAGTTGGATATCGGAGAGTGTATTGATTCTGTTGATGAAATTCGGTAAGATCTGATTATTCATTACATCTAAGAGGGTTGTGTTGTTTTCATTATAATATAGTCTTGGTATCTGTAGTCGTTTTGATGGATCGATTCCCTCCCATTTTGTTATGTTTGTTTCCATTTCCGTAGACATTGTGTGTATCAGATTCTCGTTGTCGTTATTTTCGGTATTATTGTCAATGAAGCTACTTTGTGCTTGTAGTATACTGTTTATGTTGTCTTCTGTGTTTTGTGTGTTTTCCGGTGGTGTTGGGTTGGAGGATGTCTCATGGCTGTGGGTACTTGCTAGGGGTTCTCTTGGGTTATTTGTATTGGGTGTTTGGTCATTGTTGTTGTCTAGTTCCGTTGCTATTTGTTGTTTTATCTCCTGTATTTGAAAATCAGTTAGTAGTTTGTTTATTAATATGGACCGCTTCTGGTCCATAAGCCTTTGTTCCGAGATTCTGCTGCTATATTGAGAGTATTGCCTGACAAAACTTTCATGCATTTCGCTGCGGTATCCTGTTTTTACGGTCTCTAATTTGGTACATTTGTAGTAGCAGCGCATCACATCTGTATTCATTTGTACTGTCCATGCAATGCGTTGCCGCGGTTTTCCCGTTTTAGTGGTTGCCGTCTGTATTGGCAAAACATCTTCAACAGGTTGGGTGTTAGTGCGGTTAGTGTCGGTATCACAGTCGAGCTGCCGTGTCCCGCGCCGTCCTCGACCATTACGGCGCTCGTCCGAGGCTTCCTGTATATCATTTGGAACCATTTGGCCACCCATTAGGGAGGTTAACCCTTTCTGGGGTCTAGCTTGAGTCCGCGTGTTCGCCATACACGTCAAGGTGTTTTCCTTTCTCTGCGGTTTGCTTTACAGTTTTCGCTCTGGGTTCACAGTTTTCCTTCAGACTTGCAGTTTATTAGCCGGCATGTTAGGCATTGGCGGGATTTTCGTATCATCGCCTGGAACTAGGGACTCGCGGGGTCGTTACACCCGTCATTTCTCTCCAGAGAAATGCCCTTGCGGGTTTATTATTATTATTATTATTATTATTATTATTATTATTATTATTATTATTATTATTATTAGTAGTAGTAGTAGACGGCGTATGGTCTTATCAGCTAGATCTTCTAGACTTCCGAAGAAGAAGTTACCTAAGTAGGGCAGCCTTCTTCTGGATAAAGCAGGACAGCTACATAGTAAGTTAGGTATATTTTCTTCCTCCTCTTCGTCCAAACAGCTGCAACAGAAGTCGTTCGAAAACAGCCCCATCCTTTTTGCGTGGGTGCCGATTAGGCAGTGACCCGTAAGGACACCGATCATGGTTCTGATCTGGGCTCTGTTTAATGAGAGGAGTTCTTTAGAACGTCGAAGATTTAAGGTTGACCAAGTTTGGCGAGTAAGGAGGCTTGTGTTGCCTTCAACCCATCTTAAATTTGTATCGTGTATAGAGCTCGCATGGGTACGAAGCTTACATGTTAAAAGAGGGACTCCGAGCGTGGTCATCTCTTGGCGTAACTGCTCAGTAGTACCATGTCTCGCGAGCTCGTCCGCTCTACAGTTCCCTGGAATATCCCTATGACCTGGAACCCAGCATAGGCGAATTTGAAGCTGTTTGGCAGTCTCGTTGAGAGATTTGCTGAGTTGAGAATAGTCTTTAATGTTATTTTGACTGCACCCAGAGCTCTAAGAGCTGATTGGCTGTCCGATAGTATCAGGATACCAGTTGCCGATATCCTGTTTACCCTGAGCCAATCGGAGGCTGCGCAGATTGCTGTGACCTCAGCCTGGAAGACTCTACAGTAATCTGGCAGCCGGAGCTTTAAGTTAAGGTTTAATGCTTCTGAGTAGATACCACAGCCCACCTGACCAAGCAGTTTCGATCCATCCGTATATATATGGACATCACTGCTGGCGGGGGGCACACCCAGCTCCCATTTGGCTCTAGATGGGATTACAACCTGATAGTCCTTATCAAAGAACAGGCTGGGTGTCATGTAGTCAACATTCTGAGATATGCCTTTGAAATAATTTAAAATAGTCGAATGCCCAAAACGCCCAACTCTCCATTGCGCGGAAGCTCGCATCCTGATGGCAGCATTGGCGGCCAATTGCCTTCCCAGGATATCCAATGGGATTAGGTGAAGCACAACGGCCAAAGCATTGTGGGAGTAGTCCGCACGGCCCCACTTATACATAACTCTGCGGACCTTTGAATTTTGGTATTTTGGGAGTGAGACCTTTTGGCCAATGAAGGCCACCAGACTACTATCCCATATAACAAAAGAGGCCGAACAACGGCGATAAACAGCCAGTGTACTATATGAGGTCTTGTACCCCATATATTGCCTATCATCCTTTTACATGTATAAATTCAGAGCGATCTCTTTTAGCCGCGGGGGATCAATTTCAGGTATTCTATGCTTATTTGTGAAGAGCACTAGCTCCGTTTTATGTGGGTTGACGCTTAGTCCACGTTCTATGGCCCAATTTGTTAGGATGTTCAAGCCATGTTGCAACACATCCCTGATTATTGACGGAAACTTTCCGGAGACCGCAATAGCAACTTCATCCGCGTGGGCGACTACCCTGCACCCCGCCCTCTCCAGACGCATTAGCAATGTGTTCACCGCTAAATTCCAAAGAAGAGGCGAGAGGAACCCACCCTGGGGTGTACCCCTTTTTACAGATCTTTGTGCCGTACCACGACATGCATTGATGACGCAGCTATGAAGTAGCTGCTCAATCAGTACTACTAGCGGCACACCTACACCTAGGTCTGCAAGTGCGTCGGTAATGGCTTCCGATCTGATGTTGTTAAATGCTCCTTCAATATTCGTAAAAGATACCATAGTAAATTCCTTGCACTCAAGTGATTTCTCTATGGTATGGATCAAGCAATGCAGAGCGGTTTCTACAGATTTACCTCTGCAGTACGCATGTTGTGAGGGCGAGATTGGTCGATCGACAAACAACTGCCTGAGTATCCACTAACCTTTCCAGGATTTTGAGAGGGAAAGAGGAGAGACTAATCGGTCTGAGGTCTTTTGGATGGACATGCGAGCTATTGTCAGCCACAGGTATGAAGACTACCTTCACATGTCTCCAGATACTGGGTATGTGATTCAGAACTAGGCAGCTCTTCATGATCTCCTGTAGCCATGGGAGAATGAGGTTCTTGGTGACCTGAATCTCTATATGGGCGACGCCGTCTGGACCCGGCGCTTTGTAGGGTAAAAAACTATCTACGGCCCATAGCAATTTCTGTCTAGTCACAATGAGGCCGACATCTGGGACCGGTAGATGTTCACTACTAGAGGCCCATGACCCGTCTTCCTTCTGGAGGTAGAAAGTGTTAGATGGGCATTTGGAGAGTATTTTCCTGAGCCTGGAGGCTTCGGTAGTAAGTTCTATTTATGTTACCACAGAAGTCTCTCCAGGACTCCCTCTTAGCTTTCCTTAGCCTATTTTTATAGGCTTTGAGAGCCAGCTTGTATTCTAACCAGACTTCATCCGTACATGACCGTCTAGCTTTATTGAATAACTTCCTGGCTGTTCTGCGGAGCTCACTGATTTCAGCACACCACCAAGGGGGTCTGGGTAGGCTCCTTACCCCTATTACATATGTGAAGATTAGTAGAGAGGATAAAATCGAAAAGAATTTCGCCTCTATTAGTATTTGAGCTGCCCCACACTAGATGATGCGTGTTGGCGTCACAACCTATCACCAAATCTACGCCATCATTAGCAGCATGATGTACTAACCTGGATAGGCCGTCTCTGGAAGGGATTGATGGTCATGTGCCAAGTAGGCCGAGACGATCCATAGCTTCCTCGAATCGAGCTCGATGCTTGCCGCTACCATGTCCCCGTTGCTGTAATTCGAGAGCAGAAATGTACTCAATGTCTTGCTGGCTAATATGCACGCCCTAGACCTACCTGCCTGCGTCGCATATAGCAATTTGTGTGTATTAGTCCTGAGCCCGCGTACCAGGCAACCACGGCTCCTGGATCAGGACGATGTCATCTCCGTACGTTGGCAAGCGGAGAATGAGGCTGGCGGCCGCAGCCTTAGAGTGCTGGAGGTTAATTTGCCACACCTTCAGCATTACTGCTTCGAGTGGTACTAGTGGCTCCTACCACGGTGATGTTAGCCGCGTCCTCGGGGTCTGACACCAGCAGATCCTCTTCGTCCATCTGGGATGAACGAAAGAAGTCCGCCAGCTCCATGTCAGTGTCATTACTGACACTAGACCCGTGCGTAGAGGCATTATCAGTTGCGTGCTTCTGGTCGGCTACAACTGAAATACCGGGGGCAGAGTTGGACAGGGATAGGGTAAAGTTAGATGAGGCAATCACCGGTCGGGGGGCACTTCCCGCAATCTTTTGGTCAGCTACAGTAGGTGCTTCCGACGCGGCTTTGACGCCGCTGGTGTCGCCGTCCTTCTTGGAGACCCTCATGGTTATGGAGGAGTTATAACAAACCTCTGAGAGTAAAATTGCCTATGAAAAAGCTCCCAGCTCGCCGTTCGGGATCGGCATAAAACTGTAGGTCCCTTCCAACCTTGTACAAGTTCGCACAACACGGATGGTTGCGGATAGCTAGGCCTTAGTCTCGTAATCGGGCTGTCGCACAGTGCGGCCGAAGCCGCATTTTGCGGCCGAAGCCGCATTTTGCGGCCGAAGCCGCATTTTGCGGCCAAAACTCGAAAACTTTAACGATCGACCTGAAATCTTGTATTCGGAGGTTTTTGGGGTCGCTGATTACGAATCCATTGTCAGAATTACGAAATTCAAGATGGCGGGTCCAATATAGCATCATATCGCCACACCTAATACAGCCAAAAATGGAGAAATTAAAAAAACGATCTGTATGTATACATTGTAGAATATATATATTTTTGTTTATTATAAATAAAAGTTGATTATAAAATAGGGATTTTATAAATTCACAACATTTACAGCTACAAGAATAAATATTTTAAAAATTATATTCCGAAATATTTGCTTTTACCTTCAATACTAAATCATATATTTCCTTTTTCTCATCGTCTGATAAAAAATACTCGGACCCTGTACTTTCGGTCAAATATTCTTTAATTTTTTCGGAAACTTGCGTAACGTCATCCTTTAAAATGTTTTTAACTAAATAGTAAAATTTTAGTCTTGTGAAGTGGTCTTCAGTGGGAGTACTGCAACCTGAAATATCTTCCGGCCTTCCTATTGCCGCCTTTGATGTCGATGGTTGGTCATCGCTTATGCTACATGCATCTCCTGCATCGAAGTAAATTGTTTTTTCCAACCACTCCTCATTGTTCTGGAAAAAATTGAATTTGGTACGGTTTGCCGCAATCCATTTCAACTTGATAGTGCGATAAGTCCTGGATATCTTCTCTTTAGACGTAGATATGTTGGCTGCAGGCAAACTTCCTTTGACGTAACCAATTTCTTCAGTGACAGCCAGAACGAACTTCTCCTTTGTCTTCGAAATAGTAAATATTTCAAGCAGCTTCGAATTTTTTGAAAACATCTTTGTGCTTCTTCTTCGGTTTAGTTGCAGTGGCGGAGTTGAAGTGATGTTTAGTCCAAATTAAATTCGAAACTAACTTCACTTACTCCAAACTCCTTTATTTATAAGTAGGATTTGCATATGCATTCAAATAGCAGGTACTAAGCTTCTAGTACTAGCAGGTACCTAAACAGTTGTTAGGTTTTCCCGCGTTGTGGGATTTTTGAACAGCAGAGACACATAAGTGTGCACATAAGACAGTGCACATAGATATTTATAAGTCTGCTTTTTGTTTTTCAATAACTAATTGTTTCATTGGCGCGGTTCAACTCAATGACTAATGGCGACTGACTGAGTTTTGCTCAAATTAAAAAAAAAATTATATGCCAGACACAGTGTTAGTATTTTATTAAAAACAAAAACATTACATCAAAGGATACATGATAGCTGATTGCCGGAAATGAAAGCCAACTTGTTTTTCGTACGTGCGAACTGCGCATCCAGCAAAAGTACTCTTTACTTCGAGCTTACAGCAATATACGCCAAAAAAAAGTCGACTTACTATGGAGTTGCAAGCATGTATCACTTCTTAAATGAAGCCAAAATCCATATTTGCATGCCCTGGCAACGATTATAATCGCGTGTAATTGATTCACTATCAAAATCTTGACGAACTTGTTCGAACGCACGCACCCGAAAGCACAAAATTGCGCGAGGTGCCCACAGAAAAATCGCTGTAAAATCCAGTCGGGCAAAATCGGGCACCCGATCTCTTCAGGGCAGTACTCACAGAAGACTAGTGAACAATTTTCCCAAAGACGGAACCGTGGCAAGTATGGCCTTTTTTTTTAAGTCTATCGAAAGTTCAAAAAGTTTAGAGTGTGAAATATTATTTCACACTCTAAAAATTGCTCAACTTTGACGGGCTCTACAAGCAAAACTATTTGTCTAATTTAGTTAAGGTTTTCGGATTTCTTAGGTCCAAGCATTCATCTATCGGTCAAGTATAACAGTTTTCCCCAAACTATAGGTAGCAGCCTCAGATAAAAGAGAAACGCACCATGTGTATATTTCGTTTCTCTCTCTCGCTCTCTATCAATTTGATTTCGAAAAAAGGGCATACAAGATGAATAGGCAGCTCTTGGCAGCTGAATCTTGTTTTATTTGGTAGATAATATATTTATTAGCGTTTTGCAGCGTTTTAATGCAGTATCATTTGAAAAGTCTAATTTTCGGAAAAATTATGTGAAAAAATGACACTATTGTTTATGTTTTCCCTAATTCACTACTTAACAATTGATAATTAGTACTTTTTTTACATGTTCTACTCACCTTCAGAAGTGGATTCCATTTGGTCTTATTTGATTTTCTTTATTACATAAAATTTTTCACCTGTACAACCGTTCTCAGTGTATTAACTGTAGAGTGACGCTCGAGCGAAGCCACATTCCAACTGAGCCTAAGGAAGGGGCATGACGAATTAGTCATCACTATGAACGACTTTAGTTTCTTGAAGGATCATTGCAGCCAACTCAAGGGTGAAAAAACCCTAAATAGAAACTTGTTTTTTTTTTTTACTTTTGGCCGCACTGAGCGGCCTGCGGCCGCACTGTGTGTCGTGCCAGTCAATTATTAATTAAATTATTATATTTGATGGGCGCCAATATTCACAGAATTGTATGGCAATGTTGGAAATTGAATTTGTAAACTTTGACGAAATATTTCCGAAGTATTTTCCAGCATGATAACCAAAGTATACTCTAAGTACCCAAGAATGATAAAATAAAGATTTCGACATCCGGCTGATGACGTCACTGGTGAAAATTTATAAGGTGACCATTTTAGAGTGTAATACTTTATTTTTATTATTCTTGCGTATACTTATTCCTTTTTAAGACTGAAAACACGTTTACACAAGTTAACGCGGTCAGCGCTCTAAACCTTCCGGGTAATGGCATTAAACGAAGTCACTAACTCAGCGTCTGAGCCACTGCACTTAGCTTCCTGTTTAATTCATTAACCCCACAAATCCAGCAATAGGCGAAATCATTAACTAGGCCACTAGCGGCCAGTGCACCTGACTTCCTGTTTCAGCAATAGCGAAATCATTAACTAGGCCACTAGCGGCCAGTGCACCTGACTTCCCGTTTCATTAACTAGGCCACTAGCGGCCAGTGCACTTAACTTCCCATGTAATCCCATTAACTCCACAAAATGCGGTAATAAGCGAAATCGCTAACTCAGCGACTAGCGGCCAGCGCACTTAATTCCATCACCTGCGCAATTTCGGCAATAAGCGAAATCGCTAACTGGGTCACTAGCGGCCAGCGCACTGGTGCAAATATTCGCACACTGCAAATTGGTAAATTCCTGACAGTAGCAAAATAAGGAAAACGTAGGTGTTAAGCGAAAGTGTAAGATAGCATTAAGGCAGTTGCAGTTGTACTACGAATAAAGTCAGAACGAAAAGCTAAAATCATGGTTGTTTTCGGAAATAAACCTTAAATTTCCTTAACTGGCGCCCGAGCAAAAGTGAAGTCGACGCGTATCCGAACCACAAAAAGTCCTCAAGTAGCACGGTAGTTCAGGATAATAAGTGCCGTTAAAAGCCGCGCGTCGCAAAATAAGCCCTCAAGCAGTGCAAAGAAGCCTTCAAGGGGTGGAAACAAAAAGCCCTCAAGCAGCGCAGCCCTCAAGCAGTGCAAGAAGCCCCAGGAAGTGCGGAAAAACCCACAGGTGTGCGAAAAGCCCTTAAGGAGTGCGAAGCAACACAGAATTAAAGCCAAATAAGCTGCGCCTACAAATCAACTGAGAAAGGAGGCCCCCTAGTAACTGGTAAAGCAAACGGGAGGTGTGACGCACCAGCCGCTCAGCTCGCAGCATAAGCAACAACCCAACAGACCAGGATAGGAGAATAACCACAGCAAGAAGTCCCGGAACAAAGATCAATACCCAAACAAAGAAATGGAGCACCTCATCATGATCGTATTTTTATCGTGAGTTAAACGGAATATAGAAATTTTTTAACAATAAGTAAGAAAGACAGAAAGCAAACAAATAAAAAAAAACAAAAAAGAAAGAAAACATCAAGAAACAAAAACAGAATAATTCAGAAGCAAAAATAGGAAATAAGGAAAAGAAAGAGAAAAAGTACAAGAATAAGGGAATTTTTTTTAAATCTCCCGAACGCAAATGAAAGTTATAAAATTAAGGCAAGTAGAAAAAGCCATCGACATATTTACGAACAGAGCCGAACTCTACTCCAAAGAAGACGAGGCGGCTAAATATAGAAAGCTAATAAAGCAATTAGAATATTTGAAAGAACTAATCATACAAAGAGAAGTGGCGGAAGAAAAAATATTAAATAAAAAATAATAAGATAAAAATAAAAATTTTTTTTCGTTATCTCGACAATAATCAACATGGCAAATCCGAACAATTTAATCCGCCCTCCTATTTTGACTGCCCCCAACCACCAAGAACCTCCCACGGCGAACGACCCCCCTAGAACAATTAATTTGGCAGACCTAGTACCACTCATATCCCAAATAGCTTCCGAAGTCCTGCAACGTCAAGGACCAAGCATGGTGCAGACCACCCTAAACCCAAATCACAACCTTTGTAACTTAACAAATGACTTACAAGATCTCGATAAAGTCCCAGACGTCGTTAAATGTTTACGGGAATTCTCCGGCAAACAAGGCGAATTCAATTCTTGGAGGAAAAGTGTGGAGAGAATCCTTAAGATTTATGAACCGCTAAAAGGGACGCCCCGATATTATGGCATCCTCAATGTCATAAGAAACAAAATTGTGGGCAACGCTGATATGGCCTTGGAGTCATATAATACCCCGCTAAATTGGAGCGCAATTTCCAAGTGCCTAACCCTACACTACGCGGATAAGAGGGATCTCTCAACTCTCGAATATCAAATGACTTCCCTGATCCAAGGCAGCTCTTCTATTCAAAACTTCTATCAAGCAGTGTACTCGCACCTTTCGTTGATACTGAACAAGTTGGGCGGTCTAGAAGCAACAACGAATCGATACACCTTTTAACTCAAACGTATCGAGACAAGGCATTGGACACCTTTGTGAGAGGCTTGAACAGCAATCTATCAGAGTTACTAGGAATGAAGGAGCCCGCAGACTTGCCCCAGGCACTTCACCTATGTCTTAAGCTCGAAAACCAAAGCTATAGGTCTGCATATGCCCAAAATAACAACCAGCACGGAAGAAAGACAATTTCACCACCCACCACCAGCCCCACCTAGGATGAATAGGCCCTCACCGCAACCAAGGAACACGCCGTTTTATCCACAACTGGCGTACATACCACAAAACTATCAGTACCGACAGCAACAACACTTTAACAACCGACAGCAATAGCATTCTAACAACCAACAGCAACAATTTAACAACCCACAGCAACAACATTTTTATTACCAATACCCTCAGCAAAGACCAAACATCCAAATGGGTAACCCTCAGGGACCTCAGGCCCCTAAACCACAACAAAAGCCTGAACCTATGGACATTGACTCGTCTTTGCACACTAGGAGAATAGACTATGTGAACAGACCGCAACAAAACCACTTCAAGAGACCAACACGCCCCCCAAGCGTTAACATCCAACCGAAAGTACAGAGAACATTCCACATTGAAACGGAAGATGAATATTACAACCAAATACAAGACGAACAAGACGACCAATACGATCAAACCCTGCACGATTATCTGGCCCAGGAGGAAAAACCAAACGACGTTCAAGACGAACCAACAGAGCTGAGCGACAGCCATTTTTTAGAATGACAAGCTCTTCGTTGCCTTACTTCAAGTGCCGAACGGAGAGCGGTAACATTTGCAAGTTCCTAGTCGACACAGGCTCTAGCAAGAATTTCATTCGACCAAATTTGGTAAAACATCCTATTCCGAATAAAGAAACATTCCTTGCAAAATCCATAGCCGGAAACATCGAAATAAGCGAACACACTTTCGTGAAGTTATTTAACCAAGAACATAAAATTAAATTCTACCTCATGCCATCATTAAAGTCCTTCGACGGAATCCTAGGAAACGACACACTGAAAGAACTAAACGCAGTAATATTCACTAAGGACAGTTACATGCAAATAAATAACGACACAAAAATTAGACTTCAACAATTAACTTCCAAATACGTAAACTCAATAACTATACGTGACGATCATCTGTCTCCCTCACAAAAAAGCGGGATGAACACCATCATTGCAGAGCACCCCAAACTGTTCATGGACCCGGACGAAAAATTGACCTTCACAACAAGAGTGATCGGCGAAATACGCACTTCCACGGATACCCCCGTATACACTAAATTCTACCCTTATGCAGCCTCCCTTAAATCAGAAGTCGAAAGCCAGGTTCAAAAGCTACTAAACAACGGAATAATTAGACCATCACGTTCTCCCTACAATTCCCCAGTATGGATCGTGAATAAAAAGCCAGACTCAGCAGGAAATAAGCAATACCGATTAGTCATAGATTACAGGAAGCTCAACTCACTCACAATATCCGATCGATACCCAATCCCTGAAATTAATGACGTTATTTCCCAGCTAGGAGAAAACCAATTCTTTACGGTTCTAGATCTAAAGAGTGGATTTCACCAAATCCCACTTAAAGCATCAGACTCAGAGAAGACAGCATTTTCAATCTGTAACGGAAAATTCGAATTTACACGACTCCCCTTTGGCCTAAAAAACGTCCCAGCCATCTTCCAACGCGCCCTAGACGATATACTCCGTGAGCACATAGGGAAGATATGTTACGTGTACATAGATGATATAATCATCTTCAGTAAAACCGAAACGGACCATATCGAACATATACGTCAAATCTTTTCCACCCTGCAAAATGCAAACCTAAAAGTTCAACTCGACAAATGCGAGTTTTTCAGGAAAGAAGTCGAATTTTTAGGGTTCATCATATCCTCAAACGGCATCAAGACAAACCCAAAAAAAGTTCAGGCCATATTACAATTCCCACCCCCGAAGACAATAAAAGAGCTACGGTCCTTCCTTGGCTTGTCAGGATACTACAGAAGATTTATAAGAGCTTACGCGAAGCTAGCAAAACCCCTGACATCTCTCCTAAGAGGGGAAGAGGGTAGAATATCAAAAAGAAAATCAGCCTCAATACCAGTAGCGTTGGGAGCTGCAGCCATAGAATCTTTTAACAAAATCAAAAACACCCTAGTTTCGCAAGACATCGTTCTTGCATATCCAAATTTCAAAAAGACCTTGAATTAACAACAGACGCATCGAACTTTGCTCTGCAGTATTGGCACAAGAAAATCGACCGATTGCATTTATTTCTCGAACGTTAAGTAAAGCTGAAGAGCATTATGCAGCGAACGAGAAAGAAATGTTGGCAATCATATGGGCTTTGAACGCATTAAGAAACTATTTATACGGTGCAGTCAAAGTAAAGATTTATACTGATCATCAACCTCTAACCTACGCGCTCAGCATTAAAAACAATAACAACAAAATGAAGCGCTGGAAGGCCATTTTAGAGGAATACAATTACGAACTTCACTATAAACCGGGCAAAACAAACGTCATTGCCGACGCCCTCTCAAGATTACCCACAAACACACAAGTAAACTCACTATCAATAGCGACTAATTCCGATAACAGCTCAGGACAAAATTTAGTATACAGCGTAGAAACACCAATAAACGTCTTCAAAAATCAGATCATTTTGAGCGAGGAGTCCACACCTAATTACAGGTTTGAAATCGTTTTCCCAACATACCACAGACACCACATCGCAGATCCAGATCTCAGTGTCTCAAAACTCATACAAATCCTCAAAAAGTACCTCAACCCATCTGTCATCAATGGTATCAAAGCATCCGAACAAATCATGGGTAGAATACAAGGAACATACGCAGATCATTTCAGTAAATACCGCACGCGCTTTGCTAAAACTCAAGTAGAAGATATTAAAAACGAGCATGAACAGGAACAAATAATTATTGCAACACACAAAAGAGCGCATAGAAACGTTAAAGAAAACAAATTACAAATACTGGAGCAATACTACTTTCCAGCTATGTCCAATAAAATAAAAATAATTGTTAAACAATGCCTTATCTGCAAACAAAATAAGTATGACCGACACCCGGCTAAGCCCGAGCTAGGAGTAACCCCCATCCCGCATCACCCCGGACAAATCCTCCACATAGATATCTACAAAACAGACAATAATCTCGTTCTCACAGCACTAGACAAATTCTCCAAATATGCGCAGGCCAAGATAATTAAGTCAAGAGCAGTAGAAGATATTAAAGGACCCCTCCGCCAGCTTTTACTCTCATTCGGTGTCCCAGAAACCATTTTAATAGACAATGAAAAATCTTTGAGCTCAGCCTCAATAGATTTTATGGTCAAAGACCAATTGGGAATACAAGTAGTCAAAACGCCACCTTACGCGAGTACTGTTAACGGCCAGGTCGAACGCTTCCATTCGACACTGTCGGAAATCATGCGCTGCTCAAAAATAGAAAACACCCACCAAAAGTTCGAGGAACTCCTAGATAACTCCGTTTACAAATACTCGATTCATAGCACCACGGGAAAAAAACCAATAGAAATATTCTTTGGACGAACAGTCAGCACCGATCCCTCGCAACTCGATCAGGCAAGACTTGAAAACGCAGCAAGACTCAAGGAAAAACAGCAAAAAGACCTCGAACATCATAATAAAAACAGACATCCCATTAAGACATATCGACCAGGCGAGGAAATATTTGGAAGGATAAATAAACGATTAGGCAATAAAATGTCCCCAAGATTCAGGAAAGAAATAGTTAAGGAAGACAAATCCTCATGCGTTCTAACAGAATCAGGCAAAGTCGTACACAAAAGTAATATCAAAAGCTGAGCACTTTGTCACCCCTAATATACTCCCCCTTTTCTTGCCTCTCGTCCCACAGAACCCTTACCACCTGTCATGCCGATTTCCAATTGGTTAACTATTCTTCGACATACGTGGTCACTATCGACAATGGACTGGCGAAATTCCAGGATGGCACATTCAGGATAATACACGCGACGGACATTGAAAAATATAAAAACTTTCTTAAGGACATACTCACAATGGTGGATAAAGTCGCGCCCGAAAACAACATATTCCTTCCTTACCTTTACCATGACATCCATCAATCCCAACAAATCCTAAACTCAATAGTACCCTTAACATCCAAAAAGCAAAAACGAGCCATAAACATGATCGATACGGCATGGAAATACATCGCCGGAAGTCCCGATCACGATGATTTCGAGATAATCGAAAATAACATAAATGAATTAAATAAAAACAATAACAACCAAATAATTATAAACAGGGAAATGAACGAGCGAATTAAGGGGTTACGCCACTGTAACCGCTCAAAAAATAGGTTTTTTTTGTGATTTTTTTCCTCGCTTTCAAAAAGTTTGTAGAAGAAGTTATTCACAGGTGTTATTGGACACATATTAGACTTTATTTTGGAATTTTTTGACACAGCAATATCAACATATAGGTGGCTCCACTGCATCCTCCTAGGCTATGTTTTCCCTGCAGGGCTTCACGGCACGCAGCACTGAAGGTGCAATTTTGAATCTGCGACAAAATAAAAAATTCCTGTTAATCTAGAGGCTTTTTGCTAGAGAAGATCGGGTGGATTTTTAAAAATATTGATTTTTAAAATTTTGGCGGGAGTTTCAAAAAATTTTTAGATTTTTGAGGTAGAAAATGACATGTCTTTTGTTAATTAAAAATCAACAAATCGAGTTATCAAAAATTCCACACGATCTTCTCTAGATAATGTTATTGTTAAGATCCAGTCAAAATTTTAAGTCAAAATATTGAAAATTGTTCGAGTTGTGCCGCGTGCCATTTTGAAAAATCGTGTTTCGAGAAAAACGCGTTCAAAGTTTTGGGAATGGTTTTCTATGGGCATAACTGAAAAATTCGCTTGGCGGTAACGTCGTATTTCGCATAAAAATTTTTTATTTTATGCATAAAACGTTTTGTTTCTTATTCTATAGGGTTCAAACTATTTTTTAAGCCAATAAAAAAAAATCGATTTTTTTAAATTTTACAGTGGCGTAACCCCTTAATAATTTAACAAAAATAAATAACGACATAATAAACGCCATTAGGAAAGACGACAATCTTTATAACGGCCTAATCCAAAGCGCGCATAGTAAAGTTAAAATTGTAAAAGAAGAACTCATAAACATTAGATACGCCATACAATGGGCAAGTAATAATATTATAAATTCAATGCTCCTCACTTCAGAGGAAACCGAAATAGCTATAGAGAAATTCAAAGAAGAGAACATGCCTTTTTAATCAATAGAGGAAGCATTAGAATTATCAGAGGTAAAGGTATTGCCAATGTTATTATACGTTATTAAGATACCATTAACAAAAGAAGAAACTTACAACAATGTAACTATTGTTAAGACCAACGAAAAAGAATAATAAGACAATTAAAATTAATTACCAGGAAATCATTTACAGTAGAAACGAGATATATGCCGTAATTAACAAATGTAAAACCTTCAATTCGGCAAAAATATGTCATCAAAACGAATTAATTGATATCAGCAACGATACTTGCATTCCCCCATTACTCAAAGATCGTAATTCATCTTGCACATTTACCAACGATCACCACATAAACCAAGTAGATGAAATTAAACCAGGAATCATCCTGATAAATGATTGTAACGATACAATACTTATCGGAAATAAAAATTACACACTAAACGGCACATTCTTGCTAAAGTTTCAAAACGAAACAGTTAGAATAAAAATGCAATTGTACAGAAATGCCTTAGCACCACAAGTAGAGATCAAACCACCAAATTTTCAGCAAACACCATTTGAGAAAGAATTCATGAATATCCTGTCACTCGAAATGTTAAACGAATTACACATCAACAATACCAAATATATCGCACTTCTTAGGAAAGACTCGACTATAAGCAAATATTCAATAATCACTATTGTAAGCATATTTGTAATTTTTGTAATATCATTAAGAACATGTTGTAAACCAAAACAGAAAATCATTATACAAACCTCATTACCAACAGAGGTAAAACAACAGGAATTACCAACTTTTGTAGAACCAACACCAGGAACCCAAGACACTCCCACTATGTAAAATTCAATGACATTCCTTTTTTTAAAAACGCTTGCGGACAACCGTCTTTAAGAGGGAAAGAGTTAACGCGGTCAGCGCTCTAAACCTTCCGGGTAATGGCATTAAACGAAGTCACTAACTCAGCGTCTGAGCCACTGCACTTAGCTTCCTGTTTAATTCCATTAACCCCACAAATCCAGCAATAGGCGAAATCATTAACTAGGCCACTAGCGGCCAGTGCACCTGACTTCCTGTTTCAGCAATAGCGAAATCATTAACTAGGCCACTAGCGGCCAGTGCACCTGACTTCCCGTTTCATTAACTAGGCCACTAGCGGCCAGTGCACTTAACTTCCCATGTAATCCCATTAACTCCACAAAATGCGGTAATAAGCGAAATCGCTAACTCAGCGACTAGCGGCCAGCGCACTTAATTCCATCACCTGCGCAATTTCGGCAATAAGCGAAATCGCTAACTGGGTCACTAGCGGCCAGCGCACTGGTGCAAATATCCGCACACTGCAAATTGGTAAATTCCTGACAGTAGCAAAATAAGGAAAACGTAGGTGTTAAGCGAAAGTGTAAGATAGCATTAAGGCAGTTGCAGTTGTACTACGAATAAAGTCAGAACGAAAAGCTAAAATCATGGTTGTTTTCGGAAATAAACCTTAAATTTCCTTAACTTACATATATTTTTTGACAGTTTAATTAATTTCTGCCAATTCTGCAACGGCATGTGCAGAATTTTGGTAAAACAAAGTTTTTCCTCTCCTTGTATTTTTCCTCATCTTGAAAAAAAATATAAATCAATTTTAAATCCTATGTTAATTGGGCACCTTAAAATTATTTTCATTCGTTATGAAAGATTTGATTGGCCAACGGCATTTTTTGAATTCTGTTAAATTTTAACGCGAAAATTTGACCAAAACGGTGTGGAATCTTTGGAATAACACAAAATACAAAATTTAACGTTTTCGTGAAAATAGTTTGCAACAATTGTAATGAGTTTTTGATAAAAAACAAAACGTAAACAATGAAGTGTGCGTGAAGGGTCAATGTCGGCCAAATAAATAAAAAAAACATGTAAGTAATTTGTGAATTTAAATATTTGTGATTCTTGTGCCATGTGTGGCTTTTGTTGCTGTTTTCGCCGCTGCTGTCTTGTGCTATCGGAGGAGGAGTTAGCTGCACCGGACGCAGGTGCCGGTCCTGGCCTTTGGTGGCGTGGCTGCCGATGAGCTTTCGGCTGTGCGGTGACGGCGGCGCGGGACCCCTGGGGCTCCAGTGGCGAGCCTCGATTGTGCTTAGGCGCCATTTTCTCCACCTAGATAAGTGGATCCTTTACATTTTATTTTCATTTTCTCCTTTTGTTAACCACCTGTTTCTGCGGTGATGCCACATAGGGCAAATAAAAATCCCGAGGGCAATGGCGCAGCTGAGCGCAGCGCTACCACCGAGGGTAATAGGGTGGTGTCACTAAGAGGGAAAAATGATCCCAGTGGTAAAAGCGCAGCTGAACGCAGCGCTACCACAACATCTTTTGGTAATAATCCCAGTGGTAAAAGCGTAGCTGAATGCAGCGTTACAACTTTTTCTGGAAATACGGCTGCGCGAAATAGTGAGCCATATCAACGGCTGATCGTAGTGTCAAGGGCTTTTTTGGCACTAAGATCACTCCAGCTTCGGAAAAGCGGTCTGCGGTTTCTCCTTCTCAGGGTGGGGCTAGACCCTTGGGCCAACCCAGGTCCAATGTCCGCCCATTTTGAACAGGAGGTTTAGGAGCAACACCAAATGCCAGCCGAAGCCACTTTTTGAATAGCACGAAGTCTGCGAGCAGATCAGGACAGAGTGCCCACTCCATGCCAGCCAAGTCTGATAAAGAGGCTGAGCAATCCAAACGTGCGATGTCGTCAGGTGTAAAACCCACGTTTTGCCAAGTTGTAGCAAACCAGGCTACCTTCATTAAGCCCTCTGCTGTGCGCGCTGTTAGTGCTTCGACACAAGCGTACCGCAACAGGAGAGCGGCATACAAAATCCTCGACAGGCTAAGCGCAGTCAAGGACGTAGACCTCACGGAGAAGGACAAAGCCTCTCGTGAATGGGCTATGGCGGTGATTGCTGAGCATGAGACCAAAACTATGGTCAATAAGCGGCAGCGATCAGTTGAGGAACCTCTGGCAGCGGCTAAACGCGCCAGGACCTCTCAGACCCCGATGGTCAATAGGCGAAGCCTTTGCTCGTTCAGAGAGGCAGATTTTGGATGGTTCCAAAATCGTGTAAAACTCACTTCGTGTGCGGATCAGCGCTCTGCCGAGCTTTATACGCTGGCAATCGCAGAAATCGGCGAAGTCTGGCCTGGTGCACGGCTCGAAGCCGTAACGAGGGACAAAATCCCAAATCGTCCCCGTTCTCGGACAAGGGTTCCGGCAATTTACTCCGACCCTGGTACCATACTGCAGCTGATTAAGCTGGGAAACCCTGACCTCCCCACCGCCGACTGGAGGGTGGCCAGACTAGGTGAGGCCGTAGGTAACTCGCGTCAGATGGTTATCATCCTGAACGAGGAATCCCTAGCCCCCCTTGCTGCAAAGAAGGGTGAGATTAATTTCTGCTTTTCTCAGCTTACTTTGCACGTCTATCGTCAAGACACAAATGTGGTTACTGATGTACAGGCCATGGAGGTGTCAGAAGTGGAAGATACGGACAGTGTTACGTCCGGGGAATCCACGTCGTACATGGTCCGTGACCTTTTCGGTGGACCCTCCGAGGACGAACTGCTGCTGTCTTCCCACTCCGACGATACAGACAGCACTATTGTCGCACAGTCGGACCCTCCCGTGGGTGGACATGAAAGTGGTGCAAATTAACTTGCACCACTCCAAAGCGACATCTGCCGCACTTCTCCTCCGACTCTCAAAAAATGGGGAGGAGATAGCGCTCGTGCAAGAACCCTGGGTCTGCAACGGGCGCATTCGTGGTCTCAACGCACCAAGATACAGGACTCTGTATATACCCTGCGGAGGTAAAAACAGATCCTGTATCCTCATCAGAAAACATATTAACGCGTTTGTTCTCACCAGTTTCAGTGATTCAGATAGCGTAGTGGCGGCGCTGGAAACACCGGGCTCCACACTATGGGTGGCTTCCACATACATGGCCCACGATGACTCCGAAGATCCCCCACCGTTTCTACTGAAAAATGCAGTGGCGGCGGCTAGGAAGGACAGAATGCCATTGGTCATCGGAGCAGACGCCAATGCGCACCACACCATCTGGGGCAGTTCGGACATAAACCCGCGAGGAGAGTCACTTTTTCAATATATTGTTAGCACCAATCTATATATTGCAAACACTGGGCATGAGCCCACTTTCATCACCTCGGCTCGAAAAGAAGTTCTTGATCTTTCACTGGTAAACGATTTTGCTACTAATCTGCTCAAAGAATGGAAAGTCTCCACGGAGCACTCTTTCTCTAACCACAGGTATATAGATTTTCGCATAGAAGTCGCAACCCCTCTGGTCACCTCTTACAGAAACAGATTTAGAACTAACTGGGACAAGTTCAGGGAAATCTCTGCGAGATCACTGCCAACTGATGGTCCCTGTAAGATTGACTCAGTTCAGAAATTAGATAATGCATTAGTTTCCCTTACAGCTGCCTACAAAGTTGCCACTGAGGAGTCATGCCCCGTGAGACCACTCTGGGGTAATACGAAACCTAATTGGTGGAACTCTGAGGTAGCTGTGCTTAGAAGGGAGTGCCGAAAACTTTTCAATCGCGCTAGGGCGACAAACGACTGGTCCGAATATAAAGCCATACTAAAGCTTTTTAAAAAAGCGATAAGATCTGCTAAGCGATCCTCCTGGAGGCAGTTCTGTCAGAATATAGAATGCAACTCGGAGGCCAGTCGCCTTCGCAAGATACTCCCTTCCTGTCCAGCGGTCCCTAGCTTTCTGCAAAGGGACGACGGTTCCTGGACATCGTCAAGCCAAGAGACAATCGAACTCCTGGTTGACACTCATTTTCCGGGAAATATTAGTACTGACGCAACTATCCTGTGTACAACTAGTTCAATCGGTCCACATCATAGCATGGGGGTACAAGACATAGTCAGCAGCGAAAAACTGCACTGGGCCATAAATAGTTTTCTGCCCTTCAAGTCTCCGGGGCCTGACGGTATAATACCAGCTGACGTGCAACACACATCAGGATTGGCCGTGCCGTGGCTACTGGAGATTTGTGTAGCTACACTTGTCTCACATTCCTAATATTTGGACTGAGGTAAACGTGATCTTCATACCTAAAGCGGCGAAGGTCTCACACTCGAAAGCAAAAGACCACAGGCCTATTAGCCTGTCCTCTTTTCTCCTTAAAATCTTTGAAAGGCTCATCGACGTTTACATTAGGGATAAAGTGGGTCATCTTCTTTCACCCAATCAACATGCATATACGAAGGGCAAATTCGTGGAGACGGCTCTTCATGCACTCGTGCGGCAAATTGAATACTCCCTC
This sequence comes from Melieria crassipennis, assembly GCA_963668005.1. Lineage (NCBI taxonomy): Eukaryota > Metazoa > Arthropoda > Insecta > Diptera > Ulidiidae > Melieria > Melieria crassipennis. The sequence goes on along the minus strand of OY764963.1, from coordinate 34,273,776 downwards.
CTTTTCAGAGAATACACTTTGGTCTCTTTTCTCGACATTGAGGGAGCTTTCAACAATATTTTTCCGGCGGCCATTACTGGCTCACTGACCAACTTGAACCTATGTAAGCCGATAGTGCATATAGTTCATCTCCTTTTAACAAATAGGGTTATAAACTCTTCGCTAGGCTGCTCCTCCGTTAGGAGGTGGATCACCAGAGGCACCCCGCAGGGGAGAGTCCTTTCTCCTCTCCTTTGGAACCTAGCGATAAATGACCTGCTTTTGCAACTGAGCCTTATGGGGTGTAAAGTAGTTGCATACGCAGACGACGTGGCGTTAGCGGTATCCGGGAAGAACATTCCGACACTGGTCGATCTTCTTCAAGGTGACTGAACCTATTGGGATCTTGGTGCTCTCGGAACGGTATGGGCATTAACCCATCCAAAACTGATTTGGTCCTTTTTACAAGAAAGCACCAAGTTCCTACTTTTGACCCGCCTTCTCTTATGGGGCTAGTCTTACTGTCAGCTCGCAGGCCAAATATGTTGGTCTACTGCTGGATAGGAAACTTAACTGGAAAGCGAACATACTAGAAAAGTTTCGCAAGGCCACTGTTGTACTGTACTCCTGCAAAAGAGTAGTTGGCAAAAAATGGGGTCTCCAACCACGAATCATGTACTGGATGTATATCTCCGTGATTAGGCCCATTCTTTTCCATGGAGCAGTAGTATGGTGGACTGCCCTGGATAAGGGGACCAGGAGGACTCCAACTCCAAAGGACTCTACACCCGGCTCCACTTTCTCCCTGTTGACCTTTTCGGTAAACAAACGGCTACCCTCTCTGCAGTGAGACTAAACACCATCAATAGATGGACTCGTACTGATTTCGGTCACTGCCAGATTCTAGGCAGTTCACCTGACCTACGTGACAACATAGACTACTCGTTACCATCTTTTGTTTTCCATTCTAAATTCTCAACCCTTATACCTCATAGAAGGGAGTGGGAACAGGACACGGTTCCGAAAACTGGAGTATGTTTCTATACTGACGGCTCCAAACTGGATGGCAGAGTAGGGGGTGGAGTAATGTGTGAAAATCCACCCATGGAAGAATGTTTTCGTCTTCCAGATTTCTGCAGTGTCTTCCAAGCGGAAGTTCTGGCCATTTTCAAAGCCCTGTCTATGTTAAAGCAACGCAACCTTCCTAAGAGTACGATTAACATTTTCACTGACAGCCAGGCAGCAATAAAAGCCCTTAAGAAGGTCTCAACAACATCGAAAGTGGTTACTCTCTCCCGCTCCCTAGTAAATGAGTTAGAGCACGCGCACAACATCATCCTTATCTGGGTACCGGGCCACAAAGACATCAGTGGAAACTGTGTAGCTGATGAGCTTGCCAGACGTGGCACCACCCTCCCGCACATAAACACCACAGTTACAGCAGGCATTCCTCTTGCCTCCTGCAAACTAATGATCTGTTCACTCTTCCTCGATAAGGCCAATAGGCGATGGCAAGGGGAGAGCACATGTACCATAACCAAACAGCTCTGGCCTGTCTTTCATCTAAGGCGAACAAGAGCACTTATCTCGCTTAGCAGGCAGCACATTAGCACGGTCGTCGCAATTCTGACGGGCCACTGTTTATTCGGACGCCATGCCTTCAGACTAGGCGTCAACAGTTGGGACTTCTGCCGCAGTTGCCACAATGAAGAGGAGGAGGAATCTATCAGCCACCTTCTCTGCAACTGTCCGGCTCTATCTAGACGAAGATGGAAAACACTAGGCTCTCCTTTCTGCGACAACTTGAGTGAACTCAGTTCAGCTAGCATAAAAGACTTGATTGAGTTCATCCACTCTTCGAAATGGCTTAATTAGGCTTATCGACTTGTAGTAAGACAGACCTCTCAACTTGTATCACAACGGGCCCATTCCGTGGCCTAAGTGTGTCTTTCGGCAAGTCCCAGGCCAAGACAGCCACTTTAACCTAATCTAACCTAACCTGTGCCATGCGTTGCGTTGTTAATACCTAGGATTTTTACAAAATTTGTGTAAGCCGCAGATCCACACGCAATGCATTATTTGAGGTTCTCAAAAGACGCACTACAGAGAAGCATTTGGGTACATTTGTGGACGCGACAGTATCATTTTCATTACTGAAAGAATTTGAAGAGGAGGGTGATTTTCCTTCAAGTTAAAATGGGAATCATATACAGAAAACCTGATCGTTTTTTTTAATTATATGGTTATGTTGATTAAACAATTAAAATATGAATTGATATAAAATATTGAAAAAAAGAATTTTTAATAAAATATATATGTCGTAGCCGGTGAACGCTAGAATCGAATTGCTGCTCGAAGGGAGTTGCGGTGGGCACCATTAGCAAAAGTCGTTGATAGAAGTTATCTACTTGCTGCAAAGCAAGTAGTTGTACTTTGCAACGAAAATTATTAGAAATCGAGTTAGCAATGAAAATGAAATCGAGTAAGCAATGAAAATGAAAATAAAGTAAGCAATGAATTGAAGCATAGGGATTCAGTCATTGTGAAATTGTAGAGCGAGCAGGTGGCCCACCGGAACCCCTTGAAGAAGTAGCATGGACGCGACATCAGAAGTGGGATGCAACCAGCCTACCGGGCAGTTTAGTGGACAACAAAATCCTGCACCTGCTTGGGATCGAATTTTCGAGCAGCAGAACCAACAATTTTTGGCCGTCATCAAAGCTATGAACACTCCGAGGGAAGCTGAAATAAAGCTGCCGGAATTCGACCCTGAAAGCGGGCATGCGGATGCCTGCTTGGATAGCAATGGCAGACATGTGTGTTGGCGATTCACCCCCAGAAAATGCAGCATTGATGGTAATGCTCAACCACGCGCTTAAGGGCCAAGCATCCAATTGGCTGTCACAAGTCTCTTTCCCTGGAATGAAGTGGTGTGAATTCAGAGAAGCGTTCCTGCTACATCCGTTTTAGTAGGTCTGTTGACTAGTAGACCGAAAGAAGGGGAATACATTGCTGCATATACTCCCACGTTGCTGACCTCAATAATGTCCCGTTGGAAGAAATTGTCAGCGGATGAGATCGCGGTATCCATGGTCATGGCTCACATATCTCAATTTGAGCCACAAGTTCGACGTTTGAGCTTTACCGCTGATATTCGAAGCAGGAGCCGTATGCAACAGGAATTGAAATCGATGGCAATACATAAGAGGAAGAACACCACTGAAGAAGAAACTCCAGCTTTTAAGAAATTCAAGCCAGCGCCGTTTCCTGTGAACTGTTTTGAATGTGGCAAAATTGGACATAAAGCAGCGCACTGCAGAAACAAGACAAATGGATTTGGAAGGCGTGATGTACAACGTGAAGGGCGATGTGAGGCTCCTATAAAATCGGTATTATGTATATTGCCCGAAAGCAAGTAAGAAGCATGATGGTAAACGGAATGGTGCCATACCAGTTAAACGCTGAATTGATCCATGCACAATGAAGGCACCAGCAGAAGAATAGCGACATTCGGGTGAGACGTATTTATTCCATTTCGACTCAGTAGCTGTGTTCTCTTATAAAAGAATCAGTAGGAAATAAATTTCATGGAAAACGTTTATTGAATGTTATAACTCTGACTGGTATCGGACAAACAAGCGTAAAAGCACAGAACAAATTTTAACGTTGGTTGAGGTTGACCAAGCCAGCAAGTCAGCCGCCGTGGCTCAGTTGGTTAGTGCGTTGGACCGCGAGTCGAAGGCAGCAACCTCAGGTTCCAATACTGCCTGTAATAACACCTAAACAAATAACGGGAAAACTCGTTTTCTCTTTCGGTGGCTGTCCTCTCAGCCAGGAAATGGCAAACCTCTGAGAGTAAAAATTGCTTATGAAAAAGCTCCCAACCTGCCGTTCGCAACCGGCATAAAACTGTAGGTCCCTTCAACCCGCGTACAAATTCACACGCACAACACGGGTGTTTGCGGGAAGCTAGGCCTTAGTCTCGCGTAAGCGGGCTGTCGTGCCAGTCAATTATTAAATTATGAGGTTGACCAAATTTGCTTCGAAGTTGTTTTCCACGTACAACCAGACTATTGCTTACGTAGTGACGTCATGCTTGCACAAGATGTATTAGCTTTGGGTCTTGCCCTACTCATGACATTCGACACCTTGCGGTTTGAAAAATCTAAAGTGGTCAATTCTTGTAAACTTACTAAATCAGTAGAGTATAATATTGAAAATGTAGATACAGAAATTCCCCAAAATTTTCGACCACGTTTAATGGAACTTCTAAGTTCAGTTTAAAGATGAATTCATTTTCTCGGAGACCTTACAAATACTTATTGTCGCACAAACTGTTGACGAAGCTTGCGAAAGATTGGACTTTATTCTTAGAGTTTTTGCACGTAAGGGCTTTGCTTTAAACATTTAAAAATGTAAGTTTTTAAACACCGCATCGAATATCTTGGCTTTGAGAAATCAATCAATCAAAGAAAGATTGATGCTCTTACAGTCTGCTCGCAATAAGCTCGACCTTACCCCAAGGGTAGATGGTGGGCTTTTCTACAAGCATTTTGACATCATTCATAGAGACGGGAAGCACATGAGCCTTGTTTACGTTTTCTACAGAAATCCGCTACCGCCCACCCACAGCAAACCTTTCAAAAAGAATAACTGTTGACCAAGGTCGATGTTTCTCCAGCCGTGAATTCCGCAAATTTTGCACGTCACATAATATCAACTTGCATTTAATTGCAACAGGTAGCTCCGTGCAAATGGTCAAGTTGAACGTATCATGAGTACGTTAAAGAATATGCTCACAGATGTAGTTATAAGAGCGAAATCTGACCAAATTAGATTCAAAGTTCCATTTAAAGTCGTAGAGGTCGATGGGGATCGGTACATACTTAAAGCATTGAGTTCTGACCGAACGGAAGTGAAACGGTGGTTGAGGAGCAGTTACAGAACGAATAGACCTAGTAGCACATGACTTAGAAAATAGGACTTGTCCACACATACGGACAACTGAACCATGTTAAGAAATTGCTGTCACTTTGTAACTACTACGAAGATTTAATTAGTTAAAATTTCCTTGACTTCTCACACTGAGACGTGTGAGCTGTCAGGATGGCAGTATCGCTGAATAACGATTAAGTCATGTGATGATAGGACCGGATAGGGGTCCTGGTGTCTCACCGGATGGAGGTGAATGTGTAATGATAGGACCGGATAGAGGTCCTGGTGCCTCACCGGATGGAGGTGAATGTGTAATGATAGGACCGGATAGAGGTCCTGGTGTCTCACCGGATGGAGGTGAATGTGTAATGATATGACCGGATGGAGGTCCTGGTGTCTCACCGGATGGAGGTGAATGTGTAATGATAGGACCGGATAGAGGCCCTGGTGTTTCACCGGATGGAGGTGAATGTGATTGATAACAATACTAAATAGTGACACTGGTGCATCATCGGAAGGAGATTACCGTGTTTGAGGGTTGTGTCACCCATTGACACTTATGCCCCATAGTAAAGAGGTTGTGGTAATAGTGGTTGTTGGTTAGTACTGATTGTTATAATAATGGCATTGTAAAAATAAAGTAAGCAATGAATTGAAGCATAGAGATTCAGTCATTGTGAATTGTAGAGCGAGCAGGTCGCCCACCGGAACCCCTTGAAGAAGTAGTATGGACGCGACATATATAATAATTTAATAATAATAATTGACTGGCACGACAGCCCGCTTACGCGAGACTAAGGCCTAGCTTCCCACAACCACCCGTGTTGTGCGTGTGAATTTGCACGCGGGTGGAAGGGACCTACAGTTTTTAAGCCGGTTCCGAACGACAGGTTGGGAGCTCTTTCATAAGCAATTTTTAGTCTCAGAGGTTTGCCATTTCCAGCTGAGAGGACAGCCACCGAAAGAGAAAACGAGTTTTCCCGTTATTTGTTTAGGTGTTATTACAGGCACTATTTGAACCTGAGGTTGCTGCCTTCGACTCGCGGTCCAACGCACTAACCAACTGAGCCACGGCGGCTGCGACATATATAATTATATTAAATGGCAAGAGTGTTATATTGGTAAAACAGAGAGGCCAAATCTGCCTAACCCCTAAATCGCTCTAAGCAATTGATAAGTATAGGGTGTTTTTTTTAGAGGTTTGTTTTTCGAATAGAGATAAAACTGGCATTTTGTGGTCAAATCTGGCAACTCTAATGTCATTTATGTTCAGTTTGGTTTGCCATTTCATCATGAACAGGTTGACAAAAGAACAGCGCTTGCAAATCGTGCAAATTTATTTCGAAAATAATGGTTCAGTTCGCGAAGTTTACCGCAAGCTCCGTCCATTTTATGGTCGACATAATCGTCCATCAGAGCAATTAATTCGGTTAACCATGGGTCGTTTTCGCACTACGTTTACTCTATGTGATAATACGCATCCGCAGAGACGTCGAACAGTGCGCACCGAAGAAACAATTGCCGCTGTAGAGCAAAATGTTGAAGAGGACCCAGTCAGAAGAGGAGTCAGTTACCGTTAATGGAGACCGGTATAGAGCCATGATAACCGACTATTTTGTTCCCGAATTGGATTGCATGAATGTGGATGAGTTGTGGTTTCAACAAGACGGCGCTACATGCCACAGAGCGCACGTCACAATCGATTTATTGAAGGAAACATTCGATGAGCGCATAATTTCGCGGAATGGACCTGTCAATTGGCCACCAAGATCGTGTGATTTGACACCATTGGATTATTTTCTTTGGGGATATGAGAAGTCGCTCGTCTACGCCAACAAACCAGAAACGTTAGGGGACTTGGAAGCCAACATTCGTGGCGTTATTGCCGACATACGGCTCCAAATGCTCGAAAAAGTGGTTGAAAATTGGACCTGTAGAATTGGCTTTATTCGAGCCAGCCGCGGCGGCCACATGCCCGAAATCATATTTAAACATTAATGGCATAAAATTATCCTTCCAATAAAGCCAAATTGATGGACATTAAAACGATTTTCTTGTGTTTTATTTCAATTCGAAGTTCTATACCTCTAAAAAAAACACCCGATATGTATGTAAATATTAAATACAATGAAACGAAATAAATAACTTCATATGCATTTTCATACAATCTTTTTTTTAGGAAATATTAATTTTGTAAAAGGTCGTACTCGTCCCACTGTTCCTTGAGAGTTTGAAACAATTCGCACTACGTCACTGGTGAAAACTTCAATTTTCCTGTCATTGATGTCGTAACCTTGTTTTCTATAAACCTTGCTAAGTACCGACACTCTTGTTTTGGAGCTGTCAGTGGTACACTAAGTATGTTTGACCGTGTTACCCCGATGCGATTTTCTGTTGGTTTTGGTAATAAATTTAATACCTAATTTTCTCACTAATTTTTCGAAACAAGCAGTAAGCATTTGTTTGGGAAAATAAATATCTTTAGATAGATGCGTATTTGTTGTAGTAATTCAATAGGTGTCAATATAATTAACTGAAACAGAAAAGATTTGAATACAAATTTTGAAATTGCTGTTTGTGCAGGTAATTTGATTATGTAAACATTGAACATTCGGAATCAATGTCAACGTAATTTTGCTCAAGTGCAAGGAAAAATGCTAGCGAAAAAGTTATTTCTTATAAATTATGCCAAGAATTTTATTTAAATATAATTTTGTGTATCTTCATAACTCTTAATAAGCACTACAAATGTGTTTACCAACATGTATTAATGTACAACATTGATATGCGCGATTTTTAAATCGGAATGCATTTGAGTTCGGAACGCATTTGAGTTCAATTGAACATTTCTGTACCTATGGCTGAATATCTTAATGTGGCTGAAGTGGTTAAAATATTTTAAATAAAATCAAATACTTTTGGAAAATTATCCATTTGGCAACATTCCTATACTCAACAAATGTAACAAAATATCAACTCTACATCAACTTCAATTGCCACCTTCACCACAGAATGTGTAAATATTCACCACGAAGACACGAGGTCTGTATCGCCCCGGCTAAATCGCCGGTGCACTCACTGCAGTTGGCCAGTAGAGGTTTGCGGTGGAGCTGTTTGCAGCTCTGTTAACGGTGCTCAACTTCTACTGGCCGACGAGGATTGTGTTGCAGTGTGGCGCCGACTCATTGGTGACCGCCCGGGCTGCTGCCTGAGTTGGCCATGCTGGAGGAGTTGTTCGTGGTGGATCGCGTCCCAGTGATGTTGAGCGCACACAGTCATATACTCTCGGCCGTGCAGCGCTACAACATATCGCATTTAATTTTTAACGAGCCCCGATCAACACAAAATTTTCTTGTGTCCAGTCAACTTTTGTGTAAAAATATAAAAGATAAATTTCAAATTCAAATTTTAAACTGACAATAATTGTGGTGAATATTTATTGCCGGGTTGCTTTTGCAAAGCTTCCGAAATAATATAAAAATGTTTCATGGTTTTTGTTGGAGAGCATCTAATTTGTGAGAATAATGCCTGCATAAAACGTCAGTGTCCGAAACATAAAATCGTTTTAAACCCTTTCGACCCCGAATTTTACCCTGTGTCTCGATATTACTTTTTGGTATTTAAAACATGACACACTTGCCTAAGAAGTGAGCACACGACATTTGAAGTCGTCACGCCTCTTTGTTAGAGTTCTAGAGCTAGTTTACTTTTGAAGAATTTTAGCTTAAAACGGGTTAAATAAATTTTGTATCAATATGTTTTAAATACAGAAAACTTAATTAATATATATGAAAAATACAAAATTATCACTTTTTGAATTTATTTAACCATTATTAAATAAACAGGGTTTTGATGAAACGCGCCCAATTCGTAGACTTCAATTAGAACACAAACTTTTCCTGATATTATTGCAAATTATTGGAAATTATTTGGGGATAACAGTAAAATTTTTGTAATTTGCTTTGAATTCACTTCTAAAAATATTAATTTGTTGGTGCAAGAAACCGCAGGTCAAGAAAATGAAAATAGCGGGACTTAGAAGTATATAAGTACAATGTTGCCTATAGGCAACATCGAGCATGAGAGGGTTAAGAAATTCATGAAAACTCCAGTTTTTCAGGGTTTCTCAAGAGCATGTAAACCTAAAAGTTAATGTACTTATTCACCACAGTGACAGTTTTACACGTACAACAATTTGACAGGAGCCCCCAAAAAAAAACGACGTCCGGTTGTCAAAGAGTGTCGATACTTAGGATTTACTTTGATGATAACGCTGCCATTCACACCGCTAGTTGCGTGAAGGATTGGTTTGCCGCGGAAAACGTTAATGAAATCCAATATATTTCATTAACTTGCATTATCTTCCGACCTAAACAAAATGGAAAATGTTTGGGGATGGTTGACACTAGGCTTGCCACCTTCTTGAAACGGTTATGGAGGACACTTAAAAATGCTATAAACAATCATACATTTTTAGTTTTCAGAGTACGAGTGTACATGTATTTAAACTTTGATATACGTACATATATATATATATAGTACATATGTATAAAGAAAAGCTTCCAAAAAACTTTAACATTTAAACATAAAGATAACAAAAGAAGTAAGCATAAAAACATAAATACGAAAACAATAAAAAAAATTAATTCATTTACATAGGTTAGGTTAGGTTGAGGTGGCTGCCTCTGTATGAGACACACTTAGGCCTCTTAATGGGCCCGTTGTGATACCACAGATTCCACCCGTTTGAAATGCGTATGCAACACTGTTTTTTCAACATGTGATACACCACACATTTCAAACGGATGGGGAAAGGGAGGGGAGCGGACCTACAGTTTAACGCCGAATCCGAACAGCGTTTTTCTTTCACACTTGGAGGTTTTGCCATTGCCTGCCAAGAGCGCACTTGTGCGATTCTTGTAATTCTCATTCCCTTCATGTGGATAGCGACAGAAGTAGATGAGTGTTTTTTCCAGCCCAAGCCAGGAATCGAACCCGGGGCGCTCGGTATGAGAAGCCAGCGCGCTACCCGCTGAGCTATCGAGGCCGACCTTCATTCATTTACATAAATATGTCTTACGTCTTTTTCAAAGTCTATTTGCTTTTAAAAAAAAATTTGTCATTGCTTTTTGCTGCTTTAACCAGACTTATATTGTATTTAATGAGATCAAAAAATTAATAATAATGAGATCATAACAATTTGAGTTTTTACAAACTCAACTCAACTCTAACCGAGATGTGATTCGCACGAAAATGTTGATTTTTATCGAAATCAATATCAATTAGTTAAGGCTGCTTTTGTACGAAACATTGTTAATTTCAACTCAGATTATTATGAAGCATTTCGTGTTTGTTAGCAAAGGAAATAGTAAAATCGACATGTTTCGTGTTCGTGGAGGACATTTTACCCTCTTTGGAGGACGGGGGACATTTGAGTTATTTGGAAGACTGTCCTCCACAATGGAGGACGGGTGGCAAGCCTAGTTGACACGTAAAATTTATGCATATGGCAAGCAATTTAACAACAAAAACAACAAAACTTGTAGAAGCAATTGAAAATGCATTTTCGAATCCGAAATCCCTGAAAACTATCTTACATCGTTGTACAAATCTTTGCCTACTCAACTTTTTTAGGTTGTTCGCAATAATGGTGGCCATACAAAATATTATACTACGTTTACATTGAACCCAAATGCGTAGTTTCGAATGAGTCATTTGAAAGTGTTTACATTGCCTCATTTGCATTGCATTTGCATTTTGTTTGGCAGCTAATGTCAAATGCTCAATGCTCATGTCCTCTTGCCGCAGCTCATAGATCAGCTCTTTTCCGGCTTCTGACTAAATCATTTGTTTCTTTTTTGCTGCCTCTATGTTCTACACACTGCAATATTTGAATACATGTATATTACACACTTTGCATGCTAAGAACTAGCATGCTAAGAACTACTACGTTTACATTAACCCCGAATGCATCATTTGGGCAAAAATTCTCAAATGCGAAGCCAAATCACGCATTTCCCCATACAAATTCAATCTATGAAATGACTTATTTCAACAAAACGACGAAGCAAACGCAAAACAAGATGACCAATTTTATCGAACGCATCACAAAATGAAAGCTCTTTCAAAAGCTTCAAAAGCGTTTGCTTCTTTTTGACAGTTCAAAACCAAAACAAACGAAAATTATCAAAATGGAAATTTTGCATTGAAATTTTCGTCCGCTTGAAATATGTAGAATATTCTTCGCATAAAATGTACATGTATTCAAATATTGCAGTGTGTAGAATATAGAGGCAGCAAAAAAGAAACAAATGATTTAGTCAGAAGCCGGAAAAGAGCTGATCTATGAGCTGCAGCAAGAGGACATGGGCATTGAGCATTTGACATTAGCTGGCAAACAAAATGCAAATGCAATGCAAATGAGGCAATGTAAACACTTTCAAATTACTCATTCGAAACTACGCATTTGGGTTCAATGTAAACGTAGTATTAGCTGTCATTTTCACAAAAATTTTACTGTTTTACAAAAAATCGTATGACTACGTTGTCCGCAACCCGCTTTTTTTATCGATTCGAGAATTCTTTTACTGTGCAATAAAATAAGAGCACGTTGTCAAACCTGTTCTAATACCAAAATTTTCGCAAATTTAACTTTACGTAACGGTAAGTAATCGCATAAAAATATAAAAGCTTGCATAGTACATGTTTAAAAAAAAACTATTCATTAACCATAGAAATAGGTCGCGCTAAAACTTGCACAAATGTGGAAAGACAAATGATCAGGGCGATGGTAGAAGAAGGAAAAACATATCGCGAAATATCCACGATATTTAAGATATCGCTCTGTAAAATCCATAACGCCGTAAATTGGATGCCAAAACCAGAAACTCGAGGCCGAAAAAAGAAAACGAGCGAAAAAATGTATAGGCGAATTATAAAAGCGGCAAAAGACGACCCAATCAAGTCCTCAAAAGTAATTGGACTTGAATGTGGTGCAGGAGTTAGAAGCTCTACCATTCGCAGAAGGCTGTGACCCCAAAACACATCTCGCCTGGCCAAAGATTGGTTTGCAGCGCAAAATGTTAATCTTTTGGATTGGCCCGCGCGCAAAGTCCAGACCTCAACCCAATTGAACATTTATGGGCGGACTTAAAACGCGCCATTGGTACTAAAAGATTTAAAAATACGGATGAATTATGGGCTGCAGCACAAATTTCATGGAATGCAATCCCTGTACAACGATGACGAAACCTTATTGACTCCATGGATAGGCGGTGCATTGCAGTGGAGACCAGCAAGGGCTACAACACAAAATATTAAACAGAAGAATGGATTTGGTCGTTTAAATAGCAAAAATAATATTAACATTTAACTTGTTCTTATTATTTTGAACAACTTGTTTTCTATGTTTTTTTGCTAATTGCATTCTTTTCTTGGGCTGAAACTAATCTTGAAAATAAAACAATGTTTAGCCACTGTTAACAAACCTATAAATAAAATGGTTTGCAAACTTGTATGGTAATTTTTTAATTGGTTTCATTTTTGTGCGAAGTTTAAATGCATACATATTCTTGTTTTTATTATTTTGTTCACCACAGTATCTATAACAAATTTAGGAACAAATGCAGTGTAGCGAACCCTCATGAGAAGCAGAGAATTGGACCATATAGAGCTTATTTTTCTGAATCTAACAAACTTAAAATTTTGCCTGGGAAACGCCCACAAAAGGCGTGGCTCGGGGTCAAAGTTAAAAGTTTTTATCAAAAAAACTCAATGAATCTCCAACTGATTTACACGATATGGGTATCAAACGAAAGGTCTTTTTCATACCTTTCTATTAAGGCAGGTTTCTACCTTGTGCGGCCGAGAAAACATGTTTTTTTTACAAATTTTTGATGGGAAGATTTTTAAGATAAACACTGGAAAATTTTTTCAGATGTAGGTATATATTTATTGTACAAGTAAAAAAAGTTTCAAGATAAAATATGCAAAGGGGGGGAGGGGGCCATCGAGCAATGGCGGCAGGACTTCCTTACTCGCGGAAGTCCTGCCGCTGTTGGAGATGACTTGAAACACAAAAATTACATTTTTTCTTATTCTGTATCCTTTTGTCTATGGCTGGAACTAGGATTTTAAAAAACAAATGAAAAATTAAGGATATATGCGATTTTGACTAAAAAACTAAATTTTTACCTACTTTTTTCAATACAAATTTCTATTTTTAATGAGAAAAAATTATTATTTCTTGAAGATCCTAGTTCGTGCCATAGCTAAGACCTTGATAAATGACTGTTTAAAATTTCGTAGCTATTGCTCAACTCGTGTGGCCTAAATCACTTCCGCAAGGTCAAAAAATGTAGTTTTGAGAAAAACGCGTTCAAAGTTTTGCTTCAGCAGCTCGGCGCGCTCGACACCGCTACCTGTTTCGATAAATTGCTTCCGTAATTCGAAAGATTTCAACTTCAAATTTTGGGAGCGTATTCTACAATCATGTATTAATCCAAAAATGCATGAAAAAAAAAATCGATTTTTTTGACCGCACAAGGTAGAAACCCCCCTTAATATTCAACATTAGATACGTAAAATGCACTAATAAAAAGTTTATAGTTGTTATAAAAATTTTTTTCTCGAAAAAATCCATAATAAAGGTGCAATAAGTTTGTTACTATATTGTAGCCTGTGAAATTCCCTTTACAATGAAATATAAAAATGTATACTTTTGTTGTTTTTCAATGTATATTTTTAAAGTTTTCTAACTTGACCTTTGGTCCAAAGTAATTTCGTAGTCATCTTCGCCATCACTTTCGGACAATGAGGGCTGTAGGGGGTTGTACAAAGTACCTGCCATAATAACCCATATCGGCCCAATGTTCGATTAATCGAACAGTAAATTTTAGCATTTTCCAAAAATTTTTTTGGGCTGTTCTTTAATTTTAAACGCGAACTTCTTGCATGATATGATGGTATGATGTATTTTGTATAACACGAAATAAATATATCCATTTCTCACACCCCTTTCCTGTTGTAGGAATTCCCCAAAGAAAAGGTAATTTTTGACATAATTTTAAAAGTATCGAAAAACATTTAAAAAAAATAATATTTAAAAAAGTAATTATGCAGTCTTGTTACAAATTGATCAAACTCTTAAAAACATATTTACACTTTTCGCATAAAACCAATATTATAGTCAGAATATATATTTATAGTCAGGTGTTCGATTAATCGAACGCTGGGCGCTAGTTACTATTTCTTTTATATTCAAATCAAAAGATTTTATTTGAAATATCTTTGTCGCAGCAACAGTTTCAAAGTGAACATTGAACGGCGACCATGATTTCGAATTTGACTACCGTAATAAGATTTTGATTTGTGGTTGGCAGGACAACAGCGAAGTCACGAACTTCGACCAAATCTTACCAACAGTACCTACAAAAAGATGGAAGTAACCGAAAACAAATGCTGGGAAAATTGTTGCACCTGGTCACTTTGTCAACTATAACCAACCGCAACTGTTGAAAAATTATAGCAGAGGGATGGATGGGGTGGATTATGATAATGCTGCGCAGAACTATTATATTGCTATTCGATCTAAGAAGTGGTATTGACCATTATTTATAATAATAATAATTGACTGGCACGACAGCCCGCTTACGCGAGACTTAGGCCTAGCTTCCCGCAACCACCCGTGTTGTGCGTCTGAATTTGTACACGGGTTGAAGGGACCTACAGTTTTATGCCGGTTCCGAACGGCAGGTTGGGAGCTTTTTCATAAGCAATTTTTACTCTCAGAGGTTTGCCATTTCCAGCTGAGAGGACAGCCACCGAAAGAGAAAACGAGTTTTCCCGTTATTTTTTTAGGTGTTATTACAGGCAGTATTTGAACCTGAGGTTGCTGCCTGCGACTCGCGGTCCAACGCACTAACCAACTGAGCCACGGCGGCTGACCATTATTTATATCTGTTTTAAATTCAGCCATTGTTAACGCATGGAAACTTGACTGCTTCAATCGTCGTTATCATAAGAAAAATATTCTTCATCAAAAAGGCTTTCGGGCGGAGGTTGCTTACTCCCTCATAATGACCCGGATAAAGGAGAATCATCTAGTGATAGCGCCGAAGGGAGTTTATTTGAGGTGCCATCAGGGTTTTTAAAGAAGGTTCAACCAAAACACCTTCGCCCCGAACAAAGGGGCAACATCTTAATATAACAGAAAACAATAAGAAATGGAGATGCAAGGCTTGCCATAAACCTATTTCGTATTTGTGTAAGAGATGTAACGGTACACTTCACACTCATTGTTTTGAACCATATCATTTAGAAAAAAATATGGAATAAACTGTGAATTTATAGTACTGCTCAATGGTCAGTTATTTATTTAGTATCAACTCAATGCATACATCAATCATACAAAAAAATGCCAAGTAGTGCCCAGCGTTCGATTAATCAAACACCAAATATCTCGAAAACTAAAAATTTTTTTGACCCCAAATTTGAATTCTTCGACCTCATTTAACGCTAAAAAAGAATGTTTCATTTGAATATTAACAAAAAAATATCTCTGGGCCTATATGGGTTAAAAAAGTTTTCAAAAGATCCTGATTTCTAGCTACATTCTTTAAGAAGCATAAACTTTGCCAGATAGCCATCGACAAAATTAGAAGTTTTGCACAATTGCAAAACATGGCCATTAGAAAACCAATAACTACCTTCGTGGGGTACTAATTTCCACTCCATTAACTTTTCAAGGACGTTTTCGCTGATCTCAAAATCCTCTTCACTTTCAAATAGCTGGTACAATTTGAAAAGATTCATGTGGCCCATATTGAAATAAAAATGAAAATTTTGGATAGTTTCGAACTAAAAAGCACACTTATATCCTTCGTTTATCGTTCAACGGTACTTTTCCACACTTATATTCTTTGCTTACGGTTCAACCGTACTTTTCCAGGAGGTGCAGGGTGGTAGTAAACCACTTGTTTCTGTATTAAACTACCTTTTGTGTGGCCGGCCTTTGGCCGGGCTGCAAAAAAATAACCCTCATGGGAGTAACTAGGGCATCAGGTTCAGTAAGGAGCGTACAGTATTTTTATATTCAATTCCTATGATTGGAAAATATCGCGCCTAAGCAAGAACTTTCATAAACGCCATTTCAATATTGCAGGCATATGCTTTTAAGGGGGTATTCTGGTCGAGATGGTCCGAAAAATCGATTTTTTTTTCATTTAATATTTTTGATGTAGACAATAAGAGGAATGTGTGTGCAAGACCATTTTTCTCAATGACGAATACTTTTCGAGTTTCAAGGCTATACAATGGGCGACGCTTCGCTCCCACCATTCATTCGAGCGACGCGGATAATTGTTAAACTTGTTTTTCTCGAAACCATTTTTTTCGGGACGGTAGACACGATTCACAAAAAACTACTCGTCCAATTGACTTGAAATTTTACAAGGATACTAAGCAAATGTGTGGGTATCGCCTTATCTAGGATTATGGCACAAGCATTTGTTTAACTAATGTTTTTAATGCAAAATATCAACAAAAACAGGGCAAAAAATCGTCTTTTTTTTTAAACACCTGATTTTAATTGAAGAAATTTTTTGTTTGCTTATATCCTAGATAAGGCGATAGCAGGAAGTCTTGCGATTACAAAATGGGTCACATTTTGTGTTTCAGAATATTTGAACTGAAGATATCATGTCCACCATGGAACAACTATTTTCGGCATGCTCAAGTTCGAGGCATCGAATGAACCGTTATTAAAGAAGATATTCTTAACATCATTAATGAAAATTATTGTTCAAAACCTGTAGAAAAACTTGCGAAAAACCTTGAATAAAAATATTGAAAAGCTTTTCATCCACAACGATTTGAAAACATCGATATTTCGGACCGCCTCGACCAGAATACCCCCTTAAATCAATTTAAATTTAAATATAAAAGAGAAATCATAAAAATATGAAATGTTTTATATTTCATTGTAAAGGGAATTTCACAGGCTACAATATAGTAACAAACTTATTGAACCTTTATTATAGATTTTTTGAGAAAAAAATCCGTTTCAAAAAATTTGTATAAAAACTTTAAACCTTTTATTAGTGCATTTTACGTATCTAATGTTGCACATTAATAGAAAGGTATGAAAAAGACCTTTCGTTTGATACCCATATCGTGTAAATCAGTTGGAGATTCATTGAGTTTTTTTGATAAAAACTTTGACCTCGAGCCACGCCTTTTGTAGGCGTTTCCCAGGCAAAATTTTTAGTTTGTTAGATTCAGGAGCCAACCCTCTATATAAAAGCATACTCATTTATTTTTTTCACGAGGGTTCGCTATACTGCATTTGTTTCGTCAGACGATGCACAAAGAATTAAATTACCAAATTATATCATTAATTATAAGTTGAATTATTTTAAATAATGGTTTAAGTTGAATTGCATTAGTATTAAAATTGAACTGAATTGTTACATTGAAATTGAATTGAATTACAAAAACTGTTAAACTGTTTGTCATTGCAACTATAATTATGTTTGTAACATAGTTTACCTACCGCTGCTTACCGCTTAATTTGTACTTATGTACCTACCGCTCAAATTATATTTACTACTGTGTTCATAAAATAAGGTGACATTGAATTTATTTTGAAAATTCTTTTTTTATTCTTCCAAATCAATTTCATCCCCTTCAAAGTAATCCCCTCCCGATGCAATGCACTTATGCCAACGGATTTTCCAATCTTCGAAACACTGATTGTAGTCACTTTCCGGGATGGCCTTCAGTTCCGTCTTCGCTGCGGATTGAATCTCCTCTATCGTATCAAAACGGTGTCCCCGGATCGGTCTTTTGAGCTTGCTGAACAGCCAGAAGTCGCACGGCGCCAGATCAGGTGGATACGGTGGTTGCGGAACGATATGGGTTGAGTTTTTGGCGAAATGATCACGAATTACGAGTGCAGTATGGGATGGTGCATTATCGTGGTGTAAAAACCATGAATTGTCTTTCCAGAATTCCGGCCTTTTTAGGCGGATAGCGTTACGCAAACGACGCATAACGTTTAAATAATATTCCTTGTTGACTAAAAAAAAAATAATTCTCCAAATTCTTCGACGCGCGAGTTTTAATTTTCAAGAAAGAAAACAACTGCTTTGAGTAAAGTTTGCACAACGACTGTCTTTATTATTATTTTGTCTTTAGCGAAAAAGGCTTTAGCGACGTGAATTAAAACGCTGACCTAGTGTCTGTTCCCACGTTCAAATGCAGTTGGAGCCAAACAGTGACGTAGTTGCCGTCGTCGTTGGTGACGTTGTTGTTGTTGTTGGTGACGTTGTTGATGTAGCGGCCAGTGCCGTTACTTCTCCCCGTCGAGTATGAAGCGAGGGCCATCTGAGCGAAGATCTAGTTGTTGTCGGCTGGTTTAGGTTTATGTTGATGTTTTCCATTGGAATTTCGTGTCACAGGATATTTCATCTATTTCGTTTTCGATTAATTCGGAATATGGCTTCTGGTGAAAAATGATATTCGTTATGCATAGATCTGTCGTTATTTTCCTTATTATAGTTTTTTCGCAGTTGTCTAAGTTGGTGGAGGGAAAAAATTTGATTAGATAGGACTGGAGTTTGTACAACGAAGATCAAACTGTTGGAATTATTATAATATGTAGTGTCCGACCGAAACCACTTTTTTGGGCCGAAACCGAAACCGAAACCGAATATTCGGTTTTTTTTAATATTCGGCCGAAACCGAAACCGAAACTTTCTAGTTGAAATAAAAATCACCATATCAAGCACTTTTTTCAACAAACGAATTTTACATTAAGTAAATAAAGAACAAACAAACAAACATAGCATAAATAAATAAAGACTTATTAATAAAAACAATTTATTCATTTTTTTAAAAACGTAAACAAGAAGAAATCACCCTTTCGTACCTTACTCGATAATATTCAAAATTAAATAATTTAATATTATATGCTAAAAAAAGAAGTTTGTTTACATTGCTGGCATCTAAATTACTCCTCCTTTTACTATATATCTGCTACACAATAAAATGTAAAAAATATTCTAGAAAGTTTCGGTTTCGGCTATTCGGCCATTTTTTGGCCGAAACTGAAACCGAAACCGAAACCACTTATTTGTGCCGAAACCGAAACCGAATATTCGGTCGGACACTAATAATATGCATGTAATTTCAAAATTTCATAAACATTATCGTGTGAAGAAAGTTGTATGTTTTGTTCTTTGAGAATTTCATGGATATAACTTATTTCTTTTGGATGCAAAATATTTTTCGATATAATGTTTAATTTGGCTAAAATAATAGATTCTGATATTTCCTTTAAATGTTCATCGAGGGTATCGATATCGTACATTAGTTGTTCGACATGTTGGTTAAATAATAGTAAAGTGCTAACTTTTTCGATCTTATTGCTAATATTTCTTTCATAACTACGTAAGTGTGTTTCGAGAGCTTCTTGTTGTCCATTTACATATTTAGTTACATAATTAAATCTTTCAATCATTTTTTCATTAATTTTAATTTGCTTGTTAAACTGGGTTATTAAATTATTTTCGCTTTCTTGGATAGATATTCGCTGTTGGTAGGACCCTGGGATGATCCTGAAAATTTTTGTGTAGTTTTAATTTTTTGTTTATGAAGTTTACGCTTATCTGTATTGATGGTAATATTGTTATCTTGTACGACTTTATGTGTCATAAACTTAGGTGCTAACTTATTTCGTCTATTTTCCGCTTCATAAATTGTTTCATTTACTTCGTAAGTTGGTGGGTCTTCGCGTTCTTTATTTGACTTATCGACAATTTTTTGCTTTTGTTTTAAACTTCTATCGTAAATTAATTTCGTTAATTGTGCGTAATCCCTTTTGTGAGTTTCTAAATAATCCTGATTTGTCTGTATTACTGGATTTTGTGGAAAAGGTGTTGATTTTTCATAGTGACCCGTTATTGCTTCAAATGGCGTTAATTTTGTTGTAGAATGAATTGAATTGTTATATGTTAGAATTGCTTCATTCATGATTTCACTGATTGGTTTTTTTTTATTTTGGTTATATATAATTCTTACTATCTCAGTTAATGTTGAATGAAATCTCTCTATAGGTGAATTTCCAGTTGAGTTTTTAGCAGTGGTAAGGTGGTACACCTAATTCTGTTTTCACACGGTCGTTTTTTACACGGTTTTTATTTAATACGGTTTGAAAATAAAAAAAATTTTAATTTTTTTTACAAGATTTTATTCCATTTAGCACGAAAACCGTGTTAAATCAAAACCGTGCAAAAAAAGACAGAATTAGGTGTATTCGATGCTATATAAGTTTAAAAAATTTGTGAATAAACTTGAAGTAAATTCCAGGGCGTTGTCGAAAACTAATTTGTTGGGTATTCCGTGATGGGAAAAGAAATGCTTTAAACTCTGAATTAGACTGATACTATTTCTATTCGGTAATATGTAAGCACTTGCGAATTTACTGAATTTGTCTATTATGGTAAGAAAATGTTCTTTATGAACTGAATATATATCTATATGTATTATTTCTAACGGCTTGGTTGGTGTTTCTGACAATTCAAATCTTATCTGTTTAGGGTTTCTTTCATATTTATTCTGGAGGCAAATTTCACATTATTCGGGTTATAACGTCTTTCATTCTGGGGAAAAAGTAACTACGTTTTAAATGTTCAAGGGTTTCACTTATGCCTCTATGATTCGATTTATTATGGTAGTCTTTAATTAATTCTTCCTGTTTGTCGGTTTCAACTATATCTTGCATGAATGTTGTGCATCGAACTAATTGTAAATTACTGTTGCTAAAGAACTCCGAGTAAACATTTTGGACTAAACTGAAAGTATTGTCATCTGTCGCTATAGCTGTTACATATTTTGTACTAATATAATTTTGTAAAATTTGTATAATATCATCTTTGTCAAAATTACTTTGTTTCAATATATGTCTTCGTTTGGTTTTGAATATGATTTTCAGCATTTCAACTCGTTGTAAGATTAACTGATGAGAAAATTCATTGAGGGGTCTTTCAGAAATTGCTATACCATCTCCAATATTTTCTTCAGCTGAGTGTGTCTCCTCTTAAAGCTTTAGTCGCCATCGAACTAATTTGGAATTGGGTTCTTTCAAAGAGAATAGCCAGGTGAGAGGTTTGTGATCAGTTATTATTTTAAATTTCCTTCCAAATATATATGGCCTAAAGTACTTAGTGGCCCATACAATGGCCAAAAGTTCCTTCTCGATTGTGCTATAGTTCTGTTCAGATTTATTAAGAGTTCGACTAGCATAACAAATCGGTTTGTCAGAGCCTATAGGTCCTTGTGATAGTATTGCTCCGATAGCAACATTACTCGCGTCAGTCGTTACATTAAATTCTTTCGAAAAATCCGGATATTGCAAAATGGGTTCGTTACATAGAATATTTTTACAGTCTTCAACACATTCTAAGTACCTAGAAACTAATATGATCTTCTGATCTTTTCTTAAACATTCGGTTAGTGGTTTTGTGAGTTTTGAAAAGTCTTTGATAAATTTTCTGTAATAACCTAGCAATCCGAGAAATGATTTGATTTGCTTAATATTCCTGGGGACAGGGAAGTTTTTTATTGCTTCTATTTTTGCTGGATTGGGCTTGACTCCGTTTGGTGTTACGATGTGTCCTAAGAAACCTATTTCTTTATGGAGAAACTCGGACTTGTCTAACTGGATTTTTAAATTAGCCGATCTTAGCCTTTTGAATACTGCAGTAAGATTTTCAATGTGTTCCTGTCATGATGTAGAATAGATGATAATGTCATCCATGTACACAAGACATATTTTTCCTATTAGATCTCGGAGAACATTATCAATTACTCTTTGGAAGGTTGCCGGAGCGTTTTTAAGCCCAAACGGCATTCTTACAAATTCATAATGTCCGTTTTTAACTGTAAATGCTGTTTTAGGTATATCTTCTTCCTTGACTTCGATCTGGTGAAAGCCAGATGTCAAATCGAGGGTGGTGAAATATAAGCTTTTCCCTAATTTGTCTAATATCTCTGTAATATTCGGTAGAGGGTATCTGTCGTCTATTGTTTTTTGATTGAGTTTTCTATAATCCACTACCAGTCTCCATTTTTGTCTACCACTGGAGTCTGGTTTTTTGCTACAATCCATATGGGAGAAGACCAAGGAGAAAAACTGGGACGGATAATGCCGTCTAAAATCATTTTTGAGATTTGTTGTTGGACCTCTTCTTTATGAACTTCTGGGAATCTATACGATTTTGTATAGATGGGAAGATCATCTTTAGTTTTGATTTCATGCTTTATTTGGTTTGTGAAACTCAAAACTTGCCCTTCTCTATAGAAAACCTCTTCAAACTGTTTGCACAACTTTTTTATTGAGCGTTTCTCTTCAACATTGAGGTGATCAGTTCGAATTAACTCTGAAATGTCAGTATTAGTTTGACAGTTTTGCTCACTATTGATGGAGAAGTTATGTATTTCTGCAATTTGGGTTTTGTTAAATGGGTCCACTTTAATGGGTTGCTCTATTACAAATTTTTGTGGATAGTTTGAAAAATTTGTTACTTCAATAAGAGAATACCATTCGTCTGCTTTACAAATGCCTTCGGATATTATTAATTGTTCTTTAATTTGCACGGGTTTTATGTAAATATCACCGGTTTTAATGTCTACTGGTAAATGGGCTACAATTTTACTACGGGGTGGCACTGTGTATGGCTTCGACATATAATTCGGTTTATATTTAAGGGCGATGATTGTATTTTTCTTTTTCAAAATAGAATTTGCAAAATCTAATGTTATTCCCAGAGTTTTCATTATTTCTAGTCCTATGAGTCCATCAAAGTAGTTATGGAAGTTAAATAAAAGAAATGTGAGTTTTTTAAATGAATTTATCTGAATTTGTTGGTCGACAAAATGGGTATTAAAAGCGGTTTTTATTTTGACAGAGTTTATTTTTTGTATTAAGTTTGGGTTCACTAAAGTGAGGTCGAGTCTAGGACTTTGCCGCGTACGGACGTGTTTTCAGTCGCTATGTCGCTTAGATCTCGTTGTGCTTTGTGCTCTAAGTCTATCGCCAAAGACTCTGTCGTAAATTGTGCCCTCTGCAAGTCTGCTTTCCACAGCGCTTGTTGTAATGGCATAGACGCTAACGTGCTAAATTTAATTCAGAACAACATGAATCTCTGCAATAACGGTATTGCTGGCCCGTCTCATATTGCTGCTGCCGCTGAAACTACGAACAAGTATAAGAGCTCTAATGTTGTTGTCGCAAATCGAGCTTTCTGCGCTCAATTCACCGCCCAACAGAACTGCTCCACCTCAAAGTCTCCACAACCTAATGCTCCTGTGCGCTCTCCTACTCGCCCTAAGACTGCTGCTGTTACGACTTCTGCTCTCTCATATGCTCAGACCATGGCACAATAACAAGGTAGTGTTACGGGCGAGAGGATTTTATTTTTTTCTCGTCAGAGTTCGGTAGGTTGTCAACAATTTTTGTTGGTTTTGTTTACATTCGGCGACCAGCATTGCCAGCCAACTCTGTTTCTGTGGAATTTGAAGCATTGTTGCAATGATGAAAGGAAATTATTTTTCCAATGTTCGTTAACTTTTATGAATAAACGCAAAATCGGCGAACTATGGACTTAGCACTTTTGCCCCTCATTCTAAAACAACAGATTAAAACAAAGAAGGTATGTACTTTTGCTGTTAATTGGTGTATTTTTACGTTTTCGAATAGACCAAGTGGTCTATTCGATACTGGCAATACTGTTGGCAAGAGAACCGTCCGTCCGATTTGACAATGAACCGAACAAAAACACAAACAAAATACACGTGAATTTTTTCGCTCCTTCCTGCCACTACCTTGTTATTGTGCCATGAACAAAATACACGTGAATTTTTTCGCTCCTTCCTGCCACTACCTTGTTATTGTGCCATGCTTTGAGGTGTTGGTGGTTGTTTTGGTCTCAATCATTTTTTGTGCAATTTTCTCACAGCAACACATCAGCCAGCGCAATGATCGTCGTTTCAACGACGCCAATGCTTTTTGTTGTTGTAGTTTTTGTGTGTATGCTTTTTTGTGTTGGCGATTGGTTTTGCAACACAGTTCGAGAAAAATGTGACGTCAATATTGAACAGTGTTTACTGCCATTATCAATCAAATCAAAATTCTCTCAAAAATGTTTCCAAAACTTTAGAAAGGAAGATGAAGTTTTAACTGCGCCAACTGAAATATTTATTTTCCATAAAAATTATCAATCGGTTACAGACTTTGGTAACCTATTAGCTCCTTCAGATTCCCTTATGGAAGCAAGCAAAAAACACATTCTGGTGTTTCACAAAATTTTTGAGTCGGAGCCTGAAAAAATTGGTATTAAGGCATATATATACGACTTATGCAAGAATTCTACTCCCGAATGGTTCAGTGATGAATGCTGTGACAGTAAATTGAAAATCCTAGATTTTCTTATTTTAGTTCTTTTACGCAAACATTGTATGTGGGCCATAAAAAAGGAAGCTCCAAACAACGGAAGTTAAAACTTATTGCGGGTCAATACAACATCTCTTCCTTTGTTGTTTTTTTATTGTTTGTGTTTTGCATCGTTTGGAACTTCCTTTTTTTAATTTACTGTCACAGCATTCATCAGGGAATCTGAAGGAGCAAATAGGTTATAACAAAAGTCTCTAATCGATTGATAATTTTTATTACAATTTTTATGGAACATGTTTCACTTGGATTAGATCTGTGAAACTATCGATAGTCGGCACCGTCGATAGGATAGTTCAAACTATCGATATATCGACGATAGTATCGAAGTTTATACGGATCCATTAAAATGTATACTGGCCAGTACCCATAACTCTCTTTTAATAAAAATTATTCATAAAATCAAAGATGATAAATTTTATTCATAAATTACACAGGGCAACAAATTTCGACTTTTGGCCGGCTTTTCTGGGGTTGACATCAGTTCTAGGGTAATTAGGGACCGCTGATTTCGAATCCGCAAACCGTTTTGAAAACTTAGTTTCCGTTTTCGCAAAAAATGGGCGGGTCACTTTTTCGGATTTTCCCTGACTTTTTTCATGTTTGGGATTGTAATTCTAGACCAATAAACCGGTTGACATTTTTTTTACTTTGTAGCATTTACAACACCTCACGGCTTCTTTTCCAATGTAATTTATTTTTATAAGTGTTGCGAAGAAGCAATGTGCTGAATGCTTGTCTATGCACGAACGCTTTTCCAAGCATACTTTTAGGCATGCACTTTCAAGTACGGCGAATTTGGTATAATTCGCTTGGTGTTACTCCGATATGGCAAGGATGGTTCGCGAACTGTGCGAGAATGGTCGAGCGTGTTCCAATTAGAAGCTGCAAGAAACTTCGGCGCGATAAGAAAACTGGTATATAAGCAGCGGTGCGCGGCGCAACGAGGAGAGTCTGTGTTGAGCAAGCAAAGGGGAAACATGCAATAGTAGTAGTAAAGTAGTAACAAGTGTAAAATTGTAAATAAAGTGATTGTTGATTTTTGTCTGCGTTTGCGCTGAATAACTGAAGTAGTTTTATTTTCAAGCACAATCCAGTATACGAACTTAGAGAAGTCATTTTCGTAACATAAGTTTTAAAATTCCGCGGCAATTGGACCTCAAAGTCGGAAAATATGGAATTTCAAGGCGTTTTCTTTGATGTTAAAAAACAAACACATTTTTCGTAAATCAATTATCGAGTTATGTATAACAAGAAAGCGGAAACATCAAGTAATGCAACACAGCCACATTTTTTTGGCGTGATTCCCATTTTCATCGAAATAATAGCAAAAATGTACCAAAGTAATTTTCAACAGATTTCAGTTTTCTTCCTTTAAAAAGTAAGAGCCTCAAAATATGCAGTTTAAGTTTTTAATTTTGTTTTGTTTGAAGCAATTCAAAATTTTGTTGTTTTTCGCTTGTATTCCAGACAGTGAATGGAATATATAAAAGAGCATATTTTGAGGCCCTTAATTTTTTAAGGAAATAGTATCAAAAATTATGAAAATGACTATGGTACATTTTTGCTATTATTTCGATGAGAATGGGACTCACGCCAAAAAATTTGGCTGTGTTGTATAATTTCATGTTTCCGCTTTCGTGTTATACATAACTCGATAATTGATTTACGAAAAATGTGTTTGTTTTATTATTATTTATTTTATTGTTTGTTTGTTAAATTACATTGGAAAAGAAGCCGTGAGGTGTTGTAAATGCCACAAAGTGAAAATCATGTCAACCGGTTTATTGGTTTTGAAATTACAATCCCAAACGTGAAAAAAGTCAGGGAAAATCCGAAAAAGTGACACGCCCATTTTTTGCGAAAACGGAAACTAAGTTTTCAAAATGGTTTGCGGATTCGAAATCAGCGGTCCCTAATTACCCTAGAACTGATGTCAGAACCAGAAAAGCCATTTTGCTGTTGATCAGTGTTATTCAACTTATTTAGAAATATTTCCATTTTAATTGCACCTGCCGCCAAAACAATTGTCAAACTGTCAACTATTTGTAGTGCACTGCTTTCGAAGTGATGAGAGTGCTACCAAATACGTTTTTTTTTGCACATTTTCACTTATAATGTTCAATGCAGCCCTAACATAAATTTTACAACATAAAGCTCTAATTTACTTGGAGTAATAGGTTGGTTAATAGAAAAATTTATGTTCCACAAAAATGTGGTAGATTTTAAGCCCTCCGTGGTAGATGTGGTACAAACTTGATTTTAAAAATAAATGTGGTAGATCTACCACATATGTGGTAGAAGTAAGCATAGTGGCACCACATCGGCTCCTTCTAGCGCACATTCCACGCGAGAGCTCTTCGCACAACGCTGCTCGCTGGAAATGTCCCGTTTCTTTCGCCTGCTCATCTGATTGTTCGCGCACAAAGGAATCGAAAAAAAGGGGCGCTCCATAGGTCGCAAAATGTTTCCACCGCCTGCAATTGGCGGTGGGAACTGCGAAAGATAAAATTGGTTTAAATAAAACACGCACTCTTTGGGAAAAAGCCATAAGCTCAAAAACCCCAATTTTTTTCGCACTCAGGCACACGCACATATTGCACCTATAAAATAGACTGGCAAGACTTGCACCAGAATGGATTTCTTGCTAGTTTTGCCAGATACCTGAAATTACTTTCTCCTAAATTAAGAAAAATACCGAAATTTCCTCCCGAAATTTAAAAAAATTTCCTTAAATTGTTGTATAGTTTGCGTCATTTTAAAAGAATGAAACTTCTCATAAAAAAAAATATATACATATGTATAAGTAATTTTTTCAATGCAGCCTTTTTTATTCATCTTCAGCTTAACAACAAAAACTTAACAAGAAGGAAACATATAACAAATGAATTAAATAGAAAGTGCTATTTTTGACGGGATTTAATCGTAACAGAAATAAGTGAGAACGAGATAGCACGAGCTTACATTTTCTAATCTTACAAATTTTTAACACAATAGGATGCTTTGACTATTAAAATAGGTGCCAAAATATGTTTTGTTGCCAGTGTTCCCAATACATCATACTTCGTTAATCAAAAATCTCCTAAAAATCCACTAAGGATCAGAAAAATCCCCTAACATAAAATATAAATCTCCAAAACTTTCTCCTAAACAATTCTTCCTCCTAAAAATTCTCCTAAAAGGCCAAGAATCTCCTAAATCTAGAAGGAAATCTCCTGATCTGGCAACACTGCTTCTTGCCCATTTCACGCTCACTGCACGACTGACTCCTTCGGCCAGAGACGATCGTCCCTGTGCGAACAACTTAATCGCACAGGAGATCGTCCCTGTACGAAACACTTTGAAACTGATAGTCGCACAATTCAACAAAAATGGGGTGGGAATTGAGCAAGGGGGCGTGGTCATACAATTAACTTTTTTAATTAAAAAAAACCGCAAAACTACAAGTCGCACACCATTGATATTTAGTAAATTTGCTGATAACTTTGGAACTATAAATCACATATCAATTGCACTCGGTAGAAGTGCCCTTCCACTAGAAGAACGGGATGGGCATTGAAGACGTGGCACCGCTCAAACAACTCAAATCTTTAATATGAAATAATTTCGGAATTATAAGTCAGGCAACATTGAAATTTAACATAGGCGTTGGTTAAGGAGCCTGTTATTTATTTATTTACTTCGTGCAATTGTGTGAAATTGTTATAAAAAGGTAGTGGATTTTAAGAATAGAGATGGTTAAAGCGAATTTAATTGCTTTATGCGAATATTCATTTCTATCAGCCATTCTTTTAAGATAAATTTACTTGGTTGCCTTGGACAAAAATCTTTGGACTTAGTTTGAGAATTTTAATATTGTAAAGTAATCAAAGAAAGTTCAACAGATTTGAGTGGCTGTGAAAACATTTCCGCGGTGGTTTACAGTATCCGTTAAATTGCCTTAAAGAAGATTAGCTAACATAGGTCGAGGGTGTAAGTCAAATGTGCATCGAGCTACTTCACGTGCAAACCGCACTGATGACCAGCGATCGCCGGCTAATGAAAATATAGTGCCGTCCACGATGCGGCCAATCCTATCGAACTCAATAAAGAGTTGGAAGTTTCTCAGTTGGAAGTTTGATAAGGATTAATAATCTATATATATAAAAGAAAGTAGATGTATGTGTGCAAGCGCATCACGCTCAAACGGGTCGGCCGATTTCCATAGAGTTTTTTTGTTGGATTCGTATTGAGTCAGTTCAGGTTCGTGCAAAAAGAAAATTTATTGGAAAAGTCGGAAAATCCCTGCCACATTTGATCGTGAATTCTGAACATTTTCAGAAGATAACTTTGGAACTATAAGGGCCAATTTTTCAGTGGGAGTTTAAACGCAGTTCAAACGTAGTTTGCTTGAACTTGGTTTAAATATAAACTTAGTTTAAACGAGAAAGCAGTTTTTCAGTGCTGGTTTAACTGGAGCAAATATTTGTCATTTGGGTGTGGCAATACTGGCAATATTTGTATCTAGATAATAATTTTTCTTTGTTTTGATTGTCATTCGTAAATAAATTCTTTGCGCTCCAATAATGTACTTTATCAAAACAAAATCAAAATAAGCAAACGTGGCGCAAATTTTCCGTCTCGGGAAATTGAAAGTGTTTTTGTACTTATCGGGAAAAATAAACAAGTGTAGGATGCTTTATATGAGGACCGATGAGCTGTAAAATATTATAAGCAGAAGCTTTGCTCATGCGGAAGCGATTTTACGATCGCCCAAGTAAATGGAATTGGTCCGGCCGCATTCTAACAATTTCTAATCTTCTCAACACCGTAATGACACATCAAACATTTCTGCATGGCTAAGATCTTCCTCGTCAGAAGAACAACAAATTGCTATTTTGGTCGAATTATATTTCTTTTATAGCGAACTAGATGACCCGGCGAACTTCGTCCCGCACGACATTTGTTGTTTTTTTATAATGAAATACGCGAGATGGCGAATCAATGGCGATGTGGTAAATGGCAAATTGACGACGAAAACCAACTAAAGGAAGAGGAGGGAGCTACTGATTAACGCAATCGAGGCCCTTAAATAAGCAATGTTGCTGCTAAGTTTCAGTAAAGCAATGGATAGCGCTTGAACCATATTTAAGTTATATTGGCAGGGCCACGGCCCCTTATTCAATATCCGCACAATGCCCTCTGTCGAAGGAGAAAATTGTAGGTTCGTACTAAGTGTCATTGCTGAGCGACTTATAGTTCAGCGAAATATTTGGGTCACAACAAATGTGCCACGCCCCTTGTCCAACGCTTATAAAAACTTACCAGTAGAATGACCCATCTATGGAACGACGGGGCACTAAATTTCAGTGTTGTACAACTTACAACTTCAAAGATATTCTCTATTAAAAATTTTGCTCGTATGGGCAGTGCCACGCCCCCTTGTTCAATATCTTCATCATTCCCTCTGTCGAAAGAGAAAATGGTAGGTTCATACTTAGTTTCATTGTTGTGCGACTTACCTATAATAATAATTAATAATAATAATAATTGACTGGCGACTTACCTATAGTTCAGCAAAATGTTTGGGTCACAAAAAATGTGCCACGCCCCTTGTCCAACGCCCATCAAATCCTACCAGTAGAATGACTCATCTATGGGACGACGGGGTACTAAATTTCAGTGTTGTACGACTAACAATTTCAAAGATATTCTATATTAAAGATTTGGCTTGTATGGGCGGTGCCACGCCCCCTTGTTCAATACCCGCACCATTTCCATTGTCGAAAGATATAAATAAATGGTAGGTTCGTACTAAGTTGCATTGCTGTGCGACTTATAGTTCAGCGAAAGATTTGGGTCACAAAAAATGTGCCACGCCCCTTGTCCAACGCCTATCAAAGTTTAACAGTAGAATGACACTTCTGCGGGAGGATGTCATACTAAATTTCAATGCTGTGCAACTTACAATTCCGAAGCTATTCCATATAAAAGATTTGAGTTGTAAGGGCGAAGCCACGCCTTCTTGTTAAATACCCGCTTCATTCCCTCTGCCGAAAGATATGACTAAATAGTAGGTTCATACCAAGTTTCATCGATATACGACTTACAGTTCTGCTGAAATATTGGGTCATAAAAAATGTGCCACGCCCCTTATCCAACGCCCATACAATTTAACAATAGAATGACACATCTATGAGACGACGGTACACCAATTTTCAATGCTGTGCGGCTTACAATTCCGAAGCTATTCCATTTAAAAGAATTTAGTTGTATGGGCGGTGCCACACCCCCTTGTTCAATACCCACCCCATTCCCTCTATCGAAGGACATGATTAAATAGTAAGTTTGTACCAAATTTAATTGATGTGTGACTTATGGTTCCCAAGTTATTGCCTAAAAATGTATTCTTGTAGTGCCACGCCCCGTTTTCCCGACTTTTCTTTTTTCCTAAACCTTCACGTTACAATTTCAAACAAACCCTCCGAAGGAAATATCTAAGTTGGTCCAGTCGTTTCCAAGTTTTAAGCATACATAGGGCGACAGCGACTTTGCTTTATACTATGTAGTGATTATATTTATATTTGCGCTTTTCACATTTCTAAAATAAATGAACTGTCAGACGCTGTTGACAGTTTAAACTTAGTTTAACCGTGCAGGATTGGGCGTTTAAACTTCAGTCAAGTTTGACTGAAAAATTCGATTTTGCGTTTAAACTAAGTTTAAACTAGAAACTGAGTTAAACTCGCACTGAAAAACTGGCCCTAAGTCACACATCAATTAAATTCACTACGAACTTACTATTTAGCCCATACAAGCCAAATCTTAACAATGGAATATCTTCGAAATTGTAAGTTGTACAACACTGAAATTTAGTACCCGTCGTCCCATAGCTGATCATTCTACTGGTAAGATTTAATGGGCGTTATACAAGGGGCGTGGCACATTTTTGTGACTCAAATATTCCGCTGAACTATAAGTCGCTCAACAATGAAACTTAGTACGAACCCATCATTGTTTCTTTCGACAGAGAGCATTATGCGGGTATTGAGTAAGGGGGCGTGGCACCGCCCATATAATTTAAATCTGGTTCAAGCGCAGTCCATTTCTTTACTAAACTTAGCAGGAACGTTGCTTATTTGTGGGCCTCAATTGCGTTAATCAGTAGCTCCTACTCTTCCTTTAGTTCGTTTTCTTCGTATTTCAATATAAAAAAAAACAACAAATGTTGTGCGAGACGAAGTCCGCCGGGTCAGCTAGTCTCTTATAAAAGTTACAGTTGATTCATTTTAGGTGGTGCAACGTTCACCGGGTCATCTAGTCTGTTATAAAAGGCCGGCGTTTAGTGGGCAGCCATTAGCGGGTAGCAGGGGATCACACCAACATAGGTAGTATTTAAATTTACTAGTTATCTTCTACACTCTTGGTCAAGCTTCAAATACATGTCAGCCAGATTAAGATTTTTAGAGCCCGACCGATTCAAACCTTTTTGGCCTATTTCGATGCCGATTAATCGGCCGGAAGGGCAAGAATCAGCGATGTCGATTCCGTAAAAAATATAAAACGAATGGATTCAATCAAATTAAGTTTATTTTACAAAAGAACAACAGCGAAGGGGCTATATTACATATACATTTGTTTGCAACATATTTCACATAAAAAACACAAAAACGAAGAAATAAATATTAAAAACGAAATAAAATCGCAAGAGAATCCCGCGAATACATTAGCATGTATTTAAAAAAATAATATATCACATACATATATTCCACGTGTCCACTGGGATAAATAAAAATATTGACGTAAACTCGACTTATTAATAAATATTGCATTAAAATTCAGTTTCTTCTTAAACTTAACACTTTCGTGTCCGATCACGTATTTTTACGTTTTGTGCCTAACAACCTAGGAACCATTCACGTATTTTTACGTTTCTGCCTAACAGAGAGCTAAGATAAATAAAAAAAAAAAAATAGCGGCCCCAACGCAACGGCATACGTAAACAAAGCGGCAATAGGTTTTAGTTTAACTGCACAGAGAGCGGACACGAAAGTGTTAACATGCGATGCGGCATCAGCCAAAAATGCCGATGCTGATACCAATTTTGTGACCGATACTAGCCGATGCCGATTAATCGATCAGACTCTAAAGTTTTTAAATAGATGTACCAGACCGAACATGGGACACGCCAACATCCTGAATCAGGATGAGTCCGCGTCAATAAAATTGATTATATGTGCCCCTCTCTTAACTTCAACAGCAGAAGTTACTCAAACCACCAGTAGAGAAGGGTGGCCCGAAAAAAATTAATCGATCAAAGATTTAATAGACAACTAAGCAGACATGACATGAAGCCGCCGTAGCGCAGCTGGTTAGTGCGTTGGGCCGCGAGTCAAATGCGACGCTCGAACTCAGGTTCAAGACTCCGTTGCTGCTAACAACGAAAAAAGAAAAAACAACAATTTTTATTTCGGCGGCTGTCCTCCCAGCAGGAAATGGCAAACCTCTGACAGTAAAATTGCCCATGAAAAAGCTCCAAACTTGCCGTTCGGAATCGGCATAAAACTGTAGGTTTCTTCCAACCTTGTAAAAATTCGCACAACACGGATGGTTGCGAGTAGCTATGCCTTAGTCAAAGTTAATCCTACGCAACTCTTTGACAACCAGACGTCGATTCTATATGACAAGAACTGCCAAATTGTTGTTGATCAAGTGTAAAATTGAAATCGTGGTGAATAAGTACAGAATGTGGCAGTAACTGCGGTTTACATAAATTCCTTAAATGTAATTTAACACGATTTTACATAAGAAACGCTGATATTTTATATTGCTATCACCAGAGCAAAGAAAGTTAAACGAAATTCTCATAAATTAGTTGATTTTCAGCAAAATTTATTTACAAATTTTAAATTATTCTGTTGGCTCTTCAAAAACAACTCTGCCTGGGCATATATATTCACCACAAACAATTGTTGGCTGAAATTTGAAATTTAATTTAAAATTCTGCTTAGAACTGGAATTGGTACATGATGAAATAATTTAAACAATAGTTTAAAATAAATAATAGGTTATTTGGTCATGGCATTGCTATAAATGGCATAATGACATAAATGACAAGACTCAGCGAGCCAGTCTGCTGGCTGCACCGGCGACTGGTGCGCAATGTGGCGGACATGAAAGTGATAATACGATTTAGATATCATACATGATTGCAAACGATGTGGCACTGAACCATTGGCAGGCAACGCTGCAATCACTGCGTTTTGAGCCAGTTTGCAAATTTTCCTTGATTTTGCGCGACTTTCCGTGACGTTTTTTTTATAAACAAATGAGGTTATTTGCGCACCGTGGTGAATAATTACACATTGTGTGGTGAAAGTGGTAAAATTTTTATAAGACAGGGTTGAAATTTTTGCTATCGATGGTGAATATAGAAATGTATTTAAATGGGAAATATTTGTAATGGTTATGATTTAATTTAAATTATTTCAGTCAATTCAGTCGCATCAAAGATATTTAATAATGAATACAAAAATGTTCTCCTGAACACATTCATCATGTTTTGATTAAATCATCGAGTCATGCGTTTGTGTTGCCAATAAAAATGAATAAAAACATATTTTTAATACTTATGATTTATAAAGATGCACCATTACCAACCATTACTATTACGTAAAAGTTTTGAGGTAATTTATCAAAAGAAACTTTGTTGTGGGCTTTTTAGCTTGTACAAGAAGAAAATTACATTAATATTCATTCGGAAAGTTTATTGTTTTCATTATAAAAATATTTGTACGCAGGCAAAATCGAAATTAGTATTCAAATGTTCTCTATTTTAGTGAATTATGATAACAACTATTGTATTTTTACAGTAATTGCCCAGTTATCTTAAGATATTTGATCTTTCAATTCTTCATTTCTTTCATTTCTTTAATACTTGATTGACAAAGCAATCAGAAAAATAGGCATAAAATTTGCTACCTAAACCAACAGAAAATGGCGTTGGGGTAACACTGCCTTATCCTGTACCACTGACAGCTCGAAAAAAGAGTGGCGCTACTTAGAATTTACTTTGCCTTAGCCGTGGTACCGGGCTGTCGTGCCAGCCAATTATTACTAAGCAGACGGTTCCGGCGGCTACAGTGTTGAGAAAGCGGCAGCATTCAAAGAGAAGCATTGATGGCGTAGATACATCAATAAAGGATTTGATTTCTGATTGCTTATCTGACTAAATGTCCGGAGTAAGAGATACACTGTGATTATTGCAGTACGGCCATTACTTCAGCCTGGAAGACGCTGAAGTAGTGGGTTGGGCAAACTTCGTATTCCCAATTGAGTCGTATTCCCAATTTAGTGAAGAATATCCCAGTCCAACCCGCTTACTTAACTTGAAACTTGACTTGAAACTAACTTGAAGATGTTAATTTAGTGTTCAATTGACAACTTATTTTAGAGCCACTCTATCTACCTTTTTGTTCCTAGTTCTTTTGCAGTAGTAAAGAGCGCTAGTCGCTTTCTGCTAATATTTAAGCTTTGAATCCAGGATAAATACTTTATTTGTTATTGCTCATGATAAGGCTAGTTTCGCTTATCTTAGATACTTAGTACGAAATAGTGCTAAATTATGTATTGTCTACTGAAAAGCATAACCTACGTCTAAGATGGGGTGGCCTTAAAATCGTAATCACGGCGAACGAGGCGGTAAACATGCACATGTATCGGAGGCATGGCAAAAGTTATTGTATATGGAAAATCCAAACATAGATTTTACTTAGATTAACCCCCTTTTGCTGACCCCATAATTTGCAGTAGATGCTTCCGTAACGTATAAGTATACATATATGTATTTAGTAAGTTATGACTATTTAACCCTAATCCGTCGTTCGGGTGATTTTTCACCCATTTTCAACTTTGGGATGCTATAACTTTCCTATATATTTATCAAAATGATTAAGGTTTCTTGTATTTGTAGGAAATCAATATAAGTTTTAGAAATGATCTACAACATATTGATTATTTCATGATAACGGTGATTATAAAAAAAGTTACGTGGGCGACGTTCGGGTGAAATTTCACCCATATGCAAATTGTATGGAAATTTAACGCAACACATACAGAAAATGCCCTAAAATGACGTCACTGGAATGAAAGTTTTGAACTGCTTTTATAGGCAAAACCTTTTTATGGATCAATGGGCCTCCTGAACTTAACGGAAAAGTAAGAGTCAATTATATAATTTCAACTAAAGTTGGTATAACTCGCTATGCTAGAAGTCGTGCGTCAGCAATACAAGATGCCAATGAAGACCAATGTTAAAGAGAGCAACTGACAAAACTAATGTTGAAGATTTGGGAGTTTTTGGCAGTGCATCAGCGTTGGTGATATTCACGCTTATTTTAGTATTTAAATTTTGAGTGGTGTTTATAAGTCGAATGGATAATCTCTTGATAATCTGTAGAGTTACACAACAGGCAGACGAATTTTTCGTTCTGTCGGTGACAAAACCACTCGCCAAGAAAGTAACGATTGTAATGAAGAATGAAGCTCGTTAACACCCATAAGAGAAAAGTTGGTTTAGCGACAACTGCTTTGTACGTCCTATGAAAAGGACACACTAAGTAAACAATTGCTGGCTTTTCGCTGAAGATGCCCCTTTGGGCACTTTTCATCATAAGCAGGATATGTGGGTGACAAAAGATGTCCAGAAATTATATCGTTTTACAATAAGTCAAAAGCAGTAGTTGACACTTTAGACCAATTGGTCACTAACTATACCGTCAAACGAAAAACTAATCGCATCGATGTCGATCCCAGCTGGCATCACAACAAAAAGTACATGCGGCGAATTTTTCTTGAAGACTTAGATATTAGTTTAGTAAAGCTGAAGATTTTGCGTAGAGAGGAAAATCTTCATGCTGACTTCTTATCTCAATACAGCCAGTGTTTCGTACAGGGACGATCTCCTGTGCGATTGACTTGTTCGCACAGGGACGATCGTCTCTGGCCGAAGTAGTCAGTCGTGCAGTGAGCGTGAAGCGGACAAGACGTCCATTCTGGGGCAAGAGTATTCTATTGGTGCAAGATGTGCGTGTGCATGTAGTGCGGAAAATAAATTGGGTTTTTTGAGCTGATGGCTTTTTCCCAAAGAGTGCGCGTTTTTATTTAAACCAGTTTTACATTTCGCAGTTTCCATCACCAATCGAAGATGGTGGAAACATTGTGGTACGTGTCGAGCCAGATATTAGCGACCTATGGAGCGCCCATTTTTTTCGATTCCTTTGTGCGCGAAATATCGGATGAGCAGGCGAAAGAAACGGGACATTTCCAGCGAGCAGCGTTGTGCGAAGAGCTCTCGCGTGGAATGTGTGCTAGAAGGAGCCGAGGTGGTGCGTGAAGAGCGAGACAAGCGCAATATTTTGGCGCGAGAACAAGGCGCAAGGAACGAGAAAGAGGAAAAAGGGAGCGAGTCGCCGATTGCTGTGCAATTCCTTTTTCTTTTCATTCGATTAGTGAACGCAGAAACGAAAACATAGTTCTTCGGAAGTGTGCAATTGTGACGCAAAGTTGGTGAATTTGAAGAAAAAACAAGGAAGAAAACGAAGAAGCAGCAGCAATCGGTGAGCTACAGTCCACTAGGAGCTTGGTGCGGATAATCTGATTTAGAGAGCAAATGTGTTATTATAATGGAGCATGAAAAATAGTTTGAACTTGAGTTGTGTGCTTGCTTGGCGCACGCGTTGGTGCGACCGAGTTTATTGTTGTTGTTGTGCTCGCAAATCTCGTTTGTGTGCCTTGGCGCACGCGTTTGCTGCGAGCGAGTTTATTGTTGTTGTTGTACACGCAAATTTCGTTTGTGTGCCTTCTTAGCGCACGCGTTGGTGCGACCGAGTTTATTGTTGTTGCGGTGCAAGGGAATTTCGTTTGTGTGCCTTCTTGGCGCACGCGTTTGGTGCGAGCAGACTTATTGTTGTTGTTGCATGAAAATTTCGTTGTGTACAGTCAGGTGCTTGCGTGGCGCACGCGTTTGGTGCGAGCAGGCTTGTTGTTGTTATTGTACACGAAAATTTCGTTCGTGTGCCAGTCAGGTGCTTGCGTGGCGCACGCGTTTGGTGCGAGCAGGCTTATTGTTGTTGTTGTACACGAAAATTTCGTTTGTGTGCCAGTCAGGTGCTTGCGTGGCTCATGCGTTTTGGTGCGAGTGAAAGCTCTTTGTTGTTGTTGTGCATGGAGAGTTTGTTTATCGTGTGCTAGTTAATGTTTGTTTGGTGCATGCGTTTGGTCAGCGCAAGTGGCCACATAGTGGTTGTTGTGGTGCAAGGAACAAATTTTGGAAACATGTGCCTGCAGGGCATATGGTTTCGGTGGTGCAAGTATGTGCGCAAGGGACGCGCGTAACTGCGGTCCCGTTATGGCTGAGCTGGTGGTGCGAGTATGTGCGCAAGGGACGCGCGTAACTGCGGTCCCGGTATTGCTGAGCTGGTGGTGCGAGTGTGTGCGTAAGGGACGCGCGTAATTGCGGTCCCGTTATTGCTCAGCTGGTGCTGTGATGTTGCCGTTATTCTTGGAATCGAAGGGTGCTAGATTGATATGCATATCTGAGCTAGAGCTGCAAGAATAAGAAAACGAAAAGAGAGCTAGAGCAGCAAGAATAAGAAAATGAAAAGAGAGCTAGAGAAAAAGAGAGCAAGAACGCTTGCACGCAGTGTGCTAGTCAGAATACCAAGAATAAATTCGAAACAAAACGTTTGGAAGCAGTGTGCCAGTCAGAGTGCCAGGAATTCCAAGAATGAATTTGGAACAAAACCGTTTGCAAGTAGTGCGCCATGCAGAGTACCAGGAATTCCAAGAATGAATGCGGAATAAAAACGATTGCAAGCAGTGTGCTAGTCAGAGTGCCATGAATGAATTCGGAACAGAAAATTGTGCTTAGCGACACGTTGAAGCCTGTTGTTATTACACAGTGTGCGTTGCGTGCAAGAAATGACTATGCAGGGGCAAGAACAGTTAATGATTTGGACTTTGCGCTAATCCTTGGTTCTTGGTGCTTGGTTTCTATTGCAGTGAAATGGCAGCATGCAATAAATTGGAGACGTTGGCGGCGACAATCAGGCGCACACTGTGCTTCGTAAAGGGGCCTGAGTATGAGGACGTCACGCTTGAGCAAGCGAAGGTACGCCGTACCAACGTAGGAGTAGTTTGGGCGAAATATAATGACGCCTACGAGAAGGTAATCGGCGCGACGCCCAGGGAGCAGAGGGGGCAGCTGGCGCAAGCCACGCTGGTGCGGGTTGAGGAAGAGTATTTTGAGGCGCACGCTTTGTTCAACGCCACAATCAATCAATTGGAGCCAAGACAGGTGCAAGTACAAAATGAGCCAGAGATCAGGGTGCAGATGCCAGTGCAGCAGAAGGACATAAAGAACACGTGGGGTGAGTTCGATGGAGCACCAACCAAATGGCCAGGGTTTTGCGACCGGTTCAAGGCTGCGGTGCATGAAAATGCGGGCGTGGACCCGGCGTACAAATTCTTGTATTTAGCGAGCTCGTTGGTGGGGCATGCTAAGCTAACGTTTGGGCAATGGCAATTTTCTGCGGAGAACTACACGCAGGCATGGGAGCGTCTGAACCAAATGCACGACCAGAGCTACCTGATCGGGCGCGAGCATTTGCGAAATGTTATAAGGCTCCCAGAGCTGAGGGGTCAGCCGAAGGCCAACGATTTGCGGCGCATGTCAAATGTAACTCATGAGGTGCGACGGCAGCTGCAGGCGCAGGGTTTGCCAGTGGAGCACTGGGACTTCTTCATGGTGCACATGCTACACGAGCGGCTAGATAGCGAGACAGCCAGGCAATAGGAGCTAGCCCGGGAGAGTGACACCCCGGCAGTGGATCAAATGCTGTCTTTTATTGACAGGCAGGCGATCGCGCTGGCCAATACAGCGGATAATCGCAGGCGCATGGAGTCTGTGGTTGTGGTGCCAGAGAGAGCTAGACAGCTAAAAGCTACAGGTGCTGTTGCTGGCGCTAGAATGGTGCAAGGGCGGGCTTCGATATCGCGAGTGCCAGATCCGCGGACAATGACTTGTGAGGTGTGTGCCGGGAATCACATGTTGTATCATTGTCCGGAGTTTATGGCTCTGTCATTAAAGGCGCGCAAAGACTATATTTCCAGGCGCAATTTGTGTCCGAATTGTTTCAAGAAGGGTCATGGAGCGGACAATTGTTATCAGGGCGAATGCTGGAAGTGCCCAGGTAGGCCAAAGCACAACAGCGCGCTGTGTCCAAGCCGCGAACCACCGAAGCAGGCTAACAGCGTGCAAGCCAGGATTGAGGGCAAGAATCTACCAAAGCAGAAACGCAAAGTAGACCGACGTCAGAAAGGGGCCAGAGTGAGAGGCGGGGAGCGAGGGCAAGGTGTGCCAGTAAACTTAAGCGAACCAGACGAAAAACGATCGAAGCTTGAGCAAAAAATAAAGGATAAATGGTTTGAACAGTATTCAGCTGGTGCTAATATTAATGCAAATCCGACTATGACGTTGTTACCGACGGCCATGGTCGGAATTGTAGACGATGGGTGCAGGTATGGGCCCGTGCGTGCATTGCTGGATACGGGAGCACAGGTCAATTTGATGACGTTCGCATTACAGCGAAAATATCGCGTTTCCACGCAACCTATGGCGCAGAAGATGGTGGGCATTGACGGTGTGCCAATGCAAGTGGGCAAGAAGGCGAACATAAAAATAAAGCCATGGTTTGCAGCGGCATGTGAGCTAGAGGCAGAGCTGTGGGTTCTGCCAAAAGAGAGCCAGTGGGGCCAGTATTACCATCCGGTAGTATACGGATGATGGCACAAGATGGTTTACCAGATCCGCTTGCAGATCCGGATTACTGGCAACCGAAAAGTGTGCATGTCTTACTAGGTGCAAGTTTCGTGGCAAGGATTGTCATCAGTATTATGCCGAATAAATTGAATAACATGACGTTAATGGAAACGGTGCTAGGTATGGTCGTTTTTGGAGAGCATGCGCAGAAAGTCAACGAGCAAACAGGTGAGCTAGTGTCTATGATTGAGTGCGAGAATAATGAGGAGCTTGACAAGTTGTTTAAGAAGTTTTGGGAGCTTGATCAAATCAAAGAGCATGTAATGAGAACGCCAGAGGAGGAGCTAGTGGAAAACAATTTTATTAATACATATCGCAGAACCAGCGACGGCAGATTTGTTGTTACCATACCATTGAAAACAGTTAATGACATTGGGAGCTCAAGAGAGATTGCGTTGCGTCGCTTCTTATATTTGGAGAAGCGATTGGAAAGGGAGCCAGAACTCAGAATGTCCTACATTGAATTTATGAGAGAATATGAGGGGCTTGGGCACATGGAGCTAGTTAGTGAGCATGCTAGACCAGGTGCATTAGTTTATTATATACCACATCATTGTGTTACCAAAAAGTTTCGCGTGGTATTCGACGCTAGTTGTCGTACTACTAAAGGCATATCGTTAAATGAGGTGCAGTTGCTAGGCGAAAAGTTGCAAAGGGATTTGCATGAAATAATTATGCGTTTTAGAAGGCATAAAGTCGCTTTCTCTTCGGATATCAAAATGATGTTCCGGCAGGTGCGGATTGCTAGACATCAGTGGGATTTGCAAAGAATATTTTGGCGCGAGAATAGGCAAACCCCATTGCGAGAATATTGGCTGACTGTGGTCACCTATGGCATGACCTCATCAGCACATAATTCGGTGCGAGCCGTTATACAGTGTGCAAGAGATGCAGAGGAGAAATATCCTGAAGCTGCGAATGCAATCATAGATGACATGTACATGGATGACTGCGTATCTGGTGCTAGCAGCGAGCAAGATGCCATTACGTTGGCAAAACAAATGGCGCGGATTTTGATTGGGGCAGGGTTTGAGCTTCGTAAATGGAAGTCGAACAGTAGGTCGTTCAGGGAGGAAATGCATTCAAATGAAAAGGAAGAGATGATGCAGTTCGATGAAGCAGCTAAGGTGCTTGGGCTAGTATGGCTAGTGGCGCAAGACAAGTACACATTCATTGTGAAAACACCAGTTATAAGGGAGCCAGTTACAAAGCGTCTGATTGCAAGTCGAGTGCTGCAGCTGTTTGACCCAAATGGATATATTTCTCCAGTAACGGTCGTGGGCAAGATTATTATACAGGACTTATGGCGCTTGAAAGTGGCATGGGACGAAAAATTGCCAAAGGAACTAGAAGACAAATTTAGAGATTATTGGGGCCAGATTAAGGAGCTAGAAAACTTTAGGATCCCAAGATGGATTGGTGCAAGAAATAATGCAAGGTTAGAAGTGCATGGATTTGCTGACGCCTCTGAGAAGGCGTATGGTGCTGTTATCTATGTGAGGATAGAACGTGAAAATGGGGCAATAGCATGTAATTTGCTAGTATCCAAGACGAAAGTGGCGCCAGTTAACAAGTTGACGATACCGAGACTAGAATTGTCAGCGTGCGAGTTGTTAGCTAGATTGGGAAAGAGTGCTAGACAGTCAATGGAATGGAGCGATGTAAGCTGTACATTGTGGACAGATTCGTTTGTGGTGTTGTATTGGCTAGGCAAGCAGCCAAGAGAGTTGAAGACTTTTGTTGGTAATCGTGTTGCAGCGATACAACAGAGCGTTGGGGCAAGTAGATGGAAACATGTGAGCACAGCAGATAACCCAGCAGATTTGGCGAGTAGGGGTTTGAAAGCAAGTGAATTGGTGGACAACAAATTGTGGCTGCAAGGTCCAGCCTGGTTATCTAAACCAAAGGAGTAATGGCCAGCTGATAAGTTTGAGCAAGCAAAGGAGCAGTGGCCATCTGACAAGTTTGAGCCAGTGAAGGAGCAATATTCGATAGAGGCGGAGCAAGAAATCAAAGTAAATGTAGTAAAAGTGTGCGAGGGGCCATTGAGTATTTTTGTGCCAAAAATGGGGGGAGGCGGTGTGGTCGTCCCACTCACACAGTATGAGGGCAAGTTGAAGAAAATATTAAATATTTTGGTATATTGCAAGCGTTTTATAGATGCCTTAAGGGTGAGATATGCGAAAAAAGAGAGAGCTAGAAGATCGCGAGTAGGTCGTAGGCCAAGGAGCAAGAATGCAAGAATACCACTTCCAAGTAATGAAGAAAGATCGCGTGCGATGGAATATTTGGTAAAAGAATCACAGGAGCAAGATTTTTATAAAGAGCTAGCGATGATACGGAAAGAAAATCGGTTGCCAGAACGAAGTAAGCTAGAGCCATTACGTCCGATCTTGGACAAAAATGGATTGATAAGAGTCGGGGGCAGGTTAACAAATGCAGAAAAAGAATATGAAATGAGGCATCAGGTTATCATTGCGAAGGGTTCAAGGTTAGCATATTTGATAATTGACTTTGCGCATAGACAAACCAAACATGGAGCAGTGCAAGTTATGACCCAGTATATTCGGCAGAAATATTGGATTCCTCGGATAAGGGATGAGCTCAGAAGATTTTTACACAAATGTGTGGTGTGCGTGCGTTACAGCTACAAGCTGGAGCAACAGTTGATGGCAAATTTACCAGCCGATCGAGTGCAAATGGGCAAGCCTTTTTTACATTCTGTTTTAGACTATGCGGGGCCATTCAATGTCCATTTTAGGGTGCGAGATGATTACGTAGCGAAAAGCAAATGCTGGATCGCGATATTTGTGTGCCTGAAGACCCGAGCTATTCATATTGATATGGTGCTAGATCTAACTACTCAATCATTCATTGCGTGCTATGAGAGATTTATCGGAAGACGTGGAAGATGTGAGCGCATGTACAGTGACAACGCGACGACGTTTGTTGGTGCAGATAGGATGATCAAGAGAGCAATTGACTATTGGAGGGAGCAAGAGGTGCTAGAACATTTGAGTATGAAAGGTATAGAATGGCACTTTATGATTCCAACTGCCCCACATCAAGGTGGAATTTACGAAGCAGCTGTGAAGTCCATGAAGTATCATTTAACGAGTCGTGGGCCAGAGAACGCTGGCACAGGACCAGCTTGCGA
Source organism: Melieria crassipennis (assembly GCA_963668005.1). Lineage (NCBI taxonomy): Eukaryota > Metazoa > Arthropoda > Insecta > Diptera > Ulidiidae > Melieria > Melieria crassipennis. Next base: position 34,230,339 of record OY764963.1, on the reverse strand, counting down.
CGTTATTGGTGCAAGTAGAAGCGATTCTGAATTCGCGGCCATTGTATCCGATATCGGACGATCCGACGGATGTGCAAGCATTGACACCGGGGCATTTTCTTATTGGAGAGCCGCTGGTACTCCCACCTCCCTTTGCATTGGACGAGCAACCAAACACGGAGGGCATTAAGCTTTGGAAAGAGCGCCAGACTATGTTAAAGCATTTTTGGACTAGATGGCAAGTTGATTATTTGAATAGTTTGCAGGAGCGCAAGAAATGGCGCAGAGAGAGAGAGAATTTGAGAGTGGGCCAGCTAGTTCTGATTAAGGCAGAGAACTTTCCGCCAGCGCAGTGGGCGCTAGGCAGAGTGTGCAAGTTAATTCTGAGCAATGACAAGCTCGTACGAGCAGATTGACCAGACCCGTGCAGAAGCTATGCATATTGCCGGTGGAGCCTGCCAATGTGGAGCCGGAGTGACTAGAGTGCTAAGATTAGAATTAAGTTGATTGTTAATTGTATTGTTATTAATTGTTAATGCAAGCTGATTGTATTTAATGAAAACCGTTGGTTTTCGCTGGCACTGTTTCGTACAGGGACGATCTCCTGTGCGATTGACTTGTTCGCACAGGGACGATCGTCTCTGGCCGAAGTAGTCAGTCGTGCAGTGAGCGTGAAGCGGACAAGACGTCCATTCTGGGGCAAGAGTATTCTATTGGTGCAAGATGTGCGTGTGCATGTAGTGCGGAAAATAAATTGGGTTTTTTGAGCTGATGGCTTTTTCCCAAAGAGTGCGCGTTTTTATTTAAACCAGTTTTACATTTCGCAGTTTCCATCACCAATCGAAGATGGTGGAAACAGCCAGTTTCCCAAACCTTGGCAGAAAATCAGAGCGTAAAAAAGTAAAAAACTATTGAAACACGGTGCCAGTTTGGCATATTCTGCTTGTAATTCTTGAAAAAAGTATACATATGGTGAACACAAAGTTTTAGTTAACTTCTGCCCTTCCTTGCCCCCTTTCCCCATCCGCTTGAAATGTGTGCTGTAACATATGGTGGAAAAAACAGTGTTACATACACATTAAAAAACGGGTGAAATTTGTGGTATATCACAACGGGTCTCATAACAGGCCTCCGAGTATGTCTCTTACAGAGGCAGCCACAATAACCTAACCTAACCTAGTTGCCCTAATTGCAAATAAATATAGAAAAATTAGTTAACTTATTTATCTGTAAGATAACAATGATAATAAAGATTAAAGATAACAAATGATTTTTTATTATAATTGGTCAAAAAATTAATTAAAACAATACAAAGTACCATATGGGTGAAATTTCACCCGAACATCTTATGTGTGAGTTTTTTTGAACGTCGGATGAGGGTTAATGTACTTTCAATAAACGATAGTATCAAATTATTAATATTCTCCCAAAGTATTACCCTTGATTGCCGAGGCCATCATTTGCGAACAGATAAAATACTAACACGTTATGAGTTTTGGGTTATGTAATTGTATTTATTAATTGCGAATGAAAATAATCTAGCGCAGTAGTACTATATTCGCCATATCTTTTACCACGGCCAAAACACTTACATTTACATAGGTATCGTCTCTTCGGACATTTTCATCGCACTTAATATTTTGCCGAAAAATTGCAATGGGGCTTGCAATGGAACATGAAACATGCAATAAACACCGTGTGAGTACAACTGCAATTATTTGTTTATATCCATAACATTTGTGAATAACATAAAAAGATTTAATTTCTAACACACTGCTTATTTATTGGTTATTTGTTGCTTGTAAAATTCGCGCTCATTTATTATTCCATAGTATTTAAAAACATTTTGATTCGTTCAATGTGTTCGGTTCTACTTTTAAAGCGTTTGTATTGGTTTGCAACATTCTTAACATTGCTTTGTAGCTTTCAAATTACACCTATCCCTCGATTTACACGGTAGATTGGTTCTTGGAAAATCCGTCATTCACGTTTAAAACAACGCTAATGTGAATGGCCTGTTGTGAATGGAATAAATATTTACCATATGTTTTGCAAACTTATACAAATAAAACTATCAGAATAAGAAAAAAAAAATTTTTTGTTGCGATTTGAAAACCGTGTTAAAGCGAAACCGTGTAAATCAAGTACCGTGTAAATCGAGGGATAGGTGTATTTTGCTTTGTAATGCTTGCATATTTAGCACATCCACATGTACGCACGTATGTACATATGTATGTTGTTAAATTATTCCTGTTATTTTATTTGTTACGCTTTATACTTGTGATGTGATAGATTTAATTAACATTGTATTTAATTTTTGTGGTGTAAATATTTCAAATATATGTATGTATGTGTTTCGCTATTACAATACAGCATATCAAGTCCAACACACATGTATGTATATTACATCATTTAAGTGGCTGCTAAAGCTGAACAATATTTTTAATATAACACCGTGCGACAACAAATTTTAGGGGCCAAATGTAGTAAAACTGCAAATTGCAAATTTCCAATTTCCCCTAGTTTCCCGAGTACATAGATTTTTTCGTGTGTTTTTAAATTTTTTGATTTTTGTCGCACGGTGTAATGAGACTAGGGTCGATTCAGTTCCAACGCACACGAGTGGTCCCCTGCTTGTAATAATATCCCTCTTTTAAAAGTCTTCCCCCAACTCAGAATTCATAAATAGAATTGCATTTTACTACAGAGCTATCCATTTTTCGGTTTCAAAAGTAAAGTTAAATAGCCTTCACATAAAGATATGATTTCGATGAAACTTTAGGGGATACTACGGTTTCCGTGGCGCCGCCATTTGATGATGTTTTCAGATAGATTGACCGAAAATAACTCGAAAATGAGGAATAAAATTTTTCGATATCTCGCTTCGTTTTCGAGATATCGAGGTTCAAAGTTTTTATATACAGATAAGCGAGAAAGTAGACTGGACTGGAAAAATCGTCTCGCAATTTGACACTTCTTCCACTCCATATAACTGGCATTCACAATAGCAAAAAAGCTGAAAAAATATTGACAGCATTGCCATATTGAAATGTTTAAATTCGGTATAAATGTACATTTTATTCATGAATTTATGCAGAAATACTGTTAGCACTTTACTGATGCTCCGGCACACTAGTTGCTCCTATGAGGGTTATTTTTCAAGCGCCCGGTCGAAGGCCGACTACACGAAGGGAGGTTGAATGCAGAAATACTGTTAGCACTTTACTGATGCTCCGGCACACTAGTTGCTCCCATGAGGGTTATTTTTCAAGCGTCCGGCCGAAGGCCGGCCACACGGAAGGAATTTGAATGCAGAAATACTGTTAGCACTTTACTGATGCTCCGGCACAATAGTCGCTCCCATGAGGGTTATTTTTCAAGCGCCCGGCCGAAGGCCAGAAACACAAAAAGAGTTTGGATGCAGAAGTACTGTAAATATTTTACTGAATTTGAAGCCTTACTTGCACTTAAGAAGGTTATTACCCCTCTCCCCTTCTTTTCCGTCTAACCGCACCACCTTTTTGGCAGGTAATTACAATTTTTCTGGTTTCGAAGGTAAAACTAAAAAAATCATAAAAAAAACTATACATTTCCCGACGGTTTTCCTTTCAAGGGGGGGTATATGGGGAACCCCCCTACCCCCCACCAAATTGTATCCCCTCCTCGACCACCCAGATATAAGAGTCCTTCCGAAATTTTAAACTTTGAACCTCGATATCTCGAAAACGAAGCGAGATATCGAAAAATTGTATTCTTCATTTTCGACTTATTTTTAAAACTAAAAACACCCTCAAATGGCGGCGCCACGGAAACCGTAGTCTTGACAAACTTAAATTTTATGATAATGCTTGGACTTTGTCATTACGTACGAAATACAATATCATTTAAGTGACCGCCCAATCAGCATATCTACGGCGTTGTGAATGGTCAGATTATATGGATGGAGGTGCAAATTCAAATGCAAAATACGCCATAATGAGCCGTAAGATAGGCCCAGTTGCTAAGAATGCCGTGGAGTCGACAAATTCAGATTATCCGCCACACTTTCACTAACAGAAGCGATATTTTCGGCAGTGGATGCACAGGCCTAACGATGCATTGCAAGGATGCACAGCACAAGCCTAACGATCCATGTTCGTAAATGGCAGACCTTTCACTAAATAAATGACACTACAGATGACAGATATTTAATAGCTGACAGCCTTGCCAGACCGGCGGTTTTGAAACCACTAAATGGATAACGCTATATTTATAGGTGTTTGTATTTGCAAAATTTAAGGGTGAATTGCGTGCAAGGAACACATACATAACACTTCGTTCAATAATGTGTGTGACTGACACATAGATGGCGGCACTAATACTAAATCAATATTTTTTTCGAAATTGTGAACCTTTTTAGGCTTACTGTCAAAATTATATGTCAATCCGACCATTAGTTTACAAGTTACAGTGCTTTAAGTGACACTACTTTTGAGTTTTCAAAAAAAATGAATTCAAAGCAATTCCGTGTGCTGATTTATCATTGTTTTTTAATGAAAAAAAATACTGTTCAATGCCAGGAATGGCTTGAAAAACATTATTCGGACTCTGCTCCATCAAAAAGAACCATTCGTAAGTGGTTTGCTAAATTCCGTACAGGCCATATGAGCACCGAAGACGATGAACGCAGTGGACGTCCAAAAGAGGCTGTTACGGACGAAAACATCAAAAAAATCCACAAAATGATTTTGGAAGATCGTAAATTGAGGTTGATTTGTATAGCTGATACTCTAAAGATATCAAAGGAACGTGTTGGACATATCGTTCATGAATATTTGGGTATGCGAAAGCTATGTGCAAAGTGGGTGCCGCGCGAGCTCACAATCGACCAAAACCAGAACGTGTCGATGCTTCGGAGCAAAAAAAAAAATGGTACTGAAAAGTTGGAAGATCGCTATAATCGGTGTATCGCCCTCGATGGCAACTATGTTGATGAATAAAAACGAATTTTGGCGAAAAAAATGTGTTTTAATTAGTTAGTCACACACATTATTGAACGAAGTGTTATATGAGGCATTTCACGTCAAGCGGACAACCCAAAAAATGAATTTTGTTTATATTCTGGTCAGTTATACTTCTAGTAGACGTGGATGTGTACACCCAATTTTTTTTTCGTATGATGTTTTTTTGCTGAGTTATGAGCTTCTAAAAATTGACTAAACATAAAGTCATGAATTTTTGGATGCTTATTATCTGTATCAATTAATTGGTAAAAAAAAAAGTAAAAAGTATTGTTTCTTATAGTAAAAAAGTTGTTGTTTTTTTGTTTTTGTCGAATTCTAAATTTTAATTTTTTTTACGTATAGTAAACCGGAAGTGAAAATTTGAAATCGATATTTGAGTAACTTCGACACTTTTTTTATAATTATTTTAACGTAAATTAAAGCTTTAAATGTACTCATTCTCCACAAATGTACTCATTTTACACAAAATTACATAAAATCCATTATTTTCAGCGTTGTGTATATACTGTATGTGCTCTAAGTCTTAAACGGTTGGAGTTAGTTAGTGCGTTGGACCGCGAGTCGAAGGCAGCAACCTCAGGTTCAAATACTGCCTATAATAACACCTACAAAAAAAAAAAAAAAACGGGAAAACTCGTTTTCTCTTTCGGTGGCTGTCCTCTCAGCTGGAAATGGCAAACCTCTGAGAGTAAAAATTGCTTATGAAAAAAGCTCCCAACCTGCCGTTCGGAACCGGCATAAAAACTGTAGGTCCCTTCCGCCCGCGTACAAATTCACACACACAACACGGGTGGTTGCGGGAAGCTAGTCATTAGTCTCGCGTAAGCGGGCTGTCGTGCCAGTCAATTATTAAAAAAATTATTAAAAAATTTAAATTATAATTAAAAAAAAAGTGTCGGGGTTACTCAAATATCGATTTCAAATTTTCACTTCCGGTTTACTATACGTAAAAAAAATTAAAATTTAGAATTCGACAAAAACAAAAAAACAAAAACTTTTTTACTATAAGAAACAATAATTTTTAGTTTTTTTTACAAATTAATTGATACAGATAATAAGCATCCAAAAATTCATGACTTTATGTTTAGTCAATTTTTAGAAGCTCATAACTCAGCAAAAAAACATCATACGAAAAAAAAATTGGGTGTACACATCCACGTCTACTAGAAGTATAACTGACCAGAATATAAACAAAATTCATTTTTTGGGTTGTCCGCTTGACGTGAAATGCCCCATATACTTACTATATGCAGAAACCGGTTTTTTTAAGAACTCTTTTTACTTCATACTTGTATGTATAACACACGATGATTCAATTTGCTTTTGGGTGTACAGACTTGCAGCTTAAATACATACATATGTATGGCTTATGCTTTTAGATTTAGTATTCGGGCTGTATTCGTAAACGCATTAATGCAAAGCATCAGTGTCTTCTATTTCCAGACAGGCTTACGGAGTTGCGCATATTTATCCTTTCGATTCTCAATGGTTTGAAAATAACAGACGCTGATGCTTTGCATAAATGCGGTTACGAAGACAGCCTTGCTATTAGAATGAGCGTCCATTATATTGGGGCTTAGGAAAAAAATCCATTTATGATATTCTGAGCTGAAAATAAATGTTAGAGGTGACTATCTGCAGTGGTTATCAATTTTGATCTGCGGTAAAACATCGTTTTCTACGTTAATTTATGTATGAATTTTCATTGTTTACTGACAAATTGTATACAGACTCTGTAAAACTGACGCAATTTTAAATAATTACGAAGGTAACAATCTGAAACCTTTACCGCACAACGGACGAAATTTTCAATCTGGCGCATCTTTATTCATTTTTTTATCATATGTTTTTGATTACTAATACACTTTCGAGGCTATTGATGTTTTCCAGTTTGTATTTTTTTAAAATTAATTTTTTCAGTCATTTACGATTTTTGTTTGAAGTAAAAGAGGTGTATTTAATTTAAAAAAATGTCAGTAGCGTATGCTACAAACAAATTCTCGTTGAAATTAACATTTTAGATAGTATATTTTGAGTAATCTGCGTTTGTCTTCCGTGGTAAACTTTTTGGATTTGGCTAGAATCGATCCAGCTCTTGTTTTATTTATGTTATTCATTTTGTTTTTTGATAGTTTGTAATTGGGGTTAGAAGTTATTTGTAACTTTTATTTACCCTACAGTTCAATGCACTTTTTTTAAGGAATTTTTTTTTTAATGCCATGCCACACCCATTTTGGGTTGTATACATCCATATACTAACATATTGTTTTCGTTAATAACAATATATTAGTTTAAATTTTACTAGTTCAAATAGGCAGCCGCCGTGGCTCAGTTGGTTAGTGCGTTAGACCGCGAGTCGCAGGCAGCAACCTCAGGTTCAAATACTGCCTGTAATAACACCTAAAAAAATAACGGCAAAACTCGTTTTCTCTTTCGGTGGCTGTCCTCTCAGCTGGAAATGGCAAACCTCTGAGAGTAAAAATTGCTTATGAGTGAAGCCATGTCAAGTGGGACCCCCAAAAATTCACGAAATCACCGATTTTTGAAATAACTGTCTTAATTTGTAGCGGGTATGATGCTGACGACTTGGCATTATTATTTCATTAAAATTCAATTTATTGTTAATGTTATAAACAATTAAACTTTTTAGCCAAAAAAAATTTCTTAATTTTTTTCTCAAAAACTATTTTTTTTTTAAAAGATGACCACGCGAATTTATAATTAACTGTTGAGGCTATCTATTACAATTTTTTTTCACGCCCAATTAGTTTAAAAAATAACTTTTGCATTAATTTTTTATAAACAATTAAGTTTTCTATAGTCTTCTTCACGCTGCAAAAAAATAAAAAAAATGTCATCATATGCGGAAAACGTTCCCCTTTATTTCAGCGTTCACAGAAGTTTGTCGGTCTGCGCCGTTTTTCAAATATTAATTTTTGTATCTCCCGCGGCGTGCGCTCTCTAGGCGCAAATAAATATAATATAAATATAAAATAAAAAAAATATAAAAAATAATATAGGTATATATATCAAATGAAAGAGAAAATGCTCAAGAATTTAAATAAAATTAATTTTATATAAAAAAGGATATGAAAAAGGTCCTTTGAAAACTTTAATCCTTTATATCCTTCAAAATTTACATCGAATTTTCTTGAAAGGTAAGTATGTTAAAACCCCAAATCTCCTTGATCACGTGTAAAAATTTCATTACTCTAACTTTATTAGTTCGAAAGTTATTAAAAAAAGGCGGAAGCTGCAATTCTAATAAAGTACAAAAATTCTAATTTATTTGAGTATCAGTATTTTAAATAATAAAAAGATACAAAATCAATGAAACGAGAATAATGAAATTTTGACACGTGATCAAGGAGATTTGGGGTTTTAACATACTTACCTTTCAGTAAATTCGATGTAAATTTTGAAGGATATAAAGGATTAAAGTTTTCAAAGGACATTTTTCATATCCTTTTTTTACAAATAGATATAAAATTAATTTTATTTAAATTCTTGATCATTTTCTCTTTCATTTGATATATATACCTATATTATTTTTTATATTTTTTTTATTTTATATTTATATTATATTTATTTGCGCCTAGAGAGCGCACGCCGCGGGAGATACAAAAATTAATATTTGAAAAACGGCGCAGACCGACAAACTTCTGTGAACGCTGAAATAAAGGGGAACGTTTTCCGCATATGATGACATTTTTTTTATTTTTTTGCAGCGTGAAGAAGACTATAGAAAACTTAATTGTTTACAAAAAATTAATGCAAAAGTTATTTTTTAAACTAATTGGGCGTGAAAAAAAATTGTAATAGATAGCCTCAACAGTTAATTATAAATTCGCGTGGTCATCTTTAAAAAAAAAAAAATAGTTTTTGAGAAAAAAATTAAGAAATTTTTTTTGGCTAAAAAGTTTGATTGTTTATAACATTAACAATAAATTGAATTTTAACGAAATAATAATGCCAAGTCGTCAGCATCATACCCGCTACAAATTAAGACAGTTATTTCAAAAATCGGTGATTTCGTGAATTTTTGGGGGTCCCACTTGACATGGCTTCACTCTTATGAAAAAGCTTCCAACCTGCCGTTTGGAACCGGCATAAAACTGTAGGTCCCTTCCACCCGCGTGCAAATTCACACGCACAACACGGGTGGTTGTGGGAAGCTAGGCCTTAGTCTAGGCGTATACGGAGACGCAGGCCGCACACGCAGCACAACTCAACGCAGTTTAGTTTTTCGTAAATAACGCAGTACCGTATAACGGCGTATACAGCGACATAGCCGCGTGTGGCGGAGAGACGTGCCTGCGCACAACTGCGTCGCGTTGTAGTTGAAATACAGTTTCCTACGCGCAGCCGACAGGTTAGCTTGCAAAAATTGAAGAACTAATTGAAAAAGTGCGTGAACAGCCGATATTACACCCATATTATATTATATAGGTTCTATTTCAAAGTCTAATTCAGACAAATAACTCGTATTCCTGGGTTTATGGAATGAATTCGGAACACGTGTGCTGGTTTTACGAGATTCGTATACGCAGTTCACATATTTTCTGCCTCACAAAGTTTAATTTTCGCTGCGCTGCTTTGTGCTGTGTTGCGCGGCCTGCGTCTCCGTATACGCCTAGGCTTAGTCTCGCGTAAGCGGGCTGTCGTGCCAGTCAATTATTATTATTAGTTCAAGTAGTCGTACCATCCCCATATTAGTTCCAGTTCTCAGTTGGAACACCTGCAGTATCCATACTGAAGTTCATCCCGATATCTTTACACATTCAAGAGTACTTAATTAAGTTGCGCTAGAATCTTTTCGCCCAATGCGAACCGGTTTGAAAGAGAAATCTTTATATGAAGGACTGCGGCTTGTATAAATATCGTTCAGCTAGAGCGCATTTCTCGCTGATATATGCACATACAAACATTACGGACATATGTACATTTTATACAGCAATTTCAAAATAAAAGTTTTTCGGTATAATGGTAAAAAAGTATCTTAATATATGTAATTTTGAATATATGTTTTAAAAATTTGTGATTTTTTAAAGTAAGTTTTAAAGTAATTTCGTTTTCTGTTTATATCTCACATTGAAAAGTTTGCATTCATCGTTAGTTCGCCATTAGCTTATGAATTTTATGTTCAATCATTCGATTGAGTAAAACAATGTGTTGCATTGTCGATTTGATTTTTGTATTCATTTTAAGAATATATTTTGGTAAATGTTTTAGTTTTGTAAATAAAATATATTGCGTCTTTTTAAAGTTATATGTCGTGTACACTTATATTTAAGTAGTCCCTAAAGATCTTTTATTCATCTCAGTAAGTTTATAATTGTATAAATATACATGTATATGTTTATTTGAATTTTAACATTTTTAAAATTAATTTCGCGTTGGGCAAGTTTTTAAAATTGTTGGTGATTTCTTAATTGTAGTCACGTAGTAGCATGTAAGGAGGCGGGTTCATTATGGATCGTAACATGTTAGTGTCTTGACTTGGTGTTTACGTTTAGAAGTTGCTTAAACCCCTTGCGCAAGGCTTTCTTTAGGAAATGTTATCATCGCTTGATCCATCGATTGCGGAGATAAAATGAACGGCGAAGCTAACATCTGTAAAGAACTGGAGCAAATGTTTTTAAAACATTAGTTTCATGTTTATGATTAAAACTGTTGCTTGCAGGGACCTAACTATTATAAGTTGTTTTTTTTTAAATAACACTGCACAACAGCATGTCTGTTGCATGGAGTTTTTACATGAATCTGAATCGTTTTTCCACACTGATTTCAAAACCATACTCCGTTTTTATGTAACAGCTCTAGTTTTCGAAAAAATGGGCGTGTCACGTTTACGAATTTTCCTCGACTTCACAATTCACATTTTCGACTTTAATTGCCGAACCAATAATCCTATCGACATTTTTATATCGTTGCACTTACAACATCTCACGCCATCTTTTTTGGCATTAATCAATTTTATGCGTTCTAAATTGGCGTTGTAAAAAGGTTTCAAAGTAGGAAAATATTGAATTTTAAGGCGTTTTTTCTGATGGCGAAAATTGTACAGATGTTTCTTGTAACTTGATTTAAGTTACGAAGTATATGAATATCTTAAGAAGAAACATCAAGCAATACAAAACAGCCAAATTATTTGGCGGAATACACATTCGCATCGAAATAATAGCAAAAATGTACCATAGTCATTTTCATCAAAATGTGTGAAATTTCCTTAAAAAGATAGGAGCCTCAAAATATGCTCTTTTATATGTTACATTTCTAGTCTGAAACCAAGCAAAAACTAAAAAGATTTTTAATTGCTCGAAAAATTAAAAACTTTGCATATCATGTCAATCGGTTTTTTGGTTTAGAAATTACGATCAAAAATATGGAAAAAATAGAGGAAAAACTGAAAAAATTACATGGTACCTATATCTCACTAACTAGAGCTGCTGGAAAAAATCTGAGGATAGATTCGAAATCAGCGCACCCAAATTAGTAAGAAACAGTAGAAAAACTCCATGCAACAGAAAAAAAGTGTTTTTTTGTTATGCTGTGTAATTGCAATGTATCTATAAAAATCATTTTTTTATTGATTACACTGCACAACAGCATGTCTGTTGCATGGAGTTTATTTACATGAATCTGAATCGTTTTTCCACGCGGTTTTCAAAACCATACTCTGTTTTTATGTAACAGCTCTAGTTTTCGCAAAAAATGGGCGTGTCACTTTTTCGAATTTTCCTCGGCTTTTTTCTCGTTTTCGACTGTAATTTCTGAACCAATAATCCTATCGACATGATTTTTATATAGTTGCACTTAAAACATTTCATTTTTTTCTGACATTAATCAATTTTATGCGTTCTAAATTGGCGTTGTAATAAGGTTTCAAAGTAGGAAAATATTGAATTTCAAGGCGTTTTTTCTGGTGGCGAAAATTGTGCAGATGTTTCATAAATCAAGTTACGAAGTATATGAATATCTTAAGAAACATCAAGCAATACAGCAAAATGATTTGGCGGAATACACATTCGCATCGAAATAATAGCAAAAATGTACCATAGTCATTTTCATACTTTTTCCTTAAAAAATTAGGGGCCTCAAAATATGCAAAGTTTTTAATTTTTTTTTGTTTCGAGCAATTCAAAATCTTTTTGTTTTTGCTTGTGTTTCAGACTATAAAAGGAACATATAAAAGAGCATATTTTGAGGCTCCTAATTTTTTAAGGAAAACTTATGAAAGTGACTATGGTACATTTTTGGTATTTTTTCGATGCGAATGTGCATTCCGCCAAATAATTTGGCTGTGTTGTAATGTTTGATATGTCGACTTTCATTATACACCTAACTCGTTAATTGATTTACGAACATTGTGTATGTTTTTGACCATCAAAGAAAACGCCTTAAAATGCCATATTTTCCGACTTTGAGGTCCAATTACCGCGGCATTTTAAACTAATAAAAATAAGTTGCATCGGGAAAGAAGCCGTGCGGTGTTGTTAATTAATAAGGTGAAAATCATGTCTATCCGTTTTTTGGTTTAGAAATTACAATAAAAAATATGGAAAAAGTAGAGGAAAAACTGAAAAAATGACACGGTACCTATATCGCACAAACTAGAGCTGCTAGAAAAAATCTGAGGATGGATTCGAAATCAGCGCACCCAAATTAGTAAGAAACAGTAGAAAAACTCCATGCAACAGAAAAAAAGTGTTTTTTTGTTGGGCTGTGTTATAATTACACTGTGCAAGTCCAAAATTTAGACATGGGGGGACCTACTGGGTGAGTTTCCTATAGGTATACTGAGTTGAGATCCACCAGCCGTTTGGTAAAATTGGCTCTAGTTTATGAGAAATCCGACTTTGAAGTTTGGAAATTATCGTCAAGCTTGTCGCTTAAGTAGGTCCTAAATCGTTTCGAATATCGCTTTACTGTCTTCGGCAAGTTTGTAGATATTTTAACGACCAACAAATTTGCTTCAGACACCAATTAAAAAAAAAATACATTCAAACTGTGTAATTGCGATGTGTGCATTTTTTTGCGCAGCGCTACGTGGCGTATGAGTGTCATTTAATTATAACACTCAACGTGGCGTATGACACTCATACGCCATGTAGCGCTGCGCAAAAAAATGCACATATCGCAATTACACAGTTTGAATGTATTTTTTTCGGATTGGTGTCTTAAGCAAATGTGTTGGTCGTTAAAATATCTATAACTTGCCGAAGACAGTAAAGCGATATTCGAAACGATTTAGGACCTACTTAAGCGACAAGCTTGACGATAATTTCCAAACTTCAAAGTCGGATTTCTCATAAACTAGAGCCAATCTTACCAAACGGCTGGTGGATCTCAACTCAGTATACCTATAGGAAACTCACCCAGTAGGTCCCCCCCATGTCTAAATTTTTGAGGGAAAATTTCACGCACAGTGTTATTATTTGCGAAAATTAATTTTTACGTTGCGCAAGAACTGTGTTTTTTTCGTTCTCGAAAATTTTTATTTTGGGATTTTTTCCCCGTTGCTTCATAACTTTTATTTATGATTTTTTTTATTTACGTTGCCGATAACTATTACACAGGGCAACAAATTTCTACTTTTGGTCGGCTTTTCTGGGTTCAACATAAGTTCTAGGGTAATTAGCCCATTTTTTGCGAAAACGGAAACTAAGTTTTAAAAACGGTTTGCGGATTCGAAATCAGCGCTCCCTAATTACCCTAGAACTGATGTCAAACACAGAAAAGCCATTTTGCTGTTGATCAGTGTTATTTGAGAGAAAACGTTTTTTACGTTGCTATGAAATTGTTTTTCTGCAGTTAATTTGCGTTTGTCAATTGAAAACAATTAAAAATCAATTCATACCCAAAATGTGGTAATTCAACGTAAAATTTTTTTTCTTCAAAATGATAGTTATCTGCAATGTAAATTAAAAAAATAATAATTAAAAGTTATGAAGTAACGTTAACCAAAAATCCCCTAATAATAACACTGTGCAAGTCGAAAATTCAAACATGGGGGCAGTGCGAAAAGAACTTTCAGCGTAGACAGACGTACAAAGCAAACTCGTTGTCAGCTTACATTCTTTGACCTCCAACCCGGTTTTACAACAAACTCGCGCGAGACAATAAAGTGCAACAAAGTAAAGCGTTTCATTCAGCAGTGAAAACTAAAACAGAAGCACAAAGCAAAATCACAAACTAACATCAGACCACACTGCAGCTAGCAAAACCATGCTAGACCCACCTGATATTTGGAGGAGAAATCCCCCTAACCCGGACGAACCAAAATTCCTTACAATCACCAGAACTGACAATGAAAATCTCACAAGACTATCCCTATTTATAATCAAAAAAAGCAATAGACTACACTTGCGGAGGAGAGGTAGAAATGTGCAAAAAAACACGCTCTGGCACACTACTAATAAAGACAAAAAACATAACTCAAGCAAACAAACTTCTAAAACTAACATCAATACATAACAACATACCAATCACCGTCTCACTTCACAAAACACTCAACATTACCAAAGGCGTCATTTACTCCAACGACCTACGCGAAATAGACGAAACAATAATTCTCAATTAATTAAAACCGCAACACAGAATCGAAATTAAAAAAATCCTAAAAAAACGTGACAACATATTAACAGAAACCGGACTCATAATAATTACTATCAACTCCCAAACACTACCAGAATACATAAACATAGGATACGAAAAGGTAAAAGTTCGTCCCTACATCCCGCTGCCCATCAGATGCAACAACTGTTTATGTTTTGGGCACATCAATAAATCATGCAAGAACACAAAACTATGCAACAACTGTGGCCAGGCTTTCCATCTAAACATTGAAACAAACGAAACTTGCAATGCCAAAAAACATGTGTCAACTGCACGGATAACCAACTACCATCAACCAATCACGCCTCAACTGACAAAGGATGCCCCATATTTATAAAAGAACGTGAAATTCAAACAATTAAAACCCTAGAAAAAGTGAGCAACAAAAAAGCCTACACAATATACAATAACCGACATCCAACCAACGACGCATTATACTCCACCGTTACCAAAAACGAATCCTCTTTCCAAACAAATCTAAATAAAACAAACACCACTACAAACACAACAAATTCAACAAACGTCGTCCAATTAAAAAGAACGCACACATCATATGATGACCTGGATTTAACCAGCAATTTAGAAAAACTCACATCTTACACCCAAGCGACAACAACCACGGCACAACCGTCAAAAATGCATTCATCCCAACCCCTTCCGGACTCTAAAATTAAAATCCTACCTAAAAACATCTCGACCAGGCTAAAATCAAAACTAAAAGCAAAAACAACTAATAAAACTAACAAAATAACCACAAAACCTCAATTACCTTCAACTGAATCCTTGGACGTCGACGACTCCTCGGATTCGATGTCCTGCGAACAATACCCATAAATAGCTGTCAAATAAGTATATTCTGTATACTTCTTAGTGACAGCCATCCCAACATTTGCCGATGAACCTCAAAATTCTCCATTGGAATTTGAATGGCTTCAACAATAACCTGCACGAACTACAAATCCTAATAAAATCACACGGTCCTGACATCATAGCTTTACAAGAAACACACCTCAAACACAATAACATAAAAATCAACAACTATACTTCAAAAACAAGCAATAGCCAAACAACACGCGCAAAAGGCGGTACAGCTATCCTAGTTAAAAATAATCTCAGCCACAAATTTCTTAGCCCGCCAAACTCCCTACAAGCAACCATAGCGGAAATAAATAGGTATAAACATAACGATCATTGTTGTATCACTATACATCCCTCCGTCCGAAAACATTTCGCAATCAGAAATTACTGCATTATTAAACAGCATAAACACACGAATTATATTGGTAGGAGATCTCAATGCGCATAGCACTTTATGGGGATCCAATAAAACAAACTCAAGACGCAAAATAATAGAGTCGCTGTCAACACAGTCAAACCTAATAGTGCTTAACACGCCCTACAAGACGTGGCTGACCGAAACTCCACTACATTCATAACATTTTTTCAATTTACCAATACATTCGCATGAAATTTGGCCCATTGTGAACTTGTCAGCAAGCATTGTGAACTTGTCATCAGAGTGCTTTGAAATTGACCTGCTGAGATGATCGCTTATACATGCATGTGTAAGAAGAAGAAGCACCTGCTGACAAGAACTCGCATCGGAGTTAATATAATTATTAGGAGCCGGAGGCTGCCGTAGCTACGTAGCTCAGCTGGCTAATGCGTGCGGTCGCGAGTCAAATGCGACGCGCGAATCCAAGTTCAATACTCCGTTGCTTCAAACACCAAAACAAAAGGAAAAGCAGGATGAAGGTAAGAATTCGAATTAAAATTTACTTTAAAATCATATTATTTGAATATTTAAAATAATTCTGCACTTTCAGTAGCTTCAATATTGGGCCATAGCAAGTACCGAAACGCAAGACGAAGGAAGCCGATGCCAATGATTATGCGCCCTTCGATTGCGAATTTTTTTAAATTCAATTTTTTTTTATATTATTTCATTTAAATTAATTTAAAATAAATTCAGGCAGAAGTAAAATCAAACGGTTTTTCCAAAAAAATTCAATAAAAACCTGAATTTTTTCAATATTGTGTCATGAATGACCGATTTATACATCACATTGTGACTGATATTTGCATCAGATATTTGCAATGTTACTCTCAGAGGTTTGCCATTTCCTGCTGAGAGGACAGCCGCCGAAAGAAAAATAAAAACAAAAGTTGTTTTTCCTTTTTTTCGGTGTTAACGCAACGGTGTATTGAACTCGCGGTGTCTTGACTCGCGGCCGCACGCATTAGCCAGCTGAGCTACGCAGCTACGGCAGCCTCCGGCTCTTAATAATTATATTAACTCTGATGCGAGTTCTTGTCAGATGGTGCTTCTTCTTATCACACGTACACGAGAGTTTTGGTCAGTTTTTTCACACCGCCTGTACAAAAATGATAGAAACTTTGTTCGGAGAGCTGACCGAAACTTCGGTCAGGCATGTCGGTCATATGACCGGTCAAATGACCGTCACTGTTCTTGTAGGGCGGGAGCACCCACACACCTATCCACCCATTCAACTTTCACACATGTAGATATAGCACTCGCTTCATCAAATCTGGCGCCCTTACTAAACTGGAATGTAGTAAACGACATACATGGTAGCGATCACTATCCTATCATTATAAAGTATGAAAACAACACTCAGTTTACAACTAGAAAACATATCACACGCTTTAAGACGACAGAAGCAAACTGGGCCAAATACCAAAATTTACTGAACTCAAAAATAAGTTGCACTACAGTGTCAAACAACACCAACAAAGAAGCAGCCAAACTACACAAATGGATAATTGCCGCAGCTAATGAATCCATTCCACACACACATCCACAACCTACACTGAAAAAGAAAGTCTACTGGTGGAACAGCAATTTAGCACAACTACGATTAACTAAGCAAAATCTTTGGCACAAATTCAAAAACAACACCTCAAGCGAAAATAGAATCGCCTACAAAAAGGCTAACGCCATTTTCAAAAAAACACGCCAAAATAGCAAAGAGAGAGGCTTTCGCTGAATACACAAACACAATAAACCCCAACACACCAATCAAAACAATCTGGCACAACATAAACAAACTATATGGAAAATACAATTCAACAGACATTAAAATTATAAAAAACAATCCAAACAACATTCTAACTTAACCAACTCAAATCGCCACATGTTTTTCAAAAAAACATACTCCAACGATGAAAACTTTGGCAGAACCTTTTTAAATACAAAATACACAGAAAACACAATAAATGATACGAACTACTCACTAAACAAATACGCAAGCAAAACAGAAATGAATATTAGTTTAACCGAACTGAATGCTGCACTAACCACACTGAAAGGAGATACCCCCGGCCGCGACAAAATAAATTATAAAATGCTTAAAAATCTTCCACACATAGCCAAACAAAGACTACTAAACATTTACAATACCATCCTCAACACTAGCATTATTCCACAGCAATGGAAAACAGCCACAAACATTCCTCTAAAAAAACCACAGAAACAATCAGATTCACTAGATGGTTACCGACCAATTTCACTCCTCTCTTGTGTTAGCAATCTAATGGAAAAAATCATCGCGAAACGACTAGTCTGGTTCATGCAAAAAAACAAATTACTGGCACAGAACCAAGTTGCATACAAAAACAAAAAAAGCACACTTGACGGACTCTTGTTTTTAGATCATATAACAACAAAAGCACTATCAACCCGCAACCATATGTCAATGATCTCAATTGATTTTGAGAAAGCGTTTGACCGAATCGGCATACACACAATTCTGAACCAATTGATCGAGTGGAAGGTAGGAAAAAAAATAACATCCTATATAAAGTCTTTCCTGGTGAATAGGAAATTTCAAGTACGGGTAAACGGACATCTTTCCGAAATTCACTCCCTGCAAAACGGGATACCACAAGGCTCGCCCTTATCGGTGGTGTTATTCCAAATAGCTTTTGAGAAGCTCAACAAAATCTTTCTCCAATATAAACAATTCAGACACGTAATATAAGTTAACACCAAATTGTCCGCAACGAGCGCCCCACGAGAAAGCGCTAGTGGCGGGCCTGATCAGCGGACGACAAACTGCGGGAAACCCGATACCGCATGCCATTGCCGGCGCAGACCATTGAGCGGAAAAATATCGACCGCGCAATGGTCAGCAGAGGCATCGACCGCTGCGCGAATTGCTGACAGCTACGGAACGGCCGGCGATTACGCAGTGATCGGAATAAGCGTTGACGGCAGAAAAAGGGCTGACGGTTGCGCGACGGCGACCGCACACGAGCTTAGGTTAAGTAAAATATTTTGTAAGAATAGTAGTCTTAGCAGAACAGCGAAAATAAATGGTTGTGCTCTAAAGAGCCAATCGAGTCAACTTGTAATAATTTGCTCTAAAGAGCCAATCGAGTCAACTTGTAATAATTTGCTCTAAAGAGCCAATCGAGTCAACTTGTAATAACTGGCGCCCAACGGCAAGAGAAGCTCACGCCCGAACTACAGCAGCAAAAGCCACAAGAAGGAACCACGACCACAGGAAGGAACCACAACAAGGAACCACAACTACAGGAAGGAAACACGGCAGAGAACCAAAAAGAATCATAGCAGGAAAATGTATTGGAGGATAAAAATATTGCTGTAAGTAGAGTGCTCGTAAATGAAACAAAATAAGAAAACCCAAAACTGAATAAAGGCATATGAGCGGTAGTGAATTAGAACAAATTTTAGATAGGATTGCTAAGTTAACGGTAGAGGATAAAAGAGTTCAAGACAATAAAATGGATGCGAACCAGATAACAGCTATCGTGGAGGCAGCGGTGTCGGCCGCCCTCGCAAGACAGAAACAGGATTTTGAAGAACAAATCCGAACATTGACAGCGCGGGTGACTTCACTAAATACTGACACGACAGTGGTGACGTACGAACCAGTGGTGATAGATGCCAGAGCTCTAAAGTGCGACGAGCCTTTGGATCTAGTAAAATCTCTGCCTGAATTCGACGGACAGGCCAACAATTACGTATCGTGGCGCCAAGCGGCCCACACAGCTTATGAGTTATTTAAGAACTACCCCAAAAGCTCTAGGCACTTTCAAGCCGTAGGCATAATCCGGAATAAGGTCAAAGGCTCTGCTGACGCAGTGTTAGCGTCTTTTAACACAGTCTTAAACTTTAACGCGATTATCGCGAGACTGGACTTTACTTATGCGGATAAACGTCCGGTCTATTTAGTCGAGCAGGAGCTGTCTACCTTAAGACAAGGTAGCCTCACAGTGTTACGATTCTTCGACGAAGTCGAAAAAAAGCTAACACTATTAACGAACAAGACCATTATGACATATGAGGGCGAAATGGCTGCGACAATCTGCAGCAAGTACAGAGCGGACGCTCTGAGAATTTTTATTTCTGGCTTAAAAAAGCCACTTTGTGACATTCTCTTCGCGGCACGACCTGAAGATCTTCCTAGCGCTTTGGCACTGGCCCAAGAGGTGGAAGCAAATCGCGAACGATACCTCTTTGCATCTAGTTACGCGGCGCGGAGTGAAGAACAAAATAAGAATAAAAAATTTAGCTACAATGACCAAAGCAGACCACAGAGCCAGGAGCAGCACAGGAACCCTCATCTTGCGGGCAGACAATCGTGGGGAAATGGAAATAATAAGCAAGTGTCACGGGATCAACCCACACTGATGGAAATCGTTCCCTCTGAGTCGCGATTGCGCCAGAATACAAACTGGCGGCGCAGTCCCTCGCAACAGACAGGACTGCAGCAACCCAGACCCAATAATCAACATGACTTTCAGCCAAGCAAGCGGCGGGCAGAAAGATCGGAAAGATTCACCGGACCAAAGTTGCAGAGAGTGAATAACATCGAACAGGGGGAAGTTATGGAATCGGACTATGAGCGGGAAGCGGAAGCAGCTGAAGAAAATCTTGAAGAGGAACAGCTTAATTTTTTAGGGGGCAGTCCCTGCTTCCGTGGATCAAGCGAACCATAGGCGAAGCAGGAAGGCAAATAATGTTACTGGTGGACACGGGTGCATCAAAAAACGACATTAAACCGTTACCACAGCTGAAAGGAATCATACCGGTATTAACTTCTTTTGTAGTTAAGTCCATCCATGGCAATAATATTGTAAAGGAAAAATTTAAAATAAAACTGTTCGGAAAAAACACAGACTTCTTTATATTACCAGGGCTTACGACGTTTGATGGTATCATAGGTTTGGACCTACTAAACCAGGTAAACGCGAAGATAGACTTGAGTAAAAACGTAATACACTATAATAATACAGAAGAAACTCTATTATTTCTTGAATGTAAAAATGTTAATTTTATTAAAATACAAAATGAAGAAATCCCGACTGCAGTAAGAGACCAATTTTGCAAAATGATAAAGAGCAGGTTAAAGGTATTTGCGGATCCTA
This sequence comes from Melieria crassipennis, assembly GCA_963668005.1. Taxonomy (NCBI): domain Eukaryota; kingdom Metazoa; phylum Arthropoda; class Insecta; order Diptera; family Ulidiidae; genus Melieria; species Melieria crassipennis. Next base: position 34,209,325 of record OY764963.1, on the reverse strand, counting down.
ACGAATCCCTTCCCTACAACACTAACGTTCTTGCCACTATACGAACCAGGGACGAAGAGCCAATCTACTCCAAGCTCTATCCATATCCAATGGGAGTTACAGAATTTGTTAACAATGAGATACGGGACCTTCTAGCGAACGGTATCATTAGGCCCTCGAGGTCTCCGTACAATAATCCTATCTGGGTCGTAGATAAAAAGGGCACGGACCAGTCCAAAAAAATTAAAATTGACTTAAATTCGGAAAGCCTTAAAGCCTTCAACAGACTCAGACAAGTACTCTCATCGGAAGACGTCATGCTAACCTACCCGGATTTTAATGAGCCGTTTAGTCTAACGACAGACGCATCGTCTCGTGGTATAGGTGCGGTACTCTCTCAGGGTGGGAAACCTATCACAATGATATCGAGAACACTTAGGGAAAATGAGGAACATTTTGCAACGAATGAAAGAGAACTGCTTGCGATTGTTTGGGCTTTAAAGAGCCTAAGAAATTACCTTTACGGTGTGAAAGAGTTGGACATTTACACTGATCACCAACCACTAACATTTGCGGTCTCGGACAAAAACCCTAACGCCAAGATTAAAAGGTGGAAGGCGCTTATAAAAGATTATAACCCGAGAATTCACTATAAGCCAGGTAAAGAAAATCATGTTGCGGACGCATTGTCCAGACAGCACATGAATATGATAAACGTGGACGCAAGTTCAGACTGCGCTACTATTCATAGTGAGGAATCTCGGACCTACACTATTGAATCTGTAGTAAAACCCGTTAATTGTTTTAGAAATCAAATTATAATAGAATAAAGCGAGCTTCAATCGAAACGATCATTTATTGTATTCGGTACCAAAACAAGACATGTAATTTCTTTTTCCGAGGACGAATTTTTGATGAGAACCCTCCAGGAAGTTATAAATGATAGTGTAGTAAATGCTATCCACTGTAGCCTACCAGTCCAAGCGCGAATCCAAAGTAGACTGGTTGAGTTATACCCAGCAGTAAAATTCCGCCATACGCAGAAAATGGTAACAGACATTTATGACGTATCGGACCAAAATGAGATTGTAGTTGCTGAACACAATCGAGCCCACAGGGCAGTACAAGAAAACGTTAAACAAATTCTGAACGACTACTTTTTCCAAAAATGGAAAAAAAACAAAAGAAGTGGTTCTTAATTGCAAAATTTGTTCGAAAGCGAAATATGACAGACACCCGAAGAAACATGCTATTGCGGAGACACCAATACCATCCCATCCGGGGGAAATACTCCATATTGATATATTTTCAACTGACAAAAAATATTTCTTAACTTGCTTGGATACATTTTCCAAATTCGCGGTGGTACAAAAAATCGCATCTAGGACTATTACCGATATAAAATCACAAATTTTACAACTTATGAATTTTTTCTCGGGAACCAAGACAGTTTACTGTGACAACGAAAAATCGCTAAATTCGCAGACCATAAAAACCATCCTTTGGAATCATTTTAATGTGGAAATAGCTAATGCCCCACCGTTGCACAGCACGTCGAACGGCCAGGTTGAGCGGTTCCATGGTACTCTAACAGAGATAGCTAGGTGCCTCAAGCTCGAAAAAACCTGGATGACACAGATGATTTGATTCTTTTAGCAACTATTGAATATAATACGTCCATACATTCGGTTACTAACAAGAGACCAATTGACGTTCTTCACTCCACATCGCCACTGACCGAGGAAATAAGACGGAAAATCGAAAAAGTTCAGAGAACCAACCTAGAAACCCATAACAAGGGTAGGGAAAACCGGACATATAACGCTGGTGACAAGGTCCTAGTGAAAACAAACAGAAGATTGGGAAACAAGTTGACCCCCTATATGTAGAACAGGTTGTTGAAGAAGACCTCGGCACCACCGTTCTCCTAAAGGGGAGGAGGGTCCATAAAGATAATTTAAGACCTCCTTAAGATTCAATAACAAAAAATGCTAATTTCATTTGTTTCTTACGATTAGGTTACTGGAAATCATATTCTCCATTACAATGACTGAGGCGATGAAACTAATTGACTACAAAAACTCGGACTACATACCAATCATGGACGGGGTGGCAATAATATGGGAACAATATGACTACCTGATGCACTTCACAAACCTAACAGTTTATGCTTCAACAATAGACGAGACAAGGAGACTTTCTGAGTTTTTCCCTCAATCACATATGAGGAAATTATTGGACTCGGACACGGGCCATATTGAGACCTTGCTGCAGACAGTCGGGATCCATCATCGACACGCAAGGAGCATTAACTTCCTTGGTACGGCTCTTAAGGCGGTGGCTGGTACGCCCGACTTTGATGACTTTCAGAAACTACAGACGAAACAGGACAGGCTAATTGATTCAAACAACAAACAATACGAAATAAATACCCGCATCCAGCTTAAAATTTTAGAATTAACCAATACCATTAACAAAATCATTGGCATTAAGAAGATAGAGAAAATTGACACAAACAACCTTTATGAAACGCTCTTAGCCAGCAATAGAATGATAATATCAAATTTGGAAACAATCATAATTTCAGTAACTTTAGCTAAGATAAATGTAATTAATCCAGTCATATTAGATAGTCAAGACATTGATAAAATTGTAAACGAGCACTCTACGAATTTTACAATAACAGAATTAATGGGGATATCTAGTGTTCAGGTATTACAAAATAAGGAGTATTTAGTGTTTATTATAAAATATCCAAAACCTATGTTAACATGTAAGAAATTAAGTCTTTTTGGAGTCCAACATGGAAATAGGATCCTACATTTTGGGCAAACCAAAAACGTGGCTGAATGCGGAAATGACATCTACGCTGTCGATTGCCAACGCTCAGTAACAACGACCTTCTGCAAGAAAATCGAGGTCAAAACGTGTGGCCAACAACTTGTCTCTGGTGGGGTGGCGAATTGCAGTACAACCTTCAACAACCGGAGTGCCATAATTGAGGTCGACGACGGTATCCTCATCATCAACAACCAAGTAGCCCACGTGAAGGGTGAAAACCAGGCAGTGAAAACCGTTAAGGGGACGTACCTACTTACCTTCCAAAATCAAGTCGAAGTCAACGGTACGGTGTTCCGAAACATGAATTCCGAGTCCAAACGAAAACCAGAAACACCGGCATTTCCCCAAATTAATCTGAATGATGAACTTGAGGTTCTGAGCTTACCTTATCTGCATGACCTAAATCTGCGAAACATCAACCATATCGAAGATCTACGGCAAGAGGTTGTCTCAAAAACAACGGTATTCGCTTGCGCAGTATCTAGCATCGTGGTGCTTCTGGCCATCTGGCCGGCAGTAGTTCTTTGGAGGAGACGAGCGGCCGCTAAAGCTGTGGACGTCGCCTTACGAGAAATACCAAAGAGGATCGCGGACGCCCCTCACTTAGGAAGGGAAAAGTTAACACCAAGTTGTCCGCAACCAGCGCCCCCCGAGAAAGCGCTAGTGGCGGGCCTGATCAGCGGACGAAAAACTGCGGGAAACCCGACACCGCATGCCATTGCCGGCGCAGACCATTGAGCGGAAAAATATCGATCGCGCAATGGTCAGCAGAGGCATCGACCGCTGCGCAAATTGCTGACAGCTACGCAACGGCCGGCGATTACGCAGTGATCGGAATAAGCGTTGATGGCAGAAAAAGGGCTGACAGCGACCGCACACGAGCTTAGGTTAAGTAAAATATTTTGTAAGAATAGTAGTCTTAGCAGAACAGGGAAAATAAATGGTTGTGCTCTAAAGAGCCAATCGAGTCAACTTGTAATAATTTGCTCTAAAGAATCAATCGAGTCAACTTGTAATAATTTGCTCTAAAGAGCCAATCGAGTCAACTTGTAATAACTTATATGCAGACGGAGTCATCGACTAACCTTCGCTCTATACAGACGTAGTGATCGATCGCTCTCTCTCTCGTTGTTAACCAACAATCGCAGACCTCTCTGCAACCATGCACGTGGTAATATTAATTTTGTTCTTGCATAATCCGGACATTACAGCTCTTATATAGTGACATAGTGAATAAAATGTTCAATAACCCACCGATCCCTACGGGGAATCGGTTCAGTCTTCTGTCTGAAGATCCTTTAGGCAGTCCCAAGTCCAAAAAGAAACGAAACATCCAACACCACTCGGAATTTCCTCCCCTCTCACTACCCAACATTTCCGACAACTCGAAGAACCCCAAATTCGTCACAATCAAATCGACTGATGAAAACAAACCCCTGTCCTCTTTTAGCGTCTTTGCTAAGAAAAAGGCTATAGACAGTATCAGCACCCAGGTTGTGTCAATAAACATGTTTCGCGATGGGAACCTTCTTGTGCTAACTACATCAAGCAGAGTTGCTGAACAATTTATAAAAACAAAAAACATCGGTGGCCTCTGCCCAGTGTCGATCACTCTACATGAATCCCTTAACACGTGCAAAGGTACCATTTTTGATCGCAACCTCATTCAAACTAGTGAGAAAGAAATACTAGAAGACCTGAAAAGCCAACACGTTGTAAATGTCTACAAATTCACAAAACAAATCAACAACCAGGCAGTTCCCACTGGCTTAATTCTCCTCACATTTAACCTCTACCAAGTCCCAAGTAAAATAAACGTCGCGTGGTATACAGCCCGAGTACGTGAATTCTACCCCAATCCCATGAGATGCAGAAACTGCCAACTTATTGGCCACACCACAAAATTTTGTAAGAACAACGCAACATGTGGTCACTGCAACCTTCCTCCTCACCAACCTGTCAACTGCACCCGCACCATGTGCGCAAACTGTCTTGGCCCACACCCCTCCTCCTCCAATGACTGTCCGAAATATTCTCAACAAAAAGAAATTCTCAAAATAAAAACACAAGAAAAGATCAGCTTTGGCGCCGCTCGTCGCATCTACAACCAACGCTTTTCAAACCACACCAGCTCTCTCAACTTCGCCGACGCAGTAAAAAACCCCTCTCCAAAAGAGCAACACGCTCCACAATTCCTCAAAGTCCAGTCAGACTCCAACTCACCTACACCCAAACAAACAGCTACCGAAAATATCACTTCCCACACATCAGAACAAGAAAACAACATAACAAACCAACAACCAAATCCACCACAACTCAACTCAATCCACTCCAGCACCCAACACTCTCTTAAACTCACATTCAAATACAACCCACACCTATTACAAAAACCATTCCACCTCCGCCCATTCTTCTCACAACAGCAATTATTCTCATCAAGTTCCAAATCCAAACTTTTCTACAAATAACGACCTCTCTTCAACCTCTAATCACTCCGAAAACCGATCAACAACGCAAATATCTTTCGATTAATACTACTTGATCACTATTTAAGTAATAGTTTATCTAAGTGTATAGCGTTTATTAACCCCAACCACTTACCATGATACTTAATATTCTTCAATGGAATATTAAAGGTTATCTAAACAATTACACAGACTTAGAAATTCTACTGAGCTCACACCTCCCTCACCTCTTCTGTCTTCAAGAAACACATCTTCACCACAACAAAACCCCCCACACACCCAAACAATACGCAGGATATTTCTACAATCTACCTAACAATAATACCTCGAAACAAGGGGCAGGCATTCTTATCCATAGAAGTATACCACATAAAATTATAAACATCAATTCTAATCTGATTGCTTTAGCTTTGGAAGTGAATGTGAAATATCCCGTGACTATCCTTTCAGTTTATATTCCACCCCAACTAACAATCACATCCTTCGACTTGGATGCACTAATTGCTGGTATAAATACCCCAATTATCCTATTAGGGGACCTGAATGGCTGGAGCCCCCTTTGGGGCTCAGAAAATTCCAATGCAAGAGGCCGTATAATAGAAAATTTCGTAACCAACAACAACCTAGCCATACTGAATACTGGCTCGCCCACTCACTTTTCTACCCACGGCTCGTTTACCAATATCGACCTCACGCTATGCTCCCCCAGTTAGTACCCATATCCTCTTGGAGGACCCTCAACGACCTACACAACAGCGACCACTTCCCAATTTTAAGTTCATTCGCATTTTCCAACCCCATCTCAAATTTCACCACACCACCACCAAAATTTAACTGCAACCGAGCCAATTGGCCCAAATTCCAAGAAATGACGGCAAACCTATCAGCAAAAAGAACACCCACAACCAATATAAACGAGGAAGCGGCTACCATATGCAAAATAATTCGCAGTGCTGCCAACCTCTCTATCCCACAAACCACCTACTTCAAAACAAGCAAAAACGTCCCCTGGTGGACCAAAGAATTACAAGATCTCAGAAATCAAAAGCAAAACGCTTGGAAAACCTACCGCAGACAAAACGATATTTCATCCCTAATAGAATACAAAAGAAAAAACGCCCTATTCACAAGAGCAAAGAAAAAAGCAAAATCGCTCAGTTTCGAAAACTTCACCAAAACCATAAACCCCAAAACAAACGTAAGTGAAATGTGGCGGAACATTCGCTTACTAACAGGCAGCTATACCCCATTCAACATAAAAATTTTAAAAACAAACCGGTCAACCATCTCTGACTCAAATTCCATATCACTTAAATTTGGGCAACACTTCTCCGATGAATCGAACTCAGCCAATTTCCCAACAAAATTTATAACGGATAAAGAATCCACATTGAATTTGATAGTGAACTATACACCAATCAGAAAAGCTGTGCTTTTAGAGAATCAGTTAACCATGGCAGAAATGGAATTCTGCTTAAAAAAAGCCACCGGTTCAACACCTGGCTTCGACAAAATAACTTACAGCATGTTGCGCAACTGCCACTTTACACTTAAAACCAGAATTCTTGCCTTATATAACACAATTTTCTCGACAGGAGTTATTCCACAAAATTTTAAAACAGATATTATCCTACCAATTCTCAAACCCAATAAAAATATAGAAAATATCTCTAGCTACAGACCTATTTCTTTATTACCTTGCTTAGGTAAAACTCTGGAAAAAATGATCTCCAACAGACTTATGTGGTTCTTAACTTCTTCAAATTTACTATCCACTAATCAAGTAGGCTTTAAGCCAGGTACAGGCACCATGAACGCTCTTCTATATATTGACCACATCATATGCAAAAACATCTCCACAAAAAACCATGTGTCCATCTTGTCGATCGACTTTGAAAAGGCTTTCGACAAGGTGGGCATCCACATTGTCTTAAAAAAATTACACGAATGGCAAGTCGGGAAAAATATATTTAACTATATAAAATCGTTCTTAACGAACAGGAAAATTCGCTGCAGAGCGAATCACGTCCTTTCACCAACCTTCCCACTTTATAATGGAATACCGCAAGGTTCACCATTATCGGTAACCCTGTTTCTTATCGCATTTGAAGATATTAGCAGATTACTTCATAACTATAAACACTGCCTATACGCTGACGACCTCTACGTTATATGCAATAAAAAAGATCCTAAAGAAATTGTCAAAGAATTTACTAATGTTATAAGCATTATTAACAACTGGTCAGAAAGCTCTGGTGCCAAAATAGCTACCGAGAAATGTAAACATCTGCACGTATGCAGGAAAATCAGCTGCAACAACCAAAATGTTACAAATGTCGATAACCTGACAACGACAATAAGAATAGTTTTAAACATCATTGTAATTATTTAAGAAAAGATCTAGCTGCTAGGTTAAATATAGTGAAATATTTAGCATCTAAAAAAAGCAATGTACACATTAACTCTCTTATCAACATCACTAAATTAACTATTGTATCTAAAATTGACTATGGGTTGCAAATATACGGCAAGTGCTCACATTCAACACTCGATAAAATCAGCGGACCTTATCATTCAGCAATTCGAACAAGTTTAAGGGCGTTTAGATCGACACCAATAAACAACCTGCTAGCTGAAGGCGGCTTTCTTCCTCTAGAAAGCAGAATAAAATACATCAGATCCCGTTCCATACCGATTCTACACTGCGGACCCTCATCGATTCTACACCACGAAATTCAACTGCTAAAATCCAGAAAATCCTCGTTATCAATGAAATCAGGAATCTCTGAAATATTCGACCTGGCACGCAACTTACAATTATTAACTCCCAATAAAGCTTCAGTTAAACTACGCCACCCCCCCTGGTCCCTACCCGACCACTTGTTCATCAAGGTACTCACCAACCACAAAAAGGAATCCACACACCCCACAATATACAAAAAACTGTTTATGGCAGAATTCCAAACTTTAAAAAACGAAAATTGGAATTTTATTTTCACTGATGGGTCAAAAACAGCACAAGGTGCTGCTTTTGCAGTGGTCAATGACCATGGCGAAATACTCGCCCACGGCCTGTTACCACTCTACGCTAACTTCTATGAAACAGAATTGCAGGCTCTAACAACATGTCTCCACCTCATAAAAAATACCAGAGGAAAATATGTAATTTGCAGCGATAGCAAAGCTCTTTTTAATGCCTTACAAAACATTAAATACAATGTCGATCATATAGCTGAGATTCAACAGGAGTTAATCCAAATGAAACATAGAGCAAAAATAATGTGGATACCAGGCCACGTCGGAGTCACAGGAAACGAACATGCCGACGCAGCTGCGAAAGCAGCAATCAACCTACCGCTCCACACTTTTATGCCTCACACGAAAAGAACCACAATTAAAGTTGCCACTAGGAACGTTATGGAAGAGATCATGAGCAACTGGAATACCTATAACCACATTTACAAAACTCTCAATCCATCCAGATCCGCAACACGTTTACCTACCTCTACTACAACATCAATGAACAAATGCTTCACAAGACTCCGCCTAACACACACTAAACTCACACATGGTCATCTAATGGTAAAGGAACCTCAGCCGACATGCCAATTTTGCAACTCAGCTCCCTTAACTTTACCCCATATCCTTAAATTCTGCCCCTCACTTGCGCTAGCACACCAATCCTCCTTTGCTACACTAGATCCCTACAACATACTCTCCTCACCCTCCCACGATAACATTATAAAAGTTTATAATTTTCTTCAAAAAATTAATGTAAAAAAACCAAATTTAAGATATAGTTTTAGATTTTATACATTTTCTTCTTAAGCCGATAGCCCTGGCAGCTAGAGCTTAAGTTAATTATAATTTTAATTATAATTAATAAAAATAATAATAATAATAATATATGCAGACGGCTTGTATATCACAGCCAAATACAAATCAAACCAATCTCTACAAAACGATTTTTACAAACTCAGTACGGACATCAACGAATGGTGCAAGTGGAATGGAGCAAAGATCTCGACAACAAAATGCAAAATTTTACACATCTGCAGGAAAAGGGAATGCAATCCCCCAATACTTCACCTAAATAACACAACAATAAATTACGTCGACAAACTAAAAATCCTAGGTCTTACTTTCAACAAAAGATACAACTGGACAGAACATGTTGAATGCTTAAAAAAAGAACTAACGAAGAGACTGAACATAGTAAAATGCCTCACTAGCTTTCACAGCAATACACACATTAACACCTCCATCAACATTTTAAAAGCGATTCTAATATCCAAACTAGACTACGGATTAGCTATATACGGCCGTACAACCAAAAATAACATAAACAAACTAAAATCAATTTACCATGCTGCAGCAAGATACTGTTTAGGCGCTTTCGCATCTACACCAATAGTCAACGTCCTAACGGAGGCCGGCCTACCTACAATCGAACACAGAATAAAAAAAGCAACAGCTAAATTGTTTACCAAAATACTCAGCCCAACTGAAAAACCAAACTACTAAAATTTCACAAACATTCAAAAACAAACCAAACTAAAATTTCCATCCGCCATTCACAACAGCATAAACGTCGCAACAAGCTTTGGACTCACTCACCAACAAAAGATAAATTATATACCAAAAAACCCACCATGGACTTTTTCCAAAAAATGTATAATAGACCAACTAACTTGTCTAAAGAAAGACAGCATCAACTCCACAATATATATTAAATCATTTTTAGAAGTAAAAAATTCATACAAGGACTGGAAATTCCACTACACGGACGGATCAAAAACAAAAACCGGCGTCAGTTACGCAATAATTAACAACAATCACCAAATTGAACGCCTTGCACAGCAGACGACAACTGCTCGATGTTTACAGCGGAATCAGAGGCAATATTATATGCCCTAAAAATCTTTCAACCACGAAATGGCAAACACGTCAACACAATTCACCAAAACAACACAATAATGGAAATTCGTGATATCCTCACACAACGCCAACACAAATTAAAACTAATGTGGGTTCCCAGTCACGTTGGCATCAAAGGCAACGAAATCGCAGACAATGCCGCAAAATTTGCACTACAAGCGCCAATACTCCTACAGCAGACATCGACCAAATCGGACCTAAATCGTCTTATAAAACAACACTTAACTAACATACGAATGGAAGAATGGGAAAATTACCAACATTACTACAAAAAATACAACATGGAAGCCAAACCGACATCATACCCTAGTGACTGCAAAAGAATATACATAAAAAAATACACACGGTTAAGACTAGGACACACATTACTTACACACCAACACCTAATGGAAAGAACAAGCGCACCTCTATGCAAACTGTGCAGCACCCAGCAAATCTCAATACAACACATCACAGAAGAATGTCATGTCATCAAACAAACACAAGAACAACTCAACCTACCCCCTATATCAGCCCTTCTCAGTAACTTCACCAAAGAAAATGTATATAATGTTATGAACATTTTAAGAGATTGTGGCATACTTTACAATATCTAATATTAAAATAATCGGCCGAAAGCCTTAGATGCTAGTGCCTTAGTTTTAAGTTTGTTTCATAATTTATTTATTAAATAAACTGTAAATAATAATAATAATAATCAAACATGGGAGGACCTACAGAGCGACTTTCTATAGGTATACTGAGTTGAGATCCACCAGCCGTTTGACTGGATTGGCTCTAGTTTAAGAGAAATCCGACTTTGAAGTTTGAAAATAGATTCAAACTGTGTAATTGCGATATGTACATTTTTTTGCCATTTTTCATTTGTCATTTAATTATAACGTGTCATTAATTAAGCGCAACGTGGCGTATGAGTGTCATTAGTGTCATATGCGCAAAAAATGCACATATCGCAATTACACAGTTTGAATGTATTTTTTTGGATTGGTGTCTTCAGCAAATTTGTTGGTCGTTAAAATATCAACAAACTTGTCGAAGACAGTAAAGCGATATTCGGAACGATTTAGGATCTATTAGCATTTAAATGTTCGAAGACTTGAGCGACGAACTCGACTAAAATGAGAAAACTTCAAAGTCGGATTTCTCTTAAACTAGAGCCAATCCAGCCAAACGGCTGGTGGATCTCAACTCAGTATACCTATAGAAAGTCGCTCTATAGGTCCCCCCCTTGTCTGAATTTTTGAGGGTAAATTTCACGCACAGTGTAATTATCGACAACGAAAAATAGACTTGTTTCTTATAACAGTTATTATGCAACTCAAAAATATTTATTACATGATAATAGTTACAGGCCACGTAAAAATGTCTATTGGGAATAATTACACAGGGCAACAAATTTCGACTTTTGGTCGGCTTTTCTGGGTTTGACATCAGTTCTAGGGTAATTAGGGACCGCTGATTTCGAATCCGCAAACCGTTTTGAAAACTTAGTTTCCGTTTTCGCAAAAAATGGGCGTGTCACTTTTTCGAAATTTCCCTGACTTTTTTCACGTTTGGTATTGTAATTTCTAGATCAATAAACCGGTTGACATTATTTTCACCTCGTTGTATTACCAACACCGCAAGGTTTCATTTCCGATGCAATTTATTTTTATAGGTTTTAAAATTCCGCGGCAATTAGACCTCAAAGTCGGAAAATATGGAATTTCAAGGCGTTTTCTTTGATGTTAAAAAACAAACACATTTTTCGTAAATCAATTATCGAGTTATGTATAACAAGAAAGCGGAAACATCAAGTAATGCAACACAGCCAATTTTTTTGGCGTGAGTCCCATTCTCATCGAAATAATAGCAAATAGGAATTTTAAAACCTATAAAAATAAATTGCATCGGAAATGAAACCGTGAGGTGTTGTAAATGCCACAAAGTGAAAATCATGTCAACCGGTTTATTGGTTTTGAAATTACAATCCCAAACGTGAAAAAAGTCAGGGAAAATCCGAAAAAGTGACACGCCCATTTTTTGCGAAAACGGAAACTAAGTTTTCAAAACGGTTTACGGATTGGAAATCAGCGGTCCCTAATTACCCTAGAACTGATGTCAGAACCAGAAAAGCCATTTTGCTGTTGATCAGTGTTATTATAAAGCAATATTTATAGAAATTCTTAAATTAGGGCAATTTTTTCATTTCCAAAAATATAACAACATAGGAACTTGTCGCTACACTTACTCTGCGAATCTGGAGGAAGCAGCTGTAGCCACTGGATTTCGCACTGCGTGAAGTGTTTGCGAGTTCTTGGCTCGTGCTAAAAGAGTCATAACAGTGCGTTTTGTAGGATTCATTCCGGTACGTGGGGCGCCAAGAAGAGGACGCTTACGAGCCAAACCACCAGCTATACATTAAAGAGTAATTTCATTGCGAAAGGCATATCGTACAGCAACCTAGAACTTACCAATATTTATTGCTTTTATACTGCGCAAAGCCGGGTGCAACAAAGTGCATGGTGCTTCCAAAAGCCTCAGCGTTGATCCAGGAGCGTCGGGGTCACTTGATATTGAAATACCAACATTTGACTGAGATCGAGATACTGTAAGATCGATTTCAGAAGGGACACCCGAGCTAGTTTTAATATGGTGCTAATATTAGGGCTGGTTAACTGAGGTTGCAGAGCAACTGTCATTAAATAAGTTATTGTCATTAAAAAATATACTCTACATATAATCTGTAAAATACATATTTATACATACATAACATGCTATACTTATTTGTATTTTTAAATTTTCTTATGTTAATTCGTAACTTTAAACGTTTTTTACCGCAGAAGAAGTCCTAAAACTAAACGCCGCTTTCATTTGCAACTTTTTCGATTACAAAAAACTCGTTATGGTTTAATACCATCTGTGCATTCGACACTTGTTTGACTGCTCCGAGGGGAGCAAACGTCTGCTAAAGGGATATATTGTGATACCACAATACTTGTATGTGGACTCAAATTCCTGGCTAATAAAAACAGAGCAAAGATAATACAGTTACAATATTATATAATCTTTAATTACAGCTTCTAACGGAGCTAAATGTACATGTCAAGCATTTTATCGGCGAAATCATACAGGGCGCCGAAGAAGAACACGCCCAAGTAAATCTTTCTTCTCCAGGAGAGTAATGGCAAGTGCCTAGAAAATGAAGCAATTTTTCTCCTCTTTCTCATTCCTGTAGCTCCTGCAGAGTTTAGTAAAAAGAGGCCCTTATCTTGCCTAAGGTCATATATGTAGTACTTCTATATTGGCAGTACACTCAGGGTACATTGGCCAACATCACAGTACAGCTATAGTGAAATATGAGCAAGAAATCGTATAAACGAATGTACATTGACAAATATCAAAAGTGTCAAAAATTCAGGTGCGGTGAAAAATTTACTGGAAATAAAAAAAAATTGTCGAAATTAACTGAAAAGCCTACATTTTTCTTCAACCCCCCCTGGAGCAGTTTGGCAGTTGTTTATATGAAGAAGTCATGATACAAAAATATACAGGTAGATTCAATCGAGCAAAATTAAAAGTCATTTGCTTTTTTGACAAATAAAAATAAAATTTTAAGGGTGAAAAAAAAAGTAAGAAATACAGAAACTGAATGATATACTACATAAACTAATTGTGTGAAATTGCAGCTCTGTAGCAAAAATGAAAATAGTAGTACACAATTTGTAAACAAATATTTTTTTCCAATTGTCAATTTTATTTTTATCTGTCGCATTGAAACTACCTGTATATTTTTGTATCATGGAAGAAGCCCTACAAGAACTGCCTGACCAAAACTCCAACACATTGATAAACATTTTTAAATTTACCAATACATTTGCATGACATTTGGCCCATATGAGACAAAATTTCGCTGCAATTTGTCTATCATTTAAACTGAAACAAACTATTTGACAACCATAGAAACATTAATTGCTTATACACGCATGTGTAAGAATGAGACAACAATAGAAGCAACTGCTGACAAGAACTCGCATCGGAGTTAATATAAATGATTAACAGCCGGCTGCTGCCGTAGCTATGTAACTCAGCTGGCTAACGCGTGCGGTCGCGAGGCAAATACGACGCGCGAGCCCAGGTTCAATACTTCGTTGCTTCAAACGTCGAAAAAAAAGAAAAACAGAAAGAAGGTAAGAAGGGGTAATTAAAATTTAATTTAAATAATATTATTTGAATATTTAAATAATTCTGCCCTTTCAGTAACTTCAATATTGAGCCATAGGCAAGTACCAAGGGAGCCGATGTCAATGATGCCGGCAATATGGAGTTGAGCTAAGCAACGCCTTCGATTTTTAAATTCAATTTTTTTTATATTATTTCATTTTAATTAATTTTAATTAAATTCAAAATAAATAAAATTAAATAAATTCATTTAAAAAGAAAAATTGAAAAAAAAGTTGTTTTTCTTTTTTTTCGGTATTAACGCAACGGAGTATTGAACTCGCGGAGTCTTGATTCGCGGTCAGCGAGCTACGGCATTAGCCAGCTGAGCTACGGCGGCAGCGGCGGCGGCGGCTGCAAGATAGCAATAGATAGTAAGATATACAAAACTAAATATTTGGAGGTTGGAATACGTGTGCGTTAGAGCAGAGCACAAACACTTTTCTTAATATGCAAGAGGTGTGTGTTAGAGTGAAACAAAAAATCACACGTATACAAAAGTTTCTATCATTTTTGTTAACTCGCCTGTAGAAAAATGATAGAAACTTTGTTCCGAGTGCTGACCGATATTTCTATCAGGCCTGACTATCAAATGACCGGTCATATGACCGAAAGTGTTCTTGTAGGGAGTGCTGATGTATACACGTATAGAAATACATTCACAAAATTTTGTGTTTTCTGTCTCATCGCTTGTCTCCCTTTGATTTCTGAATGAAAACTTATTGTGAAGATAGGTTGCTGCCAATATAGAAGTACTATATATATGGTTGCTGCCAATATAGAAGTACTACATATGCATATGCCTGAAGGTACGATTACACGATGCGTGCAATGCACGAATTTTTCGTTATATTGAACAAATTTCATTCGTGCACTGTGTAATATAATGACGAACGTGTACGAATGTTGACGAATTTTAAGTGCGTGCGCATTCGTCTCGAATAAAAATTCGTACATTGTACGCATCGTTTCGCAGCTGGGCCACTGCAATGCTCCAATCGAGGGTGGTGAGCGCAACGCTCGGAAACGCCCACCTTACAAAATGGGTAACCAGGGGCACATCACAAGGGGGGGTATTATCGCCTCTTCTGTGGGTCTGTGCCATCGATAATATCCTAACAGAACTTAACCGGAGAGGAGTCAAGACGGTTGCGTATGCGGACGACGTGGTTTTAATGGCATCAGGGATGAGCCCTGATGTGATTAGCGGAATCCTTCAGGGCAGTTTGGATAGGTTAAGTGCTTGGTGTACGGGACGTGGACTAAGCATTAACCCCAGCAAAACTGAACTGATGCTGTTTACCACCCGCACTAAGATACCGACTTTTAGACGACCTCATCTTGGGAACGTAACACTACCCCTCTCGTCCAGTGCCAGATACCTTGGGGTAATTCTGGACCCCAAACTGAACTGGAGGCTAAATATAGAGCATAGAATAAACAAAGCAGGGTTTGCACTATACTCCTGCAGGAAAATGATAGGAAGGAGGTGGGGCCTCCGACCGAGTCTAATGCTTTGGATGTTCAAGATGGTTGTGCGTCCAATTTTATCATACGGAGCTCTTGTCTGGTGGAAGGCCCTCAAGAGGGAGTATAACATCACCAAGCTCGGTAGACTGCAAAGAACAGCTTGTGCCGGAACTACGGGAGCGATTAGGTCCTGCCCTGGAGAGGCGCTAAACGTGCTGACGCACTTGCTTCCCGTTGATCTGCACATTATGAAAGTCGCAACTCTTAGTGCCCTCAGGCTGAGAGTAACCGGTTGCTGGAGAGACAGACCGTATGGCCACGGCAGTCTACTATCACAAGGGCAAAGGTGCCTACCTACAACTACGGATTACGCTATTCCCACCATTGCTTTTGGGAAAAACTACGAAATCCGTACCCCCTTCCGCCTTGAATGGAAGAGAGGGAACATCCTTAATAACCTGGATACCACAATTTACACGGATGGCTCCAAAATGTTATGCGGAGTAGGAGCAGGAGTCTTCTCGGAACATCTTAAACTAAATATGTCTTTCCGTCTCCCCGACACAGCAAGCGTTTTCCAAGCGGAAGTGCTTGCTATTAGGGAAGCGTGCAGGATGGCACTGGCACACACATCCTACAAAAGCCACATCACCATACTTTCCGACAGCCTATCCACGATCAAGGCACTGGAATCGTCGATTCTGTCGTCAAAACTAGTGCGGGAATGCAGGAAGCTCCTTACAGAGCTAGCTCATAGGTACAGAGTTACCCTGATATGGGTGCCAGGGCACAAAAACATTGAAGGGAACGAAAGGGCCGATGAACTAGCTCGAAGAGGCTCCGCTCTTGATGAAAGCGAGGCGCTGACGGTTCACGCCCCACTGGGCTCCATCAAGAGCGAGGTCTCAAAGGACTTCTTCGCCAGAGCCAACACTAGATGGCAGAGGACGGAATCCTGTAGAACCAGCAGGCTACTTTGGCCAACATACGACAAGAACAAGACCACGGAGCTCTTGAACAAGGGCCGCCGGGATGTGGCAGGGATAACGGCAGTCATCACTGGCCACTGGCCCATTGGAGAGCATGCGGCAAAAATGTGGATTCCTTACAATACCAGCTGTCATAGCTGTGAAAACCCGGACGAGAAGGAAACCGTACACCACTTCCTCTGCAACTGCCCGGCGCTATCAAGAAGGAGATGGAAAACGCTGGGAAAACCGATATTTCAGACTTTCGAGGAGATAGCAAAGTGCAGTGTAAACTCGCTACTCTCTTTCATTAACCTCTCGGACTGGATATAAAGTATTTATATATGGATATATAGATACATAGTCCTGAAGACATCACACAGTATACCCTAGTGTACCTACCGGGAATAGTGGTATCAAAACGGCGCCAACGCGCTAATTGGATGATGGATCATCGCCACTTGAACCAACCAACCAACCAACGCATCGTATAATCGCCCCTTTGTGTCATATAATCACTTCTACAATAGTTTCAAAAATTCGTGCACGCATTTTGTGCACGAATAAAATTTTCAATTCGTTCAAAGCATTCGAGAACGGATTTCATATCATTGTGAAATTTTAAAATAATTTGCTGGAATTTTTTCAAGTCCAAAATTGGGGATCAGGACTGCTGATATATACTTATTTCATTTTTACGTTAAAAATGCAAGCTAACTTTTAAACTTGGACCTCTCATTGGTGTTCAGCGGCTAAAAATACAATGAAATTAACTAGTAAAGCCCAACAGAGATTCAACATTTTGGTGGTTGGGTAATATAAACCCGAAAACCTCAACCCAAAATCTAGTGTGACTCATTATTTTATAATGAGTTCCATTACCACGGTGTCGCTCCCTCATTCATTAAATATTCCTCGAATTCTTGCCGAATTTGCTTGGCGTTTTGGGAAATATTTCCACGATTTGCTTCCAAAGACAACAAGTTACTTGAGGCCGGATATTTTCGCCACTCGCCCGCAATGATAACACCGTTATTATAAGCACGATCACCCAAATTACTAGATCCTTTCCGCACCATTAAAAAGTTGTGCGATAATAATGTATGCGTGTCGGTGGTAATAAATTTCGCATTGAATAGGGTTTCATTATATGAGTTGTTAGGGCAAACGCATCGTTAGCTACAAATACATGCGGCGCTTTGATGGAACGACCAGGTAAAGGCTTTGGTGCAAATTTGCAAATGTGCATTAAAAACGTCGCCATCAGATGATCGCCCATTGCATCCAACATCAGCGTATATGAATTTATATTCCGCGTCACATACAGCCATAAGCGCAATGGAATGACTGCCTTTGTAATTATAGTATACCTCAGGTATAATTTTTGAAATATTGCATTGTGGTATTCTGAACAAGTACTGCAATGAACGAAATTAATACCGGTCGCCAAAAAATTTAACGCCAAAGCCAAGCGCGCCTCGGGTCGAATTGCGAGACAAGTGATAGTAGGTGATCAAACGACGCTTTGTCCACTCTATGGAAACTAAAGAATAGCCGCTGATCCATTTGATCACCGACCGACAGCTCTCGTAACAAGTTTTCACGGACTCTTTGTTCATTTCTTTTGTTTAGCCACGGCGAAACCCATGTTGAAACCCATTTTTCCCTCATTTGCGTAAAGAAGCAGTAAAATAGCCCCAGCAATGATGCAAGTATTTTCTGTGTCCTGCGACTGCAATGTCGTCATGTCGTATTCTGCCTGAACATTTTATTGTAAAAGGTTTTACTTCAATAGTTCACTTGAATTACCAATACCTGTGGTATTTTTAACCATCAAGAAATGCGTTCGCAATTGCACACATTTTTTTAAATTCGGGACGCACACGAATTTTCAAATCCGTATAATATATGGACGAATGTACACAAATGAAATTCGTGAAATATTTTTCAAAATTTTATTCCCCACATTCGTGCACGAACAAAAAATTCGTCACGCATAAAAATTCGAGAAGTTGACCGCATCGTATAATATGTTCCAATACAAATATTTATTTCGTCATATTTTGGGCAAATTTTATACGAATTTTTGGGACGAATTATTCGTGCGTTGGACGCATCGTGTAATCGTACCTTTTTTTTTTGTTTTTTTTTAACTTCCAAATTTATTACGCCTGTCTTTGCGACAATAAGTAATTAGTTTTACAAAGAATTGGAAAATATGGACATGTAAAGGCCAGTGCCTTATAAGGTCATTTAGAAAGTGAATAGTTACTATTTAATATTTAGATTACATTGCTATAAAGTAATTGACAGTTATTTATTTATTATCTCCTCATTTAGCCAGGTCTGTTGGTGTTTTGCGTTTCAGCCTTTGTCTACCGTCTTCTAGTGCTGGGAGATTCCTCATCGTCGTATTTGTGTGTGTCAATAGCCGGTTTATGTGCCTTCTGCTTGCGTTTTGGATTACCTCGTCAACAGTTCTGATGTTCAAATCCCGGTGGATGTCGTCGTTAGGTATATACCATGGAGATTTGGTTATTGTCCTAAGAATTTTGGATTGAAGTCTTTGCAGAGTTATTAAATTTGTTTTGGAGGCAGTGCCCCAGATTTCTATCCCATACGTCCAGATTGGTACAATCGTCGTTTTGTAATCGTACCTTAAGGCTATGAAAAATTTCAACTGACAATCGAACAGCCAGGCAGCAGGTAATGTACGTAGCTCAGACTCGAGAGCGGAGTGTTAGAAAGTAAGTAAATACACTTAGTAAATACACTTTTCCAGTGGTTGGTTAACTAACTGTTAGCTTTAACCATAGTGAAATTAATAAAGTGTACCAGGTAGATGACGTACATTTATTTCTCTGAGTAGCAACTGTCAATGTGTCAATTTATTTGTGTCAGTTCGATTAACCTATGTTTTTGTTGTCGTTAAATTTGAAATTTACTTTCAGTACTCCAGAAATATATATTTTCGTAATATATTTTATGTTAGAAAAACAGAGAAACTGAATTGCCGTGCGTTTTTTTGCAGAGACAGCACGTTTTTCCTGGCATGTAGTTGCGTTTTTAGTGTCGGTTTTGGTGCAGAACGGATTTTCAAACAACAATTTATTTTGAAATTATTTCATTCAGCACAGACGGGTTATGAAATCTGACATTTGTCAGCATAATGACATTAACTGTCAGAAAATAAGTGTACGGTTAAGAGAGAGTTCCTGCTATCTGGCACACTTTATTAATTTCACTATGGCTTTAACCAAGAACCGACGGTTAACCACTGGTCAAATTGTTTTGACTCTCACAGTGGCTGGTTATCTGAACTGATGATTTAGAAATTTGTATGGCAGCACTGCTTAAAATTGGTAACACTGCTTTCACATTACTGGCAGCATTATTCTGACGCTGTTAAAATCAAAACAAAACTGATAAAGGAAAACGATTTTTTGTTTGAATTTTGTGAAAAATAAAAGAGCCCCGAATTTTTCAACCTAAAATATTCCCAAGCTGCTTTAACTGGTGGAAATATAGGCAATAACTTTTAAATTCCCCACATGTTGACAAATTTCACAAATTGTGAGCGCTGTCAAAACAGCCGATTTATTTCTTGGTTAACCATTCAACATTGGCTGGTTAACAGTTGGTTAACCAGAGACTGTGAAATCGAAAAAGGGTAGTTAGCCATCGGTTATTCGTTAACCAACCACTGTGAAATCGGGCCTTACAGGTTCGAAGTTTAACTTTGTAACTTTCGCCTACTTACCTGCAGTTGCATTTGCTGCTAAATTCTCAACGCTGCTGGATAATACACCAGTGTTGTTAGTGACAATAGCGCCACGCGTTTGATTAATCAGAAGGGGCAGATGAGTGTCATTTTTATCTAATACGCATTCCATGCCATTTGTATCGATTTCGGTTTTGTCGTCATTTGAAGTGTCCATATCGGTAACGCCTCCACGATTTGGACTTTGATCATCAGAATGCGTCAACGAAGGTGTGGAAGTAAGAGCTTGCATTTCCCACATTTGTTCTTGTCGTATATCATCATGATAGTCCTAAAATATTTAATGTTAAGTATTTAGTAATTAGTCGGCCTCGATAGCTCAGCGGGTAGCGCGCTGGCTTCTCATACCGAGCGCCCCAGGTTCGATTCCTGGCTTGGGCTGGAAAAAACACTCATCTACTTCTATCGCTATCCACATGAAGGGAATGAGAATTACAAGAATCGCACAAGTGCGCTCTTGGAAGGCAATGGCAAAAACCTCCAAGTGTGAAAGAAAAAACTGCCAATCGCCGTTCGGATTCGGCGTTAAACTGTAGGTCCCCTCCCTCCCTTTCCCCACCCGTTTGAAATGTGTGTTGTATCACATGTTGAAAAAAAACAGTGTTGCATACACATTTCAAACGGGTGGAATTTGTGGTATCACAATGGGCCCATAGGCCTAAGTGTGTCTCATACAGAGGCAGCCACTAAACCAACCATTTAGTATGTATGCTGTAAGTGATCAGCATTTAGTCGATTCTTAAAATTGATATTTTTGCTTTTTGATGACCATCAGTAAAAACTAACCGCTCCCTATTGCTGAACCCACATTCACACATATCGCTCCAGTTTTTTCCCTCTTATTTTGAGTTATGAGCACATGTCTCGTAAACTCGTAAAATGTCATCCGACTAACACAAGAGGTTCTTCGTTCAGAAGATAATACTTTAACCGTTCCATTGTCCAAATCAGATCTGGTGAAGTTACTGATGGTGAATGTTTACAAATAGTGAACTTTTCGACCATTTTCAAAAATGATAAATTTTCGAATGATTTTTTTATAGGTAAAATAAATTATCTCCTCTGAAGATGAAAGATATATTATTTGAGCAAATATTAAACCTAACATCAATAGAATTGAAAGAAAAATGACAAAATTATGATGCACTGAGTGAAAACAGCAACTTTACATTTATTACACCGTGCGAAAAATTTTTTTTTATTTTCCGAGACCCATCCAAATGTTGATATAGACGTGAAACTGGAGGTCATATATAGTAACCTGGCATAGTCAGTTTTTCATTTTCTGACCCAAAGTCCTTTTTAAAGGACTTTACATTTTTAAAGACATACAGATTTCAAATCTTTTTTTAAATATTTGCGTTTGTGCAATGATGAGTATCAAATGAAAGAGGAAACTTGTCTCCTTTTAACTAAATTTTTTATTTTGGACTTGCAGGAGCAAAATAGAATAAAATTTCGATGTATGAATCTACAGAATGAGATCCAGAACATGTACATATGTTTTCCTTAACTGACATAGTTTACGAGATAAGTGCTAATAACTGAAACAACAGGAAAAAAACTGGTTTTTCGAAGATTTTTCGAAAACGCTTCTTAAAAAAATTTTTTGGTTTTCAGTTTCGTGTTCAGCGGCCCAAACGTTAGTCTAGAGGACACTTTTATTTTTAGGTGCATTTTCCGTGTCGAGTAGTTTAACCGGTACTTTACTAAATACATTTCAGTGGCAAACTTCAAAATTAAATTTTCCTTGAACGATTAGTTTTGCGATATGACGTTCATGTACCGAAGCAGCAATATGTGTGTATAAGGTATCCTATAAATAAGTGCGACTTTGAAAACAAATAAAGGAGGTTTGCGGCTTTATACCGACTCATAACTCACTAGCGTTTACCACACACAGTCCTAAGATACATCACAATTTTAAAATTTTGTATGACTTACTGGTACCAAAAATCTTCTCACTTCGGCCAATGCGTAGGCAATTCGAGCATGTGCTTCTGCAGGAGCGGCAAAAGTGGAAATTTCAACATGGAGATCTTCAAAGAGATGTGCGTAACGGCTGTCACCACTGGTTCGGAGCTCTTCTTCCTTTTTGCGATCACGCATTGAACCACGACCCAATACAGCCATTTTGCACATTGTATCTTCTTGCAGCCGTTTCATAGAGTTCCCTTTTGGACCGAGCAGCTTTCCCACAAAGTTAAACTAAGAAGGTTTAGAAAAACCAAATCAATGGATCTAAAATATATATGCCATATAATTTAATTTTAACACAAGGATGCCCGATTAACCTTTAACGCGCATATGAAGTAATTTCGATTCCAATATTATTTGCAAAATTGTATTTTGATTTTTTACATGATTTAGTGGACGATTTTTTCACTCCGGACAGTGGCGTCGCCAGGGGGGGGGGGATTAGGAGGATGGATCCCCCCCTTGGTGGATAAATTCGTTTATCCAATTTGATGTAACAATATAGAATTGTGAAAAATTTTTATTATTTGCTTTATCTTTTCTGTGAGCACCCACTTAAAACCTAATGGTTGAACATCTCATGATCTGGCCAGACTATGGTGTAAACAAGAGGATAGTCGAGGATTGTAGTTAAGGATATAAAAAAAACAGAAATTAAGTAAATAGCGAGTTTCAACTTCAATGAATTAATTTTGAAATTTAAACAATACGACAGTAAAGCAAACAGATAATAAAAAATGTATAAATGTAAAATACATTTTTTATGGATTTGCTTCAACTTCTTGACCAATGCAATTATTGCAACAATATCATGCAATATCATGACTTAAACACATGAGGGGTATTCTCGATGTCTTGCACGGAGGAAGAATTCGTAAAAATGCAACCGTGCAAGACTGGAAAATGCTACACATCGAGAACGCACAAAAAAGCACACATTGCAAATATTGCAAAAATGCGCCATACTATCTCCATTTCTTTTTAATTTGGTTTTCGGTTGATCCATTTCTACCTGTAAGCAAGACATATATGCAAATTATATAAAAAGGTTGAAATAAAACCAAATATAAAGAAATTACGCTTGCGCACACGAAGAAAATTAAATGGCTGTCGCACAATCGCGATGTCACACACAAAACAAGGGTTTTTGCGTAGCATGACATGCAAAAAATGCAAACTGTTTTTGCTTGTATTTTGTTGTTGTGTCGTTGCTCGAAATGCATGGCCATGTCAATTATGCATTTCGTGAACGATGTCAGGGCTATGCAAGACATCGAGAATACCCCTATGGAGATTTTACATTGGACACATACAAATCGCGTTTAGATATATCTATTGCTATTTCTCGATTCCTTGCACTGTTAACTGTTAACAATTCTGAACTGCTTTGCAAAAGAAAAACATGCAGAACATGTTATTGTTCATGCTGAATTGGCCGGATATGGGTTTCCTTGTCGCCTTTGTCGTCGCTATCTTCACATTGAACTATCTAAACGACCATTTTTTCTATCAGTATCAAAAGATTCGTTTTGTTCAGCGCCAAATGAAAGCCTGAAATTATCAGCACCGTTACTATTACCAATTTTTTCAGCGAAATTGTCCTCTCTGATTTACTCCAGCGTCGAAGTTCAAAAACAATGTCCACCTGATCCTTAAAATAGCATTGTCTTCCTTCCATCTCTACCACAGAAAACACCTAATCGAATTGATAAGAAACCAGACACAACACGACCACAAATACTATCTTCACTTCAGGAATGTAACTGAATTGGCAACAAAACACGGACATAACCATGAATACAATGGATAAATATTAAATTTGAATATGTTCCAACTTTATTTTCCACCAAAAAATTATATATAATTTACTAAACCAAAAGAAAATAAAAGCCAAGGCCAAGGCCAAGGGAAAAACACTTGGACCAGATAGTTTTGCGCCAACTTACTTATGTCACGATTACATGGGATGGCACGAAAAAGGTTTTTCAAATCGAGTCAAATGGAAAAGCCTAGTTAAAGCCCTATGCTCCCTTTTTAAGCCATTCCGACAATAATTACGTGGGAAATAACAAAAAAAATTTTAACTGCCAAATTTCTATGAAAATACACCATGGTGTGGCCAGGCCATGGTTTTGGTTTTTGTGCTTAGAAAGGATCAGCTGAGGATATCATGAAATATGATCTCGATAGCTTAACTACAAAATTACTATATTAAAGTGGATCCAAAGGTCGAAGTGGTATCGTCAGAATCGGATGCTCGCAGAAGGGTTAAGAATAAATGAATAAAACAATCAGTATTGCATTTGTTCTCGCAGAATAGTTATATTTTTAGTGTTCCCAAAAGTATCGACTATTTAAAATAGTAGTCAAACGCAGGCTTCATGCCAATCCTGCATCAGCTGTTGAAATTGGAAAAAAATTCCGATACATGTTTTAGTTATGCTTTTTAAAATAGGTCTTTTGAGTTTTTCGTAATTCTATTAGATGGAGTTTTCAAAATGTCCTAACTTACAACAAACTTGAATTTTTTGGTTGGGATCTTATGACTTAAGGGAGTGTTCCCGGGTAGATTTCGGCCGATTTTAGGCTGTTTTTCAAAAAATTATTTTGGAGCTACAAGGCAACATGCAATATTCTGGTTTTTTGCTTGTTATTCCTTATTATTTGGAGAACAGAAACTCATATTTGTGTCAAACAATTTTATTTTCTAAGTACAAATTTTCAGTGGTCAATGTGACCTTGTTTTCACTGCTGGCCGATAATAAATTTCGGGAACCAGTAATCTGAAACAGAAATGGGTATGCAATTATTAATCTGCAATAAATTCCGCGGATGCTAAACCACAGTTTTAGTCAAAATGTTGATTAGAAACAAAATGGCGGCCATATGAAAAAAAATTGTCCAGTTTTGCCACCTTTTTTTACCTTTGCTTGAAAATATCTTTAACAATAATTTTTTGATGAAAACTTTGGTTTAGCATCCAATGAAAACTATCTAGAACATTTTCCCAAAATTTCAAGTCGATACCTCTCATAGTTGCTGAGAAAAATTATCGGCCAGTACAAAAAATGTGGTTTCGAGAAAAACGCGTTTAAAGTATCATGCGCAATGTATCAGCGGAGCAAAAAGAGCTGAGATTACTTCAATTAACATGCAAAAAAGTGGGTACTGAGTTTGCGGATTGAAAAACGACTTTGGGGGGTGATAGTATATAGTATAAGGTACAATAAAACGCCAAAAAAAAAATCGATTTTTTCAAACTTCTACCCAGGAACACTCCCTTAAAAATACATGTCACTTGAATTTTTCGCTTTAAGAATTTTATGTTAGCATTTGTATACATATACAGTGTAATCTGGGTGGAGTAAACCCTCGATGGTACGAATACCCCGATAGAGTGAACATCAAAATATTTACATTGAGTACTCTATAGAGTGAACAGTTCTGAATCTCTTTAGAGTGAACACAATTTAAAATAAGTTACTTCAGTAACTTCAAGTTACTGCCAACCAGAATTTCGGGCTGTTGAAGAGAAAAACTCTTAAAAAGGCGAATATCCGCGTATGGAAAAGGCATTGTACAATTGGTTTGTGTGGCAGCGCTCTTTCAAATCTTTCAACGTTCCGGTGGACTACCGACATTCAAAAAATGCATGGGTGACAGCAGAAATTTTTAAAGAATGGTTTCATAAGTGTTTTGTTCCACAGGGGAATTTAAAATTAATGTATGCCAACGTTTGATCAAATTTTCCATACATTTTTTAAAGGCCGCCAAAGGTATGGCCTTCAGCTCACGCCGCGAATTCTTTTTTATGGCCTCTATTGAGTTTGGGGAATAGAAACAAATCACACGGGGCCATGTCTGGACTGTATGGTGGTTGGCTGATGACATTGGTCGAATTTTTTGCCAAAAATTCCGAAATAATCAAGGATGTTTTTCAATGAAATTCAGTTTTTTTGGCACCAGCCGAGAAGTGACGCGTTTTATGCCCAAAATATCAGTTAAAATGTGTTCGGCTGATCTAAATGAGATACTCAACAACACAGCAATCTCTCTAATCGATACACAACGATTTTCCAACACGATTTGCTTCGACGATTCGATTTTTTCTTCGGTAACAGACGTTGATGGCCGTCCAGGGGTGTCATCGTGCTCTAGGCTCTCTCGGCCGCCTTTGAACCGTTTATACCATTCGTATGCTCGTGTTTTCGACATACACGCTTCACTATACGCCTTTTGTAACATTTTCAACAAATCGGCACACGAAAGTTCATTTTTAACACAAAATTTCAGGCACTTGACAGAACACCAATAAAAGTATTCCCAACGTTGAGAAAATAAAAATTTTCCGATTGGATACGCGAGACAATTCAAAATTCCCTTTATATCTTTTTTGATGATAAGGTATACTCGTAAGTACGTAATGGTGAACAGAAAAACTCAATCTGGATATAGTGAACAATCTGGATTCTATGAACAGGCCTTGCATTAATTGGTTCACTTCACCCAGATTACACTGTACATACATATACATATATGTATATATATATATATTAGAGTGTCCCAGGCTATAAGGGCAAATTTTTTTTGCGAATGGGGTTAAGCATACCCCTTATTTTTGTTCCACTTCACCCTAATGACTTAAATAATAAATATTATGGCGATCAGATAACGATAACCCGTGCCGACTTGATATCAAACTTTAGAATGAAAGGTAAGTATGGAAGCCGTAGAGAGGTTTCAGAACTTAGTACTTATTACAGTAAATAAAACACTGTTTTACCCATATATAATATTTATTAAGTATTTATTCATTAAAAGAACATTATTTACTAAAATTTCTTTTTAAGGTATGCTTTTTGCAGTCCGGATATACCTGTCTTTGTTCTTGTACGCAACGTAGTAAAAATTGCTTATTTCCTCTTCCACAGTAATTAAGCCGTGGAAGTCTTGCATTAACTTAACCGCTTTTTAAGCCGTATCGTTAACTGCTCTCAATGCCAGCACCTTTTTCTTAGCATATTGAAATCAGGTATTATTCGACCATGAAGCAGGACACTCATCAATTTTAAGTCGATTGAATGCGGCCTTGCTTTTGAAACAAAATCATCAATGGTTTTCTCTGAAATTGAAAAAGATAGAAATAAGTTATTTAAGCAAAGTTATATAAGAAAACAAACTAGTTACTAGTTCTACTAACCGAAAAGTGGGTCACATAGTTCTTCCTTCGATGAGATGTAGCGTTTACCGTGGGCTGTTGAGTGCTGCCTTTGTCGATTCTTTCGTAAGTCTTCATGGTCTTCAAAAAGCATAAATCCTGGTATGGTGCCTGTACCGCTAAAGTGCATTGCAGCCAAAGCTTTACGTACGAAGTAACGATGAACAGGCACACGTCTAATAGAGCTACCTTGTTCTTATTCGAATTTCTGAATTGAGAGCTAAGTTATTTTTAATGAATAAATTGCTCTTGCCATCCATCTAGCTTGGTGCATGGCACCTGGAGGCCGAATCTTAAATGTCTTCTCTCTAACTCCGCCGAGTAATATTATTGAAAGCTCTATTAATTAACGATAGTCATCTCTAGCAATTTTTTTAAGTTAATTCAGATCGGTAGAAGTCTAGCAGTTCGTTAATTTCTGAAACATTTTGGCATGCTAGCTTTTCTGTATAGCTTTGTATCCTCTCGGAATCAGCATTTATCCAGTTTTCTCGGAACTTTTGAAACAGTGGAATGTCAGGTCTCGTAGTGACTTCGCAAATTTTGGCTTCAAGCGCGCCTTTTAATTCCAACTCGTAGACGTGATGGCGGCAAGCAAAAACAAGCATTTCTCTATTCATTTTCTGTTCGAGATACACACAGGCACCATTAATACGACCTGTATTGGAAGCTGTAGTATCACAGCAGAGAATCTGCACTTTATCTTCAAGATTCCAATCATAGCGTTCCAAACTGCCTGTGCTCATTCCCTAAAGAGTTCTCTAATTGTGGCACAGCGATGAGTTGTTCTTTATGATCGTACGAAATAACTATCGGTAGACGTTCTTCTTTAGATTTTCGTGCATCTAACTGTGAAACCTAAATTGGAGCGTTGAGCGCATGGTTCAACTACAAGGTTATAGCAAGCCACCGGCTGATCTTTTATGGCTTCTGTCAAAATCGTTGGTGTCAGCAGTGGTTCCGTGTTGCCACATCGGTTGAAATGAAAATACCTGACTGAAAACAACTGACCTGAGCACTTTTCCCGTTTTTTCACTCAAATACAGCACCGTCTGGCAACAATCACTTTTGTATGTTTTCAGTTTCTCCCTCTTTCGTCGGAAAATATCAGCTGATTTTGACAGTAACGATAAACAATCCTACCAACAAAATACATGTGGTTTCTGGTGTTGCGGGCATGCTATTACCTTGTTATTGTGCCATGGTTGAGCGTTGCGTTTTCTGACGCAACGCTCTCGCTCAGTGCGGCATACCGAAATTGAAGCGTTGCGTTGGGATTGTAAAAATCATGAAATGTAAAAAATATCTGTTTAGTTGCCAAAAAAACAACAAATTATTATTATTTTGCAAAACTTAGCTCTTATTTGAATAAATTCCTCACAATTTAAATCAAATCAAATATAAATTACAGGCGTTTTTGTTAGTCGCAGCCAACTTCAACCGCTAACGCCTTGTCAAAATTGGAAATTCGAATAGCTCAGCGTCAGAGCGTTTCAATTGCGGTTTGCCCCTTACATTTTGTATGGGCATGAAGCAATTTTGACAGTTGCTTGCCGCTGACGCTCCAATTTAGGTTTGACTGTAAAGCTGGTAAGAGTTTGCCATCCCAGTGGACAGTTACAGTATCCGGTATCTCGTTTTGAAAATCAACTTGTATAGCTTTTGCGCGCTCTTTTCGTTTTTCTGTACGAATACTTTGAATTGTAGACTTACTTCTAGGATATTCGTCAGTGTTATGTCCAAGCGCTTCAATAGTTGGGGAATACGGAATTTCGCATACTTAACTGACACCTATCTAAAGCTGCCACTAATTTCGGAGTTATGAAATTTTTCCTCATAGAGTGTTAGACTATGTGCTCTCGGTAGAGGTGGGCAAGTTTTCTTGAAAACTTATTTACATTTTTTTGCAATTCTCTCCAAACTTGGTACAAGTTAACTAGCTTTTTAACACAGTTCGGTAAAGATTTAGTTGGTATACGTGCCTTTTCCCAGTAAATAATGCACTCACGAATAGTAAGCTTGGCGCTTTCATTGACACTTAAATTAATTTCTCGAATATTATAGAACAGAACTGCCAGAACCTGTCCATTAGAGGGAAGTTTTGAACTGGTAATTTGATGTTTTACGTCCCCTATTAAAAATATCCCCCTTTAAGAACTGCGTAATTCCACTGACATGTTGACTGAATGAAAACAATGCGTTTACTAATCAAACAAACAAGTAACAACAAGTAAATCAATACGTTGGCTCCCGCGCGCCTTAGTAAACAAGTACCGACATATTTCGATGCAAGTCGGCACGGGTTGCCGTGGTTCTAAATACATGAAATTTTATTTATAATAGTTTTGACATCATTGAAACAAAATAAGAGGGTATGCCTTGGAAAAAAACTACTTTTAATTTTTTGGGACACTAATATATATATATGTGTACATATACATGTATGTATGTACATATGCCCAATTTTATGCAACATGTATAAAAAAATAATACGTAAAGATGAAAGTATAAAAATTGCGTTAAACTGGATTTTTTGGCATATCCCTCCCTTCCCGAAATCCTGGGGACGCCACTGACTCCGGACGATTTTTTTACGTTAAATGTAAAAATTCATTAGCTGGAGGTAAATGTTAAGCTCAGGTTTAAAGTACTCAAAAATGCGAGGGAGTTCCATCAATTACCGTACGGTTGCTCAAACGTTGCTCTTTGAGAGTTAAAGTGTAGGACCGACTACCAATAATTTTCGGTCCAAATATTTTCTCCGAACATATCTACTTACCTCCTGTCTCCACAACACTTATTCATCAAAAATTTATTTCAAACATACCTTATCAAAAAAGAACAGGAATTTTGAATTTCCGCGCTTATCCAATCGGTAAATTGGATTGGCGTCTATACGAAGAAGTCGACAAATTGTTGTGTGGCGATTTTCATAATGGATGAAAAATTGGAACAACGCGCGTGCCTAAAATGTTGTGTTAAAAATGAAATTTCGTGTGCCGATTCGTTGAAAATGTTACAAAAGCCGTATGGTGAAGCGTGTATGTCTAAAACACGAGCATACGAATGGTATAAAAGGTTCAAAGGCGGCCGAGAGAGCCTTGAGCACGATGAGATCCCTGTACGGCCATCAACGTCTGTTACAGAAGAAAAAAAATCTAATCGGCGAAGCAAATCGTGTTGGAAAATCGTTGTGTATCGATTAGAGAGATTGCTGTGTTGTTGAGCATCTCATTT
The DNA here is from genome assembly GCA_963668005.1 of Melieria crassipennis. Lineage (NCBI taxonomy): Eukaryota > Metazoa > Arthropoda > Insecta > Diptera > Ulidiidae > Melieria > Melieria crassipennis. Next base: position 34,178,251 of record OY764963.1, on the reverse strand, counting down.
GGATCAGCCAAACACATTTTAACTGATATTTTGGACATGAAACGCGTCGCTTCTGGGCTGGTGCCAAAAAAGCTGAATTTCATTCAAAAACAGCGTCGTGTAGATGTTCGTCCATCGGACGGACGGACGGTTAATTAACATTCACATACGAACATTCGCATACACAAATATTTCACAAATAACAAAAATTTTGTAAATAAAAAATTAAATTTCCCAAATATTAACCTGCCGATTATTAAATTGCGGTTTAATACATACATACATACATTCAACTGGATCGAAAATACCGCAAAAGCAGTTGCGCTACTGCCCGTTTCCATATTTACACATTTCCCCTGCGCATAAAAATTAGCGCCAATCCCCATTTTCGCGCTTCTCCGTGTTCGCACTTACTGCACATTTCCCCTCTTCTTCTTTGTGCTTTGCACCAAAAAATCAACAAACAGCCCAGCTGCTTTTCACATTCTGCGCGTCCACATATTCACGCGCTTCTCTTTGTGCAATATTTACATACACCATTTCCCTTTCTCTTCTTTGTTCTTTGCACAAAAGATCAGCAGCAAACAGCCCAGCTGCTGCCTAAATTCTGCGCGCCCACTTGTGCACATACTCACGCAATTTTCTTTGTGCTAAATTCGCACATTTACCCTCATCTTCTTTGCGCGTGTACAAGATCAGCAGCGCCAGCCCAGCTGCTGTGTACATTCTGCGCGCCCACTTCTGCCCATATTTCCGCATTTCCTTTTGTGCTATATCCGTACGCACTTGGCAGCACGCAATCCAGCGGCTTGGCCCAAGTGCATATACATAAACAAGGAAGCACAAAGCGGATACAGTGGGACAAACTGCCCATTTTCACTGCACACTGGAAATTGTCTGCAACTTAGAAAATTTTCAATCGTGCATATAGATCACTGATCGGCAAAGCTTACTCATACGAGCAGTACGCTCAGCACACGCATTCTTATGGTCAAACTCCATGAATTGCGTTTCATACGTTCGGGGTTGTTGCGTCAGTGCGTTGATTGCGCTAGTTGCGTTTCAAATGGTCAAACTCCATGAATTGCGTTTCATGCGTCAGCTTCTTCTTCTTCCGTCAGCTGATGCTGTCAAACTGCTGATTGATTTCGTTGTGCATTGGGAGAAGACAAGGAAAATTGTGAAACAAACGAAATGGAATCGCTAAACGACGTTATAGACTTTAGACTGATTTCATTTCAAACACAATAAATGCATATCGAGCATTGCAAAAAATGAAAAAGAAATTCAGTTGAATTCAATTTGTAGCAATTTATTTCACAGGAATGAGCAAATTGCGATATACAACGAATAAGCTATCGAATTTCCAATACAGCGAAGACTAAGTTTCGTCTGTCAAAGAATTATGCTACTTTTTAGGAATTTCTTCACATTTTATGTTAAAATATTGGATTTAAAATGTTTCTTAACTGTATTTAATAGCTTTTGTGTAAAATAAATGCATTCGACTTTTTCGATAACACAAGTTTGTTATCGACTTTACCATCCACATCCAGATCCACATTCATGCCACATAATTTATGACATCTTTAGGAGCTCTGTCAGCTGTTTGACGGCGTCAACGCAACCAACGCAAGAGAAAGTTGAAAATAGTTCAACTTTTGATGCGTTGCGCTGCACGTCATGGAGTTTGCTTCATACAAATACACTGATTCAACTTTTTTTTGCAACGCAAGAAACGCAAAATGCAGCGAAACGTATGAAACGCAATTCATGGAGTTTGACCATTATGGTTCATATGGTTCGTTCTTTGACAGACGAAACTTAGTCTTCGCTGTATTGGAAATTCGATAGCTTATTCGTTGTATATCGCAATTTGCTCATTCCTGTGAAATAAATTGCTACAAATTGAATTTAACTGAATTTATTTTTCATTTTTTGCAATGCTCGATATGCATTTATTGTGTTTGAAATGAAATCAGTCTAAAGTCTATAACGTCGTTTAGCGATTCCATTTCGTTTGTTTCACAATTTTCCTTGTCTTCTCCCAATGCACAACGAAATCAATCAGCAGTTTGACAGCATCAGCTGACGGAAGAAGAAGAAGCTGACGCATGAAACGCAATTCATGGAGTTTGACCATTTGCAACGCAACTAGCGCAATCAACGCACTGACGCAACAACCCCGAACGTATGAAACGCAATTCATGAAGTTTGACCATTACGCTCTTTCAATCATTCGTTGTTCAGACAGCCAGCGATTAAGCGATGTGAAAGTGGGAGAGCCGGTAGAAATACATGCACAGAATTTCACTAATATTATTGCAAAATTGCAACCTTGGGGCCTACTAGTAGGCCCCAAGCTTGATCAGGAACGTACTTTTTCCTCCATATAAATTTCTAAAACGGGGTTGCTGTTCTAGTTCATTTCAATTTCCAGTGTTGCTGGTGTGAGTCATTTTTTGTGACCAAAGAAATATTTATTTTTATTTATATTTTTTTTTGTGCAATTTCGTAATACGTTTGTATAGAACTAACTATAAAAATATATTATTGCCCAAAAGTGTCAAAAGAACCGTTTGGTATTCTTTTTATTTAATTAAATTAATGTTTTAAAAGCTGCATAAAAAAAAACAGTCCTGCGTTCGAACTAGAGCATTTATCACCAAAAGCATACCTGTTCTGATCTGATCGTTAGAGATTCGCTAAATGAAGAACTGCGAAATAAAAAGGGCGGCAATTGACCCTGTCGTATTCAACGCATTAAGCTTTGTGTTGTTTGGTATATTTTTCAATAATATTTACGTAATGAAACCAAAAAGTTGATATGTTGTGTATTTGATGCAGAAAAAAGCAAATAATTGAAAGAAAACTGGCGGAGTTTTAGTTTGCACAATAATCCCTAATATCGGGATAAGAGCGGAAACAGTGAAGAGCTGATCACTGACAGCACACACAGACTGTGTACGTGAATTGCAAAAAACGCACAAAAATCGGCTTACTCTCCCAGTTTCACATCGCTTAATCGCTGCAGACAGCAACGAAGCAACACGTGTGGTGGCTGCGTTGGTTTTTGTCTTGTGTACGCTGCAAGAAATTTTATGTATGAAAAAAATAGATGTTTTTGTTGTTGTTGTAGTTTTTGTGTGTATGCTTTTTTGTGTTGGCGATTGGTTTCTTATTCGCTTTTCGGTTTAATTTTATACAGTGTAGAAAAATTACTCTGCGCTCACTAACACCATCTCATTGTCAATTTTGCCGACCCCTGATATAGATACATATGTATATATACACTCATACACAATATACACATACACGTTATTACATACAGTGGGACAATAAGACCCGTCCTAAGTACATTGAAAATTTTCAACTTAGAAAATTTTCAATTGTACATAACAACGTTCACTGCGCATACACTATACATAGATACAGTGGGACAAACTCATCCCACCTGTGTACAAAATAAAAAAATTTTTTTCTCAAAATAAAAGACATTTTAGTAAATTTACTAACAACTAACATATATTGTACATTCAAAAATATATTTTTACATACACTTATACACACATATACACACACCCATACATATTTATTTATTTTTTTCACATACATATATACACATACATACCCATACATATTTATTTTCTTTTTAATAAAATAAATACAAATACACATACACAAATAAAATTTACGGTCACTTGTTGTTTTCATTTTACTAAATTATACACAACACTTATACAAATTTTCATATTCCGGATTCCGCGGTTTCAATTCAAAACCCTATTAATATTTTCCCGTATTACTCCACATACGGTGAATAAAGTTGGCCAACAAATTAAAGGCAATTTCCCATTCAATCGAATAATCTTCACACATTCGTGTAATTTTTCGATTTTTTCCAATTTTAAGCCATTTGTGCGGACGCGGCCAACTTTAACCCTCTCATTTATTCCCATTCTCAGGTGGAAATTTAATTTTAAATTTTTCACACCTGTCCCCCTCTCTCTCAAGCTTCGCTTTCTTATTTTCAATGCCGGTAGAGCGTTCGCCTAAGAAGCAATCTGACGCGATGGAGCCAACCGCTTCCAAACAACCCCCTAAGGTGTCAACAGAATTATTATTGACAGACCCTGTCACACGTGAGCCGCCAAAGACGCGCTCCAAATCTCCCATTCTCAGAGCAACCGATCCTAGCGTTGCCAAATTCATATTCGATATATATTCGTGCAATTATGCACAAAATTCTCCACTACTCCCATTGAGGAACAAACAAAGTCCCTCATACAAATTCGTCGAAAGAATTTGGAAGCCCAATGGAAAAGGCTTATGTTGGCTTATGAGGCAGTCTCCATTGCGGAAGACAGTTGCCAGCCCGACCGTTTCAAGGAGTCGGCTCAGCAGAAGATCGAAGCCTGCACAGACCAGTATGAGTTGTGCATGGCTCAAATGTCGGACATCATTGAGATGCTCCAGCCTCAGCCCAATCAGCACGCTGCGCAAACGGAACAGGTTCGATCCCTAGAACCAACACATACTCCAAATATTTGTTTACAAGTTCCACCTTTCGACACCGAAACATTTTTCGGGGGCTATGAGCAGTGGCCGTCCTTCCGGGACATGTTTACGGCAGTATACATAAACCACCCCAAGCTCACTCCAGCCCAAAAACTGTGTCACCTCCGATACACGACGCAAGGCAAAGCCGGTGCAATTGTAAAACAATTTGCCTTAAGTGACGAAAACTTCGGACTCGCATGGGAGCCCTGAAATCCCGCTATGAAAACAGGCGCATATTGGTTGACAACCAGATTCGTTCCCTTCTAAATATTACTCCGGCTACTACCGAAAATAGCGAAGCGCTGCAGCGGATTCAAAGCACGATCAATAATTGTTTGTCGGTACTAAGGTCCCAGGCCGTGGACACCGACAACTGGGATCCGCTGCTCGTATATAGTTGTTGTACGAAATTACCCGAAGAGACATTAGCTCTCTGGGAACAATCCCTTACATCTCGTAAGGACCTGCCTCTCTGGTCGCAAATGGACGAGTTCCTGACCTGCAGGTACGAGGTAGTGGAACGGCTCAATAGCATTCGCCCCGCTAAGCCAAAACCACAGCCTTCCAATTTCCATACTCCTCAAAATCGGCCTCCAAACAGATCTCAGCAGTTCCACACTGAGGTGAAAAAAGACTTCGCGTGCAAACTTTGCAACGCAAATCACCCCATACGGACATGTCAGAGTTTCAAGAAGCTCAGCCCCCAGAGCCGATTGAAATACGTCAAAGAGCACAGCTTATGTGAAAACTGTCTTGCGACAACGCATATCATAAAGGATTGCACAAGCAGTTTTACGTGTGTTTACTGCCAAAGGAAGCATCATTCCCTGCTTCATTTCCCCAGCAACAAATCTCAATCCTCGCAGCCTCTCAATAGGTTTCAGACGACCACTTCTCAGGTCGCAACGGCTCATCCATAACCGAACAACAACTCCACAACTCATTCCCCCACTTCAGCTGCCGGAATTCGACCCTGAAAGCGGGCATGCGGATGCATCTGCTTGGATAGCAATGGCAGACATGTGTGTTGGCGATTCACCCCCCAAAAAATGCAGCATTGATGATAATGCTCAACCACGCGCTTAAGGGCCAAGCGTCAAATTGGCTCTCACAAGTCTCTTTCCCTGGAATGAAGTGGTGTTCAGAGAAGCGTTCCTGACACGATTCGACCAAGCGGAAACTGCTGCATCCTTTTTAGTAGGTCTGTTGACTAGTAGGCCGAAAGAAGGAGAATGCATTGCTGCATATGCTGCCACGTTGCTGACCTCAATACTGTCCCGTTGGAAGAAATTGCCAGCGGATGAGATCGCGGTATTCATGGTCATGGCTCACATATCTTAATTTGAGCTACAAGTTCGACGTTTGTGCTTTACCGCTGATATTCGAAGCAGGAGCCGTATACAACAGGAATTGAGGTCGATGGAAATACCTAAGAGGAAGAACACCACTGAAGAAGAAACTCCAGCTTTTAAGAAATTCATATTCAATTCAATTTGGACATAAAGCGGCGCACTGCAGAAACCAGGCAAATGGATTTGGAAGGCGTGATGTACAACTTGAAGGACGACGTGTGGCTCCTATAAAATCGGTAGTATGTTTCAACTACCAAGACGTCGGTCACTATGCTTCACACTGCCCGAAAGCAAGTAATAAGCATGACGGTAAACGGAATGGTGCCATACCAGTTGAACGCCGAATTGATGCATGCACCATGAAGGCACCAGCAGGAGAATAGCGACATTCGGGTGAGACGTATTTATTCCATTTCGACTCAGGGGCTGAGTGTTCTCTTATTAAAGAATCAGTAGGAAATAATTTTAGTAGAAAACGTTTATTTAATGTTATAACTCTGACGTATCGGACAAACAAGAGTAAATAGCACAGTACAAATTTTCACGTCGGTTGAGGTTGACCAAATTTGCTTCGAAGTTGTTTTCCACGTACTACCAGACTATTGCTTACGTAGTGACGTCATGCTTGGACAAGATGTATTGGCTTTGGGTCTTGCCGTACTCATGACATCCGACACCTTGCGGCTTGAAAAATCTAAAGTGGCCAATTCTTGTAAACTTGCTAAATCAGTAGAATATAATATTGAAAATGTAGATACAGACATTCCGCAAAATTTTCGGCCACGTTTAATGGAAATTCTAAATCAGTTCAAAGATAATTTCATAAGCAATATGTCTAAAAATAGCGCTAAGGTGGACCCTATGCGGATTTGCCTTAACCCTAGAAGGGTAATCATATTTTACATACGTTGTTGGTAATCTTCGTCGAATCGACGAAGTCGTATTCAACTCCGATTTGTGGAAGTATTAGAAATCGTATGAACTCCAACATAATTTTATAATTATACTTGGACATTTTTGTGTAAATAATTCGCACCGTACATATTTTTAAAAATTATTTGTGTATTTTTCAGTAATTTGTGTTGAGGTACATTAATTTTTGAGATCGGAATGAGTATCAGAAGTTAAAAAAATAATTAAAATTAAAATAAAGTGAAGAACAATACATAGCTTCTTTATGAAGACAGAAACACAATTATAATTCCTTAAAAAACAAATAAAAAGCAAAAAAATAAAAAAATATAACTAATTTTTTACAATTATAATTAACTATTTAACTAACTTACTTACACACTAATTAACTAACTAACTAATTAACTTAAATAATTAATAGTTAATTAATTAACCAATTCCAAAAAAATTTTCAATTAATTCTTCCGATAACCCCGAATTCCGAGACATTTTGAGATACTGAAATGCAATGTAAAGTACTCGTATTCAGTTGCAAAAAGTCACGTTAAAGGTATTCTTCGTCGTTTCGACGAAGCCTAGTTTTGTTTTTCTATAAAAAAAAGAAAACTAACGCTGCGCTCGTGCTGTAAAACCTTGTATTCCGGGAAAGCACATCGCCAACTGAGATCATACGAAAAGAGAAAGCAATCAGATCAGAGAATAAGGAGAAATTTAAAGAAATGTGTGTGGTGTTCGTCGAATCGACGAAGATTACCTTTTTAGGGTTAAGGATCCCAATTAGGCTTGCCACCTTTTTAAAATGGCTTTGGAGGACACCAAAAAATACTAAAAACAATCATACCTTTTTAGTTTTCAGAGTACGAGTGTACATGTAATTGAACTTTGATATATGTACATATAGTACATATGCATACAGAAAAAGCTCCCAAAAATTTTAACATTTAAACATAAAGATAACAAAACAAGTAAGCATAAAAACATAAATACGAAGACAATTAAAAAATAAGTAAATAAATTCATGTACATAAATACATTTATGTGCTTTTCGAAGAGCCTACATAGTCTATACTAGTCTTGAAACATCGCTCAAACGGCCAAGCTGTCAAAAAATTTTGAACTTTACGTATTTAGATAATAAAAGTGAGAGAGCAGCCAAAGCAGCTGTTCGCTGCCCGCTGTTTGTTGCCCGCTGAAATGAATTTGTCGTACAACTGATTTCCACTAAAAAGGATTAATAAATGCAATTTTCTGCACATTAATCAATTTCAAATTGTTCACTATTTCATTCGCATGCGATGCGGCCTCTTGCATTTTTGTTGTTTTCTTGTGGTTTTGCAAAATTCTTTGGTAATTTTCCATACAAATTTAATTTTGCTCTCTCTATGAAAAAGTGGTGAATAAGTACACAGCTGTTTTTGTACATACATTTCCGCGCCAAAAGTTTATCTTTTAGACGTGGCAGCTCGCGGACTTCTGAAAATGCAAAATAATGAACACTGGTTTTTCATTTATATATGACCCGGAAGAAAGTTTTTACTACTTAGCAAGTTCCACAGCAAGTTATTAGCAATTTGCAATCAACAAATATTGTTTATTTTAGTTTATGTCGCTACAGTCGTGCATTATATACGAGCAAATTTTCATATAAATTTCCGTGTGATGATCCTGCTGAAATGCGAGGTGAAAAACAATCAGCTGTTAATTGTTCGTGAATTTGCCAGCATCACCGCCTTTGCCAAACAATATTATTTTATACGAAAAACTACCCCGGACCAAGGATTTATGTGCGTTTTTGATTCTAACTGAATATTTAAATGGTTTGCCATCATAAAATCATATTTGCAGTTGCTTTTGTTGATACTTTTCTGGCATTATTCTGCCGTCACTTTCTATGTAATTGTTGTACGGCCAATAAGAAGAAATCGTGGTGAACCTATATCAGCTGTTTCTTTGTTGTGAAAATTTCCGCGATTGGAAGTTGGACCACACATTCAACTTTCATGCTGAAATGTATTCGGAAGAATATTACATGTTATTTTGCACACCTACAGGAAAATAAAAGAAGGTTTACATCATTAAAATTTGTTCGTGGCTTTTGATACTGCTGCATTTTTGCATTCTTCCGACGGAGTTTCTCATACATAGTTTGTGCTGCCAATAAGTAAAAGCCATGGCGAGTAAATATCTGCTTAATTGTTTACTCGTCGTCAACCTGCTCGTTGCTCGGGGTAAATTAAAAATAGCTCAAATTTATAACAATGAAGTCTGATATTATATAAGTATTGTTATATGTCAAAAAGTCCTTTTCCTAAACATCAGATACGTCCACATATTGTTTGATTCTATGACTGAATCAATTTCAAGAGTTTTTTACCTATAAACTGTATCTCATGTGCAGAATCACAAATGGTTTTTTTTCAGTTCTTAGGTAAAAGATAATATTTGGCATGAGAACACCTTTTTTTCTTACAAAGAACATTCATCGGATGCAATATGAGTGCGAACATAACATGCGCAAGATTACAAATAAGACAACACCGCAAAACGCAATTCTGTACGCAATAAATTTCTGAAATAAACACCATTTTTATGTACTTGTGCAAACAATAAATTTCAAGAACAATTTTTTCAAGAACATACGACAAAAGCTTTCTCAGACAACGTAATCTGCGCAGTATCTTTCGTGGTGGGAAGCATGTTGTCGGCCCAGTCCTGATGTGACAACTAAAAGTCTTGATGTGACAGTTCGATATGAGTGCTGCCAATTCATTTTACAGGAGTTTCAAGACTAGTATAGACTCTGGAGCCTATTTACACGAGGGCTTTTCCCCCTGCGTTTAAAGTCATGCGTGACGAGTTTGTAGGCGAGAAGTGATGAGAAGTCAGCGGGGTAGGCAAACACGCACGGTTAGAGAATTCCAGGGGTTTTTTTGACATTTCGCTTTGCTCGTTTTCTCACTTTTCTTCAAATTTCAAACCGGCCGGACGTTTAATTATTTATTGTTAAAATAAAATGTGGACAAGGGAGTTGGTGGAGCTTCTCTTGATAAAATATCAAGAGAACGAAAACTTGTTCAATGTTAAGCATCCGGACCAGTGCTGCCGAACGTACTACTATAGTAGTATTTTACTACTATTTCATCATCTGTACTACCATACTACCCACAGGCCGATTGTACTAATATTTTCTGAAATATAAGTTTTAGCAGTTGAATTTTCATATTTTAAGTAAGGCTACTCGTAAAGAATATACAAACATGTTACCGAACTGAACATTGCCGAAGCACGAAATTCCAACCAATATTGCTGTTTTTATTTCTAACCAAATATCTTTGGTTCGTGGGAGCCCTACCACATATGTCTCCGTATGTTTCACTTTTTGATGAACTTTTTGCAATCAAGCAAATGAGCTCGTCGTAGAGTTACTATTGTGCGACTAAAGTGACAATTGCACCTTTTTGAACCGCGTTGCCAAATACTGTTCGTATAATAATTCATATTACTCTAATCATATGATATAAGATGTTGATAGTCATAAACTTTGAAAACAACGCAGCAGATGCGATACCCAAAAAGGAACATCGTGAATTAATAGAGTAATATTACTGTATTTAAATACAAATTAACTTCTGCATTTTTGTATATTCTTGTAGGAACCTTTTAAAATTTGATAAAGACAATAAAGTGGTTGCTGGGACGTCGACGAGTCAGAAAAATTAAACTAAGGTGAAACTCGTAATCATTAGAATATCCTGATATAAGTGTATAAAATCGTTCGATTTCTCTTGGGCTTGACATTTTTATTTAACCATATTCGATAACGATATTTGATATTAATAACAAATTTTAATAAAAACCCGACTAGCTAAAGCCTTTAAAACAAATTACGGAAACATTTTTTTTTATTTTTGTATAAAAATATCTTCAAAATGCGATTTTTAGAGAATTTCCAAATAGTTATAAGACAAATACTTAGTTATAAATCTTGCTGAATTAGGTAAGAAAATGTACGTATTGTATGTACGAAATGCAAATATTAAGCTACTATATTGTTGAAAAAATCTTGCCAGTTTTTGCCCCATTTGAGTAAAATATCAGCAAATACATATGTAAATCATGCTAAACCACGCCTAATATAATTCCACTATTATATAGAGTACATTTGGTCACGATTAAGTATTTTATCAAAGCTATATAAATATTTTCCATTGAAGTTTATCGCAAAAGAAGTATGATACTAATACTTCTTTTAGTATTATTATTATTATTATTATTATTATTATTATTTTTATTATTATTATTATTATTATTTTGTATTATTAAATCTTTGGTTAAAAACAATAATTGCTTAGGTCGACTTAAGACATCATTGAGTTAAGGGTGCTAACCTGTTCACTGTGCACTTTTTTTGGTTTTGGCTCGCCTTCAGCACGCCATTCGGATGATTGCTGGCTAGTTGTCACGTCGAATTCATAGACCCATGTCTCATCACCAGTAATTATACGTTTCATGAACGTTGGGTCCTTCTTAGCTTCGGAAATCATGTCTTCAGCCACTTGCTTTCGATGATCTTTTTGGACGAAATTCAAGTCTTGAGGAACAAGCCGTGCGGCGACGCGTTTCATGCGCAAAATATCGACAACAATGTGTTGTGCGCTTCCATAAGAGATGTTAAGATCGTTAGAAATCTCTCTGAGGCTCACATGACGATTTTCAAGCACGATTTTCGTCACAATTTCAACATTTTCGTCGGTATTTGATGTTGAAGGACGTCCAGAACGAGGAAAGTCTTCGACCACTTCACGACCACTTTTGAACATTTTATACCACTCGAACGCTCTGGTTCTTGATAGAGCAGACTCCCCAAATGCTTTCTGCAACATTTTAAGCGCATTGGCACAAGAAATTTCGTTCTTAACCCTCAATCACCCACCCCTATTAAAATCACGTATCTACCCACCCTGAGTCCCCGGGACTCACAATTTTTGTTTACGAAATAACGCAACATCTATTAAATTTTTATGGTTTTTTATTTTTTTGTTGGCCACATAAAGACCTCTTTTAACAGATGTCGTTCCATATCTTTACATAACTCAAATAAAAATTCACCTTTTAATTGATAGAAAAAAATACTCTAAAAAACATACACAAAACATTTTATAAAAATAAAAGATATAAATAAATTAACAAAAATAATTCTTTTGACATAAATAGCTTAAAAACCAAACTATTCAGAAAAGAAACTTGAAGTAATACTTCATTATATAAAATAAGAAAACGTGCAGCAGGTTGAATTTCATATGTTGTGCACATACCTCACATACCTTTTTAGCACAACTAAGGCAAATTGTTAGTAGCAAAACTTGTCAAAGGGCTAACACTCTCAATTCTTGAACATTTGGCAGCCGTGTTGGCATCATAAATTTAAATTAACACGATTTAAAAACAATTTACAAGTACAATTTTTGTAACACAAAACACCACCCTGAGTCCCTGGGACTCACTACGAGCCAAAACTCAGCCTTGTAATTATAGTGTACTAACTTCCGATCGTCTTCGCGTTCAGCGCGACCCTGTACGAAGGTATACGAAAGCTGGACGCCGAAACATAAAAACACAATTTGTACCAACTAATTAAAGTTCGTAGTGAGTCCCCTGGACTCAGAGTGGGCGATTGAGGGTTAAGACAAAATTTCAAACAAATACGTTGATCAACAAAATTATCCATTGTAAAATACGACGAAGTACAAAAAGTTGACTGACGCTAACAGCTGCCAAACAAAAACTAATGATGCAATCCCGCTCAAAATTTGACACAGATGTCAGTTAAGGTCCTACCGACCTACCTGCATCGGGCAACGGCGGAAAATTTAAAATACACAGTCCCGGTACTTATTGATCATAGTGTACATTTTTTTCACACAGTGCCAAACGGCAAAATGAATACAAACAATGTCAAGAACAATTTTCAATAAAATCACACAAAATCCTTAAATTAACTTCTACACATTGGCTTTCCCTTGAAAATGTTCTTTCGCGAATACTAGAGCAGTGGGTAGCACTTCAACACTTCTTCTTAGCGCCGTTTTCTCAACTTACATTTAACTTTAAAGTTCACTTTAGCGGGCCGTTAAACGCATTTTCGTTTTCTCAACCGCTCTTTAAGCTGTCCTCCCGATAAAACTTACCGGTCAGATTGAGTGCCTGTTAAACTTTAAAGTGAACTTTAAGTGGAAGTGGTGCCTAGTACATGCATATGTTTACAAACAAAAAACAGCTGGTAATGAAATTACAATTTGAAATGAAATTTGAATTTGAGATCTTTCGGTATGGAAAATAGGCGTGTTTTTTATATTTATGCACTGGAAGACGCTTTTGAAGTTACGGAGTCGCAAAATGCGGCAAATAGAACATATAACAGCCGATTGGACAATTTCACTGCTTTGCACTGCTGGCATTCGCTGCTGGGTCGCCACCTGTGCGTTACGTCTCGCTCTTCTCCGCTGCAAGTTCCAGCTTGGACTTGCGCTTCAAGCTGTCAAACTTGTCCCTCAACGATTTCCAACGTCGGAACACGCCCCATTTGGCAGTAAAAGCATCAGTAAGATTTTGCCAGGCAAAATTCTTCTTTTTTCCTTTCAAAATAATTATAATTTTTCAAAAACAGCTGATTGCGCCGCCAAGTGCTGCCCATCGTAGACCAGTGTTGCCAAAAAATCAGACTTGTTAAATTCATATTTATCAGGCAGTTGAGAAAACGAAAATAGTTACCGGGCACTTTAAAGTGACCTTTAGCTAAAGGTCACTTGAGCTAAAGGTCACTTTATCGGTAAGTTGAGAAAACGGCCCTTAATGTATGAGTTTGATGAAAATACAGACGCTGTTCGTGCTATATCTGCTGAGATGACAGAGGCAAGCAAAACGTATTATTCCTTTTTAGCATATGTTTTAAATATTACAAACAAAATTAACATTGAGTTCCAGTCGGAAAAATCCAGAATTCATGTATTGCTTCCTACAATTAGGGCTTTCTTTAAAACATTATAACAGAACTTCCTTCAAGAAGAATATTGCAATGAGATTCTATTGCACCAAATCAATTTTTCTGATCCAAATATATTTCTTGAACAAGATGACATTTATCTTGGTGCAAAAGCACAACTAATTTTAAATAAATCCTCCCTAAGTTCACATGAAAAAACGAATATAAAAACCTGTTGTAAAGCATACTATATCGAGCTTTGCAATCAGATCCTATTCCGTATTAAGTTTTACGATAAAACGCTCAGCAGCTTAGAATGCATAAATCCCAGAAAATTATCTCCCACCCTAGTTCCCCTAATTGAAACATTCCCCAATTTAATTAAGGAACAGAGTGTTGAAGCTCTAGAAGCAGAGTGGCGGGCACTGCGAAATTTGGAACTTGGCTCAAGTTTCCCCTATCTTGATCTAGAAGCATTTTGGGGGTATGTTTTTGAACTAAAAAATGGTATTAATGACTTCATGTTTCCACTCCTTCGGCAATTTATTGGCACTGTCATTGCGTTTCCGCATATTAGTGCGACTGCGGCCAGAAAATTTTCCGAAGTAAACTTAATTAAAGATAAAAAAGAAACTGCTTACTTAACACTACTGTCCACTCGATTTTGACTTCAAAAAGTTTAGTTTAGGGGAACAATATGCAGAAAAATGGGAGCCACCAAAAACATTGTTATTAGTATATAAGTAATAAAAACATATAGAATTTATATACATTTTTTAACTGAGTTACATTGATTTTTTTCACCTTTGTATAAATAAAAGTATGTCTATCTTCGTAAACACATTTATGCAAAGCATCAGTATCTTCTATTTCGAAACCATTGAGAATCGAAAGGATAAATATTCGCAACTCCGTTATCCTGTCATTTCGCAATAGATTTGCGCATATTAACCCTTTCTATTTCCAATGGTCTGAAAATAAAATATGTACACCGATGTTTTGCATTTATGCGTTTACGAAGACAGCCTATTATTTTTTTTTGAACTTAGTACCACCACCAAAAATATTGTTATTAGTATAAATTAATACGAATGATTTTCTTTTTGAATATTTGCTTTATTCGGCAAGCTTTGGCTGTGCCTCTTTTGAGTTGCTGATACAAACTGAACTTACAATAATTTCTTACGCCTAGCTGCCCTCACGATCTGCCGCCGCGTAGCCCACGTCGTCCCCTCTGCTGCACCGCCGCTTCCACAGCGCTCGCGAATTCTGTTGACTTAGCGCTTTGTGTGGAGTTTCAAGTTTCCCCACTCGCCACACATGTCGTCGGTCGTCGCGCTCTGCCGTTTCCGCAGCGCTCGCGACTTTTGCTGACTTGGCGCCTCGTGTGGAGTTTCATCCGGCTATACATGTCGTCAGCAAAAGTAGCGCTGTGGGAACTTACGATAACTCGTCCCCTTCTAAGTGGGGAACGTCCTCGGTCCCCGCAGCGGCGGTTCTCACTGCCACCTCGACAGATCTGGTTATGGCGAAAAGTGCGAAAAGTGTAAACAAATCCGGAAAAAGAAGTTGCCAGATTTTATATTTATACCCCTTAAATAATAAATCCAAATACTTTTCTGGATTTGTGAACAAAAATTAACATGAAAAATGAGCTGTAATTTTTGCAATTTGCCACCGAGCAATTCATTTCGCGTTTACAAATATTTTGAAAGTGTATGGATATAGAATATTTCCATTGATGGAAAAAACAAGGCATGCTTCGTTTTTTTTTTTGTTTTAGGGATTTAAAATATAAATTTGTCAGTAAGTGGCAACTCGATTTTGGCCTCCTCTACGTCATCAACATGGCGAACGTTGGGAATGCGCAACCTTGTATTCTATAAACCTTGGCATTTAATGATATACAATTAATAATAATGAGAGCAATTAATAGGTAATGAGATCAAAACAAAAAATATCGATTTTTATCGAAATAAATATCAATAAGTTAAGGCTGCTTTTATACGAAACATTGTTAATTTCAACTCAGGTTATTATTATGCATTTCGTGTTTGCTACCAAAGGAAATAGTAAAATCGACATGTTTCGTGTTCGTGGAGGACATTTTACCTTCTATGGAGGAAGGAGGACATTTGACTAATTTGGAGGACTGTCCTCCACAATGGAGGACGGGTGGTAAGCCTAATCCCAATAGATGAGTGTGTCGTAGGCCGTACCGATTAAGTCCCGAAGAACGTAAAATTGGGCGCAACCGCGTGGATGAGTTGTTGAAAGCCAATATTATTCGTCCAAGCTCATCTCCTTTTGCAAGTCCAATACTTTTGGTAAAGAAGAATGACAGTACAGATAGGATGTGTGTTGATTATCGTGAGTTAAACGACAACACAGTTCCAGAAAGATTCCCATTACCTCTTATTGCGGATCAAATCGATAGACTCCATGGTTCACATTTCTTTACGGTTTTGGACATGGCGTCTGGCTTTCACCAAATCCCCATTGATCCCGATTCCATCGAATATACTGCCTTCGTTACACCTGAAGGACAGTATGAGTAGCTTTCTATGCCATTTGGCCTTAGAAATGCACCATCTGTTTTTCAGCGGGCAGTTGTATGGGCTCTGGGAGACCTTGCAAATTCATTTGTTGTTGTTTATATGGACGACATACTCATTGCCGCAAAAATTGTTGACGAAACTTGCGAAAGATTGGACATTGTTCTTAGAGTTTTGACACGTAAGGGCTTTTCTTTAACCCTCTAGTACCCAAGTTTTTAATCTTGTTAAAAAAATTACCAGTGATAGTTTTGTGGTGGAGAAGCAATGTTTGTTCGGGAAAAAAACTTCATGTCAATAGGAGGCGTGATAGAGGGTGTAGAAAGTAGAAAGTAGAAGGAAAGGTTGGGAAACAAGCCAAAAAAAAATCCCATATGAAAATTTTTTTTAAAAATTAATTTTAATTTTTTATTTTTTTTAGTATACGTAAACATAAATAACGGGTAACAGTTTCAGTTCATATGCGTAATAGACAATAAATAATAAGGGGTACTGCTAAGGCGAGGGGTAATGTGTCATGGGGTAGCTTATACACTGCTTTTGGGGAGTGTATAAACTAGGAAAACTAAAAAAATCGGTATAGGTATATATATATATGGCGGTTCTTATTATTTTTTAACGCCTTGTTATCTTTTCACACAGATTTCGATAAATCTACTCCATGAAATAAAGGACTACAAAGGAACTTTTTTCATAATTTTTTTTTATTTTCTCAAAGAACACAATAACAGCTGCTCACCAGTAATTTTTGTAGTTTTATTGAGGCTCACAATTTATTTAAAATAATTTTTGTTTCTCACACAATTTCAAAAATAATTATTTGCTCACTTTCTCACGAAACTTCAACTTTGTCTTACAATTACTGCCGTTGTGCATGTGGCAGCGTTAAGTGACTACATTTATTTTGTAAAGTGAAGATTCCCCTTTCCATACGTGTAAAATCAGCAAGAAAAATCATAAGGTGTAATTTACAGAATTTCTTTAAGCTTAGGATGTCTACAGGCCTTCTTGGGAACTAGAGGGTTAAACATTAATAAATGCAAGTTATTTAAACACCGCATCGAATATATTGGTTTTGAGATCTGCGCAGGCGAAATACGGCATAATCAAAGAAAGATTGAAGCTCTTGTAGCCTTGCCACCACCAGAAATTGTTAGTCAATTACGTAATTTTATAGAGTTGGCATCATACTCCAGAAGATTTTTACCAAAATTCTATCTCTTAAAGAAAAACTGCCCAAGTAATAGCTTATTTTAGCAGACGTACCACTGCTGCGGAGTCAAAGTATCACTCATATGAGTTGGAAACTTTAGCAGTGGTTAATGCTGTGAAATATTTCAGATATTACCTTTACGGTCGTAAATTTTCCGTTTATACAGACTGCAATTCTCTACAGTCTGCTCGCAAGAAGCTCGACCTTACTCCAAGGGTAGATGGTGGGCTTTTCTACAAGCATTTGATTTTGACATCATTCATCACCCACAGCAAACCTTTCAAAAAAATAACTGCTGACCAAGGTCGATGTTTCTCCAGCCGTGAATTCCGCAAATTTTGCACGTCACATAATATCAACTTGCATTTAATTGCAACAGGTAGCTCCGTGCAAATGGTCAAGTTGAACGTATCATGAGTACGTTAAAGAATATGCTCACAGATGTAGTTATAAGAGCGAAATCTGACCAAATTAGATTCAAAGTTCCATTTAAAGTCGTAGAGGTCGTTGGGGATCGGTACATACTTAAAGCATTGAGTTCTGACCGAACGGAATTTAAACGGTGGTTGATGAGCAGTTACAGAACGAATAGACCTAGTAGCACATGACTTAGAAAATAGGACTTGTCCACACATACGGACAACTGAACCAGGTTAAGAAATTGCTGTCACTTTGTAACTACTACGAAGATTTAATTAGTTAAATTTTCCTTGGCTTCTCACACTTAGACGTGTGAGCTGTCAGGATGGCAGTATCGCTGAATAGCGATGAAGTCATGTGATGATTGGACCGGATAGGGGTCCTGGTGTCTCACCGGATGGAGGTGAATGTGTAATGATAGGACCGGATAGAGGTCCTGGTGTCTCACCGGATGGAGGTGAATGTGTAATGATAGGACCGGATAGAGGTCCTGGTGTTTCACCGGATGGAGGTGAATGTGATTGATAACAATACTAAATAGTGACACTGGTGCATCATCGAAAGGAGATGACCGTGTTTGAGGGTTGTGTCACCCATTGACACTTATGCGCCATAGTAAAGAGGTTGTGGTAATAGTGGTTGTTGGTTAGTACTGATTGTTATAATAATGGCATTGTAAAAATAAAGTAAGCAATGAATTGAAGCATAGAGATTCAGTCATTGTGAATTGTAGAGCGAGCAGGTCGCCCACCGGAACCCCTTGAAGAAGTAGTATGGACGCGACATATATAATAATTTAATAATAATAATTGACTGGCACGACAGCCCGCTTACGCGAGACTAAGGCCTAGCTTCCCACAACCACCCGTGTTGTGCGTGTGAATTTGCACGCGGGTGGAAGGGACCTACAGTTTTTAAGCCGGTTCCGAACGGCAGGTTGGGAGCTCTTTCATAAGCAATTTTTACTCTCAGAGGTTTGCCATTTCCAGCTGAGAGGACAGCCACCGAAAGAGAAAACGAGTTTTCCCGTTATTTGTTTAGGTGTTATTACAGGCAGTATTTGAACCTGAGGTTGCTGCCTTCGACTCGCGGTCCAACGCACTAACCAACTGAGCCACGGCGGCTGCGACATATATAATTATATTAAATGGCAAGAGTGTTATATTGGTAAAACAGAGAGGCCAAATCTGCCTAACCCCTAAATCGCTCTAAGCAATTGATAAGTATGTATGTAAATATTAAATACAATGAAACGAAATAAATAACTTCATATGCATTTTCATATAATCTTTTTTTTAGGAAATATTAATTTTGTAAAAGGTCGTACTCGTCCCACTGTTCCTTGAGAGTTTGAAACAATTCGCACTACGTCACTGGTGAAAACTTCAATTTTCCTGTCATTGATGTCGTAACCTTGTTGTCTATAAACCTTGCTAAGTACCGACACTCCTTTTTCAAAAATTCAAAAATTCTGTGTGTAGCCAGTGTTTGCGAAAACGGCTCATTCTTTCGGCAAATTTTTTTGTGTGTGTGATAGAAGCTGTCAATGCGGTGGTTTATAGCGATGTTACATGTTTGTACGGCAGGTGGGCGTGGTACCTCCCATACAACCTAAATATTTAATATGGTATATCTTCGGAATTATAAGTCGGACAGCATTGAAACTTAGTACAGTGTCATGGCGTAAGCGTATCATTCCACCAGTCAAATTTAATGGGCGTTGTACAAGGGGCGTGGCACTTTTTTAATTCCGGTGTTACTTTTGAACTATTACATTCACATCAACGACACTTGGTACAAACTAACGATTTGGTCGTGTCCTTCGGCAGGGGCAATAGGGTGTATTTTGGAAAAGGGGGCGTGGCACCGCCCATACAACTCAATTCTTTAATATGGCATAGCTTCGAAATTATAAGTCGCTCAGCATTGAAATTTTTTTCCCTTTTTCTTTCCGCTGTAACCTCCATTTCACCCATTCCGTCTTCCTTTTTTTATTTGGCAAATCATTTGCACTTTCGCAGCAGTCCAGCAAACCAATAATTATTTTCACATCTTCCCTATTATTTAAATCTGAAGAGTTAATAGCCATTTTGGTGGCTTCTAAAATATTTTCTATAATTTCTTTTTTGTTCAAATCCATTTTGCTATAATCTGAATATCCAAAAACTAGGCGAAAATCTGAATGAAAGAATATTGACAGCTTAAACTTCAAAAAAAGTCAAGCTCAGTCGCAAGTAAAAAGTCTTCATATAAATGCATGAAGATTTACGCAGCAACTTCAAAAGAGAATTGAAAAAAAAACGCAGGGGGAAAAGCCCTCGTATAAATAGGCTCAAAGACTATTTGCTTTTAAATAAATATTTGTCATTACTCTTTGTTGCTTTAATCAGACTTATATTGCATTTAATCAAGGTTTATAGAATAGAAGGTTGCGCATTCCGGTTGTCAAAAAATGACAGCGCCTCGCGTGACGTAGGCATAGCTTGGCTCTGATTGGCTGAAAATATTTTTGAGCAAAAAAAGTGCGAAAAGTGTAAACAAATCCGGAAAAAGAAGTTGCCAGATTTTATATTTATACCCCTTAAATAATAAATCCAAATACTTTTCTGGATTTGTGAACAAAAATTAACATGAAAAATGAGCTGTAATTTTTGCAATTTGCCACCGAGCAATTCATTTCGCGTTTACAAATATTTTGAAAGTGTATGGATATCGAATATTTCCATTGATGGAAAAAACAAGGCATGCTTCGTTTTTTTTTTGTTTTAGGGATTTAAAATATAAATTTGTCAGTAAGTGGCAACTCGATTTTGGCCTCCTCTACGTCATCAACATGGCGAACGTTGGGAATGCGCAACCTTGTATTCTATAAACCTTGGCATTTAATGATATACAATTAATAATAATGAGAGCAATTAATAGGTAATGAGATCAAAACAAAAAATATCGATTTTTATCGAAATAAATATCAATAAGTTAAGGCTGCTTTTATACGAAACATTGTTAATTTCAACTCAGGTTATTATTATGCATTTCGTGTTTGCTACCAAAGGAAATAGTAAAATCGACATGTTTCGTGTTCGTGGAGGACATTTTACCTTCTATGGAGGAAGGAGGACATTTGACTAATTTGGAGGACTGTCCTCCACAATGGAGGACGGGTGGTAAGCCTAATCCCAATAGATGAGTGTGTCGTAGGCCGTACCGATTAAGTCCCGAAGAACGTAAAATTGGGCGCAACCGCGTGGATGAGTTGTTGAAAGCCAATATTATTCGTCCAAGCTCATCTCCTTTTGCAAGTCCAATACTTTTGGTAAAGAAGAATGACAGTACAGATAGGATGTGTGTTGATTATCGTGAGTTAAACGACAACACAGTTCCAGAAAGATTCCCATTACCTCTTATTGCGGATCAAATCGATAGACTCCATGGTTCACATTTCTTTACGGTTTTGGACATGGCGTCTGGCTTTCACCAAATCCCCATTGATCCCGATTCCATCGAATATACTGCCTTCGTTACACCTGAAGGACAGTATGAGTAGCTTTCTATGCCATTTGGCCTCAGAAATGCACCATCTGTTTTTCAGCGGGCAGTTGTATGGGCTCTGGGAGACCTTGCAAATTCATTTGTTGTTGTTTATATGGACGACATACTCATTGCCGCAAAAATTGTTGACGAAACTTGCGAAAGATTGGACATTGTTCTTAGAGTTTTGACACGTAAGGGCTTTTCTTTAACCCTCTAGTACCCAAGTTTTTAATCTTGTTAAAAAAATTACCAGTGATAGTTTTGTGGTGGAGAAGCAATGTTTGTTCGGGAAAAAAACTTCATGTCAATAGGAGGCGTGATAGAGGGTGTAGAAAGTAGAAAGTAGAAGGAAAGGTTGGGAAACAAGCCAAAAAAAAATCCCATATGAAAATTTTTTTTAAAAATTAATTTTAATTTTTTATTTTTTTTAGTATACGTAAACATAAATAACGGGTAACAGTTTCAGTTCATATGCGTAATAGACAATAAATAATAAGGGGTACTGCTAAGGCGAGGGGTAATGTGTCATGGGGTAGCTTATACACTGCTTTTGGGGAGTGTATAAACTAGGAAAACTAAAAAAATCGGTATAGGTATATATACAAGGTGCAACCCAAAGTAAACAGGACTTTTATAAAATAAAGAAAACGGATGATTATTTTTGTATAATTCTTTTTATTTATTCAAAATACTCTCCTTCTGCTTCGATACAACGTTTTGCACGGTCCAAAAGCATTTGGAATGAGTGTTTTAGGTCATCGGCCGGCATCGCCTTCAGAATGTTGGTACAAGCCTTTTGGATGTCCTCAACGTCCTTATAACGGTTTCCTTTCATCGGCAAATGCAACTGACCGAATAAGTAGAAGTCACAGGGAGCCATATCAGGTGAATACGGTGAATGATTGATGGTAAAAATGCGATTTTTGGTCAAATAATCGGTCGTAACTAGGGCTCTGTGAGCCGGTGCATTATCATGCAATAAACGCCAACTTCCTTCCTCGCGATATTCTGGCCGAATACGACGAATGCGATGCACCAAACGCTTCAAAACTTCAACATAAAACAAAGCGTTAATGGTTTTTCCCGGTGGAACAAACTCTCGATGAATTATTCCCTTTGAATCGTAGAAACAAATGAGATGAGTTTTGATTTTTGACTTCTCACGGCGGGTTTTTTTCGGATTTGGCTCATCTGGGTGCTTCCATTCGGCACTTTGACGCTTTGTTTCGGGATCATATTGAAAGCACCACGTTTCGTCACCGGTTACGATGTTGAACAAGAAATTTGGATCACGTCTGGCTTCCCGAACGATGTCTTTTGCGTGCTCAATTCTCTGCGCTTTTTGGTCGTCGGTTAAAGTGTGCGGAATGAAGCGAGAACACACTTTACGGAGATCCAAATGTTCGGTTAAAATGCGATCAATTGATGTTTTGGAGATGTTCAATTCCATTTCCATCAATTCCAATGATGATTTTGGCTGCATTTTGATAAAATCACGCACAGTTTTGATGGCATCGTCAGTAATCACAAATTTCGACTGGCCGACGTGTTCGTCGTCATTCAAGTCTTCACGACCATTCTTGAATCGATTCAACCACTCATTAACACGGCCACGGGATAAACAATCATCACCATAAACTTGCTTTAACAATTTAAACGTTTCGGTAAAAGTTTTACCAAGTTTAAAACAGAACTTAATATTAGCTCTTTGTTCGATCGACATTCTCGTACCAAAGTTAAAAACATACTGTCACATTGAGCGGGATATTTCGGCGTCTACTAGACCAAATGTCATGAAATTTAGACAGTATGTGAATGAAAGATGTACCTTTCCAACGCATGTCCTCACACATAGATGGCGCCACCAGAAACGTCCCTATTGCAAAAGTCCTGTTTACTTTGGGACGCACCTTGTATATATGGCGGTTCTTATTATTTTTTAACGCCTTGTTATCTTTTCACACAGATTTCGATAAATCTACTCCATGAAATAAAGGACTACAAAGGAACTTTTTTCATAATTTTTTTTTATTTTCTCAAAGAACACAATAACAGCTGCTCACCAGTAATTTTTGTAGTTTTATTGAGGCTCACAATTTATTTAAAATAATTTTTGTTTCTCACACAATTTCAAAAATAATTATTTGCTCACTTTCTCACGAAACTTCAACTTTGTCTTACAATTACTGCCGTTGTGCATGTGGCAGCGTTAAGTGACTACATTTATTTTGTAAAGTGAAGATTCCCCTTTCCATACGTGTAAAATCAGCAAGAAAAATCATAAGGTGTAATTTACAGAATTTCTTTAAGCTTAGGATGTCTACAGGCCTTCTTGGGAACTAGAGGGTTAAACATTAATAAATGCAAGTTATTTAAACACCGCATCGAATATATTGGTTTTGAGATCTGCGCAGGCGAAATACGGCATAATCAAAGAAAGATTGAAGCTCTTGTAGCCTTGCCACCACCAGAAATTGTTAGTCAATTACGTAATTTTATAGAGTTGGCATCATACTCCAGAAGATTTTTACCAAAATTCTATCTCTTAAAGAAAAACTGCCCAAGTAATAGCTTATTTTAGCAGACGTACCACTGCTGCGGAGTCAAAGTATCACTCATATGAGTTGGAAACTTTAGCAGTGGTTAATGCTGTGAAATATTTCAGATATTACCTTTACGGTCGTAAATTTTCCGTTTATACAGACTGCAATTCTCTACAGTCTGCTCGCAAGAAGCTCGACCTTACTCCAAGGGTAGATGGTGGGCTTTTCTACAAGCATTTGATTTTGACATCATTCATCACCCACAGCAAACCTTTCAAAAAAATAACTGCTGACCAAGGTCGATGTTTCTCCAGCCGTGAATTCCGCAAATTTTGCACGTCACATAATATCAACTTGCATTTAATTGCAACAGGTAGCTCCGTGCAAATGGTCAAGTTGAACGTATCATGAGTACGTTAAAGAATATGCTCACAGATGTAGTTATAAGAGCGAAATCTGACCAAATTAGATTCAAAGTTCCATTTAAAGTCGTAGAGGTCGTTGGGGATCGGTACATACTTAAAGCATTGAGTTCTGACCGAACGGAATTTAAACGGTGGTTGATGAGCAGTTACAGAACGAATAGACCTAGTAGCACATGACTTAGAAAATAGGACTTGTCCACACATACGGACAACTGAACCAGGTTAAGAAATTGCTGTCACTTTGTAACTACTACGAAGATTTAATTAGTTAAATTTTCCTTGGCTTCTCACACTTAGACGTGTGAGCTGTCAGGATGGCAGTATCGCTGAATAGCGATGAAGTCATGTGATGATTGGACCGGATAGGGGTCCTGGTGTCTCACCGGATGGAGGTGAATGTGTAATGATAGGACCGGATAGAGGTCCTGGTGTCTCACCGGATGGAGGTGAATGTGTAATGATAGGACCGGATAGAGGTCCTGGTGTTTCACCGGATGGAGGTGAATGTGATTGATAACAATACTAAATAGTGACACTGGTGCATCATCGAAAGGAGATGACCGTGTTTGAGGGTTGTGTCACCCATTGACACTTATGCGCCATAGTAAAGAGGTTGTGGTAATAGTGGTTGTTGGTTAGTACTGATTGTTATAATAATGGCATTGTAAAAATAAAGTAAGCAATGAATTGAAGCATAGAGATTCAGTCATTGTGAATTGTAGAGCGAGCAGGTCGCCCACCGGAACCCCTTGAAGAAGTAGTATGGACGCGACATATATAATAATTTAATAATAATAATTGACTGGCACGACAGCCCGCTTACGCGAGACTAAGGCCTAGCTTCCCACAACCACCCGTGTTGTGCGTGTGAATTTGCACGCGGGTGGAAGGGACCTACAGTTTTTAAGCCGGTTCCGAACGGCAGGTTGGGAGCTCTTTCATAAGCAATTTTTACTCTCAGAGGTTTGCCATTTCCAGCTGAGAGGACAGCCACCGAAAGAGAAAACGAGTTTTCCCGTTATTTGTTTAGGTGTTATTACAGGCAGTATTTGAACCTGAGGTTGCTGCCTTCGACTCGCGGTCCAACGCACTAACCAACTGAGCCACGGCGGCTGCGACATATATAATTATATTAAATGGCAAGAGTGTTATATTGGTAAAACAGAGAGGCCAAATCTGCCTAACCCCTAAATCGCTCTAAGCAATTGATAAGTATGTATGTAAATATTAAATACAATGAAACGAAATAAATAACTTCATATGCATTTTCATATAATCTTTTTTTTAGGAAATATTAATTTTGTAAAAGGTCGTACTCGTCCCACTGTTCCTTGAGAGTTTGAAACAATTCGCACTACGTCACTGGTGAAAACTTCAATTTTCCTGTCATTGATGTCGTAACCTTGTTGTCTATAAACCTTGCTAAGTACCGACACTCCTTTTTCAAAAATTCAAAAATTCTGTGTGTAGCCAGTGTTTGCGAAAACGGCTCATTCTTTCGGCAAATTTTTTTGTGTGTGTGATAGAAGCTGTCAATGCGGTGGTTTATAGCGATGTTACATGTTTGTACGGCAGGTGGGCGTGGTACCTCCCATACAACCTAAATATTTAATATGGTATATCTTCGGAATTATAAGTCGGACAGCATTGAAACTTAGTACAGTGTCATGGCGTAAGCGTATCATTCCACCAGTCAAATTTAATGGGCGTTGTACAAGGGGCGTGGCACTTTTTTAATTCCGGTGTTACTTTTGAACTATTACATTCACATCAACGACACTTGGTACAAACTAACGATTTGGTCGTGTCCTTCGGCAGGGGCAATAGGGTGTATTTTGGAAAAGGGGGCGTGGCACCGCCCATACAACTCAATTCTTTAATATGGCATAGCTTCGAAATTATAAGTCGCTCAGCATTGAAATTTGGTACAGTGTCATGGCGTAAGCGTGTTGTTCCACCGGTAGTATTGTATGGGCGTTGGACGAGGGGCGTGGCACTTTTTTAATTCCGGTGTAACTTTGCAATTATAGCGTTCACATCAATGACACTCGGTACAAACTTATTATTTAGTCGTGTCCTTCGACAGGGAGGGGTGGGTTTTTGACAAGGGGCGTGGCACCGCCCATACAGCCCAACTTTTTGATATGGAATATCTTCAGAATTATAAGTCAGACAGCGTTGAAATTTGGAACAGCGTCATGACGTAGACGTGTCCTTCACCCGGTTGAATTTAATGGGCGTTGGGCAAGAGGCGTGGTACCTTTTAAATTCCGGTGGAACTATAGCGTTCACATCAATGACACTCGGTACAAACTTACGATTTGGTCGTGTCCTTCGGCAGGGGGAATAGGGTGGATTCTGGACAAGAGGCGTGGCACCGCCCATGCAACTCAGTTCTTTAATATGGAATCTCCGCGGAATCGTTAGCCGCACAGCATTGAAAGTTGGTGTACCGTCGTCTCATAGATGTGTCATTCTACTGATGAGATTTGATGGGCGTTTGACAAGGGGTGTGGCACATTTTTTATGACCTAAGATTTCAGCAGAACTGTAAGTCGCACATCAATGAAACTTGGTACGAACTTTCCACTTAGTAGCACAAGGGGGTGTGATTGACTTTAACAATTGTAAAAATAATTGAAATATATAAAATTAGACACGTGTTTCGCATTATCTTCAAAATCTAAATCTAACTGGATCAACGACGGGTTAAAAGTATGCATGGAGAAACCAATTTTTTTTAGTCTTTTGACTTCAAAGTTAGTGAAAATACTTCAAATGTAAAATAACTCGATACGTGTTTTTCATTTTTCCGAATATTAAAATTGGACGTGGTCAGCGACGGGTTAAAAGTTTGTATGGAGAAACTGTGAAAAATATGAGTTAATGGGCCCATTGACATCAAACTTGGGAAAGTACTCTTTGTGAGAAATAATTTGACACGTGTTTTCACTTTTTTGAAAATCAAAATCTAACGGGGTCAACAATGGGTTAACAATTTGTATGGAGAAACAAGATTTATTGGACGTTCTGACTTCAAACTTATCAAAAGCACTTCAATCGGAAAATAATAAAAACGTGCTTTTAATTTTTTTGAAAATCGAAATCTAC
This sequence comes from Melieria crassipennis, assembly GCA_963668005.1. Classification (NCBI taxonomy): domain Eukaryota; kingdom Metazoa; phylum Arthropoda; class Insecta; order Diptera; family Ulidiidae; genus Melieria; species Melieria crassipennis. The sequence goes on along the minus strand of OY764963.1, from coordinate 34,150,668 downwards.
CATGGTAAACCAAGGGTTAAGAATTTGTTTGGAGTAAATGTGAAACACATGATTTAATGGGCCTTCTGACTTCAAAATTTGTAAAACACTCGAAATCAAAGATAGTACAATAAGACACATGTTTTTCTTTTTAAATCAAAATCTGATGGGCTCAACAATGTTTTAAGAATTCGTATCGGGGGAAACAGGAGAGCTTGCGTGCAAAGCCGCAGGGCCCAGCTAGTTACGTAGTACGTAGTGTATATTACTTTTGCTTTAAAAATGTAGTGTAACTAGTTACTTCTCCCATAAGTAATCACCTTCAGTAATATGACTACTTTAACATGATTAAGATCTATTAAAATTATACAACGCTGCACTTGTTCATACTAAACATAGCTCGCGTGTTTCATTTCCAACTGATTTTGGTAGTGGAGAAACAATTAACATTTGCAAGCAAATTCAAGCGGCAAATTCAAAAAAGGTAACGAAATTCAAATTGTAATTGAAAATATATAAAATTCAAAAATAACTAAACAATATGCTTGAAGTTTTATAAAATAAATATCAAATATGTAAAAAAAAATCGTCGTTTATTTTTTTGGAAAAAATCTGTAGAAATCATGTATTTTTTAAATAATATATTACTTTTTGTGATACATTACTTGACATTTCCAGTAATAAGTAATGTAACGATATTATTTTCAAATGACAGTAATGTGTAATAAGTAATATGTTACTGTCAAAAGTAATAAGTCCCAACACTGGTCCAGACATGGCCCCGTGTGACTTTTTTCTATTTCCCAAACTCAAATTGCCATTAGTGGAGTGTGTGAGTCGGAAGAACATGGTAGTCTTCTTGGACACGACGAGACTCCTCCCCCCCCACCTGTTTTCGAGGGTGCTGAAGACGATGGTGCTGAGCAATTTGCTTTTTGGGCGGGGGAAGACCCTCAAAAGGGTTAAAAACCCCCTTTTTACGCCCATTATGGTAACAAAACTCATCTCTGGAAAGCTTTTGTAAGGCAATATGGGTATCAAACGATTCAGCGTGTCATTAAGGCCAACATAGGCTATTATAAAATCGGCCGCGCCCACTTTCCGCGCTCACTTAACTAACAAAACAAAGCTACACTATATGTTTGTAAATAAATGTTGATGTAAAATTATTCTGTGTTTCATAGGGTTAAACATAGGTTATATGAGATTGACCATGCCCACCTGATACGTTTTCCCGCCACGCCCACTATAATGACAAATAAGCCATGGTATATTTGTCATAGCAATATGGGTATCAAACGATTCAGAGTGTCATTGCGGCAATCATAGGCTATAATATAATCGACCACGCCCACTTTCCGATTTTACACTTTCCGGGATTATTCCGGGGGGGGAGGAGTTTCGTCGTGTCCAAGAAGACTACCGGATTTCGGCCTTTTTTCCGACTCACACACTCCACTACATTGCGGGGAACGCGTTTTGAGACAATAGAGGCCATACAAGAGAATTCGCTGCGTGAGCTGAAGGCCATACCTTTGGCGGCCTATTAAAAATTTATGGAAAATTGGGTCAAACGTTGACGCAGGAGGAGAGTATTTTGAAGGGGGTAATAAAGAAATGTATTGAAAATTGAATTGAATTGCGTTTTATTTTAATTCCTGTTCTTTTTTGATTATAAGGTATTTAGTAAATATAGATGTTTAACTAAAAGGTTTTAAATATCGGTTGTGTAGAAATTCCGCAACCTTAGAAGCTTTTCATGTTGATAAAGGAACTGATTGTACATACATATCTGTACAGATACATTACGCATTAAGAATTAATTGTTTAGGTAGGAGCTCAAAAAAACAAATTACTAAACATTGTTTACTAAAACTGGCAAACGTTGAAAACCGACGTGTATTGTTAATATGTATGTATATATAATATTATAAGTAATTGTGTATCATATTATATAATCAGCGTATTACCTTCGGGTGATCACGAACTGGAACTGCGACCTTCACAGCTACCTTAACGGGTTTATCTCTCGTAATATCCAACATTTTTAATTTTTCTGAAACAAATGTTGCACTTTTCCCATAAAAGTGTCGATTTGTAATACAATACTAATAAAAAAATGAATTATAAAAGCATTATTAAATTAACCACAACTTTCTACGTATTATATTCTACGTATTCAATTTTACACTTTTTGGTTGAAGCATAGTTTTATATCACAACTGCAGACTTTGCTTTGCACGCACAGTCCCAGCAGGAAAGTAAGTGATGTACCTTTTTCATGCAAGAAATCGTCTGTGAAAGATCTAAGTAGACAAAAATATATTACCACGGAAGTGTAATGCATAGCTTTCGTTTTTCCTAATTAATTTTTGTTTTTATACTAATCCTGAAATCATGCTTTACCAACGCTATAATTTGTAATATATGTATGTCGTACAAAAAACATGAGTGGGGGGCACAATTTGTCAGAAGTTCCCAGAAAACGCAAGTTGTTTTCAAAGAAAGGTTGCTTTTACCATAGTATAATAATAAAGTAGTCTAATAAAAGAGAGTACCCATAATGGTTAATAGAATGCAAGTTACGTATTCCCAACGTTCTCCATTTTAATGAGGTGCCACTTAGTGACAAATTTATAGTTTGAATCTCTTGAAAATTTCATTTCATTTTTCATTTTCATGCACTCAAAATATTCGTAAGCCGAAAATGAAGTGCTCTGTGTCCAAGTGCAAAAACTATAGAGGAAAATCGAGCTATCGGTTTTATCGCTTTCCGAAGCAATTCCACATAGTCAGCAAGTGGGTTAGTTACTGTGGCCGGGAGAAGAACTTTAATTTTCATACCTGCCACGGTAACTGCTGAAAATAAACAGTTTCGTTTACAATCGCAAGAAAAGTTTGATGCGCAACAAAAAAGGAAGTGGGAGGAAATTTGTAAGAGAGTGACTTCAAAGTTTCAATGGGCAAACGATGACGTCTCCAATTCAATATGGTGCCGTCGAAAAACCTCCCAGAGTCCTGCCTACAGTAAGTTAACTAAGAACAGTGTTCTTTTGCAAAACAGCTTTTTATGTTTAAAAAATCTTTCCGAAAATTTTGTAAAACAAAGTTGTGTTTCATTAAATCTATATACTATAGTTACATAAAAAACTATTAGCTGTTCTAGTTATTAGCAATTTCGTTCTACGCACGCAATTTGGCGCACCTGAGATGTAAGTGATCCTAATTCCGTGCAATCTATAAATCACGATTTTATTGTAATCCATACACAAAACCGTTTTATGAAGTTAAATAATAGTAATAAAAACCGTAAGTTACCAAATTGCTTATTAAACATCATATTTACCAGAGACCTAAAATAATTATTATCCATATTTTTGGGAATAAACAAATTTTTATTTTAAGGTATCATGGCACGTCAGAATGGGGAATTTGTAATGATTTACAAAATTATTTATTTTTCAGCTCCTTTATTATCAATCTTTTTGAAAATTTTTTTTACAATATATTGAAGGTTTAAGCAATATTGTCTCTTATATAGGTGGAGCTGAAGTCGCGTAGAAAAAAACACATCCTCCATTACGGACACTTAATATCCGGATTGGCTAATCTGAAACAAAAAAAACAAAAAAGATTCATAATTATTAAGCTTTCGGACACAGGATAGGAGCTTTTTGAAAAAAAGTGTCAAAAATTTACTGCGTTTTTCACCTTTTTTCACAGAAAAAGTACTTTAAATTAAAAATTTTTCTTCAATATTGTGGTGGATTCTTGTAAAAAATAAGTTAATAAAAAGAACTAAAAATTTTTTTTTAAATCGGTCGAGCCAATCCGGAGATTAAGTGTCCGTAATGGAGGATGTGTTTTTTTCTACGCGACTTCAGCTCCACGTATACTTATAAGAGACAATATGCTTTTTTTTGTGTTCCTTAAACCTTCAATATATTGTAAAAAAATTTGCAAAAAGATTGATAATAAAGGAGCTGAAAAATAAATAATTTTGTAAATCATTAAAAATTCCCCTTTCTAACGTGCCATGATACGAGTACCTTAATTTAAGAAATCTCTATAATTATTGCTTTATAATAATTCGCCTATAACTAATATCATGTAATAAATATTTTTGAGTTGCATAATAACTCTTATAAGTAACAAGTATATTTTTCGTTGTCGATAACTATTATTTTGTAATATTTTTTTTTACATTGCTTCAAAACTTTTATTAATGACTTTTTTAAACGTAAATTATCGTAAATTATTTTGAGAAATTTTTTTTTACGTTGCTTCATAACTTTTATTTATGATTTTTTTTCATTTACGTTGCCGATGACTAAATAAATTTTGAAAAAAAAATTGTTTACGTTGAATTGCTACATTCTGGAAATGAATTCATTTTGAATTGTGTCACGGACAGGGTTGCAGCTCGGGAAGTTGCTAGGAGGTCGTCGCGGGGTTGGTTCGTCGCCGGTGCAGAATGTACTTTTTAAAACAGAATTGTTAACGACGTGTAATTTTTTTAAACGTGTCAATGAACCATCCTTGACAAGTCAGAAGTGGGATCCCAATGAATTTATAAGGGAAATTCATCGGTACAGAACAAAAACAGGAAAAAAGACGGCATTCGATGAGGACCACAGCGACGCCAGCGAATCTGCTGACCAAAGCATAAGCCGCAAGCAATCTTGCAAGGAGTGGCCAACGTAGGCACTGCAAGTAAGCAGGGGAAATAACCAACGAAGGGGTTTCACCAAGCGGTAACGAGCGAAGAGCGCAGCAGCAGGCAACGATCGGCACGGCGACAATCAACGAACCGATTGCAGCACGCCGAAAGAACGAACGAGTGAATATGCAGCCGTAGCATATAAATTAATACAAATTGTTAGTTTTTTGGGTTTTATTTTATTTGGGCAAGCTTTCGCTGTGCCCCTTCTGAGTTCCGAATACAAACTAAACTAAGAGCTAAAGAACATAGCGTTGCAGTTGGTTCGCGCGTGGCCTGAGTCAGCAGATTCTAACGCTGGGTATCGCTCAAAGCCGAAAACTGCTAACGTGGCGTCTGTAGTGTATCCGCTACCCAACAGCAGTGGATATGAATTGCAACTCCGCACTTTGTTTACGCTAACTCCTCCCCACCTAAGTGAGGGACGTTCTCGGACCACTCGCTTGTTGCTTGGATGATGTTTTTTACCGCCCTTGACATTGCCGCTTTCCGTTTTCGCTTTACAATGAAGACTATGAGAAGCAGCGAAATGCTGATGATGGCCGACGCTACTAGAATCGGAGGTAAGGTAAACTCATTATTGCGTCATGACCTGTTACGTTTATTTTGGTGGCCCAAGGAATCTCCGCTGCTCTCGCGCGTAGTGAGTTGCGATTAGTGAAGACCGTCTCGTTCACGCTAGCCTCGCCCGAAAAAGTGATTAGGTAAGTAGAGTAACTTCGGGTAATGTGATATGGTCGGGTAATGTGATATAGTGGCTTATTTCACAAGTGCGTTGACTTTTTGCAAAATTAACCTTTTTAAAACATCATAACAGCTAAAAAACTCGTGCTGCATGATTTTGGATGTGTTTGCGTAAATAGTTTACAGTGAGTGTGATGAAGTGCTTTGAGTAGGCTTGCACAAGTTTTTGGTCACGAAGTTTGAAAGCATAAAAGGTAAAAAAAAATATTATTAGAAAGTTCGAGGCTAATCGGAAGTAAATCAGTGATATCGATTATGAGTTTGCGAGGTACGCTCTTCTCAACAAAATTATTATTGTTTTTTTATAATATTTCTTTCGCAAAAAGTCAATTTCGGGTAATGTGACATACCAATGTTCGGGTAATGTGATATAGTACATCACAGTACCCAAACTTATGACAGTAATACTACATATTTGTATACAGAAATGCATATATACTTTATTTTATAATATTTGAAGTGGAATATTCTCAAAAATTTGTTATGGTTAAGTTTTGCATTAAAAAAATTCATGAAATCATGTTTCTCGATAAAAATTGTTAACCCTTGGTTTACCCCGTCAGATTGTGATTTTCCAAAAAAATTAGAAACACGTCTCTATTTATTTTTGATTTGGAGTATTTTCACCAAGTTTGAAACTAATAGGTCTGTTAAATAACGTTTTTTCGGGTATATCACCTTACCCGCCGATGGTATATCACATTACCCGCCACTTTTATCAGACGCCAATATTTGGATATTTTGATTTTTAATTAAATAACTCGTCAACAGTTTATCTTAAAGAGTTAATAATCATAGATATACTAAATAATTCATTAGTGAACAGTTTGAGACCAAAAAAATTGTGTTTTAAGGCAAAATGTGTCGGGAATCGCTGTAAAACAAACAGGTACATATATCACATTACCCGAACCTACTCTACCTCTTCCAAGCAATGTAGTCTCGTTGTCTAGCGTTACCGTTGCGGCATGATCGTTTATGACGACCAGCCCGTCATCAATCTCTTGCACTGGATCTAGTTCGCCAAATGGTGTTCTGCAATGTGCAACGATACTGGACACCAGCTGCTGAGCGCAAGTTGTAGTGTTTGATTTCCTGCAGAACTGCATAGTCGTTCCCAAAGAGCTGTCTAGCGGGTAGATGTCTTTTCCGCAAACCGCTAAAGTGTTGTCGCGAAGGGATAGCATTTTGCTCTTGTGTGCCACAGGGAGGATAGTCATCTTTTACAACTTAGCCTAGGTCTGGGGTACTTAATCAAAAAGTGAATTAAATTATTGTTTGATAGACTTGAAACTTAGAAACTAGTAACATATCTGCTATGGTTAAACTGCTGAGGGACTCGTTTTCAAAAATTGATTTAATTTCATTGTTATCCAAAATGATTGGGTTTAATAGCCCCAACTGCGCCAGGGCGATTGATAAAATTATGTTATCAAGATCTGTGATAATGGCCCTATTTCTAGCCGGAAGGACTTCGTAGAGGTGTCCGGTATCGATTTGCTCTGTTTTCTTTACTTTGAGAATTTTATTTACCGCATCAGTAGGTTCGGTGATCTGTTCCTGTAGCTGTGAGTTTATAGTGACCTGTTGGTTGTTACTGTCCTTAAGCTTATCCATTTCTATTGTGTAAGTTAGTGATTCTTCGCTGTGAATAGTGGCAGCATTTGAATCGGGTTCGGTGTCTAAAGAATTTACTATATAAACTGGAGTGACAGAGCATCTGCCACCAAGTTATCCTTGCCTGGTTTGTAGTGGAGCTTGGCATTATATCCTTCAATAAAAGCTTTCCACCTTTTAATTTTTGGATTGGGGTTACGGCCTGACACCGCAAAGGTTAGGGGTTGGTGGTCGGTGTAAATGTTTAAATCACTTACACCGTTTAAATAATGTGTCAGGCTCTTCAGGGCCGAAACGATGGCCAGGAGCTCTCGCTCGTTTGTGACAAAGTGTTCTTCTTTCTTATCCAATGTTCTCGAAATCATTGTAATCGGTCTCCCTTCCTGAGACAAAACAGCGCCTAAAGCGTGCGAAGAGGCATCAGTCGTGGGGTCAAAAGCCTTTCTGAAATCAGGATACGCCAACATAACGTCTTCGGAGATGAGAACTCGCTTAAGCTAATTGCTAATTTAATGCCCCGACTCGATCGGGGTCGAGTGAGATTTTAATTTTCTTCGATTTGGCAGCTGATACTTTACCGAATTCGCCTCTAAGTATGCTGGTTAACGGTTTAGCAATCTTCACATAGTCGCGAATAAAACACCTATAAACCTATAATAGCCAGCTAAGCCCAAAAAAGATCGAACGGCCCTTAGAGTTGTGGGCTGAGGGAAATTTTGAATTGCCTCGGACTGCTGAGGACGTCATCAATGGCCCTCTGAAAGATGCTGGGCGCATTCTTCAAATCAAAAGGGAGACGGCAAAACTCATATATACCGTTACAAACAGAAGTTCAAGCTCGGCAAGTTCAATTTGATGAAAACCAGACTTAAGGTCTAGCGTCGTAAATAGGTGGGCTTTCCCCAGGTTTGATAAAATTACCCCCACGTTGGGAATGGGGTATGAATCCTCAATCGTTTTCTCGTTCAATTTTCGAAAATCTATTACAAGTCTCTTTCTTGACCCCATTGTCATCAACACCTTTTTTATCAACGACCCATATGGGGTTGTTGTTCGGCGACCTCGAAGGCCGTATTATATAATTTTCGAGGAGATTCTTAATCTCGGATTTGACAAAATCTGCGATACCCAAAGAGTATGGGTAAAATTTTGCATAACTGGGTTCGTTATCCCTGGTGCGAATTGTAGCGACAACATTCGTGTTGTACGGCAGTTTCTCGTTCGGGTCGGCAAAGTCTCCAGAGACGCGCTTTATCATATTGGTAAAAGTTCCTTTCACGCTCACAGGGACCGACTCGGTTTGTAGTTGAAGATGACATCTTCGCCTTTTATGAAATGCATTTTCTCTATTCCAGAATTATATTCAATAACACAATTCTTTAAGTTAATGTTGGCATGGACCTTATTCAATAGGTCGAGACCTACAATGCCGTCAAACATTACTAGATTCGGCAAAATGAAAAATTCTGCTATTTACCCGAATAGCTGCTGCTGACATCTTCGCCTTTTATGAAATGCATTTTCTCTATTCCAGAATTATATTCAATAACACATCTTCGCCTTTTATGAAATGCATTTTCTCTATTCCAGAATTATATTCAATAACACAATTCTTTAAGTTAATGTTGGCATGGACCTTATTCAATAGGTCGAGACCTACAATGCCGTCAAACATTACTAGATTCGGCAAAATGAAAAATTCTGCTATTTACCCGAATAGCTGCTGCTGACATCTTCGCCTTTTATGAAATGCATTTTCTCTATTCCAGAATTATATTCAATAACACAATTCTTTAAGTTAATGTTGGCATGGACCTTATTCAATAGGTCGAGACCTACAATGCCGTCAAACATTACTAGATTCGGCAAAATGAAAAATTCTGCTATTTACCCGAATAGCTGCACCTTGCACTTGTTTAATACGTCAGTACACCCATGTATGGATTTTACCATAAATCTCTTGTTGACAGGCTTCACCCCTTTTAAACCCGCTAGAGGCCTGATGTAGTTCTTGGAAGCCCCTGTGTCAACAATAAGTTGTATCTCCTGCCCGCCTAGTGTCTTCGAGATCCAGGGCAGGAGGGACCTTCCCCTAAAAAATTGACCTCTTCTATTTCAAGGTCTTCTACAGTCGATTCCGCTAATTCTTCATATGATGACTCTGAGTTCGGTTCAGACTCGGGGTTCTGCTGTCCAAATGATTTACCCTTTGAAATTTTGGACCCGTACGACGGTCCAAAGATGCCTGTCGCTTTTGCAACTGGCCGTTTCCGGAATTTGTGAAGTTTGTGGGTTGTCTCAAACGAGACGTAGAGGGGTCGATTTCCATTGGTTCCTGCCGAGTTTACGACTCTCGATTACCACCCTGTCGATATTGGCTATTACGGTTAGCCTGCCGGAAATTTCCGCTGCCATATCCTTGCCGGAATTGGCCATTAGGTTGATTGTCATTCCTATACTGCCAAACATAATGAGGGTTTTTATGACTGTCAGGGTTCGTCCTATTGTAGTTGTTTTGATTACCGCTGCCGTCCCTGTTGCTTTTTTGACCGCCCTCAGATTTCCTTGTTGAATCAGTTGCCCTATTTGCAATGCTCGCGGCGAATATGTAGCGCTCGTGGTTCGCGTCCACTTCTTGAGCGAGTGCCAGCGTGGATGGGAGGTCATCGGGTTGTGACAAGAAGAGAATGCCACATAAGGGCTTCTTGAGACCGGAAATAAAGACTCTAAGGGCGTTGGCCCTGTACTTCTCATTTATTGCGTCTGCAATATTTTCCTCGTAGGACATTTTTGTCTTATTTGCAAGCGAAGATAGCTTCTTCTCCACTTCATCATAAAATTCTAACACGCTGGAGGAGCCCTGCCTCAGCGTTGACAGCTCTTGCTCCACCAGGTAGATCGGGCGTTTGTCGGAATATGTGAAATCTAAGCGGACTACAATAGTGTGGTGTACAGGGGGAAAGTGTATTGGATACAGTGAAGAATATCTATCTATCAGTCAATGATAGGTCAGGCGTTAGTCAGTTCGGGGTGACCTATATGAAGCGGCGGGTCGCGCCAATTATCTGGTGGCTAAAGAGCCGACGTTTAGAGCTATAGATAGAAAGTAAACGAATCGTTTGCCTCTTGTGATAAAGGTAATTTTATTTTCCAAATTTTTGTTCTTATATACTAAAATTATAACTGTTATACTACCAAGCATTTCCAGTGCTCCGCCCGATCTTCCAATGTCGCGGAAGTGTGACCAATCAGCGTCACGGGACCTTTTCGGTCAATTCAGCACTTTTCCTCAAGTGCTATTGCCCTGCGGTAGGTGACATCACACAGAGTGCCGATCAGTGCATGTTCCATATGTGGGACACTGCACTGCGGTCAGTGTTGTCGTATAACACGCCGCTGGCTTAGCCACTTGAGTGTCGCTTGTGTCGTGCGCGCGGTGCTATTTGACACTTTGGCACATTTGTGCTCAAGTGAAGGGTAATTTATTGGGGTTGGCATGAGTGGCTACGTGGTACCACTACTCCATTGCCCTTAACCCTAATTCCCAGAATTTTAAAAGTAACGTAAACCCAGAAGTGAGACTGTCTGGCTCATATGAGCTAAACTACTGAAAAACTAAATTTATTTTATTTTTCCAAATCTAGTTACTACTTAAACACGTTTTTATTTAAGTTTTTTTAATCTAAGTAAAGAACTTGTAAATACAGGGTCCACAGGAAAACAATTGCTACTGCAACGCTAGAGGCCATGCATTCGGTTTGCGTTTTTTGATATCCCCTTAATTAAAATTTTGTTTATTCTGAGTGTACGAACCTCGCATCCAATAAACTATTGGCTAATACCTTACTGGTGAACTAGTTGGTCATTATTACATTTGTGTTTGTGAGGTTCACACAGTTTTTCAGCACCCTTTTTGCAAGATCCACAACTCCTCGATTACCGTATTTGCATGTGTATGACATTTCAGGAAGTATTAGCACCGTCGCACTTCCATATTCTGATTACATATTTATCGGGATTGGAAGACATAAACTGTATCAACTAGCATCAACATCGGTAAGGCATAAATTCTTCATAATATTACGTAGATTGCAGTATTTTTAACAATTTTAGTAGACTTCATCCTATGCCGACTAGATGTGTGCTAGGCTTAAAAACTATGAACTTGGCACGATCAAAATGCATCTAAACATGAAAAATACAAATATTCTTCCATAGGGTTGATAAAAAGTCAAGGAATTCTGAATAAATTTGAGTTTTTATTCAAATGAGCTCCTGAGGCTCACTTCTGGGTTTACGTTGCATTTTTTAAAAATTGTTTAAAAAAAGTAGAAAAATTTTCTAAAAAATTAAATTTATAAATGAAATATAATTCTAACATTCCATTAGAGGATTACATAAAAAAATTGGAATCGAAAATCTTTTGGTATAGGATTTATCACCATTTGAAATCTTAAGTGAGACTGTGGGGCTCACTTCTGGGAATTAGGGTTAAGCGAAAAATTATTACTTGAAATAATTTTTTAAGATAGCGGTCGGGGTTTTCGGTGGTGGATTTGGAAATGCTTAGCTTACATTATTTAGATTATGAAAATTATGTATATGTACATAGTATGTTTCGTGTTTATAGGGTAGTTTAAATTCTTAGTGTAATATATATTTTATGTTTTTACTTTTTGTTTTGTACAATTTTAGTTGCTACTTGCTAAGTCATTATCTCCTACAAATTTCTTAAGATTATGTAATATCTTATGTCTACCGTTTATTTCAATTGTGGAGTTTAGTCCGTTTCTATCTATAATCTTATATGGTCCATGGTAAGGACTTTGTAATTTCTTATTTGTTTCTAATTTAACAAAAACTAATGGTAAAACTATTTTTAATGGTATGTTGTTGACATTTTTATTATAGTTTATCTTTCTCTTATCTTTAGCTAAATCTATAATATTCCTAGCCTTATTTATAGATGTCTGTAGCCTAACTTTTATTTCGTTGGCGTAATTGTCAATGTCATAAATATCTTGTTATATTTTGTCACATGGTAGTGACGGTAATTTGCCGAAAACTAACTCGTACGGTGAGTACAGCCACAGAACAAACAATATACAGAATGCGCATCTGGTGTAAAGAAAATTTTCTTTGCGGGTTCCAGCGGTACAGCCCGTTTGTGGATGGGGGGGAAGCAGTAAAGGGGACGAGGCACAGTAGTACTTCGGCTATACGAAGTTTTGTCGCTGGTTTCAGCAAACTTCAATTTTCGAAGATCACCTTCATTCTATGTTGGGGTGTTCGACAAGGAATATCAATTGCGAGCTGTGCTGTGCTGATTGACACGAGACGGCGCGCCGCGGCGTACCGTTTGCAAATTCGAATATGCAAGGGTGAGTGTCCGTGTGAAAATAAACGTGCGTGTTGCTTGTGTATGCGCTGAGGCGATTGAAAACAATGCAACTGCACAAGATGAAAAGCAACTTGAATTTCCATGGCTTTCGGTTCTGCTATGAATAATGAACCAAGTGAATTCGCAAAGGCGTACAGGAGAGTGTGCGTTCTTATTGATACAAAAACAAAACCATGAATTTCTGCTGTGCAATGTTGGCATTCATGTAGGCTACGTTGCCTTCTGGCCTAATAAAATTCATACCGATAAATTTTTCAAATTCATGTATTAACAGCCCAATTCTTAATAAATTCACCATATTGACTATTTGTCAAGTTTTGTCAAGAATTGGCATTCTATTTCTAAAAGTAAAAGCTCTTTGCTTGATAAATTGTCAAAAGTGTAAACGCTATTGAGAATAGCTTACAAATTGAAATTTTTTGTTAATTAATTATTGGTATTTATTATTATTATTAATTATTGTTATTTATTGTTATTATTCTTATTTACTTGGTATTTATAACTTTTCTTCATTATTTATTCTTTTTATTTTCTTAAATTTTATATCATTTAGTATTTTTATGTGTTCTTTAGTATTTTTATTTTATTCTTCTTTTTCGTTTTACTTGCAATGTGCTCTCTTAGCCAAATGCAATTTTTTCCAAACAAAATTATTAAAAAGTAATCTAATATAAATTGCTTATGTTCCCTACAAGTAGACGGTTCTGAAAACCACATTTTGTATTCATCTACTGCTGTTACATTTGCAACACACAAATTGTACAAACGCTTTTTTATATTGGAGGAATGAGGGGTTTCCTTAAAGAAACGTATGAAATGTGTTGTAAAAGATTTTTGAAATTAATAAAAAATGAGTCGCTTGGAGCTTTTGCTTTTAAACTACTATTAAAATAGTTGAAATTTTTGAAAAATATAAACATTTCGTTTCCTTGTAAATTACAAGGCTTCAACAAATTATACAAATTACATTCATGATAAAAACTTGATGGTCGTTAACAAAATTTTTCAATTTAAACAAATTTTTTGGGGATTCAACCACGTTTAAATTTTTCAATTCCAACAAATTTCAATTGGATTCATTTCAAAACACGCAACCAGACAGCGCAACGATTAGATCAGGGGTCGGCAAAATTGACAATGAGATGGTGTTAGTGAGCGCAGAGTAATTTTTCTACACTGTATAAAATTAAACCGAAAAGCGAATAAGAAACCAATCGCCAACACAAAAAAGCATACACACAAAAACTACAACAACAAAAACATCTATTTTTTTCATACATAAAATTTCTTGCAGCGTACACAAGACAAAAATCAACGCAGCCACTACACGTGTTGCTTCGTTGCTGTCTGAACCAGCGATTAAGCGATGTGAAAGTGGGAGAGCCGGTAGAAATACATGCACAGAATTTCACTAATATTATTGCAAAATTGCAACCTTGGGGCCTACTAGTAGGCCCCAAGCTTGATCAGGAACGTACTTTTTCCTCCATATAAATTTCTAAAACGGGGTTGCTGTTATAGTTCATTTCAATTTCCAGTGTTGCTGGTGTGAGTCATTTTTTGTGACCAAAGAAATATTTCTTTTTATTTGTATTTTTTTTGGTGCAATTTCGTAATACGTTTGTATAGAACTAACTATAAAAATATATTATTGCCCAAAAGTGTCAAAAGAACCGTTTGGTATTCTTTTTATTGAATTAAATTAAGGTTTTATAAGCTGCATAAAAAAAAAAACAGTCCTGCGTTCGAACTAGAGCATTTATCACCAAAAGCATACCTGTTCTGATCTGATCGTTAGAGATTCGCTAAATGAAGAACTGCGAAATAAAAAGGGCGGCAATTGACCCTGTCGTATTCAACGCATTAAGCTTTGTGTTCTTTGGTATATTTTTCAATAATATCTACGTAATGAAACCAAAAATTTGATATGTTGTGTATTTGATGCAGAAAAAAGTAAATAATTGAAAGAAAACTGGCGGAATTTTAGTTTGCACAATAATCCCTAATATCGGGATAAGAGCGGAAACAGTGAAGAGCTGATCACTGACAGCACACACAGACTGTGTACGTGAATTGCAAAAAACGCACAAAAATCGGCTTACTCTCCCAGTTTCACATCGCTTAATCGCTGGTCTGAACAACGACTGATTGAAAGAGCGTAAGAATGCGTGTGCTGAGCGTACTGCTCGTATGAGTAACAGTGTTGCCAATCTAGCTTTTTTGCGGCTAAATCTAGCCTTTTCTTTTGTCATCTAGCCGCACAATTCGCGAGTTAGCCGCTAGCTTTTTTCCTAGCCTTTTTTTAATTTCCCATGGCCTTTTCTAGCCTTTTTCTATAATACAAAAAACCATAATAGAATAATTAAAAATCATCATAAAAAATCTTACAAAGCAAATGCTTTTCAACACTGTTTCTGAGATTTAACAGAACTTTTTGACATGTCACAATTTTGAAATTACCGACGATATTATTAAAATATCTGAAAACGGTGCTGCATATAGGGATTCTGATGCCTCTGCTGACGAGGAAGTTTATTTTGAGTTGTAAGGAAGAAACTGTTTTTGTAATACTATGTAGCTAAGAGTCAAAACCAAAAAACGAAAGTAAAATCGTTCAATTCACGGAACGGCATTGTTACCAAGCGTTTTATATTCTCTTTAGATTAATAACGCTGATTAACAATTTTGCCATTGCAGTTCAATAAATGCATTTTGATCTGAAGAGAAGTTAAACTATTCTTTTTTATAATACTAGACAAAATATTTGGTTTCATAACTTCAACTTGTTTCCTCCAGAAATTTGTTTCTTTTTTCATTCTTAAAAAAACAACACCAAATCGTTTTGGAAAATCGATATTTATCGTTTTTGAGCAATAAAGTTTCTTAGTTGGAGTATATGCATTGTAAATGTGTATGAATTGCATAGTATAATAAACAAGTAGTCTAACCTGAGAGAGTATTTCTATTTTGTTTACTCATATAATAATACTGCTAAATGCAAAACAAATTATATGAACTTTTTACTATTGGTATCGCATTTACTACGATTATGTTCAAATCAAAATGCGATTATGTTTTCTGTTGACAAATTTTGTACATCAAAAATGAAATATTTCAAAAAATGTGTACTCAAAAGAGGGGAGAGTTCAGGTTAGACTACTTTATAATTATACTACATATGTATGAATTGAAATTTTGTGAATTGTTATTGAAATGTAATATTTTTTGTTATTGTATTTATGTATATAAAATACGTTTGAATGTACGTTTTTGATGTTGATTTTATGTAGCACCAGCATTACGATATGAATGTGCAATAAAATGTTTTAAATAAAAGTTAATATAAAAAATTAGCCTTTTTTCTGGCCTTTTGTTTAATATCGACAAGCCTTTTCTAGCCCTTTCTTTTTGGTCATCTAGCCGCTTCCGCAAAAATATTCTGGCAACACTGATGAGTAAGCCAAGGTGTATTGTTAAGGTGATGGCAGTACTGCAAAAACAAAATTCCCATGTATTTTGTTAGTGCTTTTGGGCATGCTGCTTGTCAAAATCAAATCGAAACACAAACAACACAAAAACAATTTTACCAATTTTTGACAATTAGCATGCCCATTCGCGAAAAATCAGAAGAAAATGAGAAGAAAGCAAAAGAAAATGAGAAGAAAAAAGTTTAATCAGCTGAGTTCCCACCACTACCTTATTAATGTGCCTTGGAGTAAGCTTTGCCGACCAGTGGTATACACACAAAAAATGAGCGCGAACAAGGGAAATTGTGTTTTTGCTTTTGTTGGTTGATTATTTCATTGCATGTGAAGTCAGCGCACACAATTATGCGAATATTTTCGAATAGCCGAAGTGCGTATGGGACCTGCTGCGCTGGTAACAAGGCGAATCACAGCAGCAGTCGCAAAATCACAGCTCGCAGTTGATGTGCGACTGACCACATCAACATTAAGCAAATCAAGGTGTATTAATAAGGTGATGGCACTACTGCAAAAACAAAATTCCCATGTATTTTGTTAGTGCTTTTGGGCATCCTCGTTGTCAAAATCAAATCAAAACACAAGCAACACAAAAACAATTTTTCCAATTTTTGACAATGAGGATGCCCATTCGCGAAAATACAAAAGAAAATCAGAAGAAATCAAAAGAGAATCAGAAGAAAAAAGTTTAATCAGCTGTGTTGCCACCACTACCTTATTAATGTGCCTTGAAGCAAATTATGAAAGCTGACTTCGAATTAAGAAGTGTGCCGAAGTCATCGCGAATATCTTCGAATAGCCGAAGTCTCTCGGTTCCATATACATTTTCCTCATCTTTGCTGCTCCCGCCCGCGTCTGAAATGAAATCGCAAAATTATTTCAGATGCGCCTTCTGTATACTGTTTATTCTGTGGTACAGCGTTTCGACATGTGGTGTCGTATTATACGCGAAAGTATAGTATGGTACCCATTTGTCCCATTCACGTTCAGTTGTAAATGCTAGTAGGTATTCGTGTAGTGTTCTGTGGTTACGTTCGAGTGCTCCGATTGTTTGATGATGGTAGGGTGTCGAAAATATTTGTCACACGTCAAGTAATTTGCATATGTTACGCATTAGCTCATTTGTGAACTCGGTGCCTCGGTCGGATTTCAATGTTTTAAAACAACCGTACTTAAGAATGAACTGTTCTACAAGAGTTTTTGCTGTTGTTCTTGCGTCTTTGGTTTCCATCGGGTGTGCGATAACAAATTTTGTCAGATCGCATTGCATTGTCAATATGTAGCGGAATCCATTTGATACTCTTAATGGTCCGACTGTGTCAATAGTAATTGTTTCGAAGCTTGTTGCTGGCGTGTCTGTTTTGACCAGTTTTTCTTTTGTGTGCCTAATTGTTTTGTTCTTTTTGCAGGTCAAGCAATTGTTAACGAACTCTTTTACCATTTGTCTCATATTTTTCCATACATAGCGTTGTTTTAACTTTAAAATTGTTTTTCTGATTCCTAAATGTCCGGCTGTGCTAGCTTTATGATATTTGTCTATTAGTTCATATTGTTGTAGTTTACTTTGAATATGTCGTGGAGCGTTGTATATTAGTATTTTTATAGGCGAGCATTTATCTTTGTTTAATTCATTATATTTCTTCTTGAATGCATTCAATGTAATATTCTCAAATTTAAAATTTTCTCTGCAAAGGGCTAGCTCCTTTATATGCAGGTTCTTTAGTGAACTGTGTAGTTTCTCCAACATTGAATCTAGATCCAAAGGGTCATCGCTACAAGTCACGTGCACTTCATTATTATCAAGATGTATCGTCGGCCGACGCTTTTCTTTTATTTCAAACTTCAATTTCTTCATATTCTTCACGTCGTTCATAGAGGTACATTCCCATATGTAGAGTTGCGCAGGCTCTTGAGATTTGTCCTTCTTATTGTCGCGTGTTTTGGTACCCTTATCTTCATAAATATTCTCATTTTCAGTAATGTGCGTATCTTCAATATTCTTTGTTTCATTTGCTCTTAAATTTTCTGCCTTGCTCCTTGTAATTGCTAGGTTAGGTTAGGTTAGGTTGAAGTGGTTGCCTCTGTATGAGACACACTTAGGCCTCTTAACGGGCCCGTTGTGATACCACAGGATTCCACCCGTTTGAAATGCGTATGCACCACTGTTTTTTCAACATGTGATATAACACACATTTCAAACGGATGGGGAAAGGGAGGGGAGGGGACCTACAGTTTAACGCCGAATCCGAACGGCGATGGGCAGTTTTTTTCTTTCACACTTGGAGGTTTTGCCATTGCCTGCCAAGAGCGCACTTGTGCGATTCTTGTAATTCTCATTCCCTTCATGTGGATAGCGACAGAAGTAGATGAGTGTTTTTTCCAGCCCTAGCCAGGAATCGAACCCGGGGCGCTCGGTATGAGAAGCCAGCGCGCTACCCGCTGAGCTATCGAGGCCGTAATTGCTAGAATTTCTTTTCGTTTGCCGTCATTTACGTTATCTTCCTGTGCTGGAATCATTGCCTTCAGGGTGTCGCTGTCGATTTTTATGCGTGATAAAGCATCCGCGTTTGTGTTAATTTTTCCTTGTTTGTATATTATTTCGAAGTCATAATCAGATAAGTCTAATCTGATTCTTGTCATTTTTGATGATGGGTTCTTGTGTGAAAACAGTGATACCAGTGGTCTATGGTCGCTGACTACGATGAATTTTCTCCCGTAGAGGTATGGTCTGAAATAGTTTATTCCCCAATGTATTGCTAAAAGTTCCTTTTCTATTATTGGTTTATTGATGTCGTGTTTCTGTAGTGATTTGCTTGCATATGATATAGGTAGGTCATGTCCGATTTCTCCTTGGAATAATACTGTTCCTAGGGCGAAGTCTGAAGCGTCTGTTGTTAATATGAAGGTTTTGTTGAAATCTGGATATTGTAGTATTGGTGTGTTGGTTAACTTCTGTTTTAGTGTTTCGAAAGCTGTTTTGCACTCGTCTGACCAAATGAAAGGTGTACCTTTCTTAAGGAGAGAGTTTAAACATTTTACTATTGATGCGAATTCTGGTATGAAACGTCTGTAGTAGTTGCAAAATGCTACAAATCGACGGACTTCATCAGCATTCGTTGGTGTTGGATATTTTAGTACTGCTTCGCATTGTGTTGGATCTGTTCTGATGCCTTTGTCTGTGATTAAGTGGCCTAAGTAAATTACTTCTGGTTTTAGAAATTAGCATTTGCTTGCATTTAATTTCAAGTTGTACTGTTGTAGGCGGTCAAAAACTTTAATAAATTTTTCGTTGTGGTGTTTTAATGAACAACCGAATACTATTATATCGTCAACATAGAGGAATGCTTCTGAGCTGAGTCCACTTAGTGCTAGAGTAAGCATGCGTTGAAAACTGTTTGAAGATATCTTGAGGCCAAACGGTAGTCTCTGTTTTCTTTATTGTATAATTAGACAAGTTTTCTATTTTTGGTCGGATGTTTTTTATGGTTATTGTTTTGTCTGTTGTGTTGATTATTTTTACGTGGCATTTGCCTATTGCTGGTGCGATGGAATTTGCCAAAAATACTTTGTTTGCAAGTTCTTGGTTTAGTATTACACTGTCTTCTTGAATACTCATGTTGATTGGCAATATTACTTCACATCTTGGTGTTATTGTGTGTGAGGTGTTTGGCGGTGGGTTGGTTGTTATGGGGAATATATCTATGGCCATATGGAAGAGTAGCTTAAGTCGAAAATTGAAGTTTGAAAACCATGTACACATAAATTGTTCTGACCAATGCATGGTTCTTTCAAAAGACTTGAGCTAATTAGTAAACACACATAATATTGTTAAAGGACAGGATTTTTCAAATCGGATGAAACACATTTAAGGGGAGGTTCTCATCTAGACCACCAAAAAGTAGGTTAACTTTGGGAATTATTTACAGGAAAACTAAAACACATATCAAGACGATATTTGGCAGTTTGATACAATGTACTTTTATTTATAGATTTCTATTTTTATTATTAGAAAAAAAACAAAATGGCGTCCGTTATTAGGCTTTTCCGACGGCATGTTTTGGAAATTTTGGTCAACTGCCCGGTGTCCGGTTGCAAATCAATCTGAAATCAAAAAATTTTTGATGTAGCATAAACTAGAACAAATTTACTAAAGAATGACCTATTATTTAAGAAAAAATATCAAAATTGAAAAAAATGGCGCGACTTTGAAATTTGAGTGCCGTTTTCAGACCTTTTTTTCCAGAATTTATTATTTAAAAAAAAAGTTAATGTTAAAATATTGAAATGAAAATAGGTCATTCTTTAATAAAAATTGTCTTCTTCAAAATGAAAGTAACTAGAAGAAAATCGGTTGAACCGTTTTCGAGTTATGCACCGGGCAGTTTTGAAATATCTGGTCCTGAGATAATGGCTTGTTTAGTTGGAGCAAGTTTTAGCTATTATTTTGTAAATTTGAACTGGCAATATTTTCAATGTTAAACAACATTCCAGACATGTTAAACTTTCAGAAAATGCAAAAAAAAAAAAGAAAATTTCAAGATTCTAGATGAGAACCTCCCCTTAAGCGCCTAGACTTCTATAAAGCTCTAGACCACTGATCGGCAAAGCTTACTCATACGAGCAGTACGCTCAGCACACGCATTCTTACGCTCTTTCAATCATTCGTTGTTCAGACAGCAACGAAGCAACACGTGTGGTGGCTGCGTTGGTTTTTGTCTTGTGTACGCTGCAAGAAATTTTATGTATGAAAAAAATAGATGCTTTTGTTGTTGTAGTTTTTGTGTGTATGCTTTTTTGTGTTGGCGATTGGTTTCTTATTCGCTTTTCGGTTTAATTTTATACAGTGTAGAAAAATTACTCTGCGCTCACTAACACCATCTCATTGTCAATTTTGCCGACCCCTGCTCTAAACCACTGGTCTGCAAAGCTTAATCATACGAGCAGTACGCTCAGCACACGCATTCTTACGCTCGAAGCAACACGTGTGGTGGCTGCGTTGATTTTTGTCTTGTGTACGCTGGAAAAAATTTTATGTATGAAAAAATAGATGTTTTTGTTGTTGTAGCTCACTAACACCATCTCATTGTCAATTTTGCCGACCCCTGCTCTAAACTCAACAACAACTCAACTCTCTTATGTCGACTTAAGCTACTCTTCCATATGACCACAGATATGTTCTTCTTCATTTATTATCATTGTTAATGTGAACGTTTCGTAGTCTATTCTGCACATGTATTTGCCCTGCAGGAAAAAAGTAGTCAGTTGGCAAAAGTAACTAATTTTAAACTAATTATTTGACAACTAATTTGTAACTGATTGAAAAATCATGCATGGCAATACAGTTCACGAGCGCATGCGCCGCACTCGTTGCGTTGTTCGTCAAAAGGACAAGGCGCATGCGCGATGAATAAGGGCTGCCTATTGTTTGAAAATTTATATTTTCTGGCTTTACGTTTGCGATCCTTAGAATTTGTAAGTGAATCCAATGGTTTGGCAACATTGCTAACCAAAAACGACGTATCCGTCGAAGCGTGCGCGTTAAAAAGGACGCCAAATCGTGTGTATCCGTCGAAGCGTACGCGTGGAAAATCGAATATAAGTGCGTATTAAAAAGAGGTGCGTATTAAAAAGAGGTGCGTAAAATAATTGCGTTAATTATTTCATTCAAAATGAATGCATCAAAAGCAAGAAGCATTCGCCGAAAAATAAAAAAACAGAGAGACATTTATCTTAACCGACTTACAAGTGAAAATACGGCTGAAAGCACGAGTGAACACGTGCAAGTTAAGCATTTGTGCGCGCAAAATTACAGCGAGCCTGAAGCAGAAACACCAAAGTGCAGTACGCCGCCGCAAAACACGCTGAAGAAAAAGCTGCAAAAGTGGTTTCTAAAGAATAGGCAATAGAATAGGAATTTTAAACGAGGAGAATCTAGATGTGCCCTTAAGTGCTGCTTCTTTTATGGAGAGTAGAAAGCCGGTGTTAGTGAGAAAAGTTGCTCCCGGGCTTTATACTCATTTGGGCCTGGAAAATCAATTGAAGAAAATTTGGTCCAAAATTTCCTCATTTGAAAAAATAGTAGCCGATATTAATATAGACGGGTTACCTCTATTTAAAAGTTCACCAAAACAATTATGGCCTATATTGGTGAAAATTATAAACATTCCCAACTTGTCAGTATTTGCCATTGGAGTTTACGTTGGTAAAGCGAAGCCAAACTGTGTGGATGATTTTCTTAGAGATGCAATATCAGAGATGAAAATACTAACGGAAAGTGGATTTTCAATTGAAAACAAAACAATTGGATTTCAGATAAGGGGAATTATTTGTGATGCACCAGCGAAAGCATTTGTTGGTGGAACCGTTGGTCACACTTCTTCCCACGGTTGCTGAAAGTGCACACAAGTTGCAAGAAAAATAAATAACGTACTAACATATAATGTTGAAAGTGTCAATCTAATATCTGATGACGATTTTACTGGACGAAGATATATTCTTCACCACAACAAGGTTTTTCGACAAAAGAAAACTCCATTTGAATTATTGAATTTAAAAATGATTAGCCAGGTACCATTAGATGCGATGCACTTAGTTGATCTTGGAGTCATGCGAAAAATTCTGATACGTCTTTTCAATGACAAAATTAATTTTAAAATGACTAAAAACCAGAAGAATTACATATGCGGCCACTTACAATCGCTTGCAAGTCATATTCCAAAAGAATTTGTACGAAAACCGAGAACTCTCGTTGAAGTTTTTCATTGGAAAGCGACCGAGTTCCGCCAATTTTTGCTATATACTGGCATTTTAGTTTTCAAAGGAAAAATGCATGATGATTTTTATTACGTATTTCTATTACTCCACTCAGCCTGCAGATTATTGGCATCTCCAACAAAACATAGAAACAATATTCGAACAGCACACAACAACAACAACTTTTTGTGCAAAATTTTCCTATTATTTTTGGAGAAAATAGTGTTTCGTACAATGTTCACGGTCTGCTACATTTGAGCGAATGCGTTAATCAGTTCGGACCCTTTTACAGTTTTTCTGGTTCCGATTTCGAAAACTACTTACAATTGCTGAAAAAGTACGTAAAAAAACCAACAAAGATATTGCAACAAATATCTTATAAAATACAGCAAGAGCGAATTGAGAAGGTAGATCAGTTTAAGATCAAAGAGAATAATGGGATGATTGTTAGCATTGAATTTAAACTCTATTTGAGTTTAAAACCTTCAGATAGCTATTGCAGCATTATACCGCACAGTCCCATTAAAATTGTTGGTTTCCGTAAAAATCCAAATTTAGTTGTTTTAGGTTGTTTTCACAGAACCATGTGACTCATATTCATCTTTAGGTATTTGTGTCGTAGGTAAAGAACCAGAAGGGGGTACTGAAGAATTACAATTAAATCAAATAGAATATAAGTTTGTTTGTCTCCCCTATGAAGATAAGTTACTGTTAATACCTGTTTTGCACCAAAATTAGATAATGAACCAGAACAGCAAAATTACGCGTTTCATTGCGGCGGCGTCGGATGATGTTTCACTTTCGCAAGGTAATGCTGACCTTGTATTATTTAGTATTGAAAATAATTTTAGCTTCTTAACATTTCAGATACAAACAACTGCCACAATTGCCAAAATACTAAGCGTTTTGAAGAACAACTTCAAGAATTAAAAAGTAAGTTGCATCCAGACGTTAACATGGAATATACCCATTACTGGCATGCCTAAGATGTCGAGTTTGAAAATTCCCTTTTATCAAAGATTGAATTCTTAAACTACAGCTACTGACTAAGCACGATTTCATTCCAGACATAATAGAATCGCAGAATAAGATAATAATGGAGACTTTGGCAACACATACTGTGTTAATTAGGCAAATCGTCCATCAGGACGCTAGTATTGAAGATGTCATTTCCACTTTCCCACTAAAGACAATTGACGAAATAAGCAAGCTAAATGACAATATAACAGAGACGAACCAGAACCACTATGTAATACATATTTTGCACTTATGCTTTTATACTTTTACTTATACTTAGACCTTATACTTTTCATATATTTAATAGGTTAAAACGATAAAAAATTTGCTGAGAGGGAAATTGAAGAAAAATCTTACAACTGTACTAGCTGCTGACGTTATTGTAGCCGTAAATATCTACGGAACACACGGAAAAAAAAGCCTGAAGGACTTCAGCAAATTTTTTAAGGTTTTACTTGGTATGTATGCACGTACACATATGCAAAATCACATTACTGTGCATAATATTCCTTTATCTAATTCAACAATTCGTTCCTTTTTTAAATAGATGCAATAAATGCGGATGATCCTTTGGAAGAGCTGAGAGGAGCTATTGCCACGGTGAAAAGAAGGCATTTTCACAATGCCTGTATAAATAAAGCTAAACGGCAAAAAGAAGTAACGAATTAGTTTTATATAGTACCTGACTGAATTATTATTTTTTTGTTTTGTTTACACGTTTCTGTTATAAGGTTTTTTTTACTTATACAGTTTATAAATTAATATTATTAGACAAATATGTTTTTGTTACTAAATGAATTACATTGTTATTTTTTATGAAATGCCTTTAATATTTTCCGTTTTGTTTGGTTTTAGTTATAAGTTGTAATAATTATATTTATTTATATTATTTTAAATAAGTGCACTTTGTTTTTGAAAACATGTAATAAAAAAAATTATGAATTGAATGCAATATATTTGAAAATACATTTGAAGGGGTTATATGTAAGTAATTTTTAATGGGTTACTATTTGACTAGTTTAAAATCAGTTTCAAACTAACTAATTTTTAACTAGTCCCAAAACAACTAGTTTTAAATGAGTCCATTGCGGACTAATTATTGATTGGTTTGGAAACAACTAGTTATAAACTAGTTGGGATGTCATGCAGAGGTAGACAATTGATGTGCTGCTAGAACATCGCCACGTTAAAATAATCACTTCTTTTCAAGCAAAATAACTAATTTGTAATCAGTCCTGTACAGAAAAGGACTAGTTATAAATTAGTTTAAAATTAGTTACATTTCCTGCAGGGTGAGTCAGAAGTCTCTACCAATGATTCCATTTGTTACGATTGGGAAATTTTCATTGACCAAGTGGAAGTTCAATTCTGCTTTGTTTTTTCAAAGTGGGAATGTCAGTTTTAATTAGTGTCCGACCGAATATTCGGTTTCAGTTTCGGCCAAAAAATGGCCGAATAGCCGAAACCGAAACTTTCTAGAATATTTTTTACATTTTATTGTGTAGCAGATATATAGTAAAAGGAGGAGTAATTTAGATGCCAGCAATGTAAATAAACTTCTTTTTTTAGCATATAATATTAAATTATTTAATTTTGAATATTATCGAGTAAGGTACGAAAGGGTGATTTCTTCTTGTTTACGTTTTTAAAAAATGAATAAATTGTTTTTATTAATAAGTATTTATTTATTTATGCTATGTTTGTTTGTTTGTTCTTTATTTACTTAATGTAAAATTCGTTTGTTGAAAAAAGTGCTTGATATGGTGATTTTTATTTCAACTAGAAAGTTTCGGTTTCGGCCGAATATTAAAAAAAAACCGAATATTCGGTTTCGGTTTCGGCCCAAAAAAGTGGTTTCGGTCGGACACTAGTTTTAATGTTCCCAGTGAGTCTATTTTTTGTGTGGATATTCCTGTTAGTTTACATGTGTTTTCTGTGTTGATCTCAAGATTGTCATCGTTGTTTGTTTTACACCAGAGGTGCCCATGCCCTATGCTCTCGTTGCTCATTTATTTTTGCAAATCCTCTTCAGCATAGGCTGAGGAATCTCATTCCTCATTTGTTTTTGTAAATGATCTGCGGCATAGGCTGAGCATTCTACACCTTTTCAAGTTCGATTTCAGAAAGTGTAAAAGCAATTTCAGAAAACTGAAATTGAATTTACGCTTTCTGAAGTTGCTTTACGCTTTCTGAAATTAAATGTATATTTCTGAAATTGAATTTACGCTTTCTGAAATTGCTTTTACGGTTTCTGGAATTGCTTTTACGCTTTCTGAAATTGTTTTTACACTTTCTGAAATCGAACTTGAAAAGGTGTAGTATACTCACACAGCACTCCGCACGCATTGGCGACAGTTATCTTCAACGTAGGTTTTGTTGTTGTCTAGCGAATGAATTTGCTTCAAAACGTGTGCGGCTGTCGATTGAGAAGCACAAAAAAAAATTCGGTGTTTGTTTCGTTTCAACGAAGATGACTCGGGATTCGCTAATGTTTTTGTTGTTGTCGATTATTGTATTGTGTGTTATTGTGTGTTTTGGTTCTTTTTCTCATGTAGCATTTATGATCAAAAGCCTGAGCTACAAATGGAGCTATGTGATCTGCAATGCGACTCTGAACTTCAAATATCTAATTTAAAGGGCATTGACTTTTGGAAATCTTTAACACCAAATAAATATCCTTTACTTTACAAAGAAATTTTAAGTTTGTATTCCATGTTTGGTAGCACATATATTTGTGAAAGTGTTTTTTCGAATTTAAAATTAATAAAAAGCAAGCACAGAAATAGAATAAGCAACGAACATTTGGAGGCTTTATTAAAATAGTCGACAACTGATATTGATATCAATTTGGATAATTTATTAGAAGGATCATGGAAGAAGGAAGATTAGAATTGTTTTTTTTTTTAAATAACATTACAGAAAATGAAATTTTTTTTTTCGGTGTACATACTGAATTCCATTTTTTTGTTTGCATTTTTTTGGGCAACCTTACATGTATTGGTGTTTGCTCTTCCATAAGTAAATTTTGGGCACCCTTATTTTACACAGTGATATGTCTGCTCCGGTATCAATGAGGAATGTTAAGGGTTTACTAAATTGGTTGCATTTCAGTGTGACGTAGTTTGTCAAATTCTCTGATATTAGGTAAATTCTTTGTTCATTTGTTACTGCTCCCCCGGAGGAATATGATTGTCTCCCTCCGGGTCGCCCGAGTTTTTCTGAATGTAATTGATGCGTGTGGGGCGACCATTGTTGTTGAAATTTTGGTTTCGGTTCGCATTATTGTTGTACCTTGAATCTTGGTTGTAGTTTCTAAGTTTTGGTTATTGTTTCTTTGGTTTTGATTTCTGTTATTGAAATTTGCGTTGGCCGTGTGACTGTTTGGTCTGCCGTTGTTGTTTGTGTTGCGAGGATTTGCTTGATAGTTATTTTGATTGTTTGTGGGACTGTAGTTAGTTTGTTGACTGTTGTTCCTGTAGTTGTTGTTGTTTCTAAAATTGTTGTTATTTTGGTATCTGTTGGTGTATTGTTGGTTAAAATTGCTGTTGTTTGTTCTATTTTGATAGTTGTTTCGGTTATTGCTGTTCCTGTTGATAAACATCACTCTTGCCTCTGTTTGTTTATTGTCATTTTCTAATTCTAATGCCATCTAATTCGACTGCTTGATTGAATGTTTTTGGCATTGCTGCGAAAATGGTTTGTTTATATTCTTCGTTCAGCCCATTTTTGAATACCGTGAGACTGTATTGCTCGTTAATTTTTGTTATTATATTGCGTTCTATTGTGGTTAGTTCGGAGCCAGCTTGAGCTATTTGTAATTTGTTTAGCTCCGCTATTAGGTTAAGTATCTTGTTCTTGTACGTGGTTATGTCGAGATTTCTCTGGACGAAGTATGATAATTGATTCTGGAGCTGGGGAATTGTGTTTGTGCTCTTGTATCGTTCATTCAATAGTATGGTTAGTTCTTCAAACGTTCTTGGTATATCGTGGCCGATTGCCGTCCTAGTTGTAAGGGTCAACTTGGCATAGAATACAAATTCTAGTAATTCGGTTTTGCCAGTAGCGTCCAATTTTTTGTAGATTAATTCTGTTATTTTCGTCTCGTCTAGGTCTCTGTAGTTACCTGAGAAATTCGGTATGGCTTTCATTGCCGTTTTGATATTGAAAGAAGACATGTTTGTTGTTTTTTCCGAGTTGTTATCAGTTTGTCTCAATTTTAGTGTTTTGACGATGTCGTGGTATGTCTTGTTGAAGGCTATTTTTATGCCTGTTGTGTAGCCGTTTTCTGTCAGTTCTGTCAATTGTTTTTCAAACTGTGCTTTTAATTCGGCAACAGTTTGCTGTTTTTGTTCTAGCGTTTCTTGAGTGTACCTACGGTTGGGTGTCTTTCGTAAATTTGTTTGAATTTTTTTTAGATTGTCGAGGATGTCCTCCATACTAATCGCGTATGTTTAGCATGTCGAACATGCGGTAGGATCCTCACATGTCGTGTTATTTCTTCTGTGTTTGATGTTACAGCCGCCGTGGCTCAGTTGGTTAGTGCGTTGGACCGCTAGTCGCAGGCAGCAACCTCAGGTTCAAATACTGCCTGTAATAACACCTAAAAAAATAACGGGAAAACTCGTTTTCTCTTTCGGTGGCTGTCCTCTCAGCTGGAAATGGCAAACCTCTGAGAGTAAAAATTGCTTATGAAAAAGCTCCCAACCTGCCGTTCGGAACCGGCATAAAACTGTAGGTCCCTTCAACCCGCGTACAAATTCACACGCACAACACGGGTGGTTGCGGGAAGCTAGGCCTTAGTTTCGCGTAAGCGGGCTGTCGTGCCAGTCAATTATTAAATTATTGTTTGATGTTACAAGTGCTTAAATGTAATTATTACGTATTCTTGTTTATATATTTTTTCTTTTAGTTTCTATTTGTGTATTGTAAAATTATGAGAAGAATACATTTACAATTCTTATTCTATTCTATTAGTTAAAGTGTTGTTGAAAATTTAGGAGCAAATTTTTGGATCTGGCGATGCGGTCTCATCAGGTACGCAACTTTTGTGGTTAGCTGTTTGCGTAGCGCTTTGCTTTCTGTCAATAAGAAGGTGATCGGTGCCATTGTCATCGGTGCTTGGGTTGTCATCATTCCGACGTCGTCAGTTCGTGGTCTGCAGGATCGTGGAATCGGCAGGTTTATCTGTTGAAGTCAAGGTTTGGTCGGCAGGATCGCCATGAGGTGTACAGGGGGAAAGTGTGTTGGATACAGTGAAGAATATCTATCTATCAGTCAATGATAGGTCAGGCGTTAGTCAGTTCGGGGTGACCTATATGAAGCGGCGGGTCGCGCCAATTATCTGGTGGCTAAAGAGCCGACGTTTAGAGCTATAGATAGAAAGTAAACGAATCGTTTGCCTCTTGTGATAAAGGTAATTTTATTTTCCAAATTTTTGTTCTTATATACTAAAATTATAACTGTTATACTACCAAGCATTTCCAGTGCTCCGCCCGATCTTCCAATGTCGCGGAAGTGTGACCAATCAGCGTCACGGGACCTTTTCGGTCAATTCAGCACTTTTCCTCAAGTGCTATTGCCCTGCGGTAGGTGACATCACACAGAGTGCCGATCAGTGCATGTTCCATATGTGGGACACTGCACTGCGGTCAGTGTTGTCGTATAACACGCCGCTGGCTTAGCCACTTGAGTGTCGCTTGTGTCGTGCGCGCGGTGCTATTTGACACTTTGGCACATTTGTGCTCAAGTGTAGGGTAATTTATTGGGGTTGGCATGAGTGGCTACGTGGTACCACTACAATAGCCTCGAAATTTAAAACTGTACTGAGAGTACAGCATCGGCGGCACCAAGAATTTTGTTTCGAATTATAGTGACAGCTTGATAATGTTTCGAGCTGCCATTATAACCGCTGAATACTTCGTACGCGTTATGCGCAGCTTCACGCCAGGACACATAAGAATCAGGTTGCCCCGAGAATTCTGGTAATGATTTTATGACGTCAAGTGACTCTTCGCATACCCTGCCGGGGACGATCTTAATTTTTTCATATTTTGCCACCACTGGTTTCTGGGACAGACTAGTAACCTGATCCAGTAGCCCTTTCAGTTTTTTTCGAACTCCTTTCTTTGCATTCCCAGGGCGGCAGTAACGGCTGCGTTTACTACTTGTGTCAGTTGCTCTTCGTTCATTTTGCTATTCGTTTTCGATTGCTCTGATAAAGCAAAATTCTCAAATTCGTAAATTAAACCGGAGAGGCCTAATGTAGAATCGTTTACGTAGTTCATATGTCAGACCACCAATCACAGAACACAATTTCGAATTTATTTATTGAATTTATTTATCAAAAACTGTATGCGCTAATTATTAATTTGTATGCGCCAACTATTTTTTATTTTGTAATCTTAACAAAAAAGAAACGAGTCACTCAACTGTATTGTTGACTATAATTAAAGAATATACAATATAAAGAATACGCATCTTAAAAAATTTTGCAAACGTGTTTGTAGACGCGGGCGGTAAGAGATGAGCGGAGGCATAGGTTGCAGGAAATTTGCTATCGCTCAACAGTTTGCGAGAACGTAAACACTGCGTTTGACAACAGCAAAAAGCAATGTTGTTGTTGCAACGGCTCCGCTCGTATATATTGAAATGGTGGTTGTTGTGGCGTAGTGATCGCTAATTTTTTGCATGCGTCGAAGCGCAAGCGGAGAGCAAACAACGAACCAAAGCATCGTCATCGTCGTTTCAACGAAGATGATTCGGGATTCGCTAATGTTTTGGTTGGTGTCGTTTATTGTGTGTATGCTTTTTTGTGTTGCCGATTGGTTTTGCTGCACAAATTGCTGTCATGTCACCATCAATCGAATCTTTGTGGTGTATGGCTTTCTGCTGGCCAATGCTTTGATTGAAATAAAAATTTGATGGTTGATCCCAATTTAAAATGTTTAAAAATATTTTTACGTGGCGAGTTCGAAGTAAAACTATTTGTTTATATTTTCACATGGTTGATTACAATTTTGAGAATATGGGTAAACTACGAAAAAAAATGAACTGATGGGCATATTGACTTCAAAATTCGTGAAAACACTTGAAATCAAAAATAATTAGATACGTGTTTTAAGTTAGTTTTTTTTTGAAAATCGAAATCTAACGGACAAACCAAGGGTTAAAAGATTGTATTGAAAAACATAATTTAATAGCTTTATTGACTTTCCATAGGGCGAAAGCAGTACTAAAGCACTAAATAAAGAAATAAATAATAAGACAAGTATTTTGCCATAATTAAAATGTTATTACGGCATGCCTACGTTTAAAAATAGTATAAATATTCTACACCTGAATGGTTCCATGGCGAATGATGCGACCATAAATTTACAATATTAGATTTTCTTATTTTAGTTCTTTTAAACAAGCATTATATGTATGTGGGCCGTAAAAAAAGTTCTAAAGAACGGGACGGATAATTATTACGGGCTAATAAAAATGTCTTCCTTTCTTTCCAATCCCTTTTTATTTAATTGTCTTTGATTACTTATTATTTATTTTTTAATTGCCTGTAGCGATCATATAGGTCGCCATGCCAGCCATATTTTATTTTCTTTTCTATGATTTGCGCACACTACAGTCGACAGTGAGTTCAGGAGCAATATGAGACGCCGTGCAGGCTTATAGAAGAAGAACAAAAGCCAGCCAGAAAATAGAAATAGTTTTACAATTTCAATTTTTCGCCAGCGCAACAACAACAGCACATCGTCTTCCTCCTCTTCGGACAATTGTGCGAGAATGAACGAGCGAGCACAGACGCAGCATTCGTGTTTCCATGATTTGCGCTCAGAGCATTATGCTCTCATTTCAAGTGTTTCGTCTCGTTGTCTACCCCCCGCATCTTGAAGACGGGTGGCGATATCAGCACCCGCATTCAAATTTTTGCTTGTACGTGATGCACACTCTTTATGTTTCATACTTTTTGCTATAATCAACAAATAAAATTTATGTTGCATTGTAATAGTTAAATTGCAATTTATTTCTTAAAAAACTTATAATAATTATGTCCCTGATATTTACACTTAACAATAAATGTTTAAATTCTTAAGAAATCTTTGCTTAGGCCTTAATACATTTTATTAAAAAAATATTCATACTTGCGTTATCAACACTACTTTTCAGATAAATGAGATTACACAGTGCGCCAACAAATGTAACACACGAAAAAATCTATATACTCGCGAAACTAGGGGCCAAATGTAGTAAAACTGCGTTGTTAGTTTTTCTCTCTGACGTCAGGATTTTTTTTAAAGGACTTTGAAATTTCAAGGATATGTTTATTTCAAAAAATTATTTTAAAAATTGAGCGCATTGCAGAATAACAATATGGGTATCAAATGAAAGAGAAAATCCTTAGAATCTTAGAAATTTTTTTGTTTTGGTGCAAAAGGACGAAGAGGTATTGACAATGTCCTTTTAAAACTTTATCCTTGAATATCCTTGCAAATTTCCAATAATTTTTTTTGGAAAATAATGTATTTTAAGGACGCTACTACATCCTTGAATTTCGGCCTCTTAACTTTATTAGTTTAAGATATAAAAAATTTAGTACTAGTCCTTAAGATATATTTTTTCAAAAAAAAATTATTGGAAATTTCCAAGGATATTCAAGGATAAAGTTTTAAAAGGACATTTTCAATACCTCTTCGTCTTTTTGCACCAAAATATTAAATTTTCTAAGATTCTAAAGATTTTTCTCTTTCATTTGATACCCATATTGTTATTCTGCAATGCGCTCAATTTTTTAAATAAATAAACATCTCTGAAATTTCAAAATCCTTTAAAAAAAATCCTGACGTCAGAGAGAAAAATTAAAAACGCAGTTTTACTACATTTGGCCCCTAGTTTCGCGAGTATCTAAATTTTTTCGTGTGTTTTGAAATTTTTTGATTTATGTCGCACGGTGTATATAGCATAAAATGGTTAAAGCACTCATAATGAAGAATTTGACATGAAATTGAGAAAATTTGACGATTTCTTGGAAAACAATTTTCTCAAAAAGTTCATTCATTTTTCTATGTTAACCCAGCGGAAAAGTTGGGAATGCATGCGGTTTTTCATGCACGAATTCGTATATGAAAAACCCAAATAGAAAACATATATTACCACGTAAGCGAGGGTGTAATGCATAGCTTTCATTTCTTCAAATTGTGCTTTGTTTTTTATACCAAAGAGATTGCACCTTCCGAAGAAATTCTGAGAGAGCGGCGCAATCTTTCTTAGAATAATAAACTGTTTCTTTGAAAAGGTCGCTTCTATTGTTTGTTTATTGTAATTTTCTAATTCTAATGCCATCTAATTCGACTGCTTGATTGAATGTTTTTGGCATTGCTGCGAAAATGGTTTGTTTATATTCTTCGTTCAGCCCATTTTTGAATACCGTGAGACTGTATTGCTCGTTAATTTTTGTTATTATATTGCGTTCTATTGTGGTTAGTTCGGAGCCAGCTTGAGCTATTTGTAATTTGTTTAGCTCCGCTATTAGGTTAAGTATCTTGTTCTTGTACGTGGTTATGTCGAGATTTCTCTGGACGAAGTATGATAATTGATTCTGGAGCTGGGGAATTGTGTTTGTGCTCTTGTATCGTTCATTCAATAGTATGGTTAGTTCTTCAAACGTTCTTGGTATATCGTGGCCGATTGCCGTCCTAGTTGTAAGGGTCAACTTGGCATAGAATACAAATTCTAGTAATTCGGTTTTGCCAGTAGCGTCCAATTTTTTGTAGATTAATTCTGTTATTTTCGTCTCGTCTAGGTCTCTGTAGTTACCTGAGAAATTCGGTATGGCTTTCATTGCCGTTTCGATATTGAAAGAAGACATGTTTGTTGTTTTTTCCGAGTTGTTATCAGTTTGTCTCAATTTTAGTGTTTTGACGATGTCGTGGTATGTCTTGTTGAAGGCTATTTTTATGCCTGTTGTGTAGCCGTTTTCTGTCAGTTCTGTCAATTGTTTTTCAAACTGTGCTTTTAATTCGGCAACAGTTTGCTGTTTTTGTTCTAGCGTTTCTTGAGTGTACCTACGGTTGGGTGTCTTTCGTAAATTTGTTTGAATTTTTTTTAGATTGTCGAGGATGTCCTCCATACTAATCGCGTATGTTTAGCATGTCGAACATGCGGTAGGATCCTCACATGTCGTGTTATTTCTTCTGTGTTTGATGTTACAGCCGCCGTGGCTCAGTTGGTTAGTGCGTTGGACCGCTAGTCGCAGGCAGCAACCTCAGGTTCAAATACTGCCTGTAATAACACCTAAAAAAATAACGGGAAAACTCGTTTTCTCTTTCGGTGGCTGTCCTCTCAGCTGGAAATGGCAAACCTCTGAGAGTAAAAATTGCTTATGAAAAAGCTCCCAACCTGCCGTTCGGAACCGGCATAAAACTGTAGGTCCCTTCAACCCGCGTACAAATTCACACGCACAACACGGGTGGTTGCGGGAAGCTAGGCCTTAGTTTCGCGTAAGCGGGCTGTCGTGCCAGTCAATTATTAAATTATTGTTTGATGTTACAAGTGCTTAAATGTAATTATTACGTATTCTTGTTTATATATTTTTTCTTTTAGTTTCTATTTGTGTATTGTAAAATTATGAGAAGAATACATTTACAATTCTTATTCTATTCTATTAGTTAAAGTGTTGTTGAAAATTTAGGAGCAAATTTTTGGATCTGGCGATGCGGTCTCATCAGGTACGCAACTTTTGTGGTTAGCTGTTTGCGTAGCGCTTTGCTTTCTGTCAATAAGAAGGTGATCGGTGCCATTGTCATCGGTGCTTGGGTTGTCATCATTCCGACGTCGTCAGTTCGTGGTCTGCAGGATCGTGGAATCGGCAGGTTTATCTGTTGAAGTCAAGGTTTGGTCGGCAGGATCGCCATGAGGTGTACAGGGGGAAAGTGTGTTGGATACAGTGAAGAATATCTATCTATCAGTCAATGATAGGTCAGGCGTTAGTCAGTTCGGGGTGACCTATATGAAGCGGCGGGTCGCGCCAATTATCTGGTGGCTAAAGAGCCGACGTTTAGAGCTATAGATAGAAAGTAAACGAATCGTTTGCCTCTTGTGATAAAGGTAATTTTATTTTCCAAATTTTTGTTCTTATATACTAAAATTATAACTGTTATACTACCAAGCATTTCCAGTGCTCCGCCCGATCTTCCAATGTCGCGGAAGTGTGACCAATCAGCGTCACGGGACCTTTTCGGTCAATTCAGCACTTTTCCTCAAGTGCTATTGCCCTGCGGTAGGTGACATCACACAGAGTGCCGATCAGTGCATGTTCCATATGTGGGACACTGCACTGCGGTCAGTGTTGTCGTATAACACGCCGCTGGCTTAGCCACTTGAGTGTCGCTTGTGTCGTGCGCGCGGTGCTATTTGACACTTTGGCACATTTGTGCTCAAGTGTAGGGTAATTTATTGGGGTTGGCATGAGTGGCTACGTGGTACCACTACAATAGCCTCGAAATTTAAAACTGTACTGAGAGTACAGCATCGGCGGCACCAAGAATTTTGTTTCGAATTATAGTGACAGCTTGATAATGTTTCGAGCTGCCATTATAACCGCTGAATACTTCGTACGCGTTATGCGCAGCTTCACGCCAGGACACATAAGAATCAGGTTGCCCCGAGAATTCTGGTAATGATTTTATGACGTCAAGTGACTCTTCGCATACCCTGCCGGGGACGATCTTAATTTTTTCATATTTTGCCACCACTGGTTTCTGGGACAGACTAGTAACCTGATCCAGTAGCCCTTTCAGTTTTTCTTCGAACTCCTTTCTTTGCATTCCCAGGGCGGCAGTAACGGCTGCGTTTACTACTTGTGTCAGTTGCTCTTCGTTCATTTTGCTATTCGTTTTCGATTGCTCTGATAAAGCAAAATTCTCAAATTCGTAAATTAAACCGGAGAGGCCTAATGTAGAATCGTTTACGTAGTTCATATGTCAGATCACCAATCACAGAACACAATTTCGAATTTATTTATTGAATTTATTTATCAAAAACTGTATGCGCTAATTATTAATTTGTATGCGCCAACTATTTTTTATTTTGTAATCTTAACAAAAAAGAAACGAGTCACTCAACTGTATTGTTGACTATAATCAACAAATAAAATTTATGTTGCATTGTAATAGTTAAATTGCAATTTATTTCTTAAAAAACTTATAATAATTATGTCCCTGATATTTACACTTAACAATAAATGTTTAAATTCTTAAGAAATCTTTGCTTAGGCCTTAATACATTTTATTAAAAAAATATTCATACTTGCGTTATCAACACTACTTTTCAGATAAATGAGATTACACAGTGCGCCAACAAATGTAACACACGAAAAAATCTATATACTCGCGAAACTAGGGGCCAAATGTAGTAAAACTGCGTTGTTAGTTTTTCTCTCTGACGTCAGGATTTTTTTTAAAGGACTTTGAAATTTCAAGGATATGTTTATTTCAAAAAATTATTTTAAAAATTGAGCGCATTGCAGAATAACAATATGGGTATCAAATGAAAGAGAAAATCCTTAGAATCTTAGAAATTTTTTTGTTTTGGTGCAAAAGGACGAAGAGGTATTGACAATGTCCTTTTAAAACTTTATCCTTGAATATCCTTGCAAATTTCCAATAATTTTTTTTGGAAAATAATGTATTTTAAGGACGCTACTACATCCTTGAATTTCGGCCTCTTAACTTTATTAGTTTAAGATATAAAAAATTTAGTACTAGTCCTTAAGATATATTTTTTCAAAAAAAAATTATTGGAAATTTCCAAGGATATTCAAGGATAAAGTTTTAAAAGGACATTTTCAATACCTCTTCGTCTTTTTGCACCAAAATATTAAATTTTCTAAGATTCTAAAGATTTTTCTCTTTCATTTGATACCCATATTGTTATTCTGCAATGCGCTCAATTTTTTAAATAAATAAACATCTCTGAAATTTCAAAATCCTTTAAAAAAAATCCTGACGTCAGAGAGAAAAATTAAAAACGCAGTTTTACTACATTTGGCCCCTAGTTTCGCGAGTATCTAAATTTTTTCGTGTGTTTTGAAATTTTTTGATTTATGTCGCACGGTGTATATAGCATAAAATGGTTAAAGCACTCATAATGAAGAATTTGACATGAAATTGAGAAAATTTGACGATTTCTTGGAAAACAATTTTCTCAAAAAGTTCATTCATTTTTCCATGTTAACCCAGCGGAAAAGTTGGGAATGCATGCGGTTTTTCATGCACGAATTCGTATATGAAAAACCCAAATAGAAAACATATATTACCACGTAAGCGAGGGTGTAATGCATAGCTTTCATTTCTTCAAATTGTGCTTTGTTTTTTATACCAAAGAGATTGCACCTTCCGAAGAAATTCTGAGAGAGCGGCGCAATCTTTCTTAGAATAATAAACTGTTTCTTTGAAAAGGTCGCTTCTATTGATTTTCGGAAAAATAACTGCAGTTGTGATAGAAAAATCGGTGAGACAGCAAGCGAGCGGATCGTTTCATCAAACGAAGTGAGTTTTAATAAAGTTTCATTTGCAAAGACAATTAATTTCATTAATCTTTTTAATATATCTTTAGCAGCTCCCAGCGTTTTCATACATATATCACGAAGCCCCGTGGATTAACGGAAACAAGAAATATTTACAAAAATATTCAAAGCAACTTTGGGAAGTATGAATTTACAAAACAACTTAGTTTACTGGATTTTTTTAATATTGAGTTATTTTCCTTTTTCAGAAGACCAAAGTCCAAAGACGAACAAAGAAGCAAAGGCATGTTATTGAAGTGAGAGTATTTTAGTTTTTTCATTTTTACTTATCTCATGTGTTTATATATATTTAATGTATTTGTTTATATGTAATCTATTGAACTTGAATTACTTTAAAAATAAAAACTAACATAAAGCAAAACAAGAAACATTTTATTTTGGGTGTACAGGTTTTTGGTAGATCATTTTATGCATTACCGAGTAATATACGATTTCCTACATGCTAGGCGATTTATGAAAACGTACATGTTTTTGGGATGCATGTCTTCATATACTCCCAGGTAATGCAAAAAAGGGAAGCATTACAATTCGTAGGACATCGCCGTGAGAAAATTCATTCATGTTGTAATGCATAGCTTGCAAGCAAATATGCATTCCTATACATTCCAATTTCCCGCTGGGAAACTTCGCCTACCAGGATGGCACGGAATTAGGGACTAGCACGCAATCAGGCGCATTTACCTTTTTTTATTCTTGCGATTGCAATTAATTTATTTAATATTTTTGTAAATGTATAGAAGTTTGAACCGCATTCGAAAAGGTGTGTTTTTTTTAATAAATTTACTAATAAACTTCATTGTATTTTTGGATAATGTAATGTATTTATGAATTACTTTAACAAATATAAAACAAGTACAAAATATCTTTTGGGTGTACAGGTTTTTGGCATATTACCTACAGTGCCACTTCATGCATTACCTAGTCATATGCGATTTCATGCTTCATATTCGATTATTGAAAAATATATGTTTTTGGCATACATGTTTTCATATATTACCTTGTGGGCATCGCCGTGTTAAAATTCATGCATAATATAGGTTGCATGCCATACATTCCTATGCACTACCTTTTCCTACCCCAGCGGGAATACTTGGAATACTAATATTTACAATATATGTATAATAATACTATGTACTATGTGTGTGTCCAAGTTATTAATTTCATTTTATTGACGCTTAGCTTACCCGTAGTTTTCGCTGAGCGGTCCTCGTGAGAACCCGCATTTTGCTTTGATGTAATGTCCATTGTATGCTTGTGAAAAGAAAAATTATAACATATATTTGTGAACTACAACGAAAAGCAATAGTCCGAATAATATGTTTTGCACACCGCCACGACGACCCTCGGCTCTCTTGTATAGTATAGCATGATGAAATAAAGAAGGTTAAGCAAGTAGCAAATTTGAAACATAGCAATTGACATCTAATTTTGTTTTGACATGGGGGGCATTCCACGCGAAGCGGACAGGTAAAAAAACTCGATGTTTCCGATTTCAATAATATTTGAGTATGTTCTACCTATACGTATTATTGATACGTATACCAAATATTTTTGTGATATAATGACTAGTTAAAGAGTTATGGGACTTTGAAGTTTTCGACAGCCGGTTGGCATGCAGTACTTCAAAGCCGATTATGGAGTCATAAAATTATATATTAAAATAATTAAACCACTGGATTTCTTACTTCATTTACTGAGCTTTTTAATGGTCTTGTTGGAAAAGAAAAAAAAATTTTTTTTCGTAAAAAAAAAAACCAATTAATTTTTTTTCCTTGATTTTCACTAAGTTGGACCATTTTGTTTTTTTTTATTTTTTTTATATATATTGCTAATATTGTATAGAACATTGGTGCCAACTTTTATAATGGGCGTGGAAGTGGATTAGGAGCTAGACTGAAAATACTTCCGAAGGGTGGCGTATCTTGGTACTTAATAGGTATTAAATATCAAATAAACTCATTTTTTTGATAACACAGGCCGACAAAATTCGAACAAATTTCAGAACCAGAAACCAGAGTATACTTTTCCGAAGGTTTTTGGTGCGCTGAACAAGAATCTGGCCTCAGAATTGCTCCATCACGTTAGGTTTTCGAGATATC
Organism: Melieria crassipennis; assembly: GCA_963668005.1. NCBI lineage: Eukaryota > Metazoa > Arthropoda > Insecta > Diptera > Ulidiidae > Melieria > Melieria crassipennis. Next base: position 34,111,274 of record OY764963.1, on the reverse strand, counting down.
CTAACCTAAAAGTGCGAAAATTGCGGTTTTTGCCTATATTTGAGGTTATGTAGCACAGCTATTTTAACTTTTTTTTGTAAAATAACTGCTGGCATCTTAAAGTACAAGCCTTTCCCTTTCAAATGCGCCTTAGTTTGCTCAAAAGTCATTTTTCGTCTTTGAGATATCCAAAATTGAAGTTTGGAATACACATGAGTTATACATTATACACAGAATTTCTCAAGTTTTGTACACCTCATGTGTAGTCCAAACTTCAATTTTGGATATCTCAAAGACGAAAAATGACTTTTGAGCAAACTAAGGCGCATTTGAAAGGGAAAGGCTTGTACTTTAAGATGCCAGCAGTTATTTTACAAAAAAAATAAATAAATAGCTGTGCTACATAACCTCAAATATAGGCAAAAACCGCAATTTTCGCACTTTTAGGTTAGGATATCTCGAAAACCTAACGTGATGGAGCAATTCTGAGGCCAGATTCTTGTTCAGCGCACCAAAAACCTTCGGAAAAGTATACTCTGGTTTCTGGTTCTGTAATTTGTTCGAATTTTGTCGGCCTGTGTTATCAAAAAAATGAGTTTATTTGAATTTAATACCTATTAAGTACCAAAATACGCCACCCTTCGGCAGTATTTTCAGTCTAGCTCCTAATCCACTTCCATGCCCATTATAAAAGTTGGCACCAATGTTCTATACAATATTAGCAATATATATAAAAAAAATAAAAAAAAACAAAATGGTCCAACTTAGTGAAAATCAAGGAAAAAAAATTAATTGGTTTTTTTTTTTACGAAAAAAAATTTTTTTTTCTTTTCCAACAAGACCATTAAAAAGCTCAGTAAATGAAGTAAGAAATCCAGTGGTTTAATTATTTTAATATATAATTTTATGACTCCATAATCGGCTTTGAAGTACTGCATGCCAACCGGCTGTCGAAAACTTCAAAGTCCCATAACTCTTTAACTAGTCATTATATCACAAAAATATTTGGTATACGTATCAATAATACGTATAGGTAGAACATACTCAAATATTATTGAAATCGGAAACATCGAGTTTTTTTACCTGTCCGCTTCGCGTGGAATGCCTCATGGAGAAAATATTTTTCACTCCATTCAAAACATAAAACCGAAAATATTTTGAATTGTGAAAAAATGCCAAACATGTGTAAGACAGCACATGGCAACAAAGTGCCCATGTTTTCCGTGCCGTTGGATGAGAAGCGGAGGAATAAATAGACAGGTGTGTGCAGAATAAACTTTACGGCTTGTTAAAAGTGTGAGCGCCCCATTTCAATTCATCAGTTCCTTCAAAAAAGTTGCCACATCCCTTCACATACACTGTCTACGTCGCTTAAAAACATTGCATAAGATTTTCATCGGTAGAAGCTTTTCTCGAACAAAGAATTTTTAGCAAAGCACTATAATAATTATGAAATTACTTTTTTGATACACCAGGCATAAGTCGGTTAATATCGGGTGTTTTTTTTAGAGGTATAGAACTTCGAATTGAAATAAAACACAAGAAAATCGTTTTAATGTCCATCAATTTGGCTTTATTGGAAGGATAATTTTATGCCATTAATGTTTAAATATGATTTCGGGCATGTGGCCGCCGCGGCTGGCTCGAATAAAGCCAATTCTACAGGTCCAATTTTCAACCACTTTTTCGAGCATTTGGGGCCGTATGTCGGCAATAACGCCACGAATGTTGGGTTCCAAGTCCCCTAACGTTTCTGGTTGGTTGGCGTAGACGAGCGACTTCACATATCCCCAAAGAAAATAATCCAATGGTGTCAAATCACACGATCTTGGTGGCCAATTGACAGGTCCATTCCGCGAAATTATGCGCTCATCGAATGTTTCCTTCAATAAATCGATTCTGACGTGCGCTGTGTGGCATGCAGCGCCGTCTTGTTGGAACCACAACTCATCCACATTCATGCCATCTAATTCGGGAACAAAATAGTCGGTTATCATGGCTCTATACCGGTCTCCATTAACGGTAACTGACTCCTCTTCTGACTGGGTCCTCTTCAACATTTTGCTCTACAGTGGCAATTGTTTCTTCGGTGCGCACTGTTCGACGTCTCTGCGGATGCGTATTATCACATAGAGTAAACGTAGTGCGAAAACGACCCATGGTTAACCGAATTAATTGCTCTGATGGACGATTATGTCGACCATAAAATGGACGGAGCTTGCGGTAAACTTCGCGAACTGAACCATTATTTTCGAAATAAATTTGCACGATTTGCAAGCGTTGTTCTTTTGTCAACCTGTTCATGATGAAATGGCAAACCAAACTGAACATAAATGACATTAGAGTTGCCAGATTTGACCACAAAATGCCAGTTTTATCTCTATTCGAAAAACAAACCTCTAAAAAAAACACCCTATACAAAAAAGAAGAAGACTTTCATGTTCTGATAAAATATTTGGCATAAATGCAGCGAACCCTAGAGAAAAAAAATTCATAAATATGCTCTTTCATAGAGGTTTGGCTGCTGAATTTAACGAACTACACGTTTTGCCTGGGAAATGCCCACAAAAGGCGTTGCTCGGGGTCAAAGTTCAAAGTTGGTATCAAAATAACTCAATCGATTTACACGATATGGATATCAAACGAAAGTTCTTTTTCTTACCTTTCTAATGATATACAACATTAGGTATTAGAGTCCGACCGATTAATCGGCATCGGCTAGTATCGGCCAATAAAATTGGTATCAGCATCGACTAGTATCGACATCGGCCAAAAAAAAAAGAATCGTCATCGGCCTTTTTTGACCGATGCCACATCGGCCGTTTTTGGTCGATGATGCCATCGGCCTATTTTTCTCTAGATTTTAGATAGATTTTCTCTAAATGTGGATATCAGAAGAAGGGGCATTTCATTTTTCAATCTTATCCTTCTTTTTTAAATTGGAAGCATTTTTTAACAGGCCTTTTATTTTTTCCAAATTTGTTTTCTGACTTCTTCCCACTGAATCTGTACAACGGGTTGAATAAAAAACTGAATTTGTATGCAATATTTACGTCACTATTTTTGTTTCTCTCAGTGGATAAATGTGATATATTATTTGTTTTAATACATGTTAATGTATTAGAATTCTGAATTCTCTTGTTATTTTATTTCGTTTTTAATTATTTCTTTTCTCGTTGTTATTTATAGCCCTATTACCGTTTGCGAGTCGCCTGAAAATTTAAGCGAGTCGCTGCATTTCGTATTATGGTTTGCGAGCAAGGCGAATTGATACAGGTGATAGCGTAAGGGCAACAACAAAATTTCAATGTATTTTGTTTTTGTTTTCTGGGTTTAGATTGTCAAAATCAGCCAATCAGAACAAAGCTTGCTTTTTTCATTTTTAAACTGTCAAAGTTTTACACAGGCATTTTGACAATCTAGACTTTTTCCACCAGAAAAAAATCAATTCGCCTCATCCAAGAGTCACCGAATTCAATTCGCCTGAACTGTCAAAATCAATCGAATGAGAGAAAAATTCATATTAGGTCTGTTTGGCCAGATTTCCAGTAAAAATTATCCAGTAAAAAATATCAGGAGAGTAAGCCAGCTTACGCTCCCTAAAATCAAACTATCCAAAAAAGTAAACAAACAGCAATTTGTAAGAATTTGCAAGTTTTAACTCTTGGTTACACCAGTGGTACTTCGCACACCCACAATACACAGTAAAAAGGGTGTAAACAGGAGGGTTAAAGAAAGCAACAGCTGATCTAAAAGTTTCATTTGAGACTTGAAGCGGTAGGGAAAATTAAGTTTAATCATACATTTAAGGCAAAAGGCAAATAGTTCGTTGCGCTCAATCTGCGATTCTTCCCTTTCAGCTTCAGCGTGTAAAGCTGAGCAAGACGGTTGTGGGTCAGCAGACTTGCGAACGCACAAATTCTTTGCAGGTTCCATTTGCCTCCAAAAGTTTGAAAAAATTATTTCGATCATATGACAGCCAGTCATATGTTTTTCTTGTTCTTCTTCTTACTGGCTAAAAGTTACTGGACAAAATTTCTCCAGTAAAAACTTGCAAGTTCTCACGAAATGAACTGTCACTTTACGCTCTCAGTTTCTCTCTCGTTACTGGAGATTTGGCGTGAACAAACAGGATCCAGTAAAAATTTGTACAAATTTGTACAAATTCGTACAAATTATTCTCTGCCAAACAGACCTATTATCGTAAGCGACTCGCTTGAGTTTTCTTCGCCACAAACGTCAAAATCGGTCGAATAAACATTTCATTCGTCAAAATTCGAAACAAAAATAAAAATGGAACTCAACACCAAAATGTAAGTTACCTTGTAAAGTAAGAAATTTTGCATGTAAATTAATTAATTAGCCTGAAGAAAACGAATGCGGAACAGTTCCAAAAATTGGTCAAATTGATGGAACAAAATCCAAACCTTGCCAAGGGACTTGGAAACGTTGGCAGCAGCAAAAAAGAAAGCAGTGAGATGTGGGATAAGTCTGCGGTGGAAATAAATTCTTTGGGGCCTCCTATGCGCGATGGCAGAGGGTGGCATAAGGTAAACATTGCACAATACATAGGTATATATGACTACTCCAAATGAAAGAAATCTAAAATTTTTGTTTCAGGTTTGGCTGGATTATAAGCTGAAGCTAAAAAGAAAAATTGCGGCTAACCGAAAAGAGGTTTTTGCTACTGGCGGTGGGCCGTATAATCAGCTCAGCCTTTCGCCACTGGAGCAAGTGGTTGACTCCTTGCTCTGCCTCCAACAGGCCGTAAGTCCAAGTGGTGCCTGTTTTGAAGTTGGTAGCCCGGCAGTAGTAGTGCCACCAATGGACTTAATTGATGCTTCTGATGAGCCGCAGACTGAAGAGGAATGTGCCGCAGCAACGTCAAGGAAGCGACCGCGAAGCAAGTGGAAGAGCGGGAAAATGAGCGTCTGGAGCACTTGCAGAAACAAACTGCCGGTCAGGCACAGTTGATTTCAACTTTAAAAAATATTGAAAGAAGTATGGCTGACATTGCTCGGTATAAGAAGAAATCGCTGAAAATAAAACGAAAGAAGTTGCAATTGCTTAAAGAAAAAGAGAAAATAAAGTCCGAAAATTATGAGGCTAGGAACTCAAAGAAGTAAAAGTTTTAATATTTTCTTTAACTATTTTTACATTCATATGTACTTCTATTCATTAAAAAAACTGAATGAATCAATTGAATTGCGGAATTGAATACAATGTTTTTAATTGAAAGAATAGTCTTTTACAATGATATCAGTATTTCATTTCCTCACCTCTCACCTCTCGCCTTCGTTTTCATTCACATGAATGTCTAATATTTCATTATTGGTTAGTGGGTCAAAAAAACTTTCAACTTCATCAGGATTATCCATTCTGAAGTGCATGCAAATATTATGCAAAGTACAACATGCGTAAATTATTTGTGTTGCCTTTTGTGGGGAATAGTGCAACTTTCTCTCGCCTAATAGACATCGAAATCGGCACTTTAGCACACCAATTGTCCTTTCTATAATATTTCTACCCTTGGCATGCTTTTTGTTGTAGACTGACTCTCTGCTTCCAATAACTGCATTGCGGAATGGTGTCATGAGATCACCTGATGTCAGAATCACACTTGTAGATATTAGATGGAATTAAAGGGAAAGTTTGCACAGACCTAAAATAGACCTGAAAATAGTATTCAGTTCACTATTGTTCCAAACAAATGAATCGTGTGTGGAACCAGTCGGAGCTGGTTCGGCTGGTTCGCATCCTTTGAAGGTTTTTGGGGCACTATCATCTTTGAAAAATAAATCTCCATACTTACATTGCTTATCATTTTCATATATTCATATAAAAAAGCAAACAAAATATTTTTATATTGAAATTTGAAGTGAGAAATGACAGCTCTCTCTGCGACAATTTATTTCATAGGGCGAATGAGTGCGTTCGTCACCCATAATACCTATAGACAGGCGATTCGCCAAATCTGTCGACTCGCCAGATTTCAGCGACTCGCGAACAGTAATAGGGCTGATAAGCAAAAAAATATTTTTTTATATAACATTTTTAAAAACGGATTTTTTTCTCAAAAAAACTCATTATTAAGATATAATAAATTTGTTACCGTATTATAGCCTGTGGAATTCCCTTTACAATGAGATACCTTATGATCAAAAAAGAACGGGAATTTAAATAAAAATGATTTTTTATCCCCTTCAAAATATTCTCCTCCTGCGTCAAAACATGTATGCCAACGTTTGATCCAATTTTCCATACATTTTTTATAGGCCACCAAAGGTATGGCCTTCAGCTCACGCAGCGAATTCTCTTTTTTGGCCTCTTTGGTCTCAAAACGAGTTCCCCGCAATGGCAATTTGAGTTTGGGAAATAGAAAAAAGTCACACGGTGTCATGTCTGGACTGTATGGTGCTTGGCTGATGAGATTGGTCGAATTTATGGCCAAAAATTCCGAAATAATCAAGGCCGTATGAGATGGCGCATTATCGTGGTGTAAAATCCATGAATTGTTCTTCCACAAATCGGGCCTTTTTTGCGAATGGCTTCACGATAACGCCTAAATAGCAGTGGCGTCCCCAGGGGGGGATTAGGGGGATAGATCCGCTCCCTTGGTGGATAAATTAATTAATCCAATTTGATGCAACAATATAGAATTGTGAAACATTTTTACTATTTGCTTTATCTCTTCTGTGAGCACCCACTCAAAACCTAATAGTTGAACCTCCCATGATCTGGCCAGACCATGGTGTAAACAAGAGGATACTCGAGGATTGTTAAGGATATAAAAAATCAGAAAGTGTGAACACAATGATTTCTTTTGCTTGCCTACATTTTATTTACGTAAAACGGTAAAACTACTAGAACTAGAATAATTAACTAGTAACTAGAAAATAGTTACTAGAAACTAGAATAATTAAGTAAATAGCGAGTTACAACTTCAAGGAGTTAATTTTGAAATTCAAAAAATACGACAATAAAGCAAGAAAGTAAAAAACATGTATAAATGTTACTTATGGATCTGATTCAATTGCTTGACCAATGCAATTATTGCAACGATATAATGCAGTATTATGATTAAACACATTGAGATTTTACATTGGACACATACAAATCGCGTTATAAGGTATATCTATTATTATTTCTGTATTTATGATATTTATTTATTTAAATTCATCAATTAGAGTACAACTCAAATAGATTACTAAAAGCTAGGGTATATATATTATGTATGTACATAAATATGTTAATTACAATTAATCGCAACTCAAAAAGTGTGACAGCAGAATTAGTTTAGACTAAAACTCTCTCTAGAATTACAAAATATATCTAAATTTTTACAAAATTGGTTTGTCTGCCTTAGGCAGCGTGTAAGCGGTTCGTTAAGACTAAAGTTAGTCTTATGACAAGGTAGGTAGAACATGTGGTTAAATCTGAGGCCACGTGCAGGACAATTGAAGAGTATTAACTCAAGCAAGAAGTGGCATTTGATATGGCTAGTGACTATGTCTCTAATAAACATTACCGAGGAAATTTTTCTTCGCATTTCTAATGTCGGCAAAGCTAGCAAAAGGCATCTACTTTTATATTCAGGCATATTAATTTTCCAACGGAGAGAGTGAATGGCATATCGAGTGAAGCGTTTCTGAATCTTCTCGATCCTTAACGAATAACCTGAATAGAATGGATCCCAAATGATGCTGCAATATTCTAGGTTCGATCTTACGAATGCAAAATACAAACTCTTGAGAGTAAAAACATCCTGGAACTCATTTGAATTTCTCATTACAAAGCCAAGCATGGACCTAGATTTCGTAATCATAAAGTCTATATGTTTAGAAAAGGACATTTTCGAGGAGAAGATGACTCCCAAATCCTTCTTTTCGTAAATTTTTGTGAGGATAACAGTGCCTATCTTGTAATGGAAATTAATCGCGACTTTACGTCTACTGAAAGACATACACTGGCATTTACTAACATTAAGTGGCAAAGAGTTAGCATCACACCAAGAATGCAGTTTTGATAAGTCCTCTTGAAGGTTAATGCAGTCAGATACGTTCTCTATGCGACTATATATTTTCAAGTCATCTGCGTACATCAGACAACGCGATGTCAAAAAGACGTCCGGAATATCATTGATAAAGATCAGGAAAAGTAACGGCCCAAGATGGCTGCCTTGAGGCACACCTGAGGTGACGTTAATGATATCCGATTTTGTATTGTTTGTACGAACGAATTGGGTCCTATCGGTTAGGTACGATGCAAACCACTTAAGGGGTCATTCTCATGCGCGGACAGGAAAAATGGGCATTTTTTAGAAATTATTTCCTTTGTGAATACGAGGAATTATCAAAAAAAGATATTCCACTTTAATTTATTCATTGTTATGGTACAAAAATTTAAAAAAAAAAAATTTTTTTTAATTTTTTCAAACACTTTTTTTTCGATTAAAGACACGGCTTCTGCCGCGTCATGGTCAGCTGGCGGGGATTGTTTTGAGTCACAGGATTATCTGAAACATAAATTTCAAAGAAATTCTTAATCAGTATGAACGTACCTCTCGCCCGTAGTAAATTTGAATTTTTTCATAAGAATCTCACAAAATGGCAGGTATTGGAAGTTAGAGCAGTAAAAAATGGTTGTTTTTGAAGATTTTATCAATGAAAAAAAATATGAAATTTTTAACATATCAGAGTGAATTTACTAGGGGCGATAGCTAACAGTATGTAGAATGACGTGACAAAATCGCAGAGAGATCGTATGAATGGTTTTTTTTAAATCATCCCCGCCATATCAAAAAAAGGCATTCCGAGAAAAACACGTTTAAAGTTTTGACTAACTGATTGAATCCTTGCTAGAAACCTTGACCGCTCGTTATATAAATGTCTGTAGAAGCCGAAATACTTGAAATTTTCCAATAAAATAAAAAGACAGCACCTTCTTTAAGGATGATACATTCCAAATATCTTTAAAAAAAAAATTGATTTTTACAAAATTTCACATGAGAATGACCCCTTAAGCATACTTGAATGAAATCCAATTGATTCCAACTTTGCAAGAAGGATTTTGTGACTAACCCTGTCGAAAGCTTTCGAAAAGTCAGTGAATATGACGTCGCATTGTTGACCTGCTTCAAATTGTTTTAAGACAAAATTAGAGAATAAGGCCAAGTTTGTAGAAGTGGATTTACCCTGTATAAAGCCGTGCTGATAAGGCGATATGACCTCTGAAATATGGTAGAAAATCCTATCATAAACAAGTTTCTCGAAAAGTTTGGGTATACTTGAGATTTTGCAGATCGGACGATAATTTGAAATATCTGACTTGCTCCCAGACTTATGGATAGGCATAATAAAGGATTTTTTCCAATCCTGTAAAAACTCCCCGCACCGCAGGGATTTATTAAAGATTATTGACAATGGGAGGGCTAACGCTGGTGCACAATTTTTTAATAAAATAGGTGGAAAACCATCCTCTCCTGAAGTTGGATCATTTGGCAAGATCGAAAGGCCATCTAGAACTTCTTCAACTGAGAGTTGTAAACCCTTAAAGACAAATGCGTTGCTATCTATGTTATTGTCAATTTCGATTCCAGATTGAGGAACATAAACTGATCGAAAGAAACATGCAAAAAAGTTACAGATTTTATGAATATCCGACGATGATTCTCCCAAATAATGCATCATGTCTGTGATTCCAGTGCCTTTCTTTTTGCTGTTTATAAACTGCCAAAAACGCTTACTATTTGCCCTTATTTCACTCTCTACATTAAGGATATAGTAGTAGTACTACACTAGCTCCCCCGTATCAACACCACAAGAATGTCCACCTCATCCTCAAAATAGCATTTGCTTCCTTCCATCTCTGCCACAGAAAACACCGATTTGATAAAAAACCAGACACGACAAGACCAGAAATACTTCCTTCACTTCAGAAATGTAATTGAATTGACACCAAAACACGGACATAACCATGAGTACAATGGATAAATATTAATTTTGAATATGTTCCGACATTATTTTCCAACAAAAATTATAATTTACTAACCCAAAAGAAAATCAAAGTCAAGACGTGTGAAACACACTTGGACCAGGTTGATTTTGCGCCAACTAACTTATGTCACGATTACATGGGATGGCACGAAAAAAGGGTTTCAAATCAAGTCAAATTAAGGATATAGTAGTAGTACTACACTAGCTCCCCCGTATCAACACCACAAGAATGTCCACCTCATCCTCAAAATAGCATTTGCTTCCTTCCATCTCTGCCACAGAAAACACCGAATTGATAAAAAACCAGACACGACAAGACCAGAAATACTTCCTTCACTTCAGGAATGTAATTGAATTGACACCAAAACACGGACATAACCATGAGTACAATGGATAAATATTAATTTTGAATATGTTCCGACATTATTTTCCAACAAAAATTATAATTTACTAACCCAAAAGAAAATCAAAGTCAAGACGTGTGAAACACACTTGGACCAGGTTGATTTTGCGCCAACTAACTTATGTCACGATTACATGGGATGGCACAAAAAAAGGGTTTCAAATCAAGTCAAATGGAAAGCCTAGTTGAAGGCCTATGCTCCATAAAGGGCTGAAAAATATTTTTACGTGTAAGCCATTCCGAGCAAATTTTTATGAAAATAGACCATGGTCTGGTCAGGCCATGGTTTTGGTTTTTGTACTTAGAAAGGATCAGTTGAGGATATTGTAGCGATGAGGCACTGTGCTGTGCTATGCATGAATAGCATACTTTTAGGCATGCACTTTGAAGTACGGCAAATTTGGTATAATTCGCTTGGTATAGTCCGATATAGCAAGGATGGTTCGAGAAGGAATGGGCTGTGCGAGAATGGTCGCGCGTTTTCCAATTGGAAGTTGCAAGAAACTTCGGCGCGATAAGAAAACTGGTATAAAAGCAGCAGTGTGCAGCGCAAAGAGTCGAGTCTTAGTTGAGCAAGCAAAGTAGCAACAAGTGTAGATACAAGCAAAGTGTAAATCTATAAATAAAGTGATTGTTGATTTTTGACTGCGTTTTGCGCTGAATTGAATGAAGTTGTTTTATTTTCAAACACAATCCAAACGAACCTTGGAAAACTCATATTCGTAACAATATGGTGAAATATGAGTTCGATAGCTTAACTACAACCTTACTATAGTGGATCCAAAGTTCGATATGGTCTGGCCAGAACCGGATGCCCGCAGAAGGGTTAAGAATAAATGAAACCAAAAATCAGTATTACATTTGTTCTCGCACAATAGATTTTTTTCAGTGTTCCCAAAAGTATCGACTATTTACCAAAGTGGCAGTCAAACGCAGGCTTCATGCCAACACTGCATCATCTGTTGAAATTTGAAAAAATGCAATTAAATTTTTTTGGCGAATTGTGTGTAAACATGGAAAACATGGTCACCTCTATCATAATTAAATTTCAGAACGTCATACATTTTATTATTTTATTTTTTAGATTTATTTTAAAGGTCTGTTGAATTTTTCGTAATTCTATTAGAAGGAGTTTTCAAAATGTCATAATGAAAAACAAACTTGAATTTTTTAGTTGGAATTTTATGACTTAAAAATTCATGTCACTTGAATTTTTTGTTTTAAGAATTTTATGTTAGCATGCATACATATGTACATAAATACATATACATATGTACAATTTTATGCAACATGTATTAAAAATAATACGCAAAGATAAAAGTATAAAAATGCTGTTAAACTGAATTTTTTTGCATATCCCCCCTTCCCGAAATCCTGGGGACGCCACTGCTAAATATTATTCTTTATTAACCGTTTGGCCCTCCGGAAGGAATTCGTAGTGCACCACACCACGAATATCGACGAAAACCGTCAGCAAAACTTTGATTTTGGACCGACTTTGGCGCTCTCTCTTCGGTTTTGGCTCATTTTCGAAGCACCATTCGGACGATTGTTGTTTGGTCGGCGTATCAAATTCATAAACCCATGTTTCGTCACCAGTATTGATGCGTTCGATGAATCTTGGGTCGCTGTCTGCGTTGGAAATCGTCTCTTTGGCCACATCTACACGACGCTGTTTTTGAATGAAATTCAGCTTTTTTGGCACCAGCCGAGATGCTACGCGTTTTATGCCCAAAATATCAGTTAAAATGTGTGTCGGCTGATCCAAATGAGATGCTCAACAGCACAGCAATCTGTCTAATCGATACACAACGATTTTCCAACACGATTTGCTTCACCGATTAGATTTTTTTCTTCTGTAACAGACGTTGATGGCCATGCAGGGATCTAATCGTGCTCAAGGCTCTCTCGGCCGCCTTTGAACCTTTTATACCATTCGTATGCTCGTGTTTTAGACATACACGCTTCACCATACGGCTTTTGTAACATTTTGAACGAATCGGCACACGAAATTTCATTTTTAACACAAAATTTTAGGCACGCGCGTTGTTCCAATTTTTCATCCATTATGAAAATCGCCGCACAACAATTTGTCGACTTCTTCGTATAGACGTCAATCGAATACTAATCTTACGATATGCGTCAAAATTTGTCAGAACAGCACTTCCCGTCCTTTTTTCACTTTTTTCCAATACGGTAATGGCGTTTATGAAGATTATTGCTTAGGCGCGATCTTTTACAATCATAGAATTTGAATACAAAAATACTTCAAACACTTTACTGATCCCGATGCCCTAGTTACTTCCTTGAAGGTTATTTTTTTGAAGCCTAGCCGAAGGCCAGCTCAACAAAAGGTATTTGAATACAGAAAAACTGCAGTTTACTACCACCCTCCATGTAATGGGAATATATAACCATCACACAAATACAATTTAAGGCTTGTGGTGTCACGCAAAACATTCAATGCCACAATACCATAAATGCAAAAACGGTTTTATTGGCTATTTGGCGAAATTTAAGCTTTTAAAATAATGTAAAGCTAGAAATCTAGATCTTTTGAACACGTTTTTTAATATGGCACGTACTTTGTACAACCCTCTTCAGCCCTCATTGCCCGAAAGTGATGGCGAAGGTGAATACTTACCAAGTAGCTTTGGATCAAGAGTGAGTTGAAAAAATATATTCATAAAAAAAAAGTATACATTTTTATATATCCTTGTAAAGAGAATTCCACAGGCTACAATATGGCAACAAACTTATTATACCATCATACTGTATTTTTTGGAGGAAAAAATAAATTTTTAATAAATTTGTATAAAACAAAATTTTTTTCGCTTAAAACTTCTTATTAGTAATGTTGAACATCAATAGAAAGGTATGAAAAAGACCTTTCGTTTGATATCCATATCGTGTAAATCGATTGAGAATTTATTGAGTTATTTTGATACCAACTTTGAGCTTTGACCCCGAGCCACGCCTTTTGTGGGCCTTTCCCAGACATTAGTGCATTAGATTAAAAAAAAGGTTCATGTAGGTCAATTTCCGGTTTTTTTCATGAGGGTTCGCTATACTGCATTAGTTCCAAATATTTTTTGAAAATGTCAGTTTTTCAAAAGCTGTCTTCACAAAATAAGGGTAGTTATGTCAGCTATTTGCTTCACCTTGTTTATTTCATCATGGTATAGTATCATCCATGATACAAAAATATACAGGTAGATTCAATCGAGCAAAATTAAAAGTCATTTGCTTTTTTGACAAATAAAAATAAAATTTTAAGAGTGAAAAAAAAAGTAAGAAATACAGAAACTGAATGATATACTACATAAACTAATTGTGTGAAATTACAGCTCTGTAGCAAAAAAGAAAATAGTAGTACACAATTTGTAAACAAATATTTTTTTCCAATTGTCAATTTTATTTTTATCTGTCGCATTGAAACTACCTGTATATTTTTGTATCATGGTAGCATCCATGATGCAATTATTAAAGGTGATGTACGTAGACACCCATCTCGTTCTAATTTGACAATGTTGGCTCCCTTAGCAAATCAGTAATGCTTCTTTGAAAAAGTCCTTTTTTATTTAGAAGCAAATTTGAAAAAAGTACTTACAAATAGTAACATTCTCTAAGAAAAAAAATGGGGATTACTGAACCATTTCACGCTGTTTGTTTTGATTATTTTCGTTGAATTTCACGCTGTTTGAATAAATCTATTCTCGTTGTATTTGAATTTGAATTGCGAATTTCGGTATTTCAAAAATTCTACCATCAACTACCTTGAGACTGGCGGCTAATTCAACTGCACATACACAAAACAACTGCAATTCCCACCCGCTGCAGCGATTATACAGAGAAATACTCAAGCCCAAGCGCTACCGTCTTGTTGCCAAATTTTTGAGCAACCAACTCCTTCATTCAATCTCTCATACGCTTTTAAGGTTGGTTGAAATCTTTGATTCGCTGGATACCTAGATCCACCATTCTCTATTCCAGCTACTGCAAATCGCTGAGGCTGCCAATATGCCGAAAGCAAGTTGCGCATTGTGTCATAAAACTTGGACGCATGAAGGCACCAAGTTTTTTCATGTCCCTTCAGACGAAATGAAAAGAAAGAAGTGGACCGAATCTTGCGGCGTCGTTCTGCAGCCCGGTGCAAAAATATGTGCACTTCATTTTTCCACTGCTGATTTTGTGTCTGGCTCAGTGCAGAAAAGGATGAAGTTATGCAGTGATGCCATTCCTATGATCGTTGAAAGCCTTAGCGCTTCGAATGTGTCGGATCACGAAAACTGCAAATTCGTTGACGTCTCAACACAGACTGAGTCAGTTTACAATTTGTTTTCAAAATGTAACAATTATTAATATGATTGTTACTTTAGGTCAGATACAGATCAGCGGGTATCAATGCTTGAAGAAGAAGTGGCAAGATTGAAAGGGCAAGTTATGGAGCTGCAGAAGCTTCAATCAAAAGTTAAGCAAATTTTTACGGAAGGTCAGATCCGTAAGATTGAAGATCCCACTAAAAATATTCATTGGCGGTGGGGTGACATGTCTTCGGCCATAGCGCTACACTCAGCCGGCCCAAGAGCCTATACACACTTGTATAAGCATGGGTTTCCACTTCCTTGCGAGTCCACTATTGCGAAATGGCTGCAGAAGCTTAAGTTCGAGGACGGTGTGCTACACTTTTCCTTAAGTGTAATGCGCAGCGCGAACGAGGTGCCTGTTGCAGACAGACTTTGCATACTCTCTTTTGACGAGATGAAGGTCGAATCTGTCTACGAGTACGACAGTCTATCAGACACCGTCCGAACGCCCAGCAATTACGTGCAAATGATTATTGCACGGGGTCTTAAGTCTTCATGGAAGCAGCCCATATTCTGCGCATACGATTGCAAAATGTCAAAACAAATTTTGGACAATGCAATTACTTTGCTCCAAGAGGTGGGCTATACGGTTGTTGGCATCGTGTCTGACATGGGTGCGGGCAATCAAAGTCTTTGGAAGGAACTCAATGTGTCAAGCGGTATGTGAGATTGAAACAATCGCCGGATTGTTGGCTTTTACATCTTTTAATATAATATTTTTATCAGAACGAACATGGTTTCCAAATCCAGCAATTGATGGCAAAATTTTTGTGTTTGCCGACACACCACATTTGCTGAAGCTCTTGCGAAACCATTTCCTGGATTCTGGGCTCGTGTATCAAGACAGCCTATTGACGACACGGACGATTGCGCAGTTGCTAACACACGCGTCGGTATCTGATGCTTCCATAGTGCACAAACTAACAGAGAGCCACCTTACAGTGCACCACGCGGGCCGTCAAAAAGTGAAGCTAGCTGCGCAACTGTTTTCACACAGTACTGCGAGCGCGATCCGACGTTGTTATAGTTTAGGACTCGAACTATACAACGCCTGCGAAACGGCAAATTTCTTTGAGATTGGGAATGATTGGTTTGATGTTTTTAATTCCAAATTCTCAACATTCCAATCATTCCCCGCAAAGAAGCCGATTGGAATGGAGTTGGAGCATCAATTGGACATAATATCCAAGATGGACAATTGCATGCAACGAACGCGAGCACATGGAAAGCAACACTTGTTGCCATTCCAGAGGGGCATCCTCATGAACAGCAATTCGCTCCGGGGTTTATATCGATATGTGCAGGAGAAGTACTGCTTTAAGTATATCTTGACATATCGATTAAACCAGGACATCCTCGAACACTTCTTCGGTGCAATGCGCGCAAAAGGCGGCCTTTTTGACAATCCGAGCCCCATGCAGTTTAAATACAGATTGCGAAAATACTTACTAGGTAAATCTTCATTTATAACATACGCTGTCGGGCACAATTAATTAGGGGGTCTATTTTTTATTCAAGCTCGAAATACGGAAACACTTGCAGGTCGCGGAAATGTGGAAGCTGACGACACCGAGTGGCTCCACCTCGACTCAGTTGAAGAACTGCATAGTTTTTTAACTGAAGACGAGGTTATAGAAGACGACGCATTTCCCGACGATACTGCAAACAATACAAATTTTGAAAGCCTCCACGAAGACGCACTCGAATATGTCGCTGGTTACATTATTCGTAAACTGGGGCTAAGCGAGTGCGTATCGAGGGAGCCAACATACACGTGGGTGGACGAAGTGTCAAGGGGCGCATTGACAAAACCGTCATCTAATTTTTTAACCAGCATAAAGCAATTAGAAAAAGTATTTGCGGCATATAATGGCGAAATAATCAAATGCTGCAATAGCTACATGGTAAACCTATTAAAAAAAAGTGAAGATATCACTCTAAACTCTGAAGTGAAAAAATTATTTTTTAAATGCCGAATGCACTTTCGCATCAAATATTTAAATAAGTGCATGAAAAATAAAACCAGCAAAAAATATTTGAATTTCTTTTCTTTTCAAACTGATGTTAACATTTCTTTAATAACTTTCTTTTATATTTCATCTTTCCACACATCACGCATTTTTTTTTTATGTTTTATATTAAATTCGAACAATTCGACTGTCTTACATTTAGGCAGTTTTTAAATACCTTTTCATGAAAAGGCCTCAATTTATTCCCCATTTCCCCTGCTTCTGAAATACAACATTGAGCTAAGGGAGTGTCAAAACTCGGCTGTCACAACGTACATCACCTTTAATAATTGCATCATGGGTAGCATCCATAATATTCACGTAATTTCAGTCGATCAAATTTAAAAGTCAGTTGCTTTTTTGACAAATAAAAAGAAAATTTTAATGATGCAGGAAAAAGTATGAATGGTAGGAAATTTATTTAAAACTATATAAATGCATATACTATATAAGTATATTTTACCAAAATAAAAATGAATTCACAACAACTTTTTCAAAACTCGCAGTTTTTCTGTAGAAATAATAGTATACTCGTAGAATTTCGTATAAGTGAAATGTAACGTAATTGCAAAAAATGTGAGGAAATCAAAAGGAAAAATGATTTTGCATTTTATGGATTTGCTGCATGAAATTGCATCCTTAGTAGGGACATAAATACTGTTACACACGTTTTATGCTATAAAATTAAAAGTAGTGAATGTTTTTGGGCTAATTTTTGTTTACATATTTATTGATATATCTATATACAAGGTGCGTCCCAAAGTAAACAGGACTTTTGCAATAGGGACGTTTCTGGTGGCGCCATCTATGTGTGAGGACATGCGTTGGAAAGGTACATCTTTCATTCACATACTGTCTAAATTTCATGACATTTGGTCTAGTAGACGCCGAAATATCCCGCTCAATGTGACAGTATGTTTTTAACTTTGGTACGAGAATGTCGATCGAACAAAGAGCTAATATTAAGTTCTGTTTTAAACTTGGTAAAACTTTTACCGAAACGTTTAAATTGTTAAAGCAAGTTTATGGTGATGATTGTTTATCCCGTGGCCGTGTTAATGAGTGGTTGAATCGATTCAAGAATGGTCGTGAAGACTTGAATGACGACGAACACGTCGGCCAGTCGAAATTTGTGATTACTGACGATGCCATCAAAACTGTGCGTGATTTTATCAAAATGCAGCCAAAATCATCATTGGAATTGATGGAAATGGAATTGAACATCTCCAAAACATCAATTGATCGCATTTTAACCGAACATTTGGGTCTCCGTAAAGTGTGTTCTCGCTTCATTCCGCACACTTTAACCGACGACCAAAAAGCGCAGAGAATTGAGCACGCAAAAGACATCGTTCGGGAAGCCAGACGTGATCCAAATTTCTTGTTCAACATCGTAACCGGTGACGAAACGTGGTGCTTTCAATATGATCCCGAAACAAAGCGTCAAAGTGCCGAATGGAAGCACCCAGATGAGCCAAATCCGAAAAAAACCCGCCGTGAGAAGTCAAAAATCAAAACTCATCTCATTTGTTTCTACGATTCAAAGGGAATAATTCATCGAGAGTTTGTTCCACCGGGAAAAACAATTAACGCTTTGTTTTATGTTGAAGTTTTGAAGCGTTTGGTGCATCGCATTCGTCGTATTCGGCCAGAATATCGCGAGGAAGGAAGTTGGCGTTTATTGCATGATAATGCACCGGCTCACAGAGCCCTAGTTACGACCGATTATTTGACCAAAAATCGCATTTTTACCATCAATCATTCACCGTATTCGCCTGATATGGCTCCCTGTGACTTCTACTTATTCGGTCAGTTGCATTTGCCGATGAAAGGAAACCGTTATAAGGACGTTGAGGACATCCAAAAGGCTTGTACCAACATTCTGAAGGCGATGCCGGCCGATGACCTAAAACACTCATTCCAAATGCTTTTGGACCGTGCAAAACGTTGTATCGAAGCAGAAGGAGAGTATTTTGAATAAATAAAAAGAATTATACAAAAATAATCATCCGTTTTCTTTATTTTATAAAAGTCCTGTTTACTTTGGGTTGCACCTTGTATATAAAAGAAAAGGCAGTATGTGTGTAAGCGATTCACACTCAAACGGAACGGCCGATTTTCATGGGGTTGTGTTGTTGGATTCGTATTAAGTCAGTTCAGGTTCGTGCGAAAAGAAAATTCCGGAAAATCTATTGGAAAAGTCGGAAAACCATGCCATATTTTACCGTGAATTCTGCACATTTTCAGATAATAACTTTGGAACCATAAGTCACACATCAATTAAATTCACTACGAACTTACTATTTTGTCATGTCCTGCGACAGAGGGAATGGGGCTGGTATTGGACGAGGAGGTGTGGCACCACCCACACAAGCCATATCTTAATAATGGAATATCTTTGAAATTGTAAATCGTACAGCATTGAAATTTAGTATAGTGTCGTCCCATAGATGAGTCATTCTACTGGTCAGATTTAATGGGTCATGGACAAGGGGCGTGGCATATTTTTTGTGACTCAAATATTCCGCTGAACTATAAGTCGCACAGCCATGAAACTTAGTATGAACATATCATGTACTCATATCTTTCGACAAAGGGAGTGGTGCGGGTATTGAACAAGGGGGCGTGGTACCGCCCATACAAGCCAAATCTTTAATATAGAATATCTTCAAAATTGTAAGGTGCACAGCATTGAAATTTAGTATAGTGTCGTCCCATAGATGAGTCATTCTACTGGTAGGATTTCATGGGCGTTGGAAAAGGGGCGTGGCACATTTTTTGTGACCCAAATATTTTGCTGAACTATAAATCGCACAGCAATGAAACTAAGTACGAACTTACCATTTATTCATATCTTTCGGCGGAGGGAATGATGAGGGTATTGAACAAGAGGGCGTGGCACCGTCCGTACAAGCCAAATTTTTAATAGAGAATATCTTTGAAATTGTAAGTCGTTCAACACTGAAATTTAGTACCCCGTCGTCCCATAGATGAGTCATTATACTGGTCAGATTTAATGGGCGGTGAACAAGGGGCGTGGCCATTTTTGTGACCCAAATATTTTGCTGAACTATAAGCCTAGGCGTATACGGACATGCACGGATACGCAACTCAAGTTTAGTTTTTTGTAAATAACGCAGTACCGTATAACGGCGTATACAGCGACATAGCCGCGTGCGGCGGAGAGACGTGCCTGCGCACAACTGCGTCGCGTTGTAGTTGAAATACAGTTTCCAGCCGATATTACACCCATATTATATTATATAGGTTCTATTTCAAAATCTAATTCAAACAAATAACTCGTATTGCTGGGTTTATGGAATGAATACGGAACACGTGTGCTGGTTTTACGAGATTCGAATACCCAGTTCACATATTTTCTGGGTCACAAAGTTTAATTTTCGCTGCGCTGCCTTGTGCTGTGTTGCGCGGCCTGCGTCTCCGTATACGCCTAGGCTAAGTCGCACAGCAATGAAACTTAGTAGGAACCTACCATTTTCTCTTTCGACAGAGGACATTGTGCGGGCATTGTATAAGGGGCGTCACCGCCCATATCATGTAATCTTGGTTCATTGCTTATTTGTGGGCCTCGATTGCGTTAATTAGTAGCTCCTCCTATTCCTTTAGTTGGGTTTCTTCGTCAATTTGCATCGCCATAGATTCGCCATCTCGCGTATTTCATTATAAAAACCACAAATAATGTCATGTGAGACGAAGTTCGCCGGGTCAGCTAGTATTGTATACAAAAAGGAAACATTCATTCGACTTAAGTCGGACTGGCCAATCATCAATAGCCGCACGGATCTCGTCCATCATAAAATTGGCCACAGCACGAATCAAAGCTGTCTTAAGAGAATCAATGTTGGGGTATCTTTTGTAGCAAACCATGTCCTCTAAAACTGTCCACAATTTGTAATCGAGCGGGTTCAAATCAGGACTGCCAGAGGGCCATTCTTCAGAGGAAATAAATGCTGGTAAATTGTTTTGGAGCCAGGTTTGAGTCGTTTTAGCTTTATGGGCCGGCGCAGAATCTTGCTGGAAAGTCCACGGCTGGTTTTGGAACTAAGAATGGTTAAGTTGTTTTTCAACAGCTTTCAAAACGGTTTCTTGGTAAAATGTGGCCGATGTTTTGACCCCTTGTTCGCAGAAATGCAAGTCAGTGACCACATCGTAAGAGACACCCCACCAAACCATGACTGAAGCTGGGTGATGACCCTTTTCGACCCGGTGAAATCAGTTCAGATGCTTCCTTAGATGACCGTGCATACACCCTATCATTTTGCTTGTTAAATTTTTCCTGCACGGTAAAAATTTTTTCATCGATAAACAATATTTTTCTGTGCAAGTTCTCAGCGTGCTTCACCAAAAGACGTTTGAATTTTTCCATTCTTTTTTTTCTCAAAGCTGCAGTCAACAAATGTCCGGTACGGCGTTTGAAAGCCCCAAGTCCCAAGTCTTTTTTAATAACACTGATCAACAGCAAAATGGCTTTTCTGGGTTTGACATCAGTAATTAGTTAGTAATTAAATTAGTAATTAATCATCTAGGGTAATTAGGGACCGCTGATTTCGAATCCGCAAACCGTTTTGAAAACTTAGTTTCCGTTTTCGCAAAAAATGGGCGTGTCACTTTTTCGGATTTTCCCTGACTTTTTTCACGTTTGGGATTGTAATTTCAAAACCAATAAACCGGTTGACATGATTTTCACTTTGTGGCATTTACAACACCTCACGGCTTCTTTTCCAATGTAATTTATTTGTATAAGTTTTAAAAATCCGCGGCAATTGGACCTCAATGACGTAAAATATGGAATTTCAAGGCGTTTTCTTTGATGTTAAAAAACAAACACATTTTTCGTAAATCAATTATCGAGTTATGTATAACACGAAAGCGGAAACATGAAATTATACAACACAGCCAAATTTTTTGGCGTGAGCCCCATTCTCATCGAAATAATAGCAAAAATGTACCATAGTCATTTTCATAATTTGTGATACTATTTCCTTAAAAAATTAAGGGCCTCAAAATATGCTCTTTTATATATTCCATTCACTGTCTGGAAAACAAGCGAAAATAAACAAAATTTTGAATTGCTTCAAACAAAACAAAATTAAAAACTTTGCATATTTTGAGGCTCTTACTTTTTAAAGGAAAAAAACTGAAATCTGTTGAAAATGACTTTGGTACATTTTTGCTATTATTTCGATGAGAATGGGACTCACGCCAAAAAATGTGGCTGTGTTGCATTACTTGATGTTTCCGCTTTCTTGTTATACATAACTCGATAATTGATTTACGAAAAATGTGTTTGTTTTTTAACATCAAAAAAAACGCCTTGAAATTCCATATTTTCCGACTTTGAGGTCCAATTGCCGCGGAATTTTAAAACCTATAAAAATAAATTGCATCGGAAAAGAAACCGTGTGGTGTTGATAATGCAACGAGGTGAAAATGATGTCAACCGTTTTATTGGTCTAGAAATTACAATCCCAAACGTGAAAAAAGTCAGGGAAAATCCGTAAAAGTGACACGCCCATTTTTTGCGAAAACGGAAACTAAGTTTTCAAAACGGTTTGCGGATTCGAAATCAGCGGTCCCTAATTACCCTAGAACTGATGTCAAACCCAGAAAAGCCGACCAAAAGTCGAAATTTGTTGCCCTGTGTAATTCGACTCATGGACTTTTGCGAGATATTCATCTCCCGGGCCATGATTTTCTGTTTTCGGAGCGGATTTCGCTGAATTCTTGATTTGACAGCTTTAAAGACTTGTGGTGTTCGAACTGTGCGCGGACGGCCCGACCGGTGGCGGTCTTTAACATCTCCAGTCTCCTCAAACAGTTTTATGCACCGGTAGACGAACATGCGACTAATCCCGAGCGAGCGGAGCGTTTTGAAAATATTACCTTTTTCATTTCACACTTAAATAGCGCTATAACAGCGATACGGTTCTCGTTATCTGACCACTCCATGGTGAAAGCTAGAACAATTTCGAATTCCCGGTGCAGACTAACGCTTTACTGGTTATGTTTCATAAACCATGTGGAAATAACGGGGTATGTTCAATTCAACTATTACAATGGGTATGTTCAATGTTGTAACAATATTTATGTCCCTACTAAGTATATGCAATGTTACTTAACTTACTTTCGTGGACATAGGAATTCAACAAAATTTCATTTTTACCATCGTAACTTAACAACAAACAAGAATAATGTGCTAAATTTGTTTCTAGGGAAATTTAACCATGCAACGAAGGGTTAAATGCATTTAAGCGCTCGGTGGAAAGAGGCTATTAAGTAGTTGACATTTTTTACAGCATTTTTGACGGCCGACTTGCTCTAATGAGCCTGAACTGATATATTGAAATTTAATTGTAGGGAGCCCGAAATCTATTAAATCATTGTGTTAATACTGTAAAGTTCCCAACTCACCGTTCGGAATCGTTATAAAGTTGTTGGACCTTTCCATCTGAGTATAAATTCATATGCACTATACAGATGGTTGATGGTTGCCTTAGTCTTGTTAACGGGCTTTCGTGTCAGTTATGTATGTGTACATATATAGTTAGTTAATATAGGTTTGGGGTGTCAAACCGCTCCCAAATATCTGTGTCTTGCAAACATTTTGGATTTCAAATATGGTTTCAGCTGGTATTGGGCTTAATTGTTGGCTACGGACCTCCAAAATTAAATTCTTTGTGCGCCACTGTACGAGCCATATACCAAAGACAATTAAACTATGTCTCACGTCCATACAAATCAGTGGCGCTTCAAAAATTTGCCCTGGCTTTTTCAATAAAGCCACGTGAGAGTGGTTTTTACGGCAGAGCCACATCCGGAGAGCAAAGATGAAGCCACGCAAGCAACTCTCTGTGCTTTCAGTCAGCAGAGATATGAATATGCGTGTGATCTCTATGTGCTCTTATGTTGATTTTTTTGGTAGTTGATTGCTTCAATCAGTAGCGCGCACGGGGCGGGAACATTTGGGGATTCAAACCCCCTCAAATACAAGAATTAGCAGTGAAATATCCCTCGAAAATGAAATCTTGTCTGCACCACTGATTTCAATGCGTGTGAAGTGAGCGCACACAATTTTGCTTTACTTGGCAGCGATCGAAGCCGTTGTGCTTTGTGTGAGCAAAACAGAGAGCGTCAATATTATTCCGCTCTCACTGCACTGCCTTGCACTGCACTCACTGCACTGTTGGTTGGTTGGTTTAGTGGCTGGCTCTGTATGAGACACACTTAGGCCTATGGGCCCGTTGTGATACCACAAATTCCACCCGTTTGGAATGTGTATGCAACACTGTTTTTTCCAACATGTGATACAACACACATTTCAAACGGATGGGGAAAGGGAGGGAGGGGACCTACAGTTTAACGCCGAATCCGAACGGCGATGGGCAGTTTTTCTTTCACACTTGGAGGTTTTGCCATTGCCTGCCAAGAGCGCACTTGTGCGATTCTTGTAATTCTCATCTACTTCATGTGGATAGCGATAGAAGCCAGCGCGCTACCCGCACTGCACTGTGCACACAATTTTGTTTAGCAGCGATCCAAGGTATATTAACAAGGTAGGCCAGGCTGGGAGCGGCAGCTTTAAATGTCTCTCTTCACCCTCTTATTTGTGAACGGTTGCTCTTTTTGTAGAATAAAGAACCTACTATTAGAGTTGATATTGTTTGTACAACTATACTTTTGTGTACAGATTTGGGTAACATTATATAAAAATATTAAGTTTTGTTTTTAAATAAACACGGAATAGACCTTTCACTGTGACATATATTTTGGGCGAAAGTATAAAAATGTTAATGCGAATTCAACATCAGATAATTCATTGCAGGATTAAAAAAATGTTCAAGGGATTTGCTAAAAACAGTACGGTAGCACATTTTCAAAGAAGAACGTCAAAAAGACCTTTAGTGTCAGATGCGCAATATGGCGGCTGAGAAGAAGCATCTACCTTATATTCTCGTGTCATGGTATAAAGTGCGCGTCTGTTTTGTTAATCGCGGTGTGAAATTCGTTGCGAAATAATAAAATGTCCAAAGCAAGTTGCGCCATATGCCACACTAGTTGGGGAGGAAAAGTGGGCATGTTTTGCGTTCCTACAAAAGAAGATGTGGCCCGGCAGTGGAATATGGTATGTGGTGGTATCTAATTTAAATATATTTTTCGAATTTGTTTGAATTTACACCTCTTATTTCTCTTAGTCTTTAATTTGATTAGACTTAATTAATAAACAATAAATAAAATTATCTATGTGGCATTATATTAAAACTATATGTTGCTAAAACCAAGAATTTTCTTTTAATTATAACATTTGTCCTACACAAACGCACTATTTACATTTTGGGGAAAAAGTACTAAAAGATGCAACCAACAATTCATTCCTAACAGAAAGCAACTCTGTTTTGGCCCCCTTATTTTGACGGCTCTCTCAGCCTGGCCTACCTTGTTAATATACCTTGGCAGCGATCGAAGCCGTTGTGCTGTGTGTGAGCAAAACAGGGAGCGTTAATATTATTACGCTCTCACTGTGCCGACGCTTGCTTCCTCTTGATAATGAAAATATTGCAAATTCGAGCTTGCCCTATGCCATTCGATTGTATGAGCGTAAGACATCTTATACTTTAATTGTTTTGCTTATACAGTATTTTATCACCTGAACTACTGAATTTGCTTACATGTACCTATTATATTCAATATCTTTCAACATGAGCAAATTCCGAAACAACAAAAGCTTTGCAGTAAGATTCGCATGGTTTGATCATAGCTGCTACTTTTTGTATCATAGAGATGCGAGAGATGTAATATTTTCCATAATTATATTACAAAATTTACTACTAAAATTAATAAAAATCCAGTAAACAAAAGCCCAGGATTAAACATCCCATGATTTCGGGACAACGAAAATGTATGGGATTCCGGGATTGGTATCCCTAAATATGTACACTGTGGAGCACAAAGGGTTTTTGGGGGCTCAAACCCCTCACCCACCAAACACAAAAATTTCCGGTGGAAAATATGGTTTTAAATGGTATTAGGCTGATTTCATTTTCCTGTGTGCGCCAGTTATACACATATACGTACATATATTATGTCAGTGGCGCCCCACATGATTTCATTTTGGGGCGTTGCGTACACAACTTTGCAAATGTTTACAATATACAGAAATTTGAAAGGGGCTTAAAACTCCCAACTCCTACCCCTCTTGCGCGCGCTACTGTATTACATACACTGGTTGCAATTCCCATAAACTCTCTTTGAGCTGAGTTATGAAAAGTCTTGTAGGAGTAGAGCATGGCACAATAACAAGGTAGTGTTACGGGCGAGCGAATTTTATTTTTTTCCCGTCAGAGTTCGGTAGGTTGTCAAAAATGTTTGTCTGTTTTGTTTACATTCGGCGAACAGCATTGCCAGCCAACTCTTTTTCTTTGAAATTTGAGGCATTTTTGCAATGATGAAAGAAAATTATTTTTCCAATTTTCGTTATGACTTTCTTTTTAATTACAGATGTGTTTATCAGGATTATTTTGCAGTTACGTAGAAGGTGAATACTAAGCACTCATCGCAAAGGGCGCTGTTATGCAGACGGTCAAATGACCGTCGGTCACGATACTTTTTACGCTCTCGTTTTGTTTTTTCTGCTCTGTGCCAAAACCCTGTTATGCAGACGGTCATTTGATCGCCGGTCACCAGTACACTTTTCGCTTACTTGCAGCACTTTTTCCGTACTTTTTCATTTCATTTCATTATTTCCTCTTTTTGGAAAGCCACGTACAACACAAATGTAAACAAACGATGAGGGTTGCTACGAACCATTTTTTCCGTCATTAGATACATATTTTCGCGACAAGTGTGCCATTTTGCTCCGAAAACACATGTGTTGTGAATAATTTCACAACGCAACACTGTTTTGATCGCATGATTTGGCATCGAGAGCCTCATCATTTTTGACCGACGCGGTCAAATTTTACTCTCCCGCTCTCTCTCTCAATTTTTCATTTTACATTGAAGCAACAACAACTATCGTGACCGACGGTCATTTGACCGTCTGCATAACAGCGCCCAAAGCGAATATCGCTGCTCGGCCTTTTGATACTACGAGCAGTGGGCAAGAATCTGGATTCAGAAATTTCTACTTCGTATGTCTTTGAATTTCTAAATGCAAATGTAATGGGGACAATATTTTAATATTTCATCCTTCTTCAAAATCTCACATTTGTAACCCAAGTGCTCTATTCGATGCTGGCAATACTGTTGGCAAGTGGACCGTCCGTCCGATTTGACAATGAACCGAAAAAAAACACTTACAAAATACACGTGAATTTTTTCTCTCTTTCCTGCCACTACCTTGTTATTGTGCCATGGAGTAGAGGAGATGATTTAAAAAACAAATAAAGGTTGTATATAGTTTACATTGCCATAGTTTGCTGTAAGAAACGGCAGGTGTACCGTTATGCACTCTTTCATAGTTTACATCAGTGATGGGCACTAACACAACCACGCATTTTGGCAATGTATGCGTGAAAAACACTGCACAAAATTAAGGCGTAAATTTTTTTTAGCACTAATATTTTAACTTGAAAAATATTGCTAGCGTAAAAATATAAAAGCCGGACGGACAAATAACCGACAGGTATAACAGGAACTAAAAAAAAGGAAAAGAAAAAAATTTGTATTTCCCATTCAACCTCAAACATTTTTTGATTTTCATGAATACTCAGTGTACACAAAAACGTAAATATTCGCAGTATGCGAGCCGCAAACGAGCGTAAAGTTACTTTCATGAAGTCTGACACGACACTGAAGCTGCGCTCGGAACTTCGCTGCTTTGTATTCGTATACGCAAGTAAGCGTCGCTGCTACTCGCGAGTAGCAGCGTGCCCTTCTATGGTTTACATGATCGTACAGTGGCAGTTCACATAAACTCAGCGATTTAAATTGATCAGTGAAACAAAAATATAAGTAATTTGAGGTGTTATGCCTTTATAAACTGATTTAGTCAATTTTTGTATTATTAAAAAAGTAAAATTTTTATTTATTTATTTAATATTAATTTATACATTAATTTAATTAATACATAATAGACTCCTGCACGAGTATGCATTTTTGCTATTTGAAAACATTCAAATGCTTTTGAATAGAATTCACTTCATCTGAGCGGACCGGTCCGAATGAATACGAGTACAGCTCTCTTCGAGTACGAGTAAGCTCCGAACAGAAACGAGTAGACGTACACTATTTATTCATATTCGCTCGAAGCGGGAAAACGAGAACAAAAGCATTCGAATAGTAGTACACACTGCTTGAATATTCGAATATACTCGTTTTATTGAACAGAAGGAAATTTTCTATTGCGCATTATTAAAGAGGAGGAATTATTGTATGCATTAAAATAAATAAAATAAAAAAACAATTCCACTCAGCTTCATCATTTCACTATTTCAGTGCTTTATTGATTGTAGTTGGGCGCGGCAGCGCTTTTTTGACATCAATGTTGGCACCATGTTTTGCTCCAATCAATGCAAACTCTTGCAAAATTTCATGAAATCCATCATCCGTTACTAAGTTATATGGTCTGCAATTTTTTAAAACCCATTTCGTCATCAATTGTGTAACGACTCTTTTGGTGGCTTCATCAATTTCAACCTTTGAACCGCTCTTGGATAAAGATTGTAAAATATAGCACTTGTCTTTCACTAAATTCGAGGTTGATTGATTATTGTATCGCAATAGTTTTTGGCAATTTCTGCAGCTAACGAATTTTTTCTTTTCTACACCGTTGCAATCAACTATTTTGGCGAAAACCTCCCAAACTTTGCTTCTTCCTTTTTTCTTACTTAAAGTTAGCTCCCCGCTTGCAATTTGTGCAATAATTGTGTTCGATTCACTTCTTACTGATTGGTTGGATTCCTAAGATTATTGAGTAATATTTATGTTGTATTTAAATATTTATTTATTTGTTATTATATATTACTTACTTCAATAATTTCCATTTTGCGTATTTACTAATAAGCCACTTCAACCGCACCACAAGCATACACATGGAAAAGTGATATACTGCGCATACAAATATTCGTTGAAACTGTTGGTCTTCGAATACTTCGCAAAGTTCTCGATTACCGAATACGAGCACTGCAGTATTCGCTTCTCACCGAATACGAGCACTGCAGTGTTCGCTATTCACCGAATACGAATAGAAACGAGAAGCGACGCTCGCTGGTTCTCGTTTCTATTCGTTTTGTTGTACACATTCTTCGAATACCAAGTACCCGTACAGTATGTACAGTAGTGTAGCCGCCAAAATGAATATATTCATGCAGGACTTTAATACATAAATGTAAAAGAAAAGCAGCACTAGCATCTGAGGCTATCGGAAATTACTTTCCTCTTGCACAAGAGGAAAGTAATTGCCACTTGAAGAAAAGCGAAAAATTAATGCATTCAATCAATAAGAGTTTTTGACTCGGGAAATAGCGGATAAATAGGCAGGTCTGAGACTCCAGTGTGTCATTATTC
The DNA here is from genome assembly GCA_963668005.1 of Melieria crassipennis. Lineage (NCBI taxonomy): Eukaryota > Metazoa > Arthropoda > Insecta > Diptera > Ulidiidae > Melieria > Melieria crassipennis. The sequence continues at coordinate 34,081,996 of OY764963.1, read as the reverse complement.
AAAATTATGCGGATCTTATGGGAAAACGTAAGATATGACCGAAACACGAAAATTATCGTAGGGCAAAAACGTGTGATAAAAGCATTGGGAATAAAAGAAAACCTAATTTTTACACTAAACGCCTCAAAAAAACCCCTTTGACTGTTAGTCTTAAACCCAAAATAATGGAACTCGCGGAGAAGCTATTTAGAGTTGTGAACAGTTGTAAACAGTTTTGTTTATTGACGAAAAACGGTTCATTTTAGGTAGTACTGACGGCTTTTAATACTTTTAGCTCGATAAGTTGGTTGAAAAGGAAGTCTGTATGAGCCGTTCATTATCAGGTGGCGATATAATGGTTTGGGAAGGTATTGCCATGTATGGTACGACTTAATTTGCGTGGGTTTCTGAAAAAATTAACTTCTATATTTACTGCGAACTGGTAAACGTAATGATAATAGAATAATCAGAAGAATTTTATGGGCCTGAATTTATTTTTCAGCAGGAAAATGCTGCAATTCACAGTTCTAGAAAAGCAATGAACTTTTTCAAGGACAAAAATATTCAAGTTTTTGATTGGCCAGTTCAATTCTTGACTTACCTCGAGCACCTTTGGGTTCTTGCTCGAGGTGTTCATGCAAAAGAACGACAGTTTTATTCAAAGATTGACTTTAAAAAAGCGATTAAATAGGTTGGCACTTGCATACCGGCACAAACTCTTCAGAATCTTATTTTATTTGTGCCTAAAATATTTTAAACCGTAATGGGAAATGGACAAATTATTAAAAAAAACCACTTCGAGTACCTTGAGCTATGAAAAAATTTTTACTCTATGCAATTTTATATTTTTTTATGTACTGAGTTTATGTGAATTGCCACCTCAAATTGTGCCATTTTTATGAAAATAATAAATAAATTGGCAGAACAGTTACTTAATTGCGATTTCTTCTTTTAGTTCTTATCGACTATATTTTACAATAATAAATATTTCAGTGAAACTCTTTTAAGTGAATCAATTTTTTAAAGAAAATGTAACAAAATCCAAGCAGATGAGTTCATGAGAATTGCCACCAGTGTACATACATAACTGAGAGCCCGATAACAAGACGAAGGCCTAGCTTCGCATCTGCCAACAAACTGTGCTGTGTTTGTGAATTTGGGAGCTTTTCTCCTTTTCTTGTTTTTCTGCTGAAAGTCTAAAAGAAAAATTGTTTTTTATATTTCGCTGTTGGCTACGGTGGTGGATCGAACTTGAGCTCGAGCATTTAGTAAAACTCGCAGTCTACCTTTCACAAGAAGAACCCTTATAAAACACATCTAAAAGCCATATAACAAAGCATTTATATTATTTAGAAAAAAGGGCGACACCGATAACATTTTTAGTACCTAATTTTTTTTAGTTTTAGACGTTTACTGAGCAGATTAAAAAACTGTTCACTTTTAGTGCTCCAGTATTTTTTACCTAAATAAAACTTAACGGCATATACAAACATATGTATGTTACAAAGCTCTTTCAACGACTTAATGACGTGAGTGTACGTTGCCTTTTTATACTTGTCGATAAACCGAGTCAAGCGGTAAAAAATATGTGCAGCTTTGATAGTTTTCGGAATGTACACTGCATGCTTTGTGTGAATAAATGCAGTTCATTTGAAAATTGTAAATTCTACATTTACTACCCAGTTAATATTTGCTCTTGGCAATTATTTATGTTTATTTTAATATGTACAAAAAACGCTTGTTTGGACAGCATTCTCAATTTCTTCAAGATAAGAAAAATTACCGATATTGTATATTTTGTAAAGTATTTGTTGGGAGCTGATGCTGTTTTTTATTTAGCTGACAAATGATTAGCTTTAATGCCAATGTAGTACATATTTCAGAAGCCACACCCATTGGAAGCTGTGTAGCAATTTGTGTGCGGTAGGGATTGTCTTTTGCATACAAATACATTTTTAACACTGGCAGTTGTACTCAATGCATCAGTGAACTGATTAATTTGCTGAATGCGGTTTTAAAATTATTTTAATTGAATTAAACCGAGTCAACCAAGACTAAAAGTTGGATGAAAATCGTTTTAATCTCTGCTATTTCACTTTCATATTGTTTTTGCAAAATTATTTCATATTGTTTTCAATCTGTTATCAAAACAATAAATGACTATTTCTTTTGTATGTATCCTTTACACAAAAACTTAATACAATGTTATATATCACACAATGTATATACACATATACCCTATAGGGCATACATACCAACATATACTTATACATATGTTTTAAAATACTGCCGCTGGTAATTGAACAGTAAAACAGTAATAATTTGAACTACAATATTAAACACGTATTTGTAATGCTCCAACACTTCATTAACGTTCTTCTTACGAATTGAATTACTTGCCAAAAAAGCTACTAAATTATTTCACCGAATATTTGGAATTTAGTGCAGCTAGCTAGTTAATTCTTGTAAAATGGTCACTTACCGTTATCCTTTAATTCAGCGCAGCGCTTCACAATAATTGAGATGATAAAGCAATTAGTAAGCTCACCCTCGATATTATTATATTATTAAATACATATATATTATATCTATAATTCCTAAATTTCTGCTAGAAGCAGCCGTGAAGAGTTTACTGAACTAAGTTGAGTTCTTTTAATACACTTTCCAATCGGCGGCAAAACTGGCTTTTAAGCGTATAGAAAAAACTATTTCCCATAACATACTCCTATCTGCTGTGCGCTATTTGCTGTCTACCGCACAATTTTCTTACTTAACTCTTTGAGTTTTGTGTTAAAACACTTTCACCTTTTGAAGGTGTATGACATGATTACGCGAACATATTTCGTCGCGCAACTGTGCACTCGACTACGTTGGTGGCTCGACTGTTTCCTAACATGTGTAGGCATTTTTACATCACGGCCCCATTCATATCCCAAGTTCATATCTCAAATATCCTTTCGTCCTTCTCTCTCGCTATTTCTCTCAGCCTCTCTTCAACATCAACTGTTGTCGTTTATCATTTATTTTATTTTTCATAATCGTCGACCGTTTGGACTAATATTTTCATGAAACTCCAGACTGCAAGAAGTAAACTGTTTGCACTGTTCTAAAAAAATGAGATAGCCTAACATCACAAGTAACAGCAATCGTTCATCTGTCGAACATTTGCACTCTCGCTTAAAATTTCCATTTTGCATTAGGCATTCAGCATCATCCATTCTCATCTCATACAAAGCTTTCAAGCTTTTTATACTCTTGGAACTACTGCAAGTTTATTTTGTTTTTTGTATTTGATACAGATGCATATACGCACGTATGTGCATATCTGTGGTCATATGGAAGAGTAGCTTAAGTCGACATACCCGGAAATTGAGTTATTGCGTTGGGAGCTTTATAGAAGTCAATACGCTTAAATATATCTCATAAGTTTTTAAAAATACGGGTTTTTAACAATATTATGAGCGTTTACTTTTTAGCTTAAGTCTTTTAAAACAGCAATGCATTGATTAGAACATAGTTTTGTTTACATATTCCGACCTTCCATTCATCTTATAACTATATCACTTAAATTGACCTAAGCTGTATAAATGTGCATCTTGAAAAATAAAGTAATGTAATGTTTTATAATAACAACTTATGTTAAAATAAGTAATAATTTTTTAATAATTGACTGGCACGACAGCCCGCTTACGCGAGACTAAGGCCTAGCTTCCCGCAACTACCCGTGTTGTGCGTGTGAATTTGTACGCGGGTTGAAGGGACCTACAGTTTAATGCCGGTTCCGAACGGCAGGTTGGGAGCTCTTTCATAAGCGATTTTTACTCTCAGAGGTTTGCCATTTCCAGCTGAGAGGACAGCCACCGAAAGAGAAAACGAGTTTTCCCGTTATTTTTTTTAGGTGTTATTACAGGCAGTATTTGAACCTGAGGTTGCTGCCTGCGACTCGCGGTCCAACGCACTAACCAACTGAGCCACGGCGGCTTAAAATAAGTGGTTTTAATAAAATATCGTCCTAGTATACAGTAATCTTAAGTGAATGTAAGTTAATATGATGAAATACAATTCGATGAGGTAAACTAAAAAACACTTCTTTAAAACAACTTATGTATGCATTAGCTGTTCTATTAAGACGACGCTTAAAACTAATGGTACGTTTGCACATAAGCGGCAGTCGTGAAATAAATTTCAAAATAAATACTATTTAAAAATTAGCGGCCAACGAGTTTTGGTGTGTCAGAAGTGTTTTAAACTGACTTTATGCGAAAGTGATCAGTTTATTAAAACTGTAGTACAAAAAAAATTTAAGGACATGGCGTTTTTACCCATGGTGATCAACGTGGAAAACATCAAAACCCAAAACCACTTTCAGCTGCAAAAAAAAGATAAGTGACTTTATAAATGCTTTCCCTTCGTATGAATTCCATTATACGCGACGTGACACATCCAAGAGATATTTATCCGGCGATTTGTCGATTGCTTAGCTTTACAAGCTCTATTGCGAAAATCATGACCACTCGATATCACTTTCAAAAATTTGTGTCTTAAATTTTTCAGACTTTACATTTAAAATTTTAAAAACCCCAAACTAGACACTTGTCATAAATGTGACATGTTTAAGGTCAAAATACGAGGGTTGCCTTTTATGTTTAGGGATTTGGCAACTCTGGTGGTGCAATCTGGAAACTGACAGCTGTATCGTAAAGTTGGACATTTTTGAGGGTATAAGTACTCAGAACATTTTGACATACGAGCGCGATTTATATTATTTACAGTGAGTTGAAAAATTCATCTCGGCCCAAAAATGGAATTAAATCGTGAACATTTTCGTGCGATTATTTTTTACAACTTTCGACGTGGATTAACTCAGCAACAGTGCATAGATGAACTTAATTTAATTTTTGGTGATGAAGCTCCATCAAGGACCAGTGTTTATCGATGGTATGGTGAATTCAATCGTGGTCGTAGTTCACTCTAAGACGAATTTCGTGAAGGTCGTCCAAAATCAGTTGTTGTTCCGAAAACCATTGATGCTGTGCGCGAACTGATATTGCAAGATCGTCATGTGACCTATCGTGAGATTGAGACAACTTTAGGCATTAGTGGGACCATCATACATTCAATATTGCATGAACATTTGACTGTACAAAAAATTTGTTCGCGTTGGATCCCACACAATTTGTCAACTGCTCAAAAAAAGACTCGTGTCGATTGGTCGACAGAAATGCTCAAAAAATACGATCGCGGTGCTTCGAAACACGTCTATGACATCGTGACAGGTGATGAATCGTGGATTTACGCGTATGAGCCCGAAAGTAAACAACAGTCGACTGTATGGGTGTTTCAAGATGAGCCAAATCCAACAAAAGTTGTTCGCGCACGAAGCACTTCCAAGCAAATGGTCGCCTGTTTTTTCGGAAAAACTGGACATATCGCAACCGTACCACTAGAACAACGCAGAACAGTCAATTCTGAGTGGTACACAACCATTTGTTTGCCAGTTGTCTTCCAAGAAATCAGGAAAACCAACCGCCGAAGACGGATTACTCTTCACCACGATAATGCGAGCTCTCACACATCGGCTCAAACAACTGAAATTGTATGCACCCAAAACATCGATTTGATGAGTCATCCGCCGTATAGTCCTGACTTGGCACCGAATGACTTCTTTTTATTCCCGTACATAAAAAACAAACTGAGAGGTCAACGTTTTTCGAGACCTGAAGAAGCGGTTGCTGCATTCAGAATGCATGTTTTGGAAATAACTCAATCAGAGTGGCAAAAGTGCTTCGACAATTGATTCAAACGCATGCAAAAGTGTATAGATCTTCATGGGGAATATTTTGAAAAACAATAAAGTGATTTTCGATGATTAATATTTGTTTTTCTTCTCTAATCCCGAAATATAAAAGGCAACCCTCGTAGCAGTTGCACAAGCAGACTCGCTTGATGCCTTAACCCATTTTCGGCCGCTGGTCGATTTTTCGACCAGCCACTTTGAAGGATAGTAGCTCTGCACTTAGACATTATATCTTTGAACTTTTGATGCAGAAAATCGCTTTGGTCTTTTGGTAATCCCTCGAAATAATAAATTTTTTTAAAAACGATAAATTTAGAGATGGCGAAGGCACGAAAAAAGCATTTTTTTAGTCATATTTTGAATATTCTGAAAAATCTATAACCTTTTCAAATTATTGATTATTTACGAAGCCTAAAGACCAAATTACCACAATCAATTGATATCCATAAGATTATGAAAATATTTTTACCTCTCAGCACCGCGTACTTTTCAGTGGTCGAAAAATCGACGATTGGCCAGAAGTCGTCATGTATGTACATATATAACAACAACAACAATTGTTTGTTTTCATGCTTGATTATTATTTGACTAAAACTATGTACATATATATTTGTTTTTATTTGAAATTGAATTTTTATTAATTTATAAAAAAAATTAAAAAAAAAAAACAAACAAAAAATCCAAAAATATTCTTGATTAAGGTCCTAAATCTAAGTCCTTAAAAGGAATTACAAAAATATTGGCTATTTCTGGTAGCGGCCGAAAATGGGTTAAAATCCGAACAAGACGATCACCATCACCAAGCAGAACAAACTTATGTACGCAAGCGAAATGATAAGCAAAAGGCAGTGGTTGATTTAAATTTAAAAGTATTTTGTTTTGATTTGCAGCAATGCCTTCCCACTCCGTTTTTACGCTCGTCAGAATCATTTTATAAAAGGCTATTGTTACGAATATGAGTTTTCCAAGATTCGTTTGGATTGTGTTTGAAAATAAAACAACTTCATTTATTCAGCGCAAACGCAGTCAAAAATCAACAATCACTTTATTTACAAATTTACACTTGTTACTACTTTACACTACTACTATTGCATGTTTCCCCTTTGCTTGCTCAACACAGACTCGACTCCCTGCGCTGCCAATGCTGCTTTTTATACTTGTTTTCTTTATCGCGCCGATTGTTCTTGCACATTCCATTACCATTCGCGAACCATCCCTGCCATATCGACATTATAGCATGCCGGCCGTACTTCAAAGTGCATGCCTAAAAGTATGCGAGCATTCATGCAGAGTGCCTCATCGCTACACTATTGTGGACCTTCAGTCTAACTGTACATAACTGCACAACAAATCAGTCATACTGCTATATGTGGTACGAATCATTGGCTAAACGTGGTGGCGTCATGCTTATTCCAAAACTTACAAAGCCTACAACCCTCTGTCAGCCAGGTAATTTTTTACAGTGATTGCTGTCCTGGCCAGAATAAAAATTCTTTGGTTGCAACCGGTGGCGGTCAAAGCACGAGGCTTATGGGGCAATTGCCTAGGGCGGCATATTGGGAGGGGCGGCAAAGAAAGAAAAAATGTTTGAAATGGGCGCCAAATTTCAGAAAAATATTGTGTTTAAGTTGCATTCATATAAATATTTCGGCATGTTCGTTATAATTTTGAATATCGATCGATTTGTATGAGAAAAATTTAATTTAAACAGATCTCATGTGGTTGATAAATTTCGTATTTTAAAAAATGAAAATTTAGTGGCGGCATATAATTATATGTTTATATAACTATGTATATTATATATATGTACATATGTATGTATGTATTTTGCGTGTAATACTGGGAGCCACGTTTTTGTATCCTTAAAGGGGTTTCGGCGCTATTTATTTTTTTTACAAAAACGTTTCTTTTCAGTTGTGCTATTAAAAAAAATACATTTTTAGTGAAATTAGAATACAATAGAATATAATTTGATGCGGATTGTTGCACTTAGACCAGATGTGATCTTCTGTGCCCCCTACAAGTTGTTAGAGAACATCCCCTAGACGCACCGACCTTATGAAACCTATGAACGGGGGTTTAGGTTCTTGATGTTCTCTTCTGTAAGCCAGAACTGGCCCAGGTAACGCATCCTGCAACGACAAGCCTTCGGATTTGATTTAAAATAAATACATAAAATGTAGAGAAATGTATGAAATCTTTATTTGAGTCGATAGAACGATCTATATAATTCAATGTTTAAAGCTGATTTCATGTGAATGTTGACCCCGGCTGCGCTTCAAATGGTTCATACGCTGGGTCCATTTTTGGCATACTCTCTCCAACATATCGGCCGGTATCTCAGGAAAAAATTCTTCAATATTGGCTTCCAGTGCGTCAACCGTTGCGGCTTGTCGCTATAGGCATGAGCCTTAACATAGCCCCACAAAAAATAGTCTAAAGACGTTAAATCGCAAAAATTTTCCACGTAGTGGAGTAACAGAGGCCCAATTGCTGCGAACGGCGCCGAATCGATAACACAGCACAAAAAAAAACACTTTTTTTCTGTTGCATGGAGTTTTTCTACTGGTTCTTACTAATTTGGGTGCGCTGATTTCGAATCTATCCTCAGATTTTTTTCCAGCAGCTCTAGTTAGTGAGATATAGGTACCATGTCATTTTTTCAGTTTTTCCTCTACTTTTTCTATATTTCTGATCGTAATTTCTAAACCAAAAAACCGATTGACATGATTTTCACTTTATCGCACTAACAACACCACACGGCTTTTTTCTGATGCAAACCTCAAAGTAGGAAAATATTGAATTTCAAGGCGTTTTTTCTGATGGCGAAAATTGAACCGATGTTTCATAAATCAAGTTACAAAGTATATGAATATCTCAAGAAGAAACATCAAGCAATACAAAACAGCCAAATTATTTTGGCGGAATACACATTCGCATCGAAATAATAGCAAAAATGTACCATAGTCATTGTTTAGAATTGAATACAGACGGTTTAAATTTAATATTATAATGACTTTATTGTAAGAGGTGCAACCTGCACGTTGAAGACGTTGAACAAGAAGAAGGAAAAATTAGCAAAGGTAAAGTGACAGTAAGTACAAGAGAATTGATTGGAAAGTTACAGTTAGAAATATGACAAATTCAGAGTGGCTGCCTCGCGTACAATATGAGCACACGGTTGCATTTCTTAACATTTCCGCCCACCTCGTCCGTTCGCGACGACATAAATTAAGATGCGCCGCCCACCGTGTTCAACGTCCGCCCACCGTGTTCGGGGCCAACCATTGTATCCACTAGTAGGACAGCTAGTTGTGAAATCGCTCGTTTTATGGTGGATCCTTGCGTCCGGATAGTAACTACTCGTGCTAGCCCATCTGCTCCCGGGTGAACTTCGATTATACGACCAAGTGGCCAATGCATCGGCGCCGTCCGCTCGTCACGAATTAACACGAGATCGCCCACTTGGGTGTTTCTGTTCTGTTGTTGCCATTTATGGCGAAGTTGTAATCCGGCTACGTATTCTGAGCTTCAACGTCTCCAGAAGTCCTGTCGCATCTGCTGGAGCTGTTTCCACCTTGACAAATGATTGGTGTTGAAATCTAACAGATTCGGTTCAGGATGAGCGACCAGCGGTCTGCCCACCAAAAAATGCCCTGGTGTCAATGACGTGAGATCGGTAGGATCATCCGAGAATGCTGAAATCGGCCTTGAGTTATGTACAGCTTCCACTTGTTTTAGCACCGTGTAAAATTCCTCGAAGGTTAACGCAGCATCCCCTATAGTTTTCCTTAAATGGTTCTTCATTTGCTTGACTCCCGCTTCCCAGAGTCCTCCGAAGTTCGGCGATCCAGGAGGGATGAAGTGCCACGTAACACCATGCGGCGCGCAGAACTGCGCACCGGCCTTCAGCTGCGGTCGACATGCTTCGAGATCTGTCCTCAGAACGGTATTAGCGCCTACAAATGTTGTAGCGCAGTCACTATAGATGTCGCTGCTATAGCCTCTTTGTGCGAAAAAGCGGCGAAGAGCAGCAAGAAAGGCGTTCGTGCTCATATCGTTCACTAATTCCAGATGGATAGCCCGGGTGCTAAAGCAGACAAAGTTTGCCACGTAACCCTTGTAGCGATGGTGACCTCGGCCCTTCGTAGTGCGAATTCCGTAAGGTCCACCATAGTCTAGTCCACATCGACTGAATGCTGTTGCCGGTGTACAGCGGTGCTGCGGCAAGCTACCCATAAGCTGACTTGTTCTTGTAGGTCGCTGTCGAAAACATTTCACGCAGTTGTGAACAAGTCTCTTAATCGATGAGCGAGCATCCAAAATCCAATAGGGCCGTTTTAAGTAGTTGAGCGGAGATTGTGTTCCACTATGCAGCGTAGCCTCGTGCGCCTGCGCCTGTAACAACCGACAGAACGGATTTTCCTTCGGAAGAATAATTGGGAATTTCTCCTCGATGGACAACAATGCGTGCTTCAGTCTCCCATTAACACGTAAAATGCCATCCTCATCGATCATGGGGTTGAGTTTGCGAAGCTTACTTTTGGAATGGAGCGGTTCTCCTTTAAGTAGAGACGAAATTTCGTTAGCAAAATTGATCCTTTGAACATACCTGATCCAAAATTTCAAGGCATCGTTCCTCTCCTGGCTAGTGCTCCAGGGCGTAGTCTTGTGGGGCCTCTTCCTAGTGATGGCGAGGAATCGTTGGCACCACGCCGTTACCGCAAGTAGGGTATTGATGTGCGAGTACTTCCGTAAAAGTGCTTCTGCGAATGATCGTACTTCTTGAAGGGTTGAAGCACAGCATGTTGTGGTTTGCTCGAGAACTTGGCGCTCTGGGGTAGGTTGAACCGGCCACTGCTGCTCGTCCTGGTAGAGCCAGCTAGGCCCCTGCCACCAATTTTCAAGCGTTGACCATTTGGATGGTAGTATGCCTCGAGAGGCGACGTCCGCCGGATTCAGCTTCGTTGGCACGTACCTCCATGATTCGCTGTTGGATAGCTGCTGAATCTTTGTGACGCGATTGACTATGTACTGTTTGTGTGCTCCCGGATTCGACTTAATCCAATAGAATGTGCGCATCGGCATGTGATTAAGAGATTCCTGCACTTTATGAGCCAGTTTTGCTGCCAATAATGCCCCATTCAACTCTAAACAGGGTATCGTAATTTTTATATGTGGGGCCACTTTTGTTTTGGCCATTAAAATCGACACCTTTACTGCTTCGTCAACAGTAAGAACACGAAGGTATGTCACCGCTGCGTAGGCCAACGATGATGCGTCCGAGAAAACGTGCAGTTGATACGCGATGACGGTTGGTGCAGCATGCACCCATCTTGGTATCTTAATAGCTTCGACAGCCCGTAATTCCTCTCGAAAACTCCTCCACTGCGTCTGGTACGGTTCCGGAATGGCCTCGTCCCAGCTACAGCCAGTAACCCAAAGTTGTTGACAGATAATTTTACCAGTAATGATTATAGGCGCGAGCCATCCGGGTGGGTCGTATATCTTAGCGACGTCGGCGAGCTGTTGACGCTTTGTAATTAACCCAGACTGTGGTTGAACATTTACCTTGTAGACTAGCTCGTCGGACGACGCTGTCCAATAAATTCCTAATGCCTTTACCTCCTGATGCTGGTCCAAATTACACCGGTGATCATCATCGCCCGGCTGGTCGTCGATGTTGTGAAGAAAATGTAACGAATTTCAGTTCCACTTGCGCAATGTGAACCCTCCCTTTTGTAATAAAGTCTGCAGTTGTTTTTGAAGGTAAAGCGCGCCTTGATCATCATCTGCTCCGTGAAGGCAATCGTCCATGTAGAAAGAGTGTTTCAGTATTTGTGCTGCCTGTGGGAAGGAATCTCCTTCGTCCTTAGCCAATGTATGAAGGACTTTGATTGTGAGGTATGGCGAACAATTTATGGCGTAAGTAACGGTCCGTAGACGATAAATAGTGGGGTCACCCTTATCATTTAGCCACACAATGCGCTGCAGATCAGTGTCTTCTGAGTCAACTAAGATTTGTCTATAGCATTTCTCGATATCTGCCATCCTATTCGGTAAGGACGCCACTTCAGAATAATTGACGCCAGGTCATTCTGCAGTTTAGGACCGACATGTCATTCAGCGACACTCCTGATTTACCTCGATATGAGGCGTTAAAAACTGTTCTTAATTTGGTGGTGGAGCTAGACTCCTTATACACGCCATGGTGCGGAATGTAACACGCAAGTTGCGGTTCGCTGGTTTCGGAAACTGGTTCCATATGTCCGAGTTGCAAGTACTCGTCCATAAACTTCTCGTAAAGTTGCTTCAATGTCGGATCTCGCGCTAGACGGATTCGCTGAGAGTTGAGTAATCTAAAAGCGTCTTCCCTTGAGTCCCTTAGCTTGGACAGGTCGACATCTTTCTTGAATGGGTATTTGACGACGTAGCGGCCGCAACTGGTGCGCCGTACTGTACTCTCAAAGAACGCTTCACAGTCGCATTCATCTTGAGTCCTTGCAGGAGGTGATAGTAAATCATCGTGTTCGTTAAATTGCCACATGAGCTTGACTAGATCATTGAGCTCCAGAGATGTGGTGGCACAGTGCGTCAGGCGCAGCTGTGACGGTGCTTGATTAGGTAATCTCCCAAAGATTACCCATCCCAAATGTGTGTTTTGTGCTATGGCAGCACAACCGGTAGATTGTTTGATCTCTCCTGTCAGTAATACGCTATATAGATCAGCGCCTATGATTACGTCAATGGAGCCTGGTTGGTTAAACTGTGGATCGGCGAGTGCAAAATTCGCAAATTCCTTGAGCACGTCGCATTCCACACGAGTAGAAGGCAGCAGGTGCCCCAGTCGTGGTAGAATTAAGGCTGAACAGGTCAGCGAAAAGTTAGGGTTTACGAGTGCAGAGCATGATGAAGTCGACTGCCCCCGTGGAGCTGCCAACCACCGCTCCCCCCACTCCAGTAACAGGTACTCGAATGCGAGTGCGAGGGAGTCTCAATTGCTGAGCTGCAAATTCGCTTATAAATGTTGCTTGAGAGCCACTGTCCAGCAGAGCTCTGAGTGTGAGAGCGCGTCCATTCGGAGAGAGCACGCTAACTCGAGCAGTGGCAAGCAGTGTTGAACAGTATGAAGTCTTCTGACTGAAGTGTTATTGTGCTGCTAAGGCAACAGGTGTACTAGCACATGCTTGATTTACAGCCACCGCGTCGGTTCGCTGCTGAACACTGTCGTGCAGCATCGTATGATGTCTACCGTTACAATGCTTGCATGAAAATGGCGATGTTTTGTATGTGATCACCCTTAAAGCAATTCTTACATAAGCCTTTCGTCATGACCGTCTGTAGTCTCTGCGTCGGAGATTGGGTCTTAAAATCAGAGCAGAACATCAATATTTCCTTACCAGCGCAGCATAGGCAACGTAGGAGGTTAGTTTGATGGCAACGGATCGGTGTGTGTCGTGTTGGCTTTGGCTTGTGCTTCGCAGCTGTTTCTAATCCGGCGATGCGGCTTTCCAGAAACTTTGTTAGCTCGCGATATGTTGGAATGTAGCCAGCAGAATTCAGCGACAGTTCCCACTGCTTAACAGATTCCGGATCTAGCTTTTCGGTTATAAGATACACAAACCAGTCGTCCCACTCCTCCGTGGGTCTAGCAAGCTGCTTAAGCGCGCGCTCCGATTCTGTGACTCCATCTATAATCTTCCGCATCGTTACTGGGCACTCGGTTGAGGTTGCAGGAAGCTGCACAATATTGTGCAGATAGGACCGGACGAGTCGGCGTTTATTATCGTACCGTTGCTGAAGAATATCCCATGCTACCTTAAAGTTGCTATCGATGACCAACAGGTTTCGTAGAAGAGACACGGCGTCTCCACATAGGCAACTTTTCAAGTAGTGTAGGCGCCGCATGTCGGACAGGCTGATGTCGTTAATAATGCAAGAAACGAACATGTCTTTGAAGGACAACCATTGTTGGAAGGTTCCGTCGAATGTTGGAAGAGCGATTCTGGGCAGCTTTGTGACCGTAGTAGTCACGCCTGTGGTGTTCGAAAAATTCGCCTCTGCTGCCATGGGTTTACTGGGCAACAAATCATACAGCAAATCCTCCAACTCCCCTACCGCTTCACAATAGGAGCTTTCGATTTCTGTGAACCGCGTGTCCTCCAACTGCGACTTTGAGATAGTCACATCCGTGGATGCTAACTGCAGCAGCTCATCGTGTGCGGACGTGAACTTTGCCCAAAAATCTTCCAGTAGTCGTTTGCGAGCCACCAAATACCCCTGTGTTTGCTTATGTTTTGCGGTTTTACGTGTGTTTGTCGAGAAATTAAGAATAAGTTTCGCCAGACCTTCTTCCTTGGCCGCCGCCATGATGATGTAACATCATGTGGTACGATTTCGAGGTTAACCACGTTCCGATCGTCGCACTGCAAGTCTTGTACTGTGAGTTTTACAAATCCGCGGTTTGAACAGCTGAAGTTCGACTCCAATAAGTCCCCATCCGCGCAAGGGATGCCAAAATGTTTAGAATTGAATACAGACGGTTTAAATTTAATATTATAATGACTTTATTGTAAGAGGTGCAACCTGCACGTTGAAGACGTTGAACAAGAAGAAGGAAAAATTAGCAAAGGTAAAGTGACAGTAAGTACAAGAGAATTGATTGGAAAGTTACAGTTAGAAATATGACAAATTCAGAGTGGCTGCCTCGCGTACAATATGAGCACACGGTTGCATTTCTTAACAGTCATTTTCATCAAAATTCGTGAAATTTCCTTAAAAAATGAGGGACCTAAAAATATGCAAAGTTTTTAATTTGTTTTGTTTCGAGCAATTCAAAATCTTTTTCTTTTTTGCTTGTGTTTCAGACTAGAAATGTAACATATAAAAGAGCATATTTTGAGGCTCCTAATTTTGTAAGGAAATTTCACACATTTTGATGTAAATGACTATGGTACATTTTTGCTATTATTTCGATGTGAATGTGTATTCCGCCATATAATTTAGCTGTTTTGTATTGCTTGATGTTTCTTCTTAAGATATTCATATACTTCGTAACTTGATTTATGAAACAGCTGTACAATTTTCGCCATCAGAAAAAACGCCTTGAAATTCAATATTTTCCTACTTTGAAACCTTATTACAACGCCAATTTAGAACGCATTGATTAATGCCAAAAAAGATGGCGTGAGGTGTTGTAAGTGCAACGATATAAAATCATGTCGATAGGATTATCGGTTCGGAAATTACAGTCGAAAATGTGGAAAATTCGTAAAAGTGACACGCCCATTTTTTGCGAAAACTAGAGCTGTTACATAAAAACGGAGTATGGATTTGAAATCAGTGTGGAAAAACGATTCAGATTCATGTAAAAACTCCATGCAACAGACATGCTGTTGTGCAGTGTAATTCACGGTCACCAACAACACTGGCGGATACAGCTGCGATATTATCCCTCTGTCCGCACTCTACGTATGCGTGTTGGTGGTTTAATATCCAATAATGTAAATTTGGTGCGAAATCTAGTCACAAGATTATATATAGCCGTCTCAGAAGGTCGTCCAAACTGACCATAAAATGGAAGAAGTGCGCGGTGCACTTCTTCCATTAGTGCGCATGCACTAAACCGAGCATGAATTTTAATAATAAAATTCAATAATCTGCAAGCGTTGTTCGTTTGTAAGTTAAATTATAGACCAAACTGAACATGTTTGACAGTAACATGTTACACGGAAACAGCTGGGCTGCCAAAAAGAAAGTTGCTAAAAAATCACCCTTTAGTATCCTATCGTGCACATACTCCTTTTCACTTCAATTTTCAAATTAGCACGATTTTGTTTGCTTGCTTATTTCCATCTTCCCGCTCGAGCGCATAGCCATCTGATTGGATTTGATAAACGTAATGAACAATGCTGTTTCAAATAGGGAAATGAATGCAACTTTCGATGGAAATATCTCCCGATAGGTCTTATCAATCTAAATTTTGTGCAAAGATGCCTATCGAAAGCTTTAAAATGGTATCATACAATATTATACCATGTCTGGAAAGCGATATCTCAAAGCCCCTTATTCAAATAAATATACAGATTAAAGTTTTGGTTGTCTCCGTTTATGTCTCTACTTATAGAAATGGTCTGTTGGTTTGACTATCTGTTTGTTTATATGTCCTTTACACACTCGGAAACTACTTAAAGAATTTATCTGAAATTTGGACACAATGGAAGGTATGTACGGGAAAGGTTTCTGGATGTCTCTTGTTGTGTATTGATAAGGAATAACGTCGAAATTATAAGTCGGACAGCATTGAAATTAAGCAATGCTTAGCTTAGCGTCCCCTCATGGATGTGTTGTTCCACTGGTAAAAGTTCATGGACATTGGACAAGCGGCGTGGCATTATTTGAAACCTATAATTTCAATATAACTTTGAAGCTATAAGTCGCATATCAATAACACTTGATACGATCTAACTATTTAGTAGTGTCCTTCGACAGGGGAAAAAGGGCGTGCGTTGAACGAATTTCTAGTACCGAATAGCTGCGTAGTTACAAGTCATAAAGAATGAAATTCGGCGTAGAGCTACAGTAAAAATGCATAGGTATTGGACGAGGGGCTTGGCACTTTTCCCGCAACACAATATCATAATACCGAATAATAGGCATACGTAAGAAACGTTGGTCAAAACTACACGAAAAAAGAGTTGTGAAAGTAAAGCGGCCCATACACGTTACAATCTGGTCGTGCGATCGGTCATGCGATAGGTTGGTCGTTAGGACACACACGTTGCGATTTCCGACACAACTCGTTCGCCCAACTTCATTTTTCTCATAAATTTTGTTGAGTGCAGACGAACTGCCAAACAAAATAATTGAGCTTCTGATCATAAATCAAAAATTAATTTTCAAATATGGAACTTTTGAAAACATTACAAAATACAGAAACCACAGATTACAACACATTTAAAAACACTTTTATTTTTGTATTTTCCACATTTGCTGTTCCATATTTCCAGCAAATTTCGATAAGCTTCGATAAAATCGCTCCAGTTTTCGTTGCGCTCGTCCATTTCGTTCGCAACGCACAAAAGCTAAAACACGAATCAAATTAGAAAGTTGCACGAAATTGTACAACATGCCCATACACGTTGCGACCGCTCACACAACACGACTGAAATATCAAAATATTTTGATTTTCATACAACCGGTTGTGCGACACGTAGTGGAGTGTGTGAGTCGGAAGAACATGGTAGTCTTCTTGGACACGACGAGACTCCTCCCCCCCCTGTTTTCGAGGGTGCTGAAGACGATGGTGCTGAGCAATTTGCATTTTGGGCGGGGGAAGACCCTCAAAAGGGTTAAAAACCCACCTTTTTACGCCCATTATGGTAACAAAACTCATCTATCTCAGCTTTTGCAAGGCAATATGGGTATCAAACGATTCAGCGTGTCATTGCGGAGAACATAGGCTATAATAAAATCGGCCACGCCTACTTTCCGCGCCCACTTAACTAACAAAACAAAGCTACACTATATGTTTGTAAATAAATGTTGATGTAAAATAATTCTGTGTTTCATAGGGTTAAACATAGGTTATATTAGATTGACCATGCCCACCCGATACGTTTTCCCGCCACGCCCACTATAATGACAAATAAGCCATGGTATATTTGTCATAGCAATATGGGTATCAAACGATTCAGCGTGTCATTGCGGCAAACATAGGCTATAATATAATCGACCACGCCCACTTTCCGATTTTACACTTTCCGGGATTACATTAATACACGCTGAATCGTTTGATACCCATATTGCTATGACAAATATACCATGGCTGATTTGTCATTATAGTGGGCGTGGTGGGAAAACGTATCGGGTGGGCATGGTCAATCTAATATAACCTATGTTTAGCCCTATGATACACAGAATCATTTTACATCAACATTTATTTACAAACATATAGTGAAGCTTTGTTTTGTTAGTTAAGTGGGCGCGTAAAGTGGGCGTGGCCGATTTTATTATAGCCTATGTTTACCGCAATGACACGCTGAATCGTTTGATACCCTTATTGCCTTACAAAAGCTGAGATAGATGAATTTTGTTACCATAATGGGCGTAAAAAGGGGGGTTTTTAACCCTTTTGAGGGTCTTCCCCCGCCCAAAAAGCAAATTGCTCAGCACCATCGTCTTCAGCACCCTCGAAAACAGGTGGAGGGGGGGAGGAGTTTCGTCGTGTCCAAGAAGACTACCGGATTTCGGCCTTTTTTCCGACTCACACACTCCACTAACGTACAACTGCGCTATACACGTTGCGTTTTTTTTGTACAACCGAGTCCAGTTGTACAACAAATCGCAACGTGTATGGGCCGCATAAGCCCAACGCAGGCAACCAAACATCATCTCACATATATAACGTTACTAGTAGGGCCCTGCGGATTTGCACGCAAGCTTGAAGTCAATGGGCCCAATAAATCAAGTTTCTTCATACTACACTCTATGGGCGATGCCACGCCTCTTTTATGCAATGCCCAATCCATTCCTTCAGTCGAAGGGTGTGACCCAGTTTCATTGATATGCCACTTTCAGTTCCTAAGTTACGCGGAAAACTTCAGTCACAAAAAATATGCCGCGTCCCTTGTTCAACGTCCATACAATTTTGCCAGTAGTTAGAATGACACATCTATGGGACGATGGTATACAAAACTTCAAAGCTTTCCAACTTATTGTTCCGAAGCTATTCCACATTAAAAATTGGGTTCTATGGGCGGTGCCATGCCCCTCGTCCAATACCCACCCCACTCTCCCTATCGAAGGGCACATCTAAATCGTAAGTTTGTGTCAAATCTCTTTGATGTGTGATTTGCAGTTCCAAAGTTATTGAAAACATTTGAGTTGCTTAAAAAGTGCCACGCCCCTTGTCCAACGCTTACAAAGTTTTACCAGTGAAACGGCACATCTAAATGGTGGTGGTCATTCCAAAGATATTACATATTGAAAATTTAAGTTGTATGGTTGTTGCCACGCCCCCTTGTCAAAAACCTACCCCATTCCCTAATCGAAAAACACAACTAAATCGTACGTTTGTACCGAGTGTCATTGATGTGAACGCAGTTGTAGTTCCAAAGTTACACCGGCATTTAAAAAGTGCTACGCCCCTTGTTCAACGCCCATTAAATTTTACCAGTGAAACGGCACATCTAAACTGTGGCAATATATAGATATTTGCTGCAATGACTCACAACATTTTTTTATATCCATATTGTTTTGCACAAATATACCACAGTTATTTTCTGTCATCATAATGGGCATTGCAGGAAGCGTAAAAGGTGGGCGTGGTCAACCTTATATAGCCTATGTTTACCGCTATGAAACACAGAATCATTTTACATCAACATTTATTTTCAGACATGCACCGTAGCTTTGTTTGGTTATAATAAAGTATAGATAAGTAAATTGAAACATTTTCACTGATTGTATTTAAAACATATTTACATAATGAGAACCGCTTTTAAAAAACTTAAAGGTTCACGCAGACTATATTTTGGTACCGTTAGGCGTAAACATAACATTATAATAGAAATTAATAACTGCATTTAATTGCACTTACTTCTTGCAATGCAATTGTTGAATTTTGATTTGTTAATTTGTTTTCATCTAAGAACGATTCAAAAATTAAACTCATACATGTGTGAGAGGATTCAACTCAATACGCCCGTAAGGAGAAACTTTCAACACGGAGTTGCAACGCAAATTAAATACAATAGCAAAACTATTATTCATTTATTCGCAGCCAAATTTAATTAGCCTACAGTCGCAGCCTTTTTCCTTTTTGAAACAAATAAACATGTGCACATACAGTGGGGTTATACAACAAACAAACCGGACAGGGAGGGACCCATTTATGACACACTGCACAGTGATTCGACTCCATACAACCGCGGGACAAAATTAGAAGGAGTATTCATAGTCTGCTGAATTGAAATCTCCATTTGGTTTTTCTTAAACTTTTGTAGTTTGGCAATGCCTGAGGCTTAATTTTGCAAATTTCGTCATTTTTGGAAAGCTATAGCACCAAATGTGTTGGCTAGATTTTATACTTAATCGGTAAAATCAACATTGATTATTCCAAAGAGTAACAGAAATTGTATCGGGACCCTCTCGTTTTGCAATAAAAACGATAATAATAGATGTATGTTTTGCATAAATAAAATAAATTTTGTCGAAAAATACGTGTTTAGACCACTTTTCAAATTGAATTATTTTCTGAGATCGGAAGATATCGGAGGATATAATTACATTATCCGACAAAGAAAGAATGCTTCTTAAAATAAAAAAAAATCCAGGAACATACTTTCACATATTTTTTAGATATTTTCCTCTAAGTTTTGCCAATTTTCAGATTTTTAACTTAGAAAAATATTTTGAATTAAAAGTGAAGTAAAAGCCTACGCTTCGCAAATTTTGGAAAAACATTAAAAACGAAAATGGATACGTCATTTCGTAATCTATATTGAAAGTTTAAGCAACTTCGTGCCAACCATGTAATTTTTAAAATTTCAATAGACTCAATAGACTAAAAAACAGAAAATATGAGTTTAAATTTTTTTGTGAAAAAAGTTTCAACTTTGAGCCGCTTTTGCGCAGACACTAATTGATTTTTTGCACAAATTTTTTTGGGTTTTTTAGTTGGAGTTTTTTCTTTCAAATGACATCAAAATCTTTAAATTCTGAGACCATACATTTTTTGAATTTTGTCTATGGAACGAATCACTGTGCACTGTGGTGAAATCTAGTAAGTGCAACCAGTGCTGCCGAACATATTACTATAGTAGTATTTTACTACTATTTCATCATCTGTACTACCGTACTACCCACAGGCCGATTGCACATGTACTACTATTTTCTGAAATATAAGTTTTAGCAATTTAATTTTCATATTTTAAGTAAGGCTACTCGAAAAGAATACACAAATATGTTACCGAACTGAACATTGCCAAAGCACAACGTTACCGTTTTTTATTTCTAACAAATGTGTTTCCGTATGCTTCACTTTTTGCTGAATTTTTTGCAATCAAGCAAATTAGCTCGTCGTAGAGTTACCGTTGTGCGACTAAAGTGACAATTGCAGCATGTTTATGTTGCCAAATGCTGTTCGTACAATAGCTTTTGATAAAGTGTTAAACCACAGATAACTCATCATCATGATGAGTTATCTGTGGTTAAACTTTGGAAACAGCGCAACAGATGCGATACCCAAAAATGAAAATCGTGAAATAATAGAGTAATATTAGAGGAATAGGTTCGGTTATGGGCATAGTTCGGTTGTGGGCACCCCTTCGTATCTTTTGATAGAAAGCAGGCTGGGTTTGTTTGACTAAGGCCATTTGTTCATTATGGAAGCACGATCTTTTTGTGCCAAATACCGAGTCGAACAGACACGCCTGCTTTGTGCTGGGACCATATATATCTTTCTGTGCTTAAAAAATAAGACAAACATTTTTTTAAACATCATAAATCGAAGTGAATCCATGGATTTTTATTTAGTAAATTTATTATACTTTGTGATCCAATATTGATTACAACCAATATGTTTACCCCAAACAAATTTTTGCCTACTTCACAAAATGGCTGCCACATTCGGTTGCGGGCACCGCAATTAGTTCGGTTGTGGGCACCCGTTTTTTTGTGATTTGGTAAGTTTTGGTAAGTTATATCATCGGAAATGGTCTTTTTACGCATTTTTTGGTTGTTTTAGCCATATCATCCGAGGATAAATAAAAAAAATCGTCCGATATCTTTTTTAATGTGCTGGATGCAATTAAACATTGTTCTGCAGATAAGCTAACCACAAAATCGACTGCCGCAGCGTATGCGATTTCCCAAACCACCCTTCAACGCTACATGAAGAAGGTGGAAGAAAATTTCGGAGACATCAAAGCCGTCGACGGTGGTGTTTTCTTAGATTTTGTTCGTGGATGTTATCAACGCGTGCCATCGAATCAGGTTAACTGTTGTTTTCCACCTTCTTTACGACTTGACTTGAAGAGTGTTGATTAATTAGGTTGAATTTCATTTTACTTAAGGTCTTCTTGACAGCCCAGGAGAACGACTTGGTCACTTACATTTTGAAATGCGTCATATCTTCATATATTTCATATTTCCCCGATTCCAGCAGATTTTCCAAGGGTGCCCACAACCGAACCAAAAAAAATTTTTCGTTAAAAATGACTACTTTACAAAATTAAAAGAAAAACTTTTTTATTTGACGGAATAGGTTTATTTTCGTCATTACTTGTTAGCTAAGGTCTTTAGCTTTCCATAGATATCCATACTATATGTCCGATTAATATAAACTTGGTGAAAAGTTATGAGCCAAAAACAAAAGTGTGCCCACAACCGAACCTATTCCCCTACTGTATTTAAATACAAAATAACTTAATATTTTTGCATATTCTTGTAAGAATCTTTTAAAATTTGATAAAGACAATAAAGTGGTCAATTGGACGTCGACGAGTCAGAAAACTTAAACATGTAATTCGTAATCATTGGAATATCCTGATACAAGTGTATAAAATCGTTCGAGTTCTCTTAGGCTTGGCATTTTTATTTGACCAGCGCAAATTGGGGCCAAATCCCGTTGGATTGTTAATCAAAAGAAACTAATTATTGAATTTAAGGCAGATTCTCACCTTGTGGATCCGAAAAAGTGCACTTTTTTTAGGAATTTTTTTGAGAAAACGGTTAAAGATACAAAGCTGAAAATGAACTTTTCTGGATATGAACTCACATTTATTTAGAGAATACTATTTTTCAAATTGAATGAATCAAAAAAGGGGGGGAGGGGCGTCCATCAGTGGCGGCATGTCGGCGAGGAGATGTCCCGCTACCGGAAGTGATTCCGTCAAAACCCGTGATCTGAAACACAAAAATCGAACACATTCTTAATGTGTACCGTATTATCTATTGAATGAACCAAGATCATGAAAAAAAAAATCAAAATTACAAAAGTTATGAAGTTTTGAAAAAAAAATTAAGATTTTCGGATTTTTTTGTTCACTTATTATTTTTTTAAATAAACAATTTTCAATATTTTTGGCTGATCGTGGTTCATTTATTAGAAAAAACCCTAAGGAACATTTTAAAAAATTTGGTGACGATTGGTTCATTCCAGCGCCTTCAATCACTTCCTTTAGGTCTGAAAATGTGGTTATTAGAAAAACGCGTTTAAAGTTTAAAGCGCGCTTGGCCGGTGCACGACACTGCTCTATGTAACGGCCTGTACCTTTTGTAATTTTTCAGATTTTGATCTGAAATTTCTGGAGCACATTTTTCAAACATATATCTAAACGATAAGGCAAAAAAAAAATAGTTTTTTTTTCCCACAAGGTAAGAACCTGCCTTAAAAAATCAATTTAAAGTTTAACCCTAGAAAGGTAATCTTCGTCGATTCGACGAACACCACATACATTTCTTCAAATTTCTCCTTATTCTCCGATCTGATTGCTTTCTCTTTTCGTGTGATCTCAGTTGGCGATGTGCTTTCGCGATATACAAGATTTTGCAGCATGAGCGCAGCGTAAGTTTTCTTTTTTTGTAGAAAAACAAAATTAGGCTTCGTTGAAACGACGAAGAATACCATTAACGTGACTTTTGCAACTGAATACGGGTACTATTTTTTTTTTTAAACAGGAACAAACGCGCATCGGATGACCCCTATTAATGCGAAGCATTGCGTTGGTTCAGGAAGGATATAAAGGTTAGGAGATAGGGTTATGAGTAAAGTGTTTATGGGCTCTTGCCTTAAACCCATCGAGATCATAAGTGTTGGGGAAAATATCCGCAGGGAGACCATTCCACAACCGGGCTGTACGGGCTAGGAACGAACTTTCTCTGTAGTGCGTAGTGCGCTGGAACATCGTTTCGACGTGGAATGCATGGGCGCCAGTGTTCGAACGGGTTGCCCGGGGAAATACCCGGAGTGATGGCAGCAAGCTGCTCATTCCACTGAGCAATTACCGAAAAAGTATCGGTAAAATAAAACCACACATGCCACGTTTCGACGATGCTCCAAGGAGTCAATAGAGCTGGATGCCCTACTGTCCCCTATAAGTTTAATCGCACGGTTTTGCACCCGATCCAGGAGCTCCAAATGGGTTTTGGAAGCCCCTGCCCATAGGTGCGAGTTAAACTCCATTTTCGGTCGGATATAGGAGGTATAAATAATGCGGTGATCGGATGGGGTGAAATATTTTTTGCACCGCTTTAAGAAGCCGAGGCACTTGGCTGCTTCTTTCGACACGCCAAAAATATGATCGTTCCAACGAAGATCGTTCTTAATGGACATGCCCAGAACATCAAGAGCTGCTGATTCCGCAATACTCACACCATCCATAACCAGGGACGTGTTGAGATGTAGGAGGACTCGTTTGTGGGATAACAGGCAACATTGGGTCTACTCGTTTGTGCTGTCATCCGCAAACGAGTAGATGGGATTCTTCATCGACGATAATAGGTCGTTGATGAAGATAAGAAAAAGGGTTGGAGAAAGGACCGAACCTGCGGCACTCCCGCGCTAAGGGAATGCTTTTCCGAGGCTATGCCGCCGTATTACAACACGAATAGAGCGATCAGAAGAGCGAGAGAAGATACTACCGACGCCATAGGCAATCAATTTAGACACGAGTGCTTTATGCCACACCCGGTCAAAGGCCTTAGAAATATCCAATGCAACAACCTTGCTTTCACCGAGGTTTAGAATGCTATGGTTCCATTTCTCGGTGAGGACCGCCATAAGGTCTCCCGTCGATCGCTGTCTTCGAAAGCCGTATTGGCGGTCACTTAGCAGTCTATTGTGCTCCAGATATTTCACAAGGTTGAAGTTTACAATGCCTTCCATTACCTTGGAAAGCACCGAACAGATTGCTATAGGTCGGTAGTTCGCAGGGTCAGTAGTCTTGCCTTTTTTAGGAACTGGTTGCTACCTTCCAACATGTCGGAAATACACCTCTGGTGTATGACATGTTGAAAAGTTTGCGTAATGAACAAGCCAGTGAGGTAGCGCACTTTTGCAAAACAAGGGCTGGAATGCCGTCCGGCCCTGAAGCCTTATTTAGATCGAGATTTGCAAGCACTCTTTTAACTACCCGTGTCCGAAAATGAATTTCTGGTATAGAGCAAGATACGTATTCGACTACGGGCAGTGGTTGATCGCTGGGGGCCAGAGAGGGATTCTCTGCGTAAATTTTAGCCAACAAATTAGCTTTATCAACCGAGTGAGTGATGATTTGATCATTGTTAAGAAGAGTTGGATTGAAGACGATGTTTGGTTCTTCACCTTCTTAACGAATGACCAAAAGTTCTTACTACCACGCTGGCATTGAAGAACTTTTTTCCTTTGGCGCTGTTCGTGCAGAACCTTTGGGCGCCTTAGGATGGCATTGCATCGATTTCTAGCCTGTTTACGCAGCTGTTCAGTGGTGGCATTTTTATTTGCCTGCCATGCTCTGAAAGCTTCCTCTTTAGACCTGACAGCAATTCTGTATGTCTCATTAAACCAGAGATTGTCCTTAAGTTTAATGCAAATTTTCTTATTAGGGATGAAGGACCGCATTCCCAATAATATAATTTCTTCAACCATTTTGGCTGCGGCATTTATGTTTCTATCAAGAAAACACAATTTCCAATTGAAGTGGGCGAAAAATTCATTAAGTCCACTCCAGTTAGCTTTATCATACATCCACATTAAGCGCTTCGGGACTAAGGGCGAAGCATTGCGGATAGAAGAGTATGAGAAAGACGCCAAAAAGGTGCAATGGTCCGAGTTTCCAAGAGGTGCGTGCATTTCAACATCATATTTTTAATGATGAGAAGTGAGAAAAAGGTCTAGAGTATTGTAGTGGAGTGTGTCAGTCGGAAAAGAGGCCGAAATCCGGTAGTCTTCTTGGACATGACGAGACTACTTCCCCCCCCCCCCCCGTTTTCGAGGGTGCTGAAGACGATGGTGCTGGGGAATTTGCTTTTTGGGCGGGGGAAGACCCTCAAAAGGGTTAAAAAACCCCTTATTACGCCCACTATGGTAACAAAACTCATCTATGGAAAGCTTTTGTAAGGCAATATGGGTATCAAACGATTCAGCGTGTCATTGCGGCAAACATAGGCTATAATATAATCGACTACGCCCACTTAACTAACAAAACAAAGCTACGGTATTAATGTAATCTCGCAACATTACAAGCTCAGTAACTCAACATAATTTTTTTTTAGTTAGTTTAGGGCATGGTCAATCTCATATAACCTATGTTTAGCCCTATGAAACACAGAATCATTTTACATCAACATTTATTTACAAACATATAGTGTAGCTTTGTTTTGTTAGTTAAGTGGGCGTGGCCGATTTTATTATAGCCTATGTTTGCCGCAATGACACGCTGAATCGTTTGATACCCATATTGCCTTACAAAAGCTGAGATAGATGAGATTTGTTACCATAATGGGCGTAAAAAGGGGGGTTTTTAACCCTTTTGAGGGTCTTCCCCCGCCCAAAAAGCAAATTGCTCAGCACCATCGTCTTCAGCATCCTCGAAAACAGGGGAGGGGGGGAAGTAGTCTCGTCGTGTCCAAGAAGACTACCATGTTCTTCCGACTGACACACTCCACTATTGAGAGCTTGCCCCGCAACGCAGGGGATATGCGTTGGTTCATGCACTATTTGAGTCAAGTTATTAGACTCGGCAAAGAGCTCGACAAATAAGCCTTCAGGAGTTGTGTGGCTGGAATTGCGTAGCCAAATGGAATTATGAATATTGAAATCACCAGCAACTACAATTTCACTATTCGGATACGATTCCAAAATACGAGAAATAGAATCAGAGAGAAGATCAAACTTGTTGTAAGTAAAATCTCTCCCTGAATTCGGGCTTCTATACAGAAGTGCAGAATGTGCGACTGGATATTGAATTTAACCCACATGGAGCTAAATTCGGCATCCGTCGTGTATAGTTGTTGCTGGCACTGGTACGCAACATTACTGCACAAATAAATGGCAAGACCCCTGTGAGGAGAGAATAATGGCAGTAAGTGTTAACCAGGGATGTGGAAATCCAGTGGATCTGCGTCCCCACACACCCGGGTTTCACTTAGTGCCATTACATGGCAGTTCGCCCTGAGCCCGCGCACGTTGCAGAAGGCTATGCGAAATTTGTCCAGCAGTATAGTCTGGGTTGGTTAACTAAAGGACAAGGAAAGTAGCCGGGAATGCGATCTGCCACACTAAGAAATTGATTATGCTGTGTGGTAAGTGTTATGCCTTTACCACAGAACAGTCAATTTCTCAGTGTCGAACAAGACCGCATGTAGCGCCACTGAATACGGACGGAGGAGGGAGACACGGAAAATGAACCATAACAAACACAACGCAGAGGTAAATGCAGCGGACAGCGAGAAAAAGTTTACGGCAGTTTATATTTTATTGCGTTTGGTTTTTATTATTTGTTATTATTTATTAAGAAAATGGCCAGATCGTAGCAAAGAAGCAAGAATTTCTGGTTTTTTCGAAACTTAAGATGGCTTTTCAAAATGACGAATGTGCTCTTCGAAATGTTTATGTAATTTCACTTAATTGTTTTTCAATTTGGGAAAGATTTAGTAAGATTATCCTTTTATCATTTTTTATTTTTTTTCGCTTGGGTTGTATTGCTTTCTATATAATTTCAAACACATGTACGTTTAAAATGGTTTACAAGTCCGTTTACTGCTTAATGGAATACAAATTTCCATATAAAAATAAAAAGCATAACTGGAAATTCCCTTTATTAGTTTTGTACGCAAACTTATTCTGCACCGTTTTGTGAGTATATTGTCAATAAACACGAATATATGGAAAATTATTGTTTTAATGCATCTAAAACACAACAAAAAGTGCAGTTAAAGCATATATGAATAATGTGGATAAGTTTTGGTAAACAGAGAACCCATTTTTGAGGTCGAAATTTCTGATAACATAATTTTTACTTGCCTGTACGCAAACTTTTTCTGACTAGTGTATATACTCAACAGATCGACATTATTTCCTGACGTGCGTGGACAAATTTACGAAATTTGCTATAGTAACTCCTATCAGGTCTAGGGCCATAGTTGATGTAAAGGAAGTATTATTACAGGCCATGAATTACTTTCCGAATACGAAAAATGTTACGGTTGACAATGAGAAATCACTTAACTCACAAACCATTAGATCCCTACTTAAGAACCACTTTGGTGCGGACATATTTACAACACCACCATTTCATAGCACAACAAATGGCCAAGTGGAAAAATTCCACAGTACACTTACGGAAATCGCTACGTGTACCAAAATGGAACAGGGTGTAAACGATACGAATGAGCTCATACTTCTTGCCAACGTCAAAATATAATAGGTCGATTCATTCGGTAACGGGATTTAAGCCCATCGATTTGATTTTTGCAAGTCCTGTAAGCCTTAGGGTAGAAGTCAAAACGAAATTAACGCGAGCCCAGGAATTAGAACTCCAGCGGGGCAATAAGGGAAAACATACCAGGGTTTTTGAGCCAGGGGATACAGTTTTCGTGAAAACAAATAAAAGAATAAATTCTCAAAAGTTTTTGTAGAAAAGACGGTTCAAAAGGATCTGGGGTCTACCGTTCTTATAGATAACCGGCAAGTTCATAAGAGTAATCTGAGGTAGTAAGTTCCTTTTATTCTCATCTCCAGACTTTTAATCCTCCTCAGGGGTCACACAGCAAGATTACAGATTTCTCCAAAGCAAATTACATACCCATCAAGGACGGAAAAGCTGCTATTTGGGAGAAATATGACTATGTTACACACTGCACAAATTTAACAACTTACCATACTGTCGTGGAGGAGACAACTGACATACTTGGCGTGTTTCCGCAAACCCATATGAGGCAGACCCTACAATCCGACGTTGACCATATGCTAAGACTAATTTATACCCTACAAATCCATCACAGGCATGCTTGAAGCATAAACGTTCTAGGCACCGCAATAAAATACATTGCTGGAACGCCATATTTCGATGACTTTAATGAAGTAAGGAATAAACAACAGGCGCTTATTGATTCCAATGAACGCCAGTTTTCTATAAATACGCGGATTCAGGAGCAAATAAATGACCTTACCGTAACAGTTAACAAAATTCTAAGGACCACAAAGAAAACAGACATTGACACAGGGCATTTGTTCGAATTACTGATAGCTAGAAGCAGAACAGTTTTAACGGACTTAGACAATATAATCTATTCCATAATTTTGGTGAAATTAAATGTAGTTAACACGGTTATCCTGGATGATAGAGAGATTTCAAAAATTTTAACTACTGAATGTAATGTTAGCATACGCGATATTGTAAGCAATTCAAAAGTGAAAATTTTACAAAATACCGATTTAATTTACTTCATAATAAAATTTCCTAGAATTAAGGAAGTAACCAACGTGGTCGCGAACTGCGGGGACCTAGCGATTCCTGTTACTAATTGCACGGCAGCGCCAACGGCAACCTTCTGCGAAATCAAAACAGGCGCCATATGCGTTCAACAACTATTTAACAATCATACGGCAACGTGTAAAACAATATTCAACCAGCTTGACCCACTTGTCGAAGTGGATAGTGGGCTCGTTATCGTAAACGACCAAACCGTCAAAGTTCGGGATTCAGACTACTCCAATCCTATCACACTAAACGGTACTGATAACCTTTGAACGAGAAGTCCGCATAAATGGTCCTATTTTCATAAACAAGAGGAAAACAACAGCACTACAGCCTGGGGTCCCATCAACACAATTCGTTAACTTGTCAGACCACCTAGAAATTCTCAGCCTGCCGTTACATAAGGTCAACTTGAAAAACATTGAGCATAGCAGGCATTGCTTTCCTATTTAAGAAATGGAGAGCAATTAGAAACAAAAGAGCCGCATGCAAAGAATCGCAGTATTCACAAAAGCGGCCGAGGACGGCCACAACTTACGAGGGGGCAGTGGGACAGACAGCAACTCAGCAAATCTAAGCTTTGTCCCAGCTGCGGCAGTCTCGTAACAAGACACCGTACGCGACTAAACCGAAATTATCTTTCTCCCACACGAGCTTCAGTCCGTACCCCAGCTGCGCTAACAACGGCAGCAACGGTATCTCGCATTCCGACACCAGCGAACTGCAGTAACAACAACAACAACAACAGCACCAAGAGATATTCACATTCTCGCAGCCACAACAGCAACAGCAGAAGCACTCTCATGTTCCACCGAGCAGCGCAGCCAGTGCCAAGATCAGGGTAGCTTAAAACTAGAGTTAGAAAACTAGTGTCAGTTTTTTTTCGAACTTCAATAAATCAACAGCGCTAAGCGCTAAAGTGGAATTTTTGTTTTATTGGTACATAGTACCAAAGAATATGAATTGTATACAAGGCGCATCTGAGCTCAAAAATTCAAATTTTTGGTTGCGAGCTTCATAGAGCGGGGGGAAGCCACAAAAGGGAAAGAGCGGTGCAAGGAGAGCAGTTGGCTTCAGTTTACGCTCATTGACTGTGCGAACTGAAGCACACGCCACCACAAACATACATGAAGTGAAAGTACCGCTTCTCCTGTGTACTTTGAGGTGTTGGTGGTTGTTTTGGTTTCTCAATCACTTTTTGCGCAAATTTCTCACTCTGCTGAGCAATTTGCTTTTCGGGCGGGGGAAGACCCTCAAAAGGGTTAAAAACCCGCCTTTTTATGCCCATTATGGTAACAAAACTCATCTATCTCAGCTTTTGTAAGGCAATATGGGTATCAAACGATTCAGCGTGTCATTGCGGCAAACATAGGCTATAATAAAATTGGCCACGCCCACTTTCCGCGCCCACTTAACTAACAAAACAAAACTACACTATATGTTTGTAATTAAATGTTGATGTAAAATGA
Organism: Melieria crassipennis; assembly: GCA_963668005.1. Lineage (NCBI taxonomy): Eukaryota > Metazoa > Arthropoda > Insecta > Diptera > Ulidiidae > Melieria > Melieria crassipennis. The sequence goes on along the minus strand of OY764963.1, from coordinate 34,051,289 downwards.
TTCTGTTTATCATAGGGCTAAACATAGGTTATATGAGATTGACCATGCCCACCCGATACGTTTTCCCGCCCCGCCCACTATAATGACAAATCAGCCATGGTATATTTGTCATAGCAATATGGGTATCAAACGATTCAGCGTGTATTAATGTAATCTCGGAAAGTGTAAAATCCAAGGACTTAACTATTATAAGTTTTTTAAGAAATTAGTTGCAATGTAACTATTACAATGCAACATCAATTTTATTTGTTGATTATAATTATTATTTGTGACAATTAATTTTTACGTTGCATAATAACTGTTATGAAAAATAAATATTTTTTTCATTCTCGATAATTATTATTTTGGGATTTTTTTTATTTACGTTGCTTCATAACTTTTATTTATGACTTTTTTTATTTACGTTACCGATAACTATTATTTTGAGAACATTTTTTTTACGTTGCTTCATAACTTTTATTTATGATTTTTTTTTAATTTACGTTGCCGATAACTATTATTTGAATGACAATTTTTTTTACGTTGCCTCATAACTTTTATGAAAAATTTTTTTTTTATTTACGTTGCCTTACCACATTTTGAGTATGAATTGATTTTTAATTGTTTAGTTGTGGGTGGAAATTAGGTTTCTGCAGTTAATTTGCGTTTGTCAATTTAGAACAATTAAAACTTAATTCATATCCAAAATGTAGTAATTCAACGTAAAAAATTTGTTTTTCAAAATAATAGTTATCGGCAACGTAAATGAAAAAAAATCATAAATAAAAGTTATGAAGCAACGTAAAAAAAATATGTCTCAAAATAATAGTTATCGGTAACGTAAATTAAAAAAGTCTTAAATAAAAGTTGTGAAGCAATGTAAAAAACAAAATTCCCAAAATAATAATTATCGACAACGAAAAATATATTTGTTACTTATAGAGTTATTATGCAACTCAAAAATATTAATTACATGATAATAGTTATAGCCGACGTAAAAAATGTCTTATTGGGAATAATTATTATAAAGCAATAAGTATAGAAATTTCTTAAATTAGGGCAATTTTTTTATTCCCAAAAATATGGATAATAATTATTTTAGGTCTCTGGTAAAATCGGAAAAGGGGCGTGGTCGATTATATTATAGCCTATGTTTGCCGCAATGACACGCTGAATCGTTTGATACCCATATTGCTATGACAAATATACCATGGCTGATTTGTCATTATAGTGGGCGTGGCGGGAAAACGTATCGGGTGGGCATGGTCAATCTCATATAACCTATGTTTAGCCCTATGAAACACAGAATCATTTTACATCAACATTTAATTACTAACATATAGTGTAGTTTTGTTGTGTTAGTTAAGTGGGCGTGGCCGATTTTATTATAGCCTATGTTTGCCGCAATGACACGCTGAATCGTTTGATACCCATATTGCCTTACAAAAGCTGAGATAGATGAGTTTTGTTACCATAATGGGCGTAAAAAGGGGGTTTTTAACCCTTTTGAGGGTCTTCCCCCGCCCAAAAAGCAATTTGCTCAGCACCATCGTCTTCAGCACCCTCGAAAACAGGGGGGGGGGGGGGAGGACTCTTTTCTTGTCCAAGAAGACTACCAGATTTCGGCCTTTTTTCCGACTGACACACTCCACTAAATGCTTTTTGTTGTTGTAGTTTTTGTGTGTATGCTTTTTTGTGTTGGCGATTGGTTTTGCAACACAGTTCGAGAAAAATGTGACGTCAATATTGAACAGAATGTTTACTGCCATTATCAATCAAATTAAAATTCTCTCAAAAATGAATTGTGACAAATGTTTCCAAAACTTTAGAAAGGAAGATGAAGTTTTAACTGCGCCAAGTGAAATATTTATTTTCCATAAAAATTATCAATCGGTTACTGACTTTGGTAACCTATAGCTCCTTCGGATTCCCTTATGGAAGCAAGCAAAAAACACATTCTGGTGTTTCACTAAATTTTTGAGTCGGAGCCTGAAAAAATTGGTATTAAGGCATATATAGTGTATCCGACTTATGCAAGAATTCTACTCCCGAATGGTTCAGTGATGAATGCTGTGACAGTAAATTCAAAATCCTAGATTTTATTATTTTTATTTTATGTGCAAACAACATTCCTTTGTTGTTTTTTTATTGTTTATGTTTTGCATCGTTTGGAACGTCCTTTTTTTAATTTACTGTCACAGCATTCATCAGGGAATCTGAAGGAGCAAATAGGTTATAACAAAAGTCTCTAATCGATTGATAATTTTTATTACAATTTTTATGGAACATGTTTCACTCAGCGCAGTGAAAACGTCATCATTTCTTAGTTTTTGGAAACAGATGCCACAATTAATTTTTTAATTATTTAATTAATAATTTAATATTTCTTATCTACATAATATTTTGCGTAATCATTACTGCTGAAATAAAATAATACAAAAGACAGTTTCGTCTGTCTCAGCATGTAATAGGAGTTGATCCATAGAATCCTGTATATCTTCGAAATTAGTTGCTACACTTGACCGAGTGATATTTGAATTTTGTCCCAAAATTGCAAAAGTATTTTCTAGTTTATCTTGGTTAAAAAACTTATTTTTTATACAAATTTTATGTATTGTATGTATTTATGTATTTATTTATTTTGCGTGATTAAAAAACAGATTTTTGTTCTAAAAAACACATTTATCATCCATACATTTAACATCTTTCAAAAAATTTAAAAAAGTCTTTATAAATTTGTACGACTCATTATTTAATTGTAAAGCCGATCTAAAGCAATTATCCGATTGCCCTATTCATGCAATCAAATATTGGGTCTACTTTTTTGATAAATTCTTTAGGAACTTTGTTTATACCGATCATATAAGTCGCCATGCCAACCATATTTTATTTTCTTTTCTATGATTTTGCGCACACTACAGTCTGCAATGAGTTCAGGAGCAATATGCGACGCCGTGCAGGCTTATAGAAGAAGAACAAAAGCCAGCCAGAAAATAGAAATAGTTTTACAATTTCAGCTTTCGCCAGCGCTACAACAACAACAACAACAGCACATCGTCTTCATCTCCGAATCATCCCACGCCGCAGCAGAGTGCTAACGCAGACTCGCTGCAGTGAGCGCAACCAAAGAGCGCAACACAAAACTACGTTCTCGCTTGTAAAGCAGCGCTCTCACCACATACGTGATCTGTGCGTGTAGAACGCGGGTTCTAATGTTAGAACCCGCCATACAAAATTTTTGCTTGTATGACATGCGCATTCTGTATGTTTGTTTTCTTTGATAGTACCTAATATCATAATTGGTACATAGTACCGACCATCATAACTTATAAGAGCGATGGAATTGCTCGAGCATTGCCGCCCGTAATTCCCGCCAAGTACGAGCGAGAATTGTGCACAACCATGTTTTTACCGTACCGGCCGTCATGTTCCGCGCGCTCAAAAGCGTAAAGTTTTGTCCGTATTGCGCCGGTGGCACCATATTTTCCAGATCAGCAATCCATTTTTCGATAGTATATGAGTCGTCGCCAGTAAACGGTGCAATAGTGCTTTTAATCTCCGAAAAGTCGAAGCGTCGATAAAATGGCGGCGCCTGCTGAGGCTCCACTACTGGCTCAACATCGTCGACCAAGCTGCGCACCGGTTCCCGTGACACATTAACGATCGATCCGTAAATCGCTTTCTACCTCGGCGACTTCACTTCCTCCGCCGCTTCTTTCTGTTTTCTCCCTTCGCTTTTTCGGCTTCGCCAAAATCCCGTCACTTCTTCGGCGTTGTTTTGCGAATCGGTTTCGATTAGTGCTGCCAAATTGCTCGACTCGTCATGGTTGCCACTGCTCCGACATAACAAAATCGGGTTTTCCGAAAAATGTGATATTATCAGGGACCGAAAATAACTGTTATTTTTCAATTTTCAAATCAAAAAGGCCTAACGAAAAAATTGTCGGTGGACTTTTTCAAATATACCATTATGATCGTAATGGCCTCAGCTTCACGAATATTAAACGCCTTTTAAGTTTTAGACTTTTACTATACAAGTTACAATTAACTGTTATTTTGTGCCTTTTATTATTTCAGGCCAAAATAACTGTTACTTTTGACTTTTATTTTATCAGTAAAAAATAACAGTTATTTTCGTCGCACAAGTCTTATAGCTCAGAATGTGCTTTCTGCTGAGACGAAAAAAATAGTATCAATAGTTTTTTGTCGGTCAAACGGCCTTTGAAAAAATTCAAATTGCCTGATATACTTATTTGACCGAATAAATAAAAGTCCCAAAATAACTGTTATTTTTGACCGATAAAATAAAAGTCAAAAGTAACAGTTATTTTTGACCGATAAAATAAAAGTCAAAAGTAACAGTTATTTTTGCCTGATAAAAGGCACAAAATAACTTTTATTTTTGTCGGTAAAAATAAAAGTTAAAAGATAACAGGCAAAATCTGACTTTTTTGATTAAATGTTTAAAGGTGAAAATACCTTTTTGGTAATGTGACAACGTACATACCATGCATAATGATTAAACATTTTGAATAATTACAGGGTATGGAGGAAGGATGTTCTGACATCCAACCTCCCCCCTGGCCACACCCCAGCTCAATAGAAATTTTTACGTAATAGTTCCATTAAAATAATTAATATATGTATTTTGGGTATATACAGGGTCTTTAACTATAAAAAAATTGCGCTATTTTGGAATTGTCCACATACATCTTTCATTGCGACGACATTTGACACGCGAAAACTATGAGTATTCTAATATGAAAAAAATAGCGAAAATAAGAATGGTAAACGTGTTATCTACATAGATTCATATGTATTAGTGTATTGTGGATCCCTGGTGAATTTTGATCAAAATTTTGTAATTTTGTAAAAACTTTAAAAGGGAGGTCAGCACAAAAAATAACAACTTTTTTGTGGTAACAATGCATGTTAAGAAAGAAAAGGAAAACCGAGTTTCATTCCTACATATAAAGGTACTCTAATGTAGCAAAATAAGACTATTACAGAACAAACAACTAAACCCTTAAATAGAGAACATTAAATCTATTGAGGCCAAGTCTCCAGCAGAAGCGCTCAATCTACATTATAATATCAATTCATTAACTGACCTCAACTATCATCAAAAAACTATTTTTATAACTATTAATTATTTCGAACTAACTACCCAGCAAAAATGTTGACGATTTTTGTAACCCCTTGCGAGCGTAACCGCTTACAAATTGCATTACAGAAACGCCAGAGCACCGGCTAAAAGCTTATTTAATCGATTGGGTATTGTATAGATTAATGACTCATTTATAGAATATTCTTTCGCTTACTTGTAATGCAATGGGTAAAGTACTTATTTGTCTAATTACTGGTAATGCAAAGAATAATGGGAGAATGTTGACAACATATATGTGAATTATTCTTTCACTTACAAGTAATGTGTAAAGGGCAATTCATTTGCAATTTACGCAACAATGAACCAAATTCAAGAAAATAGATCCTGCTGAAACTAAACTAAATTATAATTTATTTAAGTAAAAGACATAAAAAAAAGTGCAAAATACAACGAAAATTAAGAAAGGAGTGAGAATTCATTAATACAAATGTGAAGGGATCCATTCAGTCCTTCTCATCAACGCTGCAAAGAGCTTTAAAACATCAAACGCTGCAGTAAAACAAGAAGCTGATGGCGGTATTATTTGGTGTTATTCATTAAATGTATTATTTTGTTATATTCATAACCAAAATCATATTTTTCACTGTTAAAATTTTATTTTTTTATTCTTCTCAGAAGCAGTTAAAGGAGGCAACGATGGTAATAGTTTTTACAACCATTATGGAAGGGAATAAGGGAAACGAAAAAACTAGCAACCTTTTTAAAAAATATTTTTAAATGTTTTTAGATACTTGTATTTTTTAAATTAATAAAATGGATTTTTAATAACAAAATCCAAATGAAAAAAGTTTATAATGTATTTCAGTTTCAGAGTAAGCGTAACGCATTACCTCCCTGCAGTGAAAACTGAACCAATTGCCTAAAATGACAGTTTCATAAACTAGCAAAGACTAATAAGACATTACACTCGCTCATTCGCCGGAATAAATGTTTTTCACTCTCCATAGAGGTATGCAAAATAGGCGCATTACCGACTTTTTTTTTTTGGGTGCTCGGTTCCCATGTAGGCATATTTCACCCATTACAATATTTCATAAAACATAAGGAACATATAAATCACATATAGATTGCACCAATAAACAGAAAATCAAAAATTCATATTTATAAAACAATAACATAAAACAAAACATGCAAAATGTGAGCAAAAAAAATAGATTTCAACAATAAACAGAAAATCAAAAATTCGTATTTATAAAACAATAACATAAAACAAAAGTTGCAAAATATGTGTCTTTTTTTCTGATAATTGCGCTTTCATTACCACAATATTTTCACTTGCACACATATATTTGATTTGGTAACATTTCGGGAACAGCAAACACAAACGCGTTACTTCAAATTGAATTGATGTGTACAAATTCTTAAAGAAATTTACATTTTTAATGCAGGGGTCAAGATGCTTGCACACATCTGACCCATAAAAACACCGACAAACACGCGACAAAACACTTTATTGGTAACACAAACAATACTTACCGTTTCGAATCCAGCTCTTTGGACGGATATTTGTAGTAGCTGGCACACGGAGGGGCATCCTAATGCACATCGTCTTTCTCTGGGCATTTTCTATAAAGAAAAACTAAAGCTTAGCTATATTTTACCTTTAAAACATAATGAATGCACTTACGCTTGCAAAAATCACTTCTTTAAGTTAATATGTTAGAATAGAATAGAATTGATTAGGGTAAATTGCACTGAGACCAGGATTGATCTATTGTGCCCCCTACAAATGTTAGAGTACATCCCCTAGACCTACCGCCCTAATGAAACTTAGTAACTCGCGGGGGTCTAGGTGTTTGACGTCCTCTTCTGCAAGCCAAAACTGGCCCAGGTAACGCAACCTGCTGCGACAAGCCGCATTACAGTGCAATCTGATGTGTTCGGGAGTCTCCTCTGCTGTTTCGCAGAGTCTACAGACGCTTACCTGTTCTATCCCGATTGTATGCATGTGTTTCCTCAATCTGCAATGCCCAGTTAGAAGACCTGTGACCTGTCTAAGCTGGTTTCTCCTTAGTTTGAGGCATTCTTCACTCCATTTGGGGTTGTAATCTTTGATGAAGATTTTCGATTGCCTGAGACCAGAGGCGCTAGTCCAGTGTTCTGTGTTCCTGGTCCTTTCCTCTAGTCTCAGTGACTCCGTTATGGCGCTTTTGCCCAGCCCAATAAAGGGTTCAGGTCCTAGGGGGGGCGTGGCTGCCGCGGTTCTAGCGAGGCTGTCCGCTTCCTCGTTACCTCTGTGTCCTGGAAGGAAGAGGATCTTCACCTGGTTGCATTTGCCCAGTGCATTCAATGCCTCAATGCATTCCAGCACTAATCCTGAGGATATCTCATATGAGATTAGTGCTTTGATGGCTGCTTGGCTGTCGGAGCAGATGACGATGCCCTGTCCCCTGTACGCACGCTCGAGGTTGACTTGCACGCAGAGCCTGATTGCATAGAGTTCAGCCTGGAATATGCTGGGTGTTTTCCCCATGGGCTCATAGTGCTTGAGGCGAGGGCCAAACCCCCCCGCCCCTGTTCCCTCGTGCGTTTTCGAGCCGTCTGTAAACCACTTAATTGTGTGTGGTTTAAAATGGGTTTGGTGGTCTTCCGAGGCCCAGTCAACTTTATTGCTCATATAAACTTCGAAGTGTTTTTCGTAGTTATATGTTCTTGTTATTGTATCCATCGGATACAAAACATAAGGGTTACTAGTGGAAAGCACATCTAAGTCTCTATGCCTAAGGATGTGATCCTCCCCTTTACTGGTTCTGGCCAATCCAAGGATTGTACGCTTGGCCGCCATCTCAATTGCTACGTGCAATGGCGATATATTAAGTATCACCTCCAGTGCCGCCGTGGGACAGGTTCTCATAGCTCCTGTAATGCACGTGCACGCAAGTCGCTGGACCTTGTCGAGCCTTTTCCTCACTGTCGTGAGTGTGGCTCTTGGGGCCCATGCCACTGCTGCATATGTGAGTGTTGGCCTCACAATCATGGTATACATCCATTTCAGTATGCTCGGTTTGCATCCCCAAGTTTTGCCTGCTAAGGATCTGCATACCATGACCGCCTTCGTTGCTTTACTGATAATTGCCTCCGCGTGCTTATTCCAGAGTAACTTCGAGTCCAGTGTTACACCTAGGTACTTCACCTCTGGTTTATAAGCTATGCCCTTCCCGAGCAAGCGTATTGTCCGCATGTGTGGCAGCTTTCTTTTCCATGTAAAAGGTACTATGGTGGTTTTGTCCGGGTTTAGTTAATATGTTAGTCAAATTGGTTTTTATTTTATTTTTAAATCATCGGTGTCCTCTGCGTAGTCTGCTGCACAATAAACAAACGATAAGAATTCAAATTATGTTCACCATGAAGTATGGTAGGAAGTTTATTTGGCAGCACCAGTAAAGCAATGTCGTATGTAGAAATGACTTCTATGATACATACTACATTCATTTTTTCGGGTACGCATGGGTACTAATGTACACAGCACGAAATGTATCTAAATGGCTCGGGTATTTATGTGACAGCGGGTATTTATTTGACAGCAAGAAATGAGTCTGTATAAGTGAGAGCAAGCCGAAGTGTAAAGTCTTTATTGTCTATGCAACTAGTATGGCCTGCACCAGTATTGTACTAGTTTGTTTCTAATGCAGCGGCGGTGAGTTGATACAAAGAAAAAAGAAGAAGAAGAAAGAAAGCTAGATATGTGCATTTATTTTGGCGCCGATAAACCAGTTGTGCTTTTTGGCTATTTTATTATGTTGTAACATATTTTTGCTTTAATTAAAGAAATTTCATAGATTTGGGAAATATAACACAGTGTTTAAGAAAACATGATGCCCATATCGCTCAAAAATATAAAGGAATACAAGGGTGACTTTCACTCATTCTCAAAAATAATCAAACAGCTGATTTTCGATGGGTTTATCGCACATAACTATTGTATTCGATATTCGGTGCGCGTGTGCAAAAATTAATTCAGGTGAGTAAAAAGTGACATAAAATGAATAAAAGACACTTTAGAAGACAGGTGAAAAGGGAAAAGGATTCCCTTGTAAGTAGACTAAGGATAGGAAGTAAAAATCAGGAGGTTTTTGTGCAGGAAGTTTGTTTTGTGGAAGAAGCGCTGGCAGGTGCTGCGCTGACCGGTGGGGCGCGTTTTTTAGAAAGCTCAGGAGAAGTGCAGGCACAGACTTCTAGGGAAAAGATAGCAGCTTGGTATATTACGAATAGGCCCTCCCGTAAGTGCTTCGAAGAGCTTTTGACAATTTTGCGCGAAGAAAATAAGGATGCACCGCGAAGTGCAGGGACGATTTTTAAACAAAAGGAAAAGGTTGCTATTTGTCCTCTTCCGCCAGGGAAGGAATATAGGAATAGGGAATCAGTTACGGAAAATAGGACACATTTTTCATGACCATAAAGTTATTCGTTTAGATGTAAATATAGATGGGGTTCCATTGTTCAAAAGCTCGCGAGCCCAGTTATGTCCGATTTTAATTAGAGTAGTAGGTTTTGAGAACATTTCAGTTCTTCCAATTGGAATTTATTCAGGTGCTCGAAAGCCCGATTCAGTTGAGAGCTATCTTGAGCAATTTGTAAAAGAAATTAAGGCCATTCTACAAACAGGTTTGGACATATCAGGAAACACAATAAGAGTAGAGATCAGATCGAGAGTGTGTGATGCTTCTGCGAAAGCGTTTATTTGTGGCATTCCTGGTCATGTTTCAGCACATGGTTGCTCGAAGTGTACTCAAATAGGAAAACAAATTAATAATATCTTAGTTTATGGCACAAACTCAGTCACTTTAACTTCAGACGAGTCACAAAAACTTTCACAACGCGCTTTTAGGAAAGTAATTAATAAAGAATAAAAGATTTGCTATACTGTTACTATTTTTTCTTACAGATGCAATTTCAAATATTGCCGCCCATAAACCACCAGAGCAGCTGCTGCGGAAAGCGTTGCAGTTGCAAAAGAAAACAAATTGAAATTAAATTTAAAAGTGTATTTAAATTATTTGTATTTTATGAAAACTCATCAACATAAATAAAACTTTTTTATTACATTAATTTTTTAATATTTCAAATCTAACGCACTAGCTTTTGAAATAGCTAGTGCGTTAGATTTGAACTAAAACCTAGCGCATACGAAACTAGGTTTAAACTGGTGTATGTTGCGCTAGTTTAAAGCTAGTTGTAATGCAATGCACGGTGTATCAATTGCCACAGCGTAGGACATGTCAATGTTAAAATCGCGAACTCGTGCTGGTGCAAAATGTACCAGTTTGAAACTAGTAGCAAACTAGTCATTTTTCCTGCAGGGCTAATTCAAGTTCTGGAAGTGATTATGTATGCAATCTTTTACAAGACCTTATATAACTCGTTCCAAGGCTATTACATGTAAGCGGTTACTTCCAATGAAATGCCTAGGTTAATGTAATGCCTTATGTATTCAAGAAGGTAAGCGATGGAGCTGAGTTTCTCGATTACTTTAGACATTACCAGAACTCAAAATGTTTGCTGGGCACTTGAGCAGTTGCATACATACGTACACACATATGTACATACGTAGCTAGCACGACAGCGCTATTCGTGCCTATCTTAAGCAGTTAAGGTAATTGTAATTACGCAATAACAAAGATAAAAGCAACAAAGTGTGTTGGTATTTCAATCAGAAATCAGTAACATAAGCAAGTATCAAAGTCAATCCTTCTTCACAACAGTAGTCAAAATGGCAAATTCAATCAAGAAAAAGTCGACTAAAGTGCAAAAACAAATTTTTAAAAATTACTGTATTGAAAATCTGATAGCATTTTTACAAGAAACAACACTTCATGGTCTAAAATTCTTAGCTGATAAATCCATCACAATTTGGGAGAAGTAAATTATCACTTATTGCCGAGGAATTACCGAAAATTTAAAATTTTTCAGATCCTTCTTCTTCGTTTCCTTTGTTGTGGCATTTATAATAACCGGCAACTTGATTTTAAATATTTATGCCAAATGGATCAGCACGCCCGTAATTATTGGCATAAGTCCCCATCCAACATCCATACTGCAAACCCCATTTCCGGCCATCACAGTCTGCAATATGAATCAAGTACTCTCCAGCAAAGTGTCAAACTACAGTGAGTGAGTAGTTCCAAGCATTCAGTATAATTTCTATGAATATTCACTTTCAAGTCAGAACTTCACAGATGATAGGAGTGTTAACAATTAAAAAAAACACTTTAATTAGTACTTATTGTCTTTATTATTTTTCCGCGATCTACAAGTTCTTTTAAGAACTTGGTCTTCTTTTTTATCTCTCCTCGCAAAAATCCCCAGCCAGCACACAGATTGCGGCCCTCGGTATGACGATCCGGGTGAGTCAATACCCTCCTTCAGGCAACGGCGTCACTGCTTCTTCTCTTACATCTAGAATTGCTATCTTCGCAGTCGGGCGATGGTATTCTCCCAATTGGGTGCAAACAACGACGCTTCTGACTTTCCCGTCTCGGCCCTTGATTGCATTGGTTACGACGCCTTTGGGCCAGGTGTATCGAGGAAGGTTGGGATCCACGGCGTCTTCTTTGATTGGCTTCATGTTGTTCTGCCACCCATCTTTTCCAAAACATGTAAGAAAGGAACTGTGAATGACGCCAAGAACTTCTGACATATTCGTCCGTTGTGCTGAAGTCTCCCAGGGGCTTGGCACCCGAGGAGCTGCCCAGCAAGAAATGGTTGGGTGTTAAGGCTTCGTGTTCGGCTGCGTCCAGCGTTAAGTAAGTAAGCGGGTGACTGTTGACGAAGAGTTCAATCTCCAAGAACAGGTTGTGTAGCTTCTCGACTGTCAGCTTAGTGGTGGGCGTCACGATTCGGTACAGCACATCCTTAACGGAGCGAATCATCCGCTCCCAGGCACCACCCATATGCGGACTTGCTGGAGGAATGAACGCCCACTTGATTTCAGCTCTTGTAAACTGCGCCTGTAAAGCGTCGAAGGTAAGCTGCCGTTGCGCTTCGCGTAGGTCCTTTTCGGCAGCGACTAGGTTGGTGCCGTTGAATATTTCGACGGGTTGTCCTCTTCGCGCAATGAAATTTCGTATTACCATCGCACAGGAATTCTTGATGAGTGAGTGCGCCACTTCGATGTGTACGGCTCGGCAAGTGATACAGGTGAATAGCGCACCGTAGCGTTTCTCCGTACGTCTTCCGATGGTAACCAAAAACGGGACAAAAAATCGACAATCTGACCTCGACAATTAGTGTCCACTCAACTTGTACTGCACACTGGATCAGCAAATTCAAGTCACCTTCCAACGCGCGATCTTCGTTTGAATAGAGCTCGTGCTTGGGTTATTCCTCCTGAGGAAGTCGTAGGAAATCTGCCAGAAAACTATGGACTTGACGATCCAAAATCACCTTGGTTTTTCCATTTCGTGGCTATGTGAGCAACGTTCTGCTTGGAAGGCACATAATGCCATTTCGATGTGTCTGTGGTTTCCTGTATCTCAGCCACTCTGAACATCACGAATTGCTTGTACTTACGTGGATCGGAATATAACCACGTGAGTACGGCTTTCGAGTCAGTGTAAAAATGTGTGTTATGTACACAGAAGTCATGTCCAGTGTGAATCGCACTGGTGAGTCGAGACCCCAGTATCGCCGCCATTAACTCCATACGCGGTTTATTTTCTCCAAATCGATGCCAGTTATGGCTGATACTTCGGAATTGTGGAAAAAACGCCTCGCTGTTTTTCCGTCATTACTATTTCCACAATTATGTTTCGGTAAATCTATTAATAATCCTGTTTCATCTTTAAATTTTTTTTGGATGTGCAATTTTCTTTGCAAAACGTTTTCTTTGAATTCACCACTTGCTTGCCATTTTCGTATCTCTAAGCGATATGAAATGTGCAGTAAGCACTCCATGAATCGAATGTATGCATGCAAAGGTGAAAGTCCCAAAGATAACATTTTGGGATCGGTTTTCTATTGCGATAAGGCATCCGGATTGTTCATAGCTCCACATATATGTAGAGCAAGTTTGAGAAGAGTTATAAGCGGAAAGTGCATTGCACACTTTGCCGTCCACCAGTGGCGTCCCCAGGATTTCGGGAAGGGGGGGGATATTCAAAAAAATTCAGTTTAACGCAATTTTTATACTTTAATTTCTGCGTATTATTTTTAATACATGTTGCATACAATTTTACATATGCACATACATACATATATGCATACATATGTACATATACTAAAATAAAATTCTTAAAACGAAAAATTCAAGTGGCACGTATTTTTAGGTCATAAAATCCCAACTAAAAAATTCAAGTTTGTTTTAAGTTCTGAAATTTTGAAAACTTCTTCTAGTAGAATTACGAAAAACTCAAAAGACCTATTTTAAAAAGCATAACACACCAGCTATGTAAAATAAATCCAAAAAATAAAATATTAAAATGTATGACGTTCCGAAATTTAATTATGATATAGGTGAACATGTTTTCCATGTTTACACACAATTCACCAAAAAAATGTACCCGCATTTTTGTCAAATTTCAACAGCTAATGCAGGGTTGGCATGAAGCCTGTGTTTGACTACTACTTTGGTAAATAGTCGATACTTTTGGGAACACTGAAAATACAACTATTCTGCGAGAACAAGTGCAATACTGATTTTTGTATTCATTTATTCTTAACCTTTCTGCAGGCATCCGGTTCTGGCCAGACCACATCGAACTTCGGATCCACTTTCGTAATGTTGTAGTTAAGCTATCGAGCTCATATTTCATGATATCCTCAACTGATACTTTCTAAGTACAAAAACCATGGCCTCGCCAGACCATGGTGTATTTTCATAAAAATTTGCCAGTTAGTTAAATTTTTTTTTGCTATTTCCCACGTAGTTTTTGTCAGAATGCACAGTGATTCGACTCCATACAACCGTGGTCCGTTCATAAAATTTTGTATACTAGTTAATCATAGTCTGCTGAATTGACTGCTTAAACTGACTGCAATGCCTGAGACTTAAATTTGCAAATTTCGTCATTTTTGGAAAGCTACAGCACCAAGTGTGTTGGCTAAATTTTTCAGATTTTACATTTAATCGGTAACGTCAACATTGATAATTCCAAAGAGTAACAGAAATTGTCTTAGGACCCTTTAGTTTTGCAAAAAACGAGAATAATAGACGTATGTTTCGCATTTGTGCAGATTTTTCATTTTTCATGTTGATTGCATACTTTTAGGGACGACGAAATAAATTTTGTCAAAAAAGATGTGTTTAGACCACTTTTCAAATTGAATTATTTTCTGAAATCGGAAGATATCGAAGCATGTAATTACATTATCCGACAAAGAAAGAAGTCTTAAAATACAAAAATCCAGGAACATACTTTCACATACTTTTTAGATATTTTCCTCTAAGTTTAGCCAATTTTCAGATTTTTAATTTAGAAAAATATTTTTGATTAAAAGTGAAGTAAAAGCCTCAACTTTGCAAATTTTGAGAAAATATTAAAAGCGAAAATAGCCACATTATTTCTTAATCTATATTGAAGGTTTTAGCAACTTCTTGGTAATCATGTATTTTTATAATTTTTTTACTCAATAGACTAAAAAACAGAAAATATGTGTTTACATTTTTTTATGAAAAAAGTTTCAACTTTGAGCCGCTTTTGCACAGAAACTAATTAATTTTTTACACAGATTTTTTTGGGTTTTCTTAGTTGGAGTTTTACCTTTCAATTGACATCAAAATCGTTAAATTCTGAGACTATAAATTTTTTGAATTTTGTCTATGGAACGAATCAATGTGGAATGGCTTAAAACATTTTTTCGTTTCTTCCTTATTCAGTCCTTTACGGAGCATAGGACTTCAACTAGGCTTTTCCATATGACTCGATTTGAAACCCTCATTTCGTGCCATCCCATGTAATCGTGACATACGTTAGTTGGCGCAAAATCTACCTGATCCAAGTGTTTTTCTCTCGCCTTGGCTTTTATTTTCTTTTGGGTTAGTAAATTATTGTTTTCGTTGGAAAATATTGTCTGAACATATTCAAAATTAATATTTATCCATTGTACTCATGGCTATGTTCGTGTTTTGGTGTCAATTCAATTACATTCCAGATGTGAAGGAAGTATTTGTTGTCTTGTCGTTCCGGTTTTTATCAATTGGATTGTTTTCTGTGGCAGAGATGGAAGGAAGGGAAGGCTGTTTTGAGGATTAGACTTGGTTTTTAAACCTCGACACTGGAGTAAAAATCAGAGAGGACAATTTCTCTGAAAAAATTGCCTAAGCAATAGCGGAAACCAATGCTTAAAAGCAATAAAATTAAGATATTAATTAATTTGCTGCTAGAAGTAATATTTGGCCCTGAACAAAACGAAGCTTCTGATACTGATAGAAAAAATGGTCGTTTAAATAGTTCAATGTGAAGATAGCGACGACGAAGGCGACAAAGAAAACGGCCAGTTCAACCTGAACAATAACATGTTGAGCATGTTCTGCATGTTTTTCTTTGGCAAAGCAGTTCAGCATTGTCAACAGTTCAAGGAATCCAATGCCCAATGTAAAATCTCAATGTTTTTGACGCATGTAACTGAATTATATCGTTGCAATAATTGCATTGGTCAAGCAGTTGAAGCAGATTTACATTTATAAAATTTCTTTCTTTTCCTTTTTTTTTGGATTTCAAAATTAATTCATTGAAGTTGAAACTAGCTAGTTACTTAATTATTCTAGTATATTTGTACCGTTTTACGTAAATAAAATGTAGGCAAGCAAAACAAATCAATGTGTTCACACTTTCTGGTTTTTTTATATCCTTAACAACAATCCTCGACTATCCTCTTGTTTACATTATGGTCTGGCCAGATCATGGGAGCTACTACTAGGTTTTAAGTGGGTGATCACAGAACAGGTAACGCAAATAATAAAAATGTTTGCAGAATTCCATATTGTTACATCAAATTGGATAAATGAATTTATCCACCAAGGGGGGGATCCATCCCCCTAATCCCCCCCCCCCTGGGGACGCCACTGCCGTCCACCATGCACAAAATAAGTATCGGTTTAATGGTTATATTAAGCCGACTTGTGGTTATTGTTGTTGGAACGAGAGAAGAAATTTGATTTTCTTCTCTGACAATCGTTTCTGGAGCTTCCTTCGTAAACAAAAATTTTATGGGACGACAGAACCTAGTTGAGGATGTTGCTGGGTTTTGCCAAAACACAAAGCTATTAGTATTTTTGGCACCATAGATTTGAATGGGTACCATCGAAATGTAAAACAGGCTTTCATATGATAGTGTTTCAGATCGAAATTTCTGCTTATAGCGGATTTGTTCAGCGCCATCACAACCCCATTTTATAATTATGTTTACGTCTTGGCAGAAACCTTCCGCTGCGACAAAAGCGTCCTCATAAACTTGACATAGCCTGGCCACTGTATGGTCAATCAACGATTGCAATTTAATTTCAGCGAAACTTTCAGTAATGGTAATGCTATCTGCATAACAGTCTAGGACTTTGCCGCGTACGGACGTGTTTTCAGTCGCTATGTCGCTTAGATCTCGTTGTGCTTTGTGCTCTAAGTCTATCGCCAAAGACTCTGTCGTAAATTGTGCCCTCTGCAAGTCTGCTTTCCACAGCGCTTGTTGTAATGGCGTAGACGCTACCGTGCTAAATTTAATTCAGAACAACATAAATTTGGTTTATAATTGTGATTCGTGCTTAAACTCTAATTGGCATGCTGTTGTTGCTGATCTTATAATTGAATTTAGAGAGCTTAAGACGCAGCTCTCCTCCTAATCTCTGCAATAACGGTATTGTTGGCCCATCTCATATTGCTGCTGCCGCTGAAACTACGAACAAGTATAAGAGCTCTAATGTTGTTGTCGCAAATCGAGCTGCCTGCGCTCAATTCGCCGCCCAACAGAACTGCTCCACCTCAAAGTCTCCACAACCTAGTGCTCCTGTGCGCTCTCCTACTCGCTCTAAGACTGCTGCTGTTACGACTTCTGCTCTCTCATATGCTCAGACTGCCGCTGTCGCTTGCCGCTCACTCTGCTACTGAAGGTATCGCTTCTGCTGCCGCCGCCGTTTCTCCAGTTCATGCTGCTGTTGCTACTGCATCGCCAAATGCTAATAACGCTCCTTCACATTCTGCTGTGCGTTCTTCACAACATAACAACTGGACCAACATGAAGCGTAAAAACAAAAGGATCGGCTGCTTGTTGTTGGCTCTAGTGCAAACTCGGAACTCGATGTAGCTGTGCGTTTGAAGTGGCTGCACTTGGCTTCTTTTTCACCATCAGTCTCAGCTGACAACATCATTGACTATGTTGCTAAACATGCGGACGTTGAAAAGCGGTTTCTCGCATGCTACAAATTAGTAAAAAAAGATGTTTCTGTGGATTCGCTTAAGAGAGTCAACTTTAAGTTGGGCGTCCCCGACTCTCTCTTCGAGAAGCTGCTGACACCAGATTTGTGGCCTGCCAGCGTCAACGTTCGCCCATTTCGGTTTTTTCCCAAAAACGGGGTCCAGCATGTCGACCCTTGACCTTGCCGCCAAATTGCAAAGCAACTAAACCGCTGCGAATCTTTTTTCAAAACGTCTCTGGCCTTAGAACTACGGGCCAGTAGGTAAGAGCCATGAGTTCGCAACTTGAATTCGACGTTTTTTTTCTAATCGAGACGTGGTTAAACATGGACTTTTTCGATGAGGAGTTCTTTGACTCCGCTCTATACAACGTTTTCAGAAAAGATAGAGATGCACTTAAAACTGGCTATATGAGAGGTGGCGGTGTACTCGTTGCAGTTCAAAATAAACACCGCGCATCTGCTTTCTCTCTTGACAATCAGGATTCTCTGCTGGACCAACTTTGCGTATGTGTGCAAGGCTCATCGGAGTCGCTTTTTATTTGTCATCTTACATCCCACCGAATAGTGCTGACAGCCTGTACAAAGCGCATGCCGATAATGTAATGTCACTGGTTTCGAGTAAGCTCGGCAACAATCATCTGTGCGTGCTGGGTGATTTCAATTTAACTAATATCAAAGAATATGAAGTGTATAGAAGGCGCATCTGAGCTCAAAAATTCAAATTTTTGTTTGCGAGCTTCATAGAGCGGGGGGAAGCCACAAAAGGGAAAGAGCGGTGCAAGGAGAGCAAGCGCTTCAGTTTACGCTCATTGACTGCGCGAACTGAAGCACACGCCACCACAAACATACATGAAGTAAAAGTACCGCTTCTCCTGTGTACCTTGAGGTGTTGGTGGTTGTTTTGGACTCTCAATCATTTTTTGTGCAAATTTCTCACAGCAACACATCAGCCAGCGCAATGATCGTCGTTTCAACGACGCCAATGCTTTTTGTTGTTGTAGTTTTTGTGTGTATGCTTTTTTGTGTTGGCGATTGGTTTTGCAACACAGTTCGAGAAAAATGTGACGTCAATATTGAACAGTGTTTACTGCCATTATCAATCATATCAAAATTCTCTCAAAAATGTTTCCAAAACTTTAGAAAGGAAGATGAAGTTTTAACTGCGCCAATTGAAATATTTATTTTCCATAAAAATTATCAATCGGTTACAGACTTTGGTAACCTATTAGCACCTTCGGATTCCCTTATGGAAGCAAGCAAAAACACATTCTGGTGTTTCACAAAATTTTTGAGTCGGAGCCTGAAAAAATTGGTATTAAGGCATATATAGTATATCCGACTTATGCAAGAATTCTACTACCGAATGGTTCAGTGATGAATGCTGTGACAGTAAATTGAAAATCCTAGATTTTCTTATTTTAGTTCTTTTACGCAAACATTGTATGTGGGCCATAAAAAAAGGAAGCTCCAAACAACGGAATTTAATATTATTGCGGGTCAATAAAACAGCTCTTCCTTTGTTGTTTTTTTTATTGTTTATGTTTTGCATCGTTTGGAACTTCCTTTTTTTAATTTACTGTCACAGCATTCATCAGGGAATCTGAAGGAGCAAATAGGTTATAACAAAAGTCCATTATTACAGTATTACAATTTTTATGGAACATGTTTCACTCAGCGCAGTGAAAACGTCATCATTTCTTAGTTTTTGGAAACAGATGCCACAATTAATTTTGTAATTATTTTATTAATAATTTAATATTTCTTATCTACAAAATATTTTGCGTGATCATTACTAGGTAGGTAGGTTAAGTGGTCGCCTCTAGGGCATCACTTAGGCCTTGTGGTCCATTGTGTTACCACGTGGGGGGGGGGGGGGAAACTTCACCTATCCGATTCCAGTGTTCATTGGAGCCACTTGGAGGCTCTAATGAATTTGTGATCATTACTGCTGTAATAAAATAATACAAAAGACAGTTTCGTCTGTCTCAGCATGTAATAGGAGTTGATCCATAGAATCCTGTATATCTTCGAAATTAGTTGCTACACTTGACCGAGTGATATTTGAATTTTGTCCCAAAATTGCAAAAGTATTTTCTAGTTTATCTTGGTTAAAAAACTTATTTTTTATACAAAATTTATGTATTGTATGTATTTATGTATTTATTTATTTTGCTTAATTTCATCAGTGATTAAAAAACAGATTTTTGTTCTAAAAAACACATTTATCATCCATACATTAACATCTTTCAAAAAATTTAAAAAAGTCTTTATAAATTTGTACGACTCATTATTTAATTGTAAAGCCGATCTAAAGCAATTATCCGATTGCCCTATTCATGCAATCAAATATTGGGTCTACTTTTTTAATAAATTCTTTAGGAACTTTGTTTATACCGATCATATAAGTCGCCATGCCAACCATATTTTATTTTCTTTTCTATGATTTTGCGCACACTACAGTCTGCAATGAGTTCAGGAGCAATATGCGACGCCGTGCAGGCTTATAGAAGAAGAACAAACGCCAGCCAGAAAATAGAAATAGTTTTACAATTTCAGCTTTCGCCAGCGCAACAACAACAACAACAGCACATCGTCTTCATCTCCGAATCATCCCACGCCGCAGCAGAGTGCTAACGCAGACTCGCTGCAGTGAGCGCAACACATAAAACTACGTTCTCGCTTGTAAAGCAACGCTCTCACCACATATTTGATCTATGAAAGCAGAGCGCGGGTCGTAATGTTAGAACCCGCCATACAAAATTTTTGCTTGTATGACATGCGCATCTTATCTTATACATAACACTTCGTTCAATAATGTGTGTGACTAACTAATTAAAACACATTTTTTTGCCAAAATTAGTTTTTATTCATCAACATATGTAGTTGCCATCGAGGGCGATACACCGATTATAGCGATCTTCCAACTTTTCAGTACCATTTTTTTTTTTGCTCCGAAGCATCGACACGTTCTGGTTTTGGTCGATTGTGAGCTCGCGCGGCACCCACTTTGCACATAGCTTTCGCATACCCAAATATTCATGAACGATATGTCCAACACGTTCCTTTGATATCTTTAGAGTATCAGCTATACAAATCAACCTCAATTTACGATCTTCCAAAATCATTTTGTGGATTTTTTTGATGTTTTCGTCCGTAACAGCCTCTTTTGGACGTCCACTGCTTTCATCGTCTTCGGTGCTCATATGGCCTGTACGGAATTTAGCAAACCACTTACGAATGGTTCTTTTTGATGGAGCAGAGTCCGAATAATGTTTTTCAAGCCATTCCTGGCATTGAACAGTATTTTTTTTCATTAAAAAACAATGATAAATCAGCACACGGAATTGCTTTGAATTCATTTTTTTTGAAAACTCAAAAGTAGTGTCACTTAAAGCACTGTAACTTGTAAACTAATGGTCGGATTGACATATAATTTTGACAGTAAGCCTAAAAAGGTTCACAATTTCGAAAAAAATATTGATTTAGTATTAGTGCCGCCATCTATGTGTCAGTCACACACATTATTGAACGAAGTGTTATATAAAAAAAACTTGACTTCTTGTGTGTAATCGGTGTTTGCGAAAACGGTTAATTCTTTCGGCAAAATTTTTCTCGCATGTGATAGAAGATGATTATGCAGTGGTTTATAGCGATATTACATGTTTGTACGGCAGATAGGCGTGGCACCTCCCATACAACCTAAATTTTTAATATGGTATATCTTCGGAATTATAAGTCGGACAGCATTGAAATTTAGTATAGCGCCGCCCCATTGATGTGTCATTGTACTGGTAAAATTTGGTGGGCGTTGGACAAGGGGCGTGGCACTTTTTATGACCCAAATATTCCGCTGAACCATAAGTCGCACAGGAATGAAACTAAGTACGAACCTACCATTTATTCATATCTTTCGACAAAGGGAATGGTGCGGGTATTGAACAAGGGGGCGTGGCACCGCCCATACAAGCCATATCTTTAATATAGAATATCTTCAAAATTGTAAGGTGCACAGCATTGAAATTTAGTATAGTGTCGTTTTATATATGAGTCATTCTACTGGTAATATTTGATGGGCGTTGGACAAGGGGCGTGGCACATTTTTTGTTACCCAAACATTTTGCTGAACTATAGGTATGGCTAATTACCTTGAACCCCATACTAATGACTCTTAACCGAGGTGGGGTCAAGGTGATTGCGTACGCCGACGACATCATCATTATGGTGACAGGGCCCTTCCTAGATACCATTAGTGGCATCTTGGAGGGTGCTCTGAGGACTCTGAGCAGCTGGGCCGCTCGATGCGGGCTGGGGATAAATCCCACCAAAACAGAGCTGCTACTGTTTACAAGAAAGTACAAAGTTCCCCCATTTCGACTGCCAAAGCTCAACGGTAGCGAGCTCAGGCTATCCTCAGAAGCTAAATATCTTGGAGTCATATTAGACTCCAAACTTAGCTGGAAATCTAACATACAGGAGAGGGCAAAAAAAGCACTGGTAGCGTACTACTCGTGCAGCAGACTCTTCGGTAAAAAATGGGGCCTACAACCGAGGATGGTGCGTTGGACCTATACAGCGATAGTTCGACCAATTCTCACGTACGGAGCACTGGTGTGGTGGCCGGCGTTAGAGAAGAACCACAACGTCAATAGACTTAATGCAGTGCAGAGGGCGGCGTGTGTCGGGATTACGGGGGCCTTGAGGTCCTGCCCTTCCGATGCTTTAAATACGCTTCTTCATCTGCTGCCGATTGAATCCTTTATTAGACGGACCGCCGCTTCTAGCGCATTGAGACTGAGAGAATCATCTCAATGGGCGGAAAGACCTTACGGACACAGTAACATCCTCACGAAGGTTCCGACGGACCTAAGGGGAGATACGGACTATACCAAAGAATGTGCCGACTTTGGTGTTAGGTTTTCCACGCTCTTTCCCTCCAGAAGGGAATGGGAGCGTTACGCAACCGTTTTTACAAATGTAGAAACCTCCCTATACACAGACGGTTCAAAGATGGACTGTGGTGTTGGGGCAGGTGTTTACTCCAGAGATCTGGTAGTGGAAAAAGCGATTCACCTACC
The DNA here is from genome assembly GCA_963668005.1 of Melieria crassipennis. NCBI lineage: Eukaryota > Metazoa > Arthropoda > Insecta > Diptera > Ulidiidae > Melieria > Melieria crassipennis. The sequence goes on along the minus strand of OY764963.1, from coordinate 34,028,722 downwards.
GGATTTCTGCAGCGTCTTTCAAGCGGAAGTCTTTGCAATAAGAGAAGCCTGCAGGATTCTCCTACAGCAAGAAATCCGGAGTAGGGATGTTTTCATCTTTTCAGACAGCCAGGCAGCCATCAAGGCACTCACCAAGCCCATAGTGAAATCTAAACTGGTCAGAGACTGTAAAGAATTGCTAGGGTTGGTGGGCGGCCGGGTGGATCTTACCATCTGCTGGATACCCGGTCACGCGGGTATCAGCGGAAACGAGTCAGCTGACGAGTTGGCCAAGGTGGGATCCGCCATGGACTCACAGCCCGAAAGGGTGGCACCGCCTTTAAGTGCAAGGCTAAAACAGATAAAGGAATATTTCCTCAGGAAGGCGGATAGTAGGTGGAGCAATCTTTCCAGCTGCAGAGTGGCTCGACAGATCTGGCCACGCTACGACTCCCACAGAACCAACGACCTGCTGCTAAATTCTCGTAGGAATGTTTCTAGGCTAACGGCCGTGATCACGGGTCACTGGCCGATTGGCCTACACGCAGCGAGATTGGGAATCCCCCACAACCCCTTTTGCAGAAGCTGCAGAGAAGCCAGCGAGAGTGAGACACTCGAACACTTCCTCTGCGGCTGCCCTGCCTTAGCATTTAAAAGACTAAATTCCTTGGGGAACAGTCTGATTAGCTCCCTAGCTGATCTGTCTGAAATAAGACTAAAATGCATCAAGTCCTATTTGGACGATGCGGGTTGGCTTTAGAGCCCAGTATTTTCTCCCACGCAGGGAAGACCCAGTCGAGGAGGCGACAACAAAACGGCACATAGTGCTACTTGAGTGTGCTCTGAGAGCACGCAGTCGCTGCTACCTACCTACTAGGGATTGCAATCCCGGACCAGTTTTGCAATCCCGGGATTTTCGGGACTAAAAACCGCAATCCCGGGATCCCGGGATTTTTTTCGGGATTGCATATATTATTTTAAGGAACTGAACCAGACATCTTTTTCCATCAAAAAATTTTATTTTCGTATTAAATACAATTCTAAGTTCCTACTTTAAAACTAAGAACCAAATATTCATGACAAATAACATCAAAATGCATTTAATTGCCAAACCATCTGGCAAACCTACTGATAAAAACTTGTTTAAGTAACTAAGTAAGCTTGTTTAACTAAGTTTTTGGAATTTTCTGGTTGTTTACTTTTTTGGATGGATTAATTTTCGGGATCGTAAGCTTCTTTACTCCCCTGATTTTATTATAGCTACCGGCAAATTTTAATGGAAAAATTCTAAACAGAGTTAGTGTGTACAAATTAGTACAAAGTATCCATACACAAACAGAGCAATTCTTGCATTGAAACTTATTCAAACGCCATAGGCAGTGTTACTTTTTATATTAAATAAGAAGATTTGCCTTTTTCGAAATCAACGCACAGTGATTCGTTACATAGACAAAATTAAAAAAAATGTATAGTCTCAGAATTTAACGATTTTGATATCATTTGAAAGGTAAAACTCCAACTAAGAAAACCCCAAAAAATCTGTGCAAAAAATTAATTAGTGTCTGTGCAAAAGTGGGTCAAAGTTGAAACTTTTTTCACAAAAAAATTTAAACACATATTTTCTGTTTTTTAGTCTATTGAGTAAAAAAAATTATAAAAATACATGGTTAGCACGAAGTTGCTGAAACCTTCAATATAGATTAAAAAATGATTTGGCCATTTTCGCTTTTAATGTTTTCACAAAATTTGCAAAGCTGAGGCTTTTACTTTACTTTTAATTCAAAATATTTTTCTAAATTAAAAATCTGAAAATTGGCACAACTTAGAGGAAAATATCTAAAAATTATGTAAAAGTATGTTGCTGGATATTTTTTTAATTTTAAGAAGCATTCTTTCTTTGTCGGATAATGTAATTACATCCTCCGATATCTTCCGATCTCAGAAAAAAATTCTATTTGAAAAGTGGTCTAAACACCTATTTTTCTACAAAATTTATTTTTTATCCCTATAAGTATGCAATCAGCATACAAAATTGAGAAAACTGCAAAATAGCAAAACATAAGTCTTTTTTATCGTTTTTATTGCAAAACTAAAGGGTCCTAAGACAATTTTTGTTACTCTGTGCAATTATCAATGTTGACATTACCGATTAAATATAAAATATGAAAAATCTAGCCAAGACACTCGTTGCTATAGCTCACCAAAAATGACGAAAATTGCATATTTAAGTCTCATGCATTAACAAACTACAACAGTTTAAGAAAAACAAAATGGATATTTCAATTCAGCAGACCATGCTTAACTAGTATACCAAATTTTATGAAGAACGGACCACTCCTTCTAATTTTGTCCCGCGGTTGTTTGGAGTCGAATCATTGTGCAACGTGACAAAAGCAAAAAGTAAGCTTTTTTTGTTTCGATCCCGGGATCGGATTTTGTCAATCCCGGGATTTTTCGGGATTCAAATTGTCCGGGATCCCGGGATTCCGGGATTCGCGATCCCGGGATTGCAATCCCTACTACCTACCTATAGGTAAGTCGCACAACAATGAAACTAAGTACGAACCTACCATTTTCTCTTTCGACAGAGGGAATGATGAAGGTATTAAACAAGGGGGCGTGGCACCGCCCATACAAGCCAAATCTTTGATATAGAATATCTTTGACATTGTAAGTCGTACAACACTGAAATTTAGTACCCCGTCGTCCCATAGATGAGTCATTCTACTGGTAGGATTTGATGGGCGTTGGACAAGGGGCGTGGCACATTTTTTGTGACCCAAACATTTTGCTGAACTATAGGTAAGTCGCACAACAATGAAACTAAGTATGAACCTACCATTTTCTCTTTCGACAGAGGGAATGATGAAGGTATTGAACAAGGGGGCGTGGCACTGCCCATACGAGCAAAATTTTTAATATAGAATATCTTTGAAATTTTAAGTCGTACAACACTGAAATTTAGTACCCCGTCGTCCCATAGATGAGTCATTCTACTGATAAGATTTTATAAACATTGGACAAGGGGCGTGACACATTTGTTGTGACCCAAATAGTCCGCTGAACTATAGGTCGCTCAGCAATGAAACTAAGTACGTACCTACCATTTTCTCCTTCGACAGAATCAGCTAGTTCTGTATGTTTATTTTCTTTGCTAATATCAAGTGGTCTCATATTGACAATAATCACGTTTTAATTCCTAGTAATATCAACAGTTGCTGTGAAATGTATTTAGTTGATAGTTTCTTAAGTATCGATCTTTTGCAAATTAATGGCTGCTGCAATAAACTTGGCAGATTCTTAGATTTAGTATACGTTACCAACGGTTTAAATTTTAACCTATCGCAATGTCATTCTGATCTTTCCACGTCGGGCTTGCATCATCTTCCTCTGACTCTTGAACTTGATGTCTATCAATTTTTACCTGTCAGTCATGATAAGCCCGCATTATCGTTTAATTATAAACTTTGTAATTTTAATAGTTTAAATTTACTGCTGTCGGATCTAGAATGGGATAATTTGCTGCTTAATGCAGATGTAGCGTTCTGCTACAATGTCTTTAAGGCAGGTTTCTACCTTGTGCGGCCGAGAAAACATGTTTTTTTTTTTAAATTTTTGATGGGAAGGTTTTTAAGATAAACACTGGAAAATTTTTTTTAGATGTAGGTATATGTTTATTGTACAATTAAAAAAAGTTTCAAGATAAAATATGCAAAGGGGGGGAGGGGGCCATCGAGCAATGGCGGCAGGACTTCCTTACTCGCGGAAGTCCTGCCGCTGTTTGAGATGACTTGAAACACATAAATGACATTTTTTCTTATTCTGTATCCTTTTGTCTATGGCTGGAACTAGGATTTTAAAAAACAAATGAAAAATGAAGGATATATGCGATTTTGACTAAAAAACTCAATTTTTACCTACTTTTTTCAATACAAATTTCTATTTTTAATGAGAAAAAATTATTATTTCTTGAAGATCCTAGTTCGTAGGATAGCTAAGACCTTGATAAATGACTGTTTAAAATTTCGTAGCTATTGCTCAACTCGTGTGGCCTAAATCACTTCCGCAAGGTCAAAAAATGTAGTTTTGAGAAAAACGCGTTCAAAGTTTTGCTTCAGCAGCTCGGCGCGCTCGACACCGCTACCTGTTTCGATAAATTGCTTCCGTAATTCGAAAGATTTCAACTTCAAATTTTGGGAGCGTATTCTACAATCATGTATTAATCCAAAAATGCATGAAAAAAAAATCGATTTTTTTTACCGCACAAGGTAGAAACCCCCCTTAAGGATAAAGTTATTGAAGTTTACCGTAATAATATTCCACTTGTTAGGAAGCAGAAATACAAACTGCCATGGCAAACTAAATCTCTTATGAAGCTAAAAAACTTGAAAAACAAATGGCATCGGAAATTAAAAAAAAATCGTGAGATGGCCTATTTTGATAATTACAAGCATTACTCAAGTCAATTCAATTGCTTGAATAAATTATTGTATAAAAAGTATATTTCAAACTACGAAGCGAACATCAAATCAAATCCTAAAACCTTCTGGCAATTTGTAAAGTCAAAAAAGTCTCGTTCCAGTATTCCTTCTGCTTTATTCTTTAAAGATAAGGCTGCGCTTTCCACCGCGGATGCTGCTGACTTATTCGCTGAATTTTTCACTTCCAATTTTACTTCAGATACTGATAGTGACTTTTTAAGTAATATCAAAGCATAAGTGAATTTTGGATCCCTTTCACTATCCACTGAAGACGTGGCAAATGGTATAGTACGGCTTAAAACATCTTTGCAAACAGATGCTGATGGCATATCAGCGATTCTGCTCAAAAACTGTGATGTCCTTATATATCCGTTGAAGGTGATTTTTAATAAATCACTTTCCTCTGGTGTGTTCATTGAGGATTGGAAGTTGGCATTCGTCTCGCCCATTTACAAGAGTGGAAACAAGAGCGACGTCGCTAACTACAGACCTATTTCTAAACTCTCTACTGTCTCCAAATTGTTTGAGTGCATCATTAAAGACAAAATGTTTTTCGCAGTGAAGAGTCTTATCTGCCCTAATCAGCATGGATTTATCCATGGGCCATCAACGATAACTAATCTAGCAGTCTTTACAGAGGACTGCATCTCTGCATTTCAAAAGGGTCTCCAGGTAGATACTATCAAAGAATATGAAGTAATATAGAACGCGCATCTCTTACAAGCAAACGCGTTGTATGGCGGGTACTGCTGATAGTACCCTCTGTTATTGACAGCAGAACCCTCTGTTACTAACAGCAGAATTCTCTGTAACTTCAGCGTAACATGTGAGCAGAAGCAAAGAAAATAAACATACGAAGGCTTGCTTTACAAGCGAGAACGTAGTTTTATGGGTTGCGCTCTTTGGTTGTGCTCCCTGTAGCGAGTCTGCGTTAGCACACTGCTGCGGCGTGGGATCATTGGGAGATGAAGACGATGTGCTGTTGTTGTTGTTGTTGCGCTGGCGAAAAGCTGAAATTGTAAAATTTCTATTTTCTGGCTGGCTTTTGTTCTTCATCTATAAGCCTGCACGGCGTCGCATATTGCTCCTGGATTCATTGCCGACTGTAGTGTGCGCAAAATCATAGAAAAGAAAATAAAATATGGTTGGCATTAGAGGTTTGCGCCGATTGCTTTTGCTTCAGCGGCGGCGTAGGGGCCAGAGAGAACCGGCGGCGGCGGCTAAGCCGGTTAATTTGGCGGCGGCGGGTGAGCCGGTTAATCTGGCGGCGGCGGGAAGGACGGTGTATCCAGTTATTAAATGAAATTTTTCTATTTCAATTTATTTTAAAAACTAGCTGTACCCGGCGGCTTCACTCACGTCGATTTCATAATAAATTTTTTTTTAATATCTGATAACTATTTGTATAACGGCCCTAAACAATTAAGTTAGATTTATTATGATCAATGTTTTCATGCCGATTGTCCCAGTAACAAATTTAAATGCTGTCCGATTAATAATTCCGAAGCTATTCCATATTATACCCAGACCATTCCCCTTGTCGACGGGCACGACTAAATCGTATTTTTGTGCTAAATGGCAGTGCACAGTGTGCTATTTTTTAAATCTAGGAGGACAAAAGTCGAATTTTGAAATACAATTTTTTAATGAAAAAACACCATGGATCAACTGTCATACTCTCTATAAAGGTTAATTTTATGACCATGGTGACAAAGGTACACAGGGTCTTCAAACTTTACCTTTTCTTTAACTGAAATTTTTTTTTATTTTTTACTTATATCGAAGCACAATCTAGCACCAGTTTGGTGGTATGCCAGATTGTTTACATTTTTTTTCATAAAGTGAAAACATGGGATCAGGTATGTAGTTTTGTTTTTAATCAATCAATTGCTATAAGGTGCTGTATTTGAACTGGGATATTGATTTCAATATACAGATTAAAAAATATTTATTTTTCGTCTTATACTAATTTTAAAAGATAAAGAGGTATATATATTCACTGATATTCACTTAAAAATGAAATATCTTTAAAATCCTTGAAGTGTCCTTTGTCGATATTAAGAAACATCCATTGCGGATTTTTGCGGCCGTCGAACAAACTTTTCAATTTTAACGCAAGCCGAATTGAAAATTTAACATTTTCACAGCAAAGGTGAAAGCCTGTAAGGCCTGTAGTGCCTGTAAAAAAAAAATTTGCTGTTCCGAATTCCGAAAACTGCTCAGAAGGGAAGCGAGTACCATGAGCCATAAAATGAGCCTTCGATGGAATAGAGAGCACCGAAACCATCATCGCTTTATGCTAAAAAGCAAACAATTCCTTAGTTCAAGATACATTATCCCAAAACACATTTTTACCAATTCTAGTAAGTTTTTTTACAAGTATAAAAATTACATACATGTATTTAGTTATTACGTAGGTTAGGTTAGGTTAGGGTGGCAGCTAGAAGAGCTCACTTAGGCCATAGTACGGCCCGTTGTGGTACCACGTGAAGGACGTGGCCGCCCTTCAGGCTAACACACCCCCCCGGGTGTCAGGCAGGAGCCATCCCGATTCCGTGATGAATCGGGCAATGCGGCCGATGCTGGGTCCTGAGAGGTCGGCCAGACTGCTGAAGAACGGCGCTCCCAGCACCCGGAGTCGTCTCCTCGCTAGTGCTGGGCAATGGCACATCAGGTGCTCGACGCTTTCCTCCGCGTCCACATCGTCGCAGCTGCGGCAATGGTCGTTGAAGGGGAGGCCGAGTCTCCTGGCGTGCTCGCCGTTCGTCCAGTGTCCTGTCAGCACAGATACTGTGGGATAGATGGAATTCCGCTTTAGCCGCAGTAATTCACTTGTTCTGCCATGGTTAAGCGACGGCCAGGTTTCTCTGGAGATCCTGCAGTGGCTCTCCTCCGCCCAGAGTCGGTTAGCCAGGCGAAGATACGTCTGCCTGATCATCAGTTTTACAGTCGCAAGGGGGATGCTACATTGCGTAGTGGGTGCTGGAAGCAAAGTGCCTTTTCTGGCCAGCTCATCTGCCGCACAGTTGCCAGAGATGCCGCTATGCCCAGGGACCCAACTCAGGTGAACCCTGGCATGTTCCGCTAAGCTGTTTAGGGCGGCACGACACTTTGCTACCAGTTTGGAGGAGGTATAAATACCTTTCAAGGATTTGATTGCAGCCTGGCTATCCGAGAAAATACAAATAGCCGAGGGAATGGGGGGTTGCGATCGCAACCGGTCCACAGCCAGCAGTATTGCCATGGTCTCCGCTTGGAAGACGCTACAGTGGTCCGGGAGCCGAGCAGTGATGCTGGCCCCCAATTGGTCGCAGAAAACCCCACACCCGACTCTATTCTCAAGTTTAGAGCCGTCTGTGAAGATTTCGACGACGTCTGGCAGTGAGCGACGGTCCTCTGACCAGTCGTTCCTGCTGGGTATCCCTATAGTGAACTTATGTTCAAAGCTAGGGGGAAGGACTATGTAGTCGGTCTGTGTCCGGGTTGGAAGATCCAGCCCGAGGATTCTAGAGTGGCCTATGTCCGCCCGTGCCCAACTGCGTATGGCATTCAACCGTACAGCGGCAGTTTTGGCGGACTGCCTTACTAGTAGGGTCGAGGGGACCCAATTAAGCATAACAAAAAGCGCCTTGGTAGGCGTGGAACGGATGGCTCCTGTTATGAGAGTGGCAGCTAGTCTCCTGACTCTGTCGAGCTGATTCAGGTTAGCCCGGCTAGCCACCGCAGGCCACCATACAACAGCGCCGTAGAGGAGGATGGGCTCGACCACTGCCTCATAGAGCCACATAACAACGCGAGGCTGAAGCCCCCATCTTGCACCCACTGCCCGTTTACAACAGTAGATGGCCCTGGAGGCTCTTTTTGCCCTTTCCGCGATGTTTGCGCTCCAAGTTAGCTTGGAGTCTAGTATGAGCCCCAGGTATTTCACCTCCTTACTCAGTTTGAGCGGGGTACCATTTAGGGCGGGAAGTCTGAAAGACGGAACCTTATATCTCCTTGTAAAAAGAACAAGATCCGTCTTTTCCGGGTTGGCTGTAAGGCCACAGGAGTTGCTCCATGAGGTGAGGATGTCCAGGAAGTGATTCATCCGCTCGGAGAGCACACTCAGAAATTTGCCAGCTATGGCCATCGCAACATCGTCGGCATAAGCAACGACCTTGCAGCCAACAGCCGCTAAGTTGACAAGCAGTCTATTCAGGGTTAGATTCCACAGGAGCGGCGACAGAACGCCCCCCTGGGGGGTTCCCCTGGTGACTGACCTGCGAAGATGCGCCGTTCCCAACGTGGAGTTGATACAACGGCTGTTAAGTAGGGCGCTGATGAAGCTTACCAGTTTACTGTCAACGCCAAGATCCGAAAGAGCCACTCCTATCGCAAGAGGGCAGACATTATTAAATGCGCCCTCTATGTCTATAAAAGACACCAGGGTGTACTCTTTGTATGTTAGCGACTTGTCTATGTAGTCGACCAAGGAGTGCAACGCAGATTCAACCGACCTACCCCTTGTGTAGGCATGTTGCGACTCAGAGAGAGCGGTTGGATCGATAAGGCTCCTGATGTGGACGTCGAGTATCCTCTCGAGGGTCTTCAGGAGAAACGATGTCAGGCTTATTGGCCTGAAGTCTTTTGCCTTGACGTGCGAGGTCTTCCCGGCCTTAGGAATGAAGACGACATCCACCTCCCGCCATGGGAGGGGGATGTAGCCCCATTCCAGGCATGCCCTAAAAATTGCAACGAGCCACGGCACCGTCGATTCCGCGGTTTGCTGCAATTCGGCCGGGATGACGCCGTCCGGTCCCGGAGATTTGAAAGGCTCGAAGGAGTTAATAGCCCACATAACCATGGTGTTATCAATGCGGACGTCAGTTAAGGACCACGAATGTGATTCCTCCGGAGTTACCGCTTCGGCATCAGGGGGGGTGTTCCCCGGAAAGTGCGCGTCTACTAACACTTCTAGGGTTTCCCCACTGGACTCCGTCCAGTCACTGTTTGCCTTCTGAATGGTTGTGGGAATAGATGGGGAGCTACTGAGAATCTTGCGGAGTCGGCCGATGTCAGAGACTTTTTCGATACCGCCGCAAAAGGATTCCCACGATTCCCTCTTTGCCCGCCTGACCTCCTGCTTGAAGGCTCTGAGGTCAGATCTGTACGCGTCCCAGGAGTTATTCCTCTTGGCCGCGTTGAAAGAGCGTCTGCACGCGCGCCGTAATCTAGCGATTTCGGAGTTCCACCAAGGTGGTTTTGTCTTGCCCCGGTATGCCCTAGGCTTACACGCAGCAGCCGAAGCACGACTGAGTGAATTAGTTAGAGCGGCCACCGCGGTCTCAATGTCTCCAGTACACAAGAGCCGCGGTGGAGATAAGGATAAAGTGGATGAAAGGGACAAACGGAAAATCTCCCAGTTCGTCCTACGCTTGTTGCGGAAGGGTGGTCTGGCCGGTGTACTCAGATCCAAGCGGAAGCTGATGTACCGGTGGTCGGAGAAGGAACACTCCTCCAAAACCCGCCAGTCCCTGACCAGGTGCCCAGAGAGCGCGTTGGTCAGTGTGACGTCCAGAACCTCCCTCCGAGTAGCGGTAAGAAAAGTTGGTTCCCTACCCCTGTTAGCAATGCCTAGGTTAGTATTCAATATAAATTGAAAAAGCGACTCACCGCGTTCGTTCTGGTCGCTACTTCCCCAGGCATCGTGGTGTGCGTTGGCGTCCGCCCCGATGATGAGCGGAATGCCTCGCTCGTTGGCTGCTGCAGTCGCCTCCCCCAGTGGCCCGTAAGGAGGTGTAGGCCCGTGGTCATGTGCCATATAGCTGGATACGATCCAGTACACCCGGGAGTGTATCTCAGCTGCTATGGCCACGCAATCCCCGTCGCAGTACCTAGGAAGAAGAGAGGCATTAATGGTGTCTCTAATGAGGGTGCAGGCCCTAATTTTACCTGCGCCGTGGTGGGATACAGTCCTGTATCCATTTAGGCTGAGCCCACGAACCCGATCATGAACGATCCATGGCTCCTGGACTAGCACGATGTCCTCCCTGCTGGATGCCAAGTGGAGGAGAAGGGCAGCCGAAGCTGCCTTGGAGTGGTGGAGATTAATTTGGAGTATCCCCACCATCTCCAGGGCCGTCGACCACCGTTGCGTCGCCGTCCTCCTTCCCAGCGAAAATGTCGTCCAGGTCGGACAGCGAGATATTCTCGTCCTCAGGATCGACGTCGGTCCTCACCTCAAGACTTTCGAAAAAGGCGCCGATCATCTCCGAATCGGAAACGACACTGTCGGCGCCGTCTTCGGAAGCGGTGTCATGGACAGGGGGCGCCGCAGAAGGCCCCGGTGTTGCCCCTAGTAGGCTCTGCGGATCTGATGGGGACTGGTCACCTCGGTAAACCCGCAGTGTGACCGAGTCAAAGCCGTAGCTGACCACACCTCCGGTGGCGGCAAGTGGCTTGAGGGATTCCTTGTTAAGGACAATCATGACTTCCCTCAGAGAGCCACGCGGTTCGCTCACCCACACCACCTTCCAGTTTTGAGTGGGGAGCTCCGGGTTGCCGGCCCGGAGGTAATGCAGAATTGCTGCTGGGTCAGATGGCTCTGCAGGAACCCAGGTCTTGGATCGCGGTCTGCTGGGGATCTCATCCCGGGGCACCGCGCGTAGGCTGGCACCTGGCCAGACTTCCCCCAGCTTACTCACCGCCAACCGAAACAGGTCCGCGGAGCGCTGGTCGGAGCAGGCCATTAGCTTTACCCGGCCTTGGTGCCAGCCTGCGTCCCTACACTTGGGAGGGGGACCCGGGTTCGCTGCTAGAACCTCGTCGTAGACAGACAGTAGGGCTGACCTGACTGTCCGCCATTTTTCAGCGGAGATAGCTCCATCCGCGCTGTTAGCATCAACGAGGGCCCATACCAAGTTACCCTTGATGACGTCACTGAAGGTCCGACCAGACGTCGGAGCCGGTGCCGCTAGCTTCGGCCTCTTGCTGGCCTGAGCCACCTGCGGAGGTTGCTGCTGCTCCTGCGACCTCTGTCGCTTTGAGGCAGACTGAAGAGAATGAGGCGAGGCATTCTTGGTGTGAATGTTCTTCCTCGCCCATTCCAATGAGGCCTGATCCCTCTCCGAGAGATCTCCCGGCGGGATCTTCTCCAGCCTTCGCAGGACCTTATAGGCCGTCTTCCGTGTGCGGTAGGCCCGCGTAGAGGGGGCGACGTTGGAGTTTGCGCCTGAAGAGGGGGCGGCGCTGTGGGAGGCTGCAGGGGTGGGCTGAGCCGGGCTTTTCGCCGAGGCAAGTGCCGGGCTTTTCGCCGAAGCAAGTGCCGGGCTTTTCGCCGAAGGTCTGCCGTCCTGAGCAAGTGCGGGCTTTGGGGGCAGGACACGATCGCCCGGCGGTTTCTGCCTGGTAGCGGACGTGTTGCCCGAAGAGGAGGGATGGTCCTTGGAGCCGACCTGCTGCTGCCTAGCTACTGGAGCCCTAGCTGCAGAGGCGGGTTTCCGCTCCCTTTGCGGGTTAAGCGGGCGAGTTCCCTGGGGAGTCGACGTGCGCCCCCCTTTAAGGCTAGGCGCACGCGTCCCCTGTGGGTTGGGCTTGGGTTTTTTTGAATTAGTATTCATGGCTGATGGGTCCCCACTCGTGGCCGCTATCTCCGCCCGGTTGCGTAGTCACTATAGGATCCCATGGTTATCTATGCAAGCAGTGAGGCCATGCGACGGGTTGGCAGCTGCCCTTATGGGGTCAGCTGCTCAGAGCCAGATCCAGTGCAAGTCAGGAGTGAAACTCAACTGACGCCTACGCCACCAACTCAACGGCGACGGGCATTGAACGTACCACGAGGCCTGCCAGGGTTTTAACGGGACGGAGGCAGCCGTGGCATTAGCCTGAAAGCCATTTCCACTGGGTGTCACTCCAGTGTACTCAGGTAACAGAATACCACGACCACCGGCCCAAAAGCAAACAGTGTCCAAACAGGAGGTAAGAGAGAGGTCCGGGGACGAAAACAGGGTCTTATCAACCGATACGTATATCGGGGGGGGGGGGGGTGTCAGGCAGGTCATTTAGCGTTACCCAGGATGCACCACGAGGAGGCGACCTGCACTACATCCCAAGTTATTACGTAATTTAGTGAACAAAAAAATGACGGTGCAAAATAAGGGACAACCAATGAAAACGTTTTCCTTTACATGCATTAATACGATTTTTTTAATGTGTGCTTCATATTTCATACCGTTTGGATATAAAAGAATGGCGCGTTTCTGGAGAAGAGAAACACAGAATGCAGTTAAGAAAAAGGAGCTGCAAAAGGCATTTCGAGCGGATATGGGTCTTCTTGTTGACTATCCCAAGCAAGATACTGCCAATACTAGTGATGGGAACACTGCCAGGACATTTTTTAAAGATCCAGAAAAAGCATCAAGAATAAGTTGTTAATTTGAATCTGATTCATGTGGCGGTGCAATTGACGTTGATGCTTTTGAAATGCATTGTAAGAAAACATATAATATTTATATTCAAAATTATCCGTGGTAATATATGCCAGTAACTGTCTATAAAGTTCTATGTCATGGACGCGAAATCATTAGCAGTTGTTTGTTGCCCTTCGGTCAACTTTCGGAGGAAGTCCAAGAAGCCCGTCATAAGGACATAAAATACTTTCGGGAACATAATTAAAAAAAAAATGGCATGCAAAGACTCAAATAAGGACTTGTTCCAAAGTAGTTTAAGAAAACTGCCATGTAAGCGAAAGAAAAATATTTCTCCAGCCGTGATGGAGTTACTATCAGCTCAACCATGTTCTACTGTTCCTCAGAAGATGAAACAAGCGAGTTCGGTGAAAGTGAATAATATTAAAATAAAATAATATCAAAAGGTCTACTTGCTTATGTACTATTTTTATGATTTTTGTTGTTACATCATACATTTTTACATATCATTATTTTTCTAAACTGATCCCAATACCTTTACAACATCTTTAATAGCAAATGAAATTAAAATTTGTACCATTTTGCAGCGCTACTGATTTTTGTCCTCCTTGATTTGAAAATAAGCACACTGTGCAGTGATGTAAATGTTATAGTTCCAAAGTTACATAGCAATTTAGGGTTGCCAAAAAATGCCACGCCCCTTGTCCAACGCGATGCGTATACCCAATTTTAAGGGTGGTGCAACGAACCCTTGTCCAATACCTACACTATTCTTTCAGTCGCTGAGCGCATCTAAATCGTAAGCTCGTACCAAGTTTCATTGATGTGTGACTTATAGTTCCAAAGTTATGCGGAAAATTTAAGTCGAAAAATGAGTGAAAAATAAGTGCCACGCCCCTTGTTCAACGGCCTTCAAATCGAAACTTTGTTTTACTTTAAAACCTTCTCTGATTCAAAACAAACAAAACCCCAAAAAAAATTATTACAATCGGCCAAGCGGTTTCTGAGTTTTTTTCTAACGCACATCACTTTATATAGATAGATTTATATATTGATACATAAAAAAAAACAATAACAATTGTTAAACAAAAAAAAATAAAGCTTTGTTGTACAAGAATTTATATGACGCCGAACGCCGCCGCCGCCGCGCCGGTTTTTACCTAATACGGCGGCGGCGTGTCAGAAAAAGCAAAAATCGGCGGCGGCGGCGGCGTGGCTCGGCGGCGTAAATGCCTAGTTGGCATGGCGACTTATATGATCGCTACGAGCAATAAAAAAGAAATAAAATAAGTAATCAACAAAGACAATTAAAAAGTGAAATTAAAAGAAACGAAGACGTTTTTATTAGCCCGCAATAATTTTGTAAGTACCGTTGTTTGGAACTTTTTTTACGGCCCGCAAATAATGCTTGCTTAAAAGAACTAAAATAAGAAAATCTAATATTGTAAATTTATGGTCACATCATTCGCCATGGAACCATTCAGGTGTAGAATATTTATACTATTTTTAAACGTAGGCAGGCCTGAATAACATTTTTTTTAAGGTTCTGTTTCGAAAACTGTCCTGGCGGCTCTGCACGCAAGTTTCAAATCAATGGACCCAATAAATCAAGTTTCTTTTACCCTGTGTTGAAGCCGTCACATTCTTATGGCAGAATATTTGTCTAATTATTTATTTCTTTATTTAGTGCTTTAGTAGTGCTTTCGCCATATTGAAAGTCAATTATGTTTTCCATACAATCTTTTAACCCTTAGTTTGCCCGTTAGATTTCGATTTTCAAAAAAAAAAAAATTAATACACGTATCTAATTATTTTTGATTTCAAGTATTTTCACGAATTTTGAAGTCAATATGCCCACCAGTTCATTTTTGTTCGTAGTTTTCCCATATTCTTGTAATCAACCATATGAAAATATAAACAAATAATTTTACTTGGAACTCGCTACGTAAAAATATTTGTAAACATTTTAAATTGGGATCAACCACCGAATTTTTAAATCAATCAAAGCGCACTATTGGCCCGCAAAAAGCCATACACCACAAAAATTTTATTGATGGTGACATCAAAGCCAATTAAACTATTTGTTTGTTATTGTTATTTGAATTTGGTGACATTACAGAAAATTGTGCAGCAAAACCAATCGGCAACACAAAAAAGCATACACACAATAAACGACAACAACAAAAACATTAGCGAATCCCGAATCATCTTCGTTGAAACGACGATGACGATGCTTTGGTTCGTTGTTTGCTCTCCGCTTGCGCTTCGACAAACAAGATCAATAAACATACGTGCAAAAAACGATTGAGCCATACGCCACAACAACCACCATTTCAATGTGCACGAGTGAAGCCGTTGCGAATAACAACATTGCTTTTTGCTGTTGTCCTACGCAAATCTAACAGAAAATCTTATGAACTTAACATTCTCAAATGCCTACGCTTCGCTCTTCCCGCTCGCATCATAATAGCCGAAAACACTTTTGTGCCCACATGCGCATTCTATATTACTTCATATTCTTTGATACTATCTACACGGATTTCTCAAAAGCCTTTGATAGAGTCTCGCACCTGATCCTACTCAAAAAACTGACCGACATGGGTTTTCACTCGGTCTTTCTGGCTTGGATCAAGTCATACTTGAGTAATCGTAGGTGTGTGGTAGTTGTCGACAATATTCCATCTCGGCCGTTTGTTGCAACTTCCGGGGTACCTCAAGGTAGTATTTTGGGGCCTTTGTTTTTTTCCTTGTTTATAAACGACATCAGTAGTTGTTTTTCGGGTTCTAGTTTTTTGCTTTATGCTGATGACTTGAAAATTTACTCAACAGTTAGGGACTTCGCCGATTGTCAGGCGCTCCAAGCAGAACTTGACGCTGTCAACATGTGGTGCTCTCGCAATCGTTTGCCGCTAAACATTAATAAATGCTTTAAATTATCTTTCTCTAGAACAGGGATCGGCAAAATTGACAATGAGATGGTGTTAGTGAGCGCAGAGAAATTTTCTACACTGTATAAAATTAAACCGAAAAGCGAATAGGAAACCAATCGCCAACACAAAAAAGCATACACACAAAAACTACAACAACAAAAACATCTATTTTTGTCATACATAAAATTTCTTGCAGCGTACACAAGGCAAAAATTGACGCAGCCACCACACGTATTGCTTCGTTGCTGTCTGAACAACGACTGATTGAAAGAGCGTAAGCATGCGTGTGCTGAGCGTAGTGCTCGTATGAGTAAGCTTTGCCGTTCAGTGCTCTAGAAGCAACTCTGTCCTTCAGACTTCCTACCGAATCTCAAATACTTATTTAAAATCTCTTACTGAGACTAAGGACCTGGGGGTGGTTTTTGATGCAAAGTTGTCCTTCACAAGTCATATAAATTCCACCATTGCCAAGTCCTATGCCATGTTAGCATTTGTGAGACGCAATAGTTCCGAGTTCTCCAATCCCTACACTCTCAAACTGCTTTACACCTGTCTTGTCCGCTCGAAGTTAGAGTATGCCTCGTTTATTTGGAGGCCATATCACTATTGCCACGTTAATCGCCTGGAACGTATTCAGAAGGTTTTCCTACGTTTCGCTTTGAAATCACTACACTTTCAGGATCCTGTTCCTTCTTACTTCTCGCGTTGTAAGCTCATAAATTTAAAAACCTTGCAGGATAGAAGATCCATCCTATCTTTATCATTTGTTTTTGATGTTGTTTGCGGGTTGGTTGACTGCCCTTCCCTCCTAGAGAGGATTCACTTCAACATCCCTTCTAGATCTCTCCGGCAATTTGATTTTTTCAATGTTGGTTTCGTCAAAACGAATTATGCTTTAAATGCTCCTCTTTTGCGAGCTCTAATAGAATTTAATAAGATCTCAATGAATTTTTCGGTGGATTCACTATTTCTAAAGCAATTTTGATGAACTTTTTAAAATCTGTTTTTAATTAAGTTTATCGATTGTTACGTAATATTTACATTAATACTTATCCATTATGGTGTTCTTTATTAGTCAGTAAGGAAACAATTGTTCTTTGACTAATTATAAATAAATGAAATGAAATGAAATAACAAGCACGCTTTGCAAAGGAAACTCGGTGATAACTTGGGTACAACTTTGGACTTATACCAATAGAATATTGTCTGAGCACGTAATATTGATGCTTTGATAAATTTCATTATCATTAGTGCTAAGGCTTCCTCAGATGAAAGACTCTTGCGTTCATCATTAATCAATCTAGCCTTCTTGATATTAATACCTCTATTGGGCGAAGCATAAATAAGTTCATTCACAAGAGAAGCTGAATTCCTTTTTCCTTCAGAATGCAATTTCAATTTCAATGGCAAAAATAATGCTGCTTCTTCAGTGGATTTCGCAACTTCGTTAGCTTTTTTCATTTTTGTTCTTTCACAACAATCTATAAAACGTTTAGTAGGCCTACCATTAGATGGTGGCAACCTTTTTTTGCAGACAAATTGTGTCAAGTCAATTTCAACTTCTAGTCAATTTTGATTTGCTACGATAATTCGACACTTTATTCTTCGTGATTTAGCCCATTTAATTTCCATTTGCTGATTAAAGCCTTTCAAAAAAACCTTTAATTTTTCTAAATCAATTTGGCTACGTGACCCCAAGGCTATATTGCCCAAAACGCGATCTGTGATACGATCTAATCGTTAATTTCTAGCCGTCTGCAGCCAAACATCAAATATTTCTTTGCGTGAAATTTTTGGAGTCATTTTCGAAAAATGAAAATATGTGTATGGGTGCAGCACCTAGGACCAGAAGATTTTTACAGAATCTATTAGCATACAGATCAGGTGTAAGCCTGGGTATAGTCTGGCTTTCATACTCGTTCATATAAGAAAGGTTTTGTCTGCGAAAAATCTGAAATTTTTCATTATACTTACAAATAAAACCAACGTTTTAGTAACTAAAAATCCAGCTCGTTGTTCCTTAAATTGTCAAAATTTTGATTACCAACAAATTTTCACAGTCTAGCGTTTTCTTGAGAAAAAAAATTACAGAAAAATATTGCTTCTGCAAAAAATTACTAAGCTTTAAAAATGCACTACTTAAACTTGCATGCGCACGTATTTTTCAACTCTTTTTTTCTGTAACGTTTGGAGCACTGTAAACTTCATATGCCCCGCATATTGACACATGTTTTTAGATTTACTTCATAATTCGACATTTGACGACAAGGTTGCTAAACAATTTCCTTGAAAATTCAATGACTATTTTTTTATTTAAATGACCCTAGCTATGCCATTCCGGCCACTGTGCGCGGTATGATATTGGCCGTAAGGGTGCGACCTTAGTTTTTGAGCATACAAGGGACACATGTACACCTCCGCCGTGTATAATTCTGATTCATTAACTCCATACGCGGTATGATATTGGCCGTAAGGGTGCGACCTTAGTTTTTGAGCATACAAGGGACACATGTACACCTCCGTCGTGTATAATTCTGAAGTACGCCACCGCAGCACTCGCAGATTCATCGGCATCGACGAAAAAAATTGATTCAATCGTGCACCCATCTCTTTCAATGTTCCCGAAGAAACATCTTGGGATCTGAACATCGCTGACACGATTGAGTAACGGAAGCCACTGTCCCTAAGATGAAGTGAACTCTTCAGGAATCTGTTCGTCCCAGCCGATGCCACTTCGCCATATGTGTTGAAGCAAAATCCGTATACGAATCGTGTAGAATGAAAAAAACATTGCGGGTCGAATATCGACATCAACAGCCGGAGCAGCTCTCTCTTAGTTGGTAGTTTCTCGCCGTGTAAGATCTCGTTGCTGGCCTTGGTGAACTAAGTGTTAAATGTAAACACGTCATTGCTTGTTTGCCACCACAACCCGAGCACTTTATCCGGTTCCACCACTTGGTCGATTGTTCTTCCAGCATTACAGAATTCCTCCTGGAATTCTGGTGCTCGTGTACCATCATAATCGCGCCAAAGAAAACGTTGTGATTCCTGGTCCTCTTGGTCCACACTGACCCTGTGGAACATTTCCCGGATATCGGCGCAGATACCGACCTTACCTATCTGGAAGTTGAACAGTATGTGCGTAAGCGGCCGTAACATGTCTGGACCCTTATCCAGACAACTATTAATAAAAACTCCTTGAAATTCCGCAGCTGCATCCCATACCAGTCTGAACTTATTCGGCTTATTAGGATTACAAACGGAAAAAATTGGCAGATACCACTTGCGCTTGCATTTTTTATCGACTTCATTTGGTTCGAGTTTACGCACATATTGCTTGTCCATCATTCCTTGTATATACGCATTGATCTCCTCCTTCAAGTCCAAGTCTTTATTTAGCTTTCTCTCAAAGCACTGCAGCTGTCGCATTGCAAGTCCGAAGTTGTCTGGCAATATAACATCCTCAGACCGCCAGAGCAGCCCGGCCGTGAAATAGTTGCCGGTGAGTCTGACATGGTCGTCAAGCTGACTGACGGCTCCATGTAGTTCGTGTAGTGGTTCCCTTTCATTCTCGACCTTCATGCTTTCAATCACGAGTTTCTAGAGTGCAATGTTATCGTCGCATTTACATATGCAGGCGGATCTCGGTTGCTGCAGGTTCACTGACTTTACCCTCTCTGAATTTCATTGGCATCGCGACATGCTTGTTGCTCGAGCCGATAATCATGCGAGATACCAAATTGTAATATGACTGCACTGTATTTTAAATGTTTGTATCTTTGCTCTCCCAACTCCAAGGATTACAGAGGCAAGTCGAGCTTCTTGACAGTTCGAAAGTTTCTCAATGTGAACATCATTCTTGACCCTTTCGGACACCTGCAGGTTAAGGGGGTCAATACGTGTAAATTTACAAAATTTTATGTTTATGTAAAATAGACTCCAGGGGGTCTTAAGAATATCCCCCTCAAGTGGTTTTTAATTCTAATGACCCGTTCCCCTGCAGCAGCGCTTTATTGATGGTCAATTCGTTCCGCATGATATCGGTAACGCAAAGTTTAAACCGAATTATTTCGAAACACTGGTTTTTGATTATGGAAGTAGAATATCTCGGCAAGTTTAAGTCCCACTGATACAAAATTTTGGCAGCAACTTTTTGAAACATAGAACTTCTAAAGTAACTAAAAATGTCATTGTTTTTCGGTTGTATTGTATTGTATATTGTAGCGATGAGGCACTTTGCATGAATGCTCGCATACTTTTAGGCATGCACTTTGAAGTACGGCCGGCATGCTATAATGTTGATATGGCAGGGATGGTTCGCGAATGGTAATGGAATGTGCAAGAACTATCGGCGCGATAAAGAAAACAAGTATAAAAAACAGCAGTGGCAGCGCAGGGCGTCGAGTCTGTGTTGAGCAAGCATAGGGGAAACATGCAATAGTAGTAGTGTAAAGTAGTAACAAGTGTAAATTTGTAAATTGAATGAAGTTGTTTTATTTTCAAGCACAATAAAAACTAACTTGAATGCTGGTAACATTTGGTGTCAGAAGTGGGAATGTGCTACTGAAAGTAAACAACAACAAAATTTATAAAACGGAGACATGGTTAAACTCGAGCTGCTGAAGGTGGACCAGCTGAAGAAGGAGCTGGCTGCCTGGAATTTGCCGACTGCTGGCGGAAAGGTGGAGTTGCACCTGCGCTTGCGTGAGGCGTGTGAATCACGAGGCATCGATCGGGCTGCACACGAGTTCGGAAGGCAGGAGCAAGAGGCGTCGGCCAAGGTGGAGGAATCGCCTGCTGGTGCTGCGTCGATGCAAAATACGGCTGCAGCGGCTGCGCCACCACAAGCCATGAACATGAGCCAGCTAATGGTCGCAATGAAAGGCATGTTCGAGGCTTCCAACCAGAAAATGGAAACCAAACTCCAGGAAAATGCTGAAAAATTTGAAAATGCAAATCGTGAGATATCGGCGCAAATGGAAGCGTCCAATCGAGAGATGGCAGAGCGAATGGAAAACAAGCTTCAGGAAAATTCTGCACGCTTGGAACAGAAAGTGGAAGAAATCTCCAACAAGCTCGATGTGAAGGTGGAGCACCTGGGAGCTCAAATGGAACACTTGAAAAAACGATTCGACGGCCTGGATGATACTCTGAACAGACGAGTTGACGACCTGGATGAGTCCTTAAACAAACGAGTTGACAGTCTGGAAGATTCGATGCACAGAAAAATCGCCGAGCGGCTTAGAGAGGTACAGCTGCGAGCAAGGGTGCAGCCAGTTGAGGAAAGTTTTGCCATAGAAGTGCCTACTTATGATGGTACTACATCGTTCGACATATTCAAACTACAATTCGATATGGCTGCTTTGGAGAGTCAGTGGACCGATGTTAGGAAAGGTCGGAGACTGATACTGGCTCTAAGAGGTCCTGCAGCTGAGGTAATAAAAACAGTTCCGGAAGGTTTTAGAGGTGATTACGAGACCGTCATAAAGGCACTGGCAGCCAGATACAGTGACGAGCACAACAAAATGCTGTATTATTGCGAGCTGAAGAGCCGTAGACAAAGAGCCAACGAGGCGCTGCAGACGTATGCGGCAGATATCGAGCGGCTGGTACCACTGTCCTACCCAGAATTCAGCAATGAAGTTTTGGAAAGGCTGAAGATTGAAGCGTTTATCGAAGGCATTCGTGACCCGGAGACACGTGTGAGTACATTGATGATGATGAAGCCGACATTCCGTGAGACGGTGACAAGCGCATTGACGTATGAGGCGGCCTGGAGAGGAAGTTTTTGACATTCATCTGCGGAAAGGCGTCGAGCCCAATCTGGAAGTGTCACGCAAAGCCAGACAGTGAGCTCGGAGGCATCAGCGAGGCTGCGGGCAGTGTCATCTAAAGTCAGTTGCTGGCGATGTGGCAAGCTGGGCCACATATCACGAGACTGCCATCGGCGAGAGAAGCGTTCCGCACAACAGACGCCAAGATGTGCTGACGCACTGCCATACCATTCTTGCAAAACCGAGCGCAAGCATAATTCGCAAGCCAAAAACAAGGGACAAATTGTGGATGTTCGGTCGGTAAGAGTTCTACAAGAGGAAGATTGGCTTGCGGTAAGGCTACAGAAGGACCAGTGCGAGGATACGGATCTCGCAAAAATCATCAAAGGCAGAGCGCGGAGAGTACGGCCGGACTGGCAGGAGATGGCTGGTGAGAGCCCGATCGCGAAGGCTTACTGGGCACATTGGCAAAGTCTACGTCTGAAGGATGGCTGCCTATACCGCGAGTGGGAGAGCAGGGATGGCAGGACCAGAAAATCCCTAATAGTGGTCCCAAAAGGCCGGATCGACGATGTCATCAAGGCAAACCATAACGACTCCAGTGGAGGGCACCTAGGCATCGCAAGAACTGTCGCCAAGATAAGAAGGCGGTTCTATTGGGTAGGATGCCAGGAGTCTGTCGCTGAGTGGATCAGAGGCTGTGATCGGTGTTCGGCTGCGAAAGGGCCGAGGGGAAGATAGCGGAGCCGCACTCAACTAGTCGAAAACAGGTTAACAGCGAGCTATGGTCTACGGGCTAACCCAGAAGGGTTCCAAGAAGGCGATCTGGTAATGCTCAACAACCCGCTGCGGAAGGAAGGTTTGTCTCCAGAAGTTCAAACATCATGGGAAGGACCGTACAAAGTCATGACAAAGATTAATGACGTGGTGTACAGAGTTCAACGCTGCTGCAACAGAAACGCTAGGCTGAAAGTAGTCCATTTGGAGCGCTTGGCGTCTTACTCCGGCGGAGCCTCGGCACTTGTTCGGGACGAACAAGTCTAAGTGGTGGGCAGTGTAGCGATGAGGCATTCTGCACGAATGCTCGCATACTTTTAGGCATGCACTTTGAAGTACGGCCGGCATGCTATAATGTCGATATGGCAGGGATGGTTCGCGAATGGTAATGGAATGTGCAAGAACCACCGGCGCGATAAAGAAAACAAGTATAAAAAGCAGCATTGGCAGCGCAGGGCGTCGAGTCTGTGTTGAGCAAGCATAGGGGAAACATGCAATAGTAGTAGTGTAAAGTTTACTACTTTACACTACTACTATTGCAAGTGTAAATTTGTAAATAAAGCGATTGTTGGTTTTTGACTGCGTTTGCGCTGAATTGAATGAAGTTGTTTTACTTTCAAGCACAATCAAAACGAACTTGGATTTTAGTAACAATATATTTTCTCATAATAACTAATATCAATATTTCTTTAGATGATTTTTGGGGCGCCGGCGCAACTTCTACTAGAATTTGGGCCCAACGTTGGACCCCCACCACCGCCGCCATTTTGAGCACGCCAAAACAAAAACAATTTTTTTCTTGCACTGGCTACCTTTTAAAAAAGAATGAAAAAAAAATTGTACATTGCATTAATTTTTTCCGGCGTGATTCCAAAAATATACCGTTTACACGTATTGACCTCCTTAACGAGGGCTGAATTCTTTTCAGTTCGTACAGAGCCATCGGTCCAACTTAAACAGAGCTCGGATTCTTCACCAGTCAGCTGTAGCTCTTTAAAAATATCGTGCTCGATCAGGGGCGGATCCAGAAAAATATTTCGGGTGGGGTTTTTAGTAAGTAATTTTTTAATATTCATAAATGTTTATGTGTATGTATTTATTATAAAGATATTAATTGAAAAGATATATACATGTATTTTGCTTATAACGCGAAAGACAGTTTACACTTACGCTTTTTTGCAAGCTCGTCTAAAATGTTGGTAGGATCAACTTCTATGTCTCAATGCACATTAACCCAGTCACAATGTCCAATATATTGGGCTACAGCCCATACAATTCATACAGAACGGGTTTATTTTCATGTCGGAAAGGGTTAAGGGCCAATTTTTCAGTGCGAGTTTAAACCCAGTTCAAACGTAGTTTGCTTGAACTTCGTTTACATTTAAACTTAGTTTAAACGACAAAGCAGTTTTTCAGTAGTAGTTTAACTGGATCAAAATTTAGTCGTTTGAGTGTGGCAATACTGGCAATATTTTTATCTAGATAATAATTTTTCTTTGTTTTGATTGTCATTCGTCAATAAATTCTTTGCGCTCAAAAAATTTACTTCATCAAAAAATTCAAAATAAGCAAACGTAGCGCAAATTTTCCGTCTCGGGAAAATGAAAGGCTTCTTGTACTTGTAAGGGGGAAATACACAAGTGTTGGATGCTTTATATGATGCATTCTCACGATTTCTAATCTTCTCATCACCGTATTATTTAACACATCAAACATTTCTGCATCCCTATCATCTTCCTCGTCACGAATTTGCCCACTCATTGCTATTTTTGGTCGAATTATATTTATTTTATATCGAAAAATTGTAATTGCGCTTTTCAAATTTCCAAAATAAATGAACTGTCATACTGTCAACTGGCAGTTGACAGCTTAAACTTAGTTTAACCCAAGGTGTATTAATAAGGTGATGGCACTACTGCAAAAACAAAATTCCCATGTATTTTGTTAGTGCTTTTGGGCATCCTCGTTGTCAAAATCAAATCAAAACACAAGCAACACAAAAACAATTTTACCAATTTTTGACAATGAGGATGCCCATTCGCGAAAATACAAAAGAAAATCAGAAAAATCAAAAGAGAGTCAGAAGAAAAAAGTTTAATCAGGCGTGTTGCCACCACTACCTTATTAATGTGCCTTGGTTTAACCGTTCAGGGTTGGGCGTTTAAACTTCAGTCAAATATGACTGAAAAATTCGATTTTGCGTTTAAACTAAGTTTAAACTAGAAACTGAGTAAAACTCGCACTGAAAAATTGGCCCTAAGAAGTGGCAAACCAAGTAATCTGTCTTGCCCAATGCTGCTCCGTAAATATGTTTTCAATCGACGTAGTGTTGAAAATGACCGTTCGCTTGTTGCAACAGACACTGGCAGTGTTGCACCAATCTTCAAAAAATGGAAAATGAATGGATAGAGCTTTTCATCGCACTGGTTTAAAGCGTCAATAAAATTTTCCGGTAAATTAATTTTTGATACATTGGCCCAATATCTGAAAGAATTATTTAATTGTTTAACAATTATAACAAAGATTATTACAAAAAAGTACCGGCGCCACATAATCAGCTCTGGCACGAAGTCATCAACAGACGTTGAAAAATCGTCGGGCCAATATTTTTCGAACAATTGAGCCGTTTTCTGGATATCATTGCTTTGCAAAACAAATGGCTTGCTGGGTAAAATATTCTGCATTTTGGACAGTAATTATTTATTTGCCTTTTCTTTAACTTGTTCAAAGATATTCAGAAACTCATTTTGAGCGTTTCCACGCAACTCTTGTAACTCTTCATAAACTGATTTTGCAAAGTCTAAACATCGGCTGAGATCACAATTCTATTCCTGCAATTGTGCGCTGAAATTTTTTGTCATAGCAAAAATATTTATGAAAAAAATTAATTATGAAATCGACGAGCGATGTCGCCGGGTACAGACGTAGATATATAAATCAATTAGCGCAACTAAAACGCCTTGCTCGCCTCTGCTACCACACAGCAGACGTGCATCACCATGTGCGCCTGTGTTCAGCGCATACGCGCTCGGCGCACCTCGCTCGCCTCGCCCGTCTACGCCTGTTGTCCTGCTGACTTGGTGTTTTTTCAGAACTGGCGTTTCTCCTCTAACCTGGCCAGTTCTAGGTCTAAATCGCCCGCCCAACCATTGATCTTACTCGCTGCCGGAGCACGTTCACCTGTTGACGAGTGGTGCACCAAGCGCTGCTGCACCGCATTCTACTGAGCGTGGAACCGTCTCTTACCGATCGTCTTACCGTCGCCCGGATGCCGGCAAATGACGCAGCTTGCCTCCTCCGACCAGGACTAGCTTATGTTCAAAGCGTGGTTTGGCGAGTTTTTCAAATTCAAGTTAAAAAAATTCAAGTCCCTAAAAGAAATTTATCAATTAAAAAAAAACACTTTAATTAGCACTTATTGTCTTTATTATTTTTCCGCGATCTACAAGTGCTTTTAAGAACTTGGTCTTCTTTTTTACCTCTCCTCGCGAAAATCCCCAGCCACCGCCATTTCTTTTCTCTTTCCCAAAATTTTTTAAATATTTGTGTGTTTGTTCCGCAATTACGAGACATCACTACTTTGAACTAATGGACCGTTTTTTTGAATTTTTGAGAACATCTTACCAAAGACCATATAATTCTCTCTCCCTGTTTACACAGTCGACAGTGATATGAGTATGCGTGTGATCTCTATGTGATTATGTGTATGTGCATAATTCGCGCAAAATTAGCGCGAAATTATTCTTTTGCTTTTGTTTGCCTTTTTTGATGGTTAATTGTTTAGATTACACTACTGGAAACGAAAAACGCACCTAAAAATAAAACTGTTTTATAGACTAATTTTGGGCCGCTGAACACGAAACTGAAAATCAAAAATTTTTTTTAAGAGCGTTTTCGAAAAATCTTCAAAAACCATTTTTTTCCCTGTTGTTTCAGTTATGAGCATATATCTCGTAAACGAATCATCCGTTTAACACAAACTGTCCGTCGGTCAGAAGATAATACCTTAGCCTTTCCAGCGATATACAGATTGTCCAAATCAGATCAGATTTGGGAAGTTACTGACGGTAAAAGTTGTAAAAAAGTGAATGTTTCGAAAAATTTAAAAAATCATAAATTTTCGAATGTTTTTTTTTTATAGATCAAATAAATTTTCTCCTCTGGTTTTAAAATCTAAGACGAAAGAGATATTATTTGAGTAAATATTAGGCCTTACATCAATAGAATTGAAAGAAAAATGACAAAGTTATGATGCACTGGGTGAAAACACCAACATTACATTTATTACACCGTGCGAAACAATTTTTTTTGCCGAGACCCATCCAAATATTTATATTGACGTGAAACTAGAGGTTATTTATAGTGTCCAGGCATAGTCAGTTTTTAATTTTCTGACTCAAAGTCCTTTTTAAGGGACTTTAAATTGTGAAGGGCATACAGATTTCAAATCTTTTTTAATATTTGCGGTTTTGCAATAATGAAGATATGGGTATTAAATGAAAGAGAAAAATTGTCTCCTTTTAGCTAAATTTTCTATTTTGAACTTTCAGAACTTTGAAATAGAATAAAATTTAGATTTATGAATCTACAGACTCAGACCCAAAACATCTATGCTTTCCATGCCTGACATATTTGTTGTTACGTATTGTTACGAAAATAAGTTCTCTAGGCTTATCCGTCTCTCTGGATTGTGCTTGAAAAATAAAACACACTTCAATTAATCAACGCAAAACGCAGTCAAAACCCCATCCCATTACCATCGCGAGCCATCCTTGCCATATCGAAATTATAGCAAGCCGGTCGTACTTTAAAGTGCGTGCCTAAAAGTATGCCCGTAAAAGCATTCATGCATAGCACAGCGACAGGGTGCCTCATCGTTATACTGCCCACCACTTAGACTTGTTCGTCCCGAACAAGTGCCGAAGCTCCGCCGGAGTACGACGCCAGGCGCTCCAAATGGACTACTTTCAGCCTAGCGTTTCTATTGCAGCAGCGTTGAACCCTGTACACCGCGTCATTAATCCTGGTCACGACTTTGTACGGGGTCGTTATGGTTTGCCTCGATTGACATCGTCGATGCGGCCTTTCGGGACCACTATTAGGGATTTTCTGGCCCTGCCATCCCTACTCTCCCACTCGCGGTATAGGCAGCCATCCTTCAGACTTAGACTTTGCCACTGTGCCACTGTGTTAAGATAAAACAAGTGAGTGATGGGTCGTGAGTAGACGTATAATTTTGTGCTGCCGATTCAACCACCTTTTTTACCACGTAAACAACGCCAAAAATTCTGAAATCTGGCCAGGAGTTGTCTCATGAACGTTTCTACGCGCTGCTGATGCTGTCATCTGCATTACTTGCTGGAAAAATCATCAAATTCAAAATAAATAATTGTTGATCTCCCACACTCGCATTGCTTATCATAATGTCGGCCGCTGTTAAAAAAACCACCAGAAGCACGAAGCTCTCACCGGTAAAAACAGACACTGCCACTCCTATACTCTCGAAGGGCCGTCGCGTTGAGAGCCCAACGGCAGCTTCGTGGTTACTTCAGCTGGAGGCGAAAATGGATCAGCAAAAGGAATACATAATTGAACAGCTGAGTGAGCAGGTAAAGAAGAGTGCAGAGAGGCTGATGCAAAAATTTAACGACCTGTCAGCTGAATTGGTAAACATAAAGAAGTCAATAAAGTTCCTTGATGTGAGGCTAACAGCTGTAGAAACCTCATGTGAAGAGTTGGGTGTGCTGCGGACTGAAGTACTTGCACTAAAAAGAGACGCAGAGAGGAGAGAGAATGAAGCCGTTGCCACTGATCTCTTAATAAACGGCATACCTAACTCTACTAATATCAGCGGAGAGGAGATCTTCTCGCGTATGTGCAAGGCTATTCAGCACGAACTGCCCCCAGTGCGCGAAGTTTTCCGGCTGCCAGCAAGGAACAATAAAACTGGTAACAACAACTCGGCTATCATCGTTAAGCTTTTCTCCCAGCATGCTCGTAGTCAGCTATTTAAATCCATTGCTGGCTATTGCAAAGCCAACAAGCGGCCTCTTGCTCTGAGAGACATTGGACTGGATGATAATGCAAAGTTTTATGTGCACGAAAGTCTGACTAGGGATAATCGTGAACTAATGCATTATGCAGCTCAGCTTAAACGACAGAAACTTCTTGTTGCTGCTTTTTCGATACGTGGGCAAATCATGGTGAGAAAACGAGACGGCGACGAGGCCGTAAAAGTATTTGATAAAAAATGTACCGATGGAATTGTCGGGGCAGCATAGAAGCTACAATGACTTTTGCAAAATTAAATATAAGCTATTTTGATGTTATTACTTATTGTATCTGTGTCCTTCTCCATTATTTTTCTATTTTCTCTCTTTCTGTCTCTAACTATTGTTACTCTTGTTTTCTTGTTGTTCTGTAGTTATCAGCATTTTAACCTCATTAGTATGTATGTTAGTTGTTTCTTCTATAGCTCATTCTCATGACATCAAACTTATCTGATATAAACGTCTCCGGCGCTAATGAAAATCAGAAATTGGTAGTTGATATCTTGTGTAAGCAATCAGCGGGGTTTAATGTAGTCCACTTCAATGCGAGGAGTTTGAGCTTTGATAAACTTGACTATGTTAGACATATCTTCGAACAGTCCCTTGTTGATGTTATTTGTGTGTCTGAAACTTGGTTTAGTAATTGCATTCCGGACCTTCAGTGTTCTATAAACAACTATAGTCTCATTCGAAATGATCGAAAGCATAGGAAGGGAGGAGGGGTAGCAATTTATTGTAGGAATACTCTCAATCTAACAGCAATTGCTAAATCGGCTGGCTCTGATACAGAATATATAATAGCTGAAGTGTCTGATGGTAAATCCCGAATCTTAGTTTCTTGTGTCTACAACCCAAATAAATGTTTTTCTCTAGATGCATACTTCACCGAGTTATCTTTGTTTTTAATAGACTATGAGCATTACATAATTTGTGGTGATTTTAATGTAAACTTACTTTCTAATGATTCTTACACCAATGAACTACGTAATCATGTATCAGCAGCTGGTCTAGCTATTGTTAATGACATTATCCCCACCAGATATGCTAGTAATTGCCGACCAAGCCTTTTAGACTATTTTATTACTTCTGACCCTTCTCTAGTACTTAAATTTGACCAAATATTTTTCATATCGGACCATGATTTAATATTTTGTGCAGTTGATGTTGTGTTTGATCGTCCAGTGAGCACTACATTTATGTATCGTGATTATCGTTCATTGAATGTTGATGCTTTGTTTTCTGACTTGTCCCGTGTGTGTTGGAGAGAGTGTTGGTTATTTGATACAGTTGATCAAAAGCTTGAATTTCTTAGTGAGAACTTAATCACGGGGTTTAACGCTCATGTTCCGATTCGTACTTCTTATATCAGGAATAAGTCGTGTCCTTGGTATACCAACCGAGTACATTTAGCAATAAGAAAACGAAATAAGTTGCATGCTAAATGGAGAAAATCACTGACGGATACTTCATGGTGTTTGTATAAATCTGCACGCAATGAAGCTACAGCTGTAATAAGGCAATCGAAGCGGTGGTTTTGTAAATCGAAACTAAATGCCTCGCTTCCATTTAAACAGCTATGGCGCAACCTGAATAACTTAAACATTCATGGGAAAGAAAACTCAGAATGCAAAGTGGATCCTGACATTCTAAACGATTTCTACATTAGCGCAAGCAAAGGCAGTATTTTCCCTTCTTTAAATGAAAATATATGTTCTGCTAGTAGCTGCCATAGCCATTTTCAATTTGTAGGAGTTAGTGAGTTAGAGGTAATAAAATCGATTATGGGCATTAAATCGAATGCTGTTGGGGATGATGGAATCCCTTTAAAGTTTCTTAAACTCGTGCTGCAGTTTATTATTAGTCCTCTCACCCATATAATAAATCACTGTTTTGCAAGTGGATGTTTTCCAGCAGCATGGAAAAAAGCTATCATATTGCCCATTGCAAAGAAAGCTCTTGCGTCATCTCCTAGTGATTATAGGCCGATTAGTATATTGCCAGCCCTTTCTAAAGTATGCGAATCTCTAATGGCAGAACAGATTTCAAACTATATTCAAGACAATAATCTGCTTTCTTCTCTGCAGTCAGGTTTTAGGCCGAAGCATAGTTGTGCTACCGCAATGGTTAAAATACTGGATGATATTAGGACTCCCTTTGATAATGGTGAGCTAACTCTTTTGTGTCTCTTAGACTTCTCTAAGGCATTTGACCTAGTTAATCATGCTCTGTTGTGCAAGAAACTTAAACACAATTTTGGATTTTCTGACAGCGCTATAAAGCTCATGGCTAGCTATCTTAAGGGCCGAGTTCAGCAAGTCAAAGGATTGAATTCCTCGTCGCAGTTTAAATCCATTTCGGCCGGCGTTCCCCAGGGGTCTGTCCTTGGTCCTCTCCTGTTCAGTCTTTTTGTAAATGATGTTTTTTCTGTTTGTAATTATGTTCACGTTCATGCCTATGCTGATGACATCCAATTATATTTGTCTAGTCGTGTTGGTCTAGTTGAAGATTTGTGCTATAAAGTTAATTGTGATTTGTCCGCTATTGTGAATTGGGCGAAGAATAATGGCTTATCACTGAATGCTACTAAGTCATACGTAATGCCTATTTGTAACAAAGTGATCCATACCGATAATATTGAAAAGCTGTGGCTTGGTTCAACTGCTTTAGAGCTCACTGACAAAATAAAAAATTTAGGATTTATTGTAAATTCAACATTAACCTGTGCTGACCATGTTAATAAAGTTGTGAGTAACATATATGCTGTATTGCGTAAGTTAAGAACTTCTGCCGCGTTCACGCCTTTGGAAACCAGGCGCATGCTAGCTATGCAGCTTGTTCTGCCCCATATAACTTACTTTGAGATAGTGTATAGCAAACTTGACTCAAGATCGGCACACAAGATTAACGTAGCTTTTAATAATGTTACGCGGTACGTATATGGGATCCAAAAGTATGATCATATCTCGCTGTGGAGAAACAAAGTTCTTGGATGTAGCATTATGAACTACCTAGCTGCGAGAAACTGTATATTTCTATACAAATTAGTCTTATGGAAAACTCCACGTTATCTGTATGACAAGCTCCACCTCTCCAAGTCACAGAGGCTTCACAGCCTGATTGTACCTAGGCATGCTCTGTTAGCTACTTCTCGACTGTTTTTCGTTAACGCCGTGAGACTGTGGAACTCAATTCCTGAGATGATTAAAGCCAGACTGAATCGAAGCAACTACAAAATACTTATACTAGACCATTTTAAAAAACTGGGGTAAATAATGCGACCATAATAATTACAGACTACATGACCATTTGTTGTTTTTGTTTCTTCTTTACTCTTTCTATACTTCTTCTTTTTCTTCTACTTCTTTACTTTCTACTTTCTATATCCATATATTAGTTTTAAGTTTAATAATTGTAATTGTATTTATATTGTAAGCATATTGTATTACCAAAATTTAATTTAATGTGTTGATGTACTCATAAAAGATCCATGATCTTAAGTTGTACAAATAATTCAATAAATAAATAAATAAAATAAAAAAATAAAAAATAAATATTGTATTGTTTGTGTTCGCAATAAATTGATAAACAATTTTTGTTGCATATTTTATCAATTATATGCGCATGTTTTTCATATTTTAGTGCATGAAAGTCTGCTCCTAAGTACTAATAAGGATTTTAGATCGTCGACCGGAATGTCCTTCAGGATGTCGGTACAAGCCTTTTGGATGGCTTCTACGTCCTCAAAACGCCTTTGTTTCATCATCAAATGCATTTTTTGAAAAGGTGAAAGTCGGAGGATGTCGCATCAGGTAAAAACCGCGGGTGGTTGATGGTTAGAACTCGATTTTTAGTCAAAGAAATATTATAGTCACAAGTGTCAATCGATGAGATGTTTTCTCTCGATAGCCAAATGTTCAGCTAAAATGAGATGACATGCTTAAATCCAATTTCAAGAATTTCAATGAAGATTTTGGGTGATCTTTGATAAATTACCGCAGTTTTGATGGAATCCGCAGTATTCGCCCATGAATTGTGTAACGGGATAAACGATCATCACCATAAACTTAGTTCATCATGATGCGGTAAATGTTTTTATAATTTTAAAACAAAAGTTAATATTAGCTCTTCGTTTGATGCTAATTTTTGACCGATGACACAAACATACATTCACTTAAGACACACTAACTTCGGTTCCAGTGAACCAAATTTCATGAAATTTTTACTACAAATCGAGGAAAAGTGTAATTTCCAATGCACTAAGTCACATATACATAGGTGACGCCAGCCCTGTTGGAAAAGTACAGTTTACTTTAAAAAGCATGTAGTACTAAATTGGCAAAAACAAAATTTAAAACCCCCCATGACCAAGTTCTGGCTACGCCCCTGGTACCAGCCGCTCAATATCTGCCACATACGTCTGCAGCGCCTCATTGGCTCTTTGCCTACGGTTCTTCAGCTCACAGTAGTACAGCATTTTTGTTGTGCTCGTCACTATATTTGGCTGCCAGCGCCCTTTTGACGGTCTCGTTATCACCTCTCAAACCTTCCGAAACTGATTTTATGCCGGCTGCAGGACCTCTTAGAGAAAGTATTGGTCTCCGACCTTTCTTAAGGGGGGGGGGGGTAAGGGATGAGCAGTTTCGGAAAATCGATTTTTTTTTTTTACATTTCCTTAAAGTTTAACATTTCAAAAATGTTGTGTCAAAATTTCATATCAATCGGAGCAAAACTGTCAACATAATGCGCTCCTGAGTGGAGCCTTCTTTATCTCCGAAATGACCACTATTGCGCCGGAAACGTACTTTATGGACCTGGGATCGATGATTCAGTGTAAGTTACAAAAAAAAATTGTTTCCTCACTTTTGAGAAAAAAAAACTTTAAACGCGTTTTTCTGAAAACCATTTTTTCGAAGTCGGTGAACACGATCCTGCAAAATCTACTCAATGGATTCTTTTCAAACTTGGAACATACTTTCTTGGTATAAAATGCCTCCCCCCTACACTTTTCAAATTTTTCCATTTTTATTTTTAGGTAGTTTTTTATTTCAAAAATGGCGGAAAATTTAGCGCAAAATCGCGTTTTTTGCTTCAGTAGCCCACGAATTGTTGAAAAACGCAAATAATAACTTTTCAACGATTGGGGGGGAGGATTAACTCATACTCTAAGTAAATTGGCCAACTTTTTTGATTTCAGATAATTCTACGCCGACTTATCGTGTTCACCGCACAACTTGTTTTCAAAAAGACGTTCTGGGAAACCCGCTGTCACCGGCTTATTTTTCAATATTTTGTTACGAAAATTTCACGAAATATTCTCTAAATGATGCTTTATAATTTAAAAAAAGTTTCAATAAATTTGCTTCAGCTGCATCTCCGTAAAAAATGTGCGAAAAAAGTGTTTTTTGATTCAAATTATCCCTTACCCCCCCTTAACATCGGTCCACTGACTCTCCAAAGCAGCCATATCGAATTGAAGTTTGAAGGTGTCAAACGAGGTAGTACTATCATAAGTAGGCACTTTTATGGCAAAACTTTCCTGAACTGACGGCACCCTTGCTCGCAGCTGTACCGCTCGCCTATTTTCCTGTTCACCGAATCCTCCAGACTGTAAACTCGTTTGTGCAGGGAATCATCCAGGTCCTCAACTCGTTTGTCCCAATTGTCCATTCGCGTCTCGAGATGCTCAACTTTCACGTTCAGGCTATCGAAAATTTCCTCCACCTTCTGCTCTATACGCGCAGAATTTGCCGCCATTTCTCGGTTCGCAGTTTCGACTTTTGCCAAAATTTCCTGATTCGTAGTTTCCAGTTTGGCTGCCATTTCTCGATTCGCCGTTTCCATTCGCGCCAAAATTTCCTGATTCGTAGTTTCCAGTTTCTTGTGGTGGCATTGCTTGTGGTGGCGTAGCCGCTGCAGCCGTACTTTGCATCGACGCAGCACCCGCAGGCGATTCCTCCACTTTGGACGACGCCTCTAGCTCCTGCGTTCCGAACTCGTGCGCAGTCCAATCGACGCCTCGTGCTTCACACGCCTCTCGCAAGCGCAGCTGCAACTCCACCTTACCGCCAGCAGTCGGCAAATTCCAGGCAGCCAGCTCCTTCTTCAGCTGGTCCACCTTCAGCAGCTCGAGTTTAACCATGTCTCCGTTTTATAAATTTTGTTGTTGTTTACTTTCAGTAGCACAATCCCACTTCTGACACCAAATGTTACGAAAATCCAAGTTCGTTTTGATTGTGCTTGAAAATAAAACTACTTCAATCTATTCAGCGCAAACGCAGTCAAAAATCAACAATCACTTTATTTACAAATTTACACTTTACTTTACACTACTACTATTACTTTACACTCCCCTCTGCTTGCTCAACACAGACTCGACTCCCTGCGCTGCCACTGCTGCTTTTTATACTTGTTTTCTTTATCGCGCCGATGGTTCTTGCATATTCCATTACCATTCGCGAACCATCCCTGCCATATCGACATTATAGCATGCCAGCCGTACTTCAAAGTGCATGCCTAAAAGTATGCGAGCATTCATGCAGAGTGCCTCATCGCTACAATACCATGCGTAGTGATTACAAATTTTAAAATTATAGGCCATGGGGGGTTCTGACACCCAAAACCCCCCCTTGGCTATGCCCCTGGTTCAATATCTAAAGGAAACAAGTACAAAATATTTTTTTTATCATAATTTTTGAGGAAACCAATAAGAAAAGCAAAATAAATTTATAGTAGCTTTTCTTCAATACATTTTACACAACCATCTCGATTATGGCCCTTCTTGCAGATAAATTCTTCTTCGTTAGAGATATATTTTCTTTTTATTTCGTTTTATAAACAATCAACTACCTCAGCGTTTGCTTTCTTTGTTCTTTGCTTTGTTCTCGTGCATAGAAAATGTAAAAAATGTAATTTTTCCCGCCAAAATGTATAAACGCGCCAAATGCGTAGAAAAAAATTATTATTTTTAATTATTAAGATTTATTAATTAGATTTAAAACAGAACTTAGTAATAAAATAAGCTGGGTAGGTATATCAGAGACATATCTGATAGATCAGTACATGATTTCCTGGTACACAGAAGGCTCCCTAACGGAGGAAGGTACCGGAATCGGGGTATATGGAACGGGGATTAGATACTCGGAACCTACAGGAAAGCAGACCACCATTTTCAAGGCGGAAATATACGCCATTGAAAGATGCGCTCACTTCAATCTGTTGAGGAAATACCGGAACCGGAAGATCGCGATCCTGTCAGACAGCCAAGCGGCAATCAAGGCATTAAGATCTTACCAGGTATCCTCGAAACTGGTGTCGCTGAACGAACTTGGCCGTTACAATCAGGTATGTGTCGGCCCAGAATCCTTCTGTGGTCTAGGCAAAGGAGCACTATCCATCCTTTCCAGGAAAGACGAGATAACCATCCGGAATCAATGATCCTTGACCATTCCAAGATGGTTATTGGATCTTACAACAAGAAAAGGTTCGAGAAATGTATGAGTCTCTCAAAGAATAATCTAAGGATTATCACAGGTATATTGACAGGGCATTGTAGACTGAATTATCATCTAACCAAACTAGTTATCAGGGTGAACGAACTCTGTAGGTTCTGTTTGTAGGACAATGAAACTGCAATACACATACTAGGCATATGCCCTGCACTAATGTACAAACGAAAAAAGCATCTGTGTGTTTTTATTATACCAGATTTGGACTGAGTTTCCAGAGTCTTAGGAAATATACTAAGATTCCTCTTAGATACTGGACTCACGGACGAACTGGCCACTGGAACTGGACGAAAAGGCCAAGAAGGGGCACAATAGAGCTTTTAGGCCTCAGTGCACATTCCCCGCCAATAATAATTATTATTAATGCAATTTTAAAGACTTTACGTTACAAAATATACATTCAAATGCATTAATTTTATATTATACATTAACGCTTTCAAGACCATAGGGATATTTTTGTTCCAAAGAGGACACCATTTTAATTTTGGGTTCTTTTTGGCTTAACTTATTCGTTATAAAACTTGTTTTAGAGAAAATGAAATGGACACCTTTTCAAAAGCTTAAGGTTCTGTAGGTCAGAGATCTGCATGCGGTCATATTTGTATGAGTCAATATGTATTCGAGTAAAATGCGGTGCGAATATGTGCCACTACCAAAAAAAACCTATATGCGTATGTATCCCCACCAGAGATTAGCAATGAGTACCGCAATTTTGGATACCACCGCATTAATACTCATTCTTTTCACTACCTACTACTCATAAGCACCGCATAACATAAGTATCGCAACCGCACGAGTACAAAACCCGAACGAGTTTGCGATCATCGAATCATTACGAGTATTGCTCAAACGAATACTTTGTATTCGTTTGGATACCACCGCATTGATACTCATTCTTTTTACTGCCTATTACTCATAAGCACCGCATAACATAAGTATCCGCCAAATCGAATCATTATGAGTATTGCTGACACGAATACTTTGTATCCGTCGGTATTCGTTGTTTGCAGTGAGTGGAAGCAATGAATACAAGTATACATAATACACCATTCGCAAAGCGTATGAAGTAGGTATACGCATTTGGAAGAAATGTTGGCGGCATGGATTTTGCCAGCTCAACTGCTGCTAATATTCTAAGCAATTACATACATATATGATGATTGAATCAATTGTCGATAATTGGACCCACATCCATGAACAAAGTTAAATTCTTTGCATGTCGATATAGCATTAAATTTATTATTTGAAAAAATAATTTATTGGAAAAAATAAACAAAATTGGGTATATCCTAAAAAATTTCTTTACTTTTCTGCGAATGCTTAATCACAATAAGAGTCAAAGAACAAGGCGAAGCGATATGAAAATGCGGTGGTATGCGGTGTTTCCATCTTTCGTTTGGATCATTCGCACCACCGCATTCTCATATCACTTCGGAATGCGGTGGTGCGAATGATTGAAACGAATATTTCCATCTTTCGTTTGGATCATTGCCGATATTCGTTTGAATCATTCGCACCACCGCATTCCGAAGTGATATGAGAATGCGGTGGTGCGAATGATTCGAACGGATATTTGCATAGTTCGTTTGGATCATCGGCACCACCGCATAGCCGAAGTGAAATGAAGATGCGGTAGTTTGCACTCGTTTAGTATTGCAAGCTGATGATTCGTTCGTTCGGATTACTAGTATTCGGAATGAATGCTTCGTTTGCGGTGGGGATACATACTCATATCCGTTTTTTTGAGTACTGGCACATATTCGCACCGCATTTTACTCGAATACATATTGAGTCATACAAATATGACCGCATGCAGATCTCTGATCCCCACCGCAAACGAAGCATTCATTCCGAATACTAGTAATCCGAACGAACGAATCATCAGCTTGCAATATTAAACGAATGCAAACTATCGCATCTTCATTTCACTTTGGCTATGCGGTGGTGCCGATGATCCAAACGAACTATGCAAATATCCGTTTGAATCATTTCGAATCACCGCATTCTCCTATCACTTCGGAATGCGGTGGTGCGAATGATTCAAACGAATATCGGCAATGATCGGCAATGATTCAAACGAAAGATGGAAATATTCGTTTGAATCATAACCACCGCATTCCGAAGTGATATGAGAATTCGGTGGTGCGAATGATCCAAGGCGAATTCATACAGGTGATAGCGTAAGGGCAGCAACAAAATTTCAATTTTGTTTTATAATATATAATTATAATATTTTGTTTTCTAGGTTTAGATTGTCAAAATCAGCCAATCAGAACAAAGCTTGCTTTTTTCATTTTTAAACTGTCACAGTTTTACAAAGGCATTTTGACAATCTAGACCTTTTCCACCACAAAAAAATCAAATCAGCTGATTCAACGAGATCACCTGTATTAATTCGCCTTGGAATGATCCAAACGAAAGATGGAAACACCGCATACCACTGCATTTTCATATCGCTTCGTCCTTATTCTTTGACTCTTATTGTGATTAAGCATTCGTAGAAAAGAAAAGAAATGACAGGCATTTTTGAGGATACACCCAATTTTGTGTAATAGTTAATATATTTATGTAAATTTAATGTAATAGTTGTAAACTTAAACTAATTGAAAACAACGGCAGCCGCCGTGGCTCAGTTGGTTAGTGCGTTGGACCGCGAATCGAAG
The DNA here is from genome assembly GCA_963668005.1 of Melieria crassipennis. Lineage (NCBI taxonomy): Eukaryota > Metazoa > Arthropoda > Insecta > Diptera > Ulidiidae > Melieria > Melieria crassipennis. The sequence goes on along the minus strand of OY764963.1, from coordinate 33,990,158 downwards.
GCAGCCACCCAGGTTCAAATACTGTCTGTAATAACACCTAAAAAAATAACGGGAAAACTCGTTTTCTCTTTCGGTGGCTGTCCTCTCAGCTGGAAATGGCTGAGAGTAAAAATTGCTTATGAAAGAGCTCCCAACCTGCCGTTCGGAACCGGCATAAAACTGTAGGTCCCTTCCACCCGCGTGCAGATTCACACGCACAACACGGGTGGTTGCGGGAAGCTAGGCCTTAGTCTCGCGTAAGCGGGCCAGCCAATTAATTAATTATTAATTGAAAACAATGACATGAAATGAAAAAATGTCCTTTATCGAAAGAAGTAATATTTAATTCATAATACGTGTAATGGATTGTAATTAGTTACTTTATTTAAACTTTTATTCGTCTTTAATTTTGGACGGAACCACTTGCTTCGCCAGTCGCTGCTTGAATGACCGTATGAGCATAGCGAAAGAGCAGCAAAGCAAACGAAACAACAGCGGTTCTATTCAAAAATCCCGTTAGCCAAATTGACTCAATTTCAAATTCGGGGAAATAGAACACTCGCGTCACGCGACTTGAGTTCTTCCTTTGCAGCTTTTTCGCTATGCTTTACAAACAGGGTGAATAGACAGGTAGTGCGAACATATTACAGTTCGGACAGCCTGACATTTGATCGACCCCGATCAACTGTATTACAAAATAGATATACAATAGAGATAACATAATATAACATGTATTGCCTTTTGTAACTGAGCTTGTTAATAGGTTTATCTGTGTTAACAACCGTCTTCCTTCCACAGTCGGATAAATCGGGACTCAATAATGCCATTGTATGGCAATTGTGTAACTTGACAGTTTTCAATATCTTTGATTACATAACGATCGTTAAGTAGTTTTTTGTGTATGACATATGGTCCTTTAAATTTCGGTATAAGCTTCTTATTAACACCTGTAGTACTATCCACGTTTTTTATTACGACATAATCTCCAACAGAGAACTCTTTTGCAGGCCTATGATGTCGCCCAAAGTATTCTTCGTTGCGCCGCTGGCATGCCGATATTGCCTCACTTGCCTCCTGCCTACAAGTAGTTAGGTCCCGTTGACCACTTATTTGTTGACTATCAAAGAATTCCGTGAATTCATCAATAAAAACTCCTCTTTGGTCTACACCAAACAGCAAATTCGCAGGGGTTTTTCCGGTAGTGCTGTGAATAGAATTGTTAAGGGCATATTCGATCATACTTAGTTTGGACACCCAGTCGGAATGCTGAAGGGGTTCGCTCAATTTACTAAGCATTGGGGTCAACACTCTGTTTACCCTTTCCACCTGCCCATTTGCTTGTGGAGAGCCCACAGCAACCTTCACATAATAATAATAATTGACTGGCACGACAGCCCGCTTACGCGAGACTAAGGCCTAGCTTCCCGCAACCACCCGTGTTGTGCGTGTGAATTTGTACGCGGGTTGAAGGGACCTACAGTTTTATGCCGGTTCCGAACGGCAGGTTAGGAGCTTTTTCATAAGCAATTTTTACTCTCAGAGGTTTGCCATTTCCAGCTGAGAGGACAGCCACCGAAAGAGAAAACTAGTTTTTCCCGTTATTTTTTTAGGTGTTATTACAGGCAGTATTTGAACCTGAGGTTGCTGGCTTCGACTCGCGGTCCAACGCACTAACCAACTGAGCCACGGCGGCTGCCTTCACATGGTCAATATTATTTTTCATTAAGAATTCGCTAAATTCCAAAGAAGTAAAACAAGTTCCTCGGTCTGAAATTATTCTAGCTGGTCGACTATAACATTGGAAATATTTTTTCAAAGATTCCGTAACCTCCCTGGTGCTTGTAGAGTTAAGTGGATAGAGCTTTACATATTTGGTAAATGCATCAATCACTACTAGCAAGTGCTTCCTTTTCGACTTCAAAGAGGGCAAAGGACCAAGGTGGTCAATATGCACTGTATCAAAAGGAACCGGGCTCTTAGGAATGCTATAAATATTTCGCTCATCCACTCGAGCTGGAGCTGAATACATGATACACTTAAGGCAATTCTTTATAAATTTTTCGATCTTTGACGTCATGTCGGGAAACCAGTAGTGCATTCTTATTTGATTATAAGTCTTATTCATTCCCAAATGAGCAATCTTTTCGTGTATGGATCGTATGACGTTATCTTCCATTTCCCGGGGGACATAAAAATACAGTTGGCCTTTCATATCCTTCCTGTACACTAAACCGTCCTTAAGATCATAGAGCTTTGACGGCTCCTTCTCCAATCTGTCACGGATTTTCACAATATCTGGGTCCCTACTTTGAGTTGCATGCAATTGAAACTCTATGTCGTCTTCATTAATAACTAGTACTACCTCACTTCTACTGAGAGCGGCGACATGACCCATATTGGTTCCACCCCTATGCTGTACACTATAGTCATAATTTTGTAGCTCCAAGGCCCATCTCGCAATACGTGGGTTTAGTGTTTTCTTGTTCAGCGTTAACGTAAGTGAATTGCAATCTGTAATGATTTTGAATGGAATCCCCTCCAGGTATACCCTAAAACGACGTAAAGCGTAAATTATGGCAAGAGTTTCCAGTTCGAAACTATGATATTTACTCTCAGCGCTTGTTGTTCGCTTAGAGAAAAATAAAACCGGGTGAAACTTTCCATCAGTTTGACGTTGTAGCAAGACAGAACCAAAACCCTGGGCACTCGCATCACAATGTAATTCCGTTTCCCGTTTTGGGTCATATATAGCCCAAACAGGCGATCGAATCAGTTTTGACTTTAGCTCATCAATTGCCTTCAAACAGACCTCATCCAATTCAAATTTCATGTTCTTTCGTAGCAAATCGTACAAAGGCTTAGCTATCCTTGCAAATTGTGGAACAAATTTCCGAAAATACGCACATAAACCAATGAATGAATGCAACTGCTTCAAGGTTTTCGGCAACGGATATTTTGCAACTGATTCTTTGTGCTGATCGTTTGGTTCAATACCCTTATGATTTACATTGTAGCCCAGATACTGAATACTGCTATGGCAGAATTTGCACTTTGACAGTCGCAATTCGAGACCATGTTTGGCTATTTGTTCTAAAACAGATTTTAATAAAGATAAATGTTCCTCAACTTCAGTTGTTGCAAGTAATATGTCATCCATATAAACTATCAACAGATCTTTGGCAATAAAATCTTTCAAAATGAATGTGATAAATCTTTGAAACACCGATGGTGCATTTTTAAGACCAAAAGGCATCATGGTGTACTCAAATTGTCCGCTTGGCGTAACTAAAGAAGTAAATTTGATGGACTCCTCTGATACCTTCACTTGGTGAAATCCACTCTTTAAATCCAACAATGTGAAGTATTTTTTTCCACCCAGGTATTCGAGGCAGTCTTCAATGAGAGGTAAAGGGTAGTTATCCCTAATAGTAACTTTATTCAAATCTCTATAATCAATACACATGCGAGTTTCTCCATTTTTCTTTTTTACCAATACTATCGGCGACGCATATGGAGAAGCACTATGGCGAATAATTCCCTTATCTAGTAGATCCTGAACAATCTTTTGTACTTCAGACTTGTCTTTGTACGATAATCTTCGTGGATGCGAGAAAATAGGTTGTTGTGAATTCAACTTGATTGACATCTCAAATGGCTTTGGTAACTTTTCTTGTGAACAATTTAAGTAGGAATCCCGCAGTATGGACTTAATCATATCGCGCACTTTATTTGGCAATGAATATTCAATACCATAATCACTACTGTTATCCTCACAAATGGCAGCAACATCTATCGTACAAGCAATATTTCTCCCGCTATGATAAAAACAATCTTCACTAACTGAATCACTCAATAAATATTTGGCACTTCCAATATCGACAATATCACCCTCAGCGGAGCCACGAACACTACCGGGCATACAATCACTTATTTCGTTCAACTGTTTGTTTTCACTGTCAATGTTTTCAATTTCAAATTTCGCAACATTTAATTCACTTTGTTTTTGTTTACATTTGGTCATAACAAGTTTAATATTGAATATATGTAGAAAATCTCGGCCAAGTAATAGCGATGTGGCCAGAAGGTCGTCTGAAACTATAAACAAAGACAGAACATTAGACTGACCATTAAGAGAAATCTCGCAGTCAATTCTACCGTACGTTTTGAGTCTAAATCCGCCGATGCTGTGGAAATCTGATATTGTCTGAAAATCTTCAGACAAGTCGAAAGGTAAAAGGTCCCTTCTTACAAAACTGGCTGGACTATCACTGTCAATCAGGGAAATGCAGTTTTTTACTTTTCTATTGTAAAAGCTCTGATTACAAAAAGCAATACTTACAGTTTGATACAGCTCAATAGGATGGGCGTCTTCAATTCCAATTGGATTGCTGCTCACAGCATTCACCATCTTCGTCGCCGGCTGCTTGCACTGCTTGATAACATGGTCCTGGCCACCACATCGAAAACAAGACCCAGCAGCACGTTTGGGTTGTTTGCACTCGCTGGACATGTGCCCCAATTGGGAGCAATTAAAACATCGGACATCTGGTTTGGTTGCCCCACTCGTACGTTGAACAGCGTTTCTGGCACTACGGTCACTCACTCGTTTTTTCTCATACTTGAGCAGCAGTTCCTGAAGCTCGTCAAGATTCTTAGCGGTATACAGTACGGAGGCATAAGCTGTGTTGTCTCTTAGCCCCTCAATAACTGCGCTGACCACTTCGTCCTCACTTAAATTCGCTTGGGCGGCAATCTCTTTCATGGATAGCAAGTAACAAACAATATTCTCATTCGGCAGACGCTGGCGTCGGTACAGCTCTCTGTACACATCGGTGGCAGACACGCTCCGTTTGAATTGTTTCAAAAGCGCCTCTTTCAACTCGCTATAGTTCGCAGCCGTCGACGTTCGTAGAAATATGGCGGCGGTGCCCGACAGCAACCGACGCATGCACATATATTTGAAATGGTCGTCGCGGTCGTTAATTTTGACCGCATTTTCGAAATCGCGCAGCCATTTTTCGATTGGGTACGCATTGTCGCCGGAGTACCTCGGTACCATCGAGTCAACATCGGTGATCGCCAATTGTTGCAGCCCACTGCTAGCCTCGTCTTCTAACAGCTTTAGCTCCCGCTGGAGCAGTAATATCTTCCGCTTCTTTTCTAGCATCTTGATGGCGCTATCCAGGTCGTCGTTGCCAATTTCCACTGCGGCGTCTGCACCCTCGACTTCTTCTTCAGCGCCCACGTCATTTGCGGATGCACCGCCTTCGAGATCGCCGTTGTCCTGCGCCGCATCCAACAGCTTCCGCAGCTGCGCCACTGTTGCGGTGTCTGGATAATCGATGTTCTCCTTTTCCAGTGCGTGCACCAGTTCAGTCCTGTTCTTCCGCGACATGCTCGAATCCCACTTCTGATGTAATTAGTTACTTTATTTAAACTTTTATTCGTCTTTAATTTTGGACGGAACCACTTGCTTCGCCAGTCGCTGCTTGAATGACCGTATGAGCATAGCGAAAGAGCAGCAAAGCAAACGAAACAACAGCGGTTCTATTCAAAAATCCCGTTAGCCAAATTGACTCAATTTCAAATTCGGGGAAATAGAACACTCGCGTCACGCGACTTGAGTTCTTCCTTTGCAGCTTTTTCGCTATGCTTTACAAACATATTACAGGATTATATTAATTAATAATAATTTGTAATGTTACAAGTTTTTAGAGTACGACTGTAAGAAAACCAAACTATCGACTGTTTTTGGCCCTAGTCTGCTTCGTTTCTCTGTAATTATATTGCCTGCTAAAGAAAATACTCGCTCAGCCGCTGCACTGCTAGCTGGAATGAAATGAATTATTAATGCGAATTTGGACAAGTTAGGATAGTTTGTCATATTATTTTTTCACCACTCAATCACGTCAAATTCCGCCTTTATGGTTACTCTTTCTGTGCTATACCGTTCAACTTCTTGCATGGGAGATTCTGGAGCGCAAAATACTGATTCTCTTAATAAATCGGGGAAAAAAATTTGAATATCCTCTTTAGGGAATGGTGATGCTTCTGCAGAAGTAGCTGGGGAAATGGATAGGTTGCTATTATTAAGTTGAATATTTGATAAAGCGGGAGTGTCTGGTGACAAATTTGATAGCAGTATATGCGGGGTGGAAACTGTAGATAAACTTTGCAAATTTTGAATCAGAGAAACACAAAAATTCTTAATTTATCCGAGTTCGGTTTGTGGATTATTCGCTGGTGGATACAAAAACAGGGCCACCTTGTGCCATATACTTAAATTTTTCACCCATATGTCGTCAATATTATATAATGTGACCCTTTAAAGCAGGGGTCGGCAAAATTGACAATGAGATGGTGTTAGTGAGCGCAGAGTAATTTTTCTACACTGTATAAAATTAAACCGAAAAGCGAATAAGAAACCAATCGCCAACACAAAAAAGCATACACACAAAAACTACAACATGTGCTGAAATCGATTACAGACTTTTGTTATAACCTATTTGCTCCTTCAGATTCCCTGATGAATGCTGTGACAGTAAATTAAAAAAAGGAAGTTCCAAACGATGCAAAACATAAACAATAAAAAAACAACAAAGGAAGAGCTGTTTTATTGACCCGCAATAATTTTTAAATTCCGTTGTTTGGAGCTTCCTTTTTTTATGGCCCACATACAATGTTTGCGTAAAAGAACTAAAATAAGAAAATCTAGGATTTTCAATTTACTGTCACAGCATTCATCACTGAACCATTCGGTAGTAGAATTCTTGCATAAGTCGGATATACTATATATGCCTTAATACCAATTTTTTCAGGCTCCGACTCAAAAATTTTGTGAAACACCAGAATGTGTTTTTGCTTGCTTCCATAAGGGAATCCGAAGGTGCTAATAGGTTACCAAAGTCTGTAACCGATTGATAATTTTTATGGAAAATAAATATTTCACTTGGCGCAGTTAAAACTTCATCTTCCTTTCTAAAGTTTTGGAAACATTTATCACAATTCATTTTTGAGAGCATTTTAATTTGATTGATAATGGCAGTAAACATTCTGTTCAATATTGACGTCACATTTTTCTCGAACTGTGTTGCAAAACCCATATATGTAATACTTCTATATTGGCACTAACCTATCTTCACAATGTGTTTTCATTCGGAAATCAAAGGGAGACAAGCGATGAGACAGAAAACACGAAATTTTGCGAATGTATTTCTATGCGTGTATACATGTGCACTTCTACACATAAACAACTGTCAAACTGCTCCAGGGGCGGTTGAAGAAATTTCAGTTAATTTCGACAAATTTTTATTTTTTTCCAGTCAATTTTTTTCCCGCCTGAACGCACCTGACTTTTTACAGCTGTCAAGGTACATTCGTTTATACGCTTTCTCGCTCATATTTCACTATTGCTGTACTGTGATGTTGGCGAATGTACCTTGAGCTTAGTGCCAATATAGAAGTATTACATATATGGCAAAACCAATCACCAAAAAAGCATACACACAAAAACTACAACAACAAAAAGCATTGGCGTCGTTGAAACGACGATCATTGCGCTGGCTGATGTGTTGCTGTGAGAAATTTGCACAAAAAATGATTGAGAGTCCAAAACAACCACCAACACCTCAAAGTACACAGGAGAAGCGGTACTTTCACTTCATGTATGTTTGTGGTGGCGTGTGCTTCAGTTCGCGCAGTCAATGAGCGTAAACTGAAGCGCTTGTTCTCCTTGCACCGCTCCTTCCCTTTTGTTGGTTCCCCCCGCTCTATGAAGCTCGCAAACATAAATTTGAATTTTTGAGCTCAGATGCGCCTTCTATACACTTCATATTCTTTGCTTATAGTTAGGGACATAAAATAGAATAAGAACAAATAGCAATTAACTGTTCTTTAAAATATGCCAAAAAGCATTGATTTTGGGGAAGTTCTGCATTACTTTGTAGTTAGCTTGTAGTTAGGTCATGAAAGTTAACTAGAAGTTAGTTATTTTCGTAGTCGACTACCGAATTGCTTGCAGGGTGCTTTAAAGCTAAAATGGCGGCTATATCGACATGCAAAGATATTTAACTTTGTTAATAGACCGAATAACGAAACATAAAGATGGATGGCTGCATAATTGCAGTTTCTTAAAAATGATTTCTAAATCCTTACACAGTTCAAGTAATGTATTAAGTATCGAAATATCAATATGTACCAGTCGATGACTTTGCCCGTTGTCGTAGAGTATTTCATTGATGTGGGTCCAATTACATACACAGTGCAACAAATTAAAAAAAATTTCGAGGGACAAGGTCAAGCCCATCTCATTCGGTAGAGGACCTCAGTAGATGAAAAAGTGTCAAGGGATTTTTCCCGGGATGTTCAAGTTTTTTTTAAATGCAGTTTAAAGATAGCGGCTTATTGCCCCTTACTGAAACTTTTAAAACATCATATCTCTTGACTCAAATGTCAGAAAGGAATAATTTTTACGTCAAATGAAAGCTTATGATATGAAGTCGATGACACAATATCCTTTTTGGAAAAATTTTATGAAAAAGGATGTGAAGGACATCAATTAAATGTTTATCCTTGAATATCCTGGAAACCGTGAGAGCTAAATTTATATAAGTGACTTCTAGTAAAAAAGGATTCAAAGATCTATACTGCTTATTAATTTCATTTCAATCGCTTTCACTGTTCAGCCACTACAGTGTTTAAAAAATTATACTCTGCTACTTTCATGCATTTATGTACAGAATATCTCGTAGCTGCTTACTAAAAACATCGAATGTAGCAAAGCACATTTTTTAATCGTTGTAGAGTCTTAACTATCAAAGTGACTTACATGAAATTTATAAGCAGTATAGATCTTTGAATGCTTTTTTACCAGAAGTCACTTATATAAATTTAGCTCTCACGGTTTCCAGGATATTCAATGATAAACATTTAATTGAGGTCCTTCATATCCATTTCCATAAAATTTTCCCAAAAAGGATATTGTGTCATCGACTTGATATCATTAGCTTTCATTTGATGTAAAAATTATTCCTTTCTGACATTTGAGTCAAGATATATGATGTTTTAAAAGTTTCAGTAAGGGACACTAAGCCGCCATCTTTAAACTGCATTTAAAAAAAAACTCGAACATCCCGGGAAAAATCCCTTGACACTTTTTCATCTACTGAGGTCCTCTATCGAATGAGATGGGTTTGACCTTGTCCCTTTTTTCAGTGTTGCACTGTGTTATCGACAATTGATTCAATCCTCAAACTTACATTCTGTTTAGCTGCCTATTCGCTTAGGTGCATTTTCTGCTTAGCTGCATGATTTGGCCAAAATACTACTTCGCAAACCGAATTTTCTTTGAAAATTTCACACTTATACTACGTTTACATTGAGCCCAAATGCGTGATTTAGGCAAAAATTCTCAAATGCGAAGCCAAATCAAGCATTTCCCCATACAAATTCAAATCTACGAAACGACTCATTTCAACAAAACGACGAAGCAAATGCGATAAAACATGACCAATTTTATCGAACGCATCACAAAATGAAAGCTCTTTCAAAAGCTTCAAAAGCTTTTGTTCTTTTTGACAGTTCAAAATCAAAACAAACGAAAATTATCAAAATGGAAATTTTGCATTGAATTTTTGGTCTTTAAATATGTAGAATATTCTTAGCATATAAGGTATGAAATATACATGTATTCAAATATTGCAGTGCGTAGAACATAGAGGAAGCAAAAAAGAAACAAATGATTTAGTCAGAAGCCGGAAAAGAGCTGATCTATGAGCTGCGGCAAGAGGACATGAGCATTGAGCATTTGACATTAGCTGCCAAAAAAGCTGACAAAATGCAAATGCAATGCAAATGAGGCAATGTAAACACTTTCAAATGACTCATTCGAAACTACGCATTTGGGTTCAATGTAAACGTAGTATTAGCTGCATTTCAATTAGCTGCACTATTCCGTTTAACAGCCCTGTTTTTGAGCAAGTTTTCTTTGATTTGTATGAAAAATACTTCGTTTAGCAGCACTGGAAAATTTTGAAAAGTTTTTTTTGGAAAATAGTATCGAAACATATTTCCACATTTTCGAAATGGAGGCAATAGTTGTGAAATTGTCAAAAAAGAAATATTCGCAGGGTAAAAATACCGATTATTTTACATAAAAGCGTATTAGTAAGAATATGTACATAAATATTTTCATTATATCCAGTGTATACATACATATTATACATATATGCCTAAGCATCTATAACAGTGGAGAACCTATAGATTCACCCCTGCTCCAGGTTCTCAAATCTGGTACACGGATGGATCCAAGCTGGAAGACGGAAGCGCAGGGGCTGGAATATATGGCCCAAGATTCCATAAATCCTTCCCTATGGGGAAGCTCGCTACCGTATTCCAGGCTGAAGTCTATGCCATTGAGGCATGCGCCAGAGAATGCCTACGCAGGAAAACATCTGGTGCACAAGTATATATAGTATCCGACAGTCAAGCGGCCCTAAAGGCTCTAGAAGCCTACGCGGCCTCCTCAAGACTCGTCAAGGATTGCCGTGCTCTCCTAAATGAAGTGGGAGGTCGTAACTCAATAGAGCTACACTGGATCCCAGGACACGAGGGTCACGAAGGCAACGAAAAAGCTGATCGCCTTGCCAAAAGAGGCGCAATGCGCCCACTGGTGGGCCCTGAACCATTCTATGGACTATCAAAAGGACACACACAAGAATGGCTAAGGAAATGGGTAGACCAAAACTTTGCCGAGCTATGGACCAACAGCACGGGACAACGCCAGGCAAAGCGGTTTATAACCCCAGACAGAGGAGTATCCAGAAAACTCCTCATGCTAAAAAAGGAGGACCTCCGCACCCTCACTGGATACCTAACTGGCCACTGTCCACTACGGTATCATCTCAGCAAAATGGGAATTTCCTCATCGGATGTCTGCAGGAAATGCTATCAAGAAGCAGAAACCTCTATACACGTTCTCTGTGATTGTCCTGCACTCAGCAGAAAAAGATTTCTCCAGCTAGGGGCTATCACCATAGCCCCGGAAAAGATCTGGAATCTACAACCCCAAAGAGTGCTTAAACTAATAAAAAGTCTCAACTTAGAGGGTTAAACCAGGCTTGCACAAAAGATCTATACTGGACGCAGTGCCTAATAGCCTCAATATTATTATTATTTATCTATAACAGTGATGGGCACTAACACAATCACGCATTTTGGCAATGTATGCGTGAAAAACACTGCACAAAATTAAGGCGTAAACTTTTTTAGCTCTAATATTTTAACTTGAAAAATATTGCTAGCGTAAAAATATCAAAGCCGGACGGACAAATAACGGACAGGTATAACAGGAACTAAAAAAAAGGAAAAGAAAAAAAATTGTATCTCCCATTCAACCTTAAACATTTTCTGATTTGCGTGAATACTCAGTGTACACAAAAACGTAAATATTCGCAATATGCGAGCCACAAACGAGCATGAACCTGCTTGCATGAAGTCTGACACGACACCAGTGATAACGTGATTGGAAACTGAGAGGGGAAGCGATTTTTTTACCATTTTTTGCATTTCACATACACAATCTGTGTGAGGGGCAGTGTTGCCATTTTGGTGCTTTTGGAGCTAGATTTAGCTTTTTTTCAAAATTGCTCCAAAAATTTGGTTTTAGCTCCTAGCTCTTTTTTTAGCTCTTTTGAAAATGTTAAAGCTCTTTTTAGCTACAAAAATTTAGAAGTATAGCTTCATATTTCAATGATTAATTGATCAAGTTTCAGGATTAATTAAATCGTGAAAATCGCCTTTATAAAAATATATCGTAAAAAAATAACATGTCGCGACTTTGTTATAAAATTAATTGAATTTGCCCAATAATATAAAAACACTTAAAAATATTTGATATGATTTTTTCTATTGATAAAAGCTGTAAAGCCACAGATCATCGGCGGATTCAGAAAAATATTTCGGGGGGGTTTCAAAAAGTAATTCTTTAATATTCAGAAAATGCCTTTTAATTAACTACATACAGTTTTTCAACCCTCAAAACACCCCCTGAATCCGCCACTGCCACAGATATTTGATCATTTTGAAAATGAAAAAAATAAGTTCACCATTGATGAAATTACGTGTATAGAAGTTCAATGGCGTGACTATATTTATATATATGGAAGAATTTAAATACACTCGATTTTTGGGTCGAGGTTAGGGAGTTCAAGAATTCAGTCAATGAAAATCCATTTAACGACCTGGTAAATTTTATTTTTACTCTTCATGTCCTACCGCTCAGCAATGCTAAAGGAAGTTGAAAGATCATTTTCCATGATGAACTTTATTAAAAACAAGCAAAGGAATAAAATAAATTTATTTATGTTAAACTCGCTGTTGACAGTAAGAAGTGGCCTTAAAAGACTGAATAAATGTTGTCATGATTTTGCAATAAATGATGATCTCTTTAACTTAATGACTGCAAACAAAATTTACGGCTGTAATAATAACGATTCTTCTTCGGAAGATGAAATATTTGATTTAAATTGGTAATAACTATTTGTGATGTTTGTAACTACTTGTATTTTATTTAACCTACAAAGTATTTAAAAAAATGGAAGCCTTTTTAAGTTTTGTAGTACCGACAAATGTGGAAAAGTCAATTTTATTTCATTTTAAATTAACAGATATTTATTGAACAGATATATAAGCTGTTGTTTAGTTAATAAATATATTTACGTAAAACATATTAATATTGATAAATGCTTAAAAAAGAAATGTAGCTCTTTTTTAGCTCCAAAAAAATTTTTTAGCTCTTTTTTGCTCGTTTTTTCACAATTTTAGCTCCAAACCAAATTTTTTTTCTGGCAACACTGGTGAGGTGTCATGGCGTCGTCTACTGGATCAGTGAATAGGTCTGTTTGGGAACTTTTCCAGTAAAAATTATCGAGTAAAACATATTAATGCAAAAGGCAAATGGTTCGTTGAGCTCAATCTGCATCGTTTTCCTTTTCAGCTGCAGCAGGAAAAGCTTAGCAAGACGGTTTTGGGTCAGCAGACTTGCGAACGCACAATTTCTTTGCTGTTTCCATTTGTCTACAAATTATTCGTTCCCAAACAGACCTTAGTCTGTCTTAGAATTAGTCTTTGACGACACTGAAGCTGCGCTCGGAACTTCGCTGCTTTGTATTCGAGTAGCAGCGTGCCCATCTGTGATCTATAAGATAGCGGTTCATTTGCTAATAATAGGGGTACCGGTTAATTCGTGCGGTTTTTTGGGAAAATTGAAGCTTCATTGTGAAAAAATTGCTACAAATTTAATATTCAAAGTATTGTCCATCACTAGCTATAACTTTTTCCCATTTTTCTTGGAATTCACGAATACCCTTTCTGAAAAATTCGGCCGGCTGTTCCGCTATCCACGAATCGATCCAATTTTTGACTTCTTCATAATTGGGTGGGTGGGGTAGGACAGGGGCGTAGCCAGAACTTCGTCATGGGGGGGGCGGGGGGTTTTAAAAAAAATGGTTTGCCAATTTAGTACTACATGTTTCTAAAAGTACACTGCACCTTTAAAAAAAGTCGATTCTAATTTGCAAAGAGCCAATATAAAGTTTTGCTTTAGTTGGTAAAACTTAAAAAAAACATTTCAATTGATGAATCATTATGGTGATGATCGTTCATCCCTTGGCAGAGTTCATGAGTGGTACTCGCGATTCAAAAACGATTGTCAGGACATAAATGATGACCAACGTGTTAGCCAACTGAAATCCGATTCCGAGATTCCATCAAAACTTGGCGGTAATTCATCATGGATCAGCCAAAATCGAATTGAAATTGGATTTAACCTTCGCTTGATTCATGATTCATGTTCAACATCTGCCAGAGTATTTATCCAATGTAGTAATTATTTCGACTTATAGAACAAATTCGAAAGTAGTTTTCAATAACATGAAAAAAAAATTGTGTTGGAAATATTATTCATGTTTTTTTGTTATTTTTGTTATTTTGTATCCCTACAAAAACAATGACGGTCATATGACCATCAGGCCTCCGAACAAAGTTTCTATCATTTTTATACAGACGGTGTGAAAAAACTGATAGAATCTCTCGTGTACGTGTGATTTTTGTTACACACTCATGTGCCGAAATTTCTGACTGAAATGCTGATGCAAATATCGGTCACAATGTGATGCATAAATCGGCCATTCCAATTCCGACCAATAATCAATATTGAAAAAATTCTGGTTTTGATTGAAAATTTTTGGGAAAACCGTTTGTTTTTACTGCTGCCTGATTTTATTTAATGGGAATTTAATTTTAAAGAAAGTTAAATAATATTTAAAAAAAAAATTAAATTATAAAAAATTCATTTCTGTTCTGCCGGTCCTGCTTGGCCGATCCTATGTTGTCGCAGTCGAAGGTGTCTGCTTTGACCCTCAATTCCTCAACTCCGTTGCTAGCATCACTGGCATCGGCTTCTTGGTCTTGCTATGGCCCAGTTTTGAAGTCACTGAAAGTATAGAATTATTTTCATTTTCAAATAATACTTATTATTTCAAAGAAAAATTACGAATTCTTACTTTCTTTCTGCCGGCTCCTTATCAATTTTATGAATTTTTTTTCAAGTAACACCGATTCGAATTCTTCTCAGCAGGTGCTTCTCTTGTTGTCTCATTCTTACACATGCGGGTATAAGCAATACATTTTCCTATGTTTTTCAAATGGTTGTTTCAGTTTAACCCTTCTGTTTGTGAGAAGGTCCCTGGGGACCTTTTCGATTTTCAAACTCTCACAACTTTTTATTGTTGTAGGGTCATACGGCACCCAATGGCCTACCTTCCGGATCATTCCCATTGCTTTTAGACGATCGGAAATGGTTTGTTGAGCGACGCCAAGTGATTTTGCAAGTTCTTCTTGAGTTTGGGATGGATCTTGGTCGAGCAATGTCTCCAATTCGTGATCTTCAAACTTTTTTGGCTGTCCGGGCCGTTCATCGTCCTCCAAGTCAAAATTGCCACTTTTGAACCGTGCAAACCAATTCTGGCACGTACGCTCAGCTAGAGCATGCACACCATACACCTCCACCAAAATACGATGACTTTCGGCAGCCTTTTTCTTCATATTGAAGTAATGAAGAAGTACTCCCCGCAAAAACACTTTATTCGGCACAAAATTCGACATTTTCAGAGTAAAAAAAAGTATTGTTGTTTACGCTTCAGCTAAATGACACTTACTGATTCTGAAACTATATGACAATAGCTTTCCAACACATATTTGGAAAGGTGAATCACTGTTCACAAAATCAAGTTACGCCATCTGTTAGAAAACCGCACGAATTAACCGGTACCACTATTAAAAATTTGTTTAGTCTTACACTGGTGTAATCTTTTCAATAATTCAATAGATTCGTTCATGCAATATTTTGATATATATAATATATCAATATCGATTTAATATATATACAGTACTTTTCGTTTATAACGAACCCGTTTAAAACGATTTTCCGCCTAAAACAATTTCCAATTTCAAAAGTACGGGCTGTATGTTTTCGCTTAATACGGACCCCTTTTAAAGGGGACTTTCGGTTAAAACGAACCATTTTGCCCAGTCCCTCGAAGTTCGCTTTAAGCGAAAAGTACTGTATATCGTATATGTATAATTATATATATAGGTGCGTTAAGGATCCACATCAAAAAAATTTAGCTGTTTCCAAAAACTTTTTTAGAAATTCCGCTTAGCTGGATTTTTCGCCTAAGTGCCCCAAATCATATGCATCGAAGGTGAATGCAGCTAAACGGAACGTACTATGCATGTAATTGCTTAGAATATTAGCAGCAGTTGAGCTGGCAAAATCCATGCCGCCAACATTTCTTCCAAATGCGTATACCTCAGTGGCGGCTTAAGGTGCTCGGGGGCCCGGGGCGGCGACGGCTGAGGGGCCCCCACAAACGGTGCAGAATAAGTTTGCGTACAAAACTAATAACTGGAATTTTCGGTTATACTTTTTAATTTTTTTTTTGAAAATTTGTATTCCATTGAACAGTAAATGGACAGTAAAAGGACAAATTATTTTGAAACGTATATGTGCTTGAAATTTTATAGAAAGCAATAGAATCCCAGAGAAAAAATGAAAAATTGATAAAAGGATAATCTTACTAAATCTTTCCAAATTTGATAAAAACTTTCGTGAAATTAGGAAAACTTTTGGGAGAGTAAACTCGTCATTTCAGAAAGCCATCTTAAAACTAAAAAAAACCAGAAAATCTTGCTTAGTTACTACGATCTGGCCATTATTTTAAGCAACCCAAACATGAGGATTAGATTGTTTTGTGATCAGTGCATCATTACACTACTCGACAAAAAATGGGCCAATCGCGTGCATAGATAAAGTGTTTTCTAGACTAGCTTTGGCCGCTGAACACGAAACTGAAAATAAAAAATTTTTTTAAGAAGCGTTTTCAAAAAATCTTCGAAAAACGAGTTTTTTTCCTGCTATTTCAGTTATGAGCACATATCTCCTGAAAGAATTATCCGATTAACACGAGCTGTCCGTCGTTCAAGAAGAAGATAATACCTTAGTCCTTTTAGTGATATATAGATTGTTCAAATCAGATGAGATTTGGGGAAGTTACTGACAAGTAACTTCCCCAAAGGAAAGTTATAACAAAGTGAATCTTTCGACCAAAAAATCATAAATTTTCGAATATTTTTTTTATGGATAAAAAAATGATCTCCCCTAGTTTTAAAATCTAAAATGAAAGATATATTATTATTATATATTTTTTGACCAAATATATTACTTGAGCAAATATTAAGCCTAGCATCAATAGATTGAAAGAAAAATGACAAAGTTATGATGCAGTGAGTAAAAACACCAACTTTACATTTATTACACTGTGCGAAAAAATTTTTTTTTTGCCGAGACCCATCCAAATTTGGATATAGACGTGAAACTAGAGATCATTTATAGTAATCTGGCATAGTCAGTTTTTCATTTTCTGGCCCAAAGTCATTTTTAAAAAACTTTAAAATTATAAGGACATACACATTTCAAATATTTTTTTAAACATATGCGGTTGTGCAATGATGGAAATATAGGTATCAAATGAAAGACATCCTTTTAACTAAATTTTCAATTTTGAAGTTTCAGGACCAAAATATGTCAGGTAGGGAAAACATATGGTACATGATTTGGATTTCAGTCTGTAGATTCATACATCTAAATTTTATTCTATTTCAAAGTTGCAGTCTAGAAAACACTTTTATTTTTAGGTGCATTTTTCGTGTCGAGTAGTTCATAAATGTACAGAAATATTTTTTTTTAAAAGAGTCTATCAAAGAAGAAAACCGGATTTCTGGGACGATGTGTTGTTATCCCACCAATAATTATAATAATAATAATAATAACTGTAAATTTGTTTGACGTCTAAAAAGTTTAATGAGGTTAAGTAATTGCTTAATGCGCACTAGTTTACAAGCAAACTCTAAGATTGCGATATTTAATTTTTAACTTAGAATTTTGTATTTGCATACTTTGCACAAAATTTTAAGTTAAAAATTAAATATTGCAATCTTCGAGGGAAAATTTTTTGAAAATTTGCAAACAATTGTTATTTAAAAAGGACATTTTCTTGCTTTTATTGAACTGAATTTGTTATTGCAATGTCAAAGTCAATTGTCGATACTGTGTCTCTTTCAATTGATAAAAGTGACAAACAACCTTTCAACAACCATTTTGTAATTTTTTACAAGTTTCAGTTTTGAAAAACTTTAAATTTTTATATACAAGCTTCTCTCGGGGGAATTGGGATTGTTAACCCGTCAGATATTGATTTAAAAAAAGCATATGTCTATTATCTTTGATGTAAAGTATTTCCAAAAATTTTGAAGTCAAAAGCCCTTTAAATCATGAGTTTTCACATTTACCCTAAACACATTCTTCCAAAAAATGAAAAGCACATTTTAATTATTTCCCGATAGAAGTGCTTTTGTCTAAGTTTTAAGGCGAAAGAACCAATCAATCGTGGAGAAATACAAACTGTTAACCCATTGTTGACCCCGTTAGATTTTGATTTTCAAAAAAGTGAAAAACACGTGTCAAATTATTTCTCACTAAGAGTAATTTCACAAAGTTTGAAATCAGTGGCCCCATTAATTCATTTTTTTTACCGTTTCGCCATACAAACTTTTAACCGGTCGTTGACGCCGTCCGATTTTAATATTCGAAAAATGAAAAACACGTATCGAGTTATTTTACATTTGAAGTACTCGTACTATCACCAAGTTTGACATTTGTTTCTCCATATATATGTACTTTTAACCCGTCGTTGATCCAGTTAGATTTCGATTTTGAAAATAATGAGAAACACGTGTCTAATTTTATTTATTTCGATTATTTTTACAATTGTTGACGTCAATAGGCCTATCGGTTCGAGTCTACCCTTAAACAAATCTTATACTACGTTTACATTGAGCCCAAATGCGTCATTTGGGCAAAAATTCTCAAATGCGAAGCCAAATCACGCATTTCCCCATACAAATTCAAATCTACGAAATGGCTCATTTGAACAAAACGACGAAGCAAATGCGATAAAACCTGACCAATTTTATCGAACGCATCACAAAATGAAAGCTCTTTCAAAAGCGCAATAGCTTTTGCTTCTTTTTGACAGTTCAAAACCAAAACAAACGAAAATTATCAAAATGGAAATTTTGCATTGAAATTTTCGTCTGCTTCAAATACGTAGAATATTCTTAGCATGCAAGGTGTGTAATATACATGTATTCAACTATTGCAGTGTGTAGAACATAGAGGCATCAAAAAAGAAACAAATGATTTAGTCAGAAGCCGGAAAAGAGCTGATCTATGAGCTGCGGCAAGAGGACATGAGCATTGAGCATTTGACAGTAGCTGCCAAACAAAATGCAAATGCGATGCAAATGAGGTAATGTAAACACTTTCAAATGACTCATTCGAAACTACGCATTTGTGTTCAATGTAAACGTAGTATTAACCCATTGTTGGTCCAGATAAATTTTGATTTTCGAAAAATTATAAAATACGTCTCGAATAAGTTTTGATCTAGAATATTTTCAGGAAGTTCAAATTCAATATGTTTATTAAATCACTTTTCTTCATACAACATGTTTTGGACCTTTACACCCCGAATTTCAAAAAATCCCATCTTAGCGGAGGTTAATTTTTCAAGACCTACAGTACCTACAGTTCAAATTTCATGTTTGTAGCTTCAGCGCTTTGGGCTGAGCGATGATGAATCAATCAATCAATCAGTCAGTCAGGACAAACAATCCATGTACATATGTATATAAAAATGGAGGCGGTACCACGCCCCTTGTCCAATGCTCATAACTTTCTTCCAGTCGAATTGTGCTACTAAGTGGAAAGTTCGTATCAAGTTTCACTGATGTGTGTGTGTGTACTGCATAATTGTTGGATCATAAAAAATGTGCCACGCCCCTTGACCAAAACCGATCAAATATCATCAGTAGAATAACACATCTATGAAACAACGGTACACCAAATTTCAATGCCGTGCGGCAAACAATTCCGAAGCATATAAAAGACTTGAGTTGTATGGGCGGTACCACGCCCCCTTGTTAAATATACAAGGTGCGTCCCAAAGTAAACAGGACTTTTGCAATAGGGACGTTTCTGGTGGCGCCATCTATGTGTGAGGACATGCGTTGGAAAGGTACATCTTTCATTCACATACTGTCTAAATTTCATGACATTTGGTCTAGTAGACGCCGAAATATCCCGCTCAATGTGACAGTATGTTTTTAACTTTGGTACGAGAATGTCGATCGAACAAAGAGCTAATATTAAGTTCTGTTTTAAACTTGGTAAAACTTTTACCGAAACGTTTAAATTGTTAAAGCAAGTTTATGGTGATGATTGTTTATCCCGTGGCCGTGTTAATGAGTGGTTGAATCGATTCAAGAATGGTCGTGAAGACTTGAATGACGACGAACCCGTCGGCCAGTCGAAATTTGTGATTACTGACGATGCCATCAAAACTGTGCGTGATTTTATCAAAATGCAGCCAAAATCATCATTGGAATTGATGGAAATGGAATTGAACATCTCCAAAACATCAATTGATCGCATTTTAACCGAACATTTGGGTCTCCGTAAAGTGTGTTCTCGCTTCATTCCGCACACTTTAACCGACGACCAAAAAGCGCAGAGAATTGAGCACGCAAAAGACATCGTTCGGGAAGCCAGACGTGATCCAAATTTCTTGTTCAACATCGTAACCGGTGACGAAACGTGGTGCTTTCAATATGATCCCGAAACAAAGCGTCAAAGTGCCGAATGGAAGCACCCAGATGAGCCAAATCCGAAAAAAACCCGCCGTGAGAAGTCAAAAATCAAAACTGATCTCATTTGTTTCTACGATTCAAAGGGAATAATTCATCGAGAGTTTGTTCCACCGGGAAAAACAATTAACGCTTTGTTTTATGTTGAAGTTTTGAAGCGTTTGGTGCATCGCATTCGTCGTATTCGGCCAGAATATCGCGAGGAAGGAAGTTGGCGTTTATTGCATGATAATGCACCGGCTCACAGAGCCCTAGTTACGACCGATTATTTGACCAAAAATCGCATTTTTACCATCAATCATTCACCGTATTCGCCTGATATGGCTCCCTGTGACTTCTACTTATTCGGTCAGTTGCATTTGCCGATGAAAGGAAACCGTTATAAGGACGTTGAGGACATCCAAAAGGCTTGTACCAACATTCTGAAGGCGATGCCGGCCGATGACCTAAAACACTCATTCCAAATGCTTTTGGACCGTGCAAAACGTTGTATCGAAGCAGAAGGAGAGTATTTTGAATAAATAAAAAGAATTATACAAAAATAATCATCCGTTTTCTTTATTTTATAAAAGTCCTGTTTACTTTGGGTTGCACCTTGTATATGCGCCCCATTCCCTCTGTCGAAAGATATGACTAAATGGTGGGTTCGTACTAAGTTTCATTGATGTATGACTAACAGTTTCAAAATTATGCGGATAGTTTGGATCAAACAAATATGCCACGCCCCTTGTTCAACGCCCATCAAATTTTAGCAGTAGAATGACACTTCTGTGGGAGGATGTAATACCAAATTTCAATGCTGTGCGACTTACAATTCCAAAGCAATTCCATATAAAAGATTTGAGTTGTATGGGTGGAGTCATGCCCTCTTGTTAAACACCCGCCCCATTCCCTCTGCAGAAAGATATGACTAAATGGTAGGTTCATACCAAGTTTCATTGATGTACGACTTAGAGTTCTGCAGAAATATTGGATCATAAAAAATGCGCCACGCCCCTTGTTCAACGCCCATAAAATTTTAACAGTGGAATGACGGTACACAAAATTTCAATATTGTGCGATTTACAATTCCGAAACTATTCCATTTAGAAGGTTTGAGTTGTATGGGCGGTGCCACACCCCTTTGTTCAATACCCACCTTATTCCCTCTATTGAAGGACATGATTAAGTACTAAGTTTGTACCAAATTGAATTGATGTGTGACTTATGGTTCCAAAGTTATTGTCTAAAAATTTATTCTTGTGGTGCCACGCCCCGTTTTCTCGACTTTTCTTTTTTTATAAACCTTCACGTAACAATTTCAAACAAACCCGCCGAAGTAAGTATCCAAGTTGGTCCAGTCGTTTTCAAGTTATAAGCAGTCGAACGGACCACGTTTCATTTTTATATATATAGATATTAATTTTTGAGATCTTTTTTTTTTTAATTTTTTTAACTTTTTTATTTTAAACTTAATAGTTCACAAAATACAATAAAAAACATAAAACAGGAAAATTGTATTGCTTATAAATGAAACGTTCAGCCGCTGCCACTATTCAATCAAATAAAAAATTTTATTTCCGTGTGGTAAAATCTATGCCATATGGCATAGTAAGAAGAAAAAAAAATCGTACAGCCTTAGTGAACTATATTTGGGGTCTAACTTTTTTTACACTTACTAAAGCAATAAATACCTACTAGATTACTTACATAAAGCTATGAAATAAATTGATTTTTGTAATAGAATAAATAAAAGTACGAAGTGATCTTTTTTTGTAAAATACGAAGCTCGTTAGGAACGCGCACTTTCTGAACCCTTACAATTTACTGGGTACACTTATCAAAATATTTTTTTCATTATTTGGTATACATAAAAAACTTTAGAGAAAAATACAAAAAATATAAATATATAGTATCCTGTAGAAAGCTTTGTTTTTCTAATTTAAAGGTACAGAAGTGTAGTTGCTTTGCCACTCGCTACTTTGGCAAGCCACGCCACCGTCGGCCATCATGCCACGAGTAGTGCCATGGCTCGAATGATGCCACTGCACCGAGTAGTGCCACTGCTCGGGTGATGCCACCGTACCCTTACATACTACAGTCGGCCGACCTAACACTTTGATCGACCCGATCAATCGATATAAGTGAGCTTACATACTAGGCACAATACAATCAAAAGGACCTTAAAATCTAAATGTGAATTTACAATGGTTGAACAATCGGTCATTAAAACTAGGGTGCTTAAGGCTGAATATGTAAATCATCTTCAATGGGGTGTTGCGGAAACGACTAAATTAATTCGTTACTCGGAGGCTCAATCCACCTGCGAATATATTTGGCTTCAGTTAACTTTTTATTGGTGCCAATCGTTGTATCATTACTTCGAATTACGACAAAGTCTCCTACGTCAAAAACCCTGGGCGGTCGACTATGCTCATTGAAGCGCCTTAAGTTGTATTCTTAACTCTCACAAATGGCAACGGCGGCCTTATCTCGCATAACCTCTAAATCTCTCCCGACGGAATTCACATCTTTCTCATCCAAGAATTCGGTAAGCCGATCCACTTCACACCCCCGCTGCAAAACGCCAAAGAGAAGTTTACTAGGGGCCGTCTTAATTGATCGGTGAACCGTATTATTCAATGCATACTCAACTTGCACTAGCTGGCGTACCCAATCAGAATGAGCCAGCGGCTCGCTCAATTTAGCCAGAATTGCCTTAAGCGTCCGATTCACCCGCTTAGCCTGACCATTAGCCTGCGGAGACGCAACAGCAACTTTCACGTGTTCAATATTCTTATCCAAAAGGTAAGTTGCGAACTCAAGAGACGTAACACACGTTCCACGGTCACTCACTATTCGCGAGGGGCGACTATAATATTCAAAATACTTGTCAAGCGAAGCGCATACTTCGCGCGCACTTGATACGACCGGATACAATTTTACATACTTAATAAATGCATCAACGACCAGCAGAATATGTTTTCGTTTGGACTGAAGTGATGGCAGGGGGCTGAAGTGATCAATATGTATCGTATGAAACGGAACAGGCTGCTTAGGGATATTGTTTCCTTAATATTCGATCCGTTCGTAAGCAAAGTTGCACCCTGACAATCGCAATATCGTCAAAACACACTACAATAAGTCCGGCATCGGCAAAAGGCTTAAGGATTCGCGATATGAAACACTGAAATACTGAGGGTGCATTTTTTTTTAGTCCGAACGGCATTCGGATATACTCGTATTGACCACTTGGGGTTACAAAAGAAGTGTATCGCGTCGAGTCATCCGCCATTCTTACGTGGTGAAAACCATTATTGAGATCAAGTAACGTGAATATTTCCTTATTGCCGAGATATTCGAGGCAATCGTCGAAAATTATCTCGTATTGTCAATTTATTGAGCGCTCTATAATCGACACGCATGCGCGTTTCACCATTTTTCTTCTTTACTAACACAATGGGTGAGGCGTAGGGTGAATCGCTAACTCTAATTATTTCACGTCGCAGAAGGTCACTTACTATCGCACTCACTTCATCCTTGTCGCGGTAAGAGAGTCGCCGAGGCGAGCAAAAGAACGGCGTATCGGTGGTGAGGCGTATCGTCATATCATAATTCGGGACAATCACCGACCTTCGATCAAACTTCAAATATTCGGAGGTAATCCTATGGAAGGAAGGGAGCGGACATACAAGGTAAAGTCTCTGATTGCGTTCAACCTGGCGAACGCCAGAACGATCCTTGTCGCTGTCCAATCCAAGCTGATGCACAGCCTCCGCGCGGCCCTTCTGGATAGCTATTTGGCATCCGCTGAATAGTGAACTAATGTGTGCAGCGAGTCCAATCCCCATGACTTAAAATTTGGGTTGTGCGCAGGGTTTGGTGCCCGCCACTTAAAATCATCTACCAATGAAAGCCAAAAAGCAAGCCTCGGAAGGAACCCACAATGTTGACGACCACAGCAAACGATTCAAGGACCATGATTTGAGGATATGCACCTGGAATGTCCGGACCCTCTATAGGGAAGGTGCCTCTATCCAACTGGCGGAAGCCCTCACGAAATGTAAGGCTGACATCACCGCCATCCAGGAAATGCGATGGACAGGACAAGGTTGCTCCAAGCGAGCAGACTGCGATATCTACTACAGCTGCCATGCGGAGAAGCGCGAATTTGGCTGCGGATTTGTGGTCAGCAAGAGACTTCGCCACCACGTCTCTCGGTTCACTCCGGTGAACGAACGGCTGGCTTCGATCCGCATCAAAGCTAAATACTTTAGCATCAGCCTAATTTGCGCACATGCCCCGACGGAAGAGAAGGACGATGCGACCAAGGATGCCTTCTATGCGAAGCTCGAGGACGTCTACGACAGGTGCCCGGCCCACGACGTCAAAATTGTCCTCGGGGACTTCAACGCAAAGGTCGGGCGAGAAGGCATCTTTGGCCCCACAGTCGGGCAGTTCAGCCTCCATGGGACCACTTCGAACAACGGTCTGAGGCTGATCGATTTCGCCGCGGCACGAAACATGGTAGTTAGTAGCACCAGATTCCAGCACCTAGATATCCATAAGGCGACCTGGTTATCCCCCGATCAATCCACCCGCAACCAGATTGATCACATTGTGATTGATGGAAGGCATGCTTCTAGCATTCTAGATGTGCGCACGTTCCGAGGACCCAACATCGACTCGGACCACTACCTTGTTGCAGCCAAGGTACGCATGCGTCTTTGCGCAGCGAAGACCGCACAACCTAGTTTGCGAAGAAAGCTGGACATCAGTAAGCTGCGATCACAAGGGGTAGCCGAAGCCTACTCCGCTCAACTCTCTAACCAGCTCGGTCGCTCCCCCTCTCCTCCTGATGACATCGGCGGATTATGGGCTCACTTATCCCACTCTATGCGCGCCGCCGCAGAAAATGTCCTTGGTTTTCGACGCCCACCACCAAAAAACCAATGGTACGATGAAGAGTGTCGCGCAGCCACTGCAGTGAAGAATGCTGCCTACAAGAAGACCCTGCAGTTGGCCGCCACGCGAGCCATGGCAGAAAAATACCGGGAGGAGAGGAAGAAAGAGAGGTGCCTTTTTAGACGCAAGAAACGGGAGCAATAAAGGCGCGAGCGTGAGGAAATCGAGGAGTGCAGGAGCAGGAATGACGCCCGAAAATTCTTCCAAAAAGTTAAGCGTCTCACAGAAGGATTTAAGCCCGGGGCATCTTCTTGCAGAGACGAAAACGGGGATCTGGTTACGGATACGCAGGGTGTGCTGAGGTTGTGGAAGGAGCACTTCACCAAGCTGCTCGCAGGCGACGAAAGGAACAATACCGCCAGTGGTGAAGATGTCCAGATGGCACCAATCGACGACGACGGTGTGGATGTGCCACCGCCCAGCCATGACGAGGTCCGGGTCGCTATCCAGCGACTCAAGAACAACAAAGCTGCAGGGCCGGATGGGCTACCAGCTGAATTGTTCAAGGCCGGCGGCGGTGAGCTGATTGGGTGCATGCATCAGCTCATTTGCAAAATATGGCTGGAGGAACGAATGCCCAACGATTGGAACCTCAGTGCCCTTTGTCCTGTGCTGAAGAAAGGCGACCCAACAATATGCGCCAACTACAGGGGTATCAGCCTACTTCCCATTGCATACAAGGTCCTGACGAGCGTACTATGTGAAAGATTAAAGCCACTCGCCAAGGCGCTGATTGGACCTTATCAGTGCGGCTTTAGACCTGGTAAGTCCACCATCGACCAGATATTCACTCTACGCCAAATCCTGGAGAAGACACATGAGAACCAAATCGATACACACCATCTCTTCATCGATTACAAGGCAGCATTCGATAGCCCGATAAGGGATCGCCTATATGCCACATTGTCTGAACTTGGTATCCCTACAAAGCTCGTTAGACTTTGCAGAGCGACGTTGAGCAATACGCGCAGCTCCGTCAAAGTTGGAAGTGACCTCTCCGACCCCTTTGATACAATACCTCGGATTTAAAGGGGTATCTACTGCGCGTTGGCTCGTTTATAAAAAAAAAAAAAATTGTTCGTCTCTTCTTCGGCTGAACCATGATACATGTGATTAATATATTTTGGGCGAAAGCTTTAGAATGTTAATGCGGTCTCGACAGCAGATAATTCATTGCAGTATTAAAACGTCATCATAGAATCCTGGCTGAACCCCAACTTCAATGACTCGGAATTCTTTGATTCTAAACTATATGACGTATATCGAAAAGATAGAGATGCTGCCAAAACCTTCTGTTGCAGAGGTGGAGGGGTTTTAATTGATGTTCGTCGGAATTTACGTTCTTCGCTAATCCAATTGGTTAACGGGGACTCCCTTCTCGACCAAATATGTGTGCGTGTGCAGGGTGCATCGAATGCACTTCTTGTATGTGCCTCTTATACACCGCCTAACAGTCCTGAGTCGCTTTATCAATCTCATGTTGATAATGTCTGCGAGCTGTACTATAGGTTTAGCGGCAATCAGTTTTGTTTACTTGGTGATTTTAACTTAAACGATATTTCGTGGTCTTGCTTGAGTGACTCTTGTGCTCTTACGCCAACTAATGTCACTAATGCATCTGAGTTGTATCTAGTCGATAATTTCTTAAGCTGTGATCTCTCTCAGATCAACGGCTTTGCTAATAAATTAAACCGCATTTTAAACTTGGTTTTTGTCACAAGTAATTTCAACCATAAAATTACTGAATGCTTAGATCCTATTTCACCACCTTCCTTGCATCATGTTCCCCTTTCAATTGAACTCGAATTTTATGAATTTTCGTCTCTCTCGGATGCCAGTTGTAAAATCAGTTTTAATTACAATCTGTGTGACTTTCATGTTCTTAACAATTGCCTTTGTAACATTAACTGGCCTGACTTATTTTTAAACTCAGATGCTGATATTTGTTTTGAAATCTTCAAATCCAAAGTGCTTGAACTTTGTAAAAGATTTATCCCAACTCACCAAAGTAGGGTTTATAGGTTGCCTTGGTATACCAAAGAGTTAAAACACCTCAAAAACCTTAGAAATAAGTTTTTTTAAAAATATAAGTTAACAAATTGTTCCTATTACCTTAATACATATCAATATTATCGGAAGGAATTTAATTATTTAGATAAGTCTTTGTACAAAAGCGATATCCGTAAGCATGAAGCCAACATCAAAAATAATCCTAAGTCCTTCTGGGGTTTTATTAAATCCAAGAAAGCTACCTCGAGTTTTCCCACCTCACTTTTCTTCAATGGTAAATCTGCCAACTCGGCTGAAGAATCTGCTAATCTTTTTGCCGAGTTTTTCAGTTCTAATTTCGTTTGTGACGTTGACCTTGACGTAAACAGTTCTGAGATGTCCAATTCTTGTCTCTCATTGGGTTCGCTAACATTAACATCTGCCGATATTGTAAATGGCATTTTTAGGTTGAAATCCTCTTCCCAAACGGATTCTGATGGTCTTTCGGTCATCCTTCTTAAACAATGTTCTTCACTTACTGAGCCTTTTCTGCTTATTTTCAATAAATCACTCTCTTCCGGGAGGTTCATCGATGCCTGGAAGAAGGCAACTATTACTCCAATTTTTAAAAGTGGGAGCAAAAATTATGTCTCTAACTACAGACCAATTTCTTTGAGGGTATTGTTAAAGAGAAATTCGTTTTTTTAGTTCGCAACCTTATTTGCCCTAATCAGCATGGCTTTGTGGAAGGCAGGTCCACTGTTTCTAACTTAGCCGTGTTTACTGAGGACTGTATTGCAGCCTTTCAGGGAGGATTTGAAATTGATGCAATCTATACTGATTTTGCCAAGGCTTTTGATAGAGTTTCACACAAAATCTTGGTCTCTAAGCTGGCACGTCTGGGTTTCCATTCCACTTTTCTCCCGTGGATTGGATCCTACTTGTCTAACCGGTCTTGTACTGTTACTGTGGATAACTGTTCGTCTGACCCTTTCGTGGCTTCTTCGGGGGTGCCGCAAGGTAGCATTTTGGGCCCACTTCTATTTCTCTTATTCATTAATGACATTAGTTCTTGTTTTCTTTCGGCGAAGTTTCTTCTTTACGCAGACGATCTCAAAATCTATATGGTTAGGAAGTCTTTTCTGGACTCTGTTGCCCTTCAGTTGGACCTTGACAGGGTCCACTCTTGGTGCGTCCAAAACCGCTTGTTCGTTAATGTTAAAAAATGTTTCCATGTTATCTTCTCTAGGAAGGATAACCCAGCCTGTAGAACCTTCAATATTTCTGGTTCTATTCTAAACACTGTCAGTGAGATTAAAGACCTGGGTGTATTTTTTGACTCGAAATTGTCCTTTTCCACCCATATTAGTTTCATTGTCTCAAATTTCTATTCCATGTTGGCTTTTGTTCGTCGTAACTGCTCGTCTTTTTCCGACCCTTATACTCTTAAGCCACTATTCATAACTTTCGTTAGGTCAAAATTCGAATATGCTGCGTTTATTTGGCGTCCTTACCATGCATCCTTCATTAATCGTATTGAACGTATTCAAAAGGTGTTTATTCGCTTTGCCCTTCGTTCCCTTAAATTTAACAACCCTATCCTATAACCATAGGAGGGTCCCGTTGTCAACTTATAAATCTTAAATCTTTGTATTCTAGGCGATCCTACTTATCCTGTTCGTTTATTGTTAATGTCATTGACGGAACTGTGGACTGTCCTGCGCTTTTGGACAGAATAAAGTTTAGTGTACCTTCTCGAGCTCTTAGGCTTTTTAATTATTTCTATGTTGGTTTATGCAAAACGGAATACGCCAAAAACGCTCCTCTTGCTAGGACGCTCTCGGAACTTAATCGTATTCCACACTTAGATCTCTCTTCCAAGATTTATAGTCTTAAGAATTATTGTTGAATTTTTCTAATTTTAACTTTATTTTTTGATGGTCTGTTAAAATTTATTTTTTGTTTGACTGAATTAAATAAATAAATAAATTTAAAAAATGTTCAATCGATTTTCTAACAACAGTACGGTAGCACATTTTCAAAAGAGAACGCCAAAAAATCGTTTAGAGCACAGATAACTCATCATATAGATGTCCAGCGGCTAAGGAAAAAATTTGTCAAAAAGTTCGACAAATTTGGCCTCCGATAAGAGCTTTTTGGCCTCTAATGTCACTCACACAATCACCGCTTCACACGCATTGTGCTCTGAATTTTAGTTAAAACGGCGCCTATCTGCTATTATAACTTTTAAGCAATCGGTTGGGATTGAATGTTGGCGGTCGAGTGTGTAAGCTGAAGTGTCTCAGACGACAGGTCCGCGGTTCGATCCTTACTGTAGCTACCAAGACTTTTTTTAATGGCTTCTTTTTAAATATAAATTAAACAATTTTGTTTCTGGTCGCAGCGTTGGCTGGCGATCCGAACGGTTTTATTCCAGTATTCAAACTAAAACTCACATTATACTTAATCTAAACTTAAAGCTACAGCGCCGCGTTCCTCCACTGCCGTTCTGCTGACGTCGTTACACTTCACCACTGCCGTTCTCGCAACTTTAGCTGACTCCGCGCCTCGCGTGCCGTATAGGGTTTCACTAGCGCAAGCGTACGCGCTGGTGCGGTCAATAGCCCGAGCGCTCCGTGCTCTTGGGTGGTCAACGGCCCGAGTGTCTTGTGTCGGCCAGATGCACCGTCAGCATTCAACAACGAATGCAAAGTTACGCGCCGTCAGCATTTAGCGGGACTTGTTTCCGATAACTATTCCCCTTCTAAGTGAGGAACGTCCACGGTCCTTGCAGAGGCGGTTTTTATTGCTACCTCGACCGATTTGTTTATGGCGATCTTCTTCTTGGCCACTCTCATTCTCCGAAATACGTAGACTATAAGTCCCACGCTCAACAGCACACCTACAATAGACCAACATGTAATGTGCCCCCTTTCAACACTCAGTTGCAGATGTTTGATGTGTTGGAGGTTTTGTTGGTTCACATGGTGGAGGTAGGGCGCGCTTAATATTTCCGTATGTTGTGTTAGGTTGACGGCGGATACCCAAGGTGTTTCGGGCTTTAGGGGTGCCGTTGCATTCTCATTGTAGAAGATCGTTCCATTTACGTAGTCCTTGAAGAGCACCAGGTAGGTACCGTTGATTGTAACGGGAGCTTCGCCCTTTTCTTCTATGGTGACCAGCTGATTGTTAATGGCCACCAATCCGTCGCCTATTGAGGTAACTGGCGCGAGGTCGTTGAACGTTGTGCTGCAGTTGGCGGAGTTGCGTGTCATCAGCTGTAGAGCGCATGATGCAGTCGTCGATGCTAGGCAGAATGTCGGTGTTGTGTTACTGCAGTTCTTCACAGCCACCGTACTGTTGTGGCACACGGCTAAGACGGCTTCCTGAAGGTGCAGGATTCGATTCCCGCGAGCTACTGGTAAAATATTTATTTTCTTACACCTAAGTTTCGGGATAGGATAGCTTATCAAGAAATATATTACATTGTTAAATTGTAAAGTCTTAATCTTAGCTACGGACATGATATCGGCTACTGTCAGGTTTGTGAAATGCTCGTTTCTTATTATCAAATTTATTTCACTGCCATCCAGGATGACAGGGTTTAAAATCCCAATTTTAGCGAAAGTGATAGAGGTAATTATGCCATTCAACTCTGTTATAATAGCTCTATTCCTGGCTAAAAGTATGTCATAGAGGTGACCTGTGTCTATTTCCCTTTGTTTGGCTGTCTTTAGGATTTTATTTATTGTAACTGTCAAGCTGTTAATTTCCCTCTGCACCTCTGTGTTTATAGTAATCTGTCGGTCTTGTGATTCGATCAACCGCTCCTCCGTCATTAGTATTCTGTTAAAGTCATCATGGTCCGGTGTCCCTGTAATGTATTTTAGTACCGTCCCCAGCGCGTTTAAGCTTCTCGTCTGTCTGTGGTGTACGTTCACCGTCTGTATTAGTTTACCTATCTGATTTGTGTCCGCTTCCAGCAGCTTTTTCATGTGCGACTGAGGAAAGTGGTTCGTGGCGTTGATTGTCTCTTCCCGTAGTAGCTCGTACAGGGTCAGATTCGAAACGTGCTTTATATGCCCGAGGTTCTCCCAGATTATGACGTCGCCAGTGGCCACCGGAATGTAGTTCGCATTGGAGTAGTCGATTACCCGTCCCGTCGATGCCGATATTAATATGGCTATAACCAATCCCGAAATGGTCCTAAAAATAGTAAAAATTTTCCTTAAGTCGGCTTACTTAGCGAAGGTTGTCCTTATGGACCCTCCTCCCCCTAATAAGCACTGTCGTGCCTAAATCTTGCTCCACTACTCCTTCGACGTAGCGAGGTGTCAGCTTGTTCCCTAGTCGCCGGTTTGTTTTTACCATTACCTTTTCCCCCACCGAGAATTCTCTACTCTGCCTGTTCTTGTTATGATTTGTCAGCTCTTTTTCTTGTGCGGTTTGCAAGCGCGATGCTATTTGTTCGTTACAATCTGCTGAATGAAATGTGGCTATGGGTTTGGTCCCGGTTACTGTATGGATGGACCTATTGTATTCAATTGTGGCCAGGAGGATTAACTCGTCGATATCGTCCAGATCCTTGTCGAGCTTAAGGCATCGTGATATCTCCATCAGTGTGCTGTGGAATCGCTCCACCTGACCATTCGACGTACTGTGAAGGGGTGGAGCATTCACAATGTCAATGTCAAACTGGTTTTTTAACATTGCCTTGATACTGTGTGAATTGAGTGACTTCTCGTTGTCACAATAAATGGTTTTTGTGCCACTAAACATGTTAAGCAATTGCAACAACTGCGGCTTCACATCCACTATTGTTCTGGATCTTAAAGACTGTACGATCGCAAATTTTGAAAATTTGTCGATGCAAGTCAGTAATTGCCTCGAGCCGGTGGAGAATATGTCTACGTGAAGGATTTCCCCGCAATGTGTTGGTATGGGTGTCTCGGCTATACGTTGGTTTTTTGGATGGCGGTCATACTTCGCCTGAGCACAAACACGACAGTTCGCCACGAATTGCTTGGTCTTTTTCTCCATTTTCGGAAAAAAGTAGTCTTCTAGTATCTGTTTTACGTTTTCTTGGGCTGCTCGATGTGCTCGATTATGTTCGGCCGCTATAATTTCCTGTTGTTCGCCCGGGTCTGATATGTCTGTAACAAATTTCTCTGTATGCTTAAATTTTACTGTTGGAAATAACTCAATTAATTCGTGTTGAAACTTCGCCAACGTCGGCAAGTCGCAATGTACTGCGTTTACCGCATCCACATTTACTGCTTCCTGCAAGAGGCTCATTAAATCTTCTTTGGTTTGGAACGAGAGCAGATGCCTCATTTTTTTCCCAAATATAATAAAGCTTCTTTTCTGATGTTCTAGGCCCTCCTCTATTAAAATTTGATTGCGAAAACAATTCACCGGCTTATCAGTTTTTTCAATTGTGTTAGTTGATGATATTTCACTGTGGATTGTCTCTGTGCTCATATTGTCCAAAGCGTTTATGTGTTGTCTAGACAACGCGTCTGCCACCACATTCTCCTTACCTGGTTTGTAGATGAGCTTCGCATTACATTCATCAATGAAAGCTTTCCATCTTTTGATTTTCGAGTTCGGATTTCGATCCGAGACTGCGAAGGTCAAGGGTTGGTGGTCTGTGAACACGTTCAGCTTAGTTACCCCGTACAGGTAATTCCTAAGCGTTTTCAAGGCCCAGACGATTGCCAACAGCTCCCTTTCGTTGGTAGCGAAATGCTCTTCACTACTGGACAAAGTTCGAGAGATCATCGTAATTGGTTTGCCCTCCTGGGAGAGAACGGCACCGATCGCATGTGATGATGCATCGGTGGTCAAATCAAACGATTTGCTAAAGTCTGGGTAGGTTAACGTTACCTCTTCAGAGGCTAATATTTGTTTTAGCACGTTGAAGGCCTTTTGCTGTTCTTCAGTCAAACTGATTTTGATTTTTTTTGACTGTGAAGCAGTAACTCGGCCGTATTCCCCTCTCAGAATATTCGATAGTGGCTTAGCCAATTTAGCGAAGTCCCGTATAAAACACCTGTAATACCCCGCTAGGCCCAAAAATGACCTTACTCCCCTCAAGGAGGTGGGCTCCGGGAAGTTTCGTATCGTATCGACTTTGTCGGGGCACGTCCTTATCCCCCTTTGTGAGACCAGGAATCCCAAGTATTCGACCTCCGTTCTAAAGAATTTCGACTTCTCCGCCGAGACCCTCATATTGGCTTCAAATAAGCTTCTTAAGATTGTTTCTACGTCCCTTAAGTGCTGTTGCTCATTTTGCGAAAATATGATAACATCATCCATGTAGACGAAGCAAATTTTGCCTAAGTGCTCCCTTAGAACATCATCAATCGCCCTCTGAAAAATACTGGGCGCGTTTTTAAGCCCAAAGGGCAGACGACAAAATTCGTATTTTCCGTTTTTCACAGAGAAAGCCGTTTTTTCTCTGTCACACTCCGCCAATTTAATCTGGTGGAAACCAGACTTTAGGTCGAGAGTACTGAAAAACTTACTTCCACCCAGATTTGACAAAATCCCTGCGATATCGGGGATTGGATATCTATCACCGATAGTTTTCTCGTTCAGTTTACGAAAATCGATAACCAATCGCTGTTTCGGGCGACCTGCGACACCCCTAGCGGGTAAGGATATAATCTGGAGTACACCGGGTCCTCGTCCTCGGTGCGAATAGTTGCGACTACGTTCGTATTAAACGGTAGTGCCTCGTTGGGGTCCGCAAAAACCCCGTTCACGCTACTAATCATTTTGGCGAAAGAATCCTTAAGATCCCCTGGGACCGACATAGCTTGCTGTTGCAAATGGGCAATGTCCTGGCTGTTAATAAAAAGGATGACCTCCTTGCCGGAGTCATGGGATATTGTATTTGTTCTTAAATCTATAGTCGCATGCGCCTTGTTTAACAGATCTAGCCCAATTATGCCATCAAATGATGTTAGATCTGGTAATATGAAAAAGTCTGATACTATCCCAAAGATTTTTAATTTGCACTTATGTTTGATAGAAGTGACCCCGTGTATCGATTTGACCGAAAACGTATTCTGAACGGGGTGTATTCCCCTCAGAGCCGGTAACGGTTTTATGTAACTCCTCGACGCCCCAGTGTCGATGAGGAATTTTATTTCCTTCCCCCCCACCGATCTCGAGATCCATGGTAGGAGGGATCTTCCCCTAAAAAATTAAGTTGGTCACTCTCAATGTCATTAACCGCCTGTTCCGCCTCTTCGCCATACACTGAGTCGCTAGGCGAGTCAAGCTCGTCATTCAAATGATTTACCCGCTGTAGTTTCGGTCCGGTGTAGCGCCCGGATCCCGCCGCGCGTTTCTGTTGATTGCCCTGCTGTGGTCGGTAATCTCGAGCCTGGTTAGAATTTCCATCCTTGTATTGTGATTGGTACCTGAATTGCGTCAAGGAAGGATCCACTTCCATTGGCTCCACTCCTATCTCCCGTTTTTGACCATTATTAAATCTATTATTTTGCCCCTGATTATTAAAAGGGTTTTGCCTATTGTTTGAAAAATGAGGGTTCTTTTGTCCTGAGTAGGGTTCAGGGTTGTTAGCTCTCTGATTGTTTGGTTTCGGTGCCGGGCTGCTTTTCTTGTTATTACCGTTTTCGCCTGATCTGGCCGCGAAGTTAGCCGCAAATGTGTAGCGCTCGTGATTGGCATCCACTTCTTGTGCCAGAGCCAATGCGGACGGAAGATCAGCCGGTCTTGAGGCGAAAAGGATATCGCACAGGGGTTTCCTCAAACCCGAGATAAATACCCTTAGAGCATCGGCCCTGTACTTTTCATTTATCGTGCCCGCTACCTCAGCTTCGTACGACATACTAGTTTTATTAGCCAATAGGGTTAATTTCTTCTCTACCTCGTCATAAAATTCCAAACACGCCATGGAACCCTGCCTCAGAGTGGACAGCTCTTGCTCGATGAGATATATCGGCCGCTTGTCCGAATAGGTGAAGTCGAGTCGAGAAATTATCGCGTTAAAATTAAGTACAGTATTGAAGGATGAGAGTACTGCGTCGGCTGCACCTCGTATCCTGTTCCTAAGAATAACCACCGCCTGGTAGTGACGTTCGCTACCATCGTAACGTTTAAACAATTCATACGCATTGTGCGCAGCCTCGCGCCACGATACGTACGTACCAGGCTGACCGACAAACTCTGGTAGCGACTTGATCGCGTCCAGAGATACCTCGCACGTTATCAACGGGTCAATCGCTACCTTCAGGAATTTCTCTATTTTTGGTATGACCTGATTCTGTATCGATGCAAATTTCTTATCAAATTCCAATTTTTGCAGCGCCAATGCACGGCCTACTTCCGCCCTCACTAGTTCAGTTACCTGCTCTGTGTTCATGATGTCAGTACTTTCTAGTTTCAAATTCCTAAATAAATCTTCCAATATTTCACTCATGCGTAGTGGGATGGCAGTTTTATTTATTATCACTTATTCGCCGTGGGATGGCAATTTTATTTAACATTTAATTTTTAATGGCGCACGAGCATTTCACTTACATTTCCATTGTTATGCCCTGCTCCTTTGATTTCCTTGTTTCCCTTTTTTCCGTCGATCCGCTACTTCCGCTGCTAGTCGTACTCGCGTTACTTTTGCTTTTCGACTTGTAGTGTTGCACAGATTTCACAGTTGCTGGTTTCCGCTATTGCGTCTGCTGCTTCTCTGCTAGTCGTACTCGGGTTTCTGTCCTTGCGTCTGTTGCCCGCTTCGCTGCTTCGCTGCTAGTCGTACTCGCGTTACTTTCACTTTTTGACTTGTAATGTTACAACGATTACACAGTTCCGCGGGCCCCACGTTGCGCGCCAATTAAACAATTTTGTTTCTGGTCGCAGCGTTGGCTGGCGATCCGAACGGTTTTATTCCAGTATTCAAACTAAAACTCACATTATACTTAATCTAAACTTAAAGCTACAGCGCCGCGTTCCTCCACTGCCGTTCTGCTGACGTCGTTACACTTCACCACTGCCGTTCTCGCAACTTTAGCTGACTCCGCGCCTCGCGTGCCGTATAGGGTTTCACTAGCGCAAGCGTACGCGCTGGTGCGGTCAATAGCCCGAGCGCTCCGTGCTCTTGGGTGGTCAACGGCCCGAGTGTCTTGTGTCGGCCAGATGCACCGTCAGCATTCAACAACGAATGCAAAGTTACGCGCCGTCAGCATTTAGCGGGACTTGTTTCCGATAACTTATACATATTCCTTTTTTACGACACGTGAAAACAATGTCAATGCAAAATTAATTTGGTTTCTAGATCTCTTTGATTAGTAAATTGTTTGGTTTTGGAGACACATATAATTGTTCGCAAGTTTTAAAATCAATCAATCAAGCGCAGCATAGGGTTACAAACAACCATATAGCAAAAAGATTCGATTGATGATGACAGGCGCTCATGGGCGTACCTAGCTATGGGTAGAGGAAGGTATTTCCCCTCGTAATTCTATATTTGATATACGTACATACAGTAATTTTCGTTTATAACGAACCCGTTTAAAACGAACTTCCACCTAAAACGAACCAATTTCAAAAGTACGCGTTTTATTTCTAATAAACCATGCAATTTTTTTCGCTTATTACGAACCCGTTTAAAGCGAACTTTCGGTTATAACGAACTTTTTTGCATGCAAAATTTATTTTTCGGTTAAAACGAACCAAAAAGTGGCGCTATGACCAAAAAATTAATTTTGCACTGGTAACACTGTTTTATTTTTCCAATGTTCTCGAATCTGGGAATTTCCCTAAGTATATTAGGGGTATTCTCGATGTCTTGCATAGCCCTGACATCGTGCACGAAATGCATAATTGACATGGCCATGCATTTCGAGCAACGACACAACAACAAAATACAAGCAAAAACAGTTTGCATTTTTTGCATGTCATGCTACGCAAAAACCCTTGTTTTGTGTGTGACATCGCGATTGTGCGGCAGCCATTTAATTTTCTTCGTGTGCGCAATATTTTCTTTATATTTGGTTTTATTTCAACCTTTTTATATAATTTGCATATATGTCTTGCTTGCAGGTAGAAATGGATCAACCGAAAACCAAATTAAAAATAATTGGAGAAAGTTTGCGGCATTTCTGTAATATTTGCAATGTGTGCTTTTTTGTGCGTTCTCGATGTGTAGCATTTTCCAGTCTTGCACGGTTGCATTTTTACGAATTCTTCCTCCGTGCAAGACATCGAGAATACCCCCATTGTTTGTGTGTGTGATGTATGGTTCAACTACAAGGTTATAGCAAGCCACCGGCTGATCGTTTATGGCTTCTGTGAAAATCGTTGGTGTCAGCAGTGGTTCCGTGTTGCCACATCGGTTGAAATGAAAATACCTGACTGAAAACAACTGACGTGAGCACTTTTCCCGTTTTTTCACTCAAATACAGCACCGTCTGGCAACAATCACTTTTGTATGTTTTCAGTTTCTCCCTCTTTCATCGGAAAATATCAGCTGATTTTGACAGTAACGATAAACAATCCTACCAACAAAATACATGTGGTTTTTGGTGTTGCGGGCATGCTATTACCTTGTTATTGTGCCATGGTGTGATGCGTGCAGTTGAAAATTACAAAGTTAGAAAATGGACGTAGTAGCAGTTGGAAAACAAAGAAAATGCTTTTCTTTAAAAGATAAATATGCAATAATAAAACGCTTACAAGACGGTGTAAAACAAAAGCAACAACAATTGCTACAATTTGGAAAAATAAGGACTTGGTTCTAAATAATTTTGAGCAAAACTCCTCAAATGTAAAGAAGGTCAAAAACCCTTTTTTCATGAAACTGGATCATTGCCTACTGAAATGGTTTACTCAGAATAGAGTCAATAATATGACTATAACCAATGCCGTTTTACAAGCGAAAGCACAAGAATTTGGAAAAAAGCTTAATTACTGCGAATTTAAATGCAGCGAAAGTTGGATTGTTCGATTTAAAAGACGCCATAACATCACTAGCGGGAAAATAGTTGGAGAGGCGGCTGAAGTCAATGTGGATGTGGTCAATGATTGGTTGCAAAATAAGTGGCCAGATATAAGAAAGAATTTTAAAGATGAGGACATATTTAATGGTGATGAAACAGGTTTATTTTATAAGCTCACGCCTAATAATACACTGCGCTTCAAAGGTGAGACCTGTACAGATGGAAAACTATCAAAAGAACGACTTAGCCTAGGCGTATACGGAGACGCAGGCCGCACACGCAGCACAACTCAACGCAGTTTAGTTTTTTGTAAATAACGCAGTACCGTATAACGGCGTATACAGCGACATAGCCGCGTGCGGCGGAGAGACGTGCCTGCGCACAACTGCGTCGCGTTGTAGTTGAAATACAGTTTCCTACGCGCAGCCGACACGTTAGCTTGCAAAAATTGAAGAACTTATTGAAAAAGTGCGTGAACGGCCGATATTACACCCATATTATATTATATAGGGTCTATTTCAAAGTCTAATTCAGACAAATAACTCGTATTGCTGGGTTTATGGAATAAATACGGAACACGTGTGCTGGTTTTACGAGATTAGTATACGCAGTTCACATATTTTCTGCTTCACAAAGTTTAATTTTCGCCGCGCTGCCTTGTGCTGTGTTGCGCGGCCTGCGTCTCCGTATACGCCTAGGCTAACAGTGCTCTTAGTAGCAAATATGACGGGTACGGAGAAACGAAAACTTTTAGTAATCGGAAAAGCAAAAAGTCCCAGGGGCCTTAAAAACATTAGAAAATTACCAGTTAATTACCAGTCTAATAAAAAGGCTTGGATGACGTCCGAAATTTTCACTAATGAATTAAAACAATGGGACAAAAATTTACGCCGTGCGTATCGAAAAATTATACTACTGGTAGACAACTGCAATTGCTTTCGCTGATAAATTAGCGTCATCTGCGTCGCAACGCACACATTCGCAAATTACTTTCAACATGTACTATAAGAAATTTATTGGACTTGCACAGTGTGACTAGTCAGAAAGTGTTTCCGTCGAGTAGATCTAAAAGTCGCTTTCTGGAAAGCAAACAGTACTTACGAAAATGACTTCCCATGCATAGTGTAACTGCTCGTGAAAGCACTATCTGAAATTTAATACGAGTACTTTCAACCACATTCCGAAAGTACTTTACTTGCATAGTGTGACGCACCTTTAGCCTTAATTTTGAGTTTACGTTATCGTAATGTTAATTTTGTTTTTTTCTTAATATTTGTTTCAGGGACTCGTTCGAAAATGCTCTTCTAAAACTGCTTTGCTTTACAGACACAGAATTTGAGGAAAATTGGTTCGAAGCAACGAATTTCAAAAATAATAACTTGAAAATTTCTGACTTTTTTATGTTGGTAAGTGATGGTCCTAGCAATAATATTGATGATTTGTAATGTCTTAACACTAGAAGGACCATTCCGGTCATTTTGACGTGTGTAGTGTAAGTTCTCGTAAGTAAGCTCTAGAATAAATAAGGCATTACATTAACATAGACATGTCATTAGAAGTAACCGCTTACATATAATGGTCTTGGAACGAGTTATATAAGTTCTTGTGTGGTGTACAGGGGAAAGTGTGTAGTTTACAAAAGTATTGTCGTAGCTGGTATATTGTCAGACGTCCGTAGTTCGGGGTGACCTTTGTGAAGCGGCGGGTCGCGCCAATTCTGTTATGGCTAAGGAGCCTATGTGTCTTCTTGTCAATGAAACGCACAAGTTGTCTCTTGTCAAGAAGCTAATTTTATTTTCCAAATTTTTGTTCTTATATACTAAAATTATAACTGTTATATGCAAGCATTTCCAGTGCTCCGCCCGATCTTCAAATGTCGCGGAAGTGTGACCAATCAGCGTCATGGGACCTTTTCGGTCAATTCAGCACTTTTCCTCAAGTGCTATTGCCCTGCGGTAGGTGACATCACACAGAGTGCCGATCAGTGCATGTTCCATATGTGGGACACTGCACTGCGGTCAGAGGTGTCGGATGGCACGCCGCTGGCTTAGCCACTTGAGTGTCGCTGTGTCGTGCGCGCGGTGCTATTTGACACTTTGGCACATTTGTGCTCAAGTGTAGGGTAATTTATTAGGGTTGGCATGAGTGGCTACGTGGTACCACTACACCATTGCCCTTAAGCGAAAAATTATTACTTTTAATAATTTTTTAAGATAGCGGTCGGGGTTTTCGGAGCTGGATTTGGAAATGCTTAGCTTACATTATTGAGATTATATTAGTATGTACTGAATATGTATGCAGTAGGTTTTGTGTTTATAAGGTAGTTTAACCCATTAAGCCCTGAGCGTTGCGTTTGCGCAACGTTTGGGAATTTCGCTATATTAAGTAATTCATAAAGACATAAGACTTGAAAATGGATAGAATTGGATTAGAATTGATCGTTTTAGATTCTGCCATACTCAAATTTCAAAATTATTTAAATATTCATACGTTTTTTCGATCCAAAGTCAAAGGTTTTTTTTGGGGGAATTTTTGAAATTCAATCAAAAATACTTATTCTTCAAACCTATCAAAATCCCTTAGTGGGCTGCATTTTGCAATGCTAAACTATTTAAAAATAAGTTTTGAAAATTTTTTTTGTTGATTTTTTAAACAAAAAATATGCTTTATGTTTTGTGTTGCGCGAATGCAACGTTGGGCATTCGCGCAAATTCTTATAGGCTAAGTTGAACACATGAAGCTACTTATAAAAAAGATTTAACGAATAAATAAAACGATTTTTTTAAATTGAAAAATCAATGTCAACAATTTTGGAGATTCTATTGATTCTATTTCATTTTTGTGTTTCAAGTCATCTCAAACAGCGGCAGGACTTCCGCGAGTAAGGAAGTCCTGCCGCCATTGCTCGATGGCCCCCTCCCCCCCTTTGCATATTTTATCTTGAAACTTTTTTTACTTGTACAATAAACATATACCTACATCTGAAAAAATTTTCCAGTGTTTATCTTAAAAACATTCCCATCAAAAATTTTTCAAAAAAAACATGTTTTCTCGGCCGCACAAGGTAGAAACCTGCCTTAAGGCTCTGGTGATAGGTGCATTTCGCGCATACAGAGCCCTCAAAATACCAACATGGAAGAGCTCTGAGCAACGAAGAGATCTAGCTGGAATATTCAGAAAAATCCTCTCTAGGAGTGTGGGACAATCCACCATACCACGGAGTACATCAAAGATGAAGGACAAAGGCAGGATTGTTCTCCTACTTTCCAAAGATTTTAAGTTAATCAATAGGCATCGCGATTCGTAGCTAGGCATAGGATCTGTAAAGCGTAAGTTACGTAATGCAAAGCGTAGGAAAACTTTTTGGATCCTCTCAATCCTAGCGCCATGGCACGCAAAATATGGAGACCAGATGAAGGACGCATATTCAAGCCTGGAACGAACAAGTGCCTTATACAAAAGCTTCAGCGTATACGGGTCGGTGAAATCCGAGCTATGACGCCTCACAAAAGCGCGCATGGCATAAGACTTAGAGATGACAAAATTAATATGATTAGCGAACGAGAACTTCGAGTTAAAGATTACGCCCAAATCTTTAATTTCATCAACATGCAACAGGCGTGTCATGGAAATGTGATAAAAAGTGTCAATGACTTTGCAACGTTTAGAAAAGGTAACATGAAAACACTTGTTTATATTCAGTGATAACCGATTTTTGATACACCAATTGCTGACATTATCAATATCGATCTGCAGTAGTTGAGAATCGTGGGAGTCTCTGATCAGAGAATAAATCTTTAGGTCATCCGCATAAAGCAGAAACTTTGCTGTCGAGAAGCATGTGCAGATATCATTAATGAATAAAACAAAAAGCAGTGGGCCCAGGATGCTACCTTGGGGTACCCCTGAGCATGCCACGAAAGGAACCGACCTAACATTGTCGACAACAACCACGCAACTACGATTGTGTAGGTAAGATGAAATCCAACTCAGAAAAGCTGAGTGGAAACCCATACACGCTAATTTATTAAGCAGTATAGCATGAGAGACCCTTATCGAAAGCCTTAGAGAAATCAGTATAAACAGTGTTAACCTGGATACCTGAATGAAAAGCAGAGATGCAATCATCCGAGAAAACAGCTAGATTCGACACAGTTGAGCGACCTGGAATGAATCCGTGCTGCTCCGATGGATGTAGATTGATTGGATGGATAGATTGGATGTTGCATTCAAAAAGTTTTGATGTTGCAGAGAGTTTTGAAATAGGTCTATAGTTGCTAATGTAATTTCTGTTACCACTCTTAAAGATTGGAGAGATAAAAGCCAGTTTCCAAGCATCAATAAAAGTACCTGATGAAAAAGATTTGTTAAAGATTACCATTAATGGGTACGCTAGAGAGTCACACTTCTTATACAAGACTGCAGAAAGGCCATCAACATCCGTTTGTAGGGAGGACTTAAGTCGAGCAATGCCATCGAGTACATCTTGAGAAGAAAACTCAAGCTTGCCGAAATCGAGAGATTGTTGTATATTGAACGAGAATTGGAATTAAAAAAACGTCGCAAACAGATTAGCTGCATCGGCAGGAGTATTGGCAGCTTTGTCGTCAAGGAAAAGTGCCGAGGGAACACTGCAGCAGGATTTTTTCGAGTTAACGAAATGCCAAAATGCTTTCGGGTTAGATTTTATGTTGGACTCATAGCTTAGGATATAATTTCTATGCAGAAATTTATCCATACATAGGAATTTCTTAGAATATTTTTTATACAAGTTGTAATAATCCAAATTGTTGCTCTTCTTGAATTTCCGATGATATTTGTTTCTCTTATTGCGAAGCTTCAACAAAGCAGCATTGTGCCAGGGCACTTTATATTGCTTTTTCGTTATAACAGGGCAAATACTTTTGCAGATGTCTACCACAGTAGTCCTAAAGATATCAAAACACTTAACAACATCAAGATGAAGAAACAAACTGTCCCAATTGATGTTCATCAAAAGATCATTAAATTTCAAAAAATCGTATAGCTTAAAATTAAAGGATGAGTTTGAATTAATATTACTAATTTTAGAAAATGTATAAAACTCCAGATCAAGCACAAGAGGTACATGTTGCATATCAGGTTTACTAATGGGAAAAGTACATTCGAGCAAAGAAAAATTTACAGTGTTACTTAAGAATATTAAATCTAAAGTACGACCAAGTTTATTTGGAAAACAATTAATTTGCATGAGATCTATGCTTAAGAAACTATCTACTAGATAAATTTCGTTGATACTATTGACATCACAGGCAATAAGAGCAGCTTTGGAAATAGTGCGTGACCAATTAATATTACAAAGGTTAAAGTCCCCAAGCACGCAAAGATGATCACCCCTTGCATTGTTCTGAGCTAGAGATGTGACATTGTCAACATGGGCAGTGTAGAGATTGTGGCTACTGTTTGGCGGAATGTATGAAGCACAAAAAAAGAGGGAGTCAGGAGTACCCCTAATGTAGACACAAAGTTGATCAAGAAGCGCATCCTGATTCTTAAGTGCAACCACAGAAGGCTGATGCTTACTTTGCACAGCAATAAGGATACCGCCGCCCCTAGCACAGCCAGTTAGATTAAAATCCCTATCTTTACGAAAGACATTGTAGAGATTGGAGTCAAAATATTCATCACTGAAGAAGTTTTCGTTCAGCCAAGTCTCAATGATGACTATAATGTCGTAATCAAGATGCGAACTAGGTTAGGTTAGGTAAGAC
This sequence comes from Melieria crassipennis, assembly GCA_963668005.1. NCBI lineage: Eukaryota > Metazoa > Arthropoda > Insecta > Diptera > Ulidiidae > Melieria > Melieria crassipennis. The sequence continues at coordinate 33,946,210 of OY764963.1, read as the reverse complement.
AGGCGGCTTGCTGGTTCTCAGCAAGTACACTCGGAGGCCCCAAAGGCCCATTGTGATGCCCGATGAGAGTGTGGCAAGCCCTTGTCATTCTGTATTCGGTGCTGGCTGAAACCAACCTGAGCGTCGGATGAATCTGGCAATATCCTCCAGTGGCGTGGTACAAACCAAGCCCAAATCGCCCAGCACTCTGCCCCCTAGATACCGGTGGCGTATGCTGTGTAAATGCGAACTAAATAAACGCAAAATCTGTGACTTAGTTCTGAGCCCAGAAATATTTTGCATGCAGATTTTCAGACGATTATTAGCAGGAACCACAGGAGCAGACACTAACCTTTCGTTGGCAGCAGGGCAGGTTTTGGGAAAAACTGAAACGGGCGTACTTTGACTTCCGCTGGCCATACAGACGGAATTAAAAGTTTCTCATACAGTGATGCAGTCACACTAAGCTTAAAATTAACACGCTTGAGCGATTCTAAAGGCACATCTTTTTTGATGGTGTTTCAACGCCAATTTTATTGGCGATGTAATCTATTAGATTCGACTCCGAAACCGAGGGCTGGAACGACGATAGGTGGAGCCACTTTTTACCATGAACTACCTCAAGACCAGAGTTCTCGTTCGAGCCGACTATCACAGTCCTTGGCTTTGCGCGTCTGGTACCACCGCGGCCTCCAGCGGGCGTCACAGAAACAGGCGCCGAATTAGCAGCAGCAGCAGACGAAGGCGGCGCAGCAGCTAGAGCATTCGAAGTGACAGCAGCATACGAAGCAGCGGTAGCAGCAGCAACAGCGGGGATCGGAGCAGTTGTAGCAGTAATAGCAGCATACGAAGCAACAGTAGCACCAGCCTCATTGACTATTTGAGGCAAAGAGGCAGCAGCGATAGATGGTGAAGAGCTAGCAGCAATGAGAACATCAGCATCGAGGGCATCAACAGCAGGAACAGCATACGCGGATTCGGTTTGAGTAGCTTTTGAGGCCACATTGGCATTTGAAGCACCAACTTTGTTGTGGACATAGGCACAGACAGCCCCACTCAGGTCTTTAACTTCACCAGCAAGCGTAGAAACGGTCGAGACAACCACAGGAAATTTGTCATGGAGAGAGCGTAGTTCAGCAAGCAAAAGCTGAGTATTCTGGAGAATAAGCTTTTTCTCCTCTTGAAGAGTGCAGATTATTGCAAGGGCACGAGCATTATCAGCTCTCACAGCAACAATTTCATTGTAAAGCAGGGGTCGGCAAAATTGACAATGAGATGGTGTTAGTGAGCGCAGAGTAATTTTTCTACACTGTATAAAATTAAACCGAAAAGCAAATAAGAAACCAATCGCCAACACAAAAAAGCATACACACAAAAACTACAACAACAAAAACATCTATTTTTTTCATACATACAATTTCTTGCAGCGTACACAAGACAAAAATCAACGCAGCAACTACACGTGTTGCTTCGTTGCTGTCTGAACAACGACTGATTGAAAGAGCGTAAGAATGCGTGTGCTGAGCGTACTGCTCGTATGAGTAAGCTTTGCCGACCAGTGTTGTAAAGCGTCAGTAGTGATAACTGTTGTTTATTGTCATTAGCATTTTGTTGTACTGCATCATCAATTGAACCCGCGGATGGGGGAGGAGACCGAATAGACTGACGGCGGGCAACTGCACAGGTTTTGCAATAAAAAGGCTTATTCGATTTGTTCAGGAACTCCAGATCCACTGGCAAAATGCCCACACAGTCAAGGTGGAACAATTCATTGCACTTGAAACACTTGACTTTTGAACGTGCACGGTCCACTTTCTGCCCGCACACACACGGCATTATAGAAGAAGTTCAAGAAGTTCTAAAGTTCTAATTGACTTTTCACTGCGATCTCGAAAAATCACAATCGCTAGGCTTCGCTCTCAGACTCAGACTTCATACAACGCAACGCGTGAAAATGTCAAAATCCAAGCAGCTGATATTTTATTGGCACATTTTATTTTCCGCAAATGTTTGATTTTGTTTATTTGTGTAATGTTTGCGAAAAACATGACAAAAAAAAAACATGGTATGAATTTATTGCTTGATTTTTTTTCTTAATTCAATTAATAAGATTAAGTAAAATTTTATGGAAATCGCACAAGCCTTTCTGGGGTCAGGTTTTAATGGGTTAAATTCTTAGTGTAATATATATTTTATGTTTTTACTTTTTGTTTTGTACAATTTTAGTTGTTACTTGCTAAGTCATTATCTCCTAGGAATTTCTTGAGATTATTATTATGTAATATCTTATGTTTACCGTTTATTTCTATTGTGGAGTTTACTCCATTTCTTTATATTATTTTGTATGGTCCGTGGTAAGGACTTTGTAATTTCTTATTTGTTTCTAGTCGTATAAAAACTAAATCTCCTATTTCTAATTGTGTTTTATTTGTATTCTTATCATATTTGTTTTTTCTTTTGCTATACCTATCATGCCTCTGGCTTTGTTTACCGATGTTTGTAGCCTAACTTTCAGCTCGTTGGCATAATTATCGAGGTCATAAATCTTGTCATGTTTGTTTGTTGTGTCACATGGTAGTGACGGTAATTTGCCGAAAACTAACTCGTATGGTGACTACAGCGTTTCAACATGTGGTGTCGTATTGTATGCGAATGTATAGTACGGTACCCATTAAAGTCCTGCATGAATATATTCATTTTGTACATTCATTTTGTATACTGTACATACTGTACGGCAGCCGCCGTGGCTCAGTTGGTTAGTGCGTTGGACCGCGAGTCGAAGGCAGCAAACCGCAGGTTCAAATACTGCCTCTTATAACACCTAAAAAAAATAACGGGAAAATTCGTTTTCTCTTTCGGTGGCTGTCCTCTCAGCTGGAAATGGCAAACCTCTGAGAGCAAAAATTGCCTATGATAAAGCTCCCAACCTGCCGTTCGGAACCGGCATAAAAACTGTAGGTCCCTTCTACCCGCGTACAAATTCACACGCACAACACGGGTGGTTGCGGGAAGCTAGGCCTTAGTCTCGCGTAAGCGGGCTGTCGTGCCAGTCAATTATTATTATTATTATTATTAATTATTATTATTACATACTGTACGGGTACTTGGTATTCGAAGAATGTGTACAACGAAACGAATAGAAACGAGAACCAACGAGCGTCGCTTCTCGTTTCTATTCATATTCGGTGAATAGCGAACACTGCAGTGCTCGTATTCGATCAGAAGCGAATACTGCAGTGCTCGTATTCGGTAATCGAGAACTTGGCGAAGTATTCGAAGATCAACAGTTTCATCGAATATTTTTATGCGCAGTATGCCACTTTTCTATGTGTTCCATACGCAAAATGGAATTTATTGAAGAAAGTAGCATTACAAATAAATAAATATTTATATATAACATAAATATTTCTAAATAATCTTAGGAATAATAAAACGAGTATATTCGAATATATTCAAAGCAATGTGTACTATTATTCGAATGCTTTTGTCCTCGTTTTCCCGCTTCGCGCGAATATGAATAAATAGTGTACGTCTACTCGTTTATGTTCGGAGCTTACTCGTACTCGAAGAGAGCTGTACTCGTATTCATTCGGACCGGTCCACAGAGATGAAGTGAAATATTGTATTCAAAAGCATTTGAATGTTTTCGAATAGCAAAAATGCATACTCGTGCAGGACTCTAGTACCCATTTATCCCATTCATGTTCATCTGTGAATGCCAGTAGGTATTCGTGTAGCGTTCTGTGGTTTCTTTCAAGTGCTCCTATCGTTTGGTGGTGGTAGGGTGTCGAAAATATTTGTCGTACGTCGAGTAATTGGCATATGTTATGCATTAGCTCATTTGTGAACTCGGTGCCTCGGTCGGATTTCAATGTTTTAAAACAACCGTACTTAAGAATGAACTGTTCTACAAGCGTTTTTGCTGTTGTTCTTGCGTCCTTGGTTTCCATCGGGTGTGCGATAACAAATTTTGTCAGATCCATTGCATTGTCAATATGTAGCGGAATCCATTTGATACTCTTAATGGTCCGACTGTGTCAATAGTAATTGTTTCGAAGCTTGTTGCTGGCGTGTCTGTTTTGACCAGTTTTTCTTTCGTGTGCTTAATTGTTTTGTTCTTGCAGCAGGTCAGGCAATTGTTAACGAATTCTTTTACCATTTGTCTCATATTTTTCCATACATAGCGTTGTTTTAACTTTAAAATTGTTTTTCTGATTCCAGCCGGACGGCTGTGCTAGCATTACGATATTCATCTATTAGTTTATATTGTTGCAGTTTACTTCGAATATGTCGTGGAGCGTTGTACATGTATTAGTATTTTTATAGGCAAGCATTTATCTTTATTTAATTCATTGTATTTTTTCTTGAGTGCATTCATGGTAATATTTTCAAATGTAAAATTCTCTCTGCAAAGGGATATGCAGTTTCTTTAGTGAACTGTGTAGTTTCTCCAGCATTGAATCTAGATCCAAAGGGTCATCGCTACAAGTCACGTGCACTTCATTATTATCAATCATCGGCCGATGCTTTTCTTTAATTTCAAATTTCAATTTTTTCATATTTTTCACGTCGTTCATAGAGGTACATTCCCATATGTAGAGTTGATCAGCCTCTTGAGATTTGTCCTTCCTATTGTCGCGTGTTTTGGTACCATTATCTTCATTAATATTCTCATTTTCAGTAATGCGCGTATCTTCAATATTCTTTGTTTCATTTGCTCTTAAATTTGCTGCCTTGCTCCTTGTAATTGCTAGAATTTCTTTTCGTTTGCCGTCCTTTACGTTATCTTCCTGTGTTGGAATCATTGCCTTCAGGGTGTCGCTGTCGATTTTTATGCGTGATAAAGCATCCGCGTTTGTGTTAATTTTTCCTTGTTTGTATATTATTTCGAAGTCATAATCAGATAAGTCTAATCTGATTCTTGTAATTTTTGATGATGGGTTCTTGTGTGAAAACAGTGATACCAGTGGTCTATGGTCGCTGACTACGATGAATTTTCTCCCGTAGAGGTATGGTCTGAAATAGTTTATTCCCCAATGTATTGCTAAAAGTTCCTTTTCTATTATTGGTTTATTGATGTCGTGTTTCTGTAGTGATTTGCTTGCATATGATATAGGTAGGTCATGTCCGATTTCTCCTTGGGATAATACTGTTCCTAGGGCGAAGTCTGAAGCGTCTGTTGTTAATATGAAGGTTTTGTTGAAATCTGGATATTGTAGTATTGGTGTGTTGGTTAACTTCTGTTTTAGTGTCTCGAAAGCTGTTTTGCACTCGTCTGACCAAATGAATTACTATTGATGCGAATTCTGGTATGAAACGTCTGTAGTAGTTGCAAAATGCTACAAATCGACGGACTTCATCAGCATTCGTTGGTGTTGGATATTTTAATACTGCTTCGCATTTTGTTGGATCTGTTCTGATGCCTTTGTCTGTGATTAAGTGGCCTAAGTAAATGACGTCTGGTTTTAGAAATTGGCATTTGCTTGCATTTAATTTCAAGTTGTACTGTTGTAGGCGGTCAAAAACTAGAATCAAATTTTCGTTGCGGTGTTTTAATGAACAACCGAATACTATTATGTCGTCAACATAGAGGAATGCTTCTGAGCTGAGTCCACTTAGTCCTAGAGTTAGCATGCGTTGAAAACTGTTTGAGGATATTTTGAGGCCAAAAGGTAGTCTTTTAAACTGGTAGTGTCCATCCTGTGTTGAAAATGCGGTGGGTGGTCTTGAATCTTGGTGCAATGGTATTTGGTGGAAAGAGCTGGTCATGTCTAATGTTGAAAAGTATTTTGCTCTGCCAAGTATGTCAAGAACATCTTCTAGTCGTGTGAGCGGGAATTTGTCGTTTATAATTTTGTCATTCAGTTTTCTGTAATCCACGACTAGTCGCCATTTTTTTTGTGTTATCATCGCTTTTCTTTGGGACCAGTAATAGGGGTGCGTTATATGGGCTAATTGATGGCTCTATAATATCGCTGTCTATTAATTTTTGTACTTGTTTCTTTATCTCCTCCTGCTGAGTTTGTGGCAACCTGTAGTTTTTTATATATACGGGTGTGGAGTCTTCTAGGTTAAGTTGTTGAGTGTAGAAATTGTTTGTTGTAATTTCTTCTCCTTCTAGGTGGAAAACTGCTTGATATTTTTGGAAAATGGTTTTAAGTTCTACATCTGTTTGTGCATCTAGGTTGTCTAGCTTGAGTGTTGATATTAGTTTTCTGAATCGTTCATTGTCTGAACTTTTGGTGCTGTAGTTTGTTTTCATTATTGTATAATGTTTGATGTTTTTTACGGTTATTGTTTTATCTGTTGTATTGATTATTTTTACGTGGCATTTGCCTTTTGCTGGTGCGATGGAATTTGCCAAAAATACTCCGTTTACACAGCGAGATTAACTCATCGAGATTACGATAATCTCGTTGCCCGTTTACATAGAGATTAACTTGAATACGATTAATCCAACACACAAACCTTTTCGCGCTACATGCCCTTCGCCAACAAAGAAACGCATTATTCCTTGCAATGATTAATCCAATACACAAACCTTTTCGCGCTACAATTCATTTTTTTGTTTAGTGATGATAGTGATGATCGATTTCAGCCAAATTTGCAGAGTTGCTTTGGGGAAATACGAGATTACTTTGTGAGATTAAATTTTAATCGCGCTTTTTGCGAGGTTAACTTTGTATGGGTAATCGCGCATTTTGATACGAGATTAACGACTTAATCGCGCAAATCGGGATAATCTCGCCTATGTAAACGTAGTATTACACTGTTTTCTTGAATATTCATGCTGATTGGTAATATTACTTCACATTTTAAACCTCGTTACTTTATTAATTAATTTACTCCCAACCTCGATGTTTGTCGATCTTATTCCTTGTGTGTCCACTCTGGTCGCCGGTCGGATTAAGAAGAAAGCAATAACTTAGTTGCTTAACTATCGATCGCACGACCGGGTGACTCATGTTCATCAAGTTGTCCGGTGTTGCCACCAATGCGGATTACATCTCGGCCAACCTGACTTAAGTGATTGTCCTCAATCACAATATTTTAAGAGTGACTTACTCTCTAACATCTTAACTTAATTGCAATCACAATACTTCAAGATTAAATTAGCAGGATCCAGGTGGGCGCAGCGGAGCAGGGCAAGAACTCTGATAGTGCCCAAACTTCGAGCAGTTGAAGCAGCGGACTTCGGTCAAGTTTTCAGCGGTTGCGGCTACCTTTTGACTAACTACGGGCCTCGGGGTTTTAACGGCAGTAGTTCGGGTCTGGCGTTGCTCATACCGGTCCATTCGGCGCACTAGGTCATCGATCGACGTTGCACCATACAGGATTGCTACGTTATTGCTGTTATCCGCCACGCCGTCGATAATGATATCGACCAGCTCGTCTTCGCTGATGTCCGACATGGCCGCGATGGTCTGCATGGCTACAACGTAACTTACGCAGCTGTCGGTTGTTAGCAGTCTTCGGGATCTCAATCGACGGTAGACCTCCTGCCGTGTCACCGTTCGGCGGAACATCATGATGATTGAGGCTTTTAACTCATTATAGGACACCAGGCCAAGGTTGAAAACAAAATTCTTTGCCGTGCCGTCGATACGTCGGCGGACGACCGAACATTTCTCGCGATCACTGTACCCACAGCCCTTCGCGTAATCTTCGAATTGGAGGAACCACTGCTCTACATCTTGGTGTCCTTCGCCGTTGAACTTTGGGACAGCAGCGTCCAGCTCGTCGAAGTTAAGCGGCCGAGGTTGGCTAGAGTGGCCGCTTTCTAGCTCCTTCAGCTGTGTGGTAATGGTGAGCAACTCGTGGCGGAGTTTCTGAATCCGCAGCTGTTCCTCTAAGTGCCGGATTTCTCTGCTAGCTACGGTCTCAGCGGCAGCATCGGTGAGGGACATTGGGCTGATGTTTGTGATCGGTGGTGTCACGGGCGGGCACGCGCCGGCCGGACCGGGCTTCAGCGGGACCTCGTGGTCAGCATCGGTGACAATGGGCCTGCCGTGGGTGGCGGCAGTAGGTGCAGCGGCGGCTGAAGCGTCTGCGGTGACGTTCACAACAGCAGGGACAGCGGGGCTTGCGGCAGCGATGAAAACGGAAGTGACGGCAGCGGTATTGGCAACTGGCGTGACGGCAGCAGTAACAGCAGCAAAAGGGACAGCAGAGGTGACAGCGGTGGTGGCGGCAGGCTCGACTTTTACGTCGGCCTCGACCGCCATGTCCTGGGTGATGGCGGCATCGGGCTCGCAATCGTCCGAGTCGGACCCAGCGTCAGGACCGATTACATGGACGCCAAACGACCCGTCCAGTAGGGAGGCAGTGGCCTGATGTTCATCGTATAGTGTCTTCAGCAGGGGGACACTGGCGTTCGCAGCAAATGGTACTCCAGCGGCAGCGAGGGCTTCAGCCAGCATGCTGCGGATCACGCGTTTTCCCATGGTAAAAAAAAAATTCAATTTGATGCGTAAATGTTTTCACTTGTTGGTGGGATACCCCACACTTGAGCTTTAAACCTCGTTACTTTATTAATTAATTTACTCCCGACCTCGATGTTTGTCGATCTTATTCCTTGTGTGTCCACTCTGGTCGCCGGTCGAATTAAGAAGAAAGCAATAACTTAGTTGCTTAACTATCGATCGCACGACCGGGTGACTCATGTTCATCAAGTTGTCCGGTGTTGCCACCAATGCGGATTACAACATCTTGGCGGTATTGTGTGTGAGGTGTGTGGCGGTGGTTTGGTTGCTATAGGAAATATGTGTTCTTCTTCGTTTATTATCATTATTAGTGTGAGCGTTTCGTAGTCTATTTTGCACATGTATTTGAGTAAAAAGTCTCTTCCTATGATTCCATTTGTTACGATTGGGAAATTTTCATTGACCATGTGGAAGTTCAATTCTGCTTTGGTTTTTCGTAGTGGGAATGTCAGTTTTAATGTTCCCAGTGAGTCTATTTTTTGTGTGGATATTCCTGTTAGCTTACATGTGTTTTCTGTGTTGATCTCAAGGTTGTCATCGTTGTTTGTTTTACACAGTGATATGTCTGCTCCGGTATCAATGAGGAATGTTAAAGGTTTAGGTTTAGGTTAGGAATTGTTAAAGGATTCCTCCCCCGGAGGAATGTGATTGTCTTCCTCCGGGTCGCCCGAGTTTTCCTGTATGTAATTTATGCGTGTGGGGCGACCATGGTTGTTGAAATTTTGGTTTCGGTTCGCATTATTGTTGTACCTTGGATTTTGGTTGTAGTTTCTGCTGTTTTGGTTATAGTTCCTTTGGTTTTGATTTCTGCTATTGGAATTTATGTTGGCAGTGTGATTGTTTGGTCTGCCGTTGTTGTCTGTGTTGCGAGGATTGGCTTGGTAGTTATTTTAATCGTTTCTTTGATTGTAGTTAGTTTGTTGGCTGTTGTTCCTATAGGTGTTGTTGTTTCTAAAATTGTTATTATTTTGGTATCTGTTGTTGTATTGTTGGTTAAAATTTCTGTTGTTGTATTGCTCGTTAATTTTTGTTATTATATTGCGTTCTATTGTGGTTAGTTCGGAGCCAGCCTGAGCTATTTGTAATTTGGTTAGCTCCGGTATTAGGTTAAGTATCTTGTTCTTGTACGTGGTTACGTCGAGATTTCTCTGGACGAAGTATGATAGTTGATTCTGGAGCGGGGGAATTGTGTTTGTGCTCTTGTATCGTTCATTCAGTAGTATGGTTAGTTCTTCAAACGTTTTTGGTATATTATGGCCGATTGCCGTTCTAGTTGTAAGGCTCAATTTGGCGTAGAATACGAATTCCAATAGTTCGGTTTTGTCAGTAGCGTCCAATTTTTTGTAGATTAATTCCGTTATTTTCGTGAAAGTGTCTAGGTCTCTGTAGTTACCTGAGAAATTCGGTATGCCGTTTCGATATTGAAAGAAGACATGTTTGTTGTTTTTTTCGAATCTTCATCAATTTGTCTCAATTTTAGTGTTTTGACAATATCGTCGTAGGTCTTGTTGAAGGCTATTTTCATGCCTGTTGTATAGTCGTTTTCTGTCAGTTGTTTTTCAAACTGTGCTTTTAATTCGGCAACAGTTTGCTGTTATTGTTCTAGCGTTTCTTTCGTGTACCGACGGTTTAGTGTCTTTCGTAAATTTGTTTGAATTTTTGTTAGATTGTCGAGGATGTCCTCCATACTAATCGTGTATGTTTAGCATGTCGAACATGCGGTAGGATTCTTCCTCACATGTCGTGTTATTTCTTCTGTGTTTGATGTTAAAAGTGCTTAAATGTTATTATTACGTATTCTTGTTTATATATTTTTTCCTTTAATTTCTATTTGTGTATTGTAAAATTATGAGAAGAATACATTTACAATTTTTATCCTATTCTATTAGTTAAAATGTTGTTAAATATTTAGGAGCAAATATTTGGATCTGGCGATGGGCTCTCATCAGGTACGCAACTTTGGTGGTTAGCTGTTTGCGTAGCGCTTTGCTGTCTGTCATTAAGGTGGTGACATTGTCATCGGTGCTTGGGTTGTCATCATTGCGAGGTCGTCAGTTCGTGGTCTGCAGGATCGCCATGTGGTGTACAGGGGAAGTGTATAGTTTACAAGAGTATTGTCGTAGCTGGTATATTGTCAGACGTCAGTAGTTCGGGGTGACCTATGTGAAGCGGCGGGTCGCGCCAATTCTGTTATGGCTAAGGAGCCTATGTGTCTTCTTGTCAATGAAACGCACAAGTTGTCTCTTGTCAAGAAGCTAATTTTATTTTCCAAATTTTTGTTCTTATATACTAAAATTATAACTGTTATACTACCAAGCATTTCCAGTGCTCCGCCCGATCTTCCAATGTCGCGGAAGTGTGACCAATCAGCGTCCGGGACCTTTTCGGTCAATTCAGCACTTTTCCTCAAGTGCTATTGCCCTGCGGTAGGTGACATCACACAGAGTGCCGATCAGTGCATGTTCCATATGTGGGACACTGCATTGCGGTCAGTGGTGTCGGATGGCACGCCGCTGGCTTAGCCACTTGAGTGTCGCTGTGTCGTGCGCGCGGTGCTATTTGACACTTTGGCACATTTGTGCTCAAGTGTTGGGTAATTTATTAGGGTTGGCATGAGTGGCCACGTGGTACCACTGCACTTGTAAAAGATTGCATATATATTGTTACGAAAATTAGCTCTTTTGGGCAAATTCGTCTCTGGACTATGCTTGAAAAATAAAACACACTTCAATTACTCAACGCAAAACTCACTCCAAAACCAACAATCACTTTATTTACAAATTTATACTTTGGTTATCTTTACACTGCTACTACTATTGTATGTTTTCTCTTTGCTTGCTCAAATCAGACTCTCCTCTGCGCTGCACCCGGCTGCCTTTTATACTTGTCTCCTTATCGCGCCGATTGTTCTCGCACATTCCAATTAGACTATCTCTCGATCGTTCTCGCACATCCCATTACCATCGTGAGCCATCCTTGCCATATCGAAATTATAGCAAGTCTGCCGTACTCTAAAGTGCGTGCCGAAAAGTATGCCCGTAAAATCATTCATGCATATCGCAGCGACAGGGTGCCTCATCGTTACACTGCCCACCACTTATGTATACTTGTTCATCCCGAACAAGTGTCGAGCCTCCGCCGAAATAAGACGCCAGGCGCTCCAAATGGACTACTTTCAGCCTAACGTTTTTATCAGATCGCCTTCTTGGAACCCTGCTGTGTTAGCCCGTAGATCATATCAGCCGAACACCGATCACAGCCCCTGATCCACTCGGCGACAGACTCCTCGCATCCCACCCAATAGAATCGCCTTCTTATCTTGGCGACAGTTTATGCTATGCCTAGGTGCCATCCACTAGAGTCGTTATGGTTTGCCTTGATGTCATAGTCGATCCGGCCTTTCGGGACCACTATTCGAGATTTTATGGTCCTCCCATCCCTACTCTCCCACTCGCGGTATAGGCAGCCACCAATCAGACGTAGACTTTGACACTAAGTAAGCATTCGCGATCGGGCTCTCCCAAGCCAGTCAAGCCGTACTCCCTGCGCTTTGCCTTTAATGATTTTTGAGAGATCCGTATCCTCTTGTAGAACTCTTACCGACCGAACACCCACAATCTGTCCCTTGTTTTCAGCTTGCGAATGATGCCTGCGCTCGGTTTTGCAAGAATGGTGTAGCAGGGCGTCAGCACATCTTGGCGACGTCTGTTGTTCGGAACGCTTCTCTCGCAGATGGCAGTCTCGTGTTATGTGGCCTTGCTTGCCACATCGCCAGCAACTGACTTTAAATGAAACTGTCCGCGACCTCGCTGGCGTCTCCGAGCTTACTGTCTGGCTTTGCATGGCACGTCCAGATTGGGCTCGACGCCTTTCCGCAGATAAATGTCGAGAGCTTCTCATCCAGGCCGCCACATACGTCAATGAGCTTTTTACCGTCTCCCTGAATGTCGGCTTTATCATCATCAACGTACTCACACGTGTCTCCGGGTCAAGAATGCCTTCGATAAACGACCGATCTTCAGCCTTTCCAAAAACTCCATGCTGACTTCTGGGTAGGACAGTTGTACCACCCGCTCAATATCTGCCGCATTCGCCTGCAGCGCCTCGTTGGCTCTTTGTCTTCGGTTCTTCAGCTCGCAGGAATACAGCATTTCGTTGTGCTCGTCACTGTATTTGGCTGCCAGCGCCCTTATGACGGTCTCGTAATCACCTCTCAACCCTTCCGGAACTGTTTTTACTACCTCAGCCGCAGGACCTCTTACACAAAGTATTAGCCTTCGACCTTTCCTAACATCGGTCCACTGACTCTCCACAGCAGCCACATCGAATTGTATCGGGTGTTTTTTTTAGAGGTATAGAACTTCGAATTGAAATAAAACACAAGAAAATCATTTTAATGTCCATCAATTTGGCTTTATTGGAAGGATAATTTTATGCCATTAATGTTTAAATATGATTTCGGGCATGTGGCCGCCGCGGCTGGCTCGAATAAAGCCAATTCTACAGGTCCAATTTTCAACCACTTTTTCGAGCATTTTGGGGCCGTATGTCGGCAATAACGCCACGAATTTTGGCTTCCAAGCCCCCTAACGTTTCTGGTTTGTTGGCGTAGACGAGCGACTTCACATATCCCCAAAGAAAATAATTCAATGGTGTCAAATCACACGATCTTGGTGGCCAATTGACAGGTCCATTCCGCGAAATTATGCGCTCATCGAATGTTTCCTTCAATAAATCGATTGTGACGTGCGCTGTGTGGCATGTAGCGCCGTCCTGTTGGAACCACAACTCATCCACATTCATGCCATCCAATTCGGGAACAAAATAGTCGGTTATCATGGCTCTATACCGGTTTCCATTAACGGTAACTGACTCCTCTTCTGACTGGGTCCTCTTCAACATTTTGCTCTACAGTGGCAATTGTTTCTTCGGTGCGCACTGTTCGACGTCTCTGCGGATGCGTATTATCACATAGAGTAAACGTAGTGCGAAAACGACCCATGGTTAACCGAATTAATTGCTCTGATGGACGATTATGTTGACCATAAAATGGACGGAGCTTGCGGTAAACTTCGCGAACTGAACCATTATTTTCGAAATAAATTTGCACGATTTGCAAGCGTTGTTCTTTTGTCAACCTGTTCATGATGAAATGGCAAACCAAACTGAACATAAATGACATTAGAGTTGCCAGATTTGACCACAAAATGCCAGTTTTATCTCTATTCGAAAAACAAACCTCTAAAAAAACACCCTATAGTTTGAATGTGTCGAACGACGTAGTACCATCATAAGTAGGCACTTCTATGGCAAAACTTTCCTGAACTGACTGCACCCTTGCTGGCAGCTGTACCTCTCTAAACCGCTCGTCGATTTTTCTGTTGTTACGGTTCGCTCAAGTTTACTTTCAATTTTCGTTCAAGTCAGCTTTTTCTCCTATTCAACTGTATTCAACCAATGCACTTTTTTGTTTGTGCACTATGAACTATACAGCCTAGTGCCTAACCCCACATTCGTCAGCGATGTGCTCAATCACGCTTACAACTGTTCTCACTTACCGATCAGCACAACACTGGTACACACACCCACATAGTGCATTGCTGCAGTCTCGCTCAGCACGCACAGTGGTTGTTGTTGAGTGCATTCCTCGTGCATTCTTGCAGGCAAATTGTTGGAGTACTGCAGATGCACTTTTGGCGTAAACAAGGCCATAAATCATAAATTTTTTTCAGATCGAACGATCTTGCCGTTAGGCAGAATTGTGCTATTTAAGCACCCAAAACCGCGCGACGCGTTTAAAACGAAAGTGCAAGCTGACGAAAGCGGATGAAGTTAAGTGCAGTGGGAGTGGTTCAGTGTGTGTAATATTGTAATTACTGGCACTAATATCCTGCAGGAGCAAATTTTGGAAAAACAAAACTCCACGAGCTTGCCACATCCTGGCGTAAAAGGACATCGAAGGTCTCCTCGCAACAACAACATTTCATTCCAACATTTTCATTCCAACAATTCATTTGCAAAAGTTGTCTACGAGGGATCTCCTGGGATTCAGTCAAGGCGAATTAATACAGGTGACCTTGTTGAATCAGCTGATTTGATTTTTTTTGTGGTAGAAAAGGTCTAGATTGTCAAAATGCCTGTGTAAAACTTTGACAGTTTAAAAATGAAAAAAGCAAGCTTTGTTCAGATTGGCTGATTTTGACAATCTAAACCCAGAAAACAAAATACATTGAAATGTTGTTGTTGCCCTTACACTATCACCTGTATCCATTCGCCTTGGATTCAGTGCTCGGAAAACGTCTCCTAAAAAATCCGGCAGAGTGAAATTTCGATACAATTTGAAATCGTGAAAGTGCTTAAAATGTCATAAAATGGCAAAGAGAATTGGAAAGCAAAGCAGCTTTTTCTTTGCTTTCCAATTCTCTTTGCAAATGTGTGAATTTTGCTAAAAATAACATATTTTTAAAATTGGGAAAAAGAAAAAGTACCTAAAAGTGGACCAAACTGCTTGAAATTGGCTACAATGTTTAAATTGGCTACAATGTTTAAAACTTAAAACTAGTGGAATTTAACTTTAACAAAAAGTCAACATAAAATTACTACTCAAATGCCCCTCTCATAATGTTAAAACTTACAAAATTTATATTTCTTTAAAATTGAAATTATTCTTAAAATGTTGCTGATTTGTTAAAAAAGGAAAAGGGAAATTATCGTTTAAATTAATTATTATTACTTATAATTATATCCAATGTAAAAAAAAAGAAAAACAAAAAAAAAAAATACTAACTAGAAATGTAAGCTATTCAAAATGTTGGCTAATATCATAATTTAGTTGTAAGTCATCTCACCATTCATCGTCTCGCATGGACATACGACACAACGATGGAAAGCTGAGTAAGTGAGTTAAAACGATTATTTTATTCAATTTGAATTGAATTAGCGTAATTTTGATACCTACGTTCTACCACAGAATAAACAGTATACAGAAGGCGGAACTGAAATAATTTTGCGATTTCATTTCAGACGCGGGCGGGAGCAGCAAAGATGAGGAAAATGTATATGGAACCGAGAGACTTCGGCTATTCGAAGATATTCGCGATGACTTCGGCACACTTCTTAATTCGAAGTCAGCTTTCATAATTTGCTTTATGTTGATGTGGTCAGTCGCACATCAACTGCGAGCTGTGATTTTGCGACTGCTGCTGTGATTCACCTTGTTACCAGCGCAGCAGGTCCCATACGCACTTCGGCTATTCGAAAATATTCGCATAATTGTGTGCGCTGACTTTACATGCAATGAAATAATCAACCAACAAAAGCAAAAACACAATTTCCCTTGTTCGCGCTCATTTTTTGTGTGTATACCACTGGTCGGCAAAGCTTACTCATACGAGCAGTACGCTCAGCACACGCATTCTTACGCTCTTTCAATCAGTCGTTGTTCAGACAGCAACGAAGCAACACGTGTAGTGGCTGTGTTGATTTTTTTCTTGTGTACGCTGCAAGAAATTGTATGTATAACAAAAAATAGATGTTTTTGTTGTTGTAGTTTTTGTGTGTATGCTTTTTTGTGTTGGCCATTGGTTTCTTATTCGCTTTTCGGTTTAATTTTATACAGTGTAGAAAAATTACTCTGCGCTCACTAACACCATCTCATTGTCAATTTTTCCGACCCCTGCTTTACAACACTGGTCGGCAAAGCTTACTCATACGAGCCATGATGAAATAAACAAGGTGAAGCAAGTAGATGACATACCCTTATTTTGACAAGAGAGCTTCTGAAAAACTGACATTTCCAAAAAAAATTTTCTCAAAACATGAAATTCTTCTTCTTTGTTCGCATTAACCCACTTATGCCTCGTGTATAAAAAATTAATTTCATTAGAGAAAAGCTTCTATCGATGAACGTCTTATATCATTTTTACAGCGATGCAGATAGTGTCTGTGGTCGTATTTATGGGCAACTGTGATTGGTAACGCCCAGGCTCCAGTTCGGAGCTATAGGTAAGAGTCTGCAGATGATTTCAGTTCTTTTGAATTCAAATGGAGCGCGCACACTTTCGAAGAAGTCGTGAACTTTACTCCGCACACACCTGTCTATTTCTTTCTCCGCTCCTCATCCATTGGTACGGAAAACATGGGCACTTTGTTGCCATGTGCCGTCTTGCGATCAAAATTTTAAAACACAAGAATATTTTCGCTTTTACGTTTCGAGTGGGGTTAAAAATTTTCTCTCAATGTCAAAACGAAATTGGTTGTCAATTGCTATGTTTCAAAATAAGGGTATGGAGTGTGAGATCTTTCATCTACTTGCTTCACCTTGTTTATTTCATCATGATACGAGCAGTACGCTCAGCACACGCATTCTTACGCTCTTTCAATCAGTCGTTGTTCAGACAGCAACGAAGCAACACGTGTAGTGGCTGCGTTAATTTTTGTCTTGTGTACGCTGCAAGAAATTATATGTATGAAAAAAAATAGATGCTTTTGTTGTTGTAGTTTTTGTGTGTATGCTTTTTTGTGTTGGCGATTGGTTTCTTATTCGCTTTTCGGTTTAAGTGTAGAAAAATTACTCTGCGCTCACTAACACCATCTCATTGTCAATTTTGCCGACCCCTGTCCTAAACTAACCAGCCAGCATATTTTCCCTAATTCTTTCGAGAAAATGAAAGTAAAACTGGCAAGCCAAATTTTCAGCAGGACTATTCAAGCTGCTATTAGGACAACTGCTGAAACTATACGTTTCAAAAGTTGCTCTAAAGAATTGGCTTTATCTACGGCCAGCTTTATAGAAAATATTGACAAAATATTTGATTGCCTAAACAGTGGATCGTTATATTCCAAAAATTTTTACAGATCTGCGATTCAACTCAACAGCTTATCACATGAGTATATAAAATTCTTCCTTAAATACCTGGATGAAATCTCATTTGTTCACAAAAAGAAAAAAGTATTTTTTCTAGATGGGATGAAACTTACTCTAAAAGCTGTTTTGCTATTAGTAGACCAGCATTTTGAGAAAAAATCCGAATTTTTTTTTTTTTTATGACAAGGACATTAAACCAAGACAAACTTGAAAATATGTTTTCTATACTACGACAAAAAGGTGGTAATAATATAAATCCATCAGTGGCTGATATTAATAATATATTAGCACGCTTACTGGCCGCCAAAATTGTGCAATTGAGTTTCCACAGCAATTGTGAAGAATTAAATGATACTACGTTTCAAACGCTTTCTAATATCGTATTAAATCTCGATTCAGCTCCTGAACATAACGAAGAAACTAGTCAAACCGATGATTTCGAAGTGGATAATAATACAGCCATCCTTGCCGATTTCATATTAAATGATAATTTTCAGAACTGTTCTGAATTTACCATTGATTTAGCGTCTTTAAGATATTTTTGGGTTATGTTGTTTACAAAATACTTCCCAAAATAAACTGTGAAACATGTGCAGGTGAATTGAGAAAAGAAGATGAGGTACTAACAGTTCCTAGTGAACTTTTCATATTTCACAAAAACTTTAACTCTCTCAAAGATTTCGGCAATCTTATTAGTCCATCGCAAATTCTATTAGAGATAAGCAAAGTACACATTTCAATTTTCGGCAGCATTTTTGAAAAACAGCCACAAATTCTAGGCATACAAAATTTAATAAAAGTTAAATGTCAAAATGCTACACCACAATGGTTTTCCACATGTCCTGATCATAAAAACACAATTTTGGATTTTATGATCTTAGTTCTTCTCAGGAAGCATTGTTCATGGGCCTTAGAAAATAAAAATGTAACTAAACCCCGAAAACTTAAAATCCTAAAATCGTAATAAACTCTGGTTATTTTGACCAAATTTATTCCCACAATTGGCGGTTTTTTATCGTAGTATTGTGAGTCGTTGAGCTCCTTACAGAAATCAGCCAAAACAAAAATTTATTCTAACTTCAGTTGTTAGCCAGCGACAACAACAACCACAGGCTGTAGCCTTTCCTAATCTAATCTAATCTAATCTAATAATCTAATTTATATTAGATTACTTTTTAATAATTTTGCTTGGAAAAAATTGCATTTGGCTAAAAGAACACATTGCAAGTAAAACGAAAAATAAGAATAAAATAAAAATACTAAAAAACACATAAAAAGAATAAATAATGAAGAAAAAGTTATAAATACCAACTAAATAAGAATAATAACAATAATTAATATTTAATAATAATAATAAATACCAATAATTAAATTCATGTTTTGTTTTTGTTTTGTTAATTTAATTAACAAAAAATTTCAATTTGTAAGCTATTCTCAATAGCATTTACACTTTTGACAATTTATCAATTAAAGAGCTTTACTTTTAGAAATAGAATGCCAATTCTTGACAAATAGTAAAAACTTGAGAAATAGTCAATATGGTGAATTTATTAAGAATTGGGCTGTTAATACATGAATTTGAAAAATTTATCGGTATGACTTTTATTAGGCCAGAAGGCAACGTAGCCTACATGAATGCCAACATTGCACAGCAGAAATTCATGGTTTTGTTTTTGTATCAATAAGAACGCACACTCTACTGTACGCCTTTGCGAATTCACATGGTTCATTATTCATAGCAGAACCGAAAGCCATGGAAATTCAATTTGCTTTTCACCTTGTGCAGTTGCTCGTATTGTTTTCAATCGCCTCAGCGCATACACAAGCAACACGCACGTTTATTTTCACACGGACACACACCCTTGCATATTCGAATTTGCAAACGGTACGCCGCGGCGCGCCGTCTCGTGCCAATCAGCACAGCACAGCTCGCAATTGATGTTCCTTGTCGAACACCCCAACAGAGAATGAAGGTGATCTTCGAAAATTTAAGTTTGCTGAAGCCAGCGACAAAACTTCGCATAGCCGAAGTACTACTGGGCCTCGTCCCCTTTACTGCTTCCCCCCGCATCCACAAACGGGCCGTACCGCTGGAACCCGCAAAGAAAATTTTCTTTACACCAGATGCGCATTCTGTATATTGTTTGTTCTGTGGTTCTACTTAGATCTAGAGAAGTGCACTCTAGGGTACAACATCAACCCTAATCCAGCTATGGATGTTATTTCCTTGCCACTGTTTTTGCACCTGCTCTTTCTTATTTTTATTTTATTTGTCACCTGGTCCTAGTAAAGACGGTTTAGATATTTTGGCATGATGATTTTTTTTTTCTATTGTTGCGTGTTGCTTGATGTGTGGTTACAAGAACCTCGACCCAGCCGACATGATTAGCCGAAGACCAAACCAGCAGGCCACCCCGTATCCACCACGAGCTACATATATTTTCGATTGATTTTGCAAACCCGCGCGCAACATAGAATGGCGCCCAACGACGTTTCGACGTTCCAACGTAGCAAGAGTTGCAAGTTTTGAGTTGAGGCGCAACAATAGAACAACGCCCAACGTTGCAACGAAGCAATAGGTGTAAGTTAAGAACTGAGACAGTGCAGGAAATTGTTCATAGTCTAAAGAATCAGGTTAACATTCATAGTTTTCAGTGTATTTCGAAGTTAGGTTTAATGTTATAAGTCCCGGTTAATCTGGAAACTCATTTTCGGAGCCGCGTTGCGATAACATCAAACATAACCTAACCAATTAATCGAATGCGAACTGCCGTTTTACTTAGGTTCAACGTGTAATTTTTTTTACTGAATTTTTCGGAAGCGTGAGACCGTGATTATTGAATTGCCAGTTTGATTTCATGCAGCCACTGCGGAAGATTTCTTCAGGAGATCCAAACCTGATTATTTTATTTTGAATTGTAAGGCTACGCGAATTTACTTTTCCATATAATGCTATTTTTCGGAAGATGCATATGACGTAGTATTCTTGCTAGGAGTAATATGAGTAGAGTCAATACTGTATCGCTCGTGCGGTCATATTTTGCCTACACATTCCGACCTTGCATTTCAAATTCTAATGCTTTGCTGTCCTACATGTTGTATTGTTGACATTCCCCGTTTAAAATGAAAACCGAAAGCTTTTTATTACTATTTTGTTATTTTGCCAATTTATGATATTTTTAGGAACTTAATGTTTTTTTGTTCTACTGATTGAGTTGGTATGGAAACTCATAAAAAGAATTTAAATAGGATTTTTCGTGGTAGAGGCTCACTTTCAAGAGTGGTGCACTCTCCGCCCGGTACTAGTACAGACCAGCAACCATTGCTAACAAGCGCTGTAGACGCTACTGCTGGTGAAAATATGTCCAATCCAAACGATTCTTTGCTTTTGCCACCTTTGAACGAACAATTTGCGTCCGCGCCGAATATGAATTCGCCGCGATCTGACATACCTACTATGGGTAAAAATCCACAGTGAACAAGTCATAACTCCTCCACAATAGACGATTTAGCCACATACCTCCGTCAGACCATTCGCGATACCCAAGAAGAGTTTCGTCGAGAATTAAGTTCCTTGCGAAGCGATTTCGCTACTTTGAATGTTGCTGAAGCTAGACCCAACGCAAATAATGGCGGTATGACTTCAGCATCAGACCACTCGAGTAACTCAGTTGCAAATAATTCTATTAAATTGCAGAAATGGAATATTTCTTACGACGGCACAACTAGCGTTTCTGATTTCCTTTTTAAAATTGACACCTTAAGCGAACGAACAAAATGTCCCATGGACCACCTGTTGTCGAATTTCCATATTTTCCTGAAAGGAAAAGCTGAGATTTTTTATTGGACTTTCAGTAGACAGAATCCCTCTGCTTCATATCCGCGCTTGTGTTACGCCTTAAGAAAAGAGTTCGGTGTTTTAGAAACAGACCATGAAGTAATTTTGAAAATTTCTTTGCGCAAACAGCAGCCGAAGGAAAGCTATGACGATTTTCATTCAGCGTTTATCGCGATGAACGCAAGGCTTAGCAATCCGATGATGGACGGAACACTTATTGACATTATGAAACGGAATTTAAATACAAATTTGAAATTCATGTTGTTTAACACTGAATCTAAGCATTTAGACGATTTCCGAGATTTGGCTCGTAAGGCAGAGAAGTTGATACGCGAAAGCAAATTCTCACCAATCGTGTTCAATCAGAATCGGCAGCTGAATGAGTTGCACAGTGCTGACAGCGATGATGATGTTAGTGATCCTCAACTCGAAGCGTTGAGATTCGCTCGTTATCCAACCAATCCGGATTATTCAAAAATACAGTGCTGGAATTGTAGAACGTACGGCCACTCTTATATTTACTGTCCAGAAGAACAACGGAACTTATTTTGCTTTAAATGCGGACAGAGTGGCGTAGTTACTCCAAAGTGTACAAATAAACACTTGGGAAACCGGAAATCGAGCGAGTTGGCTTCCGGGGACTCTCGCTCGACCCAGTAAGTCCCGAGAAAGTTAATTCTACAAAACCAATTGATTCTATGCCTGTCTTAGAAAAGCAACAAACCGGCAAAATTACTATTTTAAAATCACTTACACGTGATATTGCTTGCCAAACCGACAATCCGTGCTTATCTTTGCATCAGCGGAAACTTTTGTATGAAAATGCAAAGGCCAAGACCTTGAATACCGAAAGTAGAACAGCCAGTAAAATTCTAAAGTGTAGACGCCGATACAAAAAACGGGAGGCTAACCGAAAGTTAGTTGAATCCACTGTTATACATAACGACGATCGACCTTACGCTAAAATCACAATTTGCGATGAAACATTTATGGCACTTTTAGATTCTGGTGCCCATGTTTCTGTACTTGGGAAGAATTCAGAGTCGTTTCTCAGCCGTAAATGCATTTCGATTAGACCCATTAGATCTTCGATGTCCACTGCTGATGGCACAAAACAACCCGTGTTAGGTTTCTGTTCTTTGCCTGTTACATACAAGGATGTGACGAAAACAATTGACAACATTAAGGCAAGAGGTTTATCTCGGCGTAGATTTTTGGCGCAGCTTTGCCTTAGCACCACATATAATATCAGAAATATCCACATTGTCCCTAAATGAAGAAAAAAATGTAAACATGCAAGATTTGAGTCCTGAAGAACGCCTGGAATTGGATAAAGTTATTTTGAGGTTTCCTTCGTTTTCGAAGCGTGGATTAGGATGCACAAGCTTATTGGAGCATCATATTGACACTGGCGATGCTGTGCCAGTGAAGTCTAAGCATTTTCCGCTTTCTCCACCCCTTCAGGTTGAAGTATATGCAGAAGTCGAGCGTTTGCTTAAATTAGGAGTGACCGAAGAGTCAAATTCACCTTGGTGTAGTCCAGTGGTGTTGGTGCGCAAACCAGGAAAAGTCAGACTTTGCATCGATTCCAGAAAAGTTAGTGCACTCACTCAAAGACTCATATCCTCTTCCTCATATTAACGGACTTCTCAGCCGACTG
Source organism: Melieria crassipennis (assembly GCA_963668005.1). NCBI lineage: Eukaryota > Metazoa > Arthropoda > Insecta > Diptera > Ulidiidae > Melieria > Melieria crassipennis. Next base: position 33,923,384 of record OY764963.1, on the reverse strand, counting down.
AAGGACACTCATTTTATTAGCGGAAAGATAGATAGATTTGAAAGACGCATTTTTCCAAATAAAATTATCGGAATCGTCAAAAGAGAAAACCGCTTTTGCTATACCTGGCTTACCACTTTACCACTTTAAGGTAATGCCGTTCGGCTTGTGTATTGGACCGCAGACAATGAGTAGGTTGATGGACAAAGTAATTCCGTCCCGCTTGAGAGAGACAGTTTTTATTTTTCTGGATGACCTGTTAGTGTGCAGTGCGGATTTTAAATCTCATTTGCAGCTGGTGAGCGAAGTAGCAGACTGTCTCCGTAAAGCTAATCTTACAATTAACGTGGAAAAGAGCAAATTTTGTCAGAAAGAAATTAAATATTTAGGGTATTTGATAGTAAAGTGATGTTTGAAAGTAGACCCAGATAAGGTTGAGGCGGTGAAAAATTTTCCAGTGCCAAAATCGCCGCGCCAAGTTCGCCGTTTTATTGGTATGGTAAACTGGTATCGCTCGTTTATTACGAACTTTGCCGATCTTGCTGGCCCGCTAACAGATTGCCTACGAAAATCTGCTGGCCCCTTTAAGCTCACTTCAGAAGCAATCAATGCCTTTGAAAAACTAAAACAAGCATTATCGACTGCCCCTGTTCTCGCTCAGCCAGATTTCACAAATTGGTGTTGGCGGCGTGCTTTATCAGTTTGATGACGATGGTAAAGAACGACCGATTGCATTTGTATCCGAAAAATTAAATAAGGCACAGCGTAACTACACTGTCACGGAATTAGAGTGCTTGGCGGCCGTAGTTAGCGTAAAGCGATTTAGACCTTACGTCGAAGGCATGACATTTCGCATCCTTACGGATCATTCGTCGCTCAAATGGTTAATGACGCAAAAAGATCTAAGTGGAAGATTAGCGAGATGGTCTTTGTTCCTTCAGCGCTACGATTTCACGATGGAGCACAGAAAAGGATCTTTGAATGTCGTTCCAGACGCGTTGTCAAGATTCGATGTAGATGCACTTGCACCGGAAAATAAAGCACCCTGTGAAATTGACTTGACTTCTCCCGCCTTTAATAGCGAAGAATATCGCACTCTCCGACAGGCCGTTCGAGACAATCAGGATTTTCTTCCTGACACCTGTCTGTCGAACGATTTCATATATCGGGTGTTTTTTTTAGAGGTATAGAACTTCGAATTGAAATAAAACACAAGAAAATCGTTTTAATGTCCATCAATTTGGCTTTATTGGAAGGATAATTTAATGCCATTAATGTTTAAATATGATTTTGGGCATGTGGCCGCCGCGGCTGGCTCGAATGAAGCCAATTCTACAGGTCCAATTTTCAACCACTTTTTCGAGCATTTGGGGCCGTATGTCGGCAATAACGCCACGAATGTTGGTTTCCAAGTCCCCTAACGTTTCTGGTTTGTTGGCGTAGACGAGCGACTTCACATATCCCCAAAGAAAATAATCCAATGGTGTCAAATCACACGATCTTGGTGGCCAATTGACAGGTCCATTCCGCGAAATTATGCGCTCATCGAATGTTTCCTTCAATAAATCGATTGTGACGTGCGCTGTGTGGCATGTAGCGCCGTCTTGTTGGAACCACAACTCATCCACATTCATGCCATCCAATTCGGGAAAAAAAATTGTCGGTTATCATGGCTCTATACCGGTCTCCATTAACGGTAACTGACTCCTCTTCTGACTGGGTCCTCTTCAACATTTTGCTCTACAGCGGCAATTGTTTCTTCGGTGCGCACTGTTCGACGTCTCTGCGGATGCGTATTATCACATAGAGTAAACGTAGTGCGAAAACGACCCATGGTTAACCGAATTAATTGCTCTGATGGACGATTATGTCGACCATAAAATGGACGGAGCTTGCGGTAAACTTCGCGAACTGAACCATTATTTTCGAAATAAATTTGCACGATTTGCAAGCGTTGTTCTTTTGTCAACCTGTTCATGATGAAATGGCAAACCAAACTGAACATAAATGACATTAGAGTTGCCAGATTTGACCACAAAATGCCAGTTTTATCTCTATTCGAAAAACAAACCTCTAAAAAAAACACCCGTTATAAGCGTGTTCAATTTAGGAAAGGTATAAAAGAAGAAGAAGATAGGCTATGGCGTTTATGGTTACCTAAAGATCTAACTCGTGAAGCAATACGGATTGCGCACAATTCTAATGCAAGTTGCCACGGCGGATTCGAAAAGACTTTAGCCCGCATTCGACAGAAATATTTTTGGCCTCGAATGGCAAAAGATGTTAAGGAATATGTGCTGAACTGCGACGCATGTAAAACCATGAAATGCTCAAACCGGATCTCAAGGCCACCTATGGGTAAATCACTTGAATCTGAAAGACCTTTTCAGCGCATGTACTGCGATTTTCTTGGTCCTTATCCATGCACAAAATCAAAAAACCAGTTTCTTTTTATTCTTCTCGACCACTTATCTAAATGTATGTTTCTAAAGCCAATGCGCACAGCAACCTCCAGCAATGTTATCGATTTCTTGCAGAATGAAATTTTTCCGACTTTTGGTGTACCTCAGTATTTACATAGCGATAACGGAAGGCAGTTTATATCAAAAGAAATGAGCAAATTTTTGAGTTTGCCTCAAGCAAACGCTTCTGAACGCATAAATAGCGAAATCATAACAAAAATCAGATACTTGATTCGTGAAGATAATGACCACTCCAAATGGGATAGATACATTCCACAAATTCTATCCATACTTCGAAGCGACTATCATTCGTCAATAAATTGCTCTCCTTATTTTGCCCTTTTTGGACAAAATATGGTTCAACATGGATCTTCGTACCTAGTCTTGGATAAATTAAATTGTTTAGATGAGGGTCAAGTACTAGTGAAACCACCTGATCGCTTAAGCAGTATCAGAGAAAACGTCAGAAAGAATCTGAAGCTAGCGCACGAAAAAGCAGCAAAGTCGTATAATTTGCGAACCAGTGACTACGTGACGCGAAACTCGGAGGAGAAATGATTTTCAGACCATTTTTTGCTTTTTCCAATCGTCCGATAGTGTATGGGTTTTTTTACCCAAACATTCGCAAAGCACCGGTTACCAGTCAATTGTTTGCATCTTATAGTGCTAACTTTTCTTATTCGCTGTAAATATAGCATTGCAAACCAACTTGTTTTACTGGTCTAAGTAATTTTGATTGTAACGCGTACAAAAAAAAGCAGAAACAAATTATTTCATACGCTGAAGTCAGCAGATATTCGGTTTCTTTTTCCTTCAGTTCATGTCTCATTGAGTTTGCCGTTTCTAGTGCAGCAAGAAACAGTGATGGCAAGTTGAACTCTTTTCAAACGCAGAGCTGCAACTCAAGCAATGCGAACGTTAAGGCTTTGAGAGCAGTCAGCAAAAACTGAAATAAAATCATATTAAAACACGAGGCAACATACTTATGACGTTTTTCAGCAACAACGTTTTTTTGCAATAAATTTCCTATAAACGTACTACAGAATGAAAGCAAAAAAAAACCAATTATTTTATTTGCAAATAAACATCGAACGCACCAGCAGCCCTTGCCCTGGCGTTTGTATGGCGAATTTTTTGTACGAACCCTAATAAAATTTACCGAATTTGCGACTCTGTTTCGCGTCATGTAGTCATTGTTGCGAACGCGCAAGGTTGATTACAAGGAAGGACAGGTTGTATATCGCAAGAATTTTACGCTCAGCAAAGCTGGAAATGCTACCAATGCCAAGTTTAATCCGAAGTTCGTCAAATGTCGCATACGCAAGATAGTTGGAAATGCATTATACAATGTAGAGGATATGGAAGGTAATTTTACAGGCAGATACCATGCATCTGACTTAAAATATTGAAATCTATCAGTTTTTTTTTTTGGCCCGGCTGCGTGGGTCGAGCCACACGTTTTGTATATTGGTATATTTTTCATTACTACCACAATTAGCAAACCTTTTTTCCGGTTCGTTCTTTCGGCAGGCCTTATAACGAAGCCGTGTTCTGTTACGGTTCGCTCAAGTTTATTTTCAATTTTCGTTCAAGTCAGCTTTTTCTCCTATTCAACTGTATTCAACCAATGCACCTTTTTGTTTGTGCACTATGAACTATACAGCCTAGTGCCTAACCCCACATTCGTCAGCGATGTGCTCAATCACGCTTACAATTGTTCTCACTTACCGATCAGAACAACACTGGTACACACACCCACACAGTGCATTGCTGCAGTCTCGCTCAGAACGCACAGTGGTTGTTGTTGAGTGCATTCCTCGTGCATTCTTGCAGGCAAATTGTTGGAGTACTGCAGATGCACTTTTGGCGTAAACAAGGCCATAAATCATAAATTTTTTTCAGATCGAACGATCTTGCCGTTAGGCAGAATTGTGCTATTTAAGCACCCAAAACCGCGCGACGCGTTTAAAACGAAAGTGCAAGCTGACGAAAGCGGATGAAGTTAAGTGCAGTGGGAGTGGTTCAGTGTGTGTAATATTGTAATTACTGGCACTAATATCCTGCAGGAGCAAATTTTGGAAAAACAAAACTCCACGAGCTTGCCACATCCTGGCGTAAAAGGACATCGAAAGTCTCCTCGCAACAACAACATTTCATTCCAACATTTTCATTCCAACAATTCATTTGCAAAAGTTGTCTACGAGGGATCTCCTGGGATTCAGTCAAGGCGAATTAATACAGGTGACCTTGTTGAATCAGCTGATTTGATTTTTTTGTGGTAGAAAAGGTCTAGATTGTCAAAATGCCTGTGTAAAACTTTGACAGTTTAAAAATGAAAAAAGCAAGCTTTGTTCAGATTGGCTGATTTTGACAATCTAAACCCAGAAAACAAAATACATTGAAATGTTGTTGTTGCCCTTACGCTATGACCTGTATCCATTCGCCTTGGATTCAGTGCTCGGAAAACGTCTCCTAAAAAATCCGGCAGAGTGAAATTTCGATACAATTTGAAATCGTGAAAGTGCTTAAAAAGTCATAAAATGGCAAAGAGCTTTTTCTTTGCTTTCCAATTCTCTTTGCAAATGTGTGAATTTTGCTAAAAATAACATATTTTTAAAATTGGGAAAAAGAAAAAGTACCTAAAAGTGGACCAAACTGCTTGAAATTGGCTACAATGTTTAAATTGGCTACAATGTTTAAAACTTAAAACAAGTTAAATTTAACTTTAACAAAAAGACAACATAAAATTACTACTAAAATGCCCCTCTCATAATGTTAAAACTTACAAAATTTATATTTCTTTAAAATTGAAAACCTTAAATTCTAATCGTGCAATTATTCTTAAAATGTTGCTGAATTGTTAAAAAAGGAAAAGGGAAATTATCGTTTAAATTAATTATGCTACAATACTTATAATTATATCCAATGTAAAAAAAAAGAAAAACCAAAAAAAAAATACTAACTAGAAATGTAAGCTATTCAAAATGTTGGCTAATATCATAATTTAGTTGTAAGTCATCTCACCATTCATCGTCTCGCATGGCCATACGACACAACGATGGAAAGCTGAGTAAGTGAGTTAAAACGATTATTTTATTCAATTTGAATTGAATTAGCGTAATTTTGATACCTACTTTCTACTTAAATCTAGTTAAAAAATTATTTAAAATGTTGTTGCATAATTTGAATATTTACCAATGAAATTCTCTTTGTACTCGTATATTTCGAAAATGTGTATTTGAATTTACATGCTAAGGGGAATGTCGACGGAATAGGATGCCATAAGCGAAGCAGACGTTTTGGTTAAGGGGCTATCGAAGATTTCGAGTGCTTAGGTAGCCATAGGCGTATACAAAGGGGAGGGAGAACAACAGGTACAACATCAATCCTAATCCAGCTATGGATGTTATTTCCTTGCCACTGTGTTTGCACCTGCGCTTTCTTATTTTTATTTTATTTGTCACCTGGTCCTAGTAAAGACGGTTTAGATATTTTGGCATGATGATTTTTTTTTCTATTCTAGCCGAAGACCAAACCAGCATGCCACCCCGTATCCACCACGAGCTACATATATTTTCGATTGATTTTGCAAACCCGCGCCCAACACTGTTCACCGAATACTCCAGACTGTCAACCCGTTTGTCCCAATTGGCCATTCGCGGCTAAAGGTGCTCAACTGTCACCTTCAGCCTATTGAAAATTTCCTCCACCTTCTGCTCTATGCGCGCAGAATTTGCTGCCATTCCTCGGTTCGCCATTTTTGCTATTTCCTGATTCGTAGTTTCCATTTTGGCTGAAATTTCATCATTCACATTCTCGATTTTTGCGAAAATCAGTTCTGTAGGCTTGTTCGTTTCTCTGGATCGTGCTTCAAAAAAACACACTTAAATTCTTGAATGCAGTGAGCAACCAGCAATCACTTTATTTACAAGTTCACCCTTTACTGTCTTTACACTTGTTGCTTATTGGACTATTCCGTGTTTCACCTTTGCTTGCCAAAACTAAACTGCCCCGTCGCGCAAATCGTTTTCGCACATTCCAATTGGACTACAAATTTCCATTACAAACACGAGCCATCCTTGCCATGGCGAAATTATAGCAAGCCGGCCGTATTCTAAAAGCGCATGTCTAAGAGTATGCCCCTAAAAGCATTCTGGTGCATAGCACAGCGACAGAGTGCCTTATCGTTACGATATGTTTTCTGATGCTTGAATGTTCCAATTTACCAAAATAACAAATATTACGCATTTGGCTCATGGAGCAGCTGAGCAAAGTATGAAAACAAGCAATCGATGTTGCCAATCTAAAGCGGCCCATACACGATACAATTTGGTCATGCGACCGGTCGTACAAAAGGTTGGTCGTTAGGACACATACGTTGCGATTTCCGACACAACTCGTTCGCCCAACTTCATTTTGCTCATAAATTTTGTTGAGTGCAGACGCAATGACAAACAAAATAATTGCGCCTCTGATCATCAATGAAATTATAGAAGAGGAAGAGAGCAGTGGAAATTCAAACGCAGTGTTTTCTTAAACGCCGTGTCCGTGGAAATATTCTCCAATTCGTCGTCCGAAGTCTCATTTTGGTGAATTTTTTTCAGCTTATTCATCTTCACGCCCTCAATAGTACCATTGGGATCAATTTTTGTATGGGTTGTCAAAAGTTTTTCATGTGCGGTATGACGAAAACTTTTATTTTTGTATTTTCTACATTTGCTGTTCCATAGTTCCAGCAAATTTCGATAAGCTTCAATAAAATCGCTCCAGTTTTCGTTGCGCTCGTCAATTTCGTTCGCAACGCACAAAAGCTGAAACACGAATGAACTCAGAAAATTGCACGAAATTGTACAACATACCCATGCACGTTGCGACCGCTCACACAACACGACCGAAATATCAAAATATTTTGGTTTTCATACAACCGGTTGTGCGACACGTACAACTGCGCTACACACGATGCGATTTTGTGTACAACCTTGTCCAGTTGTACAACGAATCGCACCGTGTATGGGCCGCATAAGCAGTGATCCAATTGGTTTTGTCGCCTACGAAATAGAGACTATGTCTAAACTTAGCGAAAGCGACATCTGTGTTCGGTGTTAGTGTTGTCGTGCTGTCGTCCAGCGTAAGCGTTCCGATATGATTGTTTTGATTCAATTTCCATGTGTTCGGGGCATTATACACCAAGCGTTAAACGATGGTAATTAACACATTGAATAATCGATAACAGATAGAACCAACCAAAAACAACTAAAATGCATACCGTCAAGGAATTGCATTTTATTTTACCCACTTTTCAATTTTGAATAAAAAATATTGATTTAAAATAATTTTGCAGATTAATTTTAACATATTTCATTATTTTAGACACAGTTTTTTATTCTATGTGAAACTCGATTTTGATTGTAGCCTTAAGCTAACCATCACCAAGGAAGCTGATTCGCTGTCATTCCGCACAAAACGCTTAAAAAAGTTGAAAGTTGGAGCACCTTTTCCGTTTGGCGCGTCCTGTGTGACATTGTGTAATTTACTCTATGGAAATATACTGTTTCAACTTTTTTGATAGCCGCGCAAGACGCGCTGCCGTGCAGGACGCACGGTGTGTACTTTCGCTTTAAATATCGGAAATTGCAATTCGACGCTCGTTGTGGGATTGGAAAGGCAAAAATTAACACAACAGATATTAGTGGTATGTATGTAGTTAATATGTATGTACATACGTATACAAAATGCCGTGCAACAATTTCACTTGAATCACTTATATTGTGACGATACTGCACGCTGTCGCTGTGCAAGGCACTGGAAAGCTTTTACGTGACATGCTTTTAGGGGCATACTTTTAGAATACGACCGGCTTGTGCTGGCATACTTTTAGGGGCCTGATAATTTCGCTAGAACATTCGCAAAGATGACAAGCGATAATACTGGAAGTTTTGAGTCCAATTACAATGTGCGAGAACGATCTGCGCGACAAGCAACCAAATATAAAAGGCAGCCGGAGTTTGGTTTTAGCAAGCAAAGGTGCAACACGGAGTAGTCCAATAAGTAACACGTGTGAGGACAGTGAAGTGCGAAATTGCTAGTTGTTAACTGCGTTTAAAAATTTAAGTGTGTTTTATTTTGAAGTACAATCGAGAGAAAATTAGCCTGCGTTGAGGTGGCCGAGCGAATTTTCGTAACAATATACATATGTAGGAGCAGAGATAACACGGGTTTGTTTTGTTTAAATTTCTCTTTTATTGTAGTTTAGAAGTTAGGTTAGGTTAGGTAGAGAAGGGTGTGTGCGTCCCAAGGGCAGCACTTCCACTCGGAGGCCAAAATGGCCCATTGTGAATCCCTTCTTAGAAGATTCTGGAGCTAGCCAGTGGCTCTCGCAGGCCAAGTCTGTCAGGAACCTTGACCCCAAGGTACGGAGACGGCGTTCCTGCAGAGCCGGGCAGTGGCACAGGTAGTGTTGGATCGTTTCCACTTCTTCCTCATCTCCACAGCTTCTGCAGACATCACTGGACGAGAGGCACCATTTGACAAGCATGGATCCAATGGCGCAGTGTCCAGTGATGACTCCAACAAGCTGCCTAATAGAGGTTCGACTCAGGGACAGTACATATCGTGTTTTCCTCACGGAAAGGGAAGGCCATATTGCCCGGCAGGTACTGCAATCAGTTCTGCTCCGCCATGAGGACTCGATGTAAGTTTCGCTCAACCTGTCAATACGCAAATACAGGGCAGATATCGGAGGGAGCACAGAGTTATCCACTTCGGTGAGAGGCAGGGCGACCCCCTTTCTTGCCATCTCATCCGCTGCCTCGTTTCCTGCCACTCCAGAGTGGCCCGGAACCCAGCAGAGAGTGACACGGTGATGCCTCGAAGTGCAGTGCGACAACTCTGCACTACCTTCGATTTCACAGTGGCTGATTACAGCGCTTTAAGAGCTGGCTGACTATCCACACAGATTGTGATATCCGTGGGTGGTAATCCGATGTCGCGGATTAGTTCAGCAGCTTTCCAGATTGCAAAAATCTCCGCCTGAAAGATGCTACAGAGGTCCGGGAGTCTGAAAGACCGTTGTGCCCCAGTTCATCTGAGTGGAGACCAGCTCCTGTACCTTCCTTCATCTTAGAACCGTCTGTGAAGATGGTGATGGAGGCGTCTCTTGTCACACTTGTAAGTCCCCATTCTACCCTTGAGGGAAAGGAGGTGAGTGCGCGCCAATCAAAATCCAGGTGTGGAATCAGATAGTCCGTGCAGGAATCTAATTGCTGTTCTGTACCTGGCCTCGTAAATGACCTTAAAATCCCAGAGTGTCCATAAGCGTGCTCTTTCCACAGGTTGGCCTCTCTCAGTCTGAGAGCGCCTTTTGCGGCACAGCACTTAATGAACTGCTCTATTGGGTGGAGATGTAGAATCATCTCTAGGCTTGCCTGGGGAGTGCTTTTGACTGTTCCTGCTATTCCCATAGCCGCCAGTCTCTGTACCTTCGTCAGTTGCGTCGTCAAGGACTTGGTCTCCGTGGCCGGCCACCAGACAATGGCTCCGTAACATAAGATCGGCCGAATGATCGCTGTATACATCCAGTGGACAATGCTCGGCCACAAACCCCACTTTTTCCCGAAGGTCTTCTGCCAAACGTAGAAGGCATTCAAGCTCTTCTTCACCCGCTCTTCCACGTTGCGTCTCCAAGAAAGCTTGGAGTCGAGTGTGGTGCCAAGGTATTTCACCTCGGGTGAGAGGGTGATAGTGATGCCGCTAAGTTTCGGCAGCCTAAACTCCGGTATTTTGTATCTCCGGGTGAACAGTACCATAACCGTCTTTGAGGGGTTAACTCCTAGACCGTTCTGCTTTGCCCACCTAGAGAGTTCTCCTAAAGCAGACTCCATGAGATTACTGATGGTGGACAGAAATTTTCCAGGGATCAGGATAGTGATGTTGTCTGCATATGCTACTACACGTAGCCTCCTGGATTCGAAGATCTCGAGGATGCTGTTCAGCACAAGCAGCCACAGCAGAGGCGAAAGGACGCCCCCCTGAGGTGTGCCCCTTGTGGTTAACCTCCTCACCGAGCACGAGCCTAGGCCGGAGTGAACCCTTCTGCTACTAAGCATGTCACTGGTCCACCTCACCACTATCTCGTCCACTTCGAATTTTCTAAGTGCACTGGTTATTGTCACTATTGTCTCTAGAGTGACGTTATTTAAGGCCCCCTCAATATCGAGGAAAGCGGCTAACGTATACTCCTTGACACTCAGCGATTTTTCGATCGTCTGAATAACCTCATGCAAGGCGCTGTCTACAGATTTTCCCCTGCAATACGCATGTTGCGTCCTACAGAGTCCCCTGGACTGTGCCACTCCCCTGACATAGACATCAACCAGCCTCTCCAAAGTCTTAAGAAAGAACGATGACAGGCTGATCGGTCTGTAGTCCTTTGCAGTGATGTGGTTTGACTTCCCCGCCTTGGGAATGAACACCACCCTAACCTCTTTCCAGGCGCATGATACATAGCCCTGTTGGAGAGATTCCCGAAAGATTCGCACCAAGACTTTGACCACTGCCTCCTTAGACCATTGCAGCATAGCCGGAATGACACCATCGGGACCCGGAGATTTGTACGGGTTGAAGGTGTCTATCGCCCATGCCACTTTGACCTCATCGATAATCCCCTGAACCAAAACATCAGGTCGTGACGAGTGCTGTCTATGAGACGTGGTCGCCTCAACAACACTCGATTCTGTCCACGAGCCGTCAGGTTTCCTAATGCTGCCAGGGTTATGTGATGCCCCAGCTAGCACCTTGCGAAGTCTGGCGGCCTCGTTGACATTGTCGAGGGATTCGCAGTACCTCCTCCAATTATCCCGCTTGGCCGCCCTAATAGTCTTCTTAAATTTATTAAAGCTAGCCTTGTAGGCTCCCCAGTCTTCTTCAGTTCGGCTAAGTTTAGCCTTATTGAAGAGACGTCTAGTATCTGTTCTAAGTTGTCTTAGCTCTGGGGTCCACCACACCGCGTTGGTTTTCCATGGAGCTCGACTTTTAGGACAAGATTCGTTAAAGGACTTGTTAAGCACTTTCGTTAGAAGACCAACTGACCTGTCAATGTTGTCTCTCTCGAATGTAGCACTCGCTTTACGCGATGCCAGTTTCTGAGAAACTAGTGCACTGAATTTAGGCCAGTTAGTCTTTCTCGGATTCCTATAGGTTTGTGTCGGCCTCGATAGCTCAGCGGGTAGCGCGCTGGCTTCTCATACCGAGCGCCCTAGGTTCGATTCCTGGCTTGGGCTGGAAAAAACACTTCTACTTCTATCGCTATCCACATGAAGTAGATGAGAATTACAAGAATCGCAAAAGTGCGCTCTTGGCAGGCAATGGCAAAACCTCCAAGTGTGAAAGAAAAACTGCCAATCGCCGTTCGGATTCGGCGTTAAACTGTAGGTCCCCTCCCTCCCTTTCCCCATCCGTTTGAAATGTGTGTTGTATCACATGTTGGAAAAAACAGTGTTGCATACACATTTCAAACGGGTGGAATTTGTGGTATCACAACGGGCCCATAGGCCTAAGTGTGTCTCATACAGAGGCAGCCACTAAACCAACCAACCAACCTATAGGTTTGTGGACATACAACCTCTATGGCCACTGAAAATACTATACGGTTGTGGTAGGAGAACGAACATTCCGTCAGTACTTTCCAGTCGACCACGGAAATAGTGTTGGAGTCGGTAACTAAGGTAATATCTATAACCTCCTCCCTAACCCTGTTGTGAAAAGTCGGCGTATTGCCTCCATTGCACAGCACAAGGTTAGAGCCAAGAAGAAATTCAAAAATTGACTCACCCCTACTGTTGGTGTCGGAACTTCCCCACAGCATGTGTAGTGCATTAGCGTCACACCCGATGATGAGGTCGAGCCTCCGTGATCGGGCGTGCGCAGCAAGGTCCCGGACTTCCTTCGGCGGTGATTCCTCCCCTTCGAATGGCATGTATGCGGACGACAGGATCAAGTCTCGCCCATCGCGTCGTTCGCATGCAGCCACACACAGGTCACCAGTACTGTAATGGGACAAAAGAAACAAATCAATGCACTTTCTGTATACAATACAAGCTTAGCTTATATCTTACCTTCACCGCGTGAATGAAGCAATCTAAATTGACCTGAATCCAAGCCACAAACCCTGTTTCCTACGATCCAGGGTTCCTGAATTAGAGCCAGGTCAACTCCGGTCTCCTCAAGGAACTGCATAAGGTCGTGGGTGGCGGCTTTAGAGTGGTGCAGGTTTATCTGCACCACCTTCAGCCAGTTTAGAAGTTTAGTTAGTTTGATTTAGTTTGACGCTTATTTGATAGTTTAGTCCGTTGCCTTCCGTGTCTCTCGCTCAACTGCCGAGTCGTCCGTTTTCCGTTGCCTCTTCCGCTCAGTTACGTATTCGTACGTACTTTCGTCCAGTCCGTGTTGTCCGTTCCTTAGGGTCGCATCCCATTTCCCACATTCGGCCAGCCTGACCTATCGTTCGGCTCGGACGATATAGCCCACGGTTTTATGAACTCGGCGACGGTGGTTGTGCGCCGTGGCCCTTCGCCTTCTCCAACCTTTTCTACTTCGTACCGGTTGTTGGGCATTATTTTCGTAACTTTATATGGTCCAAGGAATTTAGGGCGGAACCTAAGTCCACTGCCGAACTGCGTTTGCTTGATGGCTACTAGCTCATTCACTCGGTACACGGTCGCCTTCGTTCTCTTGGTATCGAAATTCCTACAGTTCTCTTGCTGTATGTTCTCTATGTTCTCCTTCGCCTCCTCTCGGGCATCTTCGCGCTCTCGATCCAGTTCCTCTATTGCTTCGTCCTGCAGAAATTCTCGCAACTCCGGGTCTAATCTTACTCGCATCTTCACCCCTATGAGCAGCCTAAATGGTGAAACCTTGGTGCTTCTAGGCGGAGTATGGTTAATCGTCTGCTGTACTCGCTCCACGTACTTGTACCAGCTACCCGGACACTCGGAACACATCTTGGCTAACATTGGTATGATGTTTTGGTTCAGGGGATTATCGATGAGGTCAAAGTGGCATGGGCGATAGACACCTTCAACCCGTACAAATCTCCGGGTCCCGATAGTGTCATTCCGGCTATGCTGCAATGGTCTAAGGAGGCAGTGGTCAAAGTCTTGGTGCGAATCTTTCGGTGGATCCGCTCGACTTGGCCGTTCCCTCTGGGAACACCTGTGGTGATCAGCAAATGCTGTATGCCCTCGTCTTCGCAGTAGGACGTGAAAGAATTCGACGTAAACGCCGCACCTCTGTCAGAGATAATGCGCTTAGTGTTTCCAAACCCCGAAGATTCCCTTTTTAATCTCTCAACAAATACAAATTTCGTGAATCCGTCGACCACCACGAGAATGTAGCTATAGCGCTTGTTTGTTTTCTCCATGGGTCCACATTGACCATGTGGAATGTTCCCAGCGGTCGATCTTCTTTGTGTATCGGCTCCAAAAATCCCTCCCTTTTCCCTCCTTTTGCTTCCGAGATGATGTACGGCACGCAGCTCCTTATAACCTTTGTTATGCTGTTAGCTGTCACCTGTGGGACATATGAAATGTCTTTTCGATGGCATCCTGTGTCCTTCTAGCCGAGAAATGGCTTTGATTATGGGCCGTTCTAATGATCTCCTCCTCCATTTGTGCGGGCACTACTATTAGCTCCTTGGTGGGATCTTTGTAGAGTATACCACGCTTCACATAAAAATCATCATAACTGTCCTTTTCGAGTATTTTCAGTACAGTTCGCACCCATTGGTCTTGCTCCTGCGCCTGCTGTAATCGTTAATTTAGGAATTCTTCGAATAGCAAACACGATACCCTACTCAAAGCGTCGACGCGCTTCATTCTACTGCCGGATCGATGCTCAATTTCCTATGTAAAGTCTTGTAAGAAAAGAGCCCAACGAATTACACGTAACGGTACGTCCTTCTTCCGCATCGTCATCGTAAATGCGTTACAGTCGGTAATAATCTTAAACGGGATACCAAGCAAGTACACGCGCCATTTTTTCAACGCACCCACAATAGCAAGAACTTCGAGCTCGTACGAATGGTGACGCTCCTCCGTCGGCGACGTCTTACGACTCATATACTGGACTGGATGATACTGCAGGTCTTCGCTATCCTTTTGCAGAAACACTGCACCACAGCCGTACATCGATGCGTCCGTATGCACCTCGGTCGACGCTTGCGGATTGTAACGCCGCAACACGGGCGCGCTCACCACTGCAGCTTTCAATTGTCGAAATGCTGCAATCTGCTCCTCTTCGAAAACGAACCTTGTCCCCTGCGCAATAAGTCGGACAGTGGTTTAGCGACCCCTGCGTACCCTTCAATAAAACGTCGAAAATATGAGGTTAATCCTAAAAATCTCGGGGAACTGCCTTCTGGTTCGTCGGTACCGGAAACCTCTCTACTGTCTGAGTTTTCTACTATATACCCTAGAAATTCGAAATTTTCCTTTTAGAAATTGGGACTTCTTCCACTTGATACGCAAATTGAACTCCTCTGCTCTCTTCAACACCGCTTTCAGCCTTTCGACGCCCTCATCTATATCCTTGGAGGGAATTATAAGATCGCCCATATACGCCACAACGATGCCGCCCTCTACCAAATCTCTAAACACTGCCGATATATACCTCGAAAAGACCGCGGGAGAATTGCATATTCCGAACGGGACATACAGAAATTCGTATTGGCCTTGGTGGGTTACGAACGATGTGTATTTCCTGGAACTACTCTCCATCGGCACGTGAAAAAACCCATCCGCTAAGTCAAGGGTTGTGAAAACACGCGCCCCCTGCAACTTTTCAATGACATCATCCATCAGCGGCATCGGAAAATTGTCCTTCATTATTTTCTCATTTAAGGGGGGTTTCTACCTTGTGCGGTAAAAAAAATCGATTTTTTTTTTCATGCATTTTTGGATTAATACATGATTGTAGAATACGCTCCCAAAATTTGAAGTTGAAATCTTTCGAATTACGGAAGCAATTTATAGAAACAGGTAGCGGTGTCGAGCGCGCCGACCTGCTGAAGCAAAACTTTGAACGCGTTTTTCTCAAAACTACATTTTTTGACCTGGCGGAAGTGATTTAGGCCACACGAGTTGAGCAATAGCTACGAAATTTTAAACAGTCATTTGTCAAGGTCTTAGCTATGGCACGAACTAGGATCTTCAAGAAATAATAATTTTTTCTCATTAAAAATAGAAATTTGTATTGAAAAAAGTAGGTAAAAATTGAGTTTTTTAGTCAAAATCGCATATATCCTTCATTTTTCATTTGTTTTTTAAAATCCTAGTTCCAGCCATAGACAAAAGGATACAGAATAAGAAAAAATTTTATTTTTGTGTTTCAAGTCATCTCAAACAGCGGTAGGACTTCCGCGAGTAAGGAAGTCCTGCCGCCATTGCTCGATGGTCCCCTCCCCCCCTTTGCATATTTTATCTTGAAACTTTTTTTACTTGTAGAATAAACATATACCTACATCTGAAAAAATTTTCCAGTGTTTATCTTAAAAACCTTCCCATCAAAAAATTTTCAAAAAAACATGTTTTCTCGGCCGCACAAGGTAGAAACCTGCCTTAAGCGACGGTAATCGCAACACAATCGGTGGCTACCAACTTTCTTCGCTACCAAAACAATAGGGGATGCGTCTGAAACACTCGGCCGTATGATACCGTCCCTTAACCATTCTGCTACTTGTTTGCTGACCGCGCACCTATTCGAATACGACATACGCCTTGGCACACAGGAGTATCGTCAGTTAAACAAATTTTCATTTCGATCGGAGATTTACGCTGCGTGCTAGGAGTATACCCTCTGATTGTTTCTTCTATCTCAAAAGCCTGCGCTTCATCAAGATGTGACAAATCAACTTCTCCCCTGTCTACCAGCTCCGCGTTCAAGCACAGATCTTTGAACTCTTCTACAAGTTCGATTTCCGACGCATGCTCCGCAACACCAATACTGTCAACCACGACCAGCTTCAGCACGTTATTACCAAGCATAGCTTTATAAGCGATGTCGCGTTCCCGAATGACATGGAATGTTACTTCTAGCTGCATACTGTTCACCTCCAATTTCACCATTCTACTGCCCAATGTTGTCAACTCGCTGCCCCCTACACCCTTCAACCGCTGCCTATCTTCCGACAGCTCAATGTCACCAAACATCATGAGGACGTCGAACGCAGAAGCCACAGGTCACAACCTGTATCCAATAGTGCGGAAAACTTGAACCCGTTGTATTGTAAATACTTAAAAACTGCACACCCAATCGACGTGGCATTGGTTACCGTCTCTATCGTGTTCATCCTAGCACTCCCTTGCTTCACCTGAGCCTGTTTCTTGGAACACTCTGACGCGCTTTGCCCCACCTGACCACAACTGTAACATGTCAATTGCTTTTGTTTACAATTTCGAGTCACATGCCCAGCCGTTCCGCACCGGAAACAACGTCTGTCGTCGCTACCTTGCGTATTCGGAACAGTCTGATTTCTGTTATCCTGAGAGTTTCGGGCCGGATTAGTAGTGGGTTGACGCCCAGACTGCACCTTTTCGTTAACTCTCAACTGCTCCTTTAACTCCTCAACCAGACGTCTGCATGATTGCATTCAAAACGTGTTTTGACTCATTCACTCTTAAATTACGCATTCACTCACTCACATTCCTTTTTGTGATTGTGAATGAATGAGTCATAATTTGTTCTCGAGTGAGAGATTGTACTGTATTCATAAATTGAATGAGTCATTTTATAGTGTACTCAAACAGAAACTGTATTCACTTTATGCTGTGAATACAGCGAAATCAAATGAATGATTTGAATCATTCATATTGAGTGGTGTGCTCAAAATGAAACTAAAAAATGCTTTTCTATCAAGTTCTATCAAGTAAATAAATTGTCAACGAATACCAGCAATGAAAACAAAAACGAAATATACCGCTGTTTGTTGCTTTTGTTTACATTCGGCGAACAGCATTGCCAGGCAACTCTTTTTCTGTGCAATTTGATGCAATGATGAAAAAAAATTATTTTTCCAATTTTCGTTATGATTTTCTTTTTAATTACAGATGTGTTTATCAGGATTATTTTCCAGTTACGTAGAAGGTGAATACTAAGCAATCATCGCAAAGCGAATATCGCTGCTCGGCGTTTTGATACTACGAGCAGTAGCACTTTTGCCCCTCATTGTGAAACAACAGATTAAGACAAAGAAGCTATGTACTTTTGCTGTTAATTGGTGTATTTTTACGTTTTCTTTCATCCTTCATCAAAATCTAATATTTGTAAGCCAAGTGGTCTATTCGATGCTGGCAATACTGTTGGCAAATGAACCGTCTGTCCGATTTGACAACGAACCGAACAAAAACACTAACAAAATACACGTGAATTTTTTCGCTCTTTCCTGCCACTTGATAACCTTACGAACAAGTGCGTAATGAATATTCACTAAAGAGAATGGTGTGTTATGACTCTCTCTATTTTTTGACTCATTCTTTTTGTGCACAGCTTTTGCTTTGCCTACAGCAATTACTGTATTCATATTGTAATGACTCTTAGAAAGTGTGCACTCAGCAGAAGTGTCAACACTGTGGGAGAGAAAGTGAATGGAGCCATGCAGATGTCTGTCCTCAACAGACCTGGCTTGGTACAGATTAATTTTATTTGGCCTGGAATCTGGAATACCGTCCACAAAATACTCCAAAAGGCTTCTTTCATCCAGATCTATCGGTCTACCAATTTCCATTAAACTATACAGATATTCCCGATAATCTTCATTGGGCCGTTTGCGACGATTCCTTAGCAGGCTATGCACTTCATTTGCAGAAACTTTGGTACCGAATTCCCCTTTCAAAGATTGCTTTAATGAGCTCCAACCTTTTATTCCTCTCTGGCTACGCACAAAAATCTTTGCTGCTCCTTTTAGCAATTGTTTTGCATAAATTAATTTTTGGAGATCATTCCACCGTACTGCTGCCGCGTTCTCTTCGAAATCTTCCAGGCATTGCTCAAAGCTGGGCTGCCCTGAACCGCTGTACGAGGTCATGTAGTCCTCAATCTCACGCAACGTAAATGCGGACCGCTGAACCAAAGGCTCACGCACGCTACGCCGACTTGTCGCATCATCATAATCTGAGCCATCGTCATTGTCCTCATTTAGCCCGAAATGTTGTAACATCCTGTCCTGTAACGTCGCTTTTCTTCCGACGGTCGATAGTCCCAACTCCCCCAATCTACCTCTTAACCCGTCAACCGTTAAACTTAAGATCTCGTCCCTGTCCATGCCTTACAAAATGTATTAATATTATTTTTAAAAAAGAGTACAATAAAATATGGAAAGTGATATAAAGTATTACAAATTATTAGTGTCCGACCGAATATTCGGTTTCGGCCAAAAAATGGCCGAATAGCAGAAACCGAAACTTTCTAGAATATTGTTTACATTTTATTGTGTAGCAGATATATAGTAAAAGGAGGAGTAATTTAGATGCCAGCAATGTAAATAAACTTCTTTTTTTAGCATATAATATTAAATTATTTAATTTTGAATATTATCGAGTAAGGTACGAAAGGGTGATTTCTTCTTGTTTACGTTTTTAAAAAATGAATAAATTGTTTTTATTAATAAGTATTTATTTATTTATGCTATGTTTGTTTGTTTGTTCTTTATTTACTTAATGTAAAATTCGTTTGTTGAAAAAAGTGCTTGATATGGTGATTTTTATTTCAACTAGAAAGTTTCGGTTTCGGTTTCGGCCGAATATTAAAAAAAAACCGAATATTCGGTTTCGGTTTCGGCCCAAAAAAGTGGTTTCGGTCGGACACTACAAATTACACAGTGCAACACTGAAAAAAGGGACAAGGTCAAACCCATCTCATTCGATAGAGGATGAAACCTCAGTAGATGAAAAAGTGTCAAGGGATTTTTCCCGGGATGTTCGAGTTTTTTTTTAAATGCAGTTTAAAGATGGCGGCTTTATGCCCCTTAATGAAACTTTTAAAACATCATATCTGTTGACTCAAATGTCATAAAGGAATAATTTTTACGTCAAATGAAAGGTAATGATATCAAGTCGATGGCTCAATATCCTTTTTGGAAAAATTTAATGAAAAAGAATATGAAGGACCTCAATTAAATTTTTATCATTGAATATCCTGGAAACCGTGAGAGCTAAATTTATATAAGTGACTTCTGGTAAAAAAGCATTCAAAGATCTATACTGCTTATAAATTTCAAGTAAGTCACTTTGATTGTTAAGACTCTACAACGATTAAAAAAATGTGCTTTGCTACATTCGATGTTTTTAGTAAGCAGCTACGAGATATTCTGTACGTAAAAACATGAATGTAGCAGTGTATAATTTTTGAAACGCTGTAGTGGCTTAACAGTGAAAGTGATTGAAATGAAATTAATATGCAGTATAGATCTTTGAATGCTTTTTTACCAGAAGTCACTTATATAAATTTAGCTCGCATGGTTTCCAGGATATTCAAGGATAAACATTTAGTTTATGTCCT
The DNA here is from genome assembly GCA_963668005.1 of Melieria crassipennis. NCBI lineage: Eukaryota > Metazoa > Arthropoda > Insecta > Diptera > Ulidiidae > Melieria > Melieria crassipennis. Next base: position 33,903,396 of record OY764963.1, on the reverse strand, counting down.
TAATATCCTTTTTCATACAATTTTTCAAAAAGGATATTTTTTCTTTGACCTCATGTCATTAGCTTTCATTTGACGTAAAAATTCCTTATTCCTTATTCCTTTCTGACATTTGAGTCAAGAGACATGATGTTTTAAAAGTTTCAGAAAGGGTCACTAAGCCGCCATCTTTAAACCGCATTTAAAAAAAAACTCGAACATCCCGGAAAAAATCCCTTGACACTTTTTCATCTACTGAGGTCCTCTATCGAATGAGATGGGTTTGACCTTGTCCCTCGAAATTTTTTTTTGAATTTGTTGCACTGTGTTATTCATTCTCTAATTTGACAATTTTTGTTTAACTTAGTCGCACGACAACTCTATGCGTTTACAATTAGATTTCCAATCAAATTTGTATTTTAACTTGTTCTTCTGTCTTCTCCTTATTTCGACTTTCTCCTTTTCAATCAACTTCTTATTATTTCAATTTTGTTTCTTTCAACCATCTTCTTATTTTAACATTGTTCTTTTCAACAAACTTCTTATTTCAACCAACTTCTTATTTTCAACTTTGTTTCTTTCAACCTTTCAACCAACTTCTTATTTTCAACTTCTTTTCGTTGTGGTTGTGCACTTACAAAATTTTGCGAAACAGTCGAACCCAACAAAATAGATAAAATATATTTCTACTTATCTACATCGCCGCCGTATGTACTGCCTCAGCTACAGCTTTCATCCCTCGCTGCCGTCACATTCGCTATGGTTGCAGCCTCTCAGCGTTCTTTTTCCACTACCGCTTTCGTTACCCTTTCACTTGTGTGTGTAGTTTTCGTCACTTTTGCGCACACGAGTTAAGTTGTTAATTGAATAACTCTATTTAAGGACGGAGTCGTGGATCGACTGCCGTCCGAGACTGGTGGATCCAGAATGCCAGTTAAGTTGTTATTTGAAAATAACTTTATTTAAGGACGGAGTCGTGGATCGACTGCCGCCCGAGACTGGTGGATCCAGAATGCCAGTTTTGTGCATCAAAACTGCACTCTACAACTTCGACTACATGCTATTTCTTACTTACTATCAGTGCAGCGCAGGCACTGTTTTGTCTCTTACGACTAATGCTGGAGACAGCCTACTACTACTTATCATTAGTGCAGCGTTATCATTACTGATATCGTTTGTTTAATGCACAGACTGTATTTATTTAGTGCACTAAACATTATCAGTAACACATTTTGGGTTATATCTGAGGTGGCGGACATGTCCATAACTCACGCTGGTTTGTGTTCTGCTGCGCAGTCTCAGCTTACGTTTCTTTTGATGTTTCCGCTGTTCTCATCTGCTCGTCGTTTGTATGTGTGATTTTCGTCACTATGCGCACACCGCTTTTGTTTTTTGTGTTGTTGTGTTTGTTATGTATAAGTTAAGTCACGCGGCTTAGCACGCCCTTATCGCGCAGCTCAACCGTTAGAACGCAACATTTCAGCGCTTCTCGCTGTTCCTTTTACTTCACAGCGCTTCTCGCTGCTCCTATTACTCCACAGCGCTTCTCGCTGCTCCTATTACTCCACAGCGCTTCTCGCTACTCCCATTACGCTGCAGCGTATCGTTCACACGCGCACCAGGTGGAAAGCTGAATCAGCACAATTATAGTTAAGCCAAAGGCAATGAGGCTTGTTAGCATTGCCTTTAAGTTCAGTCTGTTCTCCACCTCAATCGCACATAGTGCGAAATAATTGTACTTGTAACAAATAAAAAGTAACTGGCGCCCAACTTGTGAACGACTCCGCATAGCCGTGCGTTAAAGAAAGAAGTGCTTAAGATTCCACATAGTGGAAAAACGTTATTGTGCTAAAAAAAATGCCACATAGTGGAAATATTAAAGTGAAATTTCGCATAGCGAAAAAGTGCTAGAAGAACTCCACATAGTGAAGAAAAAATTCAAATCCACATAGTGGAACTCAACAAAGAACGATTCCAAATAGCATTGAAAGATAAAACGCTGCAATAAACAAATTGAAATTTCGCAAAGCGAAAAAAAGTGCTAAAAGAACTCCACATAGTGAAGAAAAAATTCAAATCCACATAGTGGAACGCAACAACGAACAATTCCAAATAGCGTTCAAAGATAAAGCGCTGCAATAAACAAACTTCGAGCTGCAAAAGATTTTCTTGCAAACAGTGGAAATTCCGAGCAAAAGCAGAAACTGAACCTTCGAGCTGCAAACAATTTTTATCAAACAGTGGACCATTCCGAATCGCAACAGCGAAGAGAAGCATAAAATCAACTACCAACTTCGAGCTGCAACGATGACAAAGACGACGATGTGGACGCTGAGGATAACGATGCTGTGGAGTCTAACGCAGTAGGCCTGATCTTTTCCATATCTAAATGCGTGCAATTTTATAAACATTTTTGTAAAAACTTCGTAGTTTGCGTAAAACCTATATTAAGAACAGATGCAATAATTCTAAATTTGTGTAAAAATTTGTTTCAACGCATACATTAAATCTTGCAATTGTATAAAAATTCCTGTAAAATTTTGTATATTAAGAACAGATACAACAATTATAAATTTGTGTAAAAATTTGTTTTAACGCAGACACAAATTTTTTATTTTTATTTTTGTGGAAATTCCTGAACAATTTTGTGTAGTGCCGTCTCTTCCAAGTTTATTTTGTTGTTGTTATTTGTGGACTTTTGGCTTTTGTGTAGCGGAAAAAATGCCCAACCCTGCTGAAAACCAACCTCTCACCCCCGCGACATTTTCAACACTTATAGAAGTGGCGGTACAAACCGCTTGCACCAATACGTTGAGTCACATCGAAAAAAGTAACGCAGCACAACAGAATCTAATGCAGCAGATTAAGACTCTTTCGGACAGAATGGAAACTTTAGAACTGCCATCAGCTTCGACGATAATCGAATATAAACCAATAGAAGTGACGAACAACGTCCCCTGCCCGCTCACACTTGATTTGGTTAAATCATTACCGGAATATTCGGGTGAATCTGCAATATATCTTTCATGGCGTCAAACAGCACACACTGTTAAACTTTTCGAACCTTTTGTGGGTACTGAAAAATACTATCAGGCAATCGCAATAATAAGAAACAAAATTACAGCTTCCGCGGATCAAATCTCTCATCTTTTAACACTGTTTTGAATTTTGACGCTCTTATTGCCAGACTAGACCATACCTATCGTGATAAGCGACCACTTCACCTATTAGAAAATGAACTCAGCATTTTGTGTCAAGGAAAACTGTCAATTGCGGGATATTATGACGAAATAGAAAAGAAGCTGTTAGTGGTAATCCGACACTAATCAACTCGTTTGCGGAAAAATACAGAGCAGACGCTCTGCGGGTTTTCATTTCGGGTTTAAACAAACCTTACTGTAACATCCTATTCTCAACTGGTTGCGCAGACCTACCCTCAGCCTTGGCGAAGGCGCAGGAACTGGAATCTAATAACCAGCGCTACTTGTTCGCTAGGGCATTTGACAACCAGATCCCCAGAAACCTACCACCGAGGCCCCACCAAAATTTTGAGCAGGTGCCTACGAGACCCAAACTAAACCCAATTAGTACCAATGCGGAAACAGAGCCAATGGACGTTGACCCTTCTTCCAGATTTCGTTACAACATAGCCTTTAATTCCAGACAAAACCAGAGCAACAGGTTCTCCGGACAGACTAAACAATTCAGTAACAGGACTGAAGCACAAGCGCAACCTAGACCCTCCAAGCGCGGACCCCCTTCAGACAGGGCACCGCAACCCAAACAACAAAGAGTAAACCATTTGGAAGTGGATCAGATAGAATCGCAAGATGAAGAAGAAGACACAGAATCGCTAGAGACGTTCGATACCGAAGAAGAAACAGTACAAGACAGCCTCTATTTTTTAGAGTAAGGTCCACTGTCCCATATATCGAGAAAACACTTAATAAAAAATTCAGCTAAAAATATTACTCGATACAGCCACAGCGAGAAATTATATTAGAGAAATACCCGAATTGGACCCAATTCCTAACGGTAAAGCTTTTGTTGTCAAAACCCTCGACGGAGAGTCTCATATTACATACAAATACCGAATACAGTTCCTTGGAAAAATAGTAGATTTCTTCATACACCCACAATTAAATTCATTCGACGCAATTTTGGGTTACGATTTCATCAATCAGATACAAGGAGTAATTGATACAAACAGGAAGCAGTTATTACATAACAACGGGGAGGACGAAATTAAATTCTTCAATTGCCAACAGGTCAACAACCTGCAAACCAGTATTGATCTGTTCCCGAGAACGTGCGACCGCTATTCATAACCCTTTTAAAAGATTGCGAAGTAGTTTTCTCCAATCCAAACGAGAGTCTACCTTTTAACACCACCGTCACAGCAAAAATTCGGACGAAGGACTCAGAGCCCGTTTACTCGAAGCCTAGACCGTACAATATGGCTGCAATCCCCTTCGTGAATCAGGAAATACAGAAACTTTTAAAAGATGGAATAATTCAGCCCTCTAAATGCCCATATAACACCCCCATTGTTGTGGTAAAGAAAAAAGGCCAAAATGACGGCGGGACACAAAAACTCCGAATGGTTTTTGATTATAGAAAACTAAACGAGAGAACGATTCCCGATCGCTACCCAATTCCCGAAACGTCTGTCATCTTGTCCAACCTGGGACAATACAACTATTTCTCCACCTTCGACCTAAGAGCAGGCTTCCACCAAATTCTCCTAGACGAAAAGGACAGAGAAAAAAACGGCCTTTCCCCTTAATAACGGTAAATTCGAATTCTGCAGATTGCCGTTTGGTCTTAGGAATGCTCCGAGCATCTTCCAAAGAGCTATAGATGATGTGCTCCGCGAATACATCGGACTCTTCTGTTACGTCTATATTGATGACGTAATTATATTCTCTCAAACGGCAGAAGCCCATCTGAAACACATAAAATGCGTTTTCTCCAAGTTAATTCAAGCAAACATGCGCATTTCAGCGGAAAAATGCAAATTTTTTAAACAAGAAGTTGAGTTTCTCGGCTACCTAGTAGCTAAAAATGGAACTAGAACATGCCCTAGTAAGGTGAAAGATATCCTCGAATTCGCAGTGCCCAGAACCTTACGGGCGTTAAGATCCTTCTTAGGATTGGCGGGCTATTACCGCAAATTCATCAAGGACTACGCTAAGATTGCACAGGCCTTGACGAGTTTGTTGAGAGGAGAAAATGGCCACGTCTCTGCGAGGAAGTTTAAAAACGTTAAAATCGAATTGAACGACAAAGCGCTCGACGCTTTTCAGGCGTTAAAGGATATCCTAGCCTCCGAAGACGTGCTATTGCTCTACCCAAATTTCCAAAAGGCGTTTGACCTTACTACAGATGCGTCGGCCCATGCAATTGGTGCTGTATTATCCCAAGGTGGTCGCCCTATCACAATGATTTCCCGCACCTTGAGCAAAGCGGAAAGCAATTATGTCGCGAATGAGCGCGAAATGCTAGCCATAGTGTGGGCATTGAAAACTTTACGAAATTATCTTTACGGTGCACCAAATATTAATATCTATACGGACCACCAACCGCTTACTTTTGCTATTTCCGAGCGAAATCCTAACACAAAATTGAAAAGGTGGAAGGCCTTCGTGGAGGAGTACTCCCCCAATTTCATATATGAACCGGGTAAAGAGAATGTAGTCGCAGACGCACTCTCGCGTCAATTCATAAACACCTTTTCTCCAACCGATTCAGGTGATACAGTTCACAGCGACCAATCGCTAACTGCGACTATTCCGACAGTCCCCCACCCTATCAACTGCTTCGCAAATCAACTTATCCTAGAGGAAGGTCCGGAAAACAATAAAAGAACCACAATTTTATTCAAGAAACAACTTAGACATAATATCACATTCACAACAGTTGCAGCACTAATAAAAATCTTGAAAAACACTCTGAACCCCGAACGTATCAATGGAATTCACTGTCCAGTAGAAACCCTAGGTCTGATTCAAAATAAATTAATAGAAGCATTCCCAAAGGTAAAAATGAAATATGCACCTAAAATGGTGCAAGATATCTACAACGCAGACGACCAGTACGACGTCATAGCCACGGAACACTTAAGAGCGCATAGAGGCCTGAAAGAGAACTACAACCAAATACTGTCCGAATACTATTTTCCTAATCTAAAAAAATCCCTCAAAGAATATGTAGAAAAATGTAAAATCTGCAATGAGAACAAGTACGATTGTAACCCTATTAAAAACCCCATAGGCGTAACACCAATCCCGAAGTACCCAGGGGAGATACTTCATATCTCCCCTGGGAAACACAGGAAAACAATATTTTATAACTTGCATCGACAAGTTCTCTAAATTTGCCGTGACCAAGCACACACCTTCCAGGAACACCACTGACGTTAAAAGCCGCCTGCTGGAACTAATACTACAATTCCACAAACCAAAGCTAATTGTAACCGATAACGAGGGCGCATTTATCTCAAAATCCGTTAAAGACCTGCTCACAAATGAATTCAACATATGAGGCATTCCACGCGAAGCGGACAGGTAAAAAAACTCGATGTTTCCGATTTCAATAATATTTGAGTACGTTCTACCTATACGTATTATTGATACGTATACCAAATACTTTTGTGATATAATGACTAGTTAAAGAGTTATGGGACTTTGAAGTTTTCGACAGCCGGTTGGCATGCAGTACTTCAAAGCCGATTATGGAGTCATAAAATTATATATTAAAATAATTAAACCACTGGATTTCTTACTTCATTTACTGAGCTTTTTAATGGTCTTGTTGGAAAAGAAAAAAAATTTTTTTTTCGTAAAAAAAAAACCAATTAATTTTTTTTCCTTGATTTTCACTAAGTTGGACCATTTTGTTTTTTTTTATTTTTTTTATATATATTGCGAATATTGTATAGAACATTGGTGCCAACTTTTATAATGGGCATGGAAGTGGATTAGGAGCTAGACTGAAAATACTGCCGAAGGGTGGCGTATTTTGGTACTTAATAGGTATTAAATTCAAATAAACTCATTTTTTTGATAACACAGGCCGACAAAATTCGAACAAATTTCAGAACCAGAAACCAGAGTATACTTTTCCGAAGGTTTTTGGTGCGCTGAACAAGAATCTGGCCTCAGAATTGCTCCATCACGTCAGGTTTTCGAGATATCCTAACCTAAAAGTGCGAAAATTGCGGTTTTTGCCTATATTTGACGCTATGTAGCATAGCTATTTTATTAAATTTTTGTAAAATAACGACTGGCATCTTAAAGTACAAGCCTTTCCCTTTCAAATGCGCCTTAGTTTGCTCAAAAGTCATTTTTCGTCTTTGAGATATTCAAAATTGAAGTTTGGAATACACATGAGGTGTACAAAACTTGAGAAATTCTGTGTATAATGTATAATTCATGTGTATTCCAAACTTCAATTTTGGATATCTCAAAGACGAAAAATGACTTTTGAGCAAACTAAGGCGCATTTGAAAGGGAAAGGCTTGTACTTTAAGATGCCAGCAGTTATTTTACAAAAAAAGTTAAAATAGCTATGCTACATAACCTCAAATATAGGCCAACACCGAAATTTTCGCACTTTTAGGTTAGGATATCTCGAAAACCTGACGTGATGGAGCAATTCTGAGGCCAGATTCTTGTTCAGCGCACCAAAAACCTTCGGAAAAGTATACTCTGGTTTCTGGTTCTGTAATTTGTTCGAATTTTGTCGGCCTGTGTTATCAAAAAAATGAGTTTATTTGAATTTAATACCTATTAAGTACCAAAATACGCCACCCTTCGGCAGTATTTTCAGTCTAGCTCCTAATCCACTTCCATGCCCATTATAAAAGTTGGCACCAATGTTCTATACAATATTAGCAATATATATAAAAAAAATAAAAAAAAACAAAATGGTCCAACTTAGTGAAAATCAAGGAAAATAATTAATTGGTTTTTTTTTTTACGAAAAAAAAATTTTTTTTCTTTTCCAACAAGACCATTAAAAAGCTCAGTAAATGAAGTAAGAAATCCAGTGGTTTAATTATTTTAATATATAATTTTATGACTCCATAATCGGCTTTGAAGTACTGCATGCCAACCGGCTGTCGAAAACTTCAAAGTCCCATAACTCTTTAACTAGTCATTATATCACAAAAGTATTTGGTATACGTATCAATAATACGTATAGGTAGAACGTACTCAAATATTATTGAAATCGGAAACATCGAGTTTTTTTACCTGTCCGCTTCGCGTGGAATGCCTCATATCCTTGTTTACAATTCCCGTTTTGCACAGTCTGAGTAACGGACAGGTGGAGCGCTTTCACTCCACGCGAGCAGAAATTGCCAGGTGCACATTAGGCTCAAAGACAGACGTAGTTGAAACAATTTTATTAGCAACTTACAAATACAATAATAGCATTCATTCCGTTACTAACCGAAAACAGGTGGATGTCTTTTTTAACCCTTCTGAAGAACTTATAACAGAAATCAGGAACAAATTGGCTAAAATTCAGAAAAGGGATCTCGCATACCACAACAAGAAAACCAAACCGAAGAATTTTGAAGTCGGAGACAGGGTATTTGTAAAAATCAACAAAAGGCTAGGCAACAAGTTCTCAAAGGCATATAAAGAAAAAATTATCCAAGCAGACCGCAGTAGTAATCGACAATAGGCAGGTGCATAAAAATAATATTAAAGCCAAATAAACTTCTTCTCGCGTTATCGAGCGCTCCCGCTCTTAAATGCAAGACTACGCTTGACTGATGACTCCTTCCCTTCCTCGTCCACAGATTATTGTTTTCCGTAACTGGAGCCGCCATCGCTGATTTCTCGTCCGCACTATTCATACCAATCCCGGCTGGAAATGTAGCCATCTGTAACCAAAGTTTGTACCTCAGACATTCTACGAACCTGACGCGGATAAAGACTGCCATCCAGGACAACCTCAATGTAATACCGACACTTCCTGACGAGCAAGACAAGGACATACTTAGACAGGGCGTTATAGAGATACAAAAATTACTGAGTCTTTTTCTTACGCCTAGTAGATCGAAAAGATCCATAGACTTTCTGGGATCCGCGATTAAATTCGTAGCCGGCGTGCCGGACCACCAAGACATGGAGGTTATTGACAGTAAAATCAACGAACTGACTACAAACGCGAACAGGCAAGTGGACATCAACACAGACATAGAGAGGCAGCTAAACGAGATAACGGACAGGATCAACAACATGAGGTTCGGAAACGCCATAGCTGACAACCCAAAATTACTTACGTTTATGACTAGACGCAATAAAATCATTATAAACAATTTAAATAACAACGCCTATGCACTAATGTTGGCAAAAAAAACATTGTGAATTCCCTAATGTTGAACGCGGAAGAGATGGAGCTAATTAGGCAAGAGGAAAATGTACCAATATTAATGAACGATCTTTTGTTAATATCGGATGTAAAAGTTTACATACAAGAAGCAGCAGTAGATTATCTGATAAAATTACAGCTCGTTACAGATGTTTGCAAAATTTTCGAAATTAGTCCCGTAAACAGAGATGGCAAAATCATAGATCTTAAGAATAATGTCACGGCACTTTGTAAGAATTATTACTTCCCAATAGTTAACTGTAAGGAGGCTTTAATGTATAAATTTTGTAATATTGATAAAAGTGACACATGCCTGTCACAACTATTAAACACTCACTCAGCTTCTTGTCCTACCACGTCAGCTTTCCACCTGCCGTCAATTGAAATCGTTAGAAACGGTCTCATCGTAGCGCGCAACGATTTTTTTTAAATAATTTATAACAATCAAACAATAAAGGCTAACGGCACAGTTTTGATCGATTTTGAGAACAGCATCTCTATTAACGGGCAAACCTTCACGGCAGACCGCATAACGGAGATGCTGGAAATAAAGGCTCCAAAGGTCACGGCTCTAGAAGAGACGGGATTTCAAGAGAAAATATCTCTACCATACTTACATAAACTTCACCTGCGTAATAACGAAAAAATTAAAGAATTTCAAGTTACCCTTGAAAGCAGCAAGTGGTTGTGGTATGGCGCTCTTGGCATCCTTCTCTGCACAATTGCAGCCTTGATTTTTATCAAAATCAGACCAAGAAAGATCAAAATTCAAGCCACCAACAGCGACTTCGAGGCATCGCTCAAAGAGACGGTTAAAGCTCGAGTTGAAAATATCATGAGTGAGGACACTCATATTTAAGAGGGGGGGAAGTTAAGTCACGCGGCTTAGCACGCCCTTATCGCGCAGCTCAACCGTGAGAACGCAACATTTCAGGCTTCTCGCTGTTCCTATTACTTCACAGCGCTTCTCGCTGCTCCTATTACTCCACAGTGCTTCTCGCTACTCCCATTACGCTGCAGCGTATCGTTCACACGCGCACCAGGTGGAAAGCTGAATCAGCACAATTATAGTTAAGCTAAAGCACAGAACAAACAATATACAGAATGCGCATCTGGTGTAAAGAAAATTTTCTTTGCGGGTTCCGGCGGTACAGCCCGTTTGTGGATGGGGGGAAGCAGTAAAGGGGACGAGGCACAGTAGTACTTCGGCTATACGAAGTTTTGTCGCTGGTTTCAGCAAACTTCAATTTTCGAAGATCACCTTCATTCTATGTTGGGGTGTTCGACAAGGAATATCAATTGCGAGCTGTGCTGTGCTGATTGACACGAGACGGCGCGCCGCGGCGTACCGTTTGCAAATTCGAATATGCAAGGGTGAGTGTCCGTGTGAAAATAAACGTGCGTGTTGCTTGTGTATGCGCTGAGGCGATTGAAAACAATACGAGCAACTGCACAAGATGAAAAGCAACTTGAATTTCCATGGCTTTCGGTTCTGCTATGAATAATGAACCATGTGAATTCGCAAAGGCGTACAGTAGAGTGTGCGTTCTTATTGATACAAAAACAAAACCATGAATTTCTGCTGTGCAATGTTGGCATTCATGTAGGCCACGTTGCCTTCTGGCCTAATAAAATTCATTTCATTCATTCATTTTTCAAATTCATGTATTAACAGCCCAATTCTTAATAAATTCACCATATTGACTATTTGTCAAGTTTTGTCAAGAACTGGCATTCTATTTCTAAAAGTAAAAGCTCTTTCCTTGATAAATTGTCAAAAGTGTAAACGCTATTGAGAATAGCTTACAAATTGAAATTTTTTGTTAATTAATTACACAGGGCAACAAATTTCGACTTTTGGTCGGCTTTTCTGGGTTTGACATCAGTTCTAGGGTAATTAGGGACCGCTGATTTCGAATCCGCAAACCGTTTTGAAAACTTAGTTTCCGTTTTCGCAAAGTGACGTTTTCGTGTCACTTTTTCGGATTTTCCCTGACTTTTTTCACGTTTGGGATTGTAATTTCTAGACCAATAAACCGGAGGGGTTTCCTTAAAGAAACGTATGAAATGTGTTGTAAAAGATTTTTGAAATTAATAAAAAATGAGTCGCTTGGAGCTTTTGCTTTTAAACTACTATTAAAATAGTTGAAATTATTGAAAAATATAAACATTTCGTTTCCTTGTAAATTACAAGGCTTCAACAAATTATACAAATTACATTCATGATAAAAACTTGATGGTCGTTAACAAAATTTTTCAATTTAAACAAATTTTTTGGGGATTCAACCACGTTTAAATTTTTCAATTCCAACAAATTTCATTTGGATTCATTTCAAAACACGCAACCAGACAGCGCAACGATTAGATCAGGGGTCGGCAAAATTGACAATGAGATGGTGTTAGTGAGCGCAGAGTAATTTTTCTACACTGTATAAAATTAAACCAAAAAGCGAATAAGAAACCAATCGCCAACACAAAAAAGCATACACACAAAAACTACAACAACAAAAGCATCTATTTTTTTTCATACATAAAATTTCTTGCAGCGTACACAAGACAAAAATCAACGCAGCCACTACACGTGTTGCTTCGTTGCTGTCTGAACAACGACTGATTGAAAGAGCGTAAGAATGCGTGTGCTGAGCGTACTGCTCGTATGAGTAACAGTGTTGCCAATCTAGCTTTTTTGCGGCTAAATCTAGCCTTTTCTTTTGTCATCTAGCCGCACAATTCGCGAGTTAGCCGCTAGCTTTTTTCCTAGCCTTTTTTTAATTTCCCATGGCCTTTTCTAGCCTTTTTCTATAATACAAAAAACCATAATAGAATAATTAAAAATCATCATAAAAAATCTTACAAAGCAAATGCTTTTCAACACTGTTTCTGAGATTTAACAGAACTTTTTGACATGTCACAATTTTGAAATTACCGACGATATTATTAAAATATCTGAAAACGGTGCTGCATATAGGGATTCTGATGCCTCTGCTGACGAGGAAGTTTATTTTGAGTTGTAAGGAAGAAACTGTTTTTGTAATACTATGTAGCTAAGAGTCAAAACCAAAAAACGAAAGTAAAATCGTTCAATTCACGGAACGGCATTGTTACCAAGCGTTTTATATTCTCTTTAGATTAATAACGCTGATTAACAATTTTGCCATTGCAGTTCAATAAATGCAATTTGATCTGAAGAGAAGTTAAACTATTCTTTCTTATAATACTAGACAAAATATTTGGTTTCATAACTTCAACTTGTTTCCTCCAGAAATTTGTTTCTTTTTTCATTCTTAAAAAAACAACACCAAATCGTTTTGGAAAATCGATATTTATCGTTTTTGAGCATATGCATTAGTTAGTTAGTTGGAGTATATGCATTGTAAATGTGTATGAATTGCATAGTATAATAAACAAGTAGTCTAACCTGAGAGAGTATTTCTATTTTGTTTACTCATATAATAATACTGCTAAATGCAAAACAAATTATATGAACTTTTTACTATTGGTATCGCATTTACTACGATTATGTTCAAATCAAAATGCGATTATGTTTTCTGTTGACAAATTTTGTACATCAAAAATGAAATATTTCAAAAAATGTGTACTCAAAAGAGGGGAGAGTTCAGGTTAGACTACTTTATAATTATACTACATATGTATGAATTGAAATTTTGTGAATTGTTATTGAAATGTAATATTTTTTGTTATTGTATTTATGTATATAAAATACGTTTGAATGTACGTTTTTGATGTTGATTTTATGTAGCACCAGCATTACGATATGAATGTGCATTAAAATGTTTTAAATAAAAGTTAATATAAAAAATTAGCCTTTTTTCTGGCCTTTTGTTTAATATCGACAAGCCTTTTCTAGCCCTTTCTTTTTGGTCATCTAGCCGCTTCCGCAAAAATATTCTGGCAACACTGATGAGTAAGCCAAGGTGTATTAATAAGGTGATGGCAGTACTGCAAAAACAAAATTCCCATGTATTTTGTTAGTGCTTTTGGGCATGCTGCTTGTCAAAATTAAATCGAAACACAAACAACACAAAAACAATTTTACCAATTTTTGACAATTAGCATGCCCATTCGCGAAAAATCAGAAGAAAATGAGAAGAAAGCAAAAGAAAATGAGAAGAAAAAAGTTTAATCAGCTGAGTTCCCACCACTACCTTATTAATGTGCCTTGGAGTAAGCTTTGCCGACCAGTGGTATACACACAAAAAATGAGCGCGAACAAGGGAAATTGTGTTTTTGCTTTTGTTGGTTGATTATTTCATTGCATGTGAAGTCAGCGTACACAATTATGCGAATATTTTCGAATAGCCGAAGTGCGTATGGGACCTGCTGCGCTGGTAACAAGGCGAATCACAGCAGCAGTCGCAAAATCACAGCTCGCAGTTGATGTGCGACTGACCACATCAACATAAAGCAAATTATGAAAGCTGACTTCGAATTAAGAAGTGTGCCGAAGTCATCGCGAATATCTTCGAATAGCCGAAGTCTCTCGGTTCCATATACATTTTCCTCATCTTTGCTGCTCCCGCCCGCGTCTGAAATGAAATCGCAAAATTATTTCAGATGCGCCTTCTGTATACTGTTTATTCTGTGGCTAAAGGCAATGAGGCTTGTTAGCATTGCCTTTAAGTTCAGTCTGTTCTCCACCTCAATCGCACATAGTGCGAAATAATTGTACTTGTAACAAATAAAAAGTAACTTATACACCCACGCAACTCGCATGCGCGCTGGTTACTTATTTACATGTGTGCGCGTCTATGTAAATTTTTTTTCGCGTATGTTTCACAAGCCGCTGGGCTTTCGGTGTACAGTTCCTCGAAAAGGTCGCTTTTTTTCGCGACCGCTGGTGTTTTCTGTTCGTTCACCTTTTGTCAACACTGTACATCAACCATTATGTTTCTTGCCACTAGGTCACTTTTGTATGCACTGGCTGCGCTCTGTGAATTTAACTTATGGCGACAACACGCCTTCGCTGGTGTGCTCGTTATGCACACACAGCCGATCAAAATTGTTCGCGCACTTGACTGCTGTGCTCGTTATGCACAATCAAAAATGTTCGCGCACAGTTACTTCACGCACTTTGGATTGATCCCACTTTGTAGGAGCAGAGATAACACGGGTTTGTTTTGTTTAAATTTCTCTTTTATTGTAGTTTAGAAGTTTATTTAGTTTGAAGCTTATTTGATAGTTTAGTCCGTTGCCTTCCGTGTCTCTCGCTCAACTGCCGAGTCGTCCGTTTTCCGTTGCCTCATCTCCTTGTTTGTACGTACGTACTTTCGTCCAGTCCGTGTTGTCCATTCCTCAGGGTCGCATCCCATTTCCCACATATATATGTTTCAAACACAGGCGGAATTCGCTTAACACGGCATTTCCAGGAACGTAACCTCTCTGTTAACCCTCCGATTAGTAAGTCGCCCGTTGGCCTTAGCGTTGTGAGAAGGTCCCTATGGACCTATAACGCATTGTATAGCATTTTGCTCCATAGGGTGTGTTTTGATGGGTTTTTAGGTTATAAGTTAGCCGCCTCAATCGGAACGTGTTCTTTATTTCCAAAAGTTCAACTTAAGACTGACTTAACAGCTAAAATCATCTTACTTGCTAACCTAAGTCCATCGCTGCAAAGCGCTGCGAAATCGATATTGCGAAATCGATACTCGCAGCCCTGTCAGCGTTTTTGTCCAAGCGACCAGACGCCGCAATGCGTTGCGAAATAAGTCGCAGACGCATTGCCAGCGTTCTTTGCCAACATTGTAAGGCTGTTGACATTAGCTGAAGTGCCAATGCCAACAGCCGAAAAAAGCGCGTTCCTCATCAACTTTGTATGGTTGTTGACATTAACTGCAGTGCCAATGCCAACAGCCGAAAAAGTGCGCTTCTCATCAATATTGTGCAGTTGTTGACATTAACCGAAGTGTTAATGTCAACATCCGAAAACATTGGTGCCGTCCGTCAACTCCTCCCCCTTTAAAAACGATTGTCCCCAATCGTTAAAAGTAGGGTAGGTCGCTGATTTTTTGAGGCAACGGCCTAGCTGTTACCGACGGTACCGACGGCAATGGCAAAACCTCCAAGTGTGAAAGAAAAACTGCCCATCGCCGTTCGGATTCGGCGTTAAACTGTAGGTCCGCTCCCCTCCCTTTCCCCATCCGTTTGAAATGTGTGGTGTATCACATGTTGAAAAAACAGTGTTGCATACGCATTTCAAACGGGTGGAATTTGTGGTATCACAACGGGCCCATTAAGAGGCCTAAGTGTGTCTCATACAGAGGCAGCCACCTCAACCCAACCTAACCTACCGACGTTTGCACGTGTCCAACCGGCATAGGATGCGGGGTTGGTGGTTGTAGAACCACTTTTGTGCTACTTTTAGAGCAGATTTTAATTATAATCAGACAGACGATGAACAACATTGGGGATGAAATAGTGAGAAACTTATTTATTGTCGATGCTGACCTTAGGGAACTGATTTTTTTGGTGTTATTGAGGTGGAGCTGGTTCAGCTGCTCCAGAGAAAGTAAGTTAAGGAAGCCTTCCTCTTGGGGAGTAATTTACACCATCGAAGGGTTGGCTTCCATGAGGGGTGCCTCTAGGTTCCGGTAAGTCGTTATCAATGGAAGAGTGGAATTATAAAATTTAATTAGCAATGTTCCCTCCATTGTTTGTGTTAAACGTCGGCGGAGCGGTATAAATAAAACGCGATGGTTTTTCGGGTTATGGGTTTTCGGTGTCTTTATTCGTGGAGTTACGAATGACGAGTGACAAAGATAAACAATAAACATTGAACGGCACAAACGGCCGAAGCCGGGGAGCAGAAAATAGGGGGAAACATGAGTACAAAAGGAGAAGGAAAGGAAGGGATTAGAGGTGGGATCGACAGATCACTTGAGACAGCACTCATTTAGCCAGTTTGGTTATTGACTGTACCATGGAAATCGTTCCACAGGATTATACCGGGAGAAAATTCCTCTACCCTTGGTAAGTGGTATCCGTGAGTTAGCAGACACGACGAGTTAAGTCCGTCTAACAGTCTTGGTACGCATGGGTCGCTAGATATGTCGACTACTTAGGATCTCTTACATATTCTTATACTATTAATAGTTACACAATTACTTAATACACCTAGCGTTGTTCCATTATTTCTTTACAATATCTTTTAAATTTAATTTAAATTTCTTTACAATTTCATTTCATTAACAATTTCTTTCAATTTCATTTCAAAATCCTTACAATTTCGTTTCAAATGCATTTCAACTTTATTTCATTACGATTTAATTTCAAATTCATTTAAAATTCATTACAATTTTATTTAAATTGTATTTAAATTTCTTTTCAATTTTTTTTTCAATTTCATTGGAATTTCATTTCGTTTCAAATTCATTTCAAACTCATTTCAATTTTCATTCATTTCAATTTCAATTCAATTTTATTTCAATTATATTTAACTGTACTCCAATGTCTTTTCAATTTTTTAAATAATTTGCTTCAAGCAATTTTTATGGATTCAAATTCTCTAAGTAGTTTTTTTTTCTTAGATGCTAATTTCCGGTGCTACCAAACTTACAAGATAATGGCGCTTCCGTCCAGCTTCATGCTGCTTTTTTTTCCCACTGCTGCTGTTGCCTCTACTGCTGCGTTGCTGCTGCCACTTTACTGCTTCGCTGCTGCTCTTTTTTTTCACTGCTGCTGCTGCTTCACGCACTGCACTTTCTCAGTTTTTCTGTTAATTCCCGCGGTAGAGCGGCTTGCGTTCAACGCGTCCCTTTTGCAATGGCTACTAGGGAGCCTCCTTCTCTACTCTTGCGAACCGCGCGAATTACCGACACTGCTTGAGTATTTTTTGTAGAGGACACTATTGTCCTGGCTACTTGTACTACTTAAGGACTTGTAGTAGGCCGGACACTTTCTCGGGCTCCAGTTATCCCTGACGTCCCTGCTCGGGCGCCAGTTATCCCTGGGGTCCCTGCTCGGGCGCCAGTTAGCTCCGGGGTCCCTGCTCGGGCGCCAGTTAGCTCCGCCTCAATCGGAACGTGTTCTTTATTTCCAAAAGTTAAACTTAAGACTGACTTAACAGCTAAAATCATCTTACTTGCTAACCTAAGTCCATCGCTGCAAAGCGCTGCGAAATCGATATTGCGAAATCGATACTCGCAGCCCTGTCAGCGTTTTTGTCCAAGCGACCGGACGCCGCAATGCGTTGCGAAATAAGTCGCAGACGCATTGCCAGCGTTCTTTGCCAATATTGTAAGGCTGTTGACATTAGCTGAAGTGCCAATGCCAACAGCCGAAAAAAGCGCGTTCCTCATCAACTTTGTATGGTTGTTGACATTAACTGCAGTGCCAATGCCAACAGCCGAAAAAGTGCGCTTCTCATCAATATTGTGCGGTTGTTGACATATTAGGAATTTTTTGTCGAAAAATAGCCTAAAATGAACTTTTAACTAATAACTGCAGTGCCAATGCCAACAGCCGAAAAAGTGCGCTTCTCATCAATATTGTGCGGTTGTTGGCATATTAGGAATTTTTTGTCGAAAAATAGCCTAAAATGAACTGTTAACTAATAAATTCCGAATTTTCTTCGATTTTTTCGATAATTTTTTTTTTTTGCAGATTATGAAAGTTCAGATAATTTCCAACAACTTTTATTACGATAATTTTTGTTTTTTCCTAATATGTCTACTAAAACTAAAAAAAAATATTGGTATCAATACAGATTCTGAAAGGTGATAAAAATACCTTTCAAACAAGCCCAGATTGAGGAGAAATCTACTATAACTCTATCCGATTTTATGACAAATTTAATTAAATTATTCTATGTATATATTGAAAAATATCTGAAATATCTGAAATCCGACTTAGAGCTATGGTCTCTTGAGCAAAATTTCTCAGAATCACCTATAGATTACGTTTTTGCTATACGCTTCATCAAAAAAAATCGTTCCATACAATTTGACCCTAGTATATATATACTTATATACATACCCTAGCCCCATGATATTTTCGTCTGGTCAGACGAAGTAGTGCAAATGTTAGGTATTTATGAAAATAATAGTACAAGGTCCCTAGGGACCTTTTCACTAATCCACGTACTAAATATGTAATATGTCTACTAAAAATAAAAAAAAATATTGGTATCAATTAGTGTCCGACCGAATATTCGGTTTCGGTTTCGGGCCAAATAAGTGGTTTCGGTTTCAGTTTCGGCCAAAAAATGGCCGAATAGCCGAAACCGAAACTTTCTAGAATATTGTTTACATTTTATTGTGTAGCAGATATATAGTAAAAGGAGGAGTAATTTAGATGCCAGCAATGTAAATAAACTTCTTTTTTTAGCATATAATATTAAATTATTTAATTTTGAATATTATCGAGTAAGGTACGAAAGGGTGATTTCTTCTTGTTTACGTTTTTAAAAAATGAATAAATTGTTTTTATTAATAAGTATTTATTTATTTATGCTATGTTTGTTTGTTTGTTCTTTATTTACTTAATGTAAAATTCGTTTGTTGAAAACAGTGCTTGATATGGTGATTTTTATTTCAACTAGAAAGTTTCGGTTTCGGTTTCGGCCGAATATTAAAAAAAAACCGAATATTTGGTTTCGGTTTCGGTTTCGGCCCAAAAAAGTGGTTTCGGTCGGACACTAGTATCAATACAGATTCTGAAAGGTGATAAAAATACCTTTCAAACAAGCCCAGATTGAGAAATCTACTATAACTCTATCCGATTTTATGACGAATTTAATTAAATTATTCTATGTATATATTGAAAAATATCTGAAATATCTGAAATCCGACTTAGAGCTATGGTCTCTTGAGCAAAATTTCTCAGAATCACCTATAGATTACGTTTTTGCTATACGCTTCATCAAAAAAATCGATCCATACAATTTGACCCGCCCTAGTATATATATACTTATATACATACCCTAGCCCCATGATATTTTCGTCTGGTCAGACGAAGTAGTGCAAATGTTAGGTATTTATGAAAATAATAGTACAAGGTCCCTAGGGACCCTTTCACTAATCCACGTACTAAACGTTGTTAAACCTCAATAAAATGTAAACTATTCCTGGAATCACTTCGAAACCAATTTTAATAGTTTTAGCATAATTTTCTCTTGGAATACATGTCCGGTTCGAATATTCGACCCTACAACAAAAAAAAGTTGTGAGAGTTTGAAAATCGAAAAGGTCCCCAGGGACCTTCTCACAAACAGAAGGGTTAAGCAAGGTCTACTCGTAATTTACATCTAACTAATTAGTACTTAGTTAGTTCCTAATGAACTGATTTAACCCTCCGATTAGTGAGTCGCCCGTTGGCCTTAGCGTTGTGAAAAGGTCCCCAGGGACCTATAACACATTGTATAGCATTTTGCTTCATAGGGTGTGTTTTGATGGGGTTTTTAGGTTATATAAAGGAGTAGGAGGAGGAGTGCAGCCGCCGTGGCTCAGTTGGTTAGTGCGTTGGACCGCGAGTCGAAGGCAGCAACCTCAGGTTCAAATACTGCCTGTAATAACACCTAAAAAAATAACGGGAAAACTCGTTTTCTCTTTCGGTGGCTGTCCTCTCAGCTGGAAATGGCAAACCTCTGAGAGTAAAAATTGCTTACGAAAAAAGCTCCCAACCTGCCGTTCGGAACCGGCATAAAACTGTAGGTCCCTCCACCCGCGTACAAATTCACACGCACAACACGGGTGGTTGTGGGAAGCTAGGCCTTAGTCTCGCGTAAGCGGGCTGTCGTGCCAGTCAATTATTAAATTATTATTAAAGTAGTAAAAGGGAGCAATAATGATTGATTGATAATTAAATTTTGATTTAATATTATTTTTTTCTTATGTAGGAGAATAATGCATGACAATATTTACAAAAAACTTCAAATGTCCGCACTCGATTCACTGCTCAATATCTAAACTTTATATGGTTGGGTTTATAAAACTTTAGAACTTTAACCCTCTACATAAAACGTTAGAAATCGAAAAAATTTGTAAGCGCGTTTATGAATTATTTTTGTAACAAAGTAAATTTATTCATGCACATCTTCGTCTTCGCCAGACGAAAAATGTGTTTGAAAAAATCGAGTGTGTTATTAGCACTTATTATTTAGTTTAACTTTCTATATATCAATTTGAATTCTAAAAATGTGTGCCAAATATTCGCAGCATGCTGCGAACTTGCTGAATATTAAAAAATGGAAGATTGAGTATTCAATTATGGTATTCACAGTTTGTGGGCAAATTTATTTCGGGCAACTTTCCCTAAAAAATAACAATTAAACTGTGAGCACCCAAATGTATATCTTTCAAACAAAGTTACTTACACTTACGCTTTGTTCTCCAAATTCAATTTTTGAATCACAATTCTTTTTGAACATCAACTAAAAAATCGTCCCGATAGTGGCATAAGTGCTCAAAAAATTGTCTCCGGAGATTGTGTCAAAAAATTCATTTGACTTTGTTTTTTGACTATTTCAATAAACATGCTCAACAGTGCAGTAAATTTTGAAACTAGGGGTATCTCTGTTTTTCATGCAAAGCAAAATCAATTGAGATACCATATGGGAAAATTCGGGAAAATCGCCAGGTGGGAAATGGTAGATACTGCTGAACTGTGAACACCATAAAGGTTTTTTTTGTGACTAACGAGTTTTAAACATTTTCAAAAACTAAGTATGCATAAAACAAGCCTTTATGTTTAGATATATTCATTGCATCCTTGGTCAATTCGTATACCCATAAAAATTTAGGCCTGCAAGCACCGCAAAAATGGATTTTGTTGCCAGCAATGTGACGACCACATTTGCCTTTCACACAAGTGCCATAGATGCATTGCATGAATAAAACAGTTTTACATAATATGCATATTATATAAATAGATACATATAACTACAAAAAATAAAATATAAGTAGTGGCTAAAAACGTTAAAATTAAAAAAAAAAAGTAAAAAAAATCATATCATCATATCCTTTTTTTACAGTGTATTTGTAGATAACAATGTATATATAACATCGTTTGTGTATATATATACTTATATACATACCGTAGCCCTATGCAATTTTTTTTTTTTTTTTTTTTTTTTTTAATACGAGCCAACGCGCAGGAGATACCCCTATAAATGCGAGGCATTGCGCTGGTTCAGGAAGGATATATAGGTTAGGAGAAAGGATGTTGGGTGAAGAATTTGTGGACTCTTGCCTTGAACCCATCAAGATCATAAGTGCTGGGGAAAATATCTGCAGGGAGACCATTCCATAATCGCGCTGTACGGGCCAGGAACGAACCTTCTCTGTAGTGCGTAATGCGCTGGAACATCGTTTTCGTCTGGTCAGACGAATTAGTAGGTACAAATTTAAGCTATTTCTGAAAATAGTAGTACAAGGTCCCTAGGGACCTTTTCACTAATCCACGTACTAAACGTTGTTAAACCTCAATAAAATGTAAACTATTCCCGGAATCATTTCGAAACCAATTTTAATAGCTTAAGCACAATTTTCTCTTGGAATACATGTCCGGTTCGAATATTCGACCCTTCGACAATAAAAAGTTGTGAGAGTTTGAAAATCGAAAAGGTCCCCAGGGACCTTCTCACAAACAGAAGGGTTAAAACTAGCTAACCCATTGCTGCCGGGTACCAATTTAGCCCATACGATTTTGATAAAATTTGATACACGACCTAGAAGTGACCCAAAATGATCAGAAACAAAATTTCAGCTTTATATCTCTGCACGTTGCTGAGATATTCATTAGGTATTTTGTACCCATTACGCAGCAATGGTAGCTTTTTCCATACTTTGTGAAGTGATCAGCTAAACACGTGAACAAAAGTTGTATTTTTTACAGGTGAGTTAGGAGGCAGATTTTTGTGAAGTTCTAAGGCCACTACGTTTCGCCACATTTTCCACCTCCGGAAAATTCACGATTTTTGGAGTCTGGTAACTCTAGCTAGATGGCGAAATTTTAGGGTGACCTTCACTAGGTGAAGGTAGTTCCATCTTTACCCTAACTATCCCTGTCAATGGTTTTGAGAGATCTCAAACATTGACTTTTTTGTGATTTTTTTTAAAAATCAATTTTCATGGGTAAAATTTTACCCATTAGGCAGCAATGGGTTAAACCAGTTAAAAGTTGGTTATTATGTAACTGGTCTTAAACTAAATTAAAAAAAAAAAAATTAAATTAAATTACGTTAAGCTAATTTTATTTTTAAATATTCCATTTCAACAAATGAATATAAATTTCATCTTCAAGATATTGATTTACATATAATGAAATAAATATTAAAAAAAAATTATGAACTATTTTACTCACTTTTTAATACGCACTTTTCATGCTCAGAAATCTATCACAATGCACAGACGTTTCTTTAAAATATAAAATGTTAGCATATTTTTCTATTAGCATTGCTGACAACCACTTCATGCATACTCTCGCAATTTCGGTAACCATGCATTTAAGCCAATTAGGCAGATTAGTTATGCAGTAATTATAAACATAGTTTTGACATTTTTATTGAGTTCTGTTTTTATTCGCAGCATACCCAGTCATGTTCAACAATGCTGTTATCGTGCACAATGGGTTCGGCCGTCCAGAATTGCAGCGATTTATTTCATGAAATACTGACGGATGAAGGACTTTGTTGTGTTTTCAATATATTGCATCCGCACTTTTTATACAAAGGAAAGTAAGAATCATAAGCCCTGTTCACAATCTTGCACAAAGGGGTTTGCATCGAAGCAGTGGCGTCCCCAGGATTTCGGGGAGGGGTGATGTGAAAAAAATCTAGTTTAACGTAATTTTTATACTTTTACTTTTCTTAACCCTTCTGTAGGCACCCAGGCCTGGACAGACCATATTGAACTTTGCATCCACTTTTAGTAATGTTGTAGTTAAGCTATCGAGCTCATATTTCATGATATCCTCAACTGATCCTTTCTAAGCATAAAAAGCAATACATATACAAAATTTTTACAAAAACAAGGCGGAAATCCTGCACAATGTATTATGTATTTTCATACAAATTTGCCAGGTATTTTCAGTTTTTTTATTATTTCCCACTTAATTATTGTCAGATTGCATACTTTTAGGGATGAATAAAATGAATTTTGTCGAAAAATAGGTGTTTAGACCACTTTTTAAATTGATTTATTTTCTTAGATCGGAAGACAACGGAGGATGTAATTACATTATCCGACAAAGAAAAAATGCTTCTTAAAATTAAAAAATCCAGGAACAACTTTCACATACTTTTTAGATATTTTCCTTTAACCCTCTAGCAGGCCAATTTTGTATTGCTGTAAAAAAATTACAGTTGGTAAATTTCGGCATGAGAAAGAAGAAAATGATATTCTTTTTTGTCTCAAGCGAATAGTTTCGTCGCTAGGTGTGTTTAAAGGTAGCCCGCCTCCAGGCGGGGCTGCCGAAAATATAGCATATTCAGGTGCATAGAAGCAAGTGCAGAGAAGGTAGGAAAATCAAAAGAAGTGATGGTAAATGTTTGGCAATGTCATTTATTTATTGTGAAAAGTAAAAAAACAGTCTTTGGTGTTGCTGAAACACAAATATAAGTTGTATTTAATACAATCAACCTGTGTTGATGAAGTGCAACCTGGATATTTACAAATTTGTTTTGCCTGTTCTATCCAAAAACTTTGGCCAATGACCAATTTGGTGAAAACGGGTCCCTGATGGTGTTAAATTCGTCTTAGGAGGGTCTGGATTTAAAGATATAGTTGTCTTGGAAGGTCTTGCAGCCACCTTTTTTGCGCCATTTGCTTCATATCCGTATAAGACATCTGCTACTATAGTTCGAAAATCCGCCAGTTCTTCAGTTTGGCCGTGGATTCTTCGATGAAGAAGATAGGAATTCACGAGGGTCATATCTACGAAATGATAAAATAGGCAAAGGAAGTAGCTGCGTTGCAGTTGGCATCCTCTTCCGCTTTGCCGTCCGGCTTGATTGTGCAGCCGAGGTAGCAGAAGGTGTCGACGAACTCCACGGCACAACCGTCAATCATTATATGGTTTGTGCTGCTATTTTTGACTCTCATGGCCTTGGTCTTGGCGATGTTGACCTCCAGACCGACGGTGCATGCCAGCGCGACCAGGCATTCGGCTTTTGCTAGCATATCGGAGAGTTTGTGCGAGACGGAGGCAGATGTCATCAGCGAAGTCCAAATCCTCGAGATGCCTGGTGAAGGTCCATACGATGCCTCGTTGGTGCAGGGTGAGTTTGCTCATGACGTCGTCTAGTACGATGGCGAAGAGGAGAGGCGACAGGGGGCAGCCTTGCCTGACTCCTGCGTTGGTAGTGAAAGAATTGCTGATGTTGTGGTTGTGTAGTACTGCCAGTTCAGACTTCGCGTACAACGCTCTGATGAGACGATTTAGTTTCTGGGGGACCCCCTTTCTACTCAATACTAACAAAATTGCGCTTCTTTTTATTTATCCCACCCATATTATAGTTGTATTTTGTAAAAGTTTAAAGATATACATAGAGAAATTATATAAAACTCGTTAAATTTTACATTACATATACATTTCATATTCATACATTAACATACATCTTCTTTCCAACTAACCAGACCCATTTCCAACTAGCAATAAGTACTCAAAAACGAATATATTATGGTAAATATTGAAATACTCAATTTTTTAAAATTATTTTTGTATGGAAATCTATCTAAAAGTAAAATCCGTATATTTTTCTATACCGGCCATGCCTCCTTTAGAGTATTATAATCTCTAAGACAGAGTGAATACATCCTAAGCATCTCAGTGCAAGCTATAAACAAAGTTGACGTAAACCGGCAAGACCGCCTGCAGGCGCTGTGCAAAAATGACTAAAACGGCAGCCCCGCCTGCAGGCGGTCTTGCTTTAGGGGGTGGCTGTAGGTCTCCCAATGATAATTCTCATAAACAAAATCAATTATATACAAATACAAATATTGGTTTCCTTACTGAAATTTTCTGCAGCTTCAAACTCCAAGATTTACTAGTCTTTTTATTAAATGAAAAACTCATACTCGCGAAAATAATTCTTTTCGTCCGAATTCGACAAATTCTAACTTCAAATGGGTTTAAAACCAAAAGGAGCTCACATATGGTCACAAAATGTATACCGTTAGTTAAAGGGAACTTTTCCAAATCATTATCAGCCATATTAAAATAAATAAATTTAGTCGCCTACTCAGCAAACGCATTTTGGTGTACCCCGCCTGGAGGCGGGCTTGCCCGCTAGAGGGTTAAGTTTTGCCAATTTTCAGATTTTAAATTTAGAAAAATATTTTAAATTAAAAATGAAGTAAAAGCCTCAGCTTTGCAAGTTTTGAGAAAACATTAAAAGCGAAAATGGCCATATCATTTCTCAATCTATATTGAAAATTTTAGAAACTTCTTGGTAACCATGTATTTTTAAAATTTTTTACTCAATAGACTAAAAATCAGAAAATATGTGTTTACATTTTTTTGTGAAAAAAGTTTCAACTTTGAGCCGCTGTTACACACTAATTAATTTTTAGCACAGATTTTTTTGGGTTTTCTTGGAGTTTTAACATACCTCTCAAAAAACAAGAAAATCATTAAATTCTGAGACTATAATCTTATTGAATTTTGTCTATGGAACGAATCACTGTGGAATGGTTTCAAAATATTTGTTTTCGTTTGTTCCTTATTCAGTCCGCTATGGGGCATAGGGCTTCAACTAGGCTTTTCCATCTAACCCAATTTGTAGCCGTTCTTTCGTGCCATCCCATGTAATAGTAAAATGTTCCTGGTCCAAGTGTTTTTCACTCGGCTTGCCTTTTATTTTCTTTTGGTTTAGTAAATTATAATTTCCGTTGGAAAATAATGTCGGAACATATTCAAAATTAATATTTATCCATTGTATTCATGGTTATATCCGTGTTTTAGTGTCAATTCAATTACATTTGTAAAGTTTCGCGGCGGAGCGGATGAAATAAAACCACGGTGTTTCGGGTTTAGTGTGGTGTTTATCCTTTGACGTAAGAATAACGAGTAACAAGTATCACAATAAACGTTGAACGATACAAACGGCCGAAGCCGGGGAGCAGAAAATAGGTGGAACATGAGTACAAAGGGAGAAGGAAAGATTAGGATTAGTGATGGGATCGACGGATCACTAAATACAGCACAGTACATCTGAACATCGCGGCCGCTATTGCAAATTGCAATTATATGGGGGTGCCGGGGTCTCGTCCAGGGTTACGGCTGACGGCTGGCTGGTGATAATTTGGCGGTGATGCGCGGCTGCCTGACTGTAGGATGGGCTGCAGCCGTGGGTTGTCGCCGATCAGCGGTGACGGAGCGCTTGAGAGTACGCTGAGGGCCTCTTTGCTCGGTGCGGACGTGCGGGGCAGCCTGGGGGGCACCTGCTGCGAGGGTCGCTAGCGCTGGATCTGCAAAAGAGGAGATGTCAGTTGTGGGAAATGATATTGACATCGCTGGTGTGGGGTGTGACCGGATTGGGGCGATAGGCTTCGCTTGAGTTACCGTCGGAGGAGTGAAGGCGCTTCGGACAGGTCGCACGGGAATGGCGACTGACTCGGACCCGGGATGGGTGCGCTCGAGATTTATGGTGTGGGGGTGCAATGTGGAAATGCGAGGGAGCTGCAGTTTCCATCGATTGCTGTGCAATCACGTGGCTTCAAGACAACGCTATTGTCGTACCCTTTTTCGCGGTCTCATTGGGGGCAAAAGCCACCCTGCGCTTGCGAAACATTTGGCAACGAAGGGGGGTGTTTGCCGTTTTGAGTGTGCGTCAATGGTGGGTTCCGAGTGATTTGCGTTATTTCCTTGGGTGGGGACCGTACGGGGTTGAGGGCGGCAATCACGTTAGAGAGGGCTTCCTTTGGAGAAGGAAGGTTTTTTCGAAGGGCGGGATCCCGCCTGTGTGCCTGTGATTTGGCACCTCGGCGACATGTGTCAAATGTAATGACATGGGTACTGGACCGCTTAATATCCAACCAAATACTGTGTTTTGAGCAAGTAAACTCCTACATACATTTCGGTGGAAACCTTCGAGCGTGATTTGCGGGATGAGATCACTGCCAATCACTATATCGATCTGCGCTGCCTCGAAGGAGTTGGGATCAGTGAGATCTAGCATGGCGAAATCGTTCAAATTTGGGGGGTTTATTTTGGAAGCGGAGAGAAATTCCGTTAACCTTTGAAGCACGATTGCTTGCACTAGGAGTTTTGCGCTCGTTTTAGGGACTGCCAATGTCAAGAAGCATATATTTTATTTATTTATTTATTTAACAGAGTATACAGGCATATAAGATACAATCTTTTGCATGCCAATTAGAAACACATTCATTTTAATCATTACACAATAAAAACTATATTATTACAATGTTTTAAAAATTTACAAAGAAAAATCTTAATTATGTGTAAGTGAAAGTAGATAGGGTAAAGAGTGAGAGAAAAGTTTGAAACGTTATGAGAAATGTTTGAAGAGTAGGTACTTAAAATTACCACTACCCGAAATACATTTGATAGCACTAGGAAGCGAGTTCCAAGACCTAATGGTTGGCGTTTTTCACAATCTGTCCGCCCATGCCCGAGATCTGGAAGTTAGATTTCTCGATTGGCAATTTTAGGCGTCTCTGGACCTTCGAGGAAATGAAGGTGCGCTGAGAGCCTTGATCGATCAAAGCTCGAACTTTGAATAGCTTTCTTAAATGTATAATGGACACCATCTGCCATCTCATGTAGGCAGAAGGGAATGGGTACCATTATTTGGATGAACGGCTGGTACTGGGAGCGTACCTTGCCTTGAAGCAATTCCTGAAGTAAAGAAAGTATTTGTGGTATTGTCGTATCTGCTTTTTTATCAATTGGATTGTGTGTTTTCTGGATGGAAGGAAGGGAATGCTATTTTGAGGATGAGGTGCACATTATTTTTGAACTTCAACGCTGGAATTAAATCAGAGAGGACGATTTCTCTGCAAAAATAGTCTAAGCAATAGCGGAAACCAATGCTCTAGAGCAGCGATGGGCACTAACGCAACCAAGCATTTTGGCAGTGTATGCGTGGAAAGCACTGAACAAAATTAGGGTCTCAATTAATAAGCTTTAATGTACATATTTATTTGAAAAACTTATCTTTACAACATTTTATGTGTAGCAGGACTTCAAAATGTTCGTTTGATAAGAGTTAACGGTGGTTCGATTTCATACATTTTATAAAAAAGACGCAAAAAATACTCAGTGTGCAAAAATGCGAACAACCGCTCAACAAACGAGCGCAATGTTACTCGGATGAAGTCTTAAACGACGCCAATTCAAATCCGGTTATTGTGGGTGTGTTGGCAGCATTTTAGGGACATTTTAAAGGACACGACCACAACCTGACAACTTCGACTGTGTGTCTGGGGTCGTTGTCTTCTTGAAAGTAATACTCATTTTGCGACCCCAATTTTGTAATGCTTTGCCATAAATTTCTTTTTACAATGCCCAAATTTGCGTACCTGTCCATAGTGGATTCAATAAATTCAAAATTTCCAACACCACCATCTGCCTTACACCCCCACATCATTACTCTTTCATCACCATGTTTGACGGTAGGTAAGAGAGTTTGTTTGTTTAGTGCCGCACAGTGGGGCGTCCCCATATATCGCATGGCCAAAAATAGTAAACGTGGTTTAATTTTCACGAAATTTGGCATCCGCCCATTTTTTAACCTAATTAAGAAAAATTTGTCCAACCAATTTTTCCGATTTTTCCTGTTCTCTAAATTTTCCTAAAAACCCTGCAACATACCCAAGTTCATTAATTCCCAACCCAAGTTACTCCTATCACACTCACTTCCACGCAATAGTACGCGCAACTATGTGCTGTGCGGCTGTAAATAAAAGAAAACAAATTTACAACTGCAAGGGAAAGCGGACAATTGCGAAAAAACAGCGCACCAAATCGATCCAGCGAGGTCCCCAACCATTCTGCTGTAACCTCCTCACACAACAGATGGCGCTACGAGCGGTAGCTCGAAATAACGGAGGATACGTTCCTAAGCGGCGTTAGATGGCAGCCCCATCACTTAGGACTACCTGCGGCAGGCCAATCACCTACCCTGGCAGAACAACACAACCGATTAACGTAATGTAACCAACACAAGGATAGGAGTGAACAAGGAATACAAAAATACGAAAACTTGTGAAAATTGGAAATGAATTAATCGCTACATATGTATATTTTGCCAGTTTTTTAAGTTTTCGAACTTTTTCATGTTGGCCCCCTTTCAATTCGCTCCTAAGTTTATTTTCCACAAATATTTGCATGCATTTGTAGTGCTGGCCGGTCGAGTTAAATTACGTGACGGCAGCTTCACATAAAACAGCTCAAGAATTTATACAAGAGGTGCCTCTATGAAAAAGTGAATTACATGTGGATCTGCAAGCCTCTGCAGCTGAAACTTTGCAAATGTGTTCTACATACCTGTAATTCAGTGAAAAAATTGAATTTGAAAAGCCTCCTGAGGCCTTTTTGAGATATTCGCTTTTGAAGTTTGCATTTAAACATTTGCCAGGTCTCAAAATGGCTCTACGTTAAAATAACGACAGTTGCGAACACTAATAACCAAAACAAAAGCATTACTAGGCTGTAAAAACCTAAACTTACTTACTTAACTGGACATAACAACTCGTTATCGGGTTACGGCCTGCCGCAAAACTTCTCTCCAGGCGCCTCTGCTTTGCGCGCGCCTTCTCCAGTTGGTCACACCAAGAGATAACAGGGCTTCTTCAACTTGCTCCTTCCACCGGAAACACGGCCTCCCTCTTCGCCGTCGACCACCAACCACCGCATCGAACACCTTTTTCGCCGAAGCTTCGTCGTCCATGCGGCAGACATGAGGGAGCCAGCGCAGCCGCTGGATGTTAATTCGCTGTGCTACGTCCAAGTCCTTATACAGCTCATACAGCTCGTTATTGGTTCGTGTACGATAGTCGTCGCCAATACGAGCAGGACCGAAGATGTTACGAAGTACCTTCCTCTCGAACACTCCAAAGGCCGATATGTCGTTTCGTGTCATTGTCCATGCTTCAGCGCCATAGAGGATCACGGGCAAGATAAGCGTCCTATAGAGTGAAAGTTTTGAAGGTCGATAGAGGTCTCTACTTATCAGTTGCCTACCGAGACCATAGTAGCATCTGTTGGCAAGAGTAATAAAGTAGACGAATTCCTTGAAAACTGCGAGTCCCTGTGAGTAGACAGCATATACTTCGTCTTGCCCTCATTTATCACCAGACCCATTTTGGCAGATTCTTTTTCAATAGCCGCAAAGGCGGCGGTGACATCTCGCTTGTTACGTCCGATGACATCAATGTCATCAGCGTAGGCAAGGAGCAGGACACTTTTGTTGAAAATTGTTCCATTACGATGTACACCGACCTTACGCAGAACACTCTCAATGGTGAAGTTGAAGGGGTCGCAAGACAAAGGATCGCCCTGATCCGCAGTTAGCCAGTTCATCGGCAGTTTTGTTACCTACAACACCACAGTGTCCCGGAACCCAGATAAGTTGGAGCTTATTACGTCTCGCGACCGATTTTAGCTTCATCTTACATTCGTGGACAATCTTAGAGGTAACACGCGCGTTCTCCAGGGCCTTAAGTGCAGCTTGACTGTCTCTAAAAACTCCTATACGTTTCCCGCACCATTTCCTCCCGATTATCCATTCCACTACCTTCAGAATGGCGAAGATTTCCGTCTAAAATACGGTAGTCAGCCCACCCAGTGATTAGTAGCAGTTGACACTTCCGTCGAGGTGGCATCCAGCTCCAGTACCTTTGTCGGTCTTGGATACGTCAGTGAAGAAAATATCCGTCAGATCCCCTAGCATGGCCTCTGTGTTGTCCCATTGGCCGCGCATTGGGAACCTCACTTCAAAGTTTCTCCCAAAGGATACTACGGGCTACTACGGACTACTACTATTAGGCAATCCTTAGAGGCCGCAATGGATATTGCGCTGACAACCTCTTAAAGATGTCTCTATGACCCGAGCCCTTGTTGCCATGCCAGTATCCATAGGAATACAGCCTACATGTCGCTTTTATCGGTTCTTCTTGAACTTTTAGATCTAGGGGAAGCAGGTCAAGCATGGCATTAAGGGCGTCACCCGAGACAGTGCTCATGGTGCCCGTAATGCATATACATACACTTCTTTGTAGTCTGTTCAGAGCCAAAGCTGTGGACTTAACCATTGTTCGTCTCCACCAGACTACCGATGCGTACGTAATTATGGGCCCGATGACTGCGGTATATATCCAAAGAACCACCGCAGGCTTCAGGCCCCAGGTCTTGTTAAAAGCTCGACGGCACTGTTGGAAAACCTTCAGCGCACGGTCTACCTTCGTCAAGACATGCATCTTCCACGTTAGTTTCCTGTCTAGGATAACCCTAGATATTTCACCTCCGTGGATAGAGTGAGGGTCACACCTTTCAGTACTGGCAGTTCGAGACCATCCAGCTTCCGTTTCCTAGTAAATAGGACCGTTAATAGAGTCGTTTTACTGGGATTAACGTAAAGACCCTGTCCTGTGCACCAGTTATCAATCTTATCCAGGACTTTCTGAATTTTTTTGCAAATCATCCTGCGGGATCGTCCCGATACTAGTGCACAGGCATCGTCCGGAGAGAGGACACCACTCTGTGGACATCCCCGTCCGACCTCTGCCGTGGCCGAATTGCTATCACTCTCACCAACGGTTAGCTATCTCCCGGAGAGCATGGACCGTATCCACCTTATCAAGGTCTCATTTACCCCATGCATTCTGGCTGCTGAGCATATCGAGTTTGCATTGTCAAAAGCCCCTTCAATATCCACAAATACGCCCAAAGTGTAATGGTCAGCTTTCAGCCCTGCTTCAATCTTGCATACGATGTCATGTAGGGCTGAGTCGCATGATTTTCCACTCTGGTAAGCGTGTTGGTTTCTATTAAATGGGCTTCTTGGCAGCACCTTGCTCGGATGTGCTTTTCTACCATTCAGGAAGTCAGGCTGATTGACCTAAAGCTTGGCCAGCGTATAGTCATCTTTCCCTGGTTTGAGACCACTCTGACCTGTCGCTAAAGAGTTGGAATGTAACCATGAGCGAGGCAAGCCGTGAAGATCTTTATAAGAGCTTTTATCAGTTTGTCTCCACCCCTCTTTAGCATTATTGGGTAAACTTTATCAGGTCCTGGGGACTTGTAGTTTTCGAAGGAGGAAAAGAAAATCCTTACCGCCTCCTCCGTTACTACTTCTGACGCGGAAGACCAGTTAAGCCTCTTAGTCCTATTACCTGCGTCATTGACTTCACAACTGCTCACCAAAGTGGGAATTATCCTGCTTCCCGGAAAATGGGTCTCTAGGAGAATGTTGTAGGTCTCCGATTTAGAGGTAGTTTAGGAGCCATCAGGCAAGCGAAGAGAATCAAGCTTAACCGTTCGGTCTCTTTGTAGAACCCTACACAGTCTTGCTGATTCCTTCATACCTTTAACCTCATTACAAAAGTCCAGTTTGGCAGACCTCACTTTCTTCTTAAATTCCTTTTGGACGAGGTGATAGTTGGTCCATTCATCCTCTTTTCGG
The DNA here is from genome assembly GCA_963668005.1 of Melieria crassipennis. Lineage (NCBI taxonomy): Eukaryota > Metazoa > Arthropoda > Insecta > Diptera > Ulidiidae > Melieria > Melieria crassipennis. The sequence goes on along the minus strand of OY764963.1, from coordinate 33,870,437 downwards.
GTTTTTAAGGCCCTATTCAGAAGCTTCCTGGATCGTTTGCGTAGCTTCGAAAGCTCAGCACTCCACCATGGAACTGCTTTGCCTTGTCTGCTCGCTCTCAGCGGACACACCTCCTCATAGCAGCCAGTCAAAGTTACTCCTAGTTGCCTAGTCGCTTCTTGAATCTTGGCTGTAGTTCGAAGTTTTTTCAGGATTGGTATACGCTCTGTCATAAACTCACCAAACCTGTTCCAGCCCGCCTTGCGAGGATTCCTTCCACCTGGTATCGACATTAGATCAATATCGAGTCGGAATTCGATAAAGCGGTGATCTGAAAAAGAGACCTCCTCCAGAACCCGCCATTGCATGATCTGATCTGCCACTTTCCTGTTGGTCAATGTTAGATCAATCACTTCTTGTCTTCTGCTGGTTACAAAAGTTGGTTTGTTACCAACGTTCTGAATCACCAGATCAGCAGACATAATGAATGCCAAAAGTTTAGTATCCCTGGGATTGCATTTACTGCTACCCCAAACAATGATATGTGAATTCGCGTCACAGCTGATGCTATTTCCGTCCGTGAGCACGAACTTACTCTTTTCACAGGCTGGCATCTTCGCTACGACTTTTTCCAGCCATTCTCGAGAAACCGCGTTGGAGCATTGCACCTTAACCCTCTAGTTCCCAAGAAGGCCTGTAGACAAAAAAATTATGTAAATTACACCTTTCGAGGTCGGCCTCGATAGCTCAGCGGGTAGCGCGCTGGCTTCTCATACCGAGCGCCCCAGGTTCGATTCCTGGCTTGGGCTGGAAAAAACACTCATCTACTTCTATCGCTATCCACATGAAGTGGATGAGAATTACAAGAATCGCACAAGTGCGCTCTTGGCAGGCAATGGCAAAACCTCCAAGTGTGAAAGACAAACTGCCAATCGCCGTTCGGATTCGGCGTTAAACTGTAGGTCCCCTCCCTCCCTTTCCCCATTCGTTTGAAATGTGTGTGAATACATCACATGTTGGAAAAAACAGTGTTGCATACACATTTCAAACGGGTGGAATTTGTGGTATTACAACGGGCCCATAGGCCTAAGCCTAGGCGTATACGGAGACGACCCAGCAGCGACCCAGGTTCAAATACTGCCTGTAATAACACCTAAAAAAATAACGGGAAAACTTGTTTTCTCTTTCGGTGGCTGTCCTCTCAGCTGGAAATTGCAAACCTCTGAGAGTAAAAATTGCTTATGAAAGAGCTCCCAACTTGCCGTTCGGAACCGGCATAAAACTGTAGGTCCCTTCGAAATCGATATTGGTGATGATGATGATTTTGATGAGCCAAATTTAAGTCTGAGCAGCAATATAAATGAGGCTATTGATGCGGCGCTAAATGACTCAATTTCTGCATTTGCAGTCGCGGCGGAAAATTTAGCTGGATATGCGCTGCCTGATTTGTCGAGTAGAAGCGCTGCTTCTTCACCGCTTGTTTGCAACAAAGAGTATTCGGCTTGAGACTGCTGAGTATAATGCTGATGATGGAACTAGTTGGCCAAAAGCAGGTCCAGTTATCGTCCCCAATAACTTTATTGGATCTATTATGGATATCAATCCAAAGTCAAGAACATTTTGTGGAGGAAGAAAAACTTAGTGCTGCAAAAATCCGCTATTGAATTTCGTGGCACTGACTTGGGAGATGAGTTCAAGATGCTTGATACATCTTACAAATGTTTTGCCTATTTTTTTGACGATACCATGGTTGAACACATCGCAGCATACAAATACTTTTTTTATGCAGCCCAGAAGAACATCATGACGGCATTTTCCGTGACCACTCCGGAAATCAGGCAATACGCTGGAATTTTATTTTATATGTCCATTTATCGGTACCCTAGCGTTCGTTCCTACTGGAGTGAATATGCATTTCAAGCTATACAAAACACATTGCCTCGGAATCGTTTTGACCAAATTCGAAGCTATCTACATTTCAATGACAGTAAAATGCCCAATAAGCAAGCTCCAGGATATGATCATTTGTATAAAATCAGACCAATCGTAAAACATTTCAACCAGAAATTCCAATCAATACCAATGCTGCAGCGTCTCTGCGTTGACGAGCAAATGTGCGCCACAAAGTTAACGTCGTATCTTAGACAGTATATGCCTAACAAACCGCACAAATGAGGCATACAATTATTTGTTTTATCGGACTTGCAATGATTTTCTTATAGCTTTGAGATATACTGCGGTGCAGGAGATAATGTGGTGGAGCCTGGCGCTCCAGATTTGGGTGCATCCTCGAACGTGGTCATCCGCCTTTCGCAAACTATTCCGGATATGAAAAACCATATATTGTACTTTGATATAATCGTGCTGCCAAACAATATGAAAAGGTCGCATGCCCGAACGCAATTCATATGTATAATCGTCACATGGGTGGGGTTGATTTGATGGACGGGCTCATCGGAAGATACAAAATTAATTTGAAGACATCAAAGTATACCAATCGCTTATCTCACCATTTACTCGACTTGGCAATGGTATTATATATATATATTATATTTTGTACTGACGGATCAACATGCCAAGCAATCACGATAAAGGGTTCCAACTACCACAATTTCGGACTCAAGTCGCGCAAGTACTGTGCTCATTTAAGAAGTTGGATGTACCACGAGCTCCCCGTCCCGGGCGTCCGTGCGCAGTAACTAAACAAAATTAATTTGGTACAAAAACATACTTGCCGGCCGCAGACACTCGCTACGACGGGGCGAATAATTTTCAAAAATTTGGAAACGTGCTGACAGACGGAAATGTGTTATACCGGTTGCACATCACAAACACAAGTAATATGCCGCAAATGTAATGTAAATCTTTGCTTTACTCCGGAAAAGGATTGCTTCTTTGAATGGCATTCAAAAAAATAAGAATTCATTGTACATTTACCTGTAACGATTTTTTTTAGTTTTCCTAGTTTATACACCGCATCCCCCACCCCACGACACCCTACCCCTCACCTTACCCCACCCCTTATTATTTATTGTCTCTTACACCTATGAAATGACATTGTTACCCGTTATTTATGTTTCTATAAACAAATTAAAATAAAAATTAAATGAATAACAAAACTCCATATGAACAATGTTTTTTGGCTTGTTTCCCAAGCAGGCCTGTAGGACTGCTACTTTTTACACCCTCTATCAGGCCTCCTATTGACGTGCAATTTTTTCCCCGAACAAACATTACTTCTCCACCATAGAACTATCACTGGTAATTTTTTTAACGAGATTAAAAACTTGGGAACTAGAGGGTTAATGATGCCGTTTTCAACGCGCTTTCCTTGGAACATCGGTGTTTCTTTCGAATCACCGATTGCCTTCCAAAAGTAGGTGTCGAAATAGTCTTGCTGTCCTTAGGACAACAGACCATTCCCTTTGTCGGTATGTATCTCAACCATCATCGCTTTGGCAGCCGCTCCCGCGAAAGTGCCACCAGAGGTGGACGGCTGAGTGTCATCCGGCCTTTTCTGGGATCCTGCAGCCTTCTATCTGTCAGGAGACGGCTGACCTGCAGACTTCTGCGTCGAGCGTGCCGGCACGTCCGATTCTGGTCCAAGGACCTTCCTCCTCTTTGCCTTGCTACTCTTCACAGCCGAATGCTCAGACCCCAGAGCGGCCTCAGAAGAGAGTGCAATGGCAGACGAATCATCGCCCGTTCTGTCACGCTTCCCTTTGGCCATCACAGGTGTTGAAGTTGGCAGAACTTGAGTACTTGCCGCCGGTTTCGCGGCAGCTTTCCTCTTGTTCTGCCTCCTACTTTTGCGCTGCCTGGCAAACAGTTCTTCACCTGCCTTCGAACCCCCGATGCCAGAAACCTCCTTACCGGCACTCTCCTTGTTCGCACCAGGTTTAACCGTTTTTGGAGATACGCTTGGTACCCGAATTCGACTCGTTGAAGTAGATGGGTTATCTAACATCTCCATCAGCCTTGAAGGCTGACTCTGATGCTTCCGACATTAGTCTGTCCACATTCTCCTCCAACAGTACGCTCTCCATTGACATAGTCAATGTGCCATCGTCCACCGCTAGTAATTTGCTTCCTCCGGGACCCTGGGTGACAGTCTCGGTCATAAGGGAGGGTGAGCTTTGGGCCTGTACATCCAATGCTCAAGCCGCCGACGGATCGGCGGGAGGATTTCCAGAAGTCTGGTTACGCCGTGCAGAAAAACTGAGAGTAGGCTTCACCATTGAAAAGAGGGGGGGTTTGTATTTTATACCTACTGCCAGGTGAAAGAAAAAATGCCGCCCCACTGGAGTCAGACGCAGACCAGGTGCCGCCCACTGTGGGTAACCGACGCCCTTGGATTTTGGCTAGGGATGGAGAAGTGACGGGAAGCAGAGGGATGGGTTCGAGGGAGGTTTGGGTAGATGGTAGCGCTTAGTTCGTACTCCCCGTCTGACACGGTTGAACCCACCGGACGTGGCCGAAACAGAGTTCGAAGTTCGAACTTCGAACACGTCCATCAGCATGGTCAGGCCGGATCTTCGTAACTAAGCCCCCGCACCGCGACAAGGTGGCTACCAAGCAGGGGTTGATATAGCTTATACTACGTTTACACAGACGAGATTATCTCGATTTGCGCGATTAAATCGTTAATCTCGTATCAAAATGCGCGATTACCCATACAAAGTTAACCTCGCAAAAAGGGCGATTAAAAGTTAATCTCACAAAGTAATCTTGTATTTCCCCAATGCAACTCTGCAAATTTGGCTGAAATCGATTATTTTTGTATCATCACTAGGCGAAGTCATGCAAAAATAAACAACAAAATGAATTGTAGCGCGAAAAGGTTTGTGTGTTGGATTAATCTTATTCAAGTTAATCTCTATGTAAACGGGCAACGAGATTATCTTAATCTCGATGAGTTAATCTCGCTGTGTAAACGTAGTATTAGTTGGAGACTTAGCTTCGATCGTGCTTACTTATTTTTTCAAAATAAAGATTTGGGTTTTTTAATTTTTGGACACGGACGCCCTAAGAAGTCTTAGGAAAGTCCTTATACATGGTGGACACCCAACTCTGACATTGAACTCATGACCTCATTGAACTCAGCGACCCAAATTCAATAGAAAATTTACGAAATGACGAAAAAAGTATTTTTGCCTCATAATAGTTACTGTCCAACATTTATAAGTATCTCTTAGGCAAAGTTTTCGAATTTTTAAAAATGCATAACTGTTATTTTGTGTCCCTGGTAAATATCATTCAAAAATATACCAAAGAAAACAAAGCTAAATGCGTTGAATACGACAGGGTCAACTGCCGTCCTTTTTATTTCGCAGTTCTTCAATTAGCAAATCTCTAGCACAAGGTTGACGATCAGATCAAATCAGGCATGCTTTTGGTGCTCAAAGCTCTAGTTTGAACGCAGGACTGTTTTTTTTGGGTGTAGCTTATAAAACCTTAATTTAATTCGATAAAAAGCATACCCAAGGATTCTTCTGACACTTTTGGGAAACAATACATTTTAATAGTCAGTTTTATACAAACGTATTAAGAAAGTGCACCAAAAAAATAAAAATAAAAATTTCTTTGGTCACAAAAAATGACTCACCCAGCAACACTATAAATTTGAAACAAACTAGAACAACAACCTCGTTTTAGAAATTTATATGGAGGAACCTTGGCCTACTAGTAGGCCCCAAGGTTGTAATAATATTAGTAAAATTCTGTGCATGTAGTGGTACCGGCTCTCCCAGTTTCCTATCACTTCCCTACAAGAACAGTGACGGTCATATGACCGACATGCCTGACCGAAGTTTCGGTCAGCTCTCCGAACAAAGTTTCTATCAGTTTTGTACAGGCGGTGTGAAAAAGCTGATAGAAACTCTCGTGCATGTGTGATTTTTTGTTTCACTTTAACACACATCTTTTACATATTAAGAAAAGTGTTTTTGCTCTGCTCTAACGCATACGTATTCCAACCTCCAAATATTTAGTTTTGTGTAGCTATCTTGCAGCCGCCGTGGCTCAGTTGGTTAGTGCGTTGAACCGCGAGTCGCAGGCAGCAACCTCAGGTTCAAATACAGCCTGTAATAACACCTAAAAAAATAACGGGAAAACTCGTTTTCTCTTTCGGTGGCTGTCCTCTCAGCTGGAAATGGCAAACCTCTGAGAGTAAAAATTGCTTATGAAAAAGCTCCCAACCTGCCGTTCGGAACCGGCATTAAACTGTAGGTCCCTTCAACCCGCGTACAAATTCACACGCACAACACGGGTAGTTGCGGGAAGCTAGGCCTAAGTCTCGCGTAAGCGGGCTGTCGTGCCAGTCAATTATTAATTATTATTATTAATCTTGCAGCCGCCGCCGTAGCTCAGCTGGCTAATGCGTGCGGCCGTGAGTCAAGACTCCGCGAGTTCAATACACCGTTGCGTTAACACCGAAAAAAAAGAAAAACAACTTTTTTCAATTTATCTTTCGGCGGCTGTCCTCTCAGCAGGAAATGGCAAACCTCTGAGAGGAACATTGCCTATGTCTCGTAATCTGGCTGTCAGGCTGAAATCAAAGTATATCCTAAGTAGCGCCATTCTTTTTTCGAGCTGTTTTTGGTACAGAATGTGGCAGTATTGCCGCACAGTACAGAATGTGGTAGTGTTACCCCAACGCCATTTTCTGTTGGTTTAGGTAGCGAATTGTATGCCTATTTTTCTGATTGCTTTGTCAATCAAGTATTAAAGAAATGTTTGAAAGATCAAATATCTTAAGATAACTGGGCAATTACTGTAAAAATACAATAGTTGTTATCATAATTCACTAAAATAGAGAACATTTGAATACTAATTTCGATTTTGCCTGCGTCAAAATAATTTTATAATGAAAACAATAAACTTTCCGGATCAATATTAATGTAATTTTCTTCTTGTACAAGTGAAAAAGCCCAGAACAAAGTTTCTTTTGATAAATTAGCTCAAAACTTTTACGTAATAGTAATGTTGTGCATCTTTATAAATCATATTAAGTATTAAAAATATTTTTGTATTCATTTTTATTGGCAACACAAACGTACGACACGATGATTTAATCAAAACATGATGAATGTGTTCAGGAGAACATTTTTGTATTCATTATTCAGTATCTTTGAAGCGACTGCATTGACTGAAATAATTTAAATGAAATCATAACCATTACAAACATTTCCCATTTAAATATTTAAATTTGAATTTCTATATTCACCATTGATAGCAAAACTTTCAACCCTGTCTTATAATAATTTTATCACTTTCACCACAAAATGTGCAAATTTCACCACCGATGCAGAAATGAAATGTCATTTCTGATTAAATTGTTCAAAAGGAACAAAATTTCGCAAAGTAAATATTAGAATATATTGGAATTGGAATATAATTGAGGTTTCGCATAGGTCTGGGAGAACTTTATGCTTGTGTCCGTAGATACGGGTCATTGGGAGGATGCTATGAATGCCTACAATCGACTTGGTGAGCTCAAGAGCCATTATCTGGATCTGGAAGTGCTGAGCATCACTTGGGCAACCCGATGCCAAGGGCCAAACACCGGGACGGTTACACAAAAAGGCCACTGCGCTAATGGGTCACCAATGCGTTCGATTTGCAAACGAGCCGAGAGTGTGGAAATTGGCCGCGCTGCTTACCAACACGCCGCTTAGTAAAGCACAAAAAATGGTGAAGGCGATAAACGTCTACACAAACAAAGAGCTGGAATGGACAACCAAGGAGCCCTTTGCGCTGAAGGTGCTTCAGCTGTGCCGAGAGATGTGTGAGCAGTCGCTGGAGGCAATTACCAACCACAGTGCTGAGGACAGTGAGGCTATGGTGACGTTCCAGCTGAATTCGGCCCGTGTAGCAGCGCAGGCGGTGATACGTGCGGTAGAAAATGAGCAGCAGAAATGGGATAATAATGGCCAAGTGCTAGAAGAAGTGAAGCAGGTGCTGGCGGAGATTACGCAACAGGTGTAGAAGCGTATGAGTGTCAGCTAAGCGAACAAACAAAACGGGTCTAGCATTTACGTTATTTAAAATTATAAAGAGCTTACAAGGACTTGAATTTGGTTACAATATGAGGTCAGCCTAAAATTATACCGTCCGCCGCCCGTTTCTTTCTACACAAATAATTGTATGATTTTTACGTAATTAAATTCCATGGTCTTTTTTATAAAAAAAAAATTAAATTTATTTTTAACATGAAAACATTTTTGTTTGTTCATTCGCAAATTAAACCAAATTCAACTTGGTGGTGACCAGCACGCGTACGCATTGATCAAATGAGCCGCACACTGCCAAGCCCAACTTGTCCGGATGCCAGTCGAAGCAGTGCACTGGCTGCGACGACACCGTTGATGCGTGCATCATTTGCAACGTGCCGGGCACGCTCTCCTCTATGTTGTCGGCGTCCGGCTTGTGTCGCTTTTCCGGATACTCGTACTGCCACAGGCGCAGCGAGCCGGTGCCGCCACACGATACAAAGATATCGCGATTTTGGGAAATTGCGAAATCCAAACAGAAATGGCAATTGCATTTTTAATTGCAACTAAGAACAAGTCGTGGTGAAAATATATTTGGCCAGCCAGAGTTGCTTTTGAAATGTAATCGAAATAATATTAAATTTGTTGATAAATTCGGCCAAAAACCAACCGATTTATGAAAATATTATTTAACTATGGTTATCTTAGTGAAACCAGTATAAAAAAATAAAGTCTCGTGTGTAAAATCATGTTAAATTACATTTGTAAAATTCATGAAAATCGCAGTTTTTCAGTAATTTGTACTGCCACATTCTGTACGTATTCACCACGATTTCATTTTTACAAGTGAACAACAACAATTTGACATTTCTTGTCATACAGAATCGACGTCTGGTTGTCAAAGAGTGGCGCTACTTAGGATATACTTTGCTGAAATGCTGATGCAAATATCGGTCACAATGTGATGTATAAATCGGTCATTCATGACCAATACTCAATATTAAAAAAATGCAGATTTTTACTGAAATTTTTTGGAAAAACCGTTTGCTTTTACTTCTGCCTGAATTTATTTAAAATTAATTTAAATTAAATAATGTAAAAAAAATTGAATTTAGAAAAATTCATTTTCGGTCCTGCTTGGATGGATCCCATATTGTCGCAATCAAAGGCGTTTGCTTGCTTAGCTCAACTCCATATTGCCCGGCATCATTGGCATCGGCTTCCTTGGTCTTGCGCTTCTGTACTTGTTATGGCCCAACATTGAATTTACTGAAAGTACAGAATTATTTAAATATTCAAATAATATTATTTAAATTAAATTTTAATTCGAATTCTTACTTTCTTTCTGTTTTTCTTTTTTTTTGTGTTTGAAGCAACGGAGTTTGAACCTGGATTCGCGAGTCGCATTTGACTCGCGGACGCACGCATTAGCCAGCTGAGCTACGTAGCTACGGCAACCGCTGGCTCTTAATCATTTATATTAACTTCGATGCGAGTTCTTGTCAGCAGTTGCTTCTGTTGTTGTCTCATTCTTACACATGCGTGTATAAGCAATTAATGTTTCTATGGTTGTCAAATTGTTTGTTTCAGTTTAAATGATGCTCAGCTGACCCATCATCTCACTATCAGCGCTGATCAAAGTTTCCATCACCTTCTTAAGGGCTTTGTGAAAAAAGTGATGGAAACTTTTGTGTACATGTGATCTTGCATCACCTTTCAGCACACGAACTTCAGTAACTTGTGGAACATACAGCTGTCTCATTTACTCCTATTAAAATTGAATACACGGTGGCAGTCAGCACTGATGAAGAAGTTCATCACCACTGATGTGTAAATGCATCAACGCTGATGTAAATATCCATCCACGGTACTAATCACCGCTGATGGGAAAGCTCATCATCACTGATGTGTAAATAGATATAAATTTTCATCAGCGGTGATGTGAAAATAAATAACACAAATTTTTTTTAATTATATGTATGTATTGTAACAATTTACTTAAATACAAAAATTAATTAGAAATTAACATAAAACAATAACAAAAATTATTTCTTTGATACAAAACTTATGTATATAACACTTATCAGTGGCCATATGGAAAAGTTCAAGACGGCATTAGAGAATTGAATTAACGCCAAGGCGCTGAATATAATTGCATCCATTTTGAAAAATCCAGCAAATATCATTAAAAAGTTTATTAATTTGTTTAATTTAATTAATTTGGTTTGTACTTATCTTTCAATCCTTTTAGAAAGACTTTTAATTATCCGCGTCGTGTACTGCGTCCACCACGTTCACTGAAATTTTACAACATAATGTCAAAATCGAATCTGACAAGGTGGCGCGTGGTGGCGGCTGGCATAGCTGTCACTTTTCCACACATAGTTACTTATACGGACGAACTGTTGAGTTCTATCTGTGCTCTCGTTTTGGTCAGCGCTGAGGCATTTATTCCTCAGTGCTGTTGTATAAATCATCATGCATGATGCTTGAACCACAAGTTCGTGCATGATGTGTAAATGCATCATCGCTGATGCAAAAGCTGATTAAATGAAAGTTTGATTTTGTTTTTCAAATTTTGAAATGTCAATGTACATTAGCCCTTCATCTCGCTCTCTCTTATAAAATAATTTCATAGCCAAACTGCCTCTTTTCTACCGAAGTGGCTCCAGTACAAAAATTTTACCACAATGTGTGAATGTGTTAGTTCTTGCGATTTATGTGTATGAGTTTCCATCACCCATGTCCCACAGGGTATAGGCCAAATTTCATGCAAATGTATTGGTAAATTGAAAAAATGTTATGAATGTAGTGGAGTTTCGGTCAGCCACGTCTTGTAGGGTTTATCACTGACGACACTGAAGCTGCGCTCGGAACGACGCTGCTGATGAATGGTCATCAGCAGTGTTACCGTTGTGCGACTAAAGTGTCAAGTTTACACTTTTTGGAGATCGATGCCCACCGAGTTTTTAAAAATATTGTAACGATAAGAGTCTGTCGCTGTGCAAAGCAACCCTGTCGCTACGCGCCGTGCTATAATTCAATCTGGCAACGATGGAAACTTCTAGTCCAACCTGGCAATGATGGAAACTTCTAGTCTAACCTGGCAATGATGGTCGCGATCATCATGGAAACCGTTAGTCCACTCCGGAATGTGCGGGAACGATCTGCGCGATGGCCGGACAGGTATAAAAGGCAGCCGGGTGCGGCGCAGCGAGTCAGTCTGATTTTGACTAGCGGAGTTGCCACGCGGAATAATTAAGCGAATATTTAAGTGTAAAGACAGTGAAGTGTAAATCTGTGAAATAAAATGACTGTTGGTTTTTATTGACTGCGTTTGAGGAACTAAGTGTGTTTGTTTATTTCAAATTGCACAATCCAGTGATTCGTACTAGCCCACTAGAACTGGTATTTTCGTAACAATATGCTTATTTTGACACTTTTCTTCAAAGTCATGCGACTTTTGCCCCTTTTTTTATCAAAAAGTTTATATGTACATGATTACGTCGGCGGAGCGGATAAAGAAAATAAGCAGGGGTTTCGTGTTTAGAGGTCTTTATTACACGACGTACGAATGACGAATGACAAAGAGTACATGAAACATTGAACGAGACAAACGACCGAAGCCGGGCAGCATAAATAGGGGGAACAGCAGTACAAGAGGATAAGGAAAGGAAGGGATTAGAGGTGGGATCGACAGATCACTGAACGAACACAGCACTCATTTAGCCATCGCGGCCGCCATTGCAGAGTGCAATTAATGAAGTAGCCGGGGGAAGGGTTGCCGTGATGCGGTTGACGTCTGGCTGGTGGTGGTACGGCTCACGGCTGGCTGGCTGTGGGTGCGCTTGGGGTGCGCCGATGACCTCTTTGCGGGATGGTAGACGCTGCGGATGCTTGGATCCCTATCGGCCATGCGGGGTAAACTCGAAGGCAGCTGCTGCGATGGTCGGCTACCGTACGATCTGCAAAGAAGGTGGATGTCAGTTAATTGGACATACAAGTTTTGAGGCTGACATCGTGGGTATGGGAAATCGGCTAAGCTGCGGAGCTCGCTTAAGCTACAGCCGGGGGAGTATGGAGATATATAAATTTAAAGATGGAGAGTATGGAGATATATAAATTTAAAAATTGGTCAAGTTGCCATTTACTTTTTCTAAGCGTGGGGGAATTTTTGGAGTGTATATGGATAATTTTAGGTGCATCTATACATATTCGCGGGACTCGAAAGAAGCAAGAGAACCGAGCGAGAATGTCGGTTTGCTTTTCGAGAGGGTGGTGGCAGTCAACCGCTCTTTGATCCGGAATTGGAACTGTGTGAGCATGACCGTTTGGCTCAGCATGGAAGAATTGCTGGAGCCGTTCCACATAAGAGGGAGATCTTATAGATCTTCGAGTTTATACCCGATCAGTCCGGGGCTATGAGAAGATACATTTAAAATTTGCTGGAGGAGGAATTGCGAGAGAGTTCGAAGGCTGTTTATAAACTAGGCCAACGCCGCTCGGGATAATTGGGTGCACGTGGGGCTCGTAGAAGCAGGAGAACCGAGCGAGAATGTCGGTTTGCTCTTCGAGAGGGGAGTGGCAGCCAACCGCTCTTTGGTCCGGAATTGGAACTGTGTGAGCATGAGAATTACTGAAGCCGTTCCACCTGAGAGGGAGATCTTATAGATCCTGGAATTTATACCCGATCAGTCCGACGTCTGCGGGATTTGCAGCGCTTGGAGCAAGTTGCACTGGAGTGGCAACTGTCCTCTTTTCGGACCCGGGATGGAGGAGGTGTAATGAGGAATTGCAATTTCCGTCAGTTGTTTGGGGCGTAGAACGAGGGGCGTCAAGCCAACGCTCTTGTCGAACCCTTTTGGGAGACCTCATTAGAGGCGAAAGCCATCCTGCAGGGTCGAAACGTTTGGCAACGAGGGGGGAAATTTGCCGGTTTGAGAATGAGTCTGCAGGAGTGGTGGGTTCAAAGTGACTTTCCATTATTTCCTGGGGTGGAAACCCTACGGGATTGAGGGCGGCAATCACTTGCGAAAGAGCTTCCTTTAGGGCAGGAAGGTTATTTCGAAGGGCGGAACCAGTATGCATATGGATTTTGTACCTTTGTGGCACATGTCAAATGCGAAGAAGGGGGTACTGGACCGCTTAATACCCAACCGAATACTGTATGCTGAGCAAGTAAGCTGCCACATACATTCCGGTGGATACCTTCGAGCATGATCTGCGGGATGAGATCACTGCCAATCACTATATCAATCTGCGTTGTCGCGAAGGGGTTTGGATCAGCGAGTTCTAGCATGGCGAAATCTTTCATATTAGGGGGGTTTATTTGAGAAGGTGGGAGCAATTTCGTAAGCTCTTGGAGCACGATAGCTTCCACGGGGAGTTTTGTGCTCGTTTGAGGGACTGCCAATATCAAGAAGCAGGTATGATTGGCATTTTTCACAATCTGACCGCCCATGCCCGAGATTTGGAAGGGGGATTTCTCGATTGGCAATTTGAGGCGTTTCTGGACCTTCGAGGAAATGAAGGTACGCTGAGAGGCTTGGTCGATCAACGCTCGAACCTTAAACAACTTTCCTGCGTGCTCAATAGACACCAGTGCCGTAGGCAGAAGGGATTGGGTGCCATTATTGGAGTGGAAGGCTCGTACTTTGCCTGGAAGATGTGCGGGGTTGCGCATCCGAAAGGGGGGTATGAGTTGCGGAGTTGTTGTGCGTTCGTTTTGGAGCTGTTGCGACCTGTGTTGTGGTCGAATGTGACCGATTAAGCGATTGAGAGGGCTGCGCATTGCTTTTGGGGAAATGAAGCATGGAATGGTGCTTCATTTGGCAATATACGCACGTAAAATTGCTTGTACAATTCTCAATAAGGTGCGAAGTAGCAAGACAATTTACGCAGAGATTGTGCTTCTTAACATATTTTAATCGACTCTGGGGGGTGAGTCTTTTGAAGCTCTGGCAAGTCCGTATGGGATGGTTTGCGTTGCAGAGTTTGCAAGCGAAGTCCCTTTTCACTTGAGTGTGATAGTTTAGGGATTTGTGTGGCCGATTTGGGAGGACATTGGAAGTCGAGGGTTGTGATTGTTTCGGCTTAGAAGGGCGAATAAATTGGAGCCGTTCAAGCACCTCATATCTGCCGGTCAGGAATTCATCCAGTTGCGACCAGGGTGGCAGATCCTTCCGGGATGTCAATGATTGCTCCCATAGAGCAAGTGTCTCTTGGGGCAATTTGGTACAACATATGTAAACCAATAGCGGATCCCAATTGTCAGTGTCTACGGCCTGAGTATTGAGAACAGACAGACAATTGTTTATTGTGTTTTGGATCCGTTGTAGCGCCTCACTATTTTCAGTGTGGGCAGGAGCGATATTCAAAAGGGATCTGATTTGAGTATCAACGAGTATGCGTTTATTTTCGTAACGGGATTTTAGAGCTTCCCACGCGAGTCCGAAATTCTCATCGGTTAATGCATATTGCTTTACAATAGCACCGGCTTTACCTTGTGTTTTGTATCGGAGGTGATACAATTTTTGGGCTGGAGTGAGCTGGGGGTGGTTAATGTAAACTGCCGTAAACATGTCCCGGAAGGTCGGCCACTGCTCATAGCCCCCGAAGAAGGTTTCGGTATCACAAGGTGGAACTTGTAGGCAAATGTAGGGGGTATTTGCTGGTTCTAGGGGTCGAACCGGTTCCATATGCGCAGCGGGTGGGGGGGACTGAGTTTGGAGCATCTCAATGATGTCCAACATCTGAGCCAGGCACAACTCGTATTGGTCTGTGCAGGCGTCGATTTTTTGCCTAGCCGACTCTTTGAAACCGTCGGGCTGGCTGTTGTCTTCAGCAATGAAGACTGCCTCATATGCGCGCAGAAGCCTATCCCATTGAGCTTGCAGATTTTTCTGCTTAATTTCGACCAGGGATTTGGTCAAATCGTCAATGGGAGCCGATGAAAATTGTGTGCATAATTGCACGAGTCTATCGGACTCGAAAATGAATTTGGCAACACTGGGATCGGTTGCTTTGGGACTAGAGAGTTTGGAGCGAGTGTTTGGTGGCTCCCGAGTGACAGGAACTGTCAAACGTGCATTAGACGACTTTGTGTATCTGGAGGAAGGAGTCTCCATTGTGACAAGCTGGCGTTTAGAGGATCGCTCAGCAGGCATTTTGCTTAGAATAGCTCGACAGAGGGTAAAAAGTTTAAGTAAATATATGTGTAGGGTATTGTAAAATAGACGTGTAGTCTAACCGCGTCCGCGCGAACGATAATTGTGTATGGGAAGAGTTGGGAATGGGAAAATTCGTTGAAACGAATTTGTATCTCTGTCGAGTAAAAAAGTTTACGCCCGTGAGTTATGGACATGTCTGCCACCTCAGATATAACCCAAAATGTGTTACTGATAATGTTTAGTGCACTAAATAAATACAGTCTGTGCACTAAACAAACGATATCAGTTCATAGGAAAAGTGCTTAGCGGAAAATGTAACGCTGCACTAATGATAAGTAATTAGGCTGTCTCCAGCATTAGTCGTAAGAGACAAAACAGTGCCTGCGCTGCACTGATAGTAAGTAAGAAATAGCAGGTAGTCGAAGTTGTAGAGTGCAGTTTTGATGCACAAAACTGGCATTCTGGATCCACCAGTCTCGGGCGGCAGTCGATCCACGACTCCGTCCTTAAATAAAGTTATTGAGGAAAAGAATAAATCTTTAACCTTCAGATAACATTATTTAAGGACGGAGTCGTGGATCGACTGCCGCCCGAGACTGGTGGATCCAGAATGCCAGTTTTGTGCATCAAAACTGCACTCTACAACTTCGACTACATGCTATTTCTTACTTACTATCAGTGCAGCGCAGGCACTGTTTTGTCTCTTACGACTAATGCTGGAGACAGCCTAATTACTTATCATTAGTGCAGCGTTACATTTTCCGCTAAGCACTTTTCCTATGAACTGATATCGTTTGTTTAGTGCACAGACTGTATTTATTTAGTGCACTAAACATTATCAGTAACACATTTTGGGTTATATCTGAGGTGGCGGACATGTCCATAACTCGTGTGTGTAAACGAAATATGTGTGTATGGGTAATATACAGAAATGTGTATATGGGAAATAAGCAAATTTTTTGTAAATGTGAGTAGGGAATGTATGTAAAAGAATGGGGAATGTATGTCCTAGAATATAAATATAATATAAATGTGCAGTCAAATGTGTGTGAAAATATGTTTTTATTTGTGAAAAAGTTAATTTTTTTTTTTGTATGTGATCACGTGAATACGTAGGTGTATGTGTGAATATATATTTGTGTATAAATATATATATTTGAATATATATATGTATGTGTATGTGATTATTTTTGTTAACTGGAAAATAAATATGTATGTGTATGAGTATAATGTATGTGAAAAGGAAAATATATATGGATGGGTATGTGAATTTGAATGTGTGTGAATATACACGTATGTATGTGTATAAATATGTGTGTGTATAAATATGTATAAATATATGTATGTGTATGTGAATATTTGTTTAAGTGTGTTAATACAACTGAAAAGTGTCAAAATAATTTTATGTATAAAAATTTTTGAGTGCGAGTGGGGATGTTTGTCCCACTGTATGCACTTGTGGTGGCAGCAGATGTGCAGTGAATGAGTATATGTGCAGCACTATTAAACATTTTCTAAGTCCAAGAAAATTTTTAAATGTGCTGAGAAAAATAGTAACTCGTCCCACTGTGCTTGGGTTTATTTACTTCTGCTAGCGAGAGACGGTAAATGCTTAGGCAGAAGTACGAAAATGTGATTGCACTTGGAGGCAGCAGCGGGAGTGCTTGCTGCTGGTGCGTGCGTATATCGCACAAAGCGAAACGCGAAAATAAATGCAAGTGGGAGAGTGCAAGGGTATGGGAGATCAGCAGCTGGAGTGCTTGCTGCTGATCTGAAATATGCACAAAGCAAAATGAGGAGAAATTAGTGCAAATTAGAAAAGGAGTGGGAAGCAGGCTGCAGCGGGATTTTTTGCTGCTTTGCCTGCGTAGGTCGCACAAAGGGAAATGTGCAAACGAATAGCGCAAAATTATGTGCAGTAGCGGGATTGCTTACTGCGGGAAGCGAACAGTGGCGGGGTACCAGTATATAATTTTTTGACTGGATTTTTGGGAATGGGTATAATATATATATATTTTTTTTATATATTTTTGTGTTAGTGTATGTATGTGTAATAAGTATTAGTTAATTTTTAATAGAAATTTGTGGGCTTATCTTATGGGGCCCAGTGCCCGAGTATGGGATCTCCTCTATGTGTTGTGTTGTTTGTCCGCTGTTTGTGCGCTGCTATGTTGTGCTGCTTGCTGTTGTTGCTGAGTTGCTGGCTGTTGTTGTTTGCCGTTTCAGCTGCCCTTTTCGTCTGCTTTGCGTTGTGCTCTGTTGTGGGTGTGTTTGTTGTTGTTTTATTGTTCGGCTGTAGTCCGCGTTTTTGTGCACAACTCTACACTGCGTTTGAAGTGATTTGTTTTTGTTTGTGTATTGTAAATATTTTTTGCACTGTTTTCGATTTGTTTGTTACTTCCTTTTTTTCTATTGTTCACTGCGTTTTTTATGCCACTTTTGGTAATTGTTGATTGTTGTAATTATGTGTTTTTTGGTTTCTGTGATTTGTATATTTGTTCTGTATGTTTGGTTCACTTGTTAATCGTCGTGTCACTGTTTATATTTGTTGATCTGTTTTCACTTTTCACTATGTTTATTGTAAGTTTGATTTTTAAATGTTATTTATTTTAAAATGTTTGTTTTCCGCGTCGGCACAATCGCGAGCGGCTCGAAGGACCATGATTACGTCGGCGGAGCGGATAAAGAAAATAAGCAGGGGTTTCGTGTTTAGAGGTCTTTATTACACGACGTACGAATGACGAATGACAAAGAGTACATGAAACATTGAACGAGACAAACGACCGAAGCCGGGCAGCATAAATAGGGGGAACAGCAGTACAAGAGGATAAGGAAAGGAAGGGATTAGAGGTGGGATCGACAGATCACTGAACGAACACAGCACTCATTTAGCCATCGCGGCCGCCATTGCAGAGTGCAATTAATGAAGTAGCCGGGGGAAGGGTTGCCGTGATGCGGTTGACGTCTGGCTGGTGGTGGTACGGCTCACGGCTGGCTGGCTGTGGGTGCGCTTGGGGTGCGCCGATGACCTCTTTGCGGGATGGTAGACGCTGCGGATGCTTGGATCCCTATCGGCCATGCGGGGTAAACTCGAAGGCAGCTGCTGCGATGGTCGGCTACCGTACGATCTGCAAAGAAGGTGGATGTCAGTTAATTGGACATACAAGTTTTGAGGCTGACATCGTGGGTATGGGAAATCGGCTAAGCTGCGGAGCTCGCTTAAGCTACAGCCGGGGGAGTATGGAGATATATAAATTTAAAGATGGAGAGTATGGAGATATATAAATTTAAAAATTGGTCAAGTTGCCATTTACTTTTTCTAAGCGTGGGGGAATTTTTGGAGTGTATATGGATAATTTTAGGTGCATCTATACATATTCGCGGGACTCGAAAGAAGCAAGAGAACCGAGCGAGAATGTCGGTTTGCTTTTCGAGAGGGTGGTGGCAGTCAACCGCTCTTTGATCCGGAATTGGAACTGTGTGAGCATGACCGTTTGGCTCAGCATGGAAGAATTGCTGGAGCCGTTCCACATAAGAGGGAGATCTTATAGATCTTCGAGTTTATACCCGATCAGTCCGGGGCTATGAGAAGATACATTTAAAATTTGCTGGAGGAGGAATTGCGAGAGAGTTCGAAGGCTGTTTATAAACTAGGCCAACGCCGCTCGGGATAATTGGGTGCACGTGGGGCTCGTAGAAGCAGGAGAACCGAGCGAGAATGTCGGTTTGCTCTTCGAGAGGGGAGTGGCAGCCAACCGCTCTTTGGTCCGGAATTGGAACTGTGTGAGCATGAGAATTACTGAAGCCGTTCCACCTGAGAGGGAGATCTTATAGATCCTGGAATTTATACCCGATCAGTCCGACGTCTGCGGGATTTGCAGCGCTTGGAGCAAGTTGCACTGGAGTGGCAACTGTCCTCTTTTCGGACCCGGGATGGAGGAGGTGTAATGAGGAATTGCAATTTCCGTCAGTTGTTTGGGGCGTAGAACGAGGGGCGTCAAGCCAACGCTCTTGTCGAACCCTTTTGGGAGACCTCATTAGAGGCGAAAGCCATCCTGCAGGGTCGAAACGTTTGGCAACGAGGGGGGAAATTTGCCGGTTTGAGAATGAGTCTGCAGGAGTGGTGGGTTCAAAGTGACTTTCCATTATTTCCTGGGGTGGAAACCCTACGGGATTGAGGGCGGCAATCACTTGCGAAAGAGCTTCCTTTAGGGCAGGAAGGTTATTTCGAAGGGCGGAACCAGTATGCATATGGATTTTGTACCTTTGTGGCACATGTCAAATGCGAAGAAGGGGGTACTGGACCGCTTAATACCCAACCGAATACTGTATGCTGAGCAAGTAAGCTGCCACATACATTCCGGTGGATACCTTCGAGCATGATCTGCGGGATGAGATCACTGCCAATCACTATATCAATCTGCGTTGTCGCGAAGGGGTTTGGATCAGCGAGTTCTAGCATGGCGAAATCTTTCATATTAGGGGGGTTTATTTGAGAAGGTGGGAGCAATTTCGTAAGCTCTTGGAGCACGATAGCTTCCACGGGGAGTTTTGTGCTCGTTTGAGGGACTGCCAATATCAAGAAGCAGGTATGATTGGCATTTTTCACAATCTGACCGCCCATGCCCGAGATTTGGAAGGGGGATTTCTCGATTGGCAATTTGAGGCGTTTCTGGACCTTCGAGGAAATGAAGGTACGCTGAGAGGCTTGGTCGATCAACGCTCGAACCTTAAACAACTTTCCTGCGTGCTCAATAGACACCAGTGCCGTAGGCAGAAGGGATTGGGTGCCATTATTGGAGTGGAAGGCTCGTACTTTGCCTGGAAGATGTGCGGGGTTGCGCATCCGAAAGGGGGGTATGAGTTGCGGAGTTGTTGTGCGTTCGTTTTGGAGCTGTTGCGACCTGTGTTGTGGTCGAATGTGACCGATTAAGCGATTGAGAGGGCTGCGCATTGCTTTTGGGGAAATGAAGCATGGAATGGTGCTTCATTTGGCAATATACGCACGTAAAATTGCTTGTACAATTCTCAATAAGGTGCGAAGTAGCAAGACAATTTACGCAGAGATTGTGCTTCTTAACATATTTTAATCGACTCTGGGGGGTGAGTCTTTTGAAGCTCTGGCAAGTCCGTATGGGATGGTTTGCGTTGCAGAGTTTGCAAGCGAAGTCCCTTTTCACTTGAGTGTGATAGTTTAGGGATTTGTGTGGCCGATTTGGGAGGACATTGGAAGTCGAGGGTTGTGATTGTTTCGGCTTAGAAGGGCGAATAAATTGGAGCCGTTCAAGCACCTCATATCTGCCGGTCAGGAATTCATCCAGTTGCGACCAGGGTGGCAGATCCTTCCGGGATGTCAATGATTGCTCCCATAGAGCAAGTGTCTCTTGGGGCAATTTGGTACAACATATGTAAACCAATAGCGGATCCCAATTGTCAGTGTCTACGGCCTGAGTATTGAGAACAGACAGACAATTGTTTATTGTGTTTTGGATCCGTTGTAGCGCCTCACTATTTTCAGTGTGGGCAGGAGCGATATTCAAAAGGGATCTGATTTGAGTATCAACGAGTATGCGTTTATTTTCGTAACGGGATTTTAGAGCTTCCCACGCGAGTCCGAAATTCTCATCGGTTAATGCATATTGCTTTACAATAGCACCGGCTTTACCTTGTGTTTTGTATCGGAGGTGATACAATTTTTGGGCTGGAGTGAGCTGGGGGTGGTTAATGTAAACTGCCGTAAACATGTCCCGGAAGGTCGGCCACTGCTCATAGCCCCCGAAGAAGGTTTCGGTATCACAAGGTGGAACTTGTAGGCAAATGTAGGGGGTATTTGCTGGTTCTAGGGGTCGAACCGGTTCCATATGCGCAGCGGGTGGGGGGGACTGAGTTTGGAGCATCTCAATGATGTCCAACATCTGAGCCAGGCACAACTCGTATTGGTCTGTGCAGGCGTCGATTTTTTGCCTAGCCGACTCTTTGAAACCGTCGGGCTGGCTGTTGTCTTCAGCAATGAAGACTGCCTCATATGCGCGCAGAAGCCTATCCCATTGAGCTTGCAGATTTTTCTGCTTAATTTCGACCAGGGATTTGGTCAAATCGTCAATGGGAGCCGATGAAAATTGTGTGCATAATTGCACGAGTCTATCGGACTCGAAAATGAATTTGGCAACACTGGGATCGGTTGCTTTGGGACTAGAGAGTTTGGAGCGAGTGTTTGGTGGCTCCCGAGTGACAGGAACTGTCAAACGTGCATTAGACGACTTTGTGTATCTGGAGGAAGGAGTCTCCATTGTGACAAGCTGGCGTTTAGAGGATCGCTCAGCAGGCATTTTGCTTAGAATAGCTCGACAGAGGGTAAAAAGTTTAAGTAAATATATGTGTAGGGTATTGTAAAATAGACGTGTAGTCTAACCGCGTCCGCGCGAACGATAATTGTGTATGGGAAGAGTTGGGAATGGGAAAATTCGTTGAAACGAATTTGTATCTCTGTCGAGTAAAAAAGTTTACGCCCGTGAGTTATGGACATGTCTGCCACCTCAGATATAACCCAAAATGTGTTACTGATAATGTTTAGTGCACTAAATAAATACAGTCTGTGCACTAAACAAACGATATCAGTTCATAGGAAAAGTGCTTAGCGGAAAATGTAACGCTGCACTAATGATAAGTAATTAGGCTGTCTCCAGCATTAGTCGTAAGAGACAAAACAGTGCCTGCGCTGCACTGATAGTAAGTAAGAAATAGCAGGTAGTCGAAGTTGTAGAGTGCAGTTTTGATGCACAAAACTGGCATTCTGGATCCACCAGTCTCGGGCGGCAGTCGATCCACGACTCCGTCCTTAAATAAAGTTATTGAGGAAAAGAATAAATCTTTAACCTTCAGATAACATTATTTAAGGACGGAGTCGTGGATCGACTGCCGCCCGAGACTGGTGGATCCAGAATGCCAGTTTTGTGCATCAAAACTGCACTCTACAACTTCGACTACATGCTATTTCTTACTTACTATCAGTGCAGCGCAGGCACTGTTTTGTCTCTTACGACTAATGCTGGAGACAGCCTAATTACTTATCATTAGTGCAGCGTTACATTTTCCGCTAAGCACTTTTCCTATGAACTGATATCGTTTGTTTAGTGCACAGACTGTATTTATTTAGTGCACTAAACATTATCAGTAACACATTTTGGGTTATATCTGAGGTGGCGGACATGTCCATAACTCGTGTGTGTAAACGAAATATGTGTGTATGGGTAATATACAGAAATGTGTATATGGGAAATAAGCAAATTTTTTGTAAATGTGAGTAGGGAATGTATGTAAAAGAATGGGGAATGTATGTCCTAGAATATAAATATAATATAAATGTGCAGTCAAATGTGTGTGAAAATATGTTTTTATTTGTGAAAAAGTTAATTTTTTTTTTTGTATGTGATCACGTGAATACGTAGGTGTATGTGTGAATATATATTTGTGTATAAATATATATATTTGAATATATATATGTATGTGTATGTGATTATTTTTGTTAACTGGAAAATAAATATGTATGTGTATGAGTATAATGTATGTGAAAAGGAAAATATATATGGATGGGTATGTGAATTTGAATGTGTGTGAATATACACGTATGTATGTGTATAAATATGTGTGTGTATAAATATGTATAAATATATGTATGTGTATGTGAATATTTGTTTAAGTGTGTTAATACAACTGAAAAGTGTCAAAATAATTTTATGTATAAAAATTTTTGAGTGCGAGTGGGGATGTTTGTCCCACTGTATGCACTTGTGGTGGCAGCAGATGTGCAGTGAATGAGTATATGTGCAGCACTATTAAACATTTTCTAAGTCCAAGAAAATTTTTAAATGTGCTGAGAAAAATAGTAACTCGTCCCACTGTGCTTGGGTTTATTTACTTCTGCTAGCGAGAGACGGTAAATGCTTAGGCAGAAGTACGAAAATGTGATTGCACTTGGAGGCAGCAGCGGGAGTGCTTGCTGCTGGTGCGTGCGTATATCGCACAAAGCGAAACGCGAAAATAAATGCAAGTGGGAGAGTGCAAGGGTATGGGAGATCAGCAGCTGGAGTGCTTGCTGCTGATCTGAAATATGCACAAAGCAAAATGAGGAGAAATTAGTGCAAATTAGAAAAGGAGTGGGAAGCAGGCTGCAGCGGGATTTTTTGCTGCTTTGCCTGCGTAGGTCGCACAAAGGGAAATGTGCAAACGAATAGCGCAAAATTATGTGCAGTAGCGGGATTGCTTACTGCGGGAAGCGAACAGTGGCGGGGTACCAGTATATAATTTTTTGACTGGATTTTTGGGAATGGGTATAATATATATATATTTTTTTTATATATTTTTGTGTTAGTGTATGTATGTGTAATAAGTATTAGTTAATTTTTAATAGAAATTTGTGGGCTTATCTTATGGGGCCCAGTGCCCGAGTATGGGATCTCCTCTATGTGTTGTGTTGTTTGTCCGCTGTTTGTGCGCTGCTATGTTGTGCTGCTTGCTGTTGTTGCTGAGTTGCTGGCTGTTGTTGTTTGCCGTTTCAGCTGCCCTTTTCGTCTGCTTTGCGTTGTGCTCTGTTGTGGGTGTGTTTGTTGTTGTTTTATTGTTCGGCTGTAGTCCGCGTTTTTGTGCACAACTCTACACTGCGTTTGAAGTGATTTGTTTTTGTTTGTGTATTGTAAATATTTTTTGCACTGTTTTCGATTTGTTTGTTACTTCCTTTTTTTCTATTGTTCACTGCGTTTTTTATGCCACTTTTGGTAATTGTTGATTGTTGTAATTATGTGTTTTTTGGTTTCTGTGATTTGTATATTTGTTCTGTATGTTTGGTTCACTTGTTAATCGTCGTGTCACTGTTTATATTTGTTGATCTGTTTTCACTTTTCACTATGTTTATTGTAAGTTTGATTTTTAAATGTTATTTATTTTAAAATGTTTGTTTTCCGCGTCGGCACAATCGCGAGCGGCTCGAAGGACCATGATTACGTCGGCGGAGCGGATAAAGAAAATAAGCAGGGGTTTCGTGTTTAGAGGTCTTTATTACACGACGTACGAATGACGAATGACAAAGAGTACATGAAACATTGAACGAGACAAACGACCGAAGCCGGGCAGCATAAATAGGGGGAACAGCAGTACAAGAGGATAAGGAAAGGAAGGGATTAGAGGTGGGATCGACAGATCACTGAACGAACACAGCACTCATTTAGCCAGTACATTTTGAAAATTGTTTCGTAAAGTGAATATGAAAACAGGGGAAAAAAAGGAGGAGCAAAGCATTGAAATACTTGAAATACTTTTACGGCAAATTTATTTAAGCAAAAATACGGTAAAACATCTTAGTTTGACTTAAGCTACTCTGTTTAATTGCCACAGATATAATAATAGTAAAATGGCAGCCGCCGTGGCTCAGTTTGCGTTTGACCGCGAGTCGAAGGCAGCAACCCCATGTTCAATACTGCCTGTAATAACACCTAAAAAAAAATAACGGGAAAACTCATTTTCTATTTCGGTGACTGTCCTCTCAGCTGGAAATGGCAAACCTCTGAGAGTAAAAATTTCTTATGAAAAAGCTCCCAACCTGCCGTTCGGAACCGGCATAAAACTGAAGGCCCTTCCACCGGCGTACAAAGTCGCACGCACAACACGGGTGGTTGCGGGAAGCTAGGCCATAGTCTCGCGTAAGCGGGCTGTCGTGCCAGTCAATTATTATTATTATTATTATAATAATAGTAGTTATCTACTAATATTCCTTTTTTGTGATTCAATTGTTATATTGATATATGTAGGTACTAAAGACCTGCACTAAACTTTATATTGGGCACACTTCACTACGGCACAGTACTGTCAAGTACTGTACTTCATTGTCGCGTTGACAGCGAATTCAAATGTTCAATAGTTCTATTCTGCAACAAAGCAAGCACTGCATCATTCGAAAATCTTTTCGCTACAGCAGCGGCAGTACACAAGCATCATCTCCTGTAAAATTACGAATTTGGCGCTTACGATATTTTGGCGACTATGGCTCGATATTCTTAATCTACACTAACAAAATACACAGAGATGCACTTGGTTCACTTTTGTATATATGCAATTTATTTCGACATCATCTGTTTTGTACCCGAAATTTCAATAAAAAATAGTTTTTACCAATTCGCTGTAAGTTTCATGTTTTGCAACAAGTGTTGCAAACTAAACTGAAAAAGACCTCTCATACTTGATGGCAATATTTAGTATTGCACAAATTTTCAATCTCAAATGCACAAGATTGTGAATAAGGTTATTAGCTTTTTGTAAAAATGGTGCAGTAATTACCAAATTTGCAGTAACAGCATGATAAAAGACTACGATAGAACTGATAAAAGTGAGCCAGTGAATTGGGATCCCGAAACTGGTTACCCGAAAAATTTGCCTGACAAATACTATCCGAGACCTGCTTCGGGAACCGGCGTATCAATGGGGCTGTCGCTAATAATAAACGCAGAACTCGACGAATACTTTTGTTCAAGCACCAACGGGCCCGGATTTAAGGTAAGAAACTATCTGAAGTCTATATTATGTTCACTATACTATATTATGTTCACTACCATAACCAGATTGGTTTCCACAATGCAATGGAGATACCAGATATTAAGGAAACCGCCATTACGGTTCCTATAGGATCAGAGACTCGATTCCGTATTGACGTTCAAAGCTCTGAAGCTATGCCCACAGTACGTTCACTTCACCGAAACGAGCGCCAATGTCTCTTTAATAAAGAAGAGTCTCTTATCTACTTCAAACACTACACTCGCCGCAACTGTGAGACGGAGTGTCAGGCAAAATTTTTACTTGAGAACTGCAAATGCATCCCCTACAATCTGCCTCTGATATACAGCAACGCCAGTGTGTGCAGTGTAAAGGAAAGCGCTTGCAGTTACGCAGCAGAGAACAAGTGGAAGCGCAGAAGTGATAGTATATGTCGCGAGCGCTGCTTGCCAGGTTGTTTTGATCTCAACTATCGCGCAGACTCCTTTTCAACCCCCCTGGCTGATCGTAACTTCATTACACCCAGCAGCATTTTGCGCCGCTTGCCCAAGGCATATGTAAACCACAACTTGGCCGTTATACACTTGTACTACCGAGAGACAGTTTTTCATGGTGATTTGAAGAACGTCTACGTCGGATTTACAGAGTTTTTATGTAAGTATACGCACTAACTGCATATACATACATAAGACGAAATACCACGTAATCCTCGCTCCTCTCAATTGCAGCAAACACTGGCGGCATTTTGGGCTTATTTTTGGGATTTAGCTTCATCTCTTTGGCTGAAATAATTTATTTTTCATGTTTACGACCTATATTTGAGTTAATGATACCAAATAGAAAACTAAGAACGCAATTAATTCGCTCGGAGCGCAAATAACATAACCACGAGAGAAAATTATAAAAATTTCGCTGCTTAAATAAATAAATGCTTTAAAAGTTCAGCAAGCATTATGTTAATAATCATATACGCAAGTGTTATTTGTTAGTAAGTGTTTGTTGCTTGTTTTAAAGATATATTTTTATAATGAACAAAGACGTTGTTCGCGTCACAGAGATTTCGGCGAACGCGCACTCAATAATGACACAAAGCTGATTTCAACGTTATACAACTTTATTTTGTGTTACTTCAGTGAATGTCATATACGATTTAAGTTGCGTGTATACAATGGATGATTGCGTGTTAACAATGTGATGACAATATTAATTATAGTAAATGTACAGTGTAAAAATGTTTGGTGTTAGGATTGGCGTAAATGTACAATGTATAAAATGTTTGGTGTTAAGTTGTTTCGTTTAAACTGTGAATTCAACGTGGTGTTTATCTTGTAGAATATATGTGGTCTAATGGAGTTTGCGTTTAGTGGATGGTTTGTGATGTTGGTGAACAGGCTGTCACGGATCGCGTCTTGTACTCGTCGGTGATCGGATGATGAGTGAGTAGCCGTCAGCCGCGCAAGCACCGTTTAGGACAGCGAGGGATGCCGTCGGTGAGTACATAGGGAAAGTATACAAGGGCTGTATAAGAGCGAGGATAGCGGATGAGGAATAGCGGAGATGCACAAATGGTAAGTATATAGGAGAAGGTAAGTATATGGGAATGAGGTAAGTAAACGAGATGGGAGAGGATATGTACTGTATATTACATATTATTTATGTATAATTATTTGTTCTTTATTTTACAGTTTAGGTGATGCGCGGTGACGGCAGGCAACGACGTGAACATCCTGGGGCCGGATGCACTCGTGCATTTAAACGACCCCCCTCAACTCCGTTAAAGACTTAATTGCCTGCGTCAGCAGCGTCCGAGCCTTTCGTCCTCGTAGCTGGCTCGTGGTAATCCCTTGTCGGGCGTGGTCGGCCGAATGCTGGCGACGCGCGGATGCGTTGGCGGCGCTGGTGGGCTGCTGACGCATGGGCGCGGTCCGCACCCTGGAACGGGTCGGTCCCTCACGACTGCGCGACGAGCGCGTCGGAGGAGGAGGGGGGCGTGGACGCTGGCGTGATGGCTGCGCCGTAGTGCGGGGATTGCGGCGGCGCTGGCCTTGCGCCCGGTGGCCGGATTGCTTCGCCGGTCGGGCACCTCGTTGTCGTCCTCGGGATTGGGCCACCCGTTGCAGAGTGTCGACGGGGTGCAGCATCGTATGATGTGCCAACCCACACTCCTTGCAACTGTTTGGCGAGTCGCAGGCCCCCGTGTCGTGGGACCGGGCCAAACAGTTGCGGCAGTAACCGTGCGCGTGCACGACATCGTCGCGTTGACCGGGGTTCATGGCGATGAACCCGCGGCAGAACCTCAAGGGGTGAGGGCGATGGCATATCTGGCAGCGGTGTGTCTCGTCCATGGTGGAGCTGTGGAGAAAGAACAAACGAATCGGACTTTAGTGTCTTATATTGATAAGTGGGCAGCGATGCCCGCGAAAAATTATAAAGAAATTTATAATAATGTATGAGAGGTTCTACGCGGTGGGTAGAACACACAACTTCACGATCGGGCGTGTGAGAGTGCCAGATTGCGTGCGAACATCGGCTATTCGGACGTGGCCGTCGGGTCCTCGATGCAGCGTGATGATACGTCCTAGCTTCCACTCGGTGGGGGCAGCAGTTCGTCCTTGATGACGACTAATTGGTCCAATTCCAGCTCCTGTTGGGGATGGCGCCACTTATGCCTTTTTTGGAGCTCGTGGAGATATTCAGCCTTCCATCTCCGGCTGAACTCGTGGTGAAGAGCCTTCAGCTTCTCCCATCGGTTGATCAAGGATAGATCTTCCGAATTGGGTTCGGGAGGTGACAGGAGAGGAGCGCCTCGCAGGAAGTGGCCTGGAGTAAGCGCTAACAGCTCAGTTGGATCCTGCGATAGAGGTGATAGTGGTCGGGAATTCAGTACGGCCTCAATTTTAGCAAGTAGAGTTGTGAACTCTTCGAAATTGAACTTGTGATGGCCGGCAGTCTTCTTAAGATGAGTTTTGAAACTCTTGACCGCGGATTCCCACAACCCGCCCATGTGAGGTGCACTGGGGGGAATGAAAGCCCAATCGACTCCTTGAGTGGAATATTTCTGCAGGATGTCGTGGGATACCTCTTGGGAGAATTTGAGGAACTCTCGGCTCATAGCTCTGTGGGCGCCAACGAAGGTGGTGCCATTGACCGACATGATTTTGCGGGGGAGGCCTCGTCTGCCAACGAATCTGAATGGCCAACTCCAAATGAATGGCCTTGGTAGCAAAGCATACAAATACCGCGACATAACCTTTGATGAAGGTTGCCGTTCGAAGCTGAGATGCTTTGATCTGAAAGGGGCCCGCAAAATCAACACCTGTCGTCGAAAATGGGATTGACAAGGTGCAACGCTCTGGCGGAAGGGCTGCCATAATTTGTGATCGGACCTTTTGTCTCTGGACCGTGCAGACCTTGCATAGGCGAATGCATTTTTTGATCTGCGGCTTGAGACGGGGAATGTAAAACTCTTGACGAGCCATTCTAAACATGAGCCGAAGTTCTGCGTGTAGGAGGAGAGTGTGGAGGAACTCAAGGTACAGCGTGCAGAACTGAGATGCCTCTGGGAGGATTATCGGATGGCGCTCATTGTAACTCAGCGCCGCCTGGGCCAACCTACCATCAACTCTCATTAGGCCGTCCTTATCGAGGAACGGATTGAGAGTTAGAATCGTGCTTTTTCGGGGAATGGGGGTCTTGTTGGATAGCGCGGTAAGTTCGGGGTGGTGGAACCGTGTCTGGGCTAACGAGAGGAGCCTCGTCTTGGCAAACTGAATCTCATTCTGGGAAACGAATGGATTCAAGTTGAGGCGAGCGTTGCTCCTCTTAGCGAGTCCGTTGTGGACAAAACGGAACGCGTACGCAAGGACACGTAGCGCGCGAGAATAAGAGGAGAACCGATCGAGGATGTCTGATGGTTCCTCCAGCGCGAGATGAACTTCGACCTTCCGCTGCTCAGGTGGAGCAACATTGGAGGGAGTTGACTTAGGCCAGGCTTCTTCAGGTGACTGAAGCCATTTGGGGCCGTTCCACCACAGTGGGTTTCTTGCAAGATCGGAGGGCTTGCACCCGCGAGTGCCTAAGTCGGCGGGATTGTCATGGCTGATGACATGACGCCAAGTGGCGTTGCCGACATTTTTCAATATCTGGGCGGTGCGGTTGGCTACGTATGTCTTCCAAGTGCTTGGAGGTTTTTCTAGCCAGGCGAGAACTATTTGTGAATCCGACCAGAAGAAGGTGTCTTCGGGGTTCACGTCGAGATTTTCAGTAAGGCATTTGGATAGCTGGGAAAGTAAAACGGCGCCGCACAATTCTAGTCGCGGCAGACTAACCGTCTGCAGAGGTGCAACTTTACCCTTTGCCACGAGCAGGTGACACGAGTTATGCCATCGCTGTCAGTGGCGCGCAAATAAAGAGTTGCGCAATATGCCTTCTCTGAAGCATCGCAGAATCCGTGAAGTTGGATTCGCTTCAGAGGGGAGAATTGTACCCATCGGGGGATCTCGATCTCGCTGATGGACGACAAATTCTTGATGAATTGATTCCACTTTATGAGGGAACCGGGCTTTACGCATTCGTCCCAGTCCGTGCCCTCCAACGAAAGCTCTTGCAGAAGTAACTTGGCTTGAGTTATAATGGGCGAGAGCCATCCTGCCGGGTCAAAAAGTTTGGCGACCGCAGAGAGAATCTGTCGCTTCGTGGCAGAACTCGTTTCTGAGATGGAAACGATCGAATACGAGAAAGTATCCGACAAAGCGTTCCATCTCATGCCAAGTGTTTTAGTAGAGCTGGCACTTTCGAACTTGAGGAAGTCTGAGTCGAGAAGTGCCGAGGTGGGAATGTTTTCCAGGATCCTCGGATGATTAGAAGTAATCTTCCTGAGAGGAAATCCTGCGGATTTGAGGGCATCAATCACTTGTGTTAGGGATTCGACTGCCTCAGAAATGGTATGAGCACCGGACAAAATGTCATCAACGTAAGTCTCCTTGAGGAGGACTGTTTCCGCTAACGGGAATTCGTCCTTTGAATCTTCAGCCAGTTGTCGAAGTGTTCGAATGGCTAAGAAAGGAGCACAGTTCACACCAAACGTCACTGTCTTGAGCCTAAAGTCTCGAATGGGGGAATTTCGAGACTCACGAAAGAGGATTCGCTGAAACTCTTGATCGTCTTGGTGGACAAGAATTTGTCTATACATTTTTTCCACATCTCCATTGAATACAAATTGGTACAGCCGCCATCTTAAAATGAGGGTCATTAGGTCGGGCTGTAATGTGGGACCAATATGGAGGATATCGTTCAGTGAATATCCAGAGCCGGTTGTTCTAGATGCGTTGAAGACAACGCGGACCTTGGAGGTGGTCTTTTCCGGCCTTACTACAGCATGGTGAGGCAAATAAAATGAAAAGTACTTGCCATCAGCGATGATTTCGTTGGACTGAGTTGGCTCCATATGATTGAGAGTGAGATACTCTTTGAGGACCTCATCATATGTGGCTTGGAGATTGCCTTTCTTTGCCAAAGTCCTTTCCATGCTGAGGTATTGAGAGAAGGCTGTGGTACGGGATTGACCGAGAGCCAGTTGGCTGGGAAAACTTGCCTTGAAGGGGAGTCGGACGACGTATCTACCATCCGACCGACGGGATGTGGTTTTTTGGTAGAGGTCTTCGCAGAACCGATCCTCTTCGGAAATTAGAGAAGGCTGTGGAATTTCCTCTTGTTCCCAAAAGCGTTTGAGCTGGGAACTTAAGAGTTCATTGGAAACTTCCTCCACTTGTGTCGAGAATGTTGACACTTTCTGGGGGAGTGGCCCACTTATGATCCAACCGAATATAGTTTTTTGGGAAAGGAGGCTGCCACACATATTTCGGTGGATTCCATCGAGAAGGATTTGAGGAAGTAAATCGCTTCCGATGACCATGTCGATTTGGGCCTGTTTGAAGCAGTTTGGATCTGCTAGGTCCAGCATGGCAACGTGTTTCCACTCCTTTGAGCTCACATTGAAAGTGGGAAGAAGTTTGGTCAATTGTGGGAGTACAATTGCCTGTGTGATAAGTTTCGTACTAGTTCGAGGTGCGACTAGTGTTATGGTGCAGATCTGGTTTGAGTTTTGGATGGTCTTTCCACCCATCCCAGATATTTCGATCTGAGTCCTCTGCGTAGGGATTCTCAGTCGATTCTGCACTTTGGACGAGATAAATGTCCGTTGCGAACCTTGGTCGATAAGGGCTCGAACCTTGTGATATTCGCCAAGATGCTCTAAAGAAACAAGAGCAGTGGGGAGAAGTGTTTTCTCTTCGACCGTGGTGCTAAGAGACTGCACTGGCCGATTTTTTGATGTTTGTGATGAGCGGGACTGCTCATCAGAACTTGACTCATCCCTAGAACTCCGGGCCGTTCTTACGGGGGACTTTCGCATTTGTGGACTGTGAGGCTGAGTCGTGGAACTTTGAGCAACTACGTTTCGTTGCCGAGGCGGGTTGTTGTCAGCCGAAATGTGAAGCAGCGAATGGTGCTTTCTCTGACAGTGTGAGCAAGTGAATTGACTCGTACAATCCCGCTTCAAGTGAGTGTATGACAGGCAGTTTTCACACAAGTTGTGTGTTCGTACTGCCTTCACTCGGTCTCGAACAGACATTTTTTTGAAGGTGGCGCAGAATTTGAGCGCGTGAGGAGCGTCGCAAATCGGACATGAAAAAGTCCGCTCACTTTCCACCAAAAAATTCTGAGTTCTGTTGAAACCCCGGTTCGGAGGCAACCCGGACTTGACTGGTTTGACGGTGTTTAGCCGTTCCGAGGGAGGCTCAAGAGCGTTTTGACTTGTTTGTCAACTAGAATGCGCCGATTTTCGAATCGTGATCTCAGCGCATTTCATGCCAGTTCAAAGTTCGCATCGCTTAGTGCGTACTGCTTCACAATCGCCCCAGCTTTTCCGGCTGTCTTGTATCTGAGGTGATACAGTTTCTGGGCAGAGGTGAGTTTAGGGTGGTTTATGTAAAAGGAAGGACGGCTCTTCGACTCTTCGTACCCACCGGAGAAAATTTCTGTGTCGCATGGTGGCACGGTCAGGCAAATAGAATTATTTGCCTGCTCAGACGCTGAATTTGCAGAATTTTCAGCTGGACGTGTTGTTTCAGCGCGGGGAGGTTGCTGAACGTCCATAAGATCTGAGATCTGGGCGATTGTATTATATGCTCGATCTCGGCATAGCTCCAACTTGCTTCGAGTAAGAAGCTTGAAGTCGCTTGGCAGGTCGTCATCAGGGGTGATACCGACTTTCCTATATGCTGCCTTCACGTCTTCATAATAGCCGTTTAAATCGGCTAGAGCTGCCTTGAGCATAGGCACAGTGAAGTCTTCGATTGCACGCGAGGAGAATTGTGTGCAAAAGTGGACTAGATTGTCCGCTTCGAAAATGAAGGCACTCATGGAGGGATCATGAGCCACTTCCTTTTGAGATTTGCGAATCTCTACTGTTTGTGCCCTTGTGGTGCGTTTTTTGGGGATTGCACCCAATAATTCTGA
The DNA here is from genome assembly GCA_963668005.1 of Melieria crassipennis. Classification (NCBI taxonomy): domain Eukaryota; kingdom Metazoa; phylum Arthropoda; class Insecta; order Diptera; family Ulidiidae; genus Melieria; species Melieria crassipennis. The sequence continues at coordinate 33,837,238 of OY764963.1, read as the reverse complement.
ACCAAGGCCTTCCGACTCGGTGTCAGGCGTCCTAACGAATTTTGTAGGCGGCTCTGACGATGCCGAGAGTGGATCCGACTCAGCTTTATTGCTGGTGGATCTGTCGGGCGACCTGTTCACTGGCATGTCATTTTTTTATAAAAAATAAACGATAGTTCACAGTCCACGAAAAACAAGTAAATGACGTGATAATCGACCGAGTTTCGACCACGCTGTTTTTACCGAACGAGATGCACGAACGTTGACCGCGCGAGTTTGTCCAACAAGACAAGCAAAGAAAATTTCCAAAAATGGAAAAAAGCACGAAAAAAACCCAAAGATGTGGTAGAATTCCACAGTAAAATAAACAAAAAGGATATTTTTTCCTCCTTATTATTATTATTAGTGGGGATAGTGCACCGCGACCTAAAGATCTATTGTGCCCCCTTCATGGACTCACAGTTCATCTGTGAGCCCAACTACCGAGAGGAACTTTAGTATATCTCCTATACCTCTGGAGTCCCAGTTTGCACCTCTGACGAGGTAGTCCCCTAGGTGCTTCTTTCGATCATGCATAAGTACAGGGCATTCTCCTAGTATGTGCATTGCAGTCTCATTTTCCTGCGAACAGAACCTGCAATGTCCGTTTGTACGGATTCCTAGTTTAGTTAGGTGATAATTCAACCTACAATGCCCTGTCATGATACCTGTAACGATTCTCAGGTTATTCTTTGATAAACTCATACATTCCTCGAATCTTTTTCCTCCTTGTGTACCACCACACGGAATGTGATGTGCACACAAATCGGCAATAAATAAAAACCACAATCGATGTTTGCGAAAGAAACCCGAAAATTTGTTTATTTATTTAATTTTATTTTTATTTGGTTTAAATAAAAACTTTCCAAAGAATTTGGAACTGATTTTTGGTATGTACTTATGGATGTACCTAAGTATACCAGCAGCCTTTATTTTTCTACACAGTGTACTATAAAGGGGTTATATAGTACCACTGTATGTATTGCTGGCTGGTAGGGCACTAGCACTAGCACTGGTTGCTTATGTACATAAGTGCTATGTACATCCGCAAAACCGCTGTATAAGGATGACGGGTTGGCTCTGTATATAGATGATATACAGAGAAAAAAAGAAATTTTTCCAACCGTCGTTTGATATAATTTACGAAAAAAATTGGAACGACTCACGCAATTGCCTAGGGGGTAGGCAATGTATAGTGGTGCTCCCGCGTAGTGCTCGCTGCTGTCGTCAATGCTGCTGCCCCACTGCTATGCGTATGTGCTCATTGCTGTGTGATTGTTGTGCTGCTTATGTACCAGCTGGGTCTGGTGATTTCGCTGTTGTTGTTATTGTGTTCACTTGCAGTTCTTCACTTGCACTTGCTTTGTATGTCTTTGGATTTTATGTATTTTTTGTCACAGTTTCACTTTATGTTATTCCACCACTTTTTTATAAATTTTTTATTTAAAATTAGGTTTTGATTCGCTCTTTTTCTCGCTTTTCTCGTTTGATTTTCTTTTCAGGTTTTTAAGGCTTTTTCTTCTTTTCCCCTTTGGTTTTCCTTTCAGGCGGTTGGGGCTTCACTTCTCTTTTCACTTTTATTTCTTTTCTTGTTGCACTTTAGGTAAGTATTAAGCGTTCAACTTTGTTTGATTTCTTTGGTTTTTTAAGGTTTTGTTTTTTCTTTTTAGGTGACACTTTGGTAAGTAGATTTTGGTTTTTATTCACAGTTTTTGGTTTAGATTAGTTTTTCTTTTCACTTATTCTTTGGTTTTTGTATTATTACTTTTAAATCACTTTTTGCGTTGTTTTTAGGTTTGGTAAGTATGTGTATATTTTTGTTGTTTTCTTTACTTTACCTCATAATAGGCGTCTTTTTAAATATTTGTTCTTTCCGCCGGGTTTTTTTAGCGGCTCGAAGGACCAATGTTCGCGTCACAGAGATTTCGGCGAACGCGCACTCAATAATGACACAAAGCTGATTTCAAAACGTTATAAAACTTTATTTTGTGTTACTTCAGTGAATGTCATATACGATTTAAGTTGCGTGTATGCAATGGATGATTGCGTGTTAACAATGTGATGACAATATTAATTATAGTAAATGTACAGTGTAAAAATGTTTGGTGTTAGGATTGGTGTAAATGTACAATGTATAAAATGTTTGGTGTTAAGTTGTTTCGTTTAAACTGTGAATTCAACGTGGTGTTTATCTTGTAGAATATATGTGGTCTAATGGAGTTTGCGTTTAGTGGATGGTTTGTGATGTTGGTGAACAGGCTGTCACGGATCGCGTCTTGTACTCGTCGGTGATCGGATGATGAGTGAGTAGCCGTCAGCCGCGCAAGCACCGTTTAGGACAGCGAGGGATGCCGTCGGTGAGTACATAGGGAAAGTATACAAGGGCTGTATAAGAGCGAGGATAGCGGATGAGGAATAGCGGAGATGCACAAATGGTAAGTATATAGGAGAAGGTAAGTATATGGGAATGAGGTAAGTAAACGAGATGGGAGAGGATATGTACTGTATATTACATATTATTTATGTATAATTATTTGTTCTTTATTTTACAGTTTAGGTGATGCGCGGTGACGGCAGGCAACGACGTGAACAGACGTATCAATGATAATATTACTTCCATTACCTTTTGCCAACTTAGGCTAAAAACATAGTGGAGCGGCGAGCAAAGCGAAGAGCAAAGCTTCGAGCAAAGCGTAGAGCTAGCAAAGAGTCAAACAAACATACCAGGTATACGCCTATGAAACCGGTAACGACATCTAGCGGTAAATAGCCGAATATTTATAAACTTCGGAACCGTACCAAATGTCATGTTTACTTCTTCTGTCATATGTCAACAATATTCAGTTCACAATTTGTCAAGTTTCATCCAACAACGCATTGTTTGACGCTCCGGAAAATGTCGGATTACGTGCCTACAAATTACGATTTGCGGACACAGTTAATTTTGTGTTACCATTTGAAGAAAAACGCTTCTGAATCGCATCGAATGCTTGTGGAAGCTTACGGCGAGCATGCTCTTGGTCGCACACAGTGTAACGAGTGGTTCAATAAATTTAAAAGTGGTGATTTTGATGTGAGAAACGAGGAGCGTGGCCGGCCACCAAAAAAGTTTGAAGACGCCGAATTGCAAGCATTGCTCGATGAAGATGATGGCCAAACGCAAGAACAGCTCGCAGAACAATTGGGTGTTGACCGTCGGACCGTCGGAAAACGTTTAAAAGCAATGGGAAAAATTTTAAAGGTCGGTAGATGGGTGCCACATGAACTGACTGAAAGGCAGCAAGAAAACCGAAAAACCACTTGTGAAATGCTGCTCGCCCGGTACAAAAGAAAGTCGTTTTTGCATCGAATCGTAACTGGTGATGAAAAGTGGGTATATTTCAAGAATCCCAAACAAAAAAGATCGTATGTTAACCGCGACGAAAGTGCGCAATCGACCGCAAAGCCAGATCGCTTCGGAAAGAAGGCCATGCTATGTGTTTTCGGGGACCAGCGTGGTGGCATATGGTATGACCTTCTAAAACCTGGTGAAACGGTTAACGGTGAACGTTACCAACAACAATTAGCCGATTTGAACCGTGCTATACGCCAAAAACGCCCAGAATATGAAGCCAGACAACACAAAGTGATTTTCCTCGATGACAACGCACCACCACACCGCACTAGAGCCACCAAAGAATTGGTTGCATCGTACAACTGGGAAGCTCTTGCTCATGCGGCTTACTCACCAGACTTGGCGCCTTCGGATTATCACATGTTCGCATCGATGGGCCACGCATTAACGGAACGGCGCTTCAATTCTCACGCAGAAGTCAAAAAATGGATCGATGGTTGGTTTCAGGCAAAAGACGAAACATTTTTTTGGCGAGGCATCCATAAATTGCCTGAGAGATGGGAAAAATGTATAGCTAGCGATGGCCATTACTTTGAAGAATAAAATTGTAATCATTTCCTCACAATAAACGTGTTTTTTCAAAAATAATTACCGGTTTCATAGGAGCATACCTAGTGAGGGTTCGCTGCGAGAGTAATCAAAAGAATTATTCTATCCATCTATCTATCTGTCTTCTGTGAAAATGGATTTAATTTGTGAAAACTCTTCATTAACTCTTAATTTCTTCCATAAAATTAACAAGGAACGAAAGATTCATGGCGAATTTCACCATTTATACCATCAACTGCGCGAGAGTCCTGAAAGATTTCAGGCATATTTTCGTAAGCAAATGTCCACTTTTGCATAAAATAATACAAAAGTGGACACATTTTAACGAAACGTGTTGTTTGCATTTCTGCTGCAACTTCATCCCATTGCTTGTCCAGGACGTGACGGTTGTGGTGCATGCGATCTTTCTGATCCCATAATGCATTTTTTGCAAAATAACGCTTATTAATGCTTCCACATTCATGTTTTTCGTGCACACAAAATTTTCCGGAACAGAAATTTTCGATTTTCAAATAGAGCAAAGCGGCGAGCAAAGCGATGAAAACAAAATATTTTGAAATAGTCGCTTTGCTCTTTTCAGTTTTCGTAGCTTTGCTCGCCGCTTTGCTCTTCGCTTTGCTCGCCGCTCCACTATGTTTTTAGAGTGGGCTTCATGATTTATCATTCATTTGTATAGATGTACCACACTAGAAGTTTATAAAACGCCGAATAAGTGAAAGCTTATCCAGTCGCTGAATATTATTGACCAGTGACTAAACTTCTTTAGAACTAACGAGCTCTGGGCTTCTTTTAATAATCGGTGCAGGGACGCACACAGGATTTCATTTTCGGTGGTCAGGGTGGCGAGGCTGTACACAACTTTTGAGATCAATACCAGTTGAAACCACATTTTCCACTCAAAATCTTTGCGAGCTACAGATGTTTGGGAAGGATTTGAACCCCCAAAACTTCGTTGCGCGCGCCACTGAATCAGTAAATCGACACTAAATCAACATTTAAAAGAAAACCATACTTATTTCTGATCATACTACCTGTAGCCAATAAACATACATGTATAGTCGTACATTTGAGACAACGAATGCATCGTTATTTGTAAAATTTGTATTGCATTTTTTTATTGTAATTGGAAAATAGATCCTGTATATCCACATGCCATTAGATCCTTCTAAGTAGTTGGTGCTGCGGTAGTTGTGGTGGTAGTTGGTGCTGCGGTAGTTGTGGTGGTAGTTATGAACGGACACAACGGCGATCGAAGCAGGCAGAGCAATGCAATAAAAGTGGACTCTGCTGCTGGCGCACTGAGCAGCAGCAAAGTGGAAATCATCATCAGCGTTACAAAAAGCTTCGTGGATAACATGACGTCAACCTTGCCTTGCCAAACGTGATAGTTGCACTACCTTGATAGCAAACGGTTTACCGTATTTATATGCATCTCTGTGGCATATAAAATGTGAAATCGAGGTTGGCCGAAACAAAATATTTGCACACACATAACTAAGTGCAAACGTTTAATAGAAGATAGAACAATGGAGATGAGTATTAATGAGCGCGAGACATTTAGTTAAATATTTGCTTAGTTGAAATGCGTAACGTCGAATAAAGAACTATTTACATGTCAGATATTGCGCAAGTGTTTAGTAACATTGCACACTTCAAGTTGTCTTGTACTTTTTCGTATTGTTTAACTATTGAAGTTTTAGTAAATGCAAATATGACATGGTTCGTAACAAATTTCAAAAATATGCCATACACTCTGCAAATAACAGACTTCGGTGAGTTACCGTTATAACAAAATTTGCTTTATATTTTCTGTTGTGAAACAATCTTCTAGCATGATAAGTTTTTAATCAACCTTAAGGTGCCGCCACACTATGCAAATAAAGTACAGGGTTATCCTTTTTTTGGTTTCAAAATGATGTCGATGAAACTTTTATTTTATGATAATGCTTGGACCTTGCCATTACGTACGAAATACAATGTCATTTAACCTTCTGCCTGTCCCTTGCTCAAAATTGCAAGACAACCAAGAAACGGGAAAAGCCCCGAAAAGTGTTTTTCTGGATTTGTTTTTGGGTTGTAAGCGCGATTAACACTAAATTAAACAAGTAGACGAGCGCACATAACCGCTCAACCGGTCAAATAGACCCCAAGGGACAGGCAGAAGGTTAAATGAGCACCTCTAGATTGGTTGCAGCAGTGGATCCTTTTGAGGTTAGTTTTCGACCTGTTTTTCGCACATTTCGAGCGGCATCTCGGCGATAACTTGACGAATGTTGGTTTTGAAATGCTCCGTTAGGAGATTATCTGCGTAGGCACGGTCCAAAAAAGTCTAACGGCGTCAAATCGCATGATCTTGGTGGCCACTTCACGTCGCCAAAACGTGAAATTACGTGTTTTGGAAACTTCCCATGCAATAAATCCAAAATCAGTCGTGATGTGTGGCTCGTGGCACCGTCTTGTTGGAACCACACATCGTCCAATTCATATTCTTCAAAAAGCAGGCCAAAAAAAGGTCGGTTAACATACGACCATAGTGCTCTAAACTTCTACGTTCTCCGAGCCCCTTATGCGACAATTTTGCTTGTTGACGTAACCACCGAGTGAAAAATGAGCTTCATCGCTGAAGAAAATGTTGTTCGAGAAATCAGCACTGAAAGCCTGTTGCTCTAGCATCCATAGGTCCAGTTAGATAGGCACAGTTGCTGAGAACGCCGCACAGTGTTGCGAGTTCATATAGCGGAGTGACAAAAATAGAAGGAGTGGTCGTATATAAATGATATTTGGTATACAGTTATTGTATGAGTAAAGAACTTACTGTGCAAAACTTCGACCACCTCCCATACAAACGGATTTGAAAAAACTTCATATTAACAATGAAAATTATCTTAGCTCATAAAAGCTACATTCAAAATATTTTTATTTTAACCGTTAGAGTGCTAAGCGGCGCAAAACTGGCTTGAGAGTTTGTGTCGAAAAATGCGGAGAGGCGCAAAACTGCTGCGCTCTTCAGTGTGCTTATGGTGCTCCGTGGGAGTAAACGTATTCTAACTTCGCGCATAATTTCATTCAATTCAATTCAATTTTTTTCATAATGTAAAAAAAACATTTTTCTTAATAATAAAAAAAGATTTATGAAAATTAATTCATATTTGTCTGAATTAGAGTGTTTTATTTGACACCATTATTTTTTCCTTTAAAATCATCAAAATAGGCATAGCACTTTTCGCACACATTTACAAAAATTGCTTAGCACTCAAACGGTTAATATAAATTTATTTATAAATGTGTATATAGATAAAATGCGCTTTTTTAAAAAGTCATTGAAAATTAAATCTCGATAATTTGCTCTACAGCTGCTCAGAAGTTGCTGTTAGAGGGTTAACATCTTAGACTGACCCCCACTAATTTTTCTTCCTGAATATTTCTTTCGAACATACCTACCCCCTATCTCCAACCTTTAATGAGGCTCCCATACAAAATCATAGTTTTTAAAAAGTGGGCTCCCGCTGCTCTCAGGTTGGTCCCAGCCGTACCATATGTAAGACTGACCTCCATTTATTTTCCCTTCCGAATATTTTTCCTATACACACCTAACCGCTACATCCAACTCTTAAGGTGGCTGCTATACTAAACTAGTAATTTTCAATGGAACTGGCTCCACACTTGTAAATGTAGTAAGGTAAACGAAGAAACATCGTATCTGGCAAAGTACTGAACCGATTTGAATGATTTATTCAACAATCGTCAACATTTCTGAATGCCAAAAATACAAAATTAATTAAATTTAAAAAATTCATCACCAGAGGGCGCCTCCCATACAAGTGAAGTAGTAAGGTTGTCAACTTTTGGTTTTGTACGAAAAAAAATCAAACTGTACTGTCGAAACTCCATTAACCCCTCTATTTCGAATATAATAGTAATCGTAATTGATTTTCCGAAGCTATCTTCAACAATTTTTTCCATCAGCAGCAGAGCATTATTTGACCGATTGCTACGGGCATTCAACCAAACGTTGAAAATATCGTGAATTTGCACTCAAGTCTTCACCGAAAAATGCCAATAACTTGAGTTCGCGCAAATATGCGCAGCTAAAAATTGTACAGCATAATGAATTGTTTACTTGCATAAACAAAATATGAAAAAATTTCAAAAGTGATATTTTACGTTTTTTTTAAATCACTTTTAAAGTTTGAACTCACTTTTTATTCACTCGTTTTCTTTACTTAATTTTCATCATAACGGTACTGCTCAGAGGTCATAGTAATCAGCAAAATTTTGGTCTTCCCAGACCTAAATTGTATAAAACTTACGATAATAGTAACTTTTAGGGACCTGCTCATAATTTATTTTGAAATATTCAACCTCAAAATCAAAGAATAAATTTGCAGTTTGTACACAATTAATTTTCAGCGCTGGAAGAGCGTACTTTAAGACCACATAACTTCTATGTTATCCAATATTTTTTCATAGAACTTCGGATTTCTCTTAATTGAAGTATTTCCAACAAAACCTCATACTCAGATTTTTGTGGTTATAACATTGCATTTTGGCATTTTTGTCACTACTCGCAACACTGTGCGCCGTGGAGTCGACAAATTCAGATTATCCGCCACACTTTCACTAACAGAAGCGATATTTTCGGCAGTGCGCACGTTGCAATTATGCACAGGCCTCACCACATCTGTAACGCTTTCAGTCTCCTCAAATTTCTTTATAATCTTGCCAATTCCTTGCACAGTAAGTCGATTATGACAACCAATCACCCCGTAATGCTCGAAAAGTGGCCCCGTTTGAACAACCACTTTTGTAGTAAATTTTAACTATTTTGACGCGTTCTTCAGTTGTTAAACGATCCATATTCGTAAATGATAAACCTTTCACTAAATAAATGACACTTCAGATGACAGATATTTAAGAACATTTAAATGGATAACCCTTAACATTTAAATGGATAACCCTGTACTTGCGGAATGCGATTGAAAGTATAAAATTTGAGATAGTACTTTTACGAGCAGTTACACTATGCATGAAAAGTAATTTTCGGAAGTACTTTTTACTTTTACTGGCATAGTGCGCACATTTACGGTCAATTGAGATCCTGCGTTAGTCCTAGTTGGGGTTAGTGTGCCGGGTACAATTTTCACACTCTTTGTAGCAAGAACACAAACCCTAAATTACATTCCGTGCGGTAATTCGTAATTTATATCGTAATAAGCAATATCGTTAAAAAAGCTTCTCTGCGCTGGTCGGTGGCCGCTACTAGACAGACAGGGAATTATGATTTCGTAGGGGTGGGCCATGAGCGCCCATAAGCCGCCCCGGACGGCGGAAACTTAAAGGTGCAGCGGTAAATAGGGAAGAAATTAATCCTTTCAGAAAAAGGGCAAGCAGGAGGGGAAGGAATGTAGAAAACGACACTGGGCTAAACACCGAGCAGCTGGCAGTGATCGCAATGCCGACCGGCACTGCCACCGCAGCAAGTGCAAAATCGCACGAGAGTGCGTTCGCCACAGCCGGAATTTCTCAGCGGCAGACTTGCTCAGCAAAAAACGAAAGGGCAGTAACAACAACAGAGCAACAGTGCAAGCGTGGGTACCAAGCACGCAATGCACAAAAGAAAAGATGCGGAGCCTAATATGCGCGGGTGTAACGCATCCCGCTAAGGAAACAAAAAATGCACCAAGAAGCAATGATGTGTTGGAAAATGGTGCCCGCAAAGGGTCTGCGTGGACCAAAGTGCCAACCAATAGGATGCCGAGGAAAAGAACAGGTCGGCCCGACGCACTGATCGTCAAGGCAACCGAACAGGTTTCGTATGCCGATATGCTGCGAATGGTGGAAGCTGCTCCGGAGCTAGGTCAGAGCGTAAAACACGTGAGAAAAACCGTGAAGGGCGAGCTGCTTTTCGAGCAACATGTTCCTCAAAAGGCGATCTGCAGCGGGCGATGGAAAAATGTTGCAGAGTGAAGCCGAAGTTAAAACACCTACGCAAACGGCAACGATCGTGATTAAGGACCTTGATGAAGTCACAGCAGAGCTCAGCAGCTCTTAAGTCGTTGCGGCCGAGTTTTGCTGGCACGAATATAGCCGAGGTTGAAAAGTTCCAACCGCATAAGGGAGAAGATCCAACTGCGCCGCTGATATAAATGCCTGGGCTGGGCACATGGCCTGGCACTGCAAAAGCGAAAATAATTGGTCGGAATCGTGCATAAAGTGTGGAGAAAAAGGCCACGAAATTAGCGGGTGCACCTCGGTGCCGAAATGTATGCACTGCATAGCAAGCCAGCTGGACGTCATTCATTCTTAAGCGAACCGTACGAGCATCGTAGTAATGGCGCATGGGCGTCGGATTTGTCGGGAAAGGCGGCCATCTGGCTCTGTGGACAAAACGCTTACGAGGAGCAAGCAAATGTAGCCAGAGGTTTTATGCGGGCGAAAATTGATGGCATCTTTTTTTATAGCTGCTACGCTCCGCCCGGCATGACGATAACTGAATATACAGATATGATTAAGGAAATTGTATCTGATGCGAGATTGTATAGACGTCATGGAGTGGTAGTTGATGTGGCACGAAACGCAATTAGCGGCATGCGATGGAAGGGTGGCAGTAAAGAATACTGCTGCTTTTCACTTGACGTAAAAAATGCGTTTAGCTCCGCAAACTGGAGACAAATACTTTCAGCTCTTCGGAAAAAAAGTGTACCGGAATATTTTTTGCAGACTATAGCCAGCTGGTTTAAACATCGGCGTCTCATCTACTGCACAGATGTAGGTGAGAAGACGCATTTCGTTACTGCTGACGTCCCACAGGGGTCGGTGCTAGGCCCCATGCTCTGAAATATTATGTATGGTGGTGTGTTAAAACTAGACATACATAGAGCAGCAAGAATCATAGGATTTGCAGACGACATAGTTATAGTCGTGACTGGCAAATATATAGAGGACATTGAGACAGCCTGTAATGATACAGTCTCAAAAGTACAGCACTAGCTACGGAAAGTTAGACTCCAGTTAGCGGAAGAAAACGGAAGTACTGTACAGCATCTCCCGGACGCAGCCGAGAGGGCGGCAAAGACGGTGGTTGCGGTATCAAGGATCATGCCAAACGTTGGCGGACCCCGACAGCTAACGAGATTTTTGCTGGCAAAAGTGACAACCTCAACATTGCTGTATGGGGCGCAAATCTGGGCTCCGGCTATGACTATAAAAGCCTATAGAAGGAAGCTTGAGTCTGTATACAGGCGCTGCGCTATGCGAGTATGCTGCGCTTTTCGTATCACATCATACGAAACAGCATGTGCTGTCGCGGGAATGATCCCAGTATATATCCTGGCACGCAGGCGCACACAAAAGTAAACGGCCCAAGAGATGGACACCAGAGGCAGCAGAGCATCAGCGAATGGCAACATCGTTGGAATCCTACGCAGAAAGGAAGGAAGACCACCGAGGGTGAAAGATTGGCTGTTCCGGAAGAATGGTGAGGTAAACCATTACCTTTCACAATTCCTTACAGGTCACGGCTGCTTCAGGGCATAGAGTCGAGCCAGAGTTGCTGAAACGCGCACTCGGCACGCCAATAAATGTCCAAATTTAGTGCCACAAATGCTTCAATCCACAGAAAAGTGGGGAGCAGCCTGCAAGTTCTCTGCAATCATAATGATAGAACAGGCAAGAGCGTAGGGCTAAAATCCCACACAATAGACCCGAGCCAGACCCATAGGGTCGGACGCATGCCCTGCGATGCAATGCTTAGCGAAAGTTCCGCGGAATGAACGGGCGCGCTATATAAAGGGGGTTGGTTTTAGCCGGTAAAAATCCGACACGCGGTTAAACATGGGTTCAAGCGTGTCTAAGAAAAATTCTACCTCCTACGAGAAAAAACAGTATTGGCGGTGTGCTATCACAGAGAAAGATGGTCAAAAACAAGTGATAGCATACTACAGCAAACTTCTGTTGAAACCTGAACGCAACTACTGTGTGACAAGGAAAGAACTGCTGGCAGTATTGGAATGCGTAAAACACTTCCACAAATACCTGTATGGACAAAAAATTCGCCTGCGCACAGATCCTGCGGCATTGAAATGGCTACTGAACTTTAAAGATCCTGAAGGCCAATTGGCGCGGTGGATCGAGCGGCTGTAGAGTTATGACTACACGATTAAACATCGCAAAGGCCATGGAAACACCGATGCCTTGTCGCTCCGTCCGTGCAAACCCGAATGCAGACATAGTTCACGAGCCCAAAGCAAAGAGCAAATAGTAGACATCCGATTGGTAAGCGCTACAAAAGGATCAGCGCGAGGATACGGATCTCGCAAGAATCGTCGAAGGCAAGGGGGAAAGGCGCACGTCCGGATTGGCAGGAGTAGGCCGGCGAAAGCCCGATCGCGAAGGCTTACTGGGCACAGTGGCAAAGTCTGCAGTTGAAAAATTGCTGCCTATACCGCGAATGGGAGAGGGAGGATGGCCGGACCCCCTAATAGTAGTCCCGAAACTCGGGTCATAGAGAAATCTTTAAGAGGTTGTCAGGGCAATATCCATTGCTACTGGCCCTTAAAGATTGCCTAATACCCGTAGTATCCTTTAGGAGAAACTTTGAAGTGAGGTTCCCAACGCGTGGAACAACAAAGAGGCCATGCTAGGGGATCTGGCGGATATTTTCTTCACTGACGGATTCAAGACCGACAAAGGTACTGGAGCTGGATGGCACCTCGACGGAAGTGTCAACTGCTACTACTCTCTGGGTGGGCTGACTACCGTCTTTCAGATGGAAATCTTTGCCATTCTGAAGGTAGCGGAATGGATAATTGGGAGGAAATGGTGCGGGAAACATATAGGAGTCTGTAGTGACAATAGGCTGCACTTAAGGCCCTGGAGAACGCGCGAGTTACCTCTAAGATTGTCCAAGAATATAAGGTTAAGTTGTTAAAACGTTAAGGTTTTTTAATTTCATCCGTCTCGCGCGTGTTTTAATGTTCGTCCGCCTGTTGTGATTGTCTTTTTACACGGTGTCAGCTGCCCCGCGTGTGCCAACAAACAAATTGCCAACAGACAAATAATAATTAAAAACGCAACTAAATCAATCATCACATCATAAAATGCCGTTAACTCGCTGTCCGCCGCATTAAACTCTGCTCGCGTGGTGTTGTTTGTGGTTCTCTTTCCGTTTCTCCCTCCTCCGTCCGTATTCAGTGGCGCTACATGCGGTCTTGTTCGACACTGAGAAATTGACTGTTCTGTGGTAAAGGCATAACACTTACCACAGAGCATAATCAATTTCTTGGTGCGGCAGATCTCATTCCCGGCTACTTTCCTTGTCCTTTAACCCACCCAGGCCATGGTGCTGGACAAATTTCGGATAGCCTTCTGCAACGTGCACGGGCTCAGGGCGAACTTTTTTGCTGTATACGCGTTTGTTAACCTCCATAAACCCCATGTAATGGCACTAGGTGAAACCCAGGTGTGTGGGGATGCAGATCCACTGGATTTTCACATCCCTGGTTACCACCTACTGCCATTATTCTCTCCTCACAGGGGTCTTGCCATTTATGTGTGCAGTAATGTTGCGTACCAGTGCCAGCAACAACTATACACGACGGATGCCGAATTTAGCTCCATGCACATTCTGCACTTTTGCTTTCTTTACAGAAGCCCGAATTCAGGGAGAGATTTTACTTATAACAAGTTTGATCTTCTCTCTGATTCTATTTCTCAGATTCTGGAATCGTATCCGAATAGTGAAATTGTAGTTGCTGGTGATTTCAATATTCATAATTCCAATTGGCTACGCCATTCCAGCAACACAACTCCTGAAGGCTTATTTGTCGAGCTCTTTGCCGAGTCTAATAACTTGACTCAAATAGTGCATGAACCAACGCATATCCCCTGCGTTGCGGGGCAAGCTCTCAATACTCTAGACCTTTTTCTCACTTCACACCATGAAAAATATGATGTTGAAATGCACGCACCTCTTGGAAATTCGGATCATTGTACCATTTTGGCGTCTTTCTCATACTCTTCTATCCGCAATGCTTCGCTCTTAGCCCCGAAGCGCCTAGTGTGGATGTATGATAAAGCTAACTGGAGTGGACTTAATTAATTTTTCGCCCACTTCAATTGGAAATTGTGTTTTCTTGATAGAAACATAAATGCCGCAGCCAAAATGGTTGAAGAAATTATATTATTGGGAATGCGGTCCTTCATCCCTAATAAAAAAATTTGCATTAAACTTAAGGACAATCTCTGGTTTAATGAGACATACAGAATTGCTGTCAGGTCTAAAGAGGAAGCTTTCAGAGCATGGCAGGCAAATAAAAATGCCTCCACTGAACAGCTGCGTAAACAGGCTAGAAATCGATGCAATGCCATCCTAAGGCGCCCAAAGGTTCTGCACGAACAGCGCCAAAGGAAAAAAGTTCTTTAATGCCAGCGTGGTAGTAAGAACTTTTGGTCATTCGTTAAAAAGGTGAAGAACCAAACATCGTCTTCAATCCAACTCTTCTTAACAATGATCAAATCATCACTCACTCGGTTGATAAAGCTAATTTGTTGGCTAAAATTTTCGCAGAAAATTCTTCCCTGCCCCCCAGCGATCAACCACTACCCGTAGTCGAGAACGTATCTAGCTCTATGCCAGAAATGCATTTTCGGACACGGGTAGTTAAAAGAGTGCTTGCAAATCTCGATGTAAATACGGCTTCAGGGCCGGACGGCATTCCAGCCCTTGTTTTGAATAAATGCGCTACTTCGCTGGCTTGTCCATTACGTAAACTTTTCAACATGTCATACACCACAGGTGTATTTCCGACATGCTGGAAGGTAGCAAATGTTCAACCAGTTCCTAAAAAAGGCAAGACTACTGACCCTGCCAACTACCGACCTATAGCAATCTGTTCGGTGCTTTCCAAAGTAATGGAAAGCATTGTCAACTTCAACCTTGTGAAATATCTGGAGCACAATAGACTGCTAAGTGACCGCCAATACGGCTTTCGAAGACAGCGATCGACGGGAGACCTTATGGCGGTCCTCACCGAGAAATGGAACCATAGCATTCTAAACCTCGGTGAAAGCAAGGTTGTTGCATTGGATATTTCTAAGGCCTTTGACCGAGTGTGGCATAAAGCACTCGTGTCTAAATTGATTGCCTATGGCGTCGGTAGTATCTTCTCTCGTTGGATTACGAGCTTCCTCTATGATCGCTCTATTCGTGTTGTAATAGACGGCATAGCCTCGGAAAAGCATTCCCTTAGCGCGGGAGTGCCGCAGGGTTCGGTCCTTTCTCCAACCCTCTTCCTTATCTTCATCAACGACCTCCTGTCGTCGACGAAGAATCCCATCTACTCGTTTGCGGATGACAGCACCATTTGTCATTCATACTCCTTTACAAAGCGCCCCAGCTCTTTGGAGATTGAGAGAGAACGGCGCCGTATGAATGACACACTTAATAGCGACCTACAAACAATCTCCAAGTGGGGTAAAGCGAACAGGGTCGATTTTAATCCTCGCAAGACCCAATGTTGCCTGTTATCCCACAAGCGTGTTTCCCCACATCCCAACACATCCCTGGTTATGGGTGGTGTGAGTATTGCGGAATCGGTAGCTCTTGATGTTCTGGGCATGTCCATTAAGAACGATCTTCGTTGGAATGATCATATTTTTGGCGTGTCGAAAGAAGCAGCCAAGTGCCTCGGCTTCCGAAAGCGGTGCAAAAAATATTTCACTCCGTCTGATCTCCGCATTGTTTACACTACCTATATCCGACCTAAAATGGAGTTTAACTCGCACCTATGGGCGGGGGCTTCAAAAACCCATTTGGAGCTTCTGGACCGGGTGCAAAACCGTGCGATCGCGCTTATAGGGGACGGTAGGGCATCCAGCTCTATTGACTCCTTAGAACATCGTCGAAACGTGGCGTGTGTGGTGTTGTTCTACCGATACTTCTTCGGTAATTGCTCAGTGGAAATGAGCAGTTTGATGCCATCGCTCCGGGTATTCCCACGGGCAACCCGTTTGAACACTGGCGCTCATGCATTCCACGTTGAAACGATGTTCCAGCGCACTACGCATTACAGAGAAAGTTCGTTTCTGGCCCGCACAGCGCGGTTGTGGAATGGTCTCCCTGCGAATATCTTCCCCAGCACTTATGATCTCGATGGGTTCAAGGCAAGAGTCCATAACCACTTCACTCTTAACCCTATCTCCTAACCTTTATATCCTTCCTGAACCAACGCAATGCCTCGCATTAATAGGGGTCATCCCCTGCGCGTTTGTTCGAGTTAAAAAAAAAAGAAAAAAAGATGAAACTTAAATCAGTCGCGAGACGTAATAAGCTCCAACTTATCTGGGTTCCGGGACACTGTGGTGTACTAGGTAACGAAACTGCCGATGAACTGGCTAACTGCGGATCAGGGTGTACACTAGACTGGATTTAGTGTACGATTTTTCGATTTCGATGCTCCGCAACCTCTCATTTTATGCGGTTTGGTGAAAAAGTGCATAAGCCAAAAAATTTTGGGGCTAGGGTGGGGCTAAATGGCGTCTCATCGAGGTCAAAGTTCACAAAAAGGTGGGAAATTCGACAAATTGCTCCACAGCTGGTCAGAAGTTGCTCTTAGAGGGTTAAAATATATGACCGACCCCTCTAGTTTTCCTTAGGTTAGGTTAGGTTAAAGTGGCTGCCTAGGCACGGGACTTGCCGAAAGACACACTTAGGCCACGAAAAAGGGCCCATTGTGATACCACAAAGAGTGAGTGATCTGACTTACAGCAAGTTAGGTGCCTATACTAGCCAATTTGTTTTGTGGATAAAACCCAGCAAGTCCCTAATATTGACTGATCTGAGGTCATCCAGGTTATCGAAGAAGAAGGAGCCCAGGGCTTTCCACCTTCGTATAGAGAGAGCCGGGCAATGACAGAGAAGGTGACTTACAGTCTCTTCCTCCTCCTCATTATGACAGCTACGGCAGAAGTCCCGACTGTCAAGACCTAATCTGTAGGCATGACGACCAAAGGTACAATGTCCCGTAAGAATCGAGACGATCGTATTGATATGTTGTCTACCGAGCGAGACAAGAGTTCTTGTGCGCCCGGGGTTTAGGGTGGGCCAAAGTTGCTTTGTGATTGAGCAAGTACTCTCATCCTTCCATCGCTTGTTGGCTGAGTTGAGGAAAGAAGATCGAATCATAAGTTTACATGTGGCGAGAGGGATGCCTACTGTAATATTAATGTTGTCATCTGAAAGGGTGGTGCCACGTCTAGCGAGCTCATCGGCTATGCAGTTTTCTCTAATATCACTGTGGCCCGGTACCCAAGTCAGAGTAATGTTGTACACCCGACCTAGCTCATTCAGCAGGGATCGGCAGTGAGAGACCACTTTGGATGTGGTAAAGGCCTTCTTGAGGGCCTTGATTGCTGCCTGACTGTCCGTGAAAATCCTAACTGTTTCACCAGGAAGGTTATGCTGTTTTAGCAAGGACAGGGCTTTAAAAATTGCTAGTACCTCCGCTTGGAAGACACTGCAGAAGTTTGGAAGGCGAAAACAATCCTCCATGGGAGGGTCAACACACAATACACCACCCCCTACCCTACCATCCAACTTGGAGCCGTCTGTGTAGAAACATACTCCAGTTCTAGACACCGTATCTTGTACCCACTCCACTCTTTGGGGTATGTGGGTTGAGAATTTGGAGTTTTAGTTTAGTTTTCCTTACTCTACATTTCTTTCAAACATACTCACCCCCTATCTCCAACCGTTGATGGGGCTCCCATACAAAATGGTAATTTATATAAAATAGGCTCCCACTGCTCCCAGGTTGCCCCCAGACGTGTCAAATGTATGACCGACATCCATTTATTTTCCCTTCCGAATGCTTCTTCTAAACATACCTACCCGCTATCTCCAAGTCTTAAGGGGGCTGCCAAACAAAACTGGCCATTTTCTATGCCATTGGCTCCCCACTTGTAGATGTAGTAGTTAAGTAAGCGAGGAAACATCGTATCTCGGAAACTACTGAACCGATTTAAATGATTTATTCAGCGATCTCCAACATTCTTGAGTACAAAAAATACAAAATTAATTAAGGTTCAAAAGTTCACCACCAGAGGGCATCCCCCATACGATCGGATTTGTGACGTTGTCAACTTTTGGGTTTCTACAAAGCAAAAATCAAAATGTATTGTCGAAACCCCACTAACCTCCCTACTTTGAATATAATTGCAATCGTAATTGAGTGTTAAGAAGAAATCATTAGATTTTTGTGAGAAAATGTGAATTTTTTATTCAGCCGGTATAGGTAGGTACTCCTTGCGTAGGCAGCTTGGAACAAACCTTGTTTTGTATATCATAAGGCGTCATTATAGTCTCTGATGAGTTTCACGCCCCTTCCGACAGCATCGTTGTCCACATGTAATGTATGCACAATGGAAAACCCGTAATTTTATTCTGAGGCATCATTGGCCATTGTGAGTACCCTCTATGACTGCCAGGAGGAGGCACATCGCTCTAACTGGGGTTCTTATAAAAAGTTAAGGTGCTGTCTTTGTTAAACCATCTACTTTCTCAGATCAAATTGAGAGGTCCGATAATTTTACTATAGTTATCTCTGTAAGGCCTATGAGGAAGCGTGAGCTTCAGTCAAGTAACCGTGCACATCGACAAAGAAAGTTCTAAATTTAATTCACTTCTTCGTTATAATTACGCCTTCTGCAGAAAGTGCTTATAGACATTCGTCTTCATTGGAGCACTGCACAGTGCACAGTGATTCGACTTCATACAACCGCGGGACAAAATTAGAATTAGAATTATGGTCCGTTCTTCATAAAATTTGGTAAACTAGTTAATCATAGTCTGCTGAATTGAAATCTCCATTTGGTTTTTCTTAAACTGTTGTAGTTTGGCAATGCCTGAGGCTTAATTTTGCAAATTTCGTCATTTTTGGAAAGCTATAGCACCAAATGTGTTGGCTAGATTTTTCAGATTTTACACTTAATCGGTAAAATCAACATTGATTATTCCAAAGAGTAACAGAAATTGTATCGGGACCCTCTGGTTTTGCAATAAAAACGATAATAATAGATGTATGTTTTGCATTTTTGCAGATTTTAAGATTTTTCGTGCTAATTGCATACTTTTAGGCATAAATAAAATAATTTTGTCAAAAAATACGTGTTTAGACCACTTTTCAAATTGAATTATTTTCTGAGATCGGGAGATATCGGAGGATATAATTACACTATCCGACAAAGAAAGAATGCTTCTTAAAATAAAAATAAATCCAGGAACATACTTTCACATACTTTTTAGATATTTTCGTCTAAGTTTTGCCAATTTTCAGATTTTTAACTTAGAAAAATATTTTGAATTAAAAGTGAAGTAAAAGTACTTAGTTTTTTGATTGTTTGAGCGGTTTGTAAGTTATTGGTGGTTTTTGCTAGGAGGTGTTTTCCACGATTTTTCACCTTTGAATTTTTATTGCATTTATAATATGTTGAGAAACACGATAATTTTTTTATGACACAATAACGAATCCTCAAGCTATAATTTTGACCATAGTCGATTTCGATTGGTCAAGGGTTAACACGGCTATGGCTCTCCAAAGTTCAATTTTCGCGAATTTTTTATAAAAATTCATTTAAATTCGGGGTTGCAATTTTCAACTAGGAGTTAGTGTGCAATGTATAGTGTAAGGTTGTAACTTAAACTTATAGAACAGATTTTTTGTGTTGTATGTGCCATTCTCGGCCTATGCTCATTAGAGTGTAAATGCGACTTCACCTTCTGAACACGTGTTTGTATTGAAATCTTCTAATGCTCTTCGCGTCGTTGATGAAAGTATCTAAACTATTTTCGCAAGCGTCAATATTTGTCTGTTCAAGGGCATTAACAAAATTTGAATTGGTTCATTACTGTATACTGGAGCTATACTAAAAAAAGTTGCATCACACAAGTAAAAATTTCAACCACACACACTAAGCAAACTACTTGCTGTTTTTCCATAGGGGTATTCTCGATGTCTTGCATAGCCCTGACATCGTGCACGAAATGCATAATTGACATGGCCATGCATTTCGAGCAACGACACAACAGCAAAATACAAGCAAAAACAGTTTGCATTTTTTGCATGTCATGCTACGCAAAAACCCTTGTTTTGTGTGCGACATCGCGATTGTGCGACAGCCATTTCATTTTCTTCGTGTGCGCAAGCGTATTTTCTTTATATTTGGTTTTATTTCAACCTTTTTATATAATTTGCATATATGTCTTGCTTGCAGGTAGAAATGGATCAACCGAAAACCAAATCACAAAGAAATGGAGAAAGTTTGCGGCATTTTTGCAATATTTGCAATATGTGCTTTTTTGTGCGTTCTCGATGTGTAGCATTTTCCAGTCTTGCACGGTTGCATTTTTACGAATTCTTCCTCCGTGCAAGACATCGAGAATACCCCTCATATTTCATTGCGACATATTTTTAGGGCGCAAAAAAATCAAAATACGAATGCTGAAAATTTTATGAATTGACGGCATTTGTTGTATGTGAGCTGCCTAAAATTGTGCTCCGATATTATAGCTCAAAAGTAAATCCTTGCTTTTGTTGCTGAATTTATGCATGGGGAACTTACATATTTGTACACATACTCTATTACAAACATCGTATTTCCAAAATTTATTTTTTAATTGAAAGCCCCAACGTTCTTCTTTCACTATATGAGCCGCTCAGTGCACAAATCGATTAACTCCATAAAACAAAAAGTTGAGAAATGCGATGAAATAAAAATTTGTTTTTTTAAATTCCCTTTATAATTTAAATTCAAATATATATATTTTGTCGTTTAATGGTGTTAATCTTTACTATTCAGGAAAGTTTTAATAAATATAAAAAGTTATGACTATACCAAGTGCTTTGACACTTAAATTTAAGATTTTTCAAAAAGTGGAGTTAATCACTCTGTGCACTGAACGGCTCATATGGCAATATATATTTTTTGGAAGCAAAATTCTTTTGTGTATTCGCAATCTTGCGAAGTAACTGAAAATTGGACTTTGCAAATGAATAACTCTTGTAAATTTGAACCGATTTTAATGTTTTAAATTTTAAATACATAGTTAGAGTATTGTTAATCTATGTTAAAAAAAATGGCATTTAAGACTTAAGGTTTGTAGGAGCTACATGCATGTAATGGTCAAAAAACATGTAAAACGCCCTCCAAGGAAACCCATCAATATTTCCTAAGCCGCTCAAACAATCAAAAAACTAAGTACGCAGTTGTGATCAGCGTTCAAAAATCCTTTAGAAAAGTATGGTTTGATTTCAGAAAAAAAATAATGTCGATTTTGTTGCTCTGTGATATCAATGAAGCACGATATTACTTTAAAGTCTCCCGTTTAACTAGGTACATACTTTGCATTCTGCCTTTATAGCGACCTGACTTTCAGCCAAAATAGTGATGTTCATCGCTTTAACTCAAATATCATTAAGAAGCTTTGCTGCCTCTTAATGACAACAAGCTCTGCTGCACGTGTCTGGCAGATAGTAGGACGGTCTAGGCTGCAGATCCTTCCAGTAGAGACCAGCCCCAGTTCATCTCTCGATTTTTGAGCAGTCGTGAGTGCAGATAGCCAAAGCAAGTACCAGTAGCGGCTTAACGAGGGGGGCGGAACGCCCCGGACTGCCGGGGGCCCCCGAGAGAAGCTTGTATATACAAATTTAAAGTTTTTCAAAACTGAAACTTGTAAAAAACTATTTGCGCTCCACAATGGTTGTTGAAAGGTTGTTTGTCACTTTTATCAATTGAAAGAGACACAGTATCGACAATTGACTTTGAAATTGCAATAACAAATTCAGTTCAATAAAAGCAAGAAAACATCCTTTCTAAATAACAATTGTTTGCAAATTTTCAAAAAATTTTCCCTCGAAGATTGCAATATTTAATTTTTAACTTACAATTTTGTGCAAAGTATGCAAATACAAAATTCTATATTAAAAATTAAATATCGCAATCTTAGAGTTTGCTTGTAAACTAGTGCGAATCAAACGACGTCAAACAAATTTACAGTTATTATTATTATTATTTTTATAATTATTGGTTGGATAACACATCGTCCCGGAAATCCGGTTTTGTTCTTTGATACTCTTTTACGAAAGCAATTCTATGCTCCTTGTAAGTAAGCTACTGATACAGGGTTTTATAAAATATTTCTGTACATTATTTCTAAACTACTCGACAGGAAAAATGCACAAAAAAATAAAAGTGTTTTCTAGACTGGAACTTTGAAATAGAATAAAATTTATATGTATGAATCTACAGACTGAAATCCAAATCATGTATGTTTTCCCTACCTGACATAGTTTGGTTCTGAAGCTTCAAAATTGAAAATGTATTTAAAAGGATGTCTTTCATTTGATACCCATATTGCCATCATTACACAACCGCATATATTAAAAAAAATTTGAAATATGTATAGTATGTCCTTAAAATTTAAAAGTTTTTTAAAAAGGACTTTGGGCCAGAAAATAAAAAACTGACTATGCCAGATTACTATAAATGATCCCTAGTTTCACGTCTATATCCAAATTTGGATGGGTCTCGGCAAAAAAAAAATTTTTCGCTCAGTGTAATAAATGTAAAGTTGGTGTTTTTACTCACTGCATCATAACTTTGTCATTTTTCTTTCAATTCTATTGATGTTAGGCTCAATATTTGCTCAGAAAATAGATAATCAGCCTTATCGGGAGTTTCACGTGAACAACATTTCGGGTGGAATATTTCACTTTTCACCTTATCACGAGTTTCGCCCGAAATTTTCGGCATGTTCGAAAGAAATTTTACCTATCGGCAACACTTATTCCGCGTGAAATGTCTTGTCAGTTAGCGGAAAATTGTTCACTTATATTTTGAACGTGAACAAAAAACAAAGGACATGTAAGTTGTTGATTTTGATGCAAAACAAATTTATATTGCAGCCGCAGTTCATTTTTATTTTAAGAGTAAAACAACAAATAATGCGCAAAGCGAAATACTGCTCAATAGGATGCAGGAAGAACTGGATATTGCTAGAGGTTTCATAAAAGGAAGCCGGGAAAAATTCGCAATCGGAGAAATCTGACACTGGAGCTGAATAGTGCCGGCCTTCCAATGAAAAGCGAAGTGAAGAAGGTAAACATTGTATTACTCGTACATACACATACATTTGTATGCGGCCGATAATTAACCGTTTTTTTAATTAAGGTTTGGGCCGACTAAAAACGGTACCTGCGAAAGAAGGCCTCCATAAACAAAGCACTGGAAGGAAGGAAGACATGGAGGTGAGCCCAACAGGACGCAGACATTTTCCCCAACGGAAGAGGCGATTTTTCAGCTTGTTGGGATGAAGGAAGCAGTGGAGGGCATTGGTGCGGCACAGTCCTACGGATTACCAGCTCCAAAAAGAAAAAGGACGGACAAAGAGAATAAAGAGCCAGGCGAAACCGAAAATATTCTATTATTTAACACAATCTCTTATTCTATTACAATACACTTTTATTCTACTAGCCGAAGAAGTTGAAGAAAGCGACCAATCCCTGGATGCTGCAGCTGGTAGTAGCGACAGCCTACCTTCTGCTCCTCTCCGCCAAAGCGAAGCAGCATGCAGCAACATCGGGCACCCAACTCCTCCGGGCACCCGAAGGAGTGGAAGAAAGTCTGCTAAAAGACTTCTGGCGAAGTGGTTCTAAAGGAACTGGAGGTACAACAGAAGTTGTAGTATTGTTGAAATCTGGAAAACATTGGCCTCCTACTGCAAATAACAAATCTCACAATGGCTCGCGCAACTCCAGAAGATTGGAACGATCTCTTAATTGCCTGCTCGTTCCTGGGCCATTTCCTCTTCCTCGCACATGAGTCGCAACGTATACTATGCATTATTAAAAAAAAAAATTCGCAAAACCTTATTTCCTTTTATTTGCCTGTTTTATTAATTTTTTGCACTTTTTCACAACTGTCACAATTACGTTTTTGTTTGTTCGAATCGGCACAGCTGATTCGAAGTGAAATGTCTTTCGGGCGAAACTCCTGATGAGAATTTTTTTTTCGGGTGAACAAAAAAAAGTGAGGTGAAATGTTGTTCACGTGAAACTCCCGATAAGGCTGAATAATAATACACGGAAAATTCACTTTGTTACAACTTACAACTTACTTGTCAGTAACTTCCCCAAATCTCATCTTACAACTTACTTGTCAGTAACTTCCCCAAATCTCATCTGATTTGAACAATCTATAGGTATATCACTAAAAAGGCTAAGGTATTATCTTCTTCTTGAACGACGAACGTTTGCTCTCCCAAAAGTTTTCCTAATTTCACGAAAGTTTTTATCAAATTTGGAAAGATTTAGTATTTTATCTGGGAGTGCAGTGGGAGCCTATTTTATAAAAATGACCATTTTGTATGGGAGCCCCATCAACGGTTGGAGATAGGGGGTGAGTATCTTTGAAAGAAATGTTCAGTAAGGAAAACTAGAGGGGTCGGTCATAGATTTTAACCCTCTAAGAGCAACTTCTGACCAGCTGTCGAGCAATTTGTCGAATTTCCCAGCTTTTTTGTGAACTTTGAAATCGATGAGACGCCATTTAGCCCCACCCTAACCCCAAAATTGTTTGGCTCATGCACTTTTTCACCAAACCGCATAAAATGAGAGGTTGCGGAGCATCGAGAACCCATTATTAAGAATCTCCATACAACACTAAATCCACTCTAGTGTACACCCATGGGACCAGAACCAATAATCGGCACCAGTCTAGCAGGAACCCTGGATTGGATCAAGTCCTGTGTAAATAACTTACATAGAGAACATTGTTCTAGCTTGGGAAGCTGTAAAACTGCCAAGTGTTTTATGAAAAGCCCGAACAGGAAAGCAGGGAATTTCCTCCTGAAGCTGAGAAGGAAAGACCTCCGTAGAATGGTCGGGTTAATCACAGGACACAATCCATGGGCGCGACATATGGCCAACATGGGCATCATCGTAGATCCGACTTGCACGTCTTGCCTGGAGGAGGTAGATAGTACAGAGCACTTTCTCTGTGCATGTCCTGCCTTCTCTAGAACGAGATTGCGCACGCTGGGTTCAGATGTTTTGAGAACGGACGAAGTTCATTCTCTCACCCTGTGTGATCTCCTGAGATTCATTAAAGAGTCCGGGAAATTTGCACAGGAGAACACATAACCCTTCATTCCTTTCCACTTCCTTCCTTCTTTTCCACTTTCCACACACCTTCTCTTTATCCCATTCCCATCTCCTCTATCATCCTTTTTCCTGACACTTGCACAGGAGAACACATAACCCTTCCTTTCCACTTCCTTCGTTCCTTTCCACTTCCTTCTTTCCTTTCCACACACCTTCTCTTTTTCCCATTCCCATCTCCTCTGTCATCCTTTTTCCTGAGCCTTGAGTACAATGGGCTAAAAAGCCCGAGTGCTTAAGGTAATGACCTTTCTAAGGTTATTTCTTCGGCCCCCCCTCACATCCATCCATCCAGTCCCGAAACGCAAGATCAACAAGTCCTGGTCATCGAGGCATACAAAAACGATTCGAGTGGAGGCCACCTAGGCATCACAAAAACTGTCGGCAAAATAAAGAGACGAATCTATTGGGTAGAATGCCAGAAGTCTGTAGCCGATTGGATTAAGAGCTGTGTCCGGTGTTCGGCTGCGAAAGGGCCGACAAGATCTCGGGGCCGCATGCAGCAGTACAACGTGGGAGCGCCCTTTGAGCGGATTGCCATGGACGTCGCTGGCCCATTCCCAATGAGCACTCAAGGCAACCAATATGTGCCGGTGGTAATGGACTATTTTAGCAAATGGCCAGAAGTGTATCCTTTTGCTAACCAGGTCACTGCGGTCGCGGAAATGCTGGTTAACAACTGGGCAGCCAGGTACGGAGTTCCGTTGAAGTTGCACTCGCATCAAGGCCGGAATTCCGAATCGGCAGTATTCAAGGAAGTTTGTGAGCTACTAGGAATAAGAAAAACACGCACCACTTCTTTGCATCCACAGTCCGACGGCATGGTGGAACGGGTTAATCGGGCACTGGAAGAGTATCTGCGGAAAATGGTAGGCATGAATCAAAAGGATTGAGATACGCATATCCCTTTGTTCCTGTCGGCCCAGCACGTCGGCCCACTCACTCCGGCCTAAGCAGTGTTCGGCACAGAGTTGAGATTGTCCGCTGACTGGAAGTTTGAAGTTGCACCGGAGTAGCACCTATAAATCACTACACACTAACCACCTACACTATAAACTACTCTTTATATTGAGCGAGATCAAGAGAAATAGAAACGAGTAGAACGTCTGCACCTCACGACGCACAGTGGGGTAATTGATGCCAAAAGTGCCGATTAATTCACCCAGGCTATTTAGATATGAAATAACTACTAGGTTTAGTTAATCGAACATTATAAAGTAAAAAACAAATGTTTTTGGGTATACTTTAGTGGAAATTTAAAAAAAAAACGTTAAAAAACTAACGTAAAAAAAAAAAATTTGAAAAATGAAATTTGAGTTGAACAGTTTAATTAAAACATTTCATCGCGACGACTCGACTCTGTTTTCCTACTTTAGCAATGAAGGTGTGTGGCACCACCCATAACATCTTTAAATACATTAAGATATTGTTTTAACTTTTTATTTGAAAATACAATTAAAATTTAGTCGTACTCTCTGTCGTACAGGCTGCAACTAAGAATTATGCTTATACTGCATTTTCCAAGTAGAAAGCTAGCTTAGGCTACTTTAACTTTGCGTATAACAGACTTGCACTCATCGTTGCGAAACACGCGATGATAACTGGTGATTTTTCCTAAAGTAGAGATGAATTCCTCGTCGTGTGTAATTATGATAAGCATGAAGTTAGATTGCATTCTGCGCTCATCGACAATGCGATTCAATGCCTCGCACAGTGAAAGTATATTCATTCGATCCAAATTCGTGGTGGGTTCATCTAAGGCTAGTACTCCACAGTTGCTACTAAATGTTTCCGCTAGTGCCATGCGAATAATCAGGGAAGCTAAAACACGTTGACCTGCACTACAGCGACCACGCATCTCTATTTCTGAATTATTTTTAGACTGTATGACTCGGTAGTTATAATTTCGACGACGTTCTGTTGTTGCCTCTATATTTACTTCGTCAGTTTTGATTTGAATGTAATCAATGTCATTCCCACGATATATCAGGCGCCAATACTCACGAATTAAACGATTTATATGCTCCATTTTCTCTGCGTGGAATTGCATTAGAGAACATTCCAAACCAACCCTGTACTCCGCCAGGTCTTTAACTACCTGCCGAGCCAGATAGACTTCATAATACGCACGGCGATAATTTTCCAGAGAGTCCTTAAACTTTGGTTCACTGACTTCGCACTTCAGTTTCTTGATTTGATTCTGAATCTCTCCAACTTGCCCAAGGAGCGCCCCCTTGCGAACAGTGCCTTCATCACGTTGTTTAATAAGCATATTTTTTTCGTCTGACACTTTCCGGAAATCCAGTTGATTAAGTTGCTTTGACAGCTTCTCGTTTTTTTCATCAATATTGCATTTTTTCTCCTGAAGTATCTTCAACTCACGATTATCTTTAAGGTCGCGTTCCAGTGACTCTTGATTTAAACATTCAATTTTTGTTGCCTCTAAAATCTCAATGGCTGCTGATATTTCACTTGTCTAAAAATATCAAGGAAAAGAAAAGTTATTAACTTATCCTTAAGAGCACTGATTACCTACTTTTTTTTCAATAACACCTTTACAGTTGTTTATTGAATCCTTTAAAAGATTTATTTCGTCTTCAAGATTCAGTGCTTTATACTCAAGAACATCATTATTTAATCTGGAAAGAGAAAAATTATGTATAAAATTATGCGGACGCAAACTGTAATCCTAAATTCTATTTATTTAAAAACATCATACAAATATTATAGAATCAAAATATGAAAAAATAAGCACTAAATGGTTTTGGGAACCAGCGTACCGAATAACCATCCACATGGCTACGCTGGCTTCGCCATGTCTCCCATACGGACGATGAAACTCTGGCGAAAAAGGTGTGACGCGGTATATGGAGGTCGACGGTTTAGAGGGAGACCCTGTCTCTGGTGGAAGGATCAAGTTGAGGATGCCCTATTACACTACTCGACACAAAAAATGCAGCTAAAAATAAAAATGTTTTCTAGACTAATATGGCGTTCAAACTGACGACTTAACACTAGAATGCCCAAGGGAGTCATTTTGACTACTTTGAGGTCTTTTATTGTAAATAACTTTTGTTGCATCGCTTTCTAAAAAAATATCTTACGTGACTTTTATTAGTTTTTAAAGCTAAATGGAATAAATAAATTAAAAATATTGTAAAAAAATTGTTTATCCCAATTTTGCAAAATTTACCTTAAATGCCCAAAGGTAGTCATTTTGACTACCTATATACAATTTTCAGCAAATCTTACTGATAAAAAGACAAATATGCATCTTCAATTGCGAAATATGAAAATTTCAAATAATTGCAAATATTAAAAAAAAAATATCATAGTAGGCTGTGACAATTCCCAAGTTTTTCAATCAAAAATTCACACACAAAATTCATTCACAAATTGCAAATTCCAGGTTTCATTCCATTTTATCCCATTGATGTGTAAAGTACGCGTAAAAATGGAGTACTTATTTTAATTTAATATAATGTGCATTTATTCATATTTGCTACTTGAAAACCAATAAAATTTTAAAAAAAGTCAGTAAACAATATGGTAGTCAAAATGACTACCTATGGGCATTTTAGGTAGGTCAGATTTTCGGGCATTCTAGTGTTAAACCTGTTTAATGTGCTTAAACAAGTTAAATGAACAAAACCAGTTCGAAAACCTGTTTATTCACATGCAATTGTTGTTGGAAATTAAACGTGTTAAACCATTTAACATGTTTTGAAACGAGTTTAGCGCAGGGTTGCATGCGAAAGCTTTTTATGAAAAAGCTTTTTTGTCAACTGAACATACCGCACACACTCTGAACACATACTAGAAAAACATCCCTTAAAATTCAGCTGTCATTTCATCAAAACAAAATAAAAAAATATTGAAAATTTGAAAAATTTGAAATGAATGAAAATTATCGTTTTGCTTGCACTGCTTTCATTCCATTTATCATCTTTTTGTGGCATCTGAATACAAGGCGTCTAATATTTGGACGAAGTTGAGAATGTTGCCGTGGATTGTGAAATATGCACCAATATTTCGCTCCAATCATGCTCCCAGCACATTTTCACGCACAGTTCACAAAAATATTTGTTTGTTTATTTGTAAACAAACAGCTGTCAAATTGAACCTCATTGAGCAGTCTGGATGGTTGTGTTCAACAAAAAGCTCTTTTCACTTATACTACGTTTACATTGAGCCCAAATGCGTCATTTGGGCAAAAATTCTCAAATGCGAAGCCAAATCACGCATTTCCCCATACAAATTCAAATCTACGAAATGGCTCATTTGAACAAAACGACGAAGCAAATGCGATAAAACCTGACCAATTTTATCGAACGCATCACAAAATGAAAGCTCTTTCAAAAGCGCAATAGCTTTTGCTTCTTTTTGACAGTTCAAAACCAAAACAAACGAAAATTATCAAAATGGAAATTTTGCATTGAAATTTTCGTCTGCTTCAAATACGTAGAATATTCTTAGCATGCAAGGTGTGTAATATACATGTATTCAACTATTGCAGTGTGTAGAACATAGAGGCATCAAAAAAGAAACAAATGATTTAGTCAGAAGCCGGAAAAGAGCTGATCTATGAGCTGCGGCAAGAGGACATGAGCATTGAGCATTTGACAGTAGCTGCCAAACAAAATGCAAATGCGATGCAAATGAGGCAATGTAAACACTTTCAAATGACTCATTCGAAACTACGCATTTGGGTTCAATGTAAACGTAGTATTAAACTAGTTTAAATAATATGGCGTTCAAACTGACTCATTTAAACTAGTTTAAGTGAAAAGAGCTTTTTGTTGAACACAACCGTCCAGACTGCTCAGTGAAGTTCAATTTGACAGCCGTTTGTTTACAAACAACAAATAAATATTTTTGTGAACTGATGTGCTCAGAGCATGATTTGAGCGAAATATTGGCGCATATTTCACAAACCACGGCAACATACTCAACTTCGTCCAAATATTAGACGCCTTGTATTTAGACGCCATACAAAGGCGATGAATGGAATGAAAGCAGTGCGAGAAAAACGATTATTTTTATTCATTTCAAAATTTACAAATTTTCAATTTATGTTTGGTTTGTTTTGATGAAATGACAGCTGAATTTGTAGGGATGTTTTTTCTGGTGTGTGTTTAGTGTGCGCGCTGTGTTCAGTTGACAAAAAAGCTTTTTCATAGAAAGCTTTCGGATGCAACCCTGCATTAAACTCGTTTCAAAACATGTTAAATGGTTTAACACGTTTTATTTCCAACAACAATTGCATGTGAATAAACAGGTTTTCGAACTGGTTTTGTTCATTTAACTTGTTTAAGCACATTAAACATGTTTAAGTCGTCAGTTTGAACGCCATATAAGTCAGTTTGAACGCCATATAACTTTGGGCCGCTGAACACGAAACTGAAAATCAAAAAATTTTTTTAAAAAGCGTTTTCGAAAAATCTTCGAAAAACCAGTTTTTTCCCTGTTGTTTCAGTTATATGCATATATCTCGTAAACGAATCATCCGACTAACACAAACTGTCCGTCGGTCAGAAGAAAATACCTTAGCTTTTCCAGCGATATACAGGTTGTCTTAATCAGATGAGATTTGGGAAGTTACTGAAAGTGAAAGTTGTAAAAAAGTGAATTTTTCGACCAATTTAAAAAATCATAAATTTTTGAATGTTTTTTTATAGATAAAAAAAATTATCTCCTCTGGTTTTAAAATCTAAGAGGAAAGATATATTATTTGAGGAAATATTAAGCCCAACATCAATAGAATTGAAAGAAAAATGACAAAGTTATGATGCACTGAGTAAAAACACCAACTTTACATTTATTATACTGTGCGAAAAAATTTTTTTTTTGTGAGACCCATTCAAATGTTGATATAGACGTGAAACTAGAGGTCATTTATAGTATCCTTGCATAGTCAGTTTTTCATTTTCTGACCCAAAAACCTTTTTAACACGTTGAAGACCGCATTGAAAAATCTTATTTCTCACATAGGGACCGGTATTTTTTTATTTGAATTTTGTTTGATTTAAAAAAAATCGTTTTAAAATGAAATATGTCAAATCAACTAAGTCCGCTATATGCAGTATCTCTTCGAGGGACCGGCGAATGGACTACTGTACATACACATTTCAAATATTTTTTTTTAATATTTGCGGTTGCGCAATGATGAAGATATGGATATCAAATGAAAGAGAAGAATTGTCTCCTTTTAACTAAATTTTCTATTTTGAACATTCAGGACCAAAATATGTCAGGTATGGAAAACATACATGTTTTGGATCTCAGTCTGTAGATTCATATGTATGTACATCTAAATTTTATTCTATTTCAAAGTTTTGGAAATTCTTCGAAAGTTCAAAAGAAAAAAATTCTTCGAAAGGCCCAAAGTTAGTCTAGAAAATACTTTTGTTTTTAGGTGTACGCGAATTACCCATTTTTTGTCGAGTAGTGTTATCTATTGATGTGACCAACTGGAAAAGGCGCGCACAAAGCAGAGACGCCTGGGGGAACTTTTGCGACAGGCCGTAACCCGGTAACGGGTTGTTATGGCCAGTTAAGTAAGTGAGGTTGTAGGAAACACAGCTAAAATCCTCAAATAAATCACAGTAAAAAAATATTTGAAGGATAACCTTAACATACGCTTTACAAATCTATTACCACAAAACAAACCATATACAGAACGCGCAACTGCTGTACCGTTCATAGACGCGAGGGGAAGCAGTGGAGGGGACGAGAACGCACAAACGGGAGAGCGTAAAATAAGAAGCTGTGAGAGCGCAAATTCAATCATTCATTTACGAAGATCAAACAGATTAAAGTATTAATCGCATGCGGGGGCACGCTTGCCACTCAACTGAAATTTTTTTTACCAAAATTTTAAAATTTACCCAAAGGCCAAAAATAGGAACGAAAGGACCAATTTCGGTTTCCGACAAATAGTTTTTTAACACAAAACATAACTTTTATATCGAAATTTTTACCGATGACCCTCACAAAATTGGTCTTTTACTTACACACTTTTGTATAAAAAAAGGCTTCAATTACACAAAAGTGGCCCAAAGGCCCAAGTAAAATAAAAAAGCCCACTTTCAGTCTAAATGGTCCAAACTTGGCAACCGTGTGCGGGGTACGAAACAGTGACGCAGCATCACCGAAACAGTGATTGTGTGTGTGTGCGAAAAGCGATGTGACGCATGCATGTTTGTGGTGGCTCGTGCTTGCTCACCGCTTGCTTTTTTACAAACATAGAAAAATGATTGAGCGAAAGGCATAGGGCAAACTTGAAATTGCCACAGTGAGACGCTCTCTGTTTTGCTCACACGCATTGAAATCAGTAGCGCACACAGGATTTCATTTTGGATCTTTCACTAGAAATCTTTGTATTTTGTGGGTTTGAATCCCTAAATGCTCCCGCTCTGTGTGCGTCACTGACCGAAGCAATCAACCACCAAAAAAAGCGAGATCACACGCATAGGGCGATGTTATACTCACGGTTGCCACAGTTGGTTACTTTTAACCAAAATAGGTTAATTTTTTTGTGGTTGGTTACTTGGTTACTTTTATTGTGTGATAATTTTTTTTATTTGCTCGAATGTAGTTAGGCGGGAACACACACAGTAGACCAGATTTTGACACGGCTTCATATTTCTTCATAAATAGAAAAAAACATGACACATATTTTGCCAAAAAGTTTCTCTATTGTATTAACACAACACCCAAATCGCTTTCTGATTCATTGAAATGAGGCCTACACTCTCAAACACTTTTTTGCGATTAGTTACTATGCTGGACACTACAAAAATTGTCATACTAGATGTGCTGCTGCCAATACAGCGATTTCCTAGAATTTTCTTGGAATTTTAAATTTTGTTCGGAACCTTACCAAGTTTGAAACTATTGTCTATTATTCAGGGTTTACTTGTTCGAGCATTATGACATGTTTCCAATTTCTCTTTTTTTTTCATACAAAAAAGGTCATCGTTCTCCCTGGTTCACTTGAATAATTTAACTATGGGCGGGAAGAAATGCATATGGACATAATAGTACATATCATTGATATGAAATTTGTTCATTGCGTCGATTTTTTTTCTTTTTCTTTGCTTGGACGTTTTCGATCGGCCACAGTTATCGTTACATTTTCTACATTTTGGTTACTTTTCCAGAAAAATCTGGTTAACAAAATTTTGGTCGAGTGGCAACCGTGTGTATGCGTGCATCAATTTAAGAATGCAAGAGAGGATCGCCATTTGATTCTCCGCCCGCCCGCGCTTACTCTCTCCGTTCCGTTTACATTCTCCTCAGCTTTGCTGCTTCCCGCTAGTAAAGGGGCACACAGATGGGTCTTCTGTATATTGTTTGTTCTGTGCTATTACTCTTCAAATTTACCGCTGTATGTCGTGATCAATGTTTTTATATGAATCCAGTTTGGCCTGCATTTGGCTCAATTTATTCCGAACAACTTCTTTCTGACGACTTTTTTCCGAAATGATTACACTTAGTTTTTGCTTCAAAGTTGGTATTTTGATGTGAAGTTCCTGAATAACACTCGTTGCAGTTTCAACAGATTTTTTTAAATCCGCTTGACGCTCCTTTAACTGAGACATGGACTGCACACCTTCTTGGAGTCTGATTCGTTCTGCTTGACA
The DNA here is from genome assembly GCA_963668005.1 of Melieria crassipennis. Taxonomy (NCBI): domain Eukaryota; kingdom Metazoa; phylum Arthropoda; class Insecta; order Diptera; family Ulidiidae; genus Melieria; species Melieria crassipennis. The sequence continues at coordinate 33,803,420 of OY764963.1, read as the reverse complement.
GCTGAAAAACAAAATTCTAGTCGATAATAAACAATAAAATCAAATTGAACTTACACATTTTTCTGTTCCTGCAATTTATTAAGCGCATTAATATATTTCTCCAAAACATGCTGCTTTTCTTCCACACTTTTTCGCTCAGCGTCCAGCTCCTCGGCAACTGCACTTTTTGTTGTTTGCAGGTCGTCGATTGATACATCTGTTTCATAGTCTTGTGGTAAATTACACTGAAACACTCGTAATGTAATAGGAAAGAACTATCAACAGCTGTGTAGTTTCTTAGGCTTACTTTTAGATTGGCAATATCACTCTTCAGCCTCTGCACGTCTTTTACCGCTTCATCCAAAAGTGACATATCACCCATCATGGAATTTACTATGTCCAGATCGGAAGTCGGTTCAGTAAGCAACATTTGCAACGCTTCCCTTTCTGAAACACACTGCGCTAATTCCTGCTCAATGCATTTTAGTTCCATCTTTTTTTGAGGTATTTCAGTTTTTAAACGAGATACTGCCTCAATCACTTGCTTAATTTCCAATAGGCCTTCGTATTTCTTTTGCTCAAGCAACACCAATTTTTCGGCACTTTTTATGTTTTCAGGCAAACGATGAATTTCATCCGTAAGTTCCGTTGTGATATCCGCAGCCTTAAAGAAAGGAAATAACTCTTAAATACCATATTCATATAAAAATATTCACAAACATGGCACACCTCATTGGAGGACATCCCTTTGTGGCATAAGGGACAACAAGGGTCATCGTTTATTTTCTCAATGTACCTATAACAAAGAGAAGATTTGTTTTTAGTGCCTACTAATTTGAATGCACTTTACGCTTCCAGTCCTCTCTTGCCTAAAACTGATTTTACGAGTCTAACAGATAATTTTAGTTTCATATTCAAACCAAGACAACGAATCAAAATAAAATTATTCTGCAGCAACAAACTTCAATCTGTACCTTTTAAACATCGAATCGGCCGAAAGCAATGAACTGTGATCCAGTTGATATTTGGCCACCTGCGCTTTGCATTTGATGAGTGCATCTTCAAAGGGCGTGGAATGGCATTTCTCATAAATTTTATCCTCAGATATCACCAACTCATTTTCCAACTGCACCAGGCTAGCTTTAAGTGTTTTGCGCTTAATTTCGCAAGATTGCTCCATTAATTGCAATTCGTTGGCTTTCGCGTTAAGTTCTTTAATTTGCTTTCGCAATTTGTCACAATGTCCCTGTATTGCCCGTCGATAATTCGATTCCACCGAGCTTGATAGGAGCCTTTTTAAATTATCGCAGTGTTTATTCTTCACTCGTCGCACATTTTTTTCCTTATTTTCCATTTCTTGTGACTTTAACGAAATTTCTGCTAAAAGCTTTGAAATCGAGTTCAATTTAGTTAAGCGATCATCCAACTCGCGGAACTGATCTTGGAGTTGCCCAACTCTAGCTTTACTATCGGCTATATCTTTTCTAATGCTATCTTGATTAAAATTTGCTTTTGTTTCTTCTATCCTTTTAATCATCAGTGCTATACTTTCCGTCAACACATTAATGCGCTGAGCTGACTTTTCAATATCACAAATATCTTTCGTTGTCGCCTGATGCTCCTTCTCACTTTGACTTTTTTGTCTCTGAAGTGCCGTTATTCGCTCTTCGACTTTAGTGAGGTCTGTGCGCAACACATCGATTTCTGATTGACGTTTTTGATCTTCATTATCGAACTGCAAGCTCGTCTCGGCAATTTCCGATTGTTTAATAATGAGAATATTATCGATTTGCTTCAGAGTAGAAGCGACGATATCCACTGCATACTCAGGATCTTCAGCGATATCGATGTTCAATTGAGAACAAAGTGACTTAAGCATTTCTGCGCGTTTTGAAATACATTCTTGCTCTTTCTGTCGACTTTGAATAAGCACGATTCGCTTCTTGTCCAGATTCAATAAGTTTTTTTGTACTTCTTTTTCTTCCGCCTTCAACACGCTCAGGTGTTGATTTAATTTGGAACATTCTTTTTGTTTTTTAAGCATATTCTGAGCAAAATAATGGAGTTCTCGATCCAAGTCGTCCAAGCTTCCTTCAAATGGCTTCTTGATTTTCGCACTTAAATTCAAAATTTGCTCGTAGCAGTTTTTTTGTCTGCGAAAACATAATATTAATAAACAATAATCACTTAATTGGCAAATTGAATGCTTAAAAAACATGATCGATTTATAACATACAAAGAGCTGGATCGTTTTAAAAAAATACCGAAGAAAACGATATAATTAGAATGATCTAACGCTAATTCTAAGTTCGAAAGCCAATTGTGAATCCCACTTTAGGGAGTCACTTGTCCCTTTCCGGAGCAAAGCAGTGCTTAGTTCTGTGACCAGGTCTTATGAAAGTTATAAAGAGTTTCAGAAGTTGTGCGCAGTACTTCATAGACATCTCTATGGACAACACGAATGATCAGTACCAGAGATTAGCAATGAGTACCGCAATTTTGGATACCACCGCATTAATACTCATTCTTTTTACTACCTACAACCAAAGAATATGAAGTGTATAGAAGGCGCATCTGAGCTCAAAAATTCAAATTTTTGTTTGCGAGTTTCTTAGAGCGGGGGGAAGCCACAAAAGGGAAAGAGCGGTGCCAGCAGGAGAGCGAGCACTTCAGTTTGTGCTCATTGGCTGTGCAAGCTGAAGCACACTCACCCAACAAACACACATGAAATAAAAGTGAAGCTTCACCTGTGTACACATAGGCGTATAAGGATAGGGAGCACGAATCGGTATTTGCGCCCCTAAAATTCGAAATTCTATGTTTTGTAAATATATAGAATTCTACATTCTATTCTATTTGTATTCTATATTATGAGTTTTCAAATGTAGTGTAAGATGTTTTAATATGGCAATGCCATAGCTTTAAGGAGAATAACTTGGCAGCACCGGAGTTCAGGAATACGACTCTGAGCTTCGGTGCTGACCAGCGTGGACGCCATCTTCACTTTGATTGTGACGATTGAACAGCGCACACGCAAACACTAAATAAATAAGTTTAAATAAACCAGTATATAGGTATATATTAAAACTCAAGTGTGCGGTATGAAATGAATAAAATGCAAAAGTGGGAAATGGCCGAGACGCTGGCGAAGACCGGAATTGATTTTCCCGCAACGGCCACGATGGGTCAGCTCCGTAAGCTGATGACGCAAATGGTGGGTGCTCCGCTGGACACCGGCGGCGAGCCAACCGCCGCCAGAACTGCCGCCACCACCAACACTGGCGTTGCAGCCAACACCGCTGTTGCCGCCAATACTGCCGCTGCAGCCAACACTGCCGCCACCATCAACACTGCCGTTGCAGCCAACACCGCTGCTGCCGCCAATACTGCCGCTGCCGCCAACACCGCTGCTGCCTCCAACACTGCCGTTGCAGCCAACACCGCTGCTGCAGCCAGCACTGCCGCCACCACCAACACTGGCGTTGCAGCCAACACCGCTGCTGCCGCCAATACTGCCGCTGCAGCCAACATCACCACTGCCGCCCGAAACGAAGGATTTGGACACGGTACAGTAGGCGACAAAACGCGTATCACGAAAGACGCTCACGCTATATCGCGTTGCCAAGATGGCGACGCTTTCTCTGCCGACGCCATTAGTGCTGACAGCAATGGCGCCTGCTACGACGCTGCCGTTGATGAGGAACTGGTGATGTTGAAGAAGCGTTTGGAGATCGTCAAGATGCTGCAGCAAATCCGCGAGTTGGAGAATTCCGTGCCAACTCTGCCGCAGGAACGACCGCCGAGCTTCACTGACGTCGAGCACGCTATCCCCAAATTTAGTGGGGGATGACGTTGCGCATGCCGTAAGACACTTCCTACGTGACTTTGAGGAACTTATGCGTTCCACCAACGCCGACGAGAGCTTCAAGCTGCTCTGCCTGCGCCGTTCGCTGAAGGGCACGGCACGGGTTTTCTTATCGATGACTGCCGCGCAATGCTACGCCGACCTCAGGAGGGCTTTAATTGCCGAATTCGACGTCGCAGTCTCGCGCCAGGATGTCTATGGCATGCTTCAGCGGAGACGATGGAACAAGACGGAGGAGTCGCTGCATCGATACATCCTGGAGATGCAGGCCATTGCGATGCGGTCTGACATCGGTGAATTAGAGGTCGTCGATTTCATAATCGAAGGGATCGGCCATGGGGTGCGTAGCGTTGGGCTGCTAATCGGAGCCAACAGCGTTGCAGAGCTGAAGATGCTGGTGAAGAGGCACCAGCGAAAACTCGTCGAGGTACCGACAGAGCGCCGTGACACACAACCGCTAGCCAGACGAACATCTGCTCCGCCAGGGTCAGCGGGGCCGGAAGAACCGCTATGTTACAACTGTTCGCAGCGGGGCCACATCAAGCCACAGAGCCGTATCCGCTGCGTCGGAACGGGTCATGTTTCCGCTGCTGGGAGATGGGCCACGACCACCGTTCGTGCCCGAACCACAAGAAGGCCCTGAAGCCATCTGCCGTTGCCGCCGCCGCTGCCGTCGCCGAGGAAGACGATTACTACTCCGTCAACAATTTTAATAATGTAAGTATTGCTTTTGGAGTCGATTTGGTTGGGAGGCAGACATTTATAAAGTGGTTCTCCTTATTTGATACGGGTAGCCCAGTTAGTTTCATACGGCAGTCCTGCGTGCCCGAGGACCTGCGAGCTTCGGTCTGTAAACCGAAACGGTCGAAATATCGTGCCATGGGTGGACACACCATTCATCTCCTGGCAGAAAGCCACTGCAAAATAAAATTTTTAAAACAAACAAAACGAATTTCCATTGTTATAGTACCTGACGACGTGCTGTTTGTACCTATTATTTCAGGACGAAATTTCTTGCGGGCTTTTAACATTCAATTAACAAAATCGAAACTGCGTTATTCTAAGACGCAACTGCTGGAAATCAAAGATGAAGTTAGCCTCTGCTCCTCCGAATCGATCGACTCCTTACGAATCCTAATCCTTACAACCTTTTGAGAAATGCAAATACTTCCGTTGCCGATTACTGCCGAATTAATCAGGATTCTGCGACGGCTGGGTCGGTTGAGTCAGTAAACCGTAGTGTCAACGACGACGTACCATATACATATAATATTAATATATATATAGCAATAGCCAAATCTCCCATAAAAGAAACTCTTACTCAGAACAATCAAAAACATTCACCACAAACTCTAAAACCAAACAGACAAACCATGCCTTTTCAAGTATCAGCTCAGAGGAAGACACAGATATGAACTAATCATATATAGTTCTTTCCCTTGTATGTATGCATACAAATTTTCCTAAAACGGTTTTATGGTCCTCAGATTCCTTCAATGGAGCTACAACTATTAATTAAAACCAAAAATCCTGACATCATAGCTTTACAAGAGACTCATCTACTTGCATATCCACACCAATCTCGTATTCCAAAAAACTTTAACCTTTATCACAAAAACGACACAAATCCAAACCAATACGCTAAAAGAGGAGTCGCATTTCTATGTAATATCAAAAAACATCCAACATAAACATTTTAATCTAAACTCAAATATTCTTGCGGTTGCAATCGAAATCCAAGCAGAAATAAATTTCATTGCCCTAAGCATATATTCTGGTCCAAATGAAAGCATAAATGAAAACGATTTGCATGACATCTTACAATGCTCAAATAAACCGTTAATTATTCTCGGTGATTTTAACGCTTGGAGCCCTTTATGGGGCTCAAATCAATATAACACAAAAGGCAGAACGATTACCAATTTCATTAACAACAGCAACGTGATTCTTTTGAATGGCAACTCACCGACACATTTCTCTACACACTCTACTTTCACAAACATTGATCTTTCCATCTGTTCTCATCCTCTCAACCTATATTCTTCATGGAAAGTTGATGACTACCCACATGGAAGTGATCATTTCCCCATAAGCATTGAGATTTTTTCCCAAAGTAGAAATATGTTTGGTACCAAGCTAATAAAATACAAAACAGACATAGCCAACTGGCAAAAATTTCAAGATCTAGCTTCAAGTAAACTACGAAATATTAACTTTCAGTACCAAAATATAAATCAAAGAGTGTCTCGTTTTCAAAAATTTCTAATAAGCTGCGCCAATGACACTATCCCGAGAACCAATAACAAACCTCGAAAGAGAAATATATACTGGTGGAATGAATCCATCGGCTTACTCCAGAAAAAAAAAACAATCATATTGGAAAATTTTTAAACGACACCCTACAATTGACAATTTAATGAGTTACAAAAGGACTAATGCCAAGTTTAAAAGAGAAGTAAAACTCGCAAAAAGGACCTCGTTTGTAAATTTTACAAGAGATATAAATCCATCTACCCCTTCTAAACTTCTATGGGACAAAGTTAAAGCGCTTTCTAATTGCAATACTAGTATGGTAATAAAATATATAAAGACTCCCGACGATTCCACTATTAGTCAACCAAAAGAAATTACAAACCTGTTCGCAAAAACTTGTTCAGATTACTCTCTAGACAGCAATTTTAGTGATAACAATCTTTCTCAGAAAATGTATCAATTGCATACCAAATCACAGGCCGAGCCAAACAAATCGAACTACCAATAACTTTTTTAGAATTACAGTCCTGCCTAGTAACATTAAAGGGTAAAACTCCCGGATATGATAAATTATCATACCCAATTATTAAAAACCTGCCTGCCAATGTCAAAGAAATACTTTGTGAAATATACAACCAAATTTTTTCTGAAGGTACTGTCCCCCAACAATGGAAGATAGCTACCATTGTGCCCATCCCGAAACCAAACAAAGATAAACACAATACTTCGGACTATAGACCAATTTCTTTGCTTCCATGTGTAAGCAAGGTTCTCGAGAAAATCATTGCAAAAAGACTGATTTGGTTTCTCACAGAGCAAAAACTTCTTTCATGCAAACAAACAGCATTCAAAGTGGGAAAAAGCACAATGGATGCTCTCCTTACTCTAGATCAAGACATTTGCGACACATTATCAACACATAATCACTTTTCTCTTATATCGGTAGACGCCGAAAAAGCTTTTGATCGAGTAGGGTTGCACACTGTCATAGAAAAATTACTAGAGTGGAAATTAGGGAAAAATATAGTTAATTACGTTATAAATTTTCTTTCAAAAAGAAAAATTAGAGTAAAAATTAACAACACATTTTCCGATATTTGGCCACTCGACAATGGAATTCCACAGGGATCTCCTTTGTCTGTGGTACTTTTCTTGATTTCTTAAGACAATTTGAGCAAAATAATAGACGAACAAAAATTTTTCAAACACACTATCTACGCAGATGACCTGTATATTTATTGTAAAGTAAAAAACTTCTCAGATGTAACTAATAAAACATACGAAATTTTTTCAAAACTCCAACAATGGGGTGAATATAGTGGATACAAGATTTCTTTTGAAAAATCAAAACACTTACACATCTGTAATAAACATAATTGTGATAATGAAACGATTAGAGTAAACAATGTATCCATTCAAAATGTATCATCACTCAAAATCTTAGGTTTAATTTTCAATAAAAGGTATAATTGCAACAACCATGTAGAACACCTGTGTAAATCTTTAAATAATCGACTTAATATTATTAAATGCTTAAGTAACATAAGATTGGAATGTAACACAAACTCACTCATCGACATCTCTCGAGCAACAATACTTTCAAAAATCGACTATGGACTACCAATATATGGCAAAACATCAATAAGGAACCTCCAAAAAATCAAATCACCCTACCACGCAGCTCTACGTTTGGCATTGGATGCTTTCCGATCCACTCCCTTAATTAACATTCGTACCGAGACTGGACTTCCCTCTATTGAAGACAGACTGACGCTACTAACGGGACGACTTATCTCCAAGATAGCCAACCCTGAGAGATCTCAACTACACCAGCTAGCAAATAAGCTAATAAAGCGGAAACATATCCCAAGGAAGGTATCAACTCTACAACGCGTAATTCAGTATGCCGAAAAAAACAGCATTATAACAAATACAACAAAAATTACTGTCTCAGAGCACCACCTTGGCAACTACAAGCAACTAGCTTAATCCTTGATCTACACGAATGGTCAAAGAAAGAAACCATCTCAAATGTATTTCTCCAAAAATTTCTTGAACTGCGAAACAACTACCGTGACTGGAAAATTATATACACTGACGGATCAAAATCAGACGGAAACACAGCATTCAGTGTAGTCAAAGACGATGGAACAGTTTTGTACCTTGGCTTACTTCCCTGGTATTCATCTGTATTTACCGCCGAAGCCGAAGCAATCTTACAGGCAATAAAGATAGCACAGAAGAAAAAAACGAAACACATCATATGCTCAGACTCGCTATCCACCATTCAAGCTGTAAGCAACAATAACAACAACAATTCCACTACTTCTCAAATCCGTGATATATTAATAAATAGGGATAGGACGATACAAGTAAAGTATCGATACTTTCCCTCGAAGTAGTAGTGAGTACTTTTGGTATCGATACAATTTCAAAAAATTGCAAGTATATTTATCGATACTTTCTTTCGATACCCTTTGCCAACGTACTGGAAAATATTTATTGGTAATTTGAGCACTTATTGAAAAATAGGCAACACTTTCCAAAACTTACGGGGTTGGCAACATTGTTTTAGTTTTTAAATTTTAACTTGTTATTCGTGAGCGTAAGATCGTCAAATTTAAAAAAGGAAAAGAATTGCGCTGAGAAATGTCTCCAACGATATCAAAAGTGTGGAAATACTTCGAAAAAAGAGATGAATCAATAGTAACCTACAAGCAATGCTCTAAAGTGGTGAAGTATTGCGGAAATACTTCAAATTTCCACAAACACCTGAAAGTGCATGGAATTGAATTAAGGTGACCCCAATTTTACTTTGCTGCAATTTAGGTTATTTATAATCTTTTATTTTATTAAAGAAATTCCTGCAACAAATCCACTGAAAGCCATGTGGATAGTTGCGATGGGCCGAAGACTTCCGATGCACCGCTTGCGGGAATTCAAGTTCCATAAAAGATCGTTTCATGCAAATTGCTGCATATCGAGGTACATGTCGAAGTTTAGAACTAGTTGTAATATTTGCTAAATTTTTTTTCCCATTTCTCGCAGAAGGAGGTGTCAAGTACGCAAAATCGGTTCAAGCTTTGCTATTCTTTATTTGCAAAGATATGAGGCCGTTTACTGTTGTCGAAGGTGAAGGGTTTCTGAAGTTGATGAAAGAAGTCAATCCCAACTTTAAAGTACCAACGGCTAATGTAATGTAATGATTATGGGTTGGGCCAAGCCCTTGCGCACCGCAACCTGAAAGGTTTATTGTGCCCCTTAAATCATCTGGTGTTTTATATGCTCAGGTATTGAATCAGACCTTTCTGCGATATTTGCATCAGGTCCTCTTCACCGAGGCTATGTTTCCCCAGAAACTTTGCACGTCTGTGTCAGGGTAGGACAGTTGGTGATAATGTGTTCCATTGTTTCATACGCTTCCTGGCAGAATCTGCAAGTTCTGCTGTCGGTAAGACCAAGTTTGTAGAGGTGGTTGTTACAGAAAAAGTGGCCTGTTACAGCACCACATAGGGTCCTAAGTTGGTTTCTGTTGTGATCTAGAGCGGAGATAGCTCTCTCTCTGTTGAAGTTTAGGAACTTTTTGGAGTGGTGAAGACCTTTCAAGTTATTCCAGTATTTCTGTTTATGTTTTTGCGTCCAGTTTTGAATGTGTTGTTTCAGGTCTTTTTTTCTAAAACCGAACATCGGGGCTGGCCCTATGAATGGGCTCTCTGCTCCATTTTTGGCTTGTGCATCCGCCATTTCATTGCCTTCATGGCCCTCATGCCCCGGTATCCAAACCAAAACTACACGGTTCCGTGTACCTAGGTTGTTGAGCTCCTTGTGGCAGTCCAAGAGTGTATTCGATGAGAAAGAGTAGCTGTCTAAAGCTTTTAAAACTGAAAGGCTATCCGAGAGTATTGTAATTTTTGCTCTTTTGGGTTTGCCTTTGGTGATGATCCGAACTGCCTTTATTATTGCAAAGAGTTCAGCTTGAAATATGGACGTGTCGTTGCTTAATGAAAAGAATGTTTTGACTGTTGGTCCCACTATGCCAGCTCCTACACCAGCAGAGATTTTGGAGCCATCGGTGTACCATTTTTGTGAGTCGTCGTTTAACCATACTGGATTGCTGCCCCACATCTCCCTAGTCGGGAAGATTATAGTGTACTTCTTCACGTGACTAAGTTGAGGATCTATGAGGTCAAGGCAAGCTGCTTTATAGAGAGTATTCTCTATTTGGTTTAGTATTCCCAGGTGACCTGTGAGGTTGCCTTGTTTGTATCCATTGTGCCTGTGTAGCGTGAGTGCACTCTATAGCGCTTCCTCTTGGATGGCTAAGTGAAGAGGTGTAAGGTTAATTAGGGCTTCCATGCCTGCAGTCGGGGTCGTTTTCATAGCCCCTGTAATACTGAGGCACGCAAGCCGTTGTATTTTGTTTAATTTTCTTATGACTGTGCTCTGATTTGTTTTGCCCCACCATACTAGAGCACCGTATAGAATGATGGGTCTGATCATTTGAGTGTAGACCCAGTGCGTCATTTTGGGTGATAGGCCCCAAGACTTGCCAAGGCTACGGTTTGTTGTCCACAATGCTTTGGTCGCCTTCTTAATTGCGGAGTTTAGATGAGGTTCCCAGGTGAACTTTCGATCTAGAGTGATGCCTAGATACTTGACCTCTTCCTTTAGGGGAACGGGAAGTATCTTAAATCAAACTTAGATGAAAAGTTCACATCTATATCCCAGATTTATAAGAATAAATTTACTACTATTAAGCAAGTGTGTTTAACACTGGATATTTGGACTGAAACCATGAATGAAAAAAGTTTCTTAGGAGTGACTGCACACTTTTTGGATAATAATAAGCTTGCAATGTGCTGTGTAGCCACAAAAGAACTCCAACACAATCACACCGCGGACTATATTTCTACTAATCTGAATGATATAATGGGCAACTGGAACATTTCTACGCATCAGGTACGAGCTGTGGTTACTGATAATGCTAGCGCTATGATTGCAGCAATAAAAAACTCATTTGGTGAGGCGAAGCATCTCCCCTGTTTTGCGCACACTATTAATTTAGTGGTAAATGAAGCCTTAAAGATTCCTGCCGTCCGTGATAGTATATCAAAAGTAAGAAATATAGTGCTTTGGTTCAAAAATAGCGTAGTTCAATCTGATAAGCTTCGTAAGGTGCAATTAGAAAACAATATAGCGGAGAAACCTCTTCTTAAACTTTTATTAGATGTGAAAACCCGCTGGAACTCAGTTTACTATATGTTGGAGCGCTTTTTGAACATGAAACGGCTGATTGTTATTGGCTTTCGCCTCTAATGAGGTCTCCCAAGAGGGTTCGACAAAAACGATCCACATCCACCGCAATTGACGGAAATTGCATTTCCTCGCAGTTCCTCATTGCACCTCCTCCACACCGGGTCCGAGAAGAGGTCGGTCGTCATTCCATTGCGACCTGCCCTAAGCGCTGCAAATCCTGCAGACGTCGGACTGATCGGGTATAAACTCCAAGATCTATAAGATCTCCCTCTCGGGTGGAATGGCTCCAGCCATTCTCATGCGCACACAGTTCCAATTCCGAATCAAAGAGCGGTTGACTGCCACCACCCTCTCAAAAAGCAAACTGACATTCTCGCTCGGTTCTCTTGCTTCTTTCGAGCCCCGCGAATATGTATATATGCACCTACAATTATGCATACACACTCCAAAAATGCCCCCACGCTTAGAAAAAGTAAATGGCACTCCAAAAATGCCCCCACGCTTAGAAAAAGTAAATGGCAACTTGATCAATTTTTAAATTTATAAGTATATCTCCATACTCTCCATCTTTAGATTTATACAAGGTGCGTCCCAAAGTAAACAGGACTTTTGCAATAGGGACGTTTCTGGTGGCGCCATCTATGTGTGAGGACATGCGTTGGAAAGGTACATCTTTCATTCACATACTGTCTAAATTTCATGACATTTGGTCTAGTAGACGCCGAAATATCCCGCTCAATGTGACAGTATGTTTTTAACTTTGGTACGAGAATGTCGATCGAACAAAGAGCTAATATTAAGTTCTGTTTTAAACTTGGTAAAACTTTTACCGAAACGTTTAAATTGTTAAAGCAAGTTCATGGTGATGATTGTTTATCCCGTGGCCGTGTTAATGAGTGGTTTCGATTCAAGAATGGTCGTGAAGACTTGAATGACGACGAACACGTCGGCCAGTCGAAATTTGTGATTACTGACGATGCCATCAAAACTGTGCGTGATTTTATCAAAATGCAGCCAAAATCATCATTGGAATTGATGGAAATGGAATTGAACATCTCCAAAACATCAATTGATCGCATTTTAACCGAACATTTGGGTCTCCGTAAAGTGTGTTCTCGCTTCATTCCGCACACTTTAACCGACGACCAAAAAGCGCAGAGAATTGAGCACGCAAAAGACATCGTTCGGGAAGCCAGACGTGATCCAAATTTCTTGTTCAACATCGTAACCGGTGACGAAACGTGGTGCTTTCAATATGATCCCGAAACAAAGCGTCAAAGTGCCGAATGGAAGCACCCAGATGAGCCAAATCCGAAAAAAACCCGCCGTGAGAAGTCAAAAATCAAAACTCATCTCATTTGTTTCTACGATTCAAAGGGAATAATTCATCGAGAGTTTGTTCCACCGGGAAAAACAATTAACGCTTTGTTTTATGTTGAAGTTTTGAAGCGTTTGGTGCATCGCATTCGTCGTATTCGGCCAGAATATCGCGAGGAAGGAAGTTGGCGTTTATTGCATGATAATGCACCGGCTCACAGAGCCCTAGTTACGACCGATTATTTGACCAAAAATCGCATTTTTACCATCAATCATTCACCGTATTCGCCTGATATGGCTCCCTGTGACTTCTACTTATTCGGTCAGTTGCATTTGCCGATGAAAGGAAACCGTTATAAGGACGTTGAGGACATCCAAAAGGCTTGTACCAACATTCTGAAGGCGATGCCGGCCGATGACCTAAAACACTCATTCCAAATGCTTTTGGACCGTGCAAAACGTTGTATCGAAGCCGAAGGAGAGTATTTTGAATAAATAAAAAGAATTATACAAAAATAATCATCCGTTTTCTTTATTTTATAAAAGTCCTGTTTACTTTGGGTTGCACCTTGTATATACCCATATTCTCCGGCTGTAGCTTAAGCGAACCCCGCAGCTTAGCCGTTTTCTCATTCCCACGATGTCACCTTAATGCTTATTATTTCCAAAGGGGAGATGTCCCTTTTTGCAGCTCCGCCGACCATAGCAGCAGGTGCCTCCCAGACTGCCCCGCACGGCCGGATCGATCGTCCCCCGCAAAGAGGTCATCGGCGCACTCCTAAGCGCACCCACAGCCAGTCAGCCGTAAGCCGCACCACGACCCGCCAGACGTCAGCCGCATCACGCCAACCCTCCCCCCGGCTACTTAATCAATTGCACTCTGCAATGGCGGCCGCGATGGCTAAATGAGTGCTGTGGTTGTTCAGTGATCTGTCGATCCCACCTCTAATCCCTTCCTTTCCTTTTCCTTTCATACTCATGTTTCCCCCTATTTACTGCTCCCCGGCTTCGGCCGTTTGTCTCGTTCAGTGTTTCATGTACTTCTTGTTACTCGTCATTCGTAACTCCACGAATAAAGATCACCATAAACCACAACCGTGTATTTTATTCCTACCGCTCCGCCGACGTTTACAGTTATCATTATATTGGAGTCTACAGTCGCTCCAGAAATCCCAAACCCGTTTGAACTGGATATTATTACACAGCTTACTGCGCTTCTAAAGCCTTTTGAGTATGTAACTAGAGAAGCATCAGGGCAGAAATATGTTACGATTTCGAAAATTGTGCCTATGATTAGTTGCCTTACAAACGAAATTTCTAATTTTGAAACGCAATCTGAGACAGTGAAAGACTTTCGCAATACGTTGGCCGAGGGTTTGCGGAAGAGATTTGGACTCATTGAATACAATGATCATGCAGCTATTGCGACATTACTAGATCCCAGATTTAAAAACTTACATTTTCGTAATCCTGCAGCTTGTGGTCGCGCAATTCAAAAACTCAACGCCCTATACAACGATGAGCAGCATATCTTACAACCTGATAATGATGAAGGAGAAGAAGCAACTACGTACGATTTTTGGAGGCACCATAGAGAATTAGTCCATGGACAAAAACGTAAAAAGAAGGACCAAAACGATGAAATTTCACAATACTTTTCAAGTGCTGTCGTACCACTGGAAAATGATCCCTTAACAGAATGGGCACGCATGAAAACTATTTATCCAAACTTGTATAATATTGCTGTCAATCATTTGATAATTGTAGCAACCTCGGTTCCATGCGAATCTCTGTTCTCCAAGGCCGGTGCTTTAATGACGAAGACACGAAACCGCTTATCAGGAAAAAGACTAGAAAAATTGCTTTTCCTGGGTAGCTTGCCAGAAAGAGAATTTTTCCACATAATCACACATTAACATAACATGACATTTTATGAATAGAAAATAATTTCTATTTATTTATAAATATTTATATTTATTCTAAAATACTTCGTATTTACTACCTGTTTCAAAAACACCATGTTTCAAAAACAAAACATGACATTTTATAAATAGAAAATAATTGAGTTTTGTTTTCTTTATAAGGCTTTAAAATGCTTGTAGGTTGCGTTTTATTCCACTACTACTACTTGCGATACCAAGTAATATCGATACTTTTTGTTCGATACTTACTTGGTACTCGATACTAAGAGCTGAAATTTTAAATGAGTACAAGTATCGATACTCTGAGGTATCGTCCTATCCCTATTAATAAATACTCCAACCATCAAACTACTTTGGGTCCCAGGACACATTGGCATAAACAGAAAAACTGCCGCTGATCTTGCTGCTAAACTCGCTACTAAATCACCTCTATTCACCATCGCAACACCCAACAAGCGCGACTTCCACCATGCTGTCAACGCAACTATTTTGGAGATAAACAAAAAAACATGGACTGACTATACCCATCATTACAAAACCATTAACCCTTCCCAAACTCCCCCACAGTACCCAATTTCAATAAGCCGAAGAAAAATAATAGCGTACACTCGCTTCAGACTGGGACACACTCGCTTCACTTATCAACATCTTTTTCAACATCAACCTCCACCCATATGCCAACACTGCCACCAAGAATCATCAACCCTGCAACATTTAATTCACCACTGCAATGAAATTGAAAGACTAAGAACAGCTCTCAATATTCCAGCAATAGACCAACTTATCTCAACTGTATCAGCCAGCAACATTAACAAATTCACATACCTTCTAGTTAAATTAGATTTACTTTTTAACATTTAACATTATTTATTCACTAAAATAGCCGAAGGCCTCAGTTGCCAGTTGCTGTATTCCTTTTATATTAAAATTGTAATTGTATTACTTTTTTAATATTTAAATAAACTAAAAAAAAAATATTAATATTTCGTTTGATGACCAAGAATTTGACGTAAATTTCGAATTAAGCCGGGTACAACGTGAGAAACTTATAGAGTTGATAACGAATTTCTATTTAGTGCCGAAAGATATTTCCGTTACCCCTTACGAATATGAGATGAAGATTCATTTAAGTTCCGACGTACCCTTTTATTGTAGCCCGATTATCTTACATGGAACGAACAGAGGTTAAAGAAATTGTAAAAGAAGTACAACAGGAGGGCATTGTTAGGCCAAGTAACTCTCCGTACGCGTCTGCTATTGTTTTGGTGAAGAAGTAAAATGGCCAAACACGACTGTGTGTAGATTATCGGGGACTTAATAAGATAACTGTACGTGATAACTATCCGCTGCCGCTCATTGAAGACTGTATAGAGTATTTGGAGGGTAAACGATACTTTAGCATCTCGGCTGATTCCATACCATACACCGCTTTTGTGACCCCTGACGGTCAGTACGAATATATAAAACTGCCGTTTGGGCTTAAAAATGCGCCAGCCGTATTCCAACGTTTCATCAATGATATTTTCCGTGATCTCATCGATGCTAAGAAAATCGTAATCTATATGGACAATATACTAATTGCTGCCGAGAACTTTAGGGACCACAATCAGACGTTGCGTTTAGTTTTGGGACGTATTTCAAGTAGAAAACTGAAATTAAATCTTCCGAAATGTAAGTTTTTTTTTTTTAAGCATCTTCTTTTCCAGCATTTCTCCTAATTATCTATCTCCCTATATCTTCACATCTCTCTTTCTCTGTTTTCCTCCTTATCTTATCATTTCCTAAATACTAACTGTTATTTTCAATTTATTTTATATTTAGTACTATTTATTATTATTATTATAATGCATTTTTTTTGTAGCATTTAAAAGATAAAACTTGTATGCTGAAATTAACCAATAAAAAATAAATAAAGTCATTGAATCAGGTCGAAAACTCTTGTACGTATCGAGTGAAATGGAGGGAAATGTAATACGGTTGATCCATGAGAAGTTAGGCCACCAGGCAGTTGAAAAATGTTACCAGAAAATCCGACTGCACTACTGGATTCCGAGCATGCGCCGCAAGATAGAGACCTTTGTAAGAAATTGTCTGAAAAGTATTATGTATGCCGTACCAACTCGGTTAAACGAAAAATGCCTATACAATATCCCCAAGAACCCAATTCCGTTTGATACAATTCACATCGACCATTTTGGTCGGCTGCCGTCTCTGAACTCGAAGAGAAAACACATTTTGGTCGTGGTTGACGCTTTTACGAAGTTTGTAAAATTATATCCTACAAATTCGACTAGTACGAGAGAGGTTACTGCCGCGTTGGACAAATACTTCAATTACTATAGTCAACCCAAACGGATAATATCCGATAGAGGAACTTGCTTTAAGTCACTCGAATTTGGGGAATACGTGCTGAGTCATAATATTAAACATGTAAAGGTGGCTGTGGCATCTCCACAGGCCAACGGTCAGGTAGAAAGAGTGAATCGAGTAATCAAAACCATGCTAGGCAAAATAAGCGATCCAATTACACATGCTGATTGGTGTAGCAGGTTACTACAGGTCGAACATGCTATCAATAACTCAGTTCATAGTGCCACGAAAACTACTCCGCCTGTTGTTTGGTATGGAACAACGAGGTGACGTGATTGACGAGCTGACGGAATATCTTGATATACGCTCTAAAGCATCGCAGGCGATAGAGGATTTTTTAATAATTGACTGGCACGACAGCCCGCTTACGCGAGACTAAGGCCTAGCTTCCCGCAACCACCCGTGTTGTGCGTGCGAATTTGTACGCGGGTGGAAGGGACCTACAGTTTTATGCCGGTTCCGAACGGCAGGTTGGGAGCTTTTTCATAAGAAATTTTTACTCTCAGAGGTTTGCCATTTCCAGCTGAGAGGACAGCCACCGAAAGAGAAAACGAGTTTTCCCGATAGAGGATGCACAGGAATATAATCTAAAGTATTTTCTCGAGCATGGTACTGACGCCAAAAAGTATGACGTAGGTGATTTTGCAGTTATTCGGAACGTTGACACTGTCGTCGGTACGAATAAAAAGTTCATACCCAAGTACCGAGGCCCATATGTGATTCATGACGTCTTAGGAAACGATTGTTACGTCGTACGTGATATTGCTATCTGTCAATTCACTCAGCTGCCGTATGATGGAGTGGTGGAGGCGAATCGAATACGTAGGTGGACCTCAAAGCCGAGTGAAAAGGTTGCCGTTGAAAGGGATTCGGGCAATACGCTAGGCTAATTATCGGGACGATAAATTCTCACGTTGCCCGAGTTGTAAGATGTTTTAATATGGCAATGCCATAGCTTTAAGGATAATAACTTGGCAGCACCGGAGTTCAGGAATACGACCCTGAGCTTCGGTGCTGACCAGCGGGGACGCCATCTTCACTTTGATTGTGACGATTGAACAGCACACACGCAACCACTAAATAAATAAATTTAAATAAACCAGTATATATATATTAAAGTAGTTAAGTCTCCCCTCTAAATTTGTTCCTGGGTACGCCAATGTGTGTGTATATTAACTTGTTGGTGGCTGCTTTGGTTGCTCAATCATTTTTTGTGCGAATTTCTGCATTTATTTGTCGCCAGCAAAGGGAGGTCAATTATCCAGTACAATGATCGCCGTTCCAGCGAACGTGATTCAAAACAGCGCTAATAATTTTTGTTCTTGTAGTTTTTGTGTCTATGCTTTTTTGTGTTGCTGATTGGTTTTGCTTCAAAATGTTTTAGTCGGAGCCCGAAAAATCGGTATTGAGGCATATATGTGCATATATCCGACCACTGGAAGAATTTTAATTCAGAATGATTCAGTAACGAATACTGCGACTAATAATACGAATACAGTAAATTTAAAATCCTAGATTTTCTTATATTTGTTCTTTTTCGCAAGCGTTGTATGTGGGCCGTAAAAAAAATTTAATATAATTTATAAATTCTTCTTTCTATTCATTCCCCTTTATAATTGTCATTGTTGATTATTTGATTTTTATTGCCTGTAGCGATCATATAGTTCGCCATGCCAGCCATATTTTCTTTTCTATGATTTTGCGCACACTAAATTCGGCAGTGAGTTCAGGAGCAATATGAGACGCCATGCAGGCGAAGAACAAAAGCCAGCCAGAAAATAGAAATTGTTTTACAATTTCAGTTTTTCGTCAGCGCAACAACAACAACACATCATCTTCACCTCTCAATGATCGCACGTCGCAGCAGTGTACTAAGGCACACTCACTGCAGTAAGCGTAACCAAAGAGCGGAACACATAAAACAACGCACAGTGTTGCGAGTAGTGACAAAAATGCCAAAATGCAATGTTATAACCTCAAAAATCTGCGTATGAGGTTTGGTTGAAAATACTTCAATTAAGAGAAAACCGAAGTTTTATGAAAAAATATTGGAGAACATAGAAGTTATGAGCTCATAAAGTGCGCTCTTCCAGCGTTGAAAAAAAATTTTGTACAAACAGAAAATTTATGCTTTGACTTTGAGGTTGAATATTTCAAAATAAATTATGAGCAGGTCTCTAAAAGTTACTATTATCGTAAGTTTTATATAATTTAGGTCTGGCAAGACCAAAGTTTGCTGATTACTATCACCTCTGAGCAGTACCGTTATGATGAAAATTAAGTAAAGAAAACGAGTGAATAAAAAGTGAGTTCAAACTTTAAAAGTGATTTTAAAAAAAACGTTAAATATCACTTTTGAAATTTTTTGATATTTTGTTTATGCAAGTATCTAGGGGAAACTGGGGTACATTTTACACCTTTTTTTTAACCCATATTTCTCGAAACGTGATTGATCAATTTTAAAAATCAATGCTGCTTTCTCGAAAGTGAATATTAAATTTTGGAAATTTTAAGTTATTTTTTTATACAGAAGATTTTGCTCGTTATAATTTCATATTTTTGGAAAAAAGTCATTTTGTCAAATGTACACCAGTCAAGGGGCACATTTGACTTTGGGAGGGGAACATTTGACATATATATTTGTGAAAGAAAATAAAATCGCTTCTGATTAACAATAAGCAAAATTTCGTTATATATTTTTTAATATTTCATTTTACGCGAATGAAAAAATAAATAATAGATATTTCATTTATAAGCCTCTAGTTAACAAAAATGGAACACAAAAAAAATAATAATTTGGATAAAAATTAACTTATTTTACAAAATATTTGGACAAGTTAATCTTAAAAATCGGCCTCGATAGCTCAGCGGGTAGCGCGCTGGCTTCTCATACCGAGCGCCCCGGGTTCGATTCCTGGCTTGGGCTGGAAAAAACACGCATCTACTTCTGTCGCTATCCACATGAAGGGAATGAGAATTACAAGAATCGCACAAGTGCGCTCTTGGCAGGCAATGGCAAAACCTCCAAGTGTGAAAGAAAAACTGCCCATCGCCGTTCGGATTCGGCGTTAAACTGTAGGTCCGCTCCCCTCCCTTTCCCCATCCGTTTGAAATGTGTGGTGTATCACATCTTGAAAAAAAAAAAAACAGTGTTGCATACGCATTTCAAACGGGTGGAATCTGTGGTATCACAACGGGCCCATTAAGAGGCCTAAGTGTGTCTCATACAGAGGCAGCCACCTCAACCTAACCTAACCTAATCTTAAAAATATAATTTGTACGACAACGTGAAGTTGAAGCCAGATTTTCTGGAATTTGAAGTTTTAACTCGATTTCGGTACGCATAATGTGCCCCATTCAAATATGTCCAATGTACCCCATATGCTTCATTTTACTTTATTTAATTTTCTGACCGAAAATACTTTGATGACCTTTAATTTGCAACATTTTTCGAAATAATAGAAAATAATGTAAGTAAAATTAGTTTACCACTTTGAGATATTTAATAAACTCACTTCACAAATTCCTTACGTATCACTGTCACAAAATAACAGAAACTCCCGTAAAAAAAGAAAAGCACGTGCTGCTTCGCCAAAATTTGCGCACAAATTATCAAACTTCATGACGCTTTATGAAATCACGTATAGAGAAATTTCCCAATAGAGAAATTTCATTACTTGCACCGATTTGATTTCATAAACCATAGTCAAATGTGCCCCAAAGTCAAATGTACCCCAGTTTCCCCTACATTATGCTGTACAATTTTTAGCTGCGCATATTTGCGCGAATGCAAGTTATTGGTATTTTTCGGTGAAGACTTGAGTGCAAATTCGCGATATTTTCACCGTTTGGTTGAATGCCAATAGCAATCTGTCAAATAATGCTCTGCTGCTGATGGAAAAATTTTTTGAAGATAGCTTCGGAAAATCAATTACGATTACTATTATATTCGAAATAGAGGGGTTAATGGAGTTTCGACAGTACACTTTGATGTTTTTCGTACAGAACCAAAAGTTGACAACCTTACTATTTACTTCACTTGTATGGGAGGCGCCCTCTGGTGGTGAATTTTTTAAATTTAATTAATTTTGTATTTTTGGCATTCAGGAATGTTGACGATTGTTGAATAAATCATTCAAGTCGGTTCAGTACTTTGCCAGATACGATGTTTCTTCGTTTACTTTACTACATTTACAAGTGTGGAGCCAGTTCCATTGAAAATTACTAGTTTTGTATAGCAGCCATATGGTACGTCTGGGACCAACCTGAGAGCAGCGGGAGCCCACTTTTTAAAAACGATGATTTTGTATGGGAGCCTCATTAAAGGTTGGAGATAGGGGGTAGGTATAGTATGTTCGAAAGAAATATTCAGGAAGAAAAATTAGTGGGGGTCAGTCTAAGATTTTAACCCACTAAGAGCAACTTCTGAGCAGCTGTAGAGCAAATTATCGAGATTTAAATTTATAATAAATTTATATTAAAATACAAATATTTTGAATGTAGCTTTTATGAGCTAAGATAATTTTCATTGTTAACACATTTTAAGCGGGTAGCCTAGTATATGAAACTATGCTGCGTAGCGGGCATTACTTGCAAAACAATACAATAGCAAACAATAATACTTTCAGTTTTATATGAAAACCAATCCGGTAAAAATACCGTCTCCCGCTTTTAAAGTGCCTACATTCAAAAGGTAAAAATACCCGCCCCGCTTATAAGCAGCAGTTTTCACAACGGGTAATTTTACCCGGCCCGCTTTTAATGTGTTAATATGAAGTTTTTTCAAATCCGTTTGTATGGGAGGTGGTCGAAGTTTTGGTGCGATTTCACTGAAATTTTGCACAGTAAGTTCTTTACTCATACAATAACTGTATACCAAATATCATTTATATACGACCACTCCTATTTTTGTCACTCCGCTATATGAACTCGCAACACTGTGCAACGCTCTAACCACATACGTGATCTGAGCGCGGGTTCCAATGTTAGAACCCGCCATACGAAATTTTTGCTTGTATGACATGCGCATTCTGTATGTTTATTTTCTTTGCTACTACTCATAAGCACCGCATAACATAAGTATCCCAACCACATGAATACAAAACCCGAACGAGTTTGCGATGATGGGTCATTATGAGTATTGCTTACACGAATACTTTGTATCCGTCGGTATTCGTTGTTTGCAGTGAGTGAAAGCAATGAGTACAAGTATACATAATAGAGAGCTGCATAAATCCATTTATACTCGATGCCTTCACGTGCAGTTTTAAAAACGGAACACGTATCCGAAGAGAAGCCGAAAAAAAGGTACTCATTTTTCGGTACCTCTAAATTGTCGAGTAACTGCACGTTGTTACTCGACGCTGAGCGAGCAGCTTCTCGTTGCGAATCGACGCTAGCAGACTTCCTTCTCGTTGCTACGCAATTACTCGCGGAAGCTGTCGAGTATGTCGGAAGGTTTGAACTGCATGAGGAAGCGCAAATGCTCGCGGAAGGTGTCGAGTATGTCGGAAGATTTGAAACTGCTGAGGTACCGCAAATACTTTGTGAAGTTTGAGTTGAATGTGCTTCAAAGGAATGTTGCAAAGCATTGCGCGCATTGCGCGAAGAATAATTTTTTGTATTTTATATTTGTTTAGTTATTTTTAACGAATAATATGAACAAATATATGTTATTGTAAATATTAATTTATAAAAAACCTTTCCCTTCCCACATTAACAACATTCATTGATTTCAGCTTCCACGCGTAATCGCTCGAATTTTGATTACAGGATGATAAATGAATAAATAAATAAAATAACTAATAAATAAATATTTTAATTTTCATTTATATTGATTTAAAAATATTTAATTACAATAAGTATTGAAAAATTAATAATACATATAACTATAATAAATAATATAACTATATTTTAAGATTTTAAATCAATTTACTGCAATGCAGTAACTGCATAAACATAGCAAAAACATTCTAAGTCCAACCACAACGCCATTAGCAGCAGCAATATCTGGTCTGCCGTTGACCTTGAAGCTGCAAAAATTGTCGAGCTTCCGTAGGAAGGTACCTCATACTCGCGGAAGTTTTGCTATTATGTTCCTATTTTTACATGTTCCTATTTTTTCATGTTCCGATTTTTCGGCTTCCGCTTTTTCGCGGCTTCCTTCTCGTTGTTATCCGAAATTCTGTGCTTCTCTTCTCTTCTCTACGCGTGAGCGGGAGAGCGAGTAAGAGCAGTATACATACTCGACGGCGATCGAGTAAGTGAAGCATACGTATCCGACAACAAACTTCTCATGTGCAGTAAAAAGTTATCCGATGCAGCTCTCTAATACATAATGCACAATTTAGCATTAGTCACTCCACGGTGCCGATTAGCATATTCTTTGTTTAACTTTTTTTTTACTAAAATCAGTTGATTTGCAACGATCACTGCAAAAGGATAAAAGTGTCAAGTCAAGTGAGATATTTTTTTATTGGGCTAACCCGAAAGAAAGAAGAAAAAGATATATTGTAAGTTTCTTTAAAATGGAAATATTGTTTGATATTCAAAAATCAAGTACAAATATTCCTTGTGTTTCTTTGTAGGGTTTCTACAATGGCTAACAACCAAAATTTTATTTCTGACCAAATAACTAATGGGGTCTACACTTTGTCACACCGCCGAAAAGGAAGAAGCAGTGTTTGGACCGTTTTATGCGAAATATTAAAAGAAGACGGTTCCGTATTTGATGGTTTCGTTTATTGTCGCACGTGCCAGCATTTACTAAAATACAATGGACACCAAACATCGAATTAGAATCGCCACAAGTGTTGCCAGTCACCAACTCTGAAGACCGTCTCATCAGAAGATAAGAAAAAAGCTGTTGCTGCATGCACAGCTTGGGCTGTTGAGGATTGTCGCCCATTTTCAGCCATTAACGGCTCGGGCTTCAAAAAGCTGGCGATGTTTTTTACAAAAATTGGCGCGGATTATGGAGAAAACGTGGGCGTGAACGATTTGCTACCTCATCCAAGCACCATTTCACGTAATGTGCAGAAATCTTTCGATACTTAACAGATACTCCGATACATCCGTCTTTATGTTTCGTTATTCCGTCGATCAACAAAGTTAAATATCTTTGCATTCCGAACAGTGCCCATATAACCGCCATTTCAGCTTTAAAGGGTCACATTATACATATTTAATATTGACGACATATGGGTGAAAAATTTAAGTATATGGCACAAGGTGGCACTGTTTTTGTATCCACCAGCGAATAATCACCAAACCGAACTCGGAGAAATTAAGAATTTGTGTGTTTCTCGAACTTAAAATTTGCAAAGTTTATCTACAGTTTCCACCCCGCATGTACCGCTATCAAATTTAACACCAGACACTCCCGCTTCATAAAATATTCAGCTTAATAATAGCAACCTAGCCATTTCCCCAGCTATGAGGTGAACCAGAAATAATTTCGAATTTTTACGCATCCAGCATCCGAAAATGTCAAGAGTTAGGATCCTGGTATTCGAGTGAAAGTATCTATAAATATTGCAGCTTCTTGCTATATTAGTAAATTGCATCTTGGATCTACTTTAGTCAACATGTCCAGCCTGCAAGAGCGCTGCCGCAAATTAATACTGGACATTTACTTGACTGATAAGACGAATTCTAGACTAAGCATTGCATGGGAAAGCAAAGCGAGCGTAGCGACGCACAGTGGGGTAATTGATGCCGAAAATGTCGATTAATTCACCCAGGCTATTTAGATATGAAATAACTATTAGGTTTAGTTAATCGAACATTAGAAAGTAAAAAACAAATGTTTTTGGGTATACTTACGTGGAAATTTTTTTAAAAACGGTAAAAAACTAAAATAGTTTCAAAAGATAAATCTTGCACTATTCTAATGAAAGTTAAGTTGAACAGTTTAATTGAAACATTTCATCGCCAGCTCTTGCAGCCAATTCAATATCATCATTATGATGATGATAATCATTATTATAATCTTCATCAACATTATAAGCCTCACCATTACCATTATCATCATTCCTCATTAGTATCAACTCCATAGTTAGCAACTTTGGGCATAATATACATACGATGCACTTTTATGTGGCAATTTTCCCATACTAGATACAATGGGGTCAGAATTAACAAAAAATCGATTACAAATGTTTTCAATGGTATTTTTTCAGTCCACTTTCGTAAAAAAATTCTCCCTCCAACACTTGAAATCTTTATTCCGTGCTTCTTGAGCTTCTTCCGACAGTTGGCCGATTGGCAACAAAGCATGCTATATGATTTGCGGTCGTCACAAAAACTATTTGTGGAAAATCGTGGGCACATTTTACCAGGAATAGCATTGTAAAAAATATTTTACAGTCTTTAACCCATAGCCGCGAAAATTTTCGATTTTGATTTGATGTTCACTAGAAACAACCATAAAATGGTGTGAATGTTTTGATTCAAGTCTACATCGATTTCTATCATTGATGCAGATATTTCTGCATTTTGAAAAAAACAATAAAAACAACAATAAAACCTATTGCTTACTTGTTTTCATCTAAAAAATAAACAATTTAAAAAAAATTATTTTCCACATGTCTATTTGTTCTCATACATGGCCCATTTGGCCCATGAGTTCGCACACAAAAATCGAAATGCTGGAAATGCTGCGCAACTTTTTTTTTTCATAATATGTTACTGAAATATCTTAGCTATACGCTAAGGACAACAGTTTTGCTCGATCTCACAAGACTCACAACTATATGTCTATGAAAAGTGGACAATTATTAAGCTTTTAAACAAAAATTGAAATAGAATACTTATAAACATTTTTAACAAAACCAAATACACACTGCATTACTGAAATACCTGAACATGAAGGTTGGGTAACTAATTTTTCAATATTTTTTGAAATTCACAAAAAGAAATCGTTTTGAAGTAAAGGAAAAACGCGTTTATCGCTGTTCGCACAAAAACTGAAAATAAATGTTAACTTTCAGAGTGCTTTGCGGGGAAACGGTTAACTATTTTGCAACAACTTTTTCACATAGTGATGCAGAATTTTATCCACTTTAACCCGGTACCAAAAACATATTTGTATCTTTATTTTTCGTTTTTGAATTAATCGGCACTTTACTTATATATTACCCCACTGTGCGACGGTTTATAATGTTATAAACAACTACAACGCGGGAAACTCCATCTAGAGAGCCGAAGAATCAGGCAGAAAAACGGTTCCAAGTAACCCAGAAGTGCTGAAAAGGGTTGTTAACACATATCGGAATATCCCCACGAGGTCGACTCGATATGTTGCAGCTGCAGCAGGCACATTGCAATCAACTGTGATGCGATATAACCCAAGTCAAGGATTAAGGACCTACAAACAGCCGAAAGTGCCTGACAGGTCGGAAGCAAAAGAAAAAATAGCGAAGACGCGGGCTCGAAAACTGTATGACGATTACGTGACCAAGTTCGATTGCGTGATTCTCGATGATGAAACCTACCGTAAGGCGGACTTCAAGCAGTTGCCTGGGAATGCCTATTTCACTACAAACAATAAGAATGGAACACATAGAAAATACTCTAGAATTTATATAGAAGAATGCCTGCAAAAACGCCTTCTACCATTTATTGAACAGCACAAAGAAACAGTTTTGTTTTGGGCAGACCTAGCGACAAGCCACTACTCCAGGTCAACTATGGAATGGTATGAAGAAAATTGTGTCACGGTGGTCCCAAAAGAGCAAATCCTCCCAACCGCCCGGAACTTCGGCCTATTGAAAGATATTGGGCTATAATGAAGCGAACCCTAAGAAAAACAAAAAAGTTTGCAAAAATGATGTACAGTTCCGAAATCGATGGAAGCAAGCCTGTGCAGTAGTCACCGATCGTACTGTCCAGTCTCTAACAAAGAACTTTAAGAAAAATATTAAAAAATTTTGCAACCGCTAATTATATTTCATTAAATTTATTTGTGAATTAGAGTTTAAGAAATGTATAAGAAACTGCGGTTTATTTTAGTAAAATCAGACGATTACTTTTTTTTAATGTGTCCTTAAAAATTCTAAAATTTGTCTGGTTCACCTCATACTTCTGCAGAAGCATCACCATCCCCTAAAGAGGACATTCAATTTTGTTTCCCTGATTTATTAAGAGAATCAGTATTTTGCACACCAGAATCTCCCATTCAAGAAGTTGAACGGTATAGCACAGAAAGAGTAATCATAAATGCGAAATTTGACGTGATTGAGTGGTGGAAAAATAATATGGCAAACTATCCTAACTTGTCCAAATTCGCATTAAAAATTCATTCCAGCTAGCAGTGCAGCGGCTGAGCGAGTATTTTCTTTAGCAGGCAATATAATTACAGAGAAACGAAGCAGACTAGGGCCAAAAACAGTCGATAGTTTGCTTTTCTTACATTCGTACTCTAAAAACTTTTAACATTACAAATTATTCTTAATTATTATAATCCATTACACGTATTACACTGTGCGACAGCTTTTTCCACACTGGAAAAAATCCATATGGGCGTGAAACTAGAGACCAAACATAGTAATGCTGCGTACTCAGTTTTTCATTTCTACCTCCTTTGTCCTGTTAAAAGTACTTCAAAATTTTGAAAGGGATAAAAAATACTTAACCTCGTTAGAATATGGCGATATGTATATCAAATGAAAGAGGAAAGGCTCAAGAATTTAAATAAAATTGATTTTTTATATATTTGTAAAAAAGGATATGGAAAAGGTCCTTTGAAAATTTTAATCCTTTATATCCTTGAAACCCAAAATCTCCTTGATCACGTGTCAAAATTTCATTACTCTAACTTTTTTGGTTCGAAAGTTATTAACAAAAAGGCGGAAGCTGCAATTCAATGAAGTACAAAAATTCTACTTTAATTTAGTATTTTAAATAATAAAAAAAAATAATAATTCTAATTGAAATGTACTTGTTTGCTTTGCTCTTATGTTTTCCAGCGGTATCGCGACATATCGACCAACAGTATTCTGCCAACATGTGGCAGGTATTTTTTCCTTTAAAGCGATTTTCAATAGTCGCTAAGTCCTGGCGGAACCGCTCGCCGTGTTCATCACTGAAATCTGCCAGGTTTTCGGGGAAGAAATCCAGATGGTTGTCCAAAAAGTGTATTTTTAGGGACATATTTGACATGTGATAAAGGAGATTGAGTTATAACATACTTACTTTTCAAGACAATTCTATATGAATTGTCAAGGATATAAAGGATTAAAATTTTCAAAGGACCTTTTTCATATCCCTTTTTTATAAATATATAAAAAATCAATTTTATTTAAATTATTGAGCCTTTCCTCTTTCATTTGATATATGGTACATATCGCCGTATTCTAACGAGGTTAAGTATTTTTTATATTTTGTATCCCTTTCAAAATTTTGAAGTCCTTTTAACCCTCCATTACTATCGTCAGGGTGGAATCCACCCTGTGAGTTCAATTTCTTAGTAAAATATAGATTTTTTAACCAAAACCAAAATAAAGTTATAATTTAATCCACATTTGCATATTTCTGAAGGTTTTAGAGTATATTGCAGTTGCATAAATAAAGCTGATGCTTTTATACAATTGTTTTAAAAAGTAACTGGGTGTATTACACCCACGATAGTAGTGGCGTTATTAAATTGCTGAATGCTTAACACCCATTATTAGTAATGAAGTTTTATTTTTTATAAATTACATTCACATATTTGTATTCACTTTTTGGCGATATTTTTTTTTAATAACGTATAGACCATTTACTAAGTAGAAAATCCTTAAAAATTATGCTCTAGGATAAGTAAAAAATTTGTATCACATTAAATTTCTTATTTCTTAAACTGAAAAAGTTAGAAGGACGAAATTCAAGGATGTAGTAGTGTACATCTTAGTCCTTAAGATATATTTTTTTCAAACTTTTTTCCAATAGTTTTTGGAAATTTCCAAGGATATTCAAGGATAAAGTTTCAAAAGGACAATTTTAATACCTATTTGTCCTTTTGCACCAAAACATTAAATTTTTTAAGATTCTAAGGATTTGGTTGTTTCCTTTGACACCCATATTGTTGTTCTACAATGCGCTCAATTTTTGAAATAATTCCTTGAAATAAACATGTCCTTGAAATTTCAAAGTCCTTTAAAAAAAAATCCTGACGCCAGAGAGAAAAACTAAAAACGTAGTTTTACTACATTTTAGTTTTTACTACATTTTTTTACTATAGTTTTACTAAATTTTTTCGTGTGTTTGGAAATTTTTTGATTTTTGTCGCACGGTGTAGTAACCTTAAAAAGTAGCAGGAATATTGTTTTTTGAGTTTTTACGCAAAATTTTACCTCGGTCCGAAAAAAATTATTAAATAAATATTTATTTCTTATTTTTTTAGCTTTCTAAATCCCTAAGCCCAAGGAACATAACTAAATATTGTGCAAGATGTTTTTTTTTTTTTTTAAGACTCGAAACAAACGCGCAGGGATGTGTCTATTTTCCCAATACAACTTTTTATTTCATCTTTTTTTCCTTGAAATGAGATGCACATAAACAAATGTTTATATTAAATAAATGAATTAACAAAATTAAACAATTTATTTTTGTTTTTACATGTTATGATGTTCTGATTATGAAAAAATTTGGTTTTTGTTTATTTTACCTCCATGGATCAGTAAAACGGATAATAAAAAGTTGTGGGTGGACTATACCCACGATAGTAATGGCGTTAGTGAAATAGACGATAGTAATGGAGGGTTAAAAGGACAAAGGATGTATAAATGAAAAACTGAATACGCAGCATTACTATGTTTGGTCTCTAGTTTCACGCCCTGGATTTTATCCAGTGTGAAAAAATTTTTTCATTTTTGTCGCACGGTGTTATGAATTAAATATTACTTCTTTCGATAAAGGATGTAATTTTTTTCAATTAGCTTAACCCCTTCCGGTAAAATGACGAGTCTAGCTCGTCATTGGTTTTTCATGCAATATGGCACAATGACGAGCTACACTCGTCATGCATACTGTTGAATATGATAATTAATATAGTTTACAATTTCTAGTGTACTGAATTTGGCAACACCTTTTAAACTTGTGGAAATATCACAGATCCTATCACATATTGTTTACCATTAGAATTTCTTGGTACAAGCAAAGCATATGAAGTGAGCATATGTGAGCATATGCAGTGAGCGCAACCAAAGAGCGCAACACATAAAACTACATGAGAGCGCGGGTTCCAATGTTAGAACCGCCATACAAAATGTTTGCTTGTATGACATGCGCATTCTGTATTTTATTTTCTTTGGTACAAGTCACGGCCGAATAAAAATTAAATGATTATTTCATGCACACCTTTTCATTATTAAATCGTACCGGAAGGGGTTAAGTTTAAAACTATTACATTTAGTTTCTTATTTGGGTATGTATACATTTATTGGGGAAAACAAACACAATTGGCTATTTCCTAAAAAATGTCTGTTTTTTCTTTTCTACGAATGCTTAATCACAATAAGAGTCCAAGGTCAAGGGCGAAGCGATATGAAAATGCGGTGTTATGCGGTGTTTCCATCTTTCGTTTGGATCATTCGCACCACCGCATTCTCATATAACTTCGAAATGCGGTAGTGCGAATGATTCAAACGGATATTTGCATAGTTCGTTTGGATCATCGGCACCGCCGCATAGCCGAAGTGAAATGAAGATGGGATAGTTTGCTTACGTTTAGTATTCGGTTGTTCGGTATACAGAATGAATGCTTCGTTTGCGGTGGTGATACATACTCATATCCGTTCTTTTGAGTAGTGGCACATATTCGCACCGGATTTTACATGAATACATATTTAGTCATAAAAATATGACCGCTTGCAGATCTCTGATCAGTACAGTCTTCGTGGGGTCGACCCCCAGACTATTTTACTATCTCCACTTAATTATAGTCTCTACCCCTTTTGAACCTGAAATGAGAATGCGTAAATTCATAATGAGAAACATAAATTCATCATGAGAATGCGTAAGTTCATAATGAGAGATATAAATTCATAATGAGAAACGAAATACATTCCATGCAGATGACCTTCACTTTGAAGGATATGCACGTAAGGATATAACGATTTTTTAATTTAACTTATTCTGAAAATACACCTTATAATACTCTTTTCCCCAATTTGAATTTACGCATTCTCATCAAATTAAATTCTTCTTTTCTTTTGAATTTACGCATTCCCACTATGAATTTATATTTCTTATATTGAATTAACGAATTACCAATATGAATTTACATTTCTCATTATGAATAAAAATATTCTTATTTTGAGTTTGAAAAGGTG
This sequence comes from Melieria crassipennis, assembly GCA_963668005.1. Taxonomy (NCBI): domain Eukaryota; kingdom Metazoa; phylum Arthropoda; class Insecta; order Diptera; family Ulidiidae; genus Melieria; species Melieria crassipennis. The sequence continues at coordinate 33,772,146 of OY764963.1, read as the reverse complement.
TAGGCTAACGTGCATTCCCCAATGTTCAGCAACTTGGTGTTGGCGCTATCCATAAAACTGATTCTGCTGAACTCATGCTGTACCTGTGGACTGAGCAATTTCTCTAAAACCACTAGCCTCTTACGCGCATTAAGGACAAACTAAGCAAACCCGCAAACCACGTCATGGCTGTCTGACTGTCCACATATATGAGAAAATCCGTCCTATGCGCGTTCTCGCGAATAAGCCGGATTGTTCCCTGGTAAATGGCCATTACTTCCGCCTGGAATACACTACAGTGGTCAGGCAGACGGAAGGAGAGACGAAGCCCCAAATGGCTGCAGAAGATCCCACAACCAACCTTGTTCGCCAATTTGGAGCCGTCGGTGGAGATGTTGATGGATTTTCCGGTGGATAACTCGCTACCGGTCCATTCTTCTCTACTAGGGATACGGACAGTGGCTCATGCACTTTTTCACCAAACCGCATAAAATGAGAGGTTGCGAAGCATCGAGAACCTATTATTAAGAATCTCCATACAACACTAAATCATGTCTAACGTACATATACATATCGCTCCTTCGCTGCAAGAACGTCATAACTCAAAAAAAATTTTTTTTCAGTTTATGGCAACCCTGTGTGTATCAGCATATGATCTTTTATCTGTCAAAACCACATTGTAAAATATTCAATACTTTGCTCACAAGACGACATGAAACATTTTTTGATACCTTGAACTGCCTGTAATGGTCAACTTTAAAATTGAATTTTCTCGGAATGATGTTGTTTTGAGTTATGACGTTCTTGCAGCGAAGGAGCGATATATTAGAGAGCTGCATCGGATAACTTTTTACTGCACATGAGAAGTTTGGTGTCGGATACGTATACTTCACTTACTGGATCGCGGTAGAGTATGTATACCGCTCTTACTCGCTCTCTCGCTCACGCGTAGAGAAGAGAAGCACAGAATCTCGGATAACAACGAGAAGAAAGCCGTGAAAAATCGGAACATGAAAAAATAGGAACATGTAAAAATAGGAACATAATAGCAAAACTTCCGCGAGTATTAGGCACCTTCCTACGGAAGCTCGAGTATTTTTGCAGCTTCAAGGTCAGCGGCAGACCAGATATTGCTGCTGCTAATGGCGTTGTGGTTGGTCTTAGAATGTTTTTGCTATATTTATGCAGTAAATTGATTTAAAATCTTCAAATATAGTTATATTATTTATTATAGTTATATTATAAATTTTTCAATACTTATAATTAAATATTTTTAAATCTACAGCTATGGCCAAAACACCGCCTTTGGTACTACGTAATGGAATAAAAGTTATAGTTTATATAACTCGATTTGATTCATATGGCTGTTTTACAACACCGGAGCAATAAACTATCTATTCCATAAAAAATTATTACTTACAGTTGTTGGTATTGTCTACTATAACCGTTATTTACCATGTCAAACACATTTAGTTGGACAAAAAAATAGAAACACTGCGTTTTAAAAGAAAGTATTGTTCTTTTAATTAAAATTCATCCATGTCATTAATAATTTATTGCAAAGCCTTTATTTTTAATAACCTCGCTCAATCTTTTCGGCATAGAGTCCACAAGTTTTTGACATTTTGCGATCGGAATGGAGTACCATGCTTCCTGAACGATTCGCCACAATTCTTCGACATTTGATGGGTTATGCTTTCCAACTTCCACCTTCAGGTCATGCCACAAGTTCTCAATCGGATTTAAGTCCGGTGATTGAGACGGCCACTCCAAAACGTTGAGTTTTTGTGTTTCAAACCAATTTTCGTATACTTAGCTGTGTGCTTTGGATCGTTATCCTGTTGAAAACGCCATTTTAGTGGCATATTTTCTTCAGGCCATGGTAGCATAGTATTTTGCAAAATATCTACATAGCTCTCCTTGCGCATAGTGCCTTCAATACGAAAAATTGGTCCTACTCCATACCAGAAAAAGCAACCCCATAGCATCAGGCTGCCACCTCCATGCTTTACAGTAGGTTTTGTATACCTTGGAGTGTAAGCCTGACCTGGGGGATGACGAACAAAGGATTTGCCATCCATGCCGAACAAATGTAGAGTAAGTTCGGGTAATGTGATATACCTGTTTGTTTTACAGCGATTCTCGACACATTTTGACTTAAAACACACTTTTTTTGGTCTCAAACTGTTCACTGATGAATTATTTAGTATATCTATGATTATGAACTCTTTCAGATAAACTGTTGACGAGTTTTTTAATTACAAATCAAAATATCCAAATATTGGCGTCTGATAAAAGTGGCGGGTAATGTGATATATGTACCATCGGCGGGTAATGTGATATACCTAAAAAATCGTTATTAACAGACCTATTAGTTTCAAACTTGGTGAAAATACTCCAAATCAAAAATAATTAGAGACGTGTTTCTCATTTTTTTGGAAAATCACAATCTGACGGGGTAAACCGAAGGTTAAAAATTTTTATCGAGAAACATGATTTCATGGATTTTTTTTATCTAAAACTTAACCATAACAGATTTTTGAGAATATTCCACTTCACTAGTATAAAATAAAGTATCTAACATTTCTGTATACAAATAGTATTACTGTCATAAGTTTGGGTACTGTGATGTACTATATCACATTACCCGAACTTTGGTATATCACATTACCCGAAATTGGTTTTTTGCGAAAAAACTATTATAAAAAGAACAATAATAATTTTGTTAAGAAGAGCGTACCTCGCAAACTCATAACCGATATCACTGATTTACTTCTGATTAGCCTCGAACTTTGTAATAATATTTTTTTTTTGTACCTTTTATGCTTCAAACTTCGTGACCAAAAACTTGTGCAAGCCTACTTAAAGCACTTTATCACACTGACGGTAAACTATTTAAGCAATCACATCCAAAATCATGCAGCACGAGTTTTTTAGCTGTTATGATGTTTTAAAAAGGTTAATTTTGAAAAAGGTCAACGCACTTGTGAAATAAGCCACCATATCACATTACCCGACCATATCACATTACCCGAACTTACTCTATCTTCGTCTCATCGGTCCAAAGTACATTTCGCCACTGAACTTTTACTCTTAACGGATTATTTGGTATGTGATGCTGCTTAGCCCATGTAATTCGTTTTTGGGCATGCCTCTTTTTTAGAAGTGGCACTTTTCTGGAAACCCTAGCGCAGAGATTATTGTCTACCAGAACGCGACGAATTGTTCTGGTACTGACTTCAAGTCTTGTGGTGTCCTTGAGCTCGTGTACGACTCAACTTGCGGGGACGTCCACGGGTTTCTACCGTTGTTTTTGCGTGAAGCGCTGTGAAAACCTTCTTTGTAGAGCATTTCATGTTTTCTGCGATTTCTCTCATCGATTTACCGGTTTGGCGAAGAGATTTTATAACATTTCGTTCAAGTTCCGTAAGATGTTTTCCTACTTATTTTTACTATCGTGCTCGGTTTCACAATTTAGCATTTTCATTTCATTTTCACTTTCATTCATTTCATTTTCACAATAGAGCATTTCATGTTTTCTGCGATTTCTCTCATCGATTTGCCGGTTTGGCGAAGAGATTTATAACATTTCGTTCAAGTTCCGTAAGATGTTTTCCTACTTATTTTTACTTTCGTGCTCGGTTTCACAATTTTTTTTTTGAATAATTGAATGTTTTTGACAAATGTTTCTATTTTTTTGGCCAGCTTGATTGTGTCGAAATGAAAAAAAACCGTTATAGTAAATACTACGAACAAGTGTTGAGTAATAATTTTTTATGAAATAGATAGGGTATTGGTCCGGTGTTGTAAAACAGCCATATGAATCAAATCAAGTTATATACACTATAACTTTTATTTCATTATGTAGTATCAAAGGCGGTGTTTCTATTATTTTGGCCATAGCTGTATATAAATCAAAATTAAAATATTTATTTATTAGTTATTTTATTTATTTATTCATTTATCATCCCGTAATCAAACTTCGAGCGATTACGCGTGGAAGCTGACATCAACGAATGTTATTAATGTTGGAGGTTTTTTATAAATTAATATTTACAATAACATATATTTGTTCATATTATTCGTTATAAATAAATAAATAAATATAAAATACAAAAAATTATGCTTCGCGCAATGCACGCAATGCTTTGCAACATTCCTGTGAAGCACATTCAACACAAACTTTACAAAGTATTTGCGGTACCTCATGCAGTTTCAAATCGTCCGACATACTCGACACCTTCCGCGAGTATTTGCGGTACCTCATGCAGTTTCAAACCTTCCGACATACTTGACACCTTCCGCGAGTATTTCGCGAGTTACTCGATAATTTAGAGGTACCGAAAAATTAGTACCTTTTTTTCGGCTTCTTTTCGGATACGTGTTCCGTTTTTGAAACTGCACGTGAAGGCATCGAATATAAATGGATTTATGCAGCTCTCTAATACATATATCGAAAAAAAGCAAAAAAAAAATGTATTCTGCTATCATTCGGGATCGTCGTTGCTTACTTACTTTTTACTTATAGCTTTTTGCTTTATAATAGATATGTACATACATTAGGCATGATGAAATGCACAAATTAATAATTACGATTCTTCGGAACCTCTCATATTTTTAGGTATGACAAACAAATGTTTGGGCCAAAGTGGGGATAAAAGGCGTAAGCATAAAATAATAAATCGCGGCGAGAAGTCATTTACGCCAAAATTAGCGAAACCTTAGCCTTCAAGTGCTCATAAGGAGATAAAAATCTTTTCACGCAAAAGGTCGATCGCATAATAACATGAAAAAAACCTGTTCTTATTAACCGACACACGTCGGGAATTGCCCGCCAAAGTCAGCCGGCATCGAGCGCATGAACTCGCTCTGACCACTCTGCACTTACCGAAGTTGACAATAACAGGGATCATCGTCGTACGAGAAATTATTAGAGGCAAAAGTTCTGTTCAACAAACTCTGTTATCTCCCCCCTGCTGCTTTCGGCCCGCACCAGAAATTCAGATTGCTTCGCTGGTTGACATTCGCCTTCTGTATACTGTTTATTCTGTGGGCGTACCCAGCAACAAATTAAAGGGGGCAAGACAAATTCATTTAAAAATTCAGAATATAAAATTCATATGGAATAGAAAAGAATATTTATACACTGCAGAGCATAACTATAGACGCACCCACATTTTTCCGTTTCTGAGCAATTAAAAAATATTGAGAAAAATCTAATGATGCAGGGTGAAATAGCTTTAAAAATTATATGTCTCCAAAACCAAAATCACACAAGAAATGTAGAAAACAAATTAATTGTTCAATTATGTTGTAAAAAATGGAACATTAAAAAGAAGCCATTAAAACACATTAAAAAGAAGCACATTTTTGGTATTATTTCGATGCGAATGTGAATTACGTCGAAAATGTTGTCCCCGTTTTATTGCATAATGTGTCTTCTTTCAATACACTATAGTGCAAAAGTGAACAAATGTTTTTAGGTTAGTTACTTTTATACTTGCTTAAACTTATGTAATAAAGCTCAGGAAGTATAACCTATTATTTATTTGACTTTGATCTTTAAAGAATGCAGCAGCAAAACAATATCTCAAAAACAGCAAATATTTACGTAGAAAACTGAGGTAAACGTTCAGTTTTGCACCCACTGCATATTGTTGGATTTTACATCAAATTGCTCACGAGTAACGCTTATAAAAGGTTGTGTTCAGTTGTGAGAACGACTTTAAGTGCACTTAAATTCATTTCGAACAATATCTTCAACTATGAGAGCTTTAGGCAAATCCGTTGCAAAATCTATTAAAGACATGCTTTTAGAGGGTGTCAGTACGCGGAATGTCGCAAAAAAATTGTCGGTTTCGCAAACAACGGTTATGAACCTTAAAAAAAGTAAAAATATTGTGGTTTTTACGTAGGACTTGTGGTAAATTACAACACAATTGATACTATGCATAAATTTCCTAAAAGTTCCAAGTATGATATTTTACCAAAACATTTTGCTTGTCATTGCGATTTGGTATTTCATTTATAGGGGAATGTTACCGGCTGTGGGCCATCACCGGTTGTGGGCCAGCCTTTGTAGTTTTTGTCATTAATAAAATATGACAGATCTGAGTATGAGGCTATGTGTACATTGACAACAGACAGTATTAGTGCAAACACCGAAGTGAAAGGACGCATCTGATCCGCAGCTACAACAAAACAAAAAAAATTGACGAAGAAATTTTCAAGAAAGTAATTTCTGAAGATTTTGCGAGTGTGATAAAGCGAAGTGAAATATTGCAAAGAGGTGAGTGTTATGCATTTGTATGCAGTATTTGCGTTAAATTTTCCGATTTTATATCGAGTATGCTCAAAATTTTTCGCCACGAGAATTTTGCCAGTCACTTAAAGGATGGCTGCCGTTACCGGTTGTGGGCCACCTTTTGTAATCTGTTGTGGGCCACCATGTTTTTTGCATGAAAATAATTGCAAATCGTGTTTTTGACTTCCTTGTCAAGGCGGTTCCCAGAGTATAATTAAATGACTGATTAAATGACACTCATACGCCACATTGCGCTGCGCCAAAAAATGCACATATCGCAATTACACAGTTTGAATGTATTTTTTTTTGGATTGGTGTCTTCAGCAAATTTGTTTGTCGTTAAAATATCTACAAACTTGCCGAAGACAGTAAAGCGATATTCGGAACGATTTAGGACCTATTAGCATTTAAACGTTCGAAGACTTAAGCGACGAACTCGACTAAAATGAGCAAACTTCAAAGACGGATTTCTCTTAAACTAGAGCCAATCCAGCCAAACGGCTGGTGGATCTCAACTCAGTATAATAATAATAATAATAATAATAATTGACTGGCACGACAGCCCGCTTACGCGAGACTAAGGCCTAGCTTCCCGCAACTACCCGTGTTGTGCGTGTGAATTTGTACGCGGGTTGAAGGGACCTACAGTTTTTATGCCGGTTCCGAACGGCAGGTTGGGAGCTTTATCATAGGCAATTTTTACTCTCAGAGGTTTGCCATTTCCAGCTGAGAGGACAGCCACCGAAAGAGAAAACGAATTTTCCCGTTATTTTTTTTTTAGGTGTTATTACGGGCAGTATTTGAACCTGCGGTTTGCTGCCTTCGACTCGCGGTCCAACGCACTAACCAACTGAGCCACGGCGGCTGCTCTCAACTCAGTATACCTATAGAAAAGTCGCTCAGTATGTCCCCCCCATGTCTGAATTTTCGACTTGCACAGTGTAATTTGAAAAAGTAAAATTTTCTTGATGTTTTCCGCCACTAGAGGCTTCATTGATATATAAATTTTGATAATACATATTTCTTTACTGGTTTTTCTTCATAATTTCGCATTTGAAGTGGATTTTTCAGGGTGGTCCAAAACCGGTTACAAAATTTTTGTTGGCCAAAAACAAGCTGTTTACAAAATTTGTTAAAAAAAATTTTTGTTTTGAAAAGTTATAGAAAAATTGTTTTTTTTGGTTACCTACTGCCTCTAGCTTTCCTTTCCAATTCCGAAAAATTTATACTTGAATGCAAGTTACGGGCAAAAAACGAAACCCGGGCCACAACCGGTTACATTCCCCTACTTTTGGACATACGAATTTTATATGTTCATTTTTTTCAGCGACATTTCTAACCAAAAGTACTCGATTCCGTTATAAATGGGTCAGCACTCTTTTGTGTAATCTGTGATTCAAATCCTTCTTTTCTACTACTACCGGCCTTCCTTATAAACGACAAGGAATTATTGTTTAAAGTACAAAAATCAGTGAGAATTTGGCCACTTTTAGTTATTTGGCAATTTCGTAATGAGATATGCCTGGATTTTTAAGTTCTTTGCGACCGCAATCCTTCATTGCTAGCAAAGTTTACACTAATCACTTTTGTGCAGAAAAGATAATCAATAACATCGACAATATAGCCAACTTGGCTAAGGTGACTGCTATCAAGGATCTGGGCGTTGTTTTCGATCAAAGTTTAGCTTCACTTCCCATGTTAATCGCATTGTCTCACCTGCCTACTCTATGTTAGGGTTTGTCCGCCGCAATTCTTCCTCCTTTTCCAATCCTTATACGCTCAAACTCTTGTATACTACTTTTGTTAGGTCCAGACTGGAATATACTGCTTTCATCTGGAGACCTTATCATGCATCCCATTAAAATCGCTTAGAATGTATCCAAAGAAGATTCCTAAAGTTTGCCCTTCGCTCTATTTGTTTTTCTTATCCCCAGCCTCCTTACAGGTCTAGATGTTTACTGCTGGGTTTAAAATCACTTGAAACCAGATCTGTCATTTCCATGGCTTTCATTTTTGATAGTGAATGGAAACATTGATAGCCCCTCTGTTTTGTCCAAAATAGCTTTCAATGTGCCATCTCGCTCACTCAGACATGTTTCCCCTTTTTCTGTTGAGTTCTCTAGAGCGCGTTATGATAGTAACGCTCCTATTCCTCGAGCCTTAGCAGCGCTAAACGCGCTGTCGACCTCTTCAATGTTTGATCTATCTGTACCTAAACTCTTGTTCACTTCCTTTGTTTATACTCATTTTCCCATTTAAGGTTAAGCTTAAGTTCCATTTTGTTAATTAGTCTGTAAGAATTGTCCAAAGATTACAATAAAATAAATATAAACTTCTTGTGTAAATTTGAGCTTTGAATTGACGTTTACGATTGTGAGGTACTAATTGCTAATTAAAGAGACATCATGAAAACTAAATTGCATTTGTAACTGGATACGGATTTGGATATGTTTATAAGCCAGCTTTGCAAAGACGACAATTCTTGCAATTAAAGATACGCTTACTTTGTTTTGAGTTCAACCACTTGCGCTTGATATTTCCCCACTTCATATTCAATATTCCGGATCTCTTGTAACCGCTCATCAATAGGCTTCATTTCATCTTCACACCGAATACAATCTGTTTTCAGGGCATCGCATTTGTCTTGTGCCCTTTTTAAGCTAATTGATTTATCTTCCATTTCTTGCTTTAAATAAGCCAAAAAACGCACGTTACTTTCTGCAAATACAAAAATTTCTAAATAAATTTGTACAGCGCAATGGTAACATATGCATGTGGTCTACCTTTCACTTTCAAATTTTCTATCATTTCCTTGCGCATTTTGACGACCTTTTCGATAGCCTTGTTAAACTCGGTGATGCCGAAGATAGCATCGAATTTTTCTTTCAACTTTTTGGCTTCATCCAGCGGCCAACTAGAATCCTCTTGGTGGCACAATAGCACATTGTTTATGATAGCTTTGGAAACACCTACAAAGATAACATTCGGAATTTGCCTCCAGTAGATATTTCAAAATTGAACGCAATGAGGCGTACCCATAAATTGACACATAGCCAAATCCACATCAACGCAACGTTTACTGAACGAGTCTATGACTGCGCCAGCTTGACTGCTCTGGCTATCCAAGTAATTCACGGTTGAGTCAAGTGTCTCGAAGGTGTACTTCCCGCGACGACTGGATATCTTCATCGATCGACAAACAGAAATACGCTGCCCCTGTATATTGCGCACTCGTAGCTTGATTTGCCCCAGAGTTACAGAAAGACTGAAAATTTTGGGGTCGTGCACGAAGCTCCTGCCACGGTCACTTCCAGGCGGCGACTCACCTGTTAGTGCATACTTCAGACATTCGATAATAGTGGTTTTTCCACATCCATTCTCCCCCAAAATCAATGTTACTGGCGATGAGAATGTTATACTCTAAAGGAATACCATGGGTTAGTTCCTGCTGTACAATTCAATTCCTGTTCCGCAACCATATAGGGTTTACCTGCACATCTTCCGCACCGGAGCCGAAACTACGAATGCCCTGAATTGAAAGCTTCTCAATCGTAGACATTTATAATTTCATAACCAAAAACGCAGAGTTGCGAAAAACGATAATCGCTGGTTACGACCAATGCCACAGCGTTGCCGGATATCTGAAACATGATACAATGATAGAAGGTAGATCCGCTGCCAATTGTTTTGACACTAAGCGTGCTTATTGACGTTTTTCGTATTTGTCAAAAGCTTGAGCCGTGATGCCACTTCGATGTAATATTAAATTAGAAATATTTAAGGTTCTTGGAATTTTTAGATCTTTTTTAAAATAAACACGGAATAGACATTTCACTGTGACTAATACATTTTGGGCGAAAGTTTAAAAATGTTAATGCACATTCAACAGCAGATAATATATTGCAGTATTAAAAAAATGTTCAAGGGATTTTCTAACAACAGTGCGTTAGCACATTTTCAAAAAAGAACGTCAAAAAGTCCCTTAGTGTCAGATGCGCAATATGGCGGCTGAGAAGAAGCATCGGCTCTACCTTCTAGTTTTGTATCATGATCTGAAATGACTTTTTCCTAAATCTTAAAAAAATACTGACATTTCCTCCCAAACGTTAAAAAAATCTCCTAAAATTTATTTTTATAATTTATGTAATTTTAAAGGAATAAAACTTCTAATAAAAAATTAAAATATATGAATATAATTTTTTTTAATGCAGCCTTTTTTATTTATCTTCAGCTTAACAACAAAAACTTAACAAAAAACAAAACATATAACAAATGAATTAACAAAAAAGGACCATTTTTGGCGGGACATCATTGTGTCAGCAATAAACGAGAACGAGATAGAACGAGCTTACATTTTGTAGGATTACAAATTTTTAACACAGGTGCTTTGACTATTAAAATAGTTGCAAAAATATGTTTTGTTGCCAGTATTCCCAATACATCATACTTCGTTATCCAAAAATCCCCCAAAAATCCACTAATACTACGTTTACATTGAGCCTAAATGCGTCATTTGGGCAAAAATTCTCAAATGCGAAGCCAAATCACGCATTTCCCCATACAAATTCAAATCTACGAAATGACTCATTTCAACAAAACGACGAAGCAAATGCGATAAAACATGATCAATTTTATCGAACGCATCAAAATGAAAGCTCTTTCAAAAGCTTCAAAAGCTTTTGCTTCTTTTTGACAGTTCAAAATCAAAACAAACGAAAATTATCAAAATGGAAATTTTGTATTGAAATTTTCGTCTGCTTCAAATATATACAAGAATTTGTAGAATATTCTTAGCATGCAAGGTGTGTAATATACATGTATTCAAATATTGCAGTGTGTAGAACATAGAGGCAGCAAAAAAGAAACAAATGATTTAGTCAGAAGCCGGAAAAGAGCTGATCTATGAGCTGCGGCAAAAGGACATGAGCATTGAGCATTTGACATTAGGTTAGGTTAGGTTAGGGTGGCAGCTAGAAAAGCTCACTTAGGCCAAAGATACGGCCCGTTGTGATACCACGTGAAGGACGTGGCCGCCCTTCAGGCTTGCGCACCCCCCCGGGTGACAGGCAGGAGCCATCCCGATTCCGTAATGAATCGGGCGATGCGGCCGATGCTGGGTCCTGTGAGGTCGGCCAAACCGCTGAAGAACGGCGAACCCAGCACCCGGAGTCGTCTCCTCGCTAGTGCTGGGCAGTGGCACATCAGGTGCTCAACACTCTCCTCCTCGTCCACATCATCGCAGCTGCGGCAATGGTCGTTGAAGGGGAGTCCGAGTCTCCTGGCGTGTTCGCCGTTCGTCCAGTGTCCTGTCAGCACAGAAACTGTGGAGTAGATGGAATTCCGCTTTAGTCGCAGTAATTCGCGTGTTCTGCCATGGTTAAGCGACGGCCAGGTTTCTCTGGAGATCCTGCAAAGGTTCTCCTCCGCCCAGAGTCGATTAGCCAGGCGAAGGTACGCCTGCTTGACCATCAATTTGACAGTCGCAAGGGGGATGCTACACTGCGTAGTAGGTGCTGGAAGTAGAGTGCCCTTTCTGGCCAGCTCGTCCGCCATGCAATTGCCAGGGACGCCGCTATGCCCAGGGACCCAGCTCAGGTGAACCCTGGCATGCTCCGCTAAGTCATTCAGAGCGGCCCGGCACTTTGCTACCAGTTTGGAAGAGGTATATGTACCCCTCAAGGATTTGATTGCAGCCTGGCTATCTGAGAGGATACAAATAGCCGAGGGGATGAGGGGTTACGATCGCAACCGCTCCACTGCCAGCAATATTGCCATGGTCTCCGCTTGGAAGACGCTACAGTGGTCGGGGAGCCGAGCAGTAATGTTGGCCCCCAATTGGTCGCAGAAAACCCCACACCCGACTCTATTTTCAAGTTTAGAGCCGTCTGTGAAGATTTCGACGGCGTTTGGCAGTGAGCGACAGTCCTCTGACCAGTCGCTCCTGCTAAGGATCCCTATCGTGAATTTATGCTCGAAGATAGGGGGAAGGACTGTGTAGTCGATGTGCGTCGGGGTTGGAAGATCCAGCCCGAGGATCCGAGAGTGGCCTAAGTCCGCCCGTGCCCAACTGCGTATGGCATTCAACCGTACAGCGGCAATTTTGGCGGACTGCCTTACTAGTAGGGTCGAAGGAACCCAGTTAAGCATGGTAAAAAGCGCCTTGGTAGGCGTGGAACGGATGGCACCTGTTATGAGAGTGGCCGCAAGTCTCCTGACTCTATCGAGCTGCTTCAGGTTCGCTTGGCTAGCCGCCGCAGGCCACCATACCACAGCGCCGTAGAGGAGGATGGGCTCTACCACTGCCTCATAAAGCCACGAAGTAACGCGAGGCTGGAGCCCCCATCTAGCACCTACTGCCCGTTTGCAACAGTAGATGGCCCTGGAGGCCCGTTTCGCCCTTTCCGCAATATTTACGCTCCAGGTTAGCCTGGAGTCCAATATGAGCCCCAGGTATTTCACCTCCTTACTCAATTTGAGCTGGGTACCATTTAGGGTGGGAAGTCTGAAAGACGGGATCTTATATCGCCTTGTAAAAAGGACAAGATCCGTCTTTTCCGGGTTGGCCGTAAGGCCGCAGGAGTTGCTCCATGAGGATAGGATGTCCAAGAAATGGTTCATCCGCTCGGAGAGCACACTCGGAAATTTGCCAGCTATGGCCATTGCAACATCGTCAGCATAGGCAACGACCTTGCAGCCAGCAGCCGCTAGGTTGACAAGCAATCTGTTCAGGGTGAGATTCCACAGGAGTGGCGATAGAACGCCCCCCTGGGGGGTTCCCTTGGTGACTGACTTGCGAAGATGCGCTGTCCCCAAAGTGGAGTTAATACAGCGGCTACTAAGAAGGGCGCCGATGAAGTCTACTAATCTACTATCAACGCCGAGATCCGAAAGAGCCACCCCTATCGCAAGAGGGCAGACATTATTAAATGCGCCCTCTATGTCTATAAAAGACACCAGGGTGTACTCCTTGTATGTAAGCGACTTGTCTATGTAGTCGACTAGGGAGTGCAACGCAGATTCAACCGACCTACCCCTTGTGTAGGCATGTTGCGACTCGGAAAGAAGAACTGGGTCAATCAAGCTCCTGATGTGGACGTCGAGTATCCTCTCGAGGGTCTTCAGGAGAAACGATGTCAGGCTTATTGGCCTGAAGTCTTTTGCCTTGACGTGCGAGGTCTTCCCGGCCTTGGGAATGAAGACAACATCCACCTCCCGCCATGGGAGAGGGATGTAGCACCATTCCAAGCATGCCCTGAAGATCGCAACGAGCCATGGCACCGTCGATTCCGTGGTTTGCTGTAATTCAGCCGGAATGACGCCGTCCGGTCCCGGAGATTTAAAAGGCTCGAAGGAGTTAATAGCCCACGTAACCATGGTGTTATCAATGCGGACGTCCGTTAAGGACCACGAATGCGATTCCTCCGGAATTACCGCTTCAGCAGAGAGGGGGGTGCTTCCTGGAAAGTGCGCGTCTACTAACACTTCTAGGGTTTCCCCACTGGACTCCGTCCAGTCACTGCCTGCCTTCTGAATGGTGGTGGGAATAGACGGGGAGCTGCTGAGAATCCTGCGGAGTCGGCCGATGTCAGAGACCTTCTCGATACCGCCGCAAAAGGATTCCCACGATTCCCTCTTTGCCTGCCTGACCTCCTGCTTAAAGGCTCTGAGGTCGGATCTATACGCGTCCCAGGTGTTATCCCTCTTGGCCGCATTGAAAGAGCGTCTGCATGCACGCCGTAATCTAGCGATTTCGGCGTTCCACCAAGGTGGTTTTGTCTTGCCCCGGTATATCCTAGGCTTACAAGCAGCAGACGAAGCACGACTAAGTGAATTAGTTAATGTGGCCACCGCGGTCTCAATGTCTCCAGGACACAGGAGCCGCGGAGGAGATAAGGGCAAACTAGAAGATACGGACAAACAGAAAATCTCCCAGTTTGTCTTACGCTTATTGCGGAAGGGGGGTCTGGCCGGCACACTCAGGTCCAAACGGAAACTGATGTACCGGTGGTCAGAGAAGGAGCACTCCTCCAACACCCGCCAGTCCCTGACCAGGTGCCCAGAGAGCGCGTTGGTCAGTGTGACGTCCAGAACCTCCCTCCGAGTAGCGGTAAGAAACGTTGGCTCCCTACCTCTGTTAGCAATACCTAGGTTAGTATTCAATATAAATTGAAAAAGCGACTCACCCCGTTCGTTGTGGTCACTACTTCCCCAGGCATCGTGGTGTGCGTTGGCATCCGCCCCGATTATGAGTGGAATGCCTCGCTCGCTGGCTGCTGCGGTCACCTCCCTCAGTGGCCCGTAAGGGGGTGCAGGCCCGTGGTCGTGTGCCATATAGCTGGATACAATCCAGTAGGTCCGGGAGTGTATCTCAGCAGCTATGGCCACGCAATCCCCGTCGCAGTACCTAGGAAGAAGAGAGGCATTAAAGGTGTCTCTAATGAGGGTGCAGGCCCTAATTTTACCTGCGCCGTGGTGGGATACCGTCCTGTATCCGTTGAGGCTGAGCCCTCGAACCCGATCTTCGGCGATCCATGGCTCTTGGACTAGCACGACGTCCTCCCTGCTGGATGCCAAATGGAGGAGGAGGGCAGCCGAAGCCGCCTTGGAGTGGTGGAGATTAATTTGAAGTATCCCCACCATCCCCAGGAGCGTCGACTACCGTGGCGTCGCCGTCCTCCTTCCCGGCGAAAATATCGTCCAGGTCGGACAGCGAGATGTTCTCGTCCTCAGGATCACAATCGGTCCTCACCTCAAGACCTTCGAAGAAGTCGCCGATCATTTCCGAAGCGGAAACAACACTTTCGGCGCCGTCCTCGGAGGCGGTGTCGCGGACAAGGGGCGCCGCAGAAGGCCCCGGTGTTACCCCTAGTGGGTTCTGCGGATCGGAGGGGGACTGGTCACCTCGGTAGACCCGCAGTGTGACTGAGTCAAAGCCGTAGCTAACAACTCCTCCGGTAGCGGCAAGTGGCTTGAGGGATTCCTTATTAAGGATAATCATCGCTTCCCTCAGCGAGCCACGCGGTTCGCTAACCCACACCACCTTCCAGTTGTGCGTGGGAAGCTCCGGATTGCCGGTCCGGAGGTAGTGCAGTATTGCTGCGGGGTCTGACGGTTCAGACGGAACCCAGGTCTTGGAGCGCGGTCTGCTGGGGATCTCGTCCCGGGGCACCGCGCGCAGGTCGGCACCTGGCCAGACTTCTCCCAGCTTGCACACTGCCAACCGGAACAGGTCCGCAGAGCGCTGGTCAGAGCAGGCCATCAGCTTCACACGGCCTTGGTGCCAGCCTGCATCCCTGCACTTAGGAGGGGGACCCGGGTTCGCTGCCAGAACCTCGTCATAGACTGACAGTAGGGCCAACCTGACTGTCCGCCATTTTTCCGCAGAGATAGCTCCGTCTGCATTATTAGCGTCAACAAGAGCCCATACCAAGCTACTCTTGGTGACGTCACTAAAAGTCCGACCAGATGTCGGAGTCGGTGCCGCCAGCCTTGGCCTCTTATTGGCCTGTGCCACTTGCGGAGGTTGTTGCTGTTCCTGCGACCTCTGTCGCTTGGAGGCAAATTGGGAATGGGGCGAGGTATTCTTTGTATGAATATTTTTCCTTGCCCATTCCAAGGAGGCTTGATCTCTCTCCGAGAGTTCACCCGGAGGGATCTTCTCTAGCCTGCGGAGGACCTTGTAGGCCGTCTTCCTAGTTCTGTAGGCCTGCGTAGAGGGGGCGACATTGGAGCTAGCGCCTGAAGGAGGGGCGGCGCTGTGGGAGGCTACAGGGACAGGCTGAGCTGGGCTTTTCGCCGAAGGTCTGCCGCCCTGAGCAAGTGCGGGCTTGGGGGGCAGGACGCGATCGCCCGGCGGTTTCTGCCTGGTAGCGGTCGCGTTGCCCGAAGAGGACGGGTGGCCCTTGGTGCCGACCTGCTGCTGCCTAGCTACTGGAGCCCTAGCTGCAGAGGCGGGTTTCCGCTCCCTTTGCGGGTTAAGCGGGCGAGTACCCTGGGGAATCGAAGTGCGCCCCCCTTTCAGGTTAGGCGCACGCGTCCCCTGTGGGTTGGGCGTGTTTTTTGAATTTTTCGAATTCATGTCTGTTGGGTCCCCACTCGTGGCCGCTATCGCCGCCCGATTGCGTAGTCACTATAGGATCCCATGGTTATCTTTGCAAGCAGTGAGGCCATGCGAAGGGTTGGCAGCTGCCCTTATGGGGTCAGCTGCTCAGAGCCAGATCCAGTGCAAGTCAGGAGTGAAACTCAACTGACGCCTACGCCACCAACTTAACGGCGACGGGCATTGAACGTACCACGAGGCCTGCCAGGGTTTTAACGGGACGGAGGCGGCCGTGGCATTAGCCTGAAAGCCATTTCCACTGGGTGTCACTCCAGTGTACTCAGGTAACAGAATACCACGACCACCGGCCCAAAGCAAACAAGTCCAGATGGAGGTGAGAGAGGTCCGGAGACGAAAGCAGGGTCGTAACAACCGATACGTATATCGGGGGGGGGGGGGTCAGGCAGGTCATTTGGCGTTACCCAGGATGCACCACGAGGAGGCGACCTGCGTTACATACATTTGACATTAGCTGCCAAACAAAATGCAAATGCAATGCAAATGAGGCAATGTAAACACTTTCAAATGACTCATTCGAAACTACGCATTTGGGTTCAATGTAAACGTAGTATAAGGATACGAAAAATCCCCTAACATGAAATATAAATCTCCTAAACATCCTCCTAAACAATTCTTCCTCCTAAAAATTCTCTTAAAATGCCAAGAATCTCCTAAATCTAGACGGAATTCTCCTGATCTGGCAACACTGCAATGCCAATAAAGCCAAATCACAGTGCTGCCAGATGGATTTTAAGCAATCCCCCTATAAGGAAGTTAATTTCCCCTTAAAAACAAAATGTTCCCCTCTGTTTATAATACACACATAAAATGAATAGTTCATGAAAATTGCTCATTATATTTTTTTTTTAAATACGAGCCAACGCGCAGGGAATACCCCTATAAATGCGAGTCATTGCGCTGGTTCAGGAAGGATATATAGGTTGGGAGAAAGGATGTTGGGTGAAGAATTTATGGACTCTTGCCTTGAACCCATCAAGATCATAAGTGCTGGGGAAACTATCTGCAGGGAGACCATTCCACAATCGCGCTGTATGGGCCAGGAACGAACTTTCCCTGTAGTGCGTACTGCGCTGGAACATCGTTTCGACGTGGAATGCATGGGCGCCAGTGTTCAAACAAGCAAGCAAGCTGCTCATCTCCACTGAGCAATTACCGAAATCGTATCGGTAAAATAAACCCAGGAGTCAATAGAGCTGGATGCCCTACTGTCTCCTATAAGTTTAATCGCACGGTTTTGCACCCGATCCAAGAGCTCCAAATGGTTTGGTACATGAAATTAAAATAATGATCCACTAGCCAATATATCTGAAAAAGGTGTTGATATAACAACAATGCATCTTGGTTGGCCATAGACATTTTAAAAAGCGTAAATTAAAAATGTGTAAAATATTTATCATAAAAATACCCCCCAATCCAAACAAATAAAGCCCAAATCTAAGGGGAAACCCCTAATCTGGCAACACTGCCAAATCAGCTATTTACCCAAGGTTTATAGAATAGATTAGATAGTTAGAATAGATTAGATAGAATAGATAGTATTCTATAAACCTTGCTATTTACCCGTCAAATACATTGCAAATTGACTGTGCTTCTTCTCTAGCGAAATATTCATATCAGGGTTACTACCAGCGTTGCCACAAGAAAAACAAATTCATAACCAGGAACAAAAATCAAAATACACAAAATGCCCAAAAATAGTAACCACAATGCAACAAAAATAACCAAAATGTTTATTCGACATAAACAACTACTTTACTTTTACAAAATAACAACACTTTTACAAAAAGTAGTCTTTCTTTTACATTTGCTTTGCTCTTTTCCGCATTTTCCTTCAAATTTCAAACCGGCCCACAGTGGGGTAATTGATGCCGAAAATGCCGATTAATTCACCCAGGCTATTTAGATATGAAATAACTATTAGGTTTAGTTAATCGAACATTAGAAAGTAAAAAACAAATGTTTTTGGGCATACTTACGTGGAAATTTTTTTTAAAAACGGTAAAAACTAAAATAGTTTCAAAAGATAAATCTTGCACTATTCTAATGAAAGTTAAGTTGAACAGTTTACGGGTGTCGAGTGTGAAATGGATCTCCTGCTGGGGATCTTGAGTAGCACAGGGCTCGGTCAAGCGATGTTATAGCCGCAGTACCGGAGGTACCCGACCGCTAGCCTCTGTCGCAGCCAAGACCGCAGTGCGTGGTGCGGAGCCACATCCTGCTCGAGGTGACACTGCTGCGGAGTCCGCTACAGCGAACACCCATACAGAACACTGCGGATCTAGACTGGGAAGTCAATAAACATCTCCCCCTAAAATCAGGGTGTTATGCGACCCGTGCCCCTGATTGGTTTGCAGCCGGGGGGTGAAGTACCTGGCTGTGTGCGAACGGAGCCTCCCCGACACCGGGCCGACTCGCGTGTAGTACTTGTCCTTGCCATGGCAGAGGGGGCGCTGTCATGGTCGACCATCGTTTCGCCCCCACCTCCTCAGGCCCGCCGCGCTTGCCTTGTCGAGCAAAGCGGGCGATTATGAACTTGAAAAATGGCTTCTTCCGGTTTGGCCTCGGAACTCGCGGGAGACGAGGATAACCTCTCCCTAACTGACTTGGACAACCTCTCAGGGCTAAGTCAGGACACATTAACTGAGAGCGTCGGGACGCGCGCCAGTGGCGCCATCCCGGCACCCGTTTTACCGAGCGGACCGCAGACCTCCAGTGAAGAGAAGCGCGACGCGAAAAAACCAAAAAAGCGGACAGCGAAGGCCGCCTACAACCACGCCCTATTCGTTCTCGCTAAGATAGCTGAGAATGAAAAGAAGGGCGTAGCGGTCGAAAGGGACGCAGCCGACAAGCGAAGGTACCAGGCAGTCGTCGATGAGTACCTCGCAGCGCAGGCTCGAGCAGAAGAGCAGCCGACTACCAGCGGAAAGGCAGCTGCCATGCTGAAAAGGGTTAGGTCCCAGGAATCTTCTGACAACCATGCCAAACGAGTGAAGGACGCCAGAGGCGCCCCGCGGAGAAAACCGCATTCCTCGAGCGAGCAGGTCCGCCTCTTCAGTGAAGTGGCTAAGGACCAGCTCTGCATGGCATTGGTGGACGAACGTAATAGCACGGGCCGGTCGATCAGCGAGCGATGGGATAAGATCGAGGCGAAGCTTTCCGACCTGGTGTTGGAAAAGCTGAGAGCAAAACCAGGATCTATCCCCAGTTTCGACTGTTCGGACGTGGTCAGGGGCCATCGGGTGATTAGATGTGACGACGAGGCCTCGAGGGTATTCTTGCTCGAGTGCGTCGCTAAGATCAGCGACGCCTGGGAGGGTCTGAAGCTCAGACTAGTACCGGCCAGCGAGATCCCCAAGAGACCGAGGGCGCGCATCTGGTTGCCTAAGGGGCAGACTGACCACGCGAGAATAGTGGAGACACTCGCTCTGCAGAACCCGGAGGTGCCTATGGATGACTGGGTCATCATTAAGGCGGAGGAACCCTCGAAAAACAGCCAGACGTTCGTGGTCCTGATCAACCCAGAGAGTGTTGAGGCCATCGAAAAGGCTGACGGAAAGCTGAGGTATGGCATCAGAAAGGCCAGAATCCGTGTCTGGACATCCGACGCGGGTACTGGTCAAGATGACATACCGGCCCTTAATCCGGATGAGGTGGAAGACACCAACAAGTTGTTGGACGACCTGGCGCTGGATGAGAAGGAAAAACCCGGTAAATATGCTTAGGGTCGTGCAGGTGAACCTGAAGCACTCAAAGTGTGCTTCAGACAACTTGTCTGTTCTCCTCAGCGAGGAGAACGTGGACCTCTGCATCCTACAGGAGCCCTGGGTCAGAGACTCCACGGTGAAGGGCCTAAGCATCCATGGGTACAGTATTCTGTACAGGGTCTCTTCAGGTACACCTAGAGCCTGCATATTAGCTAAGAAACATATTAACGCTTTTCTATGTTGCAGCCTGAGTAGTGATGACCTCGCCGTTGTGAGGCTCACGGACGCGCGAGGGCTACCCCTAATGGTGGCGGCATCATATATGGCCCACGACAAGCCGGCACCACCAGCGGAGGTGCAGACAGTAGTGGAGGCAACCCGCAACGCCAAATGTGACTTGCTGCTGGGGTGTGATGCAAACGCCAGGCACACACTTTGGGGCAGCAGCGAGGACAACGAAAGGGGTGAGTCTCTCTTCAATTTTATCTTAGATTATAACCTTAGTGTCTGCAACTTCGGTAACTCTCCTACCTTCACCTTCCCGAGCTCAGAGAGCTTTCAGGGGTGGGAGGAAGTACTTGACGTAATTCTGCTATTCGACCAGACGAATTTGAACATTGAGGGTTGGAGGGTGTCCGACAAAAAGTCTTTCTCGGACCACAAATATATCATGTTCAGTGTTGACACACCGGGGTGTACTCCAAAAAAGTTTAGGAACCCACGGAAGACGGACTGGAACAGATACGAGAGAATCGTGAGGTCCCAATTCCTAAGGATCCCAAAATCTAGCATTAGCTCTATATCCGAGTTAGAGAAGAGAGCAAATCGGCTCGAAAAAACTCTCACTAGGGCATTTGACCAATCTTGTCCGATTCGTCACGAAAGGAAACCGATTCCACCGTGGTGGAACACGGAGCTTTCTGAGTTGAGGAGGGAGACCAGAAGAGTCTTTAATGAGTCCTACAGGACCAAGGTTTGGCAGCCATACAGGGAATGTCTGCGCAAATACAAACGAGCTATTGGATCTGCCAAGAGGCAGTCCTGGCAAAACTTCTGTTCTTCGATTGAGAACGTTAAGGAAACGGCCAGGCTTAGCAAAGCTCTTGCCAAGGGATATTCACCCCCGACGCTTTTACACAGGCCGGATGGGACAGCCACGAAATCAGTGGCAGAGTCATTGGAACTCTTAACATCCACTCACTTCCCCGAATGCGATGTGACCGCACCCAGGGTGCTACCAGTTCGGAGCCCTAGGGCGAGAGCGGTCGCCCAGAAGGTGATCTCTAGGGAGGTGACCCGCTGGGCTATCGGCACCTTTTCTCCATACAAAAGTCCCGGTCCAGACCGAATTCTGCCCATCATGCTACAAAGAATGGGGGAAGGCGCAATGGACTGGCTTCGAGAGCTCTTTGTTAGCTGCATAGCACTGAATTATGTACCCAAATCATGGCGGAAGGCCAGGGTGGTATACATACCAAAGGCAGGCAAAAGAGGACATGTCCTTCCGAAGGACTTTAGACCAATACGCCTGACTTCGTTTGTGTTAAAAACGCTCGAGCGCGTACTGGACACGTATATAAGAGGAAGCCTAGAAGAGAACCATCTATCCACGGCTCAGCATGCATACACGAAAGGTAAATCCAGACTGCTCTGCACGAGGTCGTTAGGACCGTAGAGAGATCTCTGTCATTTAAAGAATATACCCTGGCGGCGTTTCTTGACATTGAAGGGGCATTTAATAACGTGGCTAAGGAAGCCATAGTTAACTCTCTGATAGACCTACAGGTCGAGGGTTGCATCTGTTCGTGGATTTCGGCCCTGCTAAGTAGCAGACAGATCCAGGCTGAACTCGGCAACACGAGTATCACACGATATGCAAAGAGGGGGACACCCCAAGGAGGGGTAATATCTCCATTGCTATGGCTAATTACCTTGAACCCCATACTAATGACTCTTAACCGAGGTGGGGTCAAGGTGATTGCGTACGCCGACGACATCATCATTATGGTGACGGGGCCCTTCCTAGACACAATTAGTGGCATCTTGGAGGGTGCTCTGAGGACTCTGAGCGGCTGGGCCGCTCGATGCGGGCTGGGGATTAATCCTACCAAAACAGAGCTGCTACTGTTTACAAGAAAGTACAAAGTTCCCCCATTTCGACTGCCAAAGCTCAACGGTAGCGAGCTCAGGCTATCCTCAGAAGCTAAATATCTTGGAGTCATATTAGACACCAAACTTAGCTGGAAATCTAACATACAGGAGAGAGCAAAAAAAGCACTGGTAGCGTACTACTCGTGCAGCAGACTCTTCGGTAAAAAATGGGGCCTACAACCGAAGATGGTGCGTTGGACCTATACAGCGATAGTTCGACCAATTCTCACGTACGGAGCACTGGTGTGGTGGCCGGCGTTAGAGAAGAACCACAACGTCAATAGACTTAATGCAGTGCAGAGGGCGGCGTGCGTCGGGATTACGGGGGCCTTGAGGTCCTGCCCTTCTGATGCTTTAAATACGCTTCTTCATCTGCTGCCGATTGAATCTTTTATTAGACGGACCACCGCTTCTAGCGCATTGAGACTGAGAGAATCATCTCAATGGGCGGAAAGACCTTACGGACACAGTAACATCCTCACGAAGGTTCCGACGGACCTAAGGGGAGATACGGACTACACCAAAGAATGTACCGACTTTGGTGCTAGGTTTTCCACGCTCTTTCCCTCCAGAAGGGAATGGGAGCGTTACGCAACTGTTTTTACAAACGTAGAAACCTCCCTATACACAGACGGTTCAAAGATGGACTGTGGTGTTGGGGCAGGTGTTTACACCAGGGATCTGGTAGTGGAAAAAGCTTTTCACCTACCGGATTTCTGCAGCGTCTTTCAAGCGGAAGTCTTTGCAATAAGAGTAGGGATGTTTTCATCTTTTCAGACAGCCAAGCAGCCATCAAGGCACTCACCAAGCCCATAGTGAAATCTAAACTGGTCAGAGACTGTAAAGAATTGCTAGGTTTGGTGGGCGGCCGGGTGGATCTTACCATCTGCTGGATACCCGGTCACGCGGGTATCAGCGGAAACGAGTCAGCTGACGAGTTGGCCAAGGTGGGATCCGCCATGGACTCACAGCCCGAAAGGGTGGCACCGCCTTTAAGTGCAAGGCTAAAACAGATAAAGGAATATTTCCTTAGGAAGGCGGATAGTAGGTGGAGCAATCTTTCCAGCTGCAGAGTGGCTCGACAGATCTGGCCACGCTACGACTCCCACAGAACCAACGACCTGCTGCTAAATTCTCGTAGGAATGTTTCTAGGCTAATGGCCGTGATCACGGGTCACTGGCCGATTGGCCTACACGCAGCGAGATTGGGAATCCCCCACAACCCCTTTTGCAGAAGCTGCAGAGAAACCAACGAGAGTGAGACACTCGAACACTTCCTCTGCGGCTGCCCTGCCTTAGCATTTAAAAGACTAAATTCCTTGGGGAACAGTCTGATTAGCTCTCTAGCTGATCTGTCTGAAATAAGACTAAAATGCATCAAGTCCTATTTGGACGATGCGGGTTGGCTTTAGAGCCCAGTATTTTCTCCCACGCAGGGAAGACCCAGTCGAGGAGGCGACAACAAAACGGCACATAGTGCTACTTGAGTGTGCTCTGAGAGCACGCAGTCGCTGCTACCTACCTACCTGAACAGTTTAATTGAAACATTTCATCGCCAGCTCTTGCAGCCAATTCAATATCATCATTATGATGATGATAATCATTATTATAATCTTCATCAACATTATAAGCCTCACCATTACCATTATCATCATTCCTCATTAGTATCAACTCCATAGTTAGCACCTTTGGACATAATATACATACGATGCACTTTTATGTGGCAATTTTCCCATACTTGATACAATGGGGTCAGAATTAACAAAAAATCGATTACAAATGTTTTCAATGGTATTTTTTCAGTCCATTTTCGTAAAAAATTCTCCCGCCAACACTTGAAATCTTTATTCCGTGCTTCTTGAGCTTCTTCCGACAGTTGGCCGATTGGCAACAAAGCATGCGATATGATTTGCGGTCGTCACAAAAACTATTTGTGGAAAATCGTGGGCACATTTTACCAGGAATAGCATTGTGAAAAATATTTTACAGTCTTTAATCCATAGCCGCGAAAATTTTCGATTTTGATTTGATGTTCACTAGAAACAACCATAAAATGGTGTGAATGTTTTGATTCAAGTCTACATCGATTTCTATTATTGATGCAGATATTTCTGCATTTTGAAAAAACAATAAAAACAACAATAAAACCTATTGCTTACTTGTTTTCATCTAAAAAAGAAACAATTTAAAAAAATTTATTTTGCACATGTCTATTTGTTCTCATACATGACCCATTTGGCCCATGAGTTCGCACACAAAAATCGAAATGCTGGAAATGCTGCGCAACTTTTTTTTTCATAATATGTTACTGAAATATCTTAGCTATACGCTAAGGAAAACAGTTTTGCTCGATCTCACAAGACTCACAACTATATGTCTATGAAAAGGTCCAAAATTGGACAATTATTAAGCTATTAAACAAAAATTCAAATAGAATACTTATAAACATTTTTAACAAAACCAAATACACACTGCATTACTGAAATACCTGAACATGAAGGTTGCGTAACAAATTTTTAAATATGTTTTGAAGTTCACAAAAAGAAATCGTTTTGAAGTAAAGGAAAAAACGCGTTTATCGCTGTTCGCACAAAAACTGAAAATAAATGTTAACTTTCAGAGTGCTTTGCGGGAAAACGGTTAACTATTTTGCAACAACTTTTTCACATAGTGATGCAGAATTTTATCCACTTTAACCCGGTACCAAAAACATATTTGTATCTTTATTTTTCGTTCTTGAATTAATCTTTACTTATATATTACCCCACTGTGCGGCCGGACCTTTTGCTAACAATTATATTGTTACGAATGCTAGTTCCAGTGGGCTAGTACGTATCTCTGGATTGCGTAATTTGAAAATAAAACACACTTAGTTTCTCAAATGCAGTCAATAAAATAAACCAACAATCACTTTATTTCACAAATTTACACTTCACTGTCTTTACACTTAAGTATTTGCTCAATTACTCCGTATGGCACCTTCACTAGTCAAAATCAGACTGACTCGCTGTGCCGCACCCGGCTGCCTTGTATACCTGTCCGGCCATCGCGCAGATCGTTCTCGCACGTTCCGGAGTGGACTAAAGGCAAGGTGTATTAATAAAGGTGAACGCGTAAGACCAGCAACAAAATTCCCATGTATTTTGTTGTTGGATTTGGGTAACTAGCTTGTCAAAATCTTGTCAAAATCAAATCAGAACACAAGCAACACAAAAACAATTTTACCAATTTTTGACAATGTACATCCCCATTCGCAAAAAATCAAAAGAGAATCAGAAGAAAAAAGTTTAAGCAGCTGTGTTGCCACCACTACCTTTATTAATGTGCCTTGACTAAAGGTTTCCATGATTATCGCGACCATAATTGCCAGGTTGGACTAAAAGTTGCCATCATTGCCAGGTTGGACTGAAAGTTTCCATCATTGCCAGGTTGGCCTAAAAGTTTCCCTTATTACCGCGGCCGTCGTTGCCAGATTGAATTATAGCACGGCGCGTAGCGACAGGGTTGCTTTGCACAGCGACAGACTGTCTTATCGTTACAATATTTACATCTTCCCTATTACTTACATTTGAGCAGTTAATAGCCATTTCAGTGACTTCTAAAATATTTTCAATTATTTCTTCATTGTTTAAATCCATTTTTCTTTTAATAATGAGAATATCAGAAACCACGCGAAAATGTGAATGAAAGAAAAAAAAGAAAAAAATTCAAGCAAAGTTGCAAGTAAAATGTCTTCATGTAAATGCATGAAGATTTACGCAGCAACTTCAAAAGAGAATGGAAAAAAGCGCAGGGGGGGAAAGCCTTCGTGTAAATAAGCTCTAAGAGATAATTTTTGTATCAATGTGCAATATGATAAAAAATAACCAAATGAGATCAAAAATCACCAAATAACCAAAACCCATTTTCAAAAATAAAATAACCATTTTTGGTTACAAATATCCAAAACGGCGGCCTATCGTATTAATTGTATCATGCCATAAACTACGATATGTTTAGAAAGCGGACATTACCCCTCCTTTGTAGGGATTGAGGCCTATCTAAACCTCTGCCGTGCTACGGGTCCGACACCCGGTTGTAAACGCAACTCCACGCCGAGACGAAACTCTACCCGCATTTGGGTGTTAAACCACGCCAGCACGGATCTCCCCGAGGGGCCATTCCCATAATCAGGCTGAAGCACAAGGCTCCAGGGGCACCCTGATTCCCGTGATACCAGACAAAGTACCTGGTCAGACTGCGTAGCCGTGCTACTACCAGTTGAGCCCCATTATGCTCGTGGAGTGGTGACACTCAATAGACCAGCCCTCTCGCCCACTCACACATTCACACTTGGCAATACACCAAACTGCCGTCGCCGCCGAAACACGGCACTCGCATATTCATTCAATATGGCAATCAGCTGGCTGGTGGAGAGTGCTTCACGCACACACCACACACCGTCCGTCCGACTAATCCCCATCCGCCCAAGGTCCCTCAAATCTGAGTACAACGGGCACTCACACAACACATGCAACCAATACACTTGCACTCAGGGCTCTCTCATGTAAAAATGCATTGAGTGACCCGTGTCCGGTGAGAAGAAACCCAAGGCTCAAGCCGAAGCCGAAATCCTTGAGCCCTACCACGGACCTCACGTCCCGTATGTACTCATAAGTCGTTCTGCCATGGGGACTTTCGTCCCAACGTTGCAGAACACATTCCTCCAGTATTCGCTTACGCTTCATACTGTCAGCACTTTCCACACCTTCGCCTTGCAGCCACTCATACTGCAGCAGCACCTCTCTATTCCCCCTCCTTAGCCCGAAGCCCACGGCACGCCGTATGATTACGAGATCTGGAGGAGCCGCACCCATCAACACTTGCAATGCATCGGTTGATACAGTGCGGCACACAGGCATAAACCCTAGCATCATTACACGCTGAATAGACAGCAAGTGTTTGCGGCCTACAACCGTCGCGGCCAATTCGTGCCATGCCGACGCTCCGTACGTAGCACAAGCTACGAACAGACCGTGGTAAATGGCACGAACTGCGCGTCGGCCGAGTCCCCAGTCACTCCTGAGTATCCGGCGCACCTTACCCATCATACACACAACCCTCTCTTTCAGCCTGACCAAGTGGGGAGCAAAACTCAATCGCTCGCCAATGGTTAGCCCCAAGTATTTGACTTGCGTCTCATACCGGAGGCCAACACCATTCACTCGCACAATGGGTGGACGACTGCGAGCCAGTCTGCCTTTAAGGAGCATGGTCACAGTCTTGTCCATTGCCACATCCACACCCACCGATTCACCCCATTCTCACACCATACACATATATTGCTCCCCAAAGCGCTCTACATCCGCTCTTGATCTGCCCTCCACAAGGATAAACACATCATCCGCATACGCCCAACACTTGCATACTGCTGCCAGACGCCGCAGTAGTGGATTCATCATGTAGCTCCATATATATGGACCACAGACGGATCCCTGCGGGCATCCTCGAGCCACATCTATTACGACCCGTTCATTCTCCCCGATCACACATGCTTTCCTGTCTAAGAAATAGCTCCTCCAGAGAGCTGTTTCCAGGCAGTCGGCATTGTTCAGCCATTCTACCACTTTATCCCAGCGCAGGTGATCAAACGCCCCCCTAAAATCCACAAACACACCGAGCACATAGTTCTCGCTACTCTCACGCACCACCGAGTTAACATACATCCACGCATCTTCCACGCCGAGTCTCTTTTGCAACCCAAACTGTCTATCCGATAGCCCACCCAATTGCGCTTGAAGCCGACCCACCATAATCCGTTCCAGTACTTTGCCAAGTACTGGTAGGAGGCAGATATCCCGATAAGAACGGGGGTTAGTCCTGATCTTATCAGGAGACTTCAAGAGCACCACGACCCTAGCTATTTTCCACGCGAGTGGAAAATAAGCCTCAATAAGGCATTTCTCGTAGATGGCCTCCAGGTACTCCGGAATGACTTTGTACAAGGCTATGCACATCTCGCCAGTCAAACCATCGACACCCGGTGACCTTCTAGACCTAACCAGGCCAAATGCATACTCTAATTCTCCGTCTTCTAATGGCTCAGCAGCTGCCACTTGTGCTGGTGGCGTCTGCTGAACCGCCCTGGGAAAGAACTCGGCTAAGAGAACGTTCACACTGTCCCTCCATATTGATGTCATAGTGTCACCAACACGGAGGGCGCTCACATCCACCTGCTTCTTCTTAGAGCGGCAGATCCAATAGACATGACCCCATGGATCATCCCTATGGTCTGCCACAAACTCCCGCCAATTCTCTTCCTTTACGCGAACAAGCATACTCTTATACCCATTCATACACCTATTGAAATCAGACCTGCGCTGGGCCAAGTGCTCAGAATTGGCCGCCCGGGCGCGCTGAAAATTACGTCTCAGACGCCTGACCGACCGCCTCTTTACACTTAACTCATTCGTCCACCACTTCACCCGCCTCTGATTCACTCTCTCCCATTTCTGAAGCATGCTATCATTTACTCGCCAGACACACTCGTTAAGTCGAGCGACCTGGTCGTCCACATCCATACTCCATACATCCATACATCCAGGTGCGCCATCGCCTGTCACACACACCCGCCCTTTCATTCACACTGTGGGCAGGCACAGTAATCACAATTTCAATCAAATTGTGAACGCTTATGCCCCACCCACCACGGACACGCCAGCTGAATTCAAACATTCTGATTGCTGCCCCATTCACTAGCGTCACGTCAATATCACTCACCCCTTTAGGCCCGTCAAACGTATACCATTCACTTGGTTCGTTGAGAACAACAATGTCTCGCGGAACCAACCATTCACTCATTGCCTCACCCCTACTGTGGCTCTGGTAACTGGCAGCAAGCCGCGATACCTTGCTGAACCACAGCGGAGATACGGCATTTGCATCCATACCTATAGTATCAGGACAGGTGTGCCGCCTGTTAGACGGAACAGAGTGTCAAGATAGTCCAAGTAGGGCTCTAGAGGCTCACCATACTTGCAGTAGACACTGCCCACAATCACTTTGCCCTGGTGTCAGAAAAGACCCGCATTGCTGCAGGTATTCCCCGTACGACACCATTGGTGGCGTACGGTTCCTGCACCAGGCCAATTGCACTGCCACATTCGCTCATACACGCACCTAGCTCGCACATTACGGCATATGCGCCCTGACAGTTTAACTTGACTGCTTGCAGACCCATTAGTGATGAGCCTGCGCCCTGGCCAGAATTTTGCTGTATGCCGTGCAGTCGGTGGACATCATGTAATGCTCAGCCGGCTTGCCCCGAAACGCGCAATTCAGCTCAATGCTGCTCTTACAAATCTCCGAGTGAACCCCATGGACGACAACCCTCGGGCCCAGCTTTTCATTCGCAGCCACCTCAAGCCCAAATTCGCTCAATTTGGCGTTCGTGGTCAGCTTCATTGCTTCGCCCTTCGAGGGGGTGCGAATAATCGCACCGCCACCACACGGTGGCTTCACCTCGTGAACCCTCACGCCCAATGAAGGACCCGCCTCTTTCACGAGGTTGGTGGCCACTTCATTCCCCGATGCCTTAGCACCACGGCTCCGGACAACAACCGACCACGTCTGCGCCGGTTGCACAGTCATGGCCTGCGCAACCGGTACAGGGACCGACGCCGAAGTAGCGGCCGCCTGGGCATGGCCCGTGAGGCCGGAGCCCCCGCACTCTCCAGGCCAGCGATGCGGCACGATACGTTTGCACCCGCCTTCACGGCCGACGACTCAGCACCTTCCGTGCTCGTGCTGGCCACATCCATCTCCTCTCCTCCTACAGTGTCGGCGGGCGAAGCCGCGCGCCCAAGAGACTTGTTCCTCCCGGGCAAAGCCGCGTGCCCAAGCCCTACCCCAGGCAAAGCCGCGCGCCCCTTGCCGGGCGAAGCCACGTGCCCAACCCTATTACGAGGGGGGCGACCGGACGTCCGCCGACACCGACTCCGCGTCAGAAGACGTTATATCGGTCGTTTCACGACCGGACGGCTCCCGGGCAGAGTCTCCTATCACACTCCCCTTGCGCTTAGGGGGCCCCATTCACACTATGCACTCTATTCACACTAACTTATTTACATATAACACTAAGACTTATTTACACTATTTACCCTACTCTACAACAACAACAACACTCACGCAACTCAAGTAGTTGTAGCCAGGGTTTGAAAAACTGCCAGCATATTAGCAAAAGCATTAAAAATATGCTGTCGCTGTGCTGCGGCAGCATTCCTTTTTGCGTAAGCGATTTTATGCTTTGCTTTGCTTTGATCATTTGAACAGCAAAGCCACAGCACGGCAGCAATTCATGCTTCGTTTTGCTTTACTGTTGCTGTCGCTGTGCACTTTTCTTGCAGCACAGTTGCAGCTTAGCATCTCATTTTTGTTCGATTGCTATAGGCTATTGCTTCGCCTGCAACAAAATGAGAGTTCCAGCAGCAGCGACAGCACAAAGCAAATTTGCTTTTGCTGTTGCTGTTGCTGTCAATCATCATCATCATCAATTTCTGCTAGGAAACAAAATGTGAAAGTGCAAATAAATAAAAAATATTATTTCGCTCATATATTGGACTAGTAACAGAAGACACACTGTCTTTCAATGTTCTAAACTCGGCTCATATGAGAAATATAATCGATCCTAACAGCAAAACCAACAGCACAGCGGCAGCACAGTTTTTGGTTTTTATGATTGCTGTCTGCTTTGCTTTCGAGCAGCGCGCGTCGCACAGCACAGCGACAGCACAGTTTTGGGTTTTTTAACCCTACTGTCATAACGTACGTCTGCGAGACGTATGCTCTTTTTACGTTTTGCGCAATAAAGCGCAATAGAGCAATAAACACTTACTACTTATAATTAGCAACTATTTTTATTTTACAGAAAAATATACATATTTCTGATGTAAGTGAAATATTTGCTGATATCGTACCTTTAAATATCGGTTTAAGATCGTAAATCTGTATACGTCTCCCAGACGTATCGTTATGATTTCAGGGGTAAAAAATAACGTTATGACACCAGGGTTAAGATTGCTGCCTGCTTTACTTTCGAGCTGCACGCGTCGCCACAGCACAGCGACAGCACAGCTTTGGGGATTTTGTGATTGCTTTTGCTTTGTCTTTGCAGCGGTCACTGGTCGCAGCGACAGCATAGTCGAAGCAAATGAAATGAAAGCATTTTCAAACGCTGGTTGTAGCAACAGCTACTATACACACCACAAGTGCCTTACGGCTACTTGCTTGAGCTCAAGCAGTACACAAACAATGCACACAGCCCACCTAACGGCAACCTGTTTACACATTTGTGCACACAAACAATTTACACACAAGCCACCAACGGTGACTGGTTTACGCAAAACTACGCAACAACAATTTTAAACAAGCCCCTTACGGTAACTTGTTTACAATTTCTACGGACGCTTACCGCTACTCCCAATGCAAAAACAATTGCAAACACTCGCGCACTAATAACGCACTCGAGAAAAAATCGCACTTGCAAACACACGTCCGCACACGCTGGTGTCTAAATCGACACTGTCAAAATCGGCCAATCAAAATCAAGCCATCGGCAACCAATCAGCCATTTTGACAATCTAGACCTATTCCCAAATTAAAAAAAAATCAACTTGAATCAGCTGGTTCAACGGAGGTCACCTGTATTGAATTCGCTTTGAGTGAGACTGAGTACGGAGAGCCACAAAAATGGGCGTACACAAAAAGACAGTTGTCGTCGAATGTTCTCGTTGAATAGTGTGGTGGTGCAGTTTAAATTTATGACCAAAAACAAGATTACTATGGTGTCACAAATAACAAAAAGTTCATTTTTTAAACCGAAAATTTGCTAAAAAAAAAAAAATTGTGCACATGGGGGAAACTGGGGTAAATCGGTGGAAGTAACGAAATTTCTCTGTTGGGAACAATAAAATACGTGATTTCATAAAGCGTCTTGAAGTTTGACAGTTTGTGCGCAAATTTCGGCGAAACAGCACGTGCTTTTCTTCTTTTTGTGAAGTGAGTTTAAAAATATCTCAAAGTGGTAAACTAATTTTACTTACATTATTTTCTATTTTTTCGAAAAGTGTTGCTAATTAAAGGTCATTAAAGTATTTTAGGTAAGCAAATTAAATCAAGTAAAATAAAGCATATGGGGCACATTTACAAAATATATATTTTTAAGATTAACTTGTCCAAATATTTTGTAAAATAAGTTTATTTTTATCCAAATTATTATTTTTTGTGTTCATTTTTTGTTAACTAGAGACTTATAAATAACTAGTTTATTTTTTCCTTCGCGTAAAATGAAATATTAATAAATATGTAACGAAACTTTGATTGTTTTTAATCAGAAGCGATTTTATTTCCTTCCACAAATATAAATGTCAAATGTTCCCCTCCCAAAGTCAAATATGCCCTTGACAGGGGTACATTTGACAAAATGACTTTTTTCAAAAAATATTGTAGCAAAAGCGCAATGAAATAGACACGTCTGTTCGGTATGAAGAACTTTATTGGAGTAATTATTAAACTGGAAAGGAAATTCAATATGGAGTTATCGCAATTGGGTTGCCAACTAACTAAATACAGTGTTGCAAACTAAGTACAGTGTTGATTACCTACAAGCTCTGCCTCAACCCAAGTGCGGTTTTACAAATGTTCAAAATTCGATTTACATATTCAAAAATATCAGTTATACAATCTGGTTACGAGAAGTCGATTTTTAACAATTTGCACAAATATCTATGCTTATTTTTATTTAAACATTTGGTAAAGATATCTGCCACATTTTCCGACGATGGGATGTACTAAATCTCGATCTCGTTAGCCAGATGCTTT
This sequence comes from Melieria crassipennis, assembly GCA_963668005.1. NCBI lineage: Eukaryota > Metazoa > Arthropoda > Insecta > Diptera > Ulidiidae > Melieria > Melieria crassipennis. The sequence continues at coordinate 33,739,031 of OY764963.1, read as the reverse complement.
TCACGAACGAAATGATACTTAATGTCTATGTGTTTGCTGCGTTTGTGTGAGATAGGATTCTGCACCAGAAACTTCTCGCCTTGATTGTCGCATAAATTTTGTGTAGCGCTGCTGACGTATGTGTCGAATCGCATCTCGGCTAGCAGACTTCGATGAAATGCAACTTCTTTAGCTCCTTGGCACATAGCAATGTATTCAGCTTCCATGGAGCTCAACGAAATTGTACTCTGTTTCTTGGACTCCCAAGCGATGGGACCGCCACCAAAAAATAAAACAAATCCGCTATAGGACTTACGATCGGTTGTCTCTGAACCCCAATCAGCGTCTGTAAAGCATAACAAATTTGCATTATTAAATTTGTACGTCAAGGTACCTTTCGTGTTCGCTTTTAAGTAACGCAACACATGCTTCGCAGCTACGAAATGCTCTCTATGCGGATGACTGTGGAATTGAGCCAACTTAGAAACGATGTGTGCGATGTCAGGTCGTGATATAACCGCCAAGTATGTTAGACCACCAATGAGCGACTGATAGTTTTTTACGTCGACACCTTCACAGCTTTCGTTGTTGCGGCGCAAAAGGTGTGCTCGCTGCTTTACACTCCAACATATTCCAGCGTTCCAACAGCTCACGCGTGTACCGATTTTGATGAATCGAAATTTCGCCTCGAAGCCCGTCTCGCTCGACTTCCATGCCCAAATAGTTTTTAATCGGACCCCGATCAACTGCTTCCACCTGCGCGATTAGTTTTTGAACGATGTCGCGCATAGTTGATTCTGAAGCACATGCCAAAAAAATGTCGTCGACATATAATGTTACTAAATTTATTTCCCCTTCAGCTATCATTGTGTACAAACAGGTGTCAGTCTTACACCTCGTGAAACCGATATTGGAAAGAACAGAGTTGATTTTATTGTTCCAATCTCTGCCTGCTTGCTTTAACCCATATAATGATTTCTTCAATTTGCAAACTGTATTCGGGTATTCGTTGCTTTCAAACATCTCTGGTTGCCGCATAAAAACTTCTTCTTCCAGCTCTCCGTTAAGGTATTAATTAGGTAATTTATGCCGAACAGCCAATGCCAACATAAGGCGAATTGTCGAATGCCTAACGACTGGCGCGTATGTTTCAAAAAAATCTTCAAATTTCTTTTGGCCGCAACCTTGCGCAACTAAACGCGCTTTCCGCTTCTCCGTTCCGTCTGCGTTATATTTGGTCGTAAAAGCCCACTTACCTCCAATAATATTTTTTCCGAGTGGACGATCAACCAATTCCCATGTGTTGTTACGTATAAGAGCATCGTACTCTGCTTGCATAGCAGTCTGCCACTGAGTCCTATGCGCCGACTCCAACGCTTCGGCAGTTGTACATGGATTTTCGCATAAATCGTTCAGCTTCTCATTTGCAAACATTTTGCTCGGCCTTCCAGGCTTACCAGTGCGATTTAACTTCGGCCTGCCTCTCTTTCTTTTGCCACAAACTACTTCCACCTCTTCGTCTGATGAAAGTTCTTCCTCTTTTGCTTGCTCTTCGCCCGTACGAATGTTGTCAACACCTGCGATTCCACCCAAATAGTTCTGCTTAGATCTGCAGTCGCAACTCTGCTTTTGCTGTCGCCGCTATCGTCATTTCTGCCTGCACCGTGTTCGCTCTCACCGCTTCCGTTTACAACGCTTTCTCTCATATTTGAAATGCTCACATCTTCGTTACTCGAATTGTTGTTGGAATTTGGAAATACGAAAAACTCTTCTTTGTCGCTCGTTGCTCGTCAATGGCTGCATCACCTGCCGAAACAGAACTTTCAAAGAAAATTACGTCACGTGCAATGACAATTGACTTTGTAATTTTGTTGTACAGCCTGTAACCCTTTGTGCTATTAGCGTAACCGACGAATGTCAATTCCACGCCTTTTGGCTCAAACTTTGATTTATTATTCTGCTTTTGATTTTGAAATGTGCCACTGATGGCTTCCTCCCAAACCAACATTCGAATGGTGTTTTAGTGTTCAACACCTTAGTAGCAGCACGATTGCGTATGTACGCCGCTGTATTTACCGCTTCCGTCCACAAATTTTGAGGAAGATTTGCGGACCGCAACATCCACCGCGTCATCTCTACTAGCGTACGATTAGCTCTCTCCGCAATTCCATTCTGCTGTGGCGTGTAGCTTACCGTCTTTTGGTGTACGATACCATTTCGTCTAAAGTATTCTTCGAAATCAGCATTCACGTATTCCAGCCCCGTCTGCTTCTCTGCCCGCGTTATAAAATTCAAAAACGCCGAATATGCCTGCGATTTGTGACGCAGAAATTGCACTTCAATATACCTCGCGTAATCGTCAATAAAAGTTATAAAATATTTCGAACCACTTGGTGAACACACTCGCATAGGACCGCACAGATCACTGTGTACCACCTCCAGTGCAGCTTTGGTGTGCACGTTTGCGTAGCAGTTAAATGGTTTAGAGCTTATCTTGCAAACTGCGCAAGTCACACAATTGAAGTCTTGAATTTTATTAACGTTTAAACCGCGAACCATATTTTTTTTAACAAGTTTATACAAATCACTCGCATTTAAATGTCCAAATCTCCTGTGCCAAATGTCTAATTCCTTTTTCTCAACAATAGTTCCGTTCAAAAATTCATTTTTATTGTATTTCAAAAAATTTACGCAAAAAATGCCACCACACATTTTCGCTGGGAACACCAGCTTCTGTTCCTGTGTTTTCACATTTGCTTCGTTCTTTTTAAATTCCACCGTATGACCATTACCGATTATTTTGCTCACTGAGAGAAAATTGGAATGCAAGTTCGGCACATACAAAACGTCACATAGAGTTATATCAGCACTCGCTGATTTCAAGTCACATTACCTATTCCAATTGCACTAACACTCTCACCCGATGCAAGAATTATTCTTTCCACTCGACGCTCAATCGAAGAGAATCGTTTTTTGTCTCTGCACATATGCGACGATGCGCCGCTATCTAACACCCACGCATCGTGTCTCCCAATGAAGTTGTTGGTAACGCTTAGCATTACTGACGATGCTCGGCTTTTGTTTGTCCTGCACTCCGATCGAATATGGCCTCTTTTTCCACATGCGTAACATTTGACGTTTCTCCTCGCCTGTTCTTGTTTCCCGCCATCATTCATGGACTTTCCAGACACCTCGAACTTCTGTCCTTATGCTGCCTCGCTGCATATACGCTTTCTCCATTTACTTCTTCCAAGATTTGAACCTTCAAATTTATGATTTATTACTTATGCTGTCTCGCTGCATATACGCTTTCTCCATTTACTTCTTTTCTCTCACCACGTCGCTGTTCTTCTTCCAAGATTTGAAACTTCAAATTTCCCAATGCTACAATGAAACTGTCCATTTCATCTGGCAAACTACACAAAAGCAATATGCTGAGGAGATCTTCTGGAACGTCTATTCCAATGTCCTTCAGGTCATCCGCGAGCGTACAGAAATCGTTGATTTGCTCAGCACATTTTTTGCCAATTTTAAACCGAAAACGAACAAGTTTTTTGAACAAATTCACCTTGCGTGCAGGTCGGCTTGCCTTGTAAAGATCGCTTAATGCTCGCCACGCTTGTTTCGCAGTTGTACACTTTTTGATGTGTATTAGCTCTGATGACTTGACGCACAAAGTCAATGTCGCTAACGCCTTCTGGTCCAATCTGACCCACGCTGCACGTTCCTCCGCAGTCGCTGCTACTGGACAGGTTTTTTCAACAACATCCCAATAGTCCTGTGTAATTAGGATACTCTTCATCTGCAGTGACCACGCTGCATAATTACCGCTGTTGAGCTTTTCAATTTGCGAGAATGAATTGCTCATTTTATATTTTTTAAACGACAAACGATTTTAACAAATGAATTCCGACTCCGCGTATCGACCAACGATTTTTACAATACCGAAAAACCACGTGCTAGTTATTGCCCAAGGTTTCTGGGCCCATAACCTTTGTAGCAAAAGCGCAATGAAATAGACACGTCTGTTCGGTATGAAGAACTTTATTGGAGCAATTATCAAACTGGAAAGGAAATTCAATATGGAGTTATCGCAATTGGGTTGCCAACTAACTAAATACAGTGTTGCAAACTAAGTACAGTGTTGATTACCTACAAATATGAAATTATAGCGAGCAAAATCTTCCGTAGAAAAAAAAAAACTTAAAATTTCCAAAATTTAATAATCACTTTCGAGAAAGCAGCATTGATTTTTAAAATTGGTCAATCACGTATCGAGAAATATAGGTTTAAAAAAAAGGTGTCAAATGTACCCCAGTTTCCCCTGCTTCTTTTTATATTTCATATTTGAAATTTATATTTTAAATAGAACGTAGCTCACAATATTTCCTAGTTTGTTCCTATTTCATTTTGAATGCTTGCGAATATGCTAAAAAACAATAGTGCGAACTACTACTTGCAAAATGGAATCATGCTCTTTGGGATATGTAAATTCTTGCTGTCATTCAAATTGGCGTACCTTTGCCGTACGTAAACAGAGAATTTTGGAGAAGGCTCTCTTTACTTAGTTTATCTTGTTCATTATATCATGGTATAATGAAAACAGGTATGTAGCAAGGCGAATTAATAAAGGTGAACGCGTAAGGGCAAAAACAAAATTCCCATGTATTTTGTTGTTGGGTTTGTGCGACTTGATTGTCAAAATCAGCTGATATTTCGTTTCGCCTTAACGCATACAAAACAGAAAAAGTGCGCAGAAGCACAAACAGACAAGTGCGAGTAAATTGGTGAGCAGCAAATGTTTGTCGTTTTATCTGAAATCTGAATATTATTCTTCCCGCAGTGCCCATAGAAATATTAGCTCGTCGAACATCACGTGCCAGCTCTATTAACGCCGCTAACGACGACAAGGAGGCACCGACACAGGAGGAAGACACAAATGCTGGTGCGATGCTGCCCAGAATCACAAGTTCCATTCATTTATTCATTCATTCATTTATTCATTCATTACAACATGACGCAATATCATATTTTTCAGATGAGCCAGACAATTTGAGGAATAATAATACGAATAATTCTCGCTTCCCAGCCGATCATGAAGCATCATGCAACAACACCGCCTCATAAAATTGCAACCGAGAGAAATTTTTCCAGCGTTTAGCTGAAGGTTTTTTTTTGTTTTTCGAGGAGGAACCATCAAAAGCCTTCAGTTGTGTGCAACTTTAATGCACTAAACCTCCTAAGTGTCTGATTGGTATTTTGTCGAGAGGCCGGTCAAAGCACTAAGCTCAAAAATGTTCGTCAAGTCTCGTCAGCGGCGTTGGTGAAATGGCTTGGAAGCCTGCCAAGCAAGTTCCAAGCGATTCATCGTTCAAGAAATCATGAAAAAGTACATGAAAGTACATAAGTACATGAAAAATAAAAAAGGCATTTTCTTTCTTTCTCTATTTTCTTTATATTCAGCTTCGTTCTAATCGTCGTCGCTTTGACCATTTTGGCAATCAAGTTGCACGGCGAATTCAAGAAATCAAATCAGCTGGGCTGACAAGGTCACCTTTATTAATTCGCCTTGGTATGTAGTGCCAATTTTAGTGCGTGAAATTCTGGGCATAAGCATGGTAGTCTCTGGAGCTTACTGAACTCTTTGATAGCCGTCAGTTCACTGGTTCTGTTTACCCAGACAACTGATCCAAAAGTAAGGCTTACGATCGTCCTGTAGATCCATTTCTGTATTGATGAAGTGCAATTCCAACTTTTGCTCTTAGTGAATCGCTAGGACATAAGTGTCCTGTTAATACCCCATTTATGTAGACAGAAAATTAAACTTCGCAATCAAGGAATTTTCTCAATTTACATAGGTCTAAATTGAACTCAATGTCACACACCTCAATTTAGTTGTAATCAGAAATTGCATCGAACATGTTTTTGTTTTGACGGAAAAAAGGTTTTTTCTATTTATGTATAAACAGTTTCTTAAAAATATTTTTTGAACATTTAGTAATATTTATTCAAAATCAAATTTTCAAATTTTCAGTTTCTCATTTGTATCTTGATCCGGTCTATTGTGAATGAATTTGCTTATCGATAACAGCACGACTTATAGCCTATTTCCACCGGGCCTTAAATGCATTTAACGCTTAAATGCATTTAACATCGCATTTAAATGCTCTAATTCCCATGCAATTGTTTTTGTATCAAAGTGAGTTAACTCACTTTCAAAACTGAGTTAACTCAGTTTTGCCGTTTATAGACGTCTAACAGAATATGTTATGTTAAAAACTGGAGCAATACTGACAAATGTACAAATTTTGATAGCATGCTTTACGGCGCTGCAAGTGCCGTAAGAACACAAACGAAAGAGGGGATTCGAATAGCGTTCGGTGTGGTAGATTTTTTGCTAAGACAATTACTTTTTACTGAATTTTTCGTAAAAATACATATCGTCTGTCATAATCAAAGTCAAAACTTCTATTATTTGCCAATAATAAATGCTGAAAGAGAAAATCAGAAACGTGGAACTTCTCACTAACCCTCTTGACATTAAAAATTTAGACAGCTCTGGTATCAATCAGCTGACAACTTACATAAATGAAATAAACATTGACAAATGAAATAAATTTTCACAAATATGAAAACGCAGACATTCCTAGACTTGGCGGCTTGGATCGTAATAAGCAATAACGTAAAAAAGCTTCTCTGCGTTGGTCGGTGGCTGCTACTGGACGAACAGGGAAGTACGTTTTTCGTAGGGGTTAGCAATGAGCGCCCATAAACCGCCGCGGACGGCGGCAACAGTTGAGGAGATGTCGACGCCTAAAGGTGCAGCGGTAAGTAGGGATGAAATTAATCCTTTCAGGAAAAGCGGAAAAACGCCACGATCACCGGCAAAAGTGCAAGCTGGTCCACAAGAGGGAACCAGAGCCCCTGGCGAACAGGAGGAGAAGGAAGGCGAAGTACGCTGCGACACTGGGCTAAACATCGAGCAACAGGCAGTGATCGAGACCGCCGATGAGCGACCTAGAAACGGAGCACCGCAAGAAGAAATTGATGTTGTTCTTGCTAAAATAGGCAACAAAATTGAAGAGCTGATCAGTATTTCGGACAGCCAGCGCCACATAAATCAGCCAATGAGGATCTTGATGGCCTCATTAGCTGGGCTGCAAAAGCGTGCATGGGAGTGCAGAAACAGCAGAAAGGCGGTTGTGCTTTCAAAAGCTACACAAACAATCGCATTAAGCGGGAGTGGCCAGCAAGTGCAAAAGCACACGAGAGTGAGTTCGCCAAGGCCGGACTTTCACAGCGGCCGACTTGCTCAGCAAAACACGAAAGGGCAGCAAACGTAAATGCACCAAGCAGCAGTAGTGTATTGCAAAATGGTGCCCGCAAAGAGTCTGCGTGGACCAAAGTGCCAGCCAATAGGATGCCGAGAAAAAAATCAGCTCGGCCCGACGCACTGATCGTCAAGGCAACAGGCCAAGCTTCGTATGCTGATATGCTGCGAAAGGTGAAGGCCGCTCCGGAGCTAAAGGAGCTAGGTCAGAACGTGAACCACGTGAGAAAAACCGCGAAGGGCGAGCTGCTTTTTGAGCTTAAGAGGGCAACATGCTCCTCAACAGGCGATCTGCAGCGGGCGGTGGAAAAATTGTTGCAGAGTGAAGCGGAAGTTAAAACACTTACGCAGACGGCAACTATTGTAATCAAGGACCTGGATGAAGTCACAACAGAGGCGGAGGTAGTGGCAGCACTAGAACGACAATTTCCAGAGGCGGCAGGCCTGACGGCAGCAGCTCTTAAGTCATTGAGACCGGGTTTTGCTGGCACGCAGATAGCCGAGGTTGTACTACCTACAAACACGGCGAATGTGGTGCTAAGAGCAGGTAAAATTAGAATTGGTTGGGTAGTGTGCCGCATACGGGAGAAGTTCCAACTTCGCCGCTGCTATAAATGCCTGGGCTTTGGGCACATGGCCAGACACTGCAAAAGCGAAAATAACTGGTCAGAGTCGTGTATAAAATGTGGAGAAAAAGGCCACAAAATTAGCGGGTGCACCTCGGCGCCAAAATGTATGCACTGCACGGCAAGCCAGCTGAACGCAATTCACGTCACTGGCAGTTATAAATGCCCGGTGTACCAGACAGCGTTAAAAAATATGCAACAATAATGAGGTTTATCCAACTTAACCTTAACCACTGTGAAGCGGCGCAGGATCTTCTCGCCCAAACAGTGGTGGAATGTGATGCAGATGTCGCATTTTTAAGCGAACCGTACGAGCATCGCAGTAATGGCGTATGGGTGTCGGATGAGTCGGGAAAGGTGGCCATCTGGCTCTGTGGGCGAAACCCCTACGAGGAGCAAGCAAAGGTGTCCAGAGGTTTTGTGCGGGCGAAAATTGATGTCATCTTTTGTTATAGCTGCTACGCCCCGCCCAGCTTGACGATAACTGAATATACAGATGTGATTGAGGAAATTATATCTGATGCGAGAGGCAGAACCCCCAAAATAATTGCTGGGGACTTTAATGCTTGGGCGGTGGAATGGGGATCAACCAGGACAAGCGCGAGAGGAAATATCCTTCTGGAAGCGTTTGCGTCGCTCGATGTCATCTTGCTAAACTCGGGAAACCAACCAACGTTTAGCAAAAATGGCAGAAGTTCCTGCATAGATATTACGTTTATCAGCTCTGGCCTTGCGCCATCAGCTGCATGGGAGGTAAGCCCAAGATATACGCACAGTGACCACCAGGCAATAATTGGCAGTATATTGCACAAACGCGGGCACTCAAAGGGGGCCCGCAGAAAACAGTTGCACCGCCGGAAGCAAAGCACGTTCGACAAGGATCTGTTTCAGCTGACGTTAGACAGCTCGTCGCTGGAAAGCTCAGCGACAGAGAAGGTCAAGCAGCTGATGCGGCGGGTCACAGGAGCATGTGATGCATCGATGCGGAGATTGAGCAGTGCAAGGCACCGCGCGCCCGTCTACTGGTGGAACCCTAGCATTGCCGATCTGCGGGCAAAGTGCAACCGCGCCAGACGGCAATACCAGCGGGCCAGTGATGACAGCAGTAGGCTCAACTACCAAGAAATTTTTCGGAAGGCGCGTAAGAGCTTGAAAACTGCCATAAAGGAGAGCAAGAGGAAGAGCTTCAAAGATCTCTTAAGCAGTGTAGATGAAAACCCATGGGGAAAGGCATACCAGGTGGTGATGAAGAAACTTTCTTCATTTTGCCCACCACCTCCAGTTTCGGCGCATTTTCTGGCTAGGATAGTCAGTTGTCTATTTCCTTGCCAGCGGCCATTATTAGATATTGACACTGCTGCAACAGAAGATTGCGACAGCATCCAGCAGGTAACGGTAGAGGAAATCGTGTCGGCGTGCAACAGAATAGGTGACCGGAAAGCTCCCGGCTGTGATGGCGTCCCAAATGTTGCGAATAAGGCAGCTATTAGGCTACATCCGAATTTATTCGTGGAAGTATACAATGCATGCCTCCTTGGACGGACCTTCCCGGACCTGTGGAAGATACAGTGGTTAGTGCTATTGCCGAAGGGTGGCAAGTCCCCCGAAGATCCGTCTGCGTATCGCCCGATCTGTTTATTAGATACAGCTGGCAAAATACTATAAAGAGTTATTGCCAACAGATCGGAGTCAGCTATTGAGGCAGCAGGCGGACTTTCTGAACACCAATATGGTTTCAGGAAGGCCAGGTCAACAATAGACGCCATCAGAGTGGTAGTTGAAGTGGCACGAGAGGCAATTAGCGGCAAGCGATGGAAGGGTGGCAGTAAGGAATACTGCTGCTTAGTAACGCTTGACGTAAAAAATGCGTTTAACTCCGCAAACTGGGAACAAATACTCTCAGCTCTTCGGAAAAAAAGTGTACCAGAATATTTGGTGCAGATTATAGCCAGCTATTTTAAGCATAGACGTCTTATCTACTGCACTGATGTAGGTGAGAAGACGCATATCGTTACCGGTGGCGTTCCACAGGGGTCGGTGCTGGGCCCCATGCTCTGGAATATTATGTATGATGGCGTATTAGAGCTAGACATACATAATTAATTTAATTAATTAATTAATTTAATTAATTGACTGGCACGACAGCCCGCTTACGCGAGACTAAGGCCTAGCTTCCCGCAACCACCCGTGTTGTGCGTGTGAATTTGTACTCGGGTAGAAGGGACCTACAGTTTTTATGCCGGTTCCGAACGGCAGGTTGGGAGCTTTATCATAGGCAATTTTTACTCTCAGAGGTTTGCCATTTCCAGCTGAGAGGACAGCCACCGAAAGAGAAAACGAATTTTCCCGTTATTTTTTTTTTACGTGTTATTACGGGCAGTATTTGAACCTGCGGTTTGCTGCCTTCGACTCGCGGTCCAACGCACTAACCAACTGAGCCACGGCGGCTGTTAGACATACATAGATCAGCCAAAATTATAGGATTTGCAGACGACATAGTTATAGTCGTGACTGGCAAACATATAGAGGACATCGAGACGGTCTGCAATGAAACAGTCTCGAAAGTACAGCATTGGCTAGGGGAAGCTGGACTCCAGTTAGCGGAGCAGAAAACGGAAGTACTGCTTATATCAAGCAGGAAAAAGCTAGAAACAGCAAAAGTGCGCGTAGGCGGTCACACAATCGTGTCAAGTGGTGCGATCCGATACCTGGGTGTCATTCTAGACACCAGGCTAACATTTAAGCAGCATCTACAGCACACAGCCGAGAGAGCGGCAAAAGCGGTGGTTGCGCTATCAAGGCTCATGCCAAACATGGGAGGACCAAGACAGCTAACGAGGTTGTTGCTGGCAAAGGTGGCAAGCTCAATAATGCTGTATGGGGCGCAAATCTGGGCTCCGGCTATGGCTATAAAACCCTATAGGAGGAAGCTTGAGTCTGTATACAGGCTCTGCGCCATGAGAGTATGCTGCGCTTTTCGTACCACATCATACGAAGCAGCATGTGTTGTCGCAGGAATGGTCTAAGTGGATATCCTGGCACGCGAGGCGCACACGAAAGCAAACGGCCCAGAAGATGGCCACCAGAAGCAGCAGAGCATCAGCGAATGGCAACAACGTTGGAATACTACGCAGAAGGGAAGGTGGACACACCAGCTTATACCTAAGGTGGAAGACTGGCTGCTCTGGAAGCATGGTAAGGTAACCCATTACCTCTCCCAATTACTTACAGGTCACGGCTGCTTCAGGGCATACCTGTGTCGGTTCGGCCATGAGGAAAATGCGGACTGTACAATCTGTGTTGGCGAGGCTGAGGACGCGGGGCATGTCCTATTCCAGTGCCCTCGCTACAGGGTCGAGCGAGAGTTGCTGGAGCGCGCACTCGGCACGCCAATAAATGTCCAAAATCTAGTACCACAAATGCTTCAATGCGCAGAAAAGTGGGAAGCAGTCTGCAAGTTCGCTGCAATCATAATGATAGCTCAGCGACGGCAAGAGCAAGAGCGTAGGGCTCTAATCCCACGCAATAGATCCGAGCCAGACCAATAGGGTCAGTTGCCCGCCCTGCGATGCAATGCTTAGCGGCAGTTCCGCGGGGATGAACGGGCTGGTGATATAAACGAGGTTGGTTTTAGCCGGTAAAAATCCGGCACGCGGGTTCAAGCGTGTCAAAGATTTCCACCTCCTACGAGAAAAAAAAAGAAGACATTCCTAGACTGTTGAGAAGGAAAGCGAATTAGTTTTCTTGCAGTAGAGGGGCTACAAGAACCCATACATACGTATTCAAGGAGATGGCGGCGATAGGTAAGCTGTGGCTGCCCAGAAATAAATGCAGAATTTGGCTGGACCAACTAAAAATGTAAACAAAAACCAGCTGTTGGAGTTAACTCAGTTTTGGTGGAAACGCTTGACAGTTCTCAAGCTTAACAGAGCCCTTAAATGCATTTAAGCGCTCGGTGGAAATAGGCTATTAGAGCCTATTTACACGAAGGCTTTTCCCCCTGCGTTTTTTCAATTCTCTTTTGAAGTTGCTGCGTAAATCTTCACGCATTTACATGAAGACTTTTAACTTCCAACTTTGCTTAATTTTTTTTTACGTTTAAGCGGCCAATATTCTTTCATTCACATTTTCGCGTAGTTTTTGATATTCTCATTATTAAAAGAAAAATGGATTTAAACAAAGAAGAAATTATTAAAAATATTATAGCGATGAGGCACTCTGCATGAATGCGAGCATACTTTTAGGCACGCACTTTGAAGTACGGCCGGTATGCTATAATGTCGATATGGCAGGGATGGTTCGCGAATAGTAATGGAATGTGCAAGAACCATCGGCGCGATAAAGAAAACTTGTATAATAAGCAGCAGTGGCAGCGCAGGGAGTGGAGTCTGTGTTGAGCAAGCAAAGGGGAAACATGCAATAGTAGTAGTGTAAAGTAGTAACAAGTAAATTTGTAAATAAAGCGATTGTTGATTTTTGACTGCGTTGGCGCTGAATTGAATGAAGTTGTTTTATTTTCAAGTACAATCAACACGAACTTGGATTTTCGTAACATTTGGTGTCAGAAGTGGGATTGTGCTACTGAAGACATGGTTAAACTCGAGCTGCTGAAGGTGGACCAGCTGAAGAAGGAGCTGGTTGCGTGGAATTTGCCGACTGCTGGTGGTAAGGTTGAGTTGCAGCTGCGCTTGCGAGAGGCGTGTGTGGCACGAGGCGACGATTGGAATGCGCACGAGTTCGTGACGCAGGAGCTAGAGGCGTCGCCCAAGGTGGAGGAATCGCCTGCTGGTGCTGCGTCGCTGCAAAGTACGGCTGCAGCGGCTGTGCCACTACAAGCATTGGATATGAGCCAGCTAATGGGTGCACTTAAAGGCATGTTCGAGACTTCCAACCGTGAAATGGCAGCCAAAATGGAAAATGAAAATCGCGAAATGTCGGCGCAAATAGCAGCGAAACTGGAAAACGAATCAGGAAATTTCGGCAAAAGTCGAAACTGCGAATAGAGAAATGGCAGCGAAACTGGAAGCTACGAATCAGGAAATTTCGGCAAAAGTCGAAACTGCGAACCGAGAGATGGCGGCGAAAATGGAAACGAAAATTTTAAATGCAAATCGGGAGTTGTCCAGCAACCTTGAGGAAAATGCTGCGCGCTTGGAGCAGAAAGTGGAGAAAATTTCGGACAGGATTAACGTGAAAGTCGAGCACCTGGAGACGCGAGTAGAACATTTAGACAAACGAGTTAACAGTCTGGAGGATTCGGTGAACAGAAAAATCGACGAGAGGCTTAGAGAGGTACAGCTACGAGCAAGGGTGCAACCAGTTGAGGAAAGTTTTGCCATAGAAATGCCTACTTATGATGGTACTACGTCGTTCGAAATGTCGACCGATGTTAGGAAAGGTCGGAGGCTGATACTGGCTCTAACAGGTAGTGCGGCTGAGGTAATAAAAACAGTTCCGGAAGGTTTTAGAGGTGATTACGAGACCGTCGTAAAGGCACTGGCAGCCAGATACAGTGACGAGCACAACAAAAAGCTGTATTATTCCGAGTTGAAGAGCCGAAGACAAACAGCAAACGAGGCGCTGCAGACGTATGCGGCGGATATTGAGCGGCTGGTACCACTGTCCTACCCAGAATTCAGCATGGAAGTTTTGGAAAGGTTGAAGATCGAGGCATTTATCGAAGGCATTCTTGACCCGGAGACACGTGTGAGTACATTGATGATGATGAAGCCGACATTCCGTGAGACGGTGATAAGCGCCTTGACGTATGAGGCGGCCTGGAGGGAAGTTTTCGACATTCATCAGCGGAAAGGCGTCGAGCCCAATCTGGACGTGTCACGCAAAGCCAGACATTGAGCTCGGTGGCACCAGCGGGGCTGCGGACAGTGCCATCTAGAGTCAGTTGCTGGCTATGTGGCAAGCAAGGCCACATATCACGAGACTGTCATCTGCGAGAGAAGCGTTCTGGACAACAGACGTCGACAAGAAGGGCTGATGCACTGCAGGCATGATTCGCAAGTCGAAAACAAGGGACAGATTGTGGATGTTCGGTCGGTAAGAGTTCTGCGAGAGGAAGATTGGCTTGCGGAAAGGCTACAGAAGGACCAGCGTGAGGATGCGGAACTCGCAAAAATCATCAAAGGCAAAGCGCAGAGATTACGGCCGGACTGGCAGGAGATGACTGGTGAGAGCCCGGTCGCGAAGGCTTACTGGGCGCAGTGGCAAAGTCTACGTCTGAAGGACGGCTGCCTATACCGCGAGTGGGAGAGCTGGGATGGCAGGACCAGAAAATCCCTAATAGTGGTCCCAAAAGGTCGGATCAGCGATGTCATCAAGGCAAACCATAACGACTCCAGTGGAGGGCACCTAGGCATCGCAAGAACTGTCGCCAAGATAAGAAGGCGGTTCTATTGGGTAGGATACCAGGAGTCTGTCGCTGAGTGGATCAAAGGCTGTGATCGGTGTTCGGCTGCGACAGGGCCGAGGAGAAGATCGCGGAGCCGCACTCAACTAGTCGAAAACAGGTTAACAGCGAGCTATGGTCTACGGGCTAACCCAGAAGGGTTCCAAGAAGGCGATCTGGTAATGCTCAACAACCCGCAGCGGAAGGAAGGTTTGTCTCCAGAAGCTCAAACATCATGGGAAGGACCGTACAAAGTCGTGACAAAGATTAATGACGTGGTGTACAGAGTTCAACCCTGCTGCAACAGAAACGCTAGGCTGAAAGTAGTCCATTTGGAGCGCTTGGCGTCTTACTCCGGCGGAGCCTCGGCACTTGTTCGGGACGAACAAGTCTAAGTGGTGGGCAGTGTAGCGATGAGGCACTCTGCATGAATGCGAGCATACTTTTAGGCATGCACTTTGAAGTACGGCCGGCATGCTATAATGTCGATATGGCAGGGATGGTTCGCGAATGGTAATGGAATGTGCAAGAACCATTAGACTTGTTCTTGTTCTCCGCCGGAGTAAGACACCAAGCGCTCCAAATGGACTACTTTCAGCCTAGCGTTTCTGTTGTAGCAGCGTTGCACTCTGTACACCACGTCATTAATCTTTGTCACGACTTTGTACGGTCCTTCCCATGATGTTTGAGCTTCTGGAGACAAACCTTCCTTCCGCTGCGGGTTGTTGAGCATTACCAGATCGCCTTCTTGGAACCCTTCTGGGTTAGCCCGTAGACCATAGCTCGCTGTTAACCTGTTTTCGACTAGTTGAGTGCGGCTCCGCGATGTTCTCCTCGGCCCTTTCACAGCCGAACACCGATCACAGCCTTTGATCCACTCAGCGACAGACTCCTGGCATCCTACCCAATAGAACCGCCTTCTTATCTTGGCGACAGTTCTTGCTATGCCTAGGTGCCCTCCACTGGAGTCGTTATGGTTTGCCTTGATGACATCGCTGATCCGACCTTTTGGGACCACTATTAGGGATTTTCTGGTCCTGCCATCCCAGCTCTCCCACTCGCGGTATAGAAAGCCATCCTTCAGACGTAGACTTTGCCACTGTGCCCAGTAAGCCTTCGCGACCGGGCTCTCACAAGCCATCTCCTGCCAATCCGGCCGTACTCTCTGCGCTTTGCCTTTGATGATTTTTGTGAGATCCGTATCCTCGCGCTGGTCCTTCTGTAGCCTTTCGCAAGCCAATCTTCCTCTTGTAGAACTCTTACCGGCCGAACATCCACAATTTGTCCCTTGTTTTCGGCTTGCGAATTATGCTTGCGCTCGGTTTTGCAAGATTGGTGTAGTAGAGCGTCAGCACATCTTGTCGACGTCTGCTGTTAAGAACGCTTCTCTCGCGGCAGTCTCGTGATAAGTGGCCTAGCTTGCTATATCGCCAGCAACTGACTCTAGATGACACTGCCCGCAGCCCCGGTGGTGCCACCGAGCTCAATGTCTGGCTTTGCGTGACACGTCCAGATTGGGCTCGACGTCTTTCCGCAGATGAATGTCGAAAACTTCCCCTCCAGGCCGCCTCATACGTCAATGCGCTTATCACAGTCTCACGGAATGTCGGCCTCATCATCATCAATGTACTCACACGTGTCTCCGGGTCAAGAATGCCTTCGATAAACGCCTCGATCTTCAACCTTTCCAAAACTTCCATGCTGAATTCTGGGTAGGACAGTGGTACCAGCCGCTCAATATTTATTTATTTATTTAAGTCATTGAATAAACAATTCTTACAGACTAATAACAATATATATTCAAAACAATTCATTTAAAAAATTCAGCTAAGTATCTTAAAACTAAGCTTTTAGGAAGCGCGAGATCGAGTTCAGTAGCAGAATTTAAGTTACAAAGAGCTCTAGTAATTGGAGCATTTTTGATATAATCAAATCTGCAGAACCCAACATTGAAATAATTAAAATGCCTGAGTGTGCGAGATGGTACAGAGAATGGGATTCTTTGCAACAACTCGGGACAGTCGACAGCACCGTTTATGACACTGAATATGAACGAGCAAGACAGATAGGTACGCCTGCCTTCCAATGATTTAAGGTTAAGAAGTAAACAGCGGGAATCATAAGATGGGATAGGATCATAAAAGTTGAGGGAACGAAGGGCGAAACGTAAGAAAACCTTTTGTATGCGTTCAATACGGTTAATGTGGGAAGCATGATAAGGACGCCAAATAAACGAGGCATATTCAAGGTTAGACCTAACATAGGAGGAGTAAAGTGATTTAAGAGTATATGGGTCGGAGAAAGACGAACAGTGACGACGAATAAATGCTAACATGGAATATGCTTTGGAGACGACAAAGTTGATGTGGGAAGAAAAGGACAACTTCGAATCGAAGAAAAGACCAAGGTCCTTAAGCTCTTTCTTCATTCCAAGAGTGGAGCCAGAAATAGTAAAAGACCTAAACGCGGGGTTATCCTTCCTGGAGAATAACACATGAAAGCATTTTTTGATATTAAGAAACAGACGATTCTGTTCACACCACCCGTGAAGATTATATCCGCCGCATACGTCTGCAGCGCCTCGTTGGCTCTTTGTCTTCGGCTCTTCAACTTGGAATAATACAGCCTTTTGTTGTGCTCGTCACTGTATCTGGCTGCCAGTGCCTTTATGACGGTCTCGTAATCACCTCTCAAACTTTCCGGAACTGTTTTTATTACCTCAGCCGCAGGACCTCTTAGAGCCAGTATCAGCCTCCGACTTTTCCTAACATCGGTCCACTGACTCTGTCGAACGACGTAGTACCATCATAAGTAGGCACTTCTATTGCAAAACTTTCCTCAACTGGCTGCACCCTTGCTCGCAGCTGTACCTCTCTAAGCCGCTCGTCTATCTTTCTGTTCACATAATCCGCCAGACTGTCAACTCGTTTGTTTAAGGACTCATCCAGGTCGTCAACTCGTCTGTTCAGAGAATCATCCAGGCCGTCGACTCGTTTATCCAAGTGTAGGGGTAAAGGTGTAGTGTTAAAGTGTGAGTGTATTCTGGTCTATTGGCGGACCTCGCCTCAAAAGGTATGGCTAAGTTTGAGCCTCAGTGTCTTGCAAAAAGAAACACACGCAGAGTGATGGTTCTAAGCAAGCTGGTTTATTTTCGGAAAATTGGTTACTTAAATACTAATTTACAAAACTGTTATACAGCGGAGCATTTCCAGCGCTCCGCCCATTATTCCAGTGACCAAAGGCTACGTCCAATCAGCGTCACTGGACCATTGGGTCAACTCAGCACTTTCCTCAAGTGCCCGTGCCCTGCGGTAGGTGACATCACACAACATGCCGATCAGTGCATTTTTCCGTAAGTGGGACATTGCACTGCGGTAGGTGGTGTCGGGTGGCACGCCGCTCGGCTAATCGCTGGCTCAGCCACTTGAGTGCTGCACTGTCGTGCGCGTGGTGTCATTTGGCACATGTGAAGTAATAAGTGTAGCGCGATCGACTGGTTTCGGCATAAGTGGTCATGTGGTACCACTACACCATTGCCCTTAAGCGAAAAATTATTACTTGAAATAATTTTTTAAGATATTGGTCGGGGTCTTCGGAGGTGGTGTTGGAAATACTTCGCTTTACAATATTGAAGTTATGAATAAAATAATTGTTGTCTTATTCTGATAGTAATTTATGTATATGTATGTAGTTTCTTATTTTACATTTTCAGTTCTTACTTGTTATGTTGCTATCTCCTAAGAATTTCTTAAGGTTATTATTATGTAATATCTTATGTTTACCGTTTATTTCTACTGTGGAGTTTACTCCATTTCTTTCTATAATTTTATATGGTCCATGGTAGGGACTCTGTAGTTTCTTACTTGTTTCTAATTTAACAAAAACTAAATCTCCTATTCTTAACTGTCTATTATTAATATTCTTATCATAATTAATTTTTCTCTTATGTTTAGCTATTTCTATAATATTCCCAGCCTTATCCATAGATGTTTGTAGCCTAACTTTTAGTTCGTTGGCGTAATTGTCAATGTCATAAATTTGTTTGTTGTCATATATTTTGTCACTTGGTAGTGACGGTAATTTTCCGAAGACTAACTCGTATGGGGAGTACTGCGTTTCGACATGTGGTGTCGTATTATACGCGAAAGTGAAATATGGTACCCATTTGTCCCATTCGTGTTCGGTTGTAAATGCTAGTAAGTATTCATGCAGTGTTCTGTGGTTACGTTCGAGTGCTCCGATTGTTTGATGATGGTAGGGTGTCGAAAAAATTTGTCGCACGTCAAGTAATTGGCATATGTTGTGCATTAGCTCATTTGTGAACTCGGTGCCTCGGTCGGATTTCAACGTTTTGAAACAACCGTACTTGAGAATGAACTGTTCTACAAGAGTTTTTGCTGTCGTTTGTGCGTCCTTGGTTTCCATCGGGTGTGCAATAATAAATTTTGTTAAATCACATTGCATTGTGAGTATGTAGCGGAAGCCATTTGATATTCTCAATGGTCCGACTGTGTCAATCGTAATTGTTTCGAAGCTTTTTGCTGGCGTGTCTGTTTTGACCAGTTTTTCTTTAATGTGTTTCGTAGTTTTGTTCTTGCTGCAGGTCAGGCAATTGTTGACAAATTCTTTTACCATTTGTCTCATATTTTTCCATATATATCGTTGTTTTAATTTTAGAATCGTTTTTCGAATTCCTAAATGTCCGGCTGTACTGGCGTTATGATATTCATCAATTAGTTTGTATTGTTGCAATTTGCTTTGAATATTTCGTGGAGCGTTATATATTAGTATTTTTGTAGGCGAGCATTTATCTTTATTTACTTCATTATATCTTTTCTTGAATGCATTCATTGTAATATTCTCAAATTTAAAATTTTCTCTGCAAAGGGCTAGCTCCTTTATATGCAGGTTCTTTAGTGAACTGTGTAGTTTCTCCAACATTGAATCTAGATTCAAAGGGTCATCGCTACAAGTCACGTGCACTTCATAATTGTCAATATGTATCATCGGCCGATGCTTTTCTTTTATTTCAAAATTTAATCTTCTAATGTTCTTCACGTCGTTCATAGAGGTACATTCCCATATGTAGAGTTGATCAGGCTCTTGAGATTTGTCCTTCCTAATGTCGCGTGTTTTGGTACCATAAATATTTTCTTTTTCTTCATTTTGCATGCTATTTACTTTTGCTCCTAATGTTGCTGCCTTGCTCCTTGTAATTGCCAGTATTTCCATTTGCTTGCCGTTATTTGTGTCATTTTCCTGTGTTGGAATCATTGCCTTTAGTGTGTCGCTGTCGATTTTTATGCGAGATAAAGCATCCGCGTTTGTGTTGATTTTTCCTTGTTTATATATGATTTCGAAGTCATAATCCGATAAATCTAATCTGATTCTTGTCATTTTTGATGATGGGTTTTTGTGTGAAAACAGTGATACCAGAGGTCTGTGGTCTGTGACTACGATGAATTTTCTGCCGTATAGATATGGTCTGAAGTAGTTTATTCCCCAATGTATAGCTAAAAGTTCCTTTTCTATTATTGGTTTATTGATATCGTGTTTCTGTAATGATTTGCTTGCGTATGAAATGGGAAGGTCATGTCCAATTTCTCCTTGTGATAATACTGCTCCTAAGGCGAAGTCTGAAGCGTCTGTTGTTAATATGAAGGTTTTGTTAAAATCCGGATATTGTAATATTGGTGTGTTTGTTAACTTCTGTTTTAGTGTTTCGAAAGCTGTCTTGCACTCGTCTGACCAAATGAAAGGCGTCCCTTTCTTAAGGAGAGAGTTAAGACATTTCACTATTGATGCGAATTCTGGTATGAAGCGTCTGTAGTAGTTGCAAAATGCTACAAATCGACGTACTTCATCAGCATTCGTTGGTGTTGGATATTTTATTACTGCTTCGCATTTTGTTGGATCTGTTCTGATGCCTTTGTCTGTGATTAAGTGGCCTAAGTAAATTACTTCTGGTTTTAAAAATTGGCATTTGCTTGCATTTAGTTTTAAGTTGTATTGTTGTAATCGGTCGAAGACTTTAATCAGATTTTCGTTGTGGTGTTTTAATGAACAATTTAGTATTCGGTTGCTCATATGTCGTCAACATAGAGGTTTTTTTTTGTTCTTAATGTATAATGTAATGTGATAACAAGTTGCAAATGTTTTCGGGTGTCTTTGTTGGGCTTGATGTTATAAATGTTGTTATTACGTATTCTTGTGTACATATTTTTTTGTTTTTTATTTTTGTGTTTTAAAATTATGAAAATAAATGTAAATATATAGTATAGGGAAATGTTGTTGATGATTTAGGTGCAATTTTCTTGGATCTGGCGCGCCAACTGTGTATCCTTCGGTAAAACGTTCTTCAAGTCTTGTGTGATTTCCTGTACTCGGCGCTGTGATGGTAGCTTGCAAGTAAGCAGCTTAGTTAGTTTACTGTGGTGACGCATTTTACATAGAACCCTTGCGTCTGGGCGGTTGCGATGGGGTTTCATCAGGTGCGCAACTTTGGTAGTTAGCTGTTTGCGTAGCGCTTTGCTGTCTGTCAATAAGAAGGTGATCGGTGCCATTGTCATCGGTGCTTGCGTTGTCATCATTGCGAGGTCGTCAGTTCGTGGTCTGCAGGATCGTACAGGTGCAGTTCGTGTTGGGTTATGGGGACGAGTTTGTTGAAAATGGAGTCGAACTCCTCGTGGTCGGACATCTGGTAGTTGAAGTCATGTTGGAAGTTCAGTCGGCAGGATCGCCATGTAGGGGTAAAAGTGTTGTGTTAAAGTGTGAGTGTATTCTGGTCTATTGGCGGACCTCGCCTCAAAAGGTATGGCTAAGTTTGAGCCTCAGTGTCTTGCAAAAAGAAACACACGCAGAGTGATGGTTCTAAGCAAGCTGGTTTATTTTCGGAAAATTGGTTACTTAAATACTAATTTACAAAACTGTTATACAGCGGAGCATTTCCAGCGCTCCGCCCATTATTCCAGTGACCAAAGGCTACGTCCAATCAGCGTCACTGGACCATTGGGTCAACTCAGCACTTTCCTCAAGTGCCCGTGCCCTGCGGTAGGTGACATCACACAACATGCCGATCAGTGCATTTTTCCGTAAGTGGGACATTGCACTGCGGTAGGTGGTGTCGGGTGGCACGCCGCTCGGCTAATCGCTGGCTCAGCCACTTGAGTGCTGCACTGTCGTGCGCGTGGTGTCATTTGGCACATGTGAAGTAATAAGTGTAGCGCGATCGACTGGTTTCGGCATAAGTGGTCATGTGGTACCACTACACAAGTGTTCAACTTGAGCTCCCAGGTGCTCCACCTTCACATCGAGCTTGTTGGAGATTTCTTCCACTTTCTGTTCCAAACGTGCAGAATTTTCCTGAAGCTTGTTTTCCATTCGCTCTGCCACTTCTCGGTTCGCCGTTTCCATTTTTGCTATTTCTTGATTCGTAGTTTCCAGTTTTGCTGCCATGTCTTGATTTGCAGTTTCGACTTCTGCCGAAATTTCCTGATTCGTAGTTTCCAGGTTTGCTGCCATTTCTTGATTTGCAGTTTCGACTTTTGCCGAAATTTCCTGATTGACATTCTCAATTTTTGCAGAAGTTTCCTGAAACATGCCTCTCATTGCAACCATAAGCTGGCTCATGTGCATTGCTTGTGGTGGCGCAGACGCTGCAGCCGTACTTTGCATCGACGCAGCACCCGCAGGCGATTCCTCCACTTTGGCCGACGCCTCTTGCTCCTGCGTCACGAACTCGTGCGCATTCCAATCGACGCCTCGTGCCAAACACGCCTCTCGCAAGCGCAGCTGCAACTCCACCTTACCGCCCGCAGTCGGCAAATTCCAGGCAGCCAGATCCTTCTTTAGCTGGTCCACCGTCAGCAGCTCGAGTTTAACCATGTCTGCGTTTTTATGATTTTATTTATTATAGCATGCCGGCCGTACTTCAAGGTGCATTCCTAAAAGTATGCTCGCATTCATGCATAGCACAGCACAGAGTGCCTCATCGCTACAATATTTTACATCCCTAATCAACCTTGGGGGCGCGAAAATCAGCTACAACCTCTTACATTGTAGCTGATTTTATTGGTGCATTTGGTGTGTGTATTGGAAATTTCCCATACCAGTTTCCTAACACTTTATCACTGGTGCCGCTCCGGTGCACACAGCAACGTAGAGCACAGAACCGCTGCTGTATGTACGCGCCAAAGCCAAATAACCATAAAATGTCTTACGTTCATACAACCGAATGGCATAGGGCGAGCTCGAATTTGCAATATTTTTATTATCGAGAGCAAGCAAGCGTCGGTACAGTGAGAGCGTGATAATATTAATGCTCTCTGTTTTGCTCACACAAAGCACAACGGACCACGGTTGCCACAATTGGTAACTTTCTACCAAAATCGGTAACTTTTAAACTGTTTGGTAGCTTGGTAACTGTAAGGAGCAGATATGGCCACACCATTAAACTCGCTAATGGCCGCACTGTTCAAGTGCAGGGTGGCAGCACGAGCAGTCGGCGAAAGGTGCAAAGGAAGCGAGGCAGAAGCATAGAAGCAGCAGAGTCTATACTAGTCTTGAAACTCCTGTAAAATGAATTGGCAGCACTCATATCGAACTGTCACATCAAGACTTTTGGTTGTCACATCAGGACTGGGCCGACAACATGCTTCCCACCACAAAAGATACTGCGCAGATAACGTTGTCTGAGAAAGCTTTTGTCGTATGTTTTTGAAAAGTCAATAGAACATACAACTTTGTTTCCTACAGCCCGAAAAATTGCATGGTGAAACTGATTTTAGACGTTTTTTTTGTTATAGCACAAAATTATTCAAGCACAAAAATAGATTTAAATCAAGAAAATTAAAGTATCAAAATGCTTTTTGATTATTATTCGCTTTAGTAGATTATTTGAAGAAATTTATTGTTTGCACAAGTACATAAAAATTGTGTTTATTTCAGAAATTTATTGCGTACAGAATTGCGTTTTGCGGTGTTGTCTTATTTGTAATCTTGCGCATGTTATGTTCGCACTCATATTGCATCCGATGAATGTTCTTTGTAAGAAAAAGAGGGGTTCTCATGCCAAATGTTATCTTTTACCTAAGAACTGAATAAAAAACCATGATTCTGCACATGAGATACAGTTTATAGGTAAAAAACTCTTGAAATTGATTCAGTCATAGAATCAAACAATATGTGGACGTATCTGATGTTTAGGAGAAGGACTTT
Source organism: Melieria crassipennis (assembly GCA_963668005.1). Lineage (NCBI taxonomy): Eukaryota > Metazoa > Arthropoda > Insecta > Diptera > Ulidiidae > Melieria > Melieria crassipennis. The sequence continues at coordinate 33,715,477 of OY764963.1, read as the reverse complement.
TTGACATATAACAATATTTACTTATATAATATCAGAATTCATTGTTATAAATTTGAGCTATTTTTAATTTACCCCGAGCAACGAGCAGGTTTACGACGAATAAACAAATAAGCAGATATTTACTCACCATGGCTTTTACTTATTGGCAGCACAAAATATGTATGAGAAACTCCGTCGGAAGAATGCAAAAATGCAGCAGTATCAAAAGCCACGAACAAACTTTAATGATTCAAACCTTCTTGTATTTTCCTGTAGGTGTGCAAAATAACATGTAATATTCTTCCGAATACATTTCAGCATGAAAGTCAAATGTGTGGTCTAACTTCTAATCGCGGAAATTTTCACAACAAAGAAACAGCTGATATAGGTTCACCACGATTTCTTCTTATTGGCCGAACAACAATTACATAGAAAGTGACAGCAGAATAATGCCAGGAAAGTATCAACAAAAGCAACTGCAAATATGATTTTATGATGGCAAACCATTTAAATATTCAGTTAGAATCAAAAACGAACATAAATCCTTGTTCCGGGGTAGTTTTTCATATAAAATAATATTGTTTGGCAAAGGCGGTGATGCTGGCGAATTCGCGAACAATTAACAGCTGATTGTTTTTCACCTCGCATTTGAGCAGGATCATCACAAGGAAATTTATATGAAAATTTGCTCGTATATAATGCACGAATGTAGCGACATAAACTAAAATGAACAATATTTGTTGATTGCAAATTGCTAATAACTTGCTGTGGAACTTGCTAAGTAGTAAAAACTTTCTTCCGGGTCATATATAAATGAAAAACCAATGTTCATTATTTTGCATTTTCAGATGTCCGCATTTTCAGAAGCTGCCACGTCTAAAAGAGAAATTTTTGGCGCCGAAATGTATATACAAAAACAACTGTGTACTTATTCACCACTTTTTCATAGAGAGAGCAAAATTAAATTTGTATGGAAAATTACCAAAGAATTTTGCAAAACCACAAGAAAACAACAAAAATGCAAGAGGTCGCATCGCATGCGAATGAAATAGTTAACAATTTTAAATTGATTAATGTGCAGAAAATTGCATTTATTAATCCTTTTTAGTGGAAATCAGTTGTACGACAAATTCATTTCAGCGGGCAACGAACAGCGGGCAGCAAACAGCTGCTTTGGCTGCTCTCTCACTTTTATTATCTAAATACGCAAAGATAGGTAGGTAGGTAGGTTTTGGTGGCAGCTCTCAAATGAGAGCTCACTTAGGCCAAGCTAGGCCCATTGTGGTACCACAGGATCTCTAACCCCTTTTTTTTGTTGTTATTATGTCTCAAACCAGCCCGAACAGGTGATGAAGCGTATTAGGCCCTTGGCGTCAACCTCCGATAAGTCCGCGAGGTTGGCTGTATGGTAAAACCCTAGATGTTTTTTCCGTTTCCTGCAAAGAGCGGGACAAGTACAAAGTAGGTGGAGAATTGTTTCTTCCTCCTCTATGTCTCTGCAGCTTCTGCAGAAGTCGTTGGCCAGGTGGCCCAGCCCTAATCTAATAGCGTGGCTACCAAGGATACAGTGACCAGTGATGACTCCAACAACAACCCTGAGCGTGCCCCTATTGAGGTTTAGCAGACTTTTGGTGCGCTTCCAGTCCAGCTTTGGCCAGATCTGTTGCGCTGTCTTGCCTGTCTCTGAGGCCGCCCATGCATTGTTAGCGGCTTTTGTCATCGCTTCCTCTATCACCAGCTTGCAGGTACTCAATGGAATACCTAAGCCGGCGAGTTCTGAGGATAGCTCCTTGGTCGTTCCTTGTCTAGCCAGTTCGTCTGCCCTGCAGTTCCCCGGGATATCTCTGTGACCCGGCACCCATATGAGGTGGATTTTAAGCTGCTCAGCCATCTCATCAAGAGATTTGCGGCAGCTGATCACTGTTTTAGAGGTCAAAACATGAGACCCTAGGGCCTTGATAGCCGCTTGGCTGTCAGAGAGAATGCAAATATCTCGCCTAGAGACAGTGCCCTCCTTGATCCAATTCAGGGCAGCTTCAATGGCTGAAACCTCTGCTTGGAACACGCTACAGTGGTCCGGCAGTCTAAAGGAGTAATTTATACTTAGTGAGTCTGAAAAGACGCCTCCACCAACAGCCCCGTTTAACTTGGAGCCGTCGGGCAAAGATAACCATATGTTCTCAATTTTTTGACAGATTGGCCGTTTGAGCGAAGTTTCAAGACTAGTATAGACTCTGTATAGACTCTGGAAGCAGTCGAGCAGGGCGGCAGCAAAACACTGCCAATAAACAACAAACAGCCAGCAACAGACAACCGCCAGATAACAACACAGACAACACAGACAACTCAGCCAACAGCCAACATAGCCAACCGCCAACACAGCCAATAGCCAACCGCCAAAATATAATAATAAACAATATAATATAATAATAAACAACCAACAATATAATAATAAACAACCAACCGCCAAATAATAACGGTTAATGAAAAATAATTAGTGAGTTTCATTTAAATTCGTCTACATTCGTTTTATTGGCATCCGTTGTTGCCCTTGCGTTCGCGAAAGTTCGTTTCGAAGCCGCCGTAAAGAGAAAAAGATATTTGCCGTGTATTTGCCAGTTACATTGCCGTTAGATTTCGAAGCCATCGTAAAAGGAGAAATTGCCAGTACCGTTAGCCGCAGTGTTTGCCAGTAGTCGCCGTGAGTGCGAAAGAGCCAGTTGAGAAAGACGACGATCAAGTCATAACAAGTTAACATTCGCTGTTGGCATCTGTGCGTCGCCTACACATTCGCGGAAGTTCGTCGCCGTTAGACATTCGAAGCCGTTGAAGAGGAAAATTGCAAGTGCCGTTACTCGCAGTGTTTGCCGGTAGTAGTCGTGAGTGCGGATGGTATAGTTGACAAGGGACGCCGAGCAAGTTAGAACAAGTTTAAAAAGAACAGTCGTAGGTTGAAGTACATTCAAGCATAATGGAAAGGGTGAGTGGTGATTCGTTGGCAGCATTGCTGGAGGTGATGAGGTCAATCAAGTCCGCGATGGAAGAGGCCCAACGTAACAGCGAGGAGCAGCAGAGAGATATCAGCAACCTGCGCCAACAAGTGCAAGCCGACGCACTGCTAATGCAGCCGCGGGAAGTGTCGACGCCCGCAACAGGCAGCCACAGCGACGCCATGGTAGTCGAGACGGGCACAGTAAGGTTGTACGATCTGCCTACATTTTCGGGCAAGGCAGAAGACTGGCCCCAGCACCGAAGTGTTTAAGTACAACGACAGACAGAACCTCTGCGGCTGCACAAGTGTTTAGTAGGGGAAGCCAAGGAAGCTGTAGCGTCGATGCTGATTTACCCAGACGGCGTCTCACAGGCAATGGCGGAATTGGAATTTCGATTCGGTAGGTCTGATCTGTTAATTCGCTGTCAACTGAGTAAGCTGCAGAATTTTCCAGCTATTCCTGAGAGCAAGCTGGAGTCCGTCGTCGCCTTTTCGACAATCGTTCGTAATGTGGTGGCCTTCCTAACATCTGCCAAGAGTGAGCAGCATCTAGCAAATCCATTGTTGCTGGAACAACTGGTCAGCAAATTGCCGCCAAGCAAGCAGTTTGAGTGAGCCCGTTGTGCAAGTACAATTAAGCCGTATGCTACAGTTGGGGATTTTGCCAAATGGTTAACCGAGTTAGGACGAGTAGTGGCTACAATGTCTACAGTATCAACGTCACTGCCAAAGAACGCTGCAACGACGCCACGGCGAGTAATGCATGTCAACGAGGGCGCCACCGAGAAGTCGATTCTATGCTATTGCTGCCACGCCACTCACGTCATCGCTAATTGCCATAAATTTCATCAATCACTGGGCGTGCAAGACCGCTGGAACGTGGTGAAGAAAGAAAAGTTATGCTTTGCTTGCCTACGCAAAGGACATAACGTTTCGAACTGCCGTTCAAAGAAGCCATGTGGAGTTAACGAGTGCCGTCGCTTTCACCACGCCAGCCTGCATGAAGGGGCTAACGACCAGAGCTCAGCCTGCCAGATCATGCAACCGTCACAGCCAGTGTTAAATTGTTCAACGCCGAGTTTGAAGTGCAGCCAGTTATTTAAAGTGATTCCAGTGCAGTTGTGTGGACCGAATGGTCAGATGGACGTCTTTGCAATGCTCGATGATGGATCAGCCGTGTCAATGGTGGAAGAAGGAGTGGCGAACAAACTGGGGCTGAGAGGGCAACTTCATCCATTAACCCTTCAGTGGTACGACGAGGGAATAAAAACCGAGCAGTCACGCCGAGTCACGTTGGAAGTAACGAATCGTAACAGTGGAGAGAAGTTCGCAGTCAAGAACGTGCATACAGTTAAGAAATTAAATTTGCCAACACAATCATTCAAGAAGTCGAACTGTGAGTATTTGGAATCGTTGCCGATTGAAGATTACATCGATGTCCAACCGGTTGTTTTACTGGGATTTGACAATGCACATCTGACCGCCGCCAGTGTCACCGTACAGGCTCAGCAAGACCGTCCACTAGCCATCCAGACGAAACTGGGGTGGTTGGCCTACGGTCCGGTGAAATCGTCAAGTACGTCGCTGCCAGTAGTGCTACACATTCGTGAGGCACATCCGTTAGAAGAATTACATCGGATAGTCGCCGAGTACGTTGCCACAGACCAGTTTGGAGCGGAAGCAGCGCGGTCACTACCGGAAAGTGAAGAAGACAAACGAGCACGTACTATTATGAGCAGTACGACTAAAGTATGTGACAAATATTTTGAAACAGGGCTGTTGTGGAGTTCGGACACGCCGAAGCTGCCAGAAAGTTATGAGGCTGCCGTCAAACGTTTGCATGGAATTCAGAGAAAAATGAAGAGCGATGCTGAGTTCGCAGCCGCCGTGGCTCAGTTGGCTAGTGCGTTGGACCGCGAGTCGCAGGCAGCAACCTCAGGTTCAAATACTGCCTGTAATAACACCTAAAAAAATAACGGAAAACTCGTTTTTTCTTTCGGTGGCTGTCCTCTCAGCTGGAAATGGCAAACCTCTGAGAGTAAAAATTGCTTATGAAAAAAAGCTCCCAACCTGCCGTTCGGAACCGGCATAAAACTGTAGGTCCCTTCAACCCGCGTACAAATTCACACGCACAACACGAGTAGTTACGGGAAGCTAGGCCTTAGTCTCGCGTAAGCGGGCTGTCGTGCCAGTCAATTATTATTATGCTGAGTTCGCACGAAGGTATCAGGAAGAGATGTCGAAGTACTTCGCCAAGGGGTATGCAAGAGTTTTGTCGTCGAACGAGATAGTAGAAACCAGTGGTCCAGTGTGGTATCTGCCACATTTTGCCGTGCAGAGCCCGTATAAGCCCGACAAGCTGAGAATCGTTTTCGACGCAGCCGCCAAAGTGCAGGGCGTTGCATTGAATTCCGAGCCAAGCCGTTACTAAACATCCTGTTCAGGTTTCGTCAGGGCGCAATTGGTGTGGCGGCTGACATAAGGGAGATGTTCTCACAAGTGAGGATAAGACCCGAGGACCAGCACGCCCAAAGGTTTTTATAGCGCAGTGACCCCAGCCGGCCTATTCAACATTGTTGTATGACGTCGATGATATTTGGCGCCTCATGCTCGCCGTGTTGCGCGGAGTTTATTAAGAACCATAACGCCAGTCGATTCAAAGAACGCCACCCAGCCGCCGTGGATGCTATAGTTGAAAAGCATTATGTGGATGACTTCGTGTGCAGCTTTAACGATGAAGCAGCCGCCGTAGAGATTTGCCGTCAAGTTGTGGCCATACATGCAGAAGCCGGGTTCGAGTTGAGAAGTTTCATATCGAATTCCAGTCAGGTCCAACAGGCAATGAAGGGTGCAACGAAGTACGACACGGTCAGTATGGAGAAACAAGCGACATCAAAAAAGGTGTTGGGCATGCACTGGAACGTGCGTACCGACGCATTCGAGTTTCACACGCAGTTCCATCGCATACCACCCGACGTGCTAAATACGTTGCGGGCACCGACGAAGAGAGAGTTCCTGGGCATAGTTATGTCAGTTTTCGACCCGTTTGGGCTGCTTGCCGACGTTATGGCAACAGCCAAGATATTGATGCAGCAGGTCTGGCGAAGCAACGTGGAGTGGGATGAGCCCATTCCGGAAGAATTAGACAAGCAATGGATAACGTGGTGGAACAACTTTCAAGAAGCCAGCCGAGTTAAGGTGACCGCGACTATATTCGACATCCTTTGCTTCATCCGACGAGGTCCAACTTCACGTCTTTGTGGACGCAAGCCAGGTGTTGTTTGCCGCCGTGGGGTACTTTCGTATAGCCACAAACGGGGGGTGGGACGTCGCATTTGTAGCTGCCAAAACCCGCAATGCGCCGCTGAAACTAATGTCAATCCCGAGGTTGGAGTTACAAGCTGCTGTATTGGGTACGCGTTTAAGCCAGACGATATGCCGTAACCATGACGTCAACATCGCTAGTGTTACTTTTTGGACCGACTCGAACACGGTCTGGCACTGGATTCAGTCAACCAAGAGAAAGTACAAACCGTTTGCGGGTCACAGAATGGCCGAGATACTAGATGCGACACAGCCGTCACAGTGGCGTTGGCTACCGACAGAAATCAACATTGCCGATGAAGCCACACGCCCGAAGTCTCCGTCTAAGTTCAGTGGTGATAGCCGATGGTTTAAGGGTCCAGACTTTTTGAAGCAGGAAGAAGCGTCTTGGCCGACTGTCGTTTTCGGGCCGCCGCCAGGTATGACAGAAGAAGAGGTGCAACTACAATTTCTTGTAAATTTCCAGACGAGCCGCGTAATTGAATATGACATGTTCTCATCGTACGCGAAGTTGAAGAAGACCATTGCTTGGGTCGTACGTTTCAAGAACATCGGACGACGTTCGAGAACAAATACGGAGGCGCGTCAGCAATTGAGAGGTTCACTCACAGTAGTTGAAGTCGACGAGGCCGAGGAACATATCTGCCGAATGGTTCAGAGGGAGTGTTACCCCAAAGACGTTGACGTGCTAACAGCCGGACTGCCAGTGCCAAAGGGAAGCCCTGTGTACTCGCTATCGCCGTACTTAGAGAACGACGGACTACTGCGGGTGAGGGGAAGAATCGATGAAGCTACGTACCTACCATTCAGTGCCAGGCGCCCAATTATTCTACCTCAAAACCATGCGGTGTCGCGCCTGATAATGCAATATTACCACGAGAAGAACCATTACCACGAGAAAGCCATAGCCATCAATGAAGTGCGATAAAGATTCTGGATCGTTCGTGCACGTGCCGTTTTGAGAGCTGTCAAGAAGAAATGTCCGCAATGTCAACTTGAACGAGCAAAGCCTGCTCCACCACAAATGGGTCAGCTGCCGGTTGATCGTGTCACGCCATATGTTCGACCTTTCGCCTATTCGGAAGTGGACTTATTCGGTCCATTAACTGTCACGGTTGGTCGTTGCCACGTCAAACGTTGGGCCGTGATTTTCACCTGCTTGACAGTACGGGCAGTACATTTGGAGGTGGCAGCCGATTTATCAACAGATGCCTTCCTGATATGCCTACGAAATTTTATCAACAGACGTATCAGAAGCGATAATGGGACTAATTTTATTGGTGCCCAAAAGGAGCTGCAGGGTGCCGAGAAGCTGCTAGATGTGGGTCGTATTCATACCGAGGCGGTTAGCCGCGGAATCGATTGGGTGTTTAACTGTCCCTCGAACCCCAGTTCAGGGGGTGTTGGGAGCGTTTGATCCGGATCGTTAAGAGACTGCTACATCATACTTTACGTGAAGTAGCCCCGAGAGTGGAAACGTTGCAAAGCGTCCTGATTGAAGCGGAGAACATTGTTAATGCTCGTCCATTGACAGACATTCCACTCACTACGATGGAGGATGAACCGTTGACGCCCAACCACTTCTTGCTTGGATGCGTCAACTCCACGCAAACTCCGCAGCCTGTCGACATGAAGATTTACCTAAAGAAGCAGTGGCGTATAGCCCAGAACTTGAAGGATCGCCTCTGGAAACGATGGACCAATGAATTCCTACCGCAACTGCTCCACCGACAAAAGTGGCATGATAAGGTACCGCCTATCCAACTGAGAGACGTAGTCATCATTTGTGAGCCATCTTTGCCTAGAAGTCAATGGCAGAAGGGAATCGTCGTCAACGTGTATCCAGCGAAAGACGGACAAGTTCGGTTTGCAGACGTGAAGACAACAACGGGACTGCTGCGCCGACCGGCGTCCAAATTATCTGTTTTAAAGATTGGTGAATTCTAGGGAAATTCACGGGGGGTGGGGTGTAAGGAGCAGATATAGCCACACCATTAAACTCGCTAGTGGCCGCACTGTTCAAGTGCAGGGTGGCAGCACGAGCAGTCAGCGAAAGGTGCAAAGGAAGCGAGGCAGAAGCATAGAAGCAGTCGAGCAGGGCGGCAGCAAAACACTGCCAATAAACAACAGACAACCGCCAGATAACAACACAGACAACTCAACCAACACAGCCAACCGCCAAAATATAATAATAAACAATATAATATAATAACAACCAACAATATTGTTACGAATACCAGTTCTAGTGGGCTAGTACGTATCTCTGGATTGTGCAATTTAAAATAAAAACACACTTAATTTATCAAACGCAGTCAATAAAAACCAACAGTCACTTTATTTCACAAATTTCACACTTTACGGTCTTTACACTTAATGATTTGCTTAATTACTCCGTGTGGCACCTTCACTAGTCAAAATCAGACTGACTCGCCGCGCCGCACCCGGCTGCCTTTTATACCTGTCCGGCCATCGCGCAGATCGTTCTCGCACATTCCGGAGTGGACTAAAGGTTTCCATGATGATCGCGACCATCATTGCCAGGTTGGACTAAAAGTTTCCATCATTGCCAGGTTGGCCTCAAAGTTTCCCTTATTCTCGCGGCCGTCCTTGCCAGATTGAATTATAGCCCGGCGCGTAGCGACGGGGTTGCTTTGCACAGCGACAGACTGTCTTATCGTTACAATATAATAACAAACAACCAACCGCCAAATAATAACAGTTAATGAAAAATAATTAGTGAGTTTCATTTAAATTCGTCATTTTGGTAACTTTTGCAATCATAAATTGATTTGAAGTAATAGACAAGAAAATTTGTTTTTTTTTATTTATAAATTTAAATTTATTTATAAAACCAAATTTTTGAAAAGATTGCCGCAACATTTTATGTTTATAATTGTTCATGTTGTAAAAATAAAATGTTGCGGCAATCCTTTCAAATTTTGTGTTTCTTTAATCTAGGTTTATACACGCATGTACTGCATGTATCTTTGTTATGAAATACAAAATACATTGCATATGAAATACTTACATTGTTTTGTATATTTTCTTTTTTTGTCAATAAAAAAATTTGTAACTTTTAGTAACTTTTTATAAAAGATTTTGGTAGAAAACATTTTAGGCCAGTGGAAACCATGCAACGGACACGCGTTGAAATCAGTGGCACAGGCAGGACTTCATTTCAGATATTTCACTACTAATTCTTGTATTTGAGGGGGTTTGAATCCCCAAATGATCCCGCCCCTTGTGCGTTACATATTGAAACAATCAACCACCAAAAAAATCAACACAAGAGCACATAGAGATCACATGTATATTCATATCTCTGCCGACTGCAAGCCTGCCGAGTTGCTTGCGTGGCTTGATCTTTGCTCTCCGGATGTGGCTCTGCTGTAAAAACCACTCTTTTTGAAGCGCCACTGATTTGTATGAACGTGAGACATCTTACTGTGAAACCTAAATTGGTGTTTGGATCGCTAAACACTGCCGGCCGCGCGGCTCTTACAAATGTCAATATTATTGTATTATGTTGTAAATTTATGTGTTTATATGTACGTATGGCAACCCTGGCCATACCGAAGGGAGCTTGCGCGACCGGCGGGCACTCGATGTACGAACTCCGGCGAACGAGCATCAATTCCCGCGAGCAACTTAAAACTAACACTTAATCTCTACATTTATAAAAAAAAACAGCAGAGCAGCGGTCAGCAGCGTGGGAGTAGCGGCCAATACGACTGCAGCGAGCGCTACGTGGGAGCACCCGACTCTAAGTATTGTCTGTCCCCTTGACAATATTGACTGTAAGTTGACTTATTTCATTTATTATACCGAGCGGTTGGTATCCCATTGTGTATGTTTCCTACATATATACAGAATCAACCCGCTCGATTATAGTTGCACTTGCAGTCGGAACATACTTTGCATGTGTACATTTTCCCATATGTACATATGTAAGTAGTGTCGCTGAACTCTCAGTGTAGTTCCACATACTTATACTACGTTTACACAGCGAGATTAACTCATCGAGATTAAGATAATCTCGTTGCCCGTTTACATAGAGATTAACTTGAATAAGATTAATCCAACACACAAACCTTTTCGCGCTTCATGCCCTTCGTCAACAAAGAAACGCACTATTCCTTGCAATGATTAATCCAACACACAAACCTTTCGAGCTACAATTAATTTTTTTGTTTATTTTTGCATGACTTCGCTTAGTGATGATACAAAAATAATCGATTTCAGCCAAATTTACAGAGTTGCTTTGGGGAAATACGAGATTACTTTGTGAGATTAACTTTTAATCGCCCTTTTTGCGAGGTTAACTTTGTATGGGTAATCGCGCATTTTGATACGAGATTAACGACTTAATCGCGCAAATCGAGATAATCTCGTCTGTTTAAACGTAGTATTACAGTGGCACTACATGAACCTCTTAATGTAGTACACTGGAGTGGAAAAAATAAGTTGTGGAATAAGTTCACTTGTAAATTATATTTTCTTAACACCTTTCAGAAAAATAATTATAAGCTTGTTGTTTCCAATTCTTTTGGAGCAATTACTTCGTTTCTTTGGGCAATAACAAACATTCGATTTTTTCCCCAACAATCAATACATTTTCGTCCCATCATAAATTCTTTCGCGTGTTCACTCAAAACCCCATTGAGGTGGAACACTTCGAAAAATTTCGTGCACTTTTCGTGAATGTGCTCCATTTTGCGACATTTCTAGTCGGTTTTGTGCAACATTTGTTGACAATTCGAATATCTTTCGAATTCTGTTGGTGCTATTTCTCGACCCTTGCCTCCTGTATCTATCAACCATCGATTTATTTAATTATTTCACTGTTAAATCATTCTCCATTCCGACATGCCAATCCAAAAATCATTCGAACAGTCTCATGTTCTCTACAAGAGCATTTTTAATTTCGAAGCGGACAATTTGGTCCACTTTTGTTCCAAATTCTCTTCTATTCCTATCGAAGAGTTAACGCCCGCAATCCTCAAAGCGTATTTAGCCGATCTCAATGGCTATTACGCGGATCTAAAGGCAGCTTTTTTGCAAGTCGGCATCACCCCCGATGACGACCTGCCAAAAACTTTCAAATTGATAGCTCGCTCCAAAATGGAGCTGTGCCGAGAACGGGTGTATGAAACCATGGCCCAAATTTCGGACCTCATGGACGCTCAGCAACCTCCTCTCGCTTAAACCAGTCGTCCAGCAGAAATTCCCTTCCCTTCTGCAACAGAGCAGGCAAGTAATTCTATTTGACTGAATGTCCCCCGTGTGACACCGAAATCTTCTCCGGCGGGTATGAAGAGTGGCCGTCCTTTCGCGACATGTTTTCGGTGGTTTATATTAACCACCCGAAACTCACCTCTGCCCAAAGAGGTCAACACGCTCTTGAGCTTCCCTCAAGTAGCTGTTGAAGACTGTGAAGCGCTGCAAAGCCTTCAAAATGCAATCTCAAGACGTCTCGACAGAGGGTTGGGACCCGATCCTGGTCTATATTTGTTCAACAAAACTCCCGGAAGAGACTTTATCCCTGTGGGAACAGTCCCTTAGTTCCCGGAAATATCTTCCAACCTGGGAACAAGTGAACACCTTTTTGACTAGCAGATATGAGGTCGTGGAAAGACTAAATCTTATGAGGCCGACCAAGTCCGTGTTTTCTCACAACCGGGATCATAACAGAGCTCAAAACTTAGCTGAGAGCAGATGGACTTTCCTCTGTCCGGTTTGCAGTGCTGCTCATGCGCTCAAACTATGTTCGAAGTTCAAAAAGTTATCTGTTTATGATCGAGTAAAGGCAGTACAAGCCCACAACTTGTGCACAAACTGCCTGTCCCATACTCACTTGAAGCGGGATTGCACAAGTAAACACACTTGTTCGCAATGTCAGAAGCAGCATCATTCTATGCTCCACTTCTCTTCTGACATCACCCCAAATCGGCAAAGAGGCACCATCTCACCAATTTTCACGACTCAGCCTCGGAGTCCATCAAACATCTCATCCGTGTCGAGAAAATCCCGGAGTTCTCGAGATGAGTCATCTTCCGTCACCTCGCGAAGACGGAAAACCCGTCCTGTGCAGTCCCTTAGCACGACGGTTAAGGAAACAGCCCTTCTCCTCGTGTCTGAATATAGACCGTTTGGGCACATCGCAGCCGAATCGCAACCCCCGCGCAGCATTTATCCCCGATCAGCAACAAGCCGTAGACGACGACCACAGGAATTTAGTCCGACTCACTCGCCTCGCCTCTACAACGCATCTCGTCCGCACGCGAATCAACATCACCCTCGCGACAGCAGCTACACTCAACGGACATCTGAGCCAAGGCTCCAGCCTAGCAAGTGGCGCGGACACCGAGTTCGGACCCTTCCAACCTGAGCCATCCAAGCCCTACTGGAGCTCCGGGGGGTCCCATCAATGCACGAGTGCATCCGGCTCCAGGATGTTTAGATCGCTAAACACTGCCGGCCGCGCGGCTCTTACAAATGTTAATATTATTGTATTATGTTGTCCATTTATGTGTTTATATGTACGAATGGCAACCCCGGCCATACCGAAGGGAGCTTGCGCGACCGGCGGGCACTCGATGTACGAACTCCGGCGAACGAGCATCAATTCCCGCGAGCAACTTAAAACTAACACTTAATCTCTACATTTATAAATAATCAACAAACATTGCACAAATTAAATAAAACTAAAACCTAGACATACAACCGACAATCACAAGTCTTTTATTTTGGCAATAATTTGCGCGGCCTTTCCCCTAGAACTTAATCAATTGGGTTGAGCGTTGCGTTTTCTGACGCAACCGTCTCGCTCAGTGCGGCATACCGAAACTGAAGCATTGCGTTGGGATTGTCAAAATCATGAAATGTAGAAAAATATCTGTTTAGTTGCCAAAAAAACAACAAATTATAATTATTTTGCAAAACGTAGCTCTTATTTGAATAAATTCCTCACAATTTAAATTAAATCAAATATAAATTACAGACGTCTTTGTTAGTCGCAGCCAGCTTCAACCGCTAACGCCTTGTCAAAATTGGAAATTCGAATAGCTCAGCGTCAGAGCGTTTCAATTGCGGTTTGCCCTATACAATTTGTAAGGCCATGAAGCAATTTTGACAGTTGCTTGCCGCTAACGCTCCAATTTAGGTTTCACACTTATATGTAGTTTAATTGGCTGTGTACGCGCACTAAGGCCAGTGTTGCCAGATGGATTTTAGAAAAATCCCCCTAAAGTGAAGTCCATTTCCCCTTAGAAACGAAATTTCCCCCTTAATTTATAATGCACACATAAAATTTATATTTCATGACAATTTCTCATTTTATTTGGTTATTTAGTGAAATTAAAAAAAGACCCACTAGCCATATCTGAACAAGGTGTTGATGTAACAAAAATGAAACCTGCTACGTAGTCATCATTTTCATTTTCTGAAGTCATTTCGGATCCATCATTTTGTAAGTCAATCATGTCTTGTTGAAGTAGTTTTGAAGCTTTTAGCATGTTTGCCCCGTTATCCGATGTAGTTGAATATATTTCTGTAAGGTCAATATCAAATTCATGCAAGCATTTTAATATTTCCTCTTTTAAAAAATGTGCTGTATGCCTATTTTTCAATTGTATCATGCCAATTGTGTTTATCACAATTTTAAAATCTTTAGTATATTGGATATTTATTCCAAATATACTCTTACCCATTCTGGTAGCTATATCGACTTTAAAGCTCAACATTTTCTTGGACAAACTTTGTTTCAAACGATTTTTTATGTTATTTGCGAACAAATGTACTACTGTGTCCCAAAAATAAGGTGACATTGTATTTATTTTGAAAATTCTTTATTTATTCTTCCAAATCAATTTCATCCCCTTCAAAGTAATCCCCTCCCGATGCAATGCACTTACGCCAACGGATTTTCCAATCTTCGAAACACTGATTATAGTCACTTTCCGGGATGGCCTTCAGTTCCGTCTTCGCTGCGGCTTGAATCTCCTCTATCGTATCAAAACGGTGTCCCCGGAGCGGTCTTTTGAGCTTGCTGAACAGCCAGAAGTCACACGGTGCCAGATCAGGTAAATACGGTGGTTGCGGAACGATATGGGTTGAGTTTTTGGCGAAATGATCACGAATTACGAGTGCAGTATGGGATGGTGCATTATCGTGGTGTAAAAACCAAGAATTGTCTTTCCACAATTCCGGCCTTTTTAGGCGGATAGCGTTACGCAAACGACGCATAAGGTTCAAATAATATTCCGCGTAAACATTTGAATTTAAACTGCGCGCGTCGAAGGATTTGGAGAATTATTATTATTATTATTATTATTAGAAAATGTCACCTTATTTTTTGGACAGTAGTATAGCCTAGCTGGGCCCCGCAGCCTTGCACCCGCGCTCGTGTTTCCCCGATAAAAATTCCTAACCCATTGTTGACCCCGTCAGTTTTTGATTAAAAAACAACATGTGCCTAGTTATCTTTGTTTTTAAGTGTTTTCAAAAATGTTGAAGTCAAAAGGGCCACATTTTTAACCCTTGGTCAACCACTGTAGATTTCGATTTTCAGAAAAATGAAAAACACGTTTTAAATATTTCCCCATTGAAGTGCTTTTGTTAAGTTTGAAGTCAAAAGGCACAATAAATCTTGTTTCTTCATACAAAAAAGTGAAAAACACGTGTAAAATTATTTCTCACTAAGAGTACTTTCACCAAGTTTGAAGTCAATGGGCCCATTAATTCATGCTGTTTTCACAGTTTCTCCATACAAACTTTTAACTCGTTGTTGACACCGTCCGATTTTAATATTCGGAAAAATGAAAAACACGTATCGAGTTATTTTATATTTGAAGTACTTTCACCAAGTTTGAAGTCAAAAGGCTCAAACAACTTTGTTTCTCCATACATACTATTAACCCGTCGTTGATCCAGTTAGATTTAGATTTTAAAAATAATTTGTTTTGCGGCACTTTACGCATTGCCTCTGTATTTATTTTGGCCAGTGAATAATTTCTCTTTTGGAGCCATCGGCGGAACGCTTAAATGAAAGGCGCGGGATTGCGGGTTGTGCGTGATGCGTTTTATTGCGGTGTAAAAACACGAATGACAAAGTAAAGAACACTGGATGACACAAACGGCCGGAGCCGGTGGATTTGGAAAGTGGGACATGAGTACAAAGGGGAATTGGAAGGGAGAGGATGGGATCATTGCAGGAGCCACAGACCTCTGGAACGATACATTTCGACAAGGCGGCCCGCGTTGTCTCTGGCAACATTAGTGGTGGACCTGCTCACCGCGCGGGCTTTGACGCGCGGCTCGGGGGTCCCGTCGGTGGAGGCCTCATCTTCGCTAAAAGCGATTAGCTGGCGCTCAGCTGCTGCCTCGGCTGAGGGACGGTTGGCTGGACGTTGGGGCTGACGGCGGTGGCGTGCCAGCCGGTTCGCGATGGCGGAGCCCTGCACAGGGCGCTGTGCTGGAGCGGGCTGCTGCCGCGGACGTTGCGGCTTCTTGCCGCCCTTCGTTGTGGCCCTGGGCGCCGCTGCTGTGGCGGACATCTCGCCGAAGTGCAGCATCGTATGGTGCGCTCGGCCGCACTTGCTGCAGCGAGCGGCGGAGCTGCAGCGAGCGGTGGGGTGGGACCGCGCCAGGCAGTTGGTGCAGTAGCCCTGGGCGCGGGCCACCTGCTGTCGCTGCTGCGGTGCCATCGCCAGGAAGGCCCGGCAATATCTTATGCCGTGGAGATGGTGGCACAGCCGGCACTGCTGCTTGGTTGCCCTGCAAGAAACAAGAAAAGTGTATCACTAAAGGATAATAGTGATTGGGTAGGGTATGCGAAAGTGTATGATAGAAAATAAGCAGGGCAATGAGTCGAGTGGGTTTAAGAAGCTATTAGGGGGCATAGCTTGAGTACTGGTCTTGTCAGGATGCCAGAGTCGGTGCGGATATCCACGACACGGACGTGATTATCAGGACCGCGATGAATTTTATGAATGCGGCCGAGCCGCCATTCATTGGGGGGAAGCAGGTCACTTCCACTTCTCTTTGCGGATGCTTCCACTTGTAACGTTTGTGGAGATCCATGAGATATTCGTCCTTCCATCGTCGGGCAAATTGATGATGGAGAACTTTGACTTTTTCCCATCGGTTAATTAGGGATAGCTCGGAGCACTCGGGTTCGGGGGGGGGGGGGGAGGAGGGCCTCGGAGAAAGTGACCAGAGGTCAGAGACACTAAATCGCTAGGGTCCTGCGATTGAGGAGAGAGCGGACGTGAACAATTTCAGAAATGGATTTCCGATTTACCGAACCCGAGATGAGAGCGAAGGGATTTGATGAGCTGGGAGAGTAAAACTACTCCGCAAAACTCTAAGCCAGGTACGCTTATGGTTTGGAGAGGTGCAACTCTTGTTTTTGCAACAAGGAGATGTGACGAGAGGTTGTCACCATTTGTGCTAGTACGTATGTACAGAGCTGCACAGTATGCCTTTTCAGATGCATTGTAAAATCCATGGATCTGAACATTTCGATTGGGGGCGTGCGTAGTGAACCCACCGGAGAATTTCGATAAGTTCTATGGCTGGCAAGTTCTCTCTCTCCCCAAATGTCACCGTTTTCAATTTGAAATCTTGAATAGGAGATTCCGGTGATTTGCGAAAGAGTATTCGCTGGAATTCCTGGTGATCATTATGAACCCGAATTTGCCTATACATCTTCTGGACATCGCCATTGAAGACAAAGCGGTATAGGCGCCATCGGAGAATGAGGGCTGTGAGGTCATTTTGAAGAGTGGGGCCAGTATGCAAAATGTCATTCAGTGACTGACCAGAGCTTGAGGACTTTGAGGCATTGAAAACCACTCGGACTTGTGTAGTTTTCTTTTCGGGGCGGATGACTGCGTGATGAAGCAGATAGTATGAAAAGTATTTGCTATTCTGGATTATCTCACGGGGATTTGTGAGTTCCATATGGTCAAGGGTGAGATATTCCTCTAAGACGCCATCGTAGATGGTCTTGAGGTTTCCCTTTCGGGAGAGATTTCGCTCCATGCTGATATATTGCTGGAGCGCATTGGGTCGGGTATTGCCCAATGCTATAGAGCATGGAAATTCTGTCTTAACCCTCTAGCAGGCCAATTCTGTATTGCTGTAAAAAAATTACAGTTGGTTAATTTCGTCATGAGAAAGACGAAAATGATATTAACTTTTGTCTTAGGCGAATAGTTTCCTCGCTAGGTGTTTTTAAAGGTGTTAGGTGTGTTTTCTGGAGGCGGGGCTGCCGAAATTACAGCATATTCAGGTGCATAGAAGAAAGTGCAGAGAAGGTAGAAAAATATGAAATTACTTACTAAAATTTTCTGCACCTTCAAACTCCAAGATTTACTATTCTATGATTTACTATGAAAAACTCATTCTTGCGAAAATAATTATTTTCGTCCGAATTCGACAAATTCTCACTTCAAATGGGTTTAAAACCGAAAGTAGCTCACTTATGGTCACAAAATTTATACCGTTAGTTAAAGGGAACTTTTCCAAATCATTATCAGCCATATTTAAATAAATAAAATTCGTCGCCTACTCAGCAAACGCATTTTGGTGTAACCCGCCTGGAGGCGGGCTTGCCCGCTAGAGGGTTAAAGGGAAGTTTCACGCTATATCTACCGTCCGATCCACGGGTTGTGGTCTTCTGGAATAATTCTTCACAGAATATGTCATCCGCGGAGACAGGTGTCGGCAGTTTGACTTTTTCCTGCTCACAGAATTGCCTGAGTTGTGAACTAAGTTCCTCATTGGAGACTTCTGCGACGTATGTCGAATAGGCTGACACCGTATAGGGTACTGGCCCGCTGAGTATCCAACCGAAAATGGTGTTCTGGGCTAATAAACTGCCAATTGGGATGGCTAATTGTGAAAGGGGGTAGCAATTTTGTCAATTGGCGGAGTACGATTGCTTGCACATTGAGGGTCGTGCTGCCAAAGTCAAAAAGCAAATGTGATTGGCATCTTGCACAATCTTACCGCCCATACCCGAAATTTCGAAGTGTGATCTTTCGATTGGCAATTTTAGGCGATTTTGCACCTTCGAGGAAATGAAGGTGCGTTGCGAGCCTTGGTCGATTAACGCTCTAACCTTGAACAATTCTCCTAGGTGGGCAATAGACATCAGTGCCGTAGGCAGAAGGGATTGGGTGATATTATTGGAATGAAGGGCTTGTACTTGAAACGTACTTAGCCTTGAAGATGTGCTGGGTTGCGCATCTGAAGTGGGGGAATGAGTTGTGGAGATATTGATTGGTTGTGGATGAGCCGTTGCGACCTGAGAAGTGGTCGTCTGAGACCTATTGAGTGGCTGCGAGGGTTGTGCTTTCTCGTTAGGGAAATGAAGCAGGGAATGATGCTTCCTTTGGAAGTAAACACACGTAAAACTGCTTGTGCAATCATTTATGGTATGCGTTGTGGCAAGATAGTTTTCACATAAGCTGTACTCTTTGACGTATTTCAGACGGCTCTGGGGGCTGAGCTTCTTGAAACTCTGACATGTCCGTATAGGGTGATTTGCGTTGCAGAGTTTGCACGCGAAGTCTTTTTTCACCCCAGTGTGGAAGAGCTGAGGTCTGTTTTGAGGAGTATGGAAATTGGAGGGTTGTGGTTTTGGCTTAGCGGGGCGAATGCTATTGAGCCGTTCCACCACCTCGTACCTGCAGGTCAGGAACTCGTCCATTTGCGACCAAAGAGGCAGGTCTTTACGAGATGTTAACGATTGTTCCCAGAGAGCTAATGTCTCTTCGGGTAATTTCGTACAACAAATATA
Organism: Melieria crassipennis; assembly: GCA_963668005.1. Taxonomy (NCBI): domain Eukaryota; kingdom Metazoa; phylum Arthropoda; class Insecta; order Diptera; family Ulidiidae; genus Melieria; species Melieria crassipennis. The sequence goes on along the minus strand of OY764963.1, from coordinate 33,696,377 downwards.
TACAAGCAGCGGATCCCAATTGTCGGTGTCCACGGCCTGGGACCTAAGTACCGACAAACAATTATTGATCGTGCTTTGAATCCGCTGCAGCGCTTCGCTATTTTCGGTAGTAGCCGGAGTGATATTTAACAGGGATCGGATTTGGTTGTCAACTAATATGCGCCTGTTTTCGTAGCGGGATTTCAGGGCTTCCCATGCGAGTCCGAAGTTTTCGTTACTTAAGGCATATTGTTTCACAATTGCACCGGCTTTGCCTTGCGTCTTGTATCGGAGGTGATACAGTTTTTGGGTTGGAGTAAGCTTGGCGTGATTTATGTATACTGCCGTAAACATGTCCCGAAAGGACGGCCACTGCTCATAGCCCCCGAAAAATGTTTCGGTATCGCAAGGTGGAACTTGTAAACAAATATTTGGAGTATTTGTTGGTTCTAGGGATCGCACCTGTTCCGTATGCGCAGCGTGCTGAGTGGGCTGAGGCTGGAGCATCTCAATGATGTCCGACATTTGAGCCATACACAACCGAGCCGACTGCTTGAAACGGTCGGGCTGGCTACTGTCTTCCGCAATGGAGACTGCCTCATAAGAACACATAAGCCTTTCCCATTGCGCTTCCAAATTCTTTCGACGAATTCTGATGAGGGACTTCGTTTGTTCCTCAATGGGAGTCGTGGAGAATTTTGTGCATAGTTGCACGAGCCGATCAGACTCGAATATGAATTTGGCTCGGTTTCGGCTAGGATCGGTTGCCCGGAGAATGGGGGATTTGGAGCGCTTTTTTGGCGGCTCACGATTGACAGTGTCTGTCAAAAACAAATCAGTTGACACCTTAGGGGGTTGTTTAGAGGCGGTTGACTCCATCGCGTCAGATTGCTTCTTAGGCGAACGCTCTACCGGCATTGAAAATAATAAGAGAAGCTTGAGAGAGAGGGGGGTCAGGTGCGAAAAAGTTGAAATTAAATTTCCACCTGAGAATAGGAATAAACGAAAGAGTTGGCCGCTTCCGCACGAACGGTTTAAAATTGGAAAAAATCGAAAAATTACACGAATGTGTGAAGATTATTCGATTGAATGGGAAATTGCCTTTAATTGTTTGGCCAACTTTATTAAACGTATGTGGAATAATACGCGAAAAAATTAAATTTAAACCGCGGAATCCGAAATATGGAAATTTGTCTAAGTGTATAATGTAGTAAAATAAAAAACAACACGTGACAGTAAATTTTATTTGTGTATGTGTGTTTGTATTTATTTTATTAAAACGAAAATAAATAAGTATGTGTATGTGTATAAATGTATGTGAAAAAGAAAAATAAATATGTATGGGTGTGTATATGTGTGTGTCAAAATATTTTTTTAATATATTTGTTAGTTGTTAGTAATTTTACTAAAATGTCTTTAATTATATGGGGGAGGAAAAAGTTTAATTTTGTGTACCGGTGGGATGAGTTTGTCCCACTGTATATATATGAAGCGTATGCGCAGTTAACGTTGTTATGCACCATTGAAAATTTTCTAATTCGAGGAAAATCTTTAATGTGCAGTGAAAATGGGCAGTTTGTCCGACTGTATCCGCTTTGTGCTTTTTTGTTTATGTATATGCACTTGCACTACCAAGTGCGTGCAAATACAGCACAAAGAGAAATGTGCGAATATTTGCAGAAGTGGGCGCGCAGAATGTACACAGCAGCTGGGCTGTTTGCTGCTGATCTTGTGTACAAGTGCAAAGAAAAGGAGGGGAAATGGTATATGTGAATATTGCACAAAGAGAAGTGCGTGAATATGTGCCGAAATGGGGGCGCAGAATGTACAAAGCTCAAAGAAAAGAAGTGGAAATAAATCCGTGCTAATTTCTTCTCGCAATGCAAGTTTTTGTGCACAAGGAGAAGCGCGAAAATGGGATTAAAAGATGCGACGCATAGAATCCGTTGCGTACGTGAGAGCGATGTATTCAACTGACAACTAAGTTGAATGTATGAAATTGTTTGTGGCGTGACCCATACGCAACGGATACGTTGAAGTAACGCACAAAGTTGAGCAACTTTCAACTTTTGCCGTACGTTGAATACTTTGACAAATAACGAATGATTGTTTTCTTGTCATTTAAATTTTATTTATATTTTGGTTCGAATAGAAATTTGGTTTGTTTTTGCCAATATGTTTGAGGAAAAATTAATAGAATCGGTGCAGCACCATGTCTGCTTATTTTATAAATCGACTCAAAGACGTCGTCAATTTCCATTTTTATTAAAATGTTTGCCAAAGCTCAAAAATATCACACAATTTATGTTTACTCACAGAAACACAGAATATTTTTGTATCCGTTGACAACGTATTGATTTTGTTGAGTCTCTCCTTCATTCCGTCTCTGTCAGTTGAATACTTCGCTCTCACGTACGCAACGGATTCTATGGGCCGCAGCCTTTACTGTGAAACCTAAATTGGAGCGTTGAGCGTTGCGTTTTCTGACGCAACGCTCTCGCTCAGTGCGGCATACCGAAATTGAAGCGTTGCGTTGGGATTGTAAAAATCATGAAATGTAGAAAAATATCTGTAAGTTGCCAAAAAACAACAAATTATTATTATTTTGCAAAACTTGGCTCTTTTTTGAATAAATTCCTCACAATTTAAATCAAATCAAATATAAATTACAGGCGTTTTTGTTAGTCGCAGCCAAGTTCAACCGCTAACGTCTTGTCAAAATTGGAAATTCGAATAGCGCAGCGTCAGAGCGTTTCAATTGCGGTTTGTCCCATATATTTTGTATGGGCATGAAGCAATTTTGACAGTTGCTTGCCGCTAACGCTCCAATTTAGGTTTGACTGTTAAGAGGCTGATTTTTATATGCAGGGGAAATGTGCAAATTTTGAAACTGGGCAGTAGCGGAACTACTTTTTTGGGATTTTTTTGAGCCAGTTGAACATTGTATATACGTGGGTCATCCGATAAGTACTTAGCATACAAAAGAAAAACGAAAATTTTGGAAAAGTGGCGATATATTTCTCGACGTAGTCTCCTTTCAACTCGATACACTTGACCCAGCGATGCTCCAACTTCTTTAACCCGTCTAAAAAATACGTTTTCTGGAGGCCTCCGTGGCGGCGATAATCTCCTCATTCGACTAAAATTTCTGCCCGGCGAGTGACTTTTTCAAGTTTGGAAACAAAAAGAAGGCACACGGGGCCAAATCTGGAGAATACGGTGGATGGGGCAGCTGTTCGTAGCCTAATGCGACCAATTTTTCCATTCCTTTTTCCATTTTTCTAAAATCCGCGGACACGTTCGTTTCCACCCACGGCCAAAACAAAACTACAAATCCAATATGGCTGAAATTTTGACAGTAGCCGTCTACGAGGATGTACTACACGATAGTAAATTTCTCTTACGATAGTGGCACCATCGGGCGGTGGGGCTAAGTACTTATCGGACTGCCCACGTATATACAATATTCAACGGCAAAATAATTGGGTGGGTAAATGTATATGGGAATAAAATTTGCTTTACAAAATTTTTTGTTATTTGTAAAGTATATGTGTATATGGGTGTTAGTATATGTGAATGTTAATTTTAATAAAGTTTTCGGCTTATCTTGTTGGGCCCAGTGCCCGAGTATGGGGATCTCTCCTTATTGTGTTGTTGATGTCCGTCCAACGTTGTGTTGTGCCGCTGATGTTGTCTGCCTTTTTGCTTTCGCTGTCGCTTCCCTTTTCGTCTGCGTTGTGTGTTTGTTGTTGTTGTTGAGTGTGTTCTGCTGCCTTTCTTTTAAGTTTCTAATGTGGTTGGAGTTTGTTTTTGTTTTAACTTTTGTTATTTTGCTGGTTGTTTGTATTGTGGGTACACTTTTTAGTTTTTTTTTTTGTTTTGATTAGTGTATTTTTCACTTTAGTTAGTGTTCACTTTGAAATTGTTATGTCACTGTTTGTAATTGTTGATCTGTTTTGTAAATTGCCACTGTTTTGTTTGCATTTTTTGTGTAACTTGTTTGTTTTGATGTAACTATGTATTTGGGGTTTTTTGTTGTGAGTGTCTTTTCACTTTTTCGATTTTTGTATTTTGTATTTTAATTTGTTCTTTTTATTTTAAAAATGTTTGTTTTCCGCGTCGGTTCTATCGCGAACGGCTCGAAGGACCATGAATAATTTATCTTTTGGAGCCATCGGCGGAACGCTTAAATGAAAGGCGCGGGATTGCGGGTTGTGCGTGATGCGTTTTATTGCGGTGTTAAAACACGAATGAAAAAGTAAAGAAACTGGATGACACAAACGGCCGGAGCCGGTGGATTTGGAAAGTGGGACATGAGTACAAAGGGGAATTGGAAGGGAGAGGATTGGCTCATTGCAGGATCCACAGACCACTGGAACGATACATTTCGACAGCCAGTTCTCTTTGAATTTTTATAACTAGGCAGTCCACATTTTTCAGTTCATAACATTTCCGTAAACATTTCTTTTTAAATTTGACCAACAACTTTCAATGGGCCTTAGCTATGGAACGTTTGGGGGGTTTTGCTTCTTAGGTACGAAATTAATGTTTAAATTTTCCAAAGCAGACTGTGTGGCTCTAGCATAAAGGGCAGATGCCAAATCCGGCCAAAATATTGTTTTATCATTCTTATGATACTTATTGATACAATTTTTAAGCACAGGTAGACATTTATCAATATACACATTAGCATTTACAGCTAAGCCCGATTTTATGAACACAGGCTCGCTGATGCCACGCTCACTTATCGCCAGCCACAATAAAACCTTTTTGGGATACTTTGTTTTGGTGATGTTGACGACATTATCAGGTGGATTAGAACCAGGAAGCTTGAAATAATGTTTGGGGGTTGATTCGTGTCCTTCTACTGTAAAACAACTCTCATCATCCATTATACAAACGTACGTTGAATTAGCAGCAAACAAATTTTGTGAAAGAGCCGTTGTTTAATTGTCACTGACTGCCTTTCAGAGACTGCTGAACTTTTGCACTTTTGGCACATTTGACAACTCCCATGTCTGCTATATACTTTTTTATAGTTTTGTCACTAACATTATACTTCTTCGCCAACGCACGATACGACTTTGCTGAATGACCCACAGTTTCTGCCTTTAATTTAGTCCAACATTGGCTGCTCTGCAAAGCACACTTTTTACCGGAGCCGCGTTTCCTTTCAAACGGTTTTCCATTCTTGAAAGCTGCAATAGTTTTATAAATAATGAAGAAAAATCTCATATTTGCTCTTGTCTGGATTATTTTCACAAAATTTGCAAATTAATTTGCGACGTTCTAACTCCGTCAATGATATTTTTGCGATTAACTGTTATCCGTTGTATTGATCTTCAGTCGAATGATTGCGGAAATAGTACCGTTACTTTTCTCATATCATCATTTCATATTTCATTCCGCATACGTTATTGTGTCAAGATTTCAGATCAAACGATTTGGTATTTTTTGAGTCTATAAAGGACAAACAGGTAAGAATTCGGATTTGTCATTTGTCTTAAGTCAAAATTAAATATTTCGCTGAAATATACAAGGTGCGTCCCAAAGTAAACAGGACTTTTGCAATAGGGACGTTTCTGGTGGCGCCATCTATGTGTGAGGACATGCGTTGGAAAGGTACATCTTTCATTCACATACTGTCTAAATTTCATGACATTTGGTCTAGTAGACGCCGAAATATCCCGCTCAATGTGACAGTATGTTTTTAACTTTGGTACGAGAATGTCGATCGAACAAAGAGCTAATATTAAGTTCTGTTTTAAACTTGGTAAAACTTTTACCGAAACGTTTAAATTGTTAGAGCAAGTTTATGGTGATGATTGTTTATCCCGTGGCCGTGTTAATGAGTGGTTGAATCGATTCAAGAATGGTCGTGAAGACTTGAATGACGACGAACACGTCGGCCAGTCGAAATTTGTGATTACTGACGATTCCATCAAAACTGTGCGTGATTTTATCAAAATGCAGCCAAAATCATCATTGGAATTGATGGAAATGGAATTGAACATCTCCAAAACATCAATTGATCGCATTTTAACCGAACATTTGGGTCTCCGTAAAGTGTGTTCTCGCTTCATTCCGCACACTTTAACCGACGACCAAAAAGCGCAGAGAATTGAGCACGCAAAAGACATCGTTCGGGAAGCCAGACGTGATCCAAATTTCTTGTTCAACATCGTAACCGGTGACGAAACGTGGTGCTTTCAATATGATCCCGAAACAAAGCGTCAAAGTGCCGAATGGAAGCACCCAGATGAGCCAAATCCGAAAAAAACCCGCCGTGAGAAGTCAAAAATCAAAACTCATCTCATTTGTTTCTACGATTCAAAGGGAATAATTCATCGAGAGTTTGTTCCACCGGGAAAAACAATTAACGCTTTGTTTTATGTTGAAGTTTTGAAGCGTTTGGTGCATCGCATTCGTCGTATTCGGCCAGAATATCGCGAGGAAGGAAGTTGGCGTTTATTGCATGATAATGCACCGGCTCACAGAGCCCTAGTTACGACCGATTATTTGACCAAAAATCGCATTTTTACCATCAATCATTCACCGTATTCGCCTGATATGGCTCCCTGTGACTTCTACTTATTCGGTCAGTTGCATTTGCCGATGAAAGGAAACCGTTATAAGGACGTTGAGGACATCCAAAAGGCTTGTACCAACATTCTGAAGGCGATGCCGGCCGATGACCTAAAACACTCATTCCAAATGCTTTTGGACCGTGCAAAACGTTGTATCGAAGCAGAAGGAGAGTATTTTGAATAAATAAAAAGAATTATACAAAAATAATCATCCGTTTTCTTTATTTTATAAAAGTCCTGTTTACTTTGGGTTGCACCTTGTAGTAAGTTCGGGTAATGTGATATGATCGGGTAATGTGGCAGCCGCCGTGGCTCAGTTGGTTAGTGCGTTGGACCGCGAGTCGAAGGCAGCAACCCCAGGTTCAATACTGCCTGTAATAACACCTAAAAAAAATAACGGGAAAACTCGTTTTCTCTTTCGGTGGCTGTCCTCTCAGCTGGAAATGGAAAATCTCTGAGAGTAAAATTTGCTTATGAAAAAGCTCCCAACCTGCCGTTCGGAACCGGCATAAAACTGTAGGTCCCTTCCACCCGCGTACAAATTCACACGCACAACACAGGAAGCTAGGCCTTAGTCTCGCGTAAGCGGGCTGTCGTGCCAGTCAATTATTATTATTAAATTAATACACTGTCAAAGTTGGCCGGGTTGCGTTTAGCAACATTACACCAGACATTTTTTATTGTTCGAATACAAAGCAGACGGCGTAAGTGTATCAGGGTCGAACAATTGATAATCACATGGTCCTTTGTTTCATTGGTTTAATTGCAGAATCTGCATGTCTTGCTGTTTGTGGAAGTGGTTGTTACAAAAGAAGTGGCCTGTCACAGCATCACATAGAGTCCTAAGTTGGTTTCTGTTAAGATATAGGGCTGAAATGGCTCTCTTCCTGTCAAAGTTTAAGATCTTTCTGGAGTAGTACAGACCTTCCATGTTGTTCCAGTATTCTTGTTTGTGTTTTTCAGCCCAGTTTCATGTCAGTATTACTGAAACCGCACATAGGGGCTAACTCTATAAATTGGCTCTCTGTTAATTTACCTTTAAAGTCATCTTTAAGATGTTGTGAGGTAAGTAGGTCTCATCAGATCCGATTACTACCTAAGATCAGGGCACTTCGTGCTACGAGCCAAACCGGGCATATATAAAATTTTTTTGTGTCTACATACGTAGTGTTAGTGAACGATTTTTTTATATGAGTTCGTAGGAATATATAATTTAAAAATACAATACTTTCCTTCTTATGTTTTAAACACGAAATGATTATTTGTTTATTTTTATTCATTCATTTCTTTACAAGGTGTTCGGTGACATTATACGATTGTATATGTATATATTTAGTTGGTTTTATGCACATCATTAGGGCTATATAAACTTATACGTATATTCGAGTTCATATAAAGTACTAGTCGTTCCACTTGTTTAAAGGAGAAAATATTCTTAACAATCTTTCGTTCTTTCTACTAATTGTTAAGTTTCAAGTATTTGCCTGTTTTCCTTTACAACGTTAACAACTGTATATACATACATAATTGAAGAATTTAATGTGAGATAACTTTTCGCATTCTGCGTAATACATATTACTTATATTTCTGCATCTTATTATGATATATGTATATTTTTTGCTTTAATTCAAAGTTGTATGAATAGAATTGAGAAAAGAATAAAAATTCATGTCTAAAACAACAATTTTTTTTTAAATCAAGAGATGGTGCAGAAAACAAAGCAACTCTTACGAATGCCAAACGATTTGATGTGTAACTAAAATGTATCAAGAAATAATATTCGTACAATGCCCACATCGAGCCGATAGTGCACAGTTATGTAAATATAATAGAGAATTTATAACGTCAATTGGTACGTTACGTAACAAATAAGACATGTGCCTGCACATCAATTAGATTGTTTGTTTATGCATGGCGAGGAAAGCAACGTAAACAAGTCCAGATAGCGTCATGTTTATCAATTATTTTTTCACAAACTGGTAAGGTAATGACGAGCGGTACCGCAAATTGTTGGCATTGTTGGAAATTATCCCACTGCTTATACCACTGCCGCGCACACTATAGTTCGACGCATTAGAAACAATTCCCGAAGTGGATGCGTTTACCATGGCCTGCGGCGGCATAGCTGAGTGCATAGCATTTGAACGCTGACCAGCTACAATTGAAAATCAAGACTTTGATTTATTTTATACTCAATATTTTAAACTATTTTATAACCATTGATACCTACCTGGCACATACGGTTTTGGCTGATGGTAAGTGTTGTTATGCGATCGATAGTAAACTGATTCATCATTATAATGACAGTGTTGAGATTGTTGTTGGTACTTCGGCCTAAAATAACATATACGATATCAAATAAATTGAGAGTCAGCTGAAAACAGTGTAGTGGTGGATTGGCTTCCCCATAAGGAAAACATACATCCACAGAAACGCATATCCCCTTTAAATTATGTCCTGTTCAGACAGTCATATAAATTGAGGCAATTTAGTTGTTAATTGAGTTTATCGCTTTGGCCGATGTTATGCTGCCGGTCACGAATCACGATCACGGATACAATTGTTGTTGTTTCAATGTAAAAGAGAAAATTGGGAGAGCGAGCGAACGGATAAAATTTGACCGCACCGATCACCGGATGATGAGGCTTTCGATGCCAAATCAAACGATCAAATCAGTGTTGCGTCGTGAGATTATTCACAATAGTTGTGTTTTGGGAATAAATTTGTTCCCTTTTGCTGAAAATGTGTATGGAATGAGCAAGAAAATGGTTGGTAGCAACCCTCATCACTAGCGTGTGTTTATATTTGTTTTCGGCGAAAAAGAAAAAAGAAAAATGAAAATTTAAATGTTAAATAAATATTGTGATACTTGCACACACATATCATATTAATTTCATGTATAAATTATGGGCTGAGAATGCCAGAAATTTCGGCCCAATCAACTAGTGAGGCGCTGATAACAATGTTCCAGGAGCAGGAATCCCTTTAGAAAGGTGCGCTATTCAGACCAATGCAAGCGCGAAAAAGAATTTTACATTTTGATTGAAAATTGTATGTGAAAAAGTAAAGTCCCAATAAAAAGTGCGAAAAAGTAGTAAAAGTATGCGAAATTAAAACGAGAGCGTAAAAAGTGACGTGACCGACGATCATTTGACCGGCAGCATAACATCGCCCTTTGCTGTTCAAAAACCTCAATTTAACTTACACCTCAATTTAGCAGTTATCGAACATGTTTTTAGTGTTTTGACGAAAGAAATGTTTTTTCTGTTTTTGTATAAAAAACGTTCTTGAAAACATTTAAGAAACTTCAAAGCAAATTAATGTTAACTATGTAGAGTTGTGTTATTCACGAACTATTTAGTTGTTTGAACTAGTTCATTGAAGTGAAACTGTGTTCTAGTTCGAAATTTTATATGAACTACTTTTTCAGTTTCCTTATATACACACTTCCTGAAAATTTGATATTTTTTACTGCTGGAAAACTCATATGGCGGGAACTCAACACATATGTTACAATAAGTGCTACCAAATTTCCAAATTTTTTTGTTTAAATTAATAAACAATACCTTACTTAGATGGCATACACATAATATGCAATTTTAGCCTATGTGAGATATTTCGATGTACAAGTCACTTAAAAAGTTTCTAGCCTAATTATGAAAACACAGTTACTTAGGTTTAAGTTTTAGTTTTTTATTCAGTATAATCTCCTAACAGTTCAATACACTTAGTCAAGCGCTCCTCCAAAAAATCGATCTCATCATTAAAGTGCGATTCCTGAAGCGATGAAAAACGCTTTTCACGAAGGAACTGTGTGAGGTTTCGGAACAGGTAGTAGTCGCTGGGAGCCAAATCTGGTGAATACGCTGGTTGGTTAAGCAATTCGTACTTTAATTCAACAAAATCCCTTTTGCATCCAAGAAAAAAGCAACCATAACCTTTTTGTCGATCGTTCGTGCTTTGTCTGCTTTGGTGCCGAACATCCAGATTCAGTCCACTATAAACGTTTCTGTTTCAATTTAGGATCATAATGGTAGACCCAAGTCTCATCCACAGTTATGAAACGTCGCTTAAAATCCGTTTTATTCTGCTTAAAACGTTCCAAATTGTTAGTGTATGCGTGGAGTATGCAAGAGTCTTCAGCTTTCAGGATTGCCTGACCTAGACCTCCCTATGTACCTAGACCGTCTTCTATCCATTGGTTCCACTCTGTTGCCCTCTCTCCTGGACGTTTTACGACCATTCATCCCACTTAGGAAAGTGAACTTCCAAATTATGAATACTGCAATTGCATATGAAGGAGCACATTCACCTAACACATTTACCATACCGGTATGGATTTCTTGTCCACATTAACCTTTTTTTCAATAAATACTTGTGGGGGATGGGACAAACATCGAAACAGAAACATCGGAACGAACGTTTACGCAATCGCTCGTTTACACCATTCGCTCGTTGCTGGATGTGCGCCGACGCGCTGACACGCGAAAACGTGAACGGGACTTTTGATCATTCGATCGACACGCGTCAACCGCGCAACAAGCGCTCCGTCATTGATTCCCATTTTGTATTATGTTTTGTTATTTTATTGTTCAATAAAATTAGGAATTGACATCCCATAACTGGTGACCCCGCAAGTTACACGAAAAATAGCGATGAATAACGACGATCCCAGCGACGGGGGCGACGATAGCAACCACGGAAGCCAGATCAACGCAGTTTTCGGAAAACTACAGTTTCCTCGACTAAGCTCGAAATACGGCGTCGAGACATGGTTTATCAAAGTGGACGCATGGTTCGAGTTAAACGGTTTTGGCATCCGGAAGGAGCGCGAGAAATACACGGCACTCATCGCGCACGCGGACGAATACGTACTTGATCAAGTACACAGTCTGGTGACGACTGTACCTGAGGTGGCCCCGTACACGACAATCAAGAGCGCAATTATCGACAGATTCCGCGAACCGACAATGGTTCGCCTGGACAAACTCACGTCCGGCATTCAACTCGGCGGCGGCAAGCCGAGCCACTTACTCAATCAATTGCGTCGCACAAATGCAACGACAGATGATGCCATCGTGCGTAACTTTTGGATGAAAAGGTTGCCGAAACAGGTTCGCGCCGTCATCGCCGGCATGCTCGAAACCACACCAGGCACCACCCTCGACAGTATCGAGTAGTATCGTTGATGTAAATGCTATAGTTCAAAAGTAACACCGGAATTTAAAAAGTGCCACGCCCCTTGTCCAACGCCCATTAAATTTTACCGGTGGAACGACACGTCTACGTCATGACCCTGTACCAAATTTCAATGCTGTGCGAATTATAATTCCGGAGATATACCATATTAAAAATTTAGGTTGTATGGGAGGTGCCACGCCCACCTGCCGTACAAACATATAATATCACTATAAACTACCGTATTGACATCACATCACATAATTGAAATAAATAAAATTAGACACGTGTTTCTCATTATTTTCAAAATCGAAATCTAACTGGATCAACGACGGGCTAAATTATGTATGAAGAAAGAAATTTTGCTGAACACTTTTAACTTCAAACTTTGTGGAAGTACTTCAAATGTTAAATATCTCGATACGTAATTTTTCCGAATATTAAAATTGGACGGGGTCAGCGACGGGTTAAAAGTTTGTATGGAGAAACTGTGAAATGAAAAGTATGAATTAATGGGCCGATTGACATCAAACTTGGGGAAAGTACTCTTTGTGAGAAATAATTTGACACGTGTTTTTCACTTTTTTCAAAATCAAAATCTAACGGGGTCAAGAATGGGTTAACAATTTGTATGGAGAAACAAGATTTATAGGGCGTTCTGACTCCAAACTTAAACAAAAGCAGTTCAATCGGGAAATAATAAAAACGTGCTTTTAATTTTTTTGAAAATCGAAATCTACCATGGTAAAACAAGGGTTAAGAATTTGTTTGGAGTAAATGTGAAAAGACATGATTTAAAGGGCCTTCTGAATTCAAAATTTTTAAGACACTCGAAAGATAGACACATGTTTTTTTTTTAAATCAAAATCTGGTGGGCTCAACAATGGGTTATGAATTCGTATCGGGGGAAACAGGAGAGCTGCGTGCAAAGCCGCAGGGCCTAGCTAGTCTTCTTATATATGAAAAAAACGTAACACTCTACTGCCCCAATTTTTTTTAAGTCGAAAAATTGTTCACCATGTAGTATTAGAATCATATAAGAAGGGAAAATTTTTAAAATTAAAAAATTTGCCTCTGTGTGGGCGTGAAACCTATACAAATTTGCGTGCCTTAAGGGGGTATTACGATTTTTGAAATTTTGTTTCATTCTATTCGTATATGCATCTAGAATTCGTCCCCCGAATATCAGATCGATCCGTACATTAGAAAAAAAGTTATTGATATATATATTGTTATATGTATGCGTGAAAAACAAGCGAACGCAGGGCAAAAAAACATTTAAACGCGTTTTTCTCGAAATCATGTTTTTGAAATCGGTTCCAGCTCGGGAGAAAAACTGTAAAGTGCAATCGGCCTAATTTTTTTTCTACTTATTTTTAAATACAATATCTAGTGCCTGACGAGAGCTTTTTTTTTTTTACTTCGTATTTTTTTTTCTACACGACTTTTCGTCCCAAAAAAACGACCATTTTTCGTATGTTTTTCTTAAAGTGCTGCCATTTTGTTACATTTAAAGTTAGAAAAATTTCCTCTCGTCAGGCACTAGATATTGTACTTATCTTTCAAAAACACTTTGATTTTTTGATTTCAGATATGCAGAATTGCTGATCTAGCTGGAACCGCAACTGATTTGCCGACTGGGATGTCCACTTCAGCGCCCTCTATAAATTACACTTTAAATGAAAATGTCAAAAAAAAAATTTTTTTGTACTCTTGAAGTTTGATACTACGATGTGTAAAAAGATTTGAATAAAAAAAGTTTTTCAGTTTCTCAAAAAAAAAAGTTGAAAATTCATTGAAAATCGCCCAAAAAAATCGTAATACCCCCTTAAGGCCGTACTGGGCACATAAGCTAAAAAATTTAACTGATGAACAGTTTCATGTTTTATTGATTACACTACTCGATACGAAAAATGCTCCTAAAAATAAAAGTGTTTTCTAGACTAACTTTGGGCCGGTGAATACGAAACTGAAAATCAAAAAATTTGTTTAAAAAGCGTTTTCGAAAAATCTTCGAAAAAACAGTTTTTTCCCTATTGTTTCAGTTATGAGCACATATCTCGTAAACGAATCATCCGACTAACACAAGCTGTCCGGCGGTCAGAAGATAATACCTCAGCCTTTCCAGCAATATATAGATTGCCCAAGTCAGATGAGATTTGGGGAAGTTACTCACGGTGAAAGTTGTAAAAAAGTGAATTTTTCGACCATTTTCAATATCATAAATTTTTGAATGATGTTTTTATGGATACAATAAATTATCTGCTCTAGTTTTAAGATCTAAGATGAAAGATATATTATTTCAGCAAATATGAAGCCTAACATCAATAGAATCGAAAGAAAAATTACAAAGTTATGAAGCAGTGAGTGAACACCAACTTTACATTTATTACACCGTGCGACAAAAAAAAACATTTTTGCCGAGACTCATCTTGATGTTGATATAGACGTGAAACTAGAGGTCATTTATAATATCCTGGCGTAGTCAGTTTTTCATTTTCGGACCCAAAGTCCTTTTTAAAGGACTTTAAAATTTTAAGGACATACATATTTCAAATATTTGTTTATATATTTGCCGTTGTGCAATGATGAAGATATGGGTATCAAATGAAAGAGGAAAAATGTCTCCTTTTAACTCAATTTCCTATTTTGAAGTTTGAATCTAACATAGCTAACGCTTCATTAACGGTTTCTTCATCAGTTTCTTCTGAAATCATCGAAATCCAAGTTTTCTAAAACTTCCTGTACTTCTTTGTCCCATAAAACCGACATTTTTTTTTTAAATGCCGATTGATATCTATAAAACGGAAAACACATACAAGTGTACCTTAGTGACCAAATGCATTAAATCTTTTCGCTTTGGGCCCTGATGCTGCCTCAAGGCAGTCTGCTTTCCCAAGCCGAAAAAGTTACTGTAAATCCTTTTTTTTCACTATAAAACACTTGAAATCAATAAATTACATTACAAGGTACTCACTCATAAATTTCTTGTTTTAATCTTGTAACGAAAAGTATTTTTAATAATTTTTTCTTTTCTTTACTTTTCACGAAATAATTATTTCTACTAATTTCCACAAAGTTGAACTTTCAACTGATAATATTGGGAAACATGTGATGCTTACAGCCTTGCAACATTAAAGAAATTACAACTTACATAATTTATCTAAAACATGCCCTAAAAATGTAATTAAAAAAATTAATATTTATGTGGACTTTTCTAGGTTTTTGTGGACCGTGCCTTAAGGCCGTATGGGGCCGTAAAGGGTTAACATTTTGTTTGTAGCCGAAACTCTCGAAACTCCTCGCGGACAATCGTAGTCGTCAGGATGATCGTTCAAGCAGCGTATTCCGGCGAAGCCCAACTCCGTATCGCGCAACAAGTCCCCTACAAAACTCACCTACTTGCTGGTTTCATCGAACTCATGGCACTCAGGCTCGCCAATGTCGGAAGCCATGTGACTTTCCACAGTCAGACGGTACGACAAAAAACTAAATGTGGCCGAAACACTTCAGCTCGATAGTTCCGGCGGCATTTCATCACAATCGAGCAACCAATCAACCTCCAAGCAACTGGACCATACTCGCGCAAAATCACATAATGAATTAGAGGTAAACTCCGTCGAATTACCACGAACTAACAGACTGTTTGTTCCAGATATCAAATCTGGTCAGAAATTTTTGATCGATACCGGCGCAGAAGTATCGGTCCTTCCGTCAACGCGACTACATCGAATGAGCAATGCGAAAGAAAATCCGCTTTTCGCAGCGAATGGCACCACATCAAAACGTATGGTGTCACTCGCCTCACTCTCGACTTGGGACTACGCCGCACAGTGTTGCGAGCTCATATAGCGGAGTGACAAAAATAGAAGGAGTGGTCGTATATAAATGATATTTGGTATACAGTTATTGTATGAGTAAAGAACTTACTGTGCAAAATTTCAGTGAAATCGCACCAAACCTTCGACCACCTCCCATACAAACGGATTTGAAAAAACTTCATATTAACAATCTTAGCTCATAAAAGCTACATTCAAAATATTTGTATTTTAATATAAATTTATTTATAAATGTGTATATATGTAGATAAAATGCGCTTTTCATTGAAAATTAAATCTTGATAATTTGCTCTACAGCTGCTCAGAAGTCGCTCTTAGAGGGTTAAAATCTTAGACTGACCCCACTAATTTTTCTTCCTGAATATTTCTTTCGAACATACCTACCCCTATCTCCAACCTTTAATGAGGCTCCCATACAAAATTATCGTTTTTAAAAAGTGGGCTCCCGCTGCTCTCAGGTTGGTCCCAGACGTACCATATGTAAGACTGACCCCATATGTAAGGCTGCCATACAAAACTAGTAATTTGGAAATGGAACTGGCTCCACACTTGTAAATGTAGTACAGTAAACGAAGAAACATCGTATCTGGCAAAGTACTGAACCGATTTGAATGATTTTTTCAACAATCGTCAACATGCCCAAATGCCAAAAATACCAAATTAATTCAATTTAAAAAATTCACCACCAGAAGGCACCTCCCATACAAGTGAAGTAGTAAGGTTGTCAACTTTTGGTTCTGTGCGAAAAAAAATCAAAGTGTACTGTCGAAACTCTATTAACCCCTCTTTTTCGAATATAATAGTAATCGTAATTAAATTTCCGAAGCTATCTTCAACAAATTTTTCCATCAGCAGCAGAACATTATTTGACAGATTGCTATTGGCATTCAACCAAACGGTGAAAATATCGCGAATTTGCACTCAAGTCTTCACCGAAAAATGCCAATAACTTGCATTCGCGCAAATAATAATAATGTAGATACTTGCATAAACAAAATATCAAAAAATTTCAAAAGTGATATTTAACGTTTTTTTTAAATCACTTTTAAAGTTTGAACTAACTTTTTATTCACTCGTTTTCTTTACTTAATTTTCAGAGGTGATAGTAATGAGCAAAATGTTGGTCTTGCTAGACCTAAATTATATGAAACTTACGACAATAGTAACTTTTAGGGACCTGCTCATAATTTATTTTGAAATACCCAACCTCAAAGTCAAAGTATAAAATTGCTGTTTGTACACAATTTTTTTTCAACGCTGGAAGAGCGTACTTTAAGAGCTCATAACTTCTATGTTATATTCGGATTTCTCTTAATTGAAGTATTTCTAACAACACCTCATCAGATTTTTGTGGTTATAACATTGCATTTTGGCATTTTTGTCACTACTCGCAACACTGTGCGCCGTCCTTTCACATGGAATTTTGTAATCGCCGATATTAAGCACCCAATTATTGGCAGCGACTTCCTCCGGCATTTCAATTTGCTCATCGACATCAACAGCGGCAAGCTCATCGACGCTCTCACGGCACTGTCACGACCCGGTATCTGCAGTCTCGAGGCGTCGAAAAATATCAAAACCTATAACGATTCATCGGAATTCGCCGATTTGCTGCGAGAATTTCGTGAAATCACGCAACTCAACGCCACGGCGCACAGTGTCGCGAGTAGGGACAAAAATCAAAAAAATGATTTTCGTAAATGTAGAAAAATAAGTTTGTAGTACTGAAGTAAATACCTCAAATTACTAAAATGTGAAAACGGATTTTAAAAATATCAATTTATATACCGATGGCAGGCCACCAAACTTGCACTTTGTGAAGGTGGGTGACTTGGGTAGAAATTATTGCAATTTGTTAAATGTAAGTTCGAGGTCTCTTATTGAAAAATTTCCCATGGAACCTTATATTAAGTAAATATATTTTATAAATATACAATTTTTGTAACTCTGTGGAAGCTTTCCCTCGTTTGTTTTGCTTTCCATATTCCTTGTACCGTTACTTAAAGAAACGTCAATTCGTAGGAATAAAAGTGCAGTGTCATCAAACTTTAGATAAACTTTAAAAAAATACTCCTTCTCACTTCTTCGAGATTTTACAGTGTGATATAGCTGAAAGTATGTATTAATAGAAACCATGGACCTTAGCTGCATAAACTTGCACGTTTTTAAGAAATTCAACATTTTCAGTGACGTATTCAGTCAAAAATAGGGACCTTTTTGCAGCATGGTTGGCAGGAAAACATAGCGACCACTGCTGCGTTTCGCTTAAACTATCAATTTTTGTATGTAATAATATGCAAACACCACTTGATTTTGAAAAATTACAAAAAAAAAAGGTAGATTCGATGGAAGGCTTCGGTAATACTGCGTGGCGTGCCATCGAATCAAGGCAACTTTCGAAAAGAAGCAAAACTTGTTAATGTCTTCAGAACCAATTATAGCAGTTAATAGGGAAATTAAAGGTAAACATGAAAACCGAAACTCTAATATTATGCAATTTAAAAAAATTTTAATTTAGAATTTTGTCAAAAATAGATGTAGAGAGTTAAATTTGAATAATTCATCATCGGAAACCGATTGTCCTAGCAGTACAGATTAACAAATTGTAATTTTTTATGAAAATATATGCTATACTGAATAAAATAAGAGATGCTATTATTTTCTATTTGGGTTTGAAATTACTTAGATGCGCATAAGTATGAACAGATATTTGTAGATTTTTCAAAATTTCTTTTTTTTATAACAAGCGTATTTGTAAGTTGATCGAAAAAATGTTTGGCATATGTGTTTATATTGATGATATGATATGCTGTACCAAATTTCATCAATATATCTTTTATAGTTTCCGAGATACTGTCAACTTAGTATTTGGTTTGTATGGGAGGTGGGCGTGTCCGTGGGGCGATTGAAGTAATTTTTGGTGTATTAACTTCTCTTTATAACAAAATCATACCTACAAAATTGTATTGCCGTACGACTATTCCTTCTATTTTTGTCCCTCGCTACTATGGACTCGCGACACTGTGCGGCGCCTGCATCGACACCAACAGGCGTTACGCATTGCATCGAAACCAAGGGCGCTCCTGTTTTCGCACGGCCCAGGCGCCTCACACCCGACAAGTACAAAGCTGCTCGGGACGAATTCGAATTCCTCATCAAACTCGGGATTTGTCGTCCATCCAAGAGCTCGTACGCTTCACCATTGCATCTGGTGCGGAAATCAAATGGTGACTGGCCACCGTGCGGCGACTATCGCTCTCTCAACGCCCAAACGGTGCCGGATCGTTACCCGTTGCCGCACATTCAGGACTTCACTCATTTCTTACACGGTAAAAAGGTATTTAGTAAGATTGATCTCAACCGCGCGTATCACCAAATTCCAATAGAGCCAAGCGACGTTCCAAAAACAGCAAACACAATCCCGTTTGGCCTGTTCGAATTTACTCATATGACGTTTGGATTGTGTAATGCAGCGCAAACCTTCCAACGCTACATGCATTCAGTATTTCGAGGATTCGATTTCGTGTTCGTCTACGTTGACGACATATGTATCGCTTCCGACAACACCGAGCAACATAAGTCGCATTTGCGGCAGGTTTTCGAGCGTCTACGAAAGTTTCATCTCACAATCAAGCCGACCAAATGGTAACAAGAAGAACGACTCCACACCAATAAATTGGACTGACGACACAACTAAGCAGTTCAACGAATGTAAGCAGCAATTAGCAGACGCTGCACTTCTTGTGCACCGTACACCGAATGCACAAATCTCACTCAGCACTGACGCCAGCGATACCGCCGTTGGTGCCGTGCTACACCAAATCGTCGACAGCGAGTTTCAACCAATTGGATTCTTCAGCCTCAAACTCACTGAAGCGCAACGCAGGTACAGCACGTATGATAGGGAACTACTTGCGGTTTACCTGGCCATCACACATTTCCGTTGCATGCTCGAGGGTAGACCATTAGTCTACGCTTTTAGGCAAAAACCAGACAAGGCTTCACCAAGGCAGGTTCGCCACTTGGACTACATAGGTCAGTTTACAACAAATATCATACACATAGCAGGTGCTGAAAATACGCCGGCGGACACACTCTCGCGCATCACTATCGACTATCACCACATCGCCGCAGCACAGTCAAGTTGTCCAGAATTGAAGAAGTTCCTCGAAGACAACAACACATCGTTGAAGCTCAAACAAATCGACATACCTAATTCGACAGCTGCAATTTATTGCGATGTTTCGACTAATAAGGCGCGTCCACCGGGGGGCGATCATCACCAAATTCCACGGCATCTCGCACGGTGGAGTACGAGCGACGACTGACCTTATCAAATCTCATTTCGTTTGGCCAGAAATGGGCAAAGAAATCGCCGACGTCGTACGTAAGTGCATCAGCTGCCAAAAATCTAAGATTAGCCGACACGTACATGCGCCTCTCCAAACATTTTCGCTCCCATCACAAAGGTTCGAGCATATCAACATCGATCTCATTGGCCCGTTGCCGCAGTCAAACGAATATCGATACTGTCTGACCATCATTGATCGATACACTCGGTGGCCAGAAGCCGTTCCACTCAAAGACATATCAGCGGAGACCGTGGCCCGAGAGCTCGTGAACGTTTGGATTTCACGTTTCGGCATTCCAGCTCGCATCACGACCGACCAGGGCAGACAATTACAGTCACATCTTTTCCGAGAATTGTCTTGCACGCTGGGTATCAACCATCTGCGCACCACGGCATATCACCCGCAGGCCAACGGACTCATCGAGCGGTTTCATCGCACACTTAACCCTAATTCCCAGAAGTGAGCCTCACAGTCTCACTTAAGATTTCAAATGGTGATAAATCCTATACCAAAAGATTTTCGATTCCAATTTTTTTATGTAATCCTCTAATGGAGTGTTAGAATTATATTTCATTTATAAATTTAATTTTTTAGACAGTTTTTCTACTTTTTTTAAACAATTTTTTAAACGTAAACCCAGAAGTGAGCCTCAGGAGCTCATTTGAACAAAAACTCAAATTTACTCAGAATTCCTTGACTTTTTGTCAACCATATGGAAGAATATTTTTATTTTTCATGTTTAGATGCATTTTGATCGTGCCAACTTCATAGTTTTTAAGCCTAGCACTCATCTAGTCGGCATGGGATGAAGTCTACTAAAATTGTTGCAAATACTGCAATCTACGACATACATATTATGAAGAATTTATGCCTTGCCGAGGTTGATGCTTGTTCATACAGTTTATGTCTGCCAATCCCGATAAATATGTAATCAGAATATGGAAGTGCGACGGTGCTAATACTTCCTGAAATGTCATACACATGCAAATACGGTAATCGAGGAGCTGTGGATCTTGCAAAAAGGGTGCTGAAAAACTGTGAACCTCACAAACACAAATGTAATAATGACCAACTAGTTCACCAGTAAGGTATTAGCCAATAGTTTATTGGATGCGAGGTTCGTACACCCAGAATAAACAAAATTTGTATGATGGGTATCAGTGGCGGCTTAAGGTGCTCGGGGGCCCGGGGCGGCGACGGCTGACGGGCCCCCACAAACGGTGCAAAATAAGTTTGCGTACAAAACGAATAACTGGAATTTCCGGTTATGCTTTTTAATTTTTTTTTTTTGAAAATTTGCATTCCATTGAACAGTAAAGGGACAAATTATTTTGAATCGTATATGTGCTTGAAATTTTATAGAAAGCAATAGAATCCCAAAGAAAAAATGAAAAATTGATAAAAGGATAATCTTACTAAATCTTTCCAAATTTGATAGAAACTTTCGTGAAATTAGGAAAACTTTTTGGGAGAGCAAACTCGTCATTTCAAAAAGCCATCCTAAAACTAAACAAAAAACCAGAAAATCTTGCTTCGTTACTACGATCTGGCCATTATTTTAAGCAACCCGAGCAGGAGGATTAGACTGTTTTGAGATCAGTGCATCATTACACTACTCGACGCCGGTCTCGATAGCTCAATGGGTAGCGCGCTGGCTTCTCATATCGAGCGCCCCAGGTTCGATTCCTGGCTCGGGCTGGTAAAACGCTCATCTACTTCTATCGCTATCCACATGAAGCAGATGAGAATTACAAGAATCGCACCAGTGCGCTCTTGGCAGGCAATGGCAAAACCTCCAAGTGTGAAAGAAAAACTGCCAATCGCCGTTCGGATACGGCGTTAAACTGTACATCCCCTCCCCTCCCTTTCCCCATCCGTTTGAAATATGTGTTGTATCACATGTTGAAAAAACAGTGTTGCATACGCATTCCAAACGGGTGGAATCTGTGGTATCACAACGGGCCCGTTAAGAGGCCTAAGTGTGTCTCATACAGAGGCAGCCACCGCAACCTAATCTAACCTACACTACTCGACAAAAATGGGCCAATCGCGTGCATAGATAAAGTGTTTTCTAGACTAACTTTGGCCGCTGAACACAAAACTGAAAATAAAAAAAATTTTTAAGAAGCGTTTTCAAAAAATCTTCGGAAAACGAGTTTTTTGTTCCTGTTGTTTTAGTTATGAGCACATATCTCCTGAAAGAATTATCTGATTAACACGAGCTGTCCGTCGTTCAAGAAGAAGATACTACCTTAGCCTTTTTAGTGATATATAGATGGTTCAAATCAGATGAGATTTGGGGAAGTTACTGACTTCCCCATAGGAAAGTTGTAACAAAGTGATGATCTCCCCTAGTTTTAAAATCTAAGATGAAAGAACATAATACCCTTTCTAGTTATACAGTGTGTTCAACAAAAAACGTTCTTCTCTCACAGAGTGTACATTACATTTATTTGAAAAAATCTTTTATTTTTGAGAAATAGATATTATTATAGGTTTCGACAGAATGCTTAATATGGGGTCCAATCTCCTGCATGGTCTATAATAGCGTGACATCTTTGGCGACAACTGGCAGCCAAAATTTCAGCATATTCCACGGAAAAAGACCTCTACGTTCTTTTGAGAAATCGAATAAAATGTTTTGATGATTTTATATTCTTTTTTGATATCTTAGCTTTCAGTATTGCCCATTTCTTATTATTCTCTATGGGATTTGCATCTGGTGACTGTGAGGGACAATCCAAAGTTGCAATATCGTGATCCTCTTTCCACTTAGTGCATAGTCTACTTTTGTGTTTTGGGTCGTTATCCTCTTGTAGTATCCAATCGGTGTTATTTTTCCAATATAATTTTTCAGCAGACTTCAATAAACAATCCTTGTACAATTTCAGCATTCTAACTGCATTTAAAGTTCCGGTGAAACACTTTAGAACGCCAAATCCTTGGGCACAGAAGCATCCATACATATGGACCTTCTGGGGATGCTTTTCAGTTCGTTGAATAAATTTGTCACCTTTTTTCAATCAAACATGTCTAATTGGATTAAACAACACAAAAGTTGATTCATCTATAAATATTACTTTGGTCCAATCACGATCGATATTTGTGTAAGCCCAATGAAGACGCTTTTCAATATGCTTTTTTGAAAGCAACGGTTTCGGCCAAGTACCGCTACGTTTTATGTATGATTGCTGAAGCCTGTCGCGAATCGTATTTAAGGATATATCCAAGCCCTTCTCCGATAATATATTTTTGGCTTTTCTCAGACTGACCGTTGGGTTTCTTTCAAAAATCCCAACGATGACTTTATCGTGCCGCTTGGAAGTGGTGGGTTTTCGGCCTCTTCCTGGTTCGTCGTCAACGTTTCCTGTTTTTGCATATCGTTCAGACCATTTCTTAACAAACGTGGAAGTGGTTTTAAGATATTTTGCAAATTTTTTAACTGACCATTTAGGCCCCTTAGGATACTTCGTCAAAAAGCTCGTTTCGAAACATTTCTTAAATAGCAGAATCATTTTAGTTACACGTGTCGCAGCGGCAAGTACAAATAGAATTGATTAAATTGTATGCGTCGACAACCACAACAATGTGCACTTATGTAAAAACAGAACCGGTGAATGTTTACTTAAAAGTTAACCGAATAAGCGAATAACGTTTATTGTTTAACACACTGTATATAGATTGTTCAAATCAGATGAGATTTGGGGAAGTTACTTGTCAGTAAGGAAAGTTGTAACAAAGTGAATTTTGCCAAAAAATCATAAATTTTCGAATATTTTTTTATAGATAAAAAGATGATCTCCCCTAGTTTTAAAATCTAAAATGAAAGATATATTATTATTATATATTTTTTGAGCAAATATATTACTTGAGCAAATATTAAGCCTAACATCAATAGAATTGAAAGAAAAATTACAAAGTTATGATGCAGTTTTGCCGAGACCCATCCAAATTTGGATATAGACGTGAAACTAGAGATCATTTATAGTAATCTGGCATAGTCAGTTTTTCATTTTCTAGCCCAAAGTCCTTTTTAAAAAACTTAAAAATTTTAAGGACATACACATTTGAAATATTTTTTTAAATATATGCGGTTGTGCAATCATGGAAATATGGGTGCAATCATGGGAAATGAAAGACATCCTTTTAACTAAATTTTCAATTTTGAAGTTTCAGGACCAAAATATGTCAGGTAGGGAAAACATACATGATTTGGATTTCAGTCTGTAGATTCATACATCTAAATTTTATTCTATTTCAAAGTTCCAGTCTAGAAAACACTTATTTTTAGGTGCATTTTTCGTGTCGAGTAGTTTAGAAATGTACAGAAATATTTTATAAGACCCAGTAGCAGTAGCTTACTTACAAGGTGCATAGAATTGCTTTCGTAAAAGAGTCTATCAAAGAATAAAACCGGATTTCCGCGACGATGTGTTGTTATCCAACCACTAATTTTAAAAATAATAATAATAACTGTAAATTTGTTTGACGGCTACAAAGTTTAATGAGGTTAAGTAATTGCGTAATTCGCACTCGTTTACAAGCAAACTCTAAGATTACGAAGATTAATTTTTAACTTAGAATTTTGTATTTGCATACTTTGGAACAAAATTTTAAGTTAAAAATGAAATATTGCAATCTTCGAGGGAAAAGTTTTTGAAAATTTGCAAACAATTGTTATTTAGAAAGGATGTTTTCTTGCTTTTATTGAATTGAACTTGTTATTGCAATTTCAAAGTCAATTGTCGATAATGTGTCTCTTTCAATTGATAAAAGTGACAAACAACCTTTCAACAACCATTGTGGAGCGCAAATAGTTTTTTACAAGTTTCAGTTTTGAAAAACTTTAAATTTTTATATACAAGCTTCTCTCGGGGGCCCCGGAGCCCGGGGCCCGGGGCGGTCCGCCCCTCCGCCCCCCCCTGTTAAGCCGCTACTGATGGGTATATCAAAAAACGCAAACCTAATGCATGGCCTCTAGCGCTGCAGTAGCAATTGTTTTCCTGTGGCCCTGTATTTACAAGTTCTTTACTTAAAATAAAAAACTTAAATAAAAACGTCTTTTAGTAGTAACTAGATTTGGAAAAATAAAATAAATTTAGTTTTTCAGTAGTTTCGCTCATATGAGCCTGACAGTCTCACTTCTGGGTTTACGTTACTTTTAAAATTCTGGGAATTAGGGTTAAAGCAGCAATCATGTGCCACGGAAAGTACGATTGCCAAATCGGTTGCCAATCATTTTACTGGGGTTACGCTCGGCATTCAAACCGGACATCGAAACATCGGCAGATCAACTCGTTTATGGTACTACATTGCGGCTCCCAGGAGAGTTCTTCAACGACAACAAGACACCTCAGCCGCAATCGGAATTTGTCAAGGAGCTAACGGAATCTATGCACGAGATTCGACCCATGCAAACAGCAAACCACGACAAATCAAAACCGTTTATCTTCAAGAACCTCGACGAGGCAACACACGTTTTTGTTCGGAACGACCAGCTTCGTCCAGACACGAACAATTTTTCACCATCCACCACAACTCGGCAGCCGATCGCACCAACGCCGTCCACGCAGGCAGCGTCAACGACAACGGCTCGATCTGGTCGCCACATCAAACTTCCCGTCCGTTTCACGACATGAAGTCTGGGGGGAGTACTGTGGGGGATGGGACAAACATCGAAACAGAAACATCGGGACGAACGCTCACGCATTCGCTTGCACACGCTCGTTTACACCAAGGGTGAGCAACCTTTTTAATCAACGGGCCAATTTAAATTGTAAAATTTTTTGGCGGGCCGCACATAAAGTAACACTTATTAATAATTTACTAAATTTGATTTATAATAAACATTAGAACAAGATCGATCAAATAAATTCAATTTTAGAAATGCTTGGCGGGCCGCATAAACATGTTTAACGGGCCGCAAGCGGCCCGCGGGCCGCGTATTGCTCATCCCTGGTTTACACCATTCGCTCGTTGCTGGATGTGCGCCGACGCGCTGACACGCGAAAACGTGAACGGGACTTTTGATCATTCGATCGACACGCGTCAACCGCGCAACAAGCGCTCCGTCATTTATTCCTATTTTGTATTATTTTTTGTTATTTTATTGTTTAATAAAATTGGGAATTGACATCCCATATACTCAATAACGGCACGATATTAGCTAGTAGGGCTGCGATATCGATGTTTTATAAACATCCATATTTTGCATGAACATCGAGTGTTTTGAACCTCGATGTTTGCAACCCGATGTTTTTGCAACAGTAATTTTTTGACGTAAGGTAATATTTTGGTTCAGACTTGTGTGTTCAGACAAGTATGTGTTTTTTAAGTTATGAGAACTGAACAAAACTTGTAAATGATATTATTTAATATCATAAAAAAACTAATGACTCTTTAAATTGTTTTATGTAATTGTTGAGTTTTTGTAAACTTTTTCAAGAAAAGTTCACCGTTTTAAAATAAATCACTTCTTTTGCATATTATGTGAGGGGAATAATGCATTATTACAACTTAATCAATTGAGACATATGTAGCTATTTCCATTAAAAAAAAAACATCGATGTTTTGAACATCGATGTTTTTTAGCCGATGTTTTGTCAACATCGATACCACCTTCCGCATAGAGCTTCCGATGTCGCAGCTCTAGTTGCCAATTTGATTTGCAACTTTACACGTGTTCATATGAAAGATGAAATCATAAATTGAAAATAAATTCACTGCTCCACTAGTGCTATGTGTCAGGCTAGAGACGTTTTAAGTGACCTGTATGTAGTGCAGAGATTTAGTATTATGCTGTATTGTTTTCGGTTATTGTCTTAACACATTTTTCTAGTGAACTACTGAACTCGGCCTCGATAGCTCAGCGGGTAGCGCGCTGGCTTCTCATACCGAGCGCCCCGGGTTCGATTCCCGGCTTGGGCTGGAAAAAACACTCATCTACTTCTATCGCTATCCACATGAAGGGAATGAGAATTACAAGAATCGCACAAGTGCGCTCTTGGCAGGCAATGGCAAAACCTCCAGTGTGACCAAAAAAAGTGCCAATCGCCGTTCGGATTCGGCGTTAAACTGTAGGTCCCCTCCCCTCCCTTTCCCCATCCGTTTGAAATGTGTGTTGTATCCAGTGTGCTTACTTCTACCACATATGTGGTAGATCTACCACATTTATTTTTAAAATCAAGTTTCTACCACATCTACCACGGAGGGCTTAAAATCTACCACATTTTTGTGGAACATAAATTTTTCTATTAACCAACCTATTACTCCAAGTAAATTAGAGCTTTATGTTGTAAAATTTAGGTTAGGGCTGCATTGAACATTATAAGTGAAAATGTGCAAAAAAAACTTATGTGGTAGCACTCTTATCACTTCGAAAGCAGTGCATTACAAACAGTTGACAGTTTGACAATTGTTTTGGCGGCAGGTGCAATTAAAATGGAAAAATTTCTAAAAAAAGTTGAATAATTTGTGCCTTTATTTTTTAGTAACGTATAGTTTTTTAGAATATCGAATGGCGATGACAATGCGCTTGGACGGAACGAAGTTTTACCACTCGAAGTTGTGCCTGCTGCTGAAATTTGCGAGTCTGAGCTCCCAAAAAAGAAAAAATAATAGTCAATAATACAAAAAACAATGGGAAGAAACACGGCACAGGTTAAAGTGCATAGAAGAACGTAAAATACAATTAATGTACAAATACAATGAAATACAATAAATGTACTAATGCAATAAAATACAATTAATGTGCAATACAAAAAATCTACCACATTTCATTCAAATCTACCACAGTTTTTTCACTGAGTCTACCACATAAATGAAAAATTAAGTAAGCACACTGGTTGTATCACATGTTGAAAAAAAAAACAGTGTTGCATACGCATTTCAAACGGGTGGAATCTGTGGTATCACAACGGGCCCGTTAAGAGGCCTAAGTGTGTCTCATACAGAGGCAGCCACCGCAACCTAACCTAACCTACTGAACTAAAAGGAACTAGTTCATTTAAGTGATTTGAACTACATTCTCTGATCTCTAAAAAGAACTTAACTACCCAACTCTAACGTTAATAAACATCTTCCGTTTCTATAAGTTTCTAATTTTTGTTTTGGTTGGTAAATGAAGAGTTTTGTATGACAAAATGAATTCAATTTAGAGCTAAATTGAGAAATTGCCTTAATTGCGCAATTTGGCTGGCTGTCTGAAACGAGTATATAATTTACTTCAATCAAAATGTGAGAACTTAAAAAATAACTTTTGACTGCAAGCGCACTTTTTGTTAGAGCCTGTAAGTACAACCAACGAACATGAACATCTCATACAAGCAAACGCGTTCTATGGCGGGTACTGCTGGTAGTACCCTCTGTTATTGACAGCAGAACCCTTTGTTGCTAACAGCAGAATTCTCTGTAATTTCAGCGTAACATGCGAGTAGAACTCGCTTCAGTACTCATCCGTATTTTCGCTGCTGTTGCGCCAGTTCAGTGGCCCACGAAAAGGGGATAGATTTTGGGTGCAAACCCCGCCAAAATATTTGGATCTTGCAAAAATTTTAGTTACCAAAAATTCTTTCAACTGGCCTTGGGCTTGAAAGTTGTGGACGTAAGCACCCTCAAAATGAAATCCTATTTGCGCCACTGTGCCAGTTGAAAACATGACGATGAATGCTGCTTTTGTTGTTGGGGCGAGTAGCATTAATGTTATTGGCAAACGAAAAAAAAAGTCGGCGGTGTACTGTTTTCCTGCGCTGAGCCCTGTAGGCGGGAATACCGTGGATGTTGTTGCCTGTTGTTGCTTTTTGCTTTTGTTTTAACCCTCAATCGCCCACCCTGAGTCCAGGGGACTCACTACGAACTTTAATAAGTTGGTACAGGTTGTGTTTTTATGTTTCGGCGTCCAGCTTTCGTATACCTTCGTACAGGGTCGCGCTGAACGCGAAGACGATCGGAAGTTAGCGCACTACAATTACAAGGCTGAGTTTTGGCACGGAGCGAGTCCCAGGAACTCAGGGTGGTGTTTTGTGTTACAAAAATTGTACTTGTAAATTTTTTAAAATCGCGTTAATTTAAATTTAGGATCCCAAAATGGCTGCCAAGAGTTCAAGAATTGAGAGAGTTAACCCTTTGAGAAGTTTTGCTACTAACAATTTGCCTTAGTTGTGCTAAAAAGGTATTGGAGGTATGTGCACAACATATGAAATTCAACCTGCTGCACGTTTTCTTATTTTATATAATGAAGTATTAGGTACTTCAAGTTTATTTTCTGAATAGTTATTTGGTTTTTAAGCTATTGAAGGGGTTATATACACTTGCGCGCGAGAAAAAAGGCATTTTTACGATTTTTTTTTGGAAAAACAACACAACTTTTCTTAAAACACTAAATGCCTATTTATTTATACACTTTGAGAGATGCTTCATGAATTTTTTCAAAAGAAAATATTTATAATACTAGTCACAGTAGCCATTATGCCAAAACACAATTTTCCCAACATCGTCCGCGGTGACCACGATAACGAAGGATCTGCTCATCTGAAATACAAAAACCAAAAAAATTTATGTAGTTTACACCTATACGCTGTTCGTGAACGAAGGATTTTGCAAAATAAAATTTTTTTCGAAAATTATGATCGTCTTTCTAAAAAGTTCGAGTTTTGAACGTATAAAATTCGGGTTTTTACATCAGGAAAAAAAAAGTTTTGTTTCAAATTGAAAATCCTTCGTTCACGAACAGGCTAATATTGTTTTTAATAAGCCTGGAAAATTTCAGACTGATCGAGTTAACGGTTCTTTAGTAATCGTGGTCACCGCAACCACACTTTTTGAAAAAAAACAGTTTCGAGATAATCGCTCGTGAAGCGTGGCTCGCCGTTGACTCGTAGTTGCAGATAGTGCGCTATCAATAGCTGCCAATCTGGTTCTAATGCTCGGATCTTTATGATTTTTGGGGAAAATATTCTCTAAGATATGTACTTTCAGAAAATGCAATAAAAACATTTTCGATTTTTTTGACCAACGCAAGTGTATATAACCCCTTAAGTAAAAAGAATTGTTTTTGTTAATTCAATTATTCTTTTATTTTTATAAAATGTTTAGTGTATGTTTTTTAGAGTATTTTTTTTCTATCAATTAAAAGGTGAATTTTTATTTGAGTTATGTAAAAATATGGAATGACATCTGTTACAAGGTCTTATGTGGCCTACAAAAAAATAAAAAACCATACAAATTTAATAGGTGTTGCGTTATTTCGTAAACAAAAATTGTGAGTCCCGGGGACTCAGGGTGGGTAGATACGTGATTTTAATAGGGGTGGGTGATTGAGGGTTAATTTATCCTTTCTAAAATGCATACGTTTTTATTGGCCACCAATTACACTGTACAACAGCATTTCTGCAACAGAATAACGACCGTATATTTCGGAAAGAGGACGTCCTACTCATCATTTTTGCCGAACCAAGTAATAGTCCAGCACGTCTGAGTTTTTTGTAATTTGTGCATACAAGTTAAAGGGGTCCCTATAGACCTTTACACGAAAGTATAAAAATTTGAAGAACTAGAGCTTTGATGTCTAAGACAAAGTTGTTTGCATTAAAAGTGTGAATATTTTTTGTATACACATGAACCACCTTCCCCCTTTCCTTACCCCCTTTTCATGTTTTTCGGAAAATTTTTTCATAAAAAGCTTGTATTGAGTAAAATATTGAAACAAATACTATATTGTCTTTTGGGAAAATATTCCCCATTAAAAAATAGGGGGGGGTCTTCAAACCCCAAAACTTTCTCAAAACTTCCCCCAAAAAAATAAGAAGCCTTAAACACGAAACCTTAATTTAATACTTTTTTCATAAATTGCTAGCTCTGCTTGAGATGTTGCGAAAATGTTGAATGTTAAAAAAAAGAAACATTTTCCATTGGAAAATAGTTCGTGGACAATTTTTATTACTTAAAAAAAATTCTTTATTAAGTTCGTGGATATTTCGCTTTACGGGAATGCTCAGATGGGTCAATATTGCGATTCAAATTCCAAACGTACTCTGCGAGCATTGTACAGTAGGATTTACTTTTATACCTTTCTTCAAGAAGCTTAAATTCTTGGTGAAATCTTTCACCGTGCTCATCAGAAACAGCCCCAACATTTTCTTTAAAAAAATCAAGGTATGAGTGAAGCATATGTAGCTTTAGAGCAGTGGTCGGCAAAGCATACTCTTAGGAGCAGTACGCTCAGCACATGTACACAGTACGCTCTCTCAATCAGCCGTTGTTCAGGTATAATTTACACAGTGGAGAGAAATTTCACTGCGCTCACTAACGCCATCTCATTGTCAATTTTGCCGACCCCTGCTGCTTTAGAGACATTTTCATATCTTGGAGTGATGATAGACACGCGGTTGTGCTTTAAGCAGCACTTGCTGCACGCAAGCGAAAAAGCGGCGAAGACGGCAATCGCGTTGGCGCGACTTATGCCCAACATCGGCGGACCAAGACAGCACACCAGGCTGCTACTGTCACGGGTCACATCATCGATGCTCCTGTATAGGTCGCAAATCTGGGCCCCAGCAATGCGGATCAGCGTGTGTCATAGCGGGGAAGATACCGATCGACATCTTGGTCGAGGAAGCGCATCGGAAGTACGACGCGAAGCGCCAGTCAAGGTCCGTAGATGCGGTGGCGGAGCGGCAACGCAGTATGGTTGCGTGGCAACGAAGGTGGGATGGCTCTCCAAGGGCAGGTGGACGCACAGCCTCATCCCGTCCTTAACCCTCCATTACTATCGTTGGGGTGGAATCCACCCCAAGAGTTCAATTTCTTAGTAAAATATAGATTTTTAACCAAATCTAACATAAAGTTATAATGTAATCCACATCTGCATATTTCTGAAGGTTTTAGAGTACATTGCAGTTGCATAAATAAAGCTGATGCTTTTATACAATTGTTTTAAAAAGTCACTGGGTGTGTTACACCCCACGATAGTAGTGGCGTTATAAAATTTCTGGATGCTTAACACCGATTGTTAGTAATGAAGTTGTATTTTGATATAAAATCTATACTATATATATAAAAATGAAACGTGGTTCGTTCGTTCGCTTAAAACTCGAAATCGACTGGACCAACTTGAATACTTCCTTCGGCGGGTTTGTTCAAAATATTTACGTGAAGGTTTATAAAAAAAGAAATGTCGGGAAAAAGGGGCGTGGCACCACAAGAATACATTTTTAGACAATAACTTTGGAACCATAAGTCACACATCAATTAAATTTGGTACAAACTTAGTATTTAATCATGTCCTTCAATAGAGGGAGTAAGGTGGGTATTGAACAAAGGGGTGTGGCACCGCCCATACAACTCAAATCTTTTCAATGGAATAGCTTCCGAATTGTTGGTCGCACAGCATAGAAATTTTGTGTACCGTCGTTTCATAGATGTGTCATTCTACTGTTAAAATTTTATAGCCGTTGGATAAGGGGCGTGGCACTTTTGTTTGACCCAAACTATCCGCATAATTTTGGAACTGTTAGTCGCACATCCATGAAACTTAGTACGAATTTACCATTTAGTCATATCTTTCCACAGAAGGAATAGGACGGGTATTTACCAAAGGGGCGTGGCACCGCGCATACAACTCAAATCTTTTATATGGAATAACTTCGGAATCGTTAGCCGCACAGCATTGAAAGTTGCTGTACCGTCATCTCATAGATGTGTTATTCTACTGATGAGATTTGATCGGCGTTGGACAAGGGGCGTGGGACATTTTTTATAACCTAACAGTTACGCAGTAAACACACACACACATCAGTAAAACTTGGTACGAACTTTCCACTTAGTATCACAATTTGACTAAAAGAAAGTTGTGAGCATTGGACAAGGGGGCTTGGTACCGCCTGCTTTTTTATATACATAAATTGTTTATCCTCACTGACTGACTGATTGACTCATCATCATGAACTATGGGTACTTCTTGAAGAATGAACCTCCGCTAAGACGGGATTTTTTGAAATTCGGGGGTCTAAAACGGGCGAAACATGTATTAAGGTGTTGTATAAAGAAACGTAATTTAATAGACATTTTGATTTCGAACTTCCTGCAAATAATGTAGATCAAAAATAATTCGACCCGTATTTTATAATTTTTTGAGAATCAAAATTTAACTGAACCAACAATGGGTTAAGATTTGTTTACGGGAAGACTCGAAAAAAACATGAACCGATAGGCCTTTTGACTTCAAAAATTGTACCTAAAAATACTTGAAATAAAAAAAATTGGACACGCGTTTCTAATTATTTTCAAAATCGAAATATAGCAAACTAAGGGTTAAGAATTTGTTAAGAGTATATGTGAAAACTCATGATCTAAAGGGCCAAACATCAAAGATGATTGACATCAAAGATAATAGGCATACATATGTTTATTTTTAAATCAAAATCTGACGAGGTCAACAATGGGTTCAGAATTTATATCGGGGGAAACAAGAGAGCTTGCGTGCGAAGCCGCGGGGCCCAGCTAGTACATTTATATATTTGTATTCACTTTTTGCCGACAATTTTTTTAAATAACGTATAGACCATTTACTTAGTAGAAAATCCATAAAAATTATGCTCTAGGATCAGTAACAAAATTTTTATAAAATTAAATTTTTTATATCTTAAACTAATAAACTTAGAAGGACGAAATTCAAGGATGTAGTAGTGTACATATTAGTCCTTAAGATATATTAAAAAACTATTGGAAATTTCCAAGGATATTCAAGGATAAAGTTTAGTTTAAAGTTAAAAGGACATTTTCAATACCTCTTCGTCCTTTTGCACCAAAACATTACATTTTCTAAGATTCTAAGGATTTTTCTCTTTCATTTGATACCAATATTGTTATTCTTCAATGCGCTGAATTTTTAAAATAATTCCTTGAAATAAACATATCCTTAAAATTTCAAAGTCCTTTAAAAAAAAAATCCTGACGTCAGAGAGAAAAACAAAAAACGCAGTTTTATTACATTTGGCCTCTAGTTTCGCGAGTATATCGACTTTTTCGTGTGTTTGGAAATTTTTTGATTTTTGTCGCACGGTGTAACCTTTAAAAGTAGCAGGTATATTCAGCCCTATTCCCGTTGTCGAA
This sequence comes from Melieria crassipennis, assembly GCA_963668005.1. Taxonomy (NCBI): domain Eukaryota; kingdom Metazoa; phylum Arthropoda; class Insecta; order Diptera; family Ulidiidae; genus Melieria; species Melieria crassipennis. The sequence continues at coordinate 33,662,333 of OY764963.1, read as the reverse complement.
ACGACAGTCGTTCGTCGAAAATTTCGACAAGTCGCATTCTCGTTGTCGTTTCGACACAAATTTCGACTAAATCTATTACGATTTGAGATTCCCGTTGTCGTTTCAAAACGACATACGACAGAAAAATTCGTTGATATGAGTCGTAGGCATTTTTGTTCACGACAGGCAGTCGAAAGCGAAAGATTGTGAGATTTTTTTGCAAAATGGTCAGTATTTAAGTACTTGTTTATTAGGAAATTAATTTAGATTTGTTCTATTATTATTTAATTTTAGTTAAAAGTAACAAATCAGTCTCAATTTGCAATGTTACTTGAGGAGATGGAGAAGCTTCCTCAGTTAGCACGGGGATTCATCAAAGGTATGGGAAAGTTGTATTCAAAAAAGGAGTGGAGCACCATTGCAGAAAAACTAAACAGTTTAGGCCCACCAGTTCGCAATGGTGATGGTTGGTTGAAGGTAATTTCAATAATCATCTCGGGTTTTAGCATGCACTGCATTGAACTTGCTCTGGGGACTATTGCTTTCCACAGCTCTAAAGGGAGTTATCAACCACGGTTCTAACGGATATCCTGCATCTCCTGAAAAACTGAATTGTTAACCAAAGCTTTGCAGGTGTATATGATGTCAGCTTGTTTACCTAGTAGCCAAGAGTTTTTTTCACCATTTTGATGGTTTCGCTCTAAAATGAATTTTGTTTCACTGGTATAACATATGAGTGCATCGTGACTGGCACCTGGATATCTGGCATCGAAGAATCGAATTCTCATTTTATGGTCACAAATCTAGTTAGAGTATTACATAATTTACACATCTATTTTATTTAGTATAACGTGATACTTACAACCATTGCGTTCAGACTATAGAACCCTTTCCGGTTGTAAAACAGATGGCGGTCTGTTCTTGGTGACAGAATCGCAATGTGAGTGCCATCGACACAACCAATAACACCAGGAAAATTCGTTTTTGCGTAAAAGTATTGCATTACGTCACGTTTATCCTGGTCACTCATCTGAAACTGTATCCACTTGGGGCATAAAACGTTTTGAAAGGCAGTGACCACTTCTGTCAAGCACTTCGAAACAGTCGGCTGCGCTAGTCCCAACTTAAAGTCGTTGCCAGCCCCAAGCTTCTGCTAAAACGCGTAATGTTGTTGCCAATATTATTGCCGTAGGTATCGCCGATGATCGCACGCGCCTTTTTAATTTGGGCTTCAACTCATCCAGGACATACTCCTACAGTTGAAACATCACTCTGCTGACAGCTCAACAAGAAGAAGCTTTCACATTTTATGCTGACTCAATCTTGTACAAAAGCTGTCGTGTCGTAAATTTTCGGGAATACCAAAATAAAAACGACACGACTCAAAAAACTACAGTCGAAAAAAACGACACGACTCAAAAAACGACAGGCGTAAAAAACGACACACGACACTCGGAATAGGGCTGATTGTTGATTTTAAGTGACGTTTTTACGCAAAACTTTACCTCGGTCAGAAAAAATTATTAAATAATTATTTATTACTTATTTTTTCAGCTTTCTGAATCACTAAGCCCAAGAAGCATATCTTAAATATTATGCAAGTTGTGGCCATTTTTCCAATGCAACATTTTATTTCATCTTTCTTTTTTTTTTAAATGAAGTGTACATAAACAAATGTTTTTATTAAATAAATGAATTAACAAAATTATACAATTTATTTTTGTTTTTACATTTTATGATGTTCTGATTATGAAAAAATTTTGTTTTTGTTTTTTTTACCTCCATGGATAAGTAAAACGGATAATAATAAGTTGTGGGGTGGATTACACTCACGATAGTAATGGCGTTAGTGAAATAGACGATAGTAATGGAGGGTTAAGTAGGCTAGCCGAAAGCACGGGAGGTGACGTACTGTCTAACCCGGTTGCTGATAGGACATGGCTGCTTCAAGTCATATCTCCACCGGATTGGTGTCGAAGCAACCCCCTTCTGCGAGATGTGTCCAACGGCGGTTGAGGATGCCAACCACGTCTGGTTCCTGTGCCCCCGTTATCTGCCACAGAGGCTTAATCTGGAGACCAAGGTGGGCGCGCAAGTCCGAACCGATAGCATAGTCGACCTAATGCTAGAATCGGCCCAAAACTGGATGGCAGTGCGCAATTTCGCTGCAGTGGTCATGGCCAAGCAACGTTGGCTGGAACAGGAGGCGCGTGGAGGACAGAAGTGAGCCGACAATATAAGGCTTAACCCTCCTACGATGCTATGCTTACGGCAGTTCCGTAGGGGGAATGAAGGGTTAACGGGGGGTGGTTTTAGTCGATAAGAATCCGGCATGCTGATGGGTTTCCATCAGTATCTATGAAGATTTCCACCTCCTGCGCGAAAAAAACAAAGACATTTTCTCATTGATATGATGAAAAGCAATAAGCATGCTCTCAATGTTCTTTTTGTAATTAGTTGCTCTTTGATTTCCTAAAAATTCATTAATGACTAATTTCATAAAATCGCTTTTGCATATCGCTTAAGTTTTCATAGAGTTGCTCGTCATTTAACATGTTTCTTATATCTGGGCCCACAAGCATCCCTGTAAAAGAAATTACTTATCTGTCACAAAATAAACAAACAAAATAATGTAATACCATCGGACATGACCTTCTTTAATTTTTGCTGCAGATAGTTTAGGAAAAATTTCCGCGAGTCTTTTAAATGCTGCTACTTGAGTGTTCACTTTTTTCACTGAACTTGCACACTGTTTCGAATTACACTGGCGAATTCAAGATTTTTGCTGGGCTGAGCTGATGGAAATTACACCTACGCGAAATTACTGGTACTGAAGGATTTGAAGGAGTGATACTAAAGTTGTCATCAAAATGGTTTCTTTTATTAAGAGCGGCCTTTTTAGGGTTTCATTGTATGAAGACCACATGAACTATTTTAAAATGGAAAATATTTCTTTTTTTTTTTAAATTAAAAATTTTTCTCAACATCTCAAGCAGAGCTAGCAATTTATGAAAAAAGTATTAACACATTGACGGACACTAGGAACAGGTGAAGTTCGAAAATTGACACTATTAGAAGTATAGTTTTACTTTTCCTGCTTAAATAAACTTAATTTTGATTAATTCAAAAAATTGTTTCCAAAACATGACACTACTACAAAACATGCTTCTACTTGTACCCCGGTAAATGCACATTTGTGCCGATAGAGCCGTAGTGTCGTTTTAGACGGCTATTGCCGTCATGCCACATAGTGAACTTCGCTTTGACGGCTATAGCCGCAAGTGTCCGTCAACGTGTTAAATTAAGGTTTCGTGTTTAAGGCTTTTTATTTTTTTGGGGGAAGTTTTGAGAAAGTTTTGGGGTTTGAAGACCCCCCTATTTTTTAATGAGGAATATTTTCCCAAAAGACAATATAGTATTTGTTTCAATATTTTACTCAATACAAGCTTTTTATGAAACAATTTCCCGAAAAACATGAAAAAGGGGGGTAAGGAAAGGGGGAGGGGTTTCATGTGTATAAAAAATATTCACACTTTTTATGCAAACAACTTTGTCTTAGACATCAAAGCTCTATCTCTTCAAGTTTTTATACTTTCGTGTAAAGGTCTATAGGGACCCCTTTCATATTTATGCACAAATTACAAAAAACTCAGACGTGCTGGACTATTACTTTGTTCGGCAAAAATTATCAGTAGGACGTCCTCTTTTATAAATATACGGTCGTTACTCTGTTGCACACAAAAAGTTTAAAATTGTTGCACTGTGTTATTTTCAATTTTCAATTCAAATTTTCAATCCCCCTTTTAAAACAACCCACAGACAGTGTTTTCGTAGGAGTGGTAAAATAAGAAAATCTCATATTGTAACTTTATGGTCAATACATTCGCCATGGAACCATTCAGGTATAGAATACTTGCACTATTTTTAAACGTGGGCAAACAGTTTTTTTAAGGTTCTGCTTCGAAAACTATCAGGGCCCGGCGGCGCTACACGCAAGTTTGAAACCAATGGACACAATAAATCAGTTTCTTTTATCCTTTGTTGAGGCAGATTTTTATGACAAAATTCTTGCCTAATTATTTCTCATTTGTAGTGCTTTCACAATGTTTAAAGTCAATATTATTACTATTAAATTAGGTTTCTCCATATAAATAAAGGTTAAATACCTTTGGTTTCCTCGTTAGATTTCGATTTTCAAATAAAATTAAAAACACGTGTCTAAATATTTTTTTTCAAGTGTTTTCCTTAATTTTTATGTCAATAGGCCCATCAATTCATTTTTTTTCGTAGTTTTCCCCGTACTCCAAATTTTAATCAACCCTGTCAAAATATAAACAAATAATTTTACTTGGAACTTGCCACATAAAATTATTTGTAATCATTTTAAATTCGGATCAACCACCTCTAAACATTTGCAAATTTTTAAATCAATTAAAGCGCACCATTACCAGCGAAAAGCCATACCATTACAAAGATTCGATTGATAGTGACATTACAGCAATTTGTGCTGCAAAACCAATCAACAACACAAAAAAGCATACACACAATGAACGACAACAAAAAACCGTGTTACAAATTTTACACACGAAAAAATCGGTATACTCGCGAAATAGGGGCCAAATGTAGTAAAACTGCGTTTTTGGTTTTTCTTTCTGACGTCAGGATTTTTTTAAAAGGACTTTGAAATTTGAAGGACATGTTTATTTCAAAAAATTATTTTAAAAATTGAGCGCCATGTAGAATGACAATATGGGTATCAAATGAAAGAGAAAAATCCTTAGAATCATAAAAATGTTATTTTTCGGTGCAAAAGGACGAAGAGGTATTGAAAATGTCCTTTTAAAACTTTATCGTTGAATATCCTTGAAAATTTCCAATAGTTTTTTTTTAAACAAATATATCTTATGGACTAATACACTACCTAGTACACTACCACATCCTCGAATTTCGTCCTTCTAACTTTAATAGTTTAGGATATACAAAATTTAATATTTCTCATTATAAAACAAGGATATATTGCACCGTACGACAAGCATAACATTTTAAAATAAACTCATGTATCGTCCCATCTGCGGCCATCAAAGCCACTGTTAACGAATGGGTCACTATCACCCAGGAGCGAGCATGGCAGGCTGAGAGCGGCTGCATGTGGACGAAACTTATGCTTCCCGCCATATCAGACAGATGCTCACAGTTTCTTCTGTCACTAGGCAGAGGGGATTGCAGGCAGATGGTCGGGTTAATGACGGGCCATTTTCTATGGGCAAAGCACATGGAAATGGTAGGCATATCTGACAGTGCCCTATGTCCTGCCTGTGGGGAGGACGTTGAGACGGCGGAACACTTCCTGTGTATCTGCCCCGCGTTCGCTCGTATCAGGTTTGAGACGTTTGGCACTGATGTGCTAAGAAGCGACCACCTTGGCTCCCCATAATCTATCAAGGTTTCCTCGGAAGTCGGGTAGATTTAAAGCATATTAACAGGGAACAACAAGTCGTAGTACAATGGACGTATAATTGTCTGAGTGCTGCGCTTCCTAGATCGTTCCGACGAAGGAAAAAAAAACACTCATGTATAAATCGTAATACTGCTATAACTAGAGGTTAAATGCAATAACTCTGCAATTTCAGAATTGCCTTTGAACCTAAGGATTTCTTTTCACAAGACATTGAAAACTAAGAAATAGATCTTTCCTCAATGAAACTCATCCAAGAGTAGCAAAACGAATGCATGAGGATACGTACTTACTGTGAATACTACTGCTCATAATTTAATTTAAAAATTAACAAGTCATTTAAAATGCATTTGAAATGCATTTTATAAATGACTAGCTTGGCCACGCGGCTTCGCACGCAAGCTCTCTTGTTTCACCCAAATACAAATACAAATAGATAGTTACAAATTCTGAACCCATTGTTGACCCCGTCAGATTTTGATTAAAAAAAAACATATGTCTATTATCTTTGATGTCAAGTATTTCCAAAAAATTTGAAGTCAAAAGCCCTTTAAATCATGAGTTTTCACATTTACCGTAAACAAATTCTTAACCCTTAGTTTATCACGGTAGATTTCGATTTTCTCAAAAAATGAAAAGCACATTTTAATTATTTCCCGATAGAAGTGCTTTTTGTCTAAGTTTGAAGTCAAAAGGACCAATAAATCGTGTTTCTCCATACAAACTGTTAACCCATTGTTGACCCCGTTAGATTTTGATTTTAAAAAAAGTGAAAAACACGTGTAAAATTATTTCTTACTAAGAGTAATAATAATAATAATAATAATTGACTGGCACGACAGCCCGCTTACGCGAGACTAAGGCCTAGCTTCCCGCAACCACCCGTGTTGTGCGTATGAATTTGCACGCGGGTGGAAGGGACCTACAGTTTTATGCCGGTTCCGAACGGCAGGTTGGGAGCTCTTTCATAAGCAATTTTTACTCTCAGAGGTTTGCCATTTCCAGCTGAGAGGACAGCCACCGAAAGAGAAAACGAGTTTTCCCGTTATTTTTTTTTAGGTGTTATTACAGGCAGTATTTGAACCTGGGTCGCTGCCTTCGACTCGCGGTCCAACGCACTAACCAACTGAGCCACGGCGGCTGCCGTGTTACTAAGAGTACTTTCACAAAATTTGAAGTCAGTGGCCCCATTAATTCATGTTTTTACAGTTTCGCCATACAAACTTATAACCGGTCGTTGACCCCGTCCGATTTTAATATTCGGAAAAAATGAAAAACACGTATCGAGTTATTTTACATTTGAAGTACTTTAACCAAGTTTGAAGTCAAAAGGCTAAAAAAAATGTGTTTCTCCATACATACTTTTAACCCGTCGTTGATCCAGTTAGATTTCGATTTTGAAAATAATGAGAAACGCGTGTCCAATTTTTTGTATTTCAAGTATTTTTACAATTTTTGGTCAATAGGCCTATCGGTTCTTGTTTTTTTCGAGTCTACCCATACCCAACAAGTCTTAACCCATTGTTGGTCCAGATAAATTTTGATTTTCGAAAAATTATAAAATACGTGTCGAATTATTTTTGATTTAGAGTATTTTTAGGAAGTTCGAAATCAATATGTCTCCTAAATCACTTTTCTTCATACAACACTTTAACACATGTTTTGCCCCTTTACAGCCCGAATTTCAAAAAATCCCGTCTTTGCGGAGGTTAATTTTTCAAGATGTACCTACAGCAGTGGCGCACGCAGGATTTTGTTTGGGGGTGGGGGGATTTGTAACTCTTTTGAGAACTTTGAAATATAATAAAATTTAGATGTAGGAGTCTACAGACTGAGATCAAAAACATGTATATTTTCCTTACCTGACATATGTTGGTCTTGAAAGTTCAAACAAGAAAATTTAGTGAAAAGGAGACAATTTTTCTCTTTCATTTGATACCCATATCTTTATCATTGCACAACCGCAAATATTTAAAATAATATTTGAAATACGGTGTAATAAATGTGAAGTTGGTGTTTTCACTCAGTGCATCATAACTTTGTCATTTTTCATTCGATTCTATTGATGTTAGGCTTGATATTTGCACAAATAATATATCTTTCATCTTAGATTTTAAAACCAAATCTATAAAAAAAAACATTCGAAAATTTATGATTAAATCGGTCGAATAATTCACTCTTTTGCAACTTTCACCGTCAGCAATTTCTCCAAATCTTATCTGATTTGGACAATCTGTATATCTCTGGAAAGACTAAGGTATTATCTTCTGGTCGACGGGCAGCTTGTGTTAGTCGGATGATTCGTTTACGAGATATGTGCTCATAACTGAAACAAAAAAAAAAATGGTTTTTCGAAGATTTTTCTTCTTACAAAAATGTTTTGATCTTGAATTTCGTGTTCAGCGGCCCAAAGTTAGTATAGAAAACACTTTTATTTTCACGTGAATTTTTTTGTGTCGAGTAGTGTTACTGGTGATTGAATACTGATGATTGAATATATATACGACGGTTATAAATTAAATTTCTAACTTAAACTTAAATTTCTAATAACTTAAATATATTTCGGGGGGGGGGGGGGGTTTAAACCCTCAATCCCCTCCCCTGTGTGCGCCACTGCCTTAGTCTAGCAGACCACTTCTGCATAACATTTTTACAAAATTTGAGCACAAGTCAGTCAGTCGCCATTAGTCTTTGATTTAAGCCGCGCCAATGAAACAATTAGTTTTTCAAAAACAAACAGCAGATAGACTCTCTATTAGTTCATGTGTCTGCAATCTCAAATGTTTTGTGCTGCAGAAAAAAGGAAATGCTGACGAATTTGGAGAATAAGCTTTAACGACTATCAACTTATTACAGCAAAAGTATCCTTGGAAAAAATTAATACCCACTGTGCAATATTAGCTCACGGCAAAAGTGTAACAGAGTACCAGTTGTTGCCCATTGGAGAATTGTCAGAGGAAGCACAAGAGTTCAAAAACAAGGAATATAAAAAGTTTCGGTACATGTATACCTACAAGACTAGACGTCTGCGTCAAAATGAGGATTTATTTGATGTGCTTTTAGCTTCATCAGACCCACGAATTTCATCTTGAAGATATGTTAAGCGAGGAAAAAAATTAAAAAATTGTACTCTCCAGAGATGTTTAATTTATTAGATAGAAGCCCAGCTACTGACAATTATTTTGAAAAAAACTAAATTTTATATTATTTAATACTTTATAATAATTACTTTACTTATTTAATACGCTTGGCAACAAAATATGTAATTTTATATAAGAGGAAAATATCAACATAACTCAGATAAAAGTATTTAAGTTAGTATTATAAACCAAAATACTTAATGCTGATTTTGCTACTAGATTTACTATTACTAAAATTATTACTATTAAAATAATTTCCAATAAATAAATACAAGGTGCAAAGTAATTTTAAGGTAAGTTACATTGACTTTTTACATAAATTTTCCAAATTCTGGTTCTCATTTTGAAAGCAAAATCAATGCATTTTTATATTTAAATTTTACTTTTTCAGCTTACTTCTTACATTTTTTATTATTTGTCATCTTTTTAACGTATTGTTACGAAAATGACTTCTCTAAGTTCGTTTTGGATTGTGCTTGAAAAGAAAACAACTTCACTTGTTCAGCGCAGACGCAGTAAAAAAATCACTTTATAGATTTACACTTTGCTTTGTATCTACACTTGTTACTACTTTGCTTATTCAACCAAGACTCGACTCTCTGCGCTGCCACTGCTGCTTATACTTGTTTTCTTATCGCGCCGATGTTTCTTGCACATTCTAGTTGTACTCTCTATTGCTCTAGCACAGCCTGTCACCTTCGCGAACTATCCTTGCCATATCGGAATTCTAGAAAACCGGCCGTACTCCAAAGTGCATGCCTAAAAGTATGCCTGGAAAAGCATTCATGCACAGCACAGAGTGTTTCATCGTTGCACTGCCCACCACTTAGACTTGTTCGTCCAGAACAAGTGCCGAGGCTCCGCCGGAGTAAGGTGCCAGGGGCTCCAAATGGACTACAGGTCTCCTCGTATAACGCGGTGGTTACGTTCCAGGAAAATTCCGCGTTATAGAAGACTTAACCTTCATATAAATTTTAGGGCTATGTTCCGATAAGCTTTTCCCAACATAAAATAGGTACTAAATTAAAGATGTATGTACATTCCAACTCAAAATCAAAATTCATACTTTATTTAAAAAATTAAAAAACATAATCAAAAAAACTGTTTTTTTTTAAATCGCGTTATATCGGAAACGCGTTGTAGAAGTACCGCGCTATATGAGGGAGACCTGTACTTTCAACCTAGCGTTTCTGTTGCCGCAGCGTTGAACCCTGTACACCACGTCATTAATCCTGGTCACGACCTTGAATTTTGGAGACAAACCTTTCCTCCGCTGCGGGTTGTAAAGCATTACCAGATCGCCTTCTTGGAACCCCGCTGTGTTAGCCCGTAGATCATATCTGTCTTTCATCTGATCGCTGACCAGTTGGATACGGTCCCTTATAAACTGGTGGATTTCTTCCAGCGTAATCAGTCCTAGCGCCTTCCGTCGTGCTGACCACTCCGAACTGCAAGTCAGCAGGCAACCTAAGCTCCGTGCCGAACACTGCTCGGGCTGGAGTGAAAGGTGTCGTGTCGTGCGGGGCTGACCTATACGTCATCAGGAACAGAGGGATATGGGTGTCCCAATCCTTTTGATTTCTGCCTACTACTTTCCGCAGATATTCTTCCAGCGTCCGATTGAATCGTTCCACCATGCCGTCACACACTTCCTTGAATACCACAGACTCGAAATTCCGGCCTTGATCCGAGTACAACTCCAAATCTGGCCACCCAGTTGTTTACCAGCATTTCCGCGACCGTGGTGGCCTCTTGGTTAGGAATAGGATACACTTCGGGCCATTTACTAAAATAGTCCATTACCACCAGCACATATTTGTTGCCTTGAGTGCTAAGTGGGAATGGCAATTCGCTCGAAGGGCGCTCCCATGTTGTACTGCTGCATGCGGCCCCGAGATCTTCTTGTCGGCCCTTTCGCAGCCGAACATCGTTCACAGCTCTTAATCCAATTGGCTACAGACTCCTGGCATCCTACCCAGTAGAATCGTCTTTTAATTTTGGCGACAGTTTTTGTGATGCCTAGGTGCCCTCCGCTGGAGTCGTTGTAGTATGCCTCGATCACCTCGTTGATCCTGCATTTCGGGACTACAATTAGAGAATTGCTGGTCCGGCCATCCTCACTCTCCCACTCGCGGTATAGGCAGCCATCAGTCAGCCGCAGACTTTGCCACTGTAAGCCTTCGCGATCGGGCTCTCACCGGCCATCTCCTGCTAGTCTGGACGTGCGCCTTGCTCCTTGCCTTCAATGATATTTTTAAGTTCCGTATCCGTAGAGTACCCTTGCGATGCTCTATAGTGTAGTCGTAGCTCTGCAGCCGCTCGATCCACCGCGATCAGTTGGCCTTCAGGATCTCTAAAGTTCAGTAGCCATTTCAATGCAGCATGATCTGTGCGCAAGCGAAACTTTTGTCCATACAGGTATTTGTGGAAATGTTTCACGCATTCTAATACCGCCAGCAACTCTCGTCGTGTCACACTAGGGTGGCTCTTATTTAGCCTTTTTTGGAAAATCTAATAATTTTTTGTGGGCTACCCTTCAGTTTAGTTCTATTGTATAAAAAAAAGAGCTCTGTGGAATTTAGTGCCAATCGGATAACGGAAAGGTGTGCCCCCGGGCCCTTGAAAGTGCAAAATAAACCAAAAATTACATTAAAAATCAATTTATTTTTTTCTTAAATTTTTATAGACTTGATAAGTAGGGGAGACCGGGGCAAATACGCCCACGGGGCAAATACGCCCACCCGTTGTTTCTTTTAAAGTATTCATTCAAATTCCGCGTCAATTTTTTTGTAAGTGCGCCTTAACTCGTAGACATAACCACAAAAAAATCGAGGCGATTGACATTGCGGTTAAAACGTTATAAATAAAAGCAGATTGTTTTGTCGTTCCATAGTCTGAACATCTAAGTTTTGCAGTTTAGGAAAAAATATCTACAATCTTCGTTTCTCGTTCCTTATGCAGCCAGGTAAGTTTTTCCTGTTATTTGAAGTAAGAAAAACTGTAGGCCAAAGTAGTTTTGTCGTAAAAAGTTTTTTTGTATTTTTTTTAATTTTTAAAAAAACATTTTGTTGTTTGGGGCAAATACGCCCAGTTCGTTTCGGGGCAAATACGCCCACCTAACGCATTTATCAAGGTTTTACTGCCTGAAGATTATAAATGACAATTTTATATTAATATACAGGGTGGTCCAGAAATACATCCACTTAATATACAGCGTGGTCCAGATAAATGACCTGCTTAATATACAGGGTGGTATGGAAGTTACGGACCAAAACCTAACGAAACTTTTTCTGTATTTTTCCGAATTTGAAAAATCCTTCGCCACTTTTCGCAGAACTCAAAATCGAAGAAAGTATTCAAGTTAGAAGTTTTAATAAAGCATATTTGTTCAATTTTTTTCTAAAATATTTTTTGCAATTGATAGTTTTGTAAAAAGTGGTGAAGGACTTTAGGAATATATAAAATTATTAATACCTAATTAACAAAAAGTTGTAGTGTTAAATTATATTAAATTATATAGTATTACATTATATATTATTAAATTATATATTACCATATGGGGCATTTCATGCCAAGCGGACAACCAAAACAAAGTGAGGTCATGAATTTTGTTTATATTCTGGCCAGTTATACTTCTAGTAGACGTGAATGTGTACACCCAATTTTTTTTTTCGTATGATGTTTTTTTGCTGAGTTATGAGCTTATAAAAATGGAAAATTCTAGTTAAACCATAAAGTCATGAATTTTTGGATGATTATTATCTGTACCAATTAATTTGTAAAAAAAACTAAAAAGTATTGTTTCTTATAGTAAAAAAGTTGTTGTTTTTTTGTTTTTGTCGAATTCTGAATTTTAATTTTTTTTACGTATAGTAAACCGGAAGTGAAAATTTCAAATCGATATTTGAGTAACTTCGACACTTTTTTTTTTTATTATTTTAACGTAAGTTAAAGCTTTAAATGTACTCATTCTCCACAAAAAAAATTAAAACGGGATCTCCAATCGTTTAAGACTTAGAGCACATACAGTACATACACATACCTATGAGCACTTTCTAAGCAATCGGGTTTATGCGCTAACATGCTAAAATACTACGCTTTTAATATTTTATTCCTTCATTCTAACTTGCAAAAATATAAAAATTAACGATTTTCGTAAAATAAAATATAATTAACAATATAAATTATAATTAATTTTATTTCCATGGCTACGTAGTTAACCGTCATAAGGCCGCTCATGGTACTAGTAGGTAAAATCGATGATATAAAGAAAACAGATAGGCGCAGTGATTGCAAAATTTTAGAATATTGAGCTTAATGCAAAATATTAAAAGGCATGGAGTACCAGATTCATAGCTTAAACCGTTTTGGAGCAACGGTTAATCAAAAAGTGAAAACACAGCTATATGACGCCGAACTGTTTCGGTAATGTGTAAAAATTCGTTATTTTTAGTTGAAACTTGGACCGCTCATCAACTGGACGCGTTACTATTTCCTAAGTGTTTTAATATGGCTCCCTATAGTGATCGGTGTTTTAATCCGTTCCTCTTGACTCGTCATAAAAAATGTGTGAAAACCAGAAAAATATCTTACACATTAAGTGAAAAGTGGACAATTTCTCCTGATGTTTATCTGTGTGACTCGTGCAGGAAACGGCTGTTATGTGAATCCCGTTCAGCGTCACAATCAAGTCAGGCATCAAGTGATACCAAAGATGAAGCTTTCATTCCGGAAGACGTGAGGAAGAAGGGGCAACACATTGCAACTCAGATAGAAAACGCATCATTGGAAAAGGAAGAAATTTTGAATCAGCTCAAAGAAAAGTTTAATAATCCCTTCACTTCCACATCCATCAAGACTATGATACTCACTATTGCACCGAAATCCTGGACTGAAAATAAACTGGCTCAAGAATTCGGAACATCTCGACGCCAAGCAAAAAAAGCAAAGCAACTGGTAGAACAATTTGGCATCTTGACTTCACCGAATCCTCGCGATGGTCGTAAGTTACCTGCGGAAACTGAAAGCTTGGTAAAAAATTATTATCTTCGCGAAGATATCAGTCGAGTGATGCCAGGCAAAAAAGATTTTGTATCCATTAAATTAGAAGATGGAAAAAGAACGCATGTACAAAAACAACTTTTGATGTGCAATATAGATGAACTTTATCAAAAGTTCAAAATAGAATATCCGAACGTAAAAGTTGGCTTAACAAAGTTTTTTACTTTAAGACCCAAACAATGCGTCTTCGCTGGAGACTCTGGAACACATATGGTATGTGTATGTATGTATCACCAGAATGTTAAATTAATGTTGAGAGGAGGAGACGTGGCCAATCTAACATCTGGAACTACCATGCATCTTTCATCCTATAAAGTGTGCCTACAAATGATGATGTGTGCCAATCCAATGCCGAAATGTCATTTAATGTCTTTAAAGACAGCAAAATCTGCAAATGAGAGTTGCTCTTCCTGTCCTGGTTTTAGCGGAATACGTGATCATTTACAAATGGTATTTGATGAAAATCAAGTGACAAATATTCAGTTTGATAAATGGGAAGGTACAGACCGCTTTACGATAGCCACCCAAGTGCTTTCTACTGACGATTTTGTTGATTGTTTGTGTAACGCTTTGGACATTTTGAAGCCGCATGCTCATATCGCTGAACAACAAGCGCTTTATTTTAGAACTCTGAAGGAAACCATCTCTGAAGGCGAAATTCTCGTTCAATGTGATTTTGCCGAAAATTATAGTTTTGTCGTACAAGATGCTGCCCAATTATTTCATTGGAATAATGATCAAGCCACGCTTTTGACATCTGTTTATTATTATAAAGATGGAAATGACATTAAACATGGAAGCATCATCATGATTTCGGACGATTTAAATCATGATACTGCCACATTCTACGCCTTTCAAAAAATACTGCACCAGCACCTTGATGAGCACAGAATTGCGGTTTCTGTGATGAAATACATCACAGACGGGGCTCCCCAACATTTTAAGAATAGGTTCAATTTTGTGAACCTATTTTGCTACAAACAAGATTTTAAGAAAGACGCACAGTTACACTTCCATGCCACCGCTCATGGGAAAGGGCCATGTGATGGTCTTGGGGGAAACCTTAAACGTTTGGCAACCCGTGCAAGTTTACAGTCTACGAATAACGCTATCACTACACCTATAAGATTATATGAATGGGCCAAGTCATCATTGACCGAGACTTCTATTTACTACTGCTCGAGGGAAAGTATTCAACAAGAGCGAGAGTTTCTACGAGTCCGTTTCGCTTCCGCTATCACCGTTCCAGGAACTAAACAACTGCATGCTTTTCTTCCAACCAACGAGGGCTTATGTGTAAAGAGAATTAGTGCTAGTGCAAATAGTAAAATTGTAAAAATTACAAAATAAATCTCTCTATTTTCATTAATACTGTCAAACTATTGGCGAGCACGTTTTAAATTGCTCGTGAAGAATGAAATATGAAGATGAAAGACTTTTTGATTAACCGTTGCTCCAAAACGGTTTAAGCTATGAATCTGGTACTCCATGCCTTTTAATATTTTGCATTAAGCTCAATATTCTAAAATTTTGCAATCACTGCGCCTATCTGTTTTCTTTATATCATCGATTTTACCTACTAGTACCATGAGCGGCCTTATGACGGTTAACTACGTAGCCATGGAAATAAAATTAATTATAATTTATATTGTTAATTATATTTTATTTTACGAAAATCGTTAATTTTTATATTTTTGCAAGTTAGAATGAAGGAATAAAATATTAAAAGCGTAGTATTTTAGCATGTTAGCGCATAAACCCGATTGCTTAGAAAGTGCTCATAGGTATGTGTATGTACTCTATGTGCTCTAAGTCTTAAACGATTGGAGATCCCGTTTTAATTTTTTTTGTGGAGAATGAGTACATTTAAAGCTTTAACTTACGTTAAAATAATAAAAAAAAAAAGTGTCGAAGTTACTCAAATATCGATTTGAAATTTTCACTTCCGGTTTACTATACGTAAAAAAAATTAAAATTCAGAATTCGACAAAAACAAAAAAACAACAACTTTTTTACTATAAGAAACAATACTTTTTAGTTTTTTTTACAAATTAATTGGTACAGATAATAATCATCCAAAAATTCATGACTTTATGGTTTAACTAGAATTTTCCATTTTTAAAAGCTCATAACTCAGCAAAAAAACATTATACGAAAAAAAAAATTGGGTGTACACATTCACGTCTACTAGAAGTATAAGTGACCAGAATATAAACAAAATTCATGACCTCACTTTGTTTTGGTTGTCCGCTTGGCGTGAAATGCCCCATATAGTATTAAGCGTATATAATTCTATATAACTCTTACTTTAATTTAATTCAGTTTACTTGAATAATATTGCTATATATTTAGAAAGAAAATATTTACAAAATAATAGCATAAATAAAAGTAAATAATTCATTAAAGAAAATGGAAATTCAACGAAAATTAATTAAAAATCTTTAGTCTTAGATAAAGTTTGTTTTCTGCTATCTGGGAATTCATGGCGATACTCATTTACTACCTGAAGCACATACTGCTTCTGTTGTTCGTTTTTTGTAAATAACTTATTGTAATCCTCCATTAGTTTCACGCCTCTCTCTGCCGTATCGTTAATAACATTAAGTTTCTTTACTAGGTTTAGAGGTTTGACGAAATCTTCATTTGTATGCCACTGCAAAGGGTTTGTATTAAGGAACTCGTCACTTAAATCGAATCTGGTGAAAAATTTCCTTGTTTTATTAGAAACAAATTGTTCGATTCCATTGTTTAATATTTGTGGGATTTGACCGATTTCCACTTTTACCGTTTTAACATTTTCTTCTGGAAAGTCTGCTTCACGATTTAATGCTTTCACCATTTTCATTTTTGTTTCAGAAGGCAAATTAGGGTCAAAGAACGCCAAGGCGATGGATTCAGGGGATAAATACCACAAATGATTTTTAATTTTTTGTAAAGCCACACGAGAAATATCTGGATCAATTATTTGATATTTATAAATTTTTGAAAGAACACTGAAATCCAAATATGGTGCTTTGGCTGCAGAAGGTGCACAAAACCACGCTTCGACATATATCCTGATTAGAAAAATGCAAATATCACAAATAGCGTTTTCCTCATGCGGTGATAATTTAAATTCATCGCGAAACATGAATATTTTTAAGCAATAAATAGCTTTTGCCATCCACCTTGCATGATGAATAGCTCCTGGAACACGGAAGGATACTCCGCGAGATGGTGTTTCGCCAAGAAAAATTGCAGCCAATTCTAAAAATTCTCTATAATCTTCTCTCGGCTGTTTGTCTTGCAAAGCCTTTCGTATAAATCCAAGAATTCGAGAAAGATCGACTGGATCCAAATG
Source organism: Melieria crassipennis (assembly GCA_963668005.1). NCBI lineage: Eukaryota > Metazoa > Arthropoda > Insecta > Diptera > Ulidiidae > Melieria > Melieria crassipennis. The sequence goes on along the minus strand of OY764963.1, from coordinate 33,645,358 downwards.
TTCCTTGACCTTCTCATATGCTCGATTCCGGTTTTAAAATTAATTACATTTACTTCAGGCCAAGCACTTTGGAACTTTTTTAAGATTGGTACAGTTGGGCCCGTAATTTTTCCCATCTTTTCCTCAAAAACGGCTTTTAAAATAATTTCGTAAATGTGATGCCGGCAAGGTAAATATAAGAGGTCTTTTTCTAGAAAGTTTTCGATCAAAACACACGCACCTTTAAAAGTGCCCGTATTTGACGCTGTAGTGTCAAAAACTAATGCTTTTACGTAATCTTGAAGGCCCCATTCCGCAAGAGTTTCACAAACAGCTGTTGCCTGTTCTTTTCCACTCCCCGATTGCAATGCAGGTACACCAAGAAGTTGATCAGTACCGCAATTTGAAAGAATAACAGGAAGTCGGTCAACTGTCTCTTTACCCGTTAATGCTGGAAGTAATTTACCGTCCCAATGCAAGGTAGCAGCGTGCAGTTTCCTATCCTTGAAAATATTTTTGATTTCGGTAGCCTTTTTTTCGCGGAGCTTCTCTCGAAAATTGTGAACAGAGCACCTGTTGACTGCAAAACTCTCAACATCATGATCAAGTGCCTCAATAGTAGCTATCAGAATATGAACTGCATTCCTGTCACTGATCTTGCACCTATCCAAAGCAGCAGCAAGCTTAGGAGTCATTATTGTTTGACGCCCTCTTCTTTTCTTCGCTGGTGGAGATAAATATTTTGAGGCACGCGGAAGTTGGTCTAAATCACATACATCTAAATCTTCGCTACTGCTTGAACTCGACGTGATGAGCATGGCAGGTAGAGCTAGAAAAAAGATTAATAAGATAAAATTTAATCAAATTGGAAACACATAAATATAAACACAATAGATACTTACACAGTTGTTGAATTTCATTATCGCATCGTTCTTTTCTCTTCTCCTCTCGCATTTTTCGCTCAGAAATTTGTCGCTCCTTCGCAATTAGCTGGTAATCAATTCCATACATAAACCCAGGCCGTCCTTTCAACCGCTGATTGGTTAAGAACTGCTTATCTTCCTCAATGGAAATTATACTCAAAGCATTAGCGTGCGCTATGTCGAATAGATCATCAAGTTTTTCAACGAAATCTGTTTCTTTTTTTTTATGAACCACCGACGATCTTCCAGCATGCTTTTGAAGTTGTCTCCATTGTTCATACAGAGCTTCTAACTTTGGTATACAGTTCCTTAACTCTTGCGTCGGAATTCGTGCTTTTTCCCAATATATCATCACTTCGCGTACAGCTAACGAGGCACTGCCCCGTACGGTTAACTTACACACCCGTAAATTGAAAAAAAAATACTTTTAACGTTTGTTTCACCGATGGAAGTTTGTTTCCAACAATTTCATTCGAGTATTGCCCGAGCAAATATATTTTTTCTCGTAGTAGAGGTGGTGACATTGTGCGACCGAATGTGTTCACTTCGAATGTTAAACGCGACTGATATTTTAATAAAATTGTATTTTCTCGAAAAAGGAATAGCCATGAAAATTTGAATTACCGCTGTCAAAATCGAAATGCTCGCCTACTTGGCTAAACTTACTACGATCAAATTTTTTAATTAGTATGTAGGAGCGGCCGTAGCCCATATAGTAGTGCGACATTCGGGTGTAACCCCAATAATAGATAGATATTGTATGTAGTTTACGAATCTGTTTCTCTTTTTTTATACTGTAAACAAAGCAATTTTCCCCCGAACTTAATTTGGGTGACTACTGGGTAAAAACTTTTTGATACCAAAAGTCAACTGATTTTTCATGTGAATTTTTGATTACTTTGCATTTTTGAGGGCCGAGGGGCACACTTTACACTTACCGGATTAACTTAAAATTTTATTTCTCTCATTTTTTTGTATAAAGGATCTTATTTGAGGGGTAGCGTAAGCAAAAAATTAAACTTGAAAAATAAGAGCCACCCTAGTGTCACACAGTAGTTGCGTTCAGGTTTCGACAAAATTTTTTTTTTTTTAGTATGCTATCACTTGTTCTTGACCATCTATAATCTGTGATAGCACATCGCCAATACTATGCCCACTTGCATCTGTATCCAGCACAAACATCTCTCCAGGCACGGGGAAGGCCAGAATTGGAGCAGTGCACAGTTTTTCCTTCAGTCGTGCAAAAGCCTGCTCCTGCTCTTCACCCCACGCGAAGGCTTGATTTTTCTTTGTCAGTTTGTGCAAGATACCAGCTATGTTTGCAAATCCAGGAACGAATCTTAGTATGTGCACGGTCCCAGGAAACTGCGGAGTTCGTGTCGATTGCGTGGTCGGGGCCACTTCCTCACCGCCGTGATTTTGCCTTCATCCGTATGTACTCCGCGGGCGGAAGCCGTGTGACCCAGATACTTGACCTCCTTTTGAAACAGCGAGCACTTCTTTGGGTTAAGTTTAAGCCCGGCTTTTTGTATTCGCCCGAAAACCTCCTTTAGCTTTCCCAGGTGGTCGTCAAAGCTTTTACCCATCACGATTATGTCGTCCAGGTAGACCAGACACGTCCGCCAATGCAGCCCTTTTAGCACACGTTCCATTAGCCGCTCGAATGTTGCTGGTGCGTTGCAGAGTCCAAACGGCATGACGGTGAACTGCCACAAACCATTGCCAACACTGAAAGCCGTTTTCTCCTTGTCCTTGTCTACAAGCTCTACCTGCCAATAGCCGCTGCGTAAGTCGAGCGTGGAAAACCACTGTGTGCCTGACAGTGTGTCCAGGGTGTCATCGATTCGAGGTAATGGATAACTGTCCTTTTTGGTTACGTCATTGAGCTTCCGATAGTCTACACAAAACCGGGTACTGCCATCCTTTTTCTTGACTAGCACGACCGGCGAACACCAAGGGCCTGACGAAGGCTCTATGACCTCTTCTTTACCCATGTTTTCGATTAAAGTTGCGAGTTCTTCCCTCTTGGCCAGAGGAACTCGTCTTGGCGGTTGGCGGATCGGTTTCTCACTTCCGGTGTCGATGTTGTGCTTCACTATGGCTCTTCTTCCGCCCGCTTCTGCTGCAAATATTGACACATAGTGCTGCAGGAGTGACCGCGCCGTCTGTTTCTGCTCGGCTGTCAATTCGCTGCTCCACTGGTTCTCCTGCGGTATGGCGTCCATGTTAGAACCGCTTTTCCTACTTCCTCCGGGCGGACTGCTTTCCCAATTGACAACTGCTTCAGCCTCTCTACACTCGCCAATGACCGCATCTTTTCCGACATATCTGGGTGTGTTAAGTGGGTTGAGTATCCTGACTGGTATTTTGCCATTTTTGGGTTCCACTAATGTACGTCCGATAATTATGTTGTCGTATCTTTGTTTTGGCGCTTCTACAACCCACAGCCGACTTGTCCCATCGTCCTCGCCCACCTTTGCCCACACAATCGCCTCGGAATTCGCTGGTATCTTCTGGCGTTGGCACGAGACAACCTTCCTTACCGCCACGCTTCGCTCATAGCCGGTATGCAGGGGCAATTCAACGTTGGCATACCTCAGCACATTTTCTTTCAGGCCCAGCGTAAAACCGTGCCTAATCATGAAATCCACGCCGATAATCACGTCGTCCATTATATCCGCGACGATGAGGTCATGTCCCAGGCTGCTGGTGCCGATAGCAATTTTTTTTGTTACTTTTTCTCTTACCGGCGCACGCTCGCCAGTCGCAGTCCTCAGCTGTATGCCATGCAGTGGTTCCCAGTTTTTCAGAAGCTTCCTTTTTATGATCGAATGTGACGCTCCAGTATTCAGTGTCAACACGAATAACTTTCCATATATCTTTCCTTCAATCGTCAAGCTGCTGGGTTGTCGTTTCAACTGCGAGACAAGGACGGTGGGGCAGCAGGTTGTGGGGATCAGCTCACGCCCCTTTGGGCTGACCCGTTTTAGTTTAACGACTCCTCGTCTTCAGCCCTGCGCTTGATGGCTGAGCCTTGCTTGTCAGTATTCCTCGCTTCAGGCGATTGCGATCGAGAACGGGAACGCTTCTTTCGTTGCCGGCAGTCTCGCGCTATGTGACCCTGCTTGCCACATCCCTAGCAAACAACTTTAGAGGAGACCACCCGCGGCCTGACCGGTGTCTCAGAGCTTATGGCCTGGATCGGAATGTCGCTGTCGGGCTGGATTCGGCGTATTCTTGCAGGTGCATACCGAGTGCCCCCGATCCATGTCGCCTCATATGTCATCGCGCTGGTCACCGTCTCCTTGAATGTCGGCTTGCCCATCATCAACGCACTGCGACGTGTCTCCGGATTATTAAGACCTTCAATAAAAGCCTCAATCTTCATCCTCTCGTGATCATTGCCGAAAGACGGGTAGCACAACTGTGCGAGCCGCTCAATGTCTGCAGCGCCTCATTGGCTCTTTGCCTGCGGTTCTTCAGCTCACAGTAGTACAGCGTTCTGTTGTGCTCGTTACCGTACTTCGCTGCCAACGCTCTCATGATGGCCTCGTAATCGCTTCTTTCACATTCTGGAACCGATTTAATTACCTCAGCCGCAGGACCTTTTAGCGCCAGTGCCAATCTGCGACCTTTCCTGATATCGGTCTACTGATTTTCCAAAGCAGCCAAGTCGAATTGCACTTTAAATGTTTCGAACGGCGTAACACCATCATAAATAGGCACTGCCGTTCGGGTGGCAAAACTTTCCGGAACCGGCGGCAAACATTCTCGTGGCTGTACCTCTCTAACCCGTTCGTCTATCTTTCTGTGCATCGAATCTTCCAGACTGTCAACTCGTTTGTTTACGGACTCATCCAGGTCGTCAACTCGTCTTTTTAGATTATCATCCAGGCCGTCGACTCGTTTATCCAAGTGTTCCACTTGAGCTCCCAGGTGATCCACCTTCACATTGAGCTTGTTGGAGATTTCTTCCACTTTCTGTTCCAAGCGTGCAGAATTTTCCTGAAGCTTGTTTTCCATTCGCTCTGCCATCTCTCTGTTCGCAGTTTCGACTTTTGCCGAAATTTCCTGATTCGTAGTTTCCGGTTTCGCGGCCATTTCTCGATGCGTAGTTTCGAGTTTCGCTGCCACTTCTTAATTTGCGACTTTTGCCGAAATTTCCTGATTCTTAGCTTCCAGCTTCGCTGCCATTTGCGCCGACATTTCGCGATTTTCATTTTCCATTTTGGCTGCCATTTCACTGTTGGAAGTCTCGAACATGCTTTTAAGTGCAACCATTAACTGGCTCATGTCCATTGCTTGTGGTGGCGCAGCCGCTGCAGCCGTACTTTGCATCGACGCAGCACCAGCGGGCGATTCCTCCACTTTGGCCGACGCCTCTATCTCCTGAGTTCCGAACTCCTCGTGCCTCACACGCCTCTCGCAAGCGCAGCTCCAACTCCACCTTACCGCCAGCAGTCGGCAAATTCCAGGCAGCCAGCTCCTTCTTTAGCTGGTCCACCTTCAGCAGCTCGAGTTTAACCATGTCTGCGTTTTTATGATTTTATTTTCAGTAGCACAATCCCACTTCTGACACCAAATGTTACGAAAATGACTTCTCTAAGTTCGTTTTGGATTGTGCTTGAAAATATTCATTTGTTCATTCTACTCTTTATTTATAGATTTAGACTTTGCTTGCATCTACATACACTGGTTACCAAGGTTGATAGAAAACAAGGTTACGACATCAATGACAGGAAAAAAAAAGTGGAACGAGTACGACCTTTTACAAAATTAATATTTCAGGAAAAAAGATTATATGTAGTGCATATGAAGTTATTTATTTAGTTTCATTGTATTAAAACCTTGCGGTGCCGGGCGAAAAAGAGGTGCCTATGCTAGAATAACCGGCCAAATTTCACAGTTTTACTAGGGTTTGGGAAAATGCTCATAAAAACCAAACGAGAAACAATATTTACACGATTCAAAAAGCAGTATACTAAGGATGAAAAAGAGAACAAAACAATGATACTAGTTTTTCTCTACCCATTTGGAATTATATAAATAACAAAGGTTGGTTTGTCAAAACCAAGAATGTTTGACACAAGCGGAAAACAACGGCAATAACAAAAATGACGCTTTCAAACTGTAACTGGGACGAAATATACTGTTCACAACAACGATAGAGGAGACATGCCTTTTTTGTATTATTTTGCAGACATTGGCCCACTGGACACTTCGTTGTTTACGTTTTGTTTTCTATCAAAAACTCATTACAATTGTTGCAAACTGTTTTCATGAAAACGTTAACTTTTGTATTTTGTATTGTTCCAAAGATTCCACACCGTTTTGGTAAAATTTTCGCGTTAAATAGTAACAAAATTCAAAAAATGCCGATGGCCAATCAAATTTTTCATAACGAATGAAAATAATTTTAAGGTGCCCAATTGACATAGGATTCAAATTGTATTTTTAGTTTTTTTCAAGATGAGGAAAAATACAAGGAGAAGCAAGATTTTGTTTTAGCAAACTTCTGCACATGTCTTTGCAGAATTGGCAGAAATTGATTAAACTGTCAAAAAATATGTGTATAAACGTGTTTTCAGTCTTAAAAAGGAATATACGCACGAATAATAAAAATAAAGTATTACACTCTGAAATGTTCACCTTATAAATTTTCACCAGTGACGTCATCAGCCGGATGTCGTAATCTTTATTTTATCATTCTTGCTTGTTACTACTTTGCTTATTCAACCAAGACTCGACTCTCTGCGCTGCCACTGCTGCTTTTTATACTTGTTTTCTTATCGCACCGATGTTTCTTGCACATTCTAGTTGTACTCTCTATTGTTCTAGCACAGCCTGTCACCTTCGCGAACTATCCTTGCCATATCGGAATTCTAGGCAAACGGCCGTACTCCAAAGTGCATGCCTAAAAGTATGCTTGGAAAAGCATTCATGCACAGCACAGAGTGTCTCATCGTTGCAGTATTTTCATTACATAATTTTGCAACTAAAACTCAACATTTTTGCTCTCATTATTCTTATTTACAGTAAGCCGTATTTTGACATATTTTACATTGCGTAGCACCCTGTATCTCGATTAAATTTATTTTTTTGTTTAACACTCTACCGTCCGGCGACACCACAGTGGTGTCGTGCGCGAATTATGTAAAACAAACAAATTTTGTATTTATTTACGTATGTATGTATATCTTCGAAATTTCATTAAGGTATCCCCTACAAGGTTGAGAACTTATGAGAACTAACGTTAAGATTAGTAAAACTTAGCAATTCATAATCTCACATTTCAATTCACAACACATTTCATTTAAGATTTCGGTGCACCTATTGCAAGCCATTCTATTGCTCTTGCCCGGGCAACTTAAGAAAATTACCAGATCGTAGCAACGAAGGAAAAGTTTTTTGTTTTAATTTTAGACCGCTTTTTGAACGGAAGAATGTGCTTATTCAACGGTTTTCCTAATTTTACCACAATTTTGGTTAACTTTCGAAAGATGTAGTTAGCTTATCTTTTTATTTTAATTATTTGCTCTTGGGTTCTATAGCTGTATACGGTGGCGGTCAAAGCACGAGCCATATGAGGCAAATGCAGGCCCGACGAGGGGGGTGGTAAAGGTGGGATTCCCACCGGCCCCGGAGTTTCTAGCGGGGCCCGGATTTCAATCGAAATCTCAAAATTTGGGAAAAGTTTAATATGCACTTTTGCAATCTGATTAGAACCGCAAACGGGGGGGGGGGGGGGGGGGGGAATTCAATTCACACGAATTGAACAAATTTTCAAAGTTTCCGCTAAAATTTGCCGCCCTAGGCGACTGCCTACAATGCCTGTATGGTAAATCCGGGCCTGGCCGGAGGTAACTACCACCGGGCCCTGATATCCTCTCGACGGCCCTGGGCAAATGCCTAGGGCGGCATATTGGGAGGGGCGGCGAGCGAAGCCAGCAATTTTGTACGTGAAGAAAAAAATATTTGAAATGGGTGCCAAATAATTTTATCATCAAGTTGCATTTGCATCAACATTCGCAGTATCGATCGATTTGTATGAAAAAATTGAATTTCAACAGATCACATGTGGTTGATAATTTTCGTAAGTATTTTAATAAATACTTACAAAAAATAGGGGCGGCACTCTGACGATTTGCCTCGGGCGGCATATAAGCTTTGTCCGCCACCGGCTGTATATATTGAAACGATGAGGCACTCTGTGCTGTGCTATGCATGAATGCATAGCATACTTTTAGGCATGCACTTCAGAGTACGACAAACATGCTATAATTCGCTTGCTATAATATGGCGAGGATGGTTCGCGAAAGGTGATGAGCTGTGCTAGAACAATCGAGATAGAAAGTTCAACTGGAATGTGCAAGAAACTTCGGCGCAATAAGAAAACTAGTATAAAAGCAGCAGTGTGCAGCGCAAGGAGTCGAGTCTTGGTTGAATAAGCAAAGTAGTAACAAGTGTAGATACAAGCAAAGTGTAAATCTGTAAATAAAGTGATTGTTGATTTTTTGACTGCGTTTGCGCTGTATAAATGAAGTTGTTTGTTTGTTTGTTGTTTCAAGCACAATCAGATACGAACCAGTAATTTTCGTAACATTTGGTAGCAGAAGTGAGATTGTGCTACTGAAATTAAATAAATAACAAAATTATAAAAACGCAGACATGGTTAAATTCGAGCTGCTGAGGGTGGACCAGCTGAAGAAGGAGCTGGCTGCCTGGAATTTGCCGACTGCTGGCGGAAAGGTAGAGCTGCAACTCGCGCTTGCGAGAGGCGTGTGAATCACGAGGCATCGATTGGGCTGCACACGAGTTTGGAACGCAGGAGCACGCCTGCTGGTGGAGGAATCGCCTGCTGGTGCTGCGTCGCTGCAAAGTACGGCTGCAGCGGCTGCGCCACTACAAGCATTGGACATGAGCCAGCTAATGGTTGCATTTAAAGGCATGTTCGAGACTTCCAACCGTGAAATGGCAGCCAAAATGGAAAATGAAAATCGCGAAATGTCGGCGCAAATGGCAGCGAAACTGGAAACTACAAATCGAGAAATGGCAGCGAAATTGGAAACCACCAATCAGGAACTTTCGGCGCAAATGGCAGCGAACTCGGAAACCACGAATCAGGAATCAGGATCAGCGAAACTGGAAATTACCAATCAGGAAATTTCGGCGCGAATGGAAACGGCGACCCATGAAATATCGGCGCAAGTATCAGCGAAACTCGAAAGCGCAAATTGCGAGCTGTCCACCAAGCTGCAGGAAAATTCTGCGCGTTTGGAGCAGAAAGTGGAAGAAATCACCAACAAGCTAAATGTGAAGGTGGAGCACCTGGGAGCTCAAGTGGAACACTTGGATAAACGAGTCGACGGCCTGGATGATTCCCTGAACAGGCAAGTTGACGACCTGGATGATTCCTTGACCAAACGAGTCGACAGGCTGGAGGATTCGGTGAACAGAAAAGTCGACGAACGAATTAGAGCGGTACAGCCACGAGAATGTTTGCCGCCGGTTCCGGAAAGTTTTGCCACCCGAACAGAAGTGCCTACTTATGAGATGGTGTTACGCCGTTCGATACATTTAAACTGCAATTCGACTTGGCTGCTTTGGAAAATCAGTGGACCGATATCAGGAAAGGCCGCAGATTGGCTCTGGCGCTAAAAGGTCCTGCGGCTGAGGTAATTAAATCGGTTCCACAATGTTTGCGAAGTGATTATGAGGCTGTCATGAGAGCGTTGGCAGCGAAGTACAGCAGACATTGAGCGGCTCGCACAGTTGTGATACCCGTCTTTCGGCGCTGATGATCTCGAGAGGATGAAGATTGTTGGCTTTTTCAGCCAACAAGCGCAGGGCCGAGGATGACGAGTCGTGAAACTAAAACGGGTCAGCCCAAAGGGGCGTGAGCTGATACCCACAACCTGCTGCCCCACCGTCCTTGTCTCGCAGTTGAAACGACAACCCAGCAGCTTGATGATTGAAGGAAAGATAGATGGAAAGTTGTTCGTGTTGACACTGGATACTGAAGCGTCATGGTAGGTAGGTAGGTAGCAGCGACTGCGTGCTCTCAGAGCACACTCAAGTAGCACTATGTGTCGACTGGGTCTTCCCTGCGTAGGAGAAAATACTTAGCTGTGTCTAAATATGTAGCTAAATGTGTAGCTAAATACTTACTCGTGTCAACACCAGAAGATACCAGCGAATTCCGAGGCGATTGTGTGGGCAAAGGTGGACGAGGACGATGGGACAAGTCGGCTGCGGGTTGTAGAAGCGCCAAAACAAGGATACGACAACATAATTATCGGACGTACATTAGTGGAACCCAAAAATGGCAAAATACCAGTCAGGATGCTCAACCCACTGAACACACCCAGATATGTCGGAAAAGATGCGGTCATTGGCGAGTGTAGAGAGGCTGAAGCAGTTGTCAATTGCGAAAGCAGTCCACCCGGAGGAAGTAGGAAACGCGGTTCTAACATGGACGCTATACCGCAGGAGAACCAGTGGAGCAGCGAATTGACAGCCGAGCAGAAACAGACGGCGCGGTCACTCCTACAGCACTATGGGTCAATATTTGCAGCAGAAGCGGGCGGAAGAACAGCCATAGTGAAGCACAACATCGACACCGGAAGTGCGAAACCGATCCGCCAACCGCCAAGACGAGTTCCTCTGGCCAAAAGGGAAGAGGTCACCACTTTGATCGAAAACATGGGTAAAGAAAAGGTCATAGAGCCTTCGTCAGGCCCTTGGTGTTCGCCGGTCGGAAGCTCAATGACGTAACCAAAAAGGACAGTCACACTGTCAGGCACACAGTGGTTTTCCACGCTCGACATACGCAGCGGCTATTGGCAGGTAGAGCTTGCAGACAAGGACAAGGAGAAAACGGCTTTTAGTGTTGGCAATGGTTTGTGGCAGTTCACCGTCATGCCGTTTGGACTCTGCAACGCACCAGCAACATTCGAGCGGCTAATGGAACGTCTGCTAAAAGGGCTGCATTGGGGGACGTGTCTGGTTTACCTAGACGACATAATCGTGATGGGTAAACGCTTTGACGACCACCTGGGAAAGCTAAAGGAGGTATTCAAGCGAATACAAAAAGCCGGGCTTAAGCTCAACCTAAAGAAGTGCTCGCTGTTCCAGAAAGAGGTCAAGTATCTGGGGCACACGGTTTCCGCCCGCGGAGTACATACGGATGAAGGCAAGATTATGGCGGTGAAGGAGTGGCCCCGACCACGCAATCTACACGAACTCCGCAGTTTCCTGGGCCTCTGCACATACTACCGAAGATTCGTTCCCGGATTTGCGAACATAGCTGGCAGCTTGCACAAACTGACGAAAAAGAATCAAGCCTTCGCGTGGGGCGAAGAGCAGGAGCAGGCTTTTGCACGACTGAAGGAAAAACTGTGCACTGCTCCAATCCTGGCCTTCCCCGTGCCAGGAGAGATGTTTGTGCTGGATGCAGATGCAAGTAGGCATAGTATTGGGGGTGTGCTATCACAGATAATAGATGGCCAAGAACAAGTGATAGCATACTACAGCAAAATTCTCTCGAAACCTGAACGCAACTACTGTGTGACACGAAGGGAGTTGCTGGCAGTATTGGAATGCGTGAAACACTTCCACAAATACCTGTATGGGCAAAAGTTTCGCCTGCGCACAGATCATGCTGCATTGAAATGGCTACTGAACTTTAGAGATCCGGAAGGCCAATTGGCGCGGTGGATCGAGCGGCTGCAGAGCTACGGCTACACGGTAGAGCATCGCAAGGGTAGCAGTCATGGAAATGCCGATGCCTTGTCACGCCGTCCGTGCAAAACCGAATGCAGGCATTGTTCACGAGCCGAAAGCAAAGAGCAGATAGTGGACGTCCGATTGGTCAGCATTATGCCAGAGGAAGAGTGGTCTGCGGAGAGGATACAAAAGGACCAGCGCGAGGATACGGATCTTAAAAAATCATTGAAGGCAAGGAGCAAGGCGCACGCCCAGACTGGCAGGATATGGCCGGTGATAGCCCGATCGCCAAGGCTTACTGGGCACAGTGGCAAAGTCTGCGGCTGTCTGATGGCTGCCTATACCGCGAGTGGGAGAGTGAGGATGGCCGGACCAGCAATTCCCTAATTGTAGTCCCGAAATGCAGGATCAACGCGGTGATCGAGGCATACCATAACGACTCCAGCGGAGGGCACCTAGGCATCACAAAAACTGACGCCAAAATTAAAAGACGATTCTACTGGGTAGGATTCTACACGGCAGTCGCCGTGGCTCAGTTGGTTAGTGCGTTGGACCGCGAGTCGAAGGCAGCGGCCCAGGTTCAAATACTGCCTGTAATAACACCTAAAAAAAAAAACAAACGGGAAAACTCGTTTTCTCTTCCGGTGGCTGTCCTCTCAGCTGGAAATGGCAAACTTCTGAGAGTAAAATTGCTTATGAAAGAGCTCCCAACCTGCCGTTCGGAACCGGCATACAACTGTAGGCCCCTTCCACCCGCGTACAAATTCACACGCACAACACGGGTGGTTGCGGGAAGCTAGGCCTAAGTCTCGCGTAAGCGGGCTACCGTGCCAGTCAATTATTATTAATTATTATTACTGGGTAGGATGCCAGGAGTCTGTAGCCGATTGGATTAAGAGCTGTGAACGATGTTCGGCTGCGAAAGGGCCGACAAGAAGATCTCGGGGCCGCATGCAGCAGTCCACTTAGCACTCAAGGCAACAAATATGTGCTGGTGGTAATGGACTATTTTAGCAATTGGCCCGAAGTGTATGCTATTCCTAACCAGGAGGCCACCACGGTCGCGGAAATGCTGGTAAACAACTGGGTGGCCAGATTTGGAGTTCCGCTGGAGTTGCACTCGGATCAAGGCCGGAATTTCGAGTCTGTGGTATTCAAGGAAGTGTGTGAGCTACTAGGAATAAGGAAAACTCGCACCTGTCCTTTACATCCCCAGTCCGACGGCATGGTGAAACCATTCAATCGGACGCTGGAAGAATATCTGCGGAAAGTAATAGGCAGAAATCAAAAGGATTGGGACACGCATATTCCGCTGTTCTTGATGGCGTATAGGTCGGCCCCGCACGATACGACATCACTCACTCCAGCCCGAGCAGTGTTCGGCACGGAGCTGAGGTTGCCTGCTGACCTGAAGTTCGGAGTGGTCAGCACGACGGAAGGCGCTAAGACTGACTACGCAGTCAATAAGCGGTCGGAGCTGGAAGAACTCCACCAGTTTATAAGGGACCGTATCCAACTGGTCAGCGATAAGATGAAAGCCAGATATGATCTACGGGCTAACACAGCGGGGTTACAAGAAGGCGATCTGGTAATGCTTTACAACCCGCAGCGGAGGAAAGGTTTGTCTCCAAAACTTCAGACGTCATGGGAAGGACTGTACCAGGTCGTGACCCGGATTAATGACGTGGTGTACAGGGTTCAACGCTGCTGCAACAGAAACGCCAGGTTGAAAGTAGTCCATTTGGAGTGCCTGGCGTGTTACTCCGGCGGAGCCTCGTCACTTGTTCGGGACGAACAAGTCTAAGTGGTGGGCAGTGCTACGAAAAGGCACTCTGTGCTGTGCCGTACTTCACTATGCCTGAATGCTTTTCGAAGCATACTTTTAGGCATGCACTTTGGAGTACGGCCAGTTGGCTGTTATTCCGATATAGCAAGGATGGTTCGCGAAAGGTGATGGACAATCGAGATAGAGTCCACAACTAGAATGTGCAAGAAACTTCGGCGCGATAAGAAAACCAGTATAAAAGCAGCAGTGTGCAGCGCAGAGAGTCGAGTCTTAGCTGAGCAAGCAAAGTAGAAACACGTGTAGATACAAGCAAAGTGTAAATCTGTAAATAAAGTGATTGTTGATTTTTTGACTGCGTTTGCGCTGAATAATTGAAGTTGTTTTATTTTCAAACACAATCCAAACGAACCTAGGAAAATTCATATTCGTAACAATATTCTAAGCACCGATTAGAGGATGGCAATGGTTGTGTATAGACAGCATCTGTGCTCATCCTCCAACATTATACGTTTTGGCGCTGAGGGTCGATTGAAATCATATTCATTCTCTTTTTCAGTGAAGTGAATTTCCACTTCACCAGGAACATCTTTTAATTCGGCAACGTCAGTAGGGTCATCATCACAGTCAGTAAGATCATCAGGGTCTGGAGGCAGTTGCACCACATCAATAGTTTTGTCATATACCAAATCTGCATCTTCCAGGAGTTCCTCCAAAATACCATAAATTTCGTGTAGTATTAAAGCTCGTTGGCTAAACATTTTTTAAATAAACCGCTGCAACGGCATACAAATTTACAAAAAACTATAAAGTTTTGAAGCACTAAATGACCAATGTTCACATTTGGGAACGTGAGAAACTAAGCCATTGCAGAAAATCTAAATCACATATTTCACGTTGAGCTGTTTTTTTCATTCACATACGCTACCAATTAGCTTAGAAAAACACAAAATATATTAAATTCGGATAAATTTGAACAATTCTGCCACTGAACAGGTGATACTCGTATAATACTTGAAAAATATCCCTGGCTGCCAATGACCGTTACCGTCCATAAAGTGATGATCCATTCGAAGCAAATAATGGAAAATACGATGCTTCCAGTTGGCGCTTTTGGAGAAGATACATCAGAATCGCGACATAAAATATATAACACAGATAGACATCATCACGCTAGAGCATATCGCATAAATAAATTATCAGATGTATACACTAGAGCATTAGACACTTCAGATCCTCTATATCTAGCATTGGGCTGAGCAAACGCCTACAGCAAAGACCGCGTTTAGGGCTCCCAACTGAGGTCCTAGCGTTATTACGCTGCCGAAGATATTGCAATATCAAATACTGGTATGTCAAATAAACATGAAGACATAAATTTTGACTCCGATGAAATAAACAACTGCATTAGTTCCATATAGTGCAATATGCTTAACAACTTGTATTTGGAAAGTGCGGAATAAATATGCGAATAAATTCATTTATCTTATAAAAAAACAATTTTTTAACTTATTATTGCTTACGCAGGGGAAACTGATTCTGCGACATGACATACATATATTAGTAATTTTTACGTAATTTTGGTCTGTTGTATACGAAAATAGTAATGCTTTTGTTGGATCGACTCTGCTTTGGCACTTTTTCACTAGCTCAAAGAACGCACATGGAGTGTTATGAAATAAATATAATTAATATATTGTGCTAAGGGCACTTCTGAATATTATCATTAGTAAAACGCACCCGTGAGAAGCCGTGGCGGGTCGCTAGTTGAATATAAAATCGTTTATTTAAAGTTTTCAAATGATTTCCAACAACCAAAGTACTATACATGGTACAACAAATAATAAAATTAATCTTAAAAAAACATTTCAATAAGAGGAAAAACGTTTTGTATGGGATTTCCTATGGTGTTTTTGGTCCGGACAGTCTCTTTGCAAGTTCCAGCAGTAGTCTGCCATGATATGGCGATCCCAACGGCCTTGATATCTGTCCTCCATGACCTTGATGTCCTGGTGGAACCGTTCTCCTTGTTTTTCGCTGAAATCACCCAGGTTGTCAGGAAATTTATCTAAATGACTGTGCAAATAATGCAATTTGGCACTCATATTAAGTAGTTCCTAGTTTTTGGAAATTCTGGGCATTTTGTCTACTATTTCGAAATATTTTCCAGCTTTGTGATTCCAAAAAAATTTTTAACAACTGAAACAAAACTTGTCCTTGCTTCCAATTCAGTTTGAGTCATGTGGTTTGTGAAGTCATCGTTCTTTATAAGAGTACGGATTTGTGGTCCATCCAAAATTCCAGCCTTTAACTTTTCTATACTGAAACCAGAAAATGATTGATGGAGTTATCCGATTTCTGCAGTGAAAAGTTCAAGTTGCTAAATCTCGGGCAAAGATAAGCATTTGTCACGTTATACTTCGAAAAAGACACGTTAATAGGGGTAAAGGCATTTTCAATGGTTGGGTTCATACGTAGAAATTCCGAGGATTTCTCCGATCCAATGACTTTAAAGGCGCTGTATATTTCGCTAGTACGTAGTCTCCTAGATTATTGCTGTACAATTTGGAGTCCGTACTACCAATCCCATTCCAACAAAATAGAAAGAGTGCAAAAAATCTTCACAAAGTATGCATTGCACAAACTTCATTGGCCAAATGGTATTCCTAATTATCTGGGTAGACGAAAGCTGTTAGGCTTGCAAAGCTTGTCTGATAGAAGGACTTACTTCTCGGTGATGTTTACATATAATATCATTAACGCTAAAATTAATTGTAATGAAATTTATGAACTGCTAAATTTCCACTGCCCTAAACGCGAATTTAGGCAGGTACGACTCTTTACGGTCGCCGCGCACAAATCTACATACACTAGTCAGAATAAGTTTGCGTACAAGGGTACATAGTTTTTTCATATGAAAAATATATCACTTAATGTAATTTTTCAAAAATAAAATATTTTTTATTTTTTCCATAAACTTTGTTCTTTTATTCTATTAACCCATTAAGCCCTGCGCGTTCCGTTTGCGCAACGTTTGGGAATTTCGCTATATTAAGTAATTCATAAAGACATAAGACTTGAAAATGGGTAGAATTGGATTAGAATTGATCGTTTTAGATTCTGCCATACTCAAATTTCAAAATTACTTAAATCTTCATACGTTTTTTTCGATCCAAAGTCAAAGGTTTTTTTTGGGTAATTTTTGAAATTCAATCAAAAATACTTATTCTTCAAACCTATCAAAATCCCTTAGTGGGCTGCATTTTGCAATGCTAAACTATTTAAAAATAAGTTTTGAAAATTTTTTTTTTTTTTATTGAAACAAAAAATATGCTTTAAGTTTTGTGTTGCGCGAATGCAACGTTGGGCCTAAACACTGCCAATTTTCATACAACGCAACGCGTGAAAATGTCAAAATCCAAGCAGCTGATATTTTATTGGCACATTTTATTTTCCGCAAATGTTTGATTTTGTTTATTTGTGTAATGTTTGCGAAAAACATGACAAAAAAAAACATGGTATGAATTTTTTGCTTGATTTTTTTTCTTGATTACTTACTTACTTAACTGGCCATAACAACCCGTTATCGGGTTACGGCCTGCCGCAAAACTTCTCTCCAGGCGCCTCTGCTTCGCGCGCGCCTTCTCCAGTTGGTCACACCAAGAGATACCAGGGCCTCTTCCACTTGGTCCTTCCACCGGAGACATGGCCTCCCTCTTCGCCGTCGACCTCCAACCATCGCATCGAACACCTTTTTCGCCGGAGCTTCGTCGTCCATGCGGCAGACATGACCGAGCCAGCGTAGCCGCTGGATGTTAATTCGCTGCGCTACGTCCATGTCCTTATACAGCTCATACAGCTCGTTATTGGTTCGTATGCGATAGTCGTCACCAACACGAACAGGGCCGAAGATTTTGCGAAGTACCTTCCTCTCGAACACTCCAAGGGCCGCTATGTCGTTTCGTGTCATTGTCCATGCTTCAGCGCCATAGAGGAGCACGGGCAAGATAAGCGTCCTATAGAGCGCAAGTTTTGTCGGTCGAGAGAGGTCTCTACTTCTCAATTGCCTACCGAGACCGTAGTAGCACTTGTTGGCAAGATTAATCCTTCGCTTTATCTCCAGACTGACATCATTGCTGCTGTTGATGGCCGTGCCAAGGTAGACGAATTTCTTGACAACTTCAAATGTATACCTGTCGGCCTCGACGTGAGACCCTAGCCGCTGCGAGTCCCTGCGTGTAGACAGCATATACTTCGTCTTGCCCTCATTTACTACCAGACCCATTTTGGCAGATTCTCTGTCGATAGCAGCAAATGCAGCGGTGACATCTCGCTTGTTACGCCCGATGACATCAATGTCATCAGCGTAGGCAAGGAGCTGGACACTTTTGTTGAAGATTGTGCCATTACGATGTACACCGGCCTTGCGCAGAACACTCTCCATGGTGAAGTTGAAGAGGTCGCAGGACAAAGGATCGCCCTGTCTGAAACCTCGAACGGTATCAAAGGGGTCGGAGAGGTCACTTCCAACCTTGACGGAGCTGCGCGTATTGCTCAACGTCGCTCTGCAAAGTCTAACGAGCTTTGCAGGGATACCAAGTTCAGACAATGCGGCATATAGGCGATCCCTTATCGGGCTATCGAATGCTGCCTTGTAATCGATGAAGAGATGGTGTGTATCGATTTGGTTCTCATGGGTCTTCTCCAGGATTTGGCGTAGAGTGAATATCTGGTCGATGGTGGACTTACCAGGTCTAAAGCCGCACTGATAAGGTCCAATCAGCGCCTTGGCGAGTGGCTTTAATCTTTCACATAGTACGCTCGTCAGGACCTTGTATGCAATGGGAAGTAGGCTAATACCCCTGTAGTTGGCGCATATTGTTGGGTCGCCTTTCTTCAGCACAGGACAAAGGGCACTGAGGTTCCAATCGTTGGGCATTCGTTCCTCCAGCCATATTTTGCAAATGAGCTGATGCATGCACCCAATCAGCTCACCGCCGCCGGCCTTGAACAATTCAGCTGGTAGCCCATCCGGCCCTGCAGCTTTGTTGTTCTTGAGTCGCTGGATAGCGACCCGGACCTCGTCATGGCTGGGCGGTGGCACATCCACACCGTCGTCGTCGATTGGTGCCATCTGGACATCTTCACCACTGGCGGTATTGTTCCTTTCGTCGCCTGCGAGCAGCTTGGTGAAGTGCTCCTTCCACAACCTCAGCACACCCTGCGCATCCGTAACCAGATCCCCGTTTTCGTCTCTGCAAGAAGATGCCCCGGGCTTAAATCCTTCCGTGAGACGCTTAACTTTTTGGAAGAATTTTCGGGCGTCATTCCTGCTCCTGCACTCCTCGATTTCCTCACGCTCGCGCCTTTCTTGCTCCCGTTTCTTGCGTCTAAAAAGGCACCTCTCTTTCTTCCTCTCCTCCCGGTATTTTTCTGTCATGGCTCGCGTGGCGGCCGACTGCAGGGTCTTCTTGTAGGCAGCATTCTTCACTGCAGTGGCTGCGCGACACTCTTCATCGTACCATTGGTTTTTTGGTGGTGGGCGTCGAAAACCAAGGACATTTTCTGCGGCGGCGCGCATAGAGTGGGATAAGTGAGCCCATAATCCGCCGATGTCATCAGGTGGAGAGGGGGAGCGACCGAGCTGGTTAGAGAGTTGAGCGGAGTAGGCTTCGGCTACCCCTTGTGATCGCAGCTTACTGATGTCCAGCTTTCTTCGCAAACTAGGTTGTGCGGTCTTCGCTGCGCAAAGACGCATGCGTACCTTGGCTGCAACAAGGTAGTGGTCCGATTCTTGGTTCTTGATAAGGTCAATTAATAAGGTTGTGTAAAATTTTATGGAAATCGCACAAGCCTTTCTGGGGTCAGGTTTTAATGGGTTAAGATAATAATAACAAAAACTTGACCAAATTGTAAAAGAAGGGCCAAAAACAAAATGTGTTATGAATTCACCTCAGAAAAAGTTTGCGTACAAGATAAGATTATGTAGCCAAAATTTAATTCAAACTAGGTTTTGTCCAAAAATGAATAACTTTTTGGATATGCTTCTCTTATTGGAACTCCCTGCAGAAGTTTCGGCATAAATTTGATTAAATTATGTTATATCTTTGCTTGTTATATCTTTGAATTGTTATATTTGTTTACTATATCTTTGAAGATGGAGTGTTGTTGGGCTCAGGGTTCAAGTAATCCCTTATATATTTAATTAAATGCACGTTCGCTGACAAGGGAGAAACTTTTTCAACTTTTTTGAGCCAGTTAATAGCACAGATAGCTTCACATCATATGCATGGCGCCTTAAGGTCATCGTAAAGTTGAAAAGAAATGTTGGAACCTGATCCAAAATTTTGAAACCTTGGCTTACATAAGCGTTTAGAATGTGTAAATAACCCCTCGGAAGCATTTCTTTACCAAACCATTATCAGATAATAATGAATGGTCCCACTTTCTATAGATAACAACATATCGTCCCGGAAATCCGGTTTTCTAGACTCTTTGATGGACTCTTTTACGAAAGCAATTCTGTGCTCCTTGTAAGCTAAATATGGGTTTATACATGCTGTTATGTAGGGGAAATATGTTTTTTTTAAGGACTTTTCTTATAAAGTCACTGCTACTGGGTTTTATAAAATATTTATTTTTTTTTTTATTTCATTTACTGCTTTAAACGTATCGTTTGTAGCAGGGGTTTCACTTAAAGAACTATTGAGCAGGTATAGTGCAAAAAGATGTCGGAACAATAAGATATGAAATAATTTACATGATATGAAGTACTTTACAAGGTATATATACAACAAAGTGAATATATGGTACAACAATATGGTAGTCGTATTTACAACAGTATGGTTTGGCATAATATAGATGTTTGTGTAATGTTATTCATTTAACAAGGTTGCTCTTGATCTAAGGCTGTTTACAATATAATAGTAGGGTTTTATAAAATATTTCTGTACATTTCTGAAGATATTGGATACAACTAGCCTTAGATTATGATGCACTGATCGCAAACAATCTAATCGTCTTGCTCGCGTAGCTTAAGAAAATAGCCAGATCGCAGTAACGAAGCACGATTTTCTGTTTTTTTTTCGAGATTTAAGATGGCTTTTTGAAATGACGAATGTGCTCTCCCAAAAGTTTTCCTAATATCATGAAATTTTTTGTCAATTTTGGAAAGTTTTAGTAAGATTATCCTTTAAGGGGCCCGAACACTGTAAACTGCGATTTTTCATATGTTTTTTATTTTATTTATTAAAAAAAAACGGACGTTCCGATTTACATGAAACTTTACACATATGTTAATAAATGTTTAGATTATCGAAAAAAATTTTTTTTTTTTTTTTTTGGCGGCCATGTTTGTATTCTGTAGCTGATCCAAAATGTCGTCTTTTTAAAATGACTCTTGTCGCGTTGACAGCATAACTGAAAAAGTTTTTATCCGATCGACCTGATTCAAATTGCATTCTATTCGGGAATAGTGTCGCTTCTGCTCGACGTAGCCGTTTTTCGATATATGCCAAACTTTTTTTTTTATAAATAATTTAGTGCAAAATTTTACGCGAAAAAAAAATTTTTTTCTTCAAACAGCCGCCATTTTTTTTCTAATCAATATTTTTAAAATCCCCTACGTCAAACAGTAGCCAGTAATGTATATTTCAAGAATCTTTTTTGTTGTTTGCTCTAGGAGGCTCCGTTATGCTGATTTGCTGTCAACGCGACAAGGGTCATTTTAAAAAGACGACATTTTGGATCAGCTACAGAATACAAACATGGCCGCCAAAAAAAAAAAAAAAAAATTTTTTTCGATAATCTAAACATTTATTAACATATGTGTAAAGTTTCATGTAAATCGGAACGTCCGTTTTTTTTTAATAAATAAAATAAAAAACATATGAAAAATCGCAGTTTACAGTGTTCGGGCCCCTTAATACATTTTTAGTTTTTTTTTGTTGGATTCTATTGCTTTCTATAAAATTTCAATCACATGTATGGTTCCAAATAATTTACAAGTCAGTTTACTGTTCAATGGAATACAAATTATCCAAAAAAAATAAAAAGCATAACCGGAAATTCCCGTTATTAGTTTTTTACGCAAACTTATTCTGCACCGTTTTGTGAGTATATTGTCTTGTATTGAATACTAGCTGGGCCCTGCGGCTTTGCACGCAAGCTCTCCTGTTTCCCCCGATACGAATTCTTAACCCATTGTTGAGCCCATCCGATTTTGATTTAAAAAAAAACATGTGTCTATCTTTGATTTCGAGTGTTTTAAAAATTTTGAAGTCAGAAGGCCCTTTAAATCATATGTTTTCACATTTACTCCAAACAAATTCTTAACCATTGGTTTACCATGGTAGATTTAGATTTTCAAAAAAATTAAAAGCACGTTTTTATTATTTCCTGATTGAACTGCTTTTGATACTCGTAAGTTTGAAGTCAGAATGCCCAATAAATCTTGTTTCTCCATACAAATTGTGAACCCATTGTTGACCCCGTTAGATTTTGATTTTCAAAAAAAAGTGAGAAACACGTGTCAAATTATTTCTCACAAAGAGTACTTTCCCCAAGTTTGATGTCAATGGGCCCATTAATTCATATTTTTCCCGTCGTTGATCCAGTTAGATTTCGAATTTGAAAATAATGAGAAACACGTGTCTAATTTTATTTATTTTCATTATTTTTGCAATTGCTGAAGTCAATAAACCTTAAAATAAACCTTAACCCATTGTTGGGCCAGTTAAATTTTGATTTTCGAAAAATTATAAACAATGTGTCGAATAAGTTTTGATCTATGTATATTAGAATATTTTCAGGAAGTTCAAATTCAATATGTTTATTAAGTCACGTTTCTTCATATAACGCTTTAACCCATGTTTTACCTTTTTAGACCCCGAATTTCAAAAAATCCCTTCTTGGCGAAGGTTAATTCTTCAAGATGTACCTACAGTCCAAAATTCATGTTTGTAGCTTCAGCGGTTTGCTCTGGGCGATGATAAATCAACCAATCAATCAGTCAGTCAGTCAGGATAAACAATCTATGTATAAAAAAATGGAAGCGGTACCACGCCCCCGTGTCAAATACCCACGCCATTCCTCCTGTCGAAGGACACGACCAAATCGTTAGTTTGTACTGAGTGCTATTGATGTGAATGCTCTAGTTCAAAAGCTACATCCGAATTTAAAAAGTGCCACGCCCCTTGTCCAAAGCCCATTAAATTTTACCGGTCGAATGACACGCTTACGACATGACACTGTACTAAATTTCAATGCTGAGCGACTTATAATTTCGAAGCTATGCCATATTAAAGAATTGAGTTGTATGGGCAGTGCCACGCCCCCTTCTCCAAAATACACCCTTTTGCCCCTGCCGAAGGACACGACCAAATCGTTAGTTTGTACCGAGTTTCACTGATGTGAACGCTATAGTTCGAAAGTTACACCGGAATTTAAAAAGTGCCACACCCCTTGTCCAACGCTTATTAAATTTTACCGGTCGAACAACATGTTTACGCCATGACACTATACCAAATTTCAATGCTATACGACTTATGATTCCGAAGATATTCCGTATTAAAAAGTTGGCTTGTATGGGCGGTGCCACGCCCCCTTGTCAAAAACCCACCTTATTCTCCCTGTCGAAGGACACGACCAAATCGTTAGTTTGTACCGAGTTTCACTGATGTGAACGCTATAGTTCGAAAGTTACACCGGAACTTAAAAAGTGCCACGCCCCTTGTCCAACGCCCATTAAATTTTACCGGTCGAACAACATGTTTACGCCATGACACTGTACCAAATTTCAATGCTATACGACTTATAATTCCGAAGATATTCCGTATTAAAAAGTTGGCTTGTATGGGCGGTGCCACGCCCCCTTGTCAAAAACCCACCTTATTCTCCCTGTCGAAGGACACGATCAAATCGTTAGTTTGTACCGAGTTTCACTGATGTGAACGCTATAGTTCGAAAGTTACACCGGAATTTAAAAAGTGCCACGCCCCTTGTCCAACGCCCATTAAATTTTACCGGTCGAACAACATGTTTACGCCATGACACTGTACTAAATTTCAATGCTATACGACTTATAATTCTGAAGATATTCAATATTAAAGAATTGAGTTGTATGGGCGGTGCCACGCCCCCTTGAATAATGCCACGCCCCCTATGCTAAGAACCTTCCACACGGTGCCCGTAAACACACACGTAATATTTTATTAAAATAGGTCTGGTGGTTTGGGAGTCTATAGAACACATACGGAATTTATTTGATTTTTATATTGAATATATATGGAAAATTATTGTTTTAATGCATCTAAAACACAACAAAAAGTGAAGTTAAGGCATATATGAATAATGTGGATAAGTTTTGGTAAGGTAGGTAGGTAGCAGCGACTGCGTGCTCTCAGAGCACACTCAAGTAGCACTATGTGCCGTTTTGTTGTCGCCTCCTCGACTGGGTCTTCCCTGCGTGGGAGAAAATAATGGGCTCTAAAGCCAACCCGCATCGTCCAAATAGGACTTGATGCATTTTAGTCTTATTTCAGACAGATCAGCTAGAGAGCTAATCAGACTGTTCCCCAAGGAATTTAGTCTTTTAAATGCTAAGGCAGGGCAGCCGCAGAGGAAGTGTTCGAGTGTCTCACTCTCGTTGGTTTCTCTGCAGCTTCTGCAAAAGGGGTTGTGGGGGATTCCCAATCTCGCTGCGTGTAGGCCAATCGGCCAGTGACCCGTGATCACGGCCATTAGCCTAGAAACATTCCTACGAGAATTTAGCAGCAGGTCGTTGGTTCTGTGGGAGTCGTAGCGTGGCCAGATCTGTCGAGCCACTCTGCAGCTGGAAAGATTGCTCCACCTACTATCCGCCTTCCTAAGGAAATATTCCTTTATCTGTTTTAGCCTTGCACTTAAAGGCGGTGCCACCCTTTCGGGCTGTGAGTCCATGGCGGATCCCACCTTGGCCAACTCGTCAGCTGACTCGTTTCCGCTGATACCCGCGTGACCGGGTATCCAGCAGATGGTAAGATCCACCCGGCCGCCCACCAACCCTAGCAATTCTTTACAGTCTCTGACCAGTTTAGATTTCACTATGGGCTTGGTGAGTACCTTGATGGCTGCTTGGCTGTCTGAAAAGATGAAAACATCCCTACTCTGGATTTCTTGCTGTAGGAGAATCCTGCAGGCTTCTCTCATTGCAAAGACTTCCGCTTGAAAGACGCTGCAGAAATCCGGTAGGTGAAAAGCTTTTTCCACTACCAGATCTCTGGAGTAAACACCTGCCCCAACACCACAGTCCATCTTTGAACCGTCTGTGTATAGGGAGGTTTCTACGTTTGTAAAAACGGTTGCGTAACGCTCCCATTCCTTTCTGGAGGGAAAGAGCGTGGAAAACCGAACACCAAAGTCGGCACATTCTTTGGTGTAGTCCGTATCTCCCCTTAGGTCCGTCGGAACCTTCGTGAGGATGTTACTGTGTCCGTAAGGTCTTTCCGCCCATTGAGATGATTCTCTCAGTCTTAATGCGCTAGAAACGGCGGTCCGTCTAATAAAGGATTCAATCGGCAGCAGATGAAGAAGCGTATTTAAAGCATCAGAAGGGCAGGACCTCAAGGCCCCCGTAATCCCGACACACGCCGCCCTCTGCACTGCATTAAGTCTATTGACGTTGTGGTTCTTCTCTAACGCCGGCCACCACACCAGTGCTCCGTACGTGAGAATTGGTCGAACTATCGCTGTATAGGCCCAACGCACCATCTTCGGTTGTAGGCCCCATTTTTTACCGAAGAGTCTGCTGCACGAGTAGTACGCTACCAGTGCTTTTTTTGCTCTCTCCTGTATGTTAGATTTCCAGCTAAGTTTGGTGTCTAATATGACTCCAAGATATTTAGCTTCTGAGGATAGCCTGAGCTCGCTACCGTTGAGCTTTGGCAGTCGAAATGGGGGAACTTTGTACTTTCTTGTAAACAGTAGCAGCTCTGGTTTGGTAGGATTAATCCCCAGCCCGCATCGAGCGGCCCAGCTGCTCAGAGTCCTCAGAGCACCCTCCAAGATGCCACTAATTGTGTCTAGGAAGGGCCCCGTCACCATAATGATGATGTCGTCGGCGTACGCAATCACCTTGACCCCACCTCGGTTAAGAGTCATTAGTATGGGGTTCAAGGTAATTAGCCATAGCAATGGAGATATTACCCCTCCTTGGGGTGTCCCCCTCTTTGCATATCGTGTGATACTCGTGTTGCCGAGTTCAGCCTGGATCTGTCTGCTACTTAGCAGGGCCGAAATCCACGAACAGATGCAACCCTCGACCTGTAGGTCTATCAGGGAGTTAACTATGGCTTCCTTAGCCACGTTTTTAAATGCCCCTTCAATGTCAAGAAACGCCGCCAGGGTATATTCTTTAAATGACAGAGATCTCTCTACGGTCCTAACGACCTCGTGCAGAGCAGTCTCGGTGGATTTACCTTTCGTGTATGCATGCTGAGCCGTGGATAGATGGTTCTCTTCTAGGCTTCCTCTTATATACGTGTCCAGTACGCGCTCGAGCGTTTTTAACACAAACGAAGTCAGGCTAATTGGTCTAAAGTCCTTCGGAAGGACATGTCCTCTTTTGCCTGCCTTTGGTATGTATACCACCCTGGCCTTCCGCCATGATTTGGGTACATAATTCAGTGCTATGCAGCTAACAAAGAGCTCTCGAAGCCAGTCCATTGCGCCTTCCCCCATTCTTTGTAGCATGATGGGCAGAATTCGGTCTGGACCGGGACTTTTGTATGGAGAAAAGGTGCCGATAGCCCAGCGGGTCACCTCCCTAAAGATCACCTTCTGGGCGACCGCTCTCGCCCTAGGGCTCCGAACTGGTAGCACCCTGGGTGCGGTCACATCGCATTCGGGGAAGTGAGTGGACGTTAAGAGTTCCAATGACTCTGCCACTGATTCCGTGGCTGTCCCATCCGGCCTGTGTAAAAGCGTCGGGGGTGAATATCCCTTGGCAAGAGCTTT
Organism: Melieria crassipennis; assembly: GCA_963668005.1. Taxonomy (NCBI): domain Eukaryota; kingdom Metazoa; phylum Arthropoda; class Insecta; order Diptera; family Ulidiidae; genus Melieria; species Melieria crassipennis. The sequence goes on along the minus strand of OY764963.1, from coordinate 33,618,955 downwards.
GCTAAGCCTGGCCGTTTCCTTAACGTTCTCAATCGAAGAACAGAAGTTTTGCCAGGACTGCCTCTTGGCAGATCCAATAGCTCGTTTGTATTTGCGCAGACATTCCCTGTATGGCTGCCAAACCTTGGTCCTGTAGGACTCATTAAAGACTCTTCTGGTCTCCCTCCTCAACTCAGAAAGGTCCGTGTTCCACCACGGTGGAATTGGTTTCCTTCGTGACGAATCGGACAAGATTGGTCAAATGCCCTAGTGAGAGTTTTTTCGAGCCGATTTGCTCTCTTCTCTAACTCGGATATAGAGCTAATGCTTGATTTTGGGAACCTTAAGAATTGGGACCTCACGATTCTCTCGTATCTGTTCCAGTCCGTCTTCCGTGGGTTCCTAAACTTTTTTGGAGTACACACAAGTTTTTGGTAAACAGAGAACCCATTTTTGAGGTCAAAATTGATGATAACATAATTTTGACTTGCCTGTAGGCAAACTTTTTCTGACTAGTGTAAGCATTTAATGAGCCAATATCAAGATGCATTCGGCTATGCAACACATTTTCCGATATTATTAACTTTAATTTAAATGAATATACCTTCAAATTGAATTTATTTAAAGTATTTAATTGATCTAGTAGTCTGTAAGAACCTCTGTAGACGAATAAATAGAAATAAATAAATAAATTAGTAAAAAACGTGTATTTCTTATAGAACGGTTCATCATGATCTGGAAAAACTAATTTATAGGCTGAGTACTTCATAATCATATGTATCCTAATTGACTCAATTAACCCTTGCCGCAGAAACAACAATTTTTTTGTTCCCCTGTGTTATTTTTAAGGTAGTATGAATTCTTTTTACATTTACTTTTAATAAAATGTTAAAATTTGTATGTTTTGAAATGTGATTTTTCTGCAGTAATATAAAAGGTGTGCGTGACCAATTTTTTTAAATATTTTTTTTCTGCTATATTTCGCTCCAAACTTTCGAAAAAAAAATAGTTTTTTACCGTCAGGATCTAGCGAGCATTTATCCAATACTTCTCTTGAACACTATACGAAACAAAATCAGCAAAATCAACGCTTGATTCAACACTAACACAGCCAACTGATCACTGTACACAAACAAAACAAATACCTACACACGCACTTTCACCGAATTAAGCAACGTTAGCAGCAGGGTTGCCACAAGAAAAAAATTTGTTTAACCAGGAACAAAAATAAAAATAACCAAAGTGTAACAAAACTAACCAAAATGTTTATTCGATATAAACAAAATGAATAACTCATACATAAATTTCAAGATTTAAGGAACATTTAAAAGCCTTTTGACACATACATATGTATGTATATGTGACATAAAATAAATAATTAACACGTTCACGCACAGTAAAAGTTTCAGTGAGCTGCAGAAATAGACAGGCGATATTATTTTTAATTAGTTGCGAACGACCGCGAACGTGTTGTTGACTCTTTTTAAAATATAGTTATCGATTTAAACAATGCTGTTTACTTTTTTACGAGAAACAGCAATGGCTATGAGTTGTCTCTATCAATCAATATCAATATTATTGCCACTCCCAATAATATTGTGCTCGTTGATATTTAAGATACATTTTGTATCAGTGTGCAACATTCTAAAAGATACAGTTTTTATCAGTGTGCAATGTTCTAAAAAATAACCAACTGGGATCAAAAATCACCAAATAACCAAAACCCTTTTTCAAAAAAAAAAATAGCCATTTTTGGTTAAAAATAACCAAAACGACAACGCTAGTTAGCAGGGAAGTGGCAAAACTAAAGAAAACTATAAGCAGAGCCACAAACGAATCCAAGCCTACTACCTATTCATCACCTAAGCGCAATAGATCAGTCTAGTTTAACACACAAATAGCTAACCTAATAAATATTAAAACAACAACTGGAAAGACATGAAAAAACAGCAAACCACCAATAACATTTTCAAGTTTCGAAAATCATGTCCAAATGTACGAAGAACATGCAAACAAGCCAAACAGGAATCATGGAAACGTTTTCTAGATTCATTCAACCCCACACTCGATACGAAGCAAGTTAGGCATAAAATAAAAAAAATCAAATGTCAACGCTTTTCATATGTATGTCATACTTTCTATTCATATTCTAACAGACAACAAAGTACTCAACCACCAGCAAATCGTCTACTGCTCTACTATGCGGTAGGCATGCGAAACTGCAAATATGCCCCTAAATAATATTAATCCAAAAACCATGGGCGTGCTATAAGCGTATCTGTGGTCTGGGTGCCAATACGTGGGGACAAATCCTCCAATACGAAGGGAGTGATAGGCCGCGCACATGTATCATCATGCCGCGGTCGATCGAATGCACGATGCTTAGACAATTCTATTCTCAAGATGTCGTTGCGGTTAAAATACTGGGTTGGTGGGAACAGCGTCGAAACTGTAATTAACGACCTACCTGCCGTATGACTCTAAAGAGGGGTGGAGACAAACTGATGAAGGCTCTTATAAAGATCTTGACGGCTTCCCTCGCTCACGGCTACATACTATCTCTTTGGCGACAGGTCAGAGTGGTCTTCATTCCCGAACAAGGGAAAGATGACTTTATCCTGGCCAAGAGCTTTAGGCCAATCAACCTGACTTCTTTCATGTTGAAAAGCTTAGAGCGAATGGTAGAAAAGCGCATCCGAGCGAATGTGCTGCCTAGAAGCCCACTTAATAGAAACAAACACGCTTACCAAAGTGGAAAATCATGTGGCTCAGCCCCACATGGCATTGTATTCAAGATTGAAGCAGGGCTGGAAGCAGACCATTACACTCTGACGTCTTTGTGGATATTGAGGGGCTTTTGGCAACGCAACCTTTGACTCGATATGCTTCATGCCCCCATGCATTCTGCTCCAGCCAGAATGCATGGGGTGAATGAGACCTTGATAAGGTAGATCCGCTCCATGCTCTCCGGGAGACTGCTAAGTCGGACGAGGATGTACCCAGGGTGGTGTCCTCTCTCCGCTGCTGTGGTGTTTCGTGGTCGACTTTCTACTAGGGGAGATGCAGGATCACGGAATTCATGTCCAAGCATACGCGGACGATGTTTGTGCACTAGTATTAAGACGATCCCTTATTATGATTTGCACAAAAATGCAGAAAGTCTTGGATAGGATTGATAACTGGAGCTGTGGAAAGGAAAACGATATTATTTCAAGCAGCAGTTACATATGCAGTGATATGCGCAGTAGCAGCAGCTAAAATCTTCAATTTTATTCAATTAACTTAACACAACTTAAATTTTAAATTACAATGTTCTTACACTTGTATCGTCCTTCCTCGTCGAACGCCAAAATGGAAAGAAATAATAAGCGCAATGCGCATGGCTACGAAAGTGGAGACGACAAACAAGCGAAAGTGCAGTGCTGCCCAGCGCACGCGCATGCAGAGTTGCATCGCGTCGCAACATTCCCCCCTTCGTAAACTTCGTGCCCTGCGCGCGGTGTTTACCCCTTTACCTTTAACTTCGCCAGCTTGACCGCCGGTCAAGTAATGAGCCCATTTTGTGTCTTCACGATGGCACTACGTATCTGACCGTCCTTTGCTCTGCATACGTCGAAAATTACACCCTTCGGCCACGAACTTTTCTTGTTGGCGTCGTCCACGACAATAACTACGTCACCGACGGAGATAGGCTGTAGAGGCTTCTCAATCCACTTTGTACGCCTTGTCAGGCTAGGCAGATACTCTCTCACCCATCGTTTCCAAAATTGAACAGCAATTTGACCCGATATACGAAAATTTTTCCGAAGCACCGCTCCGCTGCCGTCGTCGTCACTTCGCTCACGAATGCCATTTGAACTGCCCACCAAAAAATGATTCGGCGTAAGCGCTTCGCTTTCGGGGGAATCCAAGGGCACGTAGGTTAATGGCCGCATGTTGAGAATGTTTTCGACTTCTATCAGTGCGGCTCGCAAGGTCTCCTCCTGTACAGCGGTGTTTGGAAGAATGCCCATCAAAACCGACTTAACGGAGCGCACTATCCTTTCCCACGCACCGCCCATGTGCGGCGAAGCTGGCGGAATAAACGACCACTCAATTTCCGGATATTTTCGCTCCAGTTCGCTCGTCGATATTTTCTCAATCTCGGTCATAAGTATGGGGCTGGCTCCTCGAAAGTTCGTGCCGTTGTCTGTTATGATACGCCTCGGCACGCCACGTCGACAAATAAACTGTTTAAGTAGTAGCAAAAAGGAATCAGTGGACAGTGATGCACCAATTTCGATATGGACCGCGCGTATCGTTAGGCAAGTGAAGATTACGCCCCAGAGTTTCTCGTGGCGCCTTCCAACTGATACGTCAAACGGGCCAAAGTAATCAGCCCCTGTATACGTAAAGGGCCTGGTGAATGTCGCTAGTCGCTCTGGTGGCAGAGCACTCATTTCGGGGGGGCAGGGTACTGCACGACGATTGCGGCATTTCTGGTATTTCTTTGCAACGGCAGCTACTAAGGTTCTTAATCTGCTTACCCAAAATCGTTGCCGCATCTCATTTACAATAATTTCGTTGTGGTGATGATTAAACTTCCTGTGGTAGTAGTCCGCGACCAGATATGCTACGTGGTGGTTGCGGGGCAAGATGATCGGTCGCTTCACAGTCGTTATGACGTCGTCAATCGCGTCGATCCGCCCTTTTACGCGCAGCAGACCCAACTCGTCTAAGTATGGTGAGCATCTGTAAATATCACTTTGCCGATTAATCATACCGCCATCAGACCGTAGATACGCTATCTCCTCAGCGAACACCTTCTCCTGGCAGCTGCGGATAATTACTGACTGAACGCCCTCGAAGTCTGTCAGGCTTACCAAACTCTGTAGAAGTGGTGACTGTGCGTGCCTCACCATTCTACGCAAAAATTTTAGCACACACTTTTGTGCGTTGCACAGTTTCTCCCATTTGCTAAATCTTTCGGGCTCCGGCGATATAGTTGTAACCGTTGACGCTGTATCTTTTTCCACCACAATGTGACACAACGTTTCGGATGTATCGAATTCTCCTGGAAGTTCCGTCTTTGGCCAGTCACTCTCATTAAGTTTCAAAAAATCTGGACCCGAAAACCAGCGGCAACTGTTGTCTAAATTGTGGCATTGACCCCATTTTGTTCCTTCGTCTGCTACATTTTCTTGCGTTGGAACCCACCGCCACTCACTCACCTGCGAGCCTTCCAAGATTTCACCTATCCGCAGCGCCACAAATTGGTGAAATTTTCTCGCATCAGACCTGATCCAGTAGAGCACGTTTTTTGAGTCCGACCAGAATGTCCGCCGGGCCACAGGCAGAGATAACTCGTTTGCAATAAATTTCGACAACCTAAAACCAAGAATCGCAGCCATTAGTTCCAACCTGGGAACAGATACAGGTTTAATAGGTGCTACACGAGTCTTGGAAACCACCAGGGAACATCGTACGACACCATCGTTAGTTGCACGCAAGTACGCCACAGCCGCGTAAGCGTTAACGCTGGCATCCACAAAGACGTGGAGCTGAACATGTTGATCGTTATTGGCAAGTGGGTAGCACCGAGGGAGCCGAATTCCGCTTATTGCCGGTACCCTTTTGACCCACTGCCACCATTTTTGTCGTTGGTCTTCGAGAATGGGTTCGTCCCACGCAACACCGGAGCGCCAAACTTCCTGCAAGATTATTTTGGCGTGGATGACGAAAAATCCCAGGAATCCTAATGGGTCGAAAATAGTCATGATGACATGCAGAATGTGACGCTTTGTAGGTAAAATTGTCATATCAAAAACATTCTTCGAAAATTTCTCTACGAATGTCAGTTCGTCGGTACTAGGAGCCCACCACATGCCAAGAACCTTCTCATATTTGGTGTCTGGCTCCTCGATGCGCCTATCTGGTTGCTGGTGTTGGCCAGTTAGAGCTTGCAGAACGGCCTTAGAATTTGACAGCCAATTTCGCATTTCGAAGCCACCGTCAGCATGTATCCACCGCACCAATTGAGCCAGCCGGATCATGTTTTCCTCTGTGTCGACACTTTGCAGCCAATCATCCACGAATGTGTTTTCTATTATCGCCGCCACAGCTTCTGGGAATTTACCTTCGAACCTCATAGCATTTTTATTTTTGATGTAATTCGCAAGTGACGGCGAACACGACGCACCAAACGTCATAACAGTCATAGCGTAAACTTCCGGCTCTCTTGAAGTGTCACCGTCTCGCCAAATGAACTGTTGCGCTGCCTGATCTTCCGTTCTTATCCGCACTTGGTGAAAAATTTCACGTATGTCGCCGCACAATGCGACGGGTTTTTCGCGGAAGCGAAGCAGGACGCCTACCAATGACTTGACCAGATCAGGGCCTTTTAGGAGTACCGTATTCAAGGCAACGCCGTTCACTGTGGCTGCCGCGTCCCATACCAGTCTTGTTTTGTTTTTGTTTGGATTGGTTACAGTGAATATGGGAATGTACCAGGTGATGCCTCCTTGTGAGACCTCGTGACTTTTCAACTTCCGGATATAACCCTTCTTTTCATAGTCGCGTATTATGTTGACCATGAAGCTCTTCAATGTAGGACTGCGCATCATTTTTGCCTCCAAGCACTCAAGCCGCCGACGAGCCATAGGTAGAGAGTCCGGCAGTTCAACTCGATCGTATTTCCACAGCAGGCCGGTTTCCCATTTCTTCTCGTTCGGTAAATACTTGCTAGTTGACTCCATTAGTTTCCACGCCCGCTCATCAGCCTTTGAGATAAGTGGTGTGGAAGTTGTACTGACACCGATTGCATCAAGTGCAAAGTATGACTGCATGAGCTCGTCCATGCGATCAGCTGCACTGCACGTACAAATGTGCAGCACCCGTTTTGGGAGAGCATTGATTGATTCTCGTCTGCCATATACGGACCACCCTAGTGTGCATTTTGCGGCCACCAAATCGTTGCTGCCCTCCCGCACCTCACGCGGCACTCCAAATTTGATGTGGTCCAGCCCGTTCAGAATTCGTGCCTTGGCAGATCGGTAAGTGCGAATTAACATATCCGCCAGGTTGCCATGTTGTTCAATTATAGATTCGTCCAATGTCTGCTCCGGCAAATCTAGGCTAGATATCGTGCGAATATTTTGCAAACTATACCTCGGAGATCCAGCATCTCGCGATGAAATCTCAACCGTTACAATTCGGGAGCTTACATCATTGTGCACAATGTCGTTAGTCCAGCGTAAACACAGTTCTTTTACTGGACCATGCAAACCAAGTTCATCCGCAATGTCGTTCTCAACCAACGTACAAGCGGAGCCCTCATCAATCAGCGCGTACGTGTGCACGACCTTCGTTTTGCCATAAGGAGTTACTGGTACATACCGGAACAACGTCCTCTGTTGCTTCGCGTGGAACAGCACAGTTGCCCCACTGTTGTTGTTAGAGCGCGATCTGTCGGGTGAACTAATTGCTCACTGATCCGTTGATTCTGGTATGCTGCGCATCTGCTGACGGGTGTGAAGAAGTGGATGGTGGGCCTTGGTGCAGCTATCTACGCTACATTGCTTCTTCAGATGACAGCGCCGGACAAAATGCGCCTTGAAGCAACGCAGACACAGCTTGTTGTTGAGAATGAACTGCCATCGATCTTGCACCCCCATTTCCCGGAATTGGCTACAATCAGTTAACCGGTGATTTTGGCCACATTTTGGACAAGTGAGAATGGCAGCTCCGTCTACGATGTCATGCACCGGAATTCGCTCCTTCTGATTCCGGCCGCCCTTTTGCTCTTCTGGTTTAGGGGCGGCAATTTGTACAAGCGGTGTAACCAGTGTAGCGCACCTAGCGTGTTCGAAAAGCCAATCATCGAAAACGGCGATGTCGACACGCGCTGAAGACAATCGGTGGCGGCCCCAATCGAGTTTAAAGTCACTTGGCAATTTGGCTAACAAGTCACTCAAAAGCATCGGGTTATTTAAGTATTCAGTGAGACCGATGGCCTGCATAGTAGCGCGATAGTTCTGTACGGCCAGAGCGAATGCTATCAGCGTTTCCAATTTGTCTGGCCTCACCATTGGTTCTTGTCGCAGCTTCCGTTGCAACGTGTAATGGATGACGTCGGGACGTCCATACAGCATCCTGAGTGTCTCAATACCATACGGTACAGTGGCTGGAATCATCAACTTCCCGCGAACCGACTCTAGAGCTGGACCCTTCAGGCATTTCTGCAGCCGGATGAGGTTCTCTTGGTCGCTAAACCTGCATCTCTCTGATGACTGGTCGTAGTTAGTGATGAATAGCGGCCACTCCTCCGGCTTACCAGAAAATACTGGCAAGTCTTTGCTAATGACGTGGCGAGCTGCAATATGCGACGCAGATAAAGTTGCGTCAACTATTGCGGCATTAGCAATCGTGTGATGTAACGGTGTGCCATTCCACATGTCAGTAGGCACACAAGTTGTATCACGCGAGGTCGTCACACATGGCTGCATGGTTGGCGGCTGCATTGGCAAGCCAACATGCGACCCTGCCTGTGTATATAAAGCCGCAGCGATCTGCGGTCGAAACATTGGCTCATGCAACCCAGATATGGCAATGTTCGAAACGATGGCGCTTGTAGCTGCGCCCGCAGTATCGTGGCTGTAGCCACACGAATTCTTGACGGGCGTTGGATGATGCGTACTGTTTGCACTTCTACCCCGCGGGAGCGCCCGGTCTTCCACATATGCTCCAGATCCCGTAGCAACAGTGAACGAGCCTGGTGCGACCATGCGCGAATTCGCAAACGAAGCTATTCGTTCGGTGAAGTTAATGCTTTCATTTGTGTTGCAATTCTGCGGCGACGAATGCCGTTGAATTCTGCTGACACCCGAGCAGGATGCCGAGCGCTGCCGATAGGGCGCGCCCGGATTGGCAGACGGCGCATGCGCCATCTCCATTGCGTTCGCGATGCTTTCCTGTACTTGATTCATTTGCCCTTCCATCTCTGTCAACGCACGAGAAAATTGTGAGGTTATGTCGAATACACACGTGTAACTCACGCGAGCTGAGAACCATTTGTAATCAGTCACGCGATGCCGAAGTGGTTCGGCAGTTGTACCGTTCACAATTTGGTATCAACCGTCGTGCGCGATCGTAAGCAATTCCGAGTACAAACGGCCACACGTGGCGTCGCCGTATATTGTGGACGTAGAGTGACCAATTGTGCGCTGTCCCAAGTATTCGCAGAGCGTAGTGTCGCCAAAGTTCCGTGGACACAGAGCAGCAAATATCTGTAAGTGCTGGCAAGTCAGTTGTGCTTAGCGTCGCCAAGTATCGTGGACGCAGAGCACCAGAATGTTTCACGTAGTTATGCGCTGCCAAGGTATCGTGAGCGCAAGACTCCGCAAGACTTCCGTTTGCCAGCCGCTGGTAACGCAAAAGATTGGCTCAGGTTGCACTCGGATACAAGTATTTTAGAATGTGGAAAGGAAAACGATATTGTTTCAAGCAGCAGTTACATATGCAGTGATATGTGCAGTAGCAGCAGCTAAAATCTTCAATTTTATTCAATTAACTTAACACAACTTAAATTTTAAATTACAATGTTCTTACACTTGTATCGTCCTTCCTCGTCGAACGCCAAAATGGAAAGAAATAATAAGCGCTCTGCGCATGGCTACGACAGTGGAGACGACAAACAAGCGAAAGTGCAGTGCTGCCCAGCGCACGCGCATGCAGAGTTGCATCGCGTCGCAACAGGTGCACTGGACAGGGTCTTTCCGTCAATCCCAGCAAAACGACTCTGGTCCTATTTACTAGGAAACGGAAGCTGGATGGTTTTGAACTGCCAGTACTGAAAGGTGTGACCCTCAGTCTATCCACGGAAGTGAAATATCTAGGGGTTATCCTAGACAGGAAACTAACGTGGAAGAAGCATGTCTTGACGAAAGTAGACCGTGCGCTGAAGGTTTCCCAAAAGTGCCGTCGAGCTTTTAGCAAGACCTGTGGCCTGAAGCCTGCGGTGATCCTCTGGATATATACCGCACTTATCAGGCCAATAATTACCCAGCATCGGTAGTCTGGTGGAGACAAACAATGGTTAAGTGCACAGATTTTGGCTCTGAACAGACTACAAAGAAGCGTATGTACATGCATTACGGCTGCCACGAGCACTGTCTCGGGTGACGCCCTTAATGCCATGCTTGACCTGCTTCCCCTAGATTACACACAGGATCAAGTCCTGTGACACAATCCATGGGGACGACATATGGCCAACATGGGCATCATCGAAGATCCGACTTGCACATCCTGCCTAGAGGAGGTACCACCACCCCGACACTGACGTGCAACCTACGCGCAGAAGGAAGATGGCGTCGTCGGTTAAGCGAATTCGAGAAGTGAAGGCGCGCTCGATTACGGAAATAAATTCAACTTTGATTTATGTACAACTGGCTGACCCAGCGAATTTCGTCTCGCACATTAGTTTTTTTTTTTTGATAATAAAATGCGCAAGATGGCGAATGTATGGCGATGCAAATTGACAAAGAAAACCAACTAAAGGCCCATGCCAAAAACCAATTTTTATTATTTTCACTTATGCCACGCCCCCTTGTTCAATACCCGCACCATTCCCTCTGTCGAATGATATGAATAAATGGTATTTTTGTATTCAGTTTCATTGCTGTGTGACTTACAGTTCAGCGGAATATTTGGGTCACAAAAAATGTGCCACGCCCCTTGTCCAATGCCCATCAAATCTTACCAGTAGAATGACAAATCTATGGGACGGGATGGGATTGGATGCTATACTAAATTTCAATGCTGTGCACCTTACAATTCCAGATATTCCGTTATAAAGATTTTGCTTGTATGGGCGGTGCAACGCCCCCTCGTCCAATATCCGCCGCATTCCCTCTGTCGAAGGACATGACTAAATAATAAGTTCGTCGTGAATTTAATTGATGTGTGTCTTAGGATTCGTTATATTATCGTCTGAAAATTTTAGCTGGTGAAAAAGTACAACGCCTCGTTTTCTTAAAATTTTCTTTCATATAAACCTTGTTCTGACAACTACGAAAACAACAAAAAAAAACAGCCGAATCGGTCCAGCCGTTCTCAAGTGATTCGCGGTCAAACATGGCAGGGATTTTCGGACTTTTCCAATAAATTTTCCGAAATTTTCTTTTCGCATAAACCTGAACTGACTCAAGACGAATCCAACAAAAAAAACCCCATGGAAATCGGTCCGTTTGAGTGTGTTGCGCTTAGACACATACATCCACTTCCTTTTATATATGTATACTTATAAAGATAGATTAAAAAACAATAATAAACGCATTTTAACCACCAATTGCTTACACGCCACTCAAACAATAACAAAATCCGCAAACGCTTCACAAGAAGCAACGAGAGTACACTGACGTTAACAAAACATTCCAACACATGCACAATTTCGCAAATCCGAGACCGCAAACTTCACACGCAATCAGTGCATCAAGATAACCAGACTTCGAACTGGAACTGCACTTTTCAATACAACACAAATCTTCAGCAGAACACAACCTCGAACCTGCTCTTTTTGTACAACAACACTAACGCTCGAACACATAAACTGTTTCAGTTAAAATCTGGCAGCATTGTTTGTTGCAAAACTCCGTTGTGTTTCGCATGATGAGATGGCAACTGCAGGGCAGGTGATAGTACCGTTATTTTTCTACAACGTGTCAAAATTCCAAGTTCCTATTGTAAAATTTGTGCACGATGGAGACGAAAGAAATGGTGAATATAAAATTGGTTCTGGACATGTACACTATGGTCCATAAGTACCGGGACTTTGTCAAAAAAACAAAATTGTTGTATTCTTCTGGTAAATTTATTTTATCCCCTTCAAAATAAGCCCCATCTGAAGCAATACACATATGCCAACGCTTAATCCAATCGTCCATGCACTTCTGGTAAGCCGAAGCAGGTATGGCCTTCAGCTCTCGCGTCGCATTTTCTTTAGTTGAATCAGCGTTTGCGAAGAGTTGCTTGCCTCGCGTATAATATGGGATTCGCTGCGTTGATTCAACAATTTTTTTCGCCCAGAATATTTCTTGGAGCCGTAGGAGTCTTTGACCTTCAAAAAATTTTGGACAACTTTGTAGCTCCTGTCAATCCTACGCCCAATTTCGCGAATCCCTACGTTTTCCTGTTTAAACGCGAGGATTTGTCCCTTCTCGATATCGATTAAACGGTATTCGATGTTGAAGGACGTCCAGAACGAGGAAAGTCTTCGACCACTTCACGACCACTTTTGAACATTTTATACCACTCGAACGCTCTGGTTCTTGATAGAGCAGACTCCCCAAATGCTTTCTGCAACATTTTAAGCGCATTGGCACAAGAAATTTCGTTCTTAAGACAAAATTTCAAACAAATACGTTGATCAACAAAATTATCCATTGTAAAATGCGACGAAGTACAAAAAGTTGACTGACGCTAACAGCTGCCAAACAAAAACTAATGATGCAATCCCGCTCAAAATTTGACACAGATGTCAGTTAAGGTCCTACCAACCTAAAAAAAATTTGTTTACCTGCATCGGGCAACGGCGGAAAATTTAACATACACAGTCCCGGTACTTATTGACCATAGTGTATATAAAAAATCCGCAAATGTCACAAAATCAGTTGGCAAAAAAATTAAATATCGCAAGATCGACTGTGCAAATTGTGATAGAAAATTTTAGAAAATATCAAACGATAGAAAGAAAGAGAGGATCGGGAAGAAAAAGTGGAAGTATAAATAAAAAACTTGAAGACGGTGTGAAAAGGGCATTCAAGAGGAATCCGAACCTATCTGTGCGTTCTGTTGCTGCATTATCAGGAACATCGCCTTCAACCGTACATAGAATTAAAAGAAGAGCAAATTTAAAAACATACAAGGTCAAAAAAGTGCCAGACAGAGATGCCGAAAAGACTTCCCTGTGTAAAACGCGTGCGCGAAAATTGTATACAAACTTCCTTACAAAATTCAAGTGCTGCATCATGGACGATGAAACCTACTGCGTAGCGGATTTCCAACCAGGGCAAGAGTTTTATGTGGCAACAGAAAAGGGCATGGTTAAGGATAAATACAAAAATAAAAAAGCTTCGAAATATCCGAAAAAATATTTAATCTGGCAGGCAATATGCACATGCGGTAGAAAGAGTGAAGAATTCATAACTACGGGTACGATAAATTCCGAAGTGTATATAAAGGAGTGCTTAAAGAAAAGACTTTTACCATTCATAAAGAAACATGATATTCCAGTTATGTTTTGGCCCGATTTGGCAACCTGCCATTATTCGAATAGTGCTATAGAATTCTATAGAGAAAATGCTATCAATTTTGTACCAAAAGATGCCAACCCCCCCTAACTGCCCCGAGTTACGACCGATTGAACTGTAGGGCTCAAATGAAAAAAAAACTGAAGAAGACAAAGTCTCATCAATAAAACAATTTCAAAATAAGTGGCGCGGACAGGCTGCAAACTTGCCAAAGGATGCTGTCCAGAAGTTAATGCAGGGGGTATCAAGAAAGGTCCGACAGTTTTGGAGAGGGGACTAAAAACATTGAAATTTGTATGTTTTTTTATGAAATAATAAACCTTTTAAAATAAAAAAGACTTGTTGCTATATTTACTATAACGAGATGCGAAATACGGCTAATTATGTGCTGCCAGATTTTAACTGAAACAGTCTTTATTAATAAATTGTGCGCACTAAAAAACAAACAGAAACCTAAACAAGCACCTCAATTGCAATAACATCAACATCATCAAGAAAAAAGCATTAGAAATCCATCAACTAAATCAGGAAGTGTAATCCACATCACCATAGGCAGTCAATGAGCTAGACGTCCGGTGTCAACAACATACTTTGCAAATTTATTTACAAAATATGTTGGATAAATTTAAAAATGTTCTATTGGATATAGTATTGGCGAATATATAGTATAAGCGCAAAACTGTGAAAAAAAAATTCTCATTTTGAATTTACACATTCTCAAATTTAATTTTTCTTATTCTGAATGTACGTATTCTCGCTATAATTTACATATTCCAGGGACCCAAAATAAAAGTTATGAATTTTTAAAAATTCGAAAACGTTTTCCATTTTTAAGAGATATGTATTTATAAATGTTGGACTATAACTATTATGAGGAAAAAATACTTTTTTCGTCATTTCGTAACTAACATATTATTCGTAACAAATATTTTTTTCTGTTGTCTATAACTATTATCAGCAAGTAATATTTTTTACATCGCCCATAATTTCTACTTTGAGAGAAATACTTTTTGCGTCATCGCATAACTGTTATGAGTGAAAAATATTGTTTACGTTTTTTACATATTCCAGCGACCCAAAATAAAAGTTATGAATTTTACAAAATTCGAAAACGTTTTCCATTTTTAAGAGATATTTATAAATGTTGGACAAGTGAAAAATATTTTTTACGTTGCTCGGTAACGTTTATTTTTTGAGAAATATTTTTTCCGTTGCCCGTAATTATTATGAATGGGAAATATTTATTTTATGTTGAGATATAAGTGTTATTTTGAAATATATATTTTTTACGTTGAAAATACTGAAATACAAGAGAAACAGTTGTTTAAACATTTAAATGTCTTATCTTTGGTGAGTTCAATGTCAGAGTTAGGTATCCACCATGTTTAAGGACTTCCCTAAGTCTTCTTGGTATGGAATTTCCCAGATTGGCAGTCTCTTCAGCAGTCTTTTTTTCCACACTTCTTTGATAACTTATTTTAACCTTAACTTGCTCGAAATACTGTATTTCCTGATATTACGTTCCAATAACGCCCAATAGAGCACTATTGGATTGAATCCGGTGTTTGTGAGGATGTTGGCAGAATTTTAGGGACATTTAAAAGGACACAACCTCAACAACTTCGGCTGTGTGTTTGGGGTCGTTGTTTAGTTGAAAGTAATACTAATTTTGCGACCCAAATTTTGCAACGCTTTGTCATAAATAATCTTTTACAATGTCCAAATTTGCCTACCTGCCCATAGTGGATTCAATAAATTCTAAATTTCCAATACCACCAGCTGTCACACACCTCCACATCATTACTCTTTCACCACCATGTTTGTTAAGCGCCGTGCCCGATTTTCTCCATACAATTTTTCGTCCTTTTATTTCAAATATGCAAACTTGCTTTCATCAGAAAATAAAATCTTCTTCCAAAGGTTTGTTTACATACTTATTTGCAAACGTAATACGTGACACTGTTCAAGCATCTTCATATTTTCGATTTAGCTTAAGAACTTAGTCACACGACAGTAAAACTCATGGAATTATTATATACTTGGTTACGCCTGCTACCCGGACGGGTACTGGACAAGGGCTTGGCACCTACCACCCGCACAACAAAATGTTTAATCATTGATTAGATTTTAGATTCGCAATTTTTTTGAAAAATGATGGGTTACGGTGTTAGTCTGACATTAAATTCATGATCAGAGGACCATTTTCCATAGAAAATTTACAGTCGCATTCGACGATCAGACATTTGTTTCATTTTGTGTACCGGTATTTTAAAGTAAAAAATATATATTTCAAAATAACACTTATCACTCAACGTAAAAAAAATATTTCCCATTCATAATAGTTACTAGCAACGGAGAAAAAATACTTCTCAAAAAATAAACGTCGATGACGGCAAAATATACAGGTAGTTTCAATGCGACAGATAAAAATAAAATTGACAATTGGAAAAAAATATTTGTTTACAAATTGTGTACTACTATTTTCATTTTTGCTACAGAGCTGCAATTTCACACAATTAGTTTATGTAGTATATCATTTAGTTTCTGTATTTCTACTTTTTTTTGCACCCTTAAAATTTTATTTTTATTTGTCAAAAAAGCAAATGACTTTTAATTTTGCTCGATTGAATCTACCTGTATATTTTTGTATCATGCGGCAACGGAAAAAATTTGTCTCAAAAAATTAACATTACCGAGCAACGGAAAACTTATTTAAAAAAAAATAAACTTTACCAAGCAACGTAAAAAATATTTTTCACTCATAATAGTTATGTGATGACGCAAAAAGTATTTCTCTCAAAATATAAACTATCATCGACGTAAAAAACCTTGTGAGGTATCTGGAGCACAATAGACTGCTAAGTGACCGCCAATACGGCTTTCGGAGACAGCGATCGACGGGGACCTTATGGCGGTCCTCACCGAGAAATAGAGCCACAGCATTCTAAACCTCGGTGAAAGCAAGGTTGTTGCACTGGATATTTCCAAGGCCTTTGACCGGGTGTGGCATAAAGCACTCGTGTCAAAATTGATTGCCTATGGCGTCGGTAGTATCTTCTCTCGTTGGATTACGAGCTTCCTCTATG
The DNA here is from genome assembly GCA_963668005.1 of Melieria crassipennis. Lineage (NCBI taxonomy): Eukaryota > Metazoa > Arthropoda > Insecta > Diptera > Ulidiidae > Melieria > Melieria crassipennis. The sequence continues at coordinate 33,602,607 of OY764963.1, read as the reverse complement.
ATCGCTCTATTCGTGTTGTAATAGACGGCATAGCCTCGGAATAGCATTCCCTTAGCGCGGGAGTGCCGCAGGGTTCGGTCCTTTCTCCAACCCTTTTCCTTATCTTCATCAACGACCTATTATCGTCGACGAAGAATCCCATCTACTCATTTGCGGATGACAGCACCATTTGTCATTCATACTCCTTCACAAAGCGCCCCACCTCTGTGGAGATTGAGAGAGAACGGCGCCGTATGAATGACACACTTAATAGCGACCTACAAACAATCTCCAAGTGGGGTCAAGCGAACAGGGTCGATTTTAATCCTCGCAAGACCCAATGTTGCCTGTTATCCCACAAACGAGTCTCCCCCCATCCCAACACATCCCTGGTTATGGGTGGTGTGGGTATTGCGGAATCGGCAGCTCTTGATGTTCTGGGCATGTCCATTGAGAACGATCTTCGTTGGAACGATCATATTTTTGGCGTGTCGAATGAAGCAGCCAAGTGCCTCGGCTTCTTAAAGCGGTGCAAAAAATATTTCACTCCGTCTGATCTCCGCATTATCTATACCACCTATAATAATTTAATTAATAATAATTGACTGGCACGACAGCCCGCTTACGCGAGACTTAGGCCTAGCTTCCCGCAACTACCCGTGTTGTGCGTGTGAATTTGTACGCTGGTGGAAGGGACCTACAGTTTTATGCCGGTTCCGAACGGCAGGTTGGGAGCTTTTTCATAAGCAATTTTTACTCTCAGAGGTTTGCCATTTCCAGCTGAGAGGACAGCCACCGAAAGAGAAAACGAGTTTTCCCGTTATTTTTTTTAGGTGTTATTACAGGCAGTATTTGAACCTGAGGTTGCCTTCGACTCGCGGTCCAACGCACTAACCAACTGAGCCACGGCGGCTGCCAATATACTATACCACCTATATCCGACCTAAAATGGAGTTTAACTCGCACCTATGGGCGGGGGCTTCAAAAACCTATTTGGAGCTCCTGGACCGGGTGCAAAACCGTGCGATCAAACTTATAGGGGACAGTAGGGCATCCAGCTCTATTGACTCCTTAGAACATCGTCGAAACGTGGCATGTGTGGTGTTATTTTACCGATACTTTTTCGGTAATTGCTCAGTGGAGATGAGCAGCTTGCTGCCATTACTCCGGGTATTCCCCCGGGCAACCCGTTTGAACACTGGCGCCCATGCATTCCACGTTGAAACGATGTTCCAGCGCATTACGCATTACAGAGAAAGTTCGTTTCTGGCCCGTACAGCGCGGTTGTGGAATGGTCTCCCTGCGGATATTTTCCCCAGCACTTATGATCTCGATGGGTTCAAGTCAAGAGTCCACAACCACTTCTCTCAAAACCCTATCTCCTAACCTTTATATCCTTCCTGAACCAACGCAATGCCTTGCATTAATAGGGGTCATCCCCTGCGCGTTTGTTTCGAGTCTTAAAAAAAAAAAAAAAAAAAATAGCAAAGAATATACAATATAAAGAATACGCATCTTCAAAAATTTTACAAGCGTGTTGGGACGCGGGTGGTAAGAGATGAGCGGAGACATACGTTGCAGGAAATTTGCTCGCGCCCAACAGTTTGCGAGAACGTAAACACTGCGTTTGACAACAGCAAAAAGCAATGTTGTTGTTCGCAACGGCTCCGCTCGTGTACATATATTGAAATGGTGGTTGTTGTGGCGTAGTGATCGCTCATTTTTTGCAAGCGGAGAGCAAACAACAAACCAAAGCATCGTCATCGTCGTTTCAACGAAGATGATTCGGGATTCGCTAATGTTTTCGTTGGTGTCGTTTATTGTGTGTATGCTTTTTTTGTGTTGCCGATTGGTTTTGCTGCACAAATTGCTGTCATGTCACCATCAATCGAATCTTTGTGGTGAAGGGCTTTTTGCTAGCCAATGCTTTGATTGATTTAAACTTTTGGTGGTTGATCCCAATTTAAAATGTTTACAAATATTTTTACGTGGCGAGTTCGAAGTAACTTTTGGTGGTTGATCCCAATTTAAAATGTTTACAAATATTTTTACGTGGCGAGTTCGAAGTAAAATTATTTGTTTATATTTTCACATGGTTGATTACAATTTTGAGAATATGGGTAAACTACGAAATGGGCATATTGACTTTAAAATTCGTGAAAACACTTGAAATCATAAATAATTAGATACGTGTTTTAATTTTGTTTTTTTTAAATCGAAATCTAACGGAGAAACCAAGGGTTAAAAGATTGTATGGAAAAACATAATTTAATAGGTCTATTGACTTTCAATAGGGCGAAAGCACTACTAAAGCACTAAATAAAGAAATAACTAATAAGACAAGTATTTTGCCATAAGAAAAATGTTATTACGGCATGCCTACGTTTAAAAATAGTATAAATATCTTACACCTGAATGGTTCCATGGCGAATGATGTGACCATAAAATTACAATAGTAGATTTTCTTATTTTAGTTCTTTTAACCCTTTTAGTGCCGGGAAAAAAAGACGTGCGTATGCGAGAATAACCGGCCGAATTTCACAGTTTTACTAGGGTTTGGGAAAATGCTCATAAAAACCAAACGAGAAACAATATTTACATGATTCAAAAAGCAGTATACTAAGGATGAAATAGAGAATAATAGAATTTTCGAAATCCTGTATTGCTAATTGTTGGTTTGTCAAAAACAACAATATTTGACACAAGCGGAAAACAACGGCAATAACAAAAATTACGCATTCAAACTGCAACTGGTACGAAATATACAACAACGATCGGGGAGACAATAACTGATCCTACGTCTCGCTGCGGCAATGCAACGTTATTTCGCAATAACGTTATTTCCGATAACATAAACGCCCACAAAGAGTTAAAACAAAACACTATTTTTTTTTATTCTCTCGTAATGAAATTAGATCATTTATAACGTATTACAAAATTATTTTGAGATAGAGTTGTCCCGCAATGCGAATAGTAAAGCGCTACAAGGCGCGGGCCGATATATCGGCTCTGGCACTTCTCGCTAGTGCAGCAAGAGCCGATATATCGGCCTCCGGCACTAAAAGGGTTAAACAAGCATTATATGTGGCCGTAAAAAGTGTTCCAAAGAACGGGACGGAAAATTATTACGGGCTATTAAAAACGTCTTCCTTCCTTTCCAATTCTCTCTTTATTTAATTGCCTTTGTTGATTACTAATTATTAATTTTTTAATTGCCTGTAGCTATCATATAGGTCGCCATGCTAGCCATATTTTATTTTCTTTTCTATGATTTTGCACACACTACAGTCGGCAGTGAGTTCAGGAGCAATATGAGACGCCGTACAGGCTTATAGAAGGAGAACAAAAGCCAGCCAGAAAATATAAATCAACAACAACAGCACATCGTCTTTCTCCTCTTCGCACAATTGTGTGAGATGAACGATTTGCGCTCAGAGCATTGTGCTCTCATTTCAAGTGTTTCTTCTTCTTGCCTACCCCCCGCATCATGAAGACGGGTGGTGATATCAGCAACCGCATTCAAATTTTTGGTTGTACGTGATGCACACTCTTTATTTTCTATACTTTTCGCTATTAGGCAACAGAAAAAATATTTGTCACGAATAATAGTTATACTTAGTAGGGACATAAATACTGTTACACACGTTTTATGCTATAAAATTAAAAGTAGTAAATGTTTTTGGGCTAAATTTTGTTAACATATTTATTGATATATATTGTATACAAAAAGCAAACATTCATTCGAAATGTCCGCTTTTGGCCTTCACGCACGACTTAAGTCGGATTGGTCAATCATCAATAGCCGCACGCACCTCGTCCATCGAAAAATTGGCCACAGCACGAATCAAAGCTGTCTTAATCAATGTTGGGGTATCTTTTGTGGCAAACCACGTCTTCTAAAACTGTCCACGATTTGTAATCGAGCGGGTTCAAATCAGGACTGCCAGAGGGTCATTCTTCAGAGGAAATAAATGCTGGTAAATTGTTTTGGAGCCAGGTTTGAGTCGTTTTAGCTTTATGGGCCGGCGCAGAATCTTGCTGGAAAGTCCACGGCTGGTTTTGGAACAAATAATGGTTAAGTGGTTTTACAACAGCTTTCAAAACGGTTTCTTGGTAAACTATGGCCGATGTTTTGACCCCTTGCTCGCAGAAATGCAAGTCAGTGATCCCATCGTAAGAGACACCCCACCAAACCATGACTGAAGCTGGGTGATGACCCTTTTCGACCCGTGGAATCAGTTCAGATGCTTCCTTCGATGACCGTGCATACACCCTATCATTTTGCTTATTAAATTTTTCCTGCACGGTAAAAATGTTTTCATCGGTAAACAAGATTTTTCTGTGCAAGTTCTCAGCGTGCTTCACCAAAAGACGTTTGCATTTTTCCATTCTTTTTTTTCAAAGCTGCAGTCAACATCACTGCTGAAAGTGCTAGCGCTGACAACTCAGCCGTTGCTGCAACAGCTGTTGGTGTCCCGGCCGCTGATTCTAATGCTGCTAGCGCGACCAACAACTGCTAACATAGCCTCAGCCAATGCTACAACAACTGCTGCTGACGCGCCGACTGCTGATTCGAATGCTACCGTTGACGCTGCTGCGCCGCCGCTTGCATGTCAGCCAGTGCATGTTGTGACCGATCTCACCGCTCTCTCGCAGTCTATTTTACACTCGCTTTCCACTCATCGCTTCGTGTGCCGCTAGTTGACGGCTGTTCACTTTAATGCGCTCATTCTTCACCTGTTCCTGCTGTTGCTGCTGGGTTGCCTACTGCTGCCGCTAATGCCTGGACTACTGTTTATGATAGAAAGCGAAATAAGCAAAAGGTTGTTGTTGGATATGATGATTCGAATTTGGATGTTGCTGTGAGTAAAAAGTGGCTGCATCTTTCGTCATTTCTGCCCTCTGTTGCTGAAGAGAAAATTATTGATTACGTTTCCTGTCGGACGGGCATTGGAAAAAACCATCTCTGTTGCTATAAGTTAATTAAGAAAGACGTTCCATCGGAATATCTTAGGTTAGGCTTCTATGGGAAGCTTTTAGACCCTTCTGTGTGGCCAACCAGTGTCAGGGTGCGCCCCTTTCGTTTTTTTTTAAATAGCACCACCACCGACAAATACATTGTGTTACATTGTGAGTCCACGGTTTCAACTGTGTGTTCCAGTGGGAGACTTTGACCCTGTAGTGGCTCCCAGTTGTTCACGGAAGTGCATTAAAATTTACTTCCAAAATGTTTGAGAAAATCTCAAAATTATTGAGACTTGGTTAAATCCAAGTTTCTTTGATTCAGAATTCTTTTACCCAAACTTGTTCAATGTGTTTCGGAAGGATAGAGACTCCCTTCAATCAGGCCTGACAAGGGGTGGGGATGTATTGATTACCACTAAACGCAACCTATGCTCAGCTATAATGGAACTCGAAAACAGTGACACTCTTCTAGACCAGCTTTGCGTGCAACTGCAAAGAATGCATGGAATGCTTCTTATATGCGCATCGTATATCCCACCGAATAGTTCTGACGCTATTTACAAATCACATGTTGACAACATTTCTTCCATTTGTGCCAAAATTGGTGATAATGAGCTTTGTGTGTTGGGAGACTTCAATCTGAGCAGTATTACTTGGAGCAACATCGGTGACTCTTTTGAACTTACTCCCTCTAATGTAATTTCTTTCAATGAGATTTAAGTCATTGACAGCTTTACAAGCTTTGGCTTGTCACAGATTAATAGATTTTCCAACAAGCTAAATCGAATACTAGATTTGATCTACATTTCAAGCAACATGAATAGTAAGGTGATCGAGTGCGACTGTCCTTTTTCGCCTGTTTCCTTACATCACGTTCCGTTAATAGTAGAGCTTGAATTCTATGAATTCTTTACAGTTCCGACTATATCACACACTACCTCTTTTAATTACAATCTTTGTGATTTTGATGCGTTGGATAATGTGCTTCGTGAAGTCGATTGGGTAGAGTTACTCGCTAGTTCTGTGGTTGCTGACGGTTACACAGTTTTTAAATCGACAGGTTTTGATTTATGTCTATTTGTCTATTTTCTAGTCTATTTAATCCCTACTTTACACAAAAAGGTTCATAAACTACAGTGGGTTACTAAGGAATTGCAACATCTAAAAAATTTAAGAAACAAATATTATAAAAAATACAAAGCAACAAAGAGTCTTTTCTACTTTTGCAACTACCATCTTAAGAGTTACAATAAACTCGCAAAGTTGTTGTACAGGAACTATATCCGCAATTACGAAGTCGGTATCAAAAGCAACCCTAAAGTCTTTTGGAGCTTTATTAATTAAGTTTATTAAGTTTTTGCGTCAAGAGCATAATCTCTCCACTCCAGCATGGTTTCGTCAAAGGCAGATCGACTACATCTTATCTTACAGTATTCACAGAAGATTGCCTCTCTGCCTTACAGGATGGCAACCAAGTAGACACAGTCTATACGGACTTCGCTAAAGCGCTTGACAGAGTATCTCACGGAATTTTGATCTCGAAATTGATCCGCATGGGCTTTCATTCAAAATTTCTCGAATGGTTGAAATCATACCTATCCAATAGGCATTGTTCCGTCGTTCTTGACAACATCTCGTCACGGCCCTTTGTTGCCACTTCTGGCGTCCCCCAGGGGAGCATTCTTGGTCCTTTGTTGTTTGGATTATTTATTAACGACATTGGATCTTGTTTTTCGTCAGCTAAATTCCTGCTATATGCCGACGATCTTAAAATGTATGCTGTTATTCATAATGTGTTGGACTCTGTTGCCTTACAATCCGACGTCGACAATGTTCAGTCTTGGTGCAATGATAATCACCTTTTTTTAAATGTAAGCAAATGCTTTCATGTACCTTTTACTAGGAAAAGGAACCCCCTACAACTGTCGTATTCAATCTCTGGCTCCGCGCTACAATCGGTTAATGAAATTAAAGACCTAGGTGTTTTCTTCGACACCAAACTAAGTTTTGCATCCAGAAAGTCTTCATTCGGTTCGCTTTGCGTTCGCTGAGCTTCAGTGATCCCATGCCATCCTACATCTCTCGTTGTCTTCTAGTGAACTTAAAGTCACTACATGCTAGGCGTTCACTTCTTGCATGTTCTTTTGTAGTCAGTCTAATAAGTGGGTCTATTGATTGCCCGGATCTTTTAGCAAGAATAGCCTTTATTGTCCCTAAACGGAGTCTGCGGAGGGTGGATACCTTTAATTTAGATGTCCTCAGGACGAATTATGCAAGAAATACACCTCTATCTAGGGCCCTTTTGGAATTAAACAATGTTACCGATATTGATGTGTTACTTCCGAAAGGTTTGTTGTTAAATAGTTTAAGTAACTTATAGTGTTGGGGCCAACCCCAAGTGCTTACTACTTTTCTACTTTTTCACTACTAAATTGCAACTCTTATGAATTATGAATATGAATTACACACCAACTAGAATTTCATCGCTTAACAACACTGTATTTCGAACATGCCCTATTTAGCATGGGGTATGCTGTACATTACATCTAAAATAAATGACACTTTGTAATTAGCCGTTGAATCGTCGAGTTCTCTTGTATTCGTTTTTGTTCCTTTTCGGCTGTAGACCACCTTGCAGTGCCCTTCAAACCACGCGCTCTAACAATAAAACAGTCAGTGAAATTTAAGCTTAATTTGAACAACATCAGAAGCCCTTGACTGCCGGTCAAAGAAAAGCCTTTGATCGCACATTTTGGCGCCCAACGTGGGGCAAGTGTTCTGAGGATCGAAATTGTTCAAGCATTTTTGATTTGCGTACAACTGTGCCATTTGAACTACAATCATACTTTACGCAAGCATTTAAGTGGTCTACAGAATACATTGACCTGTTGCAATTGCATCGTATGGGTCTTCGGCGTCGAATTTCGCATCAATCAATTCTCAGCCGTCGCATGCAGATCTCCAAGTAGCCTATACGCTGTACGGTACAATCCTCACGCCATATAACAGTATCGACTTACACCGCACATCATCGCCACAGCGCGGCAACAGTTTGGCAACTATTGCTGCCCAAAAACTGCCAACACCAAATCTTTGCCGCACAATCTTCGCTTTCATCAACGCCGCTGCGCTGCTCATGCGCCGCAAGCATCAATAACTTCGTCGCTCATTCTTCGCAACTTTCATTGTCCCGGCATTGACAGTGTGTTCCCAGCTTCATTATCACCACAGCGCTGCCTCAATCTAGCAACAGTTTTAGAGCCACTGCTGATTTTCTCGCCTTGCTTCACCTGACACTTCGTTTTTCGCTATCGTCGCATAATGGAGGAAGAACTGAAGTAGCAGCGCTCCAACACCAAAAAGAACATTTCGCGAATTAAAAACATTGTAGAGGCAAACGGCCGAGGCGACGGAAAGCCTCTAACTGCCACCGAACTCAAATGCCGCTTGGGCATTTTGGAATCATATTTCACACAAATACTGAGCTATCAAACAAAACTCGAAAAAATCGACCCCAGTGATAACTGCCGTGGTGAGATTGAAGATTTATACGTAAGTGTCAAAACTGCCATTCACGATCAACTTGGAGAGGAAATGCATAACAATACCTTTAAGGAAAGTTCAGTTTCATTTATGCCTTCAAGTTCTAGGTTGCCAGTCTTGAAATTGCCATCGTTCGGAGGAAAATACTCGGAGTACAAGAATTTCATTACGTCGTTCAACCAAATAATTGATAGAGAATTGAGTCTCTCAAACATCGAAAAGTTCAATCACCACCTCCTGCTTGCATGGACAAGCCCTTGAGACAGTTAAGTCGTTTCAAGTGACTCACGAAAACTATAACAAGGCGCTTGAAAGACTCAGGGCACGGTATGACAATAGCACACTTATCTTCATGGAAACTATTGCATCACTGTTTGAGCTTCCCGCAACCACAAAACAAAATTGCACACAATTGCGAAGTTTAATTGATAACGTTTCTGCTTTCTATAGCTCACTATCATCGTTAGGCTCTAGCAAGGAGATTTGCGACGCCATGCTTATCTATTTGGTTATGCAAAAGGTCGACGATGGTACTCGAAAGGAATGGAAGGAAACATTGGACTTCAAGGCGTTGCCGACATGCGAGGATTGTGCGAGAGTGATGGAGCGACGCTGCCAGTTTTTGGAGTCTATCGAAACATTCCATTCCGGCAACAACAGCAAATCTGAGGGAAAGCGTTCCGAAAAACGCTCGTCACCACGTCAGAATTACTCATTTGCCTGCACAAAGCGCACTTGTGCGCTCTGCATGGGCGCTGATCATGCCATCAACAGCTGTGAGCACTTCAACATCATGAGTCCTTCCGAAAGCTTCGATACTGTGAAGAAACAGGGACTGTGCATAAACTGTCTCTCAAAAACCCACAAGGCTTCACAGTGCACGTCTTCATTCAGATGTAAGGTATGTTCTCGTTCTCATCACACACTACTTCATCGCATTCAGAACTCGACAAGTACTTCACCTCCAATTAGTTCTGCACATCCATCCTCGGCGCTGCGCTCTGCAGCTAATGGAGCATCTGCCACGGTACATACACACCTAGGCAACTCACAGAATGACCCAGTTCTTCTCGCCACAGCCGTCGTACTCGTTCGTGACGCTGCTGCCAGGTTGGTAGAGCGCTACTTGATTCATGTTCGCAGGTGAACTTCATTACTGAGGAGTTTTTACAAAAACTGCGTTTGCCACGTGAGAAGCATACAGTTCAAATCTTGAGCATAGGGGAGGCAAACACTAAAGTAAAACATCGAACTTCAACCAATATCAAATCTCGCTGTACTGATTTTGAGATTCCGTTGGATTTCTATATCACCTCTCATATTTCGTACCAACCGGACTCAGAGATTGATATTTCATCATGGAATCTGCCCAGACATCTGCATGGCTCCATTCACTTTCTCTCCCACAGTGTTGACACTTCTGCTGAGTGCACACTTTCTGAGAGTCATTACAATATGAATACAGTAATTGCTGTAGGCAAAACAAAAGCTGTGCACAAAAAGAAAGAGTCACAAAATAGAGAGAGTCATAACACACCATTCTCTTTAGTGAATATTCATTACTCACTTGTTCGTAAGGTTGTCAACATTAAATAGCATCATTTGTATATAGTAACGGTATATTTCGTTTTTGTTTTCATTGTTGGTATTCGTTGACAATTTATTCACTTGATAGAAAAGCATTTTTTAGTTTCATTTTGAGCACACTACTCAATATGAATGATTCGAATCATTCATTTGATTTCGCTGTATTCACAGCATAAAGTGAATACAGTTTCTGTTTGAGTACACTATAAAATGACTCATTCAATTTATGAATACAGTACAATCTCTCACTCGAGGGCAAATTATTACTCATTCATTCACAATCACAAAAACGAATGTGAGTGAGTGAGTAGGTAATTTAAGAGTGAATGAGTCACAACACGTTTTGAGTGCAATCATGCAGACGTCTGAATCTGCCCACAAATACTTCTCTGGCAGATGAATTCTTCTTTAACACTAGATTTACCAGCTATTTTAATATACCTATTTCTACCAAACCAGTCACAATGACTGGTGTATAAGAAAAAGTCTTATTGAGGTTTCCAGTCTTTATTCAGTCTTAAAAAATGAAAAAAAAGAAGTTCAACAATATTAATTTTAATCGATAAATGGACTTTTGACATTGTCAAATAACAAAACGCTTAATTACTAACAGTTTGTCGGTCACAATTTCTACATATGTAGATTTTGGTGTTTGTACATTTTCCGCATACACTTTTTTTGCATGAATTGCAAATATTTACACTCTTATTGTTATTGCAATATCCTATTTGGCACCATTTGCGTACAGTAACCGTGCCACTTGTAGTTGGTATATCAGCTTCGTGTGGTTTTTGCCTTGAAGTCTGATATTCTAAAGCAAGTTCATCTGCTAATCGAAACAGAAAGTCTTTCCGTGAGATATTTTCTCCTGTTGTATTTTTATATAATATCCAACAATTTATTCCGGCTAAATCTAAAATATTGAAAAAGACTTGAAGTGGCCAGTTCCTTCTGGAACCTGATTTCACGGTATATTTTCGTGCCATTTGATCAGTGACATCGACGCCAAATTTAGTTTTATTATAAAATGATACAGTTTCAGGTAACTTCTTCGAAGTTTTATCGATTTTGACATTTTTTGGTTTGCTCTTGTAAACGGTAAGTGTGCATCCATTGGACTTGTACAACAACGTTGAGAAACGAGCCATGCTGTCTTTTTTCAGTTTACAAGTTTTCGGCAGTTCCCTCTTGTTTGCGCGTATTGTTCCAAGCAACGAAGTATTTTTAAGTCTTAATTTTAATGCCAAAGGAATACTTGTAAAAAAATTATCGGTTGTTACAGTTCTACCCTTCATGGTAAACGGTTCAAGAAGTTTCATTACAACAAATTCGCTTAGGGGGTTGAAGCATTTCGGGCCTCATCTTTTCCTAAATGCGGAAAGCCACTTACCACATATTTTGTCTGTACAAATTTATGGGGTTTGTGTGGCATATACTGGGTAAATCTGCATCTGGCCTTTGTTGGAAATAGTTGCTCATCTACGGTAATATAAGCTCCCGGTTTGAAGCAATTCCGACTATTTTCAATGAATTTGTCCCAAACTGCTGAGACTCAATCGAATTTGTCGGTTTGCAAACGTTGACTCCTCTGACTTCTTTTGTCGAAACGAATGTATCGCAGAATCTCAATAAAATCACGCCTACTCATCGTGCTGGAGAAAAATGATGGTCCCCACTTTGTGTTCCACAAATATTGAAGCCTCAAAGAATTTGCTTCGTATGCCCCACGTGCGTACAATATTGCAAGGAACGCCTTCAATTTTGCTTCCGTAATTGTTCAGTTTTTTCCCAAAACTCGAGAAGCTTCTAACTCTGTACAAATTCGTATATGGTCCAAAATATGGTTGTCAATTAGTAACAGGAACGCACTGCTTAGATTCTTTTTCATAATGTTTCTTGTAGCATGTGCTGTTGGCCCGTGTACATCTTTGAAAACACTGTGAACTGCTAATTTACCAGCAACACCTCCTTCTTCAATTCTTTTCCAAATAGTTCCGTCTGAAGCAATTTCAGTTTGCTGATTTGATACGCTACTTCCATTTTCGTCTTCAGAACTGGAAGGGAATCGCATGCATCGTTTCGCACGTTCGTTTGGAATATTTTCGCAATCACTATCGCTTGACTGATCTATATTGTCTTTATCAGAAATTTCTTCATCACTACTCTCGATAATAGCGCTGTTATCGTCACTGGTTTGTGGATCAGTTCGTCTCTCCAGTAATTCGCTGACGCAATCATATAAGCTATCGCCTTCTGCATTTGAACATTCCGGAGGTATGCTGGTTGCATTTTTCAAATATGTAGAAACTTTTATTCGTTTTGCCATTTTCAGTAGCTAATAATTATGCAATTACGGCAGCCGCCGTGGCTCAGTTGGTTAGTGCGTTGGACCGCGAGTCGAAGGCAGCAAACCGCAGGTTCAAATACTGCCCGTAATAACACCTAAAAAAAATAACGGGAAAATTCGTTTTCTCTTTCGGTGGCTGTCCTCTCAGCTGGAAATGGCAAACCTCTGAGAGTAAAAATTGCCTATGATAAAGCTCCCAACCTGCCGTTCGGAACCGGCATAAAAACTGTAGGTCCCTTCTACCCGCGTACAAATTCACACGCACAACACGGGTGGTTGCGGGAAGCTAGGCCTTAGTCTCGCGTAAGCGGGCTGTCGTGCCAGTCAATTATTATTATTATTATTATTAATAATTATGCAATAAATAACACAGCTGATGGCTTCCAAGACATTTTTATAGTGCTTGTGCGGCTCACAGCTACAAAGTAATATGCATGAGCCGCTATACATATGTACTGCATTGGTCTCATAATTCTCCGGAAATCATATTTTTGTTCCGATAGAGCATTGTAGTGCCACATCAATTGTTATAGCTGCCCCAATATCATTTCATCACAGAATTTCTTCTTAGAAACATTCACCAGTCATTTTGACTGGTACTGGTATAAGTGTCAGAAACAAAAAATATATTTGTTACGAATATACTCTACTTCCAGCACCTACTACGCAGTGTAGCATCCCCCTTGCGACTGTCAAATTGATGGTCAAGCAGGCGTACCTTCGCCTGGCTAATCGACTCTGGGCGGAGGAGAACCTTTGCAGGATCTCCAGAGAAACCTGGCCGTCGCTTAACCATGGCAGAACACGCGAATTACTGCGACTAAAGCGGAATTCCATCTACTCCACAGTTTCTGTGCTGACAGGACACTGGACGAACGGCGAACACGCCAGGAGACTCGGACTCCCCTTCAACGACCATTGCCGCAGCTGCGATGATGTGGACGAGGAGGAGAGTGTTGAGCACCTGATGTGCCACTGCCCAGCACTAGCGAGGAGACGACTCCGGGTGCTGGGTTCGCCGTTCTTCAGCGGTTTGGCCGACCTCACAGGACCCAGCATCGGCCGCATCGCCCGATTCATTACGGAATCGGGATGGCTCCTGCCTGTCACCCGGGGGGGTGCGCAAGCCTGAAGGGCGGCCACGTCCTTCACGTGGTATCACAACGGGCCGTATCTTTGGCCTAAGTGAGCTTTTCTAGCTGCCACCCTAACCTAACCTAACCTACGAATATACTTAAAGTGACATTAAGTTCATAAAATGTATTCTCTACTTATAGCTACAAAAGTCATAACATCATTTCGGAAAACAAATGTTACATACAGTGGGAATTTTGAATTGAAATTGCTCGACCAGTCAAAATGACTGGTCTGGTAAATCTAGTGTTAAATGTAAACGAATTCATTTGCTGCTTGGCACCGAAAGCTTTTTCGACGTATTGTCGTGGGCCAAATTAAACTTGGAAACAATTTGCCTACGCTGCAGAAAACGTTGCTAGGTTGGGTAGTGTCTGGCAAATACAATGCACCAGTTCCTGCCTCCTCATCGCCATCTACTTGTTTACTAGTCTGTGAGGAAGACATCAACCATAATTTAGAACAATTGTAGAAGTTGGACGAAATAGTTTCAACACCAACTCTGTCCGAGGAGCACGCAGCTTGCGAGGAACTTTTTGTAAATTCAGTCCCACGCGACAATAATGGGAGAGTTGCAGTTCGGTTGCCTTTTAAGGAAAGCGCAACCAATCTCGGATCATCTCGCGACATTGCGCTACGGCGATTCATCTCTTTAGAGCGTCGTTTGGCACGTATGCCAGACATTAAATCCTTATATATAAAATTTATGAATGAATACATGGAATTAGGACACATGAGTGAAGTTAAAGAGCCCACAATAAATTCACTTCATTACTATATTCCACATCACTTCGTGCTCAAGCTCAGCAGCACTTCGACGAAGCTGAGGGTCGTTTTTGACGCTTCGGCTCGGACTTCGTGACAGAAGTCACTTAACGACCTTCTAATGGTAGGCGCTACCATACAGGAAGATCTGGGGTGGCTTTCCGTAATTCGATATCGAGCAAATACGTGTATCGAACTATCGTTATTGCTTTCCGTAACAAAAAATGTCGTCGTGTCGTATCGAACGTTCGATACAAACAGCTCGATACCAATTTTGCTCTCGTTTTGCTCGTTTGCGCCGTTGTCAACCATAACAGAATAGGGGTATACTCGATGTCTTGCACGGAGGAAGAATTCGTAAAAATGCAACCGTGCAAGACTGGAAAATGCTACACATCGAGAACGCACAAAAAAGCACACATTGCAAATATTGCAAAAATGCCGCAAACAGCCACAAACTTTCTCCATTTCTTTTTAATTTGGTTTTCGGTTGATCCATTTCTACCTGCAAGCAAGACATATATGCAAATTATATAAAAAGGTTGAAATAAAACCAAATATGAAGAAAATACGCTTGCGCACACGAAAAAAATTAAATGGCTGTCGCACAATCGCGATGTAACACACAAAACAAGGGTTTTTGCGTAGCATGACATGCAAAAAATGCAAACTTTTTTTGCTTGTATTTTGTTGAAGTGCCGTTGCTCGAAATGCATGGCCATGTCAATTATGCATTTCGTGCACGATGTCAGGGTTATGCAAGACATCGAGAATACCCCTAATGTAAGTATGAAATTTGAAATTTTTTGGAAATTAATAAATGCTTTTCTTTTTTTAGGAGTCAACAAACGAACGCTGGACAAATAAAGATGTTAATCGAATTTTCCTCCAGGGAAATTGTATTTAGAATTTAAATACTCTTGTAGTGGTACCGCGTGACCACTTATGCCAGCACCATAGCGTATAAGCCAATCGGCAAGACCAACGTGCAGCGAGCGGTGCGCACGCCACTCTGTTTGTTTACATTTGCAGGTGTCAAGTGCCGCATGCACAAGAACGCCGGCGTCACTCAAGTGGCCTGCACTTGCACAAGCGACACATGTCACAACTCATGTGGGCACTTGCACCGATCGCGCATGCAACACGACCCGACCTACCACAGGTCAACGCAGAGCGCTAACCCACTTTGGGAAAATGCCGCGTTGTCAGTTTTGACCCGCGTCGTGATTGGCGCGACGAGAAACAGTTGGAAATAGAGGGAGGAGCATTGGAATTGCCCCTTCGTATAACAGTTTGTAAATTTACTATATAAGAACCAATTTTCGGAAAATAAAGTAACTTCTCGTGCAGAGATCTAGCGACGAACTTTGTCTGCTTGTTTTATTTCTCCGAGAAAACATTTCGGCCTTTGTGGCCAGAATTCCCGGCGCGCTCCCGCCTATCCAAAAGAGCACCCGGACTCCGACAAACATTGACTTCACCGATAGGGACTAACACAATCCTCATTGGCGATCTTGCCCTTATAATAACACCACATGGCGATCCTGCAGACCACGAACTGACGACCTCGAAATGATGACAACCCAAGCACCGATGACAATGGCACCACCTTAATGACAGACAGCAAAGCGCTACGCAAACAGCTAACCACCAAAGTTGCGTACCTGATGAGACCCCATCGCCAGATCCAAATATTTGCTCCTAAATATTTAACAACATTTTAACTAATAGAATAGGATAAGAATTGTAAATGTATTCTTCTCATAATTTTACAATACACAAATAGAAATTAAAGGAAAAAATATATAAACAAGAATACGTAATAATAACATTTAAGCACTTTTAACATCAAACACAGAAGAAATAACACGACATGTGAGGAAGAATCCTACCGCATGTTCGACATGCTAAACATACGCGATTAGTATGGAGGACATCCTCGACAATCTAACAAAAATTCAAACAAATTTACGAAAGACACCAAACCGTCGGTACACTCAAGAAACGCTAGAACGAAAACGGCAAACCGTTGCCGAATTAAAAACACAGTTCGAAAAGCAGTTGACAGAACTGAAAGAAAACGACTATACAACAGGTATAAAAATAACGTTTAACAAAACTTACTACAATATCATTGAAATTTTAAAACAGAAACAGAGCGATACCGATACAGAAGAAATACCCAAAAATACAAACATGTCTTCCTTCAATATAGAAACGGCGATGAAAGCCATACCAAACTTTACAGGCAACTATAGAGACCTGGATACTTTCACGAAGATAACAGAACTAATATACAAAAAATTGGACGCTACTGGCAAAACAGAACTGCTAGAATTCGTATTCTACGCAAAACTGAGCCTCACAACTAGAACGGCAATCGGCCATAACATACCAAAAACGTTTGATGAACTGACTATACTTCTGAACGAACGATACAAGAGTACGAACACAATACCCCAGCTCCAGAACCAACTATCATACCTCGTCCAAGGAAGTCTAGACATAAATACGTACAAGAACAAGATCCTTAACCTAATAGCGGAGCTAAACAAATTACAAACAGCTCAAGCCGGCTCCGAACTAACCACTATAGAACGAAATATAATTACAAAACTCAACGAGCAATACAGTCTCACCGTATTTAAAAATGGACTAAACGACGTATACAAACAAACCATTTTCGCAGCTATGCCAACAAATTTTAATAAAGCAGTCGAATTAGCCCTAGAACTAGAAAAGGACAACAAACAAACACGGGCAAGAGTGATGTTTATCAACAGGAACAGCAACAATCGAAATAACAACCGAAATAGAGCAAACTACAGAAATTTTAATCAGCAAGACAACAACAGATACCAAAGCAACAACAGTGTTAGAAACAACAACAACTACAGAAACAACAGCCAACAAGCTAACTACAACCCCAGAAACAATCAGAACAACTATCAAACGAATTCTCGCAACGCATACAACAACGGCAGACCAAACAATCACACCGCCAACACAAATTTCAACAACAGAAATCAAAACCAAAGGAACTATAACCAAAACAACAGTAACTTCAACCAAAACCCAAGGTACAACAACAATGCAAACCGAAACCAAAATTTCAACAACCATGGTCGCCCTACACACATCAATTATATTCAGGAAAACTCGGGCGACCCGGAGGAAGACAATCACATTCCTCCGGGGGAGCAGTAACAAGTGAACAAAGAATCTACCTAATATCAGAGAATCTAACAAACTACGTCACACTGAAATGCAACCAATTTAATAAGCCTTTAACATTCCTCATTGATACCGGAGCAGACATATCACTTTGTAAAACAAATAACGATGACAACCTTGAGATCAACACAGAAAACACATGTAAACTAACAGGAATTTCCACACAAAAAATAGACTCACTGGGAACATTGAAACTGACATTCCCACTAAGAAAAACCAAAACAGAATTAAACTTCTACATGGTCAATGAAGATTTCCCAATCGTAACAAATGGAATCATAGGAAGAGACTTTCTACTCAAATACATGTGCAAAATAGACTACGAAACCCTCACACTAACAATGATAATAAATGAAGAAGAACACATATTTCCTATAACAACCAAACCACCACCACACACCTCACACACAATACCGCCAAGGTGTGAAGTAATATTACCGATTAACATAAATATTCAAGAAGACAGTGTAATACTAAACCAAGAACTTGCAAACGGAGTATTTTTGGCAAATTCCATCGCACCAGCAAAAGGCAAATGCCACGTAAAAATAATTAATACAACAGATAGAACAATAACAGTAAAAAACATCCGACCAAAAATAGAAAACTTGTCTAGTTACACAATAACGAAAACAAACTACAACACCAAAAGTCCCAACAATGAACGATTCAGAAAACTAATATCAACACTCAAACTAGACAACCTAGACGAACAAACAGAAGCAGAGCTTAAAACCATCTTCCGAAAATATCAAACAGTTTTCCACTTGGAAGGAGAAGAAATTACAACAAACAATTTCTACACTCAACAACTTAACCTAGAAGACTCAACTCCCGTATACATAAAAAACTACAGATTACCGCAAACACAGCAGGAAGAGATAAAGAACCAAGTACAAAAATTAATAGACAGCGATATCATAGAACCATCAACTAGCCCATACAACGCACCACTATTACTAGTCCCAAAGAAAAGCGAAGACAATACAAAAAAATGGCGATTAGTCGTAGATTACAGAAAACTGAACGACAAAATAATCAATGATAAATTCCCGCTCACACGACTAGAAGATGTTCTTGACATACTTGGCAGAGCAAAATACTTCTCAACTTTAGACATGACGAGCTCTTTCCATCAAATACCTTTGGAACAAGATTCAAGACCACCCACAGCATTTTCCACACAAGATGGACACTACCAATTTAAAAGACTACCTTTTGGTCTCAAAATATCCTCAAACAGTTTTCAACGCATGCTTACTCTAGCACTAAGTGGACTTAGCTCAGAAGCATTTCTCTATGTTGACGATATAATAGTATTTGGATGTTCATTAAAACACCACAACGAAAATCTGATTAAAGTCTTCGACCGACTACAACAATACAACTTAAAACTAAATGCAAGCAAATGCCAATTTTTAAAACCAGAAGTAATTTACTTAGGCCACTTAATCACAGACAAAGGCATCAGAACAGATCCAACAAAATGTGAAGCAGTACTAAAATATCCAACACCAACGAATGCTGATGAAGTACGTCGATTTGTAGCATTTTGCAACTACTACAGACGCTTCATACCAGAATTCGCATCAATAGTAAAATGCCTTAACTCTCTCCTTAAGAAAGGGACGCCTTTCATTTGGTCAGACGAGTGCAAGACAGCTTTCGAAACACTAAAACAGAAGTTAACAAACACACCAATATTACAATATCCGGATTTTAACAAAACCTTCATATTAACAACAGACGCTTCAGACTTCGCCTTAGGAGCAGTATTATCACAAGGAGAAATTGGACATGACCTTCCCATTTCATACGCAAGCAAATCATTACAAAAACACGATATCAATAAACCAATAATAGAAAAGGAACTTTTAGCTATACATTGGGGAATAAACTACTTCAGACCATACCTCTACGGAAGAAAATTCATTGTAGTCACAGACCACAGACCACTGGTATCACTGTTTTCACACAAAAACCCATCATCAAAAATGACAAGAATCAGACTAGACTTATCTGATTACGACTTTGAAATCATATACAAACAAGGAAAAATCAACACAAATGCAGATGCTTTATCTCGCATAAAAATCGACAGCGACACACTAAAGGCAATGATTCCAACGCAGGAAAATGACATAAATGACGGCAAACAAATGGAAATACTGGCAATTACAAGGAGCAAGGCAGCAACATCAAGAGCAAAAGAAAAAAGCATGCACAATGAAGAAAAAGAAAATATTTATGGTACCAAGACACGCGATAATAGGAAGGACATATCTCAAGAGCCTGCGCAACTCTACATATGGGAATGTACCTCTATGAACGACGTGAAGAACATTAGAAGATTAAATTTTGAAATAAAAGAAAAGCATCGGCCGATGATACATATTGACAATTATGAAGTGCACGTGACTTGTAGCGATGACCCTTTGAATCTAGATTCTATGTTGGAGAAACTACACAGTTCACTAAAGAACCTGCATATAAAGGAGCTAGCCCTTTGCAGAGAAAATTTTATGTTTGAAAATATAACAATGAATGCATTCAAGGAAAGATACAACGAAATAAATAAAAACAAATGCTCGCCTACAAAAATACTTATATACAACGATCCACGAAATGTTCAAAGCAAATTACAACAGTACAAACTAATTGACGAATATCACAACGCCAGCACAGCCGGACACTTAGGAATTCGAAAGACGATCCTAAAATTAAAACAACGATACACATGGAAGAACATGAGACAAATGGTAAAAGAGTTCGTCAACAATTGCCTGACCTGCTGCAAGAATAAAACAATTAGGCACACTAAAGAAGAACTGGTCAAAACAGACACGCCAGCAACAAACTTTGAAACCATTACCATTGACACAGTCGGACCATTGAGAATATCAAATGGCTTCCGCTACATACTCACAATGCAATGTGATTTAACAAAATTTATTATTGCACACCCGATGGAAACCAAGGACGCACGAACGACAGCAAAAACTCTTGTAGAACAGTTCATTCTCAAGTACGGTTGTTTCAAAACGTTGAAATCCGACCGAGGCACCGAGTTCACAAATGAGCTAATGCACAACATATGCCAATTACTTGACGTGCGACAAATTTTTTCGACACCCTACCATCATCGAACAATCGGAGCACTCGAACGTAACCACAGAACACTGCATGAATACTTACTTGCTTTCACAGACGATTATGAATGGGACAAGTGGGTACCGTACTACACATTCGCGTACAACACGACACCACATGTCGAATCCCTATATTCACCATATGAACTAGTGTTTGGCAAATTGCCACAATTGCCAAGTGACACAATAAACAGCCATGAAAAAACGTATGACATTGAAAATTATGCAAATGAATTAAAAATTAGGTTACAAACATCAATAAATAAGGCTAGAAATATGATAGAATTAGCAAAAGATAAGAGAACACTAAAATACGACACTAACACTAATGTAACAAACTTAAAAGTAGGAGATTTAGTATATGTAAAACTAGAGACACGTAAAAAACTGCAAACTCCATATCACGGACCGTACAGAATAGTTGAAAGAAAAGGAGTAAATACAATAATAAATATAAATGGAAAACACAAAGAACTACATAATAACAATCTAAAGAAATACTTAGGAGATAAACAATAAATATAAAACTAAATATACACTTTAATGTAACACACAAAACCAGAATACATTTTAAGAGAACATACAATTACTATTAAAACATAAGTTAATTATAAGACAAAACATGACATTATAAGTTTACTACTATTATTAATATACTATCATCATCATAAATTTGCTACTATTATCACCATACTATTATTATCATATTGTAAAGCAATTCCAATTCCCCCCCCCCTGAAATTCTAAAAATTTTTCCAAGGAATAATTTTTCGCTTAAGGGTAAGGGTGTAGTGGTACCGCGTGACCACTTATGCCAGCACCATAGCGTACAAGCCAATCGGCAAGACCAACGTGCAGCGAGCGGTGCGCACGCCACTCTGTTTGTTTACATTTGCAGGTGTCAAGTGTCGCATGCACAAGAACGCCGGCGTCACTCAAGTGGCCTGCACTTGCACAAGCGACACATGTCACAACTCATGTGGGCACTTGCACCGATCGCGCATGCAACACGACCCGACCTACCACAGGTCAACGCAGAGCGCTAACCCACTTTGGGAAAATGCCGCGTTGTCAGTTTTGACCCGCGTCGTGATTGGCGCGACGAGAAACAGTTGGAAATAGAGGGAGGAGCATTGGAATTGCCCCTTCGTATAACAGTTTGTAAATTTACTATATAAGAACCAATTTTCGGAAAATAAAGTAACTTCTCGTGCAGAGATCTAGCGACGAACTTTGTCTGCTTGTTTTATTTCTCCGAGAAAACATTTCGGCCTTTGTGGCCAGAATTCCCGGCGCGCTCCCGCCTATCCTCATTGGCGATCTTGCCCTTATAATAACACCACACTCTTTACACTGCTGGCGGTCTGTGTTAGAGTTCCATTGGCTGCATAAATTTTGTTCCATATAGGTTAAGGTCTGCCGAAAGTTTTTTGACACAGTGCTGGGTCCCATGGCAGATGAGTGTGCGCCACCCGTTTGCCACTGATAACCTCCACCCGCTAGCATCACTTAAGTGGCGGTTAATCTTTGTGAAGGAGGAATGTATGTACCTTTCATGCCATCCCGTAATTGTATGGCATTGAGAACGTACATAAATGCCTCCTTGCTCAAACGGTACCTTTGTTGGAAGCTGTCAAATGGAAATTGTATAAACAAATTTTCCAAATACCAATTTAATTTACCATAACTCTGGCAATTCCATGGGATCCGCTGCATCTCTTCATCTTCCTCTATTGATTGGAGTTTCACGACGAAACTCCTCCAAAAACAATAAAAACCGCCAATTGTACATTTTCATTCCCGACAATTTTTAAATTTATTTATTTTTACGTGTCAAATTTTCTTCGTTTTGTTTACTTCCCGCTGCTTCTGACAGCTCCAAAGTACTTTCCACACACTTCCCAAAAAATGAAAACGAGAGTTCTCATATTGAGTTACGGAAACCGAAACTGTCTCGTTGAGCGTTCGATATCGAATCGACGTGTCGAGCCAACGATGATCGAGTATCGAATTACGGAAAGCCACCCCTGTTCACGTTGCTACTTCGTTTCCACTTATTTCGGTATGCAATCACTGCGGACATAGTAAAAATGTACCGGCAGGTGCTGGTTGATCAACGCGATCGTCAATTTCAACTAATTTTGTGGCGCAATTCTGAAAATGAGAAGTTACGCACATATCAGCTCCACACCGTAACGTACGGGACAGCTGCTGCCCCTTATTTGGCAGTCAGAAGTCTGCACTATGTGGCAGATGAACACGCTGCAGCTTTCCCACTTGGAGCAGCCAGAATCAAATCATCATTTTATGTAGATGATTTTCTATGTGGTGCTGATACTTTAGAAGAATTGGCACAAATTAAAAATGAAGTTTCAAAACTCTTGCATATGGGCTGCTTTGAACTTGCGAAGTGGCATTCTAACGTTGAGACCTTTGTTGACGACAAAACCATTAAGGAGATCAATATCGGCGACAACTTCGTAACCAGCGCATTGAGCCTTAAGTGGGATCAAAGGCGGAATGCGTTCCTATTTTCATTTTCATCAAATTTGTCGCGGTGCACTAAAATCACAAAACGGAGCATCTTATCTCTTGCTTCATCATTATTTGACCCTCTTGGATTTGTCGCGCCTTTACTAGTTACTGCCAAAATCATACTGCAAGAATTATGGCTTCTAAAAATTGACTGGGATGAGTCTGTACCCCAAAACATACACGTGACTTGGGAGAATCTATTGGCCGAACTCTCAACACTTTCATCGGTTGTTGTTCCTCGCTATTGTCTAGTCCCACACTCCAAATGCATACAGATGCATGGATTTTGCGACGCGTCCATACGCGCCTATGGTTGCTGCGTGTACCTTCGCGCAGAAGACGCCGGCAAAGTGGAAGTGAAACTGTTCACTGCCAAATCTCGTGTCGCACCGACGAAGAAGAAATCGTTACCGAAGCTTGAGTTATGTGGGGCTCAATTGCTGTCAAAACTAATTGCAAGGGTGCAGCACATGTTGAGCGCTCGTCAAGTTGACGTTTTGCTTTGGAGCGACTCACAAATTGTACTTCATTGGTTGAAAATGCACTCATCAACGCTGTCAACATTTGTCGGGAATACGAAATGTAATCCAGCCGACATTGTCTCAAGAGGTTGCACAGTACAAGAGCTTGTTTCGTCGTGTTGGCTCACTGGTCCTTCATTTTTGCTACTCCCTCAAAATCAGTGGCCAGAACATGCTCAACGTCATCCCGATATGCATGAAGTAACAAGTCAACATTCCTTGTAGTGGAAATAGGCAATTACATTATTGATTGCTTAGCACGGTTCAGTTCATATATATCGGCAGTTCGAGTCGTCAGCTGGATGTTTCGGTTTTATCATCACATCAACAAGTCATCTAGTACTGCTGGCGAAACCTCACCACTAACACCACAAGAATTAGAAACTGCCCTGTTGTGTATCGCTTGGAATATTCAACAACTCTTTTTTGCGAAAGATATATGTCGAGTTGAGACTGGCAGGCCAGCTCATGGTGCGTTGAAATACCTCAACCCCGTGTTGGAAGACACCTGTGGCTTTAAATTAT
Source organism: Melieria crassipennis (assembly GCA_963668005.1). Classification (NCBI taxonomy): domain Eukaryota; kingdom Metazoa; phylum Arthropoda; class Insecta; order Diptera; family Ulidiidae; genus Melieria; species Melieria crassipennis. The sequence continues at coordinate 33,578,323 of OY764963.1, read as the reverse complement.
TGAAAGTCGGAGGTCGCCTCGAACTGGCATCCATGCCAGTTACACAAAGGCATCCTGTACTTCTGCCAAGCAAGTGTCATTTCGTCAGGTGTCTTGTTCGCCACCTACACATATCAAACTATCACGCAGGACCCAAGGCTTCAGCTTCGCATCAGAGGCAAGGTGCCGTATAAGACGTAAATAGCAGTTTTCGTGTGCTTATGGTCGAAGGCTGTACACATCGAAACTGTGTCAGACTTGTCAACCGAGGCATTCATCGCTAGGCTGAAACGCATGATCGGTCGCAGAGGATTACACACGGAAATATATTGTGACAATGCCACAAACTTTGTTGGCGCAAACAGAAAGTTGACTGAACTCAAAGAGTTCATGTTTGACTCCAAGGTTCAAGGTTCCATACAAACATTTTGTACTAATAAATTTATAAATTTTCGTTTCATCCCTCCCAGAGCACCCCATTTTGGCGGCCTATGGGAGGCCGCTGTTAAATCCGCTAAGGGTATGCTCAACCGCACATTAGGCAATGCGCGCCTCACCGCTGAGTTGACAACAGCTCTAATTGAGATTGAGGCCATACTCAACTCGCGCCCACTATCACCGCTCTCAACCGACCCGAACGACGTGGAGCCGCTTACGCCTGCTCACTTCATCATAGGGAGCTCTCTGAGAGCCATTCCTGAGCGCTGCGTTCCACATGAGAGAGAGCTAAGCCACCTTGAAAGATGGGAAAAAATTAGTGCCATCAAGCAAAATTTTTGCCAAAGGTGGTCTCACGAATATTTAAGTGAGTTTCACTCCCGATCAAAATGGGCACGAGATTAACCAAACGTTCATTTTGGCTCCCTTGTGCTTGTGCACGATGATAACGCTCCACATCAGCATTGGACGACGGGCAGAATAGAAGCAGTTATTCCTGGCAAAGATGGTAGAGTACGAGTTGTTGACCTGAAAACTCCCAAGGGAATCATTCGCCGCCCTATCCACAAGCTTGCGCTCCTACCTGTTTGAAAATCCTTTCAACGGGGCCGGGATGTTGGGGCCAACCCCAAGTGCTTACTACTTTTCTACTTGTTTACTACTAAATTGCAACTCTTATGAATTATGAATATGAATTAAACACCAACTAGAATTTCATCGCTTAACAACACTGTATTTCGAACATGCCCTATTTAGCATGGGGTATGCTGTACATTACATTACATCTTAAAATTTTTTTTCGGAATCGGTTAGTTCAATGCCTTGAAAACATCGTCCTAAGAGGATTTTTCAAAATTCGAACGCGTTCTCTCATAATGCGAGAACAAAGCAAGCGCTCCGCCTACCGCTCGGCCCTGTTTCCAAACTTCAACCGCGTCTCCTGAAAAGTTGCACTTTTTGAAATGGCAACCCTCGTAACTCGGAAAGTTTATGTCCGATTGACTTGAAATTTTGCACACACCTTTATGTACTCTTTTTACGTAATCTGTTCTAAAGCGAATTGTCAAGCTCGCATCACGTCTATGTCCAAAAACGAGCCTGTTTTTTTCAGTTTGTCGGCATTTTCGCGATATTTATCTTTTTGCGTATTTTGTTAGGGGGATTCATAGCTCTATCTATTCTTTACAGAACGTACTTTGATTTTTTGATTTCAGATAAAAATTGCGGACTCTACGTTGGTTGCCAATAAAAATGAGGGGTAACTTCAACCCTTTGTAAGTCGGCCATTTTGTGGCGCATCGGAGAAAAAATTTTTTTTGTAAATTCAATTAATATACTCTTAAATAAAAAAGAGTTTGGAAAGATTCGAACATTATTTGTACCAAAAAAAAAAAAAAAAAAAAAAAAGACCAGTTTAACTGATCTCTCCCCTTAATAATTCGACTCATGGACTTTTGCGAGATATTCACCTCCCGGGCAATGATTTTCTGTTTTCGGAGCGGATTTCGCTGAATTCCTTATTTGACAGCTTTAACGCCTTGTGGTGTTCGAACTGTGCGCGGATGGCCCGACCGATGGTGGTCTTTAACATCTCCAGTCTCCTCAAACAGTTTTATGCACCGGTAGACGAACATGCGACTAATTCCGAGCGGGCGGAGCGTTTTGAAAATCTCACCTTTTTTCATTTCACACTTAAATAGCGCTATAACAGCGATACGGTTCTCGTTATCTGACCACTCCATTGTGAAAGCTAGAACAATTTAGAATTCCCGGTGCAGACTAACGCTTTACAGGTTATGTTTCATAAACCATGTGGAAATAACGGGGTATGTTCAATTCAACTATTACAATGGGTGTGTTCAATGTTGTAACAATTTTTATGTCCCTACTAAGTACATGGATGTAAAAATAATTATTTCAAAATAATAAGTAACAATTAAAATATTTGTTACAGCGAAACAGTAATTTGCCAACGTTTTTCTAAAAACGTTATAACTGTTATGTCCCTGACGTATTCTTATTTTAGGGTAGAAACGTGTAGTGTATGGGTCGAAACGATATTGTCAGCGTAAAAGCGGGAGTTCATAAATTGAACTATAGCAATTACCCGACAGAACTGTCGAAAATGTGCAGCAGTTTTCAAGCGGACCACTACAGAAGTTTAAATGTGGCAAGTTAGCAATGTGACCTACAGAGTATGGCGAGCTATTGTTCAGCATTGCTTAACCCTAATTCCCAGAAGCTAGCCTCACAGTCTCACTAAAGATTTCAAATGGTGAATGGTGAAATGGTGAATGTAAGAATATATTTCATTTATAAATTTAACATTTTAGACAGTTTTTGTACTTTTTTAAACAATTTTTTTTTCAGCTCATTTGAACAAAAAACTTAAATTTACTTAGAATTCCTTGACTTTTTGTCCACCGTATGGAAGAATATTTTCATTTTTCATGTTTAGGCACATTTTTATCGTGTCAAGTTTATAGTTTTTGAGTCTAGCACTCATCTACACCTTTTCAAGTACATCAGAAAATTCAACGTGTATTTCAGATTTTAAAATTGAACTTCAGCGTTTAAAACTGTATTTCAGATTTTAAAATTGTATTTCAGCGTTTTAAAATTTTCTGTATTTCAGATTTTAAAATTTAATTTCATATTTTTCAAATTAAATCTTAAATTTAAGATGGAATTTCAGATTTTTCAAATTGTATTTCAAATTTTAAAATTGTATTTCAGCGTTTAAAACTGTATTTCAGATTTTCAAATTGAATTTCAGCGTTTAAAACTGTGTTTTAGATTTTAAAATTTAATTGCAGATTTTTCAAATTGTATTTCAGAATTTTTCAAATTGTATTTCAGATTTGTGAAATTGTATTTCAGATTTGTAAAATTGTATTTCAGGCTATAATATTGAGATTTTTCAAGCTGTATCTGCAACTGTATTCGTATCGGGACTTGGAATAACCCCCCTAAGATTAAAAAGAGATGTTAAAATATTTTATTTGTATCAATTTCATACCATTTTTATTTTTCAAGATGAAGTTAATGAAAATTAAATAAAAAGAATGAATTCATGAAATAATTGTGCAGTAATGAATACAAAACATGCAATTTAGCTCAGTCACTCCTCGTCCGCGAACTTCTGGAATTCACATAGGATTTAATTTTGGACCATATTGTTTCAACTGGATTCACCATAGGCGAGTCGGGACCAAGACGTAAAACACCAGCTTTCCCATCGGAGTGTTCGCTGACGCTGTTACAATCATTTGCAATTTCATAGTAACATAGTATTTACGAGTACAAATCTGAAGTACAATTTTACAAAACTGAAATACAATTTGAAAAATTCTGAAATACAACTAACAAATCTGAAATACAATTTCACAAATCTGAAATACAATTTGAAAAATTCTGAAATAATAGGGGTACCGGTTAATTCGTGCGGGTTTCTAAGGGCGATGTTATGCTGCCGATCAAATGATCGTCGGTCACGTCACTTTTTACGCTCTCGTTGTAATTTCTCTACTCCGTGCCCAAAGCATGTTATGCTGACGGTCATTTGATCGCCGGTCACTACTACGCTTTGCGCTTACTTTCACTACTTTTTCCGCACTTTTTATTGGGACTTTACTTTTTCGAATACAATTAGCAATTAAAATGTAAAATTCTTTTTCGCACTTGCATCGGTCTGAATAGCAAACATTTCTAAAGGGATTCCTGCTCCTGGAACATTGTTATCATCGCCTCAGTGGTTGATTGGGCCGAAATTTCTGGCATTCTCAGCTAATAATTTATACATGAAATTAATATAATATGTGTGTGAAAGTATCACAATATTTATTTACCATTTAAATTTTCATTTTTCTTTCTTCTTTTCAAACGAAAACACAAATATAAACACACGATAGTAATGAGGGTTGCTACCAACCATTTTCTTGCTCATTCCATACACATTTTCACCAAAACGGAACAAATTTGTTCCCAAAACACAACTATTGTGAATAATTTCACAACGCAACACTGTTTTGATCGCATGATTTGGCATCGAGAGCCTTATCAGCGCCCTAACAGATGGCGTAACTTGATTTTGTGAACAGTGATTCACCTTTCCAAATATGTGTTGGAAAGCTATTGTCATATAGTTTCAGAATCAGTATGTGTCATTAGCTGAAGCGTAAACAACAATACTTTTTTTTACTCTGAAAATGTCGAATTTTGTGCCAAATAAAGTGTTTTTTCGGGGAGTACTTTTTCATTACTTCAATATGAAAAAAAAGGCTGCCGAAAGTCATCGTATTTTGGTGGAAGTGTATGGTGTGCATGCTCTAGCTGAGCGTACGTGCCAGAAGTGGTTTGCACGGTTCAAAAGTGTCAATTTTGACTTGGAGGACGATGAACGGCCCGGGCAGACAAAAAAGTTTGAAGATCACGAATTGGAGACATTGCTCGAGCAAGATCCATCCCAAACGCAAGCAGAACTTGCAAAATCACTTGGCGTCGCTCAACAAACCATTTCCGATCGTCTAAAAGCAATGGGAATGATCCGGAGGGTAGGCCATTGGGTGCCGTATGAATTGAAGCCAAGAGACGTCGAACGCCGATTTTTCACGTGTGAACAACTGCTTCAACGGCACAAAAGAAAATCGAATTGTCACTGGCGATGAAAAGTGGGTCCATTTCGATAATCCAAAACGTCGAGCAACGTATGGATACCCCGGCCATGCATCATCATCGACGGCCGTTCAGAATATTCATGGCCTGAAGGTTATGCTGTGTATTTGGTGGGACCAGCTGGGTGTGATCTATTATGAGCTGCTCCAACCGAATGAAACGATCACAGGGGAAGTCTACCGACGACAATTGATGCGTTTGAGCCGAGCACTGCGCGAAAAACGGCCGGAATATGAACAAAGGCATGGCAAGGTACTTTTGCAACATGACAATGCTCGGCCACATGTTGCACAGGTCGTCAAAACCTACCTTGAAACGCTCAAATGGGATGTCCTACGCCACCCGCCGTATAGTCCAGACCTTGCGCCATCCGATTACTATCTCTTCCGATCAATGCAACATGGCCTAGCTGACCAGCACTTCTCCAATTATGAAGAAGTCAAAAATAGGATCGATTCGTGGATAGCGGAAAAGCCGGCCGAATTTTTCAGAAAGGGTATTCGTGAATTGCCAGAAAAATGGGAAAAGTTATAGCTACACCTTTTCAAGTTGTATATCAGAAAATTCAACGTGTATTTCAGATTTTAAAATAGAATTTCAGCGTTTAAAACTGTATTTCAGATTTAAAAATTAAATTTAAGCGTGTAAAACTGTATTTCGGATTTTAAAATTTAATTGCAGATTTTTCAAATTAAATCTGAAATTTAAGATTGAATTTCAGATTTTTCAAATTGTATTTCAGATTTTAAAATTAAATTTAAGCGTTTAAAACTGTATTTCAGATTTTAAAATTTAATTTCAGCCTTTAAAACAGTATTTCAGATTTTCAAATTGAATTTCAGATTTTTCAAATTGTATTTCAGAATTTTTCAAATTGTATTTCAGAATTTTTCAAATTTTATTTCAGATTTGTGAAATTGTATTTCAGATTTGTAAAATTGTATTTCAGAATTTTTCAAATTGTATTTCAGTGTTGTAAAATTGTATTTCAGATTTGTAAAATTGTATTTCAGAATTTTTAAATTTGTCTTCCAGGCTATAATATTGAGATTTTTCAAGCTCTATCTGCAACTGTATTCGTATCAGGACTTGGAAAAACCCCCCCTAACATTAAAAAGAGATGTTAAAATATTTATTTGTATCAATTTCATACCATTTTTATTTCTCAAGATGAAGTTAATACAAATAAAATAATAAGAATGAATTCATGACATGATTGTAACTGTGCAGTTACAAATACAAAACATGCAATTTAGCTGCCAACTGACATCATCAAATGCAATTGCAGCGGCGTGAAATGTAGCACAGTCTCCACCAGTTGTGGTTTCTTTTGCTTCATCAATCAGGGCTTCCAGGTACGTGAGACGCTGCTCAGTCACTCCTCGTCCGCGAACTTCTGGTACTCGCATATGTGATTTCACATAGGATTTAATTTTGGACCATATTGTTTCAACTGGATTCATCATAGGCGAGTAGGCGTAAGACACCAGCTTTCCCATCGGAGTGTTCGCTGACGCTCTGTGTTGATACTGTATTTCTCTTCACTGAAAGTGTCATTTATAAAAATTAGATTTCACGTTGTTGCGGGTGTTGAATGAAAAGATGCTGTACAATATAAGCTTGGAAACTTATATTTGCGAGCAATCCATGAGAAAAATCCCGTCTTATGGCATACTTTAATAATAAATCACTTGTGCACCTACATTCGTAGCACACCGGCACGGTAGTCGTAATAGAATTCAGTGTCTTGAGAAGTTTCCTGTAAAGCGGACGTGTAGTGAAAACGAGTTTACTATTTATTTAAAAAAAATGGAACTTCAGGATAATTGTGCTGTATGTATGATGTCCATGCTGCGAAAGGATGTGTGCCGGTTATTGCCATGCAGGCATATATTACACGAAAAATGCTACGAACAACTCCAGCTTTATGCCCAGCAAACGATTTGTGTTATTTGCAGAAATTACATTACAGGTAAATTCATTTCGCATATTTGTACGTACATATCTAAGCAAAAGAATTCCAAATCGGAAAAGAAATATATATTTCGTAAACACTTATTGTAAGAATTTTCTGTTTTCCGAAAACACACCGGCACGCCCGTTCAGAAGTCTATCACTCGAATCACTAAACTCTATGACGACTACCGTGCCGGTGTGCTACGAATGTAGGTGAACAAGTGTTTTATTTTTAAGGTATGTCATGAGACGGGATTTTTCTCATGGATTGCTCACGAATATAATTTGACAAGTTTATATGCTACAGTATCTTTTCCTTTAACAACTCGGCCATCCTACACAATCACTGTCCCAGTGATTCAATACCATACTTAAACTACAGGTTGTTAGTGTTGCCAACCAACAAGTAACCAACAATTTGTCTCTTGTTGGAAGACCACACAGCAACCAACAATTTGTCTCTTGTTGGAAGCCCACACAGCAACCAACAACTTGTCTTTTGTTGGAAGATCACACAGCAACCAACAACTTGTCTCTCGTTGGAAGATCACACAGCAACCAACAACTCTGTTTCTCGTTGGAAGATCACACAGCAACCAACAACTTTTTTTTGGTTCTCGTTGGAAGATCACACAGCAACCAACAACTTGTCTCTCGTTGGAAGATCACACAACAACCAAGAACTCTGTTTCTCGTTGGAAGATCACACAGCAACCAACAACTCTATTTCTCGTTGGAAGATCACACAGCAACCAACAACTTGTCTCTCATTGGAAGATCACACAGCAACCAACAACTTGTCTCTCGTTGGAAGATCACACAGCAACCAACAATAAATACAAATAATATCAGAACCTTTCTTACAGATTTATTAATTATGGGTTCGAATAAGTTCTAATTCAGGAACACATATATGTAAGAAAGTGAAAATATCCAAAATTTAGTGAACATAAATGAATGAAATTGAGTCATGTAACTATTGGAACATACGGTTAAGTAAATTTTTTTTTTTTTTTTTTTACGATCATTGCGGTAGTACGGTAGTATTGTTAAGGCAGGTTCTCACCTTGTGGATCCGAAAAAGTGCACTTTTTTTAGGAATTTTTTTTGAGAAAACGGTTAAAGATACAAAGCTGAAAGCTTTTTTCTGGATATGAACACACATTTATTTAGAGAATACAATTTTTCAAATTGAATGAATAAAAAAACGGGGGCCACGGGGCGTCCATCAGTGGCGGCATGTCGGCGAGGAGGTGTCCCGCTACCGGAAGTGATTCCGTCAAAACCCGTCATCCGAAACACAAAAATCGAACACATTCTTAATGTGTACCGAATTATCTATTGAATGAACCACGATCATGAAAAAAAAATAAAAATTACAAAAGTTATGAGGTTTTGAAAAAAAAATTAAGATTTTCGCATTTTTTTGTTCACTTATTATTTTTTTAAATAAACAATTTTCAATATTTTTGGCTGATCGTGGTTCGTTTATTAGAAAAAACCCTAAGGAACATTTTAAAAAAATTTGGTGACGATTGGTTCATTCCAGCGCCTTCAATCACTTCCGTAAGGTCCGAAAATGTGGTTCTCAGAAAAACGCGTTTAAAGTTTAAAGCGCGCTCGGCCGGTGCTCGAAACTGCTCTATGTAACGGCCTGTAACTTTTGTAATTTTTCAGATTTTGATCTGAAATTTCTGGAGCACATTTTTGAAACATATATCTACACGATAAGGCAAAAAAAAAATCGGTTTTTTTTTCCCACAAGGTGAGAACCTGCCTTAATTAGTTAGTCTGATAGTTCAACATATCTGGTGAAATTGCGAGAAATCTATAAAATCTAGAATAAAAACAAAGTAAAACTAGAAAATAAACACTAAAACATTAATTTTCGTCGTCTGACGATAACAAATCCTCCTCCTCGTGAACTAAGGAAAAGTCGGTAAGAGAGGCCCAAGGTTTTAATTTGTCAGCTGCCTGCACCGATTCAAAAGGCCGCTGTGAAACCTGAGTCGTACTTGTATCGCTTATAACATATCTATCATTCCCAGCACCTTCTTGACTACATAAGGACCCTTATACTTAGCCAATAATTTTTTGGAATGTCCGGTTGTAGGGTGTTCTGCTTTAACCAGCACCATATCGTCCTCCAGATACTTCTTCGGCCCACAATGATTATTGTTGAACTGGGTTGCTGCCTTCTGGCCTGTTTCGTCTAAACACCTCTTCACACGGTCCCGAATTGTAGATAAAGGAATGTTCTCCTCTTCGTCTTCAATTTCTTGGTCTAATGCGATACTTAAACTGTTGCCCAAAAAATTTTTGGCGGTAAACGTAAACAAGAGCTTCTGCGGTGTTTGGCCAGTGACAGTGTGTTCAATGCTGTTAATGCCCCACTGTATAGCGCTGACGTGTTGGTCCCAATCACGATTGTCGATGTCATCTGACATTGTGCTGAGTGCTGTATTCACCGTGCGGAAGTATCGTTCAATTTGCCCGTTAGCACGAGATGTTCGCACTGCTGTTAATATGTGTTTAATGCAATTTTCCTTGCAGAAACCTTCAAGCATTTTTTATGTAAACGCGGTACCGCGGTCACTAATTATTTGATTGGGTATTCCAACAAAGCTCGCGACTTCCAAAAGAGTGTTTAAACGAATCTAGTGGTTGTATTTTTTACTGGTTTGAGTATTAAAAATTTTGTGAATGCATCGATTACTCCAAATATATATTCATTTCCCTTTTTGCTTTTTGGAAATGGACCCACATGATCAATGTGTACTGTGTGGAATGGAATGGCACATTTGTCAATTGGAATTGTAACGTTTTGGACTGTGACCACTTTGTTCATTTTTCCAAAGGCGGGTACTTCCATTCCACCAAAACCTAATGACTTTGTTTGACAGTGTTGATAGTCCCAACTGAATTCTTGCGCCTTGGACAGCTTTATTGTAGAGCACTCGCTTCCAAGATTCAGAAACGCGTTAATATTATTTCCTTCGATCACAGCGTTTTGAGTGAGCCCATTGGCGACATTTAAACGGCGGACTTTCGGTGTTGGTGCCACGTTAGCACGTTCATATTCTCGTTTACGCGGACGTTTGCAGTCGCGAGCAATATGGCCAATTTCGCGGCAGTTGAAGCACATTCTTGTTTCGGCGCACTTATTTTGATATTCTACGTTGTTTTTTTCATTAACGCGCATGTAGTTTCGGTTGGTGCTCGAATTCGCCAAAAAATTAAATCGATTTTTCTGTTGCTCAATGATGTTAATATGGGCCTTTATTTGCGCTAAAAGTTCCTGTAACGATTTGGAACTCGAAAATGAACCCGTTACTGCCGTAATCAGTTCTTTATCTTCTAGGCCGGAGACAATAAAACTTTTCGCGCACTCATCACTGAATCCACAATTTCGTGCAAGTGCAAAGACGTCATAAAAATATTTCTCAATACTTTCATCGCGTTTTTTTGTGCGACGCATAAGTTGCATATATGCCGCACTCTCATCGCGCACTGTTGGGAATGCTTCCAGTAGCATTGTTTTGAATGAAGCCCATGTAAGTTCTCTGTCTTGTATGGCAGAGAACCAGGACGCAGCGGCTTCTTCTAACCGTAGTGCGGCGTAAAACAATGCTGTCGCATCTTCCCATTTGAATATTTCTTTTACTTTTTCTATGTTATTTATCCACTCGCGCGCGCTTGTCCCTGTCGGTTGGGACGGATTGAACGGCGGAATTGATCGCTTACACTCCTCCAGCCCACAAACTATGCTGGGTTTTGGAGGAACGTCTCCGTTTTCCATTTCGAACGATTACGAAAATTAATTCAACAAATTTTTTGTTTTTTTGAAAAAATATCCCACTTCTGATTTATTGTAAGAATTTTCTGTTTTCCGAAAACACACCGGCACGCCCGTTCAGAAGTCTATCACTCGAATCACTAAACTCTATGACGACTACCGTGCCGGTGTGCTACGAATGTAGGTGAACAAGTGTTTTATTTTTAAGGTATGTCATGAGACGGGATTTTTCTCATGGATTGCTCACGAATATAATTTGACAAGTTTATATGCTACAGTATCTGTTCCTTTAACACACTTCATAAAAACTCCTTAATAAGTTTTTATCTCTGCAACTCACTTTTGTAGGAACGGAGAACATTGAAAGGAAGTCTTATAAAAGACATTCCATTCAAGACCGTCAAAGACTAATAGATGCTGCTGACAGAGGTGATGACTGGGTGACAGTAGCCACGACAATGGGCATAAACCATAAAACTGCTTACACTTGGATTTCGTCCGAACACAGCACACCACTGGCAAGAGGTGGAAAAAAGCCAAGAATCCTCACGAATGGTGAACTCGCTACAATCCTCACATGGGTCGAGGACAATCCCAGCTTAACGTTGAAAGAAATTTCGGCGCGTATCAACAATTTGAAAAGCAAGTGACGGTAGCAACTGTGGGCAATTACCTAAGAGGGCAGTTGTATACAAGAAAGAATTTGCATCGCGAGCCCGCTACGATGAATAGCGCACAAAACAAGGAAAAACGTGCTTTGTACACCACGACTCTGAATAATTTGATTCAAGCCGGGAAACAAATGATGTGGATCGATGAGACCAACTTCAATCTGTTTTGCAGACACACACGGGGAAGAGCCGTTGTGGGCAGACGAGCTGTTTGCGTTATACCATGTGCTAGGGGTGCGAACATTCATCTAATCGGAGCAATATCCACTACTGGTGTGATAACTATCGATTGGAAACGTGGAGCATTCAAATCAGCGGATGCAAGCAACTGGATGCGAAGTGTAATGTACAAATGGGTAGAAAAATGGAACCGTTTAGAAGAATTAGTAGTTGTTTTCGATAATGCGCCTTGTCACGCCGCTTTAGAACGGAGCGTCAGCGAACACTCCGATGGGAAAGCTGGTGTTTTACGTCTTGGTCCCTACTCGCCTATGATGAATCCAGTTGAAACAATATGGTCCAAAATTAAATCCTATGTGAAATCACATATGCGAGTACCAGAAGTTCGCGGACGAGGAGTGACTGAGCAGCGTCTCACGTACCTGGAAGCCCTGATTGATGAAGCAAAAGAAACCATAACTGGTGGAGACTGCGCTCGTGCCATGCAGCACACAACTACATTTCACGCCGCTGCAATTGCATTTGATGATATGTCAGTTGGCAGCTAAATTGAATGTTTTGTATTCGTAACTGCACAGTTACTGGAAGACAATTTGAAAAATTCTGAAATTCAATTTTACAACACTGAAATACAATTTGAAAAATTCTGAAATACAATTTGAAAAATCTGAAATTCAATTTGAAAATCTGAAATACTGTTTTAAAGGCTGAAATTTAATTTTAAAATCTGAAATACAGTTTTAAACGCTTAAATTTAATTTTAAAATCTGAAGTACAATTTGAAAAATCTGAAATTCAATCTTAAATTTCAGAATTAATTTGAAAAATATGAAATTCAATTTTAAAATCTGAAATACAGTTTTACACGCTTAAATTTAATTTTAATATCTGAAATACAGTTTTACACGCTGAAATTCAATTTTAAAATCTGAAATACACGTTGCATTTTCTGATATACAACTTGAAAAGGTGTAGTCGAGTGGCGAATGGGCCCGTTGTGATAGCACAGGTTGAGGGTCTGTCTTACTGCAAGTCGGGAAGCCTATTCAAGCCATTTTGAATTGTGGATGAATTCAAGCAAGTATTTGATGTAAGCTGAACTGAGGTCATTCAAGTTGTCAAAGAAAGGAGAGCCTAGGGTTTTCCATCTGAGCCATATGACATATGTCATATGGCTCGAAACACGTCCTTACTGGAATGATGGTACAGATGGCAAAAGATAGTTGTTTTTATGATATCTGGGAAATTGTTTTTTGTATAGCCGAGCGATAACTCAGGCAACAATAGATGCTGTATTACTGGTCTGGCTGTATAAAGGTCAGTTCGCAGCGTCAACTTCTGGCACACGTAAACAAAGTCGGTGTTATATTTGTCCACCAGCCATCCCCAAAACGCAGGAACATGTTTACAATAAACTACACAAATCTCCATTCCACTTCCACCCAAATTTGACAAAGATGTGAATACCTAGATTAATTAATTATACTTTTGCAGTAGCAGTTGTTTTCCAGTGGACCCTGTATTTACAAGTTCTTTACTAAATATATAAAACTTAAATAAAACGTCTTTAAGTAGTAACTGGATTTGGAAAAGTATAATCAATTAAGTTTTTCAGTAGTTTAGCTTATATGAGCCTGACAGTCTCACTTCTGGGTTTACGTTACTTTTAAAAATCTGGGAATTAGGATTAAAGAGAAATAACTGCTTTGAAGAAAGTTTTTTTTTTAAATAAAAGTAACTTTCGATCCATGCATTCGAAATGCAAATCGAATATGTTTACCTGTAAACCCCACCGCCAGTGGAGCCTGCAGCACGGTGATTCGTGTTACTGTTAGAATTAACTGAATGAGAATTAATTTGCTGTTGCTGCTGTTGCCGTATGGTGATTTTTTTAGCTGCTTCCGGATCCTCCATTAGCTCCCTAAACTGTTCTTGCCGAATGTCATCGTGTTTGTCCGGTATTAAATAACGACGGATTTCCGCTAGGGCGTAAGCAATGCGAGCATACGCTTCAGCTGGCGGTGCTATTGTTGAGACCTCTACATGGAGCGGTAGATTCAGATGAGCGTACTTAGCGTCGGCAGAATTGCGTAATTCCTCCTCGCGGACGCGATCCTTCATCGAAAAACGACCAAGAATAACAATCTTGCACTGCGTCTCCTCTTGGAGACGACGCAGTGAATTCCCTTTGGGCCCCAGTAATTTTCCCACATAATTAAACTGTGCCAAAACAAGAAAAACAGAAACACTGAAAATAATTAGCATACATTTGACGCTATGCGCTCGACAAACTTAAACCTTTTTATCCTTAATGGGCACATGAACCTTCTGTGACAGTTTTATGGTGCGTTGTTGATACACATCGGCATACTGCTCACGTGTTGGGATTCGCCCGTTCAGCTGTAAACGTTCTAGTGCTATGAAGAAATGGGCTGTGATATAAATTCCCACCAGTCTTCAACAGGCTAGCAACTAACCTTCATCAATCAGCTTTATCGCCAACGGAAAGTGATTCTCCATTCTGGTGCGCTCGGCCAGTAGCTCCTGCATGTACTTCTGCGCGGCCTCGTTCAGCCGCGAAGGGTTTTTACCGGCCTCCTGAGCCAACTCGTGCTCGTGAGTTCCATTGTTGTATTCGCCGACCTCACCGCCACTCGTGCCAATGCCACCACGCACACCATTTTCCGCCATTCCTTTTTTCGGTTCTGCACTACTTTTCTTTAAGAAATTCAAGCACCACTTAGCCTTGCTGGGCGTTATTCTATTATATTCACTACAACTAATCCACTCTTATAATGCAATTTAAACTAATCAGAAAAAAATTAGAAATATGCCTCTCCCCAGAAACCTATCAACACTTCACGGACTAATTTTTCTTTCCCAGAAGCAGCGAAAATTTTTGACAGTTCGATGCATTCGCCGCAGCTGTTTTTTTCGCTCGGTGCTTTGCGATTAATTTCTTTCTTTTTTCTAAACGGACACAAAGAGAACAAGAATGCACTGCTTGACAACATTTCTACTTTACGCAGTGTTGCCACATGATTTAAAAGCACTTCCCCGAAAATTAGGTCACTAAAAACAAAAATTTCCTCCCAAACTTATGCCCCGTTCTGACTATGTCATATATGGTGTCATTTCTAGGCAGTTAAATGAAAACGGGTTGTCATATGGTGTCATTTGCGTTTGCTTGCATGTATGACTACGATTTGCCATATGAAATGACAATCAAATGAGAACGATAGAATTTGTGTCGATCGATCGATTTGTCTACGTTTGACGCATGGTAGAATAATATTCAGGTAATTTCATTCGATCAAATTTAAAAGTCAGTTGCTGTTTTGACAAATAAGAAGACAATTTTAATGATGCAGAAAAAAGTATGAATGGTAGGAAATTTATTCAGGAATAGTAGTTTGTAGTAGTTAATTTTAACAATTGATTTCGATCAAATTTGGATAACTGCTGTAATTTTGTTCAGCAAATTGAACATTACAACCGATGCGGCAAATTCAATGAATTTCGGTATTAAGTATCGACAGCAAAATGGCTTTTCTGGTTTTGACATCGGTTCTACGGTAATTAGGGACCGCTGATTTCGAATCCGAAAACCGTTTTTAAAACTGAGTTTCCGTTTTGGCAAAAAATGGGCGGGTCACTTTTTCGGAATTTCCCTGACTTTTTTCACGTTTGGGATTGTAATTTGTAAACCAATAAACCGGTTGACATGATTTTCAGGTTGTGGCATTTACAACACATCACGGCTTCTTTTTTGATGCAATTTATTTTTATAACTTTTAAAATTTCGCGATAATTGGACCTCAAGTTATTCGAGAACAGGAAAACTGTGCAAACGAATGACAGTGGCCACCACGGCTTTAGGATTGGTAGGGAGACTTCGTCCTGTATCAGGGTATTAAAAACCCAAAAACACAGAAGACGTCGTGCGAAAAAGCGCTGGTGGATTCGACCTGGGCTTACCCACAGATCCACCAGTGGATTTTACGAAACGCTGCGGGCAAGGATTCGTTAGCAGGACCCTCAGTGGTTCCGAGACTTCGTCCGGATGTGTGTGGACGACTTCGACCTTGTGGCACGTCTATCGCCACACATCAATAAAAAAAGCACGCAGTTTCGTCAAGCGATTACGGGGCGAAATGTTCACATTTTCAAATGCAAACACAAATGATTTGCCAGCATGTTGACATTTTTTGTTTTGTCGTCAAACGAAGTCAAATCGTTCGTTCGACACAAATTCTATCGTTCTCATTTGATTGTCATTTCGTATGGCAAATCGTAGTCATACATGCAGGCAAACGCAAATGACACCATATGACAACCCGTTCCCATTTAACTGACTACAAATTACACAATATATGACATAGTCAGAACGGGGCATTAGAGATTAAAGAACTCATTTTCGTAACAATATTAACGCTCTTTGTTTTGCTCACACAAAGCACAACGGCTTTGATCACTGCCAAGCAAAAGCAAAATTGTGTGCGCTCACTTTACATGCGTTGAAGTCTGTGGCGCAAGCAGGACTTCTTTTAAGAGGGATATTTCACTACTAATTTTTGTATTTGAGGGGGTTTGGATCTCCAAACGTTCCCGTCCCGTGTGCGCTACTGATTAAAACAATCAACCACCAAAAAAATCAACACAAGAGCAAATAGAGCTCACACGCATATTCATATCTCTGCTGACTGCAAGCAGAGTTGCTTGCGTGGCTTCATCGTTGCGCAGAGAGAGTTGCTTGCGTGGCTTCATCGTCGCTCTCCGGATGTGGCGCTGCTGTGAAAACCACTCTCACGTGGCTTTATTGAAAAAGCCACGGCAAATTTTTGAAGCGCCACTGATTTGTATGAATTGTCTTTGGCTGAGCATTCTAGTAAACACACACAGCACAGTATGTTTTGTTGGTACACATTGGCGACAGTTATCTTCAACGTAGGTTTTGTTATTGTCTAGCGTATGAATTCGTTTATATGTATTGGTGTTTGCTCTTCCATAAGAAGGTTTTGGGCACCCCTGATTTAAAATATCGAGTATATTGGCAGCATTAACATTTGACAGAATATTTGCTTAATTTTGACGGTGTTACTGGCGTTCGCTGAGGGAAGTGCAAGTTATTGTAAAAATGGATAAAATCTTAAAACGGTAATTTTTTTGATTCTGCTAATACTGTATAAAACTAAATACTAAATTTTTTTAGAATCGAATCAAATGTAAGTTCCTTTTTGAACTCTGAATCACTGCAAGCCGACTCTGATGCCGTGGACCAATGACTACATGACGCGAAACTCGGAGGGGTCACGGTTGCTAATTCGGTAAAACCAGGCCCCAGAGTCGCAAATTCGGCCCCAGAGTTGATTAGGGTTCGTACAGCAAATTCTCCATACAAAAGCCAGGGCAAGGGATGCTGGTGCGTTCGATGTTTATTTGCAAATAAAATAATTGGTTTTTTTTTCTTTCATTTTGTAGTACGTTTATAGGAAATTGATTGCAAAAAAACGTTGTTGCTCAAAAACGTCATAAGTATGTTGCATCGTGTTCTAATATGAGTTTACTTCCGTTTTTGCTGACTGCCTTCAAAGACTTAACGTTTGAATTACTTGAGTTGCAGCTCTGCGTTTGAAAAGAGTTCAACTTGCCATCACTGTTTCTTGCTGTACTAATAATAATAATAATTAATAATAATAATAATTGACTGGCACGACAGCCCGCTTACGCGAGACTAAGGCCTAGCTTCCCGCAACTACCCGTGTTGTGCGTGTGAATTTGTACGCGGGTTGAAGGGACCTACAGTTTAATGCCGGTTCCGAACGGCAGGTTGGGAGCTTTTTCATAAGCAATTTTTACTCTCAGAGGTTTGCCATTTCCAGCTGAGAGGACAGCCACCGAAAGAGAAAACGAGTTTTCCCGTTATTTTTTTAGGTGTTATTACAGGCAGTATTTGAACCTGAGGTTGCTGCCTGCGACTCGCGGTCCAACGCACTAACCAACTGAGCCACGGCGGCTGCACTAGAAACGGCAAACTCAATGATAAATCAATTGAAGGAAAAAGCAACCGAATATCTGCGTATGACTTCAGCGTATGAAATAAATTATTTCTGCTTTTTTTTGTACGCGTTTTCAATCAAAACTACTTAGACCAGTAAAACAACTTGGTTTGCAATGCTATATTTACAGCGAATAAGAAAAGTTAGCACTTTAAGATGCAAACAATTGACTGGTAACCGATGCTGTGCTGTTTTGGGTAAAAAAACCCGTACACTATCGGACGATTGGAAAAAGTAAAAAATGGTCTGAAAATCATTTCTCCTCCGAGTTTCGCGTCAGGTAGTCACTGCAGTGGACTGCAAGTAAGGAGATTTAAATATATCCAAAAGTACAAAATCGAGTGAGAAACTGGCCGGGAATGGTTGCAAAATATTGAATGCGCGCCTTCTGTAAATTCTGCCAAATTTTTCTTGTAAATGACGTTACGCACTTACACCGGCACAACACCGGAACAACAACAAAACATATCAATGCGGTGAAGGCGAAGAGATCGACTGAAGAAAACGTCTATTACAAAGAGCGTTAGAAAAAGTTCTGCATCTAAACTTTAGATTGTAAAGCCATAGGCACGGATCTTGCAACGGTAATGTACAGCGTGCAACATTCCGTCATTGGTGGTGGCAAAATTGAAAACCGCAGAGCGGTATTAATGTTTATTTATCGTTATCGTAATGTTTATTGCCGCCATAGCTCAGCTGGCTAGTGCGTTGAGCCGCGAGTCAAATGCGACGCTCTAACCCAGGTTCAAGACTCCGTTGCTGCTAACACCGAAAAAAGAAAAAACAACAATTTTTCTTTCAGCGGCTGTCCTCTCAGCAGGAAATGTCAACTCGCCGTTCGGAATCGGCATAAAACTGTAGGTCCCTTCCAACCTTGTAGAAATTCGCACGCACAACACGGATGGTTGCGGGTAGCTAGGCCTTAGTCGCGGTATAGGGCTGTCGTGCCAGTCAATTATTAAATTATTAGTGTTTATTGTTATGCGGCCCATACACGTTGCGATTTGTTGTATAACTGGACAAGGTTGTACACAAAATTGCAACGTGTGTAGCGCAGTTGTACGTGTCGCACAACTGGTTGTATGAAAAACAAAATATTTTGATATTTCGGTCGTGTTGTGTGAGCGGTCGCAACGTGTGGGCATGTTATACAATTTCGTGCAACTTTCTGATTTCATCCGTGTTTTAGCTTTTGTGCGTTGCGAACGAAATGGACGATCGCAGCGAAAACTGGAGAGATTTTATCGAAGCTTATCGAAATTTGCCGGAACTATGGAACAGCAAATGTGGAAAAAACAAAAATAAAAGTTTTCGTCACACCGCATATGAAACACTTTTGACAACCTATACAAAAATTGATCCCAATGGTACTATTGAGTGCGCGAAGAAGAAAATAGCCAATATGCGGACATGTTATCGACGTGAACTGCAAAAAATTCACCAAAATTAAAAATCTGGCGCTGGGTCCGATGACATTTATGTCACCAGCCTATGATACTTTGATTTGTTTGAATTTCTAAAGGATTTAGAGATACCAGTGGCAGGTCCCTCGAGCATGTGTTCGGACGATGAATTGGAAAATATTTCCACGGACACAGCGTTTGAATTTCCAATGGTTTCTTCCTCTTCTATAATTTCATTGATGATCAGAAGCGCAATTATTTTCTTTGTCATTTCGGCTGCACTCAACAAAATTTATGAGAAAAATGAAGTTGGGCGAACGAGTTGTGTCGGAAATCGCAACGTGTGTGTCCTAATGACAAACCTGCCGCGCGACCAGATTGTAACGTGTATGGGCCGCTTTATATTATGTTTTGAATTGTTTAATAAACACTTTATAATGTGGTTTTTATTTTCACGGATTTGAACGTCTGATGCGTTTGGCGGTCGTAAATCGAATGATACGTTCACTTGTCAGCACCGAAGCCCAGGGTTGTATTTCCTGAACTCCGGTGCTGCCAAGCTATTATACTTAAACATTAAGGTCTCACAACTCGGGCAACCTGCCAATTTATCGTCCCGATAACTATTCTATTGTATTGCCCGAATCCTTTTCAAGGGCAACCTTTCCACTCGGCTTTGAGATCCACTTACATATTATATTTGCCTCCACTACACCATCATACGGCAGCTGGGTCAATTGGCAGTTATCAACATCACGTACGACGTAATGATTGTTTCCTAAGACGTCATGAATTACATACGGGCCTCGGTACTTGGGTATGCACTTTTTATTCGTACCGACGACATTGTCGACATTCCGAATAACTACAAAATCACCTACGTCATACCTTTTAGCTCGAGGAAATACTTTAGATTATATTCCTGTGCATCCTCCATCGCCTGCGATGCTTTTGAGCGTATATTCACTTAGTCCCTAGCAATGTCATTCTTTTCTTCAAGATATTTTGTTAGCTCGTCAACCACGTCACCTCGCTGTTCCACACCACACAACAGGATACTCGGAATAGTTTTCGTGGCACTATGAATTGAGTTATGATAGCATGTTCAACCTGTAGCAATCTGCTCTACCAGTCAGCATGTGTAATTGGATCGCTTATTTTGCCTAACATGGTTTTCTCTCTTAACTCTTTCTACCTGCCCGTAGGCTTGTAGAGATGCCACAGCCCCCAAATTCGAGTGATGTAAAGCAAGTTCCTCTATCGGATATTATCCGTTTGGGTCGACTATAGTAATTGAAGTATTTGTCCAACGCGGCGGTAACCTCTCTCGTACTAGTCGAATTAGTAGGATATAATTTTACAAACTTTTTTTCAACCGCCTGGTGGCCTATCTTCTCATGGATCATACGTATTACATTATCCCCCATTTCATTTCATTTATTTCAAGTCGACAGTAATTGAACTTACAGACTAAGCAAACAACAATATAAGAACTTAAAAATATAGTAGAATAACAATAGGAATAGAACTAAGAATAGAATAACAATAAGAATAACGTCATTTATAAAAGCAGTTCAGAAGTGATTTTAATTCTTGTTTGGAAATGGAAAGATCGAGGTTAAGAGAACCAGAGATCTTGTTAAATTTGGAAAGCGCTCTCACCAAAGGGGCATTCAAGGCGTAGTAGACCTGCAGGGAGATATGACAAATAAGTCGTAGTGACGTAGGACATAAGAAGGAACACTGAAATTAATTAGACTCAGGAGGTAACGCAATCAACAGAACCACTAATAACATCATGGACGAACACCAAAGAGAGAATAATTCTTCAACTCTCAAGTGATTTAAGGTTTATGAGAGAGCAACGCGATAAATACGGAGGAATGGGATTGGAAAACTTTAGAGAGCGAAGGCCAAAATTCAAGAAGTATTTTTGAATTCTTTCAATACTGTTACGAATATGACTTCTCTAAGCTGTTCGTATCTGATTGTGCTTAAAAATAAAACAACTTCATTTACTCAGCGCAAACGCAGTCAAAAATCAACAATCACTTTATTTACAAATTTACACTTGTAGTAAAGTAGTAATTACTACTACTATTGCATGTTTCCCCTTTGCTTGCTCGATACTGACTCAGCCTCATTGCGCTGCATACTGCTGCTTTTATACCACTTTTCTTATCGCGCCGAAGTTTCTTGCAACTTCCAATTGGAAAACGCTCGACCATTCTCGCACAGCCCATTCCTTCGCGAACCATCCTTGCCATATTCGACTATACCAAGCGAATTATACCAAATTTGCCGTACTTCAAAGTGCATGCCTAAAAGTATGCTTGGAAAAGCATTCAGGCATAGTACAGTGTGGCACAGCACAGAGTGCCTCCTCGTAGCACTGCCCACCACTTAGACTTGTTCGTCCCGAACAAGTGCCGAGGCTCCGCCGGAGTAAGACGCTCCAAATGGACTACTTTCAGCCTAGTGTTTCCGTTGCAGCAGCGTTGAACTCTGTACACCTCTGTACAACTCTGTCATCAATCTTTGTCACGACTTTGTACGGTCCTTCCCATGATGTTTGAGCTTCTGGAGACAAACCTTCCTTCCGCTGCGGGTTGTTGAGCATTACCAGATCGCCTTCTTGGAACCCTTCTGGGTTAGCCCGTAGACCATAGCTCGACAGACAGCGACAGACTCCTGGCCAATAGAAGCGCCTTCTTATCTTGGCGACAGTTTTTGCGATGCCTAGGTGCCCTCCACTGGAGTCGTTATGGTTTGCCATGATGACATCGTAGATCCGACCTTTTGGGACCACTTTTAGGGATTTTCTGGTCCTGCCATCCCTGCTCTCCCACTCGCGTATAGGCAGCCATCCTTCAGACGTAGACTTTGCCACTGCGCCCAGTAAGCCTTCGCGATCGGGCTCTCACAAGCCATCTCCTGCCAGTCCGGCCGTACTCTCTGCGCTTTGATGATTTTTGTGAGATCCGTATACTCGCGCTGGTCCTTCTGTAGCCTTCTCGCAAGCCAATCTTTCTCTTGTAGAACTCTTACCGACCGAACATTCACAATCTGTCCCTTGTTTTCGGCTTGCGAATCATGCCTGCGCTCGGTTTTGCAAGAATGGTGCGGCAGAGCGTCAGCACATCTTGGCGACGTCTGCTGTTCAGAACGCTTCTCTCGCCGATGGCAGTCTCGTGATATGTGGCCTAGCTTCCACATCGCCAGCCTCGCTGGTACCTCTGAGCTCACTGTCCGGCTTTGCGTGACACGTCCAGATTGGGCTCGACGCCTTTCCGCAGATGAATTTTGAACACTTCCCATCCAGGCCGCCTCATAGGTCAACGCGCTTGTCACCGTCTCACGGAATGTCGGCTTCATCATCATCAATGTACTGCGACGCACAATGGGGTAAACATGCCAAAAACCCGCGCATTGCCTATTTTATGCTGTAGTATCTATACGGTTAAAGATAAATACCTCAAATTTGGACATCTCCTTCAGAACTCTTCAGAGATTTGTCCACCATAATTTTATTTTATTTATTGTACCGTGCATCGGCACCCTACAGTCGGCAATTAGGCATTTTTAAAATCTTCATTAGTAAAAACAAAATTTATTTATTTAAAATTAATTACAATAAACATTATAATTAATTATGGAAGCGCTAGCTGCCAGGGCTATCGGCTTAAGTTTTAATTAAATTACATTTTCAATTTTTAACTTTTTTAAAAACTTATGAATTAATTCTACATTTTGGTGGGATGGATTGGAGAGGATGTTGTATGGGCAAGAAGTTTGAAATATAGATGCATGGAGGGAGGTGAGGGAGGGGCAGTCTACTAAAATATGTTGAATTGTTAAAGTACTAGTATTGCAGAAGAAGCATTGCGGTTGTAACTCTCGTTTTAAGAGATATAAGTGTGTTAGGAGGGTGTGGCCTAATCTTAAGCGTGTAAAGCATTTGTTTGCGGCGGTGGTTGTAGATATGGGAAGACGTAGTGGGGTGCGGGTGTTGTTGACAGCCTTGTAACGATGAGTGTATTGCGTCCAGTTATTGCTTATGTTTCCATAGAGGATATTTCTGGCTTTACAGATGAGGGATTTCGCGGAATATAGGGAAAATGTGTGCAAAGGATACTTTACTGCTGCCTTGGCGGCAGCGTCAGCGTATTCATTGCCAGCGATTCCCACGTGTCCTGGTACCCACATGATTCTTATTCTGTCTTTCATTGATATGAGCAGTTGCTGGGTTTGTTGTACAAATTCCAGCCTGTTACCGATATTGCTTGCTGCTTCGAAGAAGGCAAGGCTATCCGTACAAATTATGTGTTTCCGTTTATTGTACTTTAGTGTTTTTAGACAGGATAGAACAGCTTGGGTTTCTGCTTCGAAGACACTAGCACTTTGCGGTAATATTCCTTTTGTTAGCTCAGATCCGTGTTCATCTACGGCTGCAAAAGCTACTCCGTCTGAGGTTTTAGAACCGTCTGTGAAGATTGGGCTCCATCCGTCCTGCTTAAGTGGGGTGATGATTTCGCGGAACAATTGTACATATGTGTCCTTGTGGGTGTGCTCTTTTCTATGTATTGTTAACTGGCCAACAAAGGTAAGTTGGCTTAAAGACCATGGCGGGTGCGTTAGAGTGGGAGAGCTAAGATTCACGTCAAGTTGTAGCGTTTTCTTGAGCTCGAGAGCTTCACTTAAAGCAGATTTCATCGATAGTATTGTTTTTCGAGATTTTAAAAGTTGAATTTCTTTGTGCAGGATATGTGTTGGGCTGCAGAACAATCTCGGTAATAGGCCACAGCGTAGGAATGTAATGCGATCTTCAACTTCTAGAAATCCTCCTTCCGCTAGCAAGTTCTTTGTAGGTGTAGTTCTAAAAGCGCGCAAGCTTGCCCTCACAGCAGTATGATACGGAGCTTTAATTAAGTTTAGATTAGTTTTAGCACATTTCCCGTCTATTTGTAGACCGTAGTCAATTTTTGACAGTACCATTGCTTTTGTAGCGTTTAAAAGAGTGTTAGTGTGGACGTGACTTTTAGTAGATGATAGGTATTTTATTGCATTAAGCCTGGCAGTGAGATTATTTCTTAAGTATGTACAATGTTGCTTAAAACTATTTTTTTTATCGAAAATTAGCCCAAGAATTTTTAATTGATCTACATTTTGGATGCTATTATTGTTAAGTCTTATAATGAAATTGCTACAGCTAGTTTTCCTACATATTTATGTGCAGATGCTTGCATTTTGTAAATGAAATTTTTGCACCTGAGTGCAAGGACCAACTCTCAATCGAATCTACAGTTTTTTTTAGTTGTTCATTTACTTTATTGATGTCTTGGTTTTTACAGATGACGTATAGGTCATCAGCGTAAAGACAATGTTGTATATTTTTATTATTTTGGATGAGCTTACTAAGGTCTTCGAAAGCTATAGAGAATAGGACTACCGAGAGTGGAGAGCCTTGTGGTATACCGTTATGAAGTGGGTGTATGGAAGATATTGAATTATTTACACGGCAGCGCATTTGTCTGTTTGTGAGGAATGCTTTGATGTAGTTAAACATTCTCGGGCCGATTCCCCATTCTTGCAGCTTGTTAAGTACTATATGTGGACCAATATTATCGAAGGCTTTTTCAAAGTCGATGGAGAGTATTGACATATGGTTTTTTGCGGAAAGACATTTGCAAACTAAGTGGTCTATATAAAGCAACGCGTCTATAGTACTTAAGCCGGACTTGAAGCCAGCTTGATAAGGTGAGAGTAATTTCGCGCTGGATAGAAACCATGCGAGCCTTTTTGCAATTATTTTTTCGAGGAGTTTTCCTATGCAGGGTAATAGGGAAATAGGGCGGTAGCTGGATATTTCCTCTATTTTTTTGTTTGGTTTTTTTATTGGGATTATAACAGCCGTTTTTTTGAACTGGGGTATAATCCCTGTAGAAAAGGTTAGATTATAGAATTTAGTAATCCTAGTGAGAAGGCAACGAGGAACTTTGCGTAACATTTCGTAAGTAATTTTGTCCGCTCCAGGAGAGGAACCTTTTACAAGTTTTAAGCAGGTTTCTAGTTCAGTGTGGTTGATGTCAGATTCCAACTGCATGGCAAATTTATTATTTGTGTGAGTAATGTTGATTAACAGAGAAGAATTTTTGTGTGTAAGAAATTGCTGTGGAAAGTTATGGTCGTTCAAGATTCCACAATAGTAGTGTGCAAAGTTGTTGCAGATTGATTGTGGGTGGGTTGTAGTGCCGTTCCCTACTTTTAATAACTTAATGTTGCTAAAAGTGTACTCTCCGGTAAGTGTTTTAATGCCACGCCAGACATCAGACACTGTTGTGCTGGGATTTAGTGTTTTAGTAAATTCTTCAAAGCTTCTTTTTTTTGCTATCTTTTTTTCTCGAATAAAAGCTGCATTTTTCTTTTTGTATTCTATTCTTCTAAGGTTGTTTAAACTCATATCTCTTTTATACTTTTTCCAAGCTGTTTGTTTTTCTTCTCTGAGATTCTTGAGCTCCATAGACCACCATGGAACGTTGGGTTTTGTGTATTTGCTTCGGGTTTGTGGAATCGAGATATTGGCTGCTGATCGAATTATTTTACGGATTATGGCTGCTTCTTTGTTAATGTCTTTTGATATGTCTAATTTTGAGTTTAATTCTATTATGTGATTTTGATACTTCGACCAATCAGCAAGTTTACAATTGAATTTTGAAGGTTTTGGGGGGGTAGAAGAACTATGTGCGGGGAAATTTAAAGTTATAATTATAGGAAAATGATCGCTATTATGGAGGTCGTCTAAAATATTCCATGAGGTAGATGGGTAAAGAGAGGGTGAGCAAAGAGTGAGGTCGATATTAGTGAAAGTGTGGTGCGTGGAAAAATGAGTTGGGCTGTTATTGTTAAGGAGAGAAATATTAGAGTATGGTGAGTTATGGATTTATTATTAGTCTTTGTTGTAGGTAAATTTGAGCTATTATTCGAAAGATTTGTTTTTGCGTTTAGAGTGTGGGATGAATCGTGTATTGTTGAGAGATTATTATAAGGTTGAGAATTAATTTGAGTGAAGTTTTGAGAAGAGTTTGTTAGTTCGGTATGTAGACTGTGAATTAATGAGGAGGAGGAGTGAGTGGGTTGTGTGTGTGTATTGTGAGTGATTGACGCATCGTTGTTAGGGTGTGAGTTGATTTGAGAAAGATTGTGAGTGGGCTTTGAAAGACTGCTGATAGTGTTCTCTTGTGGGTTGGTGGAGTGTGAAGAACCAGAGGGCAGGGTGGTTGTGGTAGTTTGTGGTGTGTTTTGCTTATTTTTGTAGGTTATGTCGTTTTTTGTAATAGATGCGTATGTTGTTTTCGATGTTGAGTCGTTTGGGTAATGCTGTTGGTATATTTTCCTGGCTTCGCCAATGCTACATTTGTTTTGAGTTTTGATTTTTAGGATTTCTTTTTGTAGCTGGTATTTGGGGCAGGCGTTGGAGAAGGAGGGGTGATCGTTGAGACAGTTTGCGCACATAACGCGGGTGCATACTAAGGGGCTGTGGGGGGAAGGTTGCAGTTGGAGCATGCGGGATTATTTTTGCAATGCTTAGTCGTGTGACCTAGTAGTTGACAGTTCTTGCACCGCATCGGGTTTGGGAAATACTCTCTTCCTTGTACTGAGTACCAAGCTACTTCGAGTGAATTTGGAATCTTGTAAAGGTCAAATGTTAGAAGTATTTGGCCGGTGTGGACTTTTTTGCCTTCTGGAGTATTTTTCATGAATTTGTACACACTGGTGACGCCTTGAAATTTTAAGGATTCTAAGATTTCTTCTTCGTTGGTGTTGATTAGGTTTCTGTCAAAGATGGTACCTTTGGACGAGTTCAGAGATTGGTGCAAGGTAATTGAAACTGGACAAAGGCCGCCAAAGTTTTTAGTTTTTACGAATTTCTCTGCCACTCTGGGTGTCTTAGCGAGGATTAGGAGACTTCCATCTCGAAGGAGGCTGACTGTTTCTACTTCCGTGCTGATAGAATCAATTGCTTTCTTTTTGGCAAAGACGCTGAATGAGGACAGAGGCTTAGCGTCATCAGAGGACTTGACAACGACAAACTTTGGGTTGTGTTGTGGTTCGTGTGTAGAGTGAAGGGGTGTAGAGGGGTCTCTGGTTGACTTTTTTTCTTTTAGATTTTGGGCTGGAATAATCTTCCAGGTCTATAAACCGATTCCCCGAAGGGATCGGTTGGTCACTCCACATGGTTCACTTACTGATCTTCTTTGTTCTTTTTTTGGCACTTTGAAATGTGGGCGAAATGAAAAAAGAGAGTGAGAACACTGTACACTGTGTTAAGGAGAAAATCACTAAATAGCACACTAAAGAAGAAGGTAGAAAAGCAGCCGCTCGCAACGAAAGCTAGTCGATGACTGTAAAAACAAAACCAAAGTTATAGTATTTAAATCGACCCCAACTGACTTCTGAATACTCTGGATTGTAGCCACGCCCCGATTTTTCGCCTCCTTTCATAAAACACCCACATAAAACACATACATGTAGGGTAACTCGTATTTAAACAAAAAACATTTTATATGGGTTGATACGGCTCATAACGGGTTAATGGTACTTCCCACCCCCACTTAAAGGGTCATTCTCATGCGCGGACAGGAAAAATGGACATTTTTCAGAAATTATTTCCTTTGTGAATACGAGGAATTATCAAAAAAAGATATTCCACTTTAATTTATTCATTGTTATGGTACAAAAATAAAAAAAAAATAAAATTTTTTTTTAATTTTTTCAAACACTTCTTTTCGATTAAAGACACGGCTTCTGCCGCGTCATGGTCAGCTGGCGGGGATTGTTTTGAGTCACAGGATTATCTGAAACATAAATTTCAAAGAAATTCTTAATCAGTATGAACGTACCTCTCGCCCGTAGTAAATATGAATTTTTCCATAAGAATCTCACAAAATGGCAGGCATTGGAAGTTAGAGCAGTAAAAAATGGTTGTTTTTGAAGATTTTATCAATGAAAAAAATATGAAATTTTTAACATATGAGAGTGAATTTACTAGGGGCGATAGCTAACAGTATGTAGAATGACGTGACAAAATCGCAGAGAGATCGGATGAATGGTTTTTTTTAAATCATCCCCGCCATTTCAAAAAAAGGCGTTCCGAGAAAAACACGTTTAAGGGGCACAACTAGTTTGAAATTTTGAAAATTTCGTTTTTTTTGTTTTTGCATTTTTCGATAATTTATACCTTTAAAAATAACATATTAAAATCTTAAGTGAAAATCTTAAATAGTTTCTGAGTTACAGCCTTCTACATAGCAGCTTCTCATTATTTAGAATGGCGCGTTACTTGACGGCCGTACCTGAGTTATTGTTAAACGCGTTTTTCTCAAAACTACATTTTTCAAATTTGCTGCAGCTGTAACTTGATAACAAATCATCCGATCGACTTGGGTCTTTTTTTAGCTTATTGTGTATTTGTTTTTCCATACAATGACCCTCCAGTTTAATGATAGGATGAAAAGTATAATTATGCCAGGCCAGAAACCATCAGATTTTTCATCAAAATTTTAATATTTTTTTAAAAAAACCGCCATTTTGTTGCATTTTATTTTTTTTTTACAACCGAGGGTCATTGTATAGGAAATATAACCTAGTTAAGTAAAATTTTTGGTTTTTTTGATTTCAGGCACTGCGAAGGCTACAATCACTGCAGCAGTGGGATAACTTGCTGAAAATCAAATATTTTCATTTGAAAAAATTACTTTGTATTCATTATTTATGCATAAATATATCTGCAAAATTTCAAAACATTCGATGCAATACTTCACAAAATTCAAAATTCACAAAAATCTCCTTTTTTCAGGCGGTCAAACTAGTTGTGCCCCTTAAAGTTTTGACTAACTGATTGAATCCTTGCTAGAAACCTTGACCGCTCGTTATAAAAATGTCTGTAGAAGCCGAAATACTTGAAATTTTCCAACAAAATGTTGACAGCACCTTCTTCAAGGATGATACATTCCAAATATGTTAAAAAAAAAAATTGATTTTTACAAAATTTCACATGAGAATGACCCCTTAAGGTTATAAATAACCACAAAAGTGCAGATGAAGTTGGTTAATATATAAATATAATACATTTTTCCAATTTAACAAAGTATGCTTATATGGCAACCTTACTTAAAAGTGGGCGTACTATGACCATTTTTACGTCAGAGTTTAGTTAGGCCACTTGTAAATGCTTTACAAAGTTTTATTGAAATATATTGCCTTTTTCGAGAATCATCCTACGTAATTTAATTAATTGACTGGCACGACAGCCCGCTTACGCGAGACTAAGGCCTAGCTTCCCGCAACCACCCGTGTTGTGCGTGTGAATTTGTACGCAGGTTGAAGGGACCTACAGTTTTATGCCGGTTCCGAACGGCAGGTTGGGAGCTTTTTTTCATAAGCAATTTTTACTCTCAGAGGTTTGCAATTTCCAGCTGAGAGGACAACCACCGAAAGAGAAAACGAGTTTTCCCGTTATTTTTTTTTAGGTGTTATTACAGGCAGTATTTGAACCTGTGGTTGCTGCCTGCGACTCGCGGTCCAACGCACTAACCAACTGAGCCACGGCGGCTGCCATCATCATCCTACGTACCAGCCGAAAAAATTGATAAAAAATGTTTTATTTTAGCATATTTATTGATTCAGGTGATAAATCACATCTATTTTTACTTTATTTATTTTTTTTAATACTATATATATGGTGGTATATATCCACCAAGTGTTATAAACGTACCGGCCCATACGCGCGGTAAAAAGTTTTCGGTTCTAATATATTTATTTTCTTACTAGGAGAAGTGAATAAAAGTCCAAAAATCCAACCATTCTGCAGCTTTCCGCAGACAAGTTGGGTATCATTTTTTTTATGAAGGTTCCTACTAACCTTCCCTAAAGATTTTCGATTATCCATGATTATCCATAAAAGTTATACACCACGAAAGTAGGACATTTTCCTAACAAATCGTCCTTTTTGCCCAAACTTTGAGAACTTATATCTTTACAAGAAAATGTTTCATGTGAAAGAATTATATGTCAAATTAATTATAGGAATATGCTTATTATACGTACTAAAAATTATTTGATTATATTTATAAACAACGATTTTATTGTGATTTTTGCACACCCATCAAAAAAGTTGCGTCGACAAAATGAAATTGAGTATAAAAACACCCAACTTTGAATGGCTATATAGCAGCCAGTTTTAGTTCAATTTACATGCAAAAAGTGTTTTCTGATTGCTACATGCATGCAGATTACGAAACAACCAAAAAAAAGTTAGGCCCGTAACTTTAAGATTAGCCGTAATGCGCGGGTTTTTGACATGTTTACCCCATTGTGCGACGTGTCTCCGGGTCATGAAGACCTTCAATAAACGCCTCAATCTTCATCCTCTCGAGATAATCAGCGCCGAAATTCGCGTAGCACAACTGTACGAGCCGCCCAATGTCTGCTGCATATGTCTGCAGCGCCTCGCTGGCTCTTTGCCTGCGGTTCTTCAGTTCACAGTAGTACAGCGGTTTGTTGTGCTCGTCACTGTATTTTGCCACCAGCGCCTTTATGACGGTCTCGTAATCACCTCTAAAACCTTCCGGAACTCTCTTTATTACCTCAGCTGCACGACCTCTTAGAGCCAGTATCAGTCTCCGACCTTTCCTAACATCGGTCCACTGACTCTCCAAAGCAGCCATATCGAATTGTAGTTTGAATGTGTCGAACGACGTAGTACCATCATAAGTAGGAACTTCTATGGCAAAACTTTCCTCAACTGGCTGCACCCTCGCTCGCAGCTGTACCTCTCTAAGTCGTTCGTCTATCTTTCTGTGCATCGAATCTTCCAGACTGTCAACTCGTTTGTTTAAGGACTCATCCAGGTCGTCAACTCGTCTGTTTAGAGAATCATCCAGGCCGTCGACTCGTTTATCCAACTTGAGCTCCCAGGTGCTCCACCTTCACATCGAGCTTGTTGGAGACTTCCACTTTCTGTTCCAAACGTGCAGAATTTTCCTAAAGCTTGTTTTCTATTCGCTCTGCCACTTCTCGGTTCGCAGTTTCGACTTTTGCCGAAATTTCTTGATTCGTAGTTTCCAGTTTCGCTGCCATTTCTCGATTGGACGCTTCCATTTGCGCCGATATTTCACGATTTGCATTTTCGATTTTCGCAGAAGTTTCTTGAAACATGCCTTTGACATTCTCGATTTTCGCAGAAGTTTCCTGAAACAAGCCCTTCATTGCAACCATAAGCTCGCTCATGTCCATTGCCTGTGGTGGCGTAGCCGCTGCAGCCGTACTTTGCATCGATGCAGCACCCGCAGGCGATTCCTCCACTTTGGCCGACGCCTCTTGCTCCTGCGTTCCGAACTCGTGTGCAGCCCACTCGATGCCTCGCGATTCACACGCCTCTCGCAAGCGCAGCTGCAACTCCACCTTTCCGCCAGCAGTCGGCAAATTCCAGGCAGCCAGCTCCTTCTTCAGCTGGTCCACCTTCAGCAGCTCGAATTTAACCAAGTCTGCGTTTTTATAATTTTATTTATTTATTTTTTTTGTTTATTTTCAGTAGCACAATCCCACTTCTGAAACCAAATGTTACGAATATGACTTCTCTAAGCTGTTCGTATCTGATTGTGCTTGAAAATAAAACAACTTAATTTACTAAGCTCAAACGCAGTCAAAAATCAATTTTGAGATAATGAAGTTCACATGACTAACAAACGACAACTTGGATTCTAAAATTACGCCAAGTTCTGTGAAGTCGCTTAGCTTTCCGAGAGGCGTACTAGCAATATGATATGAGGACTGGATAAAGGCTGACGATACAGAAGGTCATATAAAAGCACCACAAGTTGACATTGTCCAAATCAGACTGTAGATCGTCAGCGTCGCAAGGACTGCGGACAGTAGTGTGCATTTTGAGATCATCAGCGTAAAGCAGGAACTTACTTTTGGATAAGCAGCTACTAATATCGTTGATAAAGAGTACAAAGAACAGAGGACCAAGGATGCTGCCCTGAGGGACCCCTGAAGTAGTAGTGAAGGGCTCAGAGTGAAAACCATCAACAACAACAATGCGTTGCCTATAACTAAGATAAGATCGGATCCATTCGAGGAAGACGAAGTGGTACCCAAGCCGGGCTAGTTTAAAAACTAGAATGCGATGAGATACCCTGTCAAATGCCTTTGAGAAATCCGTGTAGACGGTATCAACTTGACATCCGGCGTTAAAGGCGGAGATACAGTCGTGCGCGAAAGTCGCGAGATTAGAAACGGTAGAGCGACCAGGAACAAAGCCATGCTGATTGAGACATATCAGACTTTTAACTGCGAAGTATACCTTCTCCTTAACAATGCATTCAAACAGTTTAGATATACATGACAATTTGGAGATAGGCCTGTAGTTATTAACATAATTTTTATTCCCACATTTAAAAATTGGCGTGATAAATGCAATCTTCCACGAGTTAATAAAAACACCCGTAGAAAGGGATTTATTAATGCATGCGACAAAGAACACTTTTTAGCAGAAGGGCAGACAAGCCATCCACATCCGTTTGAGAAGAAGCCTTAGCGAGGAGATACCACGCAGAACATCCTCGGTACTTAAAGCCAAAGCACCAAAGTCAAGAAAAGTATCTAGAGCATAAATCGGCGCTCCGGACGGGAGTGGATCATCAGGGAGGAAGTTTGATTTAAAAAACTGGGCAAAAAGATTAACTGCTTCAAGGGAAGAATTTGCAATAGTGCTGTTGTAGGACAGTGCAGAGGGGATACTAGAGTTCACATTTTGGATTTCATAAATCGCCAAAAAGCTTAAGGGGTAGACTTGATGCTCATCTCGAAAGTTGAGATGAGCATCAAGACGGCTATTAAGAGTATTGAACTCACTCTTATAAAATTAAAATTTTTGATTATGAAAGTATTGTAACGATAGGACAGTCCGTCGCTGTGCAAAGCAACCCTGTCGCTACGCGCCGTGCTATAATTCAACGTGGCAATGATGGCCGCGATAATGGAAACTTTTAGTCCAACCTGGCAATGATGGCCGCGAATGGAAACTTTTAGTCCAATCTGGCAATGATGGCCCGCGATCATCATGGAAACCTTTAGTCCACTCTGGAATGTGCGAGAACGATCTTCGCGGTAACCGGACAGGTATAAAAGGCAGCCGGGTACGGCGCAACGAGTCAGTCTGATTTTGACTAGTGAAGGTGCCACACGGAGTAATTAAGCAAATAATTAAGTGTAAAGACCGTAAAGTGTGAAAATTGGGAAATAAAGTGACTGTTGGTTTTTATTGACTGCGTTTGAGAAATTAAGTGTGTTTTTATTTTAAATTGCACAATCCAGAGATACGTACTAGCCCACTAGAACTAGTTTTCGTAACAGTATGATCCCGTGGTTTTAAACTTTTTGTAAAACTTGTTCCGCAAATTTTTCAACCTTTTTAAACGAGGAGTGGACCAAGGAAGTTTATGCACTTTCCTAGGGAGCAAGGGAATGTTTATCCGGCAAATATCCGCAATTCTTAATTTTAAATCATTGAAACAATTAGAGACATCATCGGAGGAAAATAAGACATCCCAGTTGATTTCCGAAAAGAGTCGGTCTAGGAGTTTAAAGTTGCAGAAGTTAAAGTTATAACTAAGTGATTGGCTCCCTGTGGTATTGGAACGAAACTCATAGAATTTGAGTGAAATTACTAATGCGACATGATGCAAACCCGATGGAGAGATTGGGAATGCGCATTCAGACAACGAAAAGTTCAAATTATTATTAATAAAGACAAGATCTAGGATTCGATTTAGTTTGTTGAAAACACCATTGATTTGTTGTAGATCAAGGCTCAGAAGGGAGTCGATTACATAGATTTCAATAGCACTACTAACATTGCAGGGAGTAAGAAAAGTGTCATCCGCCATAAAAGACCAGGTAACTTTGAGCGAGTGTGAAGCGAAGCGGACGTGTTATTTCTCGCCCTCTGTGAAAAGTGACTGATTTTGCTAATTACTTGGATTGGTGTCAAGCCATAGGCCTGAGATAGTGACTCTTATTAATACCCAGTCGTGATCATAATAATGCCTTGTTTTTGTGCCCAAAGGGTTGACCGTGGCCAACAGAAGATTCAGTGCGCTATATGCAATGAATTTTTTCACTTAGACTGTGTTGGCATATTACCAGCTGATCAAGAGTTTTTGCAAACAACAAATAAACAGTTCCACTGCAAGTCGTGTGTGGCTGCCCGCCGAAGTTCTATTCGGTCGCCTCCTCCACCCGTCAGTTCTGTGGGTAAAGCAATAACTCAAAACAATAACAACTCGCCTAACGCTCAATGCTCTCAACAACTGAAAAAATCGACTCAAACTTTTAACAAACAACAGCATCCGCAAACGAAACCGGTTCCTCCTCAACAGCTTAGTGCAACTACGAAGGAGAGCGATAACAAGCAACAAATTACATTACTTACTGTATTTAATGAAATTGTCGCGCTCAGGTCTGAAAATGCTCGTGCACTTACATTAATCAGTTCTCTGCAAGAAGACAAGAAGCTCCTAATAAATAAAACTGAACTGTTGCAGTCACAACTACGCTCCTTGCAATCTGTGTTGTCTAATGCTGATGTTGTTTCCAAAATTGCCTCTTTGTCTGCTGAGGTCAAAGACCTGCGCGGCGTGGTCTCTAAAGCCTTTATTGGTGTTTTGCCTGCTATCGCTGCTGCTGGTCCTGCTGTTAACGCTTCTACTGCTGTCAATGCTGCTACTGCTGTCAATGCGGTAGCAATAGATAACGCTGTTGCTGTTGCTGCTTCGCCCATCGCGGCCTCGGCCGCCCCGCCCTCCCTACGTGGTGGTGATACTGCTGTCAACGCCGCTGTTGGTGTCTTGAGACCACCTAGCTCCTATGCTGCCGCCGCTGCTGCTGCTAAGCGCTCTCTTCCAACTCGTTCCGTTGTCTCTAATGTATCTCAACCCGAAGATGCCGCTGCTGTACGCCCTCCCGCAATTTCACAGTTGCCGCCTCCTCAGCATAGCCTGGATTGGATGAGCGCAAAGAGGAAAAACAGGCGGACGAAACTACTTGTAGTTGGCTCTAACACCAGCTCAGAACTAGATGTGGCTGTCCGGATGAAGTGGCTTCATTTATCGTCATTCGCACCTTCAGTTACCGCCGATAGCATTATGGATTATGTTGCGAATCAGGCTAATGTGGAAAAGAAATTCCTCTCATGCTACAAACTGGTAAAGGAGGTCTTAGTTGAGTCTCTTAAGAGAGTTAATTTTAAACTGGGTATCGCAGAACCACTTTATGGGAAATTGTTGACTCCTGATCTATGGCTCGCCAACGTTAATGTGCGCCCATTTGAGTTTTTTCCAAGGGCCGGGGAGCAACAGCTAATCCCGTAGATAGTTCACCCATTGTAAACAGAAGCAATCTCTCTGTTTACTACCACAAAGTAGGCGGTCTGCGTACTAAAACCAACGAATTGTTCTAGTCGGCTGCTTCGCATGACTTTGACGTCATAATACTCGTCGAGACCTGGTTGACATCCGATTTCCTATCGTCTGAAATTTTTGACAGATACTACGAAGTTTATCGCAGAGATCGAGTCTTACATTCCGGAATTACGAGAGGAGGCGGCGTACTAGTCGCTGTATCATCGTTGCTTGCTAGTCGCCAGATAAAACTATTACATACCGACAATTGTATCGAACAGATCTGTGTTGCTGTTAGTACAGGGCAGGCTGAAGAGAGCAATGTTAATGCGATATGTTTTACTGTTAGTTATGTGCCTCCTGGCAGTGCTTACGATGTCTATAAGCTTCATACTGAAAATATTAGCTATGTATGTAATAACCTTCAATCTTATCAATCTCCTTGTATTATGGGAGACTTCAACTTAGGTTCTATTCGGTGGGCATTCAACACGGAAGATCAGTTTTTAGTACCTTTTAATGTTAAAGGCGATCATGAATCTTTGCTTTGTGACACTAGGGGTATTCTCGATGTCTTGCATAGCCCTGACATCGCGCACGAAATGCATAATTGACATGGCCATGCATTTCGAGCAACGACACAACAACAAAATACAAGCAAAAACAGTTTGCATTTTTTGCATGTCATGCTACGCAAAAACCCTTGTTTTGTGTGCGACATCGCGATTGTGCGACAGCGATTTAATTTTCTTCGTGTGCGCAAGCGTATTTTCTTTATATTTGGTTTTATTTCAACCTTTTTATATAATTTGCATATATGTCTTGCTTGCAGGTAGAAATGGATCAACCGAAAACCAAATTAAAAAGAAATGGAGAAAGTTTGCGGCATTTTTGCAATATTTGCAATATGTGCTTTTTTGTGCGTTCTCGATGTGTAGCATTTTCCAGTCTTGCACGGTTGCATTTTTACGAATTCTTCCTCCGTGCAAGACATCGAGAATACCCCTACTATATTCGCTCGGCCTATTCCAATTAAACGATGTCGTAAATGATCTCAATAGAATCTTAGACCTAATTTTTGTAAACAATGATCTCGTCGTTAATGTTAATAAGCACGATGTGCCTTTAACTCGTGAATCGGTTCATCATAAATCAATCGCTGTACATTTTTCTTTACTTGAGTTCAGTGGTAATTTTTACGAATCGGAATGCTTCTTTAACTTCCCTGACGCGAACTACGACGCTCTTAACCAATTTTTTGACTCGATAAGTTGGGATAGAATATTTTACTCCATGGACCTCTCAGACATGTATTTAACTTTTAAAAAGGCTGTGGATGAAAGTCTAGAACTCTTCGTACCAAAACGTGTAAAGAGAAGGTCTTTTAATCTTCCCTGGTTTAACAAAAAAGCAATTAAACTAAAGAATTTGCGTAACAAGGCACATAAAAAGTATAAAAGCACACGCTTTTATGATGACGAATTGATTTTCAGTCGCCGTAGAAGTGAGTTTGAGTGCTTAACCAAGTTTCTATATAGGAAGTACATCAATTCTCTTGAGGCGGATATAAAAGCTAATCCGAAATCATTCTGGGTTTTTTATAACTCCAAGCGAAAAATCAATGGAATCCCGAAATCAATTGCGTTTAAAGGATCAGTCGCCACTTCGCCACAAAATGCTTGCGAGCTATTCGCGCACTTTTTCGGGTCAGTGTTTGATAGTTTTAACAATAACCAGATTCCTAGCGATCTCTCTATGCTATCGCAAGTCGTTGACGTTGGACGAATGACGGTTACTGAAGAGCAAGTCTTTAAATCCCTGGCAACTTTGGATGTTTCAAAAGGTGCAGGATATGATCTATTACCCCCTATTTTCCTAAAAAACTGTGCAAGCTCGCTCCACATTCCTCTCGCGTTAATTTTTAATGCATCACTTCACTCCGGCTGCGTACTCGACGAGTGGAAGACTGCATTTATTTCTCCAATCTATAAGTCTGGACTTAGAAACTCAGTCGAAAACTACAGACCAATCGCAAAGATTTCCATTATCCCAAAACTATTGGATAAAATGGTTAATGAAACGCTATTGCATGCTTTCAAGAATCATATCGTAACTCAACAACATGGGTTTTTCCCTGGTAGGTCCACCTGCACAAACCTGGCAATATTTACTAATTTTGTTACCAATAAAGTTGAAAATGGAGTTCAAGTTGACGCTCTGTACACTGACTTCGTAAGGGCCTTCGATAGCTTGAATCATAGTCTGCTTCTTTCTAAGTTAGAAAAGCTTGGCATTCATGCTAGCGCCTTAAAATAGCTGTATTCCTACTTAACAAATAGAAAACTAATCGTAAAGATTGGCCAGAGTTATTCTAAACCAATTGCTGTTACATCGGGGGTTCCCCAGGGAAGTCATGTTGGCCCCCTGCTTTTCTCCATTTTCATCAATGATATCGTACTAGTCTTAAAATCTTATCAGTGTTTGATGTACGCTGACGACTTAAAACTTTACCTCGCTATTCGGAATCGTGGTGATTGTCTCGCACTGCAGCATGACATACACTTCTTGATATCCTGGTGTGACCGAAATGGTTTGCCGCTGAATTTCGCAAAATTTAGTACGATTTCCTTCTCACGGAATAACAGCCCATTAATCCATGATTACACATACAACGATGTTGACGCTTTTTCCCGCAAGACCGTTGTGAAGGATTTAGGAGTTTACCTTGACTCTAAGCTCAAGTTCGATTTCCTCAGCCAACTCTAAACTTGGTTTTTTAAAACGCCATTCCAAAGACTTCCTTGACCCGCTCACTTTGAAAAGTCTGTTTACGCGTTTGGTTAGGTCAGTGTTGGAATATGCGTGCATTATATGGGACCCACATTTTGAAGCTCACTCTAAAAGACTGGAAAGGGTCCAAAGGCGTTTCACTAAGTTCGCTCTTCGACGTCTGTACCCATCCATGCCGCCTTATGAACTCAGATGTAGAATTCTAAATCTGCAGGACCTCACGAGTAGGAGAAGGATGTATGGGATCCTGTTCATCAAGGATATATACAATAGCCTGAGCTACTGACGCTTTTACCTTTTTATGTGCCGGGTCGGTGCTTAAGAGAAAGATATATTTTTTATAATACGGCCCATAGAACAAAATATGGTGAGAATGAACCGATTCACAAATTTACATCTTTGTGTAACACTATTTGCAATAATGTCGATTTTGACTTAAGTCGGGAGCTTTTTAAGAAAAAACTGTGCGAATTGTAATATTATATTTAAGTTATTAGACTTAGTTGTAAGTTATTTGTAGTCTGTGAGGGCTAAGCCCGGTAGACGAAATAAATAAATAAAATAAACTTTACTTAAGTTGAAGCCACCTAGCCATCTCACGCAGAGATTATTGTCACCATTAGATCTTAGGTATAGCTCATGAATATTATCAACATGAGCACAAAAAAAAAGAGCCAGAAGTGCCCGTAACCTTTAAGCATAGCTGGTCGAGAAGCGAGTCGGCATTTTGAAGTGCAAATAGTGACGCGCGGACAGTACGCCGAATTGCAATAAGTACACCACCCCCTCTCACACAGCAGTTTTGACAGCGTCTCTGTCTTAACGAAAGACAGTATGCAGATTCGGGTCAAAAATTCTTCACTGAAAAAGTCTGGATTCAGCCATGTCTCAATCAAAACAAAAGCATCATATTCCAAATGCGAGCTAACTGCACGAAAATTTAGCGATTTAGTACGAAGTCCAGAAACATTTTGAAAATATATTTTAAGGCACTTATTATTAGCAGAGATAGCCCGGGCGGTGGTTATTCGCCCGTTGGCTGCTGGGCGGGCTTTTGAAAAAAATAAAATGGCCGTACTTTGACTTCAGCTGGCCAGACGGAAGGAGTGAGAAGCTGGGTCGGCCTTCGAGGTCGTAGATGAGCCCGACGTCGGTTTGTCCACACTCAAGTGCTCAGAGTGCACCTTTATGAGAGAATCGTAGAGGCCTCGTAATTCACTCAACATGTCCAGCAATAACGGCACAATGGATAGGCATGTTATGCGGCCCATACACGTTGCGATTTGTTGTACAACTGGACAAGGTTGTACAAAAAATCGCATCGTGTGTAGCGCAGTTATACGTGTCGCACAACCGGTTGTATGAAAATCAAAATATTTTTATATTTCGGTCGTGTTGTGTGAGCGGTCGCAACGTGTATGGGTATGTTGTACAATTTCGTGCAATTTTCTGAGTTCATTCGTGTTTCAGCTTTTGTGCGTTGCGAACGAAATGGACGAGCGCAACGAAAACTGGAGCGATTTTATCGAAGCTTATCGAAATTTGCTGGAACTATGGAACAGCAAATGTGGAAAATACAAAAATAAAAGTTTTCGTCATACCGCACATGAAAAACTTTTGACAGCCTGTAAAAAAATTTATCCCAATGGTAGAGCAGTGCAGTTTGCACTTTCCACAATTGACCATTATGATCAGCGAAAGCAAAACACGACCGCACTTGACAAGCTCACTCAGATGAGTGATGACTCGGTACATATAAGAGTTTCCGACCAGACTCAATTACTTTATAAACCACACCGTCAACTAAGTCAAAATCCTTCATTTCACACATTTCAATCCTTCATCGCGCACACCCCTTATCAATTCGTCGCGCTCTTGGGCTATTTGTATCTGGAAGTCTACGTCGTTAACGTCTGTGACCACGGCAACATGGCACCTACTTAGGGCGTCGAGGGCCACGATGTTGTAACTTGTAGTCATAGTTCAGCAGCCCCAAAGCGCATCTAGCGATTCTCGGATTAACCTGTTTCCTCTCCAAAGTCATCGTCAGGGAGTTACAATTAGTTACTATCTTCA
This sequence comes from Melieria crassipennis, assembly GCA_963668005.1. NCBI lineage: Eukaryota > Metazoa > Arthropoda > Insecta > Diptera > Ulidiidae > Melieria > Melieria crassipennis. The sequence continues at coordinate 33,537,838 of OY764963.1, read as the reverse complement.
CGTCGCTACTTGTTTCACACATTGCAACTTTTTTTTAATCAAATCGAAGCAATGAAATTTTTAATGTAAAAAAAAAAACACGCACGGTCAGCGAATTCCAGGGCCTTTTTTGACATTTTGCTTTGCTCTTTTCGCACTGTGCGATCAAAGGCTTTTCTTTGACCGGCAGTCAAGGGCTTCTGATGTTGTTCAAATTAAGCTTAAATTTCACTGACTGCTTATTGTTAGAGCGCGTGTTCTGAAGGGCACTGCAAGGTGGTCTACAGCCGAAAAGGAACAAAAACGAATACAAGAGAACTCGACGATTCAACGGCTAATTACAAAGTGTCATTTTATTTGAGATGTAATGCGCAGCATACCCCATGGTCTAAATAGGGCATGTTCGAAATACAGTGTTGTTAAGCGATGAAATTCTAATTGGTGGTAATTCATATTCATAGACAAAGTTACAATGTAGTAGTAAAAAAGTAGAAAAGTAGTAAGAACTTGGGGTTGGCCCCAACATCCCGGCCCCGTTGAAAGGATTTTCAAACAGGCAGGAGCGCAAGCTTGTGGATAGGGCGGCGAATGATTCCCTTGGGAGTTTTCAGATCAACAACTCGTACTCTACCATCTTTGCCAGGAATAACTGCTTCTATTCTGCCCGTCGTCCAATGCTGTGGTGGGGCGTTGTCGTCGTGCACAAGCACAAGGGCGCCAACATGAACGTTTGGTTGATCTCGTTCCCATTTTGATCGAGAGTGAAGCTCACTTAAATATTCGTGAGACCACCTTTGCCAAAAACGTTGCTTGATGGCACTAATTTTTGTCCATCTTTCAAGGTGGCTTAGCTCTCTCTCATGTGGAACGCAGCGCTCAGGAATGGCTTTCAGAGAACTCCCTATGATGAAGTGTGCAGGCGTAAGCGGCTCCACGTCGTTGGGGTCGGTTGAGAGCGGTGATAGTGGGCGCGAGTTGAGTATGGCCTCAATCTCAATTAGAGCTGTTGTCAACTCCTCAGCGGTGAGGCGCGCATTGCCTAATGTGCGGTTGAGCAGACCCTTAGCGGATTTAACAGCGGCCTCCCATAGGCCGCCAAAATGGGGTGCTCTGGGAGGGATGAAACGAAAATTTATAAATTTATTAGTACAAAATGTTTGTATGGAACCTTGAACCTTGGGGTCAAACATGAATTCTTTGAGTTCAGTCAACTTTCTGTTTGCGCCAACAAAGTTTGTGGCATTGTCACAAAATATTTCCGTGGGTAATCCTCTGCGACCGATAATGCGTTTCAGCGCGGCGATGAATGCCTCGGATGTCAAGTCTGACACAGTTTCAATGTGCACAGCCTTCGACCATAAGCACACGAAAACTGCTATGTACGTCTTGTACGGCACCTTGCCTCTGATGCGAAGATACGTGGGGACTGGCCCACAAAAATCAACAGCACATCGTGAAAATGGTCTGCAAGGCGTAAGGCGCTCCACTGGCAGATTGCCCATCATTTGCTGCAGCAATTTAGGTTTGTACCGCACACAGTGGGTGCACGATCGTACAATCCGACGTGCTAGAGCTCTTGCATTTACAATCCAAAATTTTAAACGAATAAATGCAACCAAAGCCTTGGGTCCTGCGTGATAGTTTGATGTGTGTAGGTGGCGAACAAGACACTCGACGAAGTGACACTTGCTTGGCAGAAGTACAGGATGCCTTTGTGTAACTGGCATGGATGCCAGTTCGAGGCGACCTCCAACTTTCAATAATTTAAAGCCACAGGTGTCCTCCAACACGGGGTTGAGGTATTTCACCGCACCATGAGCTGGCCTGCCAGTCTCAACTCGACATATATCTTCCGCAAAAAAAAGTTGTTGAATATTCCAAACGATGCACCACAGCGCAGTTTCTAATTCTTGTGGTGTTAGTGATGATGTTTCGCCAGCAGTGCTAGATGACTTGTTGATGTGATGATAAAACCGAAACATCCAGCTGATGACTCGAACTGCCGATATATATGAACTGAACCGTGCTACGCAATCAATAATGTAATTGCATCTTTCCACTACAAGGAATGTTGACTTGCGCTTCTCCTTATTTACTTCATCCATGTCGGGATGACATTGAGCATTTTCTGGCCACTGATTTTGAGGGAGCAGCAAAAATGAAGGACCAGTGAGCCAACACGACGAAACAAGCTCCTGTACTGTGCAACCTCTTGAGACAATGTCGGCTGCATTACATTTTGTCGGAACATATCTCCAGTGACAGTTTGCAGTAAGATCTTGTATCTCTGACACTCTATTCCCGACAAATGTTGACAAAGTTGATGAGTGCATTTTCAACCAATGAAGTACAATTTGTGAGTCGCTCCAAAGGAAAATGTCAACTTGACGAGCGCTTAACATATGCTGCACCCTTGCAATTAGTTTTGACAGCAATTGAGCCCCACATACCTCGAGCTTCGGTAGCGACTTCTTCTTCGTCGGTGCGACACGAGATTTCGCAGTGAACAGTTTAACTTCCACCTTGCCGGCGTCTTCTGTGCGAAGGTACACGCAGCAGCCATAGGCGCGTATGGACGCGTCACAAAATCCATGCATCTGTATGCATTTGGAGTGTGGGGCTAGACAATAGCGAGGAACAACAACCGATGAAAGTGTTGAGAGTTCGGCCAATAGATTCTCCCAAGTCACGTGTATGTTTTGGGGTACAGACTCATCCCAGTCAATTTTTAGAAGCCATAATTCTTGCAGTATGATTTTGGCAGTGACTAGTAAAGGTGCGACAAATCCAAGAGGGTCAAATAATGATGAAGCAAGAGATAAGATGCTCCGTTTTGTGATTTTAGCGCTCCGCGACAATTTTGATGAAAATGAAAATAGGAACGCATCCCGCCTTTGATCCCACTTAAGGCCCAATGCGCTGGTTACGAAGTTGTCGCCCATATTGATCTCCTTAATGGTTTTGTCGTCAACAAAGGTCTCAACGTTAGAATGCCACTTCGCAAGTTCAAAGCAGCCCATATGCAAGAGTTTTGAAACTTCATTTTTAATTTGTGCCAATTCTTCTAAGGTATCAGCACCACATAGAAAATCATCTACATAAAATGATGATTTGATTCTGGCGGCTCCAAGTGGGAATGCTGCAGCGTTTTCATCTGCCAGATAGTGCAGACTTCTGACTGCCAAATAAGGGGCAGCAGCTGTCCCGTACGTTACGGTGTTGAGTTGATATGTGCGTAACTTCTCATTTTCAGAATTGCGCCACAAAATTAGTTGAAATTGGCGATCGCGTTGATCAACCAACACCTGCCGGTACATTTTTACGATGTCCGCAGTGATTGCATACCGAAATAAGCGAAAACGAAGTAGCAACGTGAACAGATCTTCTTGTATGGTAGCGCCTACCATTAGAAGGTCATTAAGTGACTTCTGTGACGAAGTCCGAGCCGAAGCGTCAAAAACTACTCTCAGCTTCGTCGAAGTGCTGCTGAGCTTGAGCACGAAGTGATGTGGAATATAATAATGAAGTGAATTTATTGTGGGCTCTTTAACTTCACTCATGTGTCCTAATTCCATGTATTCATTCATAAATGTTATATATTGGGATTTAATGTCTGGCATGCGTGCCAAACGACGCTCTAAAGAGATGAATCTGCGTAGCGCAATGTCGCGTGATGATCCGAGATTGGTTGCGCTTTCCTTAAAGGGCAACCGAACTGCAACTCTTCCATTACTGTCGCGTGTGACTGTATTTACAAACAGTTCCTCGCAAGCTGCGTGCTCCTCGGACAGAGTTGGTGTTGAAACTATTTCGTCCAACTTCCACAATTGTTCTAAATTATGGTTGATGTTTTCCTCACAGACTAGTAAACAAGTAGATGGCGATGAGGAGACACGAACTGGTGCATTTTTGTATTTGCCAGACACTACCCAACCTAGCAACGTTTTCTGCAGCGTAGGCAAATTGTTTCCAAGTTTAATTTGGCCCACTGACAATACGTCGAAAAAGCTTTCGGTGCCTAGCAGCAAATCAATTCGTTTACATTTAAAGAAGAATTCATCTGCCAGAGAAGTATTTGTGGGCAGATTCCATGATGAAATATCAATCTCTGAGTCCGGTTGGTACGAAATATGAGAGGTGACACAGAAGTTCAACGGAGTTTCAAAATCAGTGAAGCGAGATTTGATATTGGTTGAAGTTCGATGTTTTACTTTAGTGTTTGCCTCCCCTATGCTCAAAATTTGAACTGTATGTTTCTCACGTGGCAAGCGCAGTCGTTGTGAAAACTCCTCAGTAATGAAGTTCACCTGCGAACATGAATCAAGTAGCGCTCTACCAACCTGGTAGCAGCCAGCAGCGTCACGAACGAGTACGACGGCTGTGGCGAGAATAACTGGGTCATTCCGTGAGTTGCCTAGGTGTGTATGTACCGTGGCAGATGTTCCATTAGCTGCAGAGCGCAGCGCCGAGGATGGATGTGCAGAATTAATTGGAGGTAAAGTACTGGTCGAGTTCTGAATGCGATGAAGTAGTGTGTGATGAGAACGAGAACATACCTTACATCTGAATGAAGACGTGCACTGTGAAGCCTTGTGGGTTTTTGACAGACAGTTTATGCACAGTCCCTGCTTCTTCACAGTTTCGAAGCGTTCGGAAGGACTCATGACGTTGAAGTGCTCACAGCTGCTGATGGCATGTTCAGTGCTCATGCAGAGCGCACAAGTGCGTTTTGTGCAGGCAAATGAGTAATTCTGACGTGGTGACGAGCGTTTGTCGGACCGCTTTCCCTCAGATTTGCTGTTGTTGTCGGAATGGGATGTTTCGAGAGACTCCAAAAATTGGCAGCGTCGCTCCATCACTCTCGAACAGTCCTCCCATGTCGGCAACGCCTTGAAGTCCAATGTTTCCTTCCATCCCTTTCGAGTACCATCGTCGACCTTTTGCATAACCAAGTAGATAAGCATGGCGTCGCAAATCTCCTTGCTGGAGCCTAACGATGATAGTGAGCTATAGAAAGCAGAAACGTTATCAATTAGACTTCGCAATTGTGTGCAGTTTTGTTTTGTGGGTGCGGGAAGCTCAAACAGTGATGCAATAGTTTCCATGAAGATAAGTGTGCTATTGTCATACCGTGTCCTGAGTCTTTCAAGCGCCTTGTTATAGTTTTCGTGAGTCACTTGAAACGCCTTAACTGTCTCAAGGGCTTGCCCATGCAAGCAGTTGAGAAGGTGATTGAACTTTTCGATGTTTGAGAGACTCACTTCTCTGTCAATTATTTGGTTGAACGACGTAATGAAATTCTTGTACTCCGAGTATTTTCCTCCGAACGATGGCAATTTCAAGACTGGCAACCTAGAACTCGAAGGCATAAATGAAATTGAACTTTCCTTAAACGTATTGTTGTGCATTTCCTCTCCAAGTTGATCGTGAATGGCAGTTTTGACACTTACGTATAAGTCTTCAATCTCACCACGGCAGTTATCACTGGGGTCAATTTTTTCGAGTTTTGTTTGATAGCTCAGTATTTGTGTAAAATATGATTCCAAAATGCCCAAGCGGCATTTGAGTTCGGTGGCAGTTAGAGGCTTTCCGTCGCCTCGGCCGTTTGCCTCTACAATGTTTTTAATTCGCGAAATGTTCTTTTTGGTGTTGGAGCGCTGCTGCTTCAGTTCTTCCTCCATTATGCGACGATAGCGAAAAACGAAGTGTCAGGTGAAGCAAGGCGAGAAAATCAGCAGTGGCTCTAAAACTGTTGCTAGATTGAGGCAGCTCTGTGGTGATAATGAAGCTGGGAACACACTGTCAATGCCGGGACAATGAAAGTTGCGAAGAATGAGCGACGAAGTTATTGATGCTTGCGGCGCATGAGCAGCGCAGCGGCGATGATGAAAGCGAAGATTGTGCGGCAAAGATTTGGTGTTGGCAATTTTTTGGGCAGCAGTCGTTGCCAAACTGTTGCAGCGCTGTTGCGACGATGTGCGATGTAGGTCGATACCGTTATATGGCGTGAGACTTGTACCGTACAGCGTATAGGCTACTCGGAGATCTGCATGCGACGGCTGAGAATTGATTGATGCGAAATTCGACGCCGAAGACCCATACGATGCAATTGCAACAGGTCAATGTATTCTGTAGACCACTTAAATGCTTGCGTAAAGTATGATTGTAGTTCAAATGGCACAGTTGTACGCAAATCAAAAATGCTTGAACAATTTCGATCCTCAGAACACTTGCCCCACGTTGGGCGCCAAAATGTGCGATCAAAGGCTTTTCTTTGACCGGCAGTCAAGGGCTTCTGATGTTGTTCAAATTAAGCTTAAATTTCACTGACTGCTTATTGTTAGAGCGCGTGTTCTGAAGGGCACTGCAAGGTGGTCTACAGCCGAAAAGGAACAAAAACGAATACAAGAGAACTCGACAATTCAACGGCTAATTACAAAGTGTCATTTTATTTGAGATGTAATGCGCAGCATACCCCATGGTCTAAATAGGGCATGTTCGAAATACAGTGTTGTTAAGCGATGAAATTCTAATTGGTGGTAATTCATATTCATAGACAAAGTTACAATGTAGTAGTAAAAAAGTAGAAAAGTAGTAAGAACTTGGGGTTGGCCCCAACACGCACTTTTCTTCAAATTTCAAGCCGGCCGGACGTTTGGTTACAATTATATTCACACCTTTCCTAGTATTTAAATTTGAGCAGTTAATAGCCATTTCAGTGACTTCTAAAATATTTTCAATAATTTCTTCTTTGCTTTAAGGGAAGGCTCCCCTGGATTTGGGCGAAAATAAGGCAAAGTTTGTAATTTTTTTGTGGGATAATGAAAAGGCGTAGAAACTTCCGGTTTTAACTATTAAATTCGTCTATTATTTAGGAGTTTAAGAAGTTAAAAAACTTGATGAAATTCAAAATGGCGGCTACAAAATGGCGATTTCCGTAGGCCTCTGCGCGCCAAACATCGCTCGAGAACTGTAATCCTGCAGCCTCTTGTAGTGGACTGAAATCAAAAAGCATTGTCATTACTTAAAGATAACAAAATTGTCTGTGCATTGAACTAGACTCAAAAAATTTAAACGAAAAATTCTTGCACAATGAATATTTGAAGTAAAAAGTTCAATTTTTTGCACCTTTTTTTAATTTCAACCACATTTAAAAATTAAAAATAAATAACTATTTATGCAAATTGTTAGTTCAAGGCATACAGAAAATCAAATACATTCGAGCAGTTTTTAGATGAAGAAAATCGGATCATTAGATCAAGTCCGGGGATTTCAGTTAGATTGGAAAAAATGGTTTCGAGATAAACGCGTTTGAAGTTTTTAGAAAGTCAAGTTCATCAAGTTTTTTAACTTTTTAAACTCCTAAATAATAGACGAATTTAATAGTCAAAACCGGAAGTTTATACGCCTTTTCATTATCCCACAAAAAAATTACAAACTTTGCCTTATTTTTGCCCAAATCCAGGGGAGCCTTGCCTTAATCCATTTTTCATTAAATAATGAGAATATCAAAAACTAGACGAAAATATGAATGAAAGAAGATTGGCCGCTTAAACGTCAAAAAAAGTCAAGCAAAGTTGCAAGTAAAAAGTCTTCATGTAAATGGATGAAGATTTACGCAGCAACTTCAAAAGAGAATTGAATAAAAAACGCGGGGGAAAAGCCTTCCAGAAGCGGGACTGCTCAAGTCAATTCACTTGTTCGCAGTGTCAGAAAAAGCATCACTCGCTACTTCACATCCTAACTGCCAAAAACCAGCCTAGGTAACAAAACGTCGTCGCACAAGTCTCCACGACTAAACATCAAAGTCCACAGACCAGAACGTCACCCGTGAGAATGTATCGGAGTTCTCGGGATGAGTCAAGTTCGATATCTTAGCACAACGATCGAAGAGAAAACTCTTCTCCCTACTGCTCTTGTTTCCTTATAGCATCTCGGCGAACGTCATACGGTTCGAGCACTTATCGACCAAGGTTCGCAAAAGACATTTATCTCGTCCAAAGGGCCGAATCGACTGGAAATCCCTATTCAGAGGACTCAGATCGAAATCTCTGGAATGGGTGGAAAGACCATCCAAAACAGTGGTCGGCTAAGCTTACTCAATTGAGCAGTACGCTCAGCACACGCATTCTTAAGCTAAGGTCCCACGATTGCCACAAATGCGCCGATTACAGCCCGATCTGGTCGGGCATTGACTACGCAGAAATTGTCAATTGAGCAAAACGTTTTTTATTTGGATTACACAATTGCCCCAATTACGACAAACTTCGTCGGCTCAACCTAGCGAACAGAAATATCGCACCGAACGATTTCATAGGTTGCCTCGATTGCCCGAATCGAAACAAAAATTGAAATAAATTCTCAAAAAATTTCAAAGCACCGACAAAATTTGTCGACCCCTATGGTTGGCGCACGAGTTGCGGACAAAATTCGGCTCACTTTTTTTTGTCTTGCTTCAACTGTTCACACGATTGACGCTACAGTACCGATTTCGTTCGGCGCAACAGAAGACATCGAATATTTTTGACATTTGCGCCGAAACCGAATCGAGTTCACACGATTGGCATTTGAGTTTTTTTAAATGCGTAAAATTTCTACGCATTGCGGCAATCGTGGGGCCTTACCTTTACGCTCTCTCAATCAGTCGTTGTTCAGGTATCGGGTGATTTTTTAAGAGCTTTCGGATTTGATAAAAAAAACACATACAATTTAAAGAAATGTATGAAATCCTTATTTGAGTTGATAGAACTATTTATATAATTTAATTCAATGTTTAAAGATGATTTTATGTAAATGTTGACCGCGGCTGCGCCTCAAATGGTTCATACGCTGGGTCCAATTTTGGCATACTCTCTCCAATATATCGGCCGGTATCTCAAGAATAAATTTTTCAATATTGGCTTCCAGTGCGTCAACCGTTGCGGGCTTGTCGCTATAGACATGAGCCTTAACATAGCTCCCAAAAAATGGTCTAAAGGCGGTAATCGCACGATCTAGGCGGCCAATTGACCGGCCCCACACGTGAAATAAACTGTTCTCCGAACTCGCCTCTCAATTGGGCCATTGTTTCGCGTGCTGTGTGGCATGTGGCATCGTCTTGTTGAAACCACCGTATGTGTGTTGGTGGTTTAATGTCCAATAATGTAAATTTGGTGCGAAATTTAGTCACAAGATTCCGAACAGCCGCCTCAGAAGGTTGCCCAAACTGACCATAAAATAGAAGAAATGCACGATTCTTAACCGAGTATGAATTTTGATAATAAAATTCAATAATCTGCAAACGTTATTCGTTTGTAAGTCGATTCATGGTTAAATTCAGAGTCTATACTAGCAGAGTCTATACTAGTCTTGAAACTTTGCTCAAACGGCCAATCTGTCAAAAAATTTTGAACATATGGTTATCTTTGCGTATTTAGATAATAAAAGTGAGAGAGCAGCCAAAGCAGCTGTTCGCTGCCCGCTGTTCGTTGCCCGCTGAAATGAATTTGTCGTACAACTGATTTCCACTAGAAAGGATTAATAAATGCAATTTTCTGCACATTAATCAATTTAAAATTGTTAACTATTTCATTCGCATGCGATGCGACCTCTTATATTTTTGTTATTTTCTTGTGGTTTTGCAAAATTCTTTGGTAATTTTTCATACAAATTTAATTTTGCTCTCTCTACGAAAACATGGTGAATAAGTACCCAGCAAACATTAATGACTAATCTCAAATTGAGGTACATTTGAATCAAATTGCTTTCTCAAATCTCAAACGCTTGTTCTCAAATTGATCTCAAATATACTGTTATGGTATTCTCAACTTAAAAGGCACATTTTTAATATGGAAATTTGCCTTTATTCTCAAATTGAGAATTTAAAATTCTCAAATGTATCTCAAACGAGTGGAACGGATGGAATCGAATTCGCCAAATTCGCACCTTTTCAATATGGAAATTTGCTTTTATTCTCAAATTGAGAATTTAAAATTCTCAAATGAATCTCAAACATGCGGAACGGATGGAATCCAATTCGCCTTTTGTATAGATTGCCGTTGCCAATAGCGTGAAATAAAAATACAGAGTAGATACATTTATGGATAGATTCATAGATTCATTCAATAGATTCATTATATATTAAGGCAACATAACCAGTGACCAGAGACCAGTGACATAACGTAACATTTTAATAAGGTACAAAAATTAGTTCATGTTAAGGGAAACGTAAGTTAAACCCATTGAGAATTACAAAATTATCAAACGTGGTGAAGGTAAATTTTTCTCAACTCTTCTCAAGTCGTTCTCAAGTTGATAGCAAACCTTTGAGAAACATTTGAGAAAATATTCATTTTCAAATTGTAATAATGCTGGAAAACAATTTGATATCAAAGGGTTTCTCAAAGGTTTGAGATTTTTTTGTTCAGTGTTTGTTGGGTACACAGCTGTTTTTGTAGATACACTTCCGCGCCAAAAATTTCTCTTTTAGACGTGGCAGCTCGCGGACTTCTGAAAATGCAAAATAATGAACATTGGTTTTTCATTTATATATGACCCGGAAGAACGCTTTTACTACTTAGCAAGTTCCAGAGCAAGTTATTAGCAATTTGCAATCAACAAATATTGTTCATTTTAGTTTATGTCGCTACAGTCGTGCATTATATACGAGTGGCTAAATGAGTGCTGTCTTAGGTGATCTGTCGATCCCACCTCTAATCCCTTCATTTCCTTCTCCTTTTGTATTCATGTTTCCCCCTATTTTCTGCTCCCCGGCTTCGGCCGTTTGTCTCGTTCAATGTTTCATGTACTCTTTGTTACTTGTTATTCACCCGTCTAACAATAAAGACATCCCAAAACATAACCCGAAAACCCCCAACGTTTTATTTACACCGCTCCGCCGCGCTCGTTTCAACATGGTCCTTCGAGCCGGATTTGGAAGGGGGATTTCTCGATTGGCAATTTGAGGCGTTTCTGGACCTTCGAGGAAATGAAGGTACGCTGAGAGGCTTGGTCGATCAACGCTCGAACCTTAAACAACTTTCCTGAGTGCTCAATAGACACCAGTGCCGTAGGCAGAAGGGATTGGGTGCCATTATTGGAGTGGAGAGCTTGTACTTGGAGCGTACTTTGCCTGGAAGATGTGCGGGGTTGCGCATCCGAAAGGGGGGAATGAGTTACGCAGTTGTTGTGCGTTGGTTTTGGAGCTGTTGCGACTTGTGAAATGGTCGAATGTGACCGATTGGGAGATTGAGAGGGTTGCGCATTGCCTTTGGGGAAATGAAGTGTAGTGATACCACATATGCACTCATTAATATTCCCACAGTAATAATAATGATATCAATAACATAGCAGCGCCACTTCGCGCCGTGCTACAACAACAACGCATACACAACCGTATGCTTAGCACTTTCGCACACTTTGCGCATAGCCAAGCATAAAGCCAATACCCGTGTTCGGTTACCAACCAACGACAGGTAATGCTTTGGAAAAATCAATTGCTAACACCAGCAATTCTGAACTGTTACGAAGGTCTAGAGTTACTGGGTGCATATTTGAAGATACCCTGCGGGAAAGGATAACCTTAGGACTAAGGTTAACCAAGAAGTGGTGTACAAAAGTGGGGCTGAATATAAATCCGGCGAAAACCACCGTTGTACCCTTCACAAGAAAATACAAACTTGATGCTCTTAGACCTATACGTTTGGATGGGGCGGAGATAGAATTCCAGAAGGAGGTGAAATATCTAGGCGTTATACTAGATCAGAAACTTCTCTGGAAAGGACACCTAGAGGCAACGATAAGTAAGGCCACGAGGGTCTTCATGACCTGTAGATCCATATCAGGTAAAAGTTGGGGTTGTACTCCGACTATACTGAGATGGATTTACACGGCGATTGTAAGACCCATGATAACGTATGGTTCGGCTGTCTGGGTAAACAGGACCAGCCAGGCGACCACTATCAAGGCGCTTAGTAAGCTACAAAGACTGGCATGCGTGTGCATAACAGGGGCTATGAGAACGTGTCCAACAGCATCCTTGGAGGTTCTTTTGGAACTTACACCTCTTCACTTATATATACAGACCCAGGCGAAGAGGGCTCTCCTACGGATGACTGATGTCAATATCGGGGCTGAGGGATTCCTGAGTCGGAAGAGGATTGATACTCTCACGCTTCAGCATCCCGAAATCGCAATACCGAGGGACACAATCTCACCGAAGTTCAGCTTTGTCAAACGGTTCAGAACTGAACTTAGTAACAAAAGGAAATGGGTAGGTATATCGGAAACATATCGGATAGACCAGTACATGATATCCTGGTACACAGATGGCTCCTTAACGGAGGAAGGTACCGGGATAGGAGTATACGGGCCGAGGATACGATACTCGGAACCTACTGGAAAGCACACTACTATCTTCCAGGCGGAAATATACGCCATTGAAAGGTGTGCTCATTTCAATCTGGTGAAGAATTACCGGAACCGGAAAATTGCCATCCTTTCTGACAGCCAAGCGGCTATCAAGGCTCTTAGATCCTACCAGGTGTCCTCGAAACTGGTATTGGAGTGCCTTGAGAAGCTGAATGAACTTGGCCGTTACAACAAGGTGTGGGTACTTTGGGTTCCGGGCCACACCGGCATTGAAGGGAACGAACGGGCTGACGAGCTAGCAAGGAAGGGAGCTTCCACACCCTTTGTCGGCCCTGAACCTTTTTGTGGGTTGGGAAAAGGAGCCTCCTCCATTCTACTGAGAAAGGACGAGATAACCAGAAGGAATCTATACTGGGAAAATCAACCAGGTCTAGAGCATTCGAAGCTGGTTATCGGATCCTATAATAGAAAACGTTTCGAGGAGTGTATGACCTTGTCAAAAAATAATCTAAGGATTATCACGGGAATGCTTACAGGGCATTGTAGATTGAACTATCATCTAACGAAACTAGGAATCCGTGAAAACGGGTATTGCAGGTTCTGCTTGCAGGAAAACGAGACTGCAATACATATACTAGGAAATTGCCCTGTACTCATGCATAAGAGAAAGAAGCACCTGGGAGACTATATCATATCCGGTGCAGACTGGGTATCCAGAGGCTTAGGAAACATACTAAGATTCCTCTTGGATACTGGACTCACTGACAGTCTTTGAGTTCCAAGAAGGGGGCACAATAGATCTTCTAGGTCGCAGTGCATTATCCCCATTAATAATAATAATAATACTGGGTGCATTCGTGGGAACTCAAGGCCACTCGCAATTGCATTAGTTAGCGTTAAGAAATTTAGTATAAATAAGAGTGAAAACCAAAAATAAAGTGAGTTCAAGCAAATCAAGCTCGGTCTCTTGAACTCCAAAAGTTTCGCTCCAGTTTTACTGTTGAGCGTTTTTTTGATCTGCCTTAGTCTTGTGGCTTTAAACAAGACCGGACTCCTATCATCATTACATGGCGATCCTGCCAATTTGTTGGCTGCCACGAACCGTTCCAATTTATTGACTGTAACAGATCCTGTCAGGCTGCCATGATCCTGCCAATTTGTTGACTGCCATATACCAGATCCTGCCAAGCTGCCAGAAATCATATACCAGATCCCGCCAAGCTGCCACAGATCATATACCAGATCCTGCCAAGCTGCCACAAATCATACAGAACCACTCCACAATTAACCTTCCAATGACAACAAATGCCGAGTTCGACGAAATTTTTAATAAATGGGAGAAAATCCTAAAGAATCACCCACCAGAGGCACAACCAAAGCCCATTACGATTGAAGCCTACAGGGAGAGACAGAAACAACAGCAACCCCAAAAAGCCGAAGAAAAACAACCCACCCAACCCAAGAAACATACGCGAAGATCAGGAAAGGCTTTCAAACACAGCTCTCCTATATAGAGAGCTAAATCTAGCCACAACAACAGCGAGCAAAATCAACATTCGGCGACAAATAGAGGAACAGAGGCAAAAGACGAGGAAAGAACGCCTACAACAGCAGAAATAAAATGAAGTTACAACAAACCCACAACAATCAACAGCCCAGCCGACATAAGAAACATAATGATACATAAACAATAGATAATAATGTATTTCTATAATATAAATAAGTGAATATATTTAAAATATATAACAATAACCATACCATATGTATACGGTATTTAATAATTGATAATTAAATAACATAATTAATCCAAAATGTAGTAATAAAATATTACTTTTTTTCTTTTTTTACAAAATAAAATATTATAAACTTATGTAACATGAATTGAAATACATACGAAAATACACATATTAAAATTATGAAAATATTGTCATCATTAACATCATTAGAACGTATAGCAACAAATATTAAGAAAAGCAAAAATAGAACATACAGTAATGCACACATAGAATATCTCTCTAAGTTAATATCTACATCAAAATACAAATTTGAAGAAGAAATAAAAACCATCAATAACGAAACTGATAGAGCTCAGTGCCGAAGCATCTTCAACAAATTGGTTAACTTCACAGAAAGCAGTTTACAAAAACAGCTCGAAATGGCCCAATTTAACATCATTGAATGCCTAAAGGTAATCCCTGACTTTACAGGACAACAAGAAGACGTTAATAAATTTACCAGTATAGTGCAAGTACTAAATGAGACAGTACCAGCAGACAAAGCAACAGTGTTTCTAGCACTAGTGAAAAACACTAAACTCCCGGATAACGTACGTACTAAATTAGAATTGATAAACGTGTCGAGCATACCAGAACTGATAGTCGAATTAAAAAATCTGTACAAACCGATCAAAACACCTAATAGCGTTTTGGACGAATTAAACAGAACAAACCAAGGCAATAATAATATCACAAAATTTGCCGAAAAGATGGAGAACCTTATCAATACATTGAACACACTGCAAGTAGCTAATCTAGAAGGAGATGCAAAGAAAGCCATCATACAAAATAATGACCTATTAGCCTTCAATGCATTTAAACACGGAATAACTAAATTTACGACAGTACAGACCATTGAAGCTAGCAGAGTAAAAACATTCAAAGAAGCAATAGAAACCGCAATGGAAGTAGAAAATAACACGGAAAAGAATATATTTACATTTAACAAAGCTGGAAATCGCAATAATTACAGACAAAGGAACAATTATGAGTACAATAACCGACACCCAAGCAGTTGGCAACGAGACAATAGACCACCATATCGTCTTGATAATAATAAAAATAACGTGAACAATACCATAAGAGGAAGAACTCTTTATCGCGGAAGCCGTCAAAATAACTACCACTAATATAATCGCGCAAATTATCAAGGAAATAATAGAACACAACAGCGAAGAATTCATGTGATAAACAACTCACAAGACTCTCAGGGCGAACCCGAATATGATTATCAGGAAAACTAGCTGCACCCCGGCTTCCAAAAGAAAACACTAGCAGGAACATACCGGGGGAAAACACCACAAATTCAAACATTTTCCAATGCCACGTACAATATGCAGTAACAAACCATATCACACTAAACTGCAACGGTGATAAGTCAACATTCTTAATTGATAGTGGAGCAGACATCTCACTTATAAAAGATTCTTTATTAAAATCCTCTCAAATAGACATCAATAACACTTGTACTATTTCAGGAATCTCTAACACAAAATCTACTACATTAGGCACTACTATACCAAATGTATATCTCAACTTTCACGTAGTTCCAGACTCGTTTCCAATTTTAACCGATGGATTACTAGGAAGAGATTTCCTAACAAGATTTTTAACCAAAATCGACTATGAGACTTTCACCATCACAATAACAATTAAAAATATTGATTTCATTTTGCCAATCCATAACAAAATCCATTTCATTCAAATACCTCCAAGAACTGAAATAATCCACCCAATACAAGTAAATATTAAAGAAGACATGCTAATATTAAACAAAGACTTAGGAAATGGAGCAATTATAAGCAATACAATCATTCCAGCAAAAGGTTTAAAACACATCAGGTTACTGAATACAAGCGATAGTCCAATCACGATTCACGATATACAATTTGAAATGAAACCAATACAAAATTACTACATGGTCACTAAAGATAGAAAAACTAATGCGAATCGATGGGAAACTCTAAAACCACTCCTTAATATAGACAATAGAGATCCTGAAACAAAGGCATCAATAATAGAACTATGCCAAGAATTTCAAGACATATTTCATCTAAAAGGAGATAAACTTACAGTCAACAACTTCTACACTCAATCACTTCAATTATCCGATAAAAACCCAGTATATATTAAAAACTACCGATTACCGCATACTCAACTGGAAACAATCAACAACCAAGTAGAAGAACTTTTAGAAGCAGGAATAATTGAACACTCCAAGAGCCCATACAATTCCCCTCTGCTAATAGTACCTAAAAAGACCACCGATGACAACAAACAATGGCGACTAGTAGTTGATTATAGACAACTAAATAAAAAACTAGTTGATGACAAATTCCCAATGACACGATTGGAAGACGTATTAGACAAACTTGGTAGGGCTAAATATTTCACAACATTGGATATGACTAGTTCATTCCATCAGATTCCTCTAGACAGTAAATCAAAACCACTCACAGCATTCTCAACCAATACAGGGCATTTCCAATTCAGAAGTTTACCATTCGGATTAAAAATTTCATCTAATAGCTTTCAACGAATGCTAACAATAGCATTAACTGGATTAGATACTAGCGCATTTCTTTACGTAGACGATATTATTGTGTTCGGAAAATCAATACGTCATCACAATGACAATCTAAGGAAAATATTCTCACGACTTCAATCATACAACTTAAAGCTGAATCCAAGTAAATGCAACTTTCTTAAACCAGAGGTAATATTTTTAGGTCATTTAATTACCGATAATGGCATTTTGACAGACCCTGGAAAGTGTAAAGTAGTTGAGAAATACCCAACACCTACAAACAAAGACGAACTCAAAAGATTTGTAGCTTTTTGCAACTACTATAAACGTTTCGTAAATAATTTCGCTGAAATAGCGAAACCACTCACTGCAATACAAAAGAAAAATGTAGAATTTAAATGGGATGAGAAATGCCAACAAGCTTTTGAGAAACTCAAACACACCATCACCAACCCACCTATCTTACAATATCCTGACTTTTCTAAAGAATTCATTCTTACAACTGATGCATCTAATCTAGCCCTAGGAGCAATTCTATCACAAGGTGAAATTGGAAAAGACCTACCAATAGCATTTGCCAGTAGAGCCCTAAACAAACATGAAGTAAATAAACCTGTCATTGAAAAAGAACTCCTTGCAATACACTGGGCGATTAAACACTTCAAAGAATACCTGTACGGTACAAAATTTAAAGTGATCACGGATCACCGCCCATTAGTGTCATTGTTTACACATCGTGATCCATCTTCAAAGATGACTCGAATTAGACTAGATTTAATGGAATATGACTATGACGTAATATTTAAACAAGGAAAAATGAATACCAATGCTGACGCACTGTCGCACATAGACATAAACTCAGATACGTTAAAAGCAATGATACCAAGGGTCGCAGTTATTACAAGATCTAAAACTGCCATACAAACGAATGAACAACATGTGAAACGGGACGGCCGCCCGATCATATGGAAATGTACTTCGATAAGCGACATAAAGGGGATAACAAATTTACAATTTGTGCACAAGAAAAAGAATGAAAAATGAAATGATAAAGGATCCAATTATATATATGAATGCAAAAGATATTACGATCGAGTTTAGTGATAATCCTAATTCTGTCCTCGGTACAATTATGGAGAAACTAACTACGACGTTAAACAGCCATGGCATTAAAAAGGTAGCGCTATCCAAGAAGGATTATATATTTGAACGCATGCAAGAAAAAGAATTTAAAGATTTATATATAAGCATTCAACTAGAAAACTATATGAAGAACATTAATACCCCCACAATAATTTTATATGACCCACCAAAACGTATCACAAACACTGAAGAGCAAACAAAACTGATCCAAGACCACCACGCGACATCTTATGGAGGACACACAGGAATACGAAGAACAATATTAAAACTCAGACAAAAATATGTCTGGAAAAATCTGACAAAAATGGTCAAGGAGTACATCAACAACTGTGATGAATGTATAACAAACAAAATAACAAAACACACAAAGGAAAAAATGGTAGTGACAGACACACCAACCGACAGTTTTCAAACCATAGTAGTAGACACAATGGGACCTTTACGCAGTTCAAATGGTTACAGGTATATACTTACCATCCAATGTGAACTGACCAAATTTGTTGAATGTCACCCAATGTACACTAAAGAAGCACAAGAAGTAGCCACTACGTTAGTAGAAAAGTTTATTTTAAGGTATGGACTATTTAAAACATTAAAAACTGATATGGGAAGAGAATTTGTAAATGAACTTAATAAGAATCTTTGTCTCACGCTAGGGATTGAACACAAAACATCTGCACCATACCATCACCAAACGCTAGGCACAGTAGAACGAAACCATAGAGTTTTAAAAGAATATATTTTAACCTCCACAGAACAACAAGAATGGGACAAATACTTACCTTACTATGCATTTTCATATAACACAACACCACAATCTGACACTGGTTATACCCCATTCGAGTTAATTTATGGAAAAATACCAAAAATACCTTCAGACATTGCAGTTGGCAACCGAGAAAACACATATATTAACGATTTAGAAACTAGACTTACACATGCAAGAGATAATGCAAGAAAACTGCTAGATGCAGCAAAAACCAGAAGAAAAACAATTTATGATAAAACTAACAAATGTAGTAACTTTAGTATAGGAGACTTAGTACTTGTAAGAAATTTAGCAAAGAAAAACTTAGATAAGCCTTATTTAGGACCATACAAAGTAATCAAGAAGTTAGGAGTAAATACTGTTATACTTAAGAATGATCAAGAGAAAGTTGTGCACAATAATAACCTTAAGAAATTTAAATAATACCTATAATAAATATA
Organism: Melieria crassipennis; assembly: GCA_963668005.1. Lineage (NCBI taxonomy): Eukaryota > Metazoa > Arthropoda > Insecta > Diptera > Ulidiidae > Melieria > Melieria crassipennis. Next base: position 33,518,857 of record OY764963.1, on the reverse strand, counting down.
AGAAAACAAAACAAAGTTAATATATATACATAGGAGTAATTTTGTGAGGAGTAATTTTGTAAACAAGAATCAAAAATTTTTTTAAACAAAAATCAAAAATTTTGAAACAAAATTTTTTTTTAGAAGGCCAATGGTGTAGTGATACCACATATGCACTCATTAATATTCCCACAGTAATAATAATGATATCAATAACATAGCAGCGCCACTTCGCGCCGTGCTACAACAACAACGCATACACAACCGTATGCTTAGCACTTTCGCACACTTTGCGCATAGCCAAGCATAAAGCCAATACCCGTGTTCGGTTACCAACCAACGACAGGTAATGCTTTGGAAAAATCAATTGCTAACACCAGCAATTCTGAACTGTTACGAAGGTCTAGAGTTACTGGGTGCATTCGTGGGAACTCAAGGCCACTCGCAATTGCATTAGTTAGCGTTAAGAAATTTAGTATAAAGAAGAGTGAAAACCAAAAATAAAGTGAGTTCAAGCAAATCAAGCTCGGTCTCTTGAACTCCAAAAGTTTCGCTCCAGTTTTACTGTTGAGCGTTTTTTTGATCTGCCTTAGTCTTGTGGCTTTAAACAAGACCGGACTCCTATCATCATTACAGAAGCATGGAATGGTGCTTCATTTGGAAATATACGCACGTAAAATTGCTTGTACAATCCTCAAGAAGGTGAGATGTAGCAAGACAATTTACGCAGAGATTGTGCTTCTTAACGTATTTTAATCGACTCTGGGGGGTGAGTCGTTTGAAGCTCTGGCAAGTCCGTATAGTGTGATTTGCCTTGCAGAGTTTGCACGCGAAGTCCCTTTTCACTTGAGTGTGATAGTTTAGGGATTTATGTGGCCGATTTGCGAGGACATTGGAAGTAGAGGGCTGTGGTTTTGGCTTAGCAGGGCGAATGCTATGCAGCCGTTCAAGTACCTCATATCTGCCGGTCAGGAACTGATCCATTTGCGACCAGGGTGGCAGATCCTTCCGGGATGCCAATGATTGCTCCCATAGGGTGAGTGACTCTTGGGGCAATTTGGTACAACATATGTAAACCAATAGCGGATCCCAATTGTCAGTGTCTACGGCCTGAGTATTTAGAACAGACAGACAATTGTTTATTGTGCTTTGGATCCGCTGTAGCGCCTCACTATTTGCAGTGTGGGCAGGAGCGATATTCAAAAGGGATCGGATTTGTGTATCAATGAGAATGCGTTTGTTTTCAAAGCGTGATTTTAAAGCTTCCCACGCGAGTCCGAAATTCTCATCGGTTAATGCATATTGCTTAACAATAGCATCGGCTTTGCCTTGCGTTTTGTATCGGAGGTGATACAATTTTTGGGCTGGAGTGAGCTGGGGGTGGTTAATGTATACTGCCGTAAACATGTCCCGGAAGGACGGCCACTGCTCATAGCTCCCGAAGAAGGTTTCGGTATCACAAGGTGGAACTTGTAGGCAAATGTAGGGGGTATTTGCTGGTTCTAGGGGTCGAACCGGTTCTATATGCGCAGCGGGCTGGGGGGACTGAGTTTGGAGCATCTCAATGATGTCCGACATCTGAGCCATACACAACTCGTAATGGTCTGTGCAGGCGTCAATCTTTTGCCTAGCCGACTCTTTGAAACCGTCGGGCTGGCTATTGTCTTCAGCAATGAAGACTGCCTCATGTGCGCGCATAAGCCTCTCCCATTGGGCTTGCAAATTTTTTTGCTTTATTTGGACCAGGGATTTGGTCAAATCGTCAATGGGAGCCGATGAAAATTTTGTGCATAATTGCACGAGTCTATCGGACTCGAAAATGAATTTTGCAACACTGGGATCGGTTGCTTTGGGACTAAGGACTTTGGAGCGCATATTGGGTGGCTCCCGAGTGACAGGAACTGTCAAACGTGCATTGGCTGACTTTGGGTATCTGGAGGAAGGAGTCTCCATTGTGACAAGCTGGCGTTTAGGGGATAGCTCAGCAGGCATTTTGCTTAAAAAAGCTCGACAAGGGGTAAAAAGTTTGAATAAATATATGTGTATGTGAATGTAGGGTATTGGGGAAATAGACGTGTAGTCTAACCGCGTCCACGATATTTGAGAATTGAAAGAGTTGAGAATGGGACAATTCGTTAAAACGAATTTGTATTTCGAGTCGAGCAAAAACGTTTACAACCGTGTGTGTAAACGTATAGGGAAATATGGAAATTTGTATGTATGGGAAACAAGCAAAATTTGTAAATGTGAATGGGTAATAAACAGAAATGTGTACATGGGAATTGGGAATGTATGTAAAAGAATGGGGAATGTATGTACTAGAATATAAATATAATATAAATGTGAAGTCAAATGTGTGTGAAAATATGTATTTATTTGTGAAAAGTGAATTTATTTGTATGTGAATGGGAATGTGTGTTTTTTTTTTTTTAACGAGGAGGGAAGCATCGAAAGCCTAAGGTCAGTACGGGACTTTAAACCGCTAAACCCTCCTCTCGTCCGAACGGTTTGCCCTCCTGGTACCACCGCGAGGTATTTCGTCAGGAGGCCGACGTGAACGTTGCCGCTCAATCGTCTGTCATGTCTGTCCTTGTCGTCATGGTGCCGTCTTTGTTGCCGCGTTAGCGGCGCGGATCACCTTGCCGCTTTTGGGTGAAACCATCTCGCTGTTGCTGCGCACTAGGAGCGCAACTCTCCTGCTCTGTTGGCGTTTATCGTCGCTTTCCGCGCGCGCTCGATTCGTCGTAGGGTCTGCATGATGGTTGCTGTCGCTGAGCATACCGCTCGCCAGTTCGCAGCGTCGTCGCACATGAGCGGGACAAGATTGTCCTGCGTTAGACGTTGGCCTATGGCTGTGCTCATGTCTGCGCGGATGCCGTCAAAGCGCGGGCATTCGAAGAACACGTGTTCCGCTGTCTCGTGGATGTCTGGGCAGTGCGAGCAGAACGGATCCTCTTCGTGTTTGTATTTGTGGAGGTACTGTTTAAAACAGCCGTGCCCACTAAATACCTGCGTGCTGTAGTAGTCCAGTTCGCCGTGCGTTCTGTTCACCCACTTGCCAACGTCACTGATGAGGCGATGTGTCCATCGTCCTTTGATGGACTGGTTCCATCTGCGTTGCCACTCTGCGATAGTTTTTGCCCTTTCAGCTGTCTTAGCAGCGTCAGTGCTTTTCGCACCGGGCGTATAGAGGCGCCGCATTTCTGCCGCCAGTAGGTCGATGGGCGGTTTGCTTGATAGGACGCAGATCGCGTCGTCTGACACTGTGCGAAAAGCACTGGTCACCCGGAGTGCGCTGAGCCTGTAGACGGATCGTATTCCCTTGGTGCGAGTTTTCACCTCAGCCACGTTTGCCCAAATTGGCGCCGCATAAAGCAAGATAGAGCTGATGACTCGTGATAGCAAAAGACGCCGACTAGCGCGCGGACCGCCTATGTTTGCCATCATTCGCGAAAGTGCGATATTTACGCGCGCCGCCTTCTCGCACACGGCCTTGAGGTGTTCCTTAAAAGACAGCCTCTCGTCTATTAGCACTCCAAGGTACCGTAGAAACGGCTGCGAGGTTATTTGATGTTCCCCCACGGTTATTGTGAGGACCTCGCCAACCCTCCTCGTGCTTAGCAAAACCGCCTCCATTTTATGTGCTGCGAGTTCGAGCTTTGCGCTGCTTAGCCAACGCCAATGGCAATGTGTGTGAATGTACACGTATGTATGGGTTCGTGTATAAATATGTGTGTGTCTAAATATGTGTATGTATAAATATATATATGTGTATATATATATGTGTATGTGATTATTTGTTTTAGTGTGTTAATGTAAGTAAAATGTCAAAATAATTTTGTGTACAACAAATTTTGTGTGCGAGTGGGCGATATTTGTCCCACTGTATGCACTTGGGGAGGCAGCAGATGTGCAGTGTATGTATAAGTTGTATATCAGTGTATGTATGTGTATATATGTATATATGCACGATTGAAAATTTTCTAAGTTAAAGAAAATTTTCAATGTGCAGTGAAAATGAGCAACTTGTCCCACTGAATCCGCCTTGTGCTTTATTGTTTATGTTTATGCACTTGGGCCAAGCAGCGGGATTGCGTGCTGCCAAGTGCGTGCGAATATAGCACAAAGAGAAATCCGGAATTAAGTGCAGAAGTGGGCGCGCAGAATGTACACAGCAGCTGGGCTGTCGCTGCTGATCTTGTGTACAAGCGCAAAGAAAAAGAGGGGAAATGTGCAATAAGCGAGTTAGGCTAAGAACATACTGGAGCGGCGAGCAAAGCGAAGAGCAAAGCGGCGAGCAAAGCGACGAAAACAAATCAACGCTGTTGAATCGAAGCGCACATAGTGACGAGCAAAGCGAAGAAAGCTGAAAAGAGCAAAGCGACGAGTTCAAAATATTTTGTTTTCGTCGCTTTGCTCGCCGCTTTGCTCTACTTGAAAATCCAAAAATTTCTGCTATTATAAAATTTGTGTGAACAAAACAAAAAAATTTATGTGGATGGATTGATAAGCGCAATATTCGCAAAAAATGCCTTATGGATCGCTCTACGCTTTGCTCGTCGCTTTGCTCGCCGCTTTGCTCTTCGCTTTGCTCGCCGCTTCACTATGTTCTTAGCCTTAGTGGGATGCAGGCTGCAGCGGGAGTGTTTGCTGCTTTGCCAGCGTAGGTCGCACAAAGGAGAATGTGCAAACAAAAAGCGCAACAGTATGTGCAGTAGCGGGATTGCTTACTGCACTGCGCTATTTCGTGTGTGTACAAGGGAAATGTACACGAAAAGCGGACAGTGGCGGGGTACCAGTATCTAATTTGTTGACTGGATTTTAAGGATCTCGGGCATGGGCGGTCAGATTGTGCAAAATGCCAATCATACCTGCTTCTTGACATTGGCAGTCCCCCAAATGAGCACGAAACTCCCCGTGCAAGCAATCGTGCTCCAAGAGCTTACGAAATTGCTCCCACCTTCCAATATAAACCCTCCCAATTTGCAAAATTTTGCCATGCTAGATCTCGCTGATCCAAACTCCTTCGAGACAGCGCAGATCGATATAGTGATTGGCAGTGATCTCATCCCACAGATCATGCTCGAAGGTATCCACCGAAATGTATGTGGCAGCTTACTTGCTCAGCATACAGTATTCGGTTGGGTATTAAGCGGTCCAGTACCCCCTCCATCGCATTTGACATGTGCCACTGAGGTACGAAATCGCCATATGCATACTGGTCCCGCCCTTCGAAATAATCTTCCTGCCCTAAAGGAAGCTTATTCACAAGTGATTGCCGCCCTCAATCCCGTAGGGTTTCCACCCCAGGAAATAATGGAAAATCACTTCGAATCCACTACTCCTGCAAACTCATTCTCAAACCGGCAAATTTCCCCCTTCGTTGCCAAACGTTTCGACCCTGCAGGATGGCTTTCGCCTCTAATGAGGTCTCCCAAAAGGGTTCGACAAGAGCGTTGGCTTGACGCCCCTCGTTCTACGCCCCAAACAACTGACGGAAATTGCAATCCCCCGCAAGCCTCATTACACCTCCTCCATCCCGGGTCCGAAAAGAGGACAGTTGCCACTCCAGTGCGACTTGCTCCAAACGCTGCAAATCCCGCAGACGTCGGACTGATCGGGTATAAACTCCAAGATCTACACGATCTCCCTCTTGGGTGGAACGGCTCCAGCAATTCTTCCATGCTGAGCCAAACAGTTATGCTCGTACAGGTCCAATTCCGGACCAAAGAGCGGTTGACTGCCACCCCCCTCTCGAAGAGCAAACCGACATTCTCGCTCGGTTCTCCTGCTTCTACGAGCCCCACGTGCTCCCAATTATCCCGAGCGGCGTTGGCCTTGTTTATAAACAGCCTTCGAACTCTCTCGCAATTCCTCCTCCAGCAAATTTTAAATGCATCTTCTCATATTCCCCCGGCTGTAGCTTAAGCGAGCTCCGCAGCTAAGCCGATTTCCCATACCCCCGATGTTAGCTTCAATATTCTATGCTATGTCCAAATAACTGACATCTTTTAATATTTGCAGATCGGTGACTACGCCCCAACCGCTGCAGCAGCACTTCCTCGAGGACGAGGCATCGATGGATGGCCCCCCGCACCCATAATAGCTGCATCCCGGAGTCTACGCCCGTCTGGCCCGCGGCATAAGTCAATTGCAATATGCAATGGCCGCCGCGATGGCTAAATGAGTGCTGTCTTAGGTGATCTGTCGATCCCACCTCTAATCCCTTCATTTCCTTCTCCTTTTGTATTCATGTTTCCCCCTATTTTCTGCTCCCCGGCTTCGGCCGTTTGTCTCGTTCAATGTTTCATGTACTCTTTGTTACTTGTTATTCACCCGTCTAAAAATAAAGACATCCCAAAACATAACCCGAAAACCCCCAACGTTTTATTTACACCGCTCCGCCGCGCTCGATTCAACAACGAGCAAATTTCCATATAAATTTCCTTGTGATGATCCTGCTGAAATGCGAGGTGAAAAACAATCAGCTGTTAATTGTTCGCGAATTTGCCAGCATCACCGCCTTGCCAAACAATATTATTTTATATGAAAAACTACCCCGGAACAAGGATTTATGTGCGTTTTTGATTCTAACTGAATATTTAAATGGTTTGCCATCATAAAATCATATTTGCAGTTGCTTTTGTTGATACTTTTCTGTAATTGTTGTACGGCCAATAAGAAGAAATCGTGGTGAACCTATATCAGCCGTTTCTTTGTTGTGAAAATTTCCGCGATTGGAAGTTGGACCACACATTTAACTTTCATGCTGAAATGTATTCGGAAGAATATTACATGTTATTTTGCACACCTACAGGAAAATAAAAGAAGGTTTACATCATTAAAGTTTGTTCGTGGCTTTTGATACTGCTGCATTTTTGCATTCTTCCGACGGAGTTTCTCATACATATTTTGTGCTGCCAATAAGTCAAAGGCATGGTGAGTAAATATCTGCTTATTTGTTTATTCGTCGTAAACCTGCTCGTTGCTCGGGGTAAATTAAAAATAGCTCAAATTTATAACAATGAAGTCTGATATTATAAAAGTAAATATTGTTATATGTCAAAAAGTCCTTTTCCTAAACATCAGATACGTCCACATATTGTTTGATTCTATGACTGAATCAATTTCAAGAGTTTTTACCTATGGTTTTTTATTCAGTTCTTAGGTAAAAGATAATATTTGGCATGAGAACACCTCTTTTTCTTACAAAGAACATTCATCGGATGCAATATGAGTGCGAACATAACATGCGCAAGATTACAAATAAGACAACACCGCAAAACGCAATTCTGTACGCAATAAATTTCTGAAATAAACACAATTTTTATGTACTTGTGCAAACAATAAATTTCTTCAAATAATCTACTAAAGCGAATAATAATCAAAAAGCATTTTGATACTTTAAATTTCTTGATTTAAATCTATTTTGGTGCTTGAATAATTTTGTGCTATAACAAAAAAAACGTGTAAAATCAGTTTCACCATGCAATTTTTCGGGCTGTAGGACACAAAGTTGTATGTTCTATTGACTTTTCAAGAACATACGACAAAAGCTTTCTCAGACAACGTTATCTGCGCAGTATCTTTCGTGGTGGGAAGCATGTTGTTGGCCCAGTCCTGATGTGACAACCAAAAGTCTTGATGTGACAGCTCGATATGAGTGCTGCCAATTCATTTTACAGGAGTTTCAACACTAGTATAGACTCTGGTTAAATTATAGACCAAACTGAACATTTCACAGTAACATGTTACACGAAAACAGCTAAGCTGCCAACAACAGTGTTGCCAAAAAGAAAGTTGCTAAAAAATCACCCTATATAATTTTATACAGTGCAGAGAAATTACACTGCGCTCACTAACACCATCTCATTGTAAATTTTGCCGACCACTGGTCCAAAACTCAAACCACATCTACACTAGCCGCACAATAACACTAGCCGCTCCTAGAACTAGCACAAAAATGACAACCCAAGCAATTGTACTCCCACAATTAACCAAACTCCTTCGCACTTTCAATATGGGTTTAGAGGACTGGGAACACGTTGCCATGTTGGACCTAGCAGACCCCAACTGCTTTAATCAAGCCCAGGTCGACATGATCATCGGAAGACCGCGGCGAATGGAGAACATCGACGCGCACGACCAAGGAAGCCGGATGCCAGACACACCAGACGGCAAACCAGCAAACCCCATCACGCCACCCATACTTTTACACATTCCTCAAACCAACGTCCACGCTCTCCTCTTTCCTATACGCAATCCTCGCTTCAATGCCCACGCTCTAATCTACCCTTAGCGCAACTCTCGCACAGCCGTCAGAGATCCGTTCTCTCAGAAGCATTAAATGCACGAGTGCATCCGGTCCCAGGATGTTACACGTTTTGCTTTTTTGGATTTTATTTTTGGACTGTCTTCTCTCGATCTCGAACAGATAACTTTTTAAAAAGCTTTTGGAGTGATTTTTAACAAAAGTTGTATGAAATTCATAAAAATTGCAAACCAAACCAAATTACAATAAGTTAAGACTTAGTTTGTGGATATCAACGGCATAGTTTAGTGTAAAATTTTTCACTTTATGAAGTTTAATAAAGATATTCTGAATCAGGGGTATCGTTATAAATGCATAGGTGCAAATTTTAAATGTTGTACAAATATGCAATACATCGTGAGTCACCTACTTTCCATTTCCAGCAAATTTTTATGTCAAACGAAAAATATAAGAAGAGTAGTAAGAAGAGAAGTAAGCATAAGAACAAGAAAAACATATGACTGGCTACCATATGATCGACCTTTTGCATTAAATGTCGGGTTTAACTTAAGTTTCCCTAGCGCTTCAAACCTCAAATGAAACTTTTAGATGAACTGTTTCTTTGTTTAACCCTTCTGTTTACACCCTTTTTCCTGTATATTGTGAAGTCCCACTGATGTAACTAAGAGTTACAACTTGCAAAATCTTAAAAATTTCTGTTCGTTTACTTTCTGGATCGCTTTGTTTTTGGGAGCCTAAGCTGGCTTACTCTCCTGATATTTTTTACTGGAAAGATTCCCAAACAGACCTAATGTCAATTATGCCAAGAAATAGTACGTGTAAGTGGGGAAAAATTCTGGATTATTTGATGGAAAGCAACGTAACCTTTTGTTTGGCGGCTGCCTCTTTATACCCGTGATAGACATCTAGTATTGTTACTACGAACCAAGCAAATACCGGATGTGTGTCACCAAATACCAGCTAAATACTACGTGAGCAACCTAGTATTTAGCTCGTAACAATACTTTGTTCGGCTACCTAGTATTTATGTAGTATTTCACCAAACACACATTCGAACCTACTGAACACAGCTAAAAATCTGATTTTGACATGCAGGAAAAGTTCATTTCAAAAAAATTGAAAAGAAGAAAAATACTTTTTATGATGGAAAAAAAAACGTGTATATCTGTTTATTCTTTTAACAAATGCTAGCACTCTATATCGTTTTTCTTGTACGCAGTAATTGCCAATCTTAGACATTGCCTCCTTTTTTGATGCAAAAAACGAATTTTTGCGTTGTTTGAAATTAATGCACTTTAGAAATGTTCGCTTTGTTTACATTTGTGAATTTTTTGATATTCAAACTGTCAAAAATTACTACAAATAATTTACTAAGTTATGTCTGTCACCGTACCTAGTAATTAGAATACTATGATGACTTTATCATGGTATTGTTACTACATGTCTGTCACAGGTATTAGAATTCACATACTTTTAAAATCTAATCTAATCTTGTGAAATTGCCCATTTTTACCCAATTTAAAATTCAAATGCCACATTTTAATTTTGAAAGAAGTGAAATGCTAGGGCAAATGTGTACCTGAGCTATGGGTTTTCGACGTAGTGGAATATTTGACACACCCTTAGCTCAATGTTGTATTTTTAAGAATGGAAAATGGGGAATAAAGGAAGACCTTTTCAATAAAAGGTATTAAAACTAATACCAACATATATCCAACCGGAGCTCATGCATTCTGCATTGATCCAATATTGCAGAATACTTCGTAATACGTTTTAAGCACCAAAATTTAAATTTTGAAATGAAATAATAACCATTTATTTTTTAATGCATTCGTTCGGTTAACTTCATCTACTTCGACTTTTTTTTAATTACAGTGCATAAATAATTTGGAAAAAAGTTTTCTACAGATTTGAATTTATCCAAAAAGTTGTGTGATGGTTTAATCAACTCCCCCAACATCCCCTCAACAACACTACTCGACAAAAAATGAGTTAATCAAGTGCAGCTAAAAACAAAAGTATTTCCTAGACTAATTTTGGGCCGCTGAACACGAAACTGAAAATCAAAACATTTTTTAAGAAGCGTTTTGAAAAATCTTTGAAAAACCAGTGTTTTCCCCGTTGTTTCAGTTATGATCACATATCTTGTAAACGAATGATCCGACTAACACAAACCTGCGTCGTAACACCTTAGCCGTTCTAACGATATATAGATTGTCCAAATCAAATGAGATTTGGTAAAGTTACTGATGGTGAAAGTTTAAAAATAGTGAATTTTTCGACCATTTAAAAAATTAGAAATTTTTTAATGATTTTTTATAGCTAAAATGAATTACCTCCTCTGCTATTAAAATCTAAGATGAAAGATATGTTCTTTATGTCATATTTGCGGTTGTGCAATGATGAAGATATGGGTATCAAATGAAAGAGGAAAAATGTCTCCTTTTAACTAAAGTTTCTATTTTGGACTTTCAGGACCAAAATAATTCAGGTAAGAGATTCAGGTAACATACAACCGCCGTGACTCAGTTGGTTATTGCGTTGGACCGCGAGTCGAAGGCAGCGACCCAGGTTCAAATACTGCCTGTAATAACACCTAAAAAAAATAACGGGAAAACTCGTTTTCTCTTTCGGTGGCTGTCCTTTCAGCTGGAAATGGCAAACCTCTGAGAGTAAAAATTGCTTATGAAAGAGCTCCCAACCTGCCGTTCGGAACCGGCATAAAAACTGTAGGTCCCTTCCACCCGCGTACAAATTCACACGCACAACACGGATGGTTGCGGGAAGCTAGGCCTTAGTCTCGCGTAAGCGGGCTGTCGTGCCAGTCAATTATTATTATTAAGAGAAACATACATGTTTTGGATCTCAGCCTGTAGATTCATACATCTAAATTTTATTCTATTTTGGTTCTGAAAGTAAGTAATACTACGTTTACATTGAACCCAAATGCGTAGTTTCGAATGAGTCATTTGAAAGTGTTTACATTGCCACATTTGCATTGTATTTGCATTCTGTTTGGCAGCTAATGTCAAATGCTGAATGCTCATGTCCTCTTGCCGCAGCTCATAGATCAGCTCTTTACCGGCTTCTGACTAAATCATTTGTTTCTTTTTTGCTGCCTCTATGTTCTACACACTGCAATAGTTGAATACATGTATATTACACACCTTGCATGCTAAGAATATTCTACATATTTCAAGCAGACGAAAATTTCAATGCAAAATTTCCATTTTGATAATTTTCGTTTGTTTTGATTTTGAACTGTCAAAAAGAACCAAAAGCTTTTGAAGCTTTTGAAAGAGCTTTAATTTTGTGATGCGTTCGATAAAATTGGTCATGTTTTATTTCATTTGCTTCGTCGTTTTGTTGAAATGAGTCATTTCGTAGATTTGAATTTGTATGGGGAAATGCGTGATTTGGCTTCGCATTTGAGAATTTTTGCCCAAATGACGAATTTGGGCTCAATGTAAACGTAGTATAGCAGCGAATCTTGTCAAAACATATTATTCACGATGTTCACTTTGAGGTACAAAATAATTTAGACATAGGGAGATATTTTCTCGGTAGTATATATTAGGTTAATTTTATAACATTTGAAAGAGCAGAAGTTATTAAAAACAAAAAATTCACTTAAATGCTCGATTCTTTGTAGTGTAAAACAACTATAAACACCAATGATATTATTAGTTGTAATTATTTTTTTTTGCTGAATTTTGAATATTAATTAATTTTATCATTTAAAAAATTTCATATTTTAATACAATATATAATTTTAAATAATCGGCAAAAATATCCATTAAACATTATTGATCAATACAATTGAGTGCTGCCAAGCCCCAGCAACAAAATGGCTTGCAATCGGTGCAGGCAACACTGCGGCTGAAGAGGAGGAATCTATTTTTTCTGTAAACTTATATGTGCTCTAAAACGAATTACTAAAAAATTGGTGGTAAGGAATTTTTGTCGGTAAAAGGAATTTAAACGTTGTAAATATATTTTCCAAGTGCAGTTACGAATGTTGTACAATAATTGTGCTTTTATAATAGAGTGCGAAAAGGTAGGAAACATTTTATCGCTTGCTCAAGTCGGTACCTGCGAACCCTGCTTTCTCCATTTTTATTTTTCCCACAAGAAAGAAGAAATCGGACAAACATTTAATTGATTTAAAGAAAAGGAATAAAACGTAATAAATTGGGAAAATGCCGCGAGATTACGATCGCGATTATAGTGAAGAGACGAGTGATTATAAACGGAAGAGACGAAATGAGGAGGAGGCTGGAAGCAACAGTGGCTGTGCCGCTGGCGGTAGTGGTGACGTTGATGGGCATCAGAATCATGGACATCAGTTACAACTGCACGATGCGCCGCAACTTAACGAGAAAACGAATGCCTACCTGGAAGAATGTGTGCAAGAAAAGAAATCGCTCAATAAGGAGTTCACGGTGTGCAAGCGGCTGTTGGATGATGGTACGTTATGAATCGGAGTTGTTGCAATTTTTACATATTTGCTTTACAATGTTTTAGAAATTGAAAAGATTCTGGTAAGCGGGCGTATACCAAAGCCCGAGATATACGCCAATGTGTACAGCGAGAAACCGATACGCGTAGCACAGAAAGTACTATTCCCTATAAAGGAATATCCCAAGTTTAACTTTGTGGGCAAAATATTGGGGCCGAAGGGAAATACGCTGCGACAGTTGCAAGAGGAAACATTCTGCAAAATGGTGGTGATGGGGCGGAACTCTATGCGAGATCAAGCCAAAGAGGAAGAACTCAGGAGCTCCGGCAATCCGAAATACGCACATCTTAGCCGAGACTTGCATGTGGAGATATCGACAGTTGCGCCGCCATCGGAGGCATATCACCGCTTGGCGTATGCTTTAGCAGAAATCCGCAAGTTTATGATTCCGGACGCAAATGATGATATCCGAATGGAGCAGTTGCGCGAAATGGACGGCAAAGACCGCCTATATAAAAAGACGCATTACTCGAAATCTTACGGTGAACACGCTGTTTATAGTTGTCGGTAAGTCCATGTGTCCTAATGGGCATTTCAGAAATAGAAAATTTCAGGTCGACACTGGCCGAACATTTTGATTGTTGTAAATCTTCTTGAAATCAATTACTTCCGTAACCCCACAGTACTCCCCCACCACCGTCATTCGACAAATCGTCAAAACCAAAAGTGTATTCTATTCTGGAAAAGGCACGCTACGTAATGGAGGAGCCTGGTTACAGTATTGTAAAGTCGCACAGGTAATTTGTCAACTGATAAGTTGTGTGGGATGATTATGATATGCAAATATCGTAGGTCGCGGGATCACGAATTGTACGAGCACCCCAGTGAGTACGACCGCTACACCACGCCGCCGCCGGCCAAGCATTCAAGCAGCCACCACACGCCCTACGAGAGCGGCTCATACGAACGCGATTATCGACGCGATTACCATCCTCATTCGTCGTCATATGCTACGGCGTACGCAGGTAAGCGCATTAAAACTATCTTACACATAAACAGTGTCTCGATCCATTTACAAATGCAAAGAATCGTAACGCAAACTGCCACCTACGTAATTCAAAGAAGAAAAACCCCAAATACCCTCGTGGTGCCCTGCATCAAACTGAATTTGCGTTCGTTTCGCTTATTTCGCATAACAACTCGGAGAACAACCAAAAACGAATTTAAATAAAGTGACAGGAAGATAATTATCATTTAATATAGACGCCAAAGTCCACAATATATAAAATGCGCTTCAAAAATTATATTAAATTTAAACCTCAAGTCAACTAATTTCGAACTTGCGTCACCGCAAAGAGTACAAAAGAAGTATTAAACAATTAAGAGATGTTAACACTAGCCTGAAGGGGATGATAATCGAAACAATCGAATCAACCGAAACTAGAATAATACACCTCGGTCCGTTCGCATATACTCTGACCTCAGTAAAAACCAACATTCCTAAATAAATCAACATTATTTAAATTCGTTGACTTTCTAATAATATTGTAAAGAGCCACCAAAAACAACAATACCCAGAACAAAATGCAAAGCAAAAAATTCAATCAACAAACCCTTAACCTTTTGAAATCGCAAAAAAAAAACTAAATATTACAACCCAAAAACAAACTTTTCTCCAAATTAGCCAAACCAAGCAATGGTCGTTCCTCATCGTCATATCGACCAGCAGCATCGGGCTCGCACTCTTCGTCGCACTACGAAACTGGATCACGCTCCCGGGAAAATGTTCGCTATCGCTCGGCGCCGTATCCAAAAATGCGTTAAAGCCATGCCAACAAACAAGAGCGGAGTAGCGCCACTCAAATCATATATCCATAAACAAAACAGCTGTTAGATTAATACATATATTATGATGCAGACAAGATCAGACGAAATAAAAATTGTAGGACTGCAAATAAATAAAATCTAATTGCAGACAAATTTAACAATCGCAACATCCAAATATACACATTCGTATAAAAATAATCTGTTTTATCACGTGCGAAAAGTTTACATAAAGATACAAATAAAATCTCCAAATAGACACTGATTCAATAATCGTCAAATTAAAAACAGAATACAACTAAATAAACTTAATAATAACGATCATTAAAAAAATAACGATAAAGCATCAAGAAACGTAAATTAAACGCTTTGTAAAACTTCATTATGAACAAAACGTTAAGTCGTTTTAATAGACGGCTTAAAACATTTTAACAACAATTAATCCGTAGACGTTAAGCAAGATCTTACGTAAGGAAGTTGGGAATGTTAAAAAACGTAAGTATGTATGTTGAATAATTTTCAATCGAATCAATCATGTAACAATTTGCGGCAGAGTAAAATAAAATCACCATTGCATGCACTCCCGCTACAGCAGCTGCAGATTTGGCAAACGATATTTACATAAAACTATTAATATTCTCATGTAGGGCTTGTTATAAATACAGACATAAATAAATCAAGCAAGCACCATGTTTCAATGTGTTTTCATTGTCAATAATTGACTCCGGCCATTTCGGCGTGGTCAGGATTAACAGGTAAGAAAAGTCAGCGGCCGAAGTCCCAAGTTCAGCGTGATATTGACTTTAAGGGTGCGTACTGTATCTAGCATTTAATTGGAATTATATTTCCATTTCAAATGCTGTGTAAATGGAAAAGACTTCTTGATATTAAATCTTGCATTAATTAAGCAAACACGAGTTTGGAACTCAGCGACAAACGAAAGTACCTGCAGAAAAGTATTCTCGAAAGAAATTTTTGATGATCCTAATAATTAAGATCCTAAGATGTTGTCCTATCAAGGCTGCTTGTAAGTACCAAAAAATCATGCTGAACAAGAGAAATTTCAGCTAAAGGCCATCTTTACTAGATATTTCTATTTTGCGAAGTATCGCACACAGCGCGACGCAGGTTTACAGTTTGAATGAAGTGCGTAAGATCGCTTAGCGAATGAGAAAATCCCTATTTCATACACCCAGCATTAATCTACTTTTCAACAATTACCATTATAAGCTTACGAGAGTGTCTTAAAGAATTTGGTAAGTTCAAGGTTGATATTAACCCTTATTGGTTCAGTAATATCAAAGAAAATAAATATACAGAATGCGCATGTCATGCAAGCAAAAATTTTGTATGGCGGGTTCTAACCAGAGATTAGCAATGAGTACCGCAACTTTGGATACCACCGCATTAATACTCATTCTTTTTACTAACCTGCAGGAAATGTAACTAATTTATAACTAGTCTTTTTCTGTACAGTACTGATTACATATTAGTTATTTTGCTTGAAAAGAAGTGATTATTTTAACGTGGCGATGTCCTAGCAGCACATCAATTGTCTACCTCTGCATGACTTCCCAACTAGTTTATAACTAGTTGTTTCCAAACCAATTAATAATTAGTCCGCAATCGACTAATTTAAAACTAGTTGTTTTGTGACTAGTTAAAAATTTGTTAGTTTGTAACTGATTTCAAACTAGTAAAATAGTAACCCATTAAAAATTACTTGCATATAAACCCATTAAATGAATTTTCAAATATACTGAATTCAATTCATAAGATTTTTTTATTAAATTTTTTTAAAAACTAAGGAAAAAAATAAAAAAATGAAAATAGAGTCGGGTGTGGGGTTTTCTGCGACCAATTGGGGGCCAACATTACTGCTCGGCTCCCGGACCACTGTAGCGTCTTCCAAGCGGAGAACATAGCAATATTGCTGGCAGTGGAGCGGTTGCGATCGTAACCCCTCATTCCCTCGGCTATATGTATTCTCTCGGATAGCCAGGCTGCAATCAAATCCTTGAGGGGTACATATACCTCTTCCAAACTGGTAGCAAAGTGCCGGGCCGCTCTGAATGACTTAGCGGAGCATGCCAGGGTTCACCTGAGCTGGGTCCCTGGGCATAGCGGCGTCCCTGGCAACTGCATGGCGGACGAGCTGGCCAGAAAGGGCACTCTACTTCCAGCACCTACTACGCAGTGTAGCATCCCCCTTGCGGCCGTCAAATTGATAGCGTACCTTCGCCTGGCTAATCGACTCTGGGCGGAGGAGAGCCTTTGCAGGATCTCCAGAGAAACCTGGCCGTCGCTTAACCATGGCAGAACACGCGAATTACTGCGACTAAAGCGGAATTCCATCTACTCCACAGTTTCTGTGCTGACGGGACACTGGGCGAACGGCGAACACGCCAGGAGGCTCGGACTCCCCTTCAACGACCATTGCCGCAGCTGCGATGATGTGGACGAGGAGGAGAGTGTTGAGCACCTGATGTGCCACTGCCCAGCACTAGCGAGGAGACGACTCCGGGTGCTGGGTGCGCCGTTCTTCAGCGGTTTGGCCGACCTCACAGGACCCAGCATCGGCCGCATCGCCCGATTCATTACGGAATCGGGATGGCTCCTGCCTGACAACCGGGGGGGGTGCGCAAACCTGAAGGGCGGCCACGTCCTTCACGTGGTATCACAACGGGCCGTATCTTTGGCCTAAGTGAGCTCTTCTAGCTGCCACCCTAACCTAACCTAAGGAAAAAAAACGTATTTCAGGAAAACTCAATTAAGGGAAGGCTCCCCTTGATTTGGGCAAAAATAAGGCAAAGTTTGTAATTTTTTTGTGGGATAATGAAAAGGCGTACAAACTTCCGGTTTTGACTATTAAATTCGTCTATTATTTAGGAGTTTAAAAAGTTAAAAAACTTGATGAAATTCAAAATGGCGGCTACAAAATGGCGATTTCCGTAGGCCTCTGCGCGCCAAACATCGCTCGAGAACTGTAATCCTGCAGCCTCTTGTAGTGGACTGAAATCAAAAAGCATTGTCATTACTTAAAGATAACAAAATTGTCTGTGCATTGAACTAGACTCAAAAAATTTAAACGAAAAATTTAATTTCAATTCAATTTTTTGCACCTTTTTTTAATTTCAACCACATTTAAAAATTAAAAATAAATAACTATTTATGCAAATTGTTAGTTCAAGGCATACAGAAAATCAAATACATTCGAGCAGTTTTTAGATGAAGAAAATCGGATCATTAGATCAAGTCCGGGGATTTCAGTTAGATTGGAAAAAATGGTTTCGAGATAAACGCGTTTGAAGTTTTTAGAAAGTCAAGTTCATCAAGTTTTTTAACTTTTTAAACTCCTAAATAATAGACGAATTTAATAGTCAAAACCGGAAGTTTGTACGCCTTTTCATTATCCCACAAAAAAATTACAAACTTTCCTTATTTTTGCCCAAATCCAGGGGAGCCTTCCCTTAAAAGAAAAAAAATACTTCTGCCAGTTCACTTAAGGCACTAAGATATTAAATAAATTCAAGTTTAACGGCGGCAATAGCTGCTCTCAGCTCTTCCATGGGATCAGCTGCATTTATTGAATCTAGTTAAATGAGGAACGAATTGTAGAATTAGTTATGGGAATATTAAGCACAATGAATGTGATTTTGTATATGTGTACGTGCATACATACATACCAAGCAAAACCTTAAAAAATTTACTGTAGTCCACCAGGCTTATTTTCCCATGAGTCCCAAAAATGTTTGCGGCTACAATGACATTAGCAGCTAGCAGGCTCGCTGTAATTTTCCGTAACAATAATTTAATTAAATAATTTCTTTTACACACCTCTTTATACTACGCACTTATTTACACTTTTTCACGCACACGATTCGACGAATAAACACGATATGATGTTCCTTTCAGTTAGCAATGTTGCCATCCCATTAGATTCGTCGCCACTTGTCGTTTGTACGAACAACGTAACGAGTACGGCGCATGCGCTCGTGAACTGTGTGGCCTTGCATTATTTTTCAATTAGTTACAAATTAGTTGTCAAATTAGTAGTTTAAAATTAGTTACTTTGCCAACTGGCTACTTTTCTCCTGCAGGGTACATACTACTCATAAGCACCGCATAACATAATTATCGCAACCGCACGCATACAAAACCCGAACGAGTTTGCGATCATCGATTCATTTCGCGTATTGCTAACACGACCACTTCGTAACCGTATGCATATTGCGCAAATCGCGTCGCGCATTTTTGGTTACCACCGCATTGATACTCATTCTTTTTACTACCTACTGCTCATAAGCACCGCAAATCATAAGTATGTCAAATTCAATCATTATGCGGTATGCGTTGTTTGCAGTGAGTGAAAGCAATGAATACAAGTATACATAATGCACAATTCGCGAAGCGTATGAAGCAGGTATACGCATTTGGAAGAAATGTTTGTGGCATGGATTTTGATTTGGATTTTTGAAGTCTAAAAGTTATAGAATCATGCAAAACAAAAATGGTTAAATACTTTAAAAACACGATGGAACTCCAAATATATGATGATTGAATCAATTGTCGGTAATTGGACCCACATCAATGAAATACTCTATGACAACGGGCAAAGCCATCGACTTTTCGACCATTCGTACTCTAAAAAGTTTTAACATTACAAATTATTATTTATTATTATAATCTATTACACGTATTATGAATTAAATATTACTTCGTTCGATAAAGGACATTTTTTCATTTCATGTTTAAAACTATTACATTAAATTTATTATTTGAGTATGTATACATTTATTGTAAAACATAAAAAAATTGGGTATATCCTAAAAAATGCCTGTCATTTCTTTTCTTTTCTACGAATGCTTAATCACAATAAGAGTCAAAGAACAAGTGCGAATTAATTAATTAATAATTAATATTAATTAATTTAATTGACTGGCACGACAGCCCGCTTACGCGAGACTAAGGCCTAGCTTCCCGCAACTACCCGTGTTGTGCGTGTGAATTTGTACACGGGTTGGAGGGACCTACAGTTTTATGCCGGTTCCGAACGGCAGGTTGGGAGCTTTTTCATAAGCAATTTTTACTCTCAGAGGTTTGCCATTTCCAGCTGAGAGGACAGCCACCGAAAGAGAAAACGAGTTTTCCCGTTATTTTTTTTAGGTGTTATTACAAGTGCGAAGCGATATGAAAATGCGGTGTTTCCATCTTTCCTTTGGATCATTCGCACCACCGCATTCTCATATCGCTTCGGAATGCGGTGGTGCGAATGATTCAAAGGAATATTTCCATCTTTCGTTTGGATCATTGCCGATCATTGCCGTCTTCGTTTGAATCATTCCAAGGCACATTAATAAGGTAGTGGTGGCAACACGGCTGATTAAACTTTTTCCTTCTGATTCTCTTTTGATTTCTTCTGATTTTCTTTTGTATTTTCGCGAATGGGCATCCTGATTGTCAAAAATTGGTAAAATTGTTTTTGTGTTGCTTGTGTTTTGATTTGATTTTGACAACGAGGATGCCCAAAAGCACTAACAAAATACATGGGAATTTTGTTTTTGCAGTAGTGCCATCACCTTATTAATACACCTTGGAATCATTCGCACCACCGCATTCCGAAATGCATAGTTCGTTTGGATCATCGGCACCACCGCATAGCCAAAGTGAAATGAAGATGCGGTAGTTTGCACTCGTTTGGTATTGCAAGCTGATGATTCGTTCGTTCGGATTACTAGTATTCGGAATGAATGCTTCGTTTGCGGTGGCGATACATACTGATACCCGTTTTTTTGAGTAGTGGCACATATCGCACCGCATTTTACACGAATACATATTGAGCGATTAAAATATGACCGCATGCAGATCTCTGGTTCTAACATTGGAACCCGCACTCTGCGCTCAAAGATCACGAATGTGGTGAGATCGTCGCATTACAAGCGAGAACGTAGTTTTATGTGTTGCGCTCATTGCAGCGAGTCTGCGTTAGCACACTGCTGCGGCGTGGGATGATTGGGAGATGAAGACTATGTTCTGTTGTTGTTGCGCTGACGAAAAGCTGAAATTGTAGGGGTAAGTGGGGTAAAGTGGGAAGTGGGGTAAAGTGGGAAATGGCACTTCCCGGGCAAACGATTAAAGTACAGATGTCATGCGCTACTGACATCTGTTAGTTACGACCGTAAGCGAATCTTCATGGTATACCAACGCGTGCAGAAATGTTTTCGTGCTCTCTGACAATTGTCAAAGTTTTCAAGTGATTTCGAAATTTCTTTCTCCTAAGTTGGCACATTGATTTTTTTACTGTTTTTCGAGATCAACCGATTGTAAGTACATTCAAAGTATTCTTTATAGTCTTAGTCTTAATAATGCAAAAGAATTTCGTGTCGTTTATACATTGTCAAGAAATGACACTCATATTTTTGCAAAATGTGGTGTCGGGGTAAAGTGGGAAACTTTCTTTGGGGTAAAGTAGGAAATGTCAAAAATAGCTAATGAGGCAAAAAGCAGCTGAAAAACGTTTGGCAAACAAACGCAAGAAGGAAGGAAATGCAGATGAACCACAAAAAAAAAGAGGAACAGCACAAAAAAAACACCGATAAAGAAAACAACAGCAGCAAAAAAAAAAGGATCAAAAAAGAAACAAGAAAGTTCTAGCTCTGATGAAGATCGTGATTTTTTCACTTTTGTCTGCAACTCATGCCTGAAATCATGACCAGGAACAATACGATCACATGTAACAAAAAGGATTGTCAACGATCATTTCATCTGAAATGCGTCAACCCAACTACTAGCTTCTATCATTGCCGAGAGTGTGACTCGGACTTAGATGCTTCTTCCGAGAACGACTAATAAGTCACAATTTTACCAATTTTTTTTGTATTTTTTCATTATTTTTTTTTATTGCGAAAATTTTGTATTTTTCATATTGATTCTTCAGATGTATTCTTCGAACCTTCAACAAATTAAAATAAAGATTTGATAAATTTTCTACAAGATTTGTGTTCAGTTTATAAAGTTTTGTAATGTTTCCCACTTTACCCCACAACTTTTAAATTAGGTCATTTTGAACATGATCAGTCGAAGCTCGGTAACTCTTAGAAAAATCATTATTTCCGGTTCGTTGCTGTGACAAAAATATAGCTTATTTGATTCACTTTACTATAGGAAGTTTAAACATGAAAAAATAGTTAGTTCTGTTCACTTAACGGAGCTCCAAAAAAAAGTTTACCACTTTACCCCAATTACCCCTACTATAAAACGAACGAAACGTCGCATATTGCTCCCGAACTCACTGCCGAATGCAGTGTGCGCGAAATCATAGAAAATAAATTAAAATATGGTTCGCATGGCGACTTATATGATCGCTACAAGCAATAAATAATAATAAAAAGGGAAATGGAAAGAAATAAGACGTTTTTATTAGCCCGCAATAATTTTTAAAGTCCCGTTGTTTGGAAATTTGTTTACGGCCCACATATAATTCTTGCGTAAAAGAACTAAAATTAATTATATGTACGTGGGTCGTCTGATAAGTACTTAGCCTACAAAAGAAAAACGAAAATTTTGGAAAAGTGGCGATTTATTTCTCAACGTAGTCTCCTTTCAACTCGATACACTTGACCCAGCGATGCTCCAACTTCTTTCTTTTTTTTTTTTTATTCCTTGTTCACTCCTCACTGGAGCATAGGGCCTCAACAAGACTCTTCCATCGTACACGATTCTGGGCTGTTGTTTTTGCGCCGTCCCATGTGGTATTGACATCCATTCCATGTGGTTGTGTATCCGAGGCTTTGCCTTGTGTTGGTTACGTTAATCGTAACCAACTTCTTTAATCCGTCTGAAAAATACGTTTGCTGGAGGCCTCCGTGGCGGCGATAACCTCCTCATTCGACTCAAATTTTTGCCCGGCGAGTGACTTTTTCAAGTTTGGAAACAAAAAGAAGTCACACGGGGCCAAATCTGGAGAATACGGTGGATGGGGCAGCTGTTCGTAGCCTAATGCGACCAATTTGGCGAATCACCGACCGATATTGCTCTTTTTCCATTTTTCTAAAATCCGCGGACACGTTCGTTTCCACACGCGGTCAAAACAAAACTACAAATCCAATATGGCTGAAATTTTGACAGTAGCCGTCTACGAGGTACGCCGTACTACACGATAGTAAATTTCTCTTACGATAGTGTCACCATCGGGCGGTGGGGCTAAGTACTTATCGGACTGCCCACGTACATACACTCCGGGCCACCAGAATAGGTTCAAATTTTTTCCCGGAGGAAATTGAGTAGTGTTCTTACAAAACACAGTTTTACCTCATTTATTGGTATCAAGATGTTCAAGGCATCTATTGTGAACCTACCTGTCCAAAACACAATTTGACATTTATTTACTTTTTCTTTTTTGGCCCACTTTTGTAAAGTGAACCCCAAAACTGAGTACATTATAGTGGGTCATGAGAATAGGTTCACATTCAAAATCCCTGCTTTTTTGGCGAATAACGGGACTTTCGGGAGCAAAACCAAATTTGTTCATTCCATTAAATGTTTTTCTTAACGTTTGTTTGAAAATGGGTCGCGGAGAAGCTCTAACCTCCGAAGAAATCGCTCAAATTAAAGTGCTTGAAAGCGAAAACTATTCTGCGCGCAAAATAGCGTTTAAAATAAATAGAAGTCAAAATATGGTGAACAATTATTTGCGAACTAAAAGCACCTATGGAAAAAACATGAAAAATTGCAAGCATTCGGTGACAACGTCTGCAGACAAGCGTGCCATACTGCGATGTGCTTCAAATTCCGTTGACTCAATTGCCAAAATCAAGGCTAAAACTGGACTTTCTGCAAGCTATTCTACTATCAAACGAGTCATTCGGAATGCCCCCAACCTGAAAAGAAAAAAGCTGAAAAAACCACCCCTAACTGCTCAGCGCCAAGAAAACCGTTTGGAATTTTGCAGAAATCATATGGCATGGAACAACAAATGGAAGTACGTCGTGTTTTCGGACGAAAAGCGGTTTAATCTTGATGGACCCGATGGATACATTTATTTCCATGACCTTAGAAAAGAGGAACGCTTTTTAACACGCCGCCACGGTTGATAAGGTGGAATTATGGTATGGGAGCGATTTCCTACTACGGAACTTTCCAGCTGCAATTTCAAACAGCCAGAATGATGACAATGGCCTACAAAACCATGCTTGAGAGAGTTTTTCCGCAATTGCCTGACTTCTTTGGTCCTATTAAGTGGATATTCCAGCAGGACAATGCACCCATCCATACTGCACGGGTCGTGAAGCAGTGGTTGATGCAGCGAAACGTTGATCAGATGGAGTGGCCCCCTTATTCTCCTGATTTTAATATCATTGAAAACGTATGGCGATGGTTGGTGAGGAAGGCCTCCGGACGCCAGTTCGACAACAAGGATGAACTTATTGGTGCTATTGAAGCAGCGTGGTAGACTATTTCTCATTCCCATTCTCATTCATACTGAATAAAGGTGGCCATACTTGCTTTTAAAATCAATAAATTAAAGTGTTGTTTACCAAACAGTCCATTTTATTTGCATTTACCACGGTTTCAATCCAAATTTTTAGAGTGAACCTATTCTCATGACCCACTAAAATGTACTCAGTTTTGGGGTTCACTTACAAAAGTGGGCCAAAAAAGAAAAAGTAAACAAATGTCAAATTGTGTTTTGGACTGGTAGGTTCAGAATAGATGCCTTGACCATCTTGATACCAATAAATGAGGTAAAACTGTGTTTTGTAAGAACACTACTCATTTTCCTCCAGGAAAAAATGTGAACCTATTCTGGTGGCCCGGAGTGTATGTATATGCCTCAATACCGACTTTTTTGGCTCCGACTGAAAGGTTGTGAAAAAAAAACCAATCAGCAACACAAAAAAGCATACACACAAAAACTACAAGAACAAAAATCATTAGCGTTGTTTTGAATCAGGTTCGCTGAAACGACGATCGTTGCGCTGGCAAAGTGATGTCCCTTTGCTGGCGACAAATAAATGCAGAAATTCGCACAAACAATAATTATTGAGCGACCAAAGCACCAACCAGTCAATGTACACACATGGGCGTAACCAGGAACAAACTTAGAGGGGAGCAATAAATACATTTGAAAATTCATATTATAGAGTTAAAATAGAATAAAATACAGAATTCTATATATTTATAGAACATAGAAATTCAAATTTTAGGAGCGCAAATACCGATCCGTGTACGCTACCCTGATACGCCCAATGTGTACACAGGTGAAGCGGCACTTTCATTTTATGTGTGGTTATTGGGTGAGTGCTTCAGTTTGCACAGCCAATGAGCGCAAACTGAAGCGCTTGCTTTCCTACTGGCACCGCTCTTTCCCTTTGGTGGCTCCCCCCCGCACTGTGAAACTCGCAAACATATATGTGATACAGTGGACCCTCGGTTAACGAACGCCCCGCATAACGAACATTTCGCATAACGAACACTTTTTTTTGGGAAAAAAAGTTTCTCTTAACGAACGAAGTTTCGCATAACGACCAACGAAAAAGGGGGAAACCTTAATTGCATGTAAAATTTCTGTCTGTGCTAAGCAACGAAACAGGGGAAACCCCGAATACACATTATAGTGCTGACTGTGTTTAGCTTTTGTTTCATAATTGTGCATTTTGTTTTATTTTTGTGCATAATTGCCTGTGTTCGTAAAATTAACAAGACGTGTTGAAACATACAAATGTTCTATTTTTAATTTTGTTTTTATAAAAATTGCAAAATAACATACGTAAATGCCTTCAAAAAAAGATTCGGAGAAAGAGAAAAATAAAAGAGCCAAAATAACTATTGAAATGAATGTTACATTCTTTCAATAAAAGTTCAAATTGAAACATATTAGAGTGTATTTTTTTCGACCTGGAACGCATTAATTCATTTTACATTGATTTATATGGGAATAATGGTTTTGCTTAACGAACGTTTCGCATAACGAACAAGATGCTGGAACCAATTGTGTACGTTAACCGAGGGTCCACTGTACTTCTATATTGGCACCATATATGTAATACTTCTATATTGGCACTAACGTATCTTCACAATGTGTTTTCATTCGGAAATCAAAGGGAGACAAGAGATGAGACAGAAAACACGAAATTTTGTGAATGTATTTCTATGCGTGTATACATGAGCACTTCTACACATGAACAACTGTCAAACTGCTCCAGGGGCGGTTGAAGAAATTTCAGTTAATTTCGACACATTTTTATTTTTTTTCAGTCAATTTTTTTCCCGCCTGAACGCACCTGACTTTTCAAAGCAGTCAAGGTACATTCGTTTATATGCTTTCTCGCTCATATTTCACTATTGCTGTACTGTGATGTTGGCGAATGTACCTTGAGCTTAGTGCCAATATAGAAGTATTACATATATGATTGGCACTAACGTATCTTCACAATGTGTTTTCATTCGGAAATCAAAGGGAGACAAGCGATGAGATAGAAAACACGAAATTTTGTGAATATATTTCTATGCGTATATATGTACATGTGCACTTCTACGCATGAACAATTGTCAAACTGCTCCAGGGGCGGTTGAAGAAAAAGCTAGGCCGAAACGAGAAAATGTTTATAAATTGAAAGTTTAACTTATTGTGAAGAAATTCTGGTTTTTTTTTCGTAAAACAAAGTACCTGCAACAAGTATTAAAAAAGAGTTTGGAATAAAACAAAATATTGAATAATACAATTGAGTTGGTTTTTATTTTTTAAAGAAACATTAGAAAAACTTATTGATGAGCACACAATATTAATTTTGTAAACTTATTTCTCACGTATACAGATTTTGTGTCTTCTAATTTTATGCTCTCGTGAAATAGTCGATTATCTATATAAACATTTATTATAGATTTTATAAGCTGTGTCCTGTGGTCGTTAAAAAAGTCTGTGTCGTTTAAAAAATTGTTAATCTGTACGTGGTCGTCCATAAACTTATTTGAAAATACAGCTCCAAGGCATGGTAAAATTTTTGTAATTAAGAATGGTTTAACATTTTTTTGAATTAATTTAGTATTGTGCTGCCGAATAACTCTTTCACATATCAAACAAATTTTGCGAACATCTTCTGCAGGTGCTAAAAATGGACCTCTATTTTTTAACTGTGATAATTTTGACAACTCATCTCCTAATAACTGATCTTTACATGCTAACACTTTAATTTTGAAGAAACTTTCCAACAAACAAAACCTGCGATATACTGCACGACATTGTCTACATATACAGATAATCGCCACATCGCATTAATATAATCTTCTGCACAAGTTAATTTGGATTCGTCATATTTTTGTGCCTTAGAGGCAGAGGAAACGCTAAGAACAGGTATGCCATCAAAAGCGCAGTTTCCAGTGTCAAACTCTTTTAGTTCATGCCTGACCAAAAGGCGTCTGTATGCGCTTTTTAACTGAACTGAATTGGGATTGTTGTTAAAACCTCCTCTTGCGCGTATCGCACTGAAAAACGTTTCGAAAAAGTCCTGGGACAATTTATACGACAGCAGGTACGATTGGTTATGAGCTTTTAAAGTTTTATACAACTGGAATATATTTCTTAACCCAATGATCATTCCGAGGAAACCCGTTTTTCTTCCAGTTTTTAAAATTGGGCCATCGTCAGCATCGCGTAAAGTGGTAATATATTGCTCAAATAATTTAGCGTGGGACTCGAGCCTGGCAGCCGCCGTGGCTCAGTTGGTTAGTGCGTTGGACCGCGAGTCGAAGGCAGCAACCTCAGGTTCAAATACTGCCTGTAATAACACCTAAAAAAAATAACGGGAAAACTCGTTTTCTCTTTCGGTGGCTGTCCTCTCAGCTGGAAATGGCAAACCTCTGAGAGTAAAAATTGCTTATGAAAAAAGCTCCCAACCTGCCGTTCGGAACCGGCATAAAACTGTAGGTCCCTCCACCCGCGTACAAATTCACACGCACAACACGGGTGGTTGCGGGAAGCTAGGCCTTAGTCTCGCGTAAGCGGGCTGTCGTGCCAGTCAATTATTATTATTATTATTATTATTACTCGAGCCTAAAGTCGTTTTCATCTGTTAAAGGCGAGTCCTATTCCTCTTTTGAAAATTTATTCTTACAATTTAAAATATCCCCCATATTATTAAAATTTTGGCAAAACGTTGCAGTCGCTGCACTACCTTTAAACAAATTGTTAATAGTGGCATCTGGAATATGGTGTTCTAAAAATGTTAGTGAATCAGCTACGCTTTTGCTCAAGGTTTGTATGGCTAATTTCAAATTGAATTTTTGTAAAGAATATGTTTTTTTGTTAGTTTATTCGCTGTCCGTAAGCCTTCCTTGCGTTGCAGGTCATGTAAGTCCACTATATATTTCCATTGGATTAATTGTCCGTCAGCTGTCCTCAAAATTTTCTTGTCTCCAAAACAATTTCTAACTAATTTCACCATATGACAATAATCGAAAAAAACGTAACAATTGCCCTTTGTAACGGGGTTAATGAAAGTTGGCCCATAATTAAAGTTTGCACCTAAGATTGTGCACATCGCCAGATTACAAGGAGCGCCGTCAAAAGTAATTGAATACACTTGCATCTTTCGGAAATCTAGCGAAAATGAATTCGTGTTTACATATTTTTTTTTACATATCACTTATTTACTTACATGTGCAAAATGCGGTCAGCGCTTTTGCTTTACGGCAAACACAGCAAATCCTCACAATTTTTCTCAAATTTTTGATTTCCACCTGACTTTTTGAAACTTTTGAAATATGTCAAGGTACATTCGTTTATACGTTTTCTCACTCATATTTCACTATTGCTGTACTGTGATGTTGGCGAATGTACTTTGGGCTTAGTGCCAATATAGAAGTACTACATATATGCTCGCAAACAAAAATTTGAATTTTTGAGCTCAGATGCGCCTTCTATACACTTCATATTCTTTGGTAATATAAATATGTATGTACTTTGTCGAAATTTCGTTATCTACATATCACCGATAGCCTCCGTAGCGCAGTTAGCTAGTGCGTTGGGCCGCGAGTCAAATGCGACGCTCGAACTCAGGATCAAGACTCCGTTGCTGCTAACACTGAAAAAAAAAGAAAAACAACAATTTTTCTTTCGGCGGCTGTCCTCTCAGCAGGAAAGGGCAAACCTCTGAGAGTAAAAATTGCCTATGAAAAAGCTCCCAACTCGCCGTTCGGAATCAGCATAAAACTGTAGGTTCCTTCCAACCTTGTACAAATTCGCACGCACAACACGGATGGTTTCGGGTAGCTAGGCCTTAGTCGCGGTATCGGTCTGTCGTGCCAGTCAATTATTAATTATTACATATCACCGAAATGGTAACATAACCAGAAATACTGGTAAACATGCAAGATTGTTTTAGCCATAAAAATAAAAATCCATTTGCTATAGAAAATTCGAATTATTAAAATTCGAAAATTTATTTTGTTTGAGTACACATCGCTTATTTTCTGCCAGCGTACTACCATTAGAAGCTTCGTGTACGTGTGTTTGAGAAACGCTACTCTAAAGCACAACTAGCTTCAATTACTAATTCTGATTTCTCGCTTAATTTTTCGCGACCCACCAGCGTCAAACGTTTCGAAACTACAATTCACGAAAATGTCTGCAATAAAAATAAATATTCTAAC
This sequence comes from Melieria crassipennis, assembly GCA_963668005.1. NCBI lineage: Eukaryota > Metazoa > Arthropoda > Insecta > Diptera > Ulidiidae > Melieria > Melieria crassipennis. The sequence goes on along the minus strand of OY764963.1, from coordinate 33,489,674 downwards.
TAGCTTTAAGTATTTAATTAAGTAGGAGCTCGAGGCACCTAGACTTGTGCTTCTGTTTATGTATTGATGGTCATTAAATGATACAGAATTCTACAAAATGAAGTCATTTTATTAAAAACTCATGGCGCCATCCAAAAACAAAAGACTGTCGACGGAAGAAATGGCTAATTCTATGTCGCGCTTTTGTACAGTTCTTTTTTTAGCCTGTGTTGTGTAGGAATACGCTTCCCGCGCTAAAGACTCGATGAAGTATTCGGCTGAGCGCGCCACTAAAAACACGGCCTCGTTGGAAGAGACACTTACTTCAGGGTCCATTTTCATAATGTTGCGAATGCGCGTCAGAGGAAGGTGAGGTAATTTTGCCACTTCCTGCCCAAGTTCTCCTGATCCTAGTATGTTGCCACTTTTATCTGTAAATATGGTTGATTAATTAAATATGTCAAATACTATTCCCTCATGAATTACTTTTTCCCGCAGGCTCGTTACTTGCTATATCATTGGCGATGCCAGTAGGTTCTTCCACGACATGAGAAGTTTCATTCCCTGCAATATCCTCTGTACAATCATAATCCAACCCATTTCTTAAGCCCTCTGAAAACTCCGCCACAAACAGTTCCTCACTGGCCATTTCAATCTTCGCGCACTAGTAGTAAACAAACCAAGGTGTATTAATAAGGTGATGACACTACCATTCCTACGTCAATTTATGTCTGAAATTTGTCAGTTCAAAAAATGTTCAACCACAGTCGCAACTTCATTCAAATAAAATCGTACTAAAAGCAAAAGAAAAATGCTTAGGTATATTTTAATACAACTTTGTTTACTCTGCTGATGACTTTTTTGACAATATTTATCAATCAAATAGAGGTACATTAGGGGTACTCTCTTTAATTAGACTACTTTATTATTATACTATGGCACTACCATTCCCATGTATTTTGTTAGTGCTTTTGGGCATCCTCATTGTCAAAATCAAATCAAAAGACAAACACAAAAACAATTTTACTAATTTTTGACAATGAGCATGCCCATTCGCGAAAAATCAAAAGAAAATCAGAAGAAATCAAAGAGAATCAGAGGAAAAAAGCTGAATCAGCCGTGTTGCCACCACTACCTTATTAATGTGCCTTGAAACAAACCCTTGCCAAGGCAAATTGATAAGGTAGTGGTAGCACCACAGCTGATTAAACTTTTTTCTTTTACTTTACAATAAATTTTTTTTGTAATTTTTACGGAAAAATTAAAAATAAGAATTATTTTTTATTTATATTTTAAAACTCCTTTAATAACAACTATTTTTAAATTGTTTTCATGTTAGTCAACAAATAACAGTTTTATTTCGATTTTTATTTTAGTTGTCCTATGATAACAATTATTGGTGACTTTTATTTTATTAGTCATCAATAAAAATTATTCAGTGACTTTTATTTATAAAAGTCATCAATAACAATTATTCAATGACTTTTATTTTTTAAGTCATCAATAAAAATCATTCAGTGTCTTTTATTTATAAAAGTGATCAATAAAAATCATTCAATGACTTTTATTTTTTAAGTAATCAATAAAAATCATTCAGTGACTTTTATTTATCAAAGTCTTCAATAAAAATCAGTCTGTTACTTTTATTTTTAAGTCGCAATATAAAAGTAATTTTCATTAATGCATGCAAAAGTTATGATTCTTCCAGAAAATAGAATTGTCAAGACAGGTCTTGTTCGATCAAGAATATATATACATTTCGATATTTAATGAATCCAATAGTGCAATTAATGAAAATGACTTTTACATTGCCATTTAAAAATAAAAGTCACTGAATGATTTTTATTGATGACTTAAAAAATGAAAGTCACTGGCTGATTTTTATTGATGACTTAAAAAATAAAAGTCATTGAATAATTATAGTTGATGACTTCAAAAATAAAAGTCACTGAATGATTTTTATTAATGACTTAAAAACTAAAAGTCATTGAATAATTGTTATTGATGACTTTTATAAATAAAAGTCAATGAATGATTTTTATTGATGACTTTTTTAAATAGAAGTCAGGAATAATTTTTATCATAGGACAACTAAAATAAAAATCGAAAAAAACTGTTATTTGTGGACTAATAAGAAAAAAATCAAAAATAATTGTTATTATAGGATTTTTAAAATATAAATAAAAAATAACTTTTATTTGTAGTCACTAAATAAAAATAAAAAAATAACTCTTAAGCATTGATTTTTATAATAAAACTTATAACTGTTACGGTCCCTGTTTTTAATGCATTTTTTAAATTTTACCTTCGAAACGAGTAAAATTGTAATTACCTGCCGATTAGGGGGAAAAGCAACGGAGAGGGACAGTAAACCTCTTAAGTGCAAGTAGGGCTTTAGATTCAGTAAAATTCCTTTGTGTGGCCGGGCTGCTAAAAATATAACCCTCATTCATGGCACAATAAACAGGGTAGTGCTACGGTTTGTGTTTTAGTGTTACATTAGGCGAACAGCATTGCCAGCCAAGAATTTTTCTGTGCAATTGGAGGCATTTTTGCAATGATGAAAAGAGAATTATTTTTCCAATCTTCGTTATGATTAATAATAATTTAATAATTGACTGGCACGACAGCCCGCTTACGCGAGACTAAGGCCTAGCTTCCCGCAACCACCCGTGTTGTGCGTGTGAATTTGTACACGGGTTGGAGGGACCTACAGTTTTATGCCGGTTAAGAACGGCAGGTTGGGAGCTTTTTTCATAAGCAATTTTTACTCTCAGAGGTTTGCCATTTCCAGCTGAGAGGACAGCCACCGAAAGAGAAAACGAGTTTTCCCGTTATTTTTTTTAGGTGTTATTACAGGCAGTATTTGAACCTGAGGTTGCTGCCTTCGACTCGCGGTCCAACGCACTAACCAACTGAGCCACGGCGGCTTCGTTATGATTTGCTTTTTTAATTACAAATGTGTTTATCAGGATTATTTTGCAGCTACGTAGAAGGTCAATTCTAAGCAATCATCGCAAAGCGAATATCGCTGCTCGCCGTTTTGAAACTACGAGCAGTGGACAGGAATCTGGAATCAATAATGTCTAATTCGTTCATCTTTTAATTTCTGAATGCAAATGAAATGGCAACAGTATTTGAACATTTTTCGGCTTACAGTAAAAAGGTGCTACGTCGAGTTTACTACACATTTCAGGAAAGACAAAAACCGGTATAAAAATAGAAATTAAAATTAATTGCTTTATTTTTATATGATGTTATCAGATTGCACCTTACCCGTCTAGCGGGCAAGCCCGCCCCTAGGCGGGGTACAGCAAAATGCGTTTGCTGAGTAGCCGACGAACTTTATTTATTTAAATATGGCTGATAATGATTTGGAAAAGTTCCCTTTAACTAACGGTATAAATTTTGTGATCATAAGTGAGCTACTTTTGGTTTTAAACCCATTTGAAGTGAGAATTTGTCGAATCCGGACGAAAATAATTATTTTCGCGAGTATGAGTTTTTCATTTAATAAAAAGACTAGTAAATCTTGGAGATTGAAGCTGCAGAAAATTTCGGTAAGCAAACCAATATTTGTATTTGTATATAATTGATTTTGTTTATGAGAATTATCATTGGGAGACCTGCAGCCACCCCCTAAAGCAAGACCGCCTGCAGGCGGGGTTGCCGTTTTACGTCATGTTGCTCAGCGCCTGCAGGCGGTCTTGCCGGTTTACGTCAACTTTGTTTATAGCTTGCACTGAGATGTTTAGGATGTATTTACTTTGTCTTAGAGATTATAATACTCTAAAGGAGGTATGGCCGGTATAGAAAAATATACGTATTTTACTTTTACAGCCCTATTCTGGCAACCGGAACAATAGTCACCTCGGTAACAATTGAATACTTGGTAACAATTGTCACTTTTTGGTATTCTGGAGCAAATTCAAAAGCTCAAAAGGTGACAATTGTTTCGAAATTTGTTACCTCCGTAGGAGCAGGTGACAAGCATACAAAAATTATAAAATTCAATTTTCGTGTTCAAATGCGCCTTGAGAAACTGCAAAAAAAAATGCTTCAGCTTCTCCTGCGTCGCGACGCGTCGTGCGCTTAAACTTAGGAACTCTAAAAACCAAAAGAATATATACATACATCGTGAAGAAACTCCAAAAAAAAGACTTGCTTCGCCAGATTATATGCATTTGCCATTTTTTGTTTGTTTATTTTTTTACAGTTTGACAGAAAAAATACAAAAAACAGCTGTTTCGACAGTAAAAGAGCTTTCACCTCGAGTGGTGAATTGTCACCATTTTTCCAGAATACGGAAACAATAAAATTCAATTCAATTGTTACGGGGGGTAACAATTGTTACGGTAGTGCCAGAATAGGGCTGTTAGATAGATTTCCATACAAAAATAATTTTAAAAAATTTAGTATTTCGATGTTTAGCATAAAATATGTTCGTTTATGTGTATTACAGGTTGATTGTACTATATGAAACTTTTATTTGTGTTTCAGCAACACCAAAGACTGTTCACAAAAAAATAAATGACATTGTCAAACATTTACTATAACTTCTTTTGATTTTCCTACCTTCTCATCACTTGCTTCTATGCACCTGAATATGCTGTATTTTCGGCAGTCCGCCTGGAGGCGGGCTACCTTAAAACACACCTAGCGACGAAACTACTCGCCTGAGACAAAAGTTAATATCATTTTCGTCTTTCTCATGACGAAATTAACCAACTGTAATTTTTTTACAGCAATACAAAATTGGCCTGCTAGAGGGTTAATTGCTGTATTTTTACGTTTTCTTTTATCTTTCATCAAAATCTAATATTTGTAAACCAAGTGGTCTTAGCACCTTTCCAAACTAAGCCGACGATTTATATTATTTATTGCCTTAACTTGCTCCCCTTTTTTCGTAGACACCTCATAGTTTCGTGAAATTTCACTATTTAAATTTGGAAACTCCTGTTTGTGCACAATAACCTACAAATAACCGTCAAGTGAACCGTCCGTCCGATTTTGACAATGAACCGAACGAAAACACTAACAAAATACACATGAATTTTGTTGCTTTTTTCGTGCCACTATCTTGTTTATTGTGCCATGCCATTGGAGCAACTAGGGCCGAAGAATCTGTAAAGTGTTCACAGTATGTCTGCATTATCGTTGGAATTGTGTCGTCGGCCTTAAATCAAAATAAATACAACTAATACAAAAATAATTAAATTTTATAAACATATTGAATTGCTTTTAAATGTTCCTCAAACTCGAATTAAATGGCAATGCTGTCGATATTTCTTCAGCTTTCTGCTATTGTGAATGTCATTTGTATAGAGTGGAACCATGATACAATTATAAAGGTCGTGCAAAGTAAATCTTAAGTAGCGCGACTCTTTGACAACCAGACGTCGATTCTGTATGACAAGAACTGTCAAATTGTTGTTGTTCACGTGTAAAACTGAACTCACCACGGTGGCCGGTCACTAGTGGAAGGATTGCGTGTACGTGAAAAATACTGAAAAAATTGCGGTTTCTATGAATTCCTTAAACGTAATTTAAGACGATTTTATAAAGCAATCGCTTACTTTTTATGTTGGTATAACCAGACAAAAGAAAGCTAAATAAAATTCCCATAAATTAGTCGGTTTTTACCAAAATTTATGAACAAATTTAAATTATTTCGTTTGTTATTCAAGAGCAACTCTGCCTTTGTTATATATATTCACCACAAGTCATTTTCAGTTGCAAATGAAATTCAAATGGTATTCCTGCTTGAATTTTCAAAAGGCAAAACGCAATTTTCGTAACCTATTGTTAAATGAAGAGACCATAAGTATTAGGCTGATCCCTCACGGTTAATTGAAAACTGTAAAACATTGGTATCTGCCAAGTCTCTGCTACTAGCAATTGACTAGCAATATGAATGCAAAAACTAATTATATACAAAATCAGTATGTATAACTTTATCATCAAATGTAAAAATTGGTTTTAATTGAAAAATTAAAAATATCACACATAATACTCTATAAATTTACATTCACAATAAGCACGTTTTAATCATTTTGTGTATTTACTAAATTTGTATAAAGCCCTTTAGGAAAAATCCAAACACAAAATCCAATCCACATCATTACAGTAAGGCTAATTGTTTCCTTTATTATCATAATTTGCTTCAAAATGATATAGGTTTTTCCTTGTGTCGTAGCCTTCAATGATAAATTTTAATTCGCAGAAGCATCAATTTCCAGCAAAGCTAAATACCAAATGCACTTGTATGAAAACGGCCTCTAGAGAGCTGCACCGCGTCGCACACATCGACGACCGATTATTGTTGTTGTGGTTAATGCTCAATATTTTGCATTGCTGTAGTTATTCACACATCTTTCGACCAGAAATGGCAGCTGTACAGCATGGCACAAGTACTTGTGGCCGTAGCGCATCTCTCCATCTAAGCGATGAAACTCAAGGGGCCCCCAACCCATGCCGCGCGTATCCAGCGCTGTGAGATACAGCTTATAGCCCAGTTCGAATGGCACCACATAGTCATCCTCGGCATGGAGATTGATCACCGGCTGCTTAAACTCACCAATCTGCTTATCCGTTTCGAAGCGCAGCGCATTGGCGTACATGGGTCGTGCAATGGTTAAATCAAGCCAGGGCAGCTCTTTGAGCGGCTGCAGATAAACGAAACAAAATACATTTGCAATATTTTAGCATAATCAATGGGGCAATGAGTACAAGAAAACCCACCCGCGTAGGAGTAGTGCACACAAGTTACCCGACATACCGGTGCGCAGCGTCCAGGGTTCCAGGTCACTGAGGTGATGTACTTGTAGACGGCGATGGCATCGCGCACAACACCCTCCTCGGTGGGCGAGACCTGATCCGAGTCGCCATAGCCGCGATAGTGCAGCGAGAGCACGTGGTAGCCGAGCCAGCGATTAAGCGATGTGAAACTGGGAGAGTAAGCCGATTTTTGTGCGTTTTTTGCAATTCACGTACACAGTCTGTGTGTGCTGGCAGTGATCAGCTCTTCACTGTTTCCGCTCCTCCGATCAGATCAGAACAGGTATGCTTTTGGTGATAAATGCTCTAGTTCGAACGCAGGACTGTTTTTTTTTATGCAGCTTATAAAACCTTAATTTAATTAAATAAAAAGAATACCAAACGGTTCTTTTGACACTTTTGGGCAATAATATATTTTTATAGTTAGTTCTATACAAACGTATTGCGAAATTGCACCAAAAAAAAATACAAATAAAAAGAAATATTTCTTTGATCACAAAAAATGACTCACACCAGCAACACTGGAAATTGAAATAAACTAGAACAGCAACCCCGTTTTAGAAATTTATATGGAGGAAAAAGTACGTTCCTGATCAAGCTTGGGGCATACTAGTAGGCCCCAAGGTTGCAATTTCGCAACAATATTAGTGAAATTCTGTGCATGTATTTCTACCGGCTCTCCCGGTACGACTCTCCCGACCGGTTCTCCTCGTCGTCGGGCGTCACAGTGTTCTGAAAGTGGGTTAGTGCCGCATCGTCATCGGTCATATTCCGTGCTTCCAGAAGTTCCTGCAGCAAAACATAATCATGTCAACGATGTGCCACGAAAAAAGTACCATCTTGATATAGCAAACCTGATGGATGCAAATCCAATATATTGTTACGAAAATACCAGTTCTAGTGGGCTAGTACGAATCACTGGATTGTGCAATTTGAAATAAACAAACACACTTAGTTCCTCAAACGCAGTCAATCAAAACCAACAGTCACTTTATTTCACAGGTTTACAGTTCACTGTCTTTACACTTAAATATTCGCTTAATTATTCCGCGTGGCAACTCCGCTAGTCAAAATCAGACTGACTCGCTGGGCCGCACCCGGCTGCCTTTTATACCTGTCCGGCCATCGCGCAGATCGTTCTCGCACATTCCGGAGTGGACTAACGGTTTCCATGACGATCGCGACCATCATTGCCAGGTTAGACTACAAGGTGCGTCCCAAAGTAAACAGGACTTTTGCAATAGGGACGTTTCTGGTGGCGCCATCTATGTGTGAGGACATGCGTTGGAAAGGTACATCTTTCATTCACATACTGTCTAAATTTCATGACATTTGGTCTAGTAGACGCCGAAATATCCCGCTCAATGTGACAGTATGTTTTTAACTTTGGTACGAGAATGTCGATCGAACAAAGAGCTAATATTAAGTTCTGTTTTAAACTTGGTAAAACTTTTACCGAAACGTTTAAATTGTTAAAGCAAGTTTATGGTGATGATTGTTTATCCCGTGGCTGTGTTAATGAGTGGTTGAATCGATTCAAGAATGGTCGTGAAGACTTGAATGACGACGAACACGTCGGCCAGTCGAAATTTGTGATTACTGACGATGCCATCAAAACTGTGCGTGATTTTATCAAAATGCAGCCAAAATCATCATTGGAATTGATGGAAATGGAATTGAACATCTCCAAAACATCAATTGATCGCATTTTAACCGAACATTTGGGTCTCCGTAAAGTGTGTTCTCGCTTCATTCCGCACACTTTAACCGACGACCAAAAAGCGCAGAGAATTGAGCACGCAAAAGACATCGTTCGGGAAGCCAGACGTGATCCAAATTTCTTGTTCAACATCCTAACCGGTGACGAAACGTGGTGCTTTCAATATGATCCCGAAACAAAGCGTCAAAGTGCCGAATGGAAGCACCCAGATGAGCCAAATCCGAAAAAAACCCGCCGTGAGAAGTCAAAAATCAAAACTCATCTCATTTGTTTCTACGATTCAAAGGGAATAATTCATCGAGAGTTTGTTCCACCGGGAAAAACAATTAACGCTTTGTTTTATGTTGAAGTTTTGAAGCGTTTGGTGCATCGCATTCGTCGTATTCGGCCAGAATATCGCAAGGAAGGAAGTTGGCGTTTATTGCATGATAATGCACCGGCTCACAGAGCCCTAGTTACGACCGATTATTTGACCAAAAATCGCATTTTTACCATCAATCATTAACCGTATTCGCCTGATATGGCTCCCTGTGACTTCTACTTATTCGGTCAGTTGCATTTGCCGATGAAAGGAAACCGTTATAAGGACGTTGAGGACATCCAAAAGGCTTGTACCAACATTCTGAAGGCGATGCCGGCCGATGACCTAAAACACTCATTCCAAATGCTTTTGGACCGTGCAAAACGTTGTATCGAAGCAGAAGGAGAGTATTTTGAATAAATAAAAAGAATTATACAAAAATAATCATCCGTTTTCTTTATTTTATAAAAGTCCTGTTTACTTTGGGTTGCACCTTGTAGAAGTTTCCATCATTGCCAGGTTGGACTAGAAGTTTCCATCATTGCCAGGTTGGACTAAAAATTGCCATCATTGCCAGGTTGGACTAAAAGTTGCCATCATTGCCAGGTTGGCCTAAAAGTTTCCCTTATTATCGCGGCCGTCGTTGCCAGATTGAATTATAGCACGGCGCGTAGCGACAGGGTTGCTTTGCACAGCGACAGACTGTCTTATCGCTACACTGCCCACCACTTAGACTTGTTCGACCCGAACAAGTGCCGAGGTTCCGCTGTGATAAGGCGCCAGGCGCTCCAAATGGACTACCTTCAGCTTAGCGCCTTTATTGCTGCAACGTTGAATCCTGTAGACCACGTCGTTAATCCTAGTCACGACTTTGTAAGGTCCTTCCCATGACGTTTGCAGTTTCGGAGACAAACCTTTCCTCCGCTGCGGGTTGTAGAGCATTACCAGATCGCCTTCCTGGAACCCTGCTGAGTTGGCCCGCAGATCATATCGGGCTTTCGCCTTATCGCTGACGAGTTTGGTGCGGCTCCTTATGAACTGGTGAATTTCCTCCAGTTCCGCCCGCTTATTGACCACGTAGTCAGTCCTAGCGCCTCCCGTCGTGCTGACCACCCCGAACTTCAAGTCAGCGGGTAACCGCAACTCTGTGCCGAACACTGCTCGGGCCGGAGCGAGTGATGTCGTGTCGTGCGGGGCTGACCCATACGCCATCAGGAACAGGGGGATATGCGTGTCCCAATCCTTTTGATTCCTGCCTACCACCTTCCGCAGATATTCTTCCAGTGTCCGGTTAAAACGTTCCACCATGCCGTCGGACTGTGGGTGCAAAGGAGTGGTACGCGTTTTCTTTATCCCCAGCAGCTCATACACTTCCTTGAATACCGCAGACTCGAAATTCCGGCCTTGATCTGAGTGCAACTCCAACGGAACTCCGAACCTGGCTACCCAGTTGTTTACCAGCTTTCCCGAGATCGTAGTGGCCTCCTGGTTAGGAATAGGGTACACTTCGGGCCATTTGCTGAAGTAATCCATTACCACCAGCACATATTTGTTGCCTTGAGTGCTGACTGGGAATGGGCCAGCGACGTCGATAGCAATCCGCTCGAAGGGCGCTCCCACGTTGTACTGCTGCATGCGGCCCCGAGACCTTCTTGTCGGACCTTTCGCGGCTGCACATCGGTTACAGCTCTTAATCCATTCGGCTACAGATTCCTGGCATCCTACCCAGTAGAATCGTCTTTTTATCTTGGCGACGGTTTTGGTGATGCCCAGGTGCCCTCCACTGGAGTCGTTATGGTATGCCTCGTTGACCTCGTTGATTCTGCATTTCGGCACTACCATTAGGGAGTTGATGGTCCGACCATCCGCGCTCTCCCATTCGCGGTACAGGCATCCTTCTTTCAGCCGCAGACTTTTCCACTGTGCCCAGTAAGCCTTAGCGATCGGGCTTTCACCTGCCAGTCTGGACGTGCGCCTTGCTCCTTGCCTTCTACGATTTTTGCAAGATCCGCATCCTCACGCTGGTCTTTTTGTAGCCTCTCCGCAGACCACGCTTCCTCTGGCATAACGCTTACCAACCGGACGTCCACTATCTGTTCATCTGTTCATTCATCTGTTATCTGTTCATCTCAATGCCGCATGATCTGTGCGCAGGCGAAACCTTTGTCCATACAGATATTTGTGGAAGTGTTTTACGCAGTCCAATACCGCCAGCAGTTCTCTCCGTGTCACACAGTAGTTGCGCTCCGGTTTCGACAGAATCCTACTGTAGTACGCTATCACTTGTTCTTGGCCGTCTATTATCTGTGATAGCACACCGCCAATACTATGCCCGCTTGCGTCCGTATCCAGCACAAACATCTCTCCAGGCACGGGGAAGGCCAGAATTGGAGCAGTGCACAGTTTTGCCTTCAGCCGTGCAAAAGCCTGCTCCTGCTCTTCGTTCCACTCGAAAGCTTGGCTCGTTTTCGTCAGTTTGTGCAAGCTGCTGGCTATGTTCGCGAATCCCGGAACAAATCGGCGGTAGTATGTGCACAGGCCCAGGAAGCTGCGGAGTTCGTGTAGATTGCGTGGCCGGGGCCACTCCTTCACCGCCGTGATTTTGCCCTTCATCCGTATGTACTCCGCGGGCAGAAACCGTATGACCCAGATACTTGACCTCTTTTTGGAACAGCGAGCACTTCTTCGGGTTGAGTTTAAGCCCAGCTTTTTGTATCCGCTCGAATACCTCCTTCAGCTTTCCCAGGTGGTCGTCGAAGCTTTTACCCATCACGATTATGTCGTCGAGGTACACCAGGCACGTCCGCCAATGCAGCCCCTTTAGCACGCGTTCCATTAGCCGCTCGAATGTTGCTGGTGCGTTGCAGAGTCCAAACGGCATGACGGTGAACTGCCACAAACCATCGCCCACACTGAAAGCCGTTTTCTCCTTGTCCTTGTCTGCAAGCTCTACCTGCCAATAGCCGCTGCGTAAGTCGAGCGTGGAGAACCACTGTGTGCCTGACAGCGTGTCCAGGGTGTCATCGATCCGCGGTAGTGGATAACTGTCCTTTTTGGTTACGTCATTGAGCTTCCGATAGTCTACACAAAACCGGGTACTGCCATCCTTTTTCTTGACTAGCACGACCGGCGAACACCAAGGGCCTGACGAAGGCTCTATGACCTCTTCTTTACCCATGTTTTCGATTAAAGTTGCGACCTCTTCCCTCTTGGCCAGAGGAACTCGTCTTGGCGGTTGGCGGATCGGTTTCTCACTTCCGGTGTCGATGTTGTGCTTCACTATGGCTATTCTTCCGCCCGCTTCTGCTGCAAATATTGACCCATAGTGCTGCAGGAGTGACCGCGCCGTCTGTTTCTGTTCGGCTGTCAATTCGCTGCTCCACTGGTTCTCCTGCGGTATGGCGTCCATATTACAACCGCTCTTCTTATTATCTCCCGGCGGGCTACTCTCGCAATTGACCACTGCTACAGCTTCCTTACAGTCGCCAATTACCTCATCTTTCCCGACATATCTGGGTGCATTCAGGGGGTTCAGTATTCTGACCGGTATTCTGCCATTCCTAGGTTCCACTAATGTACGTCCGATGATGATGTTGTCGTGTCCTTGTTTCGGTGCTTCTACAACCCACAGCCGACTCGTCCCCTCGTCCTCGTCCACCTTTGCCCACACAATCGCCTCGGAATTCGCTGGTATCTTCTGGCGTTGACACGATACAACCTTCCTTACCGCCACGCTTCGCTCATAGCCGGTGTGCAGCGGGAATTCAACGTTGGCATATCTCAGCACATGTTCTTCCAGGTCCAGCGTAAAACCGTGCCTAATCATGAAATCCACGCCGATAATCACGTCGTCCATTATATCCGCGACGATGAACTCATGTTCCAGGCTGCTGGTGCCGATAGTAATCGTTTTTGTAACTTTCCCTCTTACTGGCGCGCGCTCGCCAGTCGCAGTCCGCAGCTGTATGCCATGCAGCGGTTCCCAATTCTTCAGCAGCTTCCTTTTTATGATCGAATATGACGCTCCAGTATCCAATGTCAACACGAACAGCTTTCCATCTATCCTTCCTTCAATTGTCAAGCTGCTGGGCTGTCGTTTCAGCTGTGAGACAAGGACGGTGGGGCGGCAGATTGTGGGGATCAGCTCACGCCCCTTTGGGCTGACCCGTTTTAGTTTAACGACTCGCCGTCCTCAGCCCTGCGCTTGTTGGCTGGGCCTCGATTATCAGTATTCCTCGCTTCAGGCGATTGCGATCGAGAACGGGAACGCCTCTCTCGTTGGCGGCAGTCTCGTGATATGTGGCCCTGCTTGCCACATACCCAGCATACAACTTTAGGGGAGACCACCCGTGGCCTGCCCGGTGGCTCAGAGCTTATTGCCTGGATCGCAATGTCGTTGTCCGGCTGGATCTGGCGTATCCTTGCAGGTGCATACCGAGTGCTCCCAATCCATGTCGCCTCGTATGTCATCGCGCTGGTCACCGTCTCCCTAAATGTCGGCTTGCCCATCATCAACGCACTGCGACGCGTCTCCGGATCATGAAGACTTTCGATAAATGCCTCAATCTTCATCCTCTCGAGATCATCAGCGCCGAAGGACGGGTAGGACAGCTGCACGAGCCGCTCAATGTCCGCTGCATATGTCTGCAGCGCCTCGTTGGATCTTTGCCTGCGGTTCTTCAGCTCACAGTAGTACAGCGTTCTGTTGTGCTCGTCGCTGTATTTGGCTGCCAGCGCCCTTATGACGGTCTCGTACTCACTTCGTAAACATTCTGGAACTTATTTTATTACCTCCGCCGCAGCACCTTTAAGAGCCAGCGCCAATCTCCGACCTTTTCTTACATCGGTCCACTGATTTTCCAGAGCAGCCAGGTCGAATTGTAGCTTGAATGTATCGAACGGCGTAGTCCCATCATAAGTAGGCACTTCTGCTCGGGTGGCAAAACCGTCCTGAAGCGGTGGGAAACATTCTCGTGGCTGTACCTCTCGAAGCCGTCCGTCTATCTTCCTGTGCATCGAATCTTCCAGACTGTCAACTCGTTTGTTCAAGGACTCATCCAGGTTGTCAACTCGTCTGTTCAGGGATTCACCCATTTCGTCAACTCGTTTGTCCCAATCGTCTATTCGCGTCTCGAGATGCTCAACTTTCACGTTCAGCCTATTGGAAATTTCCTCCACCTTCTGCTCTATGCGCGCAGAATTTTCCGCCATTTCTCGATTTGCAGTCTCGACTTTTGCCGAAATTTCGAGATTCGTAGTTTCCAGCTTCGCTGCCATCTGCGCCGACATTTCACGACTGACATTCTCAATTTTCGTTTCCATTTTCTGGTCGGAAGCCTCGAACATGCCTTTCATTGCGACCATTAGCTGGCTCATGTCCATGGCTTGTGGTGGCGCAGCCGCTGCAGCCGTACTTTGCATCGACGCAGCACCCGCAGGCGATTCCTCCACCTTGGCCGACGAATCCAGCTCCTGCGTCCCGAACTCGTGCGCAGTCCAATCGACGCCTCGTGCCTCACACGCCTCTCGCAAGCGCAGCTGCAACTCCACCTTAGCGCCAGCAGTCGGCAAATTCCAGGCAGCCAGCTCCTTCTTTAGCTGGTCCACTTTCAGCAGCTCGAATTTAACCATTTCTGCGTTTTTATAATTTTATTTTTTTTTCTTTATTTATTCAGTAGCACAATCCCACTTCTGACACCAAATGTTACGAAAATACCAGTTCTAGTGGGCTAGTACGAATCACTGGATTGTGCAATTTGAAATAAACAAACACACTTAGTTCCTCAAACGCAGTCAATCAAAACCAACAGTCACTTTATTTCACAGGTTTACACTTCACTGTCTTTACACTTAAATATTCGCTTAATTATTCCGCGTGGCAACTCCGCTAGTCAAAATCAGACTGACTCGCTGCGCCGCACCCGGCTGCCTTTTATACCTGTCCGGCCATCGCACAGATCGTTCTCGCACATTCCGGAGTGGACTAACGGTTTCCATGATGATCGCGACCATCATTGCCAGGTTAGACTAGAAGTTTCCATCATTGCCAGGTTGGACTAGAAGTTTCCATCATTGCCAGGTTGGACTAAAAATTGCCATCATTGCCAGGTTAGACTAAAAGTTGTCATCATTGCCAGGTTGGCCTAAAAGTTTCCCTTATTATCGCGGCCGTCGTTGCCAGATTGAATTATAGCACGGCGCGTAGCGACAGGGTTGCTTTGCACAGCGACAGACTGTCTTATCGCTACAATATGTACAATCGCAATTTTGGTTTGAGTAATTTAATCCTTTTGAGTATTTCAATCAGAAATGACATTTCATTTTTGCTTTGGTGGTGAAATTTGCACATTTTGTGGTGAAAGTGGTCAAATTATTATAAGACAGGGTGGAAATTTTTGTTATCGATGGTGAATATAGAATTGTATTTAGATGGGAAATGTTTGTAATGATTATGATTTCATTTATTTTATTTCATTCAGTTCAGTCGCATCAAAGATATTTAATAATGAATACGAAAATGTTCTTCTGAAGACATTCATGATCTTTTGATTAAATTATCGTGTTGTGAGTTTGTATTACCAATCAAAATGAATATTAAACACATTTTTAGTACGTATTAAGAGCTCTAAAGATGCACGACATTACAATAACACACAAATTTTTAAATTATTTATTACAAGAAACTTTGTCATTTGCATTTTACCTTGTACGATAACAAAATTACCTTGATATTGATTGTTTTCGTCATGAAATTATTTGTGCGAAAGCAAAATTGAAATTTGTATTAAAATGTTGTCTATTTTAATCAATTGTGGTAATAATTATTGTATTTCGCCAGTAATTTTACAGTTTCGTTAAGATATTTAATCTTTCAAACATTTATTTATTTCTTGATTGGGAAGAGCAGTCAGAAAATTAGGCATCAAATTTACTCCCAAAACCAAAAGAAAATCGTTGTGGATTAACACTGCTTGTGCGGCAACACTGCCACTAGTGTCCGGCCAAAAAGAAGTCACGCTACTTAGGATTTACTAATTTTGAGACCCTGTAATTCGCTTCTCTTTCAGGGTAGCTACCAAAAATTAAATGTCACATAACTATATGTATTTCATTTTTAAAACAGACTATGTTTTTTGGAAAATTATATACAGAAATTTTTTTAAACCCCATTATATGAAGTCAACTAAGAAATATCGGTATTTTTCGTTTATTTTTATTATATTTGGTATTTTGCTTTTGTATTTTCTTGCGTAAAAGTAAATGAAGAATGATATATAATTGCTATCTTTTATATTTGTGTTGTTTCGTGAGGTTGCTGCTATATCAAGTCTTGGGGTATGTCATACCCCACCACACCAATAACGTAATTTTTTTTTCCACCACACCAACGCCGGGTTAAATGTTAGCCGTTGTTGCTTCTATTGTTACATTTCTGCATTCTTCGACGGCTTTTCTCATAAAATGTTCGTGCTGCCAATGAGCAAAACATATGCTGGATGGAGACATGCGTGCAAGCGAAAAAGATATACATAGTCTCTCAAAGCGATATCCACTGCTGTTGGTTGTTTGGGTCTCAATCATTTTTTGTGCAAATTTCTCACAGCAACACATCAGCCAGCGCAATGATCGTCGTTTCAACGACGCCAATGCTTTTTGTTGTTGTAGTTTTTGTGTGTATGCTTTTTTGTGTTGGCGATTGGTTTTGCAACACAGTTCGAGAAAAATGTGACGTCAATATTGAACAGAATGTTTACTGCCATTATCAATCAAATCAAAATTCTCTCAAAAATGATTGTGACAAATGTTTCCAAAACTTTAGAAAGGAAGATGAAGTTTTAACTGCGCCAAGTGAAATATTTATTTTCCATAAAAATTATCAATCGGTTACAGACTTTGGTAACCTATTAGCTCCTTCGGATTCCCTTATAGAAGCAAGCAAAAAACACATTCTGGTGTTTCACAAAATTTGTGAGTCAGAGCCTGAAAAAATTCAGTCAATAAAACAGCTCTTCCTTTGTTGTTTTTTTTTTATTGTTTATGTTTTGAATCGTTTGGAACTTCCTTTTTTTAATTTACTGTCACAGCATTCATCAGGGAATCTGAAGCAGCAAATAGGTTATAAAAAAAGTCTCTAATCGATTGATAATTTTTATTACAATTTTTATGGGACATGTTTCACTTAGCGCAGTGAAAACGTAATCATTTCTTAGTTTTTGGAAACAGATGCCACAATTAATTTTGTAAATATTTAATTAATAATTTAATATTTCTTATCTACAAAATATTTTGCGTAATCATTACTGCTGAAATAAAATAATACAAAAGACAATTTCGTCTGTCTCAGCATGTAATAGGAGTTGATCCATAGAATCCTGTGTATCTTCGAAATTAGTTGCTACACTTGACCGAGTGATATTTGAATTTTGTCCCAAAATTGCAGAAGTATTTTCTAGTTTATCTTGGTTAAAAAACTTATTTGTTATAAAAAATTTATGTATTATATGTATTTATTTATTTTGCTTAATTTCATCAGTGATTAAAAAACAGATTTTTGTTCTAAGAAACACATTTATCATCCATACATTTAACATCTTTAAAAAAATTTAAAAAAGTCTTTATAAATTTGTACGACTCATTATTTAATTGTAATGCCGATCTAAAGCAATTATCCGATTGCCCTATTCATGCAATCAAATGTTGGGTCTACTTTTTTGATAAATTCTTTAGGAACTTTGTTTATAGCGATCATATAAGTCGCCATGCCAACCATATTTTATTTTCTTTTCTATGATTTTGCGCACACTACAGTCGGCAATGAGTTCAGGAGCAATATGCGACGCCGTGCAGGCTTATAGAAGAAGAACAAAAGCCAGCCAGAAAATAGAAATAGTTTTACAATTTCAGCTTTTCGCCAGCGCAACAACAACAACACCAGCACATCGTCTTCATCTCCGAATCATCCCACGCCGCAGCAGAGTGCTAACGCAGACTCGCTGCAGTGAGCGCAACCAAAGAGCGCAACACATAAAACTACGTTCTCGCTTGTAAAGCAACGCTCTCACCACATACGTGATCTGTGCGAGCAGAGCGCGGGTTCCAATGTTAGAACCCGCCATACAAAATTTTTGCTTGTATGACATGCGCATTCTGTATGTTTATTTTCTTTGGTACTACATTGATTTATTTGGTACATTTTGGTAAAGTGGCAGCATTGTTATCGAAATTCTCGATTTCAAGTAGTTACGAATTATCTTAGAAACTAAAGACAAGGATAACCACTAAGTACTCTGCAGTGTCTTCCAAGCGGAGGTACTAGCAATTTTTAAAGCCCTGTCCTTGCTAAAACAGCATAACCTTCCTGGTGAAACAGTTAGGATTTTCACTTACAGTCAGGCAGCAATCAAGGCCCTCAAGAAGGCCTTTACCACATCCAAAGTGGTCTCTCACTGCCGATCCCTGCTGAATGAGCTAGGTCGGGTGTACAACATTACTCTGACTTGGGTACCGGGCCACAGTGATATTAGAGAAAACTGCATAGCCGATGAGCTCGCTAGACGTGGCACCACCCTTTCAGATGACAACATTAATATTACAGTAGGGATCCCTCTCGCCACATGTAAACTTATGATTCGATCTTCTTTCCTCAACACAGCCAACAAGCGATGGCAGGATGAGAGTACTTGCTCAATCACAAAGCAACTTTGGCCCACCCTGAACCCCGGGCGCAGAAGAACTCTTGTCTCGCTCGGTAGACAACATATCAATACGATCGTCTCAATCCTTGCGGGACATTGTACCTTTGGTCGTCATGCCTACAGATTAGGTCTTGACAGTCGGGACTTCTGCCGTAGCTGTCATAATGAGGAGGAGGAAGAGACTATAAGTCACCTTCTCTGTCATTGCCCGGCTCTCTCTATACGAAGGTGGAAAGCCCTGGGCTCCTTCTTCTTCGATAACCTGGATGACCTCAGATCAGTCAATATTAGGGACTTGCTGGGTTTTATCCACAAAACAAATTGGCTCGTATAGGCACCTAACCTGCAGTAAGTCAGATCACTCACTCTTTGTGGTATCACAATGGGCCCTTTTCGTGGCCTAAGTGTGTCTTTCGGCAAGTCCCGTGCCTAGGCAGCCACTTTAACCTAACCTAACCTAAGTACTCGTAGTT
The DNA here is from genome assembly GCA_963668005.1 of Melieria crassipennis. Taxonomy (NCBI): domain Eukaryota; kingdom Metazoa; phylum Arthropoda; class Insecta; order Diptera; family Ulidiidae; genus Melieria; species Melieria crassipennis. Next base: position 33,470,729 of record OY764963.1, on the reverse strand, counting down.
GTCCTTTTCTACCTCATAGGACCATGCGTTTCATCATTAGTGCATATTCATATCTGTGCGTGCTGATTTTTTCCCCGCCATGCGCGAACTTATCTGCATACATTTTGAATTTTACAAAGAAAAAGACGTTGGACGCTCACAATGGAATGAAAGAATTTGTAAAAAGGTAATTTAAGTAAGTTATTGAATTTATAAATGTAATAATATTTCTAATTATATATACTAGCGCTGCCCTAAAATAGCAATTCAAAAGCAGCCAATGTGAGCCTCAGCGATTCTGATGCGTTAGTATTTCAAATGCATTTGTTTATGGGTCTTACTAATAATTATTCAACATTTTAGCAAAGAACCAAGCCGTGAAAGGTACAAAGTGCCTTTTAGGCAACAGTGGAAAGACAAATTTTCGTGGCTGGAAGAAGAGAAATCACCTCAAGGAAAAAAGTATGCAATATGCAATTCATCTCGTCGGTGGCCTTGCTCACATTCAGCGCCATGCATCGTCCGAAAGCCATATCCGAGCGGAGAAATTGGCTAAGAGCACGCCGAAGTTGCCGGAGTACATTGCTTCCAATTCAGTGTTGGACCCGGCAACATATGCGGCAAACAAATTGGAGGTAAAATTTAGCCTTTTCGTGGCAGAGCACAACCTGCAATTCGCGGCATTGAACCTTTTAAAGTATTGTGTAAATGATTCACAAATCATTCAATAGTTTTGTATAAATAGATTAAAAAAGCTCAACAAATAATTGTTGTTATAACATACAAATTTTGAAAGGTTTACTTGAAGTTGAAATCCCAAATGATCTCAAAGAAACGAATGACTTCTTAAACTAAACAATGTGCAAATAAGTATTTAAATTTGTTTTTTATGAATGCATTTTAAGATTAAAATTTTTTAAAATTGGATTAATATTGAAATAAATATTGACGCATAAAAAAGCATTTTTTAATAAAAAGAGTTGGTACTTTTTTGTCTACTTTAGTACATTTTTTTTTGGCCTCCTGGTACAAAATGGGAAAACTCATTTATCAACACTGATACAGAGTGTAGCTTGTAATGAGGGGGAATTTTTCACAAATAGGCGAAAAATTAAGATGCCCTTCATGCGAATCTACCGATTAACTTAAAATTTTTAATTTTTCTTAATAAATTAGGCCGATGTTATGCTGCCGGTCACGGATAAAATTGTTGTTGCTTCAATGTAAAAGAGAAAATTGGGAGAGCGAAATTTTTCTCTTTTATATTGAAGCAACAACAATTTTATCCGTGTTCGGTGCCCGTGATCGGCAGCATAACATCGGTCTTAGAGGATGTAGAAATTTCAGCCCCATGGATGTTTTCAAAAATTATTTCTAAAATATTGATTTTCTTCAAAAATAGCGGGCATCCTTAGTCTTCCGTTGGAGCATTGGTTGACCCGTGTGCCTATCAATACATGTGCACGCAAGCAAACAAACAAAGCAACATTATTTTTCATTTCAAATTCAATAAGGCATCGAGCTGACAGCTTTTGGTAGAGCGCATGATACAAAAATATACAGGTAGTTTCAATGCGACAGATACAAATAAAATTAACAATTGGAAAAAAGGCTAGTCTCTTATATCTGGGCGGTGAGCTATCGTACTGAAATTTTTATGGTAGGTAGTATCACAGAATAAACAGTATACAGAAGGCGCATCTGAAATAATTTTGCGATTTCATTTCAGACGTGGGCGGGAAGCAACATAGGTGAGGAAAATGTAAAGGGAACCGAGAGAGTAAGTTCGAATTGATGTACACGCATAGATTCGATGGTTTTGTGCTTTATTCTCATTTCGACAACAACACGCAATGTTGTTGCTTTCCGCAGCAAGACAGCTTGAAATGATGGTTGATTTGGCAAAGCGACCGCAGAGGCAAATTCAATAGGTAGTTGCAGCACCAGAACTGATTAAACTTTTTCTTTGATAATTGGCACGACATTGTAGCAATAGTTTTCCACTTATTATCACTTTCTTAATGCGCCTTGGTTGTTCCAATATATTTACACATATATTTATTTTCATTGTAGCCATTTTTACTTTTTACAACTTCCTTTCTACAAGCAGACCAAAAGAACTTATAAAATCCATTGAATTTTGGTTTTTCCGTAATGCTACCACTTTATTTATGCGCCTTGGCGATCGCTCAATCAATTTTTCTATGCAAACTTTACCTGTCCACTTCTTGTTCTTGTTTGTAAAAAAGCAAGCGGAAAGCAAGCACGAGCCACCACCAACATGCAAGCGGCACATTACTTTGTTGCCCAACAACAACAACCACAGTGTGTGGTGCGTCCCTGTTTCATACACCGCTCTCATAGCTTCTAAGTTTACGCTCTCGCGCTCTGTGCGTTCTCGCCCCCTTTACTGCTTCCCCCGCATCAACAAACGGGTCCTACCGCTGGAACCCGCAAAGAAAATTTTCTTTACACCAGATGCGCATTCTGTATATTGTTTGTTCTGTGGTAGTATTCACTAGAAAACGAGTAATTTTAAATTTTTAATCGTCGGAGTTGTCTAGTTTTTAAGTAATTAAGTTTTAAAAATCACAGAAATCGTCTCGCAAATTGACACTTCTTCCTCCACTCAATACAACTGGCATTCACAATAGCAAAAAAGCTAAAGAAATATTCACAGCATTGCCATATTGAAATGTTTAAATTCAGTATAAATGTACAATTTATTCATGAATTTATGCAGAAATACTGTTAGCACTTTACTGATGCTCCGGCACACTAGTTGCTCCTATGTGGGTTATTTTTCAAGCGCCCGGCCGAAGGCCGGCCACACAGAAAGAATTTGAATGCAAAAATACTGTTAGCATTTTACTGATGCTCCGGCGCACTAGTTGCTCCTATGAGGGTTATTTTTCAAGCGCCCGGCCAAAGGCCGGCCACACAAAAAGAATTTGGATGCAGAAGTACTATAAATATTTTACTGAATTTGAAGCCCTACTTGCACTTAAGAAGGTTATTACCCCTCTCCCCTTCTTTTCCGTCTAACCGCACCACCTTTTTGGCAGGTAATTACAAATTTCCTGGTTTCGAAGGTAAAATTAAAAAAAATCATTAAAAAAAAACGATACATTTCCGACGGTTTTCCTTTCAAGGGGGTATATGGGGAACCCCCTACCCCCACCAAATTTTATCCCCCTCCCCGACCACCCAGATATAAGTCCTTCCGGAAAAAATATTTGTTTACTAATTTTGTACTACTATTTATTTTATGTAGTATATCATTCAGTTTCTGTATATCTTACTTTTTTGCGCCCTTAAAATTTTATTTTTATTTGTCAAAAAAGCAAATGACTTTTAATTTTGCTCGATTGAATCTACCTGTATATTTTTGTATCATGGTAGAGCGCCTATCGGGAATACACTAACTGTATAATTGTTTCATGGACTGGAACAAGAAGTGTTAAATTGTGAGACGATTTTTGTGATTTTTAAAATTAATAACTATAAAACTATACAACTTCGACGAATTTTAAATTCCTCTTTTAATAGTGAATACGTCCTACCGTAAAAATTTCAGCGCTCTAGCTGACCGAACAGATATAAGAGACTAGCCAAATCGCCGCCTACTTGATGTGGGTTCTAATTTGATTTGGACAATGAGCATGCCAAAAAGGACTAACAAAATAACTGGAGATTTGGTTGGTGCCGTAGTGCTATCACCTTATTAATACACCTTGACACCCTTGCCATGGTACAATCAAGGCGAAATAATACAGGTGACCTCGTTGAATCAGCTGATTTGATTTTTTTTGTGGTGGAAAAGGGTCTAGATTGTCAAAATGCCTGTGTAAAACTGTGACAGTTTAAAAATGAAAAAAGAAAGCTTTGTTCTGATTGGCTGATTTTGACAATCTAAGCCCAGAAAACAAAAACAAAATACATTGAAATTTTGTTGCTGCCCTTACGCTATCACCTGTATGAATTCGCCTTGGGTACAATAATATTCAGGTAATTTCATTCGATCAAATTTAAAAGTCAGTTGCTTTTTTGACAAATAAGAAGAACATTTTAATGATGCAGAAAAAAGTATGAATGGTAGGAAATTCATTTAGGAATAGTAGTTGGTAGTAGTCGTAGTTAATTTTAACAATTGATGCGATCAAATTTGGATAATTGCTGTAATTTTGTTCAGCAAATTGAACATTACAACCGATGCGGCAAATTCAATGAATTCGGTATTAAGTAATTAAAATGTTTTGATTTTTAGAAGACTTCACCAAAAACTTACATTGTGGTTTGTCATGCAAATTATAGATTTTTTGCAAGATCGTACATTATGTGGACACTATAATGTTGTAAGTATGGTCAAACTGGTGGTGTACAATGAGTTCATTTGTGAAGTGCTTCCTCACGTAGTAGTAAAAATAATTTATTTCTCATTTGTCAATTTTCTTCTTATCTGTCTTTTTGAAACTACCTGTATTTTTTTTATCATGGACCCTTGCCTAACACAATTTCGCATTATCAAAGTGTATACAAAATTTCATACTTTCTGGAAAGTAAAAGAGGGAAAAAAGGGAAGTGGTTATCATATAATTCGAACATAAAATATTGCGAGGGTTGAAATATTTTAGTGAAAATTTTCAATTATTAATAGCTTTGTCTGGGTACTTTTCCAGTAAAAATTTCCCAGTAACTAAAATCAGTAAATCTAAATTTAGAGTACGGCTTGCGCTACCAAACATGAAAACTATCGAAAAACTAACTACTACTACGTTTACATTGAGCTCAAATGCGTGATTTGGGAAAAATTCTCAAATGCGAAGACAAATTACGCATTTCCCGCATGCAAATTCAAACCAACGAAATTACTCATTTTAACAAAACGACGAAGCAAATACGATAAAACACAAATAAATTTAAAATAAATAATAAATTTTATCGAACGCATCAGAAAATGAAGACACTTTCAAAAGCTTCTACCTTTTCTTGACAGTTCAAAATCATAACAAACGAAAATTATCAAAATTGAAATTTTCGTTTGCTTGAAATTTGTAGAATATTCTAAGCATGCAAGATATGTAATATATTTGTATTTAAATATTACAGTGTGCAGAACATAGAGGCAACAAAGAAGTAAAAAATTCTTAAGTCAGCAGCCGGAAAAGAGCTGCTCTATGAGCTGCGGCAAGAGGACATGAGCATTGCACGTTTGAGATTAGGTGCCAAACAAAATGCAAATGAGGCAATGTAAACACTTTGAAATGACTCATTTGAAATTACGCATTTGGGCTCAAATGTAAACGTAGTATAGCTAAAAGAAGCAAACATGCAGAAATTTACCGGTACCTGTAAATTAACCGGTACCGGTTAATTCGTGCGGTTTTCTAACAGATGGCGTAACTTGATTTTGTGAACAGATTTCACCTTTCCAAATATGTGTTGGAAAGCTATTTTCATATAGTTTCAGAATCAGTATGTGTCATTTAGCTGAAGCGTAAACAACAATACTTTTTTTTACTCTGAAAATGTCGAATTTTGTGCCGAATAAAGTGTTTTTGCGGGGAGTACTTCTTCATTACTCTAATATGAAGAAAAAGGCTGCCGAAAGTCATCGTATTTTGGTGGAAGTGTATGGTGTGCATGCTCTAGCTGAGCGTACGTGCCAGAAGTGGTTTTCACGGTTCAAAAGTGGCAATTTTGACTTAGAGGACGATGAACGGCCCGGACAGCCAAAAAAGTTTGAAGATCACGAATTGGAGACATTGCTCGACCAAGATCCATCCCAAACGCAAGAAGAACTTGCAAAATCACTTGGCATCGCTCAACAAACCATTTCCGATCATCTAAAAGCAATGGGAATGATCCGGAAGGTAGGCCATTGGGTGCCGTATGAATTGAAGCCAAGAGACGTCGAACGCCGATTTTTCACGTGTGAACAACTGCTTCAACGGCACAAAAGAAAAAGTGTTTTGCATCGAATTGTCACTGGCGATGAAAAGTGGGTCCATTTCGATTATCCAAAACGTCGAGCAACGTATGTGTTCATTTTCGTGTCGCGGCGGAGCGGAGGAAATGAAAAGCAGGGTGTTCGGGTTTTGGGTACTTTATTGTACGGCGTACGAATAACAAGTAACAGAGAATACAATAAACATTAAACGATACGAATGGCCGAAGCCGTGGAGAAGAAAGTAGGGGGAACATGAGTACAAAAGGAGAAGGAAAGATTGGGATTGGAGATGGGATCGACGGATCACTAAATACACTAAGTACTGTACATCTGAACATCGCGGCCGCCATTGCAGATTGCAATTATATGAGTGTGCCGGGGTCTCGTCCAGGATTACGGCCGACGGCTGGCTGGTGATGAGTTGGCGGTGATGCGCGACTGCCTGGCTGTAAAGTGGGCTGACGGCTGGGGGTTGTCGCCGATCAGCGATGGCGGAGCGCTGGGGAGTGCGCTGAGGTCCTCTTTGCGGGTGATGCTCGGTGCGGACGTGCGGGGCAGTCTTGGGGGCAACTGCTGGGGTGGTCGCTAGCGCCGGATCTGCAAAAGAGATGTCAGTTGTTAGAGATGATAATTTTGACATCGTTTGTGTGGGGTGTAACCGGATCGTCAAGCGATGGGGTTCGCTTGAGTTGCCGTCGGAGGAGTGACGGCGCTTGGGACAAGTCGCACGGGAATGGCGACTGACTCGGACCCGGGATGGGTGCGCTCGAGGTTTGTTGTATGGGGGGGTGCAATGTGGAAATGCGAGAGGGCTGCAGTTTCCATCAATTGCTGTGCATATTGACTGCGTGGCGTCAAGCCAACGCTTTCGTCGTACCCTTTTCGCGGTCTCATTGGGGGCGATAGCCATCCTGCGGGGGGCGAAACGTTTGGCAACGAAGGGGGGTGTTTGCCGTTTTGAATCTGAGTGTGCAGGGATGGTGGGCTCCGAGTGATTTGCCTTTATTTCCTTGGGTGGAAACCCTACAGGTTTGAGGGCGGCAATCACCTCAGAAGGGGCTTCCTTTGGAGTAGGAAGATTTTTTCGAAGGGCGGGACCAGTGTGCGTATGGTGACTTGGTACCGCGGCAGCATTTGTCAAATATGATGACATGGGTACTGGATCGCTTAATATCCAACCGAATACTGTGTGTGGAGCAAGTAAACTGCCACATACATTTCGGTGGAAATCTTCGAGCATGATCTGCGGGATGAGATCACTGCCAATCACTATATCGATCTGCGCAGCCTCGAAGGGGTTAGGATCAGCGAGATCTAGCATGGCGAAATCGTTCAAATTTGGGGGGTTTATTTGGAAGCGGGGAGAAATTCCGTTAACTTTTGAAGCACGATTGCTCGCACGGGGAGGGACTGCCAATGTCAAGAAGCATATGTGGTTTGCGTTTTTCAAAATCTGTCTGCCCATGCCCGAGATCTGGAGGTTGGATTTCTCGATTGGCAATTTTAGGCGTCTCTGGACCCTCGAGGAAATGAAGGTGCGCTGAGAGCCTTGATCGATCAACGCTCGAACTCTGAACAACTTTCCTACAACTTTCCTGGTTAATGGACACCAGTGCCGTAGGCAGAAGAGATTGGGTGCCATTATTTGGGTGAAGGGCTGGTACTGGGAGCGTACTTTGCCTTGAAGATGTGCTGGGTTGCGCATTGGAAAGGAGAGAATTAGTGCTGGAATTGTTGCTCGGTTGTTGGATAACCGTTGAGACCAGAGAAGTGGTCGAAGGTGATCGATTGGGGGAGTGAGTGGGTTGCGCATTACCTTTGGGGAGATGATGCAAAGAGTGGTGCTTTTTCTGGCAATATAATTTAATAATTAATAATAACTGACTGGCACGACAGCCCGCTTACGCGAGACTAAGGCCTAGCTTCCCGCAACCACCCGTGTTGTGCGTGTGAATTTGTACGCGGGTTGAAGGGACCTACAGTTTAATGCCGGTTCCGAACGGCAGGTTGAGAGCTCTTTCATAAGCAATTTTTACTCTCAGAGGTTTGCCATTTCCAGCTGAGAGGACAGCCACCGAAAGAGAAAACGAGTTTTCCCGTTATTTTTTTTAGGTGTTATTACAGGCAGTATTTGAACCTGGGTCGCTGCCTTCGACTCGCGGTCCAACGCACTAACCAACTGAGTCACGGCGGCTGCAATATACGCATGTGAAATTGCTTGTACAGTCCTGAATTAAGTAAGATGTAGCAAGACAATTTACACAGAGCTTGTGCTTCTTCACATATGCTAATCGACTCTGGGGGGTAAGCCTTTTAAAGCTTTGGCAAGTCCGTATGGAGTGATTTGCGTTACAGAGTTTGCACGCGAAATAGTTTTTCACTTCAGTGTGAAGATTTAGGAATCTGTTGGGCCGATTTTTGAGGACATTGGAAGATGAGGGTTGTGGCTTGGACTTGGTAGGCTGAAAGAAATTCAGCCGTTCCACTATCTCGAATCTGCAGGTCAGGAACTCATTCATCTGTGACCAGGGTGGCAGATTCTTCCGGTATGTCAAAGATTGTTCCCATAAAGCTAGAGTTGTTTCGGGCAATTTGGTAGAGCATATATATACCAACAGTGGATCCCAATTGTCCGTGTCTACGGCCTGAGACTTGAGAACGGACAGACAATTGTTTATTGAATTCTGGATCCGCTGTAGTGCTTCACTATTTTCGGTGTGGGCAGGAGCGATATTCAATAGAGATCGAATTTGGTTGTCAACGAGGATGCGTTTGTTTTCATATTGGGATCTTAACGCTTCCCACGCGAGTCCGAAATTCTCATCGGTTAATGCGTATTTTTTAACAATAGCACCGGCTTGGCCTTGCGTTTTGTATCGGAGGTGATACAATTTTTGGGCTGGAGTGAGCTGGGGGTGGTTGATGTATACCGCAGTAAACATGTCCCGGAAGGACGGCCACTGCTCATAGCCCCCGAAGAAGGTTTCGGTGTCGCAAGGAGGAACTTGGAGGCAAATGCAGGAAGTATTTGCTGGTTCTAGAGGTTGAACCGGTTCCATATGCGTAGCAGGCTGGGGGGACTGAGGTTGGAGCATCTTAATGATGTCCAACATCTTAGCCATGCACAACTCGTATTGGTCTGTGCAGGCATCGATCTTTTGCCTAGCCGACTCTTTGGAACCGTCGGGCTGGCTGTTGTCTTCAGCAATGAAGACTGCCTGATGTGCGCGCATTAGCCTCTCCCATTGGACTTGCAGATTTTTCTGCTTAATTTGGAGCAGTGACTTGGTCAAATCCTCAATGGGAGCCGATGAAAACTGTGTGCATAATTGCACGAGTCTCTCGGACTCAAAACCAAATGTGGCAACACTGGGATCGGTTGCTATGGGACTAAGTGGCTTGGAGCGAGTTTTGAGTGCCTCGCGAGTGACAGGAACTGTCAAATGTGCCTCAGTCGACTTTGAACATCTTGGAGTAGAAGATTCCATTTTTTTAATTGGACGCTTGGGGGATCGCTCAACAGGCATTGAAATGGCTTAAAAAGCTCGAAAGGGGGAGTAAAATTCGATTGAATATAAATACACGGCTTATGGGAAATAAACCGGAACTATTACCGCGTCCGCGCGAACGATAATATAAAAATGGAGAAGTGTACACGAAAGTGTAAAAAATGTTCAATACGAATTTGTATTTCTGTTGACGATCAAAGTTTACAATTGTGTGTGTAAACGCGTCGAGAAATTGGTATATAAATATTGGGACTAAACAATAAATATGTAAACAAGAATTGGGGAAATTATTATTAAACAACAAATTTTTTAATATATAAGTGTATGTGAATGTGTCTTTATTTGTATGCAAACGTAAATATATGTTTGTATGTAAAAAGGATGTTAATATATATATATTAGTGTATAAGTGTTTTCGGGTAATAATAATTTATTCTTATTATATTTGGTGAACGATTAAAATTTGAGGACAGGTGGGGTGTTTTTGTCCCACTGTATTTACTTGGGGTGACAACAGCTGTGCACTGAATGTGTATGTGCAGCACTATTGAAAATTTTCTAAGTCTCAGAAAATTGTTCAATGTGCTGCGAAAACAGGCTACTCGTCCCACTGTATTTGCGTTTATTTACTTCTGCTAGCGAGAGTGGGGAAATTGCTTAGGCAGAAGTGCGAATGTGCAATTGCACTTGGAAGCAGCAGCGGGAGTGCTCGCTGCTCAGTGCTTGCGTATATCGCACAAAGCAAAATGCGAAAATGCGTGCAAGTGGGAGAGTGCGAATGCAGCGGGAGTAATGCTGCGTGCCTATTTACTGCACAATAGTGCGTTTTGGGTGCTGGCTGCAGCGGAGTTTTTGCTGCTTCGGCAGCGAAGGTCGCACAAAAGGGACTGCGAAAATGTACAAAGCGCCGAATTATGTGCAGTAGCGGGATTGCTTACTGCACTGCGCTGTTTTGTACTATACTAGGGGGAAATATGCACGATAAGCTCTACAGTGGCGGGGGTACCAGAGTTTTATTTGGATTTTTGGGGAGTGTATGTATTTGGGTAAAATATATTTGTTAGTGTGTACTTGTTATTTATATTTAGAGGATATAAATGTTTGCTTATCTGTTTTGGGCCCAGTGCCCGAGATTGGGGATCTCCAGCTGGAACTCCTGCTGTATATACATATGTGCCCGCTGCTGTACTGTGATGCTGTTGTGTGTTTCTGCAGAGTTCTCTTTCTTCGTTTCCTTTTTTCTTTGCGTTGTGGGTGTGTGTTGTTGTTTTGATGTGCGTGATTTTGTTGTTGTAAGTGTATTTGCACTTCACTGCACTGTCCAATGTGTCGCGGTGTTTTATTTGTTTTTAATTTCAATTTTTGAATTTTGTGCACTTTTTAGTTATGTATTTTGTTTTTTTTTTAACACTTTTTACTTTGTTTCTTGGGATTAGTTAGCTAGTGTTTCGTTGCACTTTTTGCGTGTAGTTTTGACTATGTGTTTGGTTTTTTGTTTTTGTTGTCTTTTCACTTTAAGTTTTTGTTCACCTTTGTGTTTGGTTTTTGTTTAATTGTAATTTTTTAGTTAGTTTAGTTTGAATGTTTTTCGTTTTCACTTTAGTCGCAGGTTCGCGATGGCTCGAAGGACCATGTTCATTTTCGTGTCGCGGCGGAGCGGAGGAAATGAAAAGCGGGGTGTTCGGGTTTTGGGTACTTTATTGTACGGCGTACGAATAACAAGTAACAGAGAATACAATAAACATTAAACGATACGAATGGCCGAAGCCGTGGAGAAGAAAGTAGGGGGAACATGAGTACAAAAGGAGAAGGAAAGATTGGGATTGGAGATGGGATCGACGGATCACTAAATACAGCACGGTACATCTGAACAGTATGGATACCGCGGCCATGCATCATCATCGACGGCCGTTCAGAATATTCATGGCCTGAAGGTTATACTGTGTATTTGGTGGGACCATCTGGGTGTGATCTATTATGAGCTGTTGCAACCGAATGAAACGATCACAGGGGAAGTCTATCGACGACAATTGATGCGTTTGAGCCGAGCACTGCGCGAAAAACGGCCGGAATATGCACAAAGGCACGGCAAGGTAATTTTGCAACATGACAATGCTCGGCCACATATTGCACAGGTCGTCAAAACCTACCTTGAAACGCTCAAATGGGATGTCCTACCCCACCCGCCGTATAGTCCAGACCTTGCGCCATCCGATTACTATCTCTTCCGATCAATGCAACATGGCCTGGCTGACCAGCACTTCTCCAATTTTGAAGAAGTCAAAAATAGTGGATAGCGGAAAAGGCGGCCGAATTTTTCAGAAAGAGTATTCGTGAATTGCCAGAAAAATGGGAAAAAGTTATAGCTAGTGATGGACAATACTTTGAATATTAAATTTGTAACCATTTTTCCACAATAAAGCTTCAATTAAAAAAAAAACGAATTAACCGGTATCCCTATTAGAATTTAATTTTTAATTCTTGTTTACACCTGTGCGACTTATCACATCCATAATGCACAGGGAAAAGGTGTAAAATTAAACTGTAAATTTTGAAGTTAATTTTGAGATGTGAAGCTAAAATGAACTAATTTTAATCAGACATTTTATGCAAAAGGAAAATACGTTCTAGTGCTTTTTACTGGCTGGAAGTTACTGCCAAAATTCTTCGGTAAAATCTTGCATGTTCTCACAAAATGAACTGTCACTTTACGCTCTCAGTTTTTCTCTCGTTGCAAAAAGTTAGGCGTACAAAAACGAGATCCAGTAAAAATATTTAAAATATATCCGTACACAAATATACCTAATATCTAGCAGGCGCCTTCAGTAATATTGATATCATATTTATAGTACTGTCTAAAAAAATTGTCACTGGCTTGGCAACGCCAAACCTTCTTCCCAACAGTTCATGAACCCAGCCGAAATTACTTCATCATATTGTTACATACAAAGCAAAGAACGCATTACAAAAACCTAACAGATAATAACATACTAAATACATAACATACCAAAAAATATTGCCACATGCGTTATCATATTTGCAGTTAGTCAAGTGAAAATTGTAACGAGTTTAGTTCGATGGGTAACATATTGTTACGAAAATACCAGTTCTAGTGGGCTAGTACGAATCACTGGATTGTGCAATTTGAAATAAACAAACACACTTAGTTCCTCAAACGCAGTCAATAAGAACCAACAGTCACTTTATTTAACAGATTTACACTTCACTGTCTTTACACTTAAATATTCGCTTAATTATTCCGCGTGGCAACTCCGCTAGTCAAAATCAGACTGACTCGCTGCGCCGCACCCGGCTGCCTTTTATACCTGTCCGGCCATCGCGCAGATCGTTCCCGCACATTCCGGAGTGGACTGACGGTTTCCATGACGATCGCGACCATCATTGCCAGGTTAGACTAGAAGTTTCCATCATTGCCAGGTTGGACTAGAAGTTTCCATCATTGCCAGGTTGGACTAGAAGTTTCCCTTATTATCGCGGCCGTCGTTGCCAGATTGAATTATAGCACGGCGCGTAGCGACAGGGTTGCTTTGCACAGCGACAGACTGTCTTATCGTTACAATATGTCACCCATGCCATGCATAGGCTTTATAGCACCCTGTAGGAATTCGGACTGGTCCAAATGTAGTTTTTCAACTGGTTGCTTATCAGTCATAGCTGACTTTAGAACCGATTCGTTTCCTTTGAGCAAACTCACCTTTTTACCATGGCCGTGTCCTAGGCGACAGTCAATTGTCCCCGTCTGCATCCATTTGCAACTAGTCCAAAGTCAGTCCTAAGTAAAACAGTTTCTAAACCAGTTGCGTAGCGAGTAGTTTGCGAACTAGTTTATTCTGGATTAGTTTTCTAACCAGTTGAATTTTAGAAAGGAAAATAAAACACTGCAATTTTTAAATATTCATTTTATTTTAAAAATATTTTTAAAATAACCATAATTCATCGGGAATGAAAAACAAAATATACATACGAGCACCAAAAAATTGCAGCTCTACAAGAAGATGAACTTGAACTTGACTTGACCAACTGAAAGCATTCAAGGCAAAACGTGCAAATCGAGCAAGCCTCGAGTCAGAGAAGCAGATATGTTAAAAAATGCAAACATTTCTACGTTGTTGCAACAAAAGTATCGTAAGATCAGACTAAACAGTATTTTGTCGATTTTTTCACCTCTGTTTTGTCTTTCGTATTTTCATGTCTCTTTTCGCTTATGAACGCGCACACAGAACGCGAACTAACTGACTTCTGCATTCGCTGACAGTTACTTGGACAACTAATTGTCAAATTGACTAACAAAAAACCAGTTGAAAAACCAATGAATTTTGGGAACCTGTTGTCTCAGGTCCGACAGGGCATGCCCTGCAGTGATGGGCACTAACCCAACCATACATTTTGGCAATGGATGCGTAAAAAACACTGAACAAAATTAGGGTCTCAATTAATTAGTTTTAATATATTGTATAGTTTTAATTTTTGTAAGCGTAAACTTGCTTGCTGGTAAATTTTGGCTGGAAAAGTATCCAAGCTCATTACAATAGCAACGATTAAGCGATGTGAAAGTGGGAGAGCAGCACAGAATACATGAACGTAGTTTTTCCTCCATATAAATTTCTAAAACGGGGTTGTTGTTCTAGTTCATTTCAAATTTCTAGTGTTGCTGGTGTGAGTCATTTTTTGTGACCAAAGAAATATTTCTTTTTATTTGTATTTTTTTGGTGCAATTTCGTAATACATTTGTATAAAACTAACTATAAAAATATATTATTGCCCAAAAGTGCCAAATAACCCGTTGGGTATACTTTTTATTAAATTAAATTAAGATTTGTAAGCTGCATCCTAAAAAAACAGTCCTGCGTTCGAACTAGAGCATTATCACCAAAAGCATACCTGTTCTGATCTGATCGTCAACCCTGTGTTAGAGATTCGCTAAATGAAGAACTGCGAAATAAAAAGGACGGCAATTGACCCTGTCGTATTCAACGCATTAAGCTTTGTGTTCTTTGGTATATATTTTAATAATATCTACGTAATGAAACCAAAAAGTTGATATGTTGTGTATTTAATGCAGACAATTAATAAGAACATACTTTAAAAAGCAAATAATTGAAAGGAAACTGGCGGCATTTTAATTTGTGAAGAGCTGATGACTGCCAGCACACACAGACTGTGTACGTGAATTGCAAAAAACGCACAAAAATCGGCTTACTATCCCACTTTCCAATAGCCTTATCGCTGACCATAGTCTTATGAGTGCCTCATAACACTGATTAACAACACAATGCCATTTCTGGTTTTGATATAATGCCCCGAACACATGGGCGGCGGCTGCGATACGACTGCATCTGTCAAAATATAGAATCAAAACAAACGTATGCAATCGTGTGTCGTATTTTAACAACAGTTAAAAGCTAGTTAGAGCTAGTCTCGATTTCGTAGGCGCCAAAACCAAATCAATTGGTATCACTGCTTAAATTGGCTACATGGATTGCATGTTTGTATACTTTGCTCAGCCAAATGCGTAATATTTGTTATGTTGGTAATTGCTTTAGCAAAATTAACGAACAACTTTAAATTATACATTGTTCAAATTCAACACTTCCAAACAAATATGGGCTTGTGAAAACTGCAGCATCATAAAACATACGATTGTTGTGCTGCTGCTGCCGCCATCATTGTAATAACGTTGCCAACTACACTGCGACTATTGAAACCAACGCCATCTTGCGGTCGCAAGGCTGTGTCGCTACCATCGTCTATGGGTTCGGGGCACAACTTCTGGGGTAATTAGGGGTCGGATCATTTTTAAAACTTAGTTTACGTTTTCGCCGAGCGTAACAAGCAAGATGTCACCGCTGCCTTTGCGGCAGTCGAAAGAGAATCTGCGAAAATGGGTCTGGTGGTAAATGAGGGCAAGAAGAATATATTCTGCTGGGTCTCACGTCGAGGCTGACAGGTATACTTTTGAAGTTGTCAAGGATTTCGTTTGCCTTGGCAGCGCCATAAACAGCAGTAATGATGTCAGCCTGGAAACAAAGCGAAGGATTACTCTTGCCAATAGATGCTACCACACTCTCGGTAAGCAACTGAGTAACAGAGACCTCTCTTGACCGACAAAACTTGCACTCTGTAGGATGCTTATAGTGCCCGTGCTCCTCTATGGCGCACAAGCATGGACACTGTCGCATAACGACACACCGGCCCTTGGGGTGTTCGAGAGGAAGATACTTCGCAAAATCTTCGGCCCTGTTTGTATTGGCGACGACTATCGTATACGAACCAACAACGAGCTGTATAAAGACGTGGACGTAGCTCAACGAATTAACATCCAGCGGCTACGTTAGCTTGGCTATGTCTGCCGAATAGACGATGAAGCTCCGGCAAAAAAGATGTTCAATGCGATAGTTGGTGGTCGACGGCGGTGGTGTCTCCTGTGGAAGGACCAATTTGAGGACGCCTTATCTTCTCTTGGTGTGACCAACTGGAGAAGGCGCGCGCAAGGAGAGTGCTTTTGCGGCAGGCCGTAACGCGGTAACTGTTTGTTATGGCCAGTTAAGTAAGTAAGTTGCGTATTCGCAAAAAATGGACGTGTCACTTTTGGATTTTCCGTAATTTTTTCACGTTTTCGATTGTTATTTGTAAGCCAATAAACTAGGTGACGTTAATTTCTCTTTGTAGCATTTACGAAACCTCACAGCTCCTTTTTGACTAAAACTTTTTGCAAATTCGAAAAAGTGACACTCCCATTTTTTACAAAAACGTCAACTATGTAAGTTTTAAAATAATTTACGGATTCGAAGTCAGCGGACCCTAATTGCCCTAGAAGTGGTGTCAAAACCAGAAATGGCGACACAAAGTTGAAATGTGTAACACTGATCAACAGCAAAATGGCTTTCCTGGTTTTGACATCATTTCTAGGGTAATTAGGGACCGCTGATTTCGAATCCGCAAGCCGTTTTTGAAATTCAGTTGACATGATTATCACTATGTGTCGTTTAAAACACCTCACATCTTCTTTTACAATGTAATTTATTTTTATGTCTTAACATTCTGCGGTAATTGGAAGTCAAAGTCGGAAAATAGGGAGTTTCATGGCGTTTTCTTTAATGTTGAAAAACATGCACATTTTTCGTAAATCAATTGACGAGCTAGGTGTTAAATAAAAGCGGAAACATCAAGTAATACAACACAGCCAAATTATTTGGTGTGATTCCCATTCTCATCGAAATAATTGCAAACATGTTTTTTGTTTTTTTCCTTAAAAAATTAAGTGCCTCAAAGATTTTGGTTAATGCAGTTTTTTAACTTGAAACTTGTATAACGCACTACACGATAAAGCATTTTTTTGTCATGCAATGTTTACGTTTACGAAAAATAGTCTACAGAGGCTATACTAGTCTTGAAATTTCGCTGAAACGGCCAATCTGTAAAAAAATTTTGTACATATGGTTATCTTTGCGTATTTAGATAATAAAAGTGAGAGAGGAGCCAAAGCAGTTGTTCGCTATTTGTCCGCTGAAATGAATTTGTGGTTTAAGTGATTTCCACTAAAAAGGACTAGTAAACAAGATTTTCTGCTTATTAATCAATTTCAAATTCGTTTTCATTCGCATCTGGAGCGACCCCTTGCATTTTTGTTGTTTTCTTGTTGTGTTCTTTGGTAATTTTTCATACAAATTTAATTTTGCTCTCTCTACGAAAACATGGTGAATAACTACACAGCTGTTTTTTAGATACTTTTCCGCGCCAAAAATTTATCTATCAGACTTGGCACCTTGCGCACTTATGAAAATGCAAAATAATGAACATTGGTTTTTCATTTACATATGACCCGGAAGAAAGTTTTTACTATTGATGAAGTTCCACACCAAGTTATTAGCAATTTGCAATCTACAAATATTGTTTATTTTAGTTTTTGTCGCTACAGTCTTGCATTATAAACGACCAAATTTTCATATAAATTTCCTTTGATGATCCTGCTGAAATGCGAGGTGAAAAATAATCAGCTGTTGATTGTTAGCGAATCTGCCGGCATCACCGCCTTTGACAAACAATATTATTTTATATGAAAAACTACCCCGGAACAAGGATTTATATGCTGTTTCGATTCTGACTGAAGATTTAAATGATTTGCCATCATAAAATCATATTTTTCACATGATTTTCACTTCGGAAGAGAACAGACGTGCGAAGCGCAAAACGATTAATTCAGACAAATCGGTGAACCGAAAAATTCTACCAAAGAAGTAGATAATCCTCAAGCATACACAAGCCTTTACATAAAAACAGATTGTTATTAACAAATAACACTCAAACTATTACTAATAATAATTAAAAAAAAAAAAAAAACAAAACAAAAAAAAACAAAAATAGATAAAAGAAAAAAAAAAACAAAACACTTAAACCAGATTAGAGGTCATAATGAAGGAGCCACCTGACAACCAAAAACCAACAACAACACAGCCTCTGCTCAGCTATGACTTCTCTAAGAAACTCTCTATTACGGCAACAGGCCCTAAATATCGAATTATGTGCCGCGCAAATAGTGAAGAGACACTGGCTAACACCTCACCTTTTCTAATTAAAAAAGCTATTGATTCAACATGTGGAGGTGAAGTCGAGGAGTGCAAAAAACTTCGAGACGGAACCGTGCTGATTAAAACTAAGAATATGTGCCAAGCAAACAAACTCATAAAACTAAACGGTCTAACACAAAACATAAAAATTGAAATAAGCGAACACAAAACCCTTAACTATACAAAAGGAGTAATATATTCAAATGAACTCAGAAACATCTCCGAAGAAGAAATTCTTCACGAACTCTCACAACAAGGAGTCACTGCGGTCAAAAAGATTCAAAAAAAAAGCAATGATCAATTAACCGAAACCGGACTTATCATACTAACATTTGCAAATTTAGACCTACCTGAACACATAAATATCGGCTATGAAAAAATATTTATCCGTCCTTACATTCCTCTGCCGTTAAGGTGCAACAAATGCCTGCTGTATGGTCACATACATAAATTCTGCACAAGAGACAAATTTTGTGCAAACTGCGGCAAACCAGAACACACTAATCCCGATCTTCACGAAACTTGTACAAATGAAACCATATGTAAGAACTGCACTTTAAATAATATCACCGACAACAAACACTCAGTATTTAACAAAAACTGTCCAATTTTCATCAAACACAAAGAAATACAAGCAATCAAAACACTGGAAAAAACTAACCTTAAAAATGCACACAGAATATATAATGAGAGACATCACTTAAACAATACCACGTTTTCCTCTATGCTCAAGACACCAAGCAATCCAATAAACAGCCGTCCCGCTCCCATCAATTACGAAGAACTCACCACACCAAATAAAAAGCAACACAATAACGTAAATCTCCCAGAAGTACTCACCACTGCACAAACGTCAAACCAAGAGAAAACTGAAACTATAGTACTAATGGCGCTACCCAGCAAGAACAACCAACAACCAGCTATAACCTCAGACATCGAAAGAGTAACCAAAAAATTGTAGTACTCCCGAAAAATATATCAAACAAATTTAAAGCACAAATTAAAGCAAAAAGCAAAAAACCAAAGATATCACTAGAAGGAAATCATTCAAACAACGCAGAAACAGAAAGCGACGAATCCATGACAATAGAATAGAATAGATTAAAAACTAACCTAACATAAGAGAAATAAATAAGACTAATAAGGCAAAATCGCTCTAAGAATAATACAATGGAATATCAGGGGCTACACAAATAACTACAATGAATTACTACTACTAATAAAAGACTACAATCCTCAAGTTATAGCACTACAAGAGACGCATCTTCAAAATACTGACAGCATACCCATACCAATAAATTTTAAAATCTTCAACAAAAACTCCCAAAACACTTCCTTTGGAGGCACTGCCATTCTCGTGCACTCCTCCATCCAATTCACACTTAAACATCTAAACGACGACATAGAAAACGTAGCTGCAATAATACACTCACAAACAAAATTCCTCATAGCATCCACCTATATACCTCCTAACAAAAAATTCTCCCTTCATAATCTCCACAACACCTTCGGCAACATAACAACACCTAGTCTTATATTAGGCGACTTCAATAGCTGGAACCAACTTTGGGGCTCGCCAAAACATAACTCCAGGGGTAAAATATTAGAAAAATTCATACACCAATCTAACTTTATGGTACTAAACGATGGCTCTCCTACACATCTAAGCACTCACAACACACTCACTCACACCGACTTAACATTATCATCTCCACAACTAGCAATTTACCATACATGGGAAAACACAAACAAGACATACGGAAGTGACCACTTCCCCCTGATAACTACGCTGTTCCAACACCACAATAAATACTTAACCAAACAAACTCCTAGATATAACATCAAACTAGCTAACTGGACCCAATATGAAGATAATATCCTACACTTTAATGACTTACACCCACATAGCAATAACATCAACAAAGAAGCTGCAACCATCACCAAAATAGTGCACCAAAGCGCCAACATAACCATTCCTCAATATAATACCTCGCGCCAAAAACATAACGTACCCTGGTGGAATTCCGAACTAGAAGATCTAAAACAAAACAGAAATAGAAAACTCAATATATTTAAAAGAAATCTTACAACTGAAAATCTAATTGAATACAAAAAATCGAATGCCCTATTCAAGCGAAAACTTAAAACAGCAAAGCAATTGAGTCTAGACAAATTCACAGCAGAAATTAATCCTTCCACAACTACAACCAACATGTGGGCCCACATAAAAAGACTATGCGGACTAAAACCACACTCCAACATACACTGCATCCATCTCCCCTACAAATATTAACACCACCAGCCACATAGAAATAGCCCACGCCTTGGGTCAATACTGGTCCAAAGAATCCGAAGACACTAACTTCTCACCGCTATTCGTCCAAGCCAAAAGCCAATGCAACCACTCACTAACATATACACCTACTACCACAGCTTCAACAATAGAAAGTGATATTTCACTAATTGAACTTAACGCAGCGCTTAACTCTCTCAAAGGAAAAACTCCAGGCGAAAACCGCATACCCTATCCTATGATAAAACACTTCCCCCTAGAACTAAAACTAAGACTTTTAAAACTTTATAATAACATCTTCAATAACTACATCCCCCAATCCTACAAAAATAGCCTCATAATACCTATCCTAAAACTAAACGCAGATAAGACACGCCTGAAATCATACCGCCCAATCTCCCTAAATTCATGCTTCTCCAAAATTCTAGATAAAATAATCTCAAATCGACTACGTTGGTTCATTAGTACTAATAAGCTAATAAGTAGTCATCAAACGGGATTCATTAAGGGCAAATCTGTAACAGAAAATCTACTATACCTAGATTATCTGATTACAGAATCTCTGTCAAAAAGAAAACACGTGTCAATAGTATCACTTGACTTCGCAAAAGCATTTGACAAAATCGGCTTACATACTGTCATCGACCAACTGAAATTATGGAAAGTAGGACCCAAAATAGTGAAGTACGTATACAATTTCATGAGCAATAGAAAAATCAAAGTCCGTGTCGGCACACACAACTCCTCCATTTATCCCATTAGCAACGGTATTCCCCAGGGCTCACCTATTTCAGTACTTTTATTTCTTATTGCGTACAACAAATTATGCGAAAAACTCATACTGCACAAAGAAATCACATTCTGTGCATACGCAGATGATTTTCAAATAATCAAACCAATGTCCAAACAAGAGTGTAACATCAATATGAATCCAGTCATAGAAACTATAACCGATTGGTGTAATTACTCAGGTGCAAGTCTATCCATAAATAAATGCAAACATCTGCACATATGCCGAAAACATAATTGTACACCACAGTTACAAACGCACAACACTTTAATAGAAAGAGTCTCTGCACTCAAAATCCTGGGCATTACGTTTAACGTTAGATATAACTGGCACACACACATCCTTGACCTAACTTCTGCTCTAGCAAAAAGATTAAACATAATTAAATGTCTATCAAGTTCAAAATTTAACACCAATAGCATATCCATCATAACAGTTATCAACGCTATAATAACCAGCAAAATTAGCTATGGATTGTACCTCTTTGGTTACGGATCGAACACAAGCCTTAATAAAATCAAAACAATATACAACTCAGCAATACGTTTCGCCCTCGGCGCCTTCCGTACAACACCAATCAATAACCTCTTATTTGAATCTAAGCAACACACTATCGAAAACATCAGGCTAAAATCTACATTGAACTTATTTAAAAACATAATATTTAGCAACGGCTCTCTTCTCGAAAATCCCACCAAAAATATATTAAAAAAAAAACGCATAAATAAATTAGAATCATCAATTGCAAGAGCTATAAAATTGTTAAAAGAACATGACTTACCACACCAACCAATTAAGACCCAAGGCCCTCAACCCCCACCCTGGCACTTCAATAACCAAATAATTGACTCACTCCGCACCTATAACAAATCTAGCACACCTACTGAAATCTACCAATCCAAATTTACACAAATAAAACATGAATTCAATAACTACAACTTTATGTATACCGACGGGTCCAAAAATAACAATTCCACGGGTTTAAGCGTCACCACATCCTCCAACACTATCTGCCAATATAACCTCCCATACTACAGCTCAATATACTCAGCAGAAATCATAGCCATTCACACAGCCCTTAATCTGATTAATAATGCAAACAAAAAATATATTATATGCACAGACTCGTTGTCATCAATAGACGCCATCAAAAATATTAACAATCAGGAGCTATATCCCAGTCAAATTAGAAACTTGCTAATACACCTCCATCCTAACGTTAAAATCCTATGGATACCTGGACACTCCAAAATCACAGGAAATGAATTCGCAGACAAAATAGCTAAATCCTCCTTATCATCGCCCCTACTAACAAAACCAAATCTAAACTCCCACGATATTAAACACACTATAAAAACACTCGTCTACTCCAAAGGTCTAGCACTTTTTGAATCAACATCCCCCTGGTATAAAAACACCAACACAAATAAAAATTCAATATACGACTACTTACGCAGCGAAAAAACAATGGAAATCCCAAGAAATATTATAACAAAACTTACACGACTACGACTTGGTCATACAAGAACAACACACGAACACTACATTAATAAACAACTAACCGGAAATTGCTCCATTTGTCAAAATAGCCACACCTCTGTTGAGCACATTCTCAATAACTGTCCAATATTCCACCGCCACCGAACCAATATATTTGCTGAAACTACCCCATCATTACATCTACAACTTAAATCGACCGAGGACATATTACAAATTACCAAATACCTACAAGAAACTAAACTACACAAACTTATTTAAACCTACTCACACCCATTACATTCCATTGAGCTTAAGGCCATGATGCCATAGCCTATATAAAAATTTTAGCCTATAATTTTAATTATAAGTTAATATTAATAAATAAATAAATAAATCATATTTGTTAATTGTTGGCTTTTGTTGATACTTTTTTGGCATTATTCTGCCTTCACTTTCTACGTAGTTGTTGTGCGACCAGTAAGAAAAACCTTGGTGTACCTATATCAGCTGTTTCTTTGTTGTGAAAATTTCCGCGATTGCAAGTTGGATCACAGATTTTACTTTCATGCTGGAGTCTGGAGTTGCTCGGGATAAATTAGAAATAGCTCAACTTTATAACAATGAAGTCTGATATTATATAAGGGAACTTTATTGTATGTCAAAAAGTCCTTTGTCCATATATTGTTTGATTCTATGACTGAATCAATTTCAAGAGTTTTCTACCAATAAACTGACTCTCATATGCAGAAATGGAAAGATAACACTGGACAACAGCATTTCTGTTGCATGAAGTTTTTTACATGATTCTGAATAGTTTTTTCACGCTGATTTGAAACCATAATCCGTTTTTATGTAGCAGCTCTAGGGTTCGCAAAAAATGGTCGTGTCAATTTTTCGAGTTTTCCTCGACTTTTTTCACAATAATCCTATCGACATGATTTTTATATCGTTGCACTTACAACATTTCACGCCATCTTTTCTGACATTAATCAACTTTATGCGTTCTAAATTGGCGTTTTAATAAGGTTTCAAAGTAGGAAAATATTGAATTTCAAGGCGTTTTTTCTGATGACGAAAATTGTACAGATGTTTCATAAATCAAGTTACGAGGTATATGAATATCTTAAGAAGAAACATCAAGCAATACAATACGGCCAAATTATTTGGCGGAATACACATTCGCATCGAAATAATAGCAAAAATGTACCATAGCCATTGCCATCACTTTTCATACTTTTTCCTTAAAAAATTAGGGGCCTCAAAATATGCAAAATTTTTAATTTTCTTTGTTTCGAGCAATTCAAAATCTTTTTGTTTTTTGCTTGTATTCATTCATTCATTCATTCATTGACTGGCACGACAGCCCGCTTACGCGAGACTAAGGCCTAGCTTCCCGCAACCACCCGTGTTGTGCGTGTGAATTTGTACGCGGGTGGAAGGGACCTACAGTTTTATGCCGGTTCCGAACGGCAGGTTGGGAGCTCTTTCATAGGCAATTTTTACTCTCAGAGGTTTGCCATTTCCAGCTGAGAGGACAGCCACCGAAAGAGAAAACGAGTTTTCCCGTTATTTTTTTTAGGTGTTATTACAGGCAGTATTTGAACCTGAGGTTGCTGCCTGCGACTCGCGGTCCAACGCACTAACCAACTGAGCCACGGCGGCTGCTTGTATTTCAGACTGTAAATGGAACACATCAAAGAGCATATTTTGAGGCCCCTAATTTTTTAAGGAAGAATTATGAAAACTGATGAAAGTGACTATGGTAAATTTTTGCTATTATTCCATTCCAATTCCATATTTTCCGACTTTGAGGTCCAATTACCGCGGAATTTTAAAACGTATAAAAATAAATTGCATCGCAAAAGAAGCCGTGCGGTGTTGTTAATGCAACAAGGTGAAAATTATGTCAACCGGTTTATGGGTTTTGAAATTACAATACAAAATATGGAAAAGTAGAGGCAAATCTGAAAAAGTGACACGGTACCTGTATCTCACTAACTAGAGCTGAAAATTTATAGAAATTAGCTAGAAATTTTTCGAGATCTAACACTTCGTTCAATAATGTGTGTGACTGACACATAGATGGCGGCACTAATACTAAATCAATATTTTTTTTCGAAATTGTGAACCTTTTTAGGCTTACTGTCAAAATTATATGTCAATCCGACCATTAGTTTACAAGTTACATTGCTTTAAGTGACACTACTTTTGAGTTTTCAAAAAAAATGAATTCAAAGCAATTCCGTGTGCTGATTTATCATTGTTTTTTAATGAAAAAAAATACTGTTCAATGCCAGGAATGGCTTGAAAAACATTATTCGGACTCTGCTCCATCAAAAAGACCCATTTGTTATTGGTATTCCGAATTCAAACGTGGTCGTACAGACACCGATGACATTCCATCTACTGGACGGCCAAATGACGCTGTTATTCCGGAAAACGTTGAAAAAACACTGAAAATCATTATGTCCGACCGTAAAGTGAAAGTGGGGGAGATTGCTGACATTCTAAAGATATCAGCAGGCAGTGTACACACCATAATACACGAACATTTGGTTATGAAAAAGGTGTTTTCGAAATGGGTGCCGCGTTTGCTCACACCGGAGCAAAAACAACAACGAATCGATGATTCAAAGAGCTGTTCGGACATGTTTACGCGCAACAAGTCGGAGTTTTTGCGTCGGTACATCACAATGGATGAAACATGGATCCACCATTTCACTCCAGAGTCAAATCGGCAGTCTGCTGAGTGGCATGCAACCGGTGAAAGCCGCCCAAAGCGTCCAAAGGCACAAACATCGGCTGGCAAGGTTATGGCGTCAGTATTTTGGGATGTGCACGGAATAATATTCATCGACTATCTTGAGAAAGGGAAAACAATCAATAGCGACTATTATATAGCGTTGTTGGAACGTTTGAAGGAAGAAATCGCGATTAAGCGCCCCCATATGAAGAAGAAAAAAGTGTTGTTTCACCAAGACAATGCACCGTGTCACAAGTCGATGAAAACGATGGCAAAAATGTATGAATTGGGCTTCGAATTGCTTCCTCATCCCCCGTATTCTCCAGATCTGGCCCCCAGCGACTACTGGCTCTTCGCAGACCTCAAAAAGATGCTCCGTGGTAAGAGATTTGGCTCAAATGATGAAGTAATCGCCGAAACTAACGCCTATTTTGAAGGCAAAAAAAATCGTTCTACAAAGGCGGTATCGAAAGATTGGAAAAGCGTTGGAATGATTGTATCTCCCTAAAAGGGGACTATGTTGATGAATAAAAACGAATTTTGGCAAAAAAATGTGTTTTAATTAGTTAGTCACACACATTATTGAACGAAGTGTTATATGGCTGTAGGAAACAAAGTCGTATGTTTTATTGACTGTTCGAGAACATACCACAAAAGCTTTCTCATATAACGCAAGGCGAATAGGTAGCAATAGGAAGCGTTAGGGCAGCAACAATATTTCAATGTACAAGTATAAATATTTCAATGTCAGAAAACAAACTGGGCTTAGATTGTTAAAATTAGACAATCAAAACAAAGCTTGTTTTTTTCATTTTTAAACTGACACAGTTTTTCACAGTCATTTTGACAATCTAGACCAGGGGTGCCCAAAATCTTCTTATGGAAGAGCAAACTCCAATACATATAAACGAACTCATACGCTAGACAACAACAAAACCTACGTTGAAGATAACTGTCGCCAATTTGTACCAACAAAACATACGGGTATGTATACTAGAATGCTCAGCCTATGCCGCAGATCATTTACAAAAACAAATGAGGAATTGAAATCCTCAGCCTATGCTGAAGAGTATTTACAAAAACAAATGAGCAACGAGAGCATAGGGCATTGGCACCTCTGATCTAGACCACACCTCTGATTTCCACCACAAAAAAATCAAATCAGCTGATTCAACGAGGTCATCTGTATTAATTCGCCTTGATACAAGGCGTTATTATTATTCGCCTTGTATCAAGGCGAATTAATAACGGTGGCCGCGTAAGGGCCACCCATTCCCATGTATTTTGTTGTTGGGTTTGTGCAACTTGATTGTCAAAATCAACCAAACTCAGCCAATCAAAATCAAGCCATCGGCAACCAACCAACCAAAAGCAACCATTTTGACAATCTAGATCTTTACCAACACTAAAAAAAGAAAATCAGCTGGTTCAACGAGGTCACCTGTATTAATTCGCCTTGCCTTGTATACAACGTTATCTGCGCAGTATCTTTCATGGTGGGAATGATGTTGCCCGCCGGGTCCTGATGTGACAAGAAGGGTCCTGATATTGACAGGTCGATATGAGTGCTGCCAATTCATTTTACAGAAGTTTCAAGACTAGTATAGACTCTGGTAGTCTACTTAAAAACAAATGTATTAATTCCCAACGTTCCTTAGTCAGCAGTGAGCGCTCCCTCGTTCCTTATGGCCTTCGTTGTGTTTTATCATTGCATGTCATTGGAGCGAAGTGCTCCCTTAGAAGTACTCGGTGAGCACTCCATCCATAAGGAATGATAAGCGCTCTACTTGTGCTCCGGTTAAGGCCAAGGCGAATTGATACAGGTGATAGCGTAAGGGCAACAACAAAATTTCAATGTATTTTGTTTTTGTTTTCTGGGTTTAGATTGTCAAAATCAGCCAATCAGAACAAAGCTTGCGTTTTTCATTTTTAAACTGTCAAAGTTTTACACAGGCATTTTGACAATCTAGACCTTTTCCACCAGAAAAAAATCAATTCGCCTCATCCAACGAGGTCACCTGTATTAATTCGCCTTGGTTAAGGCGCTCGATAAGCGCTCCTTACATTAGGATTAATAAGCGCTCATTTTGATTTTTCCGTTTTTATAAAAAAACAAAAACTGTAATTTTTGCAATGTTCGAGTATTTGAGGGTATTGGGAGCATTTCTGGTCGATTTATATATATTTATTTATTTTTTATCATTATCATTTTTATTTTGATACATCAGCGTTAGAAAATCCTTTCACGTATGCACGTTTTATTTATTGTACAATTGAAGATACAATTTTTTGCATTTTTTAACTTTGTTTGTTCAGCATACTGAAATTTATTTATTTTTTTCAAATGCTCACAGTGTGCTCCTCAGGGAGCACGCTCCCTTTGCTTCCCGTTGAGAATCTAGAATACGATATCTACACTTATTTCTCAAATATTGTGTAGCCATTATTGCTGTACCTAAACATTTTGAAGTGTCGGCAGTTGGTGAACCTGGCAGCACCGGAGGCCCAGCTTTCGTTTATTCGTTTTGAATGCATTCACCCCATTGCTTTTGGAAAAATCGAAGCACTAGTTTTGCTGCAGTTTTTAGAAATTGCAATTTGCGGAGTTGTAAATGGTTATATTTTGTGTTAAAGGTAAATATGTGAATCGAAAGTGTAGAAGCTGTTATTCCGTGCTTAGAGTTAAATTCGGCGGGGAACAGAATGCACTTCCACCTCTACGGTCGTGTCTGCAGCCAAATGCATACAAAAAACAAATTGCAGCGTCGAAGAAAAGTAACCGTCTGTGCTCGATAGAAAAGTGAAAGTATGGGACAGTTGGTAATTAAAAGAAATATTAATTTGGTTCAAAGCATTTTAAGTAAAGTGGCGTCCGTACAATAAATGTATGTACATATACACATGTATTTCTGTATGTATAAAAAAGTGCGCCAGACAAGTCTGCGGGAAACGCTGGTCCATGCTGAAATCAGACTATTTCTGATAGAAACAAATTCGAAGTTGGTAGAGAGTATTTTAAATCTTAAATTTGCACAAAAAATAAGAGTCAGGAGAAAATAGCAAATGTACGAAGTACAGTAAACCCCGCTTAAATGCCGTGAATATTTTTGGGTGAAGAATTTAGTGTTAGAACCACGCTTGGTGTGTTTAAAATACTACATATCTACATATAATGCATACATGTATATGTGTTTAACCTTCTGCTTGTCCCTTGGAGTCCATTTGACCCCAGGCGGAATTAAATCAACGGTTGGGCGGTTTTGTGCGCTCGTCTACTTGTGTTATTTAGTGTTAATCCCGCCCCACAACCCAATAACAATTTGAGAAAAACACTTTTCGGGGCTTTCCCCTTTTCTTTTGTGATTTTTTTTCATGCTTTGTCAGCAAATTATATAACCGTTTGGTTGGGGTCATCCTGGCCCCAAAGGACAGCGAATGCAATTTTGAGCAAGGGACGGGCAGAAGGTTAACATGGTTTAAATAACGAAGGTGATCAAGTCAAAGTGTAGCTAGCTCGGCTTTACTACTACATATTACTAGACTTAATTGCGATTTATTCATAGAGCGGACATTTTTAATAAATAATACGAACGACTTTGTTATAGTAAAACTAACTTTTAACTTGTTTTAAGGAACAGAGCTCTTATTTCTAATTTTGATTAAAAGGGATTTAATGATAATAATTAAGCAAATCACATTCGTAATAAAATGTGTACATTCTTTAAAAGCTTAAAATTTTACTTTTCAGATTTACTTTCATATTCAGTTTTTACTACTCGAGACTGAGTGGCTTCCTTTCGTAGTTTGGTAATTCTGCTATTTTGAATTTCGCCGTGAACTTTAATTACTGGCCCCAGGATGACAGACACATATGATGGTAATGGCGACTATGCATACAATGACGACGAGAATGATTATAGCAAACAACGCAAAGGTGGGGTTACGAATGAGGATCCTCATAATGGCGATAATTTAAATCACGATCTTCACCACCATGTAGGTGGGCCGGGCGAAGGCAGCCAATTAAACGACAAGGCGAGTGAATACATACGCGACTGCCTAGCGGAGAAGACTCGAATGGATAGAAAGTACCCCATTGCCGAAAAGTTATTGGACTGTGGTAAGTAGAAACTGATAAAACGATTTTATCCTATTTTACATGAAAGAGATAAATTATGTAATGCTAAAACGATTATTACCAACAGTAAAATAGAAAATGTATTGATTGCGTTAACTGGCTTGAAGTGATTATGTCTACAACTTTTCTGAATTTTATATGTAGAAATTGAAAAAGTGCAGTCAATGGGCCGGATACCGTCACGGGAGCAGAAATATGCAGACATTTATCGTGAAAAACCACTTCGAGTATCGCAAAAAGTCTTAGTCCCTATACGAGAACATCCTAAGGTAAAACTTTTCATATTAAAAAGTGGTATTTTTGTCTGTTGAATGAACTTGCCAAAGGCGGGTAATAAAACGAATTAAAACCAATAGGTAGGTAATTATTACAATAAAAGCTATAGTATGTTCCCTATTTCAGTTCAACTTTGTTGGTAAATTGCTTGGTCCCAAGGGCAATTCATTGCGTCGCTTGCAGGAGGAAACTCTGTGCAAGATGACCGTGCTTGGACGCAATTCAATGCGTGATCGAGCGAAGGAGGAAGAATTGCGCATCTCTAAGGACCCGAAATACGCGCACTTGAATAGTGATTTGCATGTTGAAATATCAACGATTGCGCCGCCGGCAGAGGCTTATGCGCGCATTGCGTATGCCATGGCTGAGCTGCGTAAGTATTTAATACCCGATAGCAATGACGTCATACGCCAAGAACAATTACGTGAACTAATGGACAATACGAGCATTACCGATGAAGGTGCAAAGTCGACATTTAAGAAAATTCCGCATCAAACTGTTATTGGTGGGGTAGGAGCGTCTGCAGGTTTGAGTGGATCTACTACAGCAGCAGCTGCAAATACCTCAGTTGTTGGCAAGAACATTCAACATCATGGATATAGGTGGGTGAAGTCAATCAACTGTGTAAGTGTTGTGTTTTAGCTAGTATTGAATTGTCATTTGTATGTGTGTTGTTCATTTTTTAAGCATTTTGTTTGATAAACTTTTCTTTAGAGTACCGCAGCCTCAACCGCTGCCATTTGGAAAAAACTCTGTTCCTCCCAAGCAAAAAGTTCTGTCGATACTAGAAAAAGCAAGGACTGCTATGGATGATACTTATGGGTAGATTAGTAAAATTAAATCGTTACAAATTATTTTAAGAATTTACAAACTGTGTTGCAGACGTGGGTATGATGAACACATGGGCTACGAACCACCGTCCTATGATTCATACTCCTATGGACACACTCCTGTCAGTCACGCACACGCTGCACATGTGCCGTCTTCTACAGGAATGGGCGTGACCAACATGTCGTCTCGTGCCCCCTATGAAGTCTCTGATTATGATCCCGATTATAACCGGCGGGATTATTACCAAAACTCCCCAAATTACGGAGGTACGATTTATACGTTTTGCAACCATTTTTGTACCAAATAAATGTTTTGTATGTGTATTGTAAATTGGGTAGAGCAATGATGTCTTTTCTGGGGTATCTCTTTTAAAATTGCTATCTACTTTTCTTAAATGCGGCGTTATGAACTTTGTGTCACACATTTACAACTAGTTCAAATAACATTTCTTTGATTCTTTGTCTTTGTATGTCTTTGCTCTACCGAAATGTGCAAATATGTATGTGTTATATGTTCAAAAAGAGGTGTTATTTTAAAATTTGTCCTTTTAATTTTTCATTCCATTTTTGAACTGTCAATATCTAACTTTCATTGCGATGACATTTAACAAGTTAGAACTAGGAGGTTTTCATATAAGAACAACTTATTAAAAATTGTGAAAATATCGCGGTTATGGTTCGTAGTGTTTGTACTGCTTGTGGTCGTCTTCAAGTGCTTTTTCGTTAGGCTATAGTGAAATTAATGAATAAATTCGAACGTCTAGAAAAACTTAGTGTTTTAAAGGCTCCAACTCGTATGTTTCTGAAAACTGCCGTTTATCCTTTTTGACGCCAGCTAGTTTGCTCGCAGTGACATTTTAGTGTGGATGGGCTGGCGGTGTAATTGGGCCAAATTTCTTCGATATTATTAAGGGTGAAGATAAAACGGGATGAAAATTGCATCAAAAGGAAAGGCACACCTCAGAATTTATACTTTCATTTAAAATAAAAAAAAATTGTTCTCTTAATTTAAAATGACACCTCGTTGTATATGCCGATGTTACATTGAAACAGATATTGGGCATAGTATTAACACAAATTTTTTATATTTTCTTTAATATAAAAGTGTTGGCATATCGGAGTACTCAATAGAGAGTTATTAGACAAGACCAGCATTAATAAATATAATAAGGGCTCCTTTGTACACTAGCGAGCAGGTGAGTAGGTAGCAGATTTATTCAACAGGGGAGGAGCTTTAAATACACTACTGAATTTAAATTCAAAGAAACGTCACGAACATTGCCTAAATTATAAAAACTACTACAAAACTTAAACGGCATACTTTTTAGTCACAAATTTTGTAATGAATTTGCGAATTGTAAAGTACCATAAAATTTTGCAAAACCTCATAGGAATGGGCGCAATCGGGCTACAATTTTTGGCGACTAAATCGGAAGAATATTGCATTAATATAACGTACGTACGCCAAATAATGATCCTTAAAGGTGAAATTCAAATTTCCGTTTTAGTTTAATTGTATGGTTTGTAATTATAAACAATATTTTAACTCTTAAAAAGGCAAAAAGCGGCAAAAGCCAGCGTTTTTGTTAGTGTGACATAGTTACTGGTCTTCGCTTTGTTCTGGTATGCCAACACTGGTAAACATCCAAACCAGAAATGATAAACTGAAATCTATTACAGGTGGCGCTGCAGTGGTGCCATCGAGCATGAGCGTCGGCTTAAATCCAAATCACAATCGAAGCCATGTTAACAGGTGAAATATGTTCCAGGTTGGAAACTCAAATTCAAGTCTCGTTGCATCGCACAGTACCACAACCATTACATCCACCAAAGCCAGCAATAACTGCTCTACTACACTTCCCTCGCAGCAGCATTTGACACCAACATGTTTGGGGGGAGGTAATATTGGTGCGAAGGCCATAAAATCTGTATATGGCTTAACGATTACAATGCAACACTATATAAATTCCAAAAATAATCATGGTCCTCTTCCATCAAATCAGCAGCTGTCGGCAGCCACAACACTACATCAAAAGCAACAACACCAGTATCAGCAGCAACAAAACCTCCCACCGCCTCCACAACCCTACGTCCAAAATAATAATATGAACATAAATGTGTCTACTTTAGCGTCTAGCTTACAAAGTGATGTAGCAGGTCACCTTCCTTTAAATCACCTTAACTCGCTGCCTACAATAACTTCTCAAAACACGCAACAATCACAATCGTCCGTTGGCGTCAACAGTCACATTAACAGCCCGGCTACATCGGCAACAAATTTGTCTTTTTGTAAGGTACTAAGTAACGAAAATTGGCAAAATTCTTAACTATACTGACACAACTTTCACCAGTACCATTAAAACGAATACAGTTTACTTTTTTTGTGATTATGATTTGAGCTTCATATAATTTAATTGTTACATCTGCATCCAAACATTTTTAAAACATTTGAACGACTTCTCTATAAACATAATAACCTATACAATCAAAGTACAATTCTTAATTTAACATTCTCAAAGTTGTGACGAATCAACATTTGCTGACGATTAGTTAACTATATTCTCCAAGATTGGGGCAAAGTAAACCGTTGCAAGTGAGAAATTGAATCGTGTTAGGCGTTTCTTTTCGTATGTCTGACTCTTAACACGAATTTTTGGCCAAAACCTTTAATATAGTGAATTAAATTTGGTTAATTTTACTTCTTTATAATTTTTCAATGAGATCATTGCGTCTACTGTGGTTTTCAGGTTTTTAGTTATGTACAAATATCAAGGGGTTATATCCAATGGTCAGTTTTCACGAAAACGTGTTTTTGATGGCAAACTCTTTAGTGATCTATCATCTATGATATTGATTTAAAACAAAAAAGTCTATCTAAGATATTTTTTTTCATTTTAAATATTAGTCTCTATAATATCATATAATCTCTATCCAAGTGATTTCGTTCTTCCGAACTGCTGTCTGACGAAATATGTTTAACGCGAAAAGTTAGAATGAGTAAAAATATCACGTTCAGATGTCAGGAGCATGCACCGTACTTAAAATGGATGAGTTACGTCCGTTTTTATATGGTGTTTCCTTATCAAACAATTTTTTAAATGTGAAAATCTGAATATTCACAGAAATAATTGGTTCACTAATAGGAAATTTTCTAGTTTTAGCTTCTTATATTGAATTTTCATATTTCAAAACTTTAAAAATTGAATAAAACCATATAGAGTACATAATAGTGTCCGACCGAAGGTAGTTTTTTGGCCTTAGCCGAATATTGGGCATAACTAAAATCTTAGGCCGAAGCCCAATACGAATAACAAATCTTTTAACCCTTTAACTGTTTAATTTTTTTTCGAAAAACTTTTTCTACCTGCTTAATTATTTGCCAGCGAAGACGAGTATACTCGGCATAAACAGAGTAAAATGTTTCTGCCCGTAAATGTATGCAATTATGACTAAAAATCAAACGTTGCGTGTTGGTTTTTTAGAAAATATATATATTTATTCATTCTATCCATTATATCGTTATTATATTATATTATCGTTTTATCCATTATAAAAAAAAAAAACGAACGAATATTTTTTGACAATTCCTGTTTTATTACAAAGCTTGGACTTTGTTATTTAAGAATGAAAAACGATGTCGTTCATATGACTGCCACGAGTGGCCTTACAGTACGCCATTCGGTCAATTCAATTTTCAAATACTTTTTCGATTGTTCCGGGTAGAATTTCCCGGAACTTTTTTTGGAAGTAAGTTTTCAACATTTCCCAATTTTGTTCAAGCGTATAGCATCCCGTTTCGTAAATGTCAAACTTTTAACTAAATTACGAACACAAATTAAATGACATTTGGACTGTCATTCTCGAAATAAAGCGTAGTTCAAATTGAAAATCTTATGTGGACCACCCTATAGAAATGAAAACAAAAGCAATAAAAGACCAAATGAATTTCAAGAAATCTAAAATACAAAACTAAAAATTTAAACTAAGGGCAATGATAGTTTTTAACTATTATAACATACAATCAACTGAGAAACGCATACGAAATACGTTTTTATTTGCAAAAACCCGTTTTGTAATCGTACTTCCCCAGAATTTGTTATTTTAGCTTAAGACAAGCTATTGTGTATTAAAATAAATAGGGTTGCCAGACTAACGAATATTCTAAAATGTACATTTTTTATAAGATCTTTAATTGCCCTTTCTCAGAGAAAACAAATTACAGTTGATTCGTTGAATATTAATACAAATGCGATTTTTTTTTTCTTCACGACGAGTATACTCGACATTATGCGAACATTTTTCGTTTCGCTCTGTCGAGTATACTCGACATAAACAGTTAAAGGGTTAAGGAAATAAAACTGGTTAAATTCTTCTTTATTTATTCATTTCTTTGTTTCACCTAATTTAAGTTAAAACCAGGGACCGTAAAAATTATGATCTAAATATAAAAATCAAAATATAAAACTTATTTTTTCATTTTTACTTTGTGCTCACCGAATAAAAATTATTTGTTGATTTTTTTTTATCAGAAAATAAAAATTATTTGTTGTTTTATTTTCTTGGGGAAAAATAAATATTATGCGGTGAGTTTTATTTTTCACTTGCAGAATGAGCATTTGTTTCAGTTTTATTTTTTGTTCACAAAATAAAAATTACGGGGCGAGTTTTTGGTTTTGATTCAAAAGTAAGCCTCATGTTGTAAGTTCAATTTTTCAAATTGTATTCTGAAAATTATTTTCTGAGTAATACTTTTCGCTCATGAAATAAAAATTCTACTATGAAGAGTACACACATTCATAACATTGGGTGGGTATCGGGAAAAATCGCATTCTTGCATTCATTCCTTTAAAGCAAAAGTATATAATTCATAGTAGAATTTTTATTTCATGAGCGAAAAGTATTACTCAGAAAATAATTTTCAGAATACAATTTGACAAATTGAACTTACCACATGAGGCTTATTTTTGAATAAAAAACAAAAACTCGCCCCGTAATTTTTATTTTGTGAACAAAAAATAAAACAAAAAAAATTCTCACTCAGCAAATGAAAAATAAAACTCGCCGCATAATTTTTATTTTTCCCCAAAACAATAATACAACAAATAATTTTTATTTTCTGATAAAAAAAAAAATCTACAAATAACACTGTGCGTGAAATTTGCCCTCAAAAATGTAGACATGGGGGGGGACCTACTGGGTGAGTTTCCTATAGGTATACTGAGTTGAGATCCACCAGCCGTTTGGTAAGATTGGCTCTAGTTTATGAGAAATCCGACTTTGAAGTTTGGTAATTGTCGTCAAGTATGCCGCTTAAGTAGGTCCTAAATCGTTTCGAATATCGCTTTACTGTCTTCGGCAAGTTTGTAGATATTTTAACGACCAACAAATTTGCTGAAGACACCAATCCAAAAAAAATACATTCAAACTGTGTAATTGCGATATGTGCATTTTTTTGCGCAGCGCTACATGGCGTATGAGTGTCATACGCCACGTTGAGTGTTATAATTAAATGACACTCATACGCCACGTAGCGCTGCGCAAAAAAATGCACACATCGCAATTACACAGTTTGAATGTATTTTTTTTGGATTGGTGTCTTCAGCAAATTTGTTGGTCGTTAAAATATCTACAAACTTGCCGAAGACAGTAAAGCGATATTCGAAACGATTTAGGACCTACTTAAGCGGCATACTTGACGACAATTACCAAACTTCAAAGTCGGATTTCTCATAAACTAGAGCCAATCTTACCAAACGGCTGGTGGATCTCAACTCAGTATACCTATAGGAAACTCACCCAGTAGGTCCCCCCCATGTCTAAATTTTGGACTTGCACAGTGTAATTATTATTCGGTGAGCGGAAAATAAAAATCGAGAAATTTTGGTTTATTGCTTTTTTGATAACTGCTTTCAAAAACAATTATTTTATTGCACTACATGATATATCTGCAATGCTTCCTTCATCTTGATTTTTTTTTATTAAAAATATTGCGATAATAACACTGTGCGTGAAATTTACCCTCAAAAATTCAGACATGGGGGGGACCTACAGAGGACTTTTCTATAGGTATTCTGAGTTGAGATCCCCCAGCCGTTTGGCTGGATTGGCTCTAGTTTAAGAGAAATACGACTTTGAAGTTTGCTCATTTTAGTCGAGTTCGTCGCTTAAGTCTTCGAACGTTTAAATGCTAATAGGTCCTAAATCATTCCGAATATCGCTTTACTGTCTTCGGCAAGTTTGTAGATATTTTAACGACCAACAAATTTGCTTAAGACACCAATCCATAAAAATACCTTCAAACTGTGTTTTCGACAAAAATGTCCCAAAAACCCCACTTTAGTCGAGGCATAAAAACAGTATAGCGAACCCTCGTGAAAAAATAAATTAGTATGCTTTTATATAGAGGGTTGGCTCCTGGATCTAACAAACTAAAAATGTTGCTTGGCAAATGCCCATAAAAGGCGTGGTTTGGCGTCAAAGTTCAAAGTTTTTATCAAATAAACTCAATTAATCTATAATCTTTATATAAAAGAGAGTGGCAGTATGTGTGTAGTCGCATCACGCTTAAACGGAACGGCCGATTTTCATGGGGTTTGTTTTGTTCGATTTGTATTAAGTCAGTTCAGATTCGTGCGAAAAGAAAATTCCGGAAAATCTATTGGAAAAGTCGGAAAATCCATGCCATATTTGACCGTGAATTCTGGACATTTTCAGATAATAACTTTGGAACCATAGAATAGAATAGAATTGGTACGGGGTATATTGCACTGAGACCAGGATTGATCTATTGTGCCCCCTACAATTGTTAGAGTACATCCCCTAGACCTATCGCCCTAATGAAACTTAGTAACTCGCGGGGTCTAGGTGCTTGACGTCCTCTTCTGCAAGCCAAAACCGGCCCAGGTAACGTAACCTGCTGCGACAAGCCGCATTGCAGTGCAATATAATGTGCTCGGGAGTCTCCTCTGCTGTTTCACAGAGTCTACAGACGCTTACCTGTTCTATCCCGATTGTATGCATGTTTCCTCAATCTGCAGTGCCCAGTTAGAAGACCTGTGACCTGTCTAAGCTGGTTCCTCCTTAGTTTGAGGCATTCTTCACTCCATTTGGGGTTATAATCTTTGATGAAGATTTTCGATTGCCTGAGACCGGAGGCGCTAGCCCAGTATTCTGTTTTCCTGGTCCTTTCCTCAAGTCTCGGTTACTCCGTTATGGCGCTTTTGCCCAGCCCAATGAAGGGTTCAGGACCCAGGGGGGGCGTGGCTGCCGCGGTTCTAGCGAGGCTGTCCGCTTCCTCGTTTCCTTCGATACCTCTGTGTCCTGGAACCCAGAGGATCTTCACCTGGTTACATCTGCCCAGTGCATTCAATGCCTCAATGCATTCCAGCACTAACCCTGAGGGTATCTCATATGAGATTAGTGCTTTGATGGCTGCTTGGCTGTCGGAGCAGATGACGATGTCTTGCCCCGGTACTCACGTTCGAGATTGAATTGCACACAGAGCCTGATAGCATACAGTTCCGCCTGGAATATGCTGGGTGTTTTCCCCATGGGCTCGTAGTGCTTGAGGCGAGGTCCAAACACCCCTGCCCCTGTTCCCTCGTGCGTTTTCGAGCCGTCTGTAAACCACTTAATTGTGTGTGGTCTAAAATGGATCTGGTGGTCATCCCAGGCCCAGTCTGCTTTATTGCTTATATAAACTCCGAAGTATTTTTCGTAGTTATACGTTCTTGTTATTGTATCCATCGGATACAAAACATAAGGGTTACTAATGGATAACACATCTAAGTCTCTGTGCCTGAGGATGTGATCCCCCCCCTTTACTAGTTCTGACCAGTCCAAGGATAGTACGCTTGGCCGCCATCTCAATTGCTACGTGCAATGGCGATATGTTAAGTATCACCTCCAGTGCCACCGTGGGACAGGTTCTCATGGCACCTGTAATGCACGTGCACGCAAGTCGCTGGACCTTGTCGAGTCTTTTCCTCACTGTCGTGAGTGTGGCTCTCGGGGCCCATGCCACTGCTACATATGTGAGTATTGGCCTCACAATCATGATATACATCCATTTCAGTATGCTCGGGTTACATCCCAAGTTTTGCCTGCCAAGGATCTGCATACCATTACCGCCTCTGTTGCTTTACTGATAACTGCCTCCGCATGCTTGTTCCAGAGTAACTTCTAATCTAGTGTTACACCTAGGTACTTCACCTCTGGTTTATAAGCTAAGCTCTTTCCGAGCAAGCGTATTGTCCGCATGTGTGGCAGCTTTCTTTTCCATGTAAACGGTACTATGGTGGTTTTGTCCGGGTTTATTCGCAGGTCTACTCGGGCACACCATTCTTGGGTTATTCTTAAGCCTCTCTGGATTATGTCACAGAGAGTTCCTTCAAACCTTCTTCTTCATCCACTACCAAACTCGACAGCAGCGGTGATAGTATTCCGCCCTGTGGACATCCTCTTTTCGGTAGCACGCTCCTGGTGGTGGTGCCCACCTTCGTAATGACCGATCTGGTAGAGAGCATGGCTCTTATCCAGCGGCTAAGCGAGGCTTCTACTCCTCTCCTGCTGAGCGCTCTTTCTATCGCCTCATGCGAGGTGTTATCGAAGGCTCCTTCGATATCCAGAAAAGCGCACAGGGTAATCTCCTTGCTTTTAAGAGCTTCTTGTATTGAACTCGTGAGCTGAAATAGGGCAATCTCTGTCGATCTGCCTGCCCTATACGCATGTTTTGCGTGCAGAGGTGTTCTCTTGAGCGCCACGGTTCTAATATACTGATCTAACACCTTCTCCATGGTCTTCATGAAGAAGGATGTTAGACTGATTGGCCTAAAGGATCGGCTCCGTATAGTCTTTTTTTACCTATTTTTGGTATAAAAACTACCAGGGCACTTCTCCAACTAGCGGGGATGTACCCTGTTGCTAGACAGCTCCTCATTATGCCAGTGAGATGCCTGAGTAGGACCCCCCTGCCTTTTTGTAAAAAGACAGGAAAGATCCCGTCCTGACCTGGCGATTTGAAGGGTTGAAAGGTGTTCAGTGCCCAGTCAATCTTATCCTGAGAGATGACTTTATGCGCCAGCTCCCAGTCCCTTCTATTTGGACGGTAGATGGTACATTCGGCAGGTGCGTCCTGGGGGATTGCCCCAGGGAAATGTGCACCTAGAAGAACGAGAGCCTTTTGCTCTTCATTGCGAGTGTAGCTACCATCCGGCAATTTGAGAGCCATCTTATTTTCCGTTGTTCCCTTCGCTAGCGCTTTGTGCAGCCTTGGTGCCTGGGCGGTGGAAGAAATTTCTTCGCAAAACGATTGGAAACTAGCCCTTTTCGCTTTCCGTACTTCCTTTGTGTACTTAGTGAGAGCAGTAGTGTATTCCTGCCAGTCACCTGTTCGCTTTGCCCTGTTAAATGGCCTCCGCGTGTCTGTTCTGAGTTTCGCCAGGGTGGTATTCCACCACGGTGTGGATTTCTTCCTGGTCCTCCTACTCTCAGGGCAACTTGAGTGAAAAGCATTGATTACTTATTGCCCCGTTTACTGTTTCAACCGCCTGCTCGATTTCGAGGCGATGCCGCATCCTGCCCCGAGAATCCAGCAAGGGTTGATCCTGTTCCAGCAGCCTTGTAAATTTTTCCCAGTCAGTCTTCCTGGGGTTCCTAATTGGAGATGACTCCACTAGGGTGGCTGCTAATCTAAATTCGATCATCCTATGGTCTGATAAGGAGGGCTCATTGGATACTCTCCAATCAGATACATAGTCACTAATCCTACTGTTACCTATGGTAAGGTCTAGGACCTCCTGCCTAACTCTAGTGACAAAAGTCGGGGAGCATCCCGAGTTGAGTACAACTAGGTTAGTTGCTAGTATGTAATCGAGTAGGTACTCACCCCTTAGATTGTCATCTGTACTTCCCCAGATCGTGTGGTGGGCGTTCATGTCCCCGCCTATTAGGAGTGGCAAGGCGTTTGCCCTGCAGTACTTCACCAGGCCCTGCACTTCGTGGGGGGAACAGCCTTGTTTTCTCCTGGGAAATACGCCGACGCCAGGACGATCTCGAGGTCACGACCCTCGATTTGGACCGTCATCGCCACCGCTACCAGGTCCCTGGACATGTACTCTGAAATACAAACATAGTTAGTATTTTTCTCAACTACCACGCAGGCACGAGGTATCTCGTGCCTTGTGTCCCAAATTACCTTGGTTTGCTGCGAGTTGAGCCCGCAGACTCTGCCGTTATAGCACCAGGGCTCCTGCACTAGCGCCGCCCCGGTGTGGTCTCGGGTGAACTTGTGCGCTAGGACGGCCGATGCCGCCTTCGCGTGATGAAGGTTGATTTGAACAACCTTCATGTCTCGAGGGTTAGAGTTTAGGAGAGGCCTCGATATCCATCTCCAGCAGCGTCGTTAACAAAATTTCGTCCGACAGCTGCTCCTCTTCCTCGTTTGTAGGTGTAGCTCCTCAAGGGAATCTTGGGAGGCCTGCACTTCTGCCGCTACATCTGCTCCGGCTACCTTTCCGTGTGGCACTGCCCATACATGCCAAATCTTTAATATAGAATATCTTCGAAATTGTAAGTTATACAACACTGAAATTTAGTACCCCGTCGTCCCATAGATGAGTCATTCTACGGGTAGGATTTGATGGACGTTGAACAAGGGGCGTGGCACATTTTTTGTGACCCAAATATTTTGCTGAACTATAAATCGCACAACAATGAAACTAAGTACGAACCTACCATTTAATCATATCTTTCGACAGAGGTTAGGTTAGGGTTAGGTTAGGGTGGCAGCTTAAAGAGCTCACGTAGGCCACGTTGCGGCCCGTTGTGATACCACGTGAAGGGCGTGGCTGCCCTTCAATCTTGCACACCCCCCCGGGTGTTAGGCAGGAGCCATCCCGATTCCACAATGAATCGGGCGATGCGGCCGATGCTGGGTCCTGAAAGGTCGGCCAAGCTGCTGAAGAACGGCGCACCCAGCACCCGGAGACGTTTCCTCGCTAGTGCTGGGCAGTGGCACATCAGGTGCTCGACGCTCTCCTCCTCGTCCGCATCATTCGACAGAGGGAATGATGAGTGTATTGAACAAAGGGGCGTGGCACTGCCCATACAAGCCAAATTTTTAATAGAGAATATCTTCGAAATTTTAAGTCGTACAACACTGAAATTTAGTACCCCGTCGTCCCATAGATGAGTCATTCTGCTGGTAGGATTTATGGGCGTTGGACAAGGGGCGTGGTAC
Source organism: Melieria crassipennis (assembly GCA_963668005.1). NCBI lineage: Eukaryota > Metazoa > Arthropoda > Insecta > Diptera > Ulidiidae > Melieria > Melieria crassipennis. The sequence continues at coordinate 33,428,915 of OY764963.1, read as the reverse complement.
ATTTTTTGTGAACCAAATATTTTTCTGAACTTTTAGTCGCACAGCAATGAAACTAAGTAGGAATCTACCATTTTCCCTGTCTACAGAGGGAATGATGAGGGTATTGAACAAGGGGGCGTGGCACCGCCCATACAAGCCGAAACCTAATATAGAATATCTTCGAAATTGTAAGTTGTACAACACTGAAATTTAGTACTGAGTCGTTCCATAGATGAGTCATTCTACTGGTAAGATTTTCTAAGCGTTGGACGAGGGGCGTGGCACATTTGTAATTAATAATAATTGACTGGCACGACAGCCCGCTTACGCGAGACTAAGGCCTAGCTTCCCGCAACCACCCGTGTTGTGCGTGTGAATTTATACGCGGGTGGAAGGGACCTACAGTTTTTATGCCGGTTCCGAACGGCAGGTTGGGAGCTTTTTCATAAGCAATTTTTACTTTTTACGAGTTTTCCCGTTATTTTTTTTAGGTGTTATTACAGGCAGTACTTTCTGGGTTAGTAAAACCAGCCAGCTGACCACCATCAGGGCGCTCAGCAAGCTCCAAAGACTGGCATGTGTGTGCATAACAGGGGCTATGAGAACGTGTCCGACAGCATCCATGGAGGTTCTTCTTGAACTTACACCTCTTCACTTACATATACAAACCCAGGCGAAGAGGGCTATCCTACGGATGACTGACGTAAATATCGGGGCCGAGGGTTTTCTGAGTCGTAAGAAGATTGACATTCTTACGAACCAGTATCCCGAGATTGCAATACCGAGAGACACAATTACTCCGAAGCTCTGCTTCACCAAGAGATTTAAAACAGAATTTAGTAATAAAATAAGCTGGGTAGGTATATCAGAGACATATCTGATAGATCAGTACATGATTTCCTGGTACACAGATGGCTCCGTAACGGAGGAAGGTACCGGAATCGGGGTGTATGGACCGGGGATTAGATACTCGGAACCTACAGGAAAACAGACCACCATTTTCCAGGCGGAAATATACGCCATTGAAAGGTGCGCTCATTTCAATCTGGTGAGGAAATACCGGAACCGGAAGATCGCGATACTGTCAGACAGCCAAGCAGCAATCAAGGCATTGACATCCTACCGGGTATCCTCGAAACTGGTGTCGGAATGCCTTGAGAAGCTGAACGAACTTGGCCGTCACAATCAGGTGTGGGTCCTCTGGGTTCCGGGTCACGCCGGGATTGATGGGAACGAGCAGGCAGACAAACTTGCAAGAAGGGGGGCGTCTACCCCCTTTGTCGGCCCAGAACCTTTCTGTGGTCTAGGCAAAGGAGCACTGTCCATCCTTTCCAGGAAGGACGAGATAACCATCCGGAATCAATACTGGGAAAATCAACCAGGCCTTGAACATTCCAAGATGGTTATTGGATCTTATAACAAGAAAAGGTTCGAGGAATGTATGAGTCTCTCAAAGAATAATCTAAGGATTATCACAGGTATATTGACAGGGCATTGTAGATTGAACTATCATCTAACCAAACTAGGTATCAGGGTAAATGAACTCTGTAGGTTCTGTTTGCAGGACAATGAAACTGCAATACACATACTAGGCTTATGCCCTGCACTAATGCACAAACGGAAGAAGCACCTGGGTGAATACATTATACCAGGATCGGACTGGGTTTCCAAAGGCTTAGGAAATATACTAAGATTCCTTTTGGATACTGGACTCACGGACGAACTGTGAAGGCCAAGAAGGGGGCACAATAGATCTTTCAGGTCGCGGTGCACTTTCCCCAGCAATAATAATAATACAGGCAGTACTTGAACCTGAGGTTGCTGCCTTCGACTCGCGGTCCAACGCACTAACCAACTGAGCCACGGCGGCTGCCCCATGGCACATTTGTTGTGACCCAAAAATTTCACTGAACTATAAGTCGCTCAGCCATGACACCATTTTCTCCTTCGACAGAGGGCATTGTGCGGGTATTGAATATGGGGGCGTCTCACCGCCCATATAATTTAAATTTGGTTCAAGCGCAATCTATTTCTTTACTGAAACTTAGCAGCAACATTGCTGATTTGTGGGCATCAATTGCGTAAATCAGTAGCTCTTTCTTTAGTTGGGTTTCTTCGTAAATTTTTATCGCCATAGATTCGCCATCTCGCATATTTCATTATAAGAAAACAAAAAATGTCGTGCGGGACGAAGTTCGCCGGGTCAGCTATATTTTATTAAAAAATACTATTTTTCAATATTTTATATCAATTCATAGTTTTATTGTTTAATCAATATAACAATATTATTTTTAAAATTAAAAACGATCAGGTTTTCTGTATACGATTAAGGAAAATCGCCCTCCTCGTCAAATTCTTTTAGTAATGAAAATGATACTGTCGCTTCCACAAATGTACCCAAATGGTAGTGTAGTGCGTAGGAATATACGCACGAATAATAAAAATAAAGTAATATACTCTGAAATGGTCACCTTATAAATTTTCACCAGTGACGTCATCAGCCGGATGTCGTAATCTTTATTTTATCATTCTTGAGTAAAAACAGTCTTAGAGTTAAGTGTCTAACCAAAACAAAAAACTTAATTAAATTGACATAAATAGATTATTAGAGATAATTTTTTTTAATCGCAATCTTGATGTCCAAAATATCGATAAAACCCGAAAACGAAATTTCAAAGCAAGCAAACGTTAACATACTTCTTTGCTTTTCTCAGTATTTCATTTTGTTTTGATTCCGTCTATTGTGATGGAGAATCGAGCTCAATTTATGGGAGATTTTTTTAGGATAAATTGAAGAACTTTCTTAATTTCACAATTTAGCTGGCTGTCTGAATATGATATTACAGGGCGAAAACCTTCGGCTAAAGTAGTCGGCTACTTTGGCCGAAGCCGAAGATTTGAAATTGGCTGAAGACGAATATTCGGTCGGACACTAGTACCACTAAGCAAATAAACACATGAGGTGTCAACTCGCACAAATTTGTGTACCAGCGCAGCAGGCCCCATACGGACTTCGGCTATTCGGAAATATTCGCGATGACTTCGGCACACTTCTCAATTCGAAGTCAGCTTTCATAATTTGCTTTATGTTGATGCGACTGACCGCACATCAACTGTGAGCTGTGATGCTGTGATTCACTGCGCACAAGTTGTCGCGCTGACTTCGCACGCAATGAAATAATCAACCACCAAAAAAGCCAACAAAAGCAAAAACATAATTTCACTTATTTTCGTTGACGATCGCTTTCGCTTCAACAAATTTGCTGAAACAGCTCATTATCAATCTGATCGTTGCGCTGTCTGGTTGCGTGTTTTCGTTTCAAATGAAATTTGTTTGAATTGAAAAATTTAGTTGACCCTTTTTTTTGAAACTTGACTTTATACGAGTATTCAATTCAATTCAATTCATTTATTTAGTCTAATATATAAAATTACAGACCATGCCAATACAAAATAATTAGATTTACAAAGTAAATTCACAAAATAAATTTACAACTACATTTACAAGTAATTCTTAAATTTAAAAAACTGAATGTCATCAAGTTTTTATCATTAATATAAGTAATTGCGACAAAAAGCGTAATACTACGTTTACATTGAGCCCAAATGCGTCATTTGGGCAAAAATTCTCAAATGCGAAGCCAAATCACGCATTCCCCCATACAAATTCAAATCTACGAAATGACTCATTTCAACAAAACGACGAAGCAAATGCGATAAAACCTGACCAATTCTATCGAACGCATCACAAAATGAAAGCTCTTTCAAAAGCTTTTGCTTATCTTTGACAGTTCAAAACCAAAACAAACGAAAATTATCAAAATGGAAATTTTGCATTGAAATTTTCGTCTGCTTCAAATATGTAGAATATTCTTAGCATGCAGGGTGTGTAATATACATGTATTCAACTATTGCAGTGTGTAGAACATAGAGGCAGCAAAAAAGAAACAAATGATTTAGTCAGAAGCCGGAAAAGAGCTGATCTAAGAGCAGCGGCAAGAGGACATGAGCATTGAGCATTTGACATTAGCTGCCAAACAAAATGCAAATGCAATGCAAATGAGGCAATGTAAACACTTTCAAATGACTCATTCGAAACTACGCATTTGGGTTCAATGTAAACGTAGTATAAAACTAACAAGAAATTCGCTTTTTTTTCCTGTCAAAGGAGCTATGGAATGATTTCGGGTCCCTTAAAGTTCGGCTTTTTAAATTTCCGAAAAATTAAAATTTCAGAAATAAATGGAAATCGCAAAATGCAATCTCAAAAAAGAAGAAAATATCGACAAAGCATTTATTTGTGATAACCATTTTGAACTTAAGTTTATTGGTAACATATTTCTGAAAAAGAACGCGATACCCACTCTCAACCTGAATCTAAAACAAATAACTTTCCAAAGTAACACAGAGAGCTCCCCCAATTTATTTGATTTCAATTAAATAGAGGATGAAATCGATCAATATGTTCCGATTCAACGTCAAGCACTTCCTTTCGTTTTGAGTTATTACGCTTCTATCGGCTTGACGTTAGATGAACTTGAAGAAATTATAAAAAATAATGTACAAATTTCTCAAAAACTGGGTATAAACGTAAGAGCAATTGTGTGTGATCAAGGGTCAAACAACAGATCTTCATTCGCTTCATAAGGAAACCCCTCATTCCTCCAATATCAAAAAGTTGTTGTACAATTTGTGTGTTGCACACGTAACAGAAGAAGATGAATACAAAATGTGGTTTTCAGAACCGTCTACTTGTAGGGAACATAAGCAATTTATATTAGACTAGCTGGGCCCCGCGGCTTCGCACGCAAGCTCTCTTGTTTCACCCGATACAAATTCTGAACCCATTGTTGACCCCGTCAGATTTTGATTTAAAAAAACATATGTCTATTATCTTTGATGTCTAGTATTTCCAAAAATGTTGAAGTCAAAAGCCCTTTAAATCATGAGTTTTCACAATTACCCTAAACAAATTCTTAACCCTTAGTTTATCACGCTAGATCTCGATTTTCTCAAAAAATGAAAAGCACATTTTAATTACACAGTGCAACAAATTCAAAAAAAATTTCGAGGGACAAGGTCAAACCCATCTCATTCGATAGAGGACCTCAGTAGATGAAAAAGTGTCAAGGGATTTTTCCCGGGATGTTCGAGTTTTTTTTAAATGCAGTTTAAAGATGGCGGCTTAGTGCCCCTTACTGAAACTTTTAAAACATCATATCTCGTGACTCAAATGTCAGAAAGGAATAACTTTTACGTCAAATGAAAGCTAATGATATCAAGTCGATGACACAATATCCTTTTTGGAAAACTTTTATGAAAAAGGATGTGAAGGACATCAACTAAATCGTTATCCTTGAGTATCCTGGAAACCATGAGAGCTAAATGTATATAAGTGACTTCTGGTAAAAAAGCATTCAAAGATCTATACTGCATATTAATTTCATTTCAATCACTTTCACTGTTCCGCCACTACAGCGTTTCAAAAATTACACTCTGCTACTTTCATGCATTTATGTACAGAATATCTCGTAGCTGCTTACTGAAAACATCGAATCTAGCAAAGCACATTTTTTTAATCGTTGAAGACTCTACAATCACTACTATCAAAGTGACTTACATGAAATTTATAAGCAGTATAGATGATTGAATGCTTTTTTACCAGAAGTCACTTATATAAATTTAGCTCTCATGGTTTCCAGGATATTCAAGGATAAAAATTTAATTGAGGTCCTTCATATCCTTTTTCATAAAATTTTCCCAAAAAGGATATTGTGTCATCGACTTGATAACATTAGCTTTCATTTGACGTAAAAATTATTCCTTTCTGACATTTGAGTCACGAGATATGATGTTTTAAAAGTTTCAGTAAGGGGCACTAAGCCGCCATCTTTAAACTGCATTTAAAAAAAAACTCGAACATCCCGGGAAAAATCCCTTGACACTTTTTCATCTACTGAGGTCCTCTATCGAATGAGACGGGTTTGACCTTGTCCCTTTTTTCAGTGTTGCACTGTGTTATTTCCCGATAGAAGTGCTTTTTGTCTAAGTTTGAAGTGAAAAGAACCAATAAATCGTGTTTATCCATACAAACTGTTAACCCATTGTTGACCCCGTAAGATTTTGATTTTCAAAAAAGTGAAAAACACTTGTCAAATTATTTCTCACTAAGAGAACTTTCACAAAATTTGGAGTCAGTGGCCCCATTAATTCATGTTTTTTACAGTTTCGCCATACAAACTTTTAACCGGTCGTTGACCCCATCAGATTTTAATATTCGGAAAAAATGAAAAAAACGTATCGAGTTATTTGACATTTGAAGTACTTCCAGCAAGTTTGAAGTGAAAAAGCCTAAACATTTATGTTTTTATTGTGCGACTTACAATTCCAAAGCTATTCAATTTGAAAGATTTGAGTTGTTCAATACCCTTGTTCAATACCCACCCCATTCCCTCTGTGGAAAGATATGACTAAATGGTAAATTCGTACTAAGTTTCATTGACTAACAATGAACAATGATCGACTAACAGTTCCAAAATTATGCGGATAGTTTGGGTCAAACAAATGTGCCACGCCCTTGTCCAACGCTCATAAAATTTTAACAGTAGAATAACACATCTATGAGGGACGGTACACTTACTTTCAATGCTGTGCGGCTTACAACCCCGAAGCTATTCCATTTAAAAGAAATGAGTTGTATGGGCGGCGCCACACCCCCTTGTTAAATACCAACCCTATTCCCTCTGCCGAAAGATATGATTAACTGGTAGGTTCATACCAAGTTTCATTGATGTACGACTTACAGTTCTGCTGCATAAAAATGTGCCACGCCCCTTGTTCAACGCCCATAAAATTTTAACAGTAGAATGACACATCTAAAAAAGGCCGTTCCCCAAATTTCAATATTATGCGACTTACAATTCCGAAGCTATTCCATTTAGAAGATTTGAGTAGTATGGGCGGTTCCACACCCCTTTGTTCAATACCCACCTTATTCCCTCTGCCGAAAGATATGATTAACTGGTAGGTTCATACCAATTTTCATTGATGTACGACTTACAGTTCTGCTGCATAAAAAATGTGCCACGCCCCTTATCCAACGCCCATCAAATTTTAACAGTAGAATGTTACTTCTATGGGACGACAGTACACCAAATTTCAATGCTGTGCGACTTACAATTTCGAAGCTATTCCATTTAAAAGATTTGAGTTGTATGGACGGTGCCACGCCCCCTTGTTAAATACGCGCCCCATTCTCTCTGTCAAAAGATATGACTAAATGGTAGGTTCATACCAAGTTTCATTGATGTGCGACTTACATTTCTGCTGCATTAAAAATGTGCCACGCCCCTTATTCAACGCCCATAAAATTTTAACAGTAGAATGACACATCTATAAAACGACTGTACACCAAATTTCAATATTGTGCGACTTACAATTCCGAAGCTATTCCATTTAGAAGATTTGAGTTGTATGGGCGGTGCCACACCCCTTCGTTCAATACCCACCTTATTCCCTCTATTGAAGGACATGATTAAATAGAAAGTTTGTACCAAATTTAATTGATGTGTGACTTATGGTTCCAAAGTTATTGCCTAAAAATGTATTCTTGTGGTGCCACGCCCCTTTTTCCCGACATTTCTTTTTTTATAAACCTTCACGTAAACATTTTGAACAAACCCGCCGAAGGAAGTATTCAAGTTGGTCCAGTCGTTTTCGAGTTTTAAGCGAACGAACGAACCACGTTTCATTTTTATATATATAGATTACTTTTTAATAATTTTGCTAAGAAAAAATTGCAAGTAAAACGCAAAATAAAAATAAAATCAAAATACTAAAGAACACATAAAATGACTAAATAATATAAATTTTAAGAAAATAATAATAAATAAAATAAATAAATAATGAAGATAAAGTTATAAATACCAACTAAATAACAATAATAACAATAACAATAAATAACTATAAATAACAATAATTAATAATTAATAATAATAAATACCAATAATTAATTTAATGTTTTGTTTTTGTTTTGTTAATTATTAATTATTTTGTTAATTAACAAAAAATTTCAGTTTTAAGCTATTGTCAATAGCATTCACACTTTTGATTATTTATCAAGGAAAGAGCTTTTATTTTTAGAATGCCAATTCTTGACAAATAGTAAAAACTTGACAAATAGTCAATATGGTGAATTTATTAAGTGCACAGAATTGGGCTGTTAATATATCGAGCCACTGTCGCCAAATTCGTAATTTTACAGGAGAAGGTTTTTTGTGTTTTCCTTTTATATTATATTATTAAATGCTTCCATTTTGTGCATGCATTATTGGTTTAAAGTTATTTTTGGAATACCGATAAAAGAAACTTGGATTCGCATAACAGGAGCGTATTTAATGGCGCTTACGATAATTTCGCTACCACGAATATTCTGAAACGCGCACAAGCTGTGGCGCTTACGATAAAAATGTTTGGCGTTGGCTTGCCTTTTAATTTGTTTTCTTGTCTTGTTCATAAATAATTGTAAAAGTACTAAAAAACATTAGTGCTTGACTTTTCGACACTTCAGACCGTAACTTTTAAACCAATAAACCTATTAACATGATTTTTTTTTATGTTGTTGCAATTACAACATCTCATGGCTTCTTTTCTGATACTACTCATTTTTATGCGTTCTAAAATTACCTGGTAAGAGGGCTCCAAAGTCAGAAAATTTGGAATTTCAAGGTGTTTCTTTTGATGGCGAAAATAATACAGATTTTTCGTTAATCAAGTAAGTATATATATATATCGAAAGAAGACACATTATTCAATACAACCGAGGCAACAGTTGTGGTGCACAACAACAACATTTGCATCGAAATAATACCAAAAATGTGCTAAATGTGTGGGATCTAAAAAGTATTTGTGAAAAAAGGATAATACCCCAAAAGGTATCATAAAGAATTTCTGGACATGAACTGCAATCAGCCAGTCCAAGATACCTTCGCACAGACTGACATTGAAGACTAAAGAGAAAATAATTCATAACTTTTTTTAAATAAACTTTTCATTTATTATTGTTATTGACGGGGAAAAGCGCACTGCGACCTAGAAGATCTATTGTGCACCCTATGGATCTACAGTTCGTCCGTAAGTCCAGTACCGAGAGAAATTTTAGTATATTACCTAATAGAGAGCTGCAATTGTGCATTTGAAAGTGCTTTCAAGACACTCTCTCTCTTTGCACGGCACTGCACTGCCCTAACTTAGTGCAAACAGATCGAATGAGACGTGCCAGCGAAGAGAAGCAAAACATGTGCGTTCATGACATATCAGACCTGAGACTTTGTTGCTTTATAACATTAGTGTGTGCGAACACACTAAAGGCAATGCACAGTAAAGGCAATGAAATTTACTGCAATGACACTGAATGCAGTAAGTTATACCAAAGAATATGAAGTGTATAGAAGGCGCATCTGAGCTCAAAAATTCAAATTTTTGTTTGCGAGCTTCATAGAGCGGGGGGAAGCCACAAAAGGGAAAGAGCGATGCCAGCAGGAGAGCAAGCGCTTCAGTTTGAGCTCATTGACTGTGCGAACTGAAGCACACTCACCCAACAACCACACATGAAATAAAAGTACCGCTTCTCCTGTGTACTTTGAGGTGTTGGTGGTTGTTTTGGTCTCTCAATCATTTTTTGTGCAAATTTTTCACAGCAACACAGCCAGCGCAATGATCGTCGTTTCAACGACGCCAATGCTTTTTGTTGTTGTAGTTTTTGTGTGTATGCTTTTTTGTGTTGGCGATTGGTTTTGCTACACAGTTCGAGACAAATGTGACGTCAATATTGAACAGAATGTTTACTGCCATTATCAATCAAATCACTGAGGCGTGCAGTCGTTTGTTGGCTTATGCTGAGCTTTGATTGAATAATTTTAAACTTGCAGGTACTTAGACGTGGTTGATCCAGAACCAAAATTTAATCAAATATTTTTACTTGGCTCATCCCAAGAGAATTATTTGTTTGTATTTTGACGTGGTTGATCCTACATTTCTTGCAAGTGTTTTTTGACGTGGTTGAACCAATTAAACCTTTATATAAATACTTATTTTTACTTGACTAGTTTCAAGTAGAATTATTTGTTTATATTTTGACGTGGTTGATCCTTACTTTAAATTTTTTGCAAGTGTTTTTTTACGTGGTTGAACCAATTAAACCTTTATATAAATACTTATTTTTACTTGACTAGTGTTGAGACCGCCGACGAAGAGAATCTGATTGATCTCTGAGTCGGCGGCTCACCTCCCCTCCCACATGCGCACGAGCCACATGCACCCACACATACACACACACACACACGCACACGCTATCTCCTCTTTTTCCTTCACCCACTTTCTTCCCTTTCCAGAAATGAATTGTGTCCCCATTTTCCTACTCCCCTAGACTTAAGCTGAAATTTGTAAGTTAGTCGTTAAGAATAATCAGCGCTGTGCACACGCACTTCTTTCAATAAAACCCCCGCTGCACTGTGCAAATAAAAACCCGCCGCTTTTCCTTTTCTTTGGTCGCCGTCACAAACAACTAGTTTCAAATAGAAATATTTGTTTATATTTTGACGTGGTTGATCCTAATTTTTTTTACAATTCAATATGGCTTCAAAGCAAAGCAAGAATTCCTGCAAATCTGGAATTCAATGCTGTGTGCCCAGTTGCAAATAATGTAGACGTAACTACCCAAATTTGCGAATATTTAAGTTTCCGGCTGCTGATTTGATTTTTGGTCAAATCTGGCGTGAGAAATGCAATATTGCATATGAAGATTACGATAAAAATCTTCATATTTGTGAAAACCATTTTTCTAGTTCTTTCCTTGGCAAAAGAAAATTAAAACTCGATGCGATTCCAACTATAAATTTGGATGAGAACTGTCAGAATTCAGAAGAAGAATTTTTGGAACCTGAAAATGCAGTCAAAAAATTACGTATTGACGATGCAATGTGTATTAATTGCGAAAAAAATGCCAAATCAATTCGCTTTTACAAAAAGAAATACACTGATCTGTTAAGAAAATTTAAAAGAATTCAAGAAAAGATGCGACGAGAAAAGCATCCTATTAAACTAAATAAGAATAAAAAAAATACACTGACAAATTTGCAAAATACTCGTTACCAAGAATAAGCAAAGAATCAAAAATTTTTTGCAAATTGTTAACAAGTTACAGGCCAAAGGAATACTCGGCTGATGTGAAATATTTGGCACAAAATATTTTTTACATTTCCCAGTCGACGTATTGCTTCCTGCGGAACAAGCTAAATTTGAATTTGCCACATATTAGCACATTAAATCGATGGGCCCCAATAAAGTTCCTTCAGCCTGGTTTTAAAAATAGCGCTTTCGAATCCATTAAGAATTTGTGTTTAGATTTAAAAGAAAAAAATGAAAATAGCATAGTACTATTAATGGATGAAATGGCGATTAAAAAAGAATTAAGGTATAATGCGAAATTAGATTTAGTTGACGGGTTTGAATGCAATGGCTTTGAAAGAACAACCAAAAAATTGGTAACTATGTGTGCGTGTTTATGCTCAAGTCCATGTTCTCCAGTAGAAGTTTTATTTTAAATTATTTCATATCTGAAAATGGACTAAATTCAGATAATTTGTGCAAAATAATTACAGAAAACTTAAAATTGCTTAGTTCTTTTGAAATAACGGTCAAGGTGTTAGTGTGTGATCAGGGATCTGCTAACAGAAAGTGCTTTACCAATTTCGGAGTGAGTCTGGAACGTCCTTTTTTTGAATTCAATAACCAAAAAGTTTTTGTTATGTTTGACTTTCCTCATTTAATTAAGTCATTAAGAAACGGTTTGCTGAAATGCGACTTAAAAACACCAGATGGAGTAGTTAGTTTTAAGGTCGTACAGGAGCTGTGGGAAAAGGAAGAACACTCCAAAACTAAAATGTGCCATAAGCTGACTAGGCAACATATATTCCCCAATGCATTCGAAAAAATGCGAGTTAAATTTGCTACGCAAGTTTTTAGCAAAACAGTTCAAGCTGCAATAAGAACTATTTGCGACACCACTGGGTTCACAAAAAGTTCCAAAGTTTTAGCTTTATCTACAGCTAAGTTTATAAAAAAAGTAGACCAAATATTTGATTGCATGAATAGTGGATCCCTCTATTCGGATAATTGTTTTAGATCAGCTTTGCAATTAAATAATGAGTCGTACAATTTTATCAAGACTTTTTTGAATTATTTGGAAGAGGTTAAATTTATGGATGATAAGAAACGTGTTTTTTTTTGGATGGAATGAAATTGTCCCTTAAAGCTGTTCTTTTAATCACTGATGAAGCATTAAGCAATAATCCACACAAATTTTTTATAACAACCAAGTCTTTTAACCAAGACAAACTGGAAAATACTTTTGCAATTTTAAGACAAAAAGGGGGCAATAACAGCAATCCTTCGGTTGCGGATCTTAATAACATTTTAGCCAGAATAATGGCCTCAAGGATTATTCGGTCAAGTGTAACGACTAATTGTGAAGATACTCAGGAACCCATGGATCAAATCCTATTACAAGCTGAGACGGACGAAACTGTTTTTTGTACTGATGAGGAGAAAGATAATGACATCCAATTGTGTGATCTCGATTTCAGCAGTAATGCGTACGCTAATTATTTTTTAGATGACAACTTTGACAATCGAGCAGAAATTAACGTGGAGTTAGTTTCAATAAGATATTTTGTGGGATATGTTGCTTACAAAATTCTCTCAAAAATTAATTGTGACATATGTTTCCAAAGATTTAGAAAGGAAGATGAAGTTTTAACTGCGCCAAGTGAAATATTTATATTCCATAAAAATTATCAATCGGTTACAGACTTTGGTAACCTATTAGCTCCTTCGGATTCCCTTATGGAAGCAAGCAAAAAACACATTCTGGTGTTTCACAGAATTTTTGAGTCCGAGCCTGAAAAAATTGGTATTAAGGCATATATATCCGACTCATGCAAGAATTCTACTCCCGAATGGTTCAGTGATGAATGCTGTGACAGTAAATTAAAAATCCTAGATTTTCTTATTTTAGTTCTTTTACGCAAACATTGTATGTGGGCCATAAAAAAAGGAAGCTCCAAACAACGGAAGTTAAAAATTATTGCGGGTCAATAAAGCAGCTCTTCCTTTCTTGTTTTTTTAATATTTATGTTTTGCATCGTTTGGAACTTCCTTTTTATAAATTACTGTCACAGCATTCATCAGGGAATCTGAAGGAGCAAATAGGTTATAACAAAAGTCTGTAATCGATTGATAATTTTTATTACAATTTTTATGGAACATGTGCAGTGAAAACGTCATCATTTCTTAGTTTTTGGAAACAGATGCCACAATTGACTTTTTAATTATTTCATTAATAATTTAATATTTCTTATCTACAAAATATTTTGCGTGATCATTACTGCTGAAATAAAATAATACAAAAGACAGTTTCGTCTGTCTCAGCATGTAATAGAAGTTGATCCATAGAATCCTGTGTATCTTCGAAATTAGTTGCTACACTTGACCGAGTGATATTTGAATTTTGTCCCAAAATTGCAAAAGTATTTTCTAGTTTATCTTGGTGAAAAAACTTATTTGTTATACAAAACGTATGTATTGTATGTATTTATGTATTTATTTATTTTGCTTAATTTCATCAGTGATTAAAAAACCAATTCATCCAATTCATCCATACATTTAACTTCTTTCAAATAATTTAAAAAAGTCTTTATAAATTTGTACGACTCATTATTTAATTGTAAAGCCGATCTAAAGCAATTATCCGATTGCCCTATTCATGCAATCAAATATTAGGTCTACTTTTTTGATAAATCCTTAAGGAACTTTGTTTGTAGCGACCATATGAGTCGTCATGCCAACCATATTTTATTTTCTTTTCTATGATTTGGCGCACACTACAGTCTGCAATAAGTTCAGGAGCAATATGCGACGCCGTGCAGGCTTATAGAAGAAGAACAAAAGCCAGCCAGAAATTAGAAATAGTTTTTTACAATTTCAGCTTTTCGCCAGAGCAACAACAACAACAACAGCGTTCGTCTTCACCTCGCAATCATTCCACGCCACAAAAATGTGCTAACGCACAATCGCTGCAGCGAGCACAACCAAAGAGCGCAACACAGATAGAACTACGCTCTCACTTGCAAAGCAACGCTCTCACCACATATTTGATCTGTGAAAGCAGAGCGCGGGTCGTAATGTTAGAACCCGCCATACAAAATTTTTGCTTGTATGACATGCGCATTCTGTATGTTTATTTTCTTTGGTTATAGGGGAGACCGGGGCAAATACGCCCACGTTTTGGAAAATTTATTTTTCAACATGACAGTAATGATTCTCGAATAACAATATATGTCACGCGCTAGCGTCTTTCTTAAGGAACAAAACTCACATTATCATTTTTATAGATTCCTATTTATTTTCAAGTTTCAACGAAAAATTTAAAGTAATATCGAATTGGCCATTCGGAAAACCCTCGGGGAAATACGCCCACTGCCCGGGGCAAATACGCCCACTTTATTAATTCAAGAATCTCGGACGAAAGTAATAGAAAACAACATTTCAGAAACGAAATACTATAAACAGAGAGCGTTAATATTATTACGCTCTCACTGTGCCGACGCTTGCTTCCTCTTGATAATGAAAATATTGCAAATTCGAGCTTGCCCTATGCCATTCGATTGTATGAGCGTAAGACATCTTATACTTAATTGTCTTTGGTGGTAACCTATAGTCAATAATAAAATTATTTGAGGAAGAAGTTTTTTCCACGAATGATAAATAATATTAATAATTTTATATATTCCTAAAGTCCTTCACCACTTTTTACAAAACTATCAATTGAAAAAAATATTTTAGAAAAAAATTGAACAAATATGCTTTATTAAAACTTCTAACTTGAATACTTTCTTCGATTTTGAGTTCTGCGAAAAGTGGCGAAGGATTTTTCAAATTCGGAAAAATACAGAAAAAGTTTCGTTAGGTTTTGGTCCGTAACTTCCATACCACCCTGTATATTAAGCAGGTCAGTTATCTGGACCACGCTGTATATTAAGTGGATGTATTTCTGGACCACCCTGTATATTAATATAAAATTGTCATTTATAATCTTCAGGCAGTAAAACCTTGATAAATGCGTTAGGTGGGCGTATTTGCCCCGAAACGAACTGGGCGTATTTGCCCCAAACAACAAAATGTTTTTTTAAAAATTTAAAAAAATACAAAAAAACTTTTTACGACAAAACTACTTTGGCCTACAGTTTTTCTTACTTCAAATAACAGGAAAAACTTACCTGGCTGCATAAGGAACGAGAAACGAAGATTGTAGATATTTTTTCCTAAACTGCAAAACTTAGATGTTCAGACTATGGAACGACAAAACAATCTGCTTTTATTTATAACGTTTTAACCGCAATGTCAATCGCCTCGATTTTTTTGTGGTTATGTCTACGAGTTAAGGCGCACTTACAAAAAAATTGGCGCGGAATTTGAATGAATACTTTAAAAGAAACAACGGGTGGGCGTATTTGCCCCGTGGGCGTATTTGCCCCGGTCTCCCCTACTAATAGAACAATTAGTGCTTTGTTATTATTATAATAATCACGCATATTTTTGAATTTTTCGAATGGTTTTTATTTCAAATTAAATTTCATACGAATTTTCAAATAAAATATTTTCACCTAAATTGAAAAAAATGTGTTTTATGGACATATTTCAAAGCGTAAATATGTACATAAAAAGCATTGAACAGAAAAATTAAATTATATTTATTTGTGCATTTATCTCCTTTTTTCAAAATTTTTGTTTTAATGATGGCTAAAATTTACAATAATAACAACATATACACTAGTCAGAATATGTTTGCGTACAAGGGGTACGTAGTTTTTTCATATGAAAAATAAATCAGTTAAAGTAATTTTTCAAAAACAATATATTATAATATTTTTTATTTCTTCCGTAAACTTAGTTCTTTTATTCCATTAAGATGATAACATCAAAAACTTGACCAAACTGTGAAAGAAGGACCAAAAACAAAATATGTTATGAATTCACCTCAGAAAACGTTTGCGTACAAGATAAGGTTATGTAGTTAAAATGTAATTGAAACTAAGTTTTGTCCAAAAATTAATATCTTTGTGAATATTCTTTTCTCGCTTGAACTCCCTGCAGAAGTTTCGGCGTACATTTTATTAAATTCGGTGTTTTTTCAGCGTTTATTTTGTTATATCCTTGAATTGTTATATTGGTTTACTATATCTTTGAAGATGGAGTGTTGTTGGGATCAGTGTTCAAGTAAACCAATATAACTCAATTAAATGCACGCTAGGTGACTAGGGAGGAACTTTTTCAACTTTGCTGAGTTAGTTAACATAGCTTCGCATCGTATGCATTGCGTCCTAAGGTTAAAAAGTAATGTTGGAATCTGATCCAAAGTTTTGAAACCTTGGCTTACATAAGCTTTTAGAATATGTAAATAACCCCCCGGAAGCTTTTCTGAATAAAAAAAACAGCCTCCTTTGCCTGACATGCAGCCCCATTCCATATCCTAACATATGCTATGCTTTACTGTTAATTTTAAATTTTTGTTATTAACAGGATCCTCGTCCAATTTGTTCATGCCTTTTTATGCCAAATATGCCAAACCATTATCAGATAATAATAATCGTCCAACTTTCTATAGATAACAATATATCGTCCCGGAAATCTGGTTTTCTAGACTCTTTGATGGACTCTTCTACGAAAGCAATTCTGTAAATATGGGCTTCTTACATGCTGTTATGTAGGGGAAATATGTTTTTTCAGGATTTTTCTTGTAAAGTCAGTGCTACTGGGTTTTATAAAATATTTCTGTACATTTCTGAAGATATTGGATGCAACTAGCCTTAGATTATGATGCACTGATCGCAAACAATCTAATCCTCTTTCTCGGGTAGCTTAAGAAAATGGCCAGATCGTAGTAACGCAGCAAGATTTTCTGTTTTTTGGAGATTTAAGATGGCTTTTTGAAATGACAAATGTGCTCTCCCAAAAGTTTCCCAAATTCATAAAATTTTTTGTGAATTTTGGAAAGTTTTAGTAAGATTATCCTTTTATCCATTTTTAATTTTTTTTTCTGTTGGATTCTATTGCTTTCTATAAAATTTCAAGCACATATACGGTTTCAAATCATTTACAAATCCGTTTACTGTTCAATGGAATACAAATTTTCCAAAAAATAAAAAGCATAACCGGAAATTCCCGTTATTAGTTTTGTACGCAAACTTATTCAGCACCGTTTTGTGAGTATATGGTCAATAAAAACGAATATATGGAAAATTATTATTTTAATTCATCTAAAACAGAACAAAAAGTGCAGTTAAGACGTCTATGAAAAAAGTGGATACGTTTTTATAAACAGAGAACCAATTTTTGCCAGGTCAAAAATAATCATAACATATTTTTACCTCGCCTGTACGCAAACTTATTCTGACTAGTGTACATCAATATTACATTTAAATTATTTATTTAAATATATTATATTATCTCACATCATCAACTTCCATTTTAATTAATTTTTTATCAGACACTAAAATGTTTTCCGAAACTCTCTCACTCAATTACGCGTGCCAAACTGTTCTTTTAATCACTCATTGCATTCAGCGTACAGGTAGCATTTTGGCCCGTTACGCACTGTCAACGATTCAATAGCATTACTTGCAGTGTATATAGCAGAGAGAAAACAGTGCGTGCATTGCAGAGACAAAGAAATGTGTGTTGACTGCTATTGCGGTTTGCGTTTTGTTGTCATGCTCATACTGCTCTCTTACTGCAGTGAATGCTGGCAAACAGTGCACACTGCACCAAATCACACTGTGTGTAGGGAGAAATGAATCATTCATTGCAGCTCTTTATTACCTAAACCTCTGGAAACCCTGTCCGTACCTGGGATAATAAAGTCCCCAGGTATTTCTTTCAATTGTGCATAAGTACAGGGAATTCTCCTAGTATATGCATTGCGGTTTCATTTTCCTGCAAGCAGAACCTGCAGTATTCGTTTTCGCGAATTCCTAGTTTAGTTAGATGATAGTTTAATCTACAATGCCTTGTAAGGATACCTGTAATAATCCTTAGATTATTCTTTGAAAAGCTAATGCATTCCTCGAATCTTTTCCTATTATACGTCCCGATAATCGCCTTGGAATGTTCTAGTCCTGGTTGGTTGTCCCCGTATTGATTCCTATTGATTATCTCGTGTTTCCTGGTTAGGACGGATAGAGCTCAACAGCAATGGGGATAGTACCGCCCCCCTCCCCCTGTGGGCAACCTCGGGGGGTACTTTTTCATTTACTTTGGATTGTTAAATTTTTAAGCTTTTCAGCTGAAATGTAATTTGAACTTGAAATGTTATTTGGCGTTATTATTACTTTCGATAATTCTTTTTTGGGTTAGAATTACCCACTTTTTTCTACTGTTTTTTAGTAGAATATGCAAACTAACTAGAATATGCAAAGTTTTTAATTTTTTTTGTTTCGAGCAATTCAAAATTTGGACGGCGACCCATGAAATATCGGCGCAGGTGTCAGCGAAACTCGAAAGTGCAAATTGCGAGTTGTCCACCAAGCTTCAGGAAAATTCTGCGCGTTTGGAGCAGAAAGTGGAAGAAATCTCCAACAAGCTAAATGTGAAGGTGGAGCACCTGGGAGCTCAAGTGGAACACTTAGACAAACGAGTCGACGACCTGGATGATTCTCTGAACAGACGAGTTGACAGTCTGGAGGATTCTGTGAACAGAAAAATCGACGAGCGGTTTAGAGAGGTACAGCTGCGAGCAAGGGTGCAGTCAGTTGAGGGAAGTTTTGCCGTAGAAGTGCCTACTTATGATGGTACTACGTCGTTCGATACATTCAAACTACAATTCGATATGGCTGCTTTGGAGAGTAAGTGGACCGATGTTAGGAAAGGTCGGAGACTGATACTGGCTCTAAGAGGTCCTGCGGCTGAGGTAATAAGAACAGTTCCGGAAGGTTTGAGAGGTGATTACGAGACCGTCATAAGAGCACTGGCAGCCAGATACAGTGACGAGCACAACAAAATGCTGTATTATTGCGAGCTGAAGAGCGGTAGACAAAGAGCCGACGAGGCGCTGCAGACGTATGGGGCAGATATCGAGCGGCTGGTACCACTGTCCTACCCAGAATTCAGCATGGAAGTTTTGGAAAGGCTGAAGATCGAGGCGTTTATCGAAGCATTCTTGATCCGGAGACATGTGTGAGTACATTGATGATGATGAAGCCGACATTGCATTGACGTACGAGGCGGCCTGGAGGGGAAGTTATCGACATTCATCTGCGGAGAGGCGTCGAGCCCAATCTGGACGTGTCACGCAAAGCCAGACATTGAGCTCAGAGGCACCAGCGGGGCTGCGGGCAGTGTCATCTAGAGTCAGTTGCTGGCGATGTGGCAAGCAAGGCCACATATCACGAGACTGTCATATGCGAGAGAAGCGTTCCGGATGCGGATCTCGCGAAAATCATCAAAGGCGAAGCGCGGAGAGTACGGCCGGACTGGCAGGAGATGACTGGTGAGAGCCCGATCGCGAAGGTTTACTGGGCCCAGTGGCAAAGTCTACGTCTGAAGGATGGCTGCCTATAGCGCGAGTGGGAGAGCAGGGATGGCAGGACCAGAAAATCCCTAATAGTGGTCCCAAAAGGTCGGATCAACGATGTCAGAAGGCGGTTCTATTGGGTAGGATGCCAGGAGTCTGTCGCTGAGTGGATCAGAGGCTGTGATCGGTGTTCGGCTGCGAAAGGGCCGATGAGAAGATCGCAGAGCCGCACTCAACTAGTCGAAAACCGGTTAACAGTGAGCTATGGTCTACGGGCTAACCCAGAAGGGTTCCAAGAAGGCGATCTGGTAATGCTCAACAACCCGCAGCGGAAGGAAGGTTTGTCTCCATAAGCTCAAACATCATGGGAAGGACCGTACAAAGTCGTGACAAAGATTAATGACGTGGTGTACAGAGTTCAACGCTGCTGCAACAGAAACGCTAGGCTGAAAGTAGTCCATTTGGAGCGCTTGGCGTCTTACTCCGGCGGAGCCTCGGCACTTGTTCGGGACGAACAAGTCTAAGTGGTGGGCAGTGTAGCGATGAGGCACTGTGCTGTGCCATGCATGAATAGCATACTTTTAGGCATGCACTTTGAAGTACGGCAAATTTGGTATAATTCGCTTGGTATAGTCCGATATGGCAGGGATGGTTCGCGAAAGAATGGGCTGAGCGTTTTCCAATTGGAAGTTGCAAGAAACTTCGGCGCGATAAGAAAACTGGTATAAAAGCAGCAGTGTGCAGCGCAAAGAGTCGAGTCGGTATTCAGCAAGCAAAGGGGAAAAATGCTATAGTAGTAACAAGTGTAAATTTATAAATAAAGTAATTGTTGATTTTTGACTGCGTTTGCGCTGAATGAATGAAGTTGTTATTTTCAAGCACAATCCAAACGAACCTTGGAAAACTTGAGATTTTCGTAACAATAGGAAAAGATTCGGGGAATGCATGAGCTTTTCAAAGAATAATTTAAGGTTTATTACAGGTATCCTTACAGGCAGTGGCGCACGCAGGATTTTATTTCGGGGGGGTTCTGTGCAACTTTTTTGAGACCCAGTAAAATTTCAAATCGCTCTCTCCACCTACAATGTTTTTTTGCAATGCACTAGGTTGCATGTTTCTGTTCCATACAAATTTGTGTATTTATGAACCCATATCGCAAATACATAATCACTTCTTGAAATAAAATCAGGTTGCAAATTTTTCAAACAATAGGGGTATACTCGCAGTCTTGCAAAAACTTGCACGAAATGCAAAAATTGCAAAGTTTTGCAATCCGTGCAATGATACAAAAACAAAATACAAGGGAAAAACGTTTTGCACTTCGTGCAATGTGTACAACAGTGATAGCCATGTTTTATATGAGGGTGCAAACGTGCGTCAGCTGGTTGTCAAAAATGCAATTCAAAATAATTTTGTTTTGTGTGCGCAAGCGTAAATTCTTCACACAATTTTTCTTTTATACACACATTTTGAATTTTTCAGTTAGAAACGAATAATTTAAACCATTACCATCTTCCAGAGGAATATTAAGTGCAGCATTTTCAATAAGAAAATTCAAAATTTGTTTGTTTTCACTGGTCCGCCACGTTGTTTGCAATATTTGCAATAATTTTATTTTTGTGCGTTCTCGCAGTATTGCAAGTTAGGGTCTTGCAAATTTGCATTTTCACAAATTTTGCAAGACTGCGAGAATACCCCTAATATGTTATTTATTAAATAAACAAACTTTCATTTATTTTTGGTTTTTTTCCAAAAAAGCTCAGCAAATCTTGTCGCTTCATTGTTTTAGGAATTTATATACGTGGGCAATCCGATAAGTACTTAGCCCCACCGCCCGATGGTGCCACTATCGTAAGAGAAATTTACTATCGTGTAGTACATCCTCGTAGACGACTGTCAAAATTTCAGCCATATTGGATATGTAGTTTTGTTTTGGCCGCGGGTGGAAACGAACGTGTCCGCGGATTTTAGAAACATGGAAAAAGAGCAATATCGGTCGGTGATTCGCCAAATTGGCCGCACTAGGCTACGAACAGCTGCCCCATCCACCGTATTCTCCAGATTTGGCCCGTGTGACTTCTTTTTGTTTCCAAACTTGAAAAAGTCACTCGCCGGGCAGAAATTTGAGTCGAATGAGGAGATTATCGCCGCCACGGAGACCTCCAGAAAACGTATTTTTCAGATGGGCTAAAGAAGTTGGAGCACCGCTGGGTCAAGTGTATCGAGTTGAAAAGAGACTACGTTGAGAAATAAATCGCCACTTTTACAAAATTTTCGTTTTTCTTTTGTAGGCTAAATACTTATCGGACCACCCACGTACATAGTGGTGGTCAATGCCACCTGCTCAATAATTGATTTTGAATCTACCCTCAGAATTTTTGTAGCAGCTCTAGTTAGTGAGATACAGGTACTGTGTCACTTTCTTTTCCTCTACTTTTTCCATATTTTTGATCGTAATTTCTTAACCAATTACCATTAACCAATCACCTTGTTGCATTAACAACACTGCACGGCTTCTTTTTCGATGCAATTTATTTTTATAAGTTTTAAAATTTCGCGATAATTGGACCTCAAAGTCGGAAAATATGGAATTTTAAGGCGATTTCTTTTATCAAAAAGATACACATTTTTCGTAAATTAGCTAACGAGTTAGGTGTAAAATGAAAGCCGACACTTAAAGCAATACAGCACAGCCAAATTATTTGCCAGAAAACATATTCGCATCGATATAATACCAAAAATGTGCCACATTTTTCATCAATTTGTCATGATTTATTAAAAAACAAAGGGCTTCCAGATATGCAAAGTTTTTTTTATATATATGTGACGGTTAAAAATTAAATTTCTGTACTAACGTAAGACATTTCGGGGGGGTTTAAACCCCAAACCCCCCTGTGTGCGCCACTGCCACTGCAGGGCATTGTAGATTGAACTATCAGCTAACTAAACTAGGAATTCGCGAAAACGAATACTGCAGGTAATGCTTGCAGGAAAATGAAACCGCAATGCATATACTAGGAGAATTCCCTGTACTTATGCACAAACGAAAGAAACACCTGGGGACTTTATTATCCCAGGTACGGACTGGGTTTCCAGAGGTTTTGGTAATATACTAAAATTTCCCTCGGATACTGGCCTTACGGACGAACTGTAGGTCCATGAAGGGGGCACAATAGATCTTCTAGACCGCAGTACACTTTTCCCAATAACAATAATAAATGAAAAAGTTTATTTAAAAAAGTTATGAATTATTTTTTCTTTAGTCTTCAATGTCAGTCTGTGCGAAGGTATCTTGGACTGGCTGATTGCAGTTCATATCCAGGTATTCTTTATGATACTTTTTGGGGTATTATCCCCTTTTCACAAATACTTTTTAGATCACACACATTTAGCACATTTTTGGTATTATTTCGATGCGAATGTTGTTGTTGTGCAGCACATCTGTTGCCTCGGTTGTATTGAATAATGTGTCTTCTTTCGATATATATATTAAAGAAGCCATGAGATGTTGTAATTGCAACAACATAAAAAAAAATCATGTTAATAGGTTTATTGGTTTAGAAGTTACGGTCCGAAGTGTCGAAAAGTCAAGCAAAATTCAAAAAAGTGACACGTCCACTTTTTGCCAAAACGCAAACTAAGTTTCAAAAACGGTTTGCAGATTCGAATTTTGCGACCCCCTATTAGCCTAGAACTGATGTCAAAACCAGAAATGGCGAAATTTGTTGTCTTGTGTTATTTACAGAGACCTAAAATAATTATTATCCATATTTTTGGGAATAAAAAAATTGCCCTACGTTAAGAAATTTCTATAATTATTGCTTTATAATAACACATATCAACAGCAAAATGGCTTTTCTGGTTTTGGCATCAGTTCTAGGGTAATTAGGGACCGCTGATTTCGAATCCGCAAACCGTTTTGAACACTTAGTTTCCGTTTTCGCAAAAAATGCGCGTGTCACTTTTTCGGATTTTCCTTGCCTTTTTTCACATTTTCAATTGTAATTTCTAAACCATTAAACAGGTTTACTTGATTTTCACTTTCTGGCATTTACAACACCCCACGGTTTCTTTTCCAATGTAATTTAATTTTATAGGTTTTAAAAATCCGCGGTAATTGGACCTCAAAGTCGGGAAAAATGGAATTTCAAGGCGTTTTCTTTGATAGTCAAAAACATACAAACTTTTCGTAAATCAATTACCGCCAATTTAGAACGCATAAAATTGATTAATGTCAGAAAAAATTGCGTGAAATGTTGTAAGTACAACTATAAAAAATCATGTCGATAGGATTATTGGTTCAGAAATTACAGTCGAAAACGAGAAAAAATCCGAGGAAAATTCGAAAAAGTGACACGCCCATTTTTTGTGAAAACTAGAGCTGTTACATAAAAACGGAGTATGGTTTTGAAAACAGCGTGGAAAAACGATTCAGATTCATGTAAAAAACTCCATGCAACAGACATAAGAAATTGTTTACGTCGCCTTTAACTATTGTTTATTTATTTTATTTTTATTTATTTTTTATTTAGAAAAAAGTTACACATTTGTACAATATAAGAACTAAGTCTTTTAAATGCACATCAATCATTAATAAATTTTACAGGAATGAAAGCAAAACTTAAATCTAATAACAATAATAAAATATTTAACCTTACATCTAAAAGTAGAAGACAAAAATTGTAGGAAAATTAGAGATGAAAGAGGACAATACATAAAGAAGAAGGAGAAGAAGAAGAGGTGACTTGCATCCACCACAAAAGTACCTTGGTACCCTGCGATTAAAGTGCTTTAAAATACTCGTAAATTTTTGTCTTAAAGTTGTTCCTGCTCAGCCCCGCCCTTATGACCTCAGGAACCGAGTTCCAGACCCTCACGGCGTTAATGAAAAATAGTCTTGATGATGTTAAGAAGTTATATTCTGGGACAATCAAATTGTGGTGTCTCCTGGACCTGAAAGGTATGAGCTTTTCGAACAAATAGTGAGGGGTTTTCCACTCCATTAGTCTGCAGATAAATATGCAGTTTTTAGCAGACAGGTATTTTTCAATACTACAGCCTAGTACCTTATTCTGCCAAAGGGAAATGTGCCAATACCTTTTGAGTCCGTAGACATATCGCGTGGCATTATTAAATGCTACGTTAACTTTATGCAAAGACACGGAATCAAGCTTACTATACACAATCTCTGAGTAGGCGATAAGGGGCACAATAAGCTGAACAACCAGCTTACGCCTGGTTTCCAAGGGGGTAAACGCAGCAGAGATACTCAGTTTACGCAGTGTAGCATATACCTTGCTCACAACCCCATTTATATGATCACGACAACTTAGATTGTGGTTTACAATAAATCCCAGATTTCTTATTTTTTCAGTAAATGTAAGCGCACTAGAGCCTAAATATAGCTTAGGAATACTGTCAAGGTGAACTACACTATGACGAATAGGCAAAACATAGGACTTAGACGCATTTAGACACAAATAATTGGCAGAAGCCCACTTAGAGATAGCAGACAGATCACTGTTCATTTTGAAACACAAATCCTCAACAAGGCCAATTCGGCTAGACAGGTGCATTTGAATATCATCTGCATATGCATAAACATTCACATACTGGCACACAGAGAATACGTCGTTGACAAAGAGACTAAACAACAGAGGACTAAGGACTGATCCTTGTGGAGCACCTGCACATACCAATCGAGACTGAGACATAGATTTGTTAGATATAACTTTTTGCGTCCGTCCCTCTAGATAACTGGCTATAAGCTTCAACGCACTGCCACTAAAACCAAAATAATGTTCAAGCTTTGCACACAAGAGAGTATGGTCAACCGAGTCAAAGGCTTTTGAGAAATCAAGCAAACAAAGAATTGTCAAGTCTCCAATGTCAAACTTAAGTCTAATGTCGTCAAGTATTTTTACCATAGCAGTAGAGCAACTATGCCTAGGCCGAAAACCAGCCTGTAGAGGGGAAAGAAGGTTGTGTTTTTGTATGAAAGTAGAGATTTGCACTGCCATCAACTTTTCGCACACCTTTGAAAAGGCTGGCAATATACTAACAGGCCTGTAATCACCAGGACAAGAAGCATTCGACTTTTTTCCACGCAGAAGGAAAGCAAGAACTAGTGAAGCAGTGATTTATTACATGAGTAAGTGGGCCAATAACAAATTGTAACACAAGCTTGACAAATTTTAAATTTTTTTTATTTTTTTTTCCTTACTGTCGTATATTTTTAATTTCAAAATGTATTTATGGAAGTTGAAATTCGGCATGTATTTTATAAATGAAGCATTTTTTTTACCTTTTTACCTGAATAAGACGTAAGCAAGCAAGAGAACTGATTGTGTTCACACTTACTATTTTTCTGTTACAGGCTTACACATACAAACATACACATACAAACACTCATAATTACTCAGATACATATAAACTCATTAACAAAAATATAAAAAAAATTATATTAACTAGCACTATCCTCGAATATCCTCTTTTTTGCACCATGGTCTGGCCAGACCATGGGGGGTTCAACTATGAGGTTTCAAGTCTGTGCGCACACAAGGGTTAAGTTAATCTCGTTGCCCGTTTACATAGAGATTAACTTGAATAAGATTAATCCAACACACAAACCTTTTCGCGCTACATGCCCTTCGCCAACAAAGAAACGCATTTTTCCTTGCAATGATTAATCCAACACACAAACCTTTTCGCGCTACAATTCATTTTTTTGTTTATTTTTGCATGACTTCGCTTAGTGATGATACAAAAATAATCGATTTCAGCCAAATTTGCAGAGTTGCATTGGGGAAATACGAGATTACTTTGTGAGATTAACTTTTAATCGCCCTTTTTGCGAGGTTAACTTTGTATGGGTAATCGCGCATTTTGATACGAGATTAACGACTTAATCGCGCAAATCGAGATAATCTCGTCTGTGTAAACGTAGTATTAGTTGGAGATTTGGCTTCGATCGTGCTTACTTATTTTTTCAAAAAAAATATTTTTATTTTTTTATTTTTGGCCACGGACGCCCCACTATGCGCCGTCGCACTATGGCCCAACGGTCGGCAAAACGTTGCAAAAATCAAAAATTTCATGAAAGCGTTCGATAAAATGAATACACGCATCTTATTGAGAATTTTCCAGGGATTGCGAATATGTAACTTTCATTAAATTCGGATTAGTAGTTTGGGAGGTAGAGCCGCTCAAAGTTGACAATTTTTCCACATCGAGAAAAATGTGTATTTTTTGGTTTTTTTTTCATCTTTAAGATTGGTTTGTATGTATATGAAGCGGCCTATCGGTAACTTGTTGGTTTTTTCTAAAAGGTACGTTAATTGTTAATATAATAAAAATACAAAATGTTTATTGTGTTTTCAAAGTTGTTCGATCTACCGATTGCTCGAAAAGTCTATATTTCGACCTTTTTTTCAACTTTGATCGAAAATAAAAAAATATACCAAAAATAACCTCCGCGAAATTGAGGGTTGTTATTTATTATTCAAGTATTTACCTAACTTCCAAAACTCAGCTGCCGCTTTACTTTCTAGAGCAATAAAAGTGAAACAACCTCGGGTCGAAAAACACGCAAGTATACGAAAAATCGCGCACATTTAGTCGACAACCCATTTTGTGTTGCTGGCATCTATCTAAATCTATATATCTAATCACGCTCAAACGGACTGGCCGATTTCAATGAAGTTTTCTTTGT
The DNA here is from genome assembly GCA_963668005.1 of Melieria crassipennis. Classification (NCBI taxonomy): domain Eukaryota; kingdom Metazoa; phylum Arthropoda; class Insecta; order Diptera; family Ulidiidae; genus Melieria; species Melieria crassipennis. The sequence continues at coordinate 33,401,598 of OY764963.1, read as the reverse complement.
TGGATTCGTCTTGAGTCAGTTCAGGTTTGTGCGAAAAGAAAATTCCGGAAAATCTATTGGAAAAGTCGGAAAATCCCTCTCATTTTTGACCGTGAATTCTGAAAATTTGCAGACGATAACGTTGGAACCATAAGTCACACATCAATTAAATTCACTACGAACTAACTATTTAGTCATGTCCTTCGACAGAGGGAATGGGGCGGGTATTGGACAGTGGGGTGTGGCACCGCCCATAAAAGCCAAATCTTTATAAATGAATATCTTCGAAATTGTAAGGTGCACAGCATTGAAATTTAGTATTGTGTCGTCCCATAGATGAGTCATTCTACTGGTAAGATTTGATGGGCGTTGGACAAGGGGCGTGGCACATTTTTTGTGACCCAAACAATTTGCTGAACTATATGTCGCACAGAAATGAAACTAAGTACGAACATACATTTATTCATATCTTTCGACAGAGGGAAAGGTGAGGGTATTAAACAAGGAGGCGTGGCACCGCCTATTTAACTTAAATATGGTTCAAGCGCAGTCCATTTCTTTACTGAAACTTAGCAGACTCGATTGCAGCCTCGATTGAGTTAATCAGAGAAGAAACTTACTCCTACGGTCCATAAAATTTTAGCACATGGAAAGGATTTAATAGAATACCAGTGCTTACCAATTGGGGAATTGTCTGAAGAAGCTCAAGAATGCAAAAATAAGGACTACAAAAGGTATAGATGTATGAACACTTGCAAAATATCACGAGCTAGACAAAATGAAGACCTTTTCAACATGTTAGCAGTTTCTTCTGATCCAGTTATTTCATTTATGAGATCTGTAAGATCACAAAAATAACTTACAGATACTTATAGCTTAGAAATGGTTTCATTATTAGACATTCCTTCCAGCGTAGATAGCGATTTTGAAAAAATCTAACTTTAAAAAAAAAAATTGGAAAAAATTAGGTATGAATCAAGAAATTATATTAATTTATTAAAAAAAATATATAAAAAAATTAATTTTTTAATGCAAACAAAAAAGTAATTTCATTGTAGTATGAAGTTTTAGTAAATCTTAACTGTGGCAACGAATTTTAAAGGCCCCTCTTACTGTGGCACCCTGTTTTTATGCTCATTTTAAAGCTTGGATATTACACTTTCAGATGCAATTTAAATTTTTTAAATATCTTTATTGGTTCAGAAGTTATGATTTTTGCAACGAAAAATGGCAAACCGAGCCACAGTGCGTCGGTGCCCATCAGCACAGCACAGCTCGCAATTGATGTTCCTTGTCGAACATCCCAACAGAGAATGAAGGTGAACTTCGAAAATTGAAGTTTGCTTGCTAACGCTTTGCGTGGGACCTGCTGTGCTAAATTTTCGTGACCGAAAAATTTTGTACTGTGTGACACCTCTAAGTGTTTATTTGCTTAGTGCTAGTAGGCCGATGTTATGCTGCCGGTCAAATGATCGTCGGTCACGTAACTTTTTACGCTCTCGTTTTAATTTCTCTACTTCGTGCCGAAAGCATGTTATGCTGACGGTCATTTGATCGCCGGTCACCACTACGATTTTCGCTTACTTTTACTACTTTTTCCGCACTTTTTATTGGGACTTTACTTTTTCAAATACAATTTTCAATTAAAATGTAAAATTCTTTTTCGCGCTTGCATCGGTCTAAATAACACACATTTCTAAAGGGATTCCTGCTCCTGGAACATTGTTATCAGCGCTTCAGTATTTGATTGGGCCGAAATTTGTGGCATTCTGAGCTAGTAATTTATACATGAAATTAATATAGTACGTGTGTGAAAGTATCACAATATTTGTTTACCATTTAAATTTCCATTTTTCTTTCTTCTTTTTCACCGAAAACACAAATATAAACACACGCTAGTGATGAGGGTTGCTACCAACCCTTTTTTTGCTTATTGCATACACATTTTCACCAAAAGGGAAAAAATTTGTTCCCAAAACACAACTATTGTGAATAATCTCACGACGCAACACTGATTTGATCGTTTGATTTGGCATCGAAAACCTCATCATCCGGTGATCGGTGCGGTCAAATTTTATCCGCTCGCTCGCTCTCCCAATTTTCTCTTTTACATTGAAACAACAACAACTTTATCCGTGATTGTGATCCGTGACCGGCAGCATAACATCGCCCGTACAGAATAAAGTCAAGTTTCGTAATTGCTCAGTAGCCACTATCTGCTCAATTTCAGAATTTGAGTTGCAATACTCTGAGTTTTAACAACGGAAATACTACACCTTTTCAAGTTCGATTTCAGAAAGTGTAAAAGCAATTTCAGAAACCGTAAACTTGATTTCAGAAAGCGTAAATTCAATTTCAGAAATATAAATTCAATTTCAGAAACCGTAAATTCAATTTCAGAAAGCGTAAAAGCAATATCAGAAAATGTAAATTCAATTTCGGAAAACGTAAATACAATTTCAGAAATGTTTTATGAAAAATGCACTTTCCCCAATATATGAATTACGTACGGAACAAGGTAGGCCACAAGAGGTGTGCTGCTTTTCCCTATTCACCCATGCTTAACCCCATAGAAAATATATGGTCGAAAATGAACTCTTACGTTAAGTCGCATATAACTGTGCCACACGCCTGATCACCTGCCATTATGGAGCAACGGCTTCAGTACTTAGAAAAAATAGTTGACGATGCGAAGTGTACCATTACTGGAGGCGACTGCGCAAGAGCAATCCAGCACAGTTCGACTTTTCATGGAGATGCTTTTAGAAACGTAAACATTTCTTTTTCTGTACAAGCATAAGGATATTTCTTTTTTAAGGTATTATAATAAATGTTATTGTTTTAAATCTATGTAAATGCAAAAAAAAGAAATTCAACATTTACTCTGAAATTTAATTTACGTTTTCTGAAATTGAATTTACGGCTTCTGAAATTGAATTTACGGTTTCCGGAATTGCTTTTACGGTTTCTGAAATTGAATTTACGCTTTCTGAAATTGCTTTTACGGTTTCTGAAATTAAATTTATGTTTCTGAAATTGAGTTTACACCTTCTGAAATTTATTTATTTATTTAGTAGTAGTCTTTGAACAATTCTTACAGACTAATTAACAAAATTGAACTTAAGCAGAAACTTAAACTTAAACGGGAAAGATAGAATAAATAAAGGAAATAAACGAGGGTTTAGGTACAGACAGATCAAACATTGAAGAGGTCGACAGCACGTTTAGCTCAGCTAAGGCTCGAGGAATAGGAGCGTTACTACCATAACGCGTCCTAGAGAACTCGACAGAAAAAGGGGAAACATGACGGAGGGAGCGAGATGGCACATTGAAAGATATTTTAGACAGGAGAGAGGGGCAGTCAATATTTCCATTGACTATATCAAAAATGAAAGCCATGGAAATGACAGCCCTCCTGGTTTCAAGTGAATTTAAACCAAGCAGAAGACATCTAGACCTGTAAGGAGGCAGGGGCTCAGAAAAACGAATGGAGCGAAGGGCAAACTTAAGGAATCTTTTTTGGATACGCTCTAAACGATCAGAATGCGACGCATGATAAGGTCTCCAGATGAAAGCAGCATATTCCAGTCTGGACCTAACAAAGGTAGTATACAATAGCTTTAGCGTATAGGGATTGGAAAAGGAGGAAGAATTTCGGCGGACAAAACCTAACATAGAGTAAGCACGCGAGACAATGCGATTAACATGGGCAGTGAAGCTAAACTTAGTATCGAAAATAACGCCCAGATCCTTGATCTCAGCCACCTTATCTAACACTATGCCATCAATTTCAAATGAAATTGTTACTGTATTAGTGGATTTCGAAAAAGTTGAGTGGAAGCATTTGCCGACGTTTAGGCATAAACGATTTTTTCTGCACCACATGAGGACATTATCGAGGTCGGACTGGATGTTTAAAGAATCGGACGGAGTACGGACAACAGAGAGAATCTTCAAGTCATCGGCATAGAGCAAGAAGTTTGAGAATGAAAAGCAAGCACTGATGTCGTTTATGAAGAGAACAAAAAACAAAGGGCCTAAAATACTTCCCTGCGGGACTCCAGAAGTGGCGACAAAAGGCTTAGAGGTGGCATGATCAACAACGACAATGCACTGACGGTTGCTTAAATAGGATCTGATCCAATCCAGGAAAACTGAGTGAAACCCCAGAATCGAAAGCTTAGACAGGAGTATGTCATGTGAAACTTTGTCGAAAGCCTTGGAGAAATCAGTATAGATTGTGTCCACTTGAGAATTATTCTGAATTGCAGAGAAACTGTAATTACTAAAGACCGCAAGATTAGTAACAGTTGAGCGGGACGAGACAAAACCATGCTGGTTAGGTGAGATTAAACTCTTTACCGCAAAGTACAGTTTCTCCTTGATTATGCCTTCGAAAAGTTTTGAAACCGTGGAGAGCTTGGAGATTGGGCGATAATTAGATACGTCGTTTTTGTTCCCGCTTTTAAAAATAGGAGTAATTGAAGCTAATTTCCAAGCATCGATGAAAACACCAGAGGAAAGCGACATATTGAACATTAATTGAAGAGGGTATACGAGCGAGGGACAGTTCTTAAGGAGAATGGGTGAAAGACCATTGGCATCGGTTTGTGTTGATGGTTTCAATCGTTTGATACCACTAAGCACGTCACTTGTTGATCGAGTTAGGGAACCGAAATTGATTGGCGAATCAGATTTAAAGGAAAAGTTACTACTGGACGCAGAATCCGAAAAGAAATTAGAAAAGAAGAAGTCCGCAAAGAGATCTACAGCCTCCGGAGCAGAACTGGCGGGCTTGCCTCTGAAGAAAACAGTCGAGGGAATAGATGAGCTGCTATTTTTAGAATTAATATTGGAAATATAATTACAATACAAAAATTTATTGAGGCAATTAAATCCTTCTGGGCGCTAAGAAACTTAAGATAGTAATAATTACTAAAACTTTGTCTGTATTTCTTGTAATATTTACTTTTTAAATTTTTAAGGTGTTTCAGTCTTTTCGTATGCCAAGGAATTTTCTACTTCCTCTTTTTGATAATCGGAATATTATCAACACAAAACATATAAACTTTAGATTTGAAAGCAGAGAAGCATTCAGAGACATCAAAGTTCGCAAAAAGAATATTCCAGTCAACAGCAAGGAGCAAATTATTCAAAGTGGGAAAGTCAGCATGGGAGAAATTGAAAGAGGGTCTAGAGCTAGCAGATGACAAGGGGAAAACATAGAATTCACATTCTAGAATAATAGGAACGTGATGCTTGTCGGATGGCGAGAAAGGGGAAAGACATTCAAGCAATCTAAAATTAACATTAACACTAAGGAAAATTAGATCTAAGATTCTACCCAATTTTTTATAAAGGCCATTTATTTGATGGAGGTCCAGACACAGAAAGGAATCTATAACGTATAATTCCAATGGGGAATTTACATTAGACGGAATAAGGGAGGTGACATCATTTGCAGTAGACCACTTGACATTACAAAGATTATAGTCACCAAGAATACAAATATGGTTATCGCCAATCTTATCAGTGACTAAGGAAACAATATTGTCGACATGGGATTTGTACAGAGAGTAAGCACTATCCGGGGGAATATAAGAAACACAAAGAAAGAGAAAACCAGAAGAACCTTTGATACGAACACAAAGCTGGTCAAGAATTAAATCCTCATCATCATCATCATCATCATCAAACTGCTTTTACGATTTCTGAAATAGTTTTACGCGTTCTGAAATTGCTTTTACGCTTTCGGAAATCGATCTTGAAAACGTGTAGACTTTCAAATATAAACCCTCCATATATAAATAAGTGGTAGTTGATATATTTTTGTTTACTTACCTTAAGGGGCACAACTAGTTTGAAATTTTGAAAATTTCGTTTTTTTTGTTTTTGCATTTTTCGATAATTTATACCTTAAAAAATAACATATTAAAATCTTAAGTGAAAATCTTAAATAGTTTCTGAGTTACAGCCTTCTACATAGCAGCTTCTCAGTACAATGAAACCAGTACTTTTATCTTTAAACGCGTTTTTCTCAAAACTAAATTTTTCAAATTTGCTGCAGCTGTAACTTGATAACAAATCATCCGATCGACTTGGGTCTTTTTTTAGCTTATTGTGTATTTGTTTTTTCATACAATGACCCTCCAGTTTAATGATAGGATGAAAAGTATAATTATGCCAGGCCAGAAACCATCAGATTTTTCAGCAAAATTTTAATTTTTTTTTCAAAAAACCGCCATTTTGTTGCATTTTATTTTTTTTTTACAACCGAGGGTCATTGTATAGGAAATATAACCTAGTTAAGTAAAATTTTTGGTTTTTTTGAATTCAGGCACTGCGAAGGCTACAATCACTGCAGCAGTGGGAGAACCTTTTTTTTTTTGAAGACTCAGGAGATGGCGGATAACTTGCTGAAAATCGAATATTTTCATTTGAAAAAATTACTTTGTATTCATTATTTATGCATAAATATATCTGCAAAATTTTAAAACATTCGATGCAATACTTCACAAAATTCAAAAATCACAAAAATCTCCTTTTTTCAGGCGGTCAAACTAGTTGTGCCCCTTAAATCTTGCTATAAAAAGAGTTAAATTTGTGTACAGTGTTGCGAGTAGTACCAATGGAACAAAAATAGAAGGAATAGTCCCCGACAAAAAAATGTTGTATGCTGTGTGATTTCTTTATAGAGAAGTTAATACGAGAAAAACGACTTAAATCGCCTCACGGGCAAGCCCACTTCCCTTCCCCTCGTTTTTCGACAATTAATTGAAAGTATTTTGGAATCTGTAAAAGATATATTGATTAAATTTGGTATAGCAACTTATACAACTATTATAAAGCTATATCCCCTGATTTTGATTTACCAACAAATACGCTTACCATAAAAAGGAAAATATTGAAACAGCTAAAAATATAAGTGCGGCTCTATACCCGGAAATCATACTGAAAAATATTATTTATATTGAAACCTCTTACCAAGACCATAGCATAATAATAAAGTATTCTAATAAAAACTCTCCCGCTCAAAGAAAACAAAAATTTTTGAAATTACGTCAATTTTGATGTCTGAAATTTGTCAGTTCAAAAAATGTTTAACCACAGTCTCATTTTCATTCAAATAAAATCGTATTAAAAACAAAAGAAAAATGCTTAAGTATATTTTAATACAACTTTGTTTACACTGTACACAATTTTAAGACCCTGCTGATGACTTTTTTGACAAATTTGTCAGTCAAAATAAAGGGGTACTATCTCTTATTACACTACTTCATTCTTATAATATGACCAAGACCACTATTTTGTTCTTTCATATATACATATGTATATTTGTATTATAAGAAAAAAAACAGAATACAAATAACAGCGCAGCCGAAGCCCTTTAATTTTGATATGTACGTATGCCTATTATTCGATATTGAGATTTTAGTGTCTTGTTGCACTGTAGCTCTATGTCGAATTTTAATGCCATGCAACTTGTAATTCCGAAGCTATTCCAAATTAAAAATTGTATTTGTATGGGCGGTGTCACACCTCCCATGTTCAAGCCATGTTCAAATATCATCAGTAGAAAGGTAGGCGATATACCAAATGTTAATGCTGTGTGACGTTATTACTACTAGCAACGCCCGGTAGCTTTGCACGCAAGTTTGAAGTCAATGGGCCCAATAAGTCAATTTTCTCTCTACTCTTTGTTGGGCCGTCAGATTAATAAGAAAAATTAAATTAAATCATGTTTCCCCCTACAAACTCTTAACCCATTGCCACCCTGTCAGATTTAGATTTTCGAAAAAATGAAAAACATGTCGGTTTATTTATCATTTGGAGCACGTCCATCAAGTTTGAAATCGAAAAATCCATTAAATCATCCATACAAAATTTTAACTCTTGGTTTACCCCGTTAAATTTAGATTTTCATAAAAATTAGAAACACGTGTCTTATTTCTCGTTTGAAGTGCTTTTACTAAGTTTGAAAAAAAAAAACCCATTAAATCATGTGCCTCTATACAAACTTTTAACTCGTAGTTTAGCCAGTTAGATTTAGATTTTCAGAAAAATGAAAAACACACACAAAAGGCCATGTTCGGTTCATGTTTTTCCGTAGTCTTCCCATATACGAACGAATGCAGACCCCATTAAATTTTGATTTTCGAAAAACTGAAAAATAAGCGTCGAATTATTTTTGATTTGGTGTAATTTTATCAAAATTTAAATTAATGAACCTAATGATTTTAAATCACTTTTCTTCATACAACATCTTAACCCATGTTTTTCTCCTTTAGACCCCGAATTTCATTTGCTAAAGTGAACCTACAGTTCAAATTTCATGTTTGTAGCTTCAGTGGTTTGGGCTGGGCGTTGATGAATCAATCAGGACAAAGAATTATGCGTATATAGATTAACGATTTGGGTTGTATGGGATATTTCAATGCCCACCCCATTTTTCCAGTCGAATGTCGCGAGTAAGAAGAAAGTTTGTACCGATTGTCATTGATGTGCGAATTATAGTTCCAAACTTATGTGTAAAATTTGGGTCACAAAAATAGTGACACACCCCTTATCCAACGTTCATCGAACTCCAATTTTTGTGTGTTTAGACAACCCCCTTTTGAAGACGAACAAAACCCCCCAAAAAATATTATGCAAATCAGTCGAGTTTTGATGAGACTAAAGCACGGCAATTAATTTATATAAACTTGTATATATAACTTGTGCAACAAAGTTTTAATACATACTTATATTAATACTACTATTAATACATACTTCTTGCTATTTGGCACCATAAATAACAGTTATGAATTTTTAAAAATTCGTTGCCCATTTTTAAGAGATACAGTTGAACCTCGATTATCCGGGCCTCCATAACATCTATTAACCGGGATGCTGAGTGGTTGATTTGATACCTCTATTAACCGTCATTTGCATCTATTATCCGTGAAGCACATGTACTTGTGTTTATTTTTTTCCGTATAACACACATATAAATATAAGTAAGATTTCTTGATGCAAATGTACCTTTATAGAAGCAGTTTCACATGTTCTTATCAAAAATAAAAATAATACAATTTATAAACGATTATATGTAACCTCTTTTAACCGGGTTTTTCGATTATCCGTGATGAGCCCAGTCCCGAGCAACCCGGATAATCGAGGTTCAACTGTATTTATAAATGTTGGACAATAACTATTATGATGAAAAAAGACTTTTCGTCATTTCGTAATGACGTTTGTTTTACATCGATTCCCGAAACATTTTGCCTTAAGGCAGGTTCTCACCTTGTGGGGAAAAAAAACCCGATTTTTTTTGCCTTATCGTGTAGATACATATGTGTTTCAAAAATGTGCTCCAGAAATTTCAGATCAAAATCTGAAAAATTACAAAAGTTACAGGCCGTTACATAGCGCAGTGTCGAGCACCGGCCGATCGTGCTTTAAACTTTAAACGCGTTTTTCTGAGAACCACATTTTCGGACCTTACGGAAGTGATTGAAGGCGCTGGAATGAACCAATCGTCACCAAATTTTTTTAAAATGTTCCTTAGGGTTTTTTCTAATAAACGAACCGCGATCAGCCAAAAATATTGAAAATTGTTTATTTAAAAAAATAATAAGTGAACAAAAAAATGCGAAAATCTTAATTTTTTTTCAAAACCTCATAACTTTTGTAATTTTGATTTTTTTTCATGATCGTGGTTCATTCAATAGATAATACGGTACACATTAAGAATGTGTTCGATTTTTGTGTTTCGGATGACGGGTTTTGACGGGATCACTTCCGGTAGCGGGACACCTCCTCTGATGGACGCCCCGTTGCCCCCGTTTTTTGATTCATTCAATTTGAAAAATTGTATTCTCTAAATAAATGTGTGTTCATATCCAGAAAAAAAATTTTTCAGCTTTGTATCTTTAACCGTTTTCTCAAAAAAAATTCCAAAAAAAAGTGCACTTTTTCGGATCCACAAGGTGAGAACCTGCCTTAAAACACACTTTTTGGTCTCAAACTGTTCACTAATGCATTATTTAGTATATCTATGATTATTAACTCTTTAAGATAAACTGACGAATTTTTTTAATTAAAAATCAAAATATCCAAATATTGGCGTCTGATAAATAATAATTTAAAATAATAATTGACTGGTACGACAGCCCGCTTACGCGAGACTAACGCCTAGCTTCCCACATCCACCCGTGTTGTGCGTGTGAATTTCCACCGAAAGAGAAAACGAGTATTCCCGTTATTTTTTTAGGTGTTATTACAGGCAGTATTTGAACCTGGGTCGCTGCCTTCGACTCGCGGTCCAACGCACGTCTGATAAAAGTGGCGGGTAATGTGATATACCCGAAAAAACGTTATTTAACAGACCTATTAGTTTCAAACTTGGTCAAAATACTCCAAATCAAAAATAATTAGAGACGTGTTTCAGTATGGAATTTTAAGGCGTTTTCTTTGATGTTAAAAAACATACACATTTTCGTAAATCAATTATCGAGTTATGTATAACAAGAAAGCGGAAACATCAAGTAATACAACACATATTTTTCGACTTTGAGGTCCAATTGCCGCGGATTTTTAAAACTTATACAAATAAATTACATTGGAAAAGAAGCCGTGAAGTGTTGTAAATGCCACAAAGTGAAAATCATGTCAACCGGTTTATTGGTTTAGAAATTACAATCCCAAACGTGAAAAAAGTCAGGGAAAATCCGAAACAGTGACACGCCCATTTTTTGCGAAAACGGAAACTAAGTTTTCAAAACGGTTTGCGGATTCGAAATCAGCGGTCCCTAATTACCCTAGAACTGATGCCAGAACCAGAAAAGCCATTTTGCTGTTGATCAGTGTTATCGCAAGAAATATTTTTTACGTCACCGATAATTTCTTTTTTGAAAAATATTTTTTCCGTCATCGCATAACTGTTATGAGAGAAAAATATTTTCCCATTGCTCGGTAACGTTTATTTTTGGAAAAATATTTTTTCCGTTGCTCGGTAACGTTTATTTCATGGCTCAACCATAGTCAAATAATAAAGTCATCCCGATAGGTGACGTCTATTTGTTTACGTACTCTTATTTTGATAGCTGCCATTTATGTTTTCTCTACATTCTCACATTAATGAAATTTGTCTGTCAAATTTTAACCTTTTCATTCATAATATAAAATATTCAAAAAATATCTGATTGAAAATTTATTTGAAAATTTTAACTGAAGTGCAGTGCAGTGAAAATCAAAAATGCCAGCGAAGTGCTGCTTTTGCAAAACCACATGGGACCAAAAAGTTTCAATGTTTTGTGTATCCAGTGAAATAGATGAACGCTGCACCTGAAGACATTGATGAAGACATACATTTAGATGACAACTTTAGAAACTGTTTCGTAACACCCACTCGCATTATTCATAGTGAAATCAATAAAGTGTACCAGGTAGATGACGTACACTTATTTCTCTGAGTAGCAATTGTCAATGTGTAAATTTATTTGTGTCAGTTCGATTAACCTTTATTTTTGTTGTCATTAAATTTAAAATTTACCCTCAGTACTCCAGAAATATATATTTTCGTAATGAATTTTATGTAAGAAAAACATAGAAACTGCATTGTCGTGCGTTTTTTTTTCAGAGACAGCACGTTTTTCCTGGCATGTAGTTGCGTTTTTGGTGTCGGTTTAGGTGCAGAACGTATTTTTGAACAATAATTTGTTTTGAAATTTTTTCATACAGCACAGACGGGTTATGAACTCTGACATTTGTCAGCAAAATGACATTAACTGTCAGAAAATAAGTGTACAATGAAGAGAGAATTCCTCCTATCTGGCACACTTTATTAATTTCACTATGGCATTATTTAAATAATTTTTTATATGATACGCATCACCCTTGCATATCTATGTTTATGTGTTCTATGTATATTTGTATAGGTATGTACATTAGACTGGATTTAGTGCACGATTTTTCGATTTCGCGCACCCTCTCATTTTATGCGGTTTGGTAAAAAAGTTTACAAAAAAGCTGGGAAATTCGACAAATTGCTTAACTACTACATCTATAAGTGGGGAGCCAATGGCATAGAAAGTGGCCAATTTTGTATGGCACCCCCTTAAGACTTGGAGATAGCGGGTAGGTATGTTTAGAAGAAACATTCGGAAGGGAAAATAAATGGGTGTCGGCCATACATCTGGGGGCAACCTGGGAGCAATGGGAGCCTATTTTATAAAAATGACCATTTTGTATGGGAGCCCCATTAAGCGTTGGACATAGGAGGTAAGTATGTTTGAAAGAAATGTTCAGTAAGGAAAACTAGAGGGGTCGGTCATAGATTTTAACCCTCTAAGAGCAACTTCTCAGCCGCCGTGGCTCAGTTGGTTAGTGCGGTGGACCGCGAGTCGAAGGCAGCAACCTCAGGTTCAAATACTGCCTGTAATAACACCTAAAAAAAATAACGGGAAAACTAGTTTTCTCTTTCGGTGGCTGTCCTCTCAGCTGGAAATGGCAAACCTCTGAGAGTAAAAAATGCTTATGAAAAAGCTCCCAACCTGCCGTTCGGAACCGGCATAAAACTGGAGGTCCCTTCCACCCGCGTACAAATTCACACGCACAACACGGGTGGTTGCGGGAAGCTAGGCCTTAGTCTCGCGTAAGCGGGCTGTCGTGCCAGTCAATTAATTAAATTAAAATTATTTAAGAGCAACTTCTCGCCAGCTGTGGAGCAATTTGTCGAATTTCCCACCTTTTTTGTGAACTTGGACCTCGATGAGACGCCATTTAGCCCCTCCCTAGCCCCACAATTTTTTGGCTCATGCACTTTTTCACCAAACAGTGTTGGAATGTTCAGTGTTGTGTAACACTGCAGTTTAAGAAAAAAACCTAAATTTTTCTTTAAGGAAGAATTAGTCTTGGTGCCTTTTAAATAAAATAAAAGCACTAAAAACGCACCAAGCACCAAACTCAATATTTTCCGCGTTTTGATTTTCAAAAAGCACTGAATTTAGTGCGAGGAAGCATTCAAGGAAGCATTCAAGGTGTATTAATAAGGTGATGGCACTACTGCAAAAACAAAATTCCCATGTATTTTGTTAGTGCTTTTGGGCATGCTGCTTGTCAAAATCAAATTGAAACACAAACAACACAAAAACAATTTTACCAATTTTTGACAACTCTGAGTTCGGTTTGTTGATTATTCGCTGGTGGATACAAAAATAGTGCCACCTTGTCCCATAGCTATACATAAATTTTTCATCCATATTTCGTCAATATTAAATATAATGTGACCCTTTAAAGGTAAAATTGCGGCTTTATCGACATTGGACTTAATTTTTAATAATAATAAATTTAATTAATAAAATTAATAATAATAAATAATAAAATTTATTCAATGGTTTCCAAAATGGCGTGAAAATGTAAAGTGACACCCTTTTTTTTTTGTAAAGTGCCACCCCTCTTTTTTCATTGTTCCTATATCGGTAAAATGACTTTTTATTGCGGAATCGTCATTAAAATAGATTTAAAGTGTTCTTAATCAATTTTTCTCTAATCCTATCATGAGGAATAAATTAGTTCAGTTTTATTTATTAATTTACATACAATTACAGTTTTATTCGTTACCATTCAATTTGCATTTTCTTTCGGTCATTTTCTATTCAATTCAAATTAAATTGAATAATGTTTCGTAAATTCTCTAAAGCATGCATTTTTACTTGAGATTTCTACGTTTTCAGCGATTTTTTTAGGGGGTGGCACTTTACATTAAACAATTTTAGGGTGTCGATTTTTAAAACTTTGGAAAATTTGCTGTAAAATTAGTATTTTCGAAAAATTCAAATGAGGTGTTTCCTTGGATCATAGCTCTTTAAACCCTCTTTCCAACCGTATACATTGGCGATAAGTTAATTTTCTAACGAGTTATACGCAAAAACGCCATGGGGTGGCACATTACAAAGAATTCCCCTACGTATACACTGCAGGACACTTGATTACCCTCACTTTACTTTGTTAGCTAAAATTTTTGTTATGAAGTCAAAAACTTTTTTTTAATGTCAAAATGTTTTGGATACTCAGTTACATGTGTTCCTGTTTTTGAAATGCGAAAATTGTATTGAAAATGATGATGAACCAAATTTTTGGGCTTTTAAGCCTATTTCAAGTGGGACACTTGATTACCCTCACCCATAGAAAACAAAGAAAAAAGAAGTAATTCTTCATTACATTCATTATTTTTTATTACTAATATTTTGTATGGCCACCGTTATTGCGATCAACATCAAAAAGTCGAGTAGGCAAAGAGTTGTACAACGATGATAATAAGATAATTTTCCGGGATTTCGGAAAATACATTTTCAATTGCTTCAATAAGTGTTCTTCTGTTGTTAAATTGCCTGCTATCTGCATACATTTTACGTGTCAACCATCCCCAAACATTTTCGATTATGTTAAGGTTGGGAGAGACGGCAGGCCAATCTATTAGATTAACATTTTCCGCGGCTAGCCAGTCCTTCACGCATCTAGCAGTGTGAATGACAGCGTTATCATGCTGGAAAATCCAGCGTTCTCCCGCGAATATTTCGTCAAAGCTTATAAATTCAATTTCTAACATTGCCATGTAGTTCTGTGAATTTTGGCGCCCTTCCAATATAGTTAGAATTATAGCGCCATGAGCCCCGATTGCTGCCCACACCATAACTGAGTCCACTGCTGAACAACCGCCGCAACAGAAATCGTTCAGATTTTCGCAGATCGTGAAAATAGTGTTGGAAGCCAACGGGTCCGTCCAAATTAAATTTCTTTTCGTCGGAAAAGACAATTGACTTCCACTTCTGCTGCCAACTGAGATGAGCTCGCGCGAACTCTAAGCGTGCCGTTTTGTGACGTTGCAGTAAATGCGTTTGATGTAAGGACACTAGCTGTTGCCCCGGTTAGGCCTCGTATGTGACCCGCAAACGCGGAGGAATTGGACGCTTCACCAAGAATTGCTCTTCTCTCTCTAATAAGTTGCTGTTGCGGTGCGACCTTTGCGGTTTTTGCCATAATTTGAGGGTGTTTTAAGAAAATGGTTAACTACTCATGGATCGCGACCGATTCTGCCAGCGATTTCGCGGGTACTTATGTTTTCCTCCTTGAACGCCAAAATTTGTCAGCTTTCGATTTCTGTTAATGTTTTACCGCGGCCCATTGCTTCTGCCGTCTGTAATTTCGCAAAAATGATATGCCTAATACTTTCAATTCGGGTTTTAAAACAAAATTACACTAATCCTACCTTCTAACACTTGTTACAGGTCTAAAACTGCAATGAGGGTAATCAAGTGTCCCACTTGCAGTTGTACGAAAATCATCAAAACAATATTTATTCACGCAATGTAAAAAGTTTGTGAAGTTTTGTGAACGTAAAATATGTAATGGAATGAAAAACAATCACTGACGAAAAATGTGTTATAGTGATTATAACAAAAAAGTTAGCGAACAAAGTAAAGTGAGGGTAATCAAGTGTCCCGCAGTGTATGTGTATGTATATGTGTCATAGAGTATTTCATTGATGTGAGTCCAATTATCGACAATTGATTCAATCATCATATAATTGGTGTTCCATCGTGTTTTTAAAGTATTTAACCATTTTTTTTTGCATGATTCTATAACTTCTAGACTTCAACTTGCTTAGAATATTAGCAGCAGTTGAGCTGGCAAAATCCATGCCGCCAACATTTCTTCCAAATGCGTATATGTACCTACTTCAAACGCTTCGCGAATTGTGCATTATTTATACTTGTACTCATTGCTTTCACTCACTGCAAACGACGGATACCGACGGATACAAAGTGTTTGTGTGAGCAGTACTCATAATGCCCGCATCATCGTTCGGGTTTTGTATTAATGCGGTTGCGATACTTATGTTATGGTGCGGTGCTTATGAATAGTAGGTAGTAACAAAAATGCGTATTAATGCGGTGGTATCTAAAATTGCGGTACTCATTGCTAATCTCTGGTTACCCAACTTTGACATTGAATTCATGACCAGCGACCCAAATTCCATAGAAAATGTATAGTCGCTTTCACCGATCAGACATTTGTTTCTTTTGTGTGCCGGCATTTTCAACGTAAAAAATATATATTTCAAAATAACAGTTATCAACTTAAAATAATTATTTCCCATTCTAAATAGTTACGGGCAACGGAAAAAATATTTCTCAAAAAAGAAACGTTACCGAACAACGGAAAAAATATTTTTCAAAAAGGAAACGTTAGATTAGATTAGATTCGGGATTCGGACAACACCTGTCCGAGACACTGCGTCCTATAATATCTGCAGGGAGACCATTCCACAATCGCGCTGTACGGGCCAGGAACGAACTTTCTCTGTAGTGCGTAGTGCGCTGGAACATCGTTTCGACGTGGAATGCATGGGCGCCAGTGTTCGAACGGGTTGCCCGGGGAAATACCCGGAGTGATGGCAGCAAGCTGCTCATTCCACTGAGCAATTACCGAAAAAGTATCGGTAAAATAAAACCACACATGCCACGTTTCGACGATGCTCCAAGGAGTCAATAGAGCTGGATGCCCTACTGTCCCCTATAAGTTTAATCGCACGGTTTTGCACCCGATCCAGGAGCTCCAAATGGGTTTTGGAAGCCCCTGCCCATAGGTGCGAGTTAAACTCCATTTTCGGTCGGATATAGGTGGTATAAATAATGCGGAGATCGGATGGGGTGACATATTTTTTGCACCGCTTTAAGAAGCCGAGGCACTTGGCTGCTGATCGTTCCAACGAAGATCGTTCTTAATGGACCTGAGCTGCTGATTCCGCAATACTCACACCATCCATAACCAGGGACGTGTTGGGATGTAGGAAGACTCGTTTGTGGGATAACAGGCAACATTGGGTCTTGCGAGGATTAAAATCGACCCTGTTCGCTTGACCCCACTTGGAGATTGTTTGTAGGTCGCTATTAACCCTTTAACTGTTTATGTCTAAAGTATTTGAAAATTGGGTTGACCGAATGGCGTACTGTAAGGCCAGTCGTGGCAGTCATATGAACGACATCGTTTTTCATTCTTAAATAACAAAGTCCAAGCTTTGTAATAAAATAGGAATTGTCAAAAAATTTTCGTTCGTTTTTTTTTTATAATGGATTCAAATTGAAAATCTTAATAACGAATAAATATTTATATTTTCTAAAAAACCAACACGCAACGTTTGATTTGACATTTACGGGCAGAAACATTTTACTCTGTTTATGTCGAGTATACTCGTCTTCGCTGGAAAATAATTAAGCAGGCAGAAAAAGTTTTTCGAAACAAAATTAAACAGTTAAAGGGTTAAAGTGTCATTCATACGGCGCCGTTCTCTCTCAATCTCCATAGAGCTGGGGCGCTTTGTGAAGGAGTATGAATGACAAATGGTGCTGTCATCCGCAAACGAGTAGATGGGATTCTTATAAGTCGTTGATGAAGATAAGGAAAAGGGTTGCAGAAAGGACCGAACCTGTGGCACTCCGGCGCTAAGAGAATGCTTTTCCGAGGCTATGCCGCCGTATTACAACACGAATAGAGCGATCATATAGGAAGCTCGTAATCCAACGAGAGAAGATACTACCGACGCCATAGGCAATCAATTTAGACACGAGTGCTTTATGCCACACCTGTTCAAAGGCCTTAGAAATATCCAATGCAACAACCTTGCTTTCACCGAGGTTTAGAATGCTATGGTTCCATTTCTCGGTGAGGACCGCCATAAGGTCTCCCGTCGATCGCTGTCTTCGAAAGACCGTATTGGCGGTCACTTAGCAGTCTATTGTGCTCCAGATATTTCACAAGGTTGAAGTTTGCAATGCCTTCCATTACCTTGGAAAGCACCGAACAGATTGCTATAGGTCGGTAGTTCGCAGGGTCAGTAATCTTGCCTTTTTTAGGAACTGGTTGAACATTTGCTACCTTCCAACATGTCGGAAATACACCTGTGGTGTATGACATGTTGAAAAGTTTGCGTAATGGAAAAGCAAGTGAGGTAGCGCACTTTTGCAAAACAAGGGCTGGAATGCCGTCCGGCCCTGAAGCCTTATTTACATCGAGATTTGCAAGCACTCTCTTAACTACCCGTGTCCGAAAATGAATTTCTGGCATAGAGCAAGATACCTTTTCGACTCCGGCAGTGGTTGATCGCTGGGGGGCAGAGAGGAATTCTCTGCGAAAATTATTTGCCTGCTATGCTCTGAAAGCTTCCTCGTTAGACCTGACAGCAATTCTGCATGTCTCATTAAGCCAGAGATTGTCCTTAGGTTTAATGCAAATTTTCTTATTAGGGATGAAGGACCGCATTCCCAATCATATTATTTCTTCAACCATTTTGGCTGTGGCATTTATGTTTCTATCAGGAAAACACAATTTCCAATTGAAGTGGGCGAAAAATGCATTAAGTCCACTCCAGTTAGCTTTATCATACATCTACACTAGGCGCTTCGGGGCTAAGGGCGAAGCATTGCGGATAGAAGAGTATGAGAAAGACGCCAAAATGGTACATTGGTCCGAGTTTCCAAGAGGTGCGTGCATTTCAACATCATATTTTTCATGATGTGAAGTGAGAAAAAGGTTTAGAGTATTGAGAGCTTGCCCCGCAACGCAGGGGATATGCGTTGGTTCATGCACTATTTGAGTCAAGTTATTAGACTCGGCAAAGAGCTCGACATATAAGCCTTCAGGAGTTGTGTGCCTGGAATTGCATAGCCAATTGGAATTATGAATATTGAAATCACCAGCAACTACAATTTCACTATTCGGATACGATTCCAGAATATGGGAAATAGAATCAGAGAGAAGATCAAACTTGTTATAAGTAAAATCTCTCCCTGAATTCGGGCTTCTGTACAGAAAGCAGAAGTGCAGAATGTGCGACTGGATATTGAATTTAACATGGAGCTAAATTCGGCATCCGTCGTGTATAGTTGTTGCTGGCACTGGTACGCAACATTACTGCACACATAAAGACCCCTGTGAGGAGAGAATAATGGCAGTAAGTGGTACCCCGGGATGTGGAAATCCAGTGGATCTGCATCCTCACACACCTGGGTCTCACTTAGTGCCATTACATGGGGTTTATGGAGGTTAGCGAACGCGTATACAGCGAAAAAGTTCGCCCTGAGTCCGCGCACGTTGCAGAAGGCTATGCGAAATTTGTCCAGCACCATGACCTGGGTTAAAGGACAAGGAAAGCAGTCGGAAATGCGATCTGACGCACTGGAAAATTGATGTTGCCCTGCAGTAAGTGTTATGCCTTTACCACAGAGCAGTCAATTTCCCAGTGTCGAACAGGACCGCATGTAGCGCTACTGAAAACGGACGGAGGAAAAAGACAACACGGGAAAAAAGAACCCAGCAACAACACAACGCGGACGGAGGTCGAAGCGGCGGACAGCGATCGTAACGGCACTTGCACTGCAGTTTAGCATTTGCATTTGCATTTGACGCGTTTAATTTAATTTTATTATCCATTTATTTATTGATTAGGCCGCGAGATTTTAGCAGGCCACAACGCGGTAGTAGCGACAGGCGGACATTACACGACACACTCAATATTTATTTATATTTTTAACACGCGCAAACGTAAAACATTAAAAATCGCAAAGCAACGAAAAGCTTGAAGAATGAACCTCCGCTAAGACGGGATTGTTTGAAATTCGGGGTCTAAAGGGGCAAACAATTTTTCTTTCGGCGGCTGTCTTTCCAGTAGGAAATGGCAAAACTCTGAGAGTAAAATTGCCTATGAAAAAGCGCCCAACTCGCCGTTCGGAATTGGCATAAAACTATATGTAGGTTCCTTCCACCCTTGTACAAATTCGCACGCACATCACGGATGGTAGCGGGTAGCTAGGCCTTAGTCGCGGTATCGGGCTGTCGTGCCAGTCAATTATTATTATTGATTTCGAGCTTCATGAAAATACTCTAGTGCAAAAATAATTCGACGCGTATTTTATAATTTTTCGAAAATTTAAATTTAACTGGGTCAACAATGGGTTAAGGTTTGTTTACGGGAAGACTCCGAAAAAAAACATGAACTGATAGGCCTATTGACTTCAAAAATTGTAAAATACTTGAAATCAAAAAAAATTAGACACGTGTTTCTCATTATTTTTAAAATCGAAAACTGACCTTTGGATCATCGACGAGTTAAAAGTATGTATGGAGAAACACATTTTTTGAGCCTGAGAAACTGTGAAAAAACATGAATTAATGGGCCTGTTGATTTCAAACTTGGTGAAAGTACTCTTAGTGAGAAGTAATTTGACAAGTGTTTTTCACTTTTTTGAAAATCAAAATCTAACTGGGTCAACAATGGGTTAACAGTTTGTATAGAAAAACAAGATTTGTTCGACCTTTTGCCATAAAATTTAACAAAAAATCTTCAATCGGGATATAATTAAAACGTGCATTTCATTTTTTTGAAAATCGGGATCTACCGTGGTAAACTAAGGGTTAAGAATTTGTTTAGAGTAAATGTGAAAACACATGATTTATTGGGCCTTTGGACTTCAAAATTTTTGAAGATAATTAGACACATGTTGTTTTTAAATCAAAATCTGACGGGGTCAATAATGGGTTAAGAATATCCTGGGAAGCAAGAGGGCTTTCGTGCAAAGCCGCGGGGCCCAGCTAGTATACAATAGTTTCAGACTTGGTGGTGTTTCAAACAAAATTTAAAAACACAAACAAAATCTAAAAAATCGTTGCTGCATTTGCGGCAGCACTTCTAACATAAACATTTTTGCAGTGTCCAGCGTAGTAACTCATCACAAACAAGTGTTATGCACTTCAATGAATCAGAAAACGATTTGGGGGTGTTGGGTTAATGCAATAGAGAAACTCTTTGACAAAATATTTGTCATTTTTCTTTTCTATTTATGAAGAAATATGAAGCCGTGCAAAAATCTGGTCTACTGTATACTGTGGTTTAAACTAGAAAATAGCCAAAGTTATTTGAATTATTTTTCGCACTAAAATAACCGAACTCTGAAGCTAACGCCCTTCATCAATACTTGGACACCTCTTTCGTTGATAGATTTAGCCTGTTTTCGCTACATTCTGTGGAATTAAGTTATATTTGAAGGCGTGTAATTTGTTTTCTTTAATTTTGATTTCGTGCCGAATGTCGTTCAAACGCTCGATTTCGTGCCGAATGACGTTCAAACGGTCGATGCTCCGGGTAATTCGAAGAGTTGCCTTCTTTCGGCACAACCTTGACCAAATATGTTGCATCAAATTGTGCAGTTGTTAGCAATAGTGCATCATCCCCATCAATAATAATAATAATAGTGGTTTGTTGCCAAGTTATTCCATAACATCAGAAGCATATCATAGCTCTTAATAAGAGACAGAATATAATCCGCTAAGCATTATTTTACATAATCTCGCCATAACAACCTCCCCTTCAGAAATGAATTCTAAAGTTTTTAAACTCCAGAAGCAAACTGCGTGCCAAACTGAATATTTCTTTCGATGCTTATCGATGATATGTATATTGGTCCTTTTGAGTTTTTAAACTTCGTTTGTAATCTTTCTTCTCTACAATATAAAACTCAAAACCAGGTACATATTTGATTAAAATTAAAAAAAAATGTTTATTTATTACTGTTCATTCCCGATTTTCTGCCACATCTTGCTTTTATCTCAACCTTGTCGTTGTTGTTGTTATTTGCTCAAACTTTTTATATCATTGAACTTCCAACATTCTTCTTATGCGCCATTAAGAAAAAAATGCATTTCCTTTGTCGAAGTTCGTTATTCTTTACTACCCATATTATAACTGATCATGCAATATATACCAAAATTGTGCTTTCTGAAAAGCTTCCAGATTTCAACTGAAGCAGTTTTTACAACCAATAAAATGCAAAAAAGACTAAAGGCATACAAAATAAAAAAAATGTCCTCAATTTACAAAAGAAATACTTAAAAAATACTGTTGCTGCTTAGCTTAGAAATACCTCTATTTTTTTCAAACCCGCCCGGAGACTGTTAAGATAAAACGTAAACCTTTTCGTATGTGGAAATTTTTTATTTATAAAAATATCTGCATTTTTCGTGTCTGCACTTTGTCTTCTCTGCATTATGACTTTCTTCATTATGTTAAAAAATTAACCCTTATTATCGTCGGCTACGCAAGCCAGAGTATATCTGCATTTTGTCTTGTCTTTATTTTGTCCTGTCAAAATATGTCTGCAATATGGGGTGCTTCCTTCAATTATCTGCCAATAAAAAGAAGTATTTAGTACCAAGTTTGTAAGAGAAAGAGGGGAATTTTAAGAGAGATTTAGATTTTTGGGTTTAGTAAAAATTAATAGTTTGCAATTGTTTAAAGTATGATATGTCATGTACCTTAATATACAACTATTGACTGTAACAATTTGTTGAAAATCATTGCGGTTGTGAAAGTTTATTTGGTCCGAATTCGATTTTTCAAATATTGAAGAAAAGGGGATGTGATGTGAGGGTAGGCAGGAAGGCTACAAGCCTTCCATAGCACTCAGTCCATTTCGGACCATTGTACTATACCGAAGTATGTTACAGCAGACATGTATGTTACAGCAGACATTTCAAGCGGATGGGGAAAGGGAGGGGACCTACAGTTTAACGCCGAGTCCGAACGGCGATTGGCAGTTTTTCTTTCACACTTGGAGGTTTTGCCATTGCCTGCCAAGAGCGATTCTTGTAATTCTCATCTGCTTCATGTTGATAGCGATAGAAGTAGATGAGCGTTTTTACCAGCTCGAGCCAGGAATCGAACATGGGGCCTCGGTATGAGGCGATTTCGAATTTAAAAAAATTGAAGAAAAGGGGATAATATTGTGATTAATCTCTATTTAAGTTTTACATAAGTGAAAACTTATACATTTTCGAAAAAATATTTAACAAACGAATAACACCACATCATTAAAATTACTCAAATTTAGATGCAAATTTCAAATTATGCATAAAACAACAGTGTGTTTTGCAATTCTCTATAATTGGTGTCTCATGACTCCCTATTTTCAACATATTCTGGTGGCCGCATCGTCAACGACAGTCTCAATGCTCATTCTAACCGTATTTAAATATTTAGAATCCGTGTTGCAGCGACGAATGCTGATAGAGCACTGAGTTCATCTTAAAGAAAACATTGGACAATTGATTATTTCTTACTTTCCTAGTATGACAGAGAATGATATGTCTTACAATTCTCCACTTTTCCCACTACAGAAAGTTAAGTAATACCCGTGACAGACATCTAGTACAAAAATCCTGCTAGTACAAAAAAACCAATGTCTGTCATTGGTTTTTTTAACTTTTGTTCGAAAGCAACGGAATTTTTGTACTATAACCATAGTACAAAAATCAAGTATAATACCACTTACAGGAATAGGATTTTTCAGTATACTACAAAGGGAATCAACCATAGCACAATAAACAAGGTAGTGTTGCGGGCGGACAGACTTTTATTTTTTTCTCGTCAGAGTTCGGTAGGTTGTCAAAAATTGTTGTTGGTTTTGTTTACATTAGGCGTACAGCATTGCCAGCCAACTATTTTTCTGTGCAATTTGAGGCATTTTTGCAATGATCAAAGAAAATTATTTTTCCAATTTTCGTTATGGTTTTCTTTTTAATTACAGATGTGTTTATCAGGATTATTTTGCAGTTACGTAGAAGGTGAATACTAAGCAATCATCGCGAATATCGCTGCTCGGCGTTTTGAAACTACGAGCACTGGGCAGGAATCTGGAATCAATAATGTATATTTCATGTATCTTTGAATTTCTGAAGGCAAATGTAATGGAAACAATATTTGAACATTTTGTCGGCGTAGAGTAAAAAGGTGCTAAGTCCAGTTTTCCACATTTTTCAGGAAAGACAAAAAAGGTATAAAAATTGAAATTAAACTTAATTGTTTTATTTTTTATGTGATGTTATTAGATTTCACCTTAAGGTAATGAAGAGTATATGAAGATGTATAACAAACATTTTCGGCCGACTTGAACTGTGAATTAACGCAAAATAAGCGAACTATGGACTTAGCACTTTTGCCCATCATTGTAAAACAACAGATAAAAAGAAGAAAGCAATGTACTTCTTGCTGTTAATTGCTGTATTTTTACGTTTTCTTTCATCTTTCATCAAAATCTAATATTTGTAAAAACAAGTAGTCTTAGCGCTTAAGACTACTTGTAGTAGTAGTCTTAGTCTTTCAATCTAAGCCGATTATTTATCGCCCTTATCAGCTTCCCTTTTCATAGATACTTCATAGTTTTGTGAAATTTCACCATTTGAATTTGGAAACTCCTGTTCAAAGTAAATAATTTTTACTTTATTTGCTATCCTATTTACTTTGCTCCTGTTTGTGCACAATAACCTACAAATAACAACATTTTTGAATGTTATTATTATGCATGATGCAATTATAAAGGTGAGATCTTCCTTGGCAGCTCGTTTTTGACACTGTCTTATAGAACGAGAGCCAATGTTATCTAGTACGCATTCAAAAGAAGGGGGAAACGACGAAGTAAATTAAGAGTTTCAAATACAAATTAATAAATAGTGATTGCAGCAAAAGGTTTATTATTTTGTGCATTTTATTTAATTTTTTTGTATTATTTTTTATCTTGCTATTTAAAAATTTTAACCCCAAAGTGAATGCGACATTTAAAAAATAATTTTTAACTTCGCGGGGCAATGCGACACTGGAAGTTTCGTGGAGAAGTTTGTCATTTTTTTTTTAAATAACGTTATTTTACTATAAACTATGAATTAATGTTAAAGGCGTGTTCTATGTAATTGTACTATTTTACTGAGAAAGTCTTGTAAGGGCTTCCTCAGGCCACCATGCAAAATCTCGCAACCCATGTAAACGTTGCTTCAGTTGTGTTGTATTGACTGAGATTTAATTTCTTTAAAATGTAGTTATTTGTTTCACCTATACAAATGTATGCTGAAATTCTTCCCCCTTTCTTTTTTAAAACAAAAAATACAACATTCTTTTCATCGACGTTTCTATAAGACAGAATGTCAACCAATTTTTTCAGTTTTCTGTCATTGAAGAACTCACCTTTATAATTTCATCATGATTATTATGTATACGGTTATTCGATGCTAGCAATACTGTTGGCAAGTGAACCATCCGTCCGATTTTGACAATGAACCGAACGAAAACACTAACAAAGTACACGTGAATTTTGTTTGTTTTTCCTGCCACTACCTTGTTACTGTACCATGGAATCAACTGAACATACTTCAAAGCTTAATGGTATAAACAGAACCAAATCGGCGGCCGAATTTGTACGCACCGAAAAATGACGCAGCGCGTCAGTCGTCGTGAAAATACGCACAGTGAAACAGAATGGGTGCGACATTCGCATCAGCTGTTACAAAAATTATTCCTGCAAACACACTTCTTCTTTCACACTTTTTTCTTCCTAACTTCCTCAATGAGCAGCTCCGTCTTGTCCATTTTCTAAAACATACGAAAGGGAAAGACAAAATTCATTATTTGGCACAATTTTTTATTGAAATTTGAAGCACTTACAACTTTGCAACCTTAAAGTAGCACAAATCACAAAATTTTTGCAGAATTTTCCTTTGTTTATATTTTCGATTTTCACCTCTGACAGCTGCACTGCTGATTGGTTCGCACGACGACTGCGACAAAATTAGAATTTGTTCTATCGTCGGCCGACCGGTCGTCGGCCGATATCGCAGTCGTCGTCGTTGTGGGCAATCACATGCACTGCTGTGTGTTTTAATTTTGACAGCGTACGTTCGGTGCGTAAAAATCGGCCGACGATTTGATTCTGTTTATACTATAAAGCTCTTTGTCAAAGTCCTACACTGAACAAACTTTCGTTGACTGCAGGAATAGAGAATGAACAGAAAAATATTTCAGTTTTTTTTTTAATTCGTTTTCGCCGCTGTCAAAATTTACTACGTAGCAAGAATGATAAAATAAAGATCCGGCTGATGACGTCACTGGTGAAAATTTATAAGGTGACCATATCAAAGTGTAATATAATATAATATAATATATAATATATTTTTATTATTCGTGCGTATATTCCTTTTTAAGACTGAAAACACGTTTATCTACATTTTTTTGACAGTTTAATTAATTTCTGCCAATTCTGCAATGACATGTGCAGAATTTTGCTAAAACAAAGTTTTGCTTCTCCTTGCATTTTTCTTCTTCTTGAAAAAAAATATAAATAAATTTTGAATCCTATGTCAATTGGGCACCTTAAAATTATTTTCATTCGTTATGAAAGATTTGATTGGCCAACGGCATTTTTTGAATTTTGTTAAATTTTAACGTGAAAATTTGACCAAAAACGGTGTGGAATCTTTGGAATAATCACCCTTATTATGGTTGTCGTCGTCGACGTCGTTGTCAATTCTATCTCAACATCACTCACTCAACATCAAGTCGACATCAACACCACGTCAATGCTATATCGGTATTTACTAAGGATGTTGTGTTGACGTTGACATGTAATCGATAATTTAAGAAAATAAACGAAATCTCTAAATTTGTTGCGTCAGCTGTGTCATTTTGTTTTCAATTTGTGTCGGAAAATGTTTTTTGTTTCGGATTCAAGTGAAATTTCAAGCAATGAAGAGAGTAAACAAAATCTGCGGCTTCAAAGAAAAATTATGAGGCAAAGATCGGAAATCTCTGATTTGCCGGATAGTAAGTATGTAATTACAAGAATCTGACATGTTGGTGGCTAATATGGATTTTTATAAGCTTATGTGTATTGTATTGCTTTATTACAGATTTGTTGATTATTTTCGTTTAAGTAAATCGGCGTTTAGACTTGTGTTGGAGAAAATAGCGCCTTTGATGAAGCATGGAGTACGATCTACTTTCATTCCAAACACAATAAAGCTAGCAACAAAAAACTCAGATAACTGAAAATTTACAAAATGTTGAAGCTTCGGAAATTCGAGAACAAATAAAAACAAGTTTTTTGTAATTCAAATTCAGTCTTTTTATTTTCCAGTAGTCTTCATATGGTAACAAGTAAATAAAATATGGAACAGTTCATTTGTATCTCAGTTAAGACACAACACAAAACTTAAAATATAAATAGATAGCGATGTATACATATAAATAAATAAGGAACAATTCATTGGTAATTCAGTTAAGACATCAAACAACAACTATACTACCGTTGGCATTGTTTATTGAGGACTTCCAATTCTTTTTGTCGTATTTGGATTCTTAAGTCTTTTAGTTCCATTTCCCTTTCATGTGCTCTTTGCATGGCTCAAAACCATTTGCTTAAAACTTCCCCCTCCTGTTGCGCGGCACTCTGCTTTGTTGTGGGTTATTTGTTTTTTGGTCTTACTTTTCAAGTCTCTCTACACTTAGAAAAACAGTTGGTTATTGAAATGGAATACTATTATACAATTTGTTTGTTACCTTCTGCCAACCATCACCGTCTCTCATCGGTGGCCCGAAAGCATTAAATTTTATAGAGATGCTATCCCATTGCTCCTTA
The DNA here is from genome assembly GCA_963668005.1 of Melieria crassipennis. Lineage (NCBI taxonomy): Eukaryota > Metazoa > Arthropoda > Insecta > Diptera > Ulidiidae > Melieria > Melieria crassipennis. The sequence goes on along the minus strand of OY764963.1, from coordinate 33,374,122 downwards.
AAATTTACGGGAATGTTACCCCTATTAAATCCTTTAGCAAGGCTTGGGTTTTTCTCCAGCTCGGCAACCAATGTGGCGAATTGAACACTACTTTCAACTTTTTCAAAAATTTTGTATTGATTAAAATTTATTTGAACAAACAAATTAAAATTTACTTACAAAATTTCGTTCCAGTCGTTGCCAAAAATTGTGTCGACTCAAAACTCGCCGTTTCCACTCAACGTCAACGTCAATATAACTTAGTCGATACCAAAAATGTGTCAATAGTTGTCAATTGTTATCGATATTGACACCAGTGATACCAATTAGTCGCTGTCAATATTATTCGTGTCGACGACGACAACCATAATAGGGGTGTACAAAATACAAAATTTAACGTTTTCCTGAATACAGTTTGCAACAATTGTAATGAGTTTTTGATAAAAAACAAAACGTAAACAATGAAGTGTGCAGTGGGCCAATGTCGGCAAAATAATACAAAAAAAACATGTAAGTAATTTGTGAATTTAAATATTTGTGATTGTTGTGCCATGTGTTGCGTTGTTAATATTTAATACGATTTTTACAAATTTTGTGTAAGCCGCAGATCTACACGCAATGCATTATTTGAGGTTCTCAAAAGACGCACTACAGAGAAGCATTTGGGTACATTTGTGGACGCGACAGTATCATTTTCATTACTGAAAGAATTTGACGAGGAGGGCGATTTTCCTTCAAGTTACAATGGGAATCATATACAGAAAACCTGATCGTTTTTAATTTTAAAAATAATATTGTTAAATTGGTTAAACAATTAAAATATGAATTGATATAAAATATTGAAAAATAGTATTTTTGATAAAATATATGTAACTATATTAAATAGCAAGAGTGTTATGTTGGTCAAACAGAGGCCAAATCTGCCTAACCTCTAAATCGCTCTAAGCAATTGATAAGTACAGTGCGTTTCAAAAATAAGTGTTGCTTATAAAACTTACAAAAGAAGGTACAGTAATGAATTATATATATTTTCTGAAAGGCTGTGCAAATATCTTTTTCGCATTATTATCAAAACTTTGTCCAGTCTCCGTTATTGTCAGTAAAAGCTTGGCATCTTTTGTTACAATTTTGGCTTATTTTTGAGTGTACTCCAAGAAACCCCTCGAAATCCGTTTAAATGCCAAAATGAGCTGTTTTGTTGTTGATATTCTTTTTCCTCTAAGCTTTGGCTTCATTAAGGACGATTTTCGATTGGGTTTCCATCTGGACTTTGAGATGGCCAATTTAGTGTTTCCACCCCAAATTTTCTCTATGCTATTTCAGACGATTTTCCACACGTTTTTACCAAATAGCGATTTCGACATGGTACTTCTATGAGGAATGCCCGATTTCAGAAGCCTGCGTCGGATAGGGGCCGTTGATATTTCGACTCTCTTCTGCGACTATGTTTCCTTCGCTTGCTTCAGGCTAAGAGTTGGAGTGTTATCAAACATCCGAACTACCGCCTTATATGAGTGGTTCTTTTCCTGTCCCTCCGTGGTTCGTCGTCAACATTTCCGAACTCTATACATCGACTGATCCACTTCCTTACAAATGAAACTGATGTTTTCGTGTAGGTATTTTGCGACTTGTGGAGGTTTAAATTTTGGACCGAATTTTGAGTTTACCGAAAACACTACTTCGAAACGCTTCAAAAATATAACACTCATTTTTAATTCTTGATATTTACGCGAAAACTTGTACCTAACTAAGAAAACAGAAACACGCGAAAACGGTATTTTAATATAGAAGATGATCTGATATTAAAACCATGGCAAACTTCTACGGTTAAAACGATATGGCCAACACTTAGGTGGGCAGTCCGATAAGTACTTATCCCCACCGCCCGATGGTGCCACTATCGTAAGAGAAATTTACTATCGTGTAGTACAAAATTTCAGCCATATTGGATTTGTAGTTTTGTTTTGACCGCGTGTGGAAACGAACGTGTCCGCGGATTTTAGAAAAATGGAAAAGGAGCAATATCGGTCGGTGATTCGCCAAAGTGGTCGCATTAGGCTACGAACTGCTGCCCTATCCACCTTATTCTAAAGATTTGGCCCGTGTGACTTCTTTTTGTTTCCAAACTTGAAAAAGTCACTCGCCGGGCCGAAATTTGAGTCGAATGAGGAGGTTATCGCCGCCACGGAGGCCTCCAGAAAACGTATTTTTCAGACGGGTTAAAGAAGTTGGAGCATCGCTGGGTCAAGTTTATCGAGTTGAAAAGAGACTACGTTGAGAAATAAATCGGCACTTTTCCAAAATTTTCGTTTTTTTTTTGTAGGCTAAGTACTTATCGGACCACCCACGTATTTTTGAAACGCACTGTAGGTATAAACTAAATAAATAACTATAAATTCATATGCATTTTCATATAATCTTTTTTTGGGAAATATTAATTTTGTAAAAAGTCGTACTCGTCCCACTGTTCCTTGACAGTTTGAAACAAGTCACCACCAAGTTCACCAGTCACTGGTGAAAATGTTTCAATTTTTCTGTCATTGATGTCATAACCTTGTTTTCTATAAACCTTGCTACGTACAAAACCCATAGTGAAATCAATAAAGTTTACCAGGTAGATGCCGTACACTTATTTCTCTGAGTAGCAATTGTCAATATGTCAATTTATTTCTGTCAGTTCGATTAACCTTTATTTTTGTTGTCGTTAAATTTAAAATTTACTTTCAGTACTCCACAAATATATATTTTCGTAATGTATTTTATGTTAGAAAAACATACTTAGAAACTGTAGTTGCGTTTTTAGTGTCGGTTTTGGTGCAGAACTTATTTTCAAACAACAATTTATTTTGAAATTTTTTCATACAGCACAGACGGGTTATGAACTCTGACATTTGCCAGCAAAATGACATTAACTGTCAGAAAAAAGTGTACGATGAAGAGAGAGTTCCTCCTATCTGGCACACTATTAATTTCACTATGCAAAAACCAAATGTGTGTCAGCATGCTAGTACAGTTGCGGGCAAAATAATAGTAGTGCTGCTACTAAATATAGTGCGACATGTTAAATTTGCGGCTTCGCCTTTTTTTTGTTCAACCGTAGGATACTTTTATATAGGCAGAAAACAGAAAAAAGCATTTCTATAATTCCATGCGTTTGTAGCTAATGTTAAAATTTGATTTTTGGGTTAGATTTACTTGGATTTATTGAGCATGTTTAACGTTTTATGGAGGTGCTGCTATTTATTTGATCAATAAAACGATGGATCAATGTGTATATGTACGAATCTTGCAGGAAATCGTGCTACCGTATGTCCGTGAAAAAACGCCACTGCTTTCGGTCTTTCAACAGGAATATAACCTAAAGCATACAAGGGTCGCACGAAAGGGGCTTCGCAAGAGCAGGATTAGGGTCATGGAATGGCTCGCACAATCACCAGACGTGCTCCAATACGTGAAGAGAGCAGTTGCTCACTATAATCTAACAAATAATAATCAACTTTGAGGAGCAGTAGACCACGCAGGGAATATATAATACCTAGAGAAATATATGAAAATTTGGTTAATTCAATGCATCGGATCTGTGCTGCAGTAATAGCGAACAACAGTCACGCAACTAAATATTAATTTGAAGAAAAATTACATTATTACTATTTAACCACTAAATCTTTTAAAATGTAACACCATTTTTTTTTTCACTTTTATGAAAGTAAAGCGTACTACTATTTTTTTTACCCTCCATATTTTGGAGCTTTTTGCGCATTTAATTTAAAACGAATCAAACTGAGTATAATTCTCAAGTTTTCTTTAATGATTGTATTGTTAACGCATAAGTATAACTTGTTAAAAAAAATACAAAGTAAATAGTTGTAAAGAAAAGCAGATTATTTTTTTCTTAATTTTCTTTTCGTAGTATGCGTACTACTATTATTTTGACCGCAGCTGTATACGTTTTTAGAGCTTTCATTGTAGTACTCTTCGTAGTACAAAAATCCTATGTCTGTCAGAGGTATAAATAAACGATATTATGAAATATGTTGTAGCCCTGCTTCTGACCAACATCTTGAAGATATGAGTTAAGGAAATAGCCTTAAAGAAACATTCTACACCAATTTGTGCATTATGTGAATGCTCTGATTTAGTCAGACTAAAGACTCTAAAAAGTTTTTGCACATACATATTTATCTGTGTTGCCAAATTGTCATACTATTTATCTACTGTTACACGAATATATTTGAGAAATGTCTGTTATTAACTAACAATTGCTGATGTAAACATTTTGGTTCTTGTTGCAGACCAGCAAATTCTTCGCTACATGTCGGTAAATTACCTTTCCTGCCAGTGCAATTCCTCTAAAATTCAAGCCTTCGTATAAATGGAAATGAAATTTGAAACACATGCAAAGCCCACATATAAATTCATTTGCTTCCACTGACACAGCAAAAAATATGGACTATTGCAATCGATATAATTCCATGCAGTTAAAGCTTGTTTTTCAACATTAATTACAACAAATATTGTAGGAAGCCTGATGTGAAACTGAATAGCAGCGTTGATCAGCAAATGCAATGGACTTAAAGGCATAAGTAGACTACATGAACATGTTCAAAGGAATTTATGTTTCCATGTCAATCGTGTGGGAGAAACGAGACGACATAATGAAAGTGTTACAGTGTTATTTACTTATATTTACATAACACAAAACATAAAAATGAATATTTATATCATAAGCTCTTAAATAAAATAAAATAGTATTTATATATTTATATTCCAAATGAAGAGCGAAGTGAAAAATAAACTAATGCATTTGAAAAATTTTACGGAGGGGACACTAAAGCGGGAACACCGTCAAAATATTTTAATTGCAAAACGTAAAAGTTAATATGGATATAGTAATACTAATACATAAATATGAAAATATGCTATGTGTTTAACAACAACAGAAATACGATATTTTACGCTCGAAAGATAACTGTAATAATTAAATAATACATACAAATTATACCAATAAATGTTAAACAACTAATATAAGGAAACGCGAGCAATCTATGTACTCGTATAAAAACTTAAATGCACACTTAGTGTGAATTTTTTTTAGTTTACTTTGTTAGTGGTTTCCTTGGTTTGTTTCATTTGTAGTGAGTTACTTGAAGGGAGTTATTTTAACTTGAAAAACGAATAACTTCTACTTTTTATTTCTTATACACATACGAATATTGTTAAAAACAATAAAAAACAATTGTAGGCCAATACAAATCACCTAAGATTATTAAATCTTTCAAATTTTTAAAGAAACGCGCATTAAAGTCCAAAATACACAAATGATAACTGAATAAATACATTTGGGTTCATTTTCTTACATAATATAATAATAAAGGAAAAAACTATTACATCGGTAAATTATAATTAATACTGTATTCTGAAATGAATATTAATAAAAATATATTTAATTAATAGGCATCGGTGTATGTTTGGAATTTTTCCCAATACATTTGGTAGCAATTAAAGCAGATTTACATAACTTTGTCATTCATTGTTAACGGTAATTATTTATATTTCAATCACTTTTATAATTTTATTCTCAGAGAAGCCCCTGTGATTAGGAACTGTTGTATATGAAATGTAGCGTAGACCCTTCTATTAATTTAAAAGCCTCAGAGGTAGAATTGCTGGTTGTGCGAGTATTGGGATGTGAAAGAATATTAAAGGAAACGCAATTCTAAACATCTTTTCAAATTTATATTTAACTTAATGAAAATTACCAATTGGCTTTGTTTCATACAAAAAAAATTAGGTGTTTGAGTTTAATTTTTCTTTTATATACATTTCTTCCACAAAGTTACTTTTGTAGTGGTACTTCTCCCCAGACAAGACATGGCGGTTTTGCACTAAATTCATACTGCACTATGCTTTCCACTACCACTACATGTAGTGGTTAATGAAAGAAGTTCTACTAATCAATAAGTTTATTTAGTGATAGTGCAAATTTCTTCTTCTAAGTTACTTTTCAGTGGTAACTTTTTCCACAAACACTTTCTACTATTCCACTACCACTATTTAGTGGTAGTGGAAAATTCCCAGCAGACCACGTAGTGGTAGTGGATTTTAGTGCAACACCCCCATATCTGCTAAATTTGATCACTGACAAAAAGGTTGCACCGAAGATAATATAAATAAAAATGTGCCGCACGCCATACATTACAAAATTAACAACATTGTCTGACCGACACAGCATTTTTTTATTACAGCTGAGTGCCAACCTTCTTACGCTCTCGTAAATAAGAGCGTTAACTAGAAGTGCTTAAATTTGAAAATGTTGCGATTGCTGCAAGTTGTCAAGCATTGGTACTTCATTTCGACAACACGTAATGTTGTTGTCCTCCACAACAAGCCAGCTTGAAATGGTGGTTGTTCTGGCAAAATTACGCGATTACTTTTCGTTCGCTAGTTTTGCTCGTCTGATTTTGTTCTGTCCGTAAAAAAACAAGAGAATTCAATAAACGAATTTTAAAATAAACAAAAAGATCTGAACTTAACATTTTGAGCATAATTAAGATATTTAATATTTACGAGGCCATTTTAATTTAATGCAACAGCAATTTCACGGTATCGGCGAGAGAAACTTCAATGTGAGCAACTTTAAAAATTAAATTAATATATGACAATATGAGCTCTTATGTAACTTGAAAAGAAAACTAGTCAATATTTTTGGTAGTCGTTACTGATGCACCAATCTATAGACCTCGTGTTCCCGCTCTTAGATTTCGACGCGGGGTTCTAGTCAAACTTTACCTTATTACCGATAAATCACAATGATGACGTGAACTATGGATAAACTAATGTTTTTTTTATGGTGGAATAATAATAATGTTATTGCATCATCATATTTTTTATAAATCTGATTTACGGTTGCGTTTGGGAAATCACCGCACGGGTATATCGCCGCTGAGCACGAAAATACATATGTATGTTACTATTATGTGCCAAGCTTCAGAGCAGCTAAAAAATAAAAGGCAACAACGGTATTGTTCCAATAACCATAGTGAAATAACCAGCGTTCAGGTTTTGACAAAATTTTGCTGTAGTATACTATCACTTGTTCTTGACCATCTATTATCTGTGATAGCACACCGCCAATACTGTGTCCGCTTGCATTTGTATCCAGCACAAACATCTCTCCGGGCACAGGGAATGCCAGTATTGGAGCAATGCACAGTTTTTCTTTCAGTCGTGCAAAAGCCAGGGGTCGAACCGAGCGATCCGTGAACGTACAACTCTTCACGTAAAAGTTATGATTTCGTATTACGCCATACGTGAACGAGTACTGGCTAATACTACGTTTACACAGCGAGATTAACTCATCGAGATTAAGATAATCTCGTTGCCCGTTTACATAGAGATTAACTTGAATACGATTAATCCAACACACAAACCTTTTCGCGCTACATGCCCTTCGCCAACAAAGAAACGCATTATTCCTTGCAATGATTAATCCAACACACAAACCTTTTCGCGCTACAATTCATTTTTTTGTTTATTTTTGCATGACTTCGCTTAGTGATGATACAAAAATAACCGATTTCAGCCAAATTTGCAGAGTTGCATTGGGGAAATACGAGATTACTTTGTGAGATTAACTTTTAATCGCCCTTTTTGCGAGGTTAACTATGTATGGGTAATCGCGCATTTTGATACGAGATTAACGACTTAATCGCGCAAATCGAGATAATCTCGTCGGTGTAAACGTAGCATAACGTAATTCGGTATGATGCCTTCCGAAAGTGCGGACGTTATCGAGTATTTTCTTACGAACTGTCATTCGATCAAAAAATTGTGTTCGTAAACGACAAGAAAAGAAAATTAATGTAAGAAATTCAAAAAAATATTATGAAAGACCAATTATATCGCTAAAAGGATTATTTTATTTAATTGCAATATTTATGTCCCATTCCAATCAAATAGTCGCAACCAACTTACTGTGAAACCTAAATTGGAGCGTTGAGCGTTGCGTTTTCTGACGCAACGCTCTCGCTCAGTGCGGCATACCGAAATTGAAGCGTTGCGTTGGGATTGTAAAAATCATGAAATGTAAAAAATATCTGTTTAGTTGCCAAAAAAACAACAAATTATTATTATTTTGCAAAACTTAGCTCTTATTTGAATAAATTCCTCACAATTTAAATCAAATCAAATATAAATTACAGGCGTTTTTGTTAGTCGCAGCCAACTTCAACCGCTAACGCCTTGTCAAAATTGGAAATTCGAATAGCTCAGCGTCAGAGCGTTTCAATTGCGGTTTGCCCCATACATTGTGTATGGGCATGAAGCAATTTTGACAGTTGCTTGCCGCTGACGCTCCAATTTAGGTTTGACTGTAACAGTCACCATGTTGGTAAACACCACTTGCAAGAAGAGCAAGGGCTGATGCTAGTTGCAGCGTTGGTTGAGCCGCTGTAGACTGCTGCGGGTCAAAACTTAACTTCTCCAAGACATATTTAAATGCTTCTTTAGTTAAGCGAAATCTTTTTACAAATCTGTAAGAGAACTTTGTACAGTGTAAGTTTCTTCTTATATGTTTTATTTAACTTACGCTGCGCTTGGTAAATCTTATGGATTGCTTTGGTCCCTTAATCGCCTTCGCACAATTCGTTCGTCACCATCACTTTCATCGGATGATAAAAAAAAGAGTAAGGCACCGTCCATAATCTCTTTGGTACAACTTTTGTTCAAAAATGTCACAAAATAATAAAAATTTTGCATCGGAAATTTTCAATTTAAGATTTGAATGCAAGCTGTCACTATAAAAATTGTAAAAGAGGACAAAAAATCTAGTACACTTTGAAATAATTACGATCAAAATTGTAAAAGAGGGGGAAATCTATTACACTTTGAAATAATTACGATCCGTTCGCTTTCGTATGCCATCATCCCATTTTTTCACACGATTAACGTATCACGGAATTTTCTTTCGTTCGACCCCTGCTCCTGCTCTTCGCTCCACTCGAAGGCTTGATTCTTCTTCGTCAGTTCGTGCAAGCTGCTGGCTATGTTCGCAAATCCAGGAACAAATCGTCGGTAATATGTGCACAGGCCCAGGAAACTGCGAAGTTCGTGTTGATTGCGTGGTCGGGGCCACTCCTTCACCGGAAATCGTGTGACCCAGATACTTGACCTCCTTCTGGAACAGCGCTCCTTTGGATTGAGTGTAATCCCGGCTTTTTGTATTCGCTCGAATACCTCCTTCAGCTTTTCCAGGTGGTCGTCAAAGCTTTTACCCATCACGATTATGCCAGCGAGGTACACCAGACACGTCCGCCAATGTAGCTTTTTGGCATACGTTCCATTAGCCGTTCGAATGTTGCTGGTGCGTTGCAGAGTCCAAACGGCATGACGGTGAACTGTCACAAACTATCGTCAACACTGAAAGCCGTTTTCTCCTTGTCCTTGTCCGCAAGCTCCACCTGCCAATAGCCGCTGCACAAGTCGAGCGTGGAAAACCACTGCGTGCCTGACAGTGCGTCCAGGGTGTCATCGATCTGAAGTAGTGGATAGCTGTCCTTCTTGGTCACGTCATTGAGCTTCCGATAGTCCACACAAAACCGGGTACTGCCATCCTTTTTCTTGACTAGCACGACCGGCGAGCACCAAGGGTCTGACGAGAGCTCTATGACCTTTTCTTTCCGCATGTTTTCGATTAAATTTGTGACCTCTCCCCTCTTGGCCAGAGGAACTAGTCTTGGCGTTTGAAGGATCGGCTTCGCACATCCGGTGTCGATGTTGTGCTTCACTATGGCTGTTCTTCCGCCTGCTTGTGCTGCAAATATTGACCCATAGTGCTGCACGAATGATCGCGCCTTCTGTTTCTGCTTGGCTGTAAATTCGCTGCTCCACTAGTTCTCCCGTGGTATGGCGTCCACGTTAAAACCGCTTTTCTTCTTCCTGATGGACTCCTCTCGCAATTGACAACTGCTTCTCTACACTCGCCAATTACTGCATATTTTCCGACATATATTGGTGTATTAAGCGGGTTCAGTATTCTGAGTGGTATTTTGCCGTTTTTGGGTTCCACTAGTGTACGTCCTATTATGATGTTGTCGTTTCAGCTGCGGGACAAGGACGGTGGGGCAGCAGGTTGTGGGGATCGGGTCACGCCTTTTTAGGTTAACCCTTTCTAGTTTAACGCCTCCTCCTCCTGAGCCCTGCGATTGTTGGCTGAGTCTCGATTGTCACGATTCCTCGTTTCGGGCGTTTGCGATCGAGAACGGGAACGCTTCTTTCGTAGACGGCAGTCCCGTGCTATGTGGCCCTGCTTGTCACATAGCCAGCAACTGACTCTAGGCGAAAATACCCGTGGCCTGGCTGTTGTCTCAGAGCTTACGGTCTGAATCGATATGTCGCTTTCCGGTTGAATTCAGCGTATCTTTCAGATGCATACCGAGAACCCCCACTCCATGCTGCCTCATATGTCATCGCGCTGGTTACAGTCTCCTTAAATGTCGGCTGCTCATCATCAACGAACAGCGACGTGTCTCTGTGTCATAAACACCTTCGATGAACGCCTCCAGCTCCTGCGTTCCGAACTCGTGCGCAGCCCAATCGAAGCCTTGTGCCTCACATGCCTCTCGCAAGCGAAGCTGCAATTCCACCTTTCCGCAGCAGTCGGCAAATTCCAGACAGCCAACTCCATTTTCAGCTGGGCCACCTTCAGTTTCACCATGTTTTTTTTTATTTTCAGTAGCACAATCCCACTTCTGACACCAAATGTTACGAGAATTAGTTCTGTAGGTTTATTCGTTTCTCTGGATTGTGCCTCCAAATAAAACACACTTTAATTCTAAACGCAGTTAGTAACCAGCAATCACTTTATTTACAAGTTCACACTTTACTGTCTTTAGACTTATTCCTTATTGGACTACTCCGTATTTCACCTTTGCTTGCTAAACCAGTGACTATGTGACGCGAAACTGAGAGGGGAGAATGATTTTCAGACCAATTTTTTCTTTTTCCGATCGTCCGATAGTGTACAGGTTTTCATACCCAAACATTCGGTTACCAGTAAATTGTTTGCATCCTTAAGTGCTAATTTTACTTAATTTTTGCAAATATAGCATTGCAAACCACCTTGTTTTACTGGTCTAAGTATTTTTAATTGTAACGCGTACCAACAAAAAGCAGAAATAAATTATTTCATTCGCTTAAGTTAGGAGATATTCGGTTGCTTTTTCCTTTTCCAATTTTTTTCTTTTTCCGATCGTCCGATAGTGTACAGGTTTTCATACCCAAACATTCGGTTACCAGTAAATTGTTTGCATCCTTAAGTGCTAATTTTACTTAATTTTTGCAAATATAGCATTGCAAACCACCTTGTTTTACTGGTCTAAATATTTTTAACTAGCTCGGCCCTGCGGCTTTGCACGCAAGCTCTTCTGTTTCCCCCGATACGAATTCTTAACCCATTCTTGAGCCCATCAGATTTTGATTAAAAAAAAACATGTGTCTATCTTTGATTTCGAGTGTCTTAAAAATTTTGAAGTCAGAAGGCCCTTTAAATCATATGTTTTCACATTTACTCCAAACAAATTCTTAACCCTTGGTTTACCATGGTAGATTTAGATTTAAAAAAAATTAAAAGCACGTTTTTATTATTTCCCGATTTAACTGCTTTTGATAAGTTTGAAGTCAGAACGCCCAATAAATCTTGTTTCTCCATACAAATTGTTAACCCATTGTTGACCCCGTTAGATTTTGATTTTCAAAAAAGTGAAAAACACGTGTCAGATTATTTCTCACAAAGAGTACTTTCCCCAAGTTTGATGTCAAGTCTAATTCATATTTTTCATTTCACAGTTTCTCCATACATACTTTTAACCCGTCGTTGATCAAGTTAGATTTAGATTTTTAAAATAATGAGAAACACGTGTCTAATTATATATATTTCAATTATTTTTATAATTGTTGAAGTCAATAGGCCCATCGGTTCGTGTTGTTTGTTTCGGAGTCTTTCCGCAAATAAACCTTAACCCATTGTTGGCCAGTTAAATTTTGATTTTCGAAAAATTATAAAATACGTGTCGCATAAGTTTTGATCTATATATATTAGAATATTTTCAGGAAGTTCAAATTCAATATGTTTATTAAACCACGTTTCTTCATACAACACTTTAAGCCATGTTTTGCCTTTTTAGACCCCGAATTTCAAAAAATCCCTTCTTGGCGAAGGTTCATTCTTCAAGATGTACCTACAGTCCTAAAATCATGTTTGTAGCTTCAGCGGTTTGGGCTGGGCGATGATAAATCAACCAATCAATCAGTCAGTCAGTCAGGATAAACAATCTATGTATACAAAAATGGAAGCGGTACCACGCCCCCGTGTCAAAAACCCACCCCATTCCTCCTGTCGAAGGACACGACCCAATCGTTCGTTTGTACCGAGTGTCATTGATGTGAACGCTCTAATGCCACGCCCCTTGTCCAACGCCCATTAAATTTTACCGGTGGAATGAGACGTTTACGTCATGACTCTGTACCAAATTTCAATGCTGTGCGAATTACAATTCCGGAGATATACCATATTAAAAAATTTAGTGGTATGGGCGGTGCCACACCCCCTAGTCCAAAATCCACCCTATTCCCCCTGCCGAAGGACACGACCAAATCGTTAGTTTGTACCGAGTTTCACTGATGTGAACGCTATAGTTCGAAAGTTACACCGGAATTTAGAAAGTGCCACACCCCTTGTCCAACGCTTATTAAATTTTACCGGTTGAACAACATGTTTACGCCATGACACTATACCAAATTTCAATGCTATACGACTTCTGATTCCGAAGATATTCCGTATTAAAAAGTTGGCTTGTATGGGCGGTGCCACGCCCCCTTGTCAAAAACCCACCTTATTCTCCCTGTCGAAGGACACGACCAAATCGTTAGTTTGTACCGAGTTTCACTGATGTGAACGCTATAGTTCGAAAGTTACACCGGAATTTAAAAAGTGCCACGCCCCTTGTCCAACGCCCATTAAATTTTACCGGTCGAACAACATGTTTACGCCATGACACTGTACCAAATTTCAATGCTATACGACTTATAATTCCGAAGATATTCCGTATTAAAAAGTTGGCTTGTATGGGCGGTGCCACGCCCCCTTGTCAAAAACCCACCCTATTCTCCCTGTCGAAGGACACGACCAAATCGTTAGTTTGTACCGAGTTTCACTGATGTGAACGCTATAGTTCGAAAGTTACACCGGAATTTAAAAAGTGCCACGCCCCTTGTCCAACGCCCATTAAATTTTACCGGTCGAACAACATGTTTACGCCATGACACTGTACCAAATTTCAATGCTATACGACTTATAATTCTGAAGATATTCAATATTAAAGAATTGAGTTGTATGGGCGGTGCCACGCCCCCTTGAATAATGCCACGCCCCCTATGCTAAGAACCTTCCACACGGTGCCCGTAAACACACACGTAATATTTTATTAAAATAGGTCTGGTGGTTTGGGAGTCTATAGAACACATACGAAATTTATTTGATTTTTATATATATAGATTGTAACGCGTACCAACAAAAAGCAGATATAAATTATTTCATTCGCTTAAGTTAGGAGATATTCGGTTGCTTTTTCCTTCAGTTCATGTCTCATTGAGTTTGCCGTTTCTAGTGCAGCAAGAAACAGTGATGGCAAGTTGAACTCTTTTCAAACGCAGAGCTGCAACTCCAGCAATTCAAGGTTTTGAGGGCAGTCAGCAAAAACTGAAGTAAAATCATATTAAAACCAGTTGCACCTAGGCTTGCCACCTTTTTGAAATGGCTATGGAGGACACTTAAAAATGCTATAAACAATCATACATTTGTAGTTTTCAGAGTACGAGTGTACATGTATTTAAACTTTGATATACGTACATACATATATAGTACATATGTATGTATACAGAAAAGCCAAAAAACATATTTAAAGACACTTTAACATTTAAACATAAAGATAACAAAACAAGTAAGCATAAAAACATAAATACGAAAACAATAAAAAAAATTAATTCATTTACATAAATATGTCTTATGTCTTTTTCAAAGTCGATTTGCTTTTAAATAAAAATTTGTCATTGCTTTTTGCTGCTTTAACCAGACTTATATTGTATTTAATGAGATCAAAAAATTAATAATAATGAGATCATAAGAATTTGAGTTTTTAGAAAAAAATGAAATTCAACTCAAATTAGTTCTAACCGAGATGCCATTCGCACGAAAATGTTGATTTTTATCGAAATCAATATCAATTAGTTAAGTCTGCTTTTATACGAAACATTGTTAATTTCAACTCAGATTATTATGAAGCATTTCGTGTTTGTTAGCAAAGGAAATAGTAAAATCGACATGTTTCGTGTTCGTGGAGGACATTTTACCCTCTTTGGAGGACGGAGGACATTTGAGTTATTTGGAGGACTGTCCTCCACAATGGAGGACGGGTGAAAAGCCTAGTTGCACCATACTTATGACGTTTTTCAGGAACAACGTTTTTTTGCAATAAATTTTCTATAAACGTACTACAGAATGAAAGCAAAAAAAAACTATTATTTTATTTGCCAATAAATATCGAACGCACCAGTAGCCCCTGCCCAGGCTTTTGTATGGGGAATTAGCTTTACGAACCCTAATCAACTCTGGGGCCTAGTTTGCACGAATTTGCAACTCTGGGGCCTGGTTTGACCGAATTAGCAACCGTGACCCCTCTCAGTTTCGCGTCACTTAGTCGTTGGCTAAACCAAGACTGTCCCTCTGCGCTGTACCCGGCTGCCTTTTATACTTAGTAGGGACATAAATACTGTTACACACGTTTTATGCTATAAAATTAAATGTAGTGAATGTTTTTGGGCTAATTTTTGTTTACATATTTATTGATATATATTGTATACAAAACTCAAACATTTATTCGAAACGTCCGCCTTTGGCCTTCACGCACGAAGTCGGACTGGCCAATCATTAATAGCCGCACACACCTCATCCATCGGAAAATTGGCCACAGCACGAATCAAAGCTGTCTTAAGAGAATCAATGTTGGGGTGTCTTTTGAGTCAGCCGAAAATTCTTCATGAATTCTTTTTCGCCCAACGAAGGCAAATTATTTGTTTTCTTCTGTTTCTGATTTCTTCTCTTCTATCCTCCTTAACCGCTAAAAGTGTTAACATGCACAATTTTTCCAGTTTCATAGGCAAAATTTCAATTTGTAAGCTGTTGTCAATAGGTCTGTTTGGCAAGATTTCCAGTAAAAATTATCCAGTAAAAAATATCAGGAGAGTAAGTCAGATTACGCTCCCTAAAATCAAACTATCCAAAAAAGTAAACAAACAGCAATTTGTAAGAATTTGCAAGTTTTAACTCTTGGTTATACCACTGGTACTTGGCCCACTCACAATACACAGTAAAAAGGGTGTAAACAGGAGAGTTAAAGAACGAAACAGCTGATTTAAAAGTTTCATTTAAGGTTTGAAGCGGTAGTTAAAATTCAGTTCAGATAGAAATTTAATGCAAAAGGTAAATAGTTTGTTGGGCTCAATCTACGATCCTTCCCTTTCAGCTGCAGCAAGTAAAGTTGAGCAAGACGGTTGTTGGTCAGCAGACTCACGAACGCACAATTTCTTTGCCGGTTGCATTTTCCTCCAAATGTTTGCAAAAACTATTTGTCTTTGCAGTCGATCATATGGCAGCCAGTTATATGTTTTTCTTGTTCTTATTTTAACTGGCTAAATGTTACTGGACAAAATTTCTCCAGTAAAAAACTTGCAAGTTCTCATGAAATGAACAGTTAAACAGGATCCAGTAAAAATTTGTACAAATTCGTACAAATTATCCGTACCAAAACGGATCTAATCAGCCCTGTTCCAGAATCCGAATCGGATTCGAATCGAAATGAAATCCGATTCCGATTTGAAGAGGTGTTCTGCAATCGAGCGGAATTGTCACATTCAAAGTTTATTTCGAATCCGATTGTTAGCAAATTAAACAAACCTTCAGTCAGCTGTTTGCTTGAAATGTTCAAATGAAAAAGGCAATTGTAAAATTTTGTGAGAATTTTTATTTTATTAAATGAGTTCGGTTATTTTATTGGTAGTATTGCTTGAGAACGAGCAGTCCGCCGTTGAAAAAGTAAAGCGTAGAATTTTGCGAGACCACAGCAATCCGATGGAATTGCCAGATTCTTCGTAACTAGTACAAGTTATATCAGTTATGTTCAAAATTTCCTATTTAAGGTTTATTGCTCAGTACCGCCTTATCAAAGCAGCATTCAACATGATCTTGACCGAAGTGAAACGTTTTCTTCGGCAATGCTCCATTCCGACAGATTTGCAATTAGCGACGGCTTTGCGATTTCTTGCCGAAGGAGGCTATCAACGATCGGTAGAAAAGGCAACCGCCTCTTCCATTTCGCAAAGTGTGCTTCTTAAAAGGTTCACCCCCGGTCGCTTCCTTCTCATCTCACTCTTCCAATCAACCCAGGCCTATGATTAAAGAAAATTGTAAACAATTAATCGATTTTATTTAGTTTACTTTTAACCTTTTTTCCATTCCGTTATATTTTTTGTTGGTGGTCCTTACCCGTTCAGCGACTGTGTTAAATTCTTCCAATTATTTTCTACCTCGACTTTGTCGCCTTTACAGAATCCCTTCGCCACGTCCTCCAAGAAATCCAAAAGCATTTTGCTCTGGTCAGCAGTTTTATGATTTTCTTTGATAAGAAATGCATTTTTTAGTTTGTTTTAAAACGGTGTTTAAATTATTTACTTACATTTTCGTTGTTTGTTTTCGTTTTGCTGCTTTCCGATTTCAATTCCACCAGCTTTTTGTTTAACGGAATACTTCCGACAGTAATTTCCGACAATCGGAATGCAGAACACCAAATTTCCGATCCAAATTCGTTCGAACTTAATCGGATTTGAGAATAGGGTTGCATCGGAAAATATTTCCGATAATCGGAATTTAGAACACCGACGGTCGGAATCAAATCCATTTCCGATCCGATTCTGGAACAGGGCTGAATATGTAGTGATTAGCATCATACAATTTGTATGTGAAGTGGTGGCAGAACAATGCAAATGCAATTGCAATAAATTTCCAAACAAGAAACATCTGATTAGGTTTCACCACGAATTGTAAACGCAAAGCTAAAATAAAATTTTTATGAAAAATTGCCAACAAGCAATGCAAAATAATAGCAAAAATGCGAACGCTAAAAGCAATTTTCTGAACGGGATTTTCTTAGACATTAATATTTTATTAATTAATTTACAGCAAGATTCAGTTTTATTGGAAAACTAATAGTAATTTTCTGGCAGCCAAACAAGTCCGCAAGGTGCTCCGGACAATAGATAAATAGAAAAAACAGCTGAGCACAAATTCACCATGAATTTAATGTAAAAAAAAAAATTAAATTTGTATGAAAGGAGGCGAATGTTTTACGTAAAATAATAGACAAAGAGCAACAGTCTACACCATTGTAGGGCATGCAAACCGCATATATGTATAAACTAAGATGTTTAGAGTGATAAACAGTTATTCCGGCAAACCTTTTCACATAAAACCTAATAGTTTCAATTTTTTCTCATGCAGCCAATTTGCAAGCAGCTGATTTCTTTACTCTCTGTTTATCTTGGTTATCTAGATAATCACACGTATAGGAAATTTCAGCTGTTTTTGGCAAAATGAGTAAGTGTAATGTCTTTATTGTCTCTGATTTAAATAAATCCTAAAGGTCAAACTCCATGAAGCGGGTTTCAGGCGTTCAGGCTTTGTCGCGTTATGACGTTTCACGATTTATTTCTTTTTGCAATGTTGTATGCTCCATAACACGCGTTTCACGCTTCTGCTTCTTCTTCTTACGTCAGCTAATGCTAATTTTTAAATGTCAAACTGCTGATTGATTTCGTTGTGAATTGTGAGAAAATTAAGGAAAATTGTGAAAAAGAACGAAATGAAACTGCTATACGGCGTTATAGACTTTATAGAATTTACTGATTTCATTTTAAACACAATAAATGCATATCGAAAATTGCAACAAATAAAAAAAAGATTCAATTTAATTCAATTTGTAATAAATTATTAAACAGGTATGAGCAAAATTCGATATACAACGCATAAGCTATCGAATTTCCAATACAGCGAAGACCAATAGAGCGAAGTTTCGTCTATCAAAGAATTATGCTAATTTTTAGAAATTTCTTCACATTTTATGTAAAAATATTGGATGTAAAATGTTGAATGAAACGCGAAAAATTAGAGGTGCTTATGAATGGGAGTCGTGCGCAGGGCTGCACAGAAAATACTGAAAAGCATACAGTTTATGATAACGTATGGCTCAGTTGTATGGGCAAATAAAACCAATCAACAGTCCATTATCAAGGCGCTCAGTAAACTCCAGAGATTAGCATGTTTATGCATGACTGGGGCTATGAGAACGTGTCCAACAGTATCCATGGAGGTTCTGCTTGAACTTACACCTCTTCACATACATATACAAACCCAGGCGAAGAGGGCTATCCTACGGATGACTGAAAACAATATCGGGGCTGGAGGATTCTTGGGCCGTAAGAAGCTTAATATTCTTTCGAACCAATATCCAGAGATAGCAATACCGAGGGACACTATCACAACGAAGTTCAGTTTTATCAAGAGATTCAAAACCGAACTTAGTAACAAAAGGAACTCGGTAGGGATATCAGAAGCGTATCTGATAAACCAATACATGATAACCTGGTACACGGATAGATCCCTTACGGATGAAGGTACCGGGATTGGTGTATATGGGGGATTAGATACTCGGAACCCACGGGTAAGCGGAATACCCAATATTTCAAGCGGAAATATACGCTATTGAAAGGTGTGCTTACTTCATCTTAGCGAGGAACTACCGGAATCGGAGAATTGCGATCCTGTCTTATAGCCAAGCGGCAATCGGGGCTTTAAGCTCATACCAGGTATCCTCGAAACTGGTAATGGAATGCCTTGAAAAGCATAATGAGCTAGGCCTGCACAATCAGGTATGGGTCCTCTGGGTTCCGGGCCACGCAGGTATAGTAGGAAACGTGATGTGTGACGAACTCGCAAGAAGGGGCGCATCAACCCCATTCGTCGGCCCAGAACCTTTTTGTGGACTGGGAAAGGGAGCTTTATCAATCCTAACCAGGAAAGACGAGATAATCAGCAGGAATAAATACTGGGACAATCAACCAGGTCTGGAACATTCCAAGGCGATTATCGGGTCATATAGTAGGAAAAGATTCGAGGAATGTATGAGTTTATCAAAGAATAACCTGAGATTCATTACAGGTATCATGACAGGGCATTGTAGGTTGAATTATCACCTAACTAAACTAGGAATCCGTGCAAACGGACATTGCAGGTTCTGTTCGCAGGAAAATGAAACTGCAATGCACATACTAGGAGAATGCCCTGTACTTATGCATGATCGGAAGAAGCACCAAGGGGACTATCTCGTCAGAGGTGCAAACTGGGACTCCAGAGGTATAGGAGATATATTAAAGTTCCTCTCGGTAGTTGGGCTCACAGATGAACTGTGAGTCCATGAAGGGGTCACAATAGATCTTTAGGTCGCGGTGCACTATCCCCACTAATAATAATATAGTTTTTACTTTTGCCGCACTATAGGGTCTCGTGGTGGGTGGAACATGCTCACCGCCTTATTGTGCGTGCTTTTGCACAACGCACAAGAATTTCCCGGCATTTTTTAATACACACGGACGATTTTCAATTTAGTACTGTTTAATTTGTTTCACTCAATCACTTTTTTAAATAAAAAGCACAGAATCACAGCAAGGCGAACAGTAAACAGTAAACAGCATTTTGGCGCGGCTTTAATAATAATAATTGACTGGCACGACAGCCCGCTTACGCGAGACTAAGGCCAAGCTTCCCGCAACCACCCGTGTTGTGCGTGTGAATTTGTACGCGGGTGGAGGGACCTACAGTTTTATGCCGGTTCCGAACGGCAGGTTGGGATCTTTTTTCATAAGCAATTTTTACTCTCAGAGGTTTGCCATTTCCAGCTGAGAGGACAGCCACCGAAAGAGAAAACGAGTTTTCCCGTTATTTTTTTAGGTGTTATTACAGGCAGTATTTGAACCTGAGGTTGCTGCCTTCGACTCGCGGTCCAACGCACTAACCAACTGAGCCACGGCGGCTGCCGGCGCGGCTTTACAAATATTAAAAAAAACATGACAAATATATTATACAAAAGTCTCTCTATCGCATTATCTTAACACCCCCTCCCAAATTGCACTCCCATTGAAGTGCAGCCCCCGCACTCATATTTCTGCATGAAACAAGAGAAACAGAAAAAGTTTTGCTTTGTGAAAAAGTGCACAAAGTCCAGAGCACAACTTAAAAATAACGGCAGAAATGTCTTAAGGCACAAGTCGGCGGAACATTTTTTGTTTCTTCACAATCTCAACATTACTTAAAGAAATAAAACTATTAGGTATGTAAATAAACATAAATAAGTATAAATTATTTTTATTTAGTTTTTTGTCTTTCCTGCAACATTTGAAAAAGTGGATTTAGCACCTTTTCACTCTAAGCCAGCTAGTGCATATTTCTTGTTTGTTTAGTATGAACATTTCCAAAACGTGTGGTATGCATGGAAAAGGTACTAAATTTCTAGCGTACACGCAACTCTAGTATCTCTGTTTGACAGCATTTCTAAATGTAAACAAAGGAAATAAGAGCGAAATTTTTCTAGTTGGCATAGATACCTTGTTATTGTACCATGGACTTAAGTAACTCCTTTTTGAAGTGAAACTTCTTTACGCATGCTTGACTTGGGGAGTAAGCTGGCGAACGCGTTACGAGAAGTGTGAGCGGGCGAGGCGAACGGGAGTTGAGTGGTTTACGCACGCTTGACTTGGGGAGTAAGCTAGCGAACGCATGACGTAAGCGTTACGAAAAGTGTGATCGGGCGAGGCGAACGGGAGTTGAGTGGTTTACGCACGCTTGACTTGGGGAGTAAGCTGGCGAACGCGTGACGTAAGCGTTACGAAAAGTGTGATCGGGCGAGGCGAACGGGAGTTGAGTGGTTTACGCACGCTTGACTTCGGGAGTAAGCTGGCGAACGCTTGACGTAAGCGTTACGAAAAGTGTGATCGGGCTAGGCGAACGGGAGTTGAGTGGGGGATATAAGCAAGAGACTGAAATATATACATATTTCATTTACTAGCTATAAGAGAAAGAGAGAAAGAAAATGTGCGCGCACTGCTCGCTCTTGCTCCTACACTGTGATACAGACAATAGGCCTGCAGTGTGCTTAGATATACGGAACGTATTTGGCTATGAGAGGAAGAGAGAAAGAACACACACATATATATATACATACAGATGGAGCCAAAGAAGTTTCACTTCAGTCGTGTGGTCATAAGCACACTCGTTTTTCTTTTCGAGCTGTCAGTGGTACACAATGTGGCAGTGTTGTCCCAAAGTACTTTATGTGGCAGTGTTACCCCAAAGCTACCCAAAGTTACCATAATTACTAATCTACACAATTTCCTCGCGAGGGCCAAATGGTTCCCAAAAGATCCTGTCTGGATGTACAGAGAACCGAACAGATAAGGAAGGGCACCGGTGTTATAAAAATGAAAGGAATCACAGTGGGCCCAACAGGGCCTCCGGGTGGAAGTGCAATGCACACTCCATTTCTTTAACCTACCCTGAAGCCATTTTCTGTTGGGTTAGGTAGCAAATTATATGCCTAATTTTCTGATGTCAATCAAGTATTAAAGAAATGTTTGAAGATCAAATATCTTAAGGTAACTGGGCTATTAATGTAATTTTCTTCCTGTGCAAATTAAAATGCCAACAACAAAGTATCTTTTGATAAATTATCTCAAAACTTTTACGTAATAGTAATGTTGTGCATATTCATAAATCGTAATACGTATTAAAAATATGTTTTTATTCATTTTTATTGGCAACACAAACGCACTACTTGATTGTTGTCAACATGATGGTTGAAACATGATGCATGTGTTCAGGAGAACAGGAGGAGGAGTCGCCAAAGTAAATCCTAGGAATCGAAACTCTTTGACACCCAGACGTCGATTCTGTATGCCAAGATTGGTCAAATTGTTGTTGTTCACGTGTAAAACTAACCACCGTGGTGAATAGGCATACTAGTGGCGGTATTGCGTGTACGTGAAAAATACTAAAAAAAACTGCGGTATCGATGAATTTCTTAAATGTAATTTAACACGATTTTATATATGAATCGCTGACTTTTTATGTTCGTATCGCCAAAGAATAGAAAATGGAATCAAATTCTCATCAATTAGTTGGTTTTCAGCAAAATATATGAACAAACTTTAAATTATTTTGCTGGCTCTTCAAAAACAACTCTGCCTAGGCATATACAGTGGCGGACAAAAGTGCTCACAAAAAAAATAAAGAAGTACAGCAATCGTAGCTTGCCACATTTTTACTTCAAGCTAGCATGTTATACCATGATAAATTTAATATAATAATATAAAACATTATACTCCAAAAAACTTTTCAAAGTACAGCTGCGGTCAAAATAATAGTAGTACGCATACAACGAAAAGAAAATTAAGAAAAAATAATCTGCTTTTCTTTACAAATATTTTCTTTGTTTTTTTTTTAACAAGTTATATGTGTTAACAATGCAATCATAAAAGAAAACTTAAGAATTAAACTCAGTTTGATTTGATTTAAATTAAATGCGCGAAGAGCTCCAAAATATGGACGGTCAAAAAAATAGTAGTTCGCTTTACTTTCATAAAAATGAAGCAAAAATTGTGTTACATTTTAAAAGATTTAGTGGTTAAACAGCAACAGCGTAATTTTTCTTCAAATTAATATTTAGTTGGGTGATTGTTGTTCGTTATTACTGCAGCACAGAGCCGATGCATTGAATTAACCAAATTTTCATATCTTTCTCTAGGTATTATATATTCCGGCTTCTCAAAGTTGATTATTATTAGTTAGATTATAGTGGGCAACTGCTCTCTTCACGTCGAACCACAAATTTTTAATTGTATTGAAGTCTGGTGATTGTGCGAGCCATTCCATAACCCTAATACTGCTCTTGCGAAGCCCCTTTCGTGCGAACTTGCTTGTATGCTTTAGGTTATAATCCTGTTGAAAGACCCAAAGCAGTGCCGTTTTTTCACGGACATACGGTAGCACGATTTTCTGCAAGATTCGTACACATACACATCGATCCATCGTTTTTTTGATCAAATAAATAGCGCCACCTCCATAAAACGTAAAAAATGCATTTATTTATTGAGCATGTTTTACGTTTTATGGAGGTGGCGCTATTTATTTGATCAAGAAAACGATGGATCGATGTGTATGTGTACGAATCTTGCAGGAAATCGTGCTACCGTATGTCCGTGAAAAAACGGCACTGCTTTGGGTCTTTCAACAGGATTATAACCTAAAGCATACAAGCAAGTTCGCACGAAAGGGGCTTCGCAAGAGCAGTATTAGGGTTATGGAATGGCTCGCACAATCACCAGACTTCAATACAATTAAACATTTGTGGTTCGACGTGAAGAGAGCAGTTGCTCACTATAATCTAACTAATAATAATCAACTTTGAGAAGCAGGAATATATAATACCTAGAGAAATATATGAAAATTTGGTTAATTCAATGCATCGGCTCTGTGCTGCAGTAATAACGAACAACAATCACCCAACTAAATATTAATTTGAAGAAAAATTACGCTGTTGCTGTTTAACCACTAAATCTTTTAAAATGTAACACAATTTTTGCTTCATTTTTATGAAAGTAAAGCGAACTACTATTTTTTTGACCGTCCATATTTTGGAGCTCTTCGCGCATTTAATTTAAATCAAATCAAACTGAGTTTAATTCTTAAGTTTTCTTTTATGATTGCATTGTTAACACATATAACTTGTTAAAAAAAATACAAAAAAAATATTTGTAAAGAAAAGCAGATTATTTTTTCTTAATTTTCTTTTCGTGGTATGCGTACTACTATTATTTTGACCGCAACTGTACATAACTTCTAATTAAATTTGCTGATTTGAAATGGGTCGAAAATCGTTTGCAAAATTTAAAGAAAATTTTTGCAGAAGACATTGAAGGTGGTTTGTCTTATCGGAAATTAGCTGAAAAACACAAAATATCAATCGGTGTGGCTAAACAAATTAAAGACTGCTATAATATAACTCCCAGATCGAGCAAACATGGTCGCAAGAAAAAGTAGTTTCGGGTGGTTCGGCGCGTTGTTCGCAGATTGATTTTAGCTGTTGCCATTAACACTGACTATACAAGTCAGCACTAGAACCGTCCAAAAGACATTAAACGAAAGCGGATTTGTAGCCAAGATCAAAACAAAACAAAACAACATTGTTGACTGGTCGTCATCGAAAGGTCAGGTTGGCATTTGCTAAGAAGTACGCAAAGTGGCCCGTAGATGACTGGCGGAAAGTAGCTTGGTAGGATGAATCGAAAAATAATCGTTTGGGGTCTGACGGTAAACGTTACACTTGGGAAGACAAGCAAGTTGGAGTCCCAAATTGCAATATAGAACAAACTCTAAAGTTTGGAAGTTGTTTCTCTTATAGCATGCGGTTGTTTCAGTGGAAGTGATGTGGGAATTTTGCGCCGCATCTAAACTAGAATGATGGCAAGTGACTTTAGAGGGTTCCTACCTACCAAGTTTAGATATCTTTTATAAAAAACCGGGTCACGAAAAAATTTTTGTGCAGGACAACGATCCAAAATATATAGCCAGAGCCACCAAAGAGTGGATAGCCGAAAACAGCATACACATTTTTGATTGGCCACCTCAATTACCGGACTTAAACCCCATAGAACATTTGTGGTTTGCCTTAAAGAGAAAAATTATGCCCAAAAAGACTCACCAAAGGATATTGACGGATTATGGGAAAAAACTTCATCAGCGTGGTTGGAAATACCACCAAAATACTACACAATCGAGTACAAAGCATGCCGAATCGCATAAAAGTCATTATAAAGGCCCGCGGAGACCACCCAAAATATTAAGGATAATATCAATCGATTTTTGCTTATATGCGTCAAAACTGTTCACACCACTTTTGTTGAATTTTAGTGTTTTTTTTATTTATTATTACATAATTATATTATTTTGTTTGTTGTTTTTCAGTAAAAAAAATATTAAATTTAAAAACTATATACTTAAATTTTTAGTATTGTTATTAAAAAGTATAAAAATTAATAAACTTTCTAACTCACGAAAATTCGTGAACACTTTTGTCCGCCACTGTATGTATATTCACCACAAATAATTGTTGGTTGAAATTTGAAATTTAATTTAAAATTCTGCTTAGAACTGGAATTGGTATAAGATAAAATAATTTGAAATAAATAATAGGGTATTTCATCATGGAATTGGTATAAATGGCATAATGACATAAATGACAAGACTCTGCGAGCCAATTTGCTGACTGCTCCGGCAACTGGTGCGCAATGTTGCTGACATGAAAGTGATAAAACGATTTAGATATCATATGATATCATGTGTGATGAAAGTGTAAAAATTATTATACGACAGGGTTGAAATTTTTGCTATCGATGGTGAATATAAAGATGTATTTAAATGGGAAATGTTTGTAATGGTTATGATTTCATTTAAATTATTTCAGTCAATTCAGTCGAATCAAAGATATTAATACTCCTGACAGACATAGGATTTTTGTACTACGGAGAATACTACAATCAATGCTCTGAGTATTACAAAAAAGCTCGCACTAGCATAGTGACAAACATGGTTTTTGTACTACGTAGTACATTTTGACAAGTACAGTTTACGCTGCATACCAAAAAAAAGAGCAAATGGGCGAAACAAGCGTAATTATATCAAACAACGTTAAAATTTTGAAATACCTCCGAAAGAAAACAAATACCCTTGCTCTATCGGCATACAAACATTGTAAAAGATATGAAAGGCTGGCTGCAAGAAAACGCATTTAAAAAATACAGATCTTGTTGGTGCATCGTAGCATTTTATTAAAAAAAATATTTTACATTTTTATTTCTGTTGAAATAGGTAGAGAAGTCAAGCTTCTGGGAAAGGGACGTTCCAGATTTCACCAGGGAAAAATTCAAAAACACACTCCGCATGAGCAATGAGACCTTCCAGTACATAGTGAATTCATTAAAGAATCTGCGCAAAAAAAATACTTACTGGCGTCCGGCGATTCCATTAGAAAAACGAATTGCGGTTGCACTAGGTTGAATATGCACAAGGATCTTCATCCGAAGAACAGAACAGTTGCTAGCCTCTTTGGAATTGGACGAACAACGTTGGAAGAAGTTGTAGTGGAAGTATGTGAGGAAATATGTACAATTTTTAAAACAGAGATTTTTGATGCATACCCACCAACTGACGAGAAAATATGCGAAATTGTGTCTGGCTTTAATCATTTAGGGTTTCCTCAATATTATGGCGCAACTGACGGTTGTCATATTGAAGTTAAACCTCCAAAAACTGAGGCTACCGATTACTATAACTTTAAAGGGTGGTACTCCACAGTTCTCTTTGCTTCAGTAGACTATGGGTACACATTTACATACATCAATGTTGGTGCACCAGGAAGAAGCAACTCTGCTTTGAAATCATTCCATTGCAACAATGAAGTTTTTCAAAAATATTCCAAGGAGATAGAAGGTGTGCAAGTGCCAATTTTACTGATAGGAAATTCAGTATTTAAATTGTCACAATATGTTATGAAGCCGTTTCTTTTTGCTACCAATCAACCGGAGGATGAAAAAATATTTAACAAACTAATTTTATCTTGCCGTCGTGTGGTAGAAAACGCGTTTGGTCATCTTAAAATTGTATCTTTGTCTACAGACTATTAGAATGGAAGACTCCTCTTTATTTATACAAAATTTAATTGTCCCGGTGTACAATTTTTTAGCAACATCTCGACTTTTTTTCGTCAACGCCGTCAGAGTCTGGAACTCAGTTCCTGAAATTACAAGGGCTGGGCTAAGCAGAGGCAACTATAGGACTAAACTTTATGAGTATTTTAGAGCACTCTGATTGCAGACTGCTTAAGTATGCTATGTATGATGATTGCAAGGCGCGCCTTCTTCTTCTTTATTCCCATTTAACCTCTACTTTTCCTCCTTCATTACTATATATAAATATTATATTCTAGATTCTATTTTCTATTATCTATAATATTATGTTATATGCATTAAGCTACTTTGTTATTATTATATTTAATTTTTAATTGATAGTTCTAAGTTAATTATTTAATTTAATTTTGTTATTCATAGTTTTAAGTTTAATTGGAGAAATTTAATTCAGACTGAAGTGTAATTAAAAGACTTAGTTCTTACTGCACCTAATGTTATTAATATTCCTAATAATAATAATAATTGGGAGAGGTCTTGAGGTTCATACAAAAAATGTCAACAAAATTATAAAAGCATGTTGCATTCTGCACAATATAGTGGTGTGTCAGTCGGAAAAGAGGCCGAAATCCGGTAGTCTTCTTGGACACGACGAGGCTACTTCCCCCCCCCCGTTTTCGAGGGTGCTGAAGACGATGGTGCTGAGCAATTTGCTTTTTGGGCGGGGGAAGACCCTCAAAAGGGTTAAAAACCTTTTTACGCCCATTATGGTAACAAAACTCATCTATGGAAAGCTTTTGTAAGGCAATATGGGTATCAAACGATTCAGCGTGACATTGCGGCCAACATAGGCTATAATAAATCGGCCACTTTCCGCGCCCACTTAACTAACGAAACAAAGCTACACTATCTGTTTGTAAATAAATGTCGATGTAAAATGATTCTGTGTTTCATAGGGGTAAACATAGGTTATATGAGATTGACCATGCCCACCTGATACGTTTTCCCGCCACGCCCACTATAATGACAAATATATAAAGAAGAAGTTCCATTGGATTATTATGAATCCGGCGAATAATTTTTCCAAATTATTTTTTCATTTATATATTACATAATATACACAGCTTTCATCATTTTCAATACTCAATTTGAATTCAATAGGATCACAATAGATCGTGGAATAGGCCTACCGGGGAAATCACGTTAAAAAAAAAGCGCCAAGCACACTACCTCATAGGTGGTGCGGAAACGTGTACATATTACGAATAAAATATTTTTTTCAATTCTTTCAACCGCTATATCACGGAAATGGCAATACTTATGAAAAAAGTGTGGATACATTTTTTGTAGACAATCGGATGATCTACAATTTTTGTCTGAACTATTTTTGCTGTAAAACTCACCGTTTAGCTGCAAAACGCGAAAAATCTTTTTTTGCAAACTTTCACCATCAATAACATTTTTTGCACAAGGGGGATTGATGGGGACTTTTTACAATTCATTTATAATAGTATTCTTAACATTTATACCAATTTTTAGCTCTATGGGAATTTTTGTAACCTTCAAAGTCTTATTTGACTAGACTATAGGGGCTCCAATCAATCAACCAACAGTGGCGCCGTATTTAGACTGGCAATATCAAAGCATTTTTTGCAAGGTAAGTTTTTATTTTTTGTTTAAAATCGAACTAAGTATATTTTGTTTTGCTCTAAGAGCACAAGGGCTCTGTCCTCGTTTTACAGTGACTTGGTTAGGTAGCCTTCCATCATTTTCTGCTCTTTTCTAGCTATATCTAGATACTCAGCACTGTTGCTTCTCTTCTTTTTTTCGCAGATGATGAAGATGCAGGAGTGTTCGGAGGGTGCAACCCAGAGCTACTCGTAAAGCAAGACGGGGAATTCGGCATGGGGGAATCCGGCAATTCTGGGGAATCCAATGTTTGAGATTCTGTAAAACGTTAAATTACTTTTATTCAAATCTCAAATTAAATAAATATACATAATTCTAGCACAAACCGATTTCGATGCTTTCTTCTGTGATTTCTTGGATTCAGTTTGATTTAAAACCGCCAATAATGCTGCGAATTCCCTCGTAGTGCTCCCAGTCTGATGGAGACCCACCGATGGGGCCTATTTTTCTCCGTTCCTGTCTGAAATACATACATATGTAGTTCAATACATTTGAATCACTTATTCTGTTTGCCCGTTTGACAAAATAGTCGCGAAAATAACGAAGCACCCATTTTCGCGACCATTCCGCCGAACTTGTAAACAGAATTCTTTTGCTATAAATTACCTATACTTTTTCGTTAACCTTCACACTTTCACACCTTTAATAGTGACTTATCTTCTTGAAAAGTTATGTCGAGTCGTTGTGAGTAGACGTGTTTTTGGCGTGCTGCAGTAAATTAATTATTTGTATATACCACCGTCAGTTTAAATTGCGCTTGTGGAGTGATTCTTGGCAGTGCTTGCAATTGCCCTTCGCCAAGTGAAATTGGAGTCCAATAAACACTGTTTATTTTATTTTAATTGGCTTTGAAGCTTGATATGAGCATGACAACCAGAGCTGCAAAAGTTACGCGCCAAACGGTTTCAACACCTCAGAACAGCTTAAGCAGTTCGGGAAGAGCTGAGAGTTCACCACATTCGGCTTGGTTCGTGCGTATGGAGGAGCAGTTGGACTCGCTGAGAAGAAATGTTATTGAACAGATTACGGAGCGCATGAGAGAGTACGAGGAGCGGGTTATGCAGCGGTTTGGTGAGATGTCGGCTGAAATTACTAACTTCAAGAAGGCGATAAGAAACCTCGAACAGCGTGTGGAGAAGGCAGAAGCGCAAATTGTGCAGAACGAGCTGCTGAAAAATGAGATTCTGCTGCTTAAGGAGGAGCTCAACGTATGCCAGAACCATGCCGTGTCTGCGGATATCATTATAAATGGTCTCCCGCAAGTTGATGGGGAGAGGATCGAGGAAATCTTCCACACTTTGTGCCGCTCCGTTAAATTGACTCCGCCTCGCATTTGCACTGCTTTTCGACTGCCAAATCCTAATAACAATGCTGCTGTACCTGTCGTCGTTAAACTTGGCTCCCCTGACGACCGCTCTATGCTCTTCAGATCAATCGTCCGATTCTGTAAAGAGGCTAAGAGGTCCCTGCTACTTGGAGATGCTGGATTCACCACTGAGGGGAAAATATATGTGCATGAAAGCCTCACAAAAAACAACAGAGAGCTAATGCGATTTGCACTGCAGCTGAAAAAGCAAAGAAGACTGGCTGCTGCTTTCTCAATTCGTGGGAGCGTATATGTGCGTGTCCATCAGAAAAGCAAAGCTCTCAGGGTGCTGAACAAAGAGTGCTTGAACAGTATTGTTGCTGCAGACTGCTGAGGACTACACGGAATACACGTTAGCTGCTTATAATGTTTATGTTTAAATTGTTTTATTGTGCTATTTTCTCTTTCTTTCTCTTTTACTTTCTGCTTTCTCTCTTTTATACCTTTATGCTTTTCCCCTGTGTTGCCTGGTGCTCATTGCAATTGTATACGAACATACATCTGCAAACATACTCACCATTTATACAGGCTGTCCTTGGTTGTTTCTGTTTTGGTCTTGTCCGTGATCATGGGGCTGATTAATAAGCTTGACTTCGGCGTTGGCGAAAGTCACAAAATTATCATAGACATTTTAAGTAAGCAGTCTGATGGCCTTAATATAGTACATTTTAATGCACGGAGCTTAGGCCATGACAAACTTGATTATATTAGGTATGTGTTTGAAGAGTCTACTGTGGATGTGATCTGTGTGTCTGAGACCTGGTTTCACAGTGACGTCCCTGATTTTAATTTGTCAATAAATGGGTATAACTTGTTAAGGCATGATCGCGTACATAGGAAAGGGGGCGGAGTTGCTATATATTGTAAAAAAAACCTTAAACTTCGACTGGTTGCTAAATCCCTTAACACTGACACTGAATTTATTCTTGCTGAAGTATCTGATAGTGCAGCAAAAATTTTAGTTGTATGCGTATACAATCCTCACAAATGTTTCTCCTTAGATTCTCTTTTTGATGAGTTGACTGAGTTGGTAGTTGAGTATGAATATGTTTTAATTTGTGGTGATTTTAATGTCAATTTATTATCCAGTGACCCAAGTAGAAGTAAACTTGTTCATCAGCTAGAAGCTTTAGGACTTTGTGTGCTGAATACAAATATACCAACTAGGTATGCGAATAATGCTTTGCCCAGCCTGCTAGACTACTTCATTACCCCCGACCCATCGCAAGTTTTGAAGTTTGACCAAATGTCGTTCATTTCTGATCATGACTTAATATTCTGTACTTTAGATGTTGTGATGAATCGTTCTGATCCTAGTGTTACTTTTGTGTACCGGGACTTTAAATTGTTGAATGTCAGTTCTTTGGTTTCTGATTTGTGTAGTGTAAATTGGAACAAATGTTGGTTTCTTGACACTGTTGATAAAAAACTTGATTTCATTAATTACAATTTGTCTATGCTGTTTGATATACATGTTCCTCTTCGTACCTTCCATGCTGTGAATAGTTCATGTCCCTGGTTTAACACAAGAGTTCGCTCAGCTATTAAAAAACGCAATAAGTTGTACACAAAGTGGCGAAAGACTAGGTCTGATGTCTTATGGTCTGACTATAAAGCTGCCCGCAACACTGCAACGACCATCATTAGACAAGCTAAGCGTTGGTACTTCAATTCCAAGCTTGACCCTTCTCTTCCATCTAGAAAACTGTGGCGAAATCTGAACAATCTAAAGGTTCATGGCAAGGAAAACTCTGGGTGTGAGTTGGATCCTAATGTGTTAAATGATTTCTTCATTAGTGTTAGTAATAAAGCAAGTTCTACTGTTTTGCCACAACATTTGCCGTCCTGTGATCGTGTTAAAGAAAAATTCCAATTCGTGACTGTTTGTGAGGCTGATGTGTTAAAATCTATAATGAATATTAAATCAAACGCGGTGGGTGAGGATGGAATCTCCTTAAAATTTGTTAAGCCTATTGTACAGTTTATAATTGGCCCACTTACCCACATAATAAATCATTGCTTTGCAAGTTCTAGCTTCCCGTCTGTGTGGAAAAAAGCGGTTGTCCTGCCGGTTGCTAAAAAGTCAAATGCCTCCTGTCCTAGTGACTACAGGCCCATTAGTATACTGCCAGCATTCTCTAAGGTGTGCGAGAATTTGATGGCGATGCAAATATCTGCATTCTTGCAAAAGCACAACCTTCTCTCCCCTCTACAATCTGGCTTTCGACCTAGACACAGCTGCTCCACTGCCATGGTAAAAATACTTGATGACATTAGAATCAAGTTTGACAATGATGACTTAACAATTCTTTGCTTACTCGACTTCTCCAAAGCTTTTGACTCGGTAGACCATAATCTCTTATGTGCAAAACTAGTAAGCTACTTTGGTTTCAATGATAGCTCGGCGAAGCTTATAGCAAGCTATCTTGAGGGGCGGACGCAAAAAGTTATGTCCAACAACTCAATGTCTCAGGCCCGATTGGTATGTACTGGTGTTCCACAAGGATCTGTCCTTGGTCCACTTCTGTTTAGTCTTTTTGTTAATGATGTTTTTTCTGTGTGTCAGTATGTAAATGTCCATGCATATGCTGATGATATACAAATGTATCTGTCTAGTCGTATTGGTCTCGTTGAGGATTTATGTTTCAAAATGAACAGTGATTTGTCTGCAATTTCTGTGTGGGCAGCTGCCAATCACTTGTGCTTAAATGCGTCCAAGTCCTATGTCTTACCGATTTGTCATAGTGCAATATATGTTGACAACATCCCTAAGTTGTACTTAGGCTCTAGTGTGCTTACTTTTACGGACAAAATTAAGAACTTAGGATTTATTGTTAACTCAAACTTAAGTTGCTGTGACCATATTAATGGGGTCGTGAGGAAGGTATATGCTACGCTGCGTAAATTGAGATTTTCAGCTCCATCCACACCCTTGGAAACCAGGCGTAAATTAGTTATACAACTAATTGTGCCCCTTATTACCTACTCTGAAGTGGTATACAGTAAGCTTGACTCTAAATCACTACATAAAATTAATGTAGCCTTTAATAATGCTACACGATATGTATACGGGCTTAAAAGATATGAGCATATTTCTCCCTGGCAGAATAAAGTACTTGGGTGTAGTATAGAAAATTACCTATTCGCCAAAAATTGTATCTTTGTCTACAGACTATTAGAATGGAAGACTCCTCTTTATTTATACAAAAAGCTCGTAGCTTCTAAGTCCCGGAGACATCACAATTTAATTGTCCCGGTGTACAATTTTTTAGCAACATCCCGACTTTTCTTCGTCAACGCCGTCAGAGTCTGGAACTCAGTTCCTGAAATGATAAGGGCTGGGCTAGGCAGAGGCAACTATAGGACTAAACTTTATGAGTATTTTAGAGCACTCTGATTGCAGAGTGCTTAAGTATGCTATGTATGATGATTGCAAGGCGCGCCTTCTTCTTCTTTATTCCCATTTAACTGTACTTTTCCTCCTTCATTACTATATATTAATATTATATTCTAGATTATATTTTCTATCATCTATAATATTATGTTATATGCATTTAGCTACTTTGTTGTTATTATATTTAATTTTTTAATTGATAGTTCTTAATTTAATTTTGTTATTGATAGTTTTAAGTTTAATTTGAGAAATTTAATTCAGATTGAAGTGTAATTAAAAGACTTAGTTCTTACTGCACCTAATGTTGTTAATATTCCTAATAATAATAATAATAATAATAATAATTATCATATGTTAATATTTCAATTTTGATTTTGCTTTAACTTTTTAGTTTTAAGTCCGATTTTCATGCGGCTTCGGCTCAGTGGCCAATTTATCAAGCTCTTTCTAAATATGTAATCAGAAAACTAAAAGTTTCATTTTTTCCATGTGTTTTTACAAATAAAAATTTTTACCCCTAATTTGGTTACATATTAACATATGTTAATATTTTTCTTCTCATCCGTTTTTTAAAGACAGCTTTCATTTTTTGAGCTAAGTTGGTAACAAATACATAAAATGGACTGTGCTTAAGAGATTTTAGGTTCAAATGTGGAAGGGGGAAAAGGGATGAATGGTTTCAAAGGGATGAGTGGTTTCAAAAAATGAAAACTGTCTTTATAAAACGGATGAAAAGAAAAATATTAACATATGCTAATAGTGACGGTTTCCGTATATAAAAATTGGTGACAGTGTGAAGGTTAAATTGTTTAGGCGCCCACGCAGCTCCGTGGCGCTCAAGTCCAATTTGTGTTCATTACGCAGTTGCTCGCACATGACTTCATAAACATGACTATTTTTGTGCACGCCACGTAACTTTGGGTGATGCTGTGCCCACACTTCTACAATACTTTTAATGTTGTTACTTCCGAAATATTTTTTATTTTTCTTTTCCATTTTTCAAAATTGAATATCACGTTCAAACTGACGACGATGTCGAAGTTTCGTTTGTTTGTAAAAATTGCGTTCGTTCAGTGAAGGACTTTGACAAAGAGCTTTAAGCTTTGCAGTATGTTCAGTCGATTCCCTTTGTAGTAAACTGAAAAATCCCATTCCTGTTCGTGGTATTCTACTGGATTTTTGTACTATGATTGTAATACAGAAACCTCCACAAGGGTAGTCACCTTGTCGTGGTGTGGGGGCTTGCCGCGGGCAAGGACGCCGCAGACTAGTCCAATTCGAGTGATGAACGGAATGGAATAGAATAGTCTGGGGTGGAGCCCGTACTAAGCACTACCCCCCCCCCCCCCTAACCCAGGGTGCTATGCGGACCGTGCCTATTGGGTGGTTTGCAGCCAGGGGGTATACCGGCTGTATTCTTACGGTGCCTTCCTGATACCGGACCACCTCAGGAAGTACTTGCCATGGTATGCGGGCTCTGCCATGTTCGACCAACCTTGTCCCTGCCAGAATTATTGGCCGCCAGTGCCTTTGCCTTGCGCGCGGGCAGGCGGTCGCACCGCAATCATGAGCACAAATATAAGGAAATGCGGTAAATATAAGCGAGGAATACCACTCACTCTGCGGGACTACACCGCAACACAACTAGCAGCTGTGACCACTGACAGACCACTGTTTGACATCTCTGCTCTGACTGCATCTGCCAGCGGAAGACCCACCACAAACCAGGTGAGCATGGTGTCTTAGCTCTTCCCACTGGCCCCGGGAGCATACCTTCCGGACCGGTGGTATGAGCAAAACCTATAGGCCCTGTCCCTAGTACCGGTGTCGCTGCGGTCGTGCGGGGAATACTCCCGACAACTTCCGCTGCGGTCCGGCGGTAGGGCGGGCTGCTGACGTAGTGGCCCCTACTACCATTACTGCTGCGGTCGCGCGGGGAACACCCCCGTCGACTTCACCGGCAGTAGAGCGGGCCGCTAATTTGGAGAGAAGGCCTAAAAGGCAAAACTTAGAATTACCCCCCTTAGGGCAACCAGGTGGCCTGGACGACCCCCGCGGTGGTCGCGGTTTAAGCGGTGCGATGGTAAAGTGGTACCTCCGCTACCTCAGGCAAGGCCTGAGCAAGGAGGAGGCGAGGAGTAGAGCATGGCGGGGTACCCACGGCCACAGCAGCTCAACCGACTCTGCCGAGAAAGAGATGGAGCGATAACATCACTCCCCCCCAACGTCCTGAGCTTAAGAAATCCAGGACCAACACTCAGGCACCGGTTGCTAGGATGGGCAAGCCATAAAATAGCAGTCGGTCTGGGGGTCATCCAATGACGGGCGCAACCTACTCGAGTGTCCTCAGAACACCTGAGGCCATTCGAGTGGCGGTCCTGCCTACGGAATATCCCCAGAAGACACTGAGTAAGGAGGAGCTCTCTTTTCTCGAGGAGGCTATCGTGGGGGAGATAGTGAAAGGGTGGGCCACTCCACTAGTGTTCAGTGGCATCCACTTCCGGCCGGGACACCTGCTTCTAGACTGCAGTAACCAAGGTACTGCAGACTGGCTTCAGCAGGCAGTCCCGAAGCTGGAGGATTGGAAGAGGGTAGGGCTTCGTGTGTGCCTTGGCGATGATGTCCCCAAGACACACCACGTCGCCTTATTCCTTCCCAGGAGCGCTGGACAAGAACCCAGCAAGCTTTTTGCGCTGCTACAAGCGCAAAATGCTGGATCTACACGAATCTTTGGAAGGTGGTTACTTCCAAGGAGGAGGGCAAGGGTGTGCTGTGGAACCTGGTGATTGCCGAGAAATCCCTCGCCAAGATCAGGGAAAACGGCAACGTCCTGATGCCCCCAGACCTTAAGGCCTGAATAGTGCGGCTGGCCCCCCCACACAATCAGCTGAAAACGGGAATACACCGGGGGAAACAGAATCCTCAGGCGAAGCGCGATCTGCCGAACCCGGGAAAACACCGGAAGGCGGAGAGGTAGCCGGAGCAGAAGTTGCGGCCGAAGTGCAAGCTTCCCAAGATTCCCTTGAGGAGCTAAACTTTGTAACGCTGGGGTTTCAAGGTAGTACGAACGAGGAAGAGGAGCAGCTGTCAGACGAAATTTCGATAACGGCGCTGCTGGACGTTGATGCCTCCTAAACTCTAACCCTCGGGACATGAAGGTAGTTCGAATCAACCTTCATCACGCGAAGGCGGCATCGGCCGTCCTAGCGCATAAGTTCACCCGAGACAGGTGACATTATGGAGATACCTCCAACCAAAAACCCCAGGAAAACCGACTGGGAAAAATACACCAATCTGCTAGTAGAGGATAGACGCTTGCTTGACATTCGAAGTAGGATGCGGCATCCCTTAGAAGTCGAGCAAGCGGTTGAAATCTTTAACAAGGGAGTAATGAATGCATACTGTTTCGTCAAGGGACGATCTCCTGTGCGATTGAGTTGTTCGCACAGGGACGATCGTCTCTGGCCGAAGTAGTCAGTCGTGCAGTGAGCGTGAAGCGCGAAAGACGCTTTTTCGGGTGCAAGTTTATATTATAGGTGCAAGATGTGCGTTTGCTTGAAGTGCGGAAAATAAATTGAGGTTTTTGAGCCGATGGCTTTTTCCCAAAGAGTTCGTGTTTTATTTAAACTAATTATACATTTCGCAGTTTCCACCGCCAATCGAAGATGGTGGGAACACTTACCATTCAAGCTGCCCGGAGAGTAGAGGGTCTAGAAAAAAATTCATACCGTGGTGGAATAACACCCTGGCAAAACTTAGAATTAAAACGCGAAGACTCTTCAATAGGGCAAAGCGGACCGATGAATGGGGGGAATACACCGCGTCACTCACCAAGTACACAAAGGAAGTACGCAAAGCGAAAAGGGCTAGCTTCCAGACGTTTTGCGAAGAAATTTCCTCCACTCCTCAGGCAGCGAGGCTTCAAAAAGCGCTTGCGAAGAGGGGAACGGAGAACAAGATGGCATTTAAACTCTCGGATGGTAGCTATACGCGAAATGAAGAGCAACGAGCTCTAGCTCTTCTAGGTGACCATTTTCCCGGCGCAACCATACAGAACGCGCCGGCCGAGTGCACAATATACCATCCGAACAGAAGGGACTGGGAGCTGGCGGATGAAGTCATTTCCCAGGCAAATGAATGATTAGGCCCTGAACACATTTCAACCCTTCAAATCGCCAGGCTTAGACGGGATCCTCCCTGTTTTCTTGCAAAAAGGCTGGGGGGTCCTGCTAAGGCAGTTAACTGGTATCATGAGGAGCTGTCTAGCAACAGCATACATCCCCGTTAGCTGGAGAAGTGCCCTGGTAGTTTTTATACCGAAGATTGGAAGAAAGGACTATACAGAGCCGAAGTCGTTTAGACCAATCAGTTTAACATCCTTCGTCATGAAGACTATGGAGAAGGTTTTAGATCAGTAGATTAGAACCGTGACACTCAAGAGACAACCTCTACATGCTAAACAGCATGCGTATAGGGCAGGCAGATCAACAGAGACTGTCCTATTCCAGCTCACGAGTTTACCTCTCATGAGGCGATAGAGAGGGCGCTTAGCCGAAGAGGGGTAGAAACCACTTTCAGCCGCTGGACAAGAGCCATGCTCTCTATCAGATCGGCAGTAACAAAAGTGGGCAAGACCACTAGGAGCGTGCTCACTAGCAGAGGTTGCCCACAAGGGGGTACTGTCACCGCTACTGTGGAGCCTTGTGGTAGATGAGCTCCTTGAACTTCTGTCAAGCAATGGCATTCATTGTCAAGGCTATGCTGATGACATAGTCATTATTGCCAGAGGAAGGTTTGAGGACACTCTCTGTGATATAATCCATAGGGGATTAAAACTAACGCAAGAATGGTGCGTCCGGGTAGGTCTAAAGATAAACCCTGACAAAACCGCCATAGTACCATTTTCGTGGAAAAGAAAACTTCCACACATGCGTACAATACGCTTGCTCGGTAAGAGTATAGCATACAAAACAGAGGTGAAGTACCTAGGCGTGACACTAGACTCAAAGTTACTCTGGAACAAACACGCTGAGGGAGTTATTAGTAAAGCAACGAGTGCAATCATGGTATGCAGATCCTTAGTAGGCAGGAATTGGGGATGTGGACCAAGCATACTGAAATGGATGTACACCATGATAGTGAGACCAATACTCACGTATGCAGCAGTAGCCTGAGCCCCAAGAGCCAAGCTCTCGACTGTGAGGAAGCGGCTCGAAAAGGTCCAACGACTTGCGTGCACGTGTATTACAGGTGCTATGAGGACCTGTCTCACGGTGGCACTGGAGGTGATAATCAATATATCACCATTGCACATAGCAATTGGAATGGCGGCCAAACGCACTGTCCTTGGGCTGGCCAGAACCAGTAAAGGGGGTGATCACATTCTAAGTCGCAGAGACTTAGACGTGTTGTCTGTTAGTAACCCCTACGTATTGTATCCAATGGATACAATAACGAGAACATATAACTACGAGAAAAACTTCGTAGTATATATGAGTAACAAAGTGGACTGGGACTGGGAAGCACACCAGTCCCATTTCAAACCACATACTATTACGTGGTTCACAGACGGCTCCAAAACGCACGAGGGAACCGGGGCGGGGGTATTTGGACCTCGCTACAAGCACTATGAGTCCATGCGGAATACACCCAGCATATTTCAACCAGAGATATATGCCATCAGGCTCTGTGTGCAGACTAACCTCGAGCGTTTGTACAGGGGGCAAGACATAGTCATCTGTTCTGACAGTCAAGCAGCCATCAAAGCACTAATCTCGTATGAGATTACCTCAGGGTTGGTGCTGGAATGCATAGAAGCATTGAATAAACTGGGTACATATAACCAGGTTAAAATCCTCTGGGTTCCAGGACACAGAGGAATAGAAGGGAATGAGGAGGCTGACAGGGCATATACGATCTGACTGGCTCATATACGATCCCCCTTGCACCAGAACCTTTCATCGGGCTGGGCAAAAGCACTCTAGCAGAGTCACTAAGACTTGAGGAAAGAACCAGGAACTCAGAACACTGGTCAAAAGCCACAGGTCTTAGGCAATCGAAAATCTTCATAGGTTATATATATATAATCTTCTTATATATATAATCTTCAGAGGTTATAACTCCAGATGGAGTGAAGAATGCCTCAGATTGGGAAAAACCCAGCTTACCCAGTAGGACACAGCACCTGGGCCAGTACTGGCTTGAAGAAGAGAACGTCAAACACCTTCTCCCACGTGAGTTACTAAGCTTCATTAGGTCGGTGGGATTGGGGGATGTTCTCTAAAGTTGTAGGGGGCACAACAGATCAACTTTGGTCTCAGTGCACATTTCCTCTTTTAAATCTATCTATCTCTGTAGTACAAAAATACAGTTGCTTTCGAACAAAAGTTGAAAAAACCAGTGACAGACATTGGTTTTTTGTACTAGCAAGATATATATATAATATCAGCCTGATTCTGTGTATTCCTGACAAATTTTTTATCAAGAAAGTTTGTCAAGATTTTTATTAAGCAAAAGCTTTGCTGGTATTCTGATGCAACATTGATAAAGTAAAAAGCTCATTTAATTCAACATAAGGTGAATATGCGACAGTTGTCAAATTGTCAAAAAATAAGACAAAAAGTTTAAGTAAAGTAAGTTTTGCACAAAAAAACCGGCCTTGATAGCCCAGCGGGTACGCGCTGGATTCTCATACCGTGCGTCCCAGGTTCGAATCCTGGTTGGGCTGGAAATAAGTTCGTGCGTTTTTTTTCAATAGTTTCACAATAGGCGCTTTTTGCATACAAAAAATAATTCGTGGGAGGTAACGGCATTTTTTTTTTTATTTTCTCTGATGTAAAAGTATAAACATGCACAATTCTTCCATTTTCAATAGGCAAAATTTCAATTTGTATGCTGTTGTCAATAGCATTCAAACTTTTGACAATTTATCAAGAAAAGAGCTTTTATTTTTGGGATAGAATACCGATTCTTGACAAATAATAAAAACTTGACAAATAGTCAATATGGTGAATTTATCAAGTGTACAGAATTGGGCTGTATATATATATATAATATATATATGATATATATATACATATGATATATATATAATTTTTTGGAAGGACTCTTATATCTGTACGTTCGAGGAGGGGGTTAAAATTTGGTGGGGGGTAGGGGGGTTCCCCATATACCCCCCTTGAAAGAAAACCGTCGGAAGTGTATAGTTTTTTTTTAATGCATTTTTTAAACTTTACCTTCGAAGCTAGAAAACTTGTAATTACTTGCCAATAAGGTGGAGTGGTTAGGTGGAAAAAGAGGGGGAAGGGGTAATAAACCTCTTAAGTGCAAGTAGGGCTTCAAAATCAGTAAAATATTTACAGTACTTCTGCATCCAAACTCTTTTTGTGTGGACGGCCTTTGGCCGGGCGCTTGAAAAATAACCCTCATAGGAGCAACTAGTGCGACGGAGCATCAGTAAAGTGCTAACAGTATTTCTGCATTATAATTCTTTTTGCGTTACCGGCCTTTGTTGGAATTGTGTCTTCAACCGCAAATTCACAAATAAAATGTACATGTACATAAAATGTAAAAATTCCGCGTTTAATAGTGAATACTAACTACCATAAAAATTTCAGTGCTCTAGCTCACCGTACAGATATAAGAGACTAGCCAATTTTTTACTCGTACATATAAAGTATGTAATGTGGTACACCAAAATAAAGGTATGAAAAAGACTTTTCGTTTGATACCCATATCGAATAAATCGATTGAAAATTTACTGAGTTTTTTTGATAAAAGTTTTAAACTTTGACCCCGTGCCACGCCTTTTGTAGGCGTTTCCCAGGCAACATTTTTAGTTGGTTAGACTCAGGAGCCAAACTTCTTTGTATAAGCATACTTATTAATTTTTTCACGAGGGTACGCTATTCTGCACTTAAGCCAATTTCTTTAATACTTCGTTGTCAAAGCAATCAGAAAATTAGGCATAAAATTTGCTACCTAAACCAACAAAAAATAGCGCTGTGGTAGCACTACCACATAATGTACTTTGCGGCAACACTGCCACATAGTGAACCATTGACAGCTCGAAAAAATAGTCGCATTACTTAGGATTTACTTTGACGGCAATTTTGCTGCTTAAGATCTACTTTGGGCTGTGATCGCTGCTTTGGGGTCGCGCTTCTTAGGATTTACTTGGCCGTTCATCTGCCTTCGTACCAAAAGCCGTTGTCGACTTATTTATCCATCGAGATTTCTAAAATCCCTTGATAGTGGCTTATTTACAGAGTTTCTGGGGAGGATTATTTTTTAGAGTTTGTGGGTACTATTCATCAATATGTACGTAATTCATTTCCGATAGAAACGTGAAGACAAAGATTGAGCAGTCATAGTAGCTTTGTTGGAAGTCGACTTCTACAAAAGTGGCTGCCGATGAACAATATGAGTGCGCGGGGCAACAGTGAAAATTGTGTTGAGGAGCCAGTGGCGCCAGAATGGCTATCAAAACTTGAAAGTCGTCGTGAGAGTTTGAGACGAGCTAATAAATTGGGTCACGAGTCGGGCGCGGGAGCACCATGCGGGGAATGTGGGGACAAGTGTCCTGGATTGGATCTACATTTCTGGCGGAAGCTGTGCCGAAACTGCAAATGCCGAAAGGACCAACACAAATGTGTCGAAGACGATATCTCGAATTGGGCGCAGTTTGAAATTTTGGGGCAGATTTGTGCCAAACCGGCCTGTAAGTATACCTCGCCTATTTGCATTTTCTCCATTATTTTAATGTACGTTGAAGAATAATTATGCTTACTAGTTTGATCATGACAGTCTAAGGGCACTATTAAGAAGCGTGTCACACAAGGTATGTTTCTGGGGTGTGTCCTATATTGTCAGTAAAAGTCACGCTGTAGAGTAAAAAATTTAAGTTGAAAAGCACTGTAATGCATGTTGCTTACCATACATTAGAGTTGCTGGCTCTACAAAAAGTATATGTAATGCATATTCAAACGAGGTTTCGAAAATACATTAATACGTTCGCGGACGTGAATGCTATAGCAGTCATTTCCATAGTGATGCAAAATGACGTGAATGCTATAGCATTCAAATTTCAAAACCAATTTTTATTCATTTATATTTTTATAAACTTAAATTTTTGTAATGAATATACATTTCAAAGTAATTAGCAACTGATTCATTGAGTAGTTTCATATTATTTTATTTTTATTCGGTGTACAGTGAAATTCCTCATAACTGGACACTTACCATCGCAATGGTTTTGTCCGGTTATGGGAGATCTCCGCTTATTGAAATTGTATCCAAGTGTTTCTCGTTTATTTATTTATTTGTACGAATTTATGAATAACTCCTCCCCCCAAACACAAAAAATGCTGGTACAAAATATGGTTTCTAGTGGTATTCGGCTCAAAAGTTGTACGCAAACTCTCCACCCCAAAATAAAATCCTGTGTGCGCCACTGGCCTAAACACTGATTGTTTTAATTTTAAATGTTAATTTTCGAATAAGAGAAAGATTTGTATTAAAGGGTGGTACAGATTTTTAAAAACTGGTTGGGCATATTTCTGAATTTTGTCTATGAGAGATTTTTTAATCAAAATGGTTTGAAGTATAGTGCCCGCGTCCAGTTATTAGAGCGTCCGGCTATTGGAATGATATTCGCATGGAAAACTTAATGAAATTGCTGTGTCTGCGAATTGTGTCCGGCTATAAGGAGGAATTTCACTGTATTTACAAATTTGCTGAAGCTGTTACATTGAGTAAACCAAAACCGTAGTACTTGACGCGACTGCTATAGCAATTATGTATAATTCGCAGAATTGTGTCTGTGCTTCCGTACATTTGCCTACGGAAGATCTCAATAACTCCAGTTCGGATATGGAGTCCTACTCATACTGTACCATAATAATGGAGTGATATATTAAGTTTAATTTTTTATATACAGTGAGTTACAAAACTGTTCATAAAAAAATATTTGACCACATTTTATCTTTAAAATTGCAAATTACAGTAGAAAATGTTTTGTTGCACATGAGATCGTTTTTGTGACTATACAAGCGATCAGCATATGGAAAAAATTTAGCGAAATTCATTGTGATTATGCCATTATCGATAACGGTACATGTAAATTTTCGTGAACACTTTTGTAACTGAAGCATTCACTTGAGTTTCAGCGGCGATTGCGTAAACATCAATAATTAATTCCAACAATTTTCAATTTGTTGTGTTAATTCAGGTAATATAAAAGAGAAAAGTGAAAGATTTTTGCTGACATTCAGAATTTGTTGTAGAACTAAAAATGCCGAAAATAATCGATGCCGTAACGCGTGGTGCTATTGAATCCGAAGTGAAAGAAGGAAAATCGTTTCGCCAAATCGCAAGGAAATTCAACGTTTCGATGGGCTTTATATCGAAAATAAGAAATTCTTGTGATATTCCCCCAAACAAAAAATTAGGCGGACGACCGCACAAATTGAGCCCCACTACTAAAAGAATGGTCAAGAGACTAGTGGTATCTGGAGCAGTTGACAATGCTGTACAAGCTCATAAAGAGGTGTCTGAGGCTTTGAATTTGGATG
The DNA here is from genome assembly GCA_963668005.1 of Melieria crassipennis. Taxonomy (NCBI): domain Eukaryota; kingdom Metazoa; phylum Arthropoda; class Insecta; order Diptera; family Ulidiidae; genus Melieria; species Melieria crassipennis. The sequence continues at coordinate 33,330,225 of OY764963.1, read as the reverse complement.
TGTCCAGTCAGACAGTGCGCAGATGCTTGAAAGAATCTGGTATGAAAGCTAAAACTAAAGTACGAAAGCCATTGCTCAATGCTAAGCATCGTGCTAAACGCTTGAAATTCGCAAAGGAGCACATTAATTGGGGCGTAGCTCAATGGAAATTGGCGACTTGGTCTGATGAGTCAAAAATTAATCGCTTGGGCTCTGATGGCCGAGTTTGGTCATGGTACGACCCAAAAGTTGGTATAACCGAAAGGAATATAGAAGAAACCCTGAAATTTAGTGGAGAATCCTTGATGATCTGGGGATGTTTCCAGGGTAACAAGTTAGGAATACTGCGTCGAATTGTTGGCATCATGAAGGCTGAAGACTATGTTAATATTCTTAAAGATTCATATCTCCCCAGTATTGAAAAGTTTGGATGTGAGCCGGGCGATACAACCTTCATGCAGGATAACGACCCGAAGCATACGGCGAAAGTGACAACGAAGTGGCTTCGTAACCACGGAATTTCCTGTTTGGATTGGCCTGCACAGAGCCCAGATCTTAATCCAATCGAAAACCTGTGGAATATCCTCAAAAAACGAATAATAATGCGAAAGTCTACACCCCAAGATATTGAAGAGCTGTGGACGGCAGTTAACCAAGAGTGGTCCAGCATAAGCCGACAAATATTAGATAATTTGATTAGCAGTATGCCTAAAAGGATGCAGCTTGTGGTTAAAACCAAAGGTGGCCATATTAAATACTAATAAAAAATTTAAAAATATGTCTAAGTTTTTAAGTCAAACCAGTTACAAAAGTGTTCACTAAAATATAAGTACTAACAGACTCACGAAATGTGCCACAAACATAATAAATTTATTTTTTTGTTATGTATAGCAAGGATGAAGCTATTTTAAGTTTATTACATACTTACTTTTTTAATATTGTATTACAATAAACATCTACAACCAAGTACGTGAAAATTTGATTTTTTTATGAACGGTTTTGTAACTCACTGTACATACCATGGAATTATGGATTTTGTTGCTTAATTTTGCTATATATACACTAAGAGAGAACTATTGAATAAAGTTATAAAAATATAATAAACCTCTTTTTCTCATGTTTTCTATGAATGACTGCTATAGCATTCACGTCACTAGTTGAAAAATTTGTTCTATATCGTCGTGAATGCTATAGCATTCATTGCGTATAACGGTTAAAATATGATAATCTGACAACCCTAACAATATATGTGTAATCAGCTTTCAGATAGTGCTTATAGTTTCCATTTCTATTCCAAAATAGCCTGTATGTTCCTGCAGCTCACTGAAATTTTTCCTGTCCGGGAACGTGTTAACACACGTAAAGGGACGAATGACGCAAAAGACTAATTAAAGTTTAAACTACTTTCAGTTATTAAAATCAACGCTTTAGCTAGCCAGCCTCTTCGATTAGAATGGGTACCACCGAATGCCGCTCCCGATGTCGTTTCCGATTACATGGTGACGCTGGGGACAGCTAAGGTACCTATAGCCGGCAGCGACGCAGCATACAAACGTAAACAACAGCTGGAATTTCAAGTACCTCCACATGATCTAAATGCAGCGTTATGCGATAATTTAACCGAAGCTGAGGCCCGTCAGCTTCAGCAATATGTACAGAAAATCCGCGAGAATTGCGTCGGCCAGGGCAGCGTGGTTCGCATCGGCAATGCCGGACTGGGCCTCATGGGGCATACAACACCCAATGATGGCTTGGCACATGCTGAAACCAGAGTATCAGTAGATGGGAGCATTGCTGTTAAATCCCTTTTACGCGAGTTGATTGATTTGAAAGTGATTGTTGACGAAGAGGTGCCTTTCTATTTTAAAGTATTTTCGGCCTTATTCGATCCTTCAACTAACGACGCTGTGGAACTGGAGGCCAAGTCAATGCTGTCTCAGGCTACACATCAAAAACTTCATGGTTTAAGTAGGAATGCTGTATCCACTCTAGTAGAAAATGGCGTTATTTACGACAAAATCTTGGCCTCTTTAAAGGTAGTAATCTATAATTTTTTTCACGATATCCTGTATCTGGATAACATGTTGACATCCAAAATATGGTTATCGTATAAAAGTATTTACAAACCATTATTATTATTATTATTGCTAATTGCTTTTCAAACTAACTCATATAATCTCCTTGGTTATAGGATAGAAATGTTGATGTTTGTCATGATCCCAAATTTTGGCGAATTCTAGATTTCCGCAAAGAATATGTTACGAACCCACAATTTCGAGAAGATATAATGACTGTGATGGGAAATTCAGAGCAAAATGAAATGACGTTCAACTCGCCACTTCCTGTAAAAAATATGATGCAAGTTCGTGTCAGTGCCCAAATGCGGCAGGAAACGCCAATTCGCCGTATGAGATTCAGTGCGGTTTCCACCATTATCTATGACTGCGGGCTTCCAATCGATGTTGATTATGACAAGGATGCAGTTTTCTCTAATATCATCCATTCTGAGCCGTTGAAGCAAGCTCTGGCGACAGCGCGTGCAGGGTTGGGATCCACGCCGGTAATCATCTCACAATATCCCATGTTGGCCGACTTTGTAAATGCATCAAACATCAGTCCGGCAACGAAACAAGCGTTAAAGAAGATCGGTATCAACACAAAAGCCGTGCAAAGCTTGCTGGTTAATACGGAATTTTATGATGCGCTCTTCGCCACTTTGAAGATCAACCGAATTCAATTCGCTGACTGCAAACTATTGGCACCTTTGAAACATTTTCGCGCTGAAATACATCTGAATAACCCACTTCGCGAAGAGATGTCTAAGTTCGTTGCCGAGCTTCTAAGTAGTGCAGACGTAACATACACAAATGCCGATAATGCGAGAAAAACACTAAGTGGATCTAGCAGCAATGACTCTGGGTTTGGTTCCAAGGCTTCGACACCGAATTATGTCGTGGGTCATGTCTTACCGAGCGACTCAGTTGGAACAAGTGTTGAACCCAAAGGCGACGTAAATATGAGGCTCCCTGGTGCCTTCAAACAACTTGATTTGGCGGATAACACTATCCACGGTAAAATTGGAGGTATGACCCTTCTTCTATACGGAGTTAGTGATCTCATTTTGAAAAGGCTCCTCTTTACCCTAGGATGTGCACCTATCTCGGCCTCGTAAGGTCACATACCACCTCCCAGGTAGAAAATCAGCTGTCTACGATTTTCGACCAGTTAGGTGTCACATAGACAGCTGCTATTGGGCAGAAGTATTGTTTAATATAACTATAACTGTGTGCTGATATCATTATTAGGGGAGTTTTTTAATTTTGGATGGCTTCTGTGACCTTAAAACATTTTCCTTTCATCGGCAAATTCATTTTTCCGAATAGTCGCACGGTGCTTAATCAGGAGAATACGAGAAGTAGTTGATAGTTAAATGCTTAAAACCTGTGTGAACAAACAGTACACACCTTTAGGTTGCCAAATGTTCAGTTAAAATGCTATATATTGTTGTTATTCGGATACTGGCTGATCTTTGATGAATTCACTCACAGTTTTGATGCTTTGACTTAAGACGTAATAACTCCGACCTGTGTTCAAGGCACATGACTGTACATAAGAGGTTCACACCTACATAGTGGCGAACACACGTTTTAATTTGGGGGGCGGGAGTTCCGTACACAACTTTTACGCCTAATACCATTTGAATCCGTTTTTGCCAGCCACAATTTGTGTAAAAAACAAATATTGGGGCGGGGGGGGGAGGGTTGAACCCAATACTTCCTTGCGTGCGTCAAGGAACATATTTAGATATCGTAATACGAACGAGCCTCGTCAGGCATAGTAGGTCCACTTATCGCCTAGATACATAAAATGGTCATGTTTGTTCTACGAACTCGATGCAACCAAAGTTTTGTTAGGTTTATAAAACAGCAGTAGTTGACATTGAATATTTCGGTGCTCAGAACTAAGAAACAAATATTGCGACCATTCAAAGTCAGAACTTGAACTTTCGTATTGAAAAGTTGTATTACATATAGGTATGAACTTATATTTTACCGTAATTAGGGAGTCTTTTAGAAAGGAATTTAAACTTCTTGAACTCTTAAGATACTACCAAAATTAATTAATGAAATTTTGTTTTGGTAGGTTCTTACAAAGTACCCACAGCGACTCTAAAGTGCCAGGACTGCGAGAAGCTAATATATTTCGGTGACATTGCTGTAAAAGCAGAACGCGCAGGCAAGGATATAGCTTGGCATCCGCAATGTTTCAAGTGCCACACCTGCCATGAATTACTCGCCGATCTAGTTTATTTTTTTCATGGTGGCCAAGTATATTGTGGACGTGATTTGGCTATTAATCTGAAAATCCCTCGATGTAAGGCATGCGATGAGCTGATTTTCACCAAGGAATATACAGCGGCTGAAGGTGCAACGTTTCACATAAAACATTTCTGTTGTTATCAATGCGATGTTCCGTTGGCTGGGCAGCAATACGTTCCTGACGAAAAGTCTAATATGCCATTGTGCCTGAAGTGCTATAATAAGTACTTCGCTGCTGGTTGTCAGAGGTGCGGCAGTCCAATTGGACCCTCCGATCAGGGTGTTGCCTGGGGTAATATTCACTGGCACGGCACGTGCTTTGTGTGTGCCGGTCTCAATTGCGGCAAATCGTTGATCGGTGGCCGTTTCTGTGTGAAACAAAAAATGCCATTCTGCAGTTCACAATGTGTTCGAAGTGTTATTTAAGACAAGATTTTTAACAGTACACATAACCAGATAAGTATATTAAACAACTATATGAAACACATAGAATTCATATTATAATATCGTCCTATAACTTACAAATCACCCCTGTCAAACTGCCGAAAAACAATACATCAGTATTAAAACCGCTACTGTCTTTATGAGCTTATTACGCAAACTATACCGCTTATTAATTTTATAACAGATTTTAAATATTTTGATCGACAACTAAAGCATTTTATTGTTTTATATATTGGGTGTACAACTTAATAACCGGAATTTTTCAGCGAAATTTGATGTTTTATTGTGAAAAAATCTTACAATATATTTTATTCAAAGTATTGTCCCTCGGAAGCTACAACATTTCCCCATCTTTCAGGCAATTTATGAATTCCATCCCAAAAATATTGCGCCGGCTTGGCGGCCAAAAACGAATCTATCCAATTTCGGATGCCTTGCTCTGAAGTGAAGCGTATTCCGGTGAGGGCGTTTTGCATCGAGCGAAATAAATGGTAGTCGAACGGGGCAAGGTCTGGGCTATAAGGCGGGTGAGGTAAAACTTCCCAGCCATTGTTTTCCAAATAGTTCTTAACCGGAATAGCAACATGAGGCCGAGCGTTGTCATGATGGAAAATTATGGCCTCGTGTCTGGTCGCATATTCCGGGCGTTTTTCGATGATGGCACGCTTCAAACGAATCAATTGTGTTCGGTACAGGTCACCATTGATTGTCTGGGCCGATTTCAACAACTCATAATATAACGGCCCCTTCTGATCCCACCAAATACACAGCATAACCTTGCCGCCATGGATATTTGGCTTCGCCGTTGATTTGGCTGGTTGGCCGGGCTTCACGTATGACTTTTTGCGCTTGGGATTGTCATAATGGATCCATTTTTCATCCCCAGTCATGATCCGATGCAAAAATGCTTTCTTTTTATGGCGCTCAAGCAGCATTTCAGACATACAGAAGCGCCGTTCAACGTCTCTCGGCTTCAACTCATAGGGGACCCAATTACCTTGCTTCTGAATGTATCCGGCGGCTTTCAAACGTTTCGAAATTGCTTGCTGAGTCACTCCCAACGATTTGGCAAGTTCTTCTTGTGTTTGACACGAATCCTCATCGAGTAGCGTCTCCAATTCTTCGTCTTCAAACTTTTTTGGCTGTCCTGGGCGTTCTTTGTCTTTGATGTCAAAATCGGCACTTTTGAAGCGTTGAAACCATTCAAAACACTGTGTTTTCGCTAAAGCATCGTCGCCATAAACTTCTACAAGCAAACAATGACTTTCCGCAGCAGTTTTCCTCCCGCAAATGCTGTCTTTTTCTCCAATTTTCGAAGTTATTCATCCTGACAAATAATAATGATGCACACAAGATAAAATTGTTTTGTTGACTGATTTTGATAGCTGTCAAATGTACCTTCAAAATGACATATATATAAGGTTAGAGCTTCCACGATATTTGTTAGTACGGACAACTAGCGTCAAATTCCGGTTATTAAGTTGTACACCCAATAACTCTCACCATCCCATAAAGTTCAACGCCGTTACAAAAAAACCGTTAAGATTCGACCAGCCCTATTCTGGCGAAAGTCTGACAATTGATTTTCTATTCAACGCTTGTTAGATTTTTGATCAGAATTTTTTGTTAGCCTATTACGCAAATCTGACAAGCAGAAAGCTGTAAAATTTCACCACAGCGAGGTGAAAAGTTCTGTTTGTTTTGGTTTCACTGTGAATGGCAAATAAATGAAAAAGAAGAAGCTGCGAAATTAAAACATTTGAAATTGAATTCAAATAAAATGTCCACTAAGAAGTAAGCATTCTGGAAGGACTCTTATATCTTGGGGGTCGAGGAGGGGTATAAAATTTGGTGGGGGTAGGGGCGTTCCCCATATACCCCCTTGAAAGGAAACCCGGCGGAAATGTATAGTTTTTTTTAATGAATTTTTTTAATTTTACCTTCGAAACCAGAAAAATTTTAATTACCTGCCAATAAAGTGGATCGGTTATACGGAAAAGGAGGGGAGAAGGTTAATTACCCTCTTAAGTGCAAGTAGGGCTTCAGATTCTTCTTCTACTTCTGCATCCAAACTCTTTTTGTGTGGCCGGGCTGCTTGATAAATAACACTCATAGGAGCAACTAGTGCGCCGGAGCATCAGTAAAGTGCTAACAGTATTTCTGCATTCAAATCCCTTCTGTGTGGCCGGCATTCGGCCGGGCTGCTTGAAAAATAACCCTCAAAGGAGCAATTAGGGGCGGAGCATTAGTAAGGTGCTAACAACATTTCTGTATTATAATTCCTTTTGTGTGGCCGGCCTTCGGCCGGGCTGCTTGAAAAATAACCCTCATAAGAGCAACTAGGGGCGGAGCATCAGTAAAGTGCTAACGGTATTTCTGTATTATAATTATTTTTCCGTTACAGGCCTGCGTTGGAATTATGTCGTCAGCCTTAACACGCATCCGTCGTTTGTGTCAATTTGACACAATTTTCGAATTCAAACTGTCATTGCGCTTTTATTTTTTCACGAAATTTAATGAGATTTTGGCTCACTGACTAATTTTCGACGAAATTTCGAAAAATCATATGCCCGAAGTGTTTACATGCTTAGGGGCGTGCCAACAAAAAAAGTTACGAAAGGGTCGCTAGCGTGTCAATTTGACACATATGAAAAAAACACCCACAATTTGTTTACGCGTCAGTTGTATTTCGTGTATTCAGAAAGTTTTCGGAAATTTTTTCATTGCCTTCTTGCACGTTTCTTGTAGTTGTAGAATAGAATAGCGTTTGTCTGCATTTCTTTTGTTCATAGAGCCCATTGAGCAAACTGTTGTTGATATGACCAACTTATATGACTCACGTAAAAATGCTGGAAGAATGTTGATGTTTGCACGATGCGTGCGTACTAGGATATTGCTGCTTGTTGGTGTATACCGGTCACATGGTGAATGTGTGCCTGAGTTGTGGAACTCTAAAATTGAACCGCCAATATTCGCAGCGACAAAGTCACTATAGCGCTACAAAGAAATCACTCGCTGTCTACTCTTTGACGATCGCGAAGAAAGAGGGAATTCGCGTGCCCGCGATAAATTAGCGCTGATTCGTGCCATATTTGAAAAATGGGCTAACCGGCTAAAATTGGCATACATATAAACAAATGTGACGGTCTATGAGCAGTTGTTGCCTTACCGCGGTCGCTGTCTATTCACTCAATACCTTCCTTCGAAGCCTTGCAAATATGGCATCAAACATTGGGTGCACTGTGATGCTGCAACCTATGAATGTATGTATGTACATATTTCATATGTTTATGTTATAGACGTTTACATTGGTCGAAACCTTAATTGTGCTCCGTAGGCTGAACGGGTTGTTTTACAACTCACAGATGGGCTGAATGGAAGAAATGTGACTTATGACAATTTCTTCACATCTCATGGTCTTGCAGTGAAACTGAACCAACGGCAAATGACCATCGTTGGCACGATATGGAAAAATCGACAAAAACTACCTCCATTATTACTCGACTTGTAAACACAACGATTTTACCATTAGAAATTTTCATTCCACTTTGGTTTCTTATGTAACAAAGAGATCTCGCTTCGCAACTTTGCTGAGCACTATGCACAAGGGAAAGGAAGTGACTGAGAACGACGTTCAAAAGAAACCAAATATAATAAATTTCTATAATGCAACGAAATGTAGCGTGGACATCATGGACGAGATGGTAGGGATCTATCGCTGCAGGCGCAAAGTAAATCGATGGGCCGTTGCAGTCTTTTGTAACATACTCGACATCTCTGCGTTGAATGCATTTGTGCTATTCATCGATTTGAATCCACTATGCAATTATGCCAAAAAGAACTTTCGTAGACGCCTGTTTTTGCTCGAACCGGGGAATTCGCTTGTGGTACCACAAGTGGAACAGCGAGAACGCACACCCAGCAGTGAGTCTACCATGTCGGTGGTAAATAAAATTCGTGATGTTCCATCACCATCACAACAGCTTCCGGAAACACCTGAACCATCGCTGCACGGCTTGGCGTATCATACGCCTTGGAAGAACCACGCGAGGTGTCACATATGTCCGCAAGTGCGGGTTGCCTATATTCATTCCGTTGAATGTGGCAAATGCAAAAATAAAGTTTGTGCGGAGCACCGTTTCATTATATGCAAAACATGTGAAGCGGCATGATGTTTTTTTTTACTTCCACTCAGTTTTTGGCATTGTATAACAATAAAATTATTAAAACATACTAAAAAAACAAATGAAACTATGTCTATTTCTTTCTGCATATACTGTGTCAGGCAAAACACAAACAAAAATAAACTTCCCCTCTCTTTTCCTTTTTAACTACTACGTTGCAATGATATTTTTTTATGTTGTGTCAAATTGACACACAAACGACTCTTTCGTAACTTTTTGTTAACGACGGATGCGTGTTAAATCAAAATAAATACAAAAATAATTAAATTTTATAAACATGTTGAATTGCTTAAATGAGGCTAAAACTCGAATTAAAACGTCAATATGGCGATGCTGTCGATATTTCTTCATATTTTTGCTATTATGAATGCCAGTTGTATGGAGTGGAAGAAGAACTGTTGAATTGCGAGGCGATTTTTGTGGTTTTTTAAAATTTATAACTTAAAAACTAGATAACGACGACTAAAAAGTTAAAATTCCTCGTTTAATAGTGAATACTATCTACCATAAAAATTTCCGTGCGCTAGCTCACCGCCCAGATATAAGAGACTAGCCCAGCTGCAATTTTTTCTTCAAGTTGTGAGGGACCATCCCGAGCTGCAAGCTGGGAAAAACAGCCCAAAGGCACCGCGGACTGTCCAAAATTTATGGGGGCAGATGGCGGACGGAAGGACTCTTATATCTGGGCGGTCGAGGGGGATACAATTTGGTGGGGGTAGGGGGGGTTCCCCATATACCCCCCTTTGAAAGGAAAACCGTCGGAAATGTATAGTTTTTTTTTAATTTTACCTTCGAAACCAGACAAATTGTAATTACCTGCCCAAAAAGTAGTGCGGTTAGACGGAAAATAAGAGGAGAGGGGTAATAACCTTCTTAAGTGCAAGTAGGGCTTCAAATTCAGTAAAATATTTACAGTACTTCTGCATCCAAACTCTTTTTGTGTGGACGGCCTTCGGCCGGGCGCTTGAAAAATAACCCTCATAGGAGCAACTAGTGCGCCGGAGCATCAGTAAAGTGCTAACAGTATTTCTGCATTATAATTCTTTTTGCGTTACCGGCCTTTGTTGGAATTGTTTCTTCAACCGCAAATTCACAAATAAAATGTACATGTATACTGAATTTAAACATTTCAATATGGCAATGCTGTCGATGTTTCTTCAGCTTTTTTGCTATTGTGAATGCCAGTTGTATGGAGTGGAAGAAGAAGTGTAAATTTTCGAGACGATTTCTGTGATTTTTAAAACTTGATAACTTAAAAACTAGACAACTCCGACGAGTTAATCGTTTTTTAGTGAATACTACCTACCATAAAAATTTCAGTGCGATAGCTCACCGCCCAGATATAAGAGACTAGCCTGGCGGATCACCTCAACGCTATGAGGGGGCCAACGCGTACCCCAGCAAAATGGAAAGAAGTATGTTTTGAACATTTGGGTACACATACAACCAAGGTTTATGAATATAAGGTTACGACATCCGAGACAGATAATTTGACAGCGGCACTCATGACGTCACAGAAATTATGCCAACATGTCAAATTTTTTGTAGGAACAGTGGGACGAATAGCTCACTAAACTACAAAAAAATTAAAATTCATGAAATTGTTGTCTGTTTTTATATTTATATTTTGTTTATATTTATTATATTTTTATATTAAGTTCAAAAAATTTCTTGCACTATTGCAATGATGGCGCGCGCAATAGTACAAGAATGGTGACCACGCTGGTATGGTGACCACTGGCCAGTGCTTCAGTGCGTTATTGTGTTAGTGGTGGTTGGTGCTGTAGGCGCATTTGTGCTTGCTGTTTTTTTGTTTTTTTTAGAGATGGAAAGCATCAAAAGCCAAAACCCCGTCAGTGTGGGACTTTAACCACACTAAAACCATCTTTGTCAGATCTGATTTACCCTCTCTGGAACGACCGTCAGGAATTTCGTCAGGAAGCGGAGTTAAGCTTAAAGCTCGAATTTTGTTCAAGTTGGTTTGTCTAACTGTTAGCCGTTCTAGTCCGTTGTCCCGGTTCAGTCTTCGTTCGTCCGCTTACCACTTACACCTTAGGTTGCATCTGCACGGAGTTTGTGCATAACCTCGCTGACCGTAAAAGCTGGGCCATGCAAAGGCATCTACCGCGTCCTCGCGTTTGCCACTTTGAGATGCTGTTATCCCCTAAATGCATTTTTAAACGCAGTATCTCTGCAGTTGGCTTGGTGCACGACGCTGCATTCGTACGCCAGTAAATCCAGCGATTGCTGTTTGGGACTAGACACATTCCATAAAGCCATTATGCTGGCCAGCTCGGTGGTCGCTGCTTTGTCCCGCTGGGCTGGGAACGTTAAGTAATGCACTTCCTTGCAACCTAGAAAATATGCGTTTTGGTTATATTTCTTCTATGTGAAGCAATACAAAATTTTCAAAACAAGAGATACTCACTTAAGTTCCTGTTGTTTTGCGCACATTTGCCCACTGCACAACGCATTTTGACAGAAATTCTTGTTTCTATTTTGGGGAAAAAACACGTTTTCACACCAAATTTGTACAGGAAATGCACTTCAATACTTACGTTTTTTGGGCAAAAATCACTTTGTGAGGGTAAAATAATAATCACTAAAACTCGCGAGAAATTCGAAAGAAACCGTCGGCCAATAGAAATTTGCTTTTCGAATCGTTTCTAAATAGAGCTGCCGAGTGACATTTTTTGAAATTGAAAGTCGCTTCTTTTTTATTTTGAAATTTCTAACTAGGTGCAAAAAGTTCTTGTTCTGTGTGAAATTGGACTTTCCTTCAAAGTATTTGCATAGATTAAGATACTTATCAAACAATTTGGTATCAGAATAGATTTAATTGACCATATATTACGATAATTGACTACGTTTAGAACTAAAATTTTTTGAAGGTGGGGTGGTAACTCTAGCAATGGGCATGCGTGACGTCAGCACTCGGATGTCGTAATCTTGTATTCTTTCATTCATGCATACAACAGTATAAATTCTCATACATTTTTCGATCTCAGAGCTTGTCACAGTGGAAGTATCAGTTGCGGAGTCGTGCCCGGAAGGCAAAAGTGCAAATGGCGATGACGGGAGGAGGCCCTCGTGCTACAGATGTAACCGAGTTCGAGCAACAGGCCCTACAAACTTTCGGCGCTGCAGCTGTAAATGGCCTTCCAACAGTTCAAGCACTAGCACAGGTAATTGCACCAGTTCAAAAAACAATTGCGCTCCATGTGATAGCCTTTTGTACACAATTAGGAATCAACAGATAACGAACTGCAAGCCATTCCTTTAGATGATGCTGAGCGCGATCCGCCCCGTGCTGATATTCTTATCACAGCGGCTGAGGGAGTTTCACCCGCTGAGGCTTCATCTCTTCCTACGACTGAAGGAGCGCTTGCAGCTGATGCTGCCTTTCGTTACACGCCAGAGGAAACAGCAAGAAATATCAGAAGCTCGCCAGGGAAAATAACACTGGAAACCATCTATTCAGATACGGCCAAAGCTATTCAAAAACGAAATAAAATAAATACCAAGATGCTCACAGTTCTCGAGGAAATTAGCCGAACCCTGCAAAAATTAAACGAAAAGCTAGATAAGATGTAAATATTTGTATATACTGTTTTGTTATGAACTGTTTTTTAATGAAATGAACTGAATAAAAACTATATGGACTGAGTTATAAAGACAATATATAACGGGATCTTATTCTTTCTCCTTCTATCAGAAACGGACTTTCTGCAGTTTCGATACTATTTTCTGAATTCTGCAATTCTTCTTCGGCTTCGTTATCAATGTCTATCGGCGCTCCATATTTATTTAGAATGCTGTGCAATATGGAACATGCATATATTATATTTGCTGCTCTCTCGCGGCCATAATGCAGAATTCGGTGTTTTGATAGGCAGCAAAACCGTGATTTGAGAACTCCAAAAGCGCGTCCAATCGTGTTGCTTGATTTAGCATGCAGTTTATTGTATTTGAGTTCTCTTTCATTTGCTGGCTCTGCCACCGGAGTTAACAGCCACGGTTCCAGCGGATATCCCTGATCACCCAATAGCCAAGTGTCGCACTAAGCATTATGGTTCCTCATCAAGTGCAATCGAGTTGGAGATGTTGTCCATATGCCAGAATCATGGCAGGATCCAGGAAATTTGGCGTTAATTGCTGTAAAGCTTAAACGATGGTCACATACCTAATAGCGTATAAATATACTTGTATTTACTAATATAATATTAATGTATGTACGGTGGCGAGTTTTCCCACCCGAAACGATATGGGGGCCGGAATTGGTGACAAGTGATGCGCGACGCGACTGTTCTCCTTGAGGGTTCAACAACGAGTGTCATTTATTTTACATTAACCCTTTCAGTTACAATGTCCAATATATTGGACTACAGCCCATACAATTCCTACAGAACGGGTTTTTTTTCATGTCGGAAAGGGTTAAAGTGTGTGTATAGGAATTTACAATTCAAACATTAGAGTGTGTGTATAGAAAATTACATTGAAATACGTTAGAGTATGTGTATAGAAAATTACATTGGAATACGTTAGAGTATGTGCATAGAAAATTACATTGAAATACGTTAGAGTGCATTCGGTGACCGAACAATGTATAAAATCTCTTGCTGTAGGACAAAAGCTAGTCGATTTGAAAATCACACTTACCGCTTCAACATTAATGCTGTAGTATCCTTTTCTATTCATGTAGGCACACAAGGGGTTTCGGACGTCATTGGCAGGGGGGCGAAACTATCCCCACATGTGTGCAATCGACAGCTCCAATTGTGCCTTTTATACCAAAAGTTGTATAAAATCTGTAAGCAAGGATGATAAGAGAGCCATTGCAAAATGTCATGATTTCCTACCCTTCCTTTCTTGGCCGCCAGTTCATCCGAAGTTTGGGGAAAATGTATTTCCCCTGCTTTGACTCTCACAATGAGCTGGGACATGTGGCCCAGTGCGCGTGAAACGGAAGCTTGGCTCATTGTTGTATGGTAACTGCTTCCCACACACTTCCGATACGATCCATGTGCGTAAAAAAAAACGACACATGAATGGCAACTTTTGAGTGTCGTGCGGCTCCAGCTCCAAAAGCGATTTTGGAAAACGAAAATTTTGAACGAAAATGCTTTCCTGCATAGCAAAAGGTTCGCTTTCGTCGCGCAAGGTCCTCAAGAGCCTTCTCCTCACAATTTCATTTTTTAAGCCAGAGCGGCTGCACACGCTAATAATAGCTGCTCTTCCATTGCAAACACCGAAATTTGCTGAAATATTTCCAAATTTTTAACTTCAATTGCTTCTTTGCAAGTAGGAGCTTGTCAGCTCCTCCTACGTACCTGACAACTTCTCTGACAAGTGTTAGATAAAGAGCTTTTGAAAAATGGTCAGAATACGAAAATCTAACAATTGAGAATCTATTCAATTGTCAGCATAGTGTTAGGTTTGCCAGAATAGGGCTGTTAGTTTAAACACAAAATCAAATTTTTCAGTCATATTTGACTGAAGTTTAAACGCCCAACCCTGCACGGTTAAACCATAGCGAAATCAATAAAGTGTACCAGGTAGATGACGTACACTTATTTCTCTGAGTAGCGATTGTCAATTTATTTGTGTCACTTGGATTAACCTTTATTTGTTGTTAGCACAAAATTGAAAATTGACTTTCAGTACTCCAGAAATATATATTTTCGTGATGTATTTTATGTTAGAAAAACATAGAAAATGCATTGCCGTGCGTTTTTTTGCAGAGGCGGCCGTTTTTCCTGGCACGTAATTGCGTTTTTTGTGTCGGTTTTGGTGCAGAACATATTTTCAAACAATAACACTGATCAACAGCAAAATGGCTTTTCTGGTTCTGACATCAGTTCTAGGGTAATTAGGGACCGCTGATTTCGAATCCGCAAACCGTTTTGAAAACTTAATTTCCGTTTTCGCAAAAAATGGGCGTGTCACTTTTTCGGATTTTCCCTGACTTTTTTCACGTTTGGGATTGCAATTTCAAAACCAATAAACCGGTTGACATGATTTTCACTTTATGGCATTTACAACACCTCACGGTTTCATTTCCGATGCAATTTATTTTTATAGGTTTTAAAATTCCGCGGCAATTGGACCTCAAATTCGGAAAATATGGAATTTCAAGGCGTTTTCTTTGATGTTAAAAAACAAACACATTTTTCGTAAATCAATTATCGAGTTATGTATAACAAGAAAGCGGAAACATGAAATTATACAACATAGCCAAATTTTTTGGCGTGAGTCCCATTCTCATCGAAATAACAGCAAAAATGTACCATAGTCATTTTCATAATTTTTGATACTACTTTCTTAAAAAATTAAGGGCCTCAAAATATGCTCTTTTATATATTCCATTCACTGTCTGGAATACAAGTGAAAAACAACACAATTTTGAATTGCTTCAAACAAAACAAAATTAAAAACTTTGCATATTTTGAGGCTCTTACTTTTTAAAGGAAAAAAACGGAAATCTGTTGAAAATGACTTTGGTACATTTTTGCTATTATTTCGATGAGAATGGGACTCAAGCCAAAAAATTTGGCTGTGTTGCATTACTTGATGTTTCCGCTTTCGTGTTATACATAACTCGATAATTGATTTACGAAAAATGTGTTTGTTTTTTAACATCAAAGAAAACGCCTTGAAATTCCATATTTTCCGACTTTGAGGTCCAATTGCCGCGGAATTTTAAAACCTCTAAAAATAAATTGCATCGGAAATTAAACCGTGCGGTGTTGGTAATACAACGAGGTGAAAATAATGTCAACCGGTTTATTGGACTAGAAATTACAATCCCAAACGTGAAAAAAGTCAGGGAAAATCCGAAAAAGTGACACGCCCATTTTTTGCGAAAACGGAAACTAAGTTTTCAAAACGGTTTGCGGATTCGAAATCAGCGGTCCCTAATTACCGTAGAACTGATGTCAAACCCAGAAAAGCCGACCAAAAGTCGAAATTTGTTGCCCTGTGTAATTTAATTTGAAATTTTTTCATACAGCACAGACGGGTTATGAACTCTGACATTTGTCAGCAAAATGATATTAACTGTCAGAAAAAAAGTGTACGATGAAGAGAGTTCCTGCTATCTGGCACACTTTATTAATTTCACTATGGGTTAAACTAAGTTTAAACTGTCAACAGCTTCTGACAGTTAATTTATTTTGGAAATTTTAATATCCTCCTCCTGCTTTGTTTTTTTTAAATTTTCATACTTTGTGCGTTTTCGCGCACCGGAAGTTATCAAGAAATTTTGAATTGGCCTCAATTTCTTCCCATTTGGTTTTTTTCTCCTCGGCACTCAAGCGGTCTGTCTTCTTGCACTCGAGCACTTCTTTATTCTTTTTCACAAGTGCAAGAAGACATTCGATTTCCCGAGACGAAAAATTTGCGCTCCGTTTGCTTATTTTGAATTTTTTTTTTTATGAAATACTTTATTTGAGCGCAAAGAATTTATTTACGAATGACAATCAAAACAAATGAAAATTATAAAAGATAAAAATATTGCCAGTATTGCCGCACTCAAATGACAAATATTTGCTCCAGTTAAACTAGCAATGAAAAACTGCTTTGTCGTTTAACCCATTGCTGCCGGGTACCAGGTCCGCCCATACGATTTTGATAAAATTTCATACACGACCTAGAAGTGACCCAAAATGATCAGAAACAAAGAAATTTCAGCTTTATATCTCTGCACGTTGCTGAGATATTCATTAGGTATTTTGTACCCATTACGCAGCAATGGTAGCTTTTTTCCACAGTTTTTAAAGTGATCAGCTAAACACGTGAACCAAAGTTGTATTGTTTACAGGTGAGTTAGGAGGCAGATTTTTGTGAAGTTCTAAGACCACTACGTTTCGCCACATTTTCCACCTCCGGAAAATTCACGATTTTTGGAGTCTGGTAACTCTAGCTAGGTTAGGTTAGGTTGCGGTGGCTGCCTCTGTATGAGACACACTTAGGCCTCTTAACGGGCCCGTTGTGATACCACAGGATTCCACCCGTTTGAAATGCGTATGCAACACTGTTTTTTTAAACATGTGATACAACACACATTTCAAACGGATGGGGAAAGGGAGGGGAGGGAACCTACAGTTTAACGCCGAATCCGAACGGCGATGGGCAGTTTTTCTGTCACACTTGAAGGTTTTGCCATTGCCTGCCAAGAGCGCACTTGTGCGATTCTTGTAATTCGCATTCCCTTCATGTGGATAGCGATAGAAGTAGATGAGTGTTTTTTCCAGCCCAAGCCAGGAATCGAACCCGGGGCGCTCGGTATGAGAAGCCAGCGCGCTACCCGCTGAGCTATCGAGGCCGACTAACTCTAGCTAGATGGCGAAAGTTTTGGGTGACCTTCACTAGGTTAAGGTAGTTTCATCTTTACCCCAACTATCCCTATCAATGGTTTTGAGAGATCTCAAACATTGACTTTTTGTGATTTAAAAAAAAAATCAATTTTCATGGGTAAAATTTTACCCATTAGGCAGCAATGGGTTAAACTGAGTTTATATTTAAACCAAGTTCAAGCAAACTACGTTTGAACTGCGTTTAAACTCGCATTGAAAAATTGGCCCTGACAGTTTAAACGTAGTTTAATCGTGCAGGATTGGGCGTTTAAAGTGAGTTTAAACTTCATTGAAGTTTGACTGAAAAATTCGATTTTGCGTTTAAACTTGAAACTGAGTTAAACCAAAAAGTATAAAACATAAAGAGTGTGCATCACGTACAAGCAAAAATTTGAATGCGGGTGCTGATATCGCCACCCGTCTTCATGATGCGGGGGGTAAGCAGCAAGAAGAAACACTTGAAATGAGAGCACAATGCTCTGAGCGCAAATCATAGCATTCGTGTTGCCGCGTCTGTGCCAGAGATTAGCAATGAGTACCGCAACTTTGGATAGCACCGCATTAATACTCATTATTTTTACTACATACTACTCATAAGCACCGCATAACATAAGTATCGCAACCGCACGCATACAAAACCCGAACGAGTTTGCGATCATCGATTCATTTCGCGTATTGCTTACACGACCACTTCGTAACCGTATGCATATTGCACAAATCGCGTCGCGCAATTTTGGTTACCACCGCATTGATACTCATTCTTTTTACTACCTACTGCTCCTAAGCACCGCAAATCATAAGTATCCCAAATTCAATCATTATGCGGTGAAAGCAATGAATACATGTATTTATACATAACGCACAATTCGCGAAGCGTATGAAGCAGGTATACGCATTTGGAAGAAATGTTTGCGGCATGGATTTTGCCCCCTCAACTGCTGCTATTTTTTAAGCAAGTTGAAGTCTAAAAGTTATAGAATCATGCACAACAAAAATGGTTAAATACTTAAAAAACACGATGGAACTCCAAATATATGATGATTGAATCAATTGTCGGTAATTGGACCCACATCAATGAAATACTCTATGACAACGGGCAAAGCCATCGACTTTTCGACCATTCGTACTCTAAAAATTTTTAACATTACAAATTATTATTAATTATTATAATCTATTACACGTATTATGAATTAAATATTACTTCGTTCGATTTTTTCATTTCATGTTTTAAACGATTACATTAAATTTATTGAGTATGTATACATTTATTGTAAAACATAAAACACTGGGTATATCCTAAAAAATGCCTGTCATTTCTTTTCTTTTCTACGAATGCTTAATCACAATAAGAGTCAATAAACAAGTGCGAAGCGATATGAAAATGCGGTGGTATGCGGTGTTTCCATCTTTCCTTTGGATCATTCGCACCACCGCATTCTCATATCGCTTCGGAATGCGGTGGTGCGAATGATTCAAACGAATATTTCCATCTTTCGTGTGGATCATTGCCGTCTTCGTTTCAAGCATTCGCATTCCGAAGTGCATAGTTCGTTTGGATCATCGGCACTACCGCATAGCCAAAGTGAAATGAAGATGCGATAGTTTGCACCCGTTTAGTATTGCAAGCTAATGATTCGTTCGTTCGGATTACTAGTATTCGGAATGAATGCTTCGTTTGCGGTGGGGATACATACTGATATCCGTTTTTTTGAGCAATGGCACATATCGCACCGAATACATATTGAGCGATTAAAATATGACCGCATGCAGATCTCTAGTCTGTGCTCACTCGTTCATTCTCGCACAATTGTGCGAAGAGGAGGAAGACGATGTGCTGTTGTTGTTGTAGCGATGGCGAAAAGCTGAAATTGTAAAACGATTTCCATTTTCTGGCTGGCTTTTGTTCTTCTTCTATAAGCCTGCACGGCGTCTCATATTGCTCCTGAACTCACTGCCGACTGTAGCGTGCGCAAAATCATAGAAAAGTAAATAGAATATGGCTGGCATGGCGACCTATATGATTGCTACAGGCAATTAAAAAATAAATACTAAGTAATCAACAAAGACAATTAAATAGAATAGAATAGGAATTGGAAAGAAAGGAAGACGTTTTTATTAGCCCGTAATAATTCTCCGGCAGCCGCCGTGGCTCAGTTGGTTAGTGTGTTGGACTGCGAGTCGGATGCAGCGAACCAGGTTCAAATACTGCCTGTAATAACACCTAAAAAAATAACGGGAAAACTCGTTTTCTCTTTCGGTGGCTGTCCTCTCAGCTGAAAATGGCAAATCTCTGAGAGTAAAAATTGCTTATGAAAGAGCTCCCAACCTGCCGTTCGGAACCGGCATAAAACTGTAGGTCCCTTCCACCCGCGTGCAAATTCACACGCACAACACGGGTGGTTGCGGGAAGCAAGGCCTTAGTCTCGCGTAAGCGGGCTATCGTGCCAGTCAATTATTATTTTAATTATTAATACTTATCCGTCCAGTTCTTTGGAACATTTTTACGGCCCACATATAATGCTTGTTTAAAAGAACTAAAATAAGAAAATCCAATATTGTAAATTTATGGTCACATCATTCGCCATGGAACCATTCAGGTGTAGAATATTTATACTATTTTTAAACGTAGGCATGCTGTAAAAATATTTTTCTTATGACAAAATACTTGTCTAATTATTTATTTCTTTATATAGAGCTTTAGTAGTGCTTTCGCCCCATTGAAAGTCAATAGACCTATTAAATTATGTTTTTCTATACAATCTTTTAACCCTTGGTTTGTCCGTTAGATTTCGATTTAAAAAAAAAAACAAAATTAAAACACGTATCTAATTATATATGTTACGTGTTTTCACGAATTTTGAAGTCAATATGCCAATCAGTTCATTTTTTTCGTAGTTTACCCATATTCTCAAAATTGTAATCAACCATGTGAAAATATAAACACATAATTTTACTTCGAACTCACCACGTAAAAATATTTGTAAACATTTTAAATTGGGATCAACCACCAAATTTTTAAATCAATCAAAGCATTGGCCAGCATGGTGACATGACAGCAATTTGCGCAGCAAAACCAATCGACAACACAAAAAACGACACCACCGAAAACATTAGCGAATCCCGAATCATCTTCGTTGAAAGGACGATGATGATGCTGTGGTTCGTTGTTTGCTCTTGCGCTTCGACGCATGCAAAAAATGAGCGATCACTACGCCACAACAACCATTTCAATATACGAGTACATGAGCGGAGCCGTTGCGAACAGCAACATTGCTTTTTGCTGTTGTCAAACGCAGTGTTTACGTTCTCGCAAACTGTTGAGCGCGAGCAAATTTCCTGCAACCTATGCCTCCGCTCATCTCTTATCGCCCGCGTCAGCAAACACGCTTGCAAAATTTTTGAAGATACGTATTCTCTATACACCCATACCTCGCTATACGGTCGCTCTTTATACGGCCTTTCGCTATAACGGCCTTCTTTAATTAAGGCACGTTTTCGATTTACGGCCTAAAATGTTTCGCTATAACGGCCAAAAAAAAATTTTTTCGATGTCTATATATCACGTTTCTCGGTAACGTTTATTTTGTGGGAAATATTTTTTCCGTTGGCAGTAACTATTGTGAATGGGATTTTTTTTCCGTTGAATGATAACTATTATTTTGCAATATACTTATATTTTTTACGTTGAAAATACCGGCACCAATGCATTTTGTATGCAAAACTTATCCAAGTTCTGAACCACTCAAGTTCTAAATCACGAGCACACTCACCGGTGGAATAACAGATTCAAACGTTACCGAGCAACGTAAAAAATATTTTTATGTAACATGAAGTTCTTTCATTTTTGTTTCTATATTTTTGTTATTATTATAAAAATAAATTATAACATTGTTATAAAAATAAAAAAAAATAAATTTGGAACCGATCCCATTGAATTTGTATGAATTTGTATTAAAATAATTGATTAATCCTTATACGGCTTTTCGCTTTGCGGCCAAGTTTCGTGGAACGTATCTAGGCCGTATAGCGAGGTATGGGTGTATTGTAAATCGAAAAAATCTAAGACGGCTCCGATAAACATACTTAAAATGGAGTAGCATAATTGTTTTGATAACTGGATCTAACGTGGATCAAGAGACCTCAATTCAAAATTGTGTTTTTAATTTTATGAGTGGATTCCGAGACCTTTTTGTTTGATCAAGGTAAGAAATGGAACGCAAATTTTCTTGAGTAGTCTGTAACCTATACAATGCCAAAAAACGATACTGTTACGTATTTCTTTTGAATTTTATTGATATTTAGTACAGTCATATTTAAAAAATATTTTATAAGCAAAATCACATAATGCCATTATACTAGTTCAGAAGCAACACTTATCGGGGAAACAGTTGTTCGTTTGGTATCTAGTTTTCTGCTCCTTTGCTGTATGATACGCTCGTCTAATCCCAAACGCAAGAAACAAAAACGTCATGTTTGTAGGAGGTTCAATCCCCATTGTGCGTTTTCGCGCTTTTACATAGTTGGTGCTAATAGCATTCTATGTACGCTAAAAGCTGCCGGTGTTACTATCGGAGACCCTCGTTCCAGAGTAATACCACTTACGATTTGGCCTTCAGGGGACGACAAACATGAAAATCTATCCACATAATTGTGTGTACTGTTGTAAGAAGACCTTCTAATGTTCATAACCGGATAGCTATCAACAGCAACGACAATTTCAATTTGTTAGGTTATATGACAAATGTAATTGATTACTAAAAACTAGATTTAAATTAAAAATACAAGTTTCTTCTTTAGCAGCAGTTGCCTTCTGGACAAATTATACTTCCTTCATGTTTCGTCGTAATACTTTAGTTAATAACAACAAAATATTAGAGAAAACAAAACGAATGCATTGCTCTGCTTATATCAAATATATACATGGATATATGGGACGTCGCGTCGGAAGCACAACGGCACATAAATGACAATCAGAATTCCACCTTCGTTTGAAGGGCGAGTTACGCGAAAAACTATCAAATTCGTAGCAAAATCGAATCAAACTAATGAGCATTAAATATATCAAACTCTAAGTGAGAAACCTTATCAAACGCGAATCAAAGCAGTCAGTCTTGGTTCGTTAAAATTTGTGCGGATATTAACGCAGAACAGACTCAACTCCTAATCTGTTAGTGATCAATGCATAGGTGTCCACAGGTTAAGATTTGGGCCGTGTAGTATAGAGAAGTGTTGGAACTTGAGACTTGCATTCTGCCTTCAATCTCCTCCTTCTGTATATACATAGACATGTAGTGCTATTTACATCTATATAACTGGTCCGTCACATACAATCTGACGCGGTGCGTTGCCTTAGCACCGACCTGGTTCATTTTCCTATCGTCAACAGTTTGTGTAGATGCCGCGCGTGTAATAGAGCTCTGTAATACGCTCCGGCAGCGTACTATACAGATTGACAATAAGATCCATGGGAAGACGCGTCCATGCTTCCCGAATGCGAAATATGAGGTCATCCTTACGTGAAAACTTGCGCCCGCCGTCGTAAACTTCGCGGCTCAGCCAGCCCCATACATTCTCCATTATGTTTAGGTCGTGCGCAACGGTAGGCCATTTTTGCGTTTTTACGCCTTCTGCATTAAGCCATTCCTGCGTCGTTGGCAACGCATTAGCCGGCCAATTGTGGTCCTGTAGCACGAAGTCGACATTTCCACCCAATTTTGCAATGATATTTGCTCGCTCACGCAGTATGGTTTCAACGTATGCCTCGGGCTTTTGTTTGCTTGTCGACACCTCCAAGTGTATGGGGCCACCGGCCGTGATAAGTAGGTAGATGTAAACCGAGTTGCCGCGGGGCCGCTGTGACAGCGTGCGTTCATAGTTTCGCAAGTCATGGAAGTAATTGGAGAAACCGTCCGGACCGTCAAGATTGAATTTTCGCTCGTCCTGAAAAACGACTCGTTTCCACTGCTCCTCACCCCATATGATGTGCGTATTGGCGAAAGTGAGACGTTCTGTCTGGTGGAATTGTGACAACACCGGCTCTGCTTTAAGCTTCTTGGTACCGCCATTGTTGGCAGATGAGCTACGCGAACGCGAGACTGTACTTCCGTTCTTTGCTGCAGTGTCCACCTGCGCAGATCGTACGTTACCCGGTGGCGACAGACTAGAGTTCGTTGTGTTCGACTGTTGAGTAGGAGCATGACTGGAGGCGGTGCCACCGCCGGTGCTCGAACTGGCAGCTGAGAAGTTTGAGTTTTGGTTGAGAGCATGTACCGGAAATGAGTTATTGTGGTTGTAGTTGTGGTAAGTGTGAGTATTTGCGGATTTGTTGTGAATGTGAGCAGGAGCTTTCACGTTTACAGACGATGAGCTTTGTTGATAGTATGGGTGGTGATGATAGCTGGTGTGCTGCTGGTGTATGCTAGGCTGCTTCAGATGTTGTTGCTTGGGCTGACACGTTGACTGTGTCAGCAGTTGTTGGTGTGTGTGCGCGAAAGCGATTGCTGCGCCTTGTGTCGATTGACCAGAATGTTGTATATGCGACTGTAGCTGTGATCGGGGAGGTGTGTTATAGGCGTTTGGCTGGTTGAGACAACGCTGTAACGCCATCACATTACAGCCTGACGTTTGTCGGCTGCTGCTGTCGTCAAGTGTTATTTGAACTGTATTCGGGTCAAAGAGAATCTTCGTAAAGTTCTGAATATCGCCAGAACTAAGTAGTAGTGTTTTCATTGAAATTTATTTGTACGTAGATACACTTGCTATGTAGGTTCGAGGACTTTCGAGGTATTCAAAGTCTGATGAGAATTGTGTACTGCGTCTGGCGTCGATTATCGGTAGTAATTAGTCGCGTTTGGTGTATACTCAGTTATCAAAATCACAATAGCTCTGTAATTTCATCACAGTACAAAGTTGACGACAAACACCTCTTTTTCATTTTACTATTTCCAGAAAACACTGTTGTTGTGTTCCATATATCTCACTTACGTCTTCTAAGGACAGAATTGTGTGTTATTCCTTGTAGTTCTGAAATTTTAACTTTCAAGCCTCTCGCGCTATGCTGGTAAGTTTAAGTTTTTAAATTTGTTTGCATTGGTTGTGTTTTGCAACCACTTTTTTTCGGTGTCCTGGATTCCGAAAATAATTTCAGCTTTCTATATGGTAAATGCTTTCCTATATTTCCGGTGCCATTATATACAAAACTGAAGATAAACTATTCTCGAAACAGGAACATCTTTGTTGGTTTCTGTCCCTCTAAGAAAGTTTAGCCTGCAATAAAATGAAAAATTTAATCAAATAAGACAGTAATTAACGTTTAGTTTTTCGCTTCAGTCAAATCTATCCTTCAATAAACTTATAACTTAAACCGGCCGCCTTAAATTTCACAGTACCCTGAAAGACATATACAGTGGTGCGAAAAATAATAAGAACAATAATTTTACTATTATGTTGGCACATATTTCAAGCAAACTGTGTTGATACAAAAACTTTTGGTATACCCACATAGTCTTGCTGTCATTTTCACAAAAATTTTACTGTTTTACAAAAAATCGTATGACTACATTGCCCGCAACCCGCTTTTTTTACCGATTCGAGAATTCTTTTACTGTGCAATAAAGTAAGAACACGTTGTCAAACCTGTTCTAATACCAAAATTTTCGCAAATTTCACTTTACGTAACGGTAAGTAATCGCATAAAAATATAAAAGCTTGCATAATACATGTTTAAAAAAAAACTATTGATTAACCATAGAAATAGGTCGCGGTAAAACTTGCACAAATGTGGAAAGACAAATGATCAGGGCGATGGTAGAAGAAGGAAAAACATATCGCGAAATATCCACGAATATCGCTCTGCAAAATCCTTAACGCCGTAAATTGGATGCCAAAACCAGAAACTCGAGGCCGAAAAAAGAAAACGAGCGACGACCCAACGAAAGACGACCCAATCCAGTCCTTAAAAGTAATAGGACTTGAATGTGGTGCAGGAGTTAGAAGCTCTACCATTTGCAGAAGGCTACGGGAGTCCAATTTATACGGCCGGATGGTGCGCAAGGTGCCGATGTTGCGGGCAAAAAATGTGAAAGAACAACTTAAGTTTGCCAGAAAACACTTAGCTGACAGAAACCAATCGAAGTGGCGTAACGTACTTT
Organism: Melieria crassipennis; assembly: GCA_963668005.1. Taxonomy (NCBI): domain Eukaryota; kingdom Metazoa; phylum Arthropoda; class Insecta; order Diptera; family Ulidiidae; genus Melieria; species Melieria crassipennis. The sequence continues at coordinate 33,304,795 of OY764963.1, read as the reverse complement.
TTAGTGACGAAATCAAGGTAAACCTAGTTGGATCGGATCGGAAAAGACAACCTGGACAGCCAAAAATACATTAACATACTGTCCACTGCAATGCTTCCCTATGCACAACAAGTCATGGGCCCTGAAGTCATCTCGCCTGGCCAAAGATTGGTTTGCAACGCAAAATGTTAATCTTTTGGAGTGGCCCGCGCAAAGTCCAGGCCTCAACCCAATTGAACATTGATGGGCGGACTTAAAACGCGCCATTGGTACTAAAAGATTTAAAAATACGGACGAATTAGGGCTGCAGCACAAATTTCATGGAATGCAATCCCTGTACAACGATGACGAGACCTTATTGACTCCATGGATAGGCGGTGCATTGCAGTGGAGACCAGCAAGGGCTACAACACAAAATAATTAGGGGGTCCTCTACACCTTTTCAACCTCAAAATGAGAACATGTTAATCCGTAATGAGAATGTGTAAGTTCATAATGTGAAATATAAATTCGTAATGGGAATACGTTAATTCAAAATGAGAAATATAAATTCATAATGAGAATGTGTAAGTTCATAATGTGAGATATAAATACATAATGGGAATACGTAATTTAAAATGAAAGAAGGAAAATTCAAATTGAGAATGCGTAAATTCAAATTGGGAAAAGGAAAATTTGAAATGAGAACTATGTAGTATAAGGTTTATTTTTAGTAACTTTTATTATATGATTTCAAAAATAATGATTTCAAAACATAATGATTTCAAAACATAATGCAAACAAAAAGTGCTTAAAAATATTTACATCCCTACGTTCATATCCTGTAAAGCAAGGCCATTTGCATGGAAAGTTGTGCTGTACAGCTCTGGCACAATCTCCACCAGTAATGGTGTGCTTTGCATTATCAATTATTCCCTCAAGATACTGTAAACGTTGTTCGCATACTGCAGGAGCGTGGACATTAGGAATGCGCAAATTACACTTCACTTCATTTCTAATTTTCTCATTTTGAATTTACGCATTCTCAATTTGAATTTTCCTTTTCTCATTTTGAATTACGTATTCCCATTATGTATTTATATCTCACATTATGAACTTACACATTCTCATTACGAATTTATATTTCTCATTTTGAATTAACGTATTCCCATTACGAATTTATATTTCACATTATGAACTTACACATTCTCATTACGAATTTATATTTCTCATTATGAACTTACACATTCTCATTTTGAGGTTGAAAAGGTGTAGTTGTAAATTTTGAAAAAATCTATTTTTTTTTTAATTTCATATTTTTATAGTATAACTATCATAGAAAAAGTATACGAACGGATTTTGTCGAATTCGTAGTCTCTGAGATACAGGGCCTCAAACCCGTTTCGTTCACTACGCGGTAACACGGTTTTAAAACGTTAAAGGCGTTTTCCTCGAAAACACATTTTTTGACCATTGCGCCATGATTCCGTCGAAACTAATTGACCGATTTACTTGATTCTTGTTTTGCTGTATTCAAAACTTTTTGCTCCACGGGTAACCTACGGAGATTGCGTTCCATTGACTAGCCGATTTTTGGGGGGAGTTTATAGAGCAAAAAAAGGGCGAATTTCGAAAAAACACGTTAAAACGATGCCGCGGGTCCAATTTTGATCAGATCGGGTTCATTATAGGTCATCCTTTAATTGGAGTAATGCTTTTTAAGAGAAAATTTTTGGATCACATTTCAGACGAACAGGGACAAAGTTAGGATGGCGCAAACGCACCCTTACAAAAAAAACATGGCCGGTACTCAGCTGGCGGACTCCAACAGTGTTCGCGGTAGCACGTGCAAAATTTTTTTTTTTATAATTCAATATGTAAGGAATAAATATACGAAGAATTATCTCATTATCATTTGCAGTCTCTGAAAAAAAATCACAAAAAAAAGCTTTAAAACCCACTGTTTGTACTAGAGGACCCCCTTAAGGGAGTGTTCCCGGGTAGAATGCCGATTTTAGGCTGTTTTTCAAAAATTTTGGAGCTACAAGGCAACATGCAATATTCTGGTTTTTTGCTTGTTGTTCCTTATTATTTGGAGAACAGAAACTCATATTTGTGTCAAACAATTTTATTTTCTAAGTACAAATTTTCAGTGGTCAATGTGACCCTGTTTTCACTGCTGGCCGATAATAAATTTCGGGAACCAGTAATCTGAAACAGAAATGGGTATGCAATTATTAATCTGCAATAAATTCCGCGGATGGTAAACCACAGTTTTAGTCAAAATGTTGATTAGAAACAAAATGGCGGCCATATGAAAAAAAATTGTCCAGTTTTGCCACCTTTTTTTACCTTTAGAGTGCTTGAAAATATATTTAACAATAATTTTTTGATGAAAACTTTGGTTTAGCATCCAATGAAAACTATCTAGAACATTTTCCCAAAATTTCAAGTCGATACCTCTCATAGTTGCTGAGAAAAATTATCGGCCAGTACAAAAAATGTGGTTTCGAGAAAAACGCGTTTAAAGTATCATGCGCAATGTATCAGCGGAGCAAAAAGAGCTGAGATTACTTCAATTAACATGCAAAAAAGTGGGTACTGAGTATGCGGATTGAAAAACGACTTTGGGGGGTGATAGTATATAGTATAAGGTACAATAAAACGCCAAAAAAAAAAATCGATTTTTTCAAACTTCTACCCAGGAACACTCCCTTAAGGGGGAAAGCCACTGTGACGGGTAAGCTTCCAAACGGTAAGCTTGCCGTACTTAAGCTTCCAAAGGGATTTCGGGGCGAAATTCCCTACGAGGGCCGAATGGGAAAGTACCGGCCTCTTCAACGAATACGACATACACATCTTTACGGATGGATCCAAAATGGCGGGCGGGGTGGGTGCGGGGGTGTACTCACAGCACGCGGGGATAAATGAAGCCATACGTCTACCCAATGATGCCACTGTCTTTCAAGCAGAAGTCCTGGCGGTCAGGGAGGCCTGCCGACTGGCAGAGAGACACATCATTGATAGGCGTAAGGTTGCTATATTCATTGACAGTCAGGCAGCAATAAGGGCTCTTCATTCTACCACGGTCCAGTCAAGGTTGGTAGAGGAGTGTAGGACGGCTCTGGGCGCGCTTAGTCGCTGCGCTGATATCACCCTCATCTGGGTTCCCGGCCATAGGAACATTGAAGGGAATGAGAGAGCGGACGAATTGGCGCGCTCGGGGGCCTCGCTTGACGTATCACTGGGCGTTTCGGTTCCGACGCCTTTGGGAGTCGTCAGGAGGGGCTGCTATCTGCACTATCTCGGCCTTGCAAATCGGAGGTGGAAGTCGCTGTCTTCCTGCCGTACCTCGCGGGAGATGTGGCCCTCTTACAACGAGCCGAGATCTCGCGAGCTTATCAACAAACCACGCACAGACGTCGCTAGGCTTACGGCGATCATAACAGGCCACTGGACTATAGGTCCACATGCGGAGAGGCTAAACATCCCCTTCAATACCCACTGCAGGGGCTGTGGGAATCTAGAAGAGAAAGAAACACCAAATCACTTCCTCTGTCATTGCCCAGCTCTGGCAAGGACAAGATTCAAGTTTCTAGGGAAACACTTTTTCACTTGTATGACCGACTGCTCGACAGTTAGTCTGGGAAATCTTCTTGGATACCTAAATTCTACCAGGTGGATTTAGTTATACAACTAACCAGGTTTAGTTTTCGGTGAGCATGTGGTATCAAAACGGCGTCTATACGCTAATTGTGACTTGCAGAGGGACTGCGAGTCAGCCACTTCAACCAACCAACGTGACGGGTAAAAAACAAAAATTTTTTTGTTTTAAATCAAAGCTTATATATTAAAAAATATGTGTACAAAATTTCAAGTCATATGGTCCAGGACTCGATAGTTTAATATAAGTATGAAAATTTTAAAAGATACATGATTTCATTACGAGAGAAATGGACTCAAAACTTTAAACGCGTTTTTCTCGAAACGACTTTTTTTGAACTGGCGGCATCAATAACTCGAACAATTATGAACCGATTTCTAATTTTTTTGGAAAATTTTGTTTTTTACTATTTTTTAAACTGTCTCAAAACCAAAAAAACAAGGTCGAAAACATGGAAATATTTTCAATCGGTCGCCATTTTGTGAAAAATCAAAATAAAAAAAAACGGCTACGTACAAAGATAGCTACATTCATACAGATTACAATAAAATTTTACTTTATTTTTTCTGAGTACGGGTTTTTGCGAAATCGATGCCGCCATGGAGGGGGAATTTTTTTCAAGCGCTACGGGATCATCTGTATTGTTTAAACTATTTAATATATTTTAATAAAAATTTGTGGAAATATTATTAGATGTCTGCTTAATAAAATAAAAAAAACCCGATCCAAAAATTCCTATATTTACTCGGTCAAAAAACATTTTTAAAATCACTAATTTTTTGACCCGTCACAGTGGCTTTCCCCCTTAACCCTTTTAGTGCCGGGAGAAAAAGAGGTGCCTATGCGAGAATAACCGGCTGAATTTCACAGTTTTACTAGGGTTGGGGAAAATGCTCATAAAACCAAACGAGAAACAATATTTACATGATTCAAAAAGCAGTATACTCAGGATGAAATAGAGAATGAATAGAAATTTTCGAAATCCTGTATTGCTAATTGTTGGTTTGTCAAAAACAACAATATTTGACACAAGCGGTAACAACGGCAATAACAAATTACGCCTTCAAACTGCAACTGGGACGAAATATACTGTTCACAACAACGATCGAGGAGACAATAACTGATCCTACGTCTCGCTGCGGCAATGCAACGTTATTTCGCGAATTTCTTCAAACAGTTCTTTACATAACACGCTGCCGAAAAGTTCCGATAACATAAACGTCCACAAAGAGTTAAAACAAAAAAGTTTTTTTTTTATTCTCTCGTAATGAAATTAGATCATTTATAACGTATTACAAATTTATGTTGAGATAGAATTCTCCCGCAATGCGATAGTAAAGCGCTACAAAGAGCGGGCCGATATATCGGCCCTGGCACTTCTTGCTAGTGCAGCAAGAGCCGATATATCGGCCTCCGGCACTAAAAGGGTTAAACAAAAGAATGGATTTGGTCGTTTAACCCTTTAAATGTTTAATTTTGTTTCGAAAAACTTTTTCTGCCTGCTTAATTATTTTCCAGCGAAGACGAGTATACCCGACATAAACAGAGTAAAATGTTTCTGCCCGTAAATGTATGCAATTATGACTAAAAATCAAACGTTGCGTGTTGGTTTTTTAGAAAATATATATATTTATTCGTTATTAAGATTTTCAATTTGAATCCATTATAAAAAAAAAAAGAACGAATATTTTTTGACAATTCCTGTTTTATTACAAAGCTTGGACTTTGTTATTTAAGAATGAAAAACGATGCCGTTCATATGACTGCCCTTACAGTACGCCATTCGGTCAACCCAATTTTCAAATACTTTTTCGATTGTTCCGGGTAGAATTTCCCGGAATTTTTTGGAAGTAAGTTCTCAACATTTCCCAATTTTGTTCAAGCGTATAGCATCCCATTTCGTAAATGTCAAACTTTTAACTAAATTACGAACACAAATTAAATTACATTTGGACTATCATTCTCGAAATAAAGCGTAGTTCAAATTGAAAATCGTATGTGGACCACCCTATAGAAATTAAAACAAAAGCAATAAAAGACCAAATGAATTTCAAGAAATCTAAAATACAAAACTAAAAATATAAATTAAGGGAAGGCTCCCCTGGATTTGGGCAAAAATAAGGCAAAGTTTGTAATTTTTTTGTGGGATAATGAAAAGGTGTACAAACTTCCGGTTTTGACTATTAAATTCGTCTATTATTTAGGAGTTTAAAAAGTTAAAAAACTTGATGAACTTGACTTTCTAAAAACTTCAAACGCGTTTATCTCGAAACCATTTTTTCCAATCTAACTGAAATCCCCGGACTTGATCTAATGATCCGATTTTCTTCATCTAAAAACTGCTCGAATGTATTTGATTTTCTGTATGCCTTGAACTAACAATTTGCATAAATAGTTATTTATTTTTAATTTTTAAATGTGGTTGAAATTAAAAAAAGGTGCAAAAAATTGAACTTTTTACTTCAAATATTCATTGTGCAAGAATTTTTCGTTTAAATTTTTTGAGTCTAGTTCAATGCACAGACAATTTTGTTATCTTTAAGTAATGACAATGCTTTTTGATTTCAGTCCACTACAAAAGGCTGCAGGATTACAGTTCTCGAGCGATGTTTGGCGCGCAGAGGCCTACGGAAATCGCCATTTTGTAGCCGCCATTTTGAATTTCATCAAGTTTTTTAACTTTTTAAACTCCTAAATAATAGACGAACTTAATAGTCAAAACCGGAAGTTTGTACGCCTTTTCATTATCCCACAAAAAAATTACAAACTTTGCCTTATTTTTGCCCAAATCCAGGGGAGCCTTCCCTTAAGGGCAATGATAGTTTTTAACTATTATTACGCACAATCAACTGAGAAACGCATACGAAATACGTTTTTATTTGCAAAACCCCGTTTTGTAATCGTATTTCCCCAGAATTTGTTATTTTAGCTTAAGACAAGCTATTGTGTATTAAAATAAATAGGGTTGCCAGACTAACGTATATTCTAAAATGTACATTTTTTATAAGATCTTTATTTGCCCTTTCTCAGAGAAAACAAATTACAGTTGATTCGTTGAATATTAATACGAATGCGATTTTTTTTTTCTTCACGACGAGTATACTCGACATTATGCGAAAATTTTTCGTTTCGCTCTGTCGAGTATACTCGACATAAACAGTTAAAGGGTTAAATAGCAAAAATAATATTAACATTAACTTGTTCTTGTTTTCTATTTTTTTTGTTAATTACATTCTTTTCTTGGGCTGAAACTAATCTTGAAAATAAAACAATGTTTAGCCACTGTTAACAAACCTATAAATAAAATGGTCTGCAAACTTGTATGGTAACGTTTTAATTGGTTTCATTTTTGTGCGAAGTTTAAATGCATACATAATCTTGGTCTTATTATTTTGCTCACCACTGTATATAAAAACCTGACACTTGTGTCTTCAATTCTGGAGAATCGAACCAAAAGTTTTTGGTATTTTAACTTTCTTTATTGGTGAGAACTCCATTGGCCCGAACAACTAGGTGCCACCAGAAAAACACCGAGGGATATTCGGTGTTATAAAAATATTAAATTTTCTGTTGAAGTTGAGCTTCTATAGCTCAATCAAATATGACATGGAAGACTTTCAATTCTTATGTGGAAAATGTGGTGTTGCACATATCTTGATAAATATCTTTTCCAATAATCAATTCTTGATTCGTTTAAGGAAACGGATCTATGTTTTCCATTCTCTGCAAATCTTTGAAATCTACTTTACTTCGTAACCCAATACACTAACAACGAATTTCCGAGGCAAAATTGTTGCGTGTAAAAGTACAGGAAAGGAAGAAACCAAGAAGCCTGCAAGATAATTTTACATATGGTGGCCGAAGTATCACACAATCGACCATTCCATACTTGTTATTTCCTTGTCTTTAAGAAAAAACGTTATGTAAACTTTTATGTATTTTAAATGCAAACAAACAAAAAAGGGGCAAACGGCGAGTATCGCAATTGTTTTATCTTTAGAAAATGGGCTGCGGGTCGAGCCAAAGTTATATGTCTAAAAGAGGCGCAAGAAAGCCCTTCAAACATGAAATCGAATGATGATGTTAATTTAAGAATGGTCTTCACTTAACGATATTGTAAACTTCCTTAAAGCACATTTCATCAATTTCACATTTATAGCCCTATAAACGTTCGCGAGTCGCATGAAAATTTAAGCGAGTCGCTATGTTTCGTACTATCGTTTGCGAGTCGCCGAATTCAATCCGCCTGCACTGTCAAAATCAATCCAATGAGAAAAAAATTCGCCATAAACGTCAAAATCGGTCGAATACATATTTCATTCGACAAAATTTTAACCAAGTAAAGGCTTGATTACACGTAACGAGTAGAGGGGCGAGACATGAAAATGGTACTAGACCGAGAGAATTGGGATGGCGAGCAAAAGCGACGAGTTGTTCAAACGTATTTTAATACGTGGCGAGTCAGTTCGGTTTTACAATGCACAAAATGAACTAAGCAACTCGCGCAATTACACTCAACCGAGCGAAAAGTGGTGTGTGACGCATTCCGCATGTTACGAGCGATACCGCGAATCGCTGCGAAAAAGAGAAAAATATAACGGTAAAGTAGTACTCGGCCTAGTAAACAAAATGTGATTCTAGTGACTCTCTCGCCACTTTATTCGGTCACTGACTCAATCAACAACTCACCTTACTGTTTAGACGAAACAAGTACTCGTTCGAGTTTCTGTCTCGTCACTCTACTCGTTACGTGTAATCAAGCCTTAATAGTGGAGCTCATGTGAATGAACCTTGAATGAATTTGCATGAATTTCCAATATTTCAACTTCATCAGGTTTATTCATGCATGCATGTATTATGGAAAGCACAACATGCGTTAATTATTTATGTTGCCTTTTGTGGGCAGCCGTAGCTCAGCTGGCTAGTGCGTTGGGCCGCGAGTCAAATTCGACGCTCGAATCCAGGTTCAAGACTCCGTTGCTGCTAACACCGAAAAAAGAAAAACATAAATTTTTCTTTCGGTGCCTGTCCTCTCAGCAGGAAATGGCAAACCTCTGAGAGTAAAATTGCCTATGAAAAAGCTTCCAACTCGCCGTTCGGAATCGGCATACAACTGTAGGTCAGTTCCAACCCTGTAGAAATTCGTACGCACAACATGGATGGTTGCGGGTAGCTAGGACTTAAGGGGGGAGACTCGTTTAGAGGGCAAAAAAATTCATTTTTTGAAAATAGTTTTAATCATTCGAATACATATCTAAAAATAATCCTACAAAATTTCAAGTCGAAATTCGAAATATTTTCGAAGTAACAGCATCTGACTCGCCACGCGTAGACTAAGCATATAAGCGCGCTCGGGATTATGCGGCGTTCTCTAGCCATCTAGACCTTCAGATAAGATAAGGGTCGCGTCAGTGGCATTAGATTTTTTGACTGTGGAAAATAAATTTTTTTTGCGTGTATACATTCTTTAACATCATAGATTAGGCTAAATGACAATTGGCATGGTCTGTACAGGAAGTCTACGGACGATGTTTTTTAGTGTATAGTCAAAGCTAGAGTAAAGTGCGTTGCGTTTTATTATATGAATTGCTCCTAAGTAATCGAAAATTTTTCCGCCAAAATATCATTCGATAGGAAAATGAATTCTTACCCGAAACGAGGACGAAATGCTAATGATCGAGCGTCGAAACCGCGCAAAAGAAAGTTTTGTGGTAATAGATACAAGAAAGACATTTCAAACGAAAATAAAAAAAGTGCAAACGAGAGTGCCTCGGCGCGAAAACTGAGCAGTGCGGGTTTCGAATACGTGTACAATCCATCGCATTTCTACAGAATCATAGAATTTTTTAGTGTGTTCGGGGCTCTTACTGAAATTCTCATTTGCAAAACGTGCAAAAAATACATTCGATTTGAAGAAGCGGGAGTTCGTGGTTTCGGGTTCAAACTTTGTGTTATTTGTTCTTGTGGTCGTCGGGAAATCAATTCTGGTCCTTTGATCGGCACAGGATTCGAAATAAATAGAAGGATCGTTTTGGTCATGAGACTTTTAGGTGTCGGTCGCGAGGGTATAAACATTTTTGCTGGACTAATGGACTTTGGTTTAGGTTTGAGCAAAAATGCTTACTCTTTGATCATACGACATATTCATGATTCAGTGAAATCGGTTTTTAAAAGTGTGTGTCTCAAAGCTGTTAGCGAAGAAAAATCGTGTAACTTGCAGCGTGGGAGAAGTGAAAACGATTTCAAGGTATCCGGCGACGGATAATGGAAAAAGCGCAGTTTTACGTCTTTGTTTGGAGTGACAACGCTCGTAGGATACTACTCTGGCAAAATAATCGAAATCGTTGTGAAAAGTGCATACTGCCAAGCTTATCTTTTTTGGAATCAGAAAAAAGATACTGGGAAATACGAAGAATGGTACGAAAAACATGAAAAAGAATGTTGTGCGAATCACGTAGGATCAGCGGAAAAAATGGAAGTTGACGCGATCAAAGAAATGTTTGCAGAGTCTGTCGAAAAATACGGAGTAAAATATTTAAACTATATTGGCGATGGTGATTCCAAGACATAGAAGGCTATAGTCGATAGCAATCCTTATGGAAACGATCATAATTTTAATAATTTTAATTGACTGGCACGACAGCCCGCTTACGCGAGACTAAGGCCTAGCTTCCCGCAACTACCCGTGTTGTGCGTGTGAATTTGTACACGGGTTGGAGGGACCTACAGTTTAATGCCGGTTCCGAACGGCAGGTTGGGAGCTTTTTCATAAGCAATTTTTACTCTCAGAGGTTTGCCATTTCCAGCTGAGAGGACAGCCACCGAAAGAGAAAACGAGTTTTCCCGTTATTTTTTTTTTTAGGTGTTATTACAGGCAGTATTTGAACCTGAGGTTGCTGCCTGCGACTCGCGGTCCAACGCACTAACCAACTGAGCCACGGCGGCTGCGGCTGGAAACGATCATACTGTGATTAAAAGTGAGTGCGTCGGACATGTTGAAAAAAGAATGGGCTCGCGACTTCGAAACGTGAAGAAATCTGCGAAAATGGGTAGGAGAGGCAAATTGACTGAAGTTTTGATTAAAAAATTGACTAAGTATTACGGCTTGGCTATTCGAAGAAACGTGAACTCTATTCAAGACATGAAAAATGCAATTTTCGCAACGTTGGATCATTTAGCTTCCACAGACGAAAAACCGAACCATGACAATTGTCCGCCTGGAGTCAATAGCTGGTGTGAATGGCGCAAAGCAGAAGCAGCTGGAAAAGTCACGGAATTCAAGCATCCAACTCCACTTCATCCTGAAGTTCTCAAACATATAAGTCCGATTTACAAAGCTTTATCTGACGAAGAACTTCTTGCGAGGTGTTCAGGTGGCCATACGCAAAATTCTAACGAGAGTTTCAATTCCACAATATGGCGTCTCGCTCCAAAACACTTGAATGCAGGATATAAAATTATCGAGATTGCTTCGATGATTGCTGCATGCGTTTTCAATGAAGGTTACATGAGCATCCTAAAACTGATGGACGATTTACACATTACAATTGGATCACATTATCAACATTTCGCGAACGAGTACGACGAGCAGCGAATATCAAGCAAAAGCGCCGCAGCTTCGACAGCTCCAAAGAGCTGTACCGAATATTCGCTCGGACACTAATAAATACACTGAACGATGTATCAAAAGGTAGTAAAATATGAAGTAGGCCAGGAATTTCGTATCTTAAAGTAATTTAATAGTTTTATTCAAACGCGCTTTCAAAACTATGCGCAAGAGCTCACTTTGTGATATTGTCTTGAAAGATCCAGTGCTCACTCTTTCCTTGAACGGGGTATGCGTTTTAATTGAATTTTCATTTCCTTGATTTTGTATATGCTTCTTATGTTTTCATTTACTGCGAGGCCATTGACCGGAAAGGTTCACATTTTTTTGAGAAATATGTATATTCGAAATATGTATATATATATTAAAGAGAAATATGTACATTCGAGTCTGCATGGTCAACATGACTTCTGATGAAAATGTTAAATTCTCACTTATAGCACCGACATTCTATACGACAGTACTGACGAAGAGAAGAATGATCAATTCGAAAGAAGCCCAACTGAAGTAGGGGTGGTAATACTCGAAACATGAGAATCTGAGATAAAACGCAGCTTCGTTCTTGTAGAAGAAAATCTTTTGGAAGAAACATTTGATGATTTTTATCAGTTCTTGATTCATTTATTCAAATGATAACTGAAGAGAATAATGAAACCAATTTGAGTGAAGTGGAGGATACCGTTGATCCATCTTGTATATCATTCCCTTCACTGTTTAAAGATTTTTCTGTAAAGCCTATGTTCCATGAATTGGAGAGCGTTCTATGGAAGAAAAGCAATTGACAGTTTCATGAGCAACACGTCAAATTTCGAGGAGACAGCAGACTTACAGAAGATATATGTAGGTGCTTTAGAGACTCCATACAAAGTGTGGTATTAATTGTGACTTTCACGTCTACTTTCCGGAAATAATGTTGACTCGTCACATTGTGCACGTCCAATAAATTTCTTAAAATACTTTTTCAAAGTAATTTGCAAATATATGTATGTGTTGCGACGCAGTTGAGAGTTTTACTGGCATTTCTAATCTATTACTGTTGGGCGTGAAAGTTGGAAAAGTAATCTATATAATATAGTGAAATCAGTAAAGTGTACCAGGTAGATGACGTACACTTATTTCTCTGAGTAGCAATTGCCAATGTGTAAATTTTTTTTTTTTAAAACATAGTTGAATGCAGAATGTTCAGCCTTAGGCTTGAAGAGAGAGCGCGGTGGCCACTTTAACTAATTCACTTAGTCGTGCTTCGTCTGCTGCTTGCAAGCCTAGGATTTACCGGGGCAAGCCAAAACCACCTTGGTGGAACGCCGAAATCGATAGGTTGCGGTGTGCATGCAGACGCTCTTTCAAAGAGGAACAACACCTGGGACGCGTATAGATCCGACCTCAAAGAGGGAATCATGGGAATCCTTTTGCGGCGGTATTGAAAGAGTCTCGGACATCGGCCGACTCCGCAAGATTCTCAGTAGCTCTCCGTCCATTCCCACCACCATTCAGAAGGCAAACGGTGACTGGACAGAGTCCAGCGGGGAAACCTGGAAGTGTTAGTTGACGCGCACTTTCCGGGGAGTACCCCGCCCCCCTCGCGTAAGCGGGCTGTCGTGCCAGTCAATTATTATTTATTATTATTATTACCCCGCCCCCCTCTGTCGAAGCGGCAGTTCCGGGGGAACCACATTCTTGGTCCTTAACGGGTGTCCGCATGGCTTCATTCCAGCTGAGCTGCAGGAAACCACGGAATCGACGGTGCCATGGCTCGTTGCGATTTTTGAGGCGTGCTTGGAATGGGGATACATCCCCCTCCTATGGCGGGAGGTGGATGTCTTCATTCAGGATTTCAGGCCAATAAGTCTGACATCATTTCTCCTAAAGACCCTCGAGAGGATACTCGACGTCCATATTAGGAGACTTATAGACCCAGCTCTTCTTTCTGAGTCGCAACATGCCTACACAAGGGGTAGGTCAGTTGAATCTGCATTGCACTCCCTGGTCGACTATATAGACAGGTCGCTAACATACAAGGAGTACACCCTGGTGTCTTTTGTAGACATAGAGGGCGCATTTAATAATGTCTGCCCTCTAGCGATAGGTGTGGCTCTTTCGGAACTTGGCGTTGTCAGTAAATTGATAGATTTCATCAGCGCTCTTCTTAGCAGCCGTTGCGTAAACTCTACGTTAGGGACGGCGTATCTTCGCAGGTCAGTCATAAGGGGAACCCCCAGGGGGGCGTTCTGTCGCCACTCCTGTGGAACCTAACCCTGAACAGACTGCTTGTCAAGTTAGCGGCTGTTGGCTGCAGGGTCGTCGCCTACGCTGACGATGTTGCAATGGCCATAGCCGGCAAATTTCCAAGTGTGCTCTCCGAACGGATGAATCACTTCTTGGACATCCTCTCCTCATGGAGCAGCTCCTGCGGCCTTACGGCCAATTCGGAAAAGACGGATCTTGTTCTCTTCACAAGGAAGTACAAAGTCCCGCCTTTCAGACTCCCAGCCCTAAATGGAACCCCGCTCAAACTGAGCAAGGAGGTGAAATACCTGGGGCTCATATTAGACTCTAGGCTTACCTGGAGCGCGAACGTCGCTGAAAGGGCGAAAAGAGCCTCCAGAGCCATCTACTGCTGCAAACGGGCTGTGGGTGCCAGATGGGGTCTCCAGCCACGCGTCGTTTCCTGGCTTTATGAAGCAGTGGTTGAGCCTATCCTACTCTACGGAGCTGTTGTCTGGTAGCCTGCGGCGGATAGCCGGGTTAACCTGAAGCAGCTCGACAGGGTCAGGAGACTTACTGCCACTCTCATAACTGGAGCCATCCATTCCACGCCTACTCGCTTTTTGCTTTCCTTAATTGGGTCCCTTCGACCCTGCTAGTCAGGCAGGCCGCCAAGATTGCCGCTGTACGGCTAAATGCCATATGCAGTTGGGCACGAGCCGACCAAGGCCACTCTAGAATCCTCGGGCTGGATCTTCCAACCCCGACTCACATTGACTATACAGTCCTTCCCCCTAGCTTTGAGCGTAAGTTCACTATAGGGATCCCTAGCAGGAGCGACTGGACGAAAGGCCGTCGCTCGTTGCCAACCGCTATCGAAATCTTCACAGACGGCTCTAAACTGGAGAATAGTGTCGGATGTGGGGTTTTCTGCGATCAACTGGGGGCCAGTTTCTCTGCTCGTCTCCCTGACCACTGTAGTGTCTTCCAAGCGGAGACCATGGCAATACTGCTGGCAGTGGATCGGTTGCAATCGCAACCCCCCATTCCCCCGGCTATATGCATCTTCTCAGATAGCCAGGCAGCAATCAAATCCTTGATAGGTACCTCCTCTAAACTGGTTGCAGAGTGCCGGGAGGCTCTGAATGACATATCGGAGCATGCCAGGGTTCACCTGAGTTGGGTCCCGGAGCATGGTGGCATCACTGGCAACTGCGTGGCAGACGAGTTGGCCAGAAAAGGCACTCTACTTCCAGCACCTACTACACAGTGTAGAATCCCCCTTGCGACCGTCAAGTTTATGGTCAGGCAGGCTTATCTCCGCCTGGCTAATCGCCTCTGGGCCGGGGAGAACCTCTGCAGGATCTCCAGAGTAACCTGGCCGTCGCTTAACCATGGCAGAACACACGAATTACTGCGACTAAAGCAGAATTCCATCTATTCCAGTTTCTGTGCTAACGGGACACTGGACGAACGGCGCACACGCCAGGAGACTCGGCCTCCCCTTCAATGACCATTGCCGCAGCTTTGACGATGCGAGCGAGGAGGAGAGCGTTGAGCACCTGATGTGTCACTGCCCAGCAATTTGGCCGACCTTACAGGACCCGGGGGGGTGTGCAAGCCTGAAGGGCGGCCACGTCGTTCACGTGGTATCACAACGGGCCGCAATATGGCCTACGTGAGCTCTTCAGCTGCCACCCTAACCTAACCTAACCTAGGCTTGAAAGAGCCTGAAAGAATGTGAAGTTAGAGCATCATACAACTGTCACTGATGATAAATCGTGTGTTATAGCGTTACAAAGTAGAAAAGTTCCTATTTTGCGTTACAAAGTAGAAAAGTTCCTATTTTGCGTTTGTTCCTGAATGCATTTAAAACACAATATTTTATGTTAGAAAAACATAGAAACTGCATTGCTGTGCGTTTTTTTACAGACTGCACGTTTTTCCTGGCCTGTAGTTGCGTTTTTGGTGTCGGTTTTGGTGCAGAACGTATGTATTTCCTTTTTCAAAAAAAAATTTATTTTAAAATGTTTTCATACAGCACAGACGGGTTATGAAATCTGGCATTTGTCAGTATAATGAAAATAAATGTACGATGAAGAGAGGGTTCCTGCTATCTGGCACATTTTATTCATTTCACTATGTATAATATATGACTCATGACGTTGGGGGAAAACAGACAAAACGCTCGCATTGCACGCACAGTGATTCGTCCCGTAGACAAAATTTAAAAAATTTAGTCTCAGAATTTAACGATTTTGATATAATTTGAAAGGAAAAACTCCAACTACGAAAACCCATAGTGAAATTAATAAAGTGTGCCAGATAGGAGGAACTCTCTCTTCATCGTACACTTATTTTCTGACAGTTAATGTCATTTTGCGGACAAATGTCAAATTTCATAACCCATCTGTGCTATATGAAAAAATTTCAAAATAAATTGTTGTTTGAAAATACGTTCTGCACCAAAATCGACACTAAAAACGCAACTACATGCCAGGAAAAACGTGCTGTCTCTGCAAAAAAACGCACGGCAATTCAGTTTCTATGTTTTTCTAACATAAAATACATTACAAAAATATATATTTCTGGAGTACTGAAAGTAAATTTTAAATTTAACGACAACAAAAATAAAGGTTAATCGAACTGACACAAATAAATTGACACATTGACAATTGCTATTCAGAGAAATAAGTGTACGTCATCTACCTGGTACACTTTATTGATTTCACTATGCGAAAACCCAAAAAAAAAAATTAATTAGTTGAAACTTTTTTCACAGAAAAATGCAGACATATTTTCTGTTTTTTAGTCTATTGAGTAAAAAAAATAGTAAAAATACCAAGAAGTTGCTAAAACTTTCAATATAGATTAAGAAATGATGTGACCATTTTCGCTTTAATGTTTTCTCAAAATTTGCAAAAAATCAGAAAACTGGCAAAACTTAGAGGAAAATATCTAAAAAGTATGTGAAAGTATGTTCCTGGATTCTTTTTATTTTAAGAAGCATTCTTTCTTTGTCGGATAAAGTAATTCGATCTTCCGATATCTTCCGATCTCAGAAAATAATTTCATTTGAAAAGTGGTCTAAAGAACTATTTTTCTACAAAATTTATTTTATTTATCCCTAGAAGCATGCAATCAGCATGAACAATTGAAAAACTGCACAAATGCAAAACACACATCTATGTATTATCATTTTTATCCCGATTTGCGCGATTAAGTCGTTAATCTCGTATCAAAATGCGCGAGTACCCATACGAAGTTAACCTCGCAAAAAGGGCGATTAAAATTTAATCTCACAAAGTAATCTCGTATTTCCCCAAAGCAACTCTGCAAATTTGGCTGAAATCGATTATTTTTTGTATCATCACTAAGCGAAGTCATGCAAAAATAAACAAAAAAATGAATTGTAGCGCGAAAAGGTTTGTGTGTTGGATTAATCATTGCAAGGAATAATGCGTTTCTTTGTTGGCGAAGGGCATGTAGCGCGAAAAGGTTTGTGTGTTGGATTAATCTTATTCAAGTTAATCTCTATGTAAATGGGCAACGAGATTATCGTAATCTCGATGAGTTAATCTCGCTGTGTAAACGTAGTATAAGACAATTTCTGTTACTCTTTGCAATTATCAATGTTGACGTGACCGATTAAATGTAAAATCTGACAAATCTAGCCAACAAAAATGACGAAAATTGCAATTCAGCAGACCATGATTAACTAGTATACCCAATTTTATTAACCCATTCGAGACCGATTGCACACTGTGTGTGCAATGGATTTCCGAGGCTATAAGACAGTCTGCACACCGCGTGTACAATGTGTGCAATAACAGTAATGTGCAATTATCAGTTATTCTGAGTAAACTAGTCGTCGAAATAAGATTTTTCTGGAACTAATGAAATCTGTAAAGTACAGGAAAACACAATTTGGCATTGGTTTTACTGTGTACCAAAAAATCTAAAAATTATCTGGTCTTTCTTACATTTAAAATACTATGAATACGCATGCTCGCTCCTGGGGACTGTGTTCGAAAATCGTCGTCTCGAATGGGTTACTAATGGACCACTAATTCTAATTTTGTCCCGCGGTTGTATGGAGTCGAATCACTGTGCATTGGTGCAAATTCCAAAGTTGCGAATCTGGTTTTTTTTTTAGTTATGGTAATATAGATACACTAGCGATATAGAAGATTTGATTTTCAAGTCCCTTCATCCCATAACCGGGACTTTACGGCCTTTCAAAGTTGATGGTTTCTTTTATTAATTTAATTAATGTGTGCTGGAATACTTAACTAAAGCGGCCCAGAAAAAATTGTATTTTAATTTGTCAAATACTTAGTAGGAACATAAATACTGGTACACACGTTTTATGCTATTAAAATTAAAAGTAGTGAATGTTTTTGGGCTAATTTTTGTTTACATGTTTATTGATATATATTAGGGGTATTCTCGATGTCTTGCAACCTTGCAAAACTTGCAGAAACTGATGTGTGCAACCCTGAAAACTGCTAGACTTCGAAAATTGTTGATTTCTTGATTGAAAGTGCTGCATTTCAAATTCTGCATGAGAATGGTAAACATTTTTGCAAATAATTTAGGGTATTCTCGCAGTCTTGCAAAATTTGTGAAAATGCAAACTTGCAAGACCCTAACTTGCAATACTGCGAGGGCGCACCAAAATCAAAATATTGCAAACAACGTGGCGGACCAGTGAAAACAAAAAATGTTGATTTTTCTTATTGAAAATGCTGCACTTAATATTCATCTGGAAGATGGTAATACAAAATGTTTATATAAAAGGAAATGAAACAAAATTTGTGTGAAGAATTTACGCATGCGCACACGAAATAAAATGAACGAATTTTTTGACAACCAGCTGACGCACGTTTGCACCCTCATATAAAACATGGGTATCACTGTTGTGGACATTGCACGAATCGCAAAACGTATTTCCCTTGTATTCTGTTTTTGTATCATTGCACGGATTGCAAAAGTCTGCATAATCTGCAATTTCTGCAATGTGCAAGGGTTTTGCAAGACATCGAGAATACCAATATTGTATATACAGAGGGCCATTCTTCAGAGGAAATAAATGCTGGTAAATTGTTTTGGAGCCAGGTTTAAGTCGTTTTAGAAAGTCCACGGCTGGTTTTGAAACAAAGAATGGTTAAGTGGTTTTACAACAGTTCTCAAAACGGTTTCTTGGTAAACTGTGGCCGATGTTTTGACCCCTTGCTCGCAGAAATGCAAGTCAGTGACCCCATCGTAAGAGACACCCCACCAAACCAAGACTGAAGCTGGGGTGATGACCCTTTTCGACCCGTGGAATCAGTTCAGATGCTTCCTTAGATTACCGTGGATACACCCTATCATTTTGCTTGTTAAATTTTTCCTGCACGGTAAAAATTTTTTCATCGGTAAACAATATTTTTCTGTGCAAGTTCTCAGCGTGCTTCACCAAAAGACGTTTGCATTTTTCCATTCTTTTTTTTTTCAAAGCTGCAGCCAACCAATGTCCGGTACGGCTTTTGAAAGCCCCAACTCCCGTCTTTTTTAATAATTCGACTCATGAACTTTTGCGAGATATTCATCTCCAGGGCCATGATTTTCTGTTTTCGGAGCGGATTTAGCTGAATTCCTGATTTCACAGCTTTAACGGCTTGTGTTCGAACGGGTGGTGTTCGAACAGCGCGCGGACGGCCCGACCGGTGGCGGTCTTTAACATCTCCAGTCTCCTCAAACCGTTTTATGCACCGGTAGACGAACATGCGACTAATCGTGAGCGGGCGGAGCGTTTTGAAAATATCACCTTTTTTTCATTTCACACTTAAATAGCGCTATAACAGCGAAACGGTTCTCGTTATCTGACCACTCCATGGTGAAAGCTGGAACAATTTAGAATTCCCGGTGCAGACTAACGCTTTACAGGTTATGTTTCATAACCCATGTGGAAATAACGGGGTATGTTCAATTCAACTATTACAATGGGTGTGTTCAATGTTGTAACAATATTTATGTCCCTACTAAGTATATTACCTGTTCTAAACCGATTGTACCAACTTGCCTATAGGACGCTTATTCTACCCGTGCTCCTCTATGGCGCAGAAGCATCGACAATTTCGCGTAGCGACTTACCGGCTCTTGGGGTGTTCGAGAGGAAGGTACTTCGTATTCGAACCAACAATGAGCTGTATAAAGACTTGGGCATAGCGCAGCGAATTAACATACAGTGGCTACTCTGGCTTGGCCATGTCTGCCGTATTGACAATGAAGCTCCGGCGAAAAAGGTGTTCGATGCGGTAGTTGGAGGTCGACGACGAAGAGGGAGACCGTGTTTCCGGTGGAAGGACCAAGTTGAGGAGGCCCTATCATCTATTGGTCTGGAGAAGGCGCACGCAAAGCAGATGCGCGTAAAGAGAGCTTTTGCGGCAGGCCGTAACCCGATAACGGGTTGCTATGGCCAGTTAAGTAAGTAAACCGATTGTATGCATACGAGTCTGTTTAAAAAGTATCGCGAATTTTGTTTTTTTTTCAATAATTATTTATTTATTCATATTTTGTCTGCTTCAAAGAAATCCCCATCAGATATTATACACTTATGCCAACGTTTTTGCTAATCATCGAAGAACTTCAAAGAATAATTTTTTGTGATCTTGTTCAGCTCCTCTTCGATGCCATCTTAATCTCAATTGCAGTTTCGGGAACAAGAATAAGTCACAGGGGCCAGGTCTGATACGGTGGCTGCGCCATCATTAGTGTGCTGTTTTTGGCCAAAAATTCGCGCACAAGCAACGATGTGTGAGCAGGGGCGTTATTATGGCACAAAAGCCAATTTTTGTACTTCCACAAATCCGGGCGTTTCTGGCAGATTGCTTAGCGCAAATTGCGTGTGGCAAGAACTTATGATGCACCACGCCCCTGCAATCGAAGGAAACTGTAAGCAAAGCCTTTACACTTTTTTTTGGAATAGGCAGAAATTGAAGACGATCCAAAACTCGTCCAAGCAAAAAACTGTCAAAAATTAAGTAAACATTCAAAATTGCCGAACCTGTCGGCATAAGTGAGCACATGAGTACCAACATAACGCCACAAAAAATCGAAAATTGAATATACGTAACCCGAGGAAATTCAAAATTCGCGATAGTCTTTTGAACAGACCTCGTATGTTTTCTCAGTCCGCAGTCTCGGTTAGAAGCCCGGTAACCTAAGCTGGTTTTTACCTAGTCTGAAGCATTCTTCACTTCTTTTGGAATTATAACCTTTAATATAGATTTTCGATTGTCTAAGACCCGTGCTCTGAAATCCTGTTTCTTTCCTCAAGTCTTATAGCCTATTTCCACCCAGCGCTTAAATGCATTTAAGGGCTCTGTTAAGCTTGAGAACTGTCAAGCGTTTGCACCAAAACTGAGTTAAATGCAACAGCTGGTATTTATTTACATTTTTAGTTGGTCACGCCAAATTCTGCATTTATTTCTGGGCAGCCACCGCTTACCCATCGCCGCCATCTCCTTGTACTACCTACTGCAAGAAAACCAATTCGCTTTGCTTCTTAACAGTCTACGAATGTCTGCGTTTTCATATTTGTGAAAATTTATTTCATTTGTCAATGTTTATTTCATTTATGTAAGTTGCGCCTACTACAGGGGTATCAGCCTACTTCCCATTGCATACAAGGTCCTGACGAGCGTACTATGTGAAAGATTAAAGCCACTCGCCAAGGCGCTGATTGGACCCTATCAGTGCGGCTTTAGACCTGGTAAGTCCACCATCGACCAGATATTCACTCTACGCCAAATCCTGGAGAAGACCCATGAGAACCAAATCGATACTCACCATCTCTTCATCGATTACAAGGCAGCATTCGATAGCCCGATAAGGGATCGCCTATATGCCGCATTGTCTGAGCTTGGTATCCCTGCAAAGCTCGTGAGACTTTGCAGAGCGACGTTGAGCAATACGCGCAGCTCCGTCAAGGTTGGAAGTGACCTCTCCGACCCATTTGATACCGTTCGAGGATTCAGACAGGGCGATCCTTTGTCCTGCGACCTCTTCAACTTCACCATGGAGAGTGTTCTGCGCAAGGCCGGTGTACATCGTAATGGCACAATTTTCAACAAAAGTGTCCAGCTCCTTGCCTACGCTGATGACATTGATGTCATCGGGCGTAACAAGCGAGATGTCACCGCTGCCTTTGCGGCTATCGAAAGAGAATCTGCCAAAATGGGTCTGGTGGTAAATGAGGGCAAGTCGAAGTATATGCTGTCTACACGCAGGGACTCGCAGCGGCTAGGGTCTCACGTCGAGGCCGACAGGTATACCTTTGAAGTTGTCAAGGAATTCGTCTACCTTGGCACCGCCATCAACAGCAGCAATGATGTCAGCCTGGAGATAAAGCGAAGGATTACTCTTGCCAACAGGTGCTACTACGGTCTCGGTAGGCAATTGAGAAGTAGAGACCTCTCTCGACCGACAAAACTTGCACTCTATAGGACGCTTATCTTGCCCGTGCTCCTCTATGGCGCTGAAGCATGGACAATGACACGAAATGACATAGCGGCCCTTGGAGTGTTCCAGAGGAATGTACTTCGCAAAATCTTCGGCCCTGTTCGTGTTGGTGACGATTATCGTATACGAACCAATAACGAGCTGTATGAGCTGTATAAGGACATGGACGTTGCGCAGCGAATTAACATCCAGCGGCTACGCTGGCTCGGTCATGTCTGCCGTATGGACGACGAAGCTCCGGCGAAAAAAGCGTTCGATACGATGGTTGGAGGTCGACGGCGAAGACGGAGGCCGTGTCTCCGGTGGAAGGACCAAGTTGAAGAGGCCCTGCTATCTCTTGGTGTGACCAACTGGAGAAGGCGCGCGCAAAGCAGAGGCGCCTGGAGAGAAGTTTTGCGGCAGGCCGTAACCCGATAACGGGTTGTTATGGCCAGTTAAGTAAGTAAGTAAGTTGTCAGCTGATTGATACCAGAGCTGTCTGAATTTTTAATGTCAAGAGGGTTAGTGAGAAGTTTCACGTTTTTGATTTTCTCTTTCAGCATTTATTATTGGCAAATAATAGAAGTTTTGACTTTGATTATGACAGACGATATGTATTTTTGCGAAAAATGCAGTAAAAAGTAGCAAAAAATCTACCACACCGAACGCAATTCGAATCCCCTCTTTTGTTTGTGTTCGTACGGCTCTTGCAGCGCCGAAAAGCATGCCATCAAAACTTGTACATTTGTCAAAATTGCTCCAGCTTTTAACATAACATATTCTGTTAGACGTCTGTAAAGGGCAAAACTGAGTTAACTCAGTTTTGAAAGTGAGTTAACTCACTTTGATACAAAAACAATTGCATGGGAATTAGAGCATTTAAATGCGATGTTAAATGCATTTAAGCGTTAAATGCATTTAAGGCCCGGTGGAAATAGGCTATTAGTGACTCTGCTAGTGTTCCTGCCCAGTACAATGAAGGGTTTCGGTTCAAAGGAGAGCGTAGCTTCCGATAACAGTGTTACCACCACCATAAAGAAATGTGACAATTTGACGGAGGGCAATACTTATAGATACATATAAATTTAGTTCATATGTTGGTAACAATTTTGTAAGTTGCTGCTAACATTTTCAAATATAATAAATAATTTAGTATAATAGTATCAAATATTTAGTATTACCTTCCAAAAATTTAAGAGAAAATAAACTTTTTTGATCAGTGTTTAGAATAGATAAAAACAAAAATTCAGGTATATACCTGCTATAACACCTGAGATATGTAGTGGGTGAAATTTCACCCACTCGGCACCAGGTGTGTCGAAATACTTATATATTGCAAGGAGCTTGGTTGACTTTTTATTACCTCTAGAAAATGACGATACAATTTGTTATTTTTTTTGTACTTTTATTTAATTGCCGTAAAGGTTATCTATTATCTACTGCTGAAAAAAAAAGAAAATTTGTATGGCAATGCCGGCGTATAAAATTGGCGCCAAAATTAGTTCTTTTCAACAGTTTGCACGTGAAATTGTAGGTGAATGTGATTGATATAGGTGATGTGATTTTGAGCTACAGAATCCGGATTCGTGGACTTGGTTGCCACCAATTGAAGGAAAAGGAGGTCATTCAGCACAACGAGACCAAGTCAAAAACGAGTTCGCAAAGACGGGATTGGCTACATACCTCAACGAGGAGAAGAATACAGTCGTTCCAAGAATTGCTAGGGAAAAACCTGTGTAACGTGTACCTGCATCCAAGGAAGTGTTTCGAAAAATATCATAATTCTGATTAACCGGAAAAACCTCCACAAGGGTAGTGACCTTGTCGTGGTGTGGGGGCTTGCCGCGGGCAAGGACGCCGCAGACTAGTCCAATCCGAGTGATGAACGGAATGGAATAGTCCGTGGCGGAGCCCGTACTAAGCACTAAACAAAAATGCGGTAAAAATAAGCGAGGAGTTCCACTCGCTCTGCGGGACTACACCGCAACACAGCTAGCAGCTGTGCCGGAGCATTCGCTCCGAACCACAAATGAAGACCTGAGGCCAAGCACCAGCCGAGGAAGAAAACCTTCCAGGGTGGCGAGGGGCTCCCTCAGGAGCGGTCGGAAGGATGGGGGTGCGGTCAGGGGGGGGGGAGTCAATACGGGGCAGACCACTGTTTGACATCTCTGCTCTGACTGCATCTGCCAGCGGAAGACCCACCACAAGCCAGTTGAGCACGGTTTCAGCTCTTACCACTGGCCCCGGAAGTATACCTTCCGGACTGGTGGTAGGAGCAAAACCTATAGGCCCTGCTCCTAGTATCGGTGGCGCTGCGGTCGCTCGGGGAATACCCCCGTCAATACCCGCTGCGGCACCGGTGGTAGGGCGGGCTGCTGACGTAGTGGCCCCTAGTATCAGTGCTGCTGCGGTCGCGCGGGGAATACCCCCGTCGACTTCTGCAAATCTGGTGAGAAGGCCTAAAAGGCAAACCCTAGAACTACCCCCCTTAGGGCAACCAGGTGGCCTGGACGACCCCCTAAGACGCGGCTTAAGCGGTGCGAGGGTAAAGTGGTACCTCCGCTACCTCAGGCAAGGCCTGAGTAAGGAGGAAGCGAGGAGCAGAGCGGTAGAGCATGGCGGAGCACTCGCGGCCACGGCGGCTGAACCAACTCTGCCGAGAAAGAGAGGGAGCGATAACATCACTCCCCCCCAACGTCCTGTACTTAAAAAATCCAGGACCACCACTCAGGCACCGGTTGCTAGGATGGGCAAGACCCAAAATAGCAGTCAGTCTGGGGGTCATCCAATGGCGGGCGCAACCTACTCGAGTGTCCTCAGAACACCTGAGGCCATTCGAGTGGCGGTCCTGCCTACGGAATATCCCCAGAAGACACTGAGTAAGGAGGAGCTCTCTTTTCTCGAGGAGGCTATCGTGGGGGAGATAGCGAAAGGGTGGGCCACTCCACTAGTGTTCAGTGGCATCCACTTCCGGCCGGGACACCTGCTTCTAGACTGCAGTAACCAAGGTACTGCAGACTGGCTTCAGCAGGCAGTCCCGAAGCTGGAGGATTGGAAGGGGGTAGGGCTTCGTGTGTGCCTCGGCGATGATGTCCCCAAGACACACCACGTCACCTTATTCCTTCCCAGGAGCGCTGGACAAGAACCCAGCAAGCTTTTTGCGTTGATACAAGCGCAAAATGCTGGGATCTACACGAATCTTTGGAAGGTGGTTACTTCCAAGGAGGAGGGCAAGGGTGTCCTGTGGAACTTGGTGATTGACGAGAAATCCCTCGCCAAGATCAGGGAAAATGGCAACGCCCTCAACTTCAGGTATGGGAGCATCCCAGTCCATGCCCCCAGACCTGGAGGCCTGAATAGTGCGGATGGCCCCCCCACACAATCAGCTGAAACCGGGAATACACCGGGGGAAGCGGAACCCTCAGGCGAAGCGCGATCTGCCGACCCCGGGAAAACACCGGAAGGCGGAGAGCTAGCCGGAGCAAAAGTAGCGGCAGAAGTGCAGGCCTCCCAAGATTCCCTTGAGGAGCTAAACCTTGAAACGCTGGGGCTTCAATGTAGTACAAACGAGGAAGAGGAGCAGCTGTCGGACGAAATTTCGTTAACGACGCTGCTGGAGATGGATATCGAGGCCTCTCCTAAACTCTAACCCTCGAGACATGAAGGTTGTTCAAATCAACCTTCATCACGCGAAGGCGGCATCGGCCGTCCTAGCGCACAAGTTCACCCGAGACCACACCGGGGCGGCGCTAGTGCAGGAGCCCTGGTGCTATAACGGCAGAGTCTTCGGGCTCAACTCGCAGCCAACCAAGGTAATTTGGGACACAAGGCACGAGATACCTCGTGGAGTACTGCAGGGCAAACGCCTTGCCATTCCTAATAGGCGGCGACATGAACGCCCACCACACGATCTGGGGAAGTACAGATGACAATCTAAGGGGTGAGTACCTACTCGATTACATACTAGCAACTAACCTAGTTATACTCAACTCGGGATGCTCCCCGACTTTTGTCACTAGAGTTAGGCAAGAAGGAGTTAGGTTAAGAAGACGAATACGTCTCAGCAATCCCTCACTGAATGGTAAAGTAATTCATTTCTCAGATGAGGCCAAATATCTAGGTGTCACCCTGGACAAGACACTGACTTGGAACTCTCACCTGAACAATGTTATCGGCAAGGCAACGCGGGCAATGTATGCCTGTCAAAGACTTTACGGTAAAACCTGGGGCCTGAAACCAAAAATGGTCTACTGGTCCTATAACAGCATAGTTAAGGGAAGGCTCCCCTTGATTTGGGCAAAAATAAGGCAAAGTTTGTAATTTTTTTGTGGGATAATGAAAAGGCGTACAAACTTCCGGTTTTGACTATTAAGTTCGTCTATTATTTAGGAGTTTAAAAAGTTAAAAAACTTGATGAAATTCAAAATGGCGGCTACAAAATGGCGATTTCCGTAGGCCTCTGCGCGCCAAACATCGCTCGAGAACTGTAATCCTGCAGCCTTTTGTAGTGGACTGAAATCAAAAAGCATTGTCATTACTTAAAGATAACAAAATTGTCTGTGCATTGAACTAGACTCAAAAAATTTAAACGAAAAATTCTTGCACAATGAATATTTGAAGTAAAAAGTTCAATTTTTTGCACCTTTTTTTAATTTCAACCACATTTAAAAATTAAAAATAAATAACTATTTATGCAAATTGTTAGTTCAAGGCATACAGAAAATCAAATACATTCGAGCAGTTTTTAGATGAAGAAAATCGGATCATTAGATCAAGTCCGGGGATTTCAGTTAGATTGGAAAAAATGGTTTCGAGATAAACGCGTTTGAAGTTTTTAGAAAGTCAAGTTCATCAAGTTTTTTAACTTTTTAAACTCCTAAATAATAGACGAATTTAATAGTCAAAACCGGAAGTTTGTACGCCTTTTCATTATCCCACAAAAAAATTACAAACTTTGCCTTATTTTTGCCCAAATCCAGGGGAGTCTTCCCTTAAACCAATAATCACCTATGCATCAGCATTCTGGTGGCATAAGGTTGAACAAAAAAGTGCAGTCGGAAAATTAAACAAACTGCAACGTCTGGCGTGTATAGGCATGAGTGGGGCAATGAGAACGTGCCCGTCAATTGCAATGGAGGCAATTTTAGGTGTGCCTCCTCTTAACATAGCCATGAGGAAAGAAGCCTGCTCTCAGGCCTTAAGGCTTGTCTGCAGTACTGAACTAAAGAGTGGAGATCTTAAGGGACACATGAGCATACTAAAAATGCTCGAAAATGACCCAATGCTCGGGATCTCCGACATTATTCCACCAAAGGTGGAATTCTCCAAAAGGTACAAGATTAACATCTTAGACAGACAATTATGGAGATCAAATCGATTCATACCAGACCCAGGGTCGCAACTTTGGTACACGGATGGATCGAAGTTGGAAGATGGGAGCACTGGCGCCGGGGTATATGGTCCCAGGTTTCACAAAGCTTTTCCAATGGGGAAGCTAGCTACCATCTTTCAGGCGGAAACACACGCCATCATAGAGTGTGCCAGCGAGTGTCTACGCAGGAAGTCGTCTGGCACACATATCTATATACTGCCCGACAGTCAGGCAGTCCTAAAGGCGCTAGAAGCCTACTCGACTACCTCAGGGCTGGTGACGGACTGCCGCAATCTCTTGAATGAACTGGGCAGGCGCAACACTGTAGAACTGCACTGGATACCAGGGCACGAAGGACATGACGGCGACGAACAAGCCGACCGCCTAGCAAAAAAGGGTGCATTACACCCACTGATAGGCCCGGAACCATTCTGTGGACTACCTAGAGGACACAGTTAGGAGTGGTTACGGAAATGGGCTGACCAATGGACCAACACAACGGGACTACGGCAGGCAAAACAATTCCTGGCCCCGGACAGAGGGGTATCCAACAAACTCCTCAAGCTAAACCGAGAGGACCTTCGCATCCTCACTGGGTACCTAACAGGGCATTGCTCACTTAGGTACCATCTCAAAAATATGGGAATATCCTCAACGGATGTGTGCAGGATATGTTCGCTAGAACAGGAGACATCACTCCACATTCTATGCGAATGTCTTGCGCTCAGTAGAAAGAGATTTCTCCAGGTTGGTCAGGCGTCAATACCGCCATCAACCATCTGGAAACTACAACCCCAAAAAGTGCTAAAATTTATAAAAAGCCTTAACTTGGATGGTTAAAACAAAGGCCGCACAAAAGATCAAGTTGGTCGCAGTGCACTATAGCCTATATAATAATAATAATAGGCAGGAGGTCCTAGACCTTACCATAGGTAACAGTAGGATTAGTGACTATGTATCTGATTGGAGAGTATCCAATGAGCCCTCCTTATCAGACCATAGGATGATCGAATTTAGATTAGCAGCCACCCTAGTGGAGTCATCTCCAATTAGGAACCCCAGGAAGACTGACTGGGAAAAATTTACAAGGCTGCTGGAACAGGATCAACCCTTGCTGGATTCTCGGGGCAGGATGCGGCATCGCCTCGAAATCGAGCAGGCGGTTGAAACAGTAAACGGGGCAATAATCAATGCTTTTCACTCAAGTTGCGCTGAGAGTAGGAGGACCAGGAAGAAATCCACACCGTGGTGGAATACCACCCTGGCGAAACTCAGAACAGACACGCGGAGGCTCTTTAACAGGGCAAAGCGAACAGGTGACTGGCAGGAATACACTACTGCTCTCACTAAGTACACAAAGGAAGTACAGAAAGCGAAAAGGGCTAGTTTCCAAAAGAAATTTCTTCCACAAAGCGCTAGCGAAGGGAGCAACGGAAAATAAGATGGCTCTAAAATTGCCGGATGGTAGCTACACGCGCAATGAAGAGCAAAGGGCTCTCGTTCTTCTAGGTGCACATTTCCCTGGGGCAATCCCCCAGGACGCACCTGCCGAATGTACCATCTACCGTCCAAATAGAAGGGACTGGGAGCTGGCGCATAAAGTCATCTCTCAGGATAAGATTGACTGGGCACTGAACACCTTTCAACCCTTCAAATCGCCAGGTCAGGACGGGATCTTTCCTGTCTTTTTACAAAAAGGCAGGGGGGTCCTACTCAGGCATCTCACTGGCATAATGAGGAGCTGTCTAGCAACAGGGTACATCCCCGCTAGTTGGAGAAGTGCCCTGGTAGTTTTTATACCAAAAATAGGTAAAAAAGACTATACGGAGCCGAAGTCCTTTAGGCCAATCAGTCTAACATCCTTCTTCATGAAGACCATGGAGAAGGTGTTAGATCAGTATATTAGAACCATGGCGCTCAAGAGAACACCTCTGCACGCAAAACAACATGCGTATAGGGCAGGCAGATCGACAGAAACTGCCCTATTTCAGCTCACGAGTTCAATACAAGAAGCTCTTAAAAGCAAGGTGATTACCCTGTGCGCTTTTCTGGATATCGAAGGAGCCTTCGATAACACCTCGCATGAGGCGATAGAAAGAGCGCTCAGCAGGAGAGTAGTATAAGCCTCGCTTAGCCGCTGGATAAGAGCCATGCTCTCTACCAGATGGGCCATTACGAAGGTGGGCACCACAACCAGGAGCGTGCTACCGAAAAGAGGATGTCCACAGGGCGGAGTACTATCACCGCTGCTGTGGAGTTTGGTAGTGGATGAGCTCCTTGAATTACTGGCAAGCAATGGCATAACGTGTCAAGGTTATGCCGACGACATTGTCATTATCGCTAGGGGAAGGTTTGAAGACACTCTCTGTGACATAATCCAGAGAGGCTTAAGAATAACCCAAGAATGGTGTGCCCGAGTAGACTTGCGAATAAACCCGGACAAAACCACCATAGTACCTTTTACATGGAAAAGAAAGCTGCCACACATGCGGACAATACGCTTGCTCGGAAAGAGCATAGCTTATAAACCAGAGGTGAAGTACCTAGGTGTAACACTAGATTCGAAGTTACTCTGGAACAAGCATGCGGAGGCAGTTATCAGTAAAGCAACAAAGGCGGTCATGGTATGCAGATCCTTGGCAGGCAAAACTTGGGGATGTAACCCGAGCATACTGAAATGGATGTATATCATGATTGTGAGGCCAATACTCACATATGCAGCAGTGGCATGGGCCCCGAGAGCCACACTCACGACAGTGAGGAAAAGGCTCGACAAGGTCCAGCGACTTGCGTGCACGTGCATTACAGGTGCTATGAGAACCTGTCCCACGGTGGCACTGGAGGTGATACTTAACATATCGCCATTACACGTAGCAATTAAGATGGCGGCCACGCGTACTATCCTTGGACTGGCCAGAACTAGTAAAGGGGGGGATCACATCCTCAGGCACAGAGACTTAGATGTGTTATCCATTAGTAACCCTTATGTTTTTTATCCGCTGGATACAATAACAAGAACGTATAACTACGAAAAATACTTCGGAGTTTATATGAGCAATAAAGCAGACTGGGCCTGGGATGACCACCAGATCCATTTTAGACCACACACAATTAAGTGGTTTACAGACGGCTCGAAAACGCACGAGGGAACAGGGGCGGGGGTGTATGGACCTCGCCTCAAGCACTACGAACCCATGGGGAAAACACCCAGCATATTCCAGGCGGAACTGTATGCTATCAGGCTCTGTGTGCAATTCAATCTCGAACGTGAGTACAGGGGGCAAGACATCGTCATCTGCTCCGACAGCCAAGCAGCCATCAAAGCACTAATCTCATATGAGATTACCTCAGGATTAGTGCTGGAATGCATTGAATGCACTGGGCCGATGCAACCAGGTGAAGATCCTATGGATTACATTACACAGAGGTATCGAAGGAAACGAGGAAGCGGACAGCCTCGCTAGAACCGCGGGAGCCACGCCCCGCCCCCCCTAGGACCTTAACCCTTTATTAGGCTGGGCAAAAGCGCCATAACGGAGTCACTGAGACTTGAGGAAAGGACCAGGAACACAGAACACTGGACTAGCGCCTCCGGTCTCAGGTAATCGAAAATCTTCATCAGAGATTATAACCCCAAATGGAGTGAAGAATGCCTCAAACTAAGGAGAAACCAGCTTAGACAGGTCACAGGTCTTCTAACTGGGCACTGC
Organism: Melieria crassipennis; assembly: GCA_963668005.1. Lineage (NCBI taxonomy): Eukaryota > Metazoa > Arthropoda > Insecta > Diptera > Ulidiidae > Melieria > Melieria crassipennis. The sequence continues at coordinate 33,273,797 of OY764963.1, read as the reverse complement.
AGATTGAGGAAACACATGCATACAATCGGGATAGAACAGGTAAGCGTCTGTAGACTCTGCGAAACAGCAGAGGAGACTCCCGAGCACATTATATTGCACTGCAATGCGGCTTGTCGCAGCAGGTTACGTTACCTGGGCCGGTTTTGGCTTGCAGAAGAGGACGTCAAGCACCTAGACCCCCGCGAGTTACTAAGTTTCATTAGGGCGATAGGTCTAGGGGATGTACTCTAACAATTGTAGGGGGCACAATAGATCAATCCTGCTCTCAGTGCAATATACCCCGTACCAATTCTTGATATTTCAAAACTATGATTTCAAATACATGTAAATATCGTACAAAAGGTATAAGCTTATTAAGGTATAAAAAATTTTTTTTTTAATATAATTTTTTTTTAAGTAAATCAATATTGAAATGTTCATGTCAACACTTTGATATTAATAAAAATTCGTTTTCAATGTACCAAAATAATAACAAAAAATTTTTGAAATTTCGGCACACCTTGTGCCGGACGGGTGAAATTTCATCCCTTCGAGGATAAACATTCATTGTACATGGGATGATAGTTCAATTTATACTAAAAATATATATAAGATAGACAGTTCGACAGACTACATGTTCCATAAAAAACTGCTGGAGTTTCCAACATTTACTAATTTTTTAGAATTTTAAGCTTCCTGAAAAAGTACACAAAAATTAGTCAACTTGAGAATATACGGGAGGGGATTTATTTCTAAGACAAATAATAATTAATAATTGACTGGCACGTCAGCCCGATTTCGAGACTAAGGCCAGCTACCAGCAACCATCCCCGTTTTGCGTGCGAATTTTTACAGGTTTGGAAGGGATCTACAGTTTTATGCCGATTCCGAACGGCGAGTTAGGAGCTTTTCATAAGCAATTTTACCCTCAGAGGTTTGCCATTTCCTGCTGAGAGGACAGGCACCGAAAGAAAAATTGATGTTTTTCTTTTTTCGGTGTTAGCAGCAACGGAGTCTTGAACCTGGGTTTGAGCGTCGCATTTGACTCGCGGCCCCACGCACTGGCCAGCTGAGCTACGGCGGCTGCCAGACAAATACAATTAACCCTAATATGATGATCCGCTCTGCGTTAGGTTGTATCTTATTAGGCTCGTATTTGATGCACTTGTCAACCATATGCAAACCTGTGGACAAAAGCAATAATCACTTAAGTCCATAAGTACTATTTTGAGCAGCGCGCTTTAAAGGATGGCATGGTGGAGTGTGGTATCGACGTAACATCCATATCGTGGAAATATAGCCGCATTGCCATTATGGTTTCTACCTGCATTGGAATGAAGCCGTTGCTTAACCCGGCGTTGGTGTGGTGGAAAAAAATTACGTTATTGGTGTGGTGGGGTATGACATACCCCAAAACTTGATATAGCAGCAACCTCACGAAAAAACACAAATATAAAAGATTGCAATTCTATATTATTCTTAATTTATTTTTACGTAAGAAAATACAAAAGCATTTCATGTGCAAGCAATTTGTAAAAGAAAATACCAAATATAACAAAAATAAACGAAAAATACTGATATTTATAAGTTGACTTCCTATAATAGGGTTTAAAAAATGTCTTTATATAATTTTCCAAAAAAAAGAGTCTGTTTTAAAAACGAAATACATATAGTTATGCGACATTACATTTTTGGTAGATACCCTGAAAGAGTACCGAATTACAGGGTCTCAAAGTTAGCGCATTTTCCGCAAGTCGTATAAGGAACATCGTGTGCTGTTCTGACGACGTGTTGGTACAGCTTCGCCTTATCTCAAGGATTTACAGAATCATGATGATGTAGAAAAATAATCATATTTCTTGGAACATATGATACGGTGAAAACGATTGTCTTATGTGCTATTAAATTCAATGGAACATACATTAGTTTTCTACGGCGACGAAATGCGAATACTAAACTGGGAGCTTTTCTTGCTCGTAGCATTTGGGCAGTTGGTATTTGCCTCTTATATTGCGGTACGGTGAATTTTTGATTGAATCGATGGCTACTAGACCATCAATCAATCATCCTCAAAATATCAATTTGAATTCAAAATCATTTATACAAAATGTTACGTTATTAATGTGGTGGGGTATGTCATACCCCAATGAACTTAAGCGGGATGTGACTGAAATCTGGTCACACTCAAGTTGTTTTTGGATAGCAAATGTGTATGGTTGGACTGTTATAAACAGCTACTAGAAGCGATAGTGCCCACCTAAAACTGATATCCGTATTATTTACAAAAATACAACCTCTGGGGTATGGTTTACCCCACCACACCAATGCCGGGTTAACTTAATTCGTAACGCATTGGAGCCCTCCACTATTAGAAAATATGATGTGAGGGTGGCCAGGAAGGCTACAAGCCTTCCATAGCACTTAATCCATTTGGACCATTGTACTATGCCCATGGGGGATAGGGGAGGATACTAATATCTTATATTTCACCCGTTTTTTAAATCTGTATGCAACACTTTTTTCCCCAACATATGCTACAGCACACATTTCAAGAAAGGGGGAGGGGCCTACAGTTTAACACCGAATCCTAACGGCGCACAGTGGCTCAATTTGACATTTTAGGTTGCGAAAATTATAACTTCTGAACGAATAGAGATAATTGAAAAATTTGGTTTGCTGTTGATAGGAAATTCATCGGGCTATTGTATTCCAAAAAATAGATTCAATCGAGATACAGGGTGCTACGTAATACTTTGTCAAAGTTCGCCGTACTGTAAATAAGAATAATGAGAGCAACAATGTTGAGTTTTAGTTGCAAAATTAATGAAAATACATTAAAAAAGATGAAAAATATTTAAAAATGTAAGAAATAAGCTGAAAGAGTCAAATTTAAAGATACAAATTCATTAACCCTCTAGCAGGCCAATTTTATATTGCTGTAAAAAAATTACAGTTGGTTAATTTCGTCATGAGAAAGACGAAAATGATATTAACTTTTGCCTTAGGCGAATAGTTTCCTCGCTAGGTGTGTTTAAAGGTGTTAGGTGTGTTTTCTGGAGGCGGGGCATCCGAAATTACAGCATATTCAGGTGTATAGAAGAAAGTGCAGAGAAGGTAGAAAAATATGAAATTACTTACTAAAATTTTCTGCAGCTTCAAACTCCAAGATTTACTATTCTATGATTTACTATGAAAAACTCATTCTTGCGAAAATAATTATTTTCGTCCGAATTCGACAAATTCTCACTTCAAATGGGTTTAAAACCGAAAGTAGCTTACTTATGGTCACAAAATTTATACCGTTAGTTAAAGGGAACTTTTCCAAATCATTATCAGCCATATTTAAATGAATAAAGTTCGTCGCCTACTCAGCGAACGCATTTTGGTGTACCCCGCCTGGAGGCGGGCTTGCCCGCTAGAGGGTTAATTTTGTTTTCAAAATCAGAATCTGAATTCGAAAAATTTACGTAAAAAGTCAATTTTTCCTTGGACAATCCTAAGTTCAAAAACAATACTAAAGCTTCATTAGGACTATATTTGGTCGGTAGCACTTTGGGTGGGGTGGAAATACTGTTTTTTATTCTTTTAACACGACCCGGGCTTGCTAGTGAAACTGTTTTCACTATAACGACTTTCATTCTCTCCTGATCCTTATTTTATGATCAAAGTTTCTGACAGGTGGGTAGTAGCAAAGAAAATAAACATACAGAATGCGCATGTCATACAAGCAAAAATTTTGTATGGCGGGTTCTAACATTGGAACCCGCGCTCTGCTCGCACAGATCACGTATGTGGTGAGAGCGTTGCTTTACAAGCGAGAACGTAGTTTTATGTGTTGCGCTCTTTGGTTGCGCTCACTGCAGCGAGTCTGCGTTAGCACTCTGCTGCGGCGTGGGATGATTCGCAGATGAAGACGATGTGCTGTTGTTGTTGCGCTGGCGAAAAGCTGAAATTGTAAAACTATTTCTATTTTCTGGCTGGCTTTTGTTCTTCTTCTATAAGCCTGCACGGCGTCGCATATTGCTCCTGAACTCATTGCCGACTGTAGTGTGCGCAAAATCATAGAAAATAAAATAAAATATGGGTGGCATGGCGACTTATATGATCGCTATAAACAAAGTTCCTAAAGAATTTATCAAAAAAGTAGACCCAATATTTGATTGCATGGAAGGGCAATCGGGTAATTGCTTTAGATCGGCTTTACAATTAAATAATGAGTCGTACAAATTTATAAAGACTTTTTTAAATTATTTAAAAGATGTTAAATGTATGGATGATAGATGTCTTTTTTAGAACAAAAATCTGTTTTTTAATCACTGATGAAATTAAGCAAAATAAATAAATACATAAATACATACAATACATAAATTTTGTATAACAAATAAGTTTTTTAACCAAGATAAACTAGAAAATACTTTTGCAATTTTGGGACAAAATTCAAATATCACTCGGTCAAGTGTAGCAACTAATTTCGAAGATACACAGGATTCTATGGATCAACTCCTATTACATGCTGAGACAGACGAAACTGTCTTTTGTATTATTTTATTTCAGCAGTAATGATTACGCAAAATATTTTGTAGATAAGAAATATTAAATTATTAATGAAATAATTAAAAAATTAATGACGTTTTCACTGCGCTAAGTGAAACATGTTCCATAAAAATTATCAATCGATTAGAGACTTTTGTTATAACTAGGGCGACCAACATTAAGCATTTGCTGAATAATGCTGATGCTGCATATTTTCTTCTTTTTCGTTAATGCTGCATATATTACAAGTTTGCGCCAATTTATACTATGTTTGTGCTATTTATGTTATTTCGTAATTTTTTCGTACAAAAAACTTACTTTCGGATATATTTTCGAATATCGAATTCTTATTAGTTGACTTTTTCATGTGGCAATACTGTGATCTAGTTCATAATTTTTCAACACTACCAATCAGCAAATATATACATCTTAGGCACCTGCTCGGAAACAAAAAATGAAAGAGAAGTACCCAAATTTAACTCTACCTCCAACACCAATAATAACTAGATGGGGAACTTGGATCGAAGCCGCAGAATATTATTGCGAAAATTTTTCCGAAATAAAGGCTGTGCTGGACGAGTTCAACGAAGATGATACCGAAGCAATTAAAGAGTCAAAGGAGTTATTTGCATATTTAGATTTAAAGAATGATCTAGCATTCTTAAAGGCGAACTTTCGATGCATTCGACTTGCCTTAACAAATCTTGAGAGCTGTGGCTTAACATTAATGGAAAGCATAAATATTCTACAATCTATTCGTGAAGCAATGAGGAAGTTGGATAACCAAAAGTACTCCAAAAAAATTGAGTCAATATTACAGCGAAATACTGGCTATTGTTAAAAAACTTTCTCCTATAGAACTCACATTTTTTTAATATATACACGCAACTTCGTGTGATGTAGAGCGCATATTTTCGGTATATGGTAATTTTTTTGACAAAAAATCGTATGTCTTTTTTGTTCGAATATTTAAGATGCACATGATTGTGCATTGCAATAGAGAAGACACAATAGAAGACTAATGCCACTTGCGATGTTTTTTTTTTGTTATTGTTTTTATTGAATTAATATTTTTCTGTGAATACATACATGTATTTGCTTTTTTATTTTAATAACGAAAACTAAAACACGTAAAGTTTGTTTTATAATCTTCTTTCGTGGAAAATTTTTACGTTTATGTAAAATTTTTGCTTAGTGCTTAAACAATTTTTTTTCGTCCTTAATTTGAGCTTTTTTCGTGCTATTTTTAGTGCTTAAAACGATTTTTTTTCTGCTTAATTTTGGTCGCCCTAGTTATAACCTATTTGCTCCTTCAGATTCCCTGATGAATGCTGTGACAGTAAATTAAAAAAAGGAAGTTCCAAACGATGCAAAACATAAACAATAAAAAACAACAAAGGAAGAGCTGTTTTATTGACCCGCAATAATTTTTAACTTCCGTTGTTTGGAGCTTCCTTTTTTTATGGCCCACATACAATGTTTGCGTAAAAGAACTAAAATAAGAAAATCTAGGCTTTTCAATTTACTATCACAGCATTCATCACTGAACCATTCGGGAGTAGAATTCTTGCATAAGTCGGATATATATGCCTCAACCCATAGCTGCCTAATGGGTAAAATTTTACCCATGAAAATTTATTTAAAAAAAAAATCACAAAAAAGTAAATGTTTGAGATCTCTCAAAACCATTGATAGGGATAGTTCGGGTAAAGATGGAACTACCTTAACCTAGTGAAGGTCACCAAAAAATTTCGCCATCTAGCTAGAGTTACCAGACTCCAAAAATCGTGAATTTTCCGGAGGTGGAAAATGTGGCGAAACGTAGTGGCCTTAGAACTTCACAAAAATCTGCCTCCTAACTCACCTGTAAAAAATAGAACTTTTGTTCACGTGTTTAGCTGATCACTTCACAAAGTATGGAAAAAAGCTACCATTGCTGTGTAATGGGTACAAAATACCGAATGAATATCTCAGCAACGTGCAGAGATATAAAGCTGAAATTGTTTCTGATCATTTTGGGTCACTTCTAGGTCGTGTATGAAATTTTATCAAAATCGTATGGGCGGAACTGGTACCCGGCAGCAATGGGTTAATACCAATTTTGTCAGACTCCGACTCAAAAATTTTGTGAAACTCCAGAATGTGTTTTTTGCTTGTTTCCATAAGGGAATCCGAAGGAGCTAATAGGTTACCAAAGTCTGTAACCGATTGATAATTTTTATGGAAAATAAATATTTCACTTTGCGCAGTTAAAACTTCATCTTCCTTTCTAAAGTTTTTGAAACATTTGTCACAATTCATTTTTGAGAATTGATTTGATTGATAATGGCAGTAAACATTCTGTTCAATATTGACGTCACATTTTTCTCGAACTGTGTTGCAAAACCAATCGCCATCACAAAAAATCATACACACAAAAACTACAACAACAAAAAGCATTGGCGTCGTTGAAACGACGATCATTGTGCTTGCTCTGCTTGCACCGCTATTTCCCTTTTGTGGCTTCCCCCCGCTCTATGAAGCTCGCAAACAAAAATTTGCATTTTTGAGCTCAGATGCGCCTTCTATACACTTCATATTCTTTGGTAGTAGTTATTGTTTCCGTTGCCTCCATAAGCTTCCTCTTTCAGTAAATGCCGCACAGTCCTGAATTTACTTTTTCGGCCTTCCTTTTGCCGCCTTTGATGTCGATGGTTGATCATCGCTTATGCTACATGCATCTACTGCATCGAAGTAAATTGTTTTTTCCTACCACTCCTCATTACTCTGGACAAAATTGATTTGAATAATGCTAGTTGCAGTAGCGGAGTTGAAGTGTTGTCTAGTTCAAATTAAATTTTAAACTAACTTTGCTTGCTCCAAACTCCTTTAATTATAAGTAGGATTTGTATATGCATTCAAATACAAAACACTAGCTGGTACCCAAATAGTTGGTAGATTTTTCCCGCGTTTTGGGATTTTTGAACATGTGGGGTTTTTAAGATTGCGGACACATGAACTCATATGTACATATGATCATAAAACAAGAAATCTGCTTTTTGTTTTTCAATAACTAATTGTTTCATTGGCGCGGTTCAACTCAAAGATGCAGAAGTGGACTCCAGACAAGTGTTGGTATTTTATTAAAACCTAAAACATTACATCAAAGGATACATTGATTGCCGGAAATGAAAGCCAGCTCGTTTTTCGTACGTGCGAACTGCGTTTTCAGCAAAAGTACCCTTTACTTCGAGCTTACAGCAATACACGCCAAAAAAAAAAGTATACTTAGTATGGAGCTGCAAGCTTGTATCACATCTTAAAAGAAGGCAAAATCCAAATTTGCATGTCCTGGCAACAATTATAATCTCGTGTAATTGATTCACTATCAAAATCTTGACGTACTTGTTCGAACGCACGCACGCCAAAGCACAAAATTGCTCGAGGTGGCCACAGAAAAATCGCTGTAAAATCCAGACGGGCAAAATCGGGCACGCGATCTCTTTAGTGCAGCACGCACAGAAGACTAGTGAACAATTTTCCCAAAAACGGAACTTTGGCAAGTAGAGTAAGTTCGGGTAATGTGATATGGTCGGGTAATGTGATATAGGTAGGTGCTTATTTCACAAGTGCGTTGACCTTTTTAAAAATTAACCTTTTTAAAACATCATAACAGCTAAAAAACTCGTGCTGCATGATTTTGGATGTGTTTGCTTAAGGGGGAAAGCCACTGTGACGGGTCAAAAAATTAGTGATTTAAAAAATTTTTTTTTACCGAGTAAATATAGGAATTTTTGGATCGGGTTTTTTTTATTTTATTAAGCAGACATCTAATAATATTTCCACAAATTTTTATTAAAAAATATTAAATAGTTTAAACAATAGAGATGATCCCGTAGCGCTTGAAAAAAAATTCCCCCTTCATGGCGGCATCGATTTCTCAAAAACCCGTACTCAGAAAAAATAAAATAAAATTGTATTGTAATCTGTATGAATGTAGCTATCTTTGTACGTAGCCGTTTTTTTTTATTTTGATTTTTCACAAAATGGCGACCGATTGAAAATATTTCCCTGTTTTCGACCTTGTTTTTTTGGTTTTGAGACAGTTTAAAAAATAGTAAAAAACAAAATTTTCCAAATCGGCTATGCTTAACCTTAACCACTACTAAGACGAACAAAACAAAAAAAAAAATTAGAAATCGGTTCATAATTGTTCGAGTTATTGATGCCGCCAGTTCAAAAAAAGTCGTTTCGAGAAAAACGCGTTTAAAGTTTTGAGTCCATTTCTCTCGTAATGAAATCATGTATCTTTTAAAATTTTCATACGTGTGTTAAACTATCGAGTCTTTGAAATTTTGACTTGAAATTTTGTACATATATTTTTGAATATATAAGCTTTGATTTAAAACAAAAAAAAAAAAATTTTTTTTTTTACCCGTCACAGTGGCTTTCCCCCTTAAATAGTTTACCGTCAGTGTGATGAAGTGCTTTGAGTAGGCTTGCACAAGTTTTTGGTCACGAAGTTTGAAAGCATAAAAGGTAAAAAAAAAATATTATTACAAAGTTCGAGGCTAATCAGAAGTAAATCAGTGATTTCGATTATGAGTTTTCGAGGTACGCTCTTCTTAACAAAATTATTATTGTTTTTTATAATATTTTTTTCGCAAAAAGTCAATTTCGGGTAATGTGATATACCAAAGTTCGGGTAATGTAATATAGTACATCACAGTACCCAAACTTATGACAGTAATACTATTTGTATACAGAAATGTATATATACTTTATTTTATAATATTTGAAGTGGAATATTCTCAAAAATCGGTTATGGTTAAGTTTTATATAAAAAAATCCATGAAATCATGTTTCTCGATAAAAATGTTTAACCCTTGGTTTACCCCGTCAGATTGTGATTTTCCAAAAAAATGAGTAACACGTCTCTAATTATTTTTGATTTGGAGTATTTTCACAAAGTTTGAAACTAATAGGTCTGTTAATAACGATTTTTCGGGTATATCACATTACCCGCCAATGGTATATCACATTACCCGCCACTTTTATCAGACGCCAATATTTGGATATTTTGATTTTTAATTAAAAAACTCGTCAACAGTTTATCTTAAAGAGTTAAAAATCATAGATATGAGGCATTCCACGCGAAGCGGACAGGTAAAAAAACTCGATGTTTCCGATTTCAATAATATTTGAGTATGTTCTACCTATACGTATTATTGATACGTATACCAAATATTTTTGTGATATAATGACTAGTTAAAGAGTTATGGGACTTTGAAGTTTTCGACAGCCGGTTGGCATGCAGTACTTCAAAGCCGATTATGGAGTCATAAAATTATATATTAAAATAATTCAACCACTGGATTTCTTACTTCATTTACTGAGCTTTTTAATAGTCTTGTTGGAAAAGAAAAAAAATTTTTTGTTCGTAAAAAAAAAACCAATTAATTTTTTTTCCTTGATTTTCACTAAGTTGGACCATTTTGTTTTTTTTTATTTTTTTTATATATATTGCTAATATTGTATAGAACATTGGTGCCAACTTTTATAATGGGCGTGGAAGTGGATTAGGAGCTAGACTGAAAATACTGCCGAAGGGTGGCGTATTTTGGTACTTAATAGGTATTAAATATCAAATAAACTCTTTTTTTTGATAACACAGGCCGACAAAATTCGAACAAATTTCAGAACCAGAAACCAGAGTATACTTTTCCGAAGGTTTTTGGTGCGCTGAACAAGAATCTGGCCTCAGAATTGCTCCATCACGTTAGGTTTTCGAGATATCCTAACCTAAAAGTGCGAAAATTGCGGTTTTTGCCTATATTTGAGGTTATGTAGCATAGCTATTTTAACTTTTTTTTGTAAAATAACTGCTGGCATCTTAAAGTACAAGCCTTTCCCTTTCAAATGCGCCTTAGTTTGCTCAAAAGTCATTTTTCGTCTTTGAGATATCCAAAATTGAAGTTTGGAATACACATGAATTATACATTATACACAGAATTTCTCAAGTTTTGTACACCTCATGTGTATTCCAAACTTCAATTTTGGATATCTCAAAGACGAAAAATGAGTTTTGAGCAAATTAAGGCGCATTTGAAAGGGAAAGGCTTGTACTTTAAGATGCCAGCAGTTATTTTACAAAAAAAAGTTAAAATAGCTATGCTACATAACCTCAAATATAGGCAAAAACCGCAATTTTCGCACTTTTAGGTTAGGATATCTCGAAAACCTAACGTGATGGAGCAATTCTGAGGCCAGATTCTTGTTCAGCGCACCAAAAACCTTCGGAAAAGTATACTCTGGTTTCTGGTTCTGAAATTTGTTCGAATTTTGTCGGCCTGTGTTATCAAAAAAAAGAGTTTATTTGATATTTAATACCTATTAAGTACCAAAATACGCCACCCTTCGGCAGTATTTTCAGTCTAGCTCCTAATCCACTTCCACGCCCATTATAAAAGTTGGCACCAATGTTCTATACAATATTAGCAATATATATAAAAAAAATAAAAAAAAAACAAAATGGTCCAACTTAGTGAAAATCAAGGAAAAAAAATTAATTGGTTTTTTTTTTACGAAAAAAAAATTTTTTTTCTTTTCCAACAAGACTATTAAAAAGCTCAGTAAATGAAGTAAGAAATCCAGTGGTTTAATTATTTTAATATATAATTTTATGACTCCATAATCGGCTTTGAAGTACTGCATGCCAACCGGCTGTCGAAAACTTCAAAGTCCCATAACTCTTTAACTAGTCATTATATCACAAAAACATTTGGTATACGTATCAATAATACGTATATGTAGAACACACTCAAATATTATTGAAATCGGAAACATCGAGTTTTTTTACCTGTCCGCTTCGCGTGGAATGCCCCATATACTAAATAATACATCAGTGAACAGTTTGAGAAATGTGTTTTAAGGCAAAATGTGTCGAGAATCGCTGTAAAACAAGCAGGTATATCACATTACCCGAACTTACTCTATAGCCTTTTTTGTAAAGTCTACCGAAAGTTCAAAAAGTGTTATAAAAACAGTGCTTCAAATGAGTGCCTATGAAAAGACAACAACAAAATATTTTTTTTTCTATATTTACTTATTTACTACAAATGCCTTCTTTTACGATACTGGTGGAAGAAATTGCAATTCATTTGTTCCTTTCCGTATTTTAAAATTTCCTAAAAAGTGCAAATTGGTGATATTATTTAACACTCTAAAAATTGCTCAACTCTACAAGCAAAACTATTTGTCCAATTTAGTTAAGGTTTTCGGATTTCTTAGGTCCAAGCTTTTACCTATCGGAAAAGTATAACAGTTTCCCCCAAATCGAACATGACAAAATTGATTTTTGCAACCTGCATCGGCAGAACCAGCCACTGTGCGGCGCACAGTGGGGTAGTTCATGCCGAAAATGGCGATTAATTCACCCAGACTATTTAGTTATGAACAAAACTTTTGTTTAATTAATCGAATAACAAAAAGTAAAAACCAGGGACTATTATAAGTTTTTTAAGAAAATAATTGCAATGTAACTAATACAATGAAACATAAATTTTTTGTTGATTATAATTATTAATTGCGACAATTAATTTTTACGTTGCGTAATAACTGTTATGAGAAACAAATTTTTTTCCTTCTCCATAATTATTATTTTGGGACTCGGCAACGTAAATGAAAAAAAATCATAAATAAAAGTTATGAAGCAACGTAAAAAAAAAAATTCTCAAAATAATAGTTACGTAAATTAAAAAAAAAAGTTATGAAGCAATGTAAAAAACCAAAATCCCAAATAATAATTATCGACAACGAAAAATATACTTGTTACTTATAAGAGTTATTATGCAACTCAAAAATATTTATTACATGATAATAGTTATAGGCGCCGTAAAAAAGTCTTAATTATTGGAATAATTACACTGTACAACAGCATTTCTGCAACAGAGTAACGACCATATATTTCTGAAAGAGGACATCATACTGATCATTTTTGCCGAACAAAGTAATAGTCTAGCACGTCTGAGTTTTTTGTAATTTGCACATAAAGGTTAAAGGGGTCCCTATAGACTATTACACGGAAATTATAAAAACTTGAAGAGCTAGAGCTTTGATGTCTAGGACAAAGTTGTTTGCATTAAAAGTGTGAATATTTTTTGGGTACACATGGACCCCCTCCCCTTTCCTTTCATGTTTTTCGGAAAAATTTTTCATAAAAAGCTTGTATTGAGTAAAATATTGAAAAAAAATATCATATTGTCTTTTGGGAAAATAATCTTCATTAAAAAAGGGGGGGTCTTCAAACACCAAAACTTTCTCAAAACTCCCCCCAACAAAATAAAAAGCCTCAGGTATATTCAGGTATAACCGATTAAAAAAGTTAATAAAAAAAGCATTAAATGTTAAGAAAAATTTTGCTTCTCGCCCGAGGCGAAATTTACGAAAAAGAAATTACGGATATCTGATGCGCTGCCTACCTGTTACACCAAATACAGTACGTGATCGTCGTAGCTAAAATCATAAATGTATGTTGCAAAAAAGAATATCACAAGCAAGAGAAGAAATTCCAAATTAATTTAATCCGACAAAAGTTCTGGATGAGAACATGCAGTTGTGTGCGTAAAATAGCTTTGCGGAAAAAAGCTCTAATTCAGAGCTTGAAATCTTGGTGCCGTTTTCGTCGTATGAGAGTGGACATCTATATGATGAGTTATCTGTGATTTAACCATGAATCGACTTACACCCGAGCGCGGACAGAGACGGTGCCACATGCCACACAGCATGTGAAACAATGGTTCAATTGAGAGGCGAGTTCGGTGAACAGTTTATTTCACGTTTGGGGCCGGTCAATTGGGCGCCTAGATCGTGCGATTTAACGCATTTAGACTATTTTTTGTGGGGCTATGTTGAGGCTTATGTCTATAGCGACAAGCCCGCAACGGTTGACGCACTGAAAGCCAATATTGAGGATTTTATTCGTGAGATAGAATAGAATTGATTAGGGTAAACTGCACTGAGACCAGGATTGATCTATTGTGCCCCCTACAATTGTTAGAGTACATCCCCTAGACCTACCACCGTAATGAAACTTAGCAACTCGCGGGGGTTTAAGTGTTTGACGTCCTCTTCTGCAAGCCGAAACTGGCCCAGGTAACGCAACCTGTTACGACAAGCCGCATTACAGTGCAATATGATGTGTTCGGGAGTCTCCTCTGCTGTTTCGCAGAGTCTACAGACGCTTACCTGTTCTATCCCGATTGCATGCATGTGTTTCCTCAATCTGCAGTGCCCAGTTAGAAGATCTGTGACCTGTCTAAGCTGGTTTCTCCTTAGTTTGAGGCATTCTTCACTCCATAATCTCTGATGAAGATTTTCGATTACCTGAGACCGGAGGCGCTAGTCCAGTGTTCTGTGTTCCTGGTCCTTTCCTCAAGTCTCAGTGACTCCGTTATGGCGCTTTTGCCCAGCTCAATAAAGGGTTAAGGTCCTAGGGGGGCGGGGCGTGGCTCCCGCGGTTCTAGCGAGGCTGTCCGCTTCCTCGTTTCCTTCGATACCTCTGTGTAATGTAATCCATAGGATCTTCACCTGGTTGCATCGGCCCAGTGCATTCAATGCATTCCAGCACTAATCCTGAGGTTATCTCATCTGAGATTAGTGCTTTGATGGCTGCTTGGCTGACGGAGCAGATGACGATGTCCTGCCCTCTGCACGTTCGAGATTGAATTGCACACAGAGCCTGATAGCATACAGTTCAGCCTGGAATATGCTGGGTGTTTTCCCCATGGGCTCATAGTGCTTGAGGCATTTCGAGCCGTCTGTAAACCACTTAATTGTATGTGGTTTAAAATGGATCTGGTGATCTTCCCAGGCCCAGTCTACTTTGTTGCTCATATAAACTTCGAAGTGTTTTTCGTAGTTATATGTTCTTGTTATTGTATCCATCGGATATAAAACATAAAGGTTACTAGTGGAAAGCACATCTAAGTCTCTATGCCTAAGGATGTGATCCTCCCATTTACCGCCATCTCAATTGCTACGTGCAATGGAGATTCGTGAGATACCGGCCGATATGTTGGAGAGAGTATGCAAAAATTGGACCTTGCGTATGAACCATTTGAGGCGCAGCTTCGGTCAAAATTTACATGAAATCATCTTTAAACATTTAATTACAGTGGCGGACAAAAGTGTTCACGAATTTTCGTGAGTTAGAAAGTTGATTAATTTTTTACTTTTTAATAACAATACTAAAAATTTAAGTATATAGTTTTTAAATTTAATATTTTTTTTACTGAAAAACAACAAACAAAATTTTATAATTATATAATAATAAATACAAAAACAATAAAATTCAACAAAAGTGGTGTGAACAATTTTGACGCATATAAGCAAAAATCTATTGATATTATCCTTAATATTTTGGGTGGTCTCCGCGGGCCTTTATAATGACTTTTATACGATTCGGCATGCTTTGTACTAGATTGTGTAGTATTTTTGGGGGTATTTCCAACCACGCTGATTAAGTTTTTTCCCATAATCCGTCAATATCCTTTGGCGAGTCTTTTTGGGCATAATTTTTCTCTTTAAGGCAAGCGACAAATGTTCTATGGGGTTTAAGTCCGGTAATTGGGGTGGCCAATCAAAAATGTGTATGCCGTTTTCGGCTTTCCACTCTTTGGTGGCTCTGGCTGTATGTTTTGGATCGTTGTCCTGCACAAAAATTTTCTCGTGACGCGGCTTTTTATAAAAGATATCTAAACTTGGTAGGTAGGAACCCTCTAAAGTCACTTGCCATCATTCTAATTTTGATACGGCGCAAAATTCCCACATCACTTCCACTGAAACAACCGCATGCTATAAGAGAAACAACTTCCAAACTTTAGAGTTTGTTCTATATTGCAATTTGGGACTCCAACTTGCTTGTCTACCCAAGTGTAACGTTTACCGTCAGACCCGAAACGATTATTTTTTGTTTCATCCTACCAAGTTACTTTCCGCCAGTCATCAACGGGCCACTTTACGTACTTCTTAGTAAATTAGCCAACCTGACCTTTCGAAGACGACTAACTAGTCAACCATGTTTTTTTTGTTTCAATCTTGGCTACAAATCCGCTTTCGTTTAATGTCTTTTGGACGGTTCTAGTGCCGACTTGTATACATTAATCGGCTTGTAGTACTTTCACGATGTCTGCAGCAGTGTTAATGGCAACAGTTAAAATCAATCTGCGAACAACGCGCTGAACCACCGGAAACTACTTTTTCTTGCGACTATTTTTGGTCGATCTGGGAGTTATATTATAGCAGTCTTTAATTTTTTTAGCTACACCGATTGATATTTTGTGTTTTTCAGCTAATTTCCGATAGGACAAACCACCTTCAATGTCTTCTGCAAAAATTTTCTTTAAATTCTGCAAACATTTTTAGACCCATTTGAAATTAGCAAATTTAATTAGAAGTTATGTACGTTGAACAGTTTTTTGGAGTAAAATGTTTTATATTATTTATCTTCTTAATACACCGCCGCGGTTCCGAATAGAACTAATAGCGATTGTCGAGATAAATGCTCTAATACGTAGCTGTGGCCGATCGCGGACAAAACTGTTCACACGTGCCTGCAAATATTTCTTTACAAAACGGTATTTTGCAGACAATATAAATAGCTAAATTTATCATGGTATAACATGCTATCTTGAAGTAAAAATGTGGCAAACTACGATTGCTGTACTCTAAACAAGTACCCGCGATTTTTTTTGTGAACACTTTTGTCCGCCACTGTATATAGATCGTTCTATCGACTCAAATAAAAATTTCATACGTTTCTCTAAATTTTTTTTTTTTTAATCAAATCCGAAGGCTCTTAAAAAATCACCCGATACATTACCCCACTTGGAGATTTTGCTGGATTGGATTCTTGTTGTAGTGATAAAAGTAGATGGGCGTTTTACCAGCCCGAGCTAGGAATCGATCCTGGACTACCTAGGAGCCTCGGTATGAGAAGCTATGGGCGGAAGATATGATAAAAAGCAATGAAAATGATTCTAAGCTCCAAAATTGTTAAAGATTACAATCTTCATATGGGTGGTGTAGATCTTATGAATAGCAGTAAGCCGTCATAAGATTACTTTGAAAAGTAGAAAGTGGGTAAATCGAGTTTTTTATTAGTGTTCGACCGAATATTCGGTTTCTGTCCAAAAAAAAGTGTTTCGGTCAAAAAATCGCCGAACGGCCGAAACCGAAACTTTCTAGAATATTTTTTACATTTTATTGTGTAGCGAGTGAACAGCTAGTTAGTGCAGCCTAGTGAAAGGAGTAATTTAGATGCTTTTTTTTAGCATATATTATTAAATTATTTAATTTTGTATATTAGCGAGTAAGGTACGAAAGGGTAATTTTTAAATGTTTGTTTTAAAAAAATGAATAAATTGTTTTTATATTAAGTATGTATTTATTTATGTTACGCTTGGTTTGTTTGTTCTTTATTTACTTAAAGTAAAATTCGTTTGTTTAAATAAAAATGCTTAATATGGTGATTTTTATTTCAACTAGAAAAAAAGTAGTTTCGGTCGGACACTATTTTCTATCATCTTCTGCGCATGACCTGCGTCAATGCTTGGCTACTGTATAAAACAATAAATAAAGACCAAACGGATGTAAAATATTTAAGACTCATTGATTTGAAACTCGAGGCGGCTGATTCATTGTTTTTGTGTAGGACCAAGGATACCCCCATTCGTGGGCGTCCAGTTTAACAGCGCGGATCAAGGAGAAATGTTTCAAACTTAATTTTAATGCAGTGCCTCCGAAGGACGTCAGATTGGATAAAACTGTTGACAACGCTGGACATAATTTCCTATAACATTTTTCCCTAAAATATGTACAATAATATTTTCAAAACTTACGCATAGAAATGTGAAGTAGTACTTTTATATAAAAATAATATATCTATACAAATTCAAATCTGATTTTAATTGAGCTAAGTGTTGTGTCCACTATCCTATGAAAAAAATATTACGTGTAAATGCACATTGTACGAGTATCTTTAAAGATAACACCAATTTTTTCTGACTTCGCAAGAGGTTGTAAAAAAAATTAATGCAGTTCGATTTGTTTTACATGAAATATACAAGGTGCAACCCAAAGTAAACAGGACTTTTATAAAATAAAGAAAACGGATGATTATTTTTGTATAATTCTTTTTATTTATTCAAAATACTCTCCTTCTGCTTCGATACAACGTTTTGCACGGTCCAAAAGCATTTGGAATGAGTGTTTTAGGTCATCGGCCGGCATCGCCTTCAGAATGTTGGTACAAGCCTTTTGGATGTCCTCAACGTCCTTATAACGGTTTCCTTTCATCGGCAAATGCAACTGACCGAATAAGTAGAAGTCACAGGGAGCCATATCAGGCGAATACGGTGAATGATTGATGGTAAAAATGCGATTTTTGGTCAAATAATCGGTCGTAACTAGGGCTCTGTGAGCCGGTGCATTATCATGCAATAAACGCCAACTTCCTTCCTCGCGATATTCTGGCCGAATACGACGAATGCGATGCACCAAACGCTTCAAAACTTCAACATAAAACAAAGCGTTAATTGTTTTTCCCGGTGGAACAAACTCTCGATGAATTATTCCCTTTGAATCGTAGAAACAAATGAGATGAGTTTTGATTTTTGACTTCTCACGGCGGGTTTTTTTCGGATTTGGCTCATCTGGGTGCTTCCATTCGGCACCTTGACGCTTTGTTTCGGGATCATATTGAAAGCACCACGTTTCGTCACCGGTTACGATGTTGAACAAGAAATTTGGATCACGTCTGGCTTCCCGAACGATGTCTTTTGCGTGCTCAATTCTCTGCGCTTTTTGGTCGTCGGTTAAAGTGTGCGGAATGAAGCGAGAACACACTTTACGGAGACCCAAATGTTCGGTTAAAATGCGATCAATTGATGTTTTGGAGATGTTCAATTCCATTTCCATCAATTCCAATGATGATTTTGGCTGCATTTTGATAAAATCACGCACAGTTTTGATGGCATCGTCAGTAATCACAAATTTCGACTGGCCGACGTGTTCGTCGTCATTCAAGTCTTCACGACCATTCTTGAATCGATTCAACCACTCATTAACACGGCCACGGGATAAACAATCATCACCATAAACTTGCTTTAACAATTTAAACGTTTCGGTAAAATTTTTACCAAGTTTAAAACAGAACTTAATATTAGCTCTTTGTTCGATCGACATTCTCGTACCAAAGTTAAAAACATACTGTCACATTGAGCGGGATATTTCGGCGTCTACTAGACCAAATGTCATGAAATTTAGACAGTATGTGAATGAAAGATGTACCTTTCCAACGCATGTCCTCACACATAGATGGCGCCACCAGAAACGTCCCTATTGCAAAAGTCCTGTTTACTTTGGGACGCACCTTGTATATATTATTGTTTCAACAAAGTCGGAGAACTTTAGGAACAAGTGCAGAATACCACACCAATTTTTTTTTTAAACCTATTATTAAGCTATAATAAGTTTGCTACCGTATTATAGCCTGTGAAATTTCCTTTACAATTAAATATAAAAACGTATAACATAAGCATATTTTTTTATTTTTTCTAAGACTCTTGGTCCAAGCCATTTCAAAATCACCTTCGTCACCATATTCAGACAATATTGGATGAAGGGGGTTGTACAAAGTACCGAAAGCCATAGTTTTCAAAACCTTTGTGCGCGGTCGGTCGTTCCTAAGCAATAATCTTCATAAACATAACTTCGGCTTCGCGGCCAACCGTATCTCTGCATTCAAATACCTTTTGTGTGGTTTGCCTTCGGCCGCGCTTCAAAAAAATAGCCCTCATGGGAGTTTCTACCACATCAGGGCAAGTAAAGTGTTTACAGTATTTGTTTGTTCAAATCCTTTCATTGCAGGAGATCGTTCCTGAGCATAACCTTCATAAGCGCCTTTTCAAACAGGTGCTTTTAACTCAACTTAAATTTAAATATAAAAGCAAAATAACACAGTTTCTGAATGGTTTATATTTCATTGTAAAGGGAATTTCACAGGCTATAATATGGTAGCAAACTTATAATAGCTTCATAATAGGTTTTTTCGAGGAAAACCTGGTTTTTTAAATTTTTGTAAAAAAAGAATTGTTTTGCTTATCTCATTATTGGTACATATTACATATTATTAGTGTCCGACCGAAACCACTTTTTTGGGCCGAAACCGAAACCGAATATTCGGTTTTTTTTTAATATTCTGCCGAAACCGAAACTTTCTAGTTGAAATAAAAATCACCATATCAAGCACTTTTTTCAACAAACGAATTTTACATTATGTAAATAAAGAACAAACAAACAAACATAGCATAAATAAATAAATACTTATTAATAAAAACAATTTATTCATTTTTTAAAAACGTAAACAAGAAATCACCCTTTCGTACCTTACTCGATAATATTCAAAATTAAATAATTTAATATTATATGCTAAAAAAAGAAGTTTATTTACATTGCTGGCATCTAAATTACTCCTCCTTTTACTATATATCTGCTACACAATAAAATGTAAAAAATATTCTAGAAAGTTTCGGTTTCGGCTATTCGGCCATTTTTTGGCCGAAACTGAAACCGAAACCACTTATTTGGGCCGAAACCGAAACCGAATATTCGGTCGAACACTACATATTATATAACATACATGTTATACATCATTCGAAAGAGGAAGAAAATACCTTTCATATGACAATTATATTATTTTGGTTTGGTTTGGTTTAGTGGCTGCCTCTGTATGAGACACACTTAGGCCTATGGGCCCGTTGTGATACCACAAATTCCACCCGTTTGAAATGTGTATGCAACACTGTCTTTTTCCAACATGTGATACAACACACATTTCAAACGGATGGGGAAAGGGAGGGAGGGGACCTACAGTTTAACGCCGAATCCGAACGGCGATTGGCAGTTTTTCTTTCACACTTGGAGGTTTTGCCATTGCCTGCCAAGAGCGCACTTGTGCGATTCTTGTAATTCTCATTCCCTTCATGTGGATAGCGATAGAAGTAGATGAGTGTTTTTTCCAGCCCGAGCCAGGAATCGAACCTGGGGCGCTCGGTATGAGAAGCCAGCGCGCTACCCACTGAGCTATCGAGGCCGACAATTATATTATAATATATAATATAATTATAATATAAATCTAATTATATCGTTAGAATCGGTTGATAATTTCATGAGAATTTCGGATATATACTTGGGATTTTGGGGGCAGACTACGCCCTCTGCGAATGTTTCCGCGGTAAAATTTTAAGTTTGTTAGACTAAGAAAATACTCCTCTTTCCGTTTTCGTAAGAGGGTGTGGTATTCTGCATTTAAGGGGTCATTCTCATGCGCGGACAGGAAAAATGGACATTTTTCAGAAATTATTTCCTTTGTGAATACGAGGAATTATCAAAAAAAGATATTCCACTTTAATTTATTCATTGTTATGGTACAAAAATAAAAAAAATTTTTTTTAATTTTTTCAAACACTTTTTTTCGATTAAAGACACGGCTTCTGCCGCGTCATGGTCAGCTGGCGGGGATTGTTTTGAGTCACAGGATTATCTGAAACATAAATTTCAAAGAAATTCTTAAGCAGTATGAACGTACCTCTCGCCCGTAGTAAATTTGAATTGTTTCATAAGAATCTCACAAAATGGCAGGCATTGGAAGATAGAGCAGTAAAAAATTGTTGTTTTTGAAGATTTTATCAATGAAAAAAAATATGGAATTTTTAACATATCAGAGTGAATTTACTAGGGGCGATAGCTAACAGTATGTAGAATGACGTGACAAAATCGCAGAGAGATCGGATGAATGGTTTTTTTTAAATCATCCCCGCCATTTCAAAAAAGGCGTTCCGAGAAAAACACGTTTAAAGTTTTGACTAACTGATTGAATCCTTGCTAGAAACCTTGACCGCTCGTTATATAAATGTCTGTAGAAGCCGAAATACTTGAAATTTTCCAATAAAATTTTGACAGCACCTTCTTCAAGGATGATACATTCCAAATATGTTAAAAAAAAAATTAATTTTTAAAAAATTTCACATGAGAATGACCCCTTAAGCCGAACTTTAGGAATATTTACGGGTTAATATTATCCTCTTGAGTGTTTGATAGTTACAGGGACTCAATAATTTTTCCGTACACCTCTAAATACAAAATTTGATTATGTGTATCTCAGGCTGCACTCATGCATAAAAGAAAGAAATACCTGGGGGCCCATCTTATACCAGGTACGGACTGGGTATCCAGAGATGTAGGAAGTATACTAAAATTCCTCCTGGATACCGGACTCACTGACAGTTTGTGAAGTCCAAGTAGGGGGCACAATAGATCTACAGGTCGCAGTGCATCATCCCCATCAATAATAATAATAATCTCAGGCTTTATACATCCGAATTCTATAAAATTCATATCAAATAAACGGAAAATTTGTAAAGTCTTAAGGAAGCATACATTTATTCAAATTCCGTTTTCATTATAAATGTAAAATAACATAAACTAAAAGAGGTAGAGTAAGTTCGGGTAATGTGATATGGTCGGGTAATGTGATATGGTGGCTTATTTCACAAGTGCGTTGACCTTTTTCAAAATTAACCTTTTTAAAACATCATAACAGCTAAAAAACTCGTGCTGCATGATTTTGGATGTGATTGCTTAAATAGTTTACCGTCAGTGTGATGAAGTGCTTTGAGTAGGCTTGCACAAGTTTTTGGTCACGAAGTTTGAAAGCATAAAAGGTACAAAAAAAATATTATTACAAAGTTCGAGGCTAATCAGAAGTAAATCAGTGATATCGATTATGAGTTTGCGAGGTACGCTCTTCTTAACAAAATTATTATTGTTTTTTTATAATATTTTTTTCGCAAAAAGCCAATTTCGGGTAATGTGATATACCAAAGTTCGGGTAATGTGATATAGTACATCACAGTACCCAAACTTATGACAGTAATACTATTTGTATACAGAAATGTTAGATACTTTATTTTATACTATTTGAAGTGGAATATTCTCAAAAATCTGTTATGGTTAAGTTTTAGATAAAAAAAATTCATGAAATCATGTTTCTCGATAAAAATTTTTAACCTTTGGTTTACCCCAGATTGTGATTTTCCAAAAAAAATGAGAAACACGTCTCTAATTATTTTTGATTTGGAGTATTTTCACAAAGTTTGAAATTAATAGGTCTGTTAATAACGATTTTTCGGGTATATCACATTACCCGCCACTTTTATCAGACGCCAATATTTGGATATTTTGATTTTTAATTAAAAAACTCAACAGTTTATCTGAAAGAGTTAATAATCATAGATATACTAAATAATTCATCAGTGAACAGTTTGAGACCAAAAAAAGTGTGTTTTAAGTCAAAATGTGTCGAGAATCGCTGTAAAACAAACAGGTATATCACATTACCCGAACTTACTCTACATCTGGTGAACTCAAACAATTATCCGTACATTTGATATGTCTTGCCTACTGTTCTCACTAACTTAACTGTTACAATTTACCGTTAGTTTTTCCTATTATCTTTAAGCCTAAAGCGGCCTTTAGACGGTCGCACATGTTTGCAATCATGTGCGATGGGGGAAATGTGCGATGAGCGTTTACACGGTCAAACATGTGCGCACACTTCAGTTGTCTCGCTGCTGCCAACGAAGCAACATGGTATGCGCTTTCGCATCAATTTCTTTAAATTTGCATAAAAGCACCTCTATGCTGCGTTTCTTTTAATTTTTATTTTTATATTCTTCACCTTTTACTTTTCACAGTTCGGGATTGTGTCTATACACCTCAAAGAACTCCTTCCATAATATTTCATTTTTTTGCGACGCCATCCTCACTGCTCGCTGTCCACCGATCGAATGAAAAAATGCACTATGTATGTCACACAGCCGTTTACACGGTCGCACATGTGCGTCGCGCCGACAGAGAAATCAAAAAATTTTGAAAACCGTCGCACATGTCCGACGACACGAATTTCTTGCGTTTACTCGGTCATTCTTCTCGTCACGCCGCACATGATTGCGGACATGTGCGACCGTCTAAAGGCCGCTTAAGATGGAAAAGGCGTCATTCTTGACAAATGTTAGTGCAAATATTGTATTCGAACAGAAACAATGGCAAATAAGGCGCGCAGTGGCATTCCTACAGAAATCAAAAAATTAATAATCGAATTGTGGAAAAAGAAGAAATCTTTGCGGGAAATTGCAAGTCTTGTGGATAGAACTCATTCTTCAGTTCAGTATGTAATAAATAATTACAAAAAAAACGGCTCTGTGGAGATGGCTCCCGGCAGAGGAAGAAAAAAGCTGTTGAATACTTTCAACGTCGAATCATACGAACGGTGACCAAAGATCATAAAATAAGTGCTGTGGAATTGGCTGTAATTGCAGAAAGAGATTTGGGGAAACCCGTGAATCCACAAACTATTAGAAATTTTTTGCATTCTAACGAGTTCATGGCCCGGACACCCAGACGCAAACCATATCTTTCAAAGGTTCACATTTCTAAAAGGCGTAAGTACGCGAAAGAATATGTTAATAAACGTGATGATTAGTGGAATAATATTTTATTTGCTGACGAGTCCAAATTCAACATTCGGGGTTCAGATGGACGTCGTTTTGTGTGGCGCAGAAGTGGAACAGCTCTTCAGGAGGAAAACGTGAATCATACCGTAAAGCACGGTGATGGAAGTGTCATGGTTTGGGGGATAATGAGGCGAGATGGCGTAGGTGAACTGGTCATAATTGACGGTATAATGGACAAATTAAAATATTTGAACATTTTAAAGCAAAATTTGCCTAGATATGCCGAAAAATATGAGATTACAAAAAAACTGTCCTTTGTCCAAGACAGTGATCAAAAGCATTCTTCTTATCTTGTAAAAGAATGGCTGCTTTATAATATAAAACACGTGCTCCCCCATCCTCCAGAAAGTCCGGATCTTAATCCTATCGAGAACTTGTGGGCCTACGTCGACAAACAAATTAGAAGAAAGATAAGAAGCAAGGAAGACCTAATTGTAGCCTTAAGGGAGGAGTGGGAGCAAATAAACCCGTTACTTACCAGAAAATTAATAAATTCGATGAAGGACAGATTTAAGGCGGTAATCAAAGGAAAAGGAAACCATACAAAATATTAACTTAGTCTTTTCACCTTTTAAAAAATGAGTGTTTTAAATGAACGGATAATTTCTTGAGTTCACCAGATGTACTTTTTTTAGTTTATGTTATTTTACATTTACAATGAAAACGGAAATTGAATAAATGTATGCTTCCTTAAAACTTTACAAATTTTCCTTTTATTTGATATGAATTTTATAGAATTCGGATGTATAAAGCCTGAGATACACATAATCAAATTTTGTATTTAGAGGTGTACGGACAAATTATTGAGTCACTGTATATCTTCACGCCCGTATGTAAACATTCGAAAAAATTTTTCGGCGATGCTGAAAATGCCACCACTATAAGATATAGGTATGTGTGTAAAAATATCGACACCAAGAGCTTATCGTATTAATACATCATACATCATTATATTTTTTAGGAATTTCCACTCTAAATTTCATATTTATCAATATTTTCCGTTTATCTTGTTTGTTGAAATATAAATTTGCCAATTTCTGGCATCACTGTTGACTAACAAGCGCTAAGCGTGACCCAAGCCTACTGGGACCTGTGAAATTGTCTACGCCTTACCGCATAATCCTTGGGGTTCGGTAGTTTTACACTTTTCTAGTGATGTGCATTTAAATTCGACTTTGTTCAGAAGGGAAACACACGTTTTGTGACTCGTTGTGCTTTGTGTGTCCAGCTATGCAACACAAAGCACGCTGCCAGGTGCTAATTTGTATGCTAAATATACGCATATGCCTCTAAACATACACATATCCGTACATAAGTAGGGTGTATATGTTGAATGCGAGCTTATATAAACAAGTTACTCTTACGTACATGTATGCCAGTCGATATAATGAATATATAAAGCGTGACGAAACGGAAAATGCTCTCGGCTCAGCAACAGTACATTCGTAATACGATTTAATTATTTCTTAGGCTCCATCTAATTCCACAAAAGTTTTCAAGTTATTCTTGCGATTCGTTTACTCAACGATTTTAAAATTTCCGTATCGTACACATGTAACTAGTTTTAATGAACACAACTCGGCGATCGATTTCTCAGATGCTGTTCTCGCAAAGGAATAGTGAATTTATTTTACAGAACGACAGTCACTTCAATTTTGTTGAAAAAACGAAATCTTCTCTACGGGGCAAGTCGACGACGAAACCCGAAAATGCACAGGCGACCAGTGTTTGCAGCGACTTAACGAAAAATGCTTACTTTCTCGGAGGCCTTAACAGCGTTGCCAGTTTTCTTGAACCAAAAATATAAATACGAAACCAAGGCGAATTCATACAGATGATAGCGTAAGGACAGCAACAATGTTTCAATGTATTTTGTTTTCTAGGTTTAGAGTGTCAAAATCAGCCAATCAAAATAAAGCTTGTTTTTTCATTTTTAAATTGTCACAGTTGTACACAGACATTTTGGTACGACTACGGTTTCCGTGGCGCCGCCATTTGAGGATGTCTTTAGATAGATCGACTAAAAATAAGTCGAAAATGAGGAATACAATTTTTCGATATCTCGCTTCGTTTTCGAGATATCGAGGTTCAAAGTCACCACCACATCAGGCAACAGTCAGGTGTGCACAGTATTTTTTGTTCAAATCCATAGTTCCAAGCCATAGTTTTTTTTGGCAATAAGTTTTTCCCAGGTGGTCGGCCTTCGGCCGGGCGCTAAAAAAATAACCCTCATGGGAGTCACCACCACATCAGGCAACAGTCAGGTGTGCACAATATGGCAATATAAAAACTTTGAACCTCGATATCTCGAAAACGAAGCGAGATATCGAAAAATTTTATTCTGCATTTTCGATTTATTTTCGGTCAATCTATCTAAAATCATCATCAAATGGCGGCGCCACGGAAACCGTAGTATCCCCGACATTTTGACAATCTAGGCCTTTCCCACCACAACAAAAAAAAACAAATCAAATCGAAAACGAATTGTTTCTTCGATTTGTGCCATAGTATAATAATAAAGAAGTCTAATAAAAATCCAAATACAATACAACTATGCCCCACCGAACATAATTTGATGACTCTGCTGATGACTTTTTTGACAAAAATTGTCAATCAAAATAGAGATACACTAGGGGTACTCTATTTTATTAGACTACTTTATTATTATACTATGATTTGTGCAATACACCAAGTTTTCGTATACGAATATTTTGAAGGAAGTAGACTTTGGAATAAATGCAGTATAGCGAACTCTCATGAAAAAACCGAATATTGAGCTATATAGAGCTTCTTTTCGTGAATCTAACAAACTAAAAATGTTGCTTGGGAAACGCCGACATAAGGCGCGGTTCGGGGTCAAAGTCCGAAGTCGGTATCAAAATAATTCAATCAATTTACACTACATGGGTATCAAACGAAAGACCTTTTCTATATCTTTCTATTGGCATGCAACATTAGATATGTAGTATGTTAAGTACTAATAAGAAGTTATAAGCAAACAATTTTTTTTCCATAAAATTTTTAAAAATGTATTTCTCGAAAACCCCCATTATTAAGTTATAAAAAATTTGTTACCATATTATAGCCTGTGAAATTCCCTTTACAATAAAATATATAACATTTGAAATTTTAGTGTTTTTGCTTTAATATTTAAATTTAAATTGAGTTAAAAGCACTTTTTTGCAATATTGAAATGGCGCTTATGAAGATTATTGCTTAGGCGCTATTTTTTTGCAATCATAGAATTTGAATGCCCTAGTTACTCCCATGAGGGTTATTTTTTGAAGCCCGGCCAAAGGCCGGCTTTACAAAATATATTTAAATGCAGTTTACTACCACCAAGGACCAAGAATGCTCCCCTGGGGTACGCCAGAAGTGGCAACAAAGGGCTGTGATGAGATGTTGTTAAGAACGACGGAACAATGCCTATTGGATAGGTATGATTTCAACCATTCGAGAAATTTTGAATGAAAGCCCATGCGGGTTAATTTCGAGATCAAAATTCCGTGAGATACTCTGTTAAAAGCTTTAGCGAAATCCGTATAGACTGTGTCTACTTGGTTGCCATCCTGTAAGACGGAGAGGCAATCTTCTGTGAACACTGTAAGATTAGATGTAGTCGATCTGCCTTTGACGAAACCATGCTGGGGTGGAGAGGTTATGCTCTTGACGGAAAAACTTAACTTTTCTTTGCCTATGCATTCGAAAAGCTTAGAAACTGGGGTCAGTCAGATAGTCAGAGATAGTTTGAGACATCGTTCTTGTTACCACTCTTGAAGATAGGAGTTATCGACGCTTTCTTCCAATCGTCAATAAAAACGCCTGACGATAGAGATTTTTTGAATATTATTAATAGCGGGTCAATAAGAGAGGAACATTTCTTCAGTAACACAGCAGAAAGGCCATCTGCATCCGTGTGAGTCAAGAAACTAAGATTGGCGATGCTCGTTTCAATGTCTTCGGCAGTTAGGGTCGATGAGCCAAAAGAAATGAGTGAGTCTGAAAAGTGACAGTCAGTCACCTCATTTCCCAAATCAGAAACAAAATTCGAGCTGAAGAATTCAGCAAAAATATTTGCGGCATCTTCCAGAGTTTTTGCGGATTTCTCCTTAAAGAATACAGAAGATGGAATATCCGAAATTGATTTTTTTGACTTAAGGGGGTCTTCTGGTTACGAGCGGAAAATTTAAGTCTTTTTTTCGGAGTAAATTGCGAAGGAAATTCTTGAGATAATCCAGTAATTTTTTTTAAATTTTATTGATACATGCTTTATCTTGTAAGATACAATTTTGGAAATTAAAAGTCATCCCACTCGCGACTTTAGAACGACCTTGAGGTTGTTGTTTTTTTCAAACTTGTTGGTAAGACTTCTTCAAGAAATATTAATCGAATTCGAACAATTTTTTTTCAGTTATTCAGGAGACATATGGCTATGTTTTCCCGAGTACGATTTTGAAATTTTTATTTTGTTCCATTTTTACACTCACCAATAGACGAAACTTTTTACAAAAAACCTCCTAGTTTTGGAAATTTTTAAAATAAAAAAAATCGTACTCGGGAAAACATAGCCATATGTCTCCTGAATAACTGAAAAAAAATTGTTCGAATTCGATTAATATTTCTTGAAGAAGTCTTACCAACAAGTTTGAAAAAAACAACAACCTCAATTACTGGATTATCTCAAGTAGTTCCTTCGCAATTTACTCCGAAAAATAGACTTAAATTTTCAGCTTGTAACCAGAAGACCCCCTTAATAAAGCTCCAAAAGGCTTTAGGGTTGCGTTTGATACCGACTTCGTAATTGCGGATATAGTTCCTGTACAACAACTTGGCGAGTTTATTGTAACTCTTAAGATGGGACTGGTAGTTGCAAAAGTAGAAGAGACTCCTTGTTGCCTTGTATTTTTTATAATATTTGTTTCTTAAATTTTTTAGATGTTGCAATTCCTTAGTAACCCACGGTAGTTTATGAACCCTTTTGTGTAAAGTAGGGATTAACTCCATACATAAATCAAAAACTGTCGATTTAAAAACTGTGTAACAGTCAGCAGCCGTGGCTCAGTTGGTTAGTGCGTTGGACCGCGAGTCGAAGACAGCAACCTCAGGTTCAAATACTGCCTGTAATAACACCTAAAAAAAGATAACGGGAAAACTCGTTTTCTCTTTCGGTGGCTGTCCTCTCAGCTGGAAATGGCAAACCTCTGGGAGTAAAAATTGCTTATGAAAAAGCTCCCAACCTGCCGTTCGGAACCGGCACAAAACTGTAGGTCTCTTCCACCCGCGTACAAATTCACACGCACAACACGGGTGGTTGCGGGAAGCTAGGCCTTAGTCTCGCGTAAGCGGGCTGTCGTGCCAGTCAATTATTATTATTGTAACAGTCAGCAGCCACAAAACTAGCGAGTAACTCTACCCAATCGAATTCACAAAGCACATTATCCAACGCATCAAAATCACGAAGATTGTAATTAAAAGAAGCAGTGTGTGATATAGTCGGAACTGTAAAGAATTCATAGAATTCAAGCTCTACTATTAACGGAACGTGATGTAAGCAAACAGGCGAAAACGGACAGTCGCACTCTATCGCCTTACTATTTAAGTTGCTTGAAATGTAGATCAAGTCAAGTATTCGATTTAGTTTCTTGGAAAATCCATTAATCTGTGACAAGCCAAAGCTTGTAAAGCTGTCAATGAAGTAAATCTCATTGAGAGAAATTACATTAGAGGGAGTAAGCTCAAAAGAGTTACCGATGTTGCTCCAAGTAATAGTGTCCAGATTGAAGTCTCCCAACACGCAAAGCTCATTATCACCAATCTTGGTACAAATGGAAGAAATGTTGTCAACATGTGATTTGTAAATAGCGTCAGAACTATTCGGTGGGATATACGATGCGCATATAAGAAGCATTCCGTGCATTCCTTGCAGTTGGACGCAAAGCTGGTCTAGAAGAGTGTCACTGTTTTCGAGTTCCACTATAGCTGAGCGTAGATTGCGTTTAGTGGCAATCAATACACCCCCGCCCCTTGTCAGGCCTGATTGAAGAGAGTCTATATCCGTCCGAAACACATTAAACAAGTTCGCGTTGAAGAATTCTGAGTCAAAGAAACTGGGATTTAACCAGGTCTCAATAATAACAAACACGTCGTAATCCAATGAAGAACTAAGCAGACGTACAGAGTAATAGCCTATTTCCACCGAGCGCTTAAATGCATTTAAGGGCTCTGTTAAGCTTGAGAACTGTCAAGCGTTTCCACCAAAACTGAGTTAACTCCAACAGCTGGTTTTTGTTTACATTTTTAGTTGGTCAAACCAAATTCTGCATTTATTTCTGGGCAGCCACAGCTTACCCATCGCCGCCATCTCCTTGAATACGTATGTATGGTTTCTTGTAGCCCCTCTACTGCAAGAAAACCAATTCGCTTTCCTTTTCAACAGTCTAGGAATGCCTGCGTTTTCATATTTGTGAACATTTATTTCATTTGTCAATGTTTATTTCATTTATGAAAGTTGTCAGCTGATTGATACCAGAGCTGTCTGAATTTTTAATGTCAAGAGCGTTAGTGAGAAGTTCCACGTTTTTGATTTTCTCTTTCAGCATTTATTATTGGCAAATAATAGAAGTTTTGACTTTGATTATGACAGACGATATGTATTTTTACGAAAAATTCAGTAAAAAGTAATTGTCTTAGCAAAAAAACTACCACACCGAACGCAATTCGAATCCCCTCTTTCGTTTGTGTTCGTACGGCTCTTGCAGCGTCGAAAAGCATGCTATCAAAATCTGTACATTTGTCAGTATTGCTCCAGCTTTTAACATAACATATTCTGTTAGACGTCTGTAAACGGCAAAACTGAGTTAACTCAGTTTTGAAAGTGAGTTAACTCACTTTGATACAAAAACAATTGCATGGGAATTAGAGCATTTAAATGCGATGTTAAATGCATTTAAGCGTCAAATGCATTTAAGGCCCGGTGGAAATAGGCTATAAGCTTTGGTTCTCATCCCAGAGACATTTTGGAAGTAAACTTTAATGCACTTCCCTGAACAACTGGGTGCCACTACAGGCCCAAAGTTAGCGCCCACTGGGTCCACAGTTGAATCCCTGGACTCACACTCTAGCGCGACAGCAGGTAGGGTTAAGTATTTGTCTATGGTGGTACTATTTTTCGAAAATAACGAAAGGAGCGCACCCTGACACTGGTTGGCCACACAGAAGGGCCTAAAATCTTCCCATAGAATGTGAAAGTAACTCCAAGTTTAAAATTGACTCGTTTAAGAGATTCCGATGGAACGTTTTTCTTAATTAACTTATAGCAAGAGAGATGGTTTTTTCCAATGCCCGTCCGACAGGAAACGTAATCAAAAATGTTCTCTTCAGCAACAGAGGGCAGAAATGACGAAAGATGCAGCCACTTTTTACTGACAGCAACATCCAAATTCGAATCATCATTCGATCCAACAACAACCTTTTGCTTATTTCGCTTTTTATCATAAACAGTAGTCCAGGCATTAGCGGCAGCAGCAGGCAGCCCAGCAGCAACAGGTGAAGAATGAGCACATAAAAGTGAACAGCCGTCAACTAGCGGCACACGAAGCGATGAGTGTAAAGTGTGGGGTGCTACAGCACCCGGCGACGAAGCATCATCTAAAATAGACTGCGAGAGAGCGGTGAGATCGGTCACAACATGGGCTGGCTGACATGCAAGCGGCGGCGCAGCAGCGTCAGCAGCAGTTGTTGTAGCATTAGCTGAGGCTATGCTAGCAGTTGTAGCAGCGGGTGTAGTTGTGGTGGCCGCATTAGAATCAGCGGCCGGGACACCAACAGCTGTTGCATCAACGGCCGTGTTGGCAGCGCTAGCACTATCAGCAGTGGTGAAATTTGTTGAGGCATTATATGTCGCATAGGAAGAAAGCGGCAGTATGCGCAATGCTCTCTTACTCTTATCCCCAACTGGCAGCGGCGAAGGGATGGTATCAGCAACTAATAGCCTATTTCCACCGAGCGCTTAAATGCATTTAAGGGCTCTGTTAAGCTTGAGAACTGTCAAGCGTTTCCACCAAAACTGAGTTAAATGCAACAGCTGGTTTTTGTTTACATTTTTAGTTTGTCAAGCCAAATTCTGCATTTATTTCTGGGCAGCCACCGCTTACCCATCGCCGCCATCTCCTTGAATACTTATGTATGGTTTCTTGTAGCCCCTCTACTGCAAGAAAACCAATTCGCTTTCCTTCTCAACAGTCTAGGAATGTCTGCGTTTTCATATTTGTGAAAATTTATTTCATTTGTCAATGTTTATTTCATTTATGAAAGTTTTCAGCTGATTGATACCAGAGCTGTCTGAATTTTTAGCGCCGAAAAGCATGTTATCAAAATTTGTACATTTCTCAAAATTGCTCCAGCTTTTAACATAACATATTCTGTTAGACGTCGGTAAATGGCAAAACTGAGTTAACTCAGTTTTGAAAGTGAGTTAACTCACTTTTTTATAAAAACAATTGCATGGGAATTAGAGCATTTAAATGAGATGTTAAATGCATTTAAGGCCCGGTGGAAATAGGCTATAACTTCTGCCCAGCAGAACGAAAGTCTGCAGCTTTGGAGCGAAAACGAGTCACCACCGCCACTGTAGTGGGCAGCTTATCAGCGGACAACTGATACGTATGAGATGCAGTGAGAGAGTCAACGAGACTTCGAATCTCACTCAGTTTCTCCAGCGGCAACGGGACTACAGTCCGGCCCTCGTTCGTGTCGTACAGTAGGGTTCTATCTTCAAAGTAGCTATCCACTACCCGCAGCAGGTATTCCGGAACCCTTGGTCGGCGAAGTGCATTGAGTATCCGGTTCCAGTTGGCGGAATTGAAGGCGTTCCGATCGTCTAGCGTGACTACCGCACAGTATTGCTTGGTTCCTTCCAGCCATCTCTTGACCCTCATCGCGCCACGGGCGATTTCGCAGACTTTGCTAATGGCGTCGATCGTCGACTTCCCCTTTCGGAAACCGTACTGGTATTCGGAGAGACCTCCCGCTGCTTCGATGAACTGCTCTAGCCTAGTGTGTAGGGGTGTGCGTGCGTGTGTTTGCGAGAGAAGAGATGAGCCGCACCGTTCGATGGCTCGCTTAAGACTTAAGACTTCTTTCTTCTAGGTGGCTACAGCGCAGCTAATACCCGTGACAGCAGTGTTGCCAGAAAAAAAATTTGGTTTGGAGCTAAAATTGTGAAAAAACGAGCAAAAAAGAGCTAAACAAATTTTTTTGGAGCTAAAAAAGGGCTACATTTATTTTTTAAGCATTTATCAATATTAATATTGCTACGATAAGGCACTCTGTGCTGTACCTGAATCCCCTACTCTGTACTATGCCTGAATGCTTTTCCAAGTAGAGTCCGACCGATTAATCGGCATCGGTTAGTATCGGCATCGGCCAAAAAAATAGAATCGGCATCGGCCAAAAAAAAAAAAATCGGCCGTTTTTGGTCGATATGCCATCGGCCTATTTTTCTGCTTTAATTTTTTTGTTTTCATTTTTTGTCCCAACGGGTTCTTATACCCCTTTTCAGTAATGTATTTTTAGATACTGTTTAATATAAATGTTTGCTAGAAATGTTTTTTTTAAAACTAGGTATTCTTAAAACCACAAATTTTCTCGAAATGTCTATGCATTTCGCCTCTGTGTAATGTGGATATTTTTCAATCTTTTCGGGTCGCAATTTGAGAGTACAAATTTTAATATAAGAGTCGTAATTTTAAGTTGAATAAAAAACTGAATTTGTATGCAATATTTACGTCACTATTTTTGTTTCTCTCTCAGTGAATAAATGTGACATATTATTCTTTTTAATACATGTTAATGTATTAGAGTTCTGAATTCTCTTGTTATTTTATTTAGTATTTAATTATTTCTTTTCTCGTTGTTTTTTATTTTGTGATGAATATTACAAACAATATGTAATAGTTCCTTTTGTTATTTTATAAAATAGACTGTGTTTTTGATTGAATTCATACGTGTTATTTTTTCTATATAATCGGCATCGGTATCGGCATCGGCCAAACTCGCCCTTCCGGCCGATTAATCGGCATCGGCCAAAAAATTTGGTATCGGTCGGACTCTATTTCCAAGCATATCTACTTTTAGGCATGCACTTTGGAGTACGGCCAGTTGGCTGTTATTCCGATATGGCAAAGATTGTTTGCAAAGGTGATGGGCTGTGCTAGAACAATAGAGATGGAGAGTACAACTAGAATGTGCAAGAAACATCGGCGTGATAAGAAAATCAGTATAAAAGCAGCAGCGTGCAGCGCAGAGCGTGGAGTCTGTGTTGAGCAAGCAAAGGGGAAACATGCAATAGTAGTAAAGTAGTAACAAATGTAAATTTGTAAATAAAGTGATTGCTGATTTTTGAATGCGTTTGCGCTGAATAATTGAAGTCGTTTTATTTTCAACCACAATCAAAACGAACTTGGATTTTCGTAACATTTGGGGTCAGAAGTGGGATTGTGCCACTGAAAATAAACAAGAAAAAAATAAAATTATAAAAACGCAGACATGGTTAAATTCGAGCTGCTGAAGGTGGACCAGCTGAAGGAGCTGGCTGGCTGGAATTTGCCGACTGCGGGCGGTAAGATGGAGTTGCAGCTGCGCTTGCGAGAGGCGTGTGAGGCACGAGGCGTCGATTGGACTGCGCACGAGTTCGGAACGCAGGAGCCAGAGGCGTCGGCCAAGGTGGAGGAATCGCCTGCGGGTGCTGCGTCAATGCAAAGTACGGCTGCAGCGGCTGCGCCACCACAAGCAATGGACATGAGCCAGCTAATGGTTGCAATGAGAGGCATGTTTCAGGAAACTTCTGCGAAAATTGAGAATGTCAATCAAGAAATGGCAGCAAAACTGGAAACTACGAATCGAGAAATGGCAGCGAAACTGGAAATTACGAATCAGGAAATTTCGGCAAAAGTCGGAACTGCGAACCGAGAGATGGCAGAGCGAATGGAAAACAAGCTTCAGGAAAATTCTGCACGCTTGGACAGAAACATCGGGACGAACGCTCACGCATTCGCTTGCACACGCTCGTTTACGCAATCGCTCGTTTACACCATTCGCTCGTTGCTGCATGTGCGCCGACGCGCTGACACGTGAACGGGACTTGCGATCATTCGATCGACACGCGTCAACCGCGCAACAAGCGCTCCGCCATTTATTCCTATTTTGTATTATTTTTTATTGTTATTTTATTGTTTAATAAAATTGGGAATTGACATCCCATAGCCTACTTATGATGGTACTACGTCGTTCGACATATTCAAACTACAATTTGATATGGCTACTTTGGAGAGTCAGTGGACCGATGTTAGGAAAGGTCGGAGACTGATATTGGCTCTAAGAGGTCCTGCGGCTGAGGTAATAAAAACAGTTCCGGAAGGTTTGAGAGGTGATTACGAGACCGTCATAAGGGCACTGGCAGCCAGATACAGTGACGAGCACAACAAAATGCTGTATTATTGCGAGCTGAAGAGCCGTAGACAAAGAGCCAACGAGGCGCTGCAGACATATGCGGCAGATATTGAGCGGCTGGTACCACTGTCCTACTCAGAATTCAGCAATGAAGTTTTGGAAAGGCTGAAGATCGAGGCGTTTATCGAAGGCATTCGTGACCCGGCGACACGTGTGAGTACATTGATGATGATGAAACCGACATTCCGTGAGACGGTGACAAGCGCATTGACGTATGAGGCGGCCTGGAGAGGAAGTTTTCGACATTCATCTGCGGAAAGGCGTCGAGCCCAATCTGGACGTGTCACGCAAAGCCAGACAGTGAGCTCAGAGGCATCAGCGAGGCTGCGGGCAGTGTCATCTAGAGTCAGTTGCTGGCGATGTGGCAAGCTAGGCCACATATCACGAGACTGCCATCTGCGAGAGAAGCGTTCCGGACAACAGAACTCGCCCGGAAGGGCTGACGCACTGCCATACCATTCTTGCAAAACCGAACGCAGGCATGATTCGCAAGTCGAAAACAAGGGACAGATTGTGGATATTCGGTCGGTAAGAGTTCTACAAGAGGAAGATTGGATTGCGGGAAGGCTACAGGAGGTTCGATCTGGTAATGCTCAACAACCCGCAGCGGAAGGAAGATTTGTCTCCAGAAGTTCAAACATCATGGGAAGGACCGTACAAAGTCGTGACAAAGATTAATGACGTGGTGTACAGGGTTCAGCGCTGCGACAACAGAAACGCCAGGTTGAAAGTAGTCCATTTAGAGCGCCTGGCGTCTTACTCCGGTGGAGCCTCGGCACTTGTTCGAGGCGAACAAGTCTAAGTGGCAGTGCTACGATAAGGCACTCTGTGCTGTGCCGTACTGTACTATGCTTGAATGCTTTTCCAAGCATACTTTTAGGCATGCACTCTACTCTAAAGTAGAGTCTCTACACTCTACTCCAAGTACGGCCAGTTGGCTGTTATTACGATATGGCTAAGATGGTTCGCAAAGGTGATGGGCTGTGCTAGAACAATCGAGATGGAGAGTACAACTAGAATGTGCAAGAAACATCGGCGTGATAAGAAAACCAGAATAAAAGCAGCAGGGTGCAGCGCAGAGAGTGGAGTCTGTGTTGAGCAAGCAAAGGGGAAACATTCAATAGTAGTAGTAAAGTAGGAACCAGTGCAAATTTGTAAATAAAGTGATTGTTGATTTTTGACTGCGTTTGCGCTGAATATCTGAAGTAGTTTTATTTTCAAGCACAATCAAAACGAACTTGGATTTTCGTAACAATATGTTTTTACGTATTATACGTTAATATATTTATTAACTAAACAACAGCTTTTATATCGAGCCATGGTCGCTAAAATATCGTAAGCGCCATTTTTTCGAAAATTTTTTTTGATCGAGAATAAAAGTTTGACATCAGACGAATCTGTCTGCAAAATTTCAAATCTCAATAATGAATAACACCCGAGAAAATGGGTCAATTTTATCATTTGAATTGTTTACTTGTTTGCATAGTTGCAAAATTATCGTAAGCGCCACTATGCAAACAAGCAGCTTCCAACTTCAACCTTGTCAAGACAAACAGCTCCGCAAGTGATATGGAAATAACTGCAATTTTTTATTTCTCCTTATACACATATTCTATTTTGTACGTGGTTACAAAAGTTTTGTTAATTTTGGTAGAGAAAACATCCACGTAAATCATGGAATCTTTGGCTGCAAAGGTATTATGTTTTTAACCCTTTCGGAGCAGCTTTTAACCCGGTTATGCCAAAGGTACAAAATTTCGCTATTAAACTATTTTAGACCTAAATAAGCTATTTTAAAAATTTGAAAAGCTTATGTCCTTCCTACAAAGTCCTGTGAGAAATGCTTATAAGCAACAATTGTCCATAGTGGTAAATAACACAGGACAATAAATTTCGCCATTTCTGGTTTTGACATCAGTTCTAGGCTAATAAATTCGAATCCGCACAACGTTTTTGAAAATTAGTTTGCGTTTTGGCAAAAAGTGGGCGTATCACTTTTTAGAATTCTCTTTGACTTTTCGACATTTCAGACCGTAAATTCTAAACCAATATATTTACCTGTTAACATGATTTTTCTGCTGTTGCAATAGCAACATCTCATGGCTTCTTTTCTGATACTACTAATTTGTATGCGTTCTAAAATTCCATGGTAATAGGGATTCAAAGTCAGAAAACTTTGAATTTCAAGGTGTTTCTTTTGATGGCGAAAATAATACAGATTTTTCGTTAATCAAGTAACGTGGTATATATACCATATACCACAAGAAACATTATTCAATACAACCGAGGGAGCAGTTGTGGTGCACAACAACAACATTCGCATCGAAATAATACCAAAAATGTGCTAAATGTGTGGGATCTAAAAAGTATATGTGAAAAGGAGATAATAAACGAAAGGTATTGTTACGAAACTACCAGTTCTAGTGGGCTAGTACGAATCACTGGATTGTGCAATTTGAAATAAACAAACACACTTAGTTCCTCAAACGCAGTCAATAAGAACCAACAGTCACTTTATTTAACAGATTTACACTTCACTGTCTTTACACTTAAATATTCGCTTAATTATTCCGCGTGGCAACTCCGCTAGTCAAAATCAGACTGACTCGCTGCGCCGCACCCGGCTGCCTTTTATACCTGTCCGGCCATCGCGCAGATCATTCCCGCACATTCCGGAGTGGACTAACGGTTTCCATGATCGCGACCATCATTGCCAGGTTAGACTAGAAGTTTCCATCATTGCCAGGTTGGACTAAAAATTGCCATCATTGCCAGGCTGGACTAAAAGTTGCCATAGTTGCCAGATTGAATTATAGCACGGCGCGTAGCGACAGGGTTGCTTTGCACAGCGACAGACTGTCTTATCGTTACACTGCCCACCACTTAGACTTGTTCGACCCGAACAAGTGCCGAGGTTCCGCTGTGATAAGGCGCCAGGCGCTCCAAATGGACTACCTTCAGCTTGGCGCCTTTATTGCTGCAACGTTGAATCCTGTAGACCACGTCGTTAATCCTAGTCACGACTTTGTAAGGTCCTTCCCATGACGTTTGCAGTTTCGGAGACAAACCTTTCCTCCGCTGCGGGTTGTAGAGCATTACCAGATCGCCTCCTTGGAACCCTGCTGAGTTGGCCCGCAGATCATATCGGGCTTTCGCCTTATCGCTGACGAGTTTGGTGCGGCTCCTTATGAACTGGTGAATTTCCTCCAGTTCCGCCCGCTTATTGACCACGTAGTCAGTCCTAGCGCCTCCCGTCGTGCTGACCACCCCGAACTTCAAGTCAGCGGGTAACCGCAACTCTGTGCCGAACACTGCTCGGGCCGGAGTGAGTGATGTCGTGTCGTGCGGGGCTGACCTATACGCCATCAGGAACAGGGGGATATGCGTGTCCCAATCCTTTTGATTCCTGCCTACCACCTTCCGCAGATATTCTTCCAGTGTCCGGTTAAAACGTTCCACCATGCCGTCGGACTGTGGGTGCAAAGGAGTGGTACGAGTTTTCCTTATCCCCAGCAGCTCACACACTTCCTTGAATACCGCAGACTCGAAATTCCGGCCTTGATCTGAGTGCAACTCCAACGGAACTCCGAACCTGGCTACCCAGTTGTTTACCAGCTTTTCCGAGATCGTAGTGGCCTCCTGGTTAGGAATAGGGTACACTTCGGGCCATTTGCTGAAGTAATCCATTACCACCAGCACATATTTGTTGCCTTGAGTGCTGACTGGGAATGGGCCAGCGACGTCCATAGCAATCCGCTCGAAGGGCGCTCCCACGTTGTACTGCTGCATGCGGCCCCGAGACCTTCTTGTCGGACCTTTCGCGGCTGCACATCGGTCACAGCTCTTAATCCATTCGGCTACAGATTCCTGGCATCCTACCCAGTAGAATCGTCTTTTTATCTTGGCGACGGTTTTGGTGATGCCCAGGTGCCCTCCACTGGAGTCGTTATGGTATGCCTCGATGACCTCGTTGATTCTGCATTTCGGCACTACCAATAGGGAGTTGCTGGTCCGACCATCCGCGCTCTCCCATTCGCGATACAGGCATCCTTCCTTCAGCCGCAGACTTTCCCACTGCGCCCAGTAAGCCTTAGCGATCGGGCTTTCCTCGGCCATCTCCTGCCAGTCTGGACGTGCGCCTTGCTCCTTGCCTTCGACGATTTTTGCAAGATCCGCATCCTCACGCTGGTCCTTTTGTAGCCTCTCCGCAGACCACTCTTCCTCTGGCATAACGCTTACCAACCGGACGTCCACTATCTGTTCTTTGCTTTCGGCTCGCGAGCACTGCCTGCATTCGAATTTGCACGGACGGCGTGACAAGGCATCGGCATTTCCATGGCTACTGCCCTTGCGATGCTCTATCGTGTAGTCGTAGCTCTGCAGTCGCTCGATCCACCGCGCCAATTGCCCTTCAGGATCTTTAAAGTTCAAGAGCCATCTCAATGCCGCATGATCTGTGCGCAGGCGAA
The DNA here is from genome assembly GCA_963668005.1 of Melieria crassipennis. Taxonomy (NCBI): domain Eukaryota; kingdom Metazoa; phylum Arthropoda; class Insecta; order Diptera; family Ulidiidae; genus Melieria; species Melieria crassipennis. Next base: position 33,233,695 of record OY764963.1, on the reverse strand, counting down.
ACCTTTGTCCATACAGATATTTGTGGAAGTGTTTTACGCAGTCCAATACCGCCAGCAGTTCTCTCCGCGTCACACAGTAGTTGCGTTCCGGTTTCGACAGAATCCTACTGTAGTATGCTATCACTTGTTCTTGGCCGTCTATTATCTGTGATAGCACACCGCCAATACTATGCCCGCTTGCATCTGTATCCAGCACAAACATCTCTCCAGGCACGGGGAAGGCCAGAATTGGAGCAGTGCACAGTTTTTCCTTCAGACGCGCAAAAGCCTGCTCCTGCTCTTCGTTCCACTCGAAAGCTTGGCTCTTTTTCGTCAGTTTGTGCAAGCTGCCGGCTATGCTCGCGAATCCCGGAACAAATCGGCGGTAGTATGTGCACAGGCCCAGGAAGCTGCGGAGTTCGTGTAGATTGCGTGGCCGGGGCCACTCCTTCACCGCCGTGATTTTGCCTTCATCCGTATGTACTCCGCGGGCAGAAACCGTATGACCCAGATACTTGACCTCTTTTTGGAACAGCGAGCACTTCTTCGGGTTGAGTTTAAGCCCAGCTTTTTGTATCCGCTCGAATACCTCCTTCAGCTTTCTCAGGTGGTCGTCGAAGCTTTTACCCATCACGATTATGTCGTCGAGGTACACCAGGCACGTCCGCCAATGCAGCCCCTTTAGCACGCGTTCCATTAGCCGCTCGAATGTTGCTGGTGCGTTGCAGAGTCCAAACGGCATGACGGTGAACTGCCACAAACCATCGCCCACACTGAAAGCCGTTTTCTCCTTGTCCTTGTCTGCAAGCTCTACCTGCCAATAGCCGCTGCGTAAGTCAAGCGTGGAGAACCACTGTGTGCCTGACAGCGTGTCCAGGGTGTCATCGATCCGCGGTAGTGGATAACTGTCCTTCTTGGTCACATCATTGAGCTTCCGATAGTCCACACAAAACCGGGTACTGCCATCCTTTTTCTTGACTAGCACGACCGGCGAGCTCCAGGGGCCCGAAGAAGGCTCTATGACCTTTTCTTTCCGCATGTTTTCGATCAAGTTTTGTGACCTCTTCCCTCTTGGCCAGAGGAACTCGTCTTGGCGGTTGGCAAATCGGTTTTGCACTTCCGGTGTCGATGTTGTGCTTCACTATGGCTGTTCTTCCGCCTGCTTCTGACGCAAATATTGCCCCATAGTGCTGCAGGAGTGACCTCGCCTTCTGTTTCTGCTTGGCCGTCAACTCGCTGCTCCACTGGTTCTCCTGCGGTATGGCGTCCATATTAAAACCGCTCTTCTTATTTTCTCCCGGCGGGCTACTCTCGCAATTGACCACTGCTACAGCTTCCTTACAGTCGCCAATTACCTCATCTTTCCAGACATATCTGGGTGCATTCAGGGGGTTCAGTATTCTGACCGGTATTCTGCCATTCCTAGGTTCCACTAATGTACGTCCGATGATAATGTTGTCGTGTCCTTGTTTCGGTGCTTCTACAACCGCCGACTCGTCCCCTCGTCCTCGTCCACCTTTGCCCACACAATCGCCTCAGAATTCGCTGGTATCCTCCGGTGTTGACACGATACAACCTTCCTTACCGCCACGCTTCGCTCATAGCCGGTGTGCAGCGGGAATTCAACGTCGGCATATCTCAGCACATGTTCTTCCAGGTCCAGCGTAAAACCGTGCCTAATCATGAAATCCACGCCGATAATCACGTCGTCCATTATATCCGCGACGATGAACTCATGTTCCAGACTGCTGGTGCCGATAGTAATCGTTTTTGTAACTTTCCCTCTTACTGGCGCGCGCTCGCCAGTCGCAGTCCGCAGCTGTATGCCATGCAGCGGTTCCCAATTCTTCAGCAGCTTCCTTTTTATCGAATATGACGCTCCAGTATCCAATGTCAACACGAACAGCTTTCCATCTTCCTTCCTTCAATTGTCAAGCTGCTGGGCTGTCGTTTCAGCTGTGAGACAAGGACGGTGGGGCGGCAGATTGTGGGGATCAGCTCACGCCCCTTTGGGCTGACCCGTTTTAGTTTAACGACTCGCCGTCCTCAGCCCTGCGCCTGTTGGCTGGGCCTCGATTATCAGTATTCCTCGCTTCAGACGATTGCGATCGAGAACGGGAACGCCTCTCTCGTTGGCGGCAGTCTCGTGATATGTGGCCCTGCTTGCCACATACCCAGCATACAACTTTAGAGGAGACCACCCGTGGCCTGCCCGGTGGCTCAGAGCTTATTGCCTGGATCGCAATGTCGTTGTCCGGCTGGATCTGGCGTATCCTTGCAGGTGCATACCGAGTGCTCCCAATCCATGTCGCCTCGTATGTCATCGCGCTGGTCACCGTCTCCCTAAATGTCGGCTTGCCCATCATCAACGCACTGCGACGCGTCTCCGGATCATGAAGACCTTCGATGAATGCCTCAATCTTCATCCTCTCTAGGTCATCAGCGCCGAAGGACGGGTAGGACAGCTGCACGAGCCGCTCAATGTCCGCTGCATATGTCTGCAGCGCCTCGTTGGATCTTTGCCTACGGTTCTTCAGCTCACAGTAGTACAGCGTTCTGTTGTGCTCGTCGCTGTATTTGGCTGCCAGCGCCCTTATGACGGTCTCGTACTCACTTCGTAAACATTCTGGAACTGATTTTATTATCTCCGCCGCAGCACCTTTAAGAGCCAGCGCCAATCTCCGACCTTTCCTTACATCGGTCCACTGATTTTCCAGAGCAGCCAGGTCGAATTGTAGCTTGAATGTATCGAACGGCGTAGTCCCATCATAAGTAGGCACTTCTGCTCGGGTGGCAAAACCGTCCTGAACCGGTGGGAAACATTCTCGTGGCTGTACCTCTCGAAGCCGTTCGTCTATCTTCCTGTGCATCGAATCTTCCAGACCGTCAACTCGTTTGTTCAAGGACTCATCCAGGTTGTCAACTCGTTTATCCAAGTGTTCCATTCGAGTTCCCAGGTGCTCCACCTTCACATTTAGCTGGTTGGCGATTTCTTCCACTTTCTGCTCCCAGCGCGCAGAATTTTCCTGAAGCTTGTTTTCCATTCGCTCTGCCATTTCCCGATTCGTAGTTTCCAATTTCGCTGCCATTTCTTGATTTTCACGACTGACATTCTCAATTTTCGTTTCCATTTTCTGGTCGGAAGCCTCGAACATGCCTTTCATTGCGACCATTAGCTGGCTCATGTCCATGGCTTGCGGTGGCGCATCCGCTGCAGCCGTACTTTGCATCGACGCAGCACCGGCAGGCGATTCCTCCACCTTGGCCGACGAATCTAGCTCCTGCGTCCCGAACTCGTGCGCAGTCCAATCGACGCCTCGTGCCTCACACGCCTCTCGCAAGCGCAGCTGCAACTCCACCTTTCCGCCAGCAGTCGGCAAATTCCAGGCAGCCAGCTCCTTTTTCAGCTGGTCCACCTTCAGTTGCTCGAGTTTAACCATGTCTGCGTTTTATAATTTTATTTAATTTTTTTTTTTTTTTTTTTTGTCCTTTATTTATTCAGTAGCACAATCCCACTTCTGACACCAAATGTTACGAAACTACCAGTTCTAGTGGGCTAGTACGAATCACTGGATTGTGCAATTTGAAATAAACAAACACACTTAGTTCCTCAAACGCAGTCAATAAGAACCAACAGTCACTTTATTTAACAGATTTACACTTCACTGTCTTTACACTTAAATATTCGCTTAATTATTCCGCGTGGCAACTCCGCTAGTCAAAATCAGACTGACTCGCTGCGCCGCACCCGGCTGCCTTTTATACCTGTCCGGCCATCGCGCAGATCATTCCCGCACATTCCGGAGTGGACTAACGGTTTCCATGATCGCGACCATCATTGCCAGGTTAGACTAGAAGTTTCCATCATTGCCAGGTTGGACTAAAAATTGCCATCATTGCCAGGCTGGACTAAAAGTTGCCATAGTTGCCAGATTGAATTATAGCACGGCGCGTAGCGACAGGGTTGCTTTGCACAGCGACAGACTGTCTTATCGTTACAGTATCATAAAGAATACCTGGATATGAACTGCAATCAGCAAGTAAAAGATACCTTAGCACAGCAGTCGCGTGCTATCTCTCAACTAGCGAACACTTGACAACGTTAGCGGACCAAAAAAAAAAAAAAAAAAAAAAACACAAAAAGAAATTATTATTATAATTATACACATTCAACCAAACTAAAAAGAAGAAACCATCTTCTGAAGTTAACATTTATTTATTCGTGCAAACCACAAAAAGACAATAAAGGAAAAGTTACAATTTCAAAAACAAAAGTGGATTATAACCACGATGCTTCAACCCCCCGACCGAGGGAAATCGTTTCCCCCGTCTCAACTCCACTTTGACATTGACAACTCTAAGTGCTTAAAAAACGTGGTCGCTGGTCCAAAATACTTAGTGATGACAAGAAAAGAGAGCAACGAAACTCTCGCAACGGTCTCCCCATTTCTCATAAAGAAAGTGATTGACAATGTAAGCGGCGGCGAAGTTGAGACCTGCAAAAAAATCCGTAGTGGGAACATTCTCATCAAAACAAAGAACGTTTCTCAAGCAATGAGACTGGTCAAGTTAATCTCTCTTACTCCTACAATAAAGATAGAAGTGTCCGAACATGTCTCTCTTAATTACTCCAAGGGAGTAATCTACTCCAACGATTTGAGAGGAATTCCAGAAGACGAAATACTAGCCGAACTTTCCCACCAAAATATAACTGAAGTAAAAAAGATAACAAAACATATCAACAACGAAACAAAAGAAACCGGCTTGATCATTCTAACTTTCGCAGTACCAACTCTACCAACACAAATCAATATAGGATACGAAAAAATCAACATCAGGCCATATATCCCTCTCCCACTACGTTGTCGCAACTGTTTCAGGTTCGGCCACTCTACCACTCTCTGTAAAAATGATAAATTGTGCGTGAGCTGTGCAAGCAAAACCCATCTGAACGTCGATGAAGAATGCTCCAACCCTAAAATATGCATTAATTGTAAAGAAAGTGACCTTGCCGACTGCAACCACTTTGTATTCTCCAGATCATGCCCAGTATTTATCAAACGCAAAGAACTACAAGCCATAATAACGCTCCAAAAAACCGACATGAAAACAGCAATAAAAACCTACAATGAGCGTCACCGAAACCCTGCTTCATACTCCTCTACACTAACACAAAACAAGACCAACAACACAGAGCATTCAACACACACACCAGCCATCTCCACCAATAAACCCATACCTCCAGCAGCCGAACAACAACGCACTTCCAAAGCAGCAACTAGTCCAACAGAAGCCACCAGCGGCCGACCTGCAAAACACCTCCGACCCGAGACCTCATATAGCGATATTGACAATAGTGACCAAGAAGATCCAGCATGCAGCTCAACAAAATATAACCTAAGATCCCAAAACAAAATCAAGATACTACCTCTAAACACACCCAAAAGACTAAAATCGCAATTGAAAACACTCAACACCAAAAACACCAACAAAAAAGCAAAGACACCAACAGCCACCCAACTTGATCAATTCCCAGAAGAAAACATGAGCCCAGACGACTTCGAACTTAAACCGATTATTTAATCGACTATTACATAAAATTATTAGATTTTAAAAAAAAAAAAACCTAAACTTATATACCTATATTCATTACTTACACTAATAAATAAAGCAGCAATGACTTTCCGCATAATCCAATGGAATATGAACGGCTATTCCAACAATTATAATGAGCTAATACTTCTCATCAAAGAATTCAACCCAAAAGTAATTACTATACAAGAATCCCACCTTCATTCCACTTCCAATATTCCAATCCCAATCAATTTTAGGCTATACTCTTTAAACTCTTCAAACACACCATATGGGGGAGTTGCTTTGCTAGTACATAATTCAATACAACACAAGCAAATTCCTCTCAGAGACGACTTCGACTCGATAGCAATTGAAACCCACACTAAACTCAAATGTAATATTACTTCCACCTACATACCCCCAAATACTAACTTAAGCATTTCTAACTTTAGAAACGTCTTCAACTCTCTCCACAATCCTTCCTTAATAACCGGCGATTTTAATAGTTGGCACTCTAGTTGGGGCTCTCCGAAAAACAACAAAAAAGGAACAACTCTCTCAAAATTCATCAACGAATCCAACTTCATTCTACTAAACAACGGCTCAGCGACCCACCTCAGCACCCATCATACCCTCTCCCATATAGATTTATCTTTCTGCTCTCCTTGCCTTGCAATTGGAGCCAAATGGAACGTGATAGACGACCTCTCCGGGAGCGACCACTTCCCAATAATTATTGACCTCTTCCCCACCAACCCCCGCCCCGCTCACACAAGCCACCCTCGATTCAAAACAGACCTAGCAAATTGGCCACTGTTCACTCAAAACTGTGCAAAACACGACAGCACTAGACCAATTAACACAAACATCAACAAAGAAGCCGCTAATATTAGGAAAATAATTCTCCAATCCGCCCACGAGGCAATACCACAATCTTTCCACAACAAAAGACCTCGGACAGTTCCCTGGTGGAACAATCACTTAAACCAACTCAAAAGAGAAAAAAATTCCCACTGGCACGCCTTTAAAAGAAACATGACTCTCACTAATATACTTAATTACAAAAAAGCACGGGCCAAACTAAAACGAGAAATTAAGGCAACTAAAAAAGACTCAATCAACAAATTCACAGCTACAATATGCCCTACTACCCCAATTGGGAAAATTTGGGCCAATGTCAAACGATTTTGCGGTTACAAATCTACCCACAGTATTCATTGTATATCAAACCCAACGCTAACTCAGTGTAGCACAGATAAAAACTATATCTCTAAAACTTTCGCCGAAGATTGGTCCAACAATTCTTCCGACTCAAAATTTCCACCACTATTTCAACAAAAGAAATACAACACAATAACCCGACAAACTTACCCGCAACCATGCACAACCGCACTAATAATCGAACAAAAAATCAACAAACTAGAACTTATATCCACTTTAAATAAATTAAAAGGTAACACACCCGGTATGGACAGGATAACATATACTATGATTAGAAAAGCATCGCCGGTAATTAAGGACAGATTGGCTAACTTCTACAACAACATTTTTGACAACTTCCTACCGCAGCAATTCAAACATAGCCTGGTAGTCCCAATATTGAAACCAAACTGTGACAAAACTAAAACAAACTCTTACAGGCCTATATCACTTAACTCCTGTTTATCGAAAATACTAGATAAAATTATCGCAAACCGATTATGGTGGTTTGTCTCCTCAAACAAACTGCTACACAATCGACAAATGGGATTCAAAAAAGGCAAATCGACAACTGATACTCTACTGTACGTAGACTATCTGATTGCGAACTGCCTTTCCAAAAAAAAAGCATTTAACAATAATTTCCCTAGATTTCGAAAAAGCTTTCGACAAGGTCGGTATTCACACTGTTATAGACCAACTCATTGAATGGAAGGTAGGCCCAAAAATAATTAATTACATTAAATGTTTTATGATCAACAGGAAAATAACAGTTCGAATAGGTCGACTTTCATCCACTCCTGAACCTCTCCATAACGGGATACCCCAAGGATCGCCACTCTCTGTAATCCTTTTTTTGATTGCGTACAACAAACTCTGCTCTGCACGAGGTCGTGAGGACCGTAGAGAGATCTCTGTCATTTAAAGAATATACCCTGGCGGCGTTTCTTGACATTGAAGGAGCATTTAATAACGTGGATAAGGAAGCCATAGTTAACTCCCTGATAGACCTACAGGTCGAGGGTTGCATCTGTTCGTGGATTTCGGCTCTGCTAAGTAGCAGACAGATCCAGGCGGAACTCGGCAACTCGAGTATCACACGATATGCAAAGAGGGGGACACCCCAAGGAGGGGTAATATCTCCATTGCTATGGCTAATTACCTTGAACCCCATACTAATGACTCTTAACCGAGGTGGGGTCAAGGTGATTGCGTACGCCGACGACATCATCATTATGGTGACAGGGCCCTTCCTAGATACCATTAGTGGCATCTTGGAGGGTGCTCTGAGGACTCTGAGCAGCTGGGCCGCTCGATGCGGGCTGGGGATAAATCCCACCAAAACAGAGCTGCTACTGTTTACAAGAAAGTACAAAGTTCCCCCATTTCGACTGCCAAAGCTCAACGGTAGCGAGCTCAGGCTATCCTCAGAAGCTAAATATCTTGGAGTCATATTAGACTCCAAACTTAGCTGGAAATCTAACATACAGGAGAGGGCAAAAAAAGCACTGGTAGCGTACTACTCGTGCAGCAGACTCTTCGGTAAAAAATGGGGCCTACAACCGAGGATGGTGCGTTGGACCTATACAGCGATAGTTCGACCAATTCTCACGTACGGAGCACTGGTGTGGTGGCCGGCGTTAGAGAAGAACCACAACGTCAATAGACTTAATGCAGTGCAGAGGGCGGCGTGTGTCGGGATTACGGGGGCCTTGAGGTCCTGCCCTTCCGATGCTTTAAATACGCTTCTTCACCTGCTGCCGATTGAATCCTTTATTAGACGGACCGCCGCTTCTAGCGCATTGAGACTGAGAGAATCATCTCAATGGGCGGAAAGACCTTACGGACACAGTAACATCCTCACGAAGGTTCCGACGGACCTAAGGGGAGATACGGACTATACCAAAGAATGTGCCGACTTTGGTGTTAGGTTTTCCACGCTCTTTCCCTCCAGAAGGGAATGGGAGCGTTACGCAACCGTTTTTACAAATGTAGAAACCTCCCTATACACAGACGGTTCAAAGATGGACTGTGGTGTTGGGGCAGGTGTTTACTCCAGAGATCTGGTAGTGGAAAAAGCTTTTCACCTACCGGATTTCTGCAGCGTCTTTCAAGCGGAAGTCTTTGCAATAAGAGAAGCCTGCAGGATTCTCCTACAGCAAGAAATCCGGAGTAGGGATGTTTTCATCTTTTCAGACAGCCAGGCAGCCATCAAGGCACTCACCAAGCCCATAGTGAAATCTAAACTGGTCAGAGACTGTAAAGAATTGCTAGGGTTGGTGGGCGGCCGGGTGGATCTTACCATCTGCTGGATACCCGGTCACGCGGGTATCAGCGGAAACGAGTCAGCTGACGAGTTGGCCAAGGTGGGATCCGCCATGGACTCACAGCCCGAAAGGGTGGCACCGCCTTTAAGTGCAAGGCTAAAACAGATAAAGGAATATTTCCTCAGGAAGGCGGATAGTAGGTGGAGCAATCTTTCCAGCTGCAGAGTGGCTCGACAGATCTGGCCACGCTACGACTCCCACAGAACCAACGACCTGCTGCTAAATTCTCGTAGGAATGTTTCTAGGCTAACGGCCGTGATCACGGGTCACTGGCCGATTGGCCTACACGCAGCGAGATTGGGAATCCCCCACAACCCCTTTTGCAGAAGCTGCAGAGAAGCCAGCGAGAGTGAGACACTCGAACACTTCCTCTGCGGCTGCCCTGCCTTAGCATTTAAAAGACTAAATTCCTTGGGGAACAGTCTGATTAGCTCCCTAGCTGATCTGTCTGAAATAAGACTAAAATGCATCAAGTCCTATTTGGACGATGCGGGTTGGCTTTAGAGCCCAGTATTTTCTCCCACGCAGGGAAGACCCAGTCGAGGAGGCGACAACAAAACGGCACATAGTGCTACTTGAGTGTGCTCTGAGAGCACGCAGTCGCTGCTACCTACCTACCTACAACAAACTCAGCCACTTATTATCCCTGCAAAAAGAGATCGATTTTTGCGCCTACGCGGACGATTTCAACATCATAGCCCAATCAGGCAAAAACAAAAACCCAATTATTGACCTAACAACTTTGTTTCAAAACATCTCTAACTGGTGCGAGGAATCCGGGGCTGTCCTTTCGACAACCAAATGCAAATTCATGCACGTCTGCCGCAAACTCAACTGCTGTTGTACAGTTATCTCCAATAATATCCAAATCTCTGAGGTCGAGTTTTTAAAAATCCTGGGAATATTCATCACCAAAAAATACAAATGGAATAAGCACTTAGAACACCTCAACGCATCATTAATAAAACAACTTAACGTTATAAAATGCTTATCCAGCCCCAAATTCAACTGCTCCACTTACTCCTTGATTCAAATAGTAAAATCACTTGTGATATCCAAGATCCGTTACGGCCTGCCTCTATATGGATTCTGTAACAAAACACTTCTTAACAAATTAAAGAGCACACTCAATGCAGCACTCAGATTTGCCATTGGGGCCTTTCGCTCTAGCCCCATATACAATATGCTTTTCGAGGCAAATATACTTACACTTGAAAACGACAGGGATCTACAATTAACATCCCTAAGCAAGACAATACTCAACAGCCGAGACACTCCACTATTCAACATAATTAAAAAACTGCACAAAAATAAAACAACACCAAGAATTCAATCAACTTTATCAAGAATATTACAAAGCTGCACTCAACTTAATATTCCAAACTCCCCATATACATATATAACTCAACAAACCACCCCACCCCCTTGGTACCTAAAACAAGCAACAATCAACACTTCACTTCGCAAACTTACCAAATCAAACACTCCCCCATTACAATTTCAAGCATCCTTCCTCGGCATAAAAAATCGACTACCAAACCACTCCTTCATATACACCGACGGCTCAAAGTCGCCCGAGATCAGCAGCTACAGTGTCACTGACGAAAGTAAAATTATCAAAATAGGCATAATTCCACACTACAGCTCGGTGTTTTCAGCCGAAATAATCGCAATTTTCGAGGCCACAATATATGCTAAAAACCGACCAGGGAATTTCGCTATATGCACCGACTCGCTAGCCTCCCTTGACGCAATATCAAATATAAATAACAATAACATCTATGCTAACCTAATCAGAAATGCCCTAATTGACAAATACCCTAAAATCACGCTCATATGGATTCCAGGACACATGCAAATAAAAGGCAACGAAACCGCAGACCGTGCTGCCAAATACGCAAGCAACGCCCCTGTGTTTTGCACACCCAACTTCAACCCCTCTGATATCAAACACTTTATAAAAACATACTACACCAAAGCCAACAAACAAATCTGGAATCTCTCATCCAACTGGTACAGAGAAATCAACCCTAACCGTACCTCCCTCAAAGAATTTCTATATCGAGTGACAGAAAACATAAATAGACTAGATTGCATAAAATTATTACGACTACGACTAGGTCACTCAAAAATTTCCCATGGCCATCTAATGAAAATAGATACCGAAATCTTATGTAATTGCCGACTCGAAAGCTCAAACAACCTGCTTCTGCATTACCTCCGCGAATGCCCCGAACTAAACACCCATAGATACCGAGCCTTTCTCCACGACGACCCATTACTCCTCCTTTCCAATCCCACTCCCACCGATATCAACAAAATCTTAAAATTTTTAAAAACATCTAGACTATACTACTTAATTTAAGCTTCCACCCTCTCCATTAGAAAAGCAGCTGAAGGCCATTGCTGCTATTTCTGCATAATTTTAATTAGATATTAATTTAGTTAATATTCTAATTTATAATAAATAAAATAAAAAAAATACCTTAGCACAGACTGACATTGAAGACTAAAGGGAAAATAATTCATAAAAAAAATAAATAAAAAGTTTAAATAAACTTTTTCATTTATTAATATTATTGACGGGGAATAGTGCACTGCGACCTAGAAGATCTATTGTGCCCCCTTCATGGACCTACAGTTCATCCGTAAGTCCAGTTTCCGAGAGAAATTTTAGTATATTACCTAAACCTCCGGAAACCCAGTCCGTACCTGGTATAATAAAGTCCCGCAGGTGCTTCTTTCGTTTAAGTACTGGGCATTTTCCTTATTATTACTATCATTCTCCTAGTATATGTATTGCCGTTTCATTTTCTTGCAAGCAGAAGCTGCAGTATTCGTTTTCGCGAATTTCTAGTTTAGTTAGATGATAGTTTAATCTACAATGCGCTGTAATAAACCTTATACTACGTTTACATTGAACCCAAATGCGTAGTTTCGAATGAGTCATTTGAAAGTGTTTACATTGCCACATTTGCATTGTATTTGCATTCTGTTTAGCAGCTAATGTCAAATGCTCAATGCTCATGTCCTCTTGCCGCAGCTCATAGATCAGCTCTTTACCGGCTTCTGACTAAATAATTTGTTTATTTTTTGCTGCCTCTATGTTCTACACACTGCAATAGTTGAATACATGTATATTACACACCTTGCATGCTAAGAATATTCTACATATTTCAAGCAGACGAAAATTTCAATGCAAAATTTCCATTTTGATAATTTTCGTTTGTTTTGATTTTGAACTGTCAAAAAGAAGCAAAAGCTTTTGAAGCTTTTGAAAGAGCTTTAATTTTGTGATGCGTTCGATAAAATTGGTCATGTTTTATTTCATTTGCTTCGTCGTTTTGTTGAAATGAGTCATTTCGTAGATTTGAATTTGTATGGGGAAATGCGTGATTTGGCTTCGCATTTGAGAATTTTTGCCCAAATGACGCATTTGGGCTCAATGTAAACGTAGTATTAGATTATTCTTTGAAAAGCTCATATAATATTTTCCTATTATACGTCGCGATAATCGCCTTGGAATATTCTAGTCGTGGTTGGTTGTCCCAGTATTGATTATCTCCTGTTTCCTGGTTAGGACGGAGCGAGCTCCACAGCAATGGGGATAGAACCCTTCCCCTGTGGGCAACCCCGGGGGGTACTTTTTCATTTACTTTGGATTGTTAAATTTTTCTTTTAAGCTGAAATGTAATTTGAAGTTGAAATGTTATTTGGCGTTATTATTACTTTCGTTACTTCTTTTTTGGGTTAGAATTACCCACTCTTTTCTACTGTTCTTTAGTGCTTTTACAATATTTCACAATTTCTAATAACTTTTGCGACTATATTATTATGAATAAGGTGGTGGTGGTGGCACATATTATTATGAACAAGACAAGAAAACAAATGAAAAGGCAAGCGAACGCCAAATATTTTTATGTAAGGAGCAGATATGGCCACACCATTCAAATCGCTAGTGGCCGCACTGTTCAAGTGCCGGGTGGCAGCACTAGCAGTCGGGAAAGGGAGCCGGGAAGCGAGTCAGAAAGAAACGCGCGAACAAGGCACATTAATAAGGTAGTGGTGGCAACACAGCTGATTAAACTTTTTTCTTCTCATTTTCTTTTGCTTTCTTCTCATTTCCTTTTGATTTTTCGCGAATGGGCATCCTCATTGTCAAAAATTGGTAAAATTGTTTTTGTGTTGCTTATGTTTTGATTTGATTTTGACAACGAGGATGCCCAAAACCCCTAACAAAATACATGGGAATTTTGTTTTTGCAGTAGTGCCATCACCTTATTAATACACCTTGCGCGCGAAGGAAGCAGTCGAGTGGGGCGGCAGCGGAAAAACAGCCAATAAACAACCGCCAATATAATATAATATAATATATTACAGAATAAACCAACCGCCAATATAATAATATATTACACATAAAATTGCCAACCGCCAGATAATTGACAACAAATACCCGCCAGATAATTGCCAACAAATAACCGCCAACAGAAGCAACCGCCAATATCCACATAACAAAATATAATAATGTTACGAATACCAGTTCTAGTGGGCTAGTACGAATCACTGGATTGTGCAATTTGAAATTAACAAACACCCTTAGTTCCTCAAACGCAGTCAATAAAACCCAACAGTCACTTTATTTCACAGATTTACACTTCACTGTCTTTACACTTAAATATTTGCTTAGTTATTCCGCGTGGCAACTCCGCTAGTCAAAATCAGACTGACTCGGTGCGCCGCACCCGGCTGCCTTTTATACCTGTCCGGCCATCGCGCAGATCGATCTCGCACATTCCGGAGTGGACTAACGGTTTCCATGATGATCGCGACCATCATTGCCAGGTTAGACTAGAAGTTTCCATCATTGCCAGGTTGGACTAGAAGTTTCCATCATTGCCAGGTTGGACTAAAAATTGCCATCATTGCCAGGTCAGACTAGAAGTTGCCATCATTGCCAGGTTGGCCTAAAAGTTTCCCTTATTATCGCGGCCGTCGTTGCCAGATTGAATTATAGCACGGCGCGTAGCGACAGGGTTGCTTTGCCCAGCGACAGACTGTCTTATCGTTACACTGCCCACCACTTAGACTTGTTCGACCCGAACAAGTGCCGAGGTTCCGCTGTGATAAGGCGCCAGGCGCTCCAAATGGACTACCTTCAGCTTAGCGCCTTTATTGCTGCAACGTTGAATCCTGTAGACCACGTCGTTAATCCTAGTCACGACTTTGTAAGGTCCTTCCCATGACGTTTGCAGTTTCGGAGACAACCCTTTCCTCCGCTGCGGGTTGTAGAGCATTACCAGATCGCCTCCTTGGAACCCTGCTGAGTTGGCCCGTAGATCATATCGGGCTTTCGCCTTATCGCTGGCCAGTTTGGTGCGGCTCCTTATAAACTGGTGAATTTCCTCGAGTCCGCCCGCTTATTGAGCACGTAGTCCGTCTTAGCGCCTCCCGTCGTGCTGACTACCCCGAACTTCAAGTCGGCGGGTAACCGCAACTCTGTGCCGAACACTACTCGGGCTGGAGTGAGTGATGTCGTGTCGAGCGGGGCTGACCTATACGCCATCAGGAACAGGGGAAAATGCGTGTCCCAATCCTTTTGATTCCCGCCTACCACTTTCCGCAGGTATTCCTCCAGTGTCCGGTTAAAGCGTTCCACCATGCCGTCGGACTGTGGGTGCAAAGGCGTGGTACGAGTTTTCTTTATCCCCAGTAGCTCACACACTTCCTTGAATACCGCAGACTCGAAATTCCGGCCTTGATCTGAGTGCAACTCCAACGGAACTCCGAACCTGGCTACCCAGTTGTTTACCAGCTTTTCCGAGATCGTAGTGGCCTCCTGGTTAGGAATAGGATACACTTCGGGCCATTTGCTGAAGTAATCCATTACCACCAGCACATATTTGTTACCTTGAGTGCTAGTTGGAAATGGGCCGGCGACGTCCATAGCAATCCGCTCGAAGGGCGCTCCCACGTTGTACTGCTGCATGCGGCCTCGAGATCTTCTTGTCGGCCCTTTCGCGGCTGAACATCGTTCACAGCTCTTAATCCATTCGGCTACAGACTCCTGGCATCCTACCCAGTAGAATCGTCTTTTTATCTTGGCGACGGTTTTGGTGATGCCCAGGTGCCCTCCACTGGAGTCGTTATGGTATGCCTCGATGACCTCGTTGATTCTGCATTTCGGCACTACCATTAGGGCATTGCTGGTTCGACCATCCGCGCTCTCCCATTCGCGATACGGGCATCCTTCCTTCAGCCGTAGACTTTCCCACTGCGCCCAGTAAGCCTTAGCAATCGGGTTTTCACCGGCCATCTCCTGCCAGTCCGGACGTGCGCCTTGCTCCTTGCCTTCGACGATTTTTGCAAGATCCGCATCCTCACGCTGGTCCTTCTGTAGCCTCTCCGCAGACCACTCTTCCCCTGGCATAACGCTTACCAACCGGGCGTCCACTATCTGTTCTTTGCTCACGGCTCGCGAGCACTGCCTGCATTCGGCTTTGCAGGGATGGAGTGGCAGCGCGTCCGCACATATTGGTGACGCCTGTTCTCCGGAACGCTTCTCTCGCAGATGGCAGTCTCGTGAAATGTGGCCTTGCTTGCCACATCGCCAGCAACTGATTCTAGATGACATTGCCCGCAGCCTCGTTGGTACCTTTGAGCTCACTGGCTGGCTTTGCGTGGCACGTCCAGATACGCCTCGACGCCTTTCCGCAGACGAATGTCGAAAACTTCCCCTCCAGGCAGCTTCATACATCAATGCACTTGTCACCGTCTCATGGAACGTCGGCTTCATCATCATCAAGGTACTCACACGAGTCTCCGGGTCAAGAATGCCTTCGATAAACGCCTCGATCTTCAGCCTTTCCAAAACTTCCATGCTGAATTCTGGGTAGGTCAGTGGTACCAGCCGCTCAATATCTGCCGCATACGTCTGCAGCGCCTCGTTGGCTCTTTGTCTACGGTTCTTCAGCTCGCAGTAATACACCATTTTGTTGTGCTCGTCACTGTATTTGGCTGCCAGCGCCCTTATGACGGTCTCGTAATCACCTCTCAAACTTTCCGGAACTGTTTTTATTACCTCAGCCGCAGGACCTCTTAGAGCCAGTATCAGTCTCCGACCTTTCCTGATATCGGTCCACTGATTTTCCAAAGCAGCCAGGTCGAACTGTAGCTTGAATGTATCGAACGACGTAGTACCATCATAAGTAGGCACTTCTATGGCAAAACTTTCCTCACCAGACCGCACCCTTGCTCGCAGCTGAATCTCTCTAAGCCGCTCGTCGATTTTTCTGTTCATCGAGTCTTCCAGACTATCAACTCGTTTGTTCAGGGAATCATCAAGATCGTCAACACGTTTGTTCAGGGAATCATCCAGGTCGTCGACTCGTTTATCCAAGTGTTCCACTCGAGTCCCCAGGTGCTTCACCTTCACATTAAGCTGGTTGGCGATTTCTTCCACTTTCTGTTCCCAGCGCGCAGAATTTTCCTGAAGCTTGTTTTCCATTCGCTCTGCCATTTCCCGATTCGCAGTTTCCATTTTCCGGTTGGAAGCCTCAAACATGCCTTGCCTCAAACATGCCTTGGCGCAGCCGTACTTTGCATCGACGCAGCACCCGCAGGCGATTCCTCCACTTTGCCCGACGCCTCTAGCTCCTGCGTTCCGAACTCGTGCGTAGCCCAATCGATGCCTCGTGATTCACACGCCTCTCGCAAGCGCAGCTGCAACTCCACCTTTCCGCCACGTCATCGCTAATTGCCATAACTTCCATCAATCACTGGGCGTGCAAGACCGCTGGAACGTGGTGAAGAAAGAAAAGTTATGCTGTGCTTGCCTACGCAAAGGACATAACGTATCGAACTGCCGTTCAAAGAAGCCATGTGGAGTTAACGAGTGCCGTCGCTTTCACCACGCCAGCCTGCATGAAGGGGCTAACGACCAGGGCCCAGCCTGCCAGATCATGCAACCGTCACAGCCAGTGTTAAATTGTTCAACGCCGAGTTTGAAGTGCAGCCAGTTATTTAAAGTGATTCCGGTGCAGTTGTGTGGACCGAATGGGCAGATGGACGTCTTTGCAATGCTCGATGATGGATCAGCCGTGTCAATGGTGGAAGAAGGCGTGGCGAACAAACTGGGACTGAGAGGGCAACTTCATCCATTAACCCTTCAGTGGTACGACGAGGGAATAAAAACCGAGCAGTCACGTCGAGTCACGTTAGAAGTAACGAATCGTAACAGTGGAGAGAAGTTCGCAGTCAAGAACGTGCATACAGTTAAGAAATTAAATTTGCGAACACAATCATTCAAGAAGCCGAACTGTGAGTATTTGGAGTCGTTGCCGATTGTAGATTACATCGATGCCCAACCGGTTGTTTTACTGGGATTGGACAATGCACATCTGACCGCCGCCAGTGCCACCGTACAGGCTCAGCAAGACCGCAAAGTAAATCCTAAGTAGCGCCACTCTTTGACAACCAGACGTCGATTCTGTATGACAAGAACTGTCAAATTGTTGTTGTTCACTTGTAAAAATGAAATCGTGGTGAATACGTACAGAATGTGGCAGTACTGCGTGCACATGAAAATTACTGAAAAAACTGCGGTTTACATGAATTCCTTAAATGAAAATTAACACGATTTTACATAAGAAGCGCTGATATTTTATATTGCCAGGGAAAAGAAAGTTAAACGAAATTGTCATAAATTAGTTGATTTTCAGCAAAATTTATGAACAAATTTTAAATTATTTTGTTGCCTCTTCAAAAACAACTCTGCCAGGGCATATATATTCACCACAAAAAATTGTTGGCTGAAATTTGAAATTTAATTTAAAATTCTGCTTAGAACTGGAATTGGTAGATAATGAAATAATTTAAACAATAATTTCAAATATATAATAGGTTATTTCATCATAGAATTGGTATAAATGGCATAATGACATAAATGGCAAGACTAAGCGAGCAAGTCTGCTGGCTGCACCGGCGACTGGTGCGCAATGTGGCTGACATGAAAGTGATAATACAATTTAGATATCATACATGATTGCAAACGATGTGCCACTGAACCATTGGCAGGCAACGCTGCAATCACTGCGTTTTGGGCCAGTTTGCAAATTTTCTTTGATTTTGCGCGACTTTCGGTGACATTTTTTTATAAACAAATGAGGTTATTTGCGCACCGTGGTGAACAATTACACACTGTGTGGTGAAAGTGGTACAATTATTATAAGACAGGGTTGAAATTTTTGCTATCGATGGTGAATATAGAAATGTATTTAAATGGGAAAAATTTGTAATGGTTATGATTTCATTTAAATTATTTCAGTCAATTCAGTCGCATCAAAGATATTTAATAATAAATAGAAAAATGTTCTCCTGAAGACATCCATCATGTTCTAATACAATCATCGCGTCGCACAGTGCGGCCGAAGCCGCATTTTGCGGCCAAAACTCGAAAACTTTCACGATCGACCTGAAATCTTGTACTCGGGGGTTTTTGGGGTCGCTGATTACGAATCCATTGTCAGAATTACGAAATTCAAGTTGGCGGGTCCAATATAGCATCATACCGCCACACCTAATACAGCCAAAAATGGAGAAATTAAAAAAACGATCTGTATGTATACATTGTGGAAGGGGGCACAATAGATCAAATTTGGTCTCAGTGCACTCTTTCCCCTTTTAAATCTATCTATACATTGTGGAATGTAAAATATATATTTTTGTTTATTGTAAATAAAAGTTGATTGTAAATAGTTATTTTGTAAATTCACAACATTTACAGGTACAAGAATAAATATTTTAAAAATTATATTCCGAAATATTTGCTTTTACCTTCAATACTAAATCATATATTTCCTTTTTCTCTTCGTCTGATAAAAAATACTCGGACCCTGTACTTTCGGTCAAATATTCTTTAATTTTTTCGGAAATTTGCGTAACGTCATCCTTTAAAATGTTTTTAACTAAATAGTAAAATTTGAGTCTTGTGAAGTGGTCTTCAGTGGGAGTACTGCAACCTGAAATACTTTCCGGCCTTCCTATTACCGCCTTTGATGTCGATGGTTGGTCATCGCTTATGCTACATGCATCTCCTGCATCAAAGTAAATTGTTTTTTCCAACCACTCCTTATTCTTCTGGAAAAAATTGAATTTGGTACGGTTTGCCGCAATCCATTTCAACTTGATAGTGCGATAAGTCCTGGATATCTTCTCTTTAGTCGTAGATATGTTGGCTGCAGGCAAACTTCCTTCGACGTAACCAATTTCTTCAGTGACAGCCAGAACGAAGTGACGAAGCGGAGTTAAAGTGATGTTTAGTTCAAATTAAATTCGAAACTAACTTCACTTACTACAAACTCCTTTATTTATAAGTAGGATTTGCATATGCATTCAAATAGCAGGTACTAAGCTTCTAGTACTAGCAGGTACCTAAACAGTTGTTAGGTTTTCCCGCGTTGTGGGATTTTTGAACAGCCCAGACACATAAGTGTGCACATAAGACAGTGCACATAGATACTTATGTCTGCTTTTTGTTTTTCAATAACTAATTGTTTCATTGGCGCGGTTCAACTCAAAGACTAATGGCGACTGACTGAGTTTTGCTCAAATTAAAAAAAAAATTGTATGCCAGACACAGTGTTAGTATTTTATTAAAAACAAAAACATTACATCAAAGGATACATGATAGCTGATTGCCGGAAATGAAAGCCAACTTGTTTTTCGTACGTGCGAACTGCGCATCCAGCAAAAGTACTCTTTACTTCGAGTTTACAGCAATATACGCCAAAAAAAGTCGACTTACTATGGAGTTGCAAGCTTGTATCACTTCTTAAATGAAGCCAAAATCCAAATTTTCATGCCGTGGCAACGATTATAATCGCGTGTAATTGATTCACTATCAAAATCTTGACGAACTTGTTCGAACGCACGCACCCGAAAGCACAAAATTGCGCGAGGTGCCCACAGAAAAATCGCTGTAAAATCCAGTCGGGCAAAATCGGGCACCCGATCTCTTCAGGGCAGTACTCACAGTGAAAAAGTCACACTATTAGTTATGTTTTCCCTAATTCACTACTTAACAATTGATAATTAGTACTTTTTTTACATGTTCTACTCACCTTCAGAAGTGGATTCCATTTGGTCTTATTTGATTTTCTTTATTACATAAATTTTTTCACCTGTATAACCGTTCTCAGTGTATTAACTGTAGAGTGACGCTCGAGCGAAGGCCACATTCCAACTGAGCCTAAGGAAGGGGCATGACGAATTAGTCATCACTATGAACGATTTTAGTTTCTGGAAGGATCATTGCAGCCAACTCAAGGGTGAAAAAACCCTAAATAGAAACTTGTTTTTTTGGACTTTTGGCCGCACTGTGCGTCGTGCGTTTGTGTTGCCAATAAAAATGAATAAAAATCTATTTTTAATACTTATTATGTTTATAAAGATGTACAGCATTACTATTACGTAACAGTTTTGAGGTAATTTATGAAAAGAAAGTTTGTTGTGGGCTTTTTAACTTGTACAAGAAGAAAATTACATTAATATTGATTCGGAAAGTTTATTGTTTTCATTATAAAATTATTTGTACGCAGGCAAAATCGAAATTAGTATTCAAATGTTCTCTATTTTAGTGAATTATGATAACAACTATTGTATTTTTACGGTAATTGCCCAGTTATCTTAAGATATTTGATCTTTCAAACATTTCTTTAATACTTGATTGACAAAGCAATCAGAAAAATAGGCATAAAATTCGCTACCTAAACCAACAGAAAATGGCGTTGGGGTAACACTACCACATTCTGTACTTCGCGGCAATACTGCCACATTCTGTACCACTTACAGCTCGAAAAAAGAGTGGCGCTACTTAGGATATACTTTGAAGACCGTCCACTAGCCATCCAGACAAAACTGGGGTGGGTGGCCTACGGTCCCGTGAAATTGTTAAGTCCGTCGCTGCCAGTACTGCTACACATTCGTGAGTCCCATCCGTTAGAAGAATTACATCGGATAGTCGCCGAGTACGTTGCCACTGACCAGTTTGGAGCGGAAGCAGCGCAGTCACTACCGGAAAGTGAAGAAGACAAACGAGCCCGGACTATTATGAGCAGTACGACTAAGGTATGTGACAAATATTTTGAAACAGGTCTGTTGTGGAGTTCGGACACGCCGAAGCTGCCGTCAAACGTTTGCATGGAATTTAGAGAAAAATGAAAAGCGATGCTGAGTTCGCACGAAGGTACGAAGGAAGAGATGTCGAAGTTCTTCGCCAAGGGGTATGCAAGAGTTTTGTCGCCGAACGAGATAGTAGAAACCAGTGGTCCAGTGTGGTATCTGCCACATTTTGCCGTGCAGAGCCCGTATATGCCCGACAAGCTGAGAATCGTTTTCGACGCAGCCGCCGAAGTGCAGGGCGTTGCATTGAATTCCTTTTGCTAAAGGGACCAGAACGAGCCAAGCCGTTATTAAACATCCTGTTCAGGTTTCGTCAGGGCGTAATTGGCGTGGCGGCCGACATAAGGGAGATGTTCTCACAAGTGAGGATAAGACACGAGGACCAGCACGCCCAAAGATTTTTGTGGCGCAGTGACCCCAGCCGGCCTATTCATCATTGCTGTATGACGTCGATGATGTTTAGCGCCTCATGCTCGCCGTGTTGCGCGGAGTTTATTAAGAATCACAACGCCAGTCGATTTAAAGAACGCTACCCAGCCGCCGTGGATGCTATAGTTGAAAAGCATTATGTGGATGACTTCGTGTGCAGCTTTAACGATAAAGCAGCCGCCGTAGAGATTTGCCGTCAAGTCGTTGCCATACATGCAGAAGCCGGGTTCGAGTTGAGAAGTTTCATATCGAATTCCAGTCAGGTCCAACAGGCAATGAAGGGTGCAACGAAGTACAACACGGTCAGTATGGAGAAACGAGCGACATCAGAAAAGGTGTTGGGCATGCACTGGAACGTGCGTACCGACACACCGTGGATGCTATAGTTGAAAAGCATTATGTGGATGACTTCGTGTGCAGCTTTAACGATGAAGCAGCCGCCGTAGAGATTTGCCGTCAAATCGTTGCCATACATGCAGAAGCTGGGTTCGATTTGAGAAGTTTCATATCGAATTCCAGTCAGGTCCAACAGGCAATGAAGGGTGCAACGAAGTACGACACGGTCAGTATGGAGAAACAAGCGACATCAAAAAAGGTGTTGGGCATGCACTGGAACGTGCGTACCGACGCATTCGAGTTTCACACGCAGTTCCATCGCATACCACCCGACGTGCTAAATACGTTGCGGGCACCGACGAAGAGAGAGTTCCTGGGCATAGTTATGTCAGTTTTCGACCCGTTTGGGCTGCTTGCCGACGTTATGGCAACAGCCAAGATATTGATGCAGCAGGTCTGGCGAAGCAACGTGGAGTGGGATGAGCCCATTCCGGAAGAATTAGACAAGCAATGGATAACGTGGTGGAACAACTTTCAAGAAGCCAGCCACAAACGGGGGTGGGACGTCGCATTTGTAGCTGCCAAAACCCGCAATGCGCCGCTGAAACTAATGTCAATTCCGGGGTTGGAGTTACAAGCTGCTGTATTGGGTACGCGTTTAAGCCAGACGATATGCCGTAACCATGACGTCAACATCGTTAGTGTCACTTTGTGGGTTGTACGTTTCAAGAACATCGGACGACGTTCGAGAACAAATACGGAGGCGCGTCAGCAATTGAGAGGTCCACTCACAGTAGTTGAAGTCGACGAGGCCGAGGAACTTATCTGCCGACTGGTTCAGAGGGAGTGTTACCCCAAAGAAGTTGACGTGCTAACAGCCGGACTGCCAGTACCAAAGGCGAGCCCTGTGTACTCGCTATCGCCGTACTTAGAGAACGACGGACTACTGCGTGTGAAGGGAAAAATCGATGAAGCTACGTACTTGCCATTCAGTGCCAGGCGCCCAATTATTCTACCTCAAAATTATGCGGTGTCGCGCTTGATAATGCAACATTACCACGAGAAAAACCATCATCAGAACAAAGCCATAGCCATCAATGAAGTGCGACAAAGATTCTGGATTGTTCGTGTACGTGCCGTTTTGAGAGCTGTCGAGAGGAAATGTCCGCAATATCAACTTGAACGAGCGAAGCCTGCTCCACCACAAATGTGTCAGCTTCCGGTTGATCGCGTCACGCCGTATGTTCGACCTTTCGCATATTCGGGAGTGGACTTATTCGGTCCATTCACTGTCACGGTTGGTCATTGCCACGTAAAACGTTGGGCCGTGATTTTCACCTGCTTGACAGTACGGGCAATGCATTTGGAGGTGGCAGCCGACTTATCAACAGATGACTTCCTGATATGCCTACGAAATTTTATCAACAGACGTGGTACGCCAGTTCGATTCAGAAGCGATAATGGGACTAATTTTATTGGTGCCCAAAAGGAGCTGCAGGGTGCCGAGAAGCTGCTAGATGTGAATCGTATTCAGACCGAGGCGGTTAGCCGCGGAATCGATTGGGTGTTTAACTGTCCCTCGAACCCCAGTTCAGGGGGGTGTTGGGAGCGTTTGATATAGATCGTTAAGAGACTGCTTCATCATACTATACGTGAAGTAGCCCCGAGGGTGGAAACGTTGCAAAGCGTCCTGATTGAAGCGGAGAACATTGTTAATGCTCGTCCATTGACAGAAATTCCACTCACTACGATGGAGGATGAGCCGTTGATGCCCAACCACTTCTTGCTTGGATGCATCAATTCCACGCAAACTCCGCAGCCTGTAGACATGAAGATTTGCCTAAAAAAGCAGTGGCGTATAGCCCACAACTTGAAGGATAGCCTCTGGAAACGATGGACCAATGAATTCCTACCGCAACTGCTCCACCGACAAAAGTGGCATGATAAGGTACCGCCTATCCAACTGAGAGACGTAGTCATCATTTGTGAGCCATCCTTGCCTAGAAATCAATGGCAGAATGGAATCGTCGTCAACGTGTATCCAGCGAAAGACGGACAAGTTCGGTTTGCAGACGTGAAGACAACAACGGGACTGCTGCGCCGACCAGCGTCCAAATTAGCTGTTTTAAAGATTTGTGAATTCTAGTGAGATTCACGGGGGGTGGGGTGTAAGGAGCAGATATGGCCACACCATTCAAATGGCTAGTGGCCGCACTGTTCAAGTGCCGGGTGGCAGCACTAGCAGTCGGGAAAGGGAGCCGGGAAGCGAGTCAGAAAGAAACGCGCGAAGGAAGCAGTCGAGTAGGGCGGCAGCGGAAAAACTGCCAATAAACAACCGCCAATATAATATAATATAATATAATATATTACAGAATAAACCAACCGCCAATATAATAATATATTACAACAACAAATAACCGCCAGATAATTGCCAAAAAATAACCGCCAACAGAAGCAACCGCCAACATACACATAACAAAATATAATAATATAACATACTACAACAACAGCCAACATAAGACAACTGCCAATTTATAACAAGGCAACATACGTTTAAATAAACACAATTGTTTTAAATCCGGTTGCGTTTTCTTTATAACATTCGTTTACAGTCGGTACAACCAAAGTTAAAAAGGCTTACATTTTTGGAAACACTTTGTAGTTTAAATAAAAATACAACAAATAGTTATTACATATGTTTAGTCCGCTGATCGCTGGTCGCTCAGGAATTGATGAAAATTAAAACGCTTCACTTCAACTTTGAAAACTAGACTAACGCTCCGGTCGCCCGGAGCCTTTATTTATAATATTCCTTATGTCCTAAATGCTACCTACAATATTTACACTACTTCA
The DNA here is from genome assembly GCA_963668005.1 of Melieria crassipennis. Lineage (NCBI taxonomy): Eukaryota > Metazoa > Arthropoda > Insecta > Diptera > Ulidiidae > Melieria > Melieria crassipennis. The sequence continues at coordinate 33,208,820 of OY764963.1, read as the reverse complement.
ATATTTCTTATCCTAACGTTTTGCCTGCACATGCACGTAGGTAGCATGACCCAAAGTGCATGGCAGCCTAAATATACAGCACGATAAGAGCATACCAACACCACATGCTGGCCACACGCTCTTATCGTGCCTGTTGCTTGAATTCTTGCAGCGGTCACCACTTGATAAGTGCAACCAGATGTTGGTTATCTTGTGGTGCCGTTGCAAGATTCAACATATTGCCCCCGTTGAAAGGAGTAGCCTTTCAACATAAGACATGCGGTTTTCTTAACCTCCTAAACATAACTGAGCTAGGGCAGCAGCTGGCAGCGATGTTGACCTCAGCTTCCTGACCTTCCAAGCGCTGGTTACTGCTGGTGTTGCAACTGCTGGTTGCCAACTGGGATCTGCGATCTCTTCACCTTTCAATTTCGCATCTTAACTCCAGCTACTTGACTCCTGGCCGCTAAGTGCTGATGTTGGTTGTCCGCATCATAAACCACGTCTGCTTCCTTCATTAGAGCCAGTTGCACCCGGGCAGGCTGTCTCACGCTTCTGCGCGATCTTGGAGTTCCTCCATTTCTCGTCGATGAACTTCACGATCTTCTTCGTGCTGACGTATCTGTCACACAACGAATTAGCGCTGACCGGACGGCCCAGTTGCCCTCACGCAGGCGATTGTCCACCTTGGTGGGAGTCTCATCGCCCTCAATGTTGTCAAGGTTGCCGTACTCAGGATCAATTGGAAGAGAAACTTCTTCTTCCTCCTGAGTTTGTTCGGCACCCAACCATATTCCTCTAGCTTTGCGCCTTTTGCGCTTTCAGCCTTTTTAGGAATTGCTTCCTTTTTCATCTTTTGTGCCAGACGACGTCCTTCAATTCCGTGCAGCTGGTCATAGCGTTACGCCTGCGCCTGCAATTTTCTTGCTGCACGAATTACATTTCGAGTGCAGGAAGCTTCTTCAGCTGCAGATGGCCATCGAACTTGCGATGGCCTGCACATGTTGCAGTTTCCCAGATGACTCTGCTTGGCCTTGTCGATGCGTTGGTACTCCTTCATGGCTGCATACCTCACACGGTCCCACGATGTTCAACTTTAGCCACGCTGCCCTGCTCTTATAACTTACAAAGTGAGATTATAATTAGCATTACAATTTATACTAGCTATTTATTCTTATTTCTAGCTCTTGTCATTACTCTTACAATCTTAGCAAGATTCTTCTTCCTTAGTAATTTCCATCACATTTTCATTTACATTACATTTATTCCTTTCATATTATTTAAATTCATTTTTAAATTAGCCGATTTAACTACTCAGCTACCAATTTCTATTCTTAAATCGTACAAATTCTTTTTCTTTTTACTTAAATTTAAATTTCCTTTTTAATTATAATTTTGTAATTATATTTTTTAAAACTTGTAGTAGGAAAAGGATAAGCCGCATTAAAGTCGCCTGATCCTTGCATCTACTACGTCACCAAGACCATTTTCAGCGAAACTGGCCTTGGTCACACTGCCCCCCTGCAATTTATTGCAGAAAACCCATTTTTCGCGGCGGATTGCAACTCTAGTTCTTCTGTCGTTTGGAAGACTGAGTCACATTTGGCTTCATTTTTTTACCATTATAGCATGCGCGTACAATTTGCGCTGCTATTTGTCTTCCTCGCAGCGGCCAATATTTTTGCCGCGTGAGTTCTAGCAACTCTTTTGCTCCACTATGCCGGTTCTTTTCGTGAATACCTGAAATTAATGATTTAGTTAATAAACACGTGGATGGAAGTAAGATTGGAAGGTTCGTGTCATCCGACCTCGCCGTCTTTTTCGATCGAACGTCCACTCGAATGATTTCATCTTCACCTAAAACTGGAGATAGAGTGGTTAGTTTCGATGATTTATCTACTTTTTCCCCTTTCTTTAACCTTTCAATTTCCTCAGAAAAGTACCTGTGCTGCTCTTTTCTTATTAAAGCTTCAGTTAGTTTATTAACTTTTGTTGACCTGTGTTTCGTAGTTCCACAGTCCTTTTCCTTAGGTTTAATTGGCGCAGCTCCAATTATAACCCAACCAAATACCGTGTTTTCCATATAAAGACTCGAATTTAAATATTTCCTTTTTTCGTTCTTTAATATGGTCCCCATCACTTCCGCCCCTAGTAATATGTCTACTTGATTTGGGGTGTGAAATTTCGGGCCGGCTAAAGGAGTTCCTTTTGGAAGATTAGATATGTCAATATTTTCCCCTGGTAGATTTGGCGTAATTTTTGGAAGAACCATTGACTCAACTTTGATTTTAAAATCATTGTGAGATGATTTTACTTCCACCATTACTTCCTCCTCTACTTTTGTTTTTACACCTGAAACCCCTTCTATTGTTGTTTTTGCCGCTTTTGTTTTGAACCCTAATTTTTGACTTAATTGTTCCGTGATAAAACTTACCTGGGAACAATTGTCCAGCACAGCTCTTGCTGTTATGTATTTGCCTTGGTGGTTCTTTATTTGCACCAAAGCCGTTGCGAGTAATATGCGGTTCTTATTACTGCCTATCGCTAATGCAACCTTCGATTTACTATTACCGAAGTTGTCATTATGCAGCAGCGTGTGGTGTGCCTTCTTGCATTTCTGGCAAGGTTCCACCTCACAGCTTTTGAACAAATGCCCTTTCCTTAGGCATTTGGTGCATATCCTATTTTCCAGTGCAACTTCAATTCGCTTTTCTACTGCGAGTCGTTTGAACTCGTCGCAGTTAAACAAATTATGTGCACTCTCACAACCTAATAAACATTTCCTTGCATTATTTTGAGTCCTATTTGTTTCATATTTAAACTCTCCTTCCCTATTTGGCAACTCGAATCTACTAGCATTCCACCGCTCACTTCCTTCAAGTGCTTTGAATTGCTTTTCGAGAAATACTAAAAGATTTTCTATCGATGGTACTTCCGTTGAATCTGGCAAGGATTCCTCGTACCTAACTTTTGTGTGTGAGTCTAGCTTCCTCACAATTATGAAGTGCATAAGCGCTTCTTTAATTTCAGTATCTGAGAGCTTAGTTGCCTCTAACGCTCTCAGATTAGCCGACACTGTGTCGTGCAACTCCTTTAGTTCCGCAGGCGTACGAGAACATATTTGCCTGGCGTCAAGCAAATTCCTGAACATATTAGATGTTATTTGCCGCTTATCAGAATATCTCCTCTGAAGAATATTCCACGCCACGTTAAAGTTCGCACCACTTATACCTAAGTGATCAACCAACCTTAACGCCTCATCCCTTAAATATGATTTTAACGCAATCATTTTATGAGTGTCTCCCACATTTTTATGAAGGAATATTTCAGTGAAAATATCCCTAAAGGATATCCACTTACTATAATCCCCGCTAAATATGGGAATCTGAATTTGAGGCAGGCTATATGGCAAGGGAGGAGACGCATTTTGCTCTAACAGCTTTTTCTCTTCCTCTTCTGCCACAATATGAGACCCTTTATCCATTAGGACCTCATATTCTTCACACAACTCGTCCTCTCCAAAGAACTCACTGTACTCGAACTTAAGATCTGTCGCACGGTCCTCGAACTTGTGCAACCGTGACAGATCTTTCCATCCCATCTGGATGCGTTCATGACACCTTTTTAATTCCTTTAAGGTGCCCTGAAACCTCGCCTGAACCGATGCGGCTTGGTCCCTTTGACGCTTCGCCGACACCGATTTACCTGTGCTGTCCGTTCGCGCCTCCATCTTTTCAAATGGAGAACTCACCACGCCCTTCCCCACTCTTGCCTCTACCTCACCTACTCTTTTAATTGTACTTTCGTACAGTGCCTGAACCTTTTCATAGTATTTCTTCTCGAAATACACCTTGTACTCCCTAAGCGCTTGCTTGGGAGCTAAAATGCAGTGATTCGCTGTTAACTCCTCGAACAACGAACTCAACTGCCCTTGAAGCCCTTCATTGCGGCCCTCAGCGTTCAGCTGGTTGCAGATGCTAAGAATAGCATTGCCAAGCTCTTCCTGCTTTTTGATCATTTCTTTTGCCATATCGTAATTATCCTTTTTTCCTCACCAATAATTTTAATTAATTTAAATTTTACTTACTTACTTTTTTTCCTTCGCAGTAAGTGCGTTTCCTGGGGTCACCAATTGGCTAAATGTGTTCGTCCCAGTGTTCTGTGGACCCTGCGACACTCAAATCCTCTCCCTTCCAGTTTCCTAATGTAAACATGTTCCACTTCCCATGTCCCACCGGCTCCGGCCGTTTGTGTTGTCCAACGTTTTTACATATTGTCATTCGTGTTTCAATAGCGAAATAAAACGCACGCATACCGCAACTCCCGCGCCTTTTATTTACCTCGCTCCGCCGACGGCTCAGTCAAGAGACTCTTATTTATGGTCCTTCGAGCCACCGCGAACCCGCGAAAAAATACATAAAACATAAGGAACAAAAACTAAGTGAACACAACATTCAAAACAAACACATAGTGACAAAAAAAAAATTTAATCAAACAAGTGACAAACGAAATACAAAGTGACAAATTACAAACAGTGAATACAGTACGCAAATGATACGCAGTACAAACGCAAATGAGGTAAAACCCTTAAATCAAAAAAAAAAAAAAAACGAAAAATCTCAATAATAAAAACAGTGAACAGAAAAAGTGAACAGTGCGGTAACCCCCCATACAAAAATGAAAAACAGAAAAGCCAACCCCGGCCCCCCCTTTGTTTTTCCAAAAAAAAAAAAAAGAAGAAAAAAACCATCCCGGCCCCCTTTTCACAACACAAAACGAAGCAAAAAAAATATATACATAAACACATAGAACACACAGTGCAGTGCAGTGAAACAACCACCAAACGAAGACAACAACAACACACACGCAACGCAGACGAAAAGGGAAGCGACAGCAAAAGGAAAAGGGCAGACAACATCAGCACCACAGCACAACGTTGGACGGACATCAAGCACAAAACATAAAGCAGATCCCCATACTCGGGCACTGGGCCCAGCAAGATAAGCCCATACAATTTTATTTAAAACAATACCCATCCAAAGTACATTGAAAATTTTCGACTTTGAAAATTTTCAATTGTACATAATAAACGTTCATTGCGCATACACGATACATACATACAGTGGGACAAAGACATCCCACCGGTGCACAAAATTAAATACCTGTTTTCTCCCTTCTACATTTAAAGACATTTTACTAACTTTAATAACAACTAACAAATATATTTCAAAATATATTTTGACATACACTCATACCTTTATACACATATCCACACATATTTATTTTGCATACATTTTACACACATTTATACACATACACATATTTATTAATTGTCGCTTTAATAAAATAAATACAAATACACATACACACTTACAATTTACGGTCACTTGTTGTTTTCATTGTACTAAATTATACACACTTATAAAAACTCTCATTTTCTCGGATTCAGCGGTTCAAATTTACAATTTTTGTGAGATTTTCTCGTATTATTCCCATACATTTAGTAAAGTTGGCCAAACAATTAAAGGCAATTACCCATACAATCAAACGACTTTAACACATTCGTGTAACGTTTCGATTTTTTCACATTTTAAGCCGTTCGTGCGGACGCGGCCAACTTTAACCCTTTCGTGCATTCCCATTCTCAGGTGTGAATTAAATTTCAATTTTTCGCACCTGACCCCTCTATCTCTCAAGCTTCGTTTTTTTATATTTTTCAATGCCGGTAGAGCGTTCGCCCAAAAAGCAATCAGACGCGATGGAGTCAACCGCCTCCAAACAACCCCATAAGGTGTCAACTGACTTGTTTTTGACAGACACTGTCACTCGTGAGCCGCCAAAAACGCGCTCCAAGTCCCCCACACTCAAAGTAACCGATCCTAGCGTTACTAAATTTATTTTCGAGTCCGATCAGCTCGTGCAATTATGCACAAAGTTTTCCGCGACCCCCATTGAGGAACAAACGAAGTCCCTCGTCCAAATTCGTCAAAAGAATTTGGAAGTCCAATGGACTAGGCTTATGCAAGCATATGAGGCAGTCTCCATTGCGGAAGACAGTAGCCAGCCCGACGGTTTCAAGGAGTCGGCTCGGGAGAAGAACGAAGCCTGCATAGACCAATATGAGGTGTGCATGGCTCAAATGTCGGACATCATTGAGATGCTCCAGCCTCCACCCACTCAGCACGCTGCGCATACGGAACAGGTTCGAGCCCCAGAACCAACAAATACTCCGAATATTTGTTTACAAGTTCCACCTTGCGATACCGAAACATTTTTCGGGGGCTATGAGCAGTGGCCGTCCTTCCGGGACATGTTTACGGCAGTATACATAAACCACCCCAAGCTCACTCCAGCCCAAAAATTGTATCACCTCCGATACAAGACGCAAGGCAAAGCCGGTGCAATTGTGAAGCAATTTGCCTTAAGCGATGAAAACTTCGGACTCGCATGGGAAGCCCTGAAATCCCGTTACGAAAACAGGCGCATATTAGTTGACAACCAAATACGATCCTTATTAAATATAACTCCGGCTACCACCGAAAATAGCGAAGCGCTGCAGCGAATTCAGAGCACGATCAACAATTGTCTCTCAGTACTTAGGTCCCAGGCCGTGGACACTGACAATTGGGATCCGCTGCTTGTGTACATTTGTTGCACCAAATTACCCGAAGAGACATTGGCTCTGTGGGAACAGTCCCTTACATCTCGTAAGGACCTGCCTCTTTGGTCGCAAATGGACGAGTTCCTGACCTGCAGGTACGAGGTGGTGGAACGGCACAATAGCATTCGCCCCGCTAAGCCAAAACCACAACCCTCCAATTCTCATACTCCCCAAAATCGGCCTCAAAACAGACCTCAGCTCTTCCACACTGAGGTGAAAAAAGATTTCGCGTGCAAGCTTTGCAACGCAAACCACCCTATTCGAACTTGTCAGAGTTTCAAGAAGCTCAGCCCCCAGAGCCGACTGAAATATGTCAAAGAGCACAACTTATGTGAAAATTGTCTTGCCACGACTCACACCATAAAGGATTGCACAAGCAGTTTTACGTGTGTTTACTGCCAAAGGAAGCATCATTCCCTGCTTCATTTCCCCAACAATAAATCTCAAGCCCCGCAGCCTCTCAATAGGTCTCAGACGACCACTTCTCAGGTCGCAACAGCGCAGCCACAACCGAACAATAACTCCACTACTCATGCCCCCACTTCAGATGCGCAACCCGGCCCATCTTCAAGGCTAAGTACGCCTCAAGTACAAGCCCTTCATTCCAATAATGGCACCCAATCCCTTCTGCCTACGGCACTGGTGTCTATTGCCCACTTAGGAGAGTTGTTCAAGGTTAGAGCGTTAATCGACCAAGGCTCGCAACGCACCTTCATTTCCTCGAAGGTGCAAAAACGCCTAAAACTGCCTATTGAAAGATCGCACTTCGAAATTTCAGGCATGGGCGGTAAAATTGTGCAAAACTCCAATCACATCTGCTTTTTGACGTTGGCAGTTCCAAACTCCAGCACGACCCTCAATGTGCAAGCAATAGTACTCCCCCAATTGACAAAATTGCTACCCCCATTCACAATTAGCCATCCCAATTGGCAAGAATTTGCCACGCTAAATCTCGCTGACCCAAGTCCTTTCGAGTCAGCGCAGATAGACTTAGTTATTGGCAGTGATCTGATTCCCCAGATCTTACTCGAAGGTATCCGCCGAAATATCTGTGGCAGCTTATTAGCCCAAAACACCATTTTCGGTTGGATACTCAGCGGGCCAGTACCCCACACGGTGTCAGCTTATTCGACATACGTGGCAGAAGTCTCCAATGAGGAACTTAGTTCACAACTTAGGCAATTCTGGGAGCAGGAAGAAGTCAAACTCCCGACACCTGTCTCCTCGGATGACACTTATTGCGAAGAGTTATACCAGAAGACCACAACCCGTGGATCGGATGGTAGATATACTGTAAAACTCCCCTTTAAGGCAGAATTTCCATACTCCATAGCGTTAGGCAATTCCCGCCCAAACGCCCTCCAGCAATACGTTAGCATGGAGCGAAATTTCTCCCGAAAGGGAAACCTCAAGACCATCTACGATGACGTCTTAGAGGAATATCTCACCCTTGACCATATGGAACTCACAAATCCCCGTGAGATAATCCAAAATGGCAAGTACTTCTCATACTATCTGCCGCATCACGCAGTCATCCGCCCCGAAAAGAAGACCACCAAAGTCCGAGTGGTTTTCAATGCCTCAAAGTCCTCAAGTTCTGGTCAGTCACTTAACGACGTTCTGCATACTGGCCCCACTCTTCAAAATGACCTCACAGCTCTCATTCTCCGATGGCGCCTTTACCGCTTTGTCTTCAATGGCGATGTCCAGAAGATGTATAGGCAAATTCGGGTCCATAATGATCACCAGGAATTCCAGCGAATACTCTTTCGCAAATCCCCGGAATCTCCTATTCAAGATTTCAAATTGAAAACGGTGACATTTGGGGTTAACTGTGCGCCATATTTGGCCATCAGAACGCTCCATCAATTGGCCCACGATTCTCAGCCATCTAGCCCGTTAGCGGCAAAAATACTTCTCGAGGAAACGTATGTCGACGACATTCTTTCCGGAGGTCACGATCTTGCCACAACTAAGGAAGCCCTTTCTCAAGTGATAGCCACCCTCAACTCCGGGGGATTCCCTCTTAAAAAGATAACGGCTAATCACGCGAAACTCTTAGAGGAAATTCCCGAAGACGACCTTTTCGATTCGGAATTCCTCAAGTTCGATTCAACGAGTTCCACTAAGACTCTTGGCATCCGTTGGAATGCCCTATCGGACTCATTTTCATACTCTATCTCTCCCACTACTCCTGCAAATTCATTTACGAAAAGGCAAATTCTCTCGTCCGTTGCCAAACTTTTCGATCCCGCAGGATGGCTTTCGCCTATAATGATTCTTGCCAAAAAGCTTCTTCAAGAGCTTTGGCTTGAAGGCACTGAGTGGGATGAGTGCATAAAGCCAGGATCGCTCCTAAAGTGGCAGCAATTCATTGAGAATTTGCCTGCCATAGAACTTATCGAAATTCCCCGGTGGGTTAACTATGCCCCCAATCGAAATGTTCAGATCCATGGATTTTGCGATGCCTCCGAAAAGGCATACTGTGCAGCTCTATACATTCGTATTAGCACGAATGGTGACTACCTCTCGTCACATCTCCTTGTTGCAAAAACAAGAGTTGCACCTCTCCAGACAATAAGCTTACCTCGCTTAGAGCTTTGCGGAGCAGTCTTACTCTCCCAGCTCATAAAATCCCTCCGCTCTCACCTCGGGTTCGACAAATCGGAAATCCATTTATGGACCGATTCGGAAATTGTCCTTGCTTGGTTGGAAAAACCACCTTGCACATGGAAGACTTATGTTGCCAACCGCACGACTGAAATACGTCAAAATGTGCACAACGCTCCCTGGCGACATGTCCCAAGCGCTGAAAATCCCGCGGACTTAGGAACGCGCGGATGCAAGCCGCAAGATCTCAAAGATCACACTCTATGGTGGAATGGCCCCAAATGGTTGCAGCAAGCTTCCGATGCTTGGCCCAAAGGTCACTCTCACAAAGTTCCAATCCCGGAACAACGAGCGGTTGACTGCCACCACCTTCTCGAAGAGAAGACCGACATCCTCGATCGGTTCTCCAGCTTCTCTCGAGCCCTGCGAGTAATCGCATACATGTTCCGATTTGTAAATAACGGCATCTCCTCTCGTCGCCAACACAATCCCATACACGGAACACTGTTGTCCCACTCAGAGTTGGCATTTGTTAAAAATCGCCTTATAACTCTCGCGCAAAGTTCCCATTATCCCCAGGAACGACAAGCGCTCTCTCATTCTCTTCCCATCTCCAAGAAAAGTTCTCTCTTGGTGCTCAATCCCTTCTTAGACAAACAGAAGGTGATTCGAGTTAATGGCAGACTCGCCAATGCGGCATTGTCGTATAATGAACGACACCCCATTATTCTCCCCCCAGAGTCCCGCTACTGCAGTTTGCTTCTTCAATTCCTTCATAAGCTATTACTGCATGCGGACCAACGACTCATGCTCCGTATGCTTCGGCAGGAATATTACATTCCGCGCCTAAAGCCGCAAATAAAAAAGTGCATTTTTCAATGCAAAACGTGTGTCATCCACAAACAAAAGCTGCGAACACAGATCATGGCAGCGCTCCCCCCCGAACGATGCACACTCACAATCCCATTCGCCACAACAGGAATCGACTTTGCTGGTCCATTCCAGATTAAAGCTTCCATGCTCCGTAGCTCAACCTACCTCAAAGGTTATGTTGCAGTGTTCGTGTGCTTCTCCACGAAAGCCGTTCACTTGGAACTCTGTTCGGATCTTACGACCGAAGCGTTCCGCGCAGCATTCGCCCGATTTACTGGTCGACGAGGGCTACCTCTCAAAATCATGAGCGACAACGGCAAAACGTTCGTCGGTGCTCAACGTGCCATGGCCAGAGACTTTGCCAAATTCTCGAGAGAAATCGCCCAAGATATTCTCGACCGATACGGTCCTCAGGGCGTCGAGTGGCAATTTATCCCCCCACATGCTCCTCACATGGGAGGACTATGGGAGTCGGCGGTCAAAAGCTTCAAGACCCACCTTAAAAAGGTAGCCGGCTCTCATAGATTCACATACGAAGAGTTTACGACTCTTCTTACTCGAATTGAAGGGACGCTCAATTCACGTCCACTCTCTCCTCAATCGCAGGACCCTAGCGATTTAGTGTCTCTGACCCCTGGCCACTTCCTCCGAGGCGCTCCTATCGCCGCACCCCCCCAACCCGAGTGCTCCGAGCTATCCCTCATAAACCGATGGGAAAAACTTAAAGTCCTCCATCATCAATTCGCCCGACGATGGAAGGACGAATATCTCAAGGATCTCCACAAACGTTACAAGTGGAAGCATCCGCAAAGGGAAGTGGAAGAAAATGAAATGGTCGTCATTAAAGACGACCTGCTTCCCCCCAATGAATGGCGGCTCGGCCGTATTCATAAAATACATCGCGGTCCCGACAATCACGTCCGTGTCGTGGATATCCGCACTGACTCTGGCATCCTGACAAGACCAGTAGTCAAGCTATGCCCCCTAGTAGCTTCTTAATCTCGACTCATAGCCCTGCCTATTTTTCTCATACACACTTGCTCATACTCTACCCAATCACCATGATCCTTTAGTGATACACCTTTCTTGTATTTTGCAGGGCAACGAGGAAGCAGAAGGTCGTCCAGCAATGCCGGCTGTGCCACCACCTCCACGGCATACGCTATTGCCGGGCCTTCCTGTCAATGGCACCGCAGCAGCGACAGCAGGTGGCCCGCGCCCAGGGCTACTGCACCAATTGCCTGGCGCGGTCCCACCCCACCAATCGGTGCAACTCCACCGCTCGCTGCAGCAAGTGCGGCCGAGCGCATCACACCATACTGCACTTCAGCGAGCGACCGGCCACAGCAGCAGCGCCCAAGGCCATAATCAAGGGCGGCAAGAAGCCGCAACAGCCCCGGCAGCAGCCCGCTCCAACACAGCGCCCGGTGCAGCGCTCCGCCATCGCCCACCGGCTAGCACGCCACCGCCGACAGCCCCGACGTCCAGCCAACCGCCCCTCAGACGAGGCAGCAGCGGAGCGCCAGCTCATCGCCTTCAGCGAGGATGAGGCCAACGACGAGGAGACCCCACAGCCGCGCGTCGGAGCCCGCGCCCTCATCGAGCAGGCCTTGGAGGCCTTGGGCCGTCTGAGCGAGCAGCTCCCACCATAATGTTGCCAGCGGCAACGCGGGCCGCCATGGCTAAATGTGTTCGTCCCAGTGTTCTGTGGACCCTGCGACACTCAAATCCTCTCCCTTCCAGTTTCCTAATGTAAACATGTTCCACTTCCCATGTCCCACCGGCTCCGGCCGTTTGTGTTGTCCAACGTTTTTACATATTGTCATTCGTGTTTCAATAGCGAAATAAAACGCACGCATACCGCAACTCCCGCGCCTTTTATTTACCTCGCTCCGCCGACGGCTCAGTCAAGAGACTCTTATTTACCAATGTTTAGTCCGCTGATCGCTGGTCGCTCAGGAATTGATGAAAATTAAAACGCTTCACTTCAACTTTGAAAACTAGACTAACGCTCCGGTCGCCCGGAGCCTTTATTTATAATATTCCTTATGTCCTAAATGCTACCTACAATATTTACACTACTTCAATATTTCTTATCCTAACGTTTTGCCTGCACATGCACGTAGGTAGCATGACCCAAAGTGCATGGCAGCCTAAATATACAGCACGATAAGAGCATACCAACACCACATGCTGGCCACACGCTCTTATCGTGCCTGTTGCTTGAATTCTTGCAGCGGTCACCACTTGATAAGTGCAACCAGATGTTGGTTATCTTGTGGTGCCGTTGCAAGATTCAACAACATATTTAAATCAAATTTCATCTTCCGAAGAAGAATCGTTATTATTACAGTCGTAAATGTTGTTTGCAGTCATTACGTTTAAGAGATTATTTATTATATTATTTATTGCAATCTTCAATCAGTCTTTTAGCCCTAATTCCCAGAAGTGAGCCTCTCAGTCTCACTAAAGATTTCAAATGGTGATAAATCCTATACTAAAAGATTTTCGATTCCAATTTTTTTATGTAATCCTCTAATGGAATGTTAGAATTATGTTTCATTTATAAATTTTACTTTATAGACAGTTTTTCTACTTTTTTTAAACAATTTTTTAAAAATGCAACGTAACCCAGAAGTGAGCCTCAGAAGCTCATTTGAACAAAAAAACACAAATTTACTCAGAATTCCTTGACTTTTTGTCCACCATATGGAAGAATATTTTTATTTTTCATGTTTAGGTGCAATTTTATCGTATCAAGTTCGAAGTTTTTGAGCCTAGCACTCATCTAGTCGGCATGGGATGAAGTATATGAGAATGTTTGAAAATACTACAATATACGACATATTATGAAGAATTTTGCCTTGCCGAAGTTGATGTTAGTCCATACAGTTCATGTCTTCCAATCCCGATAAATATGTAATCAGAATATGGAAGTGCGATGGTGCTAATATGTACCTCCTGAAATGCCATGCACATGCAAATACGGTAATCAAGGAGCTTTGGGTCCTGCGAAAAGGTGTTGAAAAACTGTTTGAGACTTATAAACTCAAATGTAATAATGACCAGCTAGTTCACCAGTAAGGAATTATCCGATAGTTTATTGGATGCGTGGTTCATACACTCAGAAAAAACAAAATTTGTATGATAAGTACATCAAAAAACGCAAACCTAATGAATGGCCTCTAGCTTTCTTTATACATTTGATTGATGCTGCTGGCATTTCGACATACATATGTCATATGGCTAAAAACACGTCTTTACTGGAATGAGGATATATGTATACTATATAGCAAAAGATAGTTGTTTTTACGATAACTGGGGATTTTTTTTGTATAGCCACGAATATCTGCGAACGATAACTCAGACAACAATAGATGCTGTTTTACTGCAAAAGGTCAGTTCGCAGGCGCCAAATTCTGGTACACGTAAACAAAGTCGGTGTCGTATTTGTCCACCACACATGTCCAAAACGCAGGAACATGTTTACAATAAACTAAACAAATCTCCATTCCACTTACACCCAAATTTAACAAAGATCTGAATATCTGGATTAATTAATTATACTTTTACAGTAGCAATTGTTTACCAGTGGACCTTGTATTCACAAGTTCTTTACTAAAAATATATAACTTAAATAAAATCGTCTTTAAGTAGTAATTGGATTTGGAAAAGTAAAATAAGTTGAGTTTTTCAGTTGTTTTGCTCATATGAGCCTGACAGTCTCACTTCTGGGTTTACGTTACGTTTAAAATTCTGGGAATTAGGGTTAAGGCCACTTCTTACTGTCAACAGCGAGTTTAACATAAATAAATTAATTTTATTCCTTTGCTTGTTTTTAATAAAGTTCATCATGGAAAATGATCTTTCAACTTCCTTCAGCATTGCTGAGCGGTAGGACAAGAAGAGTAAAAACGAAATTTACCAGGTCGTTAAATGGATTTTCATTGACTGAATTCTTGAACTCCCTAACCTCGACCCAACAATCTAGTGTATTTAAATCTTCCATATATATAAATATAGTCACGCCATTGAACTTCTATACACGTGATTTCATCAATGGTGAACTTATTTTTTTTTCATTTTCAAAATGATCAAATATCTGTGGCTTTACAGCTTTTAACGAATTATCAATAGAAAAAAATCATATCAAATATTTTCAAGTGTTTTTATATTATTTGGCAAACGTTGCTTCAATTGCGCAATTAATTTTATAACAAAGTCGCGACATGTTATTTTTTTACGATATTTTTTTTAAAGGCGATTTTCACGATTTAATTATTCGTGAAACTTGATCAATTAATCATTGAAATATAAGATATACTTCTAAATTTTTGTAGCTAAAAAAGAGCTTTAACATTTTCAAAAGAGCTAAAAAAAAGAGCTAGGAGCTAAAACCAAATTTTTGGAGCAATTTTGAAAAAAAGCTAAATCTAGCTCCAAAAGCACCAAAATGGCAACACTGCGTGACAGACATACTTGTATAGTACAAAAATCCTGCTAGTACAAAAAGCAATGTCTGTCACCGGCTTTTTCAACTTTGGTTCGAAAGCAACTGGATTTTATGTACTACAATCATAGTACAAAAATCCAGTAGAATACCACGAACAAGAATGGGATTTTCAGTTTACTACAAAGAGATTCAACTGAACATACTTCAAAGCTTAAGGAGCTTTGTCAAAGTCCTACACTGAACAAACGTTCGTTGACAACGTCAGTGCAGGAATAGAGAATAAACAGAAACAATATTTCAGTTTCTTTTAAATTCGTTTTCGCCGCTGTTAAAATGTACTACGTAGTACAAAAACCAAATGTGTGTCAGCTTGCTAGTATGAGTTTTTAGAGCTTTGATTGTAGTATTATTCGTAGTACAAAAATCCTATGTCTGTCAAGAGTATAAGCCACACTGCTGAAGGCTGGCCGTAGCTACTGTTGTTCTTGTTGTCTCGCGTTGCAATTGCAGCCAGACGAAGGGATAAAGTTTGAATTAACAGCCAAGCAATCCCACGGTGGTCAGCAAACTGCCGACGTTGGCTATTTCGAGCAGTCGCTGACTTCGCTGGTGGCAACTGCTGACGTTGCCGGCTTGGAGCAGTGGCGGACAGCGCTGGTGCTAACTGACTTTGAGTGCAGTGCTCAAGAAGTTGAGGCTTCGGCTGTGGCGATGGTGGACCTTGAGGATGTTGGTAAGACGCTCTACCTGCTCCAAGTCAATTTGCAGTAACCTCATGTGGGACTGGGAGAAGTAAGGCAATAGTTTCATTGTTTCGCTTATCATCGCCTCATAGTCCGTTAAGTTTGTCATGTGAGTGAGGAAGCCATATTCTAGGTGAATTGCGGCCATCTGATATTGGGATATAGTGCGACTGGGAGTAATCTATTATGGCGGCGCAAACTGGACCGAGCAAAAAAATTAGGTACGACACATGAGGCACATCCCTACTACTATTCTGGGCTTGCGTTAACTTTTGGGAAACCGCCGCTGGTATCGTCTGCATAACGTCAATGGGTCTATATCCTGTGACAGAGTGAACTGTTCCATTGTATTTCATGGTTGCCAGTTTGACTAGCTCTATTACGTTCTCGATGTTTCCTGCAATTTAGTACAACGGGTAAGGATGCTATGAAATCGCTACACCTAGCCGTTCGTCGTACTATGGAACGGGGGTGTCGTGAATATCTTGATACCGAAATAGTCCCTAATTGTCTCCGAGTTTAGGGATCGCTCTTTATCGCATACTAATTTTTCGGTATCCTTGTAAATATTAAGTATATCTAGCAATGGTTCCTTTATATCTATTGTTGCTTGGGTTTTAATTCGGATCACAGTGGCGAACTTCGAGAACTTATCTATCGAGGTCAAGAAATACTGTCCGGCTGTCGAGTAAATATCCACGTGTAGTGTCTGCCCCGGACGCGTGGGTATTGGTGTCTCCCCCACCTCAGATTTTGGGGAATGTCTTTGATACTTGGCCTCAAGACACACCTTACAACTTGACACTATTTCCTGTAGGATTTGACGCATTTTCGGAAAATAGTAGTCACGCAGCACCTGCTGCACATTTTCCCGTGACGATTGATGCGCTCGATTGTGCTCCGTCTCTAAGATTTCCCTCTGATCTATGTTACTACCTACCTGTCTTGGGCTCTCATATTTCTCATTTTACTGACGGGAAGGAGCATTTCAGCTCGTTCTGCATTTTAGCTAGGATGGGTGGATCGCAAAGCAGTGCGTTCACCACATTCGGGTTTATGCACTGTTTGATGGCACTTAATAAGTCGTCTATGGTGTGGAAAACAATAGTATGTCTTGATCGCGATTTAAGTAAATAAGATTATCATAGTTCGTGAAGGCGTTAACCCTTCCTGCAGAATCAATTGGTTTCTGAAACAGTTGACAGGATTCACGACCGTCTGTATCACCTCCGTTGACGACTCCTCGCTATGCGCCGTGACAGTGTCGTCTAGAGCATTGAGGTATTATCTTGATAGGGCGTCAGCAACATAATTCTCTCTACCAGGTTTGTAAGGAATTTGGGAGAGAATTCCTCTATGAACGCTTTCCACCTCTTAATCATGGAGTTCGAATTCTTGTCCGACATGGCGAACGTCAGAGGTTGGTGGTCCGTAAAGATGTTAAGTTGTCTGACACCGTACAGGTAATTCCTTAATTTCTGCAAAGCCCACACGATTGCCAGCAGCTCTTTCTCATTTGTGGCATAATGCTCTTCGGTCGAGGAGAGAGTTCGCGAAATCATCGTTATCAGCTTAACCACATGGGATAGCGCAGACCCTATCGCGTGAGAGGATGCGTCCGTCGTCAGCTCGAAGGGTTTGTTTGATTCGATTGAATGCTGATATTGCTTCCTCGTCAAGAATTATTGGAGCAATTTTGATTTGCTCGCGCCAATGTTACCATTTTCGCCCCGCAAGGACATAGTGAGTGGTTTTGCCAGCAGAGCGTAGTCCCTTACGAAACGTCTATACTATCCTGCAAGACCCAGGAAAGACCTTAGCCCACGAAGAGTTCCCGGAATTTGGTAATTCAGAATAGCACGCACCTTTACGGGGCACGGTTTTATCCCCTCTCTTGAAACCACAAATCCCAAAAATTTGACTTCGTGTTTAAAGAACCTGGATTTTTCTAGAGAAGATTATAACGTCGTCTATGTAAACTTGACGACGTTAAGTCTCAAACAAATCAGCCAATGCGGGTTCCATCAGCTCACTGATTGTTGGCAAAAATTTGCCTTGTATCATGATGACGAAGTCGTCCGCATAAGCCACCATTCTAATGCGTCTTCTCTGAAAGACACTAAGAATCTCATCTACTACCAGTAGCCACAAAAGAGGGGATAGCACCCCACCTTGGGGTGTACCTCTTGTGGCTCTCCTTCTGATGGAAGCCGGTCCTATCGTTGAGTTGATTTTCCTGTCTTGCAGCATAGTTTCAACCCAATCGATAACGAAGCTTTCCACACTATGTGCACGAAGTGCTTCTGTTACGGCCTCAGTGGTGACATTGTTGAAAGCTCCCTCTATATCAAGGAAAGCCGCCATTGTGTACTCCTTTAAGACCAACGTATTCTCTATGGGGGCAACTACGCTGTGCAGTGCACTGTCTACCGACCTCCCCTGGAGGTAGGCATGTTGTGCATTGCAGAGCTCAGAAGCCAGTCCCCGGTTATCTCTAATATGTCTGTCTAGTAGCCTCTCCAGCGTTTTCAATTAGAATGAGGAGAGGCTGATAGGTCTATAGTCTTTAGCCGTGGTGTGGCTGGGTTTTCCTGCCTATGGTATAAAGACTACTTTGACCTCTCTCCACTGCTTTGGCACTACATTCCCTAATAAGCATCCCTTAAAGATGCTTACCAGGGGTTGCAGAATACAGTCTCCGGCCTGTTGTAGCATTGCTGGAATGATACCGTCAGGCCCTGCGGACTGACGGACTTGACGACCTTATGGCCCATTCGACCTTATCTTTGTCCACAATTGTGGCAACAGCTTCCGGTAGTGTAGTTGTTTCGAGTTGCTCTGGAAGATTATCCGAGTCAGTAGGAACATGACACTGGGGAAAGTGTGCCTCCATTAGAGTCACGAGCGAATTTTCACTGGACTCCGTCCATGATCCGTCCTGCTTGCGGATGCAGCTAAGAGCGCAATGCTGCTTAGACAGGACTTTCCTTAGCCTGGACGCCTCATTGACACAGTCTATCGATTCGCAGAAGGTTCTCCACGATTCTCTTTTGGCTTTACAAATAGCCTTCTTGAAGGCGTTGAAACTGGATCGGTATGCGTTCCAGTCACCTGCCTCTCCACTTAATTTTGCTCTATTGAACAGTCGCCTTGTCTCCTGACGTAGTAGTCGAAGCTCAGGATTCCACCAGCTGTCGCTGTGCTTCCTCTTGACTCGACTTACCGTACAGGAAGACTTGAAGGCAGCGTTCAAAGTGCCCGTTAGGAGTTCAACCGAGTTCTCAATCGCGCGCTTGTCTGTGACTGGGGCGAAACGTTTCGGCCTCAGTCTTGAACGAACGATAGTCGCGAATTTCTCCCAGTTTACCCTCCTTGGGCAGCCGCCGTGGCTCAGTTGGTTAGTGCGTTGGACCGCGAGTCGCAGGCAGCAACCTCAGGTTCAAATACTGCCTGTAATAACACCTAAAAAAATAACGGGAAAACTCGTTTTCTCTTTCGGTGGCTGTCCTCTCAGCTGGAAATGGCAAACCTCTGAGAGTAAAAATTGCTTATGAAAAAGCTCCCAACCTGCCGTTCGGAACCGGCATTAAACTGTAGGTCCCTTCAACCCGCGTACAAATTCACACGCACAACACGGGTAGTTGCGGGAAGCTAGGCCTTAGTCTCGCGAAAGCGGGCTGTCGTGCCAGTCAATTATTATTATTATTACCCTCCTTGGGTTCAGAGGTGGTAGTTTGCAAACCACGTCAAAATTGACATCGAAGAGTATTCGGTTGTGGTCCGAGAAGGAACAGCCGTCCGATACTCTCCAGTTGTCAACCCTAACGTCGTTCGCCTCAGAAAGCAAGGTTAAATCAATTACTTCCTCCCTGACCCTATTCTGAAAGGTGGGCGTGTTGCCCTTATTACAGATAGATAGAGAAGTGGAAAGAATGAATTGAAAAATGGACTCACCCCTCACGTTGATGTTGCTGCTTCCCCATTGCGTGTGATGGCCGTTGGCGCCGCAGCCCAACACCAACGCGTGCCGTTTCGCGCTGGCGAAGCCGACCAGGTCTCGGACCGCCTGGGATGGTGGGTCCAGCTCCTCGTACGGCAGGTACGCTGACGCCAGAATCAGGCTATGCCCTCCTCTTCGTTCAACCATACCCGCCGTTAGGTCTCCATTGCTGTATTGGGAGAGAAGAAATAAATTTATATTATTGTTGACTACTATACAGGCTCGTAACCCAACCCGAACTTGATGACGCTCGAGCGCTGAATGAGGTGAGTGTATGATAGACGATCAATAGCGATCGTCAAATCATTTCCCACGCCATTTTTGCTCTTCGCGTTCGTCAAAACTCTCCAACTCTGGACCGCCAGTTCCTTGTTCTGCACGCCTATAACCTTCAGCACGGATTCAGCCTCCGGCACCGGGGGTGGAATCCATAACGAGACTATAGGCCTCAAAACGAGGATGGATCGGGAGACGACCTCTAACTTGGCGCCCGGCCAAAGTTCGCCCAGGCCACCGATTGCGGAACAGATGAAATCCAGAGATTTTGTGTTACCGCAGCCGATGACCTTGACGCCTCTCTGCCAGCCCGCTCCGTCGAAGATGGTCTCTTCTCCATCAGCCCGAACTATGGCATCCAGAATCTTCGATTCGACAAGCAGCCAGTTGGCGGCCGAAATTTTCCCATCAGGGTCATTCCGGTCAATAACGGCTGCTTGCAACTCGTTGGGGACGGAAAAACTAGTAGACTGGTTAGTCTTAGTCTCTTCACCGGATGAGGCCCTCTTGGCAGCTTTGCCAGCCTTAGAGGTAGACGTAGCTGCTTCTGAGGTACCATTCCCGGTGATGGTCGGCTTTTTTGCCCTTTTGGCAGCCTGAACGGCAGCAGCCGGAGTGTTGCCCGCGGCTACCGCCGTAATTCCGCCGACGGCAGGAGCCGCGCCGGCCGGGTCCTTAGCGGCCTTGCCAGCAGGTGGCTTGTTGGCTGCAACGTGGACTGCCGTCGCATTTCCCCCGCGGCGGGAACTGCCTTAGAGCTAGTTGGGGCCTCAAGTACCTCTGGCTCCGCCGGTCCGACTGTTGCCGTTTTCCTCTCGAATTTTGCAACAATCTTTCGGTGTTTCTTGATGAGAACCTTGTCCCTGTTGGTCAGGGACGACGGTTCCACCAAGCTCATTTTCCGGAGATACTGAGCTGAACATTTGTAAGCCTTGCGGGCTTTCTGCTCAACGGTTCTCCCCGCAGCTTTTGTCTCTTTCGGGGGGTCACCCAGCAAGGTGGCTTCCAGATCAGGGTCCAGTGTATCGATGCTGCTGCCCTGTGATAAGGTGATAGCCTCATCGTCGGTGGAAGCACCGATACGCAGACCGCACAATCTGGAGCCTATGTCTAGGCCCTCCTCATTCGACTGTAAGGCTGGTTGTCGCTGAAGCGACATTGCCTTCTTCCCAGTAGCATTAGTAGACTGCGTGACCTGGGGTCCCGCCACACAGCCTGAGAAGTTGCTTGATCTCGACGCCAGGTGGCCTTCTCGCTCACCACCTACCGCCGGTACTGGGGATCCGACTCCCTGCACCGTAACAGTCATTTCTTTCTCAGCCACCTCAGACGGACGAAAGACACCTCTTCCCTGTGGGATTTCTTTTGAGTCTGCCATCCCACGCACAAAAAGACTCGGACGCGACCGCCCCTAACATGGGAAAACAGACGTCGTTGTGTGCCGCCCCTAACCTGGGGAACAGACGCACACTGCGTAGGTCTTAGTTGTTGCTCCTCAACCGGCCTGCCTAACTTGGGTACCCCTGTCAGGAGACAGCGCAATTGCTGCCTCCGGTCAGTATAGTCCGGTGAATCATCGCTAACGTAAGCCCCCACACCACGCCAAGGTGCCTACCCGAGTGGGTGAAAAAAAAGTCAAGTCTAGCGTTATGGCTATTATGGCTTTAAAATTGAGTACGGTGTTGAACGATGTTAACACCAGGTCGGCATGTTGGCTACCGGCTTGTTCCGCATGATGGCTACCGCTTTTTAATGCCTAGAGCACCCCTCGTAATCTTGAAATAACTTGTAGGCAGTGAAGACAGCCTGCCTCCAAGAAACGTACCGAGCCTGGTTGCCGTCAAATTCGAGCATTGACTTAACAGTGTTGCAAGTAGTGAAGTAGTGAAGTTGTGGTTTGCCTTAAAGAGAAAAATTATGCCCAAAAAGACTCACCAAAGGATATTAACGAATTATGGGAAAAAACTTCGTTAGCGTAGTTGGAAATACCCCCAAAAATACTACAAAATCTAGTACAAAGCATGCCGAATCGCATAAAAGTCATTATAAAGGCCCGCGGACACCACCCAAAAAAGGATAATATCAATCGATTTTTGCTTATATGCGTCAAAACTGTTCATACCACTTTTGTTGAATTTTAGTGTTTTTTTAATTTATTATTATATAATTCTAATGTTTTGTTTGTTGTTTTTCAGTAAAAAAAATATTTAATTTAAAAACTATGTACTTAAATTTTTAGTATCTATTGTTATTAAAAAGTAAAAAAATTAATAAACTTTCTAATTCTCGAAAATTCGTGAACACTTTTGTCCGCCACTGTATACTTATATACATTTATAAATAAATTTATATTAAAATACAAATACTATGAACGTATGAACTAAAATAATTTTCACTGTTAGTATCAAGTTTTTTCAAATCCGTTTGTATGGGAGTTGGTCGAAGTTTTGGTCCGATTGCATTGAAATTTTGCACAGTGTGTACTTTACTGATACAATTACTGTGTACCAGTTCATTTAGGTACGACCACTCCTTCTATTTTTGCCACTCCGCTATATGAACTCGCAACACTGTGCGATGCCTCCAACAAGCTAAGTCTTTGCGTCAAATCCTCTACTGTAGCCTGAAAGCTCTGTTTAGTTTGGTTCCACAGCCGTGCGGACAGCGGCGTTCAAAACAACTTGTAAAGCTTGAACGTCCATTTGTTCGTACAGATTTAATAATAAAAAATTTTTTTTAATTTACTAATCGTCGTGTCTGATTTTCACACAGCAGGACATTTTTATTGTAAATTTGGTTGTAACCGAGGTTTCACAAATTTCTTGCTATTACTTATATTTACGGTATCTAATCCTTAAAATCGTCGGTAAATTTCCTATACATATTGGTTTCTTAAAAACTAACACATGTGCTTATTCACTAGTTGAAAATAATTACTCTGCACAACTCACAACAAAACCGCTGCCTCCATGACCGCTGCTGTTTCGCTGTTTGGTTCCCACGCAGCCGTCTGTCTGCTCGCTGTCAACGCTTGCGCTCGGAACAATTCCCAGATTTGACCAAATTTGGCCTTTGCAGTTTCGTTTAGTTTCTGCTTATTTAATTTAGTCAAAATCACGCTTTATGTTCTTTGTTCTGAATTTATTGACACAATTATGTTCCTCATTTGTAGTTAAAAAAAAAAACAGTTTGTTTTTACTTCACTTCACTGAGAACGTTTTTAGTCTTCGTGTAAGGGTGCGTATGCCCCTACCGTGCGTTTGAGCACGGTAGGATATTTTTCGTGGCTCCACGCCCCCCGTACCAGTTAACAAACCTTCGTTGTTTGGTTTTTTCCCCTGTGTTATGCACCGATTAAAACGTTTCTTTTTGGTTTACTAGGTGCTATGCACCACTTTATTGTTTTATATTTCTTAACGTGCTATGCACCGTTCGATGGCTCGCTTAAGACTAAGACTTCTTACTTCTAGGTGGCTACAGCGCAGCCAACCCACACTGCTGAAGGCTGGCCGTAGCTGCTGCTGTTCTTGTTGTCGCGTGATGCAGTTGCAGCCGGACGAAGGGATCAAGTTTCAATTAACAGCCAAGCAATCCCACGGTGGTCAGCAAACTGCCGACGTTGGCGAATTCGAGCAGCCGCTGACTTCGCTGGTGGCAACTGCGGAGTGCTGGTGGTCAGCAAACTGCTGACGTTGGCGAACTCCTGACGTAGCCGGCTTGGAGCAGTGACGGACAGCCCTGGTGCTAACTTCTATGTGTATGAAAATGGAGGCGGTACCACGCCCCCTTGTCCAATGCTCACAACTTTATTTTAGTCTTTTTTTTTATTTATTTTATCGTAATCCGATAATTTCCAAGGACATGCGGAACACCTTGCATTCCTGGAAGCCTATCTCAGACCGCATAATCCTGGGTCGCTGCTGCAGCAATGTTCACCGGCACATCACCATCGTGCGATGATATGCCCAAACGGAAGACGCTGACTGTGCTGTCAAGGATGAGTTCTACACGTAGTTAACGACAACGCTCAGCACCATCCGTAGAGGCGATATTACCTTCCTGATGGGCGACTTCAATGCGAAAATCGGGAACAACAACTCCGGTCTCAAGCAGATTATGGGGGTTCACTGCTGCGGCACACGAAAGAACAATGGTGACAGGATCATCGAGTTGCGTCAGACTTTCTAGCTAGTCATTGGTGGCTCCATCTTCCGCCACAAAGGAATCCACAAATACACTTGGACTTCTCCTAGTGGCGCTACACGCAACCAAATAGGCCACATTTGCGTGAGCCGGAAGTGGAGGGGTTCGCTACTGGATGTCAGGAACAGACGGGGAGCTGACATAGATAGCGACCACGAACTCATCACCGGTGACATCAAGATCAAGCTGAAATATAGAAAGAAAACTGACACGCAACACAGATATAAGCGCTTTAATGTACAGCTATTGCGTAATGCCGTCACCAGAAAAGAAGTGGCCAGCGCCTTTCGCATGAAGTTGCTCACAAATCAAAGTAACATCGATTGGGAAGCTACTAATGCCACGTTCAGGCAAATCGCACAAGAAAAACTTGGCACAGTAAAGCCTACTGGCTCCAAACCTTGGATCTCAGACACTACTTGGGGTATCATCCAGCGCAGAAATGAACTCAAAGGGCAACTTATCAATGACGATGCTGTGCGGCCAGCCTATAAGAAGCCACAAAGCTAGTCAAGAAATCGGCCAGAAATGATAAGAGAAAGTTCATGGAAAACCTCGCTAGTGATGCCGAAGCGGCAGCAGGAGCCAACAATATGAGACAGCTGTATCGCTTAGTTGGGCGCCTAACCAACCAACCAAGTAATAAAAACCAGCCAATTAGGGATCTGAGTGGTGCATTACTTACGTGCAACAATGACCAAGTTCGTAGATGGAAAGAACACTTCGAATCAGCAACATCGCTACAAACGATGAGGGCAGCTACGAAGTGGACAGCATAAAAACCAATAACAAATTAGCAACAACCTGCCCTAGCATAGCGGAGATTAGGGATGCAATAAAGAAGCTGAAGCTAAACAAAGCTGCGGGTGTAGACGGCATACAACCAGAGCTAATGCTTGCCGACCCCCAAATATCAGCTGAAATCCTTCATCCTCACATTTCTACTGCCTGGGACAGGGAGAAGCTGTCTCCGTCATGGACAAAAGGCATCATTGTAAAGCTGCCGAAGAAGGGCGACTTGCGGGACTGCGGCAACTGGAGAGGAATAACCCTACTCAACACCATCTACAAGATCATAACCACAATCATACAAAGTAGACGCAATGTGTCGAAAGCTCCCTAAGAGATGAGCAAGCTGGCTTTCGCCCTCATCGGAGCTGTGTTGACCAAGCTAACATCATAGTAGAACAATGAATTGAGTGGCGCTCAAGAAAGCATTTGACACAATAAAAAGAAGCGCAATTTGATTAGCATTGAGTAGAACGGGGGTCCCCCAGAAACTAATTCGTCTCATCAGAGCGTTGTACGAGAACTCTGAACTGGCAGTACTACACAACGGCAACATCAGCGATTCTTTCATAACCAACGCAGGAGTCAGGCAAGGCTGCCCCCTGTCGCCTCTTCTCTTCACCATTGTACTGGACGACGTCATGAGCAAACTCACCCTGCGCCAACGAGGCATCGTATGGACCTTCACCAGGCATCTCGAGGATTTGGACTTCGCTGATGACATCTGCCTCCTCTCGCACAAACTCTCCGACATGCAAGCAAAAGCCGACTGGCTGGTCGCGCTGGCACGCTCCGTCGGTCTGGAGGTCAACATCGCCAAGACAAAGGCCATGAGAATCAATCATATCAGCACAAACTATATAATGATTGACGGTTGGGCCGTGGAGTTCGCCGATAGCTTCTGCTACCTCGGCTGCACAATCAAGGCGGACGGCGGAGCGGAAGAAGATGCCAACTGCAGACTGAGTAAAACCAGGGCAGCGCTCGGACGGCTGCATTCAGTATGGGCAAGCTCGCAAATCTCCAGACGCACGAAGCTACGAATGAGGAACCCATTCTGAGGCAAATAAAGCGCAGAAAATGGAAATGGATAGATCATACCAACGAACATGAAGTAATATCCCAACAAACACTGAACAAAAAAATCTCAAACCTTTGAGAAACCCTTTGATATCAAATTGTTTTCCAGCATTATTACAATTTGAAAATGATTATTTTCTCAAACATTTCTCAAATGTTTGCTATCAACTTGAGTACGACTTGAGAAGAGTTGAGAAAAAAATCTACATTTACCACGTTTGATAATTTTGTAATTCTCGATTTGCTAATCATTTGAAAATAAAGACTTTCTCAAATTGATATTCACTATTGTCAACAATTTGAGATTAATTACATTCTCAAGTCAATTTTCAGTAATGGTACGGCAGCACGAATTTTCGAAAACGTCAAAGTGGCAGCAATGTTTTGCAAAACATATGATTTGCTAATTTTGCGCGTTTCGTGGTTTTTGGAAAAGTGAAAATTGATTTTCAAAAAAATTTGCAGTGCAGTGCTTGACGAAAAGGAAAAGCGAAAGGCGAAAGGAAAAGATCTCGCTTCGTTTTCGAGATATCGAGGTTCAAAGTTTAAAATTTCGGAAGGACTCTTATATCTTTGGCGGTCGAGGAGGTGGATAAAATTTGGTGGGGGGGCGGGTTCCCCATATACTCTCCTTTAAAGGAAAACCGTCGGAAATGTAAAATTTAGTTTATGATTTCTTTAATTTTACCTTCGAAACCATAAAAATTGTAATTACCTGCCAAAAAGGTGGTGCGGTTAGACGGAAAAGAAGGGGAGAGGGTAATAACCTTCTTAAGTGCAAGTAGGGCTTCAAATTCAGTAAAATATTTACAGTACTTCTGCATCCAAACTCTTTTTGTGTGGCCGGCCTTCGACCGGGCGCTTGAAAAATAACCCTCATGGGAGCAACTAGTGTGCCGGAGCATCAGTAAAGTGCTAACAGTATTTCTGCATAAATTCATGAATAAAATGTACATTTATACCGAATTTAAACATTTCAATATGGCAATGTTGTCAATATTTTTTCAGCTTTTTTGCTATTGTGAATGCCAGTTATATGGAGTGGAAGAAGTGTCAAATTGCGAAACGATTTTTCCACTCCAGTCTACTTTCTCGCTTATCTGTGTATAAAAACTTTGAACCTCGATATCTCGAAAACGAAGCGAGATATCGAAAAATTTTCTTTGTCATTTTCGATTTATTTTCGGTCAATATATCTGGAAACATCATCAAATGGTGGCGCCACGGAAACCGTAGTATCCCCGAAAAAATTAAGTGAAAATAAAAAGGGAAGTAAGAGTGCGTCGAAAAAAATTAAAAGTGAGGTAAAACAGATCATATATCTGCTATCAAGGCGCCCGGAAAGTAGCTTACCGGCGTGCCTTGAACATTCTGTGGATGATGCCTTGGTAACAGGCCCTTCTACTTCTAGTGCGGTTGATTCCAGTGGTAGTGTTGAAAATGACCATTCCGATTATTCGGAATCTGAATTAGAAAATTACGAACTTAGAACTATATATTTTAAGTGTTACTTTATTTCTTTAATAGGTTGCAGGTTGCCGAACTGCAGGCTATAATATGCGGTAACCAAACCAAATTTATAAAAACTGCATGGAGGAAATTGATGACAGATGCTGCAGCGAAGCACTATTGCTGGCCAGGCACGAAGGACAAAACTGCAGTTAGAGCGCTCAGCACAACCGCAGCAATAAAACGTTATTTTCTGCAAATACTTTCATTTAAATTTTACTACTAATATATTATTTTATTTTAGAAGCCACCAGTAAAAAATTCTCCGCTGCAGCATCTGAGCCAGAATTCGAAAGGGCAACTATGGCGTTTTTCCAGCATGCAAATGCACGGCTGCAGAAAAGAGAGGATTACAAAGCGAACAACTGATTTCTAAGGTTTTATTTTTTATTTTATTTTTGAGTAAGTTGGAAATTTAAGCTTTCTTTTCTTCATGCAGCTTTTATAAATTTGGTTTGGTTACCGCATATTATAGCCTACAGTTTGACAACCTATTAAAGAAATGTATTAAAACTTTAAATATTTAGTTCATATAGTTCTGCAGCACTCGTTTCAGTAAATTTTGTGTTACTTGTAAATTTTGTGTTACTTGAAGTTCTATAACAGAGGTGCCCATGCCCTATGCTCTCGTTGCTCATTTGTTTTTGCAAATCCTCTTCAGCATAGGCTGAGGAATCTAATTCCTCATTTGTTTTTGTAAATGATCTTCGGCATAGGCTGAGAAATTGAAATTGAAAACTGAAATTGAATTTACGCGCTCTGAAAATGCTTTACGCTTTCTGAAATTAAATTTATATTTCTGAAATTAAATTTACGCTTTCTGAAATTGCTTTTACGGTTTCTGGAATTGCTTTTACGCTTTCTAAAATTGTTTTTACACTTTCTGAAATCGAACTTGAAAAGTTGTATGTAGTATACACACACAGCACTCCGCACTCATTGGCGACAGTTATCTTCAACGTAGGTTTTGTTGTTGTCTAGCGAATGAATTTGCTTCAAAACGTGTGCGGCTGTCGCTTGAGAAGCACTATAAACAAATCGGTGTTTGTTTCTAATTTATAATTTCAAAGCTTGCAAAATGAATGCGAATTGCAATGAGAAATGGGAAAATGATATTTTGTTCACTTATTATTTTAAGGGTCAAGCGCAATCCTTTCAAATAATTCAGGGGAGCTTAAAATATAATATGGAAAGGCATTTCAAGACATGTCATGCAGGTTGCGTTGCTGATAAGATAGCGGAGGGTTCTAAATAACAGTTATTTTCGGAGTTAAACAAGTCTTTTTTGGTTCATGATGCGCTACGAATCTTGGAGTACATTGAAAGTTATGCTGAGGAAATAAACATGCAGTATCTTAATATTCAGTCAAATATTACTTATACTGCACCTCTAAAAGCATCTTATGTTCCAAGTTTAAGTATTGCTCAGAACTTCAAACCGTTTTCTGATGGCTTGTTTATTAAAAAAGTTTGCAAGCAAATGCTGTCTTGTTTCGGAGAAAGAGGAACTATGATAGCCGACTCAATTGAAATAGTTTCTGTGTCACGAAACACAGTTACTCGAGGAATTGAAGAACTTAACGAGTACGCAGACTACCTTTTAAAAAAGAAATTTAAGTTCTGTACATACTTCTCTTTTGCATTGGATGAATCATGCGATATTTCTGACATAAGCCAACTAATATTAGCTGCCAGAATGGATGACGACAATTTTAATGTAAATGAAGAGATTCTTGCACTGATCCCGCTTGTTTAAAATACAAGAGGCGTAGACATTTTTGATGCGATAAACGGAAGGTTGGATATAAAAACCGAATCAACCCGATTAACAGCCGTATGCACAGATGGTGCGCCTGCAATGTGTGGTAAAGAAGATGGCTTTATAGGGCAGTTGATTAAAACTGGGATACAGGTTCCTTCGTTCCACTGTGTGATTCATCAAGAATCATTGTGTGCAAAATGGACGAATAGTGTTCACACAATGAATGTTGTGGTCAAAATAGTGAATAAAATCCGGGGTTGACACAATTCATTAACCCATTTTCGGCCGCTACCAGAAATAGCCAATATTTTTGTAATTCCTTTTAAGGACTTACATTTAGGACCTTAATCAAGAATATTTTTGGATTTTTGTTGTTGTTTTTTTTACAAATTTTTTTTATAAATTAATAAAAACTCAATTTCAAATAAAAACAAATATGTATATATGTACATAGTTTTAGTCAAATAATAATCAAGCATGAAAACAAACAATTGTTGGCTTATATATGTACATACATGACGACTTCTGGCCAATCGTCGATTTTTCGACCACTGAAAAGTACGCGGTGCTGAGAGGTAAACATATTTTCATAATCTTATGGATATCAATTGATTGTGGTAATTTGGTCTTTAGGCTTCGTAAATAATCAATAATAAATCAATAATTTGAAAAATGTTTCAGAATATTCAAAATATGACTAAAAAAATGCTTTTTTCGTGCCTTCGCCATCTAAATTTATCGTTTTTAAAAAAAATTATTATTTCGAGGGGTTACCAAAAGACCAAAGCTATTTTCTGCATCAAAAGTTCAAAGATATAATGTCTAAGTGCAGAGCTACTATCCTTCAAAGTGGCTGGTCGAAAAATCGACCAGCGGCCGAAAATGGGTTAACTCATCGATTCCTTGGGGAATGTGAAAATCAATATGGGGATTTACTTATGTTTACTGAGGTGAGATGGTTAAGTAGAGGAAAATGCCTTGAGCGTTTTTTTGAATTGCGGAACGAAATTGTTGAGTTCGTAGAATCGGAATTAACAATTTTTGACATTTTAGACGAATTCAAATCTCAAGAATTTAACATCAATCTCGCATTTTTAACCGACTTAACGACACACCTAAATTTACTTAATATTTCACTTCAAGGCAAAAATAAATCAATTTTTGATTTGGTTGACATAATTGAAGGTTTCCTTAAAAATATTGATATTTTTGTACATGATTTAGATATGAAAAAATTATGGCACTTTTCATGTTTAAAAACTATATTAAATGAGTATCAAATATCAACTTTTGATTTTCATAAATACATTAACCATTTTGATGGCTTAAAAATAAATTTTCAAAAAAGATTTCAAGATTTTAGGTGCATTAAGCAAATGAAAGCCATTTTTTATAGCCCAATGACATGTAGCATTTGTGATCAAAAGCCTGAGCTACAAATGGAGCTATGTGATCTGCAATGCGACTCTGATCTTCAAATATCTAATTTAAAGGGCATTGACTTTTGGAAATCTTTAACACCAAATAAATATCCTTTACTTTACAAAGAAATTTTAAGTTTGTATTCCATGTTTGGTAGCACATATATTTGTGAAAGTGCTTTTGAATTTAAAATTAATAAAAAGCAAGCACAGAAATAGAATAAGCAACGAACATTTGGAGGCTTTATTAAAATTGTCCACAACTGATATTGATATCAATTTGGATAATTTATTAGAAGGATCATGGAAGAAGGAAGATTAGAATTCTTTTTTTTTTAAATAACATTACAGAAAATTAAATTTTTTTTTCGGTGTACATACTGAATTCAATTTTTTTGTTTGCATTTTTTTGGCCAACTTTACATGTATTGGTGTTTGCTCTTCCATAAGAAGATTTTGGGCACCCCTGTTCTATAACTTACTACAATGTACGTATGCATTTAAGTAACTTAAAAGAAATATTACTTGCGAGCACATTTTTTTCCAAATTATCAATCTTTTTGTTTAAATTTTCGAGACTGCGTATGTTGAATCAAATGACAATTTTTATGTTTTGTTTGCATTAGATAATAATAAATGAATGTTTAATAATAAATGAATGTTGTTAATAAATGAAATGTTAATGCAATGACATGTGAATTAAATAATTTAAATGTACCTTATAGCCTATTTCCACTGAGCGCTTAACTGCAGTGAACGGCTCTGTTAAATTTGATAACTGTCAAGCGTTTCCACCGGAATCGAGTTAAATGCGACAGCTGTTTTTTGTTTACATTTTAATTTGGTCAAATCAAATTCTGCATTTATTTCTGGGCAGCCACAGCTTACCCATCGCCGCCATCTCCTTGAATACGTATGTATGGTTTCTTGCATCCCCTTAACTGCATGAAAACCACTCCGCTTTCCTTCTCAACAGTCTAGGAATGTTTGCGTTTTCATATTTGTGAAAATGTATCAATTTATTTATTTATTTTTCAATTTATTTATCATTTGTCAATGTTTATTTCATTTGTGAAAGTTGTCGGCTGATTGATATCAGAGCTGTCTGAATTTATAATCGGCCTTATGCTGAATATCGTCTCACTCATCGTTGACGATCGTCTATGAGTATCGTCAAATCTATCGTTTCGTCAATGCTTCAGTATGCTGTACAAGCAACGTAGACGAAACGTTGTGAATTGAATAAACACGGAAACTCTATGAGTGAGAAATTTTTTGTTTTGGGTATTTCATGAAGAAAATTCTGTCACTTCATATGATTTTTGTTTTTATTTGAAAAAAAAAGCTTTGTGCAGCGTTCCCATGGACATACATATCTATTCGGCCTTATGCTGAATCAAGGTATATTAACAAGGTATGCTACGTATGGAGAGTCTTCAAAATAAGGGTGCGGGTTATGTCAAAATCAGAGTAACTTTCACTTAGTAGCAAATGTTTGGTTGCAACATTCAGTATTTGTTCCTAAGGCAAAAACGTCATGTGCAAACAATTGATTTTGTGTAGCAAAAAGTTTATTAGAAAAATGCTTGTTTCAGCACTTTATATTTTTAATTCAATGCATTCAAATATAAATAAAAAAAAGGGTAATTTTTTATAAAACAGTTTTTGACATTTTTTTATTATTGAAAAATCTCTTTTTTAATTGAGTTTCTTTCAAATTTTTGTTTAAATGTCTAATTCTGAAGAACATTCGGCATTTAAAAAAGTTTTTTTTACCTCATCAGAAAGTACAACAAATTTTGAAGAATCGCAGAGATAATCACATAAATTTTGAATAAAATGTCAAATTCGTTTTTCAAGTCTATGTTAAGTTCGTTTTCGTCATTGTCTATAGTAGTAACGTTGAATTTTGAAACGAGTTTTGAAAATTTGGTTGCTCAAAATTTGCCGAGTTATTTTGCTGAAGTTATTTGTGGAAAAATTGTGGTTGTTGTTGTTGTCGTTATTGTAATTTTGCTTTTCCGAAATCCTCTGATTTGCTCTGTAAACAGCAAACTTTATCTTTAATCACTCCTAATTTGATATTAAAATTTATATAACTCACGATGTAGCATGTGCTCCTTGACTTGGTTGAGGGAAATGCAATGAAGGAATGGTATATGGCTTCAGTCACAAACGCAATTTAGCATCTTTTTTGAAATCGGCTAATTTAAAATGTTTTTTGCACAATTTCGAATATTGTTTGAGACTTCCACCACATACCAAAAAATATCAATACTGATACTTAGTACTTTTTCCTACGAAAAAAGGCATCAGTTCACAAATAAGGGTGCCAAGAGAGACATTGACAAACGTCGCTCCATACGTAGCATACCTTGTTAATATACCTTGATGCTGAATATCGTCTCACTCATCGTTGACGATCGTCTATGAGTATCGTCAAATCTATCGTTTCGTCAATGCTTCAGTATGCTGTACAAGCAACGTAGACGAAACGTTGGGAATTGAATAAACACGGAAACTCTATGAGTGAGAAATTTTTTGTTTTGGGTATTTCATGAAGAAAATTCTGTCACTTCATATGATTTTTGTTTTTATTTGAAAAAAAGAGCTTTGTGCAGCGTTCCCATGGACATATCTATTATGTATCACTTTCTTTTTAACCAGGCTAAGTTTGTAAATTTGCTATTTCAATTAGGACATTGGCTCTAGAAGCAGTTTGCTTAATTTGCTTTTCTATGATTGTTTTAATCTGCTTTAACTGGATGGAAGGATGACGCCTCGGTGAGCAGCGTACCCGCTCTGGCGAGTTCGTCCGCCTCGCAGTTGCCTGTGCGATACCCCTGTGTCCTGGCACCCAGAATAATGAGACGTTGGAGCCTCTAGCCAGGGTGTTCGGCAGTCCAAGACCAGTGTTGATGAGATGGTCGCCGCTGCGGGCGACTTGATGGCTGCCTGACTGTCCGAGTATATGTGGACATCCGGTTTGTACGCGTTCTCGCGGATAAGCCATATAGAAGCCTGGTAAATGGCAAACACTTCTGTTTGGAAGACACTACAATGATCAGGAAGGCGGAAGGAAAGGCGAAGCGCAGTTGAAAAAATTTCTCACTCATAGAGTTTCCGCGTTTATACAATTCACAACGTTTCGTCTACGTTACTTGTACAGCATACTGAAGCATTGACGAAACGATAGATTTGACGATACTCATAGACGATCGTCAACGACGAGTGAGACGATATTCAGCATAAGGCCGAATGTGACCACTAGAAAAAGCCCTCCCCCCCCACTGGGAAACAGGAGATCCAAATTTCATTTCAGTATCGTTTTAGTTTCGTCAGCAAAATTTTCGACGATAGAAATATTTGACGATAGACGAAAAGCGAAGGCGATAGCGATGACGAGCATAGCACTCCGTCGTTAGCTGACGATACGACGATGAACAACATACAAAAGTAGACGTATCGTCAATTTTTCAGACGATGACGATATTCAGCATAAGGCCGAATGTCAAGAGGGTTCATGAGAAGTTCCACGTTTTTTATTTTCTTTTTCAGCTTTTATTATTGGCAATTAATAGAAGTTTTGACTTTGATTATGACAGACGATATGAGGAGGTCCATAACAAAACGCAATAATTCCACTTTTTAAGTTTTTCGTTTTTTTGACTGAATCCAGTTCTACATGTTAAAATCTATGTAACAATTGCTATAAAACATACCAAAGGTCAATAATTTCACTGTAATTCAAAACCAAAAATAATGGTTCAGACCAAAATGCAACATTTCCATATCTATGCAATAAATAACTTCGAGATATTAGTGAAAAGTCAATGATATAAATTAATTTTAATAAAATTTAAATTTATTATTATGGTAACTTTACAATAACTATAAAACTGTAAGAATTTTATCAAGTTTTTGGGCGTGTTGAAAAAGATTTGCGAAAAAATACTATAATTTCTTTAAAGAAATCACAAAGTTTATTCTGTGAACAGGCAAGTTACTATTTTAGGAAAGGATTGGACCCTTAAGGATTTAAAAATGTTGGCAGAATATTACCCTCCTATAAACGGCATACAGAGTATGAAAAAAATTTACTTTAAACTCTCCACAAAACAGCACAAGCAATGTGTAGTCAAAACTTTTGAAACTTACAAAGTTGAAGGCAAAGAAAAATTTACCAGCTATCTTAAAAGAGGCAAAATACCCCTTCGTTTGCTTGATGGAATTCCTCTTGGTGTTGCAATTAATTCAGAAAAGAAGAAAGATGTTGTTAAACTATTGGAAAAACATTATGGCCAACAGTGGTCAAACCTATCCGGGTTAGAATATTATACAAAGATATTGTTAGACGAACAAGGAAATAGTTGCAATGAAACCGATGATGTAACCTTATGTGACTGTTTGGAGGAGGACACTGGAATGAGAGTGTAACACAATGTTGATTTTTTTTTAATACTTGAATACTTATATACTTTTGTAATACTTGAATGTACTTGCGTAATATAATGAAACTTATGCAATTTATATCAAAAAGATTTTATTTCTATGTTATTCACAGCAAAACGCCACTATTCCAAACCTAGTTGATATCAAAACGCAACATCTCCATAGGGTTCATAGCAAAATGAAATAAATACTATGTATCGGACCAAAACGCAACATTTCCCAATTTGTTTTCTAAATAACTAAAAAAGTAATTGCAAAATAAATTAACTTATTTATGATTTGTATTGTTCCTAGAAAACTATTATTCCACAGCAACTATTAAAAGAAAAATATCATTCCGTAGGATATGACTTTAATTACATTTGTTCGTTTATCGAAAAAATTGTTAAGGTCGAATTATTGCGTTTTGTTATGGACCTCCTCATATGTATGAGGTGTTCGTACGGCTCTTGCAGCGCCTGAATGCATGCTATCAAAATTTGTGAGTATTGCTCCCGCTTTTAACATAACATTTTCTGTTAGACGTCTGTAAACGGCAAAACTGAGTTAAGGGGTTATATACAAAGTTAGGGAGAAAAAGTGAGCTAAGTTTGTGATTTTTTAAAAAGGTTTTCAGCAAGTTTTATTGGATAAAGCAAAATACAATGTTCTAGTATTACTATCGAAGAAATAAAAACACTTTAAATTTTGAGAAAATTTTGAAAATTGTCGGAGTTATGACATATGCCTCGCAGCGCTTTTTTTTGCAGAGGTTTGCGGTAAACGTTCTCCAAAAAAATTCATTGCAAAAAGTTAAAAATTTTCGGATGGAAAATGAATCGTTCAAGTACACGAGATCGTAAATACAAATATTTGAAAAAAAAATTTTCGAAAATCGGATAAAAAGTTTTTGAGATATCACGTTCACCGCAACAGTACTTTTGAAAACAACGCATTCCGAGATAATCACGTTTAGAGTTTTGTGTCAACTGGACATTGGGCACCGCGCGCCAAGTGCCTATGAATAGGACCAGCGCGTTGCAAACGGCTGTAATTTGACAACCAGTGATCCGATCTGGATGAAATTTTGCAGATATTTTCAAAATTATGTACTTTCAGAAAATGCCAAAAAATTTTTTTCGATTTTTCGAGCCCCAACTTTGTATATAACCCCTTAACTCAGTTTTGAAAGTGAGTTTACGCACTTTAATACAAAAACAATTGAATGGGAATTTGAGCATTTAAATGCGATGTCAAACTGCAGCTTAGCGTAAACTGCAGTTAAGGCCCAGTGGAAATAGGCTATTAATAAAACTATAAAAATATTATTCATATATATTTGTCTATTCTGTATTTTTATTTCATGCGAGTGGCAACGCCAATCTATACAAGAGGCGAATTGGATTCCATCCGTTCCGCTCGTTTGAGATATGTACATTTGAGAATAAAGGCAAATTTCCATATTAAAAATGTGCCTTTTAACCCATTAAAACCTGACCCCAGAAAGGCTTGTGCGATTTCCATAAAATTTTACACAATCTTATTAATTGACCTAATCAAGAAAAAAAATCAAGCAAAAAATTCATACCATGTTTTTTTTTGTCATGTTTTTGCAAACATTACACAAATAAACAAAATCAAACATTTGCGGAAAATAAAATGTGCCAATAAAATATCAGCTGCTGTTGTATGAAAATTGGCAGTGTTTAGGCCTTACGTTGCATTCGCGCAACACAAAACTTCAAGCATATTTTTTGTTTAACCCTGCTTAGATAAGGTACGTCTGCGAGACGTACGCCTTTTGAATTTGTTGCTCTCTCTCTCTCAATCGTCAATTTTAATTTAATTTTTATTTTACTAAACAAACGTTGTTTTACTTCAAAAATGATTTAATGTTAACAGAAATTTATGAAATAAGTGATCTCAATAAGAAAATTATCAATATTCCTTCTAACAACACTGTTAAAAGGATATAAACTAGCATACGCCTCTCAGACGTATCGTTATCTTTTCAGTACAAAAAATAACGTTATCTAACTAGGGTTAAAAAATCAAAAAAAAAATTTTCAAAACTTATTTTTAAATAGTTTAGCATTGCAAAATGCAGCCCACTAAGGAATTTTGATAGGTTTGAAAAATAAGTATTTTTCATGGTACAAAAATATACAGGTAGATTCAATCGAGCAAAATTAAAAGTCATTTGCTTTTTTGACAAATAAAAATAAAATTTTAAGGGTGCAAAAAAAAGTAAGATATACAGAAACTGAATGATATACTACATAAACTAATTGTGTGAAATTGCAGCTCTGTAGCAAAAATGAAAACAGTAGTACAAAATTTGTAAACAAATATTTTTTTCCAATTGTAAATTTTATTTTTATCTGTCGCATTGAAACTACCTGTATATTTTTGTATCATGGTATTTTTGATTGAATCTCAAAAATTCCCCAAAAAAAACCTTTGACTTTGGATCGAAAAAAACGTATGAATATTTAAATAATTTTGAAATTTGAGTTTGGCAGAATCTAAAACCATCAATTCTAATCCAATTCTACCCATTTTCAAGTCTTATGTCTTTGTGAATTACTTAATATAGCGAAATTCCCAAACGTTGCGCAAACGCAACGCTCAGGGCTTAATGGGTTAAGTTGAGAATGCCATAATATATTTGAGATCAAGTTGAGAACAAAGGTTTGAGATTTGAGAAAGCAATTTGATTCAAATGTACCTCAATTTGAGATTAGTCATTAATGTTTGTTGGGATAGAACGCGCATCTCATACAAGCAAACGCGTTGTATGGCGGGTACTGCTGGTAGTACCCTCTGTTATTGACAGCAGATCCCTCTGTTACCAACAGCAGAATTCTCTGTAACTTCAGCGTAACATGTTAGTAGAAGGAAACAAAATAAACATACAGAAGGCTTGCTTTACAAGCAAGAACGTAGTTTTATGTGTTGCGCTCTTTGGTTGCGCTCACTGCAGCGAGTCTGCGTTAGCACACTGCTGCGGCGTGGGACGATTGGGAGGTGAAGACGATGTGCTGTTGCTGTTGTTGCGCTGGCGAAAAGCTGAAATTGTAAAACAATTTCTATTTTCTGGCTGGCTTTTGCTCTTCTTCTATAAGCCTGCTCGGCGTAGCATATTGCTCTCGATCTCACTGTCGACTGTATCGTGCACAAAATCATAGAAAAGAAAATAAAATATGGTTGGCATGGCGCAAGCAATAAAAAATAAATAATATTAAGTAATCAATAAAGACTATTAAAAAGGGAAATGGAAAAAATATAATGCTTGTGTAAAAGAACTAAAATAACAAAATCTAGGATTTTAAATTTACTTCCCAGTATTCGTCACTGAACCATTCTGAAGTAAATTTCTTGCATTAGTCGGATATACTTACTATATGTACACATATGCTTCAGTACCAAGTTTTAGGGTCAACTCCACCCAAATATTTGTACCTTGCAAAAATTGCAGATTTTGTTGTTGAGGCGAGTAGCATTAATACATATTATTGGAAAACGA
The DNA here is from genome assembly GCA_963668005.1 of Melieria crassipennis. Lineage (NCBI taxonomy): Eukaryota > Metazoa > Arthropoda > Insecta > Diptera > Ulidiidae > Melieria > Melieria crassipennis. The sequence continues at coordinate 33,170,504 of OY764963.1, read as the reverse complement.
AAAAAAGGTCGGCGGTGTACTGTTTTTTGCGCTGTGCCATGTAGGCGGGAATAGCGTGGATGTTGTTGACCGTTGTTTTTACTTTAGTTTTAAGTTATCCTTTCGAAAATGCATAAGTTTTTATTGGACAGCAATTATTTTCAATTTTTGTTTTTCAATCGTACTTTTTATACAACCCACAGGCAGTGTTTTCGTAGGAGTGGTAATTAATAATAATTGACTGGCACGACAGCCCACTTACGCGAGACTAAGACCTAGCTTCCCGCAACCACCCGTGTTGTGCGTGTAAATTTGTACGCGGGTGGAAGGGACCTACAGTTTTATGCCGGTTCCGAACGGCAGGTTGGGAGCTTTTTCATAAGCAATTTTTACTCTCAGAGGTTTGCCATTTCCAGCTGAGAGGACAGCCACCGAAAGAGAAAACAAGTTTTCCCGTTATTTTTTTTTAGGTGTTATTACAGGCAGTATTTGAACCTGCTGCCTTCGACTCGCGGTCCAACGCACTAACCAACTGAGCCACGGCGGCTGCCGAGTGGTAAAATAAGAGTGGTAAGGAGTGGTAAAATAAGAAAATCTAATATTGTAACTTTATGGTCAGGTGTAGAATATTTACACTATTCTTAAACGTAGGTCAAAGCTTTATGATAAAATACTTGGTGCCATTTTGGTGCAAAAATTAATCCTATCACGGCAAAATTCTAATGCAATGTTTCAAAAATTTTCAGAAACACATACATTTATAGCAATATTATATATAGAATAATTGTGTTAAAGATATCCTGACTAGGCCGACCGATTGCCAATTTTTAGGCCAACGGATTAATTGAGCGGAAGGGCAAGAGTCAGCCGATGCCGATTCTGTAGAAAATATAAAACGAATGGATTCAATCAAAAACAGTTTATTTTACAAGAGAACAACAACGAAGACCGATGTGGCATCGGCTAAAAAGGCCGATGCCGATTAATCGGTCGGAATCTAATCCTGACATATTTATTGCAATTAACCAAAATAAACTCAACAAAGAATACTATTTGGACAGTTTGGTTAAGTGATTAGTTTATTCATATTATGATTACAAAATCATTCCGAAAAGTACCGACAGATAATTAAACTGTAAAGAATTAAGTAAAGTACCATAATAGTCAAACGGTATGGAGTCCGGAACGGTTTGGAATCAGTACTGCGCTGCTGTTCAATCTGTTGGATTTTGGATAACAATGAGGATGAAGTCTTTGTCAGGGGCCACCATAATTTCATGCTTTTTTGAGCGCACCCGTAAGAAAGTCAAGTCATTAGAAGGATCCAGATCGCGAACAACACCACGAGCTTTATCGGACAGCTGGCTCATAAGGCCTGCATATTGCACTGTGGTTGTATTGTCCAGTGTTGATTTCACGGGTATTCCTGAGAAAATAGGAACATACATAAGTAAAATTTCCGCAAATTGTAAGAATATATATATTAACATTTAAACACCACTTTTGCACAATTTCAAAATGCTAACAATATTTTCATACACGTATCTATGCATCCTAAATAATCTAAAGATATATATATACATATTGTATATATATATTTGGTATATCACATTACCCGAAATTGACTTTTACAAAAAATATATTAATATATTTATGGTATTCACAGTTTGTAGGAAAAATTATTTTGGGCAATTTTCCCTAAAAAATAACGATTAAACTGTGAGCACCCTATTGTATGTATATCTTTCAAGCAATTGTGGGAAAATAAAATTGCCTCGCTAAAATGGCAAACAAGTGTTGAACATCAAATAAAGAAATCGTACCAAAAGTGGCATAAAGTACTCAAAAATATTCGCTCCGGAGATTGTGTCAAGAAATTCAGTCAAATGAATTTTTTTTTTGTTTTCTTGACTATTGACAAAAAGCATGCTCAGCGGTGCGGCAAATTTTGAAGCTAAAGGTATCTATTAAAGTCCTGCATGAATATATTCATTTTGGCGGCTACACTACTGTACATACTGTACGGGTACTTGGTATTCGAAGGATGTGTACAACGAAACGAATAGCAACGAGAACCAGCGAGCGTCGCTTCTCGTTTCTATTCATATTCGGTGAATAGCGAACACTGCAGTGTTCGTATTCGGTGAGAAGCGAATACTGCTGTGCTCGTATTCGGTAATCGAGAACTTTGCGAAGTATTCGAAGATCAACAGTTTCATCGAATATTTTTATGCGCAGTATGTCACTTTTCCATGTGTGTACTTGTGGTGCGGTTGAAGTGGCTTATTAGTTAATACGCAAAATGGAAATTATTGAAGAAAGTAGCATAACAAATAAATAAATATTTATATATATATTAACATAAATATTTCTAAATAATCTTAGGAATAATAAAACGAGTATATTCGAATATATTCGTAGCAATGTGTACTATTATTCGAATGCTTTTGTCCTCGTTTTCCCCGCTTCGAGCGAATATGAATAAATAGTGTACGTCTACTCGTTTATGTTCGGGGCTTACTCGTACTCGAAGAGAGCTGTACTCGTATTCATTCGGACCGATCCGCAGAGATGAAGTGAAGTATTCTATTCAAAAGCATTTGAATGTTTTCGAATAGCAAAAATGCATACTCGTGCAGGACTCTAGTATCTATGTTTTTCATGCTAAGCAAAAACAATTGAGATACCATATGGGAAAATTGCCACGTGGGAAATTTAACATGCTAGATACCGAACCTCGCAAATTCATAATCGATATCACTGATTTACTTTTGATTGGCTGTGAAGTTAATAATATTTTTTTGTACGTTCTGGGTGATTATAATTCCTACGTTGGTATATGGGTGTGAATTATACGCCAATTGTGACAGCTTTTGTCGACACAAATTAAACATACTCTACAACAACATAACCAGATATGTTTATGGGCTAAAGCGATTTGATCATGTCCCCGTCCATTCAAAACAAATCTTTGGTATCACTTTGATAATCTTTTAAATATGCGCACTCTGTTGCAATTGCACAAGATTGTCTACACCTATGAGCCCTATTACTTTCCCCCACAAGGGTAGTCGCGGTGTGGGGGCTTGCCGTGGGCAGGGACGCCGCAGACTAGTCCCCTTCGAGTGATGAACGGAGTGGAATAGTTTGGTGCGGAGTCTGCACGGTCCCAGGGTGTTACCCGGACCGTGCCCACTGGGTGTTTTGCAGCCAGGGGGTATACCGGCTGTATTATTACGGTGCCTTCCTGATACCGGGCCGCCTCAGGAAGTTCAATGGCCTTGCCATGGTATGTGGGCTCTGCCATGGTCGACCAACCCTGTCCCAGCCAGAATTTTTGGCCGCCATCGCCTTCGCCTCGCGCGCGGGCAGTCGGCCGCTCCGCAAATGATGAATTCAACAAAAAGAAATGGCGGTAAAAATAAACGAGGCATGTCACTCGTTCTGCGGGACTACACCGCAACTCAACTTGCAGCAGTACCGGAGCATGCGCTCCACAACACAGAAGTAGACCTGAGGCCTAGCGTGGTGGCGAGGCGCCCACTCAGGGGCGGACGAGGGGCCAGCGGTGCTGGCAGGGGGGAGTATCAAGACGAGGCAGGCCTCTGTTTGGTACCTCTGCTCTGGCAGCATCAATCAGCACTCGTCCCACCACAAGTCAGGTGAGCAAGGCTCTGGCTCTCCCTACTGGTCCAGGAGGCATTCAGTCTAGACTGATGGTAGGGGCGGAGCCCACAGGCTCGGCTCATAGTGCTAGCGCCGCTGCGAATGCACGGGAATTACCACCGTCATCCACCGCTTCGGCGCTGGCAGTAGGCCGAGCTGCCAAACTGCCTCCCTTAGTGTGACCAGGCGACCTGGATGACCCCCTAAGGCGTGGGTTGAGCGGGGCTAAGGTCAAATGGTACCTCCGATACCTCGGGCAAGGACTGAGTAAGAGGGAGGCAGGAGTAAGGCGGTAGAGCATGGGGGAGGACCCACAGCTACGGCGACGGCTGCTCAACCGACTCAACCAAGGAAGAGAGGGAGCGACAACATCACTCCCCCCAATGTCCTGAAATTAAAAAGTCCAGGACGTGTACTCACCCACTGGTTGCTAACACGGGCAAACCCCAGAAGACCGGCCAGTCTGGAGATGGGCCTAAGGCGGGTGCAACGTACTCGAGTGTCCTCAGAAAACCTGAAGCCATTCGAGTGGCGGTTCTGCCAAAGGACTATCCCCAGAAGTCACTGAGTAAGGAGGAGCTCTCTGTCTTGGAAGAAGCTATCGTGGAGGAGATAGCAAAAGGGTCGGCTACCCCATTAGTGCTCACCGGAATCCCTTTCCGGCCGGGACATCTGCTGCTGGACTGCAGTGACAAAGGCACTGCAGACTGGCTTCAGCAGACGGTCCCGAAGTTGGAAGAGTGGAAGGGAGTAGGGCTTCGTGTGTGCCTAGGAGATGATGTCCCCAAGACACACCACGTCACTCTGTTCCTTCCCAGGAGCGCGGGACAGGAACCCAGCAAGCTATTCGCACTGTTACAGGCGCAGAATGCTGGGGTTTCCACTAATCTTTGGAAGGTGGTGACTTCCAAAAACGAGGGCAAGGGCATGTTGTGGAACCTGGTCGTTGACGAGAAATCCTTCGCCGCGATCAGGGAAAACAACAATGCCTTGAACTTCAGATATGGGATTATCCCAGTTCATATTCCCAGGTCTGGAGGCCCGAGCAGTGAGGTAGCACCTCTCATTATACCAGCTGAGTCCGGGAATCCACCGGATAAAGCAGGGGGCTCAGGCACGGTGCAGTCTGCCGCACCCGGGACCTCACCGGACTTCAGGAAGCAAGCCAGAGCAGAATCAGCAGAACTAGGAGCTTCTCAAGATTCCCTTGAGGAGATAAACCTCGAGGCGCTGGGGCTGAGAGGCAGGTCAAACGAGGATGAGGAGCAGCTGTCAGACGAGATCTCGTTGACGACACTGCTTGAGATGGATAAATCCTCTCCTAAGCTCTAACCCTCGAGCAATGAAGGTTGTGCAGAACAACCTTCACCACGTAAAGGCAGCGTCGGCCGTCCTAGCGCAAAAGTTCACCTGAGACCACATCGGGGCGGCGCTAGTGCAGGAGCCCTGGTACTATAAAGGCAGAGTCTGCGGGCTCAACTCGCAGCAAACCAAGGTAATTTGGGACACAAGGTACGAGAAACTTCGTGCCTGAGTGGTAGTTGAGAAAAATACTAACTATGTTTGTATTTCAGAGTACATGTCCAGGGACCTGGTAGCGGTGGCGATGACGGTCCAAATCGAGGGTCGTGACCTCGAGATCGTCCTGGCGTCGGCGTATTTCCCAGGAGAAAACATGGCTGTTCCCCCCAACGAAGTGCAGGGCCTGGTGGAGTACTGCAGGGCAACGCCTTGCCACTCCTAATAGGCGGGGACATGAACGCCCACCACACGATCTGGGGAAGTACAGATGACAATCTAAGGGGTGAGTACCTACTCGATTACATACTAGCAACTAACCTAGTTATACTCAACTCGGGATGCTCCCCGACTTTTGTCACTAGAGTTAGGCAGGAGGTCCTAGACCTAACCATAGGTAACAGTAGGATTAGTGACTATGTATCTGATTGGAGAGTATCCAATGAGCCCTCCTTATCAGACCATAGGATGATCGAATTTAGATTAGCAGCCACCCTAGTGGAGTCATCTCCAATTAGGAACCCCAGGAAGACTGACTAGGAAAAATTTACAAGGCTGCTGGAACAGGATCAACCCTTGCTGGATTCTCGGGGCAGGATGCGGCATCCCCTCGAAATCGAGCAGGCAGTTGAAACAGTAAACGGGGCAATAATCAATGCTTTTCACTCAAGTTGCCCTGAGAGTAGGAGGACCAGGAAGAAATCCACACCGTGGTGGAATACCACCCTGGCGAAACTCAGAACAGACACGCGGAGGCTCTTTAACAGGGCAAAGCGAACAGGTGACTGGCAGGAATACACTACTGCTCTCACTATCGAGTCGTCTGATTTTTTCTACTACAGAGATTATAAGAATATTAACGTAGAAGCTTTAGCAGCTGAGGCTAATTCCCTCCTGTGGAATAATTGCTGGTTCTTGGTTGATGTAAATGAAAAACTCAGTCATTTTACAGAATCAGTTAACTATCTTTTTGACAAATTTGTCCCTCAGAAAAAAATTAAAATCACTAACAAAAACAGCCTTGGTTCACTAGAGATGTGCTTAGCGCAATTAAAAAAACGTAATAATAGCTACAATATTTGGAAGCGTAGTAACAGAAATGAAAACTGGGAAGTATACAAATGCCAGCGAAATAGAGCTACTGCAATAACGCGTAAGGCTAAGGAGATGTTTTTCCAATCTAAACTTAATTCGCATCTTCCTTCTAAAACGCTATGGAATAACTTAAAATCCCTTAATGTGAGGTATAAACTGAAAAATGATTGTAAAATTGATATTGATGTGATAAATGAGTTCTTTTTATTAAAACCGTTGGAGCAAAATTGTACTTTTGAGCCTAATCCTAAATTAGTGCGCGACCTGCCCAATAAATTTGATTTTTCACATGCGTCGGAGTCTGAAGTTACGCAATATATTCTTTGCATTAAGTCTAATGCAGTAGGTGAGGATAAAGTTAGCCTGGAATTTACAAAGTTGATTCTGTCTTACATAATTTCATCTTTTACACATATCGTCAATTCTTCTCTAACAAGAAGAATTGCGAAGAAGAATAATCCCATTTTACCTCAAGACTTTCGGCCCATCAGTATTTTACCCTCCTTATCCAAAGTACTTGAAAAGCATATCTTAGCTCAAATGATGAAGCACATATATGAGAATAATTTAATAATAATAATAATTGACTGGCACGACAGCCCGCTTACGCGAGACTAAGGCCTAGCTTCCCGCAACCACACGTGTTGTGCGTGTGAATTTGTACGCGGGTTGAAGGGACCTACAGTTTTATGCCGGTTCCGAACGGCAGGTTGGGAGCTTTTTCATAAGCAATATTTACACTCAAAAGCCTTTGACACTGTTAGTCACGCTATACTTCTCCAAAAGCTTGATAAAAACTTCGGTTTTAGTAGTAATGCAATTAAATTCATAGAAAGCTTTTACAAATCGATGGCAGAGGGTGGTTTCGAAGGATAGTTTTTATATAAATGACATGGTTCAGTGCTGCCAAAGCGTTTCTATACATCTATACGCAGATAATGAACAAATTTATTTCTCTGCACCTATAGGTATTGTGGAAGATTTAATACAAAGAACAAATGATGATTTGATCTCTATTTTTTCATGGTCTAGACATAACAATCTTAATTTAAATGCATCCAAGACTAAAGCAATTGCTATATCCCATTATCCTTACGACTTGAACAATTTCTCACCCATTACATTAAATTATACTGTTACCAAATATGAGAAGGTCGTTACTAGTCTTGGATTTAAATTGAACTCAACCTTGACATGTGTTGATCACGTCAATTGTTCGGTCAGCAAGATGTATAATGTACTTAGGCAGCTTTGGAAAACTGCTAGTTTTATTCCTCGACATAAAACTAAAACTTGTTAAAACCCTGATAAAGCCAATAATATCGTACCAGGAATTAATATATGGTCACCCTGATAGTGCGTCTCTGCGAAAGTTGCAACTACTAGTCAATAATGCAGCTAGATATGTATACTCCAAAAGAAAGTTTGACTCCATCTCTAAATTCTCCATAAATATACTGGATTGCAGTATATACTCATTCTTTAATCGTCGCTCCTTCTTGCATAAACTAATTCATACTCGTTGTCCAAGTTATCTTTTCTCAAAACTGAGCTTTGCACATTCTAGTCGTACATGCAACTTCATAGTGCCACGTACAAATTTTTTCACTTCATCAAGAATGTTCTTCGTTAGAGCTGTACAATTATGGAACTCGTTACCATGTGACTTAAAGGCCGAATCTAATTTACGGCGATTCAAGCTGGCAGTTTATAATACTTATGCCATGTAGATTAATACTCGAGTCCTCTCTCTGTTCTTATATTCTATGGCTCTTTTCTCTTTTTCTTCCTATCATTCTTCCCTTCTAAATTTCTTTTTCTTTTCTTTTTTATTTTGTAAGCTTCAATTGTGTATCTTAATATGTCTTTGTAAAGCACTATAAAAGATGAAATCTTAATTGTGCAATGATTGTTTAAATGAATAAATGAAATGAAATAAAAATGATGAGTCATATTTTACGATTGAGAGAAATGTGTGGCAACCAAATATTATTTTTAATTTTCTGACCACAAAGCGATTGAAAAAGAAAAGCATATTGCAAAAATAAAGTTTCCAGGGAAGGCTCTATTGTAGCTGGCTATCAAAGAGCGCAATATCAGTGGGCCAGTACTTTGTAAAGGATGTTTGACTGTAAGCGCTCGAACTTACGTGGACAAATGTTTGCCAGCACTCCAAAATTTCATCAAGAAACACCATCGACGCACAGTGGGGTATTTGATGGCCAAAATGGCGATTAATTCAAAAAATGAAATTCAAATATCTTGATAATATTTGGTATGGTTGGAAAGTAGATAAAATTTGGCATCACTGGGTGAAAAAATAAATGATCTACATTGAACGGTATTGTCACAGCACGCTTTGCAAAATGCATATTTGTTCATTGCTCCGTTGTGTTTAGAGCGCGTTACGCATTTGCCAGTGATTTGAAGTGCATTTTTTAATATCATTGTTGTAAAACTTAATTTTTTTAATATGGAACCTTCAACCTCAGGTATTGTACTAATGTTTAAACAAAATTATGTTTGTAGAATATGTGTATTAATAATTTATAAAAATTTGTTAGTTATAGTCTTAAAATTGTACATATGTAGAGGATATAGGTAGACATATAGTTACTTAGGCTGTGAAAGGCCGTAATAATTTTGTACGATATGTAAAGAACATATATTTGACTACTATATTGCAAAAAATTAAAGTGCACTTTTGTGCATTTTCTGAAATATTGAAGTTTTAGTGCTTCAAAGTCAGTGCCAAATTTTGTGATCTCGCTTGATCTTCATGGAGTAATGAATGTTTTTGTTATCATGTGTTTCTGTTTTGTTTTTGTTATTCTACTGCAAGGCACTACAAATAAGGTTGGGCATATTAGTTTTGTTAATATTTTTACTGTACCTTCGTAAAAAAAATGCCATATGAAATTCTTATAATTTCTGATTTGATCATATACAAGGTGCAACCCAAAGTAAACAGGACTTTTATAAAATAAAGAAAACGGATGATTATTTTTGTATAATTCTTTTTATTTATTCAAAATACTCTCCTTCTGCTTCGATACAACGTTTTGCACGGTCCAAAAGCATTTGGAATGAGTGTTTTAGGTCATCGGCCGGCATCGCCTTCAGAATGTTGGTACAAGCCTTTTGGATGTCCTCAACGTCCTTATAACGGTTTCCTTTCATCGGCAAATGCAACTGACCGAATAAGTAGAAGTCACAGGGAGCCATATCAGGCGAATACGGTGAATGATTGATGGTAAAAATGCGATTTTTGGTCAAATAATCGGTCGTAACTAGGGCTCTGTGAGCCGGTGCATTATCATGCAATAAACGCCAACTTCCTTCCTCGCGATATTCTGGCCGAATACGACGAATGCGATGCACCAAACGCTTCAAAACTTCAACATAAAACAAAGCGTTAATTGTTTTTCCCGGTGGAACAAACTCTCGATGAATTATTCCCTTTGAATCGTAGAAACAAATGAGATGAGTTTTGATTTTTGACTTCTCACGGCGGGTTTTTTTCGGATTTGGCTCATCTGGGTGCTTCCATTCGGCACTTTGACGCTTTGTTTCGGGATCATATTGAAAGCACCACGTTTCGTCACCGGTTACGATGTTGAACAAGAAATTTGGATCACGTCTGGCTTCCCGAACGATGTCTTTTGCGTGCTCAATTCTCTGCGCTTTTTGGTCGTCGGTTAAAGTGTGCGGAATGAAGCGAGAACACACTTTACGGAGACCCAAATGTTCGGTTAAAATGCGATCAATTGATGTTTTGGAGATGTTCAATTCCATTTCCATCAATTCCAATGATGATTTTGGCTGCATTTTGATAAAATCACGCACAGTTTTGATGGCATCGTCAGTAATCACAAATTTCGACTGGCCGACGTGTTCGTCGTCATTCAAGTCTTCACGACCATTCTTGAATCGATTCAACCACTCATTAACACGGCCACGGGATAAACAATCATCACCATAAACTTGCTTTAACAATTTAAACGTTTCGGTAAAAGCTTTACCAAGTTTAAAACAGAACTTAATATTAGCTCTTTGTTCGATCGACATTCTCGTACCAAAGTTAAAAACATACTGTCACATTGAGCGGGATATTTCGGCGTCTACTAGACCAAATGTCATGAAATTTACACAGTATGTGAATGAAAGATGTACCTTTCCAACGCATGTCCTCACACATAGATGGCGCCACCAGAAACGTCCCTATTGCAAAAGTCCTGTTTACTTTGGGACGCACCTTGTATTTTGACATTCCGAGTTAAAGTGACCCTGTCATTGATACGAGTATATTCAGATTTCAAACCTATTTCTAGACATATGTGTAGGCTTCTATATAAGGGTAGAATTGGAAGGTTGATAAAAAGGTTGCACGTTATACTGATAGTGGTTTCTTGTGGCCATGAGGTAGATATTGCAAAGTTTCGAAATTACGCACATGATACTGCGAGATATTTTGTATCAAAGTATCCATGGTGCAATATGCCACCTACGGTGCACAAATTTCTAATTCATGGGCCAGAAATAATACACCACGCTCTGTTACCAATTGGCCAATTAACTGAGGAAGCTCAAGAAGCACTGAATAAAGAATTTAAAAAATACAGAGAACATTTTACACGCAAGACTAGCAGAGAAAAAACCAATCATGATATTTTGCATCGATTTCTTGTTGCTTCCGATCCAATTTTATCAAGTTTAAGGAAACTTCCTAAAAAAAAGATTCTACACCTACCACTATCAGCTATTGAACTTTTAAAATCACCATCTGCAAAAACTTCAACACATAATACTAATTTCCAGTCTGGTAATGATATTGGGTTTGATGATGATCATGATGATGATGATGATGATGATGATGATGATGATGATGATGACGATGATGATGATACTGATGATAATAATAGTGATTAAATTTAATAATTCCAGTGTGAGAAGCCCAAAACATGAAATATTTACTTAAATTGAATAAATTTAATTAAAAAAAAACAACAAAAATTTTTTTTTTGTTTCAATTTGTCTTATATATGTTTCATCTATGTAAAAAAATACTTTACATTCATTTTAATAGCTCAGGAGAATTGATCGCCGTTTTCAATGGTCAATACCCCACTGTGCGACGTGACCAATTTATATTTTGGCCCGATTACACTAAAGTAACGTTAGGCAATTTAAATGAGCGCAAAATTGAATTTGTACCGAAGGGCTGCCCAAATGATCCGCAATTAAGACCAATTGAATCTTTTTGGGCAAACTTTAAAAGAAAGATGTATGCCAACGGATATAGAGCCAAAAATGTTGATTGCTTGATTTATGAAATCCAAAGAGTGCTGAAGAACATTGATACAAATGGAATTCAGAGGCCCATGAACAAAGTTCCTCAGAATATACGGAAAGCGAGCCGCAAACTCCAGTAAATTAACTGAAGTGTAAAAGTTATTTAACCCATTTCTGCCGGGTACCAGTTCCGCCCATACGATTTTGATAAAATTTCATACACGACCTAGAAGTGACCCAAAATGATCAGAAACAAAATTTCAGCTTTATATCTCTGCACTTTGCTGAGATATTCATTAGGTATTTTGTACCCATTACGCAGCAATGGTAGCTTTTTTTCCATACTTTGTGAAGTGATCAGCTAAACACGTGAAGAAAGTTGTATTTTTTACAGGTGGGTTAGGAGGCAGATTTTTGTGAAGTTCTAGTGGCCTTAGACGCCACATTTTCCACCTCCGGAAAATTCACGATTTTTTGAGTCTGGTAACTCTAGCTAGATGGCGAAATTTTAGGGTGACCTTCACTAGGTTAAGGTAGTTCCATCTTTACCCTAACTATCCCTATCAATGGTTTTGAGAGATCTCAAACATTGACTTTTTTGTGATTTAAAAAAAAAATCAATTTTCATGCGTAAAATTTTACCTATTAGGCAGCAATGAGTTAATAAACTATAACCAAATTAAATAACTTTTATGTAACAGTTTATTACTGATATTTAAAATTTGTTCGTATTTCGTTTTGGAAACAGTATACATAAATGAGTTAGGATGACAGAAACTAGATTGAGAAAATATTTCGTTTTTTTACTGAGCGAATCATTAGGTCTGTTTGGGTACGGATAATTTGTCTGAATTTGTACACATTTTTACTGGATCCTGTTTGTGTACGCCAAATCTCTTGCAACGAAAGAGAAACGGAGAGCGTACAGTGACAGTTCATTTCGTTCATTTCGCAAGTTTTTACTGGAGAAATTTTGTCCAGTAACTTTTAGCCAGTAAGAAGAAGAACAAGAAAAACATATGACTGGCTGCCATATGATCGAAAGACAAAGACAAATAATTTTTGCAAAGAATTTGTTCGTTCGCAAGTCTGCTGATCCACAACCGTCTTGCTCAGCTTTTCCTGCTGCAGCTGAAAGGGAAAAATCGCAGATTGAGCGCAACGAACCATTTGCCTTTTGCATTAAATGTCTGATTTAACTTAAGTTTCCCTACAGCTTCAAATCTGAAACGAAACTTTTAAATCAGCTGTTTCTTCCTTTAACCCTCCTGTTTACACAATTTTTCCTGTGTATTATGAATGTGTGAAGTCCCACTGGTGAAACCAAGAGTTAAAACTTGTAAATTCTTACAAATTCCTGTTTGTTTACTTGTTTGGATAGTTTGATTTTTGGGAGCGTAAGCTGGCTTACTCTCCTGATATTTTTTACTGGATAATTTTTTACTAGAAAAGTTCCCAAACAGACCTATTGACAACCATCTATCCATAGTGAAATCAATAAAGTGTTCCAAGTAGATGACATACACTTATTTCTCTAAATAGCAATTGTTAATGTGTAAATTTATTTGTTTCAGTTCGATAAACCTTTATTTTGTTGTAAAATAGCACAAAATTTAAAATTTACTTTCAGTACTCCAGAAATATATATTATACATATGCGCGTATATGGCAGAAACATTTGTATAAATCAAAAGGACACCTTCTCGCCATACCGACTTATTACCTCTTTAGCACTGATATGTACTGTAAATACCATTCTAAGGGCAACAAAATTGCATGTATATAAAAAAACATAGTTGAATGCAGAACTTTCAGCCTTAGGCATAATAGGGCAATTCGCGATAACGTGCAAATAGCTCGGCAAATGCATCTCATTTCAAATATTTTCCATCAACACTGAGCACACTTTTTAAAATTTCATGGCAACTCGATTGCAGAACAAATTCACAGCTGTTTTTGAAGAATAAATCAAGAAGAAGAAGAATAGAATATTTGCGCCGTGGGAGCCTGCGAAAACAATTCACACCTCTAACTCCAGCGCTTCTCCTCCTCCGTCCACTTTTAATTCGGTTTTTCTCTTTTTATTTTCTTTTCGTCGGCTCCATCTCGACAATTCTGACAGCTGATTGATTGGCAATTCTGTGTTGCCCATGCCCAACAATATGCAATAGGGTTTCAGTGTTGCAAATTTGAAGCTGCCGGGCAAGGGCAAATGTGGACATTTTGTTGTTGCGTTGAAAATATTTGCGATCACATTTTGCACATACCATAATGCAAGACCGTTTGCTCGTTATCGTGAACTGCCCTTATGTGCACATTTGCACTTTGTGGTGCAAATATTCTATTCTTCTTCTTCTTGATTAATTCTTCAAAAACAGCTGTGAATTTGTTTTGCAATCGAGTTGCCATGAAATTTTAAAAAGTGTGCTCAGTATTGATGGCAAATATTTGAAATGGCATGTATTTGCCCAAATATTTGCACGTTATCGCGTATTGCCTTATTTTGTTGTTGCGTTGAAAATATTTGCCATCACATTTTGCACATGCCATGATGCAAGACCGTTTGCACGTTATCGTGAACTGCCCTAATGTATTTTATGTTAGAGAAACATAGAAACCGCATTGTCGTGGGTTTTTTGGCAAAGACAGCCCGTTTTCCTGGCATGTAGTTGCGTTTTTGGTGCAGAACGTATCTCCTTTTACAGCACAGACGGGTTATGAAATCTGACATTTGTCAGCATGACATTAACTGTCAGAAAATAAGTGTACGATGAAGAGAGAGTTCCTGCTATCTGGCGCATGATGCAATAAACAAGGTGGTGTAAGCTCGTGACAGTTTCCTCGATTTTGGCAGTTCATGCTCCCTTGAAAAAAACATTGTTGCTTCTTTTAAAAAATACTTTTTTCCTTAGCAAAAAAAAATAGCGCAGTGAAGAAATAGTACTTTCCAGCAGAAAACATAACGAACAACATTGTCTCTAATTTGAATTTTATCACCTCAGAAAACAAATGGCGTATGTTCAATTTGATTCAATGGAACATAAGGCATCCGTTTTCTCAGCCAAAGATATACATATTAACATATGTTTGAAAATACAGTTATTTTCAAACAAATATATTGTGCTCATTTTTCTTTGATTGTGTTTTTTAAATTTGCGATGCCGAAATCCAGCTGCAGTTTGTGCCATCGAACTTGGACACACGAAAATGTGTCCCTGTTTCATGTGCCGCAGAATCCAGTTACGAGGGAAATATGGAGCAAGGCTTGTGGAGTGAACTTCATTCCCACCGCGAAGGTGTGTGCTCTTCATTTTTCAACGCAGGACTTTTGCTCTGAGCCAGGCGAGAAGAAACGGCGGTTGAGAAAAAACGCTATCCCAATAGCAATAGATAGCCTTGATTCTTGGGATGAGTGTGCCGAAACTTCTCGCACCCAAGATGGCTCCACGCAAACAGAGTAAGCCCAATAAAAACTTGAATGGTATTGAAATGTTTATGTTAGCGTATTACCTTTGCAGTCCATTTACCGAAAGTGCGTTGCAACTCGAAAACGAGCGATTGCGCAAGACAGTGCAATTACTGCAAAATGAAAATGAAAAGCTGCGAGTTCAAGTTAGCGAACTTGATGCACTTCGCGAGAGCATGTGTTCAATTTTTACAGAGGGGCAGATCAGATACAAATACATTGGACAGAAGCAGATATTTCGTGGGCCATTACTCTGCACGCTGCTGGTCCCAGAGCGTATAACCATTTGTACTGCAAAGGCTTCCCACTGCCGTGCAATTCAGAGAGGGGATTCTCCATTTTATAATTGATGCAATGGAGAATCACGAACATCCTTCACTGTCCGACCGGCTTTGCGTCCTTGCTTTCGACGAAATGAAAGTGGCGTCCGTGTATGAACACGACCCACTAACAGATAGCGTAAAACAGCCAAGCAATTACGTACAAGTGACTATAGCTCGAGGGTTGAAGACATCGTGGAAACAGCCGGTCTTCTACGATTTCGACTGCAAAATGTCGAAATCAATACTCGACGCCTTGATCTTGCGGCTCGATGAAGCAGGGTAGCCGGTGGTCGCAATTGTTTCCGACATGGGAGGAAGTAACCAAGCTTTGTGGAAGGAACTGGGTGTGTCGACGGGTATGTGTGCAGGTGCTTTAACTCGTTAGCCTTCCAATATAATTATAAATTTCATATCTTTCCCAAATACATAAAAAACGTGGTTTCGAAACCCATCAAACGAAGAGAAAAAAGTTTTAGTCTTTGCTGATGCCCCGCATCTCTTAAAACTTTTTCGAAACCACTTTCTCGACACTGGCTTCGTTGTCGATGAGAAATTCATAACGGTGCAAACTGTGAAACAAGTTATGAACTATTCATCAACTTCTGACGATTGCATTGTACACAAACTCACAGAAGAGCACCTGACAGCGCATCATTCAGGCAGGCAGAAGGTGAAGTTGGCCGCGCAGCTTCTTTCACATACTACTGCGAACGCTATTCGGCATTGCTATGTTACTGGCTTGCCTTTGTACAACCCTTGCGAGACTGCTGAAATGATCGAACTAGTGAATAACTGGTTCGACATTTTCAATACCAAACTCGCCACTTGCCATCAAAACTCATTTCAAAAGCCGTTTGGTAAGGACTTAGAGGTGCAGCTCGAAGTCCTTGCTAAAATGAGAGAACTCGTACGCAAACCGATAGTGCCTAATCGAAAGGCGCTATTACCGTTTCAGAAGGGAATGTTGATAAGCATTACGTCCTTAACGGATCTTTTCGTATATCTTCAGAGCAAGTACGGATTGGAGTACATATTGGCCCATCGTTTGAACCAGTGTATTGTCGAGCACTTTTTTGGAGCAATGCGTTCAAAGGGCGGTCTGTATGACAATCCAAGTCCGATGAATTTTAAATACAGACTTCGGAAGTATTTACTAGGTATGTGAACTACACAATATATAAGTATATAGTAACTATGTTAGTTCTAGTTCTTATTTCCCTTTCAATAATCGATAGCACGCAATACGGAAATTTTGGGCTCGGCAGGAAATGTGCAACTTGACGACACAAGATGGCTTCAATTAGAAAAAGTCACCGGAGACACTGTACAGGACTTTTTATGCGAAAAAGACGAGGCAGTGGTTGACATTCCCATGGAGCTGTTTGAGGACTGGGACTACAACGACGAGTCCAACCTCAACTCATTACATGAGGATGCTTTGGAGTATGCAGCTGGCTACATCATACGAAAGCTAAAGCTGAACCAATACGAGTCCACCGAGCCTACCTACACATGGGTTACAGCATTATCGAGAGGCGGCATTAAAAAGCCCAGCAGCGACTTTTTGAACCAAATTAAGTTGCTGGAAAATGCGTTTATAAAACTGAACGGAACTCAAATAGTGGCCAGTGAGCACTTCACAAAGAAGCTGCTCGAAATGAGTACCACTAATGACTTGCCAGAAAGCGTAAAGAAGCTTTTCTTCAAATGCCGGATGCACTTCCGCATCTGAACAAGATGCTAAGAAGCAAACACAGATAAAGAGTTTTCTGGGATTAGGTGCAGCGGAGCATCAGTAAAGTGCTAACAGTATTTCTGCATTCAAATTCCTTCTGTGTGGCCGGCCTTCAGCCGGGCGCTTGAAAAATAACCCTCATAGGAGCAACTAGTGTGCCGGAGTATAAGTAAAGTGCTAATAGTATTTCTGCATAAATTCATGAATAAAATGTACATTTATACCGAATTTAAACATTTCAATATGTCATGTCGCTTATCTGTATATAAAAACTTTGAACCTCGATATCTCGAAAACGAAGCGAGATATCGAAAAATTTTATTCATTTTCGATTTATTTTCGGTCAATCTATCTGAAAACATCATCAAATGGCGGCGCCACGGGCCGTAGTATCCCCAAATGTCCTATTACGTCTTGTTTGCATTGCAACGCACGTAATATAAAATCTGCTACAAAATATGTTATATCCCCGGTTCGTCTTCTCGTAACTAAGATCTGACTACGCCCCTGGAGCAAATGATAGCTGAGCAGCGATTTCGGTCGTAAATAACTGCAAAATCGATGTGTCCCGGGAATTGCACAATATAATACGATTTTTTGGGTTATGACAAACTTCCAACGATGTTTTTTACATTGGTTCTTGAGTAAAAACTTTTTCGTTAGTCGTCATAGGTATTTAAGAATGCAAAACGGGGATCAAAAAGTAACTACGTTCGTATAACACGCACCAACTAGGCATTAATGAAATTTCACGTAGCACTATAGAATTGGAACAATGCACAGATTAACAAAATATGAATTACTTGTTACCTTCGTTGTTGACCACAATTGTACCGACAACACCCTTGTGGGACTGAATACGCTTCAAAGTCTCCTCAACTTCCTGGGACTACTTGGGAATATACATAATGATTTTGTTGTTAACGTTCCAAATGATTTCTATGCTCACCATTTTGTAGACTAAGGCTTAATATTTGAAAATTGGAAAAGTATGGAAAGTACTGAGATGCCTAAAAACAAATTAATGCTGTCATTCACCAAGCACAAAGCAATGTGAGGGTTGCAGTCAACTGGAAACTTCGTACCAAGGCAAATTAATAAGGTAGTGGTGGCAACACAGCTGATTAAACTTTTTTCTTCTCATTTTCTTTTGCTTTCTTCTCATTTTCTTTTGATTTTTCGCGAATGGGCATCCTCATTGTCAAAAATTGGTAAAATTGTTTTTGTGTTGCTTGTGTTTTAATTTGATTTTGACAACGAGGATGCCCAAAAGCACTAACAAAATACATGGGAATTTTGTTTTTGCAGTAATGCCATCACCTTATTAATACACCTTGCTTCGTACGACGAGATTGTGTCGTTGCCATCGTTATGAAAATTTAATCAATTCAACGGCTCGTTTCAGAAAATAGTGAAAATACTTTTTGTTCTGTGTGTGTACTTCTCAATTAAAAATATTGTCAGTAAGGAGGCGTAAGTAAGCTTACACCCCAAAAATTAAAACTATTAAAAAAAACCAGACAAACATAAACTTGTAAAGATTTTCAAATTTAACTCTTGTATACACCAGTATGATTTGTTACATTAAGAACACACAAGGAAACGAACATAAACAAGAGGGTTAAAGAAAGAAACAGCTGAATACAAAGTTTTATTTGAACTTTGAAGCTATAGGGAGACTTAAGTTTAATTAAACATGTTGTGTCAAAGGAAAACACGTTCGTTGGACTCAAACTGCGAATCTTTCAGGATGTTCTTCTTCAGCTGCAGCAGGTAAAGCTGAGCAAAAAAGTTGTGGCTCATAACTCTCTCGAACACACAATTTTTCTGCCGATTCCATTTGCATCCAAATGCTTACAAAATTTATTTGTTTTAGCAGCCGATCATCACTTCAAATCTTCTAGCCATAGTGAAATAAATAAAGTGAACCAGATAGGGAGCGGCACCCTTAAAAAATGTCAATTGCTTTGAAAATTTGTTTTGTTACAAATACTTTCCCACTTTCTTTTTTGCTGCACATTTAAAGGTACTGAATACATGGTGTTATCGCGAACCCGATCAGGGAAAGTGAAACACACACGCACAGTTTATTTACTGTAGATTCACTCCTTTTTTATTATGAAATGAACAACTATTTGAATGTATACTCCCGACCGGATTTTATCCGGTATTTTTGCCGCCGTTTCGTTCACGCAGACTCCAAAGTAAATACTAAGTAGCGCCACTCTTTGACAACCAGACGTCGATTCTGTATGACAAGAACTGTCAAATTGTTGTTGTTCACGTGTAAAACTGAACTCACCACGGTGGCCGGACACCGAAGGCAGGATTGCGTGTACGTGAAAAATACTGAACAAATTGCGGTTTCTATGATTTCCCTAAACGTAACTTAAGACGATTTTATAAAGGAATCGCTGACTTTTTATGTTGGTATAACCAGAGAAAAGAAAGATAAATAAAATTCTCATAAATTAGTCGGTTTTTACCAAAATTTATGAACAAATTTAAATTATTTCGTTTGTTATTTAAGAGCAACTCTGCCTTTGTTATATATATTCACCACAAGTCATTTTCAGTTGCAAATTAAATTCAAATGATATTTTTTGAATATATTGGCGAATGATTATATTGTTACGAAAATACCAGTTCTAGTGGGCTAGTACGAATCACTGGATTGTGCAATTTGAAATAAACAAACACACTTAGTTCCTCGAACGCAGTCAATAAAAACCAACAGTCACTTTATTTCACAGGTTTACACTTCACTGTCTTTACACTTAAATATTCGCTTAATTATTCCGCGTGGCAACTCCGCTAGTCAAAATCGGACTGACTCGGTGCGCCGCACCCGGCTGCCTTTTATACCTGTCCGGCCATCGCGCAGATCGTTCTCGCATATTTCGGAGTCGGCTAAAGGTTTCCATGATGATCGCGACCATCATTGCCAGGTTAGACTAGAAGTTTCCATCATTGCCAGGTTGGACTAGAAGTTTCCATCATTGCCAGGTTGGACTAGAAATTGCCATCATTGCCAGGTTGGCCTAAAAGTTTCCCTTATTATCGCGGCCGTCGTTGCCAGATTGAATTATAGCACGGCGCGTAGCGACAGGGTTGCTTTGCACAGAGACAGACTCTCTTATCGTTACACTGCCCACCACTTAGACTTGTTCGACCCGAACAAGTGCCGAGGTTCCGCTGTGATAAGGCGCCAGGCGCTCCAAATGGACTACCTTCAGCTTAGCGCTTTTATTGCTGCAACGTTGAATCCTGTAGACCACGTCGTTAATTTTAGTCACGACTTTGTAAGGTCCTTCCCATGACGTTTGAAGTTTCGGAGACAAACCTTTCCTCCGCTGCGGGTTGTAGAGCATTACCAGATCGCCTCCTTGGAACCCCGATGAGTTGGCCCGTAGATCATATCGGGCTTTCGCCTTATCGCTGACCAGTTTGGTGCGGCGCCTTATAAACTGGTGAATTTCCTCGAGCTCCGCCCGCTTATTGATCACGTAGTCCGTCTTAACGCCTCCCGTCGTGCTGACTACCCCGAACTTCAAGTCGGCGGGTAACCGCAACTCCGTGCCGAACACTGCTCGGGCTGGAGTGAGTGATGTTGTGTCGTGCGGGGCTGACCTATACGCCATCAGGAACAGGGGAATATGCGTGTCCCAATCCTTTTGATTCCCGCCTACCACTTTCCGCAGGTATTCCTCCAGTGTCCGGTTAAAGCGTTCCACCATGCCGTCGGACTGTGGGTGCAAAGGCGTGGTACGAGTTTTCTTTATCCCCAGTAGCTCACACACTTCCTTGAAAACCGCAGACTCGAAATTCCGGCCTTGATCTGAATGCAACTCCAACGGAACTCCGAACCTGGCTACCCAGTTGTTTACCAGCTTTTCCGAGATCGTAGTGGCCTCCTGGTTAGGAATAGGGTACACTTCGGGCCATTTGCTGAAGTAATCCATTACCACCAGCACATATTTGTTGCCTTGAGTGCTAGTTGGGAATGGGCCGGCGACGTCCATAGCAATCCGCTCGAAGGGCGCTCCCACGTTGTACTGCTGCATGCGGCCCCGAGACCTTCTTGTCGGACCTTTCGCGGCTGCACATCGGTCACAGCTCTTAATCCATTCGGCTACAGATTCCTGGCATCCTACCCAGTAGAATCGTCTTTTTATCTTGGCGACGGTTTTGGTGATGCCCAGGTGCCCTCCACTGGAGTCGTTATGGTATGCCTCGATGACCTCGTTGATTCTGCATTTCGGCACTACCATTAGGGAGTTGCTGGTCCGACCATCCGCGCTCTCCCATTCGCGATACAGGCATCCTTCCCTCAGCCGCAGACTTTCCCACTGCGCCCAGTAAGCCTTAGCGATCGGGCTTTCACCGGCCATCTCCTGCCAGTCCGGACGTGCGCCTTACTCCTTGCCTTCGACGATTTTTGCAAGATCCGCATCCTCACGCTGGTCCTTTTGTAGCCTCTCCGCAGACCACTCTTCCTCTGGCATAACGCTTACCAACCGGACGTCCACTATCTGTTCTTTGCTTTCGGCTCGCGAGCACTGCCTGCATTCGACTTTGCACGGACGGCGTGACAAGGCATCGGCATTTCCATGGCTACTGCCCTTGCGATGCTCTATCGTGTAGTCGTAGCTCTGCAGTCGCTCGATCCACCGCGCCAATTGCCCTTCAGGATCTTTAAAGTTCAGGAGCCATCTCAATGCCGCATGATCTGTGCGCAGGCGAAACCTTTGTCCATACAGATATTTGTGGAAGCGTTTTACGCAGTCCAATACCGCCAGCAGTTCTCTCCGCGTCACACAGTAGTTGCGTTCCGGTTTCGACAGAATCCTACTGTAGTATGCTATCACTTGTTCTTGGCCGTCTATTATCTGTGATAGCACACCGCCAATACTATGCCCGCTTGCATCTGTATCCAGCACAAACATCTCTCCAGGCACGGGGAAGGCCAGAATTGGAGCAGTGCACAGTTTTTCCTTCAGACGCGCAAAAGCCTGCTCCTGCTCTTCGTTCCACTCGAAAGCTTGGCTCTTTTTCGTCAGTTTGTGCAAGCTGCTGGCTATGCTCGCGAATCCCGGAACAAATCGGCGGTAGTATGTGCACAGGCCCAGGAAGCTGCGGAGTTCGTGTAGATTGCGTGGCCGGGGCCACTCCTTCACCGCCGTGATTTTGCCTTCATCCGTATGTACTCCGCGGGCAGAAACCGTATGACCCAGATACTTGACCTCTTTTTGGAACAGCGAGCACTTCTTCGGGTTAAGTTTAAGCCCAGCTTTTTGTATCCGCTCGAATACCTCCTTCAGCTTTCCCAGGTGGTCGTCGAAGCTTTTACCCATCACGATTATGTCGTCGAGGTACACCAGGCACGTCCGCCAATGCAGCCCCTTTAGCACGCGTTCCATTAGCCGCTCGAATGTTGCTGGTGCGTAGCAGAGTCCAAACGGCATGACGGTGAACTGCCACAAACCATCGCCCACACTGAAAGCCGTTTTCTCCTTGTCCTTGTCTGCAAGCTCTACCTGCCAATAGCCGCTGCGTAAGTCGAGCGTGGAGAACCACTGTGTGCCTGACAGCGTGTCCAGGGTGTCATCGATCCGCGGTAGTTGATAACTGTCCTTCTTGTTCACATCATTGAGCTTCCGATAGTCCACACAAAACCGGGTACTGCCATCCTTTTTCTTGACTAGCACGACCGGCGAGCACCAGGGGCCCGAAGAAGGCTCTATGACCTTTTCTTTCCGCATGTTTTCGATCAAGTTTGTGACCTCTTCCCTCTTCGCCTTCTGTTTCTGCTTGGCCGTCAACTCGCTGCTCCACTGGTTCTCCTGCGGTATGGCGTCCATATTAAAACCGCTCTTCTTATTTTCTCCCGGCGGGCTACTCTCGCAATTGACCACTGCTACAGCTTCCTTACAGTCGCCAATTACCTAATCTTTCCAGACATATCTGGGTGCATTCAGGGGGTTCAGTATTCTGACCGGTATTCTGCCATTCCTAGGTTCCACTAATGTACGTCCGATGATAATGTTGTCGTGTCTTTGTTTCGGTGCTTCTACAACCCACAGCCGACTCGTCCCCTCGTCCTCGTCCACCTTTGCCCACACAATCGCCTCAGAATTCGCTGGTATCCTCCGGTGTTGACACGATACAACCTTCCTTACCGCCACGCTTCACTCATAGCCGGTGTGCAGCGGGAATTCAACGTTGGCATATCTCAGCACATGTTCTTCCAGGTCCAGCGTAAAACCGTGCCTAATCATGAAATCCACGCCGATAATCCGCGACAATGAACTCATGTTCCAGAGTGCTGGTGCCGATAGTAATCGTTTTTGTAACTTTCCCTCTTACTGGCGCGCGCTCGCCAGTCGCAGTCCGCAGCTGTACGCCATGCAGCGGTTCCCAATTCTTCAGCAGCTTCCTTTTTATGATCGAATATGACGCTCCAGTATCCAATGTCAACACGAACAGCTTTCCATCTATCCTTCCTTCAATTGTCAAGCTGCTGGGCTGTCGTTTCAGCTGTGAGACAAGGACGGTGGGGCGGCAGATTGTGGAGATCAGCTCACGCCCCTTTGGGCTGACCCGTTTTAGTTTAACGACTCGCCGTCCTCAGCCCTGCGCTTGTTGGCTGGGCCTCGATTATCAGTATTCCTCGCTTTAGACGATTGCGATCGAGAACGGGAACGCCTCTCTCGTTGGCGGCAGTCTCGTGATATGTGGCCCTGCTTGCCACATACCCAGCATACAACTTTAGAGGAGACCACCCGTGGCCTGCCCGGTGGCTCAGAGCTTATTGCCTGGATCGCAATGTCGTTGTCCGGCTGGATCTGGCGTATCCTTGCAGGTGCATACCGAGTGCTCCCAATCCATGTCGCCTCGTATGTCATCGCGCTGGTCACCGTCTCCCTAAATGTCGGCTTGCCCATCATCAACGCACTGCGATGCGTCTCCGGATCATGAAGACCTTCGATAAATGCCTCAATCTTCATCCTCTCGAGATCATCAGCGCTGAAGGACGGGTAGGACAGCTGCACGAGCCGCTCAATGTCCGCTGCATATGTCTGCAGCGCCTCGTTGGATCTTTGCCTGCGGTTCTTCAGCTCACAGTAGTACAGCGTTCTGTTGTGCTCGTCGCTGTATTTGGCTGCCAGCGCCCTTATGACGGTCTCGTACTCACTTCGTAAACATTCTGGAACTGATTTTATTATCTCCGCCGCAGCACCTTTAAGAGCCAGCGCCAATCTCCGACCTTTCCTTACATCGGTCCACTGATTTTCCAGAGCAGCCAGGTCGAATTGTAGCTTGAATGTATCGAACGGCGTAGTCCCATCATAAGTAGGCACTTCTGCTCGGGTGGCAAAACCGTCCTGAACCGGTGGGAAACATTCTCGTGGCTGTACCTCTCGAAGCCGTTCGTCTATCTTCCTGTGCATCGAATCTTCCAGACTGTCAACTCGTTTGTTCAAAGACTCATCCAGGTTGTCAACTCGTCTGTTCAGGGATTCACCCATTTCGTCAACTCGTTTGTCCCAATCGTCTATTCGCGTCTCGAGATGCTCAACTTTCACGTTGAGCCTATTGGAAATTTCCTCCACCTTCTGCTCTATGCGCGCAGAATTTTCCGCCATTTCTCGATTTACAGTCTCGACTTTTGCCGAAATTTCGAGATTCGTAGTTTCCAGCTTCGCTGCCATCTCTTGATTCGCAGTTTCCATTTTGGCTGCCATTTCACGGTTGGAAGTCTCGAACATGCCTTTAAGTGCAACCATTAGCTGGCTCATGTCCATGGCTTGTGGTGGCTCAGCCGCTGCAGCCGTACTTTGCATCGACGCAGCACCGGCAGGCGATTCCTCCACCTTGGCCGACGAATCTAGGCCCTGCGTCCCGAACTCGTGCGCAGTCCAATCGACGCCTCGTGCCTCACACGCCTCTCGCAAGCGCAGCTGCAACTCCACCTTACCGCCAGCAGTCGGCAAATTCCAGGCAGCCAGCTCCTTCTTTAGCTGGTCCACTTTCAGCAGCTCGAATTTAACCATTTCTGCGTTTTTATAATTTTATTTTTTTTTTTCTTTATTTATTCAGTAGCACAATCCCACTTCTGACACCAAATGTTACGAAAATACCAGTTCTAGTGGGCTAGTACGAATCACTGGATTGTGCAATTTGAAATAAACAAACACACTTAGTTCCTCGAACGCAGTCAATAAAAACCAACAGTCACTTTATTTCACAGGTTTACACTTCACTGTCTTTACACTTAAATATTCGCTTAATTATTCCGCGTGGCAACTCCGCTAGTCAAAATCAGACTGACTCGGTGCGCCGCACCCGGCTGCCTTTTATACCTGTCCGGCCATCGCGCAGATCGTTCTCGCATATTCCGGAGTCGGTTAAAGGTTTCCATGATGATCGCGACCATCATTGCCAGGTTAGACTAGAAGTTTCCATCATTGCCAGGTTGGACTAGAAGTTTCCATCATTGCCAGGTTGGACTAGAAATTGCCATCATTGCCAGGTTGGCCTAAAAGTTTCCCTTATTATCGCGGCCGTCGTTGCCAGATTGAATTATAGCACGGCGCGTAGCGACAGGGTTGCTTTGCACAGCGACAGACTCTCTTATCGTTACAATATGTTCAAGTACCACAGCAACCTTTTCGTAACCTATTGTTAAATGAAGGGGCCATAAGTATTATGCTGATCCCTCACGGTTAATTGAAAACTGTAAAACATTGGTATCTGCCAAGTCTCTGCTACTAGCAATTGACTAGCAATATGAATGTAAAAATTAATTATAAACAAAATCAGTATGTATAACTTTATCATCAAACGTGAAAATTCGTTTTAATTGAAAAATTAAAAATATCGCACATAATACTCTATACATTTACATTCGCAATAAACACAATCATTGATGGCACTCCTAAGCGTTGTCCAGGCCGAGTAGTATCGCCGGCTTGGCCGCTGCATAATCCTTCAGTGGGACCGACTCGAGGTGCTTGTACCTAGACTTCACCAATGACTGGACAGGTAGATTGAAATTCCGAATGGTGCAAATGTTTTTCAAACTATACTTTCCCGGTTCGTCCCGTCCTCTGACATCCAAGTCTACTCTGGCTGATGGCTCCGTTGTGCGCGTCTGACCGTACCACTGCAGTGTCAGCGGGCGCGGTCGTCCTTTCAATCCCAGCTGGTGAGCTATGTCTTCTTCCAAGAGCGAAATAGCGGAGCCGTCGTCGAGCATGGCGAATACATCGACTTTACCACATGGCCCAAAAAGCGTAACCGGCAGGATCTTGAATAGTTGCCCGCTTGTCGTTGCACCGGTTCTACAGATTAACACTGTCTGTGCGGCCCCCTTTGGCTCCTCGGTCGCAACCGGTTCAGAGTGCAGATGGCGGTGATGGTAGCGTCGACATCCGTGGATATCGCAAGCCTTCCTGGACCGAAAATTTGCTGCATTGTGTCCTTTGCCAAGACACGAGAAACATAACCGCAGAGCCTTCACTCTCTGCCAACGCGCGGGTACCCCGAGCGCTCGTATGACATCACACTCTGCCATTCGATGGTTACCACCACACTCGTAACACCTTTCCACCCTGTCGGCGTCTCGCCGCGACGTACCTGCTGGTCTTGGAGTGTCGGCCACGTGCATCAGACGTCGTGGTTGAGAGGTCGGCGTGTTCCCAGGTTGACTCCTGGCCGCCGACGGCATCAGGCACACGACACGAGCCAGCTCGCTTAACCACTCTGAAAACTCCTTCACCGTCGCGAATGGCTTGACTGTCATCGCGTGTCTGGTCCACTCCAACTGCTTGCTGGGCGGCAGCTTCAGCACCAACTGCTCAAGCAAAGTTGGGTTCGACAGGTGTGGTTTCCATGGCTACTGCCCTTGCGATGCTCTATCGTGTAGTCGTAGCTCTGCAGTCGCTCGATCCACCGCGCCAATTGCCCTTCAGGATTTTTAAAGTTCAAGAGCCATCTCAATGCCGCATGATCTGTGCGCAGGCGAAACCTTTGTCCATACAGATATTTGTGGAAGTGTTTTACGCAGTCCAATACCGCCAGCAGTTCTCTCCGCGTCACACAGTAGTTGCGTTCCGGTTTCGACAGAATCCTACTGTAGTATGCTATCACTTGTTCTTGGCCGTCTATTATCTGTGATAGCACACCGCCAATACTATGCCCGCTTGCATCTGTATCCAGCACAAACATCTCTCCAGGCACGGGGAAGGCCAGAATTGGAGCAGTGCACAGTTTTTCCTTCAGACGCGCAAAAGCCTGCTCCTGCTCTTCGTTCCACTCGAAAGCTTGGCTCTTTTTCGTCAGTTTGTGCAAGCTGCTGGCTATGCTCGCGAATCCCGGAACAAATCGGCGGTAGTATGTGCACAGGCCCAGGAAGCTGCGGAGTTCGTGTAGATTGCGTGGCCGGGGCCACTCCTTCACCGCCGTGATTTTGCCTTCATCCGTATGTACTCCGCGGGCAGAAACCGTATGACCCAGATACTTGACCTCTTTTTGGAACAGCGAGCACTTCTTCGGGTTAAGTTTAAGCCCAGCTTTTTGTATCCGCTCGAATACCTCCTTCAGCTTTCCCAGGTGGTCGTCGAAGCTTTTACCCATCACGATTATGTCGTCGAGGTACACCAGGCACGTCCGCCAATGCAGCCCCTTTAGCACGCGTTCCATTAGCCGCTCGAATGTTGCTGGTGCGTTGCAGAGTCCAAACGGCATGACGGTGAACTGCCACAAACCATCGCCCACACTGAAAGCCGTTTTCTCCTTGTCCTTGTCTGCAAGCTCTACCTGCCAATAGCCGCTGCGTAAGTCGAGCGTGGAGAACCACTGTGTGCCTGACAGCGTGTCCAGGGTGTCATCGATCCGCGGTAGTTGATAACTGTCCTTCTTGTTCACATCATTGAGCTTCCGATAGTCCACACAAAACCGGGTACTGCCATCCTTTTTCTTGACTAGCACGACCGGCGAGCACCAGGGGCCCGAAGAAGGCTCTATGACCTTTTCTTTCCGCATGTTTTCGATCAAGTTTGTGACCTCTTCCCTCTTCGCCTTCTGTTTCTGCTTGGCCGTCAACTCGCTGCTCCACTGGTTCTCCTGCGGTATGGCGTCCATATTAAAACCGCTCTTCTTATTTTCTCCCGGCGGGCTACTCTCGCAATTGACCACTGCTACAGCTTCCTTACAGTCGCCAATTACCTAATCTTTCCAGACATATCTGGGTGCATTCAGGGGGTTCAGTATTCTGACCGGTATTCTGCCATTCCTAGGTTCCACTAATGTACGTCCGATGATAATGTTGTCGTGTCCTTGTTTCGGTGCTTCTACAACCCACAGCCGACTCGTCCCCTCGTCCTCGTCCACCTTTGCCCACACAATCGCCTCAGAATTCGCTGGTATCCTCCGGTGTTGACACGATACAACCTTCCTTACCGCCACGCTTCACTCAAAGCCGGTGTGCAGCGGGAATTCAACGTTGGCATATCTCAGCACATGTTCTTCCAGGTCCAGCGTAAAACCGTGCCTAATCATGAAATCCACGCCGATAATCCGCGACAATGAACTCATGTTCCAGAGTGCTGGTGCCGATAGTAATCGTTTTTGTAACTTTCCCTCTTACTGGCGCGCGCTCGCCAGTCGCAGTCCGCAGCTGTACGCCATGCAGCGGTTCCCAATTCTTCAGCAGCTTCCTTTTTATGATCGAATATGACGCTCCAGTATCCAATGTCAACACGAACAGCTTTCCATCTATCCTTCCTTCAATTGTCAAGCTGCTGGGCTGTCGTTTCAGCTGTGAGACAAGGACGGTGGGGCGGCAGATTGTGGAGATCAGCTCACGCCCCTTTGGGCTGACCCGTTTTAGTTTAACGACTCGCCGTCCTCAGCCCTGCGCTTGTTGGCTGGGCCTCGATTATCAGTATTCCTCGCTTTAGACGATTGCGATCGAGAACGGGAACGCCTCTCTCGTTGGCGGCAGTCTCGTGATATGTGGCCCTGCTTGCCACATACCCAGCATACAACTTTAGAGGAGACCACCCGTGGCCTGCCCGGTGGCTCAGAGCTTATTGCCTGGATCGCAATGTCGTTGTCCGGCTGGATCTGGCGTATCCTTGCAGGTGCATACCGAGTGCTCCCAATCCATGTCGCCTCGTATGTCATCGCGCTGGTCACCGTCTCCCTAAATGTCGGCTTGCCCATCATCAACGCACTGCGATGCGTCTCCGGATCATGAAGACCTTCGATAAATGCCTCAATCTTCATCCTCTCGAGATCATCAGTGCTGAAGGACGGGTAGGACAGCTGCACGAGCCGCTCAATGTCCGCTGCATATGTCTGCAGCGCCTCGTTGGATCTTTGCCTGCGGTTCTTCAGCTCACAGTAGTACAGCGTTCTGTTGTGCTCGTCGCTGTATTTGGCTGCCAGCGCCCTTATGACGGTCTCGTACTCACTTCGTAAACATTCTGGAACTGATTTTATTATCTCCGCCGCAGCACCTTTAAGAGCCAGCGCCAATCTCCGACCTTTCCTTACATCGGTCCACTGATTTTTCAGAGCAGCCAGGTCGAATTGTAGCTTGAATGTATCGAACGGCGTAGTCCCATCATAAGTAGGCACTTCTGCTCGGGTGGCAAAACCGTCCTGAACCGGTGGGAAACATTCTCGTGGCTGTACCTCTCGAAGCCGTTCGTCTATCTTCCTGTGCATCGAATCTTCCAGACTGTCAACTCGTTTGTTCAAAGACTCATCCAGGTTGTCAACTCGTCTGTTCAGGGATTCACCCATTTCGTCAACTCGTTTGTCCCAATCGTCTATTCGCGTCTCGAGATGCTCAACTTTCACGTTCAGCCTATTGGAAATTTCCTCCACCTTCTGCTCTATGCGCGCAGAATTTTCCGCCATTTCTCGATTTACAGTCTCGACTTTTGCCGAAATTTCGAGATTCGTAGTTTCCAGCTTCGCTGCCATCTCTTGATTCGCAGTTTCCATTTTGGCTGCCATTTCACGGTTGGAAGTCTCGAACATGCCTTTAAGTGCAACCATTAGCTGGCTCATGTCCATGGCTTGTGGTGGCTCAGCCGCTGCAGCCGTACTTTGCATCGACGCAGCACCGGCAGGCGATTCCTCCACCTTGGCCGACGAATCTAGGCCCTGCGTCCCGAACTCGTGCGCAGTCCAATCGACGCCTCGTGCCTCACACGCCTCTCGCAAGCGCAGCTGCAACTCCACCTTACCGCCAGCAGTCGGCAAATTCCAGGCAGCCAGCTCCTTCTTTAGCTGGTCCACTTTCAGCAGCTCGAATTTAACCATTTCTGCGTTTTTATAATTTTATTTTTTTTTTTCTTTATTTATTCAGTAGCACAATCCCACTTCTGACACCAAATGTTACGAAAATACCAGTTCTAGTGGGCTAGTACGAATCACTGGATTGTGCAATTTGAAATAAACAAACACACTTAGTTCCTCGAACGCAGTCAATAAAAACCAACAGTCACTTTATTTCACAGGTTTACACTTCACTGTCTTTACACTTAAATATTCGCTTAATTATTCCGCGTGGCAACTCCGCTAGTCAAAATCAGACTGACTCGGTGCGCCGCACCCGGCTGCCTTTTATACCTGTCCGGCCATCGCGCAGATCGTTCTCGCATATTCCGGAGTCGGTTAAAGGTTTCCATGATGATCGCGACCATCATTGCCAGGTTAGACTAGAAGTTTCCATCATTGCCAGGTTGGACTAGAAGTTTCCATCATTGCCAGGTTGGACTAGAAATTGCCATCATTGCCAGGTTGGCCTAAAAGTTTCCCTTATTATCGCGGCCGTCGTTGCCAGATTGAATTATAGCACGGCGCGTAGCGACAGGGTTGCTTTGCACAGCGACAGACTCTCTTATCGTTACAATATGTTCAAGTACCACAGCAACCTTTTCGTAACCTATTGTTAAATGAAGGGGCCATAAGTATTATGCTGATCCCTCACGGTTAATTGAAAACTGTAAAACATTGGTATCTGCCAAGTCTCTGCTACTAGCAATTGACTAGCAATATGAATGTAAAAATTAATTATAAACAAAATCAGTATGTATAACTTTATCATCAAACGTGAAAATTCGTTTTAATTGAAAAATTAAAAATATCGCACATAATACTCTATACATTTACATTCGCAATAAACACAATCATTGATGGCACTCCTAAGCGTTGTCCAGGCCGAGTAGTATCGCCGGCTTGGCCGCTGCATAATCCTTCAGTGGGACCGACTCGAGGTGCTTGTACCTAGACTTCACCAATGACTGGACAGGTAGATTGAAATTCCGAATGGTGCAAATGTTTTTCAAACTATACTTTCCCGGTTCGTCCCGTCCTCTGACATCCAAGTCTACTCTGGCTGATGGCTCCGTTGTGCGCGTCTGACCGTACCACTGCAGTGTCAGCGGGCGCGGTCGTCCTTTCAATCCCAGCTGGTGAGCTATGTCTTCTTCCAAGAGCGAAATAGCGGAGCCGTCGTCGAGCATGGCGAATACATCGACTTTACCACATGGCCCAAAAAGCGTAACCGGCAGGATCTTGAATAGTTGCCCGCTTGTCGTTGCACCGGTTCTACAGATTAACACTGTCTGTGCGGCCCCCTTTGGCTCCTCGGTCGCAACCGGTTCAGAGTGCAGATGGCGGTGATGGTAGCGTCGACATCCGTGGATATCGCAAGCCTTCCTGGACCGAAAATTGGCTGCATTGTGTCCTTTGCCAAGACACGAGAAACATAACCGCAGAGCCTTCACTCTCTGCCAACGCGCGGGTACCCCGAGCGCTCGTATGACATCACACTCTGCCATTCGATGGTTACCACCACACTCGTAACACCTTTCCACCCTGTCGGCGTCTCGCCGCGACGTACCTGCTGGTCTTGGAGTGTCGGCCACGTGCATCAGACGTCGTGGTTGAGAGGTCGGCGTGTTCCCAGGTTGACTCCTGGCCGCCGACGGCATCAGGCACACGACACGAGCCAGCTCGCTTAACCACTCTGAAAACTCCTTCACCGTCGCGAATGGCTTGACTGTCATCGCGTGTCTGGTCCACTCCAACTGCTTGCTGGGCGGCAGCTTCAGCACCAACTGCTCAAGCAAAGTTGGGTTCGACAGGTGTGGTTTCCATGGCTACTGCCCTTGCGATGCTCTATCGTGTAGTCGTAGCTCTGCAGTCGCTCGATCCACCGCGCCAATTGCCCTTCAGGATTTTTAAAGTTCAAGAGCCATCTCAATGCCGCATGATCTGTGCGCAGGCGAAACCTTTGTCCATACAGATATTTGTGGAAGTGTTTTACGCAGTCCAATACCGCCAGCAGTTCTCTCCGCGTCACACAGTAGTTGCGTTCCGGTTTCGACAGAATCCTACTGTAGTATGCTATCACTTGTTCTTGGCCGTCTATTATCTGTGATAGCACACCGCCAATACTATGCCCGCTTGCATCTGTATCCAGCACAAACATCTCTCCAGGCACGGGGAAGGCCAGAATTGGAGCAGTGCACAGTTTTTCCTTCAGACGCGCAAAAGCCTGCTCCTGCTCTTCGTTCCACTCGAAAGCTTGGCTCTTTTTCGTCAGTTTGTGCAAGCTGCTGGCTATGCTCGCGAATCCCGGAACAAATCGGCGGTAGTATGTGCACAGGCCCAGGAAGCTGCGGAGTTCGTGTAGATTGCGTGGCCGGGGCCACTCCTTCACCGCCGTGATTTTGCCTTCATCCGTATGTACTCCGCGGGCAGAAACCGTATGACCCAGATACTTGACCTCTTTTTGGAACAGCGAGCACTTCTTCGGGTTAAGTTTAAGCCCAGCTTTTTGTATCCGCTCGAATACCTCCTTCAGCTTTCCCAGGTGGTCGTCGAAGCTTTTACCCATCACGATTATGTCGTCGAGGTACACCAGGCACGTCCGCCAATGCAGCCCCTTTAGCACGCGTTCCATTAGCCGCTCGAATGTTGCTGGTGCGTTGCAGAGTCCAAACGGCATGACGGTGAACTGCCACAAACCATCGCCCACACTGAAAGCCGTTTTCTCCTTGTCCTTGTCTGCAAGCTCTACCTGCCAATAGCCGCTGCGTAAGTCGAGCGTGGAGAACCACTGTGTGCCTGACAGCGTGTCCAGGGTGTCATCGATCCGCGGTAGTTGATAACTGTCCTTCTTGTTCACATCATTGAGCTTCCGATAGTCCACACAAAACCGGGTACTGCCATCCTTTTTCTTGACTAGCACGACCGGCGAGCACCAGGGGCCCGAAGAAGGCTCTATGACCTTTTCTTTCCGCATGTTTTCGATCAAGTTTGTGACCTCTTCCCTCTTCGCCTTCTGTTTCTGCTTGGCCGTCAACTCGCTGCTCCACTGGTTCTCCTGCGGTATGGCGTCCATATTAAAACCGCTCTTCTTATTTTCTCCCGGCGGGCTACTCTCGCAATTGACCACTGCTACAGCTTCCTTACAGTCGCCAATTACCTAATCTTTCCAGACATATCTGGGTGCATTCAGGGGGTTCAGTATTCTGACCGGTATTCTGCCATTCCTAGGTTCCACTAATGTACGTCCGATGATAATGTTGTCGTGTCCTTGTTTCGGTGCTTCTACAACCCACAGCCGACTCGTCCCCTCGTCCTCGTCCACCTTTGCCCACACAATCGCCTCAGAATTCGCTGGTATCCTCCGGTGTTGACACGATACAACCTTCCTTACCGCCACGCTTCACTCAAAGCCGGTGTGCAGCGGGAATTCAACGTTGGCATATCTCAGCACATGTTCTTCCAGGTCCAGCGTAAAACCGTGCCTAATCATGAAATCCACGCCGATAATCCGCGACAATGAACTCATGTTCCAGAGTGCTGGTGCCGATAGTAATCGTTTTTGTAACTTTCCCTCTTACTGGCGCGCGCTCGCCAGTCGCAGTCCGCAGCTGTACGCCATGCAGCGGTTCCCAATTCTTCAGCAGCTTCCTTTTTATGATCGAATATGACGCTCCAGTATCCAATGTCAACACGAACAGCTTTCCATCTATCCTTCCTTCAATTGTCAAGCTGCTGGGCTGTCGTTTCAGCTGTGAGACAAGGACGGTGGGGCGGCAGATTGTGGAGATCAGCTCACGCCCCTTTGGGCTGACCCGTTTTAGTTTAACGACTCGCCGTCCTCAGCCCTGCGCTTGTTGGCTGGGCCTCGATTATCAGTATTCCTCGCTTTAGACGATTGCGATCGAGAACGGGAACGCCTCTCTCGTTGGCGGCAGTCTCGTGATATGTGGCCCTGCTTGCCACATACCCAGCATACAACTTTAGAGGAGACCACCCGTGGCCTGCCCGGTGGCTCAGAGCTTATTGCCTGGATCGCAATGTCGTTGTCCGGCTGGATCTGGCGTATCCTTGCAGGTGCATACCGAGTGCTCCCAATCCATGTCGCCTCGTATGTCATCGCGCTGGTCACCGTCTCCCTAAATGTCGGCTTGCCCATCATCAACGCACTGCGATGCGTCTCCGGATCATGAAGACCTTCGATAAACGCCTCAATCTTCATCCTCTCGAGATCATCAGCGCTGAAGGACGGGTCCGGGACCGCTGCATATGTCTGCAGCGCCTCGTTGGATCTTTGCCTGCGGTTCTTCAGCTCACAGTAGTACAGCGTTCTGTTGTGCTCGTCGCTGTATTTGGCTGCCAGCGCCCTTATGACGGTCTCGTACTCACTTCGTAAACATTCTGGAACTGATTTTATTATCTCCGCCGCAGCACCTTTAAGAGCCAGCGCCAATCTCCGACCTTTCCTTACATCGGTCCACTGATTTTCCAGAGCAGCCAGGTCGAATTGTAGCTTGAATGTATCGAACGGCGTAGTCCCATCATAAGTAGGCACTTCTGCTCGGGTGGCAAAACCGTCCTGAACCGGTGGGAAACATTCTCGTGGCTGTACCTCTCGAAGCCGTTCGTCTATCTTCCTGTGCATCGAATCTTCCAGACTGTCAACTCGTTTGTTCAAAGACTCATCCAGGTTGTCAACTCGTCTGTTCAGGGATTCACCCATTTCGTCAACTCGTTTGTCCCAATCGTCTATTCGCGTCTCGAGATGCTCAACTTTCACGTTCAGCCTATTGGAAATTTCCTCCACCTTCTGCTCTATGCGCGCAGAATTTTCCGCCATTTCTCGATTTACAGTCTCGACTTTTGCCGAAATTTCGAGATTCGTAGTTTCCAGCTTCGCTGCCATCTCTTGATTCGCAGTTTCCATTTTGGCTGCCATTTCACGGTTGGAAGTCTCGAACATGCCTTTAAGTGCAACCATTAGCTGGCTCATGTCCATGGCTTGTGGTGGCTCAGCCGCTGCAGCCGTACTTTGCATCGACGCAGCACCGGCAGGCGATTCCTCCACCTTGGCCGACGAATCTAGGCCCTGCGTCCCGAACTCGTGCGCAGTCCAATCGACGCCTCGTGCCTCACACGCCTCTCGCAAGCGCAGCTGCAACTCCACCTTACCGCCAGCAGTCGGCAAATTCCAGGCAGCCAGCTCCTTCTTTAGCTGGTCCACTTTCAGCAGCTCGAATTTAACCATTTCTGCGTTTTTATAATTTTATTTTTTTTTTTCTTTATTTATTCAGTAGCACAATCCCACTTCTGACACCAAATGTTACGAAAATACCAGTTCTAGTGGGCTAGTACGAATCACTGGATTGTGCAATTTGAAATAAACAAACACACTTAGTTCCTCGAACGCAGTCAATAAAAACCAACAGTCACTTTATTTCACAGGTTTACACTTCACTGTCTTTACACTTAAATATTCGCTTAATTATTCCGCGTGGCAACTCCGCTAGTCAAAATCAGACTGACTCGGTGCGCCGCACCCGGCTGCCTTTTATACCTGTCCGGCCATCGCGCAGATCGTTCTCGCATATTCCGGAGTCGGTTAAAGGTTTCCATGATGATCGCGACCATCATTGCCAGGTTAGACTAGAAGTTTCCATCATTGCCAGGTTGGACTAGAAGTTTCCATCATTGCCAGGTTGGACTAGAAATTGCCATCATTGCCAGGTTGGCCTAAAAGTTTCCCTTATTATCGCGGCCGTCGTTGCCAGATTGAATTATAGCACGGCGCGTAGCGACAGGGTTGCTTTGCACAGCGACAGACTCTCTTATCGTTACAATATGTTCAAGTACCACAGCAACCTTTTCGTAACCTATTGTTAAATGAAGGGGCCATAAGTATTATGCTGATCCCTCACGGTTAATTGAAAACTGTAAAACATTGGTATCTGCCAAGTCTCTGCTACTAGCAATTGACTAGCAATATGAATGTAAAAATTAATTATAAACAAAATCAGTATGTATAACTTTATCATCAAACGTGAAAATTCGTTTTAATTGAAAAATTAAAAATATCGCACATAATACTCTATACATTTACATTCGCAATAAACACAATCATTGATGGCACTCCTAAGCGTTGTCCAGGCCGAGTAGTATCGCCGGCTTGGCCGCTGCATAATCCTTCAGTTCAGACCGACTCGAGGTGCTTGTACCTAGACTTCACCAATGACTGGACAGGTAGATTGAAATTCCGAATGGTGCAAATGTTTTTCAAACTATACTTTCCCGGTTCGTCCCGTCCTCTGACATCCAAGTCTACTCTGGCTGATGGCTCTGTTGTGCGCGTCTGACCGTACCACTGCAGTGTCAGCGGGCGCGGTCGTCCTTTCAATCCCAGCTGGTGAGCTATGTCTTCTTCCAAGAGCGAAATAGCGGAGCCGTCGTCGAGCATGGCGAATACATCGACTTTACCACATGGCCCAAAAAGCGTAACCGGCAGGATCTTGAATAGTTGCCCGCTTGTCGTTGCACCGGTTCTACAGATTAACACTGTCTGTGCGGCCCCCTTTGGCTCCTCGGTCGCAACCGGTTCAGAGTGCAGATGGCGGTGATGGTAGCGTCGACATCCGTGGATATCGCAAGCCTTCCTGGACCGAAAATTGGCTGCATTGTGTCCTTTGCCAAGACACGAGAAACATAACCGCAGAGCCTTCACTCTCTGCCAACGCGCGGGTACCCCGAGCGCTCGTATGACATCACACTCTGCCATTCGATGGTTACCACCACACTCGTAACACCTTTCCACCCTGTCGGCGTCTCGCCGCGACGTACCTGCTGGTCTTGGAGTGTCGGCCACGTGCATCAGACGTCGTGGTTGAGAGGTCGGCGTGTTCCCAGGTTGACTCCTGGCCGCCGACGGCATCAGGCACACGACACGAGCCAGCTCGCTTAACCACTCTGAAAACTCCTTCACCGTCGCGAATGGCTTGACTGTCATCGCGTGTCTGGTCCACTCCAACTGCTTGCTGGGCGGCAGCTTCAGCACCAACTGCTCAAGCAAAGTTGGGTTCGACAGGTGTGGTTTCCATGGCTACTGCCCTTGCGATGCTCTATCGTGTAGTCGTAGCTCTGCAGTCGCTCGATCCACCGCGCCAATTGCCCTTCAGGATTTTTAAAGTTCAAGAGCCATCTCAATGCCGCATGATCTGTGCGCAGGCGAAACCTTTGTCCATACAGATATTTGTGGAAGTGTTTTACGCAGTCCAATACCGCCAGCAGTTCTCTCCGCGTCACACAGTAATTGCGTTCCGGTTTCGACAGAATCCTACTGTAGTATGCTATCACTTGTTCTTGGCCGTCTATTATCTGTGATAGCACACCGCCAATACTATGCCCGCTTGCATCTGTATCCAGCACAAACATCTCTCTAGGCACGGGGAAGGCCAGAATTGGAGCAGTGCACAGTTTTTCCTTCAGACGCGCAAAAGCCTGCTCCTGCTCTTCGTTCCACTCGAAAGCTTGGCTCTTTTTCGTCAGTTTGTGCAAGCTGCTGGCTATGCTCGCGAATCCCGGAACAAATCGGCGGTAGTATGTGCACAGGCCCAGGAAGCTGCGGAGTTCGTGTAGATTGCGTGGCCGGGGCCACTCCTTCACCGCCGTGATTTTGCCTTCATCCGTATGTACTCCGCGGGCAGAAACCGTATGACCCAGATACTTGACCTCTTTTTGGAACAGCGAGCACTTCTTCGGGTTAAGTTTAAGCCCAGCTTTTTGTATCCGCTCGAATACCTCCTTCAGCTTTCCCAGGTGGTCGTCGAAGCTTTTACCCATCACGATTATGTCGTCGAGGTACACCAGGCACGTCCGCCAATGCAGCCCCTTTAGCACGCGTTCCATTAGCCGCTCGAATGTTGCTGGTGCGTTGCAGAGTCCAAACGGCATGACGGTGAACTGCCACAAACCATCGCCCACACTGAAAGCCGTTTTCTCCTTGTCCTTGTCTGCAAGCTCTACCTGCCAATAGCCGCTGCGTAAGTCGAGCGTGGAGAACCGCTGTGTGCCTGACAGCGTGTCCAGGGTGTCATCGATCCGCGGTAGTTGATAACTGTCCTTCTTGTTCACATCATTGAGCTTCCGATAGTCCACACAAAACCGGGTACTGCCATCCTTTTTCTTGACTAGCACGACCGGCGAGCACCAGGGGCCCGAAGAAGGCTCTATGACCTTTTCTTTCCGCATGTTTTCGATCAAGTTTGTGACCTCTTCCCTCTTGGCCAGAGGAACTCGTCTTGGCGGTTGGCGAATCGGTTTTGCACTTCCGGTGTCGATGTTGTGCTTCACTATGGCTGTTCTTCCGCCTGCTTCTGACGCAAATATTGCCCCATAGTGCTGCAGGAGTGACCTCGCCTTCTGTTTCTGCTTGGCCGTCAACTCGCTGCTCCACTGGTTCTCCTGCGGTATGGCGTCCATATTAAAACCGCTCTTCTTATTATCTCCCGGCGGGCTACTCTCGCAATTGACCACTGCTACAGCTTCCTTACAGTCGCCAATTACCTAATCTTTCCAGACATATCTGGGTGCATTCAGGGGGTTCAGTATTCTGACCGGTATTCTGCCATTCCTAGGTTCCACTAATGTACGTCCGATGATAATGTTGTCGTGTCCTTGTTTCGGTGCTTCTACAACCCACAGCCGACTCGTCCCCTCGTCCTCGTCCACCTTTGCCCACACAATCGCCTCAGAATTCGCTGGTATCCTCCGGTGTTGACACGATACAACCTTCCTTACCGCCACGCTTCACTCATAGCCGGTGTGCAGCGGGAATTCAACGTTGGCATATCTCAGCACATGTTCTTCCAGGTCCAGCGTAAAACCGTGCCTAATCATGAAATCCACGCCGATAATCCGCGACGATGAACTCATGTTCCAGACTGCTGGTGCCGATAGTAATCGTTTTTGTAACTTTCCCTCTTACTGGCGCGCGCTCGCCAGTCGCAGTCCGCAGCTGTATGCCATGCAGCGGTTCCCAATTCTTCAGCAGCTTCCTTTTTATGATCGAATATGACGCTCCAGTATCCAATGTCAACACGAACAGCTTTCCATCTATCCTTCCTTCAATTGTCAAGCTGCTGGGCTGTCGTTTCAGCTGTGAGACAAGGACGGTGGGGCAGCAGATTGTGGGGATCAGCTCACGCCCCTTTGGGCTGACCCGTTTTAGTTAACCGACTCGCCGTCCTCAGCCCTGCGCTTGTTGGCTGGGCCTCGATTATCAGTATTCCTCGCTTTAGACGATTGCGATCGAGAACGGGAACGCCTCTTTCGTTGGCGGCAGTCTCGTGATATGTGGCCCTGCTTGCCACATACCCAGCATACAACTTTAGAGGAGACCACCCGTGGCCTGCCCGGTGGCTCAGAGCTTATTGCCTGGATCGCAATGTCGTTGTCCGGCTGGATCTGGCGTATCCTTGCAGGTGCATACCGAGTGCTCCCAATCCATGTCGCCTCGTATGTCATCGCGCTGGTCACCGTCTCCCTAAATGTCGGCTTGCCCATCATCAACGCACTGCGATGCGTCTCCGGATCATGAAGACCTTCGATAAATGCCTCAATCTTCATCCTCTCGAGATCATCAGCGCCGAAGGACGGGTAGGACAGCTGCACGAGCCGCTCAATGTCCGCTGCATATGTCTGCAGCGCCTCGTTGGATCTTTGCCTGCGGTTCTTCAGCTCACAGTAGTACAGCGTTCTGTTGTGCTCGTCGCTTTATTTGGCTGCCAGCGCCCTTATGACGGTCTCGTACTCACTTCGTAAACATTCTGGAACTGATTTTATTATCTCCGCCGCAGCACCTTTAAGAGCCAGCGCCAATCTCCGACCTTTCCTTACATCGGTCCACTGATTTTCCAGAGCAGCCAGGTCGAATTGTAGCTTGAATGTATCGAACGGCGTAGTCCCATCATAAGTAGGCACTTCTGCTCGGGTGGCAAAACCGTCCTGAACCGGTGGGAAACATTCTCGTGGCTGTACCTCTCGAAGCCGTTCGTCTATCTTCCTGTGCATCGTATCTTCCAGACTGTCAACTCGTTTGTTCAAAGACTCATCCAGGTTGTCAACTCGTCTGTTCAGGGATTCACCCATTTCGTCAACTCGTTTGTCCCAATCGTCTATTCGCGTCTCGAGATGCTCAACTTTCACGTTCAGCCTATTGGAAATTTCCTCCACCTTCTGCTCTATGCGCGCAGAATTTTCCGCCATTTCTCGATTTACAGTCTCGACTTTTGCCGAAATTTCGAGATTCGTAGTTTCCAGCTTCGCTGCCATCTCTTGATTCGCAGTTTCCATTTTGGCTGCCATTTCACGGTTGGAAGTCTCGAACATGCCTTTAAGTGCAACCATTAGCTGGCTCATGTCCATGGCTTGTGGTGGCTCAGCCGCTGCAGCCGTACTTTGCATCGACGCAGCACCGGCAGGCGATTCCTCCACCTTGGCCGACGAATCTAGGCCCTGCGTCCCGAACTCGTGCGCAGTCCAATCGACGCCTCGTGCCTCACACGCCTCTCGCAAGCGCAGCTGCAACTCCACCTTACCGCCAGCAGTCGGCAAATTCCAGGCAGCCAGCTCCTTCTTTAGCTGGTCCACTTTCAGCAGCTCGAATTTAACCATTTCTGCGTTTTTATAATTTTATTTTTATTTTTCTTTATTTATTCAGTAGCACAATCCCACTTCTGACACCAAATGTTACGAAAATACCAGTTCTAGTGGGCTAGTACGAATCACTGGATTGTGCAATTTGAAATAAACAAACACACTTAGTTCCTCGAACGCAGTCAATAAAAACCAACAGTCACTTTATTTCACAGGTTTACACTTCACTGTCTTTACACTTAAATATTCGCTTAATTATTCCGCGTGGCAACTCCGCTAGTCAAAATCAGACTGACTCGGTGCGCCGCACCCGGCTGCCTTTTATACCTGTCCGGCCATCGCGCAGATCGTTCTCGCATATTCCGGAGTCGGTTAAAGGTTTCCATGATGATCGCGACCATCATTGCCAGGTTAGACTAGAAGTTTCCATCATTGCCAGGTTGGACTAGAAGTTTCCATCATTGCCAGGTTGGACTAGAAATTGCCATCATTGCCAGGTTGGCCTAAAAGTTTCCCTTATTATCGCGGCCGTCGTTGCCAGATTGAATTATAGCACGGCGCGTAGCGACAGGGTTGCTTTGCACAGCGACAGACTCTCTTATCGTTACAATATGTTCAAGTACCACAGCAACCTTTTCGTAACCT
Organism: Melieria crassipennis; assembly: GCA_963668005.1. Taxonomy (NCBI): domain Eukaryota; kingdom Metazoa; phylum Arthropoda; class Insecta; order Diptera; family Ulidiidae; genus Melieria; species Melieria crassipennis. The sequence continues at coordinate 33,128,785 of OY764963.1, read as the reverse complement.
ATTGTTAAATGAAGGGGCCATAAGTATTATGCTGATCCCTCACGGTTAATTGAAAACTGTAAAACATTGGTATCTGCCAAGTCTCTGCTACTAGCAATTGACTAGCAATATGAATGTAAAAATTAATTATAAACAAAATCAGTATGTATAACTTTATCATCAAACGTGAAAATTCGTTTTAATTGAAAAATTAAAAATATCGCACATAATACTCTATACATTTACATTCGCAATAAACACAATCATTGATGGCACTCCTAAGCGTTGTCCAGGCCGAGTAGTATCGCCGGCTTGGCCGCTGCATAATCCTTCAGTTCAGACCGACTCGAGGTGCTTGTACCTAGACTTCACCAATGACTGGACAGGTAGATTGAAATTCCGAATGGTGCAAATGTTTTTCAAACTATACTTTCCCGGTTCGTCCCGTCCTCTGACATCCAAGTCTACTCTGGCTGATGGCTCCGTTGTGCGGGTCTGACCGTACCACTGCAGTGTCAGCGGGCGCGGTCGTCCTTTCAATCCCAGCTGGTGAGCTATGTCTTCTTCCAAGAGCGAAATAGCGGAGCCGTCGTCGAGCATGGCGAATACATCGACTTTACCACATGGCCCAAAAAGCGTAACCGGCAGGATCTTGAATAGTTGCCCGCTTGTCGTTGCACCGGTTCTACAGATTAACACTGTCTGTGCGGCCCCCTTTGGCTCCTCGGTCGCAACCGGTTCAGAGTGCAGATGGCGGTGATGGTAGCGTCGACATCCGTGGATATCGCAAGCCTTCCTGGACCGAAAATTGGCTGCATTGTGTCCTTTGCCAAGACACGAGAAACATAACCGCAGAGCCTTCACTCTCTGCCAACGCGCGGGTACCCCGAGCGCTCGTATGACATCACACTCTGCCATTCGATGGTTACCACCACACTCGTAACACCTTTCCACCCTGTCGGCGTCTCGCCGCGACGTACCTGCTGGTCTTGGAGTGTCGGCCACGTGCATCAGACGTCGTGGTTGAGAGGTCGGCGTGTTCCCAGGTTGACTCCTGGCCGCCGACGGCATCAGGCACACGACACGAGCCAGCTCGCTTAACCACTCTGAAAACTCCTTCACCGTCGCGAATGGCTTGACTGTCATCGCGTGTCTGGTCCACTCCAACTGCTTGCTGGGCGGCAGCTTCAGCACCAACTGCTCAAGCAAAGTTGGGTTCGACAGGTGTAGTTGCAGGTGCAGTTGGCTGCCGACAAATATCCGACGACATTGCGTACTTTCGTAGAAAACTGTAAAATTTGTTCGATCCTGGTCTCCCCGATATTTGGGAACTGCAAGACCTTCTGAATTTGCTGCTTCACCAGCAGGTCGGTTCTTCCGAACCTGAACTCCAGTTCGCTCAACACCTTTGGGACATCATTCGGGTAAATCAACATAGCAGCCACTGCTTTCTTTGCCTCCCCAGTCAGGCACTTCTGCGGTCTCATCAGGTTCTGTCGCTCGGTGTATTGAAACATCTCTGTTGTTTCCCAATACGTTTCGGAACAACGGCCAATGTTCCGTGTGCCCGTCGAAGACCGGCAAATCTTCTAACTTCGTATTTTCGGTACGTGCCGGCCGTCTGACCTCTCTCACGGGCGCCTCCTCTAATTGTGCGACTTCTGCTGCAGCCTGTGGCGTGTCGATCTGGCCGCGGAGCCTATCAATGTCCCGCTGACTCTCCTCCGTACTCCTTTTCAACGCGTCTACGGCCAATCGTAGAGCGTTTAGGCCGGCCAGCACTTCGGCGTTGTAGTCGTTGGCGTCTTCCATTGCCGACGCGTCCAGGAACCTCTCTCCGACCTCTTCGTTGGTTTCTATTGGTGCCCGACCAGTTCCGCTTCGGAGTCTCGACGACCCTGGCATCCGTGAGCCAGCTCGCGTAACTGTTCCCCGGTGAACGGCAGCGGAGCCCTAGCGCTCCGAATAGCAACCGACCGCGATCACAAAACAAACAATTCTTAAAAGACAATTCCAATTCCAAATGGCAACGACCGCAATCGCCCAAACAAAATTCTTTTTTTAAAAGTCCATCAACCCGTCTGATGCGGTGTCAGCACCGCTTTACGGCGTCGGAGCACGAGTTGACAATAAGTGGCAGCGGAGCCCTAGCGCTCCAAATGGCAACGACCGCGATCGCACAAAACAAAATTCTTTAACAAAGTCACCAGCGGTCACAGTACCTTATTCCACACTTTCTTTAGCTTCACTCACGCGCACGCGCCACCTGCACCCAGCAAGGATGGCGATCGTCACTTTGCGTTAGAAGCTGCGCTCTCATTGGCCGATTGCCCGCGCGTCACTTCTGTCCGATTATACAAAATGGCGACCGTCTTTTGCCACTAGAAGCTTCACTCTGATTGGCCGCCTGCCCGCGCGTCACTTATGTTACGTGGCCTCGGAGCCCTAGCGCTCCAATTGACGGCTCGCGAAATCACTCAAATGCTGCTCCGTTAATACGGCGTCGGGAGCAGCTGTACGGCGTCGGGAGCACAATCGCGGCGGTGAACGGCAGCGGAGCCCTGGCGCTCCAACGAACGGCGACGACGGATAAAACTTATGTTATCGCGAACCCGATCAGGGAAAGTAAAACACACACGCACATTTTATTTACTGTAGATTCACTCCTTTTTTATTATGAAATGAACAACTATTTGAATGTATACTCCCGACCGGATTTTATCCGGTATTTTTGCCGCCGTTTCGTTCACGCAGACTCCTGATGCTTCCTCTTGTTCGTGCAGACTGTCTTGCCACCTCGTTTCATGCCGACCGCCGGTGCTGCCCTTTCATTTCGTGCACGCTGCGTTGCCACCTGTATTGGTTTGCCGTGCACCTTCTTCCCTACACATGGGGATCGTACCCCCAAGAGCAGTTCTACATAGTGCGCACGATTCCTTCGGTATTTCAGTAATTTTTATTTTACTATGCCGCAGACGTTCTGCCTCTTGGAAAAAATATATTTTTTGAACAAATAGAGTTAAGTATTTGACAAATTTGTTCATAGTGACATAAAATAAGCATGCCGATTCAAGAGAATTGTCAGTATCTGGTTCACTTTATTTATTTCACTATGGCCAGCATGAACTTCTCTAGTCAAATCTACCAAGTAATGCCCCGAACCAAAGAATATGAAGTAATATAGAACGCGCATGTGGGCACAAAAGTGTTTTTGGCTGTTATGATGCGAGCGGGAAGAGCGAAGCGTAGGCATTTGAGAATATTAAGTTCATAACATTTTCTGTTAGATTTGCGTAGCACAACAGCAAAAAGCAATGTTGTTGTTCGCAACGGCTTCGCTCGTGTACATTGAAATGGTGGTTGTTGTGGCGTAGTGATCTTGTTTAGTTTAGTTTATTGATCTTGTTTGTCAAAGCGCAAGCAGAGAGCAAACCACGAATCAAATCATCGTCATCGTCGTTTCAACGAAGATGATTCGAGATTCGCTAATGTTTTTTGTTGTTGTCGTTTATTGTGTGTATGCTTTTTTGTGGTGCCGATTGGTTTTGCTGCACAAATTGCTGTAATGTCACCATCAATCGAATCTTTGAGGTGTATGGCTTTTTGCTGGTTAATGGTGGGCTTTGATTGATTTAAAAATTTACAAATACTCAAAGCTGGTTGATCCCAATTTAAAATGTTTAGAAATATTTTTACGTGGCGAGTTCCAAGTAAAAATATTTGTTTATATTTTGACATGGTTGATTACAATTTTGAGAATACGGGAAAACTACGAAAAAAATGAACCGATTGGCCTATTGACTTTAAAATTGGTGAAAACACTTGAAATCAAAAATAATTAGACAAGTGTTTTTCATTTTTTTAATCGAAATCTAACGGGGAAACCAAGTGTTAAAAATTTGTATGGAAAAGATAATTTATTGATGATTGATCTATTGACTTCAAATATGGTGAAAACACTACAAATGAGAAATAATTAGACAAGTATCTTGTCATAAAAATCTGACAGGGTCAAAAACAAAGGTAATATAACCATTTATTGGGCCCATTGATTTCAAACTTGCCTGATAGTTTGCGGCCCTGATAGTTTTTAAAGCAGAATCTTAAAAACCCGTTATTAAGGCATACCTACGTTTTAGAATAATGCAAAAATTCGACACCTGAATGGTTCCATGGCGAATGCTGTGAAAATTAAGTTACAAAATTAGATTTTCTTATTTTACCACTCCTACACAAAACACTGCCTGTGGGCTGTATAAAAAGTAGGATTGAAAAACAAAAAATTAAAATAATTGTTGGCCAATAAAAACTTATGCATTTTAGAAAGGATAAATTAAAACAAAAGTAACAACAACAACAATATCAGGCAACAACATCCACGCTATTCCCGCCTACATGGCACAGCGCAAAAACAGTACACCGCCGGTTTTTTTTTCGTTTGCCAATAATATGTATTAATGCTACTCGTCTCAACAACAAAATCTAAAATTTTTGCATGGTACAAATATTTGGGAGGAGTTGAGGCATATATGTACATATATCCGACTAATGCAAGAATTTTACTTCAGAATGGTTCAGCGACGAATACTGGGGCAGTAAATTTAAAATCCTTGATTTTCTTATTTTAGTTCATTTACGCAAACATTATATGTGGGCCGTAAAAAAAAGTTACAAACAACGTGACTTTAACAATTATTGCGAGCTAATAAAAAAGTTCTTAATTTCTTTCCATTTCGCTTTTTTATTGTCTTTAATGATTACTTATTATTATTTATTTTTTCTTGATTGTAGCGATCATATAAGTCGCCATGCCAACCATATTTTATTTTATTTTCTATGATTTTGCGCACACTACAGTCGGCAGTAAGTTCGGGAGCAATATGCAAAGCCGTGCAGGCTTATAGAAGAAGAACAAAAGCCAGCCAGAAATAGAAATTGTTCAATTCAACAATTTCAGCTTTTCGCCAGCGCAACAACAACAACAGCACATCGTCTTCACCTCCCAATCATCCCACGGCGCAGCAGTGTGCTAACGCAGACTCGCTGCAGTGAGCGCAACACATAAAACTACGTTCTCGCTTATAAAACAAGCCTTCTGTATGTTTATTTTCTTTGCTTCTAGTCACATGTTACGCTGAAGTTACAGAGAATTCTGCTGTTAGTAACAGAGGGTTCTGCTGTGAATAACAGAGGGTACTACCAGCAGTACCCGCCATACAACGCGTTTGCTTGTATGAGATGCGCGTTCTATATTACTTTATATTCTTTGCCCAAACACATACACTAGTCAGAATAAGTTTGTGTATAAGGGGTACGTAGTTTTTTCATATGAAAAATAAATCACTTAAAGTAATTTTTCAAAAACAAAATATTTTTTATTTCTTCCGTAAACTTAGTTCTTTTATTCCATTAAGATAATAATATTAAAAACTTCACCAAACTGTATAAGAAGGGCCAAAAACAAAATATGTTATGAATTCACATCAGAAAAAGTTTGCGTACAAGATAAGGTTATGTAGTTAAAATTTAATTGAAACTAAGTTTTGTCCAAAAATTAATAACTTTGTGAAAATGCTTTTCTCGCTTGAACTCCCTGGAGAAGTTTCGGCGTAAATTTTATTAAAGTCGGTGTTTTTCAGCGGTTATTTTGTTATATCCTTGAATTGCTATATTGGTTCACTATATCTTTGAAGATGGAGTGTTGCTGGGCTCATGGTTCAAGTAAACCCCTTCTATACTCAATTAGATGCACGTTATGTTACTAGGGAGGAACTTTTTCAACTTTGTTGAGTTAATAGCAAACATAGCTTCACATCGTATGCATTGCGAACTAAGGTCATCGTTAATTTGAAAAGAAATGTTGGAATCTGATCCAAAGTTTTGAAACCTTGGCTTACATAAGCTTTTAAAATATGTAAATAACCCCTCGGAAGCATTTTTTAATAACAAAAATGCCTTCTCACTCCTTTTCCCGGCATGCAACCCCATACCATTTCCCCACATATGCTGTGCTTCACTGTTAATTTCAGATTTTTGTTATTAACAGGATCCTCGTCAAATTAGTTCATGCCTTTTAATGCCAAATATGCCAAACCATTATCAGAGAATAATAAATCTTCCTACTCCATAGATAAAACACATCGTCCCGGGAATCCGGTTTTCTAGACTCTTTGATGGACTAAATTTGGGCTGCTTACATGTTGTTATGTAGGGGAAATATGTTTTTTCAGGACTTTTCTTATAAAGTCACTGCTACTGGGTTTTATAAAATATTTCTGTACATTTCTGAAGATATTGGATGCAACAAGCCTAAGATTATGATGCACTGATCGCAAACAATCTAATACTACGTTTACACAGCGAGATTAACTCATCGAGATTACGATAATCTCGTTGCCCGTTTACATAGAGATTAACTTGAATACGATTAATCCAACACACAAACCTTTTCGCGCTACAATTCATTTTTTGTTTAGTGATGATACAAAAATAATCGAATTCAGCCAAATTTGCAGAGTTGCTTTGGGGAAATTCGAGATTACTTTGTGAGATTAAATTTTAATCGCGCTTTTTGCGAGGTTAACTTTGTATGGGCAATCGCGCATTTTGATACGAGATTAACTACTTAATCGCGCAAATCGGGATAATCTCGTCTGTGTAAACGTAGTATAATCCTCCTGCTCGGGTAGTTTAAGAAAATCGCCAGATCGTAGTAACGAAGCAAGATTTTCTGTTTTTTTCAAGATTTAAGATGGTTTTTTGAAATGACGAATGTGCTCCCCCAAAAGTTGCCATAATTTCATGAAATTGTTTGTCAATTTTGGAAAGTTTTAGTAAGATTGTCCTTTTATCCATTTTCAATTTTTTTTTGTTGGATTCTATTGCTTTGTATAAAATTTCAATCACATATACGGTTCCAAATAATTTGCAAGTCCGTTTACTGTTCAATGGAATACAAATTTTCCAAATAAAAATAAAAAGCATAACTGGAAATTCCCGTTACTAGTTTTGTACGCAAACTTATTCTGCACCGTTTTGTGAGTATATTGTCAATAAATACGAATACATGGAAAATTATTATTTTAATGCATCTAAATCACAACAAAAAGTGCAGTTAAGACATATATGAATAATGTGGATAAGTTTTGGTAAACAGAGAACCCATTTTTGAGGTCAAAATTGATGATAACATAATTTTGACTTGCCTGTACGCAAACTTTTTCTGACTAGTGTATAAGAAGGCAGCGACACGACTGCATCTGTCAAAATATAGAATCAGAACGTTCGTATGGAAACGATTTTTTGACGACAGCACGACTACACCAACATGGTTGTCGCTGACGCCAAACATAATTCCTTATACTACGATTATATTGACCCCCCAAATACGTAATTCCAATGAGTCATTATAAAGTGTTTACATTGCCTCATTTACATTTCGTTTTGGCATCTAATGTCAAACGCTCATTGCTAATGTCATCTTGCCACAGCTCAAAGAGCACCTCTTCTCTGGCTGCTGACAAAATAATTTGTTGCTTTTTTGGTGTCTCTGTCTAAAATACAAATATAATACATACTTTACATATAAGAATATTCTACAAATTTCAAGCAAACGAAAATTCCAATTTCAAATGTTCATTTTGATAATTTTTGTTTGTTGTGATTTTGAACTTTGAGCTTTTGAGCTTTTGAAAACGCCATCATTTTGTGACGCGTTCAATTAATTTTGTGATGGTCTATCGCATTTGCTTCGCCGTTTTGTTGAAAGTTATTGAAAATCTCGCATTTGGGCTCAATGTAAATGTAGTATTAATCCACTGGTCGGCAAAGCTTACTCATACGAGCAGTACGCTCAGCACACGCATTCTTACGCTCTTTCAATCAGTCGTTGTTCAGACAGCAATGAAGCAACACGTGTAGTGGCTACGTTGATTTTTGTCTTGTGTACGTTGCAAGGAATTGTATGTATGAAAAAAAATAGATGCTTTTGTTGTTGTAGTTTTTGTGTGTATGCTTTTTTGTGTTGGTGATTGGTTTTTTATTCGCTTTTCGATTTAATTTCCCTGTCGGACCTGAGACAACTAGTTCCCAAAATTCATTGGTCTTTCAACTGGTTTTTTGTAGTCAATTGGACAACTAGTTGTCAAAGTGACTGTCAGCGGATGAAGAAGTCAGTCAGTTCGCGTCTAATCGTTCACGTTCTGTGTGCGCGTTCATAAGCGAGAAGAGCACGTAAAAATGAGAAAAACGAAACAGAGGTGAGAGAAGCAAAAAAATACTGTTAAGGCTGATCTTGCGATTATTTTGCTACAACAACAACGTAGAAATGTTTGCATTTTTTGGACTTTCTGTTTCTATGACACGAAGTTTGCTCGATTTGCACGTTTTGTCTTGAATGATTTCAGTTAGAATTTTGCGTGGTTGCGTAAAGCAACGAATTGCAGCGCCAGCTGAAAGGTGTGTATTAATATATTTATTTATTTATTTATGTAATTATTTATTAATTCATTTATTTATTGCAGGCAAAGTCAGGATGTTGTATTGCATCAGGCCCCAAACAGTTCCGGCAGAAGTGTGTCAACAAGTGGAAGTTTATCTAGGTTCATCTTGAAATGCACCAACAATTTTTTTTGTTCGCGATAATTTTTTGTTTTTATTTTTAAATATTTTTAAAATAAAATAATTATTTTAAAAATGCACTGTTTTATTTTCCCCATAAAAATTGAGTGGTTAGAAAACTAATCCAGAATAAACTAGTTTGCAAACTAGTCGCTTTGCAACTGGTTTGCAAACTGGTTTACTTCGGACTAACCTTGGACTAGTTGCAAATGGATGCAGACGGGGACAATTGACCCTCGCCTAGGACACCGCCATGTTAAAAGGGTGAGTTTGCTACAAGAAAACGAGTCGATTCTGAGGTCATATATGACTGTCAAGCGACCAGTTGAGAAACTAGACTTGGACCAGTCCGATTTCCCACAGGGTTTATACAGTGTGGAAAAATTACTCTGCGCTCACTAACACCATCTCATTGTCAATTTTGCCGACCCCTGTATTAATCTATCTTGTTAATTGTACGCAATGGTCCAGCGGCTGGTTGATCCGACTCGCAATTTCCTTCCATTTTTCTCCTTCGGAATTATATTCCAATAACTCCCGTGTGTTTGCACATACAATATTGTGGCGATAACTAATTTTTCGCTACGAAATACCAACGAACCTTAAGTAATAGCCTATTTCCACCGGGCCTTAAATGCATTTAACGCTTAAATGCATTTAACATCGCATTTAAATGCTCTAATTCCCATGCAATTGTTTTTGTATAAAAGTGAGTTAACTCACTTTCAAAACTGAGTTAACTCAGTTTTTCCGTTTACAGACGTCTAACAGAATATGTTATGTTAAAAGCTGGAGCAATACTGACAAATGTACAAATTTTGATAGCATGCTTTACGGCGCTGCAAGAGCCGTACGAACACAAACGAAAGAGGAGATTCGAAATGCGTTCGGCGTGGTAGATTTTGTGCTAAGACAATTACTTTTTACTGAATTTTTCGTAAAAATACATATCGTCTGTTATAATCAAAGTCAAAACTTCTATTATTTGTAAACAAAAACCAGCTGTTGGAGTTAACTCAGTTTTGGTGGAAACGCTTGACAGTTCTCAAGCTTAACAGAGCCCTTAAATGCATTTAAGCGCTCCGTGGAAATAGGCTATAATATAGAACGCGCATCTCATACAAACAATTGCATTCTGTGGCGGGTACTGCTGGTAGTACCCTCTGTTATTGACAGCAGAACCCTCTGTTACTAACAGCAGAATTCTCTGTAACTTCAGCGTAACATGTGAGTAGAAGTCGCTTCCGTACTCCCTCGCAGTGATGCCAACAAATTTTTGAAAAAATCCCTACCGCATCTCAAGAAAATCCCTATTTTTCCTTACGCAAATGTAAATTTTCCCTACATGTTTCCCTACATATATTTTCAAACATCGAAATCAAACGTCGCAAGCTGCACACTTGCATTTGAAATTATTCGTTTCGATTTTTTCAAGCCATTCCTTGAAATCTTCCATTTCCAGTCAGCTGTCGTTAAATTTTTACTTTCGATACTTAACTTTTGCTCGCTTCGAAGAACCCGTTCTCAAAAAAGAAGATGATTCGGAAGAATTACTCATTGTTCTATAAACAACTAGCTAACGCGGCGAACTTCGTCTCGGATGACATTTGTTGTTTTTTATAATGAAATACGCGATATGGCGAATCTATGGCAATGCAAAGCTACGAAGAAAACCAACTAAAGGAAAAGGAGGAGCTACTGATTAACGTAATCAAGACCCACAAATCAGCAATGTTGCTTGAACCAGATTTAAATTATATGGGCGGTGCCACTCCCTTTATTCAATATCCGCACAATGCCCTTTGTCGAAAGAGAAAATGGTAGGTTCGTACTAAGTATCATTGCTGAGCGACTTACAGTTCTGCTGAAATGTTGGGTCATAAAAAATGTGCCACGCCCCTTGTTCAACGCCCATCAAAATTTAACAGTAGAATGACACATCTATGAAACGACGGTGCACCAAATTTCAATGCTGTGCGACTTACAATGCCGAAGCTATTCCATTTAAAAGATTTGAGTTGTATGGGCGGTGCCACACCCCTTTGTTCAATACCCATCCCATTCCCATGCCGAAGAAGAATATTACGATATTCGAAATAAGATATTTTAAACGTCTACAGAGAAATTTCGTTTTGAGTAACTTGAAATTTCAATCGAAATCGATCCCTGCAGAGTTACATGCAGAATAAAAACTCACGCCTTTAATTGAAGATGGCGGAATTTCCCAAGGGGTGAGGGTGACTAATTTTTGAATTTAAGCTTCCTTTGGACCCCTAAAGCGAACGCAAAAAGAATTGCGCTGTTGCTAATTTTTTTTTTGCTAATTCCTATAGTTACTGGATCATACGTTTAAGTAAATATGTAAAATCTGTCCTAATTTCCCTACATAGCAAATTTAAGGCTGAATTTCCCTACTTGTAGCCTCTTTTCCCTACGGTTGGCATCACTGCTCCCTCGTATTCTCGCTGCTGCTGCGCCAGTTCAGTGGCCCACACAAAGTGGACAGATTTTGAGTTCAAACCCCTCCCATATATTTGTATCTTCCAAAAATTATAGTTACCAAAAATTATTTCAATTGGCATTGCGCTTGGAAGTTGTGGACGTAACCCTTTCAAAATGAAATCCTATGTGCCACTGTGGCAGTTGATAAACATGACGATGAACGCTGCTTCTGTTGTGTGTTGGCAAACAAAAAAAATCAGCAGTGTACTGTTTTTTGCGCTGTGCCGTGTTGGCGTAAATAGCGTGGATGTTGTTGCCTGCTGTTTTTGTGTACTTTTGTTTTAATTTATCCTCTCTCAAATGCATAAGTTTTTATTAGCTAGCAATTGTTTTCAATTTTTGTTTTTCAATCCTCCTTTTTATACAGCCCACAGCGGCAGTGTTTTCGTAGGAGTGGTAAAAAAATAAAATCTAATATTGTAATTTTACTATCACAGAATTCGCCATGGAACCATTCAGGTGTATATTACACTATTCTTAAACGTACATACATACATAGTATGCCTTAAACAATTTTTTTAAGGTTCTGCATCGAAAACTATCTGATCCCGGCGGCTCTGCACGCAAGTTTGAAATCAGTGGGCCCAATAAATCAAGTTGTTTTACCCTTTGTTGACCCTATCAGATTTTTATGACAAAATACTTGTCTAAATATTTCTCATTTGTATGTTAGTGCTTTCACCATATTTGAAGTCAATAGACCTATTAAATCATGTTTCTCTATACAAAGTTTCAACCCTTGGTTTCCCCGTAAGATTTCGATTTTCAAAAAATTAGTCTAATTAGTCAATAGGAATATCGATAAACATACCACCCTGCCGGCAACTCACCTAACTTTAAATGCTCTTTAATCTAACTAATTCTCAACTAGTTGTGGTTGATAGTTAGATTATTTTCAATGGAGCCAACTGACTATTTTAACATTGCGATGGCCTAGGCAGTAGTCAATTGTCCGACTCTGCATGACTTGTCAAGTTTAAGTAAGTTAGGGCGATGTTATGCTGCCGGTCAAATGATCGTCGGTCACGTCACTTTTTACGCTCTCGTTGTAATTTCTCTACTCCGTGCCCAAAGCATGTTATGCTGACGGTCATTTGATCGCTGGTCACCACTCCGCTTTGCGCTTACCTTTACTACTTTTTCCGCACTTTTTATTGGGACTTTACTTTTTCAACTACAATTAGCAATTAAAATGTAAAATTATTTTTCGCACTTGCATCGGTCTGAATAGCAAATATTTCTAAAGGGATTCCTGCTCCTGGAACATTGTTATCATCACCTCAGTGGTTGATTGGGCCGAAATTTCTGGCATTCTCAGCTAATAATTTATACATGAAATTAATATAATATGTGTGTGAAAGTATCACAATATTTATTTACCATTTAAATTTCCATTTTTCTTTCTTCTTTTCCACCGAAAACACAAATATAAACACACGATAGTAATGAGGGTTGCTACCAACCATTTTCTTGCTCATTCCATACACATTTTCACCAAAAAGGAACAAATTTGTTCCCAAAACACAACTATTGTGAATAATTTCACAACGCAACACTGTTTTGATCGCATGATTTGGCATCGAGAGCCTTATCATTTTTGACCGACGCGGTCAAATTTTACTCTCCCGCTCTCTCTCTCAATTTTTCATTTTACATTGAAGCAACAATAACTATCGTGACCGACGGTCATTTGACCGTCTGCATAACAGCGCCCTTAGTTATTTAAAAGTTAGTGTTCAAATGTACTGTGCTGTATTTAGTGATCCGTCGATCCCATCTCCAATCCCAATCTTTCCTTCTTCTTTTGTACTCATGTTCCCCCTATTTTCTTCTCCACGGCTTCGGCCATTTGTTTCGTTTAATGTTTCTCATATTATCTGTTACTTGTTATTCGTACGGTGACTAATAAACATCCCAAACCCGAGTCACACCGACTTTTACTCCTCCGCTCCGCGCTAAACGAACCATGGTCCATCGACCCAACGCGAACCCGCGCCGCGTAATAAAAAATTAAACAAAAATTAACAAACTATACACATTAGTGAACAAAAAACAATTTTAAAACAAAACGATCAACAATCAACAGGTGCAAGTGCGAGAACTAAAAGTAAAACGACACTTACAAAAAAAAAAAACACAAACACAGTTACAACAAAACTAATTACAAGGGAAAAGTGACAAACAATTACACATATTTCCAACTAACTAACAACAGTGACAACACAAACATAACTAAAAAGTGCACAAAATTCAAAAATTTGAAATTAAAAACAAATAAAACACCGCGAAACATTGGACAGTGCAGCGAAGTGCAAAGAAACTTACAAAAACAAAAACACGCACAGCAAAAATAACACAACAATACACACCCACAACGCAGACCAGAACAGAAGAAGAGAACTACAGAAACCATAACAGTTCAAGCAACGTAGCACAACAGTAGCCGACCAGCGATTAAGCGATGTGAAAGTGGGAGAGCCGGTAGAAATACATGCACAGAATTTCACTAATATTGTTGCAAAATTGCAACCTTGGGGCCTACTAGTAGGCCCAAGCTTGATCAGGAACGTACTTTTTCCTCCATATAAATTTCTAAAACGGGGTTGCTGTTCTAGTTCATTTCAATTTCCAGTGTTGCTGGTGTGAGTAATTTTTTGTGATCAAAGAAATATTTCTTTTTATTTGTATTTTTTTTTTGGTGCCATTTCGCAATACGTTTGTATAGAACTAACTATAAAAATATATTATTGCCCAAAAGTGTCAAAAGAACCGTTTGGTATTCTTTTTATTGAATTAAATTAAGGTTTTATAAGCTGCATAAAAAAAACAGTCCTGCGTTCGAACTAGAGCATTTAGCACCAAAAGCATACCTGTTCTGATCTGATCGTTAGAGATTCGCTAAATGAAGAACTGCGAAATAAAAAGGGCGGCAATTGACCCTGTCGTATTCAACGCATTAAGCTTTGTGTTCTTTGGTATATTTTTCAATAATATCTACGTAATGAAACCAAGAAGTTGATATGTTGTGTATTTGATGAAGAAAAAAGCAAATAATTGAAAGAAAACTGGCGGAATTTTAGTTTGCACAATAATCCCTAATATCGCGATAAGAGCGGAAACAGTGAAGAGCTGATCACTGCCAGCACACACAGACTGTGTACGTGAATTGCAAAAAAGGCACAAAAATCGGCTTACTCTCCCAGTTTCACATCGCTTAATCGCTGGTAGCGGACACACAGCTCCAGAAAGGAGATCCCCATTCTCGGGCACCGGGCCCACAAAGATAAGCCCAAATTCTGTTATTAGAAATTAACAAATAAATAACATACACTGACTAACAAAGATATTTAACCCAAATATATACTCCCCAAAAATCCAAAATAAAATCTGGTACCCCGCCAGTGTACGCTTATCGTGCATATTTCCCCAAGTACAAAACAGCGCAGTGCAGTAAGCAATCCCGCTACTGCACATAATTCGGCGCTTTGTACATTTTCGCCGTCTCTTCTGTACAACCTTCGCTGCCGAAGCAACAAAATCTCCACTGCAGCCAGCACCCAAAACGCACTATTCTCCTTGTGCAGTAAATAGGCACGCAGCATTTCTCCCGCTGCTTTCCCACTAACCCACTTGCACGCATTTTCGCGTTTTGTTTTGTGCGATATTCGCAAGCACTGAGCAGCGAGCACTCCCGCTGCTGTTTCCAAGTGTAATTGCACATTCGCACTTCTGCATAGGCAATTTCCCCACTCTCGCTGGCAGAAGTAAGCAAACGCAAATACAGTGGGACGAGTAGCCTGTTTTCGCAGCACATTGAACAATTTTCAATACACAAGTTAACACCATGCACGCTGGTATCGACTTGGCCGCTACGTTTCCGCCGACAGACGATACCCAAAGTCAAGGCCAACGCAGTCAGTGCATTTTCACAAGTGAACGACACCTGTGAAAGGCGCACGCCCAAAAATGCTGACGACGCTAACACGACCATAGCAGCGCAGCAATGACGCAACAACGACAATGACCACAGCACACGCCCGAAAATGCTGACGACGCTAACGTGACCGTAGCAGCGCAACAACGACGCAACAACGAGCAATGACCACAGCACACGCCCGAAAATGCTGACGACGCTAACGTGACCGTAGCAGCGCAGCGATGACCGTAGCAGCGCAGCGATGACCATAGCAGCGCAGCGATGACAGTAGCAGCGCAGCAATGGATGCAACGTGACAAATTAGTATTTAAGTAGGCCCAAATTTATCATTAAGTCAGTCTTATCCAAGAATTAAATAATAAAGTGCACAACCAAGGAATAAAGCAAAGGAGTTTTAACTGGCGCCCAACGTCGGGCCCCCAAGGGGGCGCCCTACTACTGAAAAGGGAATTTAGATACGAGCCTCAAGAAGCCTCAACATCCGAATCCCTTAGCAGCAACGTGCCAAGTCGCGGTCACGGTACAAAAGAGTCCTCAAGTAGTACTAGTACCGGTCCCGCGACTAAGTGCACACCCACACAGGACGAGAGCCTCAAGTAGCCTCACAAGTCCTTAGAAGAGCCAACAAGTTCCTGAAGCAGCAACAAAGGCAAAAGTGCAAATCTTCTGAAGCAGCAGTACGCACGAACCGCGAAGAGTGCGCAACGGTGGACCTCAGTAGCTAAGCAAACAGGATAACCCACCCCGCCGCGGAATAATAATACCGTAAGCATAGATTAAGTCATAATAGTGCAAATGAAAGAATAGTATAATAATAAGAGAAGTGAAACAAGTGGAAAATATAAAGACAAATTATAAAATTTAATCAAAGAGAAAATCAAAGAGAAAATATTTAAGAGATAAAATAAATTATTAAAAATTATTAACAAACAGTAAAATCATAACAAATTTACAAATATTGTTAGAAATTAAGAGAAGTCAAGAACTAAAAATATTGCAAAACCGAAAACAAACAAAAGTGTGACAAAGCAAAGAAAGAGTAGGAAAATAATCACTTAAATTATTAATTGATTTTATTCAAATAAGAAAACAATCATTATAACAAACAAATATGAGCAACCCAAATAATATAATTACACCACCATCCAACAATTAAGACACAATTTTCCATTCAATCAATATCCGAAACCAGCCAATCAATTTAACCATTACGCATTCAACAATCCACCACCTAGGCCAACATACCAAAAACCACCAACTCCAATGGAAATTGACGAATCCCGTCAAACCAGAAACATAGATTACGCAAATAGACCGAATTTTAACACATTTGCAGGAAAACGTCCTAAACCTCCATCAAATCAAACAAAAATTATATTCAGACCTCACTTGTTAGGAAACCTATCACTAACAATGAAATCTTTTACGCAAATTCAGTAGGCGGAAATATTAAAATAACGCACCACACCTTCATCAATCTTTTCGGAATAAAAACAAAAAAATATTAAATTCTTTCTTTCACGGCATTCTCAGCTTAAAACAACTAGAAGCCATAATATTCACTTCAAAAAAATTATATTGTTACGAAAATACCAGTTCCAGTGGGCTAGTACGAATCACTGGATGGTGCAATTTGAAATAAACAAACACACTTAGTTCCTCAAACGCAGTCAATAAGAACCAACAGTCACTTTATTTAACAGATTTACACTTCAGTCTTTACACTTAAATATTCGCTTAATTATTCCGCGTGGCAACTCCGCTAGTCAAAATCAGACTGACTCGCTGCGCCGCACCCGGCTGCCTTTTATACCTGTCCGGCCATCGCGCAGATCGTTCCCGCACATTCCGGAGTGGACTGACGGTTTCCATGACGATCGCGACCATCATTGCCAGGTTAGACTAGAAGTTTCCATCATTGCCAGGTTGGACTAGAAGTTTCCATCATTGCCAGGTTGGACTAGAAGTTTCCATCATTGCCAGGTTGGACTAGAAGTTTCCCTTATTATCGCGGCCGTCGTTGCCAGATTGAATTATAGCACGGCGCGTAGCGACAGGGTTGCTTTGCACAGCGACAGACTGTCTTATCGTTACACTGCCCCCCACTTAGACTTGTTCGACCCGAACAAGTGGCGAGGTTCCGTTGTGATAAGGCGCCAGGCGCTCCAAATGGACTACCTTCAGCTTAGCGCCTTTATTGCTGCAACGTTGAATCCTGTAGACCACGTCGTTAATCCTAGTCACGACTTTGTAAGGTCCTTCCCATGACGTTTGCAGTTTCGGAGACAAACCTTTCCTCCGCTGCGGGTTGTAGAGCATTACCAGATCGCCTCCTTGGAACCCTGCTGAGTTGGCCCGTAGATCATATCGGGCTTTCGCCTTATCGCTGACCAGTTTGTTGCGGCTCCTTATAAACTGGTGAATTTCCTCGAGCTCCGCCCGCTTATTGACCACGTAGTCCGTCTTAACGCCTCCCGTCGTGCTGACTACCCCGAACTTCAAGTCGGCGGGTAACCGCAACTCCGTGCCGAACACTGCTCGGGCTGGAGTGAGTGATGTTGTGTCGTGCGGGGCTGACCTATACGCCATCAGGAACAGGGGAATATGCGTGTCCCAATCCTTTTGATTCCCGCCTACCACTTTCCGCAGGTATTCCTCCAGTGTCCGGTTAAAGCGTTCCACCATGCCGTCGGACTGTGGGTGCAAAGGCGTGGTACGAGTTTTCTTTATCCCCAGTAGCTCACACACTTCCTTGAAAACCGCAGACTCGAAATTCCGGCCTTGATCTGAATGCAACTCCAACGGAACTCCGAACCTGGCTACCCAGTTGTTTACCAGCTTTTCCGAGATCGTAGTGGCCTCCTGGTTAGGAATAGGGTACACTTCGGGCCATTTGCTGAAGTAATCCATTACCACCAGCACATATTTGTTGCCTTGAGTGCTAGTTGGGAATGGGCCGGCGACGTCCATAGCAATCCGCTCGAAGGGCGCTCCCACGTTGTACTGCTGCATGCGGCCTCGAGATCTTTTTGTCGGCCCTTTCGCGGCTGAACATCGGTCGCAGCTCTTAATCCAGTCGGTTACAGACTCCTGACATCCTACCCAGTAGAATCGTCTTTTTATTTTGGCGACGGTTTTGGTGATGCCCAGGTGCCCTCCACTGGAGTCGTTATGGTATGCCTCGATGACCTCGTTGATTCTGCATTTCGGCACTACCATTAGGGAGTTGGTGGTCCGACCATCCGCGCTCTCCCATTCGCGATACAGGCATCCTTCCTTCAGCCGCAGGCTTTCCCACTGCGCCCAGTAAGCCTTAGCAATCGGGCTTTCCCCGGCCATCTCCTGCCAGTCCGGACGTGCGCCTTGCTCCTTGCCTTCGACGATTTTTGCAAGATCCGCATCCTCACGCTGGTCCTTTTGTAGCCTCTCCGCAGACCACGCTTCCTCTGGCATAACGCTTACCAACCGGACGTCCACTATCCGTTCTTTGCTTTCGGCTCGCGAGCACTGCCTGCATTTGACTTTGCACGGATGGAGTGGCGGCGCGTCAGCACATCTTGGTACCTCTGAGCTCACTGGCCGGCTTTGCGTGGCACGTCCAGATTTGACTCGACGCCTTTCCGCAGATGACTGTCGAAGACTTCCCCTCCAGGCAGCTTCATACATCAATGCACTTGTCACCGTCTCATGAAACGTCGGCTTCATCATCATCAAGGTACTCACACGAGTCTCCGGGTCAAGAATGCCTTCGATAAACGCCTCGATCTTCAGCCTTTCCAAAACTTCCATGCTGAATTCTGGGTAAGTCAGTGGTACCAGCCGCTCAATATCTGCCGCATACGTCTGCAGCGCCTCGTTGGCTCTTTGTCTACGGTTCTTCTGCTCGCAGTAATACACCATTTTGCTGTGCTCGTCACTGTATTTGGCTGCCAGCGCCCTTATGACGGTCTCGTAATCACCTCTCAAACTTTCCGGCACTGTTTTTATTACGTCAGCCGCAGGACCTCTTAGAGCCAGTATTAGTCTCCGACCTTTCCTGATATCGGTCCACTGATTTTCCAGAGCAGCCAGGTCGAACTGTAGCTTGAATGTATCGAACGACGTAGTACCATCATAAGTAGGCACTTCTATGGCAAAACTTTCCTCACCGG
Source organism: Melieria crassipennis (assembly GCA_963668005.1). Taxonomy (NCBI): domain Eukaryota; kingdom Metazoa; phylum Arthropoda; class Insecta; order Diptera; family Ulidiidae; genus Melieria; species Melieria crassipennis. The sequence goes on along the minus strand of OY764963.1, from coordinate 33,109,597 downwards.
ACCGCACCCTTGCTCGCAGCTGAATCTCTCTAAGCCGCTCGTCGATTTTTCTGTTCATCGAGTCTTCCAGACTATCAACTCGTTTGTTCAGGGAATCATCCAGGTCGTCGACTCGTTTATCCAAGTGTTCCACTCGAGTTCCCAGGTGCTCCACCTTCACGTTTAGCTGGTTGGCGATTTCTTCCACTTTCTGCTCCCAGCGCGCAGAATTTTCCTGAAGCTTGTTTTCCATTCGCTCTGCCATCTCTCGGTTCGCAGTCTCGACTTTTGCCGAAATTTCGAGATTCGTAGTTTCCAATTTCGCTGCCATTTCTTGGTTTGCAGTTTCGACTTTTGCCGAAATTTCACGGTTGGAAGTCTCGAACATGCCTTTCATTGCAACCATTAGCTGGCTCATGTCCATTGCTTGTGGTGGCGCAGCCGGTGCAGCAGTTCTTTGCATCGACGCAGCACCCGCAGGCGATTCCTCCACTTTGCCCGACGCCTCTAGCTCCTGCGTTCCGAACTCGTGCGCAGCCCAATCGATGCCTCGTGATTCACACGCCTCTCGCAAGCGCAGCTGCAACTCCACCTTTCCGCCAGCAGTCGGCAAATTCCAGGCAGCCAGCTCCTTTTTCAGCTGGTCCACCTTCAGTTGCTCGAGTTTAACCATGTCTGCGTTTTATAATTTTATTTAATTTTTTTCCTTTATTTATTAGCACAATCCCACTTCTGACACCAATTGTTACGAAAATACCAGTTCCAGTGGGCTAGTACGAATCACTGGATTGTGCAATTTGAAATAAACAAACACACTTAGTTCCTCAAACGCAGTCAATAAGAACCAACAGTCACTTTATTTAACAGATTTACACTTCACTGTCTTTACACTTAAATATTCGCTTAATTATTCCGCGTGGCAACTCCGCTAGTCAAAATCAGACTGACTCGCTGCGCCGCACCCGGCTGCCTTTTATACCTGTCCGGCCATCGCGCAGATCGTTCCCGCACATTCCGGAGTGGACTGACGGTTTCCATGACGATCGCGACCATCATTGCCAGGTTAGACTAGAAGTTTCCATCATTGCCAGGTTGGACTAGAAGTTTCCATCATTGCCAGGTTGGACTAGAAGTTTCCATCATTGCCAGGTTGGACTAGAAGTTTCCCTTATTATCGCGGCCGTCGTTGCCAGATTGAATTATAGCACGGCGCGTAGCGACAGGGTTGCTTTGCACAGCGACAGACTGTCTTATCGTTACAATATGTTAATAAAAAATAACATAAAATTCGCAATAAAACAACAAACAGCCAAATCAATCAATAGCATCGAAATTAGAACAGATCACCTCACATTCAATCAAACACAAACGAAGTTCTTTCTCAACTTAGCCAAAAAAAAAATTGTTTACAGCTCTTGATTTGAAAAATGGTTTCCATCAGATTCCCTTGGTTGAATCCGACATTGGAAAAACTGCTTTTTCAATCAACAATGGTAAAAACGAGTTTACCAGACTTCCTTCCGGTTTAAAAAAACGGACCTTCTATATTCCAAAGAGCATTAGATGATATACTCAGAGAATATATCGGAAAAATATGCTACGACATAATAATTTTTGGCAAAGACGAAGACTCTCATCTAAAAAACGTTGAAACTATTTTCCAAAACCCTGCAAAACGCAAATATGAAAACCCAACTTAACAAATGCGAATTTCTAAAAACAGAAGTCGATTTTTTAGGATTCGTGATTTCTCAAAATGGATTAAAAACAAACCCCAAAAAAGTAGAGGCAATTTTAAATTTTCCACCCCCAAAAACATTAAAAGACCTTCGATCCTTTCTAGGACTTTCTGGCTATTATCGCCGCTTTATTAGAGACTACGCAAAGCTTGCCAAACCCCTAACAGTACTTTTGAGAGGGGAGGAGGGACGAATGTCCAAAAACCTTTCATCCAAAATTAAAATAACCCTCAATCAAGAAGCATTAGAAGCATTAAATAAACTAAAAAATTCACTAGTTTCAACTGACGTCATGCTACAATATCCCGACTTCGGAAAAGAATTCCATTTAACCCACTAGAACTGGTATTCGTAACAATTGGTGTCAGAAGTGGGATTGTGCTACTGAATAAATAAAGGACAAAAAAAAAATTAAATAAAATTATAAAACGCAGACATGGTTAAACTCGAGCAACTGAAGGTGGACCAGCTGAAAAAGGAGCTGGCTGCCTGGAATTTGCCGACTGCTGGTGGAAAGGTGGAGTTGCAGCTGCGCTTGCGAGAGGCGTGTGAATCACGAGGCATCGATTGGGCTGCGCACGAGTTCGGAACGCAGGAGCTAGAGGCGTCGGGCAAAGTGGAGGAATCGCCTGCGGGTGCTGCGTCGATGCAAAGTACGGCTACACCGGCTGCGCCACCACAAGCAATGGACATGAGCCAGCTAATGGTTGCAATGAAAGGCATGTTCGAGACTTCCAACCGTGAAATGGTAGCAAAAGTCGAAACTGCAAATCAAGAAATGGCAGCGAAATTGGAAACTACGAATCTCGAAATTTCGGCAAAAGTCGAGACTGTAAATCGAGAAATGGCGGAAAATTCTGCGCGCATAGAGCAGAAGGTGGAGGAAATTTCCAATAGGCTGAACGTGAAAGTTGAGCATCTCGAGACGCGAATAGACGATTGGGACAAACGAGTTGACGAAATGGGTGAATCCCTGAACAGACGAGTTGACAACCTGGATGAGTCTTTGAACAAACGAGTTGACAGTCTGGAAGATTCGATGCACAGGAAGATAGACGAACGGCTTCGAGAGGTACAGCCACGAGAATGTTTCCCACCGGTTCAGGACGGTTTTGCCACCCGAGCAGAAGTGCCTACTTATGATGGGACTACGCCGTTCGATACATTCAAGCTACAATTCGACCTGGCTGCTCTGGAAAATCAGTGGACCGATGTAAGGAAAGGTCGGAGATTGGCGCTGGCTCTTAAAGGTGCTGCGGCGGAGATAATAAAATCAGTTCCAGAATGTTTACGAAGTGAGTACGAGACCGTCATAAGGGCGCTGGCAGCCAAATACAGCGACGAGCACAACAGAACGCTGTACTACTGTGAGCTGAAGAACCGCTGGCAAAGATCCAACGAGGCGCTGCAGACATATGCAGCGGACATTGAGCGGCTCGTGCAGCTGTGCTACCCGTCCTTCGGCGCTGATGATCTCGAGAGGATGAAGATTGAGGCATTTATCGAAGGTCTTCATGATCCGGAGACGCGTCGCAGTGCGTTGATGATGGGCAAGCCGACATTTAGGGAGACGGTGACCAGCGCGATGACATACGAGGCGACATGGATTGGGAGCACTCGGTATGCACCTGCAAGGATACGCCAGATCCAGCCGGACAACGACATTGCGATCCAGGCAATAAGCTCTGAGCCACCGGGCAGGCCACGGGTGGTCTCCTCTAAAGTTGTATGCTGGGTATGTGGCAAGCAGGGCCACATATCACGAGACTGCCGCCAATGAGAGAGGCGTTCCCGTTCTCGATCGCAATCGCCTGAAGCGAGGAATACTGATAATCGAGGCCCAGCCAACAAGCGCAGGGCTGAGGACGGCGAGTCGTTAAACTAAAACGGGTCAGCCCAAAGGGGCGTGAGCTGATCTCCACAATCTGCCGCCCCACCGTCCTTGTCTCACAGCTGAAACGACAGCTGGGCTGAGTTTGACAATTGAAGGAAGGATAGATGGAAAGCTGTTCGTGTTGACATTGGATACTGGAGCGTCATATTCGATCATAAAAAGGAAGCTGCTGAAGAATTGGGAACCGCTGCATGGCATACAGCTGCGGACTGCGACTGGCGAGCGCGCGCCAGTAATAGGGAAAGTTACAAAAACGATTACTATCGGCACCAGCAGTCTGGAACATGAGTTCATCGTCGCGGATATAATGGACGACGTGATTATCGGCGTGGATTTCATGATTAGGCACGGTTTTATGCTGGACCTGGAAGAACATGTGCTGAGATATGCCAACGTTGAATTCCCGCTGCACACCGGCTATGAGTGAAGCGTGGCGGTAAGGAAGGTTGTATCGTGTCAACACCGGAGGATACCAGCGAATTCTGAGGCGATTGTGTGGGCAAAGGTGGACGAGGACGAGGGGACGAGTCGGCTGTGGGTTGTAGAAGCACCGAAACAAGGACACGACAACATTATCATCGGACGTACATTAGTGGAACCTAGGAATGGCAGAATACCGGTTAGAATACTGAACCCCCTGAATGCACCCAGATATGGAAAGATTAGGTAATTGGCGACTGTAAGGAAGCTGTAGCAGTGGTCAATTGCGAGAGTAGCCCGCCGGGAGATAATAAGAAGAGCGGTTTTAATATGGACGCCATACCGCAGGAGAACCAGTGGAGCAGCGAGTTGACGGCCAAGCAGAAACAGAAGGCGAGGTCACTCCTGCAGCACTATGGGGCAATATTTGCGGCAGAAGCAGGCGGAAGAACAGCCATAGTGAAGCACAACATCGACACCGGAAGTGCAAAACCGATTCGCCAACCGCCAAGACGAGTTCCTCTGGCCAAGAGGGAAGAGGTCACAAACTTGATCGAAAACATGCGGAAAGAAAAGGTCATAGAGCCTTCTTCGGGCCCCTGGTGCTCGCCGGTCGTGCTAGTCAAGAAAAAGGATGGCAGTACCCGGTTTTGTGTGGATTATCGGAAGCTCAATGATGTGACCAAGAAGGACAGTTATCCACTACCGCGGATCGATGACACCCTGGACACGCTGTCAGGCACACAGTGGTTCTCCACGCTCGACTTACGCAGCGGCTATTGGCAGGTAGAGCTTGCAGACAAGGACAAGGAGAAAACGGCTTTCAGTGTGGGCGATGGTTTGTGGCAGTTCACCGTCATGCCGTTTGGACTCTGCAACGCACCAGCAACATTCGAGCGGCTAATGGAACGCGTGCTAAAGGGGCTGCATTGGCGGACGTGCCTGGTGTACCTCGACGACATAATCGTGATGGGTAAAAGCTTCGACGACCACCTGAGAAAGCTGAAGGAGGTATTCGAGCGGATACAAAAAGCTGGGCTTAAACTCAACCCGAAGAAGTGCTCGCTGTTCCAAAAAGAGGTCAAGTATCTGGGTCATACGGTTTCTGCCCGCGGAGTACATACGGATGAAGGCAAAATCACGGCGGTGAAGAAGTGGCCCCGGCCACGCAATCTACACGAACTCCGCAGCTTCCTGGGCCTGTGCACATACTACCGCCGATTTGTTCCGGGATTCGCGAACATAGCCAGCAGCTTGCACAAACTGACGAAAAAGAGCCAAGCTTTCGAGTGGAACGAAGAGCAGGAGCAGGCTTTTGCGCGTCTGAAGGAAAAACTGTGCACTGCTCCAATTCTGGCCTTCCCCGTGCCTGGAGAGATGTTTGTGCTGGATACAGATGCAAGCGGGCATAGTATTGGCGGTGTGCTATCACAGATAATAGACGGCCAAGAACAAGTGATAGCATACTACAGTAGGATTCTGTCGAAACCGGAACGCAACTACTGTGTGACGCGGAGAGAACTGCTGGCGGTGTTGGACTGCGTAAAACGCTTCCACAAATATCTGTATGGACAAAGGTTTCGCCTGCGCACAGATCATGCGGCATTGAGATGGCTCCTGAACTTTAAAGATCCTGAAGGGCAATTGGCGCGGTGGATCGAGCGACTGCAGAGCTACGACTACACGATAGAGCATCGCAAGGGCAGTAGCCATGGAAATGCCGATGCCTTGTCACGCCGTCCGTGCAAAGTCGAATGCAGGCAGTGCTCGCGAGCCGAAAGCAAAGAACAGATAGTGGACGTCCGGTTGGTAAGCGTTATGCCAGAGGAAGAGTGGTCTGCGGAGAGGCTACAAAAGGACCAGCGTGAGGATGCGGATCTTGCAAAAATCGTCGAAGGCAAGGAGTAAGGCGCACGTCCGGACTGGCAGGAGATGGCCGGTGAAAGCCCGATCGCTAAGGCTTACTGGGCGCAGTGGGAAAGTCTGCGGCTGAGGGAAGGATGCCTGTATCGCGAATGGGAGAGCGCGGATGGTCGGACCAGCAACTCCCTAATGGTAGTGCCGAAATGCAGAATCAACGAGGTCATCGAGGCATACCATAACGACTCCAGTGGAGGGCACCTGGGCATCACCAAAACCGTCGCCAAGATAAAAAGACGATTCTACTGGGTAGGATGCCAGGAATCTGTAGCCGAATGGATTAAGAGTTGTGACCGATGTGCAGCCGCGAAAGGTCCGACAAGAAGGTCTCGGGGCCGCATGCAGCAGTACAACGTGGGAGCGCCCTTCGAGCGGATTGCTATGGACGTCGCTGGCCCATTCCCAGTCAGCACTCAAGGCAACAAATATGTGCTGGTGGTAATGGATTACTTCAGCAAATGGCCCGAAGTGTACCCTATTCCTAACCAGGAGGCCACTACGATCTCGGAAAAGCTGGTAAACAACTGGGTAGCCAGGTTCGGAGTTCCGTTGGAGTTGCATTCAGATCAAGGCCGGAATTTCGAGTCTGCGGTATTCAAGGAAGTGTGTGAGCTGATGGGGATAAAGAAAACGCGTACCACTCCTTTGCACCCACAGTCCGACGGCATGGTGGAACGTTTTAACCGGACACTGGAGGAATACCTGCGGAAAGTGGTAGGGGGGAATCAAAAGGATTGGGACACGCATATCCCCCTGTTCCTGATGGCGTATAGGTCAGCCCCGCACGACACGACATCACTCACTCCGGCCCGAGCAGTGTTCGGCACAGAGTTGCGGTTACCCGCTCACTTGAAGTTCGGGGTGGTCAGCACGACGGGAGGCGCTAGGACTGACTACGTGGTCAATAAGCGGGCGGAACTGGAGGAAATTCACCAGTTCATAAGGAGCCGCACCAAACTCGTCAGCGATAAGGCGAAAGCCCGATATGATCTGCGGGCCAACTCAGCAGGGTTCCAGGAAGGCGATCTGGTAATTCTCTACAACCCGCAGCGGAGGAAAGGTTTGTCTCCGAAACTGCAAACGTCATGGGAAGGACCTTACAAAGTCGTGACTAGGATTAACGACGTGGTCTACAGGATTCAACGTTGCAGCAATAAAGGCGCTAAGCTGAAGGTAGTTCATTTGGAGCGCCTGGCGCCTTATCACAGCGGAACCTCGGCACTTGTTCGGGTCGAACAAGTCTAAGTGGTGGGCAGTGTAACGATAAGACAGTCTGTCGCTACGCGCCGTGCTATAATTCAATCTGGCAACGACGACCGCGATAATAAGGGAAACTTTTAGTCCAACCTGGCAATGATGGCAATTTTTAGTCCAACCTGGCAATAATGGAAACTTCTAGTCCAACCTGGCAATGATGGAAACTTCTAGTCTAACCTGGCAATGATGGTCGCGATCGTCATGGAAACCGTTAGTCCACTTCGGAATGTGCGGGAACGATCTGCGCGATGGCCGGACAGGTATAAAAGGCAGCCGGGTGCGGCGCAGCGAGTCAGTCTGATTTTGACTAGCGGAGTTGCCACGCGGAATAATTAAGCGAATATTTAAGTGTAAAGACAGTGTAAACCTGTGAAATAAAGTGACTGTTGGTTTTTATTGACTGCGTTTGAGGAACTAAGTGTGTTTGTTTATTTCAAATTACACAATCCAGTGATTCGTACTAGCCCACTAGAACTGGTATTCGTAACAATATATTGACTATATTAAAAAAATTGTTGTTTATTAATAATTTCCCCAATTCTTGTTTACATATATTTTGTTTACTCCAAATATATATATACTAATTTCTCGACGCGTTTACACACACAATTGTAAACTTTGATCCTCAACAAATTCATATTGAAAATATTTTACACTTTCGTGTACTTTTCCCCATTTCTGAATTATCGTTCGGGCGGACGCGGTAATATTTCTGGTTTATACCCCATAAGCCTAATATTTGTTTTCAAACGAATTTTAAACCCCTTTTCGAGCTTCTTAAGCCATTAAAATGCCTGTTGAGCGATCCCCCAAGCGTCAAATAAACAAAATGGAGCCTCCTTCTCCAAGATATTCAAAGTCGACTGAGGCACATTTGACAGTTCCTGTCACTCGCGAGGCACTCAAAACTCGCTCCAAGCCACTTAGTCCCATAGAAACCGATCTCAGTGTTGCCACTTTTGGTTTTGAGTCCGAGAGACTCGTGCAATTATGCACAACTTTTTCATCGGCTCCCAATGGGATTTGACCAAATCATTGGTCCAAATTAAGCAGAAAAATCTGCAAGAGCAATGTGAGAGGCTAATGCGGGCACATCAGGCAGTCTCCATTGGTGAAGACAACAGCCAGCCCGACGGTTTCAAAGAGTCGGCTAGGCAAAAGATTGATGCCTGCACAGACCAATACGAGTTGTGCATGGCTAAAATGTTGGACATCATTAAGATGCTCCAACCTCAGTCCCCCCAGCCTACTACGCATATGGAACCGGTTCAACCCCTAGAACCAGCAAATACTTCCTACATTTGCCTCCAAGAAATTGTATCAGCTCCGATACAAAACGCAAGGCCAAGCCGGAGCTATTGTTAAACAATACGCATTAATCGATGAGAATTTCGGACTCGCGTGGGAAGCGCTAAGATTCCGCTATGAAAACAAGCGCATCCTCGTTGACAACCAAATTCGATCCCTATTGAATATCGCTCCTGCCCACACCGAAAATAGTGAGGCACTTCAGCGGATCCAGAACTCTATAAACAATTGTCTGTCTGTTCTCAGGCCGTAGACACGGACAATTGGGATCCGCTGTTGGTATATATATGCTCTACCAAATTGCCCGAAGCAACTCTAGCTTTATGGGAACAATCTTTGACATCCCGGAAGAATATGCCACCCTGGTCACAGATGAATGAGTTCCTAACCTGCAGATACGAGGTAGTCGAACGGCTGAATTTCTTTCGGCCTCCCAAGTCGAAACCACAATCCTCATCTTCCAATGTCCCCAAAAATCGGCCCCCAAGATCCTTAAATTTTCACACTGAAGTGAAAAAGGACTTCGCGTGCAAACTCTGCAACGCAAATCATTCCGTACGGACTTGCCAAAGCTTTAAAAGGCTCACCCCCCAGAGTCGATTAGCATATGTGCAAAAGCACCAGATCTGTGTAAATTGTCTTGCTACATCTCACCTAATTCAGGACTCTACAAGAAATTTCACATGCGCATATTGTCAAAAGAAGCACCATTCCTTGCTTCATCTCCCCAAAGGCAATGCGCAACCCACTCACTCCCCCAATCGATCACCTTCGACCACTTCTCTGGTCTCAACGGTTATCCAACAACCGAGCAACAACTCCACCACTCATTCTCCCCTTTCCGATGCGCAACCCAGCACATCTTCAAGGCAAAGTACGCTCCCAGTACCAGCTCTTCACTCAAATAATGGCACCCAATCTCTTCTGCCTACGGCACTGGTGGCCATTAACCATTTAGGAAAGTTGTTCAGAGTTCGAGCGTTGATCGATCAAGGCTCTCAGCGCACCTTCATTCCCTCGAAGGTCGAGAGACGCCTAAAATTGCCAATCGAGAAATCTAACCTCCAGATCTCGGGCATGGGCGGACAGATTGTGAACACCGCCAACCATATATGCTTATTGACATTGGCAGTCCCTAAAACGAGCACAAACCTCCCCGTGCATGCAATCGTGCTTCCAAAGTTAACGGAATTTCTCCCCCCTTCCAAAATAAAGCCCCCGAATTTGAACGATTTCGCCATGCTAGATCTCGCTGATCCCAAACCCTTCGAGGCAGCACAGATAGATATAGTGATTGGCAGTGATCTCATCCCGCAGATCATGCTCGAAGGTTTCCACCGAAATGTCAGTGGCAGTTTACTTGCTGAACTTACAGTATTCGGTTGGATATTAAGCGGTCCAGTACCCCTGTCATCACCTCTGACACACGTCGCCGCGGTGCCAAATCACCATACGCACACTGGTCCCGCTCTTCGAAAAAAACTTCCTACTTCAAAGGAAGCCCTTTCTGACGTGGGTGCCGCCCTCAATCCCGTAGGGTTTCCACCCGAGGAAATAAAGGCAAATCACGCGGAACCCACCATCCCTGCACACTCAGATTCAAAACGGCAAACACCCCCCTTCGTTGCCAAACGTTTCGCCCCCGGAGGATGGCTTTCGCCCCCAATGAGACCGCGAAAAAGGGTACAACACAAGCGTTGGCTCGACGCCACGCGTCAAATATGCACAGCAATTGATGGAAACTGCAACCCCCTCGCATTTCTACATTGCACCCCCTCATAAAATAAACCTCGAGCGCACCCATCCCGGGTCCGAGTCAGTCGCCATTCCCGTGCGACCTGTTCCAAGCGCGTTCACTCCTCTGACGGGAATTCAAACGAACCCCATCGCTTGACAAACCGATCAGACCCCACACCAACGATGTCAACATCATCACTTCTCAATACTGACATCTCTTTTGCAGATCCGGCGCTAGCGACCACCCCAGCAGTTGCCTCCCAGACTGCCCCGCACGTCCGCACCGAGCATCGACAGCAGAGAGGCCCTCAGCGCACTCCCCAGCGCTCCGTCATCGCTGATCGGCGACAACGCCCCAGCCGTCAGCCCATCCTACAGCCAGGCAGTCGCGCATCACCGCCAAATTATTACGAGCCAGCCGTCCGCCGTAACCCTGGACGAGCCCCCATACCTCCATATAATTGCAATCTGCAATGGCGGCCGCGATGTTCAGATGTACTGTGCTGTATTTAGTGATCCGTCGATCCCATCTCCAATCCCAATCTTTCCTTCTTCTTTTGTACTCATGTTCCCCCTATTTTCTTCTCCACGGCTTCGGCCATTTGTATCGTTTCTCGTATTATCTGTTACTTGTTATTCGTACGGTGACTAATAAACATCTCAAACCCGAATCACACCGACTTTTACTCCTCCGCTCCGCGCTAAACGAACCAGTTAGTTAAAATTTATCTAATTTATGGTTAGCTATAAACTAATTACATTTCAGTTAGCTACAAGTTGACTTTATTTAAATCAGCTATAACTCAACTCCTTTTTTTTTTGCCAAAATCGGCCACAATTGAGTTCACGAACTTTTAAATAACGGTAGACCGTCAATATCTACGTGATCACTATTTTGTGGCAACTTTTGATGATGCTTGAAATTTTGTATAGTTGCTTTCTTACGCACCAGGAAAAATTTTCCTTGCGCACAAGCAGTCCTGTTTTCCAATATATGAGTTTGCACTCAAAGGCACATCTAACTTTTCTTCCACTAAAATACGTAACAACTCTTCAAAACACTTGTGAGATGGCCTATTTTTAAAATACCAATCACCGATTTTTTCTTTTAATGTCTTTTTTGTTGGACATTGTTCTTGGAAAACATTGCAACATTGAAAACACTAATATTTTCAATATAAATTCCGTTTTGACTCTGCACATCAGCAGAGGAAGCCACCTGCTTCTGATTCAGCAACATTACGCGAATTTGATTTATTTGAATACAAATCCCTCTCCTTTTTAACACGTTGACGGACACTTGCGGCTATAGCCGTCAAAGCGAGTTCACTATGTGGCAAGACGGCAATAGCCGTCTAAAACGAAACGGTCGTTTTTGGACACTGCGGCTATAGCGGCACAAATGTGCATTTACTGGGGTACAAGTAAAAGCATGTTTTGTAGTAGTGTCATGTTTTAGAAACAATTTTTTGAATTAATCAAAATTAAGTTTATTTAAGCAGAAAAAGTAAAACTATACTTCTAATAGTGTCAATTTTCGGACTTCACTTGTTCCTAGTATCCGTCACTGTGTTAAAAAGCCTTCTTAAATTTGTTTTGCTTGTACCTGCCATTTTGGCTTAGCTTAAATAATTAAAATTAAAGCAATCACTTAAAAAAACCAAAATTTGTTTAACAATTAACCTTTTTAATTTAGTTTTATACTTCGATTACAATTGATTTTATTTCACTGGGCTGCGACCGCACGCACGAGACTCAGCACTGATTATGATTTCATAATGCGCGAAAGAAAATGGCAAATATGTAAAATGAAATTCCAAAGAGCACAAAACAAACAGCAATTAACTGTTTTTTAAATAACTATGCCATAAACGCACGCATTAAATTTGGGGAAGTTCTGCATTACTTTGTAGTTAGCTTATAGTTAGGGACATAAAATAGAATAAGAACAAATAGCAATTAACCGTTCTTTAAAATATGCCAAAAAGCATTGATTTTGGGGAAGTTCTGCATTACTTTGTAGTTAGCTTATAGTTAGGGACATAAAATAGAATAAGCACAAATAGCAATTAAATGTTCTTTAAAATATGCCAAAAAGCATTGATTTTGGGGAAGTTCTGCATTACTTTGTAGTTAGCTTGGGTTAGTTGGGTCATGAAAGTTAACTAGAACTAAGTTATTTTCGTAGTCGACTACCGAATTGCTTGCAGGGCATGTACATGCAAAAAGTGATTGAGTGATCACTACACCACAACAACCACCATTTCAATGTACACGAGCGAAGCCGTTGCGAACAGCAACATTGCTTTTTGCTGTTGTTGTTCTTTATATTTTCCCTTCAATGCTTTACACAGCCGCATGCTTCTAATCTGCGTACCAAGTCAAATTTATAAGGTAGTGGTACCACAACGGCTGATTTTTTCTTCTGATTCTGTTTTTTCTTCTCGTTTTGTTTTGATTATGGGTGAATGGGCATGCTGATTGTCAAAATGGTCAAAATGGCCGCCGCATTTGTGGCTGCTGATTGGCTCATGTGTTTTTTTTACTAGCCGATTTTGACAAGCAGGATGCCCAAAGCAGTAACAAAATACATGGGGTTTTGTTGTTGCCGTAGTGTTGTCACCTTATTAATACACCTAGCTCGGAACTGTTCGCTCTGTGATATAACAGAAACGAAAGCTGTCTAGTGTTGTTCGTAATGTTATTAGAGGACGTAATGTTAAATTAACAGTGGTCGTAATATCTGTGGCCGTAAGGAATAACAGCCAAAGTCGAGTTAGGACAAAATTGAGTTATTACCACCATTGCATTCGTCGTATTCAAATGTACTACTACACAAAATGCTATGGCTTTTGCTCATAAAATTAATGTTTTACGCCCAAAAGTCTAAAATTTATCTAGTGTAGTCTAAAGCAAATTCAAAAATTAAAAGTGCTCTCCTGAAAACTTCATAAAATCGACTTTGGCTGTTATTCCTTCCGGGCAGGCCCGGATTTAGAAATTTGCCGCCCCTAGGCAGTTGCTAAAATTGCCGCCCCCCCCTATTAAAATTTCTTGAATGGTGGAATTAGTTTGGTACGAATAGTTTTTTAATCAATAGAATGCTTTTTTCTGAGATCAAATATTTTATTTTATTATAATCAGTAGCCTTATAATAATGAGGTATATGACTTAATGTCATTCAACAATACCATTATTTATGCTATTATTATTTAAATTTATTTTTGATTTATTTTCGGTTTGGTATTGTAAATTCACAGAATTTTCAAAACATAAATTTACAAAACTACAAAAATTATTTATAATCTAATTAAACTGGGTTAAAAAAATGAATTACAAATAAAAATGAAAATTATTTTATAATTAACAAGAATAGTAGAATTGAAGAAAAAATACAAAATAAATTAAATAATACGAAAGAAATATGGAATATATGTAAATAAATATAAGTAATACACATTAACACAAATTAAATACAAAATGAATAATTCAAAATAGTGGTTAAAAATAAATACGAAATTATTTTATACCATATATATATGGTATTACTATATGGACCGGGCTTCAAGCAGGAACTCTCTAGGAGCTATTTTCGTAATCTAGGGACGTCCAGGGTACTAGTTACTCAATCTAACTTTTTTCACAATTCGTTTTTGCCATTATGTCACAGACGTATTTTTTAAGTGATTAACAATGAATAAATTACAGTGTGCCTTTTTTAATTCAATTACGTAGCCTTCCTCTACAATATTTTTACGCTTTTTTAAAGTTTGATTTTATTTTCAGTTATTAAAATCGATGAATTGCATATTGAGCATGCAAGTTTTTTCTACGATAGATAAAGTTAGATAAACTGTTATACGAAATCATTGTTGTTTTTTATAAATCTGTTTGTAGGATGAACATTATTTGTAAGGATAACAAACCTGAAATTTATGCCATTGAAACTCGTTGCACCACACGTATTGTTAACAATGAATTAACAATTAATTCTCGACCACTAATGTTCAAAAATAATTACAGATGAGGTTATGTTTTTTTTCTCAACACACTGGATAGGAGAAATTACAATGCATTCGATATTAGAATAGAATAGAATAGAATAGAATAGAATAGAATAGAATAGAATAGAATAGAATAGAATAGAATAGAATAGAATAGATACGGGAGCCGAGCATCAACTGCCCGAGACACTGCGTCCAAAGTGAACTATTGTGTCGTATCCCTTATTCTTTATTGGAGGAGTTCATCCCCCCAATACTGTCCAGGAACTCCTTGATTTTTCCCAGATTAGTTCCAGACAGCTCGTTTGTCTGAATTAGTTCCCTTCCCAGTATACGCTTCCTTGCGTGTAAGAGAGCGGGACACTCGGTTATAATGTGCACGGATGTTTCATCATCTTCCATGCAGAACCTGCATAGTTCGCTGTCTGTTAATCCCAGTCGCGCTTTATGCATATTTAGCAGGCAGTGCCCGCTCAGGATTCCCGTCATGAACTTAAGCTCCTTTCTGCTTAGGTCCTATAGGTATTTAGATTTACCTTCCGAATAGGCCGGAAAGAATAGCTTGGAACAGCGTTGTCCGACCGTATTGGACCATTTCTGGTTGGCCCGATTCTTGAATTCCTGTTTGACACAATGCCTGAAATGAGATCTGCTGACACCTATGATTGGTTCAGGTCCATAGGGTCGTTTTGCCGCCCCTTCCTTTGCCAATCTGTCCGCTTCCTCATTTCCATCGTGCCCACAGTGCGCAGGAACCCAGTGTATTATCACCCGGTTATCTTTCGAAATGTCTTGGAGAACATTTGCTGTCTCCCAGACTAGTTTAGAGTCAAACGTCGTCGAGCTCAGAGCTTTTATTGCAGCCTGGCTGTCGGACATTATGATTATCCTTTTTCTCCTGACATTGAGAGTCAGTATCTTTCTGGCACACTCGTTTATGGCAAAGACCTCAGCCTGGAAGACTGTGGCCGTGTCTCCCAGACTGACTGCTAATTGGGAGCTAGTATTAAATATTCCAGCTCCCGTCCCGCCTTCCATCTTTGAGCCATCGGTGTACCAGACAATATCATCACATGTGAGACTGATACTATTAGCAGCCCAGTCTTCCCTATGCGGTATGTACGCAAAGTAGTTCTTCCTGAAGAGGTGTCTCGGTGGCATCAGATCCAGAGGCATCCAGAAGCCTCCACTCGCCTCCTATCCTTCAACAGCGATAGGTGACCGACTGCCTGTGCATCCCTATGTATGGATCCACTATGCATAAGTCTGTGTGCGTTGATGGTTGCAGCCATTTGCACATTTAGTTCCAGCGGCAGAATCCCTAGTATAACATTTAGAGCTGCCGTTGGTGTAGTACTGAGACATCCTGTTATACAGGTATTCGCTAGTCTTGCAGTTTTCTCAGCTTAGTCACAGTTGTTATTTCCGTGGTTTTCCTCCACCACACTATCGCCCCGTAGGTGATAGTCGGCAGAACTATTAGGGAGTATAAACTCTGAAGCCACTTCGGTCTCAGTCCCCAATTTTTGCCACAGATTCTTTTGCAACTCCAGAGAGCATTACCTGCCCTCTTGATGATGCGATCAACATGAGGTTTCCAGTTCAATTTGCTGTCCAGGATTACCCCTAAATACTTAACTTCCCTCGAGAAGTTCAGTTCTTTTCCAAAGATCATAATCTGTCTAAGGTCGATCTTCCTTTTATGTGTAAAAGGGACTATGATTGTCTTCTCGGAATTCACAGACAGTTTCTGTCTGATACACCAGTGCTCGACTATCCTCAGCGCGCTCTGAAGCAAGTCTGAGACGGTATGTCCGTCTCTGCCTCTGACCACAATGACTAAATTGTCTGCATATGCGATGACTTCGTGTCCCTGCTCTTCCAGAGAGCGGATTAGTCCGTCAACGACTACAGACCACAGCAGGGGGGATAGTACTCCCCCTTGAGGACATCCTCGCGCTGTGCTTGCTGACAGCTCTGCCCCCCCTAAGTTGGACTGAATCACCCTGCTCTCCAGCATTGATGATATCCATCTTATAAGGGTGGCAGGCGCCTGTAGTCCTTCTAGCGCCGTTTCTATCGCTTCGAAGGTTGTGTAGTTGAAAGCCCCTTCTATGTCCAGGAAACCTACTAGACAGATTTCCTTTTCCGCCAGGGACTTCTCTATCTTGCCTACCAGTGCCGATAGGGCCGTTTCCGTGGATTTACCTTTCTGGTAGGCATGTTGGTTCGTGCTCAGGGGATGCTGAGCGAGTATTTCCTCCCTCAGATACCGGTCAACGACCTTCTCTAAGCCTTTAAGCACAAAAGACATCAGGCTTATTGGCCTGAAAGATTTTGGGTCCTTCTTATCAGCTCTTCCAGGTTTCGGGAGATAGATCACGTTAACTATTCTCCAGGCTTCTGGAATGTACCCAAAAGCTAAACTACATACGTCGATTTTGGTTAAAATGGGTGTTAGTATCGATATTAAGTCAGTGTCAAGACTTGTATCAAAGAATATGAAGTGTATGAAGTGAAGTGTGTATGTTTATTTTCTTTGCTTGTATAAATCGATTTTTTTCTCGATTCAGGCATTTTACACTTAGAATGTTGGTACGCGTGCCAACAAACCAGGCGGGAAATTGAATTCCCACGAATTGAACAAGTTTTCAAAGTTTCCGCTAAAATTTGCCGCCCCTCAATTCTTGCCGCTCTAGGCGACTGCCTACAATGCCTGCATAGTAAATCCGGGCCTGCTTACGGCCACAGATATTACGACCCCTTAACATTGTTAAATTTGTATGAGATGCGCGTTCTGTATTACTGTTTATTCTGTGCTAATACTAATACAATAATTCAAATTTCTTAACTCAACAGTAATACAAAAATAAAATTATTTAATTTTGAATAATAGTAAGGTACGAAAGAGTGATTTTTTCATGTTTATGTTTTTAAAAAATAAATAAATTGTTGTTATTAATAAGTATTTATTTATTTATGTTATGTTTGTTTGTTTGTTCTTTATTTACTTAATATAAAATTCGTTTGTTGAAAAAAATGCTTGATATGGTGATTTTTATTTCAACTAGAATGTTTCGGTTTCGGCCGAATATTAAAAAAAAACCGAAATTCGGTTTCGGCCCAAAAAAGATGTTTCGGTCGGACACTAATAAATACTTGTATATATAAATATGCATGATACAATTATAAAGGTAGTGTATTCCCAATAGGCGCACTCCCAAAAGCTGTCAACTCGATGCCTTATTGAATTTGAAATGAAAAATAATGTTGCCTTTTTTGTTTGCTTATGTGCACATGTATTGATAGGCACACGAAAAACGAATTTACGTTTCAATTAAATCATTCAAAATGCCGAAATCAAACTGTATCCATCTAGGCTTTAAGACTGTTATTTTTGTATCACAATATGTCCATCTAAAGGTCCTAACTTATTTTGTGTTATCGCTTGAAGGCCATTTTCAAGTACTAATTTTTCCCCTATTTGTGAAAATTTCCCCATCATTATAAGCAACACTCTGTATAAGGCATTGTCATTCTGCCTTTCTCCCGGAATACACTACCTTTATAATTGTATCATGATAAATATGTATGTATAAGAGACTGAAACACTGTAACTTTATTATTGATATTTTGATTGGCCTATTGATTTACTTGAATATCTACTCAGTGGTGTGTCGACAGAAAGTCAAACTGAGAATATTTTGAGAACTGAATATAAAATTTTTCCGCAATACGTTTTGAAACCTTTTTGACAAACAACGGAATTTACAACGCTCTAGTTATTCAAGATGGCTTATAATATGGTTTAATTAACTTACGATAAATATTACTACTGTTCTTAATAAAATTCGTTACAGTTGGAGAGTATAATTAGAAGAAATTCGGAGAATACGGATCGAATTATGAAGAACGCAATTGGATATGTTGTATGCAATAACAACCTGGGAATAACTGTTCAGTCATCATTTGATAATTCTTCCGCCACTGCTATAACCAAATTAATTGCTGGAAGTCTCGTGGCGGCGGCTAGGAGCGCAGTTCGCGACTTGGATCCTACCAATGACTTAGCATTTCTACGAGTTGCAACACGAAAGTTCGAGTATTTAGTGGCGCCGGAAAAGGAATTCACAATAGCTGTAATTCAATAAAAAATTTTAAAAGCGCTAAGCATTTACATATGTATGTACATATCTATTTTTGAATATCCATAAATGGTTTATTTTCATTAAATATATGGTTTCAAAAGCCAGGTGAGCACTACGTTATTATTTTATCTTGTGCAGTCTGCACTACCAGTATCGTAATTTTTTCATCTGGCGTAATAAGCACTTCATTGGCTTTTGTACGCACTCGCAACATCAGCAACTCGTCTTCTGGGTCCATTTTTTGCAAACCCAACTGTACTTTCTCTCGCAACACCTCGTAAAGGCCAGCGAACTGGATTGCCTCGTTGTGCTCCATTGTCGTTTGCACCGGATTACTGCTTTTGTTCAGTATGATAATGTCCGTTATCCCTGGTTTTTCTGATATCTGTTTGAATACTTCTTCAACGTAGGAACGCGTCCGTTTCGGCTAAGTTCGAACAAAAAGGGAAAATGTAAGCGCAAGCAAAATATTTTTACAATAACTTGCCTGTGTCTTAACAGCAGCCTGCATGCTCAAACCAACAGTTTTTGAGCCAAGTTAAAATAAATTGTTGAATTAAACGAAACAAACTCGATAGACAATGTCGCATGAGTGTGCGTGTTGGGAAACTGTTTGCTAGTATTCCTAATGTTTATTTTATCATAGGTGGTATCCAAGGAGCTTAAACATACGTTGTTGTGCTAAGCATTTTAATAAATAGGTCATTGGGTTGACGGAGTAAAGGCTCCTTAAGCCTTCACTTAAGGACATTAGGGTAAGTAAACTACAAAGAAAAAACTCAATCGGAGTGCGATTGAAAGTCTAAAATTTCAGATAGTACCAAGGCGAATTCATACAGGTTACCTCGTTGAATCAGCTGCTTTGTCTGTTTTATTTTGGAAAAGGTCTAGATTGACAATTTAAAAATGAAAAAAATCAAGCTTTATTTTGATCGGCTGATTTTGACAATCTAGACCCAGAAAACAAAAACAAAATACATTGAAATTTTGTTGCTGTCCTTACGCTATCACCTGTATGAATTCGCCTTGGATAGTACTTTCACGAGCAGTTACACTATGCATGGAAAGTAATTTTCGTAAGTACTTTTTACTTAAAGGGACTTTCACGTCCGGAAATAATTTTGACTAGTCACACTGTGCAAGTCCAATAAATCTCTTATAAGAATTTTTTTAAAGTATTTTGAATGCGTGTGTTGCGACGCAGTTGAGAATTTTGCTGACATTTCTATTCTATCAGATTGTTAAGCGTGTTGTTGAGCGTGACAAATGAAAAGCAAACATTATTAAAAAAAAAATTGCTCCTTATAAGGATGATAGTGTCCTTAGTGCTCGGGAAGTTGAAGATACGTTGGCCAAATCAAGGACCATATATAACACCGTGCGACAAAAATCAAAACATTTCAAAACACACGAAAAAATCTATATACTCGCGAAAATAGGGGACAAATGTACTAAAACTGCGTTTTTAGTTTTTCTCCCTGACGTCAGGATTTGTTTTAAAAGGACTTAAGAAATTGAGCGCATTGTAGAATAACAATGGGTATCAAATTAAAGAGAATAATCCTTAGAATCTTAGAAAATTTGATGGTGTGGTGCAAAAGGACGAAAAGGTATTGAAAATGTTCTTTTAAAACTTTATCCTTGAATATCCTTGGAAATTTGCAATAGTTTTTTTTGAAAAAAAATATATTTTAAGGACTAGTATGTATATTACCACTTCCTTGAATTTCGTCCTTCTAACTTTATTAGTCTAAGATATAAAAAATATTGCAACGATGAGGCATTGTCGCTGTGCTATGCATGAATGCTTTTCCGGGCATACTTTTAGGCACGCACTTTAGAGTACGGCCAGCTTGCTATAATTTCGATATGGCAAGGATGGCTCGCGATGGTGATGGGATGTGCGAGAACGATCGAGAGATAGTCCAATTAGAATGTGCGAGAACAATCGGCGCGATAAGCAGACAAGTATAAAAGGTAGCCGGGTACAGCGCAGTTGTGAACAGTTGTGTTTTAGGTGCAACACGGAGTATTCCAATAAGTAACAAATGTAAAGACAGTAAAGTGTGAACTTGTAAATAAAGTGATTGCTGGTTGCTAACTGCGTTTAAAAATTGAAGTGTGTGTTATTTTGGAAGCACAATCCAGAGGGACGAACAACCCCAGAACTAATTTTCGTAACATTTGGTGTCAGAAGGGAAATTGTGCTGATCAAATAAAAACAAGTGGGAAAACCCCTAAAACGCAGCCATCGTGAGCAGCCTCTAGCAGGTGAAGGTGGACCAGCTGAAGAAGGAGCTGGCTGCCTGGAATTTGCCGACTGCTGGCGAAAAGGTAGAGTTGCAGCTGCGCTTGCGAGAGGCACGAGTCGTCGATTGGACTGCGCATGAGTTCGAAACGCAGGAGCTAGAGGCGTCGGCCAAAGTGGAGGAATCGCCTGCGGGTGCTGCGTCGCCGTAAAATACGGCTGCAGCGGCTGCGCCACTACAATCAATGGACATGAGCCAGCTGCTTGTGGCGATAAAAGGCATAATCCAGGAAACCACCGCGAGACTGTCAGGTGAAATGGCAGCGAAACTAAAATAGCTAAAATGGAAGCGGCGAACCATGAAATATCGACGCAAGTGTCAGCGAAACTTGAAAGTGCAAATTGCGAGTTGTCCAGCAAGCTTCAGGAAAATTCTGCGCGCTTGGAGCAGAAAGTGGAATTAATCTCCAACAAGCTAAATGTGAAGGATAAGGATAATAAGATATAGATAGGATATTGGATAAACGAGTCGACGACCTGGATGACTCCCTGAACAAACGCGTTGACGGTCTGGAACATTCGATGAACAGAAAAATATACGAGCGGCTTAGGGAGGTACAGCCGCGAGAATCAGTGCCGCCGGTTCCGGAAAGTTATGCCACTCGAACGGAAGTGCCTACTTATGATGGGGCTACGCCGCACAGTGGGGCGTCCCCATATATCGCGTGGCCAAAAATAGTAAACGTGGTTTAATTTTCACGAAATTTGTCACCCGCCCATTTTTTAGCCCAATTAAGAAAAATACGAAAAATTGTGAAAATTGGACCACTGCCACGCCCACCCCGCATATTGAGAAAATATTTTTTATTTGATAACTTGGCCACTGTTAACACTAGAGAGATGAAATTTTATACAAAGTATCATTAGGATATAGTCTACAATTCCGCCAAAAATGGGCAGTTTGCCACGCCTACTTTAAAAGCTCGTACAAGCCTCAAATGAATAAATCGGTATATATGTATATTTTCCCATTTTTTTAAGTTTTCGATGTTTTCCCTGTTGGCCCTTCTTCACTTCGCTCCTAAGTTTATTTTCCACAAATATTTACATGCACTTGTGGTGCCAGCCGGACACAATGCGTTAAAAACGTGGCGATCCAGTACTCAATGTAGCCAAAAATAGGAGACGAAATTTTCTGCAAATGATTTTAAAGACAAAATTTTAATGATAACCGAAAATGTTCAAGATCGGAACACGGCCACGCCCACCTCCCATAGAAAAATATTTAAATTAGAAATAACTCCAAAGCTAAAAGAGATTTTTTAATTATATTTTGTACTCACCATTAGTACCACAAAATAGTTTGTTTTTTCAAAAATTAACTCAATCGGACTTCGAAAACTTTAGCATTTAATCTATAAATTACAATCAAACAGTATTTATATACATTTAAGTCAGCAATTAAGCCAAGCAGAGTTGTTGCGTTCAAATGCTGATTTCAGTCGATGGCATTGTGTCCATCGTGTGTCAAATCTTAACGCCAGTAAATTAATTAATTTTTTCTCTATTTCCACACTTCTTCCATATTTTTCTTCCAAAAAGTTTGTCATCGATTCTATTTGATTTTGTCGAAATAAATTTCGAGACGGCAGCCACACATAGAAGAGCTCACGAATTTGTATAAGAGGTGCCACTATAAAAAAATGAATTACATGCGGGTCTGCAGGCCTCTGCAGCTGAAACTTTGCACACGTGTTCTACATACTTGTAATTTAGTGAAACAATCGAAATTGGAAAGGCTCCCTAGGGCTTTTCGAGATATTGAATTTTGAAGTTTGCACTTAAACTTTTACTAGGGCTCAAAATGACTCTACGTTCAAATAACGGTAGTTAGCGAACAGTAATAACCAAAAGAAAAAACAAGGCATTGCCAGACTGCAAAAACCTAACACATAAAATAAAAATTCAGATATATTAAAATAATACCTTTAACCATACGAAAAAACATCTTCAGTTTCGCAAGGTTAAATGTCTATTTTCCCTTAAATTTGTGTTCACGCAATATATGAAGTTTAAAACCTTCGTGAGACTACAAAGCTTAAAATTTTTAAAAAATTCCTTTTGATATAGCTTAGTTGGAGATTTAGCTTCGATCGTGCTTACTTATTTTTTTCAAAATAAAGATTTGGTTTTTTTTATTTTTGGCCACGGACGCCCCACTGTGCGCCGTTCCATACATTCAAGCTACAATTCGACCTGGCTGCTCTGGAAAATCAGTGGACCGATATCAGGAAAGGACCGCTTAAAGGTCCTGCGGCTGAGGTAATGAATTCGGTTCCAGAATATTTAAGAAGTGATTACGAGGCCGTCATGAGAGCGTTGGCAGCAAAGTACAGCAATGAGCACAACAAAACGCTATACTACTGCGAGCTGAAGAATCGTAGGCAGAGAGCCAACGAGGTAACAGATATTGAGCGGCTCGTACAGTTGTCCTACCCGGATGATGATGGATGGATGGATGTGAGGGGGAGCCGGGGAAATAACCTAAGGGAGGTCATTACCTCAAGCACTCAGGCTTTATAGCCTATTGTACTTAAGGCTCAGGAAAAAGGTTAATAGAGGAGATTGGAATTTGCAAATTTCCCGGACTCATTAATGAATCTCAGGAGATCACACAGGGTGAGAGAATGAACTTGGTCCATTCTCATAACATCTGAACCCAGCGTGCGCAATCTCGTTCTAGAGAAGGCAGGACATGCACAGAGAAAGTGCTCTGTACTATCTACCTCCTCCAGGCAAGACATGCAAGTCGGATCCTCGATGATGCCCATGTTGGCCATATGTCGCCCCCATGGATTGTGTCCTGTGATTAACCCGACCATTCGACGGAGGTCTTTCCTTCTCAGCTTCAGGAGGAAATTCCCTGCTTTCCTGTTCGGGCTTTTCACAAAACTCTTGGCAGTTTCACAGTTTCCCAAGCAAGACCAACGTTCTCTACAGTGGCGGATCCAGGGGGGGTTTTGGGGGTTGAAACCCCCCCCCCCGAAATATGTGGATCGACTATAAAACTACATACAAATTAAAAGACATTTTATAAATTTTAAGGAATTACTTTTTAAAACCCCCCCCGAAATATTTTTCTGGATCCGCGCCCGGTTCTCTATGTAGGTTATTTACACAGGACTTGATCCAGTCCAGGGTTCCTGCTAGACTGGTGCCGATTATTGGTTCATCGGCAGTTTCGTTACCTACAATACCGCAGTGTCCCGGAACCCAGATAAGTTGGAGCTTATTACGTCTCGCGACTGATTTTAGCTTCATCTTACTTGGACAATCTTAGAGGTAACACGCGCGTTCTCCAGGGCCTTTAGTGCAGCTTGACTGTCACTACAGACTCCTATATGTTTCGCGCACCATTTCCTCCCGATTATCCATTCCGCTACCTTCAGAATGGCGAAGACTTCCGTCTGAAAGACGGTAGTCAGCCCACCCAGTGAGTAGTAGCAGTTTTTTTTTATTTTTATTTATTTATTTAAAGGACAAGAGGTAGCGCAGTGAGAGATTTCGCTCTCTTAATTGCACATCAGTAATACGTGATTTTCAACATTTTGAGTTTATAACTAGCCTTAAAGAAAAATAACAATGTAGGCTTAATTTCTAAATTTAAGAATAAGAATTGGGTAGAAAGATAAAACACTTAGGGGGAGAAGAAGGTAGAAAATAGAAGGTAAAGATTCACGTTGTATGAAAAAACTTAGTAACTGCCCTTTTGAAGCATCTTGTGCTGTTCAGAGTTTTGATACTAGTTGGTACAGTGTTCCATAGTCTGACAGCACTAACAAAGAATAGTCTAGAGGACGTTAATGTAACATATCTGGGGATAATTATGTGATGAGTACGTGAGGAGACAACAAAACGTAACTTTTCATACAGATAGTGCGGCTGACGACATTTAATTAATTTGTACAGAAAAATAACATTACGAACATTGAGATAGTCAGTTACACAGAACCCAAGAATATTTTTCGTCAGGTGCGAGATATGCTCAAATTTTCTCTTACAATATATGAATCTAGCTGCAAAGTTTAAAGTCATTGTTAATTTATTTTTTGACACACAGTCTAGACTGCCATATATCAGTTCAAAGTACGAGATGTGTGAGACAACAAGGGTCTTAACCAACTTAAGTTTAATTTCAGAAGACAAACAAAAACATGAATGCCACAAAGTTCTCAAGACATAATACATTTTGGACAAACAGGTACTAATGTGATTTGTGCAAGTTAAACGATTGTTTATCCTGTAGCCAAGATTTGTCACCACAGACTGATATTGCAGCTCTGTCCGTCCTACAACTATGGGAGACAAGCTCGCAAGATCATATGATACACACGATATGGGAAGTGCTTGTGTTTTAGCCACATTTAAGCAAAGGCCGTTTTTTGAGGCCCAGGTTATAATGCATTCAAGATCTTCATTTATTCTAAATACTAAGTCTTCACAAAGACCAATTGGACGTGAAAAATATATTTGAGCATCATCAGCATATAGGTGAATTGATGCATTGTGACAACAGTGGAAAATATCATTAACAAACATACTAAAGAGAATTGGACCCAAAATAGATCCCTGAGGTACCCCACAGGCAACTCTTTTGCGTTGCGATATACGGGTACCACATTGTACCTGTTGGAATCTCTCAGACAAATAGCTTTCCATGAGTTTAACAGATGATAAGTTGAAGCCAAAGTAATGCTTGAGTTTTAAAAGCAAAATATCATGGCTGACTGTGTCGAATGCTTTTGAGAAATCAAGAAGTACTAAGATTGTCAAAAGATTTACTGTCAAAAGCTGGACGAATGTCATCAATAATTTTAAGTATCGCAGTAGCACAACTATGACCAGGTCTGAAACCAGATTGAAACTCACTGAGAAGGTTATGTTTATTCATATGCGACGTAATTTATGTTGAAATTAGTTTTTCATAGACCTTTGCTAGTGCTGGTAATATACTGATAGGCCTAAAGTTTTGTGGAGTGTCAGGATTATTAATTTTAGCAACCGGAAGTACATTTGCTATTTTCCAGAGGCTTGGAAAAGTGGAACTGGTCAACGAAAAATTAATAATATGTGTGAGTGAGGGAAGTACGACTGGGAGAATTAACTTTAAGAACCGTAAGCTGAGATTGTCCACACCTATGGCGTCGGATTTTATAGCATAAATACACTTAGTAACGTCATCCTCAGAGGCTGTGTCAAATGAAAAAGTACACGCAGGACTACAAATTGAGTTATGATTTAAATTGAAAGGTGGCTTGCTCGCAGCAGTGCTAGAACTAAGGAAATACGAATTCATTACATCAGCATCAATTTTACAAGTCTTTTCACCATTAGTACCCACACCTAGAGACTTTATATTTCGCCACAAAAGTTTAGGGGGGAGATCAACATGGACCTTGTTTTGAAGTTATTTCTTTTTGGAGTGGCGCACAGCTAGAGTAACTTGATTTCTAATTTTATTGTAAGCATTCCAGCGCTCAGTAGAACGGTTTCGTTTCCAAAAACTGTACGCTTTACTCCGAAGCTTTATAAGGTCCAAAGTGGTTTTGGTGAACCATGGCTTTTTATTTCCAGAAATTGTAACAATACGAACAGGGACATATTTATCAAGTAGGTAAGATATCAGCATTGTAAAATGGCCCAATTTATCGTCAACATTAGCACAGAACCGGCAGGCATTCCAATGTAGCGAGGAACTTTCTTCTAAAAGTCCTTGCAAATTTATGCTTTTGAAGTCCCGGTATGTCAAATTAGTTTGAGGAGATACACAAAAATGAATATTATATGACAAAAATAGCAGGTCGTTGTCAGAAACTCCGGCTAAAGAAAATGGTTCAAAGTGATTAAAGCTTCCAACATCACTTACAACAAAAATGTCCAATAGACTAGGTTTACAGTGTGGAGCAAAGCGGGTTGCGTATTGATTAACAACCGTAAAGCCATAGGAGTTAAAATTATCATGTAGATCCCTGGATTTTGAGTCAGTTGACAGTAAATCTATATTAAAATCACCACAGACTATTACATGCACATAACTAGAAGACAATTGAGACATTTTGATAAACAAATCAGTGAGATTATTAGAGCGATGGGGATTATAGGCACAAACAAGTAAGCATTTATTGACACTGTTATTAATTTCAACAAAAAGACATTCAACAACATCAGGGAACAGGGAGCAGTGTATTATCTTGCAGTTCAACCTAGATTTGTAATATATAGCCAAGCCTCCACCTCTGGTTTCCCTGGCTCTATCATTTCTTATCAAAGAAAAGTCACAAAGAGTATACACACTGTTGTCAAAATCGGGCTTAAACCATGTCTCAGTCACACAAACCACATCAATATCAATGTCGTCAAAAATATAGTTAAGGTAGTCAAGTTTGTCAGGAGTTAAACTCCGTGCATTGAAGTGGCAAACCTTGAACCCTCTATGGTAGCCGCTTGCTAGTTTTAACATCGGCTTGAGATGTTCATTGTTAGTGTGCAGACGTACCCTATCGGTCATGTTAACAGGCAGTAGATGCTTACAGCCAGACAGTTACAGAAAAGGAGCAGATAGGAGAAAAAGTTAGATAGTAAACAAGAAGATAGCACGAAAGTTGAAGTAGGGAAACTTATAACTAGATACAAAAACAAATTAAAGCACATGAGAAAAGTAAAGTAACTTAAAACTATCGGGTGTTTTTTTAGAGGTATAGAACTTCGAATTGAAATAAAACACAAGAAAATCGTTTTAATGTCCATCAATTTGGCTTTATTGGAAGGATACTTTTATGCCATTAATGTTTATATATGATTTCGGGCATGTGGCCGCCGCGGCTGGCTCGAATAAAGCCAATTCTACAGGTCCAATTTTCAACCACTTTTTCGAGCATTTGGGGCCGTATGTCGGCAATAACGCCACGAATGTTGGCTTCCAAGTCCCCTAACGTTTCTGGTTTGTTGGCGTAGACGAGCGACTTCACATATCCCCAAAGAAAATAATCCAATGGTGTCAAATCACACGATCTTGGTGGCCAATTGACAGGTCCATTCCGCGAAATTATGCGCTCATCGAATGTTTCCTTCAATAAATCGATTGTGACGTGCGCTGTGTGGCATGTAGCGCCGTCTTGTTGGAACCACAACTCATCCACATTCATGCCATCCAATTCGGGAACAAAATAGTCGATTATCATGGCTCTATACCGGTCTCCATTAACGGTAACTGACTCCTCTTCTGACTGGGTCCTCTTCAACATTTTGCTCTACAGCGGCAATTGTTTCTTCGGTGCGCACTGTTCGACGTCTCTGCGGATGCGTATTATCACATAGAGTAAACGTAGTGCGAAAACGACCCATGGTTAACCGAATTAATTGCTCTGATGGACGATTATGTCGACCATAAAATGGACGGAGCTTGCGGTAAACTTCGCGAACTGAACCATTATTTTCGAAATAAATTTGCACGATTTGCAAGCGTTGTTCTTTTGTCAACCTGTTCATGATGAAATGGCAAACCAAACTGAACATAAATGACATTAGAGTTGTCAGATTTGACCACAAAATGCCAGTTTTATCTCTATTCGAAAAACAAACCTCTAAAAAAAACACCCTATACATACAAAATTAAGTTAGTGTGCATGGCTTCCAATTAGTTCGCTGAGTTAGAAACAGCAGCTGCAATGCGATCAGCACACGCTCAGTCGACAAGTTTTACTGCCTCACTGGTGGGCTGTGCTCTCACGAAAATTTGTCCACGAATTGAGAACGCACTCACCAGCCGCTTTTGCCTTTTCAATTGTGTGGCGTAGTTCATCAGTTCGCGGTTCGTCTTTGTTAGACTTTCGTGAACAAAGATTTTCTCATCAGCACTGATTCCAACGTCACGCAGAGTAAGCGGTCGGCGAGTAGTCTTGCTGCGCTTAGCAATAGCCCGAAACAACAACGAGCGGTCATGTGGAGAGTTCAATTTGATAACAACTGGCGAAGGATTGTTGTATGTGGCACTCCATATATAATTATGTCAGTGGACACTAAATTGTTCTCCACCTCATCTAGTTGTTGACGTAGGGTAAGAACATCTTTGTCGTGTCCCACTGGTTGACCACGCAACTCTTCAATTGCACTCACCCTTGCTTCCATCACTTTCATATCTGATTTAATGTTTGCGAGCTCAGCTGCAATTTCGCTTATTCTCTGCATTACTCGCCCTTCCGTCTCATTGAGCTTTGCAATTATGCTCTCCATGTGAGTCTCAAGTTTCGCTTCCAATCTCTCGAAGTAACTACCTGCTGCAGGGCTCTCAACTCTCTTCTGTACCGTTTGTATTGGCACAGTATTTTGTTGAGGAGAGGATTTGCAGAGAGGCTGGCAGTTGACACTTCCATCGAGGTGCCATCCAACTCCAGTACCTTTATCGGTCTTGGATCCGTCAGTGAAGAAAATATCCGTCAGATCCCCTAGCATGGCCTCTGGGTTGTCCCATTGGACGCGCGTTTGGAACCTCACTTCAAAGTTTCTCCCAAAGGATACTACGGGTATTAGGCAATCCTTAGGGGCCAGGAGCAACGGGTATTGCGCTGATAACCTCTTGAAGATTTCTCTATGACCCGAGCCCTTGTTGTCGTGCCAGTATCCATAGGAATACAGCCGACATGTCGCTTTATCGCTTCCTCTTGAACTTTTAGGTCTAGGGGAAGCAGGTCAAGCATGGCATGCTCATGGCACCCGTAATGCATATACATACACTTCTTTGTAGTCTGTTCAGAGCCAAAGCTGTGGACTTAACCATTGTTCGTCTCCACCAGACTACCGGTGCGTAATTATGTGCCTGATGAGTGCGGTATATATCCAGAGGACCACCGCAGGCTTCAGGCCCCAGGTCTTGTAAAAGCTCGACGGCACTGTTGGAAAACCTTCAGCGCACGGTCTAATTTCGTCAATACATGCACCTTCCACGTTAGTTTCCTGTCTAGGATAACCCCTAGATATTTCACCTCCGTGGATAGACTGAGGGTTACACCTTTCAGTACTGGCAGTTCGAGACCATCCAGCTTTCGCTTCCTAGTAAATAGGACCAGAGTCGTTTTACTGGGATTAACGGAAAGACTCTATCCTGTGCACAAGTTATCAATCTTATCCAGGAGTTTCTGCATTTTTTTCCAAATTATCCTGAGGGATCGTCCTGATACTAGTGCACAGACATCGTCCGCGTATGCTTGGACATGAATTCCGAGATCCTGCATCTCCCTTAGTAGAGAGTCGACCACGAAACACCACAGCAGCGGAGAGAGGACACCACCCTGGGGACATCCCCGTCCGACCTCTGCCGTGACCGAATTGCTATCCCTTTCACCAACGGTCAGCAATCTCCCGGAGAGCATGGAGCGGATCTACCTTATCAGGGTCTCATTTACCCCATGCATTCTGGCTGCTGACCATATCGAGTCAAAGGTTGCATTGTCGAAAGCCCCCTCAATATCCACAAAGACGCCCAAAGTGTAATGGTCAGCTTCCAGCCCTGCTTCAATCTTACATACGATGCCATGCAGGGCTGAGTCGTATGATTTTCCACTCTGGTAAGTGTGTTGGTTTCTACTAAGTGGGCTTCTTGTCAGCACCTTTGCTCGGATGTGCTTTTCTACCATTCGCTCTAAGCTTTTCAGCATGAAAGAAGTCAGGCTGATTGGCCTAAAGCTCTTGGCCAGCGTATAGTCGTCTTTCCCTGGCTTGGGAATGAAGACCACTCTGACCTGTCGCCAAAGAGTTGGAATGTAACCATGAGCGAGGCAAGCCGTGAAGATCTTTATAAGAGCTTTCATCTGCTTGTCTCCACCCCTCTTTAGCATTATCTGGTAAACTTTATCAGGTCCTGGGGACTTGTAGTTTTCGAAGGAGGAAAAAGAAAACCTTACCGCCTCCTCCGTTACTACTTCTGACGCGGAAAACCAGTTAAGCCTTTTGGTCCTATTACCTGCGTCATTGACCTCACAACTGCCCACCACAGTGGGAACTATCCTGCTTCCCGGAAAATGGGTCGCTAGGAGAGTGTTGTAGGTCTCCGATTTAGAGGTAGTATAGGAGCCATCAGGCAAATGAAGAGAATCAGGCTTAACCGTTCGGTCTCTTTGTAGAACCCCACACAGTCTTGCTGACTCCTTCATACCGTCAATCTCATTGCAAAAGTCTCTGAAAGAGTCCAGTTTGGCAGACCTCACTTTCTTCTTAAATTCCTTTTGGACGAGGTGATGGTCCAGTCCTACCCGGAAGTCGGTGCGGATGTTCTAGAGAGAATGAAGATTAAGGCCTCCAATCCATGAGGCGACATGGATTGGAGGCACTCCGGTATGCACCTGCAAGGATACGCCGATTCCAACCGGACAAAGACATTCCGATCCAGGCCATAAGCTCTGAGACACCGCCCAGGCCATGGGCGGTCTCCTCTAAAGTTGTTTGCTGGCTTTGTGGGTCACAGGGTCACATAGCACGAGACTGTCGTCAACGAAAGAAGCGTTCCCGTTCTCGATCGCAATCGCCCGAAACGAGGGATCGTGGCAATCGAGACTCAACTAACAAGCGCAGGGCTGAGGGCGTGGAGGCGTCAAACTAAAAAGAGTCAGCCCAAAGGTGCGTGAGCTGATCTCCACAACCTGTTGCCCCACCGTCCTCGTCTCGCAGCTGAAATGACAACCCAGCAGCCTGACGATATATATATATATTCAATCATAAAAAGGAAGCTTCTGAGGAATTGGGAACCACTGCATGGCATACAGCTGAGGACTGCGACTGGCGAGCGTGCGCCGGAAAGAGGCAAAGTTACAAAAACGATTGCTACCGGCACCAACAGCCTGGAACATGAGTTCATCATCGCGGATATAATGGACGACGTGATTATCGGCGTGGATTTCATGATTAGGCACGGGTTTACGCTGGATCTGAAAGAAAATGTGCTGAGGTATACCAACGTTAAATTCCCGCTGCACACCGGCTATGAGCGAAGCGTGGCGGTAAGAAAGGTTGTCTCATGTCAACACCAGAGGATACCAGCGAATTCCGAGGCGATTATGTGGGCAAAGGTGGACAAGGACGATGGAACGGGTCGGCTGTGTGCTGTAGAAGCACCAGAACAAGGACACGACAACGTAAGCATCGGACGTACATCAGTGGAACCCAAAAATGGCAAAATACCAGTCAGGATATTCAACCCGCTTGATACACCCAGGTATGTCGGAAAAGATGCGGTAATTGGCGAGTGTAGAGAGGCCATAGTGAAGCACAACATCGACACCGGAAGTGCGAAATCGATCCGCCAACCGCCGAGACGAATTCCTCTGGCCACGAGGGAAGAGGTCACAAATTTGATCGAAAACATGCGGGAAGAAAAGGTCATATAGCTCTCGTCAGACCCTTGGTGGTCGCCGGTCGTGCTAGTCAAGAAAAAGGATGGCAGTACCCGGTTTTGTGTGGACTATCGGAAGCTAAATGACGTAACCAAAAAGGACAGTTATCCATTACCTCGAATCGATGACACCCTGGACACACTGTCAGGCACACAGTGGTTTTCCACGCTCGACTTACGCAGCGGCTATTGGCAGGTGGAGCTTGCAGACAAGGACAAGGGGAAAACAGCTTTCAGTGTTGGCGATGGGTTGTGGCAGTTCACCGTCATGCCGTTGGGCTCTGCAACGCACCAGCAACATTCGAGGGGTTAATGGAACGTGTACTAAAATGGCTGCATTGGCGGACGTGTCTGGTGTACCTCTTCGACATAATCGTGATGGGTAAAAGCTTCAATGACCACTTGGAAAAGCGGTAGGAGGGATGCGAGCGAATAAAAGAAGCCGGTCTTAAGCTCAATCCAAAGAAATGCTCGCTGTTCCAGAAAGAAGTCAAATATCTAGATCACACAGTTTCCGCCCGCGGAGTACATACGTATGAAGGAAAGATCACGGCGGTTTCCTGGGCCTGTGCACTACTACCGACGATTTGTTCCTGGATTCACGAACATAGCCAGCAACTTTCACAAACTGACGAAAAAAAGCCAAGCTTTTGAGTGGGGTGAAGAGCAGGAGCAGGCTTTTGCACGACTGAAGGAAAAACTGTGCACTGCTCCAATTCTGGCCTTCCCCGTGCCGGGAGAGATGTTTGTGCTGGAGACAGATGCAAGCGGGCATAGTATTGGCGGTGTGCTATTACAGATAATAGATGGCCAAGAACAAGCATACTACAGCAAGATTTTGTCGAAACCTGAACGCAACTACTGTGTGACACCGAGAGAACCGCTGGCAGTAATGGAATGCGTGAAACACTTCCACAAATACCTGTATGGACAAAAGTTTCGCCTGCGCACGGATCATGCGGCATTGAAATGGCTACTCAACTTTAAAGATCCTGAAGACCAATTGGCGCGGTGGATCGAGCGGCTTCAGAGCCAACATACGACTACACGATAGAGCATCGCAAGGGCAGTAGCCATGGAAATGCCGATGCCTTGTCACGTCGTCCGTGCAAAACCGAATGCAGGCATTGTTCGCGAGCCGAAAGCAAAGAACAGATAGTGGACGTCCGATTGGTAAGCGTTATGCCAGAGGAAGAGTGGTCTGCGGAGAGGATACAAAAGGACCAACGCGAGGATACGGATCTTGCAAAAATCGTCGAGGGCAAGGAGCAAGGCGCACGTCCGTACTGGCAGGAGATGGCCGGTGAAAGCCCGATCAAGAAGGTTTACTGGGCGCAGTGGCAAAGTCTGCGGCTGTCTGATGGCTGCCTATACCGCGAGTGGGAGAGTGAGGATCGCTGGACCAGCAATTCCCTAATTGTAGTCCCGAAATACAGGATCAACGAGGTGATCGAGGCATACCATAACGACTCCAGCGGAGGGCACCTAGGCATCACAAAAACTGTCGCCAAAATAAAAAGACGATTCTACTGGGTAGGATGCCAGGAGTCTGTCGCCGATTGGATTAAGAGTTGTGATCGATGTTCGGCTGCGAAAGGGCCGACAAGAAGATCTCGGGGCCGCATGCAGCAGTACAACGTGGGAGCGCCCTTCGAGCGAATTGCCATGGACGTCGCCGGGCCATTCCCACTTAGCTCTCAAGGCAACAAATATGTGCTAGTGGCAATGGACTATTTTAGCAAATGGCCCGAAGTGTATCCTATTCCTAACCAGGAGGCCACTACGGTCGCGGAAATACTGGTAAACAACTGGGTGGCCAGGTTCGGAGTTCCGTTTGAGTTGCACTCGGATGAAGGAAGTGTGTGAGCTACTAGGAATAAGAAAAACTCGCACCACTCCTTTGCATCCACAGTCCAACAGGATGGTGGAACGTTTTAATCGCACACTAGAAGAATATCTGCAGAAAGTAGTAGGCAGGAATCAAAAGGATTGGAACACGCATATCCCTCTGTTCCTGATGTTGTATAGGACAGCCCCGCACGACACGACATAACTCACTCCAGCCCGAGCAGTCTTCGGCACAGAGTTGAGATTGCCCGCTGACTTGAAGTTCGAAGTGGTCAGCACGACCGAAGGCGCTAGGACTAGTGATGGGACGATTAATCATTTGATACACAATAATCGATTTTTTACTTTCAATTAACGATTTAATTGTATCGAAAAATAGGTTTCGATGAATCGAAACGTTAATCGATTAGTTGCTAAAATAATCGAAAGAAAACGTATCACTACATTTTTCTCGCTCAAAATAAAAGCTTGAGACGGACACTTTGATGTGATGCATGATACAATTAACACATCGGCTGATAAGTCCCCGGTCTGACCCATAGTCGGCCT
Source organism: Melieria crassipennis (assembly GCA_963668005.1). Taxonomy (NCBI): domain Eukaryota; kingdom Metazoa; phylum Arthropoda; class Insecta; order Diptera; family Ulidiidae; genus Melieria; species Melieria crassipennis. The sequence goes on along the minus strand of OY764963.1, from coordinate 33,075,103 downwards.
CGATAGCCCAGCGGGTAGCGCGCTGGCTTGTCGTACCAAAGGCCCCAGGTTCGATTCCTTCGATACTTCTATCGCTATCCACATGAAGCAGATGAGAATAACAAGAATCGCACAAGTGCGCTCTTGGCAGGCAATGGCAAAACCTCCAAGTGTCGAAAAACTGCCAATCGCCGTTCGGATTCGGCGTTAAACTGTAGGTCCCCTCCCCCTCCCTTTCCCCATCCGCTTGAAATGTGTGCTGTAACATATGTTGGAAAGACAGTGTTGCATACGCATTTCAAAAACGGGTGAAATATGAAATATTACTCTCATTTTCCTTCCTTATCCCCCATGGGTATAGTACAATGGTCTGAAATGGACTGAGTGCTATGGAAGGCTTGTAGCCTTCGTGCCCACCCTCACATCCATCCATCCAAGCGCTAAAAACGAGAAATAATATTTTTTATTTTAAGTAGTAACCTTTCGCTTAATGAGTGCTGTCTCTAGTTATCTGTCGATTTCATCACTAATCCCTTCCTTTCCTTTCCTTGTCCCTTTGTACTCATGTTTCCCCCTATTTTCTGCTCCCCAGCTTCGGCCGTTTGTATCGTTTAATGTTTATTGTATTCTTTGTATCACTCGTTATTCGACAGCCAGCGAATAAACACCCACAAACCCGATACCAACCGTGTATTTATTTCCCCCCGCTCCGCGACAATACGCAAAAACATGGTCCTTCGAGCCACCGCGAACCCGCGACCAAATACAGTACATTCCGTTTAGCTGCATTCACATTCGATGCACATGATTTGGGGCACTTAAGCGAAAAATGCAGCTCAGCGGAATATCTAAAAAAGTTTTTGGGAACAGCGAAATTTTTTTAAAAGCAGATCCTTGGCGCACCTATATAAAAATATCAAAATATGTTAAATATATATATATTATATCAATATTGATATATTATATACATCAAAATTTTGCATGTACGAATCTATTGAATTATTGAAAAGATTACACCAGTGTAAGACTGAACAAATTTTTATTAGCAAATTAACCGCTATCTTATAGATGCTTATGCATACATAATATGTATGTATACACTGGATATAATGAAAATATTTATGTAGACTAAGTTCGGGTAATGTGATATACCTGTTTGTTTTACAGCGATTCCCGACACAGTTTGCCTTTAAACACACTTTTTTGGTCTCAAACTGTTCACTGATGCATTTAGTATATCTATGATTATTAACTCTTTTGGATAAACTGTTGACGAGTTTTTTAATTAAAAATCAAAATATCCAAATATTGGCGTCTGATAAAAGTGGCGAGTAATGTGATATACCCGAAAAAACGTTATTTAACAGACCTATTAGTTTCAAACTTGGTGAAAATACTCCAACTCAAAAATAATTAGAGACGTGTTTCTATTTTTTTTGGAAAATCACAATTTGACGGGGTACACCAAGGGTTAAACATTTTTATCGAGAAACATAATATCATGGATTTTTTTATCTAAAACTTAACCATAACAGATTTTTAAGGATATTCCACTCCAAATATTATAAAATAAAGTACATATACATTTCTGTATACAAATAGTATTACTGTTATAAGTTTGGGTACTAAGATGTACCACAGATAACTCATCATATAGATGTCCACTCTCATACGACGAAAACGGCACCAAAATTACAAGCTCTGAATTACAACTTTTTTCCGCAAAGCTATTTTACGCACACAGCTGCATGTGCTCATCCAGAACTTTTGTCGGATTAAATTAATTTAGAATTTCTTCTCTTGCTTGTGATATTCTTTTTTGCAACATACATTTATGATTTTAGCTACGACGATCACGTATTGTATTTGGTGTAACAGGTAGACAGCACATCAGACATCCGTAATTTCTTTTTCGTAAATTTCGCCTCGGGTTCAAGGCTGGGCGAGAAGCAAATTTTTTCTTAACATTTAATGCTTTTCTTATTAACTTTTTAATCGGTTATACCTGAAATTAATAATGTGTTGAAAAATTTTCATATAAATGAATCGGCTCTAAAAATATTTCAGCGCACAAATTATTTTTGTGTATGATGAAAGAATATGAAGTCTTTATTTTCTTTGGTATGATACATACACATCGTTGCTAAGGCAACGTATTGCCAATAGTTGCGGCGCCAGCAGGTCTATCCTTTGCGTCGGCGTAAGGCCGATGTTATGCTGCCGGTCACGGGCACCGATCACGGATAAAATTGTTGTTGTTTCAATGTAAAAGAGAAAATTGAGAGAACGAAATTAACATAACATCGGCCTAACTGTATTGCGACAATGTAGTGACCGCTGAACAATTCAATTCGTTCGGCAAATTGTGCCGATCTTTTCATCCTTTTTTCATCAGAAAGCAAGTGCCTGGGCGTACCTAGCAACAAATTAAAGGGTGCAAGACATAACTACATTTCCAAAATCAGAATATAAAATTCGAATAGAATAGAAAATAATATTGATTTCTGTACATATGTATATAAAATATAGAATTACGAGGGGGAAATAGCCTCCTCTTCCCATACCTACATAGATACGCCCATGAGCGCCTGTCATCATTAATCGAATATTTTTGCTGTATGGTTGTTTGTAATCGTATGCTGCGCTTAATTGATGGATTTTAAAACTTTCGCACAATTATATGTGTCTCCAAAACCAAACAATTTACTAATCAAGAGATCTAGAAACCAAATTAATTTTGCATTGACATTGTTTTCACGTGTTGTAAAAAAGGAATATGTATATTTAAAAAGAAGCCATTAAAAAAAGTCTTGGTAGCTACAGTAAGGATCGAACCGCGGACCTCTCGACTGAGACACTTCAGCTTACACACTCGACCGCCAACATTCAATCCCAATCGATTGCTTAAAAGGTATAATAGCAGATAAGCGCCGTTTTAACTAAAATTCAGAGCACAATGCGTGTGTAGCGATGATTGTGTGAGTGACATTAGAGGCCAAAAAGCTCTTATCGGAGGCCAAATTTGTCGAACTTTTTGACACATTTTTTCCTTGGCCGCTGGACATCTATATGATGAGTTATCTGTGGATGTACTATATCACATTACCCGAACTTTGGTATATCACATTACCGAAATTGACCTTTTGCGAAAAAATTATTATACAAAAACAATAATAATTTTGTTGAGAAGAGCGTACCTCGCAAACTCATAATCGGTATCACTGATTTACTTCTGATTAGCCTCGAACCTTGTGATCATATTTTTTTTGTACCTTTTATGCTTTCAAATTTCGTGACCAAAAACTTATGGAAGCCTACTCAAAGCACTTCATCACACTGACGGTAAACTATTTACGCAAACACATCCAAAATCATGCAGCACGAGTTTTTTAGCTGTTATGATGTTTTAAAAAGGTTAATTTTGATTTGGATTCTATTGCTTCTATAAAATTTCAATGACATGTACGGTTCCAAATAATTTAAAAGTCAGTTTACTGTTCAATGGAATACAATTTTTCCAAAAAAAATAAAAAGCATAACCGGAAATTCCCGTTATTAGTTTTGTACGCAAACTTTTTCTGCACCGCTTTGTGAGTATATTGTCAATAAAAACGAATATATGGAAAATTATTTTTTTAATGCATCTAAAACAGAACAAAAAGTGCAGTTAAGGCATATACATATGAATAATTTGGATAAGTCTTTAAAAACAGAGAACCCATTTTTGAGGTCAATATTAATCATAACATAACTTTGACTTGCCTGTGCGCAAACTTATTCTGACTAATGTATACAATACTCAATATTGTACATACTATAGTATATATACAATATTCAACTGGATCAAAAAATCCCGCAAAAAGTAGTTCCGCTACTGCCCGGGTGTTTATATCCGATCATTTCCCCTGCACATAACAATTGGCGCTAATCCCATTTTCGCGCTTATACGTGTGTGCACATACATATTGCATATTTCCCCTTCTTCTCCTTGTGCTTTGTACATTCGGCGGTGACCATTCTGCGCGCCCATTTCTGCACATATTCACGCACTTCTCTTTGTGCAATATTCACATATTCCATTTCCTCTTCTTTTCTTTGTGCTTTGCACAAAAAATCAGCAGCAAACAGCCCAGCTGCTGTCTACATTCTGCGCGCCCACTTGTGCTCATATTCACGCACTTTTCTTTGTGCTAAATTCGCACACACCATTTCCCATCTTTTTCTTTGCGCTTATACACAAGATCAGCAGCGACAGCCCAGCTGCTGTGTACATTCTGCGCGCCCACTTCTGCACATATTTTCGCATTGCCCTTTGCGCTATATTCGCACGCACTTGGCAGCACGCAATTTCGCTGCTTGGCCCAAGTGCATAAACATAAACAATAAAGCACAAAGCGGATACAGTGAGACAAGTTGCTCATTTTCACTGCACATTGAAAATTTTCTTTAACTTAGAAAATTTTCAATCGTGCATATAAATATATTGTAACGATAAGACAGTCTGTCGCTGTGCAAAGCAACCCTGTCGCTACGCGCCGTGCTATAATCCAATCTGGCAACGACGGCCGCGATAATAAGGGAAACTTTTAGTCCAACCTGGCAATGATGGCAACTTTTAGTCCAACCTGGCAATGATGGTCGCGATCATCATGGAAACCTTTAGTCCACTCCGGAATGTGCGAGAACGATCTGCGCGATGACCGGACAGGTATAAAAGGAAGTGTGCGAGCTGCTGGGAATAAAGAAAACGCGCACCACTCCTTTGCACCCACAGTCCGACGGCATGGTGGAACGCTTTAACAACAAACACACCCACAACACTAAGCAGACGAAGAGGGCAGCAACAACGGCAAACAACAACAGCCAACTACACAGTACAGCACAGAAGCGGACACATAGCTGCAGAGGAGATTCCCATTCTCGGGCACTGGGCCCACTAAGATAAGCCCAACAATTTTTTATTACAAATTAACACATTCCACATACACTAACACAAAAATATAATTTATTAAAAATACCCATTCCCAAAAAAAAAAAACCTTAAAATCCAGTTAAAATATTGTTACGAATACCAGTTCTAGTGGGCTAGTACGAATCACTGGATTGTGCAATTTGAAATAAACAAACACACTTAGTTCCTCAAACGCAGTCAATAAAACCCAACAGTCACTTTATTTCACAAAGATTTACACTTCACTGTCTTTACACTTAAATATTTGCTTAGTTATTCCGCGTGGCAACTCCGCTAGTCAAAATCAGACTGACTCGCTGCGCCGCACCCGGCTGCCTTTTATACCTGTCCGGCCATCGCGCAGATCGTTCTCGCTCATTCCGGAGTGGACTGACGGTTTCCATGACGATCGCGACCATCACTGCCAGGTTAGACTAGAAGTTTCCATCATTGCCAGGTTGGACTAGAAGTTGCCATCATTGCCAGGTTGGCCTAAAAGTTTCCCTTATTATCGCGGCCGTCGTTGCCAGATTGAATTATAGCACGGCGCGTAGCGACAGGGTTGCTTTGCACAGAGACAGACCGTCTTATCGTTACACTGCCCACCACTTAGACTTGTTCGACCCGAACAAGTGCCGAGGTTCCGCTGTGATAAGGCGCCAGGCGCTCCAAATGGACTACCTTCAGCTTAGCGCCTTTATTGCTGCAACGTTGAATCCTGTAGACCACGTCGTTAATCCTAGTCACGACTTTGTAAGGTCCTTCCCATGACGTTTGCAGTTTCGGAGACAAACCTTTCCTCCGCTGCGGGTTGTAGAGCATTACCAGATCGCCTCCTTGGAACCCTGCTGAGTTGGCCCGTAGATCATATCGGGCTTTCGCCTTATCGCTGACCAGTTTGGTGCGGCTCCTTATAAACTGGTGAATTTCCTCGAGCTCCGCCCGCTTATTGACCACGTAGTCCGTCTTAGCGCCTCCCGTCGTGCTGACTACCCCGAACTTCAAGTCGGCGGGTAACCGCAACTCCGTGCCGAACACTGCTCGGGCTGGAGTGAGTGATGTCGTGTCGTGCGGGGCTGATCTATACGCCATCAGGAACAGGGGAATATGCGTGTCCCAATCCTTTTGATTCCCGCCTACCACTTTCCGCAGGTATTCCTCCAGCGTCCGGTTAAAGCGTTCCACCATGCCGTCGGACTGTGGGTGCAAAGGCGTGGTACGAGTTTTCCTTATTCCCAGCAGCTCACACACTTCCTTGAATACCGCAGACTCGAAATTCCGGCCTTGATCTGAATGCAACTCCAACGGAACTCCGAACCTGGCTACCCAGTTGTTTACCAGCTTTTCCGAGATCGTAGTGGCCTCCTGGTTAGGAATAGGGTACACTTCGGGCCATTTGCTGAAGTAATCCATTACCACCAGCACATATTTGTTGCCTTGAGTGCTAGTTGGGAATGGGCCGGCGACGTCAATAGCAATCCGCTCGAAGGGCGCTCCCACGTTGTACTGCTGCATGCGGCCCCGAGACCTTCTTGTTGGACCTTTCGCGGCTGAACATCGGTCACAGCTCTTAATCCATTCGGCTACAGACTCCTGGCATCCTACCCAGTAGAATCGTCTTTTTATCTTGGCGACGGTTTTGGTGATGCCCAGGTGCCCTCCACTGGAGTCGTTATGGTATGCCTCGATGACCTTGTTGATTCTGTATTTCGGCACTACCATTAGGGAGTTGCTGGTCCGACCATCCGCGCTCTCCCATTCGCGATACAGGCATCCTTCCTTCAGCCGCAGGCTTTCCCACTGCGCCCAGTAAGCCTTAGCAATCGGGCTTTCACCGGCCATCTCCTGTCAGTCCGGACGTGCGCCTTGCTCCTTGCCTATGACGATTTTTGCAAGATCCGCATCCTCACGCTGGTCCTTTTGTAGCCTCTCCGCAGACCACGCTTCCTCTGGCATAACGCTTACCAACCGGACGTCCACTATCCGTTCTTTGCTTTCGGCTCGCGAGCACTGCCTGCATTCGACTTTGCACGGACGGCGTGACAAGGCATCGGCATTTCCATGGCTACTGCCCTTGCGATGCTCTATCGTGTAGTCGTAGCTCTGCAGTCGCTCGATCCACCGCGCCAATTGCCCTTCAGGATCTTTAAAGTTCAGGAGCCATCTCAATGCCGCATGATCTGTGCGCAGGCGAAACCTTCGTCCATACAGATATTTGTGGAAGTGTTTTACGCAGTCCAATACCGCCAGCAGTTCTCTCCGCGTCACACAGTAGTTGCGCTCCGGTTTTGACAGAATCCTACTGTAGTACGCTATCACTTGTTCTTGGCCGTCTATTATCTGTGATAGCACACCGCCAATACTATGCCCGCTTGCATCTGTATCCAGCACAAACATCTCTCCAGGCACGGGGAAGGCCACAATTGGAGCAGTGCACAGTTTTTCCTTCAGCCGTGCAAAAGCCTGCTCCTGCTCTTCGTTCCACTCGAAATCTTGGCTCTTTTTCGTCAGTTTGTGCAAGCTGCTGGCTATGTTCGCGAATCCCGGAACAAATCGGCGGTAGTATGTGCACAGGCCTAAGAAACTGCGGAGTTCGTGTAGATTGCGTGGCCGGGGCCACTCCTTCACCGCCGTGATTTTGTCTTCATCCGTATGTGCTCCGCGGGCGGAAACCGTATGACCCAGATACTTGACCTCCTTTTGGAACAGCGAGCACTTCTTTAGGTTGAGCTTAAGCCCAGCTTTTTGTATCCGCTCGAATACCTCCATTAGCTTCCCCAGGTGGTCGTCGAAGCTTTTACCCATCACGATTATGTCGTCGAGGTACACCAGGCACGTCCGCCAATGCAGCCCTTTTAGCACGCGTTCCATTAGCCGCTCGAATGTTGCTGGTGCGTTGCAGAGTCCGAACGGCATGACGGTGAACTGCCACAAACCATCGCCAACACTGAAAGCCGTTTTCTCCTTGTCCTTGTCTGCAAGCTCTACCTGCCAATAGCCGCTGCGTAAGTCGAGCGTGGAGAACCACTGTGTGCCTGACAGCGTGTCCAGGGTGTCATCGATCCGCGGTAGTGGATAACTGTCCTTCTTGGTCACATCATTGAGCTTCCGATAATCCACACAAAATCGGGTACTGCCATCCTTTTTCATGACTAGAACGACCGGTGAGCACCAGGGGCCCGAAGAAGGCTCTATGACCTTTTCTTTCCGCATGTTTTCGATCAAATTTGCGACCTCTTCCCTCTTGGCCAGCGGAACTCGTCTGGGCGGTTGGCGAATCGGTTTTGCACTTCCGGTGTCGATGTTGTGCTTCACTATGGCTGTTCTTCCGCCTGCTTCTGCCGCAAATATTGACCCATAGTGCTGCAAGAGAGACCTCGCCTTCTGTTTCTGCTTGGCCGTCAACTCGCTGCTCCACTGGTTCTCCTGCGGTATGACGTCCATGTTGAAACCGTTCTTCCTATTACCTCCAGGTGGGCTACTCTCGCAATTGACCACGGCTACAGCTTCCTTACACTCGCCAATTACCTCGTCTTTACCGACATATCTGGGTGCATTCAGGGGGTTCAGTATTCTAACTGGTATTCTGCCATTCTTAGGTTCCACTAATGTACGTCCGATGATGATGTTGTCGTGTCCTTGTTTCGGTGCTTCCACAACCCACAGCCGACTCGTCCCATCGTCCTCGTCCACCTTCGCCCACACAATCGCCTCAGAATTCGCTGGTATCCTCCGGTGTTGACACGATACAACCTTCCTTACCGCCACGCTTCGCTCATAGCCGGTGTGCAGCGGGAATTCAACGTTGGCACACCTCAGCACATTTTCTTTCAGGTCCAGCGTAAAACCGTGCCTAATCATGAAATCCACGCCGATAATCACGTCGTCCATTATATCCGCGACGATGAACTCATGTTCCAGGCTGCTGGTGCCGATAGCAATCGTTTTTGTAACTTTTCCTCTTACCGGCGCACGCTCGCCAGTCGCAGTCCGCAGCTGTATGCCATGCAGCGGTTCCCAGCTCTTCAGCAGCTTCCTTTTTATGATCGAATATGACGCTCCAGTATCCAGTGTCAACACGAACAACTTTCCATCTATCCTTCCTTCAATCGTCAAGCTGCTGGGCTGTCGTTTCAGCTGTGAGACGAGGACGGTGGGGCAGCAGATTGTGGGGATCAGCTCACGCCCCTTTGGGCTGACCCGTTTTAGTTTAACGGCTCCTCATCCTCAGCCCTGCGCTTGTAGGCTGAGCCTCGATTGTCAGTATTCCTCTCTTGAGGCGATTGCGATCGAGAACGGGAACGCCTCTTTCGTTGGCGACAGTCTCGTGATATGTGGCCCTGCTTGCCACATACCCAGCAAACAACTTTAGAGGAGACCACCCGTGGCCTGTCCGGTGGCTCCGAACTTATGGCCTGGATCGTAATGTCGTTGTCTGGCTGGATCTGGCGTACCCTCGCAGGTGCATACCGAGCGCTCCCAATCCATGTCGCCTCATATGTCATCGCGCTGGTCACCGTCTCCCGTCCTTCATCAACGTACTGCGACGTTTCTCCGGATCACGAAGACCTTCAATAAACGCCTCAATCTTCATCCTTTCGAGATCATCAGCGCCGAAGGACGGGTAGCACAGCTGCACGAGCCGCTCAATGTCTGCTGCATATGTCTGCAGCGCCTCGTTGGATCTTTGCCTGCGGTTCTTCAGCTCACAGTAGTACAGCGTTCTGTTGTGCTCGTCGCTATATTTGGCCGCCAGCGCCCTCATGACGGTCTCGTACTCACTTCGTAAACATTCTGGAACTGATTTTATTACCTCAGCCGCAGCACCTTTAAGAGCCAGCGCCAATCTCCGACCTTTCCTTACATCGGTCCACTGATTTTCCAGAGCAGCCAGGTCGAATTGCAGCTTGAAGGTATCGAACGGCGTAGTCCCATCATAAGTGGGCACTTCTGCTCGGGTGGCAACACTTTCCGGAACCGGCGGCAACCATTCTCGAGGCTGTACCTCCCTAAGCCGCTCGACCATCTTTCTGTTCATCGAATCTTCCAGACTATCAACTCGTTTGTTCAGGGAATCATCAAGATCGTCAACACGTTTGTTCAGGGAATCATCCAGGTCGCCAACTCGCTTGTTCAGGGAATCATCCAGGTCGTCGACTCGTTTATCTACGTGCTCTACCCGCGTCTCCAGGTGCTCGACTTTCCCATTAATCCTGTCTGAAAATTCCTCCACTTTCTGCTCCAAGCGCGCAGAATTTTCCTGAAGCTTGACTTCCATTCGCTCCGCCACTTGCGCCGATATTTCCTGGGTCGCCGTTTCCATTTTTGCCGAAATTTCGAGATTCGTAGTTTCCAGCTTTGCTACCATTTCACGGTTGGAAGTCTCGAACATGCCTTTCATTGCGACCATTAGCTGGCTCATGTCCATTGCTTGCGGTGGCGCAGCCGTACTTTGCATCGACGCGGCACCCGCAGGCGATTCCTCCACTTTGCCCGACGCCTCTAGCTCCTGCGTTCCGAACTCGTGCGCAGCCCAATCGATGCCTCGTGATTCACACGCCTCTCGCAAGCGCAGCTGCAACTCCACCTTTCCGCCAGCAGTCGGCAGATTCCATGCAGCCAGCTCCTTTTTCAGCTGGTCCACCTTCAGTTGCTCGAGTTTAACTATGTCTGCGTTTTATAATTTTATTTAATTTTTTTTTTGTCCTTTATTTATTCAGTAGCACAATCCCACTTCTGACACCAAATGTTACGAATGCTAGTTCTAGTGGGCTAGTACGAATCACTGGATTGTGCAATGGGAAATAAACAAACACACTTAGTTCCTCAAACACAGTCAATAAAAACCAACAGTCACTTTATTTCACAGATTTACACTTCACTGTCTTTACACTTAAATATTTGCTTAGTTATCCCACGTGGCAACTCCGCTAGTCAAAATCAGACTGACTCGCTGCGCCGCACCCGGCTGCCTTTTATACCTGTCCGGCCATCGCGCAGATCGTTCTCGCTCATTCCGGAGTGGACTGACGGTTTCCATGACGATCGCGACCATCACTGCCAGGTTAGACTAGAAGTTTCCATCATTGCCAGGTTGGACTAGAAGTTGTCATCATTGCCAGGTTGGCCTAAAAGTTTCCCTTATTATCGCGGCCGTCGTTGCCAGATTGAATTATAGCACGGCGCGTAGCGACAGGGTTGCTTTGCACAGCGACAGACCGTCTTATCGTTACAATATTATACACTGGTACCCCGCCACTGTCCGTTTTTCGTGTACATTTCGTGTACACATACAAAATGTGTACACGAAATGTACACGTTGATGTTGTCGCTGACGCTGCTGCACCTGCTGCCTCGCCTGTGACTTATGCTGCTGCGACCGCTGATGAGAATAGTACGCTCACTTGCTCTGCTGTTGCCTCGCTCTCTTCGTCACATGCTGCTGGTGCTCCATCTTCTCCTACTCACTCGTCTATTGCTGCTGTTGCTGATCTACCTGCTAACGACTGGACTACTGTGCACAACAAAAAGCACCGAAACCAAAGGATTGTTGTTATTGGCTCAAACGTAAGCTCGGGTTTGGATGTAGCTGTTAGTAAGAAGTGGTTGCACTTGTCATCGTTTCTACCCTCGGTGACTGAGGATATTCTAACTGACTATATTGCAAATCGTGCCGGAGTTGACAAACGTAATATTTCCTGTTATAAACTAGTAAAGAAAGACGTCTCTACTGAGTCTCTGAAGCGTGTTAACTTTAAACTTGGTGTTGCCTCATCTTCATATGCCAAGCTTCTAGATGCCTCTGTGTGGCCTGCTGACGTTAAGGTGCGCCCTTTTCGTTTTTTTCAAAAAATAGACCAGCCAACAGTGACGGCCTAGCATCCCCTAATGTTTCAAACTCTTCGCTTAAGATTCTTTACCAGAATGTTTCTGGTCTTAGAACTAAATCTAATGATCTTTATGCAATGAGCTCAAATTTGGATTATGATATATTTGTGTTGGTTGAAACATGGCTGAACTCAACCTTTTACAGTGAGGAATTCTTCGATCCCAACCTGTACAATGTCTTTCGTAAAGACCGCGACGCTGTTAAGACTGGCTTGTGTAGGGGCGGTGGTGTGCTTATTGCAGTTCGGCGCAAGTTGTGCTCATCGCTCGTGTTACTTGAAAATGCTGACTCGTTATTGGACCAACTCTGTGTTTCCATTCAGGGATTGTCCAACTCATTGCTTCTTTGTGCTTCTTACATTCCGCCGAATTCGGCTGAAGTTTTCTACAAAGCTCATGTCGACAACATCTTATCTTTAGCTTTAAGTAGAGGAGATGACTGTCACTTGTGTGTTATGGGCGACTTTAATTTGTGCAATTTATCTTGGACTCGCCTGGAGGACAATAATTGCGATGGTGCTACTTTTTTCCCCCGTAATATAGTAAGCTCTTCTGAAAGTTACTTAGTTGATAACCTGTACAGTCTGAATTTAGTCCAGGTTAATGATTTTGTAAACAAGCTAAATAGAATCTTAGATTTGGTATTTGTAAGTGATAATGTTAACTTTACAGTTTCTGAATGCTTAAATTCTTTTTCTCCTTATAGTATGCATCATGTCCCCTTAGTGCTTGAGCTTAAATTTTATGAATTTCAGCCATTGTGCACAGCCAACCGCAATGATTGCAGGGTTCTTAACTTCAAGTTATGTGATTATGTTAAATTGAATTTAATACTTGACGAAATTGATTGGGACTCTTTGCTTCTTGATCTTAATGTCAGTAGCTCTTTTAATGTCTTTAAATCCAAGCTCTGTAAAGTTTGCTCACTTCATGTCCCTGCTTTTCCCAAAAGGATTTATAAGTTACCTTGGTACACAAAAAATTTGAAATATTTGAAAAATCTGCGAAATAAATTTTTCAAAAAATTCAAGACCACCAACCTCTTGTCTTTTAAGGACAAATACTTGAGGTATTCAAAAGAATTTAATTGTTTGAATAAGTTTCTATATCGAAACTATACTTTAAAGTACGAATCTGAGGTAAAATCTAACCCAAAGGCTTTCTGGCGTTTTATCAAGTCCAAGAGATCTTGTTCTACTATTCCCACCACCCTGTTTCTAAATGATGTAACTGCTAAAACTCCCTACGAAGCTGCCAACTTGTTTGCTGAGTTTTTCCGGTCTAATTTTGTGTCCGACCGTGATAGCGATGTGAATGCATATGGTGATATTTGCTCTTCCATCAATATTGGTTCTCTTTCACTATCCTATGATGATGTCATTGAGGGTTTTCGTCAACTTAAACCCTCGTTTCAACCTGACGTTGATGGTTTATCAGCGTCCATGTTGAAGCGTTGTCCTTCCCTTGTCCGTCCGCTTCTACTGATTTTTAATAGATCTCTTGCCTCTGGGGTTTTTTTAGATGCTTGGAAAGTAACTTCAATCACTCCAGTTTTTAAGAGTGGCAACAAAAATAATGTTACCAATTATCGTCCTATCTCTAAGTTGTCCGCTGTTTCCAAGCTCTTTGAATGTATCATCAAAAATCGACTCTATTTTGCTGTCAAAAACATTTTATGTCCCAATCAACATGGTTTCATGTCTGGCCGGTCAACTGTAACAAACTTGGCTATTTTCACCGAAGACTGTCTATCCGCTTTTCACTCCGGTTTTCAAGTGGATTGTGTTTATACGGATTTTTCGAAGGCCTTTGATAAGGTTAGCCATAGAATTCTTATTTCAAAATTTGCTAAACTTGGTTTTCATTCTGTTTTCTTAGACTGGATTACCTCCTATCTTAGCAATCGCAGCTGTACTGTTGTGATTGACAATGTTTCATCTCGGCCTTTTATAGCGTCATCTGGTGTACCCCAAGGGAGCATTCTTGGGCCACTGTTTTTTATAATATTCATTAATGACATTAGTTGTTGTTTTTCAACCTCCAGGTATCTTCTTTACGCCGATGATCTAAAAATTTACTCTACTATAACTTCCATCACTGATCAGCAAAACCTTCAATCTGACCTTGATAACGTGTTTGCTTGGTGTTGCAGAAACCGGTTATCATTAAATATCAATAAATGCTCCCATGTTGCTTACTCTAAATCTCATTGTCCGCTGCAAACATCCTATTGTATCGATAATGCGCCCCTTAAGTCTCTTAGTGAGATTAGGGACCTTGGAGTTATTTTTGATTCCAAGCTCACTTTTTCCAGCCATCTCAACTTTACTATTTCTAAAGCATATTCAATGCTTGCTTTTGTTAGGCGGAACAGTGCTGATTTCACTGATCCTTACACCGTAAAAACGCTTTTTAATGCTTATGTCCGCTCAGTGCTTGAATATGCGGTTTTTATTTGGAGACCATATCATAGTGTGCATATCAGACGACTTGAACGAGTCCAGAAAGTGTTTTTAAGATATGCACTTCGATCTTTGAGATTTGTTGACCCTGTTCCGTCGTACTACTCTATGTGCTCTTTATTGCATATCAAGTCCCTCGAAGACAGGAGGAAGATTCTTTCTATGAGCTTTGTATTTGATTTAGTTACTGGTGGTATTGACTGTCCCTTGTTGCTTGATAGAATTAATTTTCATGTTCCTGCCAAACAGTTGCGGAATTATGAAATTTTCAATCTTGCCTGCTGTCGTACAAACTACGCCCAATTTGCGCCCCTGGCTAGAACTTTGGCTGAAGTTAACTCGCTTTATAATTTAATTGATTTTTCTTCTTCTAAATTGTCTTTTAAACATAGTTTAAACACTTACTTCAAATAATTTGTACTAATCTGTTATTAGTCTGTAAGCTACTTAATGTACAATAGACTTAAATAAATAAATAAATAAAATAGCGCAGTGCAGTAAACAATCCCGCTACTGCACATAATTTTGTGCTTTTTTTGTTCTCATTCTCCTTTGTGTGACCTACGCAGGCAAAGCAGCAGAAACTCCCGCTGCAGCCTGCTTCCCACTAACTCGCTAATTGCAAATTTCCCCTCTTTTTCTTTGCGCTTGTACACAAGATCAGCAGCGACAGCCCAGCTGCTGTGTACATTCTGCGCGTCCACTTCTGCCCTTAATTCCGCATTTCCCTTTGTGCTATATTCGCACGCACTTGGCAGCACGCAATCCCGCTGCTTGGCCCAAGTGCATATACGTAAACAATTAAGCACAAAGCGGATACAGTGGGACAAATTGCACATTTTGGCGGCACATTGAAAATTTTGTTCGACTTGGAAAATTTTCAATCATATATGCATATATGTATATACATATACATACACTCATATACAGCTTACACATACACACTATTATATACAGTGGGACAAGACCCACTGTACATAATAGTATATATATATATTTTCGACTTAGACAATTTTCTAAGTCGAAAATTTTCAATTGTACATAACAACGATCACTGCGCATACGCTCTATACATAAACAGTGGGACAAAGACATCCCACCTGTGAACAAAATTAAAAATTTTTTTCTCTCCCTCATATAATTACAATTACACAATTACAACAAATATATTCAAAAATATATTTTGACATAGAATAAGTTCGGGTAATGTGATATACCTGTTTGATTCGCGACACATTTTGCCTTAAAACACACTTTTTTTGGTCTCAAACTGTTCACTGATTATGATTATTAACTCTTTAAGATAAACTGTTAACGAGTTTTTTAAATAAAAATCAAAATATCCAAATATTGGCGTCTGATAAAAGTGGCGGGTAATGTGATATACCATTGGCGGGTTATTTTAAAGGAAAAAAGTAATGGAGTCAAATAAAACACTGTAAGGGCCAGTTTTTCGGGTGCGGCGCAGCGAGTCAGTCTGATTTTGACTAGCGGAGTTGCCACGTGGGATAACTAAGCAAATATTTAAGTGTAAAGACAGTGAAGTGTAAATCTGTGAAATAAAGTGACTGTTGGTTTTTATTGACTGTGTTTGAGGAACTACGTGTGTTTGTTTATTTCCCATTGCACAATCCAGTGATTCGTACTAGCCCACTAGAACTAGCATTCGTAACATTTGGTGTCAGAAGTGGGATTGTGCTACTGAATAAATAAAGGACAAAAAAAAAATTAAATAAAATTATAAAACGCAGACATAGTTAAACTCGAGCAACTGAAGGTGGACCAGCTGAAAAAGGAGCTGGCTGCATGGAATCTGCCGACTGCTGGCGGAAAGGTGGAGTTGCAGCTGCGCTTGCGAGAGGCGTGTGAATCACGAGGCATCGATTGGGCTGCGCACGAGTTCGGAACGCAGGAGCTAGAGGCGTCGGGCAAAGTGGAGGAATCGCCTGCGGGTGCCGCGTCGATGCAAAGTACGGCTGCGCCACCGCAAGCAATGGACATGAGCCAGCTAATGGTCGCAATGAAAGGCATGTTCGAGACTTCCAACCGTGAAATGGTAGCAAAGCTGGAAACTACGAATCTCGAAATTTCGTCAAAAGTCGAGACTGCAAATCGAGCCATGTCAGCAAAAATGGAAACGGCGACCCAGGAAATATCGGCGCAAGTGGCGGAGCGAATGGAAGTCAAGCTTCAGGAAAATTCTGCGCGCTTGGAGCAGAAAGTGGAGGAAATCTCAGACAGGATTAATGGGAAAGTCGAGCACCTGGAGACGCGGGTAGAGCACGTAGATAGACGAGTCGACGACCTGGATGATTCCCTGAACAAGCGAGTTGGCGACCTGGATGATTCCCTGAACAAACGTGTTGACGATCTTGATGATTCCCTGAACAAACGAGTTGATAGTCTGGAAGATTCGATGAACAGAAAGATGGTCGAGCGGCTTAGGGAGGTACAGCCGCGAGATTGGTTGCCGCCGGTTCCGGAAAGTGTTGCCACCCGAGCAGAAGTGCCTACTTATGATGGGACTACGCCGTTCGATACCTTCAAGCTGCAATTCGACCTGGCTGCTCTGGAAAATCAGTGGACCGATGTAAGGAAAGGTCGGAGATTGGCGCTGGCCCTTAAAGGTGCTGCGGCGGAGGTAATAAAATCAGTTCCAGAATGTTTACGAAGTGAGTACGAGACCGTCATGAGGGCGCTGGCGGCCAAATACAGCGACGAGCACAACAGAACGCTGTACTACTGTGAGCTGAAGAACCGCAGGCAAAGATCCAACGAGGCGCTGCAGACATATGCAGCAGACATTGAGCGGCTCGTGCAGCTGTGCTACCCGTCCTTCGGCGCTGATATCTCAAAAGGATGAAGATTGAGGCGTTTATTGAAGGTCTTCGTGATCCGGAGACACGTCGCAGTGCGTTGATGATGGGCAAGCCGACATTTAGGGAGACGGTGACCAGCGCGATGACATACGAGGCGACATGGATTGGGAGCGCTCGGTATGCACCTGCAAGGATACGCCAGATCCAGCCAGACAACGACATTACGATCCAGGCCATAAGCTCGGAGCCACCGGACAGGCCTCGGGTGGTCTCCTCTAAAGTTGTTTGCTGGGTATGTGGCAAGCAGGGCCACATATCACGAGACTGCCGCCAACGAAAGAGGCGTTCCCGTTCTCGATCGCAATCGCCTCAAGCGAGGAATACTGACAATCGAGGCTCAGCCTACAAGCGCAGGGCTGAGGATGAGGAGCCGTTAAACTAAAACGGGACAGCCCAAAGGGGCGTGAGCTGATCCCCACAATCTGCTGCCCCACCGTCCTTGTCTCACAGCTGAAACGACAGCCCAGCAGCTTGACGATTGAAGGAAGGATAGATGGAAAGTTGTTCGTGTTGACACTGGATACTGGAGCGTCATATTCGATCATAAAAAGGAAGCTGCTGAAGAGCTGGGAACCGCTGCATGGCATACAGCTGCGGACTGCGACTGGCGAGCGTGCGCCGGTAAGAGGAAAAGTTACAAAAACGATTGCTATCGGCACCAGCAGCCTGGAACATGAGTTCATCGTCGCGGATATAATGGACGACGTGATTATCGGCGTGGATTTCATGATTAGGCACGATTTTACGCTGGACCTGAAAGAAAATGTGCTGAGGTATGCCAACGTTGAATTCCCGCTGCACACCGGCTATGAGCGAAGCGTGGCGGTAAGTAAGGTTGTATCGTGTCAACACCGGAGGATACCAGCGAATTCTGAGGCGATTGTGTGGGCGAAGGTGGACGAGGACGATGGGACGAGTCGGCTGTGGGTTGTGGAAGCACCGAAACAAGGACACGACAACATCATCATCGGACGTACATTAGTGGAACCTAAGAATGGCAGAATACCAGTTAGAATACTGAACCCCCTGAATGCACCCAGATATGTCGGTAAAGACGAGGTAATTGGCGAGTGTAAGGAAGCTGTAGCCGTGGTCAATTGCGAGAGTAGCCCACCTGGAGGTAATAGGAAGAACGGTTTCAACATGGACGTCATACCGCAGGAGAACCAGTGGGGCAGCGAGTTGACGGCCAAGCAGAAACAGAAGGCGAGGTCTCTCCTGCAGCACTATGGGTCAATATTTGCGGCAGAAGCAGGCGGAAGAACAGCCATAGTGAAGCACAACATCGACACCGGAAGTGCAAAACCGATTCGCCAACCGCCTAGACGAGTTCCGCTGGCCAAGACGGAAGAGGTCGCAAATTTGATCGAAAACATGCGGAAAGAAAAGGTCATAGAGCCTTCTTCGGGCCCCTGGTGCTCACCGGTCGTTCTAGTCAAGAAAAAGGATGGCAGTACCCGATTTTGTGTGGATTATCGGAAGCTCAATGATGTGACCAAGAAGGACAGTTATCCACTACCGCGGATCGATGACACCCTGGACACGCTGTCAGGCACACAGTGGTTCTCCACGCTCGACTTACGCAGCGGCTATTGGCAGGTAGAGCTTGCAGACAAAGACAAGGAGAAAACGGCTTTCAGTGTTGGCGATGGTTTGTGGCAGTTCACCGTCATGCCGTTCGGACTCTGCAACGCACAAGCAACATTCGAGCGGCTAATGGAACGCGTGTTAAAAGGGCTGCATTGGCGGACGTGCCTGGTGTACCTCAACGACATAATCGTGATGGGTAAAAACTTCGACGACCACCTGGGAAAGCTGGAGGAGGTATTCGAGCGGATAGAAAAAGCTGGGCTTAAACTCAACCCAAAGAAGTGCTCGCTGTTCCAAAAGAAGGTCAAGTATCTGGGTCATACGGTTTCCGCCCGCGGAGTACATACGGATGAAGACAAAATCACGGCGGTGAAGGAGTGGCCCCGGCCACGCAATCTACACGAACTCCGCAGTTTCTTGGGCCTGTGCACATACTACCGCCGATTTGTTCCGGGATTCGCGAACATAGCCAGCAGCTTGCACAAACTGACGAAAAAGAGCCAAGATTTCGAGTGGAACGAAGAGCAGGAGCAGGCTTTTGCACGGCTGAAGGAAAAACTGTGCACTGCTCCAATTCTGGCCTTCCCCGTGCCCGGAGAGATGTTTGTGCTGGATACGGATGCAAGCGGGCATAGTATTGGCGGTGTGCTATCACAGATAATAGACGGCCAAGAACAAGTGATAGCGTACTACAGCAGGATTCTGTCGAAACCGGAGCGCAACTACTGTGTGACACGGAGAGAACTGCTGGCGGTATTGGACTGCGTAAAACACTTCCACAAATATCTGTATGGACGAAGGCTCCTGAACTTCAAATATCCTGAAGGGCAATTGGCGCGGTGGATCGAGCGACTGCAGAGCTACGACTACACGATAGAGCATCGCAAGGGCAGTAGTCATGGAAATGCCGATGCCTTGTCACGTCGTCCGTGCAAAGTCGAATGCAGGCAGTGCTCGCGAGCCGAAAGCAAAGAACAGATAGTGGACGTCCGGTTGGTAAGCGTTATGCCAGAGGAAGCGTGGTCTGCGGAGAGGCTACAAGCGTGACCAGCGTGAGGAAGGTCGTCGAAGGCAAGGAGCAAGGCGCATGTCCGGACCGGCAGGAGATGGCCGGTGAAAGCCCGATTGCTAAGGCTTACTGGGCGCAGTGGGAAAGCCTGCGGCTGAAGGAAGGATGCCTGTATCGCGAATGGGAGAGCGCGGATGGTCGGACCAGCAACTCCCTAATGGTAGTGCCGAAATGCAGAATCGACGAGGTCATCGAGGCATACCATAACGACTCCAGTGGAGGGCACCTGGGCATCACCAAAACCGTCGCCAAGATAAAAAGACGATTCTACTGGGTAGGATGCCAGGAATCTGTAGCCGAATGGATTAAGAGCTGTGACCGATGTGCAGCCGCGAAAGGTCCGACAAGAAGGTCTCGGGGCCGCATGCAGCAGTACAACGTGGGAGCGCCCTTCGAGCGGATTGCTATGGACGTCGCTGGCCCATTCCCAGTCAGCACTCAAGGCAACAAATATGTGCTGGTGGTAATGGATTACTTCAGCAAATGGCCCGAAGTGTACCCTATTCCTAACCAGGAGGCCACTACGATCTCGGAAAAGCTGGTAAACAACTGGGTAGCCAGGTTCGGAGTTCCGTTGGAGTTACACTCAGATCAAGGCCGGAATTTCGAGTCTGTGGTATTCAGGAAAGTGTGAGCTGCTGGGGATAAAGAAAATGTCCACGGCATGGTGGAACGCTTTAACCGGACACTGGAGGAATAATATAGGATAAACGACGTGGTATACAGGATTCAACGTTGCAGCAATAAAGGCGCTAAGCTGAAGGTAGTCCATTTGGAGCGCCTGGCGCCTTATCACAGCGGAACCTCTGCACTTGTTCGGGACGAACAAGTCTAAGTGGTGGACAGTGTAACGAAAAGACAGTCTGTCGCTGTGCAAAGCAACCCTGTCGCTACGCGCCGTGCTAAAACTCAATCTGGCAACGACGGCCGCGATAATAAGGGAAACTTTTAGGCCAACCTGCCAATGATGGCAACTTTTAGTCCAACCTGGCAATGATGGCAACTTTTAGTCCAACCTGGCAATGATGGAAACTCTTAGTCTAACCTGGCAATGATGGTCGCGATCATCATGGAAACCTTTAGTCCACTCCGGAATGTGCGAGAACGATCTGCGCGATGGACGGACAGGTATAAAAGGCAGCCGGGTGCGGCGCAGCGAGTCAGTCTGATTTTGACTAGCGGAGTTGCCACGTGGGATAACTAAGCAAATATTTAAGTGTAAAGACAGTGAAGTGTAAATCTGTGAAATAAAGTGAAATCTACTTCTAGAAACTCATTTTCCAGGATCTTCGGATGAAGAGCAGGATTTTGAGCATCAGAGGTCACCTACCACGGGTATTGGTACCGTGATTATAACGGAAGACAAAGTCGCATGGGCGATCAAATGTCGTTCAGCCTACAAATCACCTGGACCGGATGGAATCTTTCCTATGATGCTTCAGGCCACGCAGGAGTGGATAATTCCTTGGCCCGTTGCAATTTTCAGAGCATGCATAACAATTCCATACGTCCCTTCTAGTTGGAGAAGGGTCAGAGTGGTCTTTATTCGGGGGGCACGGTCTTTTTAAAAGGGGGCACGAGTCAGCCAAGGATTTTCGGCCGATAAGTCTAACATCCTTTGTACTTAAAACCTTCGAGAGGCTAACCTCGACCTGCATATCAGGAATGTGGTGGTAAGCAAGCTGTCTGATGCCCAACATGCATACCTAAAGGGGAAGTCCACGGAAACGGCACTCCATGAGGTTGTAAGGACGGTGGAAAAGTCCATAGAACACAAAGAGTACACACTGGCGGCCTTCATGGATATTGAGGGGGCCTTCAACAACATCCGAATAGATGCGATCCGGGAATCGCTAGAATACCTTGGAGTCAATGTAGACATCTGCGGCTGGATAACAACAATGCTCCATTCAAGGGCGATCAGCGCTGAACTGGGAAAAAGTACGCTGATCAAATACCTAAACAGAGGCACCCCCCAAGGAGGAGTTCTATCACCTCTACTTTGGGTTTGTGCCCTGGATAGAATACTAGCTGAATTAAACAGTAGAGGTATCAAAGTTGTGGCATACGCGGACGACGTCGTGGTGATGGCATCGGGGATGTGTCTCGATGTGATTAGTGATATCCTTCAGGCAGCGCTGAAAAGATTGAGGGCTTGGTGCACGGGTCGTGGGCTATGCCTTAATCCAAGTAAGACTGAACTGATGCTTTTCACCACACGTACCAAGATACCTAGATTCAGATTACCTATGCTGAACGGAACGACACTATCCCTCTCATCTAGCGCCAAGTACCTGGGGGTAATCTTGGACCCAAAGCTAAACTGGAAAACGAACATCGAACACAGAGTCAGCAAAGCGGGCTTTGCTCTGTACGCCTGTAAAAAGATGATTGGCCGGAAATGGGGGCTCCGTCCGGACCTAATGCTATGGATGTACACAACGGTTGTACGTCCAATCCTCTCTTATGGTTCCTTAGTTTGGTGGACAGCTCTCAGGAGAGACTATAACATCACAAAGCTGAGTAGAATACAAAGAACGGCATGCGCGATAACAACAGGGGCGATTAAATCCTGCCCCACAGAGGCTCTGAATGTGTTGGCGCACTTACTTCCGATAGACCTCTATATCGTCAACACCGCCACTCTAAGTGCTCTCAGGCTAAGGATGCTGGAAAAATAAACCGTATGGGCACGGGTCAATACTAGAACAAATGCAAAATGCACACACTGCGGAGACAGACTATAAAATTCCCACTGTATTCTTCGGGAAAAGGTATGGGATACGAATTCCCTCCCGTTCGGAATGGAAGAAAGGAAGAGTCACTAGTGGGAGCGATACCGAAATCTACACTGATGGATCAAAGATGGACTGCGGTGTAGGAGAGGGAATCTACTCAGAAAAGCTGAGGCTCAGCAAATCCATTCGCCTCCCCAACACAGCTAGCGTCTTCCAGGCGGAAGTTTTCGCTATTAAAGAGGCCTGTAGGATGGTAATGGACGATACCACCTACAAAAACAGCATATGTATACTATCTGGTAGCCCAGCTGCCATCAAAGCGCTGGGCTCGTCTGTTATAACATCCAAGCTGGTGTGGGAGTGTAAGGAGGCATTAATGGATCTGGCTCATCGGTTCCAAGTTACCCTAATCTGGGTGCCGGGGCACAAAGATATTGAGGGTAACGAAAGAGCGGACGAGCTGGCCAGGGGTGGTTCCGCACTTGAGGAACGGGTAGCGGAAATGGTCCGCATCCCAATCGATTCCATCAAGAGCGAAATCTCCAAAGGCTTCCTTGCTAAAGCCGATACCAGATGGGCCCGGATGCGTTCCTGTAAAATCAGCAGATCCTTATGGCCAAGGTACGACAGGAACAAATCAGCCGAATTAATTAACAGAGGCCGACGTGATGCAGTCAGGCTCACCGCTGTCATCACGGGTCACTGGCCCATTGGAGAACATGCTGCCAAAATGGGCATTCCTCATAATACCTGCTGCAGAAGCTGCAACAATCCCGAGGAAAAGGTAACGATCCAACATTTTCTCTGCGATTGGCCGGCCCTAGCAAGGGGACGGTGGAAAACTCTAGGTAAACCGACGTTTACGAACGTTGACGAAATTAAAGACTACAAGGTAAGCTCACTTCTTGCCTTTCTAAACCTCTCGAAATGGCTGTAGCGGATAAGTCATCGGGAGTGCAACAACCATTTACCTAGGTTGAATCAAGATAGTGGTTTCAAAACGGCGCATCTGCGCTAATTGGATGCACCAACATTTATACTCATACACATACATATTTATTTTCCATTTAACAAAAATAATCACATACACATACATATATATATTTATACACAAATATATATACACACATACACCTACGTATTCACGTGATCACATACAAAAAAATTCACTTTTTCACAAATAAAAACATATTGCTACGAAAAGGCACTCTGTGCTGTGCCGTACTTGACTATGCCTGAATGCTTTTCCAAGCATACTTTTAGGCATGCACTTTGGAGTACGGCCAGTTGGCTGTTATTCCGATATGGCAAGGATGGTTCGCGAAAGGTAATGGACTTTGCTAGAACAATCGAGATAGAGACCACAACTAGAATGTGCAAGAAACTTCGCGCGATAAGAAAACCAGTATAAAAGCAGCAGTGTGCAGCGCAGAGAGTCGAGTCTTAGCTGAGCAAGCAAAGTAGAAACACGTGTAGATACAAGCAAAGTGTAAATCTGTAAATAAAGTGATTGTTGATTTTTGACTGCGTTTGCGCTGAATTGAATTAAGATGTTTTATTTTCAAGCACAATCCAGAATACGAACTTAGAAAGGTAATTTTCGTAACAATATTTTCACACACATTTGACTGCACATTTATATTACATTTATATTCTAGTACATACATTCCCCATTCTTTTACATACATTACCCATTCCCATTTACACTAAATTTACTTGTTTCCCATATACATATATATTTCCCTACGCGTTTACACACACGAGTGTAAACTTTTTTACTCGACAGAGATACAAATTCGTATTAACGAATTCTTCCCATACTCAATTATCGTTCGTGCGGACGCGGTTAGACTACACGTCTACTTTCCAATACTCTTCACTTATATTTATTCAAACTTTTTACTCTTTGTAGAGCTTTTTTAAACAAAATGCCTGCTGAGCGATCCCCTAAACGCCAGCTTGTCACAATGGAGACTCCTTCCTCCAGAAACACAAAGTCGTCTAACGCTCGTTTGACAGTTGCTGTCACTCGGGAGCCACCAAACACTCGCTCCAAACTCTCTAGTCCCAAAGCAACCGATCCTAGTGTTGCCAAATTTACTTTCGAGTACGATAGGCTCGTGCATTTATGCACACAATTTCCATCGGCTCCCATTGACGATTTGACCAAATCCCTGGTCCAAATTAAGCAAAAAAATGTGCAAGCCCAATGGGAGAGGCTTATGCGCGCACATGAGGCAGTCTTCATTGCTGAAGACAACAGCCAGCCCGACGGTTTCAAAGAGTCGGCTAGGCAAAAAATCGACGCCTGTACAGACCAGTACGAGTTGTGCATGGCTCAGATGTCGGACATCATTGAGATGCTCCAAACTCAGTCCCCCCAGCACGCTGCGCATATGGAACAGGTTCGACCCCTAGAACCAGCAAATGCATCCTACATTTGCCTCCAAGTTCCTCCTTGCGATACCGAAACCTTCTTCGGGGGCTATGAGCAGTGGCCGTCCTTCCGGGACATGTTTACCGCGGTTTACATCAACCACCCCCAGCTCACTCCAGCCCAAAAATTGTATCACCTCCGATACAAGACGCAAGGTAAAGCCGGTGCTATTGTTAAGCAATTTGCATTAACCGATGAGAATTTCGGACACGCGTGGGAAGCTCTAAAATCCCGTTACGAAAATAAACGCATACTCGTTGACACTCAAATTAAATCCCTTTTGAATATCGCTCCTGCCCACACCGAAAATAGTGAGGCACTACAGCGGATCCAGAGCACTATAAACAATTGTCTATCTGTTCTCAATTCCCAGGCCGTAGATACAGACAATTGGGATCCGCTGCTAGTTTATATATGCTCTACCAAATTTCCCCCAGAGACACTTGCTCTATGGGAGCAAACTTTGACATCCCGGAAGGATCTGCTACCCTGGTCGCAAATGGATGAGTTCCTGACCGGCAGATATGAGGTACTTGAACGGCTGCAAAGCATTCGCCCCGCTAAGCCGAAACCTCAACCTTTGATTTCCAATGTCCTCTCAAATCGGCCAAATAAATCCCTAAACTTTCTCACTGAAGTGAAGAAGGATTTCGCGTGCAAACTCTGCAACGCAAATCACCCTATACGGACTTGCCACAGCTTCAAAGGACACACCTCCCAGAGTAGATTAGAATACGTTAAGAAGCACAATCTCTGCGTAAATTGTCTTGCTACATCACACCTAACTAAAAATTGTACAAGCCATTTTACGTGCGTATGTTGCCAAATGAAGCACCATTCCATGCTTCATTTCCCCAAAGGCGATGCGCAACCCTCTCAATCTCCCAATCGGTCACTTTCGACCCGACCACAGGTCGCAATAACTCCAAACCCCGCACCTGCAACCCCGCACATCATCCAGGCAAAGTACGCCAGAAGTACAAGCACTCCACTCCACTAATGACACCCAATCCCTTCTGCCTACGGCACTGGTGTCTATTGAGCACTCAGGAAAGTTGTTCAAAGTTCGAGCGTTGATCGACCAAGCCTCTCAGCGTACCTTCATTTCTTCGAAGGTCCAGAAACGCCTCAAATTGCCAATCGAGAAATCCCTCTTCCAAATCTCGGGCATGGGCGGTCAGATTGTGCAAAAAGCCAATCATACATGCTTCTTGATATTGGCAGTCCGTCAAACGAGCACGAAACTCCCCGTGCAAGCTATCGTGCTCCAAGAGCTTACGAAATTGCTCCCACCTCGTCACATACACCTAATATGAAAGATTTCGCCATGTTAGATCTCGCTGATCCAAACCCCTTCGAGGCAGCGCAAATCGATATAGTGATTGGCAGTGATCTCATCCCGCAGATCATGCGCGAAGGTATCCACCGAAATGTATGTGGCAGCTTACTTGCTCAGCATACAGTATTCGGTTGGGTATTAAGCGGTCCAGTACCCCCTCCATCGCATTTGACATGTGCCACTGAGGTACGAAATCGCCTTATGCATACTGGTCCCGCCCTTCGAAATAACCTTCCTGCCCTAAAGGAAGCCCTTTCGCAATTGATTGCCGCCCTCAATCCCGTAGGGTTTCCACCTCAGGAAATAATGGAAAGTCACTTTGAACCCACCACTCCTGCAAACTCATTCCCAAACCGGCAAATTCCCCCCTTCGTTGCCAACCGTTTCGATCCCGCAGGATGGCTTTCGCCTCTAATGAGACGGAGAAAAAGGGTTCGACAAGAGTGCTGGCTTGACGCCACTCGTTCCACATTCACAGCAACTGACGGAAATTGCATTCCCACGCAGTTCCTCATTGCACCTCCGCCATCCCGGGTCCGAGAAGAGGTCAGTCGTCACTCCATTGCGACCTGCCCTAAGCGCTGCAAATCCCGCAGACGGCGGACTGATCGGGTATAAACTCCCAGATCTATAAGATCTCCCTCTCGGGTGGAACGGCTCCAGCAATTCCCATGCTCACACAGTTCCAATACCGAATCAAAGAGCGATTGACTGCCACCACCCTCTCGAAGAGCAAACCGACATTCTCGGTCGGGTCTCCTGCTTCGTTCGAGCCCTACGAGCACACAATTATCCCTCGAAATTCGTTTCACTTCTCCTAAAGAAATGGCAACTCAGCCAATTTATATATTCGCACATTCCCCCGGCTGTAGCTTAAGCGAACCTCGAAGCTTAGCCTCGATTTCCCATACCCACGATGTCAGCCTCAATACTGTTATGCCCAAATAACTGACATTCACCTTCTTTGCAGATGACGCAGTTCATCGCCATCTCTTCCCAACTTTAATTAATTGCAATATGCAATGGCGGCCGCGATGGCTAAATGAGTGCTGTCTCTAGTTATCTGTCGATCTCATCACTAATCCCGTCCTTTCCTTGTCCCTTTGTACTCATGTTTCCTCCTATTTTCTGGTCCCCGGCTTCGGCCGTTTGTATCGTTTAATGTTTATTGCATTATTTGTATCACTCGTTATTCGACAGCCAGCGAATAAACACCTACAAACCCGATACCAACCGTGTATTTATTTTCCCCCGCTCCCTGACGATACGTATAAACAACCTTCAAAAGGTACTTGTAAAAATTTCAATACGATGTGACGTTTGGTTCAAAAATAACAATTGTTTTAATAAAACAACTTTATTCGTGTTCAGAACAATGGAAAAAAAGAATTTCGTGTTCTCATAAAATATTGCTTTTTGATGGGGAAAAACACCATTGAAACAAAATCCTGGCTCGATAAGTGTTATCCGGACTCTGCACCCGGAGAATCGCACCCGACGATGCGCCGCGCTGTGGTCGGTCAATTGAGGTGGTTACACCGGAAAACGGTAAAAAAGTCCACAAAATCGTTTTTGAAAACCGTAAAGTGAAATTGCAGGAGATAGCTGATACTAT
Source organism: Melieria crassipennis (assembly GCA_963668005.1). Classification (NCBI taxonomy): domain Eukaryota; kingdom Metazoa; phylum Arthropoda; class Insecta; order Diptera; family Ulidiidae; genus Melieria; species Melieria crassipennis. The sequence goes on along the minus strand of OY764963.1, from coordinate 33,047,156 downwards.
TAAGATATCAAAGGAACATGCGGGTTTTATTTTGCATTACATTTGTTCACGAGACAGCTGTTTCCAAAGTGGGTGCCGCGTTTGCTAACAGACAAGGCAATGCACCGTGCCCATATATGTAATACTTCTATATTGGCACTAAGCTCAAGGTACATTCGCCAACATCACAGTACAGCAATAGTGAAATATGAGCGAGAAAGCGTATAAACGAATGTACCTTGACAGCTGTAAAAAGTCAGGTGCGTTCAGGCGGGAAAAAAATTGACTGGGAAAAAATAAAAATTTGTTGAAATTAACTGAAATTTCTTCAACCGCCCCTGGAGCAGCTTGACAGTTGTTCATGTGTAGAAGTGCTCATGTATACACGTATAGAAACACATTCGCAAAATTTCGTGTTTTCTGTCTCATCGCTTGTCTCCCTTTGATTTCCGAATGAAAACACATTGTGAAGATACGTTAGTGCCAATATAGAAGTATTACATATATGACCGTGCCACAATTCTCTCGTTACGATGACAAAATTGCACGAACTAAACTTACTTCTGAACCCACCCTATTCTTCAGACTTGGCTCCCAGTGACCTTTATCTGTTCGCAGACTTAAAAAAATTCTCGCAGCAAAGAAATTTGGCTCGAATGAGGAGGTCATCGCTCAAAAAATACCTATTTAGAGGCCAAAAATAAGTCGTTTTACAAGAAATGTGTCGAAATGTTAGAGAAGCGCTGGAATGAATGCATCGTTCTTGAAGAAAACTATGTTGATGAATAAAATCGAATTGCACTAAAAAAGTTTTGTTTTCTGCATTAGACCGGGGACTTATCAGCCGATGTGTTATAAAGGTAGTGTATTCCGGGAGAAAGGCAGAATGACAATGTCTTATACAGAGTGTTGCTTATAATGAGGGGGACATTTTCACAAATAGGGGAAAAATTCGTACTTAAAAATGCCCTGTAAGTGATAGGACAAGATACGTTATGGACCTTTAGATGGACATATTGTGATTAAAAAAAATAACAGTTTCAACGCCTAGATGGATATTTATTTATACCATTCACGAAATCGACTGCAATATTCCGAAAACTTTGGCTTATTCAATATCTTATAGATGTTTTAAGCTTTGAGTTGAGTAAGCCACCAATTTTCAAGAATAACATAAAAATTAGGATACTACAAAACAAAAATCCATTTCGCTTACTCTGTGTGGGTGGATTGGTCAATTTTGGAAGGTCTCCCCTCCTCCTCGTTATCCACCCATGACAGCGCCATCGGCAATGCGTCGTTCATTAGCCGTTTTCTTTTTCTTGGTCATTGCTTTTAAAATCGGTTTCGCAAAAATGCAGCTCGCACACTCGCGAATTTTCCCTGAGCGTAACTCCACACGCATCGCTCCAATGCCTTCTTTTGGTTTCACATTGTGGCACATGAAACACACATACATATATTACTTATTATTTTCCCACGATTTATGGCACTACGTGCAGCTTGATTTCGGCATTTTTGAAAGATCTACCATAAGTAATTGAAACGGAAAATCTTTTTTCGTGTGCCTATCAATTAGACATTTACGCCGCCGAGCCACGCCGCCGCCGCCGCCGATTTTTGCTTTTTCTGACACGCCGCCGCCGAATTAGGTAAAAACCGGCGCGGCGGCGGCGGCGGCGTTCGGCGTCATATAAATTCTTGTACAACCTAAAAAAAAAGTACTTATGTAAAATGTGAAAAATGACTGTGAATTTAAGGAGCACAAAAAAAGCTTTATTTTTTTTTGTTTAACAATTGTTATTGTTTTTTTTTAATGTATTAATATATAAATCTATCTATATAAATAAAAATTAAGTGATGTGCGTTAGAAAAAAACTCAGAAACCGCTTGGCCGATTGTAATAATTCTATTTTGGGGTTTTGTTTGTCTCAGAGCTGTTAAAGAATGCAATCATTTGCGAGTAATTAGTCAGTTGATTTTTTGGCAAAAGAGTGCATTCATTTTTTGTAGTGTCCGACCGAATATTCGGTTTCGGTTTCGGCCCAAATAAGTGGTTTCGGTTTCAGTTTCGGCCAAAAAATGGCCGAATGGCCGAAACCGAAACTTTCTAGAATATTTTTTACATTTTATTGTGTAGCAGATACATAGTAAAAAGAGGAGTAATTTAGATGCCAGCAATGTAAATAAACTTCTTTTTTCAGCAGATAATATTAAATTATTTAATAATTTAATTTAATAATTGACTGGCACGACAGCCCGCTTACGCGAGACTAAGGCCTAGCTTCCCGCAACCACCCGTGTTGTGCGTGTGAATTTGTACGCGGGTGGAGGGACCTACAGTTTTATGCCGGTTCCGAACGGCAGGTTGGGAGCTTTTTTCATAAGCAATTTTTACTCTCAGAGGTTTGCCATTTCCAGCTGAGAGGACAGCCACCGAAAGAGAAAACGAGTTTTCCCGTTATTTTTTTAGGTGTTATTACAGGCAGTATTTGAACCTGAGGTTGCTGCCTTCGACTCGCGGTCCAACGCACTAACCAACTGAGCCACGGCGGCTGCCAAATTATTATTATTTAATTATTAAATTATTTAATTTTGAATATTATCGAGTAAGGTACGAATGGGTGATTTCTTCTTGTTTACGTTTTTAAAAAATGAATAAATTGTTTTCATTAATAAGTATTTATTTATTTATGCTATGTTTGTTTGTTTGTTCTTTATTTACTTAATGTAAAATTCGTTTGTTAAAAAAAGTGCTTGATATGGTGATTTTTATTTCAACTAGAAAGTTTCGGTTTCGGCCGAATATTAAAAAAAAACCGAATATTCGGTTTCGCTTTTGGCCAAAAAAAGTGGTTTCGGTCGGACACTAATTTTTTGTATTCAATGAATAAGAATAAAAAAATTAAGTCATTATTCAGACCAAAAATTTATGAATAATTATTCATTTTTAATTCATTTTTTGCTAGTCATTTGATTGCAATCATTTGATTGCAATATCAAAATGAAGTCAATTGAAGTCAATTGAAATCATCTAAATCATCATCTTAAGCTAAAGCCAGCGACCCTAAGTTAATTCACTTTATGCTTGACATTCGTTAAATGCATTGACGGAGTGCGTAGGCGGTAGTCAATTTTTTGATTTTTCATCAACAGGTAATATCAAATAAATCAATCACAAGCCAAAAATGGAGCAGAGGGCCCATTCATAGGGCTAGCCCCGATGTTCGGGTTTAAGGTTGGTATGCAGCTCTCAAGAAAAGCGAAAACTTCATATAAAAAAAAGCTAAGGAAATGCTCAAGGAAATTTCCTTGAGTCAAATTTACTTGAGGTGTACGCACCTCACAAGAAAACTGTTTCGGTTTTTTAATACTTTTTTTCATTGAAAAGTGAAATGACAACACTGATTTCGGCAAGAAACATATGTGTACCTATTTATTTCTCAGAGGAAAAGTGACAGCTGCTTGCCTTCCATGCCGGCCATGAAAATGCCGCAATCCAACGTGAGCAATAGGTCGTCCCTTAAATATCTCAAGACATGTAATAAAAGCGTAATCGGTTGAAATGTATTAAAAACTTACCAATCGTCGTTCATTTGGAGAGAACTGAATTTTATTATTAAAATTAAAAATTTTCCAGTAGAATCCAAGCAACTTGTCAAAATTTCTTTCAAACGTCAAATTTACTTGACTACTACTTTTTTTCCGCTCAAGAAACATATGCTCGTTTTTCCTTGAGCGTTTTCTTGAGAGCTGCATACCTACCTTTAGCAAAAAAGACCTGAAACAGGACATCCAAAACTGGACGCAAAAACGCAAACAGAAATACTGGAACAACATGGAAGGTCTACACCACTCCAAAAAGTTCCTAAACTTCAACACAGAGAGAGCTATATCTGCTCTAGATCTCAACAGAAGCCAACTTAGGACTCTATGTGGTGCTCTAACAGGCCACTTTTTCTATAACAACCACCTCTACAAACTTGGTCTTACCGACAGCAGAACATGTAGATTCTGCCAGGAAGCTGACGAAACAATGGAACACATCATTACCAACTGTCCTGCCCTGACACACAGACGTGCAAAGTTTCTGGGGAAACATAGCCTCGGTGAAGACGACCTGATGCAAATATCGCAGAAAGGTCTGATTCAATACCTGAGCATATGAAACACCAGATGATTTAAGGGGCACAATAAACCTTTCAGGTTGCGGTGCGCAAGGGCTTGGCCCAACCCATAATCATTACATTACATCAAATAAATCAATATATTCAACAGGTTTTTACTACAGATTTTATATAATTTTTTCTAGATGAGTTATCGCTGGAAACTTCTCGTTCTTCCATTGAAGATGAATTCCATTCATACATGGTTTATAAGTCTTCATCGATAACAATGCTGAATCGCTATCCAACAATTAAAAAAGCGTATTTAAAATATAACACACCGTTACCTTCTTCAGCTGCCGTGGAACGGTTATTTTCGTTTGCAACACTATTAAATACGCCTCGTCGAGGTTCCCTTTCGGACAAAAATTTCGAAAAAATTATTGTTGTTAAAAGTAAATCATGTGGTTTAAATGAATTTACATTCATTTGATTGCTACCTTTTGTTAGAATGAATTATTTTAATTTTAATTTTGTTAATATATTAAATATTTTTCAAAAAGCGCTGATCTTAATTTAGTGGCTTCACTGAAAAATGAAGTCATTAAGTGACTTCACCAAATGACTAATTATTCAGAATAACAGAAATTACTTCAGACTTCAAATTTTTAGTCTTTAGTCAAAACGTTAGTCAAAGACTGCAATTAAAAATTGAAGTCATTGACTGTGACTTCAACTGATTTAATTCGCATTTGATTGCATTCTTTAACAGCTCTGGTTTGTCTTGAATCAGAGAAGGTTTTAAAGTAAAACACAGTTTCGATTTGAAGGCCGTTGGACAAGGGGTGTGGCACTTATTTTTCACTCATTTTTCGAGTTAAATTTTCCGCATAACTTTGGAACTATAAATCACACATCAATGAAACTTGGTACGAGCTTACGATTTAGATGCGCTCAGCGACTGAAAGAATAGTGTAGGTATTGGACAAGGGGGCGTTGCACCACCCTTAAAATTGGGTATACCATCGCCCCATAGATCTGTTGTTCCACTGATAAAATTGTATGGGCGTTGGACAAGTGGCGTGACATTTTTTGGCAACCCTAAATTGCTATGTAACTTTGGAACTATAACGTTCACATCACTGCCATTTGGCACAAAAATACGATTTAGTCGTGCCCGTCGACAAGGGGAATGGTCTGGGTATAATATGGAATAGCTTCGGAATTATTACTCGGACAGCATTTAAATTTGTTACTGGGAACATCGGCATGAAAACATTGAACATAATAAATCTAACTTAATTGTTTAGGGCCGGTATACAAATAGTTATCAGCTATTAAAAAAAATTTATTATGAAATCGACGTGAATGAAGCCGCCGGGTACAGCTAGTTTTTAAAATAAATTGAAATAGAAAAATCTCATTTAATAACTGGATACACTGTCCTCCCCGCCGCCGCCGCCGCCAAATTAACCGGCTCAGCCGCCGCCGCCGCCGCCGCCAAATTAACCGGCTTAGCCGCCGCCGCCGGTTCTCTCTGGCCCCTACGCCGCCGCCGAAGCAAAGGCAATCGGCGTAAACCTCTACTATCAATACATGTGCACGTAAGCAAACAAAAAAGAAGCAACATAATTTTTCACTTCAAATTCAATAAGTCATCGAGTTGACAGCTTTTGCGGAGCGCCTATCGGGAATACACTACCTTGTGATTATATCATGGATGCGATGTTGAATTTGATTTATGGGCCCTCCACAAGTCCCTGGCTCACAAACGTCGCAAAAAAGAAACGACCAAACCTAAACTCAGGACGAGCTTAGCTCGAATGCTCCCGTTTTGAAACAGAAGCGCAACGTAATCAATGCCTAGGAAGAAATGCGAACGGTGTACCCTAAGCTTTATATAATAACTCGTCGGTACTGTTATCTTTTAGCAACTTCGGTACCAGCAGAGCGCCTCTTTTCAAAAGCAGGTGCAACTGCCACTGAAAAGAGGAACAGGTTCCCGACCTCGCGCCTGTCAAAACTATTATTTTTAAACTCTAATGAACAAATAAAATAAAAATATATATTTTTAAAAAATTTTTTTTATATTTTTAAAAAAGTTAAAATATTAAAAAAATCATACGATTATTCGATTAGTTTCCATTTCCTTCGATTAATTGCAATTAATAATCGCTCTGTTTCAATTAATGATATGATTCATTCATGTATTAATGAATTGGTTTTCCCATCACTAGCTAGGACCAAAGAATATAGAATATAAAGAATACGCATCTTCAAAAATTTTGCAAGCGTGTTTCGGCCGCCGGGGATAAGAGAAGAGCGGAGAGACATTTGCTCTAGCTCGTTCGTTTGATAACAGCAAAAATCAATTTTATTCGCAACGGCTCCGCTCGTGTATATTGAAATGGTGGTTGTTGTGGCGTAGTGATCGCTCATTTTTTGAATGTATGTTTATTGATCTTGTTTGCCGAAGCGCAAGCGGAGAGCAAACAACGAACCAAAGCATCGTCATCGTCGTTTCAACCATGATACAAAAATAGAAGGTAGAACCGCTGTCATTTGTTTTGACACTAAACGTGCTTATTGACGTTTTTCGTATTTGTCAAAAGATTGAGTTGTGATGCCACTTCGTTGTAATACCTAATTAACAATATTTAAAGTTATAAAAATATTAAGTTTTGTTTTTAAATAAACACGGAATAGACCTTGCACTGTGACTTATATATTTCGGGCGAAAGTATAAAAATGTTAATGCGAATTCAACAGCAGATAATTCATTGCAAGATTAAAAAAATGTTCAAGGGATTTTCTAACAACACGGTAGCACGGTACGGTAGCACATTTTCAAAGAAGAACGTCAAAAAGACCTTTAGTGTCAGATGCGCAATATGGCGGCTGAGAAGAAGCATCGGCTCTACCTTCTATTTTTGTATCATGGTTTCAACGCAGATAATTCGGGATTCGATACTGTTTTTGTTGTTGTTTATTGTGTGTATGCCTTTTTGTGTTTCGAATTGGTTTTGCTGCACAAATTTCTGTAATGTCACCATCAATTAGGCTTCCCAACTATTAAAACGGTTTAGGGAGGACAAAATTTGGCTTGAGGAGGACTTTATATGCGAACTACTTTGTTTCAGGAGGACATCACATTCCTTCAATATTTTACCATGTTTTTAGAAAATGCAAGTATGTATAAAAAGAGAAAACCTAACAGCACAAGTAAATTTTTACTTTTTAGCCACTTTAAAAAATAAAACAAAACACGACTGTAATCAACAATATCAAACAATATTTTCAATATCAACATCGAGATCACGCAATGCTTTTTTTAATGCAATTTGTATTATGTGCGCGTGACAATTGCCTTTTAATATATTTTGGTTTGAATTCTTAAGATTAACGAAAAGCTACTTATTTTTACCAAAGTTTGCATTCGTATTATCAGCAGGCACACAACTTTTTATTTTTAAGTCTAGTTTTTCCAATGCGGCCTTAATCATGTTGAACATTCCAGCAGCTGACTCATCCGGATTTTCAATTCATTTATAATTTTATTTTGAATGCCTAAAGCAGCATCGAAATATTGGACACAAATTGGAAAAAATTTCCTCATTAATTGATTAAGTTGCCTTGAATAAAAAAAATTTAAAAAAATTGAAATTTAATTTGAGCTTGAGGAGGACTTTTTGACCTTTGAGGAGGACGGAGGACATTTTCTGTTCAGGGAGGACTGTCCTCCTCAAAGGAGGACGGTTGGGAAGCCTACCATCAATCGAAACTTTGTGGTGTATGAATTTTTGCTGTGCGATTCGATTGATTTAAAAATTTGCAAATATTTATGTGTGGTTGATCCCAATTAAAATTTTTTACAAATACTTTTACGTAGCGAGTTTCAAGTAAAATTGTTTTTTTTCCACATATTTTGACATGGTTGATAGCAATTTTGAAGAATACGGGAAAACTACAAAAAAAATGAATCGATATTAATATTGACTTCCAAATTGGTGAAAACACTTGAAATCAAAAATAATTAAACATGTGTTTTTCATTTTTTTAAAAATATAAATCCAACGGGGAAACCAAGCGTTAAAAGTTTGACTTCAAATATGGTGAAAGCACTAAAATTCAGAAATAATTAGACAAGTACTTCATCATAAAAATTTGACCTACGTTTAAGAATAGTGTAAATATTCTACACCTGACCATAAAGTTACAATATTAGATTTTCTTATTTTACCACTCCTACGAAAACACTGCCTGTGGGTTGTGTAAAATGTAGGATTGAAAAACAAAAATTACAATAAAAACTTATGCATTTTAGAAAGGATAAATTAAAACAAAAGTAACAACAACAACAACGGTCAACAATATCCACGATATTCCCGCCTACATGGCACAGCGCAAAAAACAGTACACCGCCGACTTTTTTTATTCGTTTGCCAATAATATGTATTAATGCTACTCGCCTCAACAACAAAATCTAAAATTTTTGCAAGGTACAAATATTTGGGAGGGGTTCACTCTGGTATTGAGACATATATGTATGTACATTAGAGTGGTTTTAGTGTTGTATGGAGATTCTTAATAATGGGTTCTCGATGCTCCGCAACCTCTCATTTTATGCGGTTTGGTAAAAAAGTGCATGAGCCAAACAATTTTGCGGCTAGGGTGGGGCTAAATGGCGTCTCATCGAGGTCAAAGTTCACAAAAAAGCTGGGAAATTCGACAAATTGCTCTACAGCTGGTCAGAAGTTTCTCTTAGAGGGTTAAAATCTATGACCGACCCCTCTAGTTTTTCTTACTGAACATTTCTTTCAAACATAGTAGTTAACCCTTCTGTTTGTGAGAAGGTCCCTGGGGACCTTTTCGATTTTCAAACTCTCACAACTTTTTATTGTTGAACGGTCGAATATTCGAACCGGACATGTATTCCAAGAGAAAATTGTGCTTAAGCTATTAAAATTGGTTTCGAAGTGATTCCAGGAATAGTTTACATTTTATTGAGGTTTAACAACGTTTAGTACGTGGATTAGTGAAAAGGTCCCTAGGGACCTTGTACTACTATTTTCAGAAATAGCTAAAATTTGCACTAATTCGTCTGGCCAGACGAAAATAGCATGGGGCTACGGTATGTATATAAGTATATATATACACAAACGATGTTATATATACATTGTTATCTACAAATACACTGTAAAAAAAAGGATATGGTTATATGATTTTTTTTACTTTTTTTTTTTATTTTAACGTTTTTAGACACTACTTATATTTTATTTTTTGTAGTTATATGTTTCTATTTATATGATATGTCATATGCATATTATGTAAAACGGTTTTATTCATGCAATGCGTCTATGGCACTTGTGTGAAAGGCAAACGTGGTCGTCACTTTGCTGGCAACAAAATCCAGTTTTGCGGTGCTTGCAGGCCTAAATTTTTATGGGTATATGAATTGACCAAGGATGCAATGAATATATCTAAACATAAAGGCTTGTTTTATGCATACTTAGTTTTTGAAAATTGTTAAAACTCGTTAGTCATAAAGAAACATTTATGGTGTTCACAGTTCAGCTGTATCTAGCATTTCCCACCTGGCGATTTTCCCGAGTTTTCCCATATGGTATCTCAATTGATTTTGCTTTGCAAGAAAAACAGAGATACCTCTAGTTTCAAAATTTACCGCACTGTTGAGCATGTTTATTGAAATAGTCAAAAAACAAAGTCAAATGAATTTTTTGATACAATCTCCGGAGAGAATTTTTTTGAGTACTTATGCCACTATCGGGACGATTTTTTATTTGATGTTCAAAAAGAATTGTGATTCAAAAATGGAATTTGGAGAACAAAGCGTAAGTGTAAGTAACTTTGTTTGAAAGATCTACATTTGGGTGCTCACAGTTTAATTGTTATTTTTTAGGGAAAGTTGCCCGAAATAAATTTTCCCACAAACCGTGAATACCATAATTGCATACTCAATCTTCTATTTTTTAATATTCAGCAAGTTCGCAGCATGCTGCGAATATTTGGCACACATTTTTAGAATTCAAATTGATATATAGAAAGTTAAAATAAATAATAAGTGCTAATAACACACTCGATTTTTGCAAACACATTTTTCGTCTGGCGAAGACGATGATGTGCATAAATAAATTGACTTTGTTACAAAAATAATTCATAAACGCGCTTACAAATGTTTTCGATTTCTAACGTTTTATATAGAGGGTTAAAGTTCTAAAGTTTTATAAACCCAACCATATAAAGATTAGATATTGAGCAGTGGATCGAGTGCGGAAATTTGAAGTTTGTGTAAATGTAAATAATGTCATGTATTTTTCTCCTACATAAGAAAAAAATAATATTAAATCAAAATTTAATTATCAATCAATCATTATTGCTCCCTTTTACTAATTAATATAACCTAAAAAACCATCAAAACACAAAGCAAAATGCTATACAATGGGTTATAGGTCCCTGGGGACCTTTTCACAACGCTAAGGCCAACGGGCGACTCACTAATCGGAGGGTTAAGTAAGCGAGAAAACATCGTATCTCGGAAGCTACTAAACCGATTTAAATGATTTATTCAGCGATCACCAACATTCTTGAACACAAAAAATACAAAATTAATTAAGGTTCAGAAATTCGCTACCAGAGGGCGTCTCCCATACGATTGGGTTTGTGACGTTGTCAACTTTTGGGTTTCTACAAAGCAAAAATCAGAATGTATTGTCGAAACCCCATTAACCTGCCCTCCCTCGAATATAATTGCAATCGTAATTGAGTGTTAAGAAGAAATCATTCGATTTTTGTGAGAAAATATGAATTTTTTATTCAGCCGGTATAGATACTCCTTGCGTAAGCAGCTTAGAGCAAAACTTGTTTTCTATGTCAGAAGGCGTCATTATAGTCTCTGATGAGTTTCACGCCCCTTCCGACAGCATCGTTGCCCACATGTAATTTATGCACAATGGGAAACCCGTAATTTTATTCTGAGGCATCATTGCCTATTGTGAGTACCCTCTATGACTGTGCTTTCTTCGTTAAACCATCTACTTTCTCAGATCAAATTGAGGGGTACGATAATTTTACTATAGTTATCTCTGTAAGGCCTTTGAGGAAGCGTGAGCTTCAGTCATGTAGCCCTGCACATCGACAAAGAAAGTTCTAAATTTATTTCACTTCTTCGTTATAATTACGCCTTCCGCAGAAAGTACTTATAGACATTCGTTTTCATTAGGGCACTGGTGCAATAGCACAGCGGCCAAAGATAACTTTTGTAAGTACTTTTATTGCAGATTTGTTGAACCCCAACAGGATTTTCATCTATTTATTGTATAACCTTGGCTATAATGACCGTGAGACTTCGCAATCACTATGGTTAGTCCATAAACCATTACTCATTAACTCGTCTAAGTTAGTTGAAATAAGTAGTTTGAATAGAGGTATCCACCTCGATGATATCCTTTTCCAAGCCCTGCTGGACCATCTCATCGGCCATTTTGTTCCCTTTGAAATTGCTATGTCCAGACACCCATCAGAAAGAGACTTTGTGGCGCTCAATGAATATCAATGAAGCACGATATTACTTTAAAGTCTCCAGTTTAACTAGGTACTGACTTGACCTGACCTGACTTTCAACCATTAAAGTGATGTTCATCGCTTTAACTCAAATATCATTAAGAAGCTTTGCTGCCTCTTAATGACAACAAGCTCTGCTGCACGTGTCTGGCAGATAGTAGGATGGTCTAGGCTGCAGATACTTCCAGTAGAGACCAGTCCCGGTTCAACTCTCGATTTTTGAGCAGCCGGTGTAGACAGCCAAAGCCAGTACTCTCATATGTCAGACTCTCTTCCAAGTCTTACCTAGTCGGGTATTGAGTGGAGATTTTGACACAGAAGTAAAAAAGCTGCATAATTAAGTTGCCAGGATGCAAAAATATATTGTGCATAAATTACATGTGACCAACTATATCAGAGACTATAATGACGCCTTCTGACATAGAAAACAAGTTTTGCTCTAAGCTGCTTACGCAAGGAGTACCTATACCAGCTGAATAAAAAATTAACATTTTCTCACAAAAATCAAACAATTCCTTCTTAACACTCAATTACGATTGCAATTATATTCGAGGGAGGGGAGGTTAATGGGGTTTCGACAATACATTTTAATTTTTGGTTTGTAGAAACCAAAAAGTTAACAATCTCACAACTCCGATCGTATGGGAGATGCCCTCTGGTGGTGAACTTTTAAACTTTAATTTATTTTGTATTTTTTGCACTCAAGAATTTTGTAGATCGCTAAATAAATCATTCAAATCGGTTCAGTAGTTTCCGAGATACGATGTTTCCTCGCTTACTTAACTACTAACACTTCGTTCAATAATGTGTGTGACTGACACATAGATGGCGGCACTAATACTAAATCAATATTTTTTTTCGAAATTGTGAACCTTTTTAGGCTTACTGTCAAAATTATATGTCAATCCGACCATTAGTTTACAAGTTACAGTGCTTTAAGTGACACTACTTTTGAGTTTTCAAAAAAAATGAATTCAAAGCAATTCCGTGTGCTGATTTATCATTGTTTTTTAATGAAAAAAAATACTGTTCGATGCCAGGAATGGCTTGAAAAACATTATTCGGACTCTGCTCCATCAAAAAGAACCATTCGTAAGTGGTTTGCTAAATTCCGTACAGGCCATATGAGCACCGAAGACGATGAACGCAGTGGACGTCCAAAAGAGGCTGTTACGGACGAAAACATCAAAAAAATCCACAAAATGATTTTCGAAGATCGTAAATTGAGGTTGATTTGTATAGCTGACACTCTAAAGATATCAAAGGAACGTGTTGGACATATCGTTCATGAATATTTGGGTATGCGAAAGCTATGTGCAAAGTGGGTGCCGCGCGAGCTCACAATCGACCAAAACCAGAACGTGTCGATGCTTCGGAGCAAAAAAAAAATGGTACTGAAAAGTTGGAAGATCGCTATAATCGGTGTATCGCCCTCGATGGCAACTATGGTGAGGAATAAAAACGAATTTTGGCAAAAAAATGTGTTTTAATTAGTTAGTCACACACATTATTGAACGAAGTGTTACATCTACAAGTGGGGAGCCAATGGCATAGAAAATGGCCAGTTTTGTATGGCAGCCCCTTAAGACTTGGAGTTAGTGGGTAGATATATTTGGAAGAAACATTCGGAAGGGAAAATAAATGGATGGCGGTCATACATTTGATACGTCTGGGAGCAACCTGGGAGCAGTGGGAGCCTATTTTATAAAAATTACCATTTTGTATGGGAGCCCCATTAAGGGTTGGAGATAGGGGGGATATGTTTGAAAGAAATGTTCAGTAAAGAAAACTAGAGGGGTCGGTCATAGATTTTAACCCTCTCAGAGCAACTGACCAGTTGTGGAGCAATTTGTCGAATTTACCAGCTTTTTTGTGAACTTTGACCTCGATGAGACGCCATTTGGCCCCACCCTAGCCCCACAATTTTTTGGCTCATGCACTTTTTTACCAAACCGCATAAAATAAGAGGTTGCGGAGCATCGAAATCGAAAAATCGTGCACTAAAACCAGTCTAATGTACATATAGTAATTATATCCAATTAATGCAAGAAATTTACTTCAGAATGGTTCAGTGACGAATACTGGGAAGTTAATTTTAAATCCTAGATATTCTTATTTTAGTTCTCTTACACAAGCATTATATGGGGGCGTAAAAAAAGTTCCAAACAACGGGACTAAACATTATTGCGGGCTAATACAAAATTATTAAATTATTATTATTGATTAAAGTCGTGTCTGGGTATAGTGAACCTCCTATATAGTGAACAACTCGATGTCAAAATTTGTGTGTTCACTATGAACACACAAATATTGACATCGTGCCTCTAAATAGGGAAACAAATTTTCAAGCAAAAAACAAAGTGTTTTTTTAGCAAATAAAACGAGTTTTTGAACAAAAATTTTGACCTTGATATTGTGAACAACCTCAATATTGTGAACAGGCCTTGCAATAATTAGTTCACTATATCCAGACACCACTGTACTTATTATTATTTATTTTTTATCGCTTGTAGCGATCATGTAAGTCGCCATGCCAACCATATTTTATTTTATTTTCTATTTCTTTCACACTACAGTCGGCAGTGAGTTCGGGATCAATATGCGACGCCGTGCAGGCTTATAGAAGAAGAAGAAGCCAGCCAGAAAATAGAAATTGTTTTACAATTTCAGCTTTTCGCCAGCGCAACAACAACAACACATCGTCTTCACCTCCCAATCATCCCGCGCTGCAGCAGTGTGCTAACGCAGACTCGCTGCAGTGAGCGCAACCAAAGATCGCAGCACATAAAACTACGTTCTCGCTTGTAAAGCAAGCCTTCGTGTTTATTTTCCTTGCTTCTGCTCACATGTTACGCTGAAGTTACAGAGAATTCTGCTGTTAGTAACAGAGGGTTCTGCTGTCAATAACAGAGGGTACTACCAGCAGTACCCGCCATACAACGCGTTTGCTTGTATGAGATGCGCGTTCTATATTACTTCATGTTCGTTGGTTTAAGGCAACACATGCCTCTTTGCGCGCCAACTCCTCTCCTCCTCTCATTAAACACAGCCCAGATCAGAACCATGATCGGTGTCCTTACGGGTCACTGCCTAATCGGCACCCACGCAAAAAGGATGGGGCTGTTTTCGAACGACTTCTGTCGCAGCTGTTTGGACGAGTAGGAGGTAGAAAATATTCCTCACTTACTATGTAACTTGTCCTGCTTTATCCAGCAGAAGGTTGACCTACTTAGACAACCTCTTCTTCGAAAGTTAAGAAGATCTAGCTGATAAGACCATACGCCGTCTACTGAGCTTCGTTAATAGCTCCAACTGGTTTAACGAGTGAGCGATATGATGCTCGATCTCATGTGGTATCACAATGGGCTTCCTGGCCTTAGTGCGATCCTCCTGGAGCAGCCACACCTACCTACCTACCTTTATACAAACGTATTACGAAATTGCACCAAAAAAAATATAAATAAAAAGAACAATTTCTTTGGTCACAAAAATGACACACCAGCAACACTAAAAATTTGACATGAACTAGAACAACAACCCCGTTTAAGAAGTTTATATGGAGGAAAATCTACATTCCTGATCAATTTTGTAATAATATTGCAGTACATTCCGTTTAGCTGCATTCACATTCGATGCACATGATTTGGGGCACTTAAGCGAAAAATGAAGCTAAGCGGAATATCTAAAAAGGTTTTTGGAAACAGCTAAATTTTTTTGATGAAAATCCTTAGCGCACCTATATAAAAATGTCAAAATATATATAATATATATATATTATATCAATATTGATATATTATATATATCAAAATTTTGCATGAACGAATCTATTGAATTATTGAAAAGATTACACCAGTGTAAGACTGAACAAATTTTTATTAGCAAATGAACTGCTATCTTATAGATGCTTATGCATACATAATAGGGGTATTCTCGATGTCTTGCACGGAGGAAGAATTCGTAAAAATGCAACCGTGCAAGACTGGAAAATGCTACACATTGCTACAATATCAAAGAATATGAAGTGTATAGAAGGCGCATCTGAGCTCAAAAATTCAAATTTTTGTTTGCGAGTTTCTTAGAGCGGGGGGAAGCCACAAAAGGGAAAGAGCGGTGCCAGCAGGAGAGCGAGCGCTTCAGTTTGCGCTCATTGGCTGTGCAAGCTGAAGCACACTCACCCAACAAACACACAAGAAATGAAAGTGCCGCTTGCCTGTGTACACATGGGCGTATCAGTGTAGGGAGCACGGATCGGTATTTGCGCCCCTAAAATTCGAAATTCAATGTTCTGTAAATATATAGAATTCTATATTCTATTCTCTTTGTATTCTATATTAGGGGTATTCTCGATGTCTTGCATAGCCCTGACATCGTGCACGAAATGCATAATTGACATGGCCATGCATTTCGAGCAACGACACAACAACAAAATACAAGCAAAAACAGTTTGCATTTTTTGCATGTCATGCTACGCAAAAACCCTTGTTTTGTGTGTGACATCGCGATTGTGCGGCAGCCATTTAATTTTCTTCGTGTGCGCAAGCGTATTTTCTTTATATTTGGTTTTATTTCAACCTTTTTATATAATTTGCATATATGTCTTGCTTGCAGGTAGAAATGGATCAACCGAAAACCAAATTAAAAAGAATTGGAGAAAGTTTGCGGCATTTTTGCAATATTTGCAATGTGTGCTTTTTTGTGCGTTCTCGATGTGTAGCATTTTCCAGTCTTGCACGGTTGCATTTTTACGAATTCTTCCTCCGTGCAAGACATCGAGAATACCCCTATTATGAATTTTCAAATGTAGTTATGCTCCCCTCTAAATTTGTTCCTGGTTACGCCCATGTGTGTACATTGACTGGTTGGTGCTTTGGTCGCTCAATAATTACACTGTGCGTGAAATTTGCCCTCAAAAATTAAGGCACAGTGCACAGTGTTATTGTTTGTGCGAATTTCTGCATTTATTTGTCGCCAGCAAAGGGACGCCACTTAGCCAGCGCAATGATCGCCGTTTCAACGAACGTAATTCAAAACAGCGCTAATGATCCCTACAAGACGTGGCTGACCGAAACTCCACTACATTCATAAAATTTTTCAATTTACCAATACATTCGCATGAAATTTGGCCCATTGTGAACTTGTCAGCAAGCATTGTGAACTTGTCATCAGAGTGCTTTGAAATTGACCTGCTGAGATGATCGCTTATACACGCATGTGTAAGAAGAAGAAGTACCTGCTGACAAGAACTCGCATCGGAGTTAATATAATTATTAGGAGCCGGAGGCTGCCGTAGCTACGTAGCTCAGCTGGCTAATGCGTGCGGTCGCGAGTCAAATGCGACGCGCGAATCCAAGTTCAATACTCCGTTGCTTCAAACACCAAAAAAAAAGGAAAAGCAGGGTTGATGAAGGTAAGAATTCGAATTAAAATTTACTTTAAATCATATTATTTGAATATTTAAATAATCAATATTTGGCCATAGCAAGTATCGAAGCGCAAGACCAAGGAGCCGATGCCAATGATGCCGCGCTAAGCAACGCCTTCGATTGCGACAATATGGGGGATCATCTAAGCGGGGCCGCAAATGAGTTTTTTAAATTAAATTTTTTTTATATTATTTCATTTAAATTAATTTAAAATAAATTCAGGCAGAAGTAAAAGCAAACGGTTTTTCCAAAAAATTTCAATAAAAACCTGCATTTTTTCAATATTGAGTATTGTTCATGAATGACCGATTTATACATCACATTGTGACCGATATTTGCATCAGCATTTCAGCCCGACAGCCCGATTACGAGACATAGGCAATGTTACTCTCAGAGGTTTGCCATTTCCTGCTGAGAGGACAGCCGCCGAAAGAAAAATAAAAAAAAAAAGTTGTTTTTCTTTTTTTTCGGTGTTAACGCAACGGTGTATTGAACTCGCGGAGTCTTGACTCGCGGCCGCACGCATTAGCCAGCTGAGCTACGCAGCTACGGCAGCCTCCGGCTCTTAATAATTATATTAACTCCGATGCGAGTTCTTGTCAGCTGGTGCTTCTTCTTATCACACGTACACGAGAGTTTTGGTCAGTTTTTTCACACCGCCTGTACAAAAATGATAGAAACTTTGTTCGGAGAGCTGACCGAAACTTCGGTCAGGCATGTCGGTCATATGACCGGTCAAATGATCGTCACTGTTCTTGTAGGGATTTTTGTTCTTGTAGTTTTTGTGTGTATGCTTTTTCGTGTTGCTGATTGGTTTTGCTTTGAAATCTTTTTGTCGGAGCCCGAAAAATCGGTATTGAGGCATATACAGTACTTTTCGTTTATAACGAACCTGTTTAAAACGATTTTCCGCCTAAAACGAACCAATTTCAAAAGTACGCGCTTTATGTTTTCGCTTATTACGGACTCTTTTAAAGCGAACTTTCGGTTAAAACGAACCATTTTGCCCAGTCCCTCGAAGTTCGCTTTAAGCGAAAAGTACTGTATGTACATATATCCACTGCAAGAATTTTAAATCAAAATGATTCAGTAACGAATACTGGGGCAGTAAATTTAAAATCGTAGATTTTCTTATTTTAGTTCTTTTTCGCAAGCATTGTTTGTGGGCCGTAAACAAAATTTAATATAATTTTTAAATTACTAGCTGACCCAGCGAACTTCGTCCCGCACGACATTTGTTGTTTTTTTATAATGAAATACGCGAGATGGCGAATCAATGGCGATGTGGCAAATGGCAAATTGACGAAGAAAACCAACTAAAGGAAGAGGAGGGAGCTACTGATTAACGCAATCGAGGCCCGTAAATAAGCAATGGTACTGCTAAGTTTCAGTAAAGAAATGGATAGCGCTTGAACAATATTTAAGTTATATTGGCAGGGCCACGGTCCCTTATTCAATATCCGCACAATGCCCTCTGTCGAAAGAGAAAATGGTAGGTTCGTACTAAGTGTCATTGCTGAGCAACTTATAGTTCAGCGAAATATTTGGGTCCCAACAAATGTGCCACGCCCCTTGCCCAACGCTTATAAAAACTTACCAGTAGAATGACCCATCTATGGGACGACGGGGCACTAAATTTCAGTGTTGTACGACTTACAACTTCAAAGATATTCTCTATTAAAAATTTGGTTTGTATGGGCAGTGCCACGCCCCCTTGTTCAATACCCTCATCATTCCCTCTGTCGAAATATATGAATAAATGGTAGGTTCGTACTTAATTTCATTGCTGTGCGACCTATAGTTCAGCGGAATATTTGGATCACAAAAAATGTGCCACGCCTCTTGTCCAACGCCCACCAAATCTTACCAGTAGAATAACTCATCTATGGGACGACGGGGTACTAAATTTCAGTGTTGTACGACTAACAATTTCAAAGATATTCTATAATAATGATTTGGCTTGTATGGGCGGTACCACGCCCCCTTGTTCAATACCCGCACCATTCCCTTTGTCGAAAGATATAAATAAATGGTAGGTTCGTACTTAGTTTCATTGCTGTGCGACTTATAGTTCAGCGAAATATTTGGGTCACAAAAAATGTGCCACGCCCCTTCTCCAACGCCTATCAAAATTTAACAGTAGAATGACACGTCTATGGGAGGATGTCAAACCAAATTTCAATGCTGTGCGACTTACAATTCCGAAGCTATTCCATATAAAAGATTTTAGTTGTATGGGCGGAGCCACGCCCTCTTGTTAAATACCCGCCCCATTCCCTCTGCCGAAAGATATGACTAAATGGTACGTTCGTACCAAGTTTCATTGATGTGCGACTTACAGTTCTGCTGAAATGTTGGGTCATAAAAAATGCGCCACGCCCCTTGTTCTTTTCCTGAATTTTCTTTGCTATAAACCTCACACAGCCCGAGACCTTTCCAACGAATGCAAAACCGTGGAAATCGGTTCGTGCGTTCTGGAGTTATAGCGTCAGGAAGGAAAACCCGACTTATTTTTATATAGTAGATTGCGGGCTAATATCAAAGTTCTTTCTTTCTTTTCATTTCCCCTTATAATTGTCATTGTTGATTATTTGTTTTTTATTGCTTGTAGCGATCATATAAGACGCCATGACAACCATATTTTCTTTTCTTTTCTATGATTTTGCGCACACTACAGTCGGCAATTAGTTCACGAGCAATATGCGACGACGCACAGTGCTTCGACAAATTGTGGCAAAAATAGAAGGAGTTGTTAGATTTGAATGAAATTTCACACATATAGTAATTTGGGTCTACTAAGCTCAAATTGAAGTTACATTTTGTATACATGTTATTATTTTTTTAAATCTTTTTTTTTGTAAAAAAATTAAAAATTTTTTTCTTTAATTTTAGGAAAATATAATTGTTCTAAATTTGAAGCAAACTTACTTTTAAACGTCATTGAAAACATGCAGAATTCTAAGAAATTTGCTAAAATATCGAGCTGTTGTCAAATTTTGTTTCAGATTATGCGTACTTACTGTTTGTTTCATAAAAGTGTATTTGAATTTAAATTACTACTGATTTATTTTTGATTCACTTTCGTATTGCAAATCTGTGGAATTGTCTGCAAACGTTTCAAAAATTTGTATATCGTCTTCAGTCTCTTTTTTCTTAAAAATATATAAATGAATATTATTGTTTCTAATGGTATTGCTATTCGATTTTGTAGTTCTCTTTAGAGATATGCGCAAATCGGAACACGTAATGAGATAAGCCATTAAATCTTTATTCGTTTCTTCGCGTGAAGTTTTTCTTGTATGGCTTAAACGAAAGTGCCGAATATTATTGTGGCTCGCCTCCAAAGCCTCCCCGGAAAAGCAACCTTGTTGAATTAAAGTTGTTATTAATGTCTTAATAAAATGTTTCTCTAATTTAACTCTTACCTATCGGTAAATCAAAAAATTGTATGACCTTACATCCATGGATTAATACTTTGTGGACAGTACTAGGCATGTTGTTTTTGACAATTAAAGTAAAAAGAAGAAGAATGTTCTAACATTTCGGGGGGTCAGCACCCCCTAACTCTCCTCCTAGCTGCGACCCTACAAACATGTATTAAATTCAAAACATGCCCATTCTTTATAGCTCTATTGCCTTATTAACTTAAGGGATTTCTGTAAAAAAATCCACTTAGAGGTTTCGAAAAAATCAAATATTTTCCAAAGGCGCAAAAAGACGCAGAATTTTTTTTATGGACTTAAGAGAAGAAAGTCCATTTAAAATAAGTCATATAAAGGATTTACGCCAGTTACGTCTAAATTTGGTTATTTTTCATTTTCATTGATTAAAAAAAAATATTTTTGAAAATTCGTAAAAAAAAACTAATTAACCTAAACAAAAAAAAAATGATCTGCGGTTCCGCTCTCCTTAACGTAGTTTTAATATTAAAAGAAATTGGTAGCAACATTAAATTTTCTACAATTTTTTCTATACAAGCACCTAAATTTCATTTTTCCCCCTTCATAAATTTTTGCGAAAATATATCCGACTTTGACAAGCTATATCTCCTAATCACGATATTTTTTCGAAAAAATATTTCGGATCCAGCTTAATTAAACAATTATCTTTAACATGATACTACTTTTGTTAAAATCCGCGATAATTTTTTTCCCTATTTTTGTCCACTCTCGAAGCACTGTGCGACGTGCAGGCTTATAGAAGAAGAATAAAAGCCAGCCAGAAAATAGAAAATGTTTTACAATTTAAACTTTTCGCCAGCGCAACAACAACAACAACAACAACGGCACATCGTCTTCACCTCTCAATCATCCCACGCCGCAGCAGTGTGCTAACGCAGACTCACTGCAGTGAGCGCAACCAAAGAGCGCAACACATAAAACTACGTTCTCGCTGGCAAAGCAACGCTCTCACCACATACGTGATCTGTGCGAGGAGAGCGAGGGTTCCAATGTTAGAACTCGCCATACAACATTTTTGCTTGTATGACATGCGCATTCTGTATGTTTATTTTCTTTGATAATATGTATGTATGTACTGGATATAATGAAAATATTTATGTACATATTCTTACTCGGTAATCGGATATGCGAATATTTCTTTTATGACAATTTCACAACCATTGCTTCCATTTCGAAAGCACGTTGAAATGACGAAGCGTGCGTGTTCAAATGAGGTAAATTGCTAATAAAATTGAACTCGTAAAAAAACTCGTGAAGTATTTTTCATACAAATCAAAGAAAACTTGCTCAAAAACAGGGCTGTTAAACAGAATAGTGCAGCTAAGTGAAATGCAGTTAAATATGAAATTAGCGAAGAAAATTCGGTTTGTGAAGTAGTATTTTGGCCAAATCATGAAGCTAAGCAGAAAATGCACCTAAACCAAGGTTTATAGACTAAAGCAGTGGTCGGCAAAGCTTACTCCTATGAGCAGTACGCTCAGCACACGTACACAGTACGCTCTCTCAATCAGTCGTTGTTCAGGTATAATTTTATACAGTGGAGAGAAATTTCACTGCGCTCACTAACACCATCTCATTGTCAATTTTGCCGCCCACTGGACTAAAGGTTGCGCATTCCCAACGTTCACCATGTTGATGACGTAGGCGGGGGCCAAAATCGAGGTGCCACTTATTCACAAATTTACATTTGAAATCCGTAAAAAAAAAAAAAACATTCTTTGCTTTTTCCATTAATGGAAATAATTTATTTCCATAAACTTTGAAAATATTTTTAAACGAGAAATGAAGTGCTCGGTGGCAAAGTGTAAAAATTATAGCGAAACAGCAAGTGGGTGGTCTTCTGTGGTCTTCTATTCCGTACCATCTCGTAACTAAAGTAAGCTTTGCTACATAAAAATCTCAAGAAGAGTTTGATGGAGCACAAATTCAGAAAAGTATTTGGATTTATTATTTAAGGGGTGTAAATATAAAATCTGGTAACTTCTTTTTCCGGATTTGTTTACACTTTTTGCAATTTTTTTGCTCAAAATATTTTCAGCCAATCAGAGCCAAGCTATGCCTACGTCACGCGAGGCGCTGCCATTTTTTGACAACCGGAATGCGTAACCTTCTATTCTATAAACGCCTAAACGAATAGGCAGTTAAACGGAATGTACTGTAGTAAAATTCTGTGCATGTAGTGGTACCGGCTCTCCCAGTTTCCTATCACTTTATCACTGCCCTAGGTTCGATTCCTAGCTCGGGTTGGTGAAACGCTCATCTACTTCTATCGCTACCCACATGAAGCAGATGAGAATTACGAGAATCGCACAAAAGCGATCTTTACGGTTGCTAACTTTTCATTTTCAGAAAGCACTAAAAACTGCGTTTTTCCACTCAGAAAGCACTGATGAGTAAAAAGAAAAGCAAATGGTGGTAGTTGTCCTAATGGTACGTGTAAAGTACTAGGAAATCTATTGCAGATCAGTGGCAACCGTGACCTAAGTAGCAATTCAACCAAGTAGGATCACTTCAATTGTCATGAAATATATAATATATATAATATATATTTCATGTTAAATGAAATATAGTGTTGTGTAACACTTTGTTTAAAAAAAAAACCTAAATTTTTTTAAGTAAGAATTAGACTTCGTGTCTTTTAAATAAAATAAAAGCACTAAAAAAGGCTCCAAGCACCAAACTCAATATTTTCCGCGTTTTGATTTTCCAAAAGCACTAAATTTAGTGCGAAACGCACAAAGTTGGCAACAGTGTCGATCTTGGTAGGCAATGGCAAAACCTCCAAGTGTGAAAGAAAAAATTGCTAACCGCCGTTTGGATTCGACGTTAAACTGTAGCCCCCTTCCCCATTCGTTTGAAATATGTGCTGGAACATATGTTGGAAAAAACAGTGTTGCATACACATTTCAAAAACGGGTGAAATATGAGATATCACTCTCCTCCCCTATCCCGAATGGGCATAGTACAATAGTCCAAAATGGACTGAGTGATATGGAAGGCTTTTAACCTTCCTGCTCACCCTCACATTACAATATTTTATTTGTAATGTATTTCACTACTTTGACAACGTATCGAATGTCATCTGAATTTTGCAACCACCTAAGGAAATGGAATGGGAGGTATCGGGTGTTTTTTTTAGAGGTATAGAACTTCGAATTGAAATAAAACACAAGAAAATCGTTTTAATGTCCATCAATTTGGCTTTATTGGAAGGATAATTGTATGCCATTAATGTTTAAATATGATTTCGGGCATGTGGCCGCCGCGGCTGGCTCGAGTAAAGCCAATTCTACAGGTCCAATTTTCAACCACTTTTTCGAGCATTTGGGGCCGTATGTCGGCAATAACGCCACGAATGTTGGCTTCCAAGTCCCCTAACGTTTCTGGTTTGTTGGCGTAGACGAGCGACTTCACATATCCCCAAAGAAAATAATCCAATGGTGTCAAATCACACGATCTTGGTGGCCAATTGACAGGTCCATTCCGCGAAATTATGCGCTCATCGAATGTTTCCTTCAATAAATCGATTGTGACGTGCGCTGTGTGGCATGTAGCGCCGTCTTGTTGGAACCACAACTCATCCACATTCATGCCATCCATAAAGTTGATGGACAAAGCTCCAATTGCTGTGCACGGTGGCGAATCGATTCATTCGGGTCCTCTTCAACATTTTGCTCTACAGCGGCAATTGTTTCTTCGGTGCGCACTGTTCGACGTCTCTGCGGATGCGTATTATCACATAGAGTAAACGTAGTGCGAAAACGACCCATGGTTAACCGAATTAATTGCTCTGATGGACGATTATGTCGACCATAAAATGGACGGAGCTTGCGGTAAACTTCGCGAACTGAACCATTATTTTCGAAATAAATTTGCACGATTTGCAAGCGTTGTTCTTTTGTCAACCTGTTCATGATGAAATGGCGAACCAAACTGAACATAAATGACATTAGAGTTGCCAGATTTGACCACAAAATGCCAGTTTTATCTCTATTCGAAAAACAAACCTCTAAAAAAAACACCCTATATTAGGGCGTTTGGTGATTGTGGCCATCTTTATTGAAATCCAATATCTCTCGATTACAAATTAATCATCAACATTTATATTTCATTCAATTGCGTTTAAATCTTAATCTTAACTTACTGCACATCATTAAATTTAAATATGCAAACATCTTGAAAATGTAGACATATTTATATAGAGATAAGCGGTTTAAAAAGCCAGCTACAAATTTGCAATATCAAAAACCAATTTTAAATGCGTTTGCGTCAAGATAAGAATACAACTAACGGAAACAGCAAAAACGAATATACCGAAAATAAATGCTGGTTTAGTGTGTATAAAACCAATCAATATGAGAGCGATTATTGTTACGCGCTACGGCTAGGATTGCATTTGCAGTAAATAATCTATGCGTGTATTTTTTGAGCGATTACGAGTCCCAGAGCTTCAAAAACCGAATAGCTTCATTCATGATCATACCGACGCCGATTTAGAAATTGCCGATCGGTTTCACCTTCTTTTTTGGCTCGCAATAGAGCGTCTCGTAGAGGGACGATGGCAGGTGCTCGGCTATGAAGATCTGAATCTTTTCGCGGGCGGTAACCGGAGTATAACGGGCCATAGGGAACGTGCGGGTAACAGCATCGATAAGAACGCGCAGCGAGGGTTGAATATCGGCGGTCTACAAACAAACGGGGAAACGCATTTAGCCAAGGTTTATAATTTCATTAAAGAATTGACGCCCTACTTCCTTGGAGTATTTGTCCATTGCAGACATGGCTGCCTCGTAGTAATCCTCACCATAGGCCTTCTTCTGTTCGGATGTCAAATTCGACCACATTTTCCCTGCCTATAAGAAAAATAAAGAAGTAAAAGCTTTAATGTGTTTGATGCATTTATTTTTAAGCAATTATTTTCACTCCCAGAGATTTACGTAGTTTTCGATACTGAGTACTTTTTGATGTTGAGCACTTTTCGATACTGAGTACATTTGTTAATCAGTACTTTTCGATACTTTTCAATACTGAGTACAAGTAATGAAACTGACAACTTGTCGATATTGATCAGAGAACTGCAATTGTTCTCGTTTTTAAGTCATTGGTTGAATGTCACAAGAAAGAGTATTAGTGGATATGAGTGAAAGAAAAACATCCCTGCAGGAAAAAAGTAGTCAGTTGGCAAAAGTAACTAATTTTAAACTACTTATTTGACAACTAATTTGTAACTGATTGAAAAATCATGCATGGCTACTAGTGTCCGACCGAAACCACTTTTTTGGGCCGAAACCGAAACCGAAACCGAATATTCGGTTTTTTTTTAATATTCGGCCGAAACCGAAACTTTCTAGTTGATATAAAAATCACCATATCAAGCACTTTTTTCAACAAACGAATTTTACATTAAGTAAATAAAGAACAAACAAACAAACATAGCATAAATAAATAAATACTTATTAATAAAAACTATTTATTCATTTTTTAAAAACGTAAATAAGAAGAAATCACCCTTTCGTACCTTACTCGATAATATTCAAAATTAAATAATTTAATATTATATGCTAAAAAAAGAAGTTTGTTTACATTGCTGGCATATAAATTACTCCTCCTTTTACTATATATCTGCTACACAATAAAATGTAAAAAATATTCTAGAAAGTTTCGGTTTCGGCTATTCGGCCATTTTTTGGCCGAAACCGAAACCGAAACCGAAACCACTTATTTGGGCCGAAACCGAAACCGAAACCGAATATTCGGTCGGACACTAATGGCTACACAGTTCACGAGCGCATGCACCGTACTCGTTGCTTTGTTCGTACAAACGACAAATCGCCAATGGCGTTGCCTATTGTTTGAAAATTGATATTTGTCGGGGTTCACGTGTGCGATCCTTAGAATTCGTAAGTAATTCCAATGGGTTGGCAACATTGCTAACTGAAAAGGACGCCATATCGTGTTTATTCGTCGAAGCGTGAGCGTGAAAAAGTGTAAATAAGTGCGTAGTATAAAAAGGTGTGTAAAATAAATTACACAGCCACACAAAAAAAAAAAATTTTGGCCTGGGGTCTGACTATGTATACCATATGTTTTTGGGGTCGCTGAATCCAAATCCGAGGTCAATTTTACCCCAGCACGTCACGTTTTTGACATAACCTCAAAAAACACTTCAACATTCACTAAAACCATATAAAAAAAGTAAACCATGTATAAATATAAATATGTAAAGTATGTATATAAATAAATATGTAAATGAATAAATAAATATAAATTAACAAATATGTGTATAAATCAATGAATAAATTAAATAATATTAAGTTCTGGAATTTCCAGATTTATTTCGGTATACTCTCCCGTGCGTCTGCATCCAGGGCACCTCCTCGCGGTGACGGCGGGCAACGGAGCATGCCCGTTATTCGGCAAAGTCCCTGGATCACGGATGGTATGCCGTCATGGAAACTCGGTATCAGGGACGATGGGATGTAAACATGATGGCTGATTTTTGTTGGACGCTGAAGAGGGAATCGAAGGAAAGTCGGAAACGAAAGCGTACTTCGTTGCACAGGTCGTTTGAAGAGAAGAGAACGTGATATTCCACAAAGAAAGAGACTGACTAAAGCTTTAACTTAATATTATTTAATTTATTCATTGATTTATACACATATTTGTTAATTTATATTTATTTATTCATTTACATATTTATTTATATACATACTTTACATATATATATTTATACATGGTTTACTTTTTTTATATGGTTTTAGTGAATGTTGAAGTGTTTTTTGAGGTTATGTCAAAAAAGTGATGTGCTGGGGTAAAATTGACCTCAGATTTGGATTCAGCGACCCCGAAAACATATAGTATGCATAGTCCGACCCCCAGGCTAGAACATTTTTTTTATATGATTTTAGTGGATTTGAAAGTGTTTTTTGAGGTTATGTCAAAAACGTGACGTGCTGGGGTAAAATTGACCTCGGATTTGGATTCAGCGACCCCAAAAACATATGGTATACATAGTCAGACCCCCAGGCCAAAATTTTTTTTTTTTTTTGTGTGGCTGTGTTATTTAATAAGTAAAAATTAGTGGAAGTGAAAATGCGGCTAAAGGCACGAGTGAAGACGTGCAAGTGGAACATTTGTGCGCGGAAAATTACAGCGAGCCTGCTGGCTGCTAATGTCATTGTAGCCGTGAATATCTTTGGAACACAAGGAAAAATAAGCCTGAAGGACTTCAACAAATTTTTTAAGATTTTGCTTGGTATGTATGTGGGATCGGATAACAAACGAATGACAACACGCGGACGGACCTTTTAAAATACATCCCTGACGGACATAGAAAGCAGACGGACAACAAGAGATGCGGACATTGATCGGAGTGACGCTAGCGAGCGCTGACGTATCGGACAGTTCTTACCAAGGCACATTAATAAGGTAGTGGTGGCAACACGGCTGATTAAACTTTTTTCTTCTGATTCTCTTTTGATTTTTTCTGATTTTCTTTTGTATTTTCGCGAATGGGCATCCTCATTGTCAAAAATTGGTAAAATTGTTTTTGTGTTGCTTGTGTTTTGATTTGATTTTGACAACGAGGATGCCCAAAAGCACTAACAAAATACATGGGAATTTTGTTTTTGCAGTAGTGCCATCACCTTATTAATACACCTTGGTTCTTACATTTGTATATTAAATAATAAACAATTTAAAATCAAGGCAACCAGGCATTTCATTTATCCGGGATAGGACATCAGTTCCTACAAATGTGGGCTCAGCCGGGAAATGCCTGAAGTAACAGTGAAAAGTAAAGACCGTGAAAAGTTAAAAGTAAAGACAGTGAAAAGTAGTTCGCGCCCGTGGAAAAGAAAAGAACACAACAAAATCAAGAAACCAAGTTGTGCAGTATCCGCCTAAAGTTTTGTGCGATGTGAAATCTGCAAATGTTTCCCTAATTCGCGACTCGTGGAAGAGAAAATACCATAGCAAAATCAAAAAACAAATCAAATAAGTTGTGCAGTTTCCGCGTAAAGTTCTGTGCGATGCCAAATCTGTAAAAGGGCAACGCGCAAGTCAGTGTTTGGAAAAGAGTGAAAAAGGTGCAGCTTTCCACGTCAATAGTTAAATGTTTGCCGTATTGTGGAAATTGCGTGCTGTACCGGACTGTAAAGGCGCAGATAAGTGTTGCGAAATGCTATTAGATTTCGTTTGGGTGCAGTCGAGTCCAAGAGACACAAGCATTTACATCACGCCATCCATGTACATAACGCCATCTAACGCGACCCAAGTACATATCGCCACCAGAAGTACAGTTATAAAACGTTTTAGCAGTGGACGCAGCCACGAAAAAGCGTACACAGAAAGCAAACACAAAAGACAGCAGCATACGGTGGCGTGACCGGCGCGGCTAAAGGACAGAAATAATAAAATGAATATAACAACAACAACAACAGTAGCGCTGCGCCAGCAATAGAGGCGCAAGCGCAGCATAACAATCAAAAATAACAACGAAGGGACAGTGCGCAGCAGCGAAGGCGCAGTGGAACACGAAGCAGCAGGTGAACAGCGGAACACAAAGCAGCAGATGAGCAGCGGAACACAAAGCAGCGAAAGCACAATCGCGACTGCACAGCAGCGAAGCAGTAGAGAGTAGAGAAATTGACAGCAACGAGGGATGAAATTGGACCGAGCAGAGCGCGATGCGGCGAAGCACATGAGTAAAAATATCGTTTGTCTATTCTGTTTTGCTACGATTGGCAAAAGTTGAGTTTTGTTGTAGGTGCGTAGGCACAAGATTTTGCATAAGCATGTTGAAAGAAAATTGAAATGAAAGAAAGTTGAACGAAAGGAAAAGCAAAGTTGAAATAAGAAGATTGAATTGTAAACGGATAGAGTTGCCGTGTTACATAAAAGTATAAAGTAAGATTTTAATGTTAGCAAGCGAAAATATTTAAAGAAAGAAGTTAATGTTCAACGAATAACATTCAACAAAGAATATTTTGAAATGTTTTATATTACTTTTTTATTGTATTTCTGAAATATTAATTTTTGTAAGACATGGACAAAGACGAAATTTTGGGGTTGACGGTTGAAGGGTTAAAGACAAAATTGGCTGAGTTGGGTTTAGTGACAACCGGACGGAAAGCGACATTACAGGACCTGCTGATTGAACACTTCGGCCTGAATGTTAGCGACGATGAAGCAACAGACTATGATGATGCGGCTAGTCGGCGTAGCATGCCTTCCGCCGTTGCTGATAGATCCACCTTTACACTCCGAGATATCGAAGACTCTATGACCTCTTTCAGTGGCTCAGGCCAGGTTAGTTTCGAATTATGGCTGGAAGACTTCGAAGCCAATGCAGCAGCGGTGCAGTGGAACGAACTCCAGAAATTTATTTATTCGAAGCAGTTACTAAAGGGAGCAGCAAAGATGTGCGCTCGCATTGCGCAGGGAGTTTGGCGCTGCCTTATCATCAGTCGAGGTACATCGTGCTCTCCGTAATCGCCGAAAGCTGCAAGCAGAAGACCTGCGAGAATACCTGTATGTTTTGATGGAGATTGGGAAGGCAGTAAATTTGGACGACGCCAGCTTCATCGATGGGATACAGTAAGCAGAACAAAAGCAACCTATACCGATAATGGATGATGTGATCGATCAGTTGCAGGGAGCCGTAGTATTCACAACGCTTGACCTGAGAAACGGATTCTTTCACATTCCAGTGGAACCGAGCTCGAGAAAGTACACTTCTTTCGTAACCCATAGCGGCCAGTACGAGTTTTTATACGTGCCGTTTGGGATATTAAATTCGCCAGCAGTCTTTTTGAGATTCATTTTTGCAGCGCTCAGAGAACTGATACAAAGCGGAACACTTGTGGCATACATGGACGACCTAATAGATCCCTCTAAGGATGAAGTTGAAGGTGTCCAAAAGCTGGAGGTGGTTTTGAGAACGGCAGCGGCGAATGGGTTGCAGATAAAGTGGAGCAAGTGTCAGTTTCTGATGAGGAGAGTCGAGTTCTTGGGGTACATAGTCGAGAATGGGTCAATAAAACCTTCCGGAGCGAAGACGAGCGCGATTACGAATTTGCCGCTTCCGCACGATCGCAAAGCCATGCAACGTTTCCTGGGACTGATATCCTATTTCAGAAGATTTGTCGATGGATACGCGATTATCGCCAGGCCACATTCAAATTTGATGAGGAAAGACGTTAGACGTCGAGTTGCCGGATGAGCAGTTAGCAGCATTCCAGCAGCTGAAAGCAGCGTTGGTGAGCGCTCCAGTATTAAAGCTGTACAGCCCGAAGGCTGCAACGGAAGTACATACTGACGCAAGTATGTTCGGCTACGGGGCGGTATTACTGCAAAAGGATGGTGATGATCAGGAGTTTCACCCAGTGTAGTACATGAGTCGTAAGACTAAACCGGCGGAAGAAAAGTACCACTCGTACGAGCTGGAAGTGCTAGCGATCATTGAAGCATTCAAGAAGTGGAGAGTGTACCTGATGGGGACCAAATTCAAGATCATAACTGATTGCAACGCGTTTGCCATGACGATGAGGAAACGAGATGTTCCACTAAGAGTATCCCGTTGGGCGATATTTTTGCAAGATTTCAACTATGAGATTGAACATCGAAGTGGTACAAAGATGCGGCACGTTGACGCTTTGAGCCGCGTGTCATGCCTGATGCTAAAAGACTCACTGAATCATCGTCTAAAGCAAGCGCAACAACACGACGATTGGATTCGAGCAGTTTGCAAGGTGCTGGAGAAAGACGACTATGAAGACTTTTACGTCAAGCATGATGTTCTCTATAAGGATCCGGTGAAAGAGCTCATAGTGCTATCCACACTCATGGAGGATGAGATAATCAAAATGGCGCATAAGCAGGGGCACTTTTTCATCAAGAAAACCCAAGATGCTGTTGAGAAGTCAAAAGGAAGGATTCCTGAATCCGATTAATAAAGAAGACCAGTCATTGGGAACCTTCCACATTGATCACGTAGGACCGATGGAGATGACCAACAAGGCGTACAACTGGTTGTTGTGGATGCTTTCTCCAAGTTTGTGTGGTTGTACCCCACAAGGAACACTGGTGCAGAGGCGGTGGTGGATCGGCTGAGTAAGCAGGCAGCGACATTTGGAAATCCGAAACGGATCATCACTGACAGGGGTGCCGCTTCAAAGATTATTGTGAGAGCGCAGATATCCAACATTTGTTAATAGCGACAGGCGTTCCGCGAGGTAACGGACAAGTTGAACGGATGCATAAAATTATTGTCCCTATGGTGTCAAAACTATGTCACGAAAATCCAAGTAGCTGGTATAAGAAAGTAGATCGAGTCCAGCAGCTGATTAATAGTAGAAGTACAAAATCGTCACCGTTCAAAATACTGACAGGGTTGGAGATGCGAGTTACGGGAATACCAGAGCTGCAAGAGTTATTGGAAAGCGCAGCTATTGACGAATTGGATGCTGAAAGGGAAGCCGTACGCCAACAAGCGCAGAAGAATATTGCGGATATCCAAAAGGCAAATCGCCGCACGTTCGATGAGCACCGACGAGCCAATGTTGCCTACGAACCCGAGGAGCTAGTAGCCATTAAGCGAACGCAATACGGGTCGGGGCTGAAAGTTCTTAGGTCCATATAGGGTCGTTAAGAGGCTGGGACATGGTCGGTACGAAGTCATCAAGGTTGGAGAGCACGAAGGGCCAAGGCGTACCACGACCGTTGCGGAATTTATGAAGAAGTGGAACCCTTCATTCGGGTCGAATGAAGCGCAGAATGGCCGAATGTGGGATCGGATAACAAACGAATGACAACACGCGGAAGACCTTTTAAAATACATCCCTGACGGACATAGAAAGCAGACGGACAACAAGAGAAAGCAGACGGACAACAAGAGAAGCGGACATTGATCGGAGTGACGCTAGCGAGCGCTGACGTATCGGAAAGTTCTTACATTTGTATATTAAATAATAAACAATTTAAAATCAAGGCAACCAGGCATTTCATTTATCCGGGATAGGACATCAGTTCCTACATGTATGCCCATACACATTTACAAAATCACATTCACTGTGCATAATATTCCCATAACTAATTCAACAATTCGTTCCTCATTCAACTATATTCAATACATGGGGCTGATCCTTTGGAAGAGCTGAGAGGAGCTATTGCCGCGGTTAAATAGAGCTAAACGTGAATAGAGCTAAACGTAAATAGAGCTAAACGCCAGAAACAAATAACAAATACTTGATTATTTTATAACTTAGTACCTTAAGTGAACTGACTGAATTTTTTTTTGTTTTACACGACTTTTTCTGGGATAAGTTTTTTTTGGCTCACACAGTATATCTACTTGTATATTAATATTTTTAGACAAAATATGTTTTTGTTATGAAATGAATTAAATTGTTATTTTTTATGAAATGCTTTTAATGTTTGCTGTTTTGTTTGGTTTTAGTTATAAGTTGTCAATATTATATTTATTTATTTATATTATTTAAAAGATAACGTGTAATTTGTTTATGGGAAAAAAATAATAAAAAAAAATAATGAATTGAATTCAATATATTTGAAAGGGGTCTTAAGGGGTTATATGCAAGTAATTTTTACTGAGTTACTAAATATTTGACTAGTTTAAAATCAGTTACAAACTAACTAACTTTTAACTGGTCACAAAGCAACTAGTTTTAAATCAGTCGATTACGTACTAATTACACTGTGCGTGAAATTTGCCCTCAAAAATTAAGACATGGGGGGACCTACTGGGTGAGTTTTCTATAGGTATACTGAGTTGAGATCCACCAGCCGTTTGGTAAGATTGGCTCTAGTTTATGGGAAATCCGACTTTGAAGTTTGGTAATATTCGTCAAGTTTGTCGCTTAAGTAGGTCCTAAATCGTTTCGAATATCGCTTTACTGTCTTCGGCAGGTTTGTAGCTATTTTAACGACCAACAAATTTGCTTAAGACACCAATCCAAAAAAAATACATTCAAACTGTGTAATTGCGATATGTGCATTTTTATGCGCAGCGCTACGTGGCGTATGAGTGTCATACGCCACGTTGAGTGTTATAATTAAATGACACTCATACGCCACGTAGCGCTGCGGGTATTCTTTGTACACAGAGTATTTTGTGTGTGAACAATGAATAATTTCTTTGCTGATATGAACCGGTGCGTGCTCAGATCTCCCTACAAGGAGACTACCGGTCATATGACTAGTTATATAACCGGTATAAATAACCAACATATCGGTTATATTTCTAGTCAGATTTGTTCTAGCCGTGTGAAAATACTGACTAGTCCTTTTGTGTACGTGTATTAATAGCTATTATTGAGTGAATAGGTTTACTGTGTTATACCGTAATCACTCACAATACCAAGAAACACCAATGGTTCAATGGAATGACTTAAGTCATTGGAGTATTTTACAGTTTCGCTTTCTCCTTAGCTGAATTTGAGAATATTGCAGTGAGTCAAATCAGATTATGAGCCAGTAACCAATAGATACACAAAATACCGGTACACATTTGTGTAAGAGTATTTCAGTGGCGTCCCCAGGATTTCGGGAAGGGGGGGGATATGCCAACAAATCCAGTTTAACGCAATTTTTATACTTTCATCTTTACGTATTATTTTTAATACATGTTGCATAAAATTGTACATATGTATGTACAGACATACATGTATATGTACACATAAATATATATACCCAGCAAACCAAACGATATTGAAACGATATAGAAACGATATCGTTAAAGCGAGAATTTTTCTCGTTTTCGAGTCTTGCTAAAGTGTCTAAAATGATATCGAGAACGAGAAAAATTACACTATCGTAACGATATCGAGAATTTCGAAAATCTCGATATCGTTGCGTTACTGAAATTTTCTTATCCGAGATATCGTAACGATGTCGAGATTTTCGAAATTCTCGATATCGTTACGATAGTGTCATTTTTCTTGTTCTCAATAGCATTTTGGATACCATAACGAAAACTTATTTTCCTTCTGAAAATTGAAATAAAACGCATACTTGACAGTACTGTCACATGGCCAGTTCATTATTCAAATCAAATAACGATTATAAATACAACACAACAACTCTCAAACTCGGGTTTGAATGCGCGCACGTTCACGTAATGACAACTTTTCGTTTGACAAAAAAATATTTAATTTCATTTGAAAATTTTCAAATTCTTCAAAGCAAAAAATGCAAGCATTATCGAGATTATTTCGAGAAACTGTCGCTAAAAATTTATATCGAGAAATTGTTTGCAGGGTATGTATATGTATGTATATGTATACAATTGCTAACATAAAATTCTTAAAGCGAAAAATTCAAGGTACATGTATTTTTAAGTAATAGATCCCAACTAAAAAATTCAAGTTTGCTTTAAGTTAGAACATTTTGAAAACTCCTTCTAATAGAATTACGGAAAACTCAAAAGACTTATTTTAAAAAGCATAAAACATGTATCGGAATTTCAAATTTCAACAGCTGATGCAGGATTGGCATGAAGCCTGCGTTTGACTACTACTTTAAATAGTCGATACTTTTGGGAACACTGAAAATACAACTATTCTGCGAGAACAAATGCAATACTGATTTTTTTATTCATTTATTCTTAACCCTTCTGCGGGCATCCGATTCTGACCATACCATTTTGACCTTTGGATGCACTTTAGTAATTTTTGTGGTTAAGCTATCGAGATCATATTTCATGATATCCTCAACTGATCCTTTCTAAGCACAAAAACCAAAACCATGGCCTGGCCACACCATGTTGTATTTTCATAGAAATTTGGCAGTTAACATTTTGTTTGTTATTTCCCACGTAATTATTGTCGGAATGGCTTAAAAATATTTGTTCAGCCCTTTACGGAGCATAGGGCTTCAACTAGGCTTTTCCGTTTGACTCGATTTGAAACACCTTTTTCGTGCCATCCCATGTAATGGTGACATAAGTAAGTTGGCGCAAAATTTACCTGGTTCAAGTGTTTTTTGATCGCCTTGGCTTTTATTTTCTTTTGGTTTAGCAAATTAGAATTTTTGGTGGAAAATAAAGTCGGAACATATTCAAATTTAATATTTATCCATTCATAGTTATGTCCGTGTTTTGGTGCCAATTCAGTTACATTCCTGAAGTGAAGATAGTATTTGTGGTCCTTTTGTGTCTGGTTTCTTATCAATTCGATTAGGTGTTTTCTGTGGCAGAGATGGATAGAAGACAATGCTATTTTAAGGATCAGGTGGACATAGTTTTTGAACTTCGACGCTGGAGTAAATCAGAGACGACAATTTCTCTGAAAAAATTGGTTATAATAACGGTGCTGACAATTTCAGGCTTTCATTTGGCGCTGAACAAAACGAAGCTTCTGATACTGATAAAAAAATTATCGTTTAGATAGTTCAATGTGAAGATAGCGACGTCAGTTCAGCATGTACAATAACATGTTCTGCATGTTTTTCTTTGGCAAAGCAGTTCAGAATTGTTAACAAGTAACAGTGCAAGGAATCGAGAGTCAGTCATGATATTGCATTATATTGTTGCAATAATTGCATTGGTTAAGCAGTTGAAGCAAATCCATAAAAAAAGTCTTTTACATTTATAAATTTTTTTATTCTTTTTTTGCTTTACTGTCGTATTTTTTGAATTTCAAAATTAATTCATTGAAGTTGAAGCTCGCTATTTACTTAATTATTCAAGTATATTTTTACCGTTTTACGTAAATAAAATGTAGGCAAGCAAAAGAAATCATTGTATTCACACTTTCTGTTTTTTTTATATCCTTAACTACAATCCTAGACTATCCTCTTGTTTACACCATGGTCCGGCCAGATCATGGGATGTTGAACCATTAGGTTTTAAGTGGGTACTCACAGAAAAGATAAAGCAAATAATAAAAATTGTTCACAATTCTATATTGTTACATCAAATTGTATAAATGAATTTATCCACCAAGGGGGGATCCATCCCCATAATCCCCGCCCCCCCTGGGGACGCCACTGGAGTATTTTGATGTTTTGGTGCGAATGAGTAATAGTATTTTGTTGAATTGGTTTAAGTATTCACTTGCACCAATTGTTATGGCTCATGACTTAAGTATACTAATTTTATTAGTACTCATTGCCAGTCTCTGATATTGATTACCCGTTAATATAGATTACTTTACGATACTGAGTACACATTCCACATTGAGCAGTTATCGATACTCAGTACAAGCTTCAATTTTGTTTTTGACAGGGCTGCAAACCGGTTTTGAATCGAACCACCGCCTTTTTTCGGACTTTGCTCCGAACCATGAACCGAACCATTTTTATTTTAGGATTGCCGAACCAAACCAGAAATCACATCATGAAAATGGTTCAGTTCAAAATACAATATATAAATTTTTAGTATAAAAAATACCTAATAAGGTTTTTCGTAATTAAAATTATTGATTGATTCAGTGTATTTTCGTTTTATTCTAACTTAAGTCGAAAAGATATATCGTTTAAATGAAGATTATGGGGGTTTATAAGTTTTCTACATGTCAGGCTCATATGCTAAATTTCATTCAAATTGATTGAGAACGATTTTGAGGTCTTGAACCTTTTTCTTAAACGACGTAGTGGAAAATTTTTAAAAGCGAATTCGTGTTCAGCGATAAAAAATCAATAGCATTAACCACTTTTGATACTTCAATCAGTTAAAAAGCAATTTTTTGCAAATCAATGCTATTGCAAAGCATTTAAAAATGTGAAGTGTGATGTGTGTTCCTTTCAGTTTTATGTTATTTTGATTTTTTGTTAAATAAATATGAATTTAAAATAAAAGATTTTTCTATAATATTTGTCATGATTCTATGATATGTTTACAGGTACTACAAAAAAGAAGTTGAACCACTGAACCGAACCACATCGATTTTTGAAATGGTTTGCAGCCCTGGTTTTTGATACTGAGTACTTCTCGGTACTGAGTACTTCTCAGTGCCTTTCAGTACTCAGAATCGATACATTCAAGAAGTTAGGAAAACTTTATCGAGTATCGAGTATGCTCAACTCCAGCACATTGTACTTGGCTGAATTTCCAAATACTTATTTTTACTTCTTTATAACATCTCACAGTTATTGTCGCCAGCAGCTGGGGTCAAAACAAACATTGCAGACATGCATATAATTTTTGCGAAATTCTTGCGGCACCAGCCCACCATCAGAGCAGCATTTCAGTACTGTGACTGCTTATTAGCCACAATGTCTGCGCGGCGATCACACGAATGCTAGCGCTGCGGCATTGCCACTGTCTAATAGAAGGCAGTTTTCAGTTTCAAAATTTATATTAGTCTTAATTATGCTTTTTTCGTTAATCGTTAAGATCAAAGCGTCAAAACGTGTTGCTGATGGGTTTCAAGTGTCCCTGGCCATATTAAAAAGGCGTAAATCAGTTTATATGTCGCCGCGCGAACCCGCAATGGCTGTGTAGCATTGGATGCCAACCTGTTCGCGGAGCTCCTGTTCGTTCAGCCAGCCGTTACCCGGAGCGAATTCGCCTGCAGCCACAGTGGCGACATCTACACCACGTGCCCGCATTTCGTGACGCAAACAACCGGCGAAGCTTTCAAGAGCGGCCTGCGTGGCGCACTGAATGCCGCGGGCGGGTGAATGCACCTTGTTGAGGCCTGCGGACACAAAATAACAGCGCAATTATAGCCGTTGCAATAAAGTTTGCGATGTAATGGCAAACACGCACCTGAGGTCAGGAAAACGGCACGTCCACAGCAGCGTCGGATGAGGGGCAACATGATTTGGGTCAAGCGAGCGGCACCTGTTGACGACAAAGCAGAAAAAGAAACATTAACATACGTACATATGTGTTGTCTTGTGTTTTACCACAGAACAAATAGTATACAGAATGCGCATCTGGTGCAAAGAAAATTTTCTTTGCGGGTTTCAGCGGTACGACGAGCGTTTATGGATGCGCGGGAAAGCAGTAAAGGGGACGAGAACGCACAGAGCATGAGAGCGTCAAATGAAAAGCTGTGAGAGCGCAAAACCAAATTTACGGAGAGCAAACAGATAAAAGTATTGATCGCATGCCGGTGTATGAAACAGTGATGCACCACACACTGTGGTTGTTGTTGTTGGACGACAAAGCGATGTGCCGCATGCATGTTGGTGGTGGCCAGTGTTGCCTCTGAAAAATTTAAAAAGTCGCAAAAAAAGTGTCACAGCCGAAAAAAGTGTCAAGTGATCCAATTTTTGTGTACCATGTATATACATATATACAAATTATGTTAAGTTAACACTCCGATGCCCAACAAGGTCCGTAGGGACCTATGGCGTTTTTAAAAGCAATTATTTTGTATTTTATACGTTTTTGCCATCTGTCTGTAGTAAAAAATACATAATACAAACACATCTACACACATTATGTAACACTACATTATACAATTACAAGCCTTATATGCAATATTACAATAGAGGTCCCTGGGGACCTTGTTGGGCTTTGGCCGTTTAAAAAGTTGTTGGGCATCCGAGTGTTAAACACTATGTGTTTTTATTTTGTTAAATTTGTTTTATTTTCCACTATGTGGAAATGTCCGTTTAGCTTCGCGCTACAAATTCAACTCGTGCTTCTTAAAACTAAAACTTAAGTCTACGTCGCAATCTAAACGCTATTGCAGTGTTACGATGTGTTGCGTGTTATCGATGTGCATTTGGTGTAGGTAGTGGAGAGAAAGCTTTGTGTTGTGTTGTAAAAAGTTGATGTCCAGTTTTTTTGGAGGATGTGGTTGAGGCAATTCGATGCCTTCAGCAGCTTCGAAAATAGAGTTGTTGATTCTTATTTTACCGGAAA
Organism: Melieria crassipennis; assembly: GCA_963668005.1. Taxonomy (NCBI): domain Eukaryota; kingdom Metazoa; phylum Arthropoda; class Insecta; order Diptera; family Ulidiidae; genus Melieria; species Melieria crassipennis. The sequence continues at coordinate 33,007,771 of OY764963.1, read as the reverse complement.
ATTCCAGTAAAAATGTGCCCGCAACAGACATTTGTTGTTCGTAGAAGATAGTTGTATTCATCACGTTGTTTAATGCGATCATACCCTCTTTTATAACTTGGATCGAAGGCAGATGATGAGCTGATTCGGTTGCGCAACTTGCTGAGTTGTTGTTGAGCAACTGTGAGACACAGGTGGAATTTGTTGGTCGACAAATGCTGACGGCTGGAGTTTGGGTGCAATTATCTATGGGTTGAGATACTCCATTGCATACTGCTATTTCATTAATAATTGAATTGTTATGGGTAGGGATCGGAATTATATGCAAGTGACTTTTGATGCCCCTAAGACATCACTAATGCTAACTTGTACGTTCTCAATGTCTGTAATATGCTTTAGTTCAATAGAATCGAATATTAACGGATTTGCTATCTCACCCTTTGCCAAAGCGACTGACAAAATAACTGTACTTAAGTGATTGATATTTCATTGTTTCGATTTATGACAAATCGAATCAGTGAATTATCCTTTGCGATAGCATTATTTGATTTTCGCTGTAAAAGGTTGATTGATGTGGCCAGTTCGTTAATCCTATCTTGTATAACACTATTTATTTTCGTTTGTCTGTTGCTATTTTCAATAAGGGTGTTTTCTTTGATATTTGACTTTGATATTTACCTATTATTGTTTTGAGCATTTTTTTTATACCTGGAAAGTAATATTCTTTGGTTATTTGCAAAAAGTTTTCCTGAAGTGACCTGTGAGCGCGGTTATGCACCGTGTTTACTATTTCCTGTTGATTTGAAATTGGAAATTTATTGAGGTCCGCCAGAACTTCCGAAAAATAATTGTTCTACCTTTGAAGCTGTGATTTGATTTTGTTAAAATAATCTGAATTTTAAACTGGTTGACTGGAAATTTTGTAGTTTGAATAGCTCCTGTGAGTGAAATCTCGCTATGCACTGTTTCTCCGGTGCTCTCGGCTTTGGATAGATTAAACATGTATTGTCGGGAGAGCGCATCTGCCACTACGTTCTCTTTTCCGGGCTTATAGTGAAATTTAGCGGCAAATTCCTCAACAAATCCATCTCTTTATTTTCGAATTTGGATTTTTATCCGAAATGGCAAAAGTCAAGGGCTGGTGATCAGTGAGTATATTTATGTCAGTTATATCGTAAAGGTAGTGCCTTAAAGCCTTTAGAGCCCAAACAATGGCTAACAATTCTCTTTCGTTTGTTGCGTAGTTCTGTTCGGTTTTCGATAAAGTTCGGGAAATCATAGTTCTGGGTTTGCCTTCTTGAGAAAGTACGGCTCCCAGCGCAATAGAAGATGCATCGGTTGTTAGGTCAAAAGGCTTCTTGTAGTCTGGATGAGCCAATAAGACATCGTCCGATGCGAGAATTTCTTTAAGTTTCTGAAATGCTTCCAATGTTTTTGCGTCTAACGTAAACTTTCTATGCTTTGATTTGTTCTTTCCTATATGACCGTTATCACCGCGCAGATATTCATTTAACGGTTTTGCTATTCTGGCGTAATCTTTGATAAACCTCCTGTAATATCCGGATAGACCTAAAAATGAGCACAATGCTCGAAGTGTCTGTGGCGTAGCATAGCTTAAGATATCATTAACTTTGTCTGGACATGTTGAGATTCCATAAACCCTAGAAAATCGGTCTTGACTTTGAAAAACTTGGATTTCTCTAAAGATACACGCATTCCCGCATTCTTAAGCTTGGCCAAAATTGTTGCTATATGTTCTAAATGAGATTTTTCATCTGGCGAGAATATAATGATGTCGTCTATATAGCCGTGACAGATGACGCCTATGTGTTCTCGCAGTATGTCATCGATTGTGCGCTGAAAGATACTGGGGGCGTTTTTAAGCCCAAACGGCAGGCGGCAAAATTCATACTTTCCGTTGTTAATACTAAATGCAGTTTTTTGTCCATCTTTTTCTTTCAAAACTATCTGGTGAAAACCAGATTTAAGATCCAAGGTAGTGACAAATTTTGATTTCCGTAAGTTGGCCAAAATTACCGAAGTATCGGGGATGGGATACCAGTCAGCTGTGGTGTAATCATTGATTTTTCTAAAATCGATGACCATCCTCAGTTTCCTCTTACCGTTTTCATCGAAGCCCTTTTTACAGACTACGTGAATCGGAGAGTTATAAGCCGTCTCTAAGTAATGATTTTATTTCATTATTTATAAATTCGGCAGCAGATATAGTGTAGTGGTACCGCGTGACCACTTATGCCAACAGTATAGCGCACAAGCCAATCGACAAGACCAACGTACATCAATCGGTGCGCGCGCCACTTTGTTTACATTTGCAAGTGTCAAGTGTCGCATGCACAAGAACGCCGGCGTCACTCAAGTGGCCTGCACTTGCACAAGCGACACATGTCACAACACATGTGGGCACTTGCACCGATCGCGCATTGCAATACGACCCGACCTACCGCAGGTCGACGCAGAGCGTTGGCCCACTTAGAGAAAGTGCCGCGTCGTCAGAGTTGACCCGCGCTGTGATTGGTTCGATGCAAATCGACTGGAAATGGAAGGAGGAGCACTGGAATTGCCCCTCCGCACAATCGTTGTAAATTTTAGTATATAAGACCTTGTTTTTCAAAAATAAATTCAGCTTTATGACAGAAGGCAAACCGCTCGTTTCCTTTTCAACTATCGCTCACCACATCGCCTCCTAAGCCATCCTCCGTTTGGCGCGACCCGCCTTTACAATAGGTCACCCCGGAATACTGACCTCCAGACCCTGACATTTTCCACCACATGGCGATCCTGCCGACCAAACCTGAGATTCTGTTTTAAATGCATCAGCAAAGAAAACTAAACAAAAAGAAATAGAAAAACAAAAAGTATTTGTAAATTTTGCTACTTTTTACCACCGAATCAAACTACTGCCACCATCCGATGACAACCCAAGAAGAGATCGACGCCATCTTCGACAAGTGGAGTCGATTCGCCCAGCAGGAGGAATACAACCCAGAGAACACAGCAACCCACCCCGAATACCAGCCACAACAAAGCCAACCAGACACCAACCCCCCAACATACATACCGACCCCGAGATCTGCGGGACCAAAGCCCATCACGATAGAGCAATATAAAGCTCGACTGTCACTGAAGAAAACCCAAAAAGACGAAGCGGAAAATACACCGAAGAAAAACCGCCGACCAAGAGCAGGCAAGAAAGTAAAGTCCCGCAAGGAGAGAGCAATTCTCCACAAATTAGTTCCCATCACAACGGACAGAAATCTGAAGGCAACCCTCATAAACAAAATACGAAACCTATGGGCGGAAGACAGTCAAAGGAAGAAATAATTGTCGCGAACAACAATGCAGCCAGTTCGACCGCAACAACCAGCAACACAACAACTAACAACACCTATTTACTCTACCTACTAACCATATTAGTTATAACACTAATAATAAGCGAAATAAATAAGTACTATAAAAATTATGTCAAGAAATTAGTTAATAAAAAGGTACAAATCAACACCATAGTCTAAGTAAAGTAAAACAAAATAAACTAAAATTATTAATAAATAAATTTACATATACCAACACAACAATTATTTGTACATAAATTATCATATACCACCAATGTTGACATAAGAAAATCAAAGTTTTAAATATGGACAGAAAACATAAAAAGCAAACAGTACTCAGACACGAAAAAACTAACGAACAGAAGGAATTAGAATTTCTTACAAGACTTTGGAAAACTATAGGAATGCCACGGACACCGACGCTCGAGGACGTTAGGAATCCTACAACAAAGGAAGAAGAGACAATACGCATGCTCAACATGTTTAATCTCCGATTCTAAATGGAGAACATTATTCACGAGCTGACAAAAATACAAACAAACTTAAGAAAGACACCAAACCGTCGGTACACTCAAGAAACGCTAGAACGAAAACGGCAAACCGTTGCCGAATTAAAAACACAGTTCGAAAAGCAGTTGACAGAACTGAAAGAAAACGACTATACAACAGGTATAAAAATAACGTTTAACAAAACTTACTACAATATCGTTGAAATTTTAAAACAGAAACAGAGCGATACCGATACAGAAGAAATACCCAAAAATACCAACATGTCTTCCTTCAATATAGAAACGGCGATGAAAGCCATACCAAACTTTACAGGCAACTATAGAGACCTGGATACTTTCACGAAGATAACAGAACTAATATACAAAAAATTGGACGCTACTGGCAAAACAGAACTGCTAGAATTCGTATTCTACGCAAAACTGAGCCTCACAACTAGAACGGCAATCGGCCATAACATACCAAAAACGTTTGAAGAACTGACCATACTTCTGAACGAACGATACAAGAGTACGAACACAATACCCCAGCTCCAGAACCAACTATCATACCTCGTCCAAGGAAGTCTAGACATAAATACGTACAAGAACAAGATCCTTAACCTAATAGCGGAGCTAAACAAATTACAAACAGCTCAAGCCGGCTCCGAACTAACCACTATAGAACGAAATATAATTACAAAACTCAACGAGCAATACAGTCTCACCGTATTTAAAAATGGACTAAACGACGAATACAAACAAACCATTTTCGCAGCTATGCCAACAAATTTTAATAAAGCAGTCGAATTAGCCCTAGAACTAGAAAAGGACAACAAACAAACACGGGCAAGAGTAATGTTTATCAACAGGAACAGCAACAATCGAAATAACAACCAAAACAGAGCAAACTACAGAAATTTTAGCCAGCAAGACAACAACAGATACCAAAATAACAACAATGTTAGAAACAACAACAACTACAGAAACAACAGCCAACAAGCTAACTACAACCCCAGAAACAATCAGAACAACTATCAAACGAATTCTCGCAACACATACAACAACGGCAGACCAAACAATCACACTGCCAACACTAATTTCAATAACAGAAATCAAAACCAAAGGAACTATAACCAAAACAACAGAAACTTCAACCAAAACCCAAGGTACAACAACAATGCAAACCGAAACCAAAATTTCAACAACCATGGTCGCCCTACACACATCAATTATATTCAGGAAAACTCGGGCGACCCGGAGGAAGACAATCACATTCCTCCGGGGGAGCAGTAACAAATGAACAAAGAATCTACCTAATATCAGAGAATCTAACAAACTACGTCACACTGAAATGCAACCAATTTAATAAGCCTTTAACATTCCTCATTGATACCGGAGCAGACATATCACTTTGTAAAACAAATAACGATGACAACCTTGAGATCAACACAGAAAACACATGTAAACTAACAGGAATTTCCACACAAAAAATAGACTCACTGGGAACATTGAAACTGACATTCCCACTAAGAAAAACCAAAACAGAATTAAACTTCCACATGGTCAATGAAGATTTCCCAATCGTAACAAATGGAATCATAGGAAGAGACTTTCTACTCAAATACATGTGCAAAATAGACTACGAAACCCTCACACTAACAATGATAATAAATGAAGAAGAACACATATTTCCTATAACAACCAAACCACCACCACACACCTCACACACAATACCGCCAAGGTGTGAAGTAATATTACCGATTAACATAGATATTCAAGAAGACAGTGTAATACTAAACCAAGAACTTGCAAACGGAGTATTTTTGGCAAATTCCATCGCACCAGCAAAAGGCAAATGCCACGTAAAAAGAATTAATACAACAGATAGAACAATAACAGTAAAAAACATCCGACCAAAAATATAAAACTTGTCTAGTTACACAATAATGAAAACAAACTACAACACCAAAAGTCCCAACAATGAACGATTCAGAAAACTAATATCAACACTCAAACTAGACAACCTAGACGAACAAACAGAAGCAGAGCTTAAAACCATCTTCCGAAAATATCAAACAGTTTTCCACTTGGAAGGAGAAGAAATTACAACAAACAATTTCTACACTCAACAACTTAACCTAGAAGACTCAACTCCCGTATACATAAAAAACTACAGATTACCGCAAACACAGCAGGAAGAGATAAAGAACCAAGTACAAAAATTGATAGACAGCGATATCATAGAACCATCAACTAGCCCATATAACGCACCCCTATTACTGGTACCAAAGAAAAGCGATGATAATACAAAAAAATGGCGATTAGTCGTAGATTACAGAAAACTAAACGACAAAATAATAAATGATAAATTCCCGCTCACACGACTAGAAGATGTTCTTGACATACTTGGCAGAGCAAAATACTTCTCAACTTTAGACATGACAAGCTCTTTCCATCAAATACCATTAGACCAAGATTCAAGACCACCCACAGCATTTTCCACACAAGATGGACACTATCAATTCAAAAGATTACCATTTGGACTCAAAATATCCTCAAACAGTTTTCAACGAATGCTCACTCTAGCACTAAGTGGACTTAGCTCAGAAGCATTTCTCTACGTCGACGATATAATAGTATTTGGATGCTCACTAAAACACCACAACGAAAATCTGATTAAAGTTTTCGACCGACTACAACAATACAACTTAAAACTGAATGCAAGCAAATGCCAATTTTTAAAACCAGAAGTCATCTATTTAGGACATTTAATCACAGACAAAGGCATCAGAACAGATCCAAAAAAAAGCGAAGCAGTACTAAAATATCCAACACCAACGAATGCTGATGAAGTACGTCGATTTGTAGCATTTTGCAACTACTACAGACGCTTCATACCAGAATTCGCATCAATAGTAAAATGTCTTAACTCTCTCCTTAAGAAAGGAACGCCTTTCATTTGGTCAGACGAGTGCAAGACAGCTTTCGAAACACTAAAACAGAAGTTAACAAACACACCAATATTACAATATCCGGATTTTAACAAAACCTTCATATTAACAACAGACGCTTCAGACTTCGCCTTAGGAGCAGTATTATCCCAAGGAGAAATCGGACAGGACCTTCCCATTTCATATGCAAGCAAATCACTACAGAAACACGATATCAATAAACCTATAATAGAAAAGGAACTTTTAGCAATACATTGGGGAATAAACTACTTCAGACCGTACCTCTACGGAAGAAAATTCATTGTAGTAACTGACCATAGACCACTAGTTTCACTATTTTCCCATAAAAACCCATCATCAAAAATGACAAGAATCAGATTAGACTTATCTGATTATGACTTCGAAATAATATACAAACAAGGAAAAATTAACACAAACGCGGATGCTTTATCACGCATAAAAATCGACAGCGACACCCTGAAGGCAATGATTCCAACACAGGAAGATAACGTAAATGACGGCAAACGAAAAGAAATTCTAGCAATGACAAGGAGCAAGGCAGCAAATTTAAGAAAGAATATTGAAGATACGCGCATTACTGAAAATGAGAATATTAATGAAGATAATAGTACCATTACACGCGACAATAGGAAGGACAAATCTCAAGAGCCCGATCAACTCTACATATGGGAATGTACCTCTATGAACGACGTGAAAAATATGAAAAAATTGAAATTTGAAATTAAAGAAAAGCATCGGCCGATGATACATATTGATAATAATAAAGTGCACGTGACTTGTAGCGATGACCCTTTGAATCTAGATTCAATGTTGGAGAAACTACACAGTTCACTAAAGAACCTGCATATAAAGGAGCTAGCCCTTTGCAGAGAAAATTTCAAATTTGAAAATATTACAATGAATGCATTCAAGAAGAAATACAGTGAATTAAATAAAGATAAATGCTCGCCTATAAAAATACTAATATACAACGCTCCACAACATATTCAAAGTAAACTACCACAATATAAACTAATAGACGAATATCATAACGCTAGCACAGCCGGACATTTAAGAATCAGAAAAACAATTTTAAAATTAAAACAACGCTATGCATGGAAAAACATGCGACAAATGGTAAAAGAATTCGTAAACAATTGCTTGACCTGCAGCAAGAACAAAACAATTAGGCACACAAAAGAAAAACTGGTCAAAACAGACACGCCAACAACAAGCTTCGAAACCATTACCATTGACACAGTCGGACCATTAAGAGTATCGAATGGATTCCGCTACATATTAACCATGCAATGCGATCTGACAAAATTTGTCATCGCACACCCAATAGAAACCAAGGACGCAAAAACAACAGCAAAAACACTTGTAGAACAGTTCATTCTGAAGTACGGTTGTTTTAAAACATTGAAATCCGACCGAGGCACCGAGTTCACAAATGAACTAATGCATAACATATGCCAACTACTTGACGTACGACAAATATTCTCGACACCCTACCACCACCAAACAATAGGGGCACTTGAAAGAAATCACAGAACACTACACGAATACCTACTGGCGTTCACAACTGAACATGAATGGGACATATGGGTACCATACTACACTTTCGCGTGTAATACGACACCACATGTCGAAACACTGTACTCACCGTACGAGTTAGTTTTCGGCAAACTACCGTCACTACCATGTGACAAAATATACGAAAACAAAGCTATTTATGACATTGACAATTACGCCAACGAAATAAAAGTTAGGCTACAGACATCTATAAATAAGGCTAGGAATATCATAGAATTAGCTAAAGATAAGAGAAAGATAAACTATAATAAGAATGTCAACAATATACCATTAAAAATAGGAGATTTAGTTTTTGTTAAGTTAGAAACAAATAAGAAATTACAAAGTCCCTACCATGGACCATACAAGATTGTAGATAGAAATGGAGTAAACTCCACAATAGAAATAAATGGTAAACATAAGATATTACATAACAATAACCTTAAGAAATTTCTAGGAAATAATGATATAGCAACTATCAAATAAAATTGTACAAAAAGCAAACACAAAATATACTTATTGCACTAAGAATTGAAATTAGCCTATAAAAACTAAACATAGACATTATCTTACCCAACAAAAATAGAATATATTTTTAAGAACACATACAATCACCACTAGAACAATCAAACTCATTTTATAAGATAGATATCACATTGTAAATTTATTTGATAATAAGCCCCATCATATTGTAAAGCAATTCCAATGCCCCCCCCCCCGAGATTCTAAAAATTATTCCAAGGAATAATTCTTCGCTTAAGGGTAAGGGTGTAGTGGTACCGCGTGACCACTTATGCCAACAGTATAGCGCACAAGCCAATCGACAAGACCAACGTACATCAATCGGTGCGCGCGCCACTTTGTTTACATTTGCAAGTGTCAAGTGTCGCATGCACAAGAACGCCGGCGTCACTCAAGTGGCCTGCACTTGCACAAGCGACACATGTCACAACACATGTGGGCACTTGCACCGATCGCGCATTGCAATACGACCCGACCTACCGCAGGTCGACGCAGAGCGTTGGCCCACTTAGAGAAAGTGCCGCGTCGTCAGAGTTGACCCGCGCTGTGATTGGTTCGATGCAAATCGACTGGAAATGGAAGGAGGAGCACTGGAATTGCCCCTCCGCACAATCGTTGTAAATTTTAGTTTATAAGACCTTGTTTTTCAAAAATAAAATCAGCTTTATGACAGAAGGCAAACCGCTCGTTTCCTTTTCAACTATCGCTCACCACATCGGCTCCTAAGCCATCCTCCGTTTGGCGCGACCCGCCTTTACAATAGGTCACCCCGGACTACTGACCTCCAGACCCTGACATTTTCCACCACAATAGAGTAAGGATAACTTCTTGAGTAAATAGGATCTTCGGTGTTTGTTTTTATTGTTGCGACGACTTCTGTATTATATAGTAATGCTCGGCCAGGTTCTGCGAAAGCATCCTTATTATCGGAAATCATTTGTTTGAATTGTTCATGTACGTAGGAAGGAACTGTGGAATCGTCTACTGATATTGTGTTTACTTGTTGGCAGCGACTGTGTTGTGTGTTCTACTCCGTTTTCATAAGAAAGTTTACTATTCTGAATATCAATTTTAGCCCCGATTTCTTGAGGACGTTTAAGAGCTGGAGCGTGATACTGGGGTTGTTGGTATTGGGGTGGTTGGTATTGGAGTTGTTGGCTTTGAAATTGCTCGTTATGCTTTGGTTGCAGTTGACGCTGATTTTGTGCGTTGATAACCTGCTGTCGGTGGATTCTATTGCTTTTTTGGAAAGCAGTGGGTTGCCTGAACACCCCGGAATCAGGGTCGATACTCATTAGGGTGGGTGGATTGCCCTGATTTCTATACGCAAAGGTTGGGTGCGAAAATGTTTGTTGTGAGCTACGTCGAGTATTGTTTTTAGCAATATCACCCATAGAAAAAGATGCGGCAAAATTATATCGAATGTGGTTCATTTCCAGCTCTTGGGCGACGGCCAAGGCAGACGGAAGATCTGCCGGCTTAGCGGAATAAACATTATTTCATTTTTTTCATTTCATTTCATTTATTTCAAGTCTACAGTAGATGAACTTACAGACTAGGCAGACAATATAAGAACTTAAAAATAGAATAACAATAGGAATATAACTTAAGAATAGAATAACATAAGATAATGGCATTATTTATAAAAGTAATTCAGACGTGATTTTAATTCTAGTTTGGAGATCGAAAGATCGAGGTTAAGAGAACCACAGATCTTGTTAAATTCGGACAGCGCTCTCACCAAAGGGGCATTCAAGGCGTAATTCGACCTGCAGGCACGGTAGGCAGGAAGCATCGATAGGTTGCACAAAAATGTCGACGAAAACTGTAATCGGGGTTGTATTTGGTGATGATTATAGGTGCAAAATCCGTTGGAATTGAAATCCGATCTGCTTCTTCTCAAAAGTTATTCATATTTTTATATTTCGAATCGGGACAATTTGGAATAAATATCAAAAGTTCTTTTCTAAATAGATATTTAAAAGATTTGTATACTCAATACATGGTATATCATATGTATATCAATATTATATAGCTACATTATATATATGTATATAATAATTACATTAAATGCCCCTAGGTGGCGGAAAGGCAGTCAAGTGTTTCCCACAAAAAAAAAGTAAAGTTTAAAACATAAATAAGGCCTGGTCACTGTAAATCGGCACTGAATAGAAAATGAAATTACTCGAGTAACCATTGTCGCAGAATAATATGCTTTTTATTGAAATGTTGGTAATTAATTGTAGTTTATATACATAAAGAAACTAATTTTCAACAATAATTTGCCACAACTTTCATGCTCAGAATAAAATTTGTACACACGCTTTCTTAAGTTCACTTCGTTATTTGGCATGTTGTCAGACAGAAAAATGATTGCGAACAGTTTATTTTGGAACATGTGTAGACAGTACAAGCACAAATCGAACGGTACATTTTCTATGCATATACGATCAAAAGTTTAGAAAATATTGATATTAGAACTCAGTGCCGATTTAGAGTGGACACACCTTATAAGCGTTTTCCGGCCAATTTTTTTATATTTTGTAGTTTTAGAAATTCTCAGCGATATATATCAGAAAATTATTATATATTTCTAGTAAGTAATAATGAATAGTCAGCTGAATGGTCAGCATATGCTTTGGAAATGCAATCATGAAGAAAATCGCACAAAAGTATGCGCTCTTTTCTTGCTATCTGGAAAACATATTGAAGTTATTAAAAAGCATATAAATGATGAATTTAATATTTATAATAGTAAATTCCCAAAAGGTTTATGTAGCTCTTGCCGACTAACTATAAATGAATATGGAAATGACATTTTCAAAAGACCTCGTCCAACTATGCCCAATTACGAGGATCTTAAATTAGCAAAAGAAACAAGAACGATGGGTTGTCATTGTTACATCTGTCTAACAGCACGACTTACGAACCATTCAAAAAAACAAAAAGGTAGAGGTCAAATTAGGGAATTCTCTACAAATATTGACGTAAAGAATTGTTTCGATACTTCGCAACAAAACGATTTACTTTCTAAAAATGCGGCAAAGGCAACCAAACCGAGAACTTCTACTGAACTATGTAACAGTTGTTTTCAAGAAATAGGTAAAGGCATATCACATTCTTGCAGAGATTCTTCTACTTCTTCTAATGCTCGTGAAAATGTTTTGAATATAGTAGAACAGTTACCCGAGAAACAGCAGAACCAAATAATAACTAAACTTTTGAAAAGAAAAATATCCAACAATGATAACAAAGCTGAAGATGAGATCTTGTTAAATAGTTCCGGATCTAAGGTTCGGATAACTGTAAACAAAAAAAAAAAAAGAAGTAAGATTTTCTGCCGAAAGATTAGATAACTTCCAGGCTAATACTGGATCGTCTACAAATGACATGAAAAAATTGGCTAACTTCATTCGTAGTTCTGCTGGTAGAAAATCAGTTCCCATGAATTATAATTAACATTTGTATGAAAAATCGAATATGCTGGAACACATTTATAAAGAAGGTTTCTACGAATTCGAAACATCAAAAGATGGAATTAAAAAGAGGCCAGTTGTGTATGCTACTGCATCAGAACTCGTAGAATTTGTCTTTGAAAAACGAAACATTGAACATATCGAACAATCAAAAATAAAAGTAATGGCAGATGGAGGACAAGATTTCTTCAAAATTTCTCTTTCAATATCAATTCCAGAAGACGACTTCAAAGAAAATGACTTGGGTAAAAGTAAAAACGTTTCAACTTACTCTACTGGTGGAAGTATGGCAAACAAACGCAAATTGACTAGTGTATTTAAATTGCTTTTATTAGGCATAGTGCCTCAGATTAAAGAGACCTATGATAATTTTAAAATTTTGGTTGAATTGACGAAACTCATTGAGATACCCTTCAAATTTCTTGGAGATTTAAAGCTCGTTCTATTGGTTAATGGGCAGCAAACTGCAACGGCTTTCTACCCTTGCCCTTATTGCTTCGACACATTAAATGAATTAAAAAGTTTTGATAAAATAATTGAGGAAAATGATGTAAGCAGTGATGACAAAAATCTTGATTTAAAGACCTACAAACATTTAAAAGATGATTACTTTAAATTCAAGAGCTTGTGTAACGACAAAAAAAAATCTAAAGAATGTCGCAGTACAGTTCATCACCCTTTATTTGTTCAAGACGGTACTACTGAAGATGATAACATGTACGTACTTCAGAAATGTATTCCTCCTGAACTACACCTATTACAAGGCTTTGTCAACCATCTTTTCTGGGACGGTATAGTCAAAATTGAGGAAATTGGAAAAGATAGAGCTTTATTGTGGCCGAATAAATTAGGTATATCTCATAAGAGCTATCAAGGAGATATTTTTGAAGGCAATCAATGTCGGAAATTACTTAAAGCGGCTGATAAATTGCAGGATCTTGAAATTTACGAGCTTGCAGGACCATTTCGTTTACAGCCTTATATTGCTGCATTTAAAGCTATGAATAAAATTGTTGAAAAGTGTTTTGCTGCAAAAAAAGCTGATCTTACTGACTTTAACAAAAATTTAAAAGAACTCCGTGAAGCCTTAAAAAGTACTGAAATTTCTCAAACACTCAAAATTCATATTATCCTCGAGCATTTGGAGGAAGCAATCATATTTTTGAATAATGATGGCTTAGGTTTATGGTCCGAGCAGGCTGGAGAATCAGTTCATAGCGAGTTCAATAAATTTTGGGATAGATTTAAAATAAATTTGCTAGATGAACCATCTTTTATAAGTCGCTTGAAGAAAGCTGTCGTTACATTTTCATCACATATCATCATCGCATATTTAAATTTAAAAACTCAAATTTACAAAACTCAAAATAATATTAAAATAAATAGTGACCGATCTTAAAATCCTAAAATAAAAATACAAAAAAATATAAAAAAAAAACTAAAAAAAAAATAAAAAAGAAAGGAAAAAAGGTACAAAGTAAGTTGCCTTCACGTGGTGTACCTTGGAAACGATTAAAACTGGCTAAAAACTTACGTGAAATGTTTTATTTTTATTTTATTTTATTATTATTCTCTAGCATAATCAAAATTCAAATATAAAAATATGAAATATGAAATATAAAAATATGAATAACTTTTGAGAAGAAGCAGATTGGATTTTAATTCCAACGGATTTTGCACCTATAATCATCACCAAATACAACCCCGATTACAGTTTTCGTCGACATTTTTGTGCAACCTATCGATGCTTCCTGCCTACCGTGCAGGGAGATATGACAAATAAGTCGTAGTGACGGAGGACACGAGAAGGAACATTGAAGTTAATTAGACTCAGGAGGTAAGGACAATCAACAGAACCACTAATAACCTCATGGACGAACACCAAAGAGAGGATGGTTCTTCTACTCTCAAGAGATTTAAGGTTTATGAGAGAGCAACGCGATAGATACGGAGGAATGGGATTGGAAAATTTTAGAGAGCGAAAACAAAAATTCAAGAAGTTTTTTTGAATTCGTTCAATACGATTACAATGAGAAGAATAATATGGATTCCAAACAAAAGACGCATACTCTAGACGAGATCTAACAAAAGAAGTGTACAGGAGCTTGAGCGTGTAGGGATCAGAGAATTCGAAACTATTACGACGGACAAATGCTAGCAAAGAATAGGATTTAGAGATAATGAAGTTCACATGATTAACAAACGACAACTTGGGGTCAAAGATTACACCAAGGTCTGTGAAGACGCTTAGCCTCTCGAGAGGCGTACTAGCAATATGATATGAGGACTGGATAAAAGCTGACGATTTACAGAACGTCATATAGAAGCACTTTTTTAGGTTTAATGAGAGCTGGTTTCTATTGCACCACAGGTTGACGTTGTCCAAATCAGACTGTAGATCGTCAGCATCGCAAGGACTGCGGACAGCAGTGTAAATTTTTAGATCATCCGCATAAAGCAGGAACTTGCTCTTGGAAAAGCAGCTACTAATATCATTGATAAAGAGTACAAAGAACAGAGGACCAAGGATGCTGCCCTGGGGAACCCCGGAAGTAGCAGTGAATGGCTCAGAATGAAAGCCATCGACAACAACAATGCATTGCCTATTGCTAAGATAAGATCGGATCCATTCGAGGAAGATGGAGTGGAACCCAAGCTGGGCTAGTTTAAGAACCAGAATGCGATGAGATACCCTGTCAAATGCCTTTGAGAAATCCGTGTAAACGGTATCAACTTGAAATCCGGCGTTAAAAGCGGAGATACAGTCATGCGCAAAGGTCGCGAGATTAGAAACGGTCGAGCGACCAGGGACGAAGCCATGCTGATTGAGACAAATCAGACTTTTAACAGCGAAATATACCTTCTCCTTTACAATGCATTCAAACAGTTTAGATATACTTGACAATTTGGAGATAGGCCTGTAGTTATTAACATCATTCTTATTCCCAGATTTAAAAATTGGCGTGATAAATGCAAACTTCCACGCGTTAATAAAAACACCCGTAGAAAGGGATTTATTAAACAAGCATTTCAAAGGATATGACAGCGACAAGGAGCACTTTTTTAGCAGAAGGGCAGACAGGCCATCCACATCTGTTTGAGAAGAAGCCTTTAGTGAAGAAATACCACGCAGCACATCCTCTGTACTTAAGGTCAAAGCACCAAAGTCAAGAAAAGTATCTCGAGCATAAATCGGTGCTTCGGATTGGAGTGGATCTACAGGGAGGAAGTTAGATTTAAAAAACTGAGCAAAGAGATTAACTGCTTCAAGGGAAGAGTTTGTAGTAGTGCCGTTGTAGGACAGTGCAGAAGGAATACTAGAATTCACTTTTTTGGATTTAATAAATCGCCAAAAAGCTTTAGGGTTAGACTTGATGTTCGCCTCGAAAGTTGAGATGTAATTTCTGTAAAGACGGCTATTAAGAGTATTGAACTCACTCTTATAAAATAAAAATTTTTGATTGTGAGAGTATGAACACGTGGTTTTAAACTTTTTGTGGAACTCGTTCCGCAAATTTTGCAATCTTTTTAAACGAGGAGTGAACCAAGGAAGTTTATGCACTTTCTTAGGGAGCAAGGGAATGTTTGTCCGACAAATATCCGCAATTTTTAATTTAAATTCATTGAAACAATTAGAAACGTCAGCGGAAGAAAATAAGGGATCCCAATTAATTTCCGAGAAGAGTCGGTCAAGGAGGTTAAAGTTGCACAAGTTAATGTTATAACCAAGAGATTGGCTAACTGAGGTATCGGAACGAAACTCATAGAATTCGAGTGAAATTACTAAAGCGACATGATGCAAACCCGATGGAGAGATTGGGAAAGCGCATTCAGACAGCGAAAAGTTCAAATTATTATTAATAAAGACAAGATCTAAGATACGGTTAAGTTGGTTAACAACACCGTTGATTTGTTGTAGATCAAGGCCCAGAAGGGAGTCGACTACATAGATCTCAATAGCACTACTAACATTGCAGGGCGTAAGAAAAGAGTCATCTGCCATAAAAGACCACTTTGCTTAAGTTGAAGTCACCTAGAACGCAAAGATTATTGTCCCCATGTGAACTTAGGTATAGCTCATGAATATTATCAACATGAGCCTTGTACAGAGATTCATTGCTATTAGGCGGTATGTAGGAGACGCACAAAAGCAAAGAGCCGGAAGAGCCCGTAACCTTTAAGCATAGCTGGTCGAGAAGCGAGTCATAATTTTGAAGTGCACATAGTGACGCGTTCCTGCCGTTCGGAACCGGCATAAAAACTGTAGGTCCCTTCTACCCGCGTACAAATTCACACGCACAACACGGGTGGTTGCGGGAAGCTAGGCCTTAGTCTCGCGTAAGCGGGCTGTCGTGCCAGTCAATTATTAATTATTACATAGTGACGCGCGGAGAGTACGCCGAACTGCAATTAGTACACCGCCCCCTCTCACACAGCCAGTTTTGGCAGCGTCTCTGTCTTTGCGAAAGACAGTATACAGATTCGGGTAAAAAAATTCTTCACTGAAAAAGTCTGGATTCAGCCAAGTCTCAATCAAAACAAAAGCATCATATTCCAAATGCGAGCTAACAGCACGAAAATTTTGCTATTTAGTACGAAGACCAGAAACATTTTGAAAATATATTTTAAGGCACTTATTATTAGCAGAGATAGCCCGGGCGGAGGTTATACGCCCGTTGGCTGCTGGGCGGGCTTTTGAAAAAAATGAAATGGCCGTACTCTGACTTCAGCTGGCCAGACGGAAGGAATGAGAAGCTTCTCATAGACGGAAGCCGAGACTCCAACTTTGAAATTAACTCGTTTGAGTGTATCAGTCAAAGCTCCTTTCTTGATAAGCTTAAAGCACGCAATATGTTGCTTATCGATGCCGGCACTGTTAGCGATATAGTTCAGAAGGTCCTCCTCTGATACCACAGGTCGGAAGGATGATAGATGCAACCATTTTTTACTCACAGCGACATCTAGGCCCGAGTTCGCGTTCGAGCCGACAACCACAACTTTCGACTTGGAGCGTTTTTTGACACCGACAGTGAGCCACTCACTAGCGGGAGGTCCAGCAGCGGGCGAATGAGCGTTAGCAGCAGGCAGGGCAGCATACGAAGAGCACGACGGCTTCGAGCAGCGTAGGTCATCAACACCAACATCGGTGGGCCGCGCAGTCGCACAGACGGCAGTCGACGTAAGATCGACAGCGGCGGGTGGCGCATCTGCACAATCAAAAACAGCGGCCGGCGCAGAGCAACCCATGGCGAGCTGCGCACTAGTAGAAGACGAAGCAGGCAGCGACGCCTCAGCAGCAGCAGGCGGCGTGCACTCCTCAGCATCAGGCGGCGCAGATAGATGAACAGCAACAGGCGAAGAATTCGTGCAAACAGCAAGCGGTGCGAAGGCGGACGGCGACGCTGCGTAATCAGCAAAAGCAGCATTCACAGGCGAAGTCTGTGCAGAACTCTGCAAGCGGAGCGACGAAGCAGCATGTGAAGCAACAGCAGGAACAATGATAGAAGGCGATTGAGAGCGCAACGATTTACTTGCGACTTTTGTTGGCAGCGTTGAGCAAGAAGGCACCTTAGGCATGAGCGTACGGGAGTCGACCGCTTTAGCGCGGGCGCGAGTGACAACTGGGTCGGCCTTCAAGGTCGTCGATGAGCCCGATGTCGGTTTGTCCACACTCAAGTGCTCAGAGTGCACCTTTATGAGAGAATCGCAAAGGCCTCGTAATTCACTCAACTTGTCCAGCAATAACGGCACAATGGAAAGACAAGTTGGGCGAGGAGCGGAGATGCAGGAATCACATCCAAAAATTAAATTGCGTTTAGTTTTTAGTAACTCGGCTAAATCGCTGATCTTGGCACATTTGAAATGCCACTTAGACAAACAGGTGCCACACGGCACCGAGTCCGTTGAAGAGCAGTGCAGCTTGCACTTTGCACAATTGACCATTATGATTAGCGTAGGCGAAACACGACCGTACTTGACGAGCTCACTCAGACAAGGGTTTCCGGAGTCCTGATATAAATACGCTCAAGGCGGTGCCTCTCGCTCTCTCATTAAGGGCTGTGATGCCCTGCTCGTTACTATTATGGCTCATTCGATTTTTATTAATTATAAGGGTGAGCTGCCTGTCCACTAAGTCATAAAACTCGGATATTGTTTTATTTGTCTTGTATTTGTATTGTTTGTCAGCGAAATGTTGGTCTTGGCGGGCAATAATTGCCTTAAAATTGAGAGGTGTGTTAAAAGAGGATAAGTTGGCATTAGCTGTGCCCGTTATTTTGTTTCGGAGGATGCCCATAGAGATATAATAATTCTCTGAACCTTCTGGGTAGTAAGATAGTGCAAAGTTGGCAGCTGACCGCCAAGATGGGTATACATTCGCGTCACCACTAAATTCCGGCACGGATTTTATCAAATCCAGTGTAGTACCATTATTCGCTACGTTTGGCCTTATTGAGACTGGCTCGTATGTTTCCACACTCGGTGGTTCAAGTTGCCGCAAGCGGACAGTAAGCCGTTCTATTTGTTCCGTCAGTTGAGCAGTATTTGTTTCAATTAGAGCGTCGACCAAACTCACTATCTGTTCCCGATT
The DNA here is from genome assembly GCA_963668005.1 of Melieria crassipennis. Lineage (NCBI taxonomy): Eukaryota > Metazoa > Arthropoda > Insecta > Diptera > Ulidiidae > Melieria > Melieria crassipennis. The sequence goes on along the minus strand of OY764963.1, from coordinate 32,988,841 downwards.
CATTTTTACACGTAAAAGCAAGATTTCATACAATACGAAACACACTAAATTACTTATCTATTTATTTTACATTGAGGTGAAACACTTTGAAAAAATTGCTTGCACTTTTCGTGAATGTGCTCCAGTCTGCGACATTTCTAGTCGGTTGTTCACAATATTTGTTGACAATTCGAATATCTTTCGAATTCTTTTGGTGTTTTTTCTCGACTCCTTTATCTATCAACCATCGATTTATTTATTTTACTATTCAATAATCCTTCAATTCCGACATGCCGATTCAAAAATCATTCGAACAGTCTCATGATCCCCCCATGAGCATTTTTAATTTCGAAGTGGACAATTTGTTCCACTTTTGTTCCAAATTCTCTTCTGCTCCTATCGAAGAGTTAACGCCCGCTATCCTCAAAGCGTATTTAGCCGATCTCAATGGCTATTATGCGGATCTAAAGGCAGCTTTTTCGCAAGTCGACATCACCCCCGATGACGACCTGCATAAAAATTTCAAGTTGATCGCTCGCTCTAAAATGGAACTGTGCCGAGAACGGGTATATGAAACCTTGGCTCAGATTTCGGACCTCATGGACGCTCAGCAACCTCCTCTCGCTGAAACCAGTCGTCCAGCAGAAATTCCCTTCCCTTCTGCAACAGAGCAGGCAAGTAATTCTATTTGCCTGAATGTCCCTCCGTGCGACACCGAAATCTTCTCCGGCGGGTATGAAGAGTGGCCGTCCTTCCGCGACATGTTTTCGGCGGTTTATATTAACCACCCGAAACTCACCTCTGCCCAAAAGTTATATCACCTCCGATATAAAACAACCGGAAAGGCTGGCGCCATCGTTAGGCAGTATCCATTGAGCGATTCTAACTTCGAATTGGCATGGAATGCGCTGAAGTCCCGATTCGAAAATCGGCGCATTCTGGTTGACAAACAGGTCAACACGCTCTTGAGCCTCCCTCAAGTAGCTGTTGAAGACAGTGAAGCGCTGCAAAGCCTTCAAAATGCAATAAACAATTCTCTGTCCGTCTTCTCTTCTCAAGACGTCTCGACAGAGGGTTGGGACCCGATCCTGGTCTATATTTGTTCAACGAAACTCCCGGAAGAGACCTTATCCCTGTGGGAACAGTCCCTTAGTTCCCGAAAAGATCTTCCAACCTGGGAGCAAATGAACACTTTCTTGACCAGCAGATATGAGGTCGTGGAAAGACTAAACATTATGAGGCCGACCAAGTCCGTGTTTTCTCACAACCGGGATCATAACAGAGCTCAAAACTTAGCTGAGGGCAGATGGACTTTCCTATGTCCAGTTTGCAGCGCGGCTCATGCGCTCAAACTATGCTCGAAGTTCAAAAAGTCATCTGTTTATGATCGAGTAAAGGCAGTACGAGCCCACAACTTGTGCACAAACTGTCTGTCACATACTCACTTGAAGCGGGATTGCACAAGTAAACACACTTGTTCGCAATGTCAGAAGCAGCATCACTCTATGCTCCACTTCTCTTCTGACATCACCTCAACTCGGCAAAGAGACACCATCTCACCAATTTTCACGACTCTGCCTCGGAGTCCTTCAAACAGCTCATCCTTTTCGAGAAAATCCCGGAGTTCTCAAGATGAGTCATCTTCCGTCACCTCGGGAAGACTGAAAAGCCGTCCTGTGCAGTCCCTCAGCACAACGGTTAAAGAAACAGCCCCTCGCCCCATGTCTAAATCTAGACAGTTTGGGCATACCACAGCAGGTGCGCAACCCCCGCGCTACATTCATCCCCAGTCAGGAACAAGCCGTAGACGACGATCGCAGGACTTCAATCGGACTCGCTCGCCTCGCCTTTATAGCGCATCCCGTCCGCACGCGAGTCATCTCCACACTCGCGGTTGCAGCATAATCCAACCGAGATCCGAACCAAGGACTCAGGCCAGCAAGCTGCGCGGACGCCGGGTTCGGACCCTCATTCCACGAGCCATCCAAACCCTAATGGACCTCCGGGGGGGTCTTATAAATGCACGAGTGCATCCGGCCCCAGGATGTTTAGATCGCTAAACACTGCCGGCCGCGCGGCTCTTAGAAATGTTAATATTGTCAATATTATTGTATTGTTTGCGTCCCTTTATGTGTTTATATGTACGGATGGCAACCCTGGCCATCCCGAATGGAGCTTGCGCGACCGGCGGGCACTCTCGAAGTACGAACTCCGGCAAGTCAACATCGATAACAGACCTATCCACAAATTAACATTTACATATATATTTAAACAAACATTTAACATCCAATAAAACTGTTCACAAAAAACCGACATAAAACATTTACTCCTTTTTATTTCAATCCGTTTGCGCGGCCGTCGCTCTTCTGAGCTCCGAACATTATTCGATACACGAATAAAATTAAATCAAACAAATGAAAAAAGGCACAAAATGGACACTGAGTGGCACTTACATTAAAACTCTAATTTTTTTAAGTAATTTCTTGGTATTTCTTCAATTAAAAAAAAAAATTCGTAGCCAGCAGGGTTAATCAGTTTGCAATTGGTTGAACGGGAGCTCCAGCATAAATATTCTGTGGTTGATACTTGTTGATTGGTTTCTTGTTGATTCTTTCCGTTGATCGGTTTGCACTTAGTCGAACAGGAACTTTAGCATATGTATGGTTAATTTGTTGATTGGTTGAGTCTCGATATATTAAATTTCCACTTTGTCTTCAATTTTGTAGTTAATATTTAATAATTTTGGCAGTTTTTACTCTGTTCTTTCTTGTATGTTGAATTGTCTTTATAGAAAATTTAAAACTGTATTGAAAAATTAAATTGTTCAACACTTTTCTTTCCACTAAGTATATGGGAAATTTCACTATGTGAAATTGTTCGTAATAAAAATTTTCCGTTGGGCGCCAATTATGTTAAGTTAAACACTATGTGTTTTTATTTTGTTAAATTTGTCTTAATTTCCACTATGTGGAAATCAATGATAACATAATGTGAAACTGAGAACGCTCGACCACAATACATACTAAAAATCCGCACTAATACACCGATAACAGCAGACCCTAAGGTTGATTTTGCCAAACATCAGACCCACACGGATTGTGTTCGTGTGACCAAAAAAAAACGGCAAAATTTCGTCAATCCTCTCAGTTTCTAATCACGTTATCACCGTTTAGCTTCGCGCTACAAATTCAACTCGTGCTTCTTAAAACTAAAACTTAAGTCTACGTCGCAATCTAAACGCTATTGCGGAAGGTGCCGCACAGGTGCTCCATTGGCGTTGTTGTTGTTGCCGCTTTTGCGCTGCCGCCGCACAGGTCCTCAGTTGACGTTGTTGTTGTCACTGCTTTTGTGCTGCCGCTGCACAAGTCGATCGTGGGAATGGCAAACTGTTACGTCTTGCGTTCAGGTTACGTCTTGCGTTCAGTTTGCCAGACAGATCATCAGCGATTTTGGTGGGAGTCATACGCCGATGTTAACTTACAGTGGTGTCTGGATATAGTGAACTAATTATTGCAAGGCCTGTTCACAATATTGAGGTTGTTCACTATATCAAGGTTAACATTTTTGTTCAAAAACTCGTTTTATTTGCTCAAAAAACACTTTTTGTTTTTTGCTTGAAAAATTTTTTCCCTATTTAGAGGCTCGATGTCAAAATTTTGGTGTTCACTATATCGAGGTGTTCACTATATAGGGGGTTCACTATACCCAGACACGACTGTACTTTCATTATTTTACCTTTCGAAACCCATTATTTTTAATAAATTTCTAAAAGAGATAATTTTCTGTGAAAAAAAACTGTTCCCCCTTAAATTAATTCATGAGGGATATATTAAAAAGTCCCTTTATGCATGTTTTGTATTTATTATGAAAACATTTGCATTTCAAAGCATATTCGTGATACTTATTTATCCATTTACTTATTCCTTGGGAGCCATCAAAATTAATTTAGCATAAATAACTTAGGTAATGCCACAAAAAAGCGTGTTAATTCATATTAATTTTTACATTTTTGCGGAAAAACTTTAACATAATAAAATGGCTGCATATAGTTCAAACGTTGCCAGAGAACTAATTTTTAAGTACTTAAGTGTTACCTTTGAAAAGTGAATACTAAAAGAAAGGCATATTTTGAGTATTTTTAAACACGCAAAAGTAAAAAAAATTAACTTTACGAAACAACATTCAAAATGTACATATAAACTTTTTGATAAAAAAAAGGGGCAAAAGTCGCTTGATTTTGAAGAAAAGTGTCAAAATAAGCCTATTTTTAAAAAGTCGGTGTCAGTTTTCATCGGTCTCCAAAAAGGGTAAATTTGACACTTTAGTCGCACAACGGCAACACGGTTGGTGGCGTGCTTGCTCTCCGCTTGCTTTTTTACAAACAAGAACAAGAAGTGGACAGGCAAAATTTGCTTAGAAAAATGATTGAGCGATCGCCAAGGCGCATTAATAAGGTGGTAGTTCTACGGAAATACAAAAATTCAATGGATTTTATTAGTTCTTTTGGTCTGCTTGTAAAAAGGAAGTTGTAAAAAGTAAGAATGACTACAATGAAAATAAATATACGTGTATGTGTAAAAATATTGAACAACTAAGGCGCATTAAGAAAGTGATAATAGGTTAAGTGGAAAACTATGTTTACAATGTTGTGGCAACAATCAAAGAAAAAAGTTTAATCAGCTCTGGTGCTGCAACTACCTATTGAACTTGCCTTGGTGATCGCTTTGCCAAAGCAACCACCATTTCAATGTGCCAAATAAAACTAAGGGCGATGTTATGCTGCTAAATGCTGTTATGCGGATAAATTTGTTGTTGTTTCAATGTAAAAGAGAAAACTGGGAGAGCGAGCGAGAGGATAAAATTTGACCACACCGATCACCGGATAATGAGGCTTTCGATGCCAAATCAAACGATCAAATCAGTGTTGCGTCATGAGATAATTCACAATAGTTGTGTTTTGGGAACAAATTTGTTCCCTTTTGGTAAAAATGTGTATGGAATGAGCAAGAAAATGGTTGGTAGCAACCCTCATCATTAGCGTGTGTTTATATTTGTGTTTTCGGAGAAAAAGGAGAAAGAAAAATGGAAATTCAAATGTTAAACAAATATTTTTATACTTTCACACACATATTATATAAATTTCATTTAAAAATTATTAGCTCAGAGTGCCGGAAATTTCAGCTCAATCAAATACTGAGGCGCTGATAACAATGTTCCAGGAGCATGAATCTATTTAGAATTGTGTGCTGTTCAGACCAATGCAAGCGCGAAAAAGACTTTTAAATTTTAATTGAACATTTTGGTTGATAAAGTAAAGTCCCAATAAAAAGTGCGGAAAAAGTAGTAGTTAAAAGTAATCGAAAATCGTAGTGGTGACAGGCCATCAAATGACCGTCAGCATAACATGCATTCGGCACGGAGTAGAGAAATTAAAACGAGAGCGTAAAAAGTGACGTGACCGACGATCATTTGACCGGCAGCATAACATCGTCCTAAGCTGGCTTGCTGCGGAAAACAACAACATTGCGTGTTGTTGTCGAAATGAGAATAATGCACAAATCTTTCGAATCTATGCGTGTACATCAATTCGCGCTTACTCTCTCGGTTCCCTTTACATTTTCCTCACCTTTGTTGCTTCCCGCCCGCATCAGAAATGAAAGCGCAAAATTATTTCAGATGCGTCTTCTGTATACTGTTTATTCTGTAGTTATACCAAAGACAATTAAACTGTAAGATGTCTCACGTTCATAAAAATCAGTGGCGCTTCAAAAATTTGCCGTGGCTTTTCCAGTAAAGCCACGTGAGCGTGATTTTTACAACAGCGTCACATCCGGGGAGCAAAGATGAAACCACGCAAACAACTCTCTCTGCTTGCAGTCGGCAGAGATATGAATATGCGTGTGATCTCTATGTGCTCTTGTGTTGAGTTTTTTGGTGGTTGATTGTTTCAATCAGTAGCGCACAAGGGGCGAGAACATTTGGGGAATCAAACCCCCTCAAATACAAGAATAAGTAGTGAAATATCCCTCCAAACTGAAGTCCTGCCTGCGCCACTGATTTCAACGCGTGTGAAGTGAGCGCACACAATTTTGCTTTTGCTTGGCAGCGATCGAAGCCGTTGTGCTTTGTGTGTGTGTTATTACGCTCTCACTCTACCGACTCTTGCTTGCTCTCGATAATGAAAATATTGCAAATTCGATCCCGCCCTATGCCATTCGGTTGTATGAACGTAAGACATCTTATTGTTATTTGTCTTTGGTTAAAGTCTTCGTGTAAATACGCTCTTTCACTGGGCTGTTACCAGCGCCATCTCTTACCAAGTAGATTCAAGTCCAGTGACTTGCGCAGAACGGAGAACGGCACCCACTCCAGCTCGCCCAGCGCCACCCAATGAGCGCAGTGCACCACTGCCCACAATCCATAGGCACAATCTGGCAGGTGCTCGGATATGAACACAGCCGCTTCTAGGAGCTTTCGCGTGCAATGAAAACGGGTTGTTGTCAACGAGTGTGCGTGGACAAGTGTGCGACGCGATGTGTACTTACAGTTTTTTCCGAGCTTACGTCCAAATGCAAAAGCTTCAAGCGACCGGAAGTCTCCTCCTTTAGGATTTTGGCCTCGTCCGAATCTTCAATGGGCACGCTGAAGCCGGCGTATACCGTAAAACCAAGGTCATCTAGTTTCTTAGCCAAATACCATGCTATGGGAGTTTCGCAGCCTGTGATGAGGACACCTTTGCCGGGAGCGGAAACCTGTCGCACGTAAGAACAAATACTTGTAATGCTAATTGTTCAGTGTTTGCAAGATTAAGATTTAAGTATTCGAATAGGTTTGCGCTCAGTGATGGAAAGTTCTGTCGGGAGCTTTGACATATCAAATCATCAAAGTACCTTGGGCCTTGAGAGGGGTGAATGTTCTTTTAACGGGATAATATAGACTGTACAGCAAAATCTTTGTCCAAAGCGTAACTTAAGGAAATTTCGAACCAGCCTAATACTACGTTTACATTAAGCCCAAATGCGTAGTTTCAAATGAGTCCTTTCAAAGTGTTTCCATTGCCTCATTCGCATTTCGTTTGATAGCTAATTTGTGTTTACGTTGTGAATTTCAAAAATTGTGAAAATGGACAAATGTGCAGAATTTTGTATAATAGACCAAACAACCGAATTAATCAATTACGAGTTGCTTTAGAAGCCCTTACGCGCTCGAGCAACCATTCACCGTGCGACAAAAATTTAAAAAGAATTCACACCGGAAAAAATCCATATGGGCGTGAAACTAGAGACCAAGCATAGTAATACTGCGTACTCAGTTTTTTATTTCTACATTCTTTATCCTTTTAAAAGGACTTCAAAATTTTGAAGGGGATAAAAATATAAAAAATACTTAACCTCGTTAGAATATGGCGATATGTATATCAAATGAAAGAGGAAAGGCTCAAGAACTTAAATAAAATTAATTTGTATCTATTTGTAAAAACAGGATATGAAAAAGGTTCTTTGAAAATTTTAGTCCTTTATATCCTTGAAAATTTAAATAGAATTTTCTTGAAAAGTAAGTATGATAAACCCCAAATGTCCTTGATCACGTGTCAAAATTTCATTATTCTCGCTTCATTGATTTTGTATCCTTTTATAATTTAAAATACTGATACTCAAATAAATTAGAATTTTTGTACTTCATTAGAATTGCAGCTTCCGCCTTTTTTTTAATAACTTTCGAACTAATAAAGTTAGAGTAATAAAATTTTGACACGTGATCAGGGAGATTTGGGGGTTTAACATACTTACTTTTCAAGAAAATTCTATTTAAATTTTCAAGGATATAAAGGACTAACAATTTCAAAGAACCTTTTTCATATCCTGTTTTTACAAATAGATACAAATTAATTTTATTTAAATTCTTGAGCCCTTCCTATTTCATTTGATATACATATCGCCATATTCTAAAGAGGTTAAGTATTTTTTTATATTTTTTATCACCTTCAAAATTTTGAAGTCTTTTTAAAAGGACAAAGGATGTAGAAATGAAAAACTGAGTACGCAGTATTACTATATTTGGGCTCTAGTTTCACGCACATAAGGATTTTTCCCGGTGTGAAAAATGCTGTCGAACGGTGTTATATTGTAGCGATGAGGCACTCTGCATGAATGCGAGCATACTTTTAGGCATGCACTTTGAAGTACGGCCGGCGTGCTATAATGTCGATATGGCAGGGATGGTTCGCGAATGGTAATGGAATGTGCAAGAACCATCGACGCGATAAAGAAAACAAGTATAAAAAGCAGCAGTGGCAGCGCAGGGAGTTGAGTCTGTGTTGAGCAAGCAAAGGAGAAACATGTAATAGGAGTAGTGTAAAGTAGTAACAAGTGTAAATTTGTAAATAAAGTGATTGTTGATTTTTGACTGCGTTTGCGCTGAATAAATGAAGGTGTTTTATTTTCAAGCACAATCAAAACGAACCTTGGAAAACTCATATTCGTAACATTTGGTGTCAGAAGTGGGATTGTGCCACTGAAAATAAACAAGAAAACAAATAAAAATAAAATTATAAAAACGCAGACATGGTTAAACTCGAGCTGCTAAAAGTGGACCAGCTGAAGAAGGAGCTGGCTGCCTGGAATTTGCCGACTGCTGGCGGTAAAGTCGAGTTGCAGCTGCGCCTGCGAGAGGCGTGTGAGGCACGAGGCGTCGATTGGAACGCGCACGAGTTCGGAATGCAGGAGCTAGAGGCGTCGGCCAAAGTGGAGGAATCGCCTGCGGGTGCTGCGTCGATGCAAAGTACGGCTGCAGCGGCTGCGCCACCACAAGCAATGGACATGAGCCAGCTTATGGTTGCAATGAGAGGCATGTTTCAGGAAACTTCTGCGAAAAATGCGAATGTCAGTCGTGAAAATCAGGAAATTTCGGCGCACATGGCAGCGAAACTAGAAACTACGAATCGGGAAATTTCGGCGCCCCATGAAATATCGGCGCAAGTGTCGGCGAAACTTGAAAGTGAAAATTGCGAATTGTCTACCAAGCTTCAGGAAAATTCTGCGCGCTTGGAGCAGAAAGTGGAGGAAATTTCCAACAAGCTAAATGTGAAGGTGGCGCACCTGGGAGCCCAAGTGGAACACTTAGACAGACGAGTCGACGACCTGGATGATTCCCTGAACAGACGAGTTGACGGTCTGGAGGATTCAGTGAACAGGAAAATCGACGAGGGGCTTAGAGAGGTACAGCTACGAGCAAAGGTGCAGCCAGTTGAGGAAAGTTTTGCCATAGAAGTGCCTACTTATGATGGTACTACGTCGTTCGACACATTCAAACTACAGTTCGATATGGCTGCTTTGGAGAGTCAGTGGACCGATGTTAGGAAAGGTCGGAGGCTGATACTGGCTCTAAGAGGTCCTGTGGCTGAGGTAATAAAAACAGTTCCGGAAGGTTTAAGAGGTAATTACGAGACCGTCATAAGGGCACTGGCAGCCAGATACAGTGACGAGCACATCAAAATGCTGTATTATTGCGAGCTCAAGAGCCGTAGACAAGGAGCCAACGAGGCGCTGCAGACGTATGCGGCGGTACCACTGTTCTACAAAGAATTCAGCATGGAAGTTTTGGAAAGGCTGAAGATCGAGGCGTTTATCGAAGGCATTCTTGATCCGGAGACATGTGTGAGTACATTGATGATGATGAAGCCGACATTCGGTGAAACTGTGACAAGCGCATTGACGTATCAGGCGGCCTGGAGAGGGAGTTTTCGACATTCATCTGCGGAAAGGCGTCGAGCCCAATCAGGAAGTGTCACGCAAAGCCAGACAGTGAGCTCGGAGGCATCAGCGAGGCTGAAGGCAGTGTCATCTAAAGTCAGTTGCTGGCGATGTGGCAAGCAAGGCCACATATCACGAAGAAGCGTTCCGGACAACAGAAGTCGCCCGGAAGGGCTGACGCACTGCCATACCATTCTTGCAAAACCGAGCGCAGGCATGATTCGCAAGTCGGTAAGAGTTCTACAAGAGGAAGATTGGCTTGCGGGAAGGCTACAGAAGGACCAGCGCGAGGATACTGATCTCGCAAAAATCATCAAAGGCAGAGCGCGGAGAGTACGGCCGGACTGGCAGGAGATGGCTGGTGAGAGCCCGATCGCGAAGGCTTACTGGGCACAGTGGCAAAGTCTACGTCTGAAGGATGGCTGCCTATACCGCGAGTGGGAGAGCAGGGATGGCAGGACCAGAAAATCCCTAATAGTGGTCCCAAAAGGCCGGATCGACGATGTCATCAAGGCAAATCATAACGACTCCAGTGGAGGGCACCTAGGCATCGCAAAAACTGTCGCCAAGATAAGAAGGCGGCTCCATTGGGTAGGATGCCAGGAGTCTGTCGCCGAGTGGATCAGAGGCTGTGATCGGTGTTCGGCTGCGAAAGGGCCGAGGAGAAGATCGCGGAGCCGCACTCAACTAGTCGAAAATAGGTTAACAGCGAGCTATGGTCTACGGGCTAACCCAGAAGGGTTCCAAGAAGGCGATCTGGTAATGCTCAACAACCCGCAGCGGAAGGAAGGTTTGTCTCCAGAAGTTCAAACATCATGGGAAGGACCGTACAAAGTCGTGACAAAGATTAATGACGTGGTGTACAGAGTTCAACGCTGCTGCAACAGAAACGCTAGGCTGAAAGTAGTCCATTTGGAGCGCTTGGCGTCTTACTCCGGCGGAGCCGCGGCACTTGTTCGGGACGAACAAGTCTCGGCACTTGTTCGGGACGAACAAGTCTAAGTGGTGGGCATACTTTTAGGCATGCACTTTGAAGTACGGCCGGCATGCTATAATGTCGATATGGCAGGGATGGTTCGCGAATGGTAATGGAATGTGCAAGAACCATCGGCGCGATAAAGAAAACAAGTATAAAAAGCAGCAATGGCAGCGCAGGGAGTCGAGTCTGTGTTGAGCAAGCAAAGGAGAAACATGTAATAGTAGTAGTGTAAAGTAGTAACAAGTGTAAATTTGTAAATAAAGTGATTGTTGATTTTTGACTGCGTTTGCGCTGAATAAATGAAGGTGTTTTATTTTCAAGCACAATTAAAACGAACCTTGGAAAACTCATATTCGAACAATATGCAAAATCGCCGATGCATAAAAGCAAAAAAAAGGAGTCCAATTGCAATTGCAGCCCGAAGGCAAGCAAACGGTTTTTTATGAAGGTACTATAGTGTGTTGGAAGTGAAATAGCAAACGTGTATAATTGTTTATGCAATTATTAGCCTCGCCGAAGCAATTTCTGGGAGCAAGAAGTTCCCGAAAGCGGCGACGACTTCTTCAAGGAAAATTTTCGGATGACAAGAGAAACGTTCATGGAATTAGTGGATAACATGAAAAATTTAACAAAAAGTGCATCTAATTTTCGGCAACCTATACCGTTGGACAAAAGGACTGCAATTGCCGTTTACGCTCTTGGCTCTTCCGCAGAATACAGGACAATAGGAAATCTATTCGTCGTTTCAAAATCTACAGTTTGCATGGTTTTAAAGGAATTTTGTTAGAAAGTTTGGGCTGTTATGAAACCTAAATATTTGAATGCGTATCCACTTAATGAATCAACAGTGCGAGATTGTGTCGAAGGATCAAAAAAATTAGGACTCCCGCAATGCACCAGCGCTGTTGGTAAAACAAAATGGAGTTATATGTAACTTCCAGACATCTGCATGGCTCCATTCACTTTCTCTTCCACAGTGTTGACACTTCTGCTGAGTGCACACTTTCTGAGATTCGTGGATAGCGGAAAAGCCGGCCGAATTTTTCAGAAAGGGTATTCGTGAATTGCCAGAAAAATGGGAAAAAGTTATAGCTAGTGATGGGCAATACTTTGAATATTAAATTTGTAAAAATTTTTTCACAAAAAAACTTCAATTTTCCCAAAAAAACCGCACGATTTAACCGGTACCCCTATTATAAAAAAACTAAAATATTTACATAAAATGTAATAATATTGTTTAAGTTACGAATAAACGATACTTACCAATCGGTAATTGCGCAGATTTTCAATTTGAATTTCGTTTGTTTTTATTTGTGATAGTCAAAAAGAAGTAAAAGCTTTTGAAAGAGCTTTCATTTTGTGATGCGTTCGATAAAATTGGTCATCGCATTTGCTTCGTCGTTTTGTTGAAATGAGTCTTTTCGTAGATTTGAATTTGTATGGGGAAATGCGTGATTTGGCTTCGCATTTGAGAATTTTTGCCCAAATCACGCATTTGGGCTCAACGTAGTATAACCTATTGTGACGATACTGCACCCTGTAGCTGTGCAAGGCACTAGAATACTTTTAGAAGCCTGATAATTTCACTAGAACATTCGCAAAGATGACTCGCGATGATACTGGAAATTTTGAGTCCAATTAGAATGTGCGAGCACAATCTGCGCGAGTTATGGACATGTTCGCCACCTAAGAGAATTCCCCTAATTTTACTATCGATAATGTTTAGTGCACCGAATAAACTAAATAGTTATACAAATAATATCGGTACACGCGAAAAGTGCTTAGTGGAAAATGTAACGCCACACTAATGATAAGAAATTAGGCTATCTCCAGCATTAGTCTTAAGAGACAAAACAGTGCCTGCATTGCACTGATAGCACGTAAAAAATTGCAGGTAGTCTAAGTTGTAGAGTGCAGTTTTGATGCACAAAACTGACACTCTGGATTTACCATTGGCAGGCGACAGTCGATGTACGACTTCGCCTTAAAAATAAACTTGTTGAAATAATTAAAAAATTAATCTTTTATTTATATATGTATGTGAAACAACAACCAAAATTCGCGACAAGCACACAAGTATTAGCCTAGGCGCATACGGAGACGCAGGCCGCGTAGCACAGAACAGGGCATCGCAGCACCGATGAAACTGCCCTGCCAGACGCGTCCCTGCAAGACAGCAACCGGTTATATGACCGTATATATAACCGTTTATATAGTATAACCGTATATAAGTTAACCCGACGACGTCGCAACCCGCCGCCACAAATTAAACCAGCGACTCAGCAGCCCGCTACATCGTTGTGCAAGCAAACAACGCTGCTGTCGTCGCCAGCGCAGGCCACCGACTCAGCTACTTCGCGGTAGCTGCCGTCAGCAGATTCGAACAATGCTGCTGGCGATCGATCGTTCGATTCTTGCACGGGTTGCAAGATCAGCGAATCGTGGACATTGCTGCTGATGGTCGATCGATCGTTCGATTCTTGCACGAGCTGCAAGATCAGCGAAACGATACGGCGCGCACGGAGTAGGGCTTTAGGGTAGGCTTAAGGATTGGTGTCGGTTAGTTCACTAAGGCAGCTTAAGAAGAACGAAGCTCACTAAGCTCCAAATAAAGCAACTAAATAAAGTAACTGGCGCCCAGCAGCACTCAGCCCACGAAGGTGCATTCAGCAACGACTGAACCAGCTCTCTGAGACCCTGAGACCTGAGATTGCAACCGGACAGGACTAGCTCCACCAACGGGATCATCGACCAGCTCCTGAGATAGAATAAGACAGGATGGAAAAATTGTAAGTGACTGCTCGTTAACCACGACAAAACCTTAAGTGAGAAATATAAAGTGAAAAATAAAGAAAGTGCTACAGAAATTTGTTTTGTGTCGGCTGCAGCGGTGTCAATTGTGATTTCGGCCCACGATTCTGTCAGTGTTCATGAGTGATAGCGAGTTAGACGAGGTGCTTGAGGGGCTTGAGAAATTGAAAGTTAACGCAGATTGTTTCCAAGAGATTAATAAGAAAATGAATGCGCACGAACTACAAGCAGTGGTTCAAGCGGCAGTGGCAGCGGCGTTGAAACTGCAAGCGCAAGAATTCAGCGAGAAGATAGAGAAAATAGAAAGGAAATTCAGTGAGATTGCTCTAACACAGCAAGTAGTGGAGGTGTATGAACAAATCCAAATTATTGAGGGCGTTCAGTGTGATGAGTCCCTCGATATAGTGAAATCAATTCCAGAATTTGATGGAAAACATGAAAACTACGTTTCTTGGAGGCAAGCGGCGCATAACGCCTACCAATTGTTTGAAAAATATAACGGTAGCTCGAAGCACTTCCAAGCAGTAAATGTTATTAGGAGTAAGGTGAGGGGCACGGCTGACGCCGTGCTAGCCTCATTTAACACTGTCTTGAACTTCAGGGCAATAATTGCACGTTCGGATTTTACATATGCCGACAAGCGGCCGCTACATTTAATCGAGACAGAGCTCAGCACTCTGCGACAGGGCAACATGACTCTTTTGGAGTACTATGACGAGGTAGAAAAAAAACTGACCCTACTCCCGAACAAGGCTATCATGACGTACGATAGCACACTAGCAAACGCTCTCAACGAAAAATATAGACAGGACGCTTTGCGGGTGTTCGTGTCGGGTTTAAAAAAGTAGCTCGCAGATATTTTATTTTCGGCTCGTCCGTCTGACTTGCCCACTGCGTTGGCCTTGGCACAGGAGGCTGAGTCTAATCATGAGAGATACAGATTTGCAGCAGGTTTTGCTAGGAGCTCGGAGGAAAAATCGCACAGGTATTCGGGCCAGCATTCGCATGAACGATCAGTGAATAATAACATTAACAGCCAGCAGGGAAACACACGTCCCAACGTTATGGTAATTTTATCAAATTTCGGAAGGGCCAAATTTTTTACAACTATCGACTTGAAGTCCGGTTTCCACCAGATTGAGCTGGCGGAGCGGGATCGGGAGAAAACGGCATTTTCCGTCAACAATGGAAAATACGAATTCTGCCGACTACCGTTTGGGCTAAAGAACGCGCCCAGTATTTTTCAAAGGGCCATCGACGATGTTCTCCGCGAGCATATTGGCAAAAGATGCTACGTTTACGTCGACGATGTAATCATCTTTTGCGAAACTGAGGCGGAGCATGTGAGGGACATTGACTTGGTGTTGGCTAGCTTGTTTGAAGCGAATATGAGAGTATCGCAGGAAAAATCACATTTCTTCAAGGACGAGGTGGAATATCTCGGATTTACAATATCGCGAGGAGGCATAAGGACAAGTGCCGATAAGGTAGCAGCGATTAGGGACTACAAGGAACCCTCCACACTATTCGGTGTCAGATCATTTCTGGGTCTCGCTAGCTACTATAGGTATTTTATCAAGGACTTTGCTTCCATTGCAAAGCCTTTGACCGACCTTCTGAAGGGAGAAAACGGCAAGGTGAGTGCCCACAGATCAAAAAGAATCAACATACAATTCGGTGATAGAGAGCGCCTAGCTTTCGACAAGTTGAGGGAAATCCTGACGTCGGAGGACGTCATGTTACAGTACCCTGATTTTAAAAAACCGTTCGATTTAACAACGGACGCTTCCTCCTATGGCCTTGGAGCTGTCCTATCGCAAGATGGAAGGCCTATTATAATGATTTAAAGAACCTTGAAGGATAGGGAGTTAAATTTTGCAACCAACGAGCGGGAACTCCTGGCCATTGTATGGGCCCTCAAATCCCTACGTAATTACTTGTACGGAGTAAAAAATTTAAATATTTTTACTGACCACCAGCCCTTGACATTTGCGGTATCCGATCGAAACCCAAATGCTAAGATAAAACGCTGGAAGGCATTCATCGATGAGCACAATGCCCAAGTAATCTGCAAACCAGGAAAGGAGAACTTTGTCGCTGATGCGTTATCACGGCAGAGTATAAACGCCTTGGAACACGAGCAAGCGAATTCCGATGCTGCTACGACGATTCATAGTGAGGTTTCTATGACTTATACCATCGAGGCAACCGAGAAACCGGTAAATTGCTATCGAAACCAAATTATAATTGAAAATGGAGAGTCAGCCTCGACTCGTACATTTATAATATTTGGAAAAAAGACACGACATTTCGTTTATTTCTCGGACAAGAATGAACTTATAGAGGCAATCGGCCGTGTGGTAAAGCCGGATGTTGTAAATGCGATTCATTGCGACCTCCCAATTTGGGCTCACATTCAGCACAGATTAATTGAGCTATTCCCGGCGACGAGGTTTTTACATTCAAAAAGTTTAGTGACCGACGTATTTAATATTACCGAACAGAGGGAAATACTGACTAACGAACATAACCGGGCTCACAGAGCAGCCCAAGAGAACGTCAAACAGGTAATGTTTGATTACTTCTTCCCAAAAATGACCAAACTGGCAAACGAGGTGGTTACAAATTGTAGAACATGTTCAAAAGCGAAATACGACCGACACCCAAAAAAAGAGCTAATAGGGGAAACACCAATTCCGTCATATGCCGGCGAAATTCTGCATATGGGTCATTCTTTTACAAACCGAAAAACTTTTTTTACCCTATAATTTATATTCATCCCACCGCAAGTCAAGCGTGACGAGTCCCATCAAGTCAAAATTTTTTTCTATCTTATGATCTAATTAAGTCTCCACTTTTTTGAAATATGCGTTTTGTAGGTAATAACATTGCGAAAATAGCAGTATTTTTTCAATCAAATTGATTTTGGGGAACATCATCAAAAAATTGTTTAAACAATCAAATTGTTAATATATATATTTTTTTTTTAAATAAAAAAACTGTGAACATATTCCTCTAAAGTGCATACAATAAGCTAAAAAACGGTTTCGAAATTGTGTCGATAAGATAAGCCGAACCGGAGATATTGAATTTTAAACATGTTAGAATCTAGCAAAATTCGCGTAACTTTCAAAATTTTAAATAATTATATAAAGAAAAAAAAAATTTTTTCGAATAAATTCTGATATACGTGTCGGTTAATTTTATGCCCAGAAGTGAAAAAAAAATTTTGGGATGAATATAAATTATGGGGTCAAAAAAGTTGTTCGGTTTGTAAAAGAATGACCCATATTGACATATTTTCCACAGATAGAAAATATTTCTTGACCTGTGTCGATAAGTTCTCGAAATTTGCAGTTGTCCAGCCATTATCATCCCGCACAATCGTGGACATAAAAGCACCAATTTTGCAATTGATGAATATTTTCCCGCAAACAAAAACAATTTTCTGTGACAATGAGGCATCCCTGAACTCCCAAACCATAAGGTCGATCTTGTTAAACCATTTTGGCGTCGAGATAGTCAACGCCCCACCTTTGCATAGCACCTCCAATGGCCAAGTGGAGAGGTTTCATAGCACCCTGCTCGAAATCTCAAGGTGCCTAAAACTCGACACGAGGATCGAGGACACGGTTGACCTAATGCTACACGCAACTATAAAATATAACGGAACAGTCCACTCCGTCATCAACAAAACACCACTGGATGTAATTCACTCGGCCCCAGCCGAGCTCAAAGAAGAAATAAGGAATAGAATTTCACAAGCGCAGGAGATATAACTACGAAGGCACAACAGAACAAGACAACATCGAAATTTTCAGGTGGGAGATACAGTGTTAGTAAAAACCAACAGAAGATTGGGCAATAAACTCACACCACTCTACGTGGAAGAAAAGGTAGAAGCTGATTTGGGAACTACGGTTCTTATTAATGGGAGGGTGGTCCATAACGACAACCTTAGGTAGGAACCTCGTCACAGTTATTCACATGCCAATGATTGAGGACGGAACCATTAATCTTGCACTTGCAGGTCATTGCTCCTCTTGCTCTTTGCCGCGATGACGACGGGTTACAAACTAACTGACTACACCCAATCTGATTATATTCCAATTCTGGACGGGGATGTGATCGTCTGGCAGAATTATCAGTACCTCAGGCATACAACGAACCTGACCGCCTACGTGGAGATGATTGAGGATACCAACCGAATGATAGATCTTTTCCCGCAATCACACATGAGGAAGATCTTGGAGGTAGACAACAGGCATTTGTGGGCACTTCTCTCAACCCTAGACAGCCACCATAGACAAGTCCGAAGTTTGAATTTTTTAGGCACAGCCCTGAAAGTAGTTGCCGGTACTCCCGATTTTGATGATTTCAAACAGGTAAAATTCGCTCAGGCGCAGCTCATTGATTCGAACAACAGACAGGTAGTCATTAATACAAAAACTCAAGAGCGAATAAATAAACTTACTGAGACTGTCAACTCTCTCCTTGGGGAGGCCAAGAAGAAACAAATTGACACTGCTCACCTCTATGAGGTTGCCTTGGCCAGAAATAGAATTCTAACAAATGAAATGCAGAACTTAATGCTTTCTATTGTACTAGCTAAAATAAACGTTGTAAATCCGACAGTCCTAGATGATTCGGACATAAAGCTAGTGGTTAACGAGCAGCTCACAAGTGTAAGTGTAGCGGAAGTTATGGAAGTATCTAGTATTAAGGTTTTGCAGAATAATGATGTTCTACATATTATTATAAAGTACCCTAAACCTAAGCTTAGTTGTAAGACAGTTAGCATTTTCCCGGTCGCGCACAACGGAATGGTCCTGTCTCTTCTGGATAGTAGCGTCGTGGCCGACTGTAGTGGACTGACGGTGGCGGTCGTTGAGTGCGCCCCAACAACTACGTCGACGTTCTGCAGGGAAAGGACTGATTCGAACTGCGCTTTACAATTGTTCTCCGGCGGCGTGGCACATTGCAAAAGTCGTCCTAACCATCTGGATCCATTAGTTGTCATAGACGACGGTATCGTTGTAATCAATGACGGTACTGTCAGGGTGCAAGGGACTGGTGATATTGAAAGAACTGTCACCGGCACTTATCTCCTGACATTTGAGGCAGAAGTCCAAATCAACCGCACCACGTATGTCAACCGGAAAGGAGTTCCGATGCGTCAACCTATTACGGCTGCGCTCCCCCTGCTAAGCATAACTGGCCATCAGGACATCTTGAGTCTTCCCCTCCTGCACCGAATGAACATGGAGAACCTGCATTTTATTGGCGAAATGAAGCAAAAATTGGTGACGCACCCTCTGGTGGCCTGTTGCTTAACCTCTATCCTCTTCATTGCTTGCTACGCAATCTTGGTAATAAAGCGGCGCCGAAAGAAGAGAAGCAGGAAAATCGAGCTCCGTGAGGTCATAGGAAATTTGGCCAAGACCGAGGGTGGCCTTGATCTAAGCAAGGGAGGAGTTAACCCGACGACGTCGCAACCCGCCGCCACAAATTAAACCAGCGACTCAGCAGCCCGCTACATCGTTGTGCAAGCAAACAACCCTGCTGTCGTCGTCGCCAGCGCAGGCCACCGACCCAGCTACTTCGCGGTAGCTGCCTTCAGCAGATTCGAACAATGCTGCTGGCGATCGATCGTTCGATTCTTGCAAGATCAGCGAAACGATACGGCGCGCACGGAGTAGGGCTTTAGGGTAGGCTTAAGGATTGGTGTCGGTTAGTTCACTAAGGCAGCTTAAGAAGAACGGAGCTCACTAAGCTCCAAATAAAGCAACTAAATAAAGTAACTTATATATAACCTCTATATAGTTTCTTAAGAGCGGTGGGAAAAAAGTAACCGAAAGTCTTGTATACGTGTGAGCTTCCATCTCGTTTCCACTTATATATCATAGCTTATATAAAAGCGAATTATATAGTTGTCTCGCTCACTCATTCGTTACCAGTACCGGTTATTTAACTGGTAATATACCCAATGTGGTAACGGTTATACCTACCCCAATAGTAACTGAGTAATGTTGTTATGGTTTCGGTTACTTAACTGGTTAGAGTAATAGTTAAGTAACCGGAATAGAATAACTATTGTGTTTGTTTAAATTCGTATTTTCATTTTTTTAATAACAATAAACAAAACATTGCATAACGGAAAACGGATAACATACAGAAATATACAATAATTTTTAAGCTGAATAAAGTTGTTGTTTTAAGTTGAATTTCTTTGTTTCACCGGTTCCTCGACCGCTTCACAAATTTTTTGATGGCTTTTTCGAATGCCGACCGCCAGGCCTTGAAAACATCTGAAAATATATAAAAAAAGGTATTTTAAAAAGGAATAGCAATCACATGATGATAACGAATTTGGAAACTAGTATAAGTTATGCTTACCAAACAAAATTTCATCCATTAAAAGAAGTTTTTCCAATGCCCGCTTGCTGCACCTTCCATCCAAGATACGCTGAAGGATGGCCTCGTCACTAAAAATATTTCGGTTAGGTTAGCAAGTTAAATAAATATTGTAATAAAATTTGTACTTATCAGTTTTTCGTTTTTTCATTTAAAATTTCACTGGGTTTATTTTTCACCTATTTCACTTTTCACGAATTTTTCACAATTTTGTGTATAAATGTGCAAATTTGAGAGCGACGACCATCTGTTAATATGATTATTGCTGCTTCATTCTAACACCCGCGTTTTGAATTGAATATTTGAACATTCGCATATTGCTGTTTCATTCGATCATACGTGTTGTATTCAGTGTTGTCAATTCATTGTCTATTTGAATTTCTCCTGCAGTGTTGAATTTGATGGGCATAAAGACTCAAGGCTAAACAAATTTGTTAAAAATGCATTACGTGCATCATTTTTTAATCCAAAATATGTTTTTTTAAGTAAAATTGTGTGCGACCGCCGTGGCTCAGAGGTTAGTGTGTGCGACCGTGAGCCTACACGCAACATTCGGACCTCGCATTCGAATCCAGTTGCTGTTAAACACCGAATACAGAAAGAGCTATTTTTTTCGGCGGCTGTCCTCAGCAAGCAATCTTGGCTATGAAGAAGCCCCTAACTTGCCAAATTTTGGATCATGTTAATATTTATAATTTTCCGGGGAAATTTTAGTGGTTTCCGGGGCAAATTATAGTACTTTACTTTCCCCAAAAGGACGCCAATTTTTTACACAAGAAAGGTTGGCCACATTGAAAATGTGTTGTGAATATTATTATTTATCTCATTCTAACATAGGGGTTATGCAAAATTTCCAAGCGTCTCTTTTGCTCTTGAAGAAATGGTGCAAGAAATTTTTGTCCATGTATTAGTTTAAGATGAAAAGTTTGTAAAAGTGTTGGTGAAGTGGTTACCTCTGTCTGACAGGGACGTACCTTTATGATGCTTGCGTCCACGACGCAAATATGACGTGATTGTGAAAAGTGAAACAAAAATGTGTCAAAAGCAGGTCAGCGGTGGAAAAATTAAAAAAAAAAGTTCACTTGTTTATTTTTTATAATAAATATGTAAATTAATTTTATTTAAAGTAGATGAGAAGTGTATCACAAAAAATTTTTTACCTAATGTTAGCGTTCTTTTCATTGAATCTTTGCAGATTGTGTTCAGCCTTAGCGCTCCTAACCTCAAAAATGTCGTGGACTGTGGGTGAATTTCATTTATTTATATTTTGAAAATATTGAATAATTTCATTAGTTTGTTTCGTACTATAAATGTGTAATTTTTCAAAATGAATTCAATTCAATTTCAAATTATTGATTTTTTAATAATAAAAAACCTTTTTTATAAAAATAAACATATGAAATAATAAAATTCTAAGGCTTTTTTATTTTCAATCAGCTGTGATAGGTTTATGCGTCAAGTGTGATACCATTTGATATCACTCGTGAGGGAGATGCACATCAGCAGTGACTAATCCAGTGTTGCCAGATACCTGAAATGACTTTCTCCTAAATCTTAAAAAAATACTGAAATTTCCTCCCAAAAGTTAAAAAAATCTCCTAAAATTTTTTTTTTAATTTCCGTAATTTTAAAGGAATTAAACTTCTCATAAAAAAATAAAAATATATACCTACCTAATGTTTTTAATGCAGCCTTTATTTATTCATTTTCGGCTAAACAACAAAAACTTAACAGAAATAAAACATATAACAAATTAATTAAACAAAAAGTGCCATGTTGGGCGGGATTTCATTGTGAGAAGTGAGAACGAGCTTACATTTTGTAAGCTTAAAAATTTTTAACACAATAGGGTGCTTTGACTATTAAAATAGTTGCCAAAATATGTTTTGTTGCCAGTGTTCCCAATGCATCATACTTCGTTATCCAAAAATCCACTAAGGATCCGAAAAATCCCCTAACATAAAATATAAATCTCCTAAACAATTCTTCCTCCTAAAAGGCCAAGAATCTTCTAAATCTAGCAGGAAATCTCCTGATCTGGCAACACTGGACTAATCACACCTGATTGGGATTTGATCATTACTGATTAGAGTGAGCGAGACAACTATATGTTGGAGCACGTTTTAAATCGCCTGTGTACGAAGGTGATTCAAAATCACATGTACACAAAAATACCCATCACATTTTTCACACTGCTAGTGGAAAAATGATGGAGATTGTGATCGAAATTTCGTCACATGTGACCGTCATATGATTGATCAAATGATGGTCACTGTCCTTGCAGGGATCATTTACTTACATGTTAGTGTAGGTAAATTCTGCGCTAAGCTATCGGACACGCTTAGTGGAGGCGTCGGCATGGTTGCGCATCGGAACGATCGCCTTGGCAGCAGAATTGTTGCGTCGAACTATTTGTTTTGCAGCATAGCGAAATGCCAGCGATCGCCAAGCCAGCTAGTCAGCCGCAGCAACACTGACGAAGCATACGGCTTTTCGACTGCGCACTTGGCCCATACGGCAACACGCCAGCGATGCCTTTGCACTTTGAATTTTAAAAAGAACACACAATCGCCGTGCCGAGTCGCACCGACTCGGCAGTTTGGCGTGCGCTAAGGCTGGCAGTATTGACGTGGCGGCCACTGGCAGCGTAGCAGCCGCAACGGCTTCATCAGAGGTTCTGTTCACGTACTGCTCGGCGTTTGTACGTGTGTCGCATAATCGAAAGTAATAATTACGACTCGTTATAGTTGCAATTTGGGACATTTTTTTAATGGAATTTTTGTTGTCGCCGCTGCGCGTTTAGCCAGTGCAGCGAGCGTGCTTTTATCTAATTGTGCTGTACCCGCCGTTCTTGCTGTTGTTCTTGTTATTTTTGCACACGGTGGTGGTAGTTGGTTGAGGTCCTACGAAGTGTAAATCAATAACAGCGAATATCGAATTATTATGAATGTATTGCGTTTCCTCAACGAGACACGGACCGTAAGAAATTCATCACATAGTAATGGGACAGGATGAAAACAACTTTCGGTGCTGCTAGGAAGTAAGAAAAACATCATGGAGAAAACAGCTGGAAACAGTGTTGGGGCGATCGAATTCGTTCTTCCACTCAAGCAGCCTATAACCAAATTGCGCTGGATCACTTCTAAAACACAGGGTCGGCACCTCAAAATTATTAACTGGCCTAAAGACTTCAAAAAGCGCTCGCAGAATTTACCGGAACTGGTCAGAAGGGCATAATTGAGCAGTTTCTAATGTGTTACAACCCAACATTATTGAGAGAAAAAACTAAAATTCAGAAAATCTGGACTTTTATATAAAAACCAACGCGACGTTAAACTGATTTGGAAGAAACAAGTACCGAACACTTTATTATCTATGGCAATAGTACATTACCTATACGAGATTGTTTGCACGCCCTTTTCACGTCTACTATGGTAGCAAAAATCAACTATTCAGTGATTCAGCGTTTCATTGTAGCAAATGCCTACACTAACAAAACGAAGCTACAGGACATGTCAATCTACATATATAAGTATACACGGTGGACGGAAAGTTTCTGCATACAAAAAAAAAACACCGTTAAGGATCATTTGTATTACTTTTCAAAATTTTTTTATTTAAACCACTAAATCATCACTAATCACTAATCACATTGATCATTAATATTGTGTATGTGTGCCATTTTTTCATAGCACTCTAGGACTCGCTTTCGGAAACTTTCGCACAAGACCGACGTTTCGGCCAATGATATGGCATCCCGCTCATGTTTTACTCTCTCAATGAGTTGAAGTCTATTGGCAGGTTTTGGACTCCGAAATACTAAGTCTTGAATCCTGGATAAGATATCTTCAATAGGATTAAGATCTGGCGAATTTCCCGGCCAGTCTTCCCATACTAGCTTAAATAGACTTTTAGCAACACTTATTGACTGTTTCGCCGTATGACATCGCGCACCGTCCTGCATTAAAATCGCTGTAGATCTACGAGGGAACTGCTTAGGATTGCCAAACCATCACATTATTGGGGATTTCCCCATTTCGTTTTCAAATAAAACAAGCAACCAAAATTTTAAGTATATTACAATTGAAACGATGTATGCAGAAACCCGTCCACCGTGTATACTTACATATAAAAAAACTTAACATTTTGTGTGTAGCCAGTGTTCGCTACGGTTCATTCTTTCAGCAACATTTTTTTTGGCATGGCACCGCCCATACAACTCAATTTTTAATATGGAATAGCTTCGGAATTATAAGTCGCTCAGCATTGAAATATTGTACAGCGTCATTCCACCGGTTGTATTGTATGGGCGTTCGACAAGGGGCGTGGCACTTTTTAAATTCCGGTGGCACTTTTTAAATCAGTGGCGTATCCAGGGGGGGATTAGGGGGATAGATCCCCCTTGGTCGGACGATTGAAAAATATGTAGCTTTTTTTAATTTTAAAAACTTTACATCATTTTTGGCTAAATGAGTGCTGTGGTTGTTCAGTGATCTGTCGATCCCACCTCTAATCCCTTCCTTTCCTTGTCCTCTTGTACTTATGTTCCCCCTATTTTCTGCTCCCCGGCTTCGCCGTTTGTATCGTTTAATGTTTATTGTATTACTTGTTACTCGTCATTTACACGTCGATCAATAAACACCATAACCCGACATCAACCCGTTTATTTATTTAACCCGCTCCGCCGCGCATCGATGTTTTCAATTTTGTCTTCAGCAAATCTGACATCGCCGAAAAAGAAAATTTGCAACCTTGAGTCAGCTGTGGAAAATGCTTTCTTTTTCTTATTGGATTTCCAAATGTCATTGTGAGTAGTGAAAGTTCATTTGAGTGCCTACTCTTCATACGACTTTATTTTTAAGAATATTAAAAGAGGCATTTTGTTGTCATGCATTAAAATCCTCTTTAGACGAAGAAATTTTAATTATGTGATACATAGTCACGCCCACTTTCATAAAAGTAGGCAAACTCTTTCTTCAAATATGTACAACTCAAACTCGATTATTCCTGTTAATCTGTCCCAGAACGAAATAAAAAGAACTAAATTAATAACTAAATAACTAAACAATAATAAGTCCCAACCAGGGCCGTAGACAGGATTTTTTTTCGGGGGGGGGTTACTCAAAATAAAGAAATGTAAGGCATTGTTAAATTAATTTTCAATTTGATTGAAAAACGAATTTTATATTTCAGAAAACTAACAAAAGAAAACATTTGTTGCATTCATTGCTCTGTGGGCATAACAAAAAAGAACAAAAACAAACTAAAACACTATAAGACGGCTTTTATCGAGATCCATAAACGATACGCAACTATTGTTAAAAAAGTAATGCGTAAAGCTAAAATTAAATTAATACATAAATTAAAAATGTAATGTGTAAATTATATAAACTAAAAGTTAAATTATTATATAAATTTAAGTAAACCAAAATTTATTGTAATATAAAATTAAGACGCCTAGACTTTTTTTCTGCAAAATCATTAATGACTTCCTCAGTGTTCAAATTAAATCGGCGATGGATACTCATTATGGCTAAGCCATTGAGCCTTTCCTCACCTGTCGAATTTCGCAGAAAAGTTTTTATTCTTTTCAGCGTCGAAAAAGATCGCTCCGCTGTGCATGTAGTGACCGGCATCGTCGCATATATTTTTAGCAATGAGAATATGCTGGGGAAAAATGTCTGGTTGCAATTATTTAATGCTTCAATAGCAGAGGTTGGTGGATTTAATATTTCTTCTTGGCTCCATTTCTTTCTCCACAAAGCAAATTCTGGAGCAAGTGCTGTTGTGTCAACGTTTTTGTAAATTTTGAACTCTTTTGCATCAGAGGCACTAAAAGCAACTTCAGTTTTACAGCATATCGAAGGAATGAAGCAGTTAAGTTTTTTAATGATCGATTTATGTTGAATAAATTTGTCTCGTAGTTGGGTAGAAATATCATCGATAAACGGAACAGCAATAACTACTCTATAGTAAGATTCAGGATCTGTTGTTCGTATACCAATGTCCATTCCTTCTTTTCGGATACATGCGACACGTGGAAGTTTTATTTCTCCATTCACAGACGTTAAAAATGTGCATGCCGATTGAAAGATTTCATTGAAGTTTTCATCTATATTTGTGCGAAAGTCTTCGATCACTTGTAACACAACTTCGATATGCTCAATTGCGCTTGGTAAATCTAAAGTAGGTGATTGTAGAGTCTTACATAATGACAGAGTGAACGAAAATACTTTCGAAGCAATAAATAGGCTCACAACAAATTCGCAGCTTATTAAAGATTTTAGAAGTGAGTTCGCTTTAGATGAGGTTTCATTATCAGGATCAAGCAGTAGCTCCTCAAGTGTCATAATAATTGCCAAAAGCATTTCTTTAAATTTGAGCAAGCCATCATGATTTTCCACCCAGCGAGTTGCGCACATTGATATTAGTTTACTAGATCTAGCTTCCGGGAATAGTCTTTTAATTTGTTCGGTCAAAACAAGAGTTCTCTTGGCCGACTTTTTGAAAAAGGGCGTAACTGTCTTAACAGCTCCAAAGCAATGTCGAATATATTGAATTTTACATGCATGCCCCAATGCTAAGTTCAAGGAGTGGGAACAACAGTGCACGTACAAAGCTGTGGGATATGTTTTTCTAATGATTGCTTGCACTCCACTGAAGCTCCCCTTCATTGCCGCAGCACCGTCATATCCTTGACCTACTAAATAATTTGCGTCTACTCCTATATCTTTTAAGCTTTTCAGAATAACTTCAGCTATATTATGGCCAGTAGATTTTGTTATAGGCACAAATTGCAAAAAATCCTCGCGGAGCACACAATTTTCGTGATCGTCTATGTCAATATAACGTACACAGAGTGACATCTGCTCAATTTGTGTACTATCCGTTGTCTCATCTACTAATACAGAGAAAGATTTCGCTGCATTTACTCTTTCCACAATTTTTCGTTGAATGAGTTCCCCGCAGGTTGCGATTATTTCATTTTGTATAGTAGGACTCAAATAGGTTGCGTTTTTTGCAGCATTTTCAAAATGTCGTTTTGCCTTGGTCCAAGTTTTTGAAAAATTGTCCGCATAAAGAACGCTGGACAAATGGAATTGACATTTTGAGTGCGCTTCAAAACTTTCTATTGCCTTCTTCCAGTTTTTGAATGGTTCAGTTACAAGCGACTTCAATTGTTGGTGAGATCCTTTTCCGGCGCATTCTCCAGCAAAAAGTACACAATATTTGCATAGTGCGCCTTGTCCTTTTTCTTGGGTATAAACAAGCCATTGGTATCTATAAGATTAACATGATTAATTCATGTCAAATAGCATATATTTGGAAATTATACCGTTTCAACCAATGGTATTGAAACTTGAGATTTCGTTTGCCAGTTTTATTAAAACTAAAAGTCTCCGCTGGCATCCACGGTGAAGTCAGAAGGCTGTATTTTTTATTATCATTGATTGGTGTTCCTATAAAGGCGCCAATGTCCGAATTGTTGGTATCTGGAGACTTGAAGGTTTCTGCTGGAGTAGCTACATCATTTAATGTAATGCAGCCTTTTTGCTGCCCAGGAGCACTTTCCTCTGTGCGTTTTTGTTTTTGAAAGCCGTATTCTAAAAGCGAATGTCGTTTTGTGCTCATTTCAGCTTATTTAAACTTGCTGTCTGTTATACAAATGTAACGTAAATCATGTAAACAAAAACAGCTGATCAATAGGGTTTCCTGATTGCAATATCTGCTGCTTTCTTCTATTACAAAAACCAGTGTTGCAGTTCAAATTTGTATGCAAATCGAGAATAGTTTAATTTGCTTGGACTAGCAAGCATTACACACAAAACCAAGGCACATTGAAGAGATAGAAGCAAGGGGTAAGCTGCTTTATCTACCTTTTTTTTGCGGTCTTGTTGTTTTAATGAGGATTGTCAAAATCGTTCATTTTGATTGGTTGCTAGGTTGTTGCTATTTTCAGTTGAGCTTGTGCAATAATGGCGAGCTATTACAAGAATTAGTGCTGCCAACGCACGTCCACAGCAGCGTTGTTAACAATCATATTTTCATATTCTATCATATTTTCTGATTGTTTTCTATTTTTGCAGCTTCTCCAAATCAAATCAAAACCCGACAGCTGACTGAAAATAAGCTTCCAAGCTAAATTAAATTACTAATTTAACTTAATTAGGCACTTGGGCTCAATGTAAACGTAGCCATGCATGGTGTGATTAGTAACGAGTTTAGAATATTATAAATTAAAACAATGTTCTAACATTTCGGGGGGGGTCAGAACCCCCCTAACCCCCCCCCCCTAGCTACGGCCCTGGTCCCAACACTAGTTGAATGCATTCGTGACGTTCATTGCATTGTTCCCGAATTGGAAAAATTCTAAAACGAACCATTATATTCGTCGTCGCCTTTTTATCGAGCAGCTTGGATTGAATCTCGTTGAAAAACAGATCACTAAACGTAAAAAACAACCTCAAAGTAATGATGCTTCCAGTGTTATTCAAAGAATTCGGGGGATTCGCCATTTCCCAAGTACATCAAAACGAGGCCGATGCTACATCTGCACATATAAAAATAACAAAAATCTTTTTGCCACACGCTGTGAAAAGTGTAGAAATTTCATTTGTGCTGAACATAATTTCAAGTTATGCGAAAAATCTACAAATAATTGACAAAAGTTAAAAATTCAATTTTTTTCTAATATATGTAATATTCTAATTTTAATTTCATTCTAAATCTACCTTTATGAAGTTCCAATGTATAAATATGATAGTAAACAATATAATAAACATAAAAAATCACAAAACAGAAATGGTTGTTAATTTTTTTTAGCTTTTTTACAATTAAAAATATATGTGTATGCGCGCGCATACAATTGGACCGATTCGATGTATTTCTCGAGGGACCGATGAGGGTCAAAAAGTACCACGTATTACAAAAACCATGATACAAAAAATAAAGGTAGAGCCAATGCTTTGTCTCAGCCACCATGTTGCGCATCTGACACTAAACGATTTTTTTTGGCATTCTCCTTTGAAAATGTGCTACCGTATTGTTGTTAGAAAATCTCTTGAAAATTTTCGAAATTCGCACTAATATTTTTATACTTTCGCCCAAAATAGACATATTAGTCACAGTGAAAGGTCTATTCCGTGTTTATTTTAAAAAAGATCTTAAAATTCTTAGAACTTTAAATAACACTAATTTAATATTACAGTACATTCCGTTTAGCTGCATCCACCTTCAACGCACATGATTTGGGGCACTTAAGCGAAAAATGCAGCTAAGCGGAATATCCTTAGCGCACCTATATAAAAATGTCAAAAGATATGTAATATATATATCAATATTGTTACGAATACCAGTTCTAGTGGGCTAGTACGAATCACTGGATTGTGCAATTTGAAAAAAACAAACACACTTAGTTCCTCAAACGCAGTCAATAAAACCCAACAGTCACTTTATTTCACAAAGATTTCACTGTCTTTACACTTAAATATTTGCTTAGTTATTCCACGTGACAACTCCGCTAGTCAAAATCAGACTGACTCGCTGCGCCGCACCCGGCTGCCTTTTATACCGGCCATCCGGCCATCGCGCAGATCGTTCTCGCACATTCCGGAGTGGACTAAAGGTTTCCATGATGATCGCGACCATCATTGCCAGGTTAGTCTAGAAATTTCCATCATTGCCAGGTTGGACTAAAAATTGCCATCATTGCCAGGTTGGACTAAAAGTTGCCATCTTTGCCAGGTTGGCCTAAAAGTTTCCATTATTATCGCGGCCGTCGTTGCCAGATTGAAATATAGCACGGCGCGTAGCAACAGGGTTGCTTTGCACAGCGACAGATTGTCTTATCGTTACAATATTGATATATGAAAATTTTGCACGAACGAATCTATTGAAGTATTGAATAGATTACACCAGTGTAAGACTGAACAAATTTTTATTAGCAAACGCTTTTATATGCTATGCATACATAATATGTATGTATACACTGGATATAATGAAAATATGTATGTACATATTCTTACTGATATGCCTTTATGTAAAATAATCGGTAATTTTACCCTGCGAATATTTCTTTTTTGACAATTTCACAACCATTTCCTCCATTTCAAAAGCGACGTTGAAATGATGAAGCGTGCGTGTTGAAATGAGGTAGATTGCTAATAAAATTGAACTCGTAAAAATGTTCCAGTGCTGCTAAACGAAGTATTTTTCATACAAATAAAAAAAACTTGCTCAAAAACAGGGCTGTTAAACGGAAATGCAGCTAAATGTGAAATTTTCAAAGAAAATTCGGTTTGCGAAGTAGTATTTTGGCCAAATCATGCAGCTAAGCAGAAAATGCACCTAAGTGAATAGGCAGCTAAACGGAATGTACTGTATATCGAAGTGGCATCACGACACAAGCTTTTTACGAATACGAAGAACGTCAATTAGAACGTTTATTGTCAAAAAATTCGACCTTTATTTTTTGTATCATGACAAAAACCATATCGTCTGCCACTATGCTAGTATGATCTTTTTCTTAGTACTTAGAGGTTCGATTGTGGTATTCTCCGAATTGCTGTTCTAGGCATATCTATGTGTTTAAGAGTGATTCTCTCTGGTTCGTTGCAGTGGCTGCCTCTATATGAGACACATTTAGGCCTATATGACCCGTTGTGATACCACAAATTTCAGCCGTTCGAAATGTGTATGCACAACACTCGCACTGTTGCGATTCTTGTAGTTCTCATCAGTGATGCCAACAAATTTTTGAAAACATCCCTACCGCATCTCATGAAAATCCCTATTTTTCCTTACGCAAATGTAAATTTTCCTTACATGTTTCCCTACATATATTTTCAAACATCGAAATCAAACGTCGCAAGCTGCAAACTTGCATTTGAAATTATTCGTTTCGATTTTTTCAAGCCATTCCTTGAATTCATCCATTTCCATCCAGCTGTCGTTAAATTTTTACTTTCGATACTTAACTTTTGCTCGCTTCGAAGAACCCGTTCCCAAAAAAGAAGATGAATCGGAAGAATTGCTCATTGTTCTATAAACAATTTTAAGTATTGAAAATGAAAAAAGTATAACTTTTGAAGCAACTTACGATTTTCTCTCCTTAGCCCTTTCGCTATTTTGTTGCCATATGGCAACATTCTACTTTGTGGACGTCTGAACTCTCTGTGGTTTCATGAATACAGTGGACGTCCAATATAACGAATCTTATATTGTACCCCCAATTTGTTAAATTGAAAAGTTCGTTAAATCGATCGAAATTTTTTTGTTTTAAACCATCCTTCTTAGGGCCAATTTTTCAGTGCTAGTTTAAACCCAGTTCAAACGTAGTTTGCTTGAACTTTGTTCTGGGTAATAATTTTCGGCCTCGCGGTTTCCGCTCGGCTATATTTTCGTTTCTGCACTCCTGTTCTTTTGTCTATTGCTTTCCCTTCTCCCTACTCCATCCATTTCGACACACTGTTACAACTCGTTTCTTTTTTTCTCATGTGTACATCGAGTCGATGAAGTACCGTTAGCCTCGATATAAGTCGAATTCGTAGAAGCAACGGTAGCGACTGTATTGCTATTTCTCCTCGTATGTATGTATGTATGTACTCATTTCTGTACTGCTGTTCTTTGTCTATTTATTTCCCTTTACTTAGTTTTTTTTCGACACGCTGCATAACGTATTCGTTTCCCCACCCCCATATGTACATCGAAGTACCGTTAGATCTCGCTATAAGTCGAATTCGGCAAAGCGTTGGTATTGAAGGGGTCGGGTATGTTTTGGGAAAAAGTTGCTTCGGACGGACCTGCTGGACAGTTCGGACGGACGACAAAAAGGAAGTCGACGAATAACCAGCCAGGAGGACGGTCGTGTGCGGAAAGCGATACCAACAATTCCGAAAATTAAATTAAAATTTCAATAATTTAAATGTAAACTTACAAAAATACTACCAATACCAACAATTACAAAAAAAAAAAATTAAAACAAATTAAACCGTTTTTAAGAAACCATAAATTCTTAAGCAGTAGTGAACCAAAAGGGCTGCTGCGCGTGCTCGAATACAAACAGTTACAACGAACCATTTGCGCATGTTTAAAGAAAAATTTCAATAATTTAAATAAACCATAAATTCTTAAGCAGTAGTGAACCAAAAAGGCTGCTGCGCGTGCTCGAATACAAACAGTAACAACGAACCATTTGCGCATGTTTAAAGAAAAATTGCAATAATTAAAATGTAAACCTACAAAAATATTACCAATACCAACAAATACAAAAATTAAAACAAATTAAACGATTTAAAGGAACCATAAATGTTTAAATCGGTCGCGTGCGAAAGGCAGTAGTGAACCAAAAAGGCTGCTGCGTGTGCTCCAATACAAACCAGTAACAACGAACCAGTTGCACATGTTTTAAAAGAAAAAAAAATTTGCAATAAATTAATGTAAACTAACAAAAATACTACCAATACCAACAATTACAAAAATTAAAACAAATTAAACGTTTTTAACGAAACCATAAATGGTTAAATCGGTCGTGTGCGAAAAGCAGTAGTGAACCAAAAAAAGGGCTGCTGCGCGTGCTCCAATACAAACAGTAACACGAACCATTTGCACATGTTTTAAAAGAGAAAATAAAATTTTGTAATAATTTAAAATGTAAACCTACAGAAATACTACAAATACCAACAAATACGAAAATTAAACAATTCAGCAAGAACCATCAGCCGGGGAAAAAGCGAGGCCCAGGACGAATTTCGCCGTTTAAGATAAGTTTAAGTTTGGTTAAGGGACTTGTAATTTTGCGTGTTTATATTTAATTTATAATTCATTTATATTTTAATAATTAATTTAATTTATATTAATTTAATTTATTTCACTCGAGTGAAAACGATGAACCTATGGCCATATACTATATGACTAAAAATTAAATAAATACAAAACCAAAATGAATTCCACTACTAAATAAAAGTCCCTGTTATTAGTTTGGTCTGTGGGAAGTTGGGGCAAGGATGTGGGGGGAAGGGGGCTTTCCTTTTGTGAATCGGTTGTTAGGATTTTAATGTAAATACTTTTTGTTCGTCCGTCTGTATCTCAAGAAATATATCGCGTGCATACATTTCGTTTCTGGCTACGAAGGATGAGTCTGTAGTACAGGAATCCTCAGGTGCCTTAATGGATACCACGACTGCTGAAGCTACGGGTGATGACAGATGCGCGCGTAGGCATCAGGGATTCCCATGAAGATTCGCCACAGACCAGGTGCACGGTTCCTGCATACACCTGATTCGTAACAGAAAATGGCGCCCAACGTGGGGCCTCTACGTTAGTGAGGTCAAATTGTCCGTCGGTCTGGTTGTTCTTTCGCAGTAGTGCTTCCGCTGGGGTGGTTTGGATTGTTGGAATCTTTGGTTAAATACCAGAAGGTCCTACCAATGCCCAAGCGGTGCATCGTCGCGGGAAGAAGTTAGCAAATTTAATTTTTTTGTTGGGGTTTTTGTTTTTACTTCTTCTTTTATATTCACATTGGATTGCAGAGTAAGGGTAGCTATATGTATCCTAGACTGACCAGTGTGCGATCAGAAGAGGAGCTCTCATCTTGAATAAGGTTAATTAAAACGTCAGCGCTACCGCGGCAGTGTGGATATTGTGGGTTCTTGACTGTAACTTGCCACCACAGCTGTAAACGCGGATTTATAGCTAAGCGAGGGCAAAACCGATTCCATTTATTTTTGGGGGTTTGCATCCATTGTACCCACTTCTTACAGGCCAAACGACTAGCTTCATATATTGTTCTGTATTTTATTTTGTGCATTCTAAAATTTTGCATGTTGTAACATAGGTGTAAGTTGAATTGTTTTATTGGTAATTTGCATGTACATTTCAGTACCGACTGTACGAGAAAAAAAAAAAAATAAAATAAATTTTTGTAAAACACTGTCGCGGACACATATATTGTAAAGTTATACCGCTTTTGACGCTACACTGACTGTACCAACTGGTTGCACATACTATCGTCCTATTGATAGTATATACCGTCGTACTTTTGACGCTACACGGACTGTACCAACAGGTTGTACATACTATCGTCCTATTGATAGTATATACCGTCGTACTTTTGACGCTACACGGACTGTACCAACAGGTTGTACATACTATCGTCCTATTGATACATAGTATATACCGTCGCACTTTTGACGCTACACGGACTGTACCAACTGGTTACACATACTATCGTTCTATTGATAGTACATAACACCACACCTTTTGACGGTACACACAATGCCCCTACGACATAGTAACGACAATATGCCTATTACACGAGCCCAAGCTCAACAACTCACCGAAAGCGCAGGCGAGGCGGTTCCTTCCGGTGCAGTAGAAGTCGCAGCCACAACAATGGCTGGTACAGCTCCACATATTGCAACGAATGTCGTGGTGGAGGGAGCGAGTCAGTCGCAGGTTTTACAGGAGAGCAGAATCGAGAGTATGGTAGGGGAAATTGTGACAGCAGACAGGCAGACAACAATTATAAATGGATTGGAGGTTCGCATTGCGCAACTCATAGAGGAGAAGTTAGAGGCAAGTCTGAATAGCATTCTGGGCAGGCTAAATGCGGCAAATGTACCGCCGCGTGACAATAATCCTGTTAATCAGGCTAATCCTATTCCTGATTTTCCACAAGACTTGCCGTACCCAAATGCTAATAACACTAATCGTAATCTTCGGTTGCCTGCTCCACTACGCATGAGTGATGGGTCGGCCATCACCAATTCTGGAAAAGTAGCTCATTTAATATCAAGTTGGGATATCAAATTTGATGGCACCCCCAAACTTTCGGTGGAGAATTTTATTTTCCGCATTGAATTACAGGTGATGGATACTTTATACGGGAATTTTAGTTTGCTCTGCGAACATGTACAAGGGCTGTTCATCAAAGAGGCCAAAGACTGGTACTGGCGATATCGTCGATCAGTCGATCAGGTGGATTGGTCATCATTGTGCCATGCTTTGCGTACGAATTTCGGGGAGCACAAGACAGACACGGACATTAAAGACGCAATGCGAAACAGGCGGCGAGGCGCTGCAGAATCATTTGACGATTATCGTAATGCAATTTTAAAAATTGCCGAAAATTTGAATACACCTATGTCCGAGTCTGAGCTGGTAGAAATAGTACAAAGAGGCTTGCGTCCACGTATTCGACAGCAACTATTGTACGTGAACATTTACTCCATGGCAGAATTGCGGAAGATGTGTCTCAAGGGTGAAAGTTTGCAAAATGAAATTGCGAAAGCAAATTTGGCACCGAACCCTCGTCTTAATTTGCCACGACGGCAGATTAGCGAACTTAAAGTAGATGAAAGTTTTGAAAAGGTCGAAGAAGGCGAAGTCAACGTCGAAGTTGACGAAATAGCTAGAAGTGCGAGGAAATTGATCTGCTGGAATTGCCGCAAGGACGGCCATAGCTATTTCGATTGCATGGAGGAGAGGTCCATATTCTGTTACGGGTGTGGAGCGCCGAAAGTTTACAAGCCCAATTGCGACGCTTGCAAGTCGGGAAACTTGAAAATGAGCGAGGCTCGCAAACCGGGCCCTCGCCAAGACCAGCCTCGCAAAAAGTAAAAACCTCACTCAGCGCACCCATAAATCAACTGGTTGGGAATTTAGAAGATAACTGTACTGTGCAGTCTAGGTTTCCAATTATTTCATACCAAGAGCGTTTACAAAAACATAGTGACAATCATAATACTGTATTACAAAAGCAAACACAAAAAAAATCACATCGTCAATTGCGTTCTTCACAGCGTATAAGTAACTTTCGGGCAAATGTCAAGAACCAACGGCATCAGCTAGCTAATATTCATGCTATACAGCGCAAACAATCTGATCTGCGTCCGTATGCTGAGATAAAACTTTTAGGGCAAAATTATCTGGGGTTACTCGACAGTGGCGCACAAGTTTCTTGCATTGGTAGCACGCTGGCAAATGAGGTTTGTAACCGGGAAAATTTCAAGCAACACAAAACGTCGGTGCAGACAGCCGACGGCCGTACACAACTAGTTTTCGGAATATTTCCACTAGAGGTCCAGTTCAAATCTCAACAAGCCATTATCGAATTCTACGTTGTTCCAAATTTGTCACAACAGCTTATTTTGGGTGTTGATTTTTGGAGAAAATGTCATGTTGCGCCGAACGTCATTGCCGAAATTGATATTTGCACAAATACAGATGTGGGTAGTGAAAATACAATTGTATTAACGGAGCAGCAGAAAAATAAATTAGAAGCAATAAAAAGGTTATTTCCGTCTTTTGAGGTTGAAGGGTTGGGCAAAACCACTCTAGTGGAACATAAGATTGAAGTCGAAGCAAATGTCCGTCCGATTAAACAGCGATATTTTCCTATATCTCCCGCTGTTGAAAAGCTTGTACATAAAGAAGTAGATGAAATGGTGCAGTTAGGGGTAATTGAGGAAGCACCGCATAGTCCATGGTCAAGTCCGGTTGTTTTAGTCCGAAAAGGGGAAAAGGTCCGTCTGTGTTTAGATTCAAGAAAGGTAAATGCCATCACAATTAAAGATGCCTACCCTTTACCACATATTGAAGGAATATTAAGTAGGCTGCCAAAAGCAAAGTATATTTCTACACTCGATCTCCGTCGGGCTTTCTGGCAAATACCATTAGCCACAGGATCGCGCGACTACACATGTTTCACAGTGCCCAATCGTCCACTTTACCGATATTGCGTCATGCCTTTTGGGTTGTGCAATGCGCCACAAGCGTTATGCCGCTTGATGGACAAGGTAATTCCTGCACAGCTGAAGGACAAAGTTTTTGTATATTTAGACGACCTTTTGATTGTTTCGTCAACGTTTGCTGATCACCTGTCAGTCCTTGCGGAGGTGGCTCATAACTTGCGGAAAGCAGGCCTGACTATTAATGTTGCAAAGAGCAAATTTTGCATTAAAGAAGTTAAATACTTAGGATATATTGTAGGAAACGGCATACTGCGTACTGACCCTGAAAAGGTGTCAGCGATCAGCGACTACCCGCCACCCAAAACTGTAAAACAGTTGCGTCGCTTTCTCGGTATGACGGGGTGGTATCGACGGTTTATTGACAATTATGCTGCTACGACCGCATCACTTACAAATCTTTTGAGGAAAGGCAAGGGCTTTAAGTGGTCAGAGGAAACACAAACTGCATTTGATGCACTCAAACAGAAACTCACTTTCGCGCCAGTATTGGCCAACCCTGATTACACCAAACCTTTCATTATCCAGTGTGATGCTAGTACGCTTGGATTGGGAGCTATTTTGGCTCAGAAAAACAGGGACGGGATTGAGGTACCAATAGCATATTTTTCCCGCAAACTCAATAAAGCACAAAGCAATTATAGTGTCACCGAATTGGAATGCCTTGCTGCCATATTGAGTCTGAAAAAATTCCGAGCCTACGTAGAGGGCCAAGAATTTACTATAGTTACCGATCACGCTAGTCTTAAATGGCTGATGAAGCAGCCAGATTTATCTGGTAGGTTGGCACGCTGGTCCTTAAAACTACAAGGATTCAACTTCAACATTGAGCATAGACGTGGTTCGCAAAATGTTGTGCCCGATTGTCTGTCTCGACAAAATTTCGGACCGGAAATAAGCGAAATAGAGTTCGAACCCATAGTCAATCTGAATTCACCAGCTTTCGAAACGGCTGAGTATTCAGATTTGAAAAATAGGATTAAAGAGGGTGAAGCTCGTTTGCCGGATTTGCGTATCCTTGGCAAACATGTTTATAAGCGCAATGAATTTGCAGATGGCGACGCCGAACGTGAAATGTCCAACTGGAAGCTCTGGCTACCTAAAGATTTGGTTAATGAGGTGGTTAGCAGCGCTCACTGTCCGCCCAATAGGTGCCACGGTGGCATAGCAAAAACTCTGGAACGCTTGCGCAAGAACCTGTTTTGGCCAAATATGGTAACAGACGTAAAGAATTTTATTGCGAAATGCGATGTCTGCGGAAAAGGCAAAGCTCCTAATCGGATTTTGCGGCCACCAATGGCTGGCCTATACGCGACGCAGCGTGCATTCCAAAAACTTTATATTGACCTTTTAGGGCCATATCCGCGTTCAAAGAAAGGTAATATCGCCATACTCATTGTGCTTGACCATCTTACGAAATTCCCTTTAGTGAAGGCAATTCGAAATGCCAATTCCGGAGCAATCTGTGAGTACCTGCGGGAAAACGTCTTTAGCATTTTCGGAACGCCTGAAATCATTTTGACTGATAATGGGAAGCAATTCAAGTCCAGCCAGTTTAATAACCTTCTGGACGAACGTGGCATTCGCCACATATACACTGCACTCTACAGTCCGCAAGCGAACGCTAGCGAGCGAGTAAATCGATCAATTTTGGTAGGCATTCGCTCGTACATTGGTAAAGACCAAACAAATTGGGATCACAATCTGGCAAACATTGGAGAAGCACTGCGCAGTGCATACCACCAAACAATTGGCTGCTCACCTTATTACGCGGTGACCGGCCAGCAAATGTTATCTCATGGGCGTGATTACGAACTCTTGCGTAGACTACAATCTTTTGAAGATACTGTCGTAGATAGGACTGACAAAATCAAACTGGTTCGTGAAGCTTTAAGCGCCAATATCGCAAAAGCGCATGAAACGTCAGCAAATCGCTACAACTTGCGTAGTCGTACAAAGAGATTCGCAATAGGCGATAAAGTATATAGAAGGAACTTTGTACTTAGCAATGCCAGGAAGCGTTTTTGTGCTAAATTTGCACCAAAATTTGTAATAGCCAGGGTGGTTGGAGCGAAGGGCAATAATCTATATGAACTACAAGACGAGGAAACAGGGAAGCGAGAATTTTATCACAGTAAAGATATCCAAGAATGTAAATCTTAAAGTGCACCCTTTTCCAAAACTTGCAGCTGTACCGCAATTTTTGTGTTGTTCTGGGTAATAATTTTCGGCCTCGCGGTTTCCGCTCGGCTATATTTTCGTTTCGGCACTCCTGTTCTTTTGTCTATTGCTTTCCCTTCTCCCTACTCCATCCATTTCGACACACTGTTACAACTCGTTTCTTTTTTTCTCATGTGTACATCGAGTCGATGAAGTACCGTTAGCCTCGATATAAGTCGAATTCGTAGAAGCAACGGTAGCGACTGTATTGCTATTTCTCCTCGTATGTATGTATGTATGTACTCATTTCTGTACTGCTGTTCTTTGTCTATTTATTTCCCTTTACTTAGTTTTTTTTCGACACGCTGCACAACGTATTTGTTTCCCCACCCCCATATGTACATCGAAGTACCGTTAAATCTCGCTATAAGTCGAATTCGGCAAAGCGTTGGTATTGAAGGGGTCGGGTATGTTTTGGGAAAAAGTTGCTTCGGACGGACCTGCTGGACAGTTCGGACGGACGACAAAAAGGAAGTCGACGAATAATCAGCCAGGAGGACGGTCGTGTGCGGAAAGCGATACCAACAATTCCGAAAATTAAATTAAAATTTCAATAATTTAAATGTAAACTTACAAAAATACTTCCAATACCAACAATTAAAAAAAAAATTAAAACAAATTAAACCGTTTTTAAGAAACCATAAATTCTTAAGCAGTAGTGAACCAAAAGGGCTGCTGCGCGTGCTCGAATACAAACAGTTACAACGAACCATTTGCGCATGTTTAAAGAAAAATTTCAATAATTTAAATAAACCATAAATTCTTAAGCAGTAGTGAACCAAAAAGGCTGCTGCGCGTGCTCGAATACAAACAGTAACAACGAACCATTTGCGCATGTTTAAAGAAAAATTGCAATAATTAAAATGTAAACCTACAAAAATATTACCAATACCAACAAATACAAAAATTAAAACAAATTAAACGATTTAAAGGAACCATAAATGTTTAAATCGGTCGCGTGCGAAAGGCAGTAGTGAACCAAAAAGGCTGCTGCGTGTGCTCCAATACAAACCAGTAACAACGAACCAGTTGCACATGTTTTAAAAGAAAAAAAAATTTGCAATAAATTAATGTAAACTAACAAAAATACTACCAATACCAACAATTACAAAAATTAAAACAAATTAAACGTTTTTAACGAAACCATAAATGGTTAAATCGGTCGTGTGCGAAAAGCAGTAGTGAACCAAAAAAAGGGCTGCTGCGCGTGCTCCAATACAAACAGTAACACGAACCATTTGCACATGTTTTAAAAGAGAAAATAAAATTTTGTAATAATTTAAAATGTAAACCTACAGAAATACTACAAATACCAACAAATACGAAAATTAAACAATTCAGCAAGAACCATCAGCCGGGGAAAAAGCGAGGCCCAGGACGAATTTCGCCGTTTAAGATAAGTTTAAGTTTGGTTAAGGGACTTGTAATTTTGCGTGTTTATATTTAATTTATAATTCATTTATATTTTAATAATTAATTTAATTTATATTAATTTAATTTATTTCACTCGAGTGAAAACGATGAACCTATGGCCATATACTATATGACTAAAAATTAAATAAATACAAAACCAAAATGAATTCCACTACTAAATAAAAGTCCCTGTTATTAGTTTGGTCTGTGGGAAGTTGGGGCAAGGATGTGGGGGGAAGGGGGCTTTCCTTTTGTGAATCGGTTGTTAGGATTTTAATGTAAATACTTTTTGTTCGTCCGTCTGTATCTCAAGAAATATATCGCGTGCATACATTTCGTTTCTGGCTACGAAGGATGAGTCTGTAGGTCAGGAATCCTCAGGTGCCTTAATGGATACCACGACTGCTGAAGCTACGGGTGATGACAGATGCGCGCGTAGGCATCAGGGATTCCCATGAAGATTCGCCACAGACCAGGTGCACGGTTCCTGCATACACCTGATTCGTAACAACTTGGTTTAAATTTAAACTTAGTTTAAACGACAAAGCAGTTTTTCAGTGCTAGTTTAACTGGAGCAAATATTTGTCATTTGAGTATGGCAATACTGGCAATATTTGTATCTAGATAATAATTTTCCCGTGTTTTGATTGTCATTCGTAAATAAATTCTTTGGGCTCAAATAATGTATTTCATAAAAAAAATTCAAAATAAGCAAACGCAGCCCAAATTTTTCTTTTCGGGAAATCGAATGTCTTCTTGCACTTGTGAAAAAAAATGAAGAAGTGCTAAAATACAAGAAGACAGACCGCGTGAGTGCCGAGGAAAAACAAACCAAATGGAACGAAATTGAGGACGATTTCAATTCAAAATTTGTTGATAACTTCCAGTGCGCGAAAACGTTGCGCACAAAGTATAAAAATCTAAAAATTAGTGAAAACAAGAATTTCGCTCACGACAGGCAAGAACTGTACAAAACAGTACAAACAAAATGAACTGTCAGCTGTTGAGTTTAAACTTAGTTTGACCGTGGAAGGTTGGGCGTTTAAACTGAGTTTAAACTTCAGTCTAGTTTGACTGAAAAATTCTATTTTAAAGAAGGCCCTTAAAGAAATAAGTCTCACAAATTCAGTTTTTAACCTTATGCCTGTCCCTTGGTGTCTATTTGACCCCAGGCGGAATTAAAAAACGGTTGAGCGGTTTTGTGCACTCGTCTACTTGTGTTATTTAGTGTTTATCGCGCTTACAACCCAATAACAAATCTAGAAAAACACTTTTCGGGGCTTTCCCATTTTCTTTTGTGATTTATGTGTAACATTTCTTCATGTTTTTCCAGTAAATTATATAACCGTTTGATTGGGGTCATCCTGACCCCAAAGGACAGCGAACGCAATTTTGAGCAAAGGACAGACAGAAGGTTAAACAAATATCTTGTTTTATTCCAGTGTATACAGTGAAAAAGTCTTCGATGCGCGATTGCCTCTTTACCGCAAGTAAACTTTTCTGTATGGCAATTGCTTTTGATTGATTATTGAAATTTAAATTTTTAAAAGAAAAAAGCCGATCGAACGCAACACAAATCCTGTGAAAATGATCAGCAATGCATATAAGCAGAATTTGAAAATGTTGGTAACTTGACTTAGATTTGACTTGACTTGACTTAAATTTAAAAGTTTTAACGTAACAAAAACAAAAACAATCGAGGTACCGTTCACTTCACGAAACCAAACATTAATTGTTATTGTAAAGAATGTGAATGCTCAAATAAAAACAATTCGAAGGGAGAAAAACAACATAAATATCGAATAGCGAATTTCACTTTTGTTCGTAATATAGAAACATCAATGGAAAAGTTTGGCCGTACGTTAAATCGAAAATTCGTTAAATGGAAATTTCGTTATACTGGACGTCCACTGTACATTTTTTGTTGGTCCTTAGAATAGTTTGAAGTTTTAGGAAAAATACGAAATTAATAAACTGAATATTTAAGTTTAAAGAAGAGAAGTATACACTTTTTTAATGGTATACCTTGACATAGTAAAGGAAGAAGAAACAGACAAATTAGATAGCTTTTTAATTTGACGTTTTCTTTCAATTTAGATACTTTTTTTTTAATTTTGGCTGAAGTAAATTAAGAAATATTTAAATTTTCGTTATGCGTAAAAAGTGTTATGTTTATGTAATTATTACAGCCACAACGATTTGACTACTCTCATAGAAAAACACTCTAAAATACAGGGTCCGAGTATAAAAATGTCTTATGGAATGTTGCAATATAACCACATAGAAGCCTAAAACGTAAAATTTAAAATTTTAACTTTCCCCAGTAAAAACCTGTAGCCCTTTCGCTACAGGTAAATCAGAATCTGATTAATAAATTAAATAAATTGAAAAATGTACACGAAAACGCGGCAAAATTGAAATTAAGCAAATATGCTGACAAATGTGTATGTTCAAGCACAGACCAAATACATGAAAAGCCTTGCTAGCCAGTGAGTGTGTTCAAGCATGTATGAACAATTTACTTGCCAAGATTGCCACATTGAAAAAATTTGAACGCACAAAAAGAAATTATATGCGAACAGAAAAAAATTTTTTTTTTAATATAGAGACAAATTTCAGATTTTTGAAATTCCCTATGTTTAAGTAAATATTAAAAAACTGTCCTTTTTCCCTACATCGCAAATTTAAGGCTGAATTTCCCTACATGTAGCCTCTTTCCCTAAGGTTGGCATCACTGGTTCGCATCTGCTTTATGTGGCCCATAGTCAAATAATAAAGTCATCCCGATAGGTGACGTCTATTAGTTTACGTACTCTTATTTTGATAGCTGCCATTTATGTTTTCTCTACATTCTCACATGAATGAAATTTGTCTGTCAAATTTTAACCTTTTCATTCATAATATAAAATATTAAAAAAATATTTTATTGAAAATTTATTTGAAAATTTTAACTGAAGTGCAGTGCAGTGAAAATCAAAAATGCCAGCGACGTGCTGCTTTAACAAAACCACATGGGACCAAAAAGTTTCAATGTTTTGTGTACCCAGTGAAATAGATTAACGCTGCACCTGAAGACATTGATGAAGACATACATTTAGATGACAACTTTTTGAAACTGTTTTGTAAAACCCATTCGCATTATTTAAATAATTTCTTTATATGATACGCATTACCCTTGCATATCTATGTTTATGTGTTTTCTGTATATGTACATACAGTACACAACATATATACTCCATTGCTTGTAGCTGTTTGAATACACATTTGAAAAAGGGTTAAAACCGAAAAAAATTTCGAATGAGTTGAATTCAAACCACTTTGAGAGAACAGTTGTCAAAATAAGAGTACTTGACATAAAATGTCACTGTCGGGATGACTTTATTATTTGACTATGATGTGGCCCAGCCCAAGCTGAGATTCGAACCTAGGGCCACGGTATGAAAAACTAGCGCGCTACCCGCTGGACTATCAACGCCGGCCACTATGGCAGATCTCATCGTAATTTACATCGCCTATATTCGACCGAAAATGTAGTGTAATTCACACCGATGCGGCTTATTGAGAGCGTACACCTCAAAACTAACTCCAGTAACTTTTTATTTAAA
Source organism: Melieria crassipennis (assembly GCA_963668005.1). NCBI lineage: Eukaryota > Metazoa > Arthropoda > Insecta > Diptera > Ulidiidae > Melieria > Melieria crassipennis. Next base: position 32,944,920 of record OY764963.1, on the reverse strand, counting down.
ATAAAAGTTTCTGAATCAAAGAATTAAGCGATATTTTGCGCAGACTTTGTAGATAAATATATATTCACTTGGATATATGTGAACTCTGTAAGCCCCAAGGGTATGTATGATCAGTACCCAAAATGTGTACAAGTTGTACGAATTGTTTTACAATGTTTTACAAATCATTGGAACTCACCTTAACGAAGTGATAAAAGAGTACGGCGCCAACTGCGGACAGAGCAAACCACACGAAAACTGCAAATGTCGAGATATGCGAAATGTCAAAGGCGTGCAGGAGTGTCGAGATGGCCAAGGCGGCTGCATGGCAAAACATAAAAGGCATGAACAGGCGCTCGAGTATGTCCCATGGTATTTCGGCAGACTTCTGTGGCAGTGCAGAGATGGAGCCACGCCTGAGAGATGCGCGGCGCGATGCACGACGCTGTAAATAAAATTGTGTTAAAGGAAAAATTTTGAAATATTTTAAATATTAAATGAACTAAGGAATTAAGTAGCATTGATGAAAAAAAAACTAAATAATTATATTGTCTAACAATAATACCTAAGTAATTTCATACATTAATTTTTGTATGGCCTAAGTGGGCTTCGCCTAAGCCACTTTAACCTGCCTATATAAGCCATCAATAATTTGTGAATAACTATTACGTGCTAAGAACTTTATAATAAGTATAAGCAAGTATGTTTTGCGAAAATAAGTTTTTCCTGGTCAAAGCTTGACAAAACCAAACTGACTGGCAACATCATTCCTGACTGCCTTCGAAATTCATTTTCGAAATATCCCGCAACCGTTCGAACCATACATGCGATCACTGTTGCCAACTTATGCTTTTCGCACTAAATTTAGTGCTTTTTGAAAATCAAAACGCGGAAAATATTGAGTTTGGTACTTGGTGCGTTTTTTAGTGCTTTTTTTTATTTCAAAGACACCAAGGCTAATTCATGCTTGGAAAAAATGTCATTTTTTTTTAATAACTGGATTGTTATCCCTTCGTATGGCCGTGATGCAGATCTGCATCATACCGTTTAAACCCAATTATTCCGCGATGTGGATACAGCACTGGAACAAAAGGTTTTTGTTGCCGTTCTGTATCGTTTATTTCATATGTTTGTATCTGGTAACAATACAAAAAGCTGACGTTTTGATCATATTGCTACGATGAAGCACTTTGTGCTGTGCTATGCATGAATGCATAGCACACTGTTACGAATACCAGTTCTAGTGGGCTAGTACGTATCTCTGGACTGTGCAATTTAAAATAAAAACACACTTAATTTCTCAAACGCAGTCAATAAAAACCAACAGTCACTTTATTTCACAAATCTCACACTTTACGGTCTTTACACTTAACTATTTGCTTAATTACTCCGTGTGGCACCTTCACTAGTCAAAATCAGACTGACTCGCTGCGCCGCACCCGGCTGCCTTTTATACCTGTCCGGCCATCGCGCAGATCGTTCTCGCACATTCCGGAGTGGGCTTAAGGTTTCCATGATGATCGCGACCATCATTGCCAGGTTGGACTAAAAGTTTCCATCATTGCCAGGCTGGACTAAAAGTTACCATCATTGCCAGGTTGGCCTAAAAGTTTCCCTTATTACCGCGGCCGTCGTTGCCAGATTGAATTATAGCACGGCGCGTAGCGACAGGGTTGCTTTGCACAGCGACAGACTGTCTTATCGTTACAATACTTTAGGCATGCACTTTGGAGTACGGCAAATTTGGTATAATTCGCTTGGTATAGTCCGATATGGCAAGGGTGGTTCGCGAAGGAATGGGCTGTGCGAGAATGGTCGAGCGGTTTCCAATTGGAAGTTGCAAGAAACTTTGGCGCGATAAGAAAAATGGTATAAAATCAGCAGTGTGCAGCACAAAGATTCGAGTCTTAGCTGAGCAAGCAAAGTAGAAACACATGTAGATACAAAGTGTGAATCTGTAAATAAAGTGATTGTTGATTATTGACTGCGTTTGCGCTGAGTGATTGAAGGTGTTTTATTTTCAAACACAATCCAGTATACGAACTTAGAGAAGTCATTTTCGTAACATTTGGTGTCAGAAGTGGGATTGTGCCACTGAAAATAAACAAGAGAAAAATAAAATAAAATCATAAAAACGCAGACATGGTTAGACTCGAGCTGCTGAAGGTGGACCAGCTAAAGAAGGAGCTGGCTGCCTGGAATTTGCCGACTGCTGGCGGGAAGGTGGAGTTGCAGCTGCGCTTGCGAGAGGCGTGTGAATCACGAGGCATTGATTGGACTGCGCACAAGTTCGGAACGCAGGAGCTAGATTCGTCGGCCAAGGTGGAGGAAACGCCTGCAGGTGCTGCGTCGCTGCAAAGTACGGCTGCAGCGGCTGCGCCACTACAAGCATTGGACATGAGCCAGCTAATGGTTGCACTTAAAGGCATGTTCGACACTTCCAACCGTGAAATGGCAGCGAAACTGAAAACTACGAATCAGGAAATTTCGGCAAAAGTCGAAACGGCGAACCGAGAAGTGGCAGAGCGAATGGAAAACAAGCTTCAGGAAAATTCTGCACGTTTGGAACAGAAAGTGGAAGAAATCTCCAACAAGCTCGGTGGAGGTGGTGGAGCACCTGGGAGCTCAAGTGGAGCACTTGGATAAACGAGTCGACGGCCTGGATGATTCTCTGAACAGACGAGTTGACGACCTGGATGAGTCCTTAAACAAACAAGTTGACAGTCTGGAAGATTCGATGCACAGAAAGATAAAAGAGCGGCTTAGAGAGGTACAGCCACGAGAATGTTTGCCGCCGGTTCCGGAAAGTTTCGCCACCCGGACAGAAGTGCCTACTTATGATGGTGCTACGCCGTTCGATACATTTAAACTGCAATTCGACTTGGTTGCTTTGGAAAATCAGTGGACCGATATCAGGAAAGGTCGGAGATTGGCACTAGCGCTGAAAGGTCCCGCGGCTGAGGTAATGAAATCAGTTCCGGAATGTTCGACAAGTGATTACGAGGCCATCATGAGAGCGTTGGCAGCGAAGTACAGCAACGAGCACAACCATACGCTGTACTACTGCGAGCTGAAGAACCGCAGGCAAAGAGCCAACGAGGCGCTGCAGACATATGCAGCAGACATTGAGCGGCTCGTACAGTTGTGCTACCCGAAATTCGGCGCTGATGATCTCGAGAGGATGAAGATTGAGTCGTTTATTGAAGGTCTTCATGATCCAGAGACACGTCGCAGTGCGTTGATGATGGGCAAGCCGACATTTAATGCGACGGTAACCAGCGCGATGACATATGAGGCGACATGGATTGGGAGCACTCGATATGCACCTGCAAGGATACGCCAAATTCGATCGGACAACGATATTGCGATCCAGGCCATAAGCTCTGAGACACCAGGCAGGCCACGGGTGGTCTCCTCTAAAATTGTTTGCTGGGCATGCGGCAAGCAGGGTCACATATCACGAGACTGCCGTCAACGAAAGAGGCGTTCCCGTTCTAGATCGCAATCGCCTGAAGCAAGGAACACTGACAATCGAGGCTCAGCCAAGAAGCGCAGGGCTGAGGACGAGGAGTCGTTAAACTAAAACGGGTCAGCCCAAAGGGGCGTGAGCTGATCCCCACAACCGTCCTTGTCTCGCAGTTGAAACGACAACCCAGCAGCTTGACGATTGAAGGAAAGATAGATGGAAAGTTGTTTGTGTTGACACTGGATACTGGAGCATCATATTCGATCATATAAAGGAAGCTTCTGAAGAACTGGGAACCACTGCATGGCATACAGCTGAGGACTGCAACTGGCGAGCGTGCGCCGGTAAAAGGGAAAGTAACAAAAACAATTGCTATCGGCACCAGCAGCCTGGAACATGAGTTCATCGTCGCGGATATAATGGACGACGTGATTATCGGCGTGGATTTCATGATTAGGCACGGTTTTACACTAGACCTGAAAGAAAACGTGCTGAGGTATGCCAACGTCGAATTCCCCTGCACACCGGCTATGAGCGAAGCGTGGCGGTAAGGAAAGTTGTCTCGTGTCAACACCAGAAGATACCAGCGAATTCCGAGGCGATTGTGTGGGCAAAGGTGGACGAGGACGATGGGACAAGTCGGCTGTGGGTTGTAGAAGCGCCAAAACAAGGATACGACAACATAATTATCGGCCGTACATTAGTGGAACCCAAAAATGGCAAAATACCAGTGAGGATGCTCAACCAGGCCCGGATTTACCATACAGGCATTGTAGGCAGTCGCCTAGAGCGGCAAGAATTGAGGGGCGGCAAATTTTAGCGGAAACTTTGAAAACTTGTTCAATTCGTGGGAATGGAATTTCCCGCCTGGTTTGTTGGCACGCGTACCAACATTCGAAGTGTAAAATGCCTGAATCGAGAAAACAATCGATTTATACAAGCAACGAAAATAAACATACAGAATGCGCAAGCAAAAAAAAAACTAAAACTATTCGTACCAAACTAATTCCACCATTCGAGAAATTTTAATAGGGGGGGCAGTCATTTTAGCAACTGCCTAGGGGCGGCAAATTTCTAAATCCGGGCCTGTGCTCAACCCACTGATCACACCCAGATATGTCGGAAAAGATGCGGTCATACACTCGCCAGTGTAGAGAGGCTGAAGCAGTTGTCAATTGCGAAAGCAGTCCACCCGGAGGAAGTAGGAAACGCGGTCTAACATGGACGCCATACCGCAGGAGAACCAGAGGAGCAGCGAATTGACAGCCGAACAGAAACAGAAGGCGCGGTCACTCCTACAACACTATGGGTCAATATTTGCAGCAGAAGCGGACAGCCATAGTGAAGCACAACATCGACACCGGAAGTGCGAAACCGATCCGCCAACAGCCAGACGAGTTCCTCTGGCCAAGAGGGAAGAGGTCACCACTTTGATCGAAAACATGGGTAAAGAAAAGGTCATAGAGCCTTCGTCAGGCCCTTGGGGTTCGCCGGTCGTGCTAGTCAAGAAAAAGGATGGCAGTACCCGATTTTGTGTGGACTATCGAAAGCTCAATGATGTGACCAAGAAGGACAGCTATCCACTACCTCGGATCGATGACACCCTGGACACACTGTCAGGCACACAGTGGTTTTCCACACTCGACTTACGCAGCGGCTATTGGCAGGTGGAGCTTGCAGACAAGGACAAGGAGAAAACGGCTTTTAGTGTTGGCGACGGTTTGTGGCAGTTCACCGTCATGCCGTTTGGACTCTGCAACGCACCAGCAACATTCGAGCGGCTAATGGAACGTGTGCTAAAAGGGCTGCATTGGCGGACGTGTCTGGTATACCTCGACGACATAATCGTGATGGGCAAAAGCTTCGACGACCACCTGGAAAAGCTGTGGGAGGTATTTGGGCGAATACAAAATGCCGGCCTTAAACTCAATCCAAAGAAGTGCTCGCTGTTTCAAAAGGAGGTAAAGTATCTGGGTCACACGGTTTCCGCCCGCGGAGTACATACGGATGAAGGCAAAATCACAGCGGTGAAAGAGTGGCCCCGACCACGCAATCTACACGAACTCCGCAGTTTCCTGGGCCTGTGCAGTCGAGTCTAGGAGTCGAGTCTAGGACTTTGCCGCGTACGGACGTGTTTTCAGTCGCTATGTCGCTTAGATCTCGTTGTGCTTTGTGCTCTAAGTATAACTATCGCCAAAGACTCTGTCGTAAATTGTGCCCTCTGCAAGTCTGCTTTCCACAACGCTTGTTGTAATGGCATAGACGCTAACGTGCTAAATTTAATTCAGAACAACATAAATTTGGTTTATAATTGTGATTCGTGCTTAAACTCTAATTGGCATGCTGTTGTTGCTGATCTTATAATTGAATTTAGAGAGCTTAAAACGCAGCTCTCCTCTGCTTTGCCTAATCTCTGCAATAACGGTATTGCTGGCCCGTCTCATATTGCTGCTGCCGCTGAAACTACGAACAAGTATAAGAGCTCTAATGTTGTTGCCGCAAATCGAGCTGCCTGCGCTCAATTCACCGCCCAACAGAACTGCTCCACCTCAAAGTCTCCACAACCTACTGCTCCTGTGCGCTCTCCTACTCGCCCTAAGACTGCTGCTGTTACGACTTCTGCTCTCTCATATGCTCAGACTGCTGCTGCCGCTGGAGCTACGCTTGCCGCTCACTCTGCTACTGAAGGTATCGCTTCTGCTGCCGCCGCCGTTTCTCCAGTTCATGCTGCTGTTGCTACTGCATCGCCAAATGCTAATAACGCTCCTTCACATTCTGCTGTGCGTTCTTCACAACATAACAACTGGACCAACATAAAGCGTAAAAACAAAAGAGATCGGCTGCTTGTTGTTGGCTCTAGTGCAAACTCGGAACTCGATGTAGCTGTGTGTGGCTGCACTTGGCTTCTTTTTCACCATCAGTCTCAGCTGACAACATCACTGACTATGTTGATAAACATGCGGACGTTGAAAAGCGGTTTCTCGCATGCTACAAATTAGTAAAGAAAGATGTTTCGGTGGATTCGCTTAAGAGAGTCAACTTTAAGTTGGGCGTCCCAGACTCTCTCTTCAAGAAGCTGCTAACACCAGATTTGTGGCCTGCCAGCGTCAACGTTCGCCCATTTCGGTTTTTTCGCAAAAGCGGGGTCCAGCTTGTCGACCCTTGACCTTGCCGCCAAATTGCAAAGCAACTAAACCGCTGCGAATCTTTTTTCAAAACGTCTCTGGCCTCAGAACTAAGGGCCAGTTGGTAAGAGCCATGAGTTCGCAACTTGAATTCGACGTTTTTGTTCTAATCCAAACGTGGTTAAACATGGACTTTTTCGATGAGGAGTTCTTTGACTCCGCTCTATACAACGTTTTCAGAAAAGATAGAGATGCACTTAAAACTGGCTATATGAGAGGTGGCGGTGTACTCGTTGCAGTTCAAAATAAACACCGCGCATCTGCTTTCTCTCTTGACAATCAGGATTCTCTGCTGGACCAACTTTGCGTATGTGTGCAAGGCTCATCGGGGTCGCTTTTTATTTGTGCATCTTACATCCCACCGAATAGTGCTGACAGCCTGTACAAAGCGCATGTCGATAATGTAATGTCACTGGTTTCGAGTAAGCTCGGCAACAATCATCTGTGCGTGCTGGGTGATTTCAATTTAACTAATATCAAGTGGTCTCATATTGACAATAATCACGTTTTAATTCCTAGCAATATCAACAGTTCCTGTGAAATGTATTTAGTTGATAGTTTCTTAAGTATCGATCTTTTGCAAATTAATGGCTGCTGCAATAAACTTGGCAGATTCTTAGATTTAGTATATGTTACCAACGGTTTAAATTTTAACCTATCGCAATGTCATTCTGATCTTTCTTGAACTTAATGTCTATCAATTTTTACCTGTCAGTCATGATAAGCCCGCATTATCGTTTAATTATAAACTTTGTAATTTTAATAGTTTAAATTTACTGCTGTCGGATCTAGAATGGGATAATTTGCTGCTTAATGCAGATGTAGCGTTCTGCTACAATGTCTTTAAGGATAAAGTTATTGAAGTTTGCCGTAATAATATTCCACTTGTTAGGAAACAGAAGTACAAACTGCCATGGCAAACTAAATCTCTTATGAAGCTAAAAAACTTGAAAAACAAATGGCATCGGAAATTCAAAAAAAATCGTGAGATGGTCTATTTTGATTACTCAAGACAATTCAATTGCTTAAATAAATTATTGTATAAAAAGTATATTTCTAACTACGAAGCGAACATCAAATCTAATCCTAAAGCCTTCTGGCAATTTGTAAAGTCAAAAAAGTCTCGTTCCAGTATTCCCTCTGCTTTATTCTTTAAAGATAAGGCTGCGCTTTCCACCGCGGATGCTGCTGACTTATTCGCTGATACTGATAGTGATGCTGACTTTTTAAGTAATATCAAATCATCAGTGAATTTTGGATCCCTTTCACTATCCACTGAAGACGTGGCAAATGGTATAGTACGGCTTAAAACATCTTTGCAAACAGATGCTGATGGCATATCAGCGATTCTGGTCAAAAACTGTGATGCCCTTATATATCCGTTGAAGTTGATTTTTAATAACTCACTTTCCTCTGGTGTGTTCATTGAGGATTGGAATCTGGCATTCGTCTCCCCCATTTACAAGAGTGGAAACAAGAGCGACGTCGCTAACTACAGACCTATTTCTAAACTCTCTACTGTCTCCAAATTGTTTGAGTGCATCATTAAAGACAAAATGTTTTTCGCAGTGAACAGTCTTATCTGCCCTAATCAGCATGGATTTATCCCTGGGCGATCAACGATAACTAATCTAGCAGTCTTTACAGAGGACTGCATCTCTGCATTTCAAAAGGGTCTCCAGGTAGATACTATCTACACGGATTTCTCTAAAGCCTTTGATAGAGTCTCGCACCAGATCCTACTCAAAAAGCTGACTAACATGGATTTTCACTCGGTCTTTCTGGCTTGGATCAAGTCATACTTGAGTAATCGTAGGTGTGTGGTAGTTGTCGACAATATTCCATCTCGGCCGTTTGTTGCAACTTCCGGGGTACCTCAAGGTAGTATTTTGGGGCCTTTGTTTTTTTCCTTATTTATAAACGACATCAGTAGTTGTTTTTCGGGTTCTAGTTTTTTGCTTTATGCTGATGACTTGAAAATTTACTCAACAGTTAGGGACTCCACCGATTGTCAGGCGCTCCAAGCAGAACTTGACGCTGTCAACATGTGGTGCTCTCGCAATCGTTTGCCGCTAAACATTAATAAATGCTTTAAATTATCTTTCTCTAAAAGCAACTCTGTCCTTCAGACTTCCTACCGAATCTCAAATACTTATTTGAAATCTCTTACTGAGACTAAGGACCTGGGGGTGGTTTTTGATGCAAAGTTGTCCTTCACAAGTCATATAAATTCCACCACTGCCAAGTCCTATGCCATGTTAGCTTTTGTGAGACGCAATAGTTCCGAGTTCTCCAATCCCTAGACTCTCAAACTGCTTTACACCTGTCTTGTCCGCTCGAAGTTAGAGTATGCCTCGTTTATTTGGAGGACATATCACTATTGCCACGTTAATCGCCTGGAACGTATTCAAGGTTTTCCTTCGTGTTCCTTCTTACTTCTCGCGTTGTAAGCTCATAAATTTAAAAACCTTGCAGGATAGAAGATCCATCCTATTTTTGCCATTTGTTTTTGATGTTGTTTGCGGGTTGGTTGACTGCCCTTCCCTCCTAGAGAGGATTCACTTCAACATCCCTTCTAGATCTCTCGATCTAGGAAATTAGCGGCTATAACAAGTCATAGACTACGGGCTACCGGCCAATGGTCGGAGACTAACAGGGGTCATGCCAGGATACTTACTCTCTTAAAGGAGTTCGAGGAACTGGATTCTTCACCCCCCAATTCCAATTTAACAAAAAGTTCACTAGCACCATTTCAGACAGGAAAAACTGGGAGGAAAGCTCAGCATACTTAATAGGGAACTCACACCAGATCTACACCGACGGCTCCAAGTTAAACGGAGCTGTTGGTGGAGGCGTCTTTTCAGACTCACTAAGTATAAATTACTCCTTTAGACTGCCGGACCACTGTAGCGTGTTCCAAGCAGAGGTTTCAGCCATTGAAGCTGCCCTGAATTGGATCAAAGAGGGCATTGTCTCTAGGCGAGATATTTGCATTCTCTCTGACAGCCAAGCGGCTATCAGGGCCCTAGGGTCTCATGTTTTGACTTCTAAAACAGTGATCAGCTGCCGCAAATCTCTTGATGAGATGGCTGAGCAGCTTAAAATCCACCTCATATGGGTGCCTGGTCACAGAGATATCCCGGGGAACTGCAGGGCAGACGAACTGGCTAGACAAGGAACGACCAAGGAGCTATCCTCAGAACTCGCCGGCTTAGGTATTCCATTGAGTACCTGCAAGCTGGTGATAGAGGAAGCGATGACAAAAGCCGCTAACAATGCATGGGCGGCCTCAGAGACAGGCAAGACAGCGCAACAGATCTGGCCAAAGCTGGACTGGAAGCACACCAAAAGTCTGCTAAACCTCAATAGGGGCACGCTCAGGGTTGTTGTTGGAGTCATCACTGGTCACTGTATCCTTGGTAGCCACGCTATTAGATTAGGGCTGGGCCACCTGGCCAACGACTTCTGCAGAAGCTGCAGATACATAGAGGAGGAAGAAACAATTCTCCAACTACTTTGTACTTGTCCCGCTCTTTGCAGGAAACGGAAAAAACATCTAGGGTTTTACCATACAGCCAACCTCGCGGACTTATCGGAGGTTGACGCCAAGGGCCTAATACGCTTTATCACCTGTTCGGGCTGGTTTGAGACATCCTAACAACAAAAAAAAGGGGTTAGAGATCCTGTGGTACCACAATGGGCCTAGCTTGGCCTAAGTGAGCTCTCATATGAGAGCTGCCACCACCACCTACCTACCTACCTAGATCTCTCTTTTGATCACTTTGATTTTTTCAATGTTGGTTTCGTCAAAACGAATTATGCTTTAAATGCTCCTCTTTTGCGAGCTCTAATAGAATTTAATAAGATCTCAATGAATTTTTCGGTGGATTTCACTATTTCTAAAGCAATTTTTATGAACTTTTTAAACTCTGTTTTTAATTAAGTTTATCGATTGTTACGTAATATTTACATTGTTACTTATCCATTATGAAGTTCTTTATTAGTCAGTAAGGAAACAATTGTTCTTTGACTAATTATAAATAAATGAAATGAAATGACTTTTCAAAATTTGTCCAGTACAAATTTTGCATTTGAGCCATTGTGCGTAGAAATTACCATAGTGTAATTGTTCCTCTTGATATTTTATGATTGACTTCTGAAGAGGGCCTAGAGCAGTATAGCAACTGTCAATGAAGTCCCACAAAGTCTCACTTGCATCAAAATTCTCCTCTGCATTTTTATTCGTCACGGACTCAATATGGGTTAAATCATCTTTCGCATTCCTTAAATTTTCTATCATGACATAGGTGGAACCCCATCTTGTAGGGCAGTCGAGTTGGGAAATTTTTAACTTTTTCAGTTGAAAAATCTCTCTAAACCCATTTGAAGTTTTTCTTATGTATTTAGTAAGATTTCGGCAGCTAAGTTAATACGTTTTGATCTCTGTGTTTTTAGTAACGTCCAACGCGCACAGCTGCGCCGTATGTGCTGCACATCTGCAAATTTCTATGTCCCGACGACGAAGACGAAGATCCGCCATGTTTTCAATGGAATTAAGATTTTCCAAATATAATTCGTTTGCATTTTCTACTTCCGATTCATCATTTTCTTCACTAAATATGCTGCATTGTGATAATATTTTTGTGGTTCTGATCATATTGGCGCCGTTGTCTGAAGTAATGGACACAATTTGGCTTAAGCTCACTTCATACTTCTGTAAACTACTCAAAATTTTATTCGCCAAATTTCGGGAAGAACTGGCACCGGCGCCTTCAAGCTCGACCATTCCAAGTATAAGGGACTGGATCTCATGGTTATGTATAAATTGAGCACTTATACCAAAAATATTTCGTGATAAACGCGTGGCACTGTCAATTTTCAGAGATAATAGTCTTTGTTTGAGTTCATTTTTTATTTCCGATCTAACGTTTTCGGCAACATTTTGTAAGACCGTCTTACAAATATTACCATTTAAATGAAATTTTTGTCATACTTAGCACTGAGCCCTTTACATATCGGGTTTATGATATTTTTCATATTTTCAGAGTTTAGAATATTAAATGGTATGCTATCCTCTGTAGCAAGTCCAATGTACGAACGAAATAATTGTTTTTTACTTATTTATATTTTAACCCTCCGATTAATGAGTCGTCCGTTGGCCTTAGCGTTGTGAAAAGGTCCCCAGGGACCTATAACGCATTGTATAGCATTTTGCTTCATAGGGTGTGTTTTGATGGGTTTTTTAGGTTATATAAAGGAGTAAAAGGGAGCAATAATGATTGATTGATAATTAAATTTTGATTTAATATTATTTTTTTCTTATGTAGGAGAAAAATACATGACATCATTTACATTTACACAAACTTCAAATTTCCGCACTCGATTCACTGCACAATATCTAAACTTTATATGGTTGGGTTTATAAAACTTTAGAACTTTAACCATCTATATAAAACGTTAGAAATCGAAAAAATTTGTAAGCGCGTTTATGAATTATTTTTGTAACAAAGTCAATTTATTTATGCACATCTTCGTCTTCCCCAGACGAAAAATGTGTTTGCAAAAATCGAGTGTGTTATTAGCACTTATTATTTATTTTAACTTTCTATATATCAATTTGAATTCTAAAACTGTGTGCCAAATATTCGCAGCATGCTGCGAACTTGCTGAATATTAAAAAATGGAAGATTGAGTATTCAATTATGGTATTTACAGTTTGTGGGAAAATTTATTTCGGGCAACTTTCCCTAAAAAATAACAATTAAACTGTGAGCACCCAAATGTATATCTTTCAAACAAAGTTACTTACACTCATGGTGAAATTAATAAAGTGTGCCAGATAGCAGGAACTCTCTCTCCATCGTACACTTATTTTCTGACAGTTAATGTCATTCATAGTGAAATCAATAAAGTGTACCAGGTAGATGACGTACACTTATTTCTCTGAGCAGCATTTTTCAATGTGTCAATTTATTTGTGTCAGTTCGATTAACCTTTATTTTTGTTGTCGTTCAATTTAAAATTTACTTTCAGTAATCCAGAAATATATATTTTCGTAATGTATTTTATGTTAGAAAAACATAGAAACTGAATTGCCGTGCGTTTTTTTGCAGAAATAGCACGTTTTTCCTGGCATGTAGTTGCGTTTTTAGTGTCGGTTTTGGTGCAGAACGTATATTTAAACAACAATTTATTTTGAAATTTTTTCATACAGCACAGACGGGTTATGAACTCTGACATTTGTCAGCAAAATGACATTAACTGTCAGAAAATAAGTGTACGATGAAGAGAGAGTTCCTCCTATCTGGCACACTTTATTAATTTCACTATGATGTCATTGTGATGAAAACTGCCAGATTTCATAACCCGTCTGTACTGTATGAAAAAATTTCAAAATAAATTGTTGTTTGAAAATACGTTCTGCACCAAAACCGACACAAAAAACGCAATGACATGCCAGGAAAAACGTGCTGTCTCTGCAAAAAAACCCACGGCAATGCAGTTTCTATGGTTTTCTAACATAAAATACATTACAAAAATATATATTTCTGGAGTACTGAAAGTAAATTTTAAATTTTGTGCTATTTCAGCGACAACAAAAACAAAGGTTAATCGAACTGACACAAATAAATTGAGACATTGACAATTGCTACTCAGAGAAATAAGTGTACGCCATCTACCTGGTACACTTTATTGATGTCACTATGCTTACACTTACGCTTTGTTCTCCAAATTCCATTTTTGAATCACAATTCTTTTTGAACATCAAATAAAAAATCGTCCCGATAGTGGCATAAGTACTCAAAAAAATTCTCTCCGGAGACTGTGTCAAAAAATTCATTTGACTTTGTTTTTTGACTATTTCAATAAACATGCTCAACAGTGCGGTAAATTTTGAAACTAGAGGTATCTCTGTTTTTCATGCAAAGCAAAATCAATTAAGATACCATATGGGAAAATTCGGGAAAATCGCCAGGTGGGAAATGCTAGGTACGGCTGAACTGTGAACACCATAAATGTTTTTTTATGACTAACCAGTTTTAAAAATTTTCAAAAACTAAGTATGAATAAAACAAGCCTTTATGTTTAGATATATTCATTGCATCCTTGGTCAATTCATATACCCATAAAAATTTAGGCCTGCAAGCACCGCAAAACCGGATTTTGTTGCCAGCAATGTGACGACCACGTTTGCCTTTCACACAAGTGCCATAGATGCATTGCATGAATAAAACAGTTTTACATAATATGCATATTATATAAATAGATACATATAACTACAAAAAATTAAATATAAGTAGTGGCTAAAAACGTTAGAATTAAAAAAAAAGTCAAAAAAATCATATCACCATATCCTTTTTTTACAGTGTATTTGTAGATAAGAATGTATATGTGTACCACTAAAGTCTTCGTACAGCACCTGGTTCAGAACTAATTATTAAAAATAAATAAATATTTGTAGGAATTTTGAAAAAGTGTCGATGCAGATCTGTTTATTTGGCATTTATTTTTAATACAACAACAAAAACTAATATATTTTATTAAATAGTTTAAAAGCTTTAAACCAAAAACAAAAAAAGTCGCTTATTTACTTCCACTAAAGTCTTCGTACACTTAAGCTATGTCTGTCCTTTTGCCCATAATAATAATTTATTGAAAACTATTCTTTGAAAAAGCAGTCAAACGAGACATCTATCATTCATTCGTAGAATGAAAGTCAGATTTGAAGCAATTTATTTTAAAATATTATAAAAAATGCCTGGAAAATACTTGTCAGTTGAAGAGCGTAAGCTTATATTGAATTTGCACGTGAAGCAGAAAAAATCCTACGCGGAAATAGCTTAACTCGTTTTACGCAGCCGTTCTACGACCATCCGAATATCGCTTTACTGTCTCCGGCAAGTTTGTAGATATTTTAACGACCAACACATTTGCTTAAGACACCAATCCAAAAAAAAGACATTCAAACTGTGTAATTGCGATATGTGAATTTTTTTGCGCAGCGCAACGTGGCGTATGAGTGTCAATTAGGTGAGTGTTAATTATAATTAAATGACACTCATACGCCACGTAGAGAATTAATTTTTATATTTCAAAGTTTCTAAATTCGCTTTTGGGGCAATTTCTTTGTACTTATTTAATAGCACCTCATAAGCGGCGTTCTTTTTATTTTTGTACTCTTCGCTTTTGATTTTCCAAAGTTCTGGGTGATTCCTATACAGTTCAAAAAATTCTCTCCACATATCTTCATTACTTCGCGACGCCATCTTCACCCTACGGGGTCTACTGTGCGACTGAAAAAATGCACTGCGTGTATGATGCAGCCCTTTACACGGTAAAACATGTTTGTCACACCGACAGAAAAATCAAAAATGTTTGAAAACCATCGAACTTGCGTGACGAACCTGAATTTCTTGCGTTTACACGGTCATTCCTCTCATCACACCGCACATGTTTGCAAACAAAGTTGATCGTGTAAATGCCGCTTTAAGCGGCCTTTAGACCACTGGTCGGCAAAGCTTACTCATACGAGCAGTACGCTCAGCACACGCATTCTTATGGTCAAACTCCATGAATTGCGTTTCATACGTTTCGCTGCATTTTGCGTTTCTTGCGTTGCAAAAAAAAGTTGAATCAGTGTATTTGTATAGCGGCCTTTAGACGGTCGCACATGTTTGCATTCATATGCGATGGGGGAAATGTGCGATGAGCATTTACACGGTCAAACATGTACGCACACTTCAGTTGTCTCGCTGCTGTCGACGAAGCAACATGGCACGCGCATTCGCATCAATTTCTTTAAATTTGCATAAAAGCACCTCATATGCTGCGTTTCTTTTATTTTTATTTCTATATTCTTCACTTTTTACTTTCCACAGTTCGGGATGTTGTCAATACACTTGAATGAACTCCTTCCATAACATTTCATCTCTTTGCGACGCCATCCTCACTGCTCGCTGTCTACCGATCGAATGACAAAATGCACTATGTGCGTCACGCAACCGTTTACACGGTCGCACATGTATGTCACGCTGACAGAGAAATCAAAACATTTTTAAAACCTTCAAACATGTCCGACGACACGAATTTCTTGCGTTTACACGGTCATTCTTCTCGTCACGCCGCACATGATTGCAAACATGTGCGACCGTCTAAAGACCGCTTATGAAGCAAACTCCATGACGTGCAGCGCAACGCATCAAAAGTTGAACTATTTTCAACTTTCTCTTGCGTTGGTTGCGTTGACGCCGTCAAACAGCTGACAGAGCTCCTAAAGATGTCATAAATTATGTGGCATGAATGTGGATGTGGATGGTAAAGTCGATAACAAACTTGTGTTATCGAAAAAGTCGAATGCATTTATTTTACACAAAAGCTATTAAATACAGTTAAGAAACATTTTAAATCCAATATTTTAACATAAAATGTGAAGAAATTCCTAAAAAGTAGCATAATTCTTTGACAGACGAAACTTAGTCTTCGCTGTATTGGAAATTCGATAGCTTATTCGTTGTATATCGCAATTTGCTCATTCCTGTGAAATAAATTGCTACAAATTGAATTCAACTGAATTTCTTTTTCATTTTTTGCAATGCTCGATATGCATTTATTGTGTTTGAAATTAAATCAGTCTTAAGTCTATAACGTCGTTTAGCGATTCCATTTCGTTTGTTTCACAATTTTCCTTGTCTTCTCCCAATGCACAACGAAATCAATCAGCAGTTTGACAGCATCAGCTGACGGAAGAAGAAGAAGCTGACGCATGAAACGCAATTCATGGAGTTTGACCATTTGCAACGCAACTAGCGCAATCAACGCACTGACGCAACAACCCCGAACGTATGGAACGCAATTCATGGAGTTTGACCATTAGTCTCGCGTAAGCGGGCTGTCGTGCCAGTCAATTATTAAATTAATTATTATTCTAAATAAAAAAGGACTTTTTCAAAGAAGCATTACTGATTTGCTAAGGCCGATGTTATGCTGCCGGTCACGGGCACCGATCCCGGATAAAATTGTTGTTGCTTTCGCTTTAAAAATTTTCTATTTACATTGAAGCAACAACAATTTTATCCGTGATCGGTGCCCGTGACCGGCAGCATAACATGTACATACAAGGTGCGTCCCAAAGTAAACAGGACTTTTGCAATAGGGACGTTTCTGGTGGCGCCATCTATGTGTGAGGACATGCGTTGGAAAGGTACATCTTTCATTCACATACTGTCTAAATTTCATGACATTTGGTCTAGTAGACGCCGAAATATCCCGCTCAATGTGACAGTATGTTTTTAACTTTGGTACGAGAATGTCGATCGAACAAAGAGCTAATATTAAGTTCTGTTTTAAACTTGGTAAAACTTTTACCGAAACGTTTAAATTGTTAAAGCAAGTTTATGGTGATGATTGTTTATCCCGTGGCCGTGTTAATGAGTGGTTGAATCGATTCAAGAATGGTCGTGAAGACTTGAATGACGACGAACACGTCGGCCAGTCGAAATTTGTGATTACTGACGATGCCATCAAAACTGTGCGTGATTTTATCAAAATGCAGCCAAAATCATCATTGGAATTGATGGAAATGGAATTGAACATCTCCAAAACATCAATTGATCGCATTTTAACCGAACATTTGGGTCTCCGTAAAGTGTGTTCTCGCTTCATTCCGCACACTTTAACCGACGACCAAAAAGCGCAGAGAATTGAGCACGCAAAAGACATCGTTCGGGAAGCCAGACGTGATCCAAATTTCTTGTTCAACATCGTAACCGGTGACGAAACGTGGTGCTTTCAATATGATCCCGAAACAAAGCGTCAAAGTGCCGAATGGAAGCACCCAGATGAGCCAAATCCGAAAAAAACCCGCCGTGAGAAGTCAAAAATCAAAACTCATCTCATTTGTTTCTACGATTCAAAGGGAATAATTCATCGAGAGTTTGTTCCACCGGGAAAAACAATTAACGCTTTGTTTTATGTTGAAGTTTTGAAGCGTTTGGTGCATCGCATTCGTCGTATTCGGCCAGAATATCGCGAGGAAGGAAGTTGGCGTTTATTGCATGATAATGCACCGGCTCACAGAGCCCTAGTTACGACCGATTATTTGACCAAAAATCGCATTTTTACCATCAATCATTCACCGTATTCGCCTGATATGGCTCCCTGTGACTTCTACTTATTCGGTCAGTTGCATTTGCCGATGAAAGGAAACCGTTATAAGGACGTTGAGGACATCCAAAAGGCTTGTACCAACATTCTGAAGGCGATGCCGGCCGATGACCTAAAACACTCATTCCAAATGCTTTTGGACCGTGCAAAACGTTGTATCGAAGCAGAAGGAGAGTATTTTGAATAAATAAAAAGAATTATACAAAAATAATCATCCGTTTTCTTTATTTTATAAAAGTCCTGTTTACTTTGGGTTGCACCTTGTATAAGCATGTATTGTAGCATGAGCATGTATTGTGACCAGAGTTGCCGCTTTTGGTCTTTTCGGACCAAAATTGGTCAAATTATTTTACTTTGGTCCGCTGGTCCGCTAAAACGAATTTCGGTCCGTTTTGTGATGTGAATATCTTTTCAAAAGTACAAACAATTTATTTACTTAAACAAATAAAATTGTAATTTAAAAATGAATTTAAAGATAACGCAAATTTTTAATTTGGTCGGTTGCGGTCGGATTTGGTCGGGAAAAAAATTTTCAAGTGGCAACACTGATTGTGACCATGATGCGTTTTGCTCTGCGCAAACGCTGAGCGTCGTGGCACTTTCGGGAACTATCACATGCACGGTTGCCAACTTTTCTGTTTCAGAAAGCACTAAAACCGCAAAAAAAAACTCGTTTTTCCACTCAGAAAGCACTGGTGAGCAAAAAGAAAAGGTGGTAGTTGTCCTAATATTCCGTGTACCATACTAGGAAATATATTGCAGATAAGTGGCAACCGTGACCTAAGTAGCAATTCCACCAAGGAGGATCATTTCGGTTGTCATGTAATATCCAAACAATGATTGTTAAGCCCAACATTCCAGTGTATAGGTGTCAAATTCACCGGTTTGATTGCGGTTTTTTGATTTAGGTAGAAAATTCAAAAAAAAAAATATACGTGTGTTTGGTTTTTTAAAATTTTTTACTTTATTAATATTATTATTAAAAAAAACGGTGTGATGCAGATATGCATCACTAAACTAAAATGACTAGACTAAAATGAGCAAACTTCAAAGACGGATTTCTCTTAAACTAGAGCCAATCCAGCCAAATGGCTGGTGGATCTCAACTCAGTATACCTATAGAAAAGTCGCTCAGTAGGTCCCCCCGATGTCTCAATTTTTTAGGGTGAATTTCACGCACAGTGTTATTAATAGTAGCAGTCGTTGGAAACATATTTACCTTCAAAATGGTCGACTACAATTTATATTTGCACTTTATTTATTAAAAATATTCAAAACAAAACTGTTGCGATTTAAACGAAATGGAAAAACGGTAAAATTGGCAGAAAAAGTGAACATATTGTTACGAAAATGACTTCTCTAAGTTCGTATACTGTTCGAATAAGTTCGAATAAGCTCGTGTAAGTTCGATCCGTAATTCGATATCGAGCAAATACGTGTATCGAACTATCGTTTTTGCTTTCCGTAAAGCGGCCTTTAGACGGTCGCACATGTTTGCAATCATGTGCGATGGGGGAAATGTGCGATGAGCGTTTACTCCAGGGGTCGGCAAAATTGACAATGAGATGGTGTTAGTGAGCGCAGAGTAATTTTTCTACACTGTATAAAATTAAACCGAAAAGCGAATAAGAAACCAATCGCCAACACAAAAAAGCATACACACAAAAACTACAACAACAAAAGCATATATTTTTTTCATACATAAAATTTCTTGCAGCGTACACAAGACAAAAATCAACGCAACCACTACACGTGTTGCTTCGTTGCTGTCTGAACCAGTGATAACGTGATTGGAAACTGAGAGGATTGACGAAATTTTGCCGTTTTTTTTGGTTACACGAACACAATCCGTGTGGGTCTGATGTTTGACAAAATCAACCTTACCCTGCTAGAACACAGTGGGTTAAATGATTAATCATTTAACCTATAGTGCTGATAGAAATTTCCACCACAATTCCCATCAGCTTCTGAAGATTCGTGTGACAATTCTGATAGAAACTCACGTATACGTGTGATTTTGCATCACCTTTCAACACAGGAGTTTTGGTATCTGGCACAGATATACAGCTGTCTAGCTCGCACCTACTATGGCAAAAGATTCAATGGGCAGCGGTTCGCTCACACCTTCTATCATTGTGGTTTAAATTCCTTGTGATTATTAAGCTGTCTCGCTCCCTCACATCAGCCTTCAACAGAGTTTCTGTCAGTCCTGATTAATCAGATGATTAATCAGCCCTGATTGACTACTGATATCAGGGCTTGTGTATAAACCTATCAGCACTGATTAAAAGTCATTTTTTGTTGTTTAATTGTTTAAATTTACTATATAATAGCAATTCATTTATTTGCACACAATGGAATTGAAATGAATTAAACTAAAATAAATAAAAATTGTTAATTTGATGGTTAATTAAATAATTTAAATCATGGAAAAAAACTGAAATTAATTATTACTTTTTCTGCAAGCGTTTTCTTCATTACGATGCTGTCTGCATCTCCAGTTGAACCTTTTGATTTTGAGCAAGTTCGTGGTCTGAAATAGTGGTTAAGGAAGGGGTTATCGTTTAGTTATGAATTTTGATATTCTCACTTGGTTTTTTTCGCCATTCCATTGCTTGAGCAGATTCCCAAAATTTCTTAAATTTCGAGTCATTGGATTCGTAAATCCTTTTCTCTCTACTCAAGCAATTTTACAACGCTATTTTTTTAATATTATTAACTTAATTCATTAAACACAAATACTTATCTTTATTTTGCTTTTCTTTTTTCCGTTTTCGCCTTTTTCCATCCTTTTTTCCTTTTTTTGATCCCAGCGCCCGTCCGCAAGCACACAAAACGCACAAACCAGTGACTACGTGACGCGAAACTCGGAGGGGTCACGGTTGCTAATTCCGTAAAACCAGGCCCCAGAGTTGCTAATTCCGTAAAACCAGGCCCCAGAGTTGATTAGGGTTCGTACAAAAAATTCGCCATACAAACGCCAGGGCAAGGGCTGCTGGTGCGTTCGATGTTTATTTGCAAATAAAATAATTGGTTTTTTTTTGCTTTCATTCTGTAGTACGTTTATAGGAAATTGATTGCAAAAAAACATTGTTGCTGAAAAACGTCATAAGTATGTTGCCTCGTGTTTTAATATGATTTTACTTCAGTTTTAGCTGACTGCCCTCAAAGCCTTAACGTTTGCATTGCTTGAGTTGCAGCTCTGCGTTTGAAAAGAGTTCAACTTGCCATCACTGTTTCTTGCTACACTAGAAACGGCAAACTCAATGAGACATGAACTGAAGGAAAAAGCAACCGAATATCTGCTAACTTTAGCGTATGAAATAATTTATTTCTGTTTTTTGTTGGTACGGGTTACAATCAAAATTACTTAGACCAGTAAAACAAGGTGGTTTGCAATGCTATATTTACAGCGAATAAGAAAAGTTAGCACTTTAAGATGCAAACAATTGACTGGTAACCGGTGCTGTGCGAATGTTTGGGTAAAAAAACCCGTACACTATCGGACGATTGGAAAAAGCAAAAAATGGTCTGAAAATCATTTCTCCTCCGAGTTGCGCGTCACGTAGTCACTGGCACAAACTTCACAAAATTTCACGATTTTTGCGCGTCATGTGGACGAGCACCTGTCAGGTTCACGAGCCAATGTATACATTAGCTATCTCGTTCTCTCATACATAACTTCACGTCTCGTTATCATTGGATTAATAGCAGAAGAAAATGTTTTTTTGAATCAGAATTTTTTTTAATTCAAAGAGAATATGTAAATGTGTTAGTTTCAGCGAGAATTTGTATGGATGTGTTGGAGTTTCCATCAGTCCTGTCTTGCAGGGTAGGGTCTGATGTTATCGGTGTATTAGTGCGATTTTGAGTATGTATGTTGGTCGAGCGTTCTTAGTTTCACATCATGTTATCATTGGTCTGAACAACGACTGATTGAAAGAGCGTAAGAATGCATGTGCTGAGCGTACTGATCGTATGAGTAAGCTTTGCCGACCAGTGAATTAGATCAGGGGTCGGCAAAATTGACAATGAGATGGTGTTAGTGAGCGCAGAGTAATTTTTCTACACTGTATAAAATTAAACCGAAAAGTGAATACGAAACCAATCGCCAACACAAAAAAGCATACACACAAAAACTACAACAAAAACATCTATTTTTTTCATACATAAAATTTCTTGCAGCGTACACAAGACAAAAATCAACGCAACCACCACACGTGTTGCTTCGTTGCTGTCTAAACCACTGGTCGGCAAAGCTTACTCATACGAGCAGTACGCTCAACACACGCATTCTTATGCGGCCCATACACGTTGCGATTCGTTTTACAACTGGACAAGGTTGTACACAAAATCGCATCGTGTGTAGCGCAGTTGTACGTGTCGCACAACCGGTTGCAAGGCACATTAATAAGGTAGTGGTGGCAACACAGCTGATTAAACTTTTTTCTTCTCATTCTCTTTTGCTTTCTTCTCATTTTCTTTTGATTTTTCGCGAATGGGCATCCTCATTGTCAAAAATTGGTAAAATTGTTTTTGTGTTGCTTGTGTTTTGATTTGATTTTGACAACGAGGATGCCCAAAAGCACTAACAAAATACATGGGAATTTTGTTTTTGCAGTAGTGCCATCACCTTATTAATACACCTTGACCGGTTGTATGAAAATCAAAATATTTTAATATTTCGGTCGTGTTGTGTGAGCGGTCGCAACGTGTATAGGTATGTTGTACAATTTCGTGCAATTTTCTGAGTTCATTCGAGTTTCAGCTTTTGTGCGTTGCGAACGAAATGGACGAGCGCAACGAAAACTGGAGCGATTTTATCGAAGCTTATCGAAATTTGCTGCAACTATGGAACAGCAAATGTGGAAAATACAAAAATAAAAGTTTTCGTCATACCGCACATGTAAAACTTTTGACAGCCCATAAAAAAATCCCAATGGTACTATTGAGGGCGTGAAGATGAATAAGCTGAAAAAAATTCACCAAAATGAAAAATGAAGTTGGGCGAAGGAGTTGTGTCGGAAATCGCAACGTGTGTGTCCTAACGACCAACCTTTTGCACGACCGGTCGCACGACCAAATTGTATCGTGTATGGGCCGCTTTACGCTCTTTCAATCATTCGTTGTTTAGACAGCAACGATGCAACACCCTGACCCCTGATCTAATTCCTCATTTGTTTTTGTAAATGATCTTCAGCATAGGCTGAGCATTCTACACCTTTTCAAGTTCGATTTCAGAAAGTGTAAAAGCAATTTCAGAAAACTGAAATTGAATTTACGCTTTCTGAAAATGCTTTACGCTTTCTTACATTAAATTCATATTTCTGAAATTAAATTTACGCTTTCTGAAATATCTTTTACGGTTTCTGGAATTGCTTTTACGCTTTCTGAAATTGTTTTTACACTTTCTGAAATCGAACTTGAAAATGTGTACATAGTATACACACACAGCACTCCGCACTCATTGGCGACAGTTATCTTCAACGTAGGTTTTGTTGTTGTCTAGCGATTCGCTAGAGAGCAAATTTGGTTCAAAACGTGTGCGGGAAAATTATATTTTTTTCACTTATAATTTTAAGGGTCAAGCGCAATGCACAATATGCTTTCAAATAATTCAGGGGAGCTTAAAATGTAATATGGAAAGGCATTTTAAGACATGTCATGCAGGTTGCGTTGCTGATAAGATAGCGGAGGGTTCTAAAGAACAGTTATTTATATATATATTACAGTCTTTTTTGGTTCATGATGCGCTACGAATCTTGGAGTACATTGAAAGTTATGCTGAGGAAATAAACATGCAACATCTTAATATTCAGTCAAATATTACTTATACTGCACCCCTAAAAGCATCTTATGTTGCAAGTTTAAGTATTGCTCAGAACTTCAAAACGTTTTCTGATGGCTTGTTTATTAAAAAAGTTTGCAAGCAAATGCTGTCTTGTTTCGGAGAAAGAGGAACTATGTTAGCAGAAGAATTGAAGAACTCGAAGAATTTAAGAACTTTACGAGTACGCAGACTACCTTTTAAAAAAGAAATTTAAGTTCAGACGAATCATGCGATATTTCTGACATAAGCCAACTAATATTAGCAGTCAGAATGGTTGACGACAATTTTAATGTAAATGAAGAGATTCTTGCACTGATCCCGCTTGTTCAAAATACAAGAGGCGTAGACATTTTTGATGCGATAAACGGAAGGTTGGATATAAAAACCGAATCAACCCGATTAACAGCCGTATGCACAGATGGTGCGCCTGCAATGTGTGGTAAAAAGGATGGCTTTATAGGGCAGTTGATTAAAACTGGGATACAGGTTCCTTCGTTCCACTGTGTGATTCATCAAAAATCATTGTGTGCAAAATGGACGAATAGTGTTCACACAATGAATGTTGTGGTCAAAATAGTGAATAAAATCCGGGGTGGACACAATTCATTAACTCATCGCAAGTTGAAACGATTCCTTGGGGAATGTGAAAATCAATGTGGGGATTTACTTATGTTTACTGAGGTGAGATGGTTATTATTATTAGGTGAGATGGTTAAGTAGAGGAAAATGCCTTGAGCGTTTTTTGAATTGCGGAACGAAATTGTTGAGTTCGTAGAATCGGAATTAACAATTTTTGACATTTTAGACGAATTCAAATCTCAAGAATTTAACATCAATCTCGCATTTTTAACCGACTTAACGACACACCTAAATTTACTTAATATTTCACTTCAAGGCAAAAATAAATCAATTTTTGCTTTGGTTGACATAATTGAAGGTTTCCTTAAAAATATTGATATTTTTGTACATGATTTAGATATGAAAAAATTATGGCACTTTTCATGTTTAAAAACTATATTACATGAGTATCAAATATCAACTTTTGATTTTCATAAATAAACATTAACCATTTTGATGACTTAAAAATAAATTTTCAAAAAAGATTTCAAGATTTTAGGTGCATTAAGCAAATGAAAGCCATTTTTTATAGTCCAATGACATGTAGCATTTGTGATCAAAAGCCTGAGCTACAAATGGAGCTATGTGATCTGCAATGCGACTCTGATCTTCAAATATCTAATTTAAAGGGCATTGACTTTTGGAAATCTTTAACACCAAATAAATATCCTTTACTTTACAAAGAAATTTTAAGTTTGTATTCCATGTTTGGTAGCACATATATTTGTGAAAGTGCTTTTTCGAATTTAAAATTAATAAAAAGCAAGCACAGAAATAGAATAAGCAACGAACATTTGGAGGCTTTATTTTTTTTGTTTAACAATTGTTATTGTTTTTTTATGTATTAATATATAAATCCATCTATATAAATAAAAATGAAGTGATGTGCGTTAGAAAAAAGAGAGAGAGAGTTAGAGAAAAAGAAAGAAAAAAAGTCAGAAACCCCTTGGCCGATTGTAATAATTCTTTTTGGGGTTTTGTTTGTCTTGAATCAGAGAAGTAAAACAAAGTTTCGATTTGAAGGCCGTTGAACAAGGGGCGTGGCACTTATTTTTCACTCATTTTTCGACTTAAATTTTCCGCATAACTTTGGAACTATAAGTCACACATCAATGAAACTTGGTACGAGCTTACGATTTAGATGCGCTCAGCGACTGAAAGAATAGTGTAGGTATTGGACAAGGGGGCGTTGCACCACCCTTAAAATTGGGTATGCGCGTCGCGTTGCACAAGGGGCTTGGCATTTTTTGGCAACCCTAAATTGCTATGTAACTTTAGAACTATAACGTTCACATCACTGCACAGTGTGCTTATTTTCAAATCAAGGAGGACAAAAATCAGTAGCGCTGCAAAATGGTACAAATTTTAATTTCATTTGCTATTAAAGATGTTGTAAAGGTATTGGGATCAGTTTAGAAAAATAATGATATGTAAAAATGTATGATGTAACAACAAAAATCATAAAAATAGTACATAAGCAAGTAGACCTTTTGATATTATTTTATTTTAATATTATTCACTTTCACCGAACTCGCTTGTTTCATCTTCTGAGGAACAGTAGAACATGGTTGAGCTGATAGTAACTCCATCACGGCTGGAGAAATATTTTTCTTTCGCTTACATGGCAGTTTTCTTAAACTACTTTGGAACAAGTCCTTATTTGAGTCTTTGCATGCCATTTTTTTTTTAATTATGTTCCCGAAAGTATTTTATGTCCTTATGACGGGCTTCTTGGACTTCCTCCGAAAGTTGACCGAAGGGCAACAAACAACTGCTAATGATTTCGCGTCCATGACATAGAACTTTATAGACACTTACTGGCATATATTACCACGGATAATTTTGAATATAAATATTATATGTTTTCTTACAATGCATTTCAAAAGCATCAACGTCAATTGCACCGCCACATGAATCAGATTCAAATTAACAACTTATTCTTGATGCTTTTTCTGGATCTTTAAAAAATGTCCTGGCAGTGTTCCCATCACTAGTATTGGCAGTATCTTGCTTGGGATAGTCAACAAGAAGACCCATATCCGCTCGAAATGCCTTTTGCAGCTCCTTTTTCTTAACTGCATTCTGTGTTTCTCTTCTCCAGAAACGCGCCATTCTTTTATATCCAAACGGTATGAAATATGAAGCACACATTAAAAAAATCGTATTAATGCATGTAAAGGAAAACGTTTTCATTGGTTGTCCCTTATTTTGCACCGTCATTTTTTTGTTCACTAAATTACGTAATAACTAAATACATGTATGTAATTTTTATACTTGTAAATAAACTTACTAGAATTGGTAAAAATGTGTTTTGGGATAATGTATCTTGAACTAAGGAATTGTTTGCTTTTTAGCATAAAGCGATGATAGTTTCGGTGCTCTCTATTCCATCGAAGGCTCATTTTATGGCTCATGGTACTCGCTTCCCTTCTGAGCAGTTTTCGGAATTCGGAACAGCAAATTTTTTTTTTACAGGCACTACAGGCCTTACAGGCTTTCACCTTTGCTGTGAAAATGTCTTAAATTTTCAATTCGGCTTGCGTTAAAATTGAAAAATTTGTTAGACGGCCGCAAAAATCCGCAATGGATCTTTCTTAATATCAAGAAAGGACACTTCAAGGATTTTAAAGATATTTAATTTTTAAGTGAATATCAGTGAATATATATACTTTTTTATCTTTTAAAATTAGTATAAGACGAAAAATAAATATTTTTTAATCTGTATATTGAAATCAATATCCCAGTTGAAATACAGCAGATTATAGCAATTGATTGATTAAAAACAAAACTACATACCTGATCCCATGTTTTCACTTTATGAAAAAAAATGTAAACAGTCTGGCATACCACCAAACTCGTACTAGATTGTGCTTCGATATAAGTAAAAAATAAAAAAAAATTTCAGTTAAAGAAAAGGTAAAGTTTGAAGACCCTGTGTACCTTTGTGCACAACACCATGGTCATAAAATTAACCTTTATAGAGAGTATGATGTATTGACAGTTGATCCATGGTGTTTTTTCATTAAAAAATTGTATTTCAAAATTTGACTTTTGTCCTCCTAGATTTAAAAAATAGCACACTGTGCACTGCCATTTGGCACAAAAATACGATTTAGTCGTGCCCGTCGAAAAGGGGAATGGTCTGGGTATAATATGGAATAGCTTCGGAATTATTACTCGGACAGCATTTAAATTTGTTACTGGGACAATCGGCATGAAAACATTGATCATAATAAATCTAACTTAATTGTTTAGGGCCGTTATACAAATAGTTATCAGATATTAAAAAAAAATTTATTATGAAATCGACGTGAGTGAAGCCGCCGGGTACAGCTAGTTTTTAAAATAAATTGAAATAGAAAAATTTCATTTAATAACTGGATACACCGTCCTCCCCGCCGCCGCCGCCGCCAGATTAACCGGCTCAGCCGCCGCCAAATTAATCGGCTTAGCCGCCGCCGCCGGTTCTCTCTGGCCCCTACGCCGCCGCTGAAGCAAAAGCAATCGGCGTAAACCTCTAGTGCGAACACACTAAAGGCAATGCACAGTAAAGGCAATGAAATTTACTGCAATGACACTGAATGCAGTAAGTTATACCAAATAATATGAAGTGTATAGAAGGCGCATCTGAGCTCAAAAATTCAAATTTTTGTTTGCGAGCTTCATAGAGCGGGGAGAAGCCACAAAAGGGAAGGAAGCTGTGCAAGAAGAGCAAGCTTCAGTTTACGCTCATTGACTGTCCGAACCAGTGTGCTTACTTCTACCACATATGTGGTAGATCTACCACATTTATTTTTAAAATCAAGTTTCTACCACATCTACCACGGAGGGCTTAAAATCTACCACATTTTTGTGGAACATAAATTTTTCTATTAACCAACCTATTACTCCAAGTAAATTAGAGCTTTATGTTGTAAAATTTAGGTTAGGGTTGCATTGAACATTATAAGTGAAAATGTGCAAAAAAAACTTATGTGGTAGCTCTCTTATCACTTCGAAAGCAGTGCATTACAAATAGTTGACAGTTTGACAATTGTTTTGGCGGCAGGCGCAATTAAAATGGAAAAATTTCTAAAAAAGTTGAATAATTTGTGCCTTTATTTTTTAGTAACGTATAGTTTTTTTAGAATATCGCATGGCGATGACAATGCGCTTGGACGGAACGAAGTTTTACCACTCGAAGTTGTGCCTGCTGCTGAAATTTGCGAGTCTGAGCTCCCAAAAAAGAAAAAAAAATAGTCAATAATACAAAAAACAATGGAAAGAAACACGGCACAGGTTAAAGTGCATAGAAGAACGTAAAATATAATTAATGTACAAATACAATGAAATATAACACTGTGCAAGTCCAAAATTTAGACATGGGGGGACCTAATGCGTGAGTTTCCTATAGGTATACTGAGTTGAGATCCACCAGCCGTTTGGTAAGATTGGCTCTAGTTTATGAGAAATCCGACTTTGAAGTTTGGAAATTATCGTCAAGCTTGTCGCTTAAGTAGGTCCTAAATCGTTTCGAATATCGCTTTACTGTCTTCGGCAAGTTTTAGATATTTTAACGACCAACAAATTTGCTTCAGACACCAATTGACTTGACACAGACTGCCTCACTGATTTTTTGCTTAGAACGCCTTTTAAACCCATGGAATTTCACCTCAATATAAATATTGATGGTCTTCCACTAGCCAAAAGCTCTAATTTACAGACTTGGCTAATTTTAATTAATGTAAATGATGAACCCGATGTCATGGTTGTAGGTGCTTATTGCGGTAACAGTAAGCCATTGTGTCCAAATATTTACTTAGAAAGATTTGTAGATGAGCTTCTGGAATTATTAGAAAACGGTTTAGACTTCAATGGCAAGTACTACTCTGTTCATTGCCGATCATTCATTTGCGATGCTCCAGCAAGATCATATATTTTAGGTGTTAAAGGACACACAGGCTTTTCTAGCTGTATTAAATGTAGCCAGAAAGGGGAGTCGCTGGGTCATAGGATGATTTTTAGAAGTGAGACCCATAGTATTAGGACTGACTCTGATTTCCGCTCGCGGTCAGATGTAAATCATCATAAATTGTTGGAGCCAACAGCGATAGAAAAATTGCCAATTGATATTGTCAAATCATTCCCTTACGACTACATGCATGTCGTGTGTCTTGGTGTTATGAAAACCCTAATTTTTGGTTGGATTAGACACAGAAATAAAGCATATTCTTTGAAATTATCAAAAATTAATTTAATAAATTCGAGACTAATTTTTTTGAGCAATCAAGTTCCAAGAGAATTCGCTCGACATCCTCGTAGTCTGAACGATTTTGAAAGGTTTAAAGCTACGGAGCTAAGGCAATTTCTGTTATATACAGGAATTGCCTTACTTGATGACATTTTAGATTCCGACAGATATAACCATGTTTTAATGGTGAGCTTAGGCATACGCATTTTATTAGATAGAAAATCGTGCGCTGAAAATAATGAATGTGCGAAAGTTCTTTTAAGTGAATTTGTCAAAAATATCTCAAGATTTTATGATGATTCATTTCTAACTTTTAACTTCCACTGTCTCAATCATTTACATAATGACGCATTGAACTATGGATGCTTAGAGTCTATAAGTGCGTTTAAGTTTGAGAACTATTTGTCCAAACTTAAACGAAAATGTAATAAGAAAAATCAGGTTGCTGCCCAAATTTATAATCGTTTAGTGGAGGAAAGTTTGTATTCAACTGAATACTCAGTAGGAAAAACTCAAAACAAAAACATGGACGATGGGCCGGTAAAATCGTTACATACTCACTTATTCTATTTAGCTACAAAAAAGCCAGACAATTTCTACAGCGTTAAAAATAAAATTTTTCGTATAATGAACATTTACTTCAAAAATGGTAGTTTCCAAATTATGGCCCACGAAGTCATTAACTTAACAAACCTTTTCGTTACACCAATAAAATCGTCTAATTTCAACATTAAATGCAGTGCCACTTTAGAATTTTCTAATTTTCATTTTCAACACTCCGTGGAAGAGATATCCCAGAAAATTATTATGTTCAGCAATTTTGAAGCCAACAAATTTATATTCATCCCTTTAATTCACATGTAGATGGATTTAAACGATACTTTTGTTGCAATTGAAACCGTTGGGTTGGAAGTGACAACAACTGGTGAGTGTAATAACAATGTTATAATAACAGCGAAATTATTAATTTTATGTATTTTCCAGATCTCGAAAATTTAAACAAAAGGATTAATGATTTGGAAAGAAACGTGCTCGCAGGTAGTATTTCTTTTAAGTTACTTAAATGCATATGTACATTGTATTAAGTTATAGAACATCAAGTAACACAAAACTTACTGAAACGAGTTCTTCAGGAGATAAGAACCACTGCACACACAACGAACGTTAGGCGGAAGAAGATTTTGCCAAAAACTCCATTCAACGACGTTGCAGAATTTTCCGAATTTGAAACGAAAATACAGTCGTCGGAAAACAAATTTGATGATTTGGTAAGATTGCCGTTAGCATACTGCAGTTTATTTATAAAAATTTAAACTATATATTTTGAGTGTAACTATATTTCTTTACTAGGTTGCCGAACTGCAGACTATGATATGCGGTAACCCAACTAAATTTATAAAAACTGCATGGAGAAAATTAATGACAGATGCTGCAGCGAAGTACTATTGCTGGCAAGGCACTAAGGACAAAACTGCAGTTAGGGCGCTCAGCACAACCGCAGCAATAAAACGTAATTTCCTGCAAATACTTTTATTTTAAATTTTACTATTAACATATTATTTTATTTTAGAAGCCCACAGTAAAAAATTCTCCGCTGCAGCATCTGAGCAAGATTTTGAAAGGGCAACTATGGCATTCTTTCAACATGCGAATGCACGACTGCAAAAAAAAGAAAATTATAAAGCAAAAAACTAATTTCTAAGGTCCGTATCAGAATTATTTGATATTAAGAAAGCTTCACTTTGCAACTTAGCTTAATATATCTATCCTTTTATTTTAAGCTAAGTTGGAAATTGAAGCTTACTTTTCTTCATGCAGCTTTTACAAATTTCATTTGGTTACCGCATATTATATCTTTTCAGAATCGGAAAATTCTGCAACGTCACTCGTTTCAGTAAATTAAATTAATTTTTATTTTAAATTCTGCAAAGTGAAGATGCGCACGCACGTGTACCAAAAAAAGGAAATATTTATGTTTATAAATATGAAATTTATGTTTATTTATGTTTTGTTATGATTAATTATTTATTGCCTTAATATTAAGTAATTGAAATGTACCAAAAAATGAAATATTTATGTTTGTTTATGTTTATTTATAAATATGAAATATTTATGTTTATTTATGTTTTTTATGATTAATTAATATTAAGTAATTGAAATGTTTGTACCTTGCAATGAATATGACTGAATTACTTTAAGGTTTATTTTTGGTTTATTAATTAATAAAACTATAAAAATATTATTTAAAACAATTTATATATTCTGGATTTTTATTTCATGCGAGTGGCAACGCCAATCTATACAAGAGGCGAATTCGATTCCATCCGTTCCGCTGGTTTGAGATTCATTTGAGAATTTCCATAGTGAAATCAATAAAGTGTACCAGGTAGATGACGTACACTTATTTCTCTGAGTAGCAATTGTCAAAGTGTCAATTTATTTGTGCCAGTTCGATTAACCTTTATTTTTGTTGTCGCTAAAATAGCACACAATTTAAAATTGACTTTCAGTACTCCAGAAATATATATTTTCGTAATGCATTTTATGTTAGAAAAACATAGAAACTGCATTGCCGGTCGTTTTTTTGCAGAGATAGCACGTTTTTCCTGGCATGTAATTGCGTTGTTTGTGTCGGTTTTGGTGCAGAACGAATTTTAAAAACAATTTATTTTGAAATTTTTTCATACAGCACAGACGGGTTATGAACTGTCAGAAAATAAGTGTACGATGAAGAGAGAGTTCCTGCTATCTGGCACACTTTATTAATTTCACTATGAGAATTTCAAATTCTCAATTTGAGAATAAAGGCAAATTTCCATATTAAAAATGTGCCTTTTAAGTTGAGAATGCCATAACAGTATATTTGAGATCAATTTGAGAACAAACGTTTGAGATTTGAGAAAGCAATTTGATTCAAATGTACCTCAATTTGAGATTAGCCAATAATGTTTGCTGGGGAACAAGAACAACAACAACATTCACACATAAAAAAATGTACATACGGGAAATACCGCTGTTGCAAAATTATAACCGCACACGAAATTTTTTAGTCTAACCTGAGAGAGTATTTCTAATGTATTTCTATTTTGTTTACTCATATAATAATATTGCTAAATCCAAAACAAATTATATGAACTTTTTATAATTGGTATCGCATTTACTACGAATGTTCAAATCAAAATGCGATTATGTTTGTACTCTTGTATATCAAAAATGAAATATTGTGAAAGAAATTTCAAAAAATGTGTACTCAAAAGAGGAGAGAGTTCAGGTTAGACTACTTTATAATTATACTATGTATGAATTGAAATTTTGTGAATTGTTATTGAAATGTAATATTTTTTGTTATTGTATTTATGTATCTAAAATACGTTTGAATGTACGTTTTTGATGTTAATTTTATGTAGCACCAGCAGTACGATATGTATGTGCATTAAAATGTTTTAAATAAAAGTTTATATAAAAAATTAGCCCTTTTTCTAGCCTTTTTTTTAATCGACAAGCCTTTTTCTAGCCGTTTTTTTTTGGTCATCTAGCTGCTTCCGCAAAAATATTCTGGCAACACTGGTTGGTGGTTGTTTTGGTCTCTCAATCATTTTTTGTGCAAATTTCTCACAGCAACACATCAGCCAGCGCAATGATCGTCGTTTCAACCATAGTGAAATCAATAAAGTGTACCAGGTAGATGACGTACACTTATTTCTCTGAGTAGCAATTGTCAAAGTCTCAATTTATTTGTGTCAGTTCGATTAACCTTTGTTTTTTTTGTCGCTGAAATAGCACAAAATTTAAAATTTACTTTCAGTACTCCAGAAATATATATTTTAGTAATGTATTTTATGTTAGAAAACCATAGAAACTGCATTGCCGTGCGTTTTTTTGTAGAGACAGCACGTTTTTCCTGGCATGTCATTGCGTTTTTTGTGTCGGTTTTGGTGCAGAACGTATTTTCAAACAATTTATTTTGAAATTTTTTCATACAGTACAGACGGGTTATGAAATCTGGCAGTTTTCATCACAATGACATTAACTGTCAGAAAATAAGTGTACGATGATGAGAGAGTTCCTGCTATCTGGCACACTTTATTAATTTCACTATGGTTTCAACGACGCCAATGCTTTTTGTTGTTGTAGTTTTTGTGTGTATGCTTTTTTGTGTTGGCGATTGGTTTTGCAACACAGTTCGAGAAAAATGTGACGTCAATATTGAACAGAATGTTTACTGCCATTATCAATCAAATCAAAATTCTCTCAAAAATTAATTGTGACAAATGTTTCCAAAACTTTAGAAAGGAAGATGAAGTTTTAACTGCGCCAAGTGAAATATTTGTTTTCCATAAAAATTATCAATCGGTTACAGACCTTGGTAACCTATTAGCTCCTTCGGATTCCCTTATGGAAGCAAACAAAAAACACATTGTGGTGTTTCACAAAATTTTTGATTCGGAGCCTGAAAAAATTGGTATTAAGGCATATATATCCGACTTATGCAAGAATTGTACTCCCGAATGGTTCAGAGATGAATGCTGTGACAGTAAATTGAAAATCCTAATATAGATTTTCTAATTTTAGTTCTTTTACGCAAACATTGTATGTGGGCCAAAAAAAAAGGAAGCTCCAAACAACGGAAGTTAAAAATTATTGCGGGTCAATAAAACAGCTCTTCCTTTGTTGTTTTTTTATTGTTTATGTTTTGCATCGTTTGGAACTTCCTTTTTTTTAATTTACTGTCACAGCATTCATCAGGGAATCTGAAGGAGCAAATAGTTTATAACAAAAGTCTGTAATCGATTGATAATTTTTATTACAATTTTTATGGAACATGTTTCACTTAGCGCAGTGAAAACGTCATCATTTCTTAGTTTTTGGACACAGATGGCACAATTAATTTTTTAATTATTTAATTAATAATTTAATATTTCTTACCTACAATATATTTTGCGTAATCATTACTGCTGAAATAAAATAATACAAAAGACAGTTTCGTCTGTCTCAGCATGAATAGGAGTTGATCCATATAATCCTGTGTATCTTCGAAATTAGTTGCTACACTTGACCGAGTAATATTTGAATTTTGTCCCAAAATTGCAAAAGTATTTTCTAGTGTGTCTTGGTTAAAAAATGTATTTGTTATACAAAATTTATGTATTGTATGTATTTATGTATTTATTTATTTTCCTTAATTTCATCAGTGATTAAAAAACAGATTTTTGTTCTAAAAAAGACATTTATCATCCATACATTTAACATCTTTCAAATAATTTAAAAAAGTCTTTATAAATTTTGTACGACTCATTATTTAATTGTAAAGCCGATCTAAAGCAATGATCCGATTGCCCTATTTATGCAATCAAATATTGGGTCTACTTTTTTGATAATTTTTTTAGGAACTTTGTTTATAGCGATCATATAAGTCGCCATGCCAACCATATTTTATTTCCTTTTCTATGATTTTGCGCACACTACACTCGGCAATGAGTTCAGAAGCAATATGCGACGCCGTGCAGGCTTATAGAAGAAGAACAAAAGCCAGCCAGAAAATATAAAATTTATTTATATTATAAATAGTTTTACGATTTCAGCTTTTCGTCAGCGCAACAACAACAACAACAACAGCACATCGTCTTCATCTCCGAATCATCCCACGCCGCAGCAGAGTGCTAACGCAGACTCGCTGAAGTGAGCGCAACCAAAGAGCGCAACAGATAAAATTACGTTCTCGCCTGTAAAGCAACGCTCTCACCACATACGTGATCTGTGCGAGCAGAGCGCGGGTTCCAATGTTAGAACCCGCCATACAACATTTTTGCTTGTATGACATGCGCATTCTGTATGTTTATTTTCTTTGGTTATACTAATAGCACAATTAGTGCTTTGTTATTATTGTAATAATCACGTATATTTTTGAGTTTTTCGTATGGTTTTTATTTCATATTAAATTTCTTACGAATTTTCGAATAAAATATTTTCACCTAGATTGAAAATACATAAAAAGCATTGAACAGAAAAATTAAATTATATTTACTTGTGCATCTATCTCCTTTTTTTCAAAATTTTTGTTTTAATGATGGCTAAAAATTACAATAATAACTACATATACACTAGTCAGAATAAGTTTGCGTACAAGGGGTACGTAGTTTTTTCATATGAAAAATAAATCAGTTAAACGTGCAAGTAAACAATGCCGGGAATAAGCAAAAAATCCTAAATAATCAGTTTCATTGTGAAAAATGTTGCGAATCAGCTCTATCAAGAAAATACAGAATAGGCAATGTTACAATAGAGTTTTGCGATTGTAAATTTGGTAAATTGGTTGTAATTTCAGTTGCATGTATTTGTTTTTGTAAAGTTACAAAATTTACCACAAAAACCAAGATTACACGATACAAGATCAAAAACCACAGATCGTAAATATGGCTATTATTACTTTTCGAAGCCACTAATATGTAATATTAAGATGTTACATTTTATGTAAGTAATATGTTCCAACACTGCTCTTGACAGTAGTACCAACTTCACATTTACATTCAGAATACATAAAAGGTTCATTCAGTGAAAGACAATGAACTTTTGGATGTATAGTATACTGCCACAGGTGTACAAAATTTTTGTAATTCATAAAAATGTACAGATTTTGTTTTTTTGTTCTTGGAAAAGTATCAAAATTTGCACTGGATGAAAAAAAGAGGTGTCCCTCCGAAATTCGTCGCAAAATTATCACTTTTGACGGGCACACTACACGTAGCTACTCTTTGTTATTCTAAACAAATAACATTTGTAGCATGATACAAAATATACAGGTAGATTCGATCGAGCAAAATTAAAAGTAATTTGCTTTTTTGACAAATAAAAATAAAATTTTAAGAGTGCAAAAAAAGTAAGAAATACAGAAACTGAATGATATACTACATAATCTATGTAATTGTGTGAAATTGCAGCTTTGTAGCAAAAATGAAAATAGTAGGAAAAAATTTGTAAACAAATAATTTTTTCCAATTGTCAATTTTATTTTATCTGTCGCATTGAAACTACCTGTATATTTTTGTATCATGATTTGTAGTAAACCTTGTCAATTCTAAAAATTCCAAATGATACTTAACCTTCACTCTGTGCATGGGGTATACAGTTCCCCATAGCCACAGAAAATATGAATTTGTGAAGGTATTTCCTTCTGAACGATATATTAATACATACTACTGTGTCCAAAAAATAAGGTGACATTGTATTTATTTTGAAAATTCTTTATTTATTCTTCCAAATCAATTTCATCCCCTTCAAAGTAATCCCCTCCCGATGCAATGCACTTATGCCACCGCATTTTCCAATCTTCGAAACACTGATTGTAGTCAATTTCCGGGATGGCCTTCAGTTCCGTCTTCGCTGCGGCTTGAATTTCCTCTATCGTATAAAAACGGTGTTCCCGGAGCGGTCTTTTGAGCTTGCTGAACAGCCAGAAGTCGCACGGTGCCAGATCAGGTAAATACGGTGGTTGCGGAACGATATGGGTTGAGTTTTTTGCGAAATGATCACGAATTACGAGTGCAGTATGGGATGGTGCATTATCGTGGTGTAAAAACCAAGAATAGTCTTTCCACAATTCCGGCCTTTTTAGGCGGATAGCGTTACACAAACGACGCATAACGTTCAAATAATATTCCTTGTTGACTGTTGACTAAAAAAATAATAATTCTCCAAATCCTTCGACGCGCGCAGTTTAAATTCAAATGTCACCTTATTTTTTGGACACAGTAGTATATCATTGGATAGCTATTGATGAAAAGATTCTAAAAATATATTCAGTTCTTTTTTTTTAAGTGTGATTGGGCCAATATACCCACATATTGCACACAAACTGTTTGTTGTGCTATGGGGAATAAATGACCCCGTTATTTATACCAATACATTTTGTAACCAAACCTTTTCCAAGTTCTGAACCACTCAAGTTCTAAATCACGAGCACACTCACCGGTGGAATAACAAATTCAAAGACGGTATGCAAATAAATAACAAAAAAAAATACTAATACAAAAAAACAAACAACAACAGCATTAATAATATTTCATATTATAATGATAATATAATTATTTCCCAAACAACTATTATTTTACTCATTCCCGTACAAACTATACTGGTTCAAAAACGGGGAACTCAGTTCCCATTGCACGGGATTAGGGCGTAAAAACCATGCACAGAGTCGGCCTCGATAGCTCAGCGGGTAGCGCGCTGGTTTCTCATACCGAGCGCCCCGGGTTCGATTCCTGGCTTGGGCTGGAAAAAACACTCATCTACTTCTATCGCTATCCACATGAAGGGAATGAGAATTACAAGAATCGCACAAGTACGCTCTTGGCAGGCAATGGCAAAACCTCCAAGTGTGAAAGAAAAACTGTCCATCGCCGTTCGTATTCGGCGTTAAACTGTAGGTCCGCTCCCCTCCCTTTCCCCATCCGTTTGAAATGTGTGTTGTATCACATGTTGAAAAAACAGTGTTGCATACGCATTTCAAACGGGTGGAATCTGTGGTATCACAACGGGCCCGTTAAGAGGCCTAAGTGTGTCTCATACAGAGGCAGCCCCCGTAACCTTACCTAACCTAACCTATGCACAGAGTGAAGGTTAATAGATATTCCACAATACATCACCCAAAAATCGTATACCTACAAAAAACCCACATCCCCACCACGTTAATCCTTTCAACCCCCAAAAAAATGCAGGTAATTTTATAACACAACGGTAAAGCAAGGAGTTGGTATACTCATCAAGAAAAACATACCTCACAAAAAAATCGAATTTCAACGAACAGAATCGCCATCGCTGTAGAAGTAAAACTCAAAGCCCTTCTTTCCATTCTTTCGATTTATATTCCACCAAATCAATCTATCTACACCAACAGACCTATCTAACTTAATCAGTAGTATAGACAAACCCACCATCCTCCTAGCGCATTCGAAACGACGATTTTTTTCGAACACGGTCCCCAGGAGCGAAATTTTGTTTTTCTTTGTATTGTTCATTTTCATTCATTTCAAATAATTTTTAGATTTTTTGGTACACAGTAAAACCAATGCCAAATTTTGTTTTCCTGTACTTTACAGATTTCATTAGTTCCAGAAAAATCTTATTTCGACGACTAGTTTACTCAGAATAACTGATAATTGCACATTACTGTCATTGCAAACACGGTGTGCAGGCTGTCTTATAGCCTCGGAAATCCATTGCACACACGGTGTGCAATCGGTCTCGAATGGGCTGACTTCAACATACAATACCAGAGGACATAAATAGAGTCGAAGATTTTATCCTGAATGCACACACATTTTTTCACACCTGGTAGCAACGCTGGGATTCCTCCCCCAAGGGCAGATGGACCGCTATCATGCACCGCTTCGGGCATGATAGCTCACCACTATGCCCGCGCTGCAGTGTCGCAGAAGACGCGAAACATGTCTTGTTCGACTGTCCAAGGTTTCAGGCAGCGAGAAACCACATTACGGCAGCCACAGGGGTGAGGCCAACTCCGCACAACCTGACTGAGCTGATGCTGGACTCCGAGGATGCCTGGAAAGCGGTGTGTCAAAGCGCCGCGGACATCCACAAGGCGCTGAGAAGAGAGGAAGAGAGCAGGCAAGCTGACCGGCAATCGGGCCAAACCAACTGACGTGGACGGACGCTAATACTACGCGGACACACGAATGAGATGTAATTTCAAGGAGGGGTGGCTGACAAACCGTATAGGGAGGGACCTATTTACGACTAACGGTGGGGGAGCCTAGTAAGTGCAACTAGCGACTAACTGCACTGACAGCAAAACGATACTGCGAGCCGAGCGCTCAAACCGCCCTCTGACGTAATACTTAACGGTAGTGTCCGGGGATTCCGGTCTGTGACATGAGGAGGTTTAGTGTGTTAAAGTCTCACACTGACGGGGTTAGGCTTTCGATGCTTCCTCCTCGTTAAAATAAAACAAACAAAAAAACACCTGGTAGTTTCACACACATTGACCGAACGTTGCGTTCTCCGCAATTATTGCCACTCTCATGCCCACTTGCCAAGAGACTGGAACGTTACAGATGTGGTCAGGCCTGTGCATCATCGCAATGTGCGCGCTGTCGAAAATATCGCTTCTGTTAGTGAAAGTGTGGCGGATAATACGAATGTGTCGATTCCACGGCATTCTCAGCAATTGAGCCTATCTTACGGCTCATTATGGCGTATTTTGCATTTGGATTTGCACCTCCATCCATATAAAGTTCAACTCACGCAACAATTAAAGCCGGCTGACCATTCACAGCGCCGTAGATATGCTGATTGGGTGCTAGAGCAACAGGCTTTAAATGCTGATTTTTCGAACAACATTTCTTCAGCGATGAAGCTCATTTCTCACTCGGTGGTTACGTCAACAAGCAAAATTGTCGCATATGGGGCTCGGAGAACCCAGAAGTGATTGTGGAAAAGCCACTGCATCCGGAAAAAGTGACTGTTTGGTGCGCATTATGGTCTGAAGGTGTCATTGAGCAGTATTTCTTCGAAAATAACGCTGGAAGAACCATTACCGTCAATTCAGAGCGCTATGGTCGTATGATACACGGCTTTTTTTGGCCTGTAATTGAAGATTATGAACTGGACCATATGTGGTTTTAACAAGACGGTGCCAAGAGCCACATAGCTCGACCGATTTTGGCTTTATTGCATGGGAAGTTTCCGGAAAGCGTAATTTCACGTTTTGGCGACGTCAATTTGCCACCAAGATCATTTTACGCCGTTAGACTTTTTGGGGGGGTACGTCAAAGACCGTGCCTACGCGAATAATCCCCTAACGTTGGAGTGAAAAACATTCGTCAAGTTATCGCCGAGATGCCGCCCGAAATGTGCGAAAAAAGTGGTCGAAAAATACCTCAAAAGGATCTACTGCTACAACCAATCTAGAGGCGGTCATTTAAATGACATTGTATTTCGTACGTAATGGCATTATCATAAAATAAAAGTTTCATCGAAATCATAACTTTATGTGTGTTGTATTTAACTTTACTTTTGAAACCGAAAAATGGATAATCCTATACTAACAAAGAAGTAGCATCTACATATACACAAAATTATCCGTTCAGCTGCAAATTCCTCCATTCCCTAATCTAATCGCAAAAAAAACACAAAATGCTCTATAGTCGAATGAAAATCATTAGGGATGAAAAACAGAATGCTTGGAAGACCTGTTGTAGACAAAAACTATAGTTTCCCTTATAGACTACAAAAAAGAACGCGTTGTTCAATAACGAAAATAAGAAAGCGAAAACAGAAAGCTTTGAGGAATTCACAAAAACACTTTAAGCACAGTTACCGCAGCTCAATAACATAGGCAATAATAAAAAAACTGATTGAAGAAAAAATAGCCAATAATGAGCACACAAATAAATTTCCAGAGCAATACTAACATAATTGTGTTATCTGCAGGTCCAATTTACGGCAATATTTCACTTATCTCCGAAACGGTTCTGTTTGTTGTCTTCCAAAGCTTCCGGTTCCAATTACTTCACATTACTCCAGAAAAAATAGTCTACAGGCTTTAAACAATCTACAGGCCCATTTCGAGAAATAACGCGTTCTAATAATATTTACACTAACTAATGAAATGTCAACTTTCAGTTCGACATTATGGAATCTCATTATTTTACTTGAATTTAAAGCTCTACACCTCTAACAACAACCTTTATAAATGAAATGGTAATTACATATTTAATTGTACAATAGAAATGATCATAAGACAGGATCCATACATCAATCCTGTTTAATGATCATTTCCATTGTACAATTAAATTAGATTTGTTCGATAAACACTCTTAAGTTCATACAAGTAGTATGTAATATATTTTACATACACATACATAATACATAGTATATATAACTTGCACGACAAACCGATAACTATCAATGGGAGGTATCTACAGCTTCACTATGCGACGATTCCCAACTGCAAGCTGGAAGCTTTTCATACGCTACTTTACGTTCAATGGTTCGCCATTCCCTGCTGAACGAGAACCGCCGGCAGACAAAATTTTACTTTTTCTATATTCCGGTGTTCGAATCTGAGGGTGAGCATCGCTGCTGACCAGCTGACCCACGATGGCTGCATACATACCTATAGTACATATCTCATAATTCTTGTTGTATTTATGTACACTAGTCAGAGTAAGTTTGCGTACAAGGGGCACATAGTTTTTTCATATGAAAAATAAATCACTTAAAGTAATTTTTCAAAAACACAATAGGGGTATTCTCGATGTCTTGCAACATTGCAAAACTTGCAGAAACTGATATTTGCAACCTTGAAAAGTGCCAGACTTCGAGAACACCCAAAAATTCAAATATTGTAAAAAATGCCGCGAACAGTCGAAAATTCAAAAATTGTTGATTTCTTGATTGAAAGTGCTGCATTTCAAATTCTGCATGAGAATGGTAAGAATTTTTGCAAATAATTTGGGGTATTCTCGCAGTCTTGCAGCGTTGCAAAATTTGTGAAAATGCAAACTTGCAAGACCCTAACTTGCAATACTGCGAGAGCGCACCAACATAAAAATATTGCAAATATTGCAAACAACGTGGCGGACCAGTGAAAACAAAAAAATGTTGAATTTTCTTATTGAAAATGCTGCACTTAATATTCCTCTGGAAGATGGTAATGGCTTAAATTATTCGTTAAAACTGAAAAATTCAAAATGTGTGTATAAAAGAAAAATTGTGTGAAGAATTTACACTTGCGCACACAAAATAAAATGATTTTGAATTGAATTTTTTGACAACCAGCTGACGCACGTTTGCACCCTCATATAAAACATGGGTATCACTAGGGGTATTCTCGATGTCTTGCAAAACCCTTGCACATTGCAGAAGTTGCAGATTATGCAGACTTTTGCAATCCGTGCAATGATACAAAAACAAAATACAAGGGAAAACGCTGGTTGTCAAAAAATTCGTTCATTTTATTTCGTGTGCGCAAGCGTAAATTCTTCACACAAATTTTGTTTTATTTCCTTTTATGTAAACATTTTGAATTTTTTAGCTAAAAACGAAAATTGGTTTCAATTATTACCATCTTCCAGAAGAATATTAAGTGCAGCATTTTCAATAAGAAAATTCAACATTTTTTTGTTTTCACTGGTCCGCCACGTTGTTTGCAATATTTGCAATATTTTTATTTTGGTGCGCTCTTGCAGTATTGCAAGTTAGGGTCTTGCAAGTTTGCATTTTCACAAATTTTGCAACGCTGCAAGACTTTGAGCATACCCCAAATTATTTGCAAAAATTCTTACCATTCTCATGCAGAATTTGAAATGCAGCACTTTCAATCAAGAAATCAACAATTTTTGAATTTTCGACTGTTCGCGGCATTTTTTACAATATTGGAATTGTTGGATGTTCTCGAAGTCTGGCACTTTTCAGGGTTGCAAATATCAGTTTCTGCAAGTTTTGCAATGTTGCAAGACATCGAGAATACCCCTACTGTTGTAGACATTGCACGAATTGCAAAACTTTTTCCCTTGTATTTTGTTTTTGTATCATTGCACGGATTGCAAAAGTCTGCATAATCTGCAACTTCTGCAATGTGCAAGGGTTTTGCAAGACATCGAGAATACCCCTAATATTTTTTATTTTTTTCCATAAACTTAGTTCTTTTAGTTCTTTTATTCTATTAAGATAATAATCAGACTTATCGGGAGTTTCACGTGAACAACATTTCATCTCACTTTTTTTTGTTCACCCGAAAACAAATTCTAATCGGGAGTTTCGCCCGAAAGACATTTCACTTCGAATCAGCTGTGCCGATTCGAACAAACAAAAACGTAATTGTGACAGCTGTGAAAAAAGTGCAAAAATTAATAAAACAGGCAAATAAAAGGAAATACGAATTTTTTTTAACAATGCATAGTATAGCGTTGCGACTCATGTGCGAGGAAGAGGAAATGGCCCAGGAACGAGCAGTTCGCAGGCAATTAAGAGATCGTTCGAATCCTCTGGAGCTGCGCGAGCCGTTGTGAGATTCAAAATCGTTGCTTTTTAACTTTTTGGCAGTAATATTCCAATGTTTTCTAGATTTCAGCAATACTACAGATTAAATAAAGCGGCATTTAAATATCTATTGAATGTGCTCACTTCATCTTTGCCACCATCAAAACAACCATTCGCTATTCCGCCCATTGTGAAACTCAGCGCCTGTTTGCGTTTTTTTGCTGAGGGCAGATACCAAAAGGGAATTGGTAAAGACGTTGGTTTGACCCAATTATCGTTCAGTGAGGTACTCACTGAAGTTCTGGGAATTTTCGAGCCATCGCTATGCCCAGAATGGATAATTTGGCCAACATAAACGCACCAACGCCCTCCACTGCTTCCTTCATCCCAAAGAGCTTAAAAATTGCCTCTTCCGTTGGGGAAAATTTCTGCGTCCTGTTGGGTCCACCTCCAGTTCCTCGTTCCAGTGCTTTGTTTTGTGCGGCCTTCTTACGCACGTACCGTTTTTGGTCGGCCCAAACCTTAATAAAAAAACGGTTAATTATTGGCCGCATACATATCGCTCCTTCGCTGCAAGAACGTCATAACTCAAAAAAAAATTGTTTTCAGTTTATGGCAACCCTGTGTGTATCTGCATATCGCTCCTTCGCTGCAAGAACGTCATAACTCAAAAAAAATGATGATGCATATGATCTTTTATCTGTCAAAACCACTTTGTAAAATATTCAATACTTTGCTCACAAGACGGCATGAAATATTTTTTGCTACCTTGAACTGCCTGCATTGGTAAACTTTAAAATTGAATTTTCTCGGAATGATGTAGTTTTGAGTTATGACGTTCTTGCAGCGAAGGAGCGATATGATCTTTTATCTGTCAAAATCACTTTGTAAAATATTCAATACTTTGCTCACAAGACGACATGAAACATTTTTTGATACCTTGAACTCCCTGTAATGGTAAACTTTAAAATTGAATTTTCTCGGAATGATGTAGTTTTGAGTTATGACGTTCTTGCAGC
This sequence comes from Melieria crassipennis, assembly GCA_963668005.1. NCBI lineage: Eukaryota > Metazoa > Arthropoda > Insecta > Diptera > Ulidiidae > Melieria > Melieria crassipennis. The sequence continues at coordinate 32,900,429 of OY764963.1, read as the reverse complement.
GAAGGAGCGATATGTTATGTGCATGTACGAGCAACCCAATTTTTACCTTCTTCCACTCCACTTCGCTTTTCATTGGAGGGCCGGTACTATTCAGCTCCAGTGTCAGATCCCTCCAAAACTCTGCAAATTTTTCCGGCTTCCTTTTATGAAACCTCTCGCAACATCTGGTTCCTCCTGCATCCTATTGAGCAGTATTTCGCGTTGCCCTTTATTTGTTGTTTTATTCCTAAAATAAGGAAGGAAGGAAGGAAGGGAGCGGGCATACAAGGTAAAGTTTCTGATTGCGTTCAACCTGGCGAACGCCAGAACGATCCTTGTCCCTGTCCAATCCAAGCTGATACACAGCCTCCGCGCGGCCCTTCTGGATAGCTATTTGGCACCCGCTGAATAGTGAACTAATGTGTGCAGCGTGTCCAATCCCCAGGACTTGAAATTTGGGTTGTGCGCAGGGTTTGGTGCCCGCCACGTAGAATCTACCACCAATGAAAGCCAAAAACAAAGCCTCGGAAGGAATCCACAATGTTGACGACCACAGCAAACGATTTAAGGACCACGATTTGAGGATATGCACCTGGAATGTCCGGACCCTCTATAGGGAAGGTGCCTCTATCCAACTGGCGGAAGCCCTCACAAAATGTAAGGCTGACATCACCGCCATCCAGGAAATGCGATGGACAGGACAAGGTTGCTCCAAGCGAGCAGACTGCGACATCTACTACAGCTGCCATGCGGAGAAGCACGAATTTGGCTGCGGATTTGTGGTCAGCAAGAGACTTCGCCACCACGTCTCTCGGTTCACTCCGGTGAACGAACGGCTGGCTTCGATCCGCATCAAGGCTAAATACTTTAGCATTAGCCTAATTTGCGCGCACGCCCCGACGGAAGAGAAGGACGATGCGACCAAGGATGCCTTCTATGCGAAGCTCGAGGACGTCTACGACGGGTGCCCGGCCCATGACGTCAAAATTGTCCTCGGGGACTTCAACGCAAAGGTCGGGCGAGAAGGTATCTTTGGCCCCACAGTCGGGCAGTTCAGCCTCCATACGACCACTTCGAACAACGGTCTGAGGCTGATCGATTTCGCCGCGGCACGAAACATGGTAGTTAGTAGCACCAGATTCCAGCACCTCGATATCCATAAAGCCACCTGGCTATCCCCCGATCAATCCACCCGCAACCAGATTGATCACATTGTGATTGATGGAAGGCATGCTTCTAGCATTCTAGATGTGCGCACGTTCCGAGGACCCAACATCGACTCGGACCACTACCTTGTTGCAGCCAAGGTACGCATGCGTCTTTGCGCAGCGAAGACCGCGCAACCTAGTTTGCGAAGAAAGCTGGACATCAGTAAGCTGCGATCACAAGGGGTAGCCGAAGCTTACTCCGCTCAACTCTCCAACCAGCTCGGTCGCTCCCCCTCTCCACCTGATGACATCGGCGGATTATGGGCTCACTTATCCCACTCTATGCGCGCCGCCGCAGAAAATGTCCTTGGTTTTCGACGCCCACCACCAAAAAACCAATGGTACGATGAAGAGTGTCGCGCAGCCACTGCAGCGAAGAATGCTGCCTACAAGAAGACCCTGCAGTCGGCTGCCACGCGAGCCGTGACAGAAAAATACCGGGAGGAGAGGAAGAAGGAGAGGTCCCTTTTTAGACGCAAGAAACGGGAGCAAGAAAGGCGCGAGCGTGAGGAAATCGAGGAGTGCAGGAGCAGGAATGACGCCCGAAAATTCTTCCAAAAAGTTAAGCGTCTCACGGAAGGATTTAAGCCCGGGGCATCTTCTTGCAGAGACGAAAACGGGGATCTGGTTACGGATGCGCAGGGTGTACTGAAGTTGTGGAAGGAGCACTTCACCAAGCTGCTCGCAGGCGACGAAGGGAACAATACCGCCAGTGGTGAAGATGTCCAGATGGCACCAATCGACGACGACGGTGTGGATGTGCCACCGCCCAGCCATGACGAGGTCCGGGTGGCTATCCAGCGACTCAAGAACAACAAAGCTGCAGGGCCGGATGGGCTACCAGCTGAATTGTTCAAGGCCGGCGGCGGTGAGCTGATTGGGTGCATGCATCAGCTCATTTGCAAAATATGGCTGGAGGAACGAATGCCCAACGATTGGAACCTCAGTGCCCTTTGTCCTGTGCTGAAGAAAGGCGACCCAACAATATGCGCCAACTACAGGGGTATCAGCCTACTTCCCATTGCATACAAGGTCCTGACGAGCGTACTATGTGAAAGATTAAAGCCACTTGCCAAGGCGCTGATTGGACCTTATCAGTGCGGCTTTAGACCTGGTAAGTCCACCATCGACCAGATATTCACTCTACGCCAAATCCTGGAGAAGACCCATGAGAACCAAATCGATACACACCATCTCTTCATCGATTACAAGGCAGCATTCGATAGCCCGATAAGGGATCGCCTATATGCCGCATTGTCTGAACTTGGTATCCCTGCAAAGCTCGTTAGACTTTGCAGAGCGACGTTGAGCAATACGCGCAGCTCCGTCAAGGTTGGAAGTGACCTCTCCGACCCCTTTGATACCGTTCGAGGTTTCAGACAGGGCGATCCTTTGTCCTGCGACCTCTTCAACTTCACCATGGAGAGTGTTCTGCGCAAGGCCGGTGTACATCGTAATGGCACAATCTTCAACAAAAGTGTCCAGCTCCTTGCCTACGCTGATGACATTGATGTCATCGGGCGTAACAAGCGAGATGTCACCGCTGCATTTGCTGCTATCGACAGAGAATCTGCCAAAATGGGTCTGGTGGTAAATGAGGGCAAGACGAAGTATATGCTGTCTACACGCAGGGACTCGCAGCGGCTAGGGTCTCACGTCGAGGCCGACAGGTATACCTTTGAAGTTGTCAAGGAATTCGTCTACCTTGGCACCGCCATCAACAGCAGCAATGATGTCAGCCTGGAGATAAAGCGAAGGATTACTCTTGCCAACAGGTGCTACTTCGGTCTCGGTAGGCAATTGAGAAGTAGAGACCTCTCTCGACCGACAAAACTTGCGCTCTATAGGACGCTTATCTTGCCCGTGCTTCTCTATGGCGCTGAAGCATGGACAATGACACGAAACGACATAGCGGCCCTTGGAGTGTTCGAGAGGAAGGTACTTCGCAAAATCTTCGGCCCTGTACGTGTTGGTGACGACTATCGTATACGAACCAATAACGAGCTGTATGAGCTGTATAAGGACATGGACGTAGCGCAGCGAATTAACATCCAGCGGCTACGCTGGCTCGGTCATGTCTGCCGTATGGACGACGAAGCTCCGGCGAAAAAGGTGTTCGATGCGATGGTTGGAGGTCGACGGCGAAGAGGGAGGCCGTGTCTCCGGTGGAAGGACCAAGTTGAAGAGGCCCTGTCATCACTTGGTGTGACCAACTGGAGAAGGCGCGCGCAAAGCAGAGGCGCCTGGAGAGAAGTTTTGCGGCAGGCCGTAACCCGATAGCGGGTTGTTATGGCCAGTTAAGTAAGTAAGTAAGTATTCCTAAAATAAAAATGAACTGCGGCTGCAATGTAAATTTGTTTTGCATCAAAATCAACAACTTACATGTCCTTTGTTTTTTGTTCACGTTCAAAATATAAGTGAAACATTTTCCGTTAACTGACATTTATCGCGGAATAAGTGTTGCCGATAGGTGAAATTTCTTTCGAACATGCCGAAAATTTCGGGCGAAACTCGCGATAAGGTGAAAAGTGAAATATTTCTCCCGAAATGTGGAAACACCCGATAAGGCTGAATAACAAAAACTTGACCAAATTGTAAAAGAAGGGCCAAAAACAAAATGTGTTATGAATTCACCTCAGAAAAAGTTTGCGTACAAGATAAGGTTATGTAGCAAACATTTAATTTAAACTAAGTTTTGTCCAAAAATTAATAACTTTTTGGATATGCTTCTCTTATTGGAACTCCCTGCAGAAGTTTCGGCATACATTTTATTAAATTATGTGTTTTTTAAGCGGTTCTTTTGTTATATCCTTGAATTGTTATATTTTTTTACTATAACTTTGAAGATGGAGTGTTGTTGGCCTCAGGGTTCAAGTAAACCCTTATATATTTAATTAAATGCACGTTAGGTGACTAGGGAGGTACTTTTTCAACTTTTTTGAGCCGTTTATAGCAATGATAGCTTCTCATCGTATGCATTGCGCTTTAAGGTCATCTTAAAGTTGAAAAGAAATGTTGGAACCTGATCCAACATTTTGAAACCTTGGCTTGCATAAGCTTTTAGAATATGTAAATAACCCCTCGAAGCATTTCTGAATAAAAAAAACAGCCTGATCACTCCTTTACTAGACATGCAGCATGCTTTACTGTTAATGTCAGATTTTTGTTATTAACTGAATCCTCTTCCAATAAGTTTATGCCTTTTAATGCCAAATATGCCAAACCATTATCAGAGAATAATAAATCTTCCTACTCCATAGATAACAACACATCGTCCCGGGAATCCGTTTTTCTAGACTCTTTGATGGACTATTTTACGAAAGCAATTCTGTGCTCCTTTTAAGTAAGCTAAATTTGGGCTTCTTACATGCTGTTATGTAGGGGAAATATGTCTTTTTCATGACTTTTCTTATAAAGGCAATGCTACTGGGTTTTATAAAATATTTCTGTACATTTCTGAAGATATTGGATGCAACTAGCCTTACAATATGATGCAGTGATCGCAAAACAATCTAATCCTATTGCTTGGGTAGCTTAAGAAAATGGCCAAATCGTAGCAAAGAAGTAAGAATTTCTGGTTTTTTCGAAATTTAAGATGGCTTTTCAAAATGACGAATGTGCTCTTCCAAAAGTTTCTCTAATTTCACGAAATTTTTTGTCAATTTGGGAAAGATTTAGTAAAATTATCCCTTTATCCATTTTTATGTTTTTTCGCTTGGGTTGTATTGCTTTCTATATAATTTCAAGCGCATATACGTTTAAAAATAATTTACAAGTCCGTTTACTGCTCAATGGAATACAAATTTCCAAATAAAAATAAAAAGCATAACTGGAAATTCCCGTTATTAGTTTTGTACGCAAACTTATTCTGCACCGTTTTGTGAGTATATTGTCAATAAATACGAATATATGGAAAATTATTGTTTTAATGCATCTAAAACACAACAAAAAGTGCAGTTAAGGCATATATGAATAATGTGGATAAATTTTGGTAAACAGAGAACCCATTTTTGAGGTCAAAATTGATGATAACATAATTTTTACTTGCCTGTACGCAAACTTTTTCTGACTAGTGTATGTAGGCAACGACGTAGCTATGGGTGTTAAAACCTCCAAAGCCTTTCATTAATCAAAATTTTAAATTATTTCGTATGCTAAAGATTAGGAATTTGTGTTTTTAAAAGTCCACGTTCTTATCAAAATTGTTAGTATTTTACTAGTAAGTAATTTAATTAATTTAATTGACTGGCACGACAGCCCGCTTACGCGAGACTAAGGCCTAGCTTCCCGCAACTACCCCTGTTGTGCGTGTGATTTTGTACGCGGGTTGAAGGGACCTACAGTTTTATGCCGGTTCCGAACGGCAGGGTGGGAGCTTTTTCATAAGCAATTTTTACTCTCAGAGGTTTGCCATTTCCAGCTGAGAGGACAGCCACCGAAAGAGAAAACGAGTTTTCCCGTTATTTTTTACTTTATTATTTACTAGTAAGTACAAAAACAAAATCTATTCTTAAAAACTATTTAAGTAACACCGTGAGCGATTAGGCCTTGTAGGCTTAATGGCCTTGCCTCTTTCTCCATCCACAAAGACCTGGACATTACTCTAGAAGAAGACTTAGACAAATTGGCCAAAACCAAAAACACTTTTTAGAACAATGCATATGACTTTTTTTTAATGTACATACATATATACAATAACAATGGATGTGCATACATTTTCTCATTATTTGAAAACGTACTTTTCTGTAGTTTTTAATTGTACATGGTGCGTTCCAAACTAAGTACAACTTTTCAACCAAACTAAGTACAACTTTTTAAAAATAATAACAACACATTGTTTTGCAAAGCGGTTTATTTTATTCGAAAGAGTCTCCGTCGGGCTCAATAAAGCGATTTGCATAGTCTAAAAGCATGTGAAATTAGTGTTTTAGATCGACTCGTCGGCCGGGATACCGTCAGGAAGTCGGTACAAGCCTTTTGGATGGCTTCTGCGCCCACAAAACGCCTTTCTTTCATTTTAAGCCGTCGGTCGGTGCGAAACAAATCGTTCACACATCTTTTAGTAGCACAAATGTCGGGCTAATATGCGATAAGTTGATATTTTAGAGATGCTTAAATCCAATTTAAAGAATTTCAATAAAGATTTTGGCGGATATTTGATGTACGCACACGCACAGTTTTTATGAATTTCGGTTGGTCAACATGGCCAACTGAAGGGGACAGAAAAAATATTGATGAATATATACCTAAATATTTATCGATTAAAATTAACAGTCACCGATTTTTTAACTGACCTTGTATATACATACATATGTATATGATATACATACATATATAAGTTATACAAAGTTACATAACTTTTTCAGAAGAAATTTATTCGACAGTGTCGCAATATTCGAAAGAGAACACAGAATAAGAATAAATTTGGTTACTCTTCTGGCTGCCGGTAGACTGACAGCCTGGCTCCACACTTACCATATTATTGTCGAAAACTTGCATGATTGCGATTTTCGGCCTATTTTCGATTTTCGATCGGTGTCGCTCTGCTTGTCTTCTCCTTGTTGTGTCGATGATAACGCAGACAAAATTAAAAGTTTTCAAAATAGAAAAATACCAACATTAATTACTTCTCCAATTTAACGAATAATTTCTTGAATATAGATTTAGATTTGAGATTTAAGTTTTTTTTTTTAATGTAGAATTAAACCGAAAAGTCTCAAAATGCAAGTGCCACAATGCAGACGGTTTGTTCGCTCTTTAATACACTTTCACTTGCAGAAGCTCTCTTCCCACTCTTCGCTCTCTACTTTCTCTATGTATGTATTTTTTACTATTTCAAGTGTTGTTCGACTTCTGTCTGCCCGCTGTACGGGTGGAGGAATACGATTCTGGAATTTTGTGCTTTAATCAAACTATTCTCGTACTTGATAAAAAATTATGTGGTTTGTTCGCTGCGGTAGTCCGCCCGAGTTTTACGTTATGACTCGCGTCGTCCAACTGCCCAAACGTTTGCGCGGCGATCGTGCTGAGGCGCTCGTCGTCGGCAGTGTTGGCGGCTGTTTCGAAACACTATGCTCGCCTTGGCCTGGTCCCGGGCGCAACGCTGAGTTGCTAGTAAAAGGGGTGCGGCGCACGGTGGGGCGTCCCCATATATCGCATGGCCAAAAATAGTAAACGTGGTTTAATTTTCACGAAATTTGGCATTCGCCAATTTTTCAGCCTAATTAAGAAAAATACGGAAACTTGTGCAATTTGGACTACTGCCCCCCCCCCCCCCCCCCCCTATTGATACAATATTTTTAATTCGTGACTTGGTCACTATAAACACTAGAAAGAAACAATTTTATACAAAATATCATTAGGGTATAACCTATAATTCTTCCAAAAATGGGCAGTCTACCACGCCTACTTTAAAAGTTCGTACTACGTTCCTACTTTAAAGCCTCAAATGAATTAATAGCTACATGTGTATATTTTGCCATTTTTTTAAGTTTTCGGACTTTTTCATGTTGGCCCCTCTTCAATTCGCTCCTAAGATTATTTTCCACAAATATTTGCATACATTTTTATTTACATACATCGACCGGCTGGAGTTAAATTACGGTGCCACTATAAAAAAATGAATTACATGTGGATCTGCAAGCCTCTGCAGCTGAAACTTTGCAAATGTGTTCTACATGCTTGTAGTTCAGTGAAACAATTGAATTTGGAAAGCCTCCTTAGGCCTTTTTGAGATATTTGCTTTTGAAGTTTGAACTTAAATTTTTGCTTGGGCTCAAAATGGCTAAACGTTCAAATAACGACAGTTAGCGAAAAGTAATGACCAAAACAAAAACGAAAGCATCAAAAGACTGTAAAAACCTAAAACATAAAATAAAAAATCAAGTATATAAAAATAATAACTAATAAGACAAATCGTTAGTTTCGCAAGGTTAAAATTTTATTTTTCCTTAAATTTGTGTATAGGCACTATATAAATTTTAAAACCTACGTGAGACTACGAAACTGAAATTTTTTAAAAATTCCTTTTTATAAACCTTATTTGAAGATTTGGCTTCGATCGTGCTTACTTATTTGTTCAAAATAAGGATTTGGGTTTTTTATATTTTTGGCCACGGACGCCCCACTGTGTAGCGCAATGTCAGCATCTGCCAGAAGCCAGCCGTGCCGCAGTCGTCGACTGCAGCACTTTTCCATTTGTCCGCTGTCGTTTGGTTTTTTTATTTTTAATTTTTTATATTTGTTTTTCCCACGTCTTCTTTGCTGTTGCGCTGCGAAACGTAAAGAATATATTTGAATATTTCCATCGCTGTTTTTCTCATAAGCGAAACCCACACACAATTTTAGCTTATGTTAAAAATCTGAAGTACATAGTCGGACCGGCTGCCAACACAAGTCAGCCAGCCAGCCATTTGTTTTCAAAATTAGAACTTGAATTTAGAAAATTTTAATATTCGCTAAAGAGCGTCGACAACATCGCTGAATGTAAAAACGGCGAAAAATGAATGCGTGGCAAACTGAAAGCGACAAGATTTTGACCTGAAGATTAAAAATATTTATCTGAACTGCAGGTAGACGAGGGGAAGTAACAATGCTGTCGATTCCGGAGAACAAATAAGGGTCAGAGCGGATACTCTACACGATCCGCCCAATTTTGTGAAAGAGGCTGAAGTTTATCTAACAAATCAGTATATAATACCTACCTACCCCAGGTTCGAATCTCGTCGTAACCAGCAAAAAAATATTGGAAAAATATAAACGTTATTTTGGCTACTACCCTATCAGCAGGAAATGGGAACTCTCTGAGTTGAAAATTACCTATGAAAAAATTCTTAATTAGCCAATCGAAATCAGCATGCAAACTGGAGGTTCCCTCCATCCATGCAAGTTAACACACGACTCCTCGGACACCGTGGGACAGACAGCAACTCTGCAAATCTAAGCTTTGTCCCAGCTGCACCAGCTGCGGCAGTCTCGTAACAAGACACCGTACGTGACTAAACCGAAATTATCTTTCTCCCACACGAGCTTCAGTCCGTACTAGGCTTCCCAACTATTAAACCGGTTTAGGGAGGACAAAATTTGGCTTGAGGAGGACTTTATATGGGAACTACTTTGTTTCAGGAGGACATCATACTCCTTCAATATTTCACCATGTTTTTAAAACATGTGAAAAGAGACATGTAAATTTTAACTTTTTAACCACTTTAAAAAATAAAACAAAACAATATCAACAATATTTTCAATATCAACATCGAGATCACACAATAGGGCAGTTCAGGATAACGTGCCATAATGCCAGACCGTTTGCACGTTATCCTGAACTGCCCTATTGTGTATTATGTGCGCGTGGCAATTGCCTTTTAATATTTTTTGGTTTGAATAAACGAAAAGGGAATTATTTTTATCAAAGTTTACATTCGTATAATCAGCACTTAGGCACACAACATTTTTTTTTAAGTCTAATTTTTCCAATGCGGCCTTAATCATGTTGAACATTCCAGCAGCTGACTCATCCCGATTTTCAACGAAGTCTATAATTTTGTTTTGAATGCCCAAAGCAGCATCGAAATATCGACACAAATTGGAAAAATTTTCCTCATTAGTTGATTGACAACCATGCACAGTGATTCGACTCCATACAACCGCGGGACAAAATTAGAAGGAGTGGTCCGTTTTTCATAAAATTTGGTAAACTAGTTAATCATAGTCTGCTGAATAGAAATCTCCATTTGGTTTTTCTTAAACTGTTGTAGTTTGGCAATGCCTGAGGCTTAATTTTGCATATTTCGTCATTTTTGGAAAGCTATAGCACCAAATGTGTTGGCTAGATTTTTCAGATTTTACACTTGGTCGGTAAAATCAACATTGATTATTCCAAAGAGTAACAGAAATTGTATCGGGACCCTCTGGTTTTGCAATAAAAACGATAATAATAGATGTATGTTTTGCATTTTTGCAGACTTTATCAGTTTTCGTGCTAATTGCATACTTTTAGGCATAAATAAAATAAATTTTGTCGAAAAATACGTGTTTAGACCACTTTTCAAATTGAATTATTTTCTGAGATCGGAAGATATCGGAGGATATAATTACATTATCCGACAAAGAAAGAATGCTTCTTAAAATAAAAAAAAATCCAGGAACATACTTTCACATACTTTTTAGATATTTTCCTCTAAGTTTTGCCAATTTTCAGATTTTTAACTTAGAAAAATATTTTGAATTAAAAGTGAAGTAAAAGCCTACGCTTTGCAAATTTTGGGAAAATGGTCACGTCATTTCGTAATCTATATTGAAAGTTTAAGCAACTTCGTGCCAACCATGTATTTTTAAAATTTTTTTTACTCAATAGACTAAAAAACAGAAAATATGACTTTAAATTTGTTTGTGAAAAAAGTTTCAACTTTGAGCCGCTTTTGCGCAGACACTAATTGATTGTTTGCACAGATTTTGGGGGTTTTCTTAGTTGGAGTTTTTTCTTTCAAATGACATCAAAATCGTTAAATTCTGAGACCATAAATTTTTTGAATTTTGTCTATGGAACGAATCACTGTGCAATGTGGCAACTTACGTTTGAATAAAAAAATGAAAAAAAATTGAAATTTAATTTGAGTTTGAGGAGGACTTTTTGGCCTTTGAGGAGGACGGAGGACATTTTCTGTTCAAGGAGGACTGTCCTCCTTAAAGGAGGACGGTTGGGAAGCCTAGTCCGTACCCCAGCTGCGCTAACAACGGCAGCAACGGTATCTCGCATTCCGACACCAGCGAACTGCAGTAACAACAACAGCACCAAGAGATATTCACATTCTCGCAGCAACAACAGCAGAAGCACTCTCATGCTCCACCGAGCAGCGCAGCCAGTGCCAAGATCAGGGTAGCTTAAAACTAGAGTTAGTTATTTTTCGAACTTCAATAAATCAACAGCGCTAAGCGCTCCAGTGGAATTTGTGTTCTATTGGTACATAGTACCACAGAATAAACAGTACATATACAGAAAGCGCATCTGAAATAATTTTGCGATTTCATTTCAGACGCGGGCGGGAGTAGCAAAGATGAGGAAAATGTACATGGAACCGAGAGACTTCGGCTATTCGAAGATATTCGCGATGACTTCGGCACCAAGGTGTATTAATAAGGTGATGGCACTACTGCAAAAACAAAATTCCCATGTATTTTGTTAGTGCTTTTGGACATCCTCGTTGTCAAAATCAAATCAAAACACAAGCAACACAAAAACAATTTTACCAATTTTTGATAATGAGGATGCCCATTCGCGAAAAATCAAAAGAAAATGAGAAGAAAGCAAAAGAGAATGAGAAGAAAAAAGTTGAATCAGCTGTGTTGCCACCAATAATTGACTGGCACGACAGCCCGCTTACGCGAGACTAAGGCCTAGCTTCCCGCAACTACCCGTGTTGTGCGTGTGAATTTGTACACGGGTTGGAGGGACCTACAGTTTTATGCCGGTTCCGAACGGCAGGTTGGGAGCTTTTTCATAAGCAATTTTTACTCTCAGAGGTTTGCCATTTTCAGCTGAGAGGACAGCCACCGAAAGAGAAAACGAGTTTTCCCGTTATTTTTTTAGGTGTTATTACAGGCAGTATTTGAACCTGAGGTTGCTGCCTGCAACTCGCGGTCCAACGCACTAACCAACTGAGCCACGGCGGCTGTGTTGCCACCACTACCTTATTAATGTGCCTTGTTCGGCACACTTCTTAAGGGGGACTTACACCTTGTTACATTAAAAAAATCGATTTTTTTTTTTTACATTTTATTGATGTTAATAGTCTTAAAAATGATCCTGTAAAACGGTTTGTCTCTATTTCGAGAGTAAGGACCTTAAAAAAATAGAAAGTCACGTCCGGTTCGCGCATTTCCGCATCGCCCCAGCGCTAATCATGATTTCTGAATAGATTTTCGTTCTGAAATAGATTTTCAGTCTTTTCCGATATTCTTTTGTCTTTTGTGTAAATATACCTATTTTTCAAAATTTTCTTCGATTCACTCAGTTTCCAACGACCTTTCACGTTGCAAACATCTCGGCTACCGCGCTTTTCCAGTGTATCGTAAAAAGTGCATTTTTTTACAAGTTTGTGAGTTTTTATCGCGAAATGGGCCGAAAAGGATCGCGTGATAATAATCACCGTGTGTCTCGACCTAAAAAACGCAATCCTCAGAATCCAAAAACAGTTAAAAAAGACAAAACATACGTTAGCACATCGGCACAGAAGCTTAAGGACAACCATTTACTTGAGACTCCAATCACACCTGGATTCGGTTACTGCATCCTAGAATTCATCTCAGTTTTTACTGCAATTTCTCAACTCGTTGTTTGCAAAGAGTGTCATGGCAAGGTCAACTTTTCACAAACTTGCAAACAAGGTCTCGGATTCAAACTTTGTATGACATGCAATTGCGCACAAAACTCTATCAACTCATGCCCAAAAATACAAAATAAAGTTTTCGAAATAAACCGGCGAATGATTTTTGTTTTTCGTTTACTTGGAATCGGCATTAATGGAGTCAATAAATTTTGCAAATTAATGGATCTTTGCAGTGGACTGGGAATCAAGTCTTACTATAAAATTCTCGAAAACATTAATATTGCTGTGTCTTCGGTCTACGATGTAGTTTTGCGGAAAGCCGTCGATGAAGAAAAAAGATTGAATATCTCAAACGGGAAAACAGAAAATCATTTTACAGTATCAGGAGACGGTACGTGGAAAACTAGAGGATTTTCATCATTGTTCGGAGTATGTACACTTATAGGATACTACAGCAAGAAAGTCGTCGATTCGATAGTAAAATCTAGTTTTTGTCAATCTTGCGAAAATCATAAAAAATTGAAAGAGGAAAACATTGCTGAATATGATGCGTGGTTCGAGAGTCATACAGAACATTGCACCGCTAACCACTCGGGAAGTGCAGGAAAAATGGAGGTTGATGGTATAATCGAAATGTTTGGGCGATCAGAAGAAAAACATGGCGTGAAATACGTGACCTACGTGGGGGACGGAGACAGTAAAACTTTTAAAGGTATCCTTCTTTCTAATCCTTATACTGATGTAATTGTGAAGAAAAAAGAATGCGTGGGGCACGTGGAAAAACGAATGGGAAGGCGGTTACGGGATGTCAAGAAAAATAACAAAGGTATCGGTGGGAAAGGAAAAGGAAAGCTAACTGACAAAGTGATCGGAGAGTTGACTAAATTTTATGGCCTCGCGATTCGAAGAAACTCGGACTCTGTCGAAAAAATGAAGGACGCGATTTTCGCAACATTGCATCACTGCAGCTCGTCAGATGAGGATCCAAAACACACGCTATGCCCACCAGGTCCAGAAAGCTGGTGCAAGTGGCGTCAAGCAGAGGCGAACGGCACTTTATCAACTTTTAAACATAGTCGGGATCCCCTTAATCCTTCAGTTTTGAAAGTAATTTCCCCAATCTACGCCAATTTGTCGTCCGATGATTTGCTGGAACGATGTTTAGGATCTCACACTCAAAATAATAATGAATCTTTGAATAATTGCATTTGGTTGATCGCTCCGAAGAATCTGCATTCCGGAAAGACCGTGGTTGAAATTGCAACTCATTTGGCTGTTATAAATTTCAATGAAGGACTGAAGGGAATTTTAAAAGTCATGGGCACCTTGGGAATCACATTAGGACTACAAGCGGAGGCGTGCGCCGTCGAACAAGACGTGTTACGAATTGACCGTGCCGAACGAAAGGTGAGCGACGGGGCAAAGCAAGCGAGAATTAAGCGAAGAGAAGAGCAGGTGGCCAATCGAGAATTATTCCTTGACCAAGAAGGGGAACTTTATGGACCAGGAATTGGAGATTAATCGTAAGTCCCATGATTTATATGTTTTACTGTTCTAAAACTTTGAACGCGTTTCTCAAAAACTTGAATTTTTCAAACTGGTGTACACGATTACGAGAGAACAAATTAACTTATCGGCTTACTTTTTTTTTTTATTTTTTTCATAAAACACTTGGCAAGGTCCCGATCGTTCACTTTTTCGAAATTTTAATTTTCTGATTTTTGACAGCTCAAAACAGAACGAAAAACGTGGGAAAAAATTGATATTTTTCGAAAAATATGCGCCATTTTGCGAAAAATTGAAATTTTAAAAAAGTGAACGATCGGGACCTTGCCGAAGTAACAACGATTACAACGGCTATTCAATTTTTGATTTCAGATCACCAGGACAGACGCAATCGTGTACACCGTTTCACCCTTCAGTTGTGTAATCACCCTTCAAAATTGTGTGTAATATTCAATAAAGATCTCATAAAATGCAAAAAGTTTCGTTACGATATCTTTTTCCGTCTTCCCACAGTAAATTTTTGAATATACGGTTAAAAAACGCCCTACAAGGTGTAAGTCCCTCTTAATTCGAAGTCAGCTTTCATAATTTGCTTTATGTTGATGTGGTCAGTCGCACATCAACTGCGCGCTGTGATTTTGCGACTGCTGCTGTGATTCGCCTTGTTACCAGCACAGCAGGTCCCATACGCACTTCGGCTATTCGAAAATATTCGCATAATTGTGTGCGCTGACTTCACATGCAATGAAATAATCAACCACCAAAAAGCCAACAAAAGCAAAAACACAATTTCCCTTGTTCGCGCTCATTTTTTGTGTGTATACTTATTTTCGTTGACGATCGCTTTCGCTTCAACAAATTTGCTGAGAACAGCTCGTTATCAATCTAATCGTTGCGCTGTCTGGTTGCGTCTTTTGAAATGAATCCAAATGAAATTTGTTTGAATTGAAAAATTTAAACGAATTCTGACGTGGTTGAATCCCCAAAAAATTTGTTTAAATTGAACAATTTTGTTAACGACCATCAAGTTTTTATCATGAATGTAATTTGTATAATTTGTTGAAGCCTTGTAATTTACAAGGAAACGAAATGTTTATATTTTTCAAAAATTTCAACTATTTTAATAGTAGTTTAAAAGCAAAAGCTCCAGGCGACTCATTTTTTATTAATTTCAAAAATCTTTTACAACACATTTCATACGTTTTTTAAGGAAACCCCTCATTCCTCTAATATAAAAAAGCTTTTGTAAATTTGTGTGTTGCAAATGTAACAGAAGTAGATGAATACAAAATGTGGTTTTCAGAACCGTCTCCCTGTAGGGAACATAAGCAATTTATATTAGATTACTTTTTAATAATTTTGCTTGGAAAAAATTGCATTTGGCTAAAAGAGCACATTGCAAGTAAAACGAAAAATAAGAATAAAATAAAAATACTAAAAACACATAAAAATACTAAATGATATAAAGTTTAAGAAAATGAAAAGAATAAATAATGAAGAAAAAGTTAGAAATACCAACTAAATAAGAATAATAACAATAAATAACAATAATTAATAATAATAATAAATACCAATAATTAAATTCATGTTTTGTTTTTGTTTTGTTAATTTAATTAACAAAAAATTTCAATTTGTAAGCTATTCTCAATAGCATTTACACTTTTGACAATTTATCAAGGAAAGAGCTTTTACTTTTAGAAATAGAATGCAAATTCTTAACAAATAGTAAAAACTTGACAAATAGTCAATATGGTGAATTTATTAAGAATTGGGCTGTTAATACATGAATTTGAAAAATTTATCGGTATGAATTTCATTAGGCCAGAAGGCAACGTAGCCTGCATGAATGCCAACATTGCACAGCAGAAATTCATGGTTTTGTTTTTGTATCAATAAGAACGCACACTCTACTGTACGCCTTTGCGAATTCACATGGTTCATTATTCATAGCAGAACCGAAAGCCATGGAAATTCAATTTGCTTTTCATCTTGTGCAGTTGCTCGTATTGTTTTCAATCGCCTCAGCGCATACACCAGTGCTGTCGTTTTGAATTTTTCTTCAGTAGTATACATTTTAATTTTTGGGTAGTATTTATCGACTTTTAGTAGTACACATGCATATTTTCTTAACAGTGTCAAAAATCGCAAGGATTTATCAACTACTAAATCAGATACTAAGTCTCAAAATACATTAACAATTTGATTTATACAAAAGTGAAAGAAACAATGTAATTCAGTTACAAAAATGTATATAAACAAATTTTATATGTTTTTTTTATATAGGTACTAATAGTAATTTTTTGGTGGCTCCCATTTTTCCGCAAAATATTCCCCTAATAAACTTTTTGAAGGTAAATCGAGTGGAGAGTAGCGTTTAGTAAAGAGTTTCTTTTCTAATCTTTAATTAAATTTACTTCGGACTACTATGCGGATACGCAATTACAGTACCAATAGGAGCGGAAACATATACCCCGTTTATACAACAGTTCAAGTCGCTTTCAGTCAATACGCATCGACTCAATACAGGTGATGTACACTAAGTTTTTTGAGCATTTTCAACTAAAAAAAAGCAACACTAACAGGTAATTTTCATTTATACCTCAAAAAATAGGAAAAACGAAAATATAAAAGCATACTTTTCAAACCTTCTGCAGTCAATTCGCTTCTGAAAACAATGTATAAACACCTGGCTCGAAAGCGTAGCGAGTCAATGCGATATAAATTCATTAATACCGTTTTTTTGGAAACTTGACTCAAGTTTCAAATTTAGCAATGCTATCCATTCGACGTCCAATTGACCACTTTATTGTCTTTATCAAATTTTAAAAGATTCTTACAAGAATATGCAAAAATATTAAGTTATTTTGTTTTTAAATACAATAAAATTACTCTATTATTTTACGATTTTCATTTTTGGGTATCGCATCCGTTGCGCCGTTTCCAAAGTTTAACACTTTATCAAAAGCTATTGTACGAACAGCATTTGGCAACATAAAAATGGTGCAATTGTCACTTTAGTCGCACAACGGTAACTTTACGACGAGCTCATTTGCTTGATTGCAAAAAATTCAGCAAAAAGTGAAGCATACGGAAACACATTTGTTAGAAATAAAAAACGGCAACGTTGCATAGTGATTCGTTCCATAGACAAAATTCAAAAAATGTATGGTCTCAGAATTTAACGATTTTGATGTCATTTGAAAGAAAAAACTCCAACTAAGAAAACCCCAAAAAATCTGTGCAAAAAAATCAATTAGTGTCCGTGCAAAAGCGGCTCAAAGTTGAAACTTTTTTCACAAAAAAATTGAAACTCATATTTTCTGTTTTTTAGTCTATTGAGTACAAAAAATTTTTAAAATAATTGGTTGGCACGAAGTTGCTTAACCTTTCAATATAGAATAAGAAATGATGTGGCCATTTTCGCTTTTAATGTTTTCCCAAAATTTGCAAAGCGTAGGCTGTTACTTCACTTTTAATTCAAAATATTTTTCTAAGTTAAAAATCTTAAAATTGGCAAAACTTAGACGAAAATATCTAAAAAGTATGTGAAAGTATGTTCCTGGATTTTTTTTTGTTTTAAGAAGCATTCTTTCTCGGTCGGATAATGTAATTATATCCTCCGATATCTTCCGATCTCAGAAAATAATTCAATTTGAAAAGTGGTCTAAACACGTATTTTTCGACAAAATTTCTTTTTTTATGCCTAAAAGTATGCAATTAGCACGAAAAATGATAAAATCTGCAAAAATGCAAAACATACATCTGTTATTATCGTTTTTATTGCAAAACCAGAGGGTCCCGATACAATTTCTGTTACTCTTTGGAATAATCAATGTTGACGTTACCGATTAAATGTATAATCTGAAAAATCTAGCCAACACATTTGGTGCTATAGCTTTCCAAAAATGACGAAATTTTATTTTATTTATTGCAAAATTAAGCCTCAGGCATTGCCAAACTACAAAAGTTTAAGAAAAACCAAATGGAGATTTCAATTCAGCAGACCATGATTAACTAGTATACCAAATTTTATGAAAAACGGACCACTCCTTCTAATTTTGTCCCGCGGTTGTATGGAGTCGAATCACTGTGCGTTGGTTTAAATTTCGTGCTTTGGCAATGTTCAGTTCGGTAACATATTTGTATATTCTTTTCGAGTAGCCTTACTTAAAATATGAAAATTAAATTGCTAAAACTTATATTTCAGAAAATAGTAGTACAATCGGCCTGTGGGTAGTACGGTAGTACAGATGATGAAATAGTAGTAAAATACTACTATAGTAGTACGTTCGGCAGCACTGGCATACACAAGCAACACGCACGTTTTTTTTCACACGGACACACACCCTTGCATATTCGAATTTGCAAACGGTACGCCGCGGCGTGAAGTCTCGAGCCAATCAGCACAGCACAGCTCGCAATTGATGTTCCTTGTCGAACACCCCAACAGAGAATGAAGGTGATCTTCGAAAATTGAAGCCAGCGACAAAACTTCGTATAGCCGAAGTACTACTGTGCCTCGTCCCCTTTACTGCTTCCCCTGGAACCCGCAAAGAAAATTTTCTTTACACCAGATGCGCATTCTGTATATTGTTTGTTCTGTGATAGTACCTAATATCATAATTGGTACATAGTACCGACCATCATAACTTGCACACACATACACAATGTGCATTGTTGCGAACAGATAAACGTTAGTCTAACCGCCCCAATTTCAAAATAATAGGTTTGTTAAATATCAAATTGTTTTTGATAATTGTTACAAGTTTTTACTGGTAAAGCGTGCCCGAACTCAAAAACTTGCAAGAGAGAGCAGAAACGAGAGCATAAAAACGTCAGAGAGAAAAAAGCAGGTGCAAGTTTCCGTTGGTAATATTTTTACTTGCAAGAATTTTCAGATCATGAAAGAAGTATCAGCTGTCAAAACAAATTTGTTTGTGCTTTGAAATTTTGCGGCGATTTTCAATTCAAATATAACCGAAAAATAGAACATTGGCGGAGTTCTGGTAGATTTAAGTGTTTGCAAATGCCGGTGCCATATGCGGTGCTCCGGCTAAATGTTTTTTGAGGATAATCGAACGACGAGCAATCGAAGAGACCAATCGAAGCACAATTGAGGAGGTCCATAACAAAACGCAATAATTCCACCATAACAATTTTTTGGATAAACGAATAAATGTAATTAAAGTCAGTAGGATATACACTCCGCGACACTTGATTACGATCACTTTAATTTTTTCGGTAAATTTTTTTTTGTGGGGTTATCGAAAAAATTTAAATGGGAATATGTTTTGTTAACACATTGGAATAATGTCCTACGGGGTCGTCAACAAACTCATGAAATCTAACGGTATATTACCGTTTGTTGTTATTTGGGACAATGCAAGCGCGACACTTGATTACGATCACCACTTTCTTTCAAGGTTTCTAAGAGATAACAACATCAGGTAAATTCTTTATTTATTTTGTATTTTTTTTAGGTTTTTTTTCTAGTTCTAAAATTTATTCCAGTTGAATTTAAACGCAATGGGGCGCGGGAAAACGTTAACCGAAAAAGAAAGAGGGCAAATTCTTATACTCAACGAAGAAGACTATTCTTACCGCGATATCGGTCGCAGGATAGGGCGAAGCATTGCTGTCATTTTTGTAATTTTTTCAAATCACCAGAAAACTATGGCAAAAATCGCAAAGGACGCATTGCAAAGGCTACGACCACACGCGAGCGTCGAGCAATTCTACGAGAAGCATCGAATTCTGCAGCAACTGCTTCTCGAATCAAGGAGAAAGTTGGTGTTCTAGCCTCTCTTCGAACTGTACAGAGAGTACTGAAAGAGTGTCCCCACTTGCAACGCAAGATATTATAGAAAAAACCACATACTTGCTCGTCACAAAGTGGTCCGTTTGGAGTTTGCGAGGGCTCACTTACATTGGCGAAACGAATGGCAGTCAGTTATTTTTTCTGACGAAAAAAAATTTTGTTTGGATGGGCCAGACGGCCTCCAATATTACTTTCACGATTTGCGAACATCGGAGCGATTTTTGTCCCGTCGCAACTCTTCAGTGGGTGCTGTAATGGTATGGGCGGCAATATCCTCACGTGGACTTATTAATTTGGTTGTTTTGCAAGGTCGCCAAACGTCATCGGACTATATTGAACTCATGCAGACAGAAGTTCTAAACTTTAATGAGATATTTGAGGGTCAAGAGTGGATTTACCAACAAGATAATGCGCCTATTCATACGGCTAGACAAGTAACTCGGTGGTTTTCTGCAAACAATGTTAAAGTATTGGGATGGCCAGCTTTGTCGCCTGATCTTAATATTATAGAAAACGTTTGGGGATGGTTGTCCCGACGTGTTTACGCAGAAGGAAGGCAATTTCACAACGCGCTGGACCTTGCAGAAGCCATTGAAGCTGCTTTTCTATCAATCACGAATTCTTATATAAAAAGTTTGTACGACTCTTTACTAGAAAGACTTTTCGAAGTGGTCCGTAATAACGGAGGGCCAACAAAATATTAGTTTAAATAAAACATTAGAAAGCTTACCATATAATTAAAATTAAAGAAGTTAATTATTAGAAGTTAGTTATTTGGCAATTACTTTTTTAGTTATTTAGAAAACAAATTTGGAAATGTTGCGTTTTGGTCCGATACATAGTATTTATTTCATTTTGCTATGAACCCTATGGAGATGTTGCGTTTTGATATGAACTAGGTTTGGAATTGTGGCGTTTTGCTGTGAATAACATAGAAATAAAATCTTTTTGATATGAATTGCATAAGTTTCATTATATTACGCAAGTACATTCAAGTATTACAAATGTATATAAGTATTCAAGTATTACAAAAAATCAACATTGTGTTACACTCTCATTCCAGTGTCCTCCTCCTAACAGTCACATAAGGTTACATCATCTGTTTCATTGCAACTATTTCCTTGTTCGTCTAACAATATCTTTGTATAATATTCTAACCCGGAAATGTTTGTCCACTGTTGGCCATAATGTTTTTCCAATAGTTTAACAACATCTTTCTTCTTTTCTGAATTAATTGCAACACCAAGAGGAATTCCATCAAGCAAACGAAGGGGTATTTTGCCTCTTTTAAGATAGCTGGTAAATTTTTATTTGCCTTCAACTTTGTAAGTTTCAAAAGTTTTGACTACACATTGCTTGTGCTGTTTTGTGGAGAGTTTAAAGTAAATTCTTTTCATACTCTGTATGCCGTTTATAGGAGGGTAATATTCTGCCAACATTTTTAAATCCTTAAGGGTCCAATCCTTTCCTAAAATAGTAACTTGCCTGTTCACAGAATAAACTCTGTGATTTCTTTAAAGAAATTATAGTATTTTTTCGCAAATCTTTTTCAACACGCCCAAAAACTTGATAAAATTCTTACCGTTTTATAGTTATTACCATAATAATAAATTTAAATTTTATTAAAATTAATTTATATCATTGACTTTTCACTAATATCTCGAAGTTATTTATTGCATAGATATGGAAATGTTGCATTTTGGTCTGAACCATTATTTTTGGTTTTGAATTACAGTGAAATTATTGACCTTTGGTATGTTTTATAGCAATTGTTACATAGATTTTAACATGTAGAACTGGATTCAGTCAAAAAAACGAAAAACTTAAAAAGTGGAATTATTGCGTTTTGTTATGGACCTCCTCAATTGTTGATGCTTTTATTTTTACAACTGTATAATTTTCGAACAAGTTAGCTGTCAAATAAGTCAATTGTTGCTAACCTGATAATTTGTATTGGTTTTTTGGTTTCTCTATCGTTCTCTTTGGCAGAGCATTTCTCTCAAATTCTTTCTTACGCTATTCTACAAGTTTTTACTGGGAAAGTTCGTGAATAAACCTGATGTTACACACTTTTTGTTTCTTCAGCTTCATTTTTAGATAATGCTAAGAAATCGTTGCTGTATTGGGAGCAGTACATCTAACAAGACAAACCTGCAATTGTGAGCTGCGAAAAACTGATCGAGGATGTGGGGTGCACTTCAACGGACCAGAGCACGATTTGAGGGGTGTCGGGTAAAAACAATAAATAACCTTTTTGGCAAAATATTTGTAATATTTTTTTCTATTTATGAAGCGATATGAAGCCGTTTTAAAATATTTAATGCTGTTTACTGAAAGTACTTTAAGTCACAAATAATTCGGCACATATTTGTCGGTTTTAAAGAATTTGGAAAAATATACATATGAAACGAAAAGAATCACAGCACACTGATAAAACCAAAACAAAGTTCAAAAAATTTCTAGTCCTAGGTTCGTACTAAAACATTTCACTAGACGTCCTCGCATTAATCTTCACACGCCATTCACATATTACTTTGCCACAATGCACAGTGATTCGACTCCATACAACCGCGGGACAAAATTAGAAGGAGTGGTCCGTTCTTCATAAAATTTGGTATACTAGTTAATCATGGTCTGCTGAATTGAAATCTCCATTTGGGTTTTCTTAAACTGTTGTAGTTTGGCAATGCCTGAGACTTAAATTTATGCTTTTCGTCATTTTTGGAAAGCTTTAGCCACAATTCTATTGGCTAGATTTTTCAGATTTTATATTTAATCGGTAACGTCAATATTGATAATAGCGAAGAGTAACAGAAATTGTCTTCGGACCCTCTGGTTTTGCAATAAAAACGATAATAATAGATGTATGTTTTGCATTTTTGCAGATTTTATCATTTTTCGTGCTAATTGCATATTTTTAGGCATAAATAAAATACATTTTGTCGAAAAATACGTGTTTAGACCACTTTTCAAATTGAATTATTTTCTGAGATCGGAAGATATCGGAGGATATAATTACATTATCCGATAAAGAAAGAACGCTTCTTAAAATAAAAAAAATCCAGGAACATACTTTCACATACTTTTTAGATATTTTCCTCTAAGTTTTGCCAATTTTTAGATTTTTAACTTAGACAAATATTTTGAATTAAAAGTGAAGTAAAAGCCTACGCTTTGCAAATTTTGGAAAACCATTAAAAGCGAAAATGGTCACATCTTTTCTTTTCCTATATTGAAAGTGTAAGCAACTTTTTGGTAACCATGTATTTTAAAAATTTTTTTTACTCAATAGACTAAAAAACAGAAAATATGAGTTTAAATTTGTTTGTGAAAAAAGTTTCAACTTTGAGCCGCTTTTACATAGACACTAATTGATTTATTGCACAGATTTTTTGGAGTTTTCTTAGTTGGAGTTTTTTTTTTCAAATGACATCAAAATCGTTAAATTCTGAGACCATAAATTTTTTGAATTTTGTCTATGGAACGAAACACTGTGCAATGTGGAATGTGGCGGCTCGTGTAGAATATGTATATGTCGGAGTAGTAACGTCTATTGTGTTTTTCTACTGCGTAGAAAAACACTTGTTCAGTAGAATCAAGCAAACTTAGAAAAAAGCGAAAAATAAAAATGCGGGAATTGTGTTTTTAAGGGCAGAAACGAAAAGCGCGTGAAAGTAGAACGTTCTACAATGGAGAATTCGACATCAGAAGTGGGATTTGTCCCCAACTGCCACCAAAATGCAGACACCCATCATGATCCTGACGTGTGGAAAGTGCTATACGAACAACAAAATCAACAAATTTGGGAACTCCTGAGAACGTGGAAGGCTCCAGTTGCAGATAAAGTTCAGTTGCCTGAATTCGACCCGGATGGAGTAAACGTGGATGCACGTGCCTGGATATCGACTGTTGATATTGTCATGGCCGAACAATCACTACAAGGTTCTGCTTTGATGGTCTCACTCAGCCGCGCTTTGAAAGGACCGGCAGCAACATGGTTGTCTCAAATAGCGTTTCCTGAAATGTGTTGGGATGCGTTTAAGGAGCTTTTTATCGCCAGATTCGATTTCTCGGAAACACCAGCTGCGTTCTTGATACATATGCTGAACACTAAACCAAAAGATGGCGAATGTTTGGCTTCGTATGCGGCAACGATGATGACTTCACTCATGTTGAAATGGAAAAATATGACGACGTGAAGAATTTGTCGTGAAGAGACCAAGGTTTGCTCACGATGCCCTTAAATGCTATAATTGTGGCAGGAGTGGTCACAAGGCCGCAATATGCCGATTTAACTTCAAAACAGATGCCCAACAGAGGACTGCAGACAAAAAAAATTCTGAGTAAGAACACTTCCGGATCGAACGCATCAAATGTTACCTGTTTTCGGTGTGGGGAACCTGGTCACTATGCTTCGCCCTGCTTAACTACAACAAAAGGAAAAGAGTTTCATAATCCATCTGGTGTTTCTGTTAGCCGACGTGTTGATGTATGTTTAATCAATCCACCATCAGGTATTTTGCGACAGTCAGGTGAGCAATACTCATTTCATTACGATTCCGGAGCAGAGTGTTCATTAATGAAGGAATCAGTAAGCTCCAAGTTTTGTGGCAAACGAATCCATAATGTTGTGACTATGACTGGCATTGGACAAACGAGTGTAACAAGCACTATACAAGTTTTGACAACTGTAGAGATTGACGAAATTAGAATGCAGATACTCTTTCATATTTTACCCGACGGCTATTTGAAATGTGACATAATGATTGGTTGCGAAATTTTGACGCAAAATATTTGTGTCAAAATGACTGCAAAGCAATTGGAATTTTCTAGAGTAGAGTGCGCTGAAGTAAATGTGTGTGACATTAATTCCAGTGACTTGCATTTTAATGATATTGATACCGATATACCCTTTGAGTTCAAGTTCAAATTGATAACAGTTTTGAACAAATTTAAAGGTAATTTCACAGTAGGCACACCCTTCAGTTCGGCTCACGTGGAGCCTACGCAAATCCGTCTCAAAGATCCAAACAAAGTATACTATAAGTAGCGACACTCTTTTTTGGAGCTGTCAGTGGTACACTAAGTCTGTTTGACCGTGTTACCCCGATGCGATTTTCTGTTGGTTTTGGTAGTAAATTTAATACTTAATTTTCTTACTACTTTTTCGAAACAAGCAGTAAGCATTTTTTGGGATAATAAATATCTTTAGATGGATACGTATTTGTAGTTGTAATTCAATAGGTGCTAATATAATTAACTGAAACAGAAAAGATTTGAATAAAAATTTTGAAATTGCTTTTGTGCAGGCAATTTGATTATGTAAACATTGAACATTCGGAATCAATGTCAATGTAATTTTGCTCCAGTGCAAGGAAAAATGCTAGCGAAAAAGTTATTTCTTATAAATTATGTCAAGAATTTTAGTTAAATATAAGTCGGCAGCCGCCGTGGCTCAGTTGGTTAGTGCGTTGGACCGCGAGTCGCAGGCAGCAACCTCAGGTTCAAATACTGCCTGTAATAACACCTAAAAAAATAACGGGAAAACTCGTTTTCTCTTTCGGTGGCTGTCCTCTCAGCTGGAAATGGCAAACCTCTGAGAGTAAAAATTGCTTATGAAAAAGCTCCCAACCTGCCGTTCGGAACCGGCATTAAACTGTAGGTCCCTTCAACCCGCGTACAAATTCACACGCACAACACGGGTAGTTGCGGGAAGCTAGGCCTAAGTCTCGCGTAAGCGGGCTGTCGTGCCAGTCAATTATTATTATTATTATAATTTTGTGTATCTGCGTAACTCTTAATAAGCACTTAAAATTTGTTTACCAACATATATTAATGTTCAACATTTATATGCGCTATTTTTAAATCGGAATGCATTTAAGTTCGGAACGCATTTAAGTTCAATAGAACATTTCTGCATCTATGGCTGAATATTTAAATGTAGCTGAAGTGGTTAAATAAAATCAAAAACTTTTGTAAAACTCTACATCAACTTCAATTGCCACCTTCACCGTAGAATGTGTAAATATTCACCACGAAGACAAAAATCGAACTGTCATTGCTCACAAAATTATTTTTACAAATGTGAGCCATTGAAAATTGTTTCGTCTAGAGCTGCGGTCTGTATCGCCCCTGGCCAAACCGCCGGTGCACTTACTGCAGTTGGCCGGTAGACGTTTGCGGTGGAGCTGTTTGCAGCTCTGTGGACGGTGCTAAACTTCTGCTGGCCGACGATTGTGTTGCAGTGTGGCGCCAACTCATTGGCCGGCGGCCGCCCGGGCTGCTGCCTGAGTTGGCCATGCTGGAGGAGTTGTTCGTGGTAGAGCGCGGCCCGGTGATGTTGAGCGCACACAACCATATACTCTCAGCCGTGCAGCGCTACAACATATCGCATTTCATTGTTAACAACAGCCGATCAACACAAAATTTTCTTGTGTCCATTTTGTGTAAAAATATAAAAGTTAAATTTGAAATTCAAATTTGAAACTGACAATAATTGTGGTGAATATTTATTGCCGGGCAGAGTTGCTTTTGCAAAACATTCGAAATTAATTGAAATTGTTTCATAATTCTATTTGGAAGGCAACAAATTTTTGAGATAAATATTTAATTTTCTTTTCCCTGCTCATGCCAGCATAAAAAGTCAGTGTCCGAAGCATAACATCGTTTTAAACTATACTTAAGAAATTCATGAAAACTCCAGTTTTTCAGGGTTTGTCAAGAGCCCGCAAACCTAAAAGTTAATGTACTTATTCACCACAGTGACAGTTTTACACGTGAACAACAACAATTTGACAGGAGCCTTTAGAAAAAATCGACGTCCGGTTGTCAAAGAGTGTCGCTACTTAGGATATACTTTGGATCCAAATAAAACTGTTTGCAAACGACCTTATAGATTGAGTCCGGAAGAGCGTAAAATTGTTCGAAACAAAGTTGATGAACTTTTGACGACGAATACCATTCGACCCAGTTCTTCGCCTTTTGCGAGTCCTATATTGCTTGTCAAGAAAAGGGATGGATCAGATCGGATGTGTGTCGATTACCGCGAACTGAATCATAACGCTATCCCTGATAGATTTCCTTTACCTTTGATTTCTGACCAAATCAACAGGCTTTACGGATGTCACTATTTCACTACGTTGGATATGGCAAGTGGGTATCACCAAATACCTGTCCATATCGACTCTATTGAGAAAACTGCATTCGTAACATCCGAAGGTCATTTAGAATATCTTGCTATGCCATTTGGATTGCGCAATGCTCCCGCGGTATTTCAACGTGCTGTTGTGTTAAGGTTCTTGGTGAACTCGCTAACACATATGTTGTGGTTTATATGGATGATATCCTTGTTTTGGGTACAGATGATTTGGATGAGAGCATAGAAAGAGTAAACGTTGTATTAAGTACGCTTTCAAAGGCCGGTTTTTCGCTTAACATTAAAAAGTGTTGCTTTATGAAAAGAAAAGTTGAGTATCTGAACTTTGAAGTGTGTAATGGTGAAATTAGGCCAAACCCGAGGAAAATTGAGGCATTAGTGAGCTTACCACCTCCACAATCTGTTACTCAGTTACGACAGTTTATAGGATTGGCCTCATATTTTCGCCAATTGTCCCTAAATTTTCTCAAGTGATGGCGCCATTATATACGCTAACAAGTCTCAATAAAACAACTCTTGATTGGAAACCTGCTCATGAGTCAATCAGACAGAAAATCATTTCTATTCTTACTAGTTCACCAGTCCTTACTATTTTTGATCCCAACTATCCAACAGAATTGCACACCGATGCAAGCGCTGCTGGTTATGGTGCACTTCTTATGCAAAAGAAAGAAAACAAATTACGGGTGGTCGCGTATTTTAGCAAACGTACAACGGCTGCAGAATCGAAATACCATTCTTATGAGTTGGAAACCCTTGCGGTTGTGAATGCTATCAAACATTTTAGACATTTTTTGCATGGTAGAAACTTCACTGTAATAACAGACTGCAATTCCCTAAAGTCCTCACGTACTAAATTAGATTTGACTCCGAGGGTACATAGGTGGTGGAGACAAAAAAAGTATGACATACTCTGACGCTGGGTAAGTGTCAGAATGGTAAATATTACCGCCGGATGGAAGTGGTTAATGAATTTGAAACTGAGTGAGTTTTCTCTAATACTGGCAAAGTATTAGAATGGTGTTCTCTAATACTGGTAAAGTATTAGAATGGTGTTCTCTAATACTGGTTAAGTATTAGAATGGTGTTCTCTAATACTGGTAAAGTATTAGAATGGTGTTCTCTAATACTGGTAAAGTATTAGAATGGTGTTCTCTAATACTAGTAAAGTATTAGAATGGTGTTATCTAATACTGGTAAAGTATTAGAATGGTTTTCTCTAACGCTGGTAAAGTGTTGGAATAAAATTAAGTAATTGATTTGCGAATACTAAAGTGGTAACGTAAAATAAAAAAAAAAAAAAAAAAAGAATGATCGCATGAGGACACGCGATTTGTCAAAATGGCCGTGATAAAGCACAAACTAATTTGTATAGTCAATAACTGCATTATACATGCATTATTTTTTTTTTCTACGTAAAAAAAAATTGTTTATGAAAACTGTCAAAGGTAATGTGTCCTTGGAAACTGTTGGGCCAGGATTGGCCGAGTTAAAAGAAAGAAGAAGAGTCGCACAGAGACGTGCGACTTGTCAGAATGGCAGTGTCGGAGTAGTAACGTCTATTGTGTTTTTCTACTGTGTAGAAAAACACTTGTTCAGTAGAATCAAGCAAACTTAGAAAAAGCGAAAAATAAAAATGTGGGAATTGTGTGGGCAGAAACGAAAAGCGCGTGAAAGTAGAACGTTCTACAATGGAGAATTCGACATATACATATACTTTGTTTCCAACCTGCGTAAGTCTTTGAATAAATGAGAATTCTAAGCGAAAAAATAAAATTGAAGTACAACAAATTTTTGTATTTGCGCTAAATTTGTTTGGTTATTTTTAAGCCAACAATCATGAAAGTATTAGGGCAAGCAGACTAAACAAAAAGGTTTATACACTTCAATGTGAATGTGAAATATCTAACATGTTGAAAAATATATTGTACTTACTTAACTACTGTACGCTCCTACATTGATTGATGTGTTTATCGATTAGTTGATTAAATATAAATGTGTAAATTAAAAATGTAATACCAGTACCAGTACAATAACATATATCTTCAATCTTATTATTCTATCTAATCTAAGCATCTAAGTCTATCAGCCCGATTCTAAACAGAAATTCCGCGGGAATTTTTTCTCTTTTCCCTTCTCTCATATTCTCAATGACATCTCCCCGGGAGATTTTTCCCTTTCCTCCTATTCCCAATGAAGTTCGAAAAGGGAGATTTTTTTCGTGCGGAAAAAGTAGGCATCACCAATATGTAAAATGGCGGAAAAGCTGTGTCTTTTCTCGAGAATTATTCCGCGAACTTTATTGAAGGGAGAAGCACGCGAAAATGTAAGTTTTCTATTAATTTTTATATTCTATTAAGAATAATTTCATGAAATACTTGATTTTAGGTCGAAAACAACCAGCAAGCACCAGCTCCAACGCCTTGTAAGCCTCATGGAAGCAAATCCTGGTATTGCGCGCGGATTTTTTAAAGGCGATAGAGAAGGACTCGCGAAATTTTGGCAAAATGTTGAAACGGAGCTCAATTCAGTGGGACCTCCAGTAAAAAATATTACGGAGTGGAAAAAGGTATTTATAAGTAGTTGTGAAGTCTTAAAATACTACTGCTTTATGGATTTTAGGTGTGGGCCGACCAAAAAAAATATGTCCGCCAAAAAGCTGCGCAAAATTTAAAATTACAAAAAGGCACTGGTGGAGGCCCAAACACCCAGCAAAAATTTTCATCCCTTGAGCAGGCGATTTATGACCTCATCGGCATGAAGGAGTCTGTCGAAGGAGTATCTGCTAGCGTATTTGGACTACAAAGTGAAATAAACGTAAGCCTCGAAGCTTCAACGCAAATTCAGGATGTGTCCATGAATATGCTAGACGACGAACCTCAAATGCCTACATGCCCTTCGCCGATTGCGTTTGAAATAGAAAAAGAAAAAGCTGCAACCAGGAAAACATTGGCTAGAAATTACCAAAGATCTTCTTCTTCCGATGCCCTTGCAGAGGAAATAAATATCCAACGAGATATAGGCGAGACTTTAAAGTCTGTGGCGGTGGATTTAAAAGAGCAACACCAAAGCACAAAACAAATCTCTGGACAGACTATATCATTTGAAGAAAGCGTATTTCAGAAAAATTGAAAAATTAAAAATCGAGAAGATGGAAGAAATGAAACGGCACAATAATGCTATGGAGAAAATAAGACTGCGGGAAGTGGAGAATAAAATTGAGAAAAACAGGCGACTACTTGAATTAGAGGAGCTGAAGTTTAATAATAATAATGTAAATATGTAGATATGTTAAAACTAGCTTGAATTTTTAAAGTGAAGTGATCTGAATTGCCTGCCATATTATTTGTATCTTATTTTGTAGTTTTAAGGCTTAAAAAGTGAATTGACTGTAATAGTAAGTAGTTGACTTCAAAAGTAAATGAACTGGCCAAATATTATTTTTGTTTTTATATTGAATTTATTTTTGTGTTATTTTTTTTTTTTTAAGAAGACTGAACTTTTTATAAATAAATACTGAACTATTTACATTAAAATTTGTATTTTGCTTGGAAGTGTTATAGATCGTTTCCAATATTGGCTCTAATTCTTTGAGCTGCAGCCAAATACTGGGAGGGCACTGGAGGGTCCACTTCATTTTCCTGAGTGCCTAGTTCATTTAGTGTTATGTCTGTTTCGCTAAGTGTTATGTTTGCCTTATAGTAAATACAAATGTTATGTAAGGCACAACAGACATTCACAATTTTGGCTGCTTTTTCAGGAGTGTAGTGCAACACCCTTGCACCAAGAAGACATCTCCAACGATTTTTGAGAACTCCATTGGTTCGTTCAATAACGTTGCGGCATTTGGAATGGATTTCATTGAATTTCATTTCAGTTGATCCATCCGCCGGAACTCGATGTGGTGTTAAAAGCCAAGGCTGCAACGGATATCCTGCATCTCCTGTTGTAATAGATTAAAAGAGTTCACACTTTTCTTACTGACTTGTTTTTTAAAGCATTTCACCTAAGAGCCAAAAGTTTGTTACTCCTCGCAAATATTCCTGTTCAAAGTGAACACGCAACTCGCTGACATTCCATATGAATGAGTCGTGGCAAGCACCGGGATGGGAGGCATCGACGTATCGAATTCTCAGCTTGTCATCACAAACCTGCAAATATTTCATAACACTTAACACAAAAAACAACGACTTAAAATCAGAGGCGTACCTGGAGGACGTGGCGCCCATGGCAGCGAAAAAATTGCGCCCCCCCTCTTTTTTCTATAAATTTATGAATGTGTTGTACTTAATCTGTAGAATACGTTTTTAATTCTTATGAATTTATAAAAATTTGTATAATACTTTAATAAGAAATACTTCGTATTTGTTTACCAGCTGGTTAAGATGTTCCAACTTTTTATCAACACTTGGGTACTCCGTGCAATTATTCCAGCTTAGTAACGCAGCTTCTTTGTATAATTCTTTAAGGTTAATATTTTTAAAGTCTCTGAACGTTAGGTCAGAATTACGTTTAATCCTATCAAACTCCAATCTATAAGATAAGAACAGAAGTTCGTGGTCCGAAATTCCACCCAAAGGAAGCTGGTCTATATGGATAACATCGTCACTGTTATTGACACATAGTAAATCCAGTAAGCTAGGTTTAGAATTTGGTGCAAAACGAGTAGCATATTGATTAATAACGTCAATGCCATAAGTACGAAAATTATTAAGCAAATCCTTGGAACGAGGGTCAGTACAAAGAAGGTCAACATTAAAATCCCCACAAACAATGATACGTTCATATTCAAGCATGTATTCTGCTAATTTACTAAAAATATTTGAAAGGTCATTTGTTCTATTCGGGTTATAAACACAAGCAACAAAACATTTAAATGCTGAGCCACCTACCTCAACAAAGATACACTCAACTTCACAAGAACTATCAGACTTATATATAACTTTCGGGTTTAAAGTACTGTTGCAGTATATGGCAACACCTCCGCCACGCATATTGCACGTCCTATCATTTCGTAGCAACACATAATTACACAACGCATAGGAACTATCATCGAGACAAGACTTAAACCACGTTTCAGTAATACAAATCATATCAATAGTCAAACCATCAAACACATAATTAAAGTAGTCAAGTTTCTCAGCAGTGAGACTGCGAGCATTCAAATGGCACATTTTCAACCCTTTATGATTATCACAGATATGCTTCAGAATCGGTCTCAAATGCCCATTGTTAGCGTGAGTTTTTAGTGCGTTGCACATATGTATCTATATTTTACAATTTCATATGTTCGATGTTTCTGATATTGCAGTAACAGGGACAAAGTTGCAAAGTTGAAAGGGAGAAAGAGTGGAGTGAAAACGAGGGAGTGATAGTCAGTGGAACATACACAGTAGAGTTGTAAGTAAAGAGATAAACAAAGAAAACAGAAAACAATTTGAAGGGTATACATATATGAATAGAATATATAACTATAAGCTTAAAATAATGATAAGATTTAATAATACTCCTCATGTGTTGTTGCTTGCTGCCAATCGTTCAACGCTCTCTTTACTATGGACTTTTACTGCTTCACTTTGTGGACGAATTCGAACGTAGACTTGCCCACGAATAGAAAATGCTGCCGTGAGACGCTTTTGCTTTTTAAGCTGAGTAGCGAGCTGCATAATCTCGCGGTTGTTCTTTGTGAGGCATTCGTGTACAAATATTCTTCCTTTTTCATGCCCTTCATACCCGATGTCACACAGTGCAAGCGCCCTTCTATTTGCTTTGTAGAAACGGGCAATTGCGCTGAATAGCAAAGAGCGATCGCTGGGAGAAACAAGCTTTACTATAACGGGCGCCAAATTTTTGTTTACTTTTCGCACCCGAAAAGCAGCTCGAATTGGTGGAACATTCAGCTGAATTGAGCGACAAAGCTGAGCGAACTTTTTATTTAAATTATTTATTAAAAGATCTCGCATCGTTACAATAATATTTCTTCACTAATTTGCTACTACTTTCGAAGCCTTCGTAAAAATTACAGATGTACTTTTCTTGCTTTTTTTGGCGCAAATTCATTGATGAGATCATCGAAATCAGTTTTTTCAGTTTCATCCCTTTCTACGCTTAGTAACGCCAAATCGAACAATCTTTCTTGACCCATTGTAGCTCTTAAATAAGACAGTATAAGTTTCAACTTGCTGAAGGATCTCTCGCAGCTAGCAATGGAAACTGCTATTGTCAGTAGAATTTGAATTGCGACGCGAAGATTCGGGAACACGCTTTCATCTCCGAACTGAACAATGAATTCGAGGAGTGTTTCTGGACTTGAAATGGTGTTTTTTCGGCTCGTGAGCAACATCTTGCAGTCAAGAATTTCTTCGTAAAGTTCATTTCCATCAATATCACTCGCGTAGAATTGACCTAGCTGGTTGCATTTTTTTTTTGAGATCGTATTCTTTTTCGCGATAAATAAGACCTTGGACATCGAGAAGAAATCCAAATTTTTCATCGATTTCATTCAACCGTACGAATCTTTCGTTCATTTCTTGAAATAGACGATCAACTGTTTCTTTCAAAACTTTATTCATTTCTTCCATGGCATTCAAACCTGCATCAATTGAAGTCTCACCAGCCATATTTTTTATTCTTCTTCGGCGTCTTTCAGTTGCAACGTCCCATTTTTGACATAAAATTATCCCTTCCTCGAGTGAACTATCAATGATGGCCTCTCTTTCATTTTC
The DNA here is from genome assembly GCA_963668005.1 of Melieria crassipennis. Taxonomy (NCBI): domain Eukaryota; kingdom Metazoa; phylum Arthropoda; class Insecta; order Diptera; family Ulidiidae; genus Melieria; species Melieria crassipennis. The sequence goes on along the minus strand of OY764963.1, from coordinate 32,866,710 downwards.
GAAATAATTTTGAAGAGCCTTCAAATCTTCAGCAGCATCGTGAAAATTCATCGTGGGATCTTGCAGCCTCTTTTGAACACGGTCAATGCGGATTAGTATTTTATTCCAAAATCCCAGCAAAATCAAGAAATCATACTTCAACATTCTGTTGAATAGTTGCTGGGCATCACTTCTTGTTTCACTTGTTTGATTCTTGTCCTCGGTCATTTCTTCAAGAACTTCCAGAATTTTCTCCAAATGGTTGTTAACTGGCTTTATTGCTTCTACGTTTGCACTCCATCTGGTTTCAGATTTGGATTTCATGACAACTGGTATAGCTTCCTTAAGTTTTTCCAAACGGTTTGTTGAACGAGAAAAAAATGCATACAGACTTTCGATCGTTCCAAAAAAAGTGACCATTGTTACATTTTGTTTTGCTGCATGTACACCAACTAAGTTGAGTGAGTGATTGTCACAGTTTACAAACAATGCACGTCTATTTATTTCTGTCAGTTTTTCATTCACGCCATTTTTGTGCCCAGCCATGACAGCAGCATTATCGTAGCACTGTGACCGACAATCTTGAAAATTCATTTCATCTTTCTTTAACTGTTCTAAAAAACTATTCGCCAGTCCCTTAGCATCCTTCACGGTAATTTCAATAAAGCCAAGAAAGGTTTCCTTCACCTGTACTGTTTTTTTTCAAAATCAATGTCCACGAACCTCACGACTTCTGACATTTGATCGCGATGGGCAATATCGGGAGTGGTGAGAAGCAAAGGACCGCCCCTCTTCTGGGCAGTATACGTTTCAGTTTTTCTCGCTGGCGAGTATACAGAGTCGACTATCCTGACTTCTTGTATCTTTATTTAGAACTGAAGAAGTGAAATCGCGATTGAATATAAAAAGTTGAGGTGTCACTTTGTGCCCCCCCCCTAGAGTGGCGCCCATGGCACGTGCCCTGCTTGCCATACCCTAGTTACGCCTCTGCTTAAAATAGAACCGAGAACTTACCAGCATAACATTCAAACTATAATTTCCCTTCCTATTATAAAAGAGGTGTTTATTTTGGCAGGGAGCAACGATCTGGACGTGTGTTCCGTCAATGCATCCCATAACACCAGGAATACCGTGCTTAACGTACAGGGCTAACGCAACTTCCCTTTTTTCTTCGTTTGTCTTGCACACTTTAATCCATTCATGGCATAAGTGGGTTTCAAATACTTCCAAAACTTCTGTTAAAGTTTTGGAAAAACTTGACTGGGCCAAAGCAGCATCCGACTCTTTGCCAACCCCCGTCTGGTAACCGCCTTCTGCAAAAAAACGCAAACAGCTGCTTAATTTAACCATTGGCGGAATTCCGAACTGTTTCTTCACCGGTTTCAATTTGGCTGTAAGCACTTCCAGCAAGTATAAGAAGGCAGGTTTGTTGACTCTATAATACTTCTCGAACCTATAAAAACAGATAATTTACTAATTTCAAGAAGTTGTAATTTTGTTTGTGATTACAGCCACTGAGGCAACTCCAGCGGGTTAATCCCATCACGCAAGTGCCTTCTCACAATCCGTTGCTGCTGCATCTGCTGCTGCTCGTCATCATTTAACTCCTCCGCTAGCAGTCTGAAGGCTATGCTGTGCATTTTTCTTTTTAAAATCTGAAAATTTTCACTTTCAGCCCAAAATATGTTTGCGCAAAATTAAACGTCAAGTGCAAAACAGCTGGTTTCGAAATTCGAAATTCTCTCTCCCTCATTTTTCCTCTCCCCGGGAGTTTAGGATTGGCGGATTTCTTTCTCGAGAATAATTAAATCCGCGAGAAATGATTTCCCCGGGAATATCCAGAATCGGGCTGTATATCTATAAAAATGTTAAAATACCCATCGTACCACTTAAAATTGAGTTGGTTGTAACTCTTTGTAAGCGAATATTAATCAATTTTCAAACTCCGATTGTATGAGCAGTACCACGCCCTCTTGTCCAGAAAATTTGGATCTAAAAACGGGTCACACCCCTTTTGTGTGTTTCTCGTTTATTTATTTAATGTCTTTTAATTTATGAAAATTGAATATTTAACATTAAACCTACCGATACTTCATGTATTCCTATTCCTACCAAAGCGGGTCAAAGGACCCGTCTTTAAAATGTTATATATGTATGTCACGTCCATGCTACTTTTTCAAGGGGTTCCGGTGGGCCACCTGCTCGCTCTACAATTTCACAATAACCATAGGAACACAATTGGACCGTATGAGCATATTTACGTTCGACGTATTGTGTTGTCAAATTAAATTTCATGTATTTCTATGAAAGCGCACACAATTGACAACGCAAGCGTATGAACGTAAAAGCGTCGTACACTCACTTAGATCTATTTCTATTTTTTACGCCGCGTATGGGCGTATTATTCATTTTTCGACAATTGAAAAACGTATTTTGAGTATTATATATGTACGTTGCTGCTCACGCTGGAATTGTGAGCAAGGCAACGTCTGAACGTATTTCGACAGCGTATTTAGGCCGTACGCCGTGCGCCCATACGTCCATACGCTCCAATTGTGTTCCTACGTTAACTGAATCTCTATGCTTCAATTCATTGCTTACTTAATTTCATTTTCATTGCTATCTCGATTTCTATAGAATTATTATAATAATTTTCTTTGCAAAGTACAACTACTTGCTTTGCAGCAAGTAGATAACTTCTATCAACGACTTTTGCTACTGGTGCCCACCGCAACTCCCTTCGAGCAGAAATGTCTTTCTAGCGTTCACCGGCTACGACATATATATACTATGTCTAGCAAAAAATATATCAATTAGGCCAATTTGGTACATGAATAAAACAATTTTTTTCAAATAACGATTCAAAATAGTTTATATATTAAATTTAGAAAACATTTTAATAGTACAAGGAACAATTAAATATTCTTCAATTGAATCACAAATTTAGACAACAAATAAAAAATATGCTAACTTTATTCATGTTCACCGCATATTTTGCAAATTATTGGGTTCTCGAAGGTACATTTTCCACACACATATTTGATGCATTTGAAACAGATTTTCGTAGTTTTGTTTTCTTTGCAAACACCTATTTGGCACCTTTTTCGCATTTGCACACGAGAATCCGAACTTGAATTTGTTGACGTTTTCTGTATATTTTCTTTTTCTTCCTGTTGCTCATGTTAATATTCTAGCGATGAGGCACTCTGTGCTGTGCTATGCATGAATGCGAGCATACTTTTAAGCATGCACTTTGCAGTACGGCCGGCATGCTATAATTATGGCAAGGATGGTTCACGAAAGGTGATGAGCTGTGCTAGAACAATCGAGATAGAGAGTACAACTAGAATGTGCAAGAAACTTCGGCGCGATAAGAAAACTACCCAGTAAACATTTGGGCTTGTTATGAAATTACCAGCAGCTTGATATCAAGCATGTTTCTCAACACTTACCTTTGAAAGCAACACTTGCTTTTGGCTTGATATCAACTTGAAAGCAATAGCTTTTTCAATAAAAAGGGAAGTAGTTTAGCAATTTGAAATTTCTATTGTTTTCAAATTCATGGCAAGCGTATGGCAAGTTCGTATCAAGCCCCTTTTTCAAAGCTGCAGGGCTTGATATCAATATTGATTTCAAGTGTATTTGTAAGCTTTTGTCAACAGTTCCAATTCCACTATTCCCAATCAGTTTTGTACCTGTTGAAATTTCTACACTTTGTTTGTAATTAATAATTTGTAATTTTATTTTGCAATTAATTTGCATAAATTCATAAAAAAGTAAATGTAGTTGTAGGTGTTAACAATTGTTTGTAAATTCATAAATAAAATTTAATTGTAGTTAATTTTTTTTTGTAATTTCGTTTTGTATGCATCTTTCCTTTCCTTCCGTACTTTGGCGAATTGGAAGTATTTTATATTGATGTGTATGAGAAGCAGGTCGTTTATGGCAGCCACTGGAACTTTGTGCTTTGTAGCCCATTCTGTCGATGACTTCCTTATGGATGGCGTATTTTTGCTTCTCGGTCCACTTCATCGTCTTCCTCGCCGAAGGGTGAGTAAATTGGTGATGCAATTTCGTCCGTGTTTTGTTGAGAGGCGGCTCCACCGGACCGTTGTTAATCTCGTTGGGTGGCGCTGGTGCCATCAAACACTTAATAATTTGACCGCACTTATTTTTAACATTTTTTGATGCATTCATTTTTTTTTCTTATTATTTTTTATTTTATTTTTTTATTTCTTTTAAAAACTTTTATGTATTTCTTATTAATTGCGACGATCCTTACCGACTGTTTGCGACGACACGAATAAACAATATGACAATTTGAATGTGAAAATTCAAATTCAATTCACTCGAAATTCAAAGCCTACTTCAAGCCTTTCAGAGTTCAAAATTTTTTAATTTGGTAACAAGTAGATATCAAGCTTTTTTCAAGCCTTTGAGAATTCAAAATTTTTCAACTTGATTGCAAGTTGATATCAAGCCTAAGGCAAGCCTTTTGCAAACCTTTGAGAATTCAAACTTGATATCAACTTGTTATCAACTGCTTGTTATCAAATTGAATTTCAAAAATGTATCAAACGCTTACTTTAATGTTTATTGGGTAGTATAAAAGCAGCAGTGTGCAGCGCAGAGGGTGGAATCTGTGTTGAGCAAGCAAAGGGGAAACATGCAATAGCAGTAGTAAAGTAGTAACAAGTGTAAATTTGTAAATAAAGTGATTCCCTACAAGAACTGCCTGACCAACACTCCAACACATTGATAAACATTTTTAAATTTACCAATACATTTGCATGACATTTGGCCCATATGAGACAAAATATCGCTGCAATTTGTCTATCATTTAAACTGAAACAAACCATTTGACAACCATAGAAACATTAATTGCTTATACACGCATGTGTAAGAATGAGACAACAATAGAAGCAACTGCTAACAAGAACTCGCATCGGAGTTAATCTAAATGATTAACAGCCGGCTGCTGCCGTAACTACGTAACTCAGCTGGCTAACGCGTGCGGTCGCGAGGCAAATACGACGCGCGAGCCCAAGTTCAATACTTCGTTGCTTCAAACGTCGAAAAAAAAGGAAAACAGAAAGAAGGTAAGAAGGGGTAATTAAAATTTAATTGAAATAATATTATGAATATTTAAATAATTCTGCACTTTCAGTAACTTCAATATTGAGCCATAGCAAGTACCAAGGAAGCCGATGTCAATGATGCCGGCAATATGGAGTTGAGCTAAGCAATGCCTTCGATTTTTAAATTCAATTTTTTTTATATTATTTCATTTTAATTAATTTTAATTAAATTCAAAATAAATAAAATTCAATAAATTCATTTAAAAAGAAAAATTGAAAAAAAAAGTTGTTTTTCTCGGTATTAACGCAACGGAGTATTGAACTCGCGGAGACTTGATTCGCGGTCAGCGAGCTACGGCATTAGCCAGCTGAGCTACGGCGGCAGCGGCGGCGGCGGCTGCAAGATAGCAATATATAGTAAGATATACAAAACTAAATATTTGGAGGTTGGAATACGTGTGCGTTAGAGCAGAGCAAAAACACTTTTCTTAATATGCAAGAGGTGTGTGTTAGAGTGAAACAAAGAATCACACGTATACAAAAGTTTCTATCATTTTTGTTAACTCGCCTGTAGAAAAATGATAGAAACTTTGTTCCGAGTGCTGACCGATATTTCTATCAGGCCTGACTATCAAATGACCGGTCATATGACCGAAAGTGTTCTTGTAGGGTTGTTGATTTTTGACTGCGGTTGCGCTGAATAATTGAAGTAGTTTTATTTTCAAGCACAATCAAAACTAACTTGGATTTTCGTAACAATATTTATTACATGTAACGTGTGGGGAATGAAATACGAACTAATAAAAAAGTTGGCATAGAAAATCAAGTATACAACTCTAAAAAAAAATATATGTGCAAAAATTTAAACAATAATTATCTTAAACCAATAAGTACCACAAATCCATTTTTTTGGCATTTATCTTGGTAAAATTTTGTGAAGAAAATCCCACTACGAAAAAGAATGAAGCTTTCCACCACTTTAAAAAGATAAGATTCAAAAAACCTTCATATATAAGACGATTCAGTTGTTCGAGAATAAAATAAGCATTGAAAGAGAAAAGGATCGGTGAAAAAGGACTCTTTACAGGACATTGAAGTGCGTTCCTATTTGAAAATTGATACCGTTGGTCGAAGTGCTAAATCCTACAGACAATTGGCAAGGAAGTACGATGTTGACAAAAATACGATCAGGAAATACGTCGAATAAATAGATATAAAGCGCATATATGGTAGAATAAGTACGTTCCAGCTATTACCAACAAGCAAGCAACAGTTATCAAAACCAGGCAATGCCGAATTTCCAAAAAATACTTTTCGTGTGGGTCGCCTCACATCTGTGTGATGGATGATGATCATATTTTACGATTAAGGGGAATGAATGCCAACCAAAATATTGTTTTGAGTCTTCTGAAAAAGAAGGCCAAAAAGTTTCCACGGAAGGTTCTATTGTGGGTGGCTATCAACGAGCGCGGTATCAGTGAGCCAATATTTTTTAACTCTAGAAGGGTAATCATATTTTACATACGTTGTTGGAAGTCGTATTCAACTCTGATTTTTGGAAGTATTAGAAATCGTATAATCTCAAACTTCATTATATAATTATACTTAGACATTTCTTTGCAAATAATACGCACCGTATATATTTTTAAAAATTATTTGAGTATTTTTCAGTAATTTGTGTTGAGGTACATTTATTTTTGCGATCGGAATGAGTATCAGAAATTAAAAAAATAATTAAAATTAAAATAAAGTGAAGTAAAGAACAATACATAGCTTCTTCATGAAGACAGAAACACAATTATAATTCCTTAAAAAACTAATGAAAAGCAAAAAAACCAATAAATATAACTACTTTTTTACAATTCTAATTAAATATTTAACTAACTTACTTGCACACTAATTAACTAATTAATAATGAATTAATTAACCAATTCCAAAAAATTGTTCGATTAACTCTTCCGATAACCCCGAATTCCGAGACATTTTGAAGTACTGAAATGCAATGTGTAGTACTCGTATTCAGTTGCATAAAGTCACGTTAATGGTATTTTTCATCGTTTCGACGAAGCCTAGTTTTGTTTTTACATTTTTGGCGCGATATCTGTTGACATATACCTTTCTTTTCACGTTTTCCCAAAAAGTTTCGATTGGTCTTAATTGTGGAACATTTGGGGGGTTGAAGTTCTTCGGTACAAATTCAATTTTGCGCTTATTCATATTCTCTAATGTTACTTTAGCGTAATGTGACCACGCTTAATCGGGCCAAAATATAATTTGTTCACATCAATGATGTTTTTTGGTGAAATTTTGGAGTGGTGACAAACATTTGTCCATGCAAGTTTGCGCGCTTTCTAGGGCTTCGACATCGACATCGATGTTTTATAAACATCGATGTTTAGCATCAACATTGAGTGTTTTGAACATCGATGTTTGCAACCCGATGTTTCTTCAACATCGATGTTTTGGTTCGATGTTTTGCGTTGCAATTTTGTTGCAATTTAGTAATTTTTTTTTATGTAATGTAATATTTTGGTTCAGACTTTTTACATGCGAAGATTTTCACAATAATTAAAAAATGCACCTCTGCATATAAATTGTAGAGCCATCCGTATACGGATACTATATACTTACAGCCTGATTCTGTGCATTCTTGACAAATTTTTTGTCAAGGTATTTTGTCAAGATTTTTATCAAGCAAAAGCTTGTTGGTATTCTGATGCAACATTGATAAAGTAAAAAGCTCATTTAATTCAACATAAGGTGAATATGCGACAGCTGTCAAATTGTCAAAAAATAAGACAAACAGTTTAACTACAGTAAGTTTTGCAGAAAAAAACCGGCCTTGATAGCCCAGCGGGTACGCGCTGGCTTCTCATACCGGGCGCCCCCGGTTCGAATCCTGGCTGGGCTGGAAATAAGTTCGTGCGTTTTTTTCAATAGTTTCATCACAATAGGCGATTTTTGCATACAAAAAATAATTCGTGGGAGGTAACGGATTTTTTTTTTTATTTTCTCTGATGTAAAAGTGTAAACATGCACAATTCTTCCATTTTCAATAGGCAAAATTTCAATTTGTATGCTGTTGTCAATAGCATTCACACTTTTGACAATTTATCAAGAAAAGAGCTTTTATTTTTGGGATAGAATACCGATTCTTGACAAATAATAAAAACTTGACAAATAGTCAATATGGTGAATTTATCAAGTGTACAGAATCGGGCTGTTATACTATACTATACCGTATACTATAGTAGTTCCGCCACACATAAGAAATTTTGCATATGCATGTATGTAATTGTTTGATTTGTAGATTCAATCAATACTCAAGTGGTGATGTGAACTGAATAAAACTTGTATGTGATTTTATTTAATATGTATGATAAAAAAAATAATGAAAACAATTGAGATATACACTAGTCAGAATAAGTTTGCGTACAAGGGGTACATAGTTTTTTCATATGAAAAATAAATCGCTTAAAGTAATTTTTCAAAAATAAAATATTTTTTATTTTTTCCATAAACTTAGTTCTTTTCTTCTATTAAGATAATAATAACAAAAACTTGACCAAACTGTAAAAGAAGGGCAAACAACAAATTGTGTTATGAATTCCCCTCAGAAAAAGTACAAGCTAAGGTTATGTAGCAAATATTTAATTTAAACTAAGTTTTGTCCAAAAATTAATAATTTTTTTGATATGCTTCTCTTATTGGAACTCCCTGAAGAAGTTTCGGCATACATTTTATTAAATTATGTGTTTTTTCAGCTATTCTTTTGTTATATCCTTGAATTGTTATATATATTTGTTTACTAACTATATCTTTGAAGATGGAATGTTGTTGGCCTCAGGGTTCAAGTAAACCCTTATATATTTAATTAAATGCACGTTAGGTGACTAGGGAGGTACTTTTTCAACTTTTTTGAGCCGTTAATAGCAAAGATAGCTTCTCATCGTATGCATTGCGCTTTAAGGTCATCTTAAAGTTGAAAAGAAATGTTGGAACCTGATCCAACATTTTGAAACCTTGGCTTGCATAAGCTTTTAGAATATGTAAATAACCCCTGGAAGCATTTCTGAATAAAAAAAACAGCCTGATCACTCCTTTACTAGACATGCAGCATGCTTTACTGTTAATGTCAGATTTTTGTTATTAACTGAATCCTCTTCCAATAAGTTTATGCCTTTTAATGCCAAATATGCCAAACCATTATCAGAGAATAATAAATCTTCCTACTCCATAGATAACAACACATCGTCCCGGGAATCCGTTTTTCTAGACTCTTTGATGGACTATTTTACGAAAGCAATTCTGTGCTCCTTTTAAGTAAGCTAAATTTGGGCTTCTTACATGCTGTTATGTAGGGGAAATATGTCTTTTTCATGACTTTTCTTATAAAGGCAATGCTACTGGGTTTTATAAAATATTTCTGTACATTTCTGAAGATATTGGATGCAACTAGCCTTACAATATGATGCAGTGATCGCAAAACAATCTAATCCTATTGCTTGGGTAGCTTAAGAAAATGGCCAAATCGTAGCAAAGAAGCAAGAATTTCTGGTTTTTTCGAAATTTAAGATGGCTTTTCGAAATGCCGAATGTGCTCTTCGAAAAGTTTATGTAATTTCACTTAATTGTTTGTCAATTTGGGAAAGATTTAGTAAGATTATCCTTTTATCATTTTTATTTTTTTTCGCTTGGGTTGTATTGCTTTCTATATAATTTCAAGCACATGTACGTTTAAAAATAATTTACAAGTCCGTTTACTGCTTAATGGAATACAAATTTCCATATAAAAATAAAAAGCATAACTGGAAATTCCCGTTGTTAGTTTTGTACGCAAACTTATTCTGCACCGTTTTGTGAGTATATTGTCAATAAATACGAATATATAAAAAAAGTGCAGATAAAGCATATATGAATAATGTGGATAAGTTTTGGTAAACAGAGAACCCATTTCTGAGGTCGAAATTTCTGATAACATAATTTTGACTTGCCTGTACGCAAACTTTTTCTGACTAGTGTATGTAGCTAACATTGCCATTAAAAAAAAAAACCTATGTTTTGAACATCGATGTTTTTTAGCCGATGTTTTGTCAACATCGATACCTCCTTCTGCATAACATCGATGTTCAAAACATTGATGTTTTTCGGTCGATGTCGCAGCTCTAGCGCTTACAGCCAAACCTCCTTTAACCCTAGAAAGGTAATCTTCGTCGATTCGACGAACACCACATACATTTCTTCACATTTCTCCTTATTCTCCGATCTGATTGCTTTCTCTTTTCGTGTGATCTCAGCAGGTTTTGCAGCACGAGCGCAGCGTAAGTTTTCTTTTTTTTATAGAAAAACAAAACTAGGCTTCGTCGAAACGACGAAGAATACCACTAATACTACGTTTACACAGCGAGATGAACTCATCGAGATTACGATAATCTCGTTGCCCGTTTACATAGAGATTAACCCTCAATCACCCACCCCTATTAAAATCACGTATCTACCCACCCTGAGTCCCCGGGACTCAGAATTGTTGTTTTGGAAATAACGCAACACCTATTAAATTTTTATGTTTTTTTATTTTTTTGTAGGCCACATTAAGACCTCTTGTAATAGATATCATTCCATATCTTTACATAACTCAAATAAAAATTCACCTTTTAATTGATAGAAAAAAATACTCTAAAAAAACATACACTAAACATTTTACAAAAATAAAAGATATAAATAAATTAACAAAAACAATTCTTTTTACATAAATTACTTAAAAACTAAATAACTATTCAGAAAAAAAAGTTAAAGTAATACTTCATTATATAAAATAAGAAAACGTGCAGCAGGTTCAATTTCATATGTTGTGCACATATAGGCTTGCCACCTTTTTAAAATGGCTTTGGAGGACACCAAAAAATACTATAAACCATCATACATTTTTGGTTTTCAGAGTGCGGGTGTACAATGTACATGTATTTAAACTTTGATATACATACATATATTGCATATATTGTACATATGTATACAGAAAAAGCTCTCAACAATTTTAACATTTAAACATACAGATAACAAAACAAGTAAGCATAAAAACAAATACGAAAACAATTAAAAAATAAATAAATAAATGCATTTACATAAATACATTTATTTGCTTTTCAAAGACTATTTGCTTTTAAATAAATACAATATTTGTCATGGCTCTTTGCTGCTTTAATCAGACTTATATTGCATTTAATGATATCATAAAATTAATAATAATAAGATCAATTAATAATGATATCAAAACAAACAATACCGATTTTTATCAAAATAAATATCAATAATTTAAGGCTGCTTTTACACGAAACATTGTTAATTTCAGCTCAGATTATTATGATGCATTTCGTGTTTGCTACCAAAGGAAATAGTAAAATCGGCATGTTTCGTGTTCGTGGAGGACATTTTACCTTCTTTGGAGGACGGAGGACATTTGAGTAATTTGGAGGACTGTCCTCCACAATGGAGGACGGGTGGCAAGCCTATGCACATACCTCACATACCTTTTTATCACAACTAAGGCAAATTGTTAGTAGCAAAACTTCTCAAAGGGTTAACAATCTCAATTCTTGAACTCTTCGCAGCCATTTTGGCATCCTAAATTTAAATTAACACGATTTTAAAAAAATTTACAAGTACAATTTTTGTAAAACAAAACACCACCCTGAGTCCCTGGGACTCACTCCATGCCAAAATTCACCCTTGTAATTGTAGTGCGCTAACTTCCGATCGTCTTCGCGTTCAGCGCGACCCTGTATGAAGGTATACGAAAGCTGGACGCCGAAACATAAAAACACAACCTGTACGAACTTATTAAAGTTCGTAGTGAGTCCCCTGGACTCAGGGTGGGCGATTGAGGGTTAACTTGAATACGATTAATCCAACACACAAACCTTTTCGCGCTACATGCCCTTCGCCAACAAAGAAACGCATTATTCCTTGCAATGATTAATCCAACACACAAACCTTTTCGCGCTACAATTAATTTTTTGTTTAGTGATGATACAAAAATAATCGATTTCAGCCAAATTTGCAGAGTTGCTTTGGGGAAATACGAGATTACTTTGTGAGATTAAATTTTAATCGCGCTTTTTGCGAGGTAACTTTGTATGGGTAATCGCGCATTTTGATACGAGATTAACTACTTAATCGCGCAAATCGGGATAATCTCGTCTGTGTAAACGTAGTATAACGTCACTTTTTGCAATTGAATACGAATACCGTACCGCGTACCGCGTTGCCACAGATAACTGTGGCATCATGATGAATATTGATTTCTGTACATATGTATATAAAATATAGAATTACGACTGGAAATACCCTCCTCTACCCATACCTAGGTACGCCCATGAGCGCCTGTCATCATCAATCGAATCTTTTTGCTGTATGGTTGTTTGTAACCGTATGCTGCTGATTTTAAAACTTGCGCACAATTATATGTGTCTCCAAAACCAAACAATTTACTAATCAACAGATCTAGAAACCAAATTAATGTTGCATTGACATTGTTTTCACGTGTTGTAAAAAAGGATTATGTATATTTAAAAAGAAGCCATTAAAAAAGTCTTGGTAGCTACAGTAAGGATCGAACCGCGGACCTGTCGTCTGAGACACTTCAACTTACACACTCGACCGCCAACATTCAATGCCAACCGATTGCTTAACCCTTTCCGACATGAAAATAAACCCGTCCTGTATGAATTGTATGGGCTGTAGTCCAATATATTGGACATTGTGACTGAAAGGGTTAAAAGGTATAATAGCAGATAAGCGCCGTATTAACTAAAATTCAGAGCTCAATGCGTGTGAAACGGTGATTGTGTGAGTGACATTAGAGGCCAAAAAGCTCTTATCGGAGGCCAAATTTGTCGAACTTTTTGACACATTTTTTCCTTAACCGCTGGACATCTATATGATGAGGTATCTGTGGTCGTACTTTACTATGCCTGAATGCTATTCCAAGCATACTTTTAGGCATGCACTTTGGAGTACGGCCAGTTGGCTGTTATTCCGATATTTCAAGGATGGTTCGCGAAAGGTGATGGACTTTGCTAGAACAATCGAGATAGAGACCAAGACAAGACTAGAATGTGCAAGAAACTTCGGCATGATAAGAAAACCAGTATAAAAGCAGCAGTGTGCAGCGTAGAGAGTCGAGTCTTGGTTGAATAAGCAAAGTAGAAACACGTGTAGATACAAGCAAAGTGTAAATCTGTAAATAAAGTGATTGTTGATTTTTGCCTGCGTTTGCGCTGAATAAATGAAGTAGTTTTATTTTCAAGTACAATCCGATACGAACAGCTTAGAGAAGTCATATTCGTAACATTTGGTGTCAGAAGGGGGATTCTGCTACTGAAAGTAAACTAAAAAAAATTATAAAACGCAGACATGATTAGACTGGAGCAACTGAAGGTGGACCAGCTGAAAAAGGAGCTGGCCGCCTGGAATTTGCCGACTGCTGGCGGTAAAGTCGAGTTGCAGCTGCGCCTGCGAGAGGCGTGTGAGGCACGAGGCGTCGATTGGAACGCGCACGAGTTCGGAATGCAGGAGCTAGAGGCGTCGGCCAAGGTGGAGGAATTGCCTGCTGGTGCTACGTCGCTGCAAGGTACGGCTGCAGTGGCTGCGCCACTACAAGCATTCGACATGAGCCAGCTAACGGTTGCAATGCTCGAGACTGCCGAACGTGAAAGGGTGGCGTGGGGGGAAAAGTTTACTCGAAAAAGGGCAACGAAACCGGAAACTACGAATCAGGAAAGTGAAAGCGGCGAGCCATGAAGTATCGGCGAAACTCGAAAGTGCAAATTACGAGTGGTCCAGCAAGCTTCAGGAAAATTTTTGCTCCAACCAGCTTAATGTGAATTTGTAACACCTGGGAACTCGAGTGGAACACTTGGATAAACGATTTGACGACCTGGATGATTTCCTGAGCAAACGGGTTGACAGTCTGGAGGATTCGGTGAACAGAAAAATCGACGAGCGGCTTAGAGATGTACAGCTACAAGCAAGGGTGCAGTCAGTTGAGGAAAGTTTTGCCATAGAAGTGCCTACTTATGATGGTACTACGTCGTTCGACACATTCAAACTACAATTCGATATGGCTGCTTTGGAGAGTCAGTGGACCGCTGTTAGGGAAGGTCGGAGGCTGATACTGGCTCTAAGAGGTCCTGCGGCTGAGGTAACAAAGACCGTTCCGGAAGGTTTGAGAGGTGATTACGACACCGTCATAAGGGCACTGGCAGCCAGATACAGTGACGAGCACAACAAAATGCTGTATTATTATGAGCTGAAGAGCCGCAGACAAAGAGCCAACGAGGCGCTGCAGACGTATGCGGCAGATATCGAGCGGCTGGTACCACTGTCATACCTAGAATTCAGCATGGAAGGTTTGGAAAGGCTGAAGATTGAGGCGTCTTCATGACCCGGAGACACGTCGCAGTACATTGATGATGATGAAGCCACATTCCGTGAGACGGTGACAAGCGCATTGACATAAGAGGCGGCCTGGAGGGGAAGTTTTCGACATTCATCTGCGGAAAGGCGTCGAGCCCAATCTGGAAGTGTCACGCAAAGCCAGACAGTGAGCTCAGAGGCACCAGCGAGGCCGCGGGCTGTTTCATCTAGAGTCAGTTGCTGGCGATGTGGCAAGCAAGGCCACATATCACGAGACTGCCATCTGCGAGAGAAGCGTCCCGGACAACAGACGTCGCCAAGATGTGCTGATTCTCTGCCACACCATTCCACAGTGATTCGACTCTATACAACCGCGGGACAAAATTAGAAGGAGTGGTCCGTTCTTCATAAAATTTGGTAAACTAGTTAATCATAGTCTGCCGAATTGAAATCTCCATTTGGTTTTTCTTAAACTGTTGTAGTTTGGCAATGCCTGAGGCTTAATTTTGCAAATTTCGTCATTTTTGGAAAGCTATATCACCAAATGTGTTGGCTAGATTTTTCAGATTTTACACTTGGTCGGTAAAATCAACATTGATTATTCCAAAGAGTAACAGAAATTGTATCGGGACCCTCTGGTTTTGCAATAAAAACGATAATAATAGATGTATGTTTTGCATTTTTGGAGACTTTATCAGTTTTCGTGCTAATTGCATACTTTTAGGCATAAATTAAATAAATTTTGTCGAAAAATACGTGTTTAGACCACTTTTCAAATTGAATTATTTTCTGAGATCGGAAGATATCGGAGGATATAATTACATTATCCGACCGAGAAAGAATGCTTCTTAAAATAAAAAAAAAATCCAGGAACATACTTTCACATACTTTTTAGATATTTTCCTCTAAGTTTTGCCAATTTTCAGATTTTTAGCTTAGAAAAATATTTTGAATTAAAAGTGAAGTAAAAGCCTACGCTTCGCAAATTTTGGAAAAACATTAAAAACGAAAATGGCCACGTCATTGCGTAATCTATATTGGAAGTTTAAGCAACTTCGTGCCAACCATGTATTTTTAAAATTTTTTTTACTCAATAGACTAAAAAACAGAAAATATGAGTTTAAATTTTTTTGTGGAAAAAGTTTCAACTTTGAGCCGCTTTTGCGCAGACACTAATTGATTTTTTGCACAGATTTTTGGGGGTTTTCTTAGTTGGAGTTTTTTCTTTCAAATGACATCAAAATCGTTAAATTCTGAGACCATAAATTTTTTGAATTTTGTCTATGGAACGAATCACTGTGCATTCTTGCAAAACCGAGCGCAGGCATGATTCGCAAGCCGAAAACAAGGGACAGATTGTGGATGTTCGGTCGGTAAGAGTTCTACAAGAGGAAGATTGGCTTGCGGTAAGGCTACAGAAGGACCAGCGCGAGGATACGCATCTCGCAGAAATCATCAAAGGCAAAGCGCAGAGAGTACGGCCGGACTGGCAGAAGATGGCTGGTGAGAGCCTGATCGCGAAGGCTTACTGGGCACAGTAGCAAAGTCTACGTCTGAAGGAATGCTGCCTATACCGCGAGTGGGAGAGCAGGGATTTTAGGAGCAGAAAATCCCTATTAGTTGTCCCGAAAGGCCGGATCGACAATGTCATCAAGGCAAACCATAACGACTCCAGTGGAGTGCACCTAGGCATCGCGAAAACTGTCGCCAAGATAAGAAGGCGGTTCTATTGGGTAGGATGCCAGGAGTCTGTCGCCGAGTGGATCAGAGGCGGTGTTCGGCTGCGAAAGGGCCGATGAGAAGATCGCGGAGCCGCACTCAAATGGTCGAAAACAGGTTAAAAGCCAGTTATGGTCTACGGGCTAACTCAGAAAGGTTCCAAGAAGGCGATCTGGTAATGCTCAACAACCCGCAGCGGAGGAAAGGTTTGTCTCCAAAACTTCAAACGGCATGGGAAGGACCGTACAAGGTCGTGACCAGGATTAATGACGTGGTGTACAGGGTTCAACGCTGCTGCAACAGAAACGCCAGGTTGAAAGTAGTCCATTTGGAGCGCCTGGCGTGTTACTCCGAAGGAGCCTCGGCACTTGTTCGGGACGAACAAGTCTAAGTGGTGGGCAGTGCTACGAAAAGGCACTCTGTGCTGTGTCGGACTTTACTATGCCTGAATGCTTTTCCAAGCATACTTTTAGGCATGCACTTTGGAGTACGGCCAGTTGGCTGTTATTCCGATATGGCAAGGATGGCTCGCGAAAGGTGATGGACTTTGCTAGAACAATCGAGATAGAGACCACAACTAGAATGTGCAAGAAACTTTGGCGCGATAAGAAAACCAGTATAAAAGCAGCAGTGTGCAGCGCAGAGAGTCGAGTCTTGGTTGAATAAGCAAAGTAGTAACAAGTGTAGATACAAGCAAAGTGTTATACTATGTTTATTATTATTATTGCTGGGGAAAGTGCACCGCGACCTGAAAGATCTATTGTGCCCCCTTGTGCCTTCACAGTTCGTCCGTGAGTCCAGTTTCCAAAAGGAATCTTAGTATATTTCCTAAGCCTTTGGAAACCCAGTC
This sequence comes from Melieria crassipennis, assembly GCA_963668005.1. Classification (NCBI taxonomy): domain Eukaryota; kingdom Metazoa; phylum Arthropoda; class Insecta; order Diptera; family Ulidiidae; genus Melieria; species Melieria crassipennis. The sequence continues at coordinate 32,849,670 of OY764963.1, read as the reverse complement.
CGATCCTGGTATAATGTATTCACCCAGGTGCTTCTTCCGTTTGTGCATTAGTGCAGGGCATAAGCCTAGTATGTGTATTGCAGTTTCATTGTCCTGCAAACAGAACCTACAGAGTTCGTTTACTCTGATACCTAGTTTGGTTAGATGATAGTTCAATCTACAATGCCCTGTCAATATACCTGTGATAATCCTTAGATTATTCTTTGAGAGACTCATACATTCCTCGAACCTTTTCTTGTTATAAGATCCAATAACCATCTTGGAATGTTCAAGGCCTGGTTGGTTTTCCCAGTATTGATTCCGGATGGTTATCTCGTCCTTCCTGGAAAGGATGGACAGTGCTCCTTTGCCTAGACCACAGAAAGGTTCTGGGCCGACAAATGGGGTAGACGCCCCCCTTCTTGCAAGTTTGTCTGCCTGCTCGTTCCCATCAATCCCGGCGTGACCCGGAACCCAGAGGACCCACACCTGATTGTGACGGCCAAGTTCGTTCAGCTTCTCAAGGCATTCCGACACCAGTTTCGAGGATACCTGGTAGGATGTCAATGCCTTGATTGCTGCTTGGCTGTCTGACAGTATCGCGATCTTCCGGTTCCGGTATTTCCTCACCAGATTGAAATGAGCGCACCTTTCAATGGCGTATATTTCCGCCTGGACAATGGTGGTTTGTTTTCCTGTAGGTTCCGAGTATCTAATCCCCGGTCCATACACCCCGATTCCGGTACCTTCCTCCGTTACGGAGCCATCTGTGTACCAGGAAATCATGTACTGATCTATCAGATATGTTTCTGATATACCTACCCAGCTTATTTTATTACTAAATTCTGTTTTAAATCTCTTGGTGAAACAGAGCTTCGGAGTAATTGTGTCTCTCGGTATTGCAATCTCGGGATACTGGTTCGTAAGAATGTCAATCTTCTTACGACTCAGAAAACCCTCGGCCCCGATATTTACGTCAGTCATCCGTAGGATAGCCCTCTTCGCCTGGGTTTGTATATGTAAGTGAAGAGGTGTAAGTTCAAGAAGAACCTCCATGGATGCTGTCGGACACGTTCTCATAGCCCCTGTTATGCACACACATGCCAGTCTTTGGAGCTTGCTGAGCGCCCTGATGGTGGTCAGCTGGCTGGTTTTACTAACCCAGACCGCTGACCCATACGTTATCATAGGCCTCACGATCGTCGTATAGATCCATCTCAGTATGGTTGGTGTACAGCCCCAACTTTTACCTGCTATGGATCTACAGGTCATCAGGACCCTGGTGGCCTTTTTAATCGTTTCCTTAATGTGTCTCTTCCAGTGGAGTTTCTGATCTAGTATAATACCTAGATATTTCACCTCCTTCTGAAACTCTATCTCTATTCCATCCAAGCGGATTGGTCTAAGAGCGTCAAGTTTATACTTTCTTGTAAAGGGTACGATAGTGGTTTTTGCCGGATTTATGTTCAGCCCCACCTCCACGCACCATTTCTTGGTTAACCTTAACCCTAAGATTATCCTTTCCCGCAGGGTATCTTCAAATTTTCCCCTGCATATGATTACAATATCATCCGCATAACCCTATACCGTTAGTCCAGAGTTAGACAGCTCCTGTAGGAGGCCATCCACCACAAGGCTCCACAACAGTGGCGATAGTACACCACCTTGTGGACAGCCCCGGGTCGTGGTGGCCCCTATTAACTCGCCCGTGCTAGTCTGAATCTCCACCTTCCTGGTAGCGAGCATGCTGTTTATCCAGCATTTCAGGGTATCTGTTAGCCCCCTGCTGGATAAGGCGCTGTCTATGGTTATATGAGAGGTATTGTCAAACGCCCCCTCGATATCCAGGAAGGCACAAAGTGCCATCTCCTTCTCGTTTAGACTCTCCTGTATCTCACCTGTCAGCTGGTACAGTGCAGTTTCAGTGGAGCGCCCTGCTCTGTAAGCATGCTGACAGGTGTGTAAGGGTTTGTCTATTAAGACTGTCGTCCTTACGTAGCTATCTACGACTTTCTCTAAAGTCTTTAGTACAAATGAAGTCAGGCAAATCGGTCTGAAGAACTTCGGGTGAAGCGGGTCCTTCTTCCCGACCTTCGGTAGAAAGACTACCTTTGCCCTCCTCCAGGCTTCTGGTATATATCCCAGCGCCAGACTAGCTCTAGCTATTCTCAGGAGATCACGTTTAATGACGTCCATCCCTTTCTGTAGTAGGGCCGGAAAGATGCCATCGGGTCCAGGAGATTTAAGTGGTGTAAAGGTACACACCGCCCACCGCAATCTCTCCTCCGTGCAGATTTCCATTGCCACTAACCAATCTCTTCTAGAGATTCTGCAAAGAACCTCAGCCTGCCCCGTTCCCCTCCAAGCAACAGACCCCGGGAAGTGAGTATCCAGGAGTAGCTTTGCTTTCTCCTCCTCACTCTCGGTAAACTCACCGTTGCTCTTCCTGAGGCTAGTAGAGGACAGACTGTGGCCTTTCGCCATAACCTTATAGAGTCTAGATGCCTCTGAGGTTTGTTCTATATTCTCGCAGAAATTTCTAAAATTCCTGCGCTTAGATTCCCTGATCTCCTTATTGTATTGGGTCAGTGTGTTTTTATACTCGGACCAATTCCCGGTACGTTTGGCCCGGTTGAAAAGCCTGCGAACCTCACTTCGCAGTATACTTAGGTCCTTATTCCACCAGGGCACATCCCTAGAAGATTCTACCCTACTAACGGGACAGCTAGCTTCGTATGCGTCAATAATCGTTTTATTGAAGCATGCCACTGCTGTATCCAGCTCCAATGAGTTCCTGATTTTATCCCCTCCCCCCAGATTGGTGGAGTTTGCACTCAGTGTCTCATGAAACTTTCCCCAGTCTGTTTTCCTGGGGTTTCTTAAAATTTTCTTGACCGAAGCGGCCCCCGCAATGTCGAACCTTATGATTCTATGGTCCGACATTGAGGGTTCACTGGATACCCTCCAGTTTCTAACCAGTCCGGAGCTCAGAGTGTTTCCTATGGTAATATCTAGGACCTCCTCTCTCGCACTGGTTACAAACGTTGGTATATTTCCCACGTTAAAGATCTCTAGTTTACTACTGACAATGAACTCAAGAAGGTACTCACCCCTCTGGTTTGTGTCGCTGCTTCCCCAGGCTTCGCTGTGCGCATTGGCATCACATCCAAGTACCAGAGGCAGCTTCTTCCGCTCACAGTACCTCACCAGTTTAGAGACTAACTCTGGCGGAGCAAGAGCGTCTTCTCCTGGGAAGTAACCTGTGGCCAGCACGATGTCCTGCGCGGTCCCGTTTAAATTGACCGGGATTTGTACCGCGACCAGATCCCTGGAAAGGAATTCTGAAAGACAAGTAAAATTCAAACCACTGGTTAGTAACATACAGGCTCTCGGGTTATTGCTTCTAATATCCCAAATTACCTGGATGTTCTTTTCCGCCAAACCCTTGATTTGGCCCCTGCATACCCAGGGTTCCTGGACCAGCACCACACTCAGTTTGGACCTGAGGATTGCTCTCGCGATGACAGCAGACGCTGCCTTCGCGTGATGCAGATTTATCCGCGCAACTGCAGTGCTGGTCATGGCTGCCTTATTTGTCGGCCCCGCTTTCTTCCTCCGTCAGACCCCCCTCCTTATCGAGGTCAGACAGGGTGACTCTATCCGAGTCTTCATCGTCCGCGGCCATGCTCAGCATTGAGAGGTCAATCGCGTCAATCCCCTCCACTTCGTGAGGTAATAACGTGATTTCCTCGACGACCTCGCTGCTGGCTGCCTCCTTCTGAACTAAGGTAGCCACCTCCTCCGGAATAGCCGTGCTGGCCTCCGCTGGAGTCTTGGCTGCCGGCGTATCGTCCGCCTTTAGTTGTTCGCGGCGCTTGTGAACACGAACCGGTACAGTTCCAAACCTGTACCTCAAGACGCCGTTGCTCTTTTTAATGGCCTCCAGCGATTGGTCATCAACCCCAATCGTCAGGACCTTTCCCATCTTCTCGTCCCTCGAACGGAAGATCCTCCACAAATTCGTCTGCAGCCCCTCATTTTGTGCAATGAGGAGATCAAGGAGCTGCTTGTTGTCCTTCCCTGCCGCCTTCGGGAGGTAGACAGTCAACATGTGCACGCCGGGTATACGGTCCCCGTCGCACGTAGTCAACGCCACCCCCTTCCAGCCAGGTAGAATGGGGACTAGGCCTTTCAGCCATTCTGCTGTGTCCGCGCTCGCACAGTCCACCAGTATGAGGCCTGGTCGAAAGTGGATGCCGTCGAACTGAAGTTTAGACCTCCAGCCCTTGCACATCTCCGCTACGAGCGCGTCTTCGATCTGACCCTGTTCCTCTCTAGAGAGTATGCCAACAGGGAAAGATGTCGGGAGTATCGCCAGTCTAACGCCCTTTGCAGCACTGGCATACGAGCAACCTGGCCTCCTGAAACCCGTCTTTGGCTTCGTAACCGTCCGTGTCCGGTCCTCAGTTTTAGACTTTTTGGCTATATTGCCCTCCTGAGGACTGATCTCGGTTGCGCCCCGCTTCTTCGCATCAGGCAAAGAGGGTTTCGCGCGGTCCAAGACCTTTTGTTTGGCCTGCTCCGGCGTTAAGCCGTCATTGAGGTAGCGCAGATACCACCTTGCACCTGCGCCACTCAACCCCGTTTCTCTTCTGGCCTCTACAAGCTTACCCAGCTTGAGAGTCTGTCCAGATTTCAGACCCGTACTGGTCGAGGGTTGTGGTATCGCGTCCTTGGGTGCCGAAGCGCCCGCAGACCCCACTACCACCCGACTTTCTTTCCGTTGGTCCTTTGTCCTTGTCTGTTCTGGCTTTGGCCCAAATTTACCAACTTTGGCGCCAAATTTTCCAGATACTGTACGTCTGGCCGTCTTCTTACTCCGAGGAGTAGATACCTGGGAATCAGTATCTTGGATATGCTTCACCTGATTCGCCAGTTGTGATGCGGTATAAGTTCCCGCCATCGAATTGATGTTTGTCAATTTCTGTTTATCCATAAATAGATCCCACGAGTGTGGGGGAAAGGAAGGTCCGCCGTGCCATAGCCCCCGGTAGCACGGTAAGCCCATAGTTACTCTCTGAGGCGGGCAGGTATCAGAGAGGCTCCGTAAAGATACAGCCGGTATTACCCCCTGGCTGCAAACCATCCAATAGGCACGGGTCGCGTGACACCTTGGATTAGGGGGGGGGGGAAAGAGGATGAAGGGTAAAATAAAGAAAAGTGGGACATGGGAGATTAAAGGGGTAATTGACTAGTTAGCCAGCCACTAACGGGCAGAGACAAGGCCATACCCGAAGTGGCTGTTACCGGTGGCCACCACGAGGAGGTCTAGTCTAGTTTCCGCTCTAGTCCTTCCCCCCCACCAACCGGTATATATGAACCCGATTGATGGTGGAGAAGAGCAGGCGGCAGACCACCTCAATACTATGTTTACATAGACGAGATTATCCCGATTTGCGCGATTAAGTCGTTAATCTCGTATCAAAATTCGCGATTACCCATACAAAGTTAACCTCGCAAAAAGCGCGATTAAAATTTAATCTCACAAAGTAATCTCGTATTTCCCCAAAGAAACTCTGCAAATTTGGCTGAAATCGATTATTTTTGTATCATCACTAAACAAAAAATGAATTGTAGCGCGAAAAGGTTTGTGTGTTGGATTAATCATTGCAAGGAATAATGCGTTTCTTTGTTGGCGAAGGGCATGTAGCGCGAAAAGGTTTGTGTGTTGGATTAATCTTATTCAAGTTAATCTCTATGTAAACGGGCAACGAGATTATCGTAATCTCGATGAGTTAATCTCGCTGTGTAAACGTAGTATAAATCTGTAAATAAAGTGATTGTTGATTTTTTGACTGCGTTTGCGCTGAATAAATGAAGTTGTTTTATTTTCAAGCACAGTCAGATACGAACAGCTTAGAGAAGTCATATTCGTAACAATATGGAGGATGGTAGTAAACTGCAGTTTTTCTGTATTCAAATACCTTTTGTGGGGCCGGCCTTCGGCCGAGCTTAAAAGAAATAACCCTCATGGGAGTAACTAAGGCATCAGGAATAAAGTGTTTACAGTATTTTTGTATTCAAAACCGGCGCGGTCGGTCGCTCCTAAGCAATAACTTTTATAATCGTAACTTCGGCCTCGCGGTCATAAGTATTTCTGCATTGAAATACCTTGTGTGGGACCGGCCTTCAGCCGGGCTTCAAAAAAATAACTCTCATGGGAGTAACTAGGGCCGTGCCGCAAACTTTCTCCAATTCTTTTTAATTTGGTTTTCGGTTGATCCATTTCTACCTGCAAGCAAGACATATATGCAAATTATATAAAAAGGTTGAAATAAAACCAAATATAAAGAAAATACGCTTGCGCACACGAAGAAAATTAAATGGCTGCCGCACAATCGCGATGTCACACACAAAACAAGGGTTTTTGCGTAGCATGACATGCAAAAAATGCAAACTGTTTTTGCTTGTATTTTGTTGTTGTGTCGTTGCTCGAAATGCATGGCCATGTCAATTATGCATTTCGTGCACGATGTCAGGGCTATGCAAGACATCGAGAATACCCCTATTGTATATTCTTTGGTCCTATTCACTGCTCATCATTTACAGTATGGTCAGTTGTTTTAAGTGCAAACTGCCTTGCTCTGTTGTGGACTCTGCATCGTGTGGCACCTGTTGCATTTCGTGGCATCTAAAGTGCGCTAGACTAAACATTGCTGCAGATTTTTTTAAATCAAATCCTAATTTGATTTTTTCCTGCGATTCCTGCATCGCTTCCCCGCGCACCCCTTGCGCCCCTTTGTGGCTCATTCAAAACGTCGCACTCTGAGCATTTGAGTGATCACAAGCTGATTCCGGGCTCGCGAGCGGCTGCTAAGTCGATTGTTACTCGCTCTCGCGCCAAGGTTGCTGATTCTCGTGTGCTTACTGCTAAGGGAGCTTCTACTACCTCATGCTCGCCGCTGCCATCTAAAGCCGCATGCAAGACCGTGCGCTCTCAATCGCCGCTTATGCTGCCCACACTGGTTCGTCGTCACGCTCTCCCGCTAATTCTCAAACAACGGATTTTAATGCTGTTCTTGCTGCTCATAATGCTTCCTCGGTGCTGAACGTAAGTTCGTCGCCTGCTGCTGTTTGCATAAACGCTCTGCCTGGTGACGGGGCGAGTGCGCCGCCTGCTGTGGTCGTTAACTCTGCGAAATCGATCTCTTCGCCCGCTCCAATACATTCTGAGGATGCGCCTGCTGCTGCTGTTGCTGTTCGTGCTCACGCGTCGTCGTTTGTAGCTGGGATCGCGCCGCTTGCTGCCACAGATAATTCTGCTGGATTGCCGCCATTAGATGCTGAGCCCACTGCCGTGCGACATCCCACTACACCGCCCCTGCTGCCGAAACATCAGACCTCTGAGTGGATTAAGGTGAAGAAGAACAATAGGAAGAAACAACCTTTTGTTGTTGGCTCAAACAAGAGCTCCGAGCTTGATGTTGCGGTTAGATTAAAGTGGCTACAAATTTCGTCGTTTACGCCTTCTGGAACTGCTGATAATATTATCAATTATGTTGCTAACCCTGCTTAGATAAGGTACGTCTGCGAGACGTACGCCTTTTGAATTTTTTGCTCTCTCTCTCTCAATCGTCAATTGTAATTTAATTTTTATTTTACTAAACAAACGTTGTTTGACTTCAAAAATGATTTAATGTTAACAGAAATTTATGAAATAAGTTATCTCAATAAGAAAATTATCAATATTCCTTCTAACAACACTGTTAAAAGGATATAAACTAGCATACGCCTCTCAGACGTATCGTTACCTTTTCAGTACAAAAAATAACGTTATCTAACTAGGGCTAAGCATGCATGCATAGATAAACAGCTCCTCTCTTGTTATAAGTTGGTGAAAAAATATGCCTCTCTGGACTCATTGAGGCGAGTCAATTTTAAGTTGGGCGTCTCTGACTCGGCATATGAGAAGCTAGTCGTTCCTGATCTCTGGCCCGCCAGTGTAACCGTACGTCCGTTTCAGTTTTTTCCGAAACCCAGTCTCCAACTTCCCCTCCTTTAACTAGTGCTAATGGCGTTAGTTTAGCCAACAATCAGTTAAAATTCTTCTACCAAAATGTGTCTGGTCTCAGGACTAAGTCTCAATCAGTTCTCTTGTGGAGTTCGCAGCTTGATTTCGACATCGTCGTCCTTACTGAAACGTGGTTAAATGCTGACTTTTTCGACAACGAATTCTTCGACTCCAATCTCTTTCAAGTGTTCCGCAAAGATAGAGATGCTGTTAGTACCGGATGCTCGAGGGGCGGTGGCGCTCTTATTGCGGTACAGTGTAAACATCGTGCGTCACACCTTATACTGGACAATTCTGACTCGCTTTTAGACCAACTCTGCGTCTGTGTTCAGGGGTCCTCGGGTTCCCTATGCATCTTATATTCCGTCGAATAGTGCTCAACAACTTTATCGAGGGCACGTTGATAACGTGACATCATTAGCGCTTAACAAACTTGGCGACAATCACCTTTGTGTTTTGGGAGACTTTAATCTCAGTGGTTTTGCGTGGACTCATGATGATAACTCTCTTGGTCTGATCCCTTGCAATGTTAATAGCGCTTGTGAACTGTATTTGGTTGACAACTTCTTAAATTTAGCTCTTGCGCAAGTTAATTGTTTCAAAAATAGGCTTCAAAAAACTTTGGATCTAATCTTCATTGGCAATAACTTAAATGTTAACTTGATGGAGTGTCTGTCCCCACTCTCCTCGGCTGTCACTCACCACGTTCCTCTGACACTTGAATTGAGCTTCTACGAGTTCTTCCGCGCTAGTAGTGAAAATCAGAACTCATCTTTCAACTACAACTTGTGCGACTTTTTAAACTTAGATAATTTGCTTTTTGATTTAGATTGGGACACTTTGCTTCTTAGCCCTGACGTCTCGCGCTGCTTTGATATTTTTAGATCCAAAGTGGTTGAAGTCTGTCGTGCCAATATACCGCTCAATTCAACGAAAAGGTACAAACTGCCATGGCACACCAAGAGTTTGAGGAAGCTTAAAAATCTGAGAAACAAATTTTTTCGCAGATTCAAAAAAACGGGTGACGTTAATTCTCTTGATATGTACAAACATTATTCAAAGGAATTCAACTGTCTGGATAAATTTTTATACAAAAATCACATCTTAAATTTTGAAGCTAATATAAAGTCTAACCCAAAAGTTTTCTGGCTTTTTATCAAGTCGAAGAAAAATTGCTCAAATATTCCCTCTGCTTTATTTTTTAATAATAAGTCAGCCAACTCTGCTGCAATGGCAGCAAACCTTTTCGCTGAATTCTTTAATTTCAATTTTATCCCCAGTACTGAAGCCCCGGATGTGTTTTCATGCTGTCAGGAATCATCATTGGATTTTAGTTGGTTATCGCTATCTTCCAGTGATGTGGAAAACGGGGTTGCTCGGCTCAGGTCCTCTTCCCAAACTGACGTTGATGGTCTATCGGCAGTACTCTTTAAGAACTGCGCCTCGCTCATTCATCCGATAACCATGATTTTCAATAAATCGCTAGCCTCTGGCGTTTTTATAGATGACTGGAAGCTAGCATTTATCGCGCCTATTTTCAAGAGTGGGAACAAAAATGATGTGTGTAACTACAGGCCTATTTCCAAACTTTCGATTGTTTCGAAGCTCTTTGAATGCGTTGTGAAGGACAAATTATTCTTCGCTGTAAAAAGTCTTATTTCTCCGCATCAACATGGGTTTATTCCTGGGCGGTCCACCGTGTCTAACCTGGCCGCTTTCTCTGAAGATTGTTTCACTGCTTTTCGGAAAGGTTCTCAAGTGGATACAATATATACTGACTTTTCCAAGGCCTTCGACAGGGTGTCACATTTGATCCTTGTAAAGAAACTTCAATTGTTGGGTTTTCACTCAGCTTTCTTAAAATGGGGCAAGTCTTATCTAAGGAACCGTCAATGTGTGGTAATTGTTGACCATTTTCGCTCTGACCCCTTTGTAGCCTCCTCTGGTGTTCCACAAGGTAGTATCCTTGGGCCATTGCTCTTTGTCTTATTCATCAATGACATAAGCAGTTGCTTCATGACGGCAAGCTTTGCTCTTTGCTCTATGCTGATGACCTTAAAATTTATTACGAAGTTAAAAACTTGTCGGATGCTCAGTTGCTCTTGGTGCAGTAGTAATAGCCTATCTTTAACAATCAGCAAATGTCATTATTCGACCTACTCTAAGTGTCCAACTGTCCTGAAAACTTCTTACTGCATTTCCAATTTCCCCTTAAAGTTGGTATAATCTTTGATCCAAAGTTCTCGTTCTCTATTATTCTAAGCCTTACAGCCCAATTCTGTACACTTGCAGCCCGATTCTGTACACTTGATAAATTCACCATATTGACTATTTGTCAAGTTTTTATTATTTGTCAAGAATCGGTATTCTATCCCAAAAATAAAAGCTCTTTTCTTGATAAATTGTCAAAAGTTTGAATGCTATTGACAACAGCATACAAATTGAAATTTTGCCTATTGAAAATGGAAGAATAATGCATGTTTACACTTTTACATCAGAGAAAATAAAAAAAAAATGCCGTTACCTCCCACGAATTATTTTTTGTATGCAAAAAGCGCCTATTGTGAAACTATTGAAAAAAAAACGCACGAACTTATTTCCAGCCCAACCAGGATTCGAACCTGGGACGCTCGGTATGAGAAGCTAGCGCGTACCCGCTGAGCTATCAAGGCCGGTTTTTTTGTGCAAAACTTACTTTACTTAAACTTTTTGTCTTATTTTTTGACAATTTGACAATTGTCGCATATTCACCTTATGTTGAATTAAATGAGCTTTTTACTTTATCAATGTTGCATCAGAATACCAGCAAAGCTTTTGCTTGATAAAAATCTGGACAAACTTTCTTGATAAAAAATTTGTCAAGAATACACAGAATCAGGCTGTTATGCTATGTTGGCGTTTGTAAGGCGCAATAGCTCAGAATTTTCTGACCCATACACGCTCAAATTGCTCTACACCTCTTTTGTCCGCTCAAAGCTCGAATATGCGTCTTTCATCTGAAGGCCCTATCTGTCACATTAATCGTATTGAGCGCCTTCAGAAAGTTTTTCTTCGCTTCGCCCTGCGCTCTCTTCGTTTCGTGGAACCGTTCCCCTCCTATACAGCGCGGCTTAAACTTATAAACTTAAAGTCCCTTCAAAGCAGGAGAACTATCCTATCTCTTTCTTTCGTTTTCGATATAATTAATGGCTCTGTTAACTGTCCTGCCCTGTTAGGCAGGATTTTCTTTAATTCGCCACTGAGATTCCTTCGGAGCCCTGTGCCGTTTTATGCCAGCTTCGTAAGAACGACTTACGCGCAGAATGCTCCTCTCTCCAGAGCATTGATCGAGTTTAATGGACTTTTTGTGTCCTTGGACCTCGACTTTGCGCTTCCAAAATCCAAACTCCTTGAGTGCCTCAACCATGCCCTTAACCAGCCCTTGTTTTATTTTCCCTTAGAAGCTGTTTTGTCTTTTAGTTTTAGTGCCTTAGTATGTAAGGACATTTTTGTATAGTCTGTAAGAATTGTTGTTCATAGACTGAATTGAATAAATAAATAAATAAAAACATAGTGGAGCGGTGAGCAAAGCGACGAGCAAAGCGTAGAGCGTCGCACATTGGGGAAAAACAGGCAAAAACGCTCGCATTGGAGCAAATTCAAAAGTTGCGAATCTGAATTTTTGTTTTTACTTGTCCTAATACTTATTGATACACTAGCCAGATAGAAAATCAACTTTTCAAGTCCATTCATCCCATGACCTGCACTTTACGACCTTTCAAAGTTGAACGTTTTATTATATTATTTTCACTTCTAGCAAAATATCGTTAACAAGGCTGTCTTCAGATGCCCGTAGAATCTATATTTTTTAATGAAATCCCATAATTTTTCACATGTGGGGTTATAATACAAGGTGCAACCCAAAGTAAACAGGACTTTTATAAAATAAAGAAAACGGATGATTATTTTTGTATAATTCTTTTTATTTATTCAAAATACTCTCCTTCTGCTTCGATACAACGTTTTACACGGTCCAAAAGCATTTGGAATGAGTGTTTTAGGTCATCGGCCGGCATCGCCTTCAGAATGTTGGTACAAGCCTTTTGGATGTCCTCAACGTCCTTATAACGGTTTCCTTTCATCGGCAAATGCAACTGACCGAATAAGTAGAAGTCACAGGGAGCCATATCAGGCGAATACGGTGAATGATTGATGGTAAAAATGCGATTTTTGGTCAAATAATCGGTCGTAACTAGGGCTCTGTGAGCCGGTGCATTATCATGCAATAAACGCCAACTTCCTTCCTCGCGATATTCTGGCCGAATACGACGAATGCGATGCACCAAACGCTTCAAAACTTCAACATAAAACAAAGCGTTAATTGTTTTTCCCGGTGGAACAAACTCTCGATGAATTATTCCCTTTGAATCGTAGAAACAAATGAGATGAGTTTTGATTTTTGACTTCTCACGGCGGGTTTTTTTCGGATTTGGCTCATCTGGGTGCTTCCATTCGGCACTTTGACGCTTTGTTTCGGGATCATATTGAAAGCACCACGTTTCGTCACCGGTTACGATGTTGAACAAGAAATTTGGATCACGTCTGGCTTCCCGAACGATGTCTTTTGCGTGCTCAATTCTCTGCGCTTTTTGGTCGTCGGTTAAAGTGTGCGGAATGAAGCGAGAACACACTTTACGGAGACCCAAATGTTCGGTTAAAATGCGATCAATTGATGTTTTGGAGATGTTCAATTCCATTTCCATCAATTCCAATGATGATTTTGGCTGCATTTTGATAAAATCACGCACAGTTTTGATGGCATCGTCAGTAATCACAAATTTCGACTGGCCGACGTGTTCGTCGTCATTCAAGTCTTCACGACCATTCTTGAATCGATTCAACCACTCATTAACACGGCCACGGGATAAACAATCATCACCATAAACTTGCTTTAACAATTTAAACGTTTCGGTAAAAGTTTTACCAAGTTTAAAACAGAACTTAATATTAGCTCTTTGTTCGATCGACATTCTCGTACCAAAGTTAAAAACATACTGTCACATTGAGCGGGATATTTCGGCGTCTACTAGACCAAATGTCATGAAATTTAGACAGTATGTGAATGAAAGATGTACCTTTCCAACGCATGTCCTCACACATAGATGGCGCCACCAGAAACGTCCCTATTGCAAAAGTCCTGTTTACTTTGGGACGCACCTTGTATTTAAGGAATTAATATGTCAACAAATTTTATTTCAGAAATGTTTATTTTGACAGAAAAAAACATATCTAACCTTTGCCTCCTTTTTTGATAAAAATGAGAAAAATCGGGATTTTCTATGGACTGTAACTTTTGAGATTCCACAGCATTCCACGAAATACTTATACATTGATTAGGTGGGACATTCAGCTAAATGATGGTACCAAACTTATCTGCGGAGTCCTGCGTCAGCGTGAATGCGAGCAATTTTCGCATGCCAACCCAAGCACTTTTTGTACTCAGCACTGGTGAGCAACGATATATTTTACTGAGCAAAACTATGAAACGTATGAAAAACAGCAAGGCTGGTATTGAAAGGAATAAATATGTATTTAAATATATGGAATTGAGATGTGTATATATATATATATATATCGCATTGATTTATCTATGTCAGTCCGTAAATATGTCTTCCAATGCGTCTGTCTGCTGGAAGGTAGTCATAATAGTTTTTGAAAAAGTTGAGATACGAAACTGAAATTTTGTACAAAAACTGTGCAAATCATGAGAACAACATATTGACTACAATGGGTGTGGTTTTCCCATTTTTTAGCAGGGTTGCCATATAAATATATCTTTTCAAAATATGAACTTTTAAATATTTACTGTCCGTTTATGGATATTTTTGTCTGGAAATATGTGTGTCATGCCTCTTTAACTCCTTATGATACATAATAAGTCATTATTTTAACTTTTAGTGAGCAAAGATATACTTCTCAAGGAACCTTGTCAGTGCTATATACATATAAGTAAATAAGCAGTTTGGTAATTTTTAATTTTTTTTAAAGAAAAAGTTTGCCTTCTTTTATAAATGTGGGCTAAATGTCACATAATTCAAATTTCTTCGTCTAAAGAGGGTTTTAATGCATGACAACAAAATTTTAGCTTATTTTAATATTGTGAAAAATAAAGTCTGTATGGGGAGTGGGCGTAGCCGTGGGCGAATTTTTCTCATTTTTGGAGAAAATTATCTTCTACTTATGGGAAACCATTATACGAAACTTCAATCTTTTATCTTTATTATTTTTGAAGTTGTAACATTTTTCGTTATTTGTACATACTAGTACATTCGGAAACCATAAACCGTGTGCTGCGAAAAAGTGCTCAAATTAAAAAACGCTAAAACACGTGTAACTTTATTTTTGATCTTCTATGAGAATCATTTATCAAAATATTGATTTATTTTGTTTGCTTCTGATTATGCATATTTCTAAAACTCTTAACTTCCAGCTCCTGGTAGGGGAATTTTAAAAAAAATACACCATACAATTCTCTGAGGTATTCTGAAGATAATAGCGAAATTTCTGTTCTCTAGTGCAAAAACTGTAGATTCTAGAGCTCAAAACAGGCGATGCGAGCGTTTTTGCCTGTTTTTTTCCCAATGTACGTCGCTGCAAGAGTAATCAAAAGAATTATTCTATCCATCTATCTATCTGTCTTCTTTTTAATTTATGAAAACTCTTCATTCAACTCTTCAAACTCTTCAGAAATTAAGAGCTAAATTTCTTCCATAAAATTAACAAGGAACGAAAGATTCATGGCGAATTTCACCATTTATACCATCAACTGCGCGAGAGTCCTGAAAGGTTTCAGGCATATTTTTGTAAGCAAATGTCCACTTTTGATTATGTTATGCAAAAAGTCATGCATAAAATAATACAAAAGTGGACAAATTTTAACGAAACGTGTTGCTTGCATTTCTGCTGCCACTTCATCTCATTGCTTGTCCAGGACGTGATCTTTCTGATCCCATAATGCATTTTTTGCAAAATAACGCTTATTAATGCTTCCACATTCATGTTTTTCGTGCACACAAAATTTTCCGGAACAGAAATTTTCGATTTTCAAATAGAGCAAAGCGGCGAGCAAAGCGATGAAAACAAAATATTTTTTTTTTTATTTTTTGCAAAAATTGAAGAACTAATTGAAAAAGTGCGTGAACAGCCGATATTACACCCATATTATATTATATAGGTTCTATTTCAAAGTCTAATTCAGACAAATAACTCGTATTGCTGGGTTTATGGAATGAATACGGAACACGTGTGCAGGTTTTACGAGATTCGTATACGCAGTTCACATATTTTCTGGGTCACACAGTTTCATTTGCGCTGCGCTGCCCTGTGCTGTGTTGCGCGGCCTGCGTCTCCGTATACGCCTAAGCTTTCCCCAGGCAAAATTTTTAGTTTGTTAGATTCAGGAGCCAACTCTCTATATAAAAGCATACTGATTTATTTTTGTCACGAGGGTTTTGATGGGCGTTGAACAAGGGGCGCGGCATATTTTTTGTGACTAAAATCTTGGGCGTAACTTTGGAACTTAAGTCACACATCAATGAAACTGGGTCGCACCCTTCGACTGGAGGAATGGATTGCGCATTGTATAAAAGGGGCGTGGCACTACCCATACAGTGCTGTATGAAGAAACTTGATTTTTTTGGGCCCATTTACCTCACACGTGCGTGCATAAAGTCAACTGTTTGAAGCTCTAATTTAAGACTCATTCCAAAAATCGTATATATTTATTTTCTAAATATAAGATCCGAACAAAATACTCAAAAATCAAATACTTTATCCGGGGAAGGCTTTTATGAAAATCCCGGTTAATAACACTTTTGGGCTTATATAAAAAAATCTAATGAAATAACCGCCCCTATAGAAAAAACCTGCGTACACAACGTACTCCTATTAATGAAATAATTTTTGTATTTGTAACTTTTTAAAAATGTACATTTGTACAGAGTTTTTCGAAGTTGACCACTTGCCGCCATAACTCAACAAACATATCGCTCCTTCGCTGCAAGAACGTCATTACTCAAAAAAAAATTTTTTCAGTTTATGGCAACCCTGTGTGTATCTGCATATGATCTTTTATCTGCCAAAACCACTTTGTAAAATATTCAATACTTTGCTCACAAGACGACATGAAACATTTGTTGCTACCTTGAACTCCCTGTAATGGTAAACTTTAAAATTGAATTTTCTCGGAATGATGTAGTTTTGAGTTATTGCAGCGAAGGAGCGATATGTTGTTTAATTTAACTACCCTGCCGGCAACTCACCTAACTTTTAATGCACTTTAATCTAACTAATTCTCAACTAGTTGTGGTTGATAGTTGGATTATTTTCAATGGAGCCAACTGACTATTTTAACATGGCGATGGCCTAGGCAGTAGTCAATTCTCCGACTCTGCATGACTTTTCAACTAACTTAAAGTTAGTTGCTTAAAAGTTAGTTAAAAGTGTATCTATGTAGTATCTATAGTATCTAATCTATAGTTAGCTATAAACTAATTACATTTTAGTTAGCTATAAAGTTCACTTTCTTTAGATCAGCTATAACTCAACTATTAGTTAATACGTGCAGTAAAATCGTTGTCCATAAAAATGAATTGTTGGCGAATCAAGTAGGCAATTTCTCGTAACGTTTAACAACACTGAAATGTTAAGTTTTACCCTCAAAATTGTAAATGGTTGGCAACCCTGCCCTCGCTGAGCTTCGGCTAACTTAGCCATTTACATTTCAACCAGCGCACAGTGGGGTAATATATAAGTAAAGTGCCGATTAATTCAAAAATGAAAAATCAAGATACAACTATGTTTTTAGTACCGGGTTAAAGGGGATAAAATTCTGCATCACTATGTGAAAGAGTTGTTGGAAAATAGTTTACCGTTTTCCCGCAAAGCACTCTGAAATATGACATTTATATTCAGTTTTTGTGCGCACAGTGATAAACGTGTTTTTGTCGTCACTTCAAAACGATTTCTTTGTGTGAATTTTAAAAACTATTGAAAAATTAATGATGCAGCCTTCATGTTCAGGTATTTCAGCAATGCAGTGTATATTTTGCTTTGTAAAAAAATGTTTATAAGTATTTTATTTGATTTTTTGTTTAAAAGCTTAATAATTGTCCAATTTTTGACCTTTTCATAGACATATAGTTGTGAGTCTTGTGAGGTCGAGCAAAACTGTTTTGATTAGCGTATAGCTTAGATATTTAAGTAACATTTTATGAAAAAAAAAGTTGCGCGAATGTTGCGCACTTTTCCAGCATTTTGATTTTTGTGTGCGAACTCATGGGCCAAATGGGCCATGTATGAGAACAAATAGACATGTGCAAAATAGATTTTTTTAAAATTGTTTATTTTTTAGATGAAAACAAGTAAGCAATAGGTTTTATTGTTGTTTTTATTGTTTTTTCAAAATGCAGAAATATCTGCATTCGATGTAGACTTGAATCAAAACATTCACACCATTTTATGGTTGTTTCTAGTGAACATCAAATCAAAATAGAAAATTTTCGCAGCTATGGATTAAAAACTGTAAAATATTTTTTACAATGCTATTCCTGGTAAAATATGTCCACAATTTTCCACACATAGTTTTTGTATCGACCGCAAATCATATCGCATGCTTTATTGCCAATCGCCCAACCTTCGGAAGAAGCACGGAATAACGATTTCAAGTGTTGGATGGAGAATTTTTTACGAAAGTGGACTCAAAAATACCATTGAAAACATTTGTAATCGTTTTTTTTTAATTCTGACGCTATTGTATCAAGTCTGGGAAAATTGCCACAAAAAAGTGCATCTTATGTATATTATGCCCAAAGTTGCAAAACTATGGAGTTGATACTAATGAGGAATGATGATAATGGTGATGGTGAGGCTTATAATGTTGATGATGAAGATTATAATAATGATAATCATCATCATAATGTTGATATTGAATTGGCTGCAAGAGGTGGCGATGAAATGTTTCAATTAAACTGTTTAACTTAACTTTCATTAGAATAGTGCAAGATTTCGCTTTTGAAACTATTTTAGCTTTTTACCGTTTTTAAAAAAAATTTCCACTAAAGTATACCCAAAAACATTTGTTTTTTACTTTCTAATGTTCGATTAACTAAACCTAATAGTTATTTCATATCTAAATAGCCTGGGTGAATTAATCGGCATTTTCGGCATCAATTACCCCACTGTGCAGCGAGCGGAAAGGACCAACGAGTAAGTAACCAAATTGAATTATGTGTATTGAACTGAAGTTAACCATATTACAGGAAATAAAAACTGCTCCTAAGGAACGGACTGTTTTTTATTTAATCAGCGACTTTCCGCTCGGAATAGCAACATCTTTTTATTTCTCGTGAATTTTTATTTCGCGTGACTTACGAACAGTTATAACGGTGCGCAAGTGTGCGTTCAAGGGCAAACGGTCATATTCGGGGCGATTTCAAAATGCCGAAAACTCGCTCAGTAGCAGTTTCGCGCGAAGATGAAAATAACACTACCGACGAGTTGAACGAAAGGGTGTGTGAGAGGGCTGCCGTAAGGCAAGGGGAATCGCCCATACTTCAATCACAGATAAACGCGATGGCGAAAAAGTTGAACGATTTGCAGAGCGCTATATTGGAACTTACAAGTATGGCAAGAAATCGCGTCACGACAGCATCGAACCAGCAAATGGCGGTAGGCCATACAGCGGCGGCAATAAGTGGAGAAGAGTCAGCGAACGAAACGGCAGGAGGCAACGCGACGTTACCAACAAACGGTGTGGGGGAATTAGAAAGCCCCTCAATCGCGGCAACACTTGCGAGCCTGAACCAAACGTTGTCCACAGTGAGAGCCGATACTAGTCGAAAGCTATACGATCTTCCAGAGTTTGATGGTCGACCGGAGGATTGGCCGATGTTTCGCGAATCGTTTATGATGACAACAGAAGAATATCGTTACAGTGAGCGGCAGAACATGTTGCGACTTCAGAAGGCAATTAAAGGGAAAGCGCGTGAAGTAGTCGAGTGTCTGCTAATTCATAGCAGCAACGTACCGCGAATCATCGAGACATTGCAGGAACATTTCGGAAGGCCAGACCAACTGGTGAAAAGTCAAATTGCACGAATACGCAACTTTCCTGCAATTTCCGAAAATCGCTTAGAACAGTTAGTGCCGTTTCCAACAAAGGTCCAGAATTTGGCAACGTTTCTTGATTGGGCGCGGCATGCTGTGAATATGCAACCAAGAGCGACGATACGGCATTTAAGTGACTGGCTACATTAACTAGCGCGCGTGGTGAATACGGCGTGTATAAACTTCAATCAACAAACGCGCGCTACGGAGTCGAGAGTGGATGGGAGGATGCGATTTTTCCATGCCGATGAGCTTAAAAGAGGGAAGCAGGAACGTTGTGGTCTATGCGAAGGAGAGCACGAGCTAGCAAACTGCAGAAGTTTCATAGAAATGGAACAAGCAGCAAGCTGGAAGACTGTGCGTCGTGAAAAATTGTGTTTGAATTGCCTAGGCAGTGGCCATCGGAGTGACAGCTGCGCGTACAAGCATAAGTGCGCAGTGAGGAATTGCCCCAGAAAGATGCACGAGCTCTTACACTCAAACGGAAGTGAAACAAATACGGCGCCACAACAACATCAAGTAAACACCAACGCGTGAATGCCGACAACAATTAAGGTATTATTTAAAATTTTGCCAGTGAAATTGTACGCTAATCGGAGAGAAATTGAATGTTATGCATTTTTTGATGAAGGCTCTGCAATATCGATGATGAACCAAAGTGTGGCTGACCGACTAGGACTTAAGGGCAGGAAGGACAAGTTGACATTGAAATGGTTTGGAAACAATGCTGTGACACAGATGGCCTTTGGAGTAGATATAAAGATTTCCGGCACTGCGATTGGCAGTGGGAAGTTCGATGCTAAGAATGTCAAAGTTGTTAGAGATTTACAATTGCCAACACAAACATTGGAATTATCGGAGCTACACTGGAAGTATCGATACACCAAAGGCCTACCAATACAAGATTATAATATGGCAACACCGGAGTTGTTGATCGGGCTAGATAACGCTCATTTGGGTGTGGCGAAGAGAACGATTGTGAAAGGATGGAAAGGGCCAGTTGTCCAAACCGAACTTGGATGGATGGTGTACGGCAACGGTAGTACAATCACTCCCTTTTCCCGCAATTCGGTAAAGAAACCAGTTTGGAACAATTAGTTAGAAACCATATTGTAAACGACAGTCTAGAGGTGAACACCGCGCAGAAACACGTAGAGAGCGTTAAGGTACTGACGGCGAAACGATTACTCGAGAACACGACTAACAGAAAAGACGGGCGGTTTGAAACTGGGCTTTTGTGGAAGCATGAGAACGTAGTCCTTCCGGATAGTAGACAGATGGCAGAGAAACGGATGCTAGTACTAGAAAGGAAATTTCAACGTAACGAAGATTTTCACAAGCAATACGTGCACATTATGTCTGAGTATGAGAGGAAGGGATACGCGAGGCGCCTAGATGAAGCGGAGGTAAGAGGCAAAGGAGATAGAACTTGGTACTTGCCACACTTCGGTGTTTCTAATGCAAATAAACCAGGTAAACTGCGGCTGGTATTCGACGCTGCTGCTGAGGTAGAGGGTGTTTCCTTGAATTCGGTCTTACTCAGTGGGCCAGATCAGTTACAACCGTTAACTACCATTTTAATGAAATTTAGAGCAAAGCCAGTCGGGGTATGGCGGACATAGTCGAGATGTTTCACCAGGTACGAATACGTACTTAGTTTCATTGCTGTGCGACTTATATTTTAGCGGAATAATTGGGTCAAAAAAAATGTGCCACGCCCCTTATCCAACGCCCATCAAATCTTATCAGTAGAATGACTCATCTATGCGACGACGGGATCCAAAATTTCAGTGTGTGCAACTTACAATTTGGAAGATATTCCATTATAAAGATTTGGCTTGTATGGGTGGTGCCACGCCCCTCGTCCAATATTCGCCCCATTCCCTCTGTCAAAATATATGAATACAATGTTAAAGATTTTGATGTGTCACTTCCGAAAGGTTTGTTGTTAAATAGTTTAAGTAACTTATAGTTTTTAATAATTATTATATCCCATAGTCAGTAAGGACATTTGTTCATTGGCTAAATAAATAAATAAATGGTAGGTTCGTACTAAGTTTCATTGCTGAGCGACCTATAGTTCAGCAACATGTTTAGGTCACAAAAAATGTGCCACGCCCCTTATCCAACGCCCATCAAATCTTATCAGTAGAATGACTCATCTATGGGACGACGGGATACAAAATTTCAGTGTTGTACAACTTACAATTTGGAAGATATTCCATTATTAAGATCTGGCTCGTATGGGTGGTGCCACGCCCCCTCGTCCAATACTTTCCCCATTCCCTCTGTCGAAATATATGGATAAATGGTAGGTTCGTACTAAGTTTCATTGCTGAGCGACTTATAGTTCAGCAAAATATTTGTGTCACAAAAAATGTGCCACGCCCCTTGTCCAACGCCCATAAAATCTTATCAGTAGAATGACTCATCTATGGGACGGCGGGGTACTTAATTTCAGTATTTTGCTACTTTCAATTTCGAAGATATTCCATTATAAAGATTTTGCTTTTAAAGGTGGTGCCACGCCCCTTGTCCAATACCCGCCTCATTTCGTCCGTCGAAGGACATGACTAAATAGTAAGTTCGTAGTGAATTTAATTGATGTGTGACTTATGGTTCCAAAGTTATCGTCTAAAAATTTGGGCAGGTGAAAAAGTGCCACGCCCCGTTTTCCTAAAATTTTCTTTCATACAAACTGTTCGGAGACGCAGTAATGTGGCAACACCACGATTGATCTTGCATCACTAATTTCTTCTCATTTATCACATGTTATGTTATCATGTTTTCTCTCACACACTCATTCTTGCTTATTGTACTCATCTAACGGTTGTTTATGGTGCGATTTGCTTGTACACATATATGTAATACTTCTATATTGGCAGTAAGCTCAAGGTACATTCGCCAACATCACAGTACAGCAATAGTGAAATATGAGCGAGAAAGCGTATAAACGAATGTACCTTGACAGCTGTAAAAAGTGTCAAAAAGTCAGGTGCGTTCAGGCGGGGAAAAAATTGACTGGAAAAAAATAAAAATTTGTCGAAATTAACTGAAATTTCTTCAACCGCCCCTGGAGCAGTTTGACAGTTGTTCATGTGTAGAAGTGCTCATGTAGAAGTTAAATATAACCCTGTCAGACAGCAACTGCTTATATAACCGTATATATAACCGTTTGTATTCACTGCGCTTTCGGTTACCTCCCCTATATAGTTTCTTAAGAGCGGTGGGAAAAAAGTAACCGAAAGTCTTGTATACGTGTGAGCTTCCATCTCGTTTCCACTCATATAGCTTATAGAAAAGCTAATTATATATCTGCCTCGCTCACTCATTCGTTACCAGTACCGGTTATTTAACTGGTAATATACCTAATGTGGTAACGGTTATACCTACCCCAATAGTAACTGAGTAATGTTGTTATGGTTTCAGTTACTTAACTGGTTAGAGTAATAGTTAAGTAACCGGAATGGAAAACTATTGTGTTTGTTTAAATTTTAATAACAATAAACAAAACATTACATAACGGAAAACGGATAACATACAGAAATATACATTAATTTTTAGGCTGAATAAAGTTGTTGTTTTAAATTGAATTTCCTTTGTTTCACCGGTTCCTCGACTGCTTCAAAAATTTGCCTTGCAAACATCTGAAAATCTATAAAATAAATTTATTTCAAAAAGGAATAACAATCAAATGGTGATAACGAATTTGGAAACTAGTGTAAGTTATGCTTACCAAACAAAATTTTATCCATCAAACGAAGTTTCTCCAATGACCGCTTGCTGCACCTTCCATCCAAGATACGCTGAAGGAGGGCCTCGTCACTAAAAATATTTCGGTTAAGTTAGCAAGTTAAATAAATATTGTAATAAAATTGGCACTTATCAGTTTCCGTTTTTTCCTTTAAAATTTCACTGGGTTTATTTCACTTTTCACGAATTTTACACAATTTTGTGTATGAATGTGCAAATTTGAGCGCTACGACCACCTGTTAATATGATTATTGCTGTTTCATTCTAACACCCGCGTTTTGAATTGAATATTTGAATATTCGCATATTGCTGTTTCATTCGGTCATACGTGTTGTATTCAGTGTTGCCAATTGTTGATCTATCTGAATTTCTCCTGCAGTGTTGCATTTTTGCAAACTTATGGGCAAAAAGTGTAAAATTGTTATTAAAATTAAAGGTTTCATGCTGCACACTACAATAGTAGACTAGACAAACAGACTTATAGAATGGCATGATCTGGATTGGTTGAGTGACTTAAGGCTAAACAAATTAGTTAAAAATGCATAACGTACATCGTGGATGCATTTCCCGCTGGAAAAAATATTATATACTGTAAATAACATGTCCGGAATGAGTGATGTTAGAGCGATGTAATACATTTTTTAATCCAAAATATGTTTTTTTAAGTAAAATGGTGTGCGACCGCCGTGGCTCAAAGGTTAGGGTATGCGACCGTGAGCCTACACGCAACATTCGGACCTCGCAGCCGAATCCAGTTGCTGCTGAACACCGAATATAGAAAAAGCAACTTTTCTTTCGGCGGCTATCCTCAGCAAGCAATCTTGGCTATGAAGAAGCCCCTAACTTGCCAAATTTTGGATCATGTTAATATTTATAATTTTCCGGGGAAATTTTAGTGGTTTCCGGGGCAAATTATAGTACTTTACTTTCCCCAAAAGGACGCCAATTTTTTACACAAGAAAGGTTGGCCACATTGAAAATGTGTTGTGAATATTATTATTTATCTCATTCTAACATAGGTGTTATGCAAAATTTCCAAGCGTCTCTTTTGCTCTTGAAGAAATGGTGCAAGAAATTTTTGTCCATGTATTAGTTTAAGATGAACATTTTGTAAAAGTGTTGGTGAAGTGGTTACCTCTGTCTGACAGGGTACTTTATTTTATACTTTTTATAGCGATCATACTCGCTTGATCTCCACTTTTCAAGTGACGCTCTAATTTTGACAATTAAGCCGAAGCCCAAGCTCACGCATCCAAGCTGCATACCCATGCGTTGTAGTTGGTTGGAGCTGTGATGCTACCGCGCATTGATGGTATTACAAATGTAAAATGTTTCGCTGTTGCTATGGGCTCTTGCCAATGATGATGATGACAATTGTTGAATTAATGACAATTAATGAATGCAATGTATGCATGTATGTGTGTATGAATGTATGTATGTTTGTAGCGCAGAATTCCAGCATAGACAGCCCAGGGGAAACTTTAAGTAGCAGCTATGTTAACTTGTGTCAACAGAGCATCCCAGCATAACAAACCACGGAACAATATCTGGTGATGTTAGCTGCTATGTTAACCTATACACGTATAGAAATACATTCACAAAATTTCGTGGTTTCTGTCTCATCGCTTGTCTCCCTTTGATTTCCGAATGAAAACACATTGTGAAGATAGGTTTCTACCAATATAGAAGTATTACATATATGCTTGTACATAACTCATAACTGAAATTGTAGCATCGAAACATATCATTGTAGAGCTGCGACATCGACCGAAAAACATCGATGTTTTGAACATCGATGTTATGCGGAAGGAGGTATCGCTGTTGACAAAACATCGGCTAAAAAACATCGATGCAAAATGCAAAATTTCTTATGTGTGGCAGTTCCCTCGTCGCTGTGTACTTTCGCCGGAACTATAAGATGTCTCTACAATTTATATGCAGAGGTGCATTTTTTACTTATTGTGAAAAACTTCGCATGTAAAAAGTCTGAACCGAAATATTACATTACATAAAAAACAAATTACTAAATTGCAACAAAATTGCAACGCAAAACATCTAACCAAAACATCGATGTTGAAGAAACATCGGGTTGCAAACATCGATGTTCAAAACACTCAATGTTGATGCTAAACATCGATGTTTATAAAACATCGATGTCGATGTCGCACCCCTTTATCATTGCCAAATACACCATCAACGTGAACACACGACTTCTTTTATTCTGCGTAGCAAAAAGGCTTGCTACTAAACATTGGTGACCCCGACGTGATAGGCAATGTCACGAAATTTATAAATTGTACATAGATTCTGTTACTCAATCACGCGAGCGTAATGGCGAATGCTTCTGGAAACGTCGACGTGGAAAATAGTGGACTAAGTTAAACTTTTTATAAGCGCAAAGGCGCGGCGCTTACGAAGCAGCTTGTGGACATCAAAACAATCCTGACTTCAGAAAAGCTGCGCGAATTGGATTCTGCTGCGCTCGCAGTATGGCTCGAGCAAGTCGAGCGTTTGGAGACGCGTTTTGACAGCATCCAAACAAGACTCGAGGAGCTCGACCACGAGGAAATGGCCAGTGGCGCTCGTTCGGCTCTATTCACTATATATTTCGACGTCAAATACATGATTACGAAGGAACAAAGTGTGCGCCGAGCTATGGAAAATCGACAATCATCTACGGGTAGGCAGTTTTCGTTAGATGAGCCGCCATCTTTTTTTTTTTGTAAATGTTTGTTTAAATGCGAGGCATTGCGCTGGTTCAGGAAGGATATATAGGTTAGGGGAAAGGATGTTGGGTGAAGAATTTGTGGACTCTTGCCTTGAACCCATCAAGATCATAAGTGCTGTAGAAAATATCTGCAGGGAGACCATTCCACAATCGCGCTGTACGAGCCAGGAACGTACTTTCTCTGTAGTGCGCTGGAACATCGTTTCGACGTGGAATGCATGGGCGCCAGTGTTCGAACGGGTTGCCCGGGGAAATATCCCGAGTGATGGCAGCAATCTGCTCATCTCTACTGAGCAATTACCGAAAAATTATCGGTAAAATAAAACCACACATGCGTTTCGACGATGCTCCAAGGAGTCAATAGAGCTGGATGCCCTACTGTCCCCTATAAGTTTAATCGCACGGTTTTGCACCCTATCCAGGAGCTCCAAATGGGTTTTGGAAGCCCCCGCCCAGAGGTGCGAGTTAAACTCCATTTTAGGAACTAAAATGGAATTAATAATGCGGTGGTATAAATAATGCGGAGATCGCATTTAAGAAGCCGATGCACTTGGCTGCTTCTTTCGACACGCCAAAAATATGATCGTTCCAACGAAGATCGTTCTTGATGGACATGCCCAGAACATCAAGAGCTGCCGATTCCGCAACACTCACACCATCCATAACCAGGGACGTGTTGGGATGTGGGGAGACTCGTTTGTGGGATAACAGGCAACATTGGGTCTTGCGAGGATTAAAATCGACCCTGTTCGTTTGACCCCACTTGGAGATGGTTTGTAGGTCGCTATTAAGTGTGCCATTCATACGGCGCCATTCTCTCTCAATCTCCACAGAGCTGGGGCGCTTTGTGAAGGAGTATGAATGACAAATGGTGCTGTCATCCGCAAACGAGTAGATGGGATTCTTCGTCGACGACAATAGGTCGTTGATGAAGATAAGGAAAAGGGTTGGAGAAAGGACCGAACCCTGCGGCACTCCCGCGCTAAGGGAATGCTTTTCCGAGGCTATGCCGTCTATTACAACACGAATAGAGCGATCATAGAGGAAGCTCGTAATCCAACGAAAGATGGACACAATTTAGACACGAGTGCTTTATGCTACACCCGGTCAAAGGCCTTAGAAATATCCAATGCAACAACCTTGCTTTCCCGAGGTTTAGAATGCTATGGTTCCATTTCTCGGTGAGGACCGCCATAAGGTCTCCCGTCGATCGCTGTCTTCGAAAGCCGTATTGGCGGTCACTTAGCAGTCTATTGTGCTCCAGATACTTCACAAGGTTGAAGTTTACAATGCTTTCCACTGCTTTGGAAAGCACCGAACAGATTGCCTTTCTTGCCTTTTTTAGGAACTGGTTGAACATTTGCTACCTTCCAACATGTCGGAAAAACACCTGTTGTGTATGACATGTTGAAAAGTTTGCGTAATGGACAAGCCAGTGAGGTAGCGCACTTTTGCAAAACAAGGGCTGGAATGCCGTCCGGCCCTGAAGCCTGAACCGAGTGAGTGATGATTTGATCATTGTTAAGAAGAATTGGGATTGAAGACGATGTTTGGTTCTTCACCTTCTTAACGAATGACCAACAGTTCTTACTACCATGCTGGCATTGAAGAACTTTTTGCTTTGGCGCTGTTCGTGCAGGAACTTTTGGCGCCTTAGGATGGCATTGCATCGATTTCTAGCCTGTTTACGCAGCTGTTCAGTGGCGGCATTTTAATTTACTTGCCATGCTCTGAAAGCTTCCTCTTTAGACCTGACAGCAATTCTGCATGTCTCATTAAATCAGAGATTGTCCCCATGCGGGGATGAAGGGCCGCATTCCCAATAATACCATTTCCTCAACCATTTTGGCTGCGGCATTTATGTTTCCATCAAGAAAACACAATTTCCAATTGAAGTGGGCGAAAAATTCATTAAGTCCACTCCAGTTAGCTTTATCATACATCCACACTAGGCGCTTCGGTGCTAAGGGCGAAGCATTGCGGATAGAAGAGTATGAGAAAGACGCCAAAATGGCACAATGGTCCGAGTTTCCAAGAGGTGCGTGCATTTCAACATCATATTTTTCATGATGTGAAGTGAGAAAAAGGTCTAGAGTATTGAGAGCTTGCCCCGCAACGCAGGGGATATGCGTTGTTTCATGCACTATGTGAGTCAAGTTATTAGACTCGGCAAAGAGCTCGACATATAAGCCTTCAGGAGTTGTGTGGCTGGAATGGCGTAGCCAATTGGAATTATGAATATTGAAATCACCAGCAACTACAATTTCACTATTCGGATACGATTCCAGAATATGGGAAATAGAATGAGAGAGAAGATCAAACTTGTTATAAGTAAAATCTCTCCCTGAATTCGGGCTTCTGTACAGAAAGCAGAGGTGCAGAATGTGCGACTGGATATTGAATTTAACCCACATGGAGCTAAATTCGGCATCCGTCGTGTATAGTTGTTGCTGGCACTGGTACGCAACACTACTGCACACATAAAGGGCAAGACCCCTGTGAGGAGAGAATAATGGCAGTAAGTGGTACCCCGGGATGTGGAAATCCAGTGGATCTGCATCCTCACACACCTGGGTCTCACTTAGTGCCATTACATGGGGTTTATGGAGGTTAACGAACGCGTATACAGCGAAAAAGTTCGCCCTAAACCCGCGTACGTTGCAGAAGGCTATGCGAAATTTGTCCAGCACCATGACCTGGGTGGGTTAAAGGACAAGGAAAGCAGTCGGAAATGCGATCTGACGCACTGGAAAATTGATATTGCCCTGCAGCAAAGAATATGAAGTGTATAGAAGGCGCATCTGAGCTCAAAAATTCACATTTTTGTTTGCGAGCTTCAAAGAGCGGGGGGAAGCCACAAAAGGGAACGAGCGGTGCAAGGAGAGCAAGCGCTTCAGTTTACGCTCATTGACTGTGCGAACTGAAGCACACGCCACCACAAACATACATGAAGTGAAAGTACAGCTTCTCCTGTGTACTTTGAGGTGTTGGTGGTTGTTTTGGTCTCTCAATCATATTGTTACGAATACCAGTTCTAGTGGGCTAGCACGAATCACTGGATTGTGCAATTTGAAATAAACAAACACACTTAGTTCCTCAAACGCAGTCAATACTTAAATATGTGCTTAGTCTACACTTAAATATGTGCTTAGTTATTCCGCGTGGCAACTCCGCTAGTCAAAATCAGACTGACTCGCTGCGCCGCACCCGGCTGCCTTTTATACCTGTCCGGCCATCGCGCAGATCGTTCCCGCACATTCCGGAGTGGACTGACGGTTTCCATGACGATCGCGACCATCATTGCCAGGTTAGACTAGAAGTTTCCATCATTGCCAGGTTGGACTAGAAGTTTCCATCATTGCCAGGTTGGACTAAAAATTGCCATCATTGCCAGGTTGGACTAAAAGTTTCCCTTATTATCGCGGCCGTCGTTGCCAGATTGAATTATAGCACGGCGCGTAGCGACAGGGTTGCTTTGCACAGCGACAGACTGTCTTATCGTTACACTGCCCACCACTTAGACTTGTTCGACCCGAACAAGTGCCGAGGTTCCGCTGTGATAAGGCGCCAGGCGCTCCAAATGGACTACCTTCAGCTTAGCGCCTTTATTGCTGCAACGTTGAATCCTGTAGACCACGTCGTTAATCCTAGTCACGACTTTGTAAGGTCCTTCCCATTACGTTTGCAGTTTCGGAGACAAACCTTTCCTCCGCTGCGGGTTGTAGAGCATTACCAGATCGCCTCCTTGGAACCCTGCTGAGTTGGCCCGTAGATCATATCGGGCTTTCGCCTTATCGCTGACCAGTTTGGTGCGGCTCCTTATAAACTGGTGAATTTCCTCGAGCTCCGCCCGCTTATTGACCACGTAGTCCGTCTTAGCGCCTCCCGTCGTGCTGACTACCCCGAACTTCAAGTCGGCGGGTAACCGCAACTCCGTGCCGAACACTGCTCGGGCTGGAGTGAGTGATGTCGTGTCGTGCGGGGCTGATCTATAACAGACATCAGGAACAGGGGAATATGCGTGTCCCAATCCTTTTGATTCCCGCCTACCACTTTCCGCAGGTATTCCTCCAGCGTCCGGTTAAAGCGTTCCACCATGCCGTCGGACTGTGGGTGCAAAGGCGTGGTACGAGTTTTCCTTATCCCCAGCAGCTCACACACTTCCTTGAATACCGCAGACTCGAAATTACGGCCTTGATCCTAATGCAACTCCAACGGAACTCCGAACCTGGCTACCCAGTTGTTTACCAGCTTTTCCGAGATCGTAGTGGCCTCCTGGTTAGGAAAAGGGTACACTTCGGGTCATTTGCTGAAGTAATCCATTACCACCAGCACATATTTGTTTCCTTGAGTGCTAGTTGGGAATGGGCCGGCGACGTCCATAGCAATCCGCTCGAAGGGCGCTCCCACGTTGTACTGCTGCATGCGGCCTCGAGATCTTTTTGTCGGCCCTTTCGCGGCTGAGCATCGGTCGCAGCTCTTAATCCAGTCGGTTACAGACTCCTGACATCCTACCCAGTAGAATCGTCTTTTTATTTTGGCGACGGTTTTGGTGATGCCCAGGTGCCCTCCACTGGAGTCGTTATGGTATGCCTCGATGACCTCGTTGATTCTGCATTTCGGTACTACCATTAGGGAGTTGATGGTCCGACCATCCACGCTCTCCCATTCGCGGTACAGGCATCCTTCCTTCAGCCGCAGGCTTTCCCACTGCGCCCAGTAAGCCTTAGCGATCGGGCTTTCACCGGCCATCTCCTGCCAGTCTGGACGTGCGCCTTGCTCCTTGCCTTCGACGATTTTTGCAAGATCCGCATCCTCACGCTGGTCTTTTTGTAGCCTCTCCGCAGACCACGCTTCCTCTGGCATAACGCTTACCAACCGGATGTCCACTATCTGTTCTTTGCTTTCGGCTCGCGAGCACTGCCTGCATTCGACTTTGCACGGACGGCGTGACAAGGCATCGGCATTTCCATGGCTACTGCCCTTGCGATGCTCTATCGTGTAGTCGTAGCTCTGCAGTCGCTCGATCCACCGCGCCAATTGCCCTTCAGGATCTTTAAAGTTCAGGAGCCATCTCAATGCCGCATGATCTGTGCGCAGGCGAAACCTTTGTCCATACAGATATTTGTGGAAGTGTTTTACGCAGTCCAATACCGCCAGCAGTTCTCTCCGTGTCACACAATAGTTGCGTTCCGGTTTCGACAGAATCCTACTGTAGTATGCTATCACTTGTTCTTGGCCGTCTATTATCTGTGATAGCACACCGCCAATACTATGCCCGCTTGCATCTGTATCCAGCACAAACATCTCTCCAGGCACGGGGAAGGCCAGAATTGGAGCAGCGCACAGTTTTTCCTTCAGACGTGCAAAAGCCTGCTCCTGCTCTTCATTCCACTCGAAAGCTTGACTCTTTTTCGTCAGTTTGTGCAAGCTGCTGGCTATGCTCGCGAATCCCGGAACAAATCGGCGGTAGTATGTGCACAGGCCCAGGAAACTGCGGAGTTCGTGTAGATTGCGTGGCCGGGGCCACTCCTTCACCGCCGTGATTTTGTCTTCATCCGTGTGTACTCCGCTGGCGGAAACCGTATGACCCAGATACTTGACTTCTTTTCGGAACAGCGAGCACTTCTTTGGGTTGAGTTTAAGCCCGGCTTTTTGTATCCGCTCGAATACCTCCTTTAGCTTTCCCAGGTGGTCGTCGAAGCTTTTACCCATCACGATTATGTCGTCGAGGTACACCAGGCACGTCCGCCAATGCAGCCCTTTCAGCACCCGTTCCATTAGCCGCTCGAATGTTGCTGGGGCGTTGCAGAGTCCAAACGGCATGACGGTGAACTGCCACAACCCATCGCCAACACTGAAAGCCGTTTTCTCCTTGTCTTCGTCTGCAAGCTCTACCTGCCAATAGCCGCTGCGTAAGTCGAGCGTGGAGAACCACTGCGTGCCTGACAGCGTGTCCAGGGTGTCATCGATCCGAGGTAATGGATAACTGTCCTTCTTGGTCACATCATTGAGTTTCCGATAGTCCACACAAAACCGGGTACTGCCATCCTTTTTCTTTACTAGCACGACCGGCGAGCACCAGGGGCCCGAAGAAGGCTCTATGACCTTTTCTTTCCGCATGTTCTCGATCAAATTTGTGACCTCTTCCCTCTTGGCCAGAGGAACTCGTCTTGGCGGTTGGCGGATAGGTTTTGCACTTCCGGTGTCGATGTTGTGCTTCACTATGGCTGTTCTTCCGCCTGCTTCTGCCGCAAATATTGACCCATAGTGCTGCAGGAGAGACCTCGCCTTCTGTTTCTGCTTGGCCGTCAACTCGCTGCTCCACTGGTTCTCCTGCGGTATGACGTCCATGTTAAAACCGCACTTATTTCCTCCGGGTGGGCTACTCTCGCAATTGACCACTGCTACGGCTTCTCTACACTCGCCAATTACCTCATCTTTCCCGACATATCTGGGTGCATTCAGGGGGTTCAGTATTCTGACTGGTATTTTGCCATTTCTGGGTTCCACTAATGTACGTCCGATGATGATGTTGTCGTGTCCTTGTTTCGGTGCTTCTACAACCCACAGCCGACTCGTCCCATCGTCCTCGTCCACCTTTGCCCACACAATCGCCTCAGAATTCGCTGGTATCCTCTGGTGTTGACACGATACAACCTTCCTTACCGCCACGCTTCGCTCATAGCCGGTGTGCAGCGGGAATTCAACGTTGGCATATCTCAGCACATGTTCTTTCAGGTCCAGCGTGAAACCGTGCCTAATCATGAAATCCACGCCGATAATCACGTCGTCCATTATATCCGCGACGATGAACTCATGTTCCAGGCTGCTGGTGCCGATAGTAATCGTTTTTGTAACTTTCCCTCTTACGGACGCGCGCTCGCCAGTCGCAGTCCGCAGCTGTATGCCATGCAGCGGTTCCCAGTTCTTCAGCAGCTTCCTTTTTATGATCGAATATGACGCTCCAGTATCCAATGTCAACACGAACAGCTTCCCATCTATCCTTCCTTCAATTGTCAAGCTGCTGGGCTGTCGTTTCAGCTGTGAGGCAAGGACGGTGGGGCGGCAGATTGTGGGGATCAGCTCACGCCCCTTTGGGCTGACCCGTTTTAGTTTAACGACTCGCCGTCCTCAGCCCTGCGCTTGTTGGCTGGGCCTCGATTATCAGTATTCCTCGCTTCAGGCGATTGCGATCGAGAACGGGAACGCCTCTCTCGTTGGCGGCAGTCTCGTGATATGTGGCCCTGCTTGCCACATACCCAGCATACAACTTTAGAGGAGACCACCCGTGGCCTGCCCGGTGGCTCAGAGCTTATTGCCTGGATCGCAATGTCGTTGTCCGGCTGGATCTGGCGTATCCTTGCAGGTGCATACCGAGTGCTCCCAATCCATGTCGCCTCGTATGTCATCGCGCTGGTCACCGTCTCCCTAAATGTCGGCTTGCCCATCATCAACGCACTGCGACGTGTCTCCGGATCATGAAGACCTTCGATAAATGCCTCAATCTTCATCCTCTCGAGATCATCAGCGCCGAAAGACGTTGTCCTACAACTGCACGAGCCGCTCAATGTCCGCTGCATATGTCTGCAGCGCCTCGTTGGACCTTTGCCTGCGGTTCTTCAGCTCACAGTAGTACAGCGTTCTGTTGTGCTCGTCGCTGTATTTGGCTGCCAGCGCCCTTATGACGGTCTCGTATTCACTTCTTAAACATTCCGGAACTGATTTTATTACCTCAGCCGCAGCGCCTTTAAGAGCCAGCGCCAATCTCCGACCTTTCCTTACATCGGTCCACTGATTTTCCAGAGCAGCCAGGTCGAATTGCAGCTTGAATGTATCGAACGGCGTAGTCCCATCATAAGTAGGCACTTCTGCTCGGATGGCAACACTTTCCGGCAACCATTCTCGCGGCTGTACCTCTCTAAGCCGCTCGTCCATTTTTCTGTTCATCGAGTCTTCCAGACTATCTACCCGTTTGTTCAGGGAATCATCCAGGTCGTCGACTCGTTTATCCAAGTGCTCTACTCGCGTCTCCAGGTGCTCGACTTTCCCATTAATCCTGTCTGAGATTTCCTCCACTTTCTGCTCCAAGCGCGCAGAATTTTCCTGAAGCTTGACTTCCATTCGCTCTGCCATCTGCGCCGACATTTCACGATTTTCACGACTGACATTCTCGATTTTCGCAGAAGTTTCCTGAAACATGCCTCTCATTGCAACTATTAGCTGGCTCATGTCCATTGCTTGTGGTGGCGCAGTCGCTGCAGCCGTACTTTGCATCGACGCAGCACCCGCAGGCGATTCCTCCACTTTGGCCGACGCTTCTTGCTCCTGCGTTCCAAACTCGTGTGCAGTCCAATCGACGCCTCGTGCCTCACACGCCTCTCGCAAGCGCAGCTGCAACTCCACCTTTCCGCCAGCAGTCGGCAAATTCCAGGCAGCCAGCTCCTTTTTCAGCTGGTCCACCTTCAGTTGCTCGAGTTTAACCATGTCTGCGTTTTATAATTTTATTTAATTAATTTTTTTTTTTTTCCCCTTTATTTATTCAGTAGCACAATCCCACTTCTGACACCAAATGTTACGAATACCAGTTCTAGTGGGCTATTGTGGGATCGCAGATCGTTCCCGCACATTCCGGAGTGGACTGACGGTTTCCATGACGATCGCGACCATCATTGCCAGGTTAGACTAGAAGTTTCCATCATTGCCAGGTTGGACTAGAAGTTTCCATCATTGCCAGGTTGGACTAAAAATTGCCATCATTGCCAGGTTGGACTAAAAGTTTCCCTTATTATCGCGGTCGTCGTTGCCAGATTGAATTATAGCACGGCGCGTAGCGACAGGGTTGCTTTGCACAGCGACAGACTGTCTTACCGTTACAATATTGTGTGCAAATTTCTCACAGCAACACATCAGCCAGCGCAATGATCGTCGTTTCAACGACGCCAATGCTTTTTGTTGTTGTGGTTTTTGTGTGTATGCTTTTTTGTGTTGGCGATTGGTTTTGCAACACAGTTCGAGAAAAATGTGACGTCAATATTGAACAGAATGTTTACTGCCATTATCAATCAAATCAAAATTCTCTCAAAAATGAATTGTGACTAATGTTTCCAAAACTTTAGAAAGGAAGATGAAGTTTTAACTGCGCCAAGTGAAACATTTATTTTCCATCAAAATAATCAATCGGGTACAGACTTTGGTAACCTATTAGCTCCTTCAGATTCCCTTTGGAAGCAAGCAAAAAACACATTCTGGTGTTTCACAACATTTTTGAGTCGGAGCCTGAAAAATTGGTATTAAGGCATATATATCCGACTTATGCAAGAATTCTACTCCCGAATGGTTCAGAGATGAATGCTGTGACAGTAAATTGAAAATCCTAATATAGATTTTCTAATTTTAGTTCTTTTACGAAAACATTGTATGTGGGCCATAAAAAAAGGAAGCTCCAAACAACGGAAGTTAAAAATTATTGCGGGTCAATAAAACAGCTCTTCCTTTGTTGTTTTTTTATTGTTTATGTTTTGCATCGTTTGAAACTTCTTTTTTTTAATCTACTGTCACAGCATTCATCAGGGAATCTGAAGGAGCAAATAGGTTATAACAAAAGTCTGTAATCGATTGATAATTTTTATGGAACATGTTTCACTTAGCGCAGTGAAAACGTCATCATTTCTTAGTTTTTGGAAACAGATGCCACAATTAATTTTTTAATTATTTAATTAATAATTTAATATTTCTTATCTACAAAATATTTTGCGTACTCATTACTGCTGAATTAAAATAATACAAAAGACAGTTTCGTCTACACAGTCAGTACGACAGTCTAGTTTATCTTGGTTAAAAAACGTATTTGTTATACAAAATTTATGTATTGTATGTATTTATTTATTTTGCTTAATTTCATCAGTGATTTAAAAACAGATTTTTGTTCTAAAAAAGACATTTATCATCCATACATTTAACATCTTTCAAATAATTTTAAAAAGTCTTTATAAATTTGTACGACTCATTATTTAATTGTAAAGCCGATCTAAAGCAATTATCCGATTGCCCTATTCATGCAATCAAATATTGGGTCTACTTCTTTGATAAATTCTTTATGAACTTTGTTTATAGTGATCATATAGGCCGCCATACCAGCCATATTTTATTTTCTTTTCTATGATTTTGCGCACACTACAGTCGGCAATGAGTTCAGAAGCAATATGCGACGCTTATAGAAGAAGAACAAAAGCCAGCCAGAAAATATAGTTTTACAATTTCAGCTTTTCGCCAGCGCAACAACAACAGCACATCGTCTTCATCTCCGAATCATCCCACGCCGCAGCAGAGTGCTAACGCAGACTCGCTGCAGTGAGCGCAACACATAAAACTACGTTCTCGCTTGCAGTGCTGCCGTTTTCAATTTTTCTTCAGTAGTATAAATTATAATTTTTGGGTAGTATTTATCGACTTCGAGTACTTAGTACACATATTTTCTTAACAGTGTAAAAAACCGCAAGAATCAACTACTAAATCAGATACTAAGTTTCAAAACACATTAACAATTTGATTTATACAAAAGTGAAAGAATGTAATTCAGTTACAAAAATGTATACAAGTATAAACAAATTTTATATGTTTTTATGATATAGGTATTTATAGTAATTTTTTTGGTGGCTCCCCTTTTCCGCAAAATTTTCCCCAAATAAACTTTTCGAAGTTAAATCGAGTGGA
The DNA here is from genome assembly GCA_963668005.1 of Melieria crassipennis. Taxonomy (NCBI): domain Eukaryota; kingdom Metazoa; phylum Arthropoda; class Insecta; order Diptera; family Ulidiidae; genus Melieria; species Melieria crassipennis. The sequence goes on along the minus strand of OY764963.1, from coordinate 32,813,278 downwards.
GAGTAGCGTTTAGTAAACAGTTTATTTTCTAATCTTTGATTAAATTTATTTCGGAAACTCAATTACAGTACCAATAAACTGCCGAAGGAGCGGAAACATATACCCCGTTTATACAACAGCTCAAGTCGCTTTCAGTCAATACGCATCGACTCAATACAGGTGATGTACATTCAGTTTTTTGAGCATTTTCAACTAAAAGTCAAGCAACACTAACAGGCAATTTTCATTCAGACGTCGAAAAACCGGAAAAACGAAAATATAAAAGCATACTTTTCAAACCTTCTGCAGTCAATTCGCTTCTGAAATCAATGTATTAATAATCACCTGGCTCGAAAGCGTATCGAGTCAATGCGAATCGACTGGGACCGTCGTATTTATTTATTTATTTATTTTGGAATATTAGTAACATTAGGTGCAGTAAGAACTAAGTCTTTTAATTGCACTTCAATCTGCATTAAATTTCGCCAATAAAACTTAAAACTATCAATAACAAAATTAAATGAAATAATAAACTTAAAACTATCAATTATAAAATTAAATTGAATGATAATAATATATAATATATGGCAGGGGCGTAGCCAAGGGGGGGGTTTAGGGTGTCAGAACCCCCCATAGCCTATAATTTGTCAACATTTTCAATCACTATGCATCGTATGTACGTTCCCACATTAGCAAAAAGGTCTTTTCATCTTTAAATATTTAAAAGAATATTAACAAAATTCTTTTTTTACCGAAACTAATTTGTTTTTTTAATAGTCACGTTTAGGCTTAATGCAGCGATTTGCATGTTCTAAAAACATGTCTAAAGAGTAGTTTAGTTCGTCGACCGGAATGTCCTTCAGGATGTCGGTACAAGCCTTTTGGATGGTTTCTACGTTCTTAAAACGCTTTTTTTCATCGGCAAATGCATTCTTTGAAAAGGTGAAATTCGCACGGTGCCACATCATGTGAAAACAAAAAAACAGTCAAAACAAGTGTCAATAGATGGGATGGCATCCTTCGATAGCCAAATATTCAGTTAAAATGCAATAAATGTATGCTATTGAGATGCTTAACCTTCGCCTTACTAAAGATGATCCCAGGCACTTCCGCCGCTATTTTGAGTAAAACTCACAATAAATATATAATAATTTATAAATTTTTTCAATACTTCAGTATTTAGTATTTTCCACTGGCGATAGTTCGTATTTCGAAAAAGGCCTAACTTTAATGATTTATTTTGAGACTATGGAAAATATTAGAAGATTTCTTTCCAGAGGGTTTATTGAACACATCATGAGGTACGCAGAAAATATCTATCGTGAGTTTTAATCAAAATGGTATCGAAAGCGCCTGGGATCACCCAGGCACATTTGTATAAAAGTCAAGTTTAAACATGAACAAAATTTCAAAAAATATTTTCTCATGTTATTAAAAATTACCTTAAAATGTGTGCAGATATTAACCCTTTTAGTGCCGGGCGAAAAAGAGGTGCCTATGCGAGAATAACCGGCCGAATTTCACAGTTTTACTAGGGTTTGAAAGAAACAATATTTACATGATTCAAAAAGCAGTATACTAAGGATGAAATAGAGAATAAATAGAATTTTCGAAATTCTGTATTGCTAATTGTTGGCTTGTCAAAAACAACAATATTTGACACAAGCGGAAAACAACGGCAATAACAAAAATTATGCTTTCAAACTGCAATTGGGACGAAATATACTGTTCACAGCGACGATCGAGGAGACAATAACTGATCCTACGTCTCGCTGCGGCAATGCAACGTTATTTCGCAAGAGTCTTCAAACAGTTGTTTATATAACACACTGCCGAAATGTTCCGATAACATAAACGTCCACAAAGAGTTAAAACAAGACACTATTTTTTTTTATTCTCTCGTAATGAAATTAGATCATTTATAACGTATTACAAAATTATTTTCAGATAGAGTTGTCCCGCTATGCGAATAGTAAAGCGCTACAAGGCGCGGGCCGATATATCGGCTCTGGCACTTCTAGCTAGTGCAGCAAGAGCCGATATATCGGCCTCTGGCACTAAAAAGTTTAAATATGACTATTAAAAAGATCATCTGGGTGGGTATAAGTAAAGCGAAGGTTAAATCCAATTTCAAGAATTTCAATGAAGATTTTGGCTTATCTTTTATGAATAACCGCCCAGTTTTGATCTACGGTGATCGCGGATTCAGTTGGCTAACACTTTGGTCATCATTTATGTTCTGACAATCGTTTTTAAATCGCTTTTACCACTTATAAACTCCACCACTGTATAAACAAAACTCACCATAAACTTGGTCCATCAATTTAAATGCTTCGGTTAAAGTTTAAACATTTTTAAAATAATTGTTAATATTGGATCTTTGTTCGATGCACATTTTTGTACGATGACACAAACATACTTCCACTTCAGATGCAATAACTTCGCTTTCAGTCCACCAAATTTCATGAAATTTTTACTAAAAATCAGGGAAAAAATTTCGTTTTTAACCCTGCTGTCATAACGTTATTTTTTACCCCTGAAATCATAACGATACGTCTGGGAGACGTATAAAGATTTACGATCTTAAACCGATATTTAAAGGTATCTTACCTCAAATATCGTATCAGCAAATATTTCACTTACATCAGAAATATGTATATTTTTCTGTAAAATAAAAGTCATAGTTGCTAATTATAAGTAGTAAGTGTTTGATTTTTAGAACGAGTTTTATTGCTCTATTGCGCTTTATTGCGCAAAACGTAAAAAGAGCATACGTCTCGCAGACGTACGTTATGACAGTAGGGTTAATGCATTACGTCACATAAGCCACAACAAAATGCCCTAATTGGAAGGTGCACTTTACTTTAAAAAACATGTAATACTAAACTGGGAAAACATTTTTTTAAAACCCCCCCCATGACCAAGTTCTGACTACGCCCCTGATATATGGTAATAAATTCATAAACATGGTAATAAATTCATTAATACCGTTTTTTTTAATTTGACTCAAGTTCCAAATTTAGCAATACCATCCATTCCGCTTCCGCTTCAACATTCTGTTCTTCAACTAAAAGTGAGAATCTTTAAATTAGGGGAACTAGTGTGGGAGATACATTTTTTGGATTTATACTTTCCAAGCACCCTTAACTCAATGATGTCTTAAGTCGACCTAAGCGATTATCGTTTTTGACCACAGATTTAATAATACTTCTTTTTCGATGGACTTTAATGGAAAAAGCTTATAAAGCTTTGATAAAATACTTAATTACTTAAATTTATTAATATCAAATATCGTTCGAATTTTACTTTTAGCACTTCAAGCAAACAACCTTGAAATGGCTAATTGGGAATGGGATAATTTTGAGCAAACTTTAAATTGATTTTTTAAATTCAATAATTAGTTTCTTTTGATTAACAATCCAACGGGATTTGGCCCCAATTTGCGCAAAATAAAAATGCCAAGCCTAAGAGAAATCGAACGATTTTATACACTTGTATCAGGATATTCCAATGATTACGAATTACATGTTTTTTACATGTTTAAATTTTCTGATTCGTCGACGTCCCATTGACCACTTTATTGTCTTTATCAAATTTTAAAAGATACAAGAATACAAGAATATGCAAAAATATTAAGTTATTTTGTATTTAAATACAGTAATATTACTCTATTATTTCACGATTTTCATTTTTGGGTATCGCATCCGTTGCGCTGTTTCCAAAGTTTAACTCTTTATCAAAAGCTATTGTACGAACAGCATTTGGCAACATAAAAAAGGTGCAATTGTCACTTTAGTCGCACAACGGTAACTCTACGACGAGCACATTTGCTTGATTGCAAAAAATTCAGCAAAAAGTGAAGCATACGGAAACACATTTGTTAGAAATACAAAACGACAACGTTGCTTTAATTTTCGTGCTTTGGCAATGTTCAGTTCGGTAACATATTTGTATATTCTTTTCGAGTAGCCTTACTTAAAATATGAAAATTAAATTGCTAAAACTTATATTTCAGAAAATAGTAGTACAATCGGCTTGTGGGTAGTACGGTAGCACAGATGATGAAATAGTAGTAAAATACTACTGTAGTAGTACGTTCGGCAGCACTGCTCGCTTGTAAAGCAACGCTCTCACCACATACGTGATCTGTGCGAGCAGAGCGCGGGTTCCAATGTTAGAACCCGCCATACAAAATGTTTGCTTGTATGACATGCGCATTCTGTATGTTTATTTTCTTTGCCTGCAGTAAGTGTTATGCCTTTACCACAGAGCAGTCAATTTCCCAGTGTCGAACAGGACCGCATGTAGCGCTACTGAAAACGGACGGAGGAAAAAGACAACACGGGAAAAAAGAACACAGCAACAACACAACGCGGACGGAGGTCGAAGCGGCCGACAGCGATCCTAACGGCACTTGCACTGCAGTTTAGCGTTTAATTTAATTTTATTATTTATTTATTTATTGATTTGGCCGCGAGATTTTAGTAGGCCAACAACGCGGTACAGCGACACTCGGACATTACACGACACACTAAACATTTATTTATATTTTTAACACGCGCAAACAACTTAAAACACATTAAAAACCGCGGAGCAATGAAAGGGCACGTCTGCCCACGCGAATTCTTCTTCACCTTCCTCTGTAATCGTGGCGCAACCTAAGATGCGCCTTCCACTTCTACAAATACCTAAATTTGATGGCTCATACACGGATTGGCCAGATTTTTTTTCAATGTTTTGCACCGTCGCACAGTGTTTCGCCTAGAACAAGCTAGCTGGACAAAAACGACATTTTTATTTCCTGATTTTTCTATTAGATAATGAATGTCAACATTCATACATTAGGATTTGTGTGAAAATAACACACCGCCACTTTCAATATAGTGAGTTATATAGGTAAATATATCAGATTATCGTAAATTTTAATAATTTCTTCACATAGTTGGCCTGAAGTGATTTCTAAAAATAAGTTCGTGTTAAAAGTCGGTTACATCTTTTTTATAATGGAGTCTACGCTTAAGAGTGAGTAGTATTTTTACAATGTCTTGTATTAGCAATTAAGCTATATTTAATAGTTGTAACGTGCCATCATTAAGAAGGAAAGCGATTTTTTCCCGAAATTTTTAACTTCAAAGGTGAAAAGTTGAGATGTCTCCTCATGTCACCTCTCCAATTTTTATATATATTCTGCTCATAAGTACGTACTAGTAGATGGAACAAAAAACCATTGCGAATTTTTTGCACATCTATTTTATTTTATTTTTTCAGATTTGACTATAAGCATAAAAAAATTTAAATTTTTGGAAATTTGGTTGGAATATTCTAATGAAACAAAAAATGAAGAGATATTGAGGCACATGTTATCAAAATTAAACGATTATGAAGTGACAGAAAATTCCTTAAGAAGCATAAAAGTAAAACTTTCCCAAATATCATCAAAGTTGTCCATGAAGTGGAACAGCCTAGAAAGAAACTGAGAACGATTTCTAAATAAGAACCCTGATTACTGTACGTTCAAGCTTGCCATCGACATCTTCAGACAGCCAACCAGGTCCTGGCAGACCAAAGAAGGTATTTGATAACTCCAGTCTGAGGACCAAACGGCGACGAACAGATGACTTAATACAATCCAGAAGTTCTAATGAGCTGATATATGCTGCAGAGGTATCTGCACGATTGTTCACAAACAGTGATGAAACTGATGAATTTTTGTTTGTATTTTCATCCGTTCCCTTGCAATTGCGGAATGATGAAGGTAATATTATTTGGCAGAATCCTCGACCATTTTCCACCAAGTATTGTCGTCCTATAGAGTTTATTTTTTCCAAAGAATCTAAAGATTTTATTGTTTCTGAAACGAACAAAGTTTTGGAAGAGATAAACTTTATAGTACCGACAAAGAGCATGCTGGAAGATTTTGAAGTTTCTGTCAAACATAATATGCTTCCAATCATGATTGATGGGAAAGTTTGTAATGCTTTAATCGAAATGTCTTCTATTCAAAGGTGCTTTATATGTGGAGCAAATCCAAATATAATGAATGACGAGACACAGGAGTTTTTACCCAACCGAGAAATTCTAGATTTTGGTTTATCTACACTGCACGCATGGATAAGGTGTTTTGAATGTCATTAGCTATCGTCTTGATGTAAAAAATTGGCAGCTTAGGGACGTATCAGACAAAGCTAGTGTGACGCAACGTTCAAAACACATTCAGGAACAATTTAAAAATGTGCTTGGACTGATAGTAGAAAACCAAAGCCTGGATTCGGTAACACAAACGACGGCAATACTGCACGTAGGTTCTTTGAAAATTCAGAGAAAAGTGCAGAAATTACTGGGTTAGATGTTACTTTCATAAAAAATTCGACACACTCCTACGCGCTTAATCTTCGGGTTAGGATATAAATATTGAAAAATTCGAAATATTTGCGCGGGAGCTGAAAACTCTTGAGTTTCATTTTTCGCAATTTTGATAACACTTGCTACATTTCACCAGTGGACAATCGTGCAGATATCTCCGCAGCAGAAATAAACTTATCAGTATATCTGGTATGTTTTAGGTCATCTATTTTTTTCCGTTTGGTCCTAAGACTGGAATTATTAAATTCCTTAATGTATATATGTATATATAGGTACAGTTGCGGTCAAAATAATAGTAGTACGCATACAACGAAAAGAAAATTAAGAAAAAATAATCTGCTTTTCTTTACAAATATTTTCTTTGTATTTTTTTTAACAAGTTATATGTGATAACAATGCAATCATAAAAGAAAATTTAAGAATTAAACTCAGTTTGATTTGATTTAAATTAAATGCGCCAAAAGCTCCAAAATATGGACGGTCAAAAAAATAGTAGTTCGCTTTACTTTCATAAAAATGAAGCAAAAATTGTGTTACATTTTAAAAGATTTAGTGGTTAAACAGTAACAGCGTAATTTTTCTTCAAATTAATATTTAGTTGCGTAACTGTTGTTCGCTATTACTGCAGCACAGAGCCGATGCATTGAATTAACCAAATTTTCATATCTTTCTCTAGGTATTATATATTCCTGCTTCTCAAAGTTGATTATTATTAGTTAGATTATAGTGAGCAACTGCTCTCTTCACGTCGAACCACAAATTTTTAATTGTATTGAAGTCTGGTGATTGTGCGAGCCATTCCATAACCCTAATACTGCTCTTGCGAAGCCCCTTTCGTACGAACTTGCTTGTATGCTTTAGGTTATAATCCTGTTGAAAGACCCAAAGCAGTGCCGTTTTTTCACGGACATACGGTAGCACGATTTCCTGCAAGATTCGTACACATACACATCGATCCATCGTTTTCTTGATCAAATAAATAGCGCCACCTCCATAAAACGTAAAACATGCATATATTTATTGAGCATGTTTTACGTTTTACGTCGAACCACAAATTTTTAATTGTATTGAAGTCTGGTGATTGTGCGAGCCATTCCATAACCCTAATACTGCTCTTGCGAAGCCCCTTTCGTACGAACTTGCTTGTATGCTTTAGGTTATAATCCTGTTGAAAGACCCAAAGCAGTGCCGTTTTTTCACGGACATACGGTAGCACGATTTCCTGCAAGATTCGTACACATACACATCGATCCATCGTTTTCTTGATCAAATAAATAGCGCCACCTCCATAAAACGTAAAACATGCATATATTTATTGAGCATGTTTTACGTTTTATGGAGGTGGCGCTATTTATTTGATCAAGAAAACGATGGATCGATGTGTATGTGTACGAATCTTGCAGGAAATCGTGCTACCGTATGTCCGTGAAAAAACGGCACTGCTTTGGGTCTTTCAACAGGATTATAACCTAAAGCATACAAGCAAGTTCGTACGAAAGGGGCTTCGCAAGAGCAGTATTAGGGTTATGGAATGGCTCGCACAATCACCAGACTTCAATACAATTAAAAATTTGTGGTTCGACGTGAAGAGAGCAGTTGCTCACTATAATCTAACTAATAATAATCAACTTTGAGAAGCAGGAATATATAATACCTAGAGAAAGATATGAAAATTTGGTTAATTCAATGCATCGGCTCTGTGCTGCAGTAATAGCGAACAACAGTTACGCAACTAAATATTAATTTGAAGAAAAATTACGCTGTTACTGTTTAACCACTAAATCTTTTCAAATGTAACACAATTTTTGCTTCATTTTTATGAAAGTAAAGCGAACTACTATTTTTTTGACCGTCCATATTTTGGAGCTTTTGGCGCATTTAATTTAAATCAAATCAAACTGAGTTTAATTCTTAAATTTTCTTTTATGATTGCATTGTTATCACATATAACTTGTTAAAAAAAATACAAAGAAAATATTTGTAAAGAAAAGCAGATTATTTTTTCTTAATTTTCTTTTCGTTGTATGCGTACTACTATTATTTTGACCGCAGCTGTATGTGTATACTTATATGTATATATACATATACAAAACATATAACACTAAACAAATATATGTATCTGAAATAAAAAGTCACATATAAAACGAAAAATTCGAAAAAATATTTTTGTCCAGCTAGCTTGTTCTACACGAAACACTGTGCGTCGTCGGAAATGATGCTGACTTAACCAACATCCAAAAGTTCCAGCATCTGCGGTCCAGCTTGAAGGATTCCACGTTGGACGCAATTCGCTCTCTCGAAATTAGTGATGCAAATTACAACAAGGCTTTAGAATTGCTTGCAAATAGATTTGATAATAATCGTTTGAATTTCCAGGCTCATATAAGAGAAATCTTTACGCTTAAGCAAGTCGAGGCTGGTTCGGTTGCAAGACTACGAGAATTGAGCGACAAGGTCAACGCTCACTTGCGTGCAGCTCAAACCATGGCTACGAAGGACCAATTGGCTGACTGTATGCTAATTCACCTCATCGGCAGCAAGCTCGACATCGCATCGCAGACCAAATGGGAGGAAGAGACCCCTACCAGCTCAATACCAACATGGGACGCAATGGCAAAATTTTTGGAGAAAAGGTGTCAGCGTTTGGAGAGCGTGGAAATCGCCTTGGTAAATCAAGCACCAGGCTGCCAGGTGGGAAGAAAATCAAATCAATTGCACAACAACAATCGTAGGGCATTGGTTGCATCCACAACAATTTGTTTATTTTGTGAGTTGCAAGAGCACACAATATCTCAGTGCCGAAAATGTCTAGACTTGTCACCCTCAATGCGTTACAAAGAGGTAAAACGCTTGCAATTGTGCCTGAATTGTTTGAAGAAGGGCCACTTGGTAAAGGCATGCACATCTGGCAGTTGTCGTCACTGCTCAGCTAAACATCACGCATTATTACATTTGCATCACGTTTCTCAAACAGCCACTGGCGATTCGACCTCATTCATTTCGCAAGCTCAATCGGCTGTATTGTTAGCATCTCCGCAGCCATCGGCTTCCTCGTCTCAAAATTTCGTACTTCTCGCTACAGCTATCGTGCTTGTTAAAAACAGAGCCGGATCTCTCGTTCGTTGTAGAGCCTTGCTCGACTCCGCCTCTCAGCTTCATTTCGTCACGTTTCGCTTCGCTCAGCATCTCCAGCTGAAAAAATCTAAAACTACAATACTCATCTCTGGCATAGGCCAATCGGATTTCGTGGCAGATCATATTGTTGATCGTGAAATGCGTTCGGGCATCTCTGACTACTCTTCTTCGTTGTCTGCGGTTGTTACACCCAGCATTACAGATTGCCAGCCCAATTACTCATTAAATAGTATCGCTTGGAATATACCTTCAAACATTTCGTTGGCTGATCCGCAATTCTTCAAATCACAACGTATTGATTTATTGATTAGTGCTGGTCTCTTTTTCGATTTGCTTTGCGTTGGTCAAATTCGACTGCAAGAACACCTGCCTTTGTTACAAAAAACTCGTTTGGGCTGGATTGTAGCTGGCGGTGGCCAATCGACAAGCAATAAGCACTCCTGCTTAACCTCTTTTGGAACCAAGCCCATTGACGAGGCTGAATACGATTTACATGAACTAGTTAAAAAATTTTGGGAAATTGAAAACTCGTTTGAATCGACATCGCTAGCTAAAAAGGAAGAATTGGATTGTGAGGCCCATTTCGCTCAAAATTTCGTTCGCTTGGAGTCAGGCGAATATTCGGTTCGCCTGCCTCTCAAAATAAATCCCACTGAACTTGGGAACTCATATCAGTCAGAAAGAAAGCTGCAGCGGAATGATTTACTTAGCAATATTCAGCATTTATGAGAGAGTATATTGTTTTGAAGCACATGTCACTCATTACCAATATGCCTGCCAACACGCCGGCGTACTTTTTGCCACACCACTGTGTGTTAAAGGCGGATAGCACAACCACCAAGCTGCGGGTGGTCTTTGATAGTTCGGCCTCTACTTCATCTGGATACTCATTGAACGACATACTCATGACCGGCCCAACTATTCAACCAAAATTATTTGACACATTGTTGCGCTTTCGCTCATTCAAAATTGCATTAACTGCTGACATTTGTAAAATGTATCGCTGCGTGCGCGTTCTAGAGCCTGATAACTTTTAACAGTGCATCCTATGGAGGGATAATCCAACCGATCACATTAATATTTACAAGCTCGACACAGTCACCTATGGCACCAGAACGGCTTCATTTCTGGCCATACGAGCGATGCAACAGCTAGCGTCGGATGAGGAGGTTGCATATCCGCTCGGTGCGCAAATAGTTAGAAGGGATTTTTATGTTGACGATATGATCTCTGGAGGTGTTTCTGTTCAGGAAGTGTTGAATATTATGAAGCAAACATCTACTTTATTGGCCAAGGGGAATTTCATGCTGAGGAAATGGTGCTCAAATGACACCGAAGTTATAAACGCCATACCAAAGTCCGAAAGAGAACAATTTCTGAAATTTCATGACGGAAAGATTCACAAAGCGCACTGTGCTTTCTGCTATTGCACGTTTTTATGATCCATTAGGATTGATTGGACCTGTTATTACAAAGGCAAAAATATTTCTTCAACTATTGTGGAAAGAAAAACTCAATTGGGAAGAGAGCTTGCCACAACGGTTGCAAAACGATTGGCTTGGCATCTGCAACGGCTTCCAATTTGTTGACAAACTCAACTTTGAACGATTCGTGCGTATGCTCGACGCAGATTTACAAGTCCACGCCTTTTGTGATGCTAGTCTCTCAGCATATGGGGCTTGCATTTACATTCGAGCTGAGCACTTTGGCAATGTAAGAACAACATTGCTTTGCTCGAAGTCGCGAGTCGCTCCGCTCAAAACACTTAAGGCTTGATTACACGTAACGAGTAGAGTGGCGAGACATGAAAATGGTACTAGACCGAGAGAATTGGGATGGCGAGCAAAAGCGACGAGTTGTTCAAACGTATTTTAACACGTGGCGAGTCAGTTCGGTTTTACAATGCACAAAATGAACTAAGCAACTCGCGCAATTACACTCAACCGAGCGAAAAGTGGTGTGTGACGCATTCCGTATGTTACGAGCGATTCCGCATGTGACGAGCGATTCCGCGAATCGCTGCGAAAAAGAGAAAAATATAACGGTAAAGTAGTGCTCGGCCTAGTAAACAAAATGTGATTCTAGTGACTCTCTCGCCACTTTACTCGGTCACTGAATTCAATCAACAACTCGCCTTACTGTTTAGACGAAACGAGTACTCGTTCGAGTTGCTGTCTCGTCACTCTACTCGTTACGTGTAATCAAGCCTTTACAGTGCAGAAGCTCGACCTTTGCGCTGCCGCCTTGCTAGCCATGCTGGTTAATGGGATAGCTAACTTGAACATTTTCGGTTGCGACTTTTATTGCTGGTCGGATTCTACAATCGTACTTTCATGGTTGCGCGACGAGCCATCTAATTACAACGTTTTTGTCTCAAATCGAGTGAACAGTATTCAAACTCTCACTAAAGGTATGTTGTGGAATCATGTACCGACTAATATGAATCCTGCGGACATTTTATCGAGAGGAGCATCACCAAGAGAGCTGCTTGATTCATCTCTGTGGAAACGTGGTTCCACATTCCTTCAGCATAGCTATGACTTATGGCCTATCGCTACAACAATCGTTCATGACTTGCCTGAAAGGCGTAAAACTTCTTTATTCTCTACGGCAGGTGCAGTTGACTTGTCAATTACTTGCAAATATATTAATTCGTTTTGGAAAATGCAGCTTATGTCAACAGATTCTGTAGAGCAATTGGAGGCAAAGAATGCAAGCAATTAGGCCCACTTTGCACTGAGGATATCCAGCAAGGAACATTTCTGTTAATTAGAATGATTCAAATGGTACACTTAGCAGCGGATTACAAGGTTTTTGCGGCCAACAAAGAGATTAGTGCCTCCAGTGATTTGCATTCACTTATGCCCTTTGTTGACGTGAATGGTTTGTTGCGTGTTGGGGGCCGGCTTCAAAATTCAGTTTTGAGTTTCGAATCAAAGCATCCGATTATTCTGCCCAAGCGACATGCCTTGACAGATTGAATCATTGATTATTTTCACCGGAAAATGTTACATGCTGGTCCGCAAGCCGTATTAGCGGCCATCCGTGTTCAGTATTGGCCGATTGGTGGAAGGAAAGGTGTGGTGAAGGTAATAAACAAATGCATTCAATGCTTTCGAGTAAAGCCAAAAACAACTGAACACCTCATGGGAAATTTGCCGCTCGAGCGAGTGCAAGCAAACAGAGCATTTTTAGTTACGGGCTTAGATTTTTGCGGCCCATTTTTTTATCGATCGGAAGTACGAAACAAATCTCCAATAAAATGCTATGTGTGCTTATTCATATGCTTTAGCACGAAAGCGGTTCATTTAGAACTAGTCAATGACTTGTCTACTCCATCATTCTTGGCATCGCTAAAACGCTTCATATGTATACGCGGAAAGCCTAAGACGCTGTGGTCGGATAACGCAACTAATTTTGTCGGCACCAAGAACGAGCTAGCAGAGCTTAAACGTTTATTTCTAAACGATGACAATTTTCACGCAAGTCATCGGCAATGCCTTGAGGATGGCATTGATTGGCGCTTTATACCCCCAAAATCGCTGCATTTTGGTAGCCTCTGGGAGGCCTCCATAAAAATAGATAAATTTCACTTCTGGCGCGTCGTTGGACTATCAATTTTGAGTTTTGATGAACTAAGGACTCTTATTTGTCAAATCTCCGCATTAATGAATTCTCCACCTCTATGCCCACTTACAGAAAACCCTGACGACTTGAATGTGCTTACTCCCGCTCATTTTTTAATAGGGACAACATTCACTGCCATGGTGGAGCCCGACAGCTATTCTGGAAGAAATGGTCTGCCGAATATCTTACGCTGCTTCAGCAACGCAGCAAATGGCGCTCATCAAAACCAAACATACAAGTTGGAGCTATGGTGCTCGTGAAGGACGAAAATCTACCCCCTCTAAAGTTAGCGGCACGAGTCATCGACACGATCAAAGGCGACGACGGAGTTGTGCGAGTAGCTGTTATACGAACTAGCAGTGGCACATGCAGACGCGCGCAAACTCTGTATTCTGCCTCTCGAAGACAATTCTTTTGAAAGCCTGCGCCTTCCAACGGGTGGAGGATGTTCGGAGACGCAATAATGTGGCAACACCACGATTGATCTTGCATCACTAATTTCTTCTCATTTATATCATGTTATGTTATCATGTTTTCTCTCACACACTCATTCTTGCTTATTGTACTCATCTAACGGTTGTTTATGGTGCGATTTGCTTGTACATAACTCATAACTGAAATTGTAGCATCGAAACATATCATTGCCAAATACACCATCAACGTGAACACACGACTTCTTTTATTCTGCGTAGCAAAAAGGCTTGCTACTAAACACAAACCTTGCTCTGACAACTACGAATCCACAGAGAAAAAACCAACCAAATCGGCCCAGCCGTTCTCAAGTGATTCACGGTCAAATATGGCAGGGATTTTCCGACTTTTCCAATCGATTTTCCGGAAATTTCTTTTCGCACGAACCTGAACTGACTCAATACGAATCCAACAAAAAAACTCCATGGCAATCGGCCGGTCCGTTTGAGCGTGATGCGACTACACACATACATCCACTTTCTTTTACCTATATATAGATAGATAGATATATAAGGAAAAAGAGAATGGCGACCGCGGCGTAGACGGGCGAAATGGCAGTTGGCTGACGAATTACGAGCGGAGCGGTACCCGCGCATTCTTTTCACATACATATACCAACAAAGAATTGGTTTCCTTTAAATACATTTCGACAATCAAAAATTATTTTCACCCAAATAATGTAACTTCGATATCGAGTGACAAGTAATTACTTCTACTACTTTCTTAAGAAACACAAAAGGACCTTAACCTTAACCTTAACCTAAACATCAATAATATATTGTAACAATGAGGCACTCTGTGCTGTGCATGAATGCTTTTCCAAGCATACTTTTAGGCATGCACTTTGGAGTACGGCCGGTTGGCTATAATTCCGATATGACATGGATGGTTCGCGAAGGTGATGGGCTGTGCTAGAACAATAGAGAGTACAACTAGAATGTGCAAGAAACATCGGCGCGATAAGAAAACAAGTATAAAAAGCAGCGCAGGGAGTCGAGTCTTGGTTGAATAAGCAAAGTAGTAACAAGTGTAGATACAATCAAAGTGTAAATCTGTAAATAAAGTGATTGTTGATTTTTGCCTGCGTTTGCGCTGAATAAATGAAGTAGTTTTATTTTCAAGTGCAATCCAAAACGAACTTAGAGAAATCATTTTCGTAACATTTGGTGTCAGAAGTGGGATTGTGCTACTGAAAATAAACAAAAAAAAATAAATAAATAAGAGCATAAAAACGCAGACATGGTTAAACTCGAGCTACTGAAGGTGGACCAGCTAAAGAAGGAGCTGGCTGCCTGGAATTTGCCGACTGCTGGCGGTAAGGTGGAGTTGCAGCTGCGCTTGCGAGATGCGTGTGAGGCACGAGGCGTCGATTGGAACGCGCACGAATTCGGAACGCAGGAGCTAGAGGCGTCGGAATCGCCTGCGGGTGCTGCGTCGATGCAAAGTACGGCTGCAGCGGCTACGCCACCACAAGCAATGGACATGAGCCAGCTTATGGTTGCAATGAGAGGCATGTTTCAGGAAACTTCTGCGAAAATTGAGAATGCAAATCAAGAAATGGCAGCAAAACTGGAAACTGCGAATCGAGAAGTAGCAGAGCGAATGGAAACCAAACTCCAAGAAAATGCTCAGAAATTTGAAAATGCAAATCGTGAAATATCGGCGCAAATGGAAGCGTCCAATCGAGAAATGGCAGCGAAACTGGAAATTACAAATCAGGAAATTTCGGCAAAAGTCGGAACTGCGAACAGAGAGATGGCAGAGCGAATGGAAAACAAGCTTCAGGAAAATTCTGCACGCTTGGAACAGAAAGTGGAAGAAATCTCCAACAAGCTCGATTTGAAGGTGGAGCTCCTGGGAGCTCAAGTGGAACACTTGGATAAACGAGTCGACGGCCTGGATGATTCTCTGAACAGACGAGTTGACGACCTGGATGAGTCCTTAAACAAACGAGCTGACGGTCTGGAGGATTCGGTGAACAGAAACATCGACGAGCAGCTTAGAGGGGCACAGCTGCGAGCAAGGGTGCAGTCAGTTGAGGAAAGTTTTGCCATAGAAGTTCCTACTTATGATGGTACTACGTCGTTCGACACATTCAAACTACAGTTCGATATGGCTGCTTTGGAGAGTCAGTGGACCGCTGTTAGGGAAGGTCGGAGGCTGATACTGGCTCTAAGAGGTCCTGCGGCTTAGGTAACAAAGACCGTTCCGGAAGGTTTGAGAGGTGATTACGACACCGTCATAAGGGCACTGGCAGCCAGATACAGTGACGAGCACAACAAAATGCTGTATTATTATGAGCTGAAGAGCCGCAGACAAAGAGCCAACGAGGCGCTGCAGACGTATGCGGCAGATATCGAGCGGCTGGTACCACTGTCATACCTAGAATTCAGCATGGAAGGTTTGGAAAGGCTGAAGATTGAGGCGTCTTCATGACCCGGAGACACGTCGCAGTACATTGATGATGATGAAGCCACATTCCGTGAGACGGTGACAAGCGCATTGACGTAAGAGGCGGCCTGGAGGGGAAGTTTTCGACATTCATCTGCGGAAAGGCGTCGAGCCCAATCTGGAAGTGTCACGCAAAGCCAGACAGTGAGCTCAGAGGCACCAGCGAGGCCGCGGGCTGTTTCATCTAGAGTCAGTTGCTGGCGATGTGGCAAGCAAGGCCACATATCACGGGACTGCCATCTGCGATAGAAGCGTCCCGGACAACAGACGTCGCCAAGATGTGCTGATGCTCTGCCACACCATTCTTGCAAAACCGAGCGCAGGCATGATTCGCAAGCCGAAAACAAGGGACAGATTGTGGATGTTCGGTCGGTAAGAGTTATACAAGAGGAAGATTGGCTTGCGGAAAGGCTATGGAAGGACCAGCGCGAGGATACGGCCGGCAAAGCGCAGAGATTACGGCCGGACTGCCAGGAGATAGCTGGTGAGAGCCTGATCGCGAAGGCTTACTGGGCACAGTGGCAAAGTCTACGTCTGAAGGATGGCTGCCTATACCGCGAGTGGGAGAGCAGGGATGGCAGAACCAGAAAATCCCTGATAGTGGTACCAAAAGGCCGGATCGACGATGTCATCAAGGCAAACCATAACGACTCCAGTGGAGGGCACCTAGGCATCGCGAAAACTGTCGCCAAAATAAGAAGGCGGTTCTATTGGGTAGGATGCCAGGAGTCTGTCGCTGAGTGGATCAGAGGCTGTGATCGGTGTTCGGCTGCGAAAGGGCCGAGGAGAAGATCGCGGAGCCGCACTCAACTAGTCGAAAACAGGTTAACAGCGAGCTATGGTCTACGGGCTAACCTAGAAGGGTTCCAAGAAGTCGATCTGGTAATGCTCAACAACCTGCAGCGGAAGGAAGGTTTGTCTCCAGAAGTTCAAACATCATGGGAAGGACCGTACAAAGTCGTGACAAAGATTAATGACGTGGTGTACAGAGTTCAACGCTGCGGCAACAGGAACTCCAGGTTGAAAGTAGTCCATTTGGAGCGCCTGGCGTCTTACTCCGGCGGAGCCTCGGTACTTGTTCGGGACGAACAAGTCTAAGTGATGGGCAGTGCAACGATGAGGCACTCTGTGCTGTGCATGAATGCTTTTCCAAGCATTATTATTATTATTATTATTATTATTATATAGACTATAGTGCACTGCGACCAACTTGATCTTTTGTGCAGCCTTTGTTTTAACCATCCAAGGTAAGGCTTTTTATAAATTTTAGCACTTTTTGGAGTTGTAGTTTCCAGATGGTTGATGGCGGTATTGACGCCTGACCAAACTGGAGAAATATCTTTCTACTGAGCGCAGGACATTCGCATAGAATGTGGAGTGATGTCTCCTGTTCTAGCTCACATATCCTGCACACATCCGTTGAGGATATTCCCATATTTTTAAGATGGTACCTAAGTGAGCAATGCCCTGTTAGGTACCCAGTGAGGATGCGAAGGTCCTCTCGGTTTAGCTTGAGGAGTTTGTTGGATACCCCTCTGTCCGGGGCCAGGAATTGTTTTGCCTGCCGTAGTCCCGTTGTGTTGGTCCATTGGTCAGCAAATTCCTGGTCAGCCCATTTCCGTAACCACTCCTGAATGTGTCCTCTAGGTAGTCCACATACTTTTAGGCATGCACTTTGGAGTACGCCTGGTTGGCTATAATTCCGATATGACAAGAATGGTTCGCGAAGGTGATGGGCTGTGCTAGAACAATAGAGAGTACAACTAGAATGTGCAAGAAAAATCGGCCCGATAAGAAAACAGGTATAAAAAGCAGCAGTGGCAGCGCAGGGAGTCGAGTCTTGGTTGAATAAGCAAAGTAGTAACAAGTGTAGATACAAGCAAAGTGTAAATCTGTAAATAAAGTGATTGTTGATTTTTGCCTGCGTTTGCGCTGAATAAATGAAGTAGTTTTATTTTCAAGTACAATCCAAAACGAACTTAAAGAAGTCATTTTCGTAACAGTATGTTTGTTTGTTGGTCCCACGACACTAAAACTCAAAACCTAGACAGCCGATCAGCTGAATTTTTCACGGAATGTTCGTCTTGACTAAGTCTCGGTAAACCACATAGTGCGAATACGACCCGATAGGTAGGCGTGGCACCTCTCATACAACTTAAATGTTCAATATGGAATATCTTCGTAATGAGAAGTTGGACAGCATTACAATTTGGTGCCGGGCCACCGTTTAGATACGCCGTTTCACTGGTAAAATTTAATGGGCGTTGGACAAGGGGCGGGGCACTTTTTAAATGCCGGTGTAACTATAGCGTTCACAGCAATGACACTCGGTACAAACGTACGATTTAGTTGTGTTTTTCGATAGGGGGAATGGGGTGGGTTTTTGATAAGGAGGCGTGGCACCGCCCATACAACTTAAATTTTCAATATGGAATATCTTCGGAATGAGAAATCGGGCAGCCTTAAAATTTGGTGCGGGGCCCCCGTTTAGATGTTCCGTTTCACTGGTAAAACTTTGTGAGCGTTGGACAAGGGGCGGGGCACTTTTTAAAACTCGAATGTTTTGAATAACTTTGGAACTGCAAATCACACAGCAACGATATTTGGCACAGACTTACGATTTAGACGTGCCCTTCGACAGGGAGAGTGGGGTGGGTATTGGACGAAGGGCATGGCACCGCCCATAGAACCCAAATTTTTAATGTGGAATAGCTTCGGAACAATAAGTTGGAAAGCTTTGAAGTTTTGTATACCATCGTCCCATAGATGTGTCATTCTACTGGCAAAATTTTATGGACGTTGAACAAGGGGCGCGCATATTTTTTGTGACTGAAATTTTCCGCGTAACTTTGGAACTGAAAGTCGCATTTCAATGAAACCGGGTCACACCCTTCGACTGGAGGAATGGATTGGGCATTATATAAAAGAGGCGTGGCATCGCCCATAGAATGTAGTATGAAGAAACTTGATTTATTGAGCCCATTGACTTCAAGTTTGCGCGCAAACCCGCAGGGCCCTGCTAGTTAAGTATATCGGCAGTTTCTTTCTCAAGACAAAGCTTTATGGGGCGACAAAACCGTGTTCACGATGCAGCGTTATTGTTCCAAATAATAATATTGCTTCAAATCGTTGATTGTAATTAGAGTGAACCGAAGTTCCAACACAACCGCATTTAACTGACAACGTTAAATCTCTTAAATCTTGGAAGGAAGGGAGCGGACGTACAAGGTAAAGTCTCTGATTGCGTTCAACCT
Source organism: Melieria crassipennis (assembly GCA_963668005.1). Taxonomy (NCBI): domain Eukaryota; kingdom Metazoa; phylum Arthropoda; class Insecta; order Diptera; family Ulidiidae; genus Melieria; species Melieria crassipennis. Next base: position 32,793,998 of record OY764963.1, on the reverse strand, counting down.
GGCGAACGCCAGAACGATCCTTGTCCCTGTCCAATCCAAGCTGATACACAGCCTCCGCGCTGCCCTTCTGGATAGCTATTTGGCACCCGCTGAATAGTGAACTAATGTGTGCAGCGTGTCCAATCCCCAGGACTTAAAATTTGGGTTGTGCGTAGGGTTTGGTGCCCGCCACGTAAAATCAACAACCAATGAAAGCCAAAAAGCAAGCCTTGGAAGGAACCCACAATGTTGACGACCACAGCAAACGATTTAAGGACCACGATTTGAGGATATGCACCTGGAACGTCCGGACCCTCTATAGGGAAGGTGCCTCTATGCAACTGGCGGAAGCCCTCACAAAATGTCAGGCTGACATCACCGCCACTTCGAACAACGGTCTGAGGCTGATCGATTTCGCCGCGGCACGAAACATGGTAGTTAGTAGCACCAGATTCCAGCACCTCGACATCCATAAGGCCACCTGGCTATCCCCCGATCAATCCACCTGCAACCAGATTGATCATTGATTGACGGAAGGCATGCTTCTAGCATTCTAGATGTGCGCACATTCCGAGGACCTAACATCGACTCGGACCACTACCTTGTTGCAGAAAAGGTACGCATGCGTCTTTGCGCAGCGAAGACCGCGCAACCTAGTTTGCAAGGAAAGCTGGACATCAGTAAGCTGCGATCACAAGGGGTAGCCGAAGCCTACTCCGCTCAACTCTCCAACCAGCTCGGTCGCTCCCCCTCTCCACCTGATGACATCGGCGAATTATGGGCCCACTTATCCCACTCTATGCGCGCCGCTGCAGAACATGCCCTTGGTTTTTGTCGCCCACCACCAAAAAACCAATGGTACGATGAAGAGTGTCGCGCAGCCACTGCAGCGAAGAATGCTGTCAAGAAGTCCCTGCAGTCGGCTGCTACGCGAGCCGTAACAGAAAAATACCGGGAGGAGAGGAAGAAAGAGAGGTGCCTTCTCAGACGCAAGAAACGGGAGCAAGAAAGGCGCGAGCGTGAGGAAATCGAGGAGTGCCGGAGCAGGAATACCGCCCGAAAATTCTTCCAAAAAGATAAGCGTCTCACGGAAGGATTTAAGCCCGCGGCATCTTCTTGCAGAGAAAAAAACCGGGATCTGGTTACAGATGCGCAGGGTGTACTGAGGTTGTGGAAGGAGCACTTCACAAAGCTGCTCGCAGGCGACGAAGGGAACAATACCGCTAGTGGTGAAGATGTCTAGACGGCACCAATCGACAACGACGGTGTGGATGTGCCACCGCCCAGCTATGACGAGGTCCGGGTCGCTATCCAGCGACTCAAGAACAATAAATCTGCAGGGCCGGATGGGCTACCAGCTCTGAATTGTTCAAGGCCGGCGGCGGTAAGCTGCTTGGGTGCATGCATCAGCTCATCTTCAAAATATGGCTGGAGGAACGAATGCCCAACAATTGGAACCTCAGTGCCCTTTGCTCTGTGCTGAAGAAAGGCGACCCTACAATATACGCCAACTACAGGGGTATCAGCCTACTTCCCATTGCATACAAGGTCCTGACGAGCGTACTATTTGAAAGATTAAAGCCACTCGCCAAGGCGCTGATTGGACCCTATCAGTGCGGCTTTAGACCTGGTAAGTCCACCATTGACCAGATATTTACTTTACGCCAAATCCTGGAGAAAACCCATGAGAATCAAATTGATACACACCATCTCTTCTTCGATTACAAGACAGCACTCGATAGCCCGATAATAAGGCATCGCTTATATGCCGCATTGTCTGAACTTGGTATCCCTGCAAAGCTCGTGAGACTCTGCAGAGCGACGTTGAGGTCAAGGTTGGAAGTAACCTCTCCGACCCATTTGATACCGTTCGCGGATTCAGACAGGGCGATCCTTTGTCCTGCGACCTCTTCAACTTCACAATGGGAAGTATTTTGCGTAAGGCTGGTGTTCATCGTAATGGCACAATTTTCAACAAAAGTGTCCAGCTCCTTGCCTACGCTGATGACATTGATGTCATCGGGCGTAACAAGCGAGATGTCACCGCTGCTTTTGCGGCTATCGAAAGAGAATCTGCCAAAATGGGTGTGGTGGTAAATGAGGGCAAGACGAAGTATATGCTGCCTACACGCATGGACTCGCAGCGGCTAGGGTCCCATGTCGAGGCCGACAGGTATACCTTTGAAGTTGTCAAGGAATTCGTCTACCTTGGCACCGCCGTTAACAGCACCAATGATGTCAGCCTGGAGATAAAGCGAAAGATTACTCTTGCCAACAGGTGCTACTACGCTCTCGGTAGGCAATTGAGAAGTAGAGACCTCTCTCGACCGACAAAACTTGCACTCTATAGGACGCTTATCTTGCCCGTGCTCCTCTATAGCGCTGAAGCATGGACAATGACACGAAACGACATAGCGGCTCTTGGAGTGTTCGAGAGGAAGGTACTTCGTAAAATCTTCGGCCCTGTTCGTATTGGCAACGAATATCGTATAGGAACCAATAACGAGCTGTATGAGCTGTATCAAGACATGGACGTAGCACAGCGAATTAACATCCAGCGGCTGCGCTGGCTCGGTCATGTCTGCCGTATGGACGACGAAGCTCCGGGGGAAAAGGTGTTCGATGCGATGGTTGGAGGTCCACGGCGAAGAGGGAGGCCGTGTCTCCGGTGGCAGGATCAAGTTGAAGAGGCCCTATCATCACTTGGTGTGACCAACTGGAGAAGGCGCGCGAGTTAAGGAATGTATTCCTTATCGCATCGACGCACCAAAAACAAAAATACATCAAAACATCATATCAGCCAGCAACAAACAATATTTATACAATTATATGCAAACAAATAGAACAAACGAAACTAACCCAAAATATCCTTATCTGTCAGCACACTAAACTAACTAATAACATCTGCTATCTGCTTGCAAGCAAAACCAATAAAGAAAGAAAATGTATTAGGTATCGTAAGTAACATTAAGAGTAACATGTATTCAGTTTAAGATCAGACTCAATAAACGCAATACGCATATGCTGGACAAAAACACAAACACCGTGTTTTTTTTTTTTTTTTTTCCCCTGTCGGAGGTGGAAAATCTTCGGAAGATACTGAGCTCCAGCCCAGCATGCCGGATTTTTACCGGCTAAAAACCAACCCCCCATCGTCGACCTTTATCCCCGCGGGACCGCCTCCCGGCATTACGTCGCGGGGCAGGTTTGGTCTTAGATAGACCTCAATCTGTTAGTCGCGCCTCCGCGCGTCGCTCCCATTCGTATCGCCGTTGTAGCGACATCACTTCCGATGCAAAATGGTCGACTGCTATCCAATACGTTTCCATTTCCAACATCTTGTGGATTAGTGTCTGTGGCGTTGGCATTGCCCCGAGCTGGTCCGCCAAGTGGCTTCGTTGTTGTTGGTATCGGGGGCAATCGAAAACAACATGCTCCGCGTCTTCGTTTGCTTTATGGCAATAATCACAGTGCGGGTCTTCCTCGTACCCGAATCGGTGAAGATAGGCCTTAAAGCATCCATGGCCTGTGAGAACCTGTGTTAGGTGGAAGTTGGTTTCACCGTGCTTTCTGTTTAGCCAGGTCTCGATGTCTGGAATGAGCGTGTGCGTCCAGCGTCCTTTCGTTGAAACACCGTGTGTCGTTTGTTAACTGGGGGCTCAAGCCGGTCCTTAAGCCATTTTTATCCTGCGGTGATGAAAAAAGGATACAATTAAATTAAAAAATTCCACGGGAAGTAGGACTTCCAGCACTAGTGTTTGAGAAAAGTGCTTAAATAATAAACAAAAAACGCCAAGGTATAAGTCCTGAGAAAGCGGATAATACCTTTGGAACAATTAACAGATCCTGGAATATTGGACAGTTAATTCATCAGCAAGGTTTTGATAACCTAAGCAGAAACTTCGATCTATCACGAAGCGGACGGACATCGAAGACATCAGGAGTTCTCGACGGTAACAAAGGAAATATATTTAGCAGAAAAAACAAAAATGGCAGAGTGACAAAAATGGAGCAGCGAATGGCTCAACTCACCGCACAAATCACTACGATGATCGCGGCTATGCAAGAACAGCAGAATACTTTTACACAACGATTGGAATCAGTGGAACGACACAATTCTCCACAGGCAACAACAATAAGTGAACACGAGGACGTTCAATTGAATATTAGTGATCCGAGAGAAATTGATCTCGATTTATTTAAATCTCTGCCAAGCTTCGACGGAAATAAAAGCCAATACAGATCATGGAGGTCACAAGCATGGACTTTCATGGAGGCTATTAAAAACTATAGTCAACATCCCAGATACTATAGCGCCCTGGGAACCGTGAGGACAAAGATCACAGGCCCCGCCGCTGATATCCTTACGAATCATAACACGAAAATGAATTTCTATGCGAGTATCAGTCGGTTGGATTACACCTTTGCGGATCAACGGCCCTTATACGTTTTGCTGGATGAGATGAAGAAGATCGTGCAAGGCAGGAAAACACTTACAGAATTTCACAGCGAGGTGTCCAAAGCACTCAATTTGGCACTATCAAAAATTGAGATGTCCGCGGAACAAAACAATGAAGCAATGATGGACTATACCAACCAGGAAGCAGTGAGAACGTTTATCCTCGGGCTAAACTCGAAATTCACTAGTGGAACATTATACAGCAACAATCCGGCAAATTTGGAATCCGCATATGCGATAGCCTGCACAATTCACCATGATAACCTGAATCATCAGTTCGAGATCCAAACAACTCCAGCGAGATTCAGCAGCAGTCAAGGATACGGACAACATTTCTACTATAAACAGAATACTCATCAACAACCACCATTCCAACCAAGGAATTTCAACAATGAACCACAGCAACAGCAACCTGCACCAATCCCAATGGACGTGGATAGTTCCAGACAGTTTGCACAGACAACTAGGAACAATAACGCTATAAATGGTAATTATAGCAATTCAAATAATATGTATAAAAGAGATAGGATTTATAGCAATCAGAATGTGGCTACACAAAATAAATTTCAAAGAATAAATCAGACTAAACACGGAGATTTAGAATCTATAAATTCTTCTAATTATGAATCAGGCAGTACCTTTTTAAAGCGAATAAACGGGCTGCCCTGCATTCAAACAAAGTGTGGTCTAACAGGCACACCCGTTACTTTGTTAGTGGACACGGGATCCACCAATAACTATATTAATATAAAATGTGAGATTGGAAAATCAATTCAAATTAAACCCTTTAAAACTAAGACATTACATGGCTACTCAGTCATACATTCTAAAAAAATAATTACAATGTATGACCATAATCTTGTATAACATTTTTCGAAATCAATGAACTAATCGAATATGATATGATTCTTGGTGAACAAGGATTACGCCAAATGAAGGCAGAAATCAATTTGTTCGACTATAGTTTGAGATACCAGAAGAAGAAAGTTCCAAGAGTTGATCCAGTTATAAATTATACTACTAATAATGAAAACAGGTAGATGAATTTATAATAAGCAATAATTATATCAGTGAAACATTGCCTGAACCGAAAGATCCGATGTGTTCAAAACAATATCCACATCACACTTCTGATCACGAATTTTTTAGGAAAGATATTGAGAAACCGTTAAATTACAGGAAGATCCAACCAAGCAAAATCCCATGTATTTCACCTACATATATGGACTGTACCAAAAAAGGACACCGATGACCAAAGTATACCCAAAAGACGGATGGTTGATGATTTCTTGGAAATTAACGCTCATACGACTACTGACAAACATCCAATTCCACAAAAAAGTTCATTAAATAATGTTATTACAAATGTTAAACAGTCACTTAATTAATTTAAAAATCAAATTATATTACTACAGGATAACGAAAGAAACGAAGTAGTTACCCAAACAATATTTCCCGGTCGATTTAGACATAAAATATTTTTTAAAGACAAACCAGACTTGTTAATTAAACTAAAAGACGTTATTAGACCAAACGTTACTAATGCGCTGAAAATAACTAAGGAACTAGTTTTTCATTTAAAAGATGAAATTATTAGTACTATCCCAAATTATACATTTGTACTCGCTGAAAATCAAATGACGGACGTTACTTCTATTAAGGAACAAAAAGAAATAGTTACGAAGGTACATACACGTGCACATAAAAACTACAAAAATAATACACAAGAAATATTATTGACTCATTTTTGGCCTAACATTAAGGAAATGTGTAAACAAGAGGCAATAACTATGTTGTGAAATATGTCTACAACACAGGTACGAGAGACAACCAAATATGAACCTCTAAAAAAGACACCGCAATTAGGAGATATAATATACAACAAAGCAACTAAGTGTAATAAACAAAAAGTGAAAGAAGATCGTGGGGACGCGATTTTAACAGTGAGAGGGAGGACAATGCATAAGAACAACATACGAAAACAAAACAAAACATGCAACTCCCAGGAACAGATTTCATAATCTCATCGATATTTGCACTTGGACTTTTCGGAAGTTACACACCCAACCAAAAAATGTTTACCTACTAACCAGACGACATGTATACATATACCACGGTTTAGTTTATATTTACCTAATAAAGAGGACAGTAATGTATAAAAATATCGGATGTATCAAAAATAAGAAAAAATACATAGGAAAATAAATTCAGTAACTTAAAAAATATTTGAAACTTAAGGGGGTATTACGATTTTTTTGGGCGATTTTCAATGAATTTTCAACTTTTTTTTTTGAGAAACTGAAAAACTTTTTTATTCAAATCTTTTTACACATCGTAGTATCAAACTTCAAGAGTACAAAAAATTTTTTTTTTGACATTTTCATTTAAAGTGTAATTTATAGAGGGCGCTGAAGTGGACATCCCAGTCGGCAAATCAGTTGCGGTTCCAGCTAGATCAGCAATTCTGCATATCTGAAATCGAAAAATCAAAGTGTTTTTGAAAGATAAGTACAATATCTAGTGCCCGACGAGAGGAAATTTTTCTAACTTTAAATGTAACAAAATGGCAGCACTTTAAAAAAAACATACGAAAAATGGTCGTTTTTTTGGGACGAAAAGTCGTGTAGAAAAAAAAATACGAAGTAAAAAAAAAAAGCTCTCGTCAGGCAGTCTTGTATTTAAAAATAAGTAGAAAAAAAATTAGGCCGATGGCATTACAGTTTTTCTCCCGAGCTGGAACCGATTTCAAAAACATGATTTCGAGAAAAACGCGTTTAAATGTTTTTTTGCCCTGCGTTCGCTTCTTTTTCGCGCATACATATAACAATATATATATCAATAACTTTTTTTCTAATGTACGGATCGATCTGATATTCGGGGGACGAATTCTAGACGCATATACGAATAGAATGAAACAATAACAAAAAAATCGAAAAAAAAAATTTCAAAAATCGTAATACCCCCTTAAGACCTTGAATCGCTATCTGAGGAATTAAAAATTACAAAAGTAGAGGCAATCACAAACACAATTAACTTTACGAAACTAGGAAATTTCTTCTCTGGAACACTTAATCTTAAAAATACAGACGAAGTAATTCAAGTATTCAGTAAGCAATCATATCAAATTCCAGTAATAAATATATTCAAATATTCGGATGTCCATGTATGTATCTTTAAGAGTGAAATTTTTATAATCAACAATTTTTACAATCAACAAATATCGAATAATAATAAATAGATGTCAAATGTATATTTTAACCCTACTAGCTATTAAACAACTACTACCTACTAATGAACACGCAATTTTTGAAATTCTTGTCCAACAATTTTTAACAGCCTTGAATAGCAGAAAAAACTGCCAAAAATTTTTTTTTTTCAAAAATCTATTACTATAACAATTTTTTGAATTTTTGAAAAAGCTCGTGTCTGCCCATAGCCAAGGGGATGAGAAAAATAAATTTTAAAGGTTTTTTGGTTTGAGATCATCTGATCGGTCAAAACCGTTCACCCCGTGCGCCCTGGACATTTTTGACGAGGACGCAGTGAAGGACGTGTAGCGGTCACATACGTCATTTTTATGTAAGACCAAAAAAACTATGTAAAGTTCAATAATAAATGATAACAATACAAAAAACTGCTTCCGGAAATCATTTGTAGTTTTCTAGTAATCAATTTTTGAATATAGCGCTCGGAAATGAGGTATTACATACTTAGTAATAGTATTTCATAGTATTTTAAATGTAAGAAAGTAATTTTTTAATAATTGACTGGCACGACAGCCCGCTTACGCGAGACTAAGGCCTAGTGTAAGAAAGGCTTCAGATAATTTTTAGATTTTTTGGTACACAGTAAAACCCAATGCCAAATTTTATTTTCCTGTACTTAGCAGATTTCATTAGTTCCAGAAAAATCGTATTTAGACGACTAGTTTACTAGTTTAGATTACTAGTTTAGGAACAATTGCATAAAAAAATAAAACATCTTGAAAACGCATGTAAACAAGTAATCTGACCTGTAATGTTCAAGAAATAAAACAAAAATTGACGTTTGTAACTTTAAAACAAAAACTTTGTTATATATTTAAATCGCCCGCTGGTGTGAAGCTTCTTTGGCACTAAAAAAGTAAAACGTCAAAAAGTCTCACCTTGTAAGCAGATTGCTGGGAGAAATAACATTAAAAAGAAATGGTTACAATCGTTATCTACTCTGGACATCAGTTGATTAAACTGCCTTAAAAAAATCATTAATTCATCCATGCCAATTTTGATTTCGAGCGTCTAGGTTGCATAATAATGCCACTGTGGGAAGTAGGTTTAGTGTTAAGTAAAGAACATTGTATCAATCAGTTGAATTTTCGGAAGCAACAATAAAGTAGCTCAGCTCCTAAAAACATTATATTTATTTTTAAATAAGCGTAAAGTTTAAGTTTATTAATATATATATTTATACATATACAGATAAACTTACAACACATACAACTTAACGTATCAAAGTATTGTGAAAAATTGATTAGTGGTTTACGTGTGCGTGTGTGTTCCACTGTGTACCACGCCAGGTTCGATAATCCGATACTGAATAGAGCTGTGTATTATTGCCACTCGAAGGCCACGTGCGCTATTAGCAGATATATCATTGTGGCTACGACGGTGGTCACCATGATCGGAAAGCCTACCTTTAGGTAGTAGATATAAGGAAAATTGTAGCCGTGCTTCTCAGCGACTCCGGCGCAGATGACGTTGGCGTAGGTGCCGACTATGGTGCCGATGCCGCCAAGGCTGCAGCCCATCACCACAGCCCAGAGCATCGGCTGCAACGGTAGCTTTGTGCCCATCTCTTCGTAAGAGGTGAGAGCCACACGAACCATCATATTGCCTATAGAATTGTCGGCGAGGAATGCGGATCCGATAGCGGAAAACCATAATATAACTATAATAGAGATTGACAGGCGATCATCGTCATTACTGCGGAGAATGATGCCGCGGGTCCAATCGCCGATGGTGTCGAAGAAGCCCAGCTCGTCCAAGCATTCAGTGAAAACGAACACCGTGGCTAAAAATAGCATGGTGGACCATTCGATGCGACCCAAAATACCGTCAAAGTCCTCGGTGTCCGCGATGATTAGCAGGAAGAGGGCGCCCAGCAGCGCAGTCCACGCCGTAGATAGATGGTGAAAATCCGTCATTATGTCGGTTAAAATCATAAAAATCGTAAAGGTCATAACGACAATGCACTTGGCGAGCAAGAGGCGATTGCGTATGGGGTACTGCTTCTTTAGGTCTTTCACCGTTTGTTCGTAGTTCGCCGTCGGAACGGGCATCTTTCCTAGCCGTAGCATTCGCTGACGCAAGCGCTCTACCTTGTTCATCACGGTGTCCCGCATGATCTTCTCGTCTTTTGAGTAGGCACTGATGCTCTTGGCGGTGCGGCTCCACACTTTGATAGCGCGCCGCAATCGCTCCACTTCGGCGCCATCCTTGTAGCGAAACTTGTTAGAGTTATGGTACTGTATTCGCATGTAAACATAAGCCGCGGCGGCTGCCGTAATCGTGGCCGGCAATACGTGCACCACAAAGTCGGTTTGGGTGACGCCCTGGATTTTGATGTATTCGTTCTGATTAATAAAGTCGTTGGGTGATTCACCGTTCGGCGTCACCGCAGAGCCGATATTCGAAGCCACCATCAGGCAAGTGAGCACTGGAATGGGGTTCAGCTCCATCACCTCGCAGAGACGCAGCGTGATAGGCGCCGCGATCAGTATCATGAAGATGTTGTCGAAGAGGGTGGCGCCCAGCACAGTGATTAAGCAAAGACAGTTCAGCAAAGGCCAGATGTGTCCGTTGGCCATCTCGTAAGATCGCACCGCCAAGTAATCAATGATGCCAGTTTCTGCAAAGATGGCAATAATGATGGTGAGGCCGAAAAGCAGCAGCAACTTTTCGAAATTGATCCACCCAATAATGGTCATGATTGATGGACGCATCTCAAGCAGAGCTAACATGCTGATCGCCAGTGTGCAGAATATGACAGAGGACAAGGCGCGGTGCACAATATCCATGGTAAGTAGAATGTAGTAACCGATGATAAGAATCAATGCCATGATCATGCCAATATTTACGGAGACTCGTGATGGTTCGCACACCAACTCCAAAGATAGCGGCGCGTTGACATTGGTTTTGAATTCGATACGAATTTTCGTGTCTTTAGCGTCACGATTTCTCAACGTAAATGCTCGACGACGAGCCACCAGCTTGGTGTAATCGAATAATTTTGGGTCCACCAGGTCGATCTCCCATTCATCTGACATCGGCTCACTGGTATTGTCTTCCTTCACTTTCAATATCCTCACAGTTAAACTGGACCCTGATCGGGCTGATCTGGTTTCCTCCCTGGCATGCAACACAAATGGCCCCATGAGTCTCATAAACACTCGACCCGATTTCGAAGGCTCGAGCATGTCATAATTCTTAATTTCTGGAGCCGGAGGTACGCACAAATAAAATGAACGTTTATGTTCGTGTTCCTGCTCCACGAGCAGAATGGTGGTGAATATTAACCACAAAAAAAGCAACAAACCCATTTTCACCCATCTCAGAATTTCGCGAATTCGTGTGCGCCTCTCGTCATCATCATCGTCCATGTCCCCGCCGCCGCGCAAACGACCAGAACGAGTCTCCGCGTTGTCAACAGTCCAGACTTCAGGTTCGGACCCTTCTTCGTCGTGACTTGAATTCGAATACGACATTTCAATGCTGTTTCTTTTGCTTCGATAACAAAGAAGAGAAGAATACAATTTCCGAATATGTGTATTTTCGGATTTTATGCCAATCAAATTTTTTGATTAAAAGTGCTTTTTTTCATATACACCGCAGTGCTAGAGTATAGTGAATGCCTTAGTGCAATTTTTAGGTTGTAGAGTTTAACGGGAGACGATTTTATATGTTACATCCGGAAACAGATGGAAACTCATACACATAAAGCGCAAAAACTAACACATTCACACATTGTGGTCACATTTTTGTACTGGAGCCACTTTGGTGGAAAAGAGACTGTTTGGCTATGAAATTATTTTATAAGAGAGAGCGAGATGAAGGGCTAATGTGCATTGACATTTCAAAATTTGAAAGAAAAAATCAAATTTTCATTTCATCAGCTTTTGCATCAGCAATGATGCATTTATACAACAGCAACATATATGTAATACTTCTATATTGGCACTAACGTATCTTCACAATGTGTTTTCATTCGGAAATCAAAGGAAGACAAGCGATGAGATAGAAAACACGAAATTTTGTGAATATATTTCTATGCGTGTATCAGGGGCGTAGCCAAGGGAGGGGTTTTGGGTGGCAGAACCCCCCCAAGCTTATAATTATTTAAAATTTTCAGTCACTATGCATGGTATATACGTTCCCACAAAGAAGATCTTTTCACTTTTAAACGTTTAACACTCCGATGCCCAACAAGGTCCGTAGGGACCTATGGCGTTTTTAAAAGCAATTATTTTGTATTTTATACGTTTTTGCCATCTGTCTGTAGTAAAAAATACATAATACAAACACATCTACACACATTATGTAACACTACATTATACAATTACAAGCCTTATATGCAATATTACAATAGAGGTCCCTGGGGACCTTGTTGGGCTTTGGCCGTTTAAAATGTTGTTGGGCATCCGAGTGTTAAAAGAATAATAATAAATTTGGTTGGTGAAACCGATATGATTTTTTTAAAAAGTTCCCTTCAGGCTCAGTACAACTACTTGCATGATCTAAAAGCATGTTTAATGAGTGTTTTAAATCGTCGGCTGGAATGTCCTTCAGGATGTCGGCACAAGCCTTTTGGATGGCTTCTACGTCCTCAAAACGCCTTCGTTTTTTTTATAAGGTTAAATATGAAAACGAGGTGAAAACGAGGAGTGGTACATTTTAGTCAAAAAATAAGTCACAATTGTCTATGGATGAGATGGCGCCTTTCGATAGCCAAAGTGTTTAGTTAAAATGCGATAATGTTATGTTTTTGAGATACTTAACTTTCGCCTTACCAAAGACTTTTGTAATTGTGATAGTCCGTTTTTCGAAAAAAAGCCTAACTTTAAAGATTTATTTTGCGACTATGAAAAATATTAGAAGATTTCTTTCCAAAGGGTTTATTGAACACATACTCAGGTACGTAAACAAAATTTTGTGACTGTTATTAAAAATTGTGGCGGAAGTGTCTGGGATCACCCGTGTAGGTGTATGGTATACAAAATAACAAAAAACATGAATAACACTGAGCAACAGCCAAAATTTTTCCGAGTTGTAGTAAACCTTTTCTAAAGGATTTTTGGTCGCTGATCACAACTGCGTACTTAGTTTTTTGATTGTTTGAGCGGTTTGTAAGTTATTGGTGGTTTTTGCTAGGAGGTGTTTTCCACAATTTTCCATCTTTGAATTTTTATTGCATTTATAATATGTTGAAAAACACGATAATTTTTTTATGACACAATAACGAATCCTCAAACTATATTTTTGACCATAGTCGATTTCGATTGGTCAAGGGTTAACACGGATATGGCTCTTCAAAGTTAAATTTTCGCGAATTTTTTATAAAAATTCATATAAATTCGGGGTTGCAATTTTCAACTAGGAGTTAGTGTGCAATGTATAGTGTAAGGTTGTAACTTAAACTTATAGAACAGATTTTTGTGTTGCATGAGCCATTCTCGGCCTATACTTATTAGAGTGTAAATGCGACTTCACGTTCTGAACACGTGTTTGTATTGAAATCTTCTAAAGCTCTTCGCGTCATTGACGAAAGTATCTAAAGTATTTTCGCAAGCGTCAATATTTGTCTTTCCAAGGGCATTAACAAAATTTGAATTGGTTCATTACTGTAGGAGCTATTCTAAAAAGAGTTGCATCACACAAGTAAAAATTTCAACCACACACACAGCAAACTACTTGTTGTTTTTCCATATTTCATTGCGACATATTTTCAGGGCGCAAAAAAATCAAAATACGAAAGTTGAAAATTTTATGAATTAAGGGCGTTTGATGAATGTAGCATTTTTATATTGCTGCCTAAAATTGTGCTCCAATATTATAGCTCAAAAGTAAATCCTTGCTTTTGTTGCTGAATTTATGAATGGAGAAGTTACATATTTGTACACATACTCTATTACAAACATGGTATTTCAAAAATGTCTTTTTTAATTGAAAGCCACAACATTCTTCTTTCACTATATGACAATATATATTTTTTGGAAGCAAAATTCTTTTGTGTATTCGCAATCTTGCAAAGTAACTGAAAATTTGACTTTGCAAATGAATAACTCTTGCAAATTTGAACCGATTTTAATGTTTTACATTTTAAATACATAGTTAGAGTATTGTTAATCTATGTTAAAAAAATGGCATTTAAGACTTCAGGTTTGTAGGAGCTACATGCATGTCATGGTCAAAAAACATGTAAAACGCCCTCTAAGGAGAACCATCAATATTTCCTAAGCCGCTCAAACAATCAAAAAACTAAGTACGCAGTTGTGATCAGCGTCCAAAAATCCTTTAGAAAAGTATGGTTTGATTTCAGAAAAAAAAAATAATGTCGATTTTGTTGCGAAAACAATTTTTTGGTTTATGTTATAGAAAACTACTTTCGAAATTGTTCAGTAAGTCGAAATGATAACTACATTGGATAAAAACTCCGGCAGATGTTGAACATGAATCATGAAAAAGATCACCCGGGTTGGTATAATTAAAGCGAAGGTTAAATCCAATTTTAAGGCGATTTTGGCTCATCCATGATTAATAACCGCCAAGTTTTGATGGAATCTGCGGTGGATCATTTATGTCCTGACAATCGCTTTTAAATCGCGAGTACCACTCATGAACTCTGCCAAGGGATAAACGATCATCACCATTAACTTGGTTCATCAATTGAAATGTTTTTGTTAAGATTTTACCAACTTTAAAGCAAAACTAAATATTGACTTTTTTAACCCTTCGTTTGGCACCTATGCGGATGTTCACATTCGTACCACAGTGGTCTAGCCAGACCACCGCATATTTCCATACATTTCTATGGAATTTGTACGTTTCTGTAGACGCATTAAAACGTATATATGAGCTATCCAGGTATAATCTTTTGGGTTTTCATTGTTCATTATGTATTTTTACTGAACCAAGTTACCTGTTCAGGTAGAAATATCAAGAAAAAACACAGTTTTTTGTAAATTAAAACTTAAATTTGTTTTTGTGAATTTTGTATTTATTCTAAGCAATAAAAATATGATTTTATGTGTTTTTTGTTATTAAATTTAATCATTCATCGATTTCTTCTTCGTTCTTACAACTGAAACAAATATAGTCTACTTTTGGGTGCTGTTGGCATACTGGTTCAGTGCAGGTTCAAGAATACAGCGAAATCCGCTCCGAAAACAGAAAATCATGGCCGGGGAGTTGAATATCTCGCAGAAGTCCATGAGTCGAATTTTAAAAAAGACTTGGGACTTGGGACCATTCTTTGTTCCAAAACCAGCCGTGGACTTTCCAGCAAGAAAGCTGGAAAGTCCAGCTTTAGCTTTATGGGCGCCGGCCCATAAAGCTAAAACGACTCAAACCTGGCTCAAAAACAATTTACCAGCATTTATTTCCTCTGAAGAATGGCCCTCTGGCAGTCCTTATTTGAACCCGCTCGATTACAAATTGTGGACAGTTTTAGAGGACATGGTTTGCCACAAACAAGATACCCCAACATTGATTCTCTTAAGACAGCTTTGATTCGTGCTGTGGCCAATTTTCCGATGGACGAGGTGCGTGCGGCTATTGATGATTGGCCAGTCCGACTTAAGTCGTGCGTGAAGGCCAAAGGCGGACATTTCGAATGAATGTTTACTTTTTGTATACAATATACATATATCAATAAATATGTAAACAAAAATTAGCTTAAAAACATTCATTACTTTTAATTTTATAGCATAAAACGTGTGTAACAGTATTTATGTCCCTACTAAGTAATATCAACAGTGAAAAAATGAAAAGTGTACACCTCTCACAAAACTCATTTGCACACAAAGTTTACACTTTTTCTTTTCAAGCGATTCCGTAAGCAAAAGTGTACACCGGATACAAATCGACAATTTTTATGAACGAATTCAAACTATAACTTTGAAAAAAATGCTCTCAACAAAGTTTGGCGAGTTTTTCCACTCACTAAACAAAGTTCAAAATTAAATTACTGCGATTATATGTGTAAATCTCTTCATATCTCACACATTTCTATAGAAAATATGTTGGTGGTCTGGCTAGACCACTGTGGTACGAATGTGATATGACGGCCAAAATGTCCTTATAATTATCCTTTTATGGCACGGATCCTTATAATTTTTTTTTCAAATGAAAGTGGACAAAAAGATAGGAAAAGTCATAGAATTTCCTAGTTCTAGCTCAATTAGAAGTATATTATAATTACAGTCAAAGTTGAAAATGGTCTGGCTGGACCACCGTGCCAAACGGAGGGTTAAAGGTGCAGTACTTTAAAAAACATGTAATACTGAATTGGTAAACAATTTTTTTTAAAACCCCTCCCATGACCAAGTTCTGGCTACGCCCCTGGCGTGTATACATGTGCACTTCTACACATGAACAATTGTCAAACTGCTCCAGGGGCGGTTGAAGAAAAAGCTAGGCCGAAACGAGAAAATGTTTACAAATTGAAAGTTTAACTTATTGTGAAGAAATTCTGTTTTTTTTTCGTAAAACAAAGTACCTGCAACAAATATTAAAAAAGAGTTTGGAATAAAACAAAATATTGAATAATACAATTGAGTTGGTTTTTATTATTTAAAGAAACATTAGAAAAACTTAACAAACAATATTAATTTTGTAAACTTATTTCTCACGTATACAGATTTTGTGTCTCTATTCCATAACATACAACCCAACTTATATAGAATCAGTTGCAAGAACCCCGCACCAAATATACTTAAAAACGCTATTACTAATACTATTTCTAATAAGTACTAATTACTAATACTATATTACTTATAATATTCCAAATACTAATACTATTTACTAAATACTAAATATTATTTAATTAGAAATTACGAGCATTTCTCCCGCATCGGCGTCAATCAGTGCTTTTTCCCGCAAATGGGAAATAAGCTCCTCCAAGCTCGTGACCCGCTTTTGTAGATAGTTCGATAAGTCGATTTTACAAATTTCAGTACGCGGCTGGCGCGTTTTGGTGTCGCGACGTCAGGTGTGCCAATTTCTGAAACGTACCTCGGTTCTGCAAATTGTCTTTTTGTCGACCCATCGTGTGTACGAGCACTGGCGCGTTTGGGTGTTGTTGCGCAGTTAGATGTGTTGTGATGTGATGTTGGTGTTGTTGAACAGCTGCGTCTTGCTGCGCTTGAGGTACTTGGTAGCTGGTCTGCCACTGCACCAAAACATCACATGAGAATAAAGTTATCGCTTATGCACAGTAATGTATATACGAGTATGCTTACCCAAATCCTGCTCCCGGTCGACAAAACTCCTCATGTCTGCTTGTACCAGACGAATGGATGTGTTGTGATGTGATGTTGGTGTTGTTGAACAGCTGCGTTTTGCTGCGCTTGAGGTACTTGGTAGCTGGTCTGCCACTGCACCAAAACATCACATGAGAATAAAGTTATCGCTTATGCACAGTAATGTATATACGAGTATGCTTACCCAAATCCTGCTCCCGGTCGACCAAACTCCTCTTCACTCCATGTACCACACGAAGTCCGGGGAGTTTTAAAGACGGGATCGCGTCAGGCCTTAGATACCGTCTATGTGTTACATCTTGGTAGGCTTCATAAGGGAAGCGACTTGAGCAGAGATACATTTTGTCGCTGCTGGCTGCAGCGCCTAAGCCGCACGCATTCGTCCATTCGGTGCGCAAATTTGCATCTTTCGGAAATCTAGCGAAAATGAATTCGTGTTTACATATTTTTTTTTACATATCACTTATTTACTTACATGTGCAAAATGCGGTCTGCGCTTTTTGCTTTACGGCAAACACAGCAAATCCTCACCATTTTTCTCAAATTTTTTATTTCCACAAATTTGTGTATTTTTCCCGCTTGAACGCACCTGACTTTTTGAAACTTTTGAAATATGTCAAGGTATAGTACATTCGTTTATCCGTTTTCTCGCTCATATTTCACTATTGCTGTACTGTGATGTTGGCGAATGTACTTAGGGTTTAGTGCCAATATAGAAGTGCTACATATATGAACAGCAACGAGGAATAAATGCCTCAGCGCTGACAGAAAGGAGAGCACAGAAAGAACTAAACAGTTCATACGTATAGGTAACTATGTGTGGAAAAGAGACAGCTTTGCCAGCCGCCACCACGTGGCACCTTGTCAGATTCGATTTTGACATTATGTGAAATTTCAGTGAACGTGGTGGACGAAGAACTCGACGCAGAAAAATAAACGGCTTTTTAAAAGGATTTAAAGATAAGTATAAAGAAAATTAATAAAATTAAACAAATTAATTAACATAATAAACTTTTTAACGATATTTACAGGGGTTTTCAAAACGGATGAAATCAATTTCAGCGTCTTGACGTCTACAAAGCTCCCAACTCAAAAATAAATTATTATTGTTTCATGTAACCTTGGGTTACTATTTACTTGACTAATTTTTGTTAATTCTATTGCTTTTTGGTATTGTTGTATGCTAATTTATAATTAATTTTTGTATTTGTTAAGTAAATTGTTAAAATAAATGCAAATAATTACAAAATTTGTATTCAGGCAGGTGCCAGATTTCACTTTCACTCGAAATCGAAATTGAATCCGACTGAAATCGAAATTTGGGGTGCTGCATTTCAATACTGTCGATTTCATTTTCGAAAATGAATTCATGTGAAATGACAAGTGCCACATTTCGATTCCATTTTTTTCTATGTGATTTGAATTCGAATAACTGCGTTGAAGTGAAAACGATCGCAAAACCAGTAAATCGGAAAACAGAGGCACAAAAAATGTAAGAATATTGCAATTTTTCGAAAAAATAAAATTATTTACACTAATTTTTACTTTTACATCAGGAGGAAAACATAAGAACGCTGCGCAAGAAGCCTTGCTAATTTCTTTCATGCAAAAACACACGGACATGGCGAAGGGGTTCATAAAGGGAGATCGCGTGGCTGTGGATGCACTGTGGAACGACATCACAAAAGACCTAAACAGTCAAGGTCCACCCCAGAAAGATGCTTCGGGTTGGAAAAAAGTAAGGAGTTAAAATTTGTATTCTGCATTACATTACCTTTATTGTTTTAATAGGTTTGGATCGATTGGAAAAGTAATATACGAAAGAAGCTCGCCCACAACAAAGCCGAGCTAGAGCTACTGGGGGTGGACCATTTAACCAATATATGATTTCAACGGCAGAAGAGTCCGTGGCCACGATCTGTGGTATCTACACTGCAGTCGAAGGCATTGCACACACTCTCGACTTCAGTGTAGAAGACTCAGCCACTGTATCCAATGATCTCGATCATCTGGATGATGATGACGATTTGCCTGGGCCAAGCAGGCCAGTGTGTGTGACACCGAGAAAAAGAAGAGCAGAACCACCGTTAGAAGTCAATTTAAAAAAAATTTATGAGTGAACAAACGAGTGAAATAGCAGAAATTGCAACAAATATATGTGAACATTTGGAAGTGTCGAAAGAAAATTTAAGAGTGGCTAAAGAAACCGAGGGAGACACAAGAAAAATTTATAAGTGTTTCGACAAACTTTGTAATTTAATATCGGAACAGAATAAGGAAACTAAAAGGCATAATATGCAAGTGGAAGAGCTACTACATGCACAAAATGTAATAAAACAGAAGAAACTAGAAATCAAAGAATTAAAACTGAAAATTGACCAACATGCAAACAAAAAGTAAATTTTAACATCTAATTTTCCTGTTATTTACTAGAACCAAACTGCTGTTATGTTTGTATTGTTTTACTTGATTATTATTTTATTGAATTGAATATGAGTTCTTATCACCTGTGTAATAGAAATAGATGCTGAAATAAATTTTAAGTGTGTTTATAAAATACGCAGCCTTTTGTTGTTACAGTTTGATGTCTGCTGCTGAGTGATGGTGTTGCATGGGCATGCGACTGCTGTATCTGTGTTTGCGTTTTAATATCTTAAATTTATATTATTTGCTATTTCATCCCTTATTCTGCTGTTTATTGTTAAATGTTAATTCTGCATTTACTTCAGTTATTTCATAGCTTTCCGTTGTTTCACTTGGTACCGCAAAGTTCCCATCATTTTCGTCCTGAATCTTGTAATGTCTGCAGATATTATGCAATGCACAACATACATTTATCATTTGCACGACTTTTTGCGGCTGGTACTGAAGACAACGGGCTAAACACCTGAAGCGGCTTTTCAGAACACCAATTGTTCGTTCAACCACATTGCGAGCTGCTGAATGCTTTATGTTGAATGTGTGCTTACAAGTTCCTGCTTCTGGATTTCTATATGGAGTCAAAAGAAAAGACTCCAGCGCATATCCAGCATCCCCTAGAAGCCAGGAATTGCGTTCACCGCCTTCAAAGCTTCTTACAAGGTGTTCTCGAGCCCTGCTCATACTCCAAATGAACGCGTCATGGCTCGATCCTGGATGACGCGCATCGACACCTTTGATGATCATGTTGTAATCGCATATCTATGTAATTGTAGGTCTGTCAGTCCGGAACATGTATACTTATACAAGTACTCATACACAGCCATATGTGTATACTTACAATCATAGCATTAATGCTGAAATATCCCTTTCTATTGTAAAATAGTGATTCATCGTGATGCGGCTTTGTTATTTTGATGTGCGTGCCATCGACGCAACCTATGTCACCGGGAATGCGAAAATTTTCGAGAAAATGCCGCTTCGACTTGCGACGCTCGTCATTAGAGCTATTGAATTTTATCCAGGTAGCACAAATCTTTCTTTCCAAAATGGTAAGGTTTCTTGTCAAAACTTTAGAAACTGTGCTACGGTTCAAAGCGATGTCAGCATCCTTTCCAACTGATTTTTGGAAACTTCCTTCTGCTAAAAACCGTAGAGTGACTGCTAGTTGAAGCTGGGCAGGAATTGAAGATGATGGTAGGTGCGGTGAAATAATTCCTAACAACATATTGAACGCATCTCTTTGTTCACGCGGTAGTATGATATGAACCTTAAATGCAGTTACAAATTGTAATTACAAACTCGCAGCCAAATAATATTTCAAGACACTTACACTGCCTCTGTAAGTTCCATGGGATTGGATTGGTCCCTTAATGCACGCCGCTTAATTTTTTCGTAAGCGTTTCTCTCTCGTTGAATGGTTAAAACCGTGGTAATAAACACTGCACTCATCTTTACAAATCTCACAAGAAATGTTTGTTTCAAATTTAATAATTAAAAATTCAACTGAACTTCAGTCGAAAGTTTATTGTGAATCGATTTCGAAGCTAAACTTCAGTCGAAAGTTTATTGTGAATCGATATCGAAGCTATGAAAACGAGTGGAATACAGCACATGCAAAATGAATTCACTCGATTTGCAATTTCGATTTCAATTCGATTTCGATCGAAATCTGGCGCCTGCCTGATTATTTAATTTCACATCACCGCTGATGGAATTTTATATCAGCGGTGATGAATTTAGTCATCAGTGGTGATGAGCTTTCCCATCAGCGGTGATTAGCACCGTTGATGGATATTTACATCAGCGGTGATGCATTTACACATCAGTGGTGCTGAACTTCTTCATCAGTGCTGACTGAAAGCGTGCATTCAATTTTAATAGGAGTAAATGAGACAGCTGTATGTTTCACAAGCTACTGAAGTTCGTGTGTTGAAAAGTGATGCAAGATCACATGTACACAAAAGTTTCCATCAGTTTTTTCACAAAGCCCTTAAGAACGTGATGGGAAAGGTGATGGAAACTTTAATCAGCGCTGATAGTCAGATGATGGGTCACGTGAGCATCACTGTCCCGCAGGGATACGACTGCTGCGAGAAACATTCATATGGAGACCTTTCGATGTCCTTAAACAAAAAATGGAACTATAGCGTTCTAAACTTTGGTGGAATCAAGGTTCCTCGTTATAGTGATACTTAGGGCTTTGGTACGAATTTCTTCTATTCGATTACGTGTTTCGTCGGATTACGGACCCTGGTTCGGACTTGATTCTGTCCACTATCCAACTTTTCGCGTTATTTACACTGTTGAGACCGCCGACGAAGAGAATCTGATTGATCTCTGAGTCGGCGACTCACGCCCCTCCCGCACACAAACACACACACACACACTCACGAAAGCACTCACTCATTCACTTACGCACGCACGCACACAAATATACTCTATCTCTCTTCCTTTACCCGCTTTCTTTCCTTTCCAAAAATTAATTGACTCCCTTAGTTCTAAGCTTAAAACTTATAATTGGTTATTAAGAAACACTACGAGCGACCACACGAAAATAATAAACGCCCTCGCTACGCCCCAAATCCAAACCGTCGCCATCTTTTATTTCCGTCGGTCACTGCGGTAAGATTCATGGTCCTTCAAGCCGGATATGCGAACTCGCGCCGCGTCCAATAAGAAACATTTAAAACAAAGTGGACCAAGTGACACACAGTGAACAGTGAAAATTACACATTATTACACAAATAATTACCCACAGTGAAACAAATCCAACCAAACAAGGCGACAAAGTTACACACAAAAAAATTATTAAACATAGTACGAAACACAGTGACAGTGCACAGAGTGTATCCACAGAACCCCGCCCCCCCAACCAAAACATAATAATAATAAAAATTGTGAAAACAAAACAAATTCACAAATTCCAACAGTTCACATCCAACGAAAATACAGCACAACAAAAACCACAGTGCAGTGACAAAAGTGATAAATAAAGAGAAACAAAAGTGACGGCGGCAAAACCAACAAAAAAAAACAAAGCTTCACACAAAATCACAACAAAACAAACAAAAACACCAAAGTTACAGAATCACAAAATCACATAAAACACAGTGCAGTGAAAAAAGAAAAAGGGTGACAAAAGTGACGGCGGCAAAACATTATAAGTGCACATACAAAAATACACAAGCACAAACAACAACAACAAGCAACGAAAGCGCAGCAGCACCAGCTGACCAACCAAACGACCCAGTAGGACACGCAGCGCACAAAAAACACGGTTTACGATTCCCCCCCTGAATGATGCCAAGTAAGGCCGATGTTATCCTGCCGGTCACGGGCACCGATCACGGATAAAATTGTTGTGGCTTCAATTTAAAAGAGAAAATTGGGAGAGCGAACGAGCGGATAAAATTTGACCGCACCGATCACCGGATGATGAGGCTTTCGATGCCAAATCAAACGATCAAATCAGTGTTGCGTCGTGAGATTATTCACAATAGTTGTGTTTTGGGAACAAATTTGTTCCCTTTTGGTGAAAATGTGTATGGAATGAGCAAGAAAATGGTTGGTAGCAACCCTTATTACTAGCGTGTGTTTATATTTGTGTTTTCGGTGGAAAATAAGAAAGAAAAATGGAAATTTAAATCGTAAATAAATATTGTGATACTTTCACACACATATTATACTAATGTCATGTATAAATTATTAGCATGATACAACAATATACAGGTAGTTTCAATGCGACAGATAAAAATAAAATTGACAATTGGAAAAAAATATTTGTTTACAAATTGTGTACTACTATTTTCATTTTTGCTACAGAGCTGCAATTTCACACAATTAGTTTATGTAGTATATCATTCAGTTTCTGTATTTCTACTTTTTTTGCACCCTTAAAATTTTATTTTTATTTGTCAAAAAAGCAAATGACTTTTAATTTTGCTCGATTGAATCTACCTGTATATTTTTGTATCATGATTATTAGCTAAAAATGCCAAAAATTTCGGCCCAATCAACTACTGAGGCGCTGATAACAATGTTCCAGGAGCAGGAATCTGTTTAGAAATGTTTGCTATTCAGACCGATGCAAGCGCGAAAAAGAATTTTACATTTTAATTGCTAATTGTAGTAGAAAAAGTAAAGTCCCAATAAAAAGTAGTAAAAGTAAGCGAAAAGCGTAGTGGTGACCGGCGATCAAATGACCGTCAGCATAACATGCTTTGGGCACGGAGTAGAAAAATTACAACGAGAGTGTAAAAAGTGACGTGACCGACGATCATTTGACCGGCAGCATAACATCGCCCTAAGTAACCAAAACCCCCATTTGGTTCCCCCCCAAAACGATATAAAAATTCGGTAAATCATACCGTAATTTATTTTTAAGAAAAATCAATTCCAACAGTTCACATCCAACGAAAATACAGCACAACAAAAACCACAGTGCAGTGACAAAAGTGATAAATAAAGAGAAACAAAAGTGACATTTTTAAGAAAAATAAATTACGGTGTGTAAGCGGACGTTGCAAAAGCGCCGTTGCTAAATCGTTCGATTTTACCGCGCTAACGTTCCGCTTGAGCACATAGGTACTCCGGTACCTATTTCCCGTTTGCTATTTGCCGCCCATTTCCCCTTCGTTGCTAACCGCTTAGGCCGATGTTATGCTGCCGGTCACGGGCACCGATCACGGATAAAATTGTTGTTGCTTCAATGTAAAAGAGAAAATTGGGAGAGCGTAATTTTTCTCTTTTACATTGAAACAACAACAACTTATCCGTGACCGACGATCATTTGACCGGCAGCATAACATCGACCTTAGGGCTGCGTCGGATAACTTTTTACTGCACATGAGAAGTTTGGTGTCGGATACGTATACTTCACTTAGGCCGATGTTATGCTGCCGGTCAAATGATCGTCGGTCACGTCACTTTTTACGCTCTCGTTTTAATTTCTCTACTCCGTGCCGAAAGCATGTGATGCTGACGGTCATTTGATCGCCTGTCACCACTACGATTTTCGCTTACTTTTACTACTTTTTCCGCACTTTTTATTGGGACTTTACTTTTTCAAATACAATTTTCAATTAAAATGTAAAATTCTTTTTCGCGCTTGCATCGGTCTGAATAGCACACATTTCTAAAGGGATTCCTGCTCCTGGAACATTGTTATCAGCGCCTCAGTATTTGATTGGGCCGAAATTTCTGGCATTCTGAGCTAATAATTTATACATGAAATTAATATAATACGTGTGTGAAAGTATCACAATATTTGTTTACCATTTAAATTTACATTTTTCTTTCTTCTTTTTCACCGAATATAAACACACGCTGGTGATGAGGGTTGCTACCAACCGTTTTTTGCTTATTGCATACACACTTTCACTAAAAGGGAACAAATTTGTGCCCAAAACACAACTATTGTGAATAATCTCACGACGCAACACTGATTTGATCGTTTAATTTGGCATCGAAAGCCTCATCATGCGGTGATCGGTGCCAAGGCACATTAATAAGGTAGTGGTGGCAACACAGCTGATTAAACTTTTTTTTTCAAATTTTCTTTTGCTTTATTCTCATTTTCTTTTGATTTTTCGCGAATGGGCATGCTAATTCTCAAAAATTGGTAAAATTGTTTTTGTGTTGTTTGTGTTTCGATTTGATTTTGACAATCAGCATGCCCAAAAGCACTAACAAAATACATGGGAATTTTGTTTTTGCAGTAGTGCCATCACCTTATTAATACACCTTGCTCATGCAGTTTCAAACCTTCCGACATACTCGACACCTTCCGCGAGTATTTGCGTAACAACGAGAAGGAAGTCTGCTAGCGTCGAGTAGCAACGAGAAGCTGCTCGTTCAGCGTCGTGTAACAACGTTCAGTTACTCGACAATTTAGAGGTACCGAAAAATGAGTACCTTTTTTTTGGTTTCTCTTCGGATAAGTGTTCCGTTTTTGAAACTGCACGTGAAGGCGTCGAGTATAAATGGATTTATGCAGCTCTCTAGTACCAACACAACTCCGTTGGTTGGTTATTGCAACTTTTTCTCCTTCCATCCTTCTTTGGTGTTTATATGCGTAGCCCTTATCTTATTTCAAAATTTTAAATTTTGTAGCTTAGTCATTACCAGATATCTTAAGGGGCACAACTAGTTTGAAATTTTGAAAATTTCGTTTTTTTTGTTTTTGCATTTTTCGATAATTTATACCTTTAAAAATAACATATTAAAATCTTAAGTGAAAATCTTAAATAGTTTCTGAGTTACAGCCTTCTACATAGCAGCTTCTCAGTACAATGAAACCAGTACTTTTATCTTTAAACGCGTTTTTCTCAAAACTACATTTTTCAAATTTGCTGCAGCTGTAACTTGATAACAAATCATCCGATCGACTTGGGTCTTTTTTTAGCTTATTGTGTATTTGTTTTTCCATACAATGACCCTCCAGTTTAACCCTCAATCGCCCACCCTGAGTCCAGGGGACTCACTACGAACTTTAATAAGTTCGTACAGGTTGTGTTTTTATGTTTCGGCGTCCAGCTTCCGTATACCTTCATACAGGGTTGCGCTGAACGCGAAGACGATCGGAAGTTAGCGCACTACAATTACAAGGCTGAGTTTTGGCATGGAGTGAGTCCCGGGGACTCAGGGTGGTGTTTTGTGTTACAAAAATTGTACTTGTAAATTTTTTTTAAAACGTGTTAATTTAAATTTAGGATGCCAAAATGGCTGCGAAAAGTTCAACAATTGAGATTGTTAACCCTTTGAGAAGTTTTGCTACTAACAATTTGCCTTAGTTGTGCTAAAAAGGTATGTGAGGTATGTGCACAACATATGAAATTCAACCTGCTGCACGTTTTCTTATATTATATAATGAAGTATTACTTTAAGTTTTTTTCTGAATAGTTATTATTAATAATAGTTATTTGGTTTTTAAGTAATTTATGTAAAAAGAATTTTTTTTGTTAATTTATTTATATCTTTTATTTTTGTAAAATGTTTAGTGTATGTTTTTTTTAGTATTTTTTTCTATCAATTAAAAGGTTAATTTTTATTTGAGTTATGTAAAGATATGGAATGATATCTATTACAAGAGGTCTTAAGGGAGTGTTCCTGGGTAGAAGTTTGAAAAAATCGATTTTTTTTTTGGCGTTTTATTGTACCTTATACTATATACTATCACCCCCCAAAGTCGTTTTTCAATCCGCATACTCAGTACCCACTTTTTTGCATGTTAATTGAAGTAATCTCAGCTCTTTTTGCTCTGCTGATACATTGCGCATGATACTTTAAACGCGTTTTTCTCGAAACCACATTTTTTGTACTGGCCGATAATTTTTCTCAGCAACTATGAGAGGTATCGACTTGAAATTTTGGGAAAATGTTCTAGATAGTTTTCATTGGATGCTAAACCAAAGTTTTCATCAAAAAATTATTGTTAAATATATTTTCAAGCACTCTGAAGGTAAAAAAAGGTGGCAAAACTGGACAATTTTTTTTCATATGGCCGCCATTTTGTTTCTAATCAACATTTTGACTAAAACTGTGGTTTAGCATCCGCGGAATTTATTGCAGAATAATAATTTCATACCCATTTCTGTTTCAGATTACTGGTTCCCGAAATTTATTATCGGCCAGCAGTGAAAACAAGGTCACATTGACCACTGAAAATTTGTACTTAGAAAATAAAATTGTTTGACACAAATATGAGTTTCTGTTCTCCAAATAATAAGGAACAACAAGCAAAAAACCAGAATATTGCATGTTGCCTTGTAGCTCCAAAATAAATTTTTTGAAAAACAGCCTAAAATCGGCATTCTACCCGGGAACACTCCCTTAATGTGGCCTACAAAAAAATAAAAAAACATAAAAATTTAATAGGTCTTGCGTTATTTCCAAAACAAAAATTGTGAGTCCCGGGGACTCAGGGTGGGTAGATACGTGATTTTAATAGGGGTGGGTGATTGAGGGTTAACGATAGGATGAAAAGTATAATTATGCCAGGCCAGAAACCATCAGATTTTTCAGCAAAATTTTAATTTTTTTTTCAAAAAACCGCCATTTTGTTGCATTTTATTTTTTTTTTACAACCGAGGGTCATTGTATAGGAAATATAACCTAGTTAAGTAAAATTTTTGGTTTTTTTGATTTCAGGCACTGCGAAGGCTACAATCACTGCAGCAGTGGGAGAACCTTTTTTTTTTGAAGACTCAGGAGATGGCGGATAACTTGCTGAAAATCGAATATTTTCATTTGAAAAAATTACTTTGTATTCATTATTTATGCATAAATACTCATGGGCTGAAAAGTCTTTGGCCTGACATAGAGATGGCGCCAAAAATTAAGAATTATTGTGTTGTACATGGAAAACCATCCTTAACTTAGATTCTGTCAAAGTTTCATGACATTTGGTTGACTCGTTTTCAAGTTATTGCTTTCGAAGTGACGCTACCTCTGAATTTTTGTAAACAATGGAAAAAAGTGAATTTCGTGTTTTGATAAAACATTGCTATTTGATGGGCAAAAATACAGTGGAAACAAAAGCATGGCTTGATAAATGTTATAATACATCTGCTCCACCAAATTCAACTATCAAGTATTGGTTTGCTGAGTTTCGTCGTGACCGTACGAGCACCAGTGATGCACCGCGTTCAGGGAGGCCAAATGAGGCAGTTAATCCGGAAAACATCCAACAAATCACGGACCTTGTGTTAAATGATCGCAAAATAAAATTGAGTGAGATAGCTAACATCATAGGCATCTCAAAGGAACGCGTTGGTCATATCATTCATGAACATTTACACATGCGGAAGCTGTGCGCGCGATGGGTGCCGCGTTTTCTGACAATTGACCAAAAGCACCAGCTCATTCTGCTCGCGATACGACCGAAAAATTAGAGGAATTACGCTACGAAGTCGTCAAACACCCACCGTATTCACCAGATTTAGCACCCAGCGACTATTTCCTCTTTCCCAGGTTGAAAAATTGGCTCGCCGGAAAAAGATTTTACTCAAATGAGGAGGTCGAGTTGGAAACAAACGCCTATTTTGAAGAGCTTCACGCGGACCACTATAAGAAAGGCATCGAAATGTTGGAAGACCGTTACACTAAATGCATTACTCTAAATGGAGATTATGTCGAAGATTAAAATCATTTTTGCACTAAAAATATCGTTTTTTCATTGTCAGGCCAAAGACTTTTCAGCCCATGTATCTGCAAAATTTTAAAACATTCGATGCAATACTTCACAAAATTCAAAAATCACAAAAATCTCCTTTTTTTCAGGCGGTCAAACTAGTTGTGCCCCTTAATACTTCCTTGTGTACATTTTGGCCCTCATTCTCGTAGTGGCAATCTGTACACTTGGAAACATTTCGGAAAATTTTTTTTAAATTTTTCTAAAGATTTTTTTCATTTCTCGTGACGTGTTCGATTGGTCCTCAATCCCGCAGCGGCAATCGATACACTTTCTTGTGTACATTTTAGCCCTCAACCTCGCAGTGGCAATCTGTACACTTGAAACAAATTTTTTTGGAATTTTTTTTGGAATTTTCAAACCTTTTCGGTTATTGTGTTGTGTATACATTGGCCCTCAATCTCGTAGCGGCAATTGATACACATTCAAAATTTATTGGTGAATACATACTTTGATAACACATCTCATTCGATAGAGGACCTCACTAGATGAAAAAGTGTCAAGGGATTTTTCCCGGGATGTTCGAGTTTTTTTTTAAATGCAGTTTAAAGATGGCGGCTTAATGCCCCTTACTGAAACTTTTAAAACATCATATCTCTTGACTCAAATGTCAGAAAGGAATAATTTTTACGTCAAATGAAAGCTAATGATATCAAGTCGATGACACAATATCTTTTTTGGAAAAAATTTATGAAAAAGGATGTGAAGGACATCAACTAAATGGTTATCCTTGAATATTCTGGAAACCGTGAGAGCTAAATTTATATAAGTGACTTCTGGTAAAAAAGCATTCAAACATCTATACTGCTTATAAATTTCATGTAAATCGCTTTTACAGTTAAGACTCTACAACGATTAAAAAAATGTGCTTTGCTACATTCGATGTTTTTAGTAAGCAGCTACGAAATATTCTGTACATACACTATGATTAATAAGTACCGGGACTGTGTCAAAAAAACAAAATTGTTTTATTCTTCTGGTAAATTTATTTTATCCCCTTCAAAATAAGCCCATCTGAAGCAATACACATATGCCAACGCTTAATCCAATCGTCCATGCACTTCTGGACCTAGCCTTCAGCTCTCGCGTCGCATTTTCTTTTATGACCTCCATGGACTCAAATCTCTTTCCACGAAGCGGTAACTTGAGTCGGGAGAACAGGAAAAAGTCACATGGTGCCATATCTGGAGAATAGGGAGCCTGATCGATGATATTCACACTGTGTTTGTTCAAATAATCGCGAATAATGTTTGCTTTGTGAGCTGTTATCGGCCCACAAATCCGGTCGTTTTCTACGAATAGCATCTCTCAAACGCCTCAATACTTCAAGGTAATACTCTTTATTAACGTTTTGACCGGTCGGAACGTATTCATAACACAGGCCGACAAAATTAGAACAAATTTCAGACCCAGAAACCAGAGTATACTTTTCCGAAGGTTTTTGGTGCGCTGAACAAGAATCCGGCCTCAGAATTGCTCCCTCACCTCTGGTTTCCGAGATATCCTAACCTAAAAGTGCGAAAAACGTGGTTTTTGCCCATATTTGAGGTTATGTAGTATAATGTTCTTGATTTTTACTTTAAAATCTTTTCCGGCATCTTAAAGTACAAACCTTGCCCTTTCAAACGCGCTTTAGTTTGCTCAAATATCTTTTTTTGTCTTTGAGATATCCTATGCTGAAGTTCGGAATACGCACGAATTTCTCAAGTTTCGTACACCTACACGTTTAGTAAAAACAAAGTGTAAAACCACAACTTTTTGAAACGATAGATGTTTTAAGGGTGACAAGACATCGCGAATCCAAAGTACATATCAGTTTGTGATAATTAATTAGTTTAAACAATTTGTTTAAACAATTTACTGCACAACATACAGTTTTTCTGAAATAAACACCGACATCAGATCCTTTGCGAGAAATACCTTCGAAATAATATTTGTCTATATTGCATTTCATGTTGGTGTAAACAAATTATTAAATAATAAATTTTTCAGTGATTATTTCATAATTTAAATGTTACTGTCAAACGACGCCGGAGTGGATTTTTCGGGGATCTGATGTTAACAGTCCGCTCTGGCAACCATGTCTCTATTCGATCATTAATAAAAAAAAACACCTATCTTTATGTCCCGTTTTAGCGTCGTATTTTACTGGATATCTTTTTTGGCGCCAAATTTTCCCACTTGACCGCGGTCTTATCTTGTAGCGGACATGAATCATTCCCTTAGGCGACATTCGACTTATTGTGTTATGTTAATAGGACATTTTCCTAAATTATAAATAATGTCAAAGAGAAAAAGAAAAAATGAGCATGAAATCAATAGAAAAAAATGCATTAAGTAATTATGAACGAAACAGTTGATAACGCCCCGTGCACGTTTAATGATTTTGGGTTCGGCTGAAAGCCGTAAGTAACAGTGGTAAGAGATAAACGCCGTAAAACTTTGAAAATATGATTAGGACTGAAAAATTTATTATTTAATAATTTGTTTACACCAACATGAAATGCAATATAGACATATATTATTTCAAAAGTATTTCTCGCAAAGGATCTGATGTCGGTGTTTATTTCAGAAAAACTGTATGTTGTGCAATAAATTGTTTAAACAAATTGTTTAAACTAATTAATTCTCACAAACTGATAGGTACTTTGGATTCGCGATCTCTTGTCACCCTTAAAACATCTATCGTTCCAAAGAGTTGTGGTTTTACACTTTGTTTTTACTAAACGTGAAGGTGTACGAAACTTGAGAAATTCGTGCGTATTCCGAACTTCAGCATAGGATATCTCAAAGACAAAAAAAGATATTTGAGCAAACTAAAGCGCGTTTGAAAGGGCAAGGTTTGTACTTTAAGATGCCGGAAAAGATTTTGAAGTAAAAATCAAAAACATTATACTACATAACCTCAAATATGTGCAAAAACCACGTTTTTCGCACTTTTAGGTTAGGATATCTCGGAAACCAGAGGTGAGGGAGCAATTCTGAGGCCGGATTCTTGTTCAGCGCACCAAAAACCTTCGGAAAAGTATACTTTGGTTTCTGGGTCTGAAACCTTGTCGGCCTGTGTAATGCACCACACCTCGATAATCGAAGAAAACAATGAGCATTTGAGCCATTTTGCTGTTGATCAGTGTAATTATACAAATAGTTTGGTCACAATAATTTTTGAATAAAACACATAACATTTTTTTTTGATATTTTTTTAACTCTCGTGAAAAAACGATTCACCCATTTCTCAATCAAAGTGTTATCATACAACGCAATCCCGCCGTTGATCCCTGATACACTGAGAAAAATTTTCGGTTCTAGATTTATTTTTAGAACCACTCGTTTATATCTCAGCACTAAACAAATTTAGCCAGTGGTTCCCAACCCTACAGACAATTTGTTTAAAACATTTTTTTTTCAATAAAAATTCTCAACTCAAAGCTGAATCTCTCTCATTTCTCGATCAAAAGTGTTATCATACAACGCGATACCGACGTTGATCCCTGATACACTGAGAAAAATTTTCAGTCTCAAATTTATTTTGAGCTACTAGTACTGAAATATTCATTTTGGTATCCACACTCAACGAATTCAGTCAGTGGTTCTCAAACCCACCGAAACACGATTTTTTAAATTTTTTATTTCTCAAAACATTTTTTCTCCTCAACCCATTGCTGAATTTTTGTGATTTCTCATTCACAGGTGCTATCATACAACGCAATCCCGCCGTTGATCCCTGATACACTGAGAACAATTTTCAGTTTCAAGTTTATTTGGAACTCGCTTAGGAATATTTTTTTCGGTTTTCTCCCATAAACCATTGCATTCAGTGCTTTTCCAACACACTGAAAGGAATAAATATTAGGTTCGCTCTTTACTTGGAAATCTCAGACTAATACAATGCCAGGAAACGATAGCGATAAGAAAATAAAATTGACTTAACGATTCGTAAGTTTATTTTCGAAACCGACCGGCTCGTCACATTCTGTATAAAATGGTCGTCAATCCCCGTCGAGGACCAAACAGAATCACTGATTGAAGTTCAACTCCAAGAGCTTGAGCTAAACTGGGCGCGTGTAGTGCAGACATACTTACGAAGATGCGTATTTGTCTGACTCATACAGTACTTACAAAAAGTCAATCGACCAACAATATGGTGCATGCAGTGAAAACTTTCAGAACTGCAAAGCTCAATCGACTGATCTGCTGAAGGCTCAACGGGCAACCTCTGTTTCAGTTTCTACACCTCGAGCAGACTTAGGTTCTCAAATCGATTCTTCAGGTATCTGCCTAAAAGTTCCCGCCTGCGATACTGAAGTTTTTTATGGAGGATATGAAGAATGGCCTTCCTTTAGGGATATGTTTACTGCGGTTTATATAAACCACCCCAAATTGACCCCCGCACAAAAATTGTATCACCTCCGATACAAGACGAAGGGCACAGCGGGTGCCATCGTCAAACAATATCACCTGAGCAATGCAAATTTTGAATTGGCCTGGGATGCACTCAAAGCTCGGTATGAGAACCGACGCATCTTAGTTGATAACCAGATGAAGGCGCTGTTGACCTGTCTCCTGTCACGTCAGAAAATAGCGCTGCCATTCAAAAAATTCAAAATACAATAAACAATTGCTTGTCTGTTCTGAGTTCACAAGGGGTTTCGATAGACAACTGGGATCCAATCCTAGTCTTCATTTGTTCTTCGAAACTACCCGAAGAGACCATAACTCTGTGGGAGCAATCGCTTACTTCCCGAAAAGAGCTCCCAACATGGTCGCAAATTAACTCATTCCTCACAAATAGGTATGAAGTGGTGGAAAGGTTAAGCGCGTATAAGCCCAAACCCCCTCGGGCTACGCAACCGAACTTTTCTTTTAACAAACCGCAAACCAAGACTCAAACGTTTCATTCAGAAACAGGCAAGTCGTTCACTTGCAACCTATGCAAGGCGAACCACCCACTCAAAACTTGCCAAAAATTTAAGTCACCTTCAGTGCACGACAGAGTCAAGTTTGTTAAAGAGAACAACTATTGTGAAAACTGCCTGGCATACTCTCATTTGCGTAATGAATGCCCTAGTAATTTTTCATGCGTTTACTGCCAAAGAAATCATCATTCGATGCTACACTTTCCAACGAGCAGTCAAGCGGCCGAGTTGTCACGAAGAACCCTCCCCAAGCCGAAAGTCCTCCACTTCAAAAGATCAATCACAAGATCGACACATTTGTACCTGCAGCCGTGAACAGACTCATGCTCATCACTCGAGCACTAGAGCGAAAACGCTTCTCCCCACTGCAATTGTGTCCATTGTTCACTTAGGAGAAATTCATAAGGTCCGAGCCCTCATAGCCCCGGCTCTCAAAAGACATTCATCTCGTTCAAAATTCAAAGGACTTTGAATCTGCCCACAAGGGAAATTAATTTTGAAATCTCAGGCCTAGGTGGCAAGGTCGTCCAAAATGCCAATACAATTTGTACAATCACACTCTGCGGCTTGGACGACCAACCCCGAATTGAAGCTCAAGCCATTAACCTCCCTCAACTCACACACTTTTTACCCACCTTCACGGTAAAAGAGCCCGATTGGATGAAATACTCCAAACTCGAATTAGCAGATCCAAACTGTTTCCGTCCATTAAGAATAGATCTCGTGATAGGTAGCGATTTGACCCCACAAATTTTGCAAGAAGGCCTTCACCAAAATTACGGAGACAGTCTTCTGGCCCAAAAGTCAATATTCGTATTATCCACACTCATCCACACACTATCCACACTCATTCGTGGTATCCACACTCAACGAATTCAGTCAGTGGTTCTCAAACCCACCGAAACATGATTTTTTAAATTTTTTATTTCTCAAAACATTTTTTCTCCTCAACCCATTGCTGAATTTTTGTGATTTCTCATTCACAGGTGCTATCATACAACGCAATCCCGCCGTTGATCCCTGATACACTGAGAACAATTTTCAGTTTCAAGTTTATTTGGAACTCGCTTAGGAATATTTTTTTCGGTTTTCTCCCATAAACCATTGCATTCAGTGCTTTTCCAACACACTGAAAGGAATAATATTTATTCCTTTCAGTGTTCGCTCTTTACTTGAGCTAAACTGGGCGCGTGTAGTGCAGACATACTTACGAAGATGCGTATTTGTCTGACTCATACAGTACTTACAAAAAGTCAATCGACCAACAATATGGTGCATGCAGTGAAAACTTTCAGAACTGCAAAGCTCAATCGACTGATCTGCTGAAGGCTCAACGGGCAACCTCTGTTTCAGTTTCTACACCTCGAGCAGACTTAGGTTCTCAAATCGATTCTTCAGGTATCTGCCTAAAAGTTCCCGCCTGCGATACTGAAGTTTTTTATGGAGGATATGAAGAATGGCCTTCCTTTAGGGATATGTTTACTGCGGTTTATATAAACCACCCCAAATTGACCCCCGCACAAAAATTGTATCACCTCCGATACAAGACGAAGGGCACAGCGGGTGCCATCGTCAAACAATATCACCTGAGCAATGCAAATTTTGAATTGGCCTGGGATGCACTCAAAGCTCGGTATGAGAACCGACGCATCTTAGTTGATAACCAGATGAAGGCGCTGTTGACCTGTCTCCTGTCACGTCAGAAAATAGCGCTGCCATTCAAAAAATTCAAAATACAATAAACAATTGCTTGTCTGTTCTGAGTTCACAAGGGGTTTCGATAGACAACTGGGATCCAATCCTAGTCTTCATTTGTTCTTCGAAACTACCCGAAGAGACCATAACTCTGTGGGAGCAATCGCTTACTTCCCGAAAAGAGCTCCCAACATGGTCGCAAATTAACTCATTCCTCACAAATAGGTATGAAGTGGTGGAAAGGTTAAGCGCGTATAAGCCCAAACCCCCTCGGGCTACGCAACCGAACTTTTCTTTTAACAAACCGCAAACCAAGACTCAAACGTTTCATTCAGAAACAGGCAAGTCGTTCACTTGCAACCTATGCAAGGCGAACCACCCACTCAAAACTTGCCAAAAATTTAAGTCACCTTCAGTGCACGACAGAGTCAAGTTTGTTAAAGAGAACAACTATTGTGAAAACTGCCTGGCATACTCTCATTTGCGTAATGAATGCCCTAGTAATTTTTCATGCGTTTACTGCCAAAGAAATCATCATTCGATGCTACACTTTCCAACGAGCAGTCAAGCGGCCGAGTTGTCACGAAGAACCCTCCCCAAGCCGAAAGTCCTCCACTTCAAAAGATCAATCACAAGATCGACACATTTGTACCTGCAGCCGTGAACAGACTCATGCTCATCACTCGAGCACTAGAGCGAAAACGCTTCTCCCCACTGCAATTGTGTCCATTGTTCACTTAGGAGAAATTCATAAGGTCCGAGCCCTCATAGCCCCGGCTCTCAAAAGACATTCATCTCGTTCAAAATTCAAAGGACTTTGAATCTGCCCACAAGGGAAATTAATTTTGAAATCTCAGGCCTAGGTGGCAAGGTCGTCCAAAATGCCAATACAATTTGTACAATCACACTCTGCGGCTTGGACGACCAACCCCGAATTGAAGCTCAAGCCATTAACCTCCCTCAACTCACACACTTTTTACCCACCTTCACGGTAAAAGAGCCCGATTGGATGAAATACTCCAAACTCGAATTAGCAGATCCAAACTGTTTCCGTCCATTAAGAATAGATCTCGTGATAGGTAGCGATTTGACCCCACAAATTTTGCAAGAAGGCCTTCACCAAAATTACGGAGACAGTCTTCTGGCCCAAAAGTCAATATTCGTATTATCCACACTCATCCACACACTATCCACACTCATTCGTGGTATCCACACTCAACGAATTCAGTCAGTGGTTCTCAAACCCACCGAAACATGATTTTTTAAATTTTTTATTTCTCAAAACATTTTTTCTCCTCAACCCATTGCTGAATTTTTGTGATTTCTCATTCACAGGTGCTATCATACAACGCAATCCCGCCGTTGATCCCTGATACACTGAGAACAATTTTCAGTTTCAAGTTTATTTGGAACTCGCTTAGGAATATTTTTTTCGGTTTTCTCCCATAAACCATTGCATTCAGTGCTTTTCCAACACACTGAAAGGAATAATATTTATTCCTTTCAGTGTTCGCTCTTTACTTGAGCTAAACTGGGCGCGTGTAGTGCAGACATACTTACGAAGATGCGTATTTGTCTGACTCATACAGTACTTACAAAAAGTCAATCGACCAACAATATGGTGCATGCAGTGAAAACTTTCAGAACTGCAAAGCTCAATCGACTGATCTGCTGAAGGCTCAACGGGCAACCTCTGTTTCAGTTTCTACACCTCGAGCAGACTTAGGTTCTCAAATCGATTCTTCAGGTATCTGCCTAAAAGTTCCCGCCTGCGATACTGAAGTTTTTTATGGAGGATATGAAGAATGGCCTTCCTTTAGGGATATGTTTACTGCGGTTTATATAAACCACCCCAAATTGACCCCCGCACAAAAATTGTATCACCTCCGATACAAGACGAAGGGCACAGCGGGTGCCATCGTCAAACAATATCACCTGAGCAATGCAAATTTTGAATTGGCCTGGGATGCACTCAAAGCTCGGTATGAGAACCGACGCATCTTAGTTGATAACCAGATGAAGGCGCTGTTGACCTGTCTCCTGTCACGTCAGAAAATAGCGCTGCCATTCAAAAAATTCAAAATACAATAAACAATTGCTTGTCTGTTCTGAGTTCACAAGGGGTTTCGATAGACAACTGGGATCCAATCCTAGTCTTCATTTGTTCTTCGAAACTACCCGAAGAGACCATAACTCTGTGGGAGCAATCGCTTACTTCCCGAAAAGAGCTCCCAACATGGTCGCAAATTAACTCATTCCTCACAAATAGGTATGAAGTGGTGGAAAGGTTAAGCGCGTATAAGCCCAAACCCCCTCGGGCTACGCAACCGAACTTTTCTTTTAACAAACCGCAAACCAAGACTCAAACGTTTCATTCAGAAACAGGCAAGTCGTTCACTTGCAACCTATGCAAGGCGAACCACCCACTCAAAACTTGCCAAAAATTTAAGTCACCTTCAGTGCACGACAGAGTCAAGTTTGTTAAAGAGAACAACTATTGTGAAAACTGCCTGGCATACTCTCATTTGCGTAATGAATGCCCTAGTAATTTTTCATGCGTTTACTGCCAAAGAAATCATCATTCGATGCTACACTTTCCAACGAGCAGTCAAGCGGCCGAGTTGTCACGAAGAACCCTCCCCAAGCCGAAAGTCCTCCACTTCAAAAGATCAATCACAAGATCGACACATTTGTACCTGCAGCCGTGAACAGACTCATGCTCATCACTCGAGCACTAGAGCGAAAACGCTTCTCCCCACTGCAATTGTGTCCATTGTTCACTTAGGAGAAATTCATAAGGTCCGAGCCCTCATAGCCCCGGCTCTCAAAAGACATTCATCTCGTTCAAAATTCAAAGGACTTTGAATCTGCCCACAAGGGAAATTAATTTTGAAATCTCAGGCCTAGGTGGCAAGGTCGTCCAAAATGCCAATACAATTTGTACAATCACACTCTGCGGCTTGGACGACCAACCCCGAATTGAAGCTCAAGCCATTAACCTCCCTCAACTCACACACTTTTTACCCACCTTCACGGTAAAAGAGCCCGATTGGATGAAATACTCCAAACTCGAATTAGCAGATCCAAACTGTTTCCGTCCATTAAGAATAGATCTCGTGATAGGTAGCGATTTGACCCCACAAATTTTGCAAGAAGGCCTTCACCAAAATTACGGAGACAGTCTTCTGGCCCAAAAGTCAATATTCGGTTGGATGCTCAGCGGTCCCATTAGAGAATCGATTTCCACATTTTCGACGCAAGTCAAAGAAATCAACACCGAATGTCTCGACACTCTTCTGAGGAAGTTTTGGGAACAGGAAGAAATTCTTGACTTACCCACAACATCTGAGCACGATCGCTTCTGTGAACAACTCTATAAAGAGACAACGTTCCGAAACCCCGACGGTCGGTATGTCGTAAGGCTCCCATTCAAAAATAGCTTTCCTGAAACTTCGGTCCTAGGCCATACACGGACAGCTGTCTTACGACAGTTCTGAAGTGTAGAGCGGACACTAGAGAAAAAAGGGGATCTCAAAATAACATATTCAGATGTATTAAACGAGTATCTCACTCTCGGCCACATGGAATCCACATCCTCTTGTGAGATTATAAATGACGGTAAATACTTTTCATTTTACTTACCTCACCATGCGGTTATTCGCCCAGAAAAGAAGACTACTAAAGTACGAGTAGTTTTCAATGCTTCAAAAGCAACTTCACATCGGCCCCACTCTCCAAAACGATCTTATGCTGTACTCCAGTGGCGGCTTAAGGTGCTCGGGGGCCCGGGGCGGCGACGGCTGAAGGGGGCCCCATAAAACGGTGC
This sequence comes from Melieria crassipennis, assembly GCA_963668005.1. Lineage (NCBI taxonomy): Eukaryota > Metazoa > Arthropoda > Insecta > Diptera > Ulidiidae > Melieria > Melieria crassipennis. Next base: position 32,754,998 of record OY764963.1, on the reverse strand, counting down.
AGCATAAGTTTGCGTACAAAACTAATAAGGGGAATTTCCGGTTATGCTTTTGGCTTTTTTTTTTTTTAATTTGTATTCCATTGAACAGTAAACGGACTTTTATTTTTAAACGACGAGACAAATTATTTTTAAACGTATATGTGCTTGAAATTTTATAGAAAGCAATAGAATCCCAGAGAAAAAAATGAAAAATGGATAAAACTTTCGTGAAATTAGGAAAACTTTTGGGGGAGCAAATTCGTCATTTCCAAATGCCATCTTAAATCTCGAAAAGAAACAGAAAATCTTGCTTCGTTACTACGATCTGGCCATTTTTTTAAGCTACCCGAGGAGGAGGATTCGATTGTCGACAAAAAATGGGCCAATCGCGTGCACCTAAAAATAAAAGTTTTTTCTAGACTAACTTTGGCCGCTGAACACGAAACTGAAAACAAAAAAATTTTTGAAGAAGCGTTTTCGAAAAATCTTCGAAAAACGATTTTTTTCCTGTTGTTTCAGTTATGAGCACATATCTCCTAAAAGAATTATCCGATTAACACGAGCTGTCCGTCGTTCAGAAGATAATACCTTAGTGGCTTTTTAGTGATACATAGATTGTCCAAATCATATGAGATTTGGGGAAGTTACTGACGGTGAAAGTTGTAACAATGTGAATTTTTCAACCAATTTAAAAAATCATAAATTTTCGAATATTTTTTTAAAGAAAAAATAAATTATCTTCTCTGGTTTTAAAATCTAAAATGAAATATATTCTATTTTAGCAAATATTAAGCCTAACATCAATAGAATTGAAAGAAAAATGATAAAGTTATGATGCAGTGAGTGAAAACACCAACTTTACATTTATTACACCGTGCGAAACAATTTTTTTTTTTGCCGAGACCCATCCAAATTTTGATATAGACGCGAAACTAGAGATAATTTATAGTATTCTGGCATAGTCAGTATTAAATTCTCTGACCCAAAAGTCCTTTTTAAAGGACTTTAACATTTTAAGGAGATACACATTTCAATATTAAATATATGCGGTAGTTCAATGATGAAGATATGGGTATCAAATGAAAGAGGGAAATTGTCTCCATTTAACTAAATTTTATATTTTGAACTTTCAGGACCAAAATATGTCAGGTATGGAAAACATACATGTTTTGGATTTCAGTCTGTAGATTCATACATCTAAATTTTATTCTATTTCAAGTTCTCAAGAAAGTTACCCCCTAGAAAACACTTTTATTTTTAGGTATATTTTTCGTGTCGAGTAGAAATCTTCAGAAATGTACAGAAATATTTTATAAAACCCAGTAGCAGTGACTTTATAAAAAAAGTCCTGAAAAAACATATTTCCCCTACATAACAGCATGTAAGAAGCCCATATTTAGCTTACTTACAAGGAGCATAGAATTGCCTTCGAAAACCGGATTTCCGAGACATGTGTTTTTATCCAACCAATAATTACAATAATAATTATAATAACTGTAAATTTGTTTGACTTCTACAAAGTTTTATGAGGTTAAGTAATTGTGTAATTTACACAAGTTTTCAAGCAAACTCTAAGATTGCGATATTTAATTTTTAACTTAGAATTTTGTATTTGCATATTTTGCACAAAATTTTAAGTTAAAAATTGCAATCTTCGAATTTTTTGAAAATTTGAAAACAATTGTTATTGTTCTTGCTTTTATTGAACTGAATTTGTTATTGCCATTTCAAAGTCAATTGTCGATACTGTGTCTCTTTCAATTGATAAAAGTGACAAACGACTTAGTCTTTCATCAACCATTGTGGAGCGCAAATAGTTTTTTACAAGTTTCAGTTTTGAAAAACTTGACATTTTTATACAGTTACAAGCTTCTCTCGGGGGCCCCCGCAGCCCGGGGCCCGGGGCGGTCCGCCCCTCCGCCCCCCCTCTTAAGCCGCTACTGCTGTACTCTTAAGATGGCGTCTCTATAAGTTCGTTTTCAACGGCGACATTGAAAAAATGTACCGCCAAATTCTCGTACATAAAGATGACCAAGATTTTCAACGAATTCTCTTTCGTCGATGTTCACATAAACCTGTGGAAGACATCAAACTCAAAACAGTTACATTTGGTGTGAACTGTGCCCCTTACTTGGCCATCCGTACACTTCAGCAGTTAGCATATGATTCAAAAGATAAATGGCCTCTTGCGGCTCAAATCATACTCGACGAAACATATGTTGACGACATACTCCAGGCAGTCACGATCTTGACACAGTGGAAACAGTGTTTTCATCTTCTAAGCACTTGTCCTGCACTCTCGAAGATAAGATCTCACTGATAGGCCTTTTGACAATCTGTATAGTTTTGTTAGAGCTCAAACTATTTCTGCGATTATTGCGATCTGATTTCGTATTATTTTGATACTATCTACAATGGGCCTCTATGGCTTAAGTGAGCTTCCCTCGAAGCAGCCACTTCCACCTACCTTCCTTTCTAATTGTTTCTAAGATGGTCGAGATCCTACAACGACCAAACGTTTCCAGTCTCTAATCTTGTCGGATTTTTAACAGCCGCGATTTCTGCTATTTCTCTACTTGGTTTAAATTTGACTTCGATTCTCGTTTATTCAATGCCAGGGCCACAGGTTGACGATAGCTAGCACTTGATTGTCGCGCTCGCCACAGTGCACAATGATTCGTTCCATAGACAAAATTCAGAAAATGTCTAGTCTCAGAATTTAACGATTTTGATGTCATTTGAAAGGTAAAACTCCAACTAAGAAAACCCAAAAAAATCTGTGCGAAAAAATAATTAGTGCAAGTGCAAGAGCTGCTCAAAGTCGGAACTTTTTTCACAAAAAACTGTAAACACATATTTTCTGTTTTTTGGTCTATTGAGTAAAAAAAATTGTAAAAATACATGGTTACCAAGAAGTTGCTAAAACTTTCAATATAGATTAATAAATTATGTGGGCATTTTCGCTTTTGATGATTTCTCAAAATTTGCAAAGCTGAAGCTTTTACTTCACTTTTAATTTAAAATATTTTTCAAAATTAAAAATCTGAAAATTAGCAAAACATTGAGGAAAATATCGGAAAAGTATGTGAAAGTATGTTCCTGGATTTTTTTTATTTTATTCTTCTTTTACAAAAAAAAATTACACTATACCATTCTCTGAGGAAAGGAAGTTTTTTGTGAAAAAAGTTCCGACTTTGAGCAGCTTTTGCACTTGCACTAATTATTTTTTCGCACAGATTTTTTTGGGTTTTCTTAGTTGGAGTTTTACCTTACAAATGACATCAAAATCGTTAAATTCTGAGACTATACATTTTTTGAATTTTGTCTATCAATCACGAATCACTGTGCATTGGAGCAAATTCAAAAGTTGCGAATCTGAATTTTTTTCTACTTGTCGTAATATTGATACACTAGCCAGATAGAAAATCACCTTTTCAATTCCCTTCATCCCATGACCTGGAATTTACGGCATTTCAAAGTTGAACGTTTTATTATATTATTTTCACTTCTAGCAAAATATCGTTAACAAGGCTGTATTCAGATGCCCGTAGAATCTATTTTTTTTTCAATGAAATGCCATACTTTTTCACATGTGAGGTTACGATATTTAAAGAATTAATATGTCAAAAAATTGTATTTCAGAAATGTTTATTTTGACAGAAAAATGCATATCTAACCTTTGCCTCATTTTTTGATAAAAATGAGAAAAATCGGGATTTTCTATGGACTATAATATTTGAGATTCCACAGCATTACACGAAATACTTATACACTGAATAGGTGGGACATTCAGCTAAATTATGGTACCAAACTTATCTGCGGAGTCCTGCGTCAGCGTGAATGCGAGCAATTTTCGCATGCACTTTTTGTACTCAGCACTGGTGAGCAACAATATTCCGTGCTATCCTGGCAAGCGAAGTTTAACCCATTGCTGCCTAATGGGTAAAGTTTTACCCATGAAAATGTTTTTTTTTAATTACAAAAAAGTCAATGTTTGAGATCTCTCAAAACCATTGATAGGAATAGTTAGGGTAAAGATGGAACTACCTTAACCTAGTGAAGGTCACCCTAAAATTTCGCCATCTAGCTAGAGTTACCAGAGTTACCAAAAATCGTGAATTTTCCGGAGGTGGAAAATGTGGCGAAACGTAGTGGCCATAGAACTTCACAAAAATCTGCCTCCTAACTCACCTGTAAAAAATACAACTTTTGTTCACGTGTTTAGCTGATCACTTCGCTTCACTTCACTTCAGTATGGAAAAAAGCTACCATTGCTGCGTAATGGGTACAAAATACCGAATGAATATCTCAGCAACGTGCAGAGATATAAAGCTGAAATTTCCGATCATTTTGGGTCACTTCTAGGTCGTGTATGAAATTTTATCAAAATCGTCTGGGCGGAACTGGTACCCGGCAGCAATGTGTTAACATGGAATAATAGGAAAATATGAGCACTTTTTGAGAAAATTCTTTTGCAAGAAGTTGTCACATTTTTTCAATTTCATGTCAAGTTCTTCATTATGTATATGTGCTTTGATTTCATATGCAATTTTGCCTTTAGGTACGTGTAAACTAAAAATGTTTTTACGTATTGTAAATTTGAAACTTTTTTCAATAGGCTTTCGGAAGAAGCTCAAGAGCTTTGCAATAAAAATTTTAAAACTTACAGAAACCAATACGCCCGCAGATGCTCAAGACTAAAAAATTTAAATGACGTGTTTAAAAAATGTTTAGTGGCATCCGACCAGAAGATAAGTGGTTTACGCGATTGCCAATAAATTAAAGACAGTTTTCAAAATATACCTACGAAAGTGCAATCAATGCTTAAAAATAAGTTTTAGCTTTACTGCTTGCCCAAAATATACTGCATCAATTTAATTTAGTTCTTTTTATTTCGTTCTGGGACGGATTACGAAGCTTTACATATTTCAAGAAAGAGTTTGCCCACTTTTATGAAAGTGGCCGTGGCTATGTATCACATAATTAAAATTTCTTCGTTTAAAGACGATTTAATGTATGACAACAAAATATTAGCCTCTTTTAATATTCTTAAAAATAAAGCCTGTATGGAGAGTAGGCGTGGCCATGGGCGAATTTTTTTCATTTTTGGAATAGATCATCTTCTACTTATGGGAAACCGTTATGCGAAAATTCAATCTTTTACAAAAAAAATTACACCATACAACTGAGGAATTCTGAAGATAATGGCAGTTCTCTAGTGCAAAAACTATAGATTCTAGAGCTCAAAACAGGCGATGCGAGCGTTTTTGCCTGTTTTTTCCCAATGTGCGCCGTCGCGAGTTAAACCTGAGTTGCCATGTCTTTGGTTGATGCGCCAACAATGGCGGGCCCCATAACGTTGACAGACGAGGCCGACGAATCGGCGGAACACAGCGCCGTTTTACATTTCGATGTTTGTACAGTTGTTGGGGTTCTTTTTGTGCTGTTTTTTGGCATTCTTTTTGTTTGGAACTTTTTGTTTGTCTCACATCCAATTAACAAAATTAAAATTATGCTGGCAATGAGCATGTAACGTCATAAATTAATGAGGAGAGCGCATTCATTAATAATGCCACAAAAGCGCCACACACACATAAAAAACTATAGCCACAACAATAGCAATGGGACAATACAAATACCAACCGCGGCAGTTGTAATAAAACACAAACAACAATAGTAAATGTAGATTCTACATTGTAGAAGGCACCGGCATGAATAACCAAGACAACAACAACAATAATGGAATCACACAAGCTGCAACGCTAGGAAAAATTAGGCCAACATAAAATAAAAAACACGAAAGTGGGAGACAATGGCAATAAAGAGGAAGTAATGAAGCCTAACAGAGGCACAGTCTCGGGGGCCCCCGAGAGAAGCTTGTATATAAAAATTTAACGTTTTTCAAAACTGAAACTTGTTAAAAACTTTTTGCGCTCCACAATGGTTGTTGAAAGGTTGTTTGTCACTTTTATCAATTGAAAGAGATACAGTATCGACAATTGACTTTGAAATTGCAATAACAAATTCAGTTCAATAAAAGCAAGAAAACATCCTTTCTAAATAACCTTATTAAACTTTGTAGACGTCAAACAAATTTACAGTTATTATTATTTGTATAATTATTGGTTGGATAACAACACATCGTCCCGGAAATCCGGGTTTCTTTGATAACTCTTTTACGAAAGCAATTCTATGATCCTTGTAAGTAAGCTACTGCTACTGGGTTTTATAAAATATTTTTGTACATTTCTAAACTACTCAACACGAAAAATGCACCTAAAAATAAAAGTGTTTTCTAGACTGAAACTTTGAAATAGAATAAAATGTAGATGTATTGTAACGATAAGGCACTCTGTGCTGTGCTATGCATGAATGCGAGCATACTTTTAGGCATGCACTTTGAAGTACGGCCGGCATGCTATAATGCCGATATGGCAGGCATGGTTCGCGAATGGTAATGGAATGTGCAAGAACCATCGGCGCGATAAACTAAACAAGTATAAAAAGCAGCAGTGGCAGCGCAGAGAGTCGAGTCTGTCTGCAAGCAAAGGGGAAACATGCAATAGTAGTAGTGTAAAGTAGTAACAAGTGTAAATTTGTAAATAAAGTGATTGTTGATTTTTTGACTGCGTTTGCGCTGAATAAATGAAGTTGTTATATTTTCAAGCACAATCCAAAGCGAACTTAAAGAAGTCATTTTCGTAACAGTATGAATCTAGAGACTGAAATCCAAATCATGTATGTTTTCCCTACTTGACATATTTTGGTCCTGAAACTTCAAAATTGAAAATTTAGTTAAAAGGATGTCTTTCATTTGATACCCATATTTCCATCATTGCACACCCGCATATCTATATTAAAAAAATATTTGAAATGTGTATGTCCTTAAAATGTTAAAGTTTTTTAAAAAGGACTTTGCAGCCGCCGTGGCTCAGTTGGATAGTGCGTTGGACCGCGAGTCGAAGGCAGCAACCTCAGGTTCAAATACTGCCTGTAATAACACCTAAAAAAATAACGGGAAAACTCGTTTTCTCTTTCGGTGGCTGTCCTCTCAGCTGGAAATGGCAAACTTCTGAGATTAAAAATTGCTTATGAAAGAGCTCCCAACCTGCCGTTCGGAACCGGCATAAAACTGTAGGTCCCTTCCACCCGCGTACAAATTCACATGCACAACACGGGTGGTTGCGGGAAGCTAGGCCTTAGTCTCGCGTAAGCGGGCTGTCGTGCCAGTCAATTATTATTATTAATTAAAAAAAAAATTACTTTGGGCCAGAAAATGAAAAACTGACTATGCGAGATTACTATAAATGATCTCTACTTTCACGTCTATATCCAAATTTGGATGGGTCTCGGCAAAAAAACAATTTTTTCGCACAGTGTAATAAATGTAAAGTTGGTGTTTTTACTCACTGCATCATAATTTTGTCATTTTTCTTTCAATTCGATTGATGTTAGACTTAATATTTGCTCAAAAAATATATAATAATAATATATCTTTCATCTTAGATTTTAAAACTAGGGGAGATCATTTTTTTATCCATAAAAAAATATTCCAAAATTTATGATTTTTGGGTCGAAAAATTCACTTTGTTACAACTTTCCTTTGGGGAAGTTACTGACAAGTAACTCATCTGATTTGAACAATCTATATATCACTAAAAAAGGCTAAGGTATTGTCTTCTTCTTGAACGACGGACAGCTCGTGTTAATCGGATAATTCTTTCAGGAGATATGTGCTCATAACTAAAACAACAGGAAAAAACTCGTTTTTCGAAGATTTTTTGGAAATGCTTCTTAAAAAAATTTTTTTATTTTCAGTTTCGTGTTCAGCGGCCAAAGTTAGTCTAGAAAACACTTTATCTATGCACGCGATTGGCCCATTTTTTGTCGAGTAGTGTAATGATGCACTGATCGCAAAACAATCTAATCCTCCTGCTCGGGTTGCTTAAAATAATGGCCAGATCGTAGTAACGAAGCAAGATTTTCTGTCTGTTATTTTGAGTTTTAAGATGTCTTTTTGAAATGACGAGTTTGCTCTCCCAAAAGTTTTCCTAATTTCACGAAAGTTTTTATCAAATTTGGAAAGATTTAGTAAGATTATCCTTTTATCCATTTTTCATTTTTTCTCTGGGATTCTATTGCTTTCTATAAAATTTCAAGCACATACCTATACGTTTCAAAATAATTTGTCCCTTTACTGTTCAATGGAATACAAATTTTCAAAAAAAAAATTAAAAAGCATAACCGGAAATTCCAGTTATTAGTTTTGTACGCAAACTTATTCTGCACCGTTTGTGGGGGCCCCTCAGCCGTCGCCGTCCCGGGCCCCCGAGAACCTTAAGTCGCCACTGCAGAGGCACCCACACACACGCGCACCAGTTTGTTTTGTATGCGTGTGTGCACTTTCAAACATACACTATCCTACATCTGCGCTTAGACCCCCTGCGGTTGGTTTCCCTTTACTGGGGTCCGGGCCAGTGTGACCGCAGCCTTGTGAAAAATCGTAGCTCAGAAGAGACCTAAAATGTATCAATATGTATCACCTTTTTTTTAAGTATCAAAGTATCAATAAGGAATAAACCCAATAATTTTTACGAAATTTAATTTTTATTTGTTGAAAACAAAAGGGTACACGTATCGAAGACATATTTATTTTTACTTGGTGGTATAAGATGTATAAAGTGTAGGCTGATATAAGCCAGCCTGGTACGTCCATTGGGCTCAACAGCAAAAAGGTAAAGATAGAGAAAATTATGCTCTTGACCAGTGTTGGATGTAATATATTATGTCATATAATATATTACGTAATATTATTACTTTTAGCGAAAAAATTTTATATAATTTATTACTTTCCCCGCAAGTAATAACCATCAGTAATAATACTACTTTTTTCCGCGTTACTTATTACTACATTACCTTTAATCTGTTTTTCTTTCTTTTTCGATTTTTTAATCAGCGTTAATACTTTACACCACAAGTGGAGCCTTTTTCGGGAATCAAACGCTAAAGGGGGTGATAAAATCATCATGGGGAATAATTTTTTTGTCAAATTCTAATGAATGAATGAATATCACAAGACCTTGTAAGTAGTAAATAAGGGTGCAGGGACTTAAAAATGAGTTTTCAAGCACGAATTATTTGTTCTACATCAACAGACAAAACTGTGCCCAATAGCTAATCAAATATTTGCCATGTTCGGCATTTTTAAGAGCAATATATTAGGGGTATTCACATCGAGCTCTTTACTTCGTTAATTCGGTACTTGGTCGTTTTCTACGTGTATTTTGTTCGATTCTTTTACAAAGACCAAAATACACAAACAAAACTACCGAGTACCGAACTAACAAAGTAACGAGCTCGGTATGAACACCTCTATTGTGTACTCGTATTACTCTTTTAGTAATATATTACCAGGCATATTATTACCAATATTTTGGCAGTAATATAACTTGTTTTTAATATATTACTTTGGTTTTCAAGTATGTAATATGTAATATAACATGAGTATTTTTCGCAGCCACTATTATGTAATACTAGCTGACCCGGCGTACTTCGTCTCACACAACATTTGTTTTTTTTGTTTTGATAAAAAATTGCGCGAGATGGCGAATCTACGGCGATGCAAATCGACGAAGGTAACCAACTAAAAGAAGAGGAACAGCTACTGATTAACGCAATTGAGGCCCACAAATCAGCAATGTTGCTTCAATGTTGCAAAGTTTCAGTAAAGAAATGGACTGCGCTTGAACCACGCCAATTTCAAAACCCAATTTTTATCATTTTTACCTACGCCACGCCCCGTTGTTCAATACCAGCACCATTCCCTCTGTCGAAGAACATGACTGAATAAGTTCGTAGTGGATTTAATTGATGTGTGACTTATGGTTCCAAGTTATCGTCTGAAAATTTGGGCTGGTGAAAAAGTACCACGCCCAATTTTCCTAAGATGATCTTTCATACAAACATTGTTTTAATTACTATGAATACAACCAAACAGCCAAATCGGTCCAGCCGTTCTCAAGTGATTCGCGGTCAAACATAGCAGGGATTTTCCGACTTTTCCAACAGATTTTCCGGAATTTTCTTTTCGCATAAACCTGAACTGATTCAAGACGAATCCAACAAATAAAACCCCATGGAAATCAGCCGGTCCGTTTGACTGTGATGCGCTTACACACATACATCCACTTTCTTTTATATAGATAGATAGATAGATAGATATATATAGGGTGTTTTTTTTAGAGGTTTGTTTTTCGAATAGAGATAAAACTGGCATTTTGTGGTCAAATCTGGCAACTCTAATGTCATTTATGTTCAGTTTGGTTTGCCATTTCATCATGAACAGGTTGACAAAAGAACAACGCTTGCAAATCGTGCAAATTTATTTCAAAAATAATGGTTCAGTTCGCGAAGTTTACCGCAAGCTCCGTCCATTTTATGGTCGACATAATCGTCCATCAGAGCAATTAATTCGGTTAACCATGGGTCGTTTTCGCACTACGTTTACTCTATGTGATAATACGCATCCGCAGAGACGTCGAACAGTGCGCACCGAAGAAACAATTGCCGCTGTAGAGCAAAATGTTGAAGAGGACCCGAATGAATCGATTCGCCACCGTGCACAGCAATTGGAGCTTTGTCCATCAACTTTGTGGAAGATTTTGCGCAAAGAATTGGATGGCATGAATGTGGATGAGTTGTGGTTCCAACAAGACGGCGCTACATGCCACACAGCGCACGTCACAATCGATTTATTGAAGGAAACATTCGATGAGCGCATAATTTCGCGGAATGGACCTGTCAATTGGCCACCAAGATCGTGTGATTTGACACCATTGGATTATTTTCTTTGGGGATATGTGAAGTCGCTCGTCTACGCCAACAAACCAGAAACGTTAGGGGACTTGGAAGCCAACATTCGTGGCGTTATTGCCGACATACGGCCCCAAATGCTCGAAAAAGTGGTTGAAAATTGGACCTGTAGAATTGGCTTTATTCGAGCCAGCCGCGGCGGCCACATGCCCGAAATCATATTTAAACATTAATGGCATAAAATTATCCTTCCAATAAAGCCAAATTGATGGACATTAAAACGACTTTCTTGTGTTTTATTTCAATTCGAAGTTCTATACCTCTAAAAAAAACACCCGATAGATAGATAGATAGATAGATAGATAGATAGATAGATAGATAGATAGATAGATAGATAGATAGATAGATAGGTAGACTTGTGGACACGTAATTAAGTCACACGCGTCACATTTTCCTTTGAGTGTAATAATAACGGCACATTGCTTCGTTTTCAACTGGAACTACTGCAGAAATGTAGTCCCGTTATATGACATTCCAAGTGGGATAACTTCAGACAGTTAACTGATTTAGTTTCGAAATAGTCGGTGATTGATTCGCACACTCTTCATTGTGAAGCGGACAAATAATTAAGTCAAGGAAGTGTCTTGGGGCCGTTATTTTTCCTTCTTTTCATTAACGATATTGATTCTTGTTTTGGTAACACGAATAACCTGTTATTTGCAGATGATCTCAAAATATTCCTCAAAATTCGTTGTGTGAATGATATTTTTGAGATTCAAAGTGACTTGAATAATTTAAATACTTGGTGCATTAAGAATCGCTTAGCTTTAAATGTTAAGAAATGCTTTCATGTAAATTTTTCTAAGTTAAATAATAGTAATATCGATTCTTCATTTCAAATTGCAAATACTCGTTTAAATGTTGTTAATGAGATGCTGGATTTGGGCGTTTTACTCGACTCCAAGTTAACATTTACTAACCATTTAAATTACATAATTCCGAAAGCTTATGCTATGTTAGCAATTGTACGTCGTAACAGTTCAAATTTCAGGGACCCTTATACGTATAAGCTTCTATTCTCTGCGTTTGTAAGGTCTAGGCTCGAATACGCGGCTTTTATCTGGAAACCGTTTTATGCAGTTCACACAAATCGCCTCGAAATTGTTCAGAAAAAGTTTTTTAAAGTTTGCGTTATTGTCACTTAACTTTCAAGAACCTATTCCTCCATATAGATCACGTTGTTTGCTTATTGACCTGAAATCATTAGAAAATAGGCGCACTATTAATTCTCTAACGTTTGTCTATGATATCATTTGTGGTAACATCAACTGCCCTAATTTGTTTAGTCTGATTAGCTTTTTTGTTCCAATCAGTACTACTCGTTTAAATAAGATATTTTTTATAAAAAACTATAGAACAAACTATGGTTTAAATCAACCTCTTGTTAGGTCGCTCCTAGAATTTAATAAATTAGCGTCTTTCAGTGATATTGATGTTTGTATTTCAAAAGAAAAGTTTAAAGAACTTGTTTCTTAGTTTTATTCTTAACTAAATTGCCTTTTTAATTTTAAGTGTTAATTCATTTATAGTTTCTAGCCTGTAGATTTTGTATCATTTGGCTTAAATAAATAAATAAATAAATAAATCTAAAACATCTAAAGAATTTAAGGAATAAGTACTTTAAAAAGTTCAAATCAACTAATGATCAAAAGTATTACGACTTATATTTAACACTTCTGTTACCTTAGGGTCATTTTCGAGTAAAATTTGACTTTAAGAATTGTTTTCCTTTGGACTCAGTAATTAGTCACTATATTATATATTAGTCACTTATGCCATTTGAATATACGCTAAATTTCATTTTATTTGCAACACTGGTTTACGTGCAAATGAGCAACTATAAAAATTTGACCTTAGGGTCATTTTATGACCCATAGTACTGAACGCAAGAAATTGGTCGATGCGATGTGAATTTTATTAGATTTGGTTTCAAAGTGTCGTGGATAAATGTTTCTGGCATTTTTGTTTTGTTTTGTGTTGGTAAGAGGGCGTGGCGCTAGCTATACAACCCTTTCTACTATGGAGTAAAATCGAAATTATGAGTCATACAACATTGCAATTTCGTGCAGTGTCTCCATGTAGACATATTGTTCCACTGGAAATATTTCATGGGCGTTTAATAATGGGCGTGGCACTCTTTTAACGATCCAAATTTTGAACATAACTTCGGAACTATAAGTCGCACATCAGTGACACTAAAATCGAACTTACTATTGGGTCATATTTTTCGACAGGGGAAAAGGGAGGAAGGAGAAAAGGGCATTTAATAAAGGGCGTAGCTTCGCCCACACATCTCAATGAGCAGTACAAGCGCTTTTAAGTTTCAAGGGATCGAAGCCCAATAGTACGAAAACTTTATGTTTGCTGGTATGAAATCTTAATTGAATATTTCAATATAAATAGTACCTACATATAGTACGATTTCTAGCAAGTAATAAATTTCTAAAAAATTCCAAAAGGATTGTGAACAAGCTAGATCAAATTTCTAGAACATATTCGTGTCCGCGACAAACAACCAATTTACTCGTTGCTGCAGTTCGCAGCTCTATTATTCCTTGCGGCATCATTGCATATGTGATGTGAAATTCATCCCTGGAATGATAACGTAAAGCCGTTTATTCTATAAATAATTGGAAAAGTTACTTCCTGGGCTTCAATTTTGCAAAAAGAAAGGAAGCCAATAATATAATCGTGTGAGTTATCCTCAGCAGTACATTCATTACTCAGTGAAAGGAAACGATGGGGCGCAATCCGGGCCAGCCGAATATATTAATTTTCTTTTTGGGAAATCGAATAATGTTAATTAATATATATTATAATTTGAATTGGTTCATTGGTGTCAATATCTAATATAACTTTAATATTTTGGCATACTTTTATAAATTAAACCTCTAAACTGAGTAATTTTTTGTGGGCCACGGGAGCAGGCTTTCTTGCGAAATCATTCATTTTTGGGCGATTAACGATTAATGATTACACTGTGCGTGAAATTTGCCCTCAAAAATTTAGACATGGGGGGACCTACTGGGTGAGGTTTCTATAGGTATACTGAGTTGAGATCCACCAGCTGTTTGGTAAGATTGGCTCTAGTTTATGAGAAATCCGACTTTGAAGTTTGGTAATTTCCGTCAAGTTTGTCGCTTAAGTAGGTCCTAAATCGTTTCGAATATCGCTTTACTGTCTTCGGCAGTTTGTAGATATTTTAACGACCAACAAATTTGCTGAAGACACCAATCCAAAAAAAATACATTCAAACTGTGTAATTGCGATATGTGCATATTTTTGCGCAGCGCCACGTGGCGTATCAGTGTCATACGCCACGTTGAGTGTTATAATTAAATGACACTCATACGCCACGTAGCGCTGCGCAAAAAAATGCACATATCGCAATTACACAGTTTGAATGTATTTTTTTTGGATTGGTGTCTTCAGCAAATTTGTTGGTCGTTAAAATATCTACAAACTGCCGAAGACAGTAAAGCGCTATTCGAAACGATTTAGGGCCTACTTAAGCGACAAACTTGATGGAAATTACCAAACTTCAAAGTCGGATTTCTCATAAACTAGAGCCAATCTTACCAAACAGCTGGTGGATCTCAACTCAGTATACCTATAGGAAACTCACCCAGTAGGTCCCCCCATGTCTAAATTTTGGACTTGCACAGTGTTATTATCTGTTATATATAATATAATTGTCCAAAAATTAGTTACGATTGTAATTTTTACTTTTATTTGCTGCACTCCACGTGCTCACTCCTTGCGCTCTGGTGACAAAATGGCCGAGCCGAGATTATCTGGTTCACGCGGTGACCCAGAGGATTCCACTTAGAAGCTAACTTAAATAGGAACTTAACAGGGCGATACATGAGCTTATAAATATTTAACATTATTGTGCATGGATTACAACTCGGCCAATCTGACTAAATAGATTGACCTCAATCAGCTAGTTTTAGAATTTGTTGGGAGTTGTGTGGCCTCCTGCTGTAGGTGACTGCGAGCATTTTCGTTGTGGGTTGGCAAAAGCCATTTACGGATTTTAATAGCTTCGACGATACCAATATACGGCAACTGTTCTATATCCCTGATAACGTATCGGTCGTTTGGGAGAACTTTATGTATAACGTACGGACCCCGGTATTTTTGAACAAGTTTCTTGTTCGTTCCAACCGAAGTATCAATATGTCTAATTACCACGAAATCCCCTACCGAATATATTTTTGCCGGGACACTATTTTTGAGAAAGTATTGAAGGTTATATTCCTGGGATTGATCTATCTTCCTAAGCGCATGTGCTCTATTTCCATCCAGGTCCCTCGTTGTTCTACCCACAAACTTATCTTCTAAGAATTCTGTTAATTCATCTACAATGCAGCTTCTCTGGTTCACACCGAACAGTAATTCGCTTGGTGTATACCTAGTTGTACTGTGGACAGTGTTATTTATTGCATATTCAATTTGAGGTAGTTTCGTAGTCCAGTCAGAATGCTGCGTCGGTTCTGTCAGCTTACTCAACATTGCCTTAAGGACACGGTTAACCCGTTCAACCTGCCCATTTGCTTGTGGTGATGCCACTGCGACTTTAACATGTACTATATTATTTTTCAATAAGAATTCACTGAAGTCCAGGTATGTAAAGCATGTACCTCGATCAGTTATGATTCGCCGAGGGCGGCTATAGTAGGCAAAATACTTTTCCAACGCACAGCACACTTCTTTTGTACTTGTAGAGTTCGTCGGGTATAACTTGACAAATTTCGTAAATGCGTCAACAGCGACTAGAATATGTTTACGCTTTGATCTAATTGACGGTAAGGGTCCGAAGTGGTCCAAATGAAGAGTATCAAAAGGTATTGGGGTTTTAAGTATGCTGAACATATTGTGCTCATTGGAACGAGCTGGTGCAGAATATACAATGCACTTGACGCAATTTTGAATGAATCGGCTAATTTTGTCTCATGTTTTTAAACCAATAAGTTTTACGTATTTGATCGTAACATTTATCTATGCCTGAATGACACGATTTTCTCGTGCGTCATGCGAATAACGTTCTCTTGCATCTCGAAGGGAACGCACAACAATGGACTTTCGCCAATCTTCCGGAACACCAATCCATCGATAAGTTCATATCCCCCCAACTCTCCTTTTTCTAACTCACTCATAAGCTCCTTTAACTCCTCGTCCCGATTTTGTGCAATTTGGATTTGAAAATCTAGATCATCTAAGTCCACAGTGGCGACAACTTCACCTTTGCTTACCAGAGTTTCATCTTCACAGTTATTATAAATGAGCGATTCCCTACTGTTCGGACGACTGTGTGTGACTATGTTTTCAGGTGCAATTTCGTCACTTGTTATCAGATTAACGCAATCATTTTCTTTTCGCGATAGAGGGCTTCGGCTTAAGACATCTACGTGACCAAGGTTCACACCGATTCGGTGTTGGATAGAATAGTTGAAATTTTCTAGCTCTAAGGCCCACCGGGCAATTGGTGGATTAACTTGTTTTTTGTTTAAAGTCATTGTCAACGAATTGCAATCCGTTACGATTTTAAATGGTAAACCCTCTAGATAAATTCTAAATCTTCGAAGGGCATATATAATTGACAACGTTTCGAGCTCAAAACTGTGGTACCGAGACTCGGCTGGTGAAGTTGTTTTAGAAAAGTAAGCCACTGGGTGAAACTTCCCATCATCTTGCTTTTGCAACAACACAGATCCAAAGCCGTGACTACTGGCATCACAATGAAGTTCTGTTTCGCGGTTCCGGTCATATATTGCTAACAATGGTGCGCTACTCAACATACCTTTCAAGTCCCTAAAAGCTCTTAAGCAGTCGTCTGAAAGAATAAATTCAGTGTCTTTGCGGAGTAGGTCCAGAAGTGGCTTAGCGATTTTAGAAAAAGACGGTACGAATTTTTGGAAGTACGAAAATAAGCCAATGCATGAACGGAGCTCCTTCTGGTTCTTAGGTATTGGATAGTTCGCAATTGCCTTGGTATGAGATTCCGACGGTCGTATACCTGAAGGACTGACAAAGTATCCTAAATACTCTAGCTTGTTGTAACCGAACTTGCATTTCTTAAGTTTTAATTCTAGGTTTTTCTCGTAAATACGTTTGAGTACCTTTTCCAAGGTTTTCGTATGGCGTTCAAAGGTGGTGGAGGCAATTAAAATATCGTCGATGTAAACGATGATCTCCCCTGCATCTATCATATCACGAAAAATGTTATACACGAACCTCTGAAAGTTAGCCGGTGCATTCTTCAAGCCAAATGGCATTTTAAGATATTCAAACTGTCCGTGTGGAGTTACAAAGGACGTCAACGGAATAGAAGCCTCTTCCATCACTAACTGGTTAAATCCATCCTTCAAGTCCAGGAGCGTAAACCACCCTTTCCCTGACATGTAGTCAACACAATCCTCTATAAGTGGCAGCGGAAAGTTATCCCGAATGGTTTTTTTGTTAAGAGCCCTATAATCTATGCACATGCGTGTCTCCCCATTTTTCTTCTTCACTAAGACTATGGGGGAAGCATAGGGTGAACAGCTGGGTCGGATAATCTGACGACTCATTAAGTCATGGATAATATTCTGAACCTCTTCTTTGTCCCTAAAAGACAATCGCCTTGGCAAAGAGTAAATTGGAGTCACATCGGTTACTCGAATTTTCATTTTATAGTCGTTTTTCAACGGACACAGGTGACAAATATGCATTTTTTAACACTTTAATGATCGCTTTTCGTTTATCTTTACTTAAGTTCGGACCTATATCTACTTCGGGTTGAAATACAGCTTCGTCAATCGCGCTTATTTCTTTAACCGCTGCCTCGAATGCTACTTCCGTATCACAACGCGACACATTGCTGCCGTCACCATCAGCTACTTTAGTCAAAATCGAATCAGAATCATAGGGTTTTAAATTAACTTTATTGAGTTCATTCTCACTATTACAGTTCATTTGTATTAAAAAAATATTAAATTTATTCATAAGATCATGACCGGCGATTAACGATGTTGATAATGTATCGTCTGGAACTATCATCACTTTCAAAATTTGGGTTTTCCCGCGAAATTTTACTGCACATAGTGTCGTGCCAAATGAGTAAATTCGGGTCTTGCCGACTCCAAAGAAATTTGTTGGTAACGCAGTAGATGGTAAAATAATGAAAGGCTCCGCAACGGACTTTCGCATAAGACTAATAGGACTACCGGAATCAAAAAGAGAGAGAATATTTATAAAACCTGACAATCTGATTAGATTTTTCCCACAAAAGGCCACACTTACCTCTTGCCTATCTTTTACGTAAAGACAATCATTTTGGGGTACATCATAGACGGCAGCGACCTGGATTGGCTGGCTGTGGTGGGAACTGACAGCGTATGGGAGACAAACTTCTGGCGCCGTTGTTCATACCGGTCCATTCGTCGAACCAGTTCGTTGATTGTATTGGCGCCATATAGGAGGCTTATGTTGTTGCTGTTGTCGGGTATGCCATCTATGATGATGTCAACCAGCTCCGCCTCCGGTATCTGCGCCTGCCCGGCAATCGACTGCATTGCGACCACATAGCTGACGCAAGATTCTGATGGTTTCAGCCTGCGTGAACGTAGCTGTCGATAGACCTCTTGCCGTGTGCAATTACGTCGAAACATGACACTCAAGGAGGATTTTAAGGCTGGATAATCCATGAGGCCCTGGTTCAAGAGGAATTCCTTTGCCGTTCCGATCATGCAACGCCGCAGTGCTAAACACTTTTGTCTCTCAGTGTAGTTGTTGGCTTCGGTGTAGTCTTCAAATTGCATGAACCATCGGTTTATGTCATAATGGTTGTCACCGCTAAATTTCGGGACTGCCGCGTCGAGTTCGTCGAAATTAATATATTTAGCTGTTAAATCACACGGGTTGGTCTCCATCCGTTGCACTTGGCCTTAGAGTTCCATCAATTCACGACGCAACCTTAGAATTTTTAATTGTTCCTTTAGTTTATGAATTTCTGCGTTCGGGGGTTCCGTAGCTAATGCGGGAGCGACCTCGGAGGCAGCAGCGGGGGCAAGGGCAGCGGTAGTCCGTCCAGCGTTGTCTGGCCAGGCACTATGATCCTTGCAGGGAAGCGTGGTGCCGGCATCGGGGCGAAATGTGCAGCAGCAGCGGGTGAAACATCGGCAGGAGCATCGGGTACGAACGCAGCGGGGACTGCGATGGAAATGGCAACAGGAGCATCAGGCACAGCGGCAGCAGGAACAGAAGATGAAAAAGCATTGGGCACAACATCAGCGGGAACAGCAGATGGAGTTGCAGCAGGAGCATCTGGCGCAATGATAGCAGGAACATCAGATGAAGTGGCGGTGGGAGTATCGGGCACAACGGCAGCGGGTAAAATTTCAGCAGTGGCGTCAGGTATGGCAGTAGCGCCATTTTTTATAGGTTTAGTTTAGGCTAACCCCAACTTATCTTCAACACCCGCCATTTTGGCCGAGGCTCGTGTGGAAGGCATTTTCCGTGATCACTTGAATTCGCAGTAGTTTTTGAACTGTTGAAGCTTTGGTGAGCGACCCCACACTTGAATTTATTGTAATTTTTACTTTTATTTGCTGCACTCCACGTGCTCACTCCTTGCGCTCTGGTGACAAAATGGCCGAGCCGAGATTATCTGGTTCACGAGGTGACCCAGAGGATTCCACTTAGAAGCTAACTTAAATAGGAACTTAACAGGGCGATACATGAGCTTATAAATATTTAACATTATTGTGCATGGATTACACGATATAGTTTTAACTTCTGAAAAAATCGCAAGAATTAAAGTGCCCGAGAAGAATATCAAGAACCTGGACATGGTCTCCATGTTGAACATATTTGACTGCAGTAAGGCCAAATAGTCGCTTTACAATAATAAAAGTAATAAATAATTGTTAAATTCACATTGTCTTAACTTTTTTGAACAAAATACAAAGAAATAAATCGGGGTCATTTTATGACCCGAAGGGTCAAGGTGCGAGTTTTTCCTAGGGTAACAGAGGGGTTAAGGTAGCATGGCACGTTAGAAAGGGGAATTTTTAATGATTTACAAAATTTGTTATTTTTCAGCTCCTTTATTATCAATATTTTCCGGAGATTAAGTGTCCGTAATGGAGGATGTGTTTTTTTTTCTACGCGACTTCAGCTCCACCTATATAAGAGACAATATGCTAAAAGAACAAAAAAGAAAATTTTGTTTGTGTTCCTTAAACCTTCAGTATATTGTAAAAAAATTTAAAAAAGATTGATAATAAAGGAGCTGAAAAATAAATAACTTTGTAAATCATTAAAAATTTCCCTTTCTAACGTGCCATGCTACCTTAACTCACAAAATTGAATTCAATAAGTTAAACAAAACAAAACATTTTTGGCGCTACATAAAGTCTAAGAAAAGTGTCTTCAATATTCCAACTTCGGTCTTTTATAAGGTCGTACCCGCTAATTCAATTTTGGATGCTGCAAACCTCTTTGCCGATTTCTTCTCTTCGAATTTTGTTTCTGATGATGTCAATGTAGAATCATCCCTAATCGATTTCGGTGTTGGGTGTTCAACATTTGAATTTGGTTCGCTGGTTCTTTCAGACGATGATGTCCTTGAAGGAGTTAGAAATCTCAAACCGTCCTCACAGACTGACGTCGATGGGCTCTCTGTGGTGTTGCTAAAAAATGTTCCATCCTTAGTGGGTCCATTACGTGCTATTTTCGATATGTCACTTGCCTCTGGTACTTTCATTGATGCATGGAAGTTAACTTCAATTACCCCGATTTTTAAAAGTGGTAATAAAAGTGATGTCTGTAACTATAGACCTATTTCCAAACTCTCCTCGGTTTCTAAATTATTTGAATGTATCATTAAATCTAAACTGCTTTTCAACATTAACCACTTATTAAGCGAGCATCAACACGGTTTTGTGTCAGGTAGATCTACAGTCACTAATCTTGCAGTTTTTTCTGATGACTGCTATGCCGCGCTTCAGAAGGGTATTCAGGTTGATGCTATCTACACAGATTTTTCAAAAGCTTTCGATAGGATTTCCCACAACATTTTGTTAGCTAAACTTGCGCGTTTGGGTTTCCATTCCATTTTCCTTAAGTGGATCACTTCGTACTTGAGTCATAGGCGTAGTTCTGTGCTATTAGAAGGGGTTAGCTCCAATTCATTTGAGTCAACTTCTGGTGTTCCGCAGGGGAGCATTTAGGCCCACTGTTTTTCATTTTGTTTATTAATGACATTGGGTCTTGTTTCTCGACTGCTAAGTACCTGTTGTATGCAGATGATTTAAAAATCTATTCGGATATTAGTTGCTCTAATGATTCGCGGTTTGTGCAAGCTGAGCTAGATAATTTGTTTTTATGGTGCTCAAGAAACAGACTTTTCCTAAACGTTAAAAAGTGTCATCATATTACTTTTTCAAGATTGTCTAATCCTATACAGACGTCTTACAACATTGCTGGAACTGCGCTAGAGTCTCGAAATGAAGTTAAGGACTTAGGAGTGTACTTGGACTCAAAGCTTACTTTTGTCCCTCATATTAACTACACTATCTCTAAATCATTTTCCATGCTCGCCGTAATAGCTCGGCTTTCTCAGACCCATTTACTTTCAAAACTCTTTACTCTGCTTTTGTGCGATCGAATTTGGAGTATGCTACATTTATTTGGAGGCCTTATCATCTAATTCATATAAATCGTCTTGAGTCGGTTCAGAAGGTGTTTATTCGCCATGCTCTTCGTTCGATAAATTTTGCCGAACCTTTACCTTCATATATTTCTCGCTGTCTGTTACTTAACCGTATGTCATTGCGCAATAGAAGGACTTTCTTGTCCATTTCTTTTATTTTTGATGTTATTAATGGGAGGGTGGATTGCCCCGCCCTTCTTACTAAAATTAACTTCTACGTTCCGGGCAGAATTCTTCGCCGCTCCGTTTTTTGTAATGTTGGTTTCAGCAAAACTCTGTTTGGCTTGAATGCTCCTATTAATAGAGTGTTGGCTGAGTTTAACCTCATTCTAAATTCTTTAGACTTAGATATCTCGTCTACCAGGAATATTTTTCGCAATGCCTTGAAAGGCTACTTAGCTCTTAATCCTTAGTGTTAAGTCTTTAATGTACAATACATCTCTCTATGAAATCTCTCACTCCTATGGTCTGTAAGGTTTTCTCCGTAGACTTGATAAATAAATAAATAAATAAATAAAATCTGGCGAATTTCCCGGCCAGTCTTCCCATACTAGCTTAAATAGACTTTTAGCAACACTTATTGGCTGTTTCGCCATAAGACATCGCGCACCGTCCTGCATTAAAATCGCTGTAGATCTATGAGGGAACTGCTTACGATTTTCAAATCATCACATTATTGGGGATTTCCCCATCTCGTTTTCAAATAAAACAAGCAATCAGAATTTTAAGTATATTACAATTCAAACGATGTACGCAGAAACTTTCCGCCCACCGTGTATATACCGGCTGAATAAAAAAATTCACATTTTCTCACAAAAATCTAATGATTTCTTCTTAACACTATACAATACAATTCAATACATTTTAATTTTTTTTTTTTTTTTTTTAACTCGAACAAACAGGGGGATGAGCCCTATTAATGCGAACCATTGCGTTGGTTCAGGAGGGATATAAAGGTTAGGAGATAGGGTTTTGAGAGAAGTGGTTGTGGACTCTTGACTTGAACCCATCGAGATCATAAGTGCTGGGGAAAATATCCGCAGGGAGACCATTCCACAACCGCGCTGTACGGGCCAGAAACGAACTTTCTCTGTAATGCGTAGTGCGCCGGAACATCGTTTCAACGTGGAATGCATGGGCGCCAGTGTTCAAACGGGTTGCCCGGGGGAATACCCGGAGTGACGGCAGCAAGCTGCTTATCTCCACTGAGCAATTACCGAAAAAGTACCGGTAAAATAACACCACACATGCCACGTTTCGACGATGTTCTAAGGAGTCAGTAGAGCTGGATGCCCTAATGTCCCCTATAAGCTTGATCGCACGCTTTTGCACCCGGTCCAGGAGCTCCAGATGGGTTTTTGAAGCCCCCGCCCATAGGTGCGCGCATTTTGGGTCGGATATAGGTGGTACAAATAATGCGGAGATCAGACGGAGTGAAATATTTTTTGCACCGCTTCAGGAAGCCGAGGCACTTGGCTGCTTCTTTCGACACGCCAAAAATATGATCGTTCCAACGAAGATCGTTCTTGATGGACATGCGCAGAACATCAAGAGCTGCCGATTCCGTAATACTCACACCACCCATAACCAGGGAGGTGTTGGGGTGTGGGGAGACTCGTTTGTGTGATAACAGGCAACATCGGGTCTTGCTAGGATTAAAATCGAGCCTGTTCGCTTGACCCCACTTGGAGATTGTTTGTAGGTCGCTATTAAGTGTGTAATTCATACGGCGCCGTTCTGTCTCAATCTCCAAAGAGCTGGGGCGCTTTGTGAAGGAGTATGAATGACAAATGGTGCTGTCATCCGCAAACGAGTAGATGGGATTCTTCGTCGACGACAATAGGTCGTTGATGAACCCTGCGGTACTCCCGCGCTAAGGGAATGCTTTTCCGAGGCTATGCCGTCTATTACAACACGAATAGAGCGATCATAGAGGAACCTCGTAATCCAACGAGAGAAGATACTACCGACGCCATAGGCAATAAGTTTTGACACGAGTGCTTTATGCCACACCCGGTCGAAGACCTTGGAAATATCCAATGCAACAACCTTGCTTTCACCGAGGTTTAGAATGCTGTGGTTCCATTTCTCGGTGAGGACCGCCATAAGGTCTCCCGTCGATCGCTGTCTCCGAAAGCCGTATTGGCGGTCACTTAGCAGTCTATTGTGCTCCATATATTTCACAAGGTTGAAGTTTACAATGCTTTCCATTGCTTTGGAAAGCACCGAACAGATTGCTATAGGTCGGTAGTTCGCAGGGTCAGTAGTCTTGCCTTTTTTTAGGAACTGGTTGAACATTTGCTACCTTCCAACATGTCGGAAATATACCTGTGGTGTATGACATATTGAAAAGTTTGCGTAATGGACAAGCCAGTGAGGTAGCGCATTTTTTTAAAACAAGGGCTAGAATGCCGTCCGGCCCTGAAGCCTTATTTGTATCAAGATTTGCAAGCACTCTTTTAACTACCCGTGTGTGGTGGTCAAAAAGTCCGGATGAGTGTGTGTAATGTCAAGTGTAAGTTTTGGCCTATGTTTATTCGGCGGGCCACGCCAATATCGTGTGGCTCCGAAAAGCCGATCTTACGAACTTCAAGTAGAAATAAAACAATGCCACCAGGCACTTTGCTTATAGTACAAGAAGTCAACTTTATTTGGGAATTTTTGGGACTTATATACTAAATTATAACTGTTATACTCTAATTGCATTTCCAGGGCTCCGCCTCCCTTTCCACGATATTTTTCGTTTGACCAATCATCGACCTGGGTCACTTCTTCTGCGTCAGCACATTTGCAATTGGGTCAGTGGCCGGCGCTAAACGGCCTCGGATATTTTCCGATCGTTTCCCACGCCGCCAAAGGGTTGGCATAATGCAAGCTGCATTGCACTGCGGTAGGTGGCATCATATGTCACCGCGCTCGCTCAAGTGGTTGCGCAATAGCGCACCGTGGCGACTTCAAGTGCAGCCATTTGACACCAGCGAATTTGTGTGCGCAAGTGTTTTGGTCGGCATGAGTAATTGCGTAGTATCACTACATGAAATGTTATGGTCGGCATAGATGGTTAGGTAGTACCACTACACCATTGCCCTCAAGCGAAAAATTATCATCGTGATGAATAATTTTTTAAGATACTTAGGTTTGGGCAGGTCGGAGTTGCTTTACAAACGGTTTTTGGTAAAAATGTGTTAAATTTTTTTTTTTTTTTTTTGTTTAGGAATGTGTTGTTAAAAATATTTTAAGGATAGTATTAGCTTAATATTCCGATAGGTATTGTAAGACTAATGCTTATATGATTAATTATGTTATATACTACGTATAATATTGGTTGTTATGACTATGTTTGACATGAAACGTAATGCTATGTTTGCTTATTTGTAGGATTACCAGGTGTATGCATAAGTTTTTGCCGGTTTTTGTGGTAAAGAAAACTAACAATTTTTGGTAGGCTGTCATTTTTCGTTTATTCGAAATATTTGCCATCGGCTTCTACACACTTTGCCCATCTTGTAGGTAAATTATGAATACCTTGCCAGAAAAACTGCTTGTCTTTTGAGGGTGCGGAAGGACCTCCCATCCAAGCAATTTTATGGTGTCCTTCACTGGTTTTCCTGTGTGAGGCGGTGCATTGTCGTGTTGCAAAATCACTTTGCCATGTCGTTTGGCCCATTCCGGTCGTTTCTCGGTCAATGCCTCATTTAAATTAGTTATTTGTTGGCGATAGCGTTGTGCGTTAACGGTTTCACCGGGTTTCAAGAGTTCATAAAAAACAGAAAAGTAAGGCGTGCCGCAAATGCTCTCTTTCAGGCACAAACGTCGACATGATCACTAAACGACACAACACAAACGCTGTTGTTCAGCAGACTGAACTCGTGTGTGTTCGTAGGTTAATGTTAGATAAACAAAACTGACATAGTGTCAAATGCATCCGCAGCGGACAATACGATAGGAACGCTTCTCAGTAAAACCGGCAAGGACTTATGCATACACCTGGTACATGTATTTACTATATCTCTATGGTGTATCGCTTAAGATTCTTATTATGCATTTTCTTTATTTGACCGTTTATTTCTATGTATATATTTACCCCTTCTGTTTTTATGACTTTATAAGGTCCATGATAAGGGCTTTGGTTTTTCTTCCTATTTTCTAATTTAACTAAGACTAAGTCTCCAATTTGTACATTTAGCTTATTTATCTCTGTAATGTTATTTTCTTTTCGTTTTTCTTTGACCGTGTTTATGTATTGTCTAGCTTTATGTATTGCTGTTCTAAGTCTTGCTTTAAGTTCGTTTGCATACGAGTCAATGTCGTATATTGGTGTGTTTTTTGTTATTTTGTCACTTGGCATGTACGGTATTTTGCCAAATACTAATTCATAAGGCGAATAGCCTGTGTCAATGTTTGGTGAAGTGTTGTACGCGAATGTGTAAAATGAGATCCACTTGCCCCATTCTTGGTCTTCCGCGAAGGTCAGCATGTATTCGTTAAGTACCCTGTGGTTTCGTTCAACTGTGCCTAATGTTTCGTGGTGGTATGGTGCCGAAAATATTTGTTTTATTTGTAGTTGTTTACAAATATTTTTCATCAGCTCGTTAGTGAATTCGGTCCCTCTGTCTGTTTTTAATACTTTGAAATTGCCGTAGTTGAGAATGAAATGGTTTACGAGGGTTGATGCGACTGTGGTTGCGTCTTTGTGTTCCATTGGATGTGCTATAACAAATTTTGTTAGTTGACACTGTGCCGTAAGTATGTATCTGTAACCGTTTGAAATTCTTAATGGTCCCACGGTGTCAATCGCGACTACTTCAAAACTTGTGTTTGGTGTGTCTGTTAAAATTAGTTGTTCTTTTGTGTGTTTTATTTGCTTATTTAGTTGGCATGGTTTACAATTCGAGATGTATTTCTTGACCATTTTTGACATGTTTTTCCATATGTACCGTTGTTTTAGTTTTAGTATTGTTTTTCTTACTCCGAAATGCCCTCCGCTAAGCGAATTGTGGTATTCTTCAATCAGTTTATATTTCATTAAGTCATCTTTTATACTTTGGGGACTTTTATATATCAGTATTTTTGGGCCATTTCTTTCTTTGTTTCTCTGTTGCAACAAATTATATTTTATTTTAAATGCATCCTTTTGTATGTGCTTGAATATTTCATCTTCTTCATTTAGCGCTAATTCTTTAATCTTCAATTCGTGCATTTTTGATGATAGCTTCTCCAAAGACAAGTCGAGGTTTTTTAGATTATCACTACATCGCACAATTATTTTATTCTCTTTTACGTTTTCATTTACGTATATGCCCTTAATGTTGCTTTTTACTTCAAATTCTAATTTCTTTACATTCCTGACGTCAGCTATAGAGGTGCAGTCCCAAATGTGAAGTTCATGACTCTTCGTTGGTGAGCAGCATCCATCTTTATTTTCTTCCTTCTCTGCGTTAGATTTAGCAGTCATGCCCCGTGTTATTATTAATGTTTTATTTGCGGATTTGTCATCGGTATTCGGTATCATGGTCTTAAGTAAATCTGAGTCAATTTTTATTCTTGATAATGCGTCTGCATTTGTATTGATTTTTCCTTGTTTGTAGACGATCTCGTAATCATAGTCTGAGAGGTCTAAGCGTATTCTTGTTAGCTTAGATGATGGGTTTTTATGGGAAAATAGTGAGACTAATGGTCGGTGATCAGTGACTACTATAAATTTTCGTCCGAATAGGTATGGTCTGAAGAAATTGATTCCCCAATGAATGGCTAGCAATTCCTTTTCTATTACTGGTTTGTTTAATTCGTGTTTATTCAAGGTTTTACTTGCATATGATATTGGTAAGTCGTTTCCTATTTCTCCTTGCGAGAGTATTGCTCCTAATGCGTAATCAGAAGCATCAGTCGTTAAAATGAATGGTTTTTCGAAATCGGGATATTGTAGGACTGGTGGGTTGATGAGTTTTTGTTTCAGAGTTGCAAATGCGGTTTGGCATTCGTTTGTCCAAATGAATGGTTGTCTTTTCTTGAGTAGGTTATTTAGACATCTGGCTATATCAGCAAAATTTGGTATGAATTTTCGGTAATAATTGCAGAATGCTATGAATCGTCGAACTTCGTCTGAATTTTTTGGTATTGGATATTGTTCGATTGTTTTGTGTTTTGCTGGATCCGTTCGAACACCTGATCTCGTGATTAAGTGTCCGAGGTTTGAGAAAATGGCATTTACCGGGATTCAGTTTGAGATTGTATTTTTCTAGACGTTCGAAAACTTTAATAAGGTTGTCGTTGTGGTGTTTTAAACTACAGCCGTATACAATGATGTCGTCTACGTAGAGAAATGCTCTCGATTCTAAGCCTGATAGTGCTATTGTTAGCATCCTTTGAAAGCTGTTAGAAGAGATTTTTAGTCCAAAAGGTAGTCGTTTGATGTCGAGAATGCAGTCATTGGTTTTAGGTTTTTCTCCAGTGGGATTTGATGGAATGAGCTCGTCATATCTAGAGTTGAAAAGTATTTGGCTCGTCCCAGTTGGTCTAATACATCCTCCAGTCTCGTCAGTGGAAATTTGTCATTTACTATTTTTTTATTTAATTGTCTGAAATCGACTACTAATCTCCATTTCTTCGTATTGCCATCGCTCTTTTTCGGTACTAGTAGTAGTGGTGAGTTGTATGCACTAGTAGATGGTTCAATTAAATCTTCTGTTAGGAGTTGTTCAACTTATCTCTCTATTTCTTCATGTTGTGCATGTGGTAGCCTGTAATTTTTTATATATACGGGTGTTTTGTCTGTTAACTGTAGTTTTTGGGAGTAAAAATTGTTGACTGAGAACGCTTCATCTTCTAGGTGGAAAATATGTATACCTATATCTTTTGAAAACTTCGAAAAGCGAGTTTTTCGCTGTTTCATCCATGCTGTCTATGTTCAGTGTAGCTTTTAGTTTGTCAAATCTCGTGTTTTCGTTTTGTTTTCCTGTGTGCTCTTTTTGATTGATTATGTGATATTCATTTAAGGGTTCTGTCTTGATAGCTAGAGTTGTAAATGTTGCTGGTTTTTCGGTTGTGTTTACTATTTTTATGTGACAGTTACCGTTTGCTGGGACAATAGAATTTCCGATGAATATTCCTTCTTTTATTTCATCATTTAATATAACGCTGTCTTCAGTTAGCTTTAGATCTATTGCGCATATATAGGGTGTTTTTTTAGAGGTTTGTTTTTCGAATAGAGATAAAACTGGCATTTTGTGGTCAAATCTGGCAACTCTAATGTCATTTATGTTCAGTTTGGTTTGCCATTTCATCATGAACAGGTTGACAAAAGAACAACGCTTGCAAATCGTGCAAATTTATTTCGAAAATAATGGTTCAGTTCGCGAAGTTTACCGCAAGCTCCGTCCATTTTATGGTCGACATAATCGTCCATCAGAGCAATTAATTCGGTTAACCATGGGTCGTTTTCGCACTACGTTTACTCTATGTGATAATACGCATCCGCAGAGACGTCGAACAGTGCGCACCGAAGAAACAATTGCCGCTGTAGAGCAAAATGTTGAAGAGGACCCGAATGAATCGATTCGCCACCGTGCACAGCAATTGGAGCTTTGTCCATCAACTTTATGGAAGATTTTGCGCAAAGATCTTGGCTTGCGACCTTACAAGATCCAGCTTGTGCAAGAATTAAAGCCGCGAGACCATGCAATGCGTCGTGATTTTGGTGTATGGGCCGAAAATGAGATTGATCTCGATGCTGATTTTCATCGCAAAATTTTGTTCAGTGATGAGGCTAATTTTTGGTTGAATGGCTACGTCAACAAGCAAAATTGCCGCATTTGGAGTGAAGAGAATCCACATGAGACCCTTGAGACGCCATTACATCCACAAAAACTGACTGTTTGGTGTGCTCTATGGGCTGGTGGAGTCATTGGGCCATACTTATTCCGAAATAATGCTGGAGAGTCAGTTACCGTTAATGGAGACCGGTATAGAGCCATGATAACCGACTATTTTGTTCCCGAATTGGATGGCATGAATGTGGATGAGTTGTGGTTCCAACAAGACGGCGCTACATGCCACACAGCGCATGTCACAATCGATTTATTGAAGGAAACATTCGATGAGCGCATAATTTCGCGGAATGGACCTGTCAGTTGGCCACCAAGATCGTGTGATTTGACACCATTGGATTATTTTCTTTGGGGATATGTGAAGTCGCTCGTCTACGCCAACAAACCAGAAACGTTAGGGGACTTGGAAGCCAACATTCGTGGCGTTATTGCCGACATACGGCCCCAAATGCTCGAAAAAGTGGTTGAAAATTGGACCTGTAGAATTGGCTTTATTCGAGCAAGCCGCGGCGGCCACATGCCCGAAATCATATTTAAACATTAATGGCATAAAATTATCCTTCCAATAAAGCCAAATTGATGGACATTGTTGGGTGAGAGTGTTAGTTAGTATAAGAGTAGTTTAAGCTACAGGAGCATTGAAGCTCGCAACTGTTCTCTCTTGCTCAGAGCACAAACATTACGCTTAGGCTAAGCTTCATATAATTGTTACCAGTTAGTACGGTCAAAGCAGTGAAATAAATCAGACAGAAAACGAAAAATCTGAATTTTACTTTTCGGCACACACA
The DNA here is from genome assembly GCA_963668005.1 of Melieria crassipennis. NCBI lineage: Eukaryota > Metazoa > Arthropoda > Insecta > Diptera > Ulidiidae > Melieria > Melieria crassipennis. The sequence goes on along the minus strand of OY764963.1, from coordinate 32,724,837 downwards.
TTTTGGCGGCCGTGACAGGACACGTCCTGCACCGTAAATTTATAGTTTTTGTGAAGCTGTTTCGCAGATGTCTGCGTAAGAACCTTTCCGGCAGCTACAATTCATCATAGCGCACAATCACAGCGCCAATCGCACGCAGCTTGAAAGCGGCTCTTCTCACTGCGCTTCCGCACATTTCATGTCAAGTGGCTCCATCGTCGCCATTAATCGCACCAACCTACAACTTTAATCGGTACACTGCCACCTTAACGCACTCCGGACGCTGCGTCCCTGCGTAATCAACGGGTCAATTAGACACACGTGGCTTCAACTTCGTCGCTCAAAGTCACACAAGGTGACTTCATCACTGGATTGCTGCTGCGCTAACTCGGCACACTTCGTCGCTCATGAATTGATGGCTGCTGCGCTAACTTCACGCAATTCGCCGCTCATCCTTCGATTGCCGCTGCGCTAATTTCGCGCAATTCGAGGCGTAAAGTCGCGTAAGGTGACTTTCGTTTCTAACTTCAATCTCTTCATTCGATTGCCGCTGCGCCTACCACGCGCTATTTGTCGACCATCATTACTGCTGCGCCAACCAAGCGCTATTCATCGATCATCACTGTCGCTGCGCTAACTTCGCGCAATTTGTCGCTTAAAGTCACTCGAGGTGACTTTCTTAGCCAACTGCAACCTCATCATTGCCTCTGCGCCAATTTCGCGCACTTCATCGCTCATTGTTGGATTGTCGCTGCGCTAACTTCGCCCAATTCGTCGCTTAAAGTCATTCGAGGTGGCATCAACAAGTCCAAGCGCACTCGCTGCATTGTGTGAAATTGCGCTACGAACGCATGGTTCCTTGAAAACGGGTCAGTTTTAACATTATCGCATCAAAGGGATCAACACCAGCATTAAATTCTGCCATCACGACGTCGACGTCATCTTACGTAATCGAACGGGTATTGTAGTTATACATAAGCACATATATTTTTATAACGTATGATCTATATACATATAAATTTACTGTTATACTTCTTTAACTTTGTACCGCTATCGCCTAACATATTCCCCGAGAGAACATAGAATTCGCTCTTTACTAGAACTGATTTACACTTTGCTCCTTTCCATCAGAGCCTGGAATCACCCGATCGCTCTCGCAATCGTAAAGCTTTCCTGTGTTCGGTGTCTCTTGCGTGCATTCCAGTTAGTTTTTTCGTCTCTTACTCAATTTCTACTAAAGAGCTTGGCTAATTCGGCTGCATTGAAATGCAAAGCGAAAATGATGATTCGGCGAGTGGCTCCGCTACCCCCGCCGCCACCCAAACAGCCTCGTCTTTAGCTTCTCTAAAACAACAACGATCCACCATGAAACGAAATATAACAAACATCAAGGCTAAAATTGACAAGCATCAGGGAGAAATTGATGCAACTATATTAGAATGCCGTCTTCAAATAGTAGAATCTTATTTCAAGCAGTGTGAAGATATTGCTAGGAGCGAGATTGAAGAGGGTTACATTGCAACAAAGGCAAAAATCTTTCAATTGATAAATAAAGTTCGTCGACCAAGTGCGGCAGATGCTAGTTTTTTCAACGCATCTTCTACGGCGAGTACGTCCCACCACAATCGGCTTCCAAGCTTGAAACTACTAAAGTTCGATGAAAAATATGCCGAATACAAGCGATTCTCACGCACATTCAGTAATCTCGTTAACGACGATCCGACGATTGCGACAATTGACAAATTTAACTACCTACTAAATTGCCTTTCCGGTCAGGCGCTAGCTTTAATTGAGCCATTCCAAATAACTGAGGAAAACTACCCAAAAGCCTGAAAGCGCTTAAAAGAGCGATATGATAATAACGTTCTCATTTTTCTCGATTACATTTCGTCCTTGTTTACTCTTCCATCAGTACCCAAATCCGATCCAATCGCGCTGCGCAGCACAATAGACAAGGTGTCTGCTATGCGGGCCTCATTACTATCACTAGGTTCAGAAGCTGACATACTGAATTCCTTTATTATTCACATAGTTCTTTCGAAACTAGACTCTGGCTCAAGAACAACCTACGAAGAGAAACAAGAGCACACTTCGTTTCCCACTTGGGACGAGTGTTATAAGATTCTTGACAGAAAATGTCAGCTATTGGAAGGGCGGGTCAAAAACACTGAGATGCACGAATCACAACGCGATGGTAAATTAAAATTCAATTCGAAAAGGAATCAAACTTTCGTCAATTCCAAAGTGCATTGCTTGTATTGCAACAATGCCGATCATGCAATTGGAAGTTGCTCTGCATTTTTAGCACTTTCGGTCAATCAGCGCTTTGACTTTACAAAGCGCTCTTCACTTTGCATAAACTGCTTAGGAAAAGGCCACTCCGTCACGAAATGCCCCTCAAAATATAAATGCCGAGTGTGCAAAGCGTCTCACCACACACATTTGCATATTTTTTCCATCGGTCAACCAGCTTCCACCCGAACGATTGCATCGCCTCGTTCATCTGACGAGCAGCCCGCGGCACAATATAAGCCAATGCAAGGTGCAGCGCTCTCAATGGTAATTCGCTCCTACAAGAGAGCCATTATACCTACGGCGGTTGTCATGGTGAAAGACAAATTTGGAATTTTTCAACCAGTGCGTGCATTATTAGATTCATGCTCAGAGGTGAATTTTATAACAGAAGAGACTGCCAAACGTCTACAACTCGATCGAAAACATTGCTATCAAGAGATTTCGGGTATTGGTAATATTCATACCCAAATTAAACATGCTGTGTACGCTACCATTCGCTCACGCATCACAAACTTTGAATGGACTGCGCGATTTGCTGTCACTAAGTCCATATCAGCAAACCAACCTGCTGAATTCATACAGAGTGCTAGCTGGAAGATTCCGGAAGGAATTCAGCTGGCAGATCCACTCTTTAACAAACGTTTTTTGAGCTTCTCACTCAGGAAAAGCTATCCTTAGGAAAAGATCTGCCATGTCTGGTCAATACCACTCTCGGGTGGATAGTTGGAGGCAAACTCGAGATGAAAATAGAGTCTCGACCATTGACGTGCAACGTAGCTTCAAGCTCGACACCGTTAGAAACTCTTTTACGCAAATTTTGGGAGGTAGAAGAGATTGCACCGCACTCTTCGCAATATTCTGAAGAGGAAGAAAAATGTGAAAAACATTTCAAAGACAATGTGGTTGTTACTACTAGTGGGCGTTTGCAAGTGCGACTTCCCTTCAAGGAATCACCAGATACCTTAGGTAATTCACTTGAAAACGCACGCAGAAGATTTTTATCACTCGAAAAAAGGTTACTCCGTGACAAACTCTTGCACAGCATGTACTGCGACTTCATGAAGGAATATGAAGCTTTAGGTCACATGTCCATTGCGAATGAAGCGAATCTCAATTGCTTGCACTATGTGATACCGCATCACTGCGTGCTTCGACCCGAAAGCACAACCACAAAGCTTCGTGTAGTGTTCGATGCGTCGGCATCTACGTCTTCAGGCCGATCATTAAACGATATTCTAATGGTCGGGCCAACCATCCAACAAGAGCTAATTATCACTCTCTTAACATTTCGCTTGCATCGGTTTGCTTTAACAGCCGATATTACAAAAATGTATCGGCAGTTTCTTATTAAAGAAAGCGACCGAAATTTTCAATACATTTTATGGCGTAAAACAGTCGACGAACCAGTACAGTTTTTTAAATTAAACACCATCACATACGGTATGGCTTCTGCCCCATTTTTGGCTGTGCGCTGTCTATTCTACATTGCCGATATGCTAAGGGATCATTACCCCATAGGTGCACGAGTCTTAAAAGAAGACCTATGTATATGTTGATGACTTGCTGACTGGGGCTGAGGATGAAACCCAGCTTAGACAAATTCGGAGTGAAATAACTGAGTTGATGGAGCATTCAGGTCTTCAGTTAGCGAAATGGAGCTCAAACAGTCCAAGTCTTTTTGTTAATTCGCCAAATGAGGTTCCAATTAAACTAACCGATGAAAACATAACTAAAACGCTGGGAATGGCGTGGAAGCCAAAGGCTGACACTATTTGTTTTCGGTTCGACTTTTTTGGCACCGAAGCACTTACGAAGCGTTCCATCTTATCAACTGTTGCGAAAATCTATGACGTTTTAGGTTTACTTAGTCCAATCACGATTCGGTGTAAAATACTTGTTCAGGAACTGTGGATTCAACAAATCGATTGGGATGAAACTTTGCCTCAAAATTTAGCGAATTTGTGGCTGCAAATTAAAGATGATTTGCCACTTATAAATAGTATAGAAATTCCACGATATGTCCTAACTTCGACGCATTGTGCCAGCGAAATTCATGGTTTCTCAGACGCATCTTCGCGCGGGTACGGATGCGCTATTTATGTTCGTGTGTACATACATGACTCTTTCAAATGTACGCTTCTCCTAGCAAAATCAAAGGTTGCTCCAATAAAAGCCCAATCTATTCCAAGACTAGAATTATGCGCAGCGTTGCTTCTTAGTCGAACTTGGAATCACATTAAGCACAAAGTTTTAAATTACGCGAACAAAGTACATTTTTGGACAGATTCGAAAGTTGTCCTGCAATGGCTTAAAATGCACGCATCAACGCTCAATTGCTTTGTTGCAAACCGCATATCCGAGCTTCAAGAGAATACAGAAGGAATTTCTTGGAGGCATGTGCCAACAAAGAGTAACCCAGCAGATGTTGTTTCTCGTGGGTGTAGTGCATCTAACCTTCCTCAAACAATGTGGTTTAGAGGACCTGAATTTCTCGAAAAGGCTGAGTGCGACTGGCCTGCAGCTGACAACATTACTGAGGTGCCGAATTTAGAAATTCGCCCAAGCATATCACTGAAATGTAATGAATCATTCCCTCCCGAAAGCATTCTTTCAAACTTAATAGAAACTCGTTCATCGTTTTTTAAAATCATTCGCATCGCGACATACGTTTATCGCATTTTCAATAAAGTCACAAGCAATCCACTACTTAAGGCACAGGACGTTGTGCACATATCGTCGAGCGAGCTTGATATGACTTTTTGGAAAATCGTAGCTAGCATTCAAGCTGATGAATACCGTCAAGAAATCGAGTGTGTTAGGAAGGGCAAACCAGTGCAGGCAGAGCTGCAACGACTTTCGCCATTCATTCAGGAGGTGGATATCAGTGGTCGGCCTTTTTCAATCCTGAGAGTTGGCGGTCGCATTTCCAACGCTGATATACCATTCGAGGAAAAACACCCAGCACTTTTACCGAAAACACATCGGTTCACTGGTCTTTACATTGAGTTCTTGCATCGCAAAAACTTGCATGCAGGAGCTAAAGTTTTACTCGGCCTTCTTCGACAGCGAGTATGGGTCGTCAATGCCCGGGAGATCGTGCGCAAAACAGTTCGTAATTGCGTTCACTGCTATCACTACAAGCCCAGGTTAATGGGTCAAATCATGGGCAATTTACCCTCCGACCGCGTAACCGCACGCATTCCATTTTCAGTGTGCGGGGTAGACTTTTGTGGCCCTTTCTTAACATCCTACCGGTTGCGAGGCAAAGCTCCCTATAAGACATATGCTGCAATTTTCGTCTGTTTCTCTTCGAAAGCCGTCCACGTGGAACTTGTGTCGGATCTTTCTACAAACGCCTTTTTGTTATGTTTGAAACGTTTCATTTCCCGTCGTGGCTTACCTTTGCGTTTATTTTGCGACAACGCAACTAATTTTGTAGGTGCCCATAACCGACTCAAAGAGTTTCAAGCCAAACATTTTAACCACAGCTCTCTCGATGCAGTCTGGCGCTACAGTAATGAGGTTGGGTTTGAATTTCGTTTTATTCCTCCTCGATCACCCCACTTTGGCGGGCTTTGGGAGGCGGCGGTCAAATCAGCCAAAACTCTTTTAGTAAAAAACAGGAGCCTAAACTTAAACTTGACCTTCGAAGAACTCCAAACTCTTTTCATAGAAATTGAAGCTATACTAAATTCGCGGCCAATTGTTGCTCTTTCAACTGACCCAAATGATGGTCCAGCACTTACGCCAGCTCATCTGTTGAATGGCAAACCACTTAAAACTCTACCTTCTGAGCATATTGAGGACGGTAGAAACATAACATATTTAACTCAGTTTCAACGAATCACCTTTTTGAAAAATCAATTTTGGCAGCAGTGGACACGAGACTACTTGCGAGAGCTGCAACATCGATCCAAATGGTGTAAGTCAGAAGATAATGTTAAGCTTGGACAAGTTGTACTTGTTCATGAAGATAACTTGCCACCACAGCAATGGATTCTGGCTCGAATAATTGGTATGATTCCGGGCTCTGATGGTAAGACTCGTGTAGTTGATCTACAAACTAAAAAGGGCACGATTCGGCGTTCAATCCACCGACTTGCTCCATTGCCCAATATAGAGGACTGTTGAAATTAGAACCTTTCAACGGGGGGAGTATGTTGGGTGAGAGTGTTAGTTAGTATAAGAGTAGTTTAAGCTACAGGAGCATTGAAGCTCGCAACTGTTCTCTCTTGCTCAGAGCACAAACATTACGCTTAGGCTAAGCTTCATATAATTGTTACCAGTTAGTACGGTCAAAGCAGTGAAATAAATCAGACAGAAAACGAAAAATCTGAATTTTACTTTTCGGCACACACAGACATTAAAACGATTTTCTTGTGTTTTATTTCAATTCGAAGTTCTATACCTCTAAAAAAAGCACCCTATACATTCTGATCTCGGTGGGATTTTTATATGTTTTATTCGTGTTGCGTTTATTGGTATGAATATTTCGTCTTCGTTGATAGCTATTTTCAGTGTAAAGGTTTCATAGTCAATTGTGCACATGTGTTTTTGTAAGAAATCTGCACCAATGATTCCGTCTGTGTTGATGGGGAAATTGGAATTGACTACTTGAAATTTATGTTTTATGATTTGATTTTCGATATTGAGTGTTAACTCAGTCTTTCCTAGGGATTTAACTTCGTCTTTTGTAATGCCAGTTAGTGTACAAGAGTCATTTGTGATGACTTCGTGGTATTCGGGTAGTATTTCTTCTTTACATATTGAGATGTCTGCGCCTGTGTCTATTAGAAATGTCAATGGTTTGCTGATTTGAGTACTTTTAATGGTGACGTAATTAGTTGGTTTTGGTTTTTCTGATATTATGTATATCCGTTCCCTATGTGTCTTTCTTCCCCCGGAGCAGTGGAGTATTCGTCCTCCGGGTCGCCCTCGTTTCCCTGAATATAATGTATGCGTGTGGGGCGACCTTGTTGGTTATTGTTTTGATTACGGTTCGCATTATTGCGTGCGTTGTATCTGGGAATTTGGTTGTAGTTTCTATTGTTATTTTGGTTTTGGTTTCTATTACTTGCGTAATTATAGTTTGACATGTTTGTGTGGCTGTTGTTTCTATTATTGCTGTTGTTGTTGCGAGCGCTGTATTGTTCATTGTTTCTGTTGTTATAATAGCTGTGTGAATTGTTGTTTCTGTTATTGTTGTACTGATTGTTGTTTCTGTTGTTGTAATTGTTGTGTTGATTGTTGTTTCTAAAATTGTTGTTATGTTGGTATCTGTTGTTGTTTGATTGGTTAAAATTTCTGTTGTTTGTTTTATTTTGATTATAGTTTGTACGGTTTCTGTTGTTGTTCTGGTTGTTTAGTAGCATTACTCGCGTTTGATTTTGCTCACTGTCTTTTTCCAATTCCAGAGCTAATTCAACGGCTTGGTTGAATGTCTTTGGCATTGCCGCGAAAATTGTTTGTTTGAAAGATTCGTTAAGCCCATTCTTCAGTGTTTGTTGTTAAAAGTGCTTAAATGTTATTATTACGTATTCTTGTTTATATCTTTTTTGTTTTTGTTTCTATTTGTGTATTGTAGACACAATACACATGTATGTGGTGGTCAAAAAATCCTTTCTTGAAAACTGTAAGGCTGTATTGTTCATTTAGTTTAGTTATTATCGTTTGTTCTGACGTTGTTGGGTTATCGCCGGCTTGAGCAATTTGAAGCTTGTTTAGCTCGGCTATCATGTTTAATATTCTGTCTTTGTATGAGGTAATACTCGAGTTGCGTTGTGTCAAACATGACAATTGGTTTTGTAATTGCGGAATTGTGGTTGTGCTTCGGTATCTTGCTCTAAGCAATGTAGTTAGTTCTTCTAGCGTATTCGGTATGCAGTTACCGATTGCCGTTCTTGTTGTTACTGTTAATTTTGCATAGAATATGAACTCCAGTAATTCATTCTTGCCACAGATCAAGTTTTCTGTTAACTAATTCTGTAATCTTTATGAACGTTTCTAGTTCTTTATGGTTGCCAGAAAAATGTGGGATGGCTTTCATCGCCGTTTCGATGTTAAAGGTTGCCATGTTGGATAGTTGGTGGTCTTGGTTTTCAGAGTATAGTTCTTTTAAATGGTCCTGTAGTGTACGTTTGAGTGTATCGTATGTGTTGTTGAACTGTATTTTTATTGCTATTGTCTCTTCCTGTTTTTGTGTTGAGTTGAGTAGTTCGTTAAAATGTGTGTGAGGTCGTTAACCCTTTAACTGTTTAATTCTGTTTCGAAAAACTTTTTCTACTTGCTTAATTATTTTCCAGCGAAGACGAGTATACTCGACATAAGCAGAGTAAAATGTTTCTGCCCGTAAATGTATGCAATTATGACTAAAAATCAAACGTTGCGTTGCGTCAATTTGAATCCATTATAAAAAAAAAACGAACGAATATTTTTTGACAATTCCTGTTTCATTACAAAGCTTGGACTTTGTTATTTAAGAATGAAAAACGATGTCGTTCATATGACTGCCACGACTGGCCCTACAGTACGCCATTCGGTCAACCCAATTTTCAAATACTTTTTCGATTGTTCCGGGTAGAATTTCCTGAATGGCAACTTCGATTTCAAGTTTCAAAGCTTCAATCGTTTCTGGATGGTTTGCGTAAGACTTGTCCTTTACAGCTCACCACAAAAAAAGTTCAACGGGCTTAAATCGCAGCTCCGAGGCGGCCAATTGACTTCAGAATTTCGGCTGATTATTCGATTTTCTTACAGTGTGGGTTGACGACTCTCCACTTTGGAAGTAAGTTCTCAACATTTCCCAATTTTGTTCAAGCGTATAGCATCCCATTTCGTAAATGTCAAACTTTTAACTAAATTACGAACACAAATTAAATGACATTTGGACTGTCATTCTCGAAATAAAGCGTAGTTCAAATTGAAAATCTTATGTGGACCACCCTATAGAAATGAAAACAAAAGCAATAAAACCCCAAATGAATTTCAAGAAATCTAAAATACAAAACTAAAAATTAGGGCAATGATAGTTTTTAACTATTATAACGCACAATCAACTGAGAAACGCATACGAAATACGTTTTTATTTGCAAAAACCCGTTTTGTAATCGTACTTCCCCAGAATTTGTTATTTTAGCTAAAGACAAGCTATTGTGTATTAAAATAAATAGGGTTGCCAGACTAACGAATATTCTAAAATGTACATTTTTTATAAGATCTTTATTTGCCCTTTCTCAGAGAAAACAGTTGATTCGTTGAATATTAATACGAATGCGATTTTTTTTGTCTTCACGACGAGTATACTCGACATTATGCGAAAATTTTTCGTTTCGCTCTGTCGAGTATACTCGACATAAACAGTTAAAGGGTTAAGGATGTTCTCCATCTAAAATCTTAGATTTAGCTTGTCGAACATTCTATAACACTCCTCTTCGCGCGTCGTGGGGTTAGTTACGTCTTGCATCGTCGGTTGTCTCGGCATATCTATGAAAGTCCATAGTTTTTCCAGATAAGCTAGTTTTCTTTCTGGTTCTAATTCGTCTTCATTGTAGGTTTGTTTTTGCGGTCTGTTTTTTGGTTGCTTATCGGACATTGTGGGTGTTATTATTAATATATGAGTTTTATGCTATGTTTGTTTATTTCAATATATTTATAGGTAGTATCATAATAAATTTGTTTTTTGAAAATGCCATTAAAATTCAATGTTAATGTAATTTTTTAAAATTCTTTTAATGCTAAAACAGTTTAATATTTCTGGTCTATATTTCTGTGACATAAAAAACATTTTTATCTATTGTAGTGTTGTTTTTTGATATTTGTTTTTTAACAAATTTTTTTTAATATCTATTTAATTCTAAAAATACAATAGTTGCTATTATTAATATAATTAAATATGTCGTGTAATTATTGTTCGTATTTAATAAATTGTCTGTCTTCGCCGCGTTGTTGTTCGAGACGATCACTTCTTCCCGGCTTTGTCTTCCGCCCATGTCTTTTTTTCTTTTATTTCCGCAATAAGCGTCTTCTTTTGCTCGGGGTCAGTCGTGATGGCTATGATGCGCTGCAGCTCAGCAATTTCTTTCCTTAGCTTTACGCGTCGTCCTCCTCTTGATTTTTTTTTAAGACGGGTGCCGTGTGTGGTGGTTGAGGCTTCTTCTGTCTTGCCCTGTACTGTTCAAGTGTCAGGGGCTTCGGGCCAGCTGTCAATGGTGTTGGAGTGTAGGGGGGTGCCGGTTCGTCTTGTTGTGGGCCCTCTGGGACGTATTCCTCTTTAAGGAATTGCTCCCACTTCGCAAAAATTGCGTCGAATTCTTCCCGCGTCGTCATGCAGTGTCTTCTTTGTGAGTTGGAGTTAAGTTTGGCAGGATCAGAAGTTGTGGTTGGTGTCTTGGAGGATGAGTTGTGGTGTCAGAAGGTTTGGTCCGTGTTGGGCAGGATCGCCATGTGGTGGTCAAAAAGTCCGGATGAGTGTGTGTAATGTCAAGTGTAAGTTTTGGCCTATGTTTATTCGGCGGGCCACGCCAATATCGTGTGGCTCCGAAAAGCCGATCTTACGAACTTCAAGTAGAAATAAAACAATGCCACCAGGCACTTTGCTTATAGTACAAGAAGTCAACTTTATTTGGGAATTTTTGGGACTTATATACTAAATTATAACTGTTATACTCTAATTGCATTTCCAGGGCTCCGCCTCCCTTTCCACGATATTTTTCGTTTGACCAATCATCGACCTGGGTCACTTCTTCTGCGTCAGCACATTTGCAATTGGGTCAGTAGCCGGCGCTAAACGGCCTCGGATATTTTCCGATCGTTTCCCACGCCGCCAAAGGGTTGGCATAATGCAAGCTGCATTGCACTGCGGTAGGTGGCATTATATGTCACCGCGCTCGCTCAAGTGGTTGCGCAATAGCGCACCGTGGCGACTTCAAGTGCAGCCATTTGACACCAGCGAATTTGTGTGCGCAAGTGTTTTGGTCGGCATGAGTAATTGCGTAGTATCACTACATGAAATGTTATGGTCGGCATAGATGGTTAGGTAGTACCACTACACATGTCCGAAAATGAATTTCTGGCATAGAGCAAGAGACGTTGACTACGGGTAGTGGTTGATCGCTGGGGGGCAGAGAGGAATTCTCTGCGAAAATATTAGCCATCAAATTAACTTTATCAACCGAGTGAGTGATGATTTGATCATTGTTAAGAAGAGTTGGAATTGAAGACGATGTTTGGTTCTTCACCTTCTTAACGAATGACCAAAAGTTCTTACTACCATGCTGGCATTGAAGAACTTTTTGCTTTGGCGCTGTTCGTGCAGGAACTTTTGGCGCCTTAGGATGGCATTGCATCGATTTCTAGCCTGTTTACGCAGCTGTTCAGTGGCGGCATTTTAATTTACTTGCCATGTTCTGAAAGCTTCCTCTTTAGACCTGACAGCAATTCTGCATGTCTCATTAAATCAGAGATTGTCCCCATGCGGGGATGAAGGACCGCATTCCCAATAATACCATTTCCTCAACCATTTTGGCTGCGGCATTTATGTTTCCATCAAGAAAACACAATTTCCAATTGAAGTGGGCGAAAAATTTACTAAGTCGACTCCAGTTACCATTAGCATACATCCACACTAGGCGCTTCGGGGCTAAGGGCGAAGCATTGCGGATAGAAGAGTATGAGAAAGACGCCAAAATGGTACAATGGTCCGAGTTTCCAAGAGGTGCGTGCATTTCAACATCATATTTTTCATGATGTGAAGTGAGAAAAAGGTCTAGAGTATTGAGAGCTTGCCCCGCAACGCAGGGGATATGCGTTGTTTCATGCACTATGTGAGTCAAGTTATTAGACTCGGCAAAGAGCTCGACAAATAAGCCTTCAGCAGTTGTGTGGCTGGAATGGCGTAGCCAATTGGAATTATGAATATTGAAATCACCAACAACTACTACTTCACTATTCGGATACGATTCCAGAATATGAGAAATAGAATCAGAGAGAAGATCAAACTTGTTATAAGTAAAATCTCTCCCTGAATTCGGGCTTCTATACAGAAAGCAGAAGTGCAGAATGTGCGACTGGATATTGAATTTAACTAGAGTCCGACCGATTAATCGGCATCGGCTAGTATCGGCATCGGCCAAATAAAAAAGGAATCGGCATCCGCCTTTTTTGGCCGATGCCATATCGGCCTATTTTGGTCGATGATGCCACATCGGCCTATTTTTCTGCTTTCATTTTTTTGTTTTCATTTTGTACCAACGGGTTCTTATACCCCTTTTCAGTAATGCATTTTTAGATACTGTTTAATATAAATGTTTCCTAGAAATGTTTTTTTTTTAAACTAGGTATTCTTAAAAACACAGGTTTTCTCAAAATGTCTATGCATTTTGTCTCTTAATGTGGATATCAGAAGAAGGGGCATTTAATTTTTTAATCTTATCCTTCTTTTTTAAATGGAAGCATTTTTTAACAGGCCTTTTATTTTTTCCAAATTTGTTTTCTGACTTCTTCCCACTGCATCTGTACAACGGGTCACAATATGAGAGTACAAATCTATATATAAAAAAAAATTTAGTACCACTTTATGCGACCTCTTAAGCTTTTTGGCAATTGCCCGTATTGAGATTCCTTCCTCCTTAAGGACTACAATTTGTCCTTTTTCAATCTCGTTTAGCAATTTTCCACGCGGCATTATTACAAACTTCACTTAAAAAAACCCGAAATATTAGTAAACCTAAAACACACTCACTAAATACCTCTGCGCAACTGGTGGTGCTATACAAGGTGCGTCCCAAAGTAAACAGGACTTTTGCAATAGGGACGTTTCTGGTGGCGCCATCTATGTGTGAGGACATGCGTTGGAAAGGTACATCTTTCATTCACATACTGTCTAAATTTCATGACATTTGGTCTAGTAGGCGCCGAAATATCCCGCTCAATGTTACAGTATGTTTTTAACTTTGGTACGAGAATGTCGATCGAACAAAGAGCTAATATTAAGTTCTGTTTTAAACTTGGTAAAACTTTTACCGAAACGTTTAAATTGTTAAAGCAAGTTTATGGTGATAATTGTTTATCCCGTGGCCGTGTTAATGAGTGGTTGAATCGATTCAAGAATGGTCGTGAAGACTTGAATGACGACGAACACGTCGGCCAGTCGAAATTTGTGATTACTGACGATGCCATCAAAACTGTGCGTGATTTTATCAAAATGCAGCCAAAATCATCATTGGAATTGATGGAAATGGAATTGAACATCTCCAAAACATCAATTGATCGCATTTTAACCGAACATTTGGGTCTCCGTAAAGTGTGTTCTCGCTTCATTCCGCACACTTTAACCGACGACCAAAAAGCGCAGAGAATTGAGCACGCAAAAGACATCGTTCGGGAAGCCAGACGTGATCCAAATTTCTTGTTCAACATCGTAACCGGTGACGAAACGTGGTGCTTTCAATATGATCCCGAAACAAAGCGTCAAAGTGCCGAATGGAAGCACCCAGATGAGCCAAGTCCGAAAAAAACCCGCCGTGAGAAGTCAAAAATCAAAACTCATCTCATTTGTTTCTACGATTCAAAGGAATAATTCATCGAGAGTTTGTTCCACCGGGAAAAACAATTAACGCTTTGTTGTTGAAGTTTTGAAGCGTTTGGTGCATCGCATTCGTCGTATTCGGCCAGAATATCGCGAGGAAGAAAGTTGGCGTTTATTGCATGATAATGCACCGGCTCACAGAGCCCTAGTTACGACCGATTATTTGACCAAAAATCGCATTTTTACCATCAATCATTAACCGTATTCGCCTGATATGGCTCCCTGTGACTTCTACTTATTCGGTCAGTTGCATTTGCCGATGAAAGGAAACCGTTATAAGGACGTTGAGGACATCCAAAAGGCTTGTACCAACATTCTGAAGGCGATGCCGGCCGATGGCCTAAAACACTCATTCCAAATGCTTTTGGACCGTGCAAAACGTTGTATCGAAGCAGAAGGAGAGTATTTTGAATAAATAAAAAGAATTATACAAAAATAATCATCCGTTTTCTTTATTTTATAAAAGTCCTGTTTACTTTGGGTTGCACCTTGTAATTATGAAAAACGCGAAAAACGCATTTTTTGTTCTAGCGAAGTTATTTGCACTAACAACTATGTATGTTTACCGTTATTTCTTCTTTGCTTACCTTTCTCAACATTTTCGTCTAATACACTGTAACTCTAACATTGCTTGTTTTGTCAGAATCGCAAAAAAGTTGGTGGTGCTATAATTATGAAAAGGACTTTATAAAAATGAAACGTGGTTCGTTCGTTCGCTTAAAACTCGAAAACGACTGGACCAACTTGAATACTTCCTTCGGAGGGTTTGTTCAAAATGTTTACGTGAAGGTTTATAAAAAAATGTCGGGAAAAAGGGGCGTGGCACCCCAAGAATACATTTTTAGACAATAACTTTGGAACCATAAGTCACACATCAATTAAATTTGGTACAAACTTTCTATTTAATCATGTCCTTCGACCGAGGGAATGGGGTGGGTATTGGACAAGGGGGTGTGGCACCGCCCATACAACTAAAATCTTTTAAGTGGAATAGCTTCGGAATTGTAAGTCGCACAGCATTGAACTTTGGTGTACCGTCGTTTCATAGATGTGTCATTCTACTGTTAAAATTGATGGGCGTTGAACAAGGGGCGTGGCACATTTTTTATGATCCAACAGTTATGCAGTACACACACACATCAGTGAAACTTGGTACGAACTTTCCACTTAGTAGCACAATTCGACTGGAAGAAAGTTATAAGCATTGGACAAGGGGGCGTGGTACCGCCTCCCTTTTTATATACATAGATTGTTTGTCCTGACTGACTGATTGATTGATTGATTCATCATCGCTCAGCCCAAAGCGCTGAAGCTACAAACATGAAATTTGAAATGTAGGTAATTCTTGAAGAATGAACCTCCGCTAAGACGAGCTTTTTTGAAATTCGGGGTGTAAAGGGGTGAAACATGGGTTAAAGTGTTGTATGAAGAAACGTGATCTAATAAACATATTGAATTTGAACTTCCTGAAAATATTCTAGTTAGATCAAAACTTATTCGACACGTATTTTATAATTTTTCGAAAATCAAAATTTAACTGGCCCAACAATGGGTTAAGGTTTATTTACGGAAAAACTCCGAAACAAAAAACACGAACCGATGGGACTATTGACTTCAAAAATTGTGAAAATACTTGAAATAAAAAAAAATTGGACACGCGTTTCTCATTATTTTCAAAATCGAAATCTAACTGGATCAACGACGGGCTAAAAGTATGTATGGAGAAACACATTTTTTTAACCTTTTGATTTCAAACTTGGTGAAAGTACTTCAAATGTAAAATAACTCGATACGTGTTTTTCATTTTTCCGAATATTAAAAGCGGACGGGGTTAACGACGGGTTAAAAGTTTGTATGGCGCAACTGTAAAAAAACATGAATTAACGGGGCCACTGACTTTAAATTTTGTGAAAGTACTCTTAGTGAGAAATAATTTGACACGTGTTTTTCACATTTTTGAAAATCAAAATCTAACGGGGTCAACAATGGGCTAACAGTTTGTATTTCTCCACGATTTATTGGTCCTTTTGACTTCAAACTTAGACAAAAAGCACTTCTATCGGGAAATAAAGAAAATGTGATAAACTAAGGGTTAAGAATTTGTTTAGGGTAAATGTGAAAACTCATGATTTTAAGGCTTTTGCGTTCAACATTTTTGGAATTACTTAATTAATTACAAAATAGACATATGTTTTTTAAATCAAAATCTTACGGGGTCAACAATAAGTTCAGAATTTGTATCGGGTGAAACAAGTGAGCTTGCGTGCGAAGACGCGGGGCCCAGCTAGTTTTAATATAAAAATCGTAATTTTAAGTTGAATAAAAAACTGAATTTGTATGCAATATTTACGTCACTATTTTTGTTTCTCTCTCAGTGGATAAATATGATATATTATTTTTTTTAATACATGTTAATGTATTAGAATTCTGAATTCTCTTGTTATTTTATTTAGTTTTTAATTATTCTCGTTGTTTTGTTATTTTGTGATGAATATTACAAACAATATGTAATAATTCCTTTTGTTATTTTATAAAATAGACTGTGTTTTTTTGATTGAATTCATTCGTGTTATTTTTTCTATGTAATCGGCATCGGTATCGGCATCGGCCGATTTTCGCCCTTTCGGCCGATTAATCGGCATCGGCCAAACTCGCCCTTCCGGCCGATTAATTGGCATCGGCATCGGCCAAAAAATTTGGTTTCGGTCGGACTCTAAATTTAACCCACATGGAGCTAAATTCGGCATCCGTCGTGTATAATTGTTGCTGGCACTGGTACGTTTGAAATCAAAACATACTTATAAAACATAAAATTATTCGTTTTTATATTTCATTGTAAAGGGAATTTCGCAGGCTATAATACAGTAGTAAACCTATAATAGCTTCATAATAGGTTTTTTCGAGAAAAAATCCGTTTTAAAAAAAATTTTGTAAAAAAATAATTGTTCCGCTTATAACTCATTATTGGTACATATTACATACCTATTGTTATACATCATTCGAAAGAGGAAGACACCTATATCGTTAGAATCGGTTGCTAATTTCTTGAGAAATTCGAATATATAACTGGGACTTTGGGGGCGGACCACGCCCCCTGTGAATGTTTCCGCGGCAAAATTTTAATTTGGTTAGACTAAAAAAATACTCCTATTTCCGATAAAAAACAAAACAAATTTTTTAAGAGGGTGTGGTATTCTGCATTTAAGCCGGTAAAACGGTAAAAATATACTTGAATAATTACATAAGTAAATAATGAGTTTCAACTTCAATGATTTATTTTGAAATTCAAAAAATAAGACAGTAAAGCCAGAAAATAAAAAATATATAAATGTAAAAAACGTTACTTATGGATCTGCTTCACCTGCTTGACCAGTGCACTTATTGCAACGATATAATGCAGTATCATAGTTTACATTGGACCAGGCGCGGATCCAGAAAAATATTTGGGGGGGGTTTTAAAAAGTAATTCTTTAATATTTATAAAATGTATTTTAATTTGTACGTAGTTTTATAGTCGATCCACATATTTCGGGGGGGGGGTTTCAACCCCCAAACCTCCCCCCCCCTGGATCCGCCACTGCATTGGACACATACAAATCGCTTTTTGATATATCTATTCTTATTTCTGGATTCCTTGCACTGTTAACAATTCTGAACTGATTTGCCAAAGAAAAGCATGCAGAACATGCTTAACATGTTATTGTTCATGCTGAACTGGCCGGATATCGTTTTCCTTGTCGCCTTCGTCGTCGCTATCTTCACATTAAACTATCTAAACGACCAATTTTTCTATCAGTATCAGAACCTTCGTTTTGTTCAGGGCCAAATGAAAGCGTGAAATTTGCAGCACCGTTTTTATTACCTCTAGCAGCAAATTAATTAATATCTTAATTTTGTTGCTCTAAAGCATTGGTTTCCGATATTGTTTAGACAATTTTTTCAGAGAAATTGCCCTCTCTGATTTACTCCAGCGTCGAAGTTCAAAAACAATGTCTACCTGATTCTCAAAATAGCATTCTCTTCCTTCCATCTCTGCCACAGAAAACATCTAATCGAATTGATAAAAAGCCAGACACGACCAGACGACAAATACTTTCTTCACTTCAGGAATGTAATTGAATTGACACCAAAACATGAACATAACCATGAATACAATGGATAAATATTAATTTTGAATATGTTCAGACATTATTTTCCATCGAAACTAATAATTTACTAACGCAAAAGAAAATTTTTATTTTTTTTTATTTAAATCAAAGATAAGACGTGTGAAAAACACTTGGGCCAGGTAGATTTTGCGCCAACTAACTTACGTCACGATTATATGGGATGGCACGAAAAAAAGGTTTCAAATTGAGTCAAATGGGAAAGTCTAGTTGAAGCCTTATGCTCCGTAAAGGACTGAATAACGAACAAACAAAAAATATTTTGAAGCCATTCTGACAATAATTACGTGGGAAATAACACAAAAATTGTAAATAACTGGCAAATTTGTTGAAAATACATCATGGTCTGGCCAGACCAAAATGTTCACGTGGACCAGTATTTATCCAAGAAAAAGATTTGCCATTAAAGTATATTCCTTCCTCAGTTTGAATGAAATCATCTAATTTTTCAAGTTGTTTGGTTCTGTAGACACTAAGTGACTGCTCCTGGGAATTGTGCTGCTTCAACCAGAGTCGGTTAGCTTTTTTAATAAGAGTTAACAGTTAACGGACCATAGAGCTCTGTCCAGAATTTGTTGATATAGGTATTTCATTGATCACCTGTTAGTTGGTGAAAATACTGAGCAACTTCGTCTACACTGACTGGGCGGCTTCTGAGACGGACAAGACAGTGCAATAAATCTGTCCTAAAGTGGACTACAGAACTACCAAAAGTTTGCTGAATCGCAAACGAAACATAAGCTCTAGTCATTGGCAGTGACCAGCCTTTGTCTTTGGGCTTTGTCCATTTACCTAGCTAATGACTTTGCAGATGCTGCAGAGATAAGGAGAAAAGGACGAAACGAAGCTATACTTACCTTCACCACCTAAAATTTTACTAAACAGACAACCTCCTTGACATATCATAAATTGCCTTCAATTAGCAGATGTGCTTCACAATTTGGTCTGGTTTGTTCGAGACTCGGGGGAAGGAGAGCGGCGACATATCGCTCCTTCGCTGCAAGAACGTCATAACTCAAAAAAATTTATTTTTCAGTTTATGGCAACCCTGTGTGTATCAGCATATGATCTTTTATCTGTCAAAACCACATTGTAAAATATTCAATACTTTGCTCACAAGACGACATGAAACATTTTTTGATACCTTGAACTGCCTGTAATGGTCAACTTTAAAATTGAATTTTCTCGGAATGATGTTGTTTTGAGTTATGACGTTCTTGCAGCGAAGGAGCGATATGTCAAAGGTATCAAAGATATGTTGCAATGTGTCCCAAAAGCTAGTTTCAAATGAGCCACTACCTAACCCGGGGCGTAGCCAGATCTTACTCTTCTAGACTTAAACAATTTTTTTTTTACTGATTTAGTATTACATGCATTCCAAAGTGAACAGGTATCTTTTCCCGATTTTGAGGAAAAATTGTATGACTTTTGGTTCACTGAAAGCGGAGCTATTGCGACTGAAGTGACAGTATGTTTGTGTCGACGCACAGTGCTTCAACTCCATAAAAAACTGGGGCAAAAAGAGAAGGAGCGCTGAATTCGCTGAAAATTTGCAATTTGAATAATATTGGGCTGGGGCTGCTGACTTCAAAAATGATGTTTGTTTAAAAAAATATACATATATAGTTTTTACAAAAATCGAATGCATATAACCGACCCCAAACCTCATCTTACTGACATATTTTGGCCTTTAAAGGTCAAAATAGAAAATTTAGTTAAAAGACAACAATTTTGATTGTGATTTTGATTTTGACTGGAAATTTGACGCCTAAAATCTCTCCTTTAGCTACGCCCCTGATACATATAACCTAACATAATTTAAAGTATACTTACTAGACCCATGTCACCCAGCCATTGAAAATAGCCTAAAAAATATTGAATGTATAACCTCGTACTTACGTATAGGCTCTATATGGCATTATATACATACATATGTAAGTATATGAGCACACTCGAGTGTATCGTTCCCCGTTTCAACGTCTAAAGTCTCATTCACGATGAAAACTCGATAAAATGAACACTAGTTCACCACCATTCACAAATAAAACGTTTAACATGTTTTTTTTTACTTTTTTTATACTGACTGAGGCATTTATTTATTTTACATATATAATCTCATAAATTATGTTTTCTTTTCAAATAGACTTTCTGTGTTTTGTTGTTGTTGTTCATTATTACTCATTATTTTTGTTCTTTGCTTTTTTTGGTTGCTGTTGTCTTACTCGTTCTCATTTCTTTTTGGTTGTTTTAATTTTGTTTTTTATTTAATGTTGTTGTTTTTGCGTTTGCAACTGTTTTTGCTTTATATGGTTTGTGTATCTATAACAAATTAATTACAGGTCAGCGTTGCTGTTTCGCTAGTCTAGCTGTCTGTTTATCTGTTTGTACGTCTATGTCTGTTTGTCTGTATGTTTATCCGTTTGTTTGCTTGTTTTATTGTTGCTCGTGTGGGTGTTGTGTTTGCTTTTGTCGCTGGTAGTTGTTGTTTGCCATTATTTTTAGGTATTTTCTTTGCTTAACTAGAGTTAAGCAAGTTAAGTACGAGTGTTGTTGCAATTAGAGCACGCGATTCTCTGTACTCGACAATATTTTATAGGGATTTTGCAGAATATGCGGGAATATAAAGAGTAATCGACACGAGTGCGGCTTGACCTGTTATGGGGGCACAAATCCGGTGTCGGTGGATTGGAAGTGCAAAGTAAAAAGTTGAACGAAAATTTTTTACCAAAATGTGATTTTTTTTTGGTTTTTTTTATATATTTACACAAGAACACCAAAAACAGTTCTGGCTACCAACTTTGAGCTTGGAGAACGCTGAAAGGTAGTCGGCGAACTAAGTAGGCGCTACGTAAGTATGTACAGACAACGAGGGCAATGGGCGCAATTTGTCGCTGCGGAAAAGTTACTAAAATGCAGGTGGTGGGAGGTCGGCGTGTGGCAGAAGAAATAGCGCCTGCGAATGGCGTAAAAAATTTCTCGAATGCATATATGTAACTGTCGCGTATGTATAGACGCATGTGACAGCTATTCCACGTGCTTTATGTCTTTTATTGTTGCAATAGTAATTGTTGTAATTTTGCTCTCATTGTTTTAATAGTTGTTGTTGTTGTTCTTTTATATGTAATATAATACAATATATAATATAAGAAATGCAGCAGACTTTTGTTTATCAGACAAATTCCTTAATAGTATTTCAATTAAATATAATATTATATATGTATATACGCGTTATACACATGCAAACTAGTTGTTCGGGCAATGAGCGAGGTAATGAAAATGCAGTGGGCAAACAAATTTGAACGATGACATGAAAATAAGCGGAAAACACAAAAAAATAATACTGTATTGATAGGCAGTGATTGTATGTTTGATAGGCAGACCAACATTAAGTGATTGGTTACGGGATAGATTTGCGATTGTTTGTGTAATGTTTTCTATTCGAAAAGTCGCGTTGTTATCGGGTTTCACGTCTTTTGCAAATTAACTCCTCAATTGTTTAATTCTTTTTCAGCGAAGTCGAGTTAAACAGAGTAAAATTATTCTGCTTGTAAAATAAGGCAATTATGACAGAACTTAATTAAATAATTAAATTAATTAAATTAAATTAAATTAAATAAAAAGTTAATTAAATGACAAAAATTAAAAATCATTTTGGTCACTATGGCGGCCGTGGAAAGCGTCAGCTGCGCCTGGTCAATCTTATATAGCCTATGTTAACCCTATGAAAAATAAAACCAATTAACCCTCAAATGCATGCATTATTTTCACGTTTGCTGAATTTAAATAGGTTTTCCTTTTTAACACAGAAAACCACTGCAAAGTGAATTAAAAATTAATATAAAAAACTACTAAATATTAGCAAACATATTTCGAATGTGGTTGTTGTTTAAAAATATTTTATCGGGGTTTAATTTGAAGATCTACACAAATATGTTAGTGTGCCTAAAGGCATCAATATGCATTTGAGGGTTAATATTAGTGTCCGACCGAATATTCGGTTTCGGTTTCGGTTTCGGCCCAAATAAGTGGTTTCGGTTTCGGTTTCAGTTTCGGCCAAAAAATGGCCGAATAGCCGAAACCGAAACTTTCTAGAATATTTTTTACATTTTATTGTGTAGCAGATATATAGTAAAAAGAGGAGTAATTTAGATGCCAGCAATGTAAACAAACTTCTTTTTTTTAGCATATAATATTAAATTATTTAATTTTGAATATTATCGAGTAAGGTACGAAAGGGTGATTTCTTCTTGTTTACGTTTTTAAAAAATGAATAAATTGTTTTTATTAATAAGTATTTATTTATTTATGCTATGTTTGTTTGTTTGTTCTTTATTTACTTAATGTAAAATTCGTTTGTTGAAAAAAGTGCTTGATATGGTGATTTTTATTTCAACTAGAAAGTTTCGGTTTCGGTTTCGGTTTCGGCCGAATATTAAAAAAAAACCGAATATTCGGTTTCGGTTTCGGTTTCGGCCCAAAAAAGTGGTTTCGGTCGGACACTAGTTAATATCAATGCACTAATATGCCATAACTGATTTCAATCATTGTAGTGGGCGTGGCAGGAAGGCGTATTAGGTGGGCGTGGTCAATGTTATATAGCCCATGTTAACCCTTATGAAGGGCAGAATCATTTGATATCAATATTGATTCGCAGACATGCACCGTCACTTTGCTTTCCTAGTTTAGTGGGTGCGAAAAGTGGGCGTGGCCAATACTATAGAGCCTTTGTTTACAACAGTAACACGCTGAGTCGTTTGATACCCATATCGCCTTACATATGTGTACCATAATTGAATTTTATTATCATAGTTGACGTTAAATTGGCGTGGCCAATCTCATATAACCTATGAAATACTCGAACATAAAAGAAATCGTTTGGTACTTATTTCATCTAAATCGATTTATTAGTTTTTGCCTGGCGGTGGCTTAAAAAAACAAGGTCACATTGGTTTTTTTAAATAGTGTAGAGAAATAAAGTTTACAGACTACCGAATATTCTTAAGTGTTAATTTTTTAAAAAATAGTTACTTGCCCTTTTTCAGGAAAAAAAACTACAGTTGATACGTTGAATGACCATACGAATGCGATTTTTTTTTTAATCTTTATGACGAGTATGCTCGACATAAACAGTTATGGGGTTAAGGAGCGTATTTTTATAATTTTGTTTAAATAAAAGCAAAAAACCCACATTGTTTTTAATAGAACAACTCATATTCGGATGTTTGTACTACCAGACCGTTTATCTTGCCTTTTAAATGCCTTTTAAAAATATAATAGCTTTGAAAATTATTTATAACGTAATATTTGAGTGAAACACACATTTTTTTAAATGATGATTTTCAAAAATAGCTACCAGAAAAAAACGAAACTAAACTATCGGAGGTCGAATAAATTGGTCAGTGAACTAGATTTTAGATGTCAAAAGCTCCTACGTTTCTTGACAATGGTGGAGCTCGTTAAATATTTAATTATAGGTGTGTATTTGTAAAATATACTTTCAGTTACCAATGGCATAGGTTAGATTAGGTTGGAGTGGCAGCATTCTTCTAATAAAACTAACTTAAGCACAAAGGGACGGCCCGACTCCCCCATTTAAGGCATTAAGATCCACGACGACTTCAATTCAAAATTTTACTGATGTTTAGAGTAGAAACCTCAGTTAGGTTAGTACGAGTAGCTTTGATTTTTAGTCTTTTCCATCGCAATAGACTTAATTGATTGCCCCCTGTCAGTCTGAATAGATGTGAATATTCGCATTGCATAAGTGATGTACTTCGAAGCCTGGAGCACAGATAACTCATCACTCCATACAACTCATCACTCCATACAACTCATCACTCCACTCACCACTCTCATACAACGAAAACGGCACAAAAATTTCAAGCTCTGAATTACAGCTTTTTTCCGCAAAGCTATTTTACGCACACAGCTGCATTTGCTCATCCAGAACTTTTGCCGGATTGAATTAATTTAGAATTTATTTTCTGGCTTGCTGATATTCTTTTCTGCAACATACATTTATGATTTTAGCTACGCCGATCACGTATTGTATTTGGTGTAACAGGTAGGCAGCACATCAGATATCCGAAATTTATTTTTCGTAAATTTCGCCTCGGGTTCAAGGCTGGGCGAGAAGCAAATTTTTTCTTAACATTTAATGCTTTTCTTATTAACTTTTTAATCTGTTATACCTGAAATTAATAATGTGTTGAAAAATTTTCATATAAATGAATCGGCACTAAAAATATTTCAGTGCACAAATTATTTTTGTGTATGATGAAAGAATATGAAGTCGTTATTTTCTTTGGTATGATACATACTATACACATCGTTGCTAAGGCAACGCATTGCCAATAGCTGCGGCGCCAGCAGGTCTATTCTTTGCGTCGGCGTAACTGTATTGCGACAATGTAGTGACCGCTGAACAATTCAATTCGTTTTGGCAAATTGTGCCGATCTTTTCATTCTTTTTTGCGGAAAGCAAGTGCCTGGGCGAACCTAGCAACAAATTAAAGGGGGCAGACATACATAACTACATTTCCAAATTCAGAATATAAAATTTGAATAGAATAGTAAAGAATATTGATTTCTGTACATATCGCTCTTTCGCTGCAAGAACGGCATAACTCAAAACTACATCATTCCGAGAAAATTCAATTTTAAAGTTTACCATTACAGGCAGTTCAAAGTATCACAAAATTTTTCATGTCGTCTTGTGAGCAAAGTATTGAATATTTTACAAAGTGGTTTTGACAGATAAAAGATCATATGCAGATACACACAGGGTTGCCATAAACTGAAAAAAAAAATTTTTTTGAGTTATGACGTTCTTGCAGCGAAGGAGCGATATGTATATAAAATATAGAATTACGAGGGGGAAATACCTTCCTCTACCCATACCTAGGTACGCGCATGAGCGCCTGTCATCATCAATCGAATCTTTTTGCTGTATGGTTGTTTGTAACCGTATGCTGCGCTTGATTGATGGATTTTAAAACTTGCGAACAATTATATGTGTCTCTAAAACCAAACAATTTACTAATCAAGAAATCTAGAAGCCAAATTAATTTTGCATTGACATTGTTTTCACGTGTTGTAAAAAAGGAATATGCATATTTAAAAAGAAGCCATTAAAAAAGTCTTGGTAGCTACAGTAAGGATCGAACCCCGGACCTCTCGACTGAGACACTTCAGCTTACACACTCAACCGCCAACATTCAATCCCAACCGATTGCTTAAAAGGTATAATAGCAGATAAGCGCCGTTTTAACTAAAATTCAGAGCACAATGCGTGTGAAGCGATGATTGTGTGAGTGACATTAGAGGCCAAAAAGCTCTTATCGGAGGCCAAATTTGTCGAACTTTTTGACACATTTTTTCCTTGGCCGCTGGACATCTATATAATAGGGGTATTCTCGATGTCTTTCACGGAGGAAGAATTCGTAAAAATGCAACTGTGCAAGACTGGAAAATGCTACACATCGAGAACGCACAAAAAAGCACACATTGCAAATATTGCAAAAATGCCGCAAACAGCCACAAACTTTCTCCATTTCTTTTTAATTTGGTTTTCGGTTGATCCATTTCCACCTGCAAGCAAAACATATATGCAAATTATATAAAAAGGTTGAAATGAAACCAAATATAAAGAAAATACGCTTGCGCACACGAAGAAAATGAAATGGCTGTCGCACAATCGTGATGTCACACACAAAACAAGGGTTTTTGTGTAGCATGACATGCAAAAAATTCAAACTTTTTTTGCTTGTATTTTGTTGTTGTGTCTTTGCTCGAAATGCATGGCCATGTCAATTATGCATTTCGTGCACGATGTCAGGGTTATGCAAGACATCGAGAATATCCCTAATGAGTTATCTGTGGCCATGTCAATTATGCATTTCGTGCACGTTGTCAGGGTTATGCAAGACATCGAGAATACCCCTAATGAGTTTTTGAACAAAAATGTTAACCTAGATATGAGCCGCTCAGTGCACAAATCGATTAACTCCATAAAACAAAAAGTTGAGAAATGCGATGAAATAAATTTGTTTTTTTTTAAATTCCCTTTATAATTTTAATTCAAATATATATATTTTGTCGTTTAATGGTGTTAATCTTTACTATTCAGGAAAGTTTTAATAAATATAAAAAGTTATGACTATACCCAGTGCTTTGACACTTAAATTTAAGATTTTTCAAAAAGTGGAGTTAATCACTCTGTGCACTGAACGGCTCATATAGTGAACAACCTCAATACTGTGAACAGGCCTTGCAATAACACTGAGCAACAGCCAAAATTTTTCCGAGTTCTAGTAAACCTTTTCTAAAGGATTTTTGGACGCTGATCACAACTGCGTACTTAGTTTTTTGATTGTTTGAGCGGTTTGTAAGTTATTGGTGGTTTTTGCTAGGAGGTGTTTTTCACGATTTTTCATCTTTGAATTTTTATTGCATTTATTATATGTTGAAAAACACGATAATTTTTTTATGACACAATAACGAATCCTCAAGCTATAATTTTGACCATAGTCGATTTCGATTGGTCAAGGGTTAACACGGCTATGGCTCTTCAAAGTTCAATTTTCGCGAATTTTTTATAAAAATTCATTTAAATTCGGGGTTGCAATTTTCAATTAGAAGTTAGTGTGTAATGTATAGTGGAAGGCTGTAACTTAAACTTATAGAACAGAATTTTTGTATCGCATGTGCCATTCTCGGCCTATACTCATTAGAGTGTAAATGCGACTTCACCTTCTGAACACGTGTTTGTATTGAAATCTTCTAAAGCTCTTCGCGTCATTGACGAAAGTATCTAAAGTATTTTCGCAAGCGTCAATATTTGTCTTTCCAAGGGCATTAACAAAATTTGAATTGGTTCATTACTGTAGGAGCTATTCTAAAAAGAGTTGCATCACACAAGTAAAAATTTCAACCACACACACTTACCAAACTACTTGCTGTTTTTCCATATTTCATTGCGACATATTTTTAGGGACAAAAAATTCAAAATTCGAAAGCTGAAAATTTTATGAATTGAGGGCATTTGTTGAATGTGAGCATTTTTATACTGTTGCCTAAAATTGTGCTCCAATATTATAGCTCAAAAGTAAATCCTTGCTTTTGTTGCTGAATTTATGAATGGAGAACTTACATATTTGTACACATTTTCTATTACAAACATCGTATTTCAACAATTTCTTTTTTAATTGAAAGCCCCAACATTCTTCTTTCACTGTATGGTAATATTTATTTTTTGTAAGCAAAATTGTTTTGTGTATTCGTAATCTTGCAAAGTAACTGAAAATTTGACTTTGCTAATGAATAAC
Organism: Melieria crassipennis; assembly: GCA_963668005.1. NCBI lineage: Eukaryota > Metazoa > Arthropoda > Insecta > Diptera > Ulidiidae > Melieria > Melieria crassipennis. The sequence continues at coordinate 32,697,487 of OY764963.1, read as the reverse complement.
TCTTGCAAATTTGAACCGATTTTAATGTTTTAAATTTTAAATACATAGAGTATTGTTAATCTATGTTAAAAAAAGCATTTAGGCATTTAAGACTTCAGGTTTGTAGGAGCTACATGCATGTAATGGTCAAAAAACATGTAAAACGCCCTCCAAGGAAAACCATCAATATTTCCTAAGCCGCTCAAACAATCAAAAAACTAAGTACGCAGTTGTGATCAGCGTCCAAAAATCCTTTAGAAAAGTATGGTTTGATTTCAGAAAAAAAAAATAATGTCGATTTTGTTGCTCTGTGTAATTAGTTCACTATATCCAGACACGACTGTAATTGATATTTTTAAATCTTCCACTTTTGTTTCCCGTCCAAGGTATTTTGAGAGCAACATGAAATTAGCGGCTGCGTGTACCTGTGTCACCTGGTAGTGTGAGTTTGTACCAAGTTGCTTCAAGCTTGTCAGCAACAGAGTAATTGGGTAATTTAATATAACGAACACGACCACGCCCACATCCCAAAACTCTTGCTTGTGATCTAACACACCAACCACTTCTTAAAATGGTGAAAACCTTTCAGACTGATTGCCAACTTTGGCTACGGTTTGGTCTATGAGCATTTAAGCATTCTTGCGCTTCGCATTTTCTTACTAAAAGGTTAAAAATTGAAAATATTAAAAGCGAAAAATGAAATGTGCCCATAAACATGTTTTTATCACGATAGATAAAATAACAAAACCAATTTCAAAAATATCATTACAAATTTAAATATGTCTACGAGTATTTGGAAGCGCAATAAACAAAGAAACAGTTTCCTACATAAAAGGTAAAACAAAAATTTAGAACTATCATTTCGAGAGTTGACCAAAAACAATTTTTTCATTAAACAAAAAATTTAAATTTGTATGAAATCGATAGAAAAATTCAAGCCAACGATACCTACCGTTTTTATAGGCAAAAAATTAGCTAGAAAACGGTGAGTGCGGAACATGTAGGTGTGTGACATTTGCGAGATGCACAAAACCAACAATTTAATTATGTTAATTTATAACCGATGGCCGCGTTTAATCATTAGTCTATGATAGTTTTGCACGGCTACTTGCCACTCACCTCTATCGAGTCGAAGAAAATAATGCTCCAGAGAAAAGCTTAAGAAAAGGTTAAATTCGCAAATGAGTGCAACTGAGGTGGCCAATGCATGTATGTTATGTATATATGCGTGTATGTATTGTATGTATGTACTATGTGTGTGTAGGTGTGCAGTTAGTTCGTAACGTTCATAATACTTAGTACCACAATTTAACAATTAATTACAAACAAGTATTGGGTATCGCTTTTTCGCCGCTTGTCCTCCAACTAGTCTCCAACTGTCTTGCTCGTGACGATGCCAGCAATACAATGGCAATAATAGAGTAATATAATGTTGCTTTTGAATTCCAATTCGACAACGGCTTTTGATTACTTTCGATTAATTTGTTTTTTGGTTTCATCATTGAAAGTTTTTTCTTCATCTTCTATTTTTTCCCTATTATATATATCAACTGTTAGTATACACTATGCATGTATATAAATATATATATATATATATATATATTGTATATATGCTACATAAGGTCGGGTGGCTACTAAAATTGTGCAGTTGCGTGTACGCTTTAGGAAAAAACAACAACTATAAAAGGCCAAAGTAGACATACATAAGTAGTGCATGTGCGTTGTGTGAGTGTGGTGGGATGGGGGTAGGGGGTGAATTGGTGCATACATTACGTGGCTGGTTGGTGCACGGTGCCCAAATCACAACATTTACTTACGTGACTAAATTATTGAGTCTGATAACTTGTTTGTGTGTGCAGCGTAAAAAAACTTTCGAAATTGTTGTTTTTGTTTAATATTTAGAATTTTTTCTAGTTTTAGGTATATATTTTATGTGTATATGTGTATGTATATATATACATAGCTACTAAAAATTTCGGCACACGTCCATTGCTCGCTTCTAGAGCAATTTTCAGCGTTCATGCCGTGTGCGTAGGTAGGTGTGGATGTGCTTTGTTATGTGTTGGCGTCTAGTCGCAGAAAGAGCCTAAAGGCCCAACCATGTTCAGCATGTGCAAGCCTACGGAAGAGAAAAAATTAACGGAAAGTACGAGTAAGCGCGAAGGTTTCAATACGGCGCCCGAGAGGCACATTCGTGCTTAGGCTTTGCTGCCATTGTCTGCGACAACATCATCCAATGCCTTTTATTTTTTCAGTTTATTATAATATTCTTTGTCTCTTTTGTCATAAATATTCTGTGTTTTTTTGCACACTGAAAATTAATTTTTCAATAAAATTCTCGTCCTTCATTGTTATGAATTTTTTGCTTTTTGAGTTGCCAATTTTCAAACATAAAAATTGAATGCATTTAATTAATTTAATAATTGACTGGCACGACAGCCCGCTTACGCGAGACTAAGGCCTAGCTTCCCGCAACTACCCGTGTTGTGCGTGTGAATTTGTACACGGGTTGGAGGGACCTACAGTTTAATGCCGGTTCCGAACGGCAGGTTGGGAGCTTTTTCATAAGCAATTTTTACTCTCAGAGGTTTGCCATTTCCAGCTGAGAGGACAGCCACCGAAAGAGAAAACGAGTTTTCCCGTTATTTTTTTTTTTTAGGTGTTATTACAGGCGTATTTGAACCTGAGGTTGCTGCCTGCGACTCGCGGTCTAACGCACTAACCAACTGAGCCACGGCGGCTGAATGCATTACAAATTTTAAAGTTTCCAATTATCAATTATAAACATTTCGAAAAGACATGTTTTTTTTGTACAAAGAATATTTATTAAAATAAATTTGATGAATTAAAGTACATGGCAACTCTAATGGAATGCGCAAGGTACCCATGATACAATTAACAAGGTCGACTAAGTACGGAGAGCCATGAAAATTGGCGTACGAGGAATGACAGTTGTCGTTAAATGCTCTCAGTGAATAGGGTGGTAGTGCTGCAGGTCAAATTTAGGACCGAAAAGAAGATCGCCAGGGTGGCACAAGTATCAAAAAGTTAAATTTTGAAACTGAAAATTTGCCAACAAAATAGTTACATGTGCCTGTTTTCATATTTGAAATTTATATTTTAAATAGAACATCGCTCACAATATTTGTATTTTGTTTGCTGTGGGAGAGGCAAATCCTTGCTACCATTTAAATTGATGTACTGTTGCCGTACGTTAACCACTTAGTTTACCCTGTTTATTGTATCATAACGCCGTGCTTTTGATGTTGGTCATGGTTGAGCCTTAAATCGCTGCAAAGTTAGCGGTACGTATCACCTTCTCTTCCGTTATGCAGCATGTGAGACGTATAGTGTGCTGGACGCTTGGAAGTAGGTACGATTGGGACAATCAAGAAACAGAATAGAGCAGTGTTGATAGAGCAAAAGAGAACGCTGATGGAGAACGTATCGAAGAGGGGAAACGCGTTAAAGGAAATATTATTGATGGGAAAAGTGATGTTCAGGGCCGGCGATCAGCCTGCAACAGGCCGAATTATTGGTAAGAACTCGATTCTGTGCTTACAGTTTAAGGGTTTAAGTTTTCGCGAGATGTCAGTTATGTTTGTAAGTGTTTCAGTTATAATAATATCTATCCAGCTTTGCCGTACCTTTTTGAAAAAGAAAATTTTTGTGAAGCTGTTGCTCGGTTAGTGTGTTTTGTGCCGGATGGCATTTGCATGTACCTATGTATGTATGTATATAGGTAGGAAAATAACATTAGTTAGGACGGAATTGTGGTTTGCTAATGTTCTTCTTCTACTGCTATGTATTACTTTCATCGCTTTTTAGGCTTACATACATTTTCGTATTTAAGGCGAGTTCCACTGCGGGTTTTACATTGAAATTCACGCTGTAAGGCCATAACTGCGTAAATGAATCCTTGAACAAGGTAGGAGTGTATGTGCACAGATCTGCTTTAATTGGCATCGTGGTGTTCCGATTTCACGTTGTCAAATGCAATGGCAAGTAATGGTGCTTTACTATGTTGTGCCGCTTCAATTTGCCATTTGACATTTTGAAAATGTCAGCGAACGAATGAAAGCGTTGTCATGAACTGCATTCATAAAACTGGTGTTGTCATATTTCTACATATAAATTTTCAACTGTCGCTTCAACATGATTGAACGCGTGATCTATACTTGCATACTTAAGTTCTTGCTAACCTACAACTTTTTCTGCTTCGCTTTCTTCTTCTCTTCCATATTTGGCTGCACATTTTGCTTTACTTCTCTTATTCTCTTTTACTGCGATCTCAACTCTCTTCAGCCGTCGTTCCTAACATCCAGTGTTTGGACCTGGCAAATCCAAGATCGTAGTGTCACCTGCAAAAAAGCGTAGCAAACCAAAATTTGCGTAGTAATTTTTTGGACAATTTGGACAAAATCAATTGAAGTGGCCATCGTCCGTCCTTTACAATCATCAATGGGTTGATTCGATATGATAAAAATATTTATGTGAGCCAAAAAAAAGTGACAACAATTAACGTATTTCCGCAACCGTGATTACAAAACCTACAACACATAATTAATAATAACATAATTGGTAATCTTTTTAATAATTGGTGCTGCCAAACCATTTTTCCCTCATTTTGCTTCGGCAAAAAATCGTAGTAGATTGGGTCTGAAGCAGAGTGATGAAAAATCACTACGATCGTAGCAAAGTCCGAACATTGCTAACATTGTTCCATTTTTGTTCTCTAAGTCATTTGCCTTTCATGGTGCCCGTTCTCCTCTTCTCTTTCACTGCCAAGAGGCTCCTTATTTTCTGTGAGATTGTAAGGTACATGTGACTACTAAATGCTAAAGTGAGAGAGCGCTGTGTTCGATATTTGATTTACTGAAATTGAGCTTAAGATGAGGACAACTTTGAAACACACAAATTGATTTCACTGACCAGAGTTTCGGGGCTCGTATAAAGTTTGAAACGACATTTTAATCTGGGGACAAAAGGCGCTACTAACAAATGCCAGTTGCGCCAAATTCTTTTGCAGAAATTACGTGGCTATTCACATTGTGAAAAAAATCGAAACCAGAGTCAATTCTTTGAACTATTTGACTATCAACTAACACAATTTCTCGCAATCTCATTTCATTAGAGACTTTTCTAATATCTTTAAACCAGCTGCACTCCACACCCATTAAATTATACCTTCATTAGATCTTCTAAATCTAACCGATATTTTTCTATTCGAATTTATTTGGAAATCTTTTAACCTTACTCAAACCAATCTCATTAGACAAAACCTTATTTTTCAAAAATAACTGTGTTCTTTTAAGACCTTTAAAACTAAAATGGATTCTTAAGTTCATCGTGCAATAACGGTTCTCTTCTGCTTTTGTGGAAAAATATATATTTGTCCGCTTCCTTTACTTACAATACTGCGAGATGCGAGTTAACTGCTTCATTTTTCTCATCATGTGAATAGAACTTTTCATATCAAAACCTCGTACATATAAGGCCCTCATATCAACCCGTGCTTTGGCTATTTTTTCTTCAAGCGTTGTGTGCGACATATTTCTTCAGCTATCTTTTCATTTCGTTCAAAGAGTCACTTTAGAATTTTAGAAAATGTGTTTCTCATTTTCTCTTTTCTGTATTTTATCATACATAAATACAACAACAATAAAGATTTTTAATATCTCGTATAAAATTGGAATATGCTCGCTACGGAGTACATGTATGTACGCATGTCAGTGGTGCAAACTACAATACAATAAATCAGTTGTTTGGTGTTGATAGAAAAACTGAGCGAACACAGTGTACTTTAATAAAAATACCATAAAATACACATAAAAGCCGTTAGGCTTTGGGAATTCGAAAAATGAAGGCAAAAATTTCAGTGCTGTCGGTGCGAATATTCAAATATTTTCATAATATAATATATCGTATATAATTTGTTTGTTTATACTGTTACTGTTTTTGTTTTTGTTTTTCTTTAATTGTATTCATAGGTTAAAAAAATTTAAGTGCATTTGTGGCCTTAGTATCACAATAAAAGTGCAGTGCATTTTTTCTCTATATTCTAAACATAAACATATATATTGGCTTTCATTAAGGTTGCTAGGATTTGAGGTTGTTATGTGTAATTCCCTTGGCGACAAACAGATAATTTCGCTCGTTTTGACCGAATAGTTGTCGATTAAAGCGATACAATTGAAAACGTGTGAATCGAACCAAAGTGTGGAGCCGCACACCTACTATACTGCTAACGGCAAAAGAGCCAATAAGTATTGACACGTGTCGGTGTAGGCATGAGTGAAAACGTGAAACAAATTATGAAATTTATATTTTGATTTAACCGAAAATTTGAATGAAATCTGAACCAGTCCAAGATGACAGGGACATTTCTCATCCGTTTGCCGTGAAAACTGAGCGCTAAACGCGTTCGCGATAACGGCACATAGCTGCCCCACTTTTTTGTTAGTTTGTTGCTGTTGTTGTGTGTCTTGTGCTATTTTCTGCGGTTGGTTATTGCATTTTTAACCTTTTGCCTGTCCCTTGGGGTCTATTTGACCCCAGGCGGAATTAAAAAAACGGTTGAGCGGTTTTGTGCGCTCGTCTATTTGTGTTATTTAGTGTTAATCGCGCTTACAATCCAATAACAAATCGAGAAAAACACTTTTCGGGGTTTTCCCCTTTTCTTTTGTGATTTATGTGTAACATTTCTTCATGTTTTGTCAGTAAATTATATAACCGTTTGATTGGGGTCATCCTGCCCCCAAAGGACAGCGAACGCAATTTTGAGCAAGGGACAGGCAGAAGGTTAAGTGCGGTGAAGTTGTTCTTGAAGTGATGTGGCGTATTGTGCGAGCGTTGACGTTGTACAAGCGATCAGAAATATTGAAATACCAAAATTTAGTTAAAACCATTTAAAATCAAGTAAAAAATTGATGTAGGGATTTTTGAATGTTTAATTAATCGGGCTTAATGAAAGAGAAGAAAATTGATGAAATTAAAATCAGCTAAGACGTGTTTTTTTGAAATTTGGTTTAAGGTGTTGTATTAACAAGATGGTGAAATAGCTCCAAGTCAAAAATAATTCGACACATATTTTTTAGTTTTTCAAAAATGAAAATTTAACTGGGTTAAGATTCGCATACAGAAAGACTTCAAAATTGGTGAAAATACTTCAAATAAAAAATAATTAAAAACATGTTTTTTTGTGAAAATCGGAATTTGATGTGGTCAACGAAGTTTAAAAAGTTCGTACAAAGAAACATTGGGTTTTATGATTTCAAATTTAGTAAAAGCACTTTAAATAAGAAATAATTCGACACGTGTTTTTAATTTTTTTGAAAACGGAGGAGGTCAACACTTTGTTTAGGGAATCATGATGTAATGGACCTATTGATTTCAAATATGAGGTGAGCATTTCGAATGGGAAATAGTTTGGAGTTCATCAAAATCTGGCGGGTCAACAAAGGGTTCAGTAAAACTTGATTTATTGGGCTCATTGAGCTTCAGACTTGGAGAAAGTACTTAAAATCAGTGAAAAGTCAACGCATATCTTCAGTGTTCGAAAATCAACATCAGACGGGGTAACGAGGTTTATTAGAAGTTTATGCGAATAAACATAACATTAAAAAAATCATAAAATGAGTAAAGATTATTGCAATGAAATCATCAAATCAAATCATCATCAAATTTGTACATGCAAAGCCGCCGGGCCATGCTAGTGAAATGTAAAATACAAAATAAAAAATGATCTAAATAAAAAAATTAAATAGCGACGTAAATAGAATTTACATGTATACTCGTATAATATGTATACATGATATGTATTCACAGTGAAAAATATTTAATAAAAAATGCGTAATATACAAATTTTAAAAGTAGAATATAGCTAATTTAATGTGATGTAAAGCATAAAATAAAAAGTAACTGAATAAAGAAAATAAAATATAAAGTAAATGACATAAACCTTGAATTTAAAATAACACTGATCAACAGCAAAATGGCTTTTCTGGTTCTGACATCAGTTCTAGGGTAATTAGGGACCGCTGATTTCGAATCCGCAAACCGTTTTGAAAACTTAGTTTCCATTTTCGCAAAAAATGGGCGTGTCACTTTTTCGGATTTTCCCTGACTTTTTTCACGTTTGGGATTGTAATTTCAAAACCAATAAACCGGTTGACATGATTTTCACTTTGTGGCATTTACAACACCTCACGGCTTCTTTTCCAATGTAATTTATTTGTATAAGTTTTAAAAATCCGCGGCAATTGGACCTCAAAGTCGGAAAATATGGAATCTCAAGGCGTTTTCTTTGATGTTAAAAAACAAACACATTTTTCGTAAATCAATTATCGAGTTATATATAACACGAAAGCGGAAACATGAAATTGTACAACACAGCCAAATTTTTTGGCTTGAGTCCCATTCTCATCGAAATAATAGCAAAAATGTACCATAGTCATTTTCATAATTTTTGATACTATTTCCTTAAAAAATTAAGGGCCTCAAAATATGCTCTTTTATATATTCCATTCACTGTCTGGAATACAAGCGAAAAACAACAAAATTTTGAATTGCTTCAAACAAAACAAAATTAAAAACTTTGCATATTTTGAGGCTCTTACTTTTTAAAGGAAAACAACTGAAAGCTGTTGAAAATGACTTTGGTACATTTTTGCTATTATTTCGATGAGAATGGGACGCACGCCAAAAAATGTGGCTGTGTTGCATTACTTGATGTTTCCGCTTTCTTGTTATACATAACTCGATAATTGATTTACGAAAAATGTGTTTGTTTTTTAACATCAAAGAAAACGCCTTGAAATTCCATATTTTCCGACTTTGAGGTCCAATTGCCGCGGAATTTTAAAACCTATAAAAATAAATTGCATCGGAAAAGAAACCGTGCGGTGTTGATATTGCAACGAGGTGAAAATGATGTCAACTGGTTTATTGGTCTAGAAATTACAATCCCAAACGTGAAAAAAGTCAGGGAAAATCCGAAAAAGTGACACGCCCATTTTTTGCGAAAACGGAAACTAAGTTTTAAAAAACGGTTTGCGGATTCGAAATCAGCGGTCCCTAATTACCCTAGAACTGATGTCAAACCCAGAAAAGCCGACCAAAAGTCGAAATTTGTTGCCCTGTGTAATTTATCTTCGCCAAACGTTGCGAGGGCCAATAAGTTTATAGCCAAAGTTTATTTCAATTGAACCAAAAAAAAACTAAATTAATCGTAAGTTGGCGTTTATTTTGACAGGAAGCCAATTAAATCCACCAACGGCTAATGGAGCGGACGGGCTAACTACAAGTTCTCACGCTGTGACCATTTCTGAATCTAAAGAGGACTTCCGGCGGTTTAACAAAGCAAAACTTGCAAATTAACCTATGTATATACAAGGCAGGGGCGTAGACAAGGGGGGGTTTAGGGTGTCAGAACCCCCCCGTAGCCTATAATTTGTCAACATTTTCAATCACTATGCATCGTATGTACGTTCCCACATTAGCAAAAAGGTCTTTTCATCTTTAAATATTTAAAAGAATATTAACAAAACCCTTTTTTACCGAAACTAATTTGTTTTTTTAATAGTCACGTTTAGGCTTAATGCAGCGATTTGCATGTTCTAAAAACATGTCTAAAGAGTAGTTTAGTTCGTCGACCGGAATGTCCTTCAGGATGTCGGTGCAAGCCTTTTGGATGGTTTCTACGTTCTCAAAACGTTTTTTTTCACCGGCAAATGCATTCTTTGAAAAGGTGAAATTCGCACGGTGCCACATCATGTGAAAACAAAAAAACAGTCAAAACAAGTGTCAATAGATGGGATGGCATCCTTCGATAGCCAAATGTTCAGTTAAAATGCAATAAATGTATGCTATTGAGATGCTTAACCTTCGCCTTACTAAAGATGATCCCAGGCACTTCCGTCGCTATTTTGAGTAAAACTCACAATAAATATATAATAATTTAGAAATTTTTTTCATACTTCAGTATTTAGTATTTTCCTCTGGCGATAGTTCGTATTTCGAAAAAAGGCCAAATTTTAATGATTTATTTTGAGACTATGGAAAATATTAGAAGATTTCTTTCCAGAGGGTTTATTGAACACATAATGAGGTAGGTACGCAAAAAAAATTTATCGTGAGTTTTAATCAAAATGGTATCGAAAGCGCCTGGGATCACACAGGTACATTTGTATAAAAAATGACAAAATTTAAGTTTAAACATGAACAAAATTTCAAAAAAATATTTTTTCATGTTATTGAAAATTACTTTAAAATTTTTGCAGATATTAAACATGAATATTAAAAAGATCACCCGGGTGGGTATAAGTAAAGCGAAGGTTAAATCCAATTTCAAGAATTTCAATGAAGATTTTGGCTTATCTTTTATGAATTACCGCCCAGTTTTGATCTACGGCGATCGCGGATTCAGTTGGCTAACACTTTGGTCATCATTTATGTTCTGACAATCGTTTTTAAATCGCTTTTACCACTTATGAACTCCACCACGGTATAAACAAAAATCAAGCTCAATAAGCTTCGATTAAAGTTTAAACATTTTTAAAACAATAGTTAATATTGGATCTTTGTTCGATGCACATTTTTGTACGATGACACAAACATACTTCCACTTCAGATGCAATAACTTCGCTTTCAGTCCACCAAATTTCATGAAATTTTTACTAAAAATCAGGGAAAAAATTTAGTTTTTAATGCATTAAGTCACATAAGCCATAACAAAATGCCCTATTTGGAAAGTGCACTTTACTTTAAAAAACATGTAATACTAAACTGGCAAACAATTTTTTTCAAACCCCGCCCATGACCAAGTTCTGGCTACGCCCCTGATACAAGATAAGGTAATTTCTCATTCAGGCTTAGCAGTCCACTGTTTTTAAACTTTGCATACTTTCTGGGGTCGTAGCGGGGCATTTTGCTTTCGTGCTTTTTGCCTATCTGCGGTTTTGCCCCATTGCATAGAAAATACAAAGTAACTATGCGCATTGCGCAACATCTCCAATAAAACTGCGCCTGCAGTTCAATGTGTACGCTGTCGCTATCTAGACGGCATTACGATTTTTGATCTGGACATTGTGCCACTGAAGGATGTTGCCAAATATATCCGAAGCTCAGGTTGGTTTCGACCACTACCGAACAGCGGACGAAAGCGAGCTTGCCACACTCTTCGGGCAGCACAATGGACTTGGGAGGTCCCCTAGTGTACACGCCGAGCAATCGGCAAGCTGTCTGTCTTATCTAGCCTAAACTAAGTAGCTCCCAAGGCCGACAAAATACCAGATAGAATAATAAAATGCACAAGTACTGTGCATATGCAAAGTTATATGGACGAGTATGTAGAAAGCGTCAATTTGGCAGCAGTATGTAACTTAACTCAATGGCTTTTTTTATGTTTTAGTTTTGAAAAATGTTTAAAGTCTGAGCTTGAAAAGGTCGCCGAAATGCAAAAAGACATAGTGCAGACGGGACAAAATGCAGACAAGACGAAATGCAGAATAAGCCAAATGCAGATCACAATTTTTATATAACTAAAAAAGTTTCCACATGCCTAAAGTGTTTATGTTTTGTCTCCGGCCGGACTTCTGAAAAATAACCCTGGGGATTGTTCTCGGCTACGCAAGCAACAGTGTTTCTGCATTTTGTCCTGTCCCTATTCTGTCTTGTCTGCTTTTCGTCCTGCCTGCATTTTGTCCTGTCCATATTTGTCCTGTCAATGTTTTTAAAATAAAATTTGAAGGTCAGGATATTGCGATATGTATAAGTATACATATACATATGTAAGTATGTAGTACAACTGAAGTGCAAACTTTCGAAGTTGTGACAAAATTTGTAATGCTTAACCTGTGTCTTCCATGACAAACACATTCAAGCTTTTGAAGATTCGAAGCGCACACATTGGCTTTCGAAAAGTCTCTTTCTGGGACTGTTACCAGACAATCTCAACTAAATTCAAAGAAAAACAATAAAATGAAACAAAAGCATAAGAAAAAACTATTTTTGAAACTTAATAATTTTTACCCATAGACATTTATCTGTGTCCATTGCATCTGTCGTATACTCCTCATAACTCGCGGAAAAAGAGCAAAAGACAAAGAGCAAAAAACTGCGTACCGCGTCCGCTGGCGGACGCGCTTTGGCGTACATAGGCACATACATATCAATTTCAACTTTTCTCTTGTAATTTATGCAGAAACAGAACTGCCGCATACTTTGCATCAAGATGAAAATACGCCTCCGCAGCGTGTGCATCGGGAATATATTAGCGTACTTTGAACTAGCCGCGGGGTGGCGTACTGCTGACGCTTCACGCCAACTGCCGTCGCGCGCACAAAGAGCTTTTTTGAGTGCCGCCTAGCACAATTTGCAATTTACAATTTGCCAGTAAATATTTCAGAAAATTTTTGTGTTTATAGGTATTTATACAAACTGAAACCGAAAAAGAGCGCTGCGTGAACTGCTTGCGGCGATTTTGTAACGGAAAATAAGGCATAAGTTCGGGCGTCATTTGGAATACACTTGGCGCTGGTCGGCTTCGTTGGCCATGGGCGTGGTGCGATGCGGTCGTGCGAGTGTAACAATTTTTGTACAGCATGAAAGCGTGGGCGTGACAAGTAAATGCGTTGCAGGCTAAGTTTTTGTTGTTCGTTCTTCATTCGGTTTTGTTTGCAAGTAATGGACAAATTCGCGCACAAAATGAACGCCAAACAGTTTAACATTTGAATAGTTACACGCGTTTGTATGACAAACTTTTGTGGGGACGCAGCTCGAGAACAGCTGTCACATCGGATGCTACAGAGGCGCACCGTGGGGCGCTTGTGACTTTGAATTAGGTCGGTGGCTCCGGACGTGCAATTCGAGTGCGCTTTTCCGCATAGGTAAAGAGTGTTGAGCACCAGCGAATCGTGCTTACTCGTGCGACGTTGTTTGCTGATCTCCGTTAGTGTGTGTGTGTGTGTGGGTAGGCGAAAAAGCGGTAGGTCGAATTGTGACATCACCCAACGTAATGGAAGGTCGCTTTCGCGGGCCGTGCAGCGTCTGGGGCGGCGTTCCAGCTGGCCGAGGCGCGTCCCGTTAAGTGTGTTTTGCGTTCAGCCTCCATTGTGTTGACGCGCTGTTCGTGCACCACTTGCCTAAGTAGCGGCCACTGAAGCAGCTGGCGCACGCGTGCTGGCTGCTTCTTTCAGTATAAGCACTCAGTTCGTGGCTCTAAAACGCCGACGCATTCACCTGCCACGCCCGAATAGCCGCCACTGGGACACCTCCATAGCGGTGGGTGCGCGCCGCTGGCGACACCCATGTGTATTTTTCTACGAGTATATGCGCCTGTGCGACACCGCCTGACAGACGCCTAACATCTATCTACATATGTGTGTGTATCTATGCAGCAAGTGCGCTAAACCTACGACTATTAACTATCGCTTTAGTGTTCAGTTTTCTCGCTAATTCCTTGAATGCTGACTTCAAACCTGTACGGTTCGAGTGCCTGCGGCTTGTGGGGTCTGACTCCAACTCTCCGCTGTCAATAAATGTATTTTAAATGTTAATTTTTTACATTTTTTTTTTGTTTTTGGTTTAAATTTATCCGTAACATTAATAACTGTGGGCTTTCTATAATTTGTAGTTTGTTTTTCTGTGTTCAAGTTTCTAAACTTAATTGTTGCTGTTCTGCTTATTGAATGTTCTTGATTTTTTGTTACAATTTTGTTACGTGTTGTGTTTGTTGTCATAATGCTTGTGTGTGTTACATCGTTTAACATCTAAGTCGTCATAAACATTAATGCGCCATCAAGGCCAACTTCGCAAATCTTTTCAAAGAACCGCATAATACATATTCAACACAGTTACAATGCGCATTAAACGCTCCGCCCCTACGCTCCTGACTTATTCCTATGCTTCCAGTGCATTTTCTGTTTCTTTGTTCTTCTTAAATTCACTACTTTTCTTGTTTTTGCTAACGTTTTGTGGGTTTTTGCTTCGCCTGGCTGCTACAAAAATACTAAACCCACCCGTTGTTTGCGAACTATAAGTATAGTGCATATCGAATGAATTAAAATTGCTTGCTAAATGATCTAGGTTGGTAAAATTTCTTTGTATTTTACGTTGACAAAAAATATATAGAATTATTGTACAACACTGACATCTATAAAACATTGAATGCCTGGTCGTTCCATTGGTACTAGCTTGTTGTTTGGTTAGTTGTATCATAATAAAATATACGCTTACTTACACGTCTATAATACCGAAGGTCCTTACACATAGCTGGCTGCTCGCCTGGGCCTGCTGTTGCTCTACCCCGCGCTATGTTCTATAAATTTTGTGTTCGGCACGTTGCGTCTGTCGCCGGCCACGCCGAACTAGGCTTAACTTTAGCTTAGCGCTTTGCTTAAATGACTAGACTATGCTGGGGAGCTATGGAGAAGTGTCTGGGCTCGCATTCGAACGCGGAGAAGTGTACATTTTGAAGGAAGTTGCACGGAACACAGCCGTTTTGCAGCGATAGTGACTAACTACCGATGGTAGTGACTGATAGAATGATAGAGAGCTGTGTGAATTTGTTTTTGGTTGAGTTAGAGTTTTTAGAAGTGATAACCTCTAAAAACATTTTAAATATTATGTAACGTAACACGTGTGAAACGAAGTGGTTTTCGAGAGCTTCTACATTTGATCGAGTTGACCAACTGACCACTGGACCTGTAACGAAACGTCAGATGGTCGAATGCATGCGTGCATTACGGCAAGCTCCGGTTATGCCCCATTGTTGCTGTTCGCGTCATGTGCCGCATCACAGCACCCCAAAAGCGCCGCCATTTTTGCACCAAACTTTTATAATATGAAAATACTCAAATGTTGCATTAGCGGCTAGGGCTATTAGCTCGCTTTTGCTTTTTCTACAATAAAAAAATTTTAATTACAAACTAAAGCAAATTATTTTAATATCACAAAATCAACTTTTTGCAATGACTTTCATTTTCCTAAAGCCAATTCAAATCGGCAGCTATAATCGCGCAACGAAAAAGTCTACTATAGCGATCGATTTATCCTCAGCTTTGAAAGGCGTTGGAAGAGTAAATTTTGCGTTGCATTAAAGTATTTAATTTAATTACTAACTTTAATTTATTTTTTACCAATCAACTTTTTAAAAATATTAATTTGAAAAACTGGATGCCTCAAATATTAAGCATGAAATTCAATTCTTAAAAATTGCTTGGAAAACTGCAAAAATAACAAAAAATTATAATAAACTATGATTAAAACGATGTGTGGCAAATACCAAAATCTAAGCACTGCGGAGAAGATTATTTTCAGCATAATTTAAAAGCAGCATTACAACCGCAATCAGTTGTTACTGCAATGCCAGAATAGGTCTTTAAGTGAGCTATTGGATCAAATGACGCACGTCTGTTACTGATATAACAAAAGCAGAGAATAAGTGAAAACCCATTATCTATTACCATTTAAAAATAAAACGACATAAACAAAGTAACGCTAAATTATTATTTTAAAAATGCGTAAACTTCTTCAAATAGAAACAAAGAGATTCAGGGCAATGCACAGTGATTCGTTCCATAGACAAAATTCAAAAAATTTATGGTCTCAGAATTTAACGATTTTGATGTCATTTGAAAGAAAAAACTCCAACTAAGAAAACCGCAAAAAATCTGTGCAAAAAATCAATTAGTGTCTGTGCAAAAGCGGCTCAAAATTGAAGCTTTTTTCACAAAATAATTGAAACTCATATTTTCTGTTTTTTAGTCTATTGAGTACAAACAATTTTAAAACTAATTCGTTGGCACGAAGTTGCTTAAACTTTCAATATAGACTAAGCAATGATGTGGCCATTTTCGCTTTTAATATTTTCCCAAAATATTTTTCGAAGTTAAAAATCTGAAAATTGGCAAAACTTAGACGAAAATATCTAAAAAGTATGTGAAAGTATGTTCCTGGATTTTTTTTAATTTTAAGAAGCGTTCTTTCTTTATCGGATAATGTAATTATATCCTCCGATATCTTCCGATCTCACAAAATAATTCAATTTGAAAAGTGGTCTAAACACGTATTTTTCGACAAAATTTATTTTATTTATGCCTAAAAGTATGCAATTAGCACGAAAAATGATAAAATCTGCAAAAATGCAAAACATACAGCTATTATTATCGTTTTTATTGCAAAACCAGATGGTGCCGATACAATTTATGTTACTCTTTGGAATAATCAATAGGGGTATTCTCGATGTCTTGCACGGAGGAAGAATTCGTAAAAATGCAACCGTGCAAGACTGGAAAATGCTACACATCGAGAACGCACAAAAAAGCACATATTGCAAAAATGCCGCAAACTTTCTCCATTTCTTTTTAATTTGGTTTTCGGTTGATCCATTTCTACCTGCAAGCAAGACATACATATATGCAAATTATATAAAAAGGTTGAAATAAAACCAAATATAAAGAAAATACGCTTGCGCACACGAAGAAAATTAAATGGCTGTCGCACAATCGCGATGTCGCACACAAAACAAGGGTTTTTGCGTAGCATGACATGCAAAAAATGCAAACTGTTTTTGCTTGTATTTTGTTGTTGTGTCGTTGCTCGAAATGCATGGCCATGTCAATTATGCATTTCGTGCACGATGTCAGGGCTATGCAAGACATCGAGAATACCCCTAATGTTGATTTTACCGATTAAGTGTAAAATCTGGAAAATCTAGCCAACACATTTGGTGCTATAGCTCTCCAAAAATGACGAAATTTGCAAAAGCCTCAGGCATTGCCAAACTACAACAGTTTAAGATAAACCAAATGGAGATTTCAATTCAACAGACTATGATTAACTAGTTTACCAAATTTTATGAAGAACGGACCACTCCTTCTAATTTTGTCCCGCGGTTGTATGGAGTCGAATCACTGTGCAATGCGATAAAATTTGAAACTTTGTGAAACTTTGAAATCAACTAAAACCATTGAGAAGAAAAAGAATAATTAATTAGAAAAGATAGAATTAGATTTTGTTTTGAAAAAAATAATTAACAAAAATTCCTATTTATAGACGAGACGTGTCAATTGCAACGGTATTCGTGTTTGCAATTGTGTGTGTGTGCAACGGCTGGAACAACAACAAATTGAACAAGCTTGATAGAAAAGTTGAAACGTAGAAATTCTCTTGTTGTTATTTTGATGGTGGTTTATTTGTTTTCTGTGTAATAAATGTGTGTGAAGTTTAATTTATTGTAAATATTCAATTAAATTTCATTCATCATCTTCATAAAATAATATTAATTATTATTGTAGTGATTGTTATTAAAAACGCCAACGAAGCAGCAGAAGAATGAGGACGGTGCAAATTATCACATTGGTGTATTGCGTGTAAATATGTACATGGGTCATTCAATTTACGTAGTGTTTGAACTAAAAAATCAATGTTTTATTTAAATTGTTTTATATTATTTTTGTAATACGGCACTTCTTGCACTCTGTGGTCGGGATACGCACCATTGTTGTTTTTATTTTAAGCATTACAATAAAAAAACAAAACAATACAAGGTGTGTGTGGGTGTGTGAGTTTTGTTGTTTTTGCCATTTCTTTTCGTTTATTTTTGGTGCACAGTTTGGGTATATTGGCATGTACCTATATGTATATATGTAATTTACTATATTTATACATAAGTATTTATATATGTATATATATATATATATTAAAGTCCTGCATGAATATATTCATTTTGGCGGCTACACTACTGTACATACTGTACAGGTACTTGGTATTCGAAGAATGTGTACAACGAAACGGATAGAAACGAGAACCAGCGAGCGTCGTTTCTCGTTTCTATTCATATTCGGTGAATAGCGAACACTGCAGTGCTCGTATTCGGTGAGAAGCGAATACTGCAGTGCTCGTATTCGGTAATCGAGAACTTTGCGAAGTATTCGAAGATCAACAGTTTCATCGAATATTTTTATGCGCAGTATGTCACTTTTCCATGTGTATACTTGTGGTGCGGTTGAAGTGGCTTATTAGTTATACGCAAAATGGGAATTATTGAAGAAAGTAGCATAACAAATAAATAAATATTTATATATAACATAAATATTTCTAAATAATCTTAGGAATAATAAAACGAGTATATTCGAATATATTCAAAGCAATGTGTACCTACTATTATTCGAATGCTTTTGTCCTCGTTTTCCCGCTTCGAGCGAATATGAATAAATAGTGTACGTCTACTCGTTTATGTTCGGAGCTTACTCGTACTCGAAGAGATCTGTACTCGTATTCATTCGGACCGGTCCGCAGAGATGAAGTGAAGTATTCTATTCAAAAGCATTTGAATGTTTTCGAATAGCAAAAATGCATACTCGTGCAGGACTCTAATATATATACATATATATATATATATATACATACGAGTATTTAAATGTACACATGTATATATATGTATATATATATATGTCTCCTCCTGAGAGGAGAGTGTATGTACGTGGTGGTAGTGTGAGTGCAATTTTATTTGTTATACTTTTCAATAAACATTTAACAATAACTTTTCATGTAAAACTTTCTATGTGTGTAATTTTTTCGAGCATTGTGCAAAAAATTACACAATTACGTGTTGCCGGCACTGCGTTGTCCCTACGACTGTCGTGTACGTCTTCTTCTTCTTCATATTACTTAATTGTTGTGTATGAAATAGTTGTGGAAAACAAGGCAATCGTCAATTTACAAAGGAATAGCGAACGACAGGAAGGGGAGGTGGACGTGATACGTACAATAAATGCTAAACTTAAAACTAAATAAATTCACTTACTAAATATATGTATACACATTTTGTACAAAACAATGAGTAAATACATATAGTACATATGAAAAGAACAACATATTGCATGGATGAGTAAGTGTTGGTTTGCATTGTGTGTAAAGAAGAGCGGGCCTCGTAGCGATCTTTGTTGGAATTTTTTTATTTTTTCTTCAATTGCTTTATGTAGTTTGGTATCTCTATGCTCTTCGCTGCGATCACTCGTTTCAAGCGCTACAAATTCACTAAGCTATTTCGTTTATTGTGTGCGGCTAACTTGACTGATTATCTGAATGCCTTATGCCAATTTAAAACATTTACCTACATGCTATTTACAAGCCCAAGCAGCCTTGCTGCCTTCTTTCCTTTCTTCCCTTTTTGCTTTCGTCCTTCACTCTCCTCGCGCTCAAATATTGCCGGACAAGTCAAGTCAAGTAACAGTCTCGCTCTGCTCCTCTGCATCTTATTGCAGTTTATTGCGCTCAAAGGCGTCTACTTACTGTATGGTTCCGTACTAAATATTTTCAACTGTTTTTCGAATTCTTCATCAAGAAAGCTGGCATTGGCGGGCTTTCACTTTATAGTTTTAAAACTTTCTCTTTTAGTTATATAAAAATAGGCCAAAAATATATATTACTAGTTTTTCTCTAATATTGGAATAATCGAACGCGGAGCTGACTGAATTTTGTTTATAATTTTAACACCAAATTCGAAATGCTGTTTTTGTGCTTAACATGGTAGAATAACAAGGAATGCCAAGTGGACGAATCCCGCCCTTTTTTCTTTTGTTTAAATTTGCTAGCTGCTAAATTTGTACCTTCTATAAATTTCTGTTTTGAGAACGTTCATACGGTATTTTTCAAGGTTAAAAGCATAAAATCACTCCACGAAATCCAACTGCGCAGCACATCTACAATTAAAAATATGAACATTCTTAATGATTTTTGCATAGAAAATACTTATTTTCAAATCATGCCAAGGTATCGTTTAACTTTTCAGTATTGTTTGTGCAGCCTCATTCATAAGCATCTCTAATTTTTGGCATTTTCCATTAACCCTCCATCGTTCTTGACAAGTAATCTCATTATCTGGCATACTTTGTTATTGTACCATGGTCCCTAACATTTGTCAACTTTGCGGCAATCGATTTCACTCCCTTCGTCTTATCCTGCTCGCGTGCCCTGCAACTGTGCATGGTAGTGCCTTTCTTCTTCTGCTCACTCCTTAAATCCCTCCCACTTGATCTCTCCCTATTGCTCTGTCTCGATCAAAAGAAAACCCTGTCTGTGGCGCGCCAAAGTGCAAAGATCCTAGAAAACGCTTTGAGCGGCCGAGGGCTCAAGTTCGAATCTTGTAAAGTTGTCTTCTCGCGTTTTTAATTGATTAACTTTAATTTTTCGTTTCATTGTTTTTTACTTTTGAAGGTGGGTTACTTTCCAGTTACGGATCGTTTTTATCTGTTCTATGCACTTAATCGGTTTATTTATTTGTTTAACTCAAAATTCCAATATTTCTTAAACCGAACGAAGATTGTAAATATGTTAATGATGGAGTGTTTGTTGAAAAATGGAAATGTAAAACTTTGCAAAAGAAAAATACACATTCAACAAAAATTAGAAGCAACCGAAAAGTTGCCTTGAACTGTTTTGTTTTACTGGCGGAAAGTTAGGCGTAGAAAATGCGAATATGTGAATGTGAATGTGAGTGTGAGTTTTTCCACAACCGTTGATTCGATTTCAATTATTTAAAAAATATTGTTTAGCAAATATATGTATATATGTATTGGTTTGTGTATGATTGTTACGGAATTGATTGTTGGAAATGCGTTCGCCAAGGTCCGCGTGTGACGTGTCGCGTCCGGCCCCGAGCGCTAAGTGCCTGCGGGCGCCTTGCCGCAAGACGCTGCTTGTGCGCTTCGCTCCTACAACAGTTATTGCATGCGATTATTCTCCTCTATATATTTAGTTTTCTTTTCGCTCATAAGTGTTTGAATTTGCGGTCGAAAAACAAAAGTCATTCCGAACGTTTCACACACATACGAGTGCAGTGGTTAATAAATGCCAGAAACGGAAGCAAACGTCAAAACAAAAAATGCTATATAAATAAGTCAATATGATTTCGATGTCGAGTTGGGCGAAATTTGCAAAAAAAACAACTTTAGTTATTCACATTTGGTTTATCGTTCAGCTTGCGACTGCTCGCAACCAACATTTCGCAATTTGTTTGCTTTCAGTTTTCAGTTTAACTGTTTAGGTATTTTTACACATTTTCATTTTCATCTTCGTCTTCATTTCCATTAAACGTTAATATTAATTTCAGTATTTAGTTTCATTTTTACATGCCCAAATTATTCGTATTGTTGGTAAGTTTTCTTTTCCTTTCACTTTGTTTGACTTTTTCATTATTGTGTTTTGTTTTTGTTTTCGGTTGAATATCGCTTGACAGCTCATTGCATTTATATACTTGTGTATATCATCTTTTGGCAAAAGTTTAGTATTTATAATGCTTTGGGTTTCTTTTCATCTCTGTTTTTCGGCTTATTTTTGTTTTTCTCGTTTATTTATTTTTTTGTTTTACTTTAATTTAAATAAGTTTACTTATCTACAGTAGCTGCCATATCCATGAGAATTGTTTCCATTTAATTAATTTAAGATTTTCTTTAAATATTTCATAAGCGAATTTCGGTATTTAATTTTTGTTTGCTTTTCCACAAAAAAGTTGAACGAATTTTACAAACGTTTTTTTGGGACATGAAATTAAATTATTTGCATAAGAGGAGCAAACAAAGGGCTACAACATTTAGTCCTTCATATTTAGTAGTTGCCTCTTCAATAATCAGTAATCAGCAACTTTTGGGGAGGGGTTAGATTGGAGATTTTGGAGGTTTGGGTCGGGAGAAATGCCTACCTTTTGATTTCGGAAACAAACAACAAATTGGCGATTGTTGCAAAAGCGCATAGAATAACGCGAGTGCGAATTTGCTTACTAAGTGGTAAAGGCGACTGGTAAAACTATCAAATTAGGAAAATTTATAAAAACCTTTAGAAAGCCCTAAGTCTGCCAAAAAATTACCATTGATAATAAGAACAATACCTATTCCGCTGTCTAAACATATTTTCTGAAATCTTTCTTGTTTAACGCTTTATTTGCGATAGCAACAAAAAATATCAAAAAAGTATCATATAAAATAATGCAGAAGCGTCACTAATTCGATCCCGAACATGAGAAGCGAAAATGTCTTCTGGTAACACAATGAACCCTATTGATGTTTTCGAAACGACCAACGAACCTACCTACATATGTACATAAATACCATATAGTTAAAATAGTTAAAATAATAGATAATGCCACCGGTGTGGATTAAGTCTGCCTGCATTGCGGCGGTGTAAGTTTACATAAAAAATACAATTTGGAAATGAAAAATATAAATATGAAAAAATAAATTCTGAAATTAAATTGAACTGATATTTAGCTTAAACTTTGTTATTAAATACGCCGAACAATCGGTTAACTAAGCAATTAAAGTACACTGCCCTACACGCGAATTTAGGCAGGTACGACTCTTTACAGTCGCCGCGCACAAATCTACATATGCATTTAATGAGCCAATATCAAGATGCATTCGGCTATGCAACACATTTTCCGATGTTATTAACTTTAATTTAAATGAATATAACTTAAAATTGAATATATTTAAAGTATTTAATTGATCAAGTAGTCTGTAAGAACCTCTGTAGACGAATAAAAATAGAATAAAATAAAATAAAATAAAAAATGTGAATTTTGTTGAAGTGTAAAGTCTATATTTTCTAAAAAAAGTGTTTATGTTTCACATATTGTTGTTACAAACATCACTAGGAATTAGCTTTCGCGGTGTCCGACATTGCAGTTCTTTTGATGTCCATACCCTACAAACAATTTCTCGATAGACATTTTTAGCGACAAATTCTCGAAATAATCTCGATAATGCTTGAATTTTTTGCCTTGAAGATTTTAAATATTTTCAAGTCAAATGAAATGGTTTTTGTCAAACGAAAAATTTGCATTACGTGAACGTGCGCGCTTTTAAAACCGAGTTTACGTGTGCTTCTAATCGTTATTTGATTTGAATAATAGACTGGCCATGCGACAGTACTGTAAAATATGCGTTTTATTTCAATTTTCAGAAAGAAAATAAGTTTTCGTAATAGTATCCAAAATGCTATTGAGAACAAGAAAAATTACGCCGTCGAAATGATATCGAAATTTTCAAAATTTTCGACATCGTTCCGATATCTCGGATAAGATAATTTCAATATCACAACGATATCGACATTTTCGAAATTCTCGACATCGTTACGATAGTGTAATTTTTTTTCGTTCTCGATATCATTTTAGATACTTTAGCAATACTCGAAAACGAGAAAAATTCTCGCTTTAACGATATCGTTTCTATATCGTTTCGATATCGTTTGGTTTGCTGGGTAATTATCCGTTCTAAATCTTATTTGTTTTGTTTGAAATAATAATTATGCATGTAAAATGGCCAAAATTTTCCGCAACTTTTTGCGAAATTCTTTTTTATTCTGTTTTGTAGGTATGACGTCAGTTTCCAAACGAAAATTTGTTTAACATAGTATACTGAAAACATTCCCTCTAAAAAATGTTTGACAGTAGAAATCCACAAATTTAGTAATATTATTGACAAAAATTGACATAATGACGAGCAATGCTGGTAAATGGGTAAAAAATTGAGAATCTTTAATATGAAGTTAATGTAGAAGTGGAAAGCTAGCAAAAATATTTAAAAGTTTTAAAACAAAAATTAAAAAAAATTTAAATAATATAAAATTTAATAAGAAATTTTAAATAAAACCGTGCGAAAAAAGACTGAAATATAAAAAAGAGTGGATTCAGGTACATACTGGGACTACACATATAATGGTCCGATTTGTCAGATACTTCTCAAGGAGGGAGGACAAGGGAGGACATTGAAAACATTATTTCTAAAGGAATGGTGTGGATCGCATAAGAACCAGTCGAGATATTTACTCAATTCAGCTAGATTGACCGTTTCACCACTGTGCAAGAGTCAGATAATCCTTCTTTTAAGGCAAATTGATGCCTTGATCCCTCATTAAAACTGATTCTTTTAGCTTATACTATGGTAAGAAAGTTCGAATGCATGGTTGCAATTTTGGAAGTATTTCAAGTCCTCAGCGAGTCCACTTTTCTCTCGGAATACATTATATTTTCATGGGGTTACCAGATGGGATTTTATTGTTTCCAGCCGATTTACACATTCTTACTTCCCATGGACGATTTCTCTAGGAAAAAAGTTTCACTGTACTCAACTAGTTTTAGTAGTTCTAACTGAAAATAATGACGACTACTTGACCCTATTACCGGCCCATATTGATTGAGCTCGCATAATCCTCGCTACAAAATATTGAATTAAATCATATTAAACGTGTAGGCAGACCCACCAATAGAAGAAGTGAAGACTGATCTGTAGCAAGACTATACATAAATAAATAAATTAAATTAAATAAAGTATTTACGGGGTTTGTAGACATGTTGTTTGATGTTGCTTCTTTGTTTGTTTAGTTGTTAATTTTGTTGGTAATACATAATTCTAAATTGGTTTTCTTCATTTAATGGTGATACGGAATTCAAACGGTATTTAACAAGAAATATTGACGCTGAATTGCATTCAGGCGTCGTGTTGGTTTGTCCTCAATTTCGTTATCGTTTTTGTTTTATGCGTAAGGGGAGTGGAAAATTGTTGTAAACACACCAAAGTTAATTGATTCATATTCAAATGATGCAAAAACAATTGAGTACAATTAATTTTAGTTAATTAGTTAATTATAATTAAAAAACATTAACTCTGCGTAAATTTAATCCACTTTTGTTATATATATTAGTCTTTTATGCAGTTATTTGTTGGTAGTGTTGGGCGTCCGTAGGTTGATCTGTCGGTCGGTACGTTTTTTGACGTCTTAGTCAGTTTACAGCTAGTTCAATGTATCTTTAATGTGTATATATAAGGGTGGCACCCATTTCGGGGCCTAACGCTCGCATTCACGTGATCTTAGTGGTGTTCAAAGGATCGCGAAGTTCTGTGATTTGGAAGAGTGTTCAAGATGTAGCGTCAACATTTTTGCCAGCTGCATGCTTATGTAATTACTCGCGCAATTCTCTCTTGCTTTGAGCTTTATTCAGATTTGGTTCTTCTCAGCTATGGCCTCGTAGTTTGAATGAATTCATCTCTTGACTTTTCATCTCAAAAACTTTTCGAAACATTTGAAAATTCATCTGAATTTTGGTATTCTCTCTGCATGCACATTGGTTCATATCTGAAAAGGATTCATATTCGTTCAAAATGAGTGCCACCCTATGCAATATAAATTGACTATTTTTCACTGATTTTTACACGCAAAATGTTAAAATCTTTTTGCGCTGCACTGTCGATTTTAGATTTTTTAGCTTGTCAAGTTTTCTGCTTTATCGCAGGTTTTAATGGCGGCACCGATCGGTTCGAGTTGCAGTATGTTTGGGCGACAACCCTGCGCTTTTTCATTTTATGCTGTTTCTTCTATATTGATTTTCTTTTTACATATTTGTTGTTGTTGTTGTTGTTATTTGTAAATATTAATACATTTTTGTTTCTTCATTATATTAATAATAATAGTAGATAATAATAATGGGTCATTATAATAATCATAATCGATAATAATAATTATAATAATCAATACGCATAATAGTAATTAACGTTAGTTGACTAAACACATGTTCTACATACTTTTAGCTTGCTTGTTGGGTTGCTTGCTGGTTGCATATTCACCTGCTTCTTGCGATTTCTCGATTTCGGCTGCTTTATACAATGAGAGATAGGATGAGGACAGGGAGGAGGCGGGCTCTGCTCTAGTACTCTACACGTGCTATTTCGGTAAGGAGTTGAGTAGGGTGCGCTGGTCAGGGTGCTTCGAGAGGACGAGGATTTGATAAGTACTACAACTATTTACTCAGTTGGTTTGGATGTGCAGGCATGTCTGCTTTTGTTATTGTTGTTGTTACTGTAGTATGAATGCGGTGGATGTAGTGGATAGGAGGGCTTGTGGTGCTTAACGCCCTCGCGCCCATCGAAGTAACGCATCGGCTAACACGTCCAGGTGAGCTTTCGTCTAGGAGAGAACAGAATTGTTATTTAAGAAAAATTTAAAAATGTCACAATTGTCACAATGATTTGGATGCCAAATTGTCAAGTTTATGACTGTAAGTGCATGAATTTCACTCCCCAGTAGGAGTCCACCGAACAACACCCAAGGAAGGCTTAAAAATTATTAAATGTTTTTATCAAAATATGTGCTCTATGAGAATTGTTTTACGTATTTCGACTATTTGATAGTTGTCACAATCGATCTGCTGGGTAAGAAATTCGTGGGCCGCCCGGATCGTGCGGTAGTGACGTCTATTGATGGTTTTTGTAGGGTAAATCGACTATTTCGATCAACCAGTGCAGACTTAAAAAACAACATTAAACATGTTATAAGCGAGATACCAGTCAGCCAATCTAATCATCTTCAAAAAGCATGTAAATGGCAAACATTGATTTATTGACTTAAACACTGAATGCACTCTTGAAATTTATTCGTTTTTTAATTAATAACCAAACCCTTCACAAAATACCCTCTGTAGTGAAAAATGAAATGCATGAAATCGAAAAAATGGCTACGCCCAATTGACAGCACCAATCCAACTAACAAGTTATCGAATAGTCGTTAGTAACGTTTGCATATGCAAGTCCATTTTCAATAACACTGTGAAATTGACTCTAAAAAATTGAGACATGGGGGGACCTACTGAGCGACTTTTCTATAGGTATACTGAGTAGAGATCCACCAGCCGTTTGGCTGGATAGGCTCTAGTTTAAGAGAAATCCGACTTTGAAGTTTGCTCATTTTAGTCGAGTTCGTCGCTTAAGTCTTCGAACGTTTAAATGCTAATAAGTCCTAAATCGTTTCGAATATCGCTTTACTGTCTTCGGCAAGTTTGTAGATATTTTAACGACCAACAAATTTGCTTAAGACACCAATTCAAAAAAATACATTCAAAGTGTTTAATTGCGATATGTGCATTTTTTGCGCAGTGCAACGTGACGTATGAGTATCATTTAATTATACTTAAATTACACTCATACGCCACATTGCGCTGCGCAAAAAATGTACATATCGTAATTACACAGTTTGAATGCATTTTTTTGGATTGGTGTCTGAACACGTTCGCGGACAGTAAAAATTTCAGTGAGCTGCAAAAATAGACAGGCTATTTTTGTGGAAACTATAAGCACTATATGAAATCTGATTACACATATATTGTTAGAGTTGTCAGATTATCATATTTTAACCGTTATACACAATGAATGCTATAGCATTCACGACGATATAGATCAAATTTTTCAACTAGAGTGACGTGAATGCTATAGCACTCATTCATAGAAAACATGAGAAGAAGAGGTTTATTATATTTTTATAACTTTATTTATTCAACAGTAGTTCTCTCTTCGTGTATATATAATAACTGGACGCGGACACTATACTTCAAACCATTTTGATTAAAAAATCTCTCATAAACGGACAAAATTCAGAAATATGCCCAACCAGTTTTTAAGAATCTGTACTACCCTATAATACCTACAAATCTCTCTCTTATTTGAAAATGAATATTTGAAATTAAATCAATCAGTGTTTAGGCCAGTGGCGCACAAAGGATTTTATTTTGGGGTGGAGAGTTTGCGTACAACTTTTGAGCCGAATACCACTCGAAACCATATTTTGTACCAGCATTTTTTGTGTTTGGGGGGCGGTTTGAACCCCAAAAACCCCGCCTGTGAGCGCCACTGGTTTAGGCAATCAACCATTACAAAATTTTTTCAACCAAAGTAGTACTAAAATGTGAACACTTGTACAATGTGTGTACTTTACCTATACATGTAATAAATATTAATAAAATATTCAATATTCATAAATTCGTCCAAAATATTAAATAAATAAACGAGAAACACTTGGATAAAATTTTAACTAATTTGTTGTGCACCCCCCCTCCCCCATAACCGGACATCTCCCTTAACCGGACAAAACCACTGCGATGGTAAGTGTCCGATTATGAAGAATTTCACTGTACACCGAAAAAAAATAAAATAATATGAAACTACTTGATGAATCAGTTGCTTATTACTTTGAAATGTATATTCATTACAAAAATTAAAGTTTATAAAAATATAAATGAATAAAAATTGGCTTTAAAATTTGAATGCTATAGCATTCACGTAATTTTGCATCACTATGAAAATGACTGCTATAGCATTCACGTCCGCGAACGTGTTAAGCAAATTTGTTGGTCGTTTTAATATCTACAAACTTGCCGAAGACAGTAAAGCGATATTCGAAACGATTTAGGACTTATTAGCATTTAAACGTTCGAAGACTTAAGCGACGAACTCAACTAAAATGAGCAAACTTCAAAGTCGGATTTCTCTTAAACTAGAGCCAATCCAGCCAAACGGCTGGTGGATCTCAACCCAGTATAACTATAGAAAAGTCGCTCAGTAGGTCCCCCCATGTCTGAATTTTCGATTTGCACAGTGTAATTTTGCATAATTGAGTATTCTCATAAAAACACAATACACAAAAAATCAAAAACCCAGCCGAGGTGAATACAAAAAAAATTGTTTAAAAAAATTAAAGTACAACTTACCGTTTTATAGAACATACACGATCTTCGGTCCTCATCCTCGCCCTCGGGGCAATCGATGAAGCCATCGCAGAGGACGTGATCGTCTATGCAACGATATCGGCCTTGCAGATCGGGCGTAGGGCAGGCAAAACGTTCCATGCCATCCATTGCAGTGGGACATTCTGAAAATACACAAACAATTTCGGAATTATTCATATATGTATTTTTTTTTTAATGCATTATTAATTTATTGGCATTTTTATTAATTTAATTAATTTGTGCTGGAATATTTACTAAAGCGGCCCAGAAAAAATTTGTATTTTAATTTGTCAAATATATAGCATACAAAAAAAGTGCTGTAGAGCTGCTGTAAGTAGAAGATTGTGATCTTACAGCCTTGATTGCTTCTATGAAAGATCAAGCAGACTTTTAAATTTTGTAGCTTTTTATTAGTTACGTTACTAAACTAATAAAAAAAGCTAAAAGTCGTTGAAATAGAACTACATTAAAAGAGAATCAAATTTCCCATTTTTATTTTTATCTTCTGAACTGTTACTTTTTAAAACGGTCGCCTCTCAACTACAATTTTATGTACCAACATTTTCCTAAAAGAGCGCAATGTGGGGAAAGAAAGGACAATTTTTCCATCTTCAACCAATTATTACAATACGTAGACGGTGCCACATGCCACACAGCACGCGAAACAATGGCCCAATTGAGAGGCGAGTTCGGTGAACAGTTTATTTCACGTTTGGGGGCGGTCAGTTGGCCGCCTAGATCGTGCGATTTAACGCCTTAAGACAATTTTTTGTGGGGCTATGTTAAGGCTCATGTCTATAGCGATAAGCCCGCAACGGTTGACGCACTGGAAGCCAATATTTAAGAATTTATTCGAGAGATACCGGCCGATATGTTGGAGAGAGTATGGACCCAGCGTATGAACCATTTGAGGCGCAGCCGCGGTCAACATTTACATGAAATCATCTTTAAACATTGAATTATATAGATCGTTCTATTGACTCAAATAAAGATTTCATACATTTCTCTAAATTTTACGTGTTTTTTTTAATCAAATCCGAAGGCTCTTAAAAAATCACCCGATATTTACTAGTTACTTCTATATATTTACTGTATGATATCGATCAAAACACAAAAATGACGTGTCTGCGTCTCCTAAATAATATTCCAGCTCTGTTCGTACGTCATTGTGGAGTAACATTTTAGGTGGTTCTTTGTGGAAAAACGTTATTAGGACTTAATTTATAAACAAAATAAACAAATGCTCATTTTGTACTTCTCCAAAATCTTGAAAGGCATCACTCTGAAAATTTAAGTCTATTTAATGCGCTAAATTTGGACGGAGCGGTGTCAACTAAGCTACTCTTCCATATTGCCAAATATTGGTATTATATTATTATGAAATCATTTAACTTTTTAATACATTTCTCAAATTTTCAAACGAATAATACGATAATTGTTAATTTCAATACGACACAGTCAGTGCTTTACAATATAAATATAAATTGTAACTATGTTACTTAAACAAATGCAATTAATTGTGAGTTCCCCCACTACATTTTGAACAATATTGAAAGAGAGAGTCGATCACAATACGAATCCATAGAAAAGCAAACGAACGAAAATGTTAAAATGTTTGGTTATAACCGTTATTGATGTAACTTTAGTGAAACAGAATTAGTAATAGTGTAGGAATTTTCAACTATCACTGATCTTTATTTAGTGAAAAGTACCATTAAAAAAAATTGTGGAAGAAAATTTCACTACCACTAAATAAAGATTAGTGGAAAAAAATTCAGCTAGTGTTAAACGTCAAAAAATGTTTTCATTCGACTTACTCTAAAGGTGGAGTTACAGACCATCCAGTATATGCGTTATGCATTGAATGCAGTACTTGCGGTACATGCATTTCGTACATTGAAGTTACACATCGTGCATTTTGTGCGGCATGTTTATGTTTCTAATCAGTTGATTGAAGTTTGAATTGAAATTTTTCCTTTCGATTTGTGATTTTGTTGAGTGAGAAAAATAAAAAATTTTGAAAAATGGAGGAAGAAATCGATCTGAAATAACAGAAATCAGCTGATCTGTTTGTGCGACGGACGTAATGCAAACAAAAGTAGAAAGTTGCTCAACTTTTTCCATCGTATCCGACAATCCATGATATGCGTTGCGCTAAGTAACTTGTTTCATACAGCTGCACTGATTCTACTATTTTGACAAATGCACAGAATGGAATAACGTATATACTGGATGGTCTGTAACTTCACCTTAAGTGTCCGACTGTTTCCCTTTGAAGTTTGTATCAGACATTAAAGACCTGGGTGTAGTTTTTGATCCTAAGTTTCCGTTTTCTAGCCACATTAACTCAACTATTGCTAAGGTGTATGCTATGTTGGCATTTGTTACGCGCAATTGCTCCGAATTTTCAACCGGTATACGCTCAAGTTGCTATACAGCTCTTTTGTCCGCTCAAAGGTCGAATTTGGAGGTCTTAACGTTTGTATTACATTAATCGCATTGAACGGCTCCAGAAAGTTTTTCTTCGCTTCGCCCTGCGCTCCCTTCGTTTCGATCCTATCCCCTCTTATACCTCGCGCCTTAAGCTCATTAATTTAGAATCCCTTCAAAGCAGGAGAAGTATCCCATCACTTTCCTTCGTTTTTGATGTTGTTAATGGTACTGCCAGTTATCCTGCCCTTCTCGGCAGGATCTCCTTTAATTCGCCGCTGAAATTCCTCCGGAACCCTACGCGCTAAATGCTCCTCTTTCCAGAGCCTTGTTAGAACCCAATGAACTCTTTATGTCATCGAACATTGATTTTGGCCTCCCTAAATCGGTCTTCCTTGAGTCACTCAACCTCGCCGTTAATTAATTAGTTGAATTTTTCTCAGAAGCTTTTACCTTAGTTTATAGCGCCTTTGTATATAGGCACATTCTGTTTTATTTTTATAGTCTGCAAGAACTCTTCTTCATAGACCGAATGAAATAAATAAATAAATATGTAACATATTTTACAATCAGTGGAGCTCATTAAGTTAGTTTGATTTATCGTTAAATCTCCAAATTTTTCTAATTTGATTGTATTAAAAAATTTCAATATAGAGCCATTTTTGAATATACATTTTTAGTCACTTTTAGTCACTTACACAAGTGAAACAAGTCTTTTTCATATTTATATTTTTTATTATTAATTATCACAAAAAATTGCTGTTCCTCACGGATTTCTAAATTATTTTTACTAGACAATGATACGACAAGTTCTTAATCTGGTAATACATAATTGTTGGGAATTTTTACTGCTATTATAATAGAACGGTTTTTATACGATAGGACACAATTTTTTGAAAATTTAAGTTTGGAAAAATGTAAACTGCAGTGTGATTTAAATTGTGTCTTGCAGTGGCAATGTTATTTTGGATTTTACTAAATTTATTCTCTAAGTGTTCATATTAATTTATTCATTATGTCATTAAATAATAACTGCTTACCAATTTCTCGTCTTTCTTCTGTTACATCTCATCTCTGCCTTCTTTTATAGTATTTTTTAGTAGTGTTATGTTATCGTTAAAATGATTATTTCCGGAAATTTGTTGGTTTACAATTTTAATAATATTATAATTATATTTTTGTTGAATATCCAAATACTTTAAGATTTCATATCTATCACTCTTCCTACAAAGTTCATCAATCCTCTTTTGCTTCTAATTTGGTTAGTTCATTTGGTTTGGACAAATCGTTCCAATTTGTTGTTCCACTTTTTGTATTTCGTTTAGAAGTATCTCTTTTTCATTTCATCCAATATTGGAGTCACTTGCAAGTACGCTTGCACACAATGGGCCACTAGGCCTAAGTGATGCCCTTGAGGCGGCCACTTAACCTAGCTGGTGAAAATTTCTTAATCAAGTTAGGTTAGGACGAATATGGTTCGTCCCTATGTCGTACTTTTCTATAATTTTTGATTGGACCTGTTGCTTTCCTCTCAAGTTATTTTCCCAGTCTCTATTTCTTTTACATTTATTATGTTGTATTTAACTGTGTTTATTCAATTGTGTAAAATGTAATTTTGTGCTGATCGAGGGGCAGTTTAAATGGTTGAGTAATATCAAAGAATATGAAGTAATATAGAACGCGCATCTCATACAAGCAAACGCGTTGTATGGCGGGTACTGCTGGTAGTACCCTCTGTTATTAACAGCAGAACCCTCTGTTACTAACAGCAGAATTCTCTGTAACTTCAGCGTAACATGAGAGTAGAAGCAAAGAAAATAAACATACGAAGGCACACTGCTGCGCCGTGGGATGATTCGGAGGTAAAGACGATGTGCTGTTGTTGTTGTTGTTGTTGCACTGCCGACTGTAGTGTGCGCAAAATCATAGAAAAGAAAATAAAATATGGTTGGCATGGCGACTTATATGATCGCTACAAGCAATAAAAAATAAATAATAATAAGTAATCATTAAAGACAATTAAAAAGAGAAATGGAAAGAAAGGAAGAACTTTTTATTAGCTCGCAATAATTGTTAAAGTCCCGTTGTTTGTAACTTTTTTTACGGCCCACATATAATGTTTGCGTAAATGAACTAAAATAAGAAAATCTAGGATTTCAAATTTACTGTCCCAGTATTCATCACTGAACCATTCTGAAGTAAAATTCTTGCATTAGTCGGATATATATACATATATGCCTCAATACCAAGTTTTAGGATCAACCCCTCCCAAATATTTGTACCTTGCAAAAATTTTAGATTTTGTTGTTGAGGCGAGTAGCATTAATACATATTATTGGCAAACGAAAAAAAAGTCGGCGGTGTACTGTTTTTTGCGCTGTGCCATGTAGGCGGGAATAGTGTGGATGTTGTTGCCTGTTATTGTTGTTGTTGTTACTTTTGTTTTAATTTATCCTTTCTAAAATGCATAAGTTTTTATTGGCCAACAATTATTTTCAATTTTTGTTTTTCAATCCTACTTTTTGCATTATCCTAGGCAGTGCTTTCGTAGGAGAAAATCTAATATTGTAACTTTATGGTCACAGCATTCGCCATGCAACCATTCAGGTGTAGAATTTTTGCATTATTCTAAAACGTAGGTATGCCTTAATAACCGGTTTTTAAGGTTCTGCTTCGAAAACTATCAGGACCGCAAACTATCAGGCATGTTTGAAATCAATGGGCCCAATAAATCAAGGTTATATTACCTTTGTTTTTGACCCTGTCAGATTTTTATGACAAGATACTTGTCTAATTATTTCTCATTCATTTCTCTATCACCATATTTTAAGTCAATAGATCAATCATCAATAAATTATGTGTTCCATACACATTTTTAACACTTTCCCCGTTAGATTTCGATTAAAAAAAGTGGAAAACACTTTAATTATTTTTGATTTCAAGTGTTTTCACCAATTTTAAAGTCAATCGGTTAATTTTTTTCGTAGTTTTCCCGTATTCTCAAAATTGTAATCAACCATGTCAAAATATAAACAAATATTTTTACTTGGAACTCGCCACGTAAAAATATTTCTAAACATTTTAAATTGGGATCAACCAGCTTTGAGTATTTGTAAATTTTTAAATCAATCAAAGCCTACCATTAGCCAGCAAAAAGCCATACACCTCAAAGATTCGATTGATGGTGACATTACAGCAATTTGTGCAGCAAAACCAATCGGCAACACAAAAAAGCTTACACACAATAAACGACAACAGCAAAAACATTAGCGAATCCCGAATCATCTTCGTTGAAACGACGATGACGATGCTTTGCTTCGTTGTTTGCTCTCCGCTTGCGCTTCGACAAACAAGATCAATAAACATACGTGCAAAAAACGATTGAGCGATCAATACGCCACAACAACCACCATTTCAATGTGCAACATTGCTTTTTGCTGTTGTCCTACGCAAATCTAACAGAAAATGTTATGAACTTAACATTCTCAAATGCCTACGCTTCGCTCTTCCCGCTCGCATCATAACAGCCGAAAACACTTTTGTGCCCACATGCGCGTTCTATATTACTTCATATTCTTTGGTAATATCGATCATTATATATAGTTCCTACGGCAACCGCCGTAGCTCAGCTGGCTAGTGCGTTGGGCCGCGAGTCAAATGCGGCGCTCGAACTCAGGTTCAATAATCCGTTGGTGCTTTATGTTTTGCTTTCGTGCTAAAATAGGTGCGTGTTGGTGGTTTAATGTACAATAATGTAAATTTGGTGCGAAATTTAGTCACAAGATTCCGAATAGCCGCCTCAGAAGGTCGCCCAAACTGACCATAAAATGGAAGAAGTGCACGATGCACTTTCTTAACCGAGCATGAATTTTGATAATAAAATTCAATAATCTGCAAGCGTTGTTCGTTTGTAAGTCGATTCATGGGTAAATTATAGACCAAACTGAACATGTTTGATAGTAACATGTTACACGAAAACAGCTGAGCTGCCAAATGTTGCCAAAAAGAAAGTTGCTAAAAAATCACCCTTTATAAAACGTCGTTTCCGTCCCCTGCCCCAGTAGAACGTTTGTTCTCATTTGCTGGCATGGTGAATCATCCTCGTATAAGGAATCTCACCGATGACAATTTTCAACGTCTGGTCTTATTGAAAGTACAAAAAGTTGTTTAAATAAAAGATATATTTTTGCACATATCGTTATTAGTGGTTTATTTAATGGTAATGGATGTCCTTGTTTAGTGCACTATGCTTGTCACTACCACTAAATGAATTTAGTGATAGCTGAATTTTGTCCACTAATCACTGATCTTTATTTAGTGGTAGTGCAATTTTCTTCGACTAAATTTTTTCATTAAATTTATTTAGTGGTAGTGAAAAGCATAGTGCACTATGAATTTAGTGCAAAACTCCCATGTCTGATAGAAATACTAAAGAAAATACAGATATTTAAAAATGAAAAACGGTCAGAATGACCGCAATGGTCTTTCTAGTGTTAAAGATAGGTGATCACTGCGGCACCAGGCGTGGACATTATCAATGGCTGCCTGAAGCAACAATTTAAATTCATCAAAATTTTAAGAACCAGAAAATCGAATTTTATTTTATTTTATTTTATATATCTTTTATATAACTTTCCAGCCACAATGTTAACCCTTTCGGTTATTCTATGCCATATGACATAGTCTCTTTTCAGTGCCTGTTTTAGGTCAAAAAACTTGTGGATACTATATTTTTGTTGTTCCTTAGAACAGTTTGAAGTTTTAGGAAAAATACGAAATTAATAAACTGAATAATTAAGTTGAGAGAAGAGAAGTACACACGTATTTTTAATGGTATATCTTGAGATAGTAAAGGAAGAAGAAGCAGAAAAAATTAGATAACTTTTTTAATTTGACGTTTTCTTTCAATTTAGATACTTTTTTAAAAAAATTTTGGCTGAAGTAAATGAAGAAATATTCAAATTTTCGTTATGCATAAAAAGTTTTATGTTTAAGTAATTATTACAGCCACAACGATGTGGTTGCTCTCATAGAAAAACACTCTAAAATACAGGGTCCGAGTATAAAAATCTAAAAATTTCTTATGGATTGTTGCTAATATAACCACATAGAAGCCTAAAACGTAAAATTTAAAATTTTAACTTTTCCCAGTAAAAAGCTGTACCGAAAGGGTTAACGACAAGTTATAAATATCCACTGCACTTTAATGATAAGTATTAAAAAACCAGAGACCTAAACTAAGTATTTACTATCCAAATTTTGGGAAGTGAAAAACTTGCACTGAGTTAAGGAATTCCCATAAATATTGCTCTATAATAATTATCAGCAATAAGATATTTTTCCGTGGCCGTAATAAATATTTTTACGTTACATAACAACTGTTATGAGCAAAAATTTTTCGTTGGCGATAACTATTATATTGAGAATTTTGTTTCACGTAGATATAAATTTCTCTGTTGACGTTGGTTTATAACTTTGAAATAAAATTTTGTTTACGTTGCCGTTTACTATTAAATATTTTATTTTTTTTTTACGTCAAAAATATAGCAAGACAAGGTATCCGACCCAAAATGGAGTTTAACTCGCACCTCTGGGCGGGGGCTTCAAAAACCCATGTGGAGTTCCTCGATCGGGTGCAAAACCGTGCGATTAAACTTATAGGGGACAGTAGGGCATCCAGCTCTATTGACTCCTTGGAGCATCGTCGAAACGTGGCATGTGTGGTGTTATTTTACCGATACTTTTTTGGTAATTGCTCAGTGGAGATGAGCAGCTTGATGCCATCACTCCGGGTATTCCCCCGGGCAACCCGTTTGAACACTGGCGCCCATGCATTCCACGTCGAAACGATGTTCCAGCGCACTACGCACTACAGAGAAGGTTCGTTTCTGGCCCGTACAGCGCGGTTGTGGAATAGTCTCCCTGCGGATATTTTCCCC
This sequence comes from Melieria crassipennis, assembly GCA_963668005.1. Classification (NCBI taxonomy): domain Eukaryota; kingdom Metazoa; phylum Arthropoda; class Insecta; order Diptera; family Ulidiidae; genus Melieria; species Melieria crassipennis. Next base: position 32,660,587 of record OY764963.1, on the reverse strand, counting down.
AGCACTTATGATCTCGATGGGTTCAAGGCAAGAGTCCACAACCACTTCACTCATAACCCTATCTCCTAACCTTTATATCCTTCCTGAACCAACGCAATGCTTCGCATTAATAGGGGTCATCCCCTGCGCGTTTGTTCGTGTTATAAAAAAAAAAAAAAAAAACAACATTTTTTCTCTCATAAAAGTTGTAAAGCATCGTAATAAAAAAAAAATTCCTAAAACACTATATAAAAACTAGTTATCGGCAACGTAAAAACAAAATGTTATATTTAAAAGCCATATATGTATCAACAGACATTTTTGGAATAATCAGAGTGGCTGAGTTTGGTCGCGCAGCCTGAAGCTAGATACACAACGAAATGGTATTTTTATTTAATTCACTCACACCATCACGTTCACTTGTTGCGAAGCAATTTGCGTGTGCGTGTGTCCTGTCATTGTTCATTTGACGTCAGCATTTAATTGGCTTCCACTGGCGGGTGTGGGGCACACGCTTTGGCGGGGCCCAGCTCGACTGTTGTCCGTTGTTTGTTCGTGCGGCGCGCTTTCTTTACTCCCGCTGCCGCCGCTGAATATTTGTGTGACAATAGAACTAATTGCTCTCATGAAGCGAAACGTGAACGCGAAAAACTGAACGACGGCACAGTGGTGGAAAAACGCGACCGAATCGCTAATCTACTTGTATTTTCTACTAACTAGAGGACATAAGCAGCGTCACCAGTGCTCTGTCAGTGAATATTAGGAAAAATTATAGTTGCCAAATTTAATGATTTTGGTCTCGTTTTAAATAAGATAGTCGCACTATGTGTAAACTAAATAAGTATTGTTAATATTTGTAATCAATTGTGAGTGATCGTTTTCGGTTTAGTTTGCAACACTTGCTGCAACACACGAAATTCACAGCTGATTGGTAAAAGGGAAAATTGCGTTCTACTGGAATTTTGGCTTCGATAAAGATCATGGCGAAAGAAAGTTTTAAAGAACAATTAGTGGAATCTTTAATAGACGAGGGTGCAAATTATATTAAACGAAGGTAAGAAATATTTTATGCATTGACAATTTTTTGTCTAGAAATGGAAAGTAATAACGCATTGGAAGCAGTTTCAGGTGGAGACTAAACAATTGTTTATTAGACTAAACAATGTTTTGACAACGATGGATGAGAATAAATAGGTTCCGGCAAATGCTAAGAGTTGGCAGAGAGCAATTCCTGATGTGGTGCAAATTAATAAAAACCGAGCAGTTTTCTATGGAATTGCAACTAGAAATCGTACTTTTCAGGCAGCGCTAATTAGAAGAAAGCGCATCGTTTAGGAAAATTGCAACTATTTTTGGAGTAGGAGATGGCGGAGCCATGTCGATAATAACAAAGCGAATCTTTGAAGCGTTGTGGCATCTCCAATCGCAGTACATTTATTCTGATACTTCTGGGTCTGATCTTGTGACGAGCTCCCTTTCTGCATTGGGTATATTGACTGAATTAAGATCGAATTGGCAGATTCGCCAATTGAAGATCATACGTCGTACTTCTCCAGAAATCACATATCTATCTATGGTTTATACATATCGTCGCCTCAGAAAACGAATGTCGTATGTTCTATTGAATTTCATAGCACATACGGCAATCGTTTTCTCAGGCGACGATATATAAAAAAACAACATTTTGTGAGGCCAGTGTTTGCGAAAACGGTTCATTCTTTCGGCAAAATTTGTTTCGTGTGTGATAGAAGATGTTAATGGGGTGCTTTATAGCGATATTACATGTTTGTACGGCAGGTGGGCGTGGCACCGCCCATACAAACCAATTTTTTAATATGGAATATCTTCAGAATTATAAGCATTGAAATTTGGTACAGTGTCATGGCGTAAATGTGGCATTCCACCGGTAAAATTTAATGGGCGTTGGACAGGGGGCGTGGCACTTTTTAAATTCCGGTGTAACTTTTGAACTAGAGCGTTCACATCAATGACACTCGGTACAAACTAACGATTTGGTCGTGTTCTTCGACAGGAGGAATGGGCAGTGGCGGCTTAAGGTGCTCGGGGGCCCGGGGCGGCGACGGCTGAAGGGGGCCCCATAAAACGGTGCAGCATAAGTTTGCGTACAAAACTAATAAGGGGAATTTCCGGTTATGCTTTTGGCTTTTTTTTTTTTTAATTTGTATTCCATTGAACAGTAAACGGACTTTTATTTTTAAACGACGAGACAAATTATTTTTAAACGTATATGTGCTTGAAATTTTATAGAAAGCAATAGAATCCCAGAGAAAAAAATGAAAAATGGATAAAACTTTCGTGAAATTAGGAAAACTTTTGGGGGAGCAAATTCGTCATTTCCAAATGCCATCTTAAATCTCGAAAAGAAACAGAAAATCTTGCTTCGTTACTACGATCTGGCCATTTTTTTAAGCTACCCGAGGAGGAGGATTCGATTGTCGACAAAAAATGGGCCAATCGCGTGCACCTAAAAATAAAAGTTTTTTCTAGACTAACTTTGGCCGCTGAACACGAAACTGAAAACAAAAAAATTTTTGAAGAAGCGTTTTCGAAAAATCTTCGAAAAACGATTTTTTTCCTGTTGTTTCAGTTATGAGCACATATCTCCTAAAAGAATTATCCGATTAACACGAGCTGTCCGTCGTTCAGAAGATAATACCTTAGTGGCTTTTTAGTGATACATAGATTGTCCAAATCATATGAGATTTGGGGAAGTTACTGACGGTGAAAGTTGTAACAATGTGAATTTTTCAACCAATTTAAAAAATCATAAATTTTCGAATATTTTTTTAAAGAAAAAATAAATTATCTTCTCTGGTTTTAAAATCTAAAATGAAATATATTCTATTTTAGCAAATATTAAGCCTAACATCAATAGAATTGAAAGAAAAATGATAAAGTTATGATGCAGTGAGTGAAAACACCAACTTTACATTTATTACACCGTGCGAAACAATTTTTTTTTTTGCCGAGACCCATCCAAATTTTGATATAGACGCGAAACTAGAGATAATTTATAGTATTCTGGCATAGTCAGTATTAAATTCTCTGACCCAAAAGTCCTTTTTAAAGGACTTTAACATTTTAAGGAGATACACATTTCAATATTAAATATATGCGGTAGTTCAATGATGAAGATATGGGTATCAAATGAAAGAGGGAAATTGTCTCCATTTAACTAAATTTTATATTTTGAACTTTCAGGACCAAAATATGTCAGGTATGGAAAACATACATGTTTTGGATTTCAGTCTGTAGATTCATACATCTAAATTTTATTCTATTTCAAGTTCTCAAGAAAGTTACCCCCTAGAAAACACTTTTATTTTTAGGTATATTTTTCGTGTCGAGTAGAAATCTTCAGAAATGTACAGAAATATTTTATAAAACCCAGTAGCAGTGACTTTATAAAAAAAGTCCTGAAAAAACATATTTCCCCTACATAACAGCATGTAAGAAGCCCATATTTAGCTTACTTACAAGGAGCATAGAATTGCCTTCGAAAACCGGATTTCCGAGACATGTGTTTCCATCCAACCAATAATTACAATAATAATTATAATAACTGTAAATTTGTTTGACTTCTACAAAGTTTTATGAGGTTAAGTAATTGTGTAATTTACACAAGTTTTCAAGCAAACTCTAAGATTGCGATATTTAATTTTTAACTTAGAATTTTGTATTTGCATATTTTGCACAAAATTTTAAGTTAAAAATTGCAATCTTCGAATTTTTTGAAAATTTGAAAACAATTGTTATTGTTCTTGCTTTTATTGAACTGAATTTGTTATTGCCATTTCAAAGTCAATTGTCGATACTGTGTCTCTTTCAATTGATAAAAGTGACAAACGACTTAGTCTTTCATCAACCATTGTGGAGCGCAAATAGTTTTTTACAAGTTTCAGTTTTGAAAAACTTGACATTTTTATACAGTTACAAGCTTCTCTCGGGGGCCCCCGCAGCCCGGGGCCCGGGGCGGTCCGCCCCTCCGCCCCCCCTCTTAAGCCGCTACTGGGAATGGGGTGCGTTTTTGACACGGGGGCGTGGTACCGCTTCCATTTTTTTATACATAGATTGTTTATCCTGACTGACTGACTGATTGATTGGTTGATTTATCATCGCCCAGCCCAAACTGCTGAAGCTACAAACATGAATTTTGGACTGTAGGTACATCTTGAAGAATTAACCCTCGCCAAGAAGGGATTTTTTGAAATTCGGGGTCTAAAAAGGCAAAACATGGGTTAAAGTGCTGTATGAAGAAACGTGATTTAATAAACATATTGAATTTGAACTTCCTGAAAATATTCTAGATCAAAACTTATTCGACACGTATTTTACAATTTTTCGAAAATCAAAATTTAACTGGCCCAACAATGGGTTATTTACGGATTGACTCCGAAACAAACAACACAAACCGATGGGCCTATTGACTTCAACAATTGTAAAAATAATTGAAATAAATAAAATTAGACACGTGTTTCTCATTATTTTCAAAATCGTAATCTAACTGGATCAACGACGGGCTCAAAGTATGTATGGAGAAAGAAATTTTGCTGAGCCCTTTTGACTTCAAAATTTTGTGAAAGTACTTCAAATGTAAAATAACTCGATACGTAATTTTTCCGAATATTAAAATTGGACGGGGTCAGCGACGGGTTAAAAGTTTGTATGGAAACTGTGAAATGAAAAATATGAATTAATGGGCCCATTGACATACAACTTGGGGAAAGTACCCTTTGTGAGAAATAATTTGACACGTGTTTTTCACTTTTTTGAAAATCAAAATTTAACGGGGTCAACAATAGGTTAACAATTTGTATGGGGAAACAAGATTTATTGGACGTTCTGACTTCAAATTTATCAAAAGCAGTTCAATCGGGAAATAATAAAAACGCGCTTTTAATTTTTTTGAAATTTCGAAATCTACCATGGTAAACCAAGGGTGAACGGTTATTTGTTTGGAGTAAATGTGAAAACACATGATTTAAGGGGGTCTTCTGGTTACGAGCTGAAAATTTAAGTCTATTTTTCGGAGTAAATTGCGAAGGAACTACTTGAGATAATCCAGTAATTTTTTTTTATTTTATTGATACATGCTTTATCTTGTAAGATAAAATTTTGGAAATTAAAAGTCATCCCACTCGCGACTTTAGAACGACCTTGAGGTTGTTGCTTTTTTCAAACTTGTTGGTAAGACTTCTTCAAGAAATATTAATCGAATTCGATCAATTTTTTTTTCAGTTATTCAGGAGACATATGGCTATGTTTTCCCGAGTACGATTTTGAAATTTTTATTTTGTTCCATTTTTACACTCACCAATAGACCAAAAAACATGGTCGAAAATCAAACTTTTTACAAAAAACCTCCTAGTTTTGAAAATTGTACTCGGGAAAACATAGCCATATGTCTCCTGAATAACTGAAAAAATTGATCGAATTCGATTAATATTTCTTGAAGAAGTCTTACCAACAAGTTTGAAAAAAGCAACAACCTCAAGGTCGTTCTAAAGTCGCGAGTGTGATGACTTTTCATTTCCAAAATTTTATCTTACAAGATAAAGCATGAAAGTAAAAGTCTGTGTTCAATTTTTAATTAGAACTTTATTTCCTTCGCTATGCGAAGGCAGCCGATCACAGTGAGTTGCAATGACTAACTTGTCGGTGCCTGCACCTGAATAACTTAGCTTAGACGGCTCCACTTGGACTGCCGTTGTTGATTGCTGATTCGGCAATTCCCACGCTGCAGTGGTGCAGCGCTTCCAAACTTCCGCTGGTCTGTCGTCAGTGCTTGCAAGCTTCCGTTCCGCGTTATGTTATTCGAGCTGCATTGCATTCGATGTCGTTGTTGTTGTTGTGGCTTATGATGTGCTAATGTTGTTGTTGTTATTGTTCTCACTGCTGTTGGTTTTTGCAGTAGATCACCCGAGCTGTTATGACTATGGTGTGTTAACTTGTATCAATAAAATAAAAAAAAAATTACTGGATTATCTCAAGTAGTTCCTTCGCAATGTACTCCGAAAAATAGACTTAAATTTTCAGCTCGTAACCAGAAGACCCCCTTAAAGGGCCTTCTGACTTCCAAATTTTTAAGAGACTCGAAATCAAAGATAGACACATGTTTTTTTTTTAAATCAAAATCTGATGGGCTCAACAATGGGTTAAGAATTCGTATCGGGGGAAACAGGAGAGCTTGCGTGCAAAGCCGCAGGGCCCAGCTAGTATTCAATAAAAGCACAAGTAGTTTGCGACTACAAGCGCAAAATTTGACAAGTCGTGGTTGGTCACCCTGGAATCTGGCATGATTCCCGAATATATAGGAATAGCTCGTTATTTAAACAAAAGGAAAAGCAGCAAAATAAGGCGTTAGAGTGGAACAAAGTTTTTGACTTTTAAAAGAAAGAATTTGCAACCAAGCCAACCACTTTAGACGATTGATTTATTGAATATTCTGTTTTATTTGTATGCCCTTGCAAAGCTTTGCCCACTTATTTATATACAATCGAGTGTATAGAAATCTGTCAGAAAAACAATGATTTAAGACAAAACTATGAAATGTAGGAACCAACCGATTTAAATTTTGAATCAGGATGCTTCTATTCATTTCAAAAGCAATTTTCATGAAATTCGGACTTTTCGCCCATTTTTGCTCATGTTTTAAATTGAGACAGAGCACTGTACGTCTGGGAGGCGGCGTTGCTGTTGCGTGGGCGTTCGAATAGAAAAACACTTGACGCAAGTGAGTTCGCTGACAATTTAAGTGATTTGTTTGAATTGTGTCAATGAATTGAAAGTGCGGAAACTACCACTGCGCGTACGCATATCGCGCTTTCATGTGTGCTCGTATATGTATGTGTATATATATACATATGTGTGCGTGTGCAAATATATGTGTGTGCAGGCGAGACGGAAATAAAGTGCTAAAGTGCATAAGGTCAGCGTCCAGTGAAACAGACCGACGCGAGGCGATGTTCCGAGTGTTCCACTGAGTCGCTCTGCACTTCGCTGCGACGTTAGTTCTGTATGTGTCATGCCTTTGTTTTTATTATGCAATAAAGTTTATTATTTATAGTCCTAATGACAGTAAGGCACCCGTCGCAAAATTATTAGCGGAATATGAAACAGATTCATACTGACTATTTAGCATTTATAATTAGATAAACAAAACACTTAAAATTAAAATACTTAAAATTAAATCAAAATTAACAGCATAAATATATAGGGTGTTTTTTTTAGAGGTTTGTTTTTCGAATAGAGATAAAACTGGCATTTTGTGGTCAAATCTGGCAACTCTAATGTCATTTATGTTCAGTTTGGTTTGCCATTTCATCATGAACAGATTGACAAAAGAACAACGCTTGCAAATCGTGCAAATTTATTTCGAAAATAATGGTTCAGTTCGCGAAGTTTACCGCAAGCTCCGTCCATTTTATGGTCGACATAATCGTCCATCAGAGCAATTAATTCGGTTAACCATGGGTCGTTTTCGCACTACGTTTACTCTATGTGATAATACGCATCCGCAGAGACGTCGAACAGTGCGCACCGAAGAAACAATTGCCGCTGTAGAGCAAAATGTTGAAGAGGACCCAGTCAGAAGAGGAGTCAGTTACCGTTAATGGAGACCTGTATAGAGCCATGATAACCGACTATTTTGTTCCCGAATTGGATGGCATGAATGTGGATGAGTTGTGGTTCCAACAAGACGGCGCTACATGCCACACAGCGCACGTCACAATCGATTTATTGAAGGAAACATTCGATGAGCGCATAATTTCGCGGAATGGACCTGTCAATTGGCCACCAAGATCGTGTGATTTGACACCATTGGATTATTTTCTTTGGGGATATGTGAAGTCGCTCGTCTACGCCAACAAACCAGAAACGTTAGGGGACTTGGAAGCCAACATTCGTGGCGTTATTGCCGACATACGGCCCCAAATGCTCGAAAAAGTGGTTGAAAATTGGACCTGTAGAATTGGCTTTATTCGAGCCAGCCGCGGCGGCCACATGCCCGAAATCATATTTAAACATTAATGGCATAAAATTATCCTTCCAATAAAGCCAAATTGATGGACATTAAAACGATTTTCTTGTGTTTTATTTCAATTCGAAGTTCTATACCTCTAAAAAAAACACCCGATATAATAAATAAATTCAATAAACAAAAATGGCTAAGGTGCCAAAAGATTCACTTTATCGAGCTGCCTTTTGAAGCATGACCTAGTAAGAGACAGATCCAAGAGAATTGATTTGGATAGCTTATTGAAGTCACACATAGCCCGCGTTGTAGGTGCTGCAAGGAGGTAGTAGTTAGTTTTAACAGTTTTAACATAAAAAGGCGGAGAGTAACGCAGTGATTTACAGGACACATTGAACTGGATTTTTTCTAGAAGACAAGGGCAATCAATGACATTGGAGACGAGATCAAAGACGAACATTACAGATTGAACGAATTTTCTAACCTCTAGAGACTGCAAATTAATCAACATTAGACGAGCACTATATGAAGGAAATGGTTCAGAGAAATGCAGCAGCTGTAGGGCAAAACCAAGAAACCTACGCTGAATTCTTTCAAACCGGGAAGAGTGTAAAGTATACAGTGGGTTCCAGATTAGAGAGGCATACTCGATTTTAGAACGGACGAGAGACGTGAACAGAAGCTTGCGCGTATAAGGGTCCTTGAATTCTTGTCCATACCGCCGGATAAACGATAAAAGTGAGTATGCTTTTGGAATAATGTAATTCACATGCGCCATGGTATGACACACACTTAGGCCTATTGGCCCGTTGTGATACCACAAATTCCACCCGTTTTGAAATGTGTATGCAACACTGTTTTTCCAACATGTGATAGAACACACATTTACAACGGAAGGGGAAAGGGACGGAGGGAGGGGACCTACAGTTTAACGCCGAATCCGAACGGCGATTGGCAGTTTTTCTCTCACACTTGGCGGTTTTGCCATTGCCTGCCAAGAGCGCACTTGTGCGATTCTTGTAATTCTCATCTGCTTCATGTGGATAGCGATAGAAGTATATGAGCGTTTTACCAGCCCGAGCCAGGAATCGAACCTGGGGTGCTCGGTATGAGAAGCCAGCGCGCTACCCGCTGGACTATCTAGGCCGGCTGCACTAACATTAGTAGAATGAAAAATTCACAATCTATCAGATTAAAACCGTGGATGACTTATGCACTGCTAAAAAAAATAAAGCAAAACCATAAACTACATAAAAAACCCACAAAAAATCCAACCAACGTCAACATAAAAGAAAAATATAAAACACTGTGCAAAGACATTCAAAAAGACATTATTGCTTGCAATAATAATTTTTATATTAACGAGTTTATTAAGAACAAGGGCGATATGCGGAAAGAATGGAACTAGTTAACAATCTATTAAACAAATTTGATACAAAAGAAGAAATTACCAGCTTAAAAGTAAATGGAAAGTCTATAACGAGTGATTCAGACAAAGCCAATGCTCTGAACAACTTCTTTGCAAATGTTGTTAAAAGTGTGGTGGCTCTGTGTTTTAATTAACAAAAGTATTGAAGTTTGGATTTTTCCAGACGAATTAAAAAAAGCTTAAGTAATTCCCTTATTCAAAAAGGGAGATAAGCTAAGATGAGTTGCCCAATAATTACAGACCAATATCTACCATATACTACCTGCTTTTTCAAAGGTGTATGAAAAATTTGTGAAAATCGAATCGTGAATTTTTTTAAATTCAAAATCAAATAAATTACCCTGCAAACAATTTACCGATACAAATTTTTAGCGACAGTTTCTCGAAATAATCTCGATTATGCTTGAATTTTTTGCCTTGTAGACTTTGAAAATTTTCAAATGAAATGAAATTTTTTTTTGTCAAATGAAAAATTTTGATTTCGTGGACGTGCGCGGATTCAAAACCGATCGAGTTTGTATGTTAACGATTGTGATAATTATTTCAAGACAAGGTAAGTACACATAATTTATTACTAAATATTTCGTCGCTGGAATAATGAAATAGTGTAACATGAAAAGTATAGTTTTGAGAAAAATGAATTGGAAGTTTTTATAAACCAATCGATCTACTTTAAACTTTTATTGTACGCGTCTTATTACAAATATTCACATCTTAAATACACCACACTTTTCACTGATTCCTTAGCTGTTAATCCACAAAAAAAGATGTAATCATGTTTACTTAGAAACACCATTAAAGCCTATTTTTCTGAAAGCATTTGCAACATTTTTATATGAAATCATTATACACTATTTTATTTGTACGGGATACATCATTTCATTTCTGATTAGACACTGTTTTATTAGTTTAATTTAAAGTAAAGACAGAACAACAAACAACGTAAATGACCTTATGTTATGGAATAGATGCACGCGGTATGAATTTCGAATGATTTATTATAAGTATGATTGATCCTTATACAATTGTTCACAATACATACTCATATTTGCATGAAGTGAACACATAAATAAAAGGTAAGATAAGTAAAAGAATAATAAAGGTAAGGAGGTGTGTGTATGACAATAAACAACAATGTAAGCAAGTTACACCATGTTGTAAGTATGTATGTATATTTAGATAATTAAATAATAAGTAATAGAAGTAGGATTTGGTTTAACATATTTAATCAATTTCACCATCGCTTTCATCATCATATCAATTGTGAAGTCTAAGTTCTCAAAAAACAATTCAGCATCTTTATTCAACAATCCTTCAGCACATAGTTTTAATAAGTCCCGCTTTTTGGATACAGATACTGAAAGATGGGAGAAGTATTTTTTGTAGCTTGACGCTTTTTGAAGTCCACGTTGCAAGCCTTAATTACTTTTATGTGAAGCCATAACACTTCTACGCCACTCGAATCCTTCTTGAAATTTTATGGAAAACTATCAAAAAGTTTTTTTAAATCATAAAAGTCAGTATACTCCATCTCGTTGGTAAAATATGGATTCTGACATCTCGCATTCCGCATAATTGTTTCCCATTCTTTAGGGTAATTTATAATTTTATTTTTTTTTGCGCAGTCGATGGTTGAATGCATTGAGCATACCTCCATTTGTGTGTGTCCGGACTCCAACAACTTTATTTGAATTATATCAAACCAGTTCAACAAGTTCATGCTACAGTACATTAATAAAGCTGCAATGTACCTATCTATAAACAATATAATAAAACATTTTATAGTCAGATACTTTCTAGTCACAGTAAAGGAAGGGATTAGAGGTGGGATCGACAGATCACTTGAGACAGCACTCATTTAGCCAAACAGCTAACCAATTTTTGTTTTTGTCCACCGCAACATTCCGAATACAATATAATATTTTTCACGTGATTTGGTAGAGCAGATAAATTAAAGTATAAAGTTTACCCTATTTCATCACACCCACGATTTCCACTATTTTCGTGCCAAAAGTAACAGAAGCCTTCTTTAGTTAACAAATCGAATAATGTGTTGTTGTGTGTGCCAAATTTCCTTGTAAAATAAAAAGAACTGACTCGCAACTCGCAAATTACAAATTTTTATTGACTGCATTTTTATAAACAAAAAACTTTTTGCAATCATCTTTCTTTGGCTGATGAAACGCATAGATATATTCGTTGTTAAAAATTTGTTTATATTTGTGATACTTAATCATAGAATTGAGATGCAATTCCTTAAAAAACTCAAACATCCGTGTAATATTGTGTTGTAATATTTAAGTTTTCCTACATAATGAGCCTCAACGCAGGGAAATGAAGTAATATGTGACCTAACGTAGCTTAACTCTAATTCATCAATTTGTTTAGTATTGCGCTGGGTTCCACGTCTGTCTAATGTGAAATCTTTTCCCGAACTTTCCCTTTTTTTTAAACAATAACAGCGCCATCAGACGCATTCGGCGTTTTTAGATAAAAATTGTTTGCAAACTCAAAACTATTTTGTCGCCTGTTTAAGCTCACTGTCATCCTTTTGCACGGTCTGGTTAGGATGGTATTATTTATGAATTGCCTTGCTTGGAAAAGTCGGCTGAACTCCAAAACTCTTCATTTATTTCAATGCGATCCTGTTCATAAAACAATTCACTGCATTTGTACTTGCAAGTACAAACCCACACTTTTGGCACTTTTGCCGGTATAATGTGAAAGTATTTTTCATCATATATGCAATCTACAAGCAAATTGATAGGAATTGTATAATTATATAGACTCTATTCCTTATAACTTATATAGTATAATATAGTTTTTATACGGTATAAAACAGTGTATAATACCTTCTTAAAATTAAAACAGTGTATATAAAGATTTGAAATGATGTATACGCTTATACACCGTTTTGTTTGTTCGAAGGCTTCAAGGAATTGATAAAATTTAAAGAAATAGAATAGTGTATAACGCGGATACAGTATTTCATTTCAAATTTTGTTTGTATATTCAGAAAAATGAATTGATGTATGTCGATGTTACACTATTTTAATATTCACATTTTTAAGCTGCCTGTGAAAGTTATCAGCAATATAATGAAGTAAAATACTTTACGTTATTTTAATATTTTAAGAATTTCGTTGGGATTTGCTTAAAAATAGTGTAAGTGCACCATACACTATTTGTAAACAATTGTAGTACTTACACTATTATTATACAAATACGTTTTTCGCGAATAAATTGGTGAGCCAAAAAGGTATTTAAGAAAACTAAAGATTTTTCTAATAGATTAAAGGATTGCCTATCCAATGGTGCAATTATCGAATAATAGTGTATGTGGCACTTACACTGTTTCTTTATTCCAGCGACGATTTATGTATGTAATTAACACAAAAATACTTTAACTTGATAATGTAATTAAAATAAAGAATCTGTAACTTGATAATTAACAGTGATAGATATCTAAAATGACTAGTAGGAGTGCGAAAAGAGAAGCGCAAGCAATTTTGGAGCACTACATGGCAAAAAGACCATGTAATCCGCAAACAATTGTACAGCAAGACGATATTGAAAACGAATTAGTAATTGAAAACGATGATGTTGATTTTGCTGGTGAAACATGGTCTACTTCTTCCTTGAGTAGCTTGAGTTCCTCAAATTACCACCGTACCAATCAAAATTACACCAGTGTTAAAGAAAAACTGTGCCAGTGGGTCATAAAAAATAATGTGGCCAACAGAGTTGTAAACGAACTCTTAGATATTTTAAATGTCATTATACCAAGTCTTCCAAAAGATTGCAGGACACTAAAAGAAACGCCACGAGATGCTACTCGAGTGCCAATAGATGGTGGATTTTATATCCACTACGGCGTAAGAGATGCCCTTACAGATTTTTTTCACTGCAACACTTTCGGCAACAGCGAGTTGAAATTAATGTTTAATGTGGATGGTTTGCCTGTCGCAAAAAGTTCTGGTCTGCAGGTGTGGCCAATTTGAATGAATGTCAGCGGATTTGAGGACGTGTTTACCATTGGCATATTTGAAGGTTATCGCAAGCCAGCGAATTGTAATGAATATTTAAAACCTTTGGTGGACGAACTTGGCGAACTATTACAAGATGGCTTCAGATACCATGATTCCGTGTACAATATTATAATTGACGGTTTCGTGTGCGACGCTCCCGCAAGAGCGTTTATATTAAAAGTTAAATCACATAGTGGTTTCTATAGCTGTTTACGATGCACTCAGCGTGGTGAGAGCTACCAGCGGAAAATTATATTTAGACCAGGCATCGAAAATGAGCCTCGCACGGACAGTGGCTTTCGCAGCAAATGTTACCCAGATCATCACACATCCGCAGAGCCCATAATTTTGGAGTTGTTGCCAATCGACATTGTTAAATACTTTCCCTTGGACTACATGCACGCGGTTTGCTTAGGAGTCATGAAGCAACTTTTGAAAGCGTGGTGCAAAGACAAAAGGCAAACTTATTCACTAACGCAGATGGATATGAGAAGTTTGGATGGGCTACTATTTCAAATTAAGAGCCAAATCCCCAAAGAATTCCAAAGGAAACCCCGCACGTAAGCGGATCTGGAACGCTGGAAAGCATGCGAATTTCGACAATTCCTTCTGTATACTGGTCCAGTTATACTTAAAAATGTTTTAGATAAAGAATTATACAACCACTTTTTGCTGCTGAGCCTAGGAATGCGTCTTTTAACTACTAGGCAATGAGGTCGAAAAATACGATTTTGCTGAGAGACTCCTTAAAAATTTTGTTGAAAAAGTGGCTCAACTTTATTCAGATCACTACTTAACATTTAACATGCACTCTTTGGTACACTTGGCATCAGATTCATTTAAATTTGAAAACGAACTTCAAAAGATAAAAAAACTGGTGAAAAAAGGCAATAGCGTATCGGTTCAAATTTATAACAGAATGGTTGAAAGAAGCACGCACTGCAACGTTAAACAGGACAAGTACAAGCAAATACGTTTAGGTCACTTCAAAGATGGATCGTTTTGTAGTATAAAGTCAAATTCCTGCTATATCTCTTTAAAGAGCCCCGATAACTTCTACTATCTCAACAACAAAATTTTTAAAGTGTACGCAATTTAAAATCAAGGACATCAGTACATTATTCAAGGACAGGGGCGTAGCCAGAACTTTGCCATGGGGGGGTTTTAAAAAAAATTGATGACCAATTTGGTATTACATGCTTTTTAAAGTAAACTGAACTTTTCAAAGAGGGCATTTTGTGGTGGTGCCACCCAGTGCATTGGAAATTTCATGAAATTTGGTTCACTGTGAGCGAAGTTATTGCGTCCGAAGTAAAAGTTTGTTCTTGTCAGTGGTACAAAAATTTGATACTAATTTGCAAAGAGCAAATATTAAGTTTTGCTTTAAAGTTGGTAAGACTTTAGCCGAAAAATTTAAATTGATGAACTAAGTTTATGGTGATTATCGTTTATGCCGTGGCAGACTTCATGAGTGGTACACGCGATTTAAAAACGATTGTCAGGACATAAATAATGACCAACGTCTTAGCCAACTGAAATCCGCGACCACCGTAGATGCCATAAAAAATCAGCCAAAATCTACTTGAAATTGGATTCAACCTTCGCTTTCCTTATACCCACCCGAGTGATATTTTTAATATTCATGTCTAATATCTGCCATCTGTATTTATCCAATGTAAATAGTTATGATTTCGACTTACTGAATAAATTCGAAAGTCGTTTTCAATAACATAAACAAATATTTTTTTGAAAATATTACTCATGTTTTGTTTTTATTTTTGCTATTTTGTATACCGAATACCCACACAGGTGATCCCAGGTGCTTCCGCCACCATTTTGAATAAAACTCACAATAAAATAAAAAATAAAAAAAATTGTTCAATAAACCCTCTGCAAAGAAATCTTTTAATATTTTCCTTAGTCGCAAAATGAATCGTTAAATTTAGGCATTTTTTTCGAAAAACTGACTATCACCCGAGGACGATACTAAATACTGAGGTATGGAAAAAAATTATTTATTATTTACTTATTTATTGCGACTGAGTGAGTTTATGGGTATTGGTAAACGACGCATACAAAAATCTTTGGTAAGGCGAAGGTTACGCATTTCAATAACATAAAAGTATCACATTTTAACTGAATATTTGGCTATCGAGAGACGGCATCTCAACGATAGACACTTGTGACTGATTTTTTGACTAAAAGACGAATTTAGCCATCACCCACTCCTCGTTTTAACCTGATGCGGCATCTTGCGACTTTCACCTTAGAAAAAAAATGCATTTACCGATTAAACAAACGCGTTTTGATGACGTAGAAGCCATTCAAAAGGCTTGTACTGACATCCTGTAGGACATTCCAGCCGACGATCTAAAACACTCATTAGACATGCTTTTAGATCATGCAAATAGCTGTACTGAGCCTGAAGGGGACTATTTAAAAAACCATATCGGTGTTACAAAAAATTGTTGATTATTCTTTTAAATGTTTAAAGGTAAAAAGACTTTTTTACTAATGTGGGAACGTATATATGTTACCATGCATAGTGATTGCAAATTTTAAATAATTATAGGCCATGGGGGGGGGTTCTGACACCCAAAACCCCTCCCTTGGCTACGCCCCTGTTCAAGGACATGAAGTTCTAAATTTACGTAACTTTTTCGACCTGCCATTACACTCCGAACACGTTGGAATATATTGTACCGAATTTATTACTCTGTCGAAAATGCTTTCTAATAACAGTGTACACGAGATATCAAAATGTATGTTGTTGGGACTAGAAAATAAATTGATTCATTAAGATCGATACAATAGGTTTGTTCACGTACTTTTTCCAGTAAAAACTAGCAGAAGGGCGTAAGAAAGAATTTGAGAGGAATGCTCTTACAAAGAGAATGATAGTGAAAAAAGTAAATGAACGGAAATCCAGTAGAAATTAGCTAGCAAGCAACAGCTGACAACTAACTCTCATTTGTGTGAAAAATAAACAATCGTGAAAATGGAAGTAGGAAGGAAATGTATAATTATAACCATTTCGGATATGGCAATCGCATTTTCAAATACTTACATTTACCAAAACTTCGCCAACTTTCCTTTTTTCGCTCATATTTAACATTAAAACGCAACCAAATATCAATATGCAAACAAATTTTGTTTTGTTTATGTGGCGCTTTGACAGCTGATACTTTTTTTCATGAACTGCAAATTCTTGCTAGTAAAAATTTCACTAGCAGAAACTTGCAGCTGCTTTTTTCTCTCTGGCGTTGTTACGCTCCCGTTTCTGCTCTCTTCTGCTAGTTTTTTGAGTTCGTGAACGCTTTTCCAGTTAAAACTTTTGATAATTATCAACAACTATTTGATAATGAACAGACCTAATAAAACGTTGCAATCAGTTTACAAGAAAACCGTCAGTGGAAATATTTCAATCATCTTCAGTTACTGGTAATAATACTTCTGAACTTCTGTTACAAATTTATTTTTATGAACTATATATATATTATACTACAGATTACAACTACAATTCTTTTTTATCAATGGAACCGAAAAGATGTTCAACACCGCAAGAAGAAACATCAAATAACTATACAACTTTGACTGCACCGAATCAAAGTATGAATCATTATTATAACAATTACTTATGGGATAATATTTAAGCGTCTTCTACTTTTAGATCTACATAGCAAAATGAATGAGCTGCAGGATACCATGAACAAAGCGGTAAACTTAATTGGGAGGCTGACAGAAGAAGTTGTAATACCATAAAAAGGAAGTCAAACGTTTAAAATTTGAAAATCCCTTGTTGCCAAATTTAAAGTCCATTTTACTACAAACCCCATTCGAGAAAGAAGAAGATTTTATGAAATTTGAAGAGAATATCAAAAATGAAGACAATTTTAAAATTTTGGTAATTAATTTTGTTATGAATTGTAATGTAGCAAATCTACGTTAATTTGTATTCATCTTTATTAGGTTAATGACTTTTGCAATATAACAGCAGAAGATGCAAAAGAATTTGTATATAGAGGGTGGAGAACATTACTTAAAGATTTCGTTGCCAAAAATTTTTCATGGAAGGGTACAGCCGTGAAAGCCAGCGTGCAAAAGTTAGCAGTGATGGCAGCTATGCAAAGTTAGCAAATTAGCAGTTATACTAGATTTAAGTAAAACCAGATAAATCTGCATTTAAATGTATTTCAATTTATTTCAGGTGCATTCAAATTTAAATTTCCTAACGATTCCCTAAACACTTTCGAAGGCAAAACGAAAAAGTTTTTCCTGTATGCAAAAGATAGAGAATCGAAGATTGCAAAGTATAAAAAAGCAAAGGAGCAGCTATCCTGATTTTTACTTATATATTGTAATTTGTTGTTACATGTGCATTGTTATGCTTTCGTTATAATCGTTATTTGATTTGAATAATGGACAGTGTACTCAGTTGTAAAATATGCGTTTTATTTTAAACTAGCTGACCCGGCGAACTTCGTCCCGCACGACATGTTTTATTTTTTATAATGAAATACGCGAGATGGCGATTCTATGGTGATGCTAATTGACGAAGAAAACCAACTAAAGAGGAGGGGGCTACTGATTAACGCTTAGACTGATGATTAGAAATGGATTGCGCTTGAACCAGATTTAAATTATATTGGCAGGGCCACGCCCCTCATTCAATACCCGCACAATGCCCTCTGTCGAAGGAGAAAACGGTAGGTTCGTACTTAGTTTCATTGCTGTGCGATTTATAGTTCAGTGGAATAATTGGGTCACATAAAATGTTCCACGCCCCTTGTCCAACGCCCATAAAATCCTACCAGTAGAATGACTCATCTATGGGACGACACTATACTAAATTTCAATGCTGTGCGCCTTACAATTTCGAAGATATTCTATATTAAAGATTTGGCTTGTATGGGTGGTGCCACGCCCCTTGTTCAATACCCGTACCATTTCCTTTGTCGAAAGATATGAATAAATGGTAGGCTCGTACTTAATTTCATTGCTGTGCGATTAATAGTTCAGCGGAATAATTGGGTCACACAAATGTGCCACGCCCTTGTCCAACGCCCATCAAATCCTACCAGTAGAATGACTCATCTATGGGACGACACTATACTAAATTTCAATGCTGTGCGCCTTACAATTTCGAAGATATTCTATATTAAAGATTTGGCTTGTATGGGCGGTGCCACGCCCCCTTGTTCAATACCCGCACCATTCCCTTTGTCGAAAGATATGAATAAATGGTAGGTTCGTACTTAATTGCATTGCTGTGCGATTTATAGTTCAGCGAAATAATTGGGTCACAAAAATGTGCCACGCCCCTTGTCCACCGCCCATTAAATCTGACCAGTAGAATGACTCATCTATGGGACGACGCTATACCAAATTTCAATGCTGTGCGCCTTGCAATTTCGAAGATATTCTATAGTAAAGATTTGGCTTGTATGGGCGGTGCCACGCCCCCTTGTTCAATACCCGCACCATTCCCTTTGTCGAAAGATATGAATAAATGGTAGGTTCGTACTTAATTGCATTGCTGTGCGATTTATAGTTCAGCGAAATAATTGGGTCACAAAAAATGTGCCACGCCCCTTGTCCAACGCCCATTAAATCTTACCAGTAGAATGACTCATCTATGGGTCGACGCTATACCAAATTTCAATGCTGTGCGCCTTACAATTTCAAAGATATTGCATTATTAAGATTTGGCTTGTATGGGTGGTGCCACGCCCCCTTGTCCAATACCCGCCCCATTCGCTCTGTCGAAGGACATGACTAAATAGTAAGTTCGTAGTGAATTTAATTGATGTGTGACTTATGGTTCCAAAGTTATTATCTGAAAATGTGCAAAATTCACGGTCAAATATAGCATGGATTTATATATATAGATTTCCGACTTTTCCAATAGATTTTCTGGAATTTTTTTTTCGCACGAACCTGAACTGACTTAATACGAATCGAACAAAACAAACCCCATGAAAATCGGCCGTTCCGTTTGAGCGTGATGCGGTCACAAACCACTGTGCCACTCTCTTTTATATAGGTATATAGATATAGATATAGATTTCAGAAAGAAAATAATTTTTCGTTTTAGTATCGAAAATTTTATTGAGAACAAGAAGAATGGCGCTGTCGAAACGATATCGAAATTTTCAAAATTTTCGACATCGTAACGATATCTCGAATAAGAAAATTTGAATATCGTTACGATGTCGAGAATTTGGAAAATCTCGATATCGTTACGATATTGAGAACGAGAAAAATGGCACTATCGTAACGATGTCGAGAATTTCGAAAATCGTAACGATATCTCGGATAAGAAAATTTCAATATCGTAACGATGTCGAGATTTTCCAAATTCTCGACATCATTACGATAGTGTCATTTTTCTCGTTCTCGATATCATTTTAGACACTTTAGCAATACTCGAAAACGAGAAAAATTCTCGCTTTAACGATATCGTTTCTATATCGTTTCAATATCGTTTGGTTTGCTGGGTAAATTCAAAGTCAAAATTTTTTAGTAACCGTCAATTTGGTTTTAGAGACACTCTCTTTCAACAGAAGCTGCTCTTCTTATATTACATTTTGTAATAATGTCTACAACACCCTTAACATAACCAAAGCCTTCGATACTGTTGATCATAAAATTCTTCTGAGCAAATTTTACAAATGTGGTCTAAGGGGATCTGTGCATAACTGGTTCAGATCCTATGTGGAAAATAGATTACAACGAGTAAAAATAAAAAGCGTTTTTAGTTCTTTTGTTACGATTGATACAGGCAGCGAAAACTTTTTTTGGTAAGTGCTCGACAAAAAATACAGGTAGACCTCGCTTAACATATACCTCCTAACATATAACATGGCCTCGTTCTACCAGGGTTCACATTTTGCGACACATTTTCGATTAACACGTAAAAAAGCTCATTCTACACGGTATTAAAAAAAAGAATTGTGGTTATGTTTCCCTGGTTTATACCAAAGACAATTAAATACTTTAATTGTCTTTGTTTGTACCATGTACACATGCATATATAAGGTGGTGGCTTAAGGTGCTCGGGGGCCCGGGGCGGCGACGGCAGGGGCCCCCACAAACGGTGCAGAATAAGTTTGCGTACAAAACTAATAACTGGAATTTCCGGTTATGCTTTTTAATTTTTTTTTGGAAAATTTGTATTCCATTGAACAGTAAATGGACAGTAAAGGGACAAATTATATTGAATTTTATAGAAAGCAATAGAATCCCAGAGAAAAAATTAAAAATGGATAAAAGGATAATCTTACTAAATCTTTCCAAATTTGATAAAAACTTTCGTGAAATAAGGAAAACTTTTGGGAGAGCAAACTCGTCATTTCAAAAAGCCATCTTAAAACTAAAAAAAAAACAGAAAATCTTGCTTCGTTACTACGACCTGGCCATTATTTTAAGCAACCCAAGCAGGAGGATTAGATTGTTTTGCGATCAGTGCATCATTACACTGCTCGACAAAAAATGGGCCAATCGCGTGCATAGATAAAGTCTTTTTTAGACTAACTTCGGCCGCTGAACACGAAACTGAAAATAAAAAAATTTTTTTAAGAAGCGTTTTAAAAAAATCTTCGAAAAACGAGTTTTTTTCCTGTTGTTTCAGTTATGAGCACATACCTCCTGAAAGAATTATCCGATTAACACGAGCTGTCCGTCGTTCAAGAAGAAGATAATACCTTAGCCTTTTTAGTGATATATAGATGGTTCAAACCAGATGAGATCAGTAACTTCCCCAAAGGAAAGTTGTAACAAAGTGAATTTTTCGACCAAAAAATCATAAATTTTCGAATATTTTTTTTATGGATAAAAAATGTTCTCCCCTAGTTTTAAAATCTATGATGAAAGATATATTATTATTATATATTTTATGAGCAAATATATTACTTGAGCAAATATTAACCCGGCGTTGGTGTGGTGGAAAAAAAATTACGTTATTGGTGTGGTGGGGTATGACATGACATATGACATACCCCAAGAATTGATATAGCAGCAACCTCACGAAACAACACAAATATAAAAGATAGCAATTTTATATTATTCTTCATTTACTTTTACGCAAGAAAATACAAAAGCACATCATGTGCAAGCAATTTGTAAAAGAAAATATAAAATATAACAAAAATAAACGAAAAGTACCGATATTTATAAGTTGACTTCATATAATGGGGTTTAAAAACATTTCTGTATATAATTTTCCAAAAAACATTGTCTGTTTTAAACATGAAATACATATAGTTATGTGACATTAAATTTTTGGTAGCTACCCTGAAAGAGGAGCGAATTACATTGTCTTAAAATTAGCGCATTTTTCGCAAGTCTTATAAGGTTTTCGCTCTCGGACAAACCGAACATCGAGTGCTGTACTGACGACGTTTTGGTACAGCTTCGCCTAATTTCAAGGATTTACAGAATCATGATATTTTTGTGTATTAATGATATTTTTTGGAATATATGATACGATGAAAACGATTGTCGTATGTGCTATTGAATTCGATGGAACATACGACATTCGTTTTCTACGGCGACGAAATGCGAATACTAAACTGAGAGCTTTTCTTGCACGTAGCAGTTGGTATTTGCCTCTTATTTTTCCGTACGGTGAATTTTTGAATAAATCGATGACTACTAGACCATCGAAAGTAACAATTTGAATTCAAAATCATTTACACAAAAAGTTACGTTATTGGTGTGGTGGGGTATGTCATACCCCAACGAACTTTAGCGAGATGTGACTCAAATCTGGTAACACTTAAGTTGTTTTTAGATGGCAAATGTGTATGGTTGGACTGCTATAAACAGCTACTAGAAGCAATAGTGCCCACATAAAACTGACATCCCTAATATTTACAAAAATACAACCTCTGGGGTATGGTATACCCCACCACACCACTGCCGGGTTAAACCTAACATCAATAGAATTGAAAGAAAAATGACAAACTTATGATGCGTGAGTAAAAAACTTTACATTTATTACACTGTGCGAAAACTTTTTTTTGCCGAGACCCATCCAAATTTGGATATAGACGTGAAACTAGAGATCATTTATAGTAATCTGGCATAGTCAGTTTTTCATTTTCTGGCCCAAAGTCCTTATTAGAAAACTTTACAATTTTAAGGACATACACATTTCAAATATTTTTTTAAATATATGCGGTTGTGCAAGCAGCCGCCGTGGCTCAGTTGGTTAGTGCGTTGGACCGCGAGTCTCGTTTTCTCTTTCGGTGGCTGTCCTCTCAGCTGGAAATGGCAAACCTCTGAGAGTAAAAATTGCTTATGAAAGAGCTCCCAACCTGCCGTTCGGAACCGGCATAAAACTGTAGGTCCCTTCCACCCGCAAATTCACACGCACAACACGGGCGGTTGCGGGAAGCTAGGCCTTAGTCTCGCGTAAGCGGGCTGTCGTGCCAGTCAATTATTATTAAATTATGTGCAATGATGGAAATATGGGTATCCTTTTAACTAAATTTTCAATTTTGAAGTTTCAGGACCAAAATATGTCAGGTAGGGAAAACATACATGATTTGGATTTCGGTCTGTAGATTCATACATCTAAATTGTATTCTATTTCAAAGTTCCAGTCTAGAAAACACTTTTATTTTTAGGTGCATTTTTCGTGTCGAGTAGTTTAGAAATGTACAGAAATATTTTATAAAACCCAGTAGCAGTAGCTTACTTACAAGGAGCATATAATTGCTTTCGTAAAAGAGTCTACCAAAGAAGAAAACCGGATTTCCGGGACGATATTTTGTTATCCAACCAATAATTATAATAATAATAATAATAATAATAACTGTAAATTTGTTTGACGTCTACAAAGTTTAATGAGGTTAAGTAATTGCGTAATTCGCACTAGTTTACAAGCAAACTCTAAAAGTGCGATATTTAATTTGTAACTTAGAATTTTGTATTTCCATACTTTGCACAAAATTTTAAATTAAATATTGCAATCTTCGAGGGACAGTTTTTTTGAAAATTTGCAAACAATTGTTATTTAGAAAGGATGTTTTCTTGCTTTTATTGAACTGAATTTGTTATTGCAATTTCAAAGTCAATTGTCGATACTTTGTCTCTTTCAATTGATAACAGTGACAAACAACCTTTCAACAACCATTGTGGAGCGCAAATAGGTTTTTGCAAGTTTCAGTTTTGAAATATTTTAAACTTTTATATACAAGCTTCTCTCGGGGGCCCCCGCAGCCCGGGGCCCGGGACGGTCCGCCCCTCCGCCCCACGTTGAGCCGGTACTGCCTATATATAGGGTGTTTTTTAGAGGTTTGTTTTTCGAATAGAGATAAAATTGGCATTTTGTGGTCAAATCTGGCAACTCTAATGTCATTTATGTTCAGTTTGGTTTGCCATTTCATCATGAACAGGTTGACAAAAGAACAACGCTTGCAAATCGTGCAAATTTATTTCGAAAATAATGGTTCAGTTCGCGAAGTTTACCGCAAGCTCCGTCCATTTTATGGTCGACATAATCGTCCATCAGAGCAATTAATTCGGTTAACCATGGGTCGTTTTCGCACTACGTTTACTCTATGTGATAATACGCATCCGCAGAGACGTCGAACAGTGCGCACCGAAGAAACAATTGCCGCTGTAGAGCAAAATGTTGAAGAGGACCCAGTCAGAAGAGGAGTCAGTTACCGTTAATGGAGACCTGTATAGAGCCATGATAACCGACTATTTTGTTCCCGAATTGGATGGCATGAATGTGGATGAGTTGTGGTTCCAACAAGACGGCGCTACATGCCACACAGCGCACGTCACAATCGATTTATTGAAGGAAACATTCGATGAGCGCATAATTTCGCGGAATGGACCTGTCAATTGGCCACCAAGATCGTGTGATTTGACACCATTGGATTATTTTCTTTGGGGATATGTGAAGTCGCTCGTCTACGCCAACAAACCAGAAACGTTAGGGGACTTGGAAGCCAACATTCGTGGCGTTATTGCCGACATACGGCCCCAAATGCTCGAAAAAGTGGTTGAAAATTGGACCTGTAGAATTGGCTTTATTCGAGCCAGCCGCGGCGGCCACATGCCTGAAATCATATTTAAACATTAATGGCATAAAATTATCCTTCCAATAAAGCCAAATTGATGGACATTAAAACGATTTTCTTGTGTTTTATTTCAATTCGAAGTTCTATACCTCTAAAAAAAACACCCGATATATATACATATATACAAGGTGCGTCCCAAAGTAAACAGGACTTTTGCAATAGGGACGTTTCTGGTGGCGCCATCTATGTGTGAGGACATGCGTTGGAAAGGTACATCTTTCATTCACATACTGTCTAAATTTCATGACATTTGGTCTAGTAGACGCCGAAATATCCCGCTCAATGTGACAGTATGTTTTTAACTTTGGTACGAGAATGTCGATCGAACAAAGAGCTAATATTAAGTTCTGTTTTAAACTTGGTAAAACTTTTACCGAAACGTTTAAATTGTTAAAGCAAGTTTATGGTGATGATTGTTTATCCCGTGGCCGTGTTAATGAGTGGTTGAATCGATTCAAGAATGGTCGTGAAGACTTGAATGACGACGAACACGTCGGCCAGTCGAAATTTGTGATTACTGGCGATGCCATCAAAACTGTGCGTGATTTTATCAAAATGCAGCCAAAATCATCATTGGAATTGATGGAAATGGAATTGAACATCTCCAAAACATCAATTGATCGCATTTTAACCGAACATTTTGGTCTCCGTAAAGTGTGTTCTCGCTTCATTCCGCACACTTTAACCGACGACCAAAAAGCGCAGAGAATTGAGCACGCAAAAGACATCGTTCGGGAAGCCAGACGTGATCCAAATTTCTTATTCAACATCGTAACCGGTGACGAAACGTGGTGCTTTCAATATGATCCCGAAACAAAGCGTCAAAGTGCCGAATGCAAGCACCCAGATGAGCCAAATCCGAAAAAAACCCGCCGTGAGAAGTCAAAAATCAAAACTCATCTCATTTGTTTCTACGATTCAAAGGGAATAATTCATCGAGAGTTTGTTCCACCGGGAAAAACAATTAACGCTTTGTTTTAGGTTGAAGTTTTGAAGCGTTTGGTGCATCGCATTCGTCGTATTCGGCCAGAATATCGCGAGGAAGGAAGTTGGCGTTTATTGCATGATAATGCACCGGCTCACAGAGCCCTAGTTACGACCGATTATTTGACCAAAAATCGCATTTTTACCATCAATCATTCACCGTATTCGCCTGATATGGCTCCCTGTGACTTCTACTTATTCGGTCAGTTGCATTTGCCGATGAAAGGAAACCGTTATAAGGACGTTGAGGACATCCAAAAGGCTTGTACCAACATTCTGAAGGCGATGCCGGCCGATGACCTAAAACACTCATTCCAAATGCTTTTGGACCGTGCAAAACGTTGTATCGAAGCAGAAGGAGAGTATTTTGAATAAATAAAAAGAATTATACAAAAATAATCATCCGTTTTCTTTATTTTATAAAAGTCCTGTTTACTTTGGGTTGCACCTTGTATATACACTAGCTGACCCCGCAAACGTTGTTTTCCCATACAAATTATTTCTTGGGAATTTCTAGTGTAGAAAAAGAATAACTAACTTATTCAGTCTTCGACTAGTCCTCGTACCGATCAGTTCGTTTCGTCTCTAGCTCTCGTTGATTTCTCTTTCGCCTCTTGCTGCGCGCACGCGTGTTCATTGTGTTGTTCATTCTTCTTCTACTTTCCTTACCGAATATCATTTTTGTGCACTAGGAAACAGGTTGGTAATAGCACGATGGCCCCTGGGCCCCCAATCCTAGGGGAAAACCGCTTTGCTCTATCCGATATCCCCGTAAAGAAGCGCAAAAAAGACCATCACAAGCCCTTAACAATATTTCCATCCCTACCTACAATAAAAAAACCAAATCCCAGGTTTGTAGTTATCTCTTCAGCAAACCTCTATCAAGCTACTCCTGCTTTACTCTCCACAAAGCCTTACACCTTATTAGTAAGGAAATACTGTCAATTTCCGAGCTGCGAGATGGCAGCCTCCTTTTGTTATTGAAAGACAAGCCAACTGCTGAGAAATTCCTGTCAGCAAATATATTACATGGTGTATGCGCAATCACAGCCAAATATCACGACAATCTAAATTTTTGTAAGGGAACAGTATACGCCCCTTATCTTAACAACGTCCCAGAGTCGGAAATAATCGACGAATTGAGTTCACAAGGGGTGGTAGCTGCATACAAATTCACCAAAACTGTAGACGGCAAAATTATTCCATGCGGAGTTATCCAATTAACTTTCGACTTATATCGTTTGCCCGAAAAGATCGATATAGCTTGGAGATCTGCCAAGGTACGTGAGTTTATTCCTAACCCAATGAGGTGCAAAAATTGCCAGAAACTCGGCCACACAGCCAAATACTGCAAAAAACCACCTGCTTGTGTGCAATGCAACCTCCCACCTCACTCCCCTGAAAAATGCACTAGAACACTATGCGCGAACTGCTCTGATAACCACATGGCTTCTGCAAAAACGTGCAAAAATTTCATTCAAGCAAAGGAAATATTGACCTTGAAAGTTAAAAATAAATGTTAAATGCGCGAAGCGTTTAAACTATACAAACAACAACAAAATATACCCTCTCTTGATGAATCCTCTCATCACTATTCCACAATTGTAAAAAAGCCCGAAATGAACAACGTGCTACCAAATAACACTAAAGCAGAATCAATAACTACAGAAAAACAAGAAATTCCCTTGGAAATTACACCTTCAACATCATCAATTAAGCAAACTAACTATCTCTCAACAGAAACAACAATAAACAATAGTTCCAATTCCAGATCATTTCACTCAGCCTCAAAAGACTCTTTATCCACAAAATCTTCTACAAAACAAGCTCATAGCACCTCGCAAAACCCTGGCTCTTCACACTCCCGTACTGACATACCGGTGTGCGAAATCGATTCTGAGTAAGTTCGACTTCGGTCCACAAGCTCTGTTCTCTCTTAAAAAGTACTCAGTTCAGCTCCCATTCTCCCTTAAGCATCTTGGTAGGGATGGACCGATGCTCACAAAATTAAAGATTCACCTATTACTACCCCATATTATACTAACTACCTATGACTACATTAGTGCAGTGGAACATTAACGGATATTTTAATAACTACACCGAACTCGAAATAATTATGAAGTCTCGCTCACCATCAATCATATTCTTGCAAGAAACACAC
This sequence comes from Melieria crassipennis, assembly GCA_963668005.1. Lineage (NCBI taxonomy): Eukaryota > Metazoa > Arthropoda > Insecta > Diptera > Ulidiidae > Melieria > Melieria crassipennis. The sequence continues at coordinate 32,632,914 of OY764963.1, read as the reverse complement.
ATCGCGATAAACCACTCTCCAGCCATTCCACACAACTACTCAGGTTACTTCCACAACCTTCCACAAAACGTGCAAAATAAGCAAGGTATAGGAATCTTAATCAAGAAGAAAATACCGCACGTTCATATCCCCATAACTTCAACTATTTCTGCAATCGCCATCGAGGTCGACGTAGGCACTAAAATGACAATTATATCTATCTATGTATATACCTCCATGTCAGAACTTCAACTCTAGCGAAATACTTCAAATTCTCAACCAGTTTTCAACACCGATTATGCTTCTAGGCGATGTTAACGCCTGGGGCCCACTTTGGGGCTCCGATGATTCCAACGCCCGCGGTAAAATAATAGAAGATGTAATTCTAGCGACGGAGCTTATTGTACTTAATGAGGGGTCTGCGACCCATTTCTCAACCCATAGGTCGTTCACTCACGTCGATATCACCTTGTGCTCAGCTGGGATAGCCAACAGATGTACATGGGCTACACTAGATAATCTGCATGGAAGCGACCACTTCCCGATTTTTGTTGAACTTGACGTCGCTAGACAAACAAATTATAGAAAACCGAAAAAAAAGTTTAGAACTGATTTGGCTGATTGGCCTAGATTTCAAAATGTTAGCATTCAAATAGCAGCCGTCTCCCCCGTATCAAATAACATTAATAAGGAAACTGGGCAGATTCAAAAGATTCTAAGAACTGCAGCGCATTACGCCATCCCGCAAACTAAAAACAAAAAATGCAAAACAATAGTGCCATGGTGGAACCCAAAGTTGGCCTCCCTAAGAAATATTAAGCAAAGCGCCTGGTCAACATTCAAATATTGTACATCCTTAGAGAACCTAATAAAATACAAAAAAGCTAATGCAGCTTTCAGATACAATTGCAAAAAAGCAAAACGTGAAAGCTTAGAAAACCTTACCAAAAATATTAATCCCCTATCTAACCCAAAACAAATTTGGGCCGATATAAAAATCCTCACGGGCTCTTATAAGCTCTCCTGCATCTCTTATCTAAAATCGGCAAATGGTCCACTCTTCTCCACATCAGACATAGCAAACCACTTCGCCCTCAAGTTCTCCGAGTATTCGGCGGACGGCAACTTTTCCCCCCTCTTCGTATCGGACAAGACCACAGCCAGCTATTGGCTCACCGACCCTTCAAGGCGACTCTCAAATTCGGCGAAACAAATATAAGCCAATATTACACTGCTGGAGTTAGATGCAGCATTAGCACTAGCTAAAGGTAAAACCCCGGGTTTCGACCGGATTTCATACCCTATGCTAAAAAACCTGCCAAAAGTTATTAAAGGGCGGCTCATCAACCTTTTCAACAACATACTTGACCAAGGTGTATTCCCCCAAGCATGGAGACTAGCGACAATTGTCCCGATCCACAAGCAAAATAAACCAGCAACTGACACATCAAGCTACCGCCCAATTTCTCTACTATCTTGCACCAGCAAAATATTAGAAAAAATCGTAGCTAAAGGACTAATGTGGTACGCCGAAAGAAACAACCTTATCTGTCACAACCAAACGGCGTTAAAAAAAAACCGCTGCACAATCGACGCCCTGTTGCACCTAGATCACTTCGTAACGAATGCTCTTTCGTCTAAAAATCATATAACAATTTTAGCAATAGACTTCGAAAAAGCATTCGATAGGATCGGTATACACGTAGTGCTTAGACAATTGTTGAAATGGAAGGTTGGTCCAAAAATGTTTAACTTTGTCAACCGCAGAATACGTGTCAAAATAAATTACGAAATGTCCGAGATCAAACCACTGTTCAATGGCATCCCACAGGGGTCACCACTGTCAGTGGTTCTTTTTATCATTGCCTTTAATGAGATAAGCACGATTATTAAAAAATACAAAAACGTAGACCACAATCTTTACGCCGACGACGTCATAGTCATTTCAAAAACAAATGATCTCCAAATTGTAGAAAACACGTTCACAAGTATTTTAAACGACCTCTTCGAATGGTCCAAGTATTCAGGCGCCAATATAGCGCTCGAAAAATGCAACACACTCCACATTTGTAAAAAAAGAAACTGCGATAACATTAGCCTTAGCTTTAACAATTGTTATATAAAAAATGCCAAAACCCTAAAAATACTTGGAATTACATTTGATTGTAAACACACATTCGGCACGCACTGTAAACTTATAAGAAAAAACTTAGACTTAAGATGAAACATAATTAAGTATTTATCATCAAAACACTGCCTGATTCATCCAACAACTCTTATCGACGCCTCCAGAGCTCTACTACTGTCAAAAATCGATTACGGCTTACCTATCTACGGGCACTGCATCAAAAAAGCATATCGAGCTCTTAGACGCGCCGTACCACACAGCAGTACGAAGAAGTCTTCGCGCCTTTCCAACTACGCCCATCAAAAACATCTTGGCCGAAGCCGGCCCGCCCACAATCAGGGAAAGATACATTTACACAACCGCTCGTCTACTGCCCAAACTCTACCATACACCAAACCGCATCATCTTTGACGACGTCAAAAAATCACTAGCTCGGAAATGCACTCCCAAAACCCCCTCAACAATCCTAAGGAGCATACGCATCGGCGAAGATCTTGACTTGCAGCTTAACCAATCGCGCATTAAACCCGACACATTTCCTCCATGGTCACTCCGTCCTACGTCTTTTATACTCAGCCTTACGCAGCACAAGAAAGAAAAGACTGCGCCCGAAGTCTTTAAACAAACATTCATAAACTTAAAACAGGAGTTTTCTAAAAGTGGATGGAAATTTATTTACACCGATGGTTCAAAAACCGACCAGCACACTTCCTTCGCAGTGGTAAAGGATGACGGATCGAGCATCAAATACGGAGCTCTCCACAACTACTGCTCGGTATTCACCGCCGAAGCGTTAGCAATAGCACATGCCATCGCATACTGCGAGCATGCAAAACAGAAAGCCATCATCTAACCAAAGCCTAACCCTTACTTCCGTGAGAAATAAACTAATTCAGTTTCCCAACAAAATTAAACTAATGTGGCTTCCTGGACACGTGGGAATACGCGTATGAGGTTGCAGACGCCTCCGCAAAAGCTATCTGCAAAACACCAACAATCTGCTTTTCAGCATTCGAAAAAAACGATATCTACAACGCCATCAACAAACACATAAAAGCTCGCCAGAACGAAGAATGGATGTCATATATACATTCCTATAAAAACCTTAATCCGACACGTTCGAGACCAGCATATCCTCCATCAGCTCATTGTCTTGCAATCAAGTGCTTCACACGACTACACATGGGTCACATCCGGATTACACACGAGCACCTATTGCGCAAGGACGCCGCGCCTGGTTGCCCCTTCTGCAACTTTGGAACACTGACCATTGGACATATTCTCAACACCTGTCAAATTTTCAACACTGAAAGGATAGCAAAGGATAGTATTTGGAAGTCAACAACCAACCAGCCCTTTAAAAATCACTACTCTGGACAACATCAACACCATCTACAAATTCCTTTCCCACTGCAATCTGCTAAACCAAATATATGTAAACACATCAAATGCCTAAGTTCGTTAGCTAAGTTTAGCACTGAATTCTAATGTTTTAAAAAAAGCGAGCCGAAAGCCTTTGATGCTAGCGCTTACATTTTTTTGTAGAATAATTTATTATTGTACAAACTTTTAATAATAATAATAATAATAAACTAACTTATTGTAAGTGTGTAAGGATGTGGTATATGAGTGAAAGAGGCATAGAGCGCTGTGAACGAAGAGGGAATATAAAAATAACAAAACACCAAATCCATCTATCTATCTATCTATCTATCTATCTATCTATCTATCTATCTATCTATCTATCTATCTATCTATCTATCTATCTATCTATCTATCTATCTATCTATCTATCTATATATCTATCTATCTATCTATATATCTATCTATCTATCTGTCTATCTATCTATCTATCTATCTATCTATCTGTCTATCTATCTATCTATCTATCTAGATGATCAACTGCATCTAGCACAACGGCAAACAATCGAATACACAGCAGTGCAGACGCAGGAGCAAGTAAACATTCACTCTAGGCGGAATGCGATTCAGATCTTTAGCGATGGAAGCAAGCAAGAATCGGGCGAATGTGGAGCGGTATTTACAGTACGCCATCTGAGTGGGAGCTGGGAAAACCAAAAGTTTAAGCTACACGACTCATGTACGGTTTTTCAGGCTGAGGTATATGCGATAGATGCAGCCCTGGCATGGGCTCAAACTTTTTTCACAACAGAGAGCATACAATTGTTCAGCGACAGCCAATCAAGCCTGGAAGTCATAAAGAACCGAAGCAATGATATGCCACTCATAGTCTCAATTCATGAACGGCTCCTCCATCTCCGTCACAATCGCTCTGTCGACTTCTTCTGGGTCAAGGCACACGTTGGGATTGAAGGCAACGAGCTCGCTGATCAACTAGCAAAAGAAGCATCAACTCAAGACTCCAGTGCAGCATTCACGCAGTTTCCTCTGAGCTATGCGAAGCGACTTATTCGCTCAGAGACAGCAGCGGCATGGCAGCAAGAATATCTTTCTGAAACAACAGGTGCAGCAACCAAAGCCTAGACGATGCTTGTCCCTGCGACCACAACACTCCACAAACGTTGGATCATCTGCTGATGCACTGCCCGCGGTACGATAAGGCGAGGCATCGTCATCTAATTTGGCTGCAAGGACCTACTTGTATCACCCTATGACCTCAAAGGCGTACTCAAGCACAAACTAACAATAGAGTCCTTCAAAAAATTTGTTTCGTACATAATACAAATCCTTAAAACTTTCAATGTATAACCTATAATGTGAAGTAAGAACAGATTTAGATTTATATTATAACGTTTTATCACCAGCCCGTATCCATTCGCGGGCTGTATTATTTCATTCACAAACTGCGATTTATTTATCACATATTGTACACAAGAAATTTGTATGTATTGAAATGTAAAAGAGTAAAAAAGAAAGATAATGAAATATACATTCTCAAAACGCAGATAGCGTGGAGTGGCCAAACGAAAAAAAAAATATCTATCTATCTATCTATCTATCTATCTATCTATCTATCTATCTATCTATCTGTCTATCTATCTATCCACGCCCCTTGTCAAACGCCCATCAAATCTTATGAGTAGAATGACTCATCAAGGGACGACGGGATACAAAACTTCAGTGTTGTACAACTTACAATTTGGAATATATTCCATTATTAAGATCTGGCTCGTATGGGTGGTGCCACGCCACCTCGTCCAATATTTGCCCCATTCCCTCTGTCGAAATATATTGCTACGAGGAGGCACTTTGTGTTGGCCCACACTGTACTATGAATACTGAATGCTTTTCCAAGCATACTTTTAGGCATGCACTTTGAAGTGCGGCAAATTCGCTTGGTGTTATATAATTCGCTTGGGTTATTCCGATATGGCAAGGATGGTTCGCGAACTGTGCGAGAATGGTCGAGCGCTTTCCAATTGGAAGTTGCAAGAAACTTCGGCGCGATAAGAAAACTGGTATATAAGCAGCGGTGCGCGGCGCAACGAGTCGAGTCTTAGCTGAGCAAGCAAAGTAGAAACAAGTGTAAATACAAGCAAAGTGTGAAGTTTGTGAATAAAGCAATTGTTGATGTTTGTCTGCGTTTGCGCTGAATAACTGAAGTAGTTTTATTTTCAAGCACAATCAGATACGAACTAGTCATTTTCGTAACATTTGGTGTCAGAAGTGGGATTGTGCTACTGGAAATAAATCAAAATTGTAAAACGCAGACATGGTTAAACTCGAGCAACTGAAGGTGGACCAGCTGAAGAAGGAGCTGGCTGCCTGGAATTTGCCGACTGCTGGTGGAAAGGTGGAGTTGCAGCTGCGCTTGCGAGAGGCGTGTGAGGCACGAGGCGTCGATTGGACTGCGCACGAGTTCGGGACGCAGGAGCTAGATTCGTCGGCCAAGGTGGAGGAATCGCCTGCATCGCTGCAAAGTACGGCTGCCGCGGCTGCGCCACTACAAGCATTAGACATGAGCCAGCTAATGGTTGCGATGAAAGGCATGTTCGAGACTTCCAACCGTGAAAATAGCGAAATGTCAGCGCAAATGGCAGCGAAACTAGAAACTACAAATCAGGAAATTTCGGCCAAAGTCGAAACTGCGAACCGAGAAATGGTTGCGATGAAAGGCATGTTCGAGACTTCCAACCGTGAAAATCGCGAAATGTCAGCGCAAATGGCAGCGAAACTAGAAACTACAAATCAGGAAATTTCGGCCAAAGTCGAAACTGCGAACCGAGAAATGGCAGCGAAATTGGAAACTACGAATCAGGAAATTTCGGCCAAAGTCGAAAGTGCGAACCGAGAAACGGCGGAAAATTCTGCGCGCATAGAGCAGAAGGTGGAGGAAATTTCCGATAGCCTGAACGTGAAAGTTGAGCATCTCGAGACGCGAATGGACAATTGGGACAAACGGGTTGACGACCTGGATGATTCCCTGCACAAACGAGTTGACAGTCTGGAGGAGCGGCTTAAAGAGGTACAGCCGCGGGAATGGTTGCCGCCAGTTCAGGAAAGTTTTGCTACCAGAACAGAAGTGCCTACTTATGATGGTGCTGCGCCGTTCGATACATTCAAGCTGCAATTCGACTTGGCTGCTTTAGAAAATCAGTGGACCGATATCAGGAAAGGTCGCAGATTGGCACTAGCGTTAAAAGGTCCTGCGGCTGAGGTAATTAAATCGGTTCCAGAATGTGAAAGAAGTGACTACGAGGCCATCATGAGAGCGTTGGCAGCGAAGTACAGCAACGAGCACAACCATACGCTGTACTACTGTGAGCTGAAGAACCGCAGGCAAAGAGCAAACGAGGCGCTGCAGACATATGCAGCAGACATTGAGCGGCTCGTACAGTTGTGCTACCCGAAATTCGGCGCTGATGATCTCGAGAGGATGAAGATTGAGTCGTTTATTGAAGGACTTCATGATCCGGAGACACGTCGCAGTGCGTTGATGATGGGCAAGCCGACATTTAAGGAGACGGTAACCAGCGCGATGACATATGAGGCGACATGGGTTGGAGGCACTCGGTATGCACCTGCAAGGATACGTCAAATCCAGCCCGACAGCGACATTCCGATCCAGGCCATAAGCTCTGAGACACAGGTCAGACCACGGTTGGCTTCCTCTAAGATTGTTTGCTGGACATGCGGCAAGCAGGGTCACATATCACGAGACTGTCGTCAACGAAAGAGGCGTTCCCGTTCTCGATCGCAATCGCCTGAAGCGAGGAACACTGACAATCGCGGCTCAGCCAACAAGCGCAGGGCTGAGGACGAGGAGTCGTTAAACTAAAACGGGTCAGCCCAAAGGGGCGTGAGCTGATCCCCACAACCTGCTGCCCCACCGTCCTTGTCTCGCAGTTGAAACGACAACCCAGCAGCTTGACGATTGAGGGAAAGATAGATGAAAAGATGTTCGTGTTGACACTGGATACTGGAGCGTCATATTCGATCATAAAAAGAAAGCTTCTGAAGAACTGGGAACCACTGCATGGCATACAGCTGAGGACTGCGACTGGCGAGCGTGCGCCGGTAAAAGGGAAAGTAACAAAAACAATTGCTATCGGCACCAGCAGCCTGGAACATGAGTTCATCGTCGCGGATATAATGGACGACGTGATTATCGGCGTGGATTTCATGATTAGGCACGGTTTTACGCTGGACCTGAAAGAAAATGTGCTGAGGTATGCCAACGTTGAATTCCCCCTGCACACCGGCTATGAGCGGAGCGTGGCGGTAAGGAAAGTCATCTCGTGTCAACACCAGAAGATACCAGCGAATTCCGAGGCGATTGTGTGGGCAAAGGTGGACGAGGACGATGGGACAAGTCGGCTGTGGGTTGTAGAAGCGCCAAAACAAGGATACGACAACATAATTATCGGACGTACATTAGTGGAACCCAAAAATGGCAAAATACCAGTCAGGATACTCAACCCACTGAACACACCCAAATTTGTCGGAAAAGATGCGGTCATTGGCGAGTGTAGAGAGGCTGAAGCAGTTGTCAATTGCGAGAGCAGTCCACCCGGAGGAAGTAGGAAACGCGGTTCTAACATGGACGCCATACCGCAGGAGAACCAGTGGAGCAGCGAATTGACAGCCGAACAGAAACAGAAGGCGCGGTCACTCCTACAGCACTATGGGTCAATATTTGCAGCAGGAGCTGGCGGAAGAACAGCCATAGTGAAGCACAACATCGACACCGGAAGTGCGAAACCGATCCGCCAACAGCCAAGACGAGTTCCTCTGGCCAAGAGGGAAGAGGTAACCACGTTGATCGAAAACATGGGTAAAGAAAAGGTCATAGAGCCTTCGTCAGGCCCTTGGTGTTCGCCGGTCGTGCTGGTCAAGAAAAAGGATGGCAGTACCCGATTTTGTGTGGACTATCGAAAGCTCAATGACGTGACCAAGAAGGACAGCTATCCACTACCTCGGATCGACGACACCCTGGACACACTGTCAGGCACACAGTGGTTTTCCACACTCGACTTACGCAGCGGCTATTGGCAGGTGGAGCTTGCAGACAAGGACAAGGAGAAAACGGCTTTTAGTGTTGGCGACGGTTTGTGGCAGTTCACCGTCATGCCGTTTGGACTCTGCAACGCACCAGCAACATTCGAGCGGCTAATGGAACGTGTGCTAAAAGGGCTGCATTGGCGGACGTGTCTGGTATACCTCGACGACATAATCGTGATGGGCAAGAGCTTCGACGACCACCTGGAAAAGCTGAGGGAGGTATTTGGGCGAATACAAAACGCCGGCCTTAAACTCAACCCAAAGAAGTGCTCGCTGTTTCAAAAGGAGGTCAAGTATCTGGGTCACACGGTTTCCGCCCGCGGAGTACAAACGGATGAAGGCAAAATCACAGCGGTGAAAGAGTGGCCCCGACCACGCAATCTACACGAACTCCGCAGTTTCCTGGGCCTGTGCACCTACTACCGAAGATTCGTTCCTGGATTTGCAAACATAGCTGGCAGCTTGCACAAACTGACGAAAAAGAGTCAAGCCTTCGCGTGGGGCGAAGAGCAGGAGCAGGCTTTTGCACGATTGAAGGAAAAACTGTGCACTGCTCCGATTCTGGCCTTCCCCGTGCCTGGAGAGATGTTTGTGCTGGATACAGATGCAAGTGGGCATAGTATTGGTGGTGTGCTATCACAGATAATAGATGGCCAAGAACAAGTGATAGCATACTACAGCAAAATTTTGTCAAAGCCTGAACGTAACTACTGTGTGACACGAAGAGAGTTGCTGGCAGTATTGGAATGCGTGAAACACTTCCACAAATACCTGTATGGGCAAAAGTTTCGCCTGCGCACAGATCATGCTGCATTGAAATGGCTACTGAACTTTAGAGATCCTGAAGGCCAACTGGCGCGGTGGATCGAGCGGCTGCAGAGCTACGACTACACGGTAGAGCATCGCAAGGGTAGCAGCCATGGAAATGCTGATGCCTTGTCACGCCGTCCGTGCAAAACCGAATGCAGGCATTGTTCACGAGCCGAAAGCAAAGAGCAGATAGTGGACGTCCGATTGGTAAGCGTTATGCCAGAGGAAGAGTGGTCGGCGGTGAGGATACAAAAGGACCAGCGCGAGGATACGGATATTGCAAAAATCATTGAAGGCAAGGAGCTGGGCGCACGTCCAGACTGGCAGGAGATGGCCGGTGAGAGCCCGATCGCGAAGGCTTACTGGGCACAGTGGCAAAGTCTGCGGCTGTCTGATGGCTGCCTATACCGCGAGTGGGAGAGTGAGGATGGCCGGACCAGCAATCCTCTAATTGTAGTTCCGAAATGCAGGATCAACGAGGTGATCGAAGCATACCACAACGACTCCAGCGGAGGGCACCTAGGCATCACAAAAACTGTCGCCAAAATTAAAAGACGATTCTACTGGGTAGGATGCCAGGAGTCTGTAGCCGATTGGATTAAACGCTGTGAACGATGTGCGGCTGCGAAAGGGCCGACAAGAAGATCTCGGGGCCGCATGCAGCAGTACAACGTGGGAGCGCCCTTCGAGCGAATTGCCATGGACGTCGCCGGGCCATTCCCACTTAGCACTCAAGGCAACAAATATGTGCTGATGGTAATGGACTATTTTAGCAAATGGCCCGAAGTGTATGCTATTCCTAACCAGGAGGCCACCACGGTCGCGGAAATGCTGGTAAACAACTGGGTGGCCAGATTTGGAGTTCCGCTGGAGTTGCACTCGGATCAAGGCCGAAATTTCGAGTCTGTGCTATTCAAGGAAGTGTGTAAGCTACTAGGAATAAGGAAAACTCGCACCTGGCCTTTGCATCCCCAGTCCGACGGCATGGTGGAACGATTCAATCGGACGCTGGAAGAATATCTGCGGAAAGTAGTAGGCAGAAATCAAAAGGATTGGGACACGCATATTCCGCTGTTCTTGATGGCGTATAGGTCAGCCCCGCACGATACGACATCACTGACTCCAGCCCGAGCCGTGTTCGGCACGGAGCTGAGGTTGCCTGCTGACTTGAAGTTCGGAGTGGTCAGCACGACGGAAGGCGCTAAGACTGATTACGCAGTCAATAAGCGGTCGGAGCTGGAAGAAATCCACCAATTTATAAGGAACCGTATCCAACTGGTCAGCGATAAGATGAAAGCCAGATATGATTTACGGGCTAACACAGAGGGGTTCCAAGAAGGCGATCTGGTAATGCTTTACAACCCGCAGCGGAGGAAAGGTTTGTCTCCAAAACTTCAAACGTCATGGGAAGGACCGTACAAGGTCGTGACCAGGATTAATGACGTGGTGTACAGGATTCAACGCTGCTGCAACAGAAACGCCAGGTTGAAAGTAGTCCATTTGGAACGCCTGGCATCTTACCCCGGCGGAGCCTCGGCACTTGTTCGGGACGAACAAGTCTAAGTGGTGGGCAGTGCTACGAGGAGGCACTTTGTGTTGGCCCACACTGTACTATGAATACTGAATGCTTTTCCAAGCATACTTTTAGGCATGCACTTTGAAGTGCGGCAAATTCGCTTGGTGTTATATAATTCGCTTGGGTTATTCCGATATGGCAAGGATGGTTCGCGAACTGTGCGAGAATGGTCGAGCGCTTTCCAATTGGAAGTTGCAAGAAACTTCGGCGCGATAAGAAAACTGGTATATAAGCAGCGGTGCGCGGCGCAACGAGTCGAGTCTTAGCTGAGCAAGCAAAGTAGAAACAAGTGTAAATACAAGCAAAGTGTGAAGTTTGTGAATAAAGCAATTGTTGATGTTTGTCTGCGTTTGCGCTGAATAACTGAAGTAGTTTTATTTTCAAGCACAATCAGATACGAACTAGTCATTTTCGTAACAATATGAATAAATGGTATGTTCGTACTAAGTTTCATTGCTGAGCGACTTATAGTTCAGCAAAATATTTGGGTCACAAAAAATGCGCCACGCCCCTTGTCCAACGCCCATCAAATCTTATCAGTAGAATGACTCATCTATGGGACGACGCTACATTAAATTTCAATGCTATGCGGCTTATAACTTCAAACTTATTCAATATTAAATATTTGGGTTATATGGGAGGTGCCACGCCCCTCCGTCCTGAGCGGACGTGTCCTCTTCAAGAAGTGCCACGCCCCTTGTCCAACACCCATAATATTTTACCAGTGCAGCGACAAATTCATAAGACGACACTATACCAAGCGGCCGTGAAAATGCGCGACGACATAGGAGCTCTTCAGCGAACCGTGGCTCGTGGCGTCCTCGCACGGAGTCTCAAGTCAGTCGCCCTCCAACCAGCAAGTCAACGACAGTCCGACGCCGCCGACAAGACAGGACATGTTCATGCAAACGGCGCCGGGTGGTTACGCGGCCGAGTTGCTGTCAGTGTACGCTACCGTTGCGCAACCAAATTTGCCTCAGCCGGTGTACGCTGCCGTTACGCAGCCGACGAGTACACGACTAGGGGAAGTTGCTGCCGTCCCGCAGCCGAACTGGCCTCAAGCGGTGTATGCTGCCGTCACGCAGCCGATGAGTACACGACCAGGGGAAGTTGCTGCTGGTGTGCAGTCGAATATCTCCGCTGCCGCCACGCAGCCGCATAGGTTTGTTGCCGTTTTGCAGCCGAATACATACGAGCCGCAGGGGTGCGCTGCAGTTGTGCAGCCGTATAACATACAGTCAGGTGGATTCGCTGCCGTTTTGCAGCCGAATCACTATCAGCCGGCGTACGGTACCGCCTCGCAGCCGTTACGTACGAGTGCTGCGGTTTACTCGTTTGCGCCGCAATCAATGTTCGACTTGTGGCAGCGGGGAAATCAAATTGGAATTCAGGGAAATGTGTGTGCAGCGAATGCACGGCCGTCGACGACGGTTGATTCAAATGTGCGGCAGGGCAACATCAATTCAATTTATTGAGCGGGACGAACAGATTTTGCTCTATGCGATTCTGGGCAAAGTGAAAGGCTCCGCGAAGACATGGGCCGACGGGCAGCCGGTTTTCCGGTCGTGGGCAGAGTTCGTGGGTGAATTTCTAAATGACTTTCCGTGTAAAGAGAGTGCGGCGGACATACACATTAAGCAATTTGTTGGCTAAAATTTTCGCAGAGAATTCCTCTCTGCCCCCTAGCGATCAACCACTGCCCGTAGTCGAAAACGTATCTTGCTCTATGCCAGAAATTCATTTTCGGACAAGGGTAGTTAAAAGAGTGCTTGCAAATCTCGATGTAAATAAGGCTTCAGGGCCGGACGGCATTCCAGCCCTTGTTTTGAAAAAGTGCGCTACTTCGCTGGCTTGTCCATTACGCAAACTTTTCAACATGTCATACACCACAGGTGTATTTCCGACATGTTGGAAGGTAGCAAATGTTCAACCAGTTCCCAAAAAAGGCAAGACTACTGACCCTGCGAACTACCGACCTATAGCAATTTGCTCGGTGCTTTCCAAAGCAATGGAAAGCATTGTAAACTTCAACCTTGTGAAATATCTGGAGCACAATAGACTGCTAAGTGACCGCCAATACGGCTTCCGAAGACAGCGATCGACGGGAGACCTTATGGCGGTCCTCACCGAGAAATAAAACCATAGCATTCTAAACCTCGGTGAAAGCAAGGTTGTTGCATTGGATATTTCCAAGGCTTTTGACCGGGTGTGGCATAAAGTACTCGTGTCAAAATTGATTGCCTATGGTATCGGTAGTATCTTCTCTCGTTGGATAACGAGCTTCCTCCATGATCGCTCTATTCGTGTTGTAATAGACGGCATAGCCTCGGAAAAACATTCCCTTAGCGCGGGAGTGCCGCAGGGTTCGGTCCTTTCTCCAACCCTTTTCCTTATCTTCATCAACGACCTATTGTCGTCGACGAAGAATCCCATCTACTCGTTTGCGGATGACAGCACCATTTGTCATTCATACTCCTTCACAAAGCGTCCGAGCTCTGTGGAGATTGAGAGAGAACGGCGCCGTATGAATGACACACTTAATAGCGACCTTCAAACAATCTCCAAGTGGGGTCAAGCGAACAGGGTCGATTTTAACCCCCGCAAGACCCAATGTTGCCTGTTATCCCACAAACGAGTCTCCCCACATCCCAACACATCCCTGGTTATGGGTGGTGTGGGTATTGCGGAATCGGCAGCTCTTGATGTTCTGGGCATGTCCATTAAGAACGATCTTCGTTGGAACGATCATATTTTTGGCGTGTCGAAAGAAGCAGCCAAGTGCCTCGGCTTCCTAAAGCGGTGCAAAAAATATTTCACTCCGTCTGATCTCCGCATTATTTACACTACCTATATCCGACCCAAAATGGAGTTTAACTCGCACCTCTGGGCGGGGGCTTCAAAAACCCATTTGGAGTTCCTCGATAGGGCGCAAAACCGTGCGATTAAACTTATAGGGGACAGTAGGGCATCCAGCTCTATTGACTCCTTGGAGCATCGTCGAAACGTGGCATGTGTGGTGTTATTTTACCGATACTTTTTCGGTAATTGCTCAGTGGAGATGAGCAGCTTGATGCCATCACTCCAGGTATTCCCCCGGGCAACCCGTTTGAACACTGGCGCCCATGCATTCCACGTCGAAACGATGTTCCAGCGCACTACGCACTACAGAGAAGGTTCGTTTCTGGCCCGTACAGCGCGGTTGTGGAATGATCTCCCTGCGGATATTTTCCCCAGCACTTATGATCTCGATGGGTTCAAGGCAAGAGTCCACAACCACTTCACTCATAACCCTATCTCCTAACCTATATATCCTTCCTGAACCAACGCAATGCTTCGCATTAATAGGGGTCATCCCCTGCGCGTTTGTTCGTGTTATAAAAAAAAAAAAAAAAAAAAAAAAAGCTTACGAATGCGCGTGTGAGAAAAATTGGTAGACGCGGTCATGTGGACGATATTTCAATAATTCGGTATATCGTGAACGGGCTTAATGATGGTGGACTGAAGAACACTTTAACTGCAATGTGTTTCCAAAAGTGTCCGGGTTTATTGCAATCGCTCTTGAGCATGTCAAATAGTAAGAACGTTGAAAGCGCGGTCGGGCAACATCACGTAAATACGCGAGCGTGTTACGCAGAGAGTAAATCGGTGCCGAACAATAAAGACGAAAACAAAAGTGGACCAGTATGTTACAACTGTCGTGAACGTGGCCACATCTCGAAGAACTGTCCACAACCACAGAAACCACGATGTGCGAAGTGTAATCGTACGGGCCACGATACTAAAAATTGTTCTGGGCAAAATAACCGTGGTACCTCGCAGATAAACGCGATTTAAGAGCACGACAAAGTCGCTGCAAGTAAGGAACCGGTTGTGAAGCAAATACTCGTTAGTGATGTGAAGTGTCACGCGTTGATAGACTCGGGAAGTTCAAAATCAATTGTGAAGAAGTCCATCGCTAACGCGATGCGAGACCAAATTGCTCAATGCAAAGCCATGCAAGGTTTTGCCGGTGGTAGCGTGAGTTGCACCGAGCAGCTGATAACGAAAATAACGATCGACGGCCAAGAGTATGAGTGTAATTTGCTAGTCGTCGACGACACCGTGATGCGTTACGATCTAATAATCGGGACTGATGTATTATCACAAGCGCGGGTGATCATTGAGAATGGCAATTGTCGCGATAAAACGAGAAAATGTAGACGTGGGTGAAGACTTGTCGGAAACCAATTGAACTGTTTAACAAAATTGCTTGATGAGTATCCGGGGTGTATTAGCGAAAGCCTGAAAGACATCGGTAAATGCAATCGGGTGAAAATGGACGTTGTGCTTACAACATCGACACCGGTTGTTAAAAAGCCATACAACATACCGATACCGAAACAGAAATCCGTCGAAAAGATAGTGCAAGAACTGTTAAGCCTGAACATTATCCGTGCGTCGACATCTTTATACGCGTCGCCAATAGTGCTGGTGCAGAAGCCGAACGGTGAGGACAGGCTCTGTGTCGATTACCACGCAATTAATTCGATTACCGAGAAACAACCATGGTTAATGCCTACCGTCGATGGTGTATTATCGACCCTAGCGAGAAAAACATATTTTTCAACGCTCGACTTAATGTCGGGCTATTATCAAATCGAAGTCGACGAAAAATCGCGACAATATACGGCTTTCGTGACACACAACGGACATTTCGAATTTAACCGCATGCCTTTCGGCCTGCGCAATGCGCCGCGTGTGTTTCAGCGAATGATGGCCGACGTAATTAGGCCATTGGGAGGCAAGGTCGTCAGCTACGTCGACGAAGTCATCGTTGCGTCATCTAGTGTCGAAGAAGGGTTGCAGACCTTGCGCGAGTTCTTAGAAATCATCAAGCAAGAGGGGCTCACTGTACTTTTATCGAAATGCTCGTTTCTGAAAAGAAATGTGACGTTTTTAGGACATGAGCTCAACGCTGACGGGCTGACGCCGGGTAAGATCAAAACAAGTGCTATCTCCTAGTTTCCTGTGCCGACCAATTCATCGGAGGTACGCAGATTTTTGGGGCTCACAGGCTTCTTCCGCAAGTTTGTGGCCAACTATGCGCATATTGCCGCGCCGATTACGCATTTGACCAAGAACGATGTTGCATTCGAGTGGAATGCTGAGTGTGACAGCGCTTATCGTCACTTGATCCGAATCTTGACAGAAAGTCCGGTGCTGGGCATTTACAATGCGGCAAAAGAGCATCAAGTGCACACGGATGCCAGCAGCCTCGGGCTGGCCGCAATTTTACTGCAACAAGAATCAGACGGATCCTGGAAGCCGCTCGCCTACTACAGTCGTATGTGCAACAGCTGTGAACGTAACTACTACAGTTACGAACTTGAAGTGTTGGCCGTCGTCGAAGCATGCCAACGTTTCCGCATGTACCTTCTCGGAAAGCACTTCACAATCGTGACGGACTGTCAGGCTGTGTCGAGTGCTAAATTGTCTAAACCGTTGATTCCCCGCATTGCTCGATGGTTCCTAAAGTTGATGGAGTATGACTACGACATCATTCACCGCGCTGGAAAGCAGATGCAGCACGTCGACGCGCTGAATCGGGCGCCGGTCGACCCGCCAATGGGCTCTGAAGATGTCAGCGTGAATATTTTAGCAATCACCTTATCGTCAGATGACTGGGTGGCATCGATGCAACAACAGGACCCCGAAATAAGGAATATAGTGGCTGTCATCAAGGCACAAGTGGCCTCCGATCAGAAGAAAAACTACGAATCTCAGTTTGTTTTAGAGAAGGACCGACTATTCAAACCACAGCTAAAACCTTGCTGTTGATGGTACCCAAGGGGATGCGGTGGCGAATAGTCAAGCAATGCCACGACGACGTAGGGCATCCAGCGGTCGACGGTACGGTGAAACGAGTTCTGACGCACTTCTGGTTCCCACGACTGAGAAATTTCATCAAGAACTATCTGCAGTCGTGCGTAGAGTGCAGCTTCACGCGCAATCCAGGTCGTAGGGAGTGTGAGCTGTACGGGATGCAGATACCCCAACTTCCCTTCGAGGTACTCCATATGGACCACATCGGTCCATTCATAAAAATCAAACGAGGAAATGAGCACATCCTGGTTATCGTGGATGCGCTTACCAAATACGTCGTCATCTCAGCAGTCAAGTCGACAAAGTCAAAGCTGGTCGTAGATGCATTGAAAAGCCTGATGCAGTATTTCGGGTCACCACAGCGCGTCGTCACTGACAGAGGTACAGCATTCACGTCGGCACAGTTCGCAGAGTTTTGTGCAGACAACAACATTCAACAACATTCTTCAACATTCTTGAAGCCGACGACAATAGACAACAAGCGCTGGGAGAGACTGAGTGACCTCCAGTGGACGCTGAATACTAATGTCAACACTACAACGAAGTTTGCGCCGATCGATCTCGTCTTTGATTTTCCGCTCCGAGATAAAAACGGCAACAGAATGTTAGCAGCATTGCATGATGACAACGTCAACCTGAATATGAACAAGAAGCGCGAAGATGCGATCAAGAACGTCGAAGCAGCGCGTGCATCGTGGAAAACGAGGTTTGACGCGAAACACGCCCAGCCACGCAAGTACGCCGAAGGAGACCTGGTCCTCATCGAATGTCCGCCACCAAGCACCGGCGAATCACGCAAGTTGGACTTAAGCTACCGTGGTCCTTACGTGGTTGCCAAAGTGCTGCGGTTCGACCGATACGTGGTTGAAAACGTCGACGGGCTTCAACCAAAACAGCGACGGTTCAGCACCGTCGTCAGCAGCGACAAGATGAAGCCATGGTGTGTGCTGTTTCCGGAAATCGATGACGACTACGACGGCGATGAAGAAGCATCTGGGAGTCAGCTATAACTCGGGACGAGTTAAAATCAGGAAGGGCCGAGCTGTCACCAGTGCGAAATCTGGCAGCACTGTTTCCTTCTTTTGATATGTAAAGTCAGTTTTGAGGTGCTGTTCACTCGGGTCGGTCGTGTCGTGTGCCCACAATAAACGAACAATAAAATAAACTTGAACTTGTACTCGAAATCATTTTTGACACTACGGTATAAAGCAGGGGTGCCCAAAATCTTCTTATGGAAGAGCAAACACCAATACATGTAAAGTTGCCCAAAAAAATGCAAACAAAAAAATGGAATTCAGTATGTACACCGAAAAAAAAAGATTTCATTTTCTGTAATGTTATATAAAAAAACAATTCCAATCTTCCTTCTTCCATGATCCTTCTAATAAATTATCCAAATTGATATCAATATCAGTTGTGGACAATTTTAATAAAGCCTCCAAATGTTCGTTGCTTATTCTATTTCTGTGCTTGCTTTTTATTAATTTTAAATTCGAAAAAGCACTTTCACAAATATATGTGCTACCAAACATGGAATACAAACTTAAAATTTCTTTGTAAAGTAAAGGATATTTATTTGGTGTTAAAGATTTCCAAAAGTCTTCGTTGAAACGAAACAAACACCGAATTTTTTCTAGTGCTTCTCAATCGACAGCCGCACACGTTTTGAAGCAAATTCATTCGCTAGACAACAACAAAACCTACGTTGAAGATAACTGTCGCCACCCAGTAAACATTTGGGCTTGTTATGAAATTACCAGCAACTTGATATCAAGCATGTTTCTCAACCCTTACCTTTGAAAGCAACACTTGCTTTTGGCTTGATATCAATTTGAAAACAATAGCACTTTCAATAAAAAGGGAAGTAATTAAGGGAGTGTTCCCGGGTAGAATGCCGATTTTAGGCTGTTTTTCTTATTTTCTTATTTTGGAGCTACAAGGCAACATGCAATATTCTGGTTTTTTGCTTGTTGTTCCTTATTATTTGGAGAACAGAAACTCATATTTGTGTCAAACAATTTTATTTTCTAAGTACAAATTTTCAGTGGTCAATGTGACCTTGTTTTCACTGCTGGCCGATAATAAATTTCGGGAACCAGTAATCTGAAACAGAAATGGGTATGCAATTATTAATCTGCAATAAATTCCGCGGATGCTAAACCACAGTTTTAGTCAAAATGTTGATTAGAAACAAAATGGCGGCCATATGAAAAAAATTGTCCAGTTTTGCCACCTTTTTTTACCTTTAGAGTGCTTGAAAATATATTTAACAATAATTTTTTGATGAAAACTTTGGTTTAGCATCCAATGAAAACTATCTAGAACATTTTCCCAAAATTTCAAGTCGATACCTCTCATAGTTGCTGAGAAAAATTATCGGCCAGTACAAAAAATGTGGTTTCGAGAAAAACGCGTTTAAAGTATCATGCGCAATGTATCAGCGGAGCAAAAAGAGCTGAGATTACTTCAATTAACATGCAAAAAAGTGGGTACTGAGTATGCGGATTGAAAAACGACTTTGGGGGGTGATAGTATATAGTACAATAAAACGCCAAAAAAAAATCGATTTTTTCAAACTTCTACCCAGGAACACTCCCTTAAGCAATTTGAAATTGCAATTGTTTTCAAATTCATGGCATGCTTTAATGTTTACTGGGCAATGCGTGCGGAGTGCTGTGTGTATACTACACCTTTTCAAGTTCGATTTCAGGAAGTGTAAAAACAATTTCAGAAAGCGTAAAAGCAATTCCAGAAACCGTAAAAGCAGTTACAGAAAGCGTAAATTCAATTTCAGATAAATATAAATATAAATTTAATTACAGAAAGCGTAAATTCAATTTCAGTTTCCTGAAATAGCTTTTACACTTTCTGAAATCGAACTTGAAAAGGTGTAGAATGCTCAGCCTATGCCGTGAGGAATTAGATTCCTCACCCTATGCTGAAGAGGATTTGCAAAAAAAAATGAGGAACGAGAGCATAGGGCATGGGCACCTCTGGTATAAAGATATCAAACTATTTTTAATATTGGTGATAGTTAACGATTTGGTACAATCGTTATATACGAAATATCCTTTAAATTGTGGTTTAAAGGTCGCGAACACCGAGCGCTTAAATGCATTTAAGGGCTCTGTTAAGCTTGAGAACTGTCAAGCGTTTCCACCAAAACTGAGTTAGCTCCAACAGCTGGTTTTTGTTTACATTTTTAGTTGGTCAAGCCAAATTCTGCATTTATTTCTGGGCAGCCACAGCTTACCCATCGCCACCATCTCCTTGAATACTTATGTATGGTTTCTTGTAGCCCCTTTACTGCAAGAAAACCAATTCGCTTTCCTTCTCAACAGTCTAGGAATGTCTGCGTTTTCATATTTGTGAAAATGTATTTCATTTGTCAATGTTTATTTCATTTATGAAAGTTTTCAGCTACAAGAGGGACAAGAAGCCATACATACGTATTCAAGGAGATGGCGGGGATGGGTAAGCTGTGGCTGCCCAGAAATAAATGCAGAATTTGGCTTGACCGACTAAAAATGTAAACAAAAACCAGCTGTTGGAGTTAACTCAGTTTTGGTGGAAACGCTTGAAGAAAGGATAAATTAAAACAAAAGTAACAACAACAACAATAACAGGCAACAACATCCACACTATTCCCGCCTACATGGCACA
The DNA here is from genome assembly GCA_963668005.1 of Melieria crassipennis. Taxonomy (NCBI): domain Eukaryota; kingdom Metazoa; phylum Arthropoda; class Insecta; order Diptera; family Ulidiidae; genus Melieria; species Melieria crassipennis. Next base: position 32,612,413 of record OY764963.1, on the reverse strand, counting down.
GCGCAAAAAACAGTACACCGCCGACTTTTTTTTCGTTTGCCAATAATATGTATTAACGCTACTCGCCTCAACAACAAAATCCAAAATTTTTGCAAGGTACAAATATTTGGGAGGGGTTGACCTTAAAACTTGTTATTGAGGCATATTTGTACATATATCCGACTAATGCAAGAATTTTACTTCAGAATGGTTCAGTGATGAATACTGATACAGTAAATTTAAAATCCTAGATTTTCTTATTTTAGTTCATTTACGCAAACATTATATGTGGGCCGTACAAAAAATTTACAAACAACGGATCAACGGGATAATTGTCTTTAATGATTACTTATTATTATTTCTTTTTTATTGCTTGTAGCGATCATATAAGTCGCCATGCCAACCATATTTTCTTTTCTTTTCTATGATTTTGCGCACACTACAGTCGGCAGTAAGTTCGGGAGCAATATGCGACGCCGTGCAGGCTTATAGAAGAAGAACAAAAGCCAGCCAGAAATAGAAATTGTTCAATTCAACAATTTCAGCTTTTCGCCAGCGCAACAACAACAACAACAACAGCACATCGTCTTTACCTCCGAATCATCCCACGGCGCAGCAGTGTGCCTTCGTATGTTTATTTTCTTTGCTTCTACTCTCATGTTACGCTGAAGTTACAGAGAATTCTGCTGTTAGTAACAGAGGATTCTGCTGTTAATAACAGAGGGTACTACCAGCAGTACCCGCCATACAACGCGTTTGCTTGTATGAGATGCGCGTTCTATATTACTTCATATTCTTTGCTATTACTTACTAAGAACAAAATATTCATGACAAATTACATCAAAATGCATATAATTGCCGAACCACCTGGCAAACCTGCTGATAAAAAGTATCTCTCTGGTTCAATACTAGTAGATGAAATCGTATGTAAAACTTCATATACTATTTGGGACCTTGGCCACGGTTTCCGCTATTTTAAAATTAGGTAAATTTGGTATGAGTAATATCAATAATTTGAATTTTTCCTATAGCGTTAAATCTCAAATAAAACTTTTATATTAGCTGTTTCTTTCTTTAACCCTTTCATTTACATCCTTTTTCCTGGGTGTTGTGAATGTGACAATTAACATTTTTTACAGGTTTTTACAAATTTGTAAATGTTTACTTTTTGGGATGGATGCATTTTTGGGAGCGTCTTTACTCCCTGATTTAATTGCCTATTTCCACCGAGCGCTTAAATGCATTTAAGCTTGAGAACTGTCAAGCGTTTCCACCAAAACTGAGTTAACTCCAACAGCTGGTTTTTGTTTACATTTTTAGTCGGTCAAGCCAAATTCTGCATTTATTTCTGGGCAGCCACAGCTTACCCATCCCCGCCATCTCCTTGAATACGTATGTATGGCTTCTTGTCCCTCTTGTAGCTGAAAACTTTCATAAATGAAATAAACATTGACAAATGAAATACACAGACTGTTGAGAAGGAAAGCGAATTGGTTTTCTTGTAGTAGAGGGGCTACAAGAAACCATACATAAGTCAAGGAGATGGCGGCGATGGGTAAGCTGTGGCTGCCCAGAAATAAATGCAGAATTTGGCTTGACCAACTAAAAATGTAAACAAAAACCAGCTGTTGGAGTTAACTCAGTTTTGGTGGAAACGCTTGACAGTTCTCAAGCTTAACAGAGCCCTTACATGCATTTAAGCGCTCGGTGGAAATAGGCTATAAGAACACTTAATTGTATTTAATTCGAAAATAAAATTTATTTTATTTATTTATTTCATTTATATTCAATCCCGAAAAAATCCAGGGATACCGATATTGCGATTTTTAGTCCCGAAAATCCCGGAGTTGCAAAACTGGTCCAGAATTGCAATCCCTACCAGAGAACGGCGCGAGTTCACCGCAACAATAAGTACACCGCATACATACTCTGTATTTTGTATACTCGAGTGCCATAAACACCGCAAAAGAAATTTAGCGGTGTTGATTTTACTCGTCGTTCATTTGCTGAGAGATTCATGCGATCATAACATACTCAATACTTTTCGTTCTCGTCATATTTCTACTATATAAAAGCAATGTGCGCAAAAAACAGTACCAGTAAATACCGTAACCAGCATGAGCGAAATTTTGAGTAATGTGCGTTTTCGCACTCAAGCTTTTTTTCAATATTTCGTTCGGCAATTTACCTGCACGAATACCTACATAACTTCGGCACGCTCTCGACTTGTTGGTGACGAGCAGTGTTGCCACTTAAACAATTTTTTCCGACCAAACTTCCGACGTCAACCGACCAAATTAAAAATTTGCGTTATCTTTAAAGTCATTTTTATATTACAATTTCATTTTTTAATCAATTAATGAAAAGATATTCACATCACAAAACGGACCGAAATTCATTTAAGCAGACCAACGGACCAAAAATCTGACCAATTTTGGTCCGAAAAGACCAAAAGCGGCAACTCTGGTGACGAGCCTACTCAGCTTCTACACATAGTGCGTATATGCATCTGTACATATACATATTATTTATGTTGTGCACACGAAGTACGAGTACTACTCATACTTGTCATCGTACTCGTCGGGTACGATTGCCGAATGTGAAAACAAAAATTTACGAAGCAAAGTAAAGCAGATTCCGCGAACTCATATGCTTGAGTGTGCTAATAGCTCAAACGCAGCAATACTCAAATCGACATGGATATGGTAAATACTCATACAAAATCAATGCGGTGGCCATCACACCGCAACCGCTTTTAAGGCGAGTATACTCAGAGTCATAAAAATAGGCACTCGTGCAGTTCTCTGTTTCCTAGGGTAACAGAGGGGTTAAAACAAATTATTTTTGCCAATCTGGTAGTATATTACCGCTTTATTCTAACATGCAGGGTGTTACAGAGCCGACCTCGACCGACCTGTCTCTATTTTACTGTTATTTTCGTGTTTGTTTCTTTTATTTGTTTGTACTTTTTGTGTATTATTGCTTGTTGCTACTTGCACTTTTTGTGTATTTTTTGCTTGTTGTTATTTGTTTTTGTGTTTGTGGTATAAGTGAATTACCTTCATAAAAAAATTTTTGCATTGCGGCCGTTGTACTAAAGACTCAAACAAGTTTTATAGCTCAAAATGTGTGCGTTGACGAGACGAAAAAAATTGTATCAATAGATTTTTAGTCGGTCAAATGGCCTTTGAAAAAATTCAAATTGCCGGATATATGTACTTATTTGACCGAAAAAACAAAAGTCACAAAATAACTGTTATTTTTGACCGATAAAATCAAAGTAAAAAATAATAGTTCTTTTTGCCTGAAATTATAAAAGGCACAAAATAACAGTTATTTTTAACTTTTATAGTAAAAGTCAAAAATTTAAAAGGCATGTCATATTTGTGAAGCTGAGGCCATTACGATCATAATGGTATATTTGAAAAAGTCCACCGACAATTTTTTCGTTATGCCTTTTTGATTTGAAAATTGTAAAATAACAGTTATTTTCGGTCCCTGATTTTAATTAATTAATTTTTAGACCATCATCTTGTATTGTTGGCTAACCAACTGTAAACAAAATCGGATGAATATAATTTCTGTTTTTATAAAAAAAAAACTCTTAACTCTTAGCTTACTCTGTTATATTTCGATTAAAAAAAAATAGAATTCTAATGTTTTATTAATTCTCGTTTGAAGTGCTTTTGCTATGTTGGAAGTCAAAAAGCCCAAGAAATCTTGTTTCTTCAAACACTTTGTTTACCCCTTTAAGTTTCGATTTTCCACCATCGGCTCATGTTTTTTCGTAGTCTCTCGGATACGAACCTTAACCCATTATTGACCCCGTTAAATTTCGATTTCCGAAAAATTGAAAAATACGTGTCGAATTATTTTTGATTTGGAGTATTTTCGTCAAGTTTGAAATCAATAGGCCTATTAAATCACGTTTCTTCATACTACACCTTAACCCATGTTTTGCCCCTTTAGAGCCCAAATTAAAAACAAATCCCATCTTAACGAAGGGTAATTTTTCTAAATGTACCTACAGTTCAAATGTCATGTTTGTAGCTTCAGCAGTTTTGGCTGGGGGATAATGAATCAGTCAGACAGTCAATCAGTCATGACAAAGAATTATATGTAGGGGAAAGTGGGGTAATGACGGCCATGGGGTAATGACGGCCATCACCATTTTTGGTACTTAAAGTTGACGTAGGTCTAAACCGTTTACTGTAACAGAAAGCTTGTTCCGTAAGCTTGTTTTTAAGTAGAAGCGGAAGTGTGTGGATTTATTATAACTTGTAGTTCCAGACCAGTGCCGATACGTAACTACCCGAAAGTTTTATAAGGTGTTCAAAATATCGATTATTTCGTCAACACTTTCAGCTCCACAATCAAGGTAAATATGTTAAAATGTTGCTATTGATATTAGCTTTCTAAATCAAGTAAAATTTGTCATGTGTCTTGCATAGTTTATTTGTACTGCATGCTTGCGCAAAATGAGGTCAGTGGGGGAATGACGGCCACTAGAGGTGGGGTAACGACGGCCATGTCATTAAGAAGTATTTTTGGAATCCGCATGATGATATTTTGCGGACCCCGGAAAAAACTGCCTTGGCACGCGGTAAGAGTTTTTGTAAAGAAAACGTTGCTGAATTTTTCGCCAATTTGAGCACTATTCGTGATGCCCATCAATTTTTACCGACGAAAATTTGGTTATGCCAACAAATCTGGCTGGATGGATAAAGAACATTTCGTTCTTTTCCTTGAGCATTTTATCCGCCACACTACGCCTTCTGAAGCGGATCCGTTGCTGCTCATCATGGACAATCACACGTCGCATGTTTCTGTTGAAGCAATTGAATTGTGCATCGCAAACCACATCTCTGTTGTAACGATTCCGCCTCATTGCTCCCATCGAATGCAACCGTTAGATGTGTCAGTTTTTGGCCCGTTTCGGAAAATGCTCACGACGAAGCAGATAGAATGGAAGCAGAACCACGGTGGTCGCGAAATCGAAATTCATCATATCGCTCAACTTACGGACCAGGCTATGTTGGATTCTTTCAGCGCCCCAAATATTCGTTCTGGTTTCCGGGCTACTGGTATACATCCACTGAATTCCAACATTTTCAGTGAATGTGATTTTCTCGCGGCTAGACTCAGCCAGGAAAATTTAACTGCTCAAATGGCTGAAACTAACGATGATCTGAACGACCAGCCAAATCTGAGGATTCTTCCACATGAAGGTGATGCTATTGCTAGCCAAGAAGAGGTGGAAACTTCTGTTTGTCACGTTGCCAGCACGTATACTTCTGACATTGCGAGCACCTCTGCATCTTATCTTCATTCATCTGCGGTTGAAGTAGGCCCGCTCCAATTTGTAGAGCCTCGAAAAAAAGGCAATCAAGGTCGGAAAGCAATGAAAAGCGCAATTTTGACTACCCCTGAAAAGCTCGCTGAACTGAAGCAGAAGGCCAAGAAGCATCAGAGCAAAGAAACGACATTGCCTGCCAAACAGTCAGCTAAGCGCCAGAAAAAGGGAGCGCCATCACCAGCCAAGCGGCCACGGAAAGTGCAGCGTCGTCATCAATCCCCTTCATCAGAAGAAGAAGAAGATCGAGACTTCTGCTTATTGTGTTTGGAGTTAATGCCACAAAAATTGAATCGCTTCAATTCGATTAAGTGCAGTACGTGCAAGCGGCCATTCCATTTGAAATGCGTGGAAAAAAAAGTAGTTCAAATGCGCTATTATTACACATGTCGCAACTGCGACTCAGATCTCGACGATGAGGATGAAAATTAATATCGTTGTATTGTAAGTTTGAGGCATTTTTTTCAATATGTTTCAATTTCGTTTCTCTTCCGCTTTTTGTGAGCTATCAATAAAGTTACAATTACAAAAATGTCAAATTTCCATTTGTTTTTCTTCACGGAGCCTTTATTAAGCATTCACAGCGATTTGTGTTGATATTTGTGCGATTTCTGGTCGGTTTTTTTGAGTGGCCGTCATTACCCCACCATTTTTCTAAATGACAAAAACCAACTTTTTTTATAGATACTAATTTTTTATAGTTAAAATCAGAATTTTTGAAATCTGCCGATGCACTTTATTAGCATATGTGTTCGAGTTGTGCCCTTAACTCTGATTTGATCAAAAATATCAATTTTTGGATATGTTTTGATGCTAAATGAAAACTATGCCGTCATTACCCCACTTTCCCCTATATATCGCACACGCACTACAAAAGAGACACAACTCAAAATTTTTGATTTTTCAGGAAAGGCAAAAAACTGTTTTTGAGGTAAATAAACATTTTTTTAAAATAACGTATAGACCGTTCAGCAGAAAATCCTTACAGATTATGCTTTGGGATAAGTTACAAGAATTTTTTTTTATTTTACACTAGAAAATCCAAAATTTTTAGTTGTGACTGTTTTGATGATATTTTAATTCAACAATTACGGAATTATATAACGGAGTTTTATAATTATAAATCACAGTTTAAAAGTCGAAAGAAAAATTTTGAGAATTCCAAATTAATTTTTTTATTTGAAAATATATACTAAAATTGTCAGAACTTTGCTTAAAATTAACTTCAACAACAATTTATTTCGTCAAAAGTGTCACAATTTGAGTTAGGACACTTTTGCATTGCGCTTCAGCGATCAAATAGCATCAAACTTCTGACATAAAGAGAGACGTAACTGTATTTTTGCAACAGTTAACAACAACAAAATATACTTATTGGTAGATTGATGCATTGTGCACAGTATTAACACATAAACCCGAAAATTAAAAATTTTGAGTTGTGTCACTTTTGTAGTGCGTGTGCGATATGCAGATATTGGTATGACTACTAGTAAGTTTTAAAGGTTTTTTTCTCGATTTTGAAACTTTGTTGTGCGAAATTGGTAAAATTTATTTTAATATGTATGGCCCAGGTACGCAAACTTTGCTCAGTGACCGTTGTCATCGCCAGATTTGAATTCGCTGGATTACGTTATTTAGAGCATGTTGCAGGCTGAGGCGTGTGCTATAAAACATACAACACCGGCTGCGCTGAAAAAATCTTTGACTCGAGAATGGAAGCGATTGATCTATTCGCTTCCATTCTCGAGTACAGAATGTGAATCGTTTCGGAAGAGACTTGAACTCGTCATCAAAGCCAAGGGCGGTTACATTCCACTAGAATGATGCCAAGTTAAACTATAAAATCCAACTCCATCCTCCAACTGCATCTCCTCTAAGAATGTCCAGCAATGCCAGGTGACAATAGGAAGGTTAGCTGCACACCGCAAGCTGCATATCTATTGAGTACCTGGTCATAAAGGCATTGAGGTGAATGAGGCGCCATGCTGAAGCGAAGGCGATGGATGGACTATAGAACCATAACAGGAGTGCTGACCGGACACTGTCTAATAGCCTATTTCCACCGAGCGCTTAAATGCACTTAAGGGCTCTGTTAAGCTTGAGAACTGTCAAGCGTTTCCACCAAAACTGAGTTAAATGCAACAGCTGGTTTTTATTTACATTTTTAGTTGGTCAAGCCAAATTCTGCATTTATTTCTGGGCAGCCACCGCTTACCAATCGCCGCCATCTCCTTGTATACGTATGTATGGTTTCTTGTAGCCCCTCTACTGCAAGAAAACCAATTCGCTTTCCTTCTCAACAGTCTAGGAATGTCTGCGTTTTCATATTTGTGAAAATTTATTTCATTTGTCAATGTTTATTTCATTTATGAAAGTTGTCAGCTGATTGATACCAGAGCTGTCTGAATTTTTAATGTCAAGAGGGTTAGTGAGAAGTTTCACGTTTTTGATTTTATCTTTCAGCATTTATTATTGGCAAATAATAGAAGTTTTGACTTTGATTATGACAGACGATATGTATTTTTGCGAAAAATACAGTAAAAAGCAATTGTCTTAGCAAAAAATCTACCACACCGAACGCAATTCGAATCCCCTCTTTTGTTTGTGTTCGTACGGCTCTTGCAGCGCCGAAAAGCATGCTATCAAAACTTGTACATTTGTCAAAATTGCTCCAGCTTTTAACATAACATATTCTGTTAGACGTCTGTAAAGGGCAAAACTGAGTTAACTCAGTTTTGAAAGTGAGTTAACTCACTTTGATACAAAAACAATTGCATGGGAATTAGAGCATTTAAATGCGATGTTAAATGCATTTAAGCGTTAAATGCATTTAAGGCCCGGTGGAAATAGGCTATAACATCAGCCCATTCGCACAAGATGGGCTTAACTGAATGGGGCGGGTGCAGGAAATGTGAGGAGCCTGGTGTCATGGAACACATTCTGTGCCACTGTCTTGCTATGGCTAGATCTCGGCTAGCATATCTGGGAGCCCCGGATTTCCCTGGGCTGGGTGAGATCCAAAGCATTGACTTAAAGACGCTGTTAAAATTCGCTAAGACCACAGGCATTCTAAACGATGATTACTTCACTAGCTCTTAACGCTTAAGGATCCCCATCTGGTACCGCTAGAGACTCAACAGGGTCTATGCGTGGCCAAATCGGCCAACCAGCTTAACCTAACATAAACTATAAAATGTCTTCTGACCACCCGGTAGATTTGCATCTAGAGCCCACTTTTGGAATTCCGTGCATGTAAAACAATAACCCAAGAAATTGGCATTGGTAATATGAGAATATGGCAAGAATTCCCAGTTATAAGTACAAACAATATGAATGGGAATATTCTCGCTGACACACATTCGCCTACATCAACTAAAAAATATAAGAAAACATGTACAACTCAAAATGTTCCACACGAATTACTCATACGCACTGTTAGCCGTGCGAAAATAGCGCAAAACTAATACAAATCAAGAAAAAATATTTTTCTACAGAAAATGAGAAATGCGCAATGTTATTTGCACACAAACTGAAACCCTTTTAGCATTCACCACCCGTACCCTAGCCGCTCTATGTAACGTAATCGAAGACAACAGAGCAACATAAACAGCGACCAATGCAAACGAATAAAAAATCGCCACGACTTCCATGCAACAAAATTGCGCACCACCAGTAAATAGATCGATTTACTCTGTGTGTGTGTGTGTGTGTGGCGGAGTGCAATCTCATTTAATTTTTGGCAACACCGAGTCTCAAGTGATTTTGCGTAGGATGTGCCAACGCGTCATAGCCGTTGCTGCTGATGCGCTGCTCATAGTTGCTCGGGTTCGTTCTTGGGCTCGGGCTTGGCGCTGTAGAAGGATGCAGCAATGTGATAAGAGAGCAGAGGTAATGTGGAAAGCGGTAGACCGCAGTTGGGGCGTGTCAGCGGCAGCACCGCGCAAGCGTCTTGTGTGACAGCGGTTGCTGTTGCTATGTGTGGCTGTGGCCACGCAACACACGTATAATGCACCAATGTGACAAGTTGCAACGAATGTATGCTACCAGTAAATAAGGTGCTCATGGGAGTGCGCTTGAATAAACAATCAGCGGGCGGGAGTTTTGTGAAAAAGTCCGCTGGAAATGTTACTAATACGCAGTGTGGGCTGATCGTGGGTTGACTGGCCAGCAAATTATTGCATGCATTTGTACGATTTTGCATCAACTAATGTGCGACTTTTTACAAAGATCGTCGCTCTTTCGCCACAGCTGCATTTATTCGGATGGCAAACTACCGTTCGTAGACGTTTAAATGTTTGCACAAACATCAAGCAGCAAACATCAACAACCACCATAAAAGCAAATTTTATATGTATGCCAGTACACAGCGAACAACACATACCAGAAACTATCAATTTATGGCACTAACTTGCTGCTGCCTTCTGCTTCGTTGTGTTGCTTTACGGCGACGGCCCTTCCCCCTCACTCGCACACACGCACACGCTACTAAGAACAGCGAAGATTTGATATTTTCCGTAGTGAAATGCTTTGCGTGGCCATCGCCTCCGCGACATTGTCGACAGACGGAAGAAAACAAGAACCTTCCCGACGACGAACATAGTCGAAAATGTGCAAGTTGCTGTTGCTGTTGGCAGAGTCTTAGGCGCCACGCTGGCGAGACAGCTTGCGGTAGGCGGTAGGAAGCGAGCGGCGGGCGGCGGGTGCTGTTGGCGCTAAAGTAATGCACATTAAAGCGCCGAAAATAGGAGTGAAGTTGGCGTTGAATGGCAGACAGCAATTGGTAGCGATACTCTGGCAACGCTGGCAATGATGCTGCTGTTGTTACTGGTGACGTTGGCGCTGACAGTGGGTTGCACTTCAATATTATTTACAAAAAAAAGAAATTTCGCTCATATGTTATTGCATTTTACTGCTTTCAATTGTTGTTGTAGTTGTTTTTTATTGGTGTTACAGTTATTGTTGTAGCAGCTAGTTTTGTTGCTGCTCTTTTTGGTGGTGTCACCGTAGTTGTGATGCTTGGCACTATTTCTGTGTTGGTCTGCCTAGCCGTTTGTTCCTTCCTCCGTTCGGTATTTTACAACGCATGTCGAAAATGTCCAGCGACATTTGTGTGTTTTGAACAGTTTTGCATGCTGTTCTGGGTTGCGTTTGCTTTCTCTAGCGGGGGAGGGAGCGGAGATGAAATAGTTAGCAGCAATTTCTCGCTTGGCAACAAACGTTTTCTACTAGCTATTTTTAGACTAGGGGCTTGATTGCTCGTCATGCTGTTGTCATTTCTGGCATTGTGTTTGCAAGTTGCAACGCTCTGCCCCCGGAATGACAATCATAATTGGCTGAGGAGAACTTTTGGGAGAAAATTATAAAATGCCACTATGAAATTATTAGGAAATTCGTTTGAGATACCATAGTCTGTCACTTTCCGTCACACAGAAGAGTAGAGTGGAGGTTTAGAGAGTTTTGTAAAACTCTGCCTTGAGAGCGAAATTGGCAATTCTTCAAGACTCAGAATTTCCTCGGTAATTGACCCAACTGCGGCACGGATTGGAATCTACAATGAATTAAGTTTAATTACCATGTCTTTCATGATAGAGAAATGATTAATAATTAAACTAATTATTAAAATGATTTTGTTGGCCCTTTGTTCTGTTTTGTCTGCATTGGAAAGTAACTGATCTTCACAGCAATGGAACAGCAATTACCCTAATAAAATTGGCAAGAGTGTCTGGACATATTGTAATATACTCAAATATTGTATAAATTATCACATGGAGACTTCTTCAGTTATAATCTGGCAGTATATAAGCATCCGTAAATCATTTAAATCGATTACATAACTCCACAAAACAAAAAGCTGAGAAATGCGATGAAATACATACATACATTCTGTTTTAAAATTTCGAGCATTTTTCAAAACGCCTGTTGCTTTGTATTCGAAAAAAGTAACATCCCAACGGGAAATCGAGCGCTCGAGGAGCCCTTTGAGAGTGCTCCTTAAGCTAAGGTCCCACGATTGCCGCAAACGCGCCGATCATAGCCCGATCTGGTCGGGCATTGACTACGCAGAACTTGTCAATTGAGCAAAACGTTTTTTATTTGGATCACACGATTGCCCCAATTGCGACAAATTTTGTCGACTCAACCTAATGAACAGAAATATCGCACCGAACGATTTCATAGGTAGGTCACACGATTGCCCGAATCGAAAAAAAAAATTGAAATCAATCCTTAAAAAATTTCAAAACACCGACAAAATTGTCGGCCCCTATGGTTGGTGCTCGAGTTGCCGACAAAATTCGGCTCAATTTTTAATTTTTTTGTCTGGCTTCAACTGTTCACACGATTGACGCAACAGGACCGATTTCGTTCGGCGCAACAGGAGACAGATCGAATATTTTTGACATTTGCGCCGAAACCGAATCGAGTTCACACGATTGGCATTTGAGTTTTTTAAAAATGCGTAAAATTTCTACGCATTGCGGCAATCGTGGGACCTTACCTTTAGTCAGCAGTGAGCGCTCCCCCGTTCCTTATGGCCTTCCTTGTATTTTATCATTATATATCATTGGAGCGAAGCGCACCCTTTGTGCTTTGTGGAGTAATAAGCGCTCCTTTTGATTTTTTCTTTTTTATTTGAAACCAAAAACTGTTAAGTTTACAATGTTCAATTTCTTTTCGTTTTATTAAATTTTTTTAACAAAAGTTTTTGTTTAAAACTTTATGTTTTTGGTATTTAAGCAAAAAAATTATGCAATTATTAACATGTTAGTTAAGAGAGATTAGTGATTACTAGGTATCGGATTTATATGCACACGAAATATGCACGAAATATGCAAACTATATGCAAAATATATGCAAAAGATATGCACTCCATCCAGGTCGAACCGCTAAAGCTACATACATGAAATTTGCAGTGTAGGTATATCTTAAAAAATGAACCTTCGTTCAAAAAAGATTTTTTGAAATTTGGGGTCTAAAAGCGCAAAACATGGGTTAAGGTGTTGTATCAAGAAACGCATTTTAATGAGCCTATTGATTTGAAATTTTGTGAAACCACTTCAAATAAGAAATTATTCGACACGTATTTTTCAATTTTTCGAAAATCAAAACTTAACGGGGTCAACCAAGGGTTAAGGTTCATATACGGAAAGACTACGACAAAAACATGAACCGATAGGCCTATTGACTTAAAAATTTGTGAAAACATTAAAAATAAAAAATAACACTGATCAACAGCAAAATGGCTTTTCTGGTTCTGACATCAGTTCTAGGGTAATTAGGGACCGCTGATTTCGAATCCGCAAACCGTTTTGAAAACTTAGTTTCCGTTTTCGCAAAAAATGGGCGTGTCACTTTTTCGGATTTTCCCTGACTTTTTTCACGTTTGGGATTGTAATTTCAAAACCAATAAACCGGTTGACATGATTTTCACTTTGTGGCATTTACAACACCTCACGGTTTCTTTTCCAATGTAATTTATTTGTATAGGTTTTAAAAATCCGCGGCAATTGGACCTCAAAGTCGGAAAATATGGAATTTCAAGGCGTTTTCTTTGATGTTAAAAAACAAACACATTTTTCGTAAATCAATTATCGAGTTATATATATCACGAAAGCGGAATTATGTGTGTAATTGTGTGTAATTAAACACAAATTTTTTACATTTGTGAAAATCTAAATTTAACGAGGTAAACCAAGAGTTAAATATTTGCATGGGGAAACACAATTTTTTGGCCCGTTTGACTTCAAGCACGTGTTTCTCAGTTTTTTTTTAAATCGAAATCAAACAGGGTAAACTACGGGTTAAAAATTTGTATGCATAAGCATGATTTAATGGTTTTTTTTTTCTTCAAACTTGGTTAAAGTGAAACGTATTTTTTATTTTTTCGAAAATCTAAATCTGACGGGGTCAACGATGGGTTAAGAGTTTGTATAGGGAAACATGATTTAAGCGGTCAAATTACTTGAAATATAGCGAAAGCACTTTAAATAAGATATAATTAGACAATTATTTTCTCGTACGAATCTGACTGGGTCAACGAAGGATTAACACTATGACGTCCGGTGACACCACAGTGGCGTCGTCAGCAAACTAGCGCCAACAGCCGATGACACCACAGTGGTGTCGTGCGCGAATTATATAAAACAAACAAATTTTGCATTTAGTTACGTATGTATGTATATATTCGAAATTTCATGAAGCTAGGGAAACAGGGTTGAGAACTTATGAGAACTAACGATGAGATTAGTAAAACTTAACAATTCATAATCTCCCGATAATGTCAAAAACGGCCGGCAACAAGCCAAGTAATCCGGATTAGCGCTGCCGACGCCGACCGAAAAAATATTTACAAGTCGTGCGGACGGCAAAGTGTTAACACTTTCGCGTCCGATCACGTATTTTTACGTTTTTTGCCAAACAATCCTAGGAGCCGTTCACGTATTTTTACGTTTTATGCCGAACAAACCTAGGAGCCGTTCACGTATTTTTACGTTTTATGCCGAACAAACGTAGGAGCCATTCACGTATTTTTATGTTATTAAAAATTGTAATTTAACTGTTTCCGGGGCACTACTAAAAAAAAAAAATTAAAAATAGCGGCGCCAACGCAACGGCATACGTAAACAAAGCGGCAATAGGTTTTAGTTTAACTGCACAGAGAGCGGACGCGAAAGTGTTAAGAGAAACTTGATTCATTGAGCCCATTGACTTAAAATTTGCGTGCAAAGCCGCGGGGCCCTGCTAGTTGTGGAATGAACATTTTTTTAATAAAAGTATGACACTCTTCCGTGCAGAGCCGGGGATAACTGGTAGTATTTCTTATATGTATTCCATGAATTTAGTGAAGTTGTTTAAAAAATCATTGTGTTTTAAATAGAATTCATTTCATAACTTGAAGTCCACCAAACAAAACCTTAACTCTAATAATAACAAAACTTATAATAAAATGTAAAAAATGAACTACTTATTACAGTAAATAACTGAAATTTTTTCCAAGTTTTTTCTGACCTGCAAAAAATATGCAAAATATGCAAACATATGCAAATATGCAGTGCACATGTTAGCTCATTCTTAATATTTTTCAATAAAAATAGTTTCTGTCTTGGTCCCGTTCAAATCCGAAGCTCCAAAAAAATATGCACATGCATATAATTCCGATCCCTAGTGATTACATTATTAGAGATTAGTTAGGATTAAGTAAGCAAGTAAGTAAGTAATTGATGTAAAAATAAACACTAGTTTTAACCCCCGAAATTCGGGTGTAAACAAAAAAAACTACCATTTCGTTTCTGTAACTAAAATGTAATGTATATTTTTGGCATTATAGTACTTCGTGAAATACTACATTCGCCGTTGTTTAATTTATTTGTCAATAATTGCCCTTATGTCTAATGATAATCGCACCCGACTTAACGGTACATGCAATTCGCCATGAGTGAAGCAATCCTCTTTTAAAAAGACTCCAACTCTTGTCAAAGTTTGACCTTGCGATTTGTTAATTGTTATAGCGAATGCAGCCGCCGTGGCTCAGTTGGTTAGTGCGTTGGACCGCGAGTCGCAGGCAGCAACCTCAGGTTCAAATACTGCCTGTAATAACACCTAAAAAAAAATAACGGGAAAACTCGTTTTCTCTTTCGGTGGCTGTCCTCTCAGCTGGAAATGGCAAACCTCTGAGAGTAAAAATTGCTTATGAAAAAGCTCCCAACCTGCCGTTCGGAACCGGCATAAAACTGTAGGTCCCTCCAACCCGTGTACAAATTCACACGCACAACACGGGTGGTTGCGGGAAGCTAGGCCTTAGTCTCGCGTAAGCGGGCTGTCGTGCCAGTCAATTATTAATTATTTATTATTAGTAAAAGTCGCTTTCCTTGCGCTTCACCGGTTAAAACTTCGACGTCTAAACAATTTGAATACATTTTCTTTACGATTAGTCGAGTACCATTCACTAACCCCTCTAATGTGTCGAGGTTCCGGATTAGCATCACCACTGTTCCTATTTTCAATTTTAATTCATGTGGTGCAATCCCACTAAAGTTAAGTGAATTCAAAAACTCCATGGGATACCTTACTGCATCTGCGGAGTCCTCCGATGAGATACTATCGGCGCTGAGATAAAAATTTATCGCGCCCAGGTAGCATTTGAATTCTTTTTTCATTTATTTTTGCTCATTGATCGTTTTTTGGACACAATATTGCTCGCTCTCTTAAGCTACGCTGCTTAGGCTCGAAGACCCAATCAATTAAATTGTCATTTTTCAAAATAATTGCATCTGGTAATTTTATATTGCAATTATCCGTTTCTCGGCCATCTCCAGAAGAACAAAGGCTTGCCAGGAAATAGAAATCGTTTTACAATATTAGCCTTTCGCCAGCGCAACAATAACAACAACAGCATATCGTTTTTACCTCACATCGGATACAAAATGCTTGGCTTTACAACGTGAACATGCACTGGTCAAGCCACCGATGTGGTTAATTTTTAATTATAGCAACAAACTTCCTCCGTTCGTTAAAATTTTGTTTCCTCTTTTTGTAGTCGATGTTGCCATTTTTCAAAAAGAACTCTAACAACTTTTTTGTAAGATTTGAGTTGGACTCTTAAGAATAACGTGATCAAAACAAATCATAAAAATGCAAAATTTGGGACATAGCAACACTGGCTAGCTTCAAAGAAGAACAAAAGAAACTCGAAATTTCAGCCTTTCGCCGGCGCAAGAACATCAACAGCATACAATTTTCTCCTCACAATCATCCCCCGCCGATGCGATGTGTTTTCGCAAACTCGCTGCGGTGTACGCAAACAAAGAGCGCAAATAAAACAACGCTGTGGCATGTAAAGTAACGCTCTCACCCACTGTTGCCAACTTAGTGCTTTTCGCACTAAATTTAGTGCTTTTTGAAAATCAAAACGCGGAAAATATTGAGTTTGGTGCGTCTTTTAGTGTTATTTTTTTATTTCAAACACACCAGGACTAATTCATGCTTGGAAAAAATGTAAGTTTTTTTTTTAATAACTGAAGTGTTATACAATATTATATTTCACTTAACACCTATATAACACTGGAATGTTGGGCTAAAATCATTGTTTGGATATAACCGAAGTGATCGTCCTTGGTGGAATTGCTACTTAGGTCACGGTTGCCACTGATCTGCAATAGATTTCCTGGAATGGTACACGGAATATTAGCACAACTACCACCTTTTTTTTTTGCTCATCAGTGCTTTCTGAGTGGGAAAACGCGGGTTTTTTGCGGTTTTAGTGCTTTCTGAAATATAAAAGTTGGCAACCGTGCTCTCACCACATGCATGTGGTGGGTTCCATGCACGATTTTGTTTGTTTGCTTATTCCCATCTTCTCGCTTAACACTCCGATGCCCAACAAGGTCCGTAGGGACCTATGCCGTTTTTAAAAGCAATTATTTTGTATTTTATATGTTTTTGCCATCTGTCTGTAGTGAAAAATACATAATACAAACACATCTACACACATTATGTAACACTACATTATACAATTACAAGCCTTATATGCAATATTACAATAGAGGTCCCTGGGGACCTTGTTGGGCTTTGGCCGTTTAAAAAGTTGTTGGGCATCCGAGTGTTAAGCGCACAGCTTTCTGATTGGATTTGATAAACGTAAAAAGTAATGCTGTTTCCAATAGGGAAATTAATGCAACTTTCGATGCAAATATCTCCAGATAGGCTTTATCAATCTACAATTTGAAAAGTTTGTGCAAATATGCTCATCAAGAGCTTTAAAATTATGTATCATATGATATTGTACGATGTGTCGATAGCGAGATCTCAGCGAGATATATAGATAACATTTATATAAAAGTAATATGTTCCTAGAAACAACGTGACAAACTTTGACGATGTATTGTATTCCTTAAAGTATCGTTGAAGGATCAATACGCATCGATACGCAAAAAAAGCAATCAGTGCATCAGTAGAAAGTTGATGCAAAGCGTAAGTATACAAACTATTTATGTATTTTTTATTGATGCAATGCACATTGGATCAAATGACCACTTTTGCTGTGCGAAATTAATAACGGCTAAAATATTGTATTATTTGAAGCCAAAATCGTAGCAAAGGCAAAAAAAGGTATAATATTAACAAATTAAACAAACAAATATTAACCCTTTCACGCCCATTAACATTAGATACGTAAGAGTTTTAAGCGAAAAAATTTTTTTTTATAAAAAAAATCAGTTTTTAAACAAATTGTAAAAAACTTGTTTTCGCCTAAAACTTTTTATTAGTACATCTTACGTGTGTAATGTTATACATTAATAGAAAGGTATGAAATATCAAATTCCTTTCGTTTGATACCCATATCGTGTAAATCAATTAAAGATTAATTGAGTTTTTTTAGTAAAAACTTTGAACTTTGACCCCGAGCCACGCCTTTTTTGTGGGCGTTTCCCAGGTAAAAGTTTAAGTTTTTTAGATTCAGAAAAATAAGCTCTGTATGGTCCAATTTTCGTTTTTTTTCATTAAATACATCCAGAAAATTATTAGTGCGGTTGTTTTAACGAATGTGATGCAATTTGTCGGCTTTATCAATTTTATGTCGCGATTTAGTAGCAGCAGTAGATGTTACCGGCAACCAAGGATATAACATTTGAATAATTTCAGCTGTTTGAAAGCAGAACGTTTGAAATTTACTTGAAGTTAATAGAAACTGGCACGATAAACAAATCAATATAATTTCAAAGCGGAACACTAAGATTTGGTCAACGCCAGTGATATCAGCAAAGATTGCATGTTTAGTGAAAGTTTGGCGTGTAGTGTTTCCGTCATTTGTGCTACCAAAGCCGCTAACTTTAGGCATATCCACACGAAGACCTAGTTCCATCCAAAACGAGTTTGGCATATTCTCCTTCCTTTGACGTCCAACAGCCGAAGAACTGGCTTTCACTGATGATTTTTTTAATCCAAAATGTATTACAGTAGTTTTCAGCTCGAAATTTTTCCACCGTTCTGCTACATTTTTGCCATTTTGCTGCCAAGTACTTGCAGAAAAGGGGTCATTTTTCTTCTATTATTTTCCTGCAATCACCGAAAATTTTAGTAGCACAAATATTTTCTACAACATTATTAAGAACTGCATCACGCTTTTTTTCCTTTGAACGTTCCTTGAGCCAAATTTCAAATAATTCGATTTTTTGCATAGCGTAGTATCACAGAATAAACAATATACAGAATGCGCATGTCGACCAGCGAAGCAATCTGAATTTCGGGTGCGGGCCGAAAGCATCAGGGGGGAGATAACAGAGTCTGTTGAACAGAACTTTTGTCTCTGTTAATTTCTCGTGCGACGATGATCTCTGTTATTGTCAACTTCGGTAAGTGCCGAGTGGTGCAGAGCGAGTTCGTGCGATCGATGCCGGCCATAGAAGTTACTGTTATTTTCAATGAAGCGAATGAAGGGCGAATGAAAATTGTAAATTTTGAATTTTTGTTTCTGGCTGACATTGGCTGGCAATTCCCGACGTGTGTCAGTTAATAAGAACAAGTTTTTTCATGTTATTATGCGATCGACCTTCTGCGTGAAAAAATTTGTATCTCCTTATGAGCACTTCAATGCTAAGGTTTCGCTAATTTTGGCGTAAATGACTTCTCGCCGCGATGTATTATTTTATCCTTAAGACTTTTATCCCACTCTAGGCCCCCAGTTTTTCGGCTCAAACATTTGTTTGTCAAACCTAAAAAAATGAGAGGTTCCGAAGAATCGTACTTACAAATTTGTGCATTTAATCATATCTAATGTATGTATATACAGTGCAAGCACGGTATTCGTGACTACCCATTATCGCGACAGCCCGGTTATCGCGACGGCTTAATTTTTAACATTGCAGGTTCTACAATCGCGACAGTTTACGAAAAACGGGGTTTTCGCGACTTTTATCGGTTTTTTTAAATTTTATTGTAGTGAATGGAGTGAAGAGGAGCCCTTAAATATTTTACAAAATATAATTCAGGAAGAAAACGAAGATCTTTCAACTACTGATACACTTGTAGCTCAAATCGGTACGGAACATCTTTTCACGAATGCTGACGTAAACAACTGGATTCAAGATGAATTTCATGTGGAAAGTAATGAGGAACAAATGGAATTATCAGATACGGCATGAGAGGATTTATACGGTAGTTGTCATGAAGAAAACAAAATTAAAGTGGACGATGCTATAACATCGATAAACATATGCATACAATGGGCTTCGGAAAATGATAAGCCGACGACAGCACTATATGAACTACGTGATTCAGCTATAATTTAAAAAAATAATTTGCCAAAAAAGCAACTCAAAATCTCCAATTTCTTTAAAAATGTTTAAAATGTAAATATATCAATAAAAACAATTCCAGTTTTAAAAATGACATAAAATATTTCAATAACATTTTGGGTCCTGTTATCGCGAAAATTCAGTTTTCGCGACAGGTCTGGGTTTTAATTTGTCGCGAAAATCGAGCTTGCACTGTATCTATTATAAAGCAAAAAGCTATAAGAAAAAAATAAGTAAGCAACGACGATCCCGAATTATGGCAAAATAAATTTTTGTTTTGCTTTTTTTTCGCTATATGTACGTACAACCACCATTTAAAGGATATTTCGTATATAACGATTGTTCCAAATCGTTAACCCCCTTTTTACGCCCATTATGGTAACAAAACTCATCTATGGAAAGCTTTGGAAGGCAATATGGGTATCAAACGATTCAGCGTGTCATTACGGCTAACATAGGCTATAATAAAATCGGACACGCCCACTTTCCGCGCCCACTTGACTTAATTTGTCGCGAAAATCGAGCTTGCACTGTATCTATTATAAAGCAAAAAGCTATAAGAAAAAAATAAGTAAGCAACGACGATCCCGAATTATGGCAAAATAAATTTTTGTTTTGCTTTTTTTTCGCTATATGTACGTACAACCACCATTTAAAGGATATTTCGTATATAACGATTGTTCCAAATCGTTAACCCCCTTTTTACGCCCATTATGGTAACAAAACTCATCTATGGAAAGCTTTGGAAGGCAATATGGGTATCAAACGATTCAGCGTGTCATTACGGCTAACATAGGCTATAATAAAATCGGACACGCCCACTTTCCGCGCCCACTTAACTAACAAAACAAAGCTACACTATCTGTTTATATATTTGTCATTATAGTGGGCGTTGCGGGAAAACGTATCAGGTGGGCTTGGTCAATCTCATATAACCTATGTTTAGCCCTATGAAACACAGAATCATTTTACATCGACATTTATTTACAAACAGATAGTGTAGCTTTGTTTTGTTAGTTAAGTGGGCACGGAAAGTGGGCGTGGCCGATTTTGTTATAGCCTATGTTTGCCGCAATGACACGCGGAATCGTTTGATACCCATATTGCCTTACAAAAGCTTTCTATAGATGAGTTTTGTTACCATAATGGGCGTAAAAAGGGGGTTTTTAACCCTTTTGAGGGTCTTCCCCCGCCCAAAAAGCAAATTGTTTTTGGGGTTCCATCGTCTTCAGCACCCTCAACGGGGGGGAAGTAGTCTCGTCGTGTCCAAGAAGACTACCGGATTTCGGCCTCTTTTCCGACTGACACACTCCACTATAGGTTTAATCGTCCATGATGCATAACTTTGTATAAAATTTTCGCGCGACGTCATCGCTTGATTTTAATAATGAAACATGGCAAGGATTTTCATATAAAATAATGCAGCTAACCGCGCTAAAATGTAAAAGTTGAATAAAAACCTCGCTATAAGAAGTTGATAAAGCACACACAAAGTCTCCCGTCATTAATCGCAGCAGGACAACATCATTCGTTTCCTGATCTTACAGGTTCTCTTTGCTGTAGACACTTGCAATAATTTAAGTTGCGGCTGCTGCCGTCACTCCTTTCACGTCTACGTCCATATTCATTTCCACCTCTCCATCCAGTGGCCTGAATGACGTTTACGTCAGGTGGAAACGGATGTAAGTAGAATTTCACGCAGACTGCGCGTCTGGCAGTGGTGCTACTGGGTCTTTTTCGTTATTGTTTTTTTGTACTTCCGTTCACAGGCTTTGTGCAATGCGAATTGTACGAAACATTACGTCGTGGTGTCTCTAGTGCATTTTGCAGGCGAGCAAGCGAGCAGACAAGCAGCAACAATTGCAGCGCCATTTAGCGCCGCCAACTATGACGGTTTTACAACCCACTGAATGAGCAAATGAGCGACGATAAACACGAAACCGTCGCAGTCGTCGCGCTGTACTTCTTGACACCTGACAATCGTTCACTTTGGCGTTGCATCTATTCATATTGTTGTTGTTGCTGGTGCTGCAGCAACTCATTCATTGATGTGGAATTGTGTTAAAATTTAACGGCATTGTTTTCGCGCACACACATTGTCGTCGTTGTTGCTTTAGATAGCAATCGTTTATAGCAATTCATTGCATACTTCCCAACGACCCATAACTGAATGTGTCTCCGGGTTCTGCACTAAGTCGTCGACACCAAGCGGCCGCGGGGCGGCGGGCGGTGCATAGCCCATCAAATTGACATTTAAGGAGTGTAAGGAAATTACGGAGCGTTAAATATCAGCGCTGTCGGTGGAGGGTGCGAGTTCCGACACATTTGTTTGCACCTACAGGTGATGTAGATAATGTGGACACGGCACTGTCGCCGAGAGCACGACAAAATTTAAAAGCGTGAACTTAAAAACAGCACTCGAGGTTGCAAGTGTAGCCGCTGTCTACACTCGTGTGCGGAATGTCGGCTGCGAGGGAGCAGCAGTGAAGGAGTTGCACTTGAGCACGACTCTTTTCACGAGCAGCTGCGCGCCCATTCAAACTCGGGTAATTTGTTTACTTCCACACATGAAATCATTTATTGCATTATCCCACCGGGAAAAATAATGTATAGGAATGCATATTTGCTTGCAAGCTATGCATTACAACATGCATGAATTTTCTCACGGCGATGTCCTACGAAATGTAATGCTTCCCTTTTTTGCATTACCTGGGAGTATATGAAGACATGCATCCCAAAAACATGTACGTTTTCATAAATCGCCTAGCATGTAGGTAATCGTACATTACTCGGTAATGCATAAAATGATCTACCAACACCCGTACACCCAAAATAAAATGTTTGTTGTTTTGCTTTATGTTAGTTTTTATTTTTAAAGTAATTAAAGTTCAATAGATTACATATAAACACATACATTAAATATATATATATACATTAGATAAGTAAAAATGAAAAAACTAAAATACACTCACTTCAATAACATCCCTTTGCTTCTTTGTTCGTCTTTGGACAGGCATTCTGAAAAAGTAAAAAACAAAGTTGTTTTGTAAATTCATACTTACCAAAGTTGCTTTGAATATGTTTGTAAATATTTCTTGTTTCCGTTAATCCACGGGGCTTCGTGATATATGTATGAAAACGCTGGGAGCTGCTAAAGATATATTAAAAAAAATTAATGAAATGAATTGTCTTTGCAAATGAAACTTTATTAAAACTCACCTCGTTTAATTCGTGCATGAAAAACCTCATGCATTCCCAACTTTCCCGCTGGGATGCACGGGAGGAGCTAAACATTGCCTGCCGTATTTGTGTGTGTAGCAAGTAAATGACCCGAAACAGGGAAGAGGTAAAATTAAATTCACAAAAATTTTGTTTACTAAAAAGATCGTAAAACATATTTACTTGTTTTATATATTCAGAGACAGTTTCACCAAGAAGTATAAAGGAGAATTTTAAATGGTTTTAAGTTATAGCACAGAATAAACAGTATATTGTTTGTTCTGTGGTTATAGTCAACGAAAAAATATACATACAATATAAATTTTTCAGTTTGCTTTTCACTGCAACTTTTTTCGTTCTAATTATAATAAATTTAACGAAATTCCGCTTCGTTTTAATGTATATTTAAATTTATTTATTTATTTATTTCTTTACAAAATTCAGTAATACATAGTTGTCGAAACATTAAGCATGACGAATAATTTTATGTATCTACATTGAGCTACCCTGCCTAGGTGCTTGAGGAAGTACCCATTCAGAGTCGGCTCCTGAGCCCATTTCAAACGCTGAAGATAATTCAATGAAAATGGAATCTGCAATTGAAATCGCCTTGTAGTTAAACAATTGTAAAAATTCCAATTCAGCAGGAAACAAGCAATTAATTTCATAAAACCAAATTCAAATTCAATTTGTGGAATTTAAAAACCCAAGCGAAAATGTCTGTGAAGTCCATTTAATGTTTCTCATTTGTGTTGCTCAATTTACTGAAGTACGCTGAAACTGACATACATATTTTCAGAACTTCAGAACTTAACCCTTTGCACTCCGATGTCGCCGCATTTGAGACATTTTGTATGTTAGGAATAAATCCGTTGTCGCCGCATTTGCGACAAAATTTGATCATCAAACACATTGTAACGCAAACATGAACACTTTTGATTATTTAAGAATTAAGAGCGCTGAGTGAGATAAACAAGCGTGTCGCAAATGCGGCGACAACGGATTTATTCCTAACATACGAAATGTCGCAAATGCGGCGACAATGGAGTGCAAAGGGTTAATTTGTAACTCTAGTCGAATTTGAAGCTTTGATGGTTTGTGTGGCGCTGACTTTTCGGAATCCATTCAAAAATAATACTTTTCACTTGATTTCGGTTTTCGTATCGTAAAGACCAGCTTAGTATTGGTTGACCATTTTCGACAATCGACTTTTCTGAATCTATTTAAACTTATTTTTTAACATTGTCGAACAAATTTAGTGGGCAATAGACTAATGTTAAATTTTAAACGCCAGTGTTGTTATTTCAAGCTATGCGAAAAAATAATTTGCTTTATTTTAGGGTAAGTTGAAATTCTGAGCAGAAATTGTGATAAGAGGACATTTCTTGACAATGTTTTCACTTGTCAGTGTGTCAGTAAAACATATGTAAAACTTAAAGCAAGTGACAAATCTTTCCTACTGATGTGGCAGCATGCTTACCGTAGGAACACAATTTGAGCGTATAGACGTATGGGCGCACGGCGTACGCCGCACAGTGTCGCGATCCCATATAAGCCGTGGCCAAAAATACTTAGCGTTGTCCTATTTCTATGAAACTTGGTGAGATTGTTTTCGTGGTGGAAATTAAGAAATTTACAAAAAATCTTTAAAATTGGACCACTGCCACGCCCACCTCCCATACGAAAGGAATTATAATATTGAAATAACTTTCTTAATATTAGTGATTGAATTATGAAATTTTGTATTTGAGCTTAAAATAATGACATAAAAGCTCACGCTAAAAATGGGCGGTCTACCACGCAGTAAAAATGGTGTAGTAAAGTAAATGTTTAGGTGGGGACGCAAACTTTGCTTTTGTTCATGATTAACATCAACGCCCGTCTTATCTTTAAGTAAATTTATAAGAAAATCAAGTTTTATTTAACGCTTTCTGGATTCAGCCTTACGCCACACTTCGGAGAAATCACGTATTTTTAGTGGAGGCGTAACTAGAAAAATGCGAATAACAACCAAATAGGCACTTAAAGGCAAAAAATTACTCCGGATTATGTTAATACATACTTTTTGAGTAATTTAGGGTTGGAACTAAAAAAGTGTTTTTTGGCGTTTTATAAACTTTTTTCCACCAAACTTTTGGTTCTTTGTTAGAAGCAAACCGAAAAACGTAATTTTTCAATGTACCGGGATTTCACAGTTATTTCAAAGCACAAACCAAAAGATAACGCTGCCATACAGGAAAAATTCCAAAGTTGTATTTAATATATAACGTGACTATATTAGTACATAAATTATATATTTATTTGATTTTTCATTCAGCATAAAGAATTACCCACAAACTTGGAACGAATGCGTATTTTTTAACATCAACTTTGAAGCTACATAAAAATGGAACGGAATAGGATATTGAAGATCGGATAAGGGATTTTTCTTAGTTGAGATATTATCTGTCGATTCTCATATAAATTTTAGTCATTTTGTAACATTGATTTTTACCATTTTTAGCCACACTCGCGACACTGTGCGATGCCCTACGAAATGTAATGCTTCCCTTTTTTGCATTACCTGGGAGTATATGAAGACATGCATCCCAAAAACATGTACGTTTTCATAAATCGCCTAGCATGTAGGTAATCGTACATTACTCGGTAATGCATAAAATGATCTACCTGTACACCCAAAATAAAATGCTTGTTGTTTTGCTTTATGTTAGTTTTTATTTATTAAAGTAATTCAAGTTCAATATAGTAGATTACATATAAATACATTAAATATATATAAATACATTAGATAAGTAAAAATGAAAAAACTAAAATACACTCACTTCAATAACATTCCTTTGCTCGTCTTTGGAAAGGCATTCTGAAAAAGGGAAATAAATCAATATGAAAAATCCAGTAAACAACGTTTTTTTTGTAAATTTATACTTACCAAAGTTGTTTTGAATATTTTTGTAAATATTTCTTGTTTCGGTTAATCCACGAGGCATCGTGATATATGTATGAAAACGCTGGGAGCTGCCAAATATATATTAAAAAAGATTAATGAATTTAATTGTCTTTGCAAATGAAACTTTATTAAAACTCACCTTGTTTGATGCAACGATCCGCGCGCTTGCTGTCTCACCGATTTTTCTATCACTACTGATGTTATTTTTCCGAAAATCAATAGAAGCGACCTTTTCAAAGAAACAGATTTTTATTCTAAGAAAGACTGCGCCGGTCTCAGAATTTCTTCGGAAGGTGCAATCTCTTTGGTATAAAAAAAAGCACAATTAGAAGAAACGAAAGCTATGCATTACACCCTCGCTTACGTGGTAATATATTGTTACGAATACCAGTTCTAGTGGACTAGTACGTATCTCTGGATTGTACAATTTAAAATAAAAACACACTTCATTTCCCAAACGCAGTCAATAAAAACCAACAGTCACTTTATTTCACGAATTTCACACTTTACGGTCTTTACACTTAATGATTTGCTTAATTACTCCGTGTGGCACCTTCACTAGTCAAAATCAGACTCACTCGCTGCGCCGCACCCGGCTGCCTTTTATACCTGTCCGGCCATCGCGCAGATCGTTCTCGCACATTCCGGAGTGGACTAAAGGTTTCCATGATGAGCCATCATTGCCAGGTTAGACTAAAAGTTTCCATCATTGCCAGGTTGGACTAAAAGTTGCCATCATTGCCAGGTTGGCCTAAAAGTTTCCCTTATTATCGCGGCCGTCGTTGCCAGATTGAATTATAGCACGGCGCGTAGCGACAGGGTTGCTTTGCACAGTGACAGACTGTCTTATCGTTACAATATGTTTTGTATTTGGGTTTTTCATATACGAATTCGTGCATGAAAAATCTCATGCATTCCCAACTTTCCCGCTGGGTTATAGCGTGACTAGGCTTGCCACCCGTCCTCCATTGTGGAGGACAGTCCTCCAAATTACTCAAATGTCCTCCGTCCTCCAAAGAGGGTAAAATGTCCTCCACGAACACGAAACATTTCGATTTTACTATTTCCTTTGGTAGCAAACACGAAATGCATCATAATAATCTGTCTAGTTGAAATTAACAATGTTTCGTATAAAATCAGCCTTAACTTATTGATATTTATTTCGATAAAAATTTATATTTTTTGTTTTGATCTCATTATTATTAATTTTATGATATCATTAAATGCAATATAAGTCTGATTAAAGCAGCAAAGAGCAATCGCCAAATATTTATTTAAAAGCAAATAGTCTTTGAAAAGCACATATATCTATTTATGTAAATGCATTTATTTATTTGTTTTTTAATTGTTTTCGTATTTATGATTTTACTTGTTTTGTTATCTCTATGTTTAAATGTCAACATTTTTGGAAGCTTTTCTGTATACATATGTACTATATACAGTCTGTCCAGTAGAAGCGTGATCGACCAAATTTTCACTTAGAGTACCGTTATCAGAAAAATTTGAATGCACTTAAGCAGCCTCATCATTTTTGTAATACGCACTGCAAAAATTTTCAGTCCCGTGAAACAATTACAAAGTACAGGGTGTTTTAACAAGATGAGCTCCGCGTGAGAGAAGCGACTTGAAGCCGTATTCCTTTGTCTACACGGAAGAGGGCCATAAATGTCACGTTTAGCTTTAGCAAAATATATAAAGAAGTCGAAGTCATTCGTAACGAGTTGGACGAATAGGTATATGGAAGCAAAAAATGTTGACGATTTGGCTGGGCGGGGCCTTGAAAAAAAGACCTCCCCAAAACAGGATAAGAAAATCATTGATTTGTTTGCGACGAAGCCGGGCTTATCGTTGCGTAAAGGTAAATCAGTTTTAGAGAAAAGTGGTGTTCAAATATCAAAAGAGACGATTTGAGGACGTTTAAGAACTAACGACGTTAAATACCTTAGCTCTTCGAAAAAACTGTTGCTTTCATCATCACTCGTTCAAAAACGGCTTGTCTGGGCTTATGCCAATTCAGATCGGAATTGGAATAATGTAATATTCACGGATGAATCCCAATTTTGGGCAAATAGTAGCATAAATCGATCTTGGTGTGCTGCCATCAACCGATTGCTCCAACGAACTGTTAAAGACCCAGTAAAGGTCCATGTTTGGGGCTGCTTCTCAGAAAAAGGATTTGGGCGACTTTTCGTTATTACCACCAACTTGAACGCGGTTTTGATGAACAAAATTTATGAAAAAGCTTTATTACCATCAGCTGCGAAGATGTTCGGGAGAAGAGGACTCTCTTGGATTATACAAGAAGACAACGACCACAAACATCACAGCCGAATGTGTGCTGAGTGGAAACAGCAAAATGGGGTAGAAGTGTTAGATTGGCCCTCACAGTCGCCTGATGCCACCCCTATAGAAAATATGTGGGCAATTGTAAAGCAGAAACTCAGAGGAAATACTATATGGACAGCAAAATAGTTATCGAGACAAATTCGGCTGATTTGAAGTCGATTGCCTCGGCAACTTGCTCAGAACTTAGCGCAACGTATGGGTCGGAGGTTCGAGGCCATAATAGCGAATGGCGGTGACTATACCTGTTATTAAAAATATTGCGTACAATAAATATTATAAACGCATAAAATGCAGTTTGTTTGAGACGAATCGGACAAATAGTTTCCAAGTTAAGACGATCACGCTTCTACTGGACAGACTGTATGTATGTATTAGGGATTGCAATCCCGGGATCGCGAATCCCGGAATCCCGGACAATTTCAGTCCCGAAAAATCCCGGGATTGACAAACTCCGATCCCGGGATCGAAGCAAAAAAAACAGCTTACTTTTTGCTTTTGTCACGTTGATTTCGAAAAATGAAACCCTTCTTATTTAGTACAAAAAATATATTGCACACGCCCTGTGACATTTGAACTTGTTTCAACGCAATAATATTACTTTGTCGTAATGTAAGAGGTCGTCTTATTGACGTTATTCATACCGAGTTTGACTTATTTTAAAATGGCGGAAACCGTGGTCAAAACTTGCAAAAAGTATATTAATATTTAGATACGATTTCACCTACTAGTATTGAACCAGAGAGATGCTTTTCATCAGCAGGCAATATATGCAGCAAGCTAAGATCTCGTTTAGGTGATAATACCCTTTAATGCTTTAATAGTTTTAAGATATTACCTAAAGTCGAATTGATGTAAGGTATTAGTTTTTGCCATCGGCTACTTGTTTTTTCCTAGTTTGGCAATTTAATGCATTTTTATGTTATTAATTTTATATTATTTACCATGAATATTTTGTTCTTAGTTTTAAGAAACACAGAAATGTATTTAATAAGAAAATAAATTGTATTTGATTGAAAATTACGTCTGATTTAGTTCGTTCAAATAATATATTCAATCCCGAAAAAATCCCGGGATCCCGGGATTGCAATTTTCAGTCCCGAAAATCCCGGGATTGTAAAACTGGTCCGGGATTGCAATCCCTAGTATGTATGTATATCAAATACATGTACACACGCACTCTGAAAACTAAAAATGTATGTTTGTGTTTATAGTATTTTTTGGTGTCCTCCACAGCCATTTTAAAAAGGTGGCAAGCCTAAGCGTGACAGTAAAGAGCGGGCACGGTATGCGCTGGTGGAGCAGAATGACTCAAGCAGAAGAAGAATTATACATACATTTGTAGGTATGCACATACGAGCGTTCATTTGAGCTACGCAAACTGCTTGGTGTGAAAGGTGCGGCGGCTGGTGGCCAGGTGCAGGGTGAGGAACGGGCGCATGAAAGTAAACGCGCCCCGGGACATAAATTGTTTTTATGCTGCCTTAATGTAATTTAATAAGGGCTTGCGAGCAAATTTGCCTGCTGGCTAATTGCGTGGAATATTTTTTTGCTTTCGTTTCCATTTTCAGTTTTCTTTTCGTTGCTTATTTTTCGTGCTTGTTGTTCTTTAGGTTCGTTGCCTGTCGCTATTGTGTATTTAATTTTGATGTGTGTGTGTATATTGTCAGTATGCGACTAACGAAGCAGGTGTGCAGACATAGCAACAGATTGAAAATCGTTTGTTTTTGCATGAAGAATTAAAAATAAAACTGAAAGACAAAGCTGAGATACGAAAAAAATCCAATGATTTAATATTCAAAAAATGGCGACTGATAAAATGTGTTAAACCGCCAGGCATCAACGGCGTCAGTATGTCCAGCACTTTGATATTTTGTTCTCACAGTGAAAACAATTTGTGCTGGAACATGAATTTTACTTTCAAAGCACTTTAATGCCTATTCGTATACATATGTACATAAGTACATATCTACGAGTATATTTACTCATATATAAAAGTTCGTTTACCTTCCTACAAGGAATGCCTAACCGAAATTCCAGAAGAAATTTCGAAATTTATCTCAAAATCAATACACGCGTGAAGGTTCCCGAATCTAACTAATACATACAAGTATGTATGATTTTATCTAGTAAGTGGAAATGAAAGGATATATTTGCATTAATTCCTTGCATATATCCTTTGTAAGAAAGAATGATATAGCGATATAAACATGGCGAAGCTGCCATTTTGACCAAAGCCAATACCTATTAATCGGCTACAAGCATCACATTTGGCTAAAACCGAAGCCGAAGCCAAAAGTGAATAACTTAAGCCTTAAGTCCTAAAAGTATGCAATGCACAGAAAAAATTTTCGTTTAGTGTTGCGTTTTTTTATACATTACATAAAAGTATAAAAGGCAGCCGGGTACAGCGCAGAGGGAAATGTTTGGTACAAGCACAGAACAAACAATATACAGAATGCGCATCTGGTGTAAAGAAAATTTTCTTTGCGGGTTCCAGCGGTAGGACCCGTTTGTTGATGCGGAGGGAAGCAGTAAAGGGGAGTAAAGGCACAGAAGTACTTCGGCTATACGAAGTGTTGTCGCTGGCTTCAGCAAACTTCAATTTTCGAAGATCACCTGCATTCTCTGTTGGGGTGTTCGACAAGGAACATCAATTGCGAGCTGTGCTGTGCTGATTGGCACGAGACGGCGTGTCGCGGCGTACCGTTTGTAAATTCGAATATGCAAGGGTGTGTGTCCGTGTGAAAATAAACGTGCGTGTTGCTTGTGTATGCGCTGAGGCGATTGAAAACAATACGAGCAACTGCACAAGATGTAAAGCAAATTGAATTTCCATGGCTTTCGGTTCTGCTTATTTAGTTGGTATTTATAACTTTTTCTTCATTATTTATTCGTTTTATTTTCTTAAAGTTTATATCATTTAGTATTTTTATGTGTTCTTCAGTATTTTTATTTTATTCTTATTTTTCGTTTTACTTGAAATGTGCTCTTTTAGCCAAATGCAATTTTTTCCACGCAAAATTATTAAAAAGTAATCTAATATAAATTGCTTATGTTCCCTACAAGTAGACGGTTCTGAAAACCACATTTTGTATTCATCTACTTCTGTTACATTTGCAACACACAAATTGTACAAAAGCTTTTTTATATTGGAGGAATGAGGGGTTTCCTTAAAAAACGTATGAAATGTGTTGTAAAAGATTTTTGAAATTAATAAAAAATGAGTCGCTTGGAGCTTTTGCTTTTAAACTACTATTAAAGTAGTTGAAATTTTTGAAAAATATAAACATTTCGTTTGCTTGTAAATTACAAGGCTTCAACAAATTATACAAATTACATTCATGATAAAAACTTGATGGTCGTTAACTTAAATTTTTCAATTTAAACAAATTTTTTGGGGATTCAACCACGTCAGAATTCGTTTAAATTTTTCAATTCAAACAAATTTCATTTGGATTCATTTCAAAACACGCAACCAGACAGCGCAACGATTAGATTGATAACGAGCTGTTCTCAGCAAATTTGTTGAAGCGAAAGCGATCGTCAACGAAAATAAGTATACACACAAAAAATGAGCGCGAACAAGGGAAACAAGGCGCTGGTAACAAGGCGAATCACAGTAGCAGTCGCAAAATCACAGCTCGCAGTTGATGTGCGACTGACCACATCAACATAAAGCAAATTATGAAAGCTGACTTCGAATTAAGAAGTGTGCGGAAGTCATCGCGAATATCTTCGAATAGCCGAAGTCTCTCGGTTCCATATACATTTTCCTCATCTTTGCTGCTCCCGCCCGCGTCTAAAATGAAATCGCAAAATTATTTCAGATGCGCCTTCTGTATACTGTTTATTCTGTGGTACAAGCAAGCAGTGGTGCAACACGAGGTAGATTAATGAGTAACAAGTGTAGAAACTAGAGCTGGAAAACTATCAATAGTCGAACTATCAGATAGTTTCGATAGTTTGGAAAAAACAATCGATACTATCGAAACTAACGAAACTATCGCATAGCATCAGATAGGTTTCATAGTTTGGAAAAAACTATCGATACTATCGCAGCCAAAAAACTAAACTAATTGAAATTTTTATTTTAAAATTATTTTCTAAGCATATTTTTAAACATGATAAAGTATATTTTTACACATTAAACGTTTTCAACGCTATTGCTGCAGCCAGCACGACAAAAACCCAGACTCAAGAATATGTTTCCGCGCTTGAAGAAACATGCACATAAGTCGACTCACTCGCCCTCTTTGACAAAATAACAGATATTAAGTAGTATGTCAGCTTCTCATGTTTCGGTTCAAATATTTATATCACCGGTCATGCTAAACATTTCTTTACAATCTTGTCAGACTTTTGCTGTTATCTGACAATTTTTTCACGAATTGAAGAAGGCACATACATTTTTCCGGAAATCGACCAAATTGGAATAAAATGTACCAATCTGCATACAATGAAAATTCAAAAATAAATCTACCAAGTTGGGTAGAATTCTACAGATGGCAGCGAACCGATAGTAATCAGATAGCGTCTGGCAACGCTGCACCGATGTGCACTTGCTTTTTCTTGTGCTCCGCGCTTTGCTCTTTTTGGAAAAATTAATTTCTCGTTGAAATATACGCGAAAAGTGTAAAAAGTGCTCGTTTTATCGCGTTCAAGTGCTCCTTTTTGGACTAGGTGCGAAGTGCGCACGCGTAAATAACTTTTTCCACGGCTGTCACCAAGACCTGGCCGTTTTCGCTTCATTGTTGGTGGTCTGCTGGTTGCCATTGCAAGTTTCGCTGTCGCTGCTGTCGGAAGCTGCTTCGTTGTACCGGGCGCAGGTGCCGGTCCGACCTGTCGGTGGCGCTGCTGCCGATGGGCTTTCTGCTGTGCTGTGACTGCGGCGAGGGATTCCTGGGGCTCCAGTGGCGGTCCTCCACTGCTTTTGGCGCCATTTTTTCTCCACCACCAAGATAAGTTTTTTCTATTAGTGTTTTTTCGTTTTTCCTTTTATAATCACTTTCTTCCGCGGTGATGCCATATAGGGCTAATAAAAATGCCGATGGCAGTAGCGCAGCTGAGCGCAGCGCTACCACCGCTGGAAATGAGGTGGTGCCACAGAAAGGGAAAAATGATCCCAGTGGTAAAAGCGTAGCTGAACGCAGCGCTACTACTACTTCTTCGGGTAATATGGTTGCGCGGAAAAGTACAGCCATATTAACGGCTGATCGTAGGGTCAAGGGCTGTTTTGGCACTACGATCACTCCAGCTTCAGAAGAGCGGGCTGCGGCTTCTCTTTCTTAGGGAGAGTTAGACCCTTGGACCAACCTAGGTCTAATGTCCGCCCATTTTTAAAAGGAAGTACAGGTGTAATGCCTAATGCCAGCCGAAGCAACTTTTCAAGTAGCACGAAGTCTGTGAGTGGATCAGGACAGAGTGCCTACTCCTTGCCAGCCAAGTCTGCAAATGAGGCTGAGCACCCAAACGAGCGATGTCGTCAGGTGTAAAACCCACGCTTCGCCAAGTTGTAGCAAACCAGGCTACCTCTATCATGCTCTGCTGCGCGCGCTGTTAGTGCTTCGACACAGGCGTACCGCAATAGGAGAGCGGCATTTCAAATCCTTGACAGGCTCAGCGCAGTCAAGGACAATGACCTCACGGAGAAGGACAAAGCCTCTCGTGAATGGGCAAAAAAGGTGATCGCTGAGCACGAGGCCAAAACGATGGTCAACAAGCGACAGCGATCAGCTGAGGAACCTTTGGTAGCGGCCAAACGCGCCAGGACCTCCCAGACCCCTACGGTCAATAAACGGAGCTTTCGCTCCTTCAGAGAGGCTGCAAAAGACAGCCTCACTCTGGCGGTTATAGATAGGAGCAACACTGATGGCTCGATCTTGCCCAAAAACTGGTTCCTAGTGGAAAAAAAGTTGTGGCCAGTTTACATTGAAGTGCTGGCCAAGAACCCGGGTCCACCACCTTGCTGTCGCGATTTTGGTTGGTTCCAAAACCGCGTTAAGCTCACTTCGTGTGCAGATCAGCGCTCTGCCGAGCTTTACACGCTGGCAATCGCTGGCATTGGCGAAGTCTGGCCTGGTGCACGGCTGGAAGCCGTAACGAGGGACAAAATCCAAAATCGTCCCCGTTCCCGGACGAGGGTTCCGGCAATCTATTCCGACCCTGGGACCATACTGCAGCTCAGGGGCGTAGCCAAGGGAGGGGTTTTGGTTGTTAGAACCCCCCCATGGCCTATAATTATTTAAAATTTGCAATCACTATGCATGGTATATACAGGTCTTCTTACCTTTAAACATTTAAAAGAATAATCAACAATTTTTTGTAATACCGATATGGTTTTTTAAATAGTCCCCTTCAAATAGTCCCCTGAGGTATCTACTTCTTTTTATTTTTTATTTTATTATGAGTTTTATTCAAAATGGTGGCGGAAGCACCTGGGATCACCCGTGTGTGTATTCGGTGTACAAAATAAAAATAACAACAAAACATGAATATTTAAAAAAAAATATTTTGTTATGTTATTGAAAACGACTTTCGAATTTGTTCTGTAAGTCGAAATCACAACTATTTACATTGGATAAATACAGATGGCAGATATTAGACATGAATATTAAAAAGATCACTCGGGTGGGCATAAGGAAAGCGAAGGTTGCATCCAATTTCAAGTAGATTTTGGCTGATTTTTTATGGAATCTACGGTGGTGGCGGATTTCAGTTGGCAAAACTTAATATTTTATTTTTGCAAATTAGTATCCAATTTTTGTACCACTGAAAAAAACATACTTTTACTTCGGACGCAATAACTTCGCTTACAGTGAACCAAATTTCATGACATTTTCAATGCACTGGGTGGCACCACCACAAAATGCCCTCTTTGAAAAGTTCAGTTTACTTTAAAAAGCATGTAATACTAAATTGGTCAAACATTTTTTTAAAACCCCCCCCATGACCAAGTTCTGGCTACGCCCCTGCTGCAGCTAATGAAGCTAGGAAACCCTGATCTCCCTACCGCCGACTGGAGGGTGGCCAGACTAGGAGAGGCAGTAGGCAACTCGCGTTAGATGGTTATCATCCTGAACGAGGAATCCCTAGCCCCCCTTGCAGCAAGGAAGGGTGAGATAAATTTTTGTTTTTCTCACCTGACCTTGATCGTTTATCGTCAAGACATCAACGTGGTTACTGACGCACAGGCCATGGAGGTGTCAGAAGCGGAAGATGCGGCCAGTGTTACGTCCGGGGAATCTACGTCGTACATGGTTCGTGACCTGTTCGGCGGACCCTCCGAGGACGAACTACTGCTGTCTTCTCACTCCGACGATGCAGACAGTACTATCGTCGCACAGTCGGTGCTGCTGCGCTGGAAGTGCCGGGCTCCACACTATGGGTGACATCCACTTACATGGCCCACGGCGACTCCGAAGATCCCCCACCACTTCTTCTTAAAACTCTAGTGGCGGCGGCTAGGAGGGATAAAATGCCATTGGTTATCGGGACAGACGCCAATGCGCACCACACCACCACACAATTTGGGGCAGTTCGGACATAAACCCGCGAGGTGAGTCACTTTTTGAATACATTATTACCACAAATCTAAGTATTGCAAACACTGGGCATGAGCCCACTTTTATTACCTCGGTTCGTAAGGAGGTCCTTGATCTCTCGTTGACCAACGAATTTGCCACTAACTTGCTCAAAGAATGGAAAGTTCCCACGGAGCACTCTTTCTCTGACCATAGGTATATAGATTTTCGCATAGAAGTCGCAACACCTCTGGTCACCTCCTATAGAAACAGAGTTCGAACTGACTGGGACAAATTCAGAGCAATCTTTGAGTGATCATTGCCAACTGATGGTCCCACAAAGATTGACTCAGTCCAGAAGTTGGACAGTGCGGTAGCTTCCCTTACAGCTGCCTACATAGTTGCCACTGAGGAATCATGCCCTGTGAGACGACTCTGGGGTAAGACCAAACCTAATTGGTGGAACTCTGAGGTGGCCGTGCTTAGAAGGGAGTGCCGTAAACTTTTTAATCGCGCTAGGGCGACAAACGACTGGTTCATATATAAAGCCAGACTAAAACTTTTCAAAAAAGCGGTAAGATCTGCCAAGCAAGTCTCCTGGAGGCAGTTTTGCCAGAATATAGGCTGCAACTCTGAGGCCAGTCGCCTTCGCAAGATCCTCGCCTCCTGTCCAGCGGTTCCTAGCTTCTTGCAAAGGAATGACGATACCTGGACATCGTCAAACCAAGAGACTATCGAACTCTTGGTTGACACTCATTTCCAGGGAAATAGCTGCACTGATGTAACTATCATGGGTACGACAAGATCAATCGGCCCACATCATAGCATGGAGGTGCAAGACATAGTCAGCAGCGAAAAACTGCACTGGGCTATAAATAGCTTTTTACCCTTCAAATCTCCGGGGCCTGACGGTATTATCCCAGCCGATCTGCAACACACATCATAATCGGCTATACCGGGGCTTCTGGAGATTTTTGTAGCTATTCTACACTTATCTCACATTCCATCCATTTGGACTGAGGTAACCGTGGTCTTCATACCTAAAGCGGGGAAGGTCTCACACTCAAAAGCAAAAGATCACAGGCCTATTAGCCTGTCCTCTTTTCTCCTCAAAACCTTTGAATGGCTCATTGATTTTTACATTAGGGATAAAGTGGGTCATCTACTATCACCTAATCAACATGCATATACGAAGGGCAAATCCGTGGAGACGGCTCCTCACGCACTTGTGCGGCAAATTGAACACTCCTTCCTTTTTAGAGAATTCACCTTGGTTTCATTTCTTGACATTAAGGGAGCTTTCAATAATATTATTCCGACGGCCATTATTGGTGCTCTGACTAACTTGAAACTATGTAAGCCGATAGTGGACATAGTTCACCAACTATTAACAAATAGGGTTATCAACTCTTCGCTGGGCCATTCCTCCGTTAGGAGGTGGGTCACCAGAGGCACCCCGCGGGGGGGAGTCCTCTCTCCACTGGAACCCATGCATCATGTACTGGTTGTACATCTCTGTGATCAGGCCCATTCTTTTCTATGGAGCAGTAGTATGGTGGACTGCCTTGGATAAGGGGGCCAACCGGAAACCTCTGAACTCAGTTCAAAGATCTGCGGCGCTCATTATAACTGGGGCAATGCGATCGACACCGTCCAAAGGACTCTACGCCCTGCTCCACTTTCTCCCTGTTGACCTCTTCGGCAAATAAGCGGCAACCCTCTCTGCAGTGAGACTAAATACCATAAATAAATGGACCCGTACTGATTTCGGTCACTGCCGGATTCTAGGTAGTCCACCTGACCTACGTGAGAACATAGATTACTCGTTACCATCATATCTTTTCGATTCTAAATTCTCAACCCTCATACCTCAAATTCAGGAGTGGGTACAAGACACGGTTTCGAAAACTGGAGTATGTTTTGACACAGACGGCTCCAAACTGGATGGCAGAGTAGGAGGTGGTGTAATGTGTGTAAATCCACCCATGGAAGAATGTTTCCGTCTTCCAGACTTCTGCAGTGTCTTCCAAGCGGAAGTTCTGGCAATTTTCAAAGCCCTGTCTATGTTAAAACAGTGCAACCTACCTAAAGGTATGGTTCGCATTTTCACTGACAGCCAGGCAGCAATTAAAGCCCTCAAGAAGGTAACAACCACATCAAAAGTGGTTGCTCTTTGCCGCTCCCTGCTAAATGAGCTAGGAAATGTGCACAACATTACCCTTGTCTGGGTACCGGGCCACAAAGACATCAGTGGTAACTGCGTAGCTGATGAGCTTGCCAGACGTGGTACCAGCTCCCGTACTTCAACACCACAGTTACGGCAGGCATCCCTCTTGCTTCCTGTAGACTGAAAATCTGCTCCCTCTTCATCGATATGGCCCACAGGCGATGGCAAGAGGAGAACACATGCACCACAACCAAGCAGCTCTGGCCTATTTTTAATCTTAGGCGCACAAGAGCACTTGTTTCGCTTAGCAGACAGCACATTGGCACGGTCGTCGCAATCCTGACAGGCCACTGTCTTCTTGGACGTCATGCTTTCAGACTAGGCGTCAACACATGGGACTTCTGCCGAAGTTGTCACAATGAAGAGGAGGAGGAATCTGTTAGTCATCTTCTCTGCAACTGCCCGGCTCTTTCTAGACGAAGATGGAAAACCCTAGGCTCTCCTTTCTTCGACGACTTGAATGACCTCAGTTCAGCTAATATCAAAAACTTGCTTGAGTTCATCCACAAATCGAAATGGCTTGAATAGGCTTCTCGACTTGCAGTAAGACAGACCTTTCAACTTGTGGTATCACAACGGGCCCGTTCCGTGGCCTAAGTGTGTCTCACGGCAAGTCCCACGCCAAGACAGCCACTATAACCTAACCTAACCTAACCATCGATAGTAACGAAAACCATCGATAGTGAAGTCAAAATGAAAACTATCGATACTATCGATAGTGCCATCGATAGTATTTCAGCTCTAGTAGAAACTGTAAAATTGTAGAATTGTAAATAAAGTGACTGCTAGTCTAAGCTGCGTTAGGGATCTGTAGTGTGTTTTATTTTTGAAGCACAATCCAGAGAAACGAATACGTCTGCAGAACTTTTTTTCGTAACAATACATATACAGTGGGTGGTCAAACAATTAGCACGCTTACGAAAAATCTACATTTTCATGTTTAAGGGGGGAGTACACTTTGAACGTCCAAAAAGTAAGGCATTTTCGTTAATTTTTTTAAGCAATAAAACACTCAGGGAGGGCAAATATGTTATAACCCATTTATTACTCATCCTTCGAACTACAATTTGTATTTTTTTGAACTCGATTGGCGTCCCCCCGTGGCCGGTGCACCAGGTCGCGCGGGCGTCCTCGCGCGGAAGTCGGAAAACGGCGTGAGAAAATACTCCTTCCCATGTGATCCTGGAACATAAATCGAACAAAATCCTGATAAGTAATGAAATTCGGGTTAGAAATACGTATTCCGATTTTTTTTAAATTAATTGTTTTCAAAAGTTGTGGCCTTAGGAAAAAAAGTCCATTTTTTAACCCTAAAAATGCTTACAAAATCGTGGATTAAAAATCCATTTTTGACAAAATCGAAAATGTGGATACGTATTTCTAAGCAGAATTTAATTCTAAACAAGAAAACCTAGGCGATATCCAAATTTAATAATAACTGGTTAGAGTTATTTCCCACGCCAGTTTGAAAAGCCCCGTTTCGAGATAAACGCGTTTAAAGATAAAATTTCATTTTTCTCGTGGAAAAGTGATATTTACCTTCAATCGGCGATGCCGGCTCCATACATTTGGCCTTCTGCGTTGTCATCCAAGAAGTCCTTGTGTTTTCGGGTCGCCAAACTGCATCTCCGGGCTTCTTTCGCTGCATCCGTGAGGCGCTCCTCCGCCTTGCTCGTGCGTTCGGCGTCAGCAGCCAGGCAGAAGTTGTAGCAGGTCGGGCCGATTTCCAGATTTAGTACTTGCATTATTTCCATGATACCCATCATCCCATCATTGAAATTGCACGCAGCAATATCAGCTGCGATGTCCACCACCGACTTCCCGCTGTGAACAGTTTTCGGCGCCATTTGCCACAGAGTTGCATTGAAAGACTCGTTCGCGTTCTGAGTAAACCCGCCGAGGCACCTTTGCAGCAAGTCATCTCGGGACAACTCTGTGTAAACCGGTTTGAGAGCGACGAAAATTTCCTTCTTCATAGCAGGCTTGTGATTGTAGTCCTTCAGCTCACCGGTCGCTTTCGCCTTCTGCCAGGAACACCAGGAATCCGGGCCTACTGGACATTTGCTGTGCTGCGGGTTGTCGTTAGTCGATATCTTATGATTTAAAGTTGCCCAGATTTCTCGTTTCATGTCTTCGAGTGATGAAGAATTCCTCCGAATAGCTAATCCATAGTACATCGTCAGCTCGTCAATGAGTTTTCCCGTCAACTTCCCCTTTCCGCCGAGCCCTTTCGTGTTTTTAACGAGTGACCGAAGATGTTTCCCCATACGCTTTTGCACGTGGTCGATACACTCTTTCTTTTGCACGATCAAATCTTCGTATGGCTGGCTGTCAATAATACCTTTAAAGGTCTTGCTGTCGCCGTCCCCGATGTATTTGCTGTATTTCGTTCCGTGTAGACTTTCGGACCGCTGGAACATCTCGATTACAGCATCCACCTCCATTTTTCCCGATGACCCTTGGTGATTTCGTTCGCACTTGTCATGATGAGTTTCCTTCCATTCCTCGTACTCTGCGGTCCCCTCCTTCTTCTCCCAGATATCACAGGATTTGCAAATTTTGGATTTTACCTCCAAGTCCATGATTTTCCCCGTGCGCCAGCCGATGAGAGACGTCGCGCCCAGCAAAGAAGAAAAGCCCCTTCTCTTCCACGTGCCGTCTCCGGAAACCGTCAGACCGCTCGTCTCGCCGTCCTTCTCCGATAACTCCTTCTCCTTAGCAGCTGCATTCTTCATAGACATTTGACATACAGAAGATGTGGCGATGGAAATCGTTTTGATGAGTTTCGTGTAGAATGATTTGAAAACTGGACTCGGCAAACACATGAAGGCGCAAAACTTTGATATGCCATTCAATCCGACACCAAGAATCCGCATAGCCAGTACTATACGTCGATTAATTTCGAATCCGTGGCCGATTAGCGGGCACGAATTTATATATCGTGGTTCACACTTGGAGCAACAAACAGCGAGTTTGAACCCCAACCCACGAACACTGGTTTCCTGGAATTTTAAATCCGAACCGCACTGCTTACAGACAACCAACTCCGATAGTGCAGAAAACACCGACAGGAATTCGATGAGCCGGTAGCCAAAAGCCTGGTTCACGTTCACGTGGTACTGTCCTTTCGACATCCGAAGTTTTTTCGCTGACGCCGAAACATCCTCGCTGTCACCTTCAATCTGGAACCTATTCCGCAGTTTCCGTTTCCCCTTATCTCGTATCCGGTAACTGCTGTTTTTATGGCCTTTTTTCGTTGCGTACACTTTTTTGTTCGGGCTCATGATTCACGTGTTTCGTACAGTGACTCACCGTAAACTAAACGCTATACGATGAGATAGGTATACGTGAAAATCGATTGTGCGACAGTGGCGCCATCTACAATGTACGAACACCCGATTTGGGCATCACCGGACCGCTGGCTGCGTGGGTAACGGCGTTAAAACAGAAAAATTCCGAGCGCGCTAAAATGCTCTCTCAGCGCGCCGGTACATGTTTTAGGAAATCGCTTCGTAAAGCGGTAAGGAATATTCTGGCGGACTTGGAGTCTTTTCTAAATTAAAGTATACATCCCAAGGAACATTTTAAGCCAAAAAAAAAAAAATACATTTTTTTGAAAAATCAAAGTGTACTCCCCCCTTAAGTGGAAGTAAGATGTACTAAAGTGGCTCAGTTGGTTAGTGCGTTGGACCGCGAGTCGAAGGCAGCAACCTCAGGTTCAAATACTGCCTGTAATAACACCTAAAAAAAAATAACGGGAAAACTCGTTTTCTCTTTCGGTGGCTGTCCTCTCAGCTGGAAATGGCAAACCTCTGAGAGTAAAAATTGCTTATGAAAGAGCTCCCAACCTGCCGTTCGGAACCGGCATAAAACTGTAGGTCCCTTCCACCCGCGTACAAATTCACACGCACAACACGGGTGGTTGCGGGAAGCTAGGCCTTAGTCTCGCGTAAGCGGGCTGTCGTGCCAGTCAATTAATTAATTAATTAAGATGTACTAAAATAGTTTCTAACCGCTTTTTGTTTTCTTGTTAGCTTAGCTTATTTGTCCCACAGAATATCTAATGGTATTTGTGAGTTTATGTGCCGTGGGTGAGCACGATAACGGGACTTTGTGAGCAGCAGTATTAAATTGAACATTTGTTGCAAATCTTAAATAGTGAAGTGTGTATTCGAATTGTGAAATCATTATGAGAAAGTCGTGCATTTTTGGGAATAAAATTAAAAGGAAAACGATATATTGAAAAATACTCGCATTGGGGGTAGGTAATTATTGTTTTAAGTAGTTTGGAACGGTGTATTGAACAAATTTCTGTTTTTAAGGATGGTGCAAAAAAACTGAAAAATTCACGTTAAACATATCTTCTTATTTGTTCTGAAATTAAAATATAATTGAATTCAAAAATTAAAATTGTAAGAGTTTGTTTTAAACATAAAAAGCAAACTAGAAAATCCTATATTTTGCAAATTATGGTACCGATTTAAAAAAGAGAATACCGTTGGAAAGGTAATTAAAAGTTATTTCTTTTGATGTGCATATTTATAAAATGTGTATATATTTTGAAAAATTCAGCTTAAAACAAATATGTAATACAATGTTATATTTGAGGCAATATTAATTTTTTTGCTGTGCGTGATTTTAGAAAAAAATGTTTTGACTTCAAAATGAATTTTTCTTTGATTTGACATCAAATCGGGTCGGCCTCGATAGTCTATGGGTAGCGCGCTGGCTTCTCATACCGAGGCCCCAGGTTCGATTCCTGGCTCGGGCTGGTGAAAAACTCATCTACTTCTATCGCTATCCATATGAAGCAAATGAGAATTACAAGAATCGCACAAGTGCGCTCTTGGCAGGCAATGGCAAAACCTCCAAGTGTGAAAGAAAAACTGTCAATCGCCGTTCGGAGTCGGCGTTAAACTGTAGGTCCCTTCCCCTCCCTTTCCCTATCCGTTTGAAATGTGTGTTGTAATACATGTTGAAAAATAGTGTTGCATACACATTTCAAACGGGTACAATTTGTGGTATCACAATGGGCCCATATAGAGGCCTAAGTATGTCTCATACAGAGGCAGCCACCAACAACCTTGACATCAAATCAGGAACACTTTTTTTCTTATTATTTATTTATTACTAGCTGGGCCCGCGCCATTGCTCGCAAGCTCTCTTGTTTCCCCAAGTTTAAAGTCAATAAGCCCATTAATTCATGTGTTTTTACAGTTTCTCCATACAAACTTTTAACTCGTCGTTCTCCCCGTCCAATTTGAATATTCGAAAAAATGAAGAACACGTATCGAGTTATTTTACATTTGAAGAATCTACGTTCACCAAGTTTGAAGTCAAAAGGCTCAAATAAATTTGTTTCTCCATACATAGAGTAAGTTCGGGTAATGTGATATACCTGTTTGTTTTACAGCGATTCCCGACACATTTTGCGTTAAAACACACTTTTTTTGGTCTCAAACTGTTCACTGATGCATTATTTAGTATATCTATGATTATTAACTCTTTAAGATAAACTGTTGCGAAGTTTTTAATTAAAAATCAAAATATCCAAATATTGGCGTCTGATAAAAGTGGCGAGTAATGTGATATAACATTGGCGGGTAATGAGATATACCCGAAAAAACGTTATTTAACAGACCTATAAGTTTCAAACTTGGTGAAAATACTTCAAATCAAAAATAATTAGAGACGTGTTTCTCTTTTTTTTGGAACATCACAATCTGAGGGGGTAGACCAAGGGTTAAAAATTTTTATCGAGAAACATGATTTCATGGATTTTTTAATCTAAAACTTAACCATAACAGATTTTTGAGAATATTCCACTTCAAATAGTATAAAATAAAGTATATATACATTTCTGTATACAAATAGTATTACTGTGATAAGTTTGGGTACTGTGATGTACTATATCACATTACCCGAACTTTGGTATATCACATTACCCGAAATTGACTTTTTGCGAAAAAAGTATTATAAAAAACAATAATAATTTTGTTGAGAAGAGCGTACCTCGCAAACTCATAATCGATATTACTGATTTACTTCTGATTAGCGTCGAACTTTGTAATAATATTTTTTTTTTACCTTTTATGCTTTCAAACTTCGTGACCAAAAACTTGTGCAAGCCTACTCAAAGCACTTCATCACACTGACGGAAAACTATTTAAGCAATCACATCCAAAATCATGCAGCACGCGTTTTTTAACTGTTATGATAAAACATCATCATCAAAAGGTTAATTTTGAAAAAGGTCAACGCACTTGTGAAATAAGCATCTATATCACATTACCCGACCATATCACATTACCCGAACATACTCTACTGTAACGATGAGGCACTCTGTTGCTGTGCTATGCATGAATGCTTTTACGGGCATACTTTTAGGCATGCACATTGGAATACGGCCGGCTTGCTATAATTCCGATATGGCAAGGATGGTTCGCGATGGTAATGGCACAGAACAAACAATATACAGAATGCTGGTGTAAAGAACATTTTCTTTGCGGGTTCCAGCGGTAGGACCCGTTTGTTGATGTGGGGGGAATCAGTAAAGGGGACGAGAACGCACAGAGCGCGAGAGCGTAAACTGAGAAGCTGTGAGAGCGGTGTATGAAACAGTGACGCACCACACACTGTGGTTGTTGTTGTTGGGCAACAAAGTGATGTGCCGCTTGCATGTTGGTGGTGGCTCGTGCTTGCTCTCCGCTT
The DNA here is from genome assembly GCA_963668005.1 of Melieria crassipennis. Lineage (NCBI taxonomy): Eukaryota > Metazoa > Arthropoda > Insecta > Diptera > Ulidiidae > Melieria > Melieria crassipennis. The sequence continues at coordinate 32,567,820 of OY764963.1, read as the reverse complement.
GCTTTTTTACAAACAAGAACAAGAAGTGGACAGGTAAAGTTTGCATAGAAAAATTGATTGAGCAATCGCCAAGGCGCATAAATAAGGTGGTAGCATTACGGGAAAAACCAAATTGCAATGGATTTTATTAGTTCTTTTGGTCTGCTTGTAGAAAGGAAGTTGTAAAAAGTAAAAATGGCTACAATGAAAATAAATATATGTGTAAAAATATTGGACAACCAAGGCGCATTAAGAAAGTGATAATAAGTGGAAAACTATTGCTACAATGTCGTGCCAATTATCAAAGAAAAAAGTTTAATCAGCTCTGGTGCTGCATCTATTGAATTTGCCTTGGCGATCGCTTTGCCCAATCAACCACCATTTCAATGGGCACTAGTAAAGCCAAGCTGTCTTGCTGCGGAAAGCAACAACATTGCGTGTTGTTGTCGAAATGAGAATAAAGCACAAAACCATCGAATCTATGCGTGTACATCAATTCGCGCTTACTCTCTCGGTTCCCTTTACATTTTCCTCACCTATGTTGCTTCCCGCCCGTGTCTGTTTATTCTGTGGTAATGGGCTGTGCGAGAACGATCGAGAGAGAGAGTCCAACTGGACAATCGGCGCGAGAAGCAAACTAGTATAAAAGGCAGCAGTGTGCAGCGCAGAGGGACAGTCTTATTTGAAAAAGCAAAGTAGTAACAAGTGTAAAGATAAGCAAAGTGTAAATCTGTAAATAAAGTGATTGCTGGTTTTTGACTGCGTTTGCGCTGAATAATTGAAGTGGTTTTTTTTTTGTCAAGCACAATCCAAAAACGAACTTAGAGAGCTCATTTTCGTAACAATACTTTTAACCCGTCGTCAATCCAGTTAGATTTCAATTTTGAAAATAATGTGAAACACGTGTCAATTTTTTTTTATTTCAAGTATTTTTAAAATTTTTTAAGTCAAGTTGGTTCATGTTTTTTTTAAACAAACCTTAACCCATTGTTGGCCCAGTAAAATTTTGATTTTCCAAAAATTATAAAATACGTGTCGAATCATTTTTGATATAGGGTATTTAATATATAGTTTAGTATATATATATATATATAGTTATATTTAGTATATATGATATAGAGTGAGAATCCCGTCTTCGCGGAGGTTTCATTCTTCAAGATGTACCTACAGTTCAAATTTCTTGTTTGTTGCTTCAACGGTTTGGGTAAAGTCAAATAACAAGATTATGTCTTACGTTCATACAATCGAATGGCGTAGGGCGAGCTCGAATTTGCAATACAGAGGACGTCGAGTATAACGAACTTTCCATTTAACGAATTTTCGATTTAACGTACGGTCAAATTTTTTCCATTGATGTTTCTATATAAAGAATATTTTTATTGTTTTTCACCCTCGTCAAAGAACCTTCGAATTGTTTTTAATTGAGCGTTCACATTCTTTACAATAACAACCACCATGTTTATACGACGGTCCCAGTCGATTCGCATTGATTCGATACGCTATCGAGCCAAGTGTTTATACATTGATTTCAGAAGGAAATTGACTGCAAACGGTTTCAAAAGTATGCTTTTATTGTTTGGTTTTTCTATTTTTTTGACGTCTAATGAATTTAAGCTGTTGGTGTTGCTTACTTTTTACTTGAAAATGCACAAAAACTGAGTTAACATAGCCATCAACTGATTTTCAAAGCACTTTGAAAATATTTATACGGTTTATACACATTTTCGAAGCGACTTGAAAATTTAAGAACTCATTTGAAAAGCGCTTTGACTCGATACGCTTTTCAAATTAACGTCAAGTTATCAACATTTTCAAACTCTGTATGCACTGCTGATCTTTTTCATAGGATTTGTTTTGGAATAAAACAAGATATTTATTTAAAAACTGAATATGTGAAACTTATTAAGAAGGATGTTTTAAAACAAATAAAAATTTCGATCGATTTAAAGAATTTTTCGATTTAACAAATTGGGGGGTACAACATAAGATTCGTTATATTGGACGTCCACTGCATTTTTATTATCAAGAGCAGGGTTTCGACCTAGCAAAACCGAAATCGTAGCGACAGCTGTAGAAAAGCTTATCAAAACCCAACTTTGCGTAGTGAATTTCCCCAAAAATATAACTTTTTATTCAAAACAATTTTATTGTACAACGTAGAAAACATAATATAACAAAGTTTATAAAATAACAAAACTTTTAAAATTCATTTAAAAAAATAATAAGGAAAAATAGGATTTTTTTACATTAAGTACTACTGTGTCCAAAAAAAAGGTGACATTTGAGTTTAAACTGCGCGCGTCGAAGGATTTGGAGAATTATTTTTTTTTTAGTCAACAGTCAACAAGGAATATTATTTGAACGTTATGCGTCGTTTGCGTAACACTATCCGCCTGAAAAGGCCGGAATTTTGGAAAGACAATTCTTGGTTTTTACACCACGATAATGCACCATCCCATACTGCACTCGTTGTTCGTGATCATTTTGCCAAAAACTCAACCCATATCGTTCCGCAACCACTGTATTCACCTGATCTGGCGCCGTGCGACTTCTGACTTTTCAGCAAGCTCAAAAGACCGCTCCGGGGACACCGTTTTGATACGATAGAGGAGATTCAAGCTGCAGCGAAGACGGAACTGAAGGCCATCCCGGAAAGTGACTACAATCAGTGTTTCGAAGATTGGAAAATCCGTTGGCATAAGTGCATTGCATCGGGAGGGGATTACTTTGAAGGGGATGAAATTGATTTGGAAGAAGAAATAAAGAATTTTCAAAATAAATACAATGTCACCTTATTTTTTGGACACATTAGTATGTATGTAAATGTGACATAAAATAAATAATGAACACTTTCACGCACATTAAAAATTTCAGTGAGCTGCAAAAATAGACAGGCGATATTATTTTTAATTAGTTGTCAATGTCCGCGAACGTGTTATTGACTCTTTTTAAAACATAGTTATCAATTTTAACAATGCTGCTTACTTTTTTACGAGAAATAGCAATGGCTATGAGTTGCAACTATCAATCAGTATCAATATTATTGCCACTCCCATTGTGCTAGATCAAAGGTGAGCAACCTTTTTAATCAACGGGCCAATTTAAATTTTAAAATTTTTTGGCGGGCCGCACATAAAGTTACACTTATTAATAATTTACAAAACTTTATTTATAATAAACATAAGAACAAAATCGATAAAATAAATTCAATTTTAGAAATTCTTGGCGGGCCGCATAAACATGTTTAACGGGCCGCGTGTTGCTCATCCCTGTGCTAGATGATACATTTGTATCAACGTGCAATATTCTAAAAAATAATCAAATGGGATCAACAATCACCAAATAACCAAAACCCATTTTCAAAAATAAAAATTACCATTTTTGGTTAAAAATAACCAAAACGGCAACGCTGATTAACAGTGGCGGCTTAAGGTGCTCGGGGGCCCGGGGCGGCGACGGCTGAGGGGGCCCCCCCACAAACGGTGCAGAATAAGTTTGCGTACAAAACTAATAATTGGAATTTCCGGTTATGCTTTTTAATTTTTTTTTTTTAAATTTGTATTCCATTGAATCGGGAATCGGATGCCAACCGTGGTGACATTCAGACCAAAACGACAGACCGACTGGAACAGCTATTGTTTCCAGTTAGTACAGGACGTCCCAACTCAAATCGAGAATAGGATAGATACCATAGACAGACTGGAAAGGGCCTCTACAATTTTTAGAGACTCCGTTCTGAATGCCTATGAAGAAAACTGTCCCCTCAAGACCAAAACTTGTAGGAAACAGACACCGTGGTGGAGTAGTCATCTTAACAAACTGAGAAGGGAAGTAAGGAAACTATTTAATAGAGCCAAGCGTAACAACGACTGGCAGACCTACTCCCAGACTCTCACCAAATACAATCAAGAAATCAGGAAGGCCAAGAGGGAATCCTTCAAGCGGTTCTGTGAGGACGTATCAGATCTGTCCTCCAGTTACAGGCTTCACAAGGTTCTCTCTATGGAAAAGTCCTGTCCGATAGAAACACTAGTGGATGGAGATGGGACAGCCACAAAATGTGAAAAGGAAACACTTGTCCTACTCACCAATACCCACTTCCCGGGGTCAGTATACACAAATGATCCTCTGACAGGCAGTACTGGACAGGTGCATCGTCCAGGTAGGGAAGACTGGAGAACTGCCAAAGCTGTGTGTAATGCACCGGTAGTAAAATGGGCGCTGGAATCATTCTCTCCCTACAAGGCGCCGGGGAAAGATGGCATTTTCCTGGCACTCTTACAGAAGGGAATGGCGACACTAGCACCCATTTTAACCAAAATCTACGTATGTAGTTTAGCTTTTGGGTACATTCCAGAAGCCTGGAGAATAGTTAACGTGATCTATCTCCCGAAACCTGGAAGAGCTGATAAGAAGGACCCAAAATCTTTCAGGCCAATAAGCCTGATGTCTTTTGTGCTTAAAGGCTTAGAGAAGGTCGTTGACCGGTATCTGAGGGAGGAAATACTCGCTCAGCATCCCCTGAGCACGAACCAACATGCCTACCAGAAAGGTAAATCCACGGAAACGGCCCTATCGGCACTGGTAGGCAAGATAGAGAAGTCCCTGGCGGAAAAGGAAATCTGTCTAGTAGGTTTCCTGGACATAGAAGGGGCTTTCAATTACACAACCTTCGAAGCGATAGAAACGGCGCTAGAAGGACTACAGGCGCCTGCCACCCTTATAAGATGGATATCATCAATGCTGGAGAGCAGGGTGATTCAGTCCAACTTAGGGGGGACAGAACTGTCAGCAAGCACAGCGCGAGGATGTCCTCAAGGGGGAGTACTATCCCCCCTGCTGTGGTCTGTAGTCGTTGACGGACTAATCCGCTCTCTGGAGGAGCAGGGACACGAAGTCATCGCATATGCAGACGATTTAGTCATTGTGGTCAGAGGCAGAGACGGACATACCGTCTCAGACTTGCTTCAGAGCGCGCTGAGGATAGTCGAGCACTGGTGTATCAGACAGAAACTGTCTGTGAATCCAGACAAGACAATCATAGTCCCTTTTACACATAAAAGGAAGATCGACCTTAGACAGATTATGATCTTCGGAAAAGAACTGAACTTCTCGAGGGAAGTTAAGTATTTAGGGGTAATCCTGGACAGCAAATTGAACTGGAAACCTCATGTTGATCGCATCATCAAGAGGGCAGGTAATGCTCTCTGGAGTTGCAAAAGAATCTGTGGCAAAAATTGGGGACTGAGACCGAAGTGGCTTCAGAGTTTATACTCCCTAATAGTTCTGCCGACTATCACCTACGGGGCGATAGTGTGGTGGAGGAAAACCACGGAAATAACAACTGTGACTAAGCTGGGAAAACTGCAAAGACTAGCGAATACCTGTATAACAGGATGTCTCAGTACTACACCAACGGCAGCTCTAAATGTTATACTAGGGATTCTGCCGCTGGAACTAAATGTGCAAATGGCTGCAACCATCAGCGCACACAGACTTATGCATAGTGGATCCATACATAGGGATGCACAGGCAGTCGGTCACCTATCGCTGTTGAAGGATAGGAGGCGAGATGGAGGCTTCTGGATCTGATGCCACCGAGACACCTCTTCAGGAAGAACTACTTTACGTACATACCGCATAGGGAAGACTGGGCTGCTAATAGAATCAGTCTCACGTGTAATGATATTGTCTGGTACACCGATGGCTCAAAGATGGAAGGCGGGACGGGAGCTGGAATATTTAATACTAGCTCCCAATGAGCAGTCAGTCTGGGAGACACGGCCACAGTCTTCCAGGCTGAGGTCTTTGCCATAAACGAGTGTGCCAGAAAGATACTGACTCTCAATGTCAGGAGAAGAAGGCTAATCATAATGTCCGACAGCCAGGCTGCAATAAAAGCTCTGAGCTCGACGACGTTTGACTCCAAACTAGTCTGGGAGACAGCAAATGTTCTCCAAGACATTTCGAAGGATAACCGGGTGATAATACACTGGGTTCCTGCGCACTGTGGGCACGATGGAAATGAGGAAGCGGACAGATTGGCAAAGGAAGGGGCGGCAAAACGACCCTATGGACCTGAACCAATCATAGGTGTCAGCAGATCTCATTTCAGGCATTGTGTCAAACAGGAATTCAAGAATCGGGCCAACCAGAAATGGTCCAATACAATGGTCCCTACAAGGCGCCGGGGAAAGATGGCATTTTCCTGGCACTCTTACAGAAGGGAATGGCGACACTAGCACCCATTTTAACCAAAATCTACGTATGTAGTTTAGCTTTTGGGTACATTCCAGAAGCCTGGAGAATAGTTAACGTGATCTATCTCCCGAAACCTGGAAGAGCTGATAAGAAGGACCCAAAATCTTTCAGGCCAATAAGCCTGATGTCTTTTGTGCTTAAAGGCTTAGAGAAGGTCGTTGACCGGTATCTGAGGGAGGAAATACTCGCTCAGCATCCCCTGAGCACGAACCAACATGCCTACCAGAAAGGTAAATCCACGGAAACGGCCCTATCGGCACTGGTAGGCAAGATAGAGAAGTCCCTGGCGGAAAAGGAAATCTGTCTAGTAGGTTTCCTGGACATAGAAGGGGCTTTCAATTACACAACCTTCGAAGCGATAGAAACGGCGCTAGAAGGACTACAGGCGCCTGCCACCCTTATAAGATGGATATCATCAATGCTGGAGAGCAGGGTGATTCAGTCCAACTTAGGGGGGACAGAACTGTCAGCAAGCACAGCGCGAGGATGTCCTCAAGGGGGAGTACTATCCCCCCTGCTGTGGTCTGTAGTCGTTGACGGACTAATCCGCTCTCTGGAGGAGCAGGGACACGAAGTCATCGCATATGCAGACGATTTAGTCATTGTGGTCAGAGGCAGAGACGGACATACCGTCTCAGACTTGCTTCAGAGCGCGCTGAGGATAGTCGAGCACTGGTGTATCAGACAGAAACTGTCTGTGAATCCAGACAAGACAATCATAGTCCCTTTTACACATAAAAGGAAGATCGACCTTAGACAGATTATGATCTTCGGAAAAGAACTGAACTTCTCGAGGGAAGTTAAGTATTTAGGGGTAATCCTGGACAGCAAATTGAACTGGAAACCTCATGTTGATCGCATCATCAAGAGGGCAGGTAATGCTCTCTGGAGTTGCAAAAGAATCTGTGGCAAAAATTGGGGACTGAGACCGAAGTGGCTTCAGAGTTTATACTCCCTAATAGTTCTGCCGACTATCACCTACGGGGCGATAGTGTGGTGGAGGAAAACCACGGAAATAACAACTGTGACTAAGCTGGGAAAACTGCAAAGACTAGCGAATACCTGTATAACAGGATGTCTCAGTACTACACCAACGGCAGCTCTAAATGTTATACTAGGGATTCTGCCGCTGGAACTAAATGTGCAAATGGCTGCAACCATCAGCGCACACAGACTTATGCATAGTGGATCCATACATAGGGATGCACAGGCAGTCGGTCACCTATCGCTGTTGAAGGATAGGAGGCGAGATGGAGGCTTCTGGATCTGATGCCACCGAGACACCTCTTCAGGAAGAACTACTTTACGTACATACCGCATAGGGAAGACTGGGCTGCTAATAGAATCAGTCTCACGTGTAATGATATTGTCTGGTACACCGATGGCTCAAAGATGGAAGGCGGGACGGGAGCTGGAATATTTAATACTAGCTCCCAATGAGCAGTCAGTCTGGGAGACACGGCCACAGTCTTCCAGGCTGAGGTCTTTGCCATAAACGAGTGTGCCAGAAAGATACTGACTCTCAATGTCAGGAGAAGAAGGCTAATCATAATGTCCGACAGCCAGGCTGCAATAAAAGCTCTGAGCTCGACGACGTTTGACTCCAAACTAGTCTGGGAGACAGCAAATGTTCTCCAAGACATTTCGAAGGATAACCGGGTGATAATACACTGGGTTCCTGCGCACTGTGGGCACGATGGAAATGAGGAAGCGGACAGATTGGCAAAGGAAGGGGCGGCAAAACGACCCTATGGACCTGAACCAATCATAGGTGTCAGCAGATCTCATTTCAGGCATTGTGTCAAACAGGAATTCAAGAATCGGGCCAACCAGAAATGGTCCAATACAATGGTCCCTACAAGGCGCCGGGGAAAGATGGCATTTTCCTGGCACTCTTACAGAAGGGAATGGCGACACTAGCACCCATTTTAACCAAAATCTACGTATGTAGTTTAGCTTTTGGGTACATTCCAGAAGCCTGGAGAATAGTTAACGTGATCTATCTCCCGAAACCTGGAAGAGCTGATAAGAAGGACCCAAAATCTTTCAGGCCAATAAGCCTGATGTCTTTTGTGCTTAAAGGCTTAGAGAAGGTCGTTGACCGGTATCTGAGGGAGGAAATACTCGCTCAGCATCCCCTGAGCACGAACCAACATGCCTACCAGAAAGGTAAATCCACGGAAACGGCCCTATCGGCACTGGTAGGCAAGATAGAGAAGTCCCTGGCGGAAAAGGAAATCTGTCTAGTAGGTTTCCTGGACATAGAAGGGGCTTTCAATTACACAACCTTCGAAGCGATAGAAACGGCGCTAGAAGGACTACAGGCGCCTGCCACCCTTATAAGATGGATATCATCAATGCTGGAGAGCAGGGTGATTCAGTCCAACTTAGGGGGGACAGAACTGTCAGCAAGCACAGCGCGAGGATGTCCTCAAGGGGGAGTACTATCCCCCCTGCTGTGGTCTGTAGTCGTTGACGGACTAATCCGCTCTCTGGAGGAGCAGGGACACGAAGTCATCGCATATGCAGACGATTTAGTCATTGTGGTCAGAGGCAGAGACGGACATACCGTCTCAGACTTGCTTCAGAGCGCGCTGAGGATAGTCGAGCACTGGTGTATCAGACAGAAACTGTCTGTGAATCCAGACAAGACAATCATAGTCCCTTTTACACATAAAAGGAAGATCGACCTTAGACAGATTATGATCTTCGGAAAAGAACTGAACTTCTCGAGGGAAGTTAAGTATTTAGGGGTAATCCTGGACAGCAAATTGAACTGGAAACCTCATGTTGATCGCATCATCAAGAGGGCAGGTAATGCTCTCTGGAGTTGCAAAAGAATCTGTGGCAAAAATTGGGGACTGAGACCGAAGTGGCTTCAGAGTTTATACTCCCTAATAGTTCTGCCGACTATCACCTACGGGGCGATAGTGTGGTGGAGGAAAACCACGGAAATAACAACTGTGACTAAGCTGGGAAAACTGCAAAGACTAGCGAATACCTGTATAACAGGATGTCTCAGTACTACACCAACGGCAGCTCTAAATGTTATACTAGGGATTCTGCCGCTGGAACTAAATGTGCAAATGGCTGCAACCATCAGCGCACACAGACTTATGCATAGTGGATCCATACATAGGGATGCACAGGCAGTCGGTCACCTATCGCTGTTGAAGGATAGGAGGCGAGATGGAGGCTTCTGGATCTGATGCCACCGAGACACCTCTTCAGGAAGAACTACTTTACGTACATACCGCATAGGGAAGACTGGGCTGCTAATAGAATCAGTCTCACGTGTAATGATATTGTCTGGTACACCGATGGCTCAAAGATGGAAGGCGGGACGGGAGCTGGAATATTTAATACTAGCTCCCAATGAGCAGTCAGTCTGGGAGACACGGCCACAGTCTTCCAGGCTGAGGTCTTTGCCATAAACGAGTGTGCCAGAAAGATACTGACTCTCAATGTCAGGAGAAGAAGGCTAATCATAATGTCCGACAGCCAGGCTGCAATAAAAGCTCTGAGCTCGACGACGTTTGACTCCAAACTAGTCTGGGAGACAGCAAATGTTCTCCAAGACATTTCGAAGGATAACCGGGTGATAATACACTGGGTTCCTGCGCACTGTGGGCACGATGGAAATGAGGAAGCGGACAGATTGGCAAAGGAAGGGGCGGCAAAACGACCCTATGGACCTGAACCAATCATAGGTGTCAGCAGATCTCATTTCAGGCATTGTGTCAAACAGGAATTCAAGAATCGGGCCAACCAGAAATGGTCCAATACAATGGTCCCTACAAGGCGCCGGGGAAAGATGGCATTTTCCTGGCACTCTTACAGAAGGGAATGGCGACACTAGCACCCATTTTAACCAAAATCTACGTATGTAGTTTAGCTTTTGGGTACATTCCAGAAGCCTGGAGAATAGTTAACGTGATCTATCTCCCGAAACCTGGAAGAGCTGATAAGAAGGACCCAAAATCTTTCAGGCCAATAAGCCTGATGTCTTTTGTGCTTAAAGGCTTAGAGAAGGTCGTTGACCGGTATCTGAGGGAGGAAATACTCGCTCAGCATCCCCTGAGCACGAACCAACATGCCTACCAGAAAGGTAAATCCACGGAAACGGCCCTATCGGCACTGGTAGGCAAGATAGAGAAGTCCCTGGCGGAAAAGGAAATCTGTCTAGTAGGTTTCCTGGACATAGAAGGGGCTTTCAATTACACAACCTTCGAAGCGATAGAAACGGCGCTAGAAGGACTACAGGCGCCTGCCACCCTTATAAGATGGATATCATCAATGCTGGAGAGCAGGGTGATTCAGTCCAACTTAGGGGGGACAGAACTGTCAGCAAGCACAGCGCGAGGATGTCCTCAAGGGGGAGTACTATCCCCCCTGCTGTGGTCTGTAGTCGTTGACGGACTAATCCGCTCTCTGGAGGAGCAGGGACACGAAGTCATCGCATATGCAGACGATTTAGTCATTGTGGTCAGAGGCAGAGACGGACATACCGTCTCAGACTTGCTTCAGAGCGCGCTGAGGATAGTCGAGCACTGGTGTATCAGACAGAAACTGTCTGTGAATCCAGACAAGACAATCATAGTCCCTTTTACACATAAAAGGAAGATCGACCTTAGACAGATTATGATCTTCGGAAAAGAACTGAACTTCTCGAGGGAAGTTAAGTATTTAGGGGTAATCCTGGACAGCAAATTGAACTGGAAACCTCATGTTGATCGCATCATCAAGAGGGCAGGTAATGCTCTCTGGAGTTGCAAAAGAATCTGTGGCAAAAATTGGGGACTGAGACCGAAGTGGCTTCAGAGTTTATACTCCCTAATAGTTCTGCCGACTATCACCTACGGGGCGATAGTGTGGTGGAGGAAAACCACGGAAATAACAACTGTGACTAAGCTGGGAAAACTGCAAAGACTAGCGAATACCTGTATAACAGGATGTCTCAGTACTACACCAACGGCAGCTCTAAATGTTATACTAGGGATTCTGCCGCTGGAACTAAATGTGCAAATGGCTGCAACCATCAGCGCACACAGACTTATGCATAGTGGATCCATACATAGGGATGCACAGGCAGTCGGTCACCTATCGCTGTTGAAGGATAGGAGGCGAGATGGAGGCTTCTGGATCTGATGCCACCGAGACACCTCTTCAGGAAGAACTACTTTACGTACATACCGCATAGGGAAGACTGGGCTGCTAATAGAATCAGTCTCACGTGTAATGATATTGTCTGGTACACCGATGGCTCAAAGATGGAAGGCGGGACGGGAGCTGGAATATTTAATACTAGCTCCCAATGAGCAGTCAGTCTGGGAGACACGGCCACAGTCTTCCAGGCTGAGGTCTTTGCCATAAACGAGTGTGCCAGAAAGATACTGACTCTCAATGTCAGGAGAAGAAGGCTAATCATAATGTCCGACAGCCAGGCTGCAATAAAAGCTCTGAGCTCGACGACGTTTGACTCCAAACTAGTCTGGGAGACAGCAAATGTTCTCCAAGACATTTCGAAGGATAACCGGGTGATAATACACTGGGTTCCTGCGCACTGTGGGCACGATGGAAATGAGGAAGCGGACAGATTGGCAAAGGAAGGGGCGGCAAAACGACCCTATGGACCTGAACCAATCATAGGTGTCAGCAGATCTCATTTCAGGCATTGTGTCAAACAGGAATTCAAGAATCGGGCCAACCAGAAATGGTCCAATACAATGGTCCCTACAAGGCGCCGGGGAAAGATGGCATTTTCCTGGCACTCTTACAGAAGGGAATGGCGACACTAGCACCCATTTTAACCAAAATCTACGTATGTAGTTTAGCTTTTGGGTACATTCCAGAAGCCTGGAGAATAGTTAACGTGATCTATCTCCCGAAACCTGGAAGAGCTGATAAGAAGGACCCAAAATCTTTCAGGCCAATAAGCCTGATGTCTTTTGTGCTTAAAGGCTTAGAGAAGGTCGTTGACCGGTATCTGAGGGAGGAAATACTCGCTCAGCATCCCCTGAGCACGAACCAACATGCCTACCAGAAAGGTAAATCCACGGAAACGGCCCTATCGGCACTGGTAGGCAAGATAGAGAAGTCCCTGGCGGAAAAGGAAATCTGTCTAGTAGGTTTCCTGGACATAGAAGGGGCTTTCAATTACACAACCTTCGAAGCGATAGAAACGGCGCTAGAAGGACTACAGGCGCCTGCCACCCTTATAAGATGGATATCATCAATGCTGGAGAGCAGGGTGATTCAGTCCAACTTAGGGGGGACAGAACTGTCAGCAAGCACAGCGCGAGGATGTCCTCAAGGGGGAGTACTATCCCCCCTGCTGTGGTCTGTAGTCGTTGACGGACTAATCCGCTCTCTGGAGGAGCAGGGACACGAAGTCATCGCATATGCAGACGATTTAGTCATTGTGGTCAGAGGCAGAGACGGACATACCGTCTCAGACTTGCTTCAGAGCGCGCTGAGGATAGTCGAGCACTGGTGTATCAGACAGAAACTGTCTGTGAATCCAGACAAGACAATCATAGTCCCTTTTACACATAAAAGGAAGATCGACCTTAGACAGATTATGATCTTCGGAAAAGAACTGAACTTCTCGAGGGAAGTTAAGTATTTAGGGGTAATCCTGGACAGCAAATTGAACTGGAAACCTCATGTTGATCGCATCATCAAGAGGGCAGGTAATGCTCTCTGGAGTTGCAAAAGAATCTGTGGCAAAAATTGGGGACTGAGACCGAAGTGGCTTCAGAGTTTATACTCCCTAATAGTTCTGCCGACTATCACCTACGGGGCGATAGTGTGGTGGAGGAAAACCACGGAAATAACAACTGTGACTAAGCTGGGAAAACTGCAAAGACTAGCGAATACCTGTATAACAGGATGTCTCAGTACTACACCAACGGCAGCTCTAAATGTTATACTAGGGATTCTGCCGCTGGAACTAAATGTGCAAATGGCTGCAACCATCAGCGCACACAGACTTATGCATAGTGGATCCATACATAGGGATGCACAGGCAGTCGGTCACCTATCGCTGTTGAAGGATAGGAGGCGAGATGGAGGCTTCTGGATCTGATGCCACCGAGACACCTCTTCAGGAAGAACTACTTTACGTACATACCGCATAGGGAAGACTGGGCTGCTAATAGAATCAGTCTCACGTGTAATGATATTGTCTGGTACACCGATGGCTCAAAGATGGAAGGCGGGACGGGAGCTGGAATATTTAATACTAGCTCCCAATGAGCAGTCAGTCTGGGAGACACGGCCACAGTCTTCCAGGCTGAGGTCTTTGCCATAAACGAGTGTGCCAGAAAGATACTGACTCTCAATGTCAGGAGAAGAAGGCTAATCATAATGTCCGACAGCCAGGCTGCAATAAAAGCTCTGAGCTCGACGACGTTTGACTCCAAACTAGTCTGGGAGACAGCAAATGTTCTCCAAGACATTTCGAAGGATAACCGGGTGATAATACACTGGGTTCCTGCGCACTGTGGGCACGATGGAAATGAGGAAGCGGACAGATTGGCAAAGGAAGGGGCGGCAAAACGACCCTATGGACCTGAACCAATCATAGGTGTCAGCAGATCTCATTTCAGGCATTGTGTCAAACAGGAATTCAAGAATCGGGCCAACCAGAAATGGTCCAATACGGTGGGACAACGCTGTTCCAAGCTATTCTTTCCGGCCTATTCGGAAGGTAAATCTAAATACCTATTGGACCTAAGCAGAAAGGAGCTTAAGTTCATGACGGGAATCCTGAGCGGGCACTGCCTGCTAAATATGCATAAAGCGCGACTGGGATTAACAGACAGCGAACTATGCAGGTTCTGCATGGGAGATGATGAAACATCCGTGCACATTATAACCGAGTGTCCCGCTTTCTTACACGCAAGGAAGCGTATACTGGGAAGGGAACTAATTCAGACAAACGAGCTGTCTGGAACTAATATGGGAAAAATCAAGGAGTTCCTGGACAGTATTGGGGGGGGATGAACTCCTCCAATAAAGAATAAGGGATACGACACAATAGTTCACTTTGGACGCAGTCTCGGGCAGTTGATGCTCGGCTCCCGTATCTATTCTATTCTATTCTATTCCATTGAACAGTAAAAGGACAAATTATTTTGAAAAGTGTATGTGCTTGAAATTTTATAGAAAGCAATAGAATCCCAGAGAAAAAAGGAAAAATGGATAAAAGGATAATCTTACTAAATCTTTGCAAATTTGATAAAAACTTTCGTGAAATTAGGAAAACTGCAATATGCAAATTTGATAAAAACTTTCGTGAAATTAGGAAAACTTTTGGGAGAGCAAACGTTCGTCGTTCAAGAAGAAGATAATACCTTAGCCTTTTTAGTGATATATACTAGATTGTTCAAATCAGATGAGATTTGGGGAAGTTACTGACAAGTAAGTTGTAAGATGAGATTTGGGGAAGTTACTGACAAGTAAGTTGTAAGTTGTAACAAAGTGAATTTTTCCTGTATTATTATTATATATTTTCTGAGCAAATATTGAGCCTAACATCAATAGAATTGAAAGAAAAATGACAAAGTTATGATGCAGTGAGTAAAAACACCAACTTTACATTTATTACACTGTGCGAAAAATTTTTTTTTTTGCCGAGACCCATCCAAATTTGGATATAGACGTGAAACTAGAGATCATTTATAGTAATCTGGCATAGTCAGTTTTTCATTTTCTGGCCCAAAGTCCTTTTTAAAAAACTTTAAAATTTTAAGGACATACACATTTCAAATTTTTTTTTTTTAATATATGCGGTTGTGTAATGATGGGAATATGAGTATCAAATGAAAGACATCCTTTTAAGGGAGTGTTCCTGGGTAGAAGTTTGAAAAAATCGATTTTTTTTTTGGCGTTTTATTGTACCTTATACTATATACTATCACCCCCCAAAGTCGTTTTTCAATCCGCAAACTCAGTACCCACTTTTTTGCATGTTAATTGAAGTAATCTCAGCTCTTTTTGCTCCGCTGATACATTGCGCATGATACTTTAAACGCGTTTTTCTCGAAACCAAATTTTTTGTACTGGCCGATAATTTTTCTCAGCAACTATGAAAGGTATCGACTTGAAATTTTGGGAAAATGTTCTAGATAGTTTTCATTGGATGCTAAACCAAAGTTTTCATCAAAAAATTATTGTTAAATATATTTTCAAGCACTCTAAAGGTAAAAAAAGGTGGCAAAACTGGACAATTTTTTTTCATATGGCCGCCATTTTGTTTCTAATCAACATTTTGACTAAAACTGTGGTTTAGCATCCGCGGAATTTATTGCAGATTAATAATTGCATACCCATTTCTGTTTCAGATTACTGGTTCCCGAAATTTATTATCGGCCAGCAGTGAAAACAAGGTCACATTGATCACTGAAAATTTGTACTTAGAAAATAAAATTGTTTGACACAAATATGAGTTTCTGTTCTCCAAATAATAAGGAACAACAAGCAAAAAACCAGAATATTGCATGTTGCCTTGTAGCTCCAAAAAACAGCCTAAAATCGGCATTCTACCCGGGAACACTCCCTTAAATAAATTTTCAATTTTGAAGCTTCAGAACCAAACTATCAGGCATGTGATGAAAATCGTAAGAATTCGAAACGAAATCACAAATCGTACGAATTTGTTTTACGTGTGATGGAAATCGAACGATTTCATATCGAACTTCGAAAAAGTTCTACAAGTGAAACAGGTAGAATTGAATTTTTGACAATTGGTAAATTACGCAAAATAAAGCAAAAATTGTTAAAAGCCAGAATGTTTTTCGTCGCGGCGTATTATTACAATGAAATTGAGGAGAAAAGGCAAGAAAATATAAAACGACGGACACCTAGGGATCATTCGAATCCTTTAGAAGTGGCAGAGTCGGCGTAGGTACATCGAATTTATATTTTTGTAGTAGGAAAGCTTGCCCAATTAATCCTTTTGCAGGTTTATTACATATTACCGGGGAAATAAAGATGCTTTTCGGTACATTTCAGAGGTAACCCCACGGCTACCACGTTGAGGTTTTTGGCAAAGACAGCTTCCTGCGCAACATTTCTTTGTTTACCCCCAATGTTTTGTTCACAATTATTGCAAAACAAAAATTACAAATCGTGCGAGTTGTTTGTTGCGATTTCAAATCGAGATGAAACCGTACAAATCGATTTCCATCACAGGGTATTTCGTACGATTTCGATTTCGAAAATCAAAACGAATCGAAACGAAACACATCACACGGCAAATCGTATTCACTTGCCATTTCGTACGAAATCGATTTCCATCACAAGCCTGTATGTCAGGTAGGGAAAACATACATGATTTGGATTTCAGTCTGTAGATTCATAGATCTAAATTTTATTCTATTTCAAAGTTCCAGTCTAGAAAACACTTTTATTTTTTTGTGCATTTTTCGTGTCGAGTAGTTTAGAAATAATGTACAGAAATATTTTATAAAACCCTGTATCAGTAGCTTACTTACAAGGAGCATAGAATTGCTTTCGTAAAAGTGTCTATCAAAGAAGAAAACCGGATTTCCGGGACGATGTGTTGTTATCCAACCAATAGTTATAAAAATAATAATAATAATAACTGTAAATTTGTTTGACGTCGTTTGATTCGCACTAGTTTACAAGCAAACTCTAAGATTGCGATATTTAATTTTTAACCTAGAATTTTGTATTTGCATACTTTACACAAAATTGTAAGTTAAAAATTAAATATTGCAATCTTCGAGGGAAAATTTTTTGAAAATTTGCAAACAATTTTTATTTAGAAAGGATGTTTTCTTGCTTTTATTGAACTGAATTTGTTCTCGCAATTTTAAAGTCAATTGTCGATAGGTACTCTGTCTCTTTCAATTGATAAAAGTGACAAACAACCTTTCAACAACCATTGTGGAGCGCAAATAGTTTTTTACAAGTTTCAGTTTTGAAAAACTTTAAATTTGTATATACATACAAGCTTCTCTCGGGCGCCCCCGGCAGCCCGGGGCCCGGGACGGTCCGCCCCTCCGCCCCCCGTTAAGCCGCTACTGCTGATTAATATCTCTGCCGACTGCGTAAGCAGAGAGAGTTGCTTGCGTAGCTTCATCTTTACTCTCCGAATGTGGCGCTGCTGTAAAAGCCACTCTCAAGTGGCTTTATTGAAAAAGCCACGGCAAATTTTTGAAGCGCCACTGATTTGTATGAACGTGAGACATCTTATAGTTTAACCAACGATTAAGCGATGTGAAAGTGGGAGAGCCGCACAGAATACATGCACAGAATTTCACTAATATTATTAAAAAAATGCAACCTTGGGACCTACTAGTAGTCCCCAAGCTTGATCAGGAACGTATTTTTTCTCCATATAAATTTTTAAAACGGGGTTGTTGTTCTAGTTAATTTCAAATTTCTAGTGTTGCTGGTGTGAGTCATTTTTTGTGACCAAAGAAATATTTCTTTTTATTCGTATTTTTTTGGTGCAATTTCGTAATACGTTTGTATAAAACTAACTATAAAAATATATTACTGCCCAAAAGTGTCAAAAGAACCATTGGGTATGCTTTTTATTGAATTAAATTAAGGTTTTATAAGCTGCATTAAAAAAAAAACAGTCCTGCGTTCGAACTCGAGCATTTATCACCAAAAGCATACCTGATCTGATCTGATCGTCAACCCTTTTTTAGAGATTCGCTAAATGAAGAACTGCGTAATAAAAAGGACGGCAATTGACCCTGTCATATTCAATGCATTTAGCTTTGTGTTCTTTGGTCTATTTATCAATAATATCTACGTAATGAAACCAGCAGCCGCCGTGGCTCAGTTGGTTAGTGCGTTGGACCGCGAGTCGAAGGCAGTAGAGCTGGAAAACTATCGATAGTGGAACTATCAGATAGTTTCGATAGTTTGGAAAAAACAATCTATACTATCGAAACTAACGAAACTATTGCATAGCATCAGATAGTTTTGATAGTTTAGAAAAACTATCGATACTATCGCAGCCAAAAAACTAAACTAATTGAAATTTTTATTTTAAAATTATTTTCTAAGTATATTTTTAAACATGATAAAGTATATTAAAGTATATTTTTAAACATGAAACGTTTTCAACGCAATTGCTGCAGCCAGCACGACAAAAACCCAGACTCAAGAATATGTTTCCGCGCTTGAAGAAACATGCACATAAGTCGTCTCACTCGCCCTCTTTGACAAAATAACAGATACTAAGTAGTATGTCAGCTTCTCACGTTTCGGTTCAAATATTTATATCACCGGTCATGCTAAACATTTCTGTACAATCTTGTCAGACTTTTGTTGTTATCTGACAATTTTTTCACGAATTGAAGAAGACACATACATTTTTCCGGAAATCGACCAAATTGGAATAAAATGTACCAATCTGCATACAATGAAAATTACAAAAAAAAAATCCAAGTTGGGTAGAATTCTACCAAAGCGGCAACACTCGTGTTGCCCTGATCGAAAACACAGATGGCAGCGAACCGATAGTATCCATAGTAACGAAAACCATCGATAGTGAAGTCAAAATGAAAACTATCAATACTATCGATAGTGCCATCGATAGTATTCCAGCTCTAGAAGGCAGCAACCCCTGGTTCAAAACTGCCTGTAATAACACCTAAAAAAAAAAATAACGGGAAAACTCGTTTTCTCTTTCGGTGGCTGTCCTCTCAGCTGGAAATGGCAAACCTCTGAGAGTAAAAATTGCATATGAAAAAGCTCCCACCCTGCCGTTCGGAACCGGCATAAAACTGTAGGTCCCTTTCACTCGTGTACAAATTCACACGCACAACACGGGTGGTTGCGGGAAGCTAGGCCTTAGTCTCGCGTAAGCGGGCTGTCGTGCCAGTCAATTATTATTAATTACACAGCACAACAAAAAAACACTTTTTTTCTGCACGCAAGCTCTCCTGTTTCCCCTGATACGAATTCTTAACCCATTGTTGAGCCCATCAGATTTTGATTTAAAAAAACATGTGTCTATCTTTGATTTCGAGTGTTTTAAAAATTTTTAAGTCAGAAGGCCCCTTAAATCATATGTTTTCAAATTTACTCCAAACAAATTCTTAACCCTTGGTTTACCATGGTAGATTTAGATTTTCAAAAAAATTAAAAGCACGGTTTTATTATTTCCCGATTGAACTGCTTTTGATAAGTTTGAAGTCAGAACGTCCAATAAATCTTGTTTCTCCATACAAAGTGTTAACCCATTGTTGACCCCGTCAGATTTTGATTTTCAAGTTTGATGTCAATGGGCCCATTAATTCATATTTTTCACAGTTTCTCCATACATACTTTTAACCCGTCGTTGATCCAGTTAGATTTCGATTTTGAAAATAATGAAAAACACGTGTCTAATTTTATTTATTTCAATTATTTTTACAATTGTTGAAGTCAATAGGCCCATCGGTTTGTGTTGTTTATTTCGGAGTCTTCCCGTAAATAAACCTTAACCCATTATTGGGCCAGTTAAATTTTGATTTTCGAAAATTTATAAAATACGTGTCGAATAAGTTTTGACCTAGAATTTTTTCAGGAAGTTCAAATTCAAAATGTTTATTAAATCACGTTTCTTCATACAACACTTTAACCCATGTTTTGCCTTTTTAGACCCCGAATTTCAAAAAAGTCAAGTCTTAGCGGAAATTCATTCTTCAAGATGTACCTACAGTCCAAAATTCATATTTGTAGCTTCAGCGGTTTGGGCTGGGCGATGATAAATCAATTAATCAGTCAGTCAGGATAAACAATCTATGTATAAAAAAATGGTGGCAGTACCACGCCCCCTTGTCCCCCTTGTGCTACTAAGTGGAAAGTTCGTACCAAGTTTCATTGATGTGCGACTTACAGTTCCGCTGAAATGTTGGATGATAAAAAATGTGCCACACCCCTTGTGAAACGCCCATCAAATCTCATCAGTAGAATGACACATCTATGAGACGACGGTACACCAACTTTCAATGCTGTGCGGCTAACGATTCCGCGGAGATTCCATATTAAAGCACTGAGTTGTATGGGCGGTGCCACGCCTCTTGTCCAGAATCCACCTTATTCCCCCTGCTGAACGACACGACTTAATCGTAAATTTGTACCGATTGTCATTGATGTGAACGCTCTAGTTCCACCGGAACTTAAAAGGTGCCATGCCCCTTGTCCAACACCCATTAAATTCAACCGGATGAACGACACGTCTACGTCATGACGCTGTACCAAATTTCAATGCTGTACGACTTATAATTCTGAAGATATTCCATATTAAAAAGTTGGGTTGTATGGGCGGTGCCACGCCCCCTTGTAAAAACCCACCCTATTCTCCCTGTCGAAGGGCACGACCAAATCGTTAGTTTGTACTGAGTGTCATTGATGTGAACGCTCTAGTTCCAAAGTTACACCGGAATTTAAAAAGTGCCACGCCCCTTGTCCAACGCTTATTAAATTTTACCGGTGGAACGACATGTTTACGCCATGACACTGTACCAAATTTCAATGGTCTACGACTTATAATTCTGAAGATATTCGGTATTAAAGAATTGGGTTGTAAGGGCGGTGCCACGCCCCTTGTCAAAAACCCACCCCATCCCCCTTTCGAAGGACACGACTAAATAATAAGTTTGTACCGATTGTCATTGATGTGAATACTATAGTTCAAAAACTACACCGGAATTAAAAAAGTGCCACGCCCCTTGTCCAGCACCCATTAAATTTTACCGGTGGAATGATACGTTTACGCCATGACTCTGTACCAAATTTCAATGCTGTGCGACTTACAATTCCGGAGATATACCATATTAAAAATTTAGGTTGTATGGGAGGTGCCACGCCCACCTGTCGTACAAACATGTAATATCGCTATAAACCACCGCATTAACATCTTCTATGACATACGAAAAAAACATTACGATTAATGAAAACATTACGATTAATGAAACCAAAAAGTTGATATGCTGTGTATTTAATGCAGAAAATTAATGAGAACATACTTTAAAAAGCAAATAATTGAAAGGAAACTGGCGGCATTTTAGTTTGCACAATCATCCCTAATATCGGGAAAAGAGCGAAAACAGTGAAGAACTGATGACTGCCAGCACACACAGACTGTGTAAGTTAAGTCACGCGGCTTAGCACGCCCTTATCGCGCAGCTCAACCGTGAGAACGCAACATTTCAGCGCTTCTCGCTGTTCCTTTTACTTCACAGCGCTTCTCGCTGCTCCTATTACTCCACAGCGCTTTTCGCTACTCGCATTACGCTGCAGCGTATCGTTCACACGCGCACCAGGTGGAAAGCTGAATCAGCACAATTATAGTTAAGCTAAAGGCAATGAGGCTTGTTAGCATTGCCTTTAAATTCAGTCTGTTCTCCACCTCAATCGCACATAGTGCGAAATAATTGTACTTGAATCAAATAAAAAGTAACTCCGCATAGCCGTGCGTTAAACAAAGAAGTGCTTAAGATTCCACATAGTGGAAAAACGTTATTGTGCTAAAAAAAATTCCACATAGTGGAAATATTAAAGTGAAATTTCGCATAGCGGAAAAGTGCTAGAAGAACTCCACATAGTGAAGAAAAAATTCAAATCCACATAGTGGAACTCAACAAAGAGCAATTCCAAATAGCATTCAAAGATAAAACGCTGCAATAAACAAATTGAAATTTCGCAAAGCGAAAAAAAGTGCTAAAAGAACTCCACATAGTGAAGAAAAAATTCAAATCCACATAGTGGAACGCAACAACGAACAATTCCAAATAGCGTTCAAAGATAAAGCGCTGCAATAAACAAACTTCGAGCTGCAAAAGATTTTCTTGCAAACAGTGAAAAATTCCGAATTGCTGTGGAAATTCCGAGTAAAAGCAGAAACTGAACCTTCGAGCTGCAAACAATTTTTTCAAACAGTGGACAATTCTGAATCGCTGTTGCTAAACTCCGAAGAGAAGCATAAAATCAACAACAAACTTCGAGCTGCAACGATGACAAAGACGACGATGTGGACGCTGAGGATAACGATGCTGTGGAGTCTAATGGTATAAACAGAACCAAATCGGCGGCCGAATTTGTACGCACCGAAAAATGACGCAGCGCGTCAGTCGTCGTGAAAATACGCACAGTGAAACAGAATGGGTGCGACATTCGCATCAGCTGTGCATCAAAAATTATTCCTGCAAACACGGCAAACACATTTCTTATTTCACACTTTCTTCTTCCTAACTTCCTCAATGAGCAGCTCTGTCTTGTCCATTTTCTAAAACATATGAAAGGGAAAGACAAAATTCATTATTTGGCAAAATTTTTTATTGAAATTTGAAGTACTTACAACTTCGCAACGTTAAAGTAGCACAAATCACAAAATTTTTGCAGAATTTTCCTTTGTTTATATTTTCGATTTTCACCTCTGACAGCTGGACAGCTGATTGGTTCGCACGACGACTGCGACAAAATTAGAATTTGTTCTTTCGTCGGCCGACTATCGCAGTCGTCGTCGTTGTGGGCAATCACACGCACTGCTGTGTGTTTTAATTTTGACAGCGTACGTTCGGTGCGTAAAAATCGGCCGACGATTTGATTCTGTTTATACTATAACGTAGTAGGCAAAGTAAATCCTAAGTTGCGCCACTCTTTGACAACCAGACGTCGATTCTGTATGACAAGAACTGTCAAATTGTTGTTGTTCACGTGTAAAACTGAGCTCACCACGGTGGCCGAACACCAAAGGCAGGATTGCGTGTACGTGAAAAATACTGAAAAAATTGCGGTTCCTTGAATTTCTTAAACGTAATTTAAGACGATTTTATAAAGGAATCGCTGACTTTTACCAAAATTTATGAACAAATTTAAATTATTTCGTTTGTTATTCAAGAGCAACTCTGCCTTTGTTATATATATTCACCACAAGTCATTTTCAGTTGCAAATGAAATTCAAATTATATTTTTTGAATATATTGGCGAATGATTATATGTTCAAGTACCACAGCAACCTTTTCGTAACCTATTGTTAAATGAAGGGGCCATAAGTATTATGCTGATCCCTCACGGTTAATTGAAAACTTTAAAAAATTGGTATCTGCCAAGTCTCTGCTACTAGCAATTGACTAGCAATATGAATGTAAAAACTAATTATAAACAAAATCAGTATATATAACTTTATCATCAAACGTGAAAATTCGTTTTAATTGAAAAATTAAAAATATCGCACATAATACTCTATACACTTACATTCGCAATAAACACGTTTTAATCATTTTGTGTATTTACTAAATTTGTATTAAGCACTCCAATCTACATCATTACAGTAAGGCTAATTGTTTCCTTTATTATCATAATTTGCTTCAAAATAATATAGGTTTTTCCTTGTGTCGTAGCCTTCAATGATCAATTTTAATTCGCAGAAGCATCAATTTCCAGCAAAGCTAAATACCAAATGCACTTGTATGAAAACGGCCTCTAGAGAGCTGCACCGCGTCGCACACATCGACGACCGATTATTGTTGTTGTGGTAAATGCTCAATATTTTGCATTGCTGTAGTTATCCACAAATCTTTCGACCACAATCGGCAGCTCTACAGCATGGCAAAAGTACTTGTGGCCGTAGTGCATCTCTCCATCTAAGCGATGAAACTCAACGGGCCCCCAAACCCATGCCGCGCGTATCCAGCGCTGTGCGATACAGCTTATAGCCCAGTTCGAATGGCACCACATAGTCATCCTCGGCATGGAGATTCATCACCGGCTGCTTAAACTCAGCGAATTGGCGTACATGGGTCGTGCAATGGTTAAATCAAGCCAGGGCAGATCTTGTACAACAACAAAATTACCTTGATATTGATTCTGAATGTTTAATGTTTTCATTATTAAATTATTTTTGCGAAAGCAAAATTGAAATTTGTATTAAAATGTTGTCTATTTTAATTAATTGTGGTAATAACATTGTATTTCTACAGTAATTTTACAGTTTCGTTAAGATATTTAATCTTTCAAAAATTTCTTTATTTCTTGATTGGAAAGAGCAGTCAGAAAATTAGGCATACAATTTACTCCCAAAACCAACAGAAAATCGTTGTGGGCTCGTTACTGCTTGTGCGGCAACACTGGCTTTGGTGTCCGGCCAAAAAGAAGTGGCGCTACTTAGGATATACTTTGGTAGTAGCAAAAAGTATGAAACATAAAGAGTGTGCATCACGTACAAGCAAAAATTTGAATGCGGGTGCTGATATCGCCACCAGTGTTGCCAATCTAGCTTTTTTGCGGCTAAATCTAGCCTTTTCTTTTGTCATCTAGCCGCACAATTCGCGAGTTAGCCGCTAGCCTTTTTCCTAGCCTTTTTTTAATTTCTCATGGCCTTTTCTAGCCTTTTTCTATAATCCAAAAAACCATAATAGAATAATTAAAAATCATCATAAAAAATCTTACAAAGCAAATGCTTTTCAACACTGTTTCTGAAATTTGACAGAACTTTCATGACATGTCACAATTTTGAAATTACCGACGATATTATTAAAATATCTGAAAACGGTGCTGCATATAGGGATTCTTTCCTTTCTAATCAAAAATAAGATAAAATTATCAGCTAAATACAAATAATTTTTAGCAGTCATTAGAGCTATACAAAGTTATGCTGCGGAAGTCTGGGGCTTTGAGTTGTTTGAATTGGTGGATAAAATTCAATTTTATTTCTTAAAGAAAATTTTACATCTACCAACAAACACACCCTCTTATTATTTTATGTTAGAAACAGACATACCAAACTGTCATCTGTATACTTTACGGCTTCATCTTAAATATATTTCTAAAACTCTATTTGAGTACGACGATAGCAGATTACCACACAAACTTTCAAAAATTATTATAGAGAGAAAGATCTTTTGGGTAAAATCAATGCAAATTTTAGGAGAAAAATTAAATATTAGTTGGAATTATGACGTTTTAAATAGAAGAAGTTGGAATGAAAACATTGACACATTGTTATCCGTTCTGAACTCGACAAATAGACAAAAATATTGGGAAAGGGCTTTTAAAAGTTCACGTAACATCGGTAAAAGCTACTTGAATGACAATCTTGGAAAATATAGAATAATGTGGATTTTGAGGCCAGATGCGATTTGGTACTTCTTGGGGGGTCACAGAATTCTAAACTGCAGTCTTTGTAAGTTGAACGAGTTAGAAAATATAACACATTTTCTGGGTAGGTGTCCAATTTTGAAAAGAATCAGATATAGATATTTTGGAAAGTTCTTTTTAACTCAAGACGAAATTGTAAACAAGCTAAATGGAATTGGCGTAGGTGGATGGGATTGTCTTGTTTTGTATGTCACTGATGCTTTAAAATATAGGAGCTTAATTGTAAATGAATTCTGTTAATATGTATGAATATCTTTATGTTAGAGTAATGTATTTTCTTGTTTTTCCGACAGACGACTAAAAAATCATTGTCGTAAATTCTTTATTATAACTGTTATCTATTGTTAATCCATAATCATTTCTGTAATATTTATTAAACAATTGAATAAAGAATATATCTATCTATCTATCTATCTATAGGGATTCTGATGACGAGGAAGTTTATTTTGAGTTGTAAGGAAGAAACTGTTTTTGTAATACTATGTAACTAAGAGTCAAAACCAAAAAACGAAAGTAAAATCGTTCAATTCACGGAACGGCATTTTTACCAAGGGTTTTATATTCTCTTTAGATTAACAACGCTGATTAAAATTTTTTGCCATTGCAGTTCAATAAATGCAATTTGATCTAAAGAGAAGTTAAACTATTCTTTTTTATAATACTAGACAAAATATTTGGTTTCATAACTTCAACTTGTTTCCTACAGAAATTGGTTTCTTTTTTCATTCTTAAAAAAACAACACCAAATCGTTTTGGAAAATCGATATTTATCGTTTTTGAGCAATAAAGTTTCTTAGTTGGAGTGTATGCATTGTAAATGTGTATGAATTGCATAGTATAATAAACAATTGTTGTACTTAAGTAGTCTAACCTGAGAGAGTATTTCTATTTTGTTTACTTATATAATAATACTGCTAAATGCAAAACAAATTATATGAACTTTTTATTATTGGTATCGCATTTACTACGATTATGTTCAAATCAAAATGCGATTATGTTTTCTGTTGACGAATTTTGTACATCAAAAATGAAATACTGTGAAAGAAATTTCAAAAAATGTGTACTCAAAAGAGGGGAGAGTTCAGGTTAGACTACTTTATAACTATACTACATACAGCTGCGGTCAAAATAATAGTAGTACGCATACAACGAAAAGAAAATTAAGAAAAAATAATCTGCTTTTCTTTACAAATATTTTCTTTGTATTTTTTTTAACAAGTTATATGTGATAACAATGCAATCATAAAAGAAAATTTAAGAATTAAACTCAGTTTGATTTGATTTAAATTAAATGCGCCAAAAGCTCCAAAATATGGACGGTCAAAAAAATAGTAGTTCGCTTTACTTTCATAAAAATGAAGCAAAAATTGTGTTACATTTTAAAAGATTTAGTGGTTAAACAGTAACAGCGTAATTTTTCTTCAAATTAATATTTAGTTGCGTAACTGTTGTTCGCTATTACTGCAGCACAGAGCCGATGCATTGAATTAACCAAATTTTCATATCTTTCTCTAGGTATTATATATTCCTGCTTCTCAAAGTTGATTATTATTAGTTAGATTATAGTGAGCAACTGCTCTCTTCACGTCGAACCACAAATTTTTAATTGTATTGAAGTCTGGTGATTGTGCGAGCCATTCCATAACCCTAATACTGCTCTTGCGAAGCCCCTTTCGTGCGAACTTGCTTGTATGCTTTAGGTTATAATCCTGTTGAAAGACCCAAAGCAGTGCCGTTTTTTCACGGACATACGGTAGCACGATTTCCTGCAAGATTCGTACACATACACATCGATCCATCGTTTTCTTGATCAAATAAATAGCGCCACCTCCATAAAACGTAAAACATGCATTTATTTAGTGTGCATGTGCTCGCTCGTTCATTCTCGCACAATTGTCCGAAGAGGAGGAAGACGATGTGCTGTTGTTGTTGTTGTTGCGCTGGCGAAAAATTGAAATTGTAAAACTATTTCTATTTTCTGGCTGGCTTTTGTTCTTCTTCTATAAGCCTGCACGGCGTCTCATATTGCTCCTGAACTCACTGTCGACTGTAATGTGCGCAAATCATAGAAAAGAAAATAAAATATGGCTGGCATGGCGACCTATATGATCGCTACAGGCAATTAAAAAATAAATAATAAGTAATCAAAGACAATTAAATAAAAAGGGATCGGAAAGAAAGGAAGACATTTTTATTAGCCCGTAATAATTATCCGTCCCGTTCTTTGGAACTTTTTTTACGGCCCACATATAATGCTTGTTTAAAAGAACTAAAATAAGAAAATCTAATATTGTAAATTTATGGTCGCATCATTCGCCATGGAACCATTCAGGTGTAGAATATTTATACTATTTTTAAACGTAGGCATGCCGTAATAACATTTTAATTATGGCAAAATACTTGTCTTATTATTTATTTCTTTATTTAGTGCTTTAGTACTGCTTTCGCCCTATGGAAAGTCAATAAAGCTATTAAATTATGTTTTTCAATACAATCTTTTAACCCTTGGTTTGTCCGTTAGATTTCGATTTTCAAAAAAAAAACTAACTTAAAACACGTACCTATCTAATTATTTTTTATTTCAAGTGTTTTCACGAATTTTGAAGTCAATATGCACATCAGCTCATTTTTTTTCGTAGTTTACCCATATTCTCAAAATTGTAATCAACCATGTGAAAATAATTTTACTTCGAACTCGCCACGTAAAAATATTTTTAAACATTTTAAATTGGGATCAACCACCAAATTTTTATTTCAATCAAAGCATTGGCCAGCAGAAAGCCATACACCACAAAGATTCGATTGATGGTGACATGACAGCAATTTGTGCAGCAAATCCAA
Source organism: Melieria crassipennis (assembly GCA_963668005.1). NCBI lineage: Eukaryota > Metazoa > Arthropoda > Insecta > Diptera > Ulidiidae > Melieria > Melieria crassipennis. The sequence continues at coordinate 32,539,605 of OY764963.1, read as the reverse complement.
TCGGCAACACAAAAAAGCATACACACAATAAACGACACCAACGAAAACATTAGCGAATCCCGAATCATCTTCGTTGAAACGACGATGACGATGCTTTGGTTCGTTGTTTGCTCTCCGCTTGCGCTTCGACGCATGCAAAAAATTAGCGATCACTACGCCACAACAACCACCATTTCAATATATACGAGCGGAGCCGTTGCAACAACAACATTGCTTTTTGCTGTTGTCAAACGCAGTGTTTACGTTCTCGCAAACTGTTGAGCGATAGCAAATTTTCTGCAACCTATGCCTCCGCTCATCTCTTACCGCCCGCGTCTACAAACACGTTTGCAAAATTTTTTAAGATGCGTATTCTTTATATTGTATATTCTTTGGTAGTAGGCCAGATCTTTTACATATCTAAATGCGTGCAATTTTATAAACATTTTTGTAAAAACTCCGTAGTTTGCGTAAAACCTATATTAATTCTAAATTTGTGTAAAAATTTGTTTCAACGCATACATTAAATCTTGCAATTGTATAAAAATTCCTGTAAAATTTTGTAGTTTGCGCAAAACCTATATTAAAGAACAGATACAATAATTCTAAATTTGGGTAAAAATTTGTTTTAACGCAGACACAAATTTTTTATTTTTTTTTGTGGAAATTCCTGAATAATTTTGTGTAGTGCCGTCTCTTCCAAGTTTATTTTGTTGTTGTTATTTGTGGACTTTTGGCTTTTGTGTAGCGGAAAAAATGCCCAACCCTGCTGAAAACCAACCTCTCACCCCCGCGATGTTTTCAACACTTATAGAAGTGGCGGTACAAACCGCTTGCACCAATATGTTGAGTCACATCGAAAAAAGTAACGCAGCACAACAGAATCTAATGCAGCAGATTAAGGGCCGTTTTCTCATCTTCCCGTTAAAGTGACCTTTAGCTAAAGGTCACTTTAAAGTGCCCGGTAAATATTTTCGTTTTCTCATCTTCCTGATAAATATAAATTTAAGAAGTCTGATTTTTTGGCGACACTGGTCTACGATGGGCAGCACTTGGCGGCGCAATCAGTTGTTTTTGAAAAATTATAATTATTTTTGAAGGAAAAAAGAAGAATTTTGCCTGGCAAAATCTTGCTGATGCTTTTACTGCCAAATGGGGCGTGTTCCGACGTTGGAAATCGTTGAGGGACAAGTTCGACAGCTTGAAGCGCAAGGCCAAGCTGGAACTTGCAGCGGAGAAGAGCGAGACGTATCGCACAGGTGGCGGCCCAGCAGCGATTGGAAATGCCAGCAGTGCAAAGCAGTGAAATTGTCCAATCGGCTGTTATATGTTCTATTTGCCGCATTTTGCGACTCCATACCTTCAAAAGCGTCTTCCAGTGCATGAATATAAAAAACACGCCTAATTTCCAAACCGAAAGATCTCAAATGCAAATTTCATTTCAAATTGTAATTTCATTATCAGCTCTTTTTTGTTTGTAAACATATGCATGTACTTGGCACCACTTCCACTTAAAGTTCACTTTAAAGTTTAACAGGCACTAAATCCTCCCGGTAAATTTTATCGGGAGGATAGCTTAACGGGCAGTTGAGAAAACGAAAATGCTTTTATCGGCCCGTTAAAGTGAACTTTAAAGTTAACGGGAAGATGAGAAAACGGCCCTAAGACTCTTTCGGACAGAATGGAAACTTTAGAACTGCAATCAGCTTCGACGATAATCGAATATAAACCAATAGAAGTGACGAACAACGTCCCCTGCCCGCTCACACTTGATTTGGTTAAATCATTACCGGAATTCTCGGGTGAATCTGCAAGATATCTTTCATGGCGTCAAGCAGCACACACTGCTGTTAAACTTTTCGAACCTTTTGTGGGTACTGAAAAATACTATCAGGCAATCGCAATAATAAGAAACAAAATTACAGGTTCCGCGGATCAAATCCTCTCATCTTTTAACACTGTTTTGAATTTTGACGCTCTTATTGCCAGACTGGACCATACCTATCGCGATAAGCGACCACTTCACGTATTAGAAAATGAACTCAGCATTTTGTGTCAAGGAAAACTGTCAATTGCGGGATATTATGACGAAATAGAAAAGAAGCTAACAATGCTCATCAATAAAGTAACAATGGATTACAGTGGCATTTTTGTAGGCATAAATGCAGTATAGCAAGCCCTCGTGAAAAAAATAAATGAGTATGCTTTTATATAGAGGGTTGGCTCGTGCATCTACCAAACTAAAAATTTTGCCTGGGAAATGTCCACGTGCGTCTCTAGAATTTCCCGTCAGTGTTGTCAACCTAACTGTCTTTCATACTACCACCCACCCTAAATAAATACTGTTTTATTTGTTACCATTCAATTTGCATTTTGCTTTCGGTCATTTTCTATTCAATTCAAATTAAATTCAATAATCTTTCATACATTTTTTAAATCATGCATTTGTACTTGAGATTTTTAGGTTTTTCGCGATTTTTTAGGGGTGGCACTTTGCATTAAAAAATTTTGGGGTGTCGATTTTTAAATGAGGTGTTTCATAGCTTGATTAACCCTCAATCACCCACCCCTATTACAATCACGTATCTACCCACCCTGAGTCCCCGGTGTGAACAATTTTTTAATTTTTGTCGCACGGTAATTTTTTGTCGCTGTTCATTTGACCCAAACTTATTGCCGCCGAACTATTTCTTCATATTTCGAAGCAGGAAATAGATGCAGAGGGCTGAATGTGGAGAATATGCTGGGTGAGGTAGCAATTCGAACGAGTTCGAAGTTACGCACAAGTGCGGTGCGTTGATTTGGTCGAAGAAAACGTTTTTCGCTAAACATGGTCAGTTTGCTTTAACCCTCTAGTTCCCAAGAAGGCCTGTAGACATCCTAAGCTTAAAAAAATGCTGTAAATTACGCATACAACGGCCGTAATTGTAAGACAAAGTTGAAGTTTCGTGAGAAAGTAAGCAAATAATTGTTTTTGAAATTGTGTGAGAAACAAAAATTGTTTAAAATAAATTGTGAGCCTCAATAAAACTAAAAAAATTATTGATGAGTAGCTGTTAATGTGTTCTTTGAGAAAATAAAAAAAAATTATGGAAAAAAGTTGTTACACTCCTACCTAACCCAAACCCTAGAGTGTTTGTAGGCATGCTTGGGATGAAAAGCGTAAATAAGTAACGGTCATTGATCATATCTTTTCGCTATTTAAGCATTATTTTCCTATTTGCACCGAAATTTTGATACACCGCAATGTAAAAAAGATCATGTCACTGCAAAAATTTATACTAAGGCTAAAATTTAAATTAATTCCAAAACTCGATATGAAGATTTTTTTTTGCTTTGTTTCCCAAGCAGGCCTCTAGGACTGCTACTTTCTACACCCTCTATCACGCCGCCTATTGACATGACATTTTTTCCCGAACAAACATTACTTCTCCACCACAAAACTAGCACTGGTATTTTTGTTAACAAGATTAAAAACTTGGGAACTAGTGTGTTAATCCGTTGCACAGTGGGGGTAATTAATTGCGATGTTAGCCACTAAATCAAAAACGGAAATTCAAAATACAAATGTGTTTTTGGTACCTGGTTAAAATAAACGAAATGGCGCACCACCAAATGAAAAATTGTTGGAAAATATTTTACATTATTCCCGCAATGCCCTCTAAAAGTTGGATTGAACGCATTGTGATTTTTCATTATTTTAAATCGAGTTGCTATAAATTGCAAACTAAAATGTTGTTTTGTTTTTTCAGGGATGATTATAAATATTTCGTTCATTTTTTTTTCGAAAACTTAAAAATTACCATATTTTAATTCATAGACATTTAGTTGAGGGTCCTGTGAGCTCGAGCAAAACTGTTTTCATTCGCGTAAATTAGAACTATTCTAATTACTTTCAATGAAACAAAACACAATCGCGAGTGTTGCGCCTTCCCCCAACATTGCGGATTTTTATATGAGAACTCATATGCCAAATATGCACGCAGTCTGTGAAAGAAAATAAGAAGAAATTAGAATGAGCACCAGCGTTGCCGTTTTAGTTATGTTTAACCAAAAATGGTTATTTTTATTTTTGAAAATGGGTTTTGGTCATTTGGTGATTTTTGATCTCATTTGGTTATTTTTTTAAATATTGCACGCTGATACAAATGTATCATCTACCACAATATTATTAGAAGTGGCAATAATATTGATATTGATTAATGGTAGCAACTCATAGCCATTGCTGTTTCTCGTAAAAAAGAAAGCAGCATTGTTTAAATCGATAACTATGTTTTAAAAAGAGTCAACAACACGTTCGCGGACGTTGACAACTAATTAAAAATAATATCGCCTGTCTATTTTTGTAGCTCACTGAAATTTTTACTGTGCGTGAAAGTGTTAATTATTTATTTTATATCACACATACATACATATGTGCCAAAAGACTTTTAAATGTTCCTTAAATGTTGCAATGCATGTACAAGGTGCGTCCCAAAGTAAACAGGACTTTTGCAATAGGGACGTTTCTGGTGGCGCCATCTATGTGTGAGGACATGCGTTGGAAAGGTACATCTTTCATTCACATACTGTCTAAATTTCATGACATTTGGTCTAGTAGACGCCGAAATATCCCGCTCAATGTGACAGTATGTTTTTAACTTTGGTACGAGAACGATTAAAAAATTATTACGAGAATGTCGATCGAACAAAGAGCTAATATTAAGTTCTGTTTTAAACTTGGTAAAACTTTTACCGAAACGTTTAAATTGTTAAAGCAAGTTTATGGTGATGATTGTTTATCCCGTGGCCGTGTTAATGAGTGGTTGAATCGATTCAAGAATGGTCGTGAAGACTTGAATGACGACGAACACGTCGGCCAGTCGAAATTTGTGATTACTGACGATGCCATCAAAACTGTGCGTGATTTTATCAAAATGCAGCCAAAATCATCATTGGAATTGATGGAAATGGAATTGAACATCTCCAAAACATCAATTGATCGCATTTTAACCGAACATTTGGGTCTCCGTAAAGTGTGTTCTCGCTTCATTCCGCACACTTTAACCGACGACCAAAAAGCGCAGAGAATTGAGTACGCAAAAGACATCGTTCGGGAAGCCAGACGTGATCCAAATTTCTTGTTCAACATCGTAACCGGTGACGAAACGTGGTGCTTTCAATATGATCCCGAAACAAAGCGTCAAAGTGCCGAATGGAAGCACCCAGATGAGCCAAATCCGAAAAAAACCCGCCGTGAGAAGTCAAAAATCAAAACTCATCTCATTTGTTTCTACGATTCAAAGGGAATAATTCATCGAGAGTTTGTTCCACCGGGAAAAACAATTAACGCTTTGTTTTATGTTGAAGTTTTGAAGCGTTTGGTGCATCGCATTCGTCGTATTCGGCCAGAATATCGCGAGGAAGGAAGTTGGCGTTTATTGCATGATAATGCACCGGCTCACAGAGCCCTAGTTACGACCGATTATTTGACCAAAAATCGCATTTTTACCATCAATCATTCACCGTATTCGCCTGATATGGCTCCCTGTGACTTCTACTTATTCGGTCAGTTGCATTTGCCGATGAAAGGAAACCGTTATAAGGACGTTGAGGACATCCAAAAGGCTTGTACCAACATTCTGAAGGCGATGCCGGCCGATGACCTAAAACACTCATTCCAAATGCTTTTGGACCGTGCAAAACGTTGTATCGAAGCAGAAGGAGAGTATTTTGAATAAATAAAAAGAATTATACAAAAATAATCATCCGTTTTCTTTATTTTATAAAAGTCCTGTTTACTTTGGGTTGCACCTTGTATGAGTTATTTATTTTGTTTATGTCGAATAAACATTTTGGTTATTTTTGTTACATTTTGGATATATTTATTTTTGTTCTTGGTTATAAATTGTTTTTTCTTGTGGCAACGCTGATGAGCACTGTTCTTGTCTTGTCGTTCAGTTTTGCTCCCTACATTATGGAGGGCGTTGTATGAGATTCATATTAAATTTCCATTATGTAAAAATATATAGCCGCTTGAAATAATAAAGTCTATCATACGGTGGCAAGTGGCATAAAGTGTAGCCTGGGCTGATTATTGGGCATTTGAAAGCTGGTTTCGGGAACTCAAACGGTTGAAACACTGCCAGGCTTTTTTTTTTTTAAATAACGTAATATCTGCAATAAACATGAATATTGACAAATCGATGTTTCGAGTGGCGTCAAGTTGAGACTGAAAAAGTTTATAACTATTTTGTGTGCAATACTACCCTTAGGACAGTATGACCATATTTAGCGACCATAGGTAATATCACTCGCTTTGTCGCCAAATTGCCGGATGAAGTTCAGGAACCGCGGAACTGAGATTTCTAGAGTTTCAGGAAGAATTTTTTTTTTCAAAAATGCAGCAGGGAAAATGCCATTGAAAACATTTCAAACATATTCCTGATCACTTCTGACCTCGCTATTTCAAAAACTAAAAAATTGCCACAAAAAATTCCAGCATATACCCAAAGATACAAGTAATTGATAGTAATAGGGTAGCTAATAATAAAATAGAAGGTGATAATAGAATAGAGAGTAATAGAAGGTGATAAATACGATGATAATGATGGCTACAAAAGAGAGCAATTAAATATTTTTGTTTTCTAGTTTTAGTTTTGTAACTTTAGTTTCTTATCGTTTTTGTATGAAATCAACTAAAGTATATCAGAAAACGTTGGTGTTTTTACTTTTTGATGTTTGATTAACTAAGCTTATTAGATATTTCATGTCTTAATAGCCTGGGTAAATTATCGCAGTTTTTGTAATCAATTACCCCACTGCGCGGCGTCGAATCTATGAAACAGCTCTGCATACGAGGTCTGTCCAAAAAGTATCTCGTATTTTGAATTTCCGCGGGTTACGTATATTCGATTTTGTGTGGCGTTATGTTGGTACTCATGTTCCTTACTTATGCCGACAAGTTCGGCCATTTTAAATGTTCAGTTAATTTTTGACAGCTGTTTTGCTTGGACATGCTTTGGGCCGTCTTCGATTTCTGCCTATTCCAAAAAAGGTGTGAAGCTTTTGCTTACAGTTTTTTTCAGCACAGGGTAGAACGATCAATACGGAATATTACCTGCAAGTAATGCGCAGTTTGCGCGAAGCAATCCGCCAGAAATGCCCGGATTTGCGAAGAAAAAAAATTGGCTAAAACCAACACATTAATCATACCGCAGCCACCGTATTCCCCAGACCTGGCCCCCTGTGACTTTTTCTTGATTCCGAAACTGAAGAGGCCGATGAAAAGACGACGCTACGCTACGATTGAGGAGATAAAGACGACAACGAATGAGGAGCAGAACAAGATTACAAAAAAATTTTTTTTTGAAGTGCTTCGAGGATTGGACAAAAAGTTGGCACAAGTGTATAATATCTGATAGACATTATTTTGAAGGAGACAAAATAGATATTCATGAAAAAATAATTTTTGAAAATACTCAAGGTTCGCGATTCTTTTGGAACAGACCTCTTAATATGCGCCGGTGAACGTGTCGCTTACCTTAACCTTATTGTCGGACAAATCCACCTTGGCCTTCTTCAGCTTCGATTCACAACGAAAAGACCACTGCTACTGTTGTTCCTTGGTCTCTGGTGTGTTTTGATTAATAATAATTAATTAATTGACTGGCACGACAGCCCGCTTACGCGAGACTAAGGCCTAGCTTCCCGCAACTACCCGTGTTGTGCGTGTGAATTTGTACGCGGGTTGAAGGGACCTACAGTTTAATGCCGGTTCCGAACGGCAGGTTGGGAGCTCTTTCATAAGCAATTTTTACTCTCAGAGGTTTGCCATTTCCAGCTGAGAGGACAGCCACCGAAAGAGAAAACGAGTTTTCCCGTTATTTTTTTTAGGTGTTATTACAGGCAGTATTTGAACCTGAGGTTGCTGCCTGCGACTCGCGGTCCAACGCACTAACCAACTGAGCCACGGCGGCTGTGTTTTGATTAGGGCTCGGAATTATATGCAAGTGCATATTTTTCATTCCACAACTAGCAGGGCCCCGCGGCTTTGCACGCAAATGTTAACCCTTTCGGTACTTCTTTTTTGTTTTAGACTTTAAAAATCATTGTTTTCCATTTTATTATTGTTTAAGCCTACATAATGAATAATCAAAATAATTTGTTTAAGTATTGTTCGAAAAAGTGGTTTTTTGGCATCATGCCATATGGCATAGAATGTACTTAAAGGAAAAAAATTATTATTTTTAATTATTAAGATGTATTTATTAGATTTAAAGCAGAACTTGCTAATAAAATAAGCTGGGTAGGTATATCAGAGACATATCTGATAGATCAGTACATGATTTCCTGGTACACAGATGGCTCCCTAACGGAGGAAGGTACCGGAATCGGGGTGTATGGACCTGGGATTAGATACTCGGAACCTACAGGAAAGCAGACCACCATTTGGCAGGCGGAAATATACGCCATTGAAAGGTGCGCTCACTTCAATCTGGTGAGGAAATACCGGAACCGGAAGATCGCGATCCTGTCAGACAGCCTTGCAAGAAGGGGGCGTCTACCCCATACGTCGGCCCAGAACCCTTTTGTGGTCTAGGCAAAGGAGCAGTATCCATCCGACGAGATAACCATCCGGAATCAATACTGGGAAAATCAACCAGGCTTTGAACATTCCAAGATGGTTATTGGCTCTTACAACAAGAAAAGGTTCGAGGAATGTATGAGTCTCTCAAAGAATAATGTAAGGATTATCACAGGTATATTGACAGGGCATTGTAGACTTTACTATCATCTAACCAAACTAGGTATCAGGGTGAACGAACTCTGTAGGTTCTGTTTGCAGGACAATGAAACTGCAATACACATACTAGGCATATGCCCTGCACTTATTAACAAACGAAAAAAGCATCTGTGTGATTTTATTATACCAGGTTCGGACAAAGTTTCCAGGGGCTTAGGAAATGTACTTAGATTGTACTTACATAGATGTACTTAGATCACGGACGAACTGTGAAGGCCAAGAAGGGGGCACAATAGATCTTTTAGGTCGCAGTGCACATTCCCCGCCAATAATAACTTAATAGTTTACAAAATACAATAAAAAAACAAAAAAGGAAAATTGTATTGCTTATAAATGAAGCGTGCAGCCACTGCCGCTATTCAATCAAATCAAAAATTTTATTTCCGTTGGGTAAAATCTATGCCATATGGCATAGTAAGAAATAGTAAGAAATAAAAAAAAATCGTACAGCCTTGGTGAACTGTATTTGGGATCTAACTTGTTTTACACTTACTAAAGCAATAAATACCTGCTAGATTACTTACATAAAGCTATGAAATAACTAGATTTTTGTAATAGAATAAATAAAAGTACGAAGTGATCTTTTTTGTAAAATACACAGCTCGATAGAAACGCGCACTTTCTGAACTCTTACAATTTACTGGGTACACTAATCAAAATATTTTTTCATTATTTGGTATAAAAAACTTTAGAGAAAAATACAAAATATATAAAAATATAGTATCCACAAGTTTTTTGACCTAAAACAGGCACTGAAAAGAGACTATGCCATATGGCATAGAATAACCGTAAGGGTTAACCCTCATCGGTCCCTCGAGAAATACATCTAATCGGTCCCATTGTATGCGCGCGCATACACATATATTTTTAATTGTAAAAAAGGTAAAAAAAATTAACAACCATTTATGTTTTGTGATTTGTTATGTTTATTATATTGTTTACTATCATATTAATACATTTGAACTTCATAAAGGTAGATTTAGAATGAAATTAAAATTAGAATATTACATATATTAGAAAAAAAAAATTGAATTTTTAACTTTTGTCAATTATTTGTACATTTTTCGCATAAATTGAGATTATGTATGTTCAGCACAAATGAAATTTCTACACTTTTCACAGCGAGTGGCAAAACGATTTTTGTTATTTTTATATGTGCAGATTAGGGATTGCAATCCCGGACCAGTTTTGCAATCCCGGGATTTTCGGGACTGAAAACCGCAATCCCGGGATTTTTTTCCGGATTGCATATATTATTTTAAGGAACTGAACCAGACATCTTTTTCCATCAAAAAATTTTATTTTCGTATTAAATACAATTCTAAGTTCCTACTTTAAAACTAAGAACCAAATATTCATGACGAATAACATCAAAATGCATTTAATTGCCAAACCACCTGGCAAATCTACTGATAAAAACTTGTTTAAGTAACTAAGTAAGCTTGTTTAACTAAGTTTTTGGAATTTTCTGGTTGTTTACTTTTTTGGATGGATTAATTTTCGGGATCGTAAGCTTCTTTACTCCCCTGATTTTATTATAGCTACCGGCAAATTTTAATGGAAAAGTTTCTAAACAGAGTTAGTGTGTACAAATTAGTACAAAGTATCCGTACACAAACAGAGCAATTCTTGCATTGAAACTTATTCAAACGCCATAGGCAGTGTTACTTTTTATATTAAATAAGAAGTTTGCGTTTTTCGAAATCAACGCACAGTGATTCGTTACATAGACACAATTAAAAAAAATGTATAGTCTCAGAATTTAACGATTTTGATGTCATTTGAAAGGTAAAACTCCAACTAAAACCCCAAAAAATCTGTGCAAAAAATTAATTAGTGTCTGTGCAAAAGTGGGTCAAAGTTGAAACTTTTTTCACAAAAAAATTTAAACACATATTTTCTGTTTTTTAGTCTATCGAGTAAAAAAAATTATAAAAATACATGGTTAGCACGAAGTTGCTGAAACCTTCAATATAGATTAAAAAATGATGTGGCCATTTTCGCTTTTAATGTTTTCTCAAAATTTGCAAAGCTGAGGCTTTTACTTTACTTTTAATTCAAAATATTTTTCTAAATTAAAAATCTGAAAATTGGCACAACTTAGAGGAAAATATCTAAAAATTATGTGAAAGTATGTTGCTGGATATTTTTTTAATTTTAAGAAGCATTCTTTCTTTGTCGGATAATGTAATTACATCCTCCGATATCTTCCGATCTCAAACACCTATTTTTCTACAAAATTTATTTTTTATCCCTATAAGTATGCAATCAGCATACAAAATTGAGAAAACTGCAAAATAGCAAAACATACGTCTTTTTTATCGTTTTTATTGCAAAACTAAAGGGTCCTAAGACAATTTTTGTTACTCTTTGCAATTATCAATGTTGACATTACCGATTAAATATAAAATATGAAAAATCTAGCCAACACACTCGTTGCTATAGCTCACCAAAAATGACGAAAATTGCATATTTAAGTCTCATGCATTAACAAACTACAACAGTTTAAGAAAAACAAAATGGATATTTCAATTCAGCAGACCATGATTAACTAGTATACCAAATTTTATGAAGAACGGACCACTCCTTCTAATTTTGTCCCGCGGTTGTATGGAGTCGAATCACTGTGCAACGTGACAAAAGCAAAAAGTAAGCTTTTTTTGTTTCGATCCCGGGATCGGATTCGCGATCCCGGGATTGCAATCCCTAGTGCAGATGTAACATCGGCCTCGTTTTGATGTACTTGGTAAATGGCGAATCCCCCGAATTCTTTGAATAACACTGGAAGCATCATTACTTTGAGGTTGTTTTTTACGTTTAGTGATCTGTTTTTCAACGATATTCAATCCAAGCTGCTCGATAAAAAGGCGACGACGAATAAGGTTTGCGCACGATGAAATTAGTGCCTACGTTTTTAATCATACTGTTCTATTAGTTCAAATTTAAAATTTTTTTCTTATAGAAATAGTTTTGTTAAACATGTCCAAGCCCTCAGGTCGAGTTTTGAGATCATTCGATAGTTTTTGCATTCAAAATGAGCAGCGAAATAGAAGTGCGTGAAAAAATTATTAGACTGCGCAATGAAAATCCAAATTTGACTTTTAAAGCAATTGCTCAAAAAGCACGGATTTCACGAAATACCGTTTTATCTGTTATTAAAGTATACAATGAACGTCTGACTATTAGTAGAAAACAAAGAAGTGGCAACAAAAGGGGCTAAGTAACCCTGCTATGGGCAAGAAGGTGATAGCAATTTTGAGAAAAAATCCAAATGCTTCAGGCACAAAAGTGGCTGAAAAACTAGGATGCTCTGAAAATTTTGTTAGAAAAGTTCAGAAGAAGGAAGGGCTGAAGTTATACAAGGTCCAAAAAGTTTCAGACAGAAAATCGAAGAAGAACAGCGCGGCAAAAGAGCGAGCCAAAATATTGTAAAATGATTTCATACGGAATTTTGATTGCTGCATTATGGACGATGAAACCTAAGTACTGGGTGACTTTTCACAGCTTCCAGGTGTGGATTTTTATGTTGTAAATCATAGAGGAAATGTAGGGGAGGAGTATAAGACTCATAAGAAGTTCTTGGTGTGGCAGGAAATCTGTAGCTGTGGTATAGGAAGCAGTTCATTTGTAACAACTGGACAATCAACACCGATATATATATCCAGGAGTATCTGCAAAAAAACGTTTGCCATTCACAAAGCAGCACGCAGTTTCTACTTTCTTTTGGCCTGATTTGGCTGCGTGCCATACAGTAAAGTAGCAGTTAAGTGATACTAAAAGAATAATGTAACACTTGTACCCAGATATGCGAATCCACTTAACTGCCAAGAGCTCAGACCAGTAGAAAGATATTGAGCTCTGGTAAAAAGGACCATAAAAGGCACAAAACAGGTTGCTCACCCTATTACTAGTTTTTCCAAAAAGTAGCTGCCATCAAGTAAAAAAATTTCTGAAACCCCTATAAAAAGCTCAATGCGAGTCATTTCGGAAAAAATCGAAATATTTGTCAAAACTTAATTTAAAAAATTGTTTGTTGATGAATCAAAACATGAATAAAATGTCTGTTAATATAACGTTGTTTTCATTTTAATATGTGTAACCGTCGTGGAAATAGTAGAAACTGTTGTAAAAGTTGTAAATCAAAATGACACAACACACGAATTCAATCAACACGTCCGGCTTCTCCGACACACTCTTATTTTGAATAATCAATTTGAAACACAAAAGCTTCCCAGCAAACATTAATGACTAATCTCAAATTGAGGTACATTTGAATCAAATTGCTTTCTCAAATCTCAAACGTTTGTTCTCAAATTGATCTCAAATACAGTAGCGGCTTAAGAGGGGGGGCGGAGGGGCGGACCGCCCCGGGCCCCGGGCTGCGGGGGGCCCCCGAGAGAAGCTTGTAACTATATAAAAATTTCAAGTTTTTCAAAACTGAAACTTGTAAAAAACTATTTGCGCTCCACAATGGTTGATGAAAGACTAAACCGTTTGTCCTTTTATCAATTGAAAGAGACACAGTATCGACAATTGACTTTAAAATGGCAATAACAAATTCAGTTCAATAAAGGAAAGAACAATAACAATTGTTTTAAAATTTTCAAAAAATTTTCCCTCGAAGATTGCAATTTTTATCTTAAAATTTTGTGCAAAATATGCAAATACAAAATTCTAAGTTAAAAATTAAATATCGCAATCTTAGAGTTTGCTTGTAAACTTGTGTAAATTACACAATTACTTAACCTCATTAAACTTTGTAGAAGTCAAAGAAATTTACAGTTATTATTATTATTATTATAATTATTGGTTGGATAAAAACACATGTCCCGGAAATCCGGTTTTCGAAGGCAATTCTATGCTCCTTGTAAGTAAGCTAAATATGGGCTTCTTACATGCTGTTATGTAGGGGAAATATGTTTTTTCAGGACTTTTTTTATAAAGTCACTGCTACTGGGTTTTATAAAATATTTCTGTACATTTCTGAAGATTTCTACTCGACCCGAAAAATATACCTAAAAATAAAAGTGTTTTCTAGGGGGGGGGGGGTTTGTGTAACTTTCTTGAGAACTTGAAATAGAATAAAATTTAGATGTATGAATCTACAGACTGAAATCCAAACCATGTATGTTTTCCATACCTGACATATTTTGGTCCTGAAAGTTCAAAATAGAAAATTTAGTTAAAAGACAATTTCCCTCTTTCATTTGATACCCATACCTTCATCATTGAACTATCGCATATATTTAATATTGAAATGTGTATCTCCTTAAAATGTTAAAGTCCTTTAAAAAGGGTCAGAGAATTTAATACTGACTATGCCAGAATACTAGAAATTATCTCTAGTTTCGCGTCTATATCAAAATTTGGATGGGTCTCGGCAAAAAAAAAAATTGTTTCGCACGGTGTAATAAATGTAAAGTTGGTGTTTTCACTCACTGCATCATAACTTTATCATTTTGCTTTCAATTCTATTGATGTTAGGCTTAATATTTGCTAAAATAGTATATATTTCATTTTAGATTTTAAAACCAGAGAAGATAATTTATTTTTTCTTTAAAAGAATATTCGAAAATTTATGATTTTTTAAATTGGTCGAAAAATTCACATTGTTACAACTTTCACCGTCAGTAACTTCCCAAATCTCATCTGATTTGGACAATCTATATATCACTAAAAAGCCACTAAGGTATTATCTTCTGAACGACGGACAGCTCGTGTTAATCGGATAATTCTTTTAGGAGATATGTGCTCATAACTGAAACAACAGGAAAAAAATCGTTTTTCGAAGATTTTTCGAAAACGCTTCTTCAAAAATTTTTTGGTTTTCAGTTTCGTGTTCAGCGGCCAAAGTTAGTCTAGAAAAAACTTTTATTTTTAGGTGCACGCGATTGGCCCATTTTTTGTCGACAATCAAATCCTCCTCCTCGGCTAGCTTAAAAAAATGGCCAGATCGTAGTAACGAAGCAAGATTTTCTGTTTTTTTCGAGATTTAAGATGGCATTTGGAAATGACGAATTTGCTCCCCCAAAAGTTTTCCTAATTCACGAAAGTTTTATCCATTTTTCATTTTTTTCTCTGGGATTCTATTGCTTTCTATAAAATTTCAAGCATATATACGTTTAAAAATAATTTGTCTCGTCGTTTAAAAATAAAAGTCCGTTTACTGTTCAATGGAATACAAATTTTCAAAAAAAAAAAGCCAAAAGCATAACCGGAAATTCCCCTTATTAGTTTTGTATGCAAACTTATGCTGCACCGTTTTATGGGGCCCCCTCAGCCGTCGCCGCCCCGGGCCCCCGAGCACCTTAAGCCGCCACTGCTCAAATATACTGTTATGGCATTCTCAACTTAAAAGGCACATTTTTAATATGGAAATTTGCCTTTATTCTCAAATTGAGAATTTAAAATTCTCAAATGTATCTCAAACGAGTGGAACGGATGGAATCGAATTCGCCAAATTCGCACATTTTCAATATGGAAATTTGCTTTTATTCTCAAATTGAGAATTTAAAATTCTCAAATGAATCTCAAACATGCGGAACGGATGGAATCCAATTCGCCTTTTGTATAGCGTGAAATAAATATAATAGCGTGAAATAAAAATACAGAGTAGATACATTTATGGATAGATTTATAAATTCATTCAATAGATTCATTTATTTTATATTAAGGCAACAGAACCAGAGACCAGTGACATAACGTAACATTTTAATAAGGTACAAAAATTAGTTCATATTAAGGGAAACGTAAGTTAAACCCATTGAGAATTACAAAATTATCAAACGTGGTGAATGTAAATTTTTCTCAACTCTTCTCAAGTCGTTCTCAAGTTGATAGCAAACCTTTGAGAAACATTTGAGAAAATATTCATTTTCAAATTGTAATAATGCTGGAAAACAATTTGATATCAAAGGGTTTCTCAAAGGTTTGAGATTTTTTTGTTCAGTGTTTGTTGGGTTATGGCATATATGTAATACTTCTATATTGGCACTAACGTATCTTCACAATGTGTTTTCATTCGGAAATCAAAGGGAGACAAGCGATGAGACAGAAAACACGAAATTTTGCGAATGTATTTCTATGCGTGTATACATGTGCACTTCTACACATGAACAACTGTCAAACTGCTCCAGGGGCGGTTGAAGAAATTTCAGTTAATTTCGACAAATTTTAATTTTTTTCCAGTCAATTTTTTTCCCGCCTGAACGCACCTGACTTTTGACAAATGTCAAGGTACATTCGTTTATATGCTTTCTCGCTCATATTTCACTATTGCTGTACTGTGATGTTGGCGAATGTACCTTGAGCTTAGTGCCAATATAGAAGTATTACATATATGGGTTATGGCTATACAAAATGATGCTTACATTTACATACATACATATACATACATATGGTGTGAACGCCGAAAATGGCACAAATCACGTGACAAACGGGGGTGGTTTACATTTGATCGTGCTACACATTGCTACGCTTCCATGCTAATATACACACATTTGGAACATATGTAGGTAAATAGAAACGTGACATATATTACAAACATATATTGGTATCGATTCTAAGAAATAGATCGCGTGATTTTCATATTCTAAGGAATTATTGAATGCTTGACGCCATGAACGTCATCTCATACACTGCTACGTTCGGTCATATCCTACACTGCTACATTCGGTCATATCCTACACTGCTACATATGTTAACTAGTTCAGAAGTAATTTGAATTTATTTGTGCACTAATTTCATCGTGCGCAAACCTTATTATGGTTCGTTTTAGAATTTTTCCAATTCGGGAACAATGCAATGAACGTCACGAATGCATTCAACGTACTAACATCAAGCATGTTACAAAATACTGCCATTGGCCACCGATTGCATGTGTACGTAGCCACCATTTGATCCATATATGGATACTATAGATATATAGTAGATAGATAGAGATACTATAGTACCAACTCCACTCTTGGTTTTGTTGTAGTCTTCAATGATGTTAGGTTTCTTCTGTTCACTATTCTCATTTATGCTGACAACATTGTGGTATGTACTGAGCAATGTCACAAATCGGTATCGGCGAGGTATTGTTCCCAAAATAGTCATGCGATTCTTATGCAAATCTTCTGCCAATTCATACGAAGTGAAAAAGTTGTCACACGTTACATTTCTGTCAGAAAGTCCTTCCACCAAATCCAAAACAACACGCCGTCCGAGATTGCGTTCAGGAGTGGCATTACGATTCCGACCAACATAAATTTTTGTGTTATATGCATACCAGCTTTTTGAGTCGCATAGCACCCAAATTTTGATGCCATATTTCGCCGGCTTGGATGGAAGATACTGACGAAACGGACATCGCCCACGATACGGAACTAACTTTCATCTACGGTAATGTTTTTTCCTGGTGTGTATACAGCTTTCAAATTATGATTCCATTCATCGAATGCATTTCGAATCGGTGCCAATTTGTCACGAACAGAAGTACTTGTAGATGCAGTGTTGGCCATACGTTGTTCGCGGTCATCAAATCGAATGCAACCATGGATACGCTTGAACATTTTCAAAGACATTGTTGCTCTAAATATTGCCCGACCAGTTTCTTCATTCCACAGTTTAGTGACACATTCACCGTATGACCGATACACACCAGAAAGCAGCAACAATCCAAAGTATGCGTGCAGAGTGTCCAAATCAATGTTTTCCCATTCGTGTTTGTACTTTCGCACACCATATAAATTCTTCATGTTCAAAATAATATTCTCAACCGGTCGAAGGAACATGTGAAATGCAGACGAAACATCAACTATATTAGCAGCTGCTAATGCTTTTGGACCTGAATTATAACAAAAATGAAACATATAATGAACATGAACCCATAACAAAGAGGGTAGGTTTTTATCTGAAGTGAAATTTTCTGCACGTCGAAATGAATTTCTTCGATTTATTTCAAATGGTTGCGATAAATATTCAATGTTCTTATTTTTTGAAAAATATTTCTTTTCAGGATTTGCTGCATTTTCTTGTGCTAAATTTTGCTCAAGTGGCTCAATGTCGTCTTCATCCGAATGCACGCTAACTTCACTTTCATCATTCTCCTCGTCTGATAATGCAAAATCATCGTCACTATTGCACGGAGCTTCGCCCGCTTCGCTTTCCAAATCAAAATCCATTTCTAGTTCATCTCGCTGCCGTCTTTCACGTAAAACTCTATCCATTTATATTCCAACTATAACTGCACAGGCAAATACAGTAAGGGTACAAATTCAAAAACGCGGTTTTTTTGGATGTTCAGGCAAAATAATTCTACTTTGCAAAATACAAGGTCATTCCGCTGAACCGTTTTCATTTTATTCAAGGTTAAAGATCAAAATTGTATGCGTGCGCATACAGGGGACCGATGAGGGTTAATACAATGGGCTCAATAAATCAAATTTCTCTTAACACTTTGCCGCCCGCACGTCTTGTAAATATTTATTCGCTTGGCGCCGCACAGTGCGGCCGAAAGTCCAAAAAAACAAGTTTCTATTTAGGGTTTCTTCACCCTTGAGTTGGCTGCAATGATCCTTCAAGAAACTAAAATCGTTCATAGTGATGACTAATTCGTCATGCCCCTTCCTTAGGCTCAGTTGGAATGTGGCCTTCGCTCGAGAGTCACTCTACAGTTAATACACTGAGAACGGTTATACAGGTGAAAAATTTTATGTAATAAAGAAAATCAAATAAGACCAAATAGAATCCACTTCTGAAGGTGAGTAGAACATGTAAAAAAAGTACTAATTATCAATTGTTAAGTAGTGAATTAGGGAAAACATAAACAATAGTGTCACATAATTTTTCCGAAAATTAGACTTTTCAAATGATACTGCATTAAAACGCTGCAAAACGCTGCTTTGAAACCTTATTGAAATGATAATTAAATATATTATCTACCAAATAAAACAAGATTCAGCTGCCAAGAGCTGCCTATTCATCTTTTATGGCCTTTTTTCGAAATCAAATTGATAGAGAGCGAGAGAGAGAGAAAAACGAAATATACACATGGTGCGTTTCTCTTTTATCTGAGGCTGCTACCTATAGTTTGGGGAAAACTGTTATACTTGTCCGATAGATAAATGCTTGGACCTAAGAAATCCGAAAACCTTAACTAACTGCTTAAGGCACGTGAATGAGTTAGGTCGTCAGTTGGACCTATTCTCAGAAAGCAGGGATAGTTTTAAGGCTAAATTAATTGCATTACTGCATAATCATTATTGCTTATAATTATTTATAATTGTTTACTTAATTTCTAGTAATCTACTTGTGTAAAAACTAAGTGATGAATAAATAAATAAATAAATTAATAAATAAATTAGACAAATAGTTTTGCTTGTAGAGCCCGTCAAAGTTGAGCAATTTTTAGAGTGTGAAATAATATCAGCAATTTGCACTTTTTCGGCAAAGCTGAAGTTTAAAAATACGGAAAGGAGCAAATTAATTGAAGCTGTTTGCACCAGCATCGTAAAAGAAGGCATTTGTAGTAAATAATTAAATATAGAAAAAAAAGTTGGTTGTTGTTGTTGTCATTTCGTAGGCACTCACTTGAGCGTTTTTATCGCACTTTTTGAACTTTCGATAGACATTCAAAAAAAAAGGCCATACTTGCCACGGTTCCGTCTTTGGGAAAATTTTTCACTAGTCTTCTGTGAGTACTGCCCTGAAGAGATCGGCTGCCCGATTTTGCCCGACTGGATTTTACAGCGATTTTTCTGTGGCCACCTCGCGCAATTTTGTGCTTTCGGGTGCGTGCGTTCGAACAAGTTCGTCAAGATTTTGATAGTGAATCAATTACACGCGATTATAATCGTTGCCAGGGCATGCAAATTTGGATTTTGGCTTCATTTAAGAAGTGATACAAGCTTGCAACTCCATAGTAAGTCGACTTTTTTTTTTGCGTATATTGCTGTAAGCTCGAAGTAAAGAGTACTTTTGCTAGATGCGCAGTTCGCACGTACGAAAAAAGGTTGGCTTTCATTTCCGGCAATCAGCTATCATGTATCCTTTGCTGTAATGCTTTTGTTTTTAACAAAATACTAACAGTGTGTCTGACACAAAATTTTTTTTTTTAAATTTGAGCAAAACTCAGTCAGTCGCCATTAGTCTTTGAGTTGAACCGCGCCAATGAAACAATTAGTTATTGAAAACAAAAAGCAGACTTATATCTATGTGCACTGTCTAAAACCCACTTATGTGTCTGGGCTGTTCAAAAATCCCACAACGTAGTACTAGAAGCTTAGTACCTGCTATTTGAATGCATATGCAAATCCTACTTATAAATAAAGGAGTTTGGAGTAAGTGAAGTTAGTTTCGAATTTAATTTGAACTAAACATCACTTCAACTCCGCCACTGCAACTAAACCGAAGAAGAAGCACAAAGATGTTTTTAAAAAATTCGAAGCTGTTTGAAATATTTACTATTTCGAAGACAAAGGAGAAGTTCGTTCTGGCTGTCACTGAAGAAATTGATTACGTCGAAGGAAGTTTGCCTGCAGCCAACATATCTGTGACTAAAGAGAAGATATCCAGGACTTTTCGCATTATAAAGTTGAAATGGATCGCGGCAAACCGTACTAAATTAAATTTTGTCCAGAATAATGAGGTATGGTTGAAAAAAACAACTTACTTCGATGCAGGAGATGCATGTAGCATAAGCGATGAGCAACCATCGACATCAAAGGCGGCAATAGGAAGGCCGGAAGGTATTTCAGGTTGCAGTACTCTCACTGAAGACCACTTCACAAGACTAAAATTTTACTATTTAGTTAAAAACATTTTAAAGGATGACGTTACGTAAATTTCCGAAAAAATTAAAGAATATTTGACCGAAAGTACAGGGTCCGAGTATTTTTTATCAGACGAAGAGAAAAAGGAAATATATGATTTAGTATTGAACGTAAAAGCAAGATGGAGTGCAAGCAATAGAACTGAAAGCGTCTTTTTAAAAAGAAATAATGATTGGCTGTAACAAAAGGTTGAATTAAAAAAACACAAACAAACTAAAAAAAAGATGAAAAAGAAAAACCAACTGTATCCGGTAGACCAACACGCAGTTTTTCTGAGTCATCTGACAGAACTAAACGTAGGAAAACTGAGGAATTAAGAGCATCGGTGTCCACTGAACTGCTACTACATTCTACAACTAGCAAATTGCGGTCAGAAGGTAAAATGGATTTTGTCAAAGTCATTCGTGACATTGCAGAAGGAAGTCCTACGAAGGCTTTAAAATACAGAAGATCTTTTGAATCGTCAGATACAAATTTACCTTTTTCAAATGACGAAGCATTGTCTTTATTCGTTGAAATTGGATTAGCGCAGGGTCAGTATCAAAAGTTGCGCAATGCACATTTCCAAAAAAAATCCAAGATGCTCCCATCGTATAATAATAATTAATAATTGACTGGCACGACAGCCCGCTTACGCGAGACTAAGGCCTAGCTTCCCGCAACTACCCGTGTTGTGCGTGTGAATTTGTACGCGGGTTGAAGGGACCTACAGTTTTATGCCGGTTCCGAACGGCAGGTTGGGCGCTTTTTCATAAGCAATTTTTACTCTCAGAGGTTTGCCATTTCCAGCTGAGAGGACAGCCACCGAAAGAGAAAACGAGTTTTCCCGTTATTTTTTTAGGTGTTATTACAGGCACTATTTGAACCTGAGGTTGCTGCCTGCGACTCGCGGTCCAACGCACTAGCCAACTGAGCCACGGCGGCTGCCATCGTATAAACAAATACAAAAAGCCAAAGTTCAGTGTTACCCTACATCAGGTCTATCTTTTACAGACAGTGTAGCTGAAGTGAAATTACAACCTCTTTTGGATCACACGATTGATCGTATTGTACTCTGTCAAACGGAAGTTCTTAAATCTTTATCGGAAGAACAACTTCAAAATTTAACTTTAATTGTAAAGTGGGGCTGCGATGGCAGCTCGGGCCATAATGAATACAAGCACAAGCTTGATGATGTAAACGATAGTGACGAACATATTTTTTTTACCTCTCTTGTACCATTGCAACTTCTACACATAGACACTACTACAATGAAATCTACAGTAGTCTGGAAAAATCCGAGACCATCATCCCCACGATACTGTAGACCTATCAAAATTCAATGTGCAAAGGAATCAGTTGACTTGACAACAAAAACAACAGACGAGGTGGAAGATCAAATAAAAAATCTCGCTACGTTTGAAACTACTGTTGATGGGACAATCGTGCGTGTCAAGTATGATTTATCCTTAACAATGATAGATACCAAAGTGTGTAACTCATTGACAGATACAACTTCTGCTATGCGTTGTTATCTATGTAAGCGCACATCAAAAGATTTCAACGACATTGATGCAATGCTTCAAACAGACATTATTACGGAACATTTGAAATTTGGCATTTCATCGCTTCATTGTTGGATTAGATGTTTCGAGTTTCTGCTACATTTGTCGTACAAATTGAAAATCGAGAAATGGCAGGCTCGTAAGCCAGAAGAAAAACAGTCTGTTGAAAACCAAAAAAAATAATACAAACTGCGTTTAAAAAAGAGATGGGGTTAAACGTTGACAAGCCTAAATCTGGATCTGGAACATCGAATGATGGTAATACTGCACGACATTTTTTTGAAATATATCAACAATCGGCAAAAATAACGGGAGTCGATCAGGACATCATATATCGTTTCTACATCATCCTGCAAGCCATTTCAAGTGGACATGAGATAAATATAGGAAACTTCCGGCAGTATAGTGTAAAGTTGGCTAGAATGATAGTAGACAAATATAATTGGTATTATATGCCAACTTTAGTGCATAAGCTTTTGATTCATGGTCCAGAAATCATTCAAGATGCCGTTTTGCCTATCGGACAAATGTCGGAAGATGTGCTCAAGAGGCTTGCAATGAATTTTTTGCCATCTATCGCCTGAACTTCGCTAGAAAGAACTATCATCAGAAAACAATGGAGGACGTGTTTAAACGATTTTTATTAGCTTCTGACCCATACATTTCAAGTTGCAGAAAGTTGCCAGCAAAACCGATGAAGTCTTTGTCAGCAGATACAATTGATTTACTGTTGTCTCCATCTATTGATGCGGAAGAAGTGTTGGAAAGTACTGATTGTAGTTCGGCCTCTGAGACAGAGACAGATGTAGATGCTGACGATCTTGCTGATAACGAAAATTTTTTTATGTAATTAAAACTAAATAATCTATTTTGCTGTATAACCTACAATTTTTAAATTGACATGCATCTTGATTATGTTCTAGAATATACGCTATTTCACGTGAGGGTGTGGCCAATAGGGGTGGAAGGGGGTGGATTTTCAAATTTTTAAAATCAAATTCGTAATCAGCGACCCCGAAAACATATAAATTGACATGCATCTTGATTATGTTCTAGAATATACGCTATTTCACGTGAGGGGGTGGCCAATAGGGGTGGATTTTCAAATTTTTAAAATCAAATTCGTAATCAGCAACCCCGAAAACCCCCGAGTACGAAATTTTGAATCAATTACTTGATTTTTCGAGTTTTGGCCAGCTTTTTGGGAATCGGCCGCATTGTGCACCGCCGTATATTTGCGTAATTTAAAATCATTATCAACTAAAACAATAAAAAATACGAATGTAAAAAAGTCACGTAACTGCCTAACAGAGATCTCCTAGACTCCTAGCAACAGTTTTTTACTCACTAGAAACAAACGCGATCACATCCGACTGCGACAAGCGGTTGCGCGGCACTGAGTGGCGCAAGGAAAGGAACAAGAACTAACACGTTTATACGAAGCTCGGGCGTAAAAATATTCACGCTTAAAAATTCCTGGGGGTCTGTGAGACCAAAGACAATTAAATAAGATGTCTTACGGCCAAGGTGTATTAATAAAGGTGAACGCGTAAGACCAGCAACAAAATTCCCATGTATTTTGTTGTTGGATTTGGGTAACTAGCTTGTCAAAATCAAATCAGAACACAAGCAACACAAAAACAATTTTACCAATTTTTGGCAATGTACATCCCCATTCGCAAAAAATCAAAAGAGAATCAGAAGAAAAAAGTTTAAGCAGCTGTGTTGCCACCACTACCTTTATTAATGTGCCTTGCTTACGGCCATACAACCGAATGGCATAGGGCAAGCTCGAATTTGCAAAATTTTCATTATCGAGAGCAAGCAAGCGTCGGTACAGTGAGAGCGAAATAATATTAACGCTCTTTGTTTTGCTCACACAAAGCCAGTGCTGCCGAACGTACTACTATAGTAGAATTTTACTACTATTTCATCATCTGTACTACCGTACTAACCACAGGCCGATTGTACTACTATTTTCTGAAATATAAGTTTCAGCAATTTAATTTTCATATTTTAAGTAAGGCTACTCGAAAAGATTATACAAATATGTTACCAAACTGAACATTGCCAAAGCACGAAATTTAAACCAACGCACAGTGATTCGTTCCAGACAAAATTCAAAAAATTTATGGTCTCAGAATTTAACCATTTTGATGTCATTTGAAAGAAAAAACTCCAACTAAGAAAACCCCAAAAAATCTGTGCAAAAAATAGTGTCTGCGCAAAAGCGGCTCAAAGTTGAAACTTTTTTCACAAACAAATTTAAACTCATATTTTCTGTTTTTTAGTCTATTGAGTAAAAAATATTTAAAAAATACATGGTTGGCACGAAGTTGCTTAAACTTTCAATATAGATTACGAAATGACGTGGCCATTTTCGTTTTTAATGTTTTCCCAAAATTTGCGAAGCGTAGGCTTTTACTTCACTTTTAATTCAAAATATTTTTCTAAGTTAAAAATCTGAAAATTGGCAAAACTTAGAGGAAAATATCTAAAAAGTATGTGAAAGTATGTTCCTGGATTTTTTGTATTTTAAGAAGCATTCTTTCTTTGTCGGATAATGTAATTATATCCTCCGATATCTTCCGATTTTAGAAAATAATTCAATTTGAAAAGTGGTCTAAACACGTATTTTTCGACAAAATTTATTTTATTTATGCCTAAAAGTATGCAATTAGCACGAAAAATGATAAAATCTGCAAAAATGCAAAACATACATCTATTATTATCGTTTTTATTGCAAAACCAGAGGGTCCCGATACAATTTCTGTTACTCTTTGGAATAATCAATGTTGATTTTACCGATTAAGTGTAAAATCTGAAGAATCTAGCCAACACATTTGGTGCTATAGCTCTCCAAAAATGACGAAATTTGCTAAATTAGGCCTCAGGCATTGCCAAACTACAACAGTTTAAGAAAAACCAAATGGAGATTTCAATTCAACAGACTATGATTAACTTGTTTATACCCGTGACAGACATCTAGTATTGTTACTACGAACCGAGCAAATACCGGATGTGTGTCACCAAATACCAGCTAAATACTACGTGAGCAACCTAGTATTTAGCTAGTAACAATACTATGTTCGGCTACCTAGTATTTATGTAGTATTTCACCAAACACACATTCGAACCTACTGAACACAGCTAAAAATGTGATTTTGACATGCAGGAAAAATTCATTTCAAAAAATTGAAAAGAAGAAAAATATTTTTTATGATGGGAAAAAAAGAAAAACGTGTATATCTGTTTATTCTTTTAACAAATGCTAGCACTCTATATCGTTTTTCTTGTACGCAGTAATTGCCAATCTTAGACATTGCCTCCTTTTTTGATGCAAAAAACGAATTTTTGCGTTGTTTGAAATTAATGCACTTTAGAAATGTTCGCTTTGTTTACATTTGTAAATTTTTTGATATTCAAACTCAAAAATTACTATAAATAATGTCTGTCACCGTACCTAGTAATTAGAATATTATGATGACTTTATCATGGTATTGTTACTACATGTGTGTCACAGGTATTACCAAATTTTATGAAGAACGGACCACTCCTTCTAATTTTGTCCCGCGGTTATATGGAGTCGAATCACTGTGCAACGTTTCCGTTTTTTATTTCTAACAAATGTGTTTCCGTATGCTTCACTTTTTGCTGAATTTTTTGCAATCAAGCAAATGAGCTCGTCGTAGAGTTACCGTTGTGCGACTAAAGTGACAATTGAACCTTTTTTATGTTGCCAAATGCTGTTCGTACAATAGCTTTTGATAAAGTGTTAAACTTTGGAAACAGCGCAACGGATGCGATACCCAAAAATGAAAATCGTGAAATAATAGAGTAATGTTACTGTATTTAAATACAAAATAACTTAATATTTTTGCATATTCTTGTAAGAATCTTTCAAAATTTAATAAAGACAATAAAGTGGTCAATGGGACGTCGACGAGTCAGAAAACTTAACCCGGCATTGGTGTGGTGAGGTATACCATACCCCAGAGGTTGTATTTTTGTAAATAACACGGACATCAGTTTTATGCGGGCACTATTGCTTCTAGTAGCTGTTTATAACAGTCCAACCATACACATTTGCCATCTAAAAACAACTTAAGTGTTACCAGATTTGAGTCACATCTCGCTAAAGTTCGTTGGGGTATGACATACCCCACCACACCAATAACGTAACTTTTTGTGTAAATGATTTTGAATTCAAATTGTTACTTTCGATGGTCTAGTAGTCATCGATTTATTCAAAAATTCACCGTACGGAAAAATAAGAGGCAAATACCAACTGCTACGTGCAAGAAAAGCTCTCAGTTTAGTATTCGCATTTCGTCGCCGTAGAAAACGAATGTCGTATGTTCCATCGAATTCAATAGCACATACGACAATCGTTTTCATCGTATCATATATTCCAAAAAATATCATTAATACACAAAAATATCATGATTCTGTAAATCCTTGAAATTAGGCGAAGCTGTACCAAAACGTCGTCAGTACAGCCCTCGATGTTCGGTTTGTCCGAGAGCGAAAACCTTATAAGACTTGCGAAAAATGCGCTAATTTTAAGACCCTGTGATTCGCTCCTCTTTCAGGGTAGCTACCAAAAATTTAATGTCACATAACTATATGTATTTCATTTTTAAAACTGACTATGTTTTTTGGAAAATTATATACAGAAATGTTTTTAAACCCCATTATATGAAGTCAACTTATAAATATCGGTACTTTTCGTTTATATTTGTTATATTTGATATTTTCTTTTACAAATTGCTTGCACATGAAGTGCTTTTGTATTTTCTTGCGTAAAAGTAAATGAAGAATAATATAAAATTGCTATCTTTTATATTTGTGTTGTTTCGTGAGGCTGCTGCTATATGAAGTCTTGGGGTATGTCATACCCCACCACACCAATAACGTAATTTTTCCACCACACCAACGCCGGGTTAAACATGTAAAAAACATGTAATTCGTAATCATTGGAATATCCTGATACAAGTGTATAATAATACAAGTGTATTATTAAATCTGAGGTCAAAAACGATAATCGCTTAGGTCGACTTAAGACATCATTGAGTTAAGGGTGCTTGGAAAGTATAAATCCAAAAAAATTAACCCACCCTAGTTCCCCTAATTGAAAGATTCTCACTTTTAATTGAAGAACAGAATGTTGAAGGTCTAGAAGCGGAATGGATGGAATTGCTAAATTTAGAACTTGAGTCAAGTTTCCAAAAAAAACAGTATTAATGTATTTATTACCATGTTTATACGACGGTCCAAGTCGATTCGCATTGACTCGATACGCTTTCGAGCCAGGTGTTTATACATTGATTTCAGAAGCGAATTGACTGCAGAAGGTTTGAAAAGTATGCTTTTATATTTTCGTTTTTCCTATTTTAATGAAAATTACCTGTTAGTGTTGCTTGTTTTTAGTTGAAAATGCTCAAAAACTGAGTGTACATCACCTGTATTGAGTCGATGCGTATTGACTGAAAGCGACTTGAGCTGTCGTATAAACGGGGTATATGTTTCCGCTCCTTCGGCAGTTTATTGGTACTGTAATTGCGTTTCGGCATAGTAGTCCGAAGTAAATTTAATTAAACAAAAATTTAATTAGAAAAGAAACTGTTTACTAAAGGTTACTCTCCACTCGATTTAACTTCGAAAAGATTATTAGGGGAAAATTTTGCGGAAAAATGGGAGCCACCAAAAAAATTACTATTAGTAACTCCTATATATAGTAAAAACATATAAGATTTGCTTATATACATTTTTGTAACTGAATTACATTAGGGGTATTCACACCGAGCTCGTTACTTCGTTACTTCGGTACTCGGTAGTTTTCTATGTGTATTTTGTTTTTGTTCAATTTTTGTACAAACACAAAATACACGTACAAAACTACCGAATACCGAACTAACAAAGTAACGAGCTCGGTGTGAATACCCCTATTGTTTCTTTCACTTTTGAATAAATAAAATTGTTAATGTGTTTTGAAACTTCTGATTTTGATGAATCCTTGTGATTTTTTACACTGTTAAGAAAATATGCATGTGTACTACTCAAAGTCGATAAATACTACCCAAAAATTATAATTTATACTACTGAAGAAAAATTGAAAACGGCAGCACTGGCGCAAAGCACAACGGCAGCGATTAAGCGATTGGAAAGTGGGAGAGTAAGCCGATTTTTGTGCGTTTTTGCAATTCACGTACAGAGTCAATGTGTGCTAGCAGTGATCAGCTCTTCACTGTTTCCGCTCTTATCACGATATTAGGGATTATTGTGCAAACCAAAATTCCGCCAGTTTCCTTTCAATTATTTCTCATTAATTTTCTGCATCAAATACACAACATATGAACTTTTTTGGATTCATTATGTAAATATTATTGATAAATAGATCAAAGAACACAAAGCTAAATGCATTGAATATGACAGGGTCACTTGCCGTCCTTTTTAATTCGCACTTCTTCATTTAGCGAATCTCTAACACAGGGTTGACGATCAGATCAGATCAGGTATGCTTTTGGTGCTAAATGCTCGAGTTCGAACGCAGGACTGTTTTTTTTTGGATGCAGCTTATAAAACCTTAATTTAATTCAATAAAAAGAATACCAAACGGTTCTTTTGACACTTTTGGGCAATAATATATTTTTATAGTTAGTTCTATACAAATGTATTACGAAATTGCACCAAAAAAAAAATACAAATAAAAATAAATATTTCTTTGGTCACAAAAAATGACTCACACCAGCAACACTGGAAATTGAAATGAACTAGAACAACAACCCCGTTTTAGAAATTTATATGGAGGAAAAACTACGTTCCTGATCAAGGTTGGAATTTTGCAATAATATTAGTGAAATTCTGTGTATGTATTTCTACCGGCTCTCCCAGTTTCACATCGCTTAATCGCTGACAACGGCTTTGATCACTGCCAAGCAAAAGCAAAATTGTGTGCGCTCACTTTACATGCGTTGAAGTCAGTGGCGCAGGCAGGACTTCCTCTTGGAGGGACATTTCACTACTAATTTTTGTATTTGAGGGGGTTTGAATCTCCAAACGTTCCCGTCCCGTGTGCGCTACTGTTTAAAACAATCAACCATCAAAAAAATCAACACAAGAGCACATAGAGATCACACGAATATTCATATCTCTGCCGACTGCAAGCAGAGAGAGTTGTTTGCGTGGCTTCATCGTTGCTCTCCGGATGTGGCGCTGCTGTAAAAACTACTCTCACGTGGTTGAACCGCCACTGATTTGTATTGTAACGATGAGGGACTCTGTCGCTGTGCTATGCGTGAATGTTTTTACGGGCATACTTTTAAGCACGCGCTTTAATGTACGGCCGACTTGTTATAATTCCGATATGGCAAGCATGGTTCGCGATGGTAATGGGATGTGCGAGAACCACTGTTGCCAACTTAGTGCTTTTCGCACTAAATTTAGTGCTTTTTGAAAATCAAAACGCGGAAAATATTGAGTTTGGTGCTTTGTGCGTTGTTTAGTGCTTTTTTTAATTTCAAAGACACCGAGACTAATTCATGCTTGGAAAAAATGTAAGATTTTTTTAATAACTGGAGTGTTATACAACACTATATTTAATTTAACACCTATATCACATTGGAATGTTGGGCTAGAAAATCATTGTTTGGATATTACATGACAACCGAAGTGATCCTCCTTGGTGGAATTGCTACTTAGGTCACGGGTGCCACTCATCTGCAATAGATTTCCTAGTATGGTACACGGAATATTAGGACAACTACCACCTTTTTTTTGCTCATCAGTGCTTTCTGAGTGGAAAAACGCGTTTTTTTTTGCGGTTTTAGTGCTTTCTGAAATAGAAAAGTTGGCAGCCGTGGCGAGAACGGTCGAGAGAAGTCCAATTGGAATGTGTGAGAGCAATCGGCGCGATAACCAAACAAGTATAAAAGGCAGCCGGTTGCAGCGCAGAGGGACAAGTCTGATTTGAATAAGCAAAGTAGTAACAAGTGTAAATACAAGCGAAGTGTAAATCTGTAAATAAAGTGATTGTTGGTTTTTGTCAGCGTTTGCGCTGAATAATTGCAGTGGTTTTATTTTCAAGCACAATCCAAAAACGAACGAACTTAGAGAGCTCATTTTCGTAACAGTATGAACGTAAGACATCTTATAGTTTAATTGTCTTTGGTTAGGCGAATCGCAAGCAGACATCGATCTCGAAAACTGTGCTGATTATTACACAAACAATACGCACGAACACTGAATAAATAATACGAAAGTAAGAACAAAAAATTTATACAAAATTAAATACCACTGCTCGAAAAATGGAATCAGTCAAGTCTGTTTTGATGGATGTTTTAGGCCTCAGATGCTTCAAATCTCGATTGGTACTGAAAACATTGATAATGCGCTATTCTTCAACCCTTATCGTTCCGCTGCCGCCGTATTCGCCTGATTTAGCTCCGTGCGACTTCTGGTTATTGGCTAAGCTCAAAAGACCGCTATGGGACATCGTTTTGAGTCGCTTGAGAAGATAAAAGCCGAATCGGAGAAGGTGTTGAAGGCCAGTCCGGAAAATTACCATTTGGATGCTTCAAGGACTGGAAAAAAATGCTGGCATAATTGCATTGCATTGAAGGGGGAGTAATTTGAAGGCGATGAAAAGTACGAAGAAAATAAGAAGAAAAATAACAATTTTTCATTTTATAACACAATTCCGGGTATTTTTTGGATATTAATACTACACGGTGGAAGGAAAGTTTCTGCATACAAAAAAAAAAAAAAAGTTAAGGATCATTTGTATTGCTTTTCAAATTTCGTAGCACTCTAGGACTCGCTTTCGAAAACTTTCGCACAAGACCGACGTTTCGGCCAATGATATGGTATACCACTCTTGTTTTGCTCTCTCAATGAGTTGAAGTCTATTGGCAGGTTTTGGACTCCAAAATACTGAATCTTGAATGCTGGACCAGATATGTTCAATAGGATTAAAATCTGGCGAATTTCCCGGCCAGTCTTCCCATACTAGCATGAATAGACTTTTAGCAACACTTATTGGCTGTTTCGCCATAAGACACCGCGCACCGTCCTGCATTAAAATCGCTGTAGATCTATGAGGGAACTGCTTACGATTTTCAAATCATCACATTATTGGGGATTTCCCCATCTCGTTTTCAAATAAAACAAGCAATCAGAATTTTAAGTATATTACAATTGAAACGATGTATACAGAAACTTTCCGTCCACCGTGTATGTGAGAAATGCTATTTAATAAGTCTGAGAACGTCTACTCTAATACAAACGGGGAAAAATTACGGATTTTAACGAATTAATTTTTCCGGAACTTTAGAAAATGCTACGTTTATCAACTAACTCTAGGTTTATCAACTATCAGTTTAATATGTCGGTATTTTATTAGAAATTTTCTAAAATTTATATAGATATTTTCATATTTAATTAGTGATGAACACTACAAACAAAACACAAGGCAAAAG
Organism: Melieria crassipennis; assembly: GCA_963668005.1. Lineage (NCBI taxonomy): Eukaryota > Metazoa > Arthropoda > Insecta > Diptera > Ulidiidae > Melieria > Melieria crassipennis. The sequence continues at coordinate 32,508,008 of OY764963.1, read as the reverse complement.
CGTAACTTCCCGACATTCTTTTTGCGAGTTTTTCTTTCACACTTGGAGGTTTTGCGCCAGAAATGAACTGATGTATTTCTTAAAAAGCAATATTAAAACATGCATCGCTTTACGCCTTCGACTCTACACTTTTTGCCGCAACATATGCCTCGGAACAATTACGCAAATTCCCTTTGAGACAGGCCTGGAAGCGGCAATAGGTCGTGAGCACTTAGTGGTGCCACCCCCTCCCCCATTGGACGCCAAAGTGCATAGATTTTAATTACATTCCGGCATGAAATTACGAAATCACTGCGCAGCGCAACGAATAAAGCAATGCGATTCACCGTCGACCCACGGCTAACCCGCCCACACATGCGTTGCGTCGCGTAATCCTGGCGTCACTGACGAAGTTGAGCCAAAAATAGTTTTATAACTACGCGCAAACTAACATTATAGTTTATTTTTGAATGCAAGGCGAAGTTGCCGCTGCTCGCCTCTTGCCTATTGTTGTTGACAGACGCACACACACGAACGCGCACATTCCGTTTTACTTACACGTGCACACATACGCAGACGCTAAAAGTGACGATTCTCACATAAATTTATGCGCACCACCGCAGTCACAGGCAGACAGCCAGCAGTTAATGCGGGCGCACGGAAAGGAAGTCATGACCAAGCGTTTGCGTGTCAGCAGATCATTAAGGTGAGCTGCAACAGGAACTGCAACAAAGGCACCAACAACAATAGCGGCCCACAAAAGCGCAGATACGAACTGAGTTAAACGCGCACTAGCGTCAGGAATAGAGATCGACAAATGGCGCAAGTAAAGAGGAACGGAAACGTTCCACACAATGGGCCAACGCCGCCGATGCTTTCAAACAGCGAGATGAAAGGGCTTCCAAGGGCACATCGGCGGCGACACATATTACTGTCGTCAAATTAAACAGTTTTGGTCATATGTTAAAAAGTTGGAACTATTCAGCACAGATATTTCATATCAAAGAGAACATTTTCAGAAATTCATCTGTTAGACTCATAGAATGTCGACAGTGACTGTGATAAACACTGAAAAAATATAATTGACTTGTACATATTATTAAAAAAAATTGCAAATGGCATATGGTAAAAAAAAATTATATTTCCGGCTAAACGGCAGCAAATTAGTTGCTATAACACTGAAGCAACAGTTTGAAACTTTAATTTGTTATCAAAATTATACAATTCACTAATCAAGACATTTAGAAACCAAATAATGAGGGTAATCCCTCAAACGCGTAAACTCGTAACCCATGTAAAAAGTGTAAATTTACCTATTTTGGCACTCGTGTAAACCAGTCGTAAATTAGATGTTTGACAGCTCGACCAGAGTTCTAGGCAACATGTTAATGTTATTTTTTAGTTAAATTCTTTCATTTGTTATATATTTTACTTACGGTTTCCAGTTTTCTTTTTATTTGTTCTCGAATTTGTTTGTGTTCGAATAGTTCAAAAAGAAAACCATTTGCTGATCGCCGCCGGTCGGGCAAGGGTTGCACGCAAACTGAATTTTCATAAATTGTGTCATGAATTAAAGTATACATATTCGAAAAAGATTTCGCATAAAGGGGAATAACTGACCTCATTAAAAAATATTGTTGCATTTATTTAAGCTTACAGCCAAATAAATAGTTACAGTTGGTTTTAAGTGGAATTCATTTAGAAGTTTAAAGTTTTTATTTGCATTTAGTATAAAATTGGCAAATTGACTGAGTGGCTCGTGTGCTTTTCCGAGGCTGTTTACGCGTCGTTTTGCTCGTTTACTTTTCCGAGGGTCACGTAAACTGAGCTCTATACAAATTTTTACAGTTCGTTTACGAGGCTCGTAATTTTTCGAGGTTTACGAGGGTTTGACGCATTTGAAGGAATATCCTCAATAAATTTATCAATAATATTGATTTCACGAGTGGTTTAAAAAGGAATAAGTATATTAAAAAAGAACTCATTAAGAAAATGCCATGCGGAGAAACGGGAATTTGGCTAGAGATTCGTGGTCAACAAGAGACGGCGAGACCACGTCCCGGGATTCATACCGGTGAACACACGGTTGGCCACTATCCGCATCAAGGTTAAATACTTCAGCATCTGCGTAATTAGCGCGTGTTCCGTCGGGGAACACAAGGACGATGCGGCCAAAAATATCTTCTATGCTCGAAGCTCGTCTACGACGGGTGCCCGGCTCATGACGTCAAATCACCCGCTGGGTCTCGAATGCAAAGGTCGGGCAGTTCAGCCTCCGTACGATCACCTTGAACAACAGCTTGAGACTGATCGATTTCGCCGCGGCACGAAACATGTTAGTTAGTAAATTGTACCGTATTCCTGCATCTAAACTTCCATAAGGCCACCTGGCTATACCCCGATCAATCCACCCGCAAGCAAATTGTTCAAATTGCTATTGATGAAAGACATGTTTATAGCATTCTAGATGTGCGTACGTTCCAAGGGCTGAACATCGACTCGGACCACTACCTTGTTGCAGCCAAGGTCCGTATGTGTCTTTGCTCATCGAAGACTGCGTTGGTAAGCCGTGGTCACGCTGCAGATAGCTGAAGCCTATTCCATTAAACTCTTTGACCAGCTGAGTCGCTTCCCCTTTCCACTTGATTACATCGGGGTAAAACAGTATTTGTGGTCGAGAGGTAAGCAAGCGGCAGCGGTATCCTGCTACTTATCCCTTATCCTTTCGGACGGCCGAAGTTAGATTCCTTTCATATTGTACGCAAAGTTCACGTCTTCTTTGCTTTTAACGCTACAGTCGTCGGTGACAGAAGCACCCAACGAACTCACTTCATACCGTCTCGAACAAAGTTCCCATGGAGCGCTTCATCGTTTTGATAAAATGTGAGTGCGGCAGGTCGGAACCACCTGTTGAAATTTCGTTCTCCCTGCCCCGTCGTCGCTACTCGCAGTCAATACAATACAATAGGCTCCTCAGCCAGTTACCTTGGGCGTACTTAGTGTCAGCTGCGATGTGGTGCGGACATGCCATGCGAGTATGTTGCAGCAACAATAACAACCTCACTGCTTATTTTTAGCACAATAATTAAACTCGAGGTAAATTGCCCATAAGCAAATATAATTATTTAAATGGCTCTTTGTGGTTGACAAGTTTACCTGCCACATTGCACAGTGTCGTCATTTCATATGGTGAGTCGCCGAAATTATTTAAAGTGGTCGTATTTTGAAGACATTTTGAACAGATTATTTTGATAAAAGCGTAATATTATATGGAAAAAATGAAAAGAATCGGACGACGGAGGACGTGTCCCTTCTTCCATACAAACCAAAATTTCGATTAGTGATAGTTTTTGTAATATTTAAGATAGAGGTGAATTTTGAAACGTTCATTAAATTTAGCCCATATTAACATTTCGTTAAAAATGAGCATGACCAGCTTCTACATTTAGATTTTACGCCCACTTACACATTTAGCGAATTTTTAATGCAATTTTGTATGAATATTCGTATTTTCTTTCGATACATAATCCTTTTTTTAATGATTTCGTAACAAACATTTTTTCTGTGGCTAAATTGCAAACCCATACATGAAATAGTTGCGCAATTGTCAGCCGCGGTGCCTCTATAAATATGAATGCAAAACGGTGTAACGCAGGTTAACGAAATGTTTACATATCGATTCTACTTACTTTCAGCTATAATTGAAGCTCGATTGCGGTCAAATGAGAACTTTTTTGTTTAGAGACTGAAATACGCAGTTTGCACTAATTGTGCCTATGAATTTAAAAAGTAACAATACTAATAATATAACAATAATAAACAAAACAAAATTATGCTGCCACATAGCTACAATAATACTTAAAAGATTTGCAAAGTTTGATTTTTTTAGGAGCTCATTTAATTTTTTACAAATATTTTTCCGCTTCTACTATGTTTTGGCATCCAATAAACAAATTTGATGTTAACAAAAATGTTTAACTTTGAAGAGCCATTGCTACTAAACAAAGAATTTTTAACAATGTATTGTACATAATTGTTAGTTGGCGTATTTACAATAATTATGCATACTTGGAGTTTCGATATTAGACACCCATTGTTTTCCTATTTCGGCCACCTTGGCGACACTGTGCACCGCCCGTTCGTGTCATTGCAGGTGGCTGTTGTTATCTATCGGCTCTTGTTGTTGTGGTTAGTGTTTTAAGGGAGTGTTCCCGTCTAGAATGCCGATTTTAGGCTGTTTTTCAAAAAAATTTTGGAGCTACAAGGCAACATGCAATATTCTGGTTTTTTGCTTGTTGTTCCTTATTATTTGGAGAACATATTTGTGTCAAAAAAATTTATTTTCTAAGTACAAATTTTCAGTGGTCAATGTGACCTTGTTTTCACTGCTGGCCGATAAGAAATTTCGGGAGCCAGTAATCTGAAACAGAACAGGCCATATGAAAAAAAATTGTCCAGTTTTGCCACATTTTTTTACCTTTAGAGTGCTTGAAAATATATTTAACAATAATTTTTTTATGAAAACTTTAGTTTAGCATCCAATGAAAACTATCTAGAACATTTTCCCAAAATTTCAAGTCGATACCTCTCATAGTTGCTGAGAAAAGTTATCGGCCAGTACAAAAAATGTGGTTTCGAGAAAAACGCGTTGCGCAATGTAATGCGCAATGTATCAGCGGAGCAAAAAGAGCTGAGATTACTTCAATTAACATGCAAAAAAGTGGGTACTGAGTTTGCGGATTGAAAAACGACTTTGGGGGGTGATAGTATATAGTATAAGGTACAATAAAACGCCAAAAAAAAAATCGATTTTTTCAAACTTCTACCCGGGAACACCTCCTTAAGCCAAATTAATTTTAATTTCATGGAAATGAGTAAATGCATACACACAAAATGGCTAAGTTCAGCTAATCGTTTTATTTTTATGTTTTTTTTTTATAAAAAGCGAAATATTTTAAAATTTTAAAGTATTTAAAGTCTTAGGAAATCATTTTTAGGTAGGTATTGAATTGATTTTTAGTTTCTTGAGTTCTTTCTGGGTAAGGTTGCGAAATGTGTGTAGTAGAAGGCGTAATATGGAACTGTCCTTTGCCCGAATTTCAGTTAAAAAACCAATTTGAACCAATTTTTGATGATGTTTCGAATAGTTGAGATTCTGCTAAGCTGATCAGACTCGACAGGAACTTTGACCTCAAAAGCGTTCATGTAGAGCTGGGCACTTGCACAGTAAGGACTTCATTATTTGCAGATAAATTAGCGGAAATTAGTGCAAGCAAACATTTATTAAGTTTATTGTTCATTCAAATTCTATAAATAAAATTTTCTTTCAAATCGGCACTAATTTTTTCAACAAAGAAATTTAATAAATTTAATATTAAATAAATTTACAACAACGTGAACAATGTTGTCTAGTAATGAGGCTCAATTTAAGCTTGAGATATTCGTCAACAAGTAAAATTGTTATAAATGAGGTCCTGGCAACATCTCAAGTCCACGTATCATCCTGGCAACAACAATGCATCTAGAAAAAATTACTATTTTGGGCAGTCGAAGCATTAGGTAGTAGAAGTATTTCGTTGGATTTGGAAGAATGCAATGATTAGGAGACAGGGTTCTGAATGAAAAATTGATGAATTTTTAAAAAGTAAAATTTTAAAAGTAAAATAGTAAAGTGGTGGGGCGAAAATAATGCTGAAGCAATCGTCAAAATCAGTGACAGTAGCGGCTTAACGGGGGGGGGGGGGGGAGGGGGACCGCCCCGGGCCCCGGGCTGCGGGGGCCCCCGAGAGAAGCTTGTATATAAAAATTTAAGGTTTTCCAAAACTGAAACTTGTAAAAAAATATTTGCGCCCCACAATGCTTGTTGAAAGGTTGTTTGTCACTTTTATCCATTGAAAGAGACAGAGTATCGACAATTGACTTTGAAATTGCAATAACAAATTCAGTTCAATAAAAGCAAGAAAACATCCTTTCTAAATAACAATTGTTTGCAAATTTTCAAAAAATTTTCCCTCGAAGATTGCAATATTTAATTTTTAATTTAAAATTTTGTGCAAAGTATGCAAATACAAAATTCTAGGTTAAAAATTAAATATCGCAATTTTAGAGTTTGCTTGTAAACTAGTGCGAATTACGCAATTACTTAACCTCATTAAACTTTGTAGACGTCAAACAAATTTACAGTTATTATTATTATTATTATAATTATTGGTTGGATAACAACATATCGTCCCGAAAATTCCGGTTTCTTCTTTGGTAGACTCTTTTACGAAAGCAATTATATGCTCCTTGTAAGTAAGCTACTGCTACTGGGTTTTATAAAATATTTCTGTACATTTCTAAACTACTCGACACGAAAAATGCACCTAAAAATAAAAGTGTTTTCTAGACTGGAACTTTGAAATAGAATAAAATTTAGATGTATGAATCTACAGACTGAAATCCAAATCATGTATGTTTTCCCTACCTGACATATTTTGGTCCTGAAACTTCAAAATTGAAAATTTAGTTAAAAGGATGTCTTTCATTTAATACCCATATTTCCATCATTGCACAACCGCATATATTTAAAAAAATATTTGAAATGTGTATGTCCTTAAAATTTTAAAGTTTTTTAAAAAGGACTTTGGGCCAGAAAATGAAAAACTGACTATGCCAGATTACTATAAATGATCTCTAGTTTCACGTCTATATCCAAATTTGGATGGGTCTCGGCAAAAAAAAAGTTTTCGCACAGTGTAATAAATGTAAAGTTGATGTTTTTACTCACGCTCATAACTTTGTCATTTTGCTTTCAATTCTATTGATGTTAGGCTTAATATTTACTCAAGTAATATATTTGCTCAAAAAATATATAATAATAATATATCTTTCATCTTAGATTTTAAAACTAGGGGAGATCATCACTTTGTTACAACTTTCCTATGGGGAAGTCAGTAACTTCCCCAAATCTCATCTGATTTGAACCATCTATATATCACTAAAAAGGCTAAGGTAGTATCTTCTTCTTGAACGACGGACAGCTCGTGTTAATCAGATAATTCTTTCAGGAGGTATGTGCTCATAACTGAAACAACAGGAAAAAAACTCGTTTTTCGAAGATTTTGTGAAAACGCTTCTTAAAAAAATTTTTTTATTTTCAGTTTCGTGTTCAGCGGCCAAAGTTAGTCTAAAAAACACTTTATCTATGCACGCGATTGGCCCATTTTTTGTCGAGTAGTGTAATGATGCACTGATCGCAAAACAATCTAATCCTCCTGCTCGGGTTGCTTAAAATAATGGCCAGATCGTAGTAACGAAGCAAGATTTTCTGTCTGTTATTTTGAGTTTTAAGATGTCTTTTTGAAATGACGAGTTTGCTCTCCCAAAAGTTTTCCTAATTTCACGAAAGTTTTTATCAAATTTGGAAAGATTTAGTAAGATTATCCTTTTATCCATTTTTAATTTGCTTTCTATAAAATATCAAGCACATACAAGGTGCGTCCCAAAGTAAACAGGACTTTTGCAATAGGGACGTTTCTGGTGGCGCCATCTATGTGTGAGGACATGCGTTGGAAAGGTACATCTTTCATTCACATACTGTCTAAATTTCATGACATTTGGTCTAGTAGACGCCGAAATATCCCGCTCAATGTGACAGTATGTTTTTAACTTTGGTACGAGAATGTCGATCGAACAAAGAGCTAATATTAAGTTCTGTTTTAAACTTGGTAAAACTTTTACCGAAACGTTTAAATTGTTAAAGCAAGTTTATGGTGATGATTGTTTATCCCGTGGCCGTGTTAATGAGTGGTTGAATCGATTCAAGAATGGTCGTGAAGACTTGAATGACGACGAACACGTCGGCCAGTCGAAATTTGTGATTACTGACGATGCCATCAAAACTGTGCGTGATTTTATCAAAATGCAGCCAAAATCATCATTGGAATTGATGGAAATGGAATTGAACATCTCCAAAACATCAATTGATCGCATTTTAACCGAACATTTGGGTCTCCGTAAAGTGTGTTCTCGCTTCATTCCGCACACTTTAACCGACGACCAAAAAGCGCAGAGAATTGAGCACGCAAAAGACATCGTTCGGGAAGCCAGACGTGATCCAAATTTCTTGTTCAACATCGTAACCGGTGACGAAACGTGGTGCTTTCAATATGATCCCGAAACAAAGCGTCAAAGTGCCGAATGGAAGCACCCAGATGAGCCAAATCCGAAAAAAACCCGGCGTGAGAAGTCAAAAATCAAAACTCATCTCATTTGTTTCTACGATTCAAAGGGAATAATTCATCGAGAGTTTGTTCCACCGGGAAAAACAATTAACGCTTTGTTTTATGTTGAAGTTTTAAAGCGTTTGGTGCATCGCATTCGTCATATTCGGCCAGAATATCGCGAGGAAGGAAGTTGGCGTTTATTGCATGATAATGCACCGGCTCACAGAGCCCTAGTTACGACCGATTATTTGACCAAAAATCGCATTTTTACCATCAATCATTCACCGTATTCGCCTGATATGGCTCCCTGTGACTTCTACTTATTCGGTCAGTTGCATTTGCCGATGAAAGGAAACCGTTATAAGGACGTTGAGGACATCCAAAAGGCTTGTACCAACATTCTGAAGGCGATGCCGGCCGATGACCTAAAACACTCATTCCAAATGCTTTTGGACCGTGCAAAACGTTGTATCGAAGCAGAAGGAGAGTATTTTGAATAAATAAAAAGAATTATACAAAAATAATCATCCGTTTTCTTTATTTTATAAAAGTCCTGTTTACTTTGGGTTGCACCTTGTATATGTACATTTCAAAATAATTTTCACTTATTCTGCACCATTTGTGGGGGCCCCTCAGCCGTCGCCGCCCCGGGCCCCCGAGCACCTTAAGCCACCACTGATCAGTGAACAGCGTTACCAGACCTTAATCCACAAATTTTTGTTTCAAAATATAGAAAACATCGTTATAGTCCAATAGTTAATAGTTAATTTCAATAAACGAGCAAATTCCAGACCGCGAAACAGATCTTGATTCAACACCGCTCGAGTTTTTCTTCTTGGGTAAAGTAATCTTTGGTGTACGGTAGCAAACCACAATCAAATTACGAATTTCAATTACGAACATCAAAAGGGAAGTTATACCAGAGACATAACCGGATATGCTTCAAAAAGTTATGTGGAATTGGACTAATAGAATAAAGCACGTCACAAAAATACAAAAAATAGTTACATTTGAGTAAAGCCAAAAAGAAAACCTATTTAGTTGAACTGGCAGGCAAAACGTATAAACAGGGTAAAAGGTTAAGCATTGGCCGTTCGCCACGTGCATGTCTCCCATACCCACCAAACATAATTAAGCAGTCGCAATCTTTTTTCGAAATGTACGAACGAACAGTTCTAGCCGCGGCTGCTGGCGTTGTTATGGCGAACTCGTCCAAAATAGGCAGCGTTTATTTATAAGCAAATGAAAAGAAAAGTAACCAAACTGAGCAAGACAGACTGACGGAGTATTGTATGTAAGTGAGTGTGTAGGCATCATAACTGCATGCGCCCGACTTGCCATTGCCATTGTGTACTGGCCATTGGGCGTGTGAGTATATGTGTGAGTGCGGGTATATATATATATTGCCAGCCATCCCCAGATGTTTTCTATTGGGTTTACATCTGGGGAACAAGAATGCCACTCAAGACAGTTGAGATTTTGGCTTTCCAACCAAGTTTTCGTGGACCTGCTTTTGTGGATTCGTGCATTATCCTGCTGAAAAATAAATTATTTTTCTGGAAAGCTACGGCTACGGCAATTGTATGAAGATTATTGTCAATTTAATACTGTTTCTGAGTTGCAAACTGCGATTTTAGGTACGTGGGAGTCACTAACTCCAGAAATGCTTCTCCAGTATTCGAATTCGATGCCAAATAGGATTTATAATAATAATTAATAATAATTGACTGGCACGACAGCCCGCTTACGCGAGACTTAGGCCTAGCTTCCCGCAACCACCCGTGTTGTGCGTGTGAATTTGTACGCGGGTGGAAGGGACCTACAGTTTTATGCCGGTTCCGAACGGCAGGTTGGGAGCTCTTTCATAAGCAATTTTACTCTCAGAGGTTTGCCATTTCCAGCTGAAATAGGATTTATAGTCTTATTAATAATAATGGTGAAGCAATAAATTATTAATTGAAATTTAAAATGAGCTGTTGTTATAATTTCTTTTCTTAATCCACTTTCCCTATAGCAATGAAACACGTGTTTCGTTACTTTTTGCACACTTGATCAGCTTGCACAAAATATATAGTTAGTAGAAAAAAGTTGTTGTTGTTTTTTTTAAGGTGAACACGTGGTCGATCAACTGCATCATTAATTTTTTTTAAACACTTGCCGTTCTTCGTATTTCCAAAAAAATTATGTTTCCCTATAACTGTGAAACAAAGTGTATATGTAGTGAAATAGCAACAAAACAAATACGCAGGCGATAACAAAATATGCACTCACGTCGCTAAAGCACTCCGCAGGTTAATTATTTCACAGGCCAGCAAGTGTCAGCACACTTTTAGTGCAAGACTGTAGCCACCGTCACAAGCACACTCGCCACACGTGTAGCAGTCTAAGGACGCTTCCGCTGATGATTCGGCGTGGTTGGGCGCGCTACTTTTTGTCATTGCATTAACCTCACTTAATTTAACTCGATTGGCACATCCAATTAAGCAATTACCTTGCACACGTCACAAGGGAATGGATTGTCGGGTATTTTAAATAGAAATGTCGGCATTCTTGAAAGGAGTTCAAAGAATGCAGGAAGGCAAGAAAGGAAACGCGTGGTGAACTTGTTATTTGTCGAAATGGGCCAGTTGATTGGCTACGGAGATCGTGCGATTAAACGCCTCTACATTATTTTCTGTAAGGTTACATGAAGTCAGTGGTTTATGCGAACCAACCGGAAACTTTGGACGCCTTGAAATCACACATTCCGCGCACCATTGCCAAGGCACGGTCTCATTGCTTGAACAAATTGCACCCGCAGATTACGTCTTGTACGCACCAACCGCGGCGACCACATGCCCGATACTTTACACAAATGGCATACAAATATATTTCTCATAAAGTCAAGTAGTTATCAGTTGGAACTCATGTAATCTCATTACTTTTCCAATAAAAAAAAACACCCTATAATGTATTAAAAACTCACAGCCGTGTGCCCGTCTCTCCCTGAGTTGCGATGAGGATCCCCTGGAGAATAGATATCGTCACATCTGAACGTCTGACCGAACCGTTTGTCAACCGACAGGTACGCGATAACGTTGGAAGAAGTTAAAATATAGTAACGAAATTTGGTACAAACAGTGCTGAAACTTGCAGCAAAAATTAGTTGAAAAATTTGCCTTTCGCCTAAATTTAAGAGGTACTACCACTTTAAGATTTTGCAAAAACTAATTTCTTGTTTTTGATTTAAACTATACTTTAGAGTCATAAAAACAATAGCGTGCGCTGAGTGCCCGTAAAACTCCATACGCATTTTTCTCAAAACCACTTTTTGCAAACAGCGTGGACAGATTAATCGAACGCCATTGCATGGATCGATTTTAACCCATTTTCAGCCGCTGGTCGATTTTTCGACCAGCCACTTTGAAGGAGAGTAGCTCTGCACTTAGACATTATATCTTTGAACTTTTGATGCAGAAAATAGCTTTGGTCTTTTGGTAACCCCTCAAAATAATATTTTTTTTTAAAAACGGTAAATTTAGAGATGTTGGCGAAGGCACGAAAAAAGCATTTTTTTAGTCATATTTTGAATATTGGAAAATATATAACCTTTTCAAATTATTGATTTATTATTGAATATTTACGAAGCCTAAAGACCAAATTACCACAATCAATTGATATCCATAAGATTATGAAAATATTTTTACCTCTCAGCACCGCGTACTTTTCAGTGATCGAAAAATCGACTATTGGCCAGAAGTCGTCATGTATGTACTTACATATATAAGCCAACAATTGTTTGTTTTCATGCTTGATTATTATTTGACTAAAACTATGTACATATATATTTGTTTTTATTTGAATTTGAATTTTTATTAATTTATAAAAAAAATTTGTAAAAAAAAAAACACAAAAAAAATCCAAAAATATTCTTGATGAAGGTCCTAAATGTAAGTCCTTAAAATGAATTAAAAAAATATTGGCTATTTCTGGTAGCGGCCGAAAAAGGGTTAAACAGGGACTTAACTATTATAAGTTTTAGAAGAAAATAATTGCAATGTAACTATTAAAATGTAACATAAATTTTTTTTGTTGGTTATAATTATTATTAGCGACTATTAATTTTTACGTTGCATAATAACTGTTATGAGAAATAAATATTTTTTTCGTTCTCGATAATTATTATTTTGGGATTTTTTGGTTTTATGTGCTTTATAACTTTTATTTTTTACTTTTTTTATTTACGTTACCGATAACTATTATTAAACATTTTTTTGTTTTTACGTTGCTTCATAATTTTTATTTTTGATTTTTTTGATTTACGTTGCCGACAACTATTATTTCAAAGAAATTTTTTTTTACGTTCCTTCATAACTATTATGAAAGAAATATTTTTTTACGTTGCCTTACCACATTTTGAGTATAAATTGATTTTTAATTATTTAGTTCTTGGTGGAAGTTGGTTTTCTGCAGTTAATTTGCGTTCGTCAATTTGAAATAATTAAAAATCAATTCATACCCAAAATATAGTAATTCAACGTAAAAAAAATGTTTTCAAAATAATACTTATCGGCAACGTAAATTTAAAAAATCATTAGTAAAAGTTATGAAGCAACGTGAAAAAAATTGCTCAAACTAATAGTTATCGGTGACGTAAATAAAAAAATAAAAGTCATAAATAGAAGTTATGAAACAAATCCCAAAATAGTAATTATCGACAAGGAAAAATATACTTGTCACTTATAAGAGTTATTATGCAACTCAAAAATATTTATTACATGATAATAGTTATAGGCGACGTAAAACATTTCTTGTTGGGAATAATTATTATAAAGCAATAATTATAGAAATTTCTTAAATTAGGGCATTTTTTTTATTTCCAAAAATATGAATAATAATTATTTTAAGTCTCTTATTTTAAATTTTGAAATAGCTTCACAATTGCATTTTCTAAGGTAGTACGTTGTAATTACACAGTTTTGTTTTAAATATAATTGAAAATTTGTTTCCCAAAAAGTGGTCAATTTTTAAAAGATGCACAATTGCTATAAAATTGTATTTAGAGAAAAATCCCTACGTACAACCCTACGAATAATATGTTTTGCATTTTTGTTCCAGGTCGTACACTTAACGAGAAATCCGTTCACTTGTTTGGGAATTAAAAAGAAGCGGATTTCAACAGTGGCCGTTTTCCCCGCCATTTTGAATAAAAATAATAATACAATTTTAACATACTTGAATATGTATGCATTAAACTGAAAGAAACTCTTTTTGTTTCAGTAGCCGCGAAATAAATCGTCGAAGTTGGGCCGTTTTTGGACGCTAGTGTTGTTACCCCTTAAAGCATACTCATATGGTAGTTAAAAAACCGCTAAAGTTCGTCTGAATGTAGATAATAAAAGAATAATCAACTATAAAATGGGTTTAGTTTGCCTTCATTGTGAAAAGTAGCTATAACAGGTTAGGTTACGTTGCGGTGGCTGCCTCTGTATGAGACACAATTAGGCCTCTTAACGGGCCCGTTGTGATACCACAGATTCCACCCGTTTGAAATGCGTATGCAACACTGTTTTTTTCAACATGTGATACAACACACATTTCAAACGGATTGGGAAAGGGAGGGGAGGGGACCTACAGTTTAACGCCGAATCCGAACGGCGATTGGCAGTTTATTCTTTCACACTTGGAGGTTTTGCCATTGCCTGCCAAGAGCGCACTTGTGCGATTCTTGTAATTCTCATTCCCTTCATGTGGATAGCGATAGAAGTAGATGAGTATTTTTTCCAGCCCAAGCCAGGAATCGAACCCAGGGCGTTCGGTATGAGAAGCCAGCGCGCTACCCGCTGAGCTATCGAGGCCGAGCTATAATAATATTAGCTGATTTTTTTTTGATGGTGGATGACATTGAAACATTTTACAGTTCGATCTATGGGTTTTAAATTTCGCTTTGCTTGCCCCTCAGGGCTTAGAGATTTCAGAGGGCTGAGTAACCGTTATCTATATTTGACAGGTTAGAGGATAATAGGTGAGATCGACCAATCGCGGAGAACCAAGGATATGGATTATCATCCGAGGTAGGGGCACAATAAACCTACTAGGTTGCAGTGCGCAAGGGCATTGTCCCTACCCATTATCATTACATTACATTACATCATCCGAGGTAAGTATAGTCAGTTATTCAGTGAAATCATATTAACTCTCTTGACCTATGCTTTCGCTTAGAAGTAAATGAAAAATTAAGTTATACATGCAGTAACAAGAGTTCAATGGAACATAAATTACACTGGTCTGCAACGAAATCCTCCTTTGAATAAAAATTTGATAAATACTCGTATGAAGAGCTTAACATGCTAAATCTAGATTTGCTTCCTATTGTTTGCTGTCACGTATATGTTTTTTAAAATTTTTTTTTTAAATACCTCGAAATCCTGTATTTTTTGTGAGTCATTCTTGCACTAACGCTAATTTATTCAGTCTCATAATCATATTTTTCCACACAAAAATGACTTGGGTTGATAGAAAGAGAGAGAACGATATCGACTGATGGTATGTTTACAGCACTGGTCGGCAAAGCTTACTCATACGAGCAGTACGCTCAGCACACGCATTCTTACGCTCTTTCAATCAGTCGTTGTTCAGACAATGACTACATGACGCGAAACTCGGAGGGGTCACGAATGCTAATTCGGTAAAACCAGGCCCCAGAGTCGCAAATTCGGTAAAACCAGGCCCCAGAGTTGATTAGGGTTCGCAAGGGCAAGGGCTGCTGGTGCGTTCGATGTTTATTTGCAAATAAAATAATTGGTTTTTTTTTGCTTTCATTCTGTAGTAGGTTTATAGGAAATTGATTGCAAAAAAATATTGTTGCTGAAAAACGTCATAAGTATGTTGCCTCGTGTTTTAATATGATTTTACTTCAGTTTTAGCTGACTGCCTCAAAACCTTAACGTTTGCATTGCTTGAGTTGCAGCTCTGCGTTTGAAAAGAGTTCAACTTGCCATCACTGTTTCTTGCTGCACTAGAAACGGCAAACTCAATGAGACATGAACTGAAGGAAAAATCAACCGAATATCTGCTAACTTTAGCGTATGAAATAATTTATTTCTGTTTTTGGTTGGTACGGGTTACAATCAAAACCAGTAAAACAAGGTGGTTTGCAATGCTATATTTACAGCGAATAAGAAAAGTTAGCACTTTAGCACTTCCAAAAAATATCAGTTTAACGCCATTTTTATACTTTAATTTTTGCGTATTATTTTTAATACATGTTGCATAAAATTGTACATATGCACATACATACATATATGCATACATATGTACATATACTAAAATAAAATTCTTAAAACGAAAAATTCAAGTGACACGTATTTTTAGGTCATAAAATCCCAACTAAAAAATTCAAGTTTGTTTTAAGTTATGAAATTTTGAAAACTTCTTCTAGTAGAATTACGAAAAACTCAAAAGACCTATTTTAAAAAGCATAACACACCAGCTATGTAAAATAAATCCAAAAAATAAAATATTAAAATGTATGACGTTCCGAAATTTAATTATGATATAGGTGAACATGTTTTCCATGTTTACACACAATTCACCAAAAAAATGTACCTGCATTTTTGTCAGATTTCAACAGCTAATGCAGGGTTGGCATGAAGCCTGTGTTTGACTACTACTTTGGTAAATAGTCGATACTTTTGGGAACACTGAAAATACAACTATTCTGCGAGAACAAGTGCAATACTGATTTTTGTATTCATTTATTCTTAACCTTTCTGCAGGCATCCGGTTCTGGCCAGACCACATCGAACTTCTGATCCACTTTAGTAATGTTGTAGTTAAGCTATCGAGCTGATATTTCATGATATCCTCAACTGATACTTTCTAAGTACAAAAACCATGGCCTCGCCAGACCATGGTGTATTTTCATAAAAATTTGCCAGTTAGTTACAATTTTTTTTGCTATTTCCCACGTAATTATTGTCAGAATGCACAGTGATTCGACTCCATACAACCGTGGTCCGTTCATAAAATTTTGTATACTAGTTAATCATAGTCTGCTGAATTGACTGCTTAAACTGTTGTAGTTTGGCAATGCCTGAGACTTAAATTTGCAAATTTTGTCATTTTTGGAAAGCTACAGCACCAAGTGTGTTGGCTAAATTTTTAAGATTTTACATTTAATCGGTAACGTCAACATTGATAATTCCAAAGAGTAACAGAAATTGTCTTAGGACCCTTTAGTTTTGCAAAAAACGAGAATAATAGACGTATGTTTCGCATTTGTGCAGATTTTTTCATTTTTCATGTTGATTGCATACTTTTAGGGACGACGAAATAAATTTTGTCAAAAAAGATGTGTTTAGACCACTTTTCAAATTGAATTATTTTCTGAAATCGGAAGATATCGAAGCATGTAATTACATTATCCGACAAAGAAAGAAGTCTTAAAATACAAAAATCCAGGAACATACTTTCACATACTTTTTAGATATTTTCCTCTAAGTTTAGCCAATTTTCAGATTTTTAATTTAGAAAACTATTTTTGATTAAAAGTGAAGTAAAAGCCTCAACTTTGCAAATTTTGAGAAAATATTTTCTTAATCTGCCACATTTTTTCTTAATCTATATTGAAGGTTTTAGCAACTTCTTGGTAATCATGTATTTTTATAATTTTTTTTACTCAATAGACTAAAAAACAGAAAATATGTGTTTACATTTTTTTGTGAAAAAAGTTTCAACTTTGAGCCGCTTTTGCACAGAAACTAATTAATTTTTTGCACAGATTTTTTTGGGTTTTCTTAGTTGGAGTTTTACCTTTCAATTGCCATCAAAATCGTTAAATTCTGAGACTATAAATTTTTTGAATTTTGTCTATGGAACGAATCACTGTGGAATGGCTTAAAACATTTTTTCGTTTGTTCCTTATTCAGTCCTTTACGGAGCATACGACTTCAACTAGGCTTTTCCATCTGACTCGATTTGAATCCCTCATTTCGTGCCATCCCATGTAATCGTGACATACGTTAGTTGGCGCAAAATCTACCTGTTCCAAGTGTTTTTCTCTCGCCTTGGCTTTTATTTTCTTTTGGGTTAGAAAATTATTGTTTTCGTTGGAAAATATTGTCTGAACATATTAAAAATTAATATTTATCCATTGTACTCATGGCTATGTTCGTGTTTTGGTGTCAATTCAATTACATTCCAGATGTGAAGGAAGTATTTGTTGTCTTGTCGTTCCGGTTTTTATCAATTGGATTGTTTTCTGTGGCAGAGATGGAAGGAAGGGAAGGCTGTTTTGAGGATTAGACTTGGTTTTTGAACCTCGACACTGGAGTAAAAATCAGAGAGGACAATTTCTCTGAAAAAATTGCCTAAGCAATAGCGGAAACCAATGCTCAAGAGCAATAAAAATAAGATATTAATTAATTTGCTGCTCGAAGTAATATTTGGCCCTGAACAAAACGAAGCTTCTGATACTGATAGAAAAAATGGTCGTTTAAATAGTTCAATGTGAAGATAGCGACGACGAAGGCGACAAAGAAAACGGCCAGTTCAACCTGAACAATAACATGTTGAGCATGTTCTGCATGTTTTTCTTTGGCAAAGCAGTTCAGCATTGTCAACAGTTCAAGGAATCCAATGCCCAATGTAAAATCTCAATGTTTTTGACGCATGTAACTGAATTATATCGTTGCAATAATTGCATTGGTCAAGCAGTTGAAGCAGATTTACATTTATAAAATTTCTTTCTTTTCCTTTTTTTTTGGATTTCAAAATTAATTCATTGAAGTTGAAACTAGCTAGTTACTTAATTATTCTAGTATATTTGTACCGTTTTACGTAAATAAAATGTAGGCAAGCAAAACAAATCAATGTGTTCACACTTTCTGGTTTTTTTATATCCTTAACAACAATCCTCGACTATCCTCTTGTTTACATCATGGTCTGGCCAGATCATGGGAGCTACTACTAGGTTTTAAGTGGGTGATCACAGAAGAGGTAACGCAAATAATAAAAATGTTTGCAGAATTCCATATTGTTACATCAAATTGGATAAATGAATTTATCCACCAAGGGGGGGGATCCATCCCCCTAATCCCGCCCCCCTGGGGACGCCACTGCTCCTCCGAGTTGCGCGTCACGTAGTCACTGGTTCAGACAGCAACGAAGCAACACGTGTAGTGGTTGCGTTGATTTTTGTCTTGTGTACGCTGCAAGAAATTTTATGTATGAAAAAAATAGATGCTTTTGTTGTTGTAGTTTTTGTGTGAATGCTTTTTTGTATTGGCGATTGGTTTCTTATTCGCTTTTCGGTTTAATTTTATACAGTGTAGAAAAATTACTTTGCGCTTACTAACACCATCTCATTGTCAATTTTGCCGACCCCTGGTTTACAGTAATGCATACGCTTGCGCAGTTCTCGCTGTGACTCCGTGGCGCTCAGTTCGATTTAAAGTTGTAAAGTGATTGTTACTGATTTTAACCTAGTATTTCGGTAAGTTTTATATTATACTAGCTGACCCGGCGAACTTCGTCCCGCATGACATTTGTTGTTTTTTTATAATGAAATACGCGAGATGGCGAATCAATGGCGATGCAAATTGACGAAGAAACCCAACTAAAGGAAGAGGAGGGAGCTACTGATTAACGCAATCGAGGCCCTCAAATAAGCAATGTTGCTGCTAAGTTTCAGTAAAGAAATGGATAGCGCTTGAACCATATTTAAATTATATTGGCAGGGCTACGCCCCCTTATTCAATACCCGCACAATGCCCTCTGTCGAAGGAGAAAATGGTAGGTTCGTACTAAGTGTCATTGCTGAGCGACTTATAGTCACAACAAATGTACCACGCCCCTTGTCCAACGCCCATCAAATATTACCAGTAGAATGACTCATCTATGGGACGACACTATACTAAATTTCAATGCTGTGCACTTTACAATTTCGAAGATATTCTATATTAAAGATTTGGCTTGTATGGGTGGTGCCACGCCCCCCTGTCCAATACCCGCCTCATTCCCTTTGTCTAAAGATATGAATAAATGTTAGGTTCGTACTTAGTTTCATTGCTGCGCGATTTATAGTTTAGCGGAATAATAATAATAATTGACTGGCACGACAGCCCGCTTACGCGAGACTAAGGCCTAGCTTCCCGCAACCACCCGTGTTGTGCGTGTGAATTTGTACACGGGTTGAAGGGACCTACAGTTTTATGCCGGTTCCGAACCGCAGGTTGGGAGCTTTTTCAAAAGCAATTTTCACTCTCAGAGGTTTGCCATTTCCAGCTGAGAGGGCAGCCACCGAAAGAGCAAACGAGTTTTCCCGTTATTTTTTTTTTTTTTTAGGTGTTATTACAGGCAGTATTTGAACCTGAGGTTGCTGCCTGCGACTCGCGGTCCAACGCACTAACCAACTGAGCCACGGCGGCTGTAGCGGAATAATAGGGTCACAAAAAATGTGCCACGCCCCATTTCCAACGCCCATCAAATCTTACCAATAGAATGACACATCTATGGGACGACACTATACTAAATTTGAATGCTGTGCACCTTACAATTTTGAAGATATCCTCTATTACAAATTTGGCTTGTATGGGCGGTGCCACGCCCCCTTGTTCAATACCCGCACAAAGATATAAATAAATGGTAGGTTCGTACTTAGTTTCATTGCTGTGCGACTTATAGTTCAGCGAAATATTTGGGTCACAAAAAATGTGCCACGCCCCTTGTCCAACGCCTATCAAATCTTACCAGTAGAATGACTCATCTATGGGTCGCCGCTATACCAAATTTCAATGCTTTGCGCCTTATAATTTCAAAGATATTCCATTATTAAGATTTGGCTTGTATGGGTGGTACCACACCCCCTCGTCCAATACCCGCCCCATTCCCTCTGTCGCAGGACATGACTAAATAGTAAGTTCGTAGTGAATTTAATTGATGTGTGACTTATGGTTCCAAAGTTATTATCTGAAAATATGCAGAATTCACGGTCAAATATGGAATGAATTTTCCGACTTTTCCAATAGATTTTCCGGAGTTTTCTTTTCGCACGAACCTGAACTGACTTAATACGAATCCAACAAAACAAACCCCATGAAAATCGGCCGTTCCGTTTGAGCGTGATGCTATCACAAACATACTGCCACTCTCTTTTATATATATAGATATAGATTGATACATGTAACGAAAATTTATGTGTAATTTCAACTATAGAGCAAAATAGAATCACGTGAGTAGAATATTATTTTAATTTGACAGCAAATTTAATTTTTTTGGTCGATTCGTCGCGAAACTCCAGTAGAAAATATGAAGAGAAAAAAACTACTAAGTAAAATGATAGAAACAACATGTAATTACATTGTGTTATGATTTTTAATGTTTTAGTGTAATTATATGTAATATTTTGTCCTAATTATTAAAACGATTATTAATTTTTTGAACAAAAAACTATTTTCTTAAAAATTCCTTTAGAAAAAAATATATACGTGATACAAATTTTTTAAAACCCAGTTTCTGTTGAGAAATATCACACCTATAATAATCGTGCACAATAATATATTAAGGAGTGCAAAAACAATTTTTTTTGCAGACCAGTGTTATAAGCGAATCATGGACGTCAAATGAAAATATAACTCCAATTTTCATTAAAAAAATAGATGGAATTCGAACACGGTTACTTATTTACATGACATTTCATTACTTACTTACTGACTTGGCGTAGCTGCTGGATGTTAAGCTAAGATCCCACTATCGGCGCATTTCATGTACCGATAGTGTGAACGCACCAAATTTAAAAAAACGCGACGATCTGGGCCGAAATCGGGCTGAGTTTGGCCGATCGAAATCAACCGCAATGTGCCGATAATGTGAACGCTCTTTGGCCCAATGTAGAGCAATCGAATTGTGAAAAATGGGCCAATTTTAATCGGCCACTTGCTAAAAAGATAGCGGTTGTAAAACGGAGATTACTTTTATTAGCGCGGGAGCAGTTTTTATACTTGCTTTTTTCGCAATTTATTTGTGTCTACTTTTTTCTATTTTTTTTACCGGAATCTGGAACAAGGTGCGTAATGAAAACATTTTACATTGGGTGGAATATATATCTATAGGTAGAAATACTGTACGTTTAGGTAATTATTTTTAAGTACACCGACAATTGCATCGCAAACTTCTGGAACAAACTTGGATATTGTGTTTGGAGCAATTCGAAAAAAGCTGAAGGCTTTTCTAGGTATCACCTGTAGCCAAATAACGAAGGGTACAAGCTAAACGCTGACATACCGGGATAGCTTTTCGAAAATAAGTAAATGTCTTGTTTTTTAATTTATGGTGAGATTAGTTCAATTAATTCGTTAAAAGCGCGTTCATTCATACGAGCATAATTTATAAAAAGAAAATGTTGGTTGTCGACTCCACGAAATTCCCGCAAAGTGCTCTCATATGCACCATGGGTACATCTCTTCTTCAACTAATCTCTCACGCAAATGCTTCGTTTTTTAGCTATTCTTTTTGTTTTCCGCTTTCCTTTTTTTTAATTAATGACGCGACAATATACACGGCCACACCAATTTTCTGTTTTCGCAAGTAATCCATTTTCACTGAGCGGAATTGGCAAATCAATCAGGACTTATGATCAACGAGAACATACATATCGCTCCTTCGCTGCAAGAACGTCATAACTCAAAAAAATTTTTTTTTCGGTTTATGGCAGCCCTATGTGTATCTGCATATGATCGATCATCTGTCAAAACCACGTTGTAAACAAATCTATACTTTACGGGATACACACTTAAGTGTCTCTATTACAAACCGCGCTCCCGAAATTTCTTAAACGGTAATAGAGTATCATCTCAGTTGTGTCAGTGCGATCGCGTGGAGAGGTTAGGATTTAGCGGCGCAATAAAGAATTAATTTGGCTTACGACTGTTTTGCGATTAAAAGTAAGTAAATTGATGTGTACGTTTTGTGAGGCAATAGTGTATTATTTAGTGTTGTAACAGTAACACATTCAAGAAAAAGAGAACGTCAAAATGTATTAAATTAAAATGTGCCCTTATTTATGCAAACAAATCGCTGTTGCATTGTCTTAAGTTGTGATATGACGTTGTTGTCTTTGATAAAACGTATTTTTCCAATTTGTAATTATGTATTATTGCATAATGCGTTATTATTGCTCCAAATGTGTAGTCCATACTTGAAAACTGCGGTGAAGTAATTTGGGTTAGGACTTTATTTCCATAAAAAAATGAACGTTTGTTCGAATGAAGCCAAATGTTTTAAAAAAAAATTGTATTCGACCAGTGTGCAAACCTTTCACCAGGTTCTTCTGATTCTGTTGAGAGTTGGCTGTCCAATAATTCAAGGTGATGCACAGTGATTCGACTCCATACAACCGCGAGACAAAATTAGAAGGAGTGGTCCGCTCTTCATAAAATTTGGTATATTGGTTAATCATGGTCTGCTGAATTCAAATCTTTATCCAAAATCCAGGAACATACTTTCACATACTTTTTAGATATTTTCCTCTAAGTTTTGCTAATTTTCAGATCTTTAATTTTGCAAAATATTTTAAATTAAAAGTGAAGAAAAAGCGTCAGCTTTGTAAATTTTTAGAAAATATTAAAAGCGAAAATGGCCACATCAGTTTTTAATCTATATTGAAAGTTTTAGCAACTTCTTGCTAACCATGAATTTTTATGATTTTTTTTAATCAATAAACTAAAAACAGAAAACCTGTGTTTACATTTTTTTTTTAAAACGTTCCGACTTTGAGCAGCTCTTGCAATTGCACTAATTATTTTTTCGCACAGAGTTTTTGGGGTTTTCTTAGTTGGAGTCTTACCTTTCAAATTACATCAAAATTATTAAATTCTGAGACTATAAATTTTTTGAATTTTGTCTATGGAACGAATCACTGTGTGATGGCGTAATAAATGAATATTTAAGCTCATGTTTGCACCGATACGATATAGTTTTGTATATGCACCAGAGATCTGCATGCGGTCATATTTTAATCGCTCAATATGTATTCGTGTAAAATGCGGTGCGATATGTGCCACTGCTCAAAAAAACGGATATCAGTATGTATCCCCACCGCAATGGTTCATTCATTCCGAATACTACACCTTTTCAAGTTCGATTTCAGAAAGTGTAAAATCAATTTCAGAAAGCGTAAAAGCAATTTCAGAAAGCGGAAATTCAATTTCAGAAAGCGTAAATTCAATTTCAGGAACATAAATTTAATTTCAGAAAGCGTAAAAGCAATTTCAGAAAGCGTAAGTTCAATTTCAGAAAGCGTAAATTCAATTTCGGAAAACGTAAATTCAATTTCAGATACATAAATTCAATTTCAGAAAGCGTAAATTCAATTTCGGAAAACGTAAATTCAATTTCAGATACATAAATTAAATTTCAGAAAGCGTAAATTTAATTTCAGAAAGCGTAAATTCAATTTCAGAAAACGTAAATTCAATTTCAGAGTAAATGTTGAATTTATTTTGGTTGTATTTACAGAGATTTGAAGCAGTAACATTTTTTATAATACGTTATAAAAGAAATATCTATCTATATCTAAATATCTGCTTGCCAAGAAAAAGAAATGTTTACCATCATGTCATTCTGCGCAAGAGCATCACCGTGAAACGTCGAACTGTGCTAGATTGCTCTGGCGCAGTCGCCTCCAGTAACAGTGCACTTTGCATCGTCCACTATTTTTTCCAAATACTGGAGCCGCTGCTCCATAATGGCAGGTGATCGGACGTGCGGCACAGTCATATGCGACTTAACGTACGACTTTATTTTTGACCATATGTTTTCAATTGGATTGAGCATCGGTGAATAGGGATCCAAACGTAGCACTTCCGCAAGACCACCTGAGTGTGCTGCTACGGCTGTTTCCATCGAACTATGGCATGGTGCATTGTCGCACGCAATAACAAGGTCATTTACGTTATTGCCATTTTCCTGCCATTTGTTTATTAGGCCTTGCACTCATTCGGAGCAGGCTGCAGATTTTGAGCACCTGCGACGCTCCAAAAGCAGCACACCTCCTGTGGCCCACCTTGTTCCATACGTAATTCAAATATTGGGGAAAGTGCATTTTTCATAAAACATTTCTGAAATTGAATTTACGTTTTCCGAAATTGAATTTACGCTTTCTGAAATTGCTTTTACGCTTTCTGAAATTGATTTTACACTTTCTGAAATCGAACTTGAAAAGGTGTAGTTTTCTGAAATTGAATTTACGCTTTCTGAAATTGAATTTACGTTTTCCGAAATTGAATTAACGTGTTCTGAAATTGAATTTACGCTTTTTGAAATTGAATTTACGCTTTCTGAAATTGAATTTATGTATCTGAAATTGAATTTACGCTTTCTGAAATAGTTTTACGCTTTCTGAAATTGAATTTACACTTTCTGAAATTGAATTTATGTTTCTGAAATTGAATTTACGCTTTCTGAAATTGAATTTACGCTTTCTGAAATTGCTTTTACGCTTTCTGAAATCGAACTTGAAAAGGTGTAGTAAACCAAACGAACGAATCATCAGCTTGCAATACTAAACGATCGCAAACTATCACATCTTCATTTCACTTCGGCTATGCGGTGCTGCCGATGATCCAAACGAACTATGCACTTCGGAATGCGGTGGTGCGAATGATTCAAACGAAGACGGCAATGATCGGCAGTGATCCAAACGAAAAATGGAAATATTCGTTTGAATCATTCGCACCACCGCATTCCGAAGCGATATGAGAATGCGGTGGTGCGAATAATCCAAAGGAAAGATGGAAACACCGCATACCACCGCATTTTCATATCGCTTCGCACTTGTTCTTTGACTCTCATTGTGATTAAGCATTCGTAGAAAAGAAAAGAAATGACAGGCATTTTTTAGGATATACCCAATTTTTTTATGTTTTACAATAAATGTATACATACTTAAATAATAAATTTAATGTAATAGTTTTAAACATGAAATGAAAAAATGTCCTTTATCGAACGAAGTAATATTTAATTCATTACACGTGTTATATAATAATTAATAATAATTTGTAATGGTACAAATTTTTAGAGTACGAATGGTCGAAAAGTCGATGGCTTTGCCCGTTGTCATAGAGTATTTCATTGATGTGGGTCCAATTACCGACAATTGATTCAATCATCATACATTTGGAGTTCCATCGTGTTTTTAAAGTATTTAACCATTTTTGTTTTGCATGATTCTATAACTTTTAGACTTCAACTTGCTTAAAAAATAGCAGCAGTTGAGGTGGCAAAATCCATGCCACAAACATTTCTTCCAAATGCGTATACCTGCTTCATACGCTTCGCGAATTGTGCATTATGTATACTTGTATGCATTGCTTTCAATCACTGCAAACAACGCATACCGCATAATGATTGAATTTGGGATACTTATGATTTGCGGTGCTTATGAGCAGTAGGTAATAAAAATAATGAGTATCAATGCGGTGGTAACCAAAATTGCGCGACGCGAATTGTGCAATATGCATCCGATTACGAAGTGGTCGTGTAAGCAATACGCGAAATGAATCGATGATCGCAAACTCGTTCGGGTTTTGTATGCGTGCGGTTGCGATACTTATGTTATGCGGTGCTTATGTGTAGTAGGTAGTAAAAAGAATGCGTATTAATGCGGTGGTATCCAAAGTTGCGGTACTCATTGCTAATCTCTGATATGCACCTCATAATTGTGTGACCGTCCTTTTCCCAGCCGACTTACTATGATCTTTTTAACGGCATCCCAAGCAATCTATACATCCCCAATAAGTACAGAATCAAAATGTGTTTTTCCATTAAATTTCGAATATCTGGTCCTTTGCTAATTTCCATTATCGCTACTATTTTAACTGCAAAAGTGATTTACATGAGATTAATATGCAGTATAGATCTTTAAATGCTTCGTTACTAGAAGTTACTTATATAATTTTAGCTTTTATGGTTTTCAGGATATTCAGGGATATCAAATTAGTTTATGTCCTTGATATTCATTTGACACAATTTTTCAAAAAAGGATATTTTTTCTTCACTTCATACCATTCACTTCATATCATTGGCTTTCAGCTGACGTAAATATCATCTTTTCTGACATTTGAGTCAAAAGATATGATGTTTTGAAAATTGCAGCTAGTGACACTAAGCCGCCATTTTTTAACTGCATTTAAAAAAACTCGAACTTCCCGGGAAAAATTCTCTGGCACTTTTTCATGTACCGATACCCTCTATCGAATTAGATATGCTTGGCCTTGTCCCTCAACATTATTCTTTAATTTGTTGCACTGTGTGATTAATCGATATTAATTTCAAAGCGGTTTTCTGCTACTTAGTAACTTGTGTTATGAAGAAAACCGTATGTTTCTTAAACAAACATGAAACTGATTCATGCATTTGAGGGTAAGGTTGAAGTGAAATTCTGATATTTTAAATTTGAAGAATTTGTTTGTAAAAAATTTGTAGACAATTTAGAGAGCATTTGCAGTGATATTAGAATATAGTTAAAAACGACAAAAATGTAAAAAACTTTAAGTTTGAGCACAAGTTCAAAGCATTGTTCATCTCATCCGTCTGCAATTAAAAGAGTCCGCATCTCTTTGAGAGTTGGAAAAATAAAATATTTTAAAACAACAAAATAATAGCTGCAATACCCACAATAACTCTTGTTTTTACAAATATATTAGAATATATGTACTTAGAATACTGCAACACCGGTTGACAAAACATCGACAAATTTTTGTTGTATGATTTGTTGTTAAGAAATTTATGAAATTGCTAGTTAAAGACTGGCATTCGCCTGCAACGTGTAACGCGTCACAGTTCAATACGCATGCTATATAATTAACTAAATACTATTTTGACATTATGGGTCCTTCATTGCGTATACGTAACAGCGTTTATGCTACTGACACGCAAAATACGCGATAGCCCGAATTAAAAGGGAAAATAATGTTCAATAGATTTTCATGACATTGAGTCGTAATTGTCAGTAGGTAACATTTTGTCACATTTTTGTGTATTTATTTTACTTTTTTAGGACAGCAAAATCGAATAATTCAGCAGTGTAACATAAATCGCCAATATCGCGTATATACCTATACAAAAGTTTCGCCTTGCGTTTGGGGTCTTTTGCATCGGAAGAAGTGTACGTATCTAACGTCAACAGCGCATCTTTAAAATCATGTAAGCGTGCCGAAAATAACTTTGCCAGCAGTCGTGGCGTTACATTTATTACAAAGTTATGTATAAAAATTTAAAGTGAACAGTCAGCAGCAGAGTAACGGTATTTTTGCTTATATTTCAATTAGCTCAAATCCCTGCGGCGCGCATACTTTGCCATGCCATTAAATTCAAGCGTTGAGAGAATATCACGCAGAAATATGCGAAAGGAAACAGGTAGCAAATGGCATGGATCCAAGTGGCGCACGTAAAAGGCGCGAAAATGTCCATTACGCAAAATTAAATGGAAAATAACATCCCATAAAATCCACTTAAAATGATTATTTACTCTGCGCACACTTTTGTAAACGATAGAAATCAAAAGCGCCGCCGCAGCGCCGGTACAAAACCGCAATACGCACTCACACATAGTCGCACCCAAGCATACACAGCACGCTTTAGGCATCTAACAAACGTTACCAGCAACACAATGCAATAAAAACCAAGCCACAAGCAACAAAAAGCAACGTCACCGAGCAATTGTCGATACTGGGTGCCAGGGGCGGATCCAGAAAAATATTTCAGGGGGGTTTTTAGTAAGTAATTTTTTAATATTCATAAATGTTTATGTGTATGTATTTATTATAAAGATATTAATTGAAAAGATATATACGTGTATTTTGCTTATAACGCGAAAGATAGTTTACGCTTACGCTTTTTTGCAAGCTCGTCTAAAATGTTGGTTGGATCAACTTCTATGTCTCGATGCACATTAAGGGCCAATTTTTCAGTACGAGTTTAAACCCAGTTCAAACGTAGTTTGCTTGAACTTCGTTTACATTTAAACTTTGTTTAAACGACAATGCAGTTTTTCAGTGCTGGTTTAACTGGATCAAATTTTAGGCATTTGAGTGTGGCAATACTGGCAATATTTTTATCTAGATAATAATTTTTCTTTGTTTTGATTGTCATTCGTAAATAAATTCTTTGCGCTCAAAAAATGTACTTCATCAAAAAATTCAAAATAAGCAAACGTAGCGCAAATTTTCCGTCTCGGGAAAGTGAAAGGTTTCTTGTACTTGTAAGGGGGAAATACACAAGTGTAGGATGCTTTATATGAGGACCGATGAGCTGTAAAATATTATAAGCAGAAGCTTTGCTCATGCGCAAGCGACCGTAAAAGTCCCTGACGCCCAAATAAATGGAAATGGTCCGGCCGTATTCTAACATTTCTTTTTACGATTTCTAACATTTCTGCATCGCTATAATCTTCCTCGTCACGAATTTGCCCACTCATTGCTATTTTTAGTCGAATTATATTTATTTTATATCGAAAAATTGTAATTGCGCTTTTCAAATTTCCAAAATAAATGAACTGTCAGACTGTCAACTGGCAGTTGACAGTTTAAACTTAATGTAACCGTTCAGGGTTGGGCGTTTAAACTTCAGTCAAATATGACTGAAAAATTCGATTTTACGTTTAAACTACGTTTAAACTAGAAACTGAGTTAAACTCGCACTGAAAAATTGGCCTTAAGAAGTGCCAAACCAAATAATCCTTCTTGCCCAATGCTGCTCCATAAATATGTTTGCAATCGACGTAGTGTTGAAAATGACCTTTCGCTTGTTGCAACAG
The DNA here is from genome assembly GCA_963668005.1 of Melieria crassipennis. Lineage (NCBI taxonomy): Eukaryota > Metazoa > Arthropoda > Insecta > Diptera > Ulidiidae > Melieria > Melieria crassipennis. The sequence continues at coordinate 32,479,028 of OY764963.1, read as the reverse complement.
ACACTGGCAGTGTTGCACCAATCTTCAAAAAATGGAAAATTAATAGATAGAGCTTTTCATCGCACTGCACAGTGATTCGACTCCATACAACCGCGGGACAAAATTAGAAGGAGTTGTCCGTTCTTCATCAAATTTGGTAAACTAGTTAATCATAGTCTGCTGAATTGAAATCTCCATTTGGTTTTTCTTAAACTGTTGTAGTTTGGCAATGCCTGAGGCTTAATTTTGCAAATTCCGTCATTTTTGGAAAGCTATAGCACCAAATGTGTTGGCTAGATTTTTCAGATTTTACATTTAATCGGTAACGTCCACATTGATTATAGCAAAGAGTAACAGGAATTGTATCGGGACCCTCTGGTTTTGCAATAAAAACGATAATAATATATGTATGTTTTGCACTTTTGCAGATTGTATCATTTTTCGTGCTAATTGCATACTTTTAGGCATAAATAAAATAAATTTTGTCGAAAAATACGTGTTTAGACCACTTTTCAAATTGAATTATTTTCTGAGATCGGAAGATATCGGAGGATATAATTACATTATCCGACAAAGAAAGAATGTTTCTTAAAATAAAAAAAAATCCAGGAACATACTTTTTAGATATTTTCCGCTAAGTTTTGCCAATTTTCAGATTTTCAACTTAGAAAAATATTTTGAATTAAAAGTGAAGTAAAAGCCTACGCTTCGCAAATTTTGGGAAAACATTAAAAACGAAAATGGTCACGTCATTTCGTAATCTATATTGAAAGTTTAAGCAACTTCGTGCCAACCATGTATTTTTAAAATATTTTTTACTCAATAGACTAAAAAACAGAAAATATGAGTTTAAATTTGTTTGTGAAAAAAGTTTCAACTTTGAGCCGCTTTTGCGCAGACACTATTTTTTGCACAGATTTTTTGGGGTTTTCTTAGTTGGAGTTTTTTCTTTCAAATGACATCAAAATCGTTAAATTCTGAGACCATACATTTTTTGAATTTTGTCTATGGAACGAATCACAGAAGCGGCTCAAAGTTGAAACTTTTTTCACAAAAAAATTTAAACTCATATTTTCTGTTTTTTAGTCTATTGAGTAAAAAAATTTTAAAAATAATTGGTTGGCACGAAGTTGCTTAAACTTTCAATATAGAATAAGAAATAATGTGGCCATTTTCGCTTTTAAGGGGGGTTTCTACCTTGTGCGGTAAAAAAAATCGATTTTTTTTTCATGCATTTTTGGATTAATACATGATTGTAGAATACGCTCCCAAAATTTGAAGTTGAAATCTTTCAAATTACGGAAGCAATTTATAGAAACAGGTAGCGGTGTCGAGCGCGCCGACCTGCTGAAGCAAAACTTTGAACGCGTTTTTCTCAAAACTACATTTTTTGACCTGGCGGAAGTGATTTAGGCCACACGAGTTGAGCAATAGCTACGAAATTTTAAACAGTCATTTATCAAGGTCTTAGCTATGGCACGAACTAGGATCTTCAAGAAATAATAATTTTTTCTCATTAAAAATAGAAATTTGTATTGAAAAAAGTAGGTAAAAATTGAGTTTTTTAGTCAAAATCGCATATATCCTTCATTTTTCATTTGTTTTTTAAAATCCTAGTTCCTGCCATAGACAAAAGGATACAGAATAAGAAAAAATTTCATTTTTGTGTTTCAAGTCATCTCAAACAGCGGCAGAACTTCCGCGAGTAAGGAAGTCCTGCCGCCATTGCTCGATGGCCCCCTCCCCCCCTTTGCATATTTTATCTTGAAACTTTTTTTACTTGTACAATAAACATATACCTACATCTGAAAAAATTTTCCAGTGTTTATCTTAAAAACCTTCCCATTAAAAATGTTTCAAAAAAACATGTTTTCTCGGCCGCACAAGGTAGAAACCTGCCTTAATGTTTTCCCAAAATTTGCGAAGCGTAGGCTTTTACTTCACTTTTAATTCAAAATATTTTTCTAAGTTAAAAATCTGAAAATTGGCAAAACTTAGACGAAAATATCTAAAAAGTATGTAAAAGTATGTTCCTGGATTTTTTTTATTTTAAGAAGCATTCTTTCTTTGTCGGATAATGTAATTATATCCTCCGATATCTTCCGATCTCAGAAAATAATTCAATTTGAAAAGTGGTCTAAACACGTATTTTTCGACAAAATTTATTTTATTTATGCCTAAAAGTATGCAATTAGCACGAAAAATGATACAATCTGCAAAAATGCAAAACATACATATATTATTATCGTTTTTATTGCAAAACCAGAGGGTCCCGATACAATTCCTGTTACTCTTTGCTATAATCAATGTTGACGTTACCGATTAAATGTAAAGTCTGAAAAATCTAGCCAACACATTTGGTGCTATAGCTTTCCAAAAATGACGAAATTTGCAAAATTAAGCCTTAGGGCATTGCCAAACTACAACAGTTTAAGAAAAACCAAATGGAGATTTCAATTCAGCAGACTATGATTAACTAGTTTACCAAATTTGATGAAGAACGGACCACTCCTTCTAATTTTGTCCCGCGGTTGTATGGAGTCGAATCACTGTGCATTGGCCCAATATCTGAAAGAATTATTTAATTGTTTAACAATTATTACAAAGATTATTACAAAAACGTACCGGCGCCACATAATCAGCTCTGGCACGAAGTCATCAACAGACGTTGAAAAATCGTCTGGCCAATATTTTTCGAACAATTGAGCCGTTTTCTGGATATCATTGCTTTGCAAAACAAATGCCTTACTGGGTAAAATATTCTGCATTTTGGACAGTAAATTTCTATGCTTTATAAACCTTAAATTTATTTGATCTGAATAATGATCTAGAAAGGGGATATATATGGAGCAACGAAAATAGTCCTCTGGCTCTCCGACATAATTGTCTCGATTAATTTAACGTCCAACTCGTCGAGGTACTTCTGTCATAAATCCAACATTATTTGCCTTTTCTTTAGCTTGTTCAAAAATATTCAGAAACTCATTTTGAGCGTTTCAACGCAACTCTTGTAACTCTTCATAAACTGATTTTGCAAAGTCTAAACATCGGCTGAGATCACAATTCTATTCCTGCAATTGTGCGCTGACATTTTTTGTCATAGCAAAAATATTTATGAAAAAAATTAATTATGAAATCGACGAGCGATGTCGTCGGGTACAGACGTAGATACATAAATGTGTCGAAAAACCATTCAAAAAACAAAAATGCCTTTTCATTTGTATGCAGTTTTAAAGTCGACCCTAATATTTCGGGGGGGCCGGTTTGACCCCTGCCCCCCCCCCCCCCCCCCTGAATCCGCCACTGCTGGGTGCGGTGGCACTTTTTCATGCCTTCCTGCTCAGTGCAAATGCGTCGGTCGGACGAGTACCACAATCCAGCTCCGCATACATTCGAATGAGAGGACGTCAAAGTTGTTTCTATAATGTTCAGCAACCAGTATCGAACAGAGCAACGAGGTTGGCAGTGGAAGTGTTAACTCAAAAACGATTGTGGCGAAGTTTGATGTTTTTGTAACGGTGAAAAAAAAACAACGAAACAAAACAAAACACCAACAATAACAACAACGAATAGCTGTACGTCGTTTGGGTTCACGAAGCGTCGCACTCGTGCCTATAAGTATTCTACATAAAAATTTAGTAAAGCAATTGTTGTGGCACGACACGTGATAATGTAGTGCGACGCATTTGGGGTGCAGCAACGACCGGAGCCGGATCACCGCGCAGAAAGGGGGAAGCTGCCTCTGACGTCAAGCGAAATAATCGTTTTGGTGTTTTTGATTTTGTTGCCTTTATTGTTGTTGTTGTCGTTCTCTGTCGGGCTCTGTTTTGCTTGAGTGTTGGTTTTCGCTATTATTGTGCCACTACCGTTCACACACACATTTTGTTCTTGTAATACTGTTTTTGTGGCTTTAGTTTTGTTCTACGCATGGAATATGTACTTAGAATAACTACGACAACAAAACTACAACAATGCCCGCTATCGGCTGGTTTTGATTCGTGAAAAGTATACCTTGACTTGAGACAATAACCGAGCAAAGAATATAAACGGAAAAGCGACTCATTTACATACACAGCCGCAGCAACGAGCGCGCTATAAGCTTGAAGAGTGAGCTCTGCAACGGTCACCTGTCCCCACGAGCCGTTTAATTAAAGTCCTTCGCTCTATTTTTGCCTGGTTGTCGGATAAATGCCCCTTGATTGGTGAATGCCGAGTGCGCGCTGCCACACCAGCCGGCTTCAGATAGCGTACAAATGACAAAGGTTGGCCAACACAAAATTGAAAATGCGTACGTTCTATATATAAATTTCGCTTGTGCCCTGTACTCTCTACTACGTCAACAATCGATGAAAACTATTAGAAAAGTTGCTGAGGATGTTGGCATATCGGTTGCGTCAATACTCGCGTAGTTTCTTCCGATATTGCTCAGAACCTGTTGCATAACGTCAACAACGATTTAGATTCGCTTATGATTATAACGTTGAATCCAAAACCCCATCATTCCAATGGACGATTCTTTGATGCTTCTCGTAGACTAAAGTTCGCAAAGTAATGAGTGATAATTTATAGGAATTAATTTCAAAACAACTTTCTCTAATCGACACTATTGCCTTTTCGAAACTTTAGGTTTTTACTTCATTAAATAACGCCCTCTTGAATTTACGTGCTCTCGCGCATTTCTCACAATTCAAGTGTGTTGTTTTTGTAATTTCTCAAAAGCCAACTTAATGCACTGTTAATCTGTTTGGCCGTTAGAAATTGTCCATAATAAATTTTACATGTCAATTCAAACACGACAACAGAAACAAATATTTGTACAAGGACAACAAAAATACATTATAAATAAATACACACATATCTAAAGGAGGCATTTCAGCGAAAAACCCAACAACAACATGTCCAGCACGCGCGTTAACGAAATCATTAAACTTGGCTTAGACAGCGTTTTACTTTTAGTGCCTCAAACTGTTGAGCCTAATGACGAAAACCCCAGCGCATTACTGAACCGCGCGCAGTCGCGAGCTTCAGTCAGGCGGTGAAGGAAGAAAAGAAACAGCACTAAACGTGCAAAACGCACGAAACAAGAGGTGAATGACGCTGAAGGCGACGACGGAGAACGCAAAATGTTCTGTTAAATTATTTTGTTGCTAAAAATAGAAATCTTGTTAACTTAAACACACGCACACACACGCGCACGCAGACACTCTCGCGCATACCGACACACTCATTCACACTAGCACACAGAATTAACGCGCGCGCACACACAGCAACCTGAGAGAAATGAAAAGCCTGGGAGAAGGCGGCAGTGAGGCGAACGGACGATTTTTTCGTATTCTAAGCACGACGATGATGAGCAGCCATGCAGCACCGCCAGCCACCGCGGCCAATAATGGCCGCAGTTCACCTAAGAAATCGGTGTGGCTGGGCGAAAGGCAACTGCAGCATTAGTGCGAGTGCGGCCAAAAGATAAAATAAGCCGGGAAATTCATGGCAGTCGGTAGCAGAGCGTTTGAGGTGTGGACGAACGTGGACTGAACGATGCGGCGAATTGCGCTCCAGACGATTCAAATTGTTGACGGCTTATAGTGTGGTCGTTGCTTCTGTTATTGTTGCGTTTGTTGGCGATTGTTGTTGCGTTTGGTTTTAATTTCATGCGTCTTGTCGATTTTGTTGTGCTTTCATTTTTTGCTGCATTGGCTCCGGTGCGGGCCTTTTCGCTGCCTTGCTTTCGGCTGCTTGTTTGGGTTCGGGTTTGGATTTGGGTGTCGGCGGCTTTGACGCAAAAATTATGCGCGTTGCGTTGCAAGAAATAAATACGAGTATGAATGAAACTAGGCGCGGGCACACCAACCTATGAGCGAGCTACGGTTGTTGCGCGAAAACACACACTTCCAAAAACAATTCATGAGTCCAGGCACACGCTGTCAAAGTTTTGCTCGAAAACATCAAAATCCACAATGATTCAAAATTTGTTGGGGCTGAGCGTGTTGAATGTGTGCACAGCGTAATGGGCTTCTAATTCTGAAGACATTTAATAACCATTTGACACCTCTAGACTGACAGAGTCGCCGGCGAAACAATTTTTCGATTAAGATGTTGTATGCAAAACATGATTTACTGGGCCTATTGATCTCAAACTTGGTGAAATTACACGAAATCAAACATAATTCGACACGTATTTTTCAATTTTCCACAAATTAATATCACAGGGCAACAAATTTCGACTTTTGGTCGGCTTTTCTGGGTTTGACATCAGTTCTAGGGTAATTAAGGAGCGCTGATTTCGAATCCGCAAACCGTTTTTAAAACTTAGTTTCCGTTTTCGCAAAAAATGGGCGTGTCACTTTTTCGGATTTTCCCTGACTTTTTTCACGTTTTCAATTGTAATTTCTAAACCAATAGACCGGTTGATATGATTTTCACTTTGTGTCATTTACAACACCTCACGGCTTCTTTTCCAATACACATCATTACATTACATTATTTTGAGGCTCTTATTTTTTTAAGGAATAAGTATGAAAAAACATTAAAATGACTATGGTACATTCTTGCTATTATTTCGATGAGAATGGAAACCACACCAAATAATTTGGCTGTGTTGTATTATTTGATGTTTCCGCTTTTATTCAACACCTAACTCGTTAATTGATTTACGAAAAATGTGCATGATTTTCAACATTAAATAAAACGCCATGAAATTCCATATTTTCCGACTTTGAGGTCCAATTGCCGCGGATTTTTAAAACTTATACAAATAAATTACATTGAAAAAGAAGCCGTGAGGTGTTGTAAATGACACAAAGTGAAAATCATATCAACCGGTCTATTGGTTTAGAAATTACAATTGAAAACGTGAAAAAAGTCAGGGACAATCCGAAAAAGTGACACGCCCATTTTTTGCGAAAACGGAAACTAAGTTTTAAAAACGGTTTGCGGATTCGAAATCAGCGCTCCCTAATTACCCTAGAACTGATGTCAAACCCAGAAAAGCCATTTTGCTGTTGATCAGTGTATTTAAGGGAGTCAACAATGGGTGATGTATACGGGAAAACTAAGAAATAACATGAAGCGATGGGCCTATTAACTTTAAAACTTGTGAAAACATTTTTTTCATTCGTTTTTAATTTTTTTGAACATCAACATCGAATGGCTGCAAGGCTTCGCTAGTTTTATATATTTTAAATTAATGCTGGACTAATGGATGAATGGTAGAAATGTCTGAATCAAATTAAAAAACAAAATTATCGAATATTAAAATGATTTAAATATTCATTAATGTGATCGATTTCATTATTTTATTTTTTAACCGCTACTTTATTGCCATTTAAAATATGCAAGTTTGTGGATGCCTAGCCGTCCATGCTCGTAGTTCCAGAAATCAAAATTGTTTGTGATCTTTAGAAAAGCTTGAGTTTAGAAAGTACTTACATATTTTGAAATGACAAAACTTAATGTTTAACCCTCAGAGGCCATACCTCTTCCCAGTAACGTAAAGACCATACGGGTGCAAATCTGGTTTTCACGATTTTAATTGTTTATTTGTTTTGGCATATGTGATAAATATATAAGAATCTATATTATTCTGGGGTGAAATTTTTTGGGGAATCCGAATATGCTATCAGAAAAACCGTCGGAGTAATTTAACACATAAAAAAATGACAGTTTTTAAATAAACTTTTTTGACATTTTCTTTTTTGCCAAAAAAATTGTACTTTCTTTACAAAGAAAGATAGATCAATGAAACTTGGGGAAAATGACAACGGATGCTTGAATAACAATAAAAAAAATTACTCATTTCATAAATCATATTTTAAGTATTTTTAACAGGTCCTTGAAAAGCGGATGATTTTGAATAGGTAAATAACCATGTCAAGTACAATGAACGTGTTTATTTTGCAAAATTGAGTACATAGTACGTGTTGTTTTGGATCGAAATCAAATATACTTGAAAGAAGGCGGATACATAATTGTCATCACTCAACATTATTGACGCAATTGATGCACAATCCAGCCCTGTGCGCATCACATATACGCCGAAGGCAGGAGGAGCACTTCATTCGCGTGCGTGTTGCTTGCTCCCTTTCACACATCGCGCACTTAGATCGCGTTTGCTCTTTTATGATTTGAACAGTGGGAAGTATCTTAGTAACTCCCAAAAAGTTTTCAATTCTTTTACGCAAGTCCAGTCTCAAAGATTGCGACTCCAACCGTCGGCGCAAATGACTTTCAACTAAGCCGAATCCTAATTTTTTCAAAAATTGGCATCGATTGAGTATTTCATTCGCAGCATTCAAATTATACAATACAAAGGCGTTGATTCCTGCCTGATCTAACATATTGAAAACAAATTTGAGTGGGCAACGTCTAGTCTAAAATTTTTTTGATTGATTTGTTGTTGATGCCCTCTGACGAGGTTAGGGTTCTCGAGGCATCGTAAACAGGAAAGAGAATCGTGAAAATCGTATATACTTACTTGTTAGATGCTCGAAACGTTGCTCGTCGCATCACATAAAAAAATTTGGAGCACCGAATTTCCGACGCCAAGGCCAAACGGGTGCAAATTGGGATTTACAACACTTTTCGGTGTTCTAAGCAAATCAGCTATGGAGCGAATGATGTCGAACTTTTGCTCGATGGTTAAGCCAGTGTATCGACATAATTCCCGTACAACACAGATGGCGCTGAAGTGCGTATTCTAGCAGAGGGAGTTATCCGAAATTTTCGGCCTGCCCGATTTGCACCCGTATGGCCTCTGAGGGTTAACTTTAATACATGGCAGAATACACATATTTTGAATGCTATCTCTTCTAATAGTAATTTTTTAATCTTACTTTGTATCTTCAATCCAGACAAAATTTTTTTTAATAGTTGTGGCAAAATATACAAGAAATTAAAAATAATAAAAACACATTTTATGAAAATTATTACAGAATGTTGGTTTTATGACCGCGCAAAGAATTGATCCTGAAAATCACTACCCTGTGTCTGTGCAAAAGTGATCCTTTAAACTCCAACTAATTCGATTAAGTGTCCACAAAAAGCACTGTTATTCATTCACCGTTTGCTTTTCTAGAAAACAATCGCAACTAGCGCTGCGAACGGACGCTTGGCCATCGATGAAACTTTGCCCACTGCCCCTTCAGCGTTAAGTACACTGAAAGTCAATAGATCAGCAGCAGTAAAATTAAACTGATTTCGCCGTTTTGGTTGCCTCACCTGAAGAATGCTGAAACATCCCAAACAGCAACAAATTTTTCCCGCGAATCAAAAATAACAGCAAAAACCCAGAATAAAAGGAAGACGCCAGCGGCAATAAATAATAACAAGAATTGAAAGGAAAAGATACATGCACAACAACGTTGTGACAGCTGAAAGCAACAGCAGCAACAACAACAGCAGTATTAACCCAGCGGGAAAAATAATGTATAGCAATGCATATTTGCTTGCAAGCTATGCATTACAACATGCATGAATTTTCTCACGGCGATGTCCTACGAAATGTAATGCTTCCCTTTTTTGCATTACATGGGAGTATATGAAGACATGCATCCCAAAAACATGTACGTTTTCATAAATCGCATAGCATGTAGGAAATCGTGCATTACTCGGTATTGCATAAAATGATCTACCAAAAACCTGTACACCCAAAATAAAATGTTTGTTGTTTTGCTTTATGTTCGTTTTTATTTCTAAAGTAATTCAAGTTCAATAGACTACATATAAACACATACAATAAATATATATAAATACATTAGATAAGTAAAAATTAAAAAAAATAAAATACACTCACTTAAATAACATCCCTTTGCTCCGTTGTTCGTCTTTGGGCAGCCATTCTGAAAAAGGGAAATAAATCAATATTAAAAATATCCAGTAAACAAAGTTGTTTTGTAAATTCATACTTACCAAAGTTGCTTTGAATATTTTTGTAAAAATGTCTTGTTTCCGTTAATCCACGGGGCTTCGTAAAATATGTATGAAAAGGCTGGGAGCTGCTAAAGATATATTAATAAAGATTAATGAAATTAACTGTCTTTGCAAATGAAACTTTATTAAAACTCACCTCGTTTGATGCAACGATCCGCGCGCTTGCTGTTTCACCGATTTTTCTATCACAACTGAAGTTATTTTTCCGAAAATCAATAGAAGCGACCTTTTCAAAGAAACAGTTTCTTGTTCTAAGAAAGATTGCGCCGCTCTTTCTGAATTTCTTCGGAAGGTGCAATCTCTTTCGTATAAAAAACAAAGCACAATTTAAAGAAACGAAAGCTATGCATTACACCCTCGCTTACGTGGTAATATATGTTTTCTATTTGGGTTTTTCATATACGAATTCGTGCATGAAAAACCTCATGCATTCCCAACTTTCCCGCTGGGAAATAAGAACATAAACACTAACAAAAACAAAGGCAGACATGCAAGAAAAATAACACATCAGTGGGCAAGAACGCAACTTGGCCAGGATAAGCAGCGCCAACGAAATTTGCGTTGTGCAACACACACACACACATACACACAGATACACACATGCGCGCAAACAGCAGCCATACACGTTTCAACTTACCTCCTTGTAGACATATACACACACACAAGCACACAACACCACATAGAACATTACGCGACTTAAGCTTATTCGACATGTTTATGTTCAGGACGCTTGTTGTTTGCTACATGGGCGCTTCAATTTCTGGCGCTGGCCGCGGGTGCAAGCGACACAAATACGATTTTTTTCTAACTTGGCGCACTGCTACTTCAAAGCGAAAACAATCGGGAAAGTAGTTTATGGATCAAAAACACCAGCAACAGTGGCAGTAACAACAAATATCAATTCAACAACAATCACATCAGGAACAGCAGCAACAATAGCACTACCAACAACGGGAACAAGGAAAGTAGTAACGACAATAACATTTAAGACCCCGTCGAAAAATAAGTATGTGCACGCATGCACGCACGTCCCCTCACGGCGACTGCGATAAAATATTGAAATGTTTACTTTGGGCGACTTGTCAGCGCATAAGGCACTTGGCGACGTCCGTCCGTGGCTAGTGCATATACACTCGTAAACATTTGTCAACAACCAAAATACGCAATAATACGGCAGCAGCAACCACGGCAACAATAGAAATTAGTTGTTGTAGTCTGATAGTTGGTGCTGTGTACGCAATGCAATCTCAAGGCGTAATTTTCCCGTTAAAAGCAATTAGTTTAGTGGTCATAAAAGCAGTTTAAAATTTATATCGGCCATACGATCCGGAAACATTTCAATAGCGAAAAACAAGGACGGGACGAAAAAGCGCTAAGTATAATTAAATTAATAAAACTAAAAAAAAAACATGTACATACATACATATACAGAAGAAATAAGTATATTATACAATTTTATTCATAAGTGTGTAAAAATATGCCATTACAATAAAAATACTGGATATTCAAGGAACCGGTGATGGTGATGCGCCACAAACACGCAAAAAGCACTAACCGATTTAAACGAAATAAGCACTAAACGATTTCTTATGTGTGGCAATAGTACATAGGCTACACGAGATTGGGCATGACAACATTTTAAACTCACTGGGTATCAAACGATTCATTGTTTCACGCCAACTTTGTGCTAACTAAACTAACAAAACGAAGCTGCAGTACCTACATACATATATGTCTGTAAAGGTACATTGTATTGAATTATATAATGTTTCATTGGAAAACGCATAAGCTACTTATAACAAATTTGGCAATTTTGGTTTACCTGATACGCCTTACTGCCACGCCCACCACAGTGACGGGAACTATGGTGTAGGATGATATGGATATCAAGGGTCTCATTAAGGTTAACATAAGCTATGTGAGATTACTTCGTCCCACCTGTCACGCTTACTGCAGTGACACAAAGAAGCCATGCTGAACGTACGTATTTATAAAAGGCAACATGGATATTAACCTTTTCCGGAAATTTGTACGATATATCGCACAATTTTTTCGAAGATTTTTTATTTGACAGCGAACGCATTTTTCATACTTATTAAGTAGGCTGTGTTGTATCATTCTGTTTAAAAATATAAATCATTTTAGCCGTGGCTACAAAGCGCGCGGCGATTCACGTTGAATCTCTTCAATCGATTCAAAACGGTGTCCTCGAAGTGGGCTTTTGAGTTTGGAGAATAGCCAGAAGTCACAAGGAGCTAAATCAGGCGAATACGGTGGCTGTGGAACGATATGAGTTGGCGAAATGCTCACGAAGAACCAATGCCGTGTGAGATGGTGCATTATCGTGATGCAAAAACCAAGAGTTGTCTCTCCATAAATCCGGCCTCTTCTTGCGAATAGCTTCACGCAAACGACGCATAACGCTCAAGTAATATTCCTTGTTGACAGTTTGGCCCGGCGGAAGGAACTCATAATGCACAACACCACGATAATCGAAGAAATCGAATTCCTTTGTACACAGTAGTATAGTACAAATGACCACAAGGGTTGCAAAGCTTTGTACGATATATCGTACAAATGGAAGGCAAAGGTTGCAAAATATGTTTGCTTTTTTAAGTTATGGGTTTGGAAATCGAATTTTTGCATTGGATGCCTGCCACGCTTATCTGTAAACCACGTGGCTAATAAAAATCGACTATTCGGAATTTTTTGATTAAAAATAAGAATTATTAGACGATTTTGAGTTTTACTGGGCAGACAAAGGTTATGTAAGGTTAGACATGCGTACTTGCCACTCCCACTACGATAATAAGAATCGGCTATATTCGTATAGCTTTACAGAAGATACTGATCGTCTGTAAAGCTATACGAATTTTAATTGATTCTGTGTTTTATTCAGGGGAAAAGGGCTTTGCAATAACAACAACGGTTATATGAGGCCGAATAAATGTGACTCAATTCTTTATATATAAGTATGTATATAATTTATATAAGTTTCGATCAAAATGAAATCATTTTTTGATTTTTTGTTGTTATAATTTATGTTTTCTATCAAAAAATCAATGAATTGTTCATAACACTTAAAAAACGAAACAAAAATTGCATGCATTTTTACTCCTTTGCGGACCATTGTACGATATATCGTACAAAATTGATTGAGCTGTAATTCTCAACCTAAATGTTTTTTTGATATTTTGTTGTACTTTATTGCTAAAATGTTCAATGAGAATCAATATTTTGAAAGAAAAATTTTTGTCTCAAGAAATGCGGAAATTGAACGGAAAGGGTAAAAAGACTCGGTGCTTTATTTAGGCAACCATATCTGCTTGAGAATAATGCCTGTTACTAATAAAACTCGACTATTACACATTTCAGTACAGCAATATCGATACTAATAGATTTTGTTTATTACTGTTACTGTTATTACTGTTTATTACTGTTACTGTTATTCATCCTGCTTCCTTAAAACCACTGTCAAGTGTTACGTCTATTCGATTTCCATAGACTTATAGATATAACTTATTCTCTTTTATGAACGGTTGTCTAAAACGAAATTTTCCTACCAAGTAAAATCGCACAGAAAGTGCCCAGCTGTCTTGTCATATTCGAAGCGCAGGTGTCTCTTGAAGTCACCACACCTCATTTCATGACATTATAATATAGGAATTATGTAAAAACAAAATCCAAAGAATCCAAGAGGAACGCGAAACTTCGTGGTTCCCTTTTATTGGAAAATGTGACGGGCATATAACTGAAAAATATCAATGATATTTACTTGGGAGGGCCTTGGTAGAGTGGAGGGTATTGGTTTCGTTAAGTTTAGCAGTCCTGGATAACGGTTTTGTCACGTATCGTCCCCTTTGAAACACTAACGTGTACATAGCGTAATCTGCAGATCTAAGTTTTGACCACTTGTTCAAGAAATTGGTGCTGTATCTCGGCAATGGTTCGCACAATTTTGCCATCCAAGGTGTCCAAAGTTTCCGGTTTCTGCGCATAAACCAATCACTTCACGTAATCTAGAGGCGTTAAACCGCCTGATCTTGGTGGCCAATGGTCTGGCCCATTTCGGAAAAAACGCTTTCACCAAATGTGTCCATGTGCGTGTCAGCCGCGAATGCCAATATGTTTGTGTCATCGCACAAAAATGAGCATCGAACCAACAGCCAATATTAACTTTTGTTTTTAAATTGTTAAATCTTTAACCGAAACATTTCAATTGATGAACCAAGCTTATGGTGATGATTATTTAACCCGTGACAGAGTTCATGAGTGGCAGGTACTCGCGATTTAAACACGATTGTTAGGACGTATGTAAATGAAGACCAACGTGTTAGCCAACTGAAATCCGCGATCACCGCAGATTTCATCAAAACTGGCCGGTAATTCCCCAAAGATTAGCCACAATCTTGATTGAACTTCTTGAAAATGGATTTAAGCATCTCAATAACATAAATTTATCGCATTTTAACTGAACATTTGGCTATCGTAGGACGCCATCTCATCGATAGACACTTGTGACTGTTTTTTGACTAAAAGTAGGATTTTAACAATCAACCACTCCCCTTTCTTTCACCTGATGCGGGACCGTCCGACTTTCACCTTTAAAAAAAATGCATTTGACGATGAAAAAAGCCATTGAAGACGTCGAATCCATAGAAAAGGCTTGTAGCGACATGAAGGATATCCCGGCCGACAATCTAACACTCATTAAACATACTTTAGGTTATGTAAATCACTGTATTGACTTAAAAAAAAAATCGATTTTACAGAAAAAATGAGTTATTTTTTTTAAAGACCTTTTTGCTACTGTGGTAACGTACATAATATGCATAGTTATTGAAAATTTTGAATAATTCTAGGCTATGGGGGTAGGGTTTGACACCCAAACCCCCTACCTGGCTACGCCCCTGTATGCAGATATATGAAAAATCCCAATATTTTATATAAACTGTGTTGTGACCAGAAGAACGTGATGACAACTTAAGTCTGGCTGATATATTTTAATCATACTTACTTACACCTGTGCGTTTGGATCGGGCTTTGATAATAATAACAGTTGATTATTTTATTATTGTTAATTTTTTGCATTGTTTGTAGCGATCATAGAAGTCACCATGCCAAACATATTTAATTTTTTTTAATGATTTTGCGCACACTACAGTCGGCATTGAGTTCAGGAACAATATGCAGCGCCGTGCAGACTTCTAGTAGAAGAAAAAAACTAACGAGAAAATAGAAATCGTTTTAGAATGAGGTCGGCTTCGATAGACCAGCGGGTAGCGCGTTGGCTTCTCATACCGTGGCCCCAGGTTCGATTCCTGGCTCGGGCTGGTAAAATGCTCATCTACTTCTATCGCTATCCACATGAAGCAGATGAGAATTACAAGAATCGCACAAGTGCGCTCTTGGCAGGCAATGGCAAAACCTCCAAGTGTGAAAGCAAAACTGCCAATCGTCGTTCGGATTCCGCGTTAAACTGTAGGTCCCCTCCCTCCCTTTCCCCATCCGTTTGAAATGTGTGTTGTATCACATGTTGGAAAAAACAGTGTTGCATACACATTTCAAACGGGTGGCATTTTAAACTTCTAAATGAATTCCACTAAAAACCAACCAAAAACCCTATCGCCTAACCTTTATATCCTTCCTGAACCAACGCAATGCTTCGCATTAATATGGGTCATCCCCTGCGCGTTTGTTCCTGTTTAAAAAAAAAAAATCAAAAACTAGAACAATTTATTTGGCTGTAAAGCTTAAGTATATGCAAACATATTTTTGATTGTGGTCAGTTATTCTACTTTATGCGAAAATTTGTTCGATTATGCTTTAATTCGTTCCACAATTTATGAAAATTAAATTTGTGTGCAACTCTCGTCCGACCGGCGGCGACCAACAAATTGTTTTAGAACTCTGGTCAAGCTGTCAAACTTCTAATATACGAATGGCTTATACGAGTTAAAAATAGGGTGTTTCCGCAACAGGCTCGTATTTACGCACTTTACCTAGTTTACGAGTTTACACGTTTGAGGGGATATCCTCAATTTCAACTTTTCGCCAGCGCAACAACAACAGCATATTGTCTTCACCTCCCAATCATCCCACGCCACAGCAACGTGCTAACACAGACCAAAGTCGGCCAAAGTTGGTTACTTTTAACCTAAATAGGTCAATGTTCTTGTGGTTGATTACTTGGTTACTTTAATTCGCGTTTGATGACTTTGTTTGTTTGCTCGCATGTAGTTAGGCGGGAGGAAGTGCATATCGACGTAATAATACATATCGTAATTGATATCGTTGATTGATATGTTCATTGTGCTTTTTTTTTGTTTTGCTTGGACGTTTTTGATGGACTACAGGAAGAACAACGACGGAAACTTCGTTGTTTCACTAGTTATGGTTACATTTTCTACATTTTGGTTACTTTTCCAGAAACATCTGGTTAACAAAATTTTTGTCGAATTGCAAACGTGACACAGACTCGCTGCAGAGAGCGCAACACAGATAAAACTACGCTCTCACTTGTAAAGCAACGCTCTCACCACATACGTGATCTATGAGAGCAGAGCGTGCGGGCTCCAATGTTGGAACCGGCCATACAAGACATGCGTCTTTTGTACCTTAATTTTCTTTGATTGTACACAAAATTGTTCTCAGTTTATGTATAGGGGAGACCGGGGCAAATACGCCCACGTTTTGGAAAATTTATTTTTCAACATGACAGTAATGATTCTCGAATAACAATATATGTCACGCGCTAGTGTCTTTCCTAAGGAACAAAACTCACATTATCATTTTTATAGATTCCTATTTATTTTCAAGTTTCAACGAAAAATTTAAAGTAATATCGAATTGGCCATTCGGAAAACCCTCGGGGAAATACGCCCACTGCCCGGGGCAAATACGCCCACTTTATTAATTCAAGAATCTCGGACGAAAGTAATAGAAAACAACATTTCAGAAACGAAATACTATAAACAGAGAGCGTTAATATTATTACGCTCTCACTGTGCCGACGCTTGCTTCCTCTTGATAATGAAAATATTGCAAATTCGAGCTTGCCCTATGCCATTCGATTGTATGAGCGTAAGACATCTTATACTTAATTGTCTTTGGTGGTAACCTATAGTCAATAATAAAATTATTTGAGGAAGAAGTTTTTTCCACGAATGATAAATAATATTAATAATTTTATATATTCCTATACAGTGTAGTCACGAAACCACGGAAATAAATTTACTCTAATTTTTCCATATTTTTGTGAAATGAAAAGTCCTTCACCATTTTTTACAAAACTATCAATTGAAAAAAATATTTTAGAAAAAAATTGAACAAATATGCTTTATTAAAACTTCTAACTTGAATACTTTCTTCGATTTTGAGTTCTGCGAAAAGTGGCGAAGGATTTTTCAAATTCGGAAAAATACAGAAAAAGTTTCGTTAGGTTTTGGTCCGTAACTTCCATACCACCCTGTATATTAAGCAGGTCATTTATCTGGACCACGCTGTATATTAAGTGGATGTATTTCTGGACCACCCTGTATATTAATATAAAATTGTCATTTATAATCTTTAGGCAGTAAAACCTTGATAAATGCGTTAGGTGGGCGTATTTGCCCCGAAACGAACTGGGCGTATTTGCCCCAAACAACAAAATGTTTTTTTTTAAATAAAAAAAAATACAAAAAAATTTTTTACGACAAAACTACTTTGGCCTACAGTTTTTCTTACTTCAAATAACAGGAAAAACTTACCTGGCTGCATAAAGGTGGAGTTACAGACCATCCAGTATATGCGTTATGCATTGAATGCAGTACTTGCGGTGCATGCATTTCGTACATTGAAGTTACACATCGTGCATTTTGTGCGACATGTTTATGTTTCTAATCAGTTGATTGAAGTTTGAATTGAAATTTTTCCTTTCGATTTGTGATTTTGTTGAGTGAGAAAAATAAAAAATTTTGAAAAATGGAGGAAGAAATCGATCTGAAATAACAGAAATCAGCTGATCTGTCGCAACGCAAACAAAACGGACGTAATGCAAACAAAAGTAGAAAGTTGCTCAACTTTTTCCATCGTATCCGACAATCCATCATATGCGTTGCGCTAAGTAACTTGTTTCATAAAGCTGCACTGATTCTACTTTATTGACAAATGCACAGAATGGAATAACGTATATACTGGATGGTCTGTAACTTCACCTTAAGGAACGAGAAACGAAGATTGTAGATATTTTTTCCTAAACTGCAAAACTTAGATGTTCAGACTATGGAACGACAAAACCATCTGCTTTTATTTATAACGTGTTAACCGCAATGTCAATCGCCTCGATTTTTTTGTGGTTATGTCTACGAGTTAAGGCGCACTTACAAAAAAATTGGCGCGGAATTTGAATGAATACTTTAAAAGAAACAACGGGTGGGCGTATTTGCCCCGTGGGCGTATTTGCCCCGGTCTCCCCTAGCTAAAAATTGTTCAGTATCGATTTGATTGAAACTAAGTATGTAGGTAATGGATGTTGAATGGTGTGCATATCTTCAATAAAATCGATTTTGGTGACTGTTGCGGATATTTTTGCATTGTGAAAAAGGCCACACTGTGTTTCCGTAATTTGAGTTGCTGAACCTATCTTTCCGTTTGTCAATAATAAGCCCAGTTCTCTCTTTAAATGCTTTTTGTGTACTTTATTATGCTACAACTAATATATGTAATAATAATAAAATAAACTGCATAGTTTCTCATAATCCGCATTTAAAAAATGTAATCCACCCGTGAACAATAGTAATTCAATTCTGATATTTCAATTAACTTTGTATGTAATATGATAGCTTACATTTGGAAGAATGGCGCCTAGTAAGCTTCTTAAAGAGCTGGCCAATATGAATTTAACAGACCGTCCTAAGCAATATAGGATACAATAGCTTACGACGCGACAAGAAATAGTGAGTTGAAGCACAAAAACAAAAAACAATAAAACATTTTGCTATTTGTTTTAATTTTTTTGCACATTTCTATTTATTCTCATTTTCCTTCACAGAATGCATGAACATTAGGCCCACGAGTTCTCAAACAAAAATCGAATTGCTGGAAAAGTGCGCAACATTCGCGCAACTTTGTTTTCATAGAAAGTTTTAAGAATATTTTTAATTTACGCTTATGAAAACAGTTTTGCTCGATTTCACAAAATGTACAACTCTACGTCTATGAATAGAGTCCAAATAGGGACGTTTTTAAGCATTTAAACAAAAACTAAAATACTTGCAAACTTACAAACTCGATTTGAAATAATTAAAAAGTCACGTTTATCGCTATGTGCCAAAAAACTGAAAAGAATTGTCAACTTTCGGAGTGCATTGCATAAAAACGGTAATTTATTTAGCAAAAATTCTTTAACCCAATGATGGCGAATTCCATCTATTTTAACAAAAAAAACATGCATATTCGTGTCTTGATTTTTCGTTTTTGAATTTATCGCCATTTTTCGTATCAATTGCTGTGGAAGTTGTGTACGGAACTCCCTCAAATGACATCCGATCTTTTGTATGGAGCCAAGGCGACCAATAATTCACCTCAAACTCATCGTGAATTTCATATTTTATGTATGTATGTAAGGTCAAACAGTAACTACACAACTTGCAACATTCTCAAATTCTCATCTAAAATGGACAACTCTGACAGCTAACTTCAATGCTTTTTCAAGGCAATTCCCTACTTCGGATGGTATATGCACATAATATTGAATTTGTATTCTCTTCCGAAATGTTTCCGTCATATTAATGTTTTTTGTCGAAAACTATTAAACTTTTGCCGCTTTCCTTCAGCCATTCAATTCAGTTTTTACTCTGTCCATAATAAGTATCTTGCTTTATCAGTTACCTTGAGTTTCTTACATTTAGGCGGAATGACTTTGAAACCATTGAAAACGCAACACACACACACAAATATAGAAGACAACATACTTTTGCAATGTAAGTTTTTCCGCCAATTTTGAACTTTCCCTCCTCAGCAGCTGGCTTCTGGGCCAAGTCTCGACGGTTTAAATAACCATTATGGCAAACTTTCCAACCAGATCGCCGTTGTCAAATGTCGGCAGCGTTTTAGCGACCTTTGCAAGTGTGACCGAAGTGTCACTCCACACAAATCGGCAACTTGATCATCATTTCGTGAAATTTCGGCAACTTGATCATCATTTCGTTAAAACAAACTCGCCGGAAATTTGCGGTATAGACAAAGGTGAGTAATTTTATTTTGAGCGTTAGAAAATGTGAAACGCGCAAACAAGCAGCAAAAAGTATTTGAAGCGGGATTAGTGGCGTTTTAAGAGCTTTTGAGCATAACAAACATCGTCAGCGAAACCATGGCTGCCGGCCGACGTCGAAGTTGGTGTAGTTTGGTCAGTGTTAATTTAAATGGTAAGTCTTCGTACGTCTTTGGGCACAATAGATCAACTTTGGTCTCAGTGCACTCTTTCCCCTTTTAAATCTATCTAAAGCTTCGAAATGAACGAACTTGCAGTGGAGTGAAGCCGCGCGCTGTTGCCCAGCAGAACTCTTTCAGGAAAATCGCAGAAAAGCATTGAAAACTTCACTAGGAGGGCGACGGGGCGAGCGGGACAACTGTTCACATAACTGACACGATGAAATAGTGGCGTCGACGGAGGATGGAGATGAGGGGCAGACGAAGAGAGTGGATTGCTGGGTGCATTGGTGGCTAGCAGCACTTGGCTGCTGAATTAATGATCCTTGAATCGCTGCATCCCATATTCAGCACACATACTCGTATGTATACTGTACACATACCCTTACGTATACACAGTCGCCAAGCACGCGAGTTATGGGCATGTCCGCTACCTCTAATATTACCCAAAATGTGTTACTGATAATGTTTAGTGCACTAAATGAACAATAATATCGGTACACACGAAAAGTGCTTAGCGGAAAATGTAACGCTGCACTGATGCCTTTATTACACGTAACGAGTAGAATGACGAGACAGTAATTCGAACTAGTACTCGTTTCGTCTAAACAGTAAGGCGAGTTGTTGATCGAGTCAGTGGCCGAGTAGAGTGGCGAGAGAGTCACTAGAATCACATTTTGTTTACTGTTTAGACCGAGTACTACTTTACCGTTATATTTGTCTTCTTCTCGCAGCGAATCGCTCGTCACATGCGGAATGCGTCACACGCCACTTTACGCTCGGTTGAGTTTGATTGCGCAAGTTGCTTAGTTCATTTTGTGCATTATAAAACCGAACTGACTCGCCACGCCTCAAAATACGTTGGAACATCTCGTCGCTTTTGCTCGCCCATCCAACTCTTTCGGCCTAGTACCATTTTGATGTCTTGCCACTCTACTCGTTACGTGTAATCAAGGCATAAGCAATTAGGCTGTCTTTAGCATTAGTTTTAAGATACAAACAGTGCCTGCGCTGCACTGATAGCGAGTAAGAACTAGCAGGTAGTTGAAGTTGTTGAGTGCAGTTTTGATGTACAAAACTGGCACTCTGGATTTACCATTGACAGGCGATAGTCGATGTACCACTTCGCCATAATAATAAAGTTCGATATTTAATTAAAAGAATTAATCTTTTATTTATATACAAAACCACGAACAAAACTCGCGCGCCACTTATGCCCCGAACACATAGACGACGGCAGCAACACGACAGCATCTGTCAAAATATAGAATCAGAACAATCGTATGGGAACGATTATTTTGACGACAGCACGAACATCGAACACAGATGTCGCTGTCGCCAAGCTTAAAGCTAGTCTCCATTTCGTAGGCGACATAACCAAAGCAACTGCTTAAATTGGCAACATCGATTGCTTGTTTGCATACTTTGCTCAGCTGCTTCATGAGACAAATACGTAATATTTGTTAGTTTGGTAACTGCGTTAGCAAAATTAATGAACGATTTTAAATTATTCATTGTTCAACTTCAACACATCCAAAGAAATACGAAATTGTGATAATTAAAGCGTCACAAAACATATGATTGTTGTGCTGCTGCTGCCAACTACACCGCGACCATTGAAGCCAACGCCATCTTGCGGTCGCGTGGCCGCGTTGCTGCCGTCTTCTATATGTTCGGGGCATTACGCCAAAATTAATTCTTTTCGGGACCACTGTTGTTGCCTTTAACTTCTGTCTTGTTTTTGTATGCATTCGTGGACATTAGTAAATGGCTGCCGATTTCTGGAGTGCTACAAATCCAAATATTACTTGAACACACTGCGCAGAGATACGGTGGAAGAGTGGCTCTTGAAAAGGGAGTTCTACGCAACGGATAAAAAGATTAAATGGCGGCTTGAAGTCGCCCATAATTGAACTGTGTTGTACTTACATAATTGAATGTTTTCTTTTTATCGAAGAATTGAAATTCTATCGAAGATACTTGCGATTTTCTAGTTATGATGAATTTATGCAGGCTAAAAGTGCTTTTAACTAGTTCAGAACTCGCTGAATCAATATTTAAGTCAATTTAAACTTAAATTTACGTATGCAAGATTAAAACTATACGTAAATATTAAAATAATAATCAGAACAAAAGTTTGCCACTAAAAGTTGTAGCGCGTTTTAGTTGATAATTAGAAACTCCCGTCAACAGTCACGCTCACTGAATCTGCCACCCATCTTTTCTTTTACTAACTATACGCCGAAGTAATTTCTTTGTATTTTCGTGCGCCCAGCTTCGCATTACTCAGTTCTGTGCGGCGTTTCTTGACGCCGTTACATGCCACTGTACCGACAGTCTACCAGCACCGCTCACAAAATATACATACGTCTGCTGCTGCTGCTGCGTCACGTCAGGTTAAAGACCGACCCGTGGTTCATGTCGCGTATTAATTTGTCCACTCAAAGTGTTTTTCGATATTCCCTTTCATATATCCGCCCAGCGCCCTCCCTCAATACGCAGTTAGCTCAATTCATTTGCTGCTTTTAGTTGGCTCCCTTGCCTATGCTATCGAGGCTTAAAAATAAAAACCGAAGCAGCGCAGTGGCCACTACCGACCGAACGACGTTGCATATGCACAAGCGGCACATTAACAACACTGCAAAACAGCATGTCTGTTGCATGGAGTTTTTTACATGAATCTGAATCGTTTTTCCACGCTGTTTTCAAAACCATACTCCGTTTTTATGTAACAGCTCTAGTTTTCGCAAAAAATGGGCGTGTCACTTTTTCGAATTTTCCTCGGCTTTTTTCTCGTTTTCGACTGTAATTTCTGAACCAATAATCCTATCGACATGATTTTTATATAGTTGCACTTACAACATTTCACGCCATTTTTTCTGACATTAATAAATTTTATGTGTTCTAAATTGGCGTTGTAATAAGGTTTCCTACAAAGTAGGAAAATATTGAATTTCAAGGCGTTTTTTCTGATGGCGAAAATTGTACAGATGTTTCATAAATCAAGTTACGAAGTATATGAATATCTTCAGAAGAAACATCAAGCAATACAACACAGCAAAATTATTTGGCGGAATACACATTCGCATCGAAATAATAGCAAACATGTACCATAGTCATTTTCATACTTTTTCCTTAAAAAATTAGGGGCTACAAAATATGCAAAGTTTTTAATTTTTTTTTGTTTCGAGCAATTCAAAATCTTTTTGTTTTTTGCTTGTGTTTCAGACTATAAATGGAACATATAAAAGAGCATATTTTGAGGCTCCCAATTTTTTAAGGAAAAATTATGAAAATGACTATGGTACAATTTTGGTATTATTTCGATGCGAATGTGCATTCCGCCAAATAATTTGGCTGTGTTGTAATGTTTGATGTGTCGGCTTTCATTATACACCTAACTCGTTAATTGATTTACGAAAATTGTGTATGTTTTTGACCATCAAAGAAAACGCCTTAAAATTCCATAGTTCTCGACTTTGAGGTCCAATTACCGCGGAATTTTAAAACACATCGCACACGCACTACAAAAGTGACACAACTCAAAATTTTTAATTTTCGGGTTTATGTGTTAATACTGTGCACAATGCATCAATCTACCAATAAGTATATTTTGTTGTTGTTAACTGTTGCAAAAATACAGTTAGGTCTCTCTTTATGTCAGAAGTTTGATGCTATTTGATCGCTGAAGCTCAATGCAAAAGTGTCCTAACTCAAATTGTAACACTTTTGACGGAATAAATTTTTGTTGAAGTTAATTTTAAGCAAAGTTCTGACAATTTTAGTATATATTTTCAAATAAAACAATTAATTTCGAATTCTCAAAATGTTTCTTTCGACTTTTTAACTGTAATTTATAATTATAAAACTCAGCAAAAATGACATAACTTAAAATAATTCCGTAATTATTGAATTAAAATATCATCAAAACAGTCACAACTCAAAATTTTGATTTTCTAGTGTCACTTTTGTAGTGCGTGTGCGATATAAAAATAAGTTGCATCGGAAAAGAAGCCGTGCGGTGTTGTTAATGCGATAAGTTGAACTGAAAAAATGACACGGTACCTATGTAGATCTCACTAACTAGAGCTGCTAGAAAAAATCTGAGGATAGATTCGAAATCAGCGCACCCAAATTAAATAGTAAGAAACAGTAGAAAAACTCCATGCAACAGAAAAAAAGTGTTTTTTTGTTGTGCTGTGTAATGAATGCGGTCCGCTTGAGTGGGCCAGCAGACGTTCTCCCAGTCATTATTCTTAGGAAGCTATTTCTAATAATACACACAACTACTATGAATGCGTATCAAAAGTGGCGTTGGAAACGTTAAAATAGTCGCGGCTAAGCCAATATGTAAATTGACCGCGTTATAGATGAAAAAAATTGGTTTGGGTAGTTTCAAATGCATTGCACAATATGTGTGTTATTCATGCTCAAATACAATAAATATACCAAGTGAGACTTCGAAAGGGGGTTTGGTTTATGGTTATAAGCAATCAATAGCGAATTAATCGGGTTCTTTGTAGTTGGTGGTTTTTTGAAATAAAAATAAGCAGTACTTCTCTGCTTCTGTTGCGTATCGCTTGTTTACTAATACATATATACTAGGGATTGCAATCTCGGGATCGCGAATCCCGGAATCCCGGGATCCCGGACAATTTCAATCCCGAAAAATCCCGGGATTGACAAAATCCGATCCCGGGATCGAAACAAAAAAAAAGCTTACTTTTTGCTTTTGTCAAGTTGATTTCGAAAAATGCAACCCTTCTTATTTAGTACAAAAAATAAATTGCAAACGCCCTGTGACATTTGAACTTGTTTCAACGCAATAATATTACTTTGCCGTGATGATGGAGAAAGGTAAGCCAATTTGCAAAATTTTTTAAGTATTTTAGTTTATTTTTATTCCGCAGATTTTTCAAAAAAGTTTGTTCCACACAAATCAAAAGCGCAGCAATGACATTCTGTCTGGAACTATTTTTTGATAGAATAGAAAGGCGAAGCTGCTGCCAAATGCAAAAAGTGCAGCAGTGTAGTTTGGCAAATTAATGAATTATTATGTTATTAATTTTATGTTATTTGCCATGAATATTTTTATCTTAGTTTTAAGGAACACAGAAATGTATTTAATACAAAAATAAAATGTATTTGATTGAAAATGACGTCTGATTTAGTTCGTTAAAATAATATATTCAATCCTGAAAAAATCCCGGGATCCCGGGATTGCAATTTTCAGTCCCGAAAATCCCGGGATTGTAAAACTGGTCCGGGATTGCAATCCCTAATATATACGTAATAAAGAGCTGCGCAAAGCTTCTATTGGGCACACTTCACTACTGCACAATACTGTCAAGTACTGTACTTCAGTGTCGCGGCGACAGCAAATTCAAATGCGCAATAGTTCTATTCTGCAACAAAGCAAGCACTGCAAACCTTTTCGCTACAGCAACGACAGTGCTTGTGTTCTGTTGTGAAGCAAAACATCAAATAGAAAGCGATAATGAGTTTAAGTAACGGTAAATCATAGCAAGCACACCGAGTGAAGTAGAACTTCTACTTCACACCGAGTGAAGCAGAACTTCTACTTCACAGCGAGTGAAACAGAACTTCTACTTCACACCGAGTGAAACAGACTTAAATAAATATCGAATAAACATGTTTTAAACCTGCGTTTGTTGTTGTAATGCTTGAAATGCAGCCCAGATTCCATACAAAATACCAAAAACAAACATCAGCTACTCCGATCGTGCAAAACAAAACACCGTATGCTTGAAAATGTTCTACTTCAGTGCTTCACTTCAGTGTTGTTCTACTTCAGTGTTGTTCTACTTCCATGTTGTTCCACTGCAGTATTGTTCTACTTCAGTGTTGTTCTACTTCAGTGTTGTTCTACTTCAGTGTTGTTCTATACTTCAAGGTGCTTGAAGTTCTATTGTCGTTTCGTGCAGTATTCGTATGAATATCAAAAGCGTTCTTCACTGCAGTGCTTGTTTTGTAGTGAAAGTGAAGAAGAGCGACAGTATTTGAAAGCACAGCGATGGCTTGCAAGTCATTTTTATAGTTCTTGCGCTGCTCTTTAATACGTACATATGTATATAAGTCATTTTTAAGTTTAGCAATTATGGGCTTTTCCTTCAGAGAAAAACTTGGTGGGTAACCAAAGTATTTTGTGACAGCATTGCAAAATTTACTATCCAACGCGGTAATTGGAAAGTTGCCTGAACAACAAATATCGATTTAATTTTGCTTAGCAATATTAAGAAAGGTTGCTTGATTAATCGCTTCTTAATTATTATTTCATCATGAAACCGACCTGAAACCTGAAAACTCAATAAACATCATAAGGGCCCTCAATCGAGGCGATGTGATATAGCCGGCAAGAATGCGGCATAAATAAAACAATTTTTAAAACGAGAAATATCAACATCGATATTACGGTCCCCTGTAAGAATTCGGACTGGTCTGAATGTAAATTTTCAACTGGTTGCATGTCAGTCATAGCTGACTTCAGAACCGATTTGTTTCCTCACCCTTTTAACATGGCGATGTCCTAGGCGACAGCCAATTGTACCCGTCTGCATCCATTTGCAACTACACCTATCCCTCGATTTACA
Source organism: Melieria crassipennis (assembly GCA_963668005.1). Taxonomy (NCBI): domain Eukaryota; kingdom Metazoa; phylum Arthropoda; class Insecta; order Diptera; family Ulidiidae; genus Melieria; species Melieria crassipennis. Next base: position 32,452,098 of record OY764963.1, on the reverse strand, counting down.
CGGTACTTGATTTACACGGTTTCGCTTTAACACGGTTTTCAAATCGCAACAAAACATTTTGTTTTCTTATTCTGATAGTTTTATTTGTATAAGTTTGCAAAACATATGGTAAATATTTATTCCATTCACAACAGGCCATTCACATTAGCGTTGTTTTAAACGTGAATGACATTGTGCATGAAGAAGAACCAAGAACCAATCTACCGTGTAAATCGAGGGATAGGTGTACTTCAAGTTAGTCCTAAGTAAAACAGTTTCTAAACCAGTTGAGAAGCGAGTAATTTGAGAACTAGTTAGTATTTTCTGTGTTAATTTTCTAACGAGTTGAATTTTATAAAAAAAATAAAACAATGAAATTTTTCAATAATTATTTAATTTCAAAAATATTTAAGTCGCACATAAATGAAGCTTTGTCCGAACTTTCTACTTAAACGTGCCCTTCGACTGGAACAATGCAATTTGGCATGGATCTAGGGCATTGGACGTGGGCGTTGCACAAAGGGCGTGGCACTTGCAACCCAAATTTTTGGCATAACTTGTATTAATTACTATCACATTTAACATCGTTAATATTTAAATGGTAGTTTGACAGAGTTTATTGCCTGTAAAAACAATTGCGTGCCGTTTTACAGTGCCGTGAAGACGAAGAACGAAAAGAGGTCGTCGAAGTCAGTCAAATGTGCGACGAGCGACGGCTATTGAAAATATGGTGAGCAAATTATAATAACTAATCGCTTATGAAGAGTTACAATCAACTCAATTTTAGGTGTTACGAAGTGACCCAGTGATAGTTAGCAGTTAACGTCAAACTATCCACTATTCAGATCACCGAGTATAATGTCGAAAAGGATGACCTTCTGGATATGCTTTACAGTATAATAATGATTTAAAGTACGACCGGTTCGCTCCACGCTCGCGCACCATCAAACTATAATTTACACTTTGAAGTCAACACTTATTTAAATGTCTACAAAAACAATAATTTGCGCTGAAAAGTAATAGCCTCTTCACACAAAAACAATAAACAGCACGAGCACTGGGCCCACATCGGTGGAAATGACATTCGAGCAGGCAGCGAGCGGCCAGCATTTTCTCAATTGAAATTGATATGAAAATATTTACTAGCCTTGCGGGCCTTCGCTAGCCATTGTCACCTCACGTAATTTGCAAAAAGCTGCGGTGAATTGATTGCAATGGCAGGCTGTCGTCAGCACGGTCCGCGGCACCGATATCGTCGTCGTGCTTGCTTTTGCTGACGATGATGTAAATGATGGTCGCAGCCAAACACTGCCAACTGGCAATAATTTGATAGTAATCATTAAATCAACGGCCAAAATTATTAGCATAAAGGATATAAATAAGTATGAGAGTTTGAATGCGGCCACCAGCCACCGCGAGCGCTCTCCATTGGTGACCCCCAACTGCTGTCTGCACGCCGACGCTCGCTCTTCAGGCCATTCAGCGCATTCAGCGGAACTTTGCGGGTTGGGAGCAGGTGACCGCGGCAGGAAGCTTGGCTGCGGAGCTATTGTCTAGGCAACGAACCGGCCAAGTGGCCGGATCGCGAGGCCACTGACTGTGCTGCTTGATAGAAGCGCCGTGCAGTTGCCGCTGTACTCGTGGGCGGACTGGAGCATGGCCGACGCTAAATACAAGTAACCCAATTCGTCGCCGACTCCAAGTTTTTACCATCTTACATATACAAGGTGCAACCCAAAGTAAACAGGACTTTTATAAAATAAAGAAAACGGATGATTATTTTTGTATAATTCTTTTTATTTATTCAAAATACTCTCCTTCTGCTTCGATACAACGTTTTGCACGGTCCAAAAGCATTTGGAATGAGTGTTTTAGGTCATCGGCCGGCATCGCCTTCAGAATGTTGGTACAAGCCTTTTGGATGTCCTCAACGTCCTTATAACGGTTTCCTTTCATCGGCAAATGCAACTGACCGAATAAGTAGAAGTCACAGGGAGCCATATCAGGCGAATACGGTGAATGATTGATGGTAAAAATGCGATTTTTGGTCAAATAATCGGTCGTAACTAGGGCTCTGTGAGCCGGTGCATTATCATGCAATAAACGCCAACTTCCTTCCTCGCGATATTCTGGCCGAATACGACGAATGCGATGCACCAAACGCTTCAAAACTTCAACATAAAACAAAGCGTTAATTGTTTTTCCCGGTGGAACCAACTCTCGATGAATTATTCCCTTTGAATCGTAGAAACAAATGAGATGAGTTTTGATTTTTGACTTCTCACGGCGGTTTTTTTTCGGATTTGGCTCATCTGGGTGCTTCCATTCGGCACTTTGACGCTTTGTTTCGGGATCATATTGAAAGCACCACGTTTCGTCACCGGTTACGATGTTGAACAAGAAATTTGGATCACGTCTGGCTTCCCGAACGATGTCTTTTGCGTGCTCAATTCTCTGCGCTTTTTGGTCGTCGGTTAAAGTGTGCGGAATGAAGCGAGAACACACTTTACGGAGACCCAAATGTTCGGTTAAAATGCGATCAATTGATGTTTTGGAGATGTTCAATTCCATTTTCATCAATTCCAATGATGATTTTGGCTACATTTTGATAAAATCACGCACAGTTTTGATGGCATCGTCAGTAATCACAAATTTCGACTGGCCGACGTGTTCGTCGTCATTCAAGTCTTCACGACCATTCTTGAATCGATTCAACCACTCATTAACACGGCCACGGGATAAACAATCATCACCATAAACTTGCTTTAACAATTTAAACGTTTCGGTAAAAGTTTTACCAAGTTTAAAACAGAACTTAATATTAGCTCTTTGTTCGATCGACATTCTCGTACCAAAGTTAAAAACATACTGTCACATTGAGCGGGATATTTCGGCGTCTACTAGACCAAATGTCATGAAATTTAGACAGTATGTGAATGAAAGATGTACCTTTCCAACGCATGTCCTCACACATAGATGGCGCCACCAGAAACGTCCCTATTGCAAAAGTCCTGTTTACTTTGGGACGCACCTTGTATATAAAAAAAACTTCTTGTGTGTGATCAGTGTTTGCGAAAACGGTTCATTCTTTCGGCAAAATTTTTTTCGTATGTGATAGAAGATGTTAATGCGGTGGTTTATAGCGATATTACATGTTTGTACGGCAGGTGGGCGTGGCACCTCCCATACAACCTAAATTTTTAATATGGTATATCTCCGGAATTGTAAGTCGTACAGCATTGAAATTTGGTACCGAGTCATGACGTAAACGTCTCATTCCACCGGTAAAATTTAATGGGCGTTGGACAAAGGGCGTGGCACTTTTTAAATTCCGGTATAACTTTGGAACTAGACCGTTCACATCAATGACAATCGGTACAAACTTATTATTTAGTCGTGTCCTTCGAAAGGGGGAATTGGGTGGGTTTTTGACAAGGGGGCGTGGCATCGCCCATACAACCTAACTTTTTAATATGGAATATCTTCAGAATTATAAGTCGTACAGCATTGAAATTTGGTACAGTGTCATGGCGTAAACGTGGCATTCCACCGGTAAAATTTAAAGGGCGTTGGACAGGGGCGTGGCACTTTTTAAATTCCGGTGTAACTTTTGAACTAGAGCGTTCACATCAATGACACTCGGTACAAACTAACGATTTGGTCGTGTTCTTCGACAGGGGGAATGGGGTGGGTTTTTGACACGGGGGCGTGGTACCGCCTCCATTTTATACATAGATTGTTTATCCTGACTGACTGACTGATTGATTGGCTGATTTATCATCGCCCAGCCCAAACCGCTGAAGCTACAAACATGAATTTTGGACTGTAGGTACATCTTGAAGAATTAACCTTCGCCAAGACGGGATTTTTTGAAATTCGGGGTCTAAAAAGGCAAAACATGGGTTAAAGTGTTGTATGAAGAAACGTGATCTAATAAACATATTGAATTTGAACTTCCTGAAAATATTCTAGTTAGATCAAAACTTATTCGACACGTATTTTATAATTTTTCGAAAATCAAAATTTAACTGGCCTAACAATGGGTTAATGTTTATTTACGGAAAGACTCCGAAACAAACAACACGAACCGATGGGCGTATTGACTTCAACAATTGTAAAAATAATTGAAATAAATACAATTAGACACGTGTTTCTCATTATTTTCAAAATCGAAATCTAACTGGATCAACGACGAGTTAAAAGTATGTATGGAGAAAGAAATTTTGCTGAGCCCTTTTGACTTCAAACTTTGTGAAAGTACTTCAAATGTAAAATAACTCGATGCGTAATTTTTCCGAATATTAAAATTGGACGGGGTCAGCGACGGGTTAAAAGCTTGTATGGAAACTGTGAAATGAAAAATATGAATTAATGGACATTGACATCAAACTTGGGGAAAGTACTCGTTGTGAGAAATAATTTGACACGTGTTTTTCACTTTTTTGAAAATCAAAATCTAACGGGGTCAACAATGGGTTGACAATTTGTATGGAGAAACAAGATTTATTGGGCGTTCTGACTTCAAACTTATCAAAAGCAGTTCAATCGGGAAATATTAAAAACGTGCTTTTAATTTTTTTGAAAATCTAAATCTACCATGGTAAGCCAAGGGTTAAGAATTTGTTTGGAGTAAATTTGAAAACGTATGATTTAAAGGGCCTTCTGACTTCAAAATTTTCGAAATCAAAGATAGACACATGTTTTTTTTTTAAATCAAAATCTGATGGGCTTAACAATGGGTTAAGAATTCGTATCCGGCGAAACAGGAGAGTTTGCGTGAAAAGCCGTAGGGCCCAGCTATTATGTTTAAATTTGATTTTATTATTTTTACTATTTTGCCTCTATCTTTGTACTTTCGCAAGAACATATAAAAAGAAAAATTGCAGAAAGTATATTATATGTCGATGCAGCAACAACACGCTAAACGCTGGCGCTGGGAGTAATAGTATAAATAATTAAAACACACAGCAGTGCATGTGATTGCCCACAACGACGACGACTGCGATATTCGGCCGACGACCGGTCGTCCGACGATAGAACAAATTCTAATTTTGTCGCAGTCATCGTGCGAACCAATCAGCATGCAGCTGTCAGAGGTGAAAATCGAAAATAAAAACAAACGAAAATTTGTGCTAAGGTTGCAAAGTTGTAAGTGCTTCACAATTCATTAAAAAAATGTACCAAATAATCAATTTTGTCTTTCCCTTGCGTATGTTTTAGAAAATGGACAAGACGGAGCTGCTAATTGAGGAAGTTACGAAAGTGTGAAAGAAGAAGTGTGTTTGCCGTGTTTGCAGGAATATTTTTTGTGAATAGCTGAAGCTAATGTCGTACACATTCTGTTTCACTGTGCGTATTTTCACGACGACTGACGCGCTGCGTCATTTTTCGGTGCGTATAAATTCGGCCGCCGATTTCGTTCTGTTTATACCATAAGTAGTTACGCGAGCGAACGAGCCAACGAGTAAGCGAGCAGAGAGTGTGCCAGAAAGCAAAGTACTTAGGAGTGTTGTGGGGGTAAGGCAGAGAATGCAGGAAGGAAAGCGCGCTCGCAACATGAAAGCAATTTCCGGCCTGTGTACGGAAGAATGGATGGGCGCGGTGCCCACGACGGGACGGCAGTGGCACAAATGAACGCACATGAACTGAGGTTAGGCTAGGTTTGCTCAGAGGTGAGAAGAGTCAAATCGAGGCGAAGGAATTAGGGCAAGAGTGAGGATGAAGTCGAGCCCGCCCTTTCAGTCCAACAAATGTTAAAATAATAAAAACAATAACCGCAACAACAGTATATTAACGACACGAATATGTTCTGAAGAAGCAGTAAATACGCCACGTTGCATTACCCCGTAGCGGAAAGCCTTATAGCCTATTTCCACCGGGCCTTAAATGCATTTAACGCTTAAATGCATTTAACATCGCATTTAAATGCTCTAATTCCCATGCAATTGTTTTTGTATCAAAGTGAGTTAACTCACTTTCAAAACTGAGTTAACTCAGTTTTGCCCTTTACAGACGTTGAACAGAATATGTTATGTTAAAAGCTGGAGCAATTTTGACAAATGTACAAGTTTTGATAGCATGCTTTTCGGCGCTGCAAGAGCCGTACGAACACAAACAAAAGAGGGGATTCGAATTGCGTTCGGTGTGGTAGATTTTTTGCTAAGACAATTACTTTTTACTGTATTTTTCGCAAAAATACATATCGTCTGTCATAATCAAAGTCAAAACTTCTATTATTTGCCAATAATAAATGCTGAAAGAGAAAATCAAAAACGTGAAACTTCTCACTAACCCTCTTGACATTAAAAATTCAGACAGCTCTGGTATCAATCAGCTGACAACTTTCATAAATGAAATAAACATTGACAAATGAAATAAATTTTCACAAATATGAAAACGCAGACATTCCTAGACTGTTGAGAAAGAAAGCGAATTGGTTTTCTTGCAGTAGAGGGGCTACAAGAAACCATACATACGTGTACAAGGAGATGGCGGCGATGGGTAAGCGGTGGCTGCCCAGAAATAAATGCAGAATTTGGCTTGACCAACTAAAAATGTAAATAAAAACCAGCTGTTGCATTTAACTCAGTTTTGGTGGAAACGCTTGACAGTTCTCAAGCTTAACAGACCCCTTAAATGCATTTAAGCGCTCGGTGGAAATAGGCTATTAGTCCAGGGGTGCCCAAAATCTACTTATGGAAGAGCAAACACCAATACATGTAAAGTTGCCCAAAAAAATGCAAACAAAAAAATGGAATTCAGTATGTACACCGAAAAAAAAAAAATTTCATTTTCATCATCATTTGGACTAAGGCTTAGTCCAAAAGCGATGCGTACGCGGGCATGGCTGTATGTGTGTGCAGACTTGTGTGCATGCTTAAGTGTGCAAAACTGGAACATGAGCATCGGGTAAGAAACTCAAGCCAAACAACTACAAAAGCAAAACGAGCTAATCTATACTAGAGTCCTGCACCAGTATGCATTTTTGCTATTCGAAAACATTCAAATGCTTTTGAATAAAATACTTCACTTCATCTCTGCGGACCGGTCCGAATGAATACGAGTGCAGCTCTCTTCGAGTACGTAAGCTCCGAACATAAACGAGTAGACGTACACTATTTATTCATATTCGCTCGAAGCGGGAAAACGAGGACAAAAGCATTCGAATAATAGTACACATTGCTTCGAATATATTCGAATATACTCGTTTTATTATTCCTAAGATTATTTAGAAATATTTATGTTATATATAAATATTTATTTGTTTGTTATGCTACTTTCTTCAATAATTTCCATTTTGCGTATTAACTAATAAGCCACTTTAACCGCACCACAAGAATACACATGGAAAAGTGCCATACTGCGCATAAAAATATTCGATGAAACTGTTGATCTTCGAATACTTCGCAAAGTTCTCGATTACCGAATACGAGCACTGCAGTATTCGCTTCTCACCGAATACGAGCACTGCAGTGTTCGCTGTTCACCGAATATGAATAGAAACGAGAAGCGACGCTCGCTGGTTCTCGTTTCTATTCGTTTCGTTGTACACATTCTTCGAATACCAAGTACCCGTACAGTATGTACAGTAGTGTAGCCGCCAAAATGAATATATTCATGCAGGACTTTAATCTATACATACGAGTATTTAAAGAAGAAAAAGGTATCGAGAAAACTGGGAATTATTTTCGTGTTCGCAAAAGTGTGAATTATGTTACATGGTGGAAATCATAGATTTGGTAGCCGCAGACGACGGCGCTATCCCGGAATGATAGATGAGCGACCGGAAGTTGTAACAGAAAGTGTGCTGCGAGCGACAGCAGCGCAGAGACACAAAAACGGTTAATAGCCTATTTCCACCGAGCGCTTAAATGCATTTAAGGGCTCTGTTAAGCTTGAGAACTTTCAAGCGTTTCCACTAAAACTGAGTTAAATGCAACAGCTGGTTTTTATTTACATTTTCAGTTGGTCAAGCCAAATTCTGCATTTATTTCTGGGCAGCCACAGCTTACCCATCGCCGCCATCTCCTTGTACACGTATGTATGGTTTTTTGTAGCCCCTCTACTGCAAGAAAACCAATCCGCTTTCCTTCTCAACAGTCTAGGAATGTCTGCGTTTTCATATTTGTGAAAATTTATTTCATTTGTCAATGTTTATTTCATTTATGAAAGTTGTCAGCTGATTGATACCAGAGCTGTCTGAATTTTTAATGTCAAGAGGGTTAGTGAGAAGTTTCACGTTTTTGATTTTCTCTTTCAGCATTTATTATTGGCAAATAATAGAAGTTTTGTTTTTGATTATGACAGACGATATGTATTTTTGCGAAAAATGCAGTAAAAAGTAATTGTCTTCGCAAAAAATCTACCACACCGAACGCAATTCGAATCCCCTCTTTTGTTTGTGTTCGTACGGCTCTTGCAGCGCCGAAAAGCATGCTATCAAAACTTGTACATTTGTCAAAATTGCTCCAGCTTTTAACATAACATATTCTGTTCAACGTCTGTAAAGGGCAAAACTGAGTTAACTCAGTTTTGAAAGTGAGTTAACTCACTTTGATACAAAAACAATTGCATGGGAATTAGAGCATTTAAATGCGATGTTAAATGCATTTAAGCGTTAAATGCATTTAAGGCCCGGTGGAAATAGGCTATTAAATGGTTTTCAAATAGTTTCTTATTCAGCCTTCAATAAAACAGTAAAAAAAAAGCTTGAAAAATATGTGAAGAAAAATTACAGGTACTTCAATATACTTCGCACTTTTAAAAACAATTGCGACTAAGATGGATCTCCTCGTGCCAAACATGGACTAGGGTGGTCAAAATTTAACACAACCTATGAAGAGCAAAATTCACATAACTATAAAATATTATTTTTTGTTGCTTGAACAGAGTTTACGTGCCCACAATGTGCATGAAGATGAAGATTTTTTTAACTAGAACCGGAATCGTAGACACATTCGTGTCTGGAGCCATTATGTAAGAAGTTGACTTTCTGAGAAGTGAAATCCGTTTCATCTAGTGGTACCACTTCAGGTGAAATTTAAAATGCAACACTAGGGAAATGAGAAGAATCTGCATTGTGCACATCTGCAAAAGTTGCATCAACTTCGTTCGCTGCCAGAAAATCGTCATCATTAAAGATTTGCGTGTTAAAAGCCCATAGTCCAGTTGAAGTGATTTCAATAATATCAAAATGTGGCAATGTTGTACGTATTTCTTCAGTCAAATATTTGTTTTAAGGGCCCGATGAAGGTTTCGTCGAGAGGTTGAATTTTGTGGCTCGAGTGTGGTGGAATCGATGTTTCAGATGACGAGGCAGACGGTTTTACTGTTGCTTGGTAGAACAAAATGCTTGATAGTGAACAAATTTGCTTGAACCCATCCGAAGGGATGATTAGCGTGAATTGATCCTTGCGGTGCACCTTTCTTAAAAAAGCGTTTCCCTCTTTTTAGGGAAAATAAACACTGGTGGTACAAATAATCCCCCCGCGCTCATACACAAAATTACAGTTATCATAAGTAACATAGATCCCCTTTCACATAAAGTAAGCGCTGGTATTTTTTTATTTGGAGCAAATGCCTTTCCTTGTCTGCTACCAAACACCGTAAAGTGGTTTTAGGCACCTTGTACTGTTTGGATGTCTTTAAGAATTCCACTCGATTGTCTTTGACGACAGCCATGTTGTTTTGGAGCTCGTTTCGTTTCGTTCGTTTCTCGTTAAAAACAGATAATTCGAATATTAGAGTTTAATTAAAAACTTGTGTCAAATATGTGTCCAAATTACCAGCACTTATGGCGGGCCATATTAACCGCATTAAAGACTTTCGCATTTCTTTTCATTTTTACGCACATCATGAACTATTTCGAAATGCGATTTCACATAAGATAATGTAAGTTTAAGCACTACTTATATAATTTGTGAACAAAATTTAATAAAAAACAGCAACAAAAATGTCGAAAAATACCCCGTGCTATGTCGCGCACGTCCGTTGCGCTAGACTCACCACATCCGTGACAAAATATTACGGTAAGCCATATTATACATATGGGCCATATATGTCGCACATATATGTATGTATGTCTAGTAACAGTTGAAAATTCGTGAAGCTGCGCCCATTAGGATCATAATGGTACATATATTTGAAAAATTCCTTTTAAAATTGTAAAATAATAGTTATTTTCGGTCCATGATCGCATTCGATGTTGATGTTATCTGGCCAAACCTCTACATTTGCCTGTGCATTTATATGTAATTTTTATATATGTAAGTAGTTGGGATTGAAGCAGCAGCGGCAGCAGAGCTCAGCTGTAATAACGACAAGGTATTTGCTTCTCTATAATTGTTTACAAAGATAGTCTCAGAGGCGAAATAGCCATACCCAGACGAGCTGAAGCCACTGGCAGCACTTGCAATGTGAATGGGGTGCGGGCGTTTTCAATAATCTGGAGCAAACGAACCAGATTGTCATTAGCTGTAAGCCTTTAATTTCCGCACAATGGCCACACTGGATACACTCCTACATCAACGAGCCGTTAACCTTCTCCGAAATTGAAGGACACAGTTTTGTGTAGTAATTCGTCAAAAACGGCAAACTTTTATGCACTGCCCACCGCTGAAGACTGCTGCCATCAGAAGTTGTGGCAGCTAAGTGTCGCTTGCAAACAGGCAGCGCTCATTGCCTTACCAACCGATTGGAAAACAAAGCGGGAAAAAGATCGCCCTGGAAGAGAACGTAAAGGCAAGCGAAAGAGAAAACTGTCAAGTAGTAGCCACGAGCCGGCAATTGTTGCGGACAACACTTTACGTCACGTCAAATCAAAACAGCGTCACCGCCAACACCAACGCCACTCGCTTCGCACTTTCATGGCAACCGCAAAGCGCGTGACCGAAACGGCGCACAGTGGTGAAAATAGTTGAAAATTTGTTGTTGATAATAAATTCTTTAGGCTATTAACGTTCAAAAAATAATTTTATCGAGAGTGCTACGTAATCATTTACTTACTGATTTAGTTATTGTAAATCAGTGATGCTCATCGTTGGCAGAACTACTAAACAAGCACTAATTTTTTGTGCAAGTATGTGTCATGCCTCGATAGTCCAGCGGGTAGCGCGCTGCCTTCTCATACCGAGGCCCTAGCTCGAGCCTCGAGCTAGGAATCGAACCTCGAGCTGGTGAAACACTCATCTACTTCTATCGCTATCCACATGAAGGAGATGAGAATTACTAGAATTGCTCAAGTGCGCTCTTGGCAGGCAATGGCAAAACCTCCAAGTGTGAAAGAAAAAACCAACCACCGTTCAGCGACGGCAGCGACACGGCCACACAGCTTCAAGATGGTGTCGAGTTCGACCGTCGCCGTGTATTCAACTACGTGACTACAATGAAAGCAGCAGCAACGTCATCACAATCATATTTTTGAGCTCCTAAACATAGATTTTAAAGTGCTTCCGCCCTTTCTTATACCTTATATCTTAGATACCGGCCCGTGTATAGATACACGACGAGTAAGTTTTTGTTCGTAATTTCAAGCTCAGATACACGACATTCGGCAGGTAAAGTAGCGTGTATTTCTACACCACCGATATCTATCGTGTTTTTGCCCGGTAATTCAAACCATTTCAAAAATATAAAATAAAATATCAAAAGCAAAAATGAATTCGGAACTATTTGAATTGTGCACCTTACAAGCCCTTATACACTTACTAAAGCGAACAGAACAGAAGAAGCGAGTTTTTAGTTATATGGGCATAAGAACGAATTTGGCAACAGTTCAAGATACGATTATTGCAACAGCCATATTTCATAACATATGCAGAAAAAATGCAGATGATCTTCCACCAATTGAAAATGCTGTACAAGAAGTAAATTTTAGAAGTATTGAAGTTTTTATTACCACCAAATTTTTAATTGCGGTTCAAAGCACAAAAAAAATTAAGAAAATTCCTTAAAAATATCTGTTTTAAAGCAGTTGTATCGTTTATCGTTTTATCGGCCGTTTGTATCGTTTAATGTTTACTGTACTCCTTATTATTCGTTGTTCTACACGCGACGAATTAAGACCCCCCAAAACCGAGACCACCGCGTTTTATTCTCCTGCTCCACCGCGATACGATTTTTCCTTGGTTCTTCAAGGTAACCGCAAACTTGCGACACAACCATTAAAAAAGACTCGTGCAATTATGCACAAAATTTTCACCGGCTTCCGTGGAGGATTTGACCAACTCACTGGTCCAAATTAAGCAGAAAAATCTGCAAGCCCAATGGGAGAGGCTTATGCGCGCACATGAGGCGGTCTTCATTGCTGAAGACAACAGCCAGCCCGACGGTTTCAAAGAGTCGGCTAGGCAAAAGATCGACGCCTGCACAGACCAGTACGATCAGTGCATCATAATCTTATACTACGTTTACACAGACGAGATTATCTCGATTTGCGCGATTAAGGCCGATGTTATGCTGACGGTCAAATTATCCCGGTCACGGATAAATTGTTGTTGCTTCAATGTAAAAGAGAAAAATTACGCTCTCCCAATTTTCTCTTTTACATTGAAGCAACAACAATTTTATCCGTGATCGGTGCCCGTGACCGGCAGCATAACATCGGCCTAAGTCGTTAATCTCGCATCAAAATGCGCGATTACCCATACAAAGTTAACCTCGCAAAAAGGGCGATTAAAAGTTAATCTCACAAAGTAATCTCGTATTTCCCCAAAGCAACTCTGCAAATTTGGCGGAAATCGATTATTTTTGTATCATCACTAAGGCCGATGTTATGCTGCCGGTCACGGGCACCGATCACGGATAAAATTGTTGTTGCTTCAATGTAAAAGAGAAAATTTGGAGAGCGTAATTTTTCTCTTTTACATTGAAGCAACAAAAACTTATCCGTGACCGACGATCATTTGACCGGCAGCATAACATCGGCCTAAGCGAAGTCATGCAAAAATAAACAAAAAAATTAATTGTAGCGCGAAAAGGTTTGTGTATTGGATTAATCATTGCAAGGAATAATGCGTTTCTTTGTTGGCGAAGGGCATGTAGCGCGAAAAGGTTTGTGTGTTGGATTAATCTTATTCAAGTTAATCTCTATGTAAACGGGCAACGAGATTATCTTAATCTCGATGAGTTAATCTCGCTGTGTAAACGTAGTATTATACTTCGTTTACACAGACGAGATTATCCCGATTTGCGCGAATAAGTCGTTAATCTCGTATCAAAATGCGCTATTACCCATACAAAGTTAACCTCGCAAAAAGCGCGATTAAAATTTAATCTCACAAAGTAATCTCGTATTTCCCCAAAGCAACTCTGCAAATTTGGCTGAAATCGATTATTTTTGTATCATCACTAAGCGAAGTCATGCAAAAATAAACAAAAAAATGAATTGTAGCGCGAAAAGGTTTGTGTGTTGGATTAATCATTGCAAGGAATAATGCGGTTCTTTGTTGGCGAAGAGCATGTAGCGCGAAAAGGTTTGTGTGTTGGATTAATCGTATTCAAGTTAATCTCTATGTAAACGGGCAACGAGATTATCGTAATCTCGATGAGCTGTGTAAACGTAGTATTAGGCTAGTTGCATCCAATATCTTCAGAAATGTACAGAAACGTTTTATAAAACCCAGTAGCAGCGACTTTATAAGAAAAGTCCTGAAGAAAACATATTTCCCCTACATAATAGCATGTAAGAAGCCCATATTTAGCTTACTAACAAGGAGCACATAATTGCTTTCGTGGTCGAGTCCATCAAAGAGTCTAGAAAACCGGATTTCCGGGACGATGAGTTGTTATCTATGGAAAGTGGGAAGATTCATTGTTCTCTGATAATGGTTTGGCATATTTGGCATTAAAAGGCATCAACTATTTTGAAGAGGATTCAGTTAATAACAAAAATCTGACATTAACAGTAAAGCATAGCACTTGAGGCGGTATGGTATGGGGCTGCATGTCTAGTAAAGGAGTGAGCAGGCTGTGTTTTTTTATTCAGAAATGGTTCCGAGGGGTTATTTACATATTCTAAAAGCTTATGCAAGTCAAGGTTTCAAAATTTTGGATCAGGTTCCAACATTTCTTTTCAACTTTACGATGACCTTAAGGCGCAATGCATACGATGTGAAGCTATCTTTGCTATTAACTGGCTCAAAAAAGTTGAAAAAGTTCCTCCCTAGTCAGCTAACGTGCATTTAATTAAATATATAAAGGTTTACTTGAACCCTGAGCCCAACAACACTCCATCTTCAAAGATATAGTAAACAAATATAACAATTCAAGGATATAATAAAAGAACAGCTGAAAAAACACATAATTTAATAAAATTTATGCCGAAACTTCTGCAGGGAGTTCCAATAAGTTATTAATTTTTGGACAAAACTTAGTTTAAATTAAATTAAAAACCTTATCTTGTACGCAAACTTTTTCTGAGGTGAATTCATAACACATTTTGTTTTTGGCCCTTCTTTTACAATTTGGTCAAGTTCTTGTTATTATTATCTTAATAAAATAAAAGAACTAAGTTTATGGAAAAAATAAAAAATATTTTGTTTTTGAAAAATTACTTTAAGTGATTTATTTTTCATATGAAAAAACTATGTACCCCTTGTACGCAAACTTATTCTGACTAGTGTATATGTCGAAATCCAACAACAGCAACAAATTATTATTTTTCGATATTTAGTTATTTACTAAAAACGCAACCTTCTTGAGAACTGGTAAATACATTTTGATTTTATATGCCCTTTTCCAAATTTTAAAACTTGACTTTATCTAAAAAGTAAAAAAATTGCGATTTAATTGTACACTCGAAAATTTGCACAGCTGTGGCAGGCTTTTGGTTACTTTTTCGAAAAATATAACAGTTTCCCTCAACTCGAACATGACAAAATTGATTTTTGCAACCTGCGTCGACAGAACGAACCACTGTGCGACGTTCAAACGGCCAAAGACGGACATTCGCACAGCGCGTAATTGCGAGCCCTTTGTGTTTCTCGTTTCTTATTTGTCGTGGTGGTGTTTTCTCTTGTTTTTTTAGTGTTTCGCTTAATGAAAGGCCGGAAAATTTGTGCACTATCAAAATTGTGCCGAACTCACACATAAAAATTACAAAGCAGTTAAACCGAACAAATTGTAAGCAGTGACTAGTTAACCCATTCGAGACCGATTGCAAACCGTGTGTGCAATGGATTTCCGAGGCTATAAGACAGCCTGCACACCGTGTGTGCAATAACAGTAATAACAGTAATGTGCAATTATCAGATATTCTGAGTAAACAAGTAGTCGAAATAAGATTTTTCTGGAACTAATGAAATCTGTAAAGTACAGGAAAACAAAATTTGGCATTGGTTTTACTGTGTACCAAAAAATCTAAACATTATCTGAAGCCTTTCTTACATGAACAATACAAAAAAAAAAAATTTCGCTCCTGGGGACCGTGTTCGAAAAAAATCGTCGTCTCGAATGGGTTAACATTTGCAACTACAAAGAAACTATCGCTAGCGGAGAGTGGAGAAACAATCCAAGACAGCAAATGTTCTGTTATGTTGCTCCCCGCTCCTCTTAATATCAAGCGGTAGCGTCCCACAGTATGAAGTCCAGTCAGTGTTTTGGGTTCTAGGCAGTGGCGGATCCAGGGGGAGGGGAGGGGTTTGGGGGTTGAACCCCCCCGAAATATGTGGATCGACTATAAAACTACATACAAATTAAAATACATTTTATAAATATTAAAGAATTAAATTTTAAAACCCCCCCCCGAAATATTTTTCTGGATCCGCGCCTGGTTCTAGGAATTCTAAGTTTTTCATAAATGAAAACGAAAAGATTTCCCTCACAGCCCTCGTCCAAGACACAGACAACTTGCCCTTCGCTTCACTTTAGGTCGCACACGTTTGGGTGTGTGAATGCATTTTGCCCCTTTAATAACATTTCGGAATTTTAAGCATTCGTAGAACACAGGACATAGGCTGCATTTGGCAGCTGCCGACTCTTTGTTTTCTCAACGCCTTTGCTATTACGCCCACTGCTGTTCCGCAAGTTTCCACCTCGTCATTACTCCCAGTTTTCAGCTTGCTGCCGGGCTGAGGTCACACTGAAGTGGACGCCGTCTGCGAACTGCCAAGGTTTGTTGTACCTCATGTCGTCAGCTTTGTGCGCTACAACCTCTCCGTGTCAGCGGCTGCGGGCAAGAGCCGCAATTCGAGAACCATTTTCATGGCCCCGAAGATAACCACTGCCGCGCAGACTGGGTGATTGTCTTTTTGTTTCGTTTCAAGAGGAATCGTTTTGAGGACACAAACACGAGCGTCAGCCCCACAGCCAGCTCAACCTCAAACTGTCAAAACACGACGTTCATTTTGCGGTTGAGTGCAATGCTACTGTCGCTCTCGCTGCCTGGCTCCCGTCTGCCGTGCACAATTTCCCCTTTCTTGCTGCTTTAAGTGCACCCTCTGACGGTGACAAGTGCTGCCAGCGCTATCTCACCTATATACTGTTCGCTGCTGCGCTAGAAGTCTTTCCCCCTTTTATTGAAGCATTCACTAAGGTACACAAGTGAGTTAGACGCCTGAAGTGGCGGTTCTTCGAGTACTCCAGTTCTCATCGCAATTTTGAAGGGATTCAGCTTCTTACTGGTGTAAAAATTATGCCCCATTTTCGTCTAACTCCATTTAATGTAACAGTACCTTTTGTGCAGAATTGGTTGTAATTAAAACCATTTAACAATTGCGAGCACGACGTGCACAGTCTGAACGGTGTCTGCCCCAACACTTGAGGCGAACAATGTTTTCAGCGGTTTATAATGTTTTGCAGACTCTAGCGATAAGATTTTGGCCATGATAAGAAAATGCATTCGTGCGTTTTGTAATGTTGTAATTTATCACGATCAGTGGAAAAAGATCAAATCTACCCTAAACCACAAAATTCATAGAGTTGTGGCAGATTAAACATATATTGCGCTTTCGGTCTTCGGAAACCCTTGCGCAGCTGTTGAATGTGTTCCTGCCAGACCCAGACTTGCACAAATCATGTAAAAAAGAACAACAAAGCACTTTATTTTGCAGCTATCTTTATGTGGTGCTAAACCAATAAAAGAGTCATTCACTATAATAATTTAGACTGTGTTGCTCGACTCTTCTGCCTTCCGGATGTTTTGGATTAAGCGAACCAGATTTGCTGATGAAATGAGCAATGCTAATATTGTCGTTTATTGACAGATCTGTCGAAGTTTTATTTTAATCAAGGCATAATTTTTGTGTACCATTTTCTTCCTCAACGACCAAGCGTCTTTGGATATTATACTCAAGTTCTTATCCACTACTACCAGCCATTGCATTGGTATATACGACTGCTTGGAGCGCCATTATATGGAAATGTAGCTTATTATTGAATATAAATTAGTTATTGGGCACTATGTGCCCGTTTTTAAATTAAACTACGGAGTTTTACTAGGGACTATGTCCCAATTTTACAACCGTTTATTAGATTAAGCGCTATGCGCTCTTTTTGGTTACATAGTTACTTCCAAACTAAAACTAATTTCTTATTCTACCCTTCTTTTATATCTTTTCCTGGCTATGTTTGGCACGTTGTTATTGTTGTTGTTGATCTGGCTGCTGGCGCTGGTACTGACACAGGTGCAAATGTAATTGTGGGAAACGGTTCGTTCTCACCGTAGCATGCGGTGTCATGATTACACCACGGTGGATGCTGCTGATGACGTTGGCACAGGCACAATTGGGAGTTGCCGAATTGCACCGTGGGAAGAGGAGCTTCCTCAGTCGATCTGCCGATCTGCTGAGTTGTCGTCTGCCAATCCCAAGAATTGAGCCGCGTCTGAATGTGGGAACTACGGTTTGGTCACGTAGCATTTGTGGGATGTTGACACAGGTGCAAGTTGGAATTGCCGAATTGTGGGATGGGGAGCTTTCCCAGGTGATCTGTTATGGTTATGCTGCGGGTTGGTCACGTAGCATTCGGTGTTGTGGGAGTCATGTGCAAACATGGTTCAACTACAAGGTTATAGCAAGCCACCGGCTGATCGTTTATGGCTTCTGTCAAAATCGTTGGTGTCAGCAGTGGTTCTGTGTTGCCACATCGGTTGAAATGAAAATACTTGACTGAAAACAACTGACCTGAGCACTTTTCCCGTTTATTCACTCAAATACAGCACCGTCTGGCAACAATCACTTTTGTATGTTTTCAATTTCTCCCTCTTTCGTCGGAAAATATCAGCTGATTTTGACAGTAACGATAAACAATCCTACCAACAAAATACATGTGGTTTTTGGTGTTGCGGGCATGCTATTACCTTGTTATTGTGCCATGTGTGCAAACTTATATGAAAGCTGATTACTAGGGTTAGGATTTCCATGAAAATTCATGTTTTAGGAACGTTCTCAGCGAAAAAGATAAAATATTCTTCATCTTCCGAATCAGAAAGTGGTTTGGATGTTTCGTATGCATTTAAATGCATGTTTTAGCATATTTGCATTAAAATGGAAACATATATTTGCATGTTTTTCTAATTAAAATGTATATTTTCAAATTTCAAAAGTATGCGTATATTCTTCATTTTTTAGTGTATGAAAATCCGGATCCTCTTTATTACAATATCTTTCCAAATTACCTGCAAGGTCAATCTGAGCACCCAGTGAATGTGAACTCTTGTTGCTCCAATCGATTTTTCAACAACACTGTTTTGAGGAGGTCTAGACAGGCCGTCTAACTAGACAAAAACCTAAAAAGCACCCCACAGATGGATTGATAAATACTCCAATACATACATATGTATTTATTATTGATTTTAGACGGACAGTGGAAAGAGGAACCTGTGTTTGAATTTACCAAGTATGCGCGAGGAGCCGAGGCATATTCTATACATTCCATCATAGTTCGGTCAGATTGCCGAAGAAGAGAGAACCTAGCGTTCTTAATGTCGCCATGTCAATTTCAACCAATTTTATCAATTACATACAACAGGAACTTACCTACAAGTTTTAAAGGGACCTGTTTAACTTGCCACAAAGGATGCTAAATGCCGGTCTTAACTGCGCAATATTTTTGTATTCGTAGAAAATGCTTAAAATCACTAACCGATAAATTTTAAATCACATTTTCGCATAAATATCCGGCGGTAACTTTAAATCGGAATCTCCTGCACCCTCTTTGCAGACAAATCGGTAACGCACGTCGGCGTATGTTGGAAATTAGATAGTATATCAAGTTTGTACGTAACATTTTTTTTACATTTTGTTACTGCTTCAAGTGCAACTTTAAAGGCCACCTTTCATTTTGTTAACGTGTGAGTGTTGTCGCCGGACGTGTGTATACGCACACTTTTGCCAGTGAGCAAAGGTATAACAATAATAATAAAAATACAATAATAACAACTGCAACAACAAAAATGTAAGTAGCAACTGTGCTGTATTTGTCACAATTGATTGTGTACCTTGCCCTTTCGACCTTTTCCGCTGTGAGAAGCGCACACCGAAAAGAAGAGTGGCAACGCGGGTGGGCCATATTGCACAGTGGTCGTGCACATGAAAACTCATTGGAAAAGTTACCTGTAATTGTCTTCATTTGCTCAAGAGTGCTGGGAAATTGTCGAGAAAAATGGGCTTTGGGTGAGATAGAATTTTGAAGTTAAAAGGTCTGGGAAATTCAGAAAACGTGTGGTCTGTTTTATGAATCAGTGACCAGAGCACCATTGTACTGTTTATAGAAGGAACATAGGATTTTGCATAGCTAAAATCTAGCACACACATTTTGAATAAAGAACTTCCAAAACTTCTATTCTTCGCTCTTTATATCCATATGTTATATGTCAGAAAGGATGCATTGCAATGTTTGAAGAAGGGGGTAGAGGGTTGAAGGCAGGTTTGAAGGTACAAATTTCAAGAACTTCTGTTAAACTGTTTACGCTTGTTATGCTCTATCAGTAATTGGACTCTTTACATCATTACAAAAATTCAGCAGGATAATGAAGAACTTACCAGTTGAAGAGTAGCGTTGTTTTTTTTTTGTAAGAGGCTATAAACTCAAATTTAAGGTAACGATTTTCACACGCACATATTTTGTTCTCATACCATCAAATGCGAACCACTTAATTTCTTCAGACGGTCCACTGTGCATTGCACGTATTAACCGCACTGCGCTGCTCTCAGATTTTATACTTTTCCGCTCTACTGACACGAGATGCTGCATGGCTTGCCAAACCACACACACACTGTGAGCGGCTGGTGGTGAACGAGCGTGTTCGCAGCGTGCACTCTATGTAGGGCAAAGGTGGACATCAACCGTAGAAATAAATCGTATTGTGCGAATTGCATTGTCATGCTTTGTGGCGGAAATAAACATCCAGTAACAGAGCACAGCGGCAAGGATCTGGCCGGGCAGCCATTTGGCTTGTGCCAATGTCACATTGTGGCAAAAACTGTGAGCAGCTGCTGACAACCTATGTACTTGAATAACTTTAAATCGAATTGAATAAATCCAATTTGAAAAGATTCGCGAAATTAAACTGGTCAAAAACTCACTCGATGCCTTCAACATACCAAAGTCCGGCCAACACAAAATTATTGTCATCGACTTGTGAAGTGCAAAGCCGCATGAGCATTCCAAATGTATCACAGAATGTCGAACTCACCTGCAAAGAGAAAGCAAAGTAAATACCAGCATTAGCAAATGTAAATTATTCCGCACCAACATCTTAATTTAGTTCCTGCCAAAAGACCGCAAATCAAAGCACAACAATAAACATTTAAAACGAATTAGAAATGTACCGCCAAATGCCAAGGCGCACAGTGTCGCGAGTAGGGACAAAAATCAAAAAAATGAATGTCGTAAATGTAGAAAAATAAGTTTGTAGTACTGAAGTAAATACCTCAATTTACTAAAATGTGAAAACGAATTTTAAAAATGGGGCATTCCACGCGAAGCGGACAGGTAAAAAAACTCGATGTTTCCGATTTCAATAATATTTCAGTATGTTCTACCTATACGTATTATTGATACGTATACCAAATATTTTTGTGATATAATGACTAGTTAAAGAGTTATGGGACTTTGAAGTTTTCGACAGCCGGTTGGCATGCAGTACTTCAAAGCCGATTATGGAGTCATAAAATTATATATTAAAATAATTAAACCACTGGATTTCTTACTTCATTTACTGAGCTTTTTAATGGTCTTGTTGGAAAAGAAAAAAAATTTTTTTTTCGTAAAAAAAAAACCAATTAATTTTTTTTCCTTGATTTTCACTAAGTTGGACCATTTTGTTTTTTTTTATTTTTTTTATATATATTGCTAATATTGTATAGAACATTGGTGCCAACTTTTATAATGGGCGTGGAAGTGGATTAGGAGCTAGACTGAAAATACTGCTGAAGGGTGGCGTATTTTGGTACTTAAGGGAAGGCTCCCCTGGATTTGGGCAAAAATAAGGCAAAGTTTGTAATTTTTTTGTGGGATAATGAAAAGGCGTACAAACTTCCGGTTTTGACTATTAAATTCGTCTATTATTTAGGAGTTTAAAAAGTTAAAAAACTTGATGAAATTCAAAATGGCGGCTACAAAATGGCGATTTCCGTAGGCCTCTGCGCGCCAAACATCGCTCGAGAACTGTAATCCTGCAGCCTCTTGTAGTGGACTGAAATCAAAAAGCATTGTCATTACTTAAAGACAACAAAATTGTCTATGCATTGAACTAGACTCAAAAAATTTAAACGAAAAATTCTTGCACAATGAATATTTGAAGTAAAAAGTTAAATTTTTTGCACCTTTTTTTAATTTCAACCACATTTAAAAATTAAAAATAAATAACTATTTATGCAAATTGTTGGTTCAAGGCATACAGAAAATCAAATACATTCGAGCAGTTTTTAGATGAAGAAAATCGGATCATTAGATCAAGTCCAGGGATTTCAGTTAGATTGGAAAAAATGGTTTCGAGATACACGCGTTTGAAGTTTTTAGAAAGTCAAGTTTATCAAGTTTTTTAACTTTTTAAACTCCTAAATAATAGACGAATTTAATAGTCAAAACCGGAAGTTTGTACACCTTTTCATTATCCCACAAAAAAATTACAAACTTTGCCTTATTTTTTGCCCAAATCCAGGGGAGCCTTCCCTTAATAGGTATTAAATATCAAATAAACTCATTTTTTTGATAACACAGGCCGACAAAATTCGAACAAATTTCAGAACCAGAAACCAGAGTATACTTTTCCGAAGGTTTTTGGTGCGCTGAACAAGAATCTGGCCTCAGAATTGCTCCATCACGTTAGGTTTTCGAGATATCCTAACCTAAAAGTGCGAAAATTGCGGTTTTTGCCTATATTTGAGGTTATGTAGCATAGCTATTTTAACTTTTTTTTGTAAAATAACTGCTGGCATCTTAAAGTACAAGCCTTTCCCATAGTTTGCTCAAAAGTCATTTTTCGTCTTTGAGATATCCAAAATTGAAGTTTGGAATACACATGAATTATACATTATACACAGAATTTCTCAAGTTTTGTACACCTCATGTGTATTCCAAACTTCAATTTTGGATATCTCAAAGACGAAAAATGACTTTTGAGCAAACTAAGGCGCATTTGAAAGGGAAAGGCTTGTACTTTAAGATGCCAGGCTTGTACTTTAAAGGCTTGTACTTTAAAATAGCTATGCTACATAACCTCAAATATAGGCAAAAACCGCAATTTTCGCACTTTTAGGTTAGGATATCTCGAAAACCTAACGTGATGGAGCAATTCTGAGGCCAGATTCTTGTTCAGCGCACCAAAAACCTTCGGAAAAGTATACTCTGGTTTCTGGTTCTGAAATTTGTTCGAATTTTGTCGGCCTGTGTTATCAAAAAAATGAGTTTATTTGATATTTAATACCTATTAAGTACCATAATACGCCACCCTTCGGCAGTATTTTCAGTCTAGCTCCTAATCCACTTCCACGCCCATTATAAAAGTTGGCACCAATGTTCTATACAATATTAGCAATATATATAAAAAAAATAAAAAAAAACAAAATGGTCCAACTTAGTGAAAATCAAGGAAAAAAAATTAATTGGTTTTTTTTTTACGAAAAAAAAATTTTTTTTCTTTTCCAACAAGACCATTAAAAAGCTCAGTAAATGAAGTAAGAAATCCAGTGGTTTAATTATTTTAATATATAATTTTATGACTCCATAATCGGCTTTGAAGTACTGCATGCCAACCGGCTGTCGAAAACTTCAAAGTCCCATAACTCTTTAACTAGTCATTATATCACAAAAATATTTGGTATACGTATCAATAATACGTACCTATAGGTAGAACATACTCAAATATTATTGAAATCGGAAACATCGAGTTTTTTTACCTGTCCGCTTCGCGTGGAATGCCTCAAATATCAATTTATATACCGATGGCAGGCCTCCAAACTTGCACTTTGTGAAGGTTGGTGACTTGGGTTGAAATTATTGCAATTTGTTGAATGTAAGTTCGAGGCCTCTTATTGAAAAATTTCCCACGGAACCTTATGTTCAGTAAATATATTCTATAAATATATTATTTTTGCAACTTTATGGAAGCTTTCCTTCTTTTGTTTTGTTTTCAATATTCCTTGTACCGCTACTTGAAGAAACGTCAATTCGTAGGAATAAATGTGCAGTGTCATCAAACTTTAAATAAACTTTAAAAAAAAACTACTTCTTACTACTTCGAGAACCATAGACTTCAGCTGCACAAACTTGCACGTTTTTAAGAAATTCAACATTTTCAGTGACGTATTCAGCCAAAAATTGCAGCATGGTTGGCAGGAAAACATAGCGACCACTGCTGCGTTTCGCTTAAACTATAAATTTTTGTATGTGTCACGTGGCACAAGACCTTTTAATGCGACCCTGACGGACGAGCGACAGAAAGGGGTAAACGGACAGTTGTGGGAAGAGGGAAAAGTCAGTTGGCGTCCGGCGACCATTCGTGACAGTTGTATATTTTAAGCCTGTTGTATAAACATACGTATTGTTTGAATACTTGTTTAAAATAAAGTTGGTTCATCCAGGACCTATTCGCTAACTTACAGCAATACTGGGTTTATACTTGAATTGCTTTTGGAGTTGGCATTCGGCGGCCATTCGCGACATACATTCAGTAGCAAAAGTCTGCGTACAAACAGTTCCCAAAAGTTTATGAAGTAATATTTATATTAAAAATGGAACTACTGTATCTTAAACTTTATTTAAAATGTAGTTTAATCTTAAACATAGATTATCATATAAAATTAAGTGGCATCATGGCTTTAGTTCGTAACTTATCGATTGTAATCGATCGGCAGTGCCTCTTAAACTGCAGCAAAAGTGTGCGTACAAAGATGAAGTTGGTACTTCCCCTGAATTTATTTTACGAATTGCTGAAAATAATATTGCGTATGCATTAATATATAAAATTAAATAAATTTTAATTGTATCACTGTGCATTTGGAAGCCATAATATCTGGAGAGCTGCTATGGAGCAAAGAGTAAAGGAAATCGGAGTCAGAGTGAGAAAAATCATGATAAAGTTGTGGCAGGAAGGCAAAACTTTTCGTGAAATAGGGAAAACTATCGCCAGAGCACACTCCTCAGTTCAAAGAGTTGTCAACAACTTTAAAAAGAAACAGGTTACGAATCACGCCCACGCTCTGGTCGCCCACCAGCTCTATCCGACCGCGAAAAACGAGCTGGCGTGCATCAAGTCCAGACAAAATCCAAGGATTACCGCCGCCAAAATTGCTGAAAATATCAAGGAGCAATTTCATAAGACGGTAAGCAAAGACACAGTACGAAGAACTTTGAAGAAAGCTAATTACCACAGCCGTGTAGCACGAAGGAAGCCATTGGTGTCGCTTGTCAATCGACAGAAGCGTATTGCTTTTGCTAAAGAATATGCTTCCAAGCCCAAGGAGTTTTGGAACAAGGTGCTTTTCACTGATGAAAGCAAGTTTTACATTTTCGGGATCAAAGGTCGACAGCTTGTGTGGAGAAAACCTGGCACACCCCTTATTTTCAAAATTTAAAACCTACTGTAAAGCATGGCGGAGGCGGTTTTATGGTGTGGGGGTGTATGTGAGAACGAGAAGTAGGCAACCTGGCATTTATAAAATCAACTATTTATGGGTCACAGAGTCTATCTGAACATTTTGAAAGAAAATTTGAAGCCAAGTGCTGAGAAATTGGAGCTAGGAAGCGATTACATGTTTCCGCAGGATAATGATCCAAAACACACTGCACACGATTCGAAGCTTTGGCTGCTGTATAACGTCCCGAAACAACTTAAAACACCGCCACAATCGCCTGACTTGAATCCTATCGAGCATTTGTGGGATTTACTAGAACGCAGAATTCGTCAGCGGACAATAACTTCTAAGGAAATGCTCCAGAATGTGATGCTGGACGAATGGTCAAAAATTACCTCTGAAGAGACCTCAAAACTAGTTGAATCTATGCCAAAACGCTTGCAGGAGGTTCTTAAATATAAAGGCGATCCAACCTCTTATTAGTTAACTTAATAATCTTAAATATAGGACTGTTCCAATACCTGGTGCAATTTGTACGCAGACTTTTGCATATAGCAATTTTTGAAGTATTTTTGTTTTGTTGTTTTTCTTTACTTATGTACCTGTTCCGACAGCCGCCGTGGCTCAGTTGGTTAGTGCGTTGGACCGCGAGTCGCAGGCAGCAACCTCAGGTTCAAATACTGCCTGTAATAACACCTAAAAAAATGACGGGAAAACTCGTTTTCTCTTTCGGTGGCTGTCCTCTCAGCTGGAAATGGCAAACCTCTGAGAGTAAAAATTGCTTATGAAAAAGCTCCCAACCTGCCGTTCGGAACCGGCATAAAACTGTAGGTCTCTTCAACCCGCGTACAACACGGGTTGTTGCGGGAAGCTAGGCCTTAGTCTCGCGTAAGCGGGCTGTCGTGCCAGTCAATTATTATTAAATTATTAAAAAAAAATTATTATGTACCTGTTTTTATATTTTGTAATAATTTTAACCAATGTACAAAACTTCGATACACAGATGGAATATAATTTGAAATTCGTTATATTCGATCATAACTATTTTTTACCGGGAGAATGTTTTGAATTGCCTTTGTACGCAGACTTTTGCTGCCGAGTGTATGTAATAATATGCAAACACCACTTGATTTAGAAAAATTACAAAAACAAAAGGTAGATTCGATGGAAGGCTTCGGTAATACTGAGTGGCTTGCCATCGAATGAAGGCAACTTTCGAAAAGAAGCAAAAGTTGTTACTGTCTTCAGAACCAATTATAGCAGTTAATATTAAAATTAAAGTTAAACATGAAAACCGAAACTCTGATATACTGCAATATAAAAAAATTTTATTTATAATTGTGTCAATTAATTAATGTTAATTTCCAAGAATTCATGATCGAAAACCGATTATCCTAGCAGTAAAAATTAACAAATTGTAATTTTGAATGAAAATATATGATCTACTGAGTTTAATAAAAGGTTTTATTATTAGGCTATTATTTTCTATTTGGGTTTGAAATTACTTAGGTGCGAATAAGTATACACAGATAATTGTAGTTTTTTCAATATTTCCTTTTGTTATGACAAGCGTAATTGTTAATCGATACCATTTTTGGAATATACCTTTATATTGATGATATGAGTTGCTGTACCAAATTTAATCAATATATCTTTTATAGTTTCTGAGATACTGTCAACTTAGTATTTGGTTTGTATGGGAGGTGGGCGTGTCCGTGGGGCGATTAAAGTAATTTTTAGCGTATTAACTTCTCTTTATAACCAAATCATACGTACAAAATTTTGTTGCCGTACGACTATTCCTTCTATTTTTGTCCCTCGCTACTATGGACTCGCGACACTGTGAGGCGTTGATACAAATTAAACTTTCATGCACGCATTGTTTGTGGATTAACGGCCTTAATTAGTCGTGCAGCTCGGCCGATACGTGCACGCGCACGCACATCAATTGAATTTATTGCAACGTTGAAGTGCGATGACGGCTATGAAAAACTGAAACAACTGAATGTCTGAATGTTGGAGCAGGGGGAACTTTAAAACGATATTTCAGAAAGAAAACAAAACAAAACATTCGTAGCATTCATTGCACTGTGAGACATAGAAAAGAAAAACCAGAACAAACTAAAACACTAAAAGACTACTTTTATCGAGATCATTAATAAATAACGACATAGACGTAAAACTAGATATCATACATGGTCCCACTGCAGACTCAGTTCATCATTTTCTGATTTTTAATTTTCTGAAAGGTTTTTAAAGTTTCAACGATATAAGAAGAACTTTAACAACTTCAATCAAATATTTGCGTTCATTCAATGATACTGTTACGAAAATGATTAGCTCGTATCTGATTGTGCTTAAAAATAAAACAACTTCATTTATTCAGCGCAAACGCAGTCAAAAAAATCAACAATCACTTTATTTACAGATTTACACTTTGCTTGTATCTACCAGACATCTGCATGGCTCCATTCACTTTCTCTACCACAGTGTTGACACTTCTGCTGAGTGCACACTTTCTGAGAGTCATTCCAATATGAATACAGTAATTGCTGTAGGCAAAGCAAAAGCTGTGCACAAAAAGAATGAGTCAAAAAATAGAGAGAGTCATAACACACCATTCTCTTGAGTAAATATTCATTACTCACTTGTTCGTAAGGTTATCAAGTGGCAGGAAAGAGCGAAAAAATTCACGTGTATTTTGTTAGTGTTTTTGTTCGGCTCGTTGTCTAATCGGAGAGACGGTTCACTTGCCAACAGTATTGCCAGCATCGAATAGACCACTTGGCTTACAAATATTAGATTTTGATGAAGGATGAAAGAAAAGGTAAAAATACACCAATTAACAGCAAACGTACATAGCTCCTTTGTTTTAATCTGTTGTTTCACAATGAGGGGCAAAGGTGCTACTGCTCGTTGTATCAAAACGCCGAGCAGCGATATTCGCTTTGCGATGATTGCTTAGTATTCACCTTCTACGTAACTGCAAAATAATCCTGATAAACACATCTGTAATTAAAAAGAAAATCATAACAAAAATTGGAAAACTAATTTTCTTTCATCACTGCTTCAAATTGCACAGAAAAAGAGTTGCCTGGCAATGCTGTTCGCCGAATGTAAACGAAAGCAACAAATAACGGTACATTTCGTTTTGGTATTCATTGTTTGTATTCGTTGACAGTTAATTTACTGAAAGCTGAAAATTGTGTTCTAAAATTAAAAAATGGACTTGCAGGAGGTAAATAGTTATTATATCGTAAGCCCACTTCAAAAGTGACACAATTAAAAATTATGAATTTTGAGTTTATGTGTTAATACGATGCATAATGCCCATGTCTACCTATAGGTAGACTAAAGTTCAGCATATTTTGTTGTTGTATTTTTTGTTTCGATTCGATGCAATTTGATCGCTGCTGCTCAATTCAAAATAGTTTTTTCTGAATGAATAGTTATGATTGAATTTAAGTTTTGTTACAAAGAATTGCATTAATTTTAATTTTATACTTAATCGTTTTTTCTGAATGAATAGTTATTATTGAATTTAAGTTTTGTTACAATACAAAGAATTGTATTCATTTTAATTTTGTACTTAATAGTTTTTTTCTTAATAAATTTTGTTAAAACTTCATAGAAAAGCATTTTTTAGTTTCATTTTGAGCACACCACTCAATATGAATGATTCAAATCATTCATTTGATTTCGCTGTATTCACAGCATAAAGTGAATACAGCTTCTGTTTGAGTACACTATAAAATGACTCATTCAATTTATGAATACAGTAAAATCTCTCACTCGAGAACAAATTATGACTCATTCATTCACAATCACAAAAAGGAATGTGAGTGAGTGAATGCGTAATTTAAGAGTGAATGAGTCAAAACACGTTTTGAGTGCAATCATGCAGACGTCTGGTATCTACACTTGTTACTACTTATTCAACCTTATTGCTTATTCAACCAAGACTCGACTCTCTGCGCTGCACACTGCTGCTTTTATACTAGTTTTCTTATCGCGCCGAAGTTTCTTGCACATTCTAGTTGTACTCTCTATCTCGATTGTTCTAGCACAGCTCATCACCTTTCGCGAACTATCCGTGCCATAATTATAGCATGCCGGCCGTACTTCAAAGTGCATGCCTAAAAGTATGCTAATCATGCATAGCACAACGACAGAGTGCCTTATAGTTACACTGCCCACCACTTAGACTTCTTCGTCCCGAACAAGTGCCGAGCCTCCGCCGGAGTAAGATGCCAGGCGCTCCAAATGGACTACTTTCAACCTGTCGTTTCTGTTGTCGCAGCGTTGAACCCTGTACACCACGTCATTAATCCTGGTCACGACCTTGTACGGTCCTTCCCAAGACGTTTGGACTTTTGGAGACAAACCTTCCTTCCAGATCGCCTTCTTGGAACCCTCCTGTGTTAGCCCGTAGACCATAGCTCGCTGTTAACCTGTTTTCGACTAGTTGAGTGCGGCTCCGCGATCTTCTCATCGGTCCTTTCGCAGCCGAACACCGATCAGAGCCTCTGATCCACTCGGTGACAGACTCCTGGCATCCTACCCAATAGAACCGCCTTCTTATCTTGGCGACAGTTTTGGCGATGCCTAGGTGCCCTCCATTGGAGTCGTTATGGTTTGCCTCGATGACATCGTCGATCCGGCCTTTCGGGACCACTATTAGGGATTTTCTGGTCCTGCCATCCCTGCTCTCCCACTCGCGGTATAGGCAGCCATCCCGCACACGTAGACTTTGCCACCGTGCCCAGTAAGCCTTCGCGATCGGGCTCTCACCAGCCATCTCCTGCCAGTCCGG
This sequence comes from Melieria crassipennis, assembly GCA_963668005.1. Lineage (NCBI taxonomy): Eukaryota > Metazoa > Arthropoda > Insecta > Diptera > Ulidiidae > Melieria > Melieria crassipennis. The sequence goes on along the minus strand of OY764963.1, from coordinate 32,422,290 downwards.
CCGTAATCTCTGCGCTTTGCCTTTGAGATCCGCATCCTCACGCTGGTCCTTCTGTAGCCTTTTCGCAAGCCAGTCTTCCTCTCGCAGAACTCTTACCGACCGAACATCCACAATCTGTCCCTTGTTTTCGACTTGCGAATCATGCCTGCGCTCGGTTTTGCAAGAATGGTATGACAGTGCGTCAGCCCTTCTTGGCGACGTCTGTTGTCCGGAACGCTTCTCTCGCAGATGACAGTCTCGTGATATCTGGCCTTGCTTGCCACATCGCCAGCAACTGACTCTAGATGGCACTGCCCGCAGCCCCGCTGGTGCCTCCGAGCTCAATGTCTGGCTTTGCGTGACACTTCCAGATTGGGCTCGACGCCTTTCCGCAGATGAATGTCGAAAACTCCCCCTCCAGGCCGCCTCATACGTCAATGCGCTTGTCAGTCTCACCGAATGTCGGCTTCATCATCATCAATATACTCACACGTGTCTCCGGATCAAGAATGCCTTCGATAAACGCCTCGATCTTCAGCCTTTCCAAAACTTCCATGCTGAATTCTGGGTAGGACAGTGGTACCAGCCGCTCAATATCCGCCGCATACGTCTGCAGCGCCTCGTTGGCTCTTTGTCTACGGCTCTTCAACTCGCAATAATACAGCATTTTGTTGTGCTCGTCACTGTATCTGGCTGCCAGTGCCCTTATGACGATCTCGTAATCACCTCTCAAACCTTCCGGAACTGTTTTTATTACCTCAGCCTCCAGGCTGTCAACTCGTTTGTTTAAGGACTCATCCAGGTCGTCAACTCGTCTGTTCACAGAATCATCCAGGCCGTCGACTCGTTTATCCAAGTGTTCCACTTGAGCTCCCAGGTGCTCCACCTTCACATCGAGCTTGTTGGAGATTTCTTCCACTTTCTGTTCCAAACGTGCAGAATTTTCCTAAAGCTTGTTCTCCATTCGCTCTGCCACTTCTCGGTTCGCCGTTTCCATTTTTGCTATTTCTTGATTAGTAGTTTCCAGTTTTGCTGCCATTTCTTGATTTGCATTCTCAATTTTCGCAGAAGTTTCCTGAAACATGCCTCTCATTGCAACCATAAGCTGGCTCATGTCCATTGCTTGTGGTGGCGCAGCCGCTGCAGCCGTACTTTGTATCGACGCAGCACCCGCAGGCGATTCCTCCACTTTGGCCGACGCCTCTAGCTCCTGCGTTCCGAACTCGTACGCAGTCCAATCGACGCCTCGTGCCTCACAACATATCAATACGATCGTCTCGATCCTTACGGGACATTGTACCTTTGGTCGTCATGCCTACAGATTAGGTCTTGACAGTCGGGACTTCTGCCGTAGCTGTCATAATGTGGAGGAGGAAGAGACTATAAGTCACCTTCTCTGTCATTGCCCGGCTCTCTCTATACGAAGGTGGAAAGCCCTGGGCTCCTTCTTCTTCGATAACCTGGATGACCTCAGATCAGTTAATATTAGGGACTTGCTGGGTTTTATCCACAAAACAAATTGGCTTGTATAGGCACCTAACTTGCAGTAAGTCAGATCACTCACTCTTTGTGGTATCACAATGGGCCCTTTTTGTGGCCTAAGTGTGTCTTTCGGCAAGTCCCGTGCCTAGGCAGCCACTTTAACCTAACCTAACCTAACCTCGTGCCTCACACGCCTCTTTCAAGCGCAGCTGCAACTCCACCTTACCGCCAGCAGTCGGCAAATTCCAGGCAGCCACCTCCTTCTTCAGCTGGTCCTCTTTCAGCAGGTCGAGTTTAGCCATGTCTGCGTTTTTATAATTTTATTTAATTTTTTTTCTTGTTTATTTTCAGTGGCACAATCCCACTTCTTACACCAAATGTTACGAAAATGACTAGCTCGTATCTGATTGTGCTTGAAAATAAAACAACTTCATTTTTTCAGCGCAAACGCAGTCAAAAAAATCAACAATCACTTTATTTACAGATTTACACTTTGCTTGTATCTACACTTGTTACTACTTTGCCTATTCAACCAAGACTCGACTCCTTGCGCTGCACACTGCTGCTTTTATACTAAGTAGTTTTTTTATCGCGCCGAAGTTTCTTGCACATTTCAGTTGTACTTTCTATCTCGATTGTTCTAGCACAGCTCATCACCTTTCGCGAACCATCCTCGCCATATTATAGCCAGCGAATTATAGCAAGTTTGCCGTACTCTGAAGTGCATTCCTAAAAGTATGCTATGCATTCATGCATAGCACAGCACAGAGTGCCTCATCGTTTCAATACAAATCTAACTATACATATAACTGTTAGTCCTGACTGACTGACTGATTCATCATCGCCCAACCCAAGCCTCTAAAGCTACAAGTATGAAATTTGAACTGAAGGTACAACTTGAAAAATGAACCTCTGCTCAGACGGGATTTTTCGAAATTCGGAGTCTAAAGGGGCAAAACATGGGTTAAGGTGTTGTATGAAGAAATTTGCTATATTAGGCCTATTGATTTCAAACTTGGTGAAAATACTCCAAATCAAAAATAAGTCAACGCGTATTTTTCAAAATGTAACTGGGTGAACCAAGGGTTAAGGTGCGTATACGGAAAGACTACGAAAAAATTCTGAATCGATTGGCCTAGACTTCAAAGTTGGTGAAAACACTTGAAATCAAAAATAATTTGACACGTGTTTCTCATTTTTTTGAAAATCAAAACTTAAAGGGGTGAACCAACGGTTAAAAATTTGTTAGGTTAGGTTAGGTTATGGTGGCTGCCTCTATAAGAAACACACTCGGAGGCCTATTATGAGGCCCATTGTGATACCACATATTTCACCCGTTTTTGAAATGTGTATGCAACACTGTCTTTCCAACATATGTTACAGCACACATTTCAAACGGATGGGGAAAGGGAGGGGACGGGAGGGGAGTATAGTTAAACCAATCATCACGTATGCCTCTGCAATCTGGTGGCATAAGGTTGAACAAAAAAGTGCAGTTGAAAAATTAAATAAACTGCAACGTCTGGCGTGTATGAGTGGGGCAATGAGAACGTGCCCGACAATTGCAATAGAGGCAATTTTAAGTGTGCCTCCTCTTAACATAGCCATCAGGAAAGAAGCCTGCTCTCAGGCCTTAAGGCTTGTCTGCAGTACTGAACTAAAAAGTGGAGATCTTAAGGGACACATGAGCATATTGAAAATGCTCGAAAATGACCCAATGCTCAGGATCTCCGACATTATTACACCAAAGGTGGAATTCTCCAAAAGGTTCAAGATTAACATCTTGGACAGACAATTATGGAGATCAAATCGATTCATACCAGACCCAGGGTCGCAACTCTGGTACACGGATGGATCGAAGTTGGAAGCACTGGAGCCGGGGTATATGGTCCCAGATTTCACAAAGCTTTTCCAATGGGGGAGCTAGCTACCATCTTTCAGGCGGAAACACACGCCATCATAGAGCACACATATCTATATACTGTCCGACAGTCAGGCAGTCAGGCAGTCAGGCAGTCCTAAAGGCGCTAGAAGCCTACTCGACTACCTCAAGGCTGGTGACGGACTGCCGCAATCTCTTGAATGAACTGGGCAGGCGCAACACTGTAGAACTGCACTGGATACCAGGACACGAAGGACATGACGGCAACGAACATGCGGACCGCCTAGCGAAAAAGGGTGCCTTACGCCGACTGATAGGCCTGGAACCATTCTGTGGACTACCAAGAGGACACATTCAGGAGTGGTTACGGAAATGGGTTGACCAGGAATTTACTGACCAATGGACCAACACAACGGGACTACGGCAGGTAAAACAATTCCTGGCCCCAGACAGAGGGGTATCCAACCAACTCCTCAAGCTAAACCGAGAGGACCTTCGCATCCTCACTGGGTACCTAACAGGGCATTGCTCACTTAGGTACCATCTCAAAAATATGGGAATATCACCAACGGATGTTTGCAGGATATGTGAGCTAGAACAGGAAACATCACTCCATATTCTATGCGAATGTCCTGCGCTCAGTAGAAAGAGATTTCTCCAGTTTGGTCAGGCGTCTATACCGCCATCAACCATCTGGAAACTGCAACCCCAAAAAGCGCTAAAATTCATAAAAAGCCTTAACTTGGACGGTTAAAATAAAGGCTGCACAAAAGATCAAATTGGTCGTAGTGCACTATAGCCTATATAATAATAATAATAAATATCCGCAAGGGGAACATCATTGACTACGTAGCAAAGCACGACTCAGTTGACACTTGCTTCGATTTATCTTCCGACCACACCCCCGTAATACTGACATATTTAAGCCAGCCACTTCGACTATCACAACAATTCCTGCCATATAACCTTAAAACTGATTGGCAGTCTTTTAGAGAAATAATCGACCGTAATCTTTTGATGAATGCCCGCTTAAAGTTTAAAAAAGACCTCGATTCAGCTATCGCATATTTCAATGACATAGTAATCAAGGCTGCAAGTGCGTCAACACCAACACTCGGACCAAAACGTTTTATGCAAAAGCTAAGTAATAATATTCTTAACAAAATAAAACAGAAGAGACGGCTCCGTAAACAATGGCAAAGGTCCAGGCAACCACTAGACAAAGCTAAGCTTAACGACATAACGAAGCAAGTTAATATGATGTTAAAAAAGGACAAGGAAGATCGAATCAGCAATTATTTGACGAATTTAGAGCCCAGTATGTCAACACATTACTCACTGTGGAGAGCAACTAAAAACCTCAACAATGCTATACCTCATCAACCACCCATCAAAAGTCCAAGCGGAATTTGGGCCAGAAGTAACTTACAAAAAGCTGACATCATTGCACAACACTTTGAAAGAACGTTTTCAAATCCACTTGACCAACAAAAAATAATATTACCAACAATGCGAGAAATTCAAAACAAAGCCATACCTAAAATGACAACTGATGAGATTCGACGAAAAATCATGACTCTTAAAAGTAAAAAATCACCTGGCTTTGACTTAATATCCGGCAAAGTTTTAAAGGAATTACCAAACGCAGCCTATGTGTATATCAGAAACGTTTTCAATGCAATATCACGGCTAAAATATTTTCCTGTGGTTTAAGCTTGCTACCAACACTATCAAAAGTATACGAAAAGCTTCGCATTGAACGACTTGACCCCATCTTGACTCAGGAAAACATAATTCCAACACACCAATTTGTATTCAGGCGCAAACACTCAACGATTCAGCAAATTCATAGAGTTGTCAATAATATATACAAAGACATTGATGACAAAAAATACTGTGCGGCAGTGTATCTTGATGTCGCAAAAGCATTTGATAGTGTATGGCACAAAGGTCTACTCCCAGTGCTGCCGAACGTACTACTATAGTAGTATTTTCCTACTATTTCATCATCTGTACTACCGTACTACCCACAGGCCGATTGTAGTACTATTTTCTGAGATATAAGTTTTAGCAATTTAATTTTCATATTTTAAGTAAGCCTACTCGAAAAGAATATACAAATATGTTACCGAACTGAACATTGCCAAAGCACGAAAATTAAAGCAACGTTGTCGTTTTGTATTTCTAACAAATGTGTTTCCGTATGCTTCACTTTTTGCTGAATTTTTTGCAATCAAGCAAATGAGCTCGTCGTAGAGTTACCGTTGTGCGACTATAGTGACAATTGCACCTTTTTTATGTTGCCAAGTGCTGTTCGTACAATAGCTTTTGATAAAGCGTTAAACTTTGGAAACAGCGCAACGGATGCGATACCCAAAAATGAAAATCGTGAAATAATAGAGTAATATTACTGTATTTAAATACAAAATAACTTAATATTTTTGCATATTCTTGTATTCTTGTATCTTTTAAAATTTGATAAAGACAATAAAGTGGTCAATGGGACGTCGACGAATCAGAAAATTTAAACATGTAAAAAACATGTAATTCGTAATCATTGGAATATCCTGATACAAGTGTATAAAATCGTTCGATTTCTCTTAGGCTTGGCATTTTTATTTTGCGCAAATTGGGGCCAAATCCCGTTGGATTGTTAATCAAAAGAAACTAATTATTGAATTTAAAAATCAATTTAAAGTTTGCTCAAAATTATCCCATTCCCAATTAGCCATTTCAAGGTTGTTTGCTTGAAGTGCTAAAAGTAAAATTCGAACGATATTTGATATTAATAAATTTAAGTAATTAGTAAGTAATTATAAGCTTTTTCCATTAAAGTCCATCGAAAAAGAAGTATTATTAAATCTGTGGTCAAAAACGATAATCGCATAGGTCGACTTAAGACATCATTGCGTTAAGGGTGCTTGGAAAGTATAAATCCAAAAAATGTATCTCCCACACTAGTTCCCCTAATTGAAAGATTCTCACTTTTAATTGAACAGAATGTTGAAGCTCTGGAAGCGGAATGGATGGCATTGCTAAATTTGGAACTTGAGTCAAGTTTCCAAAAACGGTATTAATGAATTTATTATCATGTTTATACGACCGTCCCAGTCGATTCGCTTTGACTCGATACGCTTTCGAGCCAGGTGTTTATACATTGATTTCAGAAGCGAATTGACTGCAGAAGGTTTGAAAAGTATGCTTTTATATTTTCGTTTTTCCTATTTGTTGACATCTGATTGAAAATTACCTTTTAGTGTTGCTTGTTTTTTAGTTGAAAATGCTCAAAAAACTGAGTGTACATCACCTATATTGAGTCGATGCGTATTGAATGAAAGCGACTTGAGCTGTTGTATAAACGGGGTATATGTGTTGTCGGACTACTATGCGTTTCCGCATAGTAGTCCGAAGTAAATTTAATTAAAGATTAGAAAAGAAACTGTTTACTAAACGCTACTCTCCACTCGATTTAACTTCGAAAAGTTTATTAGGGGGGACAATTTTGCGGAAAAATGGGAGCCACCAAAAAAATTACTATTAGTACCTATATAATAAACATAACATATAAAATTTGTTTAAATATATTTTTGTAACTGAATTACATTGTTTCTTTCACTTTTGTATAAATCAAATTGTTAATGTGTTTTGAAACTTAGCATCTGATTTAGTAATTGATGAATCCTTGCGATTTTTTACACTGTTAAGAAAATATGCATGTGTACTACTCAAAGTCGATAAATACTACCCAAAAATTATAATTTATACTACTGAAGAAAAATTGAAAACGGCAGCACTGTCTACTCCACAAGCTAAAATCCTTTCTACCACTTGACTTTTATGACTTATTGCAAAGCTACTTAAAAAAAAGCCATTTCTTTGTGAAAATTCAAGATGCTGACTCAGAAATGCGCACTATGAGTGCTGGTGTTCCTCAAGGCAGTATGTTAGGTCCTCTTCTATACCTAATTTATACTACGGACGTACCTGTTCCTTCTTTTGATGACAGCATGATTGCAACATTTGCCGACGACACAGTTTTGCTTTCATCTAGCAAGCAACTTACAACAGCTGAACAAAACCTTCAAACCATAATAAATGACACAGTGAGATGGTTCAAGACCTGGGGTATCCAGATAAATGCTGAAAAAACAGTAGAAGTCATCTACACCAACAGAACTTTTAACCAGCACCCGCTTAAAATAGACGACTGCACAATTCAAATTGATAATAAGGCAAAATACCTGGGTATGACTATTGATGCAAAACTTACATGGCGTGAACATATTAAGAAAAAGAAGAATGAGATTAATAACAAGTTCCGACAACTGCAATGGCTTCTAGGCAAACAATCAAACTTATCCCTAAGCAACAAATTACTGATATACAACACTATCATTGCTCCTACCTGGAGATATGGTATTCAGATATGGGGTACGGCATGTAAAACAAACGTTGACATTGTACAGCGTACGCAATCAAAAATAATACGAAAAATAGTAGACGCTCCTTGGTACATCACAAACGACTCGTTGCATTGGGACCTTTCAATCAGCACAGTGGAAGAAACAAGAAAAAAACTCAGCACGAAACATTTTATTGACATGAAAAACCACGGCAACGTCGAAATACAGCATAGACCCCTGATCGAAGAAAGGCGAATCCGAAGACTTAAGCGACTTACAACTTCTGACTTCCCATCTAGAAATTTTTAATGAAATATGTACTGTAAACTGTATGTATGTATTGTAAACTGAGATTTAACTTACTGTTATACGTTAGTGTTTTGTTAAGTTCGTAAATGTATGCATATTCTGATATTGATCTATGTACATAAATTATTTCTAGTGTCCGACCGAAACCACTTTTTTGGGCCGAAACCGAAACCGAATATTCGGTTTTTTTTTAATATTCGGCCGAAACCGAAACTTTCTAGTTGAAATAAAAATCACCATATCAAGCACTTTTTTCAACAAACTAATTTTACATTAAGTAAATAAAGAACAAACAAACAAACATAGCATAAATAAATAAATACTTATTAATAAAAACAATTTATTAATTTTTTAAAAACGTAAACAAGAAGAAATCACCTTTTCGTACCTTACTCGCCAATATTCAAAATTAAATAATTTAATATTATATGCTAAAAAAATAAGTTTATTTACATTGCTGGCATCTGAATTACTCCTCCTTTTACTATATATCTGCTACACAATAAAATTTAAAAAATATTCTAGAAAGTTTCGGTTTCGGCTATTCGGCCATTTTTTGGCCGAAACTGAAACCGAAACCGAAACCACTTATTTGGGCCGAAACCGAAACCGAATATTCGGTCGGACACTAATTATTTCCAATAATGTTAGAATATTACGAGATGCCTTTTGTTAGGCAGGTGTAATAAAGATGGAAGTTTAAAAAAACAAAAAAAAGTTGACACTATCGCTATATCATGTTTGCTTTTTTCATAGTCTTCCCTTCTTCATTTTCGAAAAACTGAAAAATACGTGCCGAATCATTTGTAATTTGGAGTATTTTCTCAAGTTTGACATCAATTGCACCATTAAATCACGTTTCTTCATATAACGCATTTCCTTCATAAAACACTTTTCATATGTTCCTTTAGACCCCGATTTAAAAAAATTCCGTCTTAGTGGAGGTTCATTTTCTAAAACAGTTCAACGTTGGCAATACTTTTATTGGTGTTCTGTCAAATTTTGAAGCATATCGTAAGATGAGTATTCGATTGGCATCTATACGAAGAAGTCGACAGATTGTTGTATGGCCATTTTTGATGTGGCTGTGCGTCGTGTTGATGTGGCCAAAAAGATGATTTCCAACGCAGACTGCGACCTAAAATTCGTCGAACTCATCATTACTGGTGACGAAACATGGGTTTATGAATTTGATATGCCGACCAAACAACAATCGTCCGAATGGTGCTTCGAAAATCAGCCAAAACCGAAGACAGAGCGCCAAAGTCGGTACAAAATCAAAGTTTTGCTAACGGTTTTCTTCTATATTCATGGTGTGGTGCACTACGAATTCCTTCCGGAGAGCCAAACGGTCAATAAAGAATATTATTTAGGCGTTACGCCATTATTTCAAAGACACCAAGACTAATTCATGCTTGGAAAAATAATAATAACTGGAGTGTTATACAACACTATATTTCATTTAACACTTATATAACACTGGAATGTTGGGCTAAAAAATCAGTGTTTGGATGTTACATGACAACCGAAGTGATCGTCCTTAGTGGAATTGCTACTTAGGTCACAGTTGCCACTGATCTGCAATAGATTTCCTTGAATGGTACACGGAATATTAGGACAACTACCACCTTTTTTTTTGTTTTGCTCATCAGTGCTTTCTGAGTGGAAAAACAGGTGTTTTTTTTTGGTTTTAGTGCTTTTTGAAATAGAAAAGTTGGCAACCATGCACAGCGTTGTTTTATTTGCGCTCTTTGTTTGCGTACACCGCAGCGAGTTTGCCAAAGCATATTGCCGTAGCGGGAGATGATTGTGAGGAGAAAATGATATGCTGTTGTTGTTCTTCTTGCGCCGGCGAAAGGCTGAAATTTCGATTTTCTTTTGTTCTTTAGCTTTTGTTCTTCTTTGATGCTAGACAGTGCTGCTATGTCCCAAATTTTGCATTTTTATGTTTTGTTTTGATCACGTTATTCTTAAGAGTCCAACTCAAATCTTACAAAAAAGTAGTTAGAGTTCTTTTTGAAAAATGGCAACATCGACTACAAAAAGAGGAAACAAAATTTTAACGAAGGGAGGAAGTTTGTTGCTATAATTAAAAATTAACCACATCGGTGGCTTGACCAGTGCATGTTCACATTGTAAAGCCAAGCATTTTGTATCCGATGTGAGGTAAAAACGATATGCTGTTGTTGTTGTTGCGCTAGCGAAAGGCTAAAATTGTAAAACGATTTATATTTTCTGGCAAGCTTTTGTTCTTCTTTAACACGTTCACGCCGGCGCGGGCCACCGGTGGCCCGCGCTAGACTGTCTCATCGGGCGGCGCGTACCATCGGTGGCCCGAACTAGATTGTTTCATCGGGCGGCGCGTACCACCGGTGGTACGCATTCGATTGTGCTATTATACAATGAATGAAAAAATCGCGCGCCGCCAGATGAAGCACGTCATTAATTTGGGCGCCGCCTCACAGCAAAACTAATGAAAATCGGCCCCGGCGTGAACGTGTTAAGGCTAGCCAGTGCTGCTATGTTCCAAATTTTGCATTTTTATGTTTTGTTTTAATCATTATTATTCTTACGTTATTCTTAACCCTTTCCGGTCAATTTCCACATTTCTTGAGATAAAAATTGTTCATTCAAAATATTGACTCATTGAAGATTTTAGCAATAAAATACAAAAAATATCAAATACATTACAGTGGACGTCCAGTATAACGAACTTTCCATTTAACGAATTTTCGATTTAACGTACGGCCAAATTTTTTCCATTGATGGTTCTATATTACGAAAAAATGAAATTTGCTATTCGATATAACGAATATTCATGTTGTTTTTCACCCTTCGAATTGTTTTTATTTGAGCATTCACATTCTTTACAATAACAATGAATGTTTGGTTTCGTCAAGTGAACGGTACCTCAATTGTTTTTGTTTTTGTTACGTTACAACTTTCAAATTTACGTCAAGTTACCAACATTTTCAAATTCTGTTTGTATGCATTGCTGATCATTTTCACAGGATTTGTATTTGGTTTGTGCCATTAGTAATGGAATATGACATCAGTCAAATGACCGCCACGAGCAGCCTGGCACACCTCGATTCTTTTTAGGTAATTTTCGATGACTTTTTTACATATAGCAGGCTGTAAGGCGCCAAAAACTGCACGTATTTGAGTCTGCGGATTGTCTGCATAGAAAAAAGTCCAAAGGGTTCAGATCGCACGATCTTGACGGCCAATTGGCATCACCAAAACGCGAAATTAAGCGTTCATCCAACCTGGTTCGCAATTCTGTCATGTTCGGTCGTGTTGTGTGGCATGTAGCGCAGTCCTGTTGAAACCACATCTCCTCAACATCCATATCTTCGATCGCTGGCCAGAAATACTCGGTTATCATACGGCCATAACGTTCAGAATTTACGGTAACGGTCTGTCGTTCGTAATTTGCGAAGAAATATGGCCCTATGACACCGGACCATAATGCACACCAAACAGTGACTCTAGGTGGATGCATTGGGTGCTCGACAACCACGTGTGGATTTTCTGAGCCCCACACACGACAATTTTTACTATTAATGTAACCGCCGAGGTGAAAATGTGCTTCAACACTGAAGAAAATATTGTGCGAAAAATTGGGATTTTCGGACTGTTTTTCAAGCACCCATTCGGCGTGGTTACGACGCATTCTGTGATCTACCGGCTCCAATTTCTGCACCAACTGAACTTTATATGGATGAAGATGCAAATCCAAGTGCAAAATACCTCAAATTGAGGTGATGGAGATGTCCAATTGTTGTGAACGCCGGGGAAGCGATAAATTCGGGTCATCTTCAAGACTGGCAGCTACAGCAGCCATATTTTCGGCCGAACGAGCAGGGCGATTACGTATTGACTTCTGTACATCTTGTACAGAACCAGTTCGTTCGAATTTCGCCATTAAATCCGAAATTGTTGACAAAACAGGCCTTCCGTGACGTCCGAAATCCTTCCTTAGTGCGCGAAAAGTGGTGCTCAAATTTTCACCATTTTTTTAGTGAATTTTCACTACGTTTACACGTTGAGCGATGTTAAATCGGTCAATTTTTATAAATGGCAAACACTAAACTACAATATTAACACAATGCAACGACAGATGACAGCTGCGGTTGTCGAACGCAGGGCTGCCAAAGTTTTCGGTTCGAAATGAAAAACCCTGTAGATAAACGTTCTAAACCACTGGTCATTTTATAAGTATGGGGGCTTACATAGGGGCGTGGCTAATCCCATAAAGCCATGCTTGCCGTAAGGAAACGCTGAATTGTTTGATATCCATATCGTCTTTCAAACAAATACTATAACTGAATTATTATAGCGTGGCGTGTCAGGTGGGTGTGGTCAATCTTATATATCCTATGTTAACATCAATGAAACACGGATTCATTTGATATTAATACTGATTTACCGACATGTACTGTAGCTTCGTTTTTTTAGTTTAGTGGGCACGGAAAGTGGGCGTGGCCGATTATATTATAGCCTATGTTTGCGGCAATGACACGCTAAATCGTTTGACACCCATATTCCCTTACAAAAGCATACCATAGGTAAGTTTTGTTACCATAGTGGGCGTAAGATGGGGGTGTGGTCAATCTCATACAGCCTATGTACCATTCCTCCAGATAAAAAAATGTTTGGTGCTGCTTGGTTCAGTGGGTTTTGATTGTGGCTCAAAAAAGCAACGTCACACTTGTTTTTATATAATAGTATAGATATAGATAAAACATTATTTAAAAGTATTGTACTCTGATTTTGAAAAAATTAATTTAAAAAATATCTTATGAAATGAATTCAGTATATTTGAAAATTCATTTAATTGGGTTATATGCAAGTAATTTTTAATGTGTTACTATTTGACTAGTTTAAAATCACTTACAAACGAACTAACTCACAAAAAAACTAGTTTTAAATCAGTCGATTGCGGACTAATTATTAATTGGTTCGGAAACAACTAACAACTATAACTAAACTAGTTGGGAAGTCATGCAGAGGTAGACAATTGATGTGCTGCTAGGACATCGCCACGTTAAAATAATCACTTATTTTCAAGCAAAATAACTAATTTGTAATCAGTACTGTACAGAAAAAGACTAGTTATAAATTAGTTTAAAATTAGTTACATTTCCTGCAGGGCTGATTAACCCTGCCGGCAACTCACCTAACTTTTAACGCACTTTAATCTAACTTATTCTCAACTAGTTGTGGTTGATAGCTGGATTATTTTCAATGGAGCCAACTGACTATTTTAACATTGCGATGGCCTAGGCAGTAGTCAATTGTCCGACTCTGCATGACTTTTCAACTAACTTTAAGTTAGTTATTTAAAAGTTATCTAATTTATGGTTAGCTATAAACTAATTACATTTCAGTTAGCTACAAGTTGACTTTATTTAAATCAGCTATAACTCAACTCCGCCGTGGCTCAGTTGGTTAGTGCGTTGGACCGCGAGTCGCAGGCAGCAACCTCAGGTTCAAATACTGCCTGTAATAACACCTAAAAAAATAACGGGAAAACTCGTTTCCCTTTCGGCGGCTGTCCTCTCAGCTGGAAATGGCAAACCTCTGAGAGTAAAAATTGCTTATGAAAAAGCTCCCACCCTGCCGTTCGGAACCGGCATAAAACTGTAGGTCCCTTCAACCCGCGTACAAATTCACACGCACAACACGGGTAGTAGCGGGAAGCTAGGCCTTAGTCTCGCGTAAGCGGGCTGTCGTGCCAGTCAATTATTATTTTATTATAACTCAACTCTTTTTTTTGCCAAAATCGGCCACAATTGAGTTCACGAACTTTTAAATAACGGTGGTCCGTCAATATTTACGTCGATCACTATTTTGTGGCAACTTTTGATGATGCTTGAAGTTTTGTATAGTTGCTTTCTTACGCACCAGGAAAAATTTTCCTTGCGCACAAGCAGTCCTGTTTTCCAATATATGAGTTTGCACTCAAAGGCACATCTAACTTTTCTTCCACTAAAATACGTAACAACTCTTCAAGACACTTGTGAGATGGCCTATTTTTTAAATACCAATCACCGATTTTTTCTTTTAGTGTCTCTATTGTTGGACATTGTTCTTGGAAAACATTGCAACATTGAAAACACTAATATTTTCAATATAAATTCCGTTTTGACTCTGCATATCAGCAGAGGAAGCCTACTGCTTCTGATTCAGCAACCTTACGCGAATTTGATTTATTTGAATACAAATCCCTTTCCTTTTTAAAAAGCCTTCTTAATTTTGTTTTGCTTGTACCTGCCATTTTGGCTTAGCTTAAATAATTAAAATTAAAGCAATCACTTAAAAAAACCAAAATTTTGTTAATAATTAACCTTTTTAATTTAGTTTTATACTTCGATTACAATTGATTTTATTTCACTGGACTGCGACCGCACGCACGAGACTAAGCACTGATTATGATTTCATAATGCGCGAAAGAAAATGACAAATATGTAAAATGAAATTCCAAAGAGCACAAAACAAACAGCAATTAACTGTTTTTTAAATAACTATGCCATAAATGCACGCATTAAATTTGGGGAAGTTCTGCATTATTTTGTAGTTAGCTTATAGTTAAGGACATAAAATAGAATAAGAACAAATAGCAATTAACTGTTCTTTAAAATATGCCAAAAAGCATTGATTTTGGGGAAGTTCTGCATTACTTTGTAGTTAGCTTGTAGTTAAGTCATGAAAGTTAACTAGAAGTGAGTTATTTTCGTAGTCGACTACCGAATTGCTTGCAGGGTCTTAATACATCAATTTTGATTTTGCTATAACTTTTTAGTTTTAAGTCCGGTTTTCATGCGGCTTCCGCTTAGTGGCTAATTTCTCAAGCTCTTTCAAAATATGTAATAAGAAAACTGAAATTTTTATTATCTCCATCTTTTTTTACAAATTAAAATGTTTACCCCTATTTTGGACACATACTTATTAACATATGTTAGTATTTGCGTTCATTCATGAATTTTGTTAAATAATTTTTTTTCTCCCCTGTTTTATTGTAAAAACATTAACGCATTAGCAGTTACGACTTCATTTTACAATATATAACCTTATATTTCCCCCTTCCACGTTTGGACTTGAAATCTCTTAAGAACAGCCCATTTCCTGTTTTTGAAACTGAAATGAATGAAAACTGTCTCTATAGAACGGATGAGAAGAAAAATATTAACATATCTTAAAGCATGCGAAATTTCCATAAATTTGAACAGACATTTGGCTGGCCACAGGTTTGGGCGTTTGCTAATGTCGCTGGCGGAGCTGTGTTGCCAAATGACAGGCGAAAACACTCAATTAATGCAACGCAGAACAAAGTTAGTAGAATGCAGATAGGGAAAGTGTGTGTCGAGGGTGTGATGCAGAAACAAAAGCGACACACAGTGGGCGAATGAAATCTGGCTGCACTCTGCACCTTTTTCCTGAGAAAAAACCATTACTAAAATTAAAATTGTCCCGATTTCAGGTCTGAATTGTAAAATTTACACTAAAGTAAGGCATTTTGTTTCAAATGAAAAAGTTTTGCAAAAAAAAATAAAGCCGTGTAAGCCAAAGTGAGCCTGAGCCTGCTACATGTATAGTACGCCACTAATGCTTTCTTGGCTCTCTCTTTTATATTTGCCTTCCAGTTAAGCTTTGAGTCCAATAAGAATCCTGGATACTAAGTGTCTGAAGAAAGGTTAACCCGGCATTGGTGTGGTGGGGTATACCATACCCCAGAGGTTGTATTTTTGTAAATATTAGGGATGTCAGTTTTATGTGGGCACTATTGCTTCTAGTAGCTGTTTATAACAGTCCAACCATACACATTTGCCATCTAAAAACAACTTAAGTGTTACCAGATTTGAGTCACATCTCGCTAAAGTTCGTTGGGGTATGACATACCCCACCACACCAATAACGTAACTTTTTGTGTAAATGATTTTGAATTCAAATTGTTACTTTCGATGGTCTAGTAGTCATCGATTTATTCAAAAATTCACCGTACGGAAAAATAAGAGGCAAATACCAACTGCTACGTGCAAGAAAAGCTCTCAGTTTAGTATTCGCATTTCGTCGCCGTAGAAAACGAATGTCGTATGTTCCATTGAATTCAATAGCACTTACGACAATCGTTTTCATCGTATCATATATTCCAAAAAATATCATTAATACACAAAAATATCATGATTCTGTAAATCCTTGAAATTAGGCGAAGCTGTACCAAAACGTCGTCAGTACAGCACTCGATATTCGGTTTGTCCGAGAGCAAAAACCTTATAAGACTTGCGAAAAATGCGCTAATTTTAAGACCCTGTAATTCGCTCCTCTTTCAGGGTAGCTACCAAAAATGTAATGTCACATAACTATATGTATTTCATTTTTAAAACAGACAATGTTTTTTGGAAAATTATATACAGAATTGTTTTAAAACCCCATTATATGAAGTCAACTTATAAATATCGGTACTTTTCGTTTATTTTTGTTATATTTTATATTTTCTTTTACAAACTGCTTGCACATGATGTGCTTTTGTATTTTCTTGCGTAAAAGTAAATGAAGAATAATATAAAATTGCTATCTTTTATATTTGTGCTGTTTCGTGAGGTTGCTGCTATATCAATTCTTGGGGTATGTCATACCCGACCACACCAATAACGTAATTTTTTTCCTTCTAAGCTCACACCGGTTCAGCTTTGGTAATCGGAATGATTGTGTTTTGTACTTTCTTGGAAATAGCTTTTCAGATAGGCATGTTGAGCATTGGATAGAGGGATTTCCCCCAGGCTTTTCTTAATATGCGTATCCACTATACGTTCGAGCGTTTTCAACACGAATGATGTCAAACTAATTAGCCTGAAGTCCTTTGGTGCGCTCCTTGACGGTCTCAGTAATGATATGCTCACTTAGCGTGAGATTGCCTAATACTACATATACCTTGAGTCATTTCAAAGCCCAGTTTAATTTCAAAAACGGGCAAAAGCTTTTGAAGCTTTTTAAAGGGCCTTCATTTTGTGATGCATTCGATAAAATTGGTCACATTTTATCGCATTTGCTGCGTCGTTTTGTTGAAATGAGTGATTTCGTAGATTTGAATTTGTATGGGGAAATGCGTGATTTGGCTTCGCATTTCAGAATTTTTGCCCAAATCACGCATTTGAGCTCAATGTAAATGTAGTATAACTCAGTTAGGGAGATGTTATCCTCGTCTCTCGCAAGGTCCGAGACTGGACCGGAATAAGTCATAAACCATTTTCATAATCGCACGCTTTGCGCGACAAGGCAAGCGCGGCAGTATTTGCCTCTGCCATGACAAAACGTAGAAATCTCAATTACAAATGCATGATTTAGAAAATTTATGAAAGATTATTGAATTTAATTTGAATTGAATAGAAAATGACCGAAAGCAAAATGCAAATTGAATGGTAACGAATAAAATGGTATTTATATGGAAATTAATAAACAAAACTGAACTAATTCATTCCTTATGATAGGATTAGAGAAAAGTTGACTAAGAACATTGAATAAATTTTCTCCTTTTACGATATGCTCGGATATCATTTCGGATTATGAAAAAGCATTAAAAATTAAGTCCAACGCTGATATTTACCTTAGTTCTTTACACGTATTTGATGTCTTTTTCACCGCAAGAAAAACTTTCAGTTTTGATTTTTAAGTTTTTTCTTACCCCATTGAAACCTGACCCCAGAAAGGCTTGTGCGATTTCCATAAAATTTTACACAATCTTATTAATTGACCTAATCAAGAAAAAAAATCAAGCAAAAAATTCATACCATGTTTTTTTTTGTCATGTTTTTCGCAAACATTACACAAATAAACAAAATCAAACATTTGCGGAAAATAAAATGTGCCAATAAAATATCAGCTGCTTGGATTTTGACATTTTCACGCGTTGCGTTGTATGAAAATTGGCAGTGTGTAGGCCCAACGTTGCATTCGCGCAACACAAAACTTAAAGCATATTTTTTGTTTAAAAAATCAAAAAAAAATTTTCAAAACTTATTTTTAAATAGTTTAGCATTGCAAAATGCAGCCCACTAAGGGATTTTGATAGGTTTGAAGAATAAGTATTTTTGATTGAATTTCAAAAATTCCCCCAAAAATACCTTTGACTTTGGATCGAAAAAAACGTATGAATATTTAAAAAATTTTGAAATTTGAGTATGGCAGAATCTAAAACGATCAATTCTAATCCAATTCTACCCATTTTCAAGTCTTATGTCTTTATGAATTACTTAATATAGCGAAATTCCCAAACGTTGCGCAAACGCAACGCTCAGGGCTTAATGGGTTAACCAAATTTGACACTTTTTTACCCAGACTGACTATTTTACCCAGGCGTCCCTCAAAAACCACATTAAAATTGATGATGTCATATATACCTTAAATGACGGTAGGAATTTTGTTTCTTGGATTGCTGGAACGTCAAAATCGAGCAGGGGTGGCACATTACAAAGAGTGGCACTTTACAAAGAATTCCCCTACATATACTTAATTGTTTGTTTTGACTGACTGACTGACTGATTCATCATCGCCAGCCCAAACCGCCCAACCAACCCAAAACCAAATGAACCTTCGCTAAGACGGGAACCTTTTACTTTGGTATGGTTAGTATGTGTTCAACAAACCCTCTGGGGGAAATTCTTTGTAAGTTTTTCCATAGTTGCAAAATAAATCTTAATCCCTTTTCGAAAAACGAACTATTACCGGAGGAAGTTACTAAATCATCGTCGACCGATTCACTTTCGATCCACCTTCGTCGTTCCATCTTTGGACTTACATAGTTTGAGGATTTCATTATTATAAGAAAAAAGAAGGTCGATAGATTTGAGTTTAGAAAATCTCCAGGAAATTTAAACAACACCGTTCATAACACTTGATTGTGCTTAAAAATGATTTGTTTTTACTCGCTTTCTTTAAAAGTACATAATAATGACACACAGTCCACAGTCAAGTGCGGGCCCATCGTTTTATGCCACCAAATCGCTGGCGAATCACGTACTGAACTTCTACTTCTGGTTCGCTTGTTCGCGCTTAATGGCATCCTTTTCGTCTGCGGCGCTCAACACTCTGTACCCTTACGTATAAAGGTTGTGTCCTTTTACACAACTTGAAACTTGTTATCCGAATGTCGTTATCGAGGCTTGTTTGTAATTGCGTTTCACACATCAAATACATATCTCGTGTGGTAATAATATTATTACGCCGCGCGCTCTGTGTCGTCCTTGCTTTTGCATTTTTCCTAATGCGCATACAAAAATTGGGTTTTTTTACTTTTGCGTATTGCCATATCAGTTTTACTCTTGTCCTGCAGTATTTTTTGTTTTGTATTTGTAATATGTGCAGACAAGTAAATCAAATGATTAACTAAAAGTCAAACTGACGGGAAAACTCCCAAAAGTATTTGAAACCTTTGCTACTTAGCTTTTTAACGAAAATTCGTTGCGGAAAAGACGCAAGACGTAAGACACCTTTACAATAATAACAACAATGATAGTATAAAAATAAACTACTCATCCTTTTTCTTGTTGTTAATAAAAAAAATATGGACAAGCAATGTTCGAATTGGTCGCATTTGCCGAAATTGTCTGATTCCACGCTTGTTGTTATTATTGTTGTTGCCTGACAGTGTGCAACAAAATAGTGCGCACAAGCGTGCGCGTGCTGTACCTCTCATACATGATGCGTTGTAGCGTGTGCCTATGTGTGTGTATGTGTAGCAGGCATAAATCTAATTTAATTGCAAACAAACCGTCACCTGCGCTGTCACATTTTCGGTTTTGACATTTATTGCAATCATCGATAAATTACTGACACCACCTGCCAATGCCACACTTAAGCGGTCCAATGCGCTGGGCGTGGACATTGTTGCGGCAGCAGCGGCAATGCCATCCGAACTGCTCCCAACGCAGCCCACCCATCATTGTTTCCACCGGCGACTTTTTGTGTACAACAATCGTTGATGACGCCATCGCCACTGCAATCCACTCGCACAGTTCGTCATTGACTCTGCCTACAAATCTCCTATTCACTATACCAAAACATATTTGTGCAAGTGTGAATGTAGAAGTATGTCTCGCGTCCTTCTTGATTTTTTGTGATTAAGTCTTACCTGTCAGCCGCCGTGGCTCAGTTGGTTAGTGCGTTGGACCGCGAGTCGAAGGCAGCAACCCCAGGTTTAATACTGCCTGTTATAACACCTAAAAAAATAACGGGAAAACTCGTTTTCTCTTTCGGCGGCTGTCCTCTCAGCTGGAAATGGCAAACCTCTGAGAGTAAAAATTGCTTATGAAAAAGCTCCCAACCTGCCGTTCGGAACCGGCATAAAACTGTAGCTCCCTTCCACCCGCGTACAAATTCACACGCACAACACGGGTGGTTGCGGGAAGCTAGGCCTTAGTCTCGCGTAAGCGGGCTGTCGTGCCAGTCAATTATTAAATTAAAAATTAAATTAAAAAATTAAATTAAAAGTCTTACCTGTTGCGCTGTTATGCGCACTAAATCGAGACAATGACTGAAATGTTCTACGGGTTCATCGAAAGGTCATTTTAATTTCGACTTTAATTGCGTACCGCTTGGCTTCTATCAAGCGGCAAAAGACCCAAAAGGGAATTGCCACAACTGTACAATTTCAAGTGCAACTCCCTTAAGTACTCAAGTATTGGCAGGCTGACAAGAGTCTTAGATTTGGTTATAATTTCATATAAGTATCTCGAAGTATTAGTGAATGTTCATAAATGCTTAAAGGCATCTTGAAAGATTACACTGCACAACAGCATGTCTGTTGCATGGAGTTTTTTACATGAATCTGAATCGTTTTTCCACACTGATTTCAAAACCATACTGCGTTTTTATGTAACAGCTCTAGTTTTCGCAAAAAATGGGCGTGTCACTTTTTCGAATTTTCCTTGACTTTTTTCACATTTTCGACTGTAATTTCCGAACCAATAATCCTATCGACATGATTTTTATATCGTTGCACTAACAACATCTCACGCCATCTTTTCTAACATTAATCAATGCGTTCTAAATTGGTGTTGTAATAAGGATTCAAAGTAGGAAAATATTGAATTTCAAGGCGTTTTTTCTGATGGCGAAAATTGTACAGATGTTTCATAAATCAAGTTACGAAGTATATGAATATCTTAAGAAGAAACATCAAGCAATACAAAAAAGCCAAATTATTTGGCGGAATACACATTCGCATCGAAATAATAGCAAAAATGTACCATAATCATTTTCATCAAAATGTGTGAAATTTCCTTAAAAAATTAGGAGCCTCAAAATATGCTCTTTTATATGTTACATTTCTAGTCTGAAACACAAGCAAAAAATAAAAAGATTTTGAATTGCTCGAAACAAAAAAAATTTAAAAATTTTGCATATTTTTAGGCCCCTAATTTTTATATACAAGTATATATATACTTATATACTTCGTAACTTGATTTATGAAACATCTGTACAATTTTCGCCATCAGAAAAAACGCCTTGAAATTCAATATTTTCCTACTTTGAAGTCCAACTACCGCGGCATTTTAAAACTTATAAAAATAAGTTGCATCGGAAAAGAAGCCGTGTGGTGTTGTTAGTGTGATAAAGTGAAAATCATGTCAATCGGTTTTTTTGTTTAGAAATTACGATCAAAAATATGGAAAAGTAGAGGAAAAACTGAAAAAATGACATGGTACCTATATCTCACTAACTAGAGCTGCTGGAAAAAACCTGAGGATAGATTCGAAATCAGCGCACCCAAAGCAGTAAGAAACAGTAGAAAAACTCCATGCAACAGAAAAAAAGTGTTTTTTTGTTGTGCTGTGTTATTAATTGGAGGGTCATGTGAAATATTAATATTAGAATCATTAGCACAAATCCTTTCATGTTTGTCTACGATATCATTTACATATAACAAACATCAATTGTTCTATTTTGCCAATGCTTATAAACTTTGCCAATGCTTATAAGCCCGCTCAGTTGAGATATTTTTCGAATTCGAATTTTTTAACTAACTATAAAAACATCTTTAAAAACTTATTAATAGCTTTTTTCCTTAAATTCAATTTATCTAACTTTAATGTAAAGTCTGGATTTCCTACTAACAAAAGAAATTAATTCAAACTATTAATAAGCGTAAAAGTTACTAAAGTTCTGTGTTTTACACACCGTTATTTGATATTTGCTTTACTTCACCACTTTCGTCGGCCTCGATAGTCCAGCGTCTACTTCTATCGCTATCCACATGAAGCAGATGCGAATTACAAGAATTACAAGTGCGCTCTTGGCAAGCAATGGCA
Organism: Melieria crassipennis; assembly: GCA_963668005.1. Lineage (NCBI taxonomy): Eukaryota > Metazoa > Arthropoda > Insecta > Diptera > Ulidiidae > Melieria > Melieria crassipennis. The sequence continues at coordinate 32,399,923 of OY764963.1, read as the reverse complement.
AAACCTCCAAATGTGAAAGGAAAAATTGCCAAAAACCACCGTTCGGATTCGGCGTGAAACTGTAGGTCCCCTCCCTCCCTTCTCCTAACCGTTTGAAATGTGTGTTGTAATACATGTTGAAAAAAAAACAATGTTGTATACACATTTCAAACGGGTAAATTTTGTGGTATCACAATGGGCCCATATAGAGGCCTAAGTGTTTCTCATACAGAGGCAGCCATACAACCTAACCTACTTCACCGCGGTGCACCGGCAGCTCTCTCGCTTATTTAAGTTATGTGGCCACCATTTTCGTTTCGTCACTCTGCGTTCAGCCTTTTTTCGCGTCGTTTATTGCGTCGTCCTATATATAGTATTGTTGTTGCATTGGTATTTGTGAGTTGACTGTTGTGTTGCGCAGAACGAACTAAACGCGCCGAACTTTGTGAACGTAGTGAATGAATGTGTTACCGAGGCGACCTGCACTACACCACTGCGTACACCTGGGTGGGGGGTGGTGCGCCAATAATTGCCCGCCGCCAATAAGGGTCGTGCGGCAGCCTGTGAGGGCGTTTCGCTGTCAGTGTCGCAGACTATTTGCAACAAGTTAATGAACACACGCGCACGTACGCGCTGAATTCCTGGAAATTTTACATTTGTAATTGCTGCCGCAATTTTTACTACCTGTCTTCGGTTGCTGCCGTAGTTGGCGCTGTTGACGTTGTTAATTACTTTTGTGCGAAATTTGCCTCGCGCGCGCATCTCCGCCGTCGTCTGCCAGTACATACGTACATATTTATTTTAATTATTTGTAGCTTGAAAGTGTCCTTGAGCCACACAGAGACACTGTCGCGCACACCCGCCCCGCGGCTCTGGCTGACTGACTAGCTTGTTGCCTATTAGCGGCCGCCGCTTTCAAATGCCAAATGTCAGTCAAATGTTATCCTGTTATCGTATTTATACCGGCGCGGTCTGTGTATGGCCGGGCCGCTCTGCGCTGGCATCTAGCTAAATGTGAGAGCGAGTATTTATATATGGATGTGTTTGTGTGTGGATACCAATTGTGGCGAATACATTTAAAACGCGGATTGATTGATTTATTTTAATAATTTTCGTGAATTAACCTTCACACCGACACTAAATTTTTATATACGGAAACTGACACTATTAAAAAGCAAAACGTTTGCTACTGTTATTGTTATTACTGTTTTTCTTTTTTGTTGTCATTTTAAAAAGATCCTCCCCATGTGCGCTGCACGCCCACGTTTTACTGCCAATTATGTATATTAAATACTAAACTGAATGCTCGGTGCTCGCCGGGGTCTGCGCCCAACACACGTTTCAGACTTATATCCCCCAAATATTTTTAGCATTGCAACCGGCAGTCGCTAAATACGAGTGCGCGCCCACTTCCCGCCGGAGTCGTACAGGCGACGAACGGTAAGCAGCCACTTGTGCCTCTACATGTGCTTCGTGAAATTTAGCTGCGTATTTTAGGAAATCTTCAGGTTATTGCTGTGCTATGCCGCGCGGTGCTGCGTTGTGTTGTGTTTGCGTTAAGCACCTAAAAATATGCAATTTTTTCGGCGTAAGCAAAAACTTCATCGTGTCTTCAGCGACTTGTTTCATTAATTTTCGTCAACAATAAAAATCCCCTGCACACTTTTCACTGTCGGCCGGCTTACCGTCCGCCGCATAGTGGGTGAAACGGTCAATCTGGCTGTTTTTCATTCAAATTTTAATTTGCGAAATTGCGCAATTTTTTGTATATACGTATGTACGATTACCAATACCCCACAAAGTTTACCGATAGTTTTTGTATAATAATAATAATAATTGACTGGCACGACAGCCCGCTTACGCGAGACTAAGGCCTAGCTTCCAGCAACTACCCGTGTTGTGCGTGTGAATTTGTAGGCGGGTTGAAGGGACCTACAGTTTTATGCCGGTTCCGAACGGCAGGTTGGAAGCTTTTTCATATGCAATTTTGACTCTCAGAGGTTTGCCATTTCCAGCTGAAAGGACAGCCACCGAAAGAGAAAACCAGTTTTCCCGTTATTTTTTTAGGTGTTATTACAGGCAGTATTTGAACCTGGGTCGCTTCCTTCGACTCGCGGTCCAACGCACTAACCAACTGAGCCACGGCGGCTGTTTTTGTATACATTTTCAAATTATCCTTTACGTTGTTCTTCGATGTATGCGTTGCTGGGAACTTTCGAAGAGCAGATTTTGAAATCCCGTCTAAAAAATTTAAGCAATAGACACCCACATTTTTAGTAATATTATTGGCGCATTTCACCATAATGAAGAGGCGTGTAATAAATTAAATAAATTAAAAATTTTGATGTTAGTGAAGTGGAAAACTTGGCGAAAAAAGATTTACAAGTTCAAAAATTAAAGACAAATAAAAAAGTAAATGAAATAATGTCAAATTTGAGTATACAATTTTTAAATAGAATCGTATGAAAACCCCAAAATATTGAAATATTAGGTATATAATAGAGTCCTGCACGAGTATGCATTTTTGCTATTCGAAAACATTCAAATGCTTTTGAATATAATACTTCCCTTCATCTCTGCGGACCGGTCCGAATGAATACGAGTGCAGCTCTCTTCGAGTACGAGTAAGCTCCGAACATAAACGAGTAGACGTACACTATTTATTCATATTCGCTCGAAGCGGGAAAACGAGGACAAAAGCATTCGAATAATAGTACACATTGCTTCGAATATATTCGAATATACTCGTTTTATTATTCCTAAGATTATTTAGAAATATTTATGTTATATATAAATATTTATTTGTTTGTTATGCTACTTTCTTCAATAATTTCCATTTTGCGTATTAACTAATAAGCCACTTTAACCGCACCACAAGAATACACATGGAAAAGTGCCATACTGCGCATAAAAATATTCGATGAAACTGTTGATCTTCGAATACTTCGCAAAGTTCTCGATTACCGAATACGAGCACTGCAGTATTCGCTTCTCACCGAATACGAGCACTGCAGTGTTCGCTGTTCACCGAATATGAATAGAAACGAGAAGCGACGCTCGCTGGTTCTCGTTTCTATTCGTTTCGTTGTACACATTCTTCGAATACCAAGTACCCGTACAGTATGTACAGTAGTGTAGCCGCCAAAATGAATATATTCATGCAGGACTTTAGTATAAATAGTATACATATAAGGGCCAGTGGTGCACAAGGGATTTCATTCAACTTTTGAGCTCAATACCAGCTAAAACTATATTTGCTACTAAAAATTTTAGCAAGTTACAGATATTCGAGAGGGGTTTAAACCCCGAAACACCCTTGCGTGCGCCACTGATTGTGATCCACTAGGTCCGATACTTTGCAAATATATGAGGGGATATCTAAAAAATTATTCCTGAAAGTATGGTGCAGACCGTGCCAGAAACTGCCGAAGTATTAATTTAATTCCGCTAGATTGACCGTCTAACCCACGGTTCGCGTCGCCAAGGATGAGCGTCGCGTTCTATTTGTTGCTAGTGCAGCATACAATTTTTATTTTGCAGTCAGCTGACATCGCTCAATCAATCATAATTTTTTCTTGTTATTGATTGGTCACTTAAGTCGCAGATATGCAAATGTCGCGCGGCACAGCAAAACACACTGCACGTAAATATACACACACACATTGCTAGGGACGATTGCGATAACACAGCAAACTATAGCAAAGTGGAAACCTTTTTGTTTGCAATACAGAATACCCTACATACGACCCCCTCTGCTTCGCCACATAAAAAAGGAACAATTTAAATATGTATACTACTGTCTCCAAAAAATAAGGTGACATTTGAATTTATGAATTATGAATGCATTATGAATTCCTTCCGCCGGGCCAAACAGTCAACAAGGAACATTATTTAAACGTTATGCGTCGTTTCCGTAACACTATCCGCCTAAAAAGGCCGGAATTGTGGAAAGACAATTCTTGGTTTTTACACCACGATAATGCACCATCCCATACTGCACTCGTAATTCGTGATCATTTCGCCAAAAACTCAACCCATATCGTTCCGCAACCACCGTATTCATCTGATCTGGCGCCGTGCGACTTCTGGCTGTTCAGCAAGCTCAAAAGACCGCTCCGGGGACACCGTTTTGATACGATAGAGGAGATTCAAGCCGCAGCGAAGACGGAACTGAAGGCCATCCCGGAAAGTGACTACAATCAGTGTTTCGAAGATTGGAAAATCCGTTGGCATAAGTGCATTGCATCGGGAGGGGATTACTTTGAATGGGATGAAATTGATTTGGAAGAAGAAATAAAGAATTTTCAAAATAAATACAATGTCACCTTATTTTTTGGACACAGTAGTATAACACACCCAGCCATCAGAATGCTTATTATTGTTAGGCAAAATGTATTTGATTAAAATCGAATTTAGTTGTAATATTTCCAAGAATGTTTCACGTTTGATTACATGATAAATAACACAGCACAACAAAAAACACTTTTTTCTTGTTGCATGGAGTTTTTCTACTGTAGTTCTTACTAATTTGGGTGCGCTGATTTCGAATCTATCCTCAGATTTTTTCCAGCAGCTCTAGTTAGTGAGATATAGGTACAATCTCATTTTTTCAGTTTTTCCTCTATTTTTTCCATACTTTTGATCGTAATTTCTAAACCAAAAAACCGATTGACATGATTTTTTATTTTTTATCGCACTAACAACACCACACGGCTTCTTTTCCGATGCAACTTATTTTTATAAGTTTTAAAATGCCGCGGTAATTGGACCTCAAAGTAGGAAAATATTGAATTTCAAGGCGTCTTTTCTGATGGCGAAAATTGTACAGGTGTTTCATAAATCAAGTTACGAAGTATATGAATATCTCAAGAAGAAACATCAAGCAATACAAAACAGCCAAGGTGTTTGGCGGAATACACATTCGCATCGAAATAATAGCAAAAATGTACCATAGTCATTTTCATCAAAATGTGTGAAATTCCCTTAAAAAATTAGGGGCCTAAAAATATGCAAAATTTTTAATTTTTTTTTGTTTCGAGCAATTCAAAATCTTATTATTATGGATAGTTACGGTATAACCAATTTAAACTTATTATTTTTCAACTGTTAACCAGAAAAGTTGTTTTTACTAACCAATTCATTTATACTATTATATGAAAACAAATGTGACATTGCTTTTTTGAGCCACAAAAAATGGCAAAAACCACGGAACCGATTCAGATGAAATAAACCAAACCATTTTTTATGTGGGGGGAATGGTACATAGGCTATATGAGATTGACCACACCCCCATCTTACGCCCACTATGGTAACAAAACTTATCTATGGTATACTTTTGTAAGGGAATATGGGTGTCAAACGATTTAGCGTGTCATTGCGGCAAACATAGGCTATAATATAATCGGCCACACCCACTTTCCGCGCCTTATCTGTAATCATAGCGGTAAACATAGGCTATATAAGGTTGACCACGCCCACCTTTTACGCCTTTCTGCCATGCCCATTATGATGACAGAAATTAACTGTGGTATACTTGTGCAAAACAATATGGATACAAAAAAAATGTTGCGAGTCATTGCAACAAATATCTATATACATACATACATAAATATTTGTTTGTTGGTCACTAGACAGCCGATTGAGCGGAATTTTTCACGGAATGTTCGTCTTGACTAAATCTCGGTAAACCACATAGTACGAACACGACCCGATAGGTGGCATCGCCCATACAACCCAAGTTTTTAATGTGAAATAGCTTCGGAACAATAAGTTGCTTTTGAAGCTTTGAAGTTTTGTATACCATCGTCCCATAGATGTGTCATTCTACTCGCAAAATTTTATGGACGTTGAACAAGGGGCGCGGCATATTTTTTGTGACTGAAATTTTCCGCGTAACTTTGGAACTGAAAGTCGCGTATCAATGAAACCGAGTCACATCCTTCGACTGGAGGAATGGATTGGCCATTACATAAAAGAGGCGTGGCATCGCCCATAGAGTGTAGTATGAAGAAACTTGATTTATTGGCCCCATTGACTTCAAGCTTGCGTGCAAAGCCGCAGGGCCCTGCTAGTATACAATAAAATCACCTTTTGGGGTACTTAAGCAGGTTGAGTGCCAAGAGTACGCGATAGGTACTTAAGCAGGTTTCACTGTATGTTGAAATTCAATATTATTTAACGGTTATTTTGTTTTATAGTTATATAATAAAAACAAACAATAAATAGTAATATAATTTAATAAATAATTGCCTGTTATTCATTAGGTAATAAGTAATAACTAAAGTTTCGGATGAAAAATTCGTTTTTAATTAACCAATTCAATTAATTTGGAATCATACAGCCGTGTTGTGCGCAGGGTTTGGTATCCGCCTTGTAAAACCTATAAACCAATGGAAGCCAAAAGAGCTTTCGGAAGGATCCCAATATGTTGTCGACCACAGCAGGTCGTCGTAGGGAAGGTGCCTATATCCAACTGGCGGAAGAATTCTTGAATATAACGTTGACACCACCGCCACCCAGGAAATACGATAGAAAGGACAAAGTTGCTCTAAGCAGGCAGAATGCGAAAAGCACGAATTTGGTTCACACCGGTGAACGAAGGGTTGGCCACTATCCGCATCAAGGCTAAATACGGAAGTAAAGTCATTTAATTTAGTAAATACACATTAATCACTCATGTGAATTAAACAAGTCTACTACTACTCAACCGTCATTTCATAAATAAAACTGTCACACCAGTAGTTTATGTTTTTGGTAGCTGATGTGAGTATGACAGAAACTATTTTGCATGCTGTCTTTAGTGTGCGCAAAGCATAAAACCTTAACCAAAACCAAACAAAACGGTCGAGTCAAAGTTGACTGTTGCGAAGTGCGACGAAAACTGGACAAAAGGACCGCCACAATAGCGAGAAAAGTTAAAAAAGATGTTGATGATGTGCAATTTTTCAGCCCGCAAACACGATAAATGCACAACTTCACCGATTACAATTGCCGCCGCAAAGTTGTGGAAATATTTGTATATTTGATCCGTTCGCTGCTCCGTTTTGTTCGAGGCCAGTTTGTGCCACAGCTGAACTGTTGAAAAATATTCATGACATCTTCACACAAAAACCGAATGCACAAAAAGTATGATAAAAATAGCCAGCAACAGAGAGACAGAAAGGACAATTAAACCATTAAAACGTCATTAGCGTCCGAAGTTCGGTGCAAATAGCGGCATGCGTGTATGTGTACACATGCATATATATCAGAAGTCTGCATGATTGCACTCAAAACGTGTTGTGACTCATTCACTCTTAAATTACCTACTCACTCACATTCGTTTTTTGTGATTGTGAATGAATGAGTAATAATTTGCCCTCAAATGAGAGATTGTACTGTATTCATAAATTGAATGAGTCATTTTATAGTGTACTCAAACAGAAACTGTATTCACTTTATGCTGTGAATACAGCGAAATCAAATGAATGATTCGAATCATTCATATTGAGTAGTGTGCTCAAAATGAAACTAAAGAATGCTTTTCTATCAAATTCTATCAAGTAAATAAATTGTCAACGAATACCAACAATGAAAACAAAAACTAAATATACCGTTACTATATACAAATGATGCTAACTAATGTTGACAACCTTACGAACAAGGGAGTAATGAATATTCACTAAAGAGAATGGTGTGTTCTGACTCTCTCTATTTTGTGACTCTTTCTTTTTGTGCACAGCTTTTGCTTTGCCTACAGCAATTACTCGGGATTGCGTTGCGAGGTTGGAATGGGAGAATTTTGCGTGTTTACAGCATCAGCGGCCGCAACCTGTGGAGACCAAGGAGCTTGAAGCGAGCTTATGGTCAAACTCCATGAATAGCGTTTCAGGCGTTCAGGGTTTGTTGTGTTACGGCGTTTCACGCGTAATTCGAGTTGCAATGTGGTATGCTCCATAACACGCGTTTCGCGAGTCTGCTTCCTCTTCTTACGTCTGAGAAAAACAAGGGAAATTGTGAAAAAGAACGAAATGAAATAGCTATACGACGTTATAGACTTTATAGAATTTATTGATTTCATTTTAAACACAATAAATGCATATCGAGCATTGCAAAAAATGAAAAAAGAAATTCAGTTCAATTCAATTTGTAGCAATTTATTTCACAGGAATGAGCAAAATGCGATATACAACGAATAAGATATCGAATTTCCAATACAGCGAAGACTAAGTTTCGTCTGTCAAAGAATTATGCTACTTTTTAGGAATTTCTTCACATTTTATGTTAAAATATTGGATTTAAAATGTTTCTTAACTGTATTTAAAAGCTTTCGTGTAAAATAAATGCATTCGACTTTTTCGATAACACAAGTTTGTTATCGACTTTACCATCCACATCCACATTCATGCCACATAATTTATGTCATCCTTAGAAACTTCGTCAGCTGTTTGACGGCGTTACGCGAGAAACGCGAGAGAAAAGTTGAAAATAGTTCAACTTTTGACGCGTTTCGGGCGTAACGCCGTCAAGTGCTCTATGCCAGAAATTCATTTTCGGACACGGGTAGTTAAAAGAGTGCTTGCAAATCTCGATGTAAATAAGGCTTCAGGGCCGGACGGCATTCCAGCCCTTGTTTTGAAAAAGTGCGCTACCTCACTGGCTTGTCCATTACGTAAACTTTTCAACATGTCATACACCACAGGTGTATTTCCGACATGCTGGAAGGTAGCAAATGTTCAACCAGTTCCCAAAAAAGGCAAGACTACTGACCCTGCGAACTACCGACCTATAGCAATCTGTTCGGTGCTTTCCAAGGTAATGGAAAGGCATTGTAAACCTCAACCTTGTGAAATATCTGGAGCACAATAGACTGCTAAGTGACCGCCAATACGGCTTTCGAAGACAGCGATCGACGGGAGACCTTATGGCGGTCCTCACCGAGAAATGGAACCATAGCATTCTAAACCTGTGGCATAAAGCACTCGTGTCAAAACTTATTGCTTATGGTGTCGGTAGTATCTTCTCTCGTTGGATTACGAGCTTCCTCTATGATCGCTCTATTCGTGTTGTAATAGACGGCGTAGCCTCGGAAAAACATTCCCTTAGCGCGGGAGTGCCGCAGGGTTCGGTCCTTTCTCCAACCCTTTTCCTTATCTTCATCAACGACCTATTGTCGCCGACGAAGAATCCCATCTACTCGTTTGCGGATGACAGCACCATTTGTCATTCATACTCCTTCACAAAGCGCCCCAGCTCTGTGGAGATTGAGAGAGAACGGCGCCGTATGAATGACACACTTAACAGCGACCTACAAACAATCTCCAAGTGGGGTCAAGCGAATAGGGTCGATTTTAATCCTCGCAAGACCCAATGTTGCCTGTTATCCCACCATCGAATCTCCTCACATCCCAACACATCCCTGGTTATGGGTGGTGTGGGTATTGCGGAATCGGCAGCTCTTGATGTTCTGGGCATGTCCATTAAGAACGATCTTCGTTGGAACGATCATATTTTTGGCGTGTCGAAAGAAGCAGCCAAGTGCCTCGGCTTCCTAAAGCGGTGCAAAAAATATTTCACTCCGTCTGATCTCCGTATTATTTACACTACCTATATCCGACCTAAAATGGAGTTAAACTCGCACCTCTGGGCGGGGGCTTCAAAAACCCATTTGGAGTTCCTCGATCGGGTGCAAAACCGTGCGATTAAACTTATAGGGGACAGTAGGGCATCCAGCTCTATTGACTCCTTGGAGCATCGTCGAAACGTGGCATGTGTGGTGTTATTTTACCGATACTTTTTCGGTAATTGCTCAGTGGAGATGAGCAGCTTGATGCCATCACTCCGGGTATTCCCCCGGGCAACCCGTTTGAACACTGGCGCCCATGCATTCCACGTTGAAACGATGTTCCAGCGCACTACGCACTACAGAGAAGGTTCGTTTCTGGCCCGTACAGCGCGGTTGTGGAATAGTCTCGCTGCGGATATTTTCCCCAGCACTTATGATCTCGATGGGTTCAAGGCAAGAGTCCACAACCACTTCACTCATAACCCTATCTCCTAACCTTTATATCGTTCCTGAACCAACGCAATGCTTCGCATTAATAGGGGTCATCCCCTGCGCGTTTGTTCGTGTTATAAAAAAAAAAAAAAAAAAAGTCATGGAGTTTGCTTCATACAAATACACTGATTCAACTTTTTTTCGGAACGCGAGAAACGCGAAATTCAACGCAACACTTGAAACGCCATTCATGGAGTTTGGGCTTTAGGGCAGCGGCCACAGCAGCACTCGAATCAGCATCGTCCAAACCAGCGACCAATTTACCAGCAGGTCCGTTAGCAATAGCAGGAGTAGCGAGAGAGCAGGAAGCAGCAGCGTCAAAGGCAGCGGCAGAGGACGCAGCAGAATTACCAGCAGCAGCAGCAACACCAGTACCATTAGCAACAGTAGGAGCAGCGAGAGAGCAAGAAGCAGCATCATCATGGACAGCGGTGGAAGGCGTAGGCGCAAAAACCACTAAAGCCCAAACTCCATAAAGAGCGTTTCAAGGGTTGCGTTGAGTTTCGCGTTTGTCGCGTTCCGAAAAAAAGTTGAATCAGTGTATTTGTATGAAGCAAACTCCATGACTTGACGGCGTTACGCCCGAAACGCGACAAAAGTTGAACTATTTTCAACTTTTCTCTCGCGTTTCTCGCGTAACGCCGTCCAACAGCTGACAAACTTCCTAAAGATGACATAAATTATGTGGCATGCATGTGGATGTGGATGTGGATGGTAAAGTCGATAACAAACTTGTGTTATCGAAAAAGTCGAATGCATTTATTTTACACGAAAGCTTTTAAATACAGTTAAGAAACATTTTAAATCCAATATTTTAACATAAAATGTGAAGAAATTCCTAAAAATTAGCATAATTCTTTGACAGACGAAACTTAGTCTTCGCTGTATTGGAAATTCGATAGCTTATTCGTTGTATATCGCATTTTGCTCATTCCTGTGAAATAAATTGCTACAAATTGAATTGAACTGAATTTCTTTTTTTCATTTTTTGCAATTCTCGATATGCATTTATTGTGTTTAAAATGAAATCAGTAAATTTTATAAAGTCTATAACGTCGTATAGCAATTTCATTTCGTTCTTTTTCACAATTTTCCTTGTTTTTATCAGACGTAAGAAGAGGGAGCAGACTCGCGAAACGCGTATTATGGAGCATACCACATTGCAACTCGAATAACGCGTGAAACGTCGTAACACGACAAACCCTGAACGCCTGAAACGCCATTCATGGAGTTTGACCTTAAGTGATTAGAGAGAGCAGCATCGGTTGGAGAGCAGGCAGAGGAAGAATGCTTCAAAGATCCATAGCGAGTAGCTGAGCTAAACACAGTTTTGCCAACTGAATCGCTTCTCTTTGGCTTGCTGATTTTGTTGTTGTCATTGTTGTTAGATGGAAGCGGAGAAACGGGGTCCGCTGTACCTCCAGCTGTGACCAGACGTCCAGGTTCCATTACCTTAGCCTTCGAGCGAGTCAGGACTTTGTTGTTATTGTTGATGATAGCTGGCAGGTTGGTCTTGACACCAGCATCAATCCCAGCGGCATGCTGGGTATGCGCACCTTTCCATGACTCGAAGATAGCTGAGACCCCTTCAAGAGCGTTGCAGAGCTCAAGAAATTTGGCAGCACAAATCAGGCGGGGATTCTGAACACATGAATCGCACTTGTAGGCAATGTTCTGCGTCGACTTCAGAAGATTTAGGCAATCACCACTGATGTTAGCACAGCTTACATGTAGGCAGCTACAGCACAAGACACACGCTATTGAAACTTGATTAGCGGTAGGCAAACCGCACTTAGAACAAGCGGACATAGCGGACAAAGCAAAGAGCACAACCGCACAGTTCGAGCAGTCAACTGAGACGATGTATATAAATATAAACAAAAGAATAATTTTATTACAATACTCAAGGAACTATGTGCCTTAACCCAATGGAAAAAGTTTCGCGAAAGTACCAACGGTTTAAGCAGTTCTATTCCTCGGAATTAAATGAACCACAATTTTTCATGACAAGTACATGCATATGAATGTTTTTATCGTCAGTAGTAGAATTAAAAAAACATAAGCCTCATATATATTCAAAAATATATATGAGGCTTATGATTAAAATGCCTAGGGCGGCATATTGGGAGGGGCGGCAAAATTTGCGAGCGAAATGGGAAATTTTGTACGTGAAGAAAAAATATTTTAAATGGGCGCAAAATTTCAGAAAATACTGTCTTTAAGTTGCATTCATATAAATATTCTCACATGTTCATTATAATTTTGATTATCGATCGATTTATATGAAAAAAATTGAATTCAAACAGATGACATGTGGTTAATAATTTTCGTATTTTAATACAAAAATTTAGGGGCAGCATTCTGGCGATTTGCCTCGGGCGGCATATAAGCTTTGTCCGGCACCGTATAAGTATGTACATAGGTACGTACATAGGTGTATGTATATACATTAGAGCTGAACCAGAAAAAATTTAGAATTTTTACGCATCCAGCATACGAAAACGTCAAGAGTTAGGGGCCTGGTATTTGCGAGTGAAAGTATCTATATATATCGTAGTTTCTTACTATATTAGTCAATTGCATCTTGGATCTACTTTAGTCAACATGTCCAGCACACAAGAACGTTGCGGCAAATTAATACTGGACATTTACTTGACCGATAAACCGAAGTCTAGACTAAGCATTGCAAGGGAAAGCAAAGCGAGCGTAGCGACAGTTTATAATGTTATAAACAACTACAACGCGGGAAACTCCATCTACGGAGCGGAAGAATCAGGCAGAAAAAGGGTCCAAGTAACCCAGAAGTGCTGAAAAGGGTTGTTAGCACATATCGGAATAACCCCACGAGGTCTACTCGAGATGTTGCAGCTACATCAGGAACATCGCAATCAACTGAGATGCGATATAAGCGAAGCCAAGGATTAAGGACCTACAAACAGCAGAAAGTGCCTGACCGGTCGGAAGCCAAAGAGAAAATAGCGAAGACGCGGGCTCGAAAACTGTATGACAATTCCGCAACCAAGTTCGATTGCGTGATTCTCGTTGATGGAACCTACTGTAAGGCGGACTTCAAGCAGTTGCTTGGGAATGCCTATTTCACTATAAAGAAACTATAAAGAATAAGGATGGAACACATAGAAAATACCCTAAAGTGAAATACACCAAATTTCGAAAACGCTTCATGGTTTGGCAAGCTATTTGCACCTGCAGTCTACGGAGCAAGGCGTTCATTACGACAGGAACAATGAACTCTAGAATTTGAAGAAGAAGAATGCCTGCAAAAACGCCTTCTACCATTTATTGAACAGCACAAAGGAACAGTTTTGTTTTGGGCAGACCTAGCGACAAGCCACTACTCCAGGTCAACTATGGAATGGTATGAAGAAAATTGTGTCACGGTGGTCCCAGTAGCGGCTTAACGGGGGGGGGGGGGGGGAGGGGCGGACCGCCCCGGGCTGCGAGGGGCCCCCGAGAGAAGCTTGTATATACAAATTTAAAGTTTTTCAAAACTGAAACTTGTAAAAAACTATTTGCGCTCCACAATGGTTGTTGAAAGCTTGTTTGTCACTTTTATCAATTGAAAGAGACACAGTATCGACAATTGACTTTAATTAATTTAATTAATTTTAATTAATTGCAATAACAAATTCAGTTCAATAAAAGCAAGAAAACATCCTTTCTCTTGTTTGAAAATTTGAAATTCACATGCGTGAGTATAAGCACGCCGAACGCCTGCACGCTCGGCTCGTGGCCGAACGAATGATTTATGAACGAAGTTTTACAATTTTTATGAACGCGTTCATAAACATGTATGAACTGTTTCATAAATTTCATGAAAAAAAAGAAAAATTTATGAATGTTTCATAAAAAGTTCAAAATAAAGGTTTATGAACGCCCTTCGTAAGATTTTTATGAATTATTTTTACCCGTGTATGGAAAATAACTTAAGCAATTCAGAGTACTTTTCATCAAAGTACGTCCGAGTGCTCCACGATTTTCCTTTAACTTTAAGTTCTAAACATTTCGCATACTACAGTCGTGTCTGGATATAGTGAACTAATTATTGCAAGGCCTCTTCATGGTATTGAGGTGTTTCACTATATCAAGGTTACAATTTTTGTTCAAAAACTCGTTTTATTTGCTCAAAATACACTTTGTGTATATAAATTCAAGAGATAATTAAAATAAATTAGTAGGAAAACATAAATTTATGCTTTCTGAAAGAATTGGCGAATAGACGTTTGCTTCTTGCGTTCACAAAGTTTTAAATACACATAAAGAAGCCCAGTTTCAACCACAATCGGTTTGCATTCGATAAAATACATAACCACTAAGGTCAAGAAGCAGCTTATTTTGTAACAATCTACAGCAAAAATACAAATTAGGGGAATACCCTCTTTCTTGTGTTTTTTGTTGCTTTTTGCTTGAAATTGCTTTCAAAATTTTGTTCACTATTTAGAGGTTTTCGATTGTTCACTATTTAGAGTACTCCATGTAAAAATTTGGGTGTTCCCTATATCGAGGTGTTCCCTATATAGGGTGTTTACTATGCCCAGACACGACCGTAATTTCGTTTGTAAAAGCGTGACAATTTTACTATTGATAAAACTACCCATTGCAGCCATCACTTATCATCATCATGACGTACCTATTTGTACAGAATGTGCCACTAAAAGAATTTATTTAGTTAGCAGAGTAGCAGTTAGCAGCAGCTAATTTTGTTTCTATTTTAAAGTACATAGATATTGTACTCCAGGTGCATACTTGAAGTATTATGTAATGAAAAAATTAGCGACACAATGTAATGATAATGGGTAGGGACAATGCCCTTGCGACACAAAGATGAAGGTCAAGCTTCCGATGGAAAAATCTATCGGTGGTTGGCATGACTAAAGAGAGTTGTTTGAGATCGGCTCTAACCTGGTAACGGGTTGCTTTGGCCACATTAGTAAATAAGTACGTAAGTAAATGTAAATCAGAATTTCAATAAGCCTAAAATGTAATTTGAATTTTTTTGAGCTATAAATACCTTAATTGGCAGACTTTTATACCAATTCGCATTTTTTTCGGTTTAGCATTTGGCCTCGATGTAAAGCGAGATTTTTGATTGAAGCCTATCCACTGCAAATTTCCGCAAATATCGCATGCGCCTTGTTTTTTTTTAAATCGCCAACTACATACTTATTGTAAATGGGAGGCACTATTTTTAACTCTACTCGTGCATCCTGCACTTGCATTCATTTAAAAATGTTGATTGAGCATTGCGTGCGCTCGCTGCTAATTTCCGCCGCACATCTGCTACACAGCAAATCTATAAATAAGGCATCGCTGTTAAAAGCAGAACCTGCTAGACGTCAAACCACAGCTGACAGAACAGTAAGGGTGGAGCCTGATTATGAAATCGTTGGGTGAAATAAAAAGCGCGCCGTGTGATACTAATTTTTTACGCAGTTATATCGCATGCAACTCGCATTAAAAAATTGTCCGTCAGAGTTTATTTTCGAACTAATTAAAAAGTTTAAACCTAATTTACGGCGAACGCTGTGCGCTGAGCGTCTATGCCTCTGGCAGTATGTGTGTTTTTGTTTGCGGGGGAACGGGCGGCTTATATTTGGTTGACTTTATTTTCTATCTGCCGCAAATTTCAATATACTGACGTAAAGCGTAGATCGGCCGAGTCTAAAATTACACTGCGCCACAAAAATTAACTTTTGAACTTATGGAGAGCAGTGCCCAGGACACAATGGCCGCAGCAACAACAATAATACCAGCACGAGCAATGGCTTCGCCGACTAACGCGAAACCAAAAAATCAAAAATAAACTGAAAGTGTCGCGCCACGGTACACACAACACACATGCATACACAGCCTCTATACACAGTTGTTGGGTAAATCAATAAACAATGACATCATCAACCAGCAGCATCCTCATCGAACTCCAGCCTTACCAACAGCGGCAACAATGAGGACGACGAGAGTGCCAACAACAAGAACATAAGAGGCATCAGTGGCAGCGCCAGCCAACGTACGCCAGCAGCCAGCATGGCACGTCGACACTTGAGCAGATTGTAGCGCACACTTGCAACAAGATGAGCGCAACGTTTGAAGAAAATACAAAATAAAACAATTAAACAAATTAATAATGTTTTGGGATCATAGAAGCTTAAACCCCTCAAGCCCCCAGGACTACGACCATATACATATGACAGACATTTGCAGTAAAATTCTTAAAGTCTTAAAGCTTTTACTCGCTGCTTTGGTTCGAACTTAGGACTTTATTGTTGTGTTTTCTAACACAGCGAAAGTTTTTATAACGAAAGGAAATCGCCGCATCATTGCGCTACGAAACATTGTTTTCACCGAGTGTGGTGTACTTCAGATCGCTGCCGCTATGCAGCAACAACAAAACGCACTTAAGCAAGGCTGCAATGCTGGCACCAGGGAAGGGCGGGGGATCTTTACGCCACAACAGCAAAACCCATTGATGGAATCGCGCTTACTCATACTCCACCGAAGCTACCGTCAGCAGCAGCACATCCTGCCAGCCCCCGAACAGCCATAGTGGCAGACACAGCATCCACTCCTCAGCCACAGTATAAATCTCGCTTGCCTGTTGCGAGATTCGCCAAATGTCGAACTCCAACATCACAACCAACACTAACACTACTGCCAACAACAGCAAAAGCAGCAGTAACTACAACAACATGAATAACATATTTCGCCTGTTACACTCTACGCCGTTCCATGTCGTCAGTCGCGCTGCATGCCACTCGCCCATTCAGCCAGTATGACGAAACACACAACGCTCTTTTGATATTGCTGCCGACGACTACTTCATTGTAGTTGTACCGACTACCTCTTTTAGTGTTGTTTTTATTGTGATGGCTATTATTGTTGATGTTGTTGTTATTTTCGCTGTTGTTGTTATTATTATTATTCATGATTGCTTTGGCTTAGTGTGAGTGTCAGTAAAGCCGCAAACATCTTCCAGCCGCCAACACTTGACACACTCTGCAGGCAGCGATGATGCCACCGACATCAGCAGCAACAATAACAACAATATACCAACACTTCAACACAGCACAACACTGAAAGGCAGTGCGAACGCCATACGCAGCATCCCCATGACCACCTCACCACTTTATCCACGTAACCTAACCCAATCTTTCTCGTAAACTCACTCACACACACTTAAAGAGTGGCTCTTCGTCATGCTTCATTCTCCTGCTTGCTTGAAAGTGGGGCTGGCCCAATAAATTGACGCTCGGTACGCTTTAGCAACCACACAAGTGACATGGACCGAATATTTACGTGTTAGTGCGTGTGTGCGGGTCCTTGAGTCTATGGTCGCCTGTGATTTTTTTGCATTTTTGCTTCGAGGAAATGCTAAACGTAGATTCCTTCTCATTAGATTGTGCGCTGGGCTCCAACTCAGAGAGCCGCACGCGCTACCCCATTCGGACGTACCCCACTCACGGATACAATGCGAGGTTCATTCATTGATTATGAAATTAATTTCGTTCAACTTTAAGGCACACAAGCCCAGCTAGATAGTGTAGATGGGGCCGCGGCACGGTGGGTGGAAAGTGTACGAGTATTTGTTTGGTATAAGCCAAGGCGTACGGCGACGTCCGCTGGTGTTGGTGTAATAGCGTCAACATGACTAATATTAAGATAAGTTTGTTGTTGCTGTTATTTTTATTGCGCCTTGTTGTTGGTGGATGCTGCGGTCTCTGTTGTTACTGCTGTCTTCATTGTTGTTGTTGCCGTTTCATTTTCAGTCAATGGAGCGGCAAGGACACTTCTCCACTGCGGTGAATTATTTAATTGATGTGGGCAGATTTTTCTGCCAGACTTTTAGGCATGATGGTCGCGCTCCGCAACCGAATCGATAGACACGCCACTTCTATGCCATGTGTGGGGATTTTATGAATGAATCTAGAGCTCACACTGGCAAGAAGGAGGAGCAGAAAGTAAAATGTGTAGAATCAAGGCAAATTTTTAGGCGCTACCAACAACATTTTGCTCACAACAAACGACAACAGTGTTTTGCTCGTAAATATGTATTGGCCGTAAAAGGCGTGGGAAAAGGTTATTTATTAACGGTTTTCCATTACATGTGTACAATCAGTCGTATTGTGTGCCACATACATTTTACAGCAACTTGATTGAATATCGTAGATATTGTTTTTGTCTTTTTACCAAATTAAACAAATTGTGTTTTCTTCTCTTACTCTTTTTTGTGCACATTTAAAGCATTTACAGCTGCTGACGTCATTGTCAGCAATATCACAGCGGCACAACTACAACAACAAATGCCACAACAGTACAGCAAACCATAAAAACAATAACTCATGTATTTACATATATACATACATACGTAGCCGTGTACATATAAACATTCCCTCAAACATATAAACATTCCCTCAAAGGTAGACATTGGCCGTTATTACTTTTCGGCCAAAGAATAAAACAAACTCCCCAAAAATTATGCACACATATAGACACATACGAGCAGTGTTCCCTGCAAGACAGGACTGATGGAAACTCCAACACATCCACAAAAATTCTTGCTGAAACTAACACATTTACATATTCCCCTTGAATTAAAAAAAATTCTGAATAAAAAAAACCATTTCTTCTGCTATTAATCCAATGATAATAAAAGAGATAGTTCGGCTGCATTTCTTACAAACGTGAAGTTATGTATGAGAGAACGAGATAGCTGATGTATACATTGGCGCGTGAACCTGACAGGTGCTCGTGCACATGACATGTGCTCCTGCACATGGCGCCCAAAAATAGTAAATTTTCGTGAAGTTTGCTGCGGACGTTCGCTGGATTTGGAAAAACGAAAAAGGCAGGAATAAAAGGATTAAAAGAAACAGGAGGACCGCCAAACACGAAATAAAGATAAGTATTTGTGTTTAGTGTATAAAATTAATAAAAGAATATTACAAAATTGCTTGAGCAGACAGAAAAGGATTTACGAATCCATTGTCCCGAAATTTAAGAATTTTCGGGAATCTGCTCAAGCAATGTAATTGGCGGAAAAATCATCTCAAAAATTCTCAACTAAATGTTAACACCTTTCTTTATCCCTATTTCAGACTACGTACTTACAAAAAATCAAAGGTTCAACTGGAGATGAAGATATCAGCATCGAAGCATCAGCATCACTTTCTTACTACTATGGTTTAAATTAACAATTTTAATCTATTTAAAAAATAGATGAATTATTGTTATATAGTAAAAATAAACTATTTAACAACCAACAAATTACTTTTAATCAGTGCTGATAGGTTTATACACCAGCCCTGATATCAGAAATCAATGAAGTTTCTATCAGGGCTGATTAATCATCTGATTAATCAGGACTGACAGAAACTCTGTTGAAAGCTGATGTGAGTGAGCGAGATAGCTTGAAATTCACAAGGAATTCAAGCCACAATGACAGAAGGTGCGAGCGAACAGCTGCCCATTGAATCTTTTGCCATAGTAGGTGCGAGCTAGACAGCTCTATATCTGTGCCAGATACCAAAACTCCTGTGTTGAAAGGTGATGCAAAATCACACGTATACGTGAGTTTCTATTAGAATTTTCACACGGCTCTTCAGAAGCTGATGGGAATTCTGGTGGAAATTTCTATCAGCACTATAGCACTATGATTAATCATTTTACCCACTGTGTTCTTGCAGGGTGATTAATCATTTTACCCACTGTGTTCTTGCAGGGTTGGGACTTATTACTTTTAACACTTATTACTTATTACTGTAACATACATTGTGACCGAAAAGTTTCCGGAAATTCTCATTTAAAATTCGCGCTACTATGCCAAAAATGAGCGCGATCTGTCAGACAGTTTGTTTACGGCAGCTGTTGAAACCAGTTTTTTTTTTTTTTTAATACGAGCCAACGCGCAGGGGATACCCCTATAAATGCGAGGCATTGCGCTGGTTCAGGAAGGATATATAGGTTAGGAGAAAGGATGTTGGGTGAAGAAGAAATGTACTATAACTCTATCCGATTTTATGACGAATTTAATTAAATTATTCTATGTATACCTATATTGAAAAATATCTATTTTGAAATTTTGGGGGGCTCCAAATCCGACTTAGAGCTATGGTCTCTTGAGCAAAATTTCTCAGAATCAAATATAGATTACGTTTTTGCTATACGCTTCATCAAAAAAAAAATTAACCCGCCCTAATATGTACAAGGTGCAACCCAAAGTAAACAGGACTTTTATAAAATAAAGAAAACGGATGATTATTTTTGTATAATTCTTTTTATTTATTCAAAATACTCTCCTTCTGCTTCGATACAACGTTTTGCACGGTCCAAAAGCATTTGGAATGAGTGTTTTAGGTCATCGGCCGGCATCGCCTTCAGAATGTTGGTACAAGCCTTTTGGATGTCCTCAACGTCCTTATAACGGTTTCCTTTCATCGGCAAATGCAACTGACCGAATAAGTAGAAGTCACAGGGAGCCATATCAGGCGAATACGGTGAATGATTGATGGTAAAAATGCGATTTTTGGTCAAATAATCGGTCGTAACTAGGGCTCTGTGAGCCGGTGCATTATCATGCAATAAACGCCAACTTTCTTCCTCGCGATATTCTGGCCGAATACGACGAATGCGATGCACCAAACGCTTCAAAACTTCAACATAAAACAAAGCGTTAATTGTTTTTCCCGGTGGAACAAACTCTCGATGAATTATTCCTTTGAATCGTAGAAACAAATGAGATGAGTTTTGATTTTTGACTTCTCACGGCGGGTTTTTTTCGGACTTGGCTCATCTGGGTGCTTCCATTCGGCACTTTGACGCTTTGTTTCGGGATCATATTGAAAGCACCACGTTTCGTCACCGGTTACGATGTTGAACAAGAAATTTGGATCACGTCTGGCTTCCCGAACGATGTCTTTTGCGTGCTCAATTCTCTGCGCTTTTTGGTCGTCGGTTAAAGTGTGCGGAATGAAGCGAGAACACACTTTACGGAGACCCAAATGTTCGGTTAAAATGCGATCAATTGATGTTTTGGAGATGTTCAATTCCATTTCCATCAATTCCAATGATGATTTTGGCTGCATTTTGATAAAATCACGCACAGTTTTGATGGCATCGTCAGTAATCACAAATTTCGACTGGCCGACGTGTTCGTCGTCATTCAAGTCTTCACGACCATTCTTGAATCGATTCAACCACTCATTAACACGGCCACGGGATAAACAATTATCACCATAAACTTGCTTTAACAATTTAAACGTTTCGGTAAAAGTTTTACCAAGTTTAAAACAGAACTTAATATTAGCTCTTTGTTCGATCGACATTCTCGTACCAAAGTTAAAAACATACTGTCACATTGAGCGGGATATTTCGGCGTCTACTAGACCAAATGTCATGAAATTTAGACAGTATGTGAATGAAAGATGTACCTTTCCAACGCATGTCCTCACACATAGATGGCGCCACCAGAAACGTCCCTATTGCAAAAGTCCTGTTTACTTTGGGACGCACCTTGTATATATGTATGTATTAGTTAATACTTGTTCAACTTTGAATTGAACTGAATTGCAATTCCTATTAAAGAATTGAAGTTTAAAAAAAAAAAAAATTACTTCGCTTTCAAAGGTCACAGGAAACACACCTTGAATATTAACAGATTATGGGCCCAGACCCTAACCAGAAATAAACAATTTGGGAGTACGCAAGTCGCAAGAGCCTCGTCACCTACACGGGTTCCATTGCTGAATGGAAATAATTATCCAACATGAAAAGTGCAGTTGGAAGGAAATTGCACAAGAGTAGATTGCTGTGTATCGTACGCGAGGAGAAACAACGGCCGAAGGACATGGATCTGCCGGCAGCACCCACAGCAGCCCAAGCGAGTGCACATGAAAACAGGTGCAGCGAACAACGTCAATGCGCCGACAAGGATCTGGATACACAGAATTAATAATGGCAATGGAGGCAAGGGTGGGCCGTATAGTAGTTAAAAGTTCTCAAGACAACGAAAGAGGCGTGGCTCTTTAGCAGCAAACTTACGATAGAAAGTTCACAAGGCACAAGGCAGAATGCTATCGTAAGTTGATTAATTTAAAAATCGATGAAGGTCAGCGGATCAAAGACTATCAGCCCTGTTCCAGAATCCGAATCAGATCGGAAATGGATTTGATTCCGACCGTCGGTGTTCTACATTCCAATTATCGGAAATATTTTCCGATGCAACCCTGTTCTCAAATCCGATTAAGTTCGAATAAATTTGAATCGGAAATTTGGTGTTCTGCATTCCGATTGTCGGAAATTACTGTCGGAAGTATTCCGTTAAACAAAAAGCTGGTGGAATTGAAATCGGAAAGCAGCAAAACGAAAACAAACAACGAAAATGTAAGTAAATCATTTAAACACCGTGTTAAATCAAACTAAAAAATGCATTTCTTATCAAAGAAAATCATAAAACTGCTGGCCAGAGCAAAATGCTTTTGGATTTCTTGGAGGACGTGGCGAAGGGATTCTGTAAAGGCGACAAAGTCGAGGTAGAAAATAATTGGAAGAATTTAACACAGTCGCTGAACGGGTAAGGACCACCAACAAAAAATATAACGGAATGGAAAAAGGTTAAAAGTAAACTAAATAAAATCGATTAATTGTTTACAATTTTCTTTAATCATAGGCCTGGGTTGATTGGAAGAGTGAGATGAGAAGGAAGCGACCGGGGGTGAACCTTTTAAGAAGCACACTTTGCGAAATGGAAGAGGCGGTTGCCTTTTCTACCGATCGTTGATAGCCTCCTTCGGCAAGAAATCGCAAAGCCGTCGCCAATTGCAAATCTGTCGGAATGGAGCATTGCCGAAGAAAAGTTTTCACTTCGGTCAAGATCATGCTGAATGCTGCTTTGTTAAGGCGGTACTGAGCAATAAACCGTAAATAGGAAATTTTGAACATAACTGAAATAACTTGTACTAGTTACGAAGAATCTGACAATTCCACCGGATTGCTGTGGTCTCGCGAAATTCTGCGCATCACTTTTTCAACGGCGGAAATCTCGTTCTCAAGCAATACTGCCAAAAAAATAACCGAACTTATTTATAAAATAAAAAATCTTACAAAATTGTACAATCGCCTTTTTCATTTGAACATTTCAAGCAAACAGCTGATTGAAGCTTTGTTTAATTTGCTAACAATCGGATTCGAAATAAACTTCGAATGTGACAATTCCGTTCGGATTGCAGAACACCTCGGAATCGGATTTCATTTCGATTCAAATCCGATTCCGATTCGGATTCTGGAACAGGGCTGTATCTGATTGAATTCGATATGTGTGTTTCATGTTTGACCGAAATGGATGTCGAATTTGACCAGGATCTACTCACCATATTATTGCTGGACGGTTTACCAACAAAATACAAAGAAATTCGCGCCGCAATTGACACGGCCAACGAATTCCCGACTCTATCTTTTTTACGTGCCAAATTATTGAAAATTGGCGACAAGTCAACGATTGAAGAAGAAGAAGAAGCAATAAAGGTTTACAAAAGCAAAAGATAGAACGGTAGCGAAAAAAGCAAGGTATGTTCGAGAAAAATGTTCCTTATAATTGTTTCAATTGTGACAAGAAAGGCCATAAGACAAAAGGTTGTAAGCTAAAATCGAAAGAGCGAAGCAACTGCGTTGAAACGGCCACAGGAATTATGGCTACAGCAAAGCCACAAACAACAATTGTACAAAGCAGTTATTAAACGTGCTCAAGGTTCTTTTAGAAGTAACGAAAGGCAATGGTTTATTTCTCGCGATGATTTTTAAAACCTGCACAGAGGAGTGTAACGAAGCAAAAGAAAAAATTAGTAAAGACTTAGAACAGTGCCGTAAGATATACGGCCATTTAAACAACTTCATTGTTGCTCTTTATATTGATCATTACATCAAATAACGAAAAATTAGAAAAAATTTATAAAACGAGATATCAAGGATTTATTGGCTCCCTTCTACACTTCGCGGTACACAGTCATCCAGATATATCATGCCAGCACTGGAAGGCCGCGATACAAGTTATACGATATTTAAAATCAACGCAAGAGTTTGTTTTAACCAATCAAAAGACTGGCCAACCACTTTTTGGGTATGTGGACGCCAACTGGGCCAGACAGGGTTTTGTCTTCACGGGAGTCCAAAAAGCAACGGATTGTGGCAACCTCAAGCGCAGAGTCGGAATACGTAGCACTTGCGGAAGCAGCAAAATTAAAATTGTCACAATGCACAGTGATTCGTTCCATAGATAAAATTCAAAAAATTTAGTCTCAGAATTTAACGATTTTGATGTCATTTGAAAGGTAAAACTCATGGTACAATAATATATCACGTAATTTCATACGATCAAATTTAAAAGTCAATTGCTTTTTTGACAAGAAGAAAATTTTAACGATGCAAAAAAAGTATGAATGGTAGGAAATGTATTCAGAAATAGTAGTTGGTAGTACTTAGTTGTAGTTAATTTTAGCAATTGATGCGATAAATTTTGATAACTGCTGTAATTTTCTTCATAAATTGAACATTACAACCGATGCGGCACAGTCCATCAATTTCGGTATTAAGTTATTAAAATGTTGTGATTTTTAGAAGACTACACGACAAACTTAAATTGTGGCATGTCATGCAAATTATAGATTTTTTACAAGATCGTACATTATGTATAGTGTCCACATGTACATATATGAAAGTATGGTTAAACTGTTGATGTACGATGAGCTCATTTGTGAAGTGCTTCTTCAAAGCTCTAGGCTAGGGGTGCCCAAAACCTTCTTATGGAAGAGCAATCACCAATCCATATAAACGAATTCATACGCTAGACAACAACAAAACCTACTGTCGCCAATGTGTACCAACAAAGCATACTGTACTGTGTCTGTATACTAGAATGCTCAGCCTATGCCGAAGAGCATTTACAAAAACAAATGAGCAACAAGAGCATAGGGCATGGGCGACTCTGCTCTAGGCCAACTGAATGATTTCAAACAATCAAAAGCTGTCTATTTTTACGCAACGAACGTTTGAAAAATTGTATGTCGAAAAGTAAAAGCGTGTGAATATAAAACGAGTTTAAATATGAGCTGTATAGTTAAGAATTAATTCATTAATATAATTAAGAAGTACAAGTATATTCTTCTTATGTACATATACTTATATGTATTCTCTTTTCTCATTAAACGCTCTATTCTAGCAGAGATGCAAACGCCCGTATTATGGTATCCAGGAGTACCCAAACGGAGTAAGAATTCTTGTTCCTAAAGTATGCACATCATATAAACCTAATAATAATCTTCACTAACAGTTCATCAACGAGCTACTATGAGGTGCAATTGTGATTGGCAGAGGCAGAGGAAACTGTGAAAGAGCTGACGCAAAAGCTGGAATATGTAAACAACAGATGCGTGTTTACAGAAAATCAATAGCAGCTTCTACTAAATCCAGCAAAGAGGCCCAGGTATGTATATAGTACATTAGATGATATATCAGCATCCAGTAGCGGCTTAACCGGGGGGAGGGGGGCGGAGGGGCGGACTGCCCCGGGCCCCGGGCTGCGGGGGGCCCCCGAGAGAAGCTTGTACACCCCGTCCCAAAATTATAACCGCACTCGATTTTTGCTAATATCTTTTGTTGTGGGCATCAGAACATGTTTCTACTTTTACTGTTAGATAAGTGTGTTGACAACAATTGTTGTGGGGTGTCTTACACTTGTCTCTCTGTCAACACACTTATCTAACAGTAAAAGTAGAAACATGTTCTGATGCCCACAACAAAAGATATTAGCAAAAATCGCGTGCGGTTATAATTTTGAGACGGGGTGTATATAAAAATTTTAAGTTTTTCAAAACTGAAACTTGTAAAAAACTATTGGCGCTCCACAATGGTTGTTGAAAGGTTGTTTGTTACTTTTATCAATTGAAAGAGGCACAGTATCCGCAATTGACTTTGAAATTGCAATTACAAATTCAGTTCAATAAAAGCAAGAAAACATCCTTTCTTGTTTGCAAATTTTCAAAAAATTTTCCCTCGAAGATTGCAATATTTAATTTTTAACTTAAAATTTTGTGCAAAGTATGCAAATACAAAATTCGAAGTTAAAAATTAAATATTGCAATCTCAGAGTTTGCTTGTAAACTAGTGCGAATTACGCAATTACTTAAACTCGTAGACGTCAAACAAATTTACACTCATTATTATTATTTTTATAATTATTGGTTGGATAACAACACATCGTCCCGGAAATCCGGTTTTCTTCTTTGATAGACTCTTTTACGAAAGCAATTCTATGCACCTTGTAAGTAAGCTACTGCTACTGGGTCTTATAAACTATTTCTGTAAATTTCTAAACTACCCGACACGAAAAATGCACCTAAAAACAAAAGTGTTTTCTAGACTGGAACTTTGAAATAGAATAAAATTTAGATGTATGAATCTACAGACTGAAATCCAAATCATGCATGTTTTCCCTACCTGACATATTTTGGTCCTGAAACTTCAAAATTGAAAATTTAGTTAAAAGGATGTCTTTCATTTGATACTCATGGCACAATAATAAGGTAATAGCATGCCCGCAACACATATGACATATTTTGGTCCTGAAACTTCAAAATTGAAAATTTAGTTAAAAGGATGTCTTTCATTTGATACCCATGGCACAATAATAAGGTAATAGCATGCCCGCAACACCAAAAACCACATGTATTTTGTTGGTAGGATTGTATATCGCTACTGTCAAAATCAGCTGATATTTTCCGACGAAAGAGGGAGAAACTGAAAACATACAAAAGTGATTGTTGCCAGACGGTGCTGTATTTGAGTGACAAAACGGGAAAAGTGCTCAGGTCAGTTGTTTTCAGTCAGGTATTTTCATTTCAACCGATGCGGCAACACAGCACACCGACGATTTTGACAGAAGCCATAAACGATCAGCCGGTGGCTTGCTACAACCTTGTAGTTGAACCATGTTTGATACCCATATTTCCATCATTGCACAACCGCATATATTTAAAAAAATATTTGCAATGTGTATGTCTTTAAAATTTTAAAGTTTTTCAAAAAGGGCTTTGGGCTAGAAAATGAAAAACTGACTATGCCAGATTACTACACATGATCTCTAGTTTCTCGTCTATAATTTGGATGGGTCTCGGCAAAAAAAAAATTTTTTCGCACAGTGGAATAAATGTAAAGTTGGTGTTTTTACTCACTGCATCATAACTTTGTAATTTTTCTTTCAATTCTATTGATGTTAGGCTCAAGTAATATATTTGCTCAAAAAATATATAATAATAATATATCTATCTTTCATCTTAGATTTTAAAAGTAGGGGAGATAATTTTTTAACCATAAAAAAAATATTCGATAATTTATGATTTTTTGGTTGAAAAATTCACTTTGTTACAACTTTCCTTTGGGAAAGTTACTTGTCAGTAACTTCCCCAAATCTCATCTGATTTGAACAAGCTATATATCACTAAAAAGGCTAAGGTATTATCTTCTTCTTGAACGACGGACAGCTCGTGTTAATCGGATAATTCTTTCAGAAGATATGTGCTCATAACTGAAAAAACAGGAAAAAAAACTCGTTTTTCGAAGATTTTTTGAAAACGCTTCTTAAAAATTTTTTTTTATTTTCAGTTTTGTGTTCAGCGGCCAAAGTTAGTCTAGAAAACACTTTATCTATGCACGCGATTGGCCCATTTTTTGGCAAGTAGTGTAATGATGCACTGATCGCAAAACAATCTAATCCTCCTGCTCGGGTTGCTTAAAATAATGACCAGATCGTAGTAACGAAGCAAGATTTTCTGGTTTTTTTTTAGTTTTAAGATGGCTTTTTGAAATGACGAGTTTGCTCTCCCAAAAGTTTTCCTAATTTCACGAAAGTTTTTATCTAATTTGAAAAGATTTAGTAAGATTATCCTTTTATCCATTTTTCATTTTTTCTTTGGGATTCTATTGCTTTCTATAACATTTCAAGCACATATACGATTCAAAATAATTTGTCCCTTTACTGTCCATTTACTGTTCAATGGAATGCAAATTTTCAAAAAAAAATTAAAAAGCATAACCGGAAATTCCAGTTATTCGTTTTGTACGCAAACTTATTCTGCACCGTTTGTGGTGCACCTTAAGCCGCCACTGTCAGCATCTATCGTTATTTATGCTGCTGGGCCTCGGTGCTACAAACTTTTGCACAAAAAGGATTTTCTTCTGCCATCGTCTTCGAAGATGGGCGCTAAAGATAAATGTGGAGCCTGTACTCCAGACCTCAATTTTGTCGTTGATGGCAACAAATGCATTTAACATCGACGACAAATTGTGCATACTGTCGTTTGATGAAATGAATTGCAGGGAGGAATGGGCCTTTGAATGCATCAACGACACTATCATTTCATCAAAACGGCAGGTGCAAGTCGTCATGGTACGCGGCTTAAAGGGAAAATGGAAGCATCCCATTTACTACAATTATGACACTAAGATGTCGGCTGAAGTATTGATGATATCTCATAATCTAATCATAGCTACACGTTCGTTGATTTACATTCAGAAGGTGGTTTAGTAAAACCAAATTCAACATTTATGGGTGTTTTAGAAAATTTGAATGCAGTTTTTGTGAAAACAAATAGTGATTTTTTAACAACCGCTCCAAATTATAAGTAAAGTTTAATATTCAAAGTGTCACATATCGAGATGAGATTGAATATTAAAAAACGCTTCTTTGTAGGAAGAACGTATTTAAAAAAAGAGCATCTCAATCGCAGCCTAAAAGAAAAAAAGAGCAACAAACGTTAAAAAAAATTAAAAAAAATCACCACCTAAAAGCACCACCACGACTCGCCTGCGCCGAGCACACCTCACGCCTGCATCCAGTAGCCAAAGCACCATCACGAGTTGCACATTTACAGTCCCTGTTCATCGAATTATGACCGATGAAAAAATTTCGAAATTTCTAGTTTCATCATCGATAAAACAAAAACTAATCAACTAAAAATAACAAATGAGGTATCAATTTATTCATTGGTAGGTTTTGTACCAAGATATAATAATTATAGTTTTTAGTTTCTGTTTGTCCACCCTTAGCTTTTAGAACTGCCTCTATTCGTTGAGGCATGCTATCAATGCAATTGGACATCATTGTTCTCAATTGGATATCATTTTGCCAAATATCTGTGATATCATCTTAAGAATTGTTACCGTGGGGCACAATAGATCTTTAGGTCGCGGTGCACTATCCCCACTAATAATAATACCGTGGGGTTTCCTTCACTATACACTTTGAATTTCAAGTATGCCCAGCAGTTCTCTATCGGATTAAGATCGGGAGAATTGCCAGGCCACGCCAACACATCCTAATTTAAGGGGGTCAATATTTAAAAAATTTTCAAATTTTTTTTTTGTGAAATAGACTCCAGGGGGTGTTAAGAATAACCCAAACCAAATGGTTTTTGATTCTGATGAACCGTTCCCCTGCAGCAGCAATTTATTGATGGTCAATTCGTTTCGCATGATATCGGTAACGCAAAGTTTAAACCGAATTATTTCAAAACACTGGTTTTTGATTATGGAAGTAGTTTTAGTCCCACTGATCTAAAATTTGGGCAGCAACTTTTTGAAACATAGAACTTCTAAAGCAACTAAAAATGTCATTGTTTTTGGCGAAATCCGCGGCGCCATTTTCGAGAAATTAAGAAAAAAGGTAATTTTTTTCGGTTGGAGCGAGAGATTTTTGTATTTTCGAGAAAATATTTTTTTTTGTTAGTTACTTTAGAAGGTACATATATTTTCTCATAATAACTAATAGCAATATTTTTTCAGATGATTTTTGGGGCGCCGGCACAACTTCTACTAGAATTTGGGCCCAACGTTGGACCCCCACCACCGCCGCCATTTAGAGCACGCCAAAAAAAAATTGTTTTCTTGCACTGCTACCTTTTAATAAAATAATGAAAAAAGAAATTGTACATTGCATGAATTTTTTCCGGCGTATGCGCGATTCCAAAAATATACCGTTTACACGTATTGACCCCCTTAATTTATTAATAGCGGCTATGATTGCTCGCGCTGTGTGGCAAGGAGCACCATGTTGCATGAAGATGTAACATGGTGCTGCAGGGCATCGATATATGGCGCTAAAACACCTTGAAGCACGTTTATATATTGGGCAGAGCGCATTGTTCCTTCAACGAAATATATTGGACCAGGACCTTCCGATGTAATGCAGCTCCAAACCATTACTGCTGGCGGATGTTTAATGTATTCGTCCGAATACCGTTCGCCCTGTCTCCTTCGCACAACTAAACTACAAAAAAATTAAAATTCGTGAAATTGTTTTTTTTTATATTTATGTTTTGTTTATATTTATTATATTTTAATATTAGGTTCAAAAAATTTCTTGCACTATTGCAATGATGGCGCGCGCACTCTTCGCTGGTATAGTGACCACTGGCCAGTGCTTCATCCTTCACGTCTTCTCCCTCCTCCTTCTCTCCTCTAACTGTTGTTGTTTGTGTTGCTGCTGCTACTGTACACGCGTTATTGTGTTAGTGGTGGTTGGGGCATTTGTCAGTGATTGCTGCATTTGTGCTCGCAACGATTTCAACTGCAACTCCTTCGGATTTTTTGTTTTAGAGATGGAAAGCATCAAAAGCCAAACCCCGTCAGTGTGGGACTTTAACCACCCTGAAACCATCTTTCTCAAATCAGATTCACCCTCTCTGGTACGAACGTCAGGAATGTCGTCAGGAAGCGGAGTTAAGCTTAAAGCTCGAACTTTGTTCAGGTTGGTTTGTCTAACTGTTAGCCGTTCTATTACGTTGTCCCGGTTCAGTCTTCGTTCGTCCGCTTACCTCTTACGTCTTAGGTTGCATTTGCACGGAGTTTGTGCATTACCTCGGCTTTGTCGCTATGCATAACCTCGCTGACCCTCAAAGCTGGGCCATGCAAAGACATCGACCGCGTCCTCGAGGGTGTTACGGCTGCAGAGTTCGGAGATCCGACTCGTATTCAAAGCGATGGAGAAAGACTTTAAAGCAGCCGTGTCCACTGATCACTTCTATAAGGATGAAGTCAATCTTGCCTCGTTTCATGCTGAGCCACACCATAAGGATAGAGATTAGCCGGTGGGTGTATCTGCCGTTACCTGCGTTGTCCCATCGCGTTTGCCACTTTGAGATGCTGTTATCCCTCAATGCATTTTTAAACTCTGCGGTTGGCTTGGTGCACGACGCTGCATTCGTGCGCCAATAGATCCAGCGATTGCTGTTTGGGACTAAACACATTCCATAAAGCCATTAAGTTCCTGTTGTTTTGCGCACATTTGCCCACTGCACAACGCATTCTGACAGAAATTTGTGTTTTTTATTTTGAAAAAACACACGTTTTCACACCAAATTTGTACAGGAAATGCACTTCAATACTTACGTTTTTTGGGCAAAAATCTCTTTTTGAGGGTAAAATGATAATATTCAGTAATACTCGCGAAAAATTCAAAAGAAACCGTCGGCCAATCAAAATTTGCTGTTCAAATCGTTTCTAAATAGAGCTGCCGAGTGACATTTTTTGAAATTGAAATTCGTTTCTTTTTTATTTTGAAATTTCTAACTAGGTGCAAAAAGTTCTTGTTCTGTATGAAATTGGACTTTCCTTCAAAGTATTTGCATAGATTAAGATACTTATCAAACAATTTGGTATCAGAACAGATTTAATTGACCATATATTACGATAATTAACTACGTTTAGAACTAAAATTTTTTGAAGGTGGGGTGGTAACTCTAGCAATGGGCACGCGTGACGTCAGCACTCGGATGTCGTAATCTTGTATTCTTTCATTCATGGTTTTTTCAACATGTGATACACCACACATTTCAAACGGATGGGGAAAGGGAGGGGAGCGGACCTACAGTTTAACGCCGAATCCGAACGGCGATGGGCAGTTTTTCTTTCACACTTGGAGGTTTTGCCATTGCCTGCCAAGAGCGCACTTGTGCGATTCTTGTAATTCTCATTCCCTTCATGTGGATAGCGACAGAAGTAGATGAGTGTTTTTTCCAGCCCAAGCCAGGAATCGAACCCGGGGCGCTCGGTATGAGAAGCCAGCGCGCTACCCGCTGAGCTATCGAGGCCGACTGCCTGTAATAACACCTAAAAAAATAACGGGAAAACTCGTTTTCTCTTTCGGTGGCTGTCCTCTCAGCTGGAAATGGCAAACTTCTGAGATTAAAAATTGCTTATGAAAGAGCTCCCTACCTGCCGTTCGGAACCGGCATACAACTGTAGGTCCCTTCCACCCGCGTGCAAATTCACACGCACAACACGGGTGGTTGCGGGAAGCTAGGCCTTAGTCACGCGTAAGCGGGCTGTCGTGCCAGTCAATTAAATTAAATTAATGTAAAATTATGTTCCTTGATTTGTTTATATATTAAGAAGCATTATTTTTTATCAAATAATGTGAACACATCCATTCCGATCTCAGAAAATAATTCAATTTGAAAATTGGTGTAAACACCTATTTTTCGACAAAATATATATTATCAATGTTGACGTAACTGGTTAAATGTAAATTCTGAATAATGTAGCCAACACACTTGGTGCTATAGCTTTCCAAAAATGACTAAAATTGCAAATTCAAGTCTCAGGCATTGCCAAACTACAAAAGTTTAAGAAAAACAAAATGGCGATTTCAATTCAGCAGACCATGATTGTGCATACTAGCACAATTTTATTGAGTACAGACCACTTCTTCTAATTTTGTCACTGTGCAATGCGATGTCGTAATGACATGGAACTGGGAATGAAGAGCTTGAATTTATGTAAGTGGGTCTGAGTTTTGAGAGCTTTTTCAAATTTTGGTCCCTTGAATGTGACTAACGTAACAATTATGCCAAACAACAACTAAATTTATGGGCAGATTAGCTACTGCTTTGTTCTTTTGCTTTTACGATATATTGCTCGTATAAACATTCGTTAGTCGATTTTGAGTGTTACACCTTCTGAAACTCTGTACGTTTGAGTAAATTTCGAGTGGTTTTCTGTCTGTAGAATAAAGAAAAGTGAGCTGATTTTCTAGTTACAACACACAACGTTTCATTATTGTCAGATTTACTACTGTCTCTTTTGCTTTTCTATCACGCTCAAGTGGATTATATGTGCAATTCTGCTAGGCCTGATTCAATCCTGGAGCATGCCAAAAGTAAACCAAAATCAGCTGGTTTTGTAGTAATCCAACACACAGTCTGGTCTTTTGGCCTTCTAGCAGCCTTGAGTTGGTTTTTAAGTTTACATTGGCCAAACCTAAATGCAAGCCTGAGCTATGAAAAAAGTTAACAAGAAAAAACGTATTTTTCTGCTACATAATTTCAGTATCGTTCTTTATCTCAATTTATATAGTGATACTGCCACAGCAGTTACAATATATCGTGAAGAACTCCACTGGCGATGTCATTCGCCTTATAAATTTTGCGCAGTGTTTCCAGTTTGCCCCACACAAACCTAAGCCATAGTTTAGCTACGCTCCCGTGTTCATTTACATACATTTACACTTAGTGCAACTTTGCGCCCGCAACAAGGGCACATCACAGTGTCCGCCCGTCATGCCCGCGCCGCTCTGCCGTCCGCCGTCAACGCGTGTGTTAAATTAACCCATGTCAATTAGCTCCTCAGCGATGATTTCTACACTTACAGCAATAGCAGCAGTCAAAAAGACGTAAAAGAAGAGCAAATGGAAAACTCTCAAAAGTGCCTACGACCAGTGTCTCTGCTGAACGTTCTCCGCTGTCTCGAAAAACGCCTGACTGCCTGCATGCCGTGCCCTCTCGCCCCCTCCCCCAACTAGCCGCGACCTACGCTGGCCACTTATGACACTCTGTTTGTGTTTTGTTTGTTAATTTTTTGTTTTGGTTTTCGGGCGCAGAAATTCCACGAATTTTCATTCATTCACTCATTCCTGCAGAAATTTAGTTAATTTATGTTATTGCTTTCGTTGTTGCTATTATGTGATTTCCTAATTTGGTTACAGCACTCCAGGGTGTCACTCATTCTGTTCAGCTGGTCCTCCCCTTCGTGGCTGGTCAAACTGCCCATCCCTCGTGCTGCCTCCGTCCATCCATCCATCCTTCTGCCTGACCGTCTATCGATTCGTTTGTCTGGCGGTTTTATGCCGCGTTTCGAGTGTTTTCACTTTTCACTTTTGTTGATTTTAGTTGTGTAATTTGAGTAAAATCGTCGGCAATTGCTGATGCCCCTGCATTTCTATACGCCAAGCTACTATCACTGCCACTGCCACCGCCGCCGAGCGTAGGTGTCAAATTGCTTGTCACTGGGCGCGTGTGCACGGGTATGAGCAAGTGTCGGGCCGAACATGCGACTGCGGTCAGCATTTAGTTTAGAAGGAAGTGTCGACGCATAAATTTCAAGTAACGCGAATTTCGTTGCCAGGATACCACACAGGTGACAGCCGAGTAGCATAAAGCGGCCCATACACGATACCATCTGGTCGTGCGACCGGTCGTGCAACAGGTTGGTCGTTAGGACACACACGTTGAGATTTCCGACCCCACTCCTTTTGCCCAACTTCATTTTTCTCATAAATTTTGTTGAGTGCAGACGAAATGACAAACAAAATAATTGCGCTTCGGATCAATTTTTTTATAGACTGTCAAAAGTTTTTCATATGCGGTATGACGAAAACTTTTATTTTTGTATTTTCACATTGGCTGTTCCACAGATCCGGCAAATTTCGATAAGCTTCGATAAAATCGCTCCAGTTTTCGTTGCGCTCGTCCATTTCATTCGCAACGCACAAAAGCTAAAACACAAATGAAATCAGAAAGTTGCACAAAATTGTACAACATGTTCATACACATTGCGACCGCTCACACAACACGACCGAAATATCAAAATAATTTGGTTTTCATACAACCGGTTGTGCGACACGTACAACTGCGCTATACACGTTGCGAGTTTGTGTACAACCGAGTCCAGTTGTACAACAAATCGCAACGTGTATGGGCCGCATAAGATATTTAATTTTCCTTATTCGGAAGTTGGTGTTTGTTGTCTTCACAGAATCAAACCATTAATTCCTTTAATTAATTAATTCAAACCGTTTCTTCCTTTCGAAAAAATTTTAATTAAACAACTCAATTTTCTAAGCCCCAAAAAATCGAGTAAGCACATGGTTTCTTGTCATGAGTAAAAAGATTTGAAAAATCCCCATCACTTAGAGCCACTTGTTTACCCAATTAATCATCAGTGCCGCGTTTTGGCTGACTCCTTTCTGCTTTCCCTTAGTCTTTCATGTCTTTAAACAAAATTCTTTTTCAAAAGACTTGAGCCTACACGTTATTTTGTTGCGTTTTACCCCAACGCTCCCAAGTGTACTCACCTAAACGAAGTGTGCCGCATGACGCATTAACTTTGTTTAAGTTTGAATCCAAAGTTTACAAAATTACCATTTTCTTTATAAAAACATTATTCCAACTATCAAGCCTTATATGTTTTCGCCTCAGCTTAAAACTTATTTCGATATCTTTTCTAAATCTGTCCACCTGCTTCTTCCTCCTGCTAAACAAAACAAAACTACGCACCTGTGCCGCGCATCTTAATATTGCGTTGCGGTCCTGCGTTTTCATTTACAATACAACCGCCCTCTTTGAAGTCCTCAGTGCTTCACTATAACATTGTACATATAGTGTCTGTCTCTTGTGTCTGTTCAGTCGTTTACCCAAACATACATACGTAAACACACACACACACATACACAGCAAGATATACGAGTGTACTCATATATCCGTTTGGACATTTACGCCAGTGACACAAATAGACTAGCTGTCGGTACACTTGAACCTTGAGAAAAATTCCTCTTCGCCATCACTCCGTGTGTGTCGGCGTGTTTGTTGTTTATTGTGGATATCCCTTATTTGAGTACGTGAAATATGTCAATTGAAAAACACTAAGAATTCGCCGCCCCAGTGTACACACACTCGCCGACGACGGCGTTCGCACAGCCGCTACATGTGTTCGCAGCAGTGTTCTCGGAATGGCTTGTCGTCAGTGTCGGGATAACATTGACGGCGGAATAACTAACGCTAGATCCTTTGCATTTCACACATCATCTAGCGAGCAACCGTGGCGCAAACACCCAACAACTGTGCGGCACAGGCGAGCGAAACTGAAGGACGGCAAGAGCGGAAAAATTACAGGGGCTGTGAGCACGGTTGCCACAATTGGTAACTTTCTACCAAAATTGGTAACTTTTAAACTGTTTGGTAACTTGGTAACTTTATTTTCATTTTGGTAACTTTTGCAATCAAAAATTGATTTGAAGTACATAATAGACAAGAAAATTTGTTTTTTTATTTATAAATTTAAATTTATTTACAAAACCAAATTTTTGAAAAGATTGCCGCAACATTTTATTTTTACAACATAAACAATTATAAACATAAAATGTTGCGGCAATCTTTTCAAAAATTTGGTTTTATAAATAAATTTAATTTTATAAATAAAAAAACAAATTTTCTTGTCTATTATCCTTTCAAATTTGGTGTTTCTTTAATCTAGCGGTTTATACATGTTTTGTTTGTTGTGAAATGCATCGTTTTGTATATTTTCTTTTTTTGTCAATAGAAAAATGTGTAACTTTTGGTAACTTTTTATAAAAGATTTTGGTAGAAAACATTTTAGGCCAGTGGCAACCATGGCTGTGAGACACCACTACTCGTATCAATGGAAATTAAACACAATCGAGGCAAGTGCCGACACAGCTACTGTTACGAATTTAACGCGCTGCGCTGCGGCGCGGTGCGATGTGCTGCGTCGCACATCCTACTGTGGCAGCTAATTGTGCTCATAATGTGTTCGGCACTACCGACATGTAATTCTAATTTAAAGCATTAAATGTCAATATTTTTGTAAAGAATTGTTCTACTTTTATAAATATTTTAAAATATTTTTTTGACTGACAAAATATTTAATTCCTCTAATTTGGGTAAACATTTTTTCAATGAGTTTTTAAAAATTGTGAAGGCATATTGTGATATCATTCATATTTAACCTCAAAATCGTTAAATATTTAAACAGAAATTGTTTTTAATAATATAATACAAATTGTATCATTTTCATAAAAAATTTTAAAATGTTTTATTTTGGGAAAGCCTTAATTTGACTTAATTTGTCTAATTTTACGAAGTATTTAAAACATTCATTGTGTTATTGAAACTGGTGAAGAGACATTGCGGCTGCATTTATATATAAGGAATGCCGTTATATATTTAATTTGAAAAGAAAACGTTATTAACGTTGTCGGAAATAAGTATCCCAAAAAGCCAATTGATTGCCTAATTTTAGAAATGGTTCCAATTATTGCAATGTGTTACTAAAGATTGTGCGCAAACGGCCTAAAAGCGTTAAGTCAGAGAATCACAGTCTCATTTCGACCAACCTATTCGAATTCTTAATGAAACCAGAAACCACACCTATCTACTATGTGTTTAAATTTATTATATTTCAATAAAAATTCTCAATTTCGTTTTTAGTGGGAACAAAATTTATTTCTTTGTTTTAATTATTCGGCAGATATTAAAGTAAAAAACTTAAGAAAGAATCACCTTTTATTGAGTCCACACAGCAACAAGAATCGTAATGGTTTAGTTGAATAAACTCGTATTTATGTTTGCAATTATCCACACCAAGGCCGCTATTGACCGCATTTCAGAAGCCTGGCACCTCTTAAGATGTCTCCCAAATATTCAATTGTCACTCTTAACCGTTGCAACTTGAGTAGTGCATTTCCTTCGCATTCACAACGCCCCACTGAACTTTATCAAAAGCACACACACAGGCAATCCACATAGTTAGACTAACTGACTAACTAACTGACCCACTGCTTTTCGGTGTTAATCGGAACAGTCGGAAAACGTCATATCAACCTGATGAATATATATATATAAATAGCACTTATACCCAAAACCACAAAATGAAACCCAATCAAATTAAGCAATAAAAGTAATAACTCTATCGAGAGGACAACTGAGGCGACCTAAAAAATTACTCTTCTGTGCGTGCCAATGAAAGGGTTGTTGAACGCACGACGCACAGTGGGGTAATATAGGTATAAGTAAAGTGCCGATTAATTCAAAAACGAAAAATAAACATACAAATATGTTTTTGGTACCGGGTTAAAGTGGATAAAATTCTGCATCACTATGTAAAAAAGTTGTTGCAAAATAGTTTACCGTTTTCCCGCAAAGCACTGTGAAAGTTGACATTTATTTTCAGTTTTTGTGCGAACAGCGATAAATACGTTTTTTCCTTTAGTAATTTATTTAGTATTTTAGTAATGCAGTGTGTATTTGGTTTTGTTAAAAAATGTTTATAAGTGTTTTATTTGATTTTTTGTTTAAAAGCTTAATAATTGTCCAATTTTGGACCTTTTCATAGACATTTAGTTGGGAGTCTTGTGAGATCGAGCAAACCTGTTTTCTTTAGCGTATAGCTTAGATATTTCAGTAACATTTTATGAAAAAAAAAGTTGCGCGAATGTTGCGCACTTTTTCAGCATTTCGATTTTTGTGTGCGAACTCATGGGCCAAATGGGCCATGTATGAGAACAAATAGACATGTGCAAAATAAATTTTTTAAAAATTGTTTATTTTTAAGATGAAAACAAGTAAGCAAAAGGTTTTATTGTTTTTTTATTGTTTTTCAAAATGCAGAAATATCTGCATCAATAATAGAAATCGATGTAGACTTGAATAAAAACATTCACTCCATTTTATGGTTGTTTCTATGTAGTGAATATCAAATCGAAATAGAAAAATTAAGCAGCTATGGATTAAAAACTGTAAAATATTTTTTAAAATGCTATTCTCGGTAAAATATGCTCACATTTTTCCACAAATAGTTTCTGTATTGACCGCAAATCATATCGCATGCTTTATTGCCAATCACTCCAACCTTCGGAAGAAGCACGGAATAACGATTGCAACACTTGATGCACGGAAAATTTTTTACGAAAGTGGACTGAAAAAATACCATTGGAAACATGTTTAATCGATTTTTTTAATTCTGACCCCATTGTATCAAGTATGAGAAAATTGCCACAAAAAAGTGCATCATATTTATATTATGCCCAAAGTTGCCATCTATGGAGTTGATACTAATAAGGAATGATGTATTAGTGATGGTGAGGCTTATAATGTTGATGATGAAGATTATAATGATGATAATCATCATCATAATGATGATATTGAATTGGCTGCAAGATTTGGCGATGAAATGTTTCAATTAAACTGTTCAACTTAACTTTCATTAAAAATGTGCAAGATTTATCTTTTGAAACTATTTTAGTTTTTACCGTTTTTTAAAAAAATTTCCACTGAAGTATACCCAAAAACATTTGTTTTTTACTTTCTTATGTTCGATTAACTAAACCTAATAGTTATTTCATATTTAAATAGCCTGGGTGAATTAATCGGCATTTTCGGCATCAATTACACCACTGTGCGACGTGACGGCCACAGATGTCGATGTTCGGTCGATTGTAGCTTGAAATGGTGTTCGCTCCTTTCGCTGTGCCAGGCGAAGTGCATGCAAAGCTTGCGGTTTGATTCAGTGCCAGTGAGAAGTCGGAGTGGCGGCATGAGCAACGTTCGAAGTAATAAATGTTTTATGAAAGAAAATACTTTTCACTTCGAGCTACATATTGTGAACAATCACACCCACACCCACTTCAGGTAGTTAAATTTGCAGAGGCGACTGCGAATATCTGAACTCGCCCAACTAGTGCTTACTTATCCGTCATTCAGTTAACGCTTCCTCGAATGGAACTTCGCGGCATGAGAGATCAAATTGAGTATTAAAGTCAAATTACGTCATTATAGGACGTAATGCTATTCAAGCTAATGATGGCACCAAATCAGCTAAGTAGCCGATTTCCTAAAGGAAATTAGTCGTTTCTGCATAGGAATTGTCTCACACCCACTTCAGGTCGGCGACAAAATAAGTATTTAAACAGGTACTCACCGATTTGTGGAACGTCGTACTGCCGCTGGCCTCTCGCCGTACGTAACATTAATTGACTTGCTATGCTGTGTGTGACAGGCGACTGCATGCCGGCGGAGTAGCCGCCAGACGCTGTCGCAGTCACGCCGTCTGAGCGCTTGCGATTTGGATGCAGAAATTTCTCTGGCGTTTGCTGCTGCTGCTGCGCATTGAATTTGGCCGCTGTCTTTGTGGCCGGCGGTGCTGCGTCTACTGACGTGCTCTTCGCTTTGTCCGCTACCTGTGCCGCCTGTCTGTCTGACTGTTGCGCGCTGCGACCATTCTGCGTGGCTAACGCGGCTGCGCCCAGTGCTGGCGCTGATAACAATGATGAGGAACTTTGCATTGCAGCTTTTACGGCTGGCGATGTCGCGTCTGATGATGAGGACTTGTCGATGTGTTTTGTTGCCGTGGCCTCGGAGTTGGCCATTGAAAGCTTGGTGTGTTGGGCGCCATTGTGGTGCGGCTGCTTCTGCCGGCCGAATATGTTGCGCTGCCACTGTTTCAGTTGCTGCTGCTGCAGCTGTTGCTGGGTGCGTTTTCGCTGCCATTTCTGTTGCAGGTGTATGTTGTACGCACCGTTGCGGTGCTTTCCAGCCGTAGCCGTCTGCTGTTGCTCCTGTTCCTGTTGCAGATTGGCTGCGTCCTCGTACCGCTCCTTGCCAAAGAGTCCCTGCAGCATTTGCTGTGGATGCGCTTCGAGCTCCTCGAGCGTTTGGAAAGCGTTCTGTGTGTGGCCTTGCGCGTGATAGCCGTGATGACTGCCGAAGTTGGACATCGCTGGGTCGTCGCTCAAGCCGCGGTGCTGCTCGGCCAATATCTCGTCCAAGTACTGATAGCCGTCCAAATCGGGCAGCATGTCCTCGACATCTGGTTCCGACTCCAGCTCCAAAAATTCGTCCACGTCCATGTGTTGCGGCGCGTACTCGCGATCAGACGGCTGCACCACTCTGCCGTATTCGTATTTCACCGGGCGCCGCCCATCATTCAGGCTGCCGCCATCGTAGTCCTCCGCCGCTTCGTAATCATCAGTCTCCGTTGGCTGCTTCACTACATTGCCGAACAAGAAGCCGCGCGCTTGCTGCATCAACAGCGCCGGATAATCGCCCTCGATATCCTCCGCCGGCGTCATCTGAATACGGCCGGTGATGATCGGTCGGCCGTGGTGTCCCGTGCCCGCCGCGGCCGTCTGTTTCGCCAACCCCAGCAGCATAAGACGCTCGCGCTCCAGTTGCGCCATGTCGGCCAGCTCTTCCGTCAGACGGCCACTGCTGTCCAGCGGTTTTTGCTTCTTAAGGCTGCCGCCGCCACCACCAACACCGCCGCCGGCGTGCTGCGCGTGGTGGTGGCCTCCGCCAGTCAGCAGGTTGATCATGTCGTTAGCACTCTGACTGCTTGGGCCGATTTGACCGCTGAGCGCTTCCACGCCGCCGCCACCGGTGCCGCTCGATGCGCCGCTGTTGCCGTTGCCGGTCAGGTGCAGCGCGTACAGGCCGCCGTTGATAAGCAGGACGCATACCAGAGTCTGTATTAGTGAGAAGAACATTTTCTTTTTGTTCACGTGGCGCAGTCTCTCAAGTAGACGTGGTATTTTTCCGGCGTATATCGTAACGAAGGTCGGGATTGAAATGGGTGGTTTTTGTCGGGCAGCGACTGCTGCTACCGCTGCTACTACGTGGGTCTAGGGATGCTTGGTATCTACACTGCAGCTCGGGATATAGTCTTCATTCTCTATTTAACGACGCGCTTGATTGCTTCCTGTCCTCACCTTTTGAGTCTCTTACCGTGTGTACCACAGTAGCTGCGGCAGCCGCCAAACTGCTATCAACCGAATTTCGGTACGGTTTTTACTCAGGCAATGCAGGCGCTCGCTGCCTAAAACTCTCGGAACGTGCTGTTATCTGCACGATTTTTGGCAACTTACCGCGTCCGCTCAACTTCACTAGTCACCAAGTTTTTGCCTTGTTTACCACTTGAGCGCGTTGTTGTTGATGCTGTTGTTATTTGTTTTCACCCAAAACATTCGGGTTTCCTTGCACTATAACCCTAAATTTCGCCGGGATATTTTGACGCTTTGCCAAAAAAGCGTTTCCGGGCTGTGCTTGGTTTGTACAACTGTAGCCGCCGCTGATTTTGCGCTTTCAATGGCTTTTCGTGGGGTTTGTGTTCGAATTGACTTTCCCAGCAGCCTGCCCGCTGTCGCGGTCTGTTGGTCTTTATGTTGCTTTTTCTGCTTCCGCCGCTTGCCACTGCCGCTCGTCCACGCCAACTGGCTACCACTGTATGCAGGGCTTGTAATCCGCCGATTACAATAATGTGCTTCTGGTGTGCTCGTTCACCGGTTCGTTCGGCCGTTCGTTTATGCGTCCGCGTACGTCCAGCCAACTTTCATTACCACCACCGCCGCGTCGGTTTGCTTGCTTATCTGTCTACCCGTTCGCCCGCTTTTCTGGCTGCCGTTCTTGTGTACAGTTCGCCAATCTTGTTATATGTCAGTGGAGACAAAATCAATAATCAATGCGAACGTTTGCTGCCGCTGCTACAACTTCTGGCCTGCGCTCAACTTGTTCAGCTTCCTTTGCTCGCTCTGCTCGCCAATGTTGTTGTCATTGAGGTCGCTGCTGCTGTTGCAGCTGGTTTTTAGTATGGGGTTTTTTAATTCGTCGCTGCTAGTTGCGGAGCTTCAGTGATTTTAGGACTACTTCGGAGCCACTGGGCTGAGGTTGTTGTTGTCGTGCTGTAATGACGAAGGACACGCACTTTATACCTTACTATGCAGTGGGTGCTTTGTTTGAACCTACTATACACGATTCTTAGTAATGCTTGTCGGATGAAGCGAATGCGCTCGAGATGCACGAAAAGTATTTGTCTTTGATCGTCCGACCGCTAAACTAATTCAGTAGGTTAATTGCCTAAATGGTGCACTGGCGCCGTTAGACGGAACTTTTAGAGTAAAGAGGGGGAGGGGGGGGCCAATAACTAGCAAACTACCTTTAGCACTCGGCGGGGGTCGGATGGGAACACCAGTTGAATGCTAGACTTCGCTTGCTGCGAATGTGTGTCCATGAGATTATTAGCGTCTTTGTCTGTTTATTGCCGTTTCTGTCGGGCGAGCAACTGCAACAGCCACTTGCATACACACACGTGCGCACGCACAATATCAATCTGATCAAGCCTGGTCGCTCGCTAGTAGTATTTTCAATAAATGCTGAAGGCAAACAGTAAAGTATGGTGGATTATTTTTGCTCTGGCCCTAGCGAAACTTTATTGTCGAATTTTTATCGCTGCTGTTCTTTGTTTTCATTGAGACTATTTTTAACTACGGTCCGTTCTGTACGTGTCCATCCCAAGGGATCGCAGTGCCCAGCCGACTCGCTCCCGCTACGCTTTGCCGACGTATTTTGTTTGTCTTAGCCTTGTTAGGAGCCAGAGCGCGAAAGGCAACAGAACACAGACAAATAAGCACCAGCAAATTTACCTCCTTTTTCGCTGGCGTGTATGCGTGCTGTCGTGTCGCTGTTTTCTTTCGCTGCTGCTTCGTCGGCTACCTGTCGGGCTGATAGGATGCTTGAGACTTAAAGTGGGGTTTTTTGCACTTTTTTTGTCACTTTGCTTATGCTTTTTTTAGTGCAAATGGGGACATCATAAGTGCTTTGGCTCTGTGTATGGTTGTTGTAGTTGTTGTTGTGTTTTAATACTTGACAGCGCTAAGATTGTTAAAAATGTTGCAGTTTCACTTCCGGTTTATTAAGATTTAGAGTTATTTTTCCTGGTGCTGCAGCGGCCAGAGTTTCTCAAGGTACTGTGGCGTTCCTAAGCGCGCTGCACAGTTTTCTTTGCGGTAATTTTGGAATTGAACGAAATGTTTGCAATTTTCATACAACTTATTATTATTAATAGCACTTCACAGGCGTCTTCACTTTTATTAGAATAAATCGTTTAGTGTGTGTGCTGCTGTCTTAAAAATTAAAACATTCAACTGCGAGCCTTTAGTGTCGACGTCAGTGATGCTGATTGGTGTAGGACAACATTGTTAAAAACTATTGCGGGAGGAGCACTTTACTGTCAACTGGTACGCTAAAAATTGATCGC
Organism: Melieria crassipennis; assembly: GCA_963668005.1. Classification (NCBI taxonomy): domain Eukaryota; kingdom Metazoa; phylum Arthropoda; class Insecta; order Diptera; family Ulidiidae; genus Melieria; species Melieria crassipennis. The sequence continues at coordinate 32,355,750 of OY764963.1, read as the reverse complement.
AAAGCACTTCCGTTTGAATGAGCTAAGCGTTTAACTTTGAACCGCGGACCCAAGCCGGAAGTGTGCCCGAGAATTCAACGGTATTTCGGATGAGGTTTCGATTGCTACTGTTGCTGCCTTTCGATTGGATTTGATATTTATAATTTGTATTTGAGGAACTTTGCGGTGGTTACGCCCGAGTTGTGGCCAAATGACTATGCACCAGGAGCTGTCGGTTTTAAAACTTCACTAACGTATCGCAACACTTTCAACGTACAATTCACTTTTATCGTCCTTCATTCAAAAAATGGCACTTGCGTTCCCCGACCAACGGCGAACTCGTTTTTCACAATTTATTTGCAATTTTACCTTCTCAGATTCTGTGTTTTTCCTTTTTTGGTATTGCACTGATTTCTTTTGAATTGCCAGCACTTGTGTTCTGCTTCACTAAAAATACACTCTTTTATTTCATCCGTTTAAAAATTGTCACAGCAATTGTCCTTCCTAACGTTTGAACCGACGAGCAAGGACTCGTCGTCTTGGCAGGAATCCCCTGTTTGTCTACTAAAAATGCTTCGCTCGTTCGTGCCTGAGTCGGTGTTGTTGTCGTTGCCGCTGTCGGTGTCACTGCCGCTTTGGCTGGCTCTCGAGTTGTACAGCGTTTCGTGTTGCAGGCTGATTGTTTTCGAACCAACGGGTGCGTGTATACCGTTTCCTGCGTTTTGTACCGTTACTCCTGCTGACACTGCTAGCTGCTGCTGCTGGTCGTCCGTGGCTCGTGTTTCTTCACGACGACGCGACTTTAGCGTTTGCACGCTCGCAGCTAACACTTTGCTCGCTCAACCACTTGTTTTGCAAGTCGAAGTCGCCGCCAGTGGAGAGTGTGTAGAGAATTCCGAACCGTCGCGACAGTCTCACCGGCACCATCCTCCCGCTTTCATCCCCCAACAGACCATACGCCAATGTGGGCAGCAGGATAAGGTCGTCGTTCGTCGTCGCTCCTTCGTCCTTTCGAGCCGGTCCGTTTCGGGCGCACAGTAAAATTGAAGCAACGCAGCAAGTAGAGAAGACCCAGCAACAGCAACAATACTTCAACAGCTCCGATGTACGCAAGCTTGAATCTCTGCGGCGCCCAGCCTTCAGCGCTCCTGGCGCGCCCACTTGCTTCACGGTCCCGACCAAAAGTGTGTGGGAGCATAGCGCGGAGCGTAGTCATCGCATAGCGGCGAGCTGAATGGAGAGCAGCGTCTGTCTGTCTGCAAACGATTTTCAGCGGCCGCGACGAATGTTTGTCCCGGTTGTGCGAAAACACTGTAACTTAGCTCTTCGTCCGCCGCTAATTCTAAGGTATTGTGTTTGTTCTGTTCCGTCTCACTGGCAAAGTCTCCATTCAGGCCCCAAATTAGCATACAGCGCTTTACTATAATATCTGCCACGGCAGACACTTGTTATACAAATACATATACACGCACGTACATACGTGTGTATGTCTGTTTATCTGTATATAAATGTATACCATAGGCGCAGCAAAAACATAAAACGCCGCAAAATATCACCCGTTCATTCAAGCGTCTATACGCGTGACGCTGCAGAAGCGTCAATGAAAATTCCGTTCAGCACAACAACAACGATACAGTAAAACCAACCACCACAACAACAAAAACAAGCAAAACTGGGGAGAAACTGTGACGACAACAATTTTACAACAACAAATTCGCCACCCACCCACCTGCATTCAAGACGTTCCTACGTGCGAGCGTGTATGCCCCAGCTAAAAGGATACCAAAGATTGTAATGCGACTCTTTCGCTGCTGGCAACTATGTATTGCATCTCGACAGCCAACACTTTGCAGGTGTCGCCTTTGTTGCTGTTGTTGTTATGGTTATTATCAAGGTTCCGAAACTGTTGGTGCTGCCTCCCCTTAACTTTAGGCTTGCACTGACCACGACAGCCCAGTGAAGTCTGTAGGACCCAATGGGCTCTTTGCTAACTGCGAACCCCCGCCACTTCGACGCAATAAATCTCAATTCTCTCTTTTCTATTTCAAACGGTTTCGTTTACCCTCTCTCACTCACTCCACCTCGTCCGGTCATTTGAGTCATGCAGACGTTCAGTTCGTTTCGCCTTGCTGCATTCATTGTTCGTCATGACTGGTGAACTGTGCTCGAATCCGCTGGAAGAGTGGACAATTTTACATGTGGGTGTCAGACGCGACTTTTCCACTGAGTGTGTCTGATGCGCAAAAATGCCATGGCCAGCGAAATCAAAAAATGTATGGATGGACTTTGAGCGCAGCGTCAGCAAGAGAATCTTAAAAACACACAGCGAGTTTTATCTATAGCCACCGCTCATTGCAATGGAGAGCCCGAGTAAATATGTTGTGTTCACCAAAAGCAACGATAGACTTGGGCTGACAGCGCTCACTGTGAGTAGCCCGGAAATTCCGGATATGACCATTGCGAACTGCGTTCGAAACTTCTTCCAATATATTTTAACAAAAAAATCCAAGCTTTGAAAATAGAAAATCTGTATTTGTTTCCTTTAAAACACACTAAAGTTTCCTAGTTTGGTTTGTTGAGCTCACCGGCACCAGTTGAAGAGAGGCAAGAAGGGGAGCAGAGAGTGAGTAGCGGAAACTTTGAAGTAGACACCCGAACCCAAATTCCGAAATGTCGTCATTAGCTAAAATCGATCGAGGCTTAATACTTTAGGAGAGTCCTAGACTCTGCTATCTAGACTCTGTCTAGAAGACGACAAAAACCGAGCCGATTCAATGTATTATAAATATACTAGCTGACCCGGCGAACTTCGTCCCACACGACATTTTTTGTTTTCTTATAATGAAATACGCGAGATGGCGAATCTAGAAGAAGAAGAAAAGAAGAAAACCAACTAAAGGAGAGGGAGCTACTGATTAACGCAATCGAGGCCCTCAAATAAGCAAATGTTGCTGCTAAGTTTCAGTAAAGAAATGGATTGCGCTTGAACCAGATTTAAATTATATTGGCTGAGCCACGCGCCCTTATTAAAATACCCGAACAATGCCCTCTGTCAAAGGAGAAACTGGTAGGTTCATACTAAGTGTCATTGCTGTGCGACTTATAGTTCAGCGAAATATTTGGGTCATAACAAATGTGCCACGCCCTTTGTCCAACGCCCATCAAATCTTACCAGTAGAAAGACACATCTATGAGACAACGCTATACTAAATTTCAATGCTGTGCACGTTACAATTTATTTACAATTTACATTATAAAGATTTTACTTGTATGGGTGGTGCCACGCCCCCTCCTCCAATACCCGCCCCATTCCCTCTGTGGAAGGATATGACTAAATAGTAAGTTCGTAGTGAATTTAATTGATGTGTGACATGATTCCAAAGCTATTGTCTGAAAATTTGGGCTGGTGAAAAAGTGCCACGCCCCGTTTTCCTAAAATTTTCTTTCATACAAACCTTGTTCTGACAACTACGAATACAACAAAAATAACAAACCAAATCGGTCCAGCCGTTTTCAAGTGATTCGCGCTCAAATATGGCAGGGATTTTCCGACTCTTCCAATAGATTTTCCGCAATTTTGTTTTCGCACGAACCTGAACTGACTCAATACGAATCCAACAAAAAAAACTCAAAAAAAAATCGGCCGGTCCGTTTCAGCGTGATGCGATTACACACATTCATCCACTTTTTTTATATATGTATGGTAGATTCTTCTTAAGCGTTAAAGTATGCTCTAACTCGACTATGATTGACTTAGAGACTTTTTTATTTAAAAATATACTTTATTGATCTTAAAGTGTACTTTATTTCGACTATGTTTTTAAGTTATTTATGTAAAACGAATTGTTTTTGTTATTTTTTTATATATTTTGTGGTTATAAAATGTTTAGTATATGTTTTTTAGAGTATTTGGTTTCTGTCCATAAAAAAGGGACTTTTTATTAGAGTTATGTAAAGATATGGAATGAAATCTGTAACAAGAGGTCTTAATGGGGCCTACAGATAAATAAAAAACCATAAAAATTTAATAGATATTTATTTATTTATTTATTTCCAAAAAATAGCCTAGAATTAGTTCACAATTCATACAGACTAACCGAAAAGTAAGATTGCATTATTTTGTAAACAAAAAATGTGAGTCCCGGGGACTCAGGGTAGGAGGATACGTGATTTTAATAGCGGTGGGTGATTGAGGGTTAATACTAAGTACAAGTATCGATTTGAGTACTCAGAATATTAAAAACGATAAAACGATCGATTTTAAAAAGTAATACTGGCACCTCATAAGTTGATATCGTTAAATTTGTATAAATGACAACAATAGATAGAAACTTTAGAGAATGTTTTCAATAGTTTGCAATTTTGAAGGAAAAAATGCAACCCTGCGCAGAAGAAAATGCCGGCAATAAAAGAAAATGTGTTGCTTCACAGTTACGCACATATGTCTCCGTTTGTTGTTTTTGCGGCTGCGACTCCGGCTGCTGTTGCTTCTAAAATTTCCACCAATGCGCTACGACCTGCGACTTGCAACTCTCAGCCCTCGATAACAGCTGATTCCAACATTAGCGACAAGTAAATCTCTACAACAGCCGCCCATTTTAGTTACCACAAAACACCAAATGCACCCAGCCATCCTCAGCGCTCAGTCCTACCGCAAGCGAAATGCACTTAATGGTTCAAGCGCCGGTGCCAATTGAAGGCACCAAAACCCTACAAGGCCTCAGCGCAGGCCAGCGGCAGCGACAGCACAGATGATTTTCCACCAGCTGGGAGCCGGCGCATGCGCCAAAACTCGTCGGCACCGAGTCTACAAAACGCCATTCATTGAGCGAAAACGCCAAGGGGGATTCGTCGTCCTGCCACTCTGTTCACATATTCGATTTTTGCCACGCTCTCCGTCGTGCTTTGCACGCCGCGCGTGGCTCTCCATGCGGTGCAGTGCTGAGCTGCGCACTGCTGACTCGCCCTACCCCGGTCAGTGGGTGCGCCACTAGTGTACGCCTACGCGAATTTGTGACGTAAGCACACAGATACTACGCGATAGGACAAACCGAGCGGCAGCGGCTCACATCGTTTCGAACCGAGGCGAAACAAACGGAACCTTAAGGCCTGCTGACGACACACTGACTCTGCTTGGGCCCGCATTAGCTTGGCACCGAGTCGCTCAGCATCATGACATTACCGGATGCAAACATCCGAGCAGCACGGAATCGCCTCGGAATGGCAGAGTGTATTTTGTACCCACGGAGCAGAGGAAAGCATTGTGGCATTACCGCTGTTTGAATTGTTTAGTGTGCCCCCATAAAAGCACATTTCAATTTGGTGGAATTTTTATCTCCACATGGCAGCACTAAAATTTGACAGCTGTCTTCGACGATTATTCCGATTCATCAAAATGGAGCGCTACACGAATGAAGAACGCGTTATGCAGACTAAATAATCCGCCGAAATTTCGATGTCAACTGGACACCAATATCGTACAATATCACGCCGTGGGTCTGGTCTACTGCCGGAGTTCAAAGCCGCGACCTTACACCTCATCGCACAGTGATTCGTTCCATAGACAAAATTAAAAAAATTTATGGTCTCAGAATTTAACGATTTTGATGTCATTTGAAAGAAAAAACTCCTACTAAGAAAACCCAAAAAAATCTGTGCCATAAATGAATTAGTGTGCGTGCAAAAGCTGCTCAAAGTTGAAACTTTTTCACAGAAAAATGTAAACACATATTTTCTGCTTTTTTATTCTATTGAATAAAAAAAATTTTTAAAATACATGGTTACCAAGAAGTTGGTATAGAAGTTTCAATATAGATTAAGAAATGATGTGGCCATTTTCGCTTTTAATGTTTTTTCAAAATTTGAAAAACTTAGGCTTTTAGATCACTTTTAATTCAAAATATTTTTCTAAATTAAAAATCTGAAAATTGGCTAAACTTAGAGGAAAATATATAAAAAGTATGTTCCTGGATTTTTGTTTATTTTAAGAAGCATTCTTTCTTTGTCGGATAATGTAATTACATCCTCCGATATCTTCCGATCTCAGAAAATAATTCAATTTAAAAAGTGGTCTAAACACGTATTTTCCGACAAAATTTATTTTATTTATTCCTAAAAGTATGCAATCAGCATTAAAAATGATAAAATCTGCAAAAATGCAAAACATACATCTATTGTTATCGTTTTTCTCCAAAATTTTAATCCCATTTACACTCTCGCAATAAATATGCGTTTTGTTTTTAAATTAAATTTTGGACTTTTGTTTGGACACCCCATAAAATGATTTTACATTATACATATTCACAAAGGCTTGTAGTGCGTGGGGCCGAAATGGTGAGTTCAATTTTCCAGTAAAGGGTAAAATTTCCGAAACGAACGCCCTCGACACAAGCGCTGGCATCTTTCCGCCGACCAAACAACAACTTGGCTATACATCAAAGCCCCGCTGTGCCGAGTGATTCTCTCAAGAAGCTGGTCTTAGCCTTACAATCACCATTGCAAAGCATTCAATCACCATTGCAACACTTCGCTCCATCGGTTGATATTTCGACGGGCGTTGTTGTGGCCGCCACTGGCGCCGCATAAACTCGTCAGCTTTTAGCACTCGACAATCTGAGCGATGCTTGAACGTTTTATGCGTATGTACACACTTAGAGTAAGTTCGGGTAATGTGATATAACTGTTTGTTTTACAGCGGTTCCCGACACATTTTGCCTTAAAACACAGTTTTTTTTTTGGTCTCAAACTGTTCACTGATGCATTATTTAGTATATCTATGATTATCAACTCTTTTAGATAAACTGTTGACGAGGTTTTTAATTAAAAATCAAAATATCCAAATATTGGCGTCTGATAAAAGTGGCGGGTAATGTGATATACCATTGGCGGGTAATGTGATATACCCGAAAAAACGTTATTTAACAAACCTATTAGTTTCAAACTTGGTGAAAATACTCCAAATCAAAAATAAATAGAGACGTGTTTCTCATTTTTTTGGAAAATGACAATTTGGGGTAAACCAAGGGTTAAACATTTTTATCGAGAAACATGATTTAATGAATTTTTTTTTCTAAAACTTAACCATAACAGATTATTAAGGATATTAAACTCCAAATATTATAAAATAAAGTATATATACATTTCTGTATACAAATAGTATTACTGTCATAAGTTTGGGTACTGAGATGTACTATATCACATTACCCGAACTTTGGTATATCACATTACCCGAAATTGACTTTTTACGAAAAAAATATTATAAAAAAACAATAATAATTTTGTTGAGAAGAGCGTACCTCGCAAACTCATAATCGATATCACTGATTTACTTCTGATTAGCCTCGAACTTTGTAATAATATTTTTTTTGTACCTTTTATGCTTTCAAACTTCGTGACCAAAAACTTGTGCAAGCCTACTCAAAGCACTTCATCACACTCACTGTAAACTATTTACGCAAACACATCCAAAATCATGTAGCACGAGTTTTTTAGCTTTTATGATGTTTTAAAAAGGTAAATTTTGAAAAAATTCAACGCACTTGTGAAATAAGCCACTATATCACATTACCCGACCATATCACATTACTCGAACTTACTCAACACATCCATTACTCCGTATGACATACTGTCAAGCGCCTGTACTTGCTCAAATTTGTTGAATATCCGCACGGAAATACATAGTTTGCTAAAGTAAATAACAGGTTGTCCTGCAATGTGGTTGCCGCACTCCGAGCAATATTCATGCCTGCAGCACTCACAACTCAAATTATTTAATGGCCAATGGATAACCGTTTTCGTTTGTTCAACCTCACAGTCCACCTATGCGCTTCTCCGCGCATTAGTTACGATTGCGCTGAAGACGCTGCGTGCTGAATCGCAACTTCGATTACATCTGGAGCGTGTTATCGCAGTTTGTTCGTTGGGCAGGTGTGCGGTAGATGGTTAGCTCAGGTTGTTATTTCTCTATAGTAAACGCTAACAGCGCTGCTGGTGGAATATATCGATATTTACAGTTATATACTTATTCAAAAGTAATATATTTTGTTGAAGCCACATAATTTACTTGCACTACATTTAATTTTGCATGAATATTTGCACCTGCGGTCTACGAAGCAAGGCGGTCATTACGACAGGAACAATAACTCTAGAATTTATATATGTACATAGAAGAATGCCTACAAAAACGCCTTCTACTATTTATTGAACAGCACAAAGGAACAGTTTTGTTTTGGCTAGACCTAGCGAAAAGCCACTACTCCAGGTCAACTATGGAATGGTATGAAGAAAATTGTGTCACGGTGGTCACAAAAGAAGCAAATCCCCCCAACTGCCCGAAACTTCGGCCTATTGAAAGATATTGGGTTACAATGAAATAAACCCTAAGAAAAACAAAAAAGTTTGCAAAAATGATGTACAGTTCCGAAATCGATGGAAGCAAGCCTATGCAGCAGGGGCGGATTTAGAAATTTGCCGCCCCTAGGCAGTTGGTAAAATTGCCGCCCCCCTATTTAAAATTTCTTGAATGGTGGAATTAGTTTGGTGCGAATAGTTGTTTTTTTTTTCTTGCGCATTCTGTATTCTGTATGTTTATTTTCTTGGCTAGTATAAATCGCTTGTTGTTTTTTTTTTTTTTGCTTGGGCATTCTTTCTTTGCTTGTATAAATCGGTTTTTTTTTGTTTTGCTTGCGCATTCTGTATGTTTATTTTCTTTCCTTGTATAAATCGGTTTTTTTTTTTTTTTGCTTGCGCAAAATGTATGTCCATTTTCGTTGCTTGTATAAATCGATTGTTTCTTCGATTCAGGCATTTTACACTTAGAATGTTGGTTTCCCACGAATTCAACAAGTTTTCAAAGTTCCCGCTAAAATTTGCCGCCCCTCAATTCTTGCCGCTCTAGGCGACTGCCTACAATGCCTGTATGGTAAATCCACCCCTGCTATGCAGTACTCACCGAACGTACTGTCCAGTCTCTAACTAAAACGTAAAGAAAAATATAAAAAAATTTTGCAACCGCTAATTATATTTCATTAAATTTGTTTGTGAAGTTGAGTTTAAGAAATGTATAGTAAACTGCAATTTATCTTAGTCAAATCAGACTATTACTTTTTTTCTGGTTCACCCCTTATATGCATATTTATACAATAATACGTATATTATATATATATATATATGTATATATATATACACTGTGGTGCATAACTAACCATGCCATCTCTCTTTGGCTGAAAAGAAGGATAAATCCACTAGGTTTGACAATTTCGCGGGATATCGAATTGGAAAAAAAGCATTAAAAACGGAATAACAAAATTTAAAAATTTTCTGAAAAACAATACATATTTTATTGCATATTAACTAGCATTGCTACAACTTCATCGCATTGGCATCACATATGGTGGAATATTTCCCGGTCACACAATCCGATGACTTAAAACTGTGGTTAGCGTTGATGGTGTGGTACGCCCAGACGCCTTTTTTGTGTATCCAATGATAATGAATGAAATACGTGGCAATACTTTTGCTCGAAGAAGCCGCATTCAAAGCAGAGAGGTGTGTCGATGTTTTGATATGTCGAACGATGTCTGAATTACCGCGGCCGGCAATGGAGAAATGACTGTGGCATTTTTTGCACAAAACATCACTTTCTGACTTCGTCTTTTCCAAAAACGGATAACTACTTCTCGCAAAGTTTTGCGTTAAAGATGAATTTTCCTGTTCCATTGGGCATTTTTTTTTTGTTTTTTTTTTTAATTAGGGCAAACTGAAGCGAAAAAATTTACAAAAACCGATGCGCAGCCATTTCAAAAAACAGTGTTGCCACGCCGCTGACCTCTCATCTGTTTTGTAAAGCCAAAGGCACAAAAGGCAAAGGAATTTTGTATGAGAAAAGCAGGATTTATATAGAAAAAGAGGATTTAGAAAATTTTCGAGGGATTGGTTTTTAGAAGCTGAAAGGAGTATCCCGCTAAAAAAAGGATAGATGGCATGGTTATGCATAACTGTAGCCTAGTTTTACTTTATAGGTTCTTTTGATTCTAAAAGATTATACAAAAACTCGTAGTATGAGGAATAACAGAGCTTGCGAGGACACATATTAGGAGAGAAGAATTTTCAAAATAAAATACGCCATTGTACCGTAAGAGGGAAAAGTGTGATTTTTTTATTGGTGCATAACTATAACCTAGTTTAGTTTGTCCATTTAACTAGAGTGATAGAACACTAGAGTGATAGAACACATAAATCCACAAACAAGTTTGTGGATTTATAAAAATTGGCAAGTTTAATAATGCGTGGGGCCACCCTTGTTGTGAATCATTTCAAAAATACGGTTTGGCATGCTTTCCACCAAGCGTGTTCGCGTCTTGTGACTCACAGATTCCCATGACGTAATAATAGCGTTTTTCAGTTCATCAACATTTGTGTACTGCTTATTTTCTTCGTATATCTTTCGTACAATAATTCTCCAAACATTCTCGATCGGATTTAGATCTGGGGAGCATGTTGGCCACTTCAAAAAATTGATGTTGTTGGACTGAAGCCATTCTTTTGTCTCCAGACTGCTGTCTATGGCCGAATTGTCTTGTTGGAATGTCCAATCAACTTCTCGATTTTTTTCCAAAAATGGAATAAGGTTCATTCGCAACACTTGGGTGTACTCTGCAGAGTTCATTCGTGTGCTGCGGAACGCCAACTCCAACAACATTCCATCTACACAAAAGGCACCCCAAACCATTAATGATCCGCCCCCAAAATTTCGTTTGGAGAAATAACGGGGTTACTTGCGAATATCCTTCCAGTAAGAGTTGAAACCATCAGGCCCGTCGAAATTAAACTTTTTCTCATCAGAGAAAATGACCTATACCGGATAAAAGGATTAATTTATATTTATTAATGACTAGTGTCCGACCGAATATTCGGTTTCGGTTTCGGCCAAATAAGTGGTTTCGGTTTCGGTTTCAGTTTCGGCCAAAAAATGGCCGAATAGCCGAAACCGAAACTTTCTAGAATATTTTTTACATTTTGTTGTGTAGCAGATATATAGTAAAAGGAGGAGTAATTTAGATGCCAGCAATGTAAACAAACTTCTTTTTTTTAGCATATAATATTAAATTATTTAATTTTGAATATTAGCGAGTAAGGTACGAAAGGGTGATTTCTTCTTGTTTACGTTTTTAAAAAATGAATAAATTGTTTTTATTAATAAGTATTTATTTATTTATGCTATGTTTGTTTGTTTGTTCTTTATTTACTTAATGTAAAATTCGTTTGTTGAAAAAAGTGCTTGATATGGTGATTTTTATTTCAACTAGAAAGTTTCGGTTTCGGTTTCGGTTTCGGCCGAATATTAAAAAAAAACCGAATATTCGGTTTCGGTTTCGGTTTCGGCCCAAAAAAGTGGTTTCGGTCGGACACTATTAATGACCTTATTAAGATAAACTACCTCTTCGCAATTCGTTCCCATGTTCTCTCGTCCAAAATCGAGGCGTGCATTTATGTGACGGGGCAGCAATTCGCGAGCAGATTTAAGTTTTTCCCTGATGAGGGTGGGAGACCTCTTAATTGCGCAATTTATGGTTCAACGCGAAACATTTAGGTCACATTCCTTTGCAGTTTTGGATGCAGACTTCAGAGAATTGCTGGATAGGTTATGAATGCGACGAGTATCGCGTTCAGACAACTTCGGTTTCGGACCACCCCGACGGTTGTTTCCATAATTTTCGGGATCTGCTAGATAATTCCGCACAACTCGGTCAGACCGGCTTAATTTTCTCGCGATTTCACTAAAAATGCCTTTTTCGACATTGTTCAACTGTCGCGTAACGACAGTTATGATTGACATTAAAGACAAATGTGTCATCAAAAGAAAATTTCGAATAAACTGGAGTACAAAGGAACTAGGTTATAGTTATGCACCAATAAAAAATCACACTTTTCCCTCTTACGGTACAACGGCGTATTTTATTTTGAGAATTCTTCTCTCCTAATACGTGTCCTCGCAAGCTCTGTTATTCCTCATACTACGATTTTTTGTATACTCTTTTAGAATTAAAAGAACTTATAAAATAAAACTAGTTTATAGTTATGCACCACAGTGTATATATAATACGTATATATGTATGTATATATGTATATATATAATACGTAACTATATAATAATAAGTATATTAAATTTGAAAAGCACGTCGCCATTCATGTACCTTTTTTGTTTTCATTATTTTGTGTACACGGGCCCACCGCACACCGCATGACTCTCGTTTTTATTCTTTGTAAATTTTTCCGCGATTCTTTCAATACACGCACCTTTTAACCCTAATTCCCAGAAGTGAGCCTCACAGTCTCACTTAAGATTTCAAATGTTGATAAATCCTATACCAAAAGATTTTCGATTCCAATTTTTTTATGTAATCCTCTAATGGAATGTTAGAATTATATTTCATTTATAAATTTAATTTTTTAGACAGTTTTTCTACTTTTTTTTAAACAATTTTTAAAAAATGAAACGTAAACCCAGAAGTGAGCCTCAGAAGCTCATTTGAACAAGAACTCAAATTGACTCAGAATTCCTTGACTTTTTGTCAACCATATGGAACAATATTTTTATTTTTCATGTTTAGATGCATTTTGATCGTGCCAAGTTCAAAGTTTTTGAGTCTAGCACTCAACTAGTCGGCATGGGATGAAGTCTACTAAAATTGTTGAAAATACTGCAATCTACGACATATTATGAAGAATTTATGCCTTGCCGAGGTTGATGCTAGTTCATACAGTTTATGTCTTCCAATCCCTATACCCCTATATCCCTATACTTAAAATAGAAAAACTTAAATAAAAACGTCTTTAAGGGAGTGTTCCCGGGTAGAAGTTTGAAAAAATCGATTTTTTTTTTTTGCGTTTTATTGTACCTTATACTATATACTATCACCCCCCAAAGTCGTTTTTCAATCCGCAAACTCAGTACCCACTTTTTTGCATGTTAATTGAAGTAATCTCAGCTCTTTTTGCTCCGCTGATACATTGCGCATGATACTTTAAACGCGTTTTTCTCGAAACCACATTTTTTGTACTGGCCGATAACTTTTCTCAGCAACTATGAGAGGTATCGACTTGAAATTTTGGGAAAATGTTCTAGATAGTTTTCGTTGGATGCTAAACCAAAGTTTTCATCAAACAATTATTGTTAAATATATTTTCAAGCACTCTAAAGGTAAAAAAAGGTGGCAAAACTGGACAATTTTTTATCATATGGCCGCCATTTTGTTTCTAATCAACATTTTGACTAAAACTGTGGTTTAGCATCCGCGGAATTTATTGCAGATTAATAATTGCATACCCATTTCTGTTTCACATTACTGGTTCCCGAAATTTCTTATCGGCCAGCAGTGAAAATCAGCGTGACAAGGTCACATTGACCACTGAAAATTTGTACTTAGAAAATAAAATTTTTTGACACAAATATGAGTTTCTGTTCTCCAAATAATAAGGAACAACAAGCAAAAAACCAGGATATTGCATGTTGCCTTGTAGCTCCAAAATAATTTTTTGAAAAACAGCCTAAAATCGGCATTCTAGACGGGAACACTCCCTTAAGTAGTAACTAGATTTGGAAAAATAAAATAAATTTAGTTTTTCAGTAGTTTAGCTCATATGAGCCTGACAGTTCTTTTGAGTTTTTCTTATTTCTATTAGAAAGAGTTTTCAAAATGTCCTAACTCAAAGCAACCTTGAAGTTTTTAGTTGCGATCTCTTGACTTAAAAATACATGTACCTTGAATTTTTCGCTTTAAGAATTTTATGTTAGCAATTGTATACATATACATACATACATATCCTGCAAACAATTTCTCGATATAAATTTTTAGCGATAGTTTCTCGAAATAATCTCGATAATGCTTGAATTTTTTGCCTTGAAGAATTTTAAAATTTTCAAATGAAATTAAATCTTTTTTTGTCAAACGAAAAGTTGTCATCACGTGAACGTGCGCGCATTCAAAACCGAGTTTGAGAGTTGTTGTGTTGTACTTATAATCGTTATTTGATTTGAATAATGAACTGGCCATGTGACAGTACTGTCAAGTATGCGTTTTATTTTTTTCAGAAGGAAAATAAGTTTTCGTTATGGTATCCAAAATGCTATTGAGAACAAGAAAAATTACACTATCGTAACGATATCGAGAATTTCGAAAATCTCGACATCGTTACGATATCTCGGATAAGAAAATTTCAGTAACGCAACGATATCGAGATTTTCGAAATTCTCGATATCGTTACGATAGTGTAATTTTTCTCGTTCTCGATATCATTTTAGACACTTTAGCAATGCTCGAAAACGAGAAAAATTCTCGCTTTAACGATATCGTTTCGATATAGTTTGGTTTGCTGGGTATATATATATTAAGATGGGTCGCACTCCATACAAAAACAAAATCACGTTTCAGTCACCACCTAAAAATAAAATTCAGAGTGTTTAATGACTATTTGGAAAATATTGCGATTCTGAGGTAAGCCAATTGTGAGCGGTTTTGCTTCAAAAATACCTCTAATTATCATGTTTTTTGGGTGTAACTTTTTTGTTGTTGGCCATTTTTGAATAATTTTTTTTGGTTAGATAAACCTTCAGGAGTTCTTGGATTGCACATATTTTGTAAAAATTTTTTTTGTTAATTTATTGAGTTCTGGAAGTTTTAATATTTATTTTTGAAGCCAAACCGCTCACAATTGGCTTACCTCAGAATCGCAATATTTTCCAAATAGTCATTAAACACTCTGAATTTTATTTTTAGGTGGTGACAACACCAATTTTTTTTCGCGACCCACCTTAATATATATATATGTGTACATATACATGTATGTCTGTACATACATACAAGGTGCAACCCAAAGTAAACAGGACTTTTATAAAATAAAGAAAACGGATGATTATTTTTGTATAATTCTTTTTATTTATTCAAAATACTCTCCTTCTGCTTCGATACAACGTTTTGCACGGTCCAAAAGCATTTGGAATGAGTGTTTTAGGTCATCGGCCGGCATCGCCTTCAGAATGTTGGTACAAGCCTTTTGGATGTCCTCAACGTCTTTATAACGGTTTCCTTTCATCGGCAAATGCAACTGACCGAATAAGTAGAAGTCACAGGGAGCCATATCAGGCGAATACGGTGAATGATTGATGGTAAAAATGCGATTTTTGGTCAAATAATCGGTCGTAACTAGGGCTCTGTGAGCCGGTGCATTATCATGCAATAAACGCCAACTTCCTTCCTCGCGATATTCTGGCCGAATACGACGAATGCGATGCACCAAACGCTTCAAAACTTCAACATAAAACAAAGCGTTAATTGTTTTTCCCGGTGGAACAAACTCTCGATGAATTATTCCCTTTGAATCGTAGAAACAAATGAGATGAGTTTTGATTTTTGACTTCTCACGGCGGGTTTTTTTCGGATTTGGCTCATCTGGGTGCTTCCATTCGGCACTTTGACGCTTTGTTTCGGGATCATATTGAAAGCACCACGTTTCGTCACCGGTTACGATGTTGAACAAGAAATTTGGATCACGTCTGGCTTCCCGAACGATGTCTTTTGCGTGCTCAATTCTCTGCGCTTTTTGGTCGTCGGTTAAAGTGTGCGGAATGAAGCGAGAACACACTTTACGGAGACCCAAATGTTCGGTTAAAATGCGATCAATTGATGTTTTGGAGATGTTCAATTCCATTTCCATCAATTCCAATGATGATTTTGGCTGCATTTTGATAAAATCACGCACAGTTTTGATGGCATCGTCAGTAATCACAAATTTCGACTGGCCGACGTGTTCGTCGTCATTCAAGTCTTCACGACCATTCTTGAATCGATTCAACCACTCATTAACACGGCCACGGGATAAACAATTATCACCATAAACTTGCTTTAACAATTTAAACGTTTCGGTAAAAGTTTTACCAAGTTTAAAACAGAACTTAATATTAGCTCTTTGTTCGATCGACATTCTCGTACCAAAGTTAAAAACATACTGTCACATTGAGCGGGATATTTCGGCGTCTACTAGACCAAATGTCATGAAATTTAGACAGTATGTGAATGAAAGATGTACCTTTCCAACGCATGTCCTCACACATAGATGGCGCCACCAGAAACGTCCCTATTGCAAAAGTCCTGTTTACTTTGGGACGCACCTTGTATGTACAATTTTATGCAACATGTATTAAAAAGAATACGTAAAGATGAAAGTATAACAATTGCGTTAAACTGGATTTTTTGGCATATCCCCCCTTCCCGAAATCCTGGGGACGCCACTGTAGCATGTTAAGTAAAGTTAAAAGCATTTCGGAAAGAATTGAGAGAAACGAGGAGTTTCCTTAAGAAGGAGGGGAGTTAAGGTATCAGTCGCGAAATTCTACCGCCACGAATAGTGCAACATGAGCACTTCCCACACTCGTCTGAGTAAGGGAAACATGAGGCGTTCCCACAACGTGACTTTTGGCAACTCAACGTGATAGGGAACCGCAATTATGCTTTCGCGCCGATTAGTGAGTTAGTCTTAAATTTACCACCTAAGCGAGCGGAATAAAATGAAATAAATTTTTTAATAAAATTCACAGAATGAATTTTTAATTTACATAGGGGTACCGGTTAATTCGTGCGGTTTTTTTTGGGAAAATTGAAGCTTTATTGTGAAAAAATTGTTACAAATTTAATATTCAAAGTATTGTCCATCACAAGCTATAACTTTTTCCCATTTTTCTGGCAATTCACGAATACCCTTTCTGAAAAATTAGGCCGGCTTTTCCGCTATCCACGAATCGATCCAATTTTTGACTTCTTCATAATTGAAGAAGTGCTGGTCAGCCAGGCCATGTTGCATTGATCGGAAGAGATAGTAATCGGATGGCGCAAGGTCTGCACTATACGGCGGGTGGCGGACATCCCATTTGAGCGTTTCAAGGTAGGTTTTGACGACCTGTGCAACATGTGGCCGAGCATTGTCATGTTGCAAAATTACCTTGCCGTGCCTTTGTGCATATTCCGGCCGTTTTTCGCGCAGTGCTCGGCTCAAACGCATCAATTGTCGTCGGTAGACTTCCCCTGTGATCGTTTCATTCGGTTGCAACAGCTCATAATAGATCACACCCAGCTGGTCAAACTTTTTTGGCTGTCCGGGCCGTGCATCGTCCTCCAAGTTAAAATTGCCACTTTTGAACCGTGCAAACCACTTCTGGCACGTACGCTCAGCTAGAGCATGCACTCCATACACTTCCACCAAAATACGATGACTTTCGGGAACCTTTTTTTTCATATTGAAGTAATGAAGAAGTACTCCCCGCAAAAACACTTTATTCGGCACAAAATTCGACATTTTCAGAGTAAAAAAAGTATTGTTGTTTACGCTTCAGCTAAATGACACATACTGATTCTGAAACTATATGACAATAGCTTTCCAACACATATTTGGAAAGGTGAATCACTGTTCACAAAATCAAGTTACGCCATCTGTTAGAAAACCGCACGAATTAACCGGTACCCCTATTATATTGGATAGCTATTGATGAAAAGATTCTAAAAACATAATCACTTCTTTTTTTAAGTGTGATTGGGCCCGTATACCCGTATATACAAAAACTGTTTGTTGTGCTTTGGGGAATAAATGACCCCCACCAATACATTTTGTAAGCCAACTTATCCAAGTTCTGAACCACTCAAGTTCTAAACCACGAGCACACTCACCGGCGGAATAGAAAATTTAAAGACGGTGTGCAAATAAATAAACAAAAATACTAATCCAAAAAACAAACAACAACAACATTAATAATATTTCATACTATAATGATAATATAATTATTTCCCAAAAAACTATTATTTTACTCATTCCCATACAAACTATACTGGTTCAAGGGATTAGGGTGCAAAAACCATGCACAGAGTGAAGGTTAAACAGGAACATTTTAAATACGAAATTTAACATAGCACGGTGTTAAAGCTGTATTTCGCGATTTATTTAATGCAATTTGTTTCGGTGCAAAAATGTATTTTGAAGTAAATCGACCTATAATTATTTACTGTAATTTTTCATCTATCAATAAATTTATTTTCGTAGAAGCAACCTTTTAGCAGTATTTTCCAAGTTATTCAAATATTATTTTTTAGCAAAAGTAATGTACTCAGTACACCTGTACCTCTGCTAAATATGTGTGCCCTTTTCGTTTCTTCTTTTCGGGCTACACTGCTCATCGTTCCATTCTGTCATCATGCTCTTGGTGCGTGCGGCGACTACGCCGTCCATGAATTTCACAATCTCGTACAAAATGTGCTACACTTCCCGCGCGTTCCAACCATGACCCCCACTCCCTGGTAAGTTCACGGCTACGCTTTAAACAATTCTTCTGTCTACTTTCTCCTATTTTTAGCCGCCATAATATAATTATATGAGCCAATAAAATATGCTCTATTTTTAGTTGAATTCGCATGAAAATTCATAAAAGAAACATGCGATATTTTCACGTATTCATGCACACACGTATGTGTGTGTGTGTGTTGCGTGTAAACACACATCCTTTGAGCGGCCGCGGCGCACCGCCACTACTACTATGGTTGGACGGAACGACGCGACGAAAGCCAAAAACCGAAAACAGCCGTCAGAAGTTAAACGGAATTAATTTCTTTCGTCAGCTTACAGACGAGTCGCATACTGCGGGTGTATGTATACCCTGTGGGAAATCGGACTGGTCCAAGTCTAGTTTTTCAACTAGTCGCTTGACAGTCATATATGACCTCAGCATCGACTCGTTTTCTTGTAGCAAACTCACCCTTTTAACATGGCGGTGTCCTAGGCGAGGGTCAATTGTCCCTGTCTGCATCCATTTGGAACTAGTCCAAGGTTAGTCCGAAGTAAACCAGTTTTCAAACCAGTTGCAAAGCGACTAGTTTGCAAACTAGTTTATTCTGGATTAGTTTTCTAACCACTTGATTTTTATGGGGAAAATAAAACAGTGCATTTTTTAAATAATTATTTTATTTCAAAAATATTTTATAATTTTTTAAATTTTAAATTTTTCAAATAATTATTTTATTTTAAAAATAGGTACTTAATAATACTTAAACTTACTTAACAAAAAATCATCGCGAATAAAAAAAAATGTTGGTGCATTTAAAGATGAACCAAGATGAACTTCGACTTGTTGACACTCTTCTGCCGGAACTGTTTGGGGCCTGATGCAATACAACATCCTGACTTCGCCTGCAATAAATAAATGAATTAATAAATAATTACATAAATAAATAAATAAATAAATATATTAATACACACCTTTCAGCTGCCGCTGTAATTCGTTGCTTTACGCAACCACGTAAAATTCTAACTGAAATCATTCAAGACAAAACGTGCAATTCGAGCAAACTTCGTGTCATAGAAACAGAAAGTTCGAAAAATGCAAACATTTCTATATTGTTGTTGTAGCAAAACAATCGCAAGATCAGCCTTAACAGTATTTTTTTGCTTCTCTCACCTCTGTTTCGTTTTTCTCTTTTTTATGTGCTCTTCTCGCTCATGAACGCGCACACAGAACGTGAACGATTAGACGCGAACTGACTGACTTCTGTATCCGCTGACAGTCACTTTGACAACTAGTTGTCCAATTGACTACAAAAAACCAGTTGAAAGACCAATGAATTTTGGGAACTAGTTGTCTCAGATCCGACAGGGTAGCAATAAAAAAAGGAAAAACATTTAAATCGTACGAATGGTGTCATAAGTGGAGTACAAAACGTCATCAACGCTCAAGGTTAATCGCACACGAATCAGATGGCTGGGAAATGTGCGTTAGTGCTGGCATAGGAGACGTCACACATTTTCGATGCAGATTTACGCTAATTTTAAGCACTTCATACTCAAACTAATTACGTCAGATTTCTTACCATGAACTAGATAGATAGATAGATAGATAGATAGATAGATAGATAGATAGATAGATAGATAGATAGATAGATAGATAGATAGATAGATAGATAGATAGATAGATAGATAGATAGATAGATAGATAGATAGATAGATAGATAGATAGATAGATAGATAGATAGATAGATAGATAGATAGATAGATAGATAGATAGATAGATAGATAGATAGATAGATAGATAGATAGATAGATAGATAGATAGATAGATAGATAGATAGATAGATAGATAGATAGATAGATAGATAGATAGATAGATAGATAGATAGATAGATAGATAGATAGATAGATAGATAGATAGATAGATAGATAGATAGATAGATAGATAGATAGATAGATAGATAGATAGATAGATAGATAGATAGATAGATAGATAGATAGATAGATAGATAGATAGATAGATAGATAGATAGATAGATAGATAGATAGATAGATAGATAGATAGATAGATAGATAGATAGATAGATAGATAGATAGATAGATAGATAGATAGATAGATAGATAGATAGATAGATAGATAGATAGATAGATAGATAGATAGATAGATAGATAGATAGATAGATAGATAGATAGATAGATAGATAGATAGATAGATAGATAGATAGATAGATAGATAGATAGATAGATAGATAGATAGATAGATAGATAGATAGATAGATAGATAGATAGATAGATAGATAGATAGATAGATAGATAGATAGATAGATAGATAGATAGATAGATAGATAGATAGATAGATAGATAGATAGATAGATAGATAGATAGATAGATAGATAGATAGATAGATAGATAGATAGATAGATAGATAGATAGATAGATAGATAGATAGATAGATAGATAGATAGATAGATAGATAGATAGATAGATAGATAGATAGATAGATAGATAGATAGATAGATAGATAGATAGATAGATAGATAGATAGATAGATAGATAGATAGATAGATAGATAGATAGATAGATAGATAGATAGATAGATAGATAGATAGATAGATAGATAGATAGATGGATAGATAGATAGATAGATAGATAGATAGATAGATAGATAGATAGATAGGTAGATAGATAGATAGATAGATAGATAGATAGATAGATAGATGGATAGATAGATAGATAGATAGATAGATAGATAGATAGATAGGTAGATAGATAGATAGGTAGATAGATAGATAGATAGATAGATTTTTTTCCTTTGTCTCTACACGCTAATCCGCGCTTCGAGTAGTATATTATTTTCTTCTTTTTTCCTTTGATGTTAGGTACTATTTTTACAATATATAATATATTACTATGAGTAAGGACTAGATTAAAAATTATGTTAAATTCTTATTGTAATAACTTGGGAAAAGAAGGACAAAATAATAATACTATAAATGCCTGCGAATGGATACAAGCAAGTTAAGTTTACAAATAATTTAAATTTTTAATTCGCAATAGAATAAAATTATATTTTACAAAATTAAAGTGGTAGAAACTTTAAAAGTTTTAAGACTTCTTAAAATTAAATATGAATTCATTGAGGAATTAATGTTATGATTCATGGTAGATTATTAAAAGCTTTTATATTACTTATGATAACTTTAGCAAATTCTGAAAATGATGTTGCAAGCGTGGCATGGTTTGCAATGGCCTTGACATCGAATGGTGATGGTTCATACTGCTCGCAGAATGTTTTGTGCCGCTCTCTTGCACGATCGTACCGTGGACAGTCATGGAGAAGGTGTTGCATAGTTTGCGGCGTCCGTTGATCGCATGGGCAGGAGTCTTCATCTATGATTTAGAAGCGGTGTAGGTATGCTTTATTGAAGCCGTGGCCGGTTAAAACTTGAGTCATCTCAAACGAAATTCCAAGGTTTCCTCTGTATAGTTTGGCATCGTCAATTGTTGGGAAAAAGTCTTTGTACCACTGCCGGTTGTGTCCTCTAGATACTCTTGTTGCCACGCCTCGAGTGCTTCAGAGTGTACTTGCTGTTTGGTGTAACTTATTGGGAAATCGGTGTATGATAAGTCAACACTATGGCGTGCAGCGTATTTTGCATGTTGATCTGCGGACTCGTTCCCTTCGATGCCAATGTGAGATTTAACCCAAAAGAATTTGATTATATGTTGTTTTTGGCGAAGCATGTGCAGATGATGATGAATGGAAGCAATGAGTGGCGTGGAATTGCTCCGGTCTTGTATGGCTTCAAGGCACGAGCGGCTATCGCTGAATATGCAGAGCTTCCTCGTTTTTAGCTCGCTTTGAGCCCATGCCATCGCTGAGTCAATGGCGAAAGCTTCGGCTTGGTAGACAGTACAGGTACGATGTAAGCTGAACTTGTGCGGCTCTCAACTACCATCTGAAAGACGAACACAGATCCACATTCACCAGTTTCACGTTTACTTCCATCGGTGTATATGTGTGTCGAGTTGGCGCCAGCAATGGAGTCGGCATGTTCTTGTGAGTCAATGCTATCATAGCTTATAGTTTGCCGTTTGGCTGGATGTAGTTGCTGTTTTGGTGGAACGCGTTGCTGTAGCGTAATAGCATCGGAAAGTGGTGGATATACTCCGGTGGCCTTCACATCTCCCACCTGCATAGCTTCCTTGATTTTCAAATGCAAAGGCAGGAACCCTGCAAGCGCCAGCGCTGATGTAGCTGACACCGTGTGGAACGCTCTGATAGCTCGTATAGCAAAGCTTCTTTGAAATGATCGCAGAAGTCGCCGAATGTAGTAAAATTTTATAGCTTTACCCCATATTTCTGCCGCGTACGTTATAGTCGGTTCAACAACTTGCCTATAGATATTAAGGACGTTCTCGGGATGAACGCCCCATGTGGGTCTTACGAATTTACATAAATTGGTGAATATTCGCTGAACTTTCGCGATCACGTACTGCGCGTGTTTTGTAAACTTCAGACGTTCGTCACCGACACCGATAAGTTTTATTTCTTTTGCAAAAGCTAAACGAGTACTATTTTAACTTATTTCAGCACGTTTGGCTTTAAGAGTAAATGCCATAGCATGGGTTTTGGCATCGTTAAATGTCAATTTCACATCGACGCCCCATTTATGTATTTTGCGCAAAGCTTCGTTGGCGTGCCGTTGAAGTTCTTGTACTGTTTTTGCGCTGACTATTAGAAGAACATCGTCTGCAAAAGCTTGAATTTCGCAACCTTCCGGTAGTTGCATTGACAGCAGCTCATCTAGAATTGTGTTCCAGAAAGTAGGACCACACACTGAACCCTGAATACACCCTCTGGTCATTTTCTTTGTTGCGGTTGCGTCGGCATAGTCAAGGGTAACTGTGCGATCTTTGAGGTAACTGCTGATGAGTTTGTAGATGTTTGATGGGGTGCGAATACGTTCTAACTGATTAAGAAGAGCTGGCCACCAGGCATTGTCGAATGCAGCTTTGATGTCAAGAGAAATGCATATGACTTGAAGCTTTTTACGTTTTTGCCCTTCAATGTATTCTATGGCGTTTCGCAGTGCATCGACAGTAGAAACCTGCTCCTTGAAACCAAACTGCTTCGGTGACCATAGCTCGTGCAGCTCTGCATGATAGGCTAAACGTTTTGTAAATAGTTTCTCCAGTAACTTTCCAAACACAGGTAGGAGCCCTATAGGTCTGTAGGATCCTAACTCATTCGCCTCTATCTTATTCGCCTTAGGCAAAAGTTTTACATACGCGCCTTTCCACGGTTTTCGAAAATGGCCTATTCGAAGACATGTATTGTAAAGAGCAGTCAGAAACTTGGAATGCTTCTTTGCAAAAGCTAGGCATATATCCGATGTGAGACTGTCAAGACCTGGGGCTTTGTTGGGGCTCATTGTCATCAAAGCTTCTAGCACTTCGTCTTCTGTGAACTCCTCGTCGTCGGGTGTTCCAAGGCCGATTTTAACGATGTTGCGCAGGTTGTGCTGATGAAGGGTGTAGTCATCTGTGTCATCAGGATAGAAATGCCGCAACAAACCTTCAGCGGTCCCCACACTCGTTTCGGAGAACGATCCTCTGCACTGAAGTGTTACTGGAGGGCGTTGTGATGGCGCATCCTTAATGAGCCGGTTAGTGAGAGACCAAACATTCTCTTTTCCTTGCTGGTTGCAGAACTCGCGAAAATTTTCGGTACATGCTTTCCTAAATTTTCGTAAATTGTTTAGCTTATGGTGTAGTCGAATGCAGTTTTGTTTGAGGTCTTGAAGCTCTTCACTCTACCAAGGGTTGTATGCTTTAGCTTCTCCGCGCAACTTCATTGACGCTGAGCATGCATATCTGATGTCTTCAATTAGGACTTGAACGACATTATCTAAGTTATGTGCTGTAATGTTGACGAAATCAGTGTTTAGGATGCCTGTTTGCTGAAGACGTTCATTTAAGGCATTTTCGAACCTCTTGTTTTGTTGTTGTACAAATAAGTTGAGGTGCGCTTAGCAGGAGTGACTTTAGTGCAATTCTCAACTTTGAATGTTATTGCGCTATGGTCTGAGTTTCGGATGGCCCGAACATTCACAGTCCAGTCGACAACGCGCTGCGCAAGATTCTCTGAGACTATAGTGATATCGACGATTGAACAGGCCTGAACACCATGTCGCACTGCATTGAAGGTCGCGGTTTTCCCCCTGTTGCAAACTACCATTGCGTTAGCTGCTATAATGTTTGCCAAAGCAACTCCACGATTGTTGTTTTTCTCTGATCCCCATGATGCGTGCCAGCCGTTAAACTTCTCCACCAATAATCTGTAGTGCAGATGATGTGCTACAGAGGAATGTGTTTACTGCGCCTAACGTATCAAATTGGTCAATGTCTGGCTCTACATACGCGCTAGCAATGTACAGTGAACGCTGACCTATGAGTAGTTTGACCACGCTCAGATTTGGGGTAGATAACTGTGAAATTCCAAGCGCTGCGCCTATAGCTTCTTTTATCAGGATGCAAGCCTTGATTTTCCGATTTGGCATTGGGAACTGAAATATTGAGAAACCATTAGCTGCGCGAACCGTTTGAGCATTACCAGTGTACGGCTCAGATATAAGTGCAATGTCAACAGTATTTGTAGTTAAAAATTGAAGAATTTCGTTGTGCGTTACATAACAGTGATGCGCGTTGACTTGAATAAAATTGAGCGGCTTAACAACCATATTGAGTGCGTGAGTTGATTCGCTGCTGCATGGATTTAATCTGGGGGCAATGCTGAACGCTTGTCGCAGAATGCTTATCGTCTACCTTAGTACTGGTTTTCTCGTTTCGCATAGCACAATTAAAGCATTTACGCTTAGCCTCATTACTTTTGTCCGGGCAGTTCGCGTACTGGTGGTCTTTGCTTGCACAATGCGAGCATGGAGTTATTGTTGCGCTGCACTTGTTTTTTGTATGTCCGAACTGAAGACATCTGAAGCACTGAACGAAGGCGCTGAAGTCAGATACATCTACGCGTTGAAAATCCACGTTAATGCGGCCAAGCGCCACCATTGCGTTGCGAACATTTGGAGAAGCCTCCAAAACAGCATTATAGACAACCTCTGGGTTCCTTCGATTCTTACGACTAAAGCGAAAAACAATATCGTCGGCCTGCTTTGACTCTGCACCAATACTAGCGTTTTGAATTTTAATTATGTTGACTAGTTCATTTATTGGAATATCTTTTGAGATACCTTTCAAAATAACTAAAGGTCGCCTATTTCTAGCGTTTTCGGCTTTGAGAGTGGAAACCTCTGATAGTTTACGCATTGTAGCGTCGCGCTGTTCTACAGAGTCAAATTCCACACGCACTTTGTTGTTCGATACCGGTAGAATTTTTGCTGGAGCGTAGCTTGTGTCTCTGAATGTGACGCCCTTTCGAAATGCGTTGAGGATGTCAGTGTGCTTGGCATTGGCATCTTGTTTCGCGCCGAGTATGATGGCAGGTTTAGCGGTAGCATTTTGTGAGACTTTTTTAGCCTTAACTACATTGGCATAGCTTATTTTTGGTGATTCTGACGAAGTGTTGGCATGTAATGAACCTCTGAAAGCAGCTAACTCTTCACGGACCACAACTCGTATATTAGCAGTTGAGTCTGCAGTTGCGCACGCAGTAGCATTGTTCAGTTGAAGTGCTTCAATCGACGGGATGAGTGTCTCTAATTGTACGACTTTTTCAGCGATGGCATTTTTTATTTCGCGTTTTATATTGCCTGATTCTTTGAGCTGCTTTTTTATTTCTTGCGAAATGTTTTCAATAGCATTGATGATTTCTGTTGGCGATTTCATCCTGTATTGTCATTGGCCAATCACAGGACTCAATATGGCAAATTGACAGCTACGCGTTTAATATGAGCCACCAAGCGGAAAATAGCGAAAGTTTAATTTGGAAACCCTTGGAGGTTTTACGGTGAAAGCGAAATCGTGTCTTAACTATCAAAGTGACTTACATGAAATTTATAAGCGGTATAGATCTTTGAATGCTATTTTACCAGAAATCACTTATATAAATTTAGCTCTCACAGTTTCCAGGATACTCAAGGATAAAAATGTAATTGAGGTCCTTCATATCCTTTTTCATAAAATTTTCCCAAAAAGGATATTGTGTCATCGACTTGATATCATTAGATTTCATTTGACGTAAAAATTATTCCTTTCTGACATTTGAGTCACGAGATATGATGTTTTAAAAGTTTCAGTAAGGGGCATTAAGCCGCCATCTTTAAACTGCATTTAAAAAAAAAACTCGAACATCCCGGGAAAAATCCCTTGACACTTTTTCATCTACTGAGGTCCTCTATCGAATGGGACGGGTTTGACCTTGTCCCTTTTTTCAGTGTTGCACTGTGTTATAAATAGTAAAAGGACTCTTATACAGTGGCGGCTTAAGGTGCTCGGGGGCCCGGGGCGGCGACGGCTAAGGGGCCCCCACAAACGGTACAGAATAAGTTTGCGTACAAAACTAATAACTGGAATTTCCGGTTATGCTTTTTAATTTTTTTTTGAAAATTTGTATTCCATTGAACAGTAAATGGACAGTAAAGAGACAAATTATTTTGAAACGTATATGTGCTTGAAATTTTATAGAAAGCAATAGAATCCCAGAGAAAAAAATGAAAAATGGATAAAAGGATAATCTTACTAAATCTTTCTAAATTTGATAAAAACTTTCGTGAAATTAGGAAAACTTTTAGGAGAGCAAACTCGTCATTTCAAAAAGCCATCCTAAAACTAAAAAAAAACCAGAAAAACTTGCTTCGTTACTACGATCTGGCCATTATTTTAAGCAACCTGAGCAGG
Source organism: Melieria crassipennis (assembly GCA_963668005.1). NCBI lineage: Eukaryota > Metazoa > Arthropoda > Insecta > Diptera > Ulidiidae > Melieria > Melieria crassipennis. The sequence goes on along the minus strand of OY764963.1, from coordinate 32,328,588 downwards.
AGGATTAGATTGTTTTGCGATCAGTGCATCATTACACTACTTACCAAAAAATGGGCCAATCGCATGCATTGATAAAGTGTTTTCTAGACTAACTTTGGCCACTGAACACGAAACTGAAAATTTAAAAACATTTTTAAGAAGCGTTTTCAAAAAATCTTCGAAAAACGAGTTTTTTTTTCCTGTTGTTTCAGTTATGAGCACATATCTTCTGAAAGAATTATCCGATTAACACGAGCTGTCCGTCGTTCAAGAAGAAGATAATACCTTAGCCTTTTTAGTGATATACACATTGTTCAAATCAGATGAGATTTGGGGAAGTTACTGAAAAGTAACTTCCCCAAAGGAAAGTTGTAACAAAGTGAATTTTTCGACCAAAAAATCATAAATTTTCGGATATTTTTTTATGGATAAAAAAAATGATCTCCCCTAGTTTTAAAATCTAAGATGAAAGATATATTATTATTATATAGTTTTTGAGCAAATATATTACTTAAGCAAATATTAAGCCTAACATCAATCGAATTGAAAGAAAAATGACAAAGTGACACCAATTTTACATTTATTACACTGTGGGAAAAAATTTTTTTTTGCCCAGACCCATCCAAATTTGGATATAGACGTCAAACTAGAGATCATTTATAGTAATCTGGCATAGTCAGTTTTTCATTTTCTAGCCCAAAGTCCTTTTTAAAAAACTTTAAAATTTTAAGGACATACACATTTCAAATATTTTTTAAAATATTTGCGGTTGTGCAATGATGGAAATATGGGTATCAAATGAAAGACATGCTTTTAACTAAATTTTCAATTTTGAAGTTTCAGGACCAAAATATGTCAGGTAGGGGAAACATACATGATTTGGATTTCAGTCTGTACATTGATACATCTAAATTTTATTCTATTTCAAAGTTCCAGTCTAGAAAACACTTTTATTTTTAGGTGCATTTTTCGTGTCGAGTAGTTTAAAAATGTACAGAAATATTTTATAAAACCCAGTAGCAGTAGCTTACTTACAAGGAGCATAGATCTGCCTTCGCAAAAGAGTCTATCAAAGAAGAAAACCGAATTTCCGGGACGATGTGTTATCCAACCAATAATTATAAAAATAATAATAATAAATGTAAATTTGTTTGACGTCGACAAAGTTTCATGAGGTTAAGTAATTGCGTAATTCGCACTAGTTTACAAGCAAACTCTGAGATTGCGATATTTAATTTTTAACTTAGAATTTTGGATTTGCATACTTTCCATAAAATTTTAAGTTAAAAATTAAATATTGCAATCTTCGAGGGACAATTTTTTTAAAATTTGCAAACAATTGTTATTTAGAAAGGATGTTTTCTTGCTTTTATTGAACTGAATTTATTATTGCTATTTCAAAGTCAATTTTCGATACTGTGTCTCTCTCAATTGATAAAAATTACAAACAACCTTTCAACAACCATTGTGGAGCGAAAATAGTTTTTTACAAGTTTCAGTTTTGAAAAACTTTAAAATTTTATATACAAGCTTCTCTCGGGGGGCCCCCCCACAGCCCGAGGCCCGGGGCGGTCCGCCCCTCCGCCCCCCCGTTAAGCCGCTACTGCTCTTATATACCTGTTAAAAAAAATTAAATGTAAAAAAAACTTTACCAATGAAAGACGATTGTTAAGATGAATGTTAGATGAATAAATTTCTTGTAATGCGGATTCATTTTTGAAAGCTGCAAGTATTTAGGTTTTAAAAAATGTGTAATGTTTTAAATTTAATTTAATGCCAATCTTGTTGACATATCAGGTTGACAACAAGTGCCTCACATGCCCATTTTTTGTTCTGCCCGCAGGTGAAATTTTTTGTAAAAGGGCAACATTTATTTTGCAAGAAAAAATAAGACTCAGATTTAGCGGTCTGTGGAGCTAACAACCAACTCCACATGTTATACTCATGTTTCTCAAGATATATAAAGATCAGGTAATGTTAAAAAACACTCACACACACACATTTTCAACCGCGAGACTTGAATGAAATACAATTTCAGCGTCCGATCACTGCTGCCGAAGTATTGTTCGTACCTACTTCGCCCTCACCCTCTTCACCAAATCAAATCCACTTTATTCGGCCTTTTATTAACTTGTTAGGGTAACATCAAATGCCATGCCTTGACGGATGGTCCAGCGCAAGAGTCAAACGTGTGAGTGTGGGTTCAGTCCTACGCCACCTGTGTGGGTGTGCACCAGCCATTACATTCCGACGCATCCTCGCTTACTCGCTGGCCAGTGGTCACTCATGCGTACCAAGTAATCTTTGTTATTCTCTGTTGTTGTAATTGTCCATTCATCTGTGGCAGTTGAATGCTGGCATGCAACTACGCCGGCCCCGCAACTCAACGCAGTATCTGCGGAAATGGAACTTCCGCTGTGGCGTCCCCTTCATGCCTTCATCTATTGATAAACACACCTACATACACACATACACTGATGCGCAATGTTAAGAGTATTACAGCGACAATCTCGTCCTTCGTTGGAAGCGGATAAAGCACCGACTTATTATGCCAAAGGTTCGAGTTCCGACTTCGGGCTGATTAAACACTCCTCTACTTCTATCACTATCCACATGGAGTATATGAGAATTCTAAGATACGCACAAGTGCGCTCTCGGTAGGTAATGGCAAACCTCCAAGTGTGAGTGGAAAACTGCCAACTACCAAACGCCCCTTATAAAACGACCCGATCCTTTCTGCATATTCAACGTGGCAACCTTGAGCAATACCCGCAGCTCCGTCAAGGTTGGAAATGACCTCTACGACCCATTCGAAAGCGTTCGAAAAAAATGGGTGCTTTTAAGCAACTTCATCGTTGAAATGCTGAAATACGTGTTTCGTTATTTTATTTTTTTAGTACTTCAGCTTCTTACTTCGTTTCCCCCTTTCAAGGTCGAAGTTTTTAAAATCGCTCCGTTTTAAGGGTTGACTTTTTAAATACTACTATTGACCACTTTTCATCATAATAGCTCCAGTGGTTTGGGCTCGGTGCCAATGACATAATCGGATATATATGTGGGATTTGGGACAGACAAGTGCGACTCTGCACAACGGACGGACCAGTGCGACCCTGACAGACGAACGACCAAACATAGCGGACGAGACGCTTGCACGAACGAGCTAGGACGATAATGACGGAGTTAGCGGACAACCACAGCACGGACGGCGGACGAATTTAACAAGTGATGTTTGAATAAATTACGCATATTAACTAACATCATAAGTACGGTGTTTCACTCGGGTAAAGAAGACCCTACATATGTACATATATATTAGATTTTGTTTTAAAACTATAACTTTTTTTGGAAGACAAATGTAATTTTTGAAGTCAGCAGCCCAATATTACTCAGATTGCAAATTTCAAGCACTCCTTCTATTTTTGTCCCAATTTTGTATGGAGTCAGCCAGTAACAAAAAATTTCAAATTTTCGACGACTGATCAGCAAAACAACAACGACAGCACGTCGCATAGTGTGATGCTTTCATACAAATCGAGGCCAAAATTAGGCGTTGTATTTAAATGAAATTTGGCACAAATATTCCTTAGTCGAATAACAAGGATATATGGGGACGCCCCACTATGGGGCGTTGCACCGCCCATACAAATAAATTCTTTAATATGGAATCGCTTCGGAATCGTTAGCCGCACGGCATTGAAAGTTAGTGTACCTTCGTCTCATGGATGTGTCATTCTACTGGTGAGATTTGATGGGCGGTTGACAAGGGGAGTGGCACATTTCTTATGACCCAACATTTACGCAGTACTGTAAGTCAACATCAATAAAAGTTGGTACGAACTTTCCACTTAGTAGCACAATTCGACTAGAAGAAAGTTGTGAGCATTGGACAAGGAGGCGTTGTATCGCCTCCATTTTTTTATACATAGATTGTTTATCCTGACTGACTGACGGTTTGATTGGTTGATTGATTAAAATTCAAAACATGTGTTAAGGCGTTGTATGAAGAAATGTGATTTAATAGACATATTGATTTCGAACTTCCTGAAAATACTCTAAATCAAAAATAATTCGACACGTATTTTATAATTTTTTGAAAATCAAAATTTAACTGGGCCAACAATGGGTTAAGGGTTCTTTACGGGATGGGCCTATGGGCGCGATGGGCCTATTGACTTCAAAAATTTCAAAAAATAATTGAAATTTGAAAAAAATTTGACACGTGTTCCTCATTATTTTCAAAAATGAGGAGCCTAACTGGATGAACGGGTTAAAGTTACATATGTATGGAGAAACAAATTTTTTTGAGCCTTTTGACGTCAAACTTGGTGATAGTACTTCAAATGTAAAATAGCTCGATACGTGTTTTTCATTTTTTCCGAATATTAAAATTGGACGGGGTCAACGACCGGTTAAAAGTTTGTATGGCGAAACGGTAAAAAACATGAATTAATGACTGACTTCAAACTTTGTGAAAGTACTCTTAGTGAGAAATTATTTGACACGTGTTTTTCACTTTTTTGAAAATCAAAATCTAACGGGGTCAATAATGGGTTAACAGTTTGTATAGAGAAACAAGATTTATTGTGCCTTTTGACTTTAAACTTAACAAAAGCACTTAAGTCAGGACATTAGTAAAACGTGTTTTTCTTATTTTTGAAAATCGAAATCTACCGTGGTGAATCAAGGGTTAAGAATTTATTTAGAGTTAATGTGAAAACACCGGATTTAATGGGCCTTTTGACTTCAAAATTTTTGAAAACACTAAAAAACAAAGATAACTAATCACATGTTTTTTTTAATCAAAAACTGACGGGGTCAACAATGGGTTAAGAATTGGTATTGGGGGAAACATGAGCGCGCGTGCAAAGCCGCGGGGTCCAGCTAGTGACATATAATGATTATGAGTGACAAACACAAATATTGATCATTTGTACCGGTTATGCGTGACCAAACAAAAACGTGTTTACTGATAACGGTTATTAGAACATACTCGTCTTTCATAATGATCGAAAATAACTTTTATCAATAATAGTTATTTCTTTTATAACCAAATTTATGTGGAATTAAAAATTATTATTATTTTCGGTTGTGTTAAAAATGAAATTTCGGGTGCCAATTCATTGAAAATATTACAAAAGGCGTATGGTGAAGCGAGTATGTCGAAAACACGAGCATACGAATGGTATAAAAGGTTCAAAGGCGGCCGAGAGAGCCTTGAGCACGATGAGATCCCTAGACATCCATTAACGTCTGTTACCTAAGAAAAAATCGAATCGGCGAAGCAAATCGTGTTGGAAAATCGTTGTGTATCGATTAGAGAGATTGTTGTGTTGTTGAGCATCTCATTTGGATCAGCCGAACACATTTGAACTGATATTTTGGGCATGAAACGCATCGCTTCTCGGCTGATGCCAAAAAGCTGAATTCCATTCAAAAACAGCGTCGTGTTGATGTGGCCAAAGAGATGATTTCCAACGCAGACAGCGACCCAAAATTCATCGAACGCATCATTACTGGTGACGAAACATGGGTTTATGAATTTGATATGCCGACCAAACAACAATCGTCCAAATGGTGCTTCGAAAATCAGCCAAAACCGAAGAGAGAGCGCCAAAGTCGGTCCAAAATCAAAGTTTACTGACGGTTTTCTTCGATATTCGTGGTGTTGTGCACTACGAATTCCTTCCGGAGGGCCAAACGGTCAATAAAGAATACTATTTAGGCGTTATGCGTCGTTTGCGTGAAGCCATTCCCAAAAAAAGGCCCGATTTGTGGAAGAACAATTCATGGATTTTACACCACGTTAATGCGCCATCTCATACGGCCTTGATTAATTCGGAATTTTTGGCCAAAAATTGTCAGCCAAGAGCCATTCAGTCCATAAATGGCCCGTGTGACTTTTTTCTATTTCCCAAACTCAAATTGCCATTGCGGGGAATTCGCTGCGTGAGCTGAAGGCCATACCTTTGGCGGCCTATAAAAAATGTATGGAAAATTGGATCAACCGTTGGCTTACATGTATTGACGCTTTTTTTTTTTCAAATTTCCTTCTTTTTTGATCATAAGGTATATAACATGTGGATATGTATAGATATGCTATTGGACATTCCCTTGGTAGAATCGCATTCTTAATTTCCAAGCTCCTCTAACCTAATCTTACCCTGTTAGTTGTGGCATTGCCTAATAATATCCACCGAAATTTCTTCAGATTTCAATTTGGGGCTCTTTTGCGCCACTGTTCGTCGCCAGTTGCAGTGCAGCTCAACTCCTGGTTAGATGACGGCTGCTCGTATTCTCATTTTCTCCGCCGGTTAGGGTTTGTATATTTACTTTTATTATTCTTCCTTGCTGTGTATAACATACACCATATTATTTTTTACTTATTCATACCTTGCTCCGCAGTCGGAATCGTGTCATTTTTTCGCTGTTGTTGTACGTTACTGACAGCTCACTGGCGCCTTTGGTGTTGCGTTTTACATTTTAATTACCGCCATTTATTTCCACTATTATCATTTCCATTGGCAGTCAACAGCTTGTACCCAAAGAAAGTTATTATCTGCGCTGCAATTTGTGCATGTTGGAATGAAAGTGTTTGGGTATAGCTGTGTACGAGCGAGTGAGTGCTGCTGTTGGGTTGACTTGTTGTTTTTGTCGGCTTGATGGAATATTTCGCATTACATTTTATATTAAATTGTAATTTTTCGACTCCATAAGCACAAATAATAAAAGCTATCTTCCGCTGCACGCAGTTGGCGGCTGCTTCTTCTTTAGTTCCTCTTCTCGCCCATTAGAAACTTGGGAAAAAATCAGTGCATGTGACATACACACACATAAATACAGGGTGGACCATTTAAGATTTGGAATTTGAACTACGCTTTATTTCGAGAACGGCAGTCCAAATGTCATTCAATTTGTGTTTGTAATTTAGTTAAAAGTTTGACATTTACGAAATGGGACGCTGTACGCTTGAACAAAATTGGAAATATTGAGAACTTACTTCCAAAGTGGAGGGTCGTGAACCCAAGCTGTAAGAAAATCGAATAATCAGCCGAAATTCTGAAGTCAATTGGGCGCCTTGGAGCTGCGATTTAAGTCCGTTGGACTTTTTTTGTGGAGAGCCGTAAAGGACAAATGTTACGCTAACCATCCAGAGACGATTGAAGGTTTGAAACATAAAATCGAAGTTGCCATTCAGGAAATTCTACCCGGAACAATCGAAAAAGTACTTGAAAATTGGGTACGCCGAATGGCGCACAGTGGCTGATTCGGCCGACGTCGATTTTGTCATGTTCGATTTGGGGGAAACTGTTATACTTGTCCGATAGATAAATGCTTGGACCTAAGAAATCCGAAAACCTTAACTAAATTGGACAAATAGTTTTGCTTGTAGAGCCCGTCAAAGTTAAGCAATTTTTTTTGCACCAGCATCGTAAAAGAAGGCATTTGTAGTAAATAATTAAATATAGAAAAAAAAAGTTGGTTGTTGTTGTTGTTGTCTTTTCATAGGCACTCACTTGGAGCACTGTTTTTATCTCTCTTTTTGAACTTTCGATAGACTCTCAAAAAAAGGCCATACTTGCCACGGTTCCGTCTTTGGGAAAATTGTTCACTAGTCTTCTGTGAGTACTGCCCTGAAGAGATCGGGTGCCCGATTTTGCCCGACTGGATTTTACAGCGATTTTTCTGTGGCCACCTCGCGCAATTTTGTGCTTTCGGGTGCGTGCGTTCGAACAAGTTCGTCAAGATTTTGATAGTGAATCACTTACACGCGATTATAATCGTTGCCAGGGCATGCAAATTTGGATTTTGGCTTCATTTAAGATGTGATACAAGCTTGCAACTCCATATTAAGCTCCTGTAAGCTCGAAGTAAAGAGTACTTTTGCTGGATGCGCAGTTCGCACGTACGAAAAACAAGTTGGCTTTCATTTCCGGCAATCAGCTATCATGTATCCTTTGATGTAATGTTTTTGTTTTTAATAAAATAACACAAATAACACAAATAACACTGTGTCTGGCATACAATTTTTTTTTTAATTTGAGCAAAACTCAGTCAGTCGCCATTAGTCTTTGAGTTGAACCGCGCCAATGAAACAATTAGTTATTGAAAAACAAAAAGCAGACTTATAAGTATCTATGTGCACTGTCTAAAACTCACTTATGTGTCTGGGCTGTTCAAAAATCCCACAACGCGGGAAAACCTAACAACTGTTTAGGTACCTGGTAGTACTAGAAGCTTAGTACCTGCTATTTGAATGCAGATGCAAATCCTACTTATAAATAAAGGAGTTTGGAGTAAGTGAAGTTAGTTTCAAATTTAATTTGAACTAAGCATCACTTCAACTCCGCCACTGCAACTAAACCGAAGAAGAAGCACAAAGATGTTTTTGAAAAATTCGAAGCTGTTTGAAATATTTACTATTTCGAAGTCAAAGGAGAAGTTTGTTCTGGCTGTCACTAAAGAAAGTGGTTACGTCGAAGGAAGTTTGCCTGAAGCCAAAATATCTATGACTAAAGAGAAGATATCCAACGATTGCGGCAATCCGTACCAAATTCAATTTTGTCCAGAATAATGAGGTATGGTTGGAAAAAACAATTTACTTCGATGCAGGAGATGCGTGTAGCATAAGCGATGACCAACCATCGACATAAAAGGCGGCAAAAGGAATGCCGAAAAAGTCAATTCAGGACTGCGCGTCATTTAATAAAAAAGGAAGCTTGTGGAGGCAACGGAAACAATAACTACCACCCACCTGTCAGAAGCTTTGATCATAAAATAAAATAAGGATCAGGAGAAAATGAAAGGCGTTATAGTGGGAGCAGTTTTACCAGCAAGCCCGGGTCGTGTTAAAAGAATAAAAACAGTATTCCCACCCCACCCAATGTGCTACTCATCAAATATAGTCATAATAAAACTTTAGCACTGTTTTTGTCCAAAGAAAAATTGACTTTTTATGTAAATTTTTTTAATTCTGGTTCTAATTTTAAAAGCGAAATTTATTAATTTGTATCTTTAAATTTTACTCTTTCAGCTTATTTCTTAAATTTCTTATTACTTTTCATCTTTTTTAATGCATTTTCATTAATTTTGCAACTAAAACTTATCATTGATGCTCGCATTATTCTTATTTACAGTAAGCCGAACTTTGACAAAGTATTACGTAGCACCCTGTACTTCGATTGAGTTTATTTTTGAGAATACAATAGCCTGATGAATTTCTAATCAACAGCAAAATTTTTCCAATTATCTCTATTCGTTCAGGAGTTATTAATTTTGCAACCTGAAATTACAAATTGAGCCGCTGTGTGGCGTACGTAAGGCGAGTCGTGGCAGTAATATGAACGATATCGTTTTTCATTCTTAAATAACAAAGTCCAAGCTTTGTAATGAAACAGGAATTTTCCAAAATTTCATTAGTTTTTTTTTATAACCGATACAAATTCCAAATCTTAAATGGTCCACCATGTACATAACAGTTGGGCTGAAAAGTTCGTATCGTTTTATAGAAAAACACATTTTTTTTTGGCAAAATTCGATTTTATTATTCAACATAGTTGCCATCGAGGGCGATACACCGATTATAGCGATCTTCCAACTTTTCAATACCATTTTTGTCTTACGATTTGTGTTTAGCCTCAAAATAGGCCTTTGTTTCGGCGATTACTTCCTCATCGGCTTTAAATTTCTTTCCAGCGAGCATTCTCTTGAGATCTGAGAACAGGAAATAGTCGCTGGGGGCCAAATCTGGAGAATACGGTGGATGCGGAAGCAATTCGAAGCCCAATTCATGCAATTTTACCATCGTTTTCCCCGATTTGTAACACGGCGCATTGTCTTGATGAAACAACACTTTCTTCTTCTTCAAATGGGGCCGTTTTTTTGCGATTTCGTCCTTCAAACGCTCCAATAACGCTATATAATAGTCGCTGTTGATGGTTTTTCCCTTTCCAAGATAGTCGATGAAAATTATTCCATGTGCATCCCAAAATACGGACGCCATAACCTTACCGGCCGACTGTTGAGTTTTTCCACGCTTTGGATTCGGTTCATCGCGTGCAGACCACTCAGATGACTGCCGACTGGACTCCGGAGTGTGGTGGTGGATCCATGTTTCATCGATTGTCACATATCGACGCAAAAATTCACTTCTACAGGTATTGCAGTTGAATAGCTCCAAACATTGCTCTGAAGCATCGACTCGTTCTTGTTTTTGGTCGATTGTGAGCTCGCGCGGCACCCACTTTGCACATAGCTTTCGCATACCCAAATATTCATGAACGATATGTCCAACACGTTCCTTTGATATCTTTAGAGTGTCAGCTATACAAATCAACCTCAATTTACGATCTTCCAAAATCATTTTGTGGATTTTTTTGATGTTTTCGTCCGTAACAGCCTCTTTTGGACGTCCACTGCGTTCATCGTCTTCGGTGCTCATATGGCCTGTACGGAATTTAGCAAACCACTTACGAATGGTTGCTTCGCCCGGCGCAGAGTCCGGATAACACTCATCAAGCCACTTTTTGGTAACAGCAGCACTTTTCTTCATCAAAAAATAGTGTTTCATTAAAACACGAAAATCCTTTTTATCCATTTTTTTCAAAATAACAAAAAGTTGCTTCACTCAAAATGCTGTATCTCACAAACTAATAATCAGACAGCTGATACGGATTTTATTCTAGTGGCGCCATCTCATAGAAACGATACGAACTTTTCAGCCCAACTATTATATATATATACTTCGCTACTTGTTTCATTACAGCGTCTGTTACTTCGTCTAGTTTTTTGCTGCCGTCATAATAGCTATGTTATCTGTATATTCGACTATAGAAACTTTCCCGAAGAATAAGCCCTGTGGAAGGTCTCCGGAAACGCGATATTTTTTGTCACAAAACAGAATGCGATCGTTAAAATAGTTCTTGATTATTCTTAAAAGATAATCAAGTCATTGCACAGTGATTCGTTCCATAGACAAAATTAAAAAAATGTATGGTTTCAGAATTTAACGATTTTGATGTCATTTAAAAGAAAAAACTCCAACTAAGAAAACCCCAAAAAATCGGTGCAAAAAATTAATTAGTGTCTTTGCAAAAGCGGCTCAAAGTTAAAACTTTTTTCTCAAAAAAATTTAAACTCATATTTTTTGTTTTTAGTCTATTGAGTAAAAAAATTAAAAAAATACATGGTTACCAAGAAGTTACTTAAACCTTCAATATAGAATAAGAAATGATGTGGCCATTTTCGCTTTTAATGTTTTCTCAAAATTTGCAAAGCGTAGACTTTTACTTCACTTTTAATTCACAATATTTTTCTAAATTAAAAATCTGAAAATTGGCAAAACTTAGAGGAAAATATCTAAAAAGTATGTGAAAGTATGTTCCTGGATTTTTTTATTTTAAGAAGCATTCTTTCTTTGTCGGATAATGTAATTACATTCTCCGATATCTTCCGATCACGAACACGTATTTTTCGACAAAATGTATTTTATTTATCCCTAAAAGTATGCAATCAGCATTAAAAATCTGCAAAATTGCATAACATACATCTATTGTTATCGTTTTTACTGCAAAACCAGCGGGTTCATTTCAATTTCTGTTACTCTTTGGAATAATCAATGTTGACGTAACTGATTAAATGTAAAATGTGAAAAATCTAGCCAACACACTTGGTGCTATAGCTCTCCAAAAATTACGATATTTGTAAATTGAAGTCTCAGGCATTGCCAAACTACAACAGTTTAAGAAAAACCAAATGGAGATTTCAATTCAGCAGACCATGGTTAACTAGTATACCAAATTTTATGAAGAACGGAACACTCCTTCTAATTTTGTCCCGTGGTTGTATGGAGTCGAATCACTGTGCATTGTACAGTCTGTTCACTAAAAAACGATCATCTGTTACACTCTGTGTAACGGTGACACATGACGGTAAATACATCAGCTGATTTTGTTTAACCGTTGTGAAGTTTGAGAATTCAATTTTAGAGCAGGCCGCCAAGTATATGGTGGCGACGCATACTTTTGTTACGAGATGGTCTAACCGCTGCGAGTTGACTGGAAATGTTGACGACGAGCTAGGCAGAGGTCCAAAACGGAAGACTTCGCCGCGGGACGATAAGGCAGTGGCCAATGTTTTTTGAAATATCCTTCAATTACCTTAAGAGGAGCGCGAAAAAACTTACCGATCATGGAATAGATATATCACTGAATACGATAAGGAAAAGACTTAAGGAAAAAAGCGTCGTGTACAATAGTGTACGGAACAAACCTCTATTATCACAAAAACATATAGAAAAACGCTTGCACTGGGCAAAGGAAAACATGAATCGTTACTGGACTAAAATAATTTTCACCGATGAATCTTGTTTTTGGTTAAACAAGAGAATGAAACGTGGTTGGTCAGAAAAAGGTGTTAAAATTGTGCAAAGAACGGTTAAGCAGCCAGCAAAGGTCCATGTTTATGGCTGTTTTTCAGCAAAGGGTTTTGGATTTTTTAAAATGCTTTACTGAAAACTTGAACGCACCAAAAATGTTAAAACTTTACGAAAAAGGCTTATTACCATCTGCGTGGAAGCTGTATAGAAAAAATAATCGCGCCTGGGTACTACAGGAGGACAACGATCCAAAGCATCGAAGTCGCCTATGTAATGAGTGGAATGAAAAAAACGATATCGAAACGATGGATTGGCCATCCCAGTCCCCCGATGCAAACCCAATCGAAAATGTTTGGTCTCTAATGAAGCAGAAAATTGCCAAAAAAAATTTTACAAAACAGTTAAAAGCTGCACTGAAAAAAATATGGAGAAGTTTTTCATCGACGTATGCACAGAATTTAGCAGCAAGTTGTGAGCGAAGATGTCAGGCTATTTTAGATAGTAATGGTGATTGGACGAACTATTAATTTACATTCCAAATATACGTCCGATAAAATTTTAAAGAAAATAATATAATAAAATAAAAACAAAAAAGTTATTCATTTTCTTGTAGTTCGAGCCCGGAGAATTTTATTCCAGCTGAATCGAAAGCGTTATTTACGTCCATGTTACGTTTCCCTATTGCACAGTATTTTTTCGTCCCTTCGAACCATCTTACTTGCCAGTGCTTCGCGAGCAGTGTCGCAGACCATAGCGATTGCGTCGACAGTGGAGGATTTTTTCCTGCATACTGGAGCGAATTGTACATACTGGACTTCTGCTGCGTCTAGCATACACAGTGGTCTGTACAAAGATGGTTCGTCTGGTTCGTCAGCCTTCGGTAGCAGGACTACCCTTTGTCGTTTCCATCTTCTAGCAAAGATACAATCTTGTAAGCATCGGGTATATAGCTGGCTGAAAAGGTAAGAGTTAGATTTCCTGCGGTTTTAGCACCTTATTTGGTATGCCGTCTAAAACTGTAGCCTTGTCTGGTTTGATTTTTCCGCCGCTTCGATGATTGTTACCGGAGGCACGTCATCATTCGTCAAGTCTTTACTAAAGTCGATGTTGTCATGTTTGCGGAAAGCTTGCCTTGCCAGTATTTTTAAGCTTTTTTGCACAATCTTGTAGGCCATTCCCCGGGGGTTTTTACTTTTCAGGACCGCCTTTTGTAATTGTTTTCTCTTTATTTTAAGGTCAGCTTGGTATTGCAGGTATTCGCCTTGCTCAGTTTGTGGCATTCAGAACGCAACGTTGTGATGTTGTCATTCCACCAATTTGCTGATGTTCGGCCATTTCCGTTTTTTCCGCGGCATAGGTGCTTCGCAGCCGCCGTGGCTCAGTTGGTTAGTGCGTTGGACCGCGAGTCGCAGGCAGCAACCTCAGGTTCAAATACTGCTTGTAATAACACCTAAAAAAATAACGGGAAAACTCGTTTTCTCTTTCGGTGGCTGTCCTCTCAGCTGGAAATGGCAAACCTCTGAGAGTAAAAATTGCTTATGAAAAAGCTCCCAACCTGCCGTTCGGAACCGGCATAAAACTGTAGGTCCCTTCAACCCGCGTACAAATTCACACGCACAACACGGGTAGTTGCGGGAAGCTAGGCCTTAGTCTCGCGTAAGCGGGCTGTCGTGCCAGTCAATTATTATTTATTATTATTATTATAGGTGCTTCGCATGTGTTTGTGATATACTATACGTACATATTGTATTAACAGTTTTCACACACTGTTCTGTGTGATAAAAAGCGATGCCAATTTCTGCACAGTTTAGCCTACAAGGTCTGTCCCACGGAAAACGAGACTGCACAAAAACAAAACCACAAATTTTGTTTGCCAAAATTCATTCATTTTATTCAAAACTAGCTGGGCCCCGCGGCTTCGCACGCAAGCTCTCTTTTTCACCCGATACAAATTGTTGACCCCGTCAGATATTGATTTAAAAAAAAACATATGTCTATTATCTTTGATGTCAAGTATTTCCAAACATTTTGAAGTCAAAAGCCCTTTAAATCATGAGTTTTCACATTTACCCTAAACAAATTCTTAACCCTTAGTTTACCATGGTAGATTTAGATTTTCAAACAAATTAAAAGCACGTTTTTATTATTTCCCGATTGAACTGCTTTTGATAAGTTTGAAGTCAGAACGCCCAATAAATCTTGTTTCTCCATACAAATTGTTAACCCATTGCTGACCCCGTTAGATTTTGATTTTCAAAAAAGTGAAAAACTCGTGTCAAATTATTTCTCACTAAAAGTACTTTCACAAAAATTTTGAAGTCAGTGGGCTCATTAATTCATGTTTTTTTACAGTTTCGTCATACAAACTTTTAACCGGTCGTTGACCCCGTCCAATTTTAATATTCGGAAAAAATGAAAAACACGTATCGAGCTATTTTACATTTGAAGTACTATCACCAAGTTTGACGTCAAAAGGCTCAAAAAAATTTGTTTTTCCAATATACTTTTGACCCGCCGGTGATCCAGTTAGATTTCAATTTTGAAAATAATGAGAAACGCAAGTCCAATTTTTTGTATTTCAAGTATTTTTGAAGTCAATAGGCCTATCGGTTCCAGTCTACCCTTAAACAAATCTTAACCCATTGTTGGTCCAGATAAATTTTGATTTTCGAAAAATTATAAAATACGTGTCGAATTATTTTTGATTTAGAGTATTTTCAGGAAGTTCGAAATCAATATGTCTCTTAAATCACTTTTCTTCATACAACACTTTAACACATGTTTCACCCCTTTACACCCCGAATTTCAAAAAAGCTCGTCTTAGCGGAGGTTCATTTTTCAAGAATTACCTACATTTCAAATTTCATGTTTGTAGCTTCAGCGCTTTGGGCTGAGCGATGATGAATCAATCAATCAATCAGTCAGTCAGGACAAACAATCTATGTATATAAAAAGGGAGGCGGTACCACGCCCCCTTGTCCAATGCTTATAACTTTGCCCCTTGACCAACACTGATCAAATATCATCAGTAGAATGACACATCTATGAAACAACGGTACACCAAATTTCAATGCTGTGCGGCTTACAATTCCGAAGCTATTCCATATAAAAGACTTGAGTTGTATGGGCGGTGCCACGCCCCCTTGTTAAATACGCGACCCATTCTCTCTGTCAAAATATGTGACTAAATGGTGGGTTCGTACTAAGTTTCATGGATGTAAGACTAACAGCTCCAAAATTATGCGGATAGTTTCGGTCAAACAAATATGCCACGCCCCCTTGTTCAACGCCCAACAAATTTTAACAGTAGAATGACACTTCTATGGGACGATGTCATACCGAATTTCAATGCTGTGCGGCTTACAATTCCGAAGCTATTCCATTTAAAAGATTTGTTATTAAGCGGCAGCGATCAGCTGAGGAGCCTCCGGCAGCGGTCAAACGCGCCAGGACCTTTCAGACCCCAACGGTCGGTAAACGTAGCTTTCGTTCCTTCAGAGAGGCTGCTAAAGATAGCCTCACTCTGGCGGTCATTGATCGCAGCAACGCTGACGGCTCGATCTCGCCCAAAAACTGGCCACTAGTGGAAAAAAAGCTGTGGCCTGCCTATATCGAGGTGTTGGCCAAGAATCCGGGCCCACCACCGTGCTGTCGCGATTTTGGATGGTTCCAAAATCGCGTAAAGCTGACTTCGTGTGCGGATCAGCGCTCTGCCGAGCTTTATTCGCTGGCAATCGCAGGCATTGGCGAAGTCTGGCCTGGTGCACGGCTTGAGGCCGTAACAAGGGACAATATCCCAAATCGTCCCCGCTCCCGGACGTGGGTGCCGGCTATTTATTCCGACCCTGGGACTATTCTACAGCTGATTAAGCTGGGTAATCCTGACCTACCTACCGCCGACTGGAAGGTGGCCAAACTTGGTGAGGCCGTGGGTAACTCGCGTCTGATGGTCATCATCCTAAACGAGGAATCCCTAGCCCCCCTTGCTGCAAGGAAGGGTGAGATTAACTTTTGTTTTTCTCATCTGACTTTGCACGTCTAGCGCCAAGACACTAATGTGGTTACTGACGCACAGGCCATGGAGGTGTCAGAAGGGGAAGAGGTGGGTAGTGTTACGTCCGAGGAATCCACGTCATGCATGGTTCGTGACCTGTTTGGTGGACCCTCCGAGGACGAACTGCTGCTATCTTCCCACTCCGACGACGCAGACAGCACTATTGTCGCGCAGTCGGACCCTCCCACGGGTGGTCATGAAAGTGGTGCAAATTAACTTGCACCACTCCAAAGCGGCATCTGCCGCACTTCTCCTCCGACTCTCAAAAAATGGGGAGGAGATAGCGCTCGTGCAAGAACCCTGGGTCTGCAACGGGCGCATTCGTGGTCTCAACGCACCAGGATACAGCACTCTGTATATAACCTGCGGAAGTAAAAACAGATCCTGTATCCTCATTAAAAACATATTAACGCGTTTGTACTTTCCAATTTCAGTGATGCGGACAATGTAGTGGCGGCGCTGGAAGTACCTGGCTCCACGATATGGGTTGCATCGACATACATGGCCCACGATGACCCCGAGGATCCACCCCCGATTCTGCTGAAAAATGCAGTGGCGGCGGCCAAGAGGAACAAAATGCCATTGGTTATCGGCACAGACGCCAATGCGCACCACACCATTTGGGGCAGTTCTAACATAAACCCGCGAGGTGAGTCACTCTTTGATTTTATTGTTAGAACCAATTTATACGTCGTAAACACTGGGCATGAGCCCACTTTTATTACCTCGGTTCGTAAAGAGGTTCTTGATTTGTCATTGGTTAATGAATTTGCCACTAACTTGCTCAAAGAATGGAGAGTCTCCACAGAGCATTCTTTTTCTGACCACAGGTACTTAGATTTCCGAATAGAAGTCTCAACCACTCTGGTCACCCCTTATAGAAATAGAGTTCGAACTGACTGGGAAAAGTTCAGAAACATTTTTGCGAGATCACTGCCAACTGATGGTCCCAGTGGGATTAACTCAGTCCAGAAGTTGGATAATGCGGTAGCATCCCTCACAGCTGCTTACAAGGTTGCCACCGTGGAGTCTTGCCCTGTGAGACCACTCTGGGGTAAAACTAAACCTAATTGGTGGAACTCTGAGGTAGCTGTGCTTAGAAAGGAGTGCCGCAAACTTTTCAATCGTGCTAGAGCGACAAACGACTGGTCCGTATATAAAGCCAGACTAAAGCTTTTCAAAAAAGCGGTGAGATCTGCTAAGCGATCCTCCTGGAGGCAGTTCTGCCAGAACATAGACTGCAATTCTGAGGCCAGTCGCCTTCGCAAGATCCTCGCTTCCTGTCCAGCGATCCCCAGCTTCCTGCAAAGGGAAGATGGCTCCTGGACAACGTCAAGCCAAGAGTCAATTGAACTCCTGGTCGATACTCATTTTCCGGGTAATAGCGGTACTGGCGAAACTATCCTGGGTACATTAAGTTCAATCTGCACACACCATAATATGGGGGTGCAAGACATAGTTAGCAGCGAAAAACTGCACTGGGCCATAAATAGTTTTCTGCCTTTCAAGTCTCCGGGGCCCGACGGTATCATCCCAGCTGATCTGCAGCACACATCAGAATTGGTCGTGCCGTGGCTTCTGGAGATTTTTGTAGCTATTCTACACTTCTCTCATATTCCTACCACTTGGACTGAGGTAAACGTGATCTTCATACCTAAAGCGGGGAAGATCTCACACTCGAAAGCAAAAGATCACAGGCCCATTAGCCTGTCATCTTTTCTTCTCAAAGTCTTTGAAAGGCTCATTGACTTGTACATTAAGGACAAAGTGGGTCATCTTCTTTCACCCAATCAACATGCATACACGAAGGGTAAGTCCGTTGAGACGGCTCTTCATGCTCTCGTAGGGCAGATTGAATACTCCCTCCTTTTCAGAGAATTCACATTGGTGTCTTTTCTCGACATTGAGGGAGCTTTCAACAATATTATTCCAGCGGCCATTACTGGCTCAATGACCAACCTGAAACTGTGTAAGCCGATAGTGGACATAGTTCACTTCATTTTAACAAATAGGGTTATTAACTCTTCGCTAGGTCACTCCTCCGTCAGGAGGTGGGTCTCCAGAGGCACCCCGCAGGGTGGAGTCCTTTCTCCCCTCCTTTGGAACATAGCTATAAATGACCTGCTCTTGCAACTGAGCCGTACGGGGTGTAAGGTAGTTGCATACGCAGACGATGTGGCTATAGCGGTATCTGGGAAGAACCTTCCGACACTGGTCGATCTTCTTCAAGGTGCCCTGAACCTATTGGGATCTTGGTGCTCTAGGAACGGTATGGGCGTTAACCCATCCAAAACCGATCTGGTCCTCTTTACAAGGAAGCACCAAGTTCCTACTTTTGACCCGCCCTCTCTTAACGGGACTAGTCTAACTGTCAGCTCGCAGGCCAAATACCTTGGTCTACTGCTGGATAGGAAACTAAACTGGAAAGCGAACATACTGGAAAGGGTTCGCAAGGCCACTGTTGCACTGTACTCTTGCAAAAGAGCAGTTGGTAAAAAATGGGGTCTTCAGCCACGTATTATGTACTGGTTGTACATCTCAGTGATAAGACCAATTCTTTTCTATGGAGCAATAGTATGGTGGAATGCCCTGGATAAGGGGATCAACCAGAAACCTCTGGACTCAGTTCAAAGATCGGCGGCGCTCATAATAACTGGGGCCATGCGATCGGCACCGTCCAAAGGTCTCTACGCCCTGCTTCACTTTCTCCCTGTTGACCTTTTCGGTAAACAAGTGGCTACCCTCTCTGCAGTGAGACTAAACACCATCAACAGATGGACACGTACTGACTTCGGTCACTGCCAAATTCTGGACAGCTCACCTGACCTACGTGACAACATAGATTACTCGTTACCATCATTAGTTTTCGACTCTAGATTCTCAACCCACATACCTCTCAGGAAGGAGTGGGAACAAGATAAGGTTCCGAAAACTGGAGTATGTTTTTTCACTGACGGCTCCAAATTGGATGGAACAGTAGGGGGTGGAGTTATGTGCGTAAATCCACCCATGGAAGAATGTTTTCGTCTTCCAGACTACTGCAGCGTCTTCCAAGCGGAAGTTCTGGCCATTTTCAAAGCCCTGACTATGCTAAAGCAATGCAACCCTCCGGAAGGTACGATCCGTATTTTCACTGACAGCCAGGCAGCAATTAAAGCCCTCAAGAAGGTTTCGACTACATCGAAAGTGGTTACTCTTTGCCGCTCCCTACTAAATGAGTTAGGGTGCGTGTACAACATCTCCCTTATCTGGGTACCGGGCCACAAAGACACCAGTGGAAACTGTGCAGCTGATGAGCTTGCCAGACGTGGCACCACTCTCCCGCACTCCAATTCCGTGGTTACGGTAGGAATTCCCCTTGCTTCCTGCAAACTAACGATCTGTTCCCTCTTCCTCGATAAGGCCAATAGGCGTTGGCAAAATTGAGAGCACATGCACCATTACCAAACAGCTCTGGCCTGTTCTTAATCTTAGGCGTACAAGAGCACTTGTATTGCTTAGCAGGCAACACATTGGCACGGTCGTCGCAATCCTGACTGCCCACTGTCTTTTCGGACGCCATGCTTCCAGACTAGGTGTCAATCTTTGGGACTTCTGCCGCAGTTGTCACAATGAAGAGGAGGAGGAATCCATCAGCCATCTTCTCTGCAACTGTCCGGCTCTATCTAGACGTAGATGGAAAACCCTAGGTTCTCCTTTCTTCGACAACCTGAATGACCTCAGTTCAGCTAGAATCAATGCATTGCTTGAGTTCATTCACTCTTCGAAATGGCTTGAATAGGCCTCTCGGATTGCAGTAGACAGACCTCTCAACTTGTGGTATCACAACGGGCCCATTCCGCGGCCTATGTGTGTCTCTCGGCAAGTCCCAGGCCAAGACAGCCACTTTAACCTAACCTAACCTAACCTAAGACTAACAGCTCCAAAATTATGCGGATAGTTTCGGTCAAACAAATATGCCACGCCCCTTGTTCAACGCCCAACAAATTTTAACAGTAGAATGACACTTCTATGGGACGATGTCATACCGAATTTCAATGCTGTGCGACTAACAATTCGGAAGCTATTCCATTTAAAAGATTTGAGTTGTATGGGCGGTGCCACACCCCTTTGTTCAATACCCACCTTATTCCCTCTGCCGAAAGATATGATTAACTGGTAGGTTCATACCAAGTTTCATTGATGTACGACTTACAGTTCTGCTGCATAAAAAATGTGCCACGCCCCTTGTTCAACGCCCATAAAATTTTAACAGTAGAATGACACATCTATGAAACGACGGTACACCAAATTTCAATATTGTGCGACTTACAATTCCGAAGATATTCCATTTAGAAGATTTGAGTTGTATGGGCGGTGTCACACCCCTTTGTTCAATACCCACCTTATTCCCTCTATTGAAGGACATGATTAAATACTAAGTTTGTACCAAATTGAATTGATGTGTGACTTATGGTTCCAAAGTTATTGTCTAAAAATGTATTCTTGTGGTGCCACGCCCTGTTTTGCCGACTTTTCTTTTTTTATAAACCTTCACGTAACAATTTCAAACAAACCCGCCAAAGTAAGTATCCAAGTTGGTCCAGTCGTTTTCAAGTTATAAGCAGTCAAACGGACCACGTTTCATTTTTATACATATACTAGCTAGATAGATATAGAATAGTGTCCTTCTGCTTCAATATAACATTTTGGACGATTAATTAGATCATCGAACGATTTTTTGATGCCATCCGTATCCATCGTCTTCAAAATGTCGGTCGTCGCCTTTTGAATCGTTTCAAGATCGGGATATGGTTGTCCTTTCATCGACAAATGCATTTTACCGAACAAATAGAAGTCACTCGGAGCCAATTCAGGTGAGTAGGTTAGTTAGGTTAGTTAGGTAGTTAGGTGAGTACTTAGTTGATGGTAAAAATTGAATTTTTGACCAAAAAATCGATTACCAAGTTGGCGATTTTTCGTAATTAGTCAATTTGTGCGGAACAAAGCGCGCGCACATCTTCCGCAGATGTATGCCTGTGAAACTTTCGCAAACTGCTCGTTAATGGTGGCACATATTTCGTCTTCCGATGTCACTTCGTCCAGATCACGATATACGACAGTTGGTGTCGGCTGATTGGCTACTGAACTGGAGGAGTATTTCGGCCTTTGCCATTGTTCTGATTTTCCTCACATCGCTGTACTCGATCAGTTCCGGTTCCACTTTCAAATTCTCGCCGATTACCGCATCTATGCGAATTGATCCAGGAATCGTTTTGACTCGCTCGACCACCACCTTTGTTTCGACCGCTGTTTTTTTGCGTACTGCATCACAGTTTCTCTTGGTAGCACTATTAGGTTCGGCTCGTCTCTTATATCTGGGCGGTGAGCTATCGCACTGAAATTTTTATGGTAGATAGTAAAAAACGCGTAAGTCACTAAAAAACGCGGAGTTGTCTAGTTTTTAAGTTATTTAGTTTTAAAAATCACAGAAATCGTCTCGCAAATTGACACTTCTTCTTCCACTCCATACAACTGGCATTCGCAATAGCAAAAAAGCTGAAGAAATATTGACAGCATTGCCATATTGAAATGTTGAAATTCAGTATACATGTACATTTTATATGTGAATTTGTGGTTGAAGACACAATTCCAACAAAGGCCGGTAACGCAAAAAGAATTATAATGCAGAAATACTGTTAGCACTTTACTGATGCTCCGGCGCACTACTTAGTTGCTCCTATTAGGGTTATTTTTCAAGCGCCCGGCCGAAGGCCGGCCCCACAGAAGGGATTTGAATGCAGAAATACTGTTAGCACTTTACTGATGCCTGGCGCACTAGTTGCTCCTATGAGGGTTATTTTTCAAGCGCCCGGCCAAAGGCCGGCCACACAAAAGGAGTTTGAATACAGAAATACTGTAAATATTTCACTGAATCTGAAGCCCTACTTGCACTTAAGAGGGTTATTACCCCTCTCCCCTCTTTTTCCACCTAACCGCGCCACCTTATTGGCAGGTAATTACAAGTTTTCTCGCTTCGAAGGTAAAATTTAAAAAATTAATTTTAAAAAAACTATATATTTCCGACGGTTTTCCTTTCAAGGGGGGTATATGGGGACCCCCCCTACCCACCCACAAAATTGTATCCCCTCCTCGACCGTCCAGATATAAGAGTCCTTCCTTAGGTTCAAATGGCAACGCTGCCCGTAAGTTCTCTAATTTTGACTATTTATATTTCAGTACGTAATATTTTCGGTTGTCCTTACTGAGGAACGCACCGATGGTAGATACTAACAGATCTTTGTGGTGTATTGGGTAAGCCTGCGCTCACCCTCAACCTGTTTTCAGGCTTGTATAAGCTTTACGCTCTGATGGAGGTGAGTGCTGGTCACTTGTAATACCCCTGTGCTCTATTGACACACGTCCTTCGCAAGGAATCTTCACTTGAATCAGGGACGGACGCAGAAAAAAATTTTGGGGGGGTTCGATCGAAAAAATTGGATAATTAAACAGTTCGGCTCTAACAAAACGTAACGTTTTATTTGTGTTTGACAAACTTAATATTTATAACTTATGATTGTTCATTGAATCGCGTGTTGATTGGCGGTTTGCGAGTTTTATTTTCCAAAAAATAAACACAAGACAAAAATCAATTTTTGGGTAAAAGTAGCTAAAAATTGTGATCATAATTAAAAAAATAATTTATTTTCACTCAATTGGAATTTTATTTAACGTTATAATATTTTATAATATAAGAAGCATTAATTGACAGCACACGAATCAAATGATGAAATTGCAATACATATGATCTACTGCCTTTAATATTAGGCAGACTATTTACAGAGTGATGTCAATTCTTCTTGTTCTTTTTGCGAGAATATCCAGAATTTGATCACTGGTAACATTCACATCTCTGTGAATGTTAAGAAGCGCCAGTCCATTCAGTCGTTCCTCTCCAGTCCGGTTGCGCAAGTAAGTTTTTAACCTTCGCAAAGTGGAGAAGGACCGTTCACTAGAGGCAACTGTGACCGGTAGTGTCCCACAAATTTGAAGAAGCCTGTATATCTGGCTGTAAAATCTTCTATTGCAAACGTCCAAAGCTTCGATGAATGTTTTTGGCCGTTCTTTTTCAGGAATGCTTGAACAGAAACTGGAATAAAAAACCAATTAATAAATCAAATAGACCCTTTTTTGTAACTGCGAAAAACTGATGATTACCTTTTCCACAGCTTGATGTCTAATTGCAAGTCCTCCGTAGACCCGGTGATGTCGTTCGGCCATTTTTCTTCAAAAACATGGGCGGTTTTTTAATTTCTTCTTCATCAAGTTCTGCGCATTTGGCTGGAATGATATTCTGTATCATTGACAACAGTGCTCGATGTTCGAGAAATCTCGTGTCCAGTTCTTCCAGATATTTATCCAAAAATGGAATAAATATTGATCGTCGATAATATTCTTCAGCATTTCCAAAATAGTTGTCACGATTGTTTTGACGTCCTACTCGCCGAGGAACAGTTAGCTCGATACCAACCTTCACAGCAATTTGAGTCGCTGACTGGAACATTTCCGCAAATTTTTCGTCGGCCCTGGCACGCATCTTCTTTATTTCTTCGTGAACATTGTTCGCATATTAGACGCATTCACTTAAATCGCAATCTTCTTTTTGCAAATTCTGGCTCAGGTTCTTCGTCAAGCTGAATACCGGTACCATTACAACCAATGCAACTATGAATTGCGCTGTTTGGATGGAAGCAAGCAAGCTGTTTGGCTGTACTCCATCTGTTTTTGATCTCAGCTCATTTAATTCTTCGAGCGTCAAGCAGATGAATTCCAGTGCTTCATGAAACAATCCCAGAGAAGCAAGATGTTCGACCCAACGCGTTTCACAAAATTTTAGAAGACGTGTCTGCTTGGCACTAGGATTTTCTGCCAGGATATGTTTTTTCAACAAATTTCCAGCTTTGCTCGACAGACGAAAGAAGTTGACGACTTGCTTGACTGTTCCAATGCAGTTCCGAATCGGCGTAATGTCGCACGCATGGGTAATTGCCAGATTTAGGTTGTGATTGGCACAATGAAGATAAAGAGCATCTGGACATGTCTTCTTTACAATAGCTGCACAGCCTTTCAACTCTCCACTCATTGCTCGAGCTCCATCATAACCTTTAAAGTAAAACGTTAAAATCCTTATAGTGATCCAAGTTTTAATTAGTTCATATGAGTTTTAATTTGATTTAATTTTTCAATTAGCTAATTTAAGTTTTTTTGAGTGAATGTGAGTTATACTACATTAAATATTAGAGAAAAATATTTTTTATTTAATACATTAATGTTTAAAATTATATAATGATATTTTATAGTAATTCAATTTTGAATTAGTTCATTTGCGTTTTATCCTTGTTAATTTGAGTTTTATCCAGCTTACCTTGCCCTTTTATGAAATGAGTGTCCACTCCAAGTTTCTGCAAAGTTGTAAGCAGCGTATTTGCAAGGCCGGCGCCAGTCACATCCTCTACAGGAACGAAGCACAAGAAATCTTCTCTGATCGTGTGTCTCCCTTTGATTTCTTGAATGAACCTAGCTCCAATCGTGAATTGTTCAATTCCACTTACATCAGACGTTTCATCTGCGGTTACAGTGAAACATTTCGTCTCATTGATGCGTCTCACCAACTCTCTTGTGATGATTTCCGCTCCAGCATCAATGATCTCGTTCTGAATTCTATGGCTCAAGTATGTTGCATTACAACCAGCCACTTTTAAATGTTCTTGCAGTGCTACATCTCCACTATCCACAGAAAAACGCAGAAGTGCCCTGAAATTCCCGTCGTTCTCTTCTGGAATTTCCAGCGCCAATGGGCCATCATCTCGACGTCCTCGTAGCGCCTGCAGCAGAACAAAACCGCACGAATGATGGGAGCAAGTTTCCGTCTGTTTTCCAATTGCAGCCGTTTTCGGCTCTGATCGATCTCGACAATGACATCATTTTTCTTATTTTCATAAATGAGCTTAAAATTCTGTGCATCTTCAAGGGCGTCCAAGTGATATTTTTTCGTTTGGTGTTCTTTAAATCTCTCTAAAGCTCTCTTCCAATCTTTAACACAAGTTTGCACAAATGAACTCAAACGTTCATGTTTTCCTTTTCCAACTTCTTTTTGCGCAAATAAAATGCAAACTCGACAATAAGCGCCGTCTTCAGAGGCTGAGTAAGTGAGCCAAGGATACTTTTGTAACCACGAAAGTTGGAATTTCAGATTTTTTTTGTTCATTTCCGTTGCTGGAAACACAAAATCAGCATCCGGTGTCCATACGTTTACAAGGAGATCGTACATTTCGGTATTTTCAAGTTTTCTTCTACAGAACCATTGAACATCATGGACATGATCTTGAAATTTCTGAGACTTCTGAAATTCATAAAAATGTTTTCTTCGATTTACACAGTATTCGTTTGAAAAAATTTAGTTTATTGGTTT
Organism: Melieria crassipennis; assembly: GCA_963668005.1. Lineage (NCBI taxonomy): Eukaryota > Metazoa > Arthropoda > Insecta > Diptera > Ulidiidae > Melieria > Melieria crassipennis. The sequence continues at coordinate 32,302,731 of OY764963.1, read as the reverse complement.
TTTCTCGCAAAAATGATTTTAACAGCCCTATTCTGGCACTACCGTAACAATTGTTACCCCCCGTAACAATTGAATTGAATTTGATTGTTTCCGTATTCTGGAAAAATGGTGACAAGAAGAAAGTTCAAACAATTCACCACTCGAGGTGAAAGCTCTTTTACTGTCGAAACAGCTGTTTTTTGTATTTTTTCTGTCAAACTGTAAAAAATAAACAAACAAAAAATGGCAAATGCAGATAATCTGGCGAAGCAAGTCTTTTTTTTGTGTTTCTTCACGATGTATGTATATATTCTTTTGGTTTTTAGAGGTCCTAAGTTTAAGCGCACGACGCGCAGTGTCGCGAGTAGGGACAAAAATCAAAAAAATGAATTTCGTAATTTCTACATTTACGAAATTCATTTTTTATAATAATAGGTTTGTAGTACTGAAGTAAATACCTCAAATTACTAAAATGTGAAAACGGATTTAAAAAATATCAATTTATATACCGATGGCAGGCCACCAAACTTGCACTTTGTGAAGGTGGGTGACTTGGGTAGAAATTATTGCAATTTGTTGAATGTAAGTTCGAGGTCTCTTATTGAAAAATTTCCCATGGAACCTTATGTTAAGTAAATATATTCTATAAATATACTATTTTTTCAACTCTGTGGAAGCTTTCCCTCTTTTGTTCTGCTTTCCATATTCCTTGGACCGTTACTTAAAGAAACGTCAATTCGTAGGAATAAAAGTGCAGTGTCATCAAACTTTAGATAAACTTTAAAAAAATACTCCTTCTCACTCCTTCGAGATTTTACAGTGTCATATAGCTGAAAGTATGTATTAATAGAAACCATGGACTTTAGCTGCACAAACTTGCACGTTTTTAAGAAATTCAACATTTTCAGTGGCGTATGCAGTCAAAAATAGGGTCCTTTTTGCAACATGGTTGGCAGGAAAACATAGCGACCACTGCTGCGTTTCGCTTGAGCTATAAATTTTTGTTTGTAATAATATGCAAACACCACTTGGTTTTGAAAAATTACAAAAAAAAAGGTAGATTCGTTGGAAGGCTTCGGTAATACTGGATGGCTCGCCATCGAATCAAGGCAACTTTCGAAAAGAAGCAAAACTGGTTAATGTCTTCAGAACCAATTATAGCAGTTAATAGGAAAATTAAAGGTAAACATGAAAACCGAAACTCTGATATTATGCAATTTAAAAAAATTTAATTTAGAATTTTGTCAAAAATAGATGTAGAGGGTTAAATTTGAATAATTCATCATCGGAAACCGATTGTCCCAGCAGTACAGATTAACAAATTGTAATTTTTAATGAAAATATATGCTATACTGAATTAAATAAGAGATGTTATTATTTTCTATTTGGGTTTAAAATTACTTAGATGCGCATAAGTATGAACAGATATTTGTAGATTTTTCAAAATTTCTTTTTTTTATAACAAGGGTATTTGTAAGTCGATCGAAAAAATTTTTGGCATATGTGTTTATATTGATGATATGATATGCTGTACCAAATTTCATCAATATATCTTTTATAGTTTTCGAGATACTGTTAACTTAGTATTTGGTTTGTATGGGAGGTGGGGGTGTCCGTGGGGCGATTGAAGTAATTTTTGGTGTATTAACTTCTCTTTATAACAAAATCATATGTACAAAATTTTATTGCCGTACGACTATTCCTTCTATTTTTGTCCCTCGCTACTATGGACTCGTGACACTGTGCGTCGCGACGCAGGAGAAGCTGAAGCATTTTTTTTTGCAGTTTCTCAAGGCGCATTTGAACACGAAATTTGAATTTTATAATTTTTGTATGCTTGTCACCTGCTCCTACGGAGGTAACAAATTTCGAAACAATTGTCACCTTTTGAGCTTTTGAATTTGCTCCAGAATACCAAAAAGTGACAATTGTTACCAAGTATTCAATTGTTACCGAGGTGACTATTGTTCCGGTTGCCAGAATAGGGCTGTAAAAATCATTTTTTATAGTCAGTTTCAAAAAAAAAAAAATCGTCACTAGTGAGATTTGAACCCGCGATGAATAAGTGGGGAGCTTGCGCTCTAACCGCTCTGCCACAACATATTTGATGTCAACATGTAAAGTATCTTACACTGTAAAATTTGAAATCCATTTCTTTATATAGATTAAAAATTCAAAACGAGTCAACGAATTAGAATTGTATTATTTTAAAACCTCACTGCAAACCGTCAAACAGTACATCAATAAAATATGATGTAATTGTACGAAAGTCTGTTCAGTGAATTTCGAGCGGAAAAAAGTTCCTGTACTTTCCACGTTCATGAAAATTTTATAAAAAAGAAAATGATATAACGCATTCAATTTAGTTATTAAACTTAAATTTCAATCAACATTGTACTGGGTGAAAATTCAAAATACTTACTATGGGCTCCGGTTGATGATCATTTTCCTCGTCATGCTGCGATTTTTTTTGCTGTTGATACTTCTTCGGCCTGTTCAAATGATCGTTCGTGTTCGCGTTTACCATTTGCATTAGTCGGTTTAAAAAAGGATGTTATTTTAAAAGGTGCCATTTTTATTGACGACGAAGCAAACGCATGTCAACACTAACAGCCCTATTCTGGCACTACCGTAACAATTGTTACCCCCCGTAACAATTGAATTGAATTTGATTGTTTCCGTATTCTGGAAAAATTGTGACAAGAAGAAAGTTCAAACAATTCACCACTCGAGGTGAAAGCTCTTTTACTGTCAGCTGTTTTGGTACTTTTTCTGTCAAACTGTCAAAAAATAAACAAACGAAAAATGCATCTTTCTCGCACTACAGTAGGTTGCGAGTCGTCTAACGATAGTACTATTAATACATGTGGCATGATAATAACACTCAATTACTACTGTGGTCTTGACCAGAAAAGTTGTGAAAATAAACTGAAAATTACGAAATAAAGTGGAATGAATCATATTTGTAATGTATCCAACTTGTGATGTGGACGATTTAGTTTATACGGTTGAAAGACCGTGTGCTGTAAGGGCTTTTGAAAAAGTCTGAGATTTCGGGGGGGGTCCGGACCCCCCGGACCACCCCCCTGCGTCCGTCCCTGACTTGAATACATAAATATGTAGGTATGTGCATTTATGTTTTTCGCGCAGAAAGTAGAATTATTCAAAATGTATTGCTGACCACTCATCAATCGTATTTTTACTTACTAAAATCACACCCCGTTAACCCCACGGAGTTGTCGTAAACATGTTTTAGCCTTAGCTTTTAACTCTTCGTAGCATGTTTTAATTTCCGTAAAGAAAAAACATTTTTGGCATTTTATTCTTGTAGCTTGCTAAGTTTTGATGGTAAAAATGAAATTTTGTTGAGTTCCGGCTTTATCTAACTATATTGTTACGAAAATTAGTTCTTTAGGCTTATTCGTCTATGGATTGTGCTTGAAAAATAGAACACACTTCAATTACTCAGCGCAAAACACAGTCAAAAACCAACAATCACTTTATTTACAAATTTACACTTTGCTTGCTACTACTTATTGGACTATTCCGTGTTTCACCGTTGCTTGTTCAAATAAGACTGTTCCTCTGCGTTGAACCCGGCTGCCTTTTATACTTGTCTGCTTATCGCGCCGATTGTTCTCGCACATTCCAATTCCACATAAATTGTAATGTTTTGTGGAACACTTTTATCTGCTTTGTCAAGTTTTTTGTTGGCTTAAAATATCAAGTATGTTGTCGCAAACATGTATGTTGTGCCAAAAGCCAAGCCCCGGACGAACTACCACAATTCGACTCTGCTGCATTGCACTGCAACAACGATTTTTAACCGTCAGTTAAGAGAAGGGATTGTTTTGTTTATTTGTTGCTTACTTGCTAAATGTTTTTCACTGAATAAATGGACTGAATTGGCAAATGTTCGTTAAAATCTACCACTTTTTATTCAAATCTACCATTTTCTTTTTAGAAAATTTTACCACTTTTTAAAATTTTCAGTCTGAGCACTGATCACAGTACGGAGTCTCTTCCAACCCAATGGGTTTGTATGTATGTATGTTTGTGGGTGTGTACTCGCTCCATTCCGGCCAGGTCTGAAGTGCCCGCACAGCTGACATTTAACCTTTGACTGTGCGCTGCGTCTGTGCTCCTTATATTTCCTTTTCTGCATGTTTAGCCCACAACTACACGGAACGAAAAACGTTCAAAAATGTGTGAATTTGTGCATAAACTGTATGCACATATTCATAATTTTTGAACCAGTGAACGCGTTCATAAAAAGCTTATGAACGCATTCATAAGCCTTCGGGTTTACCGAACGCTCATGAATGCGTTCATAAATTCTATGAACGCATTAATAAGCCTTGTACATAAACCCGAACGTTTATGAACGAAATTCATAAAATATTTGATTTTATTCATACAAAATTCCTGGAATTCAAAATCCCTAAAAAATTTAAAACATTGGCATATTTTTGAATGTTTAGTTTATTTGAAAAATTCTAATACTTTTTATGGAAACTTACAAAATACAAGGTGCAACCCAAAGTAAACAGGACTTTTATAAAATAAAGAAAACGGATGATTATTTTTGTATAATTCTTTTTATTTATTCAAAATACTCTCCTTCTGCTTCGATACAACGTTTTGCACGGTCCAAAAGCATTTGGAATGAGTGTTTTAGGTCATCGGCCGGCATCGCCTTCAGAATGTTGGTACAAGCCTTTTGGATGTCCTCAACGTCCTTATAACGGTTTCCTTTCATCGGCAAATGCAACTGACCGAATAAGTAGAAGTCACAGGGAGCCATATCAGGCGAATACGGTGAATGATTGATGGTAAAAATGCGATTTTTGGTCAAATAATCGGTCGTAACTAGGGCTCTGTGAGCCGGTGCATTATCATGCAATAAACGCCAACTTCCTTCCTCGCGATATTCTGGCCGAATACGACGAATGCGATGCACCAAACGCTTCAAAACTTCAACATAAAACAAAGCGTTAATTGTTTTTCCCGGTGGAACAAACTCTCGATGAATTATTCCCTTTGAATCGTAGAAACAAATGAGATGAGTTTTGATTTTTGACTTCTCACGGCGGGTTTTTTTCGGATTTGGCTCATCTGGGTGCTTCCATTCGGCACTTTGACGCTTTGTTTCGGGATCATATTGAAAGCACCACGTTTCGTCACCGGTTACGATGTTGAACAAGAAATTTGGATCACGTCTGGCTTCCCGAACGATGTCTTTTGCGTGCTCAATTCTCTGCGCTTTTTGGTCGTCGGTTAAAGTGTGCGGAATGAAGCGAGAACACACTTTACGGAGACCCAAATGTTCGGTTAAAATGCGATCAATTGATGTTTTGGAGATGTTCAATTCCATTTCCATCAATTCCAATGATGATTTTGGCTGCATTTTGATAAAATCACGCACAGTTTTGATGGCATCGTCAGTAATCACAAATTTCGACTGGCCGACGTGTTCGTCGTCATTCAAGTCTTCACGACCATTCTTGAATCGATTCAACCACTCATTAACACGGCCACGGGATAAACAATCATCACCATAAACTTGCTTTAACAATTTAAACGTTTCGGTAAAAGTTTTACCAAGTTTAAAACAGAACTTAATATTAGCTCTTTGTTCGATCGACATTCTCGTACCAAAGTTAAAAACATACTGTCACATTGAGCGGGATATTTCGGCGTCTACTAGACCAAATGTCATGAAATTTAGACAGTATGTGAATGAAAGATGTACCTTTCCAACGCATGTCCTCACACATAGATGGCGCCACCAGAAACGTCCCTATTGCAAAAGTCCTGTTTACTTTGGGACGCACCTTGTATGAAAGTGAGTTATAGTAAACATGTTAAGTAATTATGAATAATATTTCTACAAATGCATATTTTGTTTATTAATTATACATAAATATGAATAATTAATTTTTTAATATAATAATGATATACAAATTCAATAAATTTTCGTTTTATAATAAACAGCATATGGCCGCCACCCGCACCTTTGACTGCTAAAAGGAAATTGACAATGAATAGCAACGAAATAATATGAAAATAAATAAAATAATAATATAAAGAATTTATTTAATTGAATTCGACTTACCTGTCTCGCTTACCTGTCTCGCTGGCTGGTAACGCTCATCTACTTCTATCGCTAACCACATGAAGCAGATGAGAATTACAAGAATCGCACAAATGCGCTCTTGGCAGGCAATGGCAAAACCTCAAAGTGTGAAAGAAAAAACTGCCAATCGCCGTTCGGATTCGGCGTGGCCGAACGAATGGTTTATCAACGAATTTCAGAAACTTTATGAACGTGCTCAAAAACTGATTCATAACGTTTATGAAAAAAATCAAAAAATTTATGAATGTTTCATAAAAAGTTCAAAATAAAGGTAGCCTGGCCGCTCGGCTCGTACCCGAACCAAAAATGTGAGATTCGGCTTTTATGAAATGGTTTATGAACGAAGTTTCAAAAATTTTATGAACGCGCTCATAAACATGTATGAACTGTTTCATACATTTTATGAAAAAATTAAAAAAATGTATGAATTTTTCATAAAAAGTTCAAAATAAAGGTTTATGAACGCCGTTCATAAGATTTTCATGAATTATTTTTACCCGTGTACATATGTTCTCGCGACGCAAACGCATGGCTGGCTGGGTAGGGGGTGGGAGCCGAGAATGTACTCCTGTTGACGGTTTGAAATGCCACATACGCATTTGCTGTATCAGCTAGGGGGGTTCCCAGCACGTGCGGCAGTATTCAGCCAATTCCATTCTTGCTGTTGCTATTCCGCGCCGACATATTAATATTTATGCCGCTGCAGCATTTCCCCAATGCCAACCGCCATATGCAAAGTCGGAAAATGTATGTAAAATTGAGGCAAAAGCGGGAGTACTTAAAATTCGATAGCGCTGGAAGTTAAAAGCGCGTTGTTATCTTTCACGCTTTCACGCTCGTTGTTAATACATTGGCTATTAAACGAATGTAATGGATATCGAAAAGGAAGGTGTGGCATGTAGCACAATTCTATTTGAAAACTGCTGGAAAGAATTCAAAAGTAACGCGACTTAACTGAATGAAAGTTTTGCCACAGAAGAGTTGGCATAAATGCAGCAAAGCGAACCCTCTTGAAAAAATAAATGAATATGCTGTTAAATAGAGGATTGGCTCCTGAATCTAACAAACTAAAAATTTTGCCTGGGGAACGCCCATAAAAGGCGTGGCTCGGAGTCAAAGTTCAAAGTTTTTACTAAAAAAAATCAATTCATCTCTAATTGATTCACACGATGTGGGTATCAAACGAACGGTTTTCATACCTTTCTTCTGGAGTGAAGCATTAGATACGTAAGATGTACCAATAAAAAGTTGTAATCGAAACAAATTTTTTGTAATAACATTTTTTTTTCAAGGTACATAAGTTTGTTACCATATTGTAGGCTGTGGGATTCACTTTATAATGAAATATAAAAATGTATACTTTTGTTTTTTCTGAATATATTTTTAAATTGTTTCTAACTTGACTTTTTTTGCTTAAAACTTTGTATTAGTACATACTACGTATGTAATGTTGTACGTATGTACAGTAATAGAAAGGTATGAAAAATACCTTTCGTTTGATACCCATATCGTGTAAATCAGTTGGAGATTAATTAATTTTTTTTGATAAACACTTTGAACTTTGACCCCGAGCCACGCCTTTTATGGGCGTTCCCCAGGCAAAATTTTTAGTTTGTTAGATTCTAAAAAATAAGCTCTATATGATCCAATTTTCAGTTTTGTTTTCATGAGGGTTCGCTATACTGCATTTGTTCCGAAGAGTTAATCAACGACGTACAAGTATCAAATAATAACACATTCACGAACAGTAAATATTTCAGTGAGCTGCAAAGGCAGGTAACTTTTTTTTGCAGTTGAAAAATTTATTAGGGTTAATATTCGCTTATGAAGAGTTACAATTAACTCTTTTTTTAGGTGGTTCGAAGTTCACCGGGTCTTCGAGTTATTACAGTAATTTTCTCACAAAATATTTCTTGGCTGAGCAGCTCAACATTTATGTTTTATGAGTACCTAGTCACAGTGATATTCTAGGGACCTTCAAGGTCAAGGCACTGGTTCAATAAGGCCCTACCTAGCAAGATAATCTGCCCAGAATTGGTTGAGTTAAGTAGGCATCACACTGAGGAGGAAAGTTGCTACAGGGCCAAGGAGAGTGTTCATACAGAAAAATAATAGCAGAATGGTGTTTTGCGACCAAAATTTATTTCCAAAATTTTTTATATGCAGTTGAGGGTTAAAGAAAATTAAATGACTTTGATAATTTTTAACAAAAATGTTGGCAATGTGCATTTACTTGCGGCATCTGTGTGTGACTGATTAATATAATAATTTAATTGACTGGCACGACAGCCCGCTTACGCGAGACTAAGGCCTAGCTTCCCGCAACCACCCGTGTTGTGCGTGTGAATTTGTACGCGGGTGGAAGGGATCTACAGTTTTATGCCGGTTCCGAACGGCGAGTTAGGAGCTTTTTCATTAGCAATTTTTACTCTCAGAGGTTTGCCATTTCCAGCTGAGAGAACAGCCACCGAAAGAGAAAACGAGTTTTCCCGTTATTTTTTTTAGGTGTTATTACAGGCAGTATTTGAACCTGCGGTTGCTGCCTTCGACTCGCGGTCCAACGCACTAACCAACTGAGCCACGGCGGTGTGTGACTGATTGCATTTGGGAAATCCTCTTTTTCGAAATATGGTAAACTAGCGTTTACCAAGTAGACATTGCTGTACCCGGTAAACGTAATTTTTATTTTTTTTTACTACTATAGTACAGTAAATAGAGACAAATAAATCCCATTTACTAAAAAAAAATACTTAATGGCTGAAATTTTGAGGGTGTGTTCGGGGGCATGTCCTGAGTCTAAAACTGAGTTTTCGTATTCGAGGGGGTGGGGGAAGTTACTACCCCCTGCTAATTTAGGGGTGAGTTCGTTTTAATGCCGTATCTCCGGTGCTATTGCTCGTACCGTCAAGTCCGAGGGATCAAATTTGTGGCAAAGTTTTTACTAAAAAAAATCAATTCATCTCTAATTGATTCACACGATGTGGGTATCAAACGAACGGTTTTCATACCTTTCTTCTGGAGTGAAGCATTAGATACGTAAGATGTACCAATAAAAAGTTGTAATCGAAACAAATTTTTTGTAATAACATTTTTTTTTCAAGGTACATAAGTTTGTTACCATATTGTAGGCTGTGGGATTCACTTTATAATGAAATATAAAAATGTATACTTTTGTTTTTTCTGAATATATTTTTAAATTGTTTCTAACTTGACTTTTTTTGCTTAAAACTTTGTATTAGTACATACTACGTATGTAATGTTGTACGTATGTACAGTAATAGAAAGGTATGAAAAAGACCTTTCGTTTGATACCCATATCGTGTAAATCAGTTGGAGATTAATTAATTTTTTTTGATAAAAACTTTGAACTTTGACCCCGAGCCACGCCTTTTATGGGCGTTCCCCAGGCAAAATTTTTAGTTTGTTAGATTCTAAAAAATAAGCTCTATATGATCCAATTTTCAGTTTTGTTTTCATGAGGGTTCGCTATACTGCATTTGTTCCGAAGAGTTAATCAACGACGTACAAGTATCAAATAATAACACATTCACGAACAGTAAATATTTCAGTGAGCTGCAAAGGCAGGTAACTTTTTTTTGCAGTTGAAAAATTTATTAGGGTTAATATTCGCTTATGAAGAGTTACAATTAACTCTTTTTTTAGGTGGTTCGAAGTTCACCGGGTCTTCGAGTTATTACAGTAATTTTCTCACAAAATATTTCTTGGCTGAGCAGCTCAACATTTATGTTTTATGAGTACCTAGTCACAGTGATATTCTAGGGACCTTCAAGGTCAAGGCACTGGTTCAATAAGGCCCTACCTAGCAAGATAATCTGCCCAGAATTGGTTGAGTTAAGTAGGCATCACACTGAGGAGGAAAGTTGCTACAGGGCCAAGGAGAGTGTTCATACAGAAAAATAATAGCAGAATGGTGTTTTGCGACCAAAATTTATTTCCAAAATTTTTTATATGCAGTTGAGGGTTAAAGAAAATTAAATGACTTTGATAATTTTTAACAAAAATGTTGGCAATGTGCATTTACTTGCGGCATCTGTGTGTGACTGATTAATATAATAATTTAATTGACTGGCACGACAGCCCGCTTACGCGAGACTAAGGCCTAGCTTCCCGCAACCACCCGTGTTGTGCGTGTGAATTTGTACGCGGGTGGAAGGGATCTACAGTTTTATGCCGGTTCCGAACGGCGAGTTAGGAGCTTTTTCATTAGCAATTTTTACTCTCAGAGGTTTGCCATTTCCAGCTGAGAGAACAGCCACCGAAAGAGAAAACGAGTTTTCCCGTTATTTTTTTTAGGTGTTATTACAGGCAGTATTTGAACCTGCGGTTGCTGCCTTCGACTCGCGGTCCAACGCACTAACCAACTGAGCCACGGCGGTGTGTGACTGATTGCATTTGGGAAATCCTCTTTTTCGAAATATGGTAAACTAGCGTTTACCAAGTAGACATTGCTGTACCCGGTAAACGTAATTTTTATTTTTTTTTACTACTATAGTACAGTAAATAGAGACAAATAAATCCCATTTACTAAAAAAAAATACTTAATGGCTGAAATTTTGAGGGTGTGTTCGGGGGCATGTCCTGAGTCTAAAACTGAGTTTTCGTATTCGAGGGGGTGGGGGAAGTTACTACCCCCTGCTAATTTAGGGGTGAGTTCGTTTTAATGCCGTATCTCCGGTGCTATTGCTCGTACCGTCAAGTCCGAGGGATCAAATTTGTGGAGAATAAAATTATCTATCTAATGATAATAAAATCGAGTTCATAGGTCGATTAGGTGAATCACAATGGCCGGTCAAAGGTCAAAAGTGAGGGATAGTTTTTCGTTTTTCGTGAATACCGTGAAACCGGTAGGTTTTTTCGCATACTGCTTCGAAACCATTTTAAGAACCTGAAATTACCTACAAAATGAGTGCTCGAACACTCATCTACTATAAATAGTTTGCCGTCAATCCAACGACCAAGTTGACCGCGCGCGCTGTACGTGCGAGCCGCGCACTAGTGGAGTGTGTCAGTCGGAAAAGAGGCCGAAATCCGGTAGTCTTCTTGGACACGACGAGACTACTTCCCCACTGTTTTCGAGGGTGCTGAAGACGATGGTGCTGAGGAATTTGCTTTTTGGGCGGGGGAAGACCCTCAAAAGGGTTAAAAACCCCCTTTTTACGCCCATTATGGTAACAAAACACATCTATGGAAAGCTTTTGTAAGGCAATATGGGTATCAAACGATTCAGGGTGTCATTGCGGCAAACATAGGCTATAATATAATCGGCCACGCCCACTTTCCGCGCCCACTTAACTAACAAAACAAAGCTACACTATCTGTTTATATATTTGTCATTACAGTGGGCGTGGCGGGAAAACGTATCAGGTAGGCATGGTCAATCTCATATAACCTATGTTTAGCCCTATGAAACACAGAATCATTTTACATCGACATTTAGTTACAAACAGATAGTGTAGCTTTGTTTTGTTAGTTAAGTGGGCGCGGAAAGTGGGCGTGACCGATTATATTATAGCCTATGTTTGCCGCAATGACACCCTGAATCGTTTGATACCCATATTGCCTTACAAAAGCTTTCCATAGATGTGTTTTGTTACCATAATGGGCGTAAAAAGGGGGTTTTTAACCCTTTTGAGGGTCTTCCCCCGCCCAAAAAGCAAATTCCTCAGCACCATCGTCTTCAGCACCCTCGAAAACAGTGGGGAAGTAGTCTCGTCGTGTCCAAGAAGACTACCGGATTTCGGCCTCTTTTCCGACTGACACACTCCACTAGTGCGCGGCTCGCACGTACAGCGCGCGCGGTCAACTTGGTCGTTGGATTGACGGCAAACTATTTATAGTAGATGAGTGTTCGAGCACTCATTTTGTAGGTAATTTCAGGTTCTTAAAATGGTTTCGAAGCAGTATGCGAAAAAACCTACCGGTTTCACGGTATTCACGAAAAACGAAAAACTATCCCTCACTTTTGACCTTTGACCGGCCATTGTGATTCACCTAATCGACCTATGAACTCGATTTTATTATCATTAGATAGATAATTTTATTCTCCACAAATTTGATCCCTCGGACTTGACGGTACGAGCAATAGCACCGGAGATACGGCATTAAAACGAACTCACCCCTAAATTAGCAGGGGGTAGTAACTTCCCCCACCCCCTCGAATACGAAAACTCAGTTTTAGACTCAGGACATGCCCCCGAACACACCCTCAAAATTTCAGCCATTAAGTATTTTTTTTTAGTAAAATATACCTATTTACTGTACTACTAGCACTGTTGCCACTTTTGGTCCATTTAGACTAAAAGTGGGCCTTTGTAATATTCGATTTCGAGCTGAACAAAAAGTTCTTCTTTTAATTTGAATTGTAATGCACTGATCAACATAAACATAGCAATGTTGCGGATATGAGATCTCGACAACAATGTTTCCGAAACATTTTAGTACATGTAACCGATGACCAGTCAGGATAGGCAACCGTTTAAAACGACGGACGAACTCAGCGACCGTCGTAGGCTGACGAGCAAAAGGTCAGCCAGAAAGTCACGATCGAATGATCTGTCTTTCTATCATCCGACTTGGTCTCGAGCAGACCTCCTCAGTGCAAATACTGAAGTGCAAGACAACTTTTAAACTGAGTGGAAATGTTAAATAGTGAGTGTGTGTGATCGCCAAAGCCGGCAGTGGTGAAAAGTTTAATCGGCAAAATCCGACAGCATCTTTTTGAAATCATCCAAGAAAGCCTTAGAAAAATTGAATTGTACGCGGCCAAGGAACATCATCATCAGCCGCAGAGATTTTTGTATTGGCGCGAGAAACAGCAGAGAATTTTTAAATTTTTTGAACGAGGCCGCCGAGATTTTGTATTTACACGAGAGGCCGCAGAAATTTTTATATGTTGAACGAGAAATCGCAGAGATTATACCATCTGCACGAGAAACAGCAACAAATCCAGGCCCCGCAGAATCACCACTCAAAAGAAACCACCACCACCACTGAAGAGAATAGCACGGACGGACGGAAAGCGCAGAAACAACTCGTACAGCGGACGGACAAACTTGCAGCAAACACCAGCAACCAGCACCTGCAACGAAAACCCATAACCAGCAGCTAAAATTTTAAAAGTCGAAAGAATACTTATCTGAGTTTATACTTACCTCCGAAGTTTTACCTACCAGCAACTTTGTATACATACCCGCAACATTCTCCATAAAATTAATTGTTAAATTGTAATTAAATTCAAATTATGTTTACTTAAGTCAGGCTTATTAGGAACCATAATTCTGTAAATCATGTAAATAGTGAAAAGCAAATTCGATTTGTTGTAGCATAAGTGAAAAGAAAGAAAAAAAAAAAAACAACTATTAATGTAGATTTTAGAAACGACCTTCAAGAGCGTTTATGCGAACGCCAAAAAAACAACATCTTAACAACAACAATTTCACAGTCCAGCAGCAACGAACGAAAGTGAGCATCATCCACGATTAAGGGCCCTTCTTCGCGACGAGATGCATGTGAGTAAAAACACCAAACGTTTACACTAACAACCATAAGTGTTGCGAGAGAGTAGTGGAACTCTTATACGCATGCACTCTGCATAAGCGGTCAGCAGATCATTTTTGCAGTGGGCAATGCGTATTCGCATTTCTACCTCCAAACGCTTCGCTTCGCAGCTTCACTGCGCTGCATTTATTCTATTATTGTTGTTGCACTTTGCAGCAAACGGGGTTGGCATTGCGTTGTTGTTGTAGATCAGCCAATGTCATTTGGAGTTTTTTTTTTGTTTTTTCTTGGTAATGCGAAATTTGCTTTGAGATTTTCCTAATGGAAGCAAAAATTTAAAATATATGAAAAATAATGAAAATTGCTACAAAAATTATTTACAATTGAATTGAAAGAAAAGAGAACTAAGCAGACGACTTAATTCCTGCACAAATTTGCGAAAAGAAAACTGAAAAGAAAAATTAAGTTAAAGCGAAATTAAATGTAAAGAAGAATGAAAGAAAACTAAAGCAGAAGAGCGAACTCCTGCAACAATTTCCGAATTCGCTGAAAAGAAAACCAATTGAAGAAAAATGAGAAATTTGGAACAAATGAGAAAGAAAAAAATGAAAACCAAATATTTACCGCGATACTTACCGAAAACTAACCTATTAAAAATATTTGCTTAATTTATATACTTACTTACTTTTACTATTTGATCTCAATGTTTACCTAAAAATTTATAAATTACTTGATTAATATTTAAGGGATATACATACTTACATACTTACCTGTTAATTGAACCTTTACTCACCTTGAATTGTTGTTGCTAAATATTGAGACTGGAAAAGAAGGTATACGGCTTGGGTAGCCTTGACTGCAGCGATGTGCTGGCGAGTCCGCGTGTGTTAGCACACATTTCTTTTGCATAATTTTTTTGTTGTTGTTATACAGTTTTTTTTTTTTGTTGAGAATCACCTTTTGCATTCCCTTTTGTGCGACAATTTTGCGCGTCGCTAATATTGAAGTTAAAGCTATGCTGAATGCAGGGAGGTTTATTATGTGTTGTTCTGGTATAAGGCTTAAGTTTGTAAATTATCGTGAAATCATTTAAATACAACTTGTTATATTTTGGGTTAAGTTAACCATGGACTTTTGAGACTTTATATTGTAAAGGTGGTTAGATGAAAGGGTAGGTGGACTTATGTCATTGGGGACCCATACTAACAACAACAACATGGGTCATGGTTGGGAGGGTAAGAGACAGGGCGAGGCGCATTCCACCTCAGCGTCGCCCCCAAACACAGAGAAGAGGAAGAACGGCCAGCGCGGCTATTTTTAAGTTTATTGTCCGTCCGAGATTTTTGTCTTGTCGTGTTGAGTTTGAATATTTAGACCAATCAAGTGGCTGGGACTCATATTGAGTTAATTGTAGTGCAGGTTGTAATGATTTGGTCCCGAATCCCCCCCACCAGCCGTAAGAGCTAGCTTTATTTAAGGGTCCCGCACGAAAGTGGCCAAATGAGCGCATTACAACCTGGGGTGGACAATGACGTGGGCCAAGATTTGTTCTTGGGCACACGCAAAACAACATGAGGTGAAGCCTCTCTCCTTTAACATCTCCACTTTACAATTGTCGGGAAACTACAGCCCAAGGTCGGGTGTTTCGTTTTCCGTGCGTTGTGTTTTAAATTGTACAGGACAATTTGTACACAACGTAGGGCGGTATATATGCTTTGCAATCAGGGCATTAGAGAAATGGCGCCAAATGTGGAGCATATATATCCGGCCCACAACATTTTGTACATTACACCTTTTCATTTAAATTGGGTCTTAAAGCCGCTTTTGCTTAGTTTGGGCCGTTTTTATACATAAGTGAATAAAAAAAACAAACGTTTTAAGGATCATCGGTAAAAATTTCGATACAAAAGTTATGTTTTGCTTTTTAAAAAACCATTCACCTAAAACACAAAATGGCTCTTTCGTTCCCACTTTGGGCCTTTTTTGGGAAAATTTTGGTACAAAAAAAGTTAGTTGAGTGGCTACTAGTCTCGAGCAGGTTTTTTGGCACCATTGCAGGTAAATGTACATTACAATAAAATTACAAAATACAATTAACCCTTCGATGAGTGACAATTCTGAACTTCACGGCCGTGTGACAAGGTCCGTAGGGACCTTTTTTTCGAAATTAGGGTTTTTCATGAAAAAAAATTTTTTATTTTTGTGTTTTTATTGTTTATAACTAAATACTATGTATATACTAAAATAAAATACTTTTTTTTTTTTGCTCCATTTTTCTTAATTTTACTATGAAAAAGCTTTAAAACTATTGGTGTTGAGCGTGTTCCGCTTGTCCCCCGCCCTGTGCGCAAGTGTTGCAGCGATGTAGGCCCTCGCAGTAGGCCCTCGTTTTCCGCTGCCGCCCGTACTCAGAACGGCAAAGGCGACATGACGGTCTATTCGCCCTAGCCGCAAAGGACGGTGCATCGGCTTCTACCGGTCTTGATATCATCTGAAATGAACAAAAAAATAAAAAACAAATAAATACACAATCTACTCTTGAATTTGAAGGTGTTTTTTCTTAACCTGACATCAAATGTTTCCATCGCATTACGTATCCTTGGATATGCGGTTATACGGTTATTCAGGGCACGTTCCTCGATATTTGGTGTGGCCAATTGTTTAGTGAGAAATAACAGGAATGATCGCCGTCTGTCAGTCCTTTTTATCGGCTTCATCTCATTATAAATTGTAAAAGCAGCCAATGCAGCGACGTCCAGCATATTATAGAACATGGCCAGCGTTTCGTTGATCGCTTGCATGTGTACGTGCCAAGCATCTGGTCCATTGTATCAACGCCGCATTTGTTGGCGTCGTAGTCCAATATGCCAAACGGCTTCCGCTTCTCACTTTGCTCGTCGACACGGCAAGTGTAGTGCTTTGTAGACAGCACGTTCACAACTTTATATTTCTTAGGTACATATGAGCACAACACTATGTCCCCTTCGTTGAACCCGAACAATGTGCTGTTGATGGGGCGCTTCGGGTTCTTCTTCAATTCCCGTGGAACAAAAGTTTTGTTGTAGCGCACTGTACCAACATATGCGGTCTTCCTCCTCATCAAAATACGTGCCAAATCCAAAGTAGTGAAGAAATTATCCGCGTATATTGTGCGGCCTGCATCCAAATAGTTTTCCGCAAGTTCAAGCACCACGTTCTGCCCTTGATTTACTTCGCGTTCTTGGTTAGGCAATTTGCCGGAATATATCATTCCCTTCACGGGATAATAAGACTTCGAGTCGCATAACCACCATACTTTTAGACCATACTTAGCCGGCTTTGACGGAATGTATTGCGTGAAGCGGGTGCGGCCTCTGTAAGGGAACAACTGCTCATCGACGGTTACTGCTTCATGAGGAGTGTAAGCTGCTGCCAAGTTATGCTGCAACATTTGCCAAATATCATCGATAGCCGCAGTTTTGCTGTTGATAAGTCGCTGTTGTCGAGTATTTCCATTGTCGAATCGAATGAATTGCTTTATGCACATGAAGCGATCGTACGACATCGCAGCTTTGTATATTGGACAACGCGTCGCGCCCCATAATTCCGTAGCAGGTTCACGATTCGAATTTGTGAGTCCAGCATACAAAAGGATAGCTAGAAAGGCGTCAAACTCTTTCACAGTCACTGGCTTCCACTTCTTTTTCTTCGTGGGATTCGCCAAATTCTATGCAGCTGTAACCTCCCTGCCTTTACGATTTGTTTCGCGTATTATGACGTATATAATTTCCTCGCTGATGATTGAACGAAATATAGTGTAGGGGTCATGTACAGTTCCTGATGGTCCTAGTTTCCTTCTTGTGAAGTCGACCACGTTATGAGCACGAGTACGAGAAGTTGGTGGTGCTTTTTTACACCATTGGGTGCCATCTTTAGCAATATAGTAGTTTTCATTTCTTTCCGGTGCATCATTTTCTTCCTCTTCATCATCGTCGTCATCAATATCTTCATTTATCTCTACGTATCCTTCAGTTTCGGCATCTGACTCTTCAGCGGGTTGGTATGTGCAGTCGTCATCATCCTCAGCTTCATTACCAAGTGCAGCAATATCAACTTCTTCATCCATCTCTTTATCCATAAAGTCTGCAAATCTCATATCACCTGCATGCCTTTCATCCGCACTCATTTGTTGGTAACGTGTACTACGGCGTACAACCATTTCAGCAATGATTTGGTTTACGAAACTACAACTTCTTATATACTCTTTCGTCCGTATACCTGAACGCATGGACATTAGGGATGAAGTAAATTCAAACAACTGGTTTGGTACGTATACCTGCGCATATGGACATTTAGGGATAAAGTAAATTCAAAGAACTGGTTTATTGCTTTCAATGAAAGGCACAATAAAAATAAAACAAAAAGTAGCCAGAATTCAAAGAACAAATTAGTTATGTGTTCAAACAATAAAAAAAGTATAATAATGCCCAAAGAACATGCATTTATTAGTCATTGCATGAAAATTCGGTACAAGGTCCCTATGGACCTTGTCACACGTCCGCGTACTATTTTCAATAAAACCTCAATAACTCCTAAACTAATGGTCGGATCGCCTTGATTTTTTTTAAACGATGCGCAACAAAATTCTATTGGAATACATGGTAACTTTATGGGGGGGTTGTAGTGGCCGAAATAGGAGTAATTTCAGTTTGAAAATGCAAAAAGGTCCCTAGGGACCTTCTCACTCATCGAAGGGTTAAATATTACTGAAAATATAGTAGCAACAACACAAGTCATAATCTCCTTAAACCGTCTAATTGTTTAGTTTTTCTTGCTATTTAAGTAACCCATGTTAAAAAAGAGTTGCACGCGAAATGGTTGAATTATTATAATTTTTATATCTTTTTATTGAAGGGGGCGGGGGGTGGAAATTGGTAAACACTATTTCTTATTCAAATTTTTTTTATTGAATATTCCGTAATTGAGAAGCGTTTTGCAAAATTTACAACATACATAAATAAAAGCACTCAAAAACCGCGCTAGTGTCAAAACTGCTCCCCCGCTAACGAAAGTAATCTGCCTTTGATAACCGTTATCCTTTCAACTATTGCTTTCCTTTCTTTTGTGCATTTTTCATAATATTGTTACGAATATGAGTTTTCCAAGGTTCGTTCGGATTGTGTTTGAAAATAAAACAACTTCAATTACTCAGCGCAAACGCAGTCAAAAAAATCAACAATCACTTTATTTACAGATTTTACACTTTGCTTGTATCTACACTTGTTACTACTTTGCTTATTCAACCAAGACTCGACTCTCTGCGCAGCACACTGCTGCTTTTATACCAGTTTTCTTATCGCGCCGAAGTTTCTTGCAACTTCCAATTGGAAAACGCTTGACCATTCTCGCACAGCCCATTCCTTCGCGAACCATCCTTGCCATATCGGACTATACCAAGCGAATTATACCAAATTTGCCGTACTTCAAAGTGCATGCCTAAAAGTATGCTATGCATTCATGCATAGCACAGCACAAAGTGCTTCATCGTAACACTGCCCACCACTTAGACTTGTTCGTCCCGAACAAGTTCCGAGGCCCCGCCGGAGTAAGACGCCAGGCGCTCCAAATGGACTACTTTCAACCTGGCGTTTCTGTTGCCGCAGCCTTGAACCCTATACACCACGTTATTAATCCTGGTCACGACTCTGTACGGTCCTTCCCATGACGTTTGAAGTTTTGGAGACAAACCTTTCCTCCGCTGCGGGTTGTAAAGCATTACCAGATCGCCTTCTTGGAACCCCGCTGTGTTAGCCCGTAGATCATATCTGGCTTTCATCTTATCGCTGACTAGTTGTATACGGTCCCTTATAAACTGGTGGATTTCTTCCAGCTCCGACCGCTTATTGATTGCGTAATCAGTTCTAGCGCCTTCCGTCATGCTGACCACTCCGAACTTCAAGTCAGCAGGCAACCTCAGCTCCGTGCCGAACACTGCTCGGGCTGGAGTGAGTGATGTCGTATCGTGCGGGGCTGACCTATACGCCATCAAGAACAGCGGAATATACGTGTCCCAATCCTTTTGATTTCAGCCTACTACTTTCCGCAGATATTCCTCCAGCGTCCGATTGAATCGTTCCACCATGCCGTCAGACTGGGGATGCAAAGGACAGGTGCGAGTTTTCCTTATTTCTAGTAGCTCACACACTTCCCTGAATACCACAGACTCGAAATTCCGGCCTTGATCCGAGTGCAACTCCAGCGGAACTCCAAATCTGGCCACCCAGTTGTTGGTTAGGAATAGGATACACTTCGTGCCGTTTACTAAAATAGTCCATTACCACCAGCACATATTTGTTGCCTTGAGTGCTAGGTGGGAATGGCCCGGCGACGTACATGGCAATTCGCTCGAAAGGCGCTCCCACGTTGTACTGCTGCATGCGGCCCCGAGATCTTCTTGTCGGCCCTTTCGCAGCCAAACATCGTGCACAGCTCTTAATCCAATCGGCTACAGACTCCTGGCATCCTACCTAGTAGAATCGTCTTTTTATTTTGGCGACAGTTTTCGTGATGCCTAGGTGCCCTCCACTGGAGTCATTATGGTATGCCTCAATCACCTCGTTGATCCTGCATTTCGGGACTACAATTAGGGAATTGCTGGTCCGGCCATTCTCACTCTCCCACTTGCGGTATAGGCAGCCATCAGACAGCCGCAGACTTTGCCACTGTGCCCAGTAAGCCTTCGCGATCGGGCTTTCAGCGGCCATCTCCTGCCAGTCTGGACGTGCGCCTTGCTCCTTGCCTTCAATGATTTTTTTAAGATCCGTGTCCTCGCGCTGGTCCTTTTGTATCTTCTCCGCAGACCACTCTTCCTCTGGCATAACGCTTACCAATCGGACGTCCACTATCTGCTCATTCAGTTTTACACGGACGGGTGACAAGGCATCGGCATTTCCATGACTGTTACCCTTGCGATGCTCTATAGTGTAGTCGTAGCTCTGCAGCCGCTCGATCCACCGCGCCAATTGGCCTTCAGGATCTCTAAAGTTCAGTAGCCATTTAAATGCAGCATGATATGTGCGCAGGCGAAACTTTTGCTCATACAGGTATTTGTGTAAGTGTTTCACGCATTCCAATACTGCCAGCAACTCTCTTCGTGTCACACAGTAGTTGCGTTCAGGTTTCGACAAAATTTCATGAAATTTGGTGCACTGGAAGCAAAGTTATTGCATCTTAAGTGAAAGTATGTTTGTGTCATCGTACAAAAATAAGCATCGAACAAAGACCCAATATTTACTTTTGTTTTAAAAATGTTTAAACTTTAACCGAAGCATTTAAATTGATGAACCAAGTTTATGGTGATGATTGTTTTTACCGTGGTGGAGTTCATAAGTGGAAAACGCGATTTAAAAACGATTGTCAGGACATAAATGATGACCAACGTGTTACAGAATTACCATCAAAATTATCATCAAAACTGGGCGGTAATTCATAAAAGATTAGCCAAAATCTTCATTGAAATTCTTGAAATTGGATTTAACCTTCACTTTATTTTGGCAGCCGCCGTGGCTCAGTTGGTTAGTGCGTTGGACCCAGGTTCAAATACTGCCTGTAATAATACCTAAAAAAAAAACGGGAAAACTCGTTTTCTCTTTCGGTGGCTGTCCTCTCAGCTGGAAATGGCAAACCTCTGAGAGTAAAAATTGCTTATGAAAGAGCTCCCAACCTGCCGTTCGGAACCGGCATAAAACTGTAGGTCCCTTCCATTCACACGCACAACACGGGTGGTTGCGGGAAGCTAGGCCTTAGTCTCGCGTAAGCGGGCAGTCGTTCCAGTCAATCAATCAATCAGTCAATCTTCACTTTACTTTACTTATGTTTAATATCTGCGAGAGTATTTAGCTATGATTTCGAATCAAGGATCGTACCGGTTATGGTTTTTATCAAAAAGGTCAGATTTTAACTGTTATCTTTTAACTTTTATTTTTGCCGACAAAAATATAAGTTATTTTGTGCCTCTTTATCATTTCAGGTAAAAATTACTGTTATTTTTTACTTTTGTTTTATCGGTCAAAAACCACAGTTATTTTGTGACTTATTTTTTGGTCAAATCTATCAGGCAATTTGAATTTTTTCAAAGGCCGTTTGACCGACTAAAAAACTATTGATACAATTTTTTCCGTCGCACAAGTCTTAAGGGAAGGCTCCCCTGGATTTGGGCAAAAATAAGGCAAAGTTTGTAATTTTTTTGTGGGATAATGAAAAGGCGTACAAACTTCCGGTTTTGACTATTAAATTCGTCTATTATTTAGGAGTTTAAAAAGTTAAAAAACTTGATGAAATTCAAAATGGCGGCTACAAAATGGCGATTTCCGTAGGCCTCTGCGCGCCAAACATCGCTCGAGAACTGTAATCCTGCAGCCTCTTGTAGTGGACTGAAATCAAAAAGCATTGTCATTACTTAAAGATAACAAAATTGTCTGTGCATTGAACTAGACTCAAAAAATTTAAACGAAAAATTCTTGCACAATGAATATTGGAAGTAAAAAGTTCAATTTTTTGCACCTTTTTTTAATTTCAACCACATTTAAAAATTAAAAATAAATAACTATTTATGCAAATTGTTAGTTCAAGGCATACAGAAAATCAAATACATTCGAGCAGTTTTTAGATGAAGAAAATCGGATCATTAGATCAAGTCCGGGGATTTCAGTTAGATTGGCAAAAATGGTTTCGAGATAAACGCGTTTGAAGTTTTTAGAAAGTCAAGTTCATCAAGTTTTTTAACTTTTTAAACTCCTAAATAATAGACGAATTTAATAGTCAAAACCGGAAGTTTGTACGCCTTTTCATTATCCCACAAAAAAATTACAAACTTTGCCTTATTTTTGCCCAAATCCAGGGGAGCCTTCCCATAAATCTCAAAATGTGCGGTCTGTTGAGACGAAAATAATGGTATGAAAATTGTAAAATAACAGTTATTTTCGGTCCCTGTTTCGAATAACTGCACAAATTTGAAAGTAATTTTCAATAACATGAATAAATATTTGTTTTTTGAAATTTTGTTCATGTTTAAACTTGATCCCAGGCGCTTTCGCTGCCATTTTGAATAAAACTCACAATAAATGTTCTTTGCGCACCTCATTAGGTGTTCAATAAAACCTCTGGAAAGAAATTTTCTAATATTCTCCATAGTTGAAATAAATCATCAAAGTTAGGCCTTTTTTCGAAAAACGAACTATCGCCAGAGAAAGATTCTAAATACTGAGAGATGAAAAAATGTTTATAAGTATTGTTATACCTTTATTGTGAGTTTTACTCAAAATAGCGGCGGAAGTGCCTGGGGTCTTCCGGGTGACGACATTGGTAAACGACGTACACAAATATCTTTGGTAAAGCGAAGGTTAAGCATCTCAATAGCATAAATTTATCAATAGCACTTTAAGTGAAGAGTTGGCTATCGAAGGATGCCATTTCATCGATCGACACTTGTTTTGACTTTTTTGTTTACTTAAAGTCGAATTTTAACCATCAACCACTCCTCGTTTTCCCTGATGTGGTACCGTGCCGATGAAAGAAACCGTTTTGAGAACGTAGAAACCATCCAAAAGGCTTATACCAACATCTTGAAGGACAAGCCGGTCGACGAACTAAACTACTCTATAGACATGTTTTTAGAACATGCAAATCGCTGTATTGAGCCTAAACGGGACTATTAAAAAACAAGTTAGTTTCGCCCAACAAATGTTTTGTTATTATTCTTTTAAATGTTTAAAGATGAAAAGACCTTTTTGCTAATGTGCGACCGTGCATACGATGCATAGTGATTGAAAATGTTGACAAATTATAGGCCATGGGGGGTTCTGGCAACCAAACCCCCCCCCCCCCCTCCCTTGGCTACGCCCCTGCCTCAGCCGCAGGACCTTTAAGCGCTAGTGCCAATCTCCGACCTTTCCTGATATCGATCCACTGATTTTCCAAAGCAGCCAAGTCGAATTGCAGTTTAAATGTATCGAACGGCGTAACACCATCATAAGTAGGCACTTCTGTTCGGGTGCCAAAATTTTCCGGGACCGGCGGCAAACATTCTCGTGGCTGTACCTCTCTAAGCCGCTCGTCAATTTTCCTGTTCACTGAATCCTCCAGACCGTCAACTCGTCTGTTCAGGGAATCATCCAGGTCGTCGACTCGTTTGTCCAATTGTTCCACTTGAGCTCCCAGGTGCTCCACCTTCACATTTAGCTTGTTGGAGATTTCTTCCACTTTCTGCTCCAAGCGCGCAGAATTTTCCTGAAGCTTGGTTTCCATTCGCTCTGCTACTTCTCGGTTCGGCGTTTCCAGTTTTGCTATTTCTTGATTCGTAGTTTCGACTTTTGCCGAAATTTCCTGATTCGTGGTTTCCAGTTTCGCTGCCATTTCTCGATTCGTAGTTTCTAGTTTCGTTGCCATTTCTCGATTCGTAGTTTCTAGTTTCGCTGCCATTTCTCGATTCGTAGTTTCTAGTTTCGCTGCCATTTCTCGATTCGCAGTTTCGACTTTTGCCGAAATTTCCTGATTGACATTCTCGATTTTCGCAGAAGTTTCCTGAAACATGCCTCTCATTGCAACCATAAGCTGGCTCATGTCCATTGCTCGTGGTGGCGCACCCGCAGGCGATTCCACCACTTTGGCCGACGCTTCTTGCTCCTGCGTTCCAAACTCGTGTGCAGCCCAATCGATGCCTCGTGATTCACACGCCTCTCGCAAGCGCAACTGCAACTCCACCTTTCCGCCAGCAGTCGGCAAATTCCAGGAAGCCAGCTCCTTCTTCAGCTGGTCCACCTTCAGCAGCTCGAATTTAGCCATGTCTGCGTTTTTATAATTTTTTTTTTAATTATTTATTTAATTTCAGTAGCACAATCCCACTTCTGACACCAAATGTTACGAATATGAGTTTTCCAAGGTTCGTTTGGATTGTGTTTGAAAATAAAACAACTTCAATTACTCAGCGCAAATTGCAGTCAAAAAAAGCAACAATCACTATATTTACAGATTTTACACTTGGCTTGTATCTACACTTGTTACTACTTTGCTTATTCAACCAAGACTCGACTCCCTGCGCAGCACACTGCTGCTTTTATACCAGTTTTCTTATCGCGCCGAAGTTTCTTGCAACTTCCAATTGGAAAACGCTCGACCATTCTCGCACAGCCCATTCCTTCGCGAACCATCCTTGCCATATCGGACTGTACCAAGCGAATTATACCAAATTTGCCGTACTTCAAAGTGCTATGCATACTTTTGCACAGCAAAAAGTATTCAATCAATTTGGAATGACATACATACATATTAAACAAATTACATATTAACAAGTGTCAAGTGTTACGCGTGGGCAGACGTGCCGTTTTGTGCTCCGTGGTTTTTTATTGTTTCTGTCCGGCCCTCGCGTGTTAAATGTTCGTCCGCCTGATATGTCTCGTTCGATGCTACGCCGCGTGTGCCTAATACTTAATAATATTAATAATAACTAATAATACTAAATAATTACTACAGCCTCGCTAGAACCGCGGCAGCCACGCCCCCCCTAGGACCTGAACCCTTTATTGGGCTGGGCAAAAGCGCCATAACGGAGTCACTGAGACTAGAGGAAAGGACCAGGAACACGGAACACTGGACTAGCGCCTCTGGTCTCAGGCAATCGAAAATCTTCATCAAAGATTGCAACCCCAAATGGAGTGAAGAATGCCTCAAACTAAGGAGAAACCAGCTTAGACAGGTCACAGGTCTTCTAACTGGGCATTGCAGATTGAGGAAACACATGCATACAATCGGGATAGAACAGGTAAGCGTCTGTAGACTCTGCGAAACAGCAGAGGAGACTCCCGAACACATCATATTGCACTGTAATGCGGCTTGTCGCAGCAGGTTGCGTTACCTGGGCCAGTTTTGGCTTGCAGAAGAGGACGTCAAACACCTAGACCCCCGCGAGTTACTAAGTTTCATTAGGGCGGTAGGTCTAGGGGATGTACACTAACATTTGTAGGGGGCACAATAGATCAATCCTGGTCTCAGTGCAATTTACCCTAATCAATTCTATTCTATTCTAAATAATTACTAAACGCAAATATAAAACAAAATAACAAATTGCCGTTAACTTTTTCTCGCTGTCCGCTGCATTGACCTCTGCGTTGTGTTTGTTATGGTTCATTTTCCGTGTCTCCCTCCTCCGTCCGTATTCAGTGGCGGTACATGCGGTCTTGTTCGACACTAAGAAATTTACTGTTCTGTGGTAAAGGCATAACACTTACCACAGAGCATAACCAATTTCTTAGTGCGGCAGATCGCATTCCCGGCTACTTTCCTTGTCCTTTAACCCACCCACCCGCCCTCCATGAGGTAGTGCGAACAGTGGAAAGGTCACTGGAATACAAACAATATACATTGGCGGCCTTCATGGACATAGAAGGTGCCTTTAATAACATAGAGACTAGGGCGATAGAGGAATCGCTGGTAAATCTTGGAGTTAATGCACAGGTACGCAACTGGGTCACTGCAATGCTCCAAACGAGGGTGGTGAGCGCGATGCTTGGAAGCACCCACCTTACAAAATTTGTAAGCAGAGGCACACCACAAGGGGGGGTACTGTCGCCTCTTCTGTGGGTTTGTGCCATCGACAGCATCTTAACAGAACTCAACCAGAGAGGAGTCAAAACGGTTGCGTATGCTGACGACGTGGTTGTAATGGCATCAGGGATGTGCCCTGATGTGATTAGCGGAATCCTTCATGGTGGCCTGGATAGGTTAAGCGCTTGGTGCACGGGACGTGGACTAAGCATTAACCCTACCAAAACTGAACTGATGCTATTTACGACCCGTACTAAGATACCAACCTTTAGACGACCTCATCTCGGGGACATAGCGCTTCCCCTTTCGTCTAGTGCCAGATACCTCGGGGTAACTCTGGACCCTAAACTGAACTGGAGACTTAACATCGAGCAAAGAACACACAAAGCAGGATTTGCACTTTATTCCTGCAGGAAAATGATCGGAAGGAGGTGGGGCCTCCGACCAAGTCTAATGCTATGGATGTTCAAGATGGTTGTACGTCCTATACTATCATACGGAGCTCTGGTCTGGTGGAAGGCCCTCAGGAGGGAATACAACATCACCAAGCTCGGTAGGCTACAGAGAACAGCTTGTGCTGGAACCACGGGGGCAATCAGATCCTGCCCTGGAGAGGCGTTGAACGTGCTGACGCACCTGCTCCCAATTGATCTGCATATCATGAAATCCGCAACCCTTAGTGCTCTTAGGCTGAAAGAAACAGGTTGCTGGAAAGACAGACCGTACGGCCACGGCAGTCTATTATCACAAGGGCCAAGGTGTCTGACCTCGACTACGGATTACACAATTCCCGGCATTATCTTCGGGAAAAACTATAAAATCCGCACCCCCTCCCGTCTGGAATGGAAGAGGGGAAACATCTTAAATAACTTAGGAACCACAATCTACACTGACGGCTCCAAGATGGAATGCGGAGTAGGAGCAGGAGTCTTCTCCGAACATCTGGAACTAAGTGTGTCTTTCCGACTCCCAAACACAGCAAGCGTTTTCCAGGCGGAAGTGCTTGCTATTAGGGAAGCGTGCAGGATGGCACTGGCTGATACATCCTACAAAAGCCACATCACTATACTTTCCGACAGTCTATCCACGATTAAGGCACTGGACTCGCCGATTCTATCGTCAAAACTAGTGCGGGAATGCAGGAAGATCCTCACAGAGCTAGCTCATCGGTTTCAAGTTACCCTGATATGGGTGCCAGGGCACAATAACATTGACGGGAACGAACGAGCCGATGAACTGGTTCGAAGAGGCTCCGCTCTTGATGAGAGTGAGGCGCTGACGGTTCTCGCCCCACTTGGCTCTATGAAGAGCGAGGTCTCCAAGGACTTCTTCGCCAAGGCTAACACTAGATGGCAGAGGATGGAATCCTGTAGAATCAGTAGATCACTATGGCCAGCATATGACAAGAACAAGACCGCGGAGCTCTTGAACAAAGGCCGACGGGATGTGGCAAGACTAACGGCAGTCATCACTGGCCACTGGCCCATTGGAGAGCATGCGGCAAAAATGGGGATTCCATACAATACCAGCTGTCACAGCTGTGAAAATCCGGATGAGAAGGAAACCGTCCATCATTACCTCTGCGCCTGTCCGGCCTTATCAAGAAGGAGATGGAAAACGATGGGAAAACCAACATTCCAGAATTTCGAAGAGGTAGCGAAGTGCACCATACACTCGCTACTCTCTTTCATCAACCTCACGGACTGGATATAGGGTATATATTGTAAAGGGTCCAGAAGACAAAACATCAGTATACCGTAAAGTACCTATCGGGAATAGTGGTATCAAAACGGCGCCAACGCGCTAATTGGATGTTCATGCTGGATGCAACATCGCCACTTAAACCAACCAACCAACCAACCCACCCAGGCCATGGTGCTGGACAAATTTCGCATAGCCTTTTGTAACGTGCGCGGGCTCAGGGCGAACTTTTTTGCTGTATACGCGTTTGTTAACCTTCATAAACCCATGTAATGGCACTAGGTGAAACCCAGGTGTGTGGGGATGCAGATCCACTGGATTTCCACATCCCTGGTTACCACTTACTGCCATTATTCTCTCCTCACAGGGGTATTGCCATTTATGTGTGCAGTAATGTTGCGTACCAGTGCCAGCAACAACTATACACGACGGATGCCGAATTTAGCTTCATGTGGGTTAAATTCAATATCCAGTCGCACATTCTGCACTTCTGCTTTCTGTATAGAAGCCCGAATTCAGGGAGAGATTTTACCTACAACAAGTTTGATCTTCTCTCTGATTCTATTTCTCGTATTTTGGAATCGTATCCGAATGGTGAAATTGTAGTTGCTGGTGATTTCAATATTCATAATTCCAATTGGCTACGCCATTCCAGCCACACAACTCCTGAAGGCTTATTTGTCGAACTCTTTGCCGAGTCTAATAACTTGACTCAAATAGTGCATGAACCAACGCATATCCCCTGCGTTGCGGGGCAAGCTCTCAATACTCTAGACCTTTTTCTCACTTCACATCATGAAAAATATGATGTTGAAATGCACGCACCTCTTCGAAACTCGGACCATTGCACCATTTTGGCGTCTTTCTCATACTCTTCTATCCGCAATGCTTCGCCCTTAGCACCGAAGCGCTTAATGTGGATGTATGATAAAGCTAACTGGAGTGGACTTAATGAATTTTTCGCCCACTTCAATTGGAAATTGTGTTTTCTAGATAGAAACATAAGTGCCGTAGCCAAAATGGTTGAAGAAATTATTTTATTGGGAATGCGGTCCTTCATCCCTAATAAGAAAATTTGCATTAAACCTAAGGACAATCTCTGGTTTAATGAGACATGCAGAATTGCTGTCAGGTCTAAAGAGGAAGCTTTCAGAGCATGGCAGGCAAATAAAAATTCCGCCACTGAACAGCTGCGTAAACAGGCTAGAAATCGATGCAATGCCATCCTAAGGCGCCAAAATTTTCTGCACGAACAGCGCCAAAGGAAAAAAGTTCTTCAATGCCAGCGTGGTAGTAAGAACTTTTGGTCATTCGTTAAGAAGGTGAAGAACCAAACATCGTCTTCAATTCCAACTCTTCTTAACAGTGATCAAATCATCACTCACTCGGTTGATAAAGCTAATTTGCTGGCTAAAATTTTTGCAGAGAATTCCTCTCTGCCCCCCAGCGATCAACCACTGCCCGTAGTCGAAAACGTATCTTGCTCTATGCCAGAAATTCATTTTCGGACACGGGTAGTTAAAAGAGTGCTTGCAAATCTCGATGTAAATAAGGCTTCAGGACCGGACGGCATTCCAGCCCTTGTTTTGAAAAAGTGCGCTACCTCACTGGCTTGTCCATTACGTAAACTTTTCAACATGTCATACACCACAGGTGTATTTCCGACATGCTGGAAGGTAGCAAATGTTCAACCAGTTCCCAAAAAAGGCAAGACTACTGACCCTGCGAACTACCGACCTATAGCAATCTGTTCGGTGCTTTCCAAGGTAATGGAAGGCATTGTAAACCTCAACCTTGTGAAATATCTGGGGCACAATAGACTGCTAAGTGACCGCCAATACGGCTTTCGAAGACAGCGATCGACGGGAGACCTTATGGCGGTCCTCACCGAGAAATGGAACCATAGCATTCTAAACCTCGGGAAAGCAAGGTTGTTGCATTGGATATTTCCAAGACCTTCGACCGCGTGTGGCATAAAGCACTCGTGTCAAAACTTATTGCTTATGGTGTCGGTAGTATCTTCTCTCGTTGGATTACGAGCTTCCTCTATGATCGCTCTATTCGTGTTGTAATAGACGGCATAGCCTCGGAAAAACATTCCCTTAGCGCGGGAGTGCCGCAGGGTTCGGTCCTTTCTCCAACCCTTTTCCTTATCTTCATCAACGACCTATTGTCGCCGACGAAGAATCCCATCTACTCGTTTGCGGATGACAGCACCATTTGTCATTCATACTCCTTCACAAAGCGCCCCAGCTCTGTGGAGATTGAGAGAGAACGGCGCCGTATGAATGACACACTTAACAGCGACCTACAAACAATCTCCAAGTGGGGTCAAGCGAACAGGGTCGATTTTAATCCTCGCAAGACCCAATGTTGCCTGTTATCCCACCATCGAATCTCCTCACATCCCAACACATCCCTGGTTATGGGTGGTGTGGGTATTGCGGAATCGGCAGCTCTTGATGTTCTGGGCATGTCCATTAAGAACGATCTTCGTTGGAACGATCATATTTTTGGCGTGTCGAAAGAAGCAGCCAAGTGCCTCGGCTTCCTAAAGCGGTGCAAAAAATATTTCACTCCGTCTGATCTCCGCATTATTTACACTACCTATATCCGACCTAAAATGGAGTTTAACTCGCACCTCTGGGCGGGGGCTTCAAAAACCCATTTGGAGTTCCTCGATCGGGTGCAAAACCGTGCGATTAAACTTATAGGGGACAGTAGGGCATCCAGCTCTATTGACTCCTTAGAACATCGTCGAAACGTGGCATGTGTGGTGTTATTTTACCGATACTTTTTCGGTAATTGCTCAGTGGAGATGAGCAGTTTGATGCCATCGCTCTGGGTATTCCCACGGGCAACCCGTTTGAACACTGGCGCCCATGCATTCCACGTAGAAACGATGTTCCAGCGCAATACGCACTACAGGGAAAGTTCGTTTCTGGCCCGTACAGCGCCGTTGTGGAATGGTCTCCCTGCGGATATTTTCCCCAGCACTTATGATCTCGATGGGTTCAAGGCAAGAGCCCATAAACACTTTACTCATAACCCTATCTCCTAACCTTTATATCCTTCCTGAACCAACGCAATGCTTCGCATTAATAGGGGTCATCCCCTGCGCGTTTGTTCTTGTTCAAAAAAAAAAAAACAAAGTAACATTATCGCTTGCGGCATAACAGATTGGAGCATCATAGTCCATGGTGGGATGATTCTTGCATGTTTTGAGCTCTGCCGGTCCCATTTGCCCTAAAAACGCTTTTGCGTTGCGGTAAATTTTGTATAATGGAATACTTAAAATTACATTGCATTCACGATTTCATTAACTTTTGTTTCGGACAGCATTTTTTATTGTCGGTTTTGTGCTTAGTGTTGTATTTTTCATTGTTGCCGTGTTCTATTTAGTTTGTGCTTGCATCAGTTTTACTCCACATTCATTCGTTTACTTGCCCCGTTCTAGGCGACCTGTCGGCCTAAAGTCTTCCTGCATGTAAAACCGGCAGATGTAAACAGTTTTACATATACATTTCTATGTTTATTATCTGTGGTGTGTGTGTGTGTGTACCTATGCGTGCGAAGGCTTTTGTGTCAACCCAGCGAACAATCAGACAAACGCGTTTGGAAACAAATTGCTTGTAAGCAAGTTAGCAAACGTTTTCCAAACTTATAAACCGTAAATGTTTTCAAAACTTATTTTCAATGAATTAATAAACATTTTCCAAACTTACATGCGCAAGTGTTTTCCAAATTTATTCCAAACTTTCCCAATGTTTAATAGGCAAACACATTTCGAAACAATTTGCTTGAAAGCTAGTTGGCAAACATTTTCCAAGCTTACAAATCGCAAACGTTTTCCAAACTTTTTGCAAACCTTTATGCGAGTAACGGTAATTTGATCAATTTTGAAAAAATTTACATCAAGGCATGCGATGCGTTTGGAGGTTTCAAAATTCAAACGAAAATTGTAAGTTCATTGATTTTTAAATGAAATTTCTCATTTGTTGTCGTGCGTTTGCAGTGTGAGGACCTCATTTCAGTCAGAGTAAGTACACAATATAATACAATAAAATACAATAAAGAATGGCATTCTAGAAGTTTATATTTTGACAGACAAAGTGGCTGAACACTTTTCTTGGCAAGGCACCGAAGTCAAGAAAAGCATACTGAATTTTAGCACATCCATTGCTATAAGAAGTAGGGCAATTTGTAAAACAGTTTAAAACTATTTATTAATAACAGTTTTCCTTTATAGGTGCAGCCAGTGCTAAACATATCGACGAGGACGTTTATGTTCGTGGCACTAAGGCCTTTTTCCAATTTTTCAAAAATAGGCAGAAACAAAAAGTAAACAAAAGTCTTAATATTATTAATAATGGATTAAAAAATTGAGGAACGTTTTTTTAATTTGCGAAATGTTTGGATCCAATTTGAAGGCAAACAGAATTGAACCTCATTGACAAACTTATTCAAAATGTGATGCAAGCGTGCAAATTTATTCCAATTTATACCCAGCGAAAAATTTGCATTTGGTACAAACTTACTACAAGCTTGCATCACATTAGGAATGAGCTTGTCTAATAAGTTAATTAAAAGCTTATAATAAACGTTTACAAAATGTTTGGATTAGGTTTGTCTAAAACGTTTGCATTAAGTTTGTAGAAATAAGTTTTTCAGCAAGGGTCAATTCCGTTTGCATAACAATTGAATCCAAACATTTTTCCAACATTTCGAAAGCTTATTCCAAATAAAATGCTTGCGTGTGTAAGCTTGCAGTAAGTTTATTCCAAATGCAAATTGTTCGCTGGGAACGGTGGACCGCCACAGATGGCGGTGTTTGTGGGCCGGCACCTTTTTTGTTTTTGTCTCTTTGTTATGCTGCACCGGATGCTCGTGTGTAACATTCCCGTTTGCATTGCCCTCGCGCCAGCCTCGCCGCGCTTCATTCTAGTTGGAGCCATCTTTTGTCCGATTGCATCATTTCAGTTATTCAGTCTTATCTGCTGCACTGTCCTGGCATGTTATGCATTCGTTTCGCTCACATGTCGGCCGCCTGCTGTCGGCGGCAGCGTCGAATATTAGCGATAACTTCACCTGCACATTTCTGCTGCTGCTGCATCTTGTGCAGTAAGCGCCGCTGTTACATATTCCGTTTCAGCGCAGCGTACGTCAACTTATAAACTTACAAATTTATTTATTTACGTTGCTGGTACTTCGTATTTCACGCGCAAATATGGGACAGCTTTTACTTGGGTTTCTATGAATAACATACAAGTTAACCCAAATATAATAATCGATAATAAAACCAAAACAATTGTGATTTGATTATACTTTAATTCTTTCTTTCTTTGCACTTACAATTAAGACTTCTTAAAAAATAAAGTTCAGTTCTGTTTCGACAGCCAAACGGACAGCATCTTTTAACTGGCGCCCAACATTCGGGAACGAACCAAACAAAATCCTTATAAAAGGGATAGTAATTATTATAATCGTGCCTAAAAATTAAACTAATCAGTTTCTACAGACCTAAGTGAACTTTTAATAAAAAGAGAAAAACAAAAGTGCGCTAAGACCAATTACATGCCAACAACGGCAGTGATAGCCAAAGAAAAACGTAAAAACAATAGCAAACAGGCATTAAAACCTGAATATCAGCAACAAATCCAACAGCAGCAACATCTATAGTGATCCAACCGCTGAAATTAACAACGATTCCCCAGATCCAGCAGCAGCCAACTAATTACAACAACAAGAGCAAATCTGATTTTACTTATGTAAGTTTAAGACATTAAGAATCAATACCCAAATATAAGTTATAATTTTATTGCTATTACTATTATAATTATTATTTAAAATTACCAAATCCTGTAAAACATGAAATTAAAAAATTATAAAAAAATTCAATTATATTGTAACAAAGAGAATAGCTAACATACCTAACCATAATTAATGAATGTAAACAAGACAGAGGAGGACGAGGAAGAAACTATACAATTATTACAAAACTTGACAATCCGAGAATCAAACATAATGAACGCGGAAATGATACAGAGATTCTAAACGCAGCTGCCAATCAAGCTGTGCAACATACGCGCCAAGTCTTCCAGGACACAATTACAGCCCTTACGCAAAGACTTACATTGTTGAAAACACCCACACTAGCAACGGAATACAGCAATGAGCCTGGACATAGTGAAGTCAGTCCCCGAATTCAGTGGTCAGCCAGAAAAATATGTTTCATGGCGGCAGGCAGCAGTAACAGCACAGAAGCTTTTCGAACCGTATGTAGGGAGTTCAAAATATTATCAGGCGGCTGCCATTCTGAGGAACAAGGTTGTAGGAAGTGCAGACACCGCACTAAGTGCCTACAACATGCTTCTAAATTTTAATGCAATTCTTGCTAGGCTAGATTATGCTTTTTCGGATAAAAAGTCCATCTATACACTAGAACAATAATAATCCACTCTCAGGCAGGGTCAACGATCGATAATTCAGTTCTACGATCTTGTAGAACGTAAACTAACCAGGATCATTAACCCGGCGTTGGTGTGGTGGAAAAAAATTACGTTATTGGTGTGGTGGGGTATGACATACCCCAAGACTTGATATAGCAACAACCTCACGAAACAACACAAATATAAAAGATAGCAATTTTATATTATTCCTCATTTACTTTTACGCAAGAAAATACAAAAGCACTTCATGTGCAAGCAATTTGTAAAAGAAAATATAAAATATAACAAAAATAAACGAAAAGTACCGATATTTATAAGTTGACTTCATATAATGGGGTTTAAAAACATTTCTGTATATGATTTTCCAAAAAACATAGTCAGTTTTAAAAATGAAATACATATAGTTATGTGACTTTAAATTTTTGGTAGCTACCCTGAAAGAGGAGCGAATTACAGGGTCTCAAAATTAGCGCTTTTTTCGCAAGTCGTATAAGGTTTTTGCTCTCGGACAACGTGCTGTACTGACGACGTTTTGGTACAGCTTCGCCTAATTTCAAGGATTTACAGAATCATGATATTTGTGTGTATTAATGATATTTTTTGGAACATATGATACGATGAAAACTATTGTCGTATGTGCCATTAAATTCAATGGAACATACGACATTCGTTTTCTACGGCGACGAAATGCGAACACTGAACTGGGAGCTTTTCTTGCACGTAGCAGTTGTGGAGTTGGTATTTGCCTCTTATTTTTCCGTACGGTATATTTTTTAATAAATCGACGACTACTAGACCATCAAAAATAAAAATTTAAATTCAAAATCATTTACACAAAAAGTTACGTTATTGGTGTGGTGGGGTATGTCATACCCCAATGAACTTTATCGGGATGTGACTCAAATCTGGTCACACTTAAGTTGTTTTTAGACAGCAAATTTGTATGGTTGGACTGTTATAAACAGCTACTAGAAGCAATAGTGCCCGCATAAAACTGATGTCCGTGTTATTTACAAAAATACAACCTCTGGGGTATGGTATACCCCACCACACCAATGCCGGGTTAATAAGATCATCATGGCTAACGAAGGGGATAACGCCTTAATCAAATCTCTAAACCAGAAATATAGACAGGACGCGTTGAGGTCTTTATTTCAGGGCTGAGAAAGCCACTGTGCGACACGCTCTTTTCATGTAAATCAGCAGATATGGGAACAGCCCTCGCTCTGGCCCAGGAGCTGGAAATGAATCAAAATCGGTACAATTTTGCAGCCATTTACAACAACGGCCTCAGCTTTCATGCTTCATCGGATCGCTTAACCCAACCTCAACACAGGCTACCGAACATGTCAGGTTTTAAGCCAGCTTTTCCTAATCAGCAACCAAATTTTCCACGAAACAACCTACACCCGACTCAGCCCAGAGGAACGCCTATTCTTCAAAACCACCAATTCCAATCCCAACAACCATTTAATTAATCACAACGTTTCGTAGTACAGAATCTTCAGCCTAGTTCAAATTTCCATACTCCTTTGCAAGCTGCGAACCAGCAGAATCCCAGCCGCCAACCACCCCCTCAGGACATGGACATAGATCAGAGTATGCGAACAATTCGAACTAACAACTTTCAGAATATGCTCGGCTACAAAAGACAGCAATCCAATCGGACGCGGTTAACCATATGTCGTTAACGTCCAACAATACCAATAATGACACAGACCGGTACGAGCAGGATGAAGACAATCTCCAACTCTCTGAGTTCGAGGAAATTATTTTTTTTTGGATAAGATCACTCCTTCCATTCATAACGAAAAATACGAAAGATGGACAGTAGTTACGACTTTTAATCGACACAGGCACAGCCAAAAACTACATTAAAAACATTTGACTTTTTAAAAGGAGTGGAAATTGAGAAGGGTAATTGATTTTAGAAAAATTAACGAAAAAACCACAGCTGGCAGATACCCTATCCCGGATACTTCGATAATTCTAGCCAACTTAGGGAAATCGAAATTTGTTACTACTTTGGATCTTAAATCTGGTTTTCAATAGATAGAAAGAAGAAGATAGATAAAAACTGCATTTAGTATTAACAATGGGAAGTATGAATTTTGTCGCTTGCCTTTTGAGCTTATAACCCCTTTCCGGTCATTTTCCGCATTTCTTGAGATACAATTTTTTCTTTCAAAATATTGACTTTCATTGAACATTTTAGCAATAAAATACAACAAAATATCAAAAAAGTTCTTTAGGTTGAGAATTACAGCTCAATCAATTTTGTACGAAATATGTTACAATGGTCCGCAAAGGAGTGCATGCAATTTTTGTTTAGTTTTTTTAAGTTTTATGAACAATTCATTGATTTTTTTTATAAAAAACATAAATTATAACAACCAAAAATCAAAACGTGATTTCAGTTTGATCGAAAGTTCTACATAGGTATATATAAATAATTGAGTCACATTTATTCGGCCTCATATAACCGTTGTTGTTGTTGCAAAGCCTTTTTCCCCTCAATAAAACACAGAATCAATTAAAATTTATATAGTTTGACAGAAAGATACTGAATATAGCCGATTCTTATTATCGTAGTGGCAGCATGTCTAACCTTACATAACCTGTGTCTGCCCAGTAAAACAGAAACTCGTCTAGTAATTCTTATTTTTAACACTAGAATGCCCAAGGTAGTCATTTTGACTACATTGAGGTCTTTTATTGTAAATAACTTTTGTTGCATCGCTTTCTAAAAAATATCTTACGTGACTTTTATTAATTTTTAAAGCTAAATGGAATAAATAAATTAAAAATATTGTAAAAAAATTTTTTTCCCCAATTTTTCAAAATTTACCTTAAATGCCCAATGGTAGTCATTTTGACTACCTATATACAATTTTCAGCAAATCTTACTGATAATTTGGCAAATATGCATCTTCAATTGCGAAATATGAAAATTTCAAATAACTGCAAACATTAAAAAAAAAATATCATAGTAGGATGTGACAATTCCCAACTTTTTCAATTCAAAATTCATTCAAAAATTTCAAATTCCAAATTTCATTCCATTTTATCCCATTTATGTGTAAAGTACGCTATTTTATTTAAATGAATTTACTTTGTAAACCATAAAAAATAAAAACTAAATGCTTATTTTAGTTTAATCTCGTGAACATTTATTCATATTTGCTACTTATAAACCAATAAAATTGACTCTTCAATTCCCAGTGTCACCTGTAGGTGACAGATGCTTAATCTTGTTTTCCTACCACATAGGTTTTAATTTTTAAATTCTAACACTTTTATAGCAAAGTCAAGCCTATCTTTCAGATTACACTACTCGACAAAAAATGGGTTCATCGCGTGCTCCTAGAAACAAAAGTATTTTTAAGACTAATCTTCGGCTGCTGAACACGAAACTGAAAATCCAAAAATTTTCTTAAGAAGCGTTTTCGAAAAATCTTCGAAAAACACGTTTTTCCCCTCTTATTTCAGTTATGAGCACATATCTCGTAAACCAACCATCCGACTAACACAAGTGGGCCGTCGTTCAGAAGGTAACTAACTAACCTTTCCAACGATATATCTATTGGCCAAATCAGATGAGATTTGGGGAAGGTACTGACGATGAAAGTTGTAAAAATGTGAATTTTTCGACCATTTTCAAAAATTATACATTTTCGAATCGTTTTTTTATAGATAAAATAAATGATCTCCTCTGGTTTTAAAATCTAAGATGAAAGATATATTATTTAAGCAAATGCTAAGCCTAACATCAATAGAATTGAAAGAAAAATTACAAAGTTATGGTGCACGGAGTGAAAACACCAACTTTTCATTTAATACACCGTGCGAAAAAATTTTTTAATTTTTCCGAGACCCATCCAAATGTTGATATAGACGTGAAACTAGAGGTCATTTATAATATCCAAGCATAGTCAGTTTTTCATTTTCTGACCCAAAAACCTTTTTAAAGGACTTTAAAATTTTAAGGACATACACATTTCAAATATTTTTTTAAATATTTGCGATTGTGCAATGATGAAGAAATGGGTATCAAGTGAAAAAGGAAAATTGTCTCCTCTTAACTAAATTTTCTATTTTGAACTTTCAGAACTTTGAAATAGAAAAAAATTTATATGTATGAATCTACAGACTGAGATCCAAAACATTTATGTTTTGCATACCCGACATATTTTGGTCAACAAATTTTTTCAAGTTTCATCGTCAATAACTTCCCCAAATCTCATCTGATTTGGACAATCGATATATCGTTGGAAAGGTTAGTTAATTGTCTTCTGAACGACGGCCCACTTGTGTTAGTCGGATGGTTGGTTTACGAGATATGTGCTCATAACTGAAATAAGAGGGAAAAACGAGTTTTTCGAAGATTTTTCGAAAACGCTTCTTAAGAAAATTTTTTGATTTTCAGTTTCGTGTTCAGCAGCCGAAGATTAGTCTAAAAAATACTTTTATTTTTAGGAGCATTTTTCGTGTCGAGTAGTGTTATTAACAACTATTAATGCCCAGTGTCACCTGTAGGTGACCCCCCCGTAAAAAAATGAGGGTAGTTTAAAAATTTTTAATGTATTTTTTTGTCTTATTCAAACGTATCTAAGCTATTTTATTTTAAAAAACATTTTCTTTTTCACTATTTTGGGCATGGGAATTGAAGAGTTAAAAAAAGTCAGTAAACAACAATGTAGTCAAAATGACTACATATGGGCATTTTAGGTATGTTAGATTGTCGGGCATTCTAGTGTTAATCGAAAATTTCGGAATAGTCGAATTTTATTAGTCACGTGGTTTACAGATGGGCGTGGCACGCAAGCAACGATATATAGTACAAAGCTTTGCAACCTTTGTGGTCATTTGTACGATATATCTTACAATTTTTATAAAGACTCGGGAAAAATATTTAGACGAAAAAATGTTTAATTTAGTAAGTTTTATAAATAAACGGAGATTCAAACTTTAAAATTGTTTACCTTTTTGCGGGAATGCGCATATCACAAGAAAATTCAAAATTCTTCCGGACAGAAGTGGAGTTTTTAGCGTTTCTTGTAACCCAACATGGGATAAAGACATGCCCAGAGAAGGTTAGGAGTATCCTAAATCATTGGTCGCAGTGCACTATAGCCTATATAATAATAATCCTAAATCATCAAATGCCAAAATCACTTCGAGCCTTGCGCTCATTTTTAGGTTTATCAGGATACTACAGGCGATTCATCAGGGACTATGCCGGAATCGCTAAGCCCCTAACCAAATACCTACGCGGTGAGAACGGGCACATCGGAACACGATATTCTAAAAACGTCAAAATCGAACTAGATGGTGAAGGCAAAATTGCATTCGAAAAACTTAAAACAATTTCAACATCGTTTGGGCCCTACGGACCCTCCGCCACTACTTTTACGGTGTTAAGAACATCACTATTTTCACGGATCATCAGCCGTTAACATTTGCCATATCGGACAAAAACCCTTGAATTAGGGAGGGAAATTATGAGATGGCGCATGTTCATCGAAGACTTCACTTCACAAGTTTCACTACAAACCGGGAAAAGAAAATCAAGTGGCAGATGCATTATCGAGGCAAACATTAATAATCTAACCTCCGACGACAACACTATCCATAGCGAAATCTCATCATCCGCTTTTATCAAAACTATTAAGACTCCAATAAATCAATTCAGGAATCAATTAATCCTATCGCAGTCAAATGGAAACAGCAAAAGTACAAAAATTCTAAGTATTCCAAAAATGTATACGCCACACAGTAAATTTCAATTCCACAGAATATTTATTAAAAGCACTATTACAATTTATAAATCCAAATGTCGTTAATGGAATCTTCTGTGACTTCCATGTTCTTTCTCTAGTCCAAACATTTCTTATAGAAAAAAAAATAAATTCCCTTCAGAAAAATTCATACACTCGGAAAAACTTGTAGTTAATTGATTTAGTTAATAAAGACGACCAAATTTAAACAGCAGTTACGGAACACGAACGCGGTCATCGCTCGCTCCAAGAAAATTTTAAACAAATCCTAAACGAGTATTACTTCCCAGATATTAAAAAAATCCTAAAGCCCATTATAGCTAATAGCAAAATCTGCAAAGAAAATAAGTATCAAAGGAAACCACCAGATCCTGGGTGGGAGCAACTCCCATCCCCAACTTTCCTGGGGAAATCATTCACATTGATATTTTGATTACAGACAAACACCACTTTTTAACCAGCATTGATAAATTTTCAAAATATGCGGTAGTCATTCCAATAGCTTCCAGGTCAACGGTTGACGTAAAAGCAGCTCTTATCCAAATATTAGGAAATTATTAAAAAAAAAACAAAGTAAATAGTGTCCGACAATCAATCAAAAGCGATAGGCTCGTTTTTGAGAGATCATTACGGCGCAGAGCAATTTTTCGTCCCAACTCTCCATAGCCAGAGCAACGGCCAAGTCGAACGATTTCATTCGACTTTGCTGGAAATTGCCCGCTGTGTAAAAATGCAACAGCAAATTAACGACACGTGCGAGTTGATATTACTGTCAACTGTGAAATATAATAACACTGTACATTCGGTAACGAATGACAAACCAACGGACATCTTACATAATTCTTCTGAAGAGAAACTGAAAGAAATCAAAAACAAGTTAAGTAACTGACAGAAAAGAACTATACAATATTATTGTTACGAAAATTACTTCTCTAAGTTCGTTTTGGATTGTGCTTGAAAATAAAACTACTTCAGTTACTCAGCGCAAACGCAGTCAAAAACCAACAATCGCTTTCTTTACAAATTTACAGTTGTTACTACTTTACACTACTACTATTGCATGTTTCCCCTTTGCTTGCTCAACACAGACTCCACTCCTTTGCGCTGCACACTGCTGCTTTTTATACTTGTTTTCTTATCGCGTCGATGTTTCTTGCACATTCTAGTTGTACTCTCTATCTCGATTGTTCTAGCACAGCTCATCACCTTCGCGAGCCATCCTCGCCATATCGGAATTATAGCAAGTTTGCCGTACTCCAAAGTGCATGGCTAAAAGTATGCTTGGAAAAGCATTCATGCACAGCACAGAGTGCCTCATCGTTACATTATAATAAAAAAAGCGAACAAAAAACATATAAAGAGGGAAAATTAGTTTTTGTACGTAGGATTAGCGATTAGGTAATAAATTCGATAAAGTTTTTGAAGGAAAAATCGTCGAGAAAGATTTAGGTACAGTGGTGCTAATTGACGGTAGAAGAATCCATAAGAATAACCTTCGATGAATTTTGAATTTCAGATTTTTTCGCCTTTACCAATTGTCACTGGCAAAAATCATCGACTATACGCCAGTGCACTTCATTTCAATAACACAAGGGAATGCGGCAGTTTATGACGAGCAATTCTATTTAATACACCAGACCAACCTGGCGGAATTTAAAGCAATAGCGGATGAATTGATACATGATACCCAGTGGACCGACTCAGCGAAAAACGGAAAGGTGGTATTGGAGCAGGCAAAGGAAATCCGCAGAATTCTAGACACGCTGCGATTATCTAGATGATTTGCGAGAGCCATCGACTTCTTAGGTTCTGCCCTAAAATTCATAGCCGGCACCCCTCACCATGAGGACTTCGAATTACTATCGACAAAGCAAAACATACTAATCGAAAACAGCAACAGACAATTAAAAATTAATTCCGTAATACAGGACAAAATCAACGAGATAACAGACAGAATAAACAAATTCCAAACGGCCAAGTTCCTTGAAAATTCAATAATATACAAAGAAGAGCTAATACAGCTCATATCAAATCGTAATAACTGTATCATTTACCACTTAAGTGGTATAGCACTGTCATTTGTCTTGGCGAGAAATAATATAACTAACCCCTTAATTCTTGGTAACCTTGAAATCAATCACTTATTCGATTCTGAACCACTCCTTAGCATAAGCAATATTTTAAGCGCATCTAAAGTAACCGTAATACAGAATAAGGACGTAATTTACTATGTTTTAAAAGTTCCTAAAATATAAAAATTTTCTAATTTTATAAGAGTCTTTCCTGTAATCCACAATAAAACAACTGTAAGCCTAGGCGTATACGGAGACGCAGGCCGCACACGCAGCACAACTCAACGCAGTTTAGTTTTTTGTAAATAACGCAGTACCGTATACAGCGACATAGCCGCGTGCGGCGGAGAGACGTGCCTGCGCACAACTGCGTCGCGTTGTAGTTGAAATACAGTTTCCTACGCGCAGCGGACACGTTAGCTTGCAAAAATTGAAGAACTAATTGAAAAAGTGCGTGAACAGCCAATATTACACCCATATTATATTATATAGGTTCTATTTCAAAGTCTAATTCAGACAAATAACTCGTATTGCTGGGTTTATGGAATGAATACGGAACACGTGTGCTGGGTTTACGAAATTCGTATACGCAGTTCACATATTTTCTGCCTCACAAACTTTAATTTTTGCTGCGCTGCCTTGTGCTGTGTTGCGCGGCCTGCGTCTCCGTATACGCCTAGGCTTAGCCTAGGCTTAGCCTAGGCCGCACACGCAGCACAACTCAACGCAGTTTAGTTTTTTGTAAATAACGCAGTTCCGTATAACGGCGTATACAGCGACATAGCCGCGTGCGGCGGAGAGACGTGCCTGCGCACAACTGCGTCGCGTTGTAGTATTCGGTACGATACAGTATTCGATACGCAGCAGTTTGACGCTACGCTGC
This sequence comes from Melieria crassipennis, assembly GCA_963668005.1. NCBI lineage: Eukaryota > Metazoa > Arthropoda > Insecta > Diptera > Ulidiidae > Melieria > Melieria crassipennis. The sequence continues at coordinate 32,259,637 of OY764963.1, read as the reverse complement.
CGATGTGAAATAAGCCCGCCGGAAGTGGCTTTCTAGTTAGGGTCCCGCAAACATTCAGTGCGCTAAATTAATTCACAATTTTCAGTGGCCGCCCTTCGACCTTCACGCTCCCAAGTCGCATGCAAGCAGATGTATCGGTCTAGATGCGCCGGCAACTTTCCTTCAGGACTATTAAATTTCAGTCCATAGCGTGACGACAAGTGACTAGGGGGGAAAAGTTATTATCTTAAAGCGGTGGAAAAATTGATGGAAACGTAATAAAGCATTGAGGGGCGAAAAGGCCAAAAAGTTTCGAATTTGATTTTTAGCAAAAAATTAGAGGGGAATGTGAAGGCAACGTCGCAATTTCAGAGATGACAAGTGGAAAAGTGGCAAGAAACCAATGCGAAAGGTTTTTAATAAAAATGAAAACTAAAATGCGCAGGCAACGTGCAAATAAATAAATACTGGCTGGCAAGTTATGGCCGCCGGTTGCCACCGTTGCCAGCAGACGGTCTCGGTGTCCTCTCCATTTCATACGTGTAAACACACCCAAATGGAATGCATACGGATGTATATTTACTTGCAAGCTATGCATTACTTCATGCATGAATTTTTACAAAGCGGTGACCTACGAAAAGGAGTGCTTCCCTTTTTGCATTAACTGAGAGTATATGTCATACATTCATACCTTACTGGGTAATGCATAAAATCAGTTACCTACCATATGCTTAAAACCTGTACACCCCAAAAAACTGTTCGGTTTTTGCTATTCTTTAATACATTTATTTTTAATACATAAATACAAAGATAGGTAAAAGTAAATTAAAAATTAAAATACATCTATTAAAATATTGTCCCTTTTCTAATTTGTCCTTCTTTCAAAATAAATCAAAATTAGACTTATTCAGTAAACAAAGTTTGTGTAAATTTGTACTTACCGATCAAAGTTGCATTTAAATTTGTTTAATATTTCTTTCATATAGAAACGCTGGCAGCTGCAAAGAATATATTAAAAAATATTAACAAAATTAATTGCATATGCAAATGTTGCGGCAACTGCAATAATTCAATTTTATTAAAACTCACCCCTTTTGCTACAAAAAAAAATAATCAGGCACTTATCCGCGCGCTATCACACTGGTTTTTCTATCACAACTGAAATATTTTCCCAAAAATCAGTAAAAACGACCGCTTCGAAGGAACAGTTGTTTATTCCAAGAAAAATTGCAGCTCTCTCAGAATTTCTCTGGAAGGGCAATCTCTTTAGTTCCAAAAACAAACACCTTTGCTTACGTGGTTATAGATATATGTTTCCTACTCCGATTTTTCATATACGAATTCTTGCATGAAAAACTTCATGCATTACCTACTTTCCCGCAGGGCACTCTTATAAATATTGAAATTTGACGGGCGGCATACACACACACACACACAAATTGGTGTAGATTGGTGCTTGCCTTTCAAACTTTCGTGAAATGTTGTTAAGGCCAAACGGATCGACAGCACTGTTGTGAATACGTTTTTCACATTTTCTCCATTTAAATTGGCTTTTCTGTTTTGTTGCCTATTTTTAGGTGTTTCTTTCCTATTCACATGTTTTTCGAGCATACATACGTACATATCCAAGCTGGGGTGCGCCTTTACTGCCCATTACGGTCAAAGCAAAAAGTTTGTTCTTTTGCATTAACATTTCTGAAAGATATTTTTGGAAAGAGAATTGAACATCCAGAAAATTATGGGGTGGAAAAGTCTGAGCAAAATGTAATATTTAAACATACTACTAGTACCATTGACACTGAAACCGGTAAGAAACGTCATCAGCTTTCAATTTATTGACATGCTATTTTTGTCCTTTTTTAGTAATTAAAGCAGTACAAACGTAAGGTACATAGTAGTAGAAGTTACTTTACTTTTTAAATACTGCGTGGCTACAGATGCCTATTTTAAGCCCCGCTTTTTAATATTTCTCCATTTCAACGCTAAAACGGATAATAGGTACATTTTTATCAAACAGTTTAATAAATAAAAAGGTATCAATTAGTGTCCGACCGAAACATCTTTTTTGGGCCGAAACCGAATTTCGGTTTTGTTTTAATATTCGTTCGAAACCGAAACATTCTAGTTGAAATAAAAATCACCATATCAAGCATTTTTTTTCAACAAACGAATTTTAGATTAAGTAAATAAAGCACAAACAAACAAACATAACATAAATAAATACTCATTAATAAAAACAATTTATTCATTTTTTAAAAACATAAACATGAAAATTATTAATTATTATTCAAAATTAAATAATTTAATATTATATGCTAAAAAAAATTTATTTCCATTGGTGGTATCTAAATTACTTTTCCTTTCACTATCTGCTACACAATAAAATGTAGAATAATATTCTAGAAAGTTTCGGTTTCGGCCGTTCCGCCATTTTTTGGCCGAAACTGAAACCGAAACCAGTTATTTGAGCCGAAACCGAATATTCGGTCGGACACTAGTATCAATATAGTTTACAATTAGATAAGAAAGTGCCGCAATTCTAATCACATATCCTTTGGGTCAATGTGAAAATGTTCTTGTTAGATACTGAACTCCCGTCTGACAACCATGTTTTGAAGAACGGCGAGCACGCTCATTTAGTACTCGGTTTCGTTATTATTAAATCATATTAAATAAAACATACAATCCAATAGATCACTCAAAAGGATGATAAGGATTAGGATCGCCAGATCCCCTCCATGGGGCGTTATAAACTGCAAAATGGGTTGTATCACCTTGATCAGCCAGTTACTAGATTTGACTTGGATCTTTTGCAACTCACGTAACCAACACACGGCGCGCCGCAACTCACGATTTTTGTGCTAAATGTAAGTACAATTTTTAGCTTACAGGTACTATGTATGGATATAAATTACATTCGTAAGAAAAATATAGAGTTCGAGCAAGTAGGCATCACTTTTTTGTTTTGTTTTGATCAGCAAAAACAAACAAAACACGCTCTGTGTAACGAAAAGTGAGCAAAATCGCTAGGTTTGGGAGAAGATAAAAAAAGCATCTGAAAACTTCTCTCCAGTGATCAGTGCAAAACAAATACACAAGTACGGTCTTTCAAATACAAAAAAAGTTTGCTGCGTCGACCTGCGTCCCTACCTAAAAATTTATTTTTTGTAGTGGCACCTACAGTCAAAAATAGTATCTACTTTTTTCGAAGTTGGCTTGCGACGCACAATGAAAGCAGCGGCAAAGCAGCTGCTGCAATGATGAGCTATAGAAAGGACAAGGTTTGCACTTTGCTCGTTTCATCAAAAGTAGGCAGAATGCTACGCCCACACAAAATCTAAACATTTATACCAAAAATATGATATTACAAGCTTAAAAAATTAATACACGAATTCATAAAGGAACATTTGTGACCACTTAATAAATATGCTCCAGCTGCCACGCCCACTTTTAAAGTTTTAGAAAACTTACCAATTAAAATCACATCGTAGAACGAGTATCGTAAACAGCCTTCTAAAAATTGAATTGTAGTTGTAGTAAAATGCGAATATTTTTGAAAATGGGCGTGACATGCCGCCCATTTTTAGTGTGAGTTTTGAAGTAATTATTTTAAGCTCAAATACAAAATTTCATAATTCTATCACTAATATTAAGCAAGTTATTTCAATATTTCAGTTCCTTTCGTATTGGAGGTGGGTGTGGCAGTGGTCCATTTCTAATGATTTTTTGTAAATTTCTTAATTTCGACCACAATCTCACCAAGTTTCATCGAGATAGGACAACGCTAAGTATTTTTGGCCACGGCTTATATGGGAGCGCGACACTGTGCGGCGTGAAGCCCTATGCTCCTTAGTGGAATGAACAAGGAATAAAAATTTTAACTGAAAATTTGCTAATGGGTTTTATGTAACGAATGCAATTTAATGAAAATATTGTATAATATATATTGTATTGAAAAATGTAATCAGACCTAAAAGCGTTTCAGGCGGATATGACATTTATAGACAAACACTACAGCCACACCTATACTAAGTATATGATTGGCATACCTTAGGCCTTGCACGTGCGATCCAAGATTTTATGCCGATTCAGAACAGCTGATTAGAAGCTTTTGTAAAGAATGTATTGACAGAGTTATTTTTCTGCCAACACTTTCGCAAACTATCGTTCGTATCAGTAATCTGAAAAATCCCCCGAAAATCGATAAACCTTCTGCGCATTAAATCATGCAGACCAGGGTAAATACAGTCTAACACGAGTTCAGCACATAAAACAGTTTTTTAAAAAGTAACAACTAAGTAAGTCCCATAGTTCGCGCAGAACTTCAGATATAAATAACACTCCCAGGAATTATTTTCCCTTGGCGTTATACATCCCACAACTGTCTCTGGGTATGTACTAGGGATTGCAATCTCGGACCAGTTTTACAATCCCGGGATTTTCGGGACTGAAAATTGCAATCCCGGGATCCCGGGATTTTTTCGGGATTGAATATATTATTTGAACGAACTAAATCAGACGTAATTTTCAATCAAATACAATTTATTTTCTTATTAAATACATTTCTGTGTTTCTTAAAACTAAGAACAAAATATTCATGGTAAATAATATAATATTAATAACATAAAAATGCATTAAATTGCCAAACTAGGAAAAAACAAGTAGCCGATGGCAAAAACTAACACCTTACATCAATTCGACTTTAGGAAATATCTAAAAACTATTAAAGCATTAAGGGTATTATCACCTAAACGAGATCTTAGCTTGCTGCATATAGTTATTGCCTGCTGATGAAAAGCATCTCTCTGGTTCAATACTAGTAGGTGAAATCGTATCTAAATATTAATATACTTTTTGCAAGTTTTGACCACGGTTTCCGCCATTTAAAAATAAGTCAAACTCGGTATGAATAACGTCAATAAGACGACCTCTTACATTACGACAAAGTAATATTATTGCGTTGAAACAAGTTCAATATGCAATATATTTTTTGTACTAAATAAGAAGGGTTTCATTTTTCGAAATCAACGTGACAAAAGCAAAAAGTAAGCTGTTTTTTTTTTGCTTCGATCCCGGGATCGGATTTTGTCAATCCCGGGATTTTTCGGGACTAAAATTGTCCGGGATCCCGGGATTCCGGGATTCGCGATCCCGGGATTGCAATCCCTAGTATGTACATATGTCTGTTTACTTTTGTGCAAGTATATCGATATGTACTTATTTTTCAAATATGTATTACTCATGTTAGCTTCACACCACGACTCTTGACGTCTGTTAGTGTGACTTTCAGCACCTTCCTTTCACCTGAGGTTGGTTGGTTGTTTGGAATTTTTTCCGCTTGACGTTGTTCAGTTATTGCTTGTGGCTTTGCGTCGATTTGTCTGGCAGTGGCAAAAGTGGCACGCGGTGCGGTTGGGCGGAAAGTAAAATTTACGAAATTGAAGATTATTTATGGTATGTCATAGTGACAGTTGATAGGCAGAGCATCGGCGCAGGCTTCGCAGCTAGTGAGCCATTGCAGGCAAACGTACCCAACCGCGGACGTATGCGGAGCAATGGATTAGAGACCTGATCCCATACATACCCAGAACCGCTTTGAGTGAGCACGGAGCGCTGAACAGAGTTCTCGATATTGCTACTGGGAACGGCCCCGCATGCGACAACGTAGCTTGTAGTTTAGAAGGGAATCGATTTTTTTTATTGCATTTTTTTAGAACACAAACTTCTATACGACAGTGCCGCTGATATGTTTTCTAACGGTTGAAAGTGATGACTTGGAAGTAATTTTCACGTATGTATAGAAAAACAAAACAAAGTTGTTACCGAATTAGATCATTTCGCATTACCGCAGTGGTTTGGTGCGTTGGATCGCTAGTCGGAATGCCAGAGTTATGGTTAATCAAACATAACAAAAAAAGATTTTCCCACGACTTGCATCCAAATGTCAAAGGGCAAAACTCCACAAGAAAAGTGGAGTCTCATACTGCCGCTCAGAATCGACATATTACTGGAAATTGTTCCTCTTTTAGTCAGTCATCGAGCTGGTGTTAGAGATTTAATATTCCTATATGTAAAATGAATAAAATTCATCCAAACGATAAAACATTTTTATTTGATACGTAATTTTCTCTCATTAACACAACAATACAAATTATTGGCTTAGCGGACCATCGTGCAAGCAAAATAAATAAGTATGCTCTTACATAGAATTTTGGCTCCGGAATGTAACGATCTAAAAATGTTTCCTGAGAAATGCCCATAAAGGCCGTGGTTTAGGGTCAAAGTTCAAAGTTTGTATCAAAATAAATCAATCAATTCTCAATTGATTTACACGATATCGATAGCAAACGAAAGGTTTTTTCACACCTTTCTATTGATATAGTTGCAACCTAAGAAATATAATATATATCAGTCATCTCGATACATATAAGTCCTTGTCCTCACTGACTGGCCCAGCCCAAGCCGCTAAAGCTACAGATGTAGGTAAAAAAAAGAAAATTAAATTTTAATAGGGGTACCGGTTATTTCGTGCGTTTTTGTTTTTTTTTTGGAAAATTGAAGCTTTATTGTGAAAAAATGGTTACAAATTTAATATTCAAAGTATTGTCCATCACTAGCTATAACTTTTTCCCATTTTTCTGGCAATTCACGAATACTCTTTCTGGAAAATTCGGCCGGCTTTTCCGCTATCCACGAATCGATTCAATTTTTGACTTCTTCATAATTGGAGAAGTGCTGGTCAGCCAGGCCATGTTGCATTGATCGGAAGAGATAGTAATCGGATGGCGCAAGGTCTGGACTATACGGCGGGTGGGGTAGGACATCCCATTTGAGCTTTTCAAGGTAGGTTTTGACGACCTGTGCAACATGTGGCCGAGCATTGTCATGTTGCAAAATTACCTTGCCGTGCCTTTGTGCATATTCTGGCCGTTTTTCGCGCAGTGCTCGGCTCAAACACATCAATTGTCGTCGGTAGACTTACCCTGTGATCGTTTCATTCGGTTGCAACAGCTCATAATAGATCACACCCAGCTGGTCCCACCAAATACACAGCATAACCTTCAGGCCATGAATATTCTGATGATGCATGGCCGGGGCACAGATAACTCATCATTAGGGCGACCAAAATTAAGCACACAAAAAATCGTTTTAAGCACTAAAAATAGCACGAAAAAAGCTCAAATTAAGCACGAAAAAAAATGTTTAAGCACTAAGCAAAAATTTTACATAAACGTAAAAATTTTCCACGAAAGAAGATTATAAAACAAACTTTACGTGTTTTAGTTTTCGTTATTAAAATAAAAAAGCAAATGCATGTATGTATTCACAGAAAAATATTAATTCAATAAAAACAATAACAAAAAAAAAACATCGCAAGTGGCATTAGTCTTCTATTGTGTCTTCTCTATTGCAATGCACAATCATGTGCATCTTAAATATTCGAACAAAAAAGACATAAAATTTTTTGTCAAAAAAGTACCATATACCGAAAATATGCGCTCTACATCACACGAAGTTGCCGGTATATATTTAAAAAATGTGAGTTCGATAGGAGAAAGTTTTTTAACAATAGCCAGTATTTCGCTGTAATATTGACTCCATTTTTTTTGGAGTACTTTTGATTATCCAACTTCCTCATTGCTTCACGAATAGATTGTAGAATATTTATGCTTTCCATTAATGTTAAGCCACGGCTCTCAAGATTTGTTAAGGCAAGTCGAATGCATCGAAAGTTCGCCTTTAAGAATGCTAGATCATTCTTTAAATTTAAATATGCAAATAACTCCTTTGACTCTTTAATTGCTTCGGTATCATCTTCGTTGAACTCGTCCAGCACAGCCTTTATTTCGGAAAAATTTTCGCAATAATATTCTGCGGCTTCGATCCAAGTTCCCCATATTAATGTAATCTCGGAAAGTGTAAAATCGGAAAGTGGGCGTGGTCGATTATATTATAGCCTATGTTTGCCCCAATGACACGCTGAACCGTTTGATACCCATATTGCTATGACAAATATACCATGGCTGATTTGTCATTATAGTGGGCGTGGCGGGAAAACGTATCAGGTGGGCATGGTCAATCTCATATAACCTATGTTTAGCCCTATGAAACACAGAATCATTTTACATCAACATTTAATTACAAACATATAGTGTAGCTTTGTTTTGTTAGTTAAGTGGGCGCGGAAAGTGGGCGTGACCGATTTTATTATAGCCTATGTTTGCCGCAATGACACGCTGAATCGTTTGATACCCATATTGCCTTACAAAAGCTGAGATAGATGAGTTTTGTTACCATAATGGGCGTAAAAAGGGGGGTTTTTAACTCTTTTGGGGGTCTTCCCCCGCCCAAAAAGCAAATTGCTCAGCACCATCGTCTTCAGCACCCTCGAAAACAGGGGGGGGGAGGAGTCTCGTCGTGTCCAAGAAGACTACCGGATTTCGGCCTTTTTTCCGACTGACACACTCCACTACACATGCGCGTTCTATATTACTTCATATTCTTTGGGTTTACCTTTCAAATGACATCAAAATCATTAAATTCTGAGACTATAAATTTTTTGAATTTTGTCTATGGAACGAATCACTGTGCATTGTCGCAATACAGTTACGCCGACGCAAAGGATAGACCTGCTGGCGCCGCAGCTATTGGCAACGCGTTGCCTTAGCAACGATGTGTATGTATCATGCCAAAATAAAGACTTCATATTCTTTGATCATACACAAGAATAATTTGTGCGCTGAAATATTTTTAGTGCCGATTCATTTACATATATCACAATTTTTCAACACATTATTAATTTCAGGTATAACCGATTAAACAAGTTAATAAAAAAAGCGTTAAATGTTAAGAAAAATTTTGCTTCTCGCCCAGCCTTGAACCCGAGGCGAAATTTACGAAAAATAAATTACGGATATCTGATGTGCTGTCTACCTGTTACACCAAACACAGTACGTGATCGTCGTAGCTAAAATCGTAAATGTATGTGCAAAAAAGAATATTACAAGCAAGAAAAGAAATTCCAAATTAATTCAATCCGACAAAAGTTCTGGATGACCACATGCAGCTGTGTGCCTAAAATAGGTTTGCGGAAAAAAGCTGTAATTCAGAGCTTGAAATGTTGGTGCCGTTTTCTTATTCTGACTAGTGTATGTAGACATATAGTTTTGAACTAAGCCTTGCTTAGCGATAAGACGTACACTAGTCAGAATAAGTTTGCGTACAAGGGGTACATAGTTTTTTCATATGAAAAATAAATCACTAAAGTTATTTTTCAAAAACAAAATATTTTTTATTTTTTCCATAAACTTAGTTCTTTTATTCTATTAAGATAATAATAACAAAAACTTGACCAAATTGTAAAAGAAGGGGCAAAAACAAAATGTGTTATGAATTCACCTCAGAAAAAGTTTGCGTACAAGATAAGGTTATGTAGCAAACATTTAATTTAAACTAAGTTTTGTCCAAAAATTAATAACTTTTTGGATATGCTTCTCTTATTGGAACTCTCTGTAGAAGTTTCGGCATACATTTTATTAAATCATGTGTTTTTTCAGCTGTTCTTTTGTTATATCCTTGAATTGTTATATTTGTTTACTATATCTTTGAAGATGGAGTGTTGTTGGGCTCAGGGTTCAAGTAAACCCTTATATATTTAATTAAATGTACGTTAGGTGACTAGGGAGGAACTGTTTCAAATTTTTTTGAGCCAGTTAATAGCAAAGATAGCTTCACATCGTATGTATTGCGCCTTAAGGTCATCGTAAAGTTGAAAAGAAATGTTGGAACCTGATCCAACATTTTGAGACCTTGGCTTGCATAAGCTTTTAGAATATGTAAATAATCCCTCGGAACCATTTCTGAATAAAAAACCACAGCCTGCTCACTCCTTTACTAGACATGCAGCCCCATACCATACCCCCCATATGATATACTTTACTGTTAATGTCAGATTTTTGTTATTAACTGAATCATCTTCAAATTAGTTGATGCATTTTAATGCCAAATATGCCAAACCATTATCAGAGAATAATAAATCTTAGATAACAACACATAGTCCCTGAAATTCGGTTTTCTAGACTCTTTGATGGACTCTTTCACGAAAGAAATTCTGTGCTCCTTCTAAGTAAGCTAAATATGGGCTTCTTACATGCTATTATGTAAGAGAAATATGTCTTTTTCATGACTTTTCTTATAAAGGTACTGCTACTGGGTTTTATAAAATATTTCTGTACATTTCTGTAGATATTGGATGCAACTAGCCTTACAATATGATGCACTGATCGCAAAACAATCTAATCCTATTTGCTTGGGTAGCTTAAGAAAATGGTCAGATCGTAGCAAAGAAGCAAGAATTTCTGGTTTTTTCGAAATTTAAGATGGCTTTTCAAAATGACGAATGTGCTCTTCCAAAAGTTTCTCTAATTTCACGAAATTTTTTGTCAATTTGGGAAAGATTTAATATCGCACACGCACTACAAAAGTGACACAACTCAAAATTTTTGATTTTTCAGGAAACGCAAATAACTGTTTTTGAGGTAAATAAACATTTTTTTAAAATAACGTATAGACCGTTCAGTAGAAAATCCTTACAGATTATGCTTTAGGATAAGTTACAAGAATTTTTTTTTATTTTACACTAGAAAATCCAAAATTTTGAGTTGTGATTGTTTTAATGATATTTTAATTCAATAATTACGGAATTATTTTAAGTTATGTCACTTTTGCTGAGTTTTATAATTATAAATAACAGTTAAAAAGTCGAAGGAAAAATTTTGACAATTCGAAATTAATTTTTTTATTTGAAAATATATACTAAAATTGTCAAAACTTTGCTTAAAATTAACTTCAACAAAAATTTATTTCGTCAAAAGTGTCACAATTTGAGTTAGGACACTTTTGCATTGAGCTTCAGCGATCAAATAGCATCAATCTTCTGACATAAAGAGAGACCTAACTGTATTTTTGCAACAGTTAACAACAACAAAATATACTGAGCTTTTGCTTATTGGTAGATTGATGCATTGTGCACAGTATTAACACATAAACCCGAAAATTAAAAATTTTCAGTTGTGTCACTTTTGTAGTGCGTGTGCGATATGATTATCCTTTTATTCATTTTTATTTTTTTTCGCTTGGGTTCTATTGCTTTTTATAAAATTTTAAGCACATATACGTTTAAAAATAATTAACAAGTCCGTTTACTGTTCAATGGAATACAATTTTCCAAATAAAAATTAAAAGCATAACTGGAAATTCCCGTAATTAGTTTTGTACGCAAACTTATTCTGCACCGTTTTGTGCGTATATTGTCAATAAATACGAATACACTATAATCTCGATAATTCGGACACTCGCTAATACGGACAACGCGGTAATCCGGACACTCAATTTCTATTGTAGACTCTGTAATCCGGACACCTGGGTTTGGTTTTTAATTGTCTGGATTATCGAGATTATACTGTATATAGAAAATTATTGTTTTAATGCATCTAAAACACATCAAAAAGTGCAGTCCAGGCATATATGAATAATGTGGATAAGTTTTGGTAAACAGAGAACCCATTTTTGAAGTCAAAATTGATGATAACACAATTTTGACTTGCCTGTACGCAAACTTTTTCTGACTAGTGTATATCATGTGAAACTACAGATATTCAGCTAACATAGAGTATGTTCGGGTAATGTGATATGGTCGGGTAATGTGATATAGGTGCTTATTTCACAAGTGCGTTGACCTTTATCAAAATTAACCTTTTTAAAACATCATAACAGCTAAAAAACTCGTGCTGCATGATTTTGGATGTGATTGCTTAAATAGTTTACCGTCAGCGTGATGAAGTGCTTTCAGTAGGCTTGCACAAGTTTTTGGTCACGAGGTTTGAAAGCATAACAGGTACAAAAAAATATTATTACAAAGTTCAAGGCTAATGAGAAGTAAATCAGTGATATCGATTATAAGTTTGCGAGGTACGCTCTTCTCAACAAAATTATTATTGTTTTTTTATAATTTTTTTTCGCAAAAAGTCAATTTCGGGTAATGTGATATACCAAAGTTCGGGTAATGTGATATAGTACATCTCAGTACCCAAACTTATGACAGTAATACTATTTGTATACAGAAATGTATATATACTTTATTTTATACTATTTGAAGTGGAATATTCTCAAAAATCTGTTATGGTTAAGTTTAAGATTAAAAAAAATCCATGAAATCATGTTTCTCGATAAAAATTTGTAACCCTTGGTTTACCCCGTCAGATTGTGATTTTCCAAAAAAATGAGAAACACGTCTCTAATTATTTTTGATTTTGAGTATTTTCACCAAGTTTGAAACTAATAGGTCTGTTAAATAACGTTTTTCGGGTATATCACATTACCCGCCAATGGTATATCACATTACCCGCCACTTTTATCGGATGCCAATATTTGGATATTTTGATTTTTAATTAAAAAACTCGTCAACAGTTTATCATAAAGAGTTAATAATCATAGATATACTAAATAATGCATCATTGAACAGTTTGAGACCAAAAAAAGTGTGTTTTAAGGCAAAATGTGTCGGGAATCGCTGTAAAACAAACAGGTATATCACATTACCCGAACTTACTCTATTGTTAAAAAAAATCTTGCGCCACTTTGCTCCATTTGAAAATAATAGAAATTTTGTGTTTGAAGTCATAGGCAAAATGTGAAGCGTTTAGTGCCGTTGTTATTTGCATTTCCTTCAAAACTCCAACACATTCATAACATTTTTTAAATTTACCAATACATTTGCATGAAATTTGGCCCATACCCAGTAGGAAAGTGGCACCTTCCGTAATTCATTACAGCATACTTACTTTTCATCCGGTAAGCATTCCAACTTCCATGCCAAACGGCCATTACGTTTGTACAGAGCATGGCCGCCGGATCATGCATGATTTTGTAAAGTACAAATGGTATCATAGCAAAATCTTTCCTAATTGTTCGGCTTCCCATTCAAATGTACTTTACTTAGTAATGTGGCGGTATGAAGGAAAACGTAAGGGGTCCGTAATGTGCTATTGGAATGGGCTTAAAATTATAAAAATAAAATGCCCTATTCAGTTGATGCCTTCCTCGCTACGGATAATGTAAGCACTGCTGACTTCTTCACTTACGATGGGAGGTAGACATATTTGGAAAATTTACCATTCCCTGCGAAAATTTGACTTGTGCCTTTCTTATAATTCTCACCTGCTTCATGTGAATAGCGATGGAAAAAGACGAGTGTTTGAAACAGTCCACGCTGGGAATTGAACCAGGGCGTCTGGCATGAAGAGTCACCGCGCTACCCTCTGGACTACCGAGGCCAACTTATTAAGCTTGTAAAATCACTTATTTCTTCTAGATTCGTTCTACTTAAATGTACATTCTACGTACATTACAAAGTAAAGTGCACTTGGAAGGGACGATACGAACAATCATTCGGGTTTTAAATCGACTTTATTCGCACTGCTTGTGCCTTCTTGTTTGCTTTCTTAGCATAAGCTACTACCGGAGGTACTCGGAACGTACCATATGATACCTCCCTTTTGGTAGCATGCCGTTTCCACCTCCAAAAGGTGGAGGAAAACATTCATTATTCTGGTAAGCACCTTACCATTTTCCTACTGGGTATGGGGGTTCCAATTGGAACCCGCGCTCTGCTCGCACAGATCACGTATGTGGTGAGAGCGTTGCTTTACAAGCGAGAACGTAGTTTTATGTGTTGCGCTCACTGCAGCGAGTCTTCGTTAGCACTCTGCTGCGGCGTGGGATGATTCGGAGATGAAGACGATGTGCTGTTGTTGTTGTGCTGGCGAAAAGCTGAAATTGTAAAACTATTTCTATTTTCTGGATGGCTTTTGTTCTTCTTCTATAAGCCTGCACGGCGTCGCATATTGCTCCTGAACTCACTGCCGACTGTAGTGTGCGCAAAATCAAAGAAAAGAAAATAAAATATGGTTGGCATGGCGACTTATATGATCGCTATAAACAAAGTTCCTAAAGAATTTATCAAAAAAGTAGACCCAATATTTGATTGCATGAATAGGGCAATCGGATAATTGCTTTAGATCGGCTTTACAATTAAATAATGAGTCGTACAAATTTATAAAGACTTTTTAAATTATTTGAGAGATGTTAAATGTATGGATGATAAATGTCTTTTTTAGAACAAAAATCTGTTTTTTAATCACTGATGAAATTAAGCAAAATAAATAAATACATAAATAGTATTATTTATTAAATACATACAATACATAAATTTTAAATAACAAATAAGTTTTTAACCAAGATAAACTAGAAAATACTTTTGCAATTTTGGGACAAAATTCAAATATCACTCGATCAAGTGTAGCAACTAATTTCGAAGATACACAGGATTCTATGGATCAACTCCTATTACATGCTGAGACAGACGAAACTGTCTTTTGTATTATTTTATTTCAGCAGTAATGATTACGCAAAATATTTTGTAGATAAGAAATATTAAACTATTAATGAAATACATAATTAAAACATTAATTGTGGCATCTGTTTCCAAAAACTAAGAAATTTTTTCAAATTTTTTTCGTTTTCACTGCGCTAAGTGAAACATGTTCCATAAAAATTATCAATCGATTACAGACTTTTGTTATAACCTATTTGCTCCTTCAGATTCCCTGATGAATGCTGTGACAGTAAATTAAAAAAAGGAAGTTCCAAACCATGCCAAACATAAACAATAAAAAAACAACAAAGGAAGAGCTGTTTTATTGACCCGCAATTTTTAACTTCCGTTGTTTGGAGCTTCCTTTTTTTATGGCCCACATACAATGTTTGCGTAAAAGAACTAAAATAAGAAAATCTAGGATTTTCAATTTACTGTCACAGCATTTATCACTGAACCATTCGGGAGTATAAGTCTTGCATAAGTCGGATATATATGCCTTAACCCATTGCTGACTAATGGGTAAAATTTTACCCATGAAAATTGATTTAAAAAAAAAATCACAAAAAAGTCAATGTTTGAGATCTCTCAAAACCATTGATAGAGATAGGGTAAAGATGGAACTACCTTAACCTAGTGAAGGTCACCCAAAAATTTCGCCATCTAGCTAGAGTTACCAGACTCCAAAAATCGTGAATTTTCCGGAGGTGGAAAATGTGGCGAAACGTAGTGGCCTTAGAATTTTACAAAAATCTGCCTCCTAACTCACCTGTAAAAAATACAACTTTTGTTCACGTGTTTAGCTGATCACTGCACAAAGTATGGAAAAAAGCTACCATTGCTGCGTAATGGGTACAAAATACCTAATGAATATCTCAGCAACGTGCAGAGATATAAAGCTGAAATTTTGTTTCTGATCATTTTGGGTCACTTCTAGGTCGTGTATGAAATTTTATCAAAATCGTATGGGCGGAACTGGTACCCGGCAGCAATGGGTTAATACCAATTTTTTCAGGCTCCGACTCAAAAATTTTGTGAAACACCAGAATGTGTTTTTTGCTTGCTTCCATAAGGGAATCCGAAGGAGCTAATAGGTTAGCAAAGTCTGTAGCCGATTGATAATTTGTATGGAAAATAAATATTTCACTTGGCGCGGTTAAAACTTCATCTTCCTTTCTAAAGTTTTGGAAGCATTTGTCACAATTCATTTTTGCGAGAATTTTGATTTGATTGATAATAGCAGTAAACATTCTGTTCAATATTGACGTCACATTTGTCTCGAACTGTGTTGCAAAACCAATCGCCAACACAAAAAAAGCATACACACAAAAACTACAATAACAAAAAGCATTGGCGTCGTTGAAACGACGATCATTGCGCTGGCTGATGTGTTGCTGTGAGAAATTTGCACAAAAAATGATTGAGAGACCAAAACAACCACCAACACCTCAAAGTACACAGGAGAAGCGATACTTTCACTTCATGTATGTTTGTGGTGGCGTGTGCTTCAGTTCGCACAGTCAATGAGCGTAAACTGAAGCGCTTGCTCGCCTTGCACCGCTCTTTCCCTTTTGTGGCTTCCCCCCGCTCTATGAAGCTCGCAAACAAAAATTTGAATTTTTGAGCTCAGATGCGCCTTCTATACACTTCATATTCTTTGGTTATGCCAAAGAATATAATGTAATATAGAACGCGCATCTCATACAAGCAAACGCGTTGTATGGCGGGTACTGCTGGTAGTACCCTCTGTTATTGACAGCAGAACCCTGTTACTAACAGCAGAATTCTCTGTAACATGTGACTAGAACAGAGGTGCCCATGCCCTATGCTCTCGTTGCTCATTTGTTTTTGCAAATCATCTTCAGCATAGGCTGAGGAATCTAATTCAGGGGTCGGCAAAATTGACAATGAGATGGGGTTAGTGAGCGCAGAGTAATTTTTCTACACTGTATAAAATTAAACCGAAAAGCGAATAAGAAACCAATCGCCAACACAAAAACTACAACAACAAAAGCATCTATTTTTGTTCATACATAAAATTTCTTGCAGCGTACACAAGACAAAAATCAACGCAGCCAATACACGTGTTGCATCGTTGCTGTCTGAACAACGACTGATTGAAAGAGCATAAGAATGCGTGTGCTGAGCGTACTGCTCGTACGAGTAAGCTTTGCCGACCAGTGATCACGGTTGCCACAATTGGTAACTTTCTACCAAAATTGGTAACTTTTAAACTGTTTGGTAACTTGGTAACTTTATTTTCATTTTGGTAACTTTTGCAATCAAAAATTGATTTGAAGTAATAGACAAGAAAATTTGTTTTTTTATTTATAAATTTATATCACATCTTGTTATAAGGTGTGTCCACTCTAAATCGGCACTGAGTTCTAATATCAATATTTTCTAAATTTTTGATCGTATATCCATAGAAAATGTACCGTTCGATTTGTGCTTGTACTGTCTACACATATTCCAAAATAAACAGTTCGCAATGATTTTTCTGTTTGACAACATGACAAAAAACGAAGTGAACTTAAGAAAGCGTGTGTACAAATTTTACTCTGAGCATGAAAGTTGTGGGAAATTATTTACTGTCAAACATTTTTAGCAAGAAAACGTCGCGAAGAAAACTATCTATTCCATCATTAAAAGATACGAAAGTGGTCTGCCAGCAGAAAAAAAAGTCGAAAAACCACGGAAGGCTCTAAAAATGCCTCAGAGTAAAGTTGAAAGCTTGAAGCAGATGTTTGATAAAATGATTGAGTTTCTCAACGCATTACCGCAAGAAAATTTGACATCTCGAAAAGCTATGTTGCAGAAATTTTGCGCCATAAAACCAACACGATATAGAAAAGAATATAGTATTCCGAAGCTTACTTTCGAGCAAATTACTGCAGCAATAGTAAAGTGTGGTCGACTTTACAGAAAATTCACCCATCACGACTTCATATTGGACGATGAGTCTTATTTTACTTTAACGAACTCGAAAGTAAATGGAAATGACGGATTTTACTCATCTAACATATTGTTACGAAAATCCAAGTTTGTTTTCCAAGGTTCTTTGATTGTGTTTGAAAATAAAAAAACTTCAAGTACTCAGCGCAAAAACGCAGTCAGAAATCAACAATCACTTTATTTACAGATTTACACTTCCTTGTATCTACACTTGATACCACTTTGCTTGCTCAACACAGACTCGACCCCTTGCACTGCTGCTTTTATACCAGTTTTCTTATCGCGCCGAAGTTTCTTGCAACTTCGAATTGGAAGGCGCTCGACCATTCTCGCACAGCCCATTTCTTCGAGAACCATCCTTACCATATCGGACTATCCAAGCGAATTATACCAAATTTGCCATACTTCAAAGTGCATGCCTAAAAGTATGCTTGGAAAAGCGTTCATGCACAGCACAGAGTGCCTCTTCGTTTCAATATCCTTGGCTGCGACAGATGTGAAGTTTCAAACAAAAACCAAATTTGAAAAGAAGGTACTGGTGTGGGTAGCTATGAGCTGCAAAGGATTGTCACGAGTCCTGATACGTCGGTCTGGGTACGCCGTAAAGAGAAAAACTTACCTTGACGACTGTATACGATTGCGGTTGTTGCCTTTTATAAAAAAAACTTATCCGCAAGGTAATTATGTGATTTGGCCCGACCTTGCCAGCGCCAACTACTCAAAAGAAATGTTAGAGTTCTTACGCGATGAAAACATAGTATTTGTGGAGTACGAAGATAACCCTGCAAACGTGCCATAAGCGCGACCAATTGAACATTTTTGGGCGTTTTCAAATCAAAAGTTTATGAAAAAAACTGGAAAGCCGAAAATGTTGCTCAATTAATTAACCGGATAAAGTTTTGCTTGACTAAAATCGATGCAAACGTTGTACAAGGCTTAGCAGCTAGTACAAAGTCGCGATTGGATTTAATTCGGCGCAATGGTGGTGTTGAAAATTAGTTTCTTTATGTATATAAACTACAATTAATTACCAACATTTCAATAAAAAGCATATTATTCTGCGACAATGTTTACCCGAGTAATTTAATTTTCTATTCAGTGCCGATTTACAGTGACCAGGCCTTATACTTTAAATACGCAGTACTGGCAACAGTGCCTTCAGCCCGGTTCAATGGCAACATTGTTGGCACACTTCACTATTCGATTAACTAATATCGACCAACATTACAAACGTTTTGTGATACAGTTGAAAATGAGTATTCCAGGGTTAAATTCAAATTTTGTGTTCAAATGCGCCTTGACAAACTGCAAAAAATGCTTTAGTTGCTCCTGCGTCGTGCGCCTAAACTTAGGAACTCTAGAAACGAAAAGAATATATACATAAATTGCGAAGAAACTCCAAAAAATACTTACTTCGCCAGATTTTCTGCATTTGCCATTTTTTGTTTTTTTATTTTTTTACAGTTTGAAAGAAAAAATACAAAAAACAGTTGTTTTGACAGTAAAAGAGCTGTTTAAACTTTCTTCTTCTTCCAGAATACGGGAACAATCAAATTCAATTCAATTGTTACGGGGGGTAACACTTGTTATAGGCCCCATACACTACACAAGCATGCATGCGCAAACAACCCTGCAAGACATGACTGATGAGAACTCCAACACATTCACGAAAATGTGTGCTGAAACTAACACATAGGCAGTAACTAGGGAAATTTTTCTATTTCAATGTCCAATGTTCAGTGTTAGCAAAAACGAGAAGATTCAATCGGTTTAATTTTTCTGTATGCGAAAGCGAGATGGCGATATGCATACGGCACGTGCCATCATGGCGCGTGCGCCCATGCCAGATGACACCTGACTTTGCAAATTGTGTCCAACACAGGTTCGAGATGTTTTCAGCGTTGCCATAGCATCTCATGTTTTTATATGTCAAAATCTCTAAACGAAACTTGCAGACTCGCTTCCTTGCAGCAGGCTGCAACATCTTAGCAGATAACCTAGTATTTCAATAAAAGTCAGTAACAATCAAAATATATGATGTATATACGTCGTAAGATTGTACAAAACAAATCAACTAATAGGAGTGGGGAAAATCCCTAAATAACCAAAATTCCGAAATTGGGAAAAAATAACAATTAAACAAAAAACAATAAAAGTGGCAATGCTGAACACAAAAAAGTCAAAACATTGTGGAAAATTAAAATAAAAGTGCAATTGTTCGTGACAGCCAAAAAAGAAAAAAGCAAAGGAGAAGAAAGCAGAGGTTAAAGACGGCAAAAGAAGGCAAAAAAAGGAGGAAAACCCAGGAAAACAAGATAAGTACAATATTAGCTGATCTTCTGGACTCCGAAGAGCAGATTAAGCGTACGGAATATGCCAGTGCCATGGTGAGTGTGACAATATTTATCCTAATTGTCCTAATTTATTTTAATTTCAAGAACGCGTATTTCCACAAGCTGAAGGGGACGTCGGATGCCCCCGGCAAGATCATACGGCAAATCTTTTCTGACCAGGTCTTGGAAGGGTTCAACTGGGAAGGCAACCCAGCAAGGCACGTACCGGTTATGTCACCGGTAACATGACCGGTACGCATAACCGAGGTTTCCGTGACAGCTGCTAGTGACATTCTTAAGGCGATGGGAAAAATGTCACCGAAACTCATGTATACGTGTGAGCTTCCATCCCGTTCGCCCTCATGTAGTATGTAGAAATACGGTCCATATAGTTCTCTCGCTCACTCTTCCGTCACACGTACCGGTACCGTACCAGTGACAGTACCAGTTACAGTATCGGAATGCGTAACGGAAATACCAGTTACAGTATCGGTTACAGTACCAGTTACATCCATCATAAAATTACGGAATGAATAAAAGTTTATTTTTAATTATGCTTTGTCTTTATTTAAAATTTTTCTTTTAAGCAAATATAAACCATTAAACAAATTATTAAATAACAATCACGAACGTGGAATCATTGGCAACCGATATTCGTATTTTCGTCTCGTCCACCGCTTGCTTCGTGACGCGCGTTGAGCTCGGTTGTGACCACTGCTTCATGGCCACTCAGCCATCTGGACCATCTGTAAAAAAGGGTGCAAATTACTTAAAATGTTATACATACACCGAAACATGATTGAAGAGGTAACACCACTCTATGATTTTGGAATCATTCTGTTTTTGTCGGTGCCTCGGAGCCTCAACCAGATTTCCTATAGCTACACTATTGCGAAATGGTCTTTTTTCTTTGCTCATGCAGTTACAAAGAGCTTTCTCTTAATTTCATGCTTAATTTAACAACAACCAAATGTACTTATCCTTTTTTCCTTGCTGTTTTGTGCAACAATTTCTCCTTTTCTCCAATTTTCTTGTAACTTTCACAAATATCAGCACTTCAATTCACTTCACTTTTGACAAATGGCTGTGCAAATCCAAGCTCGACAACCACGAGATATTCGGAATGTTGTTGTTTCACTCTTGCGAAGGTATTTGCATTTGAATGTAAAATATTGTCGTTTCACTTAGTCTTTTTCAGTGTTGAATTTTTACAAATTGATGGGCACAAGGCAATCTGTGAGTCAAAATTTGTTTGCAATATTTGGTTTGCATCATTGAATACCGACTTTTAGTAGATATTTGTTATCCTATTCCAACACATGCTTTTTGGAAAAAGCCAGCGTGTCTCTTTCGCTCTTAGTATAAAGTTTAGGAATTTTTATGTGTATGGATTAGTGTAAGTCCAAAATTTCGTAAAAGTGTTAGTGATTCGGTTACGGCCGTCTTGCTGGGAAATGGGGGAAGCGATCGCTGGCACAATTGTCAATTGTTGATGAAATTTTACGAGGTTCGATTACTAGGCGATTCTTGTAAATGCACATACTAATTGTCAACTTTTTATTTCATTTAGACGTATTCAACAAGTCAGGCTTTGCTGGTTTCGACCAAACTATTAAAAAAGCAATAGACTTAGCTTTTTGCTGATGAGGGCGAACACATTGTCCAGGACAAATGTTTTGAGGTTAAGTCCTGGGCAATTCGACACAAAATCAGTCAAAATGCTCTCGATGACTTGTTAAAAACTTTGCACAAGGTAGGAGTGAAAGAATTACCATTGTCTGCAAAAGCTCTATTTGGAACTAGTAGGGAAAAAGCAGTAGTTAAACAAATTCCAAATGGAGACTTTTTTTATTTCGGTATTCAACATAATTTTCGTTCCAGTTATTTTGCCTGCTTAAATGATGTCCAAGAAGTTTTAAGTGACGTCGGGATTGATGGCCTTAAGTTGTTTAGAAGTTCAAATAGGGTTTTATGGCCAATATTAGGTTCTGTCGTAGGTTTTCCTAACAAACGTCCATTTCTAATAGCATGCTTTTCCGGAATGGCAAAACCATTAAACGTGGATGACTTTATTGCAGAGTTTTGTGAGGAAGTAATTTCATTAAGAGAAAACGGTGTCAAAATAAATTTTAATGATGATCCGAAAAAATTTGATGTCCGTCTGTTCACTTGCGATGCACCAGCTAGGTCTTTCATTACAGGAGTGCAGTCACATAATGGAAAAAGTGGGTGCCCTAAATGTGCACAAAAAGGAAATTATGAGCAGAGAAGAGTATGCTTTTTAAAAGAAATTGCCGACTTGAGAACAGATAGTTCATTTAATTTGAGACTTGATCCCTCTCACCACAGCTTTCATTTCAAAGAACGCAAAAGTGTAGCAGAACTTTCCGGATTTAAGATGGTCTCGCAATTTCCGTTAGACGGGATGCATTTAATAGACTTAGGTGTGACAAAAAAGTTAATTCAATTGTTGATGAAAAAAGGAAATGTTACGAAAATGAACGAGAAAATTCATTTTCTTGCTAATTTTGTTCCAAGCGAATTCGGCCGCGCTGCTAGAGATTTCTACGACATCAACAATTGGAAGGCTACAGAATTTAGGGAGTTCCTTCTTTATACAGGTATAATTATTTTAAAGGATTGCGTTCACAGTGATTTATATTACCACTTTCTCTTGCTACATGCTGGTATTAGGCTTTTATCTTGTGCAAAGTCATATATTGTGGAGGCTGATGTGGCACAACGTATGTTAGAAGATTTTGTTCGTTATTTTGGAACTATTTATGGTGACCACTTAATAAGTTTTAATGTCCACGGTTTGTTACATATGTCTGATTGTGTTGCCCAATATGGTCCAATAGATAGTTTTTCTGCATATAAGTTTGAAAAGTATATGCAGTATATAAAAAAAATTATCAAAAAACCAACCCAAATTTTGCAACAGTTGCATTTTAGACTTCTAGAGGGGTTTGAACATGACCCTCATAATACTTCAAAGTTTGGATCTTTTAACATAGACTCAAGGAAAGCTAAAGATTCTTATTGTTTTAGTGAAAAAACAGGCCCCGTAAAAATCATTGATTCAAAGTCTCAGTTTCTTCTCGGTTGCCCATTTAAAAAAAAGGAAAACTATTTTTCACAGCCACTTGAATCTTTTTCTGGGCTAGGAATAGTAGTAGTTAGCGAATTAGATATCGAAGCAGTAGAAATAGATAGAAATGATATTAGCTACAAATATTTTTGTGTCCCTGATAAAGACAAATATATTTGTATTCCTCTACTGCATAATATATTTCATGAGTTTTCTAGTTAAGTCTTGGTACACAAAAGACTTAACCATGCTTAACCAATGTTTGTCGTTTCCCAAAATGCAGGGCTAATTTAAGTTTTTATTAAATGTACTGATAAAGAGTATAGCAATTACCAATCCCTATTATAAATGGACTCTTTCTTTAGCGACAATGGGGATGAGGTACCCTCATACCAACTCCCGGTATCTAACCCTAACTCGAACGGTATTTATTAAAAAAAAAAAATTCACAACGATACTAAATTTGTCATATTCACACTGTTATTATTTAATATTTACAGAAATCTCTATAATAAGAAAATCATTTGCGTTATCATCGGACACTCCATTAAAAAAGAGGAAGGCTGACAAGGAGAATGTGCATGACAATGGTAATAATTTCACATTTTCATTGTAAGTATGACATATAAAAAACAATTTTAATAACGATGCTCAATCTTGTATTGCAGAAACGATTACTCTACTTAAAACTATTATTGAAGAGCAAAAGAAGCTGGACACTAAATTAACTAATTTAGAAAATTTTTTAAGAGAAAATATAAGTTTATATTATTATGTATGTGCACATTCGATTTTTTTACCAATGCATTGTTGTTTGAAAAGACTTAACCCTTTCCGACATGAAAATAAACCCGTTCTGTATGAATTGTATGGGCTGTAGTCCAATATATTGGACATTGTGACTGAAAGGGTTAATGTAAAAAGTAAGCGCACAAAATATTAAAAAAAGAACTCCCAATGTAGTAACTACATTTTTCGTTTATGACGACTTAGCTAGTTCTTAATTCTTTTTAAATTCTTAATTATCTTAATCCTTTTAGCTGCCTGACAAGAATGAGTTCATGGGGCAGAATAAACTCATTCGAGAGTGCAAGGTAATGGCAACACATGTACAGAAGTCGGTGTGCCGCATGGCGGGAGAGGTAACGGATGACATCCTCATCCAAATTGCAGCGACCTTGCCTCTAGCCACCACTGCTGCGCTCATTGAGGTCGAGGAAAAGTTAGCAAACGAAGAGTACGCAGAGTCTATGGTACTTTGATAAAATCTTTTGTAACCTCTTTATTTATTGTCAAAGCCGACCAAATGCTCATACAAATATTTTCTGTCGCCTTTTTTCAGGCAACACACATTTATAAATTGAAAGGTGCGGAGGGTGATGTCGACGTAGTAATGCGCAAAATGTTTGCCGATGAGTTGCTCGCCCAGTATAATTGGGACGGACGGTGGGAGCGACGAGCTCTTGGAGAGCTGAAACGTATCGACAATATATTGTATGGTAAGATACTTTTATCCCTGTATAGGCTACCATTATAGCCATACTATCTCAGCCAATATTCGTCGACTCGACTAACATAGTTTTCAGACCGATTTGAAAAAGGCAGTAGTGCAAAAAATGCGTTTGAAGAATGAAAATAAGAAGACTATTATATTTCTGGTTAAAATTAATAAAAAGACTTACTTATTTCATAAGTAAGCAAAAAAAGAACAGTGGTAGTCGAAACGACGAACATTGGCTAAGCGGAGTTAATCTTACAAGTATTTATCACCATATTTATCACTATCACTACATAATTTGTGTTCTTTCTTTTAGATGCATTCAAGGCCCAAGGACGAATGGCCTTTGAAAAGGCAATGAAAAAGGTGGTAGAGCGCTGCCACAATCGCGTAAAACAAAAAAAATATAAATCCAAAAATACTTCAAAATAAAACAAATAAATAAAGCAGTTTTTTAATTAAAAACAAATCATTTAGTTATTTTATTTGTAACGGCACCGGTTATTTAACCGAAAGCAGTGGCTAAAATATTTGGTAGAGGTGACTGGTTTATATGTTACCTATAACCGATATTTACGTTACTGTTTTAGGAAAACTTTCGGGTATTTTACCGGTTGGGTATATTACCGGTACTGGGTATATAGTAGTGCTAACGAGAGTGACTGGTTTATATGGTACATATAACCGATACTTACGGTACTCATTTGGGAAAACTTTCGGGTATTTTATCGGTAATATACCCAGTACTGCTAACGAGAATGAGCGAGATAAGCGTATGTCTGAAATATGTTGGCGAACAAATGTGTGAGAATGGGATAGAAGATCACATGTATACATGAGTTTCCGTCATTTTTTTCCCTTCGCCCTTAAGAAAGTGATAGAAACTCCAGAACAAGCGGTGACTGAAACTTTCACAGTACCACCAGTTAGATGACTGGTAATCTAACCAGTACCTGTCTTGCAGGGTCGTTTTTTGCACGTATGTTTATTGTAGTGGAGTGTGTCAGTCGGAAAAGAGGCCGAAATCCGGTAGTCTTCTTGGACACGACGAGACTACTTCAAATCAGCCACGGTATATTTGTCATAGCAATATGGGTATCAAACGATTCAGCGTGTCATTGCGGCAAACATAGGCTATAATATAATCGACCACGCCCACTTTCCGATTTTACATTAATACACGCTGAATCGTTTGATACCCATATTGCTATGACAAATATACCATGGCTGATTTGTCATTATAGTGGGCGTGGCGGGAAAACGTAGCAGGTGGGCATGGTCAATCTCATATAACCTATGTTTAGCCCTATGAAACACAGAATCATTTTACATCAACATTTATTTACAAACATATAGTGTAGCTTTGTTTCGTTAGTTAAGTGGGCGCGGAAAGTGGGCGTGGCCGATTTTATTATAGCCTATGTTTGCCGCAATGACACGCTGAATCGTTTGATACCCATATTGCCTTACAAAAGCTGAGATAGATGAGTTTTGTTACCATAATGGGCGTAAAAAGGGGGGTTTTTAACTCTTTTGGGGGTCTTCCCCCGCCCAAAAAGCAAATTGCTCAGCACCATCGTCTTCAGCACCCTCGAAAACAGGGGGGGGGGGAGGAGTCTCGTCGTGTCCAAGAAGACTACCGGATTTCGGCCTTTTTTCCGACTGACACACTCCACTACACATGCGCGTTCTATATTACTTCATATTCTTTGGGTTTACCTTTCAAATGACATCAAAATCATTAAATTCTGAGACTATAAATTTTTTGAATTTTGTCTATGGAACGAATCACTGTGCATTGTCGCAATACAGTTACGCCGACGCAAAGGATAGACCTGCTGGCGCCGCAGCTATTGGCAACGCGTTGCCTTAGCAACGATGTGTATGTATCATGCCAAAATAAAGACTTCATATTCTTTGATCATACACAAGAATAATTTGTGCGCTGAAATATTTTTAGTGCCGATTCATTTACATATATCACAATTTTTCAACACATTATTAATTTCAGGTATAACCGATTAAACAAGTTAATAAAAAAAGCGTTAAATGTTAAGAAAAATTTTGCTTCTCGTCGTGTCCAAGAAGACTACCAGCGATTAAGCGATGTGAAACTGGGAGAGTAAGCCGATTTTTGTGCGTTTTTTGCAATTCACGTACACAGTCTGTGTGTGCTGTCAGTGATCAGCTCTTCACTGTTTCCGCTCTTATCCCGATATTAGGGATTATTGTGCAAACTAAAATTCCGCCAGTTTTCTTTCAATTATTTGCTTTTTTCTGCATCAAATACACAACATATCAAATTTTTGGTTTCATTACGTAGATATTCTTAAAATATATACCAAAGAACATAAAGCTTAATTCGTTGAATACGACAGGGTCAATTGCCGCCCTTTTTATTTCGCAGTTCTTCATTTAGCGAATCTCTAACGATCAGATCAGAACAGGTATGCTTTTGGTGATAAATGCTCTAGTTCGAACGCAGGACTGTTTTTTTTTATGCAGCTTATAAAACCTTAATTTAATTCAATAAAAAGAATACCAAACGGTTCTTTTGACACTTTTGGGCAATAATATATTTTTATAGTTAGTTCTATACAAACGTATTACGAAATTGCACCAAAAAAAATACAAATAAAAAGAAATATTTCTTTGGTCACAAAAAATGACTCACACCAGCAACACTGGAAATTGAAATGAACTAGAACAGCAACCCCGTTTTAGAAATTTATATGGAGGAAAAAGTACGTTCCTGATCAAGCTTGGGGCCTACTAGTAGGCCCCAAGGTTGCAATTTTGCAATAATATTAGTGAGATTCTGTGCATGTATTTCTACCGGCTCTCCCACTTTCACATCGCTTAATCGCTGAAGACTACCATGTTCTTCCGACTGACACACTCCACTATTGATCTTGTTTGTCGAAGCGCAAGCGGAGAGCAAACAACGAACCAAAGCATCGTCATCAGTGCTGCCGTTTTCAATTTTTCTTCAGTAGTATGAATTAGAATTTTTGGGTAGTATTTATCGACTTTGAGTAGTACCAAAAAGTATGGAACATAAAGAGTGTGCATCACGTACAAGCAAAAATTTGAATGCGGGTGCTGAATTTTTGACAACCTACCGAACTCTGACGAGAAAAAAATAAAATCCTCCCCCCGGAACACTACCTTGTTATTGTGCCATGGTAGACAACGAGACGAAACACTTGAAATGAGAGCATAATGCTCTGAGCGCAAATCATGGCAACACGAATACTGCGTCTGTGCTCGCTCGTTCATTCTCGCACAATTGTCCGAAGAGGAGGAAGACGATATGCTGTTGTTGTTGTTGTTGCGCTGGCGAAAAATTGAAATTGTAAAACTATTTCTATTTTCTGGCTGGCTTTTGTTCTTCTTCTATAAGCCTGCACGGCATCTCATATTGATCCTGAACTCACTGCCGACTGTAGTGTGCGCAAAATCATAGAAAAGAAAATAAAATATGGCTGGCATGGCGACCTATATGATCGCTACAGGCAATTAAAAACTAAATAATGTAGAATATTTATACTATTTTTAAACGTAGGCATGCCATAATAACATTTTTCTTATGACAAAATACTTGTCTTATTATTTATTTCTTTATTTAGTGCTTTTGTAGTGCTTTCGCCCTATTGAAAGTCAATAGACCTATTAAATTATGTTTTTCCATACAATCTTTTAACCCTTGGTTTGTCCGTTAGATTACGATTTTCAGAAAAAAACAAAATTAAAACACGTATCTAATTATTTTTGATTTCAAGTGTTTTCACTAATTTTGAAGTCAATATGCCCATCAGTTCATTTTTTTTTTAGTTTACCCATATTCTCAGAATTGTAATCAACCATGTGAAAATATAAACAAATAATTTTACTTCGAACTCGCCACGTAAAAATATTTGTAAACATTTTAATTTGGGATCAACCACCAAATTTTTAAATCAATCAAAGCATTGGCCAGCAAAAAGCCATACACCACAAAGATTCGATTGATGGTGACATGACAGCAATTTGTGCAGCAAAACCAATCGGCAACACAGAAAAGCATACACACAATAAACGACACCAACGAAAACATAAGCGAATCCCGAATCATCTTCGTTGAAACGACGATGCTTTGATTCGTTGTTCGTTCTCCGCTTGCGCTTTGACGCATGCAAAAAATTAGCGATCACTACGCCACACAACCAGTGTTGCCAGAATATTTTTGCGGAAGCGGCTAGAAGACCAAAAAAAAAGAGCTAGAAAAGGCTTGTCGATTTAAAAAAAAAGGCTAGAAAAAAGTCTAAGTTTTATATTAATTTTTATTTAAAACATTTTAATGCATATACATATCGTACTGCTGGGGCTTTAGGTACAAAAATTAACATCAAAAACTTACATTCAAATGTATTTTAGAAACATAAATACAATAAAAAAAAATATTACATTTCAATAACAATTCACAGAATTTCAATTCATACACATTTACAATGCATACACTCCAACTAAGAAACTTTATTGCGCAAAAACGAGAAATATCGATTTTCTAAAACGATTTGGTGTTTTTTTTTGTAAGAATGAAAAACGGAACAAATTTCTGAAGGAAACAAGTTGAAGTTATGAAATAGTTTAACTTCTCTTCAGATCAAATTGCATTTATTGAACTGCAATGGCAAAATTGTTAATCAGCATTGGAATTCTAAAGAGAATATAAAACTCTTCGTAGCAATGCCCTTCCGTGAATTGAACGATTTTGCTTTCGTTTTTTGGTTTTAACTCTAAGTTACATAGTATTACAATTTCTTCCTTACAACTCAAAATAAACTTCCTCGTCATCAGAGGCATCAGAATCCCTATATGCTGCACCGTTTTCAGATTTCAAAATATCGTCGGTAATTTCAAAATTGTGACAACATTTATTTTGCCTTTTCAAGGCATATCGTATGGTGAGAAGCGAATAGATCATACGCTTGTTAGTTCTATTTCTGTGTTTATTTTTAATATATGACATTGCGCTGAAAATCCTTTCTACTTCAGCATTGCTAAAAGATAAAACCAAAAAACAAAATCTGTCAATTCACGGAAGGGATTTTCCTGCAAAGCATTTTGGTATTGTTTAACTTCTATCCAGAATTCAGTTGTTGATTTTAAATTAGTCCAATGCTGATTAACAATCTTCTGCCATTGCAGTTCAATCAATGATATTTCATCTGAAGAGAATTTGAAATTTTCTTTTTCGATATAAGAAACAATATTTGGTTTTATAATTTTAAGCGAGTTTTCAACAGAAAAAAAGTAAATTTTTTGGAGAGTTTTTATATTGGCGGGAAGTCGCTGCCGGAGTTGCTCAATCAATGCAATAAGAAACGATTGACAGTTACCTCGTATTATATTTTCGGTATCTATATCTATAGTTCCCTCATTCATGTTTGATCTTATAAATTCTTCAAAAGTGTATGAAAAATGTGGAACCGAAATAAGAAAAGTTTGAACAGGAGAAGTTAATGGGTAAAATTCTTCAGAACGTAAAACAATTTGATAACATAAATTTACTAGCAATGATTTTAAATCTGCAAATAACTTTGTTGGGTCAGCAGAATTGCTTTCAAAGGATTTATTTAGTTTTTGCACGTCATGCAGTACTGACTTTAGAAGAATCTTGTGTGCAAACAATGCCAAAATGAGTCTTTAGTTCTAACCACTGATCGGCAATACGATTAACTGCAGTTTCAATGGACAACCAACGAGTGTCGCATGCCCTTACTAACTTTAGCGGCTGATGTCCATCATTTATTAAAGTAAATATTTTATGATAATTACTTTGGCGAGATGGAGACTTCGCAAACCAATTGTAAGTTTCTGAAATTAAATATTCAACTTCAGCAGGAATACGCTTTGAGGCACTTGAGACGGCGAGTTGCACAGAATGGCAAACACACGGAACAAGTGTAATATTTGAATTTTTTCTTTTTAAAGGAGCGATTACTCCTTTATTTGTGCCCACCATAGTGCTTGCATTATCGGTCCCTAGACCTTTTAAATTGTTTATATTGAGATCAAACTCTTCGAGAGTTTTAAAAATAGCAGATACAATTCCCTCAGCTGTGCAATTTTCCAGCTCCACTAATTTCAAAAACGTATTTATTATTTGCTTACACTTAGCGCTATAAAATCGAATAACTATTCCTAGTTGCTTTTTGACAGCAATATCTGTAGATTCATCAATTATTCAGCTAAAAAATTAATTACCAATATCAGACATAAGTTGTT
This sequence comes from Melieria crassipennis, assembly GCA_963668005.1. NCBI lineage: Eukaryota > Metazoa > Arthropoda > Insecta > Diptera > Ulidiidae > Melieria > Melieria crassipennis. The sequence continues at coordinate 32,229,077 of OY764963.1, read as the reverse complement.
TCTTAAAATATGGAGCAAGAATATTTTTTATAAGACCACTACATTTTGTTCTACCAAGCTTTACATTAGAAGCAATTCCACTATCCAAAAATGAGATTTTTTGTACGATAGATAAATGGTTGATTGAACGAATAGATGTGTGGCATGCAACATAAATTGCATTTTGCAATTCAGCACGTTTAACATCCATATTTGCTTTTATTGTCTGATAAGGAAGAACTGGCTGCATTCCGACTTTGAATGGAGCGATTGCTGCAATGTGCTTCGCAGTTTTCTCATGCGCGATCAGCCGCAAAGTTTTGGGCGAAGTTTGCAGCAGCAATACTTACAGCTGATGCAGTCGTCTTGAATTTCTATCCATGGCTTAAATCGTTTGTCCCTTAACCAGCTTTGACGAATTTTTCGCGTGTACTGCCTAGAATATTCTTCTTTAAAAAGAAAGCCAAGAAATATAAACGGAATAGAAAGCATACCTGTATTTGTTGCTTCCACTTGGCTCCTCGCTGCAAATGCCAGTACAGGAGCTTTCTTCATTTTCGTCGTTTGATTTTGGGACTTTTTTTTAAATATCTAGGAAACAAAGAAATCATTTTTTACGATTTTTAAAACATTACACGTTTCTTACCTCTCCATTTTTCGTTTTTTTACCGGCAAAACTCAAAAAGCGAAGTGAAAGTGAAAGGGGAGAGTGAGAAAGTGCTGCCAAGTGTTCATTTGTTATGAAAGTTCTGTTAAATTTCAGAAACAGTGTTGCAAAGCATTTGCTTTGTAAGAATTTTTATGATGATTTTTAATTATTCTATTATGGTTTTTTTGATTATAGAAAAAGGCTAGAAAAGGCCACGGGAATTTAAAAAAAGGCTAGGAAAAAGGCTAGCGGCTAACTCGCGAATTGTGCGGCTAAATGACAAAAGAAAAGGCTAGATTTAGCCGCAAAAAAGCCAGATTGGCAACACTGCACACAACCACCATTTCAATATATACGAGCGGAGCCGTTACAACAAATACATTGCTTTTTGCTGTTGTCAAACGCAGTGTTTACGTTCTCGCAAACTGTTGAGCGACAGCAAATTTCCTGCAACCTATGCCTCCGCTCATCTCTTACCGCCCGCGTCTACAAACACGTTTGCAAAATTTTTGAAGATGCGTATTCTTTATATTGTATATTCTTTGGTAGTACACATGCATATTTTCTTAACAGTGTAAAAAATCGCAAGGATTCATCAACTACTACATCAGATACTAAGTTTCAAAACACATTAACAATTTTATTTATACAAAAGTGAAAGAAACAATGTAACTCAGTTACAAAAATGTATATAAACCAATTTTATATGTTTTAATTATATACTAATAGTAATTTTTTTGGTGGCTCCCATTTTTCCGCAAAATTTTCCCCTAATAAACTTTTCGAAGTTAAATCGAGTGGAGAGTAGCGTTTAGTAACCAGTTTCTTTTCTAATCTTTAATTTAATATACTTCGGACTACTATGCGGAAACGCAATTACAGTACCAATAAACTGCCGAAGGAGTGGAAACATATACCCCGTTTATACGACAGCTCAAGTCGCTCTCAGTCAATACGCGTCGACTCAATACAGGTGATGTACATTCAGTTTTTTGAGCATTTTCAACTAAAAAACAAGCAACACTAACAGCTAATTTTCATTCAGACGTCAAAAAATAGGAAAACGGAAATTAAAAGCATACTTTTCAATTCGCTTCTGAAATCAATGTATAAACACCTGGCTCGAAAGCGTATCGAGTGAATGCGAATCGACTGGGACCGTCGTATAAACATGGTAATATATTCATTAATAACTTTTCTTTTTGAAACTTGACTTAAATTTTTTGGATTTATACGTTCCAAGCACCATTAAGGGGGTCGTCTACGTACAAAGTTTTAAAAAATCATTTTTTTTTTACATAATTTTCATTTGGAAGACGTGAGGAATGTTATTTCCAAAGGATTTGGGTAAACTCTTCACGGTTATTGAGCTGTAGAGCATTGAGCACGCTCGCTCACGGTGTTTCCGCACGCTCCCTGTGAACTTTAAACGCGTTTTCCCGAAAGTCGTATTTTTCTAACTTACTTGCACGATTTTAAGAAAACATATCGCTATGATTAGACACGAGCTTTTGACAAAATATTGGATTTTTTTTTTTTTTATAACAGGCAATAAACATTTGAAAAAACAGGGAAAAATAACTTTTCTTTTAAAAATGTCCACCATTTCAAGAGATTTTTGATTTTTACAAAAAGCTCGTGTCTAAACATAGCTGATGTAATATCAATTATAGATTAGTTTCATTTTTTTGTTGTAAGTAGGTTACGTGGTTGGCCCAAAATCGTGCAGGGAAATTGATATCAAAATTCTGATGAGGGCACGTTCAAGGTCATCCTGCACTCGAATATATAGAAATATAATATTTATGACCTTGCCACTTGAAAGATTACGATTAAATAAACAAAAAACAAAAAGTTTGTGAATATCTTTTTTCGTTCCTTCGTAATAAATCTTGAAAAACAGGCTCGAAAATCAGGCCTCTACGTAGACGACCCCCTTAACTCAATGATGTCTTAAGTCGACCTAAGCGATTATCGTTTTTGATCACAGATTTAATAATACTTATTAATACTAATACTTCTTTTTTGATGGACTTCAATGGAAAAATTTTATAAAGCTTTGTTAAAATACTTAATTACTTAAATTTGTTAATATCAAATATCGTTCGAATTTTACTTTTAGCACTTCAAGCAAACAAACTTGAAATGGAATGGGATAATTGTGAGCAAACTTTAAATTGATTTGAATTCAATAATTAGTTTCGTTTGATTAACAATCCAACGGGATTTGGCCCCAATTTGCGCTGGCCAAATAAAAATGCCAAGCCCAAGAGAAATCGAACGATTTTATACACTTGTATCAGGATATTCCAATGATTACGAATTACATGTTTTTTACATGTTTAAGTTTTCTGACTCGTCTACGTCTCAGTGACCACTTTATTGTCTTTATCAAATTTTAAAAGATTCTTACAAGAATATGCAAAAATATTAAGTGATTTTGTATTTAAATACAGTAACATTACTCTATTATTTCACGATGTTCTTTTTTGGGTATCGCATTCGTTGCGCTGTTTTCAAAGTTTAACACTTTATCAAAAGCTTATATCATATAATTACAATACTGTGAAGTATTGTACGAACAGCATTTGGCAACACGAAAAAGGCGCAATTGTCACTTTAGTCGCACAACGGTAACTCTACGACGAGCTCATTTGTTTGATTGAAAAAAATTCAGCAAAAAGTGGAGCATATGGAAACACATTTGTAAGAAATAAAAAACGGCAACGTTGCACAGTGTTTCGTGTAGAACAAGCTAGCTGGACAAAAATATTTTTTCGAATTTTTCGTTTTATATGCGACTTTTTATTTCAGAAACATATATTTTTTTAGTGTTATATGTTTTGTATATGTATATATACATATATACACATACCTATATATACATATCGCTCCTTCGCTGCAAGAACGTCATAACTCAAAACTACATCATTCCGAGAAAATTCAATTTTAAAGTTTACCATTACAGGCAGTTCAAGGTATCAAAAAATGTTTAATGTCGTCTTGTGAGCAAAGTATTGAATATTTTACAATGTGGTTTTGACAGATAAAAGATCATATGCAGATACACACAGGGTTGCCATAAACTGAAAAATACTTTTTTTTTAGTTATGACGTTCTTGCAGCGAAGGAGCGATATGTATATACATTAAGGAATTTAATAATTCCAGTCTTAGGACCAAACGAAGAAAAATAGATGACCTAAAACATACCAGATATACTGATAAGTTGATTTCTGCTGCGGAGATATCTGCACGATTGTCCACTGGTGAAATGTAGCAAGTGTTATCAAAATTGCGAAAAATGAAACTCAAGAGTTTTCAGCTCCCGCGCAAATATTTCGAATTTTTCAATATTTATATCCTAACCCGAAGATTAAGCGCGTAGGAGTGTGTCGAATTTTTTTATGAAAGTACCATCCAACCCAGTAATTTCTGCACTTCTCTGAATTTTAAAAGAACCTACGTGCAGTATTGCCGTCGTTTGTGTTACCAAATCCAGGCTTTGGTTTATCTACTATCAGTCCAAGCACATTTTTAAATTGTTCCTGAATGTGTTTTGAACGTTGCTTCACACTAGCTTTGTCTGATTCGTCCCTAAGCTGCCACTTTTTTACATCAAGACGATAGCTAATGTGAAGCAGACATTCAAAACACCTTATCCATGCGTGCAGTGTAGATAAACCAAAACCTAGAATTTCTCGGTTGGGTAAAAACTCCTGTGTCTCGTCATTCATTATTTTTGGATTTGCTCCACATATAAAGCACCTTTGAGTAGAAGACATTTCGGTTAAAGCATTACAAACTTTCCCATCAATCATGATTAGAAGCATATTATGTTTGACAGAAACTTCAAAATCTTCCAGCATGCTCTTTGTCGGTACTATAAAGTTTATCTCTTCCAAAACTTTGTTCGTTTCAGAAACAATAAAATCTTTAGATTCTTTGGAAAAAATAAACTCTATAGGACGACAATACTTGGTGGAAAATGGTCGAGGATTCTGCCAAACAATATTACCTTCATCATTCCGCAATTGCAAGGGAACGGATGAAAATACAAACAAAAATTCATCAGTTTCATCACTGTTTGTGAACAATCGTGCAGATACCTCTGCAGCATTTATCAGCTCATTAGCACTTCTGGATTGTATTAAGTCATCTGTTCGTCGCCGTTTGGTCCTCAGACTGGAGTTATCAAATACCTTCTTTGGTCTGCCAGGACCTGGTTGGCTGTCTGAAGATGTCGATGACAAGCTTGAACGTACAGTAATGTTGAAAATTATCTCTGAACCAGATAGCCATTCAGGGTTCTTATTTAGAAATCGTTCTCGGTTTCTTTCTAGGCTGTTCCACTTCATGGACAACTTTGATGATATTTGGGAAAGTTTGACTTTTATGCTTCTTAAGGAATTTTCTGTCACTTCATACTCGTTTAATTTTGATAACATGTGCCTCAATATCTCTTCATTGTTTATGGAACATATGAATTTTCAACTATATGAGTACGTTCATATCTGCGAATGCAGAAATCATTTGTTGTACTAATTCTTTATAGTCTTTTGATTTGTGGCTGCCTATGAAATTTTTTTTTAACATCTTTGATTCCTGAGAAAACCACATATACACAGACGGCAGCAAACTTGAAACAGATGACTCGGCCTTCGTCGTTCTTTTCTCTGCAAAACCCTGGAAGAAGCACATGTTCAAGATGCACAATGCTTGCACAGTGTACCAAGCCGAAGCTTACGCCATCGGCTCAGCTTCGTCATGGGCTCAAAGTCAATTCTAAAAATTAATATATTGTTAGTTTACCAAATAAGTGTAGTACCAATTACTTGCCCTACTATTATTACTACTATTAAATAAACACGACTGAATTTTCAATGAGCAATGTTTTCTAGTTCAAAAATAGTTCAAAATATAACGTACAATTAACATTGACATGGCTTTGGGCTAAAGAATTGATTCTCTTTAATTCGATACTAATATTGTTGGACTAAGATGAGTTCAACAATTTAAATTCGTTTTCAAGGTGGGTGTTGCTGGCAACTTCAAGGCCTTGTAAAAACCAAACTAGAGGTGACCCAAAAAAAAAAATTACATATTCGTGATCAGCGGCTCCGGAGTTACAAGGAACAGTTCAGAAACTGGGCGGGTTTTGTGAAGAGCTGAAATTGTTTGCACTGTGAAAAATTTTGGAATAATTTAAGTTTTTGAGTTGAAATAAACTTCAACAATTTTTTTCAGCTGAACCAATGCACAGTGATTCGACTCCATACAACCGCGGGACAAAATTAGAAGGAGTGGTCCGTTCTTCATAAAATTTGGTAAACTAGTTAATCATGGTCTGCTGAATTGAAATCTCCATTTGGTTTTTCTTAAACTGTTGTAGTTTGGCAATGCCTGAGGCTTAATTTTGCAAATTTCGTCATTTTTGGAAAGCTATAGCACCAAATGTGTTGGCTAGATTTTTCAGATTTTACATTTAATCGGTAAAATAAACATTGATTATTCCAAAGAGTAACCGAAATTGTATCGGGACCCTCTGGGTTTGCAATAAAAACGATAATAACACAGGGCAACAAATTTCGACTTTTGGTCGGCTTTTCTGGGTTTGACATCAGTTCTAGGGTAATTAAGGAGCGCTGATTTCGAATCCGCAAACCGTTTTTAAAACTTAGTTTCCGTTTTCGCAAAAAATGGGCGTGTCACTTTTTCGGATTTTCCCTGACTTTTTTCACGTTTTCAATTGTAATTTCTAAAACAATAGACCGGTTGATATGATTTTCACTTTGTGTCATTTACAACACCTCACGGCTTCTTTTCCAATGTATTTTATTTGTATAAGTTTTAAAAATCCGCGGCAATTGGACCTCAAAGTCGGAAAATAAGGAATTTCATGGCGTTTTATTTAATGTTGAAAATCATCCACATTTTTCGTAAATCAATTAACGAGTTAGGTGTTGAATAAAAGCGGAAACATCAAATAATACAACACAGCCAAATTATTTGGTGTGGTTTCCATTCTCAGCGACTCCGAAAATATAAGGAACAGTTGAGAAACTCCGCGGGTTTTTTTTTACTGTTGTACTGTGTTATTTTTGATTTCAAGTGTTTTCACCAATTTTAAAGTCAATAGGCCAATCGGTTCATTTTTTTTCGTAGTTTTCCCGTATTCTCAAAATTGTAATCAACCATGTCAAAATATAAACAAATACTTTTACTTGGAACTCGCCACGTAAAAATATTTCTAAACATTTTAAATTGGGATCAACCAGCTTTGAGTATTTGTAAATTTTTAAATCAATCAAAGCCCACCATTAGCCAGCAAAAAGCCATACACCTCAAAGATTCGATTGATGGTGACATTACAGCAATTTGTGCAGCAAAACCAATTGGCAACACAAAAAAGCATACACACAATAAACGACAACAACAAAAAACATTAGCGAATCCCGAATCATCTTCGTTGAAACGACGATGACGATGCTTTAATTCGTGGTTTGCTCTCTGCTTGCGCTTCGACAAACAAGATTAATAAACATGCATGCAAAAAATTAAATTAAATTATATATTAAATTATAAATTAAATTATGCTCATTATCAAAGTGTTATACTCGTGACATGTGGTTTTAAAATAATAAAGAATTTGCACATTAATAAATTACGGGCTGAGTTTTGCATTAACATTCTTTTCAAAGTTACTCTGAACAAAGTTACGCCTGAACACTTCCTGGCCTATGTTATACGAGATTATCCTGCTTCGCATGTTATATTGTTGCGCGTTTTGTTCATAAGCAGTTGTGATTTTTCTCCGTATGTCATCGCGTTGTAGTGTGAGTTGGTCGTCACGTTTAAGTCGTACAGTAGGATCGTCCAGTGCTTTTAGGTCTCGTAAAATTTGGTACGATGAGGCATGGGTTATCATGTCTAAGCCAAACAAGGCATGGTAAGGCGTACAGCCAATTGATTGATGCGACCCATTTCGCAAAGCACAACTAATAGCCCTTATGTGGGCGTCCCATTCTCGTTGGTCATCTTTTAAATAGTCTTTGATAGCCGAAATCAGTGAGCGGTTTACACGTTCAGAGGCGTTTGATTGTGGTGAATAAATGGCTGTATAAATATGCTCGATCCCATATTGAGTCAGAAATGCGTTGAAATCATGTGCCTTAAATTGTGAGCCGTTGTCACTAACGATCTTTTCTGGCACCCCGTATACATGAAAGATGTTCTGTAATAGGAAATCAATAATATTACGCGTCGTAAATGTTTTTAATGGGCATAGCCAATGCAATTTAGACATATGATCTAGCACAATTAATAATCCAATATGACCTCGTTTGCTTCTCAGATAAGGGCCTAGCAGATCGATGTATAATCGCTTAAATGGTCGGTATGAAATCGTTTGGTTACCCATAGGGGGTTTTAATGACATATTTGGAGCTTTGGTGGTTTTACAAATCTCACAATTGCGCACGTACTTGCATACATCACGAACTATACCTGGTCAATAAAAGTATCGCCGAAGCAATTCTAAGGTTTTGAACATTCCCCCGTGTGCAGAGGTAACACAATCATGTGAGCGGGATATTACTGCTTGGCGTAACGCAACTGGAATCCAAAGATTCCATGAATTTTGCTCACTCATTTCACTGCCATCCACATTTTGTGTACGTATATATACAAATCGGTCATTAACTTTGATGTCAGGATACTGATCCTGATGGTCTCGGATCTTTGTTTTTAACATTTCGTACTCTTCGTCCTGAAAATGAGGTGAGCCCAAATCTACTTCCGGTTCTGTCTGTTCTAACATGGTGATTTCGTCCGCGTGCATTCGTGACAACGCGTCAGGCACTATGTTTTCTTTCCCTTTTCGATGTCGTATAGTAAACCGGTAACATTGCAATTTCATCACCCAACGAGCTAATCGACCTCGCAAATTGGTTTGCTTCATAAGCCATACGAGGCTTGCATGATCAGTGATTACTTCAAACTCTTGCAATTCTAAATAGCATCGAAAGCGTTCAATTGCAGTGACCGCTGCTAGACATTCACGCTCGGTAACACTGTAATTACGCTGAGCCGTGTTTAATTTTTTTGACATGAATGCTACACCTTTCTACGCCTTCTTGGTCTAACTGGGTGAGTACCACACCTATGCCACTGTCACTTGCGTCACATTGTAAAGAGAATTTCTTCGTAAAGTCCGGATTTTGAAGGATAGGGGCTGTAGCTAACACCGTTTTAATTTTTTCGAGAGCAGTTCTTCTTGGTTGGCAAAGCTTCGGTAAACTGAAAAACGATTTCAGAAAAGTTTTGAATGAACCGTCTATACCATCCTGTTAGTCCTAAAAATCCGCGAACTTGCTTTAAGTTTTTTGGCGTAGGCCAAGCTAAGATAGATTCAACTTTGTTAGGATCCCGCCATCACCAATGACATACCCCAAATAGTGCACTCTTGTAACACAAAATTGGCTCTTATTAATGTTTAAGGTGAGGTTTGCTTTACGAATTTTTTCTGCTATGCGTAGGTACTAATACCGACAGATGATTCTCAAAGTTGTCTGAAACTACACACAAATCATCCAAATAGCCAAAAACACAATGTTTTAGATCGGCTGGAATGATTTCATCCATGAGTCTACACATAGTCTGAGGCGCGTTACACAACCCGAATGGCATGACTGTGAATTGGTATAAGGGTCGTCCGGGTATGGTGAAAGCTGTGATCGCTTTCGCTTCCTCTGTTAGCGCAATTTGCCAATACGCATCTTTTAAGTCAATTTTCGAAATAAGGTTTGCTTTAGGTAAACGAGCGAAGATACCTTCGATTGGTGGAAGCGGATACGCATCCTTTTTAGTTACGTCGTTCATCTTTCTCGCATCTAGACACAGCCGTACTTTACCAGGTTTCATCAAAAGTCGCATGGGTGAACTCCAAGCACTGTGAGATGGTTCAATTACCCCTAACTGTAACATTCGATCTAGTTCCTTATAGATAATTTTTTCCTTGGCCGGAGAGACAGGATAAAAACGTTGTTTAACCGGTTTTGCATTTCCGACGTATATTTCGTGTTTAATTAGACTAGTTCTACCTAACCCTTGCTTTTCAAAACTGGGAAACAATGATTTTACTACCTCTAATTGTTATTGTTGAGTTGAGCTTAGTGGATATAGGTAATCTCTCTGTGACTCGCACCTAGCTTCTTTGCTTGCGCACACTGTCGCAATAATTACGGGAGCCAACTGAAATTGTCTCCAAAAATCGATACCCAGTATCACCTTTTGTTTGATTGATGGAATAATAAACATACGCATAGGCTTAGTCGCATTTAGGTAAGTGATATCTAAGTCAACAAAACCTATTACTGGCTGTTTTTCTCCCGCTGCTGTTTTCACACTCGACTGCAACCGATGAAATTTCCCGATTTTATAAATCTCTTCTCTGGCTAAATCTGCCCCGATGCAACTTATGTTAGAGCCTGTGTCTAGTAGACCATACACCGTGCGATTCAACAATCGGACTTTCGCATAACAACGCCCATCCGTCTCATCATTAACGACCGCTGCCATCAGAAATCTTCTGCGTTCGCGTATTTTTTTCCAAAATTTTCGCTGTCGTAAAGTTGATCTTGTGGATCTCCTACTGCCGTTCATCATTCCTGCATCATTGGGGAAACAGTCGATTGCGTATTTCTTGATATCGTAGCCAGCGTTCATGCAGTGGTAGAATCCGTCTCACTTCATTGTCGCCTTCATCCTTAGTGGGAGTATTGTTGTTCATGTTTACGTTGGTGTTGGATGAGTGTTGGTGGAGTAGCACTTTCGCTGAGGGCTCCTGAGAGTTCCTCCGCGTTTATTGTGAGGAAATGATTACAATTTTATTCTTCAAAGTAATGGCCAACGCTAGCTACACATTTTTCCCATCTCTCAGGCAATTTATGGATGCCTCGCCAAAAAAATGTTTCGTCTTTTGCCTGAAACCAATCATCGATCCATTTTTTGACTTCTGCGTGAGAATTGAAGCGCCGTTCCGTTAATGCGTGGCCCATCGATGCGAACATGTGATAATCCGAAGGCGCCAAGTCTGGTGAGTAAGCCGCATGAGCAAGAGCTTCCCAGTTGTACGATGCAACCAATTCTTTGGTGGCTCTAGTGCGGTGTGGTGGTGCGTTGTCATCGAGGAAAATCACTTAGTGTTGCCTGGCTTCATATTCTGGGCGTTTTTGGCGTATAGCACGGTTCAAATCGGTCAATTGTTGTTGGTAACGTTCACCGTTAACCGTTTCACCAGGTTTTAGAAAGTCATACCATACCACAAAATTAACTGTGTCCGAAAATCGTAATTTGTAGGCACGTAATCCGACATTTTCCGGAGCGTCAAACAATGCGTTGTTGGATGAAACTTGACAAATTGTGAACTGAATATTGTTGACATATGACAGAAGAAGTAAACATGACATTTGGTACGGTTCCGAAGTTTATAAATATTCGGCTATTTACCGCTAGATGTCGTTACCGGTTTCATAGGCGCATACCTGGTATATGTTTTTAGCTCCGCAACCGTAGCAAAAGATGATTCTTTCTTGTTCACACATATCCCAGTAGTGCCCTTCCTCATGGCAGTTCCAACACGTTGGCAACTTCTCTGGATGTACTACTTCGTCTACTCTCGTTCGTTTGAAGAAATCGTCTTTAAAGAAGTACTCCCTCATCTGTACAAGCTTGCGCAAATGAGTAACTGACATAATTGGGATGTACAGCAGTTCATATCGTATGTCGGGTCTCAGATTTCGCGTAATTATCTCGATTAATTCTTCTTCCTCGATAGGATGAGCTAGCCGATCGGTAATTGCCGCCATAGCGTCATAATAGCACTCAAAAGTTTCCCCTGCCCGTTGTTTGCGATTGCGTAGCTCTTTACGAACGTCATAGTTGGAGTGCATATCTTTGAATTCATACTTGAGCGCTACACAAAAACTTTGCCATTAAATTCGCGGGACTAGTTTATGATACCGCCAGAACCAATCTTTAGCCTTTCCAGACAACAAAATGTGTAAATTACTGCATATTGCAGTGAAATCTCCATTAAGCCTTTCGGCCGTTAAAGCACGAATACGATATATGAATTCTTCACAAGTAATGCCTGTGGCGGAACCGTCAAAGGTAACTCCCCAGTTGTAAATAATGGAAGGAATCTTTTCGGCTCGTATTCCAAGATTAGAATAGGTACGATGCGGATTACTCGAAATATTGTTCGAAGGCAGCGAAGCTGAAGCGCACTCGGGTTGTACATTCAAGTTTGCGAGCAAGCGTTGGATACTTGATTCAATTAAATTTGAGACTTGTTCAATTGTCACATTTGTGTTGTGGTTCTGATTTTCACAGTTCGTATGATGATTGAATTGTTGTGCATTGGACTGTAGCCTAATGTCATTCCGTCCAGTATGCCATTGGCTAGAAGGTGCTTCTGTATTAACCGCTTTGGGTGACTCAGAAAAAGTTAATAACGGTAGAGAAAAATTGGCTGTCTCGTTCGCAGCTAAGACGTTCGTCCGTTGTGAAGCCTGCATTCCCAACTCACGTCGACTGTTACGCGTATTATGTCGTTTTGGTACCGTACCGCGCGCTCGACCTCTCGAAATTACATTTGCAGGATTCGATGGAGTCTTACTACTTATAGAAGTTGGTTTTAAATCGCGTAAATGACATAATTGTCGACAACAAGGACATTCCTGTGAATCAGTTAGCCAGTTTGAAATACATTGCCTATGAAACGTGCGATTACATAAGGTAGTCAAACATTCCTGAGTGTCTAGTGTGGGAGTTAAACAGATAGTACACGAGCTTTCAGCTGTGCCTGTGGCCAGTGCCGGAATATTTTCAGTACTCCGTACTACAGCCATTTGCGTTTCAATTAAAGTGTGAATGATAGAAAGTAACGGATGTAACATAAATCCGGGTTACCAAATCTTACTCATTATTAATACTTAATGTAATACGTCTTTCGACCGCTTACTTATAGGATTTCTTAATATATAGGTTCGATTGATGTAGACAAGATGAGTGTTGTTCGTTTGGAGGTATGAGAGAAAGGTACAAAATTCGCACAAATTCGTATTGTCACTAGTAAGGATACAACCGCGTAGAATTTTAAGGAGACATACTATAAGGTGAATGATGTTAGAGCCTAGAAAAAAATTATTATCCCAATTGATACCAAGAGCCAAATGTTGCGGACTCCAGTTGCTCTCTGCTACATGGAGTATGTCCAGGCAACATCCAGTTCCTGCTTTACCAATGGATCTTATTACAGTATTCCCATATTCGTGAAGCTATGATACATGGATTCTCCCACTAAGTGCAAAGAAATTATAAGAGCCTCAGGGTTAACATACTCGGACGAATTAGTCGCTGCCAAGTAGTTACAGTCCACTAAGGATTAAGATTTATTTATTACACAAAATCAGGTCACCAATGTATCTCTGTGCTCAGGTGTCGCACAAGAAACCATCCTTCAGTTTAAAGTTCAATTGAAATGCCTCCTTCGCAAGTGTCTTACGCCAATCAGGAATCCATTGGTTGATTAATGGATCTGAGAGACTTAAATATGCTGGTATGAACCTCACGTTAGTGGCACGTGTCACACGCTCTTTTGGGCCCCACGTTGGGCGCCATTTTCTTTGTAATGTACATTTTAAATAATTGTAGTAGCCGAGCACAACCCCCGAAGGTTGGCTTGTCCACCGGAGTAGACAGGTGGTATAAGCCTCGAAAGTAGGTCTGCGGGACCCTTATGTGGCTAGCTAGGGAGTCGGTTGGGGGGGTTCGCGACCTTTTCCGAAGGCTCGCTACATCATCATTACATAGTATAAAGCAAAGTCGCTGCCGCTGTCTGTCCCTATGTATGCTTAAATCTTTAAAACTACGCAACGGTTTCTTAAGCGGTTTTTTTTAATGGATAGAGTGATTCAAGAGGAAGGTTTATATGTATAAAACATGCATAATATAGTAGAGAAACACTGATAAATTTAGAGGTAAACATTATAAGGAACAAACATTAGAGTGTATGTATAGCAAATTACATTCAAACGTTAGGGTGTGTCTATAGCAATTTACATTTCAAACGTTATCGTGCATTCGGTGACCGAACATCCCGCCCCCATGGAAAGGTCTCTTTCAAGAAGGCGAAATAGCGAGTTTCTGTATAGGTCGACGAATGATTCCTTTGGTTGTCCGTATATTGGAAAAATAATTTTTTTTCATCATTGCAAAAATGCTTAAAATTTCAGAGAAAAAGAGTTGGCTGGCAATGCTGTTCGCCGAATGTAAACAAAACAGACAAAAGACAAAGAAAAAACAGACTGAAAACAGCTTTTCAACTCGAGTGTTGAATTTTAGAGTTTTTTTTCTTTTTCTTTCGGCGAACAGCATTGCCAGCCAACTATTTTTCTCTGAAATTTTAAGCATTTTTGCAATGATGAAAGAAAATTATTTTTCCAATTTTCGCTATGATTTTCTTTTCAATTACAGATGTGTTTATCAGGATTATTTTGCAGTTACGTATTTCTTTTTAGAAAAGACAAGAAGATAAGGTTTATAAAAAAAAAGTCGGGAAAACGGGGCGTGGCACCACAAGAATACATTTTTAGACAATTACTTTGGAACCATAAGTCACACATCAATTAAATTTGGTACAAACTTTCTATTTGATCATATCCTTCAATAGAGGGAATGGGATGGGTATTGAACAAAGGGGTGTGGCACCGCCCATACAACTAAAATCTTTTAAATGGAATAGCTTCGGCATTGTAAGTCGCACAGCATTGAAATTTGGTGCACCGTCGTTTCATAGATGTGTCATTCTACTGTTAAATTTTGATGGGCGTTAAACAAGGGGCGTGGCACATTTTTTATGACTCAACATTTCAGCAGAACTGTAAGTCGCACAGCAATGAAACTTGGTACGAACCTACCATTTAGTCATATCTTTCGACAGAGGGAATGGGGCGGGTATTTAACAAGAGGGCGTGGCCCCGCCCATACAAATAAAATCTTTTATATGGAATAGCTTCGGAATTGTAAGTCGCACAGCATTGAAATTTGGTTTGACATCCTCCCATAGAAGTGTCATTCTACTGTTAAATTTTGATAGGCGTTGGACAAGGGGCGTGGCACATTTTTTGTGACCCAAATATTTCGCTGAACTATAAGTCGCACAGCAATGAAACTAAGTACGAACCTACCATTTATTTATATCTTTCGACAAAGGAAATGGTGCGGGTATTGAACAAGGGGGCGTGGCACCACCCATACAAGCCAAATCTTTAATATCGAATATCTTTCAAATTGTAAGGTGCACAGCATTGAAATTTAGTATAGCGTCGACCCATAGATGAGTCATTCTACTGGGAAGATTTTATGGGCGTTGGACAAGGGGCGTGGCACATTTGTTGTGACCCAAATATTTCGCTGAACTATAAGTCGCACAGCAATGATATTAAGTACGAACCTACCATTTATTCATATCTTTCGACAAAGGGAATGGTGCGGGTATTGAACAAGGGGGCGTGGTACCGCCCATACAAGCCAAATCTTTAATGTAGAATATCTTTGAAATTGGTAGTCGTACAACACTGAAATTTAGTACCCCGTCGTCCCATAGATGAGTTATTCTACTGGTAAGATTTGGTGGGCGTTGGACAAGAGGCGTGGCACATTTTTTGTGATCCAAATATTCTGCTGAACTATAGGTCGCACAGCAATGAAGTTAAGTACGAACCTACCATTTATTCATATCTTTCGACAGAGGGTATTGAACAAGGGGGCGTGGCACTGCCCATACAAGCAGAACTTTTAATAGAGAATATCTTTGACGTTGTAAGTCGTACAACACTGAAATTTAGTGCCCCGTCGTCCCATAGATGGGTCATTCTACTGGTAAGTTTTTATAAGCGTTGGACAAGGGGCGTGGAACATTTGTTGTTACCCAAATATTTCGCTGAACTATAAGTCGCTCAGCAATGACACTTAGTACGAACCTACCATTTTCTCCTTCGACAGAGGGCATTGTGCGGATATTGAATAAGGGGCCGTGGCCCTGCCAATATAACGTAAATATGGTTCAAGCGCTATCCATTGCTTTATCCATTGAAACTTAGCAGCAACATTGCTTATTTAAGGGCCTCGATTGCGTTAATCAGTAGCTCCCTCCTCTTCCTTTAGTTGGTTTTCGTCGTCAATTTGCCATTTGCCACATCGCCCTTGATTCGCCATCTCGCGTATTTCATTATAAAAAAACAACAAATGTCGTGCGGGACGAAGTTCGCCGGGTCAGCTAGTTACGTTATATAGAGTTCCTTGTTATTTATTACGAGCATATAAAGAAAAAAAATTTATATGTGGGGTGGCAAGGAAAACAGAAGGAGCCCCGGCAAGGGGTGACATTAATTCAAAAAGACATGGTCCTATTGCGGTTGCAACTTATCAATGAGGAGTGCCAAGGTGATAGTGGCACTCTCGCTTCAATACACACCCTACCGTGGGTCTGCGGCGCGACAACAAAGCGGATCCCCAAGCGACATTTGACCTCTTCTCACCCTCCAAAAAGAACAGCAATAATTATAAATTCATATTGGTTTTAATAAACGGATTCTTAAACAGGGGATACAATAGCGTATTTAAATAAACAAAATTTTCCGGGTTCTATTCCCCGAATTTAGTTAAATCCCTGCACCGATAAACCTACGTTGCTCAGTCTGCTTGATGGTGCCTGCTTCCGTTATTACGTAACGACTCGAATGGCGGCGGCCGCCCTCCCTGCGGTCCTGCGTACCTCCCACTGTATACGGATGCTGCACAATTGCATGCGCCCAGCTGTCGGCGCTGGCGCTGATCGGGCATATATCGAAAATGTGAACGGCAGCCTCGGGTCGAATGACAATTTGGCGGGGCTGGCGCTGGTCGTGCGAAGGTCGGCAAATGGCAACAGCCTTACGTCGTATGGCAAATTGGCGGCGCTGGCGCTGGGCGTACAAATGCCGAAAATGTGGGCGGCAGCCTCGCGTCGAATGACAAACTGGCGGCGCTGGCGCTAGTCGTGCGAAGGTCAGCAAATGGCGGCAGCCTTACGTCGAATGGCAAATTGGCGGCGCTGGTGCTGGTCGCCAAATGGCGGCAGCCTTACGTCGTATGGCAAATTGGCGGCGCTGGCGCTGGGCGTACAAATGCCGAAAATGTGGACAGCAGCCTCGCGTCGAATGACAAATTGGCGGCGCTGGCGCAGGTCGGCAAATGGCGGCAGCCTTACGTCGTATGGCAAATTGGCGGCGCTGGGCGTACAAATGCCGAAAATGTGGACGGCAGCCTTCAATTGAGCTGCACACTCGCGTCGCTGGTGTTGATTCAGTCCAATTCGGCGCCGCAGCGAAATCCGACTGCCCCTTGCCACGTGCACTTGCCCCGACCGGCGTTTCGTTCTTTGGCCACCGCTGCCACGCGGTTTTTCTTTTCGTCGTCTCGGGCCCAAGCTGCCACGTCTTACTCGCTTCACGATTCGTTACCTTCTGTCCGTATCGCATGTTGTCTTCCCTTCCTTTTGCTGTTCGTATTGTCCTGCACATGGTAATAGATCAGCAGTGCTGCCAACTTAGCGATCCTGCTACAGGGTTGCATTCGGTGAGTGGAAGCTATTCGATGTTGCTGGGTTACAATTCCCAAATCCAGGGATTTGTTCATTAGAGTTTCAGAAGCTAATCGATGAGTACCTAGAGTACCAGTCGACTTTCCCGGAGAGCGAAGCCACCAAACGAAATCGATCGGCCCAGGAAAAGTCCTATCGAGAAGCGAAGAAGGGTGGCTTAAGCAGCGCCAACTCAAAAATGGGCCTTTAGCGAGGTGGCGCGTGAACACCTCCAGGTAGCGGTGGTTGATGCGACTAGGAATCGTGGCAAGGAAGCTTTAGAGAAGTAGGGGAGAGTTCGAGGCCGAGTTAATCCAGATGGATATAAACCATCTGATGGCTAACTTGACCTCGGGCCCGAAGGTACCCCTCCCTGGCTTTGACTTAACCGGAATTATCCGCGGTTACGGGGTGATTAAATGTGAGAACCGATACCACAAGAAATTCCTGGAAAGATGTATCTCAAAACTAGGAAGAGTAGTAGAAGGTTTGGGGCTCAAGCTCAACCTGGCGGGCAAAATCCCAAGGATTCACAGGCCTCCCATTTGGTTGCCAAATATGTACGTTGACTGTGGAAAGCTAGTCCATACCTACAGGCTCACAACCCGGACGTACCCATGACCGACTGGCAGGTGATCAAATCGCAACGTTTGTTCTTTTGATGATCACTGAGGAGAGCCCGCCCTGGAGAAAACAAAAACAAACTGCGCTTTGGCGTTAGGAACGCAAAGCTTAAGATTTTCCGCTCTTCCAACCCGGTTAAAGAGGATGCTGACGAAGTCGACGGTGGTAGAGTTGGAGGCGGCTGATGGAGCCAATTTGCGGCTAATCTCCACCTACGGTGCGCATGACAGGCCTGCCGCTCCGGATGAAGTGGGGAAGTTGATGGAAGAAGGTGGAGCCCCGATGCTGACAGAGTGTGTGTGCACGCAAGGTACATCCCATGGAGCAGCACGGAGACAAATGAGGGGGTAAGTGACTTTTTGATTTCATTATTAGAAATAATTTAACGGTGTGCAACAGGGGTGCACTCCAACATTCGTCTTCCTTAGCTCTGGGTTTCAGGAGCTGGGAAGAGGTCCTAGTCGTTACGATAATGGCGAAATGGAGATGCTAGGATTAAAGTATATTAGTTAAATTTAGGGTCTCTGACCGCAACTCCTTTTCAAACCATGAGCTAATAGTTTATGAATTAAGCGTAGATGTTACTGTACCGTAACCCAAAAAGAACACATTGTTCGTTTGTACATCGTCTGGATACAGATGGGCTCAGCCTATAGAGCAGCCTGTCCGGTGTCCGGCCAGCAAAATCAGGTCTCTAACAGAAGAATCAGCTATTTGCTGGCTTTAATCAACGCTTCGAAACGGCTGTATAATAGCCAGCGTTTTCGACGTGTTTTGTATAAGCCGGGACCTGCACGTAAATGCGGAGAGTGGTAGGACATTGCCACTTTAACCAACCAGCCAACCAACCATAACGTTTGATAAATCCGAGCCTAACTCGAGTCCCTATCGAGGCTAACATTTCTTAAGAAAGAGGAAAAAAGGAAAACCTTCACAATACGAGTATGATTCAGACAGACAAGTAAACTCAAATAAAGCATTTCAATGAAGCGGAATGGTGGAACGACAAATTTGTTAATTGGTCCGATGGCAGGTAAGTGACATGCCACGATAAATTTCGTTACGCGCTTGGTTTGCATAAGTGCGGAACATGCCCGGCATCTCCATATGCCACACACACCGCAGTGCCACATGTTGCAATGAACCTGATTCAATTATATCAGCCTTGCAAGTTACGACGGGCGGGCCACCACATGATGCGGCGTTGATAGACAGCTGGTCGGGGCGGACGGATGGCCAGACAAACGGACAGACAGACACAGCGGCAGGCGGCACTGTGCTGTTATGCATTGCGCCAACATCCCGGATTATAACATTCGGATTGATTTCGATGCGACTACTGGCTGCGTCGAGGCGGCTAAATGGCGTTTACACTGCCCGTGACCGACAGCGAGGGGCTGAATTGGGTGCTTATGGTGCACATTAGTGCAGCATTTTGAGCAGCCGCACACTGGCTCCACATTTTTAAACGCCAACGCCGCCAGTGTACTTATCGTTGCTTGTGCTTGTTCGTATGTAAGAAACCTTCAGCCCCCAGCCAACGTAGATTTTGCTGTAATTTGCGCGCATTTTGTACCTCGTTCTATTTAGAGATTATATTGAGGACGTCATCTGTCTTAACTCGGTAATCCAGCACGTCTGCAAGACACCATCGAGGACTCATGCACGATTGTCACTCATTGTCGATGGCAGATGCGGATTTTTGTGTGGTGCCGTTGTCGTACATGTGCCCGATTTTTTATCGACGAAGTAACTAAGTATTACGTTATTCAGGTCGTCGGTGACACTCTCAATGACAATGTCACACATGTTTTCTCGGGGACATAAATCCGACAATGTCCCATATCTGTCT
This sequence comes from Melieria crassipennis, assembly GCA_963668005.1. Taxonomy (NCBI): domain Eukaryota; kingdom Metazoa; phylum Arthropoda; class Insecta; order Diptera; family Ulidiidae; genus Melieria; species Melieria crassipennis. Next base: position 32,209,287 of record OY764963.1, on the reverse strand, counting down.
TTGACAACACCTTTTGCCCTCGATGAAATTGTGCTCAAAATTGCTCATACTACTAGAACAAAATATGTAAATTATCGAGGTATAATTCAAGGTATTCAGCGTACTCGCATAAGTGAGGTGTAATACATTCATATTTAGAACTAAATCTAACAGCCCAATTCTGTACACTTGATAAATTCACCATATTGAATATTTGTCAATTTTTTACTATTTGTCAAGAATTGGTATTCTATTCCTAAAAATAAAAGCTCTTTTCTTGATAAATTGTCAAAAGTTTGAATGCTATTGACAACAGCATACAAATTGAAATTTTGGCTATTGAAAATGGAAGAATTGTGCATGTTAACACTTTTACATCAGAGAAAATAAAAAAATCCGTTACCTCCCACGAATTATTTTTTGTATGCAAAAAGCGCCTATTGTGAAACTATTGAAAAAAAAATGAGAAGCTAGCGCGCTACCCGCTGGGCTATCAAGGCCGGCTTTTTTTTTTCAAAACTTACTATTCTTAAATTTGTTGTCTTATTTTTTGACAATTTGACAGCTGTCGCATATTCACCTTATGTTGAATTAAATGAGCTTTTTACTTTATCAATGTTGCATCAGAATACCAACAAGCTTTTGCTTGATAAAAATCTTGACAAATAACCTTGATAAAAAATGTGTCAAGAATACACAGAATCAGGCTGTAAGACTATACACGGAACGAAAAACGTTCAAAAAATTTGTGAATTTGTGCATAAACTGTATGCACATAATCATAATTTTTGAACCAGTGAACGCGTTCATAAGCCTTCGGGTTTACCGAACGCTCATGAATGCGTTCATAAATTCTATGAACGCATTCATAAGCCTTGTTCATAAACCCAAACGTTTATGAACGAAATTAATAAAATGTTTGATTTTTTCATAATAAAAATTCCTGAAATTCAAAATCCCTAAAAATATTGGTATATTTTGTTTATCTATACTATTATATAAAGCCAAGTGTGACGTTGCTTTTTTGAGCCACCATCAGGCAAAAACCGCTGAACCGATTTAGATGAAATAAGCACCAAACAAATTTTTAGCTGGGGGAATGGTACATAGGCTATATGAGAATGACCACGCCCCCTTCTTACGCCCACTATGGTAACAAAACTCATCTATAGTATGCTTTTGTAAGGCAATATGGGTATCAAACGATTCAGCATGTCATTCCGGCAGACATAGGCTTTAATATAATCGGCCACGCCTACTTTCCCCGCCCACTAAACTAACAAAACGAAGCTACGGTACATGTCTGTAAATCAGTATTAATAAGTACCAAATGATTCCGTGTTTCATTGATGTTAACATAGGATATATTGATATATTGAAGATTGACCACGCCTACCTAATACGCCGTCTCGCCACGCCCGCTATAATAACAAATCAGCCAAGATATTTTTGTCAGCAATATTGGTGTCAAACGATTTAGCGTGTCATTGCGGCAAACATAGGCTATAAAATAATCGGCCACACCCACTTTCCGCGCCCACTAAACTAACAAAACAAAGCTACGGTGCATGTCTGAAAATTAATGTTGATGTAAAATGATTCTGTGTTTCATAGCGGTAAGCATAGGCTATATAAAGTTGACCACGCCCACCTTTTACGACTTCCTGCAATGCCCATTATGATGACAGAAATTAACTGTGGTATATTTGTGCAAAACAATATGGATATAAACAAATTTTGTGAGTCATTGCAGAAAATATCTATATATTGCCACCGTTTAGATGTGCCGTTTCACTGGTAAAATTTAATGGGCGTTGAACAAGGGGCGTGGCACTTTTTAAATGCCGGTGTAACTTTGAACTACAACTGCGTCCACATCAATGACACTCGGTACAAACGTACGATTTAGTTGTGTTTTTCGATAAGGCGAATGGGGTGGGTTTTTGACAAGGGGCGTGGCACCGCCCGTACAACTAAAATTTTCAGTATGGAACATCTTCGGAATGAGAAATCGGATAGCATTAAAATTTCGTGCGGGCCACCGTTTATATGTGCCGTTTCACTGGTAAAACTTTGTGAGCGTTGGACAATGGGCGTGGCACTTTTTAAGCAACTCAAATGTTTTGAATAACTTTGGAACTACAAATCACACATCAAAGAGATTTGACACAAACTTGCGATTTAGATGTGCCCTTCGACATGGGGAATGGGGTGGGTAACGGACGAGGGGCATGGCACGGCCAATAGAACCCAAGTTTTTAATGTGAAATATCTTCGGAATTATAAGTCGGCCAGCATTGAAATGTGATACAGCATCATGGCTTAGACGTGTCGTTCAAGTAGTTAAATTGTATGGGCGTTGGACAAGGGGCGTGGCACTTTTTAAGCGGCCCTATTGTTTTGAATAACTTTGGAACTGCAAGTCACACATCAAAGATATTTGGCACAGACTTACGATTTAGACGTGCCCTTCGACAGGGAGAGTGGGGTGGGTATTGTACGAGGGGCATGGCACCGCCCATAGAACCCAAATTTTAAATGTGGAATAGCTTCGGAACAATAAGTTGGAAAGGTTTGAAGTTTTGTATACCATCGTCCCATGAATGTGTCATTCTACTGGCAAATTTTTATGGACGTTGAACAAGGAGCGCGGCATATTTTTTGTGACTGAAATTTTCCGCGTAACTTTGGAACTGAAAGTCGCATATTAATGAAACCGGGTCATACCCTTCGACTGGAGGACTGGATTGGGCATTACATAAAAGAGGCGTAGCATCGCCCATAGAGTGTAGTATTAAGAAACTTGATTTATTGGGCCCATTGATTTCAAGCTTGCGTGCAAAGCCGCAGGGCTCTACTAGTTAATTATATATATGAATAATTAATTTTTTAATAATGATGTAAAAATTCAATAAATTTTCGATTTATAATAAACAGCATATGGCCGACACCCGCATCTTTGACTGCTAAAAAGAAATTGACAATTAGTAGCAATGAAATAATATAAAAATAAAGTAAATAATATAAAGAATTTATTTAATTGAATTCGACTTAGAATTACGAGAATCGCACAAGTGCGCTCTTGGCAGGCAATCGCTAAACCTCCAAGTGTGAAAGAAAAAACTGCCAATCACTGATTCGGCGTGGCCGAACGAATGGTTTAGGAACGAATTTCAGAAACTATGAACGTGTTCAAAAACTGATTCATAAAGTTTATGAAAAAAAAACAAAAAAATTTATGAATGTTTCATAAAAAGTTTAAAATAAAGGTAGCCTGCCCGCTCGGCTCGTACCCGAACCAAAAATGTGAGATTCGGCTTTTAAGAAATGGTTTATGAACGAAGTTTCACAAATTTTATGAACGCGTTCATAAACATGTATGAACTGTTTCATAAATTTTATGAAAAAAATCACAAAATTTATGAATTTTTCATAAAAAGTTCAAAATAAAGGTTTATGAACGCCGTTCATAAGATTTTTATGCATTATTTTTACCCGTGTATAGTATATGAAAAATGTCGCTGTTTGAATTATGGTTTTGGGGGAACTTCTTCGACGTAAGCGTAACTCTGCCCTGTTCTGACTTTGTTCTTGTTGGTCAAAGGTAAAATATAATAAATTGTTGTCCACAAATAAAGCAACTGGTCGTTTACAATTTTTCTTACACATACATACATACATATATAGCTATTACCAAATAATAGCTGTTCGACACGTTGCGTTGCAGAACAGAACAAAAATCTCGTCCCGTACTGAAGCATTCCAGAATCTGCGTAGCGCACTGATAAGAGTCCAAAGGTCCAGCAAAGCTAAGCAGTAGGTAGAGGGGTTTCATTTTGAGGGGGATTCTGTACACAACTTTCGAACCCAATAACATTTAAAACCATATTTGCCACCCAAAATGTTTGAAACCACCAGACATTTGGATGGGGTTTGAACCCCAAATCCCCTGAGTAGAGGGTAACGCAGAAAAGAAGCACGACGCAACTTTGATGTTGTTAAGCATTGATCTGACTGTTGTAGTGCAAGGGAAATAACCCAGCGGGAAATTTAAATGTATAGGAATGCATATTTGCTTGCAAGCTATGCATTACAACTTGCATGAATTTTCTCACGGCAATGTCCTATGAAATGTAATGCTTCCCTTTTTGCATTACCTGGGAGTATATGAAGACATGCATCCCAAAAACATGTATGTTTTCATAAATCGCGTAACATGTAGGAAATCGTACATTACTCGGTAATGCATAAAATGACCTGCCAAAAACCTGTACACCCTAAAATAAAATGTTTGTTGTTTTGCTAAGTTTGTTTGTTTTGTTAGTTTTTTCTTTTTAAGAAATTCAAGCTCAATAGAATATATTTATTTGTTTATTTAGTAGTGATTAGCCAATGAATACAATAAGAATTCTTATAGGCTAAGTTGAACACATGAAGCTACTTATGAAAAAGATTTAACGAATAAATGAAACGATTTTTTGAAACTGAAAAATCAAACTCAACATTTTTGGAGATTCTATTGAACTCAATTAAGGCTCTGGTGATAGGTGCATTTCGCGCATACAGAGCCCTCAAAACACCAACATGGAAGAGCTCTGAGCAACGAAGAGATCTAGCTGGAATATTCAGAAAAATCCTCTCTAGGAGTGTGGGACAGTCCACCATGCCACGGAGTACATCAAAGATGAAGGACAAAGACAGGCTTGTTCTCCTACTTTGCAAAGATTTTAAGTTAATCAATAACCATCATATAAATAGTATTACATACATACATTAAATATATATACCGGCATGTTCCAGTATTCACGCGATTTCAAATCGAAACCGAAAATTGAAATCGTACGAATTTTTACACCGTGTTCTGAAATTCGCACGATTTATGAATAATTCGAAATTAACTTCGAATCAGCTGAGTGTCATATGATAGAAATATTTCGTTTGAATTTGATTCAAAAATTTGAATTTTATACACAAAAGTTTAAGATAATGAGAGCTTTCACACTTTGTGCATTTTATTTATGCCAAAATGAATGGTACAGCAACGAAAAAGTACGGCGGCGTATTTTGAGGGACCGTTCTAATCCACTAAATCTTCCGCAAGCCGTGTAAGTATAAATTTTTTTATTTTGCAGGCACAAGCTGACCTTTTCCTGCATTGCAGATTTATCGCGTATTACAGGGTAGACAAGAACTCTTTCCGTAGCATTTTGAACGACGTGAAACCTTTTTTAAAACATTCTTAAATTTCCGCTGAACTAAAACTAGCGGCTACATTAAGGTTTCTTGCTGAGGGAGGATTGGAAAAGATAGAGACATAGCGCTTGGTAGAAGTACCACATCCAAAATATTAACAGAGATGCTACGCCGTAATCTGCAGTCGTAAGCAAACAAATTGGAAAAACATTAGCGAAAACCTCTGAATGGTTTGACTGGAAATGCCTAGCAGCAAGAAAGAATTCCTTAGGTTTGCTTAGAAAATACAACAGAACGCAGAGGATAGAAGACAGAGAACAATATGCCGTAGCTCAAAGCAGTTTGGGCAACCTTCTGAGGCGGCTGCCGTGCGATGATTACAAACTTTTTTTTGCCCAAAATGGAAGAGCTGGACTTGGCTGACATGTGGTTTCAACAAGACGGTGCCACATGCCACACAGCACGCGAAACAATGACCCAATTGAGAGGCGAGTTCGGTGAACAGTTTATTTCACGTTTGGGGCCGGTCAATTGGCCGCCTAGACTATTTTTTGTAGTGCTATGTTAAGGCTCATGTCTATCGCGACAAGCGTTAAATGGTTGACGCACTGGAAGCCAATATTAAAGAATTTATTCGTGAGATACCGGCCGATATGTTGGCGAGAGTATGTCAAGATTGGACCCAGCGTATGAACCATTTGAGGCGCCGCACAGTGTTTCGTGTAGAACAAGCTAGCTGGACAAAAATATTTGTTCGAATTTTTCGTTTTATATGTGGCTTTTTATTTCAGAAACATATATTTTTTTAGTGTTATATGTTTTGTATATGTATATATACATATATACCAGGTATGCGCCTATGAAACCGGTAATTATTTTTGAAAAAAACACGTTTATTGTGAGGAAATGATTACAATTTTATTCTTCAAAGTAATGGCCATCGCTGGCTACACATTTTTCCCATCTCTCAGGCAATTTATGGATGCCTCGCCAAAAAAATGTTTCGTCTTTTGCCTGAAACCAATCATCGATCCATTTTTTGACTTCTGCGTGAGAATTGAAGCGCCGTTCCGTTAATGCGTGGCCCATCGATGCGAACATGTGATAATCCGAAGGCGCCAAGTCTGGTGAGTAAGCCGCATGAGCAAAAGCTTCCCAGTTGTACGATGCAACCAATTCTTTGGTGGCTCTAGTGCGGTGTGGTGGTGCGTTGTCATCGAGGAAAATCACTTTGTGTTGCCTGGCTTCATATTCTGGGCGTTTTTGGCGTATAGCACGGTTCAAATCGGCCAATTGTTGTTGGTAACGTTCACCGTTAACCGTTTCACCAGGTTTTAGAAGGTCATACCATACCACAAAATTAACTGTGTCCGCAAATTGTAATTTGTAGGCACGTAATCCGACATTTTCCGGAGCGTCAAACAATGCGTTGTTGGATGAAACTTGACAAATTGTGAACTGAATATTGTTGACATATGACAGAAGAAGTAAACATGACATTTGGTACGGTTCTGAAGTTTATAAATATTCGGCTATTTACCGCTAGATGTCGTTACCGGTTTCATAGGCGCATACCTATATATACATATGTATTTACATTAAGGAATTTAATAATTCCAGTCTTAGGACCAAACGGAGAAAAATAGATGACCTAAAACATACCAGATATACTGATAAGTTGATTTCTGCTGCGGAGATATCTGCACGATTGTCCACTGGTGAAATGTAGCAAGTGTTATCAAAATTGCGAAAAATTAAACTCAAGAGTTTTCAGCTCCCGCGCAAATATTTCGAATTTTTCAATATTTATATCCTAACCCGAAGACTAAGCACGTAGGAGTGTGTCGAATTTTTTTATGAAAGTACCATCCAACCCAGTATTTTCTGCACTTTTCTCTGAATTTTCAAAGAACCTACGTGCAGTATTTCCGTCGTTTGTGTTACCGAATCCAGGCTTTGGTTTATCTACTATCAGTCCAAGCACATTTTTAAATTGTTCCTGAATGTGTTTTGAACGTTGCTTCACACTAGCTTTGTCTGATTCGTCCCTAAGCTGCCACTTTTTTACATCAAGACGATAGCTAATGTGAAGCAGACATTCAAAACACCTTATCCATGCGTGCAGTGTAGATAAACCAAAACCTAGAATTTATCGGTTGGGTAAAAACTCCTGTGTCTCGTCATTCATTATTTTTGGATTTGCTCCACATATAAAGCACCTTTGAGTAGAAGACGTTTCGGTTAAAGCATTACAAACTTTCCCATCAATCATGATTAGAAGCATAATATGTTTGACAGAAACTTCAAAATCTTCCAGCATGCTCTTTGTCGGTACTATAAAGTTTATCTCTTCCAAAACTTTGTTCGTTTCAGAAACAATAATAATTCAATTCATCAAACAATATTACCTTCATCATTCCGCAATTGCAAGGGAACGGATGAAAAATTCATCAGTTTCATCACTGTTTGTGAACAATCGTGCAGATACCTCTGCAGCATTTATCAGCTCATTAGCACTTCTGGATTGTATTAAGTCATCTGTTCGTCGCCGTTTGGTCCTCAGACTGGAGTTATCAAATACCTTCTTTGGTCTGCCAGGACCTGGTTGGCTGTCTGAAGATGTCGATGACAAGCTTGAACGTACAGTAATGTTGAAAATTATCTCTGAACCAGATAGCCATTCAGGGTTCTTATTTAGAAATCGTTCTCGGTTTCTTTCTAGGCTGTTCCACTTCATGGACAACTTTGATGATATTTGGGAAAGTTTGACTTTTATGCTTCTCAAGGAATTTTCTGTCACTTCATAATCGTTTAATTTTGATAACATGTGCCTCAATATCACTTCATTTTTGTTTCATTAGAATATTCCAACCAAATTTCCAAAAATTTAAATTTTGTTTTGCTTATAGTCAAATCTGAAAAAATAAAATAAAATAGATGTGCACAAAATTCGCAATGGTTTTTTGTTCCATCTACTAGTACGTACTTATGAGCAGAATATATATAAAAATTGGAGAGGTGACATGAGGAGACATCTCAACTTTTCACCTTTGAAGTTAAAAATTTCGGGAAAAAATCGCTTTCCTTCTTAATGATGGCACGTTACAACTATTAAATATAGCTTAATTGCTAATACAAGACATTGTAAAATACTACTCACTCTTAAGCGTAGACTCCATTATAAAAAAGATGTAACCGACTTTTAACACGAACTTATTTTTAGAAATCACTTCAGGCCAATTATGTGAAGAAATTATTAAAATTTACGATAATCTGATATATTTATCTATATAACTCACTATATTGAAAGTGGCGGTGTGTTATTTTCACACAAATCCTAATGTATGAATGTTGACATTCATTATCTAATAGAAAAATCAGGAAATAAAAATGTCGTTTTTGTCCAGCTAGCTTGTTCTAGGCGAAACACTGTGCGCCGTCGCGGTCAACATTTACATGAAATCATCTTTAAACATTGAATTATATAGATCTTTCTATCGACTCAAATAAAGATTGCATGCATTTCTCTAAATTTTATGTGTTTTAGTTTTTAAATCAAATCCGAAGGCTCTTAAAAAATCACATGTTAGAGTAAGTTCGGGTAATGTGATATGGTCGGGTAATGTGATATAGGTGCTTATTTCACAAGTGCGTTGACCTTTTTCAAAATTAACCTTTTTAAAACATCATAACAGCTAAAAGACTCGTGCTGCATGATTTTGGATGTGATTGCTTAAATAGTTTACCGTCAGTGTGATGAAGTGCTTTCAGTAGGCTTGCACAAGTTTTTGGTCACGAAGTTTGAAAGCATAAAAGGTACAAAAAAAATATTATTACAAAGTTCGAGGCTAATGAGAAGTAAATCAGTGATATCGATTATAAGTTTGCGAGGTACGCTCTTTTCAACAAAATTATTATTGTTTTTTTTATAATTTTTTTTTCGCAAAAAGCCTATTTCGGGTAATGTGATATACCAAAGTTCGGGTAATGTGATATAGTACATCACAGTACCCAAACTTAGGACAGTAATACTATTTGTATACAGAAATGTTTATATACTTTATTTTATACTATTTGAAGTGGAATATTCTCAAAAATCTGTTATGGTTAAGTTTTAGATAAAAAAAATCCATGAAATCATGTTTCTCGATAAAAATTTGTAACCCTTGGTTTACCCCGTCAGATTGTGATTTTCCAAAAAAATGAGAAACACGTCTCTAATTATTTTTGATTTGGAGTATTTTCACCAAGTTTGAAACTAATAGGTCTGTTAAATAAAGATTTTTCGGGTATATCACATTACCCACCGATGGTATATCACATTACCCGCCACTTTTTTCAGACTCCAATATTTGGATATTTTGATTTGTAATTAAAAAACTCGTTAACAGTTTATCTTAAAGAGTCAATAATCTTAGATATACTAAATAATGCATCAGTGAACAGTTTGAGACCAAAAAAAGTGTGTTTTAAGGCAAAATTTGTCGGGAATCGCTGTAAAACAAACAGGTATATCACATTACCCGAACTTACTCTACATTGTTCTATTAACCAACCTATTACTCCAAGTAAATTAGAGCTTTATGTTGTAAAATTTAGGTTAGGGCTGCATTGAACATTATAAGTGACAATGTGCAAAAAAACTTATGTGGTAGCACTCTCATCACTTCGAAAGCAGTGCATTACAAATAGTTGACAGTTTGACAATTGTTTTGGCGGCAGGTGCAATTAAAATGGAAACATTTCTAAAAAAGTTGAATAATATTTGCCTTTATTTTTTAGTAACGTTTAGTTTTTTAGAATATCGCATGGCGATGGCAATGCGCTGGGACGAAGTTTTACCACGCGAAGTTGTGCCTGCTGCTGAAATTTGCGAGTCCGAGCTCCCAAAAAAGAAGAAAATATAGTCAATAATACAAAAAACAATGGTTAAAGGTTAAAGTGCATAGAAGAACGTAAAATACAATTAATGTACAAATACAATAAATGTACTAATGCAATAAAATACAATTAATGTGCAATACAAAAAATCTACCACATTTCCTTCAAATCTACCACTTTGTTTTCACTGAGTCTACCACATAAATGAAAAATTAAGTAAGCACACTGTGTGTGGTGCGTCACTGTTTCATACAAGTTAACACCGGCGTATGACTCCCACCAAAATCGCTGACGATCTGTCTGGCAAACTGTAACCTGAACGCAAGACGTAACAGTTTGCCATTCCCACGATCGACTTGTGCAGCGGCAGCACAAAAGCGGTGACAACAACAACGTCAACTGAGGACCTGTGCGGTGGCAGCGCAAAAGCGGCAACAACAACAACGCCAACGGAGCACCTGTGCGGCACCTTCCGCAATAGGGTTTAGATTGCGACGTAGACTTAAGTTTTAGTTTTAAGAAGTACCAGTTGAATTTGTAGCGCGAAGCTAAACGGACATTTCCACATAGTGGAAAATAAAACAAATTTAACAAAATAAAAACACATAGTGTTTAACTTAACATAATTTACACCGCTCTCACAGCTTCTCAGTTTACGCTCTCGCGCTCTGTGCGTTCTCGTCCCCTTCACTGCTTCCCCCCGCATCGACAAACGGGTCCTACCACTGGAACCCGCAAAGAATATTTTCTTTACACCAGATGCGCATTCTGTATATTGTTTGTTCTGTGCTACTGCTTTTGAGGGACCGTTTCTGCTTTTGTTCTCGCTCAATAATACGTACATTTCGAATTTTCCATTGAACTTTGATTGCCTTTCTCTCACTTTCCACCAGCTGACCGATCGAAGTTGGCAACTTTCTTGACATACAAACGTACTAGGGATTGCAATTCCCGATCACTTTTACAATCCCGGAATTTTCGGGACTGAAAATCCCAATCAAGGGATTCCAGTATTGTTTTAGGATTGCATATATTATTTTAAGGATCTTAGTTAGACGTCGCTTTCATTCAAATAATTTCTATTATCATATTAAATACGATTCTGTGTTCTTACATTAAAACTAAGAACAAAATATTCATGGAAATTAATAATAAAAAATTCATTTTATTGCCAAACCCTGGCAAACCTCTCTGGTTCAATACTAGTAGGTAAAATCGTTTGTAAATCTTCATATACCATTTGGAAGTTTTGGCCATTAAAAACAAGTAAAATTCGGTGTGAGTACTTAATATCAATAATTCAAGTTTCCTTATAGCTTTAAACCTCAAATGAAACTTTTATATAAGCTTTTTCTTTCTTAAACCCTCTTGTTTATACCTTTGTGAATGTGACAAGTCACATTGGTGTCAAGAAGAGTTAAATTCGGAAATTTTTAGAAATTTCTGGTTTACTTTTTTGGACGGATTTAGTTTTGGGAGCGTAAGCTTGCTTACTCTCTTAATTTTAGCTACTGGCAAATTTTTACTCGAAAAGTACCCAAACAGAGCTAGTTTGTACAAGTTTGTACAAAGTATCCGAACACAAACAGAGCTATTCTTGAATGGAAACTTATTTAAACGTCACAGACAGTATCTATGCAATTTATTTTTAATCAAATAAGTAGGTTTGCCTTTTTCGAAATTAAGGTGACAAAAGCAAAAAGTAAGAAATTGGTATGTTTCCATCCCGGGATCGGATTTTGAAAATGTCCGGGATCCCGGGATTGCAATCTCTAAAACGTACACATGTATTGTACATATACCATATAGCAGGGGCGTAGCCAGAACTTGGTCATGGGGGGGGTTTTAAAATTTGTTTTCGCCAGTTTAGTTTACGTGTTTTTTTAAGTTAACTGCACCTTCCAAATAGGGCATTTTGTGGTGGCTTATGCGACTTAATGCATTGGAAATTAAATTTTTCCCGATTTTTAGTAAAAAGTTCATGAAATTTGGTGCACTGGGAGCGAAGTTATTGCACAAGTTAAAATATTAACTTTTGTTTTTAAAATTTGTAAACTTTAACCGAAGCATTTCAATTTATGAACCAAGTTTATGGTGATGATTGCTGATACCGTGGTGGAGTTCATAAGTGGTAAACGCGATTTAAAAACGATTGTCAGGACATAAATAGTGACCAACTTACCTGCGTACGTTGCGTACCTTATTACTTACGTAAATAAACTATCTGGAAAGAAATTTTCTAATATTTTCCATAGTTGCAAAATAAATCATTAAAGTTAGGCCTTTTTCGAAAAACCAACTATCGCCAGAGGAAGATACTAAATACTGACGTATGAAAAAAATTTATATATTATTATATCTTAATTGTGAATTTTAATCAAAATATCCGAACGACGTATACAACAATTTTTTGTAAGGCGAAGGTTAAGCATCTCAATAGCATAAATTTATCGATAGCATTTTTATTGAACATTTGGCTATCGAAGGATGTCATCTCATCGACCGAAACTTGTTTTGACTGTTTTTTTGTTTACTAAAAGTCGAATTTTAACCATCAACCACTCTTCGTTTTCCCCTGATGCGGCACCGTGCGACTTTCACCTTTTCAAAAAATGCATTTGCCGATGAAAAAAAGCGTTAAGAGAACGAGGAATCCATCCAAAAGGCTTGTACCGACATCCTGAAGGATATTCCGGTCGACGAACTAAACTACTCTTTATACATACATGTTTTTACATCATGCAAATCGCTGTAGTGAGTCTAAACGGGACTATTAAAAAACAAATTAGTTTCGCCCAAAAAATTTTTTAGTATTATTCTTTTAAATGTTTAAAGATGAAAGACCTTTTTGCTAATGTGTGAACGTACATACGACGCATAGTGATTGAAAATGTTGACAAATTATAGGCTATGGGGGGGGGGTTCTGACACCCTAAACCCCTCCCTTGGCTACGCCCCTGCCATATAGGGTGGTCCACATAAGATTTTCAATTTGAACTACGCTTAATTTCGAGAATGACAGTCCAAATGTCATTTAATTTGTGTTCGTAATTTAGTTAAAAGTTTGACATTTACGAAATGGGACGCTATACGCTTGAACAAAATTGGGAAATATTGGGAACTTACTTCCACAGTGGAGAGTCGTCAACAGCCGATCACATTGTTACTATCGAATGACACGACTAAATAATAAGTGCGTACAGAATATCATTGATGATTGATTGTGTTCGCTTCAAGAAGTGCCACGCCCCTTGTCCAACGCCCATAATATTTTACCAGTGCAGCGAAAAATTCATAAGACGACACGGGTAAAAATAATTCATAAAAATCTTATGACCGGCGTTCATACACCTTTATTTTGAACTTTTTATGAAAAATGCATACATTTTGTGATTTTTTTTCATAAAATTTATGAAACAGTTCATACATGTTTATGAACGCGTTCATAAAATTTGTGAAACTTCGTTCATAAACCATTTCATAAAAGCCGAATCTCACATTTTTGGTTCGGGTACGAGCCGAGCGGGCAGGCTACTTTTATTTTTAATTTTTTATGAAACATTCATAAATGTTTTGATTGTTCATAATCTTTATGAATCAGTTTTTGAGCACGTTCATAAAGTTTCTGAAATTCGTTCTTAAACCATTCGTTCGGCTACGCCGAACCCGAACGGCGATTGGCTTTGATTGGTTTTTTCTTTCACACTTGGAGGTTTTGCCATTGCCTGCCAAGAGCGATTCTTGTAATTCTCATCTCCTACATGTGGTTAGCGATAGAAGTAGATGAGCGTTTTTACCAGCCAGCGAGACAGGTAAGGGAGACAGGTAACTCGAATTCAATTAAATATATTCTTTAATTCTATTAATTGTTAATTTTTTTTAGCAGTCAAAGATGCGGGTGGCGGAATTTGTATAAGTATCATTATTAAAAAATTAATTATTCATATTTATGATTAATAAACAAAATATGCATTTGTAGAAATATTATTCATAATTACTTAACATGTTTACTATAAATCACTTTCAAATTTTGTAAGTTTCCATAAATCCATAAAATATACCAATGTTTTAAATTTTTTAAGAATTTGAAATTCAGGAATTTTTTATGAATAAAATCAAAAAATTTATGAATTTCGTTCATAAACGTTCGGGTTTATGAACAAGGCTTATGAATGCTCATAGAATTTATGAACGCATTCATGAGCGTTCGGTAAACCCGAAGGCTTATGAATGCGTTCATAAACTTTTTATGAACGCGTTCACTGGTTCAAAAATTATGAATATGTGCATACAGTTTATGCACAAATTCACAAATTTCACACGTACAAAAACCAAATTTCAATGCTGTGCGATTTATAACTTCGAAACTATCCCCTCTATTAAGATCTGGCTCGTATGGGTGGTGCCACGCCCCCTGAAAAATAGATGGTAGCCGATTCTCAGACCTACTGAATATGCATACCAAATTTCATAAAAATAGGTCAAGCCGTTTCGGAGGAGTATGGTAACTAACATTGTGACACGAGAATTTTATATATAAGATAGAATAGATATAGATATGTATGTAATTGATGCAAGAGCAATGTGCTTCGTGGTGCCGTCATTAACCTTGAACTGTTTGAATGTAAAATTTCAAATTAATTTCATTTACTACATTAAAAGTGAGATTGGCTACGATTTTGCTTGTACTCGGTTTTCCGTTTTGCGGCTGCGGTTGAGAGTAGTATCTGTCTTTCGGCCGGCAGCGATGTTAGAATTATCACTTTTTACTTTTGTTAAATATAATTCTCATAATTATAATTATTACGAGCAGGGCCCCGCGGCTTTACACGCAAATTTCTATTCACTGGGCCTAATCAATCAAGTTTTTTATACAACACTGTATGGGCGGTGCCATGCCTCTTTTATGTAATGCCCAATGCATTCCTTCAGTCGAAGGGTGTGACCCAGTTTCATTAATGTGCGACGTACAGTTCCAAAGTTACGCGGAATATTTTAGTCACAAAAAATTTACCACGCCCCTTGTAAAAGCCCATCAAATTTTACCAGTAGAATGACACGTCTAAGCACGTCTAATGACACTGTACTAAATTTCAATGCTGTTCTACTTATAATTCCGAAGCTATTCCACATTAAAAATTTGGGTTGTATGGGCGGTGCTACGCCCTCTCGTCCAATACCCTCGCCATTTCTCTTGTCGAAGGGCACGTCTAAATCGTAGGTCTGTTCCAAATGTCATTGATGTGTGTTCTGTAGTTTCAAAGTTATTCAAAACATTTGGGTCGCTTGAAAAGTGCCACGCCCCTTGTCCAACGCTTATGAAATTTTACAGGTAAAACGACACATTTAAACGGCGGCCCTGTATCAAATTAAAATAATTAAAAATTCAGGTTGTCTGGCAGGTGCCACACCCACCTGTCGGGTCGTATTCGCATTATGTGGTTTACCGAGATTTATTCAAGACGAACATTGCGTAAAAGATTCAGCTCAATCGACCGTCTAGTTTTTGAGTTTTAGTGTCGTGTGACCAACAAACAAACAAACAACCAGACATTCATTTTTGTATATAGTTATACATAGATTCTTTTAAATTTAGCTTTAATACTACAATATATTGTAAATTTGGGGCCTCAAAATATGCAAAGCTTTTATTTTTTTTTTTTATTCTTTTTGTTGTTTGCTTGTATTTCAGACTATAAATGGAACATCAAAAGAGCATATTTTGAGGATTTTTAAGAATATTTTAAGGAAAAGTGTTGAAAATGACTATGGTACATTTTTGGTATTATTTCGATGCGAATGTATATTCCGCCAAATAATTTGGCTGTGCTGTATTGCTTGATGTGTCGGCTTTCATTATACACCAAATCGTTAACTGATTTACAAAAAATGTGTATGTTTTTGACCATCAAAGAAAACGCCTTAAAATTCTATACTTTTCGACTTTGAGGTCCAATTACCGCGGCATTTCAAAACTTATAAAAAAAAGTTGCATCGGAGCCGAAGCCGTGTGGTGTTGTTAATGCGATAATGTAAAAATCATGTCAATCGGTTTTTTGGTTTAGAAATTACGATCAAAAATATGGAAAAAGTAAAGGAAAAACTGAAAAATTGACACGGTACCTATATCTCACTAACTAGAGCTGCTAGAAAAAATCTGAGGATAGATTCGAAATCAGTGCACCCAAATTAGTAAGAAACAGTAGAAAAACTCCATGCAACAGAAAAAAAGTGTTTTTTGTTGTCCTGTGTTACAAATTGTCCCGTTTCGAAATATAAAAATATGAATAACTTTTGAGAAGAAGCAGATCGGATTTCAATTCCAACGGATTTTGCACCTATAATCATCACCAAATACAACCCCGATTACAGTTTTCGTCGACATTTTTGTGCAACCTATCGATGCTTCCTGCATACCGTGAATATGTATGCACATGCATACATATGTATGTATGTATGTATCTCCATACGAACGTTATTGTATTAAACTTGACTGCTTCGTATGGCGTGGCCTAAAAATTTGCGCAAATAATACTCGAAGAATTATAACAACTCAGACTAACAAAAGAGAAAATCTATGTTATAATATATACGAAAATAAATAATATATTGCATGAGTAAAAGCGAGAAACTTTTGCTCGCTCGAAAGCGAGAAAAACAAGAAAATAGTGAAAAGGAAGGAAGCAAGCGTTAAGTCCAAAATAAGCATTACTCAATGCATCGAGATGCAACGAAAGTGTAAATGCCATTAAATTGTCCAAGTCAAACTTTTGTGAAGTACACTAAAAAATTTGCTGCTAACATACCGAATCATGAAGGCTAAAAAAAAGTTGGCGACGATCACATTGTAGTTGGTTCTTGCGTATTGTAGTATACTCTCAGACTCAATCGCGACCAATGCCAGCTGTAAATAAAACCTTTACGCAAAAAGTTTGCCAAAATAATACGATTTTTATACCTATTCACAGAGTCGCTGAAACTGAATACAAAATTGCAATATTCCGCTCAAAAATTGCACAAAATCGCATACTTATGTGACGTATTGCAGATTCGTATTTAACGAATCCTCCTTCTAAAGCCCTGCTCTAGTTATTATAATATTAAGACAATTACACAAAACCATCAAATCCTGGCCCTCAAAAATCTCGAGGGAAAGCGCTCAACAAAAATATCTAAAAATGCAATTCTTGTTCTAAAAGTCATCACCAGTCATCGCACAAGCAGAGCCATGGCTCAATAAACAAGGTAGTGTTACGGGCGGACAGACTTTTATTTTTTTCTCGTCAGAGTTCGGTAGCTTGTCAAAAATTGTTGTTGGGTTTGTTTACATTAGGCGAACAGCATTGCCAGCCAACTGTTTTTCTGTGCAATTTGAGGCATTTTTGCATTGATGAAAGAAAATTATTTTTCCAATTTTCGTTATGATTTTCTTTTTTAATTACAGATGTGTTTATCAGGATTATTTTGCAGTTACGTAGAAGGTGAATACAAAGCAATCATCGCAAAGCGAATATCGCTGCTCGGTGTTTTGAAACTACGAGCAGTTTGCAGGAATCTGGAATCAATAATGTCCAGTCCAGTTTTCCACGTTTTTCAGGAAAGACAAAAAACGGTATAAAAATAGAAATTAAAATTAATTGTTTTTTGTGATGTTATTAGATTTCACCTTTAGGTAATAAAGAGCATATGAAGATGTATAACAAACATTTTCGGCCGACTTATATTAATTTTTGTGAATTTACTTACTTAGCAATTTTGCCCATCATTGTAAAACAACAGATAAAAAGAAGAAAGCTATGTACTTCTTGCTGTTAATTGCTGTATTTTACGTTTTCTTTCATCTTTCATCAAAATCTAATATTTGTAAAAACAAGTAGTCTTAGCACCTTTTCAATCTAAGCCGACCATTTACATATACCATATTATTTATCGCCCTAATCGGCTTCCCTTTTCATAGATACTTCATAGTTTCGTGAAATTTCACCATTTGAATTTGGAAACTCCTGTTCAAAGTAAATCATTTTTGCTTTATTTGCTATCCTATTTACTTTGCTCCTGTTTGTGCACAATAACCTACAAATAACAACATATTTGAATGTTATTATTATTATGTATACGTTTATTCGATACTGTTGGCAAATGAACCGTCCGTCCGATTTTGACAATGAACCGAACGAAAACACTAACAAAATACACGTGAATTTTTTTGTTTTTTTCCTGCCACTACCTTGTTATTGTACCATGAGCAGAGCCTTCCGGATCTTAGTTTTGCGATTTCTATTGAACGTAACATAAAGCTTCTTCATTTTATCGGATAACTTTATGCATTCAGCTACTGGGGGATGGATGTAATGGACCTATCCTTTCTGAGAGTTCAAATAGAAGTGCACAATTTAATTTAAAATAAAACTCATATAAATTGTGCGAGTGGTGCAAACATGTTCCATTTAACCCTTTCGCTAAAGGTTTTTACTGGGGACAGTTAAAATTTTACGTTTTAGGCTTCTATGTGGTTATATTAGCAACATTCCATAAGAAATTTTTAAATTTTTATATTCGGACCCTGTATTCTAGAGTGTTTTTCTATGAGAGCAGCCACATCGTTGTGGCTGTAATAATTACATAAACATAAAAATATTTCTTCATCTACTTCAGCCAAAATTAAAAAAAATGTATCTAAATTGAAAGAAAACGTCAAATTAAAAAGTTATCTAATCTTTATGCTTCTTCTTCCTTTACTATGTCAAGATATACCATTAAAAAAGTGTATACTTCTCTTCTTTAAACTTAAATATTCAGTTTATTAATTTGGTATTTGTCCTAAAACTTCAAACTATTCTAAGGACCAACAAAAAATTTATTCTTGAAACCACAGAGAGTTCAGACGTCCACAAAGTATCATGTTGCCATATGGCAACAAAATAGTGAAAGGGTTAATATGGAATTAAATAGCCGGCTCTTTTTGATTTTGGATGACATTTTTTCTAAAATGTGGCTCAATCTCACTCGCTGGATCTGAGCCTTGAATTCAGGAATTGTTGCACAAAACTCAAAAGAAACATAGCGCACGGCGTTAGAACGTACAATCTTGGTGGTCAGTTGACACCGGAATATCGGGAGATTATTCGGTCTCCGTTGTTCCAAGAAATCGTTTGTCCTTCCTCTGTACAGTCTAGTTTTGTAAATGTATTAAAAATGCAACAAATATTAAATTTATTAAAACTACTCTATACAAGACCAATCACATCACATCGTGAAGACCCCGAATGCAGAAAAGTTAAAATTGCACATGGTTTTCTTACAGTGCATTAAAACTGTCAAAGTACGTAATTTGTGCGACGGTGGTCAAGCGAATAAATAGTGTGCGTGTCGTTTGTTTTAACCCAGAAATTGTGTGTGGGCAATGTTGCAGAGCATCGCAGAGCAAGCGCAACACCAGCAGCCAAGTAGTCAGCGAGGAGAAGTGGTAAATGAAGAAAAACTGTCAGTCAAAGAGTTCAAGTAAATTTGCGAAAAATAGAGCATAACACATATATAAATATACATATATGCAGATATATCTGCACATAACATATATGTATGTACATACTAGCTGACCCGGCGAACTTCGTCTCGCACATTGGTTTTTTTTTTATAATGAAATGCGCGAGATGGCGAATCTGGTGAAAAAATGCCACACCCCGTTTTCCTGAAATTTTCTTTCATACAAATCTTGTTCTGACAACTGCGAATACAACAAACAAAAACCAGCCAAATCGGTCCAGCCGTTCTGAAGTGATTCGCGGTCGAACATGGCAGGGATTTTACGACTTTTCCAATAGATTTTCCGGAATTTTCGTTTCGCATAAACCTGAACTGACTCAAGACAAATCCAACAAAACAAAAACCCATGGAAATCGGCCGGTCCGTTTGAGTGTGATGCGTTTACACATATACATACATCCACTTTCTTTTATATATATTGTTACGAAATTTAGTTTAGTCCTTTAGGCTTTCGTCTCTCTGGATTGTGCTTGAAAAATAAAACCACTTCAATTACTCAACGCAAAATGCACTCAGAAACCAGCAATCACTTTATTTACAAATTTACACTTTGCTTGCCTTTACACTTGTACTTCTTATTGGACTATTGCATATTTCCCCTTTACTGGCCCAAACAAGACTTGTCCCCTGCGCTGCACCCGGCTGCCTTTTATACTCGTCTGCTTATCGCGCCGATTGCTCTCGCACATTCCAATTGGACTATCTCTCGATCGTTCTCGCACATCCCATTACCATCGCGAGCCATCCTTGCCATATCGAAATTATAGCAAACGGCCGTACTCTAAAGTGTGTGCCTAAAACTATGCCCGTAAAAGCATTCATGCATAGCACACCGACAGGTTGCCTCATCGTTACAATATAGATTTTTACTATATATATTACTATTTGCACTGGGGATTGCAATCCCGGACCAGTTATACAATACCGATGATTTCGGGACTAACAATTGCAATCCAGAAGTTCTGGTATTTTTTCGCAATTGCATATATTATTTGAGGATCTTAATTAGACGTCGTCTAATTCAAAGTCAAAGTTTAATTCGAAATGAAAACATTTCAGTGGTCTTACCCTAAAACTAAGCAATAATATTCATGTCAAATAACATAAAAATGCATTCAATTGCCAAAACAGAAAAAAACAAGTAACCGATGACAAAAACAAAAACCTTACATCAATTAGACTATGAGTATTATCTCCTTAACGAGATCTTAGCTTGCTGTATATGTACATTGCTGGCATCTTTCTGTTTCAATACCAGTGCACAGTGATTCGACTCCATACAACCGCGGGACAACGGTCCGTTCTTGCCTCATGTCGGTCGCAGCTCCAACAGAAGTCTTGATGGAACAAAGCAAGCCTTTCTGCAAAAATGCCGATGGTGCCCTGTTAAATTTTAGTCTGTCTAAATTAAAAATCTGAAAATTGCCAAAACTAACTAAGAAGACAATATCTAAAAAGTATGTGAAAGTATGTTCATGCATTTTTTTATTTTAAGAAGCATTCCTTCTTTGTCGGATAATGTAATTACATCCTCCGATATCTTCCGATCTCAGAAAATAATTCAATTTGAAAAGTAGTCTAAACACCTATTTTTCGAAAAAATTTATTTTATGCATCCCTAAAAGTATGGAATCAGCAGGAAAATTAAAAAAACTGCACAAATGCAAAACATACATCTATTATTATGATTTTTATTGCAAAACTAAAGGGTCCTTAGACAATTTCTGTTACTCTTTGCAATTATCTAGCCAGCACGCTTGGTGCTATAGCTTACCAAAAATTACGAAAATTGAAAGTTTAAGTCTCAGGCATTGTCAAACTACAAAAGTTTAAGAAAAACAAAATGGAGATCTCAATTCAGCAGACCATGGTTAACTAGTATACAAAATTGTATTGAGTAGAGACCACTCCTTCTAATTTTGTCCCGCGGTTGTATGGAGTCGAATCACTGTGCAGTGTGATTTGTGACATTCACAATACACAGGAAAAACTATGTAAACATGAGTGTTAAAGAAAGAAACAGCTGAAGCTATACGGAACTTAATCATACATTTATGCAAATTCTTGCAGAAATTGTGTGCAATTTCTTGGGTAATAAGTAGTAGGAGGCTGGGTGAAGCATTATTCGTTGGTACAGTTTTAATTACCACACTTAGCCCTGCAGCTTCTAACTGGTCGAATAGCTGTATCACAGTCAAAGAGAACACAGAGAAAATAATTTGAAATAAAAAAACCCATTGAATCATGTTTCCTCATACAAACTGTTGGCCCATTGTTGGCCCAGTCAGATTTTGATTAAAAAAATGAAAAAACACGTCCAATTTTTTTTTGATTTCAAGTGTTTCGCCATTTTTGAAGTCGATAGGCCCATCGCTTCATGTTTTTTTCATAGTCTTTCCGTCTACGAAGTTCGTAGTACGAACCTTAACCCATTGCATAACGAATTATTTTTGATTTGAAGTTTTTTCCCCCAATCCAATCCATGTTTTGCCTCCTTAGACCGCGAATTTCAAAATATCTCAACTTAGCGGAGGTTCATCTTCTAAAGTGGACCTACAGTTCAAAAATCAAGTTTGTAGTTTCACTGGTTTGGGCTGAGCGAAGATTAATCAGTCAGTCAGGACAAACAATTATATGTAATATATGTATAACATATATATACATATAAATATAACGTACTCGAAGTCCATCACCCAACTGCCCATAATAATAATGTGGTCATAAAGTAGCGTTTTTTTTTTGTGACCAACATTAGTGACCCATGCCCCATCAATATTCATTCTTTTCTTTCTTTTTAAAATCGCAAATCATTCAAAGTGAATTAAGTACAATTTGAGTTCTAATTTGTCTGGCGCCATTAAAAGCAGCTTTCCGCCATTTATTTCACTCCCCCACCCACCAAACTGTGTTCCCAACTATCCTGCCATATGCGTCGCCCACAGCATAGCATGTAGCGTATTTGTTTATTGTCATTTGCATTCTGCATTCAAAGTGTGCGTCTCCAGCGCGGCGAGATTCTATTCACTGCTGTTCAGCACCGCTCCGTTTAGTGCAGTTCAATTCAATTCGGAACAATGGAGCGACTTCTGCTGCCGTCCAACTACTCGGCCCCGCACCATCCACACCCCTCTCCACCACTGCAACTGTAGAGCAAGCCCGGGAGTGAGCAGATAGATGCGCGCGGGCGGTTACGCCATTGCTTACTCCCGCGCACTTGTTATTGTTCGGCTTCTTGCTGCTTTTGTTCCTCTACTTAATAGTCGCAATTTAAAAAAAAACAATTGCGGGGGGGCAAAACGACAAATACAAATACAAGTAAAATGACAAATTGGACGTCAATGTGATTTAGCTCATGGATTGGTTGTTTGCATGGCTGTTTGTGTGTGCGTCTATTTTAATGTCCCTTTCGCCCATTTTGGGCCACGCTGTGAATGGCGGCCGCCTGTGTGGGTGTTGAACTGATTCGGCATTGAGTGAAAAACAAATCTGAGTCCAATTGTTGCAGCCGACAGAGGTAAGAGCCAGTTGCCGGCGTTGACAAGTGGCCTTTATGGCGCGTTAGGCCTGTCAACCTTAAAATTCCACAGCTATTTTCGGTCGCAGTCATGGCATGTTTTTGTTTTTGTGAGAACAATACAATAAGTCTGCACTTGTACAGTAGCGGCTTAAGAGGGGGGGCGGAGGGGCGGACCGCCCCGGGCCCCGGGCTGCAGGGGGCCCCCGAGAGAAGCTTGTAACTACAAGTATATAAAAATTTCAAGTTTTTAAAACTGAAACTTGTAAAAAACTATTTGCGCTCCACAATGGCTGATGAAAGACTAAGTCGTTTGTCACTTTTATCAATTGAAAGAGACACAGTATCGACAATTGACTTTGAAATGGCAATAACAAATTCAGTTCAACAAAAGCAAGAACAATAACAATTGTTTTCAAATTTTCAAAAAATTTTCCCTCGAAGATTGCTATTTTTAACTTAAAATTTTGTGCAAAATATGCAAATACAAAATTCTAAGTTAAAAATTAAATATCGCAATCTTAGAGTTTGCTTGTAAACTTGTGTAAATTACACAATTACTTAACCTCATTAAACTTTGTAGAAGTCAAACAAATTTACAGTTATTATTATTATTATTATAATTATTGGTTGGATAAAAACACATGTCCCGGAAATCCGGGTTTCGAAGGCAATTCTATGCTCCTTGTAAGTAAGCTAAATATGGGCTTCTTACATGCTGTTATGTAGGGGAAATATGTTTTTTCAGGACTTTTTTTATAAAGTCACTGCTACTGGGTTTTATAAAATATTTCTGTACATTTCTGAAGATTTCTACTCGACACGAAAAATATACCTAAAAATAAAAGTGTTTTCTAGGGGGTAACTTTCTTGAGAACTTGAAATAGAATACAATTTAGATGTATGAATATACAGACTGAAATCCAAAACATGTATGTTTTCCATACCTGACATATTTTGGTCCTGAAAGTTCAAAATAGAAAATTTAGTTAAATGGAGACAATTTCCCTCTTTCATTTGATACCCATATCTTCATCATTGAACTACCGCATATATTTAATATTGAAATGTGTATCTCCTTAAAATGTTAAAGTCCTTTAAAAAGGACTTTTTGGTCAGAGAATTTAATACTGACTATGCCAGAGTACTATAAATTATCTCAAGTTTCGCGTCTATATCAAAATTTGGATGGGTCTCGGCAAAAAAAAAAATTGTTTCGCACGGTATAATAAATGTAAAGTTGGTGTTTTCACTCACTGCATCATAACTTTATAATTTTTCTTTCAATTCTATTGATGTTAGGCTTAATATTTGCTAAAATAGTATATATTTCATTTTAGATTTTAAAACCAGAGAAGATAATTTATTTTTTCTTTAAAAAAATATTCGAAAATTTATGATTTTTTAAATTGGTCGAAAAATTCACATTGTTACAACTTTCACCGTCAGTAACTTCCCCAAATCTCATCTGATTTGGACAATCTATATATCGCTCGTGTTAATCGGATAATTCTTTTAGGAGATATGTGCTCATAACTGAAACAACAGGAAAAAAATCGTTTTTCGAAGATTTTTCTTCAAAAATTTTTTGGTTTTCAGTTTCGTGTTCAGCGGCCAAAGTTAGTCTAGAAAAAACTTTTATTTTTAGGTGCACGTGATTGGCCAATTTTTTGTCGACAATCGAATCCTCCTCCTCGGGTAGCTTAAAAAAATGGCCAGATCGTAGTAACGAAGCAAGATTTTCTGTTTTTTTTCGAGATTTAAGATGGCATTTGGAAATGACGAATTTGCTCCCCCAAAAGTTTTCCTAATTTCACGAAAGTTTTATCCATTTTTAATTTTTTTCTCTGGGATTCTATTGCTTTCTATAAAATTTCAAGCACATATACGTTTAAAAATAATTTGTCTCGTCGTTTAAAAATAAAAGTCCGTTTACTGTTCAATGGAATACAAATTTTCAAAAAAAAAGCCAAAAGCATAACCGGAAATTCCCCTTATTAGTTTTGTACGCAAACTTATGCTGCACCGTTTTATGGGGCCCCCCTCAGCCGTCGCCGCCCCGGGCCCCCGAGCACCTTAAGCCGCCACTGCACTTGTATAAGTTGAACT
Organism: Melieria crassipennis; assembly: GCA_963668005.1. NCBI lineage: Eukaryota > Metazoa > Arthropoda > Insecta > Diptera > Ulidiidae > Melieria > Melieria crassipennis. The sequence continues at coordinate 32,184,068 of OY764963.1, read as the reverse complement.
GTTATCATTTCAAGTTATTGATCTTCCAACGGCACAGAGTAAAGTTTCAGTTTTAGTAAAGTAAATGAAAAATAAACTAACATAAATAACTGGAGTATAAGTGCTGACTTCACGTTTTATACAATGCAGGAAATTATTGTACAAAGGTGTTGTCGTAAATTTTATGCTGCAGATGATTCATTAAAAATATTAGGAAATCCTTACGATTAATCAGTTTTATCAAAAAAATCTGTTTACAATTGGTTCAGAACGTTTAGTACCAAAGACAAAAATACTAATATATATTAATAAACAAATACAAATAATAATAATAAACAAAAACCCACCTCGAAGTGGCTCAACCGTCGAACTGATGATCTTATTTTCTTCGAAAATCAAGGTTTGATGCGTCACGAATACATTCCAAGATGACAACAAAGAATAATACTTTCAGCGTTGGTCATGTGAACAAAGAATACTATCGGAGTGTTTGCCGGAGAAAATCCGTCTGATATGTATGTACGGATTTGGGAAGAAGAATTTGTGTATTTACGTATTTGGTTTCAAATGCGGACACAAATAATAAATGAAAATTGTGCATTTTATTTAACGATTTCCGGTAGTTGATTGACATACTGTAAAGCAGTTAATTCAAATGAAGTCGAGTTGATGGCTATTCAGCGCAAATTCGCCGCCTCACACTTTGGAAAACCTATTCCACCAGTGTGGGAGCGAAAGCACGACCGAACATTGCATACTGCTTGCAGCAATAAATTGTTTCACTCGCGAAAATTCCTTTAAAACAACTGAGGAAGCAGCGAAGAGAGCGTAGAAGAATAAAATAGCGCTGAATTAAATGGAATATACATATACTCGTAGAATGGCGCGTACAAAAGAAGCGCACATAGTACTGGACCCACGCTGTGGCGACGCTGCAAACACACCGAGTCAGCCGGCTGCGAGGTAGCGAGGCAAGAAACTATTTGCCGCGCTGTCCATAAACCATTTTTATGATCGCCGACGCGCAACGCCATTTCCACTCCTCTTCCACACACACGCTCATACACACTCACTGGCTGGCATTATGATTTTTCTAGTACGAATACGGGCGGACACACGCTTGGGAAACTATAGTATTTTGAAACACCCACACACGCCGCCTGCGTGGTAGTGCTGACTGGCCTTTGTGCTGAGCATGAATCAGCTCAGTTCAGCTTCCCGTGAATGATTCGGCCGCGCTCTGCTCCGGCGTGCGCACACATAGCCACGCGCGGCCGAACACATGCACAGCCCCGCCGGCGGATATGCTGATGGCGGCAGTGGTGACATTGTAGCGCCCGCACGCCGCCACAGGCACCGGATACTGCTACTCGTGCTGCAATGGTCGTAGAGGGAGGCGGAGGCGAAAGTGGCCGTTTCAGTTCCCAAACAGTCTGGCAAGTGCCGCCGCTGGCATCACTTGCCGCGCCACGCGTAGGCGTTTTGCAATTTTAAGCGCTTCGCAATTGCTTCGATTGCTAAGTTTTGTGTCCTCCGCTGTACACAGAGAGCAGTGTGTGTAGCGCGCTGTGCGGCGGTCGGCGGGAGTTGTGCAAATTTATTTATTTGGATATTGTGATAGGATGTGACGCTTCGGTCACACTGCCTGTTTGGCTCGCTTTGCGTTTGTCCATACTTCGTGGATTCCTCGTCATACGCATCCTTTCTTTATGGCCGAAACGCTGCCACAATTCGGATGTAAAATTGGTTTTCATTGACAGAAACAACCAAACGTGCTCTGTCTTATTGCTATGATGTCATCATTGCTCTGTGTGAATTTTATGCTCGTTTTGACGTTTGTCAGTTGCAACGCAGCAACGTGGTCCACGCACACTGGAGTTTAAGAATTGCTGGAGTGGTTTAAAAGTTAATATTTCACATAGATTAGGGTAGCCAGGCAGCTAATCGATTATACCGCTAGTACACTTGATGACTCGGTGATATTAAAGCCTATTGAGATGCCCAAAAGGTGTGCCAGGCACCTCTTATTCTGTGTACGGTAGTGGTCCAAACCAGCCTGTGCTTCAAATGAACTTAACGCTTGAGTGGTGTGACCCCACTCTAGCGGCCGAAAAAAGGCCTAACTTTTGATTTATTCCGCGACTATGGAAAAAGCATGATGACTTCTTTTCAACATATTGAGGTGTGGAAAAATGTTTTTTTATTATTCACAAAAGCGGAAGCGTCACGCTTTAAAATCATCTTTTTTGGACTCCCAAGCGGGTAAACGGACTTCTCCTAAACTATGAAGCCATTCGTCCACTATAGACTTCTTAGTGTAGGGAAGTGTACACACTCCGTAGAGCTCTACGCTAGAGCTCTGCATCCATTCTACGATAGAGTACTCTCGCCTAAAAAACTCTACAGTGGGTACACAATTTTTGCATGTGAGGTAGAGCTCTACATCTACTCTACCGTAGAGTTAACGGTATAACTTAGCGCGGGTTGATGAACGTGCGTGCGTGCGTCCCTATTATTTTGACTATTGCTGTGCTTCTGTGTGTCAAAATTAAAATCGGAAAATGACATCGGCTGCGAAGAAATTCTGCGGAAGATCTGATTCCAATTCGCTCCCAACATTTTCTTTTCTTTTCTTTCTTCTTTGAACAAACAGAACGACAGCAGCAACCCATTTTGGGCAATGAGTCATTTTTTTTTAATTGTCGATTATTTAATTTACTATTTTAGCATGCCCAGACAGTCCCTTAAAGTAATAATAATTTTTATAATAATTGACTGGCACGACAGCCCGCTTACGCGAGACTAAGGCCTAGCTTCCCGCAACCACCCGTGCTGTACGTGCGAATTTGTACGCGGGTGGAAGGGACCTACAGTTTTATGCCGGTTCCGAACGGCAGGTTGGGAGCTTTTTCATAAGCAATTTTTATTCTCAGAGGTTTGACATTTTCAGCTGAGAGGACAGCCACCGAAAGAGAAAACGAGTTTTCCCGTTTTTTTTTTAGGTGTTATTACAGGCAGTATTGAACCTGGGGTTGCTGCCTTCGACTCGCGGTCCAACGTACTAACCAACTGAGCCACGGCGGCTAGTTAACATAACCTAACTTAAATAAATGTTTGGTTCATTCAAAAACATTTTGTACACACGCACGACTGAAAAATGAACTGAAATATCAAACAATATTGCTCTACCATGCGACTCTACCATAGAGAAAAATATGTCTGCAGTGGACACAGTCGGTATAGCGAATCATAGAGCTCTCTAGTTCTCTACACTCTTCCGAAAAACTCTATAGTGGACGCTTGGCTTTACCAATTTTCGGGCCTGTCACCTGTTTACTCGGTAATTCGGTACGGAAGTATGAAGTAACGAGGTGGGTGTGAATACCCTTATAACATATCGATACTGTTATATAAGAACCAATGCGAAGTTGTGTTTTTGAGCCACAATGACCACCACTGGACCTAATTAGATGACATAAGTACCAAGCGATTTCGTATGTGTGGGAACAGTACATAAGCTATATGAGATTTACCAACCCCCTTTTTGCCCACTATGGTAACAAAACTTAACTATGGTATACTTTTGTGAGGCCATATGGGTATCAAACGATTCAGAGAGAGAGCTAAATAGAATCGGCCACTCCCACTTTTCGCGCCCACTCAACTAACAAAATAAAGCTGCAGTACATACATATGTAGGGGAGACCGGGGCAAATACGCCCACGGGGCAAATACGCCCACCCGTTGTTTCTTTTAAAGTATTCATTCAAATTCCGCGCCAATTTTTTTGTAAGTGCGCCTTAACTCGTAGACATAACCACCAAAAAATCGAGGCGATTGACATTGCGGTTAAAACGTTATAAATAAAAGCAGATTGTTTTGTCGTTCCATAGTCTGAACATCTAAGTTTTGCAGTTTAGGAAAAAATATCTACAATCTTCGTTTCTCGTTCCTTATGCAGCCAGGTAAGTTTTTCCTGTTATTTGAAGTAAGAAAAACTGTAGGCCAAAGTAGTTTTGTCGTAAAAAGTTTTTTTGTATTTTTTTTAATTTTTAAAAAAACATTTTGTTGTTTGGGGCAAATACGCCCAGTTCGTTTCGGGGCAAATACGCCCACCTAACGCATTTATCAAGGTTTTACTGCCTGAAGATTATAAATGACAATTTTATATTAATATTGTTACGAAAATCCAAGTTCGGTTTGATTGTGCTTGAAAATCAAACTACTTCAGTGATTCAGCGCAAACGCAGACAAAAATCAACAATTGCTTTATTCACAAATTTCACACTTTGCTTGTATTTACACTTGTTTCTACTTTGCTTGCTCAGCTAAGACTCGACTCGTTGCGCCGCGCACCGCTGCTTATATACCAGTTTTCTTATCGCGCCGAAGTTTCTTGCAACTTCCAATTGGAACACGCTCGACCATTCTCGCACAGTTCGCGAACCATCCTTGCCATATTGGAATAACACCAAGCGAATTATACCAAATTCGCCGTACTTGAAAGTGCATGCCTAAAAGTATGCTTGGAAAAGCGTTCGTGCATAGACAAGCATTCAGCACATTGCCGCAATCGCAACACTGCCCACCACTTAGACTTGTTCGTCCCGAACAAGTGCCGAGGCTCCGCCGGAGTAAGACGCCAGGCGCTCCAAATGGACTACTTTCAACCTGGCGTTTCTGTTGCAGCAGCGTTGAACCCTGTACACCACGTCATTAATCCTGGTCACGACCTTGTACGGTCCTTCCCATGACGTTTGAAGTTTTGGAGACAAACCTTTCCTCCGCTGCGGGTTGTAAAGCATTACCAGATCGCCTTCTTGGAACCCCGCTGTGTTAGCCCGTAAATCATATCTGGCTTTCATCTTATCGCTTACCAGTTGGATACGGTCCCTTATAAACTGGTGGATTTCTTCCAGCTCCGACCGCTTATTGACTGCGTAATCAGTCTTAGCGCCTTCCGTCGTGCTGACCACTCCGAACTTCAAGTCAGCAGGCAACCTCAGCTCCGTGCCGAACACTGCTCGAGCTGGAGTGAGTGATGTCGTATCGTGCGGGGCTGACCTATACGCCATCAAGAACAGCGGAATATGCGTGTCCCAATCCTTTTGATTTCTGCCTACTACTTTCCGCAGATATTCTTCCAGCGACCGATTGAATCGTTCTACCATGCCGTCAGACTGGGGATGCAATGGACAGGTGCGGGTTTTCCTTATTCCTAGTAGCTTACACACTTCCTTGAATACCACAGACTCGAAATTTCGGCCTTGATCCGAGTGCAACTCCAGCGGAACGCCAAATCTGGCCACCCAGTTGTTTACCAGCATTTCCGCGACCGTGGTGGCCTCCTGGTTAGGAATAGCATACACTTCGGGCCATTTGCTAAAATAGTCCATTACCACCAGCACATATTTGTTGCCTTGAGTGCTAAGTGGGAATGGCCCGGCGACGTCCATGGCAATTCGCTCAAAGGGCGCTCCCACGTTGTACTGCTGCATGCGGCCCCGAGATCTTCTTGTCGGCCCTTTCGCAGCCGAACATCGTTCACAGCTTTTAATCCAATCGGCTACAGACTCCTGGCATCCTACCCAGTAGAATCGTCTTTTAATTTTGGCGACAGTTTTTGTGATGCCTAGGTGCCCTCCACTGGAGTCGTTGTGGTATGCTTCGATCACCTCGTTGATCCTGCATTTCGGGACTACAAGTAGAGAATTTCTGGTCCGGCCATCCTCACTCTCTCACTCGCGGTATAGGCAGCCACCAGACAGCCGCAGACTTTGCCACTGTGCCCAGTAAGCCTTCGCGATCGGGCTCTCACCGGCCATCTCCTGCCAGTCTGGACGGGCGTCCAGCTCCTTGCCTTGAATGATTTTTGCAATATCCGTATCCTCGCGCTGGTCCTTTTGTATCCTCTCCGCCGACCACTCTTCCTCTGGCATAACGCTTACCAATCGGACGTCCACTATCTGCTCTTTGCTTTCGGCTCGTGAACAATGCCTGCATTCGGTTTTGCACGGACGGCGTGACAAGGCATCGGCATTTCCATGGCTGCTACCCTTGCGATGCTCTACCGTGTAGTCGTAGCTCTGCAGCCGCTCGATCCACCGCGCCAGTTGGCCTTCAGGATCTCTAAAGTTCAGTAGCCATTTCAATGCAGCATGATCTGTGCGCAGGCGAAACTTTTGCCCATACAGGTATTTGTGGAAGTGTTTCACGCATTCCAATACTGCCAGCAACTCTCTTCGTGTCACACAGTAGTTACGTTCAGGCTTTGACAAAATTTTGCTGTAGTATGCTATCACTTGTTCTTGGCCATCTATTATCTGTGATAGCACACCACCAATACTATGCCCACTTGCATCTGTATCCAGCACAAACATCTCTCCAGGCACGGGGAAGGCCAGAATTGGAGCAGTGCACAGTTTTTCCTTCAATCGTGCAAAAGCTTGCTCCTGCTCTTCGCCCCACGCGAAGGCTTGATTCTTTTTCGTCAGTTTGTGCAAGCTGCCAGCTATGTTCGCAAATCCAGGAACGAATCTTCGGTAGTAAGTGCACATGCCTAGGAAACTGCGGAGTTCGTGTAGATTGCGTGGTCGGGGCCACTCTTTCACCGCTGTGATTTTGCCTTCATCCGTTTGTACTCCGCGGGCGGAAACCGTGTGACCCAGATACTTGACCTCCTTTTGAAACAGCGAGCACTTCTTTGGGTTTAGTTTAAGGCCGGCGTTTTGTATTCGCCCAAATACCTCCCTCAGCTTTTCCAGGTGGTCGTCGAAGCTCTTGCCCATCACGATTATGTCGTCGAGGTATACCAGACACGTCCGCCAATGCAGCCCTTTTAGCACACGTTCCATTAGCCGCTCGAATGTTGCTGGTGCGTTGCAGAGTCCAAACGGCATGACGGTGAACTGCCACAAACCGTCGCCAACACTAAAAGCCGTTTTCTCCTTGTCCTTGTCTGCAAGCTCCACCTGCCAATAGCCGCTGCGTAAGTCGAGTGTGGAAAACCACTGTGTGCCTGACAGTGTGTCCAGGGTGTCATCGATCCGAGGTAGTGGATAGCTGTCCTTCTTGGTCACGTCATTGAGCTTTCGATAGTCTACACAAAATCGGGTACTGCCATCCTTTTTCTTGACTAGCACGACCGGCGAACACCAAGGGCCTGACGAAGGCTCTATGACCTTTTCTTTACCCATGTTTTCTATCAAAGTGGTGACCTCTTCCCTCTTGGCCAGAGGAACTCGTCTTGGCTGTTGGCGGATCGGTTTCGCACTTCCGGTGTCGATGTTGTGCTTCACTATGGCTGTTCTTCCGCCAGCTTCTGCTGCAAATATTGACCCATAGTGCTGTAGGAGTGACCGCGCCTTCTGTTTCTGTTCGGCTGTCAATTCGCTGCTCCACTGGTTCTCCTGCGGTATGGCGTCCATGTTAGAACCGCGTTTCCTACTTCCTCCGGGTGGACTGCTTTCGCAATTGACAACTGCTTCAGCCTCTCTACACTCGCCAATGACCGCATCTTTTCCGACAAATTTGGGTGTGTTCAGTGGGTTGAGTATCCTGACTGGTATTTTGCCATTTTTGGGTTCCACTAATGTACGTCCGATAATTATGTTGTCGTATCCTTGTTTTGGCGCTTCTACAACCCACAGCCGACTTGTCCCATCGTCCTCGTCCACCTTTGCCCACACAATCGCCTCGGAATTCGCTGGTATCTTCTGGTGTTGACACGAGACGACTTTCCTTACCGCCACGCTCCGCTCATAGCCGGTGTGCAGGGGGAATTCAACGTTGGCATACCTCAGCACATTTTCTTTCAGGTCCAGCGTAAAACCGTGCCTAATCATGAAATCCACGCCGATAATCACGTCGTCCATTATATCCGCGACGATGAACTCATGTTCCAGGCTGCTGGTGCCGATAGCAATTGTTTTTGTTACTTTCCCTTTTACCGGCGCACGCTCGCCAGTCGCAGTCCTCAGCTGTATGCCATGCAGTGGTTCCCAGTTCTTCAGAAGCTTTCTTTTCATGATCGAATATGACGCTCCAGTATCCAGTGTCAACACGAACATCTTTCCATCTATCTCTCCTTCAATCGTCAAGCTGCTGGGTTGTCGTTTCAACTGCGAGACAAGGACGGTGGGGCAGCAGGTTGTGGGGATCAGCTCACGCCCCTTTGGGCTGACCCGTTTTAGTTTAACGACTCCTCGTCCTCAGCCCTGCGCTTGTTGGCTGAGCCGCGATTGTCAGTGTTCCTCGCTTCAGGCGATTGCGATCGAGAACGGGAACGCCTCTTTCGTTGACGACAGTCTCGTGATATGTGACCCTGCTTGCCGCATGTCCAGCAAACAATCTTAGAGAAAGCCAACCGTGGTCTGACCTGTGTCTCAGAGCTTATGGCCTGGATCGGAATGTCGCTGTCGGGCTGGATTTGACGTATCCTTGCAGGTGCATACCGAGTGCCTCCAACCCATGTCGCCTCATATGTCATCGCGCTGGTCACCGTCTCCTTAAATGTCGGCTTGCCCATCATCAACGCACTGCGACGTGTCTCCGGATCATGAAGTCCTTCAATAAACGACTCAATCTTCATCCTCTCGAGATCATCAGCGCCGAATTTCGGGTAGCACAACTGTACGAGCCGCTCAATGTCTGCTGCATATGTCTGCAGCGCCTCGTTGGCTCTTTGCCTGCGGTTCTTCAGCTCACAGTAGTACAGCGTATGGTTGTGCTCGTTGCTGTACTTAGCTGCCAACCTCTCATGATGGCCTCGTAATCACTTCTTTCACATTCTGGAACCGATTTAATTACCTCAGCCGCAGGACCTTTTAACGCCAGTGCCAATCTGCGACCTTTCCTGATATCGGTCCACTGATTTTCTAAAGCAGCCAAGTCGAATTGCAGCTTGAATGTATCGAACGGCGCAGCACCATCATAAGTAGGTACTTCTGTCCGGGTGGCAAAACTTTCCGGAACCGGCGGCAAACATTCTCGTGGCTGCACCTCTCTAAGCCGTTCGTCTATCTTTCTGTTCACTGAATCCTCCAGATTGTCAACTCGCTTGTCTAAATGTTCTACTCGCGTCTCCAGGTTCTCGACTTTCACATTAATCCTGTCTGAAAATTCTTCCACTTTCTGCTCCAAGCGCGCAGAATTTTCCTGAAGCTTGCTGGACAACTCTCGATTTGCATTTTCAAATTTTTCCGCATTTTCCTGGAGTTTGGATTCCATTCGCTCTGCCATTTGCGCCGACATTTCGTGATTCGCAGTTTCGACTTTGGCCGAAATTTCCTGATTTGTAGTTTCCAGTTTTGCCGCCATTTGCGCCGAAAGTTCCTGATTCGTGGTTTCCATTTTCGCTGCCATTTCTCGGTTCGCAGTTTCGACTTTGGCCGAAATTTCCTGATTTGTAGTTTCCAGTTTCGCTGCCATTTCATGGTTGGAAGTCTCGAACATGCCTTTAAGTGCAACCATTAGCTGGCTCATGTCCAATACTTGTAGTGGCGCAGCCACTGCAGCCGTACTTTGCATCGTCGCAGCACCCGCAGACGATTCCTCCACCTTGGCCGACGCCTCTGGCTCCTGCGACCCGAACTCGTGCGCAGTTAAATCGATGCCTCGTGATTCACACGCCTCTCGCAAACGCAGCTGCAACTCCACCTTTCCGCCAGCAGTCGGCAAATTCCAGGCGGCCAGCTCCTTCTTCAGCTGATCCACCTTCAGTTGCTCGAGTTTAACCATGTCTGCGTTTTACAATTTTGATTTATTTCCAGTAGCACAATCCCACTTCTGACACCAAATGTTACGAAAATCCAAGTTCGGTTTGATTGTGCTTGAAAATCAAACTACTTCAGTGATTCAGCGCAAACGCAGACAAAAATCAACAATTGCTTTATTCACAAATTTCACACTTTGCTTGTATTTACACTTGTTTCTACTTTGCTTGCTCAGCTAAGACTCGACTCGTTGCGCCGCGCACCGCTGCTTATATACCAGTTTTCTTATCGCGCCGAAGTTTCTTGCAACTTCCAATTGGAACACGCTCGACCATTCTCGCACAGTTCGCGAACCATCCTTGCCATATTGGAATAACACCAAGCGAATTATACCAAATTCGCCGTACTTGAAAGTGCATGCCTAAAAGTATGCTTGGAAAAGCGTTCGTGCATAGACAAGCATTCAGCACATTGCCGCAATCGCAACAATATACTGGGTGGTCCAGATATACATCCACTTAATATACAGCGTGGTCCAGATAAATGACCTGCTTAATATACAGGGTGGTATGGAAGTTACGGACCAAAACCTAACGAAACTTTTTCTGTATTTTTCCGAATTTGAAAAATCCTTCGCCACTTTTCGCAGAACTCAAAATCGAAGAAAGTATTCAAGTTAGAAGTTTTAATAAAGCATATTTGTTCAATTTTTTTCTAAAATATTTTTTTCAATTGATAGTTTTGTAAAAAGTGGTGAAGGACTTTTCATTTCAGAAAAATATGGAAAAATTAGAGTAAATTTATTTCCGTGGTTTCGTGACTACACTGTATAGGAATATATAAAATTATTAATATTATTTATCATTCGTGGAAAAAACTTCTTCCTCAAATAATTTTATTATTGACTGCAGGTTACCACCAAAGACAATTAAGTATAAGATGTCTTACGCTCATACAATCGAATGGCATAGGGCAAGCTCGAATTTGCAATATTTTCATTATCAAGAGGAAGCAAGCGTCGGCACAGTGAGAGCGTAATAATATTAACGCTCTCTGTTTATAGTATTTCGTTTCTGAAATGTTGTTTTCTATTACTTTCGTCCGAGATTCTTGAATTAATAAAGTGGGCGTATTTGCCCCGGGCAGTGGGCGTATTTCCCCGAGGGTTTTCCGAATGGCCAATTCGATATTACTTTAAATTTTTCGTTGAAACTTGAAAATAAATAGGAATCTATAAAAATGATAATGTGAGTTTTGTTCCTTTGGAAAGACACTAGCGCGTGACATATATTGTTATTCGAGAATCATTACTGTCATGTTGAAAAATAAATTTTCCAAAACGTGGGCGTATTTGCCCCGGTCTCCCCTACATATCTGAACATCAATATTGATATCAAATAGTTTTGTGTTCCATTGAGATAAATAAAAGCTAAATAAGATTGACCATGCCCACTTGAGAAGCCTTCCTGCTACGCCCACTACAATGGCAGAAATCAGCTGTGGTATGTGTTTGTAAAACGATATAGGTACTAAACGATTCAGTCCGATAGATGAGTCATTCTACTGGTAGGATTTGATGGGCGTTGGACAAGGGGCGTGGCACATTTTTTGTGACCCAAATATTCCGCTGAACTATAGGTCGCACAGCAATGAAATTAAGTACGAACCTACCATTTATTCATATCTTTCGACAGAGGGGATGGTGCGGGTATTGAATAAGGGGGCGTAGCCCTGCCAATATAATTTAAATCTGGTTCAAGCGCAATCCATTTCTTTACTGAAACTTAGCAGCAACATTGCTTATTTGAGGGTCTCGATTGCGTTAGTCAGTAGCTCCCTGCTCTTCCTTTAGATGGTTTTCTTCGTCAATTTGCATCGCCATAGATTCGCCATTTCGCGTATTTCATTATAAGAAAACAAAAAATGTCGTGCGGGACGAAGTTCGCCGGGTCAGCTAGTTTCTCCATATAAGCTTTTAGCCTATCATTGACCCGTCAGATTTTGATTGAATAAAAATAAAAACACGTGTCTCTCATTATTTTTGTGTTTCAAGTTGCTGAATCTAGGAGCTTTTTCCTAAATTGATGCGTAACGACCGAGATTCGTTTTCGTTCTGCTTTATTTTCAACTCGTTCTTACCAAAGACAATTAAACAAAAAGATGTCTTACGGCCAGTGTGCTTACTTAATTTTTCATTTATGTGATAGACTCAATGAAAAAAATGTGGTAGATTTGAATGAAATGTGGTAGATTTTTTGTATTGCACATTAATTGTTTTTTATTGCATTTGTACATTTATGGAACAAGTGCAGAATAGCGTACCCTCGTGAAAAAAAAAAAAATTTTGCTGTATAGAGCTTGGTTTTGTGAATGTAACAAACTAAAAATTTTGCTGGGGAAACACCTACCAAAGGCGTGGCACGGGGTCAAAATTCAAAACTTTTATCAAAATAACTCATTAAATTTTCAATCGATTTATATGATATGGGTATCAAACCTTTCATACCTTTATTTTGGTGTACCACATTATATACTTTATATGTACGAGTAAAAAATTATAAGCAAAAAATTATTTTTTTTTTATAAAATTTACAAAACCCGATTTTTTTCTCGAAAAACCTCGTTATTAAGATACAAACAAATTTACACTGCATTATAGCGTGTAGAATTCTCTTTTCAATGAAATATAAAAACATACAGTTTTGTTTTTTTTCAATGTGTGTTTTAATTAAATATCGCGCCTAAAGGTAGGTATGCAGCTCTCAAGAAAACGCTCAAGAAAAAACGAGCATATGTTTCTTGAGCGTGAAAAAGTAGTAGTCAAGTAAATTTGACGTTTTGAGCTGGTCGCTTGGGTCATAGTGTTTTCCATTCTGAAATTAGTAAAATTACATTAGAACTACATAAAAAACATTAAATTGGAAGTTTACTTACTTTTGTGCAGGCAGCTGTCACTTTTCCTTTGAGAAATAAATAGGTACACATATGTTTCTTGCCGAAATCAGTGTTGTCATTTCACTTTTCAATGAAAAAAAGTATTAAAAAACCGAATCAGTTTTCTTGTGAGGTGCGTACACCTTAAGTAAATTTGACTCAAGGAAATTTCCTTGAGCATTTCCTTAGCTTTTTTTATATGAAGTTTTCGCTTTTCTTGAGAGCTGCGTACCGACCTTAAGCAAAGAATTTCTGCATTCAAGTACCTTTTGTGTGGCCGGCCTTTGGCCGGGGCGCTTGAAAAATAACCGTCATGGGAGTCACCACCACATCAGGCAACAGTCAGATGTGCACAGTATTTTTTGTTCAAATCCATAGTTCCAAGCCATAGTTTTTTTGGCAATAAGTTTTTCCCAGGTGGCCGGCCTCCGGCCTTATAAAAACTTTGAACCTCGATATCTCGAAAACGAAGCGAGATATCGAAAAATGTTGTTCTTCATTTTCGATTTATTTTCGGGCAATCTACATATCTAAAAACATCATCAAATGGCGGCGCCACGGAAACCGTAGAATCCCCTTGCAGGCACATTCTTTTAACTCAATATAAATTTAAATATAAAAACAAAAAAAGTTCAAATGTTCTATATTTCATTGTAAAGGGAATTCCGTAGAGAATATATGGTAACAAATTTATTATATCTTTATTTTGGTTTTCTTCGAGAAAAAATCGGGTTTTGTAAATTTTATAAAAAAAAAAAATAATTTTTTCTTATAATTTATTACTCGTACATATAAAGTATATAATGTGGTACACCAAAATAAAGGTATGAAAAAGAGAAAAAGTTTGATACCCATATCATATAAATCGATTGAAAATTGAATGAGTTATTTTGATAAAAGTTTTGAACTTTGACCCCGTGCCACGCCTTTGGTAGGCATTTCCCCAGCAAAATTTTTAGTTTGGTAGACTCAGGAGCCAAACTTCTTTGTATAAGCATACTTATTAATTTTTTTCACGAGGGTACGCTATTCTGCACTTAAGCCACATTTATTGTATTTCATTGTATTTGTACATTAATTGTATTTTACGTTCTTCTTCCCGTCCAAGCGCATTGCCATCGCCATGCGATATTCTAAAAAACTAAGCGTTACTAAAAAATAAAGGCAAACATAATTCAACTTTTTTAGAAAACAAAACAATTGTCAAACTGTCAACTATTTGTAATGCACTGCTTTCGAAGTGATGAGAGTGCTACCACATAAGTTATTTTGCACATTTTCACTTATAATGTTCAATGCAGCCCTAACCTAAATTTTACAACATAAAGCTCTAATTTACTTGGAGTAATAGGTTGGTTAATAGAAAAATTTATGTTCCACAAAAATGTGGTCGATTTTAAGCCCTCCGTGGTAGATGTGGTAGAAACTTGATTTTAAAAATAAATGTGGTAGATCTACTACATATGTATGTGGTAGAAGTAAGCACACTGCTGACGGCCATACAACCGAATGGCATAGGGCGAGCTCGAATTTGCAAAATTTTCATTATCGAGAGCAAGCAAGCGTCGGTACAGTGAGAGCGTAATAATATTAACGCTCTTTGTTTTGCTCACACAACAGTGTTGCCAGATGGATTTCAAGCAATCCCCCTAAAATGAAGTCTATTTCCCCCTAAAAACTAAAATGTCCCCCCAAATTTATAATGCACACATAAAATTAATATTTCATGAAAATTGCTCATTCTATTTGGTACATGAAATTCAAAAAGACCCACTAGCCAATATATCTGAACAAGGTGTTGATGTAACAAAAATGCAAACTGGTTGGCCATAGACTAAATTAGCGTAAATTAAAAATGTCTAAAATATTTCCCCCTAAATTTTCCCCCTAAAATATTTATCATAAAATTTCCCCCCAATCCAAACAAATAAACCCCAAATCTAGGGGGAAAACCCCTAATATGGCAACACTGTCACACAAAGCACAACGGCTTTGATCACTGCCAAGCAAAAGCAAACATGTGTGCGCTCACTTTACATGCGTTGAAGTCAGTGGCGCAGGCAAGACTTCTTTTTGAAGGGGTTTTTCACTCCTAGTTTTTTTATTTGAGGGGGTTTAAATCCGCAAAGTTTCGGTCCCGTGTGCGCTACTGAGTAAAACAATCAACCACAAAAAAAATCAGCACAAGAGCACATAGAGATCACACGCATATTCATATCTCTCCGACTGCAAGCAGCTTGCGTGGCTTCATCGTTGCTCTCCGGATGTGGCGCTGCTGTAAAAACCACTCTCACGTGGCTTTATTGAAAAAGCCACGGCAAATTTTTGAAGCGCCACTGATTTGTATGAACGTAAGACATATATGGGCAATAGGCCCATTGGTTCATGTTTTTCTCATAGTCTTCCCGTATATGAACCTTGAACCAGTTTGACCCCGTAAAATTTTGTTTTTGAAAAACTGAAATATACGTCTCGAATTATGTTTAATTCGGAGTGTTTTCACCAAATTTGAAATCAAAACGGGCATTAAATCTCGTTTCCCCATACAACACTTTAATCTATATTTTGCCCCTTTAGACCCCGAATTTCAAAAAATCCCGTCTTAGCGAAGGTTCATTTTCGAAAGTAGACCTACAGTTCAAATTTCATGTTTATATCTTCACTGGTTTGGGCTGGGCGGTGAAGATTCAGTGAGTCAATCAATCAGTCAGTCAGGATAAACAATTCGCACACCCACTTCAAAAGTGACACAACTCAAACTTTTTAATAGGGGTACCGGTTAATTCGTGCGGTTTTCTAACAGATGGCGTAACTTGATTTTGTGAACAGTGATTCACCTTTCCAAATATGTGATGGAAAGCCATTGTCATATAGTTTCAGAATCAGTATGTATCATTTAGCTGAAGCGTAAACAATAATACTTTTTTTTACTCTGAAAATGTCGAATTTTGTGCCGAATAAAGTGTTCTTGCGGGGAGTACTTCTTCATTACTTCAATATGAAGAAAAAGGCTGCCGAAAGTCATCGTATTTTGGTGGAAGTGTATGGTGTGCATGCTCTAGCTGAACGTACGTGCCAGAAGTGGTTTGCACGGTTCAAAAGTGGCAATTTTGACTTGGAGGACGATGAACGGTGAACGGCCCGGACAGCCAAACAAGTTTGAAGATCACGAATTGGAGACATTGCTCGACCAAGATCCATCCCAAACGCAAGAAGAACTTGCAAAATCACTTGGCGTCGCTCAACAAACCATTTCCGATCGTCTAAAAGCAAGGGGAATGATCCGGAAGGTAGGCCATTCGGTGCCGTATGAACTGAAGCCAAGAGACGTCGAACGCCGATTTTTCACGTGTGAACAACTGCTTCAACGGCACAAAAGAAAAAGTTGTTTGCATCGAATTGTCACTGGCGATGAAAGGTGGGACCATTACGATAATCCAAAACGTCGAGCAACGTATGAATACCCCGGCCATGCATCATCATCGACGGTCGTTCAGAATATTCATGGCCTGAAGGTTATGCTGTGTATTTGGTGGGACCAGCTGGGTGTGATCTATTATGAGCTGTTTCAACCGAATGAAACGATCACAGGGGAAGTCTACCGATGACAATTGATGCGTTTGAGCCGAGCACTGCGCGAAAAACGGCCGGAATATGAACAAAGGTACGGCAAGGTAATTTTGCAACATGGCAATGCTCGGCCACATGTTGCACAGGTCGTCAAAACCTACCTTGAAACGCTCAAATGGGATGTCCTACCCCACCCGCCGTATAGTGCAGACCTTGCGCCATCCGATTACTATCTCTTCCGATCAATGCAACATGGCCTGGCTGACCAGCACTTCTCCAATTATGAAGAAGTCAAAAATTGAATCGATTCGTGGATAGCGGAAAAGCCGGCCGAATTTTTCAGAAAGGGTATTCGTGAATTGCCAGAAAAATGGGAGAAAGTTATAGCTAGTGATGGACAATACTTTGAATATTAAATGTTTTCACAATAAAGCTTCAATTTTCCCCAAAAAACCGCACGAATTAGCCGGTACCCCTATTAATTTTCTGGTTTATGTGTTAACACTGTGCACAATGCATTTATCTACCAATAAACAAAAGGTCAATATATTTTGTTGTTGTTAACTGTTGCCAAAATACAGTTAGTTCTATCTTCATGTCGAGAAGTTGCTATTTGTTCGCTGCAGCTCAATGCAAAAGAATCCTAATTCAAATTGTGACACTTTTGACGAAATAAATTTCTGTTTAAGTTCATTTTAAGTAAATTTTCGTATATATTTTCAAATAAAAAAATTAATTTCGAATTTTAAAAATTTTTCTTTCACCTTTTTAACTGTCATTTATAATTATTAAATTTAGCAAAAGTGACATAACTTAAGATAATTCGGTAATTATTGAATTAAAATATCATCAAAAAAGTCACAACTAAAAATTTTGGATTTTCTAGTGTAAAATTAAAAAAAAAATCATTGTAACTTATCCTAAAGCATAATCTGTAGGGATTTTCTACTAAACGGTCTATACGTTATTTAAAAAAAATGTTTATTAAGCTCAAAAACAGTTTTTTGCGTTTCCTGAAAAATTAAAAATTTTGAGTTGTGTTACTTTTGTAGTGGATGTGCGAATTATACTTGTATAGATTAGCTTTATTTTAGATCGATTTTTTTTAATTATAGGTGGTTCAGATTGGTTCGCTTAGTTGAGTCATTCTACTGCACGAAGTTGATGGGTGTTGCCAAAGTAATCGGCATGAAAGCATTGCACAGAATAACTGTAACTTAGTTGTTTGATATTTTTATATGAAATTTCAAATACTTTAAAGAAATTAATTAGGGAATCGACGTGAGTGAAGCCGCGAAGAACACCTATGTATAAATCATTGCCATAATTTTCCTATCAAAACACGGTTGCCCAAAGGGAAGAGGGGAACAACTCACAGCTTGAGCACTCCGGCGCTCCCAACCTTCAACCTAAAGGCGCATATAGTATAGTAAGCTGTTTACCGCACACCTCACTCCTGCCTTGTTGCTCTCCACTCTAGAACTGTCTGTTATTACTTCGGGCTGCTGGTGTGTCTGCCGACAACGTCGTTCTCTGGTGCACTAACTGAATTTAGTGACTCCCGTCGTCCTCCAGTTTTCCGCACTCCGGCGCTGTGTAAAGCACCGTTTGGATTTCGGTCAGCTTTCCTATGAATTCATAGTAATTGCGCTCTAGTAGAGTGCCCACTCCCCGGTAGTTTCGATACGATAGTCGTGTATGTGCACGCCGCCGCTTCGTTTCCTCCTAACGGGGTACCACGTAGCCGCACACATCTCCGAAAAAAATTGGTAATGTTCGTTGAAAGTCTGCCAAAAGTGCAACCAACCCACGGATGTTTTAAAGATGCCCGAATGTGTACACACACCAGGGGCGTAGCCAGAACTTGGTCATGGGGGGGGTTTAACTTTTTTTCGCCAGTTTAGTATTACGTGTTTTTTTAAAGTTAACTGCACTTTCCAAATAGGGCATTTTGTGGTGGCTTATGTGACTTAATGCATTGGAAATTAAATTTGTCCCGATGTTTTGGAAAATCTCATGAAATTTGGTGCACTGCAAACGAAGTTATTGAATCTGAAGTGAAAGCATGTTTGTGTCATCGTACAAAAATGAGCATCGAACAAAGACCTAATATTAACTTTTGTTTTAAAAATGTTTAAATTTTAACCGAAGCATTAAAATTTATGGACCAAGTTTATGGTGATGATTGTTTATACCGTGGTAGAGTTCGTAAGTGGTAAACGCGATTTAAAAACGATTGTCAGGACATAAATTCTGACCAACGTGTTAACCAACTGAAATCCGCGATCACCGTAGATTCCATCAAAACTGAGCGGTAATTATATAAAAGATTAGCGAAAATCTTAATTGACTTTGCTTGCTTTACTTATACAAACCCGAGTGATCTTTTTAATATTCATGTTTAATATCTGCCAGAGTATTTAGCTATGATTTCGAATAACTGCACAAATTTGAAGGTAATTTTCAATAACACGAACAAATATTTTTTTTAGAAATTTTGTTTATGTTTAAACTTGAATACCTACCCGGGTGTCCCAGGTGCTTTTGCTGCTATTTTGAATACAACCCACAATAATTTTGTTTTTTGCGTACCTCATTATGTGTTAAATAAAACATCTGGAAAGAAATTTTCTAATATTTTCCATAGTTGCAAAATAAATCATTAAAGTTAGGCCTTTTTTCGAAAAAAGAACTATCGCCAGAGGAAGATACTGAGTATATACTGAGGTATGAAAAAAATGTATATATTATTATATCTTAATTGTGAGTTTTACTCAAAATATCGGCGGACGAGCCTGGGGTCATTCGGGTGAACGACATTGGTAAACGACGTATACAAAAATTGTTCGTAAGGCGAAGGTTAAGCATCTCAATAGCATAAATTTATCAATAGCATTTTAACTGAACATTTGGCTATCGAAGGATACCATCTCACTGATCGACACTTGTTTTGACTGTTTTGTTGTTTACTAAAAGTCGAACTTTAACCATCAACCACTCCTCGTTTTCACCTGATGCGGCACCGTGCGACTTTCAAAAAATGCATTTGCCGATGAAAAAAAGCGTTTAGAGAACGAGGAAACCATCCAAAAGGGTTGTACCGACATCCTGAAGGATATTCCGGTCGACGAACTAAACTACTCTTTATACATGTTTTTACATCATGCAAATCGCTGTATTGAGCCTAAACGGGACTATTAAAAAACAATTTAGTTTCGCCCAAAATATTTGTTGCTATTACACTTTTAAATGTTTAAAGATTAAAGACTTTTTGCTAATGTGGGAACGTACATACGACGCATAGTGATTGAAAATGTTGACAAATTATAGGCTATGGGGGGGGAGGTTCTGACACCCTAAACCCCTCCCTTGGCTGCGCCCCTGACACACACACACACACACACACACACACAAACACACACACACACATACACACACGTACTTAGCTCCGTTGAAGAAATTGACACAAATATTTGTTTTTGCATTTTCCTTAAGTGGAGGTTGTGTGGTTTGCAGAGGCCCACACACCAGAAATGCAAAATTTTTGAACGAGATTCTCCTTTGTCTGACATTTGCTTTTTCAGTGAATGACGCAGCCGCTGACATTTGTGGTAACAGGCGATTTTCATCAGTTGGACCGTTTAAACATTTCGCACATACAAGGTGCAACCCAAAGTAAACAGGACTTTTATAAAATAAAGAAAACGGATGATTATTTTTGTATAATTCTTTTTATTTATTCAAAATACTCTCCGTCTGCTTCGATACAACGTTTTGCACGGTCCAAAAGCATTTGGAATGAGTGTTTTAGGTCATCGGCCGGCATCGCCTTCAGAATGTTGGTACAAGCCTTTTGGATGTCCTCAACGTCCTTATAACGGTTTCCTTTCATCGGCAAATGCAACTGACCGAATAAGTAGAAGTCAAATAATCGGTCGTAACTAGGGCTCTGTGAGCCGGTGCATTATCATGCAATAAACGCCAACTTCCTTCCTCGCGATATTCTGGCCGAATACGACGAATGCGATGCACCAAACGCTTCAAAACTTCAACATAAAACAAAGCGTTAATTGTTTTTCCCGGTGGAACAAACTCTCGATGAATTATTCCCTTTGAATCGTAGAAACAAATGAGATGAGTTTTGATTTTTGACTTCTCACGGCGGGTTTTTTTCGGATTTGGCTCATCTGGGTGCTTCCATTCGGCACTTTGACGCTTTGTTTCGGGATCATATTGAAAGCACCACGTTTCGTCACCGGTTACGATGTTGAACAAGAAATTTGGATCACGTCTGGCTTCCCGAACGATGTCTTTTGCGTGCTCAATTCTCTGCGCTTTTTGGTCGTCGGTTAAAGTGTGCGGAATGAAGCGAGAACACACTTTACGACGACCATTCTTGAATCGATTCAACCACTCATTAACACGGCCACGGGATAAACAATCATCACCATAAACTTGCTTTAACAATTTAAACGTTTCGGTAAAAGTTTTACCAAGTTTAAAACAGAACTTAATATTAGCTCTTTGTTCGATCGACATTCTCGTACCAAAGTTAAAAACATACTGTCACATTGAGCGGGATATTTCGGCGTCTACTAGACCAAATGTCATGAAATTTAGACAGTATGTGAATGAAAGATGTACCTTTCCAACGCATGTCCTCACACATAGATGGCGCCACCAGAAACGTCCCTATTGCAAAAGTCCTGTTTACTTTGGGACGCACCTTGTATGTATATAGAACTGATTATTTTTTAATTTGTATATAACATTTAGCTACGCTGTTGCTGGGAAATATTTTCAGTCACTTGAAATTTTCAAGCGAAAACAATTTTTCTTTTTCGTCCTTGTGCAATAATCACGAAGTGACCCTGGCATTTCGTTGATTCTAAGTGGATAGAGTGCTTAAAACGGATAAATAAGGTAACGAAGGTGACATTGGCATTATAGAGATGACACGATCACGGACCGTAATTTGTCTGTGCGATAAGCGAACACATTCAAGACACGACTTCAAAATGGCGTCGGCTTCGACCGTCGCCGTGTATTCAATTACGTATTTAGTAATTACAATAAAAGCGAAGGCACAAATTTTGAACTGCTTGGGCACTTCGTCTATTAATCAATCGGTTATATGAGATTTATCGCTCTACAATAAACTTAAAACATATTACAATGTGTAATAATATTTAGAACTAGTAAATTTTAACTGAAATACTAACAAATTTGTAATTGTTGATTAAAGCACTCCGAAAAAGTAAGGAAAACCCCATCTAAAAAATATCTGTTTTGAAGCAATGATACCAATGGCTTTGGTTTTGATGCCTACAAAATTAACAATAGTTCTATGTTTGGCGACAGCGACAACTGTAGTCGGTGATCCCGCAGCTGAGCAGTCGACAAAATAATCATCTTCATGCAATCGTTCTGACTACAGATGCAGTCGAGTCGCTACCATATTCTTCTATAATACGATAATAATTATTGACTGGCACGACAGCCCGATACCGCGACTAAGGCCTATCTTGCCTAGTGTTGTGCGTGCGAATTTGTAAGAAAAATTGTTGTTTTTCTTTTTTCGGTGTTAGCAGCAACGGAGTCTTGAACCTGGGTTCGAGCGTCGCATTTGAAAAAGTCCATATGGGCGTGAAACTGGAGACCAAATATAGTAATAGTGCGTACTTAGTTTTTCATTTCTACATCCTTTGTCCTTTTAAAAGGACTTCAAAATTTTGAAGGGGATAAAACATTAAAAAATGTAAAAAGTACTTAACCTCGTTAGAATATGGAGATATGTATATCATATAGTACTAGTAGTAGAGTGTGTCAGTCGGAAAAGAGGCCGAAATCCGGTAGTCTTCTTAGACACGACGAGACAACTTCCCCCCCCCCCCCCCCGTTTTCGAGGGTGCTGAAGACGATGGTGCTGGGCAATTTGCTTTTTGGGCGGGGGTAGACCCTCAAAAGGGTTAAAAACCCCTTTATTACGCCCACTATGGTAACAAAACTCATCTATGGAAAGCTTTTGTAAGGCAATATGGGTATCAAACGATTCAGCGTGTCATTGCGGCAAACATAGGCTATAATATAATCGACCACGCCCAATTTCCGCGCCCACTTAACTAACAAAACAAAGCTACGGTATTAATGTAGTCTCGCAACATTACAAGCTCAGTAACTCAACATGATTTTTTTTTGTTAGTTTAGGGCATGGTCAATCTTATATAACCTATGTTTAGCCCTATGAAACACAGAATCATTTTACATTAACATTTATTTACAAACATATAGTGTAGCTTTGTTTTGTTAGTTAAGTGGGCGCGGAAAGTGGGCGTCTCTATTATGTAATGCCCAATCCATTCCTCCAGTCGAAGAGTGTGACCCGGTTTCATTGATATGCACAAAAAATATGCCGTGCTCCTTGTTCAACGTGCATAAAATTTTGCCAGTAGAATGACACATCTATGGGACGATGGTATACAAAACTTCAAACCTTTCCAACTTATTGTTCCGAAGCTATTCCGCATTTAAAATTTTGGTTCTATGGGCGGTGCCATGCCCCTCGTCCAATACCCACCCCACTCTCCCTGTCGAAGGGCACATCTAAATCGTAAGTTTGTGTCAAATCTCTTTGATGTGTGATTTGTAGTTCCAAAGTTATTCAAAACATTTGATTTGCTTAAAAAGTGCCACGCCCCTTGTCCAACGCTCACAAAGTTTTACCAGTGAAACGGCACATCTAAACGGTGGCTCCGCAATAAATTTTAATGCTGCCCGATTTCTCATTCCAAAGATATTCCATATTGAAAATGTAAGTTGTATGGGCGGTGCCCCCTTGTCAAAAACCCACCCCATTCACCCTATCCAAAAACACAATTAAATCGTACGTTTGTACCGAGTGTCATTGATGTGAACGCAGTTGTAGTTCCAAAGTTACACCGGCATTTAAAAAGTGCCACGCCCCTTGTTCAACGCCCATTAAATTTTACCAGTGAAACGGCACATCTAAACGGTGGCAATATATAGATATTTGCTGCAATGACTCACAAAATTTTTTTATATCCATATTGTTTTGCACAAATATACCACAGTTAATTTCTGTCATCATAATGGACATTGCAGGAAGGCGTAAAAGGTGGGCGTGGTCAACCTTATATAGCCTATGTTTACCGCTATGAAACACAGAATCATTTTACATCAACATTAATTTTCAGACATGTACCGTAGCTTCGTTTTATTAGTTTAGTGGGCGCGGAAAGTGGGTGTGGCCGATTATTTTATAGCCTATGTTTGCCGCAATGACACGCTAAATCGTTTGACACCAATATTGCTGTGACAAAAATATCTTGGCTGATTTGTTATTATAGCGGGCGTGGCGAGACGGCGTATTAGGTAGGCGTGGTCAATCTTCAATATATCCTATGTTAACATCAATGAAACACGGAATCATTTGGTACTTATTAATACTGATTTACAGACATGTACCGTAGCTTCGTTTTGTTAGTTTAGTGGGCGGGGAAAGTAGGCGTGGCCGATTATATTAAAGCCTATGTCTGCCGGAATGACATGCTGAATCGTTTGATACCCATATTGCCTTACAAAAGCATACTATAGATGAGTTTTGTTACCATAGTGGGCGTAAGAAGGGGGCGTGGTCATTCTCATATAGCCTATGTACCATTCCCCCAGCTAAAAATATGTTTGGTGCTTATTTCATCTAAATCAGTTCAGCGGTTTTTGCCTGATTGTGGCTCAAAAAAGCAACGTCACACTTGGCTTTATATAATAGTATAGATATAGATGAAACAGGAAAAGCTCAAGAATTTAAATAAAATTTATTTTTATCTATTGGTAAAAAAGGATATGAAAAAGGTCCTTTGAAAATTTTAACCCTTTATGTCCTTGAATATTTATAAAGAATTTTCTTGAAAAGTAACTATGTTAAAACCCAAAATCTCTTTGATCACGTGTCAAAATTTCATTACTCTAACTTTATTGGTTCGAAAGTTATTAAAAAAAGAGCGGAAGCTGCAATTCTAATGAAGTACAAAAATTATAATTTATTTGAGTACCTATCAGTATTTTAAATAATAAAAAGATACAAAATCAATAAAGCGAGAATAATGAAATTCCTTTTTTTACAAAGAGATAAAAAATCAATTTTATTTAAATTTTTGAGCCCTTCCTCTTTGATATACAGGGTTTTTCATTTCGAACCGAAAACTTTGACAGCCCTGCGTTCGACAACCGCAGCTGTCATCTGTCGTTGCATTGTGTTAATATTGTTACGAATGCTAGTTCCAGTGGGCTAGTACGTATCTCTGGATTGCGTAATTTGAAAATAAAACACACTTAGTTTCTCAAACGCAGTCAATAAAATAAACCACCTATCACTTTATTTCACAGATTTACACTTCACTGTCTTTACACTTAAGTATTTGCTCAATTACTCCGTATGGCACCTTCACTAGTCAAAATCAGACTGACCGGCTGCGCCGTACCCGGCTGCCTTTTATACCTGTCCGGTTACCGCGCTGATCGTTCTCGCACATTCCAGAGTGGACTAATGGTCAAACTCCATAAAGTGCGTTTCATGCGTTCGGGGTTTGTTGCATTATTGCGTTTCTTGCGTTATTCGCGTTGCAAATGGTCAAACTCCATAAAGTGCGTTTCATGCGTCAGCTTCTTCTTCTTACGTCAGCTGATGCTGTCAAACTGCTGATTGATTTCGTTGTGCATTGGGAGAAGACAAGGAAAATTGTGAAAAAAACTAAATGGAATCGCTAAACGACGCTATAGACTTTAGACTGATTTCATTTTAAACACAATAAATGCATATCGAGCATTGCAAAAAATGAAAAAAGAAATTCAGTTGAATTAAATTTGTAGCAATTTATTTCACAGGAATGAGCAAAATGCGATATACAACGAATAAGCTATCGAATTTCCAATACAGCGAAGACTAAGTTTCGTCTGTCAAAGAACTATGCTACTTTTTAGGAATTTCTTCACATTTTATGTTAAAATATTGGATTTAAAATGTTTCTTAACTGTATTTAATAGCGTGTAAAATAAATGCATTCGACTTTTTCGATAACACAAGTTTGTTATAGACTTTACCATCCACACCCACATCCACATTCATGCCACATAATTTATGACATCTTTAGGAGCTCTGTCAGCTGTTTGACGGCGTTAACGCAAGAAACGCAAGAGAAAGTTGAAAATAGTTCAACTTTTGATGCGTTTCGCGGGTATCGACGTCAAGTCATGGAGTTTGCAACGCGAGAAACGCAAAACACAACGAAACGCATGAAACGCACTTTATGGAGTTTGACCTTAAAGGTTTCCATGATGATCCCGACCACCATTGCCAGGTGGGACTAAAAGTTTCCATTATCGCGGCCATCATTGCCAGGTTGGACTAAAAGTTTCCATTATCGCGGTCATCTTTGCCAGGTTGAATTATGGCACGGCGCGTAGCGACAGGGTTGCTTTGCACAGCGGCAGACTGTCTTGTCGTTACAATATTGTAGTTTAGTGTTTACCATTTATGAAAATGAACCGATTTAGCATCGCTCAACGTGTAAACATAGTGAAAATTCACTACAAAAATGGTGAAAATTTGAGCACTTTTCGCGCACTAAGGAATGATTTCGGACGTCACGGAAGGCCTGTTTTGTCAACAATTTAATGGCGAAATTCGAACGAACTGGTTCTGTATAAGATGTACAGAGGTCAATACGTAATCACCCTGCTCGTTCGGCCGAAAATATTGCTGCTGTAGCTGCCAGTGTTGAAGATGACCCGAATTTATCGCTTCTCCGGCGTTTACAACAATTGGACATCTCCATCACCTCAATTTGGCGTATTTTGCATTTGGATTTGCATCTTCATCCATATAAAGTTCAGTTGGTGCAGAAATTGGAGCCGGGAGATCACAGAATGCGTCGTAATTATGCCGAATGGGTGCTTGAAAAACAGTCCGAAAATCCCAATTTTTCGCACAAAATTTTCTTCAGCGTTGAAGCACATTTTCACCTCGGCGGTTACGTTAATAGTCAAAATTGTCGTGTGTGGGGCTCAGAAAATCCACACGTGGTTGTCGAGCGCCCAATGCATCCACCTAGAGTCACTGTTTGGTGTGCATTATGGTCCGGTGTCATAGGGCCATATTTCTTCGAAAATTACGGACGACAGACCGTTACCGTAAATTCTGAACGTTATGGCCGTATGATAACCGAGTATTTCTGGCCAGCGATCGAAGATATGGATGTGGAGGAGATGTGGTTTCAACAGGACGGCGCTACCTGCCACACAACACGGCCGAACATGAAAAAATTGCGAGACAGGTTCGATGAACGCTTAATTTCGCGTTTTGGTGATGCCAATTGGCCGTCAAGATCGTGCGATTTAAACCCTTTGGACTTTTTTCTTTGGGGCTACGCGAAACACCAAGTCTATGCAGACAATCCGCAGATTTTGGAGCATTTGAGGGACAACATACATGCAGTTTTAGGCGCCTTACAGCCTGCTATATGTAAAAAAGTCATCGAAAATTACCTAAAAAGAATCGAGGTGTACCAGGCTGGTCGTGGCGGTCATTTGAATGATGTCATATTCCATTACTAATGGCACGAACCAAATATTATTTTGATAATAAAGTTTCATCAAATTTCAAATTCTGATTGATTTTTTCTTTATTTATGATGAAAACCCCTGTACATATCGCCATATTCTAACGAGGTTAAGTATTTTTTATGTTTTTTATTTTGTATCCCCTTCAAAATTTTGAAGTCCTTTTAAAAGGACAAAGGATGTAGAAATGAAAAACTGAGAACGCAATATTACTATGTTTGGTCTCTTGTTTCACGCCCATATGGATTTTTTTCGGTGTGAAACATTTTTTAATTTTTGTCGCACGGTGTAATGAAAGCATTTCTAAGCTATAAGTATCTGTAAGTTCTTTTTGTGATCTTATTATTATTATTATTGATGGGGATGATGCACTGCGACCTGTAGATCTATTGTGCCCCCTACTAGGACTTCACAAACTGTCAGTGAGTCCGGTATCCAGGAGGAATTTTAGTATACTTCCTACATCTCTGGATACCCAGTCCGTACCTGGTATAAGATGGGCCCCCAGGTATTTCTTTCTTTTATGCATGAGTACAGGGCACTCTCCTAGTATATGTAATGCAGTCTCGTTTTCCTGCAAGCAGAACCTGCAATACCCGTTTTCACGGATTCCTAGTTTGGCCAGATGATAATTCAATCTGCAGTGCCCTGTTAGCATTCCCGTGATAATCCTTAGATTATTCTTTGATAGGGTCATGCAATCCTCGAATCTTTTCCTGTTGTAGGACCCGATAACCATCTTGGAATGCTCCAGACCTGGTAGGTTTTCCCAGTATTGAGTCCTTCTGGTTATCTCGTCCTTTCTCGTTAGGATAGAAGAAGCTCCTTTTCCCAAACCACAAAAGGGTTCAGGGCCGACAAAAGGTGTGGAAGCTCCCCTCCTTGCCAGTTCGTCGGCCCGTTCGTTTCCCTCAATGCCAGCGTGGCCCGGAACCCAAAGTACCCAGACCTGGTTGTAACGGCCAAGTTCGTTGAGCTTCTCAAGGCACTCCACAACCAGTTTCGAGGACACCTGGTAGGATCTAAGAGCCTTGATTGCCGCTTGGCTGTCGGAGAGGATAGCAATCTTACGGTTCCGGTATCCCCTCGCCAGATTGAAGTATGCACACCTTTCAATGGCGTATATTTCCGCCTGGAAGATAGTGGTGTGTTTTCCCGTAGGTTCCGAGTATCTTATCCTCGGGCCGTATACTCCTATCCCGGTACCCTCCTCCGTTAAGGAGCCATCTGTGTACCAGGATATCATATGCTGGTCTATCAGATACGTTTCCGATATACCTACCCAGTTCCTTTTGTTACTAAGTTCAGTTTTAAATCTTTTAACAAAACTGAATTTCAGTGAGATTGTGTCCCTCGGTATTGCAATGTCAGGGTACTGATTAATAAGAGTATCAATCCTCTTACGGCTCAGAAAGCCCGCATTCCCGATATTTATGTCAGTCATCCGTAGAAGAGCCCTCTTCGCCTGGGTCTGTATGTGTAAGTGAAGAGGTGTTAGTTCAAGGAGAACCTCTATGGATGCTGTTGGACACGTTCTCATAGCCCCTGTTATGCATACGCATGCCAGTCTTTGTAGCTTGCTGAGCGCCTTGATAGTGGTTAGTTGGCTGGTCTTGTTTACCCAGACAGCTGAACCATACGTTATCATAGGTCTCACGATCGCCGTGTAGATCCATCTCAGTATAGTCGGAGTGCAGCCCCAACTTTTACCTGCTATGGACCTACAGATCATGAAGACCCTGGTGGCCTTCCTTATCGTCTCCTCCAAATGTCCTTTCCAGAGTAGTTTCTGATCTAGTATAACTCCTAGATATTTCACCTCCTTCTGGAATTCAAGCTCTATCCCATCCAGACGGATTGGTCTAAGAGCGTCAAGTTTATATCTTCTAGTAAATGGTACTATGGTGGTCTTCGCTGGGTTTATGTTCAGCCCCACTTTTGTGCACCATTTCTTGGTTAACCTTAGTCCTAAGGTTATCCTATCCCGCAGGGTATCTTCAAATTTCCCCCTGCACAGGATTACAATATCATCCGCATAACCCTGGACCGTTAGGCCAGCGTTAGTCAGCTCCTGTAACAGGTCATCAACCACTAGGCTCCACAGAAGAGGGGATAGTACTCCTCCTTGTGGACAGCCCCTGGTTGTGTTAGCTATTACTAGGCCGCCCGTACTAGTCTGTATCTCCACCAACCTAGTAGCGAGCATACTGTGTATCCAACCTCTTAGAGGGTTTGTCAGGCCCCTTCTGGTTAGAGAAATGTCTATACCTTCATGAGAGGTGTTGTCGAAAGCCCCCTCTATATCCAGAAAGGCACATAGAGCCATTTCCTTCTCTTCTAGACTTTCCTGTATCTCACTTGTCAGCTGGTATAGAGCAGTTTCGGTGGAGCGTCCTGCCCGATATGAGTGCTGACAAGTGTGAAGAGGACTGTCTAATAGGACTGTCGTCCTTACATAGTTGTCCACAACTTTCTCTAGAGTTTTCAGTACAAATGAAGTAAGGCAAATTGGTCTGAAGGATTTCGGGTGAATCGGATCCTTCTTCCCGGCCTTCGGTATAAAGACCACCTTTGCCCTTCTCCAGGCCTCTGGTATATATCCCAGCGCCAGACTGGCTCTAGTTATCCTCACGAGATGGTGCCCGATAATACCCAACCCTTTCTGTAGAAGTGCCGGAAAGATGCCATCCGGTCCAGGTGACTTCAGTGGTTTAAAGGTATTTACCGCCCACTGCACCCTTTCCTCCGTGCAAATTTCCTTTGCCACTAACCAATCTCTTTTTGAGATCCAGCGTAGTGCATCATCCTGTCCCGCCCCTTTCCAAGCAACAGAGCCCGGGAAGTGAGTATCTAGAAGTAGTTGAACCTTCTCTTCCTCACCCTCGGTATATTCCCCATTGCTTTTCCTGAGGTTGGTCGAGGACAGGCTGTGCCCCTTTGCCATAACCTTGTAGAGTCTAGATGCCTCACAGGTTTGCTCAATATTCTCGCAGAAGTTCCTAAAGTTCCTGCGCTTGGCTTCCCTGATCTCCTTATTATATAGGGTCAGTGTGCTCCTGTACTCAGACCAGTTCCCGGTACGTTTAGCCCGGTTGAAAAGCCTGCGAACCTTACTTCGCAGTATACTCAGGTCCTTGCTCCACCAGGGTACATCCCTGGTGGAAACAATCTTGCTGACTGGGCAGCTGTCCTCATATGCATCAATAATCGTTTTATTGAGGCAATTCGCTAAAGTTTCTAGTTCCATGGAGTTCCTGATGTTGTCCCCCAACCCAGAATTGGTGGAGTTTAAGCTCAGTGTCTCCTGGAACCTTTCCCAGTCTGTTTTCCTGGGATTTCTCAGAATCTTCCTAACCGAAGCAGAGCCTTCAATGTCAAACCGTATTATTCTATGATCCGACATTGAAGGCTCCCCAGACACTCTCCAGTTTTTAACCAGTTCGGAGCTTAGAGTATTTCCTAGGGTAATATCTAGGACCTCCTCTCTCGAACTGGTTACAAACGTTGGTATATTCCCCACGTTAAAAATTTCTAGTTTATTACTAAGAATAAATTCTAAAAGGTACTCACCCCTTTGGTTGGTATCGCTGCTACCCCAGGCTTCGTTGTGCGCATTTGCGTCGCAGCCTAGTATCAGTGGCAGCTTTCTCTGCTCACAGTACTTCACCAGTTTAGAGACAGCCTCTGGCGGTGCCAGGGTGTCCTCTCCTGGGAAGTAGCCTGTGGCCATCACAATGTCCTGCGCGGTCCCGCGTATTTGAACCGGTATTTGTACCGCAACCAGATCCCTAGAAAGGAAGTCTGCAAGACAAAGATAATTCAAACCATTGGTTATTAACATGCAGGCTCTTGGGTTAGTACACCTAATGTCCCAAATTACCTGTATGTTCTTTTCTGCCAAACCTTTAATTTGGCCCCTGCACACCCAGGGTTCCTGGACCAGCACTACACTCAGTCTAGACCTGAGGGTTGCCCTCGCAATGACTGCCGAGGCAGCCTTCGCGTGGTGCAGATTAATCTGCGCAACTTTAGTGCTGGTCATCTCCGTCTCAGGATCTCTCGGCTACGCCTTCATCCTCTGTCAGACCGCCTTCTTTGTCCAGGTCCGACAGGGTTACTCTGTCCGAGTCTTCCTCCTCGGCGGCCATGCTCAGCATTGAGAGGTCAATCGAGTCGATCCCCTCAGCTTCGTGAGGTAGAAGGCTAATTTCCTCGATGACTTCATTGCTGGCAGCCTCCTTTTCGACCAGAGTAGCCACCTCCTTCGGAATCTCTGTAACTTCCGCCGGAGTATTGGCTTCTGGTGCAACTGCCGCGTCTGGTGGTTCTCGGCGCTTGTGCACGTGCACCGGAACTGTACCGAACCGGTACCTCAGAACGCCATTGCATTTCTTTATTGCTTCCAGCGATTGGTCGTCGACCCCAATCGTTAAAACCTTGCCCATCTTCTCGTCCCTAGAACGGAAGATCCTCCATAGGTTTGTATACAGCCCCTCGTTTTGGGCAATGAGGAGGTCGAGGAGCTGCTTGTTGTCCTTCCCTGCCGCCTTTGGGAGGTATACCGTCAACAGGTGTACTCCGGGTATACGGTCCCCGTCGCACGTCGTCAACTTTACCCCCTTCCAGCCAGGTAGTGTGGGGACAAGGCCTTTGAGCCACTCCGCCGTGTCAGCACCCACGCAGTCCACCAGTATAAGACCTGGCCTGAAGTGGATACCATCAAATTGGAGTTTTGCCCTCCAGCCTTTGCACATTTCCGCGACAAGCGCGTCTTCAATCTCTCCCTGCTCCTCCCTAGAGAGTATCTTAACAGGGAAAGATTCCGGGAGTATCGCCAGTCTGATGCCTTTAGCAGCACTGGCATACGTGCTGCCTGGCTTCCTGAACCCGGTTTTCCGCTCCAGTGCAGGCCGCGTACGCGTCTCAGTCTTGGGCTTCTTAGCAGTGTTGCCCTCCTGAGGAGTGATCTCGACCGCACCCCTCTTTTTCGCCTCAGGCGAAGTGGGTTTCGTGCGGTCCAAGACCTTCTGCTTTGCCTGCTCTGGTGTGAGGCCTTCTTTTAAGTAGCGCCGATACCATTTGGCACCTGCACCACTCAAGCCGATCGACTTCCTTACCTCCCCAAGCCTGAGAGTCTGTCCGGAAGTCAGACCAGTACTAGTCGAGGGAAGTGGTATCGCGTCCTTGGGCGCCGAAGCGCCCGCAGACCCCACTTCCACTCGGCTTTCCTTCCGTGTTTCCTTAGCCACGGTCCTATCTGGCTTTGGCCCAAATTTGCCGACTTTGGCGCCAAACTTGCCAGACAATTTACGTTTGCACGTCTTCATACTCCGAGGAGTAGATACCTGGGAGTCAGTATTTTGGACGCTTTGCTCCACCTGACTCGCCAGTTGAGTTGCGGTATAAGAACCCGCTAGTGAGTTTAAGTTCCTCAAATTCTTCTCCATATTTTGTTCCCACGAGTGTGGGGGTCTGGAGGTCCGCCGTGCCATAGCCCCCAATAGCACGGTAAGCCCACAGTTACTCTCTGAGGCGGGCAGGTATCAGAGAGGCTCCGTTAGGATACAGCCGGTATTACCCCCTGGCTGCAAACCATCCAATAGGCACGGGTCGCGTGACACCTTGGATTAGGGGGGGGGGAGGGGAGAAAGGGTAGTGTGAAATAATAATGGTGGGAAAATGGGATTATAGGGGAATTGACTAGTTAGCCAGCCACTATCGGGCAGAGACAGGACCATACCCGAAGTGGCTGTTACCGGCGGCCACCACGAGGAGGTCTAGTCTAGTTTCCGCACTAGTCCTTCCCCCCACCAACCGGTATAAGAGCCCGATTGATGGGTGAGAAGAGCAGGCGGCAGACCGCCTTTTGTGATCTTACAGATCTCATAGATGAAATAACTGGATCAGAAGAGACTAGCAGTCATGTGCAACATGTTGAAAAGATCTTCATTTTGTCTAGATCGCGATATATTGCAAGTGTTCATACACTGCGGGACACTTGATTACCCTCACTTTACTTTGTTAGCTAAAATTTTTGTTATGAAGTCAAAAACTTTTTTTTTAGCGTGAAAATTTTTTTAATACTCAGTTACAGTGTTCATGTGTTTTTGAAATGCAAAAATTTAGAGTCCGACTGATTAATCGGCATCGGCATCGGCTAGTATCGGCCAATAAAATTGGTATCGGCATCGGCTAGTATCGGCATCGGCAAAAAAAAAAGAATCGGCATCGGCCGTTTTTGGTCGATGATGCCATCGGCCTATTTTTCTGCTTTCATGTTTTTGTTTTCATTTTTTGTACCAACGGGTTCTTATACCCCTTTTCAGTAATGTATTTTTAGATACTGTTTAATATAAATGTTTCCTAGAAATGTTTTTTTTAAACTAGGTATTCTTAAAAACACAGATTTTTCTCGAAATGTCTATGCATTTCGTCTCTTAATGGGGATATCAGAAGGGGCATTTAATTTTTTAATCTTATCCTTCTTTTTTAATTGGAAGCATTTTTAACAAGCCTTTTATTTTTTCCAAATTTGTTTTCTGTCGGAATTTGAGAATACAAATTTTAATATAAAAATCGTAATTTTAAGTTGAATAAAAAACTGGGGTGGCTTTCCATAATTCGATATCGAGCAAATACGTGTATCGAACTATCGTTTTTGCTTTCCGTAACACAAAATGTCGTCGTGTCGTATCGAACGTTCGATACAAACAGCTCGATACCAATTTTGCTCTCGTTTTGCTTTTTCTCCGTTGTCAAGCGTAACAAAATGTAAGTATGAAATTTGAAATTTTTTGGATTTTAATAAATTTTTTCAATTTTTTAGGAGTCAACAAACGAACGCTGCTCAAATAAAGATGCTAATAGAATTTACTAATTGGAGTTTCGCGACCAAACTCCTCCAAACACAAAAAATAACAACAATCGTACAATTTTATTCATGCAAATTTTTTAAATTTGTTTATTTTCAAAACTTCACTTTTCAAATTTTCTTCGTTTTGTTTACTTCCCGCTGCTTCTGAGAGCTTCAAAGTACTTTCCACACACTTCCCCAAAAATGAAAACGAGAGTTCTCATATCGAGTTACGGAAAGCGAAACTGTCTCGTTGAGCGTTCGATATCGAATCGATGTGTCGAGCCAACGACGGTCGAGTATCGAATTACGGAAAGCCATTTGTATGCAATATTTTCGTCACTATTTTTGTTTCTCTCTCAGTGGATAAATGTGATATATTATTTTTTTTAATACATGTTAATGCATTAGAATTCTGAATTCTCTTCTTATTTTATTTAGTTTTAAATTATTGCTTTTCTCGTTGTTTTGTTATTTTGTGATGAATATTACAAACAATATTTAATAGTTCCTTTTGTTATTTTATAAAATATACTGTGTTTTTGATTGAATTCATTCGTGTTATTTTTTCTATGTAATCGGCATCGGCCGATTTTCGCCCTATCGGCCGATTAATCGGCATCGGCCAAACTCACCCTTCTGGCTGATAAATCGGCATCGGCATCGGCCAAAAAATTTGGTATCGGTCGGACTCTACAAAAATGTTATGCAAAATGATGTACCACATTTTTGCGCTTTGGGTGGGATACTTGATAACTCTCACCCATAGAAAATAAAGAAAAAAGAGGTAATTCTTCATTAAATTCATTAATTTTTTATTACTAATATTTTGTATCGCCACCGTTATTACGAACAACCTCAAAAAGTCGAGTAGGCTAAGAGTTGTACAACGATGATTTCCGGGATTTCGGAAAATACATTTTCAATTGCTTCTATAAGTGTGCTTTTGTTGTTAAATTGCCTGCCATCTGCATAAATTTTACGTGTCAACCATCCCCAAACATTTTCGATTATGTTAAGATCGGGAGAGACTGCAGGCCAATCTATTATAAAAACATTTTCCGCGGCAAGCCAATCCTTCACGCATCGAACGGTGTGAATGGCAGCGTTATCATGCTGGAAAATCCAGCGTTCTCCCGCGAATATTTCGTCAAAGTTTATAAATTCAATTTCTGACATTGCCATGTAGTTCTGTGAATTTTGGTGTCCTTCCAATATAGTTAGATTAGCCGAGATTGCTGCCCACACCATAACTGAGTCCACTGCTGAATGACGCCGCGACAGAAATCGTTCAGATTTTCGCAGATCGCGAAAAATGTGTTGGGAGCCATCGGGTCCGTCCAAATTAAATTTATTTTTGTCGGAAAATACAATTGACTTCCAGTCCTGCTGCCAACTGAGATGAGCTCGCGCGAACTCTAAGCGTGCCGTTTTGTGACGTTGCAGTAAATGTGGTTTTTTCTGCAGCCTTTTGCGTTTGATGCAAGGACACTGCATAATTTCTCTGCGGGCAGTGAGGACACTAGCTGTCGTCCCGGTTAGACCTCGTATGTGACCCGCAGACGCGGAGGAATTGGACGCTTCACGAAGAATTACTCTTCTCTCTCTAAGATAAGTTGCTGTTGCGGTGCGCCCTTTGCGGTTTTTGCCATAAGTTGAAAGTGTTTTAAGAAAATGGTTAACTACCCATGGATCGCGACCGATTCTGCGAGCGATTTCGCGGTTACTTATGTTTTCCTCCTTGAACGCCAAAATGTGTCCCATTTCAATTTCTGTTAAGGTTTTACCGCGGCCCATTGCTTCTGCCGTCTGTAAATTTCGCAAAACTCCTCTTTTACTTCATTTGATATAGAACTATCGGGTAGTATAGGCCATTCGTTTTCAGATAATCTTAAAAATTGTGGGCCTTTCAACCACTTGCTGTTCATGGAAAATGTTTGTACTCTTGTGCCGTCATCAGCCGGATTCAATTTGCCCGGTAGCCATCTTCATTGACTCGGATCAGTGGACTGTAGTATTTCAGAAATACGGTTTGCAACGAATTGTTTGTAACGCCTGGCGTCGGAGTTTAGCCACTGTATAACAGTCTTTGAGTCAGACCAGAACACAACACTCTTCGGTTTAACGTCATGGCCGTGTAAAATTGACTCTTGCAGTCGCACCCCCAACACAGCGGACTCTAGCTCTAGTCTGGGTATAGAGAGCGGTTTCAAAGTATATCCTTTAGGTATATATATAGGATAACCGCCAAAGTATTTACTTTGGCGGTTTGATTGGACTACACCGCGATCTGCCGGATGCAAAAACTACATCCACTTCATCTTTATAAAATACACGCCAAAACGCCACAGCCGCGAACGCGGTATGTGAATCTGAATGAGTAAATTGTGGGTGGTAGCATCTTGGGATAAAAAAATGCTCAATCTTATTCAGCTCGAGATACCACTTGTACCAATCTTCGTAAATTTTCTCCGGGACTGGCTCATGCCACCCAGTGTTGACTCGCCACAATCTTTGCATAATAAGTTTGGATGCCAAAATAACGTTGCTCAGGAATCCGTAAGGGTCAAATATAGACATCATCAAACTTAATACCTCCGCCTTTGTTGGTCGTCGTTTGCCTGTCAGTATTGCATTTGTATTCTAGAAAACTTTAATTGAAAATGAAAGCAATAATTTTTTGCATCCCAATACATCCCCAGAATCTTGTCATACATTGAGTCACCATAAAACGTCTTTTTAGAAGTCGGCGGCGGCGAGGGGGACGACGTATCTGCAACTGCATGTAAGAGTTTTTCGGAGTTTGATACGAACGCCCGCAGTTCGAAATTAGCCTTGGAATGAATTTCTATTATCTTTTGTGTTGTTGCTACTGCTTCGTCGACCGACTCAAAAGAATCGACATAGTCGTCGACGTAGTGTCGTTCAACGATACCATCGACCGCTCGTGGATGTTCGCAGCGGAATTTTTCGGCGTTCACATTTTTTACATATTGAGCTGAACATGGTGAACAGACCGACCCGAAAATCATAACCTTCATTATATACACATCCGGTGGTCTAGATCGGCCGCCATTCCTCCACAGAAACCTCTGTGCGCACTGGTCCTCCGGCCTTATGTCAACCCGGTGAAACATCTCTTTTATATCACCGCACACCCCGACCCTGCCCTGGCGAAATTTGTATAAAATAACAAACAATGGCTTTGGCTGATATTCTTCAGGCCCTTTTATTAAAACTGAATTTAACGACGTGCCATTTGTTTTAGCAGCAGCGTCGAACACGAGCCTGCGCTTATTATTTTTATTAACAACAAAATGTGGTAGATACCACGTACGATCGTGTGTCATGGCGGCTTCACACGGTGACAGCATCTGTGCGTAGCCTTTTTCAACATATTCTGTAATTTTGGTTTTATACCAGTTGGCAAATTCAATATCATGCAGCATTTTCTTCTCAACAAATTCGAGGCGCTTCAGAGCCATGCTGTAGCTTTCCGGCAGCAACACATCGTCGCTCTTCCATAACAGCCCCGTCTCGTATTTTCCGTCAACGTATTTCGTGGTTTCCTGCAAAATTTTCTCTGCCCTTACATCGGCTGCAGATTTTCTGCACGGCACCGGCACCGGCTTTAAGTTTTCCAACTCGAAATAATTAGACATTTGTTTGTTTAACTCGGACAGAAGTTCGTCTTCAATGGCCACATGCCCTATTGTAGCTTCTTCCACGTTGTGTTCGTTGGAGCCGAACAATATCCAGCCCAGCTTGGTCTCGTGTGCTATGAAACCTTCGTCGATATTTAGTATATTAATTGGCCGAATCAAATTCGTGTGCGACACACCAATCAGCAATTGAGGCGCAGCGTTTGTGTAGTTTTCTATCGGAATACTTTGCAGTTTAGTGTGATTTGGCACAATTTTTGCCAGATTCAGCGATTGCGATGGTAATAAAAGTTGTCTCGTTGTGCGCACACCTTTCATGTCAAATTTTACGGCGCCATATTGACCACCTGATATTTCCAGCCGCTTGTAGTTTTACCACCAATCCATCTAAGCCAAGGCGAATTAATACAGGTGACCTCGTTGATTTTTTTCTGGTGGAAAAGGTCTAGATTGTCAAAATGCCTGTGTAAAACTTTGACACTTTAAAAATGAAAAAAGCAAGCTTTGTGCTGATTGGCTGATTTTGACAATCTAAACCCAGAAAACAAAAACAAAATACATTGAAATTTTGTTGTTGCCCTTACGCTATCACCTGTATCAATTCGCCTTGATCTAAGCGAAAGCAAACTGGATGTACCTTTCAAGCCGAGCGATTTTGCCGTGTTCTCTTCCAATAGGGAAATTTTCGCTCCTCCATCGACAAAGGCGATTATTTCCATAGTGCCTCTCGGTCCGCTGATTTTGACCGGCAAATACTTCAACAAAGTGTGGCGATCAGCCATTTTTGTTTTTTGCAGTTCGCTTTTGTCAGCTGCCCGAACGTTTTGAAGAGCACTGAAAGTGGCGACTGATTTTGTATCGCATACAGGGTTGCCTTTCTCAGGAAGTTTTGGTTTTAAGTTATGCAAAAGGCGGTTATGGAATTTTCGGCATGATGAAATTCCACATTCACGACGTCTGGAGCAATTCTGGGTTGTACGACCTTACTGAAGGCAACAGAAACAAAGCTGAAATTTTTTTACTGTGTCCCATCTCTGTGAATTGTTCATTTCTTTAAATGAACGACACATGTATAAGTTGTGGCCGTCTTGGCAAACAACACAACCTGGTTTGGTGTTGTCTACTGTCAGCACTGGTTTCGCCGTTCGCGGCTTTTGAACGACAGGCTCATTCCCGATGTGGTTCTTCGTATTTCCAATGTCATTGGCTATGGAAATATATGTCGCAATTTGATGCAGCCATGCGCAGAAGTCTCGCACGCTAGGATAAGTTTGCCGGATCGTAAACGTGTGCCGGACCCATTCTTCTCTTTTATTTGGCGGCAATTTGCCCACCAGTTCATCGATTAACGTTGGATTTGAAAGGTGTGGTTGCGCACCGGCACTTTCTAAAAACGTCGTCAAGTTGGACACCATTGTGTAAAAGAGAGAACATTGGCCATTCTTCAGGGGACCCAAAGAACTCGGGCAAGTAGATTAGTTTTTGCATGTTGTTTTGGCCATGTGGTTGCAAATAAAGCTGTGATGGGTTTACTGAAAAGGGTGTATTCAAGCCCTCTTCTTGGGCGTATGGGTATTGTAGATTGTTCGCGCAATTTGATGTTAAAATAAGTGGATTTATGTTGGCAGGTATGCCGGCAGCAGTGGCGTGAGCATTTCGAGCATGAGCAAATGTGCAAGAACTTACCCCTATTGAATACGTGTTGCGTTGTGTTACGTCGGCAGCGGTGACGTTGGTAGGGCAGTAACTGGCAGCTGGAACGTCGGCAGAAGTGACGTTAGTGGAGTAGTAACTGGCAGCTGGTATGTCGGCAGCAGTGACGTTGGTGGAGTGCACGCCAGCGGTGGCGTTGATGGGACTGAAACTAAATCCAACTGTAGTCTTGATGGTCTTCTTTAAGGTTTCGTTTTCTTTCCTAGATGCTTCTAGGCACACCTGTAGGCCTTCCAGCCGTTCTCTGAGCTCGTCCAACTCTGCGTTCTGGGAAGCGAGCGTCGTGTCGAGGGCTTCCTCGCCATCGGAGTCGCTAACTTCTTGGTCAGCCATCTGCGGTCTATTTCGAAGATTGTATTTATGCTTCGGCATGAAATTTTGGTCGGTACAGTCCGAGCCAAAACGCGGAAATAAATATAAAAAGAAAATGTCGCTTGAAAATGGCGACTGCTCGCAGCGAAGACCGAAAATATTCTAACAGAAAACTCCAATTGTTTGGTATTGAAAGTTTAGGTGTTTTTTATATTCTGTAAAATTTTTAAAGTTACAATTTTTAATCAAGGTATAATTCAAGCTCTTACTATTCGTGCTCGCCGCTAGCTCGTCCAAAAACCAAGTGCCCATGCTTTCTAAAAAATGGTGGACTCACGAGTTACGTCACAGGCAATGTCCAGCGATAAGATTCGATCCTCGATATTGCCAGCTCCTAAACAAACAGATAACGTGGCAATTAATTGGGCAACATAAATAAATGTAACCCGAGAAGTCCAGATGTTGTAAACCATCCAAGCAATCCTAAACCAACTGATAAGAATTGTTTGGATGAGTCGTAAAAGAAGGGACTGCATGAAATAGAGATAAGAGAAATATCTTAAGATAAACAAAAATGTAAACTAGTATTTAAGAGGATATTTTTAAACAATAAAGCAGAACATATATAGACTCTGAAGAGATCAGTCGTTTTCAATTAAAAACG
This sequence comes from Melieria crassipennis, assembly GCA_963668005.1. NCBI lineage: Eukaryota > Metazoa > Arthropoda > Insecta > Diptera > Ulidiidae > Melieria > Melieria crassipennis. The sequence continues at coordinate 32,144,030 of OY764963.1, read as the reverse complement.
TAATTGGCGCAGTCGGGAAACCAATATTAAGTCTTAAGACTAATATTGTAAATCGCTCTCAAAAGTATTTCGATAATTTAAATATAAACTGTACTTAGTCATAAGACAAGTCAGTAGTAATCGAAAAAAATAAATAAATAAATTGTGACTACAATAAAACTGTCCGAAGACGGAAAATAATAACAATTTATACAAAAAGTGAAGTTCGGAGCAACGAACAACGAACTTATGCCCAAAGCTACAAGGAGGGCCAACGAAAATAAATCGCCATATAAAACTACACCAGACCGTGAGTCAACGTTATTTCACACGGAAGAAAAAACCAGAATGGCAGTCACTATCCCAGCATCGGAGCTGCTGAAGGAAGCCTCCAGGATACGGGAGTTTAACGGTAGCGGAGACTACGATCTATCATCGTTTATAAGGGAAGTGGACCAAATTCTCCCCTTATTCGAAGGCAACCCAACGATGAGGGAATTCGCTCTAAGGAGGTACGTCGTCACGAAAATCCAAGGAGCAGCCCTCAACGTGATACGACCACTAGGAGCAGAAGCGGACTGGACGAGCATCAAGGACGAGCTTCTGCGAAACTTTGGAGTGAAGGAAGGGTATCACACCTTGTACCACCAGGCAATAAACTTGAGAAATCACAATGTAAGTGACTATTTAAATAAATTAAGGGACATACTAGATAAGCTTAATATTAAGTACGAATTCGATAGAAATAAGCCTGTAGAATTCTCGCCGATCTCAAACGAATCGGTTATTATTAAAACCTTTTTAAATGGTATTAGCCCTAATTTGGCTAGTATCATTCACAGTAGGAAAATAACAAAATTAAGAGAAGCTTATTATTTGCTTCAGGATACAGGTATGCTAAGGGCATATGACGTGGGAAATAAAAGTAAACGAACGAATTCGAACAATAACAGAAACTTCGAAAATAGAAATACAAACTTCCAACCTAGATACGAGCAATATACACAAATGTATATTCCTCCTCCAGTACAAAACTTTCGACCAAATTTCTCCGGACAATTCCGACAAACCCCCCGAAACTCTGGAAACTTTAGACATAATTCACAACAGTTCAGGTGGAACCAATCCAATCGAAGCCGATTCCAACCTCCAACATCCATGGAAGTTGATCACATCGAGGGAAGGAATGAGGAAAATTTTCAGTATCAGGCCCACAATATGACTTACCGATAGTAGAGTTAACAGTAGGAAATAAAAAAATTAAATGTTTGATAGACACGGGATCGTCAACGTCACTGTTAGACACAAATCTACTAACACAATACAGACGAACCAAACTAAGACAACCAATAACTTTTAAAACGCTTAATGGAGTCGTTGCTATAAATGAGGAGATAGTAACACCATTGCCAATTGAATTTAATGAACAGAATAACATGTGTTGGAAATTAACAACATTTAAAAACAAAAGTTTTGATGGCTTAATTGGACAAAATCTACTGAAACCATTAGCCGCAATTATTAACATGGAAGAAAATTATATTAAAATTAATGGAATTAAGACAAATTTTCTAAATTCATGTTCATATAAATATCATGAAATCCAGGCCTTAGAAGCATCGGATAAAAATTTATTTTATGAAAAATTAGAACAGGAAGATTTGAATAATCTTGAAAAACAAAAGCTAAAAAACTTAGTATCCAAAAACTACGATTTGTTTTACGAAGAAGGCCAAGACCTTACTCATACTCACGAAGTACAGCATGAAATTATTACAACAATTGATAGGCCAGTTTATTCGAAAATTTATAGATATCCTCAAATTCACGAAGATGAAATTAACAGGCAAATTAAAGAAATGTTACAGCAAGGAATAATAAAAGAAAGTGTTTCACCTTATAATTCACCAATATGGGTTGTACCGAAGAAAGCTGACAACTCAGGAAAGAAAAAATGGAGAATTGTATTCGATTACAGAGCACTAAATGAAATAACTGTTAGTGATAAATTCCCAATACCAAATATAGATAGTAGACAACTCTAGACCTTGCAAAAAGATTCCATCAAATCCTGGTTAAAGAATGCGATCAGAAGAAAACAGCGTTTTCCACACCAATGGGTCACTATGAGTTTGTAAGAATGCCATTTGGACTAAAAAATGCTCCCGCAACTTTCCAAAGACTTATGAATTCAGTGCTTAATAAAATCTGCGTTGTATATTTAGATGACATACTTATATTCAGTAGCACCATAGAGGAACATGAAAAAAGTATACAATTAATTTTCAATAAACTCTGGGAAAATAACCTTAAAATACAAATTGACAAATGCAAATTTTTCGCCAAAACCACAAAATATTTAGGCCATATTTTAACTATTAATGGATTCAAACCAAACCCAAATAAAATAGATACAATTCAAAAGTTGAAACTTCCAGAAACTCCCAAACAAATAAAATCATTCTTAGGCGCCACGGGGTATTATAGGAAATTTATTAAGGATTATGCTAAAATAGCTTACGGTATGACAAAGTATTTGAAAAAAGGTGTAAAAACAAACAAGAATGATCCACAGTATCTTGATGCTTTTCATAAACTTAAAAGAGTACTAACCGATCATCCTATTTTAAGATATCCGGATTTTAACAAAAAATTCAAAGTCACAACAGATGCAAGTAATTTCGCAATAGGGGCAGTATTAAGCCAAGATGAACATCCAGTCTGCTACGCAAGTAGAACCCTAAATGAGCATGAGAAAAGATACTCGGCAACTGAAAAGGAACTGTTAGCTTTAGTTTGGGCAGTCAATTATTTTAGACCTTACGTCTATGGAAGAAGATTTGATCTACTCACTGATCATTTGCCATTGAAATGGCTTCAGACAAAATATAAAGGGAAGGATATTAACCCAAGGTTACAACGTTGGCTTTTGAAACTCGGTGAATACGATATCAATATTGAGTATATTAGGTAGGTAGGTAGGTGGTGGTGGCAGCTCTCATATGAGAGCTCACTTAGGCCAAGCTAGGCCCATTGTGGTACCACAGGATCTCTTACCCCTTTTTTTGTTGTTAGGATGTCTCGAACCAGCCCGAACAGGTGATGAAGCGTATTAGGCCCTTGGCGTCAACCTCCGATAAGTCCGCGAGGTTGGCTGTATGGTAAAACCCTAGATGTTTTTTCCGTTTCCTGCAAAGAGCGGGACAAGTACAAAGTAGGTGGAAATTGTTTTTTTCTCCTCTATGTCTCTGCAGAAGTCGTTGGCCAGGTGGCCCAGCCCTAATCTAATAGCGTGGCTACCAAGGATACAGTGACCAGTGATGACTCCGACAACAACCCTGAGCGTGCCCCTATTGAGGTTTAGCAGACTTTTGGTGCGCTTCCAGTCCAGCTTTGGCCAGATCTGTTGCGCTGTCTTGCCTGTCTCTGAGGCCGCCCATGCATTGTTAGCAGCTTTTGTCATCGCTTCCTCTATCACCAGCTTGCAGGTACTCAATGGAATACCTAAGCCGGCGAGTTCTGAGGATAGCTCCTTGGTCGTTCCTTGTCTAGCCAGTTCGTCTGCCCTGCAGTTCCCCGGGATATCTCTGTGACCAGGCACCCATATGAGGTAGATTTTAAGCTGCTCAGCCATCTCATCAAGAGATTTGCGGCAGCTGATCACTGTTTTGGAAGTCAGAACATGAGACCCTAGGGCCCTGATAGCCGCTTGGCTGTCAGAGAGAATGCAAATATCTCGCCTAGAGACAATGCCCTCTTTGATCCAATTCAGGGCAGCTTCAATGGCTGAAACCTCTGCTTGGAACACGCTACAGTGGTCCGGCAGTCTAAAGGAGTAATTTATACTAAGTGAGTCTGAAAAGACGCCTCCGCCAACAGCTCCGTTTAACTTGGAGCCGTCGGTGTAGATCTGGTGTGAGTTCCCTATTAAGGACGCTGAGCTTTCCTCCCAGTTTGTCCTGTCTGGAATGGTGCTAGTGAACTTTTTGTTAAATTGGAATTGGGGGGGGGTGAAGAATCCAGTTCCTCGAACTCCTTTAAGAGAGTAAGTATCCTGGCAAGACCCCTGTTAGACTCCGACCATTGGCCGGTAGCCCGTAGTGACTTGTTATAGTCGCTAATTTCTTGCAGTGTAGATCTAGCGGAATAAGGTGAAGCAAGGCTTCTAAAGCTGAAGTTGGTGTTGTCCTAAGAGCGCCCGTGATGATGACGCAGGCTGCCCTTTGAACTTTGCGAAGGTGTTGGAGGAGCAATGTTTTTCCCAAAGCGTTCCACCATACCAGGCACCCATAGGTTAAGATGGGTCGTACGACAGCTGTGTAAACCCAGTGCGTCATGTTTGGTTTTAAACCCCAGGTTTTTCCCAGTGCCTTTTTGCAGGTGTATAAGGCAATCGTTGCCTTTTTGACCCTATTGAGGATGTTCGGTTTCCAGCTCAATCTCTTGTCAAAAATGATTCCAAGGAATTGTGCTTCATTCTTGAAAGGGATTTCTGTGTTGTTTAATGATAGAGGAGGTATAGGTGGGGGTTTATACTTCCTCGTGAAGAGGACAACCTCTGTCTTCCCAGGGTTGATGCCTAATCCTCGACTGGTAACCCAGCAGTTTACCTTGTTTAGCAGTACTTGCATTAGATCTCTGATCGAGTTGAGAAACTTGCCCGAGACAGTGAGAACTATATCGTCTGCATACGCCGTCACCTTGCCGCAACCCCCTCCCAGGGACTGGAGCAGTTCGTTAACAACCAGGTTCCAAAGGAGGGGGAGAGGACTCCGCCCTGGGGAGTGCCCCTGCTCACCCCTCTCGAGGTAGAGGGGTTCAGCGCAGATAACTCTGCTCTGCAGAAGATTATCCACCCAGTTCACCAGGTTACATTCCACCCCAAGCCTGGCGAGCGCGCCCGTGACGGCTGTAAGCTCGACGTTATTTAAAGCCCCCTCTATGTCCAGGAAAGTTGCTAAGGTGTATTCTTTGTGTTCGAGTGATTTCTCGATCGTGTGGGTCAGGGAATGTAAAGCTGTGTCTACAGATTTACCCTTAATGTAGGCATGTTGACTCTTCGAAATGAGATCCTGCCTAATTGTTTGTCGTAAGTGTAGATCCAGCAATCTTTCTACTGTTTTTAACAAAAAAGAAGAAAGGCTTGTGGGTCTGTAATCCTTAGGTCTAATGTGAGAACTTTTGCCCGCTTTGGGGATGAAAACCACCCGTACTTTGCGCCAGTGTTCTGGTATGTAGTTTAAACCAATACTAGCTGAGAATATTGAATTGAGGAGTGTTAGGATTAACGGTCCGGCATGTTGGAGTTGTGCTGGGAATATGCCGTCTGGTCCTGGTGATTTAAACGGGTGGAAACCAGAGATTACCCATTTAATTTTGTCGATCGATACGATACTGTTTATAGAGGCGACACAGTTAGTGCTGGCTTGAGTTCCTAACAGCCTGTCGTGTTGGCTGATCGGAAAGTGGGTATTTGTAAGAAGTTCAAGTGCTTCACTTTCTGATGATGTCCAAGATCCATCGGGGTTTTGTAAAGCACTTGGAATAAAGGAGGAATAGGCAAGTAGTTTCCTGAGTCTTGGAGTCTCGGAGACACTTTCAATATTGCCGCAGAAGTCGCTCCAGGAGCTTCTCTTAGCATCTCAGCCTTTTCTTGTAGGTCTTGAGGGATTCTTTATAAAGGTCCCAATCTTCTTCAGTTTTGGTCCTCCTTGCTCTGTTAAAGAGAGTCCTAGCGTATTTCCTAAGCTCAGTGTTGTGTTCAATCGCGTGGTCGACTCAAGATTGACATGACCTCTTTATTCCAATAGCGTATACAAAGTAATAGATCTTAAGATCGTAAAGATATGACAACTCTCCCCGCGTTTATTACAAATTCATGGTATGGAAGAGTTTTTTTTTTACAAAACATATTTGGTTTCAAAATTAAGAGCAATTCGAAATTATAAGTTAAAGTGTTGATTCAGAAGGTTATATGTAGTATATATAATTATGCATTAATCAAAACTTAGAGTAGTTAAGTCGTTCTGGTTCCTTTCGCTCCCGTTCCGATCGGCGAATCGTACTTCTATCCGAGGGCGGAGTAGGAACATATGGATTATGCTCCATCTGCGATGATCTCGGTGTCTCGGATGGTTCTGGTTCTGGAGTGAGTGCTGCCATAGCAACGGTTGTTGTTAAGGATGGTTGCTGCTGAGGACGCACAATAGCATTCTTTTCGGTTGCTGTGGTGGTCGTTGGGGATATCTGGTTTCCCACCCTACGCATCTGATCTACATGTCTGGTCCATTGGCGGTTGTCGTCTAGTTGCACATGATAGTGAAGATTGCCTTTCGGTTCTACCACTGTTCCAAAACGTCATTTTTCGGTGGATAGGTAGTCTCGAACCGCGACCTTGTCCCCTTTTTTAAAAAACTTCTTTGGTATGTCATTCAGCGTCTGTCTCAGCCCATTGCCAGGGAGCAATAATTCCAGTCGATTTTGGATTTGTCTACCCAGCATCATCATAGCGGGTGATTTCCCCGTGGTTGGGTGTATGGAACGCCGATATGCCAATAGAAACGTCGATACTTCATTTTCGAATGTAGACGGCTGAACTTTCATAGCCTTCATTTTGTTTTTGAATGTTTGGATGAATCTCTCCACCTGCCCATTTGTTGCTGGATGGTAAGGAGCGCCTTGTTTATGTATAATTCCATTTTCTTTTAAAAAATTTTGAAATTCTAACGAATTGAATTGAGTGCCGTGATCCGACACTAATATGTTTGGGATTCCAAAAGTCGCGAAAATTTGTTTGCATTTTCGTATTGTTATTTCCGTTGTGATGTTTGGTATCATATGGACTTCAGGCCATTTGCTGAATGCATCAACTAGAACCAGAAAATATTTTCCCATGAATGGACCTGCAAAGTCTATATGAACCCTTTCAAACGCTTTACTTGGGGGCAGCCAGCAATGTCCCGTAATTGGTTTTGGGTTCGGTTTGTACGCTTGACACAAGGCACAATTTGCCACTATTTCATTAATGTCTGTGTCCATCTTAGGCCACCAGCAATATGCTCTGGCTAGCGCCTTCATTTTTGATATACCGAAATGCCCGGTGTGTAACTCGGTCAGTACATTTTTACGCAACACACTCGGAATGTAAACTCGTATCCCTCGTAAAAGGCAACCCTGCTGCAGCCCAAACTCCTCTTGGTCGCTTCCGAATCTGTCTTTTGGGTTACAAGCTCGTCCATATTTGAGCGCCTCCATTAGGTTCTTTACCTCTTCTTCTTTTTGCACCGCTTCACGTAAGTCTAACAGTTACTGGTAGGTTATGAATGGCATTCACTTCTATTATATCTACTTCTTCAATCGCATTGTATGTCTTTTTTACAGGTAGACGCGAAAGAGTATCAGCATTTGCATTTTCCGCTGACCTCTTCACCTGTATCTCAAAATTGAAAGATGCTAGAAATATGGCATAATGCTGCATTCGTGTTGTTGTCAAAGTAGGTAACCCCTTATTTGGTGAAAAAATTTGCGATATAGCTCTATTATCAGTGATTAAGGTGAACTTTGTGCCAAATAGGTATTGATGAAACTTCCGAACCCCGAATATGATACCATAGGCTTCTCTATCGATTTGGCTGTATTTTCGTTGTGTATCGTTGAGTGTTTGTGATGCAAATTGTATTGGCCGTTCAATTCTGTAGTTGTCAATTTGGCTTAACACTGCACCCACTCCCACAGGGCTCGCATCCACTGCTAGCAGTAATGGCAGCATCGGGTCATAGTGCCGAAGCACCGTATCGGACTGCATTTGCTTTTTTACTTCCTCAAACGACCGCTTGCATTTCGTGTCAAAATTGAACTCGACATCTTTGTGTAACAGCTTATTCAATGGGTAAAGTATTGTACTCATATTTTTGATGAAACGGCCATAATAATTACCCATACCCAAAAAACAACGGACCTCGTCTTTGTTGCGTGGAATTTTCATATTTTGTATTGCCTCGACTTTACATTTGAGCTTGTCGATACCATTTTTATTTATAATATAGCCACAATACTCAATTTTTTCTTGCATAAAATCGGATTTTTGCAAATTGACGCGCATGTTGTGCTTTTCTAAACGCCGCAGTACCTCCACTACTCTTTGTGTATGCGTTTCGTCATCTGGAGCCGTGATTTTTATATCGTCCAGGAAAACCTTTACCCCCGTAATGTCACTTAGCAGTTGCTCCATAAGGCGCTGCCACTTTGCTGGCGCACATGCTATGCCAAACATCAGTCGTGTTGGCTGATATAACCCTTTGTGGGTACTCAACGTTAGTAAGGGCTGGTCCTCGGGGTGGACTTCTAACTGCAGATAGGCTTTATGGAGGTCGATCTTTGTAAATTTGTCACCCCCTGCCATGCTACTGAATAACTCGTCTATTGTCGGTAATGGGTGTTCATCGACTAGCAATGCTGGGTTAATTGTTACCTTATAATCCCCACACAATCGCACGGAGCCATCCTTTTTCGGCACTACAACCACAGGCGTGGCCCATTCGCTTTTGTCCACTTTGATCAGCAACCCTTCTTGCGTCTGATTCTCCAATTCACGTTCTACGGCTGTCAACAAAGCAAACGGTATACGCCTTGCCTTCATGCTCTTTGGTGTCACATTCGGTTTCAAGTAAAGTCTTGCTTGGAACCCCGTAATTTTCCCTGTGGAGTTTGAAAACAGCCGACGAAATTGCTCTATTAACCTTTTCATTGGAACCGCACCCACCTGTATTTTGTTCACCGCTTCGGATTTCTTCGCATTCTGGCTAAGGATGCTAGGCCAGTTGAGTCTTACTACGTGTAGCCACTCCCTTCCCAGTAAAGGCTGTCTATCCGAACGCACGATGTATAATTTGGCTTCCTTTGCATCTTTTCCTCCTTCAACTTTCACCCAGATGTAACCCAAGCACTCGATGGCAGTTTTACAATAACTATATAACTTTAAGTCCGACGGCTGCACTTTATATTTTGGAAAGTGCTTCTGAGCATCCTCCATGCTAATAATCGTCACCGGCGAGCCTGTGTCAATTTCAAAATACATCTTCTTGCCTTCCACTTCCACGTTGCATGTGATTTTTTCTCGTTTTCTGTCTTGGTCTTGCTCTTCTAATTGAAATAATTCTTCCACCAAAACATCAGGTGATCGCGCCAATGTTGCTTCTTCGTCAATTTTGCATACTTCTTTCTTTTCTTTGAAACATACCTTCCGCAGGTGCCCCTTTTTCTTGCAAAAGTGACAAGTCGCATCTTTATACTTGCACTCGTTCGCCAGGTGGGAACTATTACCACAGCGGAAGCACTGTTTGCTCTTATTGTCCTTGCTTTTCATCTCCTTTTTCTCACTTTGTTCTTTTTGGCTCTGTTCGTAAGTCGCTTTATTTTTCTTGTGGATCTTATTCACCGTATCTTCCGCTGTGCTTATTTGTTGGTGTAATTCCATTCCGCTCGTTTCTGCTGTTTCATACGCACTGGCTATTTGAATGGCGCTCTTCAGCGTCAGGTTCTCCCGTTCAAGCAATCGGTTTTGTATATTTTGGTTTCTTAACCCAAAAACAAATTGATTTCTGATCGCCGTGTCAATGTAATTACCGAAATTGCAATTTGTTGATAGCTTTCGCAAGGCAATCGCGAATTCCGAGCACTTTTCTTCTTTACGTTGCTTTCGCAAGTGGAACCTATAGTTCTCCAAAATTTCATTTGGTTTTGGATTAAAATGCTCTTCCAACAGTTGCACCACCTCCGTGTACTGCATGTCTTCCGGTTTAGCTGGCATCGCTTTGTCGCACAGCACATTGTAGGCTTGTATTCCCATGTAGTGTAGTAGCAAGCTGTGCTTCTTTCTTGCGTCTGCGCCGAAAATCTCCATAGCATTTTCGAAGCGTTTCACCCAACGATCCCACGTTGTTATTTGGCTGTCGAAAGCTTCAAAATTAAAAGCACGTGCAGGTATCACCTGCACCGCCGAACTCTCTTGTTGGTTGGGCATCGTTCGTAAACTCGTCGCCAATTGTTGTGTTCAATCGCGTGGTCGACTCAAGACTGACATGACCTCTTTATTCCAATAGCGTATACAAAGTAATAGATCTTAAGATCGTAAAGATATGACACTCAGTAAGATCATGGTTCCACCAGGGGGGTTTATATTTCCCTCTGGGCATGTACTTAGGGCAGGCGAGGTCTTGGGCCTTAGAAAATGCTAGAGTAAGTTGATTAACAGCCGATTCTAGCATCGTTTGGGTGTTTATTTCAGAGATTTGAATCGCTTTGATGTGCCTATACACTGTGCGGGTAAACAGCTCCCAGTTTTTTTTCCTGGGGTTGTTTACTGCTTTAACCCTCTGGGGGTCGCTGTCAAGAGTGAACTCTATATACCTATGGTCGGAAAAAGAGTGTTCGTTGGAGACCCTCCAGTTCCTAACCCTATCGGCTGTATTCACAGAGGCAAGGGTGAGGTCTAGAACCTCCTCCCTATTTCTGGTTACAAAGGTTGGAGTGCGCCCTATATTGCACACAAAAAGGTTTGTGGTAGAAATGTAATCGAAAAGTGACTCACCTCTATCGTTGATGTCTGTGCTTCCCCAGATACAGTGGTGAGCATTCGCGTCGCATCCAATCACGAGCACGGTGTTGGTCTTGGCGGCTTCGGTAACCAGATTCCTGACTGGATCCGGTGGTGGAGGCTCTGGATGGTCATGAGCCATATAACAAGACGCAATCCAGTGGCGTCTCCCCTTAAGCGTCAGGGAGATGGAGACCAGATCGTCGTTACTGAAATTAGGGAGTGATTAGTGATTTCTTCACAAGGATACAGGATATGGGTCTACCTGTGCTATTAGCATGGACCAGCCTGTAGTTTGTCGCTCCCAATCCACAAACCTTGTTGGCTACGAGCCATGGTTCTTGTATGAGAGCGATGTCGTCTCCGCCTTTAGAAAGGCGGAGGAGTAGTGCAGCCGAAGCCGCTTTAGAGTGGTGGAGATTTATCTGAACTACTCGGACCATTGTCTATTTCGCTCATATCCACCTCCACCACAGTAGCGTCGAGGTCATCGTCAGTTTCGGCGAGAAGCTCGGACTCCCTCCAGAAATTCCCAAAAGCCGTGACCATCTCCGATCCCGAGGAGATTGATTCCGCCCGGGATAGGCGACGTAACGGCTTCGAGGAAGACGGTTGGTCATCTTTCGCCTCGTTTGCCAGGGTAGTCGTCTCGGCTGGAAGCCCCTGCGGGCCACCTTCGCCGGGGTCCGTCGTGGCTGGCAGCCCTCGTTGGCCGCCTTCGCCGGAGTCCGTCGAGGCTAGCAGCCCCTGGGGCCACTTTCGCCGGTTTCGGTCTGCTCGTCCTTTCTGTACACCCTCAGCCGAAGGCCACGACACCATTGGACTTTGATAGGTGCTCAAGGGACTCCTTGTTCACAATTATAGTGGCACAACGAGACCCCTTGAGCTCCTCCAATTTGGCAATTTTCCAATTGTGCGTGGGTATCTTCGGGTTGGACAACTGGAGTGTCTCAAGGACTCTTGCTGGAACCGTGGGTTTTAGTGGGATCCAGGCTCTGGTCCTTGGTCTGCTGGGGATCGATTCCCTGGGTACTACCTCGAGTTTTGCACCCGGCCAGATCTCTCCCGTCCTGGACATAGCCACGCAGAAGAGATCCAGGGCCCTCTTGTCCGCACACGCAACCAGCTTTACGTGGCCTTGATGCCAGCCGCACATCTGGTATTGTGGCACCGGGCCCGGATTCTCCCTCATGACGTCCAGAAAGATGTCGGCGAGGAAATCTTCCACCAGTTTCTAATTTTCGGGAGTAATACTTCCGTCAGGGTCGGAGCGGTCAACGACCGCCATAACGAGACTGTTCTTCAACATGTCGCTGTAGGTGGTTGCTGTTCTGTGCGAGCTGCGCACCTTTTTGGCGATCGGGGCCTCTTCCTCTGTAGAACGCTGCCTTTTGGCGGCGGTCTCAGTGGTCGGTGCCGCGTCGAGCTCCGCTAGCCTAGCAGTAGCCCAGGAATAGGACTCTTTTTCTTTTTGAGCCCTGCGGTTCTCTGGGATACATTGTATCCGTTCGGGTACTCGCTTGGCACTCTGGCGCTCTCTGTAGCGGACTTTGGAGTCCTTAATTTGTCGAGTGCTTGCTGTTACCACAGCTCCGCCATGTTTGTTGCTGTTGCTGGACGGAGGTCCGGCTTTGGCAACCACAACGTTGCTGGGGTCAGCTGCAGCTCTGATGTTTATAGGTTTAGTTGCGGAGGCAGAGCCTTGGCATGAAGTCTTCTGATCAACCAAGGATGCTCCTTTTTTGGCGGTGGGCGCTGGCTTGTCTGCTTCACCCATCCCCGGCTTTTTAAGAGGGCCGGCCTCTGGTTCCGTCAGTGTTCGTACGTTTGTTTTTGGTTTTGTGTTTTTTGTTAATTTGTCCATAGTTATGTCCCACGAGTGGCGGAGAAGGGGTGGTCCACCTGTGCAGAGATCCGCAGTGCACAGGTAAGGCTGATACTCCGGAGGGCGCCAGGTATCCGGATACTCCGTTCGAGACTGGGCTATTTGAAAGGGCCCCCAGCCAGGCTGACCATCGGCACGGGTCGTATGACACCTTGGTCCAGCCCTTACCCCGATCCTATGGAATGAGCATCAACCTAACCTACCGACCGGACTATTGAAGAGTGGGGTCAGTGGAACGAAGCTCACTCCCTTAGCTGGCTATCACCAAGGTGAACTGTTTAGCCATTACCAGCCGGCACCCACGTGGAGGGTTTGGAGGAGGATTTTTGCCGACCTTGAGTATATTAAAGGTAAAGAAAATACCTTAGCCGACTTTCTGAGCAGACTTAATAGTGATACTGGTGATATTTGCTTAGTGAATCACACTTCTCAAGAAGGTGAGGACAATTATAGTAGAATGGCAACTATCCATTCCCAAGAAGAAGAAGACGATGACCACTTCCAAATTTTGGATACTGCCGTTAATCGATTCAAAACGCAAATTATTTTATGCGAACACAAAATAACAGAAAGCGAGGTAATAGAAAATAAACGAAAAATTTATATCAGCCAAGATGATATTAACAGCGGTTACATGGTAGACATATTTCGCAAACATCTGAAAGGTGGTAAAATCGGAATATTTTCGGAACTTTCCGATGGAGAGTACAATTTAGTTCAGTCAAAATTGATAGAACTCTATAGGAAAAGTATGCAGTTCTACAAAGGTACTTATCACGCAAAAGATGTGAATGATGCAGATGAGGCATATCGCTTTATCTCCAAGTACCACAAGAACGAAACTGGACATGCCGGGATAAAGGAAAATTACCTCGGACTTAAAAAGATAATTTTTATTAAAAACCTGAAACAATTAATACAAAAGTTTATTAACAACTGTGACGTATACAATAAAGCAAAATATGACAGAAACCCGATCAAACCCAAACTTAATTACACAGAAACACCGAACAACACTAATAAAATTGTTCACATTGACACGTTCACTACTCGTATTTCAAAACATAACTTCATTACTTTTATAGATGCATTTTCAAAATTTGCTACAGCATTGCCTTTAGAAGACAGGAATAGCCTAACATTGGTAGCAAAACTAAGACTGTACTTCTCTATAAAGGGTAAACCGAGAAAAATCATCGCGGATAATGAATTTAATTGCACAAACGTGAAACATTTTTTAAGCTCAGAAAATATTGAAATTCATTTCACCAAACCCAATAGCCATACTGGTAATTCGGATATAGAAAGATTCCACAACACAATAGGAGAAAGAATGAGAATTGCTAACCTTGAAGAAAAGGATTATCAACACAGGAGAAAATGTACAAAAATATAGAATATTATAATAAATCAATTCATTCCACACTTAGAGCTAGACCAATAGATATTGCAAACGGCAAAGTAGAAAAGGATGTTATATATAATAGGCTAAAATGCGCAAAAGAAAGTACAATAAATAGAATCAACATACAGCTGCGGCAATTAGAATAGCACCACCACAAGAAACGAAATTGTATTCAATAAAAAGGCCTAACCAATTCATTTTATTTATTTTAGATTATAGTTTAAAATACCGTTACAACATAAGTCAACTTTTCAGAAGTCAAAATGTTACATAAAGTTTATATTTTCAGAAATTTTTTACGTTTTCAGCAAAATCATATAAAAGGACACGGCAAAAAAAATAGCACTTTTATTTCTTTGTGCATGAATATCAAAAAATACTAAAGGAAGGAATTTATTTCTTTGTAGCATAAAATCGACGTTAAAAATTATAATTAATTAATATTTTGTTGCGTGGCCATTGTTGGCAATGGCCACGCATTCTTGGCATGGAGTTAACCAAATTTTGGCACCGCGCGACCGGAATCGCATCCCAAGATTCTTTAGTAGCAATCCAAAGAGCTTCATTATTTGTTGGATTTCGCTTTGAAACTGCCTTCTTCACATCGGTCCATAAATTTTCAATCGGATTGAGGTCCGGCGATTGTGCAGGCCAATCCATGACAGTAACCGAGTTGCGTTTGAACCACTTTTTAGCTTTCTTGGAGGTATGTTTAGGGTCGTTGTCCTGTTGGTACACCCACAGTAACGGCATTTCCTCTCTCGCATAAGGTAGCATCACATTTCGTAGTATTTCCACATAAACATTCTGATCCATAATAGTTTTAATCCAATGTATGGGCCCAACGCCGTAATAGGAGAAGCATGCCCATATCATTATGCTAGAGCCACCATGTTTGATTGTTTTTGTTGTGAACTTTGGATCGTACTCAGCATTAGCAGGCCTTCTTACATAAAGACGAGAACCTCTGTTGCCATATAAGACGATCTTACTCTCATCCGTCCATAGTATGTTCCTCCATCGTTCCGCTGGCCAGTTCAAATGCTCTAGCAAACTGCTTTCGTTTTTTCACATGCTTGCTACTTAAGAGAGGGGCTTTTCTTGGACTGTGGGCTTTCAGGTTATGATCTCTTAGCTTGCTGCGAACAGTTGTAATGCATGCAGTTATATTCAGCTCCTTTTTTAGCTCCGTGGCAGCTTTAAATGGTTCTTTTTTGCTCAGCCTGATTAAACGTTTAACGCTTAGAGGTGATATTGCGCGCTTTCGGCCACGTTTCTCGGGTTTCGCCGTAAATATTAATGCATTCCGAATCATTTTATTTGAGCATTTAAGAATTTTCCTTACATCCGAATATGTGCTGCCTTCCGAAATCATGTTTTTTATGATTTTACGTTGTTCAGTAGTGCAGTGTTTTCCACGCCCCATTGCTGCTAAAAAATTCATATTAATTGACTTGTTTTTTTACAGAAAACTGCAAAAAGTGTACGAACTTGAAGAAATTTATACTTTTAATTTGATATTTATAAGGAAATTATTGCTCTTCGTGAAAAGATGTATGAATGGTGCTATTATTTTTGCCGCACTGAGCTGCACTCTGTTCATGAAACTGCTTTATATAAAAAAGGTGTCAAACTTTTAAGTAATGGAACCCTACTTATATAAAGAGAGTAGTACGTATAACGGTATTTTACAGAAATAAACGAAAATATAGCGACACGTAATTTTTTCTTATAGGAAATAGTTATATTGGTTTACCGGTGCTATTATATTTGCCGCAACTGTAAATAGGGAAGAATGTACAGACAATCGGAAGGAAGGCTACGTAAAAAATTACAAAGCTTTACGGCATAAAACCGAACCTAGATTTAGAAAACTTAAACTAGAAAATGTACACCCAGTCAACATTAAAAGACCAACAAAATTTGTAGATGAAATGGATATTGCTGGGTATAACAATGGCTCTGCTGCTTCCAGTAACAATAGCAACATTGGACATTCAACCCATTCATGAGGAAAACGGCTATGTGGAAATCAGTAGTGAATCAAAGGAAATAGTCGTTTCAACGAACCTAATAGTTAGTTCACGTAGTTGATCCTCGGGAAATACTACTACTTATTAATAACCTTACTTTTAACGTAAATGTACTTATGAAACCACATCGCGAACTAATTCTAAATGAACTACACATATTAAAAACCAAAGTAAAAACCTTAATTCCAAAACCAATCGTCAGTAGAAACAAGAGGGGTTTAATCAATTTTGTTGGCACCGCTTACAAGTATTTGTATGGAACAATGGACGACAATGACCGGAAAGATATAGAGGACCACTTAAGAACTGTTGATACGTACCAACCTTCACAATTCTTTAACAAATCTAAATCAACAAATCAAAGTTAATGACTATTTTCAGAAAACGTTTAAATACTTAAAAAATATGATGGAGAACTACAGACGAACAATACAGGCATATATAAATGCAACAAAGAAATCAATAAAAGATGCACTATCAAACAATTTCTTCAGCGAACAAATTTTACGAATTAACATATTAAAAGAAAAAATTGATCATATTCAAGATAGCATTGTCTCAGCGAGAAGTGGGTTGTTGCATCCGGGTATCTTAACCAATGAGGAAGTCGACACATATAATATCGACCTGCATAAACTCACACATTTGAAAATATGTGCAATTGAATACGCACAGAAAGTCGAAATACAAAACTTTTCACAAAAATTAACATTTGATGAAATTGTACTTAGAAATATCGAAAACCTTAAAGAGACCAAAGAGTTGCAATACCACAAAAAAGTTATATATTCTGTTTCAACACTTATGATAATTTTAATCACTGTTGCCATCATAACAATAATA
Organism: Melieria crassipennis; assembly: GCA_963668005.1. Classification (NCBI taxonomy): domain Eukaryota; kingdom Metazoa; phylum Arthropoda; class Insecta; order Diptera; family Ulidiidae; genus Melieria; species Melieria crassipennis. The sequence continues at coordinate 32,127,291 of OY764963.1, read as the reverse complement.
ATTTTGTTGAAGAAACAAAACAAAATGAAAAGCGAATTTGTAAACAAAACCCGGGAGTGTTTTGAGTTAAAGAATCTTAAGATAAACAAAAATGTAAACTAGTATTTAAGAGGATATTTTTGAACAATAAAGCAGAACATATATAGACTCTGAAGAGATCAGTCGTTTTCAATTAAAAACGCAATTCACGCGGTTTTTAGAGTTGTAACGAACGGGAGCAAAATTCAAGGGTTTATTTTTAGAGTTGTAACGAACGGGAGCAAAATTCAAAAATGTATTTGTTACGTATCAGCCGTTGTATCAGCAACATTTATTTTCACAAAACAAAACACAACGCACGTACTTTTTTCAAGCTGAACGACGACCCCAAAAACACATCTTTCAAACTGCCTTTCATGTTACGGAAAAAAGCTTTCAAGATAGTAGCTAGAATAGCAAATGGTCTTTCCAAAGATTTTTGTACTTCGAAAGATTGAAGTGAGTTGAAAGATAGTTGCCAGAATATCCCTGTTAATCTGGTTATTTGCTTCGTGCATTCGCTTATGAGTTTCGCTGTTCCGACCTGAACGTGCAGTTGCATATCTTTGTACTGGCTGTGTATCTGGTTTCTAGTAGTTAAAAGCGATAAAATCGCCCAAATTAATTGCCATAAGTTGGTTGCATGGCATATGTCAAGAAAAGGTGAATTATCAAGTAAACCTAAATTGCTCTAAGGGTACGATATATGCTTCATGCCTCAATGACATTCCGGGTCAAGAAAAAATTGATAACATGAAGAACCAAGGAGTTATCGCAAAAAAAAAAATTGTTAATGGTAAAACTACTCCCAGTGGTGTGGTGCTTTTGTCGTTCGACCGTTGTAAACTTCCCGAAAAAGTAGAAGTCTCATGGCTTATAGTACGTGGTAAACCCTTGAATCCCATGAAGTGCCGAAATTGCCAGCTGCTTGGTCACACAAGTAAGCGCTGCAACAACAATCCACAGTGCGAGGTATGTTAACTCACACCGCTTGTCACGTACATTCTGTACTAACTGCCCGGCGATCACCCCGCTTCCTCTAAAATCTGCCCAAAATGTATACAGTCGAAGCAGATCTTAAGAATTAAAACTGAAAATAAATGTACAATGCGCGAAATTATACAGAGCTCAAGCCCCCGCCATTCTCAACCACTCATTTGCCATTGTAGTCAAATACTCTTTAACAAGCGACACTCTCAAAGGTCTTCTCTATTTCCCCAACTGCACAAACGGCCACAACCCCCCTTCATCGGCAATACCCAACCCCAAAATAATCACCTCTTCCACCCAGAACTCAAATACCGAACAAGCTCTCCAGGAAGGACCATTACTAAGAATAAATCACAACGTAATCTACCTGCTACTAAAAACAATAACGCTGAAGCTGCAATCTTCACCACAAATTCTACCACGAGCATTTTCCATCCAAACACCACAGCTTTCAAACACCACTCTCTTCATTCTGCAAGTAATTTTCATTCTCTTAGCACCACCACCAACACTGCCTCTCTTAATACAGCTTTGAACACCCACTCCTCCAACTGAGTTTCACGCAACTCTCTTGCACAAAGTAAAACCCACACCACAAACCTACAAACCTCTCCCCCACAGCCAACTACCTTCGACACTATCATATCGGACGAACACTGGTTGCCACTAAGCATTTTTGTCCCCTACCAAAATTGGTCCAAAATCAATCTCAGCCTACCAAAATAAATGTGCTATACAAAAATTTTGTTTTACTGCATTATAATTTTATCTGGATCACCATCCACTAAATTTTGAAATCAAAGGAAGGAGAGTTAAATTTTCTTTAGAAAGGACTAAGCCTAGGCGTATACGGAGACGCAGGCCGCACAAACAGCACAGCGGAACGCAGTTCAGTTTTCTGTAAATAGTGCAGCGACATAGCCGCGTGCGGCGGAGAGACGTGCCTGCGCACACCTGCGTCACGTTGTAGTTGAAATACAGTTTCCTACGCGAAGCCGAAACGTTAGCTTGCAAAAGTTGAAGAACTAATTGAAAAAGTGCGTGAACAGCCGATATTACACCCATATTATATTATACAGGTTCTATTTCAAAGTCTAATTGAGACAAATAACTCGTATTGCTGGGTTTATGGAATGAATACGGAACACGTGTGCTGGTTTTACGAGATTCGTATACGCAGTTCACATATTTTCTGCGTCACACAGTTTCATTTGCGCTGCGCTGCCCTGTGCTGTGCTGCGCGGCCTGCGTCTCCGTATACGCCTAGGCGTTATAATCTCTAATAGCTTAAGATCTTCCCTGCAGAGACGTTTGAACTTTTGCATGTAAAATTTGTTCACAAGCTACAGAGTAATTTTAAAATCATAAAAAAATTAATAGAACATTTATTAATGCAGTGTGTTGCCTACCAACATTCCTTGAACATCACAACAAACCAACCAACCTACCAAAGCCTTACTTTATGAAACGAAGCTACCAATTTTGGTCCAATTGGACCAAAACGGCAACACTGACGACGACACATAAACTCTTATTTTATACTATCTTTCTAACTATTACCAAAGAATATGAAGTAATATAGAACGCGCATCTCATACAAGCAAACGCGTTGTATGGCGGGTACTGCTGGTAGTACCCTCTGTTATTGACAGCAGAACCCTCTGTTACTAACAGCAGGATTCTCTGTAACTTCAGCGTAACATGAGAGTAGAAGCAAAGAAAATAAACCGCTCCTTCGCTGCAAGAACGTCATAACTCAAAAAAATTTTTTTTTCAGTTTATGGCAACCCTGTGTGTATCTGCATATGATCTTTTATCTGTCATAACCACTTTGTAAAATATTCAATACTTTGCTCACAAGACGACATGAAACTTTTTTTGATACCTTGAACTGCCTGTAATGGTAAACTTTAAAATTGAATTTTCTCGGAATGATGTAGTTTTGAGTTATGACGTTCTTGCAGCGAAGGAGCGAAACATACGAAGGCTTATGGGTTGCGCTCTTTGGTTGCGCTCCCTGCAGCGAGTCTGCGTCATGGTTGCCACTGGCCTAAAATGTTTCCTACCAAAATCTTTTATAAAAAGTTACCAAAAGTTACAAATGTTTTTAATGTATTTTGTATTTCATAACAAAGGTACATGCAGTACATGCGTGTATAAACCGCTAGATTAAAGAAACACCAAATTTGAAAGGATTGCCGCAACATTTTATTTTTACAACATAAACAATTATAAACATAAAATGTTGCGCCAATCTTTTCAAAAATTTGGTTTTATAAATAAATTAAAATTTATAAATAAAAAAAACAAATTTTCTTGTCTATTACTTCAAATCAATTTTTGATTGCAAAAGTTACCAAAATGAAAATAATGTTACCAAGTTACCAAACAGTTTAAAAGTTACCAATTTTGGTAGAAAGTTACCAATTGTGACAACCGTGGTCTGCGTTAGCACACTGCTGCGGCGTGGGATCATTGGGAGATGAAGACGATATGCTGATGTTGTTGTTGCGCTGGCGAAAAGCTGAAATTGTTGAATTGAACAATTTCTATTTCTGGCTGGCTTTTGTTCTTCTTCTATAAGCCTGCACGGCGTCGCATATTGCTCCCGAACTTACTGCCGACTGTAGTGTGCGCAAAATCATAGAAAAGAAAATAAAATATGGTTGGCATGGCGACTTAAATGATCGCTACAAGCAATAACAAATAAATAATAATAAGTAATCATTAAAGACAATTAAAAAGAGAAATGGAAAGGAAGAACTTTTTTATTAGCTCGCAATAATTGTTAAAGTCCCGTTGTTTGTAACTTTTTTTTACGGCGCACATATAATGTTTGCGTAAATGAACTAAAATCATAAAATATAGGATTTTAAATTTACTGTCCCAGTATTCGTCAATGAACCATTCTGAAGTAAAATTCTTGCATTAGTCGGATATATGTACATATATACCTCAATACCAAGTGGCTAAATGAGTGCTGTCATAAGTGATCTGTCGATCCCAGCGCTAATCCCTTCCTTTCCTTATCCTTTTGTACTTATGTTTCCCCCTATTTTCTGCTCCCCGGCTTCAGCCGTTTGTATCGTTTAATGTTTATTGTCTTTCCTGTCACTTGTTATTCACCCGTCTAACAATAAAGACATCCCAAAACACAACCCGAAAACCCCCAACGTTTTATTTACACCGCCCCGCCGCGCTCGATTCAACATGGTCCTTCGAGCCATTCACGAATGAGCCGCGAATATTTTTACGAACAAATAACAATTAAAAATCAAAGTGACAATTTACAAGTGAAAAGTGATAAACAAATAAAAAAATAAAAAAAATAAAAAATTACAATTAAACAAAAACCAAACACAAAGAGTGACAACGCAACAAACAGTGAAACAAACCAAACGTGCGACGACGTAAACCGTACACAAATTTCAAAATTAAAAACAAAAAACAAACAATACAACAACCAGACATAGTGCAGTGCAGTGACATCAGGGAAACCAAAAACACGGACTACATTAAACACAAGGGCAGCAAAACTTAAAAACAACAACAAACACACCCAAAGAGAACACAAACGAGAAAAGCACTGCAAACAGCAACAACAGCAGAACAACATAGCAGCGAACAAGCAGCGGCCAGACAACACACAACTAGTAGAGGAGATCCCCATTCTCGGGCACTGGGCCCCCTTAAGATAAGCCCACAAATTTTTTATGAAAAATTAACAAATTAATTAACAATACACATACACTAACACAAACATATATTAAACAAAATATATATAATAATGCCATTCCCTAAAATCCAGTTAAAAAATATATACTGGTACCCCGCCACTGTTCGCTTATCGCAGTAAGCAATCCCGCTACTGCGCATAATTTTGCGTTTTTGTGTTCGCATTCCCCTACGCAGGCAAAGCAGCAAAAACTCCCGCTGCAGCCTGCTTCCCACTTTTTTCAAATTTGCACACATTTCCCCTAATTTTGCTTTGTGCATATTTCAGATCAGCAGCAAGCACTCCAGCTGCTGATCTCCCAATCTTTAACTTACACCCAGTTTATCATTTTCCTTTGTGCGATCACCGCTGGCAAAGCAGCAAAACTCCCGCTGCAGCCAGCATCCAACAGCACGCACTTCCCTCCTTTTGCGTTACGCTTGCACTCTCCCACTTGCATTCAATTTCGCGTTTCGCTTTGTGCGATATACGCAAGCACCAGCAGCAAGCACTCCCGCTGCCTCCAAGTGTACTCATATTTATCGTACTTCTGCCAAGCAATTCTTTCGCTAGCAGAAGTAAACAACGCAAGCACAGTGGGACGAGTCGCCTTATTCTGCAGCATATTGACCAATTTTCTAGGACTTAGAAAATTTTCAATACTGCTGCACATATACTCATACACTGCTCGTCTGCTGCCACCCCAAGGGCATACAGTGGGACAAAGATCTCCCAATCGCACACAAAAAATTTTTTTTACACACAAATTTGGTTTTTGCTTTTTTACTTATATTAACACACTAAAACAAATAATCACATACACATACATATATATATTTATACATATTTATACACACACATATTTATATACATACATACGTGTATATTCACACACATTCAAATTCACATTCCCATACAAAACAAAATTAACTTTTTCACAAATAAAAACACATTTTTACACACATTTGACTACACATTTATATTATATTTATATTCTAGTACATATAGTACATTCCCCATTCGTCTACATACATTCCCTATTCGCATTTACAAATTTTACTTGTGTCCCATATACATATATATTTACATAGGTATATATTACACATACACGGGTGTAAACTTTTTTACTCGACAGAGATACAAATTCGTTTCAACGAATTTTCCCATTCCCAACTCTTCCCATACACAATTATCGTTCGCGCGGACGCGGTTAGACTACACGTCTATTTTTCAAACCCCTTATACTTATATTTATTCAAACTTTTTACCCTCTGTCGAGCTGTTCTAAGCAAAATGCCTGCTGAGCGATCCCCTAAACGCCAGCTTGTCACAATGGAGACTCCTTCCCCCAGATATCCAAAGTCAGCTAACGCACGTTTGACAGTTCCTGTCACTCGGGAGCCACCAAACACTCGCTCCAAACTCTCTAGTCCCAAAGCAACCGATCCCAGTGTTGCCAAATTCATTTTCGAGTCCGATAGACTCGTGCAATTATGCACAAAATTTTCATCGGCTCCCATTGACGATTTGACCAAATCCCTGGTCGAAATTAAGCAGAAAAATCTGCAAGCTCAATGGGATAGGCTTATGCGCGCACATGAGGCAGTCTTCATTGCTGAAGACAACAGCCAGCCCGACGGTTTCAAAGAGTCGGCTAGGCAAAAAATCGACGCCTGCACAGACCAGTATGAGTTGTGCATGGCTCAGATGTTGGACATCATTGAGATGCTCCAAGCTCAGTCCCCCCAGCCCGCTGCGCATATGGAACCGGTTCGACCCCTAGAACCAGAAATTTGCCTACAAGTTCCGCCTTGTGATACCGAAACCTTCTTCGGGGGCTATGAGCAGTGGCCGTCCTTCCGGGACATGTTTACGGCAGTATACATTAACCACCCCCAGCTCACTCCAGCCCAAAAATTGTATCCGATACAAAACGCAAGGCAAAGCCGGTGCTATTGTTAAGCAATATGCATTAACCGATGAGAATTTCGGGCTCGCGTGGGAAGCCCTTAGATCCCGCTTCGAAAATAAACGCATACTCGTTGATACTCAAATTCGATCCCTCCTGAATATCGCTCCTGCCCACTCCGAAAATAGTGAGGCACTTCAGCGGATCCAGAGTACTATAAACAATTGTCTGTCTGTTCTCAATACTCAGGCCGTAGACACTGACAATTGGGATCCGCTATTGGTTTACATATGTTGTACCAAATTGCCCCAAGAGACATTTGCTCTATGGGAGCAATCATTGACATCCCGGAAGGATCTGCCACCCTGGTCGCAAATGGATGAGTTCCTGACCGGCAGATATGAGGTACTTGAACGGCTGCATAGCATTCGCCCTGCTAAGCCAAAACCACAGCCCTCTACTTCCAATGTCCTCCCAAATCGGCCAAACAAATCCCTAAATTATCATACTCAAGTAAAAAGGGACTTCGCGTGCAAACTATGCAACGCAAACCATCCCATACGGACTTGCCAGAGCTTCAAAAGACTCACCCCCCAGAGTCGATTAAAAAACGTTAAGAAGCACAATCTCTGCGTAAATTGTCTTGCGACATCTCACCTTGTTGAGAACTGTACAAGCAATTTTACGTGCGTATATTGCCAAATGAAGCACCATTCCATGCTTCATTTCCCCAAAGGCAATGCGCAGCCCTCTCAATCGCTCAATCGGTCACATTCGACCACTCCACAGGTCGCAACAGCTCCAAAACCAACGCACAACAACTCCGCAACTCATTCCCCCCTTTCGGATACGCAACCCCGCACATCGTCCAGGCAAAGTACGCCTCAAGTACAAGCCCTCCACTCCACTAATGGCACCCAATCCCTTCTGCCTACGGCACTGGTGTCTATTGAGCACTCAGGAAAGTTGTTTAAGGTTCGAGCGTTGATCGACCAAGCCTCTCAGCGTACCTTCATTTCCTCGAAGGTCCAGAAACGCCTCAAATTGCCAATCGAGAAATCCCCCTTCCAAATCTCGGGCATGGGCGGTCAGATTGTGCAAAATGCTAATCATACATGCTTCTTGACATTGGCAGTCCCTCAAACGAGCACGAAACTCCCCGTGCAAGCAATCGTGCTCCAAGAGCTTACGAAATTGCTCCCACCTTCCAATATAAACCCTCCCAATTTGCAACATTTTGCCATGCTAGATCTCGCTGATCCAAACCCCTTCGAGACAGCGCAGATCGATGTAGTGATTGGCAGTGATCTCATCCCGCAGATCATGCTCGAAGGTATCCACCGGAATGTATGTGGCAGCTTACTTGCTCAGCATACAGTATTCGGTTGGGTATTAAGCGGTCCAGTAAGGTAAATGCGCCTAATTCCGTGCTAGTCCCTAATTCCGTACTATCCTGGCGAGCAAAGTTTAAGGCGAAAAAATAAGATATTGGCAGCACTTTCTAAGGAAATTTTTTTCCACGAATTCATTATAATATTTCGAATTTCATGTCAAGAACTGTATGTTCATGATTTCAATTAAATTTTGCTTCCTTATCTCATTTATCTGAAAAGTGGTGTTGAAAGCGCACGTGTGAAGTTTTGTTCAGTGAAAACACTTAAGGCCGGTGCAAAGATTTTGTAAGAGTGTAAACATTTGTTGGTAAGTACAAATATACTTTTTTATAAATGAATTGGTGAATTATGTCTTTTATTTTTATTCTCTTGAATAATAAAATAGTTTTTTGTGGAAAATTACGGTAAAATCGTGATTCATTGATAGCACGGAATTAGGATCACTGGATATCTCAAGTGTGCCTAATTCCGTGCGTAGAACGGAATAAGGAAAATATGGAAAACTTCTTTTTTACATTTTTCTTGCCACATACAATTAATTTAAGCAAAATTGTAACATTCAGTCAATAGAAAATATTACAAATATACATGGAATCCAATTCCGGCGTATGATTTTACTTAAAAATAAGTAAATTTAATCAAATGGAAATTTGAATAATAATGCTAAATGGCTGAAAACATAATATTTTAAAATGTCTTAAATTTGGTATTATAACGAAGATTTGGAGATGCAACTGCATTATTAACATACTATGAGTATACAATTCTATTTCACATAAACAATTTCAATTTTTTGCGGTCGGTTAAAAAAGAAACGCATAGCACGAAATTGGGCACATATTTTTCTTCTATGTTCCTCATTGCGTTCTTGATGCTATAATTAGGAAAAATTAATAGATTATTTAATTCTTATTTTTTTCAATAGGTTTCTTAACACGTGTGTCTTCATAAAAATAAAATTCTTTCGACATGCCAAAATATTCGCAAGAAACATTGCAACTAGCGATAAATGCAGTTAAATCTCACCAAATTACATGCTATAAAGCATCAAAATTATTCAGTATTCCACGACAAACGTTGACGGATAAGATATTGAAAAAATACACTAAACAAGTCAGTCCAGGGCCTCCCACAACACTTACAAAGGATGAGGAAAACCTTATAGTAAAATGGGTTTTTGAACTAGCAGCAATAGGATTTCCAGTGTCAGAAGAGCAGCTTATATGTAGCTTGACAAAGCTAGTTAAAGAGCTAAACCGCCCAAACTCTTTCAAAAATAGTGTTCCAGGCGTAAAATGGTACAACGCTTTTTTAAAAAGACATCCCACTGTACGCCAACGAGTTGCTCAGTGCCTGACCATTCCCTGTGCTTTCATCACAGAACCAATAATAAGGACGTGGTTTAAACACGTTCACACATATATGTCGTCCTTTACTCAGGACGACAATGTCCTTATTCAATACGAAGGAGAGAAATTTCCAGGAAAAGTGCTGAAAGTCATTCCTGGCTATCCTTTAAAATATCAAATTAAAACTATGACTATGAGCGGACCCAATTGGCGTTGGCCACAAAAAGACGATATTTTCAATTACAACGCTGAAGATGTTATTAAAAAAATTGATCATCCAACGCTAATAAAAGAGGAGTATTCGCTGTAAAAGATTTGGTTTAATTCAATTACATTTATGAACATGTTTTAAAATAATAATTTTAATTTCCATTTACTTTTCTTGAATATATATTCTAATAGTTTTGTTAATTTGAACACATGTCAAAACATAGAAGATAATCTGTTGTGCAATAAATACGTTTTTTGTGTATAATATATATATATACTAATAATAATATGTATATATACATTCAATTTAACCTGAGTTTTATAAAAAAAAGCTGAAAAATAAAATAGCACGGAATTAGGTATATATCAGCACGGAATTAGGAACATAAAAAAATTTTCGTACGCAATCAGGAATAATTACTGATTTTAGAAAAGTATTAATAATATGAAAATCGAATGTAAAAAATTTATTGTTTATAATTTTAAAAGAAGGAAAAATAGTCAATTAATGCACAACACTGAAAATGAAAGTGCAACACCCTTTGACTGAGCTGCAATAATTCATTGTTTTCCGATGTGCCTTAACATGCCGGAATAGGGCGCATTTACCTTACCCCCTTCGCATTTGACATGTGCCACAGAGGTACCAAGTCGCCGTATGCATACTGGAACCGCCCTTCGAAACAATCTTCCTGCCCTAAAGGAAGCCCTTTCGCAAGTGATTGCCGCCCTCAATCCCGTAGGGTTTCCACCCCAGGAATTAATGGAAAATCACGCTGAACCCACCACTCCTGCAAACTCATTCCCAAACCGGCAAATTACCCCCTTCGTTACCAACCGTTTCGACCCTGCAGGATGGCTTCCGCCTCTAATGAGACGGAGAAAAAGGGGTCGACAGGAGCGTTGGCTTCACGCCACTCGTTCCACACCCCCAACAACTGACGGAAATCGCAATCCCTCGCAATTCCTCATTACACCTCCGCCATCCCGGGTCCGAAAAGAGGACAGTTGCCACTCCAGTGCGACTTGCTCCAAGCGCTGCAAATCCCGCAGACGTCGGACTGATCGGGTATAAACTCTAAGATCTATAAGATCTCCCTCTCGGGTGGCTCCAGCCATTCTCATGCTCACACAGTTCCAATTCCGGATCAAAGAACGGTTGACTGCCACCACCCTCTCGAAAAGCAAACCGACATTCTCGCTCGGTTCTCTTGCTTCTTTCGAACCCCGCGAATATGTATATATGCACCTAAAATTATCCATATACACTCCACAAATTCCCCCACACTTAGAAAAAGTAAATGGCAACTTGGCCAATTTTTAAATTTATATATTTCCCATATTCCCCCGGCTGTAGCTTAAGCGAACCCCGCAGCCTAGCCGTTTTCTCATACCCATGATGTCAGCCTCAAAACCTTTATTTCCAAGTAACTGACATCTCATCTCATTGCAGATCGGTGACGACACGCCAACCGCTGCAGCAGCACTTCCCCGAGGACGAGGCGTTGATGGACGGCCCCCCCGCACCCGTAAAAGCTGCATCATGGAGCCCACGCCCGTCTGGCCCACGGCATAATTTTATTGCAATATGCAATGGCGGCCGCGATGGCTAAATGAGTGCTGTCATAAGTGATCTGTCGATCCCACCGCTAATCCCTTCCTTTCCTTATCCTTTTGTACTTATGTTTCCCCCTATTTTCTGCTCCCCGGCTTCAGCCGTTTGTATCGTTTAATGTTTATTGTCTTTCCTGTCACTTGTTATTCACCCGTCTAACAATAAAGACATCCTAAAACACAACCCGAAAACCCCCAACGTTTTATTTACACCGCCCCGCCGCGCTCGATTCAACACCAAGTTTTAGGGTCAACCCCTCCCAAATATTTGTACCTTGCAAAAATTTTAGATTTTGTTGTTGAGGCGAGTAGCATTAATACATATTATTGGCAAACGAAAAAAAGTCGGCGGTGTATTGTTTTTTGCGTTGTGCCATGTAGGCGGGAATAGCGTGGATGTTGTTGCCTGTTATTGTTGTTGTTGTTACTTTTGTATTAATTTATCCTTTCTAAAATGCATAAGTTTTTATTGGCCAACAATTATTTTCAATTTTTGTTTTTCAATCCTATTTTTTATACAGCCCACAGGGAGTGTTTTCGTAAGAGTGGTAAAATAAGAAAATCTAATATTGTAACTTTATGGTCACAGCATTCGCCATGGAACCATTCAGGTGTAGAATTTTTGCATTATTCAAAACGTAGGTATGCCTTAATAACGGTTTTTTAACCCGGCGTTGGTGTGGTGGAAAAAAATTACGTTATTGGTGTGGTGGGGTATGACATACCCCAAGACTTGATATAGCAGCAACCTTACGAAACAACCCAAATATAAAAGATAGCAATTTTATATTATTCTTCATTTACTTTTACGCAAGAAAATACAAAAGCACTTCATGTGCAAGCAATTTGTAAAAGAAAATATCAAATATAACAAAAATAAACGAAAAGTACCGATATTTATAAGTTGACTTCATATAATGGGGTTTAAAAACATTTCTGTATATAATTTTCCAAAAAACATAGTCTGTATTAAAAATGAAGAACATATAGTTATGTGACATTAAATTTTTGGTAGCTACCCTGAAAGAGGAGCGAATTACAGGGTCTCAAAATTAGCGCTTTTTTCGCAAGTCGTATAAGGTTTTAGCTCTCGGACAAACCGAACATCGAGTGCTGTACTGACGATGTTTCGGTACAGCTTCGCCTAATTTCAAGGATTTACAGAATCATGATATTTTTGTGTATTAATGATATTTTTTGGAACATATGATACGATGAAAACTATTGTCGTATGTGCTATTAAATTCAATGAAACATACGACATTCGTTTTCTACGGGGACAAAATGCGAATCCTAAACTAGGAGCTTTTCTTGCACGTAGCAGTTGGGCAGTTGGTATTTGCCTCTTATTTTTCCAAACGGTGAATTTTTTAACAAATCGATGACTACTAGACCATCGAAAATAACAATTTGAATTCAAAATCATTTACACAAAAAGTTACGTTATTGGTGTGGTGGGGTATGTCATACCCCAATGAACTTTAGCGGGATGTGACTCAAATCTGGTCACACTTAAGTTGTTTTTAGACAGCAAATGTGTATGGTTGGACTGTTATAAACAGCTACTAGAAGCAATAGTGCCCGCATAAAACTGATGTCCGTGTTATTTACAAAAATACAACCTCTGGGGTATGGTATACCCCACCACACCAATGCCGGGTTAAGGTTCTGCTTCGAACCCTTAAAAAACCCCTTAAAAAACTATCTGCCTGATAGTTTGCGGCAGGGCAAGTTTGAAATCAATGGGCCCAATAAATCAAGGTTATATTACCTTTGTTTTTGACCCTGTCAGATTTTTATGACAAGATACTTGTCTAATTATTTCTCTTTCACCATATTTGAAGTCAATAGATCAATCATCAATAAATTATGTTTTCCATACAAATTTTTAACACTTGGTTTCCCCGTTAGATTTCGATTAAAAAAATGAAAAACACTTGTCTAATTATTTTTGATTTCAAGTGTTTTCACCAATTTTAAAGTCAATAGGCCAATCGGTTCATTTTTTTCGTAGTTTTCCCGTATTCTCAAAATTGTAATCAACCATGTCAAAATATAAACAAATATTTTTACTTGGAACTCGCCACGTAAAAATATTTCTAAACATTTAAAATTGGTATCAACCAGCTTTGAGTATTTGTAAATTTTTAAATCAATCAATCCCACTCTTAGCCAGCAAAAAGCCATGCACCTCAAAGATTCGATTGATGGTGACATTACAGCAATTTGTGCAGCAAAACCAATCGGCAACACAAAAAAGCATACACACAATAAACGACAACAACAAAAACATTAGCGAATCCCGAATCATCTTCGTTGAAACGACGATGACGATGCTTTGGTTCGTTGTTTGCTCTCCGCTTGCGCTTCGACAAACAAGATCAATAAACATACGTGCAAAAAACGATTGAGCGATCAATACGCCACAACAACCACTTTTCAATGTGCACGAGTGAAGCCGTTGCGAATAACAACATTGCTTTTTGCTGTTGTCCTACGCAAATCTAACAGAAAATGTTATGAACTTAACATTCTCAAATGCCTACGCTTCGCTCTTCCCGTTCGCATCATAACAGTCGAAAACACTTTTGTGCCCACATGCGCGTTCTATATTACTTCATATTCTTTGCTATTACATATATCACTCTCTTGCTTTAACAATCGCTATATTCAAGATTTTACAGTGGAATATAAAGGGATTTTTCAATAACTACACTGAACTCCAACTACTACTAGAAGTAGAATGCCCCAGCTTTGTCTCTCTACAAGAAACTCACATAGCTTTTACTGGCTACTTCCATAACCTCTCTTGCCATGCTTGCCATCGACATTGACTTAGTTTCAAATTTACAATTATTTCCTTATATTTACCTCCACAGCAGAACATCGACACATTTGATTTGTTGCAAATAATTCGATTATTGCGATTTTAATACGTGGAGCCCCCGTTGGAGGTCTGCCAATACTAACTACAGAGGCAAAACGTTACAAGACATCATACTTTCCGAAAATCTCATCATCCTTACATGGAAGTAATCATTTCCGCTACTTACAACTTGTTTACTTATCTCACGCCGAATGTTAAACCCAACAAAAAATTCTTGACTGACAAGGCAAACTGGTCTAATTTCCAATCGATATCTGTGCCTTTCAGATAAAACACCATCCATAAATAACATAAACAAGAAAAGGCTATCTTACAAAAAATATTGCGAACAGCTGCCCACTACACAATTCTTCAATCCGCTAGAAGAGGCTTTAAAAAAATAGTTCCATATTGGACAACTGAGCTTTTTACCCTCAGGAAGAAAAAACAAAATCTTTGGGCCGCCTACAAACGAACGTGCACACTTGCTAACCTAATTTTTTGCAAGAAAGCCAACGCATATTTTAGGAAGAAAACAAAAAAGCAAAGAAGAAAAGCCTAGAAAATTTGACTGAATCAATCAAGCCGCGATCTAATCTAAAAAAGGTATAGAGTGATATCAAAACACTTACGGAGTCCTTTTCCTATAATACGATTAAAATTTATGAATGACACCAAACGCCAATTTGCCACCCACTGGTCGGGCCAATCCCACGACGCAAATTTTAACAAATCTTTCATCGCTAGCGAAAATAGCGTTCTAAACGTAACTTACAGCAATCTTAATACTTCGCCACAAGCCGTAAAAATTTAACCATCAATATCCTTATACGAATTTACTACCACCATTTCCCCAATGCCTGGCAAGACTTTAGGTAAAGATATAGAATATGTTTTCCTATGCTAAAAAAATGTACTAAACTGTTTAAAAGTAAGACTCTTAATGTTATACAATAATAATTTCGGCCAATTTTAAAACCCTCTAAGCTAGCAACACAAATCTCTAGTTATAGGCCGATATCACTTTTCTACCTTGCATGGGTAAGCTTTTGGAAAAATTTATCGCAAAGCGTATAATGTGGTATGCTCAAAAAATAACTTTATCAGCCCCCATCAAGTAGCACTTCAGACGCCCTAGTCCTTTATGAAAACTTCTCATCTACTGCTTTATCGAAAAAAAATCATATCTGAACATTGAGTCTCGATTTGAAAAAGCATACGATCAAGTTTTGGACCGCGTGATACTACGTCAACTCCTAATTTTGTAAAATCTTTTGTGACGAACCGCAAATTTCTCCACGAAAATTAACAACACCTTTTCTGATTGTTTTAACTCATACAATTGTATACCTCAAGGGTCACCATTATCTGTTGTTTTTTTATAGTTATTTAAATTCAACGAAATAAGCAGTATTATTTCTAAATATAAGCACATCTCACATATCATCTACGCCAACAATGTTCTACTCTTTTCTAAGCTCAACGACTTAAATTCAGTCAAAAATTATTTTCTTAATATATTAACAGATATTAACACCTGGTCGAAAGATTCAGAGCTAGCATCTACAGTAAATGCAAATTTTTCCATATTTGTAAAAAACACAATTGTTTCAAGATCAACATCGATTTTAAAAATGTTTCTATCGAAAATGTAAACAAGTTGAAATTTCTGGGCATTATTTTTATGCTAAGTTAACTTTTAAAGAACACTGCCTGTATGTAAGAAAACGCCTAGCTGCCAGGCTTAATATGATCAAGTACTTTTCTTTGAAAAATTGCAGAATACAGTCTTATTAATATCACCAAAACTCGATTAATCGGCATCGGCATCGGCCAAAAACATTGGTATCGGTCGGACTCTACTCGAGGGAGTAACTAAGGCATCAGGAATAAATAAAGTGTTTACAGTATTTTTGTATTCGAAACCTCGATGCACGGTCGGTCGCTCCTAAGCAATAACTTTTATAATCGTAACTTCGGCTTCGCGGCCAAAAGTATTCCGGCATTCAAATACCTTTTGTGGGGCCGGCTTTCGGCCGGGCTGCAAAAAAATAACCCTCATGGGAGTAACTACGGCATCGGGATCAGTAAAGTGCTTACAGTCTTTTTGTATTCAAATCTTATGATTGTAAAAGATTGCGCCTAAGCAATAACTTTCATAAACGCCATTTGAATATTCCAGGCAGATGCTTTTAACTCAATTTAAATTTAAATATAAATGCGCAATCACAAAAATATCAAATGTTTTATATTTCATTGTAAAGTGAATCCCACAGGCTACAATATGGTAACAAACTTATTGTACCTTAATAATGGATTTTTTCGAGAAAAAAATCCGTTTTGAAAAAATTTTTATATTAAAAAATATTTTCGCTTAAAACTTTTTATTAGTACATCTTATGTATCTAATGTTGCACATCAGAAGAGAGGTATGAAAACGACCTTTCGTTTGATACCCATATCGTGTAAATCGGTTGTTGGAGATTAATTGAAATTTTTTGATAACAACTTTGAACTTTGACCCCGAGTCACGCCTTTTATGGGCGTTTCCCAGGAAAAATTTTTAGTTTGTTAGATTCAGAAGCCAACCCTCTATATAAAATTTTTTTTTTCATTTATTTTTAATTGAAACAAATTTGGAAAATATCGTTAAGATTTCCGACTACTCATCGCAAACAAATCTAGAACAGCTAATTTAAAACTAAAGTTAATTAATATCATATAATTATTAACAATTATCAAAATTGTCATTAACATGCGAGCTCAAAGCCCAGACAGCTAGCGCTCCTACCTTTTATTACAACTTTTAAATTTTATAAATAAATACATTTTCTTAACAACGGTACTGCTCAGAGGTGAGAAGAATCAGCGAAATGTTGGTCTTGCCAGAACTAAATTATATGAAACGTACGACAGTAGGAAATTTTAGGGACTCGTTCATAATTTATTTTGAAATAAGTATTGAACCTAAAAGTGTTGTTGTTGTTTTGTATCGATAGTTTGAAATTTCAGTTACTTTAATTTTAAAGCGCTCTTTTCATTTGAGCTTTCCATCTAAAGCCATACCCGAATATTTGGTACTTTTGCCACAGGAGACGAAAGCTGTAGGTATGTATGTATGTTCAATGGTTTGCAATCTAATTTCCAGTTTGTAAAGTGAACATGATTCGATTTTATTTAATTTTATTTTCCACTTTTCGCTCCAGGTGACGACTTTATGTGCCGATGCCTGCACTTTTATGATAGATTCGTCTATGTTTGAACCAACGGCTAAGGGTGCATGTTTCGTTAGCAAATGTGCCTACTTTACATGTTTTGGGAATTGATAAATCAGACGTGAAGGGTAAATGCAGTACCGGTTCAAACAGGCAGCCTTGAAGGGCACCAGCTTCAATTTGTTTTAATGCGCCTGTAGACTTGCTCTGGTTTAACTCTAAAATACCCGTTAACTATATAACTAGGATTCAAAATAATAAGACAGTGTACTGTAGAGAAGTATTGGATTTAGTTTGCAAATCAGACCATTGTGCCACACTTTGTCAAAAGCCTGGCCAACATTAAGAAATACTGTCGAACAGACTTTGTTGTTATCTAGTGCTCTTGGCTTTACCCGAAAGCCAAATTTTTGAGAAGGTATTCGTTGTTTATAAACGATTGCTTCCTTTAACGCAATTGGACGATAAGACGTATTTTCGTAAGGATTTTTTCTCGCTCTGGTAATTTCAGATACTTTCCAATGTAGAGGTATATATTGCAATTGTATACAAGCAATCTTGGTTGATGTTAGTATTGTTATGGCATTAGTCGATATATCAGTCAACACTGATTAGGACAAATCCGGACTTTTCTTTAGTTGTAATATTGAAATTTGATTGTCAACCTCGTCAATGTTAGCAGGTGCGATTTCGACGCATTATTGCGCAGTGGAGAGTTTTGGAATTTACAATATAATAGAGAATTTAAACCAGTACATTGCTTTGGCGTAATAACGCGATATCTACTGCATGAAAGTTCAGTCATCTTGCAACATTGAAAATTATGCAGAGAAGTACAAAAGTATAGCAAAGGGATAAAAAAATAACACAACATGTATGCATAATTCGTATTTATATATTGTCCATACTTCACATTTAATCGGTTACAAAATGTTAGCCGGTGTGGCAGCAACTGCCATCAAATCGCTTATATCGCAATGGTTTGAGGTTATGCAATGCGCAACGGTAATTTCGTCAAGTTATCAAAGCACCGAAGCCCTGTCCGAACGCATGCGGATCGACACATGAGATAAACGGATGCTACTCAAATTACACAATACATTATGGAGGAAAAGTCGCATTCTTGACAGCTGACAGGGAGTTGTTGATTGTATCGCATTCCACCTGCGGTTTATTTGTACCAGCTAATGTTTATGAAGTGCGTAACGATTATATGAATAATACATTTAAACGTAAGGATTAATAATTGATTCGGGATTCGCCGGAACCATTTATTTCGTAAGTTTAAGAGAATGCATTAATCAAAAAATTAAGAAGGAGGTTGCTAGCATCGCATCGAGTACAGAGTTTAAAAAAGACCGAAGAAAATCGAAAAACTACCATTGGCACAGAAATTGCACATAGAGGGATTAAATGAGGGGTAGACTCTCGTGCGATGCGAGGCTGTAAACTTAAGCTTAGTAAGAATAAAAGACAAAAAGTTGGAGAAACTTCCAAGCAGATCCTTGGGATTTGAACCCCTACATAGAGATACGGGGAACGTTCTGCAGTTAAAAGTTTTATTGAAACCCCTACGCCCAGAGTAGACCACTGAAAAACGTGAGGCGTCGTGTGGCGGTGAGTACGATTTCTATTTTGATCAATTGACTAATGGTGCAACTCGATAATACGCTTTGTTTGCAGCAGCGCTTTCGTTGCATCCGTTAAAAAAGTAGAATCAGTGTATTTGTATGGGTGGTAAATTTATACCGTATGATCAAAAAAGGATTTTGAACTGCCGTGCTTATCCATCCAATCGGTAAATTTTTATTTTCTCAACCTTGGCAATACTTTTATTGGTGTTCTGTCAAATTTTTACGCATATCAAATTTTTACGCATATCGTAAGATTATAATTCGATTGGCGTCTATACGAAGAAGTCGAAAAATTGTTGTGTGGCGATTTTTATAAAGGATGAAAAATTAGAACAACTCGCGTGCCTAAAATTTTGTGTTAAAAATGAAATTTCGTGTGCCCATTAATTTAAAATGTTACAAAAGGCGTATGGTGAAGCGTGCATGTCGAAAACACGAGTGGTATTTGGAATGGTATTGTTACGAAAATGACTTCTCTAAGTTCGTTTTGGATTGTGCTTGAAAATAAAACAACTTCATTTATTCAGCGCAAACGCAGTCAAAAAAATCAACAGTCACTTTATTTACAGATTTACACTTTGCTTGTATCTACACTTGTTACTACTTTGCTTATTCAACCAAGACTCGACTCTCTGCGCTGCACACTGCTGCTTTTATACTAGTTTTCTTATCGCGCCGAGGTTCTTGCACATTCTAGTTGTACTCTCTATCTCGATTGTTCTACACAGCTCATCACCTTTCGCGAACTATCCTTGCCATAATTATAGCATGCCGGCCGTACTTCAAAGTGCATGCCTAAAAGTATGCTATTCATGCATAGCACAGCACAGAGTGCTTCATCGTTGCACTGCCCACCACTTGGACTTGTTCGTCCCCAACAAGTGCCGAGGCTCCGCCGGAGTAAGACGCCAGGCGCTCCAAATGGACTACTTTCAACTTGGCGTTTTTGTTGCCGCAGCGTTGAACCCTGTACACCACGTCATTAATCCTGGGCACGACCTTGTGCGGTCCTTCCCATGACGTTTGAAGTTTTGGAGACAAACCTTTCCTCCGCTGCGGGTTGCAAAGCATTACCAGATCGCCTTCTTGGAACCCTGCTGTGTTATCCCGTAGGTCATATCTGGCTTTCATCTTATCGCTGACCAGTTGGATACGGTCCCTTATAAACTGGTGCATTTCTTCCAGTTCCGACCGCTTATTGACTGCGTAATCAGTCCTAGCGTCTTCCGTCGTGCTGACCACTCCGAACTTCAAGTCAGCAGGCAACCTCAGCTCCGTGCCGAACACTGATCGGGCTGGAGTGAGTGATGTTGTATCGTGCGGGGCTGACCTATACCAGTGACTACGTGACGCGAAACTGAGAGGAGAAATGATTTTCAGACCATTTTTTGCTTTTTCCGATCGTCCGATAGTGTAGGGGTTTTTTTACCCAAACATTCGCACAGCGCCGGTTACCAGTCAATTGGTTGCATCTTAAAGTGATAAGCTTTCTTATTTGCTGTAAATATAGCCTTGCGAACCACCTTGTTTTACTGGTCTAAGTAATTTTGATTGTAACCCGTACCAACAAAAAGCAGAAATAAATTATTTCATACGCTAAAGTCAGCAGATATTCGGTTACTTTTTCCTTCAGTTCATGTCTCATTGAGTTTGCCGTTTCTAGTGCAGCAACAAACAGTGATGGCAAGATGAACTCTTTTCAAACGCAGAGCTGCAACTCAAGCAATTCAAATGTTAAGGCTTTGAGGGCAGTCAGCAAAAACTGAAATTAAATCATATTAAAACACGTTGCAACATACTTATGACGTTTTTCAGCAACAACGCTGTTTTTTAATCAATTTCCTATAAACGTACTACAGAATGAAAGCCAAAAAAACCAATTATTTTATTTGCAAATAAACATCGACCGCACCAGCAGCCCTTGCCATGGGTTTTGTATGGAGAATTTACTGTACGAACCCTAATCAACTCTGGGGCCTGGTTTTACCGAATTTGCGACTCTGGGGCCTGGTTTTACCGAATTAGCAACCGTGACCCCTCTCAGTTTCGCGTCATGTAGTCATTGCCTATACGCCATCAGGAACAGTGGGATATGCGTGTCCCAATCCTTTTGATTCCTACCTACTACTTTTCGCAGATATTCTTCCAGCGTCCGATTGAATCGTTCCACCATGCCGTCGGACTGGGGATGCAAAGGCCAGGTGTAAGTTTTCCTTATTCCTAGTAGCTCACACACTTCCTTGAATACCACAGACTCGAAATTCCGGCTTTGATCCGAGTGCAACTCCAGCGGAACTCGAAATCTGGCCACCCAGTTGTTTACCAGCATTTCCGCGACCGTGGTGGCCTCCTGGTTAGGAATAGGATACACTTCGGGCCATTTGCTAAAATAGTCCATTACCACCAGCACATATTTGTTGCCTTGAGTGGTAAGTGGGAATGGGCCGGCGACGTCCATGGCAATCCGCTCCCACGTTGTACTGCTGCATGCGGCCCCGAGATCTTCTTGTCGGCCCTTTCGCAGCCGAACATCGATCACAGCTCTTAATCCAATCGGCTACAGACTCCTGGCATCCTACCCAGTAGAATCGTCTTTTTATTTTGGCGACAGTTTTCGTGATGCCCAGGTGCCCTCCGCTGGAGTCATTATGGTATGCCTCGATCACCTCGTTGATCCTGCATTTCGGGACTACAATTAGGGAAGTGCTGGTCCGGCCATCCTCACTCTCCCACTTGCGGTATAGGCAGCCATCAGACAGCCGCAGACTTTGCCACTGTGCCCAGTAAGCCTTCGCGATCGGGCTCTCACTGGCCATCTCCTGCCAGTCTGGACGTGCGCCTTGCTCCTTGCCTTCAATGATTGTTTAAGATCCGTATCCTCGCGCTGGTCCTTTTGTATCCTCTCCGCAGACCACTCTTTCTCTGGCATAACGCTTACCATTCGGACGTCCGCTCTTTGCTTTCGGCTCGCGAACAATGCCTGCATTCAGTTTTACACGGACGCACAGTGATTCGTTCCATAGACAGAATTCAAAAAATTTATGGTCTCAGAATTTAACGATTTTCATGTCATTTGAAAGAAAAAACTCCAACTAAGGAAACCCCAAAAATCTGTGCACAAAATCAATTAGTGTCTGTGCAAAAGCGGCTCAAAGTTGAAACTTTTTTCACAAAAAAATTGAAACTCATATTTTCTGTTTTTTAGTCTATTGAGTACAAAAAATTTTAAAAATACATGGTTACCAAAAAGTTGCTTACACTTTCAATATAGGAAAAGAAAAGATGTGACCATTTTCGCTTTTAATGGTTTCCCAAAATTTGCAAAGCGTAGGCTTTTACTTCACTTTTAATTCAAAATATTTTTCTAAGTTAAAAATCTGAAAATTGGCAAAACTTAGAGGAAAATATCTAAAAAGTATGTGAAAGTATGTTCCTGGATTTTTTTTTTATTTTAAGAAGCATTCTTTCTTTGTCGGATAATGTAATTGTATCCTCCGATATCTTCCGATCTCAAAAAATAATTCAATTTGAAAAGTGGTCTAAACACGTAGTTTTCGACAAAATTTATTTTATTTATGCCTAAAAGTATGCAATTAGCACGAAAAATTATAAAATCTGCAAAAATGCAAAACATACATCTATTATTATCGTTTTTATTGCAAAACCAGAGGGTCCCGATACAATTTCTGTTACTCTTTGCAATAATCAATGTTGACGTTACCGATTAAATGTAAAATCTGAAAAATCTAGCCAACACATTTGGTGCTATAGCTTTCCAAAAATGACGAAATTTGCAAAATTAAGACTCAGGCATTGCCAAACTACGACAGTTTAAGAAAAACCAAATGGAGATTTCAACTCAGCAGACCATGATTAACTAGTATACCAAATTTTATGAAGAACGGACCACTCCTTCTAATTTTGTCCCGCGGTTGTATGGAGTCGAATCACTGTGGGACGGCGTGACAAGGCATCGGCATTTCCATGACTGCTACAATTGCGATGTGCCAATTGGCCTTCAGGATCTCTAAAGTTCAGTAGCCATTTCAATGCAGCATGATCTGTGCGCAAGCGAAACGTTTGCCCGTACAGGTATTTGTGGAAATTTTTCACGCATTCCAATACCGCCAGCAACTCTCTTCGTGTCACACAGTAGTTGCGTTCAGGTTTCGACAAAATTTTGCTGTAGTATGCTATCACTGACCATCTATTATCTGTGATAGAACACCGCCAAGGCACGGGAAAGGAATTGGAGAATTGGAGCAGTGCACAGTTTTTCCTTCAGTCGTGCAAAAACCTGCTCCTGCTCTTCGCCCCACGCGAAGGCTTGATTCTTTTTCGTCAGTTTGTGCAAGCTGCCAGCTATGTTCGCAAATCCAGGAACGAATCTTCGGTAGTATGTGCACAGGCCCAGGAAAAAGTTCGTGTAGATTGCGAGGTCGGGGCCACTCCTTCACCGCTGTGATTTTGCCTTCATCCGTATATACTCCGCGGGCGGAAACCGTGTGACCCAGATACTTGACCTCTTTTTGGAAAAGCGAGCACTTCTTTGGGTTGAGTTTAAGCCCGGCTTTTTGTATTCGCTCGAATACCTCCTTTAGCTTTCCCAGGTGGTCGTCAAAGCTTTTACCCATCACGATTATGTCGTCAAGGTAGACCAGACACGTCCGCCAATGCAGCACACGTTCCATTAGCCGCTCGAATGTCGCTGGTGCGTAGCAGAGCCCAAACGGCATGACGGTCAACTGCCACAAACCATCGCCAACACTGAAAGCCGTTTTCTCCTTGTCCTTGTCTGCAAGCTCTTCCTGCCAATAGCCGCTGCGTAAGTCGAGTGTGGAAAACCACTGTGTGCCTGACAGTGTGTCCAGGGTGTCATCGATTCGAGGTAGTGGATAACTGTCCTTTTTGGTTACGTCATTGAGCTTCCGATAGTCCACACAAAACCGGGTACTGTCATCCTTTTTGTTGACTAGCACGACCGGCGAACACCAAGGGCCTGACGAGGGCTCTATGCCCTTTTCTTTACCCATGTTTTCAATCAAAGTTTTGACCTCTTCCCTCTTGGCCCGAGGAACTCGTCTTGGCGGTTGGCGGATCGGTTTCGCACTTCCGGTGTCGATGTTGTGCTTCACTATGGCTGTTCTTCCACCTGCTTCTGCTGCAAATATTGACCCATAGTGCTGCAGGAATGACCGCGCCTTCTGTTTCTGCTCGGCTGTCAATTCGCTGCTCCACTGGTTTTCCTGCGGTATGGCGTCCATGCTAGAACCGCTTTTCTTACTTCCTCCGGGTGGACTGCTTTCGTAATTGATAACTGCTTCAGCCTCTCTCAACTCGCCAATCACCGCATCTTTTCCTATATATCTGGGTGTGTTCAGTGGGTTGAGTATCCTGACTGGTATTTTGCCATTTTTGGGTTCCACTAATGTACGTCCGATAATTATGTTGTCGTATCCTTGTTTTGGCGCTTCTACAACCCACAGCCGACTTGTCCCATCGTCCTCGTCCACCCTTGCCCACACAACCGCCTCGGAATTCGCTGGTATCTTCTGGTGTTGACACGAGACAACTTTCCTTACCGCCACGCTTCGCTCATAGCCGGTGTGCAGGGGGGATTCAACGTTGGCATACCTCAGCACATTTTCCTTCAGGTCCAGCGTAAAACCGTGCCTAATCATGAAATCCACGCCGATAATAACGTCGTCCATTATATCCGCCACAATGAACTCATGTTCCAGGCTGCTGGTGCCGATAGCAATTGTTTTTGTTACTTTTCCTCTTACCGGCGCACGCTCGCCAGTCGCAGTCCTCAGTTGTATGCCATGCAATGGTTCCCAATTCCTCAGAAGCTTCCTTTTTATGATCGAATAAGTATGACGCTCCAGTATCCAGTGTCAACACGAACAACTTTCCATCTATCTTTCCTTCAATCGTCAAGCTGCTGGGTTGTCGTTTCAACTGCGAGACAAGGACGGTGGGGCAGCAGGTTGTTGGGATCAGCTTACGCCCCTTTGGGCTGACCCGTTTTAGTTTAACGACTCCTCGTCCTCAGCCCTGCGCTTGTTGGCTGATTGTCAGTATTCCTCTCTTCAGGCGATTGCGATCGAGAACGGGAGCGCCTCATCCGTTGACGGCAGTCTCGTGCTATGTGACCCTGCTTGCCACATGTCCAACAACTTTAGAGGAGACCACCCGTGGCCTGCCCGGTGTCTCAGAGCTTATGGCCTGGATCGGAATGTCTCTGTCCGGCTGGATTTGGCGTATCCTTGCAGGTGCATACCGAGTACCCCCAATCCATGTCGCCTCATATGTCATTTCACATTCTGGAACCGATTTAATTACCTCAGCCGCAGGACCTTTTAGCGCCAGTGCCAATCTCCGACCTTTCCTGATATCGGTCCACTGATTTTCCAGAGTAACCAGGTCGAACTGTAGCTTGAATGTATCGAACGGCGCAGCACCATCATAAGTAGGCACTTCTGTTCTGCAGGCAAAACTTTCCTGAACTGGCGGCAACCATTCTCGCGGCTGTACCTCTTTAAGCCGCTCTTCGACCTTCCTGTTCACCGAATCCTCCAGACTATCGACTCGTTTGTCCAAATGTTCTACTCGCGTCTCCAGTTGCTCGATTTTCCCATTAACCCTGTCTGAAATTTCTTCCACTTTCTGCTCCAAGTGCGCAGAATTTTCCTGAAGCTTGCTGGACAACTCGCTATTCGCACTTTCGAGTTTTGCTGATATTTCTCGGTTCGCCGTTTCCATTTTAGCTATTTCTTGATTTGTGGTTTCCATTTCCTGCGTTCCGAACTCGTGTGCATTCCAATCGACGCCTCGTGCCTCACACGCCTCTCGCAAGCGCAGCTGCAACTCCACCTTACCGCCAGCAGTCGGCAAATTCCAGGCAGCTCCTCCTTCAGCAGCTCGAGTTTAACCATGTCTGCGTTTTATAAATTTTTGTTGTTGTTTATTTTCAGTAGCACAATCCCACTTCTGACACAAAATGTTACGAAAATGACTTCTCTAAGTTCGTTTTGGATTGTGCTTGAAAAATATAAAACCACTTCAATTATTCAGCGCAAACGCGGTCAAAAACCAACAATAACTTTATTTACACTTTGCTTGTATCTACACTTGTTGCTACTTTGCTTATTTAACTAAGATTCCACCCTCTGCGCTGCCACTGCTGCTTTTTATACTTGTTTTCTTAACGCGCCGATGTTTCTTGCACATTCTAGTTGTACTCTCTAACTCGATTGTTCTAGCACAGCCCATCACCTTCGCGAACCATATTTGCCATATCGGAATTATAGCCAACCGGCCTAGTGCCTCATCGTGCGAGTATAAAAGGTTCAAAGGCGGCCGAGAGAGCCTAGAGCACGCTGAGATCCCTGGACGGCCATCAACGTCTGATACCGAAGAAAAAATCAAATCGGCGAAGCAAATCGTGTTGGAAAATCGTTGTGTATTGATTAGAGAGATTGCTGTGTTGTTGAGCATCTCATTTGGATCAGCCGAATACATTTGAACTGATATTTTGGGCATGAAACGCGTCGCTTCTCGGCTGGTGCCAAAAAAGCTTAATTTCATTCAAAAACAGCGCTTACAAAGCTTTCAAACAAAGCAAGTAATATAGGGTTAATGCATAGCAACCTTCAGAAATGTTTCAGTGAATAAAATGTGCTCAATTAAATTATCAACTTCAATTCTACCATGAGCAAAGATCGGGTAGTAGCTGATAGTAGCGCGTTGTGTAACTCAAAGCGTAAAATTTATCGAATGCGTCGAAAGCAAGGCAAGGAAACAAGCGTTGCTGCAAGTAAAGCGTGTTATGGTGTTGCACCGTTACTGCCTTGTAATGCCAACATTTCTCAAATCTTTGTTGTGGATGGAAAGTAAAAAGTAAAACTATTTCATAATACCAACGAAAAACTTGCAATTTGGCACTACGCCGCACAAGAACACGATGAATTAATTAAAACTAAAACTTATTTAAAACCGTAAAATTATCTGTTCCGGGTTTTAAAAGTTTTTTCCGATATCTCCTTTAGTTATTCAACTGTGTTGCCAGAAAATGTTAGAAGTTCCAACTAAAAAATTCTAAATTAAGTTTTCAGGGCTAAAAATCAATCACACAATCAAGTTTTTTATGAAAATCAAACCTAGCAATTGGAACCTTTTTCATTTCAAATGGTCCCTACTGGTTGAGGGTTTGTGGGCGGTGAGATATTTATTGCATTCCTGAATGGATTCACATCTGGTGAACTGTTTATATTGCGAGAAATGGAAGCCACGGTTGAAACAACCGGAGACCGTGAACACGTTGTATAGATTTAATTACAGACAGTAAAAACTTATATGATCATAGCGCTGAGAATTTACAACGTTGACGATGGTTATGGATGGAATACGGATTTAAAAAATTAGACATTTTTGTAAATATGTTCTTGCATTTTCTCTTTTCATTTTATAAATAAAGAATTCCTAGTTTTCATTATAAAACTCACAATTGAATAATTTAATGAATGGTGTAAATTGCAGGTTTGCATTATTAAAGAACTTCTAGTAGTTAGTGTGTAGTATCGTATAACAATTTCGTAAGTTCAAATTTAGTTTTTTCCATTTTTAAAACTCACTAGTCAGAATAAGTTTGCGTACAAGGGGTACATAGTTTTTTCATATGAAAAATAAATCACTTAAAGTAATTTTTCAAAAACAAAATATTTTTTATTTTTTCCATAAACTTAGTTCTTTTATTATATTAAGATAATAATAACAAAAACTTGCTCAAATTGCAAAAGAAGGGCCAAAAAAAAATGTGTTATAAATTCACCTCAGAAAAAGTTTGCGTACAAACTAACTAATTTAAACTAAGTTTTGTCCAAAAATTAATAACTTTTTGGATATGCTTCTCTTATTGGATCTCCCTGCAGAAGTTTTGGCATACATTTTATTAAATTATGTGTTTTTTCAGCGGTTCCTTTGTTATATCCTTGAATTGTTATATTTATTTTACTATATCTTTGAAGATGGAGTGTTGTTGGGCTCCGGGTGATGTTTGTGATCATATATGTAATACTTCTATATTGGCATTAACGTATCTTCACAATGTGTTTTCATTCGGAAATCAAAGGGAGACAAGCGATGAGACAGAAAACACGAAATTTTGCAAATGTATTTCTATGCGTGTATACATGTGCACTTCTACACATGAACAACTGTCAAACTGCTCCAGGGGCGGTTGAAGAAATTTCAGTTAATTTCGACACATTTTTATTTTGTTCCAGTCAATTTTTTTCCCGCCTGAACGCACCTGACTTTTTACAGCTGTCAAGGTCAGGCGCGGATCCAGAAAAATATTTCGGGGGGGTTTTAAAATGTAATTCTTTAATATTTATAAAATGTATTTTAATTTGTATGTAGTTTTATAGTCGATCCACATATTTCGGGGGGGGGGCGGTTTCAACCCCCAAAACCCACCCTGGATCCGCCACTGGTCAAGGTACATTCGTTTATACGCTTTCTCGCTCATATTTCACTATTGTGAGAATTAGTCATAGAGACTTGTGCAACTACGTTTCGTTTTCGGTGCTGGTTGTTGTGAGTTGGAATATGAAGCATGGAATTTGTTTTTTCTGACAATGCAAACGTGTGAATTTACTTGTACAGTCCCGTTTCAAGTGAGTATATGACAGGCAGTTTTCGCACAAGTTGTGTGTTCGTGCTGCCTCCACTCGGTCTCGTACAGATAACTTTTTTAAGGTGGCGCAGAATTTGAGCGCATGAGGAGCGCTACAAATCGGACAGGAAAAAGTCCACTCGCTTTCCACCAAAAAGTTCTGAATTCTGTTGAAACCCCTATTTGGAGGTAAACCGGACTTGACTGGTTTGACGGTGTTGAGTCGTTCCACGACCTCATACCTCATGGTGAGGAAAACGTCCATTTGCTCCCAAGTGGGAAGATCCTTACGGGAGCTAAGAGATTGTTCTCATAGTGATAAAGTTTCCTCTGGAAGTTTAGAGGAACAAATTTACACCAGAATTGGATCCCAACTCTCTGTCGAGACGCCTTCAGATCGTAAGACGGACAGAGAATTGTTTATTGTGGATTGAAGCCTTTGGAGCGCTTCACTGTTTTCATTTGCTACTTGAAGGAGGGTCAAGAGCGTTTTGATTTGTTTGTCAACTAGAATGCGCCGATTTTCAAATCGGGTTCTTAGCGCATTCCATGCCGGTTCGAAATTCGCATCGTTTAGACCAGGGGTGCCCAAAATTTTCTTATGGAAGAGCAAACACCAATACATGTAAAGTTGGCCAAAAAAATGCAAACAAAAAAATGAAATTCAGTATGTACACCGAAAAAAAATTTAATCTTCTGTAATGTTATTAAAAAAAAAAACAATTCTAATCTTCCTTCTTCCATGATCCTTCTAATAAATTATCCAAATTGATATCAATATCAGTTGTGGACAATTTTAATGAAGCCTCCAAATGTTCATTGCTTATTCTATTTCTGTGCTTGCTTTTTATTAATATTAAATTCGAAAAAGCACTTTCACAAATATATGTGCTACCAACCATGGACTACAAACTTAAAATTTCTTTGTAAAGTAAAGGATATTTATTTGGTGTTAAAGATTTCCAAAAGTCTTCGTTGAAACGAAACAAACACCGAATTTTTTCTAGTGCTTCTCAATCGACAGCCGCACACGTTTTGAAGCAAATTTATTCGCTAGACAACAACAAAACCTACGTTGAAGATAACTGACGCCACCCAGTAAACATTTGGGCTTGTTATGAAATTACCAGCAACTTGATATCAAGCATGTTTCTCAACCCTTACCTTTGAAAGCAACACTTGCTTTTGGCTTGATATCAATTTGAAAGCAATAGCTTTTTCAATAAAAAGGGAAGTAATTTAGCAATTTGAAATTGCTATTGTTTTCAAATTCATGGCATGCTTTAATGTTTACTGGGCAATGCGTGCGGAGTGCTGTGTGTATACTACACCTTTTCAAGCTCGATTTCAGGAAGTGTAAAAACAATTTCGGAAAGCGTAAAAGCAATTCCAGAAACCGTAAAAGCAATTACAGAAAGCGTAAATTCAATTTCATATAAATATAAATTTAATTACAGAAAGCGTAAATTCAATTTCAGTTTCCTGAAATTGCTTTTACACTTTCTGAAATCGAACTTGAAAAGGTGTAGAATGCTCAGCCTATGCCGTGAGGAATTAGATTCCTCACCCTATGCTGAAGAGGATTTGCAAAAACAAATGAGGAACGAGAGCATAGGGCATGGGCACCTCTGGTTTAGAGCATGCTGCTTGACTATCGCACCAGCTTTTCCGGTGGTCTTGTATCTGAGGTGATACAGTTTCTGGGCTAAGGTGAGTTTAGGGTGGTTTATATAAACAGCTGTAAACATGTCACGGAATGACGACCACTCTTCGTACCCACCGGAAAAGATTTCTGTGTCACATTTAGGCAAATAGAATTATTTGTCCGCTCAGGCGCTGAAGGAGGGGAAGTTGCAGCTGGGCGTTGAGTTTTAGTGGAGGGGGGTTGCTGAACGTCCATAAGATCTGAGATCCGGGCAATGATATTGTATGCTCGATCTCGGCATATCTCCAGCTTGCTACGAGCAAGAAGCTTGAAGTTGCTTGGCAGGTCGTCATCAGGGGTGAGACCGACTTTTCTATACGCTGCCTTCACTTCTTCATAGTAGCAATTTATATTAAATCGTCTAAAGCTGCCTTGAGCATGGGCACAGTGAGGTCTTCAATTGCACGCGAAGAGAATTGGGTGCAATAGTGGACTAGGTTGTCCGCTTCGAAAACGAAGGTTCTCATGGAGGGATCATGAGGCACTTCCTTTTGAGATTTTCGAATCTCGATTGTATGTGACCTTGTGATGCGCTTTTTGGAAATCGGACCTACAAGTCTGCCTCAAGGCCTTCTGATCCGGTATCAGGCATTCTAGGGAGTTTAGAAGCCATCTCTGATGGTACGGAATGTGGATCCGACTCAGCTTTATCGGATGAACGATTCACGAGCATGTCGAATTTATCTAAGGAGAGTTAAATCCAAAAAAAAGATCGATAGTGAAAAAAAAATTCAGTCCATACAGACCGCTGCCAAGTAAATCGAAAGCGTTTCGAAATTGCGCACTTGAAAACAGGGGATTATCCAACAAGAAACCACCAGAAATTTTGAACTTGAAAAGAACTGCAAAAAGCACGAGCACCAACTATTGTTATGAGGAAGTTAAAACACGTCCAAGTTGATAAAAAAGGGAATTTTTAATTTTCAGTGTATCACCGCAGGAAATTGGGTGCATTGACAAACACAAAAGAATAAAGTGTGTAATTATTCAAAAAATTAATAGGGATTAATAGAGACCACTGTGACTAATTAAGGCTGTACTACTGGTAGGGCACTTACACCGGTTGCATATGTACCCAGCGGGGAAAATAATGTATAGGAATGCATATTTGCTTACAAGCTATGCATTACAACATGAATGAATTTTCTCACGGCGATGTCCTACGAAATGTAATGCTTCCCTTTTTTGCATTACCTGGGAGTACATATATGAAGACATGCATCCCAAAAACATGCATAGCATGTAGGAAATAGTGCATTACTCGGTAATGCATATAATGATCTACCAAAAACCTGTACACCCAAAATAAAATGTTTGTTGTTTTGCTTTATGTTCGTTTTTATTTTTAAAGTAATTCAAGTTCAATAGACTACATATAAACACATACATTAAATATATATAAATACATTAGATAAGTAAAAATTAAAAAAACTAAAATACACTCACTTAAATAACATCCCTTTGCTCCTTTGTTCGGCTTTGGGCAGCCATTCTGAAAAAGGGAAATAAATCAATATTAAAAATATCCAGTAAACAAAGTTGTTTTGTAAATGCATACTTACCAAAGTTGCTTTGAATATTTTTGTAAAAATGTCTTGTTTCCGTTAATCCACGGGGCTTCGTAAAATATGTATGAAAAGACTGGGAGCTGCTAAAGATATATTAATAAAGATTAATGAAATTAATTGTCTTTGCAAATGAAACTTTATTAAAACTCACCTCGTTTGATGCAACGATCCGCGCGCTTGCTGTTTCACCGATTTTTCTATCACAACTGAAGTTATTTTTCGGAAAATCAATAGAAGCGACCTTTTCAAAGAAACAGTTTCTTGTTCTAAGAAAGATAGCGCCGCTCTTTCAGAATTTCTTCGGAAGGTGCAATCTCTTTCGTATAAAAAACAAAGCACAATTTAAAGAAACGAAAGCTATGCATTACACCCTCGCTTACGTGGTAATATATGTTTTCTATTTGGGTTTTTCATATACGAATTTGTGCATGAAAAACCTCATGCATTCCCAACTTTCCCGCTGGGTACATAAGTGGCATGTACATACACAAGACCGCTTTGTAAGTATAACGAGTTGGCTGTATATGAGCCGTTCAGTGCACAAAGTGATTAACTCCACTTTTTGAAAAATCTTAAATTTAAGTGTCAAAGCACTTGGTATAGTCATAACTTTTTATATTTATTAAAACTTTCCTGAATAGTAAAGATTAACACGTTTAATGGTGTTAATCAACAACAATTTTTTGGCCATTGAATAATAAGTAATTTAATTCAGAAGCCATTTTGATTAACTCCATCCTCTTATGTAAATCGTTTCAATTCAAATGCACTAGCAACCGCTATTTTGGCCAACTCAAATAGACTAGCAAGCGTTTTCAAGCAAGAAATTTCATCGTGTCTAACAAAGTACATAAATACTTATGCTGCAAACTTTGAAAAAATAATAACATATTCAGATTCGTGTACCGGGCAAAATAGAAATATTAAAACTGTCTTAAGTTTATTGAAACTTGTTCAAAGTACGGAAATAAGAGCTGAGTCAATTGAGATGCAATTTTTGGTAAGTGGTTACAGCTATTTACCTAATGACTCAGATTTTGCCATTATGGAGTCACATGCGAAAAAAATTCAAAACATTTATTCACCAGATGATTGGTACAATATAATCAAAACATGTAAAAAGAAAGCGCCATTTCATGTAATCCAAATGACCCACCAAGATTTTTTTTCAACAAAACCTTTTGAACAATCAATCATTAACAGAAAAGTAACCGTCACAGGATTTCCAGTAAATTGGCTTAAAATACGCTGCATAAAGTTAGAACGGTCACCTCATGTCATACAATTAAAATATGACTATAATGAAGATTCAGAATTTAATGAAATTAACATAAGGAAATCTGTAGCAGGTAGGCCACAGAGTATGAAAAATGTAGATCAGCCTTTATTATATCCTAAAGGTAGAACTGTGACAAAGGAAAAAAGGAGAGACATGATGGATCTGCTTAAATTCATTCCTCCTGTTAACCATAATTACTTTAAAAACTTGACAACAAATCGAAATCACGAGTCCTTACATACATCTGATGAAGAAGACATTATTTATACTGCTGGTAAATTAATCACAAATAATATATAATAAAAGCATTGTAAACACTTATTTTTATGGAAAATTGGTAATAAAACTATATAATAACTAACTTTTCTTTAATAAAAAACTTAAAAATTTAAATACCTGATTTAACTTTATTACTTTTTTCAGTTGCCAAATAGATTAATTCCAGCAGTCACATGAAATTTGTAACTTTTTTGAAATTATTTTTTTGGCTATTCTTTCTTATTAATTTTACATACCATTAGATGAAAGCTATATATGTATTTATGTATTCTACAATATATATTAGAATTTATATTATAAAGGGAATTTTAAAAAACAAATTTACATATTTCATCGCATTTCTCAACTTCTTGTTTTATGGAGTTAATCGATTTGTGCACTGAGCGGCTCATATATGAGTCGTTTATTTTGAAAGTGGTTTAAGTCCATTTTTAGTTTTGAAACAAAGCTTATTTTTCTAGTAAAGTTTACAAAACGTATTATGTTATATATTCTAACATGTTTAAGGTCACAAAGCCATAAAAAAAATGAATACCAGTTAACAATATTTTTGAAACAATTCAAACACAAACCCTTAAATATCTCAATATAAGAATACAATTGAAGTTTGCAGTTTTTCTGTATTCAAATACCTTTTGAGGGGTCGGCCTTCGGCCGGACTTCAAAAAAATAACCCTCATGGGAGTAACTAGGTCATCGGAATCAGTAAAGTGTTTACAGTATTTTTGTATTCAAATCCTATGATTTGCGCGCCTAAGCAATAATCTTCATAAGCGCCATTTCAATATTGCATACAGATGCTTTTAACTCAATTTAAATTTAAATATAAAAGCAAAAATACATAAATTTCAAATGTTCTATATTTCATTGTAAAGGGCATTCCACAGGCTATAATATGGTAACACATTTATTATACCTTAAAAATGGGGATTTTCGAGAAAAAATCCATTTTTATAAATTGTATATAAAAAAGACATTTTTTGCTTATAACTTCTTATTTATTTATTTAATTCAGTCAAACAAAAAATAAATTTTAACAGACCATCAAAAAATAAAGTTAAAATTAGAAAAATTCAACAATAATTCTTAAGACTATAAATCTTGGAAGAGAGAGATCTAAGTGTGGAATTCGATTAAGTTCCGAGAGCGTCCTAGCAAGAGGAGCGTTTTTAGCGTAATCCGTTTTGCATAAACCAACATAGAAATAATTAAAATGCCTGAGAGCTCGAGAAGGTACAGAAAACTTTATTCTGTCCAAAAGCGCAGGACAGTCCACAGTTCCGTCAATGACATTGACAATAAACGAACAGGATAAGTAGGAGCGCCTAGAATACAAAGATTTAAGATTTATAAGTTGACAACGGGAACCATAGGGAGGGATAGGGTCGTTAAATTTAAGGGAACGAAGAGCAAAGCGAATAAACACCTTTTAAATACGTTCAATACGATTAATGAAGGATGCATGGTAAGGATGCCAAATAAACGCAGCATACTCTAATTTTGACCTAACGAAAGTTGTGAATAGTAGCCTAAGAGTATAAGGGTCGGAAAAAGACGAGCAGCTACGACGAACAAAAGCTAACATGGAATAGGGAATTTGAGACAATGAAATTAATATGGGTGGAAAAGGACAATTTCGAGTCAAAAATACACCCAGGTCCTTAATCTCACTGACAGTGTTTAGAATAGAACCAGAAATATTGAAGGTTCTACAGGCTGGGTTATCCTTCCTAGAGAAGATAACATGGAAACATTTTTTAACATTAAGGAACAAGCGGTTTTGGACGCACCCTGTCAAGGTCCAACTGAAGGGCAACAGAGTCCAGAAAAGACTTCCTAACCATATAGATTTTGAGATCGTCTGCGTAAAGAAGAAACTTCGCCGAAAGAAAACAAGAACTAATGTCATTATAGAATAAGAGAAATAGAAGAGGGCCCAAATGCTACCTTGCGGCACCCCCGAAGCAGCCACGAAAGGGACAGACGAACAGTTATCCACAGAAACAGTACAAGACCGGTTAGACAAGTAGTATCCAATCCATCGGAGAAAAGTGGAATGGAAACCAAGACGTACCAGCTTAGAGACCAAGATTTTGTGTGAAACTCTATCAAAAGCTTTGGCAAAATCAGTATAGATTGCATCAATTTCAAATCCTCCCTGAAAGGCTGCAATACAGTCCTCAGTAAACACGGCTAAGTTAGAAACAGTGGACCTGCCTTCCACAAAGCCATGCTGATTAGGGCAAATAAGGTTGCGAACTAAAAAGACTAATTTCTCTTTAACAATACCCTCAAAGAGCTTAGAGACAGAGGTGAGCTTAGAAATTGGTCTGTAGTTAGAGACATCATTTTTGCTCCCACTTTTAAAAATTGGAGTAATAGTTGCCTTCTTCCAGGCTTCGATGAACCTCCCGGAAGAGAGTGATTTATTGAAAATAAGCAGAAGAGGCTCAGCAAGTGATGAACATTGTTTAAGAAGGATGACCGAAAGACCATCAGAATCCGTTTGGGAAGAGGATTTCAACCTAAAAATGCCATTTACAATATCGGCAGATGTTAATGTTAGCGAGCCCAATGAGAGACAAGAATTGGACATCTCAGAACTGTTTACGTTAAGGTCAACGTCACAAACGAAATTAGAACTGAAAAACTCGGCAAAAAGATTAGCAGATTCTTCAGCCGAGTTGGCAGATTTACCATTGAAGAAAAGTGAGGTGGGAAAACTCGAGGTAGCTTTCTTGGATTTAATAAAACCCCAGAAGGATAGGATTATTTTTGATGTTGGCTTCATGCTTACGGATATAGCTTTTGTACAAAGACTTATCTAAATAATTAAATTCCTTCCGATAATATTGATAAGTATTAAGGTAATACGAACAATTTGTTAACTTATATTTTTATAAAACTTATTTCTAAGGTTTTTGAGGTGTTTTAACTCTTTGGTATACCATGGCAACCTGTAAACCCTACTTTGGTGAGTTGGGATAAATCTTTTACAAAGTTCAAGCACTTTGGATTTGAAGATTTCAAAACAAATATCAGCATCCGAGCTTAAAAATAAGTCAGCCCAGTTAATGTTAAAAAGGCAATTGTTAAGAGCATGAAAGTCACACAGATTGTAATTAAAACTGATTTTACAACTGGCATCCGAGATAGACGAAAATTCATAAAATTCGAGTTCAATTGAAAGGAGAACATGATGCAGAGTAGACTCTGCATGATGCAAGGAAGGTGGTGAAATAGGATCTAAGCATTCAGTAATTTTATGGTTTCAATTACTTGTGACAAAAACTAAGTCTAAGATGCGGTTTAATTTATTAGCAAAGCCGTTGATCTGAGAGGGATCACAGCTTAAGAAATTATCGACTAAATACAACTCAGATGCATTAGTGACATTAGTTGGCGTAAGAGCACAAGAGTCACTCAAGCAAGGCCACGAAATATCGTTTAAGTTAAAATCACCAAGTATACACAACTGATTGCCGCTAAACCTAGAGTACAGCGTGCAGACATTATCAAAATGAGATTGGTAAAGCGACTCAGGACTGTTAGGCGGTACATAAGAGGCACATACAAGAAGTGCATTCGATGCACCCTGCACACGCACACATATTTGGTCAAGAAGGAAGTCCCCGTTAACCAATTGGATTAGCGAAGAACGTAAAGATTGAGTCGAGTCGTGCAAGCGGATCGGACGTGTTTTCGCTGGTCGGTCTCTTGTCAATTAAAAATCAATTATTACCAGTTACTTAGTCGAATTCAAAGTGACGAAGTGGATTAATTAAAGTCCAACAGTTGAACAATTTGCAAAAATAAAACAATTTAATGCAGTTGCTATATTCAAACTTTAATTTTTCTAAATGCAATAATTTGAAGTTGAACTAAAAATGCCGTGTTGTTGTGGACAAAAGGTTGACCGTGCTCAACAGAAAATTATCTGTGCGAAGTGTAAAGAGCTTTTCCATATTGACTGTGTTGGTATCTTACAAGCAGATCTCGATTTTTTGCTAGCCTCGGAGAAGCCTTTCTTTTGTAAATCGTGTGCGGTTGAGCGTCGCGCCTCTATTCGCTCACCACCGTTATCTGCTCCTCCGCTAGTGGCAAAAAACAAAGAAGCTGAACGCCTAATTTCGCATGATAATAAGCAACAAACTACATTGCTTACAGTGGCTAATGAAATTGTCGCTTTAAGAGCGGATAACTCTCGCATACTCTCAGTAGTGAATGCTTTATTTGAAGATAGGGAGATCCTACTGAAAAAAACTGATGATCTCCATCAAGAGATTTTATCATTGAAATCTATTGTTAGTGATAAAGATGCTGCGCTTTCCTCGTTAGCACAGGAATTAAAAACTCTGCAGAGTATTGTCTCTGCTAGTGTATACAAACAAAACCCTGTTCCTACTGGTAATGTCAGAAACAATAAAAACAATAATGTGACTACTATTGCTAGTCAGACTCATTTTACTGCTCCCTCTTCTTCGTCATCTTCGTCTGCTGGCGGTCCTGTTGTTGTTGCTGAGCATACTGTGTCGGGCTCTCGTGCTTCTGTCTGCGCTGCACCGCTACCTGCTGTTTGACAAAGTGCGTGCGTCGGTAATGCAGGGAAGGAGAATTTAACGTCAACTTTTAATGCCGCTCTTACTGCGCCCTCTAATAATGCGCCTGTTACTGAGGCGTTCTCTTATGCTAGTATTGCTGCTTCGTCTGGGAATTCATCTGTGCACCAGTTGCCCGAGTGGAATTTCGTCTCCAAAAATAGCCGTAGAATTGCTAGACAACCTATTGTCGTCGGATCGAATAGCAATCAAGAACTGCATGTTGTGCCTATTATGAGATGGTTGCACGTATCATCCTTTTCCAGTAATGTAACAGCTGATGATATTTTGGCTTATGTTTCAAAGCATGCTGCGATTGATTCAAAGATGTTGGCCTGTTTTATGCTTGTTAAAAAAGACGCGGAGGTGTGTAAACTAAAAAAAATCAACTTTAAACTTGGAGTGTCGGAATGCTGCTTTGAAAAGGTGCTTAACGCGGATATTTGGCCAACGAATGTGAAGATTCGTCCATTCCGTTTTTTTCCCAAAGACGCTGCGAATCAACGGGACGCGTAGTTCCTCCACCTGATGTCGCCCCAAAACATCTAAAACTATACTTTCAAAATGTATCGGGTCTCAGAACTAAATCGAAACAACTTTTTGCCATGAGTTCCCATATGGATTATGACATCTTCATCCTCGTGGAAACATGGCTCAACGGAAATTTTTTTGACAATGAATTCTTCGACTGTAATCTTTTCAATGTTTTCCGCAAAGACCGTGATGCGTCAAAAACTGGGCTCTCAAGAGGCGGAGGCGTTTTGATAGCAGTTAACCGAAAATACCGCGCGTCCTTGCTGCCTTTAAAGAATGCGGACACTCTCTTGGTGCCATCTAGTGCTGACGTAATCTATAAGGCTCACGTTGACAATGTTCTTGCTCTAGCTTCAAATCATGAAAATTTATGTGTAATTGGTGACTTCAATCTAAGTAATATCGAATGGTCTAGTATGAGTGATGGTCGTGGGCTATATCCAAAATCTATTTCTACTTTTGCTGAAACCTATCTGGTGGATAACTTTTTAAGTTCTGACCTAATGCAGATAAACAACTTTACAAATACACTGCACCGAACTTTAGATCTCATTTTTATCAAAGGCAATATGCATTCTTCCTTATTGGAATGCCTTGATCCCTTGTCCAGACCTGGTCTGCACCATGTTCCACTTGTCATCCACTTAGAGTTTTATGAGTTTAACACTATCAGCGTGGACAGTAATTCTATGTGTTTTAATTTCAGAAATGGTGATATGGAGGCTGTAAATGCTGCAGTTGAGTCCTTAGACTGGGATTCGTTATTTACTGCGGTTGAAGTTGTCAAATGCTTTGATATATTTAAACAGAAGATTAGTGAAATTTGCAGAAGCAACATACCAATTATTAAAAAGCAATGTTATAAGATTCCTTGGTATACTAAAGGGCTTAAGAAACTCAAGAATTTGAGAAACAAGTTTTACAGGAAATTTAAATCATCGAATTCCTTTATACACAAAGATAAGTATCTGCAATATTCGAAGGAGTTTAAATCATTGAGTAAGGTGCTGAAGCGTAATTATGTTCGTAAGTTTGAGTCAGATATAAAATCCAATCCCAAAGCTTTTTGGCGTTATGTTAAGTCTAAGAAATCTTGTTCTAGTATTCCCTCTGTAGTATTCCTTAATGATACCCAAGCTCATACTTCTTTTGAAGCTGCGAATCTTTTTGCGGATTTTTTTAATTCCAATTTTGAACCGGAAATTGATGTAAGCGGTAATAGTCTCCGGAACAATGTTTCTTCAGTTAATTTTGGTTCACTTTCTTTAACCATTGACGATGTGGAAGACGGTATACGGCAAATCAAATCGTCATCTCATTCTGATGTGGATGGTTTATCCTCGTACCTCTTCAAGAGCTGCTATGCTTTATCCTATCCTCTATTATTGATTTTTAATAAATCACTAGAGAAGGGTGAGTTTATTGACGCCTGGAAGGTTACTCTCATAAACCCAATTTTTAAAAGTGGAAATAAGAGCAATGTAGAGAACTACAGACCCATTTCCAAATTATCAACGGTCTCAAAATTATTTGAATTCATTGTCAAACAAAAACTTTATTTTTCAATAAACCGTTTGATTTCTGGAAACCAGCACGGGTTCATGGCCGGTAGGTCCACAGTCTCTAACCTGGCAGTTTTTACTGAATACTGCATATCTGCTTTTCACAGCCATGTTCAGGTCGACACTGTGTATACGGATTTCTCAAAAGCGTTTGATAAAGTTAGCCACTCTTTGTTGCTTTCGAAGTTACATAGTCTTGGAGTTCATTCTATCTTCTTAAGATGGATGAAATCTTATCTGGCTCGCCGTAATTGTGTTGTTGTAGTTGACAATGTATTTTCACATCCTTTTATTGCCTCCTCTGGCGTACCCCAGGGTAGTATTTTAGGTCCCCTTCTTTTTGTAATCTTTATCAACGACATAGCCAGTTGCTTTAAATTCTCCAAGTACCTTTTGTATGCTGATGATTTGAAGATTTACTCATCAATATCGTGTCTCTCACACTCTCGCAATCTTCAAATGGACCTTGACAACGTTGTCCTTTGGTGTGAAGAAAATAAGCTTAATTTAAATATAAATAAGTGTTTCCATGTGACCTACTCAAAATCCCGGTCCCCTATTCCCACTTCTTACAACATTGGTGGCTGTCACCTAGTGAATCCTACTGAAATTGCTGATCTTGGTGTCGTGTTTGATAATAGGTTCTCTTTCCAAAGTCATTTAAACAGCACGATTGCAAAGGCATACTCTATGCTGTCCTTTGTTCGCCGTTTCAGCTCTGATTTTACGGATCCGTATACTCTAAAGTTGGTCTATACCTCCCTGGTTCGGTCTAAGCTAGAGTACGCGGCCTTCATTTGGAGACCCTACTATGCGTGTCACATCAATCGACTTGAACGAATCCAAAAAAGGTTTCTTCGTTATGCCCTACGTTCTTTGCATTTTGTTTACCCCATTCCCTCATACCAGTCTAGATGTCTACTTATTAATTTAAAGTCATTGGAGGGTAGGAGAAGTATTCTCTCACTTACCTTTGTCTTTAACCTAATACGGGGTGCGATAGACTGTCCTTGCCTACTCGGTCGTATCAATTTTTTTATTCCGCAAAGGTCGTTAAGAAATCATGCCACTTTCGCTTTGGAAAGGGTAAGAACAAATTACGCTTCTTTTGCCCCAATTTTTAGAGCTTTAAAAGAAATGAACTCGCTCTCAAATTCTTTTGTTTTGGATTTTTCCTATTCCGAAACTAATTTTAAACTGCTGTTGAATGATTTAATTAGCTAGGATATTTATATATCTCACTGTACTTCTCGTAGTAATCTGTATGAATTGTAATACAAAACTTCTGGATTACTTAAACAATGAAATAAATAAAAATAAAAAAAAATAAAAAAAAAATTCCGACGAACAGCAATTAAAACCCCTCCACCTCTGCAACATAAGGTTTTGGCAGCATCTCTATCTTTTCGAAATACGTCATATAGTTTAGAATCAAAGAATTCCGAGTCATTGAAATTGGGGTTCAGCCAGGATTCTATGATGACGTACACATCGAAATCTAACTGAGAGCTAAGTCGAAGTACAGTGTCCGCCTTCGTACGCATGCCAGAAACATTATGGAAATATATATTAAAGCTCTTAGATTCCTTATTGAGACTAGCAGCAACAGCTAGGTTTGACTTGGTTGAGCTGTTCCTTTTTGAAAAAAACGGAAAGGGCGGACAGTAACATTGGTCGGCCAGAGCTCAGCCGCCAAAAGCATCTCGAAATATTGGTCAGACACCCCAAGTTTGAAATTTACACGTTTTAAAGACTCAGACGGAGCATCTTTCTTCACCAGCTTGTAGCAAGATATAAATTTCTTCTCAATATGAGCATGGTTGGCTACATAGTCAACAATATTATCTGGTGTGACAGAAGGCTGGAAAGACGATAGGTGCAACCATCTGAAACGAACGGCGACATCGAGCTCCAGACTTGCATTCGATCCAACAACACGTAATTGCCTTCTTTTATTGTTTTTACTCTTCATCACAGTAGTCCAACCGGCAGAACGGGGAGTCGGAGAGTCCAGCGTGGGAGCGCTATGATCCAGTAACTATAGGAATTAGCAAAAAAAAAATTAGCAACAGCGCAATTCTTTTTGCGTTCGCTTTAGGGGTCCAAAGGAAGCATAAATTCAAAAATTAGTCACCCTCACCCCTTGGGAAATTCCGCCATCTTGAATTAAAGGGGTGAGTTTTTATTCTGCATGTAACTCTGCAGGGATCGATTTCGATTGAAATTTCAAGTTACTCAAAACGAAATTTCTCTGTAGACGTTTAAAATATCTTATTTCGAATATCGTAATATTCTTCTTCGGCATGGGAATGGGATGGGTATTGAACAAAGGGGTGTGGCACCGCCCATACAACTCAAATCTATTAAATGGAATAGCTTCGGAATTCACACGCACAACACGGGTGGTTGCGGGAAGCTAGGCCTTAGTCTCGCGTAAGCGGGCTGTCGTGCCAGTCAATTAATTAATTAATTATTCGGAATTGTAAGTCGCACAGCATTAAAATTTGGTTTGACATCCTCCCATAGAAGTGTCATTCTACTGTTAAATTTTGATAGGCGTTGGACAAGGGGCGTGGCACATTTTTTGTGACCAAAATATGTCGCTGAACTATAAGTCGCACAGCAATGAAACTAAGTACGAACCTACCATTTATTTATATCTTTCGACAAAGGGAATGGTGCGGGTATTGAACAAGGAGGCGTGGTACCGCCCATACAAGCCAAATCATTAATATAGAAT
The DNA here is from genome assembly GCA_963668005.1 of Melieria crassipennis. NCBI lineage: Eukaryota > Metazoa > Arthropoda > Insecta > Diptera > Ulidiidae > Melieria > Melieria crassipennis. The sequence continues at coordinate 32,084,433 of OY764963.1, read as the reverse complement.
ATCTTTGAAATTGTTAGTCGTACAACACTGAAATTTAGTACCCCGTCGTCCCATAGATGGGTCATGCTACTGGTAAGTTTTTATAAGCGTTGGACAAGGGGCGTGGCACATTTGTTGGGACCCAAATATTTCGCTGAACTATAAGTCGCTCAGCAATGACACTTAGTACGAACCTACCATTTTCTCTTTCGACAGAGGGCATTGTGCGGATATTGAATAAGGGGCCGTGGCCCTGCCAATATAACTTAAATATTGTTCAAGCGCTATCCATTTCGTTACTGAAACTTAGCAGCACCATTGCTTATTTACGGGCCTCGATTGCGTTAATCAGTAGCTCCCTCCTCTTCCTTTGGTTGGTTTTCTTCGTTCTCGCGTATTTCATTATAAAAAAACAACAAATGTCGTGCGGGACGAAGTTCGCCGGGTCAGCTAGAATATTACGATAATATTCACTTATTTAAAATCTCCGAATTAAGTAATAGATAAAATTTTGTTCGCTTCAAATTGTTTATTACAATTTCAACTATGCAATTCTGCAACAAATTACAAAGTATCATGATTTTTTGTTGCATAATTTTACCATAAAAATACACGAAAATAATTGCAAAAAGTGTACCGGCCATTTTTGAAGATTAATTTGTTACTAACAACGCTAATTATGCAATGACCAAAAAATGTCAGAGGACCATTTCTGTAGAAAATTTTCATCTCAACAACTTTGTACTCTTAAATTTTTTACGAAAAATGACCAGAAAGAGAGTTACATGCAGAATAAAAACTCACCCCTTTAATTAAAGATGGCGGAATTTCCCAAGGGGTGAGGGTGACTAATTTTTGAATTTAAGCTTCCTTTGGACCCCTAAAGCGAACGCAAAAAGAATTGCGCTGTTGCAGCGTAATTGGCAGCATTACGATCTTTGTTGTTATTTTTATCACTGCCAGCAGCAGGCGAAAGAACATTAGGCTTAGCAGCAACAGCAGCAGCATAGGAGTTCTTTGTCACCGAATTAACGGCAACGTCAGCACAGGCAGCGGCAGCGCTGCGCGCATCGAAGGCAGCAGTATTGGCAGCACAGGAAATATTTAACGCCGAATTCACGGCGACGTCAGCATCAGCAGCATGAGCACTGCACTCATTGAAAGCAGCGAGATTAGCAGCGGGCGGTTTAAAGTTGTTTGTGCCTGACGTTGAAGAGTTAGTATTAGAGGCGCGATGAAGAGAAACCGAGTTGCCATGATTGCGGACAGCAGAGTTATCACCACCATTCATATAGCCGCGAATATTATCACGCAGGCCTTTAAGATCGTTTGCGAGCCTCGAAATTGCAGAGGCATTATCAAAGTCAGCTAGTTTACGATTCAGGGAATGTAGATCAGTTTGCAGATCATTAATTTTATTAAGTAAGAGTTTTTTGTCATCCTGAAGAGCAGCGATTAAGATCAGCGCACGGGAATTTTCCGAGCGGAGGGCAACGACCTCATCGAGAACAGTTTGCAGCGATACCGTTTCAGTATTAGATTCAGGTTGTCGAAGTTGAGCAGGCTTGAGAGTCTGTTGATGAGGCATAGGAGTGCCTGCATTCTTATGGGCCAGTTACTCATGACACAGAACATAAACTTAACCATAAACATAAACTTAGAAAATTTGAGCGATTACTCAAAACTTTATTTCCGTAAACATAAACTTAAAAATCAGCTGTTTTTTATACTACAATATTGCCACTTCGATAGAGAAATCTCGTGAACAATCAAATTCAAACTTTTCGCGACATTTTTTTACTTGTTATTATTAAATGTTTGAGCATTCAACGACTAAAATTATTAATATATTTACAAAACTAATAAAAATTGCAATCCATTTTGTATATTTTACAAATTATTTTAATTTGTTTAATTTTCAATTCAATCCGAAGAGAGTGGCAACATTTTTTGCGTTTTCCGTAAACATAAACTTAGAAACCAAAACGAAACAGATTTCTAAGTTTACGGTTAAGTTCTAAGTTTATGTTCTATGTCTCGGGTAACCAGTTGTACAGCTTTCGGGTATGCCAGGTCGTGCTAGCTGACAAGTAAAACTAAGTTATGTCATGAGTAACTGGCCCATTACTCCGCACTTGGTGAGAAGATTGAGGCACAGAGATCGGAGAGGCGGTGTTATTGTCCACCAACACTTTTTCGGAGACAACGGAAAGCGGAGGCGAACGAATTGAATTACGCCGAGAAGTTTATTCGAGCTTTGTAAAAATTCCAAATCAACTGGAGAGATTTTTACACAATCCAAATGAAAAAAGTCATTGCACTTGGCACACTGCAGTTTAGGTTGACTGCGATCAACCTTTTGGCCACAAACACACGGCATAGAGGTCGCAACGGAGAAGTGCACGGAGCTAAAAAAAACACGTCCGAACCGTTTAGCTTCCAGAACTGAACTGGTACATATCACGTATCTAATGTAGCATACCAATAGAAAGGTATGGAAATACCTTTCGTTTGATACCAATATCGTGTAAATCGATTAAGAATTGATTGATTTATTTTGATAAAAACCTTGAACTTTGAGCCCGAGCCACGCCTGTTGTGGGCATTTCCCAGCCAAAATTTTTAGTTCGTTAGATTCAGGAATCAAACCTCTATGTAATAGCATACATATTTATTTTTTCACGAGGGTTCGCTATACTGCATTTATGCCCAAATTTTCTTCGGACAAAACTCCCATAGTCTACAATTATTCAACATTTGCAATCAGTACACATGGTATGTGCGTTGCCACATTAGCAAAATGGTCTTTTCGCCTTTCAAGGATTAAAAGAATAATATACAGTTTGTCAAGTAATTGTTTGCACATTGCAAAAATTTCCAAATATCATCTTTGATATTCCATAAAAAAAGGAAATTAACAAATTTAAATAAATACTTAAATGTTTTTATTTAACGAATACTTCACTTACATATAATGTTTATATATTTTTACATTTAAAAAAATTAAATAAGAAAAAAATCAAAAACTTATGCAATCCACATTTCAAGGTGTCAATTAAATGTTTGCAAAATTATGAAGTTATAGAAAAAAAATCTTCAAATGTTTTTATTTTAAGTCAATACTTAGTATGGCCCCCTTGGGCTTCAATAACTGCTTGAAGACGTCTCTGCATAGACGAAATAAGTTTCTGAAGATCGTACTCATAGGGTATCTTAAGCCATTCCTCCTCGATGTATTCAATCAGTTGGTTTTTCGTTTTTGGTGCCCTCTTTGCCACTTTTTTGTTCAACAGTGCCCACATATTCTCAATTGGGTTGAGGTCGGGACTTTGTGCAGGAGTATCAATGGCTTTACCGCTGTTATATAGAACCCAAGTTTTACATATAAACGACATGTGTTTGGGATCATTGTCTTGGTATAATTTATATTTGTACTTTGTATGGTTGTTCTAATCATAAAAACCAAAGTCGTGAACACTGGTAATTAAGTTTGTTCTTAAAATGTCAAGATACTGTTCTTTTCCATATTTTCCTCAAATATCCTCAGATGCCCTACTCCTCTTTTGGAAATGCAGCCCCACACGTTCACTGATAGTTTTCCAAATTTGACTGTTGGAATAATATTGATATTTTCCAGAGCTGAAAGTGGTTTCCGCCAAACTTTATTAGGCCCCACATTGTAATAAAGCATTATTTTTGTTTTATCGCAGAAAACCACATCATCCCAGTAATCAACTGAGCGTAAAAGGTGCTCCCGCGCAAATTGCAATCGCTTCGCCACATTTTTTTTAGAAAGCAGTGGTTTCTTCCTGGCAACTTTCGACGAATACTCGTTCCTTAAAAACACCTTCCGAACAGTTTCATGAGATACATCAGTTCCGCATTCATTTTTTATATCGAAAGCCATTTCCCTTGTTGAGATACGGGGGCTTTCATGAACTTTTCGGATGATTTTTCTTTCTTCTCTGTCAGACAGTTTTCTGGGTCGTCCAGGAGATACTTTCAAATCAATTCGCCCTTCAATTTCAGCTCTGTTGATTATATTGTACAAAATTGAAAATGATAGTAATTGAAAATTGAAAATTATAGTATACTATCATAATTGTATAACATTTGCGTCAACTCTTTTACCGGGCATTATTTAACAAAATACGAAAAAATCTTTTTATGTCGTGCCTTACGAACATCTAATTGAAAACTAACTACAGTACATTCCGTTTAGCTGTCTATTCGCTTAGGTGCATTTTCTGCTTAGCTGTATGATTTGGCCAAAATACTACTTCGCAAACCGAATTTTCTTGGAAAATTTCACATTTAGCTGCATTTCACTTAGCTGCACTATTCCGCCCTGTTTTTGAGCAATTTTTCTTTGATTTGTATGAAAAATACTTCGTTTAGCAGCACTGGAAAATTTTGAAAAGTTTTTTTGGAAAATAAGTAGTTAATATCGAAACAAATTTCCACATTTTCGAAATGGAGGCAATAGTTGTGAAATTGTCAAAAAAAAATATTCGCAGGGTAAAATTACCTTATTTTACATAAAAGCATATCAGTAAGAATATGTACATAAATATTTTCATTATATCCAGTGTATACATACATATTAGGGGTATTCTCGATGTCTTGCACGGAGGAAGAATTCGTAAAAATGCAACCGTGCAAGACTGGAAAATGCTACACATCGAGAACGCACAAAAAAGCACACATTGCAAATATTGCAAAAATGCCGCAAACTTTCTCCAATTCTTTTTAATTTGGTTTTCGGTTGATCCATTTCTACCTGCAAGCAAGACATATATCCAAATTATATAAAAAGGTTGAAATAAAACCAAATATAAAGAAAATACACTTGCGCCCACGAAGAAAATTAAATGGCTGCCGCACAATCGCGATGTCACACACAAAACAAGGGTTTTTGCGTAGCATGACATGCAAAAAATGCAAACTGTTTTTGCTTGTATTTTGTTGTTGTGTCGTTGCTCGAAATGCATGGCCATGTCAATTATGCATTTCGTGCACGATGTCAGGGCTATGCAAGACATCGAGAATACCCCTATTATATATGCATAAGCATCTATAAAATAGCGGTTTATTTGCTAATAAAAATTGGTTCAGTCTTACACTGGTGTATTCTTTTCAATAATTCAATAGATTCGTTCATGCAAAATTTTGATATATATAATATACTAGTAGGGCCCTGCGGCTTTGCACGCAAGCTTGAAGTCAATGGGCGCAATAAATCAAGTTTCTTCATACTACACTCTATGAGCGATGCCTCCTTTATGTAATGCCCAATCAATTCCTGCAGTCGAAGGGTGTGATCCGGTTTCATTGATATGCGACTTTCAGTTCCTAAGTTACGCGGAAAACTTCAGTCACAAAAAATATGTCGCGCCACTTGTTCAACGTCCTTACAATTTTGCCAGTAGAATGACACATCTATGGGACGAACGTATTCAAAACTTCAAAGCTTTCCAACTTATTGTTCCGAAGCTATTCCACATTAAAAATTTGGGTTCTATGGGCGGTGCCATGCCCTTCGGCACGTCTAAATCGTAAGTCTGTGCCAAATATCTTTGATGTGTGATTTGCAGTTCCAAAGTTATTCAAAACAATAGGGTCGTTAAAAAAGTGCCACGCCCTTGTCCAACGCCCATACAATTTAACCACTTGAACGACACGTCTAAGCCATGATGCTGTATCAAATTTCAATACTGGCCGACTTATAATTCCGAAGATATTACACATTAAGAACTTGAGTTCTATGGGCGGTGCCATGTCCCTCGTCCGATACCCACCCTATTTCCATGTCAAAGGGCACATCTAAATCGTAAGTTTGTGTCAAATCTCTTTGATGTGTGATTTGTAGTTCCAAAGTTATTCAAATCATTTGTGTTGCTTAAAAATGGCCACGCCCCTTCTCCAACGCTTACGAAGTTTTACCAGTGAAAAGGCACATCTAAACGGTGGCCCCGCACCGAATTTTAATGCTGCCCGATTTTTCATTCCGAAGATATTCCATATTGAAAATTTAAGTTGTATGGGCGGTGCCACGCCCCCTTGTCAAAAACCCACTCCATTCCCCTTATCGAAAAACACAACTAAATCGTACGTTTGTACCGAGTGTCATTGATGTGAACGCAGTTGTAGTTCCAAAGTTACACCGGCATTTAAAAACCACGCCCCTTGTTCAACGCCCATTCAACTTTACCAGTGATAGATAGATATTTGCTGCAAAGACTCACAAAATTTTTTTATATCCATATTGTTTTGCACAAATATACCACAGTTAATTTCTGTCATCATAATGGGCATTGCAAGAAGGCGTAAAAGGTGGGCGTGGTCAACCTTATATAGCCTATGTTTACCGCTATGAAACACAGAATAATTTTACATCAACATTAATTTTCAGACATGCACCGTACTTCGTTTTGTTAGTTCAGTGGGCGTGGCCGATTATATTGTATGTGGCCGATTATATTGTATGTTTGCCGCAATGACACGCTGAATCGACTGATACCCATATTGCTGTGAGAAATATACCATGGCTGATTTGTTATTATTATTATTATTATTATGGCGAAAAGGCATATCAGGTGGGCGTGGTCAATCTTATATATCCTCTTATATATCCTATCCATCAATGAAACACGGAATTATTTGATATTAATACTGATTTACAGACATGTACCGTAGCTTCGTTTTGTTAGTTTAGTGGGCGCGGAAAGTGGGCGTGGCCAATTATATTATAGCCTATGTTTGCCACAATGACACGCTGAATCATTTGATACCCATATTGCCTTACAATAGCATACCATAGATGAGTTTTATTACCATAGTGGGCGTAAGACGGGGGTGTGGTCATTCCCATATAGCCTATGTACCATTCCCCCAGCTAAAAATATGTTTGGTGCTTACTTCATCTAAATCAGTTCAGCGGTTTTTGCCTGATTGTGGCTCAAAAAAGCAACGTCACACTTGGCTTTATATAATAAGTATAGATCAATATTGATATAAGATATATATGTATGTATATTAAATATATTTTGATATTTTTATATAGGTGCGCTAAGGATGTACTTTAAAAAAATTTAGCTGTTTCCAAAAACTTTTTTAGATATTCCGCTTAGCTGCATTTTTCGCTTAAGGCAGGTTTCTACCTTGTGCGGCCGAAAAAACATGTTTTTTTGAAAAATTGTTGATGGGAAGGTTTTAAAGATAAACACTGGAAAATTTTTTCAGATGTAGGTATATGTTTATTGTACAAGTAAAAAAAGTTTCAAGATAAAATATGCAAAGGGGGGGAGGGGGCCATCGAGCAATGGCGGAAGGACTTTTTGACTCACGGAAGTCCTGCCGCTGTTTGAGATGACTTGAAACACAAAAATGAAATTGTTTCTTATTCTGTATCCTTTTGTCTATGGCAGGAACTAGGATTTAAAAAAAAAAATTAAAAATGAAGGAAATATGCGATTTTGACTAAAAAATTCAATTTTTACCTACTTTTTTCAATACAAATTTCTATTTTCAATGAGAAAAAATTATTATTTCTTGAAGATCCTAGTTCGTGCCATAGCTAAGACCTTGATAAATGACTGTTTAAAATTTCGTAGCTATTGCTCAACTCGTGTGGCCTAAATCACTTCCGCAAGGTCAAAAAATGTAGTTTTGAGAAAAACGCGTTCAAAGTTTTGCTTCAGCGGCTCGGCGCCCTCGACACCGCTACCTGTTTCGATAAATTGCTTCCGTAATTCGAAAGATTTTAACTTCAAATTTTTGGAGCGTATTCTACAATCATGTATTAATCCAAAAATGCATGAAAAAAAAAATCGATTTTTTTGAACGCACAAGGTAGAAACCCCCCTTAAGTGCCCCAAATCATGTGCATCGAAGGTGAATGCAGCTAAACGGAATGTACTGCAGCTGCTCGCTCAACTGATGCTATTCCGCAACGTCTGCGGGAAGTACCGCTAATTTTCGCCGACCTGACGGCGCCAAATTTCCAATGCAAACTTGGTTTTGCAAAGAATTATTTGACAGTTTGAAATATGGCTTAATTTCCTTTTTTGATTTTTTACACTGTTTTCGCTTATGAAATAGACATTACTTTGATATTATATGAGAGTGAAATATTCAATTAATCTGTATTTTTAAATAATTTCAAAATATTGCAATTTCTGTTATATTTATAAGCTTTTCAAAATAATTGTTCTCCCTTTTTTAAGTTTGCAAACATTTACTTGACAAACTGTATAAGTAGCAACACATTTTTGTTGGCAAAACTGACTTTTTTTTAAATAGTTCCCTTTAGGCTCAATACAACGATTTGCATTATCTAAAAGCATGTGTAATAAGTGTTTTAGATCATCCGAAATGTCCTTAAAAAATGTCGGTACAAGCCTTTTGGATGGCCTTGGCCTTTGGCGTCTTAAAAACGCCTTTATTTATCGGCAAATGTATTTTTTTGAAAAGGCACGCACGATGCTGCATCAGATGAAACAGGTAGTAGAAATCAGTCACAAGTGTCTGTCGATGAAATGGCATCTTTCGATAGCTAAATGTTCAGTTCAAATGCAACATTTTATATAAAAAAAAATTGGAAAAATATCCAAACATGCATTTCCAATGAAAATCCGGACCTTACTTATAACATACATAAGTATGTCCGTATGAGCCGACATACTTGTCGGCCTCGATAGTCCAGCGGGTTGCGCGCTGGCTTCTCATACCGTGGCCCCAGGTTCGATTCCTGGCTCGGGCTGGTAAAACGCTCATCTACTTCTATCGCAATGGCAAAACCTCCAAGTGTGAAAGAAAAACTGCCAATCGCTGTTCGGATTCGGCGTTAAACTGTAGGTCCCCACCCTCCCTTTCCCCATCAGTTTAAAATGTGTGTTGTATCACATGTTGGAAACAACAGTGTTGCATACACATTTCTAACGGGTGGAATTTGTGGTATCACAAAGGGCCCATATAGGCCTAAGTGTGCCTCATACAGAAGCAGCCACTACAACCAACCAACCATGGCATACAAAAATGAGAAAACGACATATTTGATAAACCATTTTTTTATATAATAAGAAACTTTTAGTTTTGCCCAAAAAAATAAAAGCCATAAAATAACTTTTATTTTGAAATAAAAATATTAAAGTAAAAATAACTTTTATTTTTACCCAAAAAATAAAATTAAAAAATAACTTCTATTTTCAAAAATTTGCTTTTATTTTACCTGAAAAAAGAAATCAAATCACTTTTATTTCTGCCCAAAAAAATATACGAGGGGCAAGTAAAAAATAAGGTTCCCAACGCTGTACATTCGCCGCGCGAGATACTAGGAGAAATCCGGCAACACCGCCTTCATTGTTGATCCCCCCCACTCCATTCCAACTACCTGGAAGATCACTGCGAAGCTTAGTTCCAGTCTAACAGCCATCCGCGATGGAGCCCGCAATCGCCGTCACCGCCAGGTGTGAAATCCGTTCAGTGATTCGATTTTTAAACGCGAAGAAGCTTACACCTATTGAAATTCATAGACAGTTGGAAGAAGTTTATGGCAAAGCTTGCATCAGCGTCCAGCACGTCCGCAAATGGTGCAGGGAGTTCTCCGAAGGACGCACAGACGTTCACGACGAGCAAAGGAGCGGGAGGCCATCGGTGTCCGACGAAGTCGTGGCGAAGATTGAGCGCATTCTCCTCGAGGATCGAAGAGTAACGCTTCGGGAGCTGGCTGATCAGGTTCCTGAGGTTTGTGAAAAAACCATCGACAACATTTTGACCGAAAAACTTGGTTATCACAAGGTGTATTACGGCGGCGGAGTTCTTCGAAGCGGGTTTTCAGAAGTGAATAACTCGTCACAAAAAATGCGTTGAAAGATCTGGCGACTATGTAGAAAAATAGTTTGAAATACAAGCTTTCAGATGGTATACATATTTATTGCAATAAAAAATGCCTTAACCCTGAAAAAAATGTGGGAACCTTATTTTTTACTTGCCCCTCGTATGTAAGTCTAAACTGTCAAAATCAAAGTCGGAAAATAACTTTTTTGCCTGACTTTTTTCATGAAATGCATGACTGTTACGGTCCCTTGTGATACTAGTTAAAAGTATAGATTAACATGTTTATAATCAGCTGGGCTCCATGTAGCCAAGTACGCGCTCGGTCGTGTCGCGTTGAATAGACCAAAATAAATGTACAAGTTTTCCTAAATATTGGTTGTAAAATAAATATAAGTGGCTAAATGAGTGTTGTCTCAAGTGATCCGTCTCCGTCGATCCCATCTCTGATCCCTCCCTTTCCTTGTCCTTTTGTAATCATGTTTCCCCCTATTTTCTGCTCCCCGGCTTCCGCCGTTTGTATTGTATAATGTTTACTGTTTATACTTGTTACTCATTACTCTTTACTCGTTATTCATACGTCCACGAATAAAGACATCTCAACACGACACCCATGATTTTATTTAACCCGCTCCGCCGACGTAAACATGGTCCTTCGAGCCGGATGTTCGCATGTTCGCATTCCCCTACGCAGGCAAAGTAGCAAAACTCCCGCTGCAGCCTGCTTCCCACTTCTTTTCTGATTTGCAAACTCTTCCCCTAATTTTGCTTTGTGCATACTGCAGACCAGCAGCAAGCATTCCAGCTGCTGATCTAGCAGCAAGCATTCCAGCTGCTCAGTGGCGGCTTAAGGTGCTCGGTGGCTCGGGTCGGCGACGGCTGAGGGGGCCCCCACAAAACGGTGCAGAAAAAGTTTGCGCACAAAACTAATAACGGGTATTTCCTGTTATGTTTTCTATTTTTTTTTTCATTTGTATTCCGTTGAACAGTAAACGGTCTTGCAAATTATTTTGAAACGTATAGGAGTATGTGCTTGAAATTTTATAGAAAGCAATACAATCCCAGAGAAAAAATGAAAAATGGTTAAAAGGATAATCTTACTAAATCTTTCCAAAATTAATAAAAACTTTTGTGAAATTAGGAAAACTTTTGGGATAGCAAATTCGTCATTTCAAAAAGCCATCTCAAGTCTCGAAAAAAAGAGAAAATCTTGCTTCGTTACTAAGATTTGGCCATTTTTTTAAGCTACCCGAGCAGGAGGATTTAGATTGTTTTCCGATCAGTGCTCCATATCAATACTCGACAAAAAATGGGCCAATCGTGTACACCTAAAAATAAAAGTATTTTCTAGACTAACTTTGGCCGCTGAATACAAAACTGAAAATCAAAACATTTTTGAAGAAGCGTTTTCGAAAAATCTTCGAAAAACGATTTTTTTCCTGTTGTTTCAGTTATGAGCACATATCTCCTAAAAGAATTATCCGATTAACACGAGCTGTCCGTCGTTCAGAAGATAATACCTTAGTGGCTTTTTAGTGATATATAGATTGTCCAAATCAGATGAGATTTGGGGAAGTTACTGACGGTGAAAGTTGTAACAAAGTGAATTTTTCGACCAATTCAAAAAATCATAAATTTTCGAATATTTTTTATAGAAAAAATAAATTATAACCTCTGGTTTTCAAATCTAAAATGAAATATATACTATTTTAGCAAATATTAAGCCTAATATCAATAGAATTGAAAGAAAAATAACAAAGTTATGATGCACTGAGTGAAAACACCAACTCTACATTTATTACACCGTGCGAAACAATTTTTGTATTTGGCCTAGACCAATCCAAAATTTGATATAGACGTGAAACTAGAGATCATTTATAGTATCCTGGCATAGTCAATATTACACTTTCTGACTCAAAGTCATTTTTAAAGGACTTTAAAATATTTTTTTAAATATATGCGGTAGTGCAATGATGAAGATAAGGGTATCAAATAAAAGAGGCAAATTGTCTCCTTTTAACTAAATTTTCTATTTTGAACTTTCAGGACCAAAATATATAGGCATGGAAAACATATGTACATATTTTTGATTTCAGTCTGTAGATTCATACATACATCTAAATTTTATTCTATTTTAAAGTTCTAGTTTAAACAGTTTTATTTTTGACTTTTACAAAGTTTAATGAGTTTAAGTAATTGTGTAGTTTACACCAGTTTACAAGCAAGCCCTAAGATTGCGATATTTAATTTTTAACTTAGAAATTTGTATTTGCATATTTTGCACAAAATTTTAAGTTAAAAATTAAATATTGCAATCTTCGAGGGAACATTTTTTGAAAATTTGCAAACAATTGTTATTTAGAAAGGATGATTTCTTGCTTTTATTGAACTGAATTTGTTATTGTTATTTCGAAGTTAATTGTCGATACTGTGTCTCTTTCAATTGATAAAAGTGACAAACAACTTAGTCTTTCATCAACCATTGTGGAGCGCAAATGGTTTTTTACAAGTTTCAGTTTTGAAAAACTTGAAATTATTATATGCAAGCTTCTCTCGGGGGCCCCCGCAGCCCGGGGCGGTCCGCCCCACCGCGCCCCCCCCCCCCGTTAAGCCGCTACTGCAGCTGCTGATCTACCACATTCTTGCACGCATTTTCTCATTTCCTTTTGTTCGATCACCGCTGGCAAAGCAGCAAAACTCCCGCAGCCAGCATCCAAAATCACGCACTTCCCCTCCTTTTGCATTGCGCATTGCACTCTCCCACTTGTGTACATGTTCGCGTTTCGCTTTGTGCGATATACGCACGCACCAGCAGCAAGCACTCCCGCTGCAGCCTCCAAGTGCAATCCCATTTTCGCACTTCTGCTTAAGCATTTCCCCACTCTCGCTAGCAGAAGTAAATAAACACAAGCACAGTGGGACGAGTAGCCTTGTTTTGCAGCATATTGAATAATTTTCTAGGACCAAGAAAATTTTCAATAGTGCTGCACATGTACATACACTGCACATCTGCTGCCACTCCAAGTGCATACAGTGGGACAAATTCCCTCACTCGCACACACAATTTTTTTCCCACAAATTTGTTTGGGCACTTTTTTACTTACACATACTAATACAAATAATCACATACACATATATATGTATATTATATACAAATATTAAACACATATACATATATATCGGGTGTTTTTTTTAGAGGTATAGAACTTCGAATTGAAATAAAACACAAGAAAATCGTTTTAATGTCCATCAATTTGGCTTTATTGGAAGGATAATTTTATGCCATTAATGTTTAAATATGATTTCGGGCATGTGGCCGCCGCGGCTGGCTCGAATAAAGCCAATTCTACAGGTCCAATTTTCAACCACTTTTTCGAGCATTTGGGGCCGTATGTCGGCAATAACGCCACGAATGTTGGCTTCCAAGTCCCCTAACGTTTCTGGTTTGTTGGCGTAGATGAGCGACTTCACATATCCCCAAAGAAAATAATCCAATGGTGTCAAATCACACGATCTTGGTGGCCAATTGACAGGTCCATTCCGCGAAATTATGCGCTCATCGAATGTTTCCTTCAATAAATCGATTGTGACGTGCGCTGTGTGGCATGTAGCGCCGTCTTGTTGGAACCACAACTCATCCACATTCATGCCATCCAATTCGGGAACAAAATAGTCGGTTATCATGGCTCTATACCGGTCTCCATTAACGGTAACTGACTCCTCTTCTGACTGGGTCCTCTTCAACATTTTGCTCTACAGCGGCAATTGTTTCTTCGGTGCGCACTGTTCGACGTCTCTGCGGATGCGTATTATCACATAGAGTAAACATAGTGCGAAAACGACCCATGGTTAACCGAATTAATTGCTCTGATGGACGATTATGTCGACCATCAAATGGACGGAGCTTGCGGTAAACTTCGCGAACTGAACCATTATTTTCGAAATAAATTTGCACGATTTGCAAGCGTTGTTTTTTTGTCAACCTGTTCATGATGAAATGGCAAACCAAACTGAACATAAATGACATTAGAGTTGCTAGATTTGACCACAAGATGCCAGTTTTATCTCTATTCGAAAAACAAACCTCTAAAAAAAAACACCCTATACATACACATTCATACGTATTTATTCACTCACAAACAACAAAATTCACTTTTTCACAAAAAAAAACCAATTTTTTACACATTTGACTACACACATAACATTTGTTGCATAATATTTATTTGTACATCCCTTCCCAATACACATACTTATACACAAATATTGCTCAATTCCCATATACCTACACATTTTTATTTATTACCCATACAACTATATTTCCCTACACGTTTACACAAACGGGTGTAAACTTTTTTGCTCGACAAATATACAAATTCGTTTCAGCGAATTTTCCCATTCCCAACTCTTCCCATTTTCAAACATCGTTCGCGTGGACGCGGTTAGACTACACGTCTATTTTACAATACCCTACAAATATATTTATTGAAACTTGTTACCCTCTGTCGAGCTATTCTAAGCAAAATGCCTGTTGAGCGATCCCCCAAACGTCAACTTGTCACAATGGAGACTCCTTCCTCCAGACACACAGAGTCAGCGAATGCACGTTTGACAGTTCCTGTCACTCGGGAGCCACCAAACTCTCGCTCCAAACTCTCTAGTCCCAAAGCAACTGATCCCAGTGTTGCCAAATTTACTTTCGAGTACGATAGACTCGTGCTATTATGCACACAATTTTCATCGGGTCGCATTGAGGATTTGACTAAATTCCTGGTCCAAATAAAGCAAAAAAATTTGCAAGCCTGTTTATACGTATCGCGGCGGAGCGGTGGAAAATAAAGACGCGCTTGGATTCGGTTATGGTGGGTGATCTTTATTGTACGACTTTAGAATAACGAGTGACAATAGAATGCAAGAAACACTGAACGAGACAAACGGCCGAAGCCGGGGAGCATAAATAGGGGGAACATCAGTACAAGAGGAAAAGGAAAGGAAGGGATTAGAGGTGGGATCGACAGATCACTGAACAACCACAGCACTCATTTAGCCATCGCGGCCGCCATTGCAGAGTGCAATTGATGTAGTAGCCTGGGTTTCTAGGAGGGTTGCCGTGACGCGGCTGACGTCTGGCTGGTGGTGGGTGCGCTTAGGGGTGCGCCGATAACCTCTTTGCGGGGATGATCGGTCCGGTCGTGCGGTCTGGGAAGCACCTGCTGCGATGGTCGGCTAGTCTGCAAAAAAGGTGGATGTCAGAGGATTGAAATTATAATGTGGACATCGCGTGAATGGGAAATAGTGCCTAAGCTGCAGGGTTTGCGTAAGCTACAGCCGAGGGAATATGAGAAAAATACATATAACAATTGGCCAAGCTGCCGTTTACTTTTTTCAAGCGAGGGGGGATTTTTGGAGTATAATAATTTAATTTAATAATTGACTGGCACGACAGCCCGCTTACGCGAGACTAAGGCCTAGCTTCCCGCAACCACCCGTGTTGTGCGTGTGAATTTGTACACGGTTCCGAACGGCAGGTTGGGAGCTTTTTCATAAGCAATTTTTACTCTCAGAGGTTTGCCATTTCCAGCTGAGAGGACAGCCACCGAAAGAGAAAACTAGTTTTCCCGTTATTTTTTTTAGGTGTTATTACAGGCAGTATTTGAACCTGAGGTTGCTGCCTGCGACTCGCGGTCCAACGCACTAACCAACTGAGCCACGGCGGCTGCAATTTTTGGAGTATATATGGAGAATTTTAGGTGCACGTAGGGCTCGAGAGAAGCAGGAGAACCGAGCGAGAATGTCGGTTTGCTCTTCGAGAGGGGGTGGCAGTCAATTGGAACTGTGTGAGCATGACCGTTTGGCTCAGCATCAAAGATTTGCTGGAGCCGTTCCAGCCAAGAGGGAGATCGTATAGATCTTGGAGTTTATACCCGATCAGTCCGACGTCTGCGGGATTTGCAGCGCTTGGAGCAAGTCGCACTGGAGTGGCAACTGTCCTCTTTTCGGACCCGGGATGGAGGAGGTGCAATGAGGAACTGCGAGGGAATGCAATTTCCGTCAGTTGCTGTGAGTGTGGAACGAGTGGCGTCAAGCCAACACTCTTGTCGAACCCTTTTTCTCTGTCTCATTAGAGGCGAAAGCCATCCTGCGGGGTCGAAATTGTTGACAACGAAGGGGGAATTTGCCGGTTTGGGAATGAGTTTGCAGGAGTGGTGGGTTCAGAGTGATTTTCCATTATTTCCGGGGGTGGAAACCCTACAGGATTGAGGGCGGCAATCACTTGTGAAAGGGCTTTCTTTAGGGCAGGAAGGTTATTTCGAAGGGCGGAACCAATATGCATATGGCGATTTTGTACCTCTGTGGCACATGCCAAATGCGAAGAAGGGGGTACTGGACCGCTTAATACCCAACCGAATACTGTATGCTGAGCAAGTAAGCTGCCACATACATTCCGGTGGATACCTTCGAGCATGATCTGCGGGATGAGATCACTGCCAATCACTATATCGATCTGCGCTGTCTCGAAGGGGTTTGGATCAGCGAGTAGAAAAAAAAAGTTGAGCATGGCGAAATCTTTCATATAAGGGGGATTTATATGAGAAGGTGGGAGCAATTTCGTAAGCTCTTGTTGCACGATTGCTTGCACGGGGAGTTTCGTGCTCATTTGAGAGACTGCCAATGTCAACAAGCATGTATGATTGGCATTTTGCACAATCTGACCGCCCATGCCCGAGATTTGGAAGGGGGATTTCTCGATTGGCAATTTGAGGCGTTTCTGGACCTTCGAGGAAATGAAGGTACGCTGAGAGGCTTGGTCGATCAACGCTCGAACCTTAAACAACTTTCCTGAGTGCTCAATAGACACCAGTGCCGTAGGCAGAACGGATTGGGTGCCATTAGTGGGAGGGCTTGTACTTGAGGCGTACTTTGCCTAGAAGATGTGCGGGGTTGCACATCCGAAAGGGGGGAATGAGTTGCGGAGTGGTTGTGTGTTCGTTTTGGAGCTGTTGCGACCTGTGGAGTGGTCGAATGTGACCGATTGAGCGATTGAGAGGGCTGCGCATTGCTTTGGGGAAATGAAGCATGGAATGGTGCTTCATTTGGCAATATACGCACGTAAAATGCTTGTACAATCTTTAGTGAGGTGCGAGGTAGCAAGACAATTTACGCAGAGATTGTGCTTCTTTACATATTTAAGTCGACTCTGAGGGGTGAGTCTTTTGAAGTTCTGGCAAGTCCGTATGGGATGATTTGCGTTGCAGAGTTTGCACGCGAAGTACCTTTTCACTTGAGTGTGATAGTTTAGGGATTTATGTGGCCGATTTGGGAGGACATTGGAAGTCGAGGGTTGTGATTGTTTCGGCTTAGAAGGGCGAATAATTTGGAGCCGTTCAAGAACCTCATATCTGCCCTTCAGGAATTCATCCATTTGCGACCAGGGTGGCAGATCCTTCCGGGATGTCAATGATTGCTCCCATAGAGCAAGTGTCTCTTGGGGAAATTTGGTAGAGCATATATAAACTAGCAGCGGATCCCAATTGTCTGTATCTACGGCCTGGGGATTGAGAACAGATAGACAATTGTTTATAGTGCTCTGGATCCGCTGTAGTGCCTCACTATTTTCGGTGTGGGCAGGAACGATATTCAAAAGGGATTTAATTTGAGTGTCAACGAGTATGCGTTTATTTTCGTAACGGGATTTTAGAGCTTCCCACGCGTGTCCGAAATTCTCATCGGTTAATGCAAATTGCTTAACAATAGCACCGGCTTTACCTTGCGTCTTGTATCGGAGGTGATACAATTTTTGGGCTGGAGTGAGCTGGGGGTGGTTTATGTATACTGCCGTAAACATGTCCTGGAAGGACGGCCACTGCTCATAGCCCCCAAAAAAGGTTTCGGTATCGCAAGGTGGAACTTGTAGGCACATGTAGGGGGTATTTTCTGGTTCTAGGGGTCGAACCGGTTCCATATGCGCAGCGGGCTGTGGGGACTGAGTTTGGCGCATCTCAATGATGTCCGACATCTGCGCAATGCACAACTCGTACTGGTCTGTGCAGGCGTCAATCTTTTGCCTAGCCGACTCTTTGAAACCGTCGGGCTGGCTATTGTCTTCAGCAATGAAGACTGCCTCATGTGCGCACATTAGCCTCTCCCATTGGGCTTGTAAATTTTTTTGCTTTATTTGGACCAGGGAGTTTGTCAAATCGTCAATGGGAGCCGATGAAAATGTTGTGCATAATTGCAAGAGTCTATCGGACTCGAACGTGAATTTTGCAACACTGGGATCGGTTGCTTTGGGACTAGGGAGTTTGGAGCGCGTGTTGGGTGGCTCCTGAGTGACAGGAACTGTCAAACGTGCATTGGCTGACTTTGGGTATCTGGAGGAAGGAGTCTCCATTGTTGCAATTTAGCGTTTAGGGGATCGCTCAACAGGCATTTTGCTTAGAACAGCTCGACAGAGGGTAAAAAGTTTAAACAAATATAAGTGTAGGGGTTTGAAAAATAGACGTGAAGTCTAACCGCGTCCGCGCGAACAATAATTGTGTATGGGAAGAGTTGGGAATGGGAAAATTCGTTGAAACGAATTTGTATCTCTGTCGAGTAAAAAAGTTTACACCCGTGTGTGTAAACGTGTAGGGATATATATATATCGGGTGTTTTTTTTAGAGGTATAGAACTTCGAATTGAAATAAAACACAAGAAAATCGTTTTAATGTCCATCAATTTGGCTTTATTGGAAGGATAATTTTATGCCATTAATGTTTAAATATGATTTCGGGCATGTGGCCGCCGCGGCTGGCTCGAATAAAGCCAATTCTACAGGTCCAATTTTCAACCACTTTTTCGAGCATTTGGGGCCGTATGTCGGCAATAACGCCACGAATGTTGGCTTCCAAGTCCCCTAACGTTTCTGGTTTGTTGGCGTAGACGAGCGACTTCACATATCCCCAAAGAAAATAATCCAATGGTGTCAAATCACACGATCTTGGTGGCCAATTGACAGGTCCATTCCGCGAAATTATGCGCTCATCGAATGTTTCCTTCAATAAATCGATTGTGACGTGCGCTGTGTGGCATGTAGCGCCGTCTTGTTGGAACCACAACTCATCCACATTCATGCCATCCAATTCGGGAACAAAATAGTCGGTTATCATGGCTCTATACCGGTCTCCATTAACGGTAACTGACTCCTCTTCTGACTGGGTCCTCTTCAACATTTTGCTCTACAGCGGCAATTGTTTCTTCGGTGCGCACTGTTCGACGTCTCTGCGGATGCGTATTATCACATAGAGTAAACATAGTGCGAAAACGACCCATGGTTAACCGAATTAATTGCTCTGATGGACGATTATGTCGACCATAAAATGGACGGAGCTTGCGGTAAACTTCGCGAACTGAACCATTATTTTCGAAATAAATGTGCACGATTTGCAAGCGTTGTTCTTTTGTCAACCTGTTCATGATGAAATGGCAAACCAAACTGAACATAAATGACATTAGAGTTGCCAGATTTGACCACAAAATGCCAGTTTTATCTCTATTCGAAAAACAAACCTCTAAAAAAAACACCCTATATATATATGGGAAACAAGTACATTTTTTTGTAAATGTGAATGGGTAATAAACAGAAAAGTGTATATGGGAATTGGGAATGTATGTAAATTATTATAATATAACAAATGTCTAGTCAAATGTGTATTAAATGTGTTTTTATTTATGAAAAATTGAATTTGTTTGTATGGGAAACAAGCAAAATTTGTAAATGCGAATGGGGAATATATGTAGAAGAATGGGGAATGTGTGTACTAGAATATAAATATAATATAAATGTGTAGTCAAGTGTGTATTAAAATATGTCTTTATTTGTGAAAAGTGAATTTATTTGTATGTTTTTTTTTTTTTTTTTTTTTTTTTTTCGTAGGAAGTGAAAATCTTAGCAAGACACTAAAGGACCCGTATCCAGTAGCGTGACCGATTAGCGGCCTAAAACCAACTCCCTTCACCACCCGCCCTATAAGAACCCCAGAGGACCACCATGAAAGGTATTGCGCCCTGGGGCAGGGACCAATTCACGCCGTTTGTCAAGTTACGGTACTGTACGTCTAGATTGAATGTCATCCGCCTTTAGTCGAAGCATTATTAATGCTATTAGTCGACAGCATGCGTCCCACTGCTCAAGCGAGCTGAGCATGCAGTCCATCAGTCCATCCAGTGTAACTGGCCCTTTTATGATTTGCTGGAGGGACAATCTCACGTCGGAGAATCTGCTGCACACGAGCAGGACGTGTTCTGCGTTCTCGACCTGTCCCCTACAGACGAGACACTGAGGATCCTCAACCAGCCTGAACCTATATAGATACTCTCTAAAACATCCGTGACCAGATAAAAACTGCGTCAAAAAGAAGTTTACGTGTCCGTGGGGTCTAACTGTCCATCTTTGTATGTCTGGGATCATACGTCTTGTCCAGCGTCCTTTGGTCGATGCGTCCCACTCGCGTTGCCACTTGACCATAGTGCTTGGCCGTTCGGTAACCACTAGTGCCAAGGTGCCTTGCATTTGTGCGTCCATACCGCCGTCGCTTCACGTACCAATAAGTGGATTGGAATGCGACCAGCGATAATGTCCGCTGCGTCAGCCGACACTGTTCTGTAGGCGCTGCAGACTTTCAGTGACGCTAGGCGGTGGGTAGATGCTACGCCTCTCGCGTATGATTTGACGTCCATGGCTGGGGCCCAGACAGGGGCGGCGTACATAAGCATCGATGTACAGACATTGGCAAGCAACTTTCTAATCTGGGGGCAGGGTCCCCCGATACTTGGCATTAGCCGCGTTAGGGCAGTCATAACACGCCTTGCCTTATCGCTTGCGTAGCGTAGGTGCTCTTTAAAGCTCAGGCGGTAGTCTATTATCACACCTAGGTATTTGATGTGGGGCGCGGAAGTTATTTCGTGCTCACCTACGCGGATTGTGGCAGTCTCCACAATACTACAGCATGGTGAGGCAAATAAAATGAAAAGTATTTGCCATCAGAGATGATCTCATTGGACTGCGTTGGCTCCATATGATTGAGAGTGAGATACTCTTTGAGGACCTCATCATATGTGGCTTGGAGATCGCCTTTCTTTGCCAAAGTCCTTTCCATGCTGAGGTATTGAGAGAAGGCTGTGGTACGGGATTGACCTAACGCCAGTTGGCTGGGAAAACTTGCCTTGAATGGGAGTCGGACGACATATCTACCATCTGACCGCCGGGATGTGGTCTTCTGATAGAGGTCTTCGCAGAACCGATCCTCTTCGGAAATTGGAGAAGGCTGTGGAATTTCCTCCTGTTCCCAAAAGCGTTTGAGCTGGGAACTTAGGAGTTCATTTGAAACTTCTTCCACTTGTGTCGAGAATGTTGACACTTTCTGGGGGAGTGGCCCACTTATGATCCAACCGAATATAGTGTTTTGGGCAAGGAGGCTGCCACACATATTGCGGTGGATTCCGTCAAGAAGGATTTGAGGAATTAAATCGCTTCCGATGACCATGTCGATCTGGGCCTGTTTGAAGCAGTTTGGATCTGCTAGGTCCAGCATGGCGACGTGTTTCCACTCCTTTAGGCCCACATTGAAAGTGGGCAGAAGCTTGGTCAACTGTGGGAGTACAATTGCCTGTGTGGTGAGTTTCGTACTAGTTCGAGTTGCGACTAGTGTTATGTTGCAGATCTGGTTTGAATTTTGAATGGTTTTTCCACCCATCCCAGATATTTCGATCTGAGTCCTCTGCGTAGGGATTCTCAGTCGATTCTGCACTTTGGACGAGATAAATGTCCGTTGCGAACCTTGATCAATAAGGGCTCGAACCTTATGATATTCGCCAAGATGCTCTAAAGAAACAAGAGCAGTGGGGAGAAGTGTTTTCTCTTCGACCGTGGTGCTAAGAGACTGCACTGGCCGATTTCTTGATGTTCGTGATGAGCGGGACTGCTCATCAGAACTTGACTCATCCCGTGAACTCCGGGCCGTTCTTACGGGGGACTTTCGCGTTTGTGGACTGTGAGGCTGGGTCGTGGAGACTTGAGCAACTACGTTTCGTTGCCGAGGCGGGTTGCTGTCAGCCATGTGAAGCAGCGAATGATGCTTTCGCTGACAGTGCGAGCAAGTGAATTGACTCGTACAATCCCGCTTCAAGTGAGTGTATGACAGGCAGTTTTCGCACAAGTTGTGTGTTCGCACTGCCTTCACTCGGTCTCGAACAGACATTTTTTTGAAGGTGGAGCAGAATTTGAGTGCATGAGGAGTGCCACAAATCGGACATGAAAAAGTCCGCTCACTTTCCACCATAAAATTCTGAGTTCTGTTGAAACCCCGGTTCGGAGGCAACCCGGACTTGATTGGTTTAACGGTATTAAGCCGTTCCACGACCTCATATCTCCTGGTAAGGAAATCATCCATTTGCTCCCAAGTGGGGAGATCTTTACGAGAACTGAGGGATTGTTCCCATAGAGATAAAGTCTCCTCTGGAAGCTTTGTGGAGCAAATGTAAACCAGGATTGGATCCCAACTCTCCGTCGAGACGCCTTGAGATGCTAAGACGGACAGAGAATTGTTGATGGTCGATTGAAGCCTTTGGAGCGCTTCACTATTCTCAATAGCTACTTGAGGGAGGCTCAAGAGCGTTTTGACTTGTTTGTCAACTAGAATGCGCCGATTTTCGAATCGTGATTTCAGCGCATTCCATGCCAGTTCAAAGTTCGCATCGCTTAATGCGTACTGCTTCACAATCGCGGCAGCTTTTCCGGCTGTCTTGTATCTGAGATGATACAGTTTCTGGGCAGAGGTGAGTTTAGGGTGGTTTATGTAAACCGCCGTAAACATGTCACGGAAAGACGGCCACTCTTCATACCCACCGGAAAAAATTTCAGTGTCACATGGGGGCACATTCAAGCAAATGGAATTATTTGCCTGCTCAGACGCTGAATTTGAAGAAGTTTCAGCTGGACGTGTTGTTTCAGCGGGGGGAGGTTGCTGAACGTCCATAAGATCTGAGATCTGGGCGATTGTATTATATGCTCGATCTCGGCATAGCTCCAACTTGCTGCGAGCAAGAAGCTTGAAGTCGCTTGGCAGGTCGTCATCAGGGGTGACGCCGACTTTTCTATATGCTGCCTTCACGTCTTCATAATAGCCGTTCAAATCGGCTAGAGCTGCCTTGAGCATGGGCACAGTACAGTCTTCGATTGCACGCGAGGAAAATTGTGTGCAAAAGTGGACCAGATTGTCCGTTTCGAAGATGAAGGCACTCATGGAGGGATCATGAGCCACTTCCTTTTGAGATTTTCGAATCTCGGCTGTTTGTGCCCTGGTGGTGCGTTTTTTGGGGATTGCACCCAATAGGTCGGAACTAAGGCCCTCTGTCTCGGTGTCAGGCGTCCGAACGAATTTCGCAGACGGCTCTGACGGTACCGAGAGGGGATCCGACTCAGCTTTATTGCTGGTGGATCTGTCGGGCGACCTGTTTACTGGCATGTCGCTTTGGTATTATGAAAGAAATAAGCGATAATTGATCTAAAATCACAGTCCACGTAAAATAGGAATGAATTCGGAAAGGCGAAATTTACCGAACGAAATATGCGAAAATTGACCACACGAGTTTGATCAACGCGAAGAAAGGGGATTTCGAAACTTGGGAAAAACACGGGAAAAAACCCTCTGTCCAATAAACCACAATACAATAAATAAAACCACAATCGGAATTTGTGACTGTAAATTCGAGAGGAAAATACAAATTTTATTTTTATTTATTTATTTATTTTTCTTATTTATTATTATTTATAAATAAAGGCCTTCCAAAGAATTTGGAACAAGAAGAAAAGGGATTTCGAAAAGTCTGGGAAAGTACGGGAAAAAACACGGGGTCAGTAATCCACAATATAATAAATAAAGCCGCACTCGAAATTTGCGAAAATAAATTTGAGGAAAAAATTATATTTTTATTTATTTGTTTATTTATTATTATTTATAAATAAAACCTTCCAAAGAATTTGGAATTAATTTTGCGTAGTGTACTTATGGGATCTAAGTACACCACCAGCCTTTGTTTCTCCTGCAGGGTACTATAAATGGGATATATAGTACCGCTGTATTTAATGTAGGGCACTAGCACTAGCACCGGTTGCCTATGTACATAAGCGCTATGTACATCCGCAATACCGATGTAAGTTGGACCGGTTGGCTCTGTATATAGATGATATACAGAGAAAAAGGAATTTTTCCAACCGTCTATTGATATAAATTATGAAAAAATTGGAACGACTCACGAAATTGCCTAGGGGGTAGGCAATGTATAGTGGTGCTCCCGCGTAGTGCTCGCTGCTGTCGCCTATGCTGCTGCCCCACTGCTGGCTGCCGTATGCGCTGGTGTAAGCGGTGCTTGCTGTGTGGTTGTTGGTGCTGCTAGTACATAAGCAGCTGGACCGTATGATTTTGGTTGATGTTGCTGCTGTTGTTATTGTTGGTGCGCGCGCTTTAGTTTTCGCACTTGCACTTACACGCACTTTGCTTTTTGTGCTGGTCGGCGCGTATGTGTTTGGTTATTTTTTCTTGTCACAGTTTCACTTTATGTCGCTTCACCACCTTTTGATTAATATTTTTTTTTTTTTCGATTCACCTTTTTTCTCGCTTTTTTGTTTTGCTTTGGATTTTCTTTTATTTTAAGGCTTTTCTTCTTGCTCTGTTTGGTTTTCTTTTCAGGTTGTTCGGGATTCACTTATCTTGTCACTTCTCTTTTCTTTTTCTTTTCAGATTTCTTGCTTGTCACTTTAAATCACTTTTTTGTATGTGACTGTGAATGTGTGTGAATATACACGTATGTATGGGTATGTGTATAAATATGTGTATGTATGAATATATATGTGTGTATAAATATATATATGTATTTGTATATATGTATGTGATTATTTGTATTAGTGTGTTAGTGAACGTAAAAAAGTGTGAAAATAATTTGGTGTACAAAAAATTTTTGTGTGCGAGTGGGCGATATTTGTCCCACTGTATGTGCAGTGTATGTTTTTTT
The DNA here is from genome assembly GCA_963668005.1 of Melieria crassipennis. Classification (NCBI taxonomy): domain Eukaryota; kingdom Metazoa; phylum Arthropoda; class Insecta; order Diptera; family Ulidiidae; genus Melieria; species Melieria crassipennis. Next base: position 32,059,572 of record OY764963.1, on the reverse strand, counting down.
TGTTTTTATAGAGATGAAAAGCATCAAAAGCCAACTCCCCGTCAGTGTGTGACTTTAACACACTAAAAACATCTCTCTCGTGTCCGTATTTCCCCCCGGTACTACCGTCAGGTATTTCGTCGGGAGGCGGATTGAGCAATTTGCTCGAAGCGTCTATGTCACTATCGTTAGTTGTCCTTGTCGTAAGTACGTCGGGGTTTCGTTACTGTTCTCTGTACGTGTTTTGTGCCGAATTACGCGGCAGCATGTTCGCGTTCGTGAGTCAGTCGTTGTTGCTCGCTCCTACGTAGCTGCTGTAAAATGTGTGCGGACATCGTGCACACTGCCTTCCAGGCATCTGTGGATCTTATCATAAGCGGCACAAGTTCCTCCGGCCCGACGTTAGGACCCAAAGCCTCACGCATTCTGCTCCTCTGCTGGTCAAATCGCGGGCAGGTGAAGAGGGCGTGCTCCGCATCCTCCTGCGTACCTGGGCTGCAGTGCTCGCAGTAGGGGTCGGCTTCGTGCCCGAATCTGTGTAGGTACGCTTTAAAGCACCCGTGGCCGCTGAGGATTTGGGTCAAGTAGAAATCTACCTCGCCGTGTGCCCTACCTAGCCATGTGGTCAGGTTGGGGATGAGGCGGTACGTCCACCTTCCGTTTGGTGCGCTGTCCCACCTTGCTTGCCATTGGGCTACGCATTATTGCCACGTTTCGCGCTTAAGCATGTGTATATCAGTGTCTGGGTGCGAGCGCCTTGTCGTCAACACTTTCACTTGCTCATTAGCAGCCAAGTCGAGTGGGAGTAGCCCAGCTATCACCAGGGCAGCGTCCTCCGACACTGTTCTGTACGCTGAGCACACCCTAAGAGCGCATCGACGGTATGTCGACCTCATGCCGCGTACATACGTGTCGCGTTTGAAGGCGTCCATCCATATTGCTGCTCCATACAATAGGATGGTTTTTACCACGCCGATGAGCAGCTGTCTGCAGTGCTGGCGCGGCCCGCTTGTGTTTGCCATGATTCTGGCCAGCGCTGTGGTTGTCGTTGCTGCTTTTTTGTTCGCATAGTCAGCGTGATCGCGAAAGCACAGGCGGCGGTCGATTAGTTCGCCGAGGTACTTTACGTTTGGCTTGGATTCGATCAGGCTGTCTCCAACTCGTATCGAAACTCGTTCGACCGCTTTGCGGCTGCTGATTAAGACGGCCTCAGTTTTATGCGCTGCCAGGATCAGCGACTTGGCACGCAGCCATTATTGTACAGCGGATATCACGCTCTCCGCAGAACGGACGATGGTCGCTAGTGTTTTGGCAACTACGACAACAGAAATGACGTCAGCAAAGCCAACAATTATTGTGCCTTTCGGGACGGGCAAGCGCAATATGCCGTCGTACATAATGTTCCACAGCAGGGGGCCTAGTACAGACCCTTGTGACACCCCTGCTGTGACCTTGCGGTGTACGATACCTTTGTCGCTGCTGTAGCAGAGAGTTCTGTTGTGGAGGTAGTCAGACACGATGTTATATAGGTAGCTAGGTACCTGCAATCTGCTCAGAGCATTGAGAATTTCCTTCCAGCTAGCGCTATTAAAGGCATTTTTGACATCCAATGTGATTACCAGGCAGTATTCTTTACAGCCGCCCAGCCAACGCTTGCCATTGATGGCTTTTTCGGCAATAGCTTTCACCACCCCGATTGCTTCAGCTGTTGCGCGCCTCTTCCTGAAGCCGAACTGATATTCAGACAGCTGTCCTTCAACGCATGCCTCTAACCGACTTTTGATGAGCTGCTCGAGCACCTTGCCTGCGTTGTTGAGCATGCACAGCGGGCGGTATGCAATTGGTGAGGATCGATTCGTGGATTTTGGTATGAGGACCAGTGGCTGCGTCTTCCAGATGCTCGGAAAGACACCATCATAGAAGCACGTGTTGTACACGTTCGCGAACACGCTCGGGTTGCAGGCTATGGCTATTTTAAGCGCCGCGTTTGGAACACCATCTGGCCCTGGTGCTTTCTTTGTCGGTAGTTTGCTGCCCACCTCTTCTAGTTCCTCTGCGGTGACCTCCGGGATGTTTTCCGGATGTGCGTCCATACGAGCTCTGTCAAACGCAGGAGGCTCAGGAAACAGGGTGTCGACAGTGCGCGCTAGGATTTCTGGGCACGTTGGCTGCGCTGTGTTCTTTAGCTTTTTGAGCACTAGCTTATAAGCAAAGCCCCATGGGTTATTTTCCACCTCGTTGCACAGCTCTGTGAAAATTTTGCGTTTGCTATTGCGTATAGCATGTTTAAGCAGTTTGCGTTTTGCTTTGTACGCCTCCCTATGATGTGCAAAGCTGTCTGTGCCTTGTGCGCGTTGGCATAATCTTCTCGCACGGTTGCGCTGCGCTCGTATCGCCGCAATGTCGCAGTTCCACCAGTATGCAGGCTTTCGCTTTTTAGTAAATTTGCGACGCGCCATTGCTATGTCGCACGCCGCTGTTATCGCTTTCGCTAATTCAGCCGCCGCCATTTCTGCTGGGCCCGTGGCGCTTGCGTCGGCGAATGCCGTCTCGAATAGCCTCTCGTCGTTGCTGTCTTTCCAGCCTAGGTGCCATTGGGTTCTCCCAGGCGTGGATTGGAGCTGTCCTACGTTGATGACAATCGCTTTGCGTGTAGCAGTCGCTTATGCACCAGCTGGTGGATCTGCATAGGCTTTCGCTTATGTATGATATGTCGATGACAGACCCCACACCATTTTTGCTAAATGTATGCTCACTGCCAGTGTTTAGCAGGGTAACGTTCAGTAGCGCCAGGCCATCCAGGAGCGCCTTGCCTTTTGGGTTGCCCCTCCTACATCCCCACTCTACGGCCAATGCGTTGAAGTCGCCCGCAATCAGTACGGCGTTTCTTGATTTGGCGTCATTCACCAACACATCAACAATGCGATTGAAACCAAGCAGATCAGTGCTCGGCGGTATGTAGCAGCTAGGTATGCGCCGAAACCGGTAATTATTTTTGAAAAAACACGGTTTTTGTGAGGAAATGATTACAATTTTATTCTTCAAAGTAATGGCCATCGCTAGCTACACATTTTTCCCATCTCTCAGGCAATTTATGGATGCCTCGCCAAAAAAATGTTTCGTCTTTTGCCTGAAACCAATCATCGATCCATTTTTTGACTTCTGCGTGAGAATTGAAGCGCCGTGCTGTTAATGCGTGGCCCATCGATGCGAACATGTGATAATCCGAAGGCGCCAAGTCTGGTGAGTAAGCCGCATGAGCAAGAGCTTCCCAGTTGTACGATGCAACCAATTCTTTGGTGGCTCTAGTGCGGTGTGGTGGTGCGTTGTCATCGAGGAAAATCACTTTGTGTTGCCTGGCTTCATATTCTGGGCGTTTTTGGCGTATAGCACGGTTCAAATCGGCCAATTGTTGTTGGTAACGTTCACCGTTAACCGTTTCACCAGGTTTTAGAAGGTCATACCATACCACAAAATTAACTGTGTCCGCAAATCGTAATTTGTAGGCACGTAATCCGACATTTTCCGGAGCGTCAAACAATGCGTTGTTGGATGAAACTTGACAAATTGTTAACTGAATATTGTTGACATATGACAGAAGAAGTAAACATGACATTTGGTACGGTTCCGAACTTTATAAATATTTATTTAAATAGCTATTTACCGCTAGATGTCGTTACCGGTTTCATAGGCGCATACCTATATATATAAACATTGTTTAATTTGGCGCATACAAAGCCCTCTGACTCTGCAGAGATGTCCAAGGAGCTGGCATTTGGCTTGCAGCTCCATAGGGCACATTTATTTGTCCTATTGCTAGCCCAGCACGCGTCATCTTTATTCCTATACTGCTCGCTTATAATGGCAATGTCCACGTCAAGTTCGTACGCTGTCTGTGTGAGCAGCTCCTGCGCCGCTTGACAGTGGTTGAGATTGAGCTGTAGACACTTCATTTATTTACGCTTTTGCGGCTTCCTTGCTCAGCTTTCGTTTGCAGATAGGCGGCGCAACCTCTGCTGCCTGCCAGGTGATTCGTGCTGCATGCTCCGGGTCGTTTGGGCCCGGAGCCCGTTCTTGACCTTGTGGTCTTGGCTGCCGCACTTGAAGCACAGGCTCGTGCGGTCATCTTTGCTTTGGCAGTGTCTTGCCACATGGCCGTAATCGTGGCATCTATAGCACAGTCATCGTTTCCTTGGCTCGGAGGCGGCAGATGACCCAGCCGATTCTCACCTTCGACTTTACAAGCAGCTTTTGGGCAGTCGCTGATGGTAGGCTGATGGTGCACGTTTGTGTGCCGCCATATGCAGGGCGCATTGACCGTATCGCTGATGGCTCAATGTGTTGGCCGCCGAGGTTTTCTGCTATTGCGCTTAATACCTTTGAGGTGACTTCATCAATGTCCTTGACCTCAACTAAGATTTCTTGCGTAACTGTACGCACTTGGACGCTGTTGCCTATGACCAGCTCTACCGCATTCTTAAGTTTCTAGGCCCAAAAATGACCTTACTCCCCTCAAGGAGGTGGGCTCCGGGAAGTTTCGTATCGTATCGACTTTGTCGGGGCACGTCCTTATCCCCCTTTGCGAGACCAGGAATCCCAAGTATTCGACCTCCGTTCTAAAGAATTTCGACTTCTCCGTTGAGACCCTCATATTGGCTTCAAATAATCTTCTTAAAATTGTTTCTACGTCTCTTAAGTGCTGTTGCTCATTTTGCGAAAATATGATAACATCATCCATGTAGACGAAGCAAATTTTGCCTAAGTGCTCCCTCAGAACATCATCAATCGCTCTCTGAAAAATACTGGGCGCGTTCTTAAGCCCAAAGGGCAGACGACAAAATTCGTATTTTCCATTTTTCACAGAGAAAGCCGTTTTTTCTCTGTCACACTTCGCCAATTTAATCTGGTGGAAACCAGACTTTAGGTCGAGAGTACTGAAAAACTTACTTCCACCCAGATTTGACAAAATTCCTGCGATGTCGGGGATTGGATATCTGTCACCGATAGTTTTTTCGTTTAGTTTACGAAAATCGATAACCAATCGCTGTTTCGGGCGACCTGCCTCGTCCACTCCCTTTTTCCTAACTACCCATATGGGATTATTATAAGGTGACCTGGACGGTCGGATGATGCCATTTGCCAATAAGTCCTGGATTTCTTCATTTACGAAATCCGACACCCCTAGCGGGTAAGGATATAATCTGGAGTACACCGGGTCCTCGTCCTCGGTGCGAATAGTTGCGACTACGTTCGTATTAAACGGTAGTGCCTCGTTGGAGTCCGCAAAAACCCTGTTCACGCTACTAATCATTTTGGCAAAAGAATCCTTAAGATCTCCTGGGACCGACATGGCTTGCTGTTGCAAATAGGCAATGTCCTGGCTGTTAATAAAAAGGATGACCTCCTTGCCGGAGTCATGGGATATTGTGTTTGTTCTTAAATCTATAGTCGCATGCGCCTTGTTTAACAGATCTAGCCCAATTATGCCATCAAATGATGTTAGATCTGGTAATATGAAAAAGTCTGATACTATCCCAAAGATTTTCAATTTGCACTTATGTTTGATAGAAGTGACCCCGTGTATCGATTTGACCGAAAACGTATTCTGAACGGGTTTTATGTAACTCCTCGATCGCCCCAGTGTCGATGAGGAATTTTATTTCCTTCCCTCCCACCGATCTCATGATCCATGGTAGGAGGGATCTTCCCCTAAAAAATTAAGTTGATCACTCTCAATGTCATTAACCGCCTGTTCCGCCTCTTCGCCATACACTGAGTCACTAGGCGAGTCGAGCTCGTCATTCAAATGATTTACCCGCTGTAGTTTCGATCCGGTGTAGCGCCCGGATCCCGCCGCGCGTTTCTGTTGATTGCCCTGCTGTGGTCGGTAATCTCGAGCCTGGTTAGAATTCCCATCCTTGTATTGTCATTGGTACCTGAATTGCGTCAAGGAAGGATCCACTTCCATTGGCTCCACTCCTATCTCCCGTTTTTGACCATTATTAAATCTATTATTTTGTCCCTGATTATTAAAAGAGTTTTGCCTATTGTTTGAAAAATGAGGGTTCTTGTGCCCTGGGTAGGGTTCCGGGTTGTTAGCTCTCTGATTGTTTGGTTTCGGTGCCAGGCCGCTTTTCTTGTTATTACCGTTTTCGCCTGATCTGGCGGCGAAGTTAGCCGCAAATGTGTAGCGCTCATGATTGGCATCCACTTCTTGTGCCAGAGCCAATGCGGACGGAAGATCAGCCGGTCTTGAGGCGAAAAGGATATCGCACAGGGGTTTCCTCAAACCCGAGATAAATACCCTTAGAACATCGGCCCTGTACTTTTAATTTATCGTATCCGCTACCTCAGCTTCGTACGACATAATAGTTTTAATTTCTTCTCAACCTCATCATAAAATTCCAGACACGCCATGGAACCCTGCCTCAGAGTGGACAGCTCTTGCTCGATGAGATATATCGGCCGCTTGTCCGAGTAGGTGAAGTCGAGTCGAGAAATTATCGCGTTAAAATTAAGTACAGTACTGAAGGATGAGAGTACTGCGTCGGCTGCACCTCGTATCCTTTTCCTAAGAATAACCACCGCCTGGTAGTGACGTTCGCTACCATCGTAACGTTTAAACAATTCATACGCATTGTGCGCAGCCTCGCGCCACGATACGTACGTACCAGGCTGACCGACAAACTCTGGTAGCGACTTGATCGCGTCCAGAGATACCTCGCACGTTATCAACGGGTTAATCGCTACCTTCAGGAATTTCTCTATTTTTGGCATGACCTGATTCTGTATCGATGAAATTTTCTTATCAAATTCGAATTTTTGCAGCGCCAATGCACGGCCTACTTCCGCCCTCACTAGTTCAGTTACCTGCTCTGTGTTCATGATGTCAGTACTTTCTAGTTTCAAATTCTTAAATAAATCCTCCAATATTTCACTCATGTGTAGTGGGATGGCAGTATTATTTATTATCACTTATTCGCCGTGGGATGGCAATTTTATTTAATATTTAATGGTTTAATGGCGCACGAGCATTTCACTTACATTTCCATTGTTATGCCCTGCTCCTTTTGATTTCCTTGTTTCCCTCTTTTCCGTCGATCCGCTTTTTCCGCTGCTAGTCGTACTCGCGTTACTTTTGCTTTTCAATTTGTAGTGTTGCACAGATTTCACAGTTGCTGGTTTCCGCTATTGCGTCTGCCGCTTCTCTGCTAGTCGTACTCGGGTTTCTGTCCTTGCGTCTGCTGCTTCGCTGCTAGTCGTACTCGCGTTACTTTCACTTTTTGACTTGTAATGTTGCAACGATTACACAGTTCCGCAAGCCCCACGTTGGGCGCCAATTAAACAATTTTGTTTCTTATTTCTGACCGCAACGTTGGCTGGCGATCCGAACGGTTTAATTCAAGTCTTAAAACTGAACTCACATTATTCTTAATCTAAACTTAAAGCTACAGCGTCGCGTTCCTCCACTGCCATTCTGCTGACGTCGTTACACTCACCACTGCCGTTCTCGCAACTTTAGCTGACTCCGCGCCTCGCGTGCCGTATAGGGTTTCACTAGCGCAAGCGTACGCGCTGGTGCGGTCAATAGCCCGAGCGCTCCGTGCTCTTGGGTGGTCAACGGCCCGAGTGTCTTGTGTCGGCCAGATGCACCGTCAGCATTCAACAACGAATGAAAAGTTACGCGCCGTCAGCATTTAGCGTTACTTGTTTCCGATAACTTATATACTATATTAGTCAAGTGGAAATAAATACTTTTACGCCCAAGTTGATATATAATATTCTAAAAAAAAACATTCAAGCAGCAACCTTATTTTTCTGAAACTATAAATCGCACGTTAAAAAAATTCGGTGCAAACTTTCTATTTAGTCCAGTCCTTCGGCTGGAATGGGACTAACATTGGATAAGTGACTATAGTGTCGTCCACACTATGCACTTTTTTGAAATGGAATATTTTCGAATAGTTCGAGTAATGAAGCCTAGAAATTCGGCATATAGGCAATTCGTTGTCGTATGACGAAAGAACAAAGCAACTCCCATTCTACCTAAATTATTAGTAAAACTTTAGAAAAATAAGTTATACACAAAAATAATTATATTTGTATATTAATTTATTTACCAACTACTAGCAGGGCCCCGCGGATTTGTACGCAAATTTGAAGTCAATGGGCTTAATATATCAAGTGTCTTCATACAACACTGTATAGGTGGTGCCACGCCCCTTTTATGCAATCCCAAATCCATTTTTCCAGTCGAAGAGTGCGGCCCAGTTTCATTGACGTGCGATTTGCAGTTCCAAAGTTACGCGATAAATTTGAGTCAAAAACAATTTGTTACACCCCTTGTCCAACGCCCATAAAATTTTACCAGTAGAATGACACGTCTAAGCCATGACACTGTACTAAATTTCATTTCTGTCCGACTTATAATTCCGACTTAAAATTAATTATTATTGTATGGGCGGTGCCATGCCCCTGCGTGGTTATTGGACAACCACGCCATTCCCCCTGTCGAGGAGCACGTCTAAATCGTAAGTCTGCGCTAAATTTCAGTGAGGTATGACCTGTAGCTCCAAAGTTACACGAACATTCCGTCAAGTTTTTGAGTTTTAGTGTCGAGTGACCAACAAACAAACATACTGCTACGAGGAGGCATTTTGTGTTGGCCCACACTGTACTATGAATGCTGAATGCTTTTCCAAGCATACTTTTAGGCATGCACTTTGAAGCACGGCAAATTCGCTTGGGGTTATATAATTCGCTTGGTGTTATGAAGATATGGCAAGGATGGTTCGCGAACGAATGGACTGTGCGAGAATGGTCGAGCGTTTTCCAATTGGAAGTTGCAAGAAACTTCGGCGCGATAAGAAAACTGGTATATAAGCAGCGGTGCGCGGCGCAACGAGTCGAGTCTTAGCTGAGTAAGCAAAGTAGAAACAAGTGTAAATACAAGCAAAGTGTGAAATTTGTGAATAAAGCAATTGTTGATTTTTGTCTGCGTTTGCGCTGAATAAATGAAGTAGTTTTATTTTCAAGCACAATCAGATACGAACTAGTCATTTTCGTAACATTTGGTGTCAGAAGTGGGATTGTGCTACTGAAAATAAACAAAAAATAAAAATAAATAAAATTATAAAAACGCAGACATGGTTCAATTCGAGCTGCTGAAAGTGGACCAGCTGAAGAAGGAGCTGGCTGCCTGGAATTTGCCGACTGCTGGCGGAAAGGTGGAGTTGCAGCTGCGCTTGCGAGAGGCGTGTGAATCACGAGGCATCGATTGGGCTGCACACGAGTTTGGAACGAAGGAGCAAGAGGCGTCGGCTAAGGTGGAGGAATCGCCTGCTGGTGCTGCGTCACTGCAAAGTACGGCTGCAGCGGCTGCGCCACCACAAGCCATGGACATGAGCCAGCTTATGGTTGCAATGAGAGGCATGTTTCAGGAAACTTCTGCGAAAATTGAGAATGTCAGTCGTGAAAATCCCGAAATGTCGGCGCAAATGGCAGCGAAACTGGAAACCACGAATCAGGAACTTTCGGCGCAAATGGCAGCGAAACTAGAAACCACGAATCAGGAACTTGCGGCGCAAATGGCAGCGAAACTGGAAATTACCAATCAGGAAATTTCAGCGCGCATGGAAACGGCGACCCATGAAATATCGGCGCAAGTATCAGCGAAACTCGAAAGCGCAAATTGCGAGCTGTCCACCAAGCTGCAGGAAAATTCTGCGCGTTTGGAGCAGAAAGTGGAAGAAATCTCCAACAAGCTAAATGTGAAGGTGGAGCACCTGGGAGCTCAAGTGGAACACTTGGACAAACGAGTCGACGACCTGGATGATTCCCTGAACAGACGAGTTGACGGTCTGGAGGATTCGGTGAACAGAAAAATCGACGAGCGGTTTAGAGAGGTACAGCCACGAGAATGTTTGCCGCCGGTCCCGGAAAATTTTGGCACCCGAACAGAAGTGCCTACTTATGATGGTGCTACGCCGTTCGATACATTTAAACTGCAATTCGACTTGGCTGCTTTGGAAAATCAGTGGACCGATATCAGGAAAGGTCGGAGATTGGCACTGGCGCTGAAAGGTCCTGCGGCTGAGGTAATGAAGTCAGTTCCGGAATGTTCGACAAGTGATTACGAGGCCATCATGAGAGCGTTGGCAGCGAAGTACAGCAACGAGCACAACCATACGCTGTACTACTGTGAGCTGAAGAACCGCAGGCAAAGAGCAAACGAGGCGCTGCAGACATATGCAGCAGACATTGAGCGGCTCGTACAGTTGTGCTACCCGAAATTCGGCGCTGAAGATCTCGAGAGGATGAAGATTGAGTCGTTTATTGAAGGTCTTCATGATCCGGAAACACGTCGCAGTGCGTTGATGATGGGCAAACTGACATTTAAGGAGACGGTGACCAGCGCGATGACATATGAGGCGACATGGGTTGGATGCACTCGGTATGCACCTGCAAGGATACGTCAAATCCAGCCCGACAGCGACATTCCGATCCAGGCCATAAGCTCTGAGACACAGGTCAGACCACGGTTGGCTTCCTCTAAGATTGTTTGCTGGACATGCGGCAAGCAGGGTCACATATCACGAGACTGTCGTCAACGAAAGAGGCGTTCCCGTTCTCGATCGCAATCGCCTGAAGCGAGGAACACTGACAATCGCGGCTCAGCCAACAAGCGCAGGGCTGAGGACGAGGAGTCGTTAAACTAAAACGGGTCAGCCCAAAGGGGCGTGAGCTGATCCCCACAACCTGCTGCCCCACCGTCCTTGTCTCGCAGTTGAAACGACAACCCAGCAGCTTGACGATTGAAGGAGAGATAGATGGAAAGATGTTCGTGTTGACACTGGATACTGGAGCGTCATATTCGATCATGAAAAGAAAGCTTCTGAAGAACTGGGAACCACTGCATGGCATACAGCTGAGGACTGCGACTGGCGAGCGTGCGCCGGTAAAAGGGAAAGTAACAAAAACAATTGCTATCGGCACCAGCAGCCTGGAACATGAGTTCATCGTCGCGGATATAATGGACGACGTGATTATCGGCGTGGATTTCATGATTAGACACGGTTTTACGCTGGACCTGAAAGAAAATGTGCTGAGGTATGCCAACGTTGAATTCCCCCTGCACACCGGCTATGAGCGGAGCGTGGCGGTAAGGAAAGTCACCTCGTGTCAACACCAGAAGATACCAGCGAATTCCGAGGCGATTGTGTGGGCAAAGGTGGACGAGGACGATGGGACAAGTCGGCTGTGGGTTGTAGAAGCGCCAAAACAAGGATACGACAACATAATTATCGGACGTACATTAGTGGAACCCAAAAATGGCAAAATACCAGTCAGGATACTCAACCCACTGAACACACCCAAATTTGTCGGAAAAGATGCGGTCATTGGCGAGTGTAGAGAGGCTGAAGCAGTTGTCAATTGCGAAAGCAGTCCACCCGGAGGAAGTAGGAAACGCGGTTCTAACATGGACGCCATACCGCAGGAGAACCAGTGGAGCAGCGAATTGACAGCCGAACAGAAACAGAAGGCGCGGTCACTCCTACAGCACTATGGGTCAATATTTGCAGCAGAAGCTGGCGGAAGAACAGCCATAGTGAAGCACAACATCGACACCGGAAGTGCGAAACCGATCCGCCAACAGCCAAGACGAGTTCCTCTGGCCAAGAGGGAAGAGGTCACCACTTTGATAGAAAACATGGGTAAAGAAAAGGTCATAGAGCCTTCGTCAGGCCCTTGGTGTTCGCCGGTCGTGCTAGTCAAGAAAAAGGATGGCAGTACCCGATTTTGTGTAGACTATCGAAAGCTCAATGACGTGACCAAGAAGGACAGCTATCCACTACCTCGGATCGATGACACCCTGGACACACTGTCAGGCACACAGTGGTTTTCCACACTCGACTTACGCAGCGGCTATTGGCAGGTGGAGCTTGCAGACAAGGACAAGGAGAAAACGGCTTTTAGTGTTGGCGACGGTTTGTGGCAGTTCACCGTCATGCCGTTTGGACTCTGCAACGCACCAGCAACATTCGAGCGGCTAATGGAACGTGTGCTAAAAGGGCTGCATTGGCGGACGTGTCTGGTATACCTCGACGACATAATCGTGATGGGCAAGAGCTTCGACGACCACCTGGAAAAGCTGAGGGAGGTATTTGGGCGAATACAAAACGCCGGCCTTAAACTAAACCCAAAGAAGTGCTCGCTGTTTCAAAAGGAGGTCAAGTATCTAGGTCACACGGTTTCCGCCCGCGGAGTACAAACGGATGAAGGCAAAATCACAGCGGTGAAAGAGTGGCCCCGACCACGCAATCTACACGAACTCCGCAGTTTCCTAGGCCTGTGCACTTACTACCGAAGATTCGTTCCTGGATTTGCGAACATAGCTGGCAGCTTGCACAAACTGACGAAAAAGAATCAAGCCTTCGCGTGGGGCGAAGAGCAGGAGCAAGCTTTTGCACGATTGAAGGAAAAACTGTGCACTGCTCCAATTCTGGCCTTCCCCGTGCCTGGAGAGATGTTTGTGCTGGATACAGATGCAAGTGGGCATAGTATTGGTGGTGTGCTATCACAGATAATAGATGGCCAAGAACAAGTGATAGCATACTACAGCAAAATTTTGTCAAAGCCTGAACGTAACTACTGTGTGACACGAAGAGAGTTGCTGGCAGTATTGGAATGCGTGAAACACTTCCACAAATACCTGTATGGGCAAAAGTTTCGCCTGCGCACAGATCATGCTGCATTGAAATGGCTACTGAACTTTAGAGATCCTGAAGGCCAACTGGCGCGGTGGATCGAGCGGCTGCAGAGCTACGACTACACGGTAGAGCATCGCAAGGGTAGCAGCCATGGAAATGCCGATGCCTTGTCACGCCGTCCGTGCAAAACCGAATGCAGGCATTGTTCACGAGCCGAAAGCAAAGAGCAGATAGTGGACGTCCGATTGGTAAGCGTTATGCCAGAGGAAGAGTGGTCGGCGGAGAGGATACAAAAGGACCAGCGCGAGGATACGGATATTGCAAAAATCATTGAAGGCAAGGAGCTGGGCGCACGTCCAGACTGGCAGCAGATGGCCGGTGAGAGCCCGATCGCGAAGGCTTACTGGGCACAGTGGCAAAGTCTGCGGCTGTCTGATGGCTGCCTATACCGCGAGTGGGAGAGCGAGGATGGCCGGACCAGCAATTCTCTAATTGTAGTCCCGAAATGCAGGATCAACGAGGTGATCGAAGCATACCACAACGACTCCAGCGGAGGGCACCTAGGCATCACAAAAACTGTCGCCAAAATTAAAAGACGATTCTACTGGGTAGGATGCCAGGAGTCTGTAGCCGATTGGATTAAAAGCTGTGAACGATGTGCGGCTGCGAAAGGGCCGACAAGAAGATCTCGGGGCCGCATGCAGCAGTACAACGTGGGAGCGCCCTTCGAGCGAATTGCCATGGACGTCGCCGGGCCATTCCCACTTAGCACTCAAGGCAACAAATATGTGCTGGTGGTAATGGACTATTTTAGCAAATGGCCCGAAGTGTATGCTATTCCTAACCAGGAGGCCACCACGGTCGCGGAAATGCTGGTAAACAACTGGGTGGCCAGATTTGGAGTTCCGCTGGAGTTGCACTCGGATCAAGGCCGAAATTTCGAGTCTGTGCTATTCAAGGAAGTGTGTAAGCTACTAGGAATAAGGAAAACTCGCACCTGTCCTTTGCATCCCCAGTCCGACGGCATGGTGGAACGATTCAATCGGACGCTGGAAGAATATCTGCGGAAAGTAGTAGGCAGAAATCAAAAGGATTGGGACACGCATATTCCGCTGTTCTTGATGGCGTATAGGTCAGCCCCGCACGATACGACATCACTCACTCCAGCCCGAGCAGTGTTCGGCACGGAGCTGAGGTTGCCTGCTGACTTGAAGTTCGGAGTGGTCAGCACGACGGAAGGCGCTAAGACTGATTACGCAGTCAATAAGCGGTCGGAGCTGGAAGAAATCCACCAATTTATAAGGAACCGTATCCAACTGGTCAGCGATAAGATGAAAGCCAGATATGATTTACGGGCAAACACGGAGGGGTTCCAAAAAGGCGATCTGGTAATGCTTTACAACCCGCAGCGGAGGAAAGGTTTGTCTCCAAAACTTCAAACGTCATGGGAAGGACCGTACAAGGTCGTGACCAGGATTAATGACGTGGTGTACAGGATTCAACGCTGCTGCAACAGAAACGCCAGGTTGAAAGTAGTCCATTTGGAGCGCCTGGCATCTTCCCCCGGCGGAGCCTCGGCACTTGTTCGGGACGAACAAGTCTAAGTGGTGGGCAGTGCTACGAGGAGGCATTTTGTGTTGGCCCACACTGTACTATGAATGCTGAATGCTTTTCCAAGCATACTTTTAGGCATGCACTTTGAAGCACGGCAAATTCGCTTGGGGTTATATAATTCGCTTGGTGTTATGAAGATATGGCAAGGATGGTTCGCGAACGAATGGACTGTGCGAGAATGGTCGAGCGTTTTCCAATTGGAAGTTGCAAGAAACTTCGGCGCGATAAGAAAACTGGTATATAAGCAGCGGTGCGCGGCGCAACGAGTCGAGTCTTAGCTGAGTAAGCAAAGTAGAAACAAGTGTAAATACAAGCAAAGTGTGAAATTTGTGAATAAAGCAATTGTTGATTTTTGTCTGCGTTTGCGCTGAATAAATGAAGTAGTTTTATTTTCAAGCACAATCAGATACGAACTAGTCATTTTCGTAACAATACATTAATTTTCAAATATCATATATATATGAATACCTCTTAATATTCTGGTAGAATCAGATTCAATTTAATTGCTCCTTTCCAAATTGAGTTTTACCTAAAAAATGCGAAACAGCGATTTAAATTTACACTCGAAAAGTTTCTCAACTTTGGCGGGCTCCACAACCAAAACTATTCGTCCCATTTAGTTAGGGTTCTCAGCCTATGTAGGTTTACTTAACCCTAATCCGTCGTTCGGGTGATTTTTCACCCATTTTCAACTTTGGGATGCTATAACTTTCCTATATATTTATCAAAATGACTATGGTTTCTTGTATTTGTGGCAAACCAATATAAGTTTTAGAAATTATCTACAACATATTGATTATTTTATTATAACGGTGGTTACAAAAAAAGTTACGTGGGCGACGTTCGGGTGATATTTCACCCATATACAAATTGTATGGAAATTCAACACAACACATACAGAAAATGCCCTAAAATTACGTCACTGGAGTGAAAGTTTTAAACTGCTTTTATAGGCAAAACCTTTTTATGGATCAATGGGGCTCCTGAACTGTTGAAGGTTTGGGAGTTTCTGGCAGTGCATGGATCAGCGTTGGTGATATTCAGGCATATTTTGGTATTTCAATTTTGAGTGGTGTTTATAAGTCGAATGGGGAATCTCTTGATAATCTGTAGAGTTACACAACAGGCAGACCAATATTTCGTTCTGTCGGTGACAAAACCACTCGCCAGAAACGTAACGATTGTAATCAAGAATGAAGCTCGTTAACACCCATAAGACATATATGAGAAAAGTGGGTTTAGCGACAACTGCTATCTACGTCCTATGAAAAGGACACACTAAGTAAACAATTGCCGGCTTTTCGCGGAAGATGCCAATTTGAGCACTTTTCATCATAACCAGGAAATGTGGGTGACAAAAAATTATCCGAAATTACATCGTTTTACAATAAGTCAATAGCAGTAGTTGACACTTTAGACCAATTGGTTGTTCACTAACTATATCGTCAAGTAAAAACTAATCGCTGTCGATCCCAGCTGGAATCACAACAAAAAGTACAAGCGGCGAAATTTTCTTGAAGACATAGATTTGAGTTTAGTAAAGCTAAAGATTTTACGTAGAACAACGTTAATTAATTAATTGATTGGCACGACAGCCCGCTTACGCGAGACTAAGGCCTAGCTTCCCGCAACCACCCGTGTTGTGCGTGTGAATTTATACGCGGGTGGAAGGGACCTACAGTTTTATGCCGGTTCCGAACGGCAGATTGGGAGCTCTTTCATAGGCAATTTTTACTCTCAGAGGCTTGCCATTTCCAGCTGAGAGGACAGCCACCGAAAGAGAAAACGAGTTTTCCCATTATTTTTTTAGGTGTTATTACAGGCAGTATTTGAACCTGAGGTTGCTGCCTGCGACTCGCGGTCCAACGCACTAACCAACTGAGCCACGGCGGCTGCCGTGCTGTAGAACAACGTTACCGAAAGGAAAATCTTCATGCTGACTTCTTATCTCAATACAGCCAATTTCCCAAACCTTGTCAGAAAATCAGAGTGTAAAAAAGTGAAAAACTATTGAAACACGGTGCCAATTTGGTATCAAAAACGATCGAAAGGCATATTCTGCTTGCAATTCTTGAAAAAAGTATACATGTGGTGAACACAAAGTTTTAGTTAACTACTGCCCTTTCTTCCCCCCTTTCCCCATCCGCTTGAAATGTGTGCTGTAACATATGTTGGAAAAAACAGTGTTACATACACATTTAAAATACAGGTGAAATATGAGCCGCTCAGTGCACAAATCGATTAACTCCATAAAACAAAAAGTTGAGAAATGCGATGAAATAAATTTGTTTTTTTTTAAATTCCCTTTATAATTTAAATTCAAATATATATATTTTGTCGTTTAATGGTGTTAATCTTTACTATTCAGGAAAGTTTTAATAAATATAAAAAGTTATGACTATACCAAGTGCTTTGACACTTAAATTTAAGATTTTTCAAAAAGTGGAGTTAATCACTCTGTGCACTGAACGGCTCATATGTGGTAGCACAACGGGTCTCATAATAGGCCTCCGAGTGTGTCTCTTACAGAGGCAGCCACAATAACCTAACTTAACAAAACTGCCCTAATTGCAGAAAAGCAATTGAAGCAGTTGTCAATTGCGAAAGCAGTCCACCCGGAGGAAGTAGGAAACGCGGTTCTAACATGGACGCCATACCGCAGGAGAACCAGTGGAGCAGCGAATTGACAGCCGAACAGAAACAGAAGGCGCGGTCACTCCTACAGCACTATGGGTCAATATTTGCAGCAGAAGCTGGCGGAAGAACAGCCATAGTGAAGCACAAAATCGACACCGGAAGTGCGAAACCGATCCGCCAACAGCCAAGACGAGTTCCTCTGGCCAAGAGGGAAGAGGTCACCACTTTGATAGAAAACATGGGTAAAGAAAAGGTCATAGAGCCTTCGTCAGGCCCTTGGTGTTCGCCGGTCGTGCTAGTCAAGAAAAAGGATGGCAGTACCCGATTTTGTGTAGACTATCGAAAGCTCAATGACGTGACCAAGAAGGACAGCTATCCACTACCTCGGATCGATGACACCCTGGACACACTGTCAGGCACACAGTGGTTTTCCACACTCGACTTACGCAGCGGCTATTGGCAGGTGGAGCTTGCAGACAAGGACAAGGAGAAAACGGCTTTTAGTGTTGGCGACGGTTTGTGGCAGTTCACCGTCATGCCGTTTGGACTCTGCAACGCACCAGCAACATTCGAGCGGCTAATGGAACGTGTGCTAAAAGGGCTGCATTGGCGGACGTGTCTGGTATACCTCGACGACATAATCGTGATGGGCAAGAGCTTCGACGACCACCTGGAAAAGCTGAGGGAGGTATTTGGGCGAATACAAAACGCCGGCCTTAAACTAAACCCAAAGAAGTGCTCGCTGTTTCAAAAGGAGGTCAAGTATCTAGGTCACACGGTTTCCGCCCGCGGAGTACAAACGGATGAAGGCAAAATCACAGCGGTGAAAGAGTGGCCCCGACCACGCAATCTACACGAACTCCGCAGTTTCCTAGGCCTGTGCACTTACTACCGAAGATTCGTTCCTGGATTTGCGAACATAGCTGGCAGCTTGCACAAACTGACGAAAAAGAATCAAGCCTTCGCGTGGGGCGAAGAGCAGGAGCAAGCTTTTGCACGATTGAAGGAAAAACTGTGCACTGCTCCAATTCTGGCCTTCCCCGTGCCTGGAGAGATGTTTGTGCTGGATACAGATGCAAGTGGGCATAGTATTGGTGGTGTGCTATCACAGATAATAGATGGCCAAGAACAAGTGATAGCATACTACAGCAAAATTTTGTCAAAGCCTGAACGTAACTACTGTGTGACACGAAGAGAGTTGCTGGCAGTATTGGAATGCGTGAAACACTTCCACAAATACCTGTATGGGCAAAAGTTTCGCCTGCGCACAGATCATGCTGCATTGAAATGGCTACTGAACTTTAGAGATCCTGAAGGCCAACTGGCGCGGTGGATCGAGCGGCTGCAGAGCTACGACTACACGGTAGAGCATCGCAAGGGTAGCAGCCATGGAAATGCCGATGCCTTGTCACGCCGTCCGTGCAAAACCGAATGCAGGCATTGTGCACGAGCCGAAAGCAAAGAGCAGATAGTGGACGTCCGATTGGTAAGCGTTATGCCAGAGGAAGAGTGGTCGGCGGAGAGGATACAAAAGGACCAGCGCGAGGATACGGATATTGCAAAAATCATTGAAGGCAAGGAGCTGGGCGCACGTCCAGACTGGCAGCAGATGGCCGGTGAGAGCCCGATCGCGAAGGCTTACTGGGCACAGTGGCAAAGTCTGCGGCTGTCTGATGGCTGCCTATACCGCGAGTGGGAGAGCGAGGATGGCCGGACCAGCAATTCTCTAATTGTAGTCCCGAAATGCAGGATCAACGAGGTGATCGAAGCATACCACAACGACTCCAGCGGAGGGCACCTAGGCATCACAAAAACTGTCGCCAAAATTAAAAGACGATTCTACTGGGTAGGATGCCAGGAGTCTGTAGCCGATTGGATTAAAAGCTGTGAACGATGTGCGGCTGCGAAAGGGCCGACAAGAAGATCTCGGGGCCGCATGCAGCAGTACAACGTGGGAGCGCCCTTCGAGCGAATTGCCATGGACGTCGCCGGGCCATTCCCACTTAGCACTCAAGGCAACAAATATGTGCTGGTGGTAATGGACTATTTTAGCAAATGGCCCGAAGTGTATGCTATTCCTAACCAGGAGGCCACCACGGTCGCGGAAATGCTGGTAAACAACTGGGTGGCCAGATTTGGAGTTCCGCTGGAGTTGCACTCGGATCAAGGCCGAAATTTCGAGTCTGTGCTATTCAAGGAAGTGTGTAAGCTACTAGGAATAAGGAAAACTCGCACCTGTCCTTTGCATCCCCAGTCCGACGGCATGGTGGAACGATTCAATCGGACGCTGGAAGAATATCTGCGGAAAGTAGTAGGCAGAAATCAAAAGGATTGGGACACGCATATTCCGCTGTTCTTGATGGCGTATAGGTCAGCCCCGCACGATACGACATCACTCACTCCAGCCCGAGCAGTGTTCGGCACGGAGCTGAGGTTGCCTGCTGACTTGAAGTTCGGAGTGGTCAGCACGACGGAAGGCGCTAAGACTGATTACGCAGTCAATAAGCGGTCGGAGCTGGAAGAAATCCACCAATTTATAAGGAACCGTATCCAACTGGTCAGCGATAAGATGAAAGCCAGATATGATTTACGGGCAAACACGGAGGGGTTCCAAAAAGGCGATCTGGTAATGCTTTACAACCCGCAGCGGAGGAAAGGTTTGTCTCCAAAACTTCAAACGTCATGGGAAGGACCGTACAAGGTCGTGACCAGGATTAATGACGTGGTGTACAGGATTCAACGCTGCTGCAACAGAAACGCCAGGTTGAAAGTAGTCCATTTGGAGCGCCTGGCATCTTCCCCCGGCGGAGCCTCGGCACTTGTTCGGGACGAACAAGTCTAAGTGGTGGGCAGTGCTACGAGGAGGCATTTTGTGTTGGCCCACACTGTACTATGAATGCTGAATGCTTTTCCAAGCATACTTTTAGGCATGCACTTTGAAGCACGGCAAATTCGCTTGGGGTTATATAATTCGCTTGGTGTTATGAAGATATGGCAAGGATGGTTCGCGAACGAATGGACTGTGCGAGAATGGTCGAGCGTTTTCCAATTGGAAGTTGCAAGAAACTTCGGCGCGATAAGAAAACTGGTATATAAGCAGCGGTGCGCGGCGCAACGAGTCGAGTCTTAGCTGAGTAAGCAAAGTAGAAACAAGTGTAAATACAAGCAAAGTGTGAAATTTGTGAATAAAGCAATTGTTGATTTTTGTCTGCGTTTGCGCTGAATAAATGAAGTAGTTTTATTTTCAAGCACAATCAGATACGAACTAGTCATTTTCGTAACAATACATTAATTTTCAAATATCATATATATATGAATACCTCTTAATATTCTGGTAGAATCAGATTCAATTTAATTGCTCCTTTCCAAATTGAGTTTTACCTAAAAAATGCGAAACAGCGATTTAAATTTACACTCGAAAAGTTTCTCAACTTTGGCGGGCTCCACAACCAAAACTATTCGTCCCATTTAGTTAGGGTTCTCAGCCTATGTAGGTTTACTTAACCCTAATCCGTCGTTCGGGTGATTTTTCACCCATTTTCAACTTTGGGATGCTATAACTTTCCTATATATTTATCAAAATGACTATGGTTTCTTGTATTTGTGGCAAACCAATATAAGTTTTAGAAATTATCTACAACATATTGATTATTTTATTATAACGGTGGTTACAAAAAAAGTTACGTGGGCGACGTTCGGGTGATATTTCACCCATATACAAATTGTATGGAAATTCAACACAACACATACAGAAAATGCCCTAAAATTACGTCACTGGAGTGAAAGTTTTAAACTGCTTTTATAGGCAAAACCTTTTTATGGATCAATGGGGCTCCTGAACTGTTGAAGGTTTGGGAGTTTCTGGCAGTGCATGGATCAGCGTTGGTGATATTCAGGCATATTTTGGTATTTCAATTTTGAGTGGTGTTTATAAGTCGAATGGGGAATCTCTTGATAATCTGTAGAGTTACACAACAGGCAGACCAATATTTCGTTCTGTCGGTGACAAAACCACTCGCCAGAAACGTAACGATTGTAATCAAGAATGAAGCTCGTTAACACCCATAAGACATATATGAGAAAAGTGGGTTTAGCGACAACTGCTATCTACGTCCTATGAAAAGGACACACTAAGTAAACAATTGCCGGCTTTTCGCGGAAGATGCCAATTTGAGCACTTTTCATCATAACCAGGAAATGTGGGTGACAAAAAATTATCCGAAATTACATCGTTTTACAATAAGTCAATAGCAGTAGTTGACACTTTAGACCAATTGGTTGTTCACTAACTATATCGTCAAGTAAAAACTAATCGCTGTCGATCCCAGCTGGAATCACAACAAAAAGTACAAGCGGCGAAATTTTCTTGAAGACATAGATTTGAGTTTAGTAAAGCTAAAGATTTTACGTAGAACAACGTTAATTAATTAATTGATTGGCACGACAGCCCGCTTACGCGAGACTAAGGCCTAGCTTCCCGCAACCACCCGTGTTGTGCGTGTGAATTTATACGCGGGTGGAAGGGACCTACAGTTTTATGCCGGTTCCGAACGGCAGATTGGGAGCTCTTTCATAGGCAATTTTTACTCTCAGAGGCTTGCCATTTCCAGCTGAGAGGACAGCCACCGAAAGAGAAAACGAGTTTTCCCATTATTTTTTTAGGTGTTATTACAGGCAGTATTTGAACCTGAGGTTGCTGCCTGCGACTCGCGGTCCAACGCACTAACCAACTGAGCCACGGCGGCTGCCGTGCTGTAGAACAACGTTACCGAAAGGAAAATCTTCATGCTGACTTCTTATCTCAATACAGCCAATTTCCCAAACCTTGTCAGAAAATCAGAGTGTAAAAAAGTGAAAAACTATTGAAACACGGTGCCAATTTGGTATCAAAAACGATCGAAAGGCATATTCTGCTTGCAATTCTTGAAAAAAGTATACATGTGGTGAACACAAAGTTTTAGTTAACTACTGCCCTTTCTTCCCCCCTTTCCCCATCCGCTTGAAATGTGTGCTGTAACATATGTTGGAAAAAACAGTGTTACATACACATTTAAAATACAGGTGAAATATGAGCCGCTCAGTGCACAAATCGATTAACTCCATAAAACAAAAAGTTGAGAAATGCGATGAAATAAATTTGTTTTTTTTTAAATTCCCTTTATAATTTAAATTCAAATATATATATTTTGTCGTTTAATGGTGTTAATCTTTACTATTCAGGAAAGTTTTAATAAATATAAAAAGTTATGACTATACCAAGTGCTTTGACACTTAAATTTAAGATTTTTCAAAAAGTGGAGTTAATCACTCTGTGCACTGAACGGCTCATATGTGGTAGCACAACGGGTCTCATAATAGGCCTCCGAGTGTGTCTCTTACAGAGGCAGCCACAATAACCTAACTTAACAAAACTGCCCTAATTGCAGAAAAATATAAGGGGTATTCTCGATGTCTTGCACGGGGGAAGAATTTGTAAAAATGCAACCGTGCAAGACTGGAAAATGCTACACATCGAGAACGCACAAAAAAGCACACATTGCAAATATTGCAAAAATGCCGCAAACTTTCTCCAATTCTTTTTAATTTGGTTTTCGGTTGATCCATTTCTACCTGCAAGCAAGACATATATGCAAATTATATAAAAAGGTTGAAATAAAACCAAATATAAAGAAAATACGCTTGCGCACACGAAGAAAATTAAATGGCTGCCGCACAATCGCGATGTCACACACAAAACAAGGGTTTTTGCGTAGCATGACATGCAAAAAATGCAAACTGTTTTTGCTTGTATTTTGTTGTTGTGTCGTTGCTCGAAATGCATGGCCATGTCAATTATGCATTTCGTGCACGATGTCAGGGTTATGCAAGACATCGAGAATACCCCTATAGAAAAATTTGTTAATTTATTTATCTGTAAGATAACAAAGATAATAAAGATTAAAGATAACAAAAGTTTTTTTATTAAAATTGGTAAAAAAAATGCATTAAAACATACAAAGTACTATATGGGTGAAATTTCACCCGAACATCTTATGTGTGAGTTTTTTTGAACGTCGGATGAGGGTTAACATTTATCAGTCCTTAAACCATAGCGATTCCCCCAACAAATTGATTTTGTGTGATGCGAATTGGAATTCAGTGGAATGTACTCTCGTTGTCGGCGTCGCAGTTGACATGAAGCCAGGGCATTTTTTAAGGATTTTTCACTAGGTGGCCAAAATTCCCCCTGGAGGTGTGACCCCCTCCAAATATACATACAAAGGAAATTATTATTACAATAGGAATCAAAGATTCACTTAACAGGTATTAATTAAAAATAAATTAATAGGAATTCTTGTATTTCTTGCAACATACTTACAAGTCTATATCAGAAAAATGTATTCTCTTTTTTTTAGACAAATTCGAAATACAATTTGGGAAACAGTATTTTTTCAGCAATTGTATGCATTTGATGCTGAAAAATTATTCTTCTAAAGCACAGGTCAACATTTACATAGTATGAAAAAATCATGCATGTATGAATTTGTCAGATTTTTTAAACCACCATTTCTTAGTTTGACCTTCAAATAACCTTGAAAATTATGTGATAGAGCTTAGCCGACCCTTGCATCGGAATCAGCGACCCCAAAAACCCCTGGGTACCTACGTAAAGTCTGATGATTTTTTCCATATTAAATGTTGACCTGTGTAATCATTGAAAAAAATGCGAACTAAGAATACCAGTTTTTTAAACTGGCGAAAGAAGTTACCGTGAGCCCGATCT
Source organism: Melieria crassipennis (assembly GCA_963668005.1). Classification (NCBI taxonomy): domain Eukaryota; kingdom Metazoa; phylum Arthropoda; class Insecta; order Diptera; family Ulidiidae; genus Melieria; species Melieria crassipennis. Next base: position 32,035,869 of record OY764963.1, on the reverse strand, counting down.
CACTTTGTACTCGGAAAAAATTTCATCCAAAAATGTTTTCGAAAAGAGTCTGGTTTGTAATTTCATTCCATCATTCGTTATATGTATATGTCGTTCGTAATATGTAACTAATTTGTACCAGATCATCTTGATGTTGCCAATAAAACATTTAACTCAAAAAATAATATAGTACTCATCGATTCTCTGTACTTGGTAATTGCCCTATGAATTCTGGATTGTATGCTATTGACAAATTCCATACGTCGCCCTCGTTTTTATTTTATTCAAAAGAGCATTATCGTTTTCAACAAACATTTTTATAGTGGCCAAATAGTTGTATCCTACCATCTATCCTACTTAAAAAATGCCCCGCATGAAGCAGTTTATTTTTAGGCGACTCAACGCTATTTCAGTTACCACTGACGTTGCTTACTAGCCAGCTTCGTTCGTGTTCTGATTTTCTGCAGTCCGCAAACCGTTGTGGTGGCTATTAAATGCTCCGACGTTAATTATCATAAAGTAATTGGTCCGAATGCGAAAGGAGTAGTTGACAATTGCCGGAGTGCATGAACGCGGGCAATCGCTCCAGTGCTTTTGACTGTGCCTAAGCCTGAGCCTGAGCCAGTGCCATTGCCAACTGATGCGGATCTAAATTGGTCATTGCAGTAGTCGTAGTTACATAAGTTAGTAGTACCCTTGTTGTTGCCGCCTTTGTCGTTTGCGTTGCTAATTAGTTAATTATTGGGCAATTTGGGTTAAACATTTGGAATGACAATAACAACAAGAGGAATAAGCATTGGATTATCACCGGGAAGATTTGTGGCCAAAGGGGCACAGCCCGCATGGAGGATACTTATGCGGCAAATAATCATGATCAATTTTGCTAGTGTCTACACTGATTTCGAACAAAGGTCATGGGATTTGCGAAAAAAAAAATCTCTAGTACAAAATATGGATTCGAATGATATTCGGTTCAAAAGTTGTACTCAAAACATCCCCAAATGAAATTCTGTGTGCGCCACTGGTTACAAATACACATATATACGTGGGCAGTCCGATAAGTACTTAGCCCCACCGCCCGATCGTGCCACTATCGTAAGATAAATTTACTATCGTGTAGTACATCCTCGTAGACGGCTACTGTCAAAATTTCAGCCATATTGGATTTGTAGTTTTGTTTTGACCGCGTGTAGAAACGCACGTGTCCGCGGATTTTAGAAAAATGGAAAAAGAGCAATATCGGTCGGTGATTCGCCAAATTGGTCGCATTAGGCTACGAACAGCTGCCCCATCCACCGTATTCTCCAGATTTGGCCCCGTGTGACTTCTTTTTGTTTCCAAACTTGAAAAAGTCACTCGCCGGGCAGAAATTTGAGTTGAATGAGGAGGTTATCGCCGCCACGGAGGCCTCCAGAAAACGTATTTTTCAGACGGGTTAAAGAAGTTGGAGCATCGCTGGGTCAAGTGTATCGAGTTGAAAGGAGACTACGTTTAATTCGTTACGTTAATTCCTCGGCTCCCCCTCACCTATCTATTTACTTATCTGCTCATGTACTTTCTTTTTTACTTTTACTAACTAGTCAGAATAAGTTTGCGTACAAGGGTTTCATAGTTTTTTCATATGAAAAATAAATCACTTAAAGTAATTTTTTAAAAACAAAATATTTGTTATTTCTTCCATAAACTTAGTTCTTTTATTCTATTAAGATAATAATAACAAAAACTTGACCATATTGTAAAAGGAGTTTGCGTACAAGATAAGATTATGTAGCAAAAATTTAATTGGGAATAAGTTTTGTCCAAAAACTAATAACTTTGTGAATATGCTTTTCTTGTTTGAACTCCCTGCAGAAGTTTCGGCATAAATTTTATGAAATTCGATGTTTTTTCAGCAGTTATTTTTTTATATCCTTGAATTGTTATATTTGTTTACTATATCTTTGAAGATGGAGTATTGTTAGGCTCACTGTTCAAGTAAACCCCTTATATATTCAATTAGATGTACGTTAGGTGACTAGGGAGGAACTTTTTCAACTTTTTCGAACCTGTTAATAGCAAACATAGCTGCACATCGCATGCATTGCCCCCTAAGCTTATCGTTAAGTTGAAAAGAAATGTTGGAATTGTTATATATACAAGGTGCGTCCCAAAGTAAACAGGACTTTTGCAATAGGGACGTTTCTGGTGGCGCCATCTATGTGTGAGGACATGCGTTGGAAAGGTACATCTTTCATTCACATACTGTCTAAATTTCATGACATTTGGTCTAGTAGACGCCGAAATATCCCGCTCAATGTGACAGTATGTTTTTAACTTTGGTACGAGAATGTCGATCGAACAAAGAGCTAATATTAAGTTCTGTTTTAAACTTGGTAAAACTTTTACCGAAACGTTTAAATTGTTAAAGCAAGTTTATGGTGATGATTGTTTATCCCGTGGCCGTGTTAATGAGTGGTTGAATCGATTCAAGAATGGTCGTGAAGACTTGAATGACGATGAACACGTCGGCCAGTCGAAATTTGTGATTACTGACGATGCCATCAAAACTGTGCGTGATTTTATCAAAATGCAGCCAAAATCATCATTGGAATTGATGGAAATGGAATTGAACATCTCCAAAACATCAATTGATCGCATTTTAACCGAACATTTGGGTCTCCGTAAAGTGTGTTCTCGCTTCATTCCGCACACTTTAACCGACGACCAAAAAGCGCAGAGAATTGGGCACGCAAAAGACATCGTTCGGGAAGCCAGACGTGATCCAAATTTCTTGTTCAACATCGTAACCGGTGACGAAACGTGGTGCTTTCAATATGATCCCGAAACAAAGCGTCAAAGTGCCGAATGGAAGCACCCAGATGAGCCAAATCCGAAAAAAACCCGCCGTGAGAAGTAAAAAATCAAAACTCATCTCATTTGTTTCTACGATTCAAAGGGAATAATTCATCGAGAGTTTGTTCCACCGGGAAAAACAATTAACGCTTTGTTTTATGTTGAAGTTTTGAAGCGTTTGGTGCATCGCATTCGTCGTATTCGGCCAGAATATCGCGAGGAAGGAAGTTGGCGTTTATTGCATGATAATGCACCGGCTCACAGAGCCCTAGTTACGACCGATTATTTGACCAAAAATCGCATTTTTACCATCAATCATTCACCGTATTCGCCTGATATGGCTCCCTGTGACTTCTACTTATTCGGTCAGTTGCATTTGCCGATGAAAGGAAACCGTTATAAGGACGTTGAGGACATCCAAAAGGCTTGTACCAACATTCTGAAGGCGATGCCGGCCGATGACCTAAAACACTCATTCCAAATGCTTTTGGACCGTGCAAAACGTTGTATCGAAGCAGAAGGAGAGTATTTTGAATAAATAAAAAGAATTATACAAAAATAATCATCCGTTTTCTTTATTTTATAAAAGTCCTGTTTACTTTGGGTTGCACCTTGTATGTGCGTAGTATCACAGAATAAACAGTATAAACAGTATATTGTTTGTTCTGTGGTAGTATGTATTTATTTCTGTCCCACGTTGTAGCGGTAATTCTGTAAAGTGTATATACGTACATGCAGTGGCGGCTTAAGGTGCTCGGGGGCCCGGGGCGGCGACGGCTGAGGGGGGCCCATAAAACGGTGCAGCATAAGTTTGCGTACAAAACTAATAAGGGGAATTTCCGGTTATGCTTTTGGCTTTTTTTTTTTTAAATTTGTATTCCATTGAACAGTAAACGGACTTTTATTTTTAAACGACGAGACAAATTATTTTTAAACGTATATGTGCTTGAAATTTTATAGAAAGCAATAGAATCCCAGAGAAAAAAATGAAAAATGGATAAAACTTTCGTGAAATTAAGAAAACTTTTGGGGGAGCAAATTCGTCATTTCCAAATGCCATCTTAAATCTCGAAAAAAACAGAAAATCTTGCTTCGTTACTACGATCTGGCCATTTTTTTAAGCTACCCGAGGAGGAGGATTCGATTGTCGACAAAAAATGGGCCAATCGCGTGCACCTAAAAATAAAAGTTTTTTCTAGACTAACTTTGGCCGCTGAACACGAAACTGAAAACCAAAAAATTTTTGAAGAAGCGTTTTCGAAAAATCTTCGAAAAACGATTTTTTTCCTGTTGTTTCAGTTATGACATATCTCCTAAAAGAATTATCCGATTAACACGAGCTGTCCGTCGTTCAGAAGATAATACCTTAGTGGCTTTTTAGTGATATATAGATTGTCCAAATCAGATGAGATTTGGGGAAGTTACTGACGGTGAAAGTTGTAACAATGTGAATTTTTCGACCAATTTAAAAAATCATAAATTTTCGAATATTTTTTTAAAGAAAAAATAAATTAACTTCTCTGGTTTTAAAATCTAAAATGAAATATATACTATTTTAGCAAATATTAAGCCTAACATCAATAGAATTGAAAGAAAGTTATGATGCAGTGAGTGAAAACACCAACTTTACATTTATTACACCGTGCGAAACAATTTTTTTTTTTGCCGAGACCCATCCAAATTTTGATATAGACGCGAAACTAGAGATAATTTATAGTATTCTGGCATAGTCAGTATTAAATTCTCTGACCCAAAAGTCCTTTTTAAAGGACTTTAACATTTTAAGGAGATACACATTTCAATATTAAATATATGCGGTAGTTCAATGATGAAGATATGGGTATCAAATGAAAGAGGGAAATTGTCTCCATTTAACTAAATTTTCTATTTTGAACTTTCAGGACCAAAATATGTCAGGTATGGAAAACATACATGTTTTGGATTTCAGTTTGTAGATTCATACATCTAAATTTTATTCTATTTCAAGTTCTCAAGAAAGTTACCCCCTAGAAAACACTTTTATTTTTAGGTATATTTTTCGTGTCGAGTAGAAATCTTCAGAAATGTACAGAAATATTTTATAAAACCCAGTAGCAGTGACTTTATAAAAAAAGTCCTGAAAAACATATTTCCCCTACATAACAGCATGTAAGAAGCCCATATTTAGCTTACTTACAAGGAGCATAGAATTGCCTTCGAAAACCGGATTTCCGGGACATGTGTTTTTATCCAACAAATAATTATAATAATAATTATAATAACTGTAAATTTGTTTGACTTCTACAAAGTTTAATGAGGTTAAGTAATTGTGTAATTTACACAAGTTTACAAGCAAACTCTAAGATTGCGATATTTAATTTTTAACTTAGAATTTTGTATTTGCATATTTTGCACAAAATTTTAAGTTAAAAATTGCAATCTTCGAGGGAAAATTTTTTGAAAATTTGAAAACAATTGTTATTGTTCTTGCTTTTATTGAACTGAATTTGTTATTGCCATTTCAAAGTCAATTGTCGATGCTGTGTCTCTTTCAATTGATAAAAGTGACAAACGACTTAGTCTTTCAACAACCATTGTGGGGCGCAAATAGTTTTTTACAAGTTTCAGTTCTGAATTTCAGTTTTGAAAAACTTGAAATTTTTATATAGTTACAAGCTTCTCTCGGGGGCCCCCGCAGCCCGGGGCCCGGGGCGGTCAGCCCGTCCGCCCCCCCTCTTAAGCCGCTACTGCGTACATGTGACATGCCCCACGTTGGGCGCCATGTGTATATACCCTGTTGTTTACATAGCCTCGCATTAAACGCCATTTATGTCACGAATATGTATATCAGCCTACGGTCGATCCATATTCGGTATGGTGGTGATGATATTGTACCGCCATTTGTTTCTGCTGCCGCTGCACCTCCACAGTCCTTGTGGCAGGTCACCACTAGTCGTACTCCTGTTGCATGTATGCAGGCACCCTACATTCGGTCGGTGAGCACGAGTATGACTACGGGGCCAGCGGGTTTTGTTGTACGCGTGCATCTGGCTTTGGTTATCCCTTAGCTTCAGCTGGCGTGGGTTCCACTACAACAAATCCGCAGCCATACCGCCTCACCTACAGCCATTTGGAGCTACATCCCCAAACTCAGCAACCGACGACCTAGCAGCCTACAACCGGTCAGCATAGGTTTCTTGTATACAGGAAAATCACCCAGCAAGGCACGTACCGGTTATGTCACCGGTAACATGACCGGTACGTATAACCGAGGTTTCCGTGACAGCTCCTAGTGACATTCTTAAGGCGATGGGAAAAATGTCACCGAAACTCATGTATACGTGTGAGCTTCCATCCCGTTCGCCCTCATGCAGTATGTAGAAATATGGTCCATATAGTTCTCTCGCTCACTCTTCCGTCACACGTACCGGTACCGTACCAGTGACAGTACCAGTTACAGTATCGGAATGCGTAACGGAAATACCAGTTACAGTATCGGTTACAGTACCAGTTACATCCATCATAAAATTACGGAATGAATAAAAGTTTATTTTTAATTATGCTTTGTTTTTATTTACAATTTTTCTTTTAAGCAAATATAAACCATTAAACAAATTATTAAATAACAATCACGAACGTGGAATCATTGGCAACCGATATTCGTATTTTCGTCTCGTCCACCGCTTGCTTCGTGACGCGCGTTGAGCTCGGTTGTGACCACTGCTTCATGGCCACTCAGCCTTCTGGACCATCTGTAAAAAAGTGTTCGAAACATGATTGAAGAGGTAACACCACTCTATGATTTTGGAATCATTTTGTTTTTGTCGGTGCCTCGGAGCCTCAACAAGATTTCCTATAGCTACACTATTGCGAAATGGTCTTTTTTCTTTGCTCATGCAGTTACAAAGAGCTTTCTCTTAATTTCATGCTTAATTTAACAACAACCAAATGTACTTATCCTTTTTTCCTTGCTGTTTTGTGCAACAATTTCTCCTTTCCTCCAATTTTCTTGTAACTTTCACAAATATCAGCACTTCAATTCACTTCACTTTTGACAAATGGCTGTGCAAATCCAAGCTCGACAACCACGAGATATTCGGAATGTTGTTGTTTCACTCTTGCGAAGGTATTTGCATTTGAATGTAAAATATTGTCGTTTCACTTAGTCTTGTTCAGTGTTGAATTTTTACAAATTGATGGGCACAAGGCAATCTGTGAGTCAAAATTTGTTTGCAATATTTGGTTTGCATTACTGAATACCGACTTTTAGTAGATATTTGTTATCCTATTCCAACACATGCTTTTTGGAAAAAGCCAGCGTGTCTCTTTTTTCGCTCTTAGTATAAAGTTTAGGAATTTTTATGTGTATGTATTAGTGTAAGTCCAAAATTTCGTAAAAGTGTTAGTGATTCGGTTCCCTACAAGGAGACTACCGGTCATATGACTAGTTATATAACCGGTATACATAACCAACATATCGGTTATATTTCTAGTCAGATTTTTTCTAGCCGTGTGAAAAATCTGACTAGTCCTTTTGTGTACGTGTGACTTGATTTCGTGTACGTGTGATTTGATATCACCTTCTAACGCATGCACTCCGAAATCTTGGCAAACGTACAGCTGTCTCGCTTACTCACATGGAGTGCCGCATGTAACAATCAGTTACGTCTAACCGACAAACCGGTCAGACCTATCTGGTATACATAACGTACGATTCGGTATATCTACCAGATAGGTCTGACTGGTTTGTCGGTTAGACGTAACTGATTGTCATAACTTAAATATACATTAAGACTATTTGCACGATTAGTTTAATACAAATGTATTTGGTTTTTATAAAAATACATAAATACAAACAGAAAAGGCGAGAAAACACAACACAAATATACACAATATTTCTTCCGGCGCCTATGGTTTCAGCCTCCAGGGTTCTTTTGCTGAATAAGCAATTTCCACAATTTCGGAACATCTATATAAAACAATAATGAAATAATGATGAAATGTAATATTTTTTTTTAATAAAATAAAGAATTTTACCAATTAAAACACGTTTATCCAAAACAAATTTCGCCAGCGGACGCCTTCTTCGTCTGACTCGTAGCACAAAAATGTTTTGTGCATGAAATCAGGTGACGCGTTACGTTTATAGCGCCATCTCACTCTATCATACAGAGAATATGGAAGGTACTAATGCGAATATATCGTTTCATTCGCACTTACTTAATAAAATCCCAAAATCTGAAATGCAGATTTGTGTGTGTTAGTGAGATTTGGGATATTTTTATGCAAGTGTTAGTTTTTAGACAAATTTTGAACTTTTTTCTGGAGTTTCGGTTAGGCATTCCTTCCCTACAAGGAGACTACCTGTCATATGACTAGTTATATAACCGGTATACATAACCAACATATCGGTTATATTTCTAGTCAGATTTGTTCTAGCCGTGTGAAAAATCTGACTAGTCCTTTTGTGTACGTGTGACTTGATTTCGTGTACGTGTGATTTGATATCACCTTCTAACGCATGCACTCCGAAATCTTGGCAAACGTACAGCTGTCTCGCTTACTCACATGGAGTCTCGCATGTACCATTCAGTTACGTCTAACCGACAAACCGGTCAGACATATCTGGTAGACATAACGTACGAATCGGTATGTCTACCGTATAAACCAGTTACGCCTAACCGGTAAACCAGTTAGACCTATCTGATACTAATAAAAATTAAATTAATTCAAATGTTTTTATTTATTTAAAGTAAAACGTAAGAAACTACATTAAATAAAAATAAGCCAATAAATAAATACGTAGGACAGAGGGACAGACGTTTGCCGAAAACCAAATTCCAACCGACGCTTGCCTCATTTGCCCTCACAGTTGAAATGTGCTGGTAACCTGTTGTCTTATCACCGCAATCAGATCGTCCTTCCTTCCGTACTTTGTCTAAATGAAATAATTTTAGATTTGTATTCGATTTAATTTTAATTTCACTCTTTTAATACTTATCTTTATTTGGATGCCCTCCGAACATCGCGACACAACCCAGCAAGACGGCCGTAACCGAATCACTAATACTTTTACGAAATTTTGGACTTACACTAATACATACACATAAAAATTCCTAAACTTTATACTAAGAGCGAAAGAGACACGCTGGCTTTTTCCAAAAAGCATGTGTTGGAATAGGATAACAAATATCTACTAAAAGTTGGTATTCAATGATGCAAACCAAATATTGCAAACAAATTTTGACTCACAGATTGCCTTGTGCCCATCAATTTGTAAAAATTCAACACTGAACAAGACTAAGTGAAACGACAATATTTTACATTCAAATGCAAATACCTTCGCAAGAGTGAAACAACAACATTCCGAATATCTCGTGGTTGTCGAGCTTGGATTTGCACAGCCATTTGTCAAAAGTGAAGTGAATTGAAGTGCTGATATTTGTGAAAGTTACAAGAAAATTGGAGGAAAGGAGAAATTGTTGCACAAAACAGCAAGGAAAAAAGGATAAGTACATTTGGTTGTTGTTAAATTAAGCATGAAATTAAGAGAAAGCTCTTTGTAACTGCATGAGCAAAGAAAAAAGACCATTTCGCAATAGTGTAGCTATAGGAAATCTTGTTGAGGCTCCGAGGCACCGACAAAAACAAAATGATTCCAAAATCATAGAGTGGTGTTACCTCTTCAATCATGTTTCGAACACTTTTTTACAGATGGTCCAGAAGGCTGAGTGGCCATGAAGCAGTGGTCACAACCGAGCTCAACGCGCGTCACGAAGCAAGCGGTGGACGAGACGAAAATACGAATATCGGTTGCCAATGATTCCACGTTCGTGATTGTTATTTAATAATTTGTTTAATGGTTTATATTTGCTTAAAAGAAAAATTGTAAATAAAAACAAAGCATAATTAAAAATAAACTTTTATTCATTCCGTAATTTTATGATGGATGTAACTGGTACTGTAACCGATACTGTAACTGGTATTTCCGTTACGCATTCCGATACTGTAACTGGTACTGTCACTGGTACGGTACCGGTACGTGTGACGGAAGAGTGAGCGAGAGAACTATATGGACCATATTTCTACATACTACATGAGGGCGAACGGGATGGAAGCTCAAGCCGGTTATACGTACCGGTCATGTTACCGGTGACATAACCGGTACGTGCCTTGCTGGGAAATTTCAATTCAGCACTGACATTGTGAAATCAGGTGACGCACCACGTTTATATCGCCATCTCACTCTTTCATACAGAGAATATGAAAGGTATTAATGCGAATATATTCTTTCATTCCCACTTACTAGAAAAAATCCCAAAATATGAAATGCAGATTTGTATGTGTTAGTGAGATTTGGGATATTTTTATGCATGTGTTAGTTTTCAGACAAATTTTGAACTTTTTTCTGGTGTTTCGGTTAGGCATTCCTTCCCAGCAAGGCACGTACCGGTTATGTCACCGGTAACATGACCGGTACGCATAACCGAGGTTTCGGTTACAGCTCCTAGTGACATTCTTAAGGCGATGGGAAAAATGTCACCGAAACTCATGTATACGTGTGAGCTTCCATCCCGTTCGCCCTCATGTAGTATGTAGAAATATGGTCCATATAGTTTTCTCGCTCACTCTTCCGTCACACGTACCGGTACCGTACCAGTTACAGTACCAGTTACAGTATCGGAAAGCGTAACGGAAATACTAGTTACAGTACCAGTTACAGTACAGGTTACAGTACAGAATAAAAAAACGTTTACTTTTGATTAAAAAATGCTTTTTTAATAAATTTTTTTCGGATATAACAGATATATACAAAAATTACTTACAAAAATAAACCAACAAAAAATTAGTAAGTAAGTAATTCATAACAGATATAATATACGGGCTTCCGTCTTCTCTCTGTGTCGTTTTTGTTTAATCCTATTGTGCGCCCTTTCCACCGCCTTTTTCACTGCTGCCTCGAACTGGCTTCTGCCTAAATTGAAATTGAATTGAAATTACTACTATGTACTATTAACAAATTGAAATATAACTTATCTTTGTTTTCGGTGTTCCGGAAAATGCAAAAATTTAAATGTTTTTCTGAAATTCTCCAATTTCCAACAAAATCACTTTTTCACGTTTCGCTGTCTTTTCACTTTTGACAAATGGCTGTGCAAATCCAAGCTCGACAACCACGAGATATTCGGAATGTTGTTGTTTCACTCTTGCGAAGGTATTTGCATCAGAATGTAAAATATTGTTGTTTCACTTAGTCTTGTTCAGTGTTGAATTTTTACAAATTGATGGGCACAAGGCAATCTGTGAGTCAAAATTTGTTTGCAATATTTGGTTTACATCATTGAATACCGACTTTTAGTAGATATTTGTTATCCTATTCCAACACATGCTTTTTGGAAAAAGCCAGCGTGTCTCTTTCGCTCTTAGTAGAAAGTTTAGGAATTTTTATGTGTATGTATTAGTGTAAGTCCAAAATTTCGTCAAAGTGTTAGTGATTCGGTTACGGCCGTCTTGCTGGGTTGTAGGGTTGTAGGGTTACGGCCGTCTTGCCGGGCAGAACTGAATATACATACACACATACAATTAATTTATGCACACGCTTTCACTCCTGACATAACGGACGGACATGGTAGCAAGTACCATTGCTGCTGTTGTTACATTTCCTCAGCATCGCCGAATTCAATGAGATGCTCTTAACCCGCCCTACCTTTGTTTCCTAAGATGGAAGTCGGAAACCCAAAGTGAAAAATCAACCCTCCTTACCCCACTTTACAATCAGACCAAATATTTTCAAACTTAAACTTCCAAAATAACAATTGTTACTCCATAATCTTAATCTAATACAAAATCAAATTCTTAATCTAATTTGAAAAATAACTCGCATGTTCAAAATATATTCAAATTTTAGTTACAACTTTACGTATTAAATTTCTAAAAAAAAGTAGCAACAAAAGCTTAAAAATTAAAATAAATTATGAAGAAAAAAAAAATTTCACATCTGCTTAGGAAAAAAACTTAAGTTTTATTTTTTTAAGTTTAAAAGCTAAATATTTTTATGAGAAAAAAATTACCCAAAATTTCATCATGAGAAAAAAAAAACCATACTTTCAAAATCAAACAAAAGAAAAAAAAACCTTTTTTCTTTCTAAATTTTTTTCTTCCAATTTTAATTCATTTTCATAAATTCTCCCATATTTTCCTTCTTGAAAATTATCTCTTTTTCTGTATTTTTTTTTCAAATAAACGCACTAAAACCTAATACCGCACTAATATAAATTAAAATAAATCAAAGTTTTAAGTGTTCAGTCACGGTTTTTGTTTCTCGCTCCATCGATACGTTGGGCTCAGCGACATGATGCGCGTTTTCCAGGAACATGTTGCTGGATTGGTTGCGTTTCCCCCGATATAACCAAATTAATTAATTTTTTTTTGCCTTTTCCCCTTCTTCACTTTTAGTTATTTTTACTTTCTTTCCTTCCCCTTTAAAAATTATTATATCGCCCCCCCAAAAGTTTTAGTTAGCGTATTTTAACACTAGACACATTTTTTTTCTAGCTAACTCTAGCTAATTTTTAACTACAAAAAAATTTTAAGAATAAAATATTTAGTAAAAAAAAAAAATTAATTTTTAATTAAAAAATTTAGAAATATAGTCGTGTCTGGATATAGAGAACTAATTATTGTCTGTTAACGCCTGGCAGTGCGGTTAGTGCGTTGGACCGCGAGTCGCAGGCAGCAACCTCAGGTTCAAATACTGCCTGTAATAACACCTAAAAAAACAACGGGAAAACTCGTTTTCTCTTTCGGTGGCTGTCCTCTCAGCTGGAAATGGCAAACCTCTGAGAGTAAAAATTGCTTATGAAAAAGCTCCCAACCTGCCGTTCGGAACCGGCATAAAATTGTAGGTCCCTTCAACCCGCGTATAAATTCACACGCACAACACGGGTGGTTGCGGGAAGCTAGGCCTTAGTCTCGCGTAAGCGGGCTGTCGTGCCAGTCAATTGTTATTAAGGCCTGTTCACAGTATTGAGGTTTTTCACTATAGCAAGGTTAGAATTTTTCGCTCAAATTACACTGTGTGTATAAAAAAACCCTACTTTCAAGCACAATCGGTTTGCACTCGACACAAAAAAATGTAATATTAATGGCTTGAATAATAAGTAATAATGTTATATTTCATATTACTTGAAAACCAAAGTAATATATTAGAAACAAGTTGTATTACGTCCAAAATATTGGTAATAATTAAGTATCGGATTTATATGCAAAAACTATGCAAAAATATGCAAAATATGCAAACATATGCAAATATGCAGTGCATATGTTAGCTCATTCTTAATATTTTTCAATAAAAATGTGTCTTGGTCCCGTTCAAATCGGAAGCTCCAAAAAAATATGCACTTGCATATAATTGTGATCCCTAGTAATAATATTACTAGTAATATATTACTTAAAAAGTAATATACAGTAGGGGTATTCACACCGAGCTATTATACTATACCGAGTTAAACTGCTACATGTAACACATTTTTGTTATTATTATACTACCTAGTACCAAGTAAAACTGAATATGTCTTCGATACGTGTACTTTTTTGTTTTTAAGAAATATTGAATAAATTAAGAAAGTGTTTTTTCATAAAAATTATTGGATTTATTCCATATTGATACTTTGATTTAAAAAAACAAAAGGTGATACATATTGATACATTTTAGGTTTCTTCTGTGCTACATTTTTTCACAAAGCTGTGGTCACACTGAACGGCACACGACACGCAACCGCTATGCTACAGCGACAACGCGACAGTGAAAAGTACAGCAACCAACTCGAGAATGTTCGACACCGCGGCCTAACTTAAATCTTAACGGAGATTCAAGTAGGCTTTGCCAATTCCAAGGACAATGCGTATGTCCACGGGAGTCTCACTCACTTACAAGGCAAAGCGTATGCCTATGGGTGTCTCACACAACGTTTATATCGTATGTAGTTATTTGAATCATAACCAACATATCGGTTATATTTCTAGTCAGATTTGTTCTAGCCGTGTGTGTACGTGTGACTTGATTTCGTGTACGTGTGATTTGATATCACCTTCTAACGCATGCACTCCGAAATCTTGGTAAACGTACAGCTATCTCGCTTACTCACATGGAGTCTCGCATGTAACAATCAGTTACGTCTAACCGACAAATCGGTCAGACCTATCTGGTAGACATAACGTACGATTCGGTATGTCTACCGTAACAACCCGTTACGTCTAACCGGTAAACCAGTTAGACCTATTTGATACTAATAAAAATTAAATTAATTCAAATTTATTTATTTATTTAAATTAAAACGTAAGAAACTACATTTAATAAAAATGAGCCAATAAATACGTAGGACAGACGTTTGCCGAAAGCCAGATTCCAACGGACGCTTGCCTCATTTGCCCTCACAGTTGAAATGTGCTGGTAACCTGTTGTCTTATCACCGCAATTAGATCGTCCTTCCTTCCGCACTTTGTCTAAATGAAATAATTTCAGATTTTTATTTGATTTAACTTTAATTTCACTCCTTTAATACTTATCTTTATTTGGATGCCCTCCGATTGTTGAACATCGCGACACAAATTTCATTTCAGCACTATGACATTTTGTAATCAGGTGACGCGCCACGTTTATATGGCCATCTCAGTCTTTCATACAGAGAATATGGAAGGTATTTATGCCAATATATTCTTTCATTCCCACTTACTGGATAAAATCCCAAAATGTGAAATGCGAATTTGTATGTGTTAGTTAGAACTGGGAAATTTTTATGCATGTGTTAGTTTTTAGACAAATTTGGAACTTTTTTCTGGAGTTTCGGTTAGGCATTCCTTGTAGGGTAGTCCTTTTGTGTACGTGTGATTTGATTTCGTGTACTTGTGATTTGATATCACCTTCTAACGCATGTACTGCAAAATCTTGGCAAACGTACAGCTGTCTCGCTTACTCGCATGGGGTCTCACATGTAACAATTAGCTACACCTAACCAAGAATACAGTCAGATCTATCTTGTAGACATAACGGACATATTCGGTATGTCTACCGTAAAAATCAGTTACGTCTAACCAAAGAACCGGTCAGACCTATCTGGTAGACATAACGTACGATTCGGTATGTCTACCGTAAAAATCAGTTACGTCTAACCAAAGAACCGGTCAGACCTAACTGGTAGCCATAACGATACATTCGGTATGTCTACCATAACAATCAGCTACATCTAACCAAATCATCAGTTAGATGTACCTGATAGTCATAATATGTATTTACTTTAATACTACGTTTACACAGCGAGATTAACTCATCCAGATTACGATAATCTCGTTGCCCGTTTACATAGAGATTAATACTACGTTTACACAGCGAGATTAACTCATCGA
This sequence comes from Melieria crassipennis, assembly GCA_963668005.1. Classification (NCBI taxonomy): domain Eukaryota; kingdom Metazoa; phylum Arthropoda; class Insecta; order Diptera; family Ulidiidae; genus Melieria; species Melieria crassipennis. The sequence continues at coordinate 32,020,674 of OY764963.1, read as the reverse complement.
GATTAAGATAATCTCGTTGCAGGTGTACATAGAGATTAACTTGAATAAGATTAATCCAACACACAAACCTTTTCGCGCTACATGCCCTTCGCCAACAAAGAAACGCATTATTCCTTGCAATGATTAATCCAACACACAAACCTTTTCGCGCTACAATTCATGTTTTTGTTTATATTTGCATGACTTCGCTTAGTGATGATACAAAAATAATCGATTTCAGCCAAATTTGCAGAATTGCTTTGGGGAAATACGAGATTACTTTGTGAGATTAAATTTTAATCGCCCTTTTTGTGAGGTTAACTTTGTATGGGTAATCGCGCATTTTGATACGAGATTAACGACTTAATCGCGCAAATCGGGATAATCTCGTCTGTGTAAACGTAGTATAAGACTATTTGGACAATTCGTTTAACAAAAAATGTATGTAATGTAGTCACTGTAAGAAACATAAACGATTACATCAAAACTACAACTAAAAACAAATTTCTTCCGGGGCCGGTTGTTCTATGGTTCTTCTTCTTAAGGTGGAACTCCGGAAAACACCTATATAACATGGTAATGGTATACCTAATAATTCAGTGTTTTATTATTTTTTAGTAAGATCAAGAATTTTACCAATTAAAACACGGTCCTCCAAACCAAATTTCGCCAGCGGACGCTTGCTTCGTCTGACTCGTAGCACAACAATGTTTTGTGCATGAAATCAGGTGACGCGCCACATTTATATCACCATCTCACTCTTTCATACAGAGAATATTAAAGGTACTAATGCGAATATATCGTTTCATTCCCACTTACTGAATAAAATCCCAAAATGTCAAATGCGGATTTGTATGTGTTAGTTAGAATTGGGAAATTTGTATGAATGTGTTGGTTTTTAGACAAATTTTTTTCTGGAGTTTCGGTTAGGCATTCCTTGTAGGGAAAGCTTACAGCGTTCGCAATCAAATACTTTCACACTTCCGAAAATTCACTTTTTCACACTCTCCTCCACCTGCTGTACTAGCGACGATGGTGCCGCTAGAGGCTCTGGCTGGCTGCTGCGTCAATCGTGAATTACAAAATCACGCTATATGTAGCGTTTCAATCGTTTACTTTCTTTCTCGTTGCGCGGTCAGGCTGTTCGTTTGCGGCGTTTAGTTCTTTACCGAAGAATTCGCGTAACAATTCCCCGGTATCCCACTTCTGAATTGTCAACAAATGAAGTTGTATTTCTTTTTTTATATATTTACTTTCATTTATTTATTTTAGTATATTATATTATATATTTCAAAAGGTCGATCTATTCGCGCGACTATGTGACGCGAAACTGAGAGAGTAAATGATTTTCAGACCATTTTTTGCGTTTTCCGATCGTCCGATAGTGTACGGGTTTTTGTACCCAAACAATCGCACAGCACCGGTTACCAGTCAATTGTTTGCATCTTAAAGTGATAACTTTTCTTATTTCCTGTAGATATAGCGTTGCGAACCACCTTGTTTTACTGGCCTAAGTAATTTTGTGTGTAACCCGTACCAACAAAGAGCAGAAATAAATTATTTCATACGCTAAAGTCAGCAGATATTCGGTTGCTTTTTCTTTCAATTCATGTCTCATTGAGTTTGCCGTTTCTAGTGCAGCAACAAACAGTGATGGCAAGTTGAACTCTTTTCAAACGCTGAGCTGCAACTCAAGCAATTCAAACGTTAAGGCTTTGAGAGCAGTCAGCGAAAACTGAAGTAAAATCATATTAAAACACGTTGCAACATACTTATGACGTTTTTCAGCAACAACGTTTTTTTGCAATCAATTTCCTATAAACGTACTACAGAATGAGAATGAATGAAAGCAAAAAAAACAATTATTTTATTTGCAAATAAACATCGAACGCACCAGCAGCCCTTGCCCTGGCTTTTATATGGACAATTTGCTTTACGAACCCTAATCAACTCTGGGGCCTGGTTTGACCGAACTTGCGACTCTGGGGCCTGGTTTGACCAAATTAGCAACCGTGATCTAGTTCATCTCGCTCTAGTAATTAGTTTTGCTACTGAGTTTTAAATCATACAATTTTATTTAAACGCTATCTAGCCTAAATATCTGATAATACTGTTACGAAAATTATTTCTGCAGGCGTATTCGTCTCTCTGGATTGTGCTTCAAAAATAAAACACACTAAATTTCAAACTTTACTGTCTTTACACTTGTTACTTATTGGACTACTCCTTGTTGCACCTTTGCTAGCTAAAACCAAACTCTTCCCTCTGCGCTGTACCCGGTTGCCTTTCATACTTGTTTGCTTGACGCGCAGATCGTTCTCGCCCATTCCAATTGGACTCAAAAATTTCAAGTATCAGCGCGAGTCATGTTTGCGAATGTTCTAGCGAAATTATCGAAATTAATATGCCAACGCAAGTCGTATTCTACTTTGCCTTCCTTGCAAACTGCAAAGTGACAGCAAGCATTTTCGTCACAATGCATTTAAAATCCATCTATTTACAGTAAATTCGCACTAGATTTTCAGCCAAAGAATAATGTAATTCTTTGAAAACTGGGTCGATTAACAAATTTTATGACATCTACTAAATTGAGATTAATGTTTTTTCACGTCCCGCCCAAAAATAAACAACCGGAACACCAATGCAAAGAGAAAGCAACGACACACACACGCGCTTATTTTGGCGTTTTATTCAAACGACGTACATTAAACTCATTGTTTGCATTGTTGCTTTGTACCGTTGTCTGTAGCTTTTCGCTGAGCTTTCATTAAATTGCCATAATAAACCAATTACCGCCGCACAATGCAATTTTTTTCTGATAACAGCTAAGCCCAGCTTCGGTCCCAATTCGCGCACCCCAAAACCCTTTCGCACACATGTGTGTACGTACCTGAATATAAGGGTCCTACCCGTAGCCAATGTTTTTGTGTGTTGGTACTCGTATGTGCAATTCTGTGCACACATGTTTGTACGTGCGGCTCGGCGGGTGCGTCGATATGCAGCAACCTCAACCGTAAGGCGGCAATTTCCGCCGCCAACCGCCTATCAGCGATTAAGCGATGTGAAAGTGGGAGAGCCGGTAGAAATACATGCACAGAATTTCACTAATATTATTGCAAAATTGCAACCTTGGGGCCTACTAGTAGGCTTGATCAGGAACGTAGTTTTTCCTCCATATAAATTTCTAAAACGGGGTTTTTGTTCTAGTTCATTTCAATTTCCAGTGTTGCTGGTGTGAGTCATGTTTTGTGACCAAAGAAATATTGATTTTTATTTGAATTTTTTTGGTGCAATTTCGTAATACGTTTGTATAGAACTAACTATAAAAATATATTATTGCCCAAAAGTGTCAAAAAAACTGCTTGGTATTCTTTTTATTGAATTAAATTAAGGTTTTATAAGCTGCATACAAAAAAAACAGTCCTGCGTTCGAACTCGAGCATTTAGAACCAAAAGCATACCTGCTCTGATCCGATCGCCAACTCTGTGTTAGAGATTCGCTAAATGAGCGAAATAAAAAGGACGGCAATTGACCCTGTCATATTCAATGCATTTAGCTTTGTGTTCTTTGGTCTATTTATCAATAATATTTACATAATGAACCAAAAAAGTTGATATGTTGTGTATTTGATGCAGAAAATTAATGAGAAAATACTTTAAAAAGCAAATAATTGAAAGGAAACTGGCGGAATTTTGGTTTGCACAATAATCCCTAATATCGGGATAAAGCGGAAACAGTGAAGAGCTGATCACTGCCAGCACACACAGACTGTGTACGTGAATTGCAAAAAACGCACAAAAATCGGCTTACTCTCCCAGTTTCCAATCGCTTAATCGCTGCGCCTATGCCGCCGTGCCCCAAAGTATATTAACAAGGTAGGCCAGGCTGAGAGAGCCGTCAAAATAAGGGAGCCAAAACAGAGTTGCTTTTTGTTAGGAATGAATTGTTGGTTGCATCTTTTAGTACTTCTTCCTCAAAATGTAAAAAGTGCGTTTGCGTAGGACAAATGTTATAATTAAAAGAAAATTCTTGTTTTTAGCAACATATAGTTTTAATAAAATAACACAAAGATAATTTTATTTATTGTTTATTAATTAAGTCTAATCAAATTAGAGACTAAGAGAAATAAGAGGTGTAAACTCAAACAAATTCGAAAAATATATTTAAAGCTACTTATAATTAGATACCACCACATACCATATTCCACTGCCTGGCCACATCCTCTTTTGTAGGAACACAAAACATGCCCACCTTTCCTCCCCAACTAGTGTGGCATATGGCGCAACTTGCTTTGGACATTTTATTATTTCACAACGAATTTCACACCGCGATTAACAAAACAGACGCGCACTTTATACGCAGTTTGTATTACGTTTACAAAGCAATTTTACCGTTAGACCAGCCATTCTACGGCATCCCTGCAAAACGGAGTTGACGGAAACTCCGACACATGCAGTCGAAATGGGCATCATGTGGAAAGATTGCTGATAGTAGACAGTATTGTGCAATAATTTGCACGTAACTTAATCAATAGGAGTCAACACCCATTGCAACAAACTAAAATAATAGTAAAAAACATAAAAGTAGTAAAATATAAAATAGTAAAATATAAAAAATATCGTCATTGACCACAGGATGCCTAATTTAATTTCCGGCATTGATTATTCGTTGCCTGACAAAACGATTGTCGTATGTGCTATTAAATTCAATGGAACTTATGACATTCGTTTTTTGCGGCGACTTATTGGTAAAAAGAAACGACGCTTCAATTTCAATTTATTTCATTCATTCATTTGTATTAATTCCCCAATATATTTAATTGCGTATCAGGCGGGTGTCATGGGCTATATTTCGCGTATATGTTTATTATAATGTTACCCAAATCTGTACACAAAAGTATAGTTGTACAAACAATATCAACACTAAAAGTAGGTTCTTTATTCTTCAAAAAGAGCAACCGTTCACAAATAACAGTCAAACCTAAATTGGAGCGTCAGCGGCAAGCAACTGTCAAAATTGCTTCATGCCCATACAAAATGTATGGGGCAAACCGCAATTGAAACGCTCTGACGCTGAGCTATTCGAATTTCCAATTTTGACAAGGCGTTAGCGGTTGAAGTTGGCTGCGACTAACAAAAACGCCTGTAATTTATATTTGATTTGATTTAAATTGTGAGGAATTTATTCAAATAAGAGCTAAGTTTTGCAAAATAATAATAATTTGTTGTTTTTTTGGCAACTAAACAGATATTTTTTACATTTCATGATTTTTACAATCCCAACGCAACGCTTCAATTTCGGTATGCCGCACTGAGCGAGAGCGTTGCGTCAGAAATCGCAACGCTCAACGCTCCAATTTAGGTTTCACAGTAAGAGGGTGAAGAGAGACATTTAAAGCTGCCGCTCCCAGCTTGGCCTACCTTGTTAATATACCAGAGTCTATACTAGTCTTGAAACTCCTGTAAAATGAATTGGCAGCACTCATATCGAACTGTCACATCAAGACTTTTGCTTGTCACATCAGGACTGTCACCGGTGTAGAGATTAAGTTTTGCTGACAATCAAAACACAACCGGCTTCTTCCAACGCTGCGACAAGAATGGCGCTTCCTCTTTATTTTCAACATGGCGTACAAGCTAGCAAAGCCAACGTTGCCACCTTACACCAACTCTAATATTACAGCATCTTATCGGGCAACTCCAACAGAGGGTTGCCACGCTTACGCCTAACTACTACAATATTACAGCATCTTATCGGACAACTCCAACAGAGGGTTGCCACGCTTATACCTAACTACTACAACTCGGCCGTCCTGACATATAGAATCTCCTGATTCTAGGACGTTAGTATATTACAAACATAATTCAATCTTAACTTAATCGATTTTAACAGTTTTACTTGCTGGTTTGATTCTTAATTTTATCTTAATTATTATTTACATTATTGTTTTGTTTTGACTACATACATGCCTGTAGAACATATCTTATACTCTATCTTGTGCCTCCGTAAAACCATCTACGTTCCCTTTTCTACCTTCTCCGTCCCTTAAGTCTTTACCCCTAAACCACGGTTTAAAATTTGTGGCTGACCATATACCTTTGTAGGGTATTTGCGTTTGTTGAAAACCTTCTACATCTTCCACCAAATAACGATCATTTCCTAGAAGTTTCGCTACCTCATAAGGCCCTTTAAACTTGGGAATTAGCTTGCTCGAAGCACCTGCTTGCGAACTGACGTTAGCGATCACCACATAATCTCCTATCGCAAACTTACGTGGTTCCCGCCGTTTCGTGTCTGTATATTCTTTATTGTAGCTTTGCGCCTTCTTTTGCCTCGCCTCCGCCTCTTCCCTAATGTTCTCTATCGTTCTAGCAGCGGGCTCTTGTGTCCCTTCTAATACATTTTCTCTAACGCTATCGATAACCTCCCCTCTTTGTCTTACACCAAACAGCATTACACTGGGCTGTTCTCTGATTGCTTTATGTACGGTGTTATTCATCGCATGTTCTACTGACTCCAAAACGTTTTCCCACCCTATGTCTCTGTCTGAATCTACCATTTTTGCTATCATTGGTCCTAAACTCTTGTTGATGATTTCGACCTGGCCATTTGCCTGGGGTGAAGTCGTCGCCACCTTTATGTGCTGCACATTGTTATCGCTTAAAAAGTCTTCGAATTCTTTTGACGTAAAACAGGTCCCCCGGTCCGATACAATGAACTTCGGCCTGCTGTAAGCTCGGAAATAATCTTTCAACGCTACTACAGCTTCTTTTGATGCTGTTGTCTTTGCTGGGTACAAACGGACAAACTTTGTGACCGAATCGACTATCACCAACACGTGCTTATACTTTGTAAGGTTACTATGGATCGGTCCGTAGTAATCTACATGTACCATCTCGAACGGCTTATTTCCCTTTGGGATCATATGCAAGAATCCTTCTTTTTTTCCGCTTTTACTGGCAAACGCTATACATTTCAAACAGTTTTCGACGTGCACGGCCATCTTTTTCCTAACATTCGGAAACCAATAACTTTTCCCTATCGTCTCCGTCACTTTATCTATACCCAAATGCCCCATTTCGTCGTGATACTTATATAAGACATGCTGTTCCATGGACTCAGGTACATAAAACAACAAACTGTCACCTTTTTTCCTATATACAAGGTGCGTCCCAAAGTAAACAGGACTTTTGCAATAGGGACGTTTCTGGTGGCGCCATCTATGTGTGAGGACATGCGTTGGAAAGGTACATCTTTCATTCACATACTGTCTAAATTGACATTTGGTCTAGTAGACGCCGAAATATCCCGCTCAATGTGACAGTATGTTTTTAACTTTGGTACGAGAATGTCGATCGAACAAAGAGCTAATATTAAGTTCTGTTTTAAACTTGGTAAAACTTTTACCGAAACGTTTAAATTGTTAAAGCAAGTTTATGGTGATGATTGTTTATCCCGTGGCCGTGTTAATGAGTGGTTGAATCGATTCAAGAATGGTCGTGAAGACTTGAATGACGACGAACACGTCGGCCAGTCGAAATTTGTGATTACTGACGATGCCATCAAAACTGTGCGTGATTTTATCAAAATGCAGCCAAAATCATCATTGGAATTGATGGAAATGGAATTGAACATCTCCAAAACATCAATTGATCGCATTTTAACCGAACATTTGGGTCTCCGTAAAGTGTGTTCTCGCTTCATTCCGCACACTTTAACCGACGACCAAAAAGCGCAGAGAATTGAGCACGCAAAAGACATCGTTCGGGAAGCCAGACGTAATCCAAATTTCTTGTTCAACATCGTAACCGGTGACGAAACGTGGTGCTTTCAATATGATCCCGAAACAAAGCGTCAAAGTGCCGAATGGAAGCACCCAGATGAGCCAAATCCGAAAAAAACCCGCCGTGAGAAGTCAAAAATCAAAACTCATCTCATTTGTTTCTACGATTCAAAGGGAATAATTCATCGAGAGTTTGTTCCACCGGGGAAAACAATTAACGCTTTGTTTTATGTTGAAGTTTTGAAGCGTTTGGTGCATCGCATTCGTCGTATTCGGCCAGAATATCGCGAGGAAGGAAGTTGGCGTTTATTGCATGATAATGCACCGGCTCACAGAGCCCTAGTTACGACCGATTATTTGACCAAAAATCGCATTTTTACCATCAATCATTCACCGTATTCGCCTGATATGGCTCCCTGTGACTTCTACTTATTCGGTCAGTTGCATTTGCCGATGAAAGGAAACCGTTATAAGGACGTTGAGGACATCCAAAAGGCTTGTACCAACATTCTGAAGGCGATGCCGGCCGATGACCTAAAACACTCATTCCAAATGCTTTTGGACCGTGCAAAACGTTGTATCGAAGCAGAAGGAGAGTATTTTGAATAAATAAAAAGAATTATACAAAAATAATCATCCGTTTTCCTTATTTTATAAAAGTCCTGTTTACTTTGGGTTGCACCTTGTACTATTCCATTCCTCATTTCGTAGTAACCACTTTCCGTAAACTCTAGCTCTTTCTTTATCTCTCCTATTCTTTGGTCTCTATTTTGACATATGATTAGGTTTTCTTCGAACGTGTTTGTTTGTACCACCAGAACATTGTGCGCTCTACTTAAAGCGTCTACGTGTTGCATTCTCTTACCCGACCTATGTTCCAGTTCGTAATCATAATTTTGTAACTCGAGTGCCCACCTAGCAATTCTTGGATTCATCTCTTTTTTGTTAAGCGTTAACGTCAGAGAATTGCAATCCGTGACGATTTTGAACTTAACCCCCTGTACGTATACCCGAAACCGTTTCAACGCATAAATAATGGCTAACGTCTCCAACTCGAAACTATGATATCTAGATTCAACGTCGGAAGTTCGCTTGGAAAAATAAAAAACTGGGTGTAACTTCTTATCTGTTTTTTTCTTTTGCAACAATATTGCCCCAAAACCTAATGCACTTGCGTCACAGTGGAGTTCCGTCGCATCGTCAGGATTATATATTGCTAACACCGGACACGCTATCAGTTTCTCTTTGAGTGTGTCAAATGCCTCCATTTCCAAATGACCAAATCGAAACTTTTCTTCTTTTCTTAGGAGGTCATGAAGTGGCTTGGCCATTGTCGAAAAATCTTTTATGAACCGGCGAAAGTATGAACATAGCCCTAGAAAACTTTGTACTTCCTGCAGCTTGGTTGGTACTGCGAAATTTTCCACTGCTACCAACCCTTTCTTGTCTGCTTTTATGCCTTCGCCCGTGATCATGTAACCTAAATATGAAATCTCTGACTGTAGGAATTCGCACTTATCCAACCGTAGTTCCAACTTATTCTGAACTAGACACTGCAAAACTTTCCGTAATACCCGCATATGTTCGTCCACCGTTTCTGTTGCGATCATAATGTCGTCTAAATACACAATAACCTCACCGCTGCGTATCATCTCCGCGAAAATTTTATTAATAAACTTCTGAAACGTTGCGGGCGCATTTTTCAGCCCAAACGGCATCCTTAGAAACTCAAATTGTCCTAGCGGCGTCGTAAATGAAGTATATTTTACCGACTCTTCTTCAACAAAAACGTGGAAAAATCCATTCTTGAGATCTAACTTTGTGAACAACTTTTTGTTTACTAACCTATCCAACAAGTCGTCTATCAACGGTATGGGATAACTATCCTTTGCCGTGCCTTTATTAAGTTTCCTATAGTCGACGCACATCCGTAAGTCACCCGTCTTCTTTTTAACTAACACGATCGGTGACACAAATTCCGACTCACTAGGACGTATATAGCCTTTTCCGAGAAAATCATCCAATATTTTTTGTAACTCCGCTTTTTCACTGTATGCTAACCTTCTTGGAGCACAACTAAATGGCTTTTCGTGCTCTAGCACTAACCGCATTTCCTTCTTGATTTTAGGTTGAACTGGTTTTTCTCCGTTTATATACACCGTGTCAAATAATTCTCGAAAATGCGTCTTGTCTTCATACGTTATCTCTTCACCTATCTTATACTGTACCTCAGCTTCTGCACCTACATCTATTGCCAAGATCTGATTTATGGCCTGCTCCAACTCCACACCAGCGTCAAACTTTTCCCGACCAGCCTTGTCCTTTACACTATCACCAACACTAACATGTCTTTGTACTAACTCCACTTTGTCCCCTTCGTTTCCTTGCTGTGACGTTTTATCCAAAAATTCAACATTCCCAATTTTCAATTTTGCCTCACTAGCACCAATAAAATTCCTACCCAGCACTACCTGATAAATCATAGACCCATTGGGAACCACCATAAGTTCAATTATTACGTCTTTATTTAACACTTTAAGCGACACACTTATTTTTCCAATAATTTTTAACTGTGAATTATTTAACCCGTAGTACGGGTTAACTAATTGGACGCTCACTGGACGCTCGAAAATTTTGCAGCTTCGCTTGTGTCTGGAGCGGCCTATCTGGGATTCCCTCGATGAGGTAGTCCACCATTTCCTCCTCTCCCAGCCGCAAGCCTCGGCCCAAAAAACATTTCTCTCCAAAATATTCGCCGAACGTCTCTGTCGGCTTCCACTCCCGCTTCTCGAATTTCCTGCGCATATCCAATTGATTACTTCGTTCCCCGAACAATTTCCTCAACTCTTCTAGAGCTTCCTCGGCGTTGCACGTATATAGCCCTTTGGAGCTATACCAGGCCTGTGCTGCCCCCTGTAACTTCAGGCCGAGGAGCACGGAGAACGTTGCGTCGTCGATTCCCAGCAGGCGTCGAAAATGAAGCGCCTGCGACCGCCACTGGTCAAACCCGTCGCCACCACTGTATTCCGGTATCAATCCTTTCAGGGCTTCGAACGGCACTCCGCCCCTTACGTCAGTGCTCGCGCCCACTCCTCTCTCCAGTTGTTCGTTTCTCACTTTTAGCGCCTACAGCTGCCTTTCGAGCGCTTCCATTTTTAACACTTCGCGCGTCTGCTCTGCCTCACTTCCCGTCGTACGCTGCTTCTTCGTCGCCCCTTTGCCACGTGTTAGCCGCCGCTCGCCGTTGTCGCATATCTCGCCATCGTCTCCGCCCGCACCATTGATCTCGCCTTCGTCTTCGCCTGCACCATTGATCTTGCCTTCGTCTTCGCCCGCACCATTGATCTCGCCTTCGTCTTCGCCCGCACCATCGTCGCAATCGTTGCCACCACCATCCTCCGCAGCCTCACCATTGATCTCGTCTTCGTCGTCTGCTTGGTTATTCCGCTCCTCGTCGCTGCCCCGCTTGCCACCGTCGTCGTATGGTGGGCACAAGCCTCGAGCCTCTGCCGATACTTCGTTTAGCCTGGCCGCCAACGCTGCCTTGGCTCCGCTCGTGCTAAGTCCAGTCGCCACGCACCAACGCTTCAGCTGTAGTAGCGAATATTTGTCTATGTTGATTGGATCCATTCGGTTTGTGCGAAAGAAAATTGTTGAAACTTCGGATTCCTTATCCCACTTCTGATTTGTAGAGATTAAGTTTTGCTGACAATCAAAACACAACCGGCTTCTTCCAACGCTGCGACAAGAATGGCGCTTCCTCTTTATTTTCAACATGGCGTAACATGGCGTACAAGCTAGCAAAGCCAACGTTGCCACCTTACACCAACTCTAATATTACAGCATCTTATCGGGCAACTCCAACAGAGGGTTGCCATGCTTACGCCTAACTACTACAATATTACAGCATCTTATCGGACAACTCCAACAGAGGGTTGCCACGCTTATACCTAACTACTACACCGGCAACATGCTTCCCACCACGGAAGATACTTCGCAGATAACGTTGTCTGAGAAAGATTTTGTCGTATGTTGTCGAAAAGTCAAGACAACATACGATTTTGTTTTTCGGAGCGAAATTTCTCCCGGCAAATTTCGTGGTAAAAGTAATTTTCAACGTTCTTTCGTTATTATTTCGCTCGTTTGATTGCGAAAACAGCGAAAAGTCAAAAAATTTAATAAATATTTAAACTCAAGTGCTTTAATAATATTTGACCACGATTTAAGCGAAAGTAAGTATATTCGTCGATTTGCAAATTAATTTTCTTACAAAAATTATATTTATTTTATAGAAATGCCTCTACGACGTTGTGTCCTCGGATGTCCTCTTCCTGGAAGCTTATACAACTTCCCCAATAAGGAATCGGATTTAGACAGGTGAGTTTAAAGAAAGTGCATTTAATTATAAGTGTATAGTGTAAGACCAGCGCACTTAATTTCAAGTGCGTTTATGTTTTAATAAAAATTAAACATAAACTGTTTTTTTACAATTGCATATGTGCAATCGGCAATTCATCCTCAGACCACCACTGCTGAACAGCGACAGAGCTCGACCGTTACGCATTTCAGCGGTCCAAATGGTAGTATTTGCGAAATTTAAAGTTAAATTTTTTTATAATTACAAAAATTTTTGCTTCATATAAAATGCAATGTTTTGTGTGGTCCTGGGTATTAATAATTTGTAAATAATTTGGTTGAGGGTTATGTAATATGCATATATGTAGTAGTATGTAGTATGTAGTATTATTAGTGTACTAAAGAATAATATTATTTCGTAGGCACAAGGAATGGATCCGCATCTTAGGTGTGGAAGGATCGTTTGTCTGCGATCGGCATTTTTCAGCAGAGATGCGTGGGAAGAAAAAGCTTTTAGGTTGGGCGGTCCCAGATTTAAATTTAAATAATAATTTTTCTTGTTCATCTACGCTGAGTGAACAAAATCCAATTATTGAACTAGGAGTTGAAGATTTTATTCCAATTACTTCAACTCCAAGAGTAGCTTCCCGGAAGCCTCTTTTGCCTATGTTTTCGTTTGAAGTGGCATCAACTTCAGCTACTCCTTTACCTTTTGTCGATTGTAGCCCTGTAGCGAAGAAGCAGAAATTAGGAGTTGATAGAGTAGTCCAAACAGCCAAGAGTCTAAGCGCAGGGACATCGAGAAAACGAAAGCAAGCTGAGGAGATTAGGGTTTTAAAAAATAAATTATGCGAAAGGGATAGTGAGATTAGGGATTTAAAAAAAAAACTTAATGAGGCGACAGCGCAGTTAAAAGCTTGCAAAGAGGAGCTAAGATGTCGGCAGTATGCGGAAGAGGTAGGAAAGATAGGAGAAATTTGTTTGAAACTGCCGCAATATTTAGGGACATTGGTCAAAAATAGTCTTAAAAATAGCTGCCGCAATCCAAAAGGCCGAAGGTATGTAGATTCTTTTAAGACTCTTGCATTAGGAATTTTTTTTTTATCTCCCATGTGCTATAGGCATTTAAAAGAGTCCTTGAATTTGCCAGAGGAAAAAACTCTCTATGAGTTTGTTTCTAACTGGCCTCGTTCCCCAGGTTGCTCGAATAGCAGTATTAAAGCGTTAGAGTTCCGTAGTCGAGGTTTCACGCGTGAGCAAAAATTTGTCTCTTTAGCTTGTGATGAAATGTCACTGAAGCGACATCTTCAATATGACCGTAAATCGGACAAAATAATAGGTTTGGAAGATTTTGGCGATGAAAATCGCACACACAGGCTAGCTACTAGTGTTTTAACAATATTAGTGCAAGGAATAGGTGGGGAACCATGGACCCAACCGTTTGCTTACTTTTTCGTCCATGGTACTTGCAAAGGAGATGTCGCCAAAAAATATATATTTGAGGCCATTAACCAACTGCAAAGCATAGGATTAACTGTTTGCCATTTTGTTTGCACAACAATTACATAGAAAGTGACGGCAGAATAATGCAAGAAAAGTATCAGCAAAAGCAACTGCAAAAATGATTTTATGATGGCAAACCATTTATATATTCAGTTAAAATCAAAAACGCGCATAAATCCTTGTTCCGGGGTAGTTCTTCATATAAAATAATATTGTTTGGCAAAGGCGGTGATGCTGGCAAATTCGCGAACAATTAACAGCTGATTGTTTTTCACCTCGCATTTCAGCAGGATCATCACAAGGAAATTTATATGAAAATTTGCTCGTATGTAATGCAAGACTGTAGCTACATAAACAAAAATGAACAATATTTGTTGATTGCAAATTGCTAAGAACTTGCTGTGGAACTTTCTCAATAGTAAAAACTTTCTTCCGGGTCATATCTAAATGAAAAACCAATGTTCATTATTTTGCATTTTCATAAGTCCGCGAGCTGTCACGTTTGATAGATAAATTTTTGGCGCGGAAATGTATCTACAAAAACAGCTGTGTACTTATTCACCACTTTTTACAGAGAGAGCAAAATTAAATTTGTATGAAAAATTACCAACGAATTTTGCAAAACTACCAGAAAACAACTAAAATGCAAGAGGTCGCATTGCATGCGAATGAAATAGTTAACAATTTGAAATTGATTGATGAGCAGAAAATCGTATTTACTAGTCCTTTTTAGTGGAAATCAGTTGTACGACAAATTCATTTCAGCGGGCAAATAGCGAACAGCTGCTTTGGCGGCTCTCTCACTTTTATTATCTAAATACGCAAAGATAACCATATGTTCAACATTTTTTGACAGATTGGTCGATTGAGCGAAGTTTCAAGACTAGTATAGACTCTGAATATACCTTGGCCGTGCCCGTGCCAAGAGTGACCGCGGTTTTGTTAATATATTTCTCACTTACGTTCAGTGTTGCCAGAATATTTTTGCGGAAGCAGCTAGATGACCAAAAAAAAACGGCTAGAAAAAGGCTTGTCGATTTAAAAAAAGGCTAGAAAAAGGCTAATTTTTTATATTAACTTTTATTTAAACAATTTTAATGCACATACATATCGTACTGCTGGTGCTACATAGAATGAACATCAAAAACGTACATTCAAACGTATTTTAGATACATAAATACAATAACAAAAAATATTACATTTCAATAACAATTCACAAAATTTCAATTCATACATAGTATAATTGTAAAGTAGTCTAACCTGAACTCTCTCCTCTTTTAAGTATGTACACATTTTTTGAAATTTCTTTCACAATATTTCATTTTTGATGTACAAAAGTACAAACATAATCGCATTTTGATTTGAACATAATCGTACTAAGTGCGATACCAATTATAAAAAGTTCATATAATTTGTTTTGCATTTAGCAGTATTATTATATGAGTAAACAAAATAGAAATACATTAGAAATACTCTCTCAGGTTAGACTAAAAAATGTCGTGACGGTTATAATTTTACAACAGCGGTATTTCCCATATGTAAATTTTTTTATGTGTGAATGTTGTTGTTGTTCTTGTTCGTTATATACAACAATTGTTATCAACACACTTATCTAACGGTAAAAGTAGAAACATGTTCGGATGCCCACAACAAAAGATATAAGTAAAAATCGATTGCGGTTATAATTTTGGGATGGGGTGTACTATGAAATTCATACACATTTACAATGCATACACTCCAACTAAGAAACTTTATTGCTCAAAAACGATAAATATCGATTTTCCAAAATGATTTGGTGTTGTTTTTTTTTAAGAATGCAAAAAGGAACAAATTTCTGGAGGAAACAAGTTGAAGTTATGAAACCAAATATTTTGTCTAGTATTATAAAAAAGAATAGTTTAACTTCTCTTCAGATCAAATTGCATTTATTGAACTGCAATGGCAAAATAGGTAATCAGCGTTGTTAATCTAAAGAGAATATAAAACGCTTGGTAATAATGCCGTTCGTATTTCGCAGTAGCTGGAGCAAGTGATCTTCGTTCCGCTTTACGTGCTCTATGGTTTGCGCCATTTGGGTTGCGTAGTTTGAATCAAGTACTCCAAACAACGAGTTTGCGACGTTACCCACTATGTACATCGCACCTCGTTTCATTCTTCTGCTTCCCAACAGTATGCTTGTGGTGGCTATTTCTAGTCTTGTATTCTCGAATTGTGTTACTATTGCAGCACAACTGACATCACCCTTCATGTCGTTGCATAGGTTAGATAACGCGATCGTACCATTCTGGAGCAGTTCCAACTCCCTATGGAGCGGACGGAGATCGTAATATGCCAGAATGTTCCAATTTGCCGTCATTCGGTTAATCCTTCCGACGTGTTCGAAGTGTATGCCTGGGCGATCACCGAATTGTGTGACCTTGATTGGGCTTGCAGTAATTATTGGTAACAAGATGAACACGATCATTGCCATCACTTGCCACTTCGTGAGTGAGTGTGAAGCGAAGCGGATGTGTTATTTCTCGCCCTCTGTGAAAAGTGACTGATTTTGCGAATTACTTGGATTGGTGTCAAGCCATAGTCCTGGATAGTGACTCTTATTAATACCTAGTCGTGATCATAACAATGCCTTGTTTTTGTGGCCAAAGGGTTGACCGTGGCCAACAGAAGATTCAGTGCGCTATATGCAATGAATTTTTTCATTTAGACTGTGTTGGCATATTACCAGATGATCAAGAGTTTTTGCAAACAACAAATAAACAGTTCCACTGCAAGTCGTGTGCGGCTGCCAGTCGAAGTTCTATTCGGTCGCCTCCCCCACCCGTCAGTTCTGTGGGTAAAGCAACAACTCAAAACAATAACAACTCGTCTAACGCTCAATGCTCTCAACAAGTGAAACAATCGAGTCAAATTTTAAACAAACAACAGCATCCGCAAACGAAACCGGTTCATCCTCAACAGCAAAGTGCAACTACGAAGGAGAGTGATAACAAGCAACAAATTTCATTACTTACTGTATTTAATGAAATTGTCGCTCTCAGGTCTGAAAATGCTCGTGCGCTTACTTTAATCAGTTCTCTGCAAGAAGACAAGAAGCTCCTATTAAGTAAAACTGAACACTTGCAGTCACAATTACGCTCCTTGCAGTCTATGTTGTCTAATGCTGATGTTGTTTCCGAAATTGCCTCTTTGTCTGCTGAGGTCAAAGACCTGCGTGGTGTGGTCGCTAAAGCCTTTATTGGTGTTTTGCCTGCTATCTCTGCTGCTGGTCCTGCTGTTAATGCTACTAGTGCTGTCAATGCGGTTGCAATAGATAACGCTGCTGCTGCTTCGCCCATCGCGGGCTCTGCCGCCCCGCCCTCCCTACGTGGTGGTGCCCATAAACCCATCATTGAGGCCTCGCCTGCTACAGCTGATGCCCTTCCTGCTGGAAATGCTGATACTGCTGTCAACGCTGCTGTTGTTGTCTCGAGACCACCTAGCTCCTACGCTGCCGCCGCTGCTGCTGCTAAGCGCGATCTTCCAACTCGTTCCGTTGTCTCTATTGTGTCTCAACCCGAAGATGCCGCTGCTGTATGCCCTCCCGCATCCTCACAGTTGCCGCCTCCTCAGCATAGCTTGGATTGGATGAGCGCAAAGAGAAAAAGCAGACGGACAAAACTACTTGTAGTTGGCTCTAACACCAGCTCAGATCTTGATGTGACTGTCCGGATGAAGTGGCTGCATTTATCGTCATTCGCACCTTCAGTTACCGCCGATAGCATCATGGCTTATGTTACGAATCAGGCTAATGTGGAAAAGAAATTCCTCTCATGCTACAAACTGGTAAAGAAGGAGGTCTCAGTTGAGTCACTTAAGAGAGTTAATTTTAAATTGGGTATCGCAGAACCACTTTATGGGAAATTTTTGACTCCTGATCTATGGCCTGCCAACGCTAATGTGCGCCCATTTGAGTTTTTCCCAAGGGCCGGGGAGCAACAGCAACCATTGTATAGTTTTAGGTGATTTTAATTTAGGTAATGTCCAGTGGGCATCTCTTTCGGTAGCTGTCCTTTCAGCTGGAAATGGCAAACCTCTGAGAGTAAAAATTGCTTATAAAAGAGCTCCCAACCTGCCGTTCGGAACCGGCATAAAAATTGTAGGTCCCTTCCACCCGCGTACAAATTCACACGCACAACACGGGTGGTTGCGGGAAGCTAGGCCTTAGTCTCGCGTAAGCGGGCTGTCGTGCCAGTCAATTAATTACACTGTGCGTGAAATTTGCTCTCAAAAATTTAGACATGGGGGGGACCTACTGGGTGAGTTTTCTATAGGTATACTGAGTTGAGATCAACCAGCCGTTTGGTAAGATTGGCTCTAGTTTATGAGAAATCCGGCTTTGAAGTTTGCTCATGTTAGTCCAGTTTGTCGCTTAAGTAGGTCCTAAATCGTTTCGAATATCGCTTTACTGTCTTCGGCAAGTTTGTAGATATTTTAACGACCAACAAATTTGCTTAAGACACCAATCCAAAAAAAATACATTTAAACTGTGTAATTGCGGTATGTGAATTTTATTGCGCAGCGCAACGTGGCGTATGAGTGTCATTTAGTTATAACACTCAACGTGGCGTATGACACTCATACGCCACGTAGCGCTGCGCAAAAAAATGGACATATCGCAATTACACAGTTTTAATGTATTTTTTTTGAATTGGTGTCTGAAGCAAATTTGATGGTCGTTAAAATATCTACAAACTTGCCGAAGACAGTAAAGCGATATTCGAAACGATTTAGGACCTACTTAAGCGACAAACTGGACTAACATGAGCAAACTTCAAAGCCGGATTTCTCATAAACTAGAGCCAATCTTACCAAACGGCTGGTTGATCTCAACTCAGTATACCTATAGGAAACTCTTCCAGTAGGTCCTCCCCATGTCTAAATTTTGGACTTGCACAGTGTTATTAATGAATTTTTGAGTGCCGTTGATTGGTCAGTTTTAAATTCATTTGATGATCCAAATGAAGCATATAACTTTATTTGTGCCAAGTTTTCACTTGCTTGCTCTAAATTTGTTCCTAGGAAACCAATAATTTTTAGAGATAAACCCCCCTGGTTTAATTCACGATTAGCCAATTTGAAAAACATTAAAACCAAAGCTTTTAAAAGATTTAGGAAATCAAATTCCGAAGTTGATCGTTTAAATTTTCTTCATAAACGAAATGAATTCGACATTTTACATAATTACTTGTACAATCAATACATTTTAAAGATTGAAACAAATTTGAAGGCAAACCCTTCATCGTTTTGGCAATATCTTAATTCGAAACGTAAAACCAACGGGATTCCGTCGAGCATGGAGTTAGATGGTATCAAGTCTAGTAACACACTTGAGTCTTGCAATGTCTTTGCGGCGTTTTTCCAGACAGTCTTTGAAAATTACGGTACCTTGTCGCCTACTGATACCTCAATATGCTTCGTTCCTCCAAATCTTGATATCCTGGAGAATTTCGAAGTTTTCACAGATGATGTAGTTTCTGCTATTTCAGGCCTAAAATCGAGTTTAAATTTGAACGTGGTGGTTTTCCCCCAATGTTCTTTAAACTGTGTGTTGAAATGATTGCTGACCCTATCACTACTTTGTTTAATCTTTGCCTTAAACGTGGTGTTGTCTTAGATACTTGGAAGATTTGGTTTTTAGTTCCCATTTACAAATCTGGGGATCGTAGCAATATAAAAAACTATAGAGCTATAGTAAAACAAAGTGCGTTCGCTAAATTATTCGACCACATCATCAATTTCAAGTTGTTTCATCATGTGAGTGCTGCCTGTCAACATGGTTTTCTTCCTGGGAAATCTACATGCTCTAATCTGGCATTGATTTCAAGTAAAATCGTCGACGCATTAGAAAGTCGCAAGCAATTAGATGTTGTCTATACGGATTTTTCGAAAGCTTTCGATAAAGTTGATCACAACGTTTTACTATTGAAATTGAGTAAATTTGGTCTTTCTAACAAGCTAATACAATTTTTTAAGAGTTTTCAAACCGGAAACTCTTTGTAAAAATTGGTACTACTACCTCCGAAACACTTATAAGTGCCTCTTCTGGCATTCCCTAAGGCACCCATTGTGGGCCTTTACTATTTCTAATCTTTATAAATGATTTACCAAATTGTTTTAAATTTTCTAATTGTTTAATGTTTGCTGATGACGTGAAACTTTCTCTAAAAATAACTCAATTTTCGGATTGTTTAAAACTTCAAGATGACTTGTTGCGTTTTCAAAATTGGTGCACTTTGATAAATGCTGTGTAGTATCATTCACTAAAATAAGAAGTGCTATTATTCATGATTATACACTTAATACTACACTACACTACACTTAATACTACATTGTTACGTAAGCATGAGATGAAAGACTTAGGTGTAATATTTAGGTCGGATTTCAGTTTCAATCGTCATATCGACTATATTATCGCAAAATCTTATGCCATGGTTGGTTTCATCATTAGAAACACTCAAAATTTCAAGGACCCTTTGACAATAAAATCACTTTATGTGGCGTTAGTTCGCAGCATAATTGAATATTGTTCTATTATTTGGAATCCCTTCTATGCGGAACACTCAAATCGGATTGAACGTGTTCAAAGAAACATTACGAGATATGCACTTAAGAAGATGCATTGGCCCGATGGCTTGCCGTCTTACGATGCTTGACGTAAGATCCTTGGTTTGCAATCATTAAAAGAAAGAAGATCTCTTCAATCTCTTTTATTTGTTTACCACATTTTATCTCAAAGATCTCTGAGGAATTACAGATTTCTTGAAGCTAAAATTCCTAGGACAAATTATGCCGCAGCTGAACCAATCAACAGGTGCATTTCTCTATGTAATAGTTTTGCCCATATTTTGGATTTTGGCTTGCCTGAGAATCGCTTTAAATTAAATCTTTTTACAATTTTTAATTAGTTTTATGTAGCTTAAGATTTGTTGTTATAGTCTGTAAGATTTAAATATCGGTAGACTAAATAAATAAATAAATACAGGTGATGCACTGCGTCTGCTTCGTTTCTGCGGCGTTGGCCCGTTGTTGGTCTCAGAATTGTCTTCCACTGATACTTCTTGCTCCTTCAGTAACGGTGCTAACCGATGGATGGGCCGCATGCAGACACCAGTTTTGGTTTTGATGTCAACAACTCTGATTTTTCCATCATTGCCAGAATAGCACTTAACGGCTCTGCCTAGTGGCCATTGCAGAGGAGGTGCATTATCTTCTTTTATAAGTACCAGCATTCCATTAGAGATGTCAGGTGATTGCGTTTTCCATTTATTGCGATATTGTAATTCATTGAGGTACTCCTTGGACCACCTTGACCAGAACTCCTCTTTTAAATGGTTGCCCAACTTCTATCTGGTCAAAAGCGATGTTTTGGTTGTCGTTGTTGAACTACTTGGAATCGCTGTCAATGGTTCTCCTATTAAAAAGTGTCCCGGTGTGAGTGCTAACAGATCATTAGGATTGGATGACAAGGGTGTTAGTGGTCTAGAGTTCAACATGCTCTCGATTTGAGTTACCACCGTCTCCAGTTCTTCATATGTGAGCGAGGAGGTGCCAATTGTTCGCACCAGTGACTACGTGACGCGAAATTCGGAGGAGAAATGATTTTCAGACCATTTTTTGCTTTTTCCAAACATCCGATAGTGTATGGGTTTTTTTACCCAAACATTCGCACAGCACCGGTTACCAGTCAATTGTTTGCATCTTAAAGTTTTTTTTTATTCGCTGTAAATATAGCATTGCAAACCAACTTGTTTTACTGGTCTAAGTAATTTTGATTGTAAGGCGTACAAAAAAAAGCAGAAATAAATTATGTCATACGCTGAAGTCTGCAGATATTCGGTTGCTTTTTCCTTCAGTTCATGTTTCATTGAGTTTGCCGTTTCTAGTGCAGCAAGTTGAACTCTTTTCAAACGCAGAGCTGGAACTCAAGCAATGCAAACGTTAAGGCTTTGAGGGCAGTCAGCAAAAACTGAAGTAAAATCATATTAAAACACGAGGCAACATACTTATGACGTTTTTCAGCAACAACGTTTTTTTGCAATCAATTTCCTATAAACGTACTACAGAATAAAAGCAAAAAAAAAACAATTATTTTATTTGCAAATAAACATCGAACGCACCAGCAGCCCTTACCCTGGCGTTTGTATGGCGAATTTTTTGTACGATCCCTAATCAACTCTGGGGCCTGGTTTTACCGAATTTGCGACTCTGGGGCCTGGTTTTACCGAATTAGCAACCGTGACCCCTCCGAGTTTCGCGTCATGTAGTCATTGGTTCGCACCAAGATATATTTTGCAGACTTGACAGCCGCTTCCCACAGTCCTCCGAAATGTGGTGCTCTCGGGGGGATGAAGTGGAATGTAATTCCTTGGGCTGCACCTGACCGCATTATGTTATCTTGGGCATCTTTGCTGTGAATGCTTTCAACCAATTCTTCCAGTTGGTTTTTTGCAACAAAATTGGTTGCGTTATCACAATATAAGTTTTGACAACGGCCTCTTCTTGACGTAAAACGATTAAGTGCGCCGATGAATGCGTATGTTGTAAGATCGCTGACGACTTCCAGATGCACTGCTTTTGTAGCGAAGCAGCAGAAGACTGCAATGTAAGCCTTGCATGGCCTTTTGCCTCTTATTTTGTAGTGTATCCATATCGGGCCACAGAAATCCACCCCCGATCTGGTTGAACATCTGGGGACGCGCCCGCGTGCATCGCACACAGTGTTGGACAATGGATCTAGTAATAATTTTACCCTTTATTGGCCAAAATCGTTGTCTGGTTTGAGCCAACAATGCCTGTGGCGAGCAATGGACTCCTTTCTCGCGAAGGTGTTGCATGATAAGTCTTGCTATCGGATCGTTATAATGCAGCAACATAGGATGCTTGGCGTCGTATGTGAGATGTGATGATGTCAATCGGCCCCCTACCCTGATAATGCCGCGATTGTCTATAAATGGAGACAGTCCATGGAGAGCGCTGTTTCCCTTGACTTCACCCGTATTTGATAGCTGATGCATTTCTTCACGGAAATCGCTTAGTTGTATGGCTCTTATTATGACGTACAGCGACTCATCCAGTTCGGTTGGTGTTAGGTTGATGCTACTATGTTTGCTCTTATCATGTAAACGTTTAATAAATCGCAACACATAGCCAACAATTCGTTGCAACATTGTGAAGGAGTTTCGATGCCGTATTGTGTAGACCATGTTGCTCAGATCATCCTCATGTGCGATAGTAAGCACGTTTGCCCCTTTCTTGACTTCTGCGTCTGTTTGATCGGGAATCACGTGCTTCTGACGAAATGGCCGCGGCCAACAATCTTGCTTGCCATGAAGGAATAATGGCCCGTAAAACCACATTGTACACCCTTGGATGTGAAGTGGATCTACACCTCGAGATAGCAAGTCAGCTGGGTTGTGTTTGGTGTTGACATGCCGCCATTGTTCAGCTAGTGTCAACTGTTGAATTTTACTGACACGGTGAGCAACGAAGGTTTGGAATTTGGATGGATCTGAGTTAATCCAATGTAACGTTATTTCCGAATCAGTCCACATATAAATCGGATGCTGCTCATATTCCAAATCCCTTTTTACTCTTGCCACCAGTTGTGCTCCTAACAGTGCTGCGCATAACTCGAGCCGCGGTATTGTCTGCGTTTTGAGTTGAGCGACGCGTGATTTTGAGCAGAGTAGTTGGACCGAGATAGTTCTATCAGTAATTTGTGCTCTGATGTAAACAGCGGCTCCATAGGCGCGTTCGGATGCATCGGTAAACACATGAAGTTGAATGTTTCTTGATTGTTTGTGGTGCATAATGTGTCGTGGCACCCTGACATTGTTTAGCTCACCTAAGTTTTGGCGGAAGGTAGTCCACTGAGTGTGCAGTTCCGCTGGTAGAGCTTCATCCCATGACAGCTTTAATTGCCACAGTTTTTGGACAAACATTTTGGCCTTAACTACCACCGGAGCCATCAATCCCAATGGGTCAAAAATGTGTGCCAAGTCAGATGTCACTGTCCTTTTCGTTATTTTTCCATCGACAGCCCGGTTTGTTTTGATGCAAAATTCATCCGATTTTGGCAGCTATGTACGACCTAAGATTTTCACTGTATTATGTGAGTCGTTGCTAATGTCTAGGTCTACATCTTGATCCTCTGGAGGTAAGCCTTGAAGTAGTTTTGCAAGATTTGCGTGCCACTTTCGTGGCTTAAAACCAGCTGTCGCTAGAATCTTGATGAGTTTTTCTTTTGCTGCTATTGCTTCCATCAGGCTGTCTGAACCACTCAGACCGTCATCGACGTAGAAGTCCTTGCTTAGAGTAGCTGCTCCGAGTGGGAACTGCACTGCATGATCTTTTGCTAAAGTCTGCAGACATTTGGTTGCTAGGTAGGGTGCTGCTCTTGTTCCATACGTTACTGTTTTTAGTTTGTAGTAGCACAACTCGTCCTCTCTCCAGATGATGATTTGGAATTGTTCGTCTCTTGGATCAATCAATATTTGACGATACATCTTCTCAATGTCCGTTGTGAAGACGAATCGTGACCTAAAGCGCAATAAGATGGATGTTAATTCACTTTGTACGACTGGTCCATTGTGCATGATGTCGTTGAGTGAAACCCCGCTTGACGTTTTTGCGGATGCATCGAAGACAACTCTTAACTTTGTTGTTGTGCTGTCCAATTTGGTTACACCGTGATGCGGCAGAACGTAGTGAGGAGTCAATATAGCGTCGCGATCATTTCGTTCCATATGTCCGAGATGTTCGTATTCCCGCATGAAGTTAATGTACATTTCTCTCATCACTGGGTTTTTTAACAGGCGACGTTCTAGGCTGAGAAATCTATTGGTTGTCATCTGCATGGATTCGCCAAGAGCTGCTGGGTCTTCTTTAAACGGAATTTTCACAACAAATCGCCCCATTTGATTGCGCTTGGTGTGTTGGGCAAATGATTCCTCGCATTTTCTTTCTGCATCCGTAAATTGATCCTTGTTCTCTGGGAATTCCTCCAGCTGCCAGAATTTAGTCAGTATGTTGTCTAATGCATCTTCATCGCTTTCGCTGCAGCGCCACAGGTAAGAGCTTCCTGATCGGCACCGTTAATTTTGCCGCTGCACCTTAGTTGGTTCTGACAGATGCAGTAATGTGTTATGTTTTTTATTACATTTCAAGGCGAAATGCCCTAGCAACGAACATTTGCTGCACTTTGCGTTCCTAGCAGGACAATGGAAAGCGTTGCTGCTGTGTCCCTTCCGACCGCATCGACCACATTCAGCGCCTTCGACGAACAGCCACATTTCGCTTTCAATTAGTTCTGCTACTAACTCTTCTATTGTCTTCCTGTCCTTCGAGTCCTTTCTGAAGTTGGTGATTAGTTGCTGAACTTCCTGACCCAGTTCAGACTGTTCAGCTACTAAATCTTGCATTGTCTTCATTGTTGCTGGATCCGAAGGTTGCGTTCTGCTTACTGAAGTTGTGAAGGCAGTCTCTTACTGCCGAGGACGAATGAAGTTGTGACGGCAGTCTCTTACTGCCGAGGATGGATTGTTGATGTTGGGGAACTCCTGTTGCCCGTGTGTAACGTGAAACAATCACGTCGGGGTCACCAAAATGTTCAGTGACTAGTTTGCCACTGAAGTCTGAATCGGCACTTGAACCGATTCAGAATAATTGGGTTGGAACCTGATTCGGCACTTGAACCAATTCAGGATAATGTGGTCGGAGTCTGACTCGGCACTTGAACCGATTCAGCCCTGAGTCAAGAATAAGCGTGTTATCTGTTTGCTGTTTTCCAATTGACTCCCTTTATTTACAATTTTCTTTGGCTTTTATAATATTCCCAATGTCAAACGTTCTTACGGGCACGTTGGGTCTCGCTGCTGACTACCCACGCTTGCCCACGCATTCCCACGCTTGCCCAAACTATTCCCAAACCCAAAAAGTTCTGTTTCACTCGCTGTGAAGTAGAAGTTCTGCTTCACGCGGTGTGAAGTAGAAGTTCTACTTCACTCGGTGTGCTTGCTATGATTTACCGTTACTTAAACTCATTATCGCTTTCTGTTTCGATGTTTTGCTTCACAACAGAACACAAGCACTGTCGTTGCTGAAGCGAAAAGGTTTGCAGTGCTTGCTTTGTTGCAGAATAGAACTATCCCGCATTTGAATTTGCTGTCGCCGCGACACTGAAGTGCAGTACTGTGCAGTAGTGAAGTGTGCCCAATAGATGCTTTTGCGCAGCTCTTTAGTATATACGGTAAATGTAGGTATATAACGCAGATAGCGCGTACATCGTGCATCGTTATACATACATATGTGACATGATACCCATTTATGACTCTTTGGCAAAATTAATGAAATCCATTTCTTTTATGCATTTTTATTCGAACCCGTTGGCGGATTGTCGGCTGTCAACAGGACAACTCATTTCACAGCAGGGGCGTCACCAGAACTTAGTCATGGCGGGGGCGGGGGAGGTTTAACCCTCATCCGACGTTCAAAAAAACTCGCACATAATATGTTCGGGTGAAATTTCACCCATATGGTACTTTGTGTTGGTTTAATGAATTTTTTGACCAATTATAATAAAAAATAATTTGTTATCTTTAATCTTTATTATCTTTGTTATATTACAGATAAATAAGTTAACAAATTTTTCTATATTTATTTGCAATTAGAGCAACTTGGTTACGTTAGGT
Source organism: Melieria crassipennis (assembly GCA_963668005.1). Classification (NCBI taxonomy): domain Eukaryota; kingdom Metazoa; phylum Arthropoda; class Insecta; order Diptera; family Ulidiidae; genus Melieria; species Melieria crassipennis. The sequence continues at coordinate 31,994,324 of OY764963.1, read as the reverse complement.
TATTGTGGCTGGCTCTGTAAGAGACACACTCGGAGGCCTATTATGAGACCCGTTGTGATACCACATATTTCACCCGTTTTTGAAATGTGTATGTTACACTGTTTTTTCCAACATATGTTACAGCCCACTTTTCAAGCGGATGGGGAAAGGGGGCAAGGAAGGGCAGTAGTTAACTAAAACTTTGTGTTCACCACATGTATACTTTTTTTAAGAATTGCAAACAGAATATGCCTTACGATAATTTTTTATACAAAATTGGCACCGTATTTCAATAGTTTTTTACTTTTTTACGCTCTGATTTTCTGACAAGGTTTGGGAAATTGGCTGTATTGAAATAAGAAGTCAGCATGAAGATTTTTTTTCGGTAACGTTGCTCTACGCAAAATCTTTAGCTTTACTAAACTCAAATCTAAGTCTTAAAGAAAAATTCGCCGCTTGTACTTTTTGTTGTTTTAGTTTTTGGATCGACGGTATAGTTAGTGAACAATCAACTGGTCTAAAGTGTCAACTACTGCTTTTGACATACTGTAAAACGATATAATTTCGGATATTTTTTTTTCATCCACATTTCCTGGTTATGATGATAAGAGCTCAAAAGGGCATCTTTCGCGAAAAGCCAGCCATTGTTTACTTAGTGTGTCCTTTTCATGGGACGTACATAGCAGTTGTCGCTAAACCCACTTTTCTCATATATCTCTTATGGGTGTCATTCTTCATTACAATCGTTACGTTCTTGGCGAGTGGTTTTGTCACCGACAGAACGAAAAATTGGTCTGCCTGTTGTGTAACTCTACAGATTATCAAGAGATATTCATTCGACTTATAAATACCACTCAAAATTAAAATACCAAAATATGCCCGAATATCACCAACGCTGATCCATGCACTGCCAAAAGCTCGCAAACCTTCAACATTAGTTTTGTCAGTTACTATCTTTAACGTTGGTCTTCATTGGCATCTTGTATTGCTGACACACGACTTCAAGCATGGCGACTTTTACCAACTTTAGTTGAAATAATATAATTGGCTATTACTTTTCCGTTGAGTTAAGGAAGCCCATTGATCCATAAAAAGGTTTTACCTATAAAAGCAGTTCAGAACTTTCAATCCAGTGACGTAATTTTATGGCATTTTCTGTATGTGTTGCTTTGAATTTCCATACAATTTGTATATGGGTGAAATATCACCCGAACGTCGCCCACGTAACTTTTTTTATAATCACCGATATAATGAAATAATCAATATGTTGTAGATAAATTCTAAAACTTACATTGATTTGCTACAAATACAAGAAACCTTAATCATTTTGATAAATATATAGGAAAGTTATAGCATCCCAAAGTTGAAAATGGGTGAAAAATCACCCGAATGACGGATTAGGGTTAAAAACAACTGTTTGTCAATTTAGTATTACATTTAAAGTAAACTGAACTTTTTAAAGAGGGCATTTTGTGCTGGTGCCATCCAGGGGCGTAGCCAGAACTTGGTCATGGGGGGGGTTTTAAAAAAAAATTGTTTGCCAGTTTAGTATTATCTACTTTTTTTTTAAAGTAAAGTGCACTTTCCAAATAGGGCATTTTGTTGTGGCTTATGTGACTTAATGCATTAAAAACTAAATTTTTTCCCTGTTTTTTAGTAAAAATTTCATGAAATTTGGTGGACTGAAAGCGAAGTTATTGGATCTGAAGTGGAAGTATGTTTGTGTCATCGTACAAAAATGTATGCATCAAACAAATATTCAATATTAACTATTGTTTTAAAAATGTTTAAACTTTAACCGAAGCATTTTTTTATTTATTTATTTAAGTCATTGAATAAACAATTCTTACAGACTAATAACAATGTATATTCAAAACAATTCATTTAAAAAATTCAGCTAAGTATCTTAAGACTAAGCTTTTAGGAAGCGCGAGATCGAGTTCAGGAACAGAATTTAAGTTGCAAAGAGCTCTAGTAATTGGAGCATTTTTGATATAATCAAATCTGCAGAACCCAACATTAAAAAAATTAAAATGCCTGAGTGTGCGAGATGGTACAGAGAATGGGATTCTTTGCAACAACTCGGGACAGTCGACAGCACCGTTTATGACACTGAATATGAACGAGCAAGACAGATAGGTACGCCTGCCTTCCAATGATTTAAGGTTAAGAAGTAAACAGCGGGAATCATAAGATGGGATAGGATCATAAAAGTTGAGGGAACGAAGGGCGAAACGTAAGAAAACTTTTTGTATGCGTTCAATACGGTTAATGTGAGAAGCATGATAAGGACGCCAAATAAACGAGGCATATTCAAGGTTAGACCTAACATAGGAGGAGTAAAGTGATTTAAGAGTATATGGGTCGGAGAAAGACGAACAGTGACGACGAATAAATGCTAACATGCAGTATGCTTTGGAGACGACAAAGTTGATGTGGGAAGAAAAGGACAACTTCGAATCGAAGAATAGACCAAGGTCCTTAAGCTCTTTCTTCATCCCAAGAGTGGAGCCATAAATAGTAAAAGACCTAAACGCGGGGTTATCCTTCCTGGAGAATAACACAAGAAAACATTTTTTGATATTAAGAAACAGACGATGCTGTTCACACCACCCGTGAAGATTATCTAGGTCCGATTGCAGTGCAACAGAATCAGATGGCGACCTTCTGATAATGTAAATCTTCAGATCATCGGCGTACAGAAGAAACTTAGCTGAGAGAAAGCAAGAGCCAATGTCATTAATGAACAGGACGAAGAGCAGTGGTCCCAAGATACTGCCTTGGGGGACTCCAGAGGAGGCCACAAAAGGCATGGAAGGAGTGTTGTCAATTACAACGGTACAACACCTATGTGATAAGTAGGACCCAACCCACTTAAGAAAAGACGAGTGGATACCAAGGCGTTCAAGCTTAGAAACAAGGATTTTGTGCGAAACTCTATCAAAGGCCTTGGCAAAATCCGTATAGATGGCATCCACTTCGTGGCCTTCCTTAAAGGCCGCAAGACAATCTTCAGTAAATACTGCTAAATTAGAAACTGTAGATCTGCCACTTACGAACCCATGCTGATTAGGGCAAATCAGATTGCGTACCGCAGGAACAAGTTTTTCCTTGACAATTCCTTCAAAGAGTTTTGAGACTGTAGTGAGCTTGGAGATAGGTCTGTAATTCGAGACGTCGTTTTTATTACCACTTTTAAAAATTGGAGTAATGGTAGCTTTCTTCCAAGCTTCAATGAAAACTCCCGAAGCTAGCGACTTGTTAAAAATATGCAGTAGTTTAAATTGATGGACCAAGTTTATGGTGATTTTTGTTTATACCGTGGTGGAGTTCATAAAAGGTACAAGAGATTTAAAAACGATTGTCAGAACATAAATGATGACCAAAGTGTTAGCCAACTGAATCCGCGATCACCGTAAATCAAAACTTGGCGGCTTCATAAAAGATAAGCCAAAATCTTCATTGAAATTCTTGAAATTGGATTTAACCTTCGCTTTACACATACCCACCCGGGTGATCTTTTTAATATTCATGTTTAATATCTGCACAAATTTTAAGGTAATTTTCAATAACATAAAAAAATATTTTTTTTTTAAATTTTATTCATGTTTAAACTTGAATTTTGTCATTTTTTATACAAATGTACCTGAGTGATCCCAGGCGCTTTCGCTACCATTTTGATTAAAACTCACGATAAATTTTTTTTGCGTACCTCATTATGTGTTCAATAAACCCTCTGGAAATAAATCTTCTAATATTTTCCATTGTCTCAAAATAAATCATTAAAGTTAGGCCTTTTTTCGAAATACAAACTATCGCCGGAGGAAGATACTAAATACTGAAGTATGAAAAAAATTTATAAATTATTATATATTTATTGTGAGTTTTACTCAAAATAGCGGCGGAAGTGCCTGGGATCATCTTTAGTAAGGCGAAGGTTAAGCATCTCAATAGCATACATTTATTGCATTTTAACTGAACATTTGGCTATCGAAGGATGCCATCCCTTCTATTGACACTAGTTTTGACTGTTTTTTTGTTTTCACATGATGTGGCACCGTGCGAATTTCACCTTTTCAAAGAATGCATTTGCCGATGAAAAAAAGCGTTTTGAAAACGTAGAAACCATCCAAAAGGCTTGTACCGACATCCTGAAGGACATTGCGGTCGACGAACTAAACTACTATTTAGATATGTTTTTAGAACATGCAAATCGCTGCATTAAGGGGGGAACTACCTTTAGAGGCCGAAAAAAAAGGTCATTTTTACAGTCGATTTACAGGGAAATGAAAACAGTTCTTTTCAAATCAATATAATATATATTTACAGTGATGTCTGAGGTAAAAAAAAAAAACATTTTTGTAAAAGTGAAAACAGAAATTTAACAAATTTTTCAATGATTCTGTAAGTCATATCGCCGCTGACATCGTAAATTGTGTAAGTGATGCTGGCCGCAATTTTAGTCTGAAATAAAAAAACCAAACATTTTCTTACTCGAGAGGGTTTTCTATCGTCGATGAACTAAAATTTTTACGAAATTCGAAAATTAACCCTCTAAAACAGGCTTCACAAAAAAAAATTAGGATTTTCACAAGAAATTTTGTTATATATGCAGTCAAAAAATGTCTAAAAATGTTTTCTTTTTTAAATCTTTAGTTTAGATAGAACAATTTTTTATGCTCTTTAAAATGAATGCTAGATAATGAAAATCTGTTCATTAGTAATTTTATTATCACTTACACAATTTTGAAAAACATGGTTTCGAGAAAATGCCGTTTAAAGTTTGCGGATTCTCGCGGCGTCGATGCTCGGCGCGCTCGGCGAGCTCGGCGCCAGTCATTTCCGGGATGCATCTCTTCCACAATTTCGAGAATTACCTTTTGAAACTTTGACACGATATTCTAAGGCAATATACCTATCGATTAAAACAATAAAAAAAAAATCGATTTTTTGAAGTGTCTAAAGGTAGTTCCCCCCTTAAGGCCAGGGTCCTCCAAAAAACACTTTTTTTCAAAAAATTCCATTTATTGTTAAAAAATAATTTGAAAAGAAATTTTTTTACAAACAAAAGTACATACATTAAACTACTAAAAAACATGTTTTTTTTTGTTTTTGTTATTATGGTGGCTCCGAAAACAGCTGCTCAAACTCGTCCGATTTGTTGATGAGTGTCACCATTTCTTGGAAACGAATCATGTGAAAGCAAAAAGCAAAACAGTTTCATATTCTGTATCGAATTGTCTATGTTCGGAACTAGAATAAAACATTTTTACTGAAAAATAAACAAAATGGCGTAGCTACTTTTTAATTTTTGACCCTTTGTTTGCACTTTTGATTGTTAATAACTTTTTTAAATAACAATGAATATTTTTGGTTGTAGTTCCGACCATAGAGAGACATTTAAAGAGTAAAATTCCGTTTGGTTCATGATGATAAGTGAAATAGTTTTGAAATCCGAGTGACACTCAGTTGAAAAAATGGAGTTTCGAGAAAAAGCCGATTAAAGATTTTATTCGTAGAAATTCCGCTTGAGCGCGCACCGTCCTCCCTTATCTCAACCTACTTCTAGGCAGCGCATACCTTCGGGACTAATTATACATCATTTCTAAGAGTATTTTCTAGCAATTTATAGAAAAAAAAAAATTTCGATTTTTTGAAAATTGTTTGGAGGAACCTGGCCTTAAGCCTAAATGTGACTATTAAAAAAACAAATTCGTTTCGGTAAACAAAGGGTTTTAGTATTATCTAAATTATTTTAGTATTATCTATCTGTTATTCTTTTAAATATTTAAAGATGAAAAGACCTTTTTGCTAATGTGGGAACGTACATACGATGCATAGTGATTGAAAATGTTGGCAAATTATAGGCTATGGGGGGGGTTCTGACACCCTAAACCCCCCCCTTGGCTACGCCCCTGGTGCCATCCATATGTGACTTAGTGCATTGGAGATTTCATGAAATTTGGTTCACTAGAAGCGAAGTTATTGCGTCAAGAAGTAAAAGTATGTTTGTGTCACTGGCACAAAGATTCGATGCAAATTCGAAAGGAGTTTTCAATAACATCAATATTTTTTCGGAAATTGTGTTTTTCTTATTTTGTATATCAAATACCCACCCGGGTGATCCCAAGCACTTCCGCAGCCATTTTGAGTAAAGCACTTACTTATTTTTTTTTGCGTATCTCAGTATGTGTTCAATAAACCCTCTGGAAAGAAATGTTCTAATATTTTCCATAGTCGCAAAATAAATCGTTAAAGTTAGGTCTTTTTTCGAAAAACGAACTATCACCAGAGGAAGATACTATGTAATTACTGAGGTATGGAAACAATTATTTCTTTTTATTTATTTATTGAGGGTTTTATTTAAAATAGCGGCGGAAGCGCCTGGCTTCATCTGGATGGGTATTCGGCAAAGACCAATACAAAAATCGTTAAGTATCTCAATAACATAAATTTATCGCATTTTAACTGAACTTTTGCCCAGTGATAAAGTGATAGGAAACTGGGAGAGTAAGCCGATTTTTGTGCGTTTTTTGCAATTCACGTACACCGTCTGTGTGTGCTGGCATTCATCAGCGATTTTCCCGATATTAGGGATGAGTGTGTAAACTAAAATGCCAGTTGCCTTTCAATTGTTTGCTTTTTAAAGTATGTTTTCATTAATTTCCTGCGTTAATTACACAACATAGAGTAGGTTCGGGTAATGTGATATGGTCGGGTAATGTGATATAGGTGCTTATTTCACAAGTGCGTTGACCTTTTTCAAAATTAACCTTTTTAAAACATCATAACAGCTAAAAAACTCGTGCTGCATGATTTTGGATGTGATTGCTTAAATAGTTTACCGTCAGTGTGATGAAGTGCTTTCAGTAGGCTTGCACAAGTTTTTGGTCACGAAGTTTGAAAGCATAAAAGCTACACAAAAAATATTATTACAAAGTTCGAGGTAAATCAGTGATATCGATTATAAGTTTGTTTACGAGGTACGCTCTTCTCAAAAAAATTATTATTGATTTTTTATAATATTTTTTTCGCAAAAAGTCAATTTCGGGTAATGTGATATACCAAAGTTCGGGTAATGTGATATAGCACATCACAGTAGCCAAACTTATGACAGTAATACTATTTGTATACAGAAATGTTTATATACTTTATTTTATACTATTTGAAGTGGAATATTCTCTAAAATCTGTTATGGTTAGGTTGGTTGGTTCCAGTGGCGATGTTCCAACATCCAATTAGCGCGTTAGCGCCGTTTTGATACCACTATTCCCGGTAGGTACCCTAAGGTATATTGTGTGGTGTCATCTGGACCTATATGTATCTATCCATACATATGCTTATATCCAGTCCGAGAGGTTAATGAAAGAGAGAAGTGAGTTTACGCTGCACTTTGCTATCTCTTCGAAAGTCTGAAATGTCGGTTTTCCCAGCGTTTTCCATCTCCTTCTTGCTAAGGCCGGACAGGCGCAGAGAAAATGGTGAACGGTTTCCTTCTCATCCGGGTTTTCGCAGCTGTGACAGCTGGTGTTATGTGGAATCCCCATTTTTGCCGCGTGCTCTCCAATGGGCCAGTGGCCAGTGATGACTGCCGTCAGTCTTGCCACATCCCGTCGGCCTTTGTTTAAGAGCTCCGCGGTCCTGTTCTTGTTGTATGTTGGCCACAGTGATCTGCTGATTTTATAGGATTCCGTCCTCTGCCATCTAGCGTTGGCTTTAGCAAGGAAGTCCTTCGAGACCTCGCCCTTGATAGAGCCCAGCGAGGCGTGAACCGTCAACGCCTCGTTCTCATCAAGAGCGGAGCCTCTTCGAGCCAGTTCATCGGCCCTTTCGTTCCCGTCAATGTTATTGTGCCCCGGCACCCATATCAGGGTTACTCTGAACCGCTGAGCTAGCTCTATCAGGAGCTTCCTGCATTCCCGTACTAGTTTTGACGATAGAATCGACGATTCCAATGCCTTGACCGTAGATAGGCTGTCGGAAAGTATTGTTATATGGCTTTTGTAGGATGTGTCCGTCAATGCCATCCTGCACGCTTCCCTAATAGCGAGCACTTCCGCCTGGAAGACGCTTGCTGTGTTGGGGAGGCGGAAAGACACGTCTATCTTTAGATGTTCGGAGAAAACTCCTGCTCCTACTCCGCATTCCATTTTGGAGCCATCAGTGTAGATAGTGGTACTCAGGTTATTTAGAATGTTCCCTCTCTTCCATTCTAGACGAGAGGGGATACGGATATCGTAATTTTTTCCAAATGCCATGGTAGGAATTGCATAATCCGTCGTTGTAGGCAGGCACCTTTGCCCTTGTGATAACAGACTGCCGTGGCCATACGGTCTGTCCTTCCAGCAACCTGTTTCTCTCAGCCTAAGAGCACTAAGAGTTGCGGCCTTCATCATCTGTTATGGTTAAGTATTAGATAAAGAAAATCCATGAAATCATGTTTCTCGATATAAATTTTTAACCCTTGGTTCACCCCGTCAGATTGTGATTTTCCAAAAAAATGAGAAAACGTCTCTAATTATTTTTGATTTGGAGTATTTTCACCAAGTTTGAAACTAATAGGTCTGTTAAATAACGATTTTTGGGTATATCACATTACCCACCGATGGTATATCACATTACCCGCCACTTTTTTCAGACTCCAATATTTGGATATTTTGATTTGTAATTAAAAAACTCGTTAACAGTTTATCTTAAAGAGTCAATAATCTTAGATATACTAAATAATGTATTGGTGAGCAGTTTGAGACCAAAAAAAGTGTGTTTTAAGGCAAAATTTGTCGGGAATCGCTGAAAAACAAACAGGTATATCACATTACCCGAACTTACTCTATCAACTTTTTTGGCTTCATTAAGTAAATATCATTGAAAAATCTCAAATCTAAATGCATTGAATACGGCAGGGTCAACTGCCGTCATTTTTATTTCGCAGTTCTTCATTTAGTAAATCTCTAACACAGGATTGACGATCAGATCAGATCAGGTATGATTTTGGTGGTAAACGCTCTAGTTCAAACGCAGGGCGGTTTTTTTTTATGTAGCTTATAAAACCTTAATTTAATTCAATTAAAAGTATACCCAAGGATTCTTTTTACACTTTTGGGCAATAATATATTTTTATGGTCAGTTTTATACAAACGTATTACGAAATTGCACACAAAAAAAATACTAATAAAAATAAACTAATACTAATACGGGCAGCCGCCGTAGCTCAGCTGGCTAGTGCGTTATGCCGCGAGTCAAATGCGACCCTCGAACCCGGGTTCAAGACTCCGTTGCTGCTAACACCGAAAAAAAGAAAAACAACAATTTTACTTTCGGCGGCTGTCCTCTCAGCAGGAAATGGTAAACCTCTGAGAGTAAAATTGCCTATGAAAAGGCTCCCAACTCGCCGTTCGGAATCGGCATAAAACTGTAGGTCCCTTCCAACCTACCTAATAAAGTTCGAGGTAAATCAGTGATATCGATTATAAGTTTGTTTACGAGGTACGCTCTTCTCAAAAAAATTATTATTGATTTTTTATAATATTTTTTTCGCAAAAAGTCAATTTCGGGTAATGTGATATACCAAAGTTCGGGTAATGTGATATAGCACATCACAGTAGCCAAACTTATGACAGTAATACTATTTGTATACAGAAATGTTTATATACTTTATTTTGTACTATTTGAAGTGGAATATTCTCTAAAATCTGTTATGGTTAAGTATTAGATAAAGAAAATCCATGAAATCATGTTTCTCGATAAAAATTTTTAACCCTTGGTTCACCCCGTCAGATTGTGATTTTCCAAAAAAATGAGAAAACGTCTCTAATTATTTTTGATTTGGAGTATTTTCACCAAGTTTGAAACTAATAGGTCTGTTAAATAACGATTTTTGGGTATATCACATTACCCACCGATGGTATATCACATTACCCGCCACTTTTTTCAGACTCCAATATTTGGATATTTTGATTTGTAATTAAAAAACTCGTTAACAGTTTATCTTAAAGAGTCAATAATCTTAGATATACTAAATAATGTATTGGTGAGCAGTTTGAGACCAAAAAAAGTGTGTTTTAAGGCAAAATTTGTCGGGAATCGCTGAAAAACAAACAGGTATATCACATTACCCGAACTTACTCTATCAACTTTTTTGGCTTCATTAAGTAAATATCATTGAAAAATCTCAAATCTAAATGCATTGAATACGGCAGGGTCAACTGCCGTCATTTTTATTTCGCAGTTCTTCATTTAGTAAATCTCTAACACAGGATTGACGATCAGATCAGATCAGGTATGATTTTGGTGGTAAACGCTCTAGTTCAAACGCAGGGCGGTTTTTTTTTATGTAGCTTATAAAACCTTAATTTAATTCAATTAAAAGTATACCCAAGGATTCTTTTTACACTTTTGGGCAATAATATATTTTTATGGTCAGTTTTATACAAACGTATTACGAAATTGCACACAAAAAAAATACTAATAAAAATAAACTAATACTAATACGGGCAGCCGCCGTAGCTCAGCTGGCTAGTGCGTTATGCCGCGAGTCAAATGCGACCCTCGAACCCGGGTTCAAGACTCCGTTGCTGCTAACACCGAAAAAAAGAAAAACAACAATTTTACTTTCGGCGGCTGTCCTCTCAGCAGGAAATGGTAAACCTCTGAGAGTAAAATTGCCTATGAAAAGGCTCCCAACTCGCCGTTCGGAATCGGCATAAAACTGTAGGTCCCTTCCAACCTTGTACAAATTCGCACGCACAACATGGATGGTTGCGGGTAGCTTAGTCGCGGTATCGGGCTGTCGTGCCAGTCAATTACACAGACCGACAAGTTTTTAGAACCAGAAACCAGAGTATACTTTTCCGAAGCTTTTTGGTGCGCTGAACAAGAATCCTAGGAATTGCTCCATCACGTCAGGTTTTCGAGATATCCTAACCTAAAAGTGCGAAAATTGCTGTTTTCGCCTATATTTGAGGTTATGTAGCATAGCTTTTTTTGTAAAGTAACTGCTGGCATCTTAAAGTACAAGCCTTTCCCTTTCAAATGCGCCTTAGTTTGCTCAAAAGTCATTTTTCGTCTTTGAGATATCCAAAATTGAAGTTTGGAATACACGTGAATTTCTCAAGTTTTGTACACCTCCATGTTTAGTAAACACAAGGTATAGAGAGACAATTCTGAGATATGATAGATGTTTTGAGGGTTTCAAGGCATCGCGGAATTCAAATTAGCTATCAGTTTTGCAGAATTAATTATTTAAAACAATTTGTTTAAACAATTTATTGCACAACTTATGGTTTTTGTGAAATTAACACCGACTTCAGATCCTTTGCAAGAAATACGTTCAAAATAATATTTTTTTTGTAATGCATTTCATGTCGGTGTAAACAAATTATTGTAAATAAATTTTTCAGTCTTAATTTTCCAATTCTAATATAACCGTCAAACGTCGACGAAGTCGATTTTTCGGGGGTATGATGTAGACAGTCCGCTCTGACAATCATATCTCTGTTCGATCATTAATAAAATATAAACCTTATCTTCAGCCCCCGTCGTACTTTACTGGATATCTTTTTTGGCGCCAAATTTTTCCACTTGACTGATCAGATGAGGACTAACGCGGTCTTATTTTGTCGCGGTCATTAATCGATCATTCGCTTAGGCGACATCCTCCTCCACCGCACGGCGAGTCGCATAGTGGGAGAAGTTGTGGGTTCAGAGTGTTAGAGAGCTTTATCTCGCTTCACATAGCTATTTTACGGTTTGCTATTCGTACAAGGGAGGCTTATACTGCATCATTTAATACGTTCAAGTTTCAATTCAATAAATGATACAATGTCTAAGGAAAGCCGGACTTCACGAGCGTCTTGTTCAGATAAAACTGACATGTTTTATTATGTTTGCGGAAAATTTGAGACTTCTGATTGTCGCAGGAGTGTTAATGATTGGGTAAAAGGTAGGTACTTAGAGTGTTACAATATACCTATGAAAAACCTTGATAAACTATGGGTACCTCGATCTATTTGTAATTCTTGTCGAATGAATTTTATAAAATGGAAAGAGATGAAAAAGGATGTAATCATTCAACCCGCTGTTTGGCGTGAGCCTAAGAATCACAATGATGACTGTTACTTTTGTGCATGTCGTGTCACGGGCTTCAATAAGAAAAATAAACAAAACATTGTTTATCCTTCCGTCGAAAGCATGACCCCAGCCGAAAAAGAAAAAACAGAGATTTCAAAAAATACAGATTCTGATCACAGTGATTTTGAAGAAATTGTGACTGAAGAAAATGAAAAAGAAAGTGTATATGAATGTCGTTCAAGTGACACAAATCCGATACTTTTTGACCAAAATGATTTAGACGATCTTATTCGTGATCTCAATCTTCCTAAAGATTCATCGGAACTACTAGCTTCAAGGCTGAAGGAAAGAAATTTATTATTGGCTGGGACAAAAATCAATATTTACAGAAAAAGACACGAGGAATTTTCGAAATATTTTGCAAGTGATAATTCTATGGTTTACTGCAACGATATCAAAGGACTAATAAATTTGTACAAAACAGATATGTATGAGCCAGCAAATTGGAGGATTGTCATAGATTCTTCAAAAGAAAGTCTTAAAGCAGTATTACTCCACAATGGTAATGAGTATGCAGCAGTTCCTATAGGTCATTCAACTAATTTAAAAGAATCGTATGAAAGCTTAAAATGTATTTTGGATTCAGTTAACTATAATTTGCATCAATGGCGTATTAGTGGTGATTTTAAAATGATCAATCTTTTAGTTGGTTTGCAATCAGGTAATGTAAAATATCCATGTTTTTTATGTCTTTGGGATAGTCGCGATCGACACTCACATTGGATACAAAAAGATTGGCCAAAAAGGTCGGAGTGGAAGCTTGGTTCACAAAACGTCATTCACAAAAGTCTTGTCGATCTCGAAAAAATTTTGTTGCCACCACTTCATATAAAACTGGGATTGATGAAGCAATTTGTGAAAGCTTTAGATAAAGATGGTAACTGCTACAAAAAAAATATTATTTTGAAGGTATTTCTTGCAAAGGATCTGAAGTCGGTGTTAATTTCACAAAAACCATAAGTTGTGCAATAAATTGTTTAAACAAATTGTTTTAAATAATTAATTCTGCAAAACTGATAGCTAATTTGAATTCCGCGATGCCTTGAAACCCTCAAAACATCTATCATATCTCAGAATTGTCTCTCTATACCTTGTGTTTACTAAACATGTAGGTGTACAAAACTTGAGAAATTCATGTGTATTCCAAATTTCAATTTTGGATATCTCAAAGACGAAAAATGACTTTTGAGCAAACTAAGGCGCATTTGAAAGGGAAAGGCTTGTACTTTAAGATGCCAGCAGTTATTTTACAAAAAAAGCTATGCTACATAGGTATAAAATATAATAAGTATATATATTAAAATAGCTATGCTACATAACCTCAAATATAGGCAAAAACCGCAATTTTCGCACTTTTAGGTTAGGATATCTCGAAAACCTGACGTGATGGAGCAAATCTGAGGCCAGATTCTTGTTCAGCGCACCAAACCTTCGGAAAAGTATACTCTGGTTTCTGGTTCTGAAATTTGTTCGAATTTTGTCGGCCTGTGTTATTTATTATTAAATTACACTGTACAACACAAAAAAAATAACAAGGTTCTGACAACGGATTCTGGTAGAGGGGGCCAAAAAAAAATACGTGTATCGTAAAAAAAAAACTGTAAAACAAATTTAATTTTGTTGTGCAGTGTTATTAATAATGTGTTTATAAAATAAAAATTTCTTTGGGCGCAAAAATGACTCACACCAGCAACACTAGAAATTTGAAATGAACTAGAACAACAACCCCGTTTTAGACATTTGTATGGAGAATAATCTACGTTCTACTATTAGGCCCCAGGGGTTGCAATTATGTAATAATATTAGTGAAATTCTGCGCATGTAGTGGTATCAGCTCTCCCAGTTTCCTATCGAGAGACGCCGTCTCATCGATAGACACTTGTGACTAAAAGTCGAATTTTAACTAGCAACCACTCCTCGTTTTCGCCTGATGCGGCATCGTGTGACTTTCACATTATAAAAAATGCATTTACCGATTAAACAAAGGCGTTTTGAGGACGTATAGTAGAAGCCATCCAAAAGGCTTGTACCTTCCTAAAGGACATTCCAGCCGACGATCTAAAACACTCTTTAGACATGCTTTTAGATCAAGATTCATTGAATACAGAGATTGCGCCTTCCGAGAGAAAATTAATTTTAAACCGCACCAGTGACGTCATCGGAGAATATGTAGGGTTTCCATCAGTACTTTTTAAACTTATTTTGAACTTACATTTTGCTTTACTCTTTTGAGCAAATATATGGCTTTCTTTATACTTAAGCCCCTATATATACATATACTTACATAACAGTTTAATAGAAATTTGTATATCTTTACAAAATTAAATATAAATTCGTATAATTCGTTCATATAAATAACACAAATAAAACAAGTGAAATTCGGGAGGAAACCCTGCAATTCAATTCAGATTTCGTGCTTTGTTTTCATTGGTTGAAAATTTTGTATTCACAAATATTTCGTTTTTTGTAAATCGTGCCGCTTTTGCTTGATTGCTTTCATTGTTTTTTGTTAAAATAATGAAATAATTTTGAGTTTCAAAAGTCCTTGCTGTAAAAGTGCGTGTAGTGAAAATATCGCGGAAAAATTTCAAAAAAGGAAAAAAGCAAAAAAGAAGAGAACCATGCGGTGTGTAGTGGGCCTGTGTACACAAAATAATGAAAAAAAGGTACATGAGTGCTGAAGTGCTTTTCAAATGGAATATATATGTATATATGCATATACTATATATATATATAGCATTGTGACCGAAAAGTTTCCGGAAATTCTCATTTAAAATTCGCGCGCTGTATATTTTTCGATATTTTAAGTTTCTGTAGGTTGGTAGCACTGTCCTTAATTACTATGCCAAAAATGAGCGCGATCTGTCGACAGTTTGTTCACGGCAGCTGTTGAAACCAGTTCACCTCAGTAGTGCGTTGCGAAAAAAACAATGGGAAAAAATATTGAACAAAGAGTTTGCATCAAATTTTGTGTTTCGAACGAAATTTCGTGTGCAGAATCGTTGCGAATGCTACAAAAGGCTTATGGGGAATCAGTTTTATCGAAAACTCAAGTTTATGAGTGGTACAAAGCCTTTCAGGACGGTCGTACGACCGTCGAAGACATGCCGCGTTCTGGACGACCTTCGACCTCTACCACCGACGAAAACATTGAAAAGGCAAAGGAAATCGTGCTCCCAAATCGTCATGTGAGTGTTAGAGAGATAGCACGAGAGCTAGGCATCGGTCGTGAGATGGCTCGTTTGATTTTGGTGGACAATTTGTGTATGCGACGCGTCAACGCTCGGCTTGTTCCGATTCACCTCAATTTGTTCCAAAAACACCATCGTGAACAGGTCTCGTTAGACATGATTTTAAGGCCAAACATTCAATAAATACCATGGAACAGCCACCGTATTCACCTGATCTTGCACCGTGTGACTTTTTCCTGTTTCCCAAACTCAAATTACCACTCAGAGGAACGCGTTTTGAATCCATAGAAGACGTAAAACAGAATTCGCAGAGGGAACTCAAAGCCATACCGGAAAGCGCCTATAAAAAATGTTTTGATGATTGGAAGAAACGTTGGCATACTACATGGGCTGAAAAGTCTTTGGCCTGACATAGAGATGGCGCCAAAAATTAAGAATTATTGTGTTGTACATGGAAAACCATCCTTAACTTAGATTCTGTCAAAGTTTCATGACATTTGGTTGACTCGTTTTCAAGTTATTGCTTTCGAAGTGACGCTACCTCTGAATTTTTGTAAACAATGGAAAAAAGTGAATTTCGTGTTTTGATAAAAAAATTGCTATTTGATGGGCAAAAATACAGTGGAAACAAAAGCATGGCTTGATAAATGTTGTTGTTTCCACTGTATTTTTGCCCATCAAATAGCAATGTTTTATCAAAACACGAAATTCACTTTTTTCCATTGTTTACAAAAATTCAGAGGTAGCGTCACTTCGAAAGCAATAACTTGAAAACGAGTCAACCAAATGTCATGAAACTTTGACAGAATCTAAGTTAAGGATGGTTTTCCATGTACAATACAATAATTCTTAATTTTTAGCGCCATCTCTATGTCAGGCCAAAGACTTTTCAGCCCATGTAGTATGTGTATCGCTTCTAATGGAGCATATTTTGAAGGAGATAAAATAAATATTGATGCAGATTAAGAATTTTGCGTTTTATTTAAAATTTCCGGAAACTTTTCGGTCACAAGGTATATGATTTAGATTGCGCAGTGCACTTCATCCGGTTCCCCAAGGATGCAAGCCTTATACAGCGTTGAGTGAAGTTCTGTGGCCGGGAGACTTATTTGAATGTTCAAACGGCAAGAGTTTGCTCGCTGCACTTCACCAAAAACGACTTCGAACGGCAAATACTCAATATTTATCGGTAAGGGTAAATTTACTGGAATTAAGAAGGGAATTGAAAATGAAAAAAATAATGAAGTAACAAATATTTAATTTTGCCCCACTGTGTTTCTCTCTCCAAAATTCAATCAACATTTTCAGCCAATAGGAAGCAATTTTGCATGACGTCACTGGTGCGGTTTCAAAATTATTTTCTCCCGGAAGGCGCAATCTTCTATTCAATGAATCTTGCTTTTAGATCATGAAATAGCTGTACTCATAGTGAAATTAATAAAGTGTGCCAGATAGCAGGAACTCTCTCTTCATCGTACACTTATTTTCTGACAGTTAATGTCATTGTGATGAAAACTGCCAGATTTCATAACCCGTCTGTACTGTATGAAAAAATTTCAAAATAAATTGTTGTTTGAAAATACGTTCTGCACCAAAACCGACACAAAAAACGCAATGACATGCCAGGAAAAACGTGCTGTCTCTACAAAAAAACGCACGGCAATGCAGTTTCTATGGTTTTCTAACATGAAATACATTACTAAAATACAAGGTGCGTCCCAAAGTAAACAGGACTTTTGCAATAGGGACGTTTCTGGTGGCGCCATCTATGTGTGAGGACATGCGTTGGAAAGGTACATCTTTCATTCACATACTGTCTAAATTTCATGACATTTGGTGTAGTAGATGCCGAAATATCCCGCTCAATGTGACAGTATGTTTTTAACTTTGGTACGAGAATGTCGATCGAACAAAGAGCTAATATTAAGTTCTGTTTTAAACTTGGTAAAACTTTTACCGAAACGTTTAAATTGTTAAAGCAAGTTTATGGTGATGATTGTTTATCCCGTGGCCGTGTTAATGAGTGGTTGAATCGATTCAAGAATGGTCGTGAAGACTTGAATGACGACGAACACGTCGGCCAGTCGAAATTTGTGATTACTGACGATGCCATCAAAACTGTGCGTGATTTTATCAAAATGCAGCCAAAATCATCATTGGAATTGATGGAAATGGAATTGAACATCTCCAAAACATCAATTGATCGCATTTTAACCGAACATTTGGGTCTCCGTAAAGTGTGTTCTCGCTTCATTCCGCACACTTTAACCGACGACCAAAAAGCGCAGAGAATTGAGCACGCAAAAGACATCGTTCGGGAAGCCAGACGTGATCCAAATTTCTTGTTCAACATCGTAACCGGTGACGAAACGTGGTGCTTTCAATATGATCCCGAAACAAAGCGTCAAAGTGCCGAATGGAAGCACCCAGATGAGCCAAATCCGAAAAAAACCCGCCGTGAGAAGTCAAAAATCAAAACTCATCTCATTTGTTTCTACGATTCAAAGGGAATAATTCATCGAGAGTTTGTTCCACCGGGAAAAACAATTAACGCTTTGTTTTATGTTGAAGTTTTGAAGCGTTTGGTGCATCGCATTCGTCGTATTCGGCCAGAATATCGCGAGGAAGGAAGTTGGCGTTTATTGCATGATAATGCACCGGCTCACAGAGCCCTAGTTACGACCGATTATTTGACCAAAAATCGCATTTTTACCATCAATCATTCACCGTATTCGCCTGATATGGCTCCCTGTGACTTCTACTTATTCGGTCAGTTGCATTTGCCGATGAAAGGAAACCGTTATAAGGACGTTGAGGACATCCAAAAGGCTTGTACCAACATTCTGAAGGCGATGCCGGCCGATGACCTAAAACACTCATTCCAAATGCTTTTGGACCGTGCAAAACGTTGTATCGAAGCAGAAGGAGAGTATTTTGAATAAATAAAAAGAATTATACAAAAATAATCATCCGTTTTCTTTATTTTATAAAAGTCCTGTTTACTTTGGGTTGCACCTTGTATATATTTCTGGAGTACTGAAAGTAAATTTTAAATTTTGTGCTATTTCAGCGACAACAAAAACAAAGGTTAATCGAACTGCCACAAATAAATTGAGACTTTGACAATTGCTACTCAGAGAAATAAGTGTACGTCATCTACCTGGTACACTTTATTGATTTCACTATGGCTGTACTGAGCCTGAACTATGGGACTATTTAAAAAAAATCATATCCGTTTTACCAAAAAAAAATTTTTTATTATTCTTTTAAATGTTTAAAGGTGAAAAGACCGTTTTGCTTATGTGGCAACGTACATACCATGCATAGTGATTGCAAATTTTAAATAATTATAACTAGGTCATGGGGGGGGGGGGGGGAGGTTCTGACACCCAAAATGCCCTGTACAATTTAAAAGCGAAATTGTGATCGGCTTCTGAAGGTATGTATTCGAAAGTACACTGTAGAGAAAAATACGGAGAGCTAGAGAAAAATCTCGCCTAGAGAAGTCTAGACACCCAATAGAGCTCTTCACGAGAGCTCGTCACAGTCTCCACCCGAGATTTTTTAGTCGAGAGTTTTTCGTAGTGTAGACACTTTTTTCATTGGCTTTACGAGAGCTCTAGCTCTATTGAACCATAGTGAAATTAATAAAGTGTGCCAGATAGCAGGAACTCTCTCTTCATCGTACACTTATTTTCTGACAGTTATTGTCATTATGCTGACAAATGTCAGAGTTCATAACCCGTCTGTGCTGTATGAAAAAATTTCAAAATAAATTGTTTTTGAAAATTCGTTCTGCACCAAAACAGACACAAACAACACAATTACATGCCAGGAAAAACGTGCTATCTCTGCAAAAAAACGACCAGCAATGCAGTTTCTATGTTTTTCTAACATAAAATGCATTACGAAAATATATATTTCTAGAGTACTGAAAGTCAATTTTAAATGTTGTGCTATTTTAGCGACAGCAAAAATAAAGGTTAATCGAACTGACACAAATAAATTGACACTTTGACAATTGCTACTCAGAGAAATAAGTGTACGTCATCTACCTGGTACACTTTATTGATTTCACTATGTATTGAACTTGTTCAAAACAAGTTTAGAACTCTCGTATGCAGGTTTTTTGTTTATATGAATGCGTAGTACATAATTTCACGATTTATGAATGTTTTTGAAAATGTGATTTCAACTGAAAAGAGCATCGAAATATCCACCAAACAAACCATAATAAAAAACGCAATGGCATCAGCGCCGAAGAAGCAACAAAGCGAAAGCAATGGCGGGATCTTGACAAAGGATAAAACATTTTAACTGAAATCGATGTACGAGTCAAGTACCGATTTATGGGATAGCTCCAGTGGACGCTACGCAAACCGGTAAATGTAGTTCGGGCCCATTACATTGTTTTCTCTTATTAACCTGTTTGACCCTTTGAAAATTTTATTTCATAAACTTTAACGTTAATTTTAACGTTTACATATGTTGTTAATAATAATTGTTAAATTACATGATTAAAAAAGACTTTAGATATCGTTGGAAATTGCCGAAAAATTGAACATTTGCGTAAAAGAAGTGGCCGCAAAGTGGCACAATCTGCGGTGCCAATATAACGGCGAAATAAGAAAAATCAAACAAAAGAAAAGTGGATCTGGTTCTAGCGAGTTGTATGTTTCCCGTTGGGAGGTTTTCACTGCTTTCAATTTTTTATCAAAAGCTGGGCAGTCCTGTAACACGATTTCAAATTTAGTGAGTAAATATTTGCACTTGTATTGTATACCCATACACATGTGTACAACTTGCGTGAAGTTAGCATCGGGCGAAGAATCGACTTAACAGACTTCACTTAACAGAATGTTAAAACTTAACATTAACAGAAACTTAACAGAGTCATAACAGCGCTTTAACAGAGATGTAACAGACCCATTTACGGCGAAAATTTTGTTTTCGCCGCAGCATACCAGATACTTCGCTATATAACAGATCAGCAAAACTTCAATCATGCTGCGTTTAGTCGACAGTGTAACGCTTTTTGCTTCTGTCCCAGGGACACAAGTTCAAATCTCAAGGCAGCGGTTTTAATTATAGAAAAATACTCTCCAGGCAAATAAAACCAAATTTTAGTGCAAATATTTTTAAAATAAATAATAAAAGTGCACTATCCTCGTCAATAATAGGTAAATAATAATAAACATCTTTTATCAAAAGACATCCAATTACATAAACATTTTATTCTGAAAAGACGCTGATTGACCAAAAGAAGCTACATAAATAGAATTCCTTAAAAAATCATTTTCAAAAATAGTCTTATTGCCGATCATCCCACTTCTTCATTGCACGACCCTCTGAATATTTTTGGCAAAATGTAGCCAAATCTGAACCCACAATTTTTTTTAATTACTTTTTGAAATCTTTCCATATGACCTGATCATATGGAAATGTAAATGTGACCGCATATCTCACCTATATCAGAGGGTGGCCAGGACGGCTGTGAACATATCTGAGCAAATCTAGCCACATCTGAACAGACGTTTGTTTTTAATCATTTTTCGAATTTTTTCCCCATACGGGCTGACCACTGTGCTGGCTGTTGCTCCAAAATGGAAATGTAACCGCATATCTCACCTATATCAGAGGGTGGTCAGGACGGCTGTGAACATATCTGAGCAAATCTAGCCAAATCTGAACAGACGTTTTTTTTTAATCATTTTTCGAATTTTTTCCCCATACGGGCTGACCACTGTACTGGCTGTTGGTCCAAAATGGAGATGTGACCGCATATCTCACCTATATCAGAGGGTGGCCAGGACGGCGGTGAACATATCTGAGCAAATCTAGCCAAATCTGAACAGACGTTTTTTTTTAATAATTTTTCGAATTTTTTCCCCATACGGGTTGACCACTGTGCTGGCTGTTGCTCCAAAATGGAGATGTGACCGCATATCTCACCTATATCAGAGGGTGGCCAGGACGGCTGTGAACATAGCTGAGCAAATCTAGCCAAATCTGAACAGACGTTTTTTTTTAATAATTTTTCGAATTTTTTCCCCATACGGGCTGACCACTGTGCTGGCTGTTGCTCCAAAATGGAGATGTGACCGCATATCTCACCTATATCAGAGGGTGGCCAGGACGGCTGTGAACATATCTGAGCAAATCTAGCCACATCTGAACAGACGTTTGTTTTTAATCATTTTTCGAATTTTTTCCCCATACGGGCTGACCACTGTGCTGGCTGTTGCTCCAAAATGGAGATGTAACCGCATATCTCACCTATATCAGAGGGTGGTCAGGACGGCTGTGAACATATCTGAGCAAATCTAGCCAAATCTGAACAGACGTTTTTTTTTAATCATTTTTCGAATTTTTTCCCCATACGGGCTGACCACTGTACTGGCTGTTGGTCCAAAATGGAGATGTGACCGCATATCTCACCTATATCAGAGGGTGGCCAGGACGGCGGTGAACATATCTGAGCAAATCTAGCCAAATCTGAACAGACTTTTTTTTTAATAATTTTTCGAATTTTTTCCCCATACGGGCTGACCACTGTGCTGGCTGTTGCTCCAAAATGGAGATGTGACCGCATATCTCACCTATATCAGAGGGTGGCCAGGACGGCTGTGAACATAGCTGAGCAAATCTAGCCAAATCTGAACAGACGTTTTTTTTTAATAATTTTTCGAATTTTTTCCCCATACGGGCTGACCACTGTGCTGGCTGTTGCTCCAAAATGGAGATGTGACCGCATATCTCACCTATATCAGAGGGTGGCCAGGACGGCTGTGAACATATCTGAGCAAATCTAGCCACATCTGAACAGACGTTTGTTTTTAATCATTTTTCGAATTTTTTCCCCATACGGGCTGACCACTGTGCTGGCTGTTGCTCCAAAATGGAGATGTAACCGCATATCTCACCTATATCAGAGGGTGGCCAGGACGGCTGTGAACATATCTGAGCAAATCTAGCCAAATCTGAACAGACGTTTTTTTTTAATCATTTTTCGAATTTTTTCCCCATACGGGTTGACCACTGTGCTGGCTGTTGCTCCAAAATGGAGATGTGACCGCATATCTCACCTATATCAGAGGGTGGCCAGGACGGCGGTGAACATATCTGAGCAAATCTAGCCAAATCTGAACAGACGTTTGTTTTTAATCATTTTTCGAATTTTTTCCCCATACGGGCTGACCACTGTGCTGGCTATTGCTCCAAAATGGAAATGTGACCACATATCTCAGCTATGTCAGAGGGTAGCCAGGAAGGCTGTGAACATTTCCAGAGAAATGCAGACAAATCTGAACCGACAATTTTTATTAATTATTTTTTGAAATTTTTCCCTACGACTTGACCATTGCTCCAAAATCGAGTCGTCTTGAAGGGGAGCCATTGTTTTCCTGAATATAACTTTATATATTATTTTGAAATTCGGATCGATGATTGTTTACAACAAAATTGTTAATTTTGTGAAGTTAGCACTTTTTTCTTTGTTAACATAGAATCGACTTTTTCGGTTAAAGTCATTCTGCTATCCAAAAGCTGTAGAAATGTAAATAGCAGAGCTGCAAGGTGTACATGTACGTTTTTCTGTATACCGAAAGGAGCCGGATTTGTCTGAGGCATTTTTGATAAATCTTTATGGAATAAAGTGTCTCTTCTTTTTCTTCGTTTGTAAAATTGTTTGTTAAAACTGGGCGTTGAGGTGGTGGCCATGGTTGAGTGCGTTAGCGCTCTTGTCTTCAGTGGTGCTTGTTTGTTCGTCGTAGAGAGTTGCTCAGTCGGGGTTCAATTAATGGTCGTGGGTTTTTTTGTTCAGTTTTTCTTTTGCATTCAATGACTTTTTTAATTTTCAAAACGCATTAATTTATAGTTATTTGATTTAAAAAGTATTGAGCAAGTAAACAAGGTTTCGCAAATGCTAAATAAAAATTTGATTCAGATGTCTGCTTTCAATTTCTGTGATTTGATTGCGAATACTATAATTATTCAGTATGTTCGACTTTTATGAATGTCTTAATTGAAAAAGGTCGTAAATATTAAGAATATGTTATATGTGCCTTAAAAAAGTAAAAAATACCGATTAAAAAAAAATCCTATGGGGATTTGAACCCGCATCTTTTATAACGAAGTGCATTACCAAAGCGCTAGCACATTGCCACCGAGGAAACATAGCGCACATCCCTGTGGTTAATGTTTTCGTTTAAAATGCCAGGGCTACTTGATTGGAATTATTTACTATAGATTTTATGTAGCAAGCGAATTTGTTCAATATTTATTTTACTTGTTTATATCATTATGGATTTATTTATTATTGAGTGTACAAGGTTATTTCTTAACCTTATCGGGACTACTGGGATAATACGTCCCACCATGTTTGTAATGCCCCTTAAAGCAATTAGTTAAATCTTATGACCCACGCAAAATATTTATTCGAATTATATGACCCCGGCTAAAAGGCTTATTTCAAAATTTTGCGAATATGCAACATAGTGTTCTAGCCCCTACTTTCATACGATGGGAACATTTCTACCAAAGGTATTTTGGTTTTCGAAATTAAACTTCGTCCTGAAAGGGTTAAGAATACAGGCAGGGTAACTTCGGATTTCGTGGTATACCTATTTATTTTTTATCTCTATCACCGTCAAGTTCGACCCAAATTGAATGAAATTCAACAGATGACATATTTCTGACATTTTATTGAAAGTTTTTAAAAACTACCACTAGTACTACCACAGAATTACTGTTTATTCTGTGGTACTACTTGTATCCAGCAGCAGCCGCCGTGGCTCAGTTGGTTAGTGCGTTGGACCGCGAGTCGAAGGCAGCAACCACAGGTTCAAATACTGCCCGTAATAACACCTAAAAAAAAATAACGGGAAAACTCGTTTTCTCTTTCGGTGGCTGTGTCCTCTCAGCTGGAAATGGCAAACCTCTGAGAGTAAAAATTGCTTATGAAAAAGCTCCCAACTCGCCGTTCGGAACCGGCATAAAAAACTGGAGGTCCCTTCCACCCGCGTACAAATTCACACGCACAACACGGGTGGTTGCGGGAAGCTAGGCCTTAGTCTCGCGTAAGCGGGCTGTCGTGCCAGTCAATTATTATTATTAAAAAATTATTACTACTTGTATACTACCACAGAATAAACAGTATACAGAAGGCGCATCTAAAATAATTTTGCGATTTCAATTCAATCGCGAGATCATTCCGACAACAACACGCAATGTTATTGCTTTCTTCAGCAAGCTAGCTTGGTTTTACTCGTGCACATTGAAATGGTGGTTGATTTGGCAAAGCGATCGCCAAGGCAAATTCAATAGGTAGTTGCAGCGCCAGAACTGATTAAACTTTTTTCTTTGATAATTGAGACGACATTGTAGCAAAAGTTGTCCACTTATTATCACTTTCTAATTGCGCCTTGGTTGTTCCAATATTTTTACACGTACATATATTAATTGTCGTTGTAGCCATTTTTATTTTTTACAACTTCTTTTTTACAAGCAGACCAAAAGAACTAATTAAATCCATTGATTTTAAATTTTCCCGTAGTGCTACCACCTTATTAAGGCGCCTTGGCGATCGCTCAATCAATTTTGCTATGCAAACTATACCTGTCCACTTCTTGTTCTTGTTTGTAAAAAAGCAAGCGATGAGCAAGCACGAGCCACCACCAACATGCAAGCGGCACATCGCTTTGTTGCCCAACAACAACAACCACAGTGTGTGGTGCGTCTCTGTTTCATACACCGCTCTCACAGCTTCTCAGTTTACGCTCCCCTTTACTGCTCCGCCCCGCATCGGCAAACCGGTCCTACCGCTGGAACCCCCAAATAACCTTGTACGTTCAATAATAAATAAATCCATAATGATATAAATAAGTAAAATAAATATTGAACAAATTCGCTTGCTTCATAAAATCTATAGTAAATAATTCCAATCAAGTAGCCCTGGCATTTTAAACGAAAACATTAACCACAGGGATGTGCGCTATGTTTCCTCGGTGGCAATGTGCTAGCGCTTTGGTAATGCACTTCGTTATAAAAGATGCGGGTTCAAATCCCCATAGGATTTTTTTTTAATCGGTATTTTTTACTTTTTTAAGGCACATATAACATATTCTTAATATTTACGACCTTTTTCAATTAAGACATTCATAAAAGTCGAACATACTGAATAATTATAGTATTCGCAATCAAATCACAGAAATTGAAAGCAGACATCTGAATCAAATTTTTATTTAGCATTTGCGAAACCTTGTTTACTTGCTCAATACTTTTTAAATCAAATAACTATAAATTAATGCGTTTTGAAAATTAAAAAAGTCATTGAATGCAAAAGAAAAACTGAACAAAAAAACCCACGACCATTAATTGAACCCCGACTGAGCAACTCTCTACGACGAACAAACAAGCACCACTGAAGACAAGAGCGCTAACGCACTCAACCATGGCCACCACCTCAACGCCCAGTTTTAACAAACAATTTTACAAACGAAGAAAAAGAAGAGACACTTTATTCCATAAAGATTTATCAAAAATGCCTCAGACAAATCCGGCTCCTTTCGGTATACAGAAAAACGTACATGTACACCTTGCAGCTCTGCTATTTACATTTCTACAGCTTTTGGATAGCAGAATGACTTTAACCGAAAAAGTCGATTCTATGTTAACAAAGAAAAAAGTGCTAACTTCACAAAATTAACAATTTTGTTGTAAACAATCATCGATCCGAATTTCAAAATAATATATAAAGTTATATTCAGGAAAACAATGGCTCCCCTTCAAGACGACTCGATTTTGGAGCAATGGTCAAGTCGTAGGGAAAAATTTCAAAAAATAATTAATAAAAATTGTCGGTTCAGATTTGTCTGCATTTCTCTGGAAATGTTCACAGCCTTCCTGGCTACCCTCTGACATAGCTGAGATATGTGGTCACATTTCCATTTTGGAGCAATAGCCAGCACAGTGGTCAGCCCGTATGGGGAAAAAATTCGAAAAATGATTAAAAAAAAACGTCTGTTCAGATTTGGCTAGATTTGCTCAGATATGTTCACCGCCGTCCTGGCCACCCTCTGATATAGGTGAGATATGCGGTCACATCTCCATTTTGGAGCAACAGCCAGCACAGTGGTCAACCCGTATGGGGAAAAAATTCGAAAAATGATTAAAAAAAAACGTCTGTTCAGATTTGGCTAGATTTGCTCAGATATGTTCACAGCCGTCCTGGCCACCCTCTGATATAGGTGAGATATGTGGTCACATTTCCATTTTGGAGCAATAGCCAGTACAGTGGTCAAGTCGTAGGGAAAAATTTCAAAAAATAATTAATAAAAATTGTCGGTTCAGATTTGTCTGCATTTCTCTGGAAATGTTCACAGCCTTCCTGGCTACCCTCTGACATAGGTGAGATATGTGGTTACATTTGCATTTTGAAGCACATTGGTGAGTCCGTATGCAAAAAAATTCAATAATAATCAAAAAAAATTGTCTGTTCATATTTGTGTTTATTAATGTCCACCCTCTGACGTAGGTGGGAAACACACCTTTTTGAGACATATTACTTTTTAAAGTTGTTAGTTTCGGTGGATCGCATATTACTGGCTTTTAAAAATAAGATAGTAAAAACAAGTTGTGTTACTTTCAAATATTTTTGTAACAGTTTTACTGGAAAGATAGTACTTACTTAAAAAGTATGGCAAATATTTTACTAGCTATTGCGCACAGCTTTGAATATCTACCTCTCAGAATGCGCAAAAATTTTTAAATAATGTTTTGGAATATGCATGTCTTTCAAATTTAACAGTCGCAAACAAATCTAGATGTCAGAGAAGAAAAATTAAAAACCAAGTTTTACTACATTTAGTCCCTTGTTTTCCGATTATATTGATGTGTTAGAGTGTTTTTAAATACTTATATTGATTTAATCGCACGGTGTTATTTCTGATGGTTATTACTTGCCGGGAAAGTAATAAGTTACGAGTACATTACTTTTTTCGGTAAAAGTAATAAAAGTAAGTTATTTATACTTACTACGTAAGATATTACTCCAATCATTGGATATTATGTCGCCTTTTGGACGTATGTTAGAGCGTCAGATAGATACTGTATTCAAAAATTGTTATCGTTGTGGAGAGAGCGAAAAGAACGTTTTAGTCGCTTTAGATGACATATAAGAGGTGAACCAGAAAAATTTTAGAATTTTTACGCATCCAGCATACGAAAATGTCAAGAGTTAGGAGCCTGGTATTTTCGAGTGAAAGTATCTATAAATATTGCAGTTTCTTGCTATATTAGCAGCATCTTGTATCTTTAGTCAACTTTAGCCAACATGTCCAGCCCACAAGAACGTTGGCGCAAATTAATACTAATACTGGACATTTACTTGACTGATAAAACAAAGTCTAAGCATTGCAAGGGAAAGCAAAGCGAGCGTAGCGACGGTTTATAATGTTATAAACAACGCGGGGAAACTCCATCTACAGAGCCGAAGAATCAGGCAGAAAAAAGGGTCCAAGCAACCCAGAAGTGCTGAAAAGGGTTGTTAGCACATATCGGAATAGCCCCACGAGGTCGACTGGAGATGTTGCAGTTGCAGCTGGCTAGTGTCCGACCGAAACCACTTTTTTGGGCCGAAACCGAAACCGAAACCGAATATTCGGTTTTTTTTTAATATTCGGCCGAAACCGAAACCGAAACCGAAACTTTCTAGTTGAAATAAAAATCACCATATCAAGCACTTTTTTCAACAAACGAATTTTACATTAAGTAAAAAAAGAACAAACAAACAAACATAGCATAAATAAATAAATACTTATTAATAAAAACAATTTATTCATTTTTTAAAAACGTAAACAAGAAGAAATCACCCTTTCGTACCTTACTCGATAATATTAAAAATTAAATAATTTAATATTGTATGCTAAAAAAATAAGTTTGTTTACATTGCTGGCATCTAAATTACTCCTCCTTTTACTATATATCTGCTACACAATAAAATGTAAAAAATATTCTAGAAAGTTTCGGTTTCGGCTATTCGGCCATTTTTTGGCCGAAACTGAAACCGAAACCGAAACCACTTATTTGGGCCGAAACCGAAACCGAATATTCGGTCGGACACTACAGCTGGCACATCGCAATCAACTGTGATGCGATATAAGCGAAGCCAAGGATTAAGGACCTACAAACAGCAGAAATTGCCTGGCGGGTCGGAAGCAAAAGAAAAAATAGCGAAGACGCGGGCTCGAAACCTGTATGACAATTACGTAACCAAGTACGATTGTGTGATTCTCGATGATGAAACCTACTGTAAGGTGGACTTCAAGCAGTTGCCTGGGAATGCCTATTTCACCACAAACAATAAGAATGGAACACAAAGAAAATACTCTCAAGTGAAATACACTAAATTTCCAAAACGCTTCATGGTTTGGCAAGCTATTTGCACCTGCGGTCTACGGAGCAAGGCGTTCATTTCGACAGGAACAATTAACTCTAGATTTTATAAAGAAGAATGCCTGCAAAATCGCCTTCTACGATTTATTGAACAGCACAACGGAACAGTTTTGTTTTGGCCAGACCTAGCGACAAGCCACTACTCCAAGTCAACCATGGAATGATATGAAGAAAATTGTGTAACGGTGGTCCCAAAAGAGGCAAATCCACCCAACTGCCCAGAACTTCGGCCTATAGAAAGATATTGGGCTGTAATGAAGCAAACCTTAAGAAAAACAAACAAAGTTTGCATGCATGATGTACAGTTCTGAATTCGATGGAAGCAAGCCTATGCAATAGCCACCGAACGTATTGTCCAGCCTCTAACTAAAAACGTTAAGAAAAATAGAAAAAATAATAATTATATTTCATAATTTTTTTTGTGAATTAGAGTTTAAGAAATGTATAATAAACTGCAGTTTATTTTAGTAAAATCACACTAGATATTACTTTTTTTAATGTGCCCTTAAAAATTCGAAATTTTTTCTAGTTCACTCCTTATGGTAGTTATCAATAAAGACTGTGTCATCGAAAATTTATTTTCATAAAAGTTGCAGATGAAGGCTATAGAAAATAGGCCATCGAAATATGTGAAAAAAAACTAATTTCAATATCAAAAACATCAACCAATAACAGGGTGTTTTGAACTCGCGATCTTCGGTTTGCAACCAGTACCAACGGTCCGTTGTGCCACTTAACGCAACAATTATCTTGGAATATGTGCTGTTATGTATAAAACATATGTTAATCATGTATATCTAATTATAGCAAATAACATTTTTCTGTTCAAATGAGTTTCGCCGTAAATGTTTCTCTGTTACGATTTCGCCGTCTTATGTTGCTTACAGACCCGTTTAACAGAAAAATTCGATTCTAACTTGAGGTTAACAGAGAGAATCGAGGCTAACTTCACATCGGTATGTGTACAGTATAAGTAATTTATTTTATTATTTAAATGCATATATGTAAAAGAAACAAGGCATATAAACAAAGAGTCTAAATACGCGTGTATTGCCATGGAATTTCCCTTCCTAAGCTGAAAAAATATTCTTTAAATATATTTTGAACGTATTTTGCTTTTGCGCACGTATTCCCATAGTTCCCTCTATGAATTGGCGGTATTGACTTCGTTTCGCCAACTACAAAAAAACGCATTAAATTTAAAAATCCTTCAAAAATATGTAGGTACTATGTATACATATATTCACCTGTAGCAAGAAATCGCAAGGTCACGGTGTGTGTCTTTTTTTGCGATTACCGGGGCCACTACTTGTAGCAATGCTTTAAAATTTGTGTATGACATTTGCAAAAAATTGCCATACGCCGCTGCATCACTATTTTATAATTCACCAAGTAATAATTGACTGGTACGACAGCCGAATTGTGCGAATTTGTACAGGGTTGGAAGGGACCTACAGTTTTATGCCGATTCCGAACGGCAGGTTGGGAGCTTTTTCATAGCCAATTTTACTCTCAGAGGTTTGCCATTTTCTGCTGAGAGGAGAGCCGCCGAAAGAAAAATTATTGTTTTTCTTTTTTTCGGTGCTAGCAGCAAGGGAGTCTTGAACCTGGGTTCGAGCGTCGCATTTGACTCGCGGCCCTACGCCCTATCCAGCTGAGCTACGGCGGCTAGTCACCAAGTAATTAATAATAATTTAAACAATTGACTGGCACGACTGCCCGCTTACGCGAGACTAAGGCCTAGCTTCCCGCAACCACCCGTGTTGTGCGTTTGAATTTTCACGCGGGTGGAAGGGACCTACAGTTTTATGCCAGTTCCAAACGGCAGGTTGGGAGCTCTTTCATAAGCAATTTTTACTCTCAGACGTTTGCCATTTCAGCTGAGAGGACAGCCACCGAAAGAGAAAACGAGTTTTCCCGTTATTTTTTTAGGTGTTATTACAGGCAGTATTTGAACCTGGGTCGCTGCCTTCGGCTCGCGGTCCAACGCACTTACCAACTGAGCCACGGCTAGTCACCAAGTAGCTCCCGATAAACACCCGCACTTTGCCGTTTCGCGATCCAATTTCGCACGCAACATTCCTGATTCTTTTTTTTATTCTTCTTCAAATAAACTATAACCGCAGCTGCTGCTTACTTCTGGCGCGCACTCATTTTTCCGAATTTCGTTCACAAGAATTAAAAAATTTTTCATACAATTTTGCTCTAGAGCTCTAGCCGATAGAAAAAATTGTCATAGTGTACATATATGTACTTTATTCAAAAAATGTGATGAAGTTGAAGTAGAAGAAAAAGTTAAATGGCTATTTTTAAAAGCACGAATGCATTTTCGCATTTAGCATCTAAATAAAACCTCGCGAAAATATTTATTTGTATTTCAATCCAAAACTTTAATTTTGCAGCTTATAAACGCAGCATTATGCCATGCCGCGATTATGCAGAGTGAAATATTTTTTGCACTTATAAAACCGAGACGTTTTCTTACTTAAATTGTGTAGTTGTTTCAATACTTTTTATTGAAAAGGCCTTTTTTTATTCCCCATTTTCCATTCTTCTAAAATACGACATTGAGCTAAGGGAGTGTCAAATCCGGCGTGTCAAAATGTACATCACCTTTTATTATTGCATCATGCTTGAAATCGAGAATTTCGATAATAATGTTGCCACTTTACCAAAATGTACCAAATAAATCAATGTAGTACCAATGTACTTTTTAATTTCAAAATGTATCAAAAAAGTACAATTGTACCAACAATATCAACACTGGTGTGCAATCATGTGCGGCGTGACGAGTAAAATGACCGTGCAAACGCAAGAAATTCGTGTCGTCGGACATGTTTGAAGGTTTTCAAAATTTTTTGATTTCTCTGTCGGCTTGACGAACATGTGCGACCGTGTAAACGGCTGTGTGACGCACATAGTGCATTTTGTCATTTGATCGGTAGACAGCGAGCAGTAGGATGGCGTCGCAAAAAAATGAAGTGTTATGGAAGGTTAGGTTAGGTTGAGGTGGCTGCCTCTGTATGAGACACACTTAGGCCTCTTAATGGGCCCGTTGTGATACCACAGATTCCACCCGTTTGAAATGCGTATGCAACACTGTTTTTTCAACATGTGATACACCACACATTTCAAACGGTGGGGGAAAGGGAGGGGAGCGGACCTACAGTTTAACGCCGAATCCGAACGGCGATGGGCAGTTTTTCTTTCACACTTGGAGGTTTTGCCATTGCCTGCCAAGAGCGCACTTGTGCGATTCTTGCCTGCCAAGAGCGCACTTGTGCGATTCTTGTAATTCTCATTCCCTTCATGTGGATAGCGACAGAAGTAGATGAATGTTTTTTCCAGCCCAAGCCGGAATCGAACACGGGGTGCTCGGTATGAGAAGCCAGCGCGCTACCCGCTGAGCTATCGAGGCCGACTTATGGAAGGAGTTCATTCAAGTGTATAGACAACATCCCGAACTGTGGAAAGTGAAAAGCGAAAAATATAAAAATAAATGTAAAAGAGACGCAGCATATGAGGTGCTTTTATGCAAATTTAAAGAAATTCATGCGAATGCGCGCGCCATGTTTCTTCGTCGACAGCAGCGAGACAACTGTGTGCGTACATGTTTGACCGTGTAAACGCTCATCGCACATTTCCCCCATCGCACATGATTGCAAACATGTGCGACCGTCTAAAGCAGCTCCCTGTCGGACCTGAGACAACCAGTTCCCAAAATTCATTGGTCTTTCAACTGGTTTTTTGTAGTCAATTGGGCAACTAGTTGTCCAAGTGACTGTCAGCGGATGCAGAAGTCGGTGAGTTCGCGTCTAATCGTTCACGTTCTGTGTGCGCGTTCATAAGCGAGAAGAGCACATAAAATGAGAAAAACGAAACAGAGGTGAGAGAAGCAAAAAAATACTGTTAAGGCTGATCTTGCGATTGTTCTGCTACAACAACAACGTAGAAATGTTTGCATTTTTCGAACTTTCTGTTTCCATGACACGCAGTTTGCTCGATTTGCATGTTTTATCTTGAATGATTTCAGTTAGAATTTTGCGTGGTTGCGTAAAGCAACGAATTGCAGCGGCAGCTGAAAGGTGTGTATAAATATATTTATTTATTTATTTATGTAATTATTTATCAATTCATTTATTTATTTATTTATTGCAGGCGAAGTCAGGATGTTGTATTGCATCAGGCCCCAAATAGTTCCGGCAGAAGTGTGTCAACAAGTCGAAGTTCATCTTGGTTCATCTTTAAATGCACCAAAAATTTTTTTATTCGCGATGATTTTTTGTTGTTATTTTTAAATATTTAAAATATTTTTAAAATAAAATAATTATTTAAAAAATGCACTGTTTTATTTCCTCCATAAAAATCGAGTGGTTAGAAAACTAATCCAGAATAAACTAGTTTTCCAAACTAGTCGCTTTGCAACTGGTTTGAAAACTGGTTGCTTCGGACTAACCTTGGACTAGTTGAAATGGATGCAGACGGGGACAATTGACCGTCGCCTAGGACACCGCCATGTTAAAAGGGTGAGTTTGCTCCAAGAAAACGAGTCGATTCTGAGGTCATATATGACTGTCAAGCGACTAGTTGAAAAACTAGACTTGGACCAGTCCGATTTCCGACAGGGAGGGGTCGGCAAAATTGACAATGAGATGGTGTTAGTGAGCGCAGAGTAATTTTTCTACACTGTATAAAATTAAACCGAAAAGCGAATACGAAACCAATCGCCAACACAAAAAAGCATACACACAAAAACTACAACAACAAAAACATCTATTTTTTTTCATACATAAAATTTCTTACAGCGTACACAAGGCAAAAATTGACACAGCCACCACACGTGTTGCTTCGTTGCTGTCTGAACAACGACTGATTGAAAGAGCGTAAGAATGCGTGTGCAGAGCGTACTGCTCGTATGAGTAAGCTTTGCCGATCAGTGGTCTAAAGCAGGGATCGGCAAAATTGACAATGAGATGGTGTTAGTGAGCGCAGAGAAATTTTCTACACTGTATAAAATTAAACCGAAAAGCGAATACGAAACCAATCGCCAACACAAAAAAGCATACACACAAAAACTACAACAACAAAAACATCTATTTTTTTCATACATAAAATTTCTTGCAGCGTACACAAGGCAAAAATTGACACAACCACCACACGTGTTGCTTCGTTGCTGTCTGAACAACGACTGATTGAAAGAGCGTAAGAATGCGTGTGCTGAGCGTACTGCTCGTATGAGTAAGCTTTGCCGATCAGTGGTCTAAAGGCCGCTTAACGAGCCAAAATGCTACCTGTACGCTGAATGCAATGAGTGATTAAAAGAACAGTTTGGCACGCGTAATTAAGTGAGAGAGTTTCGGAAAACATTTTAGTGTCTGATAAAAAATTAATTAAAATGGAGGTTGATGATGTGAGTTAATATAATATATTTAAATAAATAATTTAAATGTAATATTGATGTACACTAGTCAGAATAAGTTTGCGTACAGGCAAGTCTGTAGGTCCCTTCAACCCGCGTACAAATTCACACGCACAACACGGGTAGTTGCGGGAAGCTAGGCCTTAGTCTCGCGAAAGCGGGCTGTCGTGCCAGTCAATTATTATTATTAATTAAATTATTATTACAGGCAAGTCAAAATTATGTTATGATTAATTTTGACCTTCTCTGTTTATAAAAACGTATCCACTTTTTTTCATAGATGCCTTATAGCCTATTTCCACCGGGCCTTAAATGCATTTAACGCTTAAATGCATTTAACGACACATTTAAATGCTCTAATTCCCATGCAATTGTTTTTGTATCAGAGTGAGTTAACTCACTTTCAAAACTGAGTTAACTCAGTTTTTCCGTTTACAGACGTCTAACAGAATATGTTATGTTAAAAGCTGGAGCAATACTGACAAATGTACAAATTTTGATAGCATGCTTTACGGCGCTGCAAGAGCCGTACGAACACAAACGAAAGAGGGGATTCGAAATGCGTTCGGCGTGGTAGATTTTTTGCTAAGACAATTACTTTTTACTGAATTTTTCGTAAAAATCCATATCGTCTGTCATAATCAAAGTCAAAACTTCTATTATTTGCCAATAATAAATGCTGAAAGAGAAAATCAAAAACGTGGAACTTCTGACTAACCCTCTTGACATTAAAAATTCAGACAGCTCTGGTATCAATCAGCTGACAACTTTCATAAATGAAATAAACATTGACAAATGAAATAAATTTTCACAAATATGAAAACGCAGACATTCCTAGACTGTTGAGAAGGAAAGCGAATTGGTTTTCTTGCAGTAGAGGGGCTACAAGAAACCATACATAAGTATTCAAGGAGATGGCGGCGATGGGTAAGCTGTGGCTGCCCAGAAATAAATGCAGAATTTGGCTTGACCAACTAAAAATGTAAACAAAAACCAGCTGTTGGAGTTAACTCAGTTTCGGTGGAAACGCTTGACAGTTCTCAAGCTTAACAGAGCCCTTAAATTCATTTAAGCGCTCGGTGGAAATAGCCTATTAACTGCACTTTTTGTTCTGTTTTAGATGAATTAAAATAATAATTTTCCATATATTCGTATTTATTGGCCATATACTCACAAAACGGTGCAGAATACAAATTCCCGTACAAAACTAGTAACGGGAATGTCCGGTTATGCTTTTTATTTATTTTTTTTTTAAATTTGTATTCCATTGAACAGTAAACGGATTTGTAAATGATTTAAAACCGTATATGTGCTTGAAATTTTATAGAAAGCAATAGAATCCAACAGAAAACAAATTCAAAATGGATAAAAGGATAATCTTACTAAAACTTTCCAAAATTCACAAAAAATTTCATGAATTTGGGAAACTTTTGTCACATTCGTCATTTCAAAAATCCATCTTAAATCTCCAAAAAAAACAGAAAATCTTGCTGCGTTACTATGATCTGGCCATTTTCTTAAGCTACCCGAGAAAGAGGATTAGATTGTTTGCGATCAGTGCATCATAATCTAAGGCTAGTTGCATCCAATATCTTCAGAAATGTACAGAAATATTTTATAAAACCCAGTAGCACTGACTTTACAAGAAAAATCCTGAGAAAATCATATGTCCCCTACATAACAGCATGTAAGAAGCCCATATTTACAGAATTGCTTTCGTAAAAGAGTCCATCAAAAAGTCTAGAAAACCAGATTTCCGGGACGATATGTTGTTATCTATAGAAAGTGGGACGATTCATTATTATCTGATAATGATTTGGCATATTTGGCATTAAAAGGCATTAACTAATTTGACGAGGATCCTGTTAATAACAAAAATCTAAAATTAACAGTGAAGCATAGCATATGTGAGGATATGGTATGGGGCTGCATGTCAGGGAAAGGAATGAGCAGGCTGTTTTTTTATTCAGAAATGCTTCCGGGGGGTTATTTACATATTCTAAAAGCTTATGTAAGCCAAGGTTTTAAAACTTTGGCTCAGATTCCAACATTTCTTTTTAACCTTAGGACGCAATGCATACGATGCGAAGCTATGTTTGCTATTAACTAACTGAGCAAAGTTGAAAAAGTTCCTCCCTAATCGCTTAACGTGCATCTAATTGAGTTATATTGGTTTACTTGAACCCTGATCCCAACAACACTCCATCTTCAAAGATATAGTAAACCAATATAACAATTCAAGGACATAACAAAAGAACCGCTGAAAAAACACCGAATTTAATAAAATGTACGCCGAAACTTCTGCAGGCAGTTCAAGCGAGAAAAGAATATTCACAAAGATATTAATTTTTGGACAAAACTTTGTTTCAATTACATTTTAATTACATAACCTTATCTTGTACGCAAACTTTTTCTGAGGTAAATTCATAACATATTTTGTTTTTAGCCCTTCTTTTACAGTTTGGTCAAGTTTTTGATGTTATCATTTTAATGGAATAACAGAACTAAGTTTACGGAAGAAATAAACAATATTTTGTTTTTGAAAAATTACTTTAACTGATTTATTTTTCATATGAAAAAACTACGTACCCATTGTACGCAAACTTATTCTGACTAGTGTATATGTTGTTATTATTGTAATTTTTAGCCATCATTAAAGGAGTGTTCCCGTCTAGAATGTCGATTTTAGGCTGTTTTTCAAAATTATTTTGGAGCTACAAGGCAACATGCAATATTCTGGTTTTTTGCTTGTTGTTCCTTATTATTTGGAGAACAGAAACTCATATTTGTGTCAAAAAATTTTATTTTCTAAGTACAAATTTTCAATGGTCAATGTGACCTTATCACGCTGATTTTCACTGCTGGCCGATTAGAAATTTCGGGAACCAGTAATCTGAAACAGAAATGGGTATGCAATTATTAATCTGCAATAATATCCGCGGATGCTAAACCACAGTTTTAGTCAAAATGTTGATTAGAAACAAAATGGCGGCCATATGAAAAAAATTGTCCAGTTTTGCCACCTTTTTTTACCTTTAGAGTGCTTGAAAATATATTTAACAATAATTTTTTGATGAAAACTTTGGTTTAGCATCCAATGAAAACTATCTAGAACATTTTCCCAAAATTTCAAGTCGATACCTCTCATAGTTGCTGAGAAAAGTTATCGGCCAGTACAAAAAATGTGGTTTCGAGAAAAACGCGTTTCAAGGTATGCGCAATGTATCAGCGGAGCAAAAAGAGCTGAGATTACTTCAATTAACATGCAAAAAAGTGGGTACTGAGTTTGCGGATTGAAAAACGACTTTGGGGGGTGATAGTATATAGTACAAGGTACAATAAAACGCAAAAAAAAAATCGATTTTTTCAAACTTCTACCCGGGAACACCCCCTTAAAACAAAAATTTTGAAAAAAAGGAGATAGATGCACAAGTAAATATAATTTAATTTTTCTGTTCAAAGCTTTTTGTGTATTTACGCCCTGAAATATATCGATAAAACACAATAGTTTCAATTTAGGTGAAAATATTTTAGTTGAAAATTCGTATGAAATTTAATTTGAAATAAAAACCATTCGAAAAACTCAAAAATATGCGTGATTATTACAATAATAACAAAGCACTAATTGTTCTATTAGTATAACTTACTGCAACAAAGTCTCAGCTCTCATATGTCATGAACGCACATGTTTTGCTTCTCTTCGCTGGCACGTCTCATTCGATCTGTTTGCACCATGGCACAATAACAAGGTAGTGTTACGGGGGAGAGGATTTTATTTTTTTCTCATTCAGAGTTCGGTAGGTTGTCAAAAATTGTTGTTGGTTTTGTTTACATTCGGCGAACAGCATTGCCAGCCAACTCTTTTTCTGTGCAATTTGAAGCATTTTTCGATGCTGGCAAGTGAACCGTCCGTCCGATTTTGACAATGAACCGAACAAAAACACTAACAAAATACACGTGAATTTTTTCGCTCTTTCCTGCCACTACCTTGTTATTGTGCCATGGTTTGCACTGAGCAAGTGCAGTGCAGTGCCGTGCAAAGAGAGAGAGTGTCTTGAAAGCACTTTCAAAGCACAATTGCAGCTCTCTAGTATTAGTCAAGGCGAATAATATAAAATTATAATAGAAATAAATACTTACCTATATAAATTATCGATAATATAAAATTATCGCAATTTTAACTGAACATTTGGCTTTCGAAAGATGCCATCTCATCAATACACTTGTGACTGATTTTTTTACTAAAAGACGTATTTTAAACATCAACCACTCCCGGTATTCACCTGATGCGGCACCGTGCGACTTTTACCTAAAAAAAAATGAATTTGCCAGAGTCCATCTGAAATTTTCATATAAATGTCGTCTTTCAAGTCCCTGTGCATCTACTTGATTTATATCTAATTAAGTAATTCAGTAATCGCGTTTCCAATTTACCACCAAAACAACACGTGTTGTGGCTTACTTTGCAACAGATGCATACGTTTTTTCCTTTTACTTTTTCTTTTTTTTGCTTTGCGCTTGCCGAACTTCCCATTATTTTCTTCCTTTATACGGAAGACCCTGACTTAACCCCTTACCCTTTGACCCTGGCTTTATGTTTCCTGGTAGTAATGTAATGTAATGATAATGGGTAGGGACAGTGCCCTTGCGCACTGCAACCTAGTAGGTTTATTGTGCCCCTTCCTGGTAGTTGCATACGATTCCACACATTCGACGGTTTCGTAATTATAACAAAGGATTTGATTTGAGAAAAATTTGATTGCAAAATATTCAACTTATGTTTAAATTATATTGCAGACTTTTAAAATGTCACGTATTTTTGTTAAGCCCGTACAACTGTCACGCTTATTCAGTGCCAGCAACATCACTTTTGTGACAGAAATGCCTATACATACTCGTATGTGCTGCAAGGAAATGAAACGAAATCTTAAGATGAAAAAAATGCTATGAAGGTCAAGGTACTTGGGGAAAATTTTTCAGCAACACTGCGACTGTCACTACACATTTCCATATGTGGCTTCACAGCATCATTAATTCCACAAGCAAAACAAGCAACAGCCGCGGCAAAACCGCGGCGAAACGAACCAGAGCTAACGCCCGGAACAGCGCATCGTTAGGACGAATTTAGCGATTTATTTGGAGCGGAAACGCACGCAGCCAAGCGAAGCTTACTAGAAAATTTCCACAGATTTTGATTTATAATCGTTGCGGTTCGTAGCAACTGCGAACCATGGATTGCGGCGACAGGCAAATCGCGAAACCAAAACAGCAGTGAGCACATGAGTGTCCTTAGGTAGGGAGGAGAGCGAGTTAAAGAAAGATACAAGTCAGCCACCTGCGCACAGCCACGCGCCGAGTGCCAGTCATTCCAGTCTCAAAGTTGTGCACTATTAACAATTCACACTGTGTGGGCAGTGCTGATATGCGGGCAACTTCGCAGTCCTTCGTCGTATAGTTTAGAAGTGCTTGGCTTGAGCTCACTTTTACTTGTTTAAACTAGGTCGTCGCTGTTGTTTTGCTCTCTTCATGCGCGGCAATGATGGGATTTGTCAGCACAGTGGTCTAGATGTTCGCAATTCATTACATAAAGCTGTGGGAAAGCATGAATTACAGTGGACCCTCGGTTAACGTACACAATTGGTTCCAGCATCTTGTTCGTTATGCGAAACGTTCGTTAAGCAAAACCATTATTCCCATATAAATCAATGTAAAATGAATTAATGCGTTCCAGGTCGAAAAAATACACTCTAATATGTTTCAATTTGAACTTTTATTGAAAGAATGTAACATTCATTTCAATAGTTATTTTGGCTCTTTTATTTTTCTCTTTCTCCGAATCTTTTTTTGAAGGCATTACGTATGTTAACGAAATGTTCGTTATGCGGGGTGTTCGTTAACCGAGGGTCCACTGTATTCAAATAATTTGGACAATTTGTGATGAAACTACCATTGAATTTTGAAAATACATTTTCTTAAGCCTTAATTTTGGCCACAAAATTTTCCGTTGGTTTGATTAACCCTCCTTTAGATATTTCATCAACCCACGTATATGTGGGTTCCTTTGAAATATATTTACTTAATCCTAATTTTCGTATTAAGTACCCAGACAAATACTCTAAGGCATCCTCATGGAGGCACTCAAAGTCTATTGACTCCGCGGCACCGACATCTTCTGAAACTTGGTCTTCCTCATTTGGAGGCAGACAACTTTCTAGCTCCACTGAATTAAAGTGTAGCCACTCAGTCTCATCCGCTTCGATGTTACCGCGGGCTGCTAGCGTTTCCGTATTGCGAGCTTTAAATAAAAGAAACAACATTTTACTTAAGATGTTATCATCTGAAAGCGTGCATATAACATACTTACCAAGTAAATACTTTCGCAATCTATACTTAAATTGCATTGGGCTAGGGTTGTCGAAAAGACCGCCTTTAGCACGCATTGCGCCAAAAAAAATGCTCAGTAACATCCTGGTTTAATCTGTACGTCAAGATGTACTGCAGGCCATACTTCTGAACATAGTTGCCCTCTTAGAGAATTATTGTTCAGAAGTATGCCTTTTTGGAAGGGCAGCAGTGATTGCCTTCCAAAAGCGCGTGTTTGCTGCATCCATTTTGTGAAGGATTTGCATTTGATGCTGCAAATCCATCCCGAACGGCTTCTTTGCGGGAAGTGATCGAAACGATGAGAACTTCGAATTGAAAACATCAAACCATTCGTTGATGCTTTCAATGAAGTCTGCTGTGTTGCACGCGTTATACACGTCCAAGCCTAGACTGTAACAGCGTCGAATCGCGCTCGCAGTACTATTTGAAAATAGTTGTGCTGCTAATTTGACTCTTTGGCGCCCGGCATGATGCACCGTTAGATGTTCCTCGGTCAGTTTGTGGACGATGGAAGCATCTGATCCTGACGTGTATGTCAGCAACTGGGCGATAGTTCTTGTTGTCAGCACACTTTGCTGAAACACAAAGCCACTATCAAGGAAGTGGTTTCTCAAAAGTTTGAGAAGATGTGGTGCGTCGGCAAAAACAAAAATTTTGCCTTCGCTTGCCGGATTCGGAAACCACGTTTGTTCTAATAAAAAGGTTATATTATAAGATGTAGGAAGCAAAAACAAAACCTTTTGACCTACCGCTTGATATGTTTAGTTCCTTCCAGAGATGCTGATTTCCAGCACCCATGTCGGAGACGATTGCCACTACCGGATAACCTGCCTCTTGAAGCATTGTGATCGCATTGTTCAAAATAACTTTCGTCATTTTGCAATCGTATGCATAAAAAACGGGCTGCTTCCATGACGATTTCAGTCCTCTTGCAATGATCATTTGCACGTAATTGCAAGGCGTTCGCACGACGTCAGAAAGACTGTCGTACTCGTACAGGGATTCGACTTTCATCTCGTCGAAGGAGAGAATGCAAAGTCGATCCTCCAGAGGTGTCTCGTTAACGCTTCGCATTACACTTATAGAAAAGTGTAATACCCCATCGTCAAATGTTAGTTTTTGGAGCCATTTCGCCACAGTGGACTCGCATGGCAATGGAAACCCGCTCTTGACTAAATGGGTATACGCCCTCGGTCCCGCCGAGTGCAAGGCTATGGCCGACGACATGTCGCTCCACGTCCAATGAATTTTCTTCATTGGAGATTCAATTTTACGAATCTGGCCATCCGTAAAAAAAGACTTGACTTTACAGCGAAAATTCTGCAGCTCAGCTACTTGAGCTCGTAATTTTGCAACCTCTTTTTCGAGGATGGCCACCTGGTGATCAGCGTTTGAGCTTACGTAGCAACTACATTTGTTAAAAACAACAAAAAACAAATCACTGAGATGCCGGCCGCATTGCACATATCACTACAATATACTCACTCCGTCTGCGTTGATGCGTCAACGAAAGTAACGTCGGCGTTTCCTTCATTCCAAGCATTGATGCTCTCAATTGCCATTGGAACAGCATCGATGGCAAGCTTTACGCGTTTCTGGTCGGATCCAGACACGAAGTCGGCGCTCGAAAAGTGCAAGGCACAAACTTTTGACCCATGGTTTAAATTCAAACCACAGGCCGCACTCCACGCTAATCTTTTATTTTCCTCCTTCGGGACATGAAATAAACGTACGCCCTCATGTGCCCACGTTTTGTGGCATAGCGCACAGCTTGATTTGGGCATTATAAATTATTTTTAAATTCGCGCAGCGGTTATTTTGACCAAAAATATTTTGAATTTGAATTTCAGTTTGAGTTTGTTTACGAAAAAATCAAAACAAACAAACAAAAATTTGCCTAGTAATGCCCACTTTTTTTTTGTGAGAGATTGTAGGATTTTTAATACCATTTTTCGTTTTTTACTTGTAAAAGAAATAGTATGCGTTTCAAGAAGCATTACTGATTTGCTAAGGGAGCGAGAATTGTCAAAGTAGAACGAGACGGCGT
Source organism: Melieria crassipennis (assembly GCA_963668005.1). Taxonomy (NCBI): domain Eukaryota; kingdom Metazoa; phylum Arthropoda; class Insecta; order Diptera; family Ulidiidae; genus Melieria; species Melieria crassipennis. The sequence goes on along the minus strand of OY764963.1, from coordinate 31,951,723 downwards.
TCAATGTACATCACCTTTTATTATTGCATCATGGATTTCAAGTAGTTACAAATTATCTTAGAAACTAAAGACAAGGATAACCACTAAGTACTCGTAGTTGTCCTTTTCTACCTCATAGGACCATGCGTTTCATCATTAGTGCATATTCATATCGGTGCGTGTTGATTTTTTCCCCGCCATGCGCGAACTTATTTGCATACATTTTGAATTTTACAAAAAAAAAGACGTTGCACGCTCACAATGGAATGAAACAATTTGTAAAAAGGTAATTTAAGTAAGTTATTAAATTTATAAATGTAATAATATTTCTAATTATATGTAATAGCGCTGCCCTAAAATAGCAATTCAAAAGCAGCCAATGTGAGCCTCAGCGATTCTGATGCGTTAGTATTTCAAATGCATTTGTTTATGGGTCTTACTAATAATTACACTGATCAACAGCAAAATGGCTTTTCTGGTTCTGACATCAGTTCTAGGGTAATTAGGGACCGCTGATTTCGAATCCGCAAACCGTTTTGAAAACTTAGTTTCCGTTTTCCCAAAAAATGGGCGTGTCACTTTTTCGGATTTTCCCTGACTTTTTTCACGTTTGGGATTGTAATTTCAAAACCAATACACCGGTTGACATGATTTTCACTTTGTGGCATTTACAACACCTCACGGCTTCTTTTCCAATGTAATTTATTTGTATAAGTTTTAAAAATCCGCGGCAATTGGACCTCAAACTCGGAAAATATGGAATTTCAAGGCGTTTTCTTTGATGTTAAAAAACAAACACATTTTTCGTAAATCAATTATCGAGTTATGTATAAAACGAAAGCGGAAACATGAAATTATGCAACACAGCCAAATTTTTTGGCGTGAGTCCCATTCTCATCGAAATAATAGCAAAAATGTACCATAGTCAAATTCAGTCGTTTTCCTTAAAAAATTAAGGGCCTCAAAATATGCTCTTTTATATATTCCATTCACTGTCTGGAATACAAGCGAAAAACAACAAAATTTTGAATTGCTTCAAACAAAACAAAATTAAAAACTTTGCATATTTTGAGGCTCACTTTTTACAGGAAAAAAAATGAAATCTGTTGATAATGACTTTGGTACATTTTTGCTATTATTTCGATGAGAATGGGACTCACGCCAAAAAATGTGGCTGTTTTGTATAATTTCATGTTTCCGCTTTCGTGTTATACATAACTCGATAATTGAGTTACGAAAAATGTGTTTGTTTTTTAACATCAAAGAAAACGCCTTGAAATTCCATATTTTCCGACTTTGAGGTCCAATTGCCGCGGAATTTTAAAACCAATAACAATAAATTGCATCGGAAAAGAAACCGTGCAGTGTTGATAATGCAACGAGGTGAAAATGATGTCAACCGGTTTATTGGTCTAGAAATTACAATCCCAAACGTGAAAAAAGTCAGGGAAAATCCGAAAAAGTGACACGCCCATTTTTTGCGAAAACGGAAACTAAGTTTTCAAAACGGTTTGCGGATTCGAAATCATTCATTACCCTAGAACTGATGTCAAACCCAGAAAAGCCGACCAAAATCGGAATCAGAATCAGAATCGAAATTTGTTGCCCTGTGTTATTAAACATTTTAGCAAAGAACCAAGCCGTGAAAGGTACAAAGTGCCTTTTAGGCAACATTGGAAAGACAAATTTTCGTGGCTGGAAGAAGAGAAATCACCTCAAGGAAAAAAGTATGCAATATGCAATTGATCGCGTCGGGGGCCTTGTTCACATTCAGCGCCATGCATCGTCCGAAAGCCATATCCGAGCGGAGAAATTGGCTAAGAACACACCGAAGTTGCCGGAGTAGATTGCTTCCAATTCAGTGTTGGACCCGGCAACATATGCGGCAAACAAATTGGAGGTAAAATTTAGCCTTTTCGTGGCAGAGCACAACCTGCCATTCGCGGCATTGAACCTTTTAAAATATTGTGTATATGATTCACGAATCATTCAGTAGTTTTGTATAAATAGAATCAAAGCTCAACAAATAATTGTTGTTATAACATACAAATTTTGAAAGATTTACTTGAAGTTGAAATACCAAATGATCTCAAAGAAACGAATGAGTTCTTAAACTAAACAATGTGCAAATAAGTATTTAAATTTGTTTTTTATGAATGCATTTTGAGATTAAAATTTTTTAAAATTGGATTAATATTGAAATGAAATACTGAAGCTTAAAAATGCATTTTTTAATAAAAAGAGTTGGTACGTTTTTGTCTACTTTAGTACATTTTTTTTGGCCTCTTGGTACAAAATGGGAAAACTCATTTATCAACACTGGTGCACACTGCACCAAATCACACTGCAAAGTATATTCTAAGTAGCTACACTCTTTAACAACCGGACGTCGATTTTTTCTGAAGGCTCCTGTCAAATTGTTGTTGTTCACGTGTAAAACTGTCACTGTGGTGAATAAGTACATTAACTTTTAGGTTTGCGGGCTCTTGACAAACCCTGAAAAACTGGAGTTTTCATGAATTTCTTAAGTGTAGTTTAAAACGATATTATGCTTCGGACACTGACTTTTTATGCTGATATGAGCAGGGAAAAGAAAATTTAGTGTCCGACCGAATATTCGGTTTCGGTTTCGGCCAAATAAGTGGTTTCGGTTTCGGTTTCAGTTTCGGCCAAAAAATGGCCGAATAGCCGAAACCGAAACTTTCTAGAATATTTTTTACATTTTGTTGTGTAGCAAATATATAGTAAAAGGATTAGTAATTTAGATGCCAGCAATGTAAACAAACTTCTTTTTTTTAGCATATAATATTAAATTATTTAATTTTGAATATTAGCGAGTAAGGTACGAAAGGGTGATTTCTTCTTGTTTACGTTTTTAAAAAATGAATAAATTGTTTTTATTAATAAGTATTTATTTAAATATGCTATGTTTGTTTGTTTGTTCTTTATTTACTTAATGTAAAATTCGTTTGTTGAAAAAAGTGCTTGATATGGTGATTTTTATTTCAACTAGAAAGTTTCGGTTTCGGTTTCGGCCGAATATTAAAAAAAAACCGAATATTCGGTTTCGGTTTCGGTTTCGGCCCAAAAAAGTGGTTTCGGTCGGACACTAATAAAATTAAATATTTATCTCAAAAATTTGTTGCCTTCCAAATAGAATTATGAAACAATTTCCATTAATTTCGAATGTTTTGCAAAAGCAACTCTGCCCGGCAATAAATATTCACCACAATTATTGTCAGTTTAAAATTTGAATTTGAAATTTAACTTTTATATTTTTACACAAAAGTTGACTGGACACAAGAAAATTTTGTGTTGATCGGGGGTTGTTAACAATGAAACGCGATATGTTGTAGCGCTGCACGACTGAGAGTATATGGCTGTGTGCGCTCAACATCACCGGGCCGCGCTCTACCACGAACAACTCCTCCAGCATGGCCAACTCAGGCAGCAGCCCGGGCGGTCGCCGGCCAATGAGTTGGCGCCACACTGCAACACAATCGTCGGCCAGTAGAAGTTTAGCACCGTCCACAGAGCTGGAAACAGCTCCACCGCAAACGTCTACCGACCAACTGCAGTGAGTGCACCGGCGATTTGGCCAGGGGCGATACAGACCGCAGCTCTAGACGAAAAAATTTTCAATGGCTCACATTTGTAAAAATAATTTTGTGAGCAATGACAGTTCGATTTTTGTCTTCGTGGTGAATATTTACACATTCTGCGGTGAAGGTGGCAATTGAAGTTGATGTAGAGTCAGGGGCGGATTTAGAAATTTGCCGCCCCTAGGCAGTTGGTAAAATTGCCGCCCCCCAATTTAAAATTTCTTGAATGGTGGAATTAGTTTGGTGCGAATATTTTTTTTTGTCCTTGCGCCTTCTTTATGTTTATTTTCTTGGCTAGTATAATTCGTTTTTTTTTTTTTGCTTGGGCATTCTTTCTTTGCTTGTATACATCGGTTGTTGTTGTTTTTGTTTTTTTTTTTTTGCTTACGCATTCTGTATGTTTATTTTCTTTCCTTGTATAAATCGGTTGTTTCTTCGATTCCGACATTTTACACTTAAAATGTTGGTTTCCCACGAATTCAACAAGTTTTCAAAGTTCCCGCTTAAATTTGCCGCCCCTCAATTCTTGCCATTTGCCGCCCCTCAATTCTTGCCGCTCTAGGCGACTGCCTACAATGCCTGTATGGTAAATCCGCCCCTGTGTAGAGTTGATATTTTTGTTACACATGTTGAGTATAGAAATGTTGCAAAATGGATAGTTTTACAAAAGTTTTTGATTTTATTTAAAATATTTTAACCACTTCAGCTACATTTACATATTCAGCCATAGATACAGAAATGTTCTATTGAACTCAAATGCGTTCCGAACTCAAATGCATTCCGATTTAAAAATAGCGCATATAAATGTTGAACATTAATATATGTTGGTAAACAAATTTTAAGTGCTTATTAAGAGTTACGAAGATACACAAAATTATATTTAAATAAAATTCTTGACATAATTTATAAGAAATAACTTTTTCGCTAGCATTTTTCCTTGCACTGGAGCAAAATTACATTGACATTGATTCCGAATGTTCAATGTTTACATAATCAAATTGCCTGCACAAAAGCAATTTCAAAATTCTTTTGTTTCAGTTAATTATATTAGCACCTATTGAATTACAAATACAAATACGTATCCATCTAAAGATATTTATTTTCCCAAAAAATGCTTACAAAATGCTCGTTTCGAAAAAGTAGTAAGAAAATTAAGTATTAAATTTACTACCAAACCCAACAGAAAATCGCATCGGGGTTGACCGTGTTACAGACTTAGTGTACCACTGACAGCTCCAAAAAAGAGTGTCGCTACTTAGAGTATACTTTGTCACACTGTGTGTAGGGAGAAATGAATCATCCATTGCAGCTCTTTAACTAATACCCATCCAGATGACGACAGGCGCTTCCGCCGCTATTTTGAATAAATAAAATAAAAATAAATAATTTTTTCAATACCTCAGTATTTAGTATCTATCTTCCTCTGGTGATAGTCCCTTTTTCGAAAAAAGGCCTAACTTCGACGATTTATTTTGCGACTATGGAAAATATTAGAACATTTCTGTCCAGAGGGTTTATTAAACACATACTGAGGTACCCAAAAAAATTTATTATATCTTTGAACTTTTGATGCAGAAAATAGCGTTGGTCTTTTGGTAACCCCTCAAAATAATAATTTTTTTTAAAAACGATAAATTGAGAGATGTTGGCGAAGGCACGAAAAAAGCATTTTTTTAGTCATATTTTGAATATTCTGGAAAATATATAACCTTTTCAAATTATTGATTTATTATTGATTATTTACGAAGCCTAAAGACGAAATAACCACAATCAAGGAACGTAATCAGTTCTGTCCAGAGGGTTTATTAAACACATACTGAGGTACCCAAAAAAATTTAGTATGTGTTTTATTCAAAATGGCGGCAGTGGAAGTGCCTGGGATCACCCGGGTGGGTATTTGGTATACAAAACAACAAAAACACAATTTCCGAAAAAATATTTATGTTATTGAAAACTATTTTCGAAACCACGGGATCATACTTTCATAATCAAACATTTTTATTTGATAAGAGTGAGTTCAATGCTCTTAATAGCCGTCTGTACAGGAATTATATCTCAACTTTCGAGGCGAGCATCAAGTCTAACCCCAAAGCTTTTTGGCGATTTATTAAATCCAAAAAAGTGAACTCTAGTATCCCCTCTGCACTGCACAGTTTTTTAAATCAAACTTCCTCCCTAATGATCCACTCCCGTCCGAAACGCGGATTTATGCTTCCCTTGACTTTGGTGCTTTGGCTTTAAGGAGGTCGTCTATGTAGCGGCCTGATTTTCGAGCCTGATTTTCAAGATTTATTACGAAGGAACGAAAAAAGATATTCACTCACTTTTTTTCTGTTTTTTGTTTATTTAATCGTAATCTTTCAAGTGGCAAGGTCATACGAATTATATTTCTACATATTCGAGTGCAGGATGACCTTGAACGTGCCCTCATCAGAATTTTGATATCAATTTCCCTGCACGATTTTGGGCCAACCACGTAACCTACAACAAAAAATGAAACTAATCTGTAATTGATATTACATCAGCTATGTTTAGACACGAGCTTTTTGTAAAATTCAAAAATGTCTCGAAATGGTGGAAATTTTTGAAAGAAAAGTTATTTTTTCCCCTTTTTTCAAATGTTTATTGCATGTTATAATAAAAAAAAACAATATTTTGTTAAAAGCTCGTGTCTAAACATAGCGACATGTTTTCTGAGCAAGTAAAAAAAGAAATCGAATCGATGCGTGTAAAACTTTTCTTAAAATTGTGCAAGTAAGTAAGAAAAATACGACTTTCGGGAAAACGCGTTTAAAGTTCACAGAGAGCGCGCGGAAACACCGTGAGCGAGCGTGCTCAATGCTCTACAGCTCAATAACCGTGAAGAGTTTACCCAAATCCTTTGGAAATAACATTCATCACGTCTTCCAAATGAAAATTATGTAAAAAAAAAAACTGATTTTTTAAAACTTTGTACGTAGACGACCCCCTTAAGTACCGAGGATGTGCTGCCTGGTATCTCTTCACTAAAGGCTTCTTCTAAAACGGATGTGGGGGCCTGTCTGCCATTCTGCTAAAAAAGTGTTCTTTGTCGCTTGCATATCCATTGAAATGCTTGTTTAATAAATCCCTTTCTACGGGTGTTTTTATTTACGCGTGGAAGGTTGCATTTATCACGCCAATTTTTAAATCTGGGAATAAAAATGATGTTAATAACTACAGGCCTATCTCCAAATTGTCATGTATATCTAAACCGTTTGAATGCATTGTTAACGAGAAGGTATATTTCGCAGTTAAAAGTCTGATTTGTCTCAATCAGCATGGCTTTGTTCCTGGTCGCTCTACTGTTTCTAATCTCGCGACTTTCGCGCATGATTGTATCTCCGCCTTTAACGCCGGATGTCAAGTTGATACCGTCTACACGGATTTCTCAAAGGCATTTGACAGGGTATCTCATCGCATTCTGGTTCTTAAACTAGCCCGGCTTAATGCAATGTTGTTGCATGTGAATGTGTAAGAAAAACCGTTTTTCGATTAAAAATGCCCAAATTTGGAACTCAGCGCATGTTCACTATATTATTTGATCAAAATATAAAATAATTGCCCATAGATATTGTATTGAAAATCAATCGAAATTTTCGAAATTTTCAAACATTGACAAATTTTGAACATTAGCGACCTTTTGAACTGTAATAACTATTATGTACTATAAAATAAAAAAAATTAATTCCCTATACATTATTGTGACGATAGGACACTGTCGCTGTGCAAGGCACCCGGTCGATGTGCCGTGCACTAGAATGCTTTTACGGGCATACTTTTAGGCACGCACTTTTAGAATACGGCCGACTTGCTAAAATTTCTCTATAACAAAGATGACTCGCGATGGTCATGGAAATTTTTAGTCCAATTGGAATGTGCGAGAACGTTCGGCGCGACAAGCACACAAGTATAAAAGGCAGCCGGGTACAGCGCAGAGTGAAAGTTTTGTTTAAGCAAAGAAAGGTGCTACACGGAGTAGTCCAATAAGTATTAAGTGTAAATTTCTAAATAAAGTGATTGCTGGTTTTTGACCGCGTTTAAGAATTTAGTGTGTTTTATTTCGAAGCACAATCCAGAGAGACGAATAAGCTTACAGAACTGATTTTCGTAACAGTACTTTTAATTTTTATAATTTGTAATTTTTTTTTTGCCTTACTGTCGTATTTTTTAAATTTCAAAATTAATTGATTGAAGTTGAAACTCCCTATTTTTTCTATTAACCAGGTATATTTTTACCTAAATAACATTTAAGCAAGGAAGAGAAATTGTTGCATTCACAATTTCTAGTTTTTTTACATTCTTACACACACAAACATACAGATACAAACACTCATACAAAAATATAAACAAAAATATTAAAAACATTTTATTAACTACCACAGCCCTCGAATATCCTCTTTTTTGCATCATGATCTGGCCAGACCACAGAAGAGATAAAGAAAACTAATCATGCCAGCAACCGAAAATACTTCAAACGCGTAAAAAAATACTTCCACTGATAAGGAAAGTTTGTGGGCAAGAGCCTACCAATTTTAACCTCTGTTTTGTTGTTTTGTTTTTGTAAATTATTTCATAAACCGTTGCTGCAGCAGGTTGGCTGCTGGTGTTGCATGCTTTATAGCAGTCGGCGCCGGAGGACAAATTAATTTGTTTCGCTGATTTATGGAGACGCCAAATAAAGCAAATAATAAACCTTCAACAATTCTATATTGTTACATTAAATTGGATAAATGAATTTGTACACCAAAGTCGATCTATCCCCCCTGACCCCTCCTCTGGGGACGTCACGGTTTCTGAGCAAAAGCAAAAAATCATTTTTTATTTGCACACACCTTAAAAATTGTGTTCAAAAATTGTTAACATTATAGATGGAAGACAATTTTCTACGAGGGTAGTTTGAAAAGTCAGTGACTTTTTTAATGTACCCGCGTAGTAGTTTTATATGCAACCCTGCTACTGTCAACTACCATCAGTGATGGAGTTTGGGCCCAAGAGTATCGTATCAAACATCAGCATAGGAGTGTACCATATTCAAGCAAATTGTATAAATTTTTTTCCAAGCTCCCAATTAAGTGAAAGGCCAATTTAATAAAATTTTTATTAATAAACAGTTTAAGAGTTGTATTCGAAACTAAACACATAAAATTCACTTCTAATTTACGCAAGAAACATATACCTATATGTACTTTATTCTAAATAGGAATCATTCTCATTATCTTCAAGTACATTTGGATAGGATAAGTCAGTAGGTAGGTAGGTAGCAGCGACTGCGTGCTCTCAGAGCACACTCAAGTAGCACTATGTGCCGTTTTGTTGTCGCCTCCTCGACTGGGTCTTTCCTGCGTTGGAGAAAATACTGGGCTCTAAAGCCAACCCGCATCGTCCAAATAGGACTTGATGCATTTTAGTCTTATTTCAGACAGATCAGCTAGAGAGCTAATCAGACTGTTCCCCAAGGAATTTAGTCTTTTAAATGCTAAAGCAGGGCAGCCGCAGAGGAAGTGTTCGAGTGTCTCACTCTCGTTGGTTTCTCTGCAGCTTCTGCAAAAGGGGTTGTGGGGGATTCCCAATCTTGCTGCGTGTAGGCCAATCGGCCAGTGACCCGTGATCACGGCCGTTAGCCTAGAAACATTCCTACGAGAATTTAGCAGCAGGTCGTTGGTTCTGTGGGAGTCATAGCGTGGCCAGATATGTCGAGCCACTCTGCAGCTGGAAAGATTGCTCCACCTACTATCCGCCTTCCTAAGGAAATATTCCTTTATCTGTTTTAGCCTTGCACTTAAAGGCGGTGCCACCCTTTCGGGCTGTGAGTCCATGGCGGATCCCACCTTGGCCAACTCGTCAGCTGACTCGTTTCCGCTGATACCCACGTGACCGGGTATCCAGCAGATGGTAAGATCCACCCGGCCGCCCACCAACCCTAGCAATTCTTTACAGTCTCTGACCAGGATAAGTCAGTAGGAAGCTTAAAATCATAACATTTATTACTGGCTTTTGAGAAATCTTTCGTTTGTATTAACCCATTAAAACCTGACCCCAGAAAGGCTTGTGCGATTTCCTTAAAATTTTACACAATCTTATTAATTGACCTAATCAAGAAAAAAAATCAAGCAAAAAATTCATACCATGTTTTTTTTTCGTCATCGGAAAATCGTTTTCGTTTCGGAAAATAAAATGTGCCAATAAAATATCAGCTGCTTGGATTTTGACATTTTCACGCGTTGCGTTGTATGAAAATTGGCAGTGTTTAGGCCCAACGTTGCATTCGCGCAACATATAACTTAAAGCACTAAGGGATTTTGATAGGTTTGAAGAATAAGTATTTTTGACTGAATTTCAAAAATTCCCCAAAAAAAACCTTTGACTTTGGATCGAAAAAAACGTATGAATATTTAAATAATTTTGAAATTTGAGTATGGCAGAATCTAAAACGATCAATTCTAATCCAATTCTACCCATTTTCAAGTCTTATGTCTTTATGAATTACTTAATATAGCGAAATTCCCAAACGTTGCGCAAACGCAACGCTCAGGGCTTAATGGGTTAAGGACGAATCAGTGCTTAACCCATTTTCGGCCGCTGGTCGATTTTTCGACCAGCCACTTTGAAGGAGAGTAGCTCTGCACTTAGACATTATATCTTTGAACTTTTGATAGAAAATAGCGTTGGTCTTTTGGTAACCCCTCAAAATAATAATTTTTTTAAAAACGATAAATTGAGAGATGTTGGCGAAGGCACGAAAAAAGCATTTTTTTAGTCATATTTTGAATATTCTGGAAAATATATAACCTTTTCAAATTATTGATTTATTATTGATTATTTACGAAGCCTAAAGACGAAATAACCACAATCAATTGATATCCATAAGATTATGAAAATATTTTTACCTCTCAGCACCGCGTACTTTTCAGTGATCGAAAAATCGACCATTGGCCAGAAGTCGTCATGTATGTACATATATAAGCCAACAATTGTTTGTTTTCATGCTTGATTATTATTTGACTAAAACTATGTACATATATATTTGTTTTTATTTGAAATTGAATTTTTATTAATTTATAAAAAAATTTGTTAAAAAAAAACCCAAAAAAAAATCAAAAATATTCTTGATTAAGGTCCTAAATGTAAGTCCTTAAAAGGAATTAAAAAAATATTGGCTATTTCTGGTGGCGGCCGAAAATGGGTTAATTGTAAACGGTTTCGGTTTGCTTTTGATTAAATTTTGTACAGGGAATACGCGCTCTTCACTGGCTGAAGAGTGGGGAATAGATAAAATACCTTTAACAACTCTTAAAATGTTTTTGAAAAGACGCTCGTTTGATTCATTTTTTAGGCAAGAAACTTTTTCCTAAAATTCAGTAATTCCAACGTTTTAAAATACTTTAGTTCTTCATATTCTGATAGTGACCTATACTCATCGTTAATTTCTTCGAGATGTTTAATCTCTGGGAAAAAGCTTGGAAACAGTTCGTACAACAGTATTTGTTTTACCAGGCAAGACATGCTCGGGTGAAAACTTTGGCTGAAAGTTAAATATTTCATTATTAAACAAAACAAATATTAAACAATTAACAAATCTACTCCAACTCCGCAATGCACATCACCAACAGGTAATTGATATTGAAATTTATGTCGTACATATCTTTACCATCAACTACTTCTTTTTTCCAAAAATGTCTTGCTAAATGGTGAAACAAATATGCAATTCTTGGAAGAAGTGTGTGAATTCGTGCGTCTTCTGATTGCATTAAAGATGATAATATGACAAAAACTATCCATAACTATTTAGAGATGTTAAGCTATGTCACCAATTTTCCTTTTAAGGTTCCCAAACAATTTTCAAAAATTTTTGTTTTTAGTGCTAAAAGGCAATAACAATTTTTCTTTTCGTTACTCGACCAGTGTGTACCAAAACCGACGCCTGTGTACCAACGTTTTTTAAACTGTGATTGTATCAAAAAAGTACAATAGTATCAAGAATTCCATCACTGACTACCATCTCTTGGTAGGCTATATTCAAATTTTGAGCAAGATGCGTCATTTACTTTGTGTTTGACAGTCATTGAAAGTAGACAACTTTATGAATTGCGACAAAAATGGAAAAAAGTGAATTACGCTTGCTGATAAAACATTATTTTTGGCGTAAAAAAAGTATCACCTAAACCAAGGAAAGGCTTGATAAATACTATGTGGACTCCATGCCATCAATTTCAGTGATTAAAAACCGGTTGAGCGTTTTTGGGCGCTCGTCAACTTGTGTTATTTAGTGTTAATCGCGCTTACAACCCAATAACAAATCGAGAAAATACTTTTCGGGGCTTTCCCCTTTTCTGAGGGACACCAAACGTTGCAACCACACGAACGAAAGCTGAAAAAGCTTTCCACGCGATGGGTGCTGCGATTGCTCACACTCGACCATAAGCGCAAATGCGTGACCACTTCAAAGCAGTGTTTGGCGATGTTCAACCGAAATCCGAATGAGATTTTGCGCCGCTTCGTAACCGTAGATGAAACATGGATACATCATTGCACACCAGAGACCAAAGAACAAAGGAGTCAAAGCAGTGGACTTCTCCAGGTGAACGTGCACCAAAGAAGACCAAGGTGGGTCTGGGATGCATTCGATTCGACGCCGATTTGAAGCAAAAACCAGGACAACGCACCAGCGAACACGCTATGGCAAAAATCCATCAATTAGGCTACGAACTGCTACCCCATCCCGCATATTCTTCAGATTAAGCCCCCGACTATTTTGCCACGACTATCGAATGCGAAAGGTCGACGGGTTGAGTCGACGGGCAGTGTTTTCAATTTACTACAATCGAAGTAGATCTACTTCAATTTTTCGAAAATTTTCGTTTTAACCTTCCGTCCTCACACTGGGGTCCACTGAACCCCAACAACACTTTATAACGGATTGTTTCCGTTACACATTGCATATCCAATTTAAATGCATGTAAATTAAGTTTGAACTCTTTATAAGCGAATGAATGCAGCAGTTTGTTTAGAGAGTTACCAATTGTCAAAGCGGGCTCGATTTTAATAAGCTTGGGTTACGCTAGACCCCAGTCTGAGGTTTACGCAACAAGAATAGATAGCAGTACAAGTAGCAGAAGTGCACTAAAAATGGACAACAAAATCCGTTGTGCCTTCTGCCCACGAAAAAAATACCAAAAAACCATATGCCGATGTGCGACCTGCACCGTTCGCCAAAAATGCTCAGAATGTACTGAAAGCATAGAATGAAAAACTTTACTATTTTGAAGTTCTGGCTAAGATCGGATTTTGAAGAAGTCCGAAAAAATGTTTAATAGAGTTAGACTTATATGTATACATTTATGGTTTTCACAGTTCAGCGGTATCTAGTATGTTAAATTTCCCATCTGGCTATTTTACCGAATTTTCCCATATGGTATCTCAATTATTTTTGCTTTGCATGAAAAACAGATATACCTCTAGCTTCAAAATTTGCCGCATTGCTGAGCATGCTTATTGAAATAGTTAAAAAACAAAGTCAAATGAATTTAGTACTGAATTGAGTACTTATGCCACTATCTTTACTTGATGTTCAAAAAAAATTGTGATTCAAAAATGGAATTTGGAGAACAAAGCGTAAGTGTAAGTATATTTGTTTGAAAGATATACAGTTGGGTGCAGCTTAATCTTTATTTTTTAGGGAAAGTTGTCCGAAATAAATTTTTCCACAATTTAAATATTTAAAGATTTTTTCATTTTGAAAATTAGAAGGAAATCAGTTAAGGTTTTGGATCAGCTCAATTTAGGGCTCCATAAAAAAGTTGATGAGTAGCTCTCCGCTTCGCCTCTTGTTTGAGTTTGAAAATGCTTCTATTATATTGAAAAATATGAATCAAGTTTTCCTTCCGGAAATCATCTTTTCTTTCTGAAAAACATCGTTCTCCTCTGGAAACATGTCCCATTTGAATGGGACCAGGCCGGGTCATTGTCCTACCTACCTTCATATCAACGGGTTTAATTGTTTATCTTTTCATTAAAGAGTGCGCTCGTCTCTAGTCCTTCAAACGGTTGTTGCACCCATCGCTTGAAGGTATTTGAGATTTTTGTATGCAAAAATATAAAAAAAAGAAGTAAATGGTGATTTTTTAGCAACTTTCTTTTTGGCAACACTGTTTTTGGCAGCTCAGCTGTTTTCGTGTAACATGTTGCTGTCAAACATGTTCAGTTTGGTCTATAATTTAACCATGTATCGACTTACAAACGAACAACGCTTGCAGATTATTGAATTTTATTATCAAAATTCATGCTCGGTTAAGAAAGTGCATCGTGCACTTCTTCCATTTTATGGTCAGTTGGGGCGACCTTCTGAGGCGGCTATTCGGAATCTTTTGACTAAATTTCGCACCAAATTTACATTATTGGACATCCAACCAACATCCACCAACACGCAGACATGTGGTTTCAACAAGACTGTGCTACATGTCACACAGCACGCGAAACAATGGCCCATTTGAATGGCGAGTTCGGTGAACAGTTTATTTCACGTTTGGGGCCGGTCAATTGGCCTTTAACGCCTTTAGACAATTTTTTTTGGGCTATGTTAAGGCTCATGTCTATAGCGACAAGCCCGCAACGGTTGACGCACTGGAAGCCAATATTGAATAATTTATTCGTGAGATACCGGCCGATGTGTTGGAGAGAGTATGCCAAAATTGGACCCAGCGTATGAACCATTTGAGGCGGAGCCGCGGTCAACATTTACATAAAATCATGTTTAAACATTGAATTATATAGATCGTTCTATCGACTCAAATAAAGATTTCATACATTTCTCTAAATTGTATGTGTTTTTTTTTTAATCAAGTCCGTAGGTTCTTAAAAATCACCCTTTACAATTTGTAATTGAATTTGTAAAAGCCTTATTTTTGTTACTTTTTTAGTTATAGCAATAAAATAATTGTGCATAATTATCCAACAAAAATATATTATTTCGTACTTGTGGTGTTCGTTGATAAAATGAAGTTCAAAAAATACATTCATGTGAAAAAATAAAATTTGATACACAGAAACATTGTACAAATCAGTTCGGATCGTTTGGGGTACGTTGGACCTAGGCTTCCCACCCGTCCTACATTGTGGAGGGCAGTCCTCCAAATTACTCAAATGTCCTCCAAGGGCAAATCCTCTACGAACACGAAACATGTCGATTTTACTATTTCCTTTTTTAACCAATCCGAAATGCATCATAATAGAGTAATGTGATATACCTGTTTGTTTTACGGCGATTCCCGACACACTTTGCCTTAACACGTTGAGCCCGGCGCCGAATTTGTTGTCCATTCCGTTCAGCCGGCGAGCGATAGAATGTTGTAAGGCAGTGGCGGATCCAGGATTTGGCCAAGGGGGGGTCTATTACTCAAAATTTTACTATATATATATATATATATCGAGTAAAATTTGAAGGTGTAGCCAAGAGGTGGAAAAGGTTCGAAACTTCTTCTTTTAAATCAAGTCGAGTTGATTTAACCTAATCATCAGCATGTATTACTCATACATAGTATACCCGAATCGTTACCGGCATACACAATATTCATCACAAATGCAACAAGTTTAATTTTTCAAATACCGCGGCAAATAGAATCTACTGGCAGCACTGTCAGAGATTTCTTAAACTGTTCCTCTATTTTTCCTCGATAAGCCTGAGAGGAGTGACAAGTGTCAATTTTCTCTGAAGTGTCATCGAGAAAAATTGTAATTTGAGAACTAAAAAAAAAACATTTTCTTTTGAGACTAAAACATGAAGAGGACTCTATTTTCATACTTTACTCGGCTTGATCCAGCATCTGAACCAGAGAAGAAAAGGATCAATCATGATCCAACAATCGATTTTGTGCCTAGTAAGTCCCTTTTCTCGGATCGAGTCACACATGCAAACACCAATCTGACGATATTTTTCAGGTCATCAACAGCAACTCATTCAACAATGTCGATATAATTTTGCGAGTCTTGGCAGTACTACCTGTAACTACAGCAACTTCAGAACGAACATTTTCGACGTTGAGGAGGATCAAAAATTACCTGAGAAATACGATGGGACAGGAACGACTAAATGGTCTTGCTTCTTTGAATATCCATACCCACATTGAACCTACCGAGGACGAAATTCTAGTAGAATTTTTCAAAAAACCTCGAAAATTTACTAGTGTTTGAGGTAGCCTGCTCTTCAGTTTTTTATGAAATGTAATAATGATTAATAAAGTTCTTGAATTTTTTAAATAATAATATTAACTCTCCTTTACTTTTTTGTCTTGCTCATGCGACATTTTTCCGTCCCGTAACGAAAATTGAAAATTAGGAGCCAATAAATGTTACAAATAACATCTTTAATTTTCCCGATGGGGGGGTCCGGACCCGAACCCCCCTCCCCCTCTCAATAAATTTCATTAAAACTACTTGACTTAAAACTAAAACTTGATCACATTTCATTGAGACTATATTTAATTTTTAACTTTAATACTGTCGGTCCCACGGACGCCAGCCAAACGAAAATTCTAGTGCTGGTCCTCAGGAACCGGCGCTGGCCACACGGAAGGTTCACTGCCGGTCCCCAGCGACCGGCGGCGGGCCAAACTTGTTAAAAGACACTTTTTTTGGTCTCAAACTGCTCACTGACACATTATTTAGTATATCTAAGATTATTAACTCTTTAAGATAAACTGTTGACAAGTTTTTTAATTACAAATAAAAATATCCAAATATTGGCGTCTGATAAAAGTGGCCGGTAATGTGATATATCCGAAAAAACGTTATTAACAGACCTATTAGTTTCAAACTTGGTGAATATACTCCAAATCAAAAATAATTGGAGACGTGTTTCTAATTTTTTTTTGGAAAATCACAATCTGACGGGGTAAACCAAGGGTGAAAAATTTTTATCGAGAAACATGATTTCATCGATTTTTTTATCTAAAACTTAACCATAACAGATTTTTGAGAATATTCCACTTCAAATATTATAAAATTAAGTATATATACATTTCTGTATACAAATAGTACTACTGTCATAAGTTTGGGTACAGTGATGTACTATATCACATTACCCGAACTTTGGTATATCACATTACCCGAAATTGACTTTTTTGCGAAAAAAAGATTATAAAAAAACAATAATAATTTTGTTAAGAAAAGCGTACCTCGCAAACTCATAATCGATATCACTGATTTACTTCTGATTAGCCTCGAACTTTCTAATAATATTTTTTTTTGTACCTTTTATGCTTTCAAACTTCATGACCAAAAACTTGTGCAAGCACTATTCAAAGCACTTCATCACACTGACTGTAAACTATTTAAGCGAACACATCAAAAAGCATGCAGCACGAGTTTTTTAGCTGTTATGATGTTTTAAAAAGGTTAATTTTGATAAAGGTCAACGCACTTGTGAAATAAGCACCAATATCACATTACCCGACCATATCACATTACCCGAACTTAGATTAGATTTGCGATTCGGACAACACCTGTCCGAGACACTGCGTCCAAGTAATGAACTATTGTGTCATGTCCCTCTACGTTACTGGAGGAGTTCGTGTCCTCCAATGTTATCAAGGAATTCTAGGAATTAAGTTTCCTTAGATTCATTTCAGACAAATCTCTCGTCTGTATTACCTCCTTCCCTAAAATTCGCTTTCTTGCGTGTATTAGGGCAGGGCATTCAGTTATGATATGTACAGAGGTCTCTTCCTCTTCCATACAAAATCTGCAAAGCTCGCTGTCCGTTAGTCCCAGACGCGCCCTATGCATATTTAGCAGACAGTGTCCACTTAGCATCCCCGTCATGACCTTGAGCTCCTTTCTGCTTAGGTCAATTAGGTACTTAGATTTCCTTTTCGAGTAAGCTGGAAAAAAGCTTGGAGCATCGTTGCCCCATTGTGTTCGACCATTTGTGGTTTACTCGATTAATGAATTCCTGTTTAACACAATGTCTGTAATGAGACTTGCCAACACCTATGATTGGTTCAGGTCCGTAGGGCCGGCTAGCAGCCCCATCCTTTGCCAATTTGTCCGCTTCCTCATTACCATCGTGCCCACAGTGCGCAGGGATCCAGTGTACTACCACTTGGTTTTCCCTTGAGAGATCCTGGAGAACACTTGCTGTCTCCCAGACCAGTTTGGAGTCAAATGTCATCGAGCCCAGGGCCTTGATTTCCGCCTGGCTATCTGACATTATGATTATCCTTTTCCTTCTAACATTGAGCGTTAGTAGTTTCCTGGCACACACATTTATGGCAAAGACCTCAGCCTGAAAAATCGAAGCTTTATCCCCAAGACTTACAGAAGACTGGAAACCGGAGCTAAAGATTCCTGCCCCAGTTCCTTCTTCCGTCTTGGACCCATCGGTGTACCAGACAATGTCATCACACGTGAGACTTATCTTTTTATCAGCCCAGTCCAACCTGTGTGGTATGTACGTTGCGTAGTTTTTTCTGAAGAGGTGCTTCTGAGGCATCTGGTCCAGAGGGATCCAAAAGCATCCATCCCGCCTCCTGTCCCTCAGCAGAGATCGGTGGCCGATTGCCTGTGCATCCCTTGGTATGAATCCATTATGCATCAGCCTGTGTGTGCTATTGGTTGCTGCCATCTGCACATTCAGTTCCAGCGGTAGCATTCCCAATATAACATTGAGAGCTGCAGTTGGAGTGGTTCTGAGACATCCTGTTATGCAGGTATTCGCTAGTCTTTGCAGTTTCTCTAGCTTAGTCGCAGTTGTTACTTCTGTGGTGTTCTTCCACCAGGCTATCGCTCCATAAGTGATAGTTGGCAGAATTACTAGGGTGTAAATCTTCTGAAGCCATTTCGGCCTCAGACCCCAGTTTTTCTCACAGATCCTCTTGCAGCTCCAGAGAGCATTACCTGCTCTCGTAAGCATGCGGTCTACGTGGGGTCTCCAGTTCAATTTACTGTCTAGAGTTACCCCTACGTACTTAACCTCCTTCGAGTTACCCGAACTTACTCTAATCTGAGTTGAGTTTAACGATGTTTCGTGTAAAAGCAGCCTTAACTAGTTGATATTGATTTCGATTAAAAAAAAATTGATATTTCTGTGCGAATCACATCTCTGTTAGCACTAATCTGAGTTGAATTTCATTTTTTTTCCAAGAACTTAAATTTGTTTGACCTCATTATTAATTGATCTCATTATTATTATGATCTCATTAAATGCAATATAAGTCTGATTAAAGCAGCAAAAAGCAATGACAAATATTTATTTAAAAGCAAATAATCTTTGAAAAAGACATGTATTTATGTGACTGAAATAATTTTTTTAAAATTGTTTTTATACTTATGTTTTTATGTTTACTTTTTTTGTTATGTTCATATTTAAATATTAAAGTTTTTGGAAATGTATGTATGTATACAAAAGTTTAAATACATATGTATTTAGCGAACAATAAAATAAACGCGTTTGGAAACAAATTGCTTGTAAGCGAGTTAGGAAACGTTTTTCAAACTTACAAACCGTAAATGTTTTCCAAAATTATTTTCAATGAATTAATATACCTACATTTTCGAAACTTACATGCGCAAGTGTTTTCCAAATTTATTCCAAGCTTTCCCAATGTTTTAATAGGCAAACACTCCCAAACTGTTTGCAAACTTTTACTCAATTTAAAAAAAATTTATATAAAGGCATGCGATGCATGCCTGAATGAATTGTAATTTCATTGATTTTTAAATGGATGATTTTTTGGCGTTCGAAAAAAGCCTCCAAACTTTCGTAAGTATTAAGTATATAAATATCCACATATGTATAAACTAGCCAGTGTTGGGACTTATTACTTTTGACAGTAACATATTACTGATTACACATTACTGACATTTGAAAGTAATATCGTTACATTACTTATTACTGGAAATGTCAAGTAATGTATCACAAAAAGTAATATATTATTTAAATAAAAAATACAGTCTGAGTTCCCGTATAATGAATTAATTTCAAAGACACAGCTTTATCGTTCTATTCTAAGTGCATTTTGATCTCTTTATAATGAGTTTCCATATAGTGAATATTTCTCTACAATGAAGACATTTTTTAGTTGAAAACTTCGCTTTCATTTGTTTTTTGTCTCCATACAACGAATTTTTCCATGCTATTTTTTGTCACGCATATTAACAACACTGAATACCGAAAAAAAGTAAAACATATTCAGGGGAACCCCAGAAGTTAAAAATAACAACAGCATAAGAAGAAGACAGTCACAGCACTAACAATTTTGACAGCAATTGTTTGTTTTGAGTGAATAAAGTGAAAATACCGCAGCGGAGTTGCATTTCTCTCGAAAAAATTCTACATTTGCAGATTCAGAAAACGATGAAGAAATGGCCAGTGAAGAAGAATTGGCTGATGCGGTGTTACCTACATTGGGACGAATTTTTGCTTCTCTTGATGTACTTCGAACCTTTGTGGAGATGAAGAGCAACGTACCGAATAATGTTTTTAAGTCTCTAAATGTATTAGAAGGCTTTGTTGAGGAAGAAAAGTGGAAGGGTGTAATCCAAACTAAAATACCTCATTATTTTAAATAAAATATGAAAAAAAAATCATAATTTTTATATAATGAAGTTTCTATATAATGAAGCTTTTTTCTGGTCCCGTGCGAATTCATTATGGGGAAGTTCGATTGTACATGATTTATACAGATTTTTTCCAAACATATAAACGAAGATTTTTTTTACATATTTCATATTTATTTTATAAAACTTCAGGCATCTTGTTTAGTTATTTTTGAATTTTGTATATTTTGAATTACAATTTGAATTTCGTTACCTTTTTTGTTAAAACCGTTTGAATTTGCTTGCAAATGTTAATTGTTTCTGTACTACCAAACTCAGTTGGAAATTAAACACGCGAGCTATGTTTGGTATGAACAAGTGCAGCGTTGTATAATTGTAATGGATCTTAATCATGTTATCAGTGCTGCTGTTTTACATGAAATTTAGAACTTTGTTGACTAAAAAGTAATATTGTAATAAGTAACTTGAAAAAAAGTAGTAATATTACTGAAGGTGATTACTTATGGGCAGCCGCCGTGGCTCAGTTGGTTAGTGCGTTGGACCGCGAGTCGAAGGCAGCAACCTTAGGTTCAAATACTGCCTGTAATAACACCTAAAAAAATAACGGGAAAACTCGTTTTCTCTTTCGGTGGCTGTCCTCTCAGCTGGAAATGGCAAACCTCTGAGAGTAAAATTTGCTTATGAAAAAGCTCCCAACCTGCCGTTCGGAACCGGCATAAAACTGTAGGTCCCTTCAACCCGCGTACAAATTCACACGCACAACACGGGTGGTTGCGGGAAGCTAGGCCTTAGTCTCGCGTAAGCGGGCTGTCGTGCCAGTCAATTAATTAATATTGATTACTTATGGGAAAAGCAACTAGTTACACTACATTTTTAAGGCAAAAGTAATATACTACGTAATTAGTTACACTACTTTAATATATTAGTCACAACACTGAAACTAGCTGACCCGTCGAACTTCGTCCCGCACAACATTTTTTTTATAATGAAATACGCGAAATGGCGAATCTATGGCGATTCAAATTGACGAAGAAAACCAACTAAAGAAAGAGGAAGAGCTACTGATTAACGCAATCGAGGCCCTCAAATTAGCAATGTTACTGCTAAGTTTCAGTAAAGAAATGGACTGCGTTTGAACCAGATTTAACTTAAATGGGCGATGCAACGCCCCTTATTCAATACCCGCACAATGCCCTCTGTCGAAAGGGTAGGTTCGTACTAAGTTTCATTGTTGAGCGACTTATAGTTCAGCAAAATATTTGGGTCACAAAAAATGTGCCACGCCCTTTGGCCAACGCCCATCAAATCTTACCAGTAGAATGACTCATCTATGGGACGGCAGGGTTCTAAATTTCAGTGTTGTACGACTTACAATTTGGAAGATATTCTATATCAAAGATTTGGCTTGTATGGACGGTGCCACGCCTCTTCGTTCAATACCCGCACCATTCCCTCTGTCGAAAGATATGAATAAATGAAACTTAGTTTCATTGCTGTGCGACTTATTGTTCAACGGAATATATGGGTCATTTGGGTCAGTAGAATGTCACATCTATCGGAAGACGCTATACTAAATTTCAATGCTGTGCACCTTATAATTTATATTATTAAGACTTGGCTTGTATGCGTGGTGCCACGCCCTCTCGTCCAATACCCGCCCCATTCCCTCTGTCGAAGGACATGACTAAATAGTAAGTTCGTAGTGAATTTAATTGATATGTGACTTATGGTTCCAACATTATCGTCTGAAAATTTTCAGAATCCACGGTCAAATATGGCAGGGATTTTCCGACTTTTCCAAAAGATTTTCCGGAATTTTCTTTATGCATAAACCTGAACTGACTCAAGGCGAATCCAACAAAAAACCCCATGGAAATCGGCCGGTCCGTTTGAGCGTGATGCGCTTACACACATACATCCACTTTCTTTTATATACATATATAGATATTGTCTTATAACTTTGTCATAATTTATCTTTGTTTATGTTAGGTTAGGTTGCGGTGGCTGCCTCTGTATGAGACACACTTAGGCCTCTTAACTCTCATCGGTCCCTCGAGAAATACATCTAATCGGTCCCATTGTATGCGCGCGCATACACATATAATTTTAATTGTAAAAAAGCTTAAAAAAATTAACAACCATTTATGTTTTGTGATTTTTATGTTTATTATATTGTTTACTATCATATTAATACATTTGAACTTCATAAAGGTAGATTTAGAATGAAATTAAAATTAGAATATTACATATTAGGTAAGTTAGAAAAAAAATTGAATTTTTAACTTTTGTCAATTATTTGTACATTTTTCGCATAAATTGAAATTATGTTCAGCACAAATGAAATTTCTACCCTTTTCACAGCGTGTGGCAAAAAGATTTTTGTTATTTTTATATGTGCAGATGTAGCATCGGCCTCGTTTCGATGTACTTGGTAAATGGCAAATTCCCCGAATTCTTTGAAGAACACTGGAAGCATCATTACTTTGAGGTTGTTTTTTACGTTTAGTGATCTGTTTTTCAACGAGATTCAATCCAAGCTGCTCGATAAAAAGGCGACGACGAATATTATGGTTCGTTTTAGAATTTTTCCAATTCGGGAACAATGCAATGAACGTCACGAATGCATTCAACGTACTAACATCAAGCATGTTACAAAATACTGCCATTGGCCACCGATTGCATGTGTACGTAGCCACCATTTGATCCATATATGGATACTATAGATATATAGTAGATAGATAGAGATACTATAGTACCAACTCCACTCTTGGTTTTGTTGTAGTCTTCAATGATGTTAGGTTTCTTCTGTTCACTATTCTCATTTATGCTGACAACATTGTGGTATGTACTGAGCAATGTCACAAATCGGTACCGGCGAGGAACATATGACAACATAACTGCTTGCATTTTATGTTCATATACAACTTCTGTATGATAAATTGGCTTTTGACGCATGTCGAGTAGAACTGAAGGAATTTCAGTCCTATTTTTCCTTATTGTTCCCAAAATAGTCATGCGATTCTTATGCAAATCTTCTGCCAATTCATACGATGTGAAAAAGTTGTCACACGTTACATTTCTGTCAGAAAGTCCTTCCACCAAATCCAAAACAACACGCCGTCCGAGATTGCGTTCAGGAGTGGCATTACGATTCCGACCAACATAAATTTGTGTGTTGTATGCATACCAGCTTTTTGAGTCGCATAGCACCCAAATTTTGATGCCATATTTCGCCGGCTTGGATGGAATATACTGACGAAACGGACATCGCCCACGATACGGAACTAACTGTTCATCTAGGGTAATGTTTTTTCCTGGTGTGTATACAGCTTTCAAATTATGATTCCATTCATCGTATACATTTCGAATCGGTGCCAATTTGTCACGAACAGAAGTACTTGTAGATGCAGTGTTGGCCATACGTTGTTCGCGGTCATCAAATCGAATGCAACCAGGGATACGCTTGAACATTTTCAAAGACATTGTTGCTCTTAATATTGCCCGACCAGTTTCTTCATTCCACAGTTTAGTGACACATTCACCGTATGACCGATACACACCAGAAAGCAGCAACAATCCAAAGTATGCGTGCAGAGTGTCCAAATCAATGTTTTCCCATTCGTCTTTGTACTTTCGCACACCATATAAATTCGTCATCTTCAAAATAATATTCTCAACCGGTCGAAGGAACATGTGAAATGCAGACGAAACATCAACTATATTAGCAGCTGCTAATGTTTTTGGACCTGAATTATAACAAAAATGAAACATATAATGAACATGAACCCATAACAAGTGAAATTTTCTGCACGTCGAAATGAATTTCTTCGATTTATTTCAAATGATGGCGATAAATATTCAATTTTCATATTTTTTGAACAATATTTCTTTTCAGGAATTGCTGCATTTTCTTGTGCTAAATTTTGCTCAAGTGGCTCAATGTCGTCTTCATCCGAATGCACGCTAACTTCACTTTCATTTGATTTGGCTAAATTTGCTCAGATATGTTCACAGCCATCCTGGCCACCCTCTGATATAGGTGAGATATGCGGTCACATCTCCATTTTGGAGCAACAGCCAGCACAGTGGTCAGCCCGTATGGGAAAAAATTCGAAAAATGATTAAAAAAAAGTCTGTTCAGATTTGGCCAGGTTTGCTCAGATATGTTCACAGCCGTCCTGGCCACCCTCTGATATAGGTGAGATATGCGGTCACATCTCCATTTTGGAGCAACAGCCAGTACAGTGGTCAGCCCGTATGGGAAAAAATTAGAAAAATGATTAAAAAAAAACGTCGGTTCAGATTTGCTCAGATATGTTCACAGCCATCCTGGCCACTCTCTGATATAGGTGAGATATGCGGTCACATCTCCATTTTGGAGCAACAACCAGTACAGTGGTCAGCCCGAATGGGAAAAAATTCGCAAAATTATTTAAAAAAAACGTCTGTTCAGATTTGGCCAGGTTTGCTCAGATATGTTCACAGCCGTCCTGGCCACCCTCTGATATAGGTGAGATATGCGGTCACATCTCCATTTTGGAGCAACAACCAGCACAGTGGTCAGCCCGTATGGGAAAAAATTCGAAAAATGATTAAAAAAAACGTCTGTTCAGATTTGGCCAGGTTTGCTCAGATATGTTCACAGCCCTCCTGGCCACCCTCTGATATAGGTGAGATATGCGGTCACATCTACATTTCCATATGATCAGGTCATATGGAAACATTTCAAAAAGTAATTAAAAAAAAATTTTGGGTTCAGATTTGGCTACAATTTTCCAAAAATATTCAGAGGGTCGTGCAATGAATAAGTGGGATGATCGGCCATAAGACTATTTTTGAAAATGATTTTTTAATGATTTCTAATTATGTAGCTTCTTTTGGTCAATCAGCGTCTTTTCAGATTAAAATGTTTATGTAATTGGATGTCTTTTGATAAAAGATGTTTATTATTATTTACCTATTATTGACGAGGATAGTTCAATTTTATTATTTATTTTAAAAATATTTGCACTGAAATTTGGTTTTATTTGCCTGGAAAGTATCTTTCTATAATTAAAACCGCTGCCTTGAGATTTGAACTTGTGTCCCTGGAATAGAAGCAAAAAGCGTTATAGCCTATTTCCACCGGGCCTTAAATGCATTTAACGCTTAAATGCATTTAACATCGCATTTAAATGCTCTAATTCCCATGCAATTGTTTTTGTATCAAAGTGAGTTAACTCACTTTCAAAACGGAGTTAACTCAGTTTTGCCCTTTACAGACGTCTAACAGAATATGTTATGTTAAAAGCTGGAGCAATTTTGACAAATGTACAAGTTTTGATAGCATGCTATACATATCGTCTGTCATAATCAAAGTCAAAACTTCTATTATTTGCCAATAATAAATGCTGAAAGAGAAAATCAAAAACGTGGAACTCCTCAGGAACCCTCTTCACATTAAAAATTCAGACAGCTCTGGTATCAATCAGCTGACAACTTTCATAAATGAAATAAACATTGACAAATGAAATAAATTTTCACAAATATGAAAACGCAGACATTCCTAGACTGTTGAGAAGGAAAGCGAATTGGTTTTCTTGCAGTAGAGGGGCTACAAGAAACCATACATACGTTACACTGTCGACCAAACACAGCACGGTTGAAAACAAAATTTTCGCCGTAAATGGGTCTATTATGTCTCTGTTAAAGCGCTGTTATGACTGTCAAGTTTCTGTTAATGTTAAGTTTTAACATTCTGTTAAGTGAACTCTCTGCCTGTAATAACACCTAAAAAATAACGGGAAAACTCGTTTTCTCTTTCGGTGGCTGTTCTCTCAGCTGGAAATGGCAAACCTCTGAGAGTAAAAATTGCTTATGAAAAAGCTCCCAACTCGCCGTTCGGAACCGGCATAAAAACTGTAGGTCCCTTCCACCCGCGTACAAATTCACACGCACAACACGGGTGGTTGCGGGAAGCTAGGCCTTAGTCTCGCGTAAGCGGGCTGTCGTGCCAGTCAATTATTATTATTATTATTATTATTATTAAGTGAACTCTGTAATAGCCTATTTCCACCGAGCGCTTAAATGCATTTAAGGGTTCTGTTAAGCTTGAGAACTGTCAAGCGTTTCCACCAAAACTGAGTTAACTCCAACAGCTGGGTTTTGTTTACATTTTTAGTTGGTCAAGCCAAATTCTGCATTTATTTCTGGGCAGCCACAGCTTACCCATCGCCGCCATCTCCTTGAATACGTATGTATGGTTTCTTGTAGCCCTCTACTGCAAGAAAACCAATTCGCTTTCCTTCTCAACAGTCTAGGAATGTCTGCGTTTTCATATTTGTGAAAATTTATTTCATTTGTCAATGTTTATTTCATTTATGAAAGTTGTCAGCTGATTGATACCTAAGCTGTCTGAATTTTTAATGTCAAGAGGGTTAGTGAGAAGTTCCACGTTTTTGATTTTCTCTTTCAGCATTTATTATTGGCAAATAATAGAAGTTTTGACTTTGATAATGACAGACGATATGTATTTTTGAGAAAAATACAGTAAAAAGTAATTGGCTTAGCAAAAAAATCTACCACACCGAACGCAATTCGAATCCCCTCTTTTGTTTGTGTTCGTACGGCTCTTGCAGCGCCGAAAAGCATGCTATCAAAACTTGTACATTTGTCAAAATTGCTCCAGCTTTTAACATAACATATTCTGTTAGACGTCTGTAAAGGGCAAAACTGAGTTAACTCCGTTTTGAAAGTGAGTTAACTCACTTTGATTCAAAAACAATTGCATGGGAATTAGAGCATTTAAATGCGATGTTAAATGCATTTAAGCATTAAATGCATTTAAGGCCCGGTGGAAATAGGCTATTAAGTCGATTCTTCGATCGATGCTAACTTCACGCAAGTTATCCTGGCATAGTAAGTTTTTCATTTTCTGAACTCCTTTTTAAAATACTTTCAAATTTTTTTTTTAATATTTGCCGTTGTCCAATGATATGGGTAGAGATATGGGTATCAAAGGAGGAGATATGGGTATCAAATGAAAGAGGAAAAATGTCTCCTTTTAACTAAATTTCCTATTTTGAACTTTTAATCTAACATAGCTAACACTTCATTAACGGTTTCTTCACCAGTTTCTTCATCAGTTTCTCCGAAAACATCGGAATCCAAGATTTCTAAAACTTCCTGTACTTCTTTGTCCCATAAAACCGACAACTTTTTTTTAATGCCGATTGATATCTATAAAACGGAAACCACATAAAGTATACGTTAGTGACCAAATGCATTAAATCTTTTCGCTTTGGTGCCTGATGCAGCCTAAAGGCAGTCTGCTTTCCCAAGCCGAAAAAGTAACTGTAAATCCTTTTTTTTTCACTATAAAACACTTCAAATCAATAAATTACATTATAAGGTACTCATAATTTATTTTATTGTTTTAATCTTTTAACGAAAAGTATTTTTAATAATTTTTTCTTTTCTTGACTTTTCACGAAATAATTCTTTCTACTAATTTCCACGAAGTTCAAATTTCAACTGATAATAATGGGAAACATGTGATGCTTACAGCCGTGCCACATTAAAGAAATGACAACTTCATTTATTTATAACATGCTCTAAAAATTTCATTTAAAAAAATTAAAATGTATGGGGACTTTTTTAGGTTTTGGTGGACCGTGCCTTAAGGCCGTATGGGGCAGTAGAGGGTTAAGTTCCAAAAACCATCCCCTTATAGATTCGTCTGTGACAATTGCTCTGGCTTTGCCAATACTCTCTGCTTCTCGATTCACCAATACAGGATTTCGTTTTAAGAATAGCTTAAACAAGTTTTTTTTCAGGTCTATTATCCTTAAATGGCGTTTTTCTGTGGCTGTCTTTTATTATTTTTTGGACAGTGTTAAGAAGGTCATCTTTTTTTTAAACCATATTTGCACAAATTTATTATCCATTCAGTAATTTTTCTTTCTTCATCCAAAGAAAAGTAGGAATCAGAACCTAACTTGAACACATCTTCCGAAATTTTTCCACTAAGTCTATCTTGTATAGTAGATTGGGGAATACCGTAGGTTATAGCTGCTTTCCGAATACTCAATGTATTGTTACGTATGTCGCGAAGAGCCATGACAATTGTTTCGTTCTCGGGAATTTTTCTGTTTCTCACACTCATGCTTGTTTACTACAAAATTGTAAATAATCATAAGTATATAATATGTATTAGAAATCTTGTGTGAGACTAGCTGAATGAATAATTGAAGCCGGCCGGTTACTGATACTTCTACTATTTTGCTAATTTTAATTATCGGCCGCCCCGGCCGGTAACTGAAAACAGCGCAAAATGTGGTCCACTATCTGTTTTTCCGCTTCTGTTCCGCTTCTGTTTTTCGTGTAAATATAGAAATGTTGTTATATTTTTTCACATAATGCATTACTCATAGTTTTATCTAATAACACAAACACTTATCACTGCACTTTTCTTGTAAAAATTATATTAAACTTACATATGTTCACCACATGTACTTTAACCAAAAATGTAGAAATACCGTGTTCGCACACTAGCACATCAATTCACTTATGAAGATTTGTTTATAAAAAATTAAGTTTTCATGGTCTATTAATGCTTTATATGTGCATGTGTTTGGAAAACTGCATAGTTTTAAATGATATTTTGAAATATGAAGCAAATGTAACCGTTTTCTTATTTTAAGAGCAAAAAGGAGAAAGTGGCCGGTTACTGGAGGGTGGCCGATAATGAGTGCAATTACCCTACAATCAGAAATATACTATAGTAAAAAGTAACAAAGTAAAATAATAAAATACATTTACACGGACTAAAAATAAACCAAATTATAAATAAAATATCGTGAAAAGTATAAAATTGAAAAAATTAAAAAAATAACAAATATTAGTTTACACAAATTATAAAATACAAAGTAACAATTAAATAAACTAAATTAAAATTTGTCGGCAGCCGCCGTAGCTCAGCTGGCTAGTGCTTTGGGCCGCGAGTCAAATGCGACGCTCGAACCTAAGTTCAAGACTCCGTTGCTGCTAACACTGAAAAAAAAGAAAAACAACAATTTTTCTTTCGGCGGCTGTCCTCTGGCAAACCTCTGTCAAAAGGCAAACCTCTGAGAGTAAAATTGCCTACGAAAAAGCTCCCAACTCGCCGTTCGGAATCGGCATAAAACTGTAGGTCCCTTCCAACCCTGTACAAATTCGCACGCACAACACGGATGGTTGCGGCTAGCTAGGTCTTATGCGGCCCATACACGTTGCGATTCGTTGTACAACTGGACAAGGTTGTACACAAAATCGCATCGTATGTAGCGCAGTTGTACGTGTCGCACAACCGGTTGTATGAAAATTCAAATATTTTGATATTTCGGTCGTGTTGTGTGAGCGGTCGCAACATGTATGGGTATGTTGTACAAATTCGTGCCATTTTCTGAGTTCATTCGTGTTTGTGCGTTGCGAACGAAATGGACGAGCGCAACGAAAACAGGAGCAATTTTATCGAAGCTTATCGAAATTTGCCGGAGCTATGGAACAGCAAATGTGGAAAATACAAAAATTAAAGTTTTCATCATACCGCACATGAAAAACTTTTGACAGCCTATAAAAAAATGTATCTCAATAGTACTATTGAGGGCGTGAAGACGAATGAAAAAAATTCACCAAAATGAAAATTCGGACGATGAATTGCAGAATATTTCCACGGACACTGCGTTTAAGAAAACACTGCGTTTGAATTTTGATTTTCCACTGCTCTTTTCCTCTTCTATAATTTCATTGATGATCAGAAGCGCAATTATTTTGCTTGTCATTTCGTCTGCACGCAACAAAATTTATAATCGGAATCGGAAATCGCAACATGTGTGTCCTAACGACCAACCTTTCGCACGACGCACACTGGGGTAATTCATGCCGATTTTGGCGATTAATTCACCCGGACTATTTAGACATGAAAACAGTATTAGGTTTAGTTAATTATACATAAAGAAGTGAAAAATAAATGTATTTGAATATATTTTAGTGGATTTTTTTTTATTTATGACAAAAAATACAAAATTCGTACAAAAGGGTCTAATACAGAATTCCTCGCATATTTATTAATTACTATCAGAACTATCATTGTATTCACCCACGGTTTCACCTTCGCATTCATCGTTGTCATCATCACCATCATTGTTCATATCATCGCCTTCTTCTCCCGCAATTACCAACAAATCCAATGCTTCCCCTGGCATGCGCGAAACTTCTTTATGCGGCAATTTCGTTTCAGATGATATAATGGGATCAGAACTTATAAGCAGTCTATTTAGAATGTCTTCGTTGTTTTATTCACGGCTACTTTTTCGAGAAAAATATTCCCTGAAAGCCTTAAAGTCTTTATTTCTCGCTTCCTGAGCTTCTTCAGATAACTCACCGATTGGCAACAAGGCGTGAGTTATGACATCTGGTCCATGAATTAAATATTTATGAACCGTTGTAGGCATGTTATACCAGGGATAGTACTCAACGAAAGATTTGGCACAATTTAAGGCAAAGAGTTGGTCATTATGTCATAAAAACTTTGACGAGTATACCAAATAACATTTGGATTCGTTCCTACATGAACAAGGATTCGTTCCAATTTTTTTAATATCTTGAAAAAGTAGTCATTTGCAGTTACCCTCTACCGAATTAGTTTAATGCACATCACTGCGGTTATTTCAATCGCGGTTATTTCAATCATAATACAAACAATAACAATGCCCAATGCACCCATACCTCGCTATACGGCCGCTCTTTATACGGCCTTTCGCTATAACGGCTTTCTTCAATTAAGGCACGTTTTCGATTTACGGCCTAAAATGTTTCGCTATAACGGCCCAAAAAAAATTTTTTCGATTTCGATATATCACGTTTCTCGGTAACGTTTATTTTGTGGGAAATATTTTTTCCGTTGGCAGTAACTATTGTGAATGGGATTTTTTTTTCCGTTGAATGATAACTATTATTTTGCAATATATATTTTTTACGTTGAAAATACCGGCACCAATGCATTTTGTATGCAAAACTTATCCAAGTTCTGAACCACTCAAGTTCTAAATCACGAGCACACTCACCGGTGGAATAACAGATTCAAACGTTACCGAGCAACGTAAAAAATTTTTTCTCTCCTAACAGTTATGCGATAACGTAAAAAATATTTTTCAACAAATAAACGTTACCGAGCAATGGAAAAAAATATTTCTTGCTGATAATAGTTATAAGGCAACAGAAAAAAATATTTGTATGTAACATGAAGTTCTTTCATTTTTGTTTCTATATTTTTGTTATTATTATAAAAATAAATTATAACATTGTTATAAAAATAAAAAAAATAAATTTGGAACCGATCCCATTGAATTTGTATTATAATAATTGATTCCTTATACGGCTTTTCGCTTTGCGGCCAAGTTTCGTGGAACGTATCTAGGCCGTATAGCGAGGTATGGGTGTACTGCAACTTCTGATAAATAAGGTCAGTTGACCTAGTTTTGCATACACCCTACAACATAGACAAATGAAATAATCTAAGATATCGAAATTGTATTTGGTTCTGCATCATTTGATACGATTTTGTATTGTGTTTCACAAATATCTTAAAAACCAAAAATACTTACGTGTCGCGATATCCCGACTTATACAAGGTGCAACCCAAAGTAAACAGGACTTTTATAAAATAAAGAAAACGGATGATTATTCTTGTATAATTCTTTTTATTTATTCAAAATACTCTCCTTCTGCTTCGATACAACGTTTTGCACGGTCCAAAAGCATTTGGAATGAGTGTTTTAGGTCATCGGCCGGCATCGCCTTCAGAATGTTGGTACAAGCCTTTTGGATGTCCTCAACGTCCTTATAACGGTTTCCTTTCATCGGCAAATGCAACTGACCGAATAAGTAGAAGTCACAGGGAGCCATATCAGGCGAATACGGTGAATGATTGATGGTAAAAATGCGATTTTTGGTCAAATAATCGGTCGTAACTAGGGCTCTGTGAGCCGGTGCATTATCATGCAATAAACGCCAACTTCCTTCCTTTCGATATTCTGGCCGAATACGACGAATGCGATGCACCAAACGCTTCAAAACTTCAACATAAAACAAAGCGTTAATTGTTTTTCCCGGTGGAACAAACTCTCGATGAATTATTCCCTTTGAATCGTAGAAACAAATGAGATGAGTTTTGATTTTTGACTTCTCACGGCGGGTTTTTTTCGGATTTGGCTCATCTGGGTGCTCCCATTCGGCACTTTGACGCTTTGTTTCGGGATCATATTGAAAGCACCACGTTTCGTCACCGGTTACGATGTTGAACAAGAAATTTGGATCACGTCTGGCTTCCCGAACGATGTCTTTTGCGTGCTCAATTCTCTGCGCTTTTTGGTCGTCGGTTAAAGTGTGCGGAATGAAGCGAGAACACACTTTACGGAGACCCAAATGTTCGGTTAAAATGCGATCAATTGATGTTTTGGAGATGTTCAATTCCACTTCCATCAATTCCAATGATGATTTTGGCTGCATTTTGATAAAATCACGCACAGTTTTGATGGCATCGTCAGTAATCACAAATTTCGACTGGCCGACGTGTTCGTCGTCATTCAAGTCTTCACGACCATTCTTGAATCGATTCAACCACTCATTAACACGGCCACGGGATAAACAATCATCACCATAAACTTGCTTTAACAATTTAAACGTTTCGGTAAAAGTTTTACCAAGTTTAAAACAGAACTTAATATTAGCTCTTTGTTCGATCGACATTCTCGTACCAAAGTTAAAAACATACTGTCACATTGAGCGGGATATTTCGGCGTCTACTAGACCAAATGTCATGAAATTTAGACAGTATGTGAATGAAAGATGTACCTTTCCAACGCATATCCTCACACATAGATGGCGCCACCAGAAACGTCCCTATTGCAAAAGTCCTGTTTACTTGGGACGCACCTTGTATGTCGCCTAATATGCTGGCTAATATAAATCTAATAAACCGGCCCCTGTAATGTAGGGTAAAAAGCATAAGGCAATGCTAAAAACCAATAACATTCTCATATTTTTTTGCATTTACATTTATTTCTTCACTTTCCTTTCACGGACCGCATGCATATTTTGCCAAGACTTCACATACAAAAATCGAAATGCTGCAAAAGTGCGCAACAATAGCGCAACTTTTTTTTTCATAGAAAGTTGCTAAAATATCCACAGATTACGATTATGACAATATTTTAGGTGAACATCACTGAACAAACAACTATATGTCTATGAATAGGGTCAAAATAAGACAATTTTTAAGCTTTTTTTTAAAAAAATAACAAAAATATTTACGAACACTTAAAAAAAAAAAGATTAATATTTGAATACTTAAATACCTGAACAAGAAGCCTCCATCATCACTTTTATGCTACTTTAAAGACTTGTTAAAGAAATTTGATTTGAATAATTGGAAAATTCACGTTTCACGCTGCGCGTACGACAAATGAAAAGAAATGTCAACTTTCAGAGTGGATTGCAGGAATACGGTAAATTATTTTACAACAATTATTTCACCTAGTGATGCGGAATTTTATCTACTTTAACCCGGTACCAAAAAAAGATCAGTACCTACCAGATTGTATCGTGTATGGGCCGCTTTAGACGCATTACCAAAAAAGTCAGTGGAACTCAAAAGTAAATATAACCTCAAAAATTTTTTTTTTCAAAAAATGATTTTATTCAGTTAAATAACAATAACAAATTTGTTTTAAATTTGTTTTAAATATTTTCCTCGTATAGTGTTTTACAAAATATATATATTTTCCACATTTTTTTCACCTGCGTGATACTTAAAAAAAAATAAACATAGCTTTAAATGTAATTTTAAATTAGTTTTTTAGATTATGTTTGCCGTCGGCTCACATAGTTTCACTTTCTTTAAACTTACGAACATCCTTGTAGGAATTCGGACTGGTCCGAATGTAATTTTTCAACTGGTTTCTTGTCAGTCATACACTGACTTCAGAACCGATTCATTTCCTTGGAGTGAACTCACCCTTTTAACATGGCGGTGTCCTAGGCGACAGTCAATTGTCCCCGTCTGCATCCATTTGCAACCAAAGTTAGTCCTAAGTAAAACAGTTGCGGAGTAATTTAAGGACTAGTTTATTCTTGCTTAGTTTTCTAACCAGTTGATTTTTATGGGGGAAAATAAAACAATGAAATTTTTCAACACATGTTATTTCAAAAATATTTTCAAAAAACAAAAAAATTCTGCCGCGAATGAAAACAAGAAATATTGGTGCACGTAAATATGAGCCAAGATGAACTTGGACTTGCTGACACACTTCTGTCGAAACTGTTTGGGGCCTGACGAAATACAACATTCTGACTTCGCCAGCAATTAATAAATAAATAAATGAATTAATAAATAATTGCATAAATAAACAAATAAATTTATTAGTACATACCTTTCAGCTGCTGCTGCAATTCGTTGCTTCACGCAACCACGCAAAATTCTAACTGAAATCATTCAAGGCACAACGTGCAAATCGAGCGAGCCTCGAGTCATAGAAACGGACATGTTAAAAAAATGGAAACATTTCAATGTCGTCGTTGTAAAAAAAGTATCGTATCACTTCTGTTTATTTTCATGTGATCTTCTCGCCTATGAACGCGCACACACAAAGTGAACGATTAGACGCGAACTGACTGACTTCTGCATTCGCTGACAGCTACTTGGACTAGTTGTCCAATTGAATTAAAAAAACCAGTTGAAAAACCAATGAATTTTGGGAACCAGTTGTCTCAGGTCCGACAGGGATATTACACCACTGGCTACATAGCAAGTTAGTTATGTGAATCTCTGAGTGTACTGTAACTTTTTCAACTTGAAATATTTTTAGCATAACCTAAAACTTTCATCTTTGATCCGTGTTAAAGAAAGGAAGAAGGAAAAGTGGAAAATAGGCCGATGCTGCGCTCGTGTTCTGCTACTGTAATTAAAGCTGCAAAGCTAACATTTGCCAGCAAGAATTCTTACCGGAGGTTAAAAACGCCATTTGCAGTTTATGTACACAATTGGAGGCGCCAAATGTGGGAGTAATATGCACGCGCGCACACACACATACACACGTAATGGGAAGGCATATGCAAATTATTTAAGAGAAACAACATGAACAGCACCATCCGGCGTTCGCATCAAGTTATCTCACGAACATTTTTATTAAAACAATTTAATTGAATTTAATACATATGTATATGTTATGTATATGTACGTAACATATAATTTTTTAGGTACTTCACTGATTGACTGACTGACGGATTCATCATCGCCCAGACCAAACCACTACAAGTTCAAACATGAAATTAGAACTCTAGGTACATTAAAAAAATTTACCTTTGCAAAGACGGAATTTTTCGAAATTCGGGGTCTAAAGCAACCAAGCATTGAATAAGGTGTTGTATGAAGAAACGTGATTTAGTAGGCCTATTCGTTTCAAACTTGGTGGAAATACTCCAAATCAAAAAAAATTCCACATGTATTTTTCGACTTCTCAATTTCAAGGTTCGTATACGGGAAGATTACAAAAAACATGTACCAATGTGCCTATTGACTTCAACGATGGGTTAAAAGTTTGTGTGGAGAAACCTAAATTAAAGGGTTTGACTTCAAACCTGCTGAAAGTGCTCAAAATGATAAATAAAATTACACGTGCTTTTCATTTTTTCGTAAATCGAAATCTGACAGGGTCAACGATAGGTTAAGAGTTTGTATGGAGTAACATATTTTGAGTAACCTATTTAGAGCTTTTTCAATTTTATAGTAGTCATTGAGCACTCTAACCCTGATACTCGTCATATTTGATTCGATTTCCAAATCAACCGACACCCAATAAAGAAATTTTCTAGAAGTCCTCTAATGCAATAGAGGTGTTCGTGATGTAATGATGTTATTTGGATTAATATGAGGCATTTTTAAGCAAATTTTGAACTAATAGTGAATTTCAAATACCAATAGTTTTTCATTTCCTTTTCAATTCACTTTTCGAATGTAAAGTTTTGATCGAGATTTTCAGATGTACCGAATGTAATGCACATGACCGATAAATCTGCATCGGTATCGGCTAATCGGCTTATTTTCCGGCTTTAATTTTTATTTCCAATTCTTTTAATTTTTTCAATCAATCACACTGTGCTTCTTTATCATACCTCGCTTTGTTTAATTAATACATTTTTATTTTACGCTGCATGCTGCGATTTGAATTGACACCTTCGGACTTTCTAAACAATATCTATTTTAAACAATATCTAAAAATATGTTACTTAAGAAGGGCAGAATATGGGTTCTTATACCCTTTTTAAGTAACGTAATATCAGATATTTTTTAATGCAAATGTTATCTAGAAATGTTTTTTATAAAACTAGTATTGTTAAAAACACAGATTTTCTCGAAATGTTTATGCATTTCGTGTGAGAATATGAGCTTCTGAAGAAAGGCCATTTAATTACTTTTTCAATCGTATTCTTCTTTTTTAATTGAAAGCATTTTTTAACAGGCATTTTACTTTCCCAGATCTGTACAACGGGTCGCCTTGCTCCAACGCATTTTGAGAGTGCAAATTTTAATGCAAAGAATCGTGTAGAGTAGAGAAGATACTGAATCTGCAATAATTGTTAATAAGTCGTGGTTACGCCAGTATTTTTGTTTATCCCAGTGGACATGTGGAATATATGTATGGAATATATTATTATTTTTAAATACATGTTAATGTATACGCTGGATTCTCTTGCAATTTTATTAAAATTAAAATTTCAATTTTTATTTTTCCGATTTTGCGTTATTTATGTGAAATATGTTACAAGCCAATGTATATTTAAAATAGCCCCTTCGTATCTGTTCTTTTGTAAAATAAACTATTTTTGATTGAATCCATTCGTTTAAATTTTTCTATGGAATCGTTATCGGCATCTGCCGGTTCTTGCCCTTCCGGCCGATTAATCGGCATCGGCCAAGAGTGGGAATCGGTCGGACTCTAACTCTTCATTATTCTACTAACGGGTTAGTTACCGCCATTTTCAATTAAATGAGGACTCGCACAGTGTTGCAAAATAAGTAACAAAGAAAACATATTATATAAATCGACTAACAACTGTGGAACTGCGGACGATTCAGGTTGTCTTTTCCGCAACCAAATATCGCAATGCAACACTGCACCATTAAATTCGAGTCTCGAATCGCCTCGCACATGCCAAAGAGAGAATAATCGTATCTGACATTTCTGACAGCGAAAAAATATGCACTATTTAGGCATATTTCGTGATTACTTTTATTAAAGATATTTGGCGAATATTTTATCATATCTTCTCAAAATTACTACATCTAAGTGTAAAAGTTAAGTACGTATAAAGAAATACTGCATTATAAAGTGACGGTGCGCAGCAAAGCGGGTTGGCAAAAACAGGCGGTGCGCGCAACCGGAGACCTTGTGGTCTACATTGGGCAGCTGTCAGAAATTTGTCTTATTCGCGGAAAATCATGCCTCACAGTCTTCCAAATCCAACAAGCAGTGATATTTGCGGAGAGATAAGTTAACTTGCATACTACAGCAATAGTTAATTGTAGGAGGGTTTCGACTTAAGTTTTAACTCCCTCGCCTTGAGAACATAAATACCGGGTGCTTAGGGGCCGCTGCACTCGGGCGAAGTCTGTCGTATACGTTGGACCATCATGGATGTGTACGACGTGAGCGACGATCTGGTGAAAAAGTTGAA
This sequence comes from Melieria crassipennis, assembly GCA_963668005.1. NCBI lineage: Eukaryota > Metazoa > Arthropoda > Insecta > Diptera > Ulidiidae > Melieria > Melieria crassipennis. The sequence goes on along the minus strand of OY764963.1, from coordinate 31,913,816 downwards.
CGACTGGAAACTGATTGGCATAATATCAGGGAAATTCAACGAGCTGAAGGAGAACTATTCAAAGGTGAATTTCGTGGAGCACGCGCTCATCGACTTCAAGTACATTGAGAAAATATCACTAAATGTAAAACTACGCGAAGAGAAGTGCAATAAGAAGAGTTCCGAATATCGCATGTTGGGCAACGAACAGTTTTCACTCAAGAACAGGAAATACTTTCAAGTACATACTCGTGGCTGTTCGTTTGTGCTGTAACTAAAAGAAGTATTTGTATTTGCAGGCCCTGGAACTGTACAACAAAAGTATTTGCTACTCGGAACTTGGGTCTGAGAATCTTTCCATCGGCTACGCTAATCGCTCAGCGGTGCTGTTCGAATGGAAGCGCTACCGCGAGTGCTTGGATAACATAGAGTTGGCGCGCAAAGCCAACTATCCGGCGAGATTGATGCATAAACTGGATAAACGCGAGAAAGACTGCCGCCAACTGCTAATCAGCCAACCCCCCGACCTCCAGCCCTATGAATTCCAGCTGTCATTTGAACCGCATCCGCAGGTGCCGCACATTGCCGACTGTTTGGAGCTGCGACGCACGGAGGACGAAGGCCGCTTTATTTGCACAAAGCGCGACCTGGTCGTCGGTGATGTTATCGCCACCGAGGAGCCCTTTTGTTCCACACTCTTGCCACCAATGCGATACATACGCTGCGCCACCTGTAAGGAGGAGAACTACTTGACGCTCATACCATGTGACAGCTGCTGCTCGGTAATGTTCTGTTCGGAGAAGTGCCGCGATCAGGCCGTCGCCACCTTCCACAAGTACGAGTGTCCCATCATCGACTTTCTGCACAGGATGTTCAACAAGATACATGGCATAGCGCTACGAGTATGTCTGTCAGCGCTAGAGCTCTTCCCCACCGTAGAAGAGCTGATGGCTTTTTGCGAGGATCCCGAGAACCAGAACAAATCAGCCTTCGACCTGGACTACACGAACTTCACAGCGCGTGAGCACTATCGCGCCATACATGGCTTGGTGACGAACCAGCACCTGCGCTCTGTGTCCGACCTGTTTCAGCGCTCGGTAGTGTGCGCCGTTTTGAAGCACTTTATCATCGAGCACACGCCACTGAAAGAATTCCTCGGCGGCGAGGAGGGCGAAAATTTCTTTACGGAACTGTTGTTCCGTCACCTGCAGACGTCTCCCTCAAATATGCACGGTATCGACCTTGTAGAACAGGTGAACGAAACTAAGGACGACCAGACGCACTCATCTGGCGCCTTCATTTTCCTATCATTGCTTAATCACTCGTGTGCCCCCAACACGCTGCGCGTCTATAGGGGCACTAAGGCCTACTTGTTCGTCTTCCGTCCAATACCAGCCGGTGGAGTGCTTTACGATACCTATGGGTAAGCTGACTGCAACCACTAAGCAGTTCTTGGCACTTTTCATCTACCTATCCCTCTCAATCTCGGTTGCAGACCGCATTTTGCCATCTTCTCCAAGACGCAACGCATGGAAACACTCTCGCTGCAGTACCGCTTTACCTGCAAGTGCGAGGCCTGCGATAACGATTACCCAAACTTTGGCAAACTGCAGCCCAAGCTTTTTGTATCGTATGTCAACGACGAGACGGACATGAAGAGCCTCGTAACCTATAACTATGACTTTGCTCTGGAAAATTACCGGAAGTACTGCGAATTCCTAACAAAGCATGCAGACGCCTACCCCTGCGATCAAATCAGCTCCGCGGAGGAGTGCCTCAAAATGGCGCTGCACATCCTCGTTGACGCGGTGCCACTAAAAGCAAAGATGTAGACAACTGCCCCGAAGGTGCGCTCTCTCCCCACAGTGGTACGGAAATCAAATCGTTGCCATTAGTCAAAGCAGAAACTTGCAAGGTTTAAGCATACTCCAACAGTAGATTGTAAAACCAACTCAATTTAAGCGAAAAGTCTGTACAGAATGTACGTATTAGCAGAGGAATCATGCGCATAAGCATCCCTCCATAGGGTCTGCATAATATCCCCTTACCTTGCGACTACTCATGAAATGTTCATGATTTTATATTTATAGGAAATTATTTTTGCACGAAACCATTTGGACGTTTTTGAAACGCCTAATATTTATTTCTGATTATGCCATTGAGTCATCTATTCACGATTATTTCGGATCGTCAATTTGTTTTATATTAAAAATTGTCTGCATTGAACATTTCACTCAGAAGTTTGCAAACCGTTATACAGCAGCATTGATCGTGTCGCCACTCACTGCAATGCAAAACAGCCTTAAGATACCGTCAGCACTTTTTGTACAATTTTTACGACCGTAGAGTAATTGAGAAAATTATAAAAGATCATCAAGACCAAGAGAACAACTTCTACTTTATTTGCCAATACTTACGAAATCCCGCTGCCGGTCAAAAGCCAAGCAGCAGTAAACAAAATTGAGGGGTACCCTCCGAACAACTCAAAATTGTACACTCTTTCGCTCGACACTGAAGTCTTCGAATTGCTTTTGTAATTAAAATTATATTTTAGTGACTACTTATTGTTGTAATCTTATTTTGATAAGCTAAAAAAGCGCTTCGTTAGACAATCACGGGAGCGCATTCCGATGGATTGTGGACGTTAGCCAATACACTTGCCGAAACCGTTCCAAACAGACAAAATCAGCAGCAACCATTTTCCGTAAGCACTACTCGTTTTGGCATATTTGACACCAATTAAAATTTTTAATTTATTAAAGCATTTTGTTAAATGTAAAAAGCAACACAATAACTTCACAAAGAATCTAAATAAAAACACAGATTATTTTAACAGATGATAATCGGAGTTTATACTTGTGTTGTTCGAAGCAGTGCACATCATGCGTGGAGATCAACGACCTCTAAGTCCGTTTACCAATAAAGTTGTTTACTTTATTTTGCTGTACAAGTCGAGCAAATCCTTGTTAAGACCGCCAACACTTCCAGCCGAACAGCTTGGTGCCCCTCTGACGATGTCCGTGTTGCGACTGTAGATCGGCTCCAGATGCACGAACTCTCCATGCGTCCGTTGCGTAGACGAGTCGGGAAAAGCTATTGCTTCCAGCTCTAGCACTGCCCCGTCTTGCGAAGATGCCGGCTTCATTTTCAGGCCGTTCACATCCAGATCCTCAAACAGAATGTTGCACTGTTGCAAGTTCTGCTCGAATTGTTTCTGAAAACTAGAGGCGTCAATAGGCTGTAGCTCTTCGCTATCGCGCTGTTGCAGATTTAGCAGCTCCGCCAGCTGATCCACGTGCTGCTTAGAGCAACCAGCTAGTTCTTCCCGCTGCTGCGCAGCGATTTCGACACTCTTCACATAGATGTTTTCGCCGATTGTGTCTACGAACTCGCGGAAATAGCTCGCCTCTACGGCGCGCATGAAGCTACCGTCCAGCGACTGAAACCCCAAGCGTATCAGCAGCGAGATCTTCGTATTAAAGCACTGCAGCCAGGCCTTGTGGGTGCGGTAAATCGTAAGCTGGCCCTCGTCGCCGGACGCATTCCAAAAGTCCAGCAGAGTGTTTTTAGTGAAGTCTACTAGCATGCTGCGCTTGCTGTCCGCATGTAGTCGGCTGATCGCATCCAGATGTCGGAACGTGATGTCTAATAGGTGCTGGGGATATTTAGAGACGAAGAGCTGCCATTTATAAATCATTGTCATAAGATTCCAGAGCTTATCCATAGAGTTCTTGTCCAGTCGCATGATGGATGAGGTTGCAATGTCGTTCAACATGAACTTGCAGTGGTCAACGGTGAGCAGTTGCGAGTTAGGTTGCGTTGAGCCCACGATAAGCGAATCGATGAATTTCGGCTCCAGCAGAACAACGGTCACATCGTGAATGACTGCAAATTGAAAAAATAAATGTAGTTTTTAATCAAAAGTAATGGTGGCATTTTTTATATTTGCTTGCGGCCATTCACACAAAACATGAATGGTTGTGGGAAGCAAGGCCATAGTCGTGTCAACAGACTGCACTGTTTTATGTGATCAGTTCATTAACATTAAGTAGTATAGCACTAATTTTATTTGTAAACATTTTATTATTATTCGGACTTAATACAGCGATTTGTAAGGCCTAATGAGGGTTTAGATCGCCGGCCAGGACGTCCATCAGGATGTCGGCACAAGTCTTTTGGATAGCTTCTACGTTCTCAAACGGTTTCCTTTCCATCAGTCGACTGGGAAAAGTCGCAATATACCGAATCAAGCAAATACGAAAAGTTGTTATATGCGATATTTAGTCAAAACAAAAAACTGCCACAACCGCCGATCGATGAAATGGCGTCAATCAACTAATGCTGAACAAACTGTGCACACGCTTTTCGATAGCCAAAGGTTTAGTTAAAAGAAATGTTTTTTTAGATGCTTAAATTCGATTTCAAGATCGATCGATGAAATTTCTGATCTCTGATGAAATTTTCAAAAAAATCGAAAAAAATTACGTTTCCAGCGCACTAAGTCACATATAGGTGACGCCACCAGAAAATCCCCTATTTTAAAAGTTCTCTTTACTTTAGAACGCACGTAATACTAAATTTGAAAAAAAAGTAGGTATATCCCTTAGACACATTCAAGTCATCTTTATGTGTTTTCACTTTTGCCAAATGCTATGTAACAGATGCAGCACGAGTTTTGCAATTGAATTAAGCTACAATGTGAGCAACGACCCACAAGATACATATATCTAAATATAAGAATTTATTAAATTTGTCTGACTTTTGGCCATATGGGCTCATAATCAGTTTAAGAACTGCAGTTTAATTATGAACGTACATAGCTAGCAACATACAAGTGTACCTTACAGTGGCGCACACAGGATTCCATTTTTCGGGGTTTTGCGTACAACTTTTGAGCCGAGTACCATTTGAAACCATATTTTGTACCAGCAATTTTTGTGTGCGCCATTGGTATATTACTTACCGCCCGCTTTATATTGCTTTTTCACTGTGTTCTGTTTAATAGTAAATGCCAGTAGCGGCTTAACGGGGGGGCGGAGGGGCGGACCGCCCCGGGCCCCGGGCTGCGGGGGGCCCCCGAGAGAAGCTTGTATATAAAAATTTAAAGTTTTTCAAAACTGAAACTTGTAAAAAACTATTTGCGCTCCACAATGGTTGTTGAAAGGTTGTTTGTCACTTTTATAAATTGAAAGAGATAGAGTATCGACAATTGACTTTGAAATTGCAATAACAAATTCAAATTCAAAACAATTCAAAAACAAATTTACAGTTGTTATTATTATTTTTATAATTATTGGTTGGATAACAACACATCGTCCCGGAAATCCGGTTTTCTTCTTTGATAGACTCTTTTACGAAAGCAATTATATGCTCCTTGTAAGTAAGCTACTGCTACTGGGTTTTATAAAATATTTCTGTACATTTCTAAACTACTCGACCCGAAAAATGCACCTAAAAATAAAAGTGTTTTCTAGACTGGAACTTTGAAATAGAACAAAATTTAGATGTATGAATCTACAGACTGAAATCCAAATCATGTATGTTTCCCCTACCTGACATATTTTGGTCCTGAAACTTCAAAATTGAAAATTTAGTTAAAAGGATGTCTTTCATTTGATACCCATGTTTCCATCATTGCACAACCGCATATATTAAAAAAAATATTTGAAATGTGTATGTCCTTAAATTTTTAAAGTTTTTTAAAAAGGGTTTTGGGCCAGAAAATGAAAAACTGACTATTCCAGATTACTATAAATGATTTCTAGTTTCACGTCTATATCCAAATTTGGATGGGTCTCGGCAAAAAAAAAATTTTCGCATATTTGCTCAAAAAATATATTATAATAATGTATCTTTCATCTTAGATTTTAAGACTAGGGGAGATCATTTTTTGTATCCATAAAAAAATATTCGAAAATTGATGATTTTTTGGTCGAAAAATTTACTTTGTTACAACTTTCCTTTGGGGAAACTCAGATTAACTCAGATAATTCTTCCAGGGCAGCCGCCGTGGCTCAGTTGGTTAGTGCGTTGGACCGCGAGTCGCAGGCAGCAACCTCAGGTTCAAATACTGCTTGTAATAACACCTAAAAAAATAACGGGAAAACTCGTTTTCTCTTTCGGTGGCTGTCCTCTCAGCTGGAAATGGCAAACCTCTGAGAGTAAAAATTGCTTATGAAAAAGCTCCCAACCTGCCGTTCGGAACCGGCATTAAACTGTAGGTCCCTTCAACCCGCGTACAAATTCACACGCACAACACGGGTAGTTGCGGGAAGCTAGGCCTTAGTCTCGCGAAAGCGGGCTGTCGTGCCAGTCAATTATTATTAATTATTATTATTAATTCTTCCAGGAGATATGTGCTCATAACTGAAACAACAGGAAAAAACTCGTTTTTCGAAGATTTTTTGAAAACGCTTCTTAGAAAAATTTTTTTATTTTCAGTTTTGTGTTCAGCGGCCAAAGTTAGTGTCGAAAACACTTTATCTATGCACGCGATTGGCCCATTTTTTGTCGAGTAGAGTAATGATGCACTGATCGCAAAACAATCTAATCCTCCTGCTAGGGTTGCTAAAAATAATGGCCAGATCGTAGTAACGAAGCAAGATTTTCTGTCTTTTTTTTTAGTTTTAAGATGGCTTTTTGAAATGACGAGTTTGCTCTCCCAAAGTTTTTCCTAATTTCACGAAAGTTTTTATCAAATTTTGAAAGATTTAGTAAGATTATCCTTTTATCCATTTTTCATTTCTTCTCTGGGATTCTATTGCTTTCTATAAAATTTCAAGCACATTGTGGTGGAAAGAGATGTATGTGTACGGGTGTGTGTGATCGGCAGGGACCTACTATCGTAAAGAGTGCAGTCAGTAGAGTCCGGGTTGGCTTATTGTAAAGGCGAGCCGCGCCAAATAGCAAGTGGCTAGAGAGCCGACGTTTTGCGAGCTAATATCGAAGGAGAAACGCACAGTTTGTCTCTTGTCAAGAAGCTAATTTTATTTTTCAAATTTTAGGTCTTATATACTAAATTTACAAACTGTTATACTACTGAGCATTTCCAATGCTCCGCCCGAATTTCCAATGTCGCGGAAGTGTGACCAATCAGCGTCACGGGACCCTTTCGGTCAATGCAGCACTTTTCCTCGAGTGCCATTGCCCTGCGGTAGGTGACATCACACAGAGTGCCGATCAGTGCAAGTTCCATATGTGGGACACTGCACTGCGGTCAGTGGTGTCGGATGGCACGCCGCTGGCTTAGCCACCTGAGTGTCGCTTGTGTCGTGCGCGCGGTGCTATTTGACACTTTGGCACATATGCGCTCGAGTGTAGCAAAAGTTATTAATGTTGGCATAAGTGGCTACGTGGTACCACTACACCATTGCCCTTAAGCGAAAAATTATTACTTGGAATAATTTTTTAAGATATCGGTCGGGTTTTCGGAGGTGGATTTGGAAATGCTTAGCTAACATTATTGAGCTTATAGTAATTGTAGATAGCGTAAATATTTGTTTTGTTGTCTTAGTGTAATATGTATTTTAATCTTTATTTTGTACAATTTTTAGATGTTATTTGCTAAGTTCTGTTTCTATCGGGCGTGCTATGACGAATGTCGTAAGGGCACATTGCATTGTCAGTATGTATCAGTGTCCGTAACGGTCCGAGTGTGTCAATTGTTATTGTTTCAAAACTTGTTACTGGTGTGTCTGTTTTGGTCAGTGCTTCTTTGGTGTGTCTAATTGTTTTATTCTTGCAGTAGGTCAGGCACTTGTTGACGAACTCTTTTACCATTTGTCTCATGTTCTTCCATGTGTATCGTTGTTTGTCCGTTTGTACCGGCGTTATGATTTTCATCAATTAGTTTGTATTGTTGCAATTTGCTTTGAATGTGCCGTGGAGCGTTGTATATAAGTGTTTTTGTAGGCGAGCATTTATTTTTATTTACTTCATTATATCTCTTCTTGAATGCATTCATCGTGATGTTCTCAAATGTAAAATTTTCTCTGCAAAGGGCTAGCTCCTTTATATGCAGGTTCTTTAGTGAACTGTGTAGTTTCTCCAACATTGGATCTAGTTCCAAAGGGTCATCGCTACAAGTCACGTGCACTTCATAATTATTAATATTGTATCTTCTCATGGTACGTATGAGCTTCTCCATAATCGAAACTGGTTTCGTAGGGTTATCGCTGCATCGTACTTTTACATTGTCATCAACTATCTCTACCATTGCCTGGGCTAATGGCTTAGTTGGAATTAATATATATATCATCGCTCGATGCTTTTCCTTTATTTCAGTTTTCAATTTTTCGTATTCTTCACGTCGTTCATAGAGGTACATTCCCATATGTAGAGTTGATCGGGCTCCTGAGATATGTCCTTCCTATTGTCGCGTGTTCCGGTACCATAATCTTCAGTAATCTTCACTAATATTCTCATTTTCTTCATTGCGCATTACATTTTCATATATTGTAGTATCTTTTTTTTTTTGTTGGTTTTTTTTTTTTTTTTTTTTTTTTTTTTTTGCTCTTAGTTTTGCTGCCATGCTCCTTGTATTTGCCAGTATTTCTTTTTGTTTGCCGTCATTTGCGTTATCTTCATGTGTTGGAGTCATTGTTTTTAAGTCGTCACTGTCTAGTTTGATGCATGATAGTGTTGGTTTCTGTTGTTCCGGTTTTGCTTGTGGTTTGGTTGATAGTACTTTGAGTTGTTTACTTGCTCGCTTAACGGCCAAGTTCCGATTCTGCGTCGGTTGGTAGCAATTTGAGTTGTTGACATACTCATCTTGCTGCTGGTTATTCGCATTACTTCTATTCTACTATACTTAATGTATAGTGTAACGTAATGACAAATTTGCAGATGTTGCTCTGGTGTGTATATTGGATTTGATAATAAGTTTATTCTTTATAATGTTGTTATTATTTATTCTTGTGTACATATGTAAAAAAAAATCTTTTTTTTTTTTTTTTTTTTTTGTTCTTATATCATTATCCACTTATAAATCATTATCTAATTATAACGTTATTATAATGGGTACTTGTATATATATACATATTTCGTTAGACAATTTTATTCAAGGATTTCTGGATAGGCCTAGTCAGCTGGTCAATGTCTTTTGAATTTACTATATGTGTGAAAGTAGGGCCATATAGTTCAGAGGCATGACGAAATGAAAATACTTTCGAAAGAATCTCGTAACGATTGATATGAAAATCGCGCTCCATGCATTCGTACGGCAGATCTCGGCCATGATGCATCTCAATAGCCACGGCTAATTTCTTCAAAACTTGTATCATAATTCTCTGAACATCTTCCTCAGGTATTTTTCCGATATATTGTCGCTGTTGCCGTATGGCGGTCGGGAAGTGCTTTTCGCAAAATTTCAGACGGTGATTGTAGCCCATCAAATGATCTTGCATACCATGCTCATCCGAAATAAGTTCGCATAACCCACACTCGAACCTCGCATATATGTCACCAGGGCCTTTAAGTATTTTGATTACATACTCAACGCCTATTAGTCCCAGTACGTCGTCATCACTTAGGTTGTAGCTATATAGTCTGTTTGTGGCAAACGCTGGTTGGGCTGGTTCGTGCATCTCTTTTTTTTTTTGTTGTTGTTGCGAGCGGATAAGCTGACAATTTAATTGTTAGTTGTTAATTTTGTGTTACGCAATTTAAACTATAGTATTAATTTTTACATTTTTAGATACTAATTTCTTAACATAGTTTTTATAATATTTATTCAGTTCTATTAGTATTAGTATTATTACTAATATAGTTACTAGGTAAAGTATGTAAGTGTTGTTATCGGTTGTGCTTCTGGCTGCGGTGTTGGAGCTTGCTGCGTTATTGTTGCTAACGATTACTTCTTCTTTTGTTTGCCTTCCTCCCATTGTATGTGCCAAGTACGGTAGAAAATTTTGTTTCTTTTTATTTTTTTTTTTCTTATTCTTTTTTTTTTTTTTTTTTTTTTTTTTTTATACAGAGGTAATGTTTATTGTTTTCGGTACATTTTTCTGAGGTTGATTCTTTAGCTTTTGTAGTAAGGTCTTCTTTAAATTCTTGTCCGTGGTGATTGTTATTATGCGATGTAGCTCCGCAACTCGCTTCCTCTCACGGACGATGCGGCCTGCTCTGGGTCGTCTCCTTGGTTTGTGCTCGGTTGGCGGTGTCGGTTGTTTTGTCGTTCTCCGCCTGTACTCCTCGATGGTAAGTCTTTTGGGGCCTGCTGTCTTCGGTGTTGGAGTGTAGTGTGGGATTTCTCCCTGTTCTGCAACGGGCTGCGGGATGTATTCGTCTACTGCTCCTTGAGTTGTCGCCAAGTGTTCCCACTTCCGGAAGATCGCGTCGATCTCTTCCTGGGTTGACATAGGCGTAGTGGTGTTCAGGATCAGGGTGGCAGGATCGCCATGTGGTGGAAAGAGATGTATGTGTACGGGTGTGTGTGATCGGCAGGGACCTACTATCGTAAAGAGTGCAGTCAGTAGAGTCCGGGTTGGCTTATTGTAAAGGCGAGCCGCGCCAAATAGCAAGTGGCTAGAGAGCCGACGTTTTGCGAGCTAATATCGAAGGAGAAACGCACAGTTTGTCTCTTGTCAAGAAGCTAATTTTATTTTTCAAATTTTAGGTCTTATATACTAAATTTACAAACTGTTATACTACTGAGCATTTCCAATGCTCCGCCCGAATTTCCAATGTCGCGGAAGTGTGACCAATCAGCGTCACGGGACCCTTTCGGTCAATGCAGCACTTTTCCTCGAGTGCCATTGCCCTGCGGTAGGTGACATCACACAGAGTGCCGATCAGTGCAAGTTCCATATGTGGGACACTGCACTGCGGTCAGTGGTGTCGGATGGCACGCCGCTGGCTTAGCCACCTGAGTGTCGCTTGTGTCGTGCGCGCGGTGCTATTTGACACTTTGGCACATATGCGCTCGAGTGTAGCAAAAGTTATTAATGTTGGCATAAGTGGCTACGTGGTACCACTACAACATATACGTTTCAAAATAATTTGTCCCTTTACTGTCAATTTACTGTTCAATGGAATACAAATTTTCAAAAACAAAAATTAAAAAGCATAACCGGAAATTCCAGTTATTAGTTTTGTACGCAAATTTATTCTGCACCGTTTGTGGGGGCCCCTTAGCCGTCGCCGCCCCGGGCCCCCGAGCACCTTAAGCCGCCACTGGTAAATGCTTTATGTTTAGTGCCTTGAAGTCGGTATTAGTTTCTCAAAATAAATCCTAACGACGGTAAAGGCAAACGTCAGTTTTTTATCGATTCAATCATAATATATATTATTATTATTACACTGTTTTTATTTCATATATGTATGTATTATTTTTTTATTATTTCTATTTATATATACTTACTTAACTGGCCATAACAACCCGTTATCGGGTTACGGCCTGCCGCAAAACTTCTCGCCTCTGCTTCGCGCGCGCCTTCTCCAGTTGGTCACACCAAGAGATACCAGGGCCTCTTCCACTTGGTCCTTCCACCGGAGACATGGCCTCCCTCTTCGCCGTCGACCTCCAACCATCGCATCGAACACCTTTTTCGCCGGAGCTTCGTCGTCCATGCGGCAGACATAACCGAGCCAGCGTAGCCGCTGGATGTTAATTCGCTGCGCTACGTCCATGTCCTTATACAGCTCATACAGCTCGTTATTGGTTCGTATGCGATAGTCGTCACCAACACGAACAGGGCCGAAGATTTTGCGAAGTACCTTCCTCTCGAACACTCCAAGGGCTCGAACACTCTATTTATATATACATATGTAAATTCAGTAAATTAACTCCCTGTGTGGGTGAGTCGCTGGTCATGGACATAGTGAAATAATGGCGAATGTACCCTGAGCTCACTGCCAATATAGAAGTACTACATATATGTATGTATGTGCTACAACAACAACGTAGAAATGTTTGCACGATTTGCACGTTTTGTCTTGAATGATTTCAGTTAGAATTTTGCGTGGTTGCGAAAAGCAACGAATTGCAGCAGCAGCTTAAAGGTATGTATTAATATATTTATTTATTTATTTATGCAATTATTCTTTAATAACACAGGGCAACAAATTTCGACTTTTGGTCGGCTTTTCTGGGTTTGACATCAGTTCTAGGGTAATTAGGGACCGCTGATTTCGAATCCGCAAACCGTTTTGAAAACTTAGTTTCCGTTTTCGCAAAAAATGGGCGTGTCACTTTTTCGGATTTTCCCTGACTTTTTTCACGTTTGGGATTGTAATTTCTAGACCAATAAACCGGTTGACATCATTTTCACCTCGTTGCATTATCAACACCGCACGGTTTCTTTTCCGATGCAATTTATTTTTATAGGTTTTAAAATTCCGCGGCAATTGGACCTCAAAGTCGGAAAATATGGAATTTCAAGGCGTTTTCTTTGATGTTAAAAAACAAACACATTTTTCGTAAATCAATTATCGAGTTATGTATAACAAGAAAGCGGTTTATTGGGTTTGAAATTACAATCCCAAACGTGAAAAAAGTCAGGGAAAATCCCAAAAAGTGACACGCCCATTTTTTGCGAAAACGGAAACTAAGTTTTCAAAACGGTTTGCGGATTCGAAATCAGCGGTCCCTAATTACCCTAAAACTGATGTCAAAACCAGAAAAGCCATTTTGCTGTTGATCAGTGTTATTTATTTATTAATTGCAGGCGAAGTCCCCCAAACAGTTCCGACAGAAGTGTGTCAACAAGTCGAAGTTCATCTTGGTTCATCTTTAAATGCACCAAAAATTTTTTTTATTCGCGATGATTTTTTATTTTTATTTTTAAATATTTTTAAAATAAAATGATTATTTTAAAAATGCATTGTTTTATTTTCCCCATAAAAATCGAGTGGTTAGAAAACTAATCCAGAATAAACTAGTTTGCAAACTAGTCGCTTCGCAACTGGTTTGAAAACTGTTTTACTTCCGACTAACCTTGGACTAGTTACAAATGGATGCAGACGGGGACAATTGACTCTCGCCTAGGACACCGCCATGTTAGAAGGTTGAGTTTGCTCCAAGAAAACGGTTCTGAGGTCAGTTATGACTGACAAGCAACCAGTTGAAAAACTACTTTTGGACCAGTCCGATTTCCTACAGGTACTACAGGTCCGATTTACTTTCCATTGGTACTTTGTTCCACTACCACTAAATAAACTTAGTGATTAGTGGAACTTGTTCCATTAACCACTACATTTATTTAGTGGTAGTGGAAAGCATAGCGCACTATGAATTTAGTGGAAAACCCCCATGTCTAATATAAAGTAATATATTCATGTATTCGTAACATTTCTCTTTCTTAGGACCTTTACAGGTACAATTATTTTAAGTAGTTTAATGATTGAAAATACATTTGCAAAAAACAATTTGACAAAAGAAGTTGTCAAAATAAAAGTGCTGTCTCTACTTGGTTGGTTAACTTCAATATGATGTATAACTAGTAATCGAGCATTGTCAGTGATTTATTAATGACATTTCTCATAATAACATACCTAGGGGCGTAGCCAGAACTTGGTCATGGAGGGGTTTTAAAAGAAATCTTTGCCAATTTAGTATTACAGTACATTCCGTTTAGCTGCATTCACCTTCGATGCACATGATTTGGGGCACTTAAGCGAAAAATGCAGCTAAGCGGAATATCTAAAAAAGTTTTTGGAAACAGCTAAATTTTTTTGATGTAGATCCTTAGCGCACCTATATAAATATATCAAAATATATATAAAATATATACCTATATAATATCAATATTGATACATTATACACTATGATCAATAAGTACCGGGACTGTGTATTTTAAATTTTCCGCCGATGCAGGTAAAAAAATTTTTTTTTGAGCGAGATTGCATCATTAGTTTTTGCTTGGCAGCTGTTAGCGTCAGTCAACTTTTTGTACTTCGTCGCATTTTACAATGGATAATTTTGTTGATCAACGTAGTTGTTTGAAATTTTGTCTTAAGAACGAAATTTCTTGTGCCAATGCGCTTAAAATGTTGCAGAAAGCATTTGGGGAGTCTGCTCTATCAAGAACCAGAGCGTTCGAGTGGTATAAAATGTTCAAAAGTGGTCGTGAACTGGTCGAAGACTTTGCTCGTTCTGGACGTCCTTCAACATCGAATACCGACGAAAATGTTGAAATTGTGATGAAAATCGTGCTTGAAAATCGTCATGTGAGCCTCAGAGAGATTTCTAACGATCTTAACATCTCTTATGGAAGCGCACAACACATTGTTGTCGATATTTTGCGCATGAAACTCGTCGCCGCACGGCTTGTTCCTCAAGACTTTAATTTCGTCCAAAAAGATCATCGAAAGCAAGTGGCTGAAGACATGATTTCCGAAGCTAAGAAGGACCCAACGTTCATGAAACGTATAATTACTGGTGATGAGACATGGGTCTATGAATTCGACGTGACAACTAGCCAGCAATCATCCGAATGGCGTGCTGAAGGCGAGCCAAAACCAAAAAAAGTGCGCCAAAGTCGATCAAAAATCAAGGTTATGCTCATTGTTTTCTTCGATTATCGTGGTGTGATGCATTATGAATACGTTCCGACCGGTCAAAACGTTAATAAAGAGTATTACCTTGAAGTATTGAGGCGTTTGAGAGATGCTACTCGTAGAAAACGACCGGATTTGTGGGCCGGTAACAGCTGAATTTTGCACCACGATAATGCGCCGTCTCACAAAGCACACATTATTCGCGATTATTTGAACAAACACAGTGTGAATATCATCGATCAGGCTCCCTATTCTCCAGATATGGCACCATGTGACTTTTTCCTGTTCTCCCGACTCAAGTTACCGCTTCGTGGAAAGACATTTGAGTCCATAGAGGTCATAAAAGAAAATGCGACGCGAGAGCTGAAGGCCATACCTGCTTCGGCTTACCAGAAGTGCATGGACGATTGGATTAAGCGTTGGCATATGTGTATTACTTCAGATGGGGCTTATTTTGAAGGGGATAAAATAAATTTACCAGAAGAATAAAACAATTTTGTTTTTTTGACACAGTCCCGGTACTTATTGATCATAGTGTATATATCAAAATTTTGCATGAACGAATCTATTGAATTATTGAAAAGATTACACCAGTGCACAGTGATTCGACTCCATACAACCGCGGGACAAAATTAGAAAGAGTGGTCCGTTTTTCATAAAATTTGGTATACTAGTTAATCATGGTCAGCTGAATTTAAATCTCTATTTTGTTTTTCTTAAACCTTTGTAGTTTGGCAATGCCTGAGACTTAAACTTGCAATTTTCATCATTTTTGGTGAGTTAATGCAACGAGTGTGTTGCCTAGATTTTTCAGATCTTACATTAAATCGATAACGTCAACATTGATAATTCTAAAGAGTAACAGCAATTATCTT
Source organism: Melieria crassipennis (assembly GCA_963668005.1). NCBI lineage: Eukaryota > Metazoa > Arthropoda > Insecta > Diptera > Ulidiidae > Melieria > Melieria crassipennis. The sequence goes on along the minus strand of OY764963.1, from coordinate 31,898,466 downwards.
AGGACCCTTTAGTTTTGCAATAAAAACGATAATAATAGACGTATGTTTTGCTTTTTTGCAGTTTTCTCAATTTTTCATGCTGATTGCATACTTTTAGGGATAAATAAAATAAATTTTGTCGAAAGATAGGTGTTTAGACCACTTTTCAAATTGGATTATTTTCTGAGATCGGAAGATATCGGAGGATGTAATTACATTATCGGACAAAGAAAGAATGCTTCTTAAAATAAAAAAATCCAGGAACATACTTTCACATACTTTTTAGATATTTTCCTCCAAGTTTTGCCAATTTTCAGATTTTTAATTTAGAAAAATATTTTAAATTAAAAGTGAAGTAAAAGCCTCAGCGTTGCAAATTTTGAGAAAACATTTAAAGCGAAAATGGCCACATAATTTCTTAGTCGATTTTGAAAGTTTTACCAACTTCTTTGTAACCATGTATTTTTTAAATTTTTTTTACTCAATAGACTAAAAAACAGAAAATATGTGTTTACATTGTTTTGTGAAAAAAGTTTAAACTTTAAGCCGCTTTTGCACAGACACTAATTAATTTTTTGCACAGATTTTTTGGGGTTTTCTTAGTTGGAGTTTTAACTTTCAAATCACATCAAAATCGTTAAATTTTGAGACTATAAATTTTTTGAATTTTGTCTATGGAACGAATCACTGTGCACTGGTGCAATAACACAGCGGCCAGTGATAACTTTTGTAAGTATTTTTATTGCAGATTTGTTCAACCCCAACAGGATTTTCATCTATTTATTGTCTAATAGCCTATTTCCACCGAGCGTTTAAATGCATTTAAGGGTTCTGTTAAGCTTGAGAACTGTCAAGCGTTTCCACCAAAACTGAGTTAACTTCAACAGCTGGGTTTTGTTTACATTTTTAGTTGGTCAAGCCAAATTCTGCATTTATTTCTGGGCAGCCACAGCTTACCCATCGCCGCCATCTCCTTGAATACGTATGTATGGTTTCTTGTAGCCCCTCTACTGCAAGAAAACCAATTTGCTTTCCTTCTCAGCAGTCTAGGAATGTCTGCGTTTTCATATTTGTGAAAATTTATTTCATTTGTCAATGTTTATTTCATTTATGAAAGTTGTCAGCTGATTGATACCTAAGCTGTCTGAATTTTTAATGTCAAGAGGGTTAGTGAGAAGTTCCACGTTTTTGATTTTCTCTTTCAGCATTTATTATTGGCAAATAATAGAAGTTTTGACTTTGATAATGACAGACGATATGTATTTTTGAGAAAAATGCAGTAAAAAGTAATTGGCTTAGCAAAAAAATCTACCACACCGAGCGCAATTCGAATCCCCTCTTTCGTTTGTGTTCGTACGGTTCTTGCATGCATAAAAAAGCATGCTATAAAAATTTGTACATTTGTCAGTATTGCTCCAGCTTTTAACATAACATATTCTGTTAGACGTCTGTAAACGAGTCTGAAAGTGAGTTAACTCACTTTGATTCAAAAACAATTGCATGGGAATTAGAGCATTTAAATGCGATGTTAAATGCATTTAAGCGGTAAATGCATTTAAGGCCCGGTGGAAATAGGCTATTATGCTGTGCTGTGCTATGCATGAATAGCATACTTTTAGGCATGCACTTTGAAGTACGGCCGGCATGCTATAATTATGGCAAGGATGGTTTGCGAAAGGTGATGAGCTGTGCTAGAACAATCGAGATAGAGAGTACAACTAGAATGTGCAAGAAACTTCGGCGCGATAAGAAAACTAGTATAAAAGCAGCAGTGTGCAGCGCAGAGAGTCGAGTCTGTGTTGAGCAAGCAAAGGGGAAACATGCAATAGTAGTAGTGTAAAGTAGTAACAAGTGTAAATTTGTAAATAAAGCGATTGTTGGTTTTTGACTGCGTTTGCGCTGAGTAACTAAAGTAGTTTTATTTTCAAGCATAATCCAGTATACTGCGATATACTAGAGTCGTACTTAACTAGGCGCTACTTTCGAGTTAAGCAGATGGACGCGTATTCTGAGCTGAAGGAAATCAAAGCGGGTGTCCCGCAAGGTAGTGTTCTTGGGCCACTGCTGTATCTTATCTATACCCGGGACCTGCCCGTTTGCCAATCCTATACCACAGCTACATTTGCAGATGACACAGCACTCATTGCTGTTGGAAAAACGGAGCATGATACCACGAACACCATACAAAAAGCAGTGAATGACTTTGCCAAATGGGCAATGAAATGGCGTATAATGATAAATAGCAGCAAAACAATCAATGTTGTCTACACAAACAAACAAGCCCGATACTTACCCCTGTATCTAAATGGTGTGCAGATTCCACATGCAAACGTAGCCAAATACCTCGGCTTAACACTTGATGCGAAGCTCCGTTGGAATGAGCATATCAAAAAGAAAAAACTTGAACTCGATGCTAAATACCGGAACCTACTTTGGCTAATAGGTAGAAAATCTATTTTATCTATACAAAACAAAATTACTATCTACAAACAAGCCCTAATGCCAGTATGGACGTATGGATGTCAACTTTGGGGTTGCGCCAGCCAAAGCAATCGAGACAAAATCCAACGATTTCAAAATAAAGTGCTACGAGGTTTTGTAAATGCACCATGGTACATTCGCAACATCGATATTCGTCACGATCTTCAAGTAGAGACAGTTGAAGCCACAATACACACTCATGCCGAAGCCCACATGGAAAGGCTGAAAAACCATGAAAATGCAGAAGTTTCCCTCCTTTAACATTCGTTTGTACCGAAAAGGAAACTAAACAGAATAAGGCCCAGCGATCTTTTAAAATAAAATAAATGTCCGATGTTCGAATTCCTAAGTCAAATGTTAAATTGTTTTAAAATTTAAATTGTATCCTTAGTTATTATGTCAAATGTAAATTGCTAGTTAGTTTAATTTTCTTTGTATAAACTAGTCGCAGTTTTTTGTACGCAAGTCGTAAATAAAAAAAAAAAAAACAAAAAAAACAATCCAGTATACGAACTTAGAAATGTCATTTTCGTAACAATATGTATGTATACACTGGATATAATGAAAATATTTATATATATTCTTACTGATATGCTTTTATGTAAAATAATCGGTAATTTTACCCTGCGAATATTTCTTTTTTGAAAATTTCACAACCATTGCTTCCATTTCGAAAGCGACGTTGAAATGACGAAGCGTGCGTGTTGAAATGAGGTAGATTTCTAATAAAATTTAATTCGTAAAAATTTTCCCGTGCTAAACGAAGTATTTTTCATACAAATCAAAGAAAACTTGCTCAAAAACAGGGCTGTTAAACGGAATAGTGCAACTAACCCTTTCGGAACTTCTTTTTTGTTTTTAACTTTAAAAATCATTCTTTTCCATTTTATTACTGTTTAAGCCTACATAATGAATAATCAAAAGTCATTTTTTTAAATATTGTTCGAAAAAGTGGTTTTTGAGCATCATGAAATATGGCATAGTAAGAAATAAAAAAAATCGTACAGCCTTAGCGAACTATATTTGGGATCTAACTTTTTTTACACTTACTAAAGCAATAAATACCTTCTAGATTACTTACATAAACCTATAAAATAAATTGATTTTTGTAATAGAATAAATAAAAGTACGAAGTGACCTCTTTTTGTAAAATACGCAGCTCGATAGGACTGCGCACTTTCTGAACCCTTACAATTTACTTAATCAAAATATTTTTTTCATTATTTGGTATAAAAACCTTCACAGAAAAATACAAAAATTGAAAAATATAGTATCCACAAGTTTTTGACCTAAAACAGGCACTAAAAAGAGGCTATGCCATATGGCATAGAATAACCGAAAGGGCTAAGTGAAATGCAGCTAAATGTGAAATTTTCAAAGAAAATTCGGTTTGCGAAGTAGTATTTTGGCCAAATCATGCAACTAAGCAGAAAATGCACCTAAGCGAATAGGCAGCTAAACGGAATGTACTGTACATGCTTTTTAAAGTAAACTGAACTTTTCAAAGAGGGCATTTTGTGGTGGTGCCACCCATATGTGATTTTGTGCGTTGGAAATTTCATGAGGTTAGGTTCACTGGAAGCAAAGTTATTGCGTCCGAAGTAAAAGTATGTTTGTGTAATTTGTACAAAAACTCGATACTAATTTGCTAAGAGTAAATATTCAGTTTTGCTTTGAACTTGGCAAAACTTTAACCGAAACATTTCAATTGATGAACCGAGTTTATGCTGATGATTGTTTATCACGTAGCAGAACTTATGAGTGGCACATGCGATTTAAAAACGATTGTCAGGACATAAATTATGACCAACATGTTTGCCAACTGAAATCCGCGGTCACCGTAGATTCCATCAAAACTTGGCGGTAATTCATCATAGATCACCCAAAATCTACTTGAAATTGGATTTAATCCTCGCTTTCCTTATACCCACCCGGGTGATCTTTTGTATACCAAATATCCACACGGGTGATCCCAGGCGCTTCCGCCACCATTTTGAATAAAACTCACACACAATTGTTTGTACATACCTCAGTATGTGTTCAATAAACACTTTGAAAATAAATCTTCTAATATTTTCCATAGTCGCAAAATAATTCATTAAAGTTAGACTTTTTTTCGAAAAACTACTGAGGTATGGAAAAACTATTATTTATTTATTGAGTTTTATTTAAAATAGCGGCGGAAGCGCCTGGCGTCATCCGGGTGGGTATTGGTCAAGGACGAATACAAAAATCGTTGGCAAGTTGAAGCATCTCAATAACATAAATGTATGGCATTTTAACAAAACTTTTGACGGTCGAAAGATGCCATCTCAGCAATAGACACTTGTGACTGATTATTTGACTAAAAATTTAATTAAACCATCAACCAGTCCTCGTTTTCACCTGATGCGGCATTGTGCGACTTTCACCTTATAAAAAAAATGCATTTACCTATTAAACAAAGGCACATAGAAGCGAAGAAGGACGTAGAAGCCATCCAAAAGGCCTGAAGAGGACTCTTCAAAAAAACCATATCGGTTTTACAAAACAAATTTTTTTTATTCTTGTATATGTTTAAAGGTGAAACGATCTTTTTGCTAATGTGGTTGCAAATTTTAAATAATTATAGGCCATTGGGGGGTCTGACACTCAAACCCCCCTTAGATACGCCTCTGCCATACCTCATTTTCCTTGTGAGCTTCTTGTGTACTACTATAGGGTGGTCCACATAAGATTTTCAATTCGAACTACGCTTTATTTCGAGAATGACAGTCCAAATGTCATTTAATTTGTTTGTAATTTATTTTTTGTTTGTAATTTAGTTAAAAGTTTGACATTTACGAAATGGGACGCTATACGCTTGAACAAAATTGGGAAATATTGAGAACTTACTTCCAAAGTGGAGACTCGTCAACCCAAACTGTAAGAAAATCGAATAATCAGCCGAAATTCTGAAATCAATTGGCCGCCTCGGAGCTGCGATTTGAGTCCGTTAGACTTGTTTTTGTGGGGAGCCGTAAAGGACAAGTGTTACGCTAACCATCCAGGGACGATTGAAGCTTTCAAACATGAAATCGAAGTTGCCATTCAGGAAATTCTACCCGGAACAATCGAAAATTGGGTTCACCGAATGGCTTACTGTAAGGCCAGTCGTGGTAGTCATATGAACGACATCGTTTTTCATTCTTAAATAACAAAGTCTAAGCTTTGTAATAAAACAGGAATTTTCAAAAAATATTCGTTCGTTTTTTTTATAACGGATTCAAATTGAAAATCTTATGTTGCCCACCCTGTAGCAGTTTTCTGTATTTTAAGCAATTGGAAGATTTGGGAATTAGCGCCTGTATCATCGAACAAGTTCGCTTGTCATAATTTTTCTCGATTTACAGCTAACCTCAACACGCACCCTCTAAAATCAGGCACATTGAGCGCGAATAGGTTCTGCCTGTCCTCAGTTTTTCACTGTGGACAAGGTTTTCTTCTTCGTCGCTTAATTCAAAGGATTTGGCCACGTTTCCTTTGCAGATCTAAAGCCTTACTGGAAATTGGCAAATGACATCAATCTTCCCCAAAATACGCTTGACTGGACCTTGTTGCAAGGCAAGAAAACTGATGAATCCCCTGTAGATGGCACACATCGTAGGGTCTCCTTCCTTCCTTTAGCACAAAACAAACTCATTGGAAACTTAGTATTCCAATCATTTTTTTAGTTTAGAATTGTAGAGAATTATTTGGCTGGTCATGCGCTATTTTGCAAAAAGCTGATGCATACATCGTATTGGCCTAATGGTCCGGTCTTGACCAACTCGGAAGGCAGTCCACAAACACTAGATGATATTTTGCTATAAAAGCTCACGGAAAAAATTGGCTCCACCTATCGTCGTTCCAGCCCTCGGTTTCGGAGGCGAATCTAATCGATTACATCGCAAACAGAACTGGCGTGGAAAAGAAGCACCTCGCGTGCTTCAAACTCATTAAAAAAGATGTCTTTTTAATCAATCAAGCGTGTTAATTTAAAGCTTACAGTCAAACCTAAATTGGAGCGTTAGCGGCAAGCAACTGTCAAAATTGCTTCATGCCCATACAAAATGTATGGGGCAAACCGTAATTGAAACGCTCTGACGCTGCGCTATTCGAGTTTAACGTTTTGACAAGGCGTTAGCGGTTGAAGTTGGCTGCGACTAACAAAAACGCCTGTAATTTATTTTTGATTTGATTTAAATTGTGAGAAATTTATTCAAATAAGAGCTAAGTTTTGCAAAATAATAATAATTTGTTGTGTTTTTGGCAACTAAGCAGATATTTTTTCACATTTCATGATTTTTACAATCCCAACGCAACGCTTCAATTTCGGTATGCCGCACTGAGCGAAAGCGTTGCGTCAGAAAACGCAACGCTCAACGCTCCAATTTAGGTTTCACAGTTAGTGTGACTGCATCACTGTATGACAAACTTCTAATTCCGTCTGTATGGCCAGCGGAAGTCAAAGTACGCCCGTTTCAGTTTTTCCCAAAACCTGCCCTGCTGCCAACGAAAGGTTAGAGTCTGCTCCTGTGGTTTCTGATAATAATCGCTTGAAAATCTACATGCAAAACATTTCTGGGCTCAGAACTAAGTCACAGATTTTGCGTTTATTGAGTTCGCATCTTGATTACAACATTATAGTCATCCTTGAGACTTGGCTGAATGAAAACTTCTTCAGCGATGAGTATTTTGATTCCAATCTCTACAATACCTTTCGTAAAGATAGGGATTTTAATCTAACTGGCTGTGCTAGGGGCGGTGGTGTTCTTATTGCTGTGCAAAGTAAGCAGTAAGCATCATCTGTGGTTGCACTTAAGGGGGTCTTACTATGTAACAGTTTAAAAAAATCGATTTTTTTTTTTTAACATTTTTTTCTCTAAATAGTGTTAGAAATACGCTGGTAAAAGGATTTAACTGTGGACGGGCTCGTTTGGCAGTGACAGAGCATTTTTCACGGTCACGCGCGGTCGTTTTTATTACGTTGTCAATCTTTAAACGTGTTTTTCCGAAAGTCGTCTTTTTAGAGGTGGGGTGAACGTTTCCGAAAAATCTACCTGACCGATCTTGTCTTACTAAACATTTTTATTATCAGAAAACATGTCGCAACAGATAGACACGAGCTTTTTTGGAAATTCTTGTCCAAAAATTTTTAACAGCTTTGAATAGCAGAAAAAAAGTGCCAAAAAAATTTTTTTTTCAAAATTCTATTACTATAAGAATTTTTTGAATTTTTGAAAAAGCTCGTGTCTATCCATAGCCAAGGGGATGAGAAAAATAAATTTTTAAGGTTTTTTGGTTTCAGATCATCTGATCGGTCAAAATCGTTCACCCCGTGCGCCCTGGACACTTTTGACGAGGACGTGTAGCGGTCACATACGTCATTTTTATGTAAAACCAAAAAAACTATGTAAAGTTCAATAATGAATGATAACATTACAAAAAACTGCTTCCCGAAATCATTTGTAGTTTTCTAGTAATCAATTTTTGAATATAGCGCTCGGAAATGAGGTATTACATAGTAAGACCCCCTTAAGAATCAGGATGCGCTTCTTGACCAACTCTGTGTCTACATTAGGGGTATTTCTGACTCCCTCTTTGTTTGTGCTCCATACATTCCGCCAAACAGTAGCCACAACCTCTACACTGCACATGTTGACAATGTCACATCACTAGCTCAGAACAATGCAAGGGGTGATCATCTTTGCGTTCTTGGGGACTTTAACCTTTGTAATATTAATTGGTCACGCACTATTTCAACGAAATTTATCTAGTAGATAGTTTCTTAAGTATAGATCTCATGTAAATTAATTGTTATCCAAATAAACTTGGTCGTACTTTAAATTTAATATTCTTAAGTTACACTGTACATTTTTCTTTGCTTGAATGTACTTTTCGCATTAGTAAACCTGATATGCATCATGTACCTCTTGTGCTTGATCTGGAATTTTATACATTTTCTAAAATTAGTAATATTAATTCAAATTCATCCTTTAATATTGAGCTATGCGATTTTTTGAAATTGAATGATCTTTTGATGAACATCAATTGGGACAGTTTGTTTCTTCATCTTGATGTTGTTAAGTGTTTTGAGATCTTTAGGACTACTGTGGTAGACATCTGCAAAAGTATTTACCCTGTTATAACGAAAAAGCAATATAAAGTGCCCTGGCACAATGCTGCCTTGTTGAAACTTCGCGAAATGCACCTATCACCAGAGCCTTAATTGAGTTCAATAGAATCTCCAAAAATGTTGAGATTGATTTTTCAGTGTCAAAAACTCGTTTCATTTATTCGTAAAATTTTTTTTATAAGTAGTTTCATGTGTTCAACCTAGCCTATAAGAATAAATAAATAAATAAATAAATAAATAAATAAAATAAAATCGTTAGATGGTGACCTCTATATGGCTACGCGATTGTCTACGAGCATCCACACCGTCGTTCGTGATGAGTTAGTCGCGTTGATGTACTTAACGATAAAAACTTAAGTCGACTTAAGATATCATTGAGTTAAGGGTGCTATTGTAGTTATTGCCTTGTTAGTATTATAGAAGTCATTAAAAATGCCTTTTTTTTAACAATATTAGGTAGGTATAACTGGTTGACCACGAATGGCCACACATAGACCCTTATTGGGTCCTGAGTGATGCCAGATGGAGATCCGTTTATAAGTTGTAGTAGTGGTCCGTAAGAATACGAGTGCTTTTGGCAAACTTCAGCAAGCGCTTCAGGCCTAGCGTCGCCACTTCCTTCCTAAGGTTGCCAAGCGTTGTCTTGAGATGTCGGAGCAAAAGCAGAGGACATGTTCTAATGTCTCCAGAGCTTCGTCTTCGCCGCAGATTCTGCAACTGTCCCTATCCGTCAAACCCATGCTATACGCATGAACTGCTAGTAGGCAGTGTCCCGTCAATACGCCTATTAAGGTTCTGCAGCCTTATTTTTTTTTTGACTCGAACAAACGCGCAGGGGATGACCCCTATTAATGCGAGGCATTGCGTTGGTTCAGGAAGGTTATAAAGGTTAGGAGATAGGGTTTTGAGAGAAGTGGTTGTGGACTCTTGACTTGAACCCATCGATATTATAAGTGCTGGGGAAAATATCCGCAGGGAGACCATTCCACAGCCGCGCTGTACGGGCCAAAAACGAACCTTCTCTGTAGTGCGTAGTGCGCTGGAACATAGTTTCAACGTGGAATGATTGGGCGCCAGTGTTCAAACGGGTTGCCCGGGGGAATACCCGGAGTGATAGCATCAAGCTGCTTATCTCCACTGAGCAATTACCGAAAAAGTATCGGTAAAATAACACCACACATGCTACGTTTCGACGATGTTCTAAGGAGTCAATAGATTGAGATAGTCCAGTCACGAAGTTTGTACAGTTAAGTGATTTTTGCATTACTTTTGCAGTTCGGCAAGTGTTTAAGTTCTCTTCCCACTTAGCCTCTGCCTTTCTATTCATGCTATTCCCTAAGAAGGTGCGAAGTGGCATCATCACCTTTACGATATGCTCAGCTGGAAGGCCGACACCACTTTTGGCAATTGTGTCCACTGTCTCATTTCCCTATATGCCTTTATGCTCCGGCACCCAATAGATAAGAAGCCTTTAGGTTGCGGCTAGCCTTAACAATATTATGTGCGCTTAATTTTAAACTTGAGTCTTTTGAAAAAGCACCCGCCGTAGCTCAGCTGGCTAGTGCGTTGGGCCGCGAGTCAAATGCGACGCTCGAACCCAGGTTCGAGACTCCGTTGCTGCTAACACCGAAAAAAGAAAAACAATTTTTCTTTCGGCGGCTGTCCTCTCAGCAGGAAATGGCAAACCTCTGAGAGTAAAAATGCCTATGAAAAAGCTCCCAACTCGCCGTTCGGAATCGGCATAAAACTGTAAGTCCCTTCCAACACTGTACAAATTCGCACGCACAACACGGATGGTTGCGGGTAGCTAGGCCTTAGTCGCGGTATCGGGCTGTCGTGCCAGTCAATTATTAATTAATTATTAAGTTTCCGAAAGCTTCAGCTTTTTCAGCTATTCTTTTTTTAACGTCCATGTTTACACCGTTTTTGCTGTGTATTGTGAATTTTACAAGTCACACTGGTGTAAACAAGAGTTAAACTAGAAACTTTTTACAAATTAATTTTGGGAACCTAAGCTTGCTTACTCTGCTGACTTTAGTTTGCCATTTTCGTTCGACACTCAGGTTGGTTTCAGCCAACACCGAACACAAGATGTCAGGGGCTTGCCCACACTCTCTTCGGGCATCACAATGAGCCTTTTGAGGCGTCCGAGTGTAGGTACTTGCTGAGAAATTAGCAAGCTGCCTGCATTACCTAACCTAACCATATGAACATTTACATACAATTTCACCTACTTGTATTGAAGCAGAACGATGCCAGCAATGTATGCATCGGGCTGTCGTGCCAGTCCATTATTAAAATTATTATTATTCTTTTGAAAAAAATACATTGCATAAGAATGTCGTCTTATGTTTACATTTTAATCAATTGAATGTGTTATTTCGCCTCTGACATGCGTAAACACAATGAGTGACCACTTCAAAACTAGTTCCGAAGATTGTAATGATCAGTAGGAAAAATTGCAAAAAAAACTAAAAATATTGAACATATTCAATACAAGGTGCGTCCCAAAGTAAACAGGACTTTTGCAATAGGGACGTTTCTGGTGGCGCCATCTATGTGTGAGGACATGCGTTGGAAAGGTACATCTTTCATTCACATACTGTCTAAATTTCATGACATTTGGTCTAGTAGACGCCGAAATATCCCGCTCAATGTGACAGTATGTTTTTAACTTTGGTACGAGAATGTCGATCGAACAAAGAGCTAATATTAAGTTCTGTTTTAAACTTGGTAAAACTTTTACCGAAACGTTTAAATTGTTAAAGCAAGTTTATGGTGATGATTGTTTATCCCGTGGCCGTGTTAATGAGTGGTTGAATCGATTCAAGAATGGTCGTGAAGACTTGAATGACGACGAACACGTCGGCCAGTCGAAATTTGTGATTACTGACGATGCCATCAAAACTGTGCGTGATTTTATCAAAATGCAGCCAAAATCATCATTGGAATTGATGGAAATGGAATTGAACATCTCCAAAACATCAATTGATCGCATTTTAACCGAACATTTGGGTCTCCGTAAAGTGTGTTCTCGCTTCATTCCGCACACTTTAACCGACGACCAAAAAGCGCAGAGAATTGAGCACGCAAAAGACATCGTTCGGGAAGCCAGACGTGATCCAAATTTCTTGTTCAACATCGTAACCGGTGACGAAACGTGGTGCTTTCAATATGATCCCGAAACAAAGCGTCAAAGTGCCAAATGGAAGCACCCAGATGAGCCAAATCCGAAAAAAACCCGCCGTGAGAAGTAAAAAATCAAAACTCATCTCATTTGTTTCTACGATTCAAAGGGAATAATTCATCGAGAGTTTGTTCCACCGGGAAAAACAATTAACGCTTTGTTTTATGTTGAAGTTTTGAAGCGTTTGGTGCATCGCATTCGTCGTATTCGGCCAGAATATCGCGAGGAAGGAAGTTGGCGTTTATTGCATGATAATGCACCGGCTCACAGAGCCCTAGTTACGACCGATTATTTGACCAAAAATCGCATTTTTACCATCAATCATTCACCGTATTCGCCTGATATGGCTCCCTGTGACTTCTACTTATTCGGTCAGTTGCATTTGCCGATGAAAGGAAACCGTTATAAGGACGTTGAGGACATCCAAAAGGCTTGTACCAACATTCTGAAGGCGATGCAGGCCGATGACCTAAAACACTCATTCCAAATGCTTTTGGACCGTGCAAAACGTTGTATCGAAGCAGAAGGAGAGTATTTTGAATAAATAAAAAGAATTATACAAAAATAATCATCCGTTTTCTTTATTTTACAAAAGTCCTGTTTACTTTGGATTGCACCTTGTATATATTTGAACATTATGCAGAAACAGAAAACGTTAACTACGAGCCACGAGCCCAAAGATTTGCCGTTCATACATACATAATTTAGACGCCATTAGAATTCTCAAATTCCAGGACTTTTTATTGAAATCTGCTGAATTGTTTAACCCATTCGAGACGACGATTTTTTTCGAACACGGTCCCCAGGAGCGAGCATGCGTATTCATAGTATTTTATATGTAAGAAAGGCTTCAGATAATTTTTAGATTTTTTGGTACACAGTAAAACCATTGCCAAATTTTGTTTTCCTGTACTTTACAGATTTCATTGGTTCCAGAAAAATATTATTTCGACGACTAGTTTACTCAGAATAACTGATAATTACACATTACTAAATAATACCATACCATATAAATAATACCATATAAGTATACATACTGCAAGAACATAACGACTTGAAAAAAAAGTAGTCCATGCACTAAGTGGAATGCAGTAAAGGAAATAGGATTACAATATTGCAACTTTGGTTGGGATTCAAATTAAAATGAAGACTTTAAAAAATAAAATAATCAAAACGTTTTATTCGACTGCGCAAAAGTACGTATAAGCTACTTTCCGTGAAATATATGTTTAAATTAACTTTCCAGTTGAGGACAAATATGCCAAACTCTTAAAACAATCGATGTCATATTAAACATTACATCGATAATGAGAATATGTAATTAAAAAAAATTCAAAAAGTTTAAAGAAATACAGCGTGCACTCAGTGAGAGAAAAACGTACGTTTGTTGTTTAAAACAATAGTAGAGTAAGTTCGGGTAATGTGATATGGTCGGGTAATGTGATATAGTTGCGTATTTCACAAGTGCGTTGACCTTTTTCAAAATTAACCTTTTTAAAACATCATAGCAACTAAAAAACTCTCGCTGCATGATTTTGGATGTGTTTGCGTAAATAGTTTACAGTGAGTGTGGTGAAGTGTTTTGAATAAGTTTGCACAAATTTTTGGTTATAAAGTTTGAAAGCCCAAAAGGTACAAAAAAAAATATTATTGCAAAGTTCGAGGTTAACCCATTCGCTGCCAAGCCTAAATTATATGAAGTCATTCCCATTGCCATTTATATTTGGAGTGTTATTGTTTACCAAAGCTCTGTTATTTCTTGGTAAGAGCACATATATCATCATATATCACATATATATATATCACATATATTATCAAGATCATTCTCTTCAAATAAGAAATAGAGCATAATTTTTGTTAAAAAAAATGTATTTGTAGTATTTTTTCAAGTTTTTTGCATTTCTATATTTATGTTTGTGGCCACAAAAATTTTGCTAATTCAAAAGCCCGCATGTTATAACATATTTAAAGTAGGACGAGTATACTCGTCTTGGCAATGCATGACACCCAGCCAAAGACGAGTATGGTATACTCGTCCTTGGCAGCGAATGGGCTAATCAAAAGTAAATCAGTGATATCGATTATACGTTCGATTATGCGTACCTCGCTCTTCTTAACAAAATTATTCTTGTTTTTCAATAATATTTTTCCGCAAAAAGCCAATTTCGGGTAATGTCATATACCAAAGTTCGGGTAATGTGATATAGTACACACACATAGACCGAACTTATTACAGCAGTACTATTTGTATACAGAAATGTATATATGCTTTATTTTATAATATTTGAAGTGGTATAATCTCAGAAATCTGTTATGGTTACGTCAGATTGTGATTTTCCGAAAAAAATGAGAAGCACCTCACTAATTATTTTTGATTTGGAGTATTTTCACCAAATTTGAAACTAATAGGTCTGTTAATAACGATTTTTCGGGTATATCACATTACCCACCGATGGTATATCACATTACCCGCCACTTTTATCATTCGCCAACTTTTATCAGACTCGTCAACAGTTTATCTTAAAGAGTTAATAATCTTAGATATAGGTACTAAATAATGTGTCACTGAGCAGTTTGAGACCAAACAAAAATGTCTTTTAAGGCAAACTGTGTCGGGAAACGCCGTAAAACAAACAGGTATATCACATTACCCGAACTTACTCTATTTATTTCTATACCCAAAAATGAGAAAGTAGCTTGCTGGAAAAAATATGCTGACCTTCCAATGTTTTAGTTACTTCTTAGTTAGTTTAAAAACGACGAATAGTAATAGATTAAGGGCCGTTTTCTCAACTTACCTTTAAATTTAAAGGCCGATAAACGCATTTTCGTTTTCTCAACCGCTCGTTAAGCTATCCTCCCGATAAAAGTTACCGGTCAGATTGAGTGCCTGTTAAATTTTAAAGTGACCTTTAAGTGGAAGTGGTGCCAAGTCCATGCATATGTTTGTTTACAAGCAAAAAACAGCTGGTAATGAAATTACAATTTGAAGTGAAATTTGAATTTGAGATCTTTCGTTATGGAAAATAGGCGTGTTTTTTATATTCATGCACTGCGGCAAATAGAACATATAACAGCCGATTGGACAATTTCACTGCTTTGCACTGTTGACATTTCCAATCGCTGCTGGGCCGCCACCTGTGCGATACGTCTCGCTCTTCTCTGCTGCAAGTTCCAGCTGGGACTTGCGGTCCAAGCTGTCGAACTTGTCCCTCAACGATTTCCAACGTCGGGACACGCCCCATTTGGCAGCAAAAGCATTAGCAAGATTCTGCCAGGCAAAATTTTTCTTTTTTTCCTTCAAAAATAATTATAATTTTTCCAAAACAGCTGACTGCGCCGCCAAGTGCTGCCCATCGTAGACCAGTGTTGCCAAAAAATCAGACTTGTTAAATTTATATTTATCAGGCAGTTGAGAAAACGAAAATAGTTACCGGACAATTTAAAGTGACCTTTAGCTAAAGGTCACTTTATCGGTAAGTTGAGAAAACGGCCCTAAGAGTGCCAATCTAGATTGTTGGAAAATATGTAAAATAAGCATATAAGCGCCTCGATAGCCTAGCGTGAGTGCACTAGACTGTCATCCCAGAGGTCGTGGGTTCAACTCCCACCTCGTGCACGGTCCCCGCACTTTTCCAACCAATTTTTCCTGTTCTCTAAATTTTCCTAAAAACCCTGCAAGATACCCGAGTTCATTGATTCCCCACCCAAATTACTCCAATCCCACTCACTTCCACGCAATAGCACCAAATTGATCTAGCGAGGTCCCCAACCATTCCCAATCAAATTATTTATTTATTTAAGTCATTGAATAAACAATTCTTACAGACTAATAACAATATATATTCAAAACAATTCATTTAAAAAATTCAGCTAAGTATCTTAACTAAGCTTTTAGGAAGCGCAAGATCGAGCTCAGGAACAGAATTTAAGTTGCAAAGAGCTTTAGTAATTGGAGCATTTTTGATATAATCAAATCTGCAGAACCCAACATTGAAATAATTAAAATGCCTGAGTGTGCGAGATGGTACAGAGAATGGGATTCTTTGCAACAACTCGGGACAGTCGACAGCACCGTTTATGACACTGAATATGAACGAGCAAGACAGATAGGTACGCCTGCCTTCCAATGATTTAAGGTTAAGAAGTAAACAGCGGGAATCATAAGATGGGATAGGATCATAAAAGTTGAGGGAACGAAGGGCGAAACGTAAGAAAACTTTTTGTATGCGTTCAATACGGTTAATGTGGGAAGCATGATAAGGACACCAAATAAACGAGGCATATTCAAGGTTAGACCTAACATAGGAGGAGTAAAGTGATTTAAGAGTATATGGGTCTGAGAAAGACGAACAGTGACGACGAATAAATGCTAACATGGAATATGCTTTGGAGACGACACAGTTGATGTGGGAAGAAAATGACAACTTCGAATCAAAGAATAGACCAAGGTCCTTGAGCTCTTTCTTCATCCCAAGAGTGGAGCCAGAAATAGTAAAAGACCTAAACGCGGGGTTATCCTTCCTGGAGAATAACACATGAAAGCATTTTTTGATATTAAGAAACAGACGATTCTGTTCACACCACCCGTGAAGATTATCTAGGTCCGATTGCAGTGCAACAGAATCAGATGGCGACTTTCTGATAATGTAAATCTTCAGATCATCGGCGTACAGAAGAAACTTAGCTGAGAGAAAGCAAGAGTCATTAATGAACAGGACGAAGAGCAGTGGTCCCAAGATACTGCCTTGGGGGACTCCAGAGGAGGCCACCAAAGGCATGGAAGGAGTGTTGTCAATTACAACGGTACAACACCTATACGATAAGTATACGATAAGTAGGACCCAACCCACTTAAGAAAAGCTGTAACCGCCTCACACAACAGATGGCGCTACGAGCGGTAGCCCGAAATAACGGAGGCGACGCACAGTGTTGCGAGTTCATATTGCGGAGTGATAAAAATAGAAGGAGTGGTCGTATATAAATGAAATTTGGTATACAGTTATGGTATGAGTATCACATGAGTATGAGTATGAGTGTATCACATGTTGAAAAAACAGTGTTGCATACGCATTTCAAACGGGTGGAATCTGTGGTATCACAACGGGCCCATTAAGAGGCCTAAGTGTGTCTCATACAGAGGCAGCCACCTCAACCTAACCTAACCTATTGTATGAGTAAAGAACTTACTGTGCAAAATTTCAATGAAATCGTACTAAAACTTCGACCATACAAACGGATTTGAAAAAACCTCATATTAACAATGAAAATTATCCTAGTTCATAAAAGCTGCATTCAAAATAGTTGTATTTTAATTTAAATTTATTTATAAATGTGTATATAGATAAAATGCGCTTTTTTCAAAAGTGATTGAAATTAAAATCTCGATAAATTTCTCCACAGCTGCTCAGAAGTTGCTCTTAGAGGGTTAAAATCTTAGACTGACCCCCAGTAATTTTTTCCTCCTGAATATTTCTTTCGAACATACCTACCCCCTATCTCCAACCTTTAATGAGGCTCCCATACAAAATCATCGTTTTTAAAAAGTGGGCTCCCGCTGCTCTCAGGTTGGTCCCAGACGTACCATATGTATGACTGACCCCCATTTATTTTTCTTTCCGAATATTTTTTCTATACACACCTTACCGCTATATCCAACTCTTAAGGTGGCTGCCATACAAAACTAGTCATTTTCAATGGAACTGGCTCCACACATGTAAATGTAGTAAAGTAAACGAAGAAATATCGTATCTGGCAAAGTACTGAGCCGATTTGAATGATTTATTCAACAATCGTCAACATTCCTGAATGCCAAAAATACAAAATTAATTCAATTTAAAAAATTCACCACCAGAGGGCGCCTCCCATACAAGTGAAGTAGTAAGGTTGTCAACTTTTGGTTCTGTACGAAAAAAAATCACAGTGTACTGTCGAAACTCCATTAACCCCTCTATTTCGAATATAATGGCAATCGTAATTGATTTTCCGAACATATCTTCAACAAATTTCTCCATCAGCAGCAGAGCATTATTTGACCGATTGCTATTAGCATTCAACCAAACTGTGAAAATATCGCGAATTTGCACTCAAGTCTTCACCGAAAAATGCCAATAACTTAGCATAATGCAAATATGTGCAGCTAAAAATTGTACAGCATAATCTACATACTTGCCAAAACCAAATATCAAAAAATCTAAAAAGTGTTTTTTGACGTCTTTTTTTAAATCGCTTTTAAAGTTCGAACTCACGTTTTATTCACTCGTTTTCTTTACTTAATTTTCATTATAACGGTACTGCTCAGAGGTGAGAGTGATCAGTAAAATTTTGGTTTTGCCAGATCAAAATTAGGTGAAACTTACGACAATAGTAACTTTTAGGGACCTGCTCATAATTTATTTTGAAATATTCAACCTCAAAGTCGAAGCAAAAATTTGCTGTTTGCACACAATTTTTTTCCAACGTTGGAATAGCGTACTTTAGGAGCTCAGAACTTCTATGTTATCCAATATTTTTTCATAAAAAATATTGGATAACATAGATTTTTTCTCTTTATTGAAGTATTGCCAACAAAACCTCGTACTCAGATTTTTGCGCTTATACAATTGCATTTTGGCATTTTTGTCACTACTCGCAACACTGTGCGACGTTCCTAAGCGGCGTTAGATGGCAGCCCCATCACTTAAGAAGACCTGCGGCAGGCCAATCACCTACCCTGGCAGAATAGCACAACCGATTAACGTAATCAACACAAGGCAAAGAGTCTTGTGGAAGCCCTATGCTCTAGAGAGGAGTGAACAAGGAAAAAAGCATATAGCACAACACGAAAAAGGCGACTATGTGCTCAACGGACTCAGACGTTTTGTTAAAAGTGACTACATTTCGAGAAATGTTCAAATGTTAAAATTTTCAATGAATGATTAATACATTCCTAAATGATAGTGAATATGTATTTTATTCGTAAACAAAACCGGCTGGCAATTTATGTTTTAACTAAGTAACACTCAACAATTAAAGCCGGGGAAAATGCGCATATGGCACCAAGGGCGCGGAAGAAATGCTTTTCATAACTCGTTTCGAAAACCACAGATGCGTGTGCCACATGACGCGGGCTCCCACTGACGATAGCTTAGCCGCAAAACTGGTCTGACATTATAAGAGTATGCAAATAAGGAAATCAAAGCACTTCGGCAGTACGACCATTACATACCATTTACATACAAATATGGTGGCATATCTATATATATACAGTACATATGAACACCACATGACCGTTTGAGCCAAAATGCAACAAAGAGAAATTAATGTTACGCGCCAGCCATCAACTTGTAGAACTTCCACTGACATTGTAACAGTTATTGAAAGCGAAAAGACCAACAACAACCATTAAAAGAGACATTTTTCATTATCAACTATTTCCAAACCTCCCCTAACAACCTGCACTATTGTCGTAGCAAAAACACGTACACGTAAATATGTACTTGCGCGTTCGAAATCGTTGACAAAAGCACCATTAATAACTGGTATTTAGCTGGTGTTGGAACATAAACACTGCCTTGAACTAAAGCCTATGCAGACAGTTGCTCAGGAATAATTACCAGAGCATACCTGCAGACATACAAATGTATATATTTTCGAGGTCTATCATTTCAATTTTACGCGTAGTCTGGTCTTGTGGTGACTGGTTAAGGTAAGGTGCCACGATTGCCGTAATGCGTATAAATTTTACGCATTAAAAAAATCAAATGCCAATCGTGTGAGCAGGATTCGGTTTCGGCGCAAATGACATACCCTTAGTTTGTGAAAAGAGCTTTTGAAAAAATGACACTTCTAAAAAATATTTTCTCAGAACATGAAAATCTTCTCCTTCAAATTAACCCACTTAGGCCTAGTGTATAAAAACAAATCAATTTCATAGTTATTGTAGTGCTTTGCTGAAAATTCTTTGTTCGACAAATGCTTCTATCGATGAAAATCTTATATATGTTTTTAAGCGATCCAGATAGGGTATGTGGTTGTATTTGTGGGTAAATGTAGCTTGCAACGCCCAGACACCAGTTCGGAGCTGTAGGTAAGAGTCTGCAATATTCCGATCCGTAGCATCTTGCCCATGTCTGCCATGGCGGCGGATCCTCGCGCAAACACCTTCACCATTAATTCTTCCGCTCCTCATCAATTCAAAATTTAAAAACACGAGAATATTTTTGATTTTATGTACGTCTCTCAACGTCAAAACAAAATTCGATGTCAATTGCTATGTTTCAAAATGCTTCACTTTGTTTACAAGGAACACCTTTTACAAAATCATTATTTCCCAAAAAAAAGATTATATATGCATATGAAAAGTTAATTATTTGGTTTAACTATATTTAATATATACATACTTATGTATCAATTGCTTGGAGTAATTTATATAGAGGTTGGGCCAAAATTGTCTCGCTGTGTTACCAATATGACACTCTTGGCATTTAATATGATTAGATATATTTTTTTCAAATATTATTTTTCAATATTTTATATCAATATACATTTTAATTTTTTCCTCAATATAACAATATTATTTTTTTTAATTAAAAACGATCAGGTTTTCTGTATATGAGGCATTCCACGCGAAGCGGACAGGTAAAAAAAACTCGATGTTTCCGATTTCAATAATATTTGAGTGTGTTCTACCTATACGTATTATTGATACGTATACCAAATATTTTTGTGATATAATGACTAGTTAAAGAGTTATGGGACTTTGAAGTTTTCGACAGCCGGTTGGCATGCAGTACTTCAAAGCCGATTATGGAGTCATAAAATTATATATTAAAATAATTAAACCACTGGATTCTTACTTCATTTACTGAGCTTTTTAATGGTCTTGTTGGAAAAGAAAAAAAATTTTTTTTTCGTAAAAAAAAAAACCAATTAATTTTTTTTCCTTGATTTTCACTAAGTTGGACCATTTTGTTTTTTTTTATTTTTTTTATATATATTGCTAATATTATATAGAACATTGGTGCCAACTTTTATAATGGGCGTGGAAGTGGATTAGGAGCTAGACTGAAAATACTGCCGAAGGGTGGCGTATTTTGGTACTTAATAGGTATTAAATATCAAATAAACTCATTTTTTTGATAACACAGGCCGACAAAATTCGAACAAATTTCAGAACCAGAAACCAGAGTATACTTTTCCGAAGGTTTTTGGTGCGCTGAACAAGAATCTGGCCTCAGAATTGCTCCATCACGTTAGGTTTTCGAGATATCCTAACCTAAAAGTGCGAAAATTGCGGTTTTTGCCTATATTTGAGGTTATGTAGCATAGCTATTTTAACTTTTTTTTGTAAAATAACTGCTGGCATCTTAAAGTACAAGCCTTTCCCTTTCAAATGCGCCTTAGTTTGCTCAAAAGTCATTTTTCGTCTTTGAGATATCCAAAATTGAAGTTTGGAATACACATGAATTATACATTATACACAGAATTTCTCAAGTTTTGTACACCTCATGTGTATTCCAAACTTCAATTTTGGATAAAATAGCTATGCTACATAACCTCAAATATAGGCAAAAACCGCAATTTTCGCACTTTTAGGTTAGGATATCTCGAAAACCTAACGTGATGGAGCAATTCTGAGGCCAGATTCTTGTTCAGCGCACCAAAAACCTTCGGAAAAGTATACTCTGGTTTCTGGTTCTGAAATTTGTTCGAATTTTGTCGGCCTGTGTTATCAAACAAATGAGTTTATTTGATATTTAATACCTATTAAGTACCAAAATACGCCACCCTTCGGCAGTATTTTCAGTCTAGCTCCTAATCCACTTCCACGCCCATTATAAAAGTTGGCACCAATGTTCTATACAATATTAGCAATATATATAAAAAAAATAAAAAAAAACAAAATGGTCCAACTTAGTGAAAATCAAGGAAAAAAAATTAATTGGTTTTTTTTTTTACGAAAAAAAAATTTTTTTTCTTTTCCAACAAGACCATTAAAAAGCTCAGTAAATGAAGTAAGAAATCCAGTGGTTTAATTATTTTAATATATAATTTTATGACTCCATAATCGGCTTTGAAGTACTGCATGCCAACCGGCTGTCGAAAACTTCAAAGTCCCATAACTCTTTAACTAGTCATTATATCACAAAACTATTTGGTATACGTATCAATAATACGTATAGGTAGAACACACTCAAATATTATTGAAATCGGAAACATCGAGTTTTTTTACCTGTCCGCTTCGCGTGGAATGCCCCATATGATACCCATTTTAAACTGATAGTCATCTTCAAAACCGTCCTCCTGGAAGTGACGCAGCAAATTCTTTCAGTCATGAAATTTATATTGTCGCGCATCTTTCGGGAACCTCAAATAATTTTCCGCGTGTAAATCTGCGGCTTATACAAAGTTTGTAAAAATCGTGTTATTAACAACGCAACACATGGCACAAGAATCAAAAATATTAAAATTCACAAGTTACTTACATGCTTTTTTGTATTATTTTGCCCACTGCTCACTTCATTGTTTACGTTTTGTTTTTTTAACCAAAACTCGTCACAATTGTTGTAAACTGTTTTCACGATAACGTTAAATTTTGCACTTTGTATTTTTCCAAAGATTCCACACGGTTTTGGTTAAAATTTCGCGTTAAAATATACATATAACAATTCAAAAAAATTCAAATCAAATATTTCATAACGAATTAAAACTAACTTTATTTTAGTAAAATTCTGCACATGTTATTGCAGAATTTGCAGAAATTAATTAAACTGACAGAAAATATGTATATTAACGGGTTTTCAGTCTTGATATACGCACCAATAACAAAAATAATGTATTATACTCTGAAATGGTCACCTTATAAATCTTCACCAATGACGTCATCAGCCGGATGTCGTAATCTTTATTTTATCATTCTTGGTATGAACAACTGAAACCAGACAAAAAATTAAAAATTTAGCCGAATTTTGTTGCCAACTCTAGCAGCAACCATAGGGCCAAATTTTTGTCGGTGCTTTGAAATTTTTTGATAACACCGTGCGACAAAAATTAAAAAAATTTTTCACACCGGAAAAAATTGGTATGGACGCGAAACTAGAGACCAAACATACTGCGTACTAATTTTTTCATGTCCACATCATTAAAACCTATTAAAAGGACTTTAATATTTTAAAGGGGTACAAAATTAAAAAAAATATAAATAATACTTAACCTCGTTATAATATAGCGATATGTATATCAAATGAAAGAGGAAAGGCTTAAGAATTTAAATAAAATTTATTTTTATCTATTTGTAAAAAATGGATATGAGAAAGGTCCTTTAAACATTTTAATCCGTTATATCCTTGAATATTTATTATTATTATTATTTAATTTTTAGCGGTCTGAGGGACTCTTACTGGTTAAAGGGTTTTACATCTTGGACTCTTCTATTCCAGATGATGGATGGCTTTCCAACCGCTGGCTATGTGTGACACTTAATGAGCCTAGTCTTTTTCCCCAATTTTATTACAAAGAGTCACCGAGACACGGTAACCCCACTTACCTTGCGTTGACTTCTCCTCACTAATTTGTTGCGCGTTTAGGCGTTGGTCAATTACGTAGAGCATTTCGCAGCCCAAATTAACCATCAGGAAAACGTTTGCGCGCGGATTGCATTGCTGGCCCAAGGACGACATCACCGTCGCGTTACACTCGAAAGCAGTACGTGCACGGCAGTAAACAGTCGCCGCCACGTCCAGCGCACTTCGACTCCAAACAAACACTGAATGTTTCGATGGTGTGCACGCCGTATACAGTAACGAGGACTGGGGTCGTGGCAGCAGAACACTGCCGTGCGCGAGATGTTCCCGCTACAATGGCACCGCGTACTAGAAGCGGGCCGCACGAAGTAACAGTTCAGTTTCGAGTCCGTCCGAAAGGAATGTGAAAAAATATGAAAATCCTGATAATAGACTAAATATGTACTCGTATAAATATATATACATATGTGTGTGTGTGTTTATGAATGTCAGAATGTCAGGTTATTTGGCGTTCAAACGACGAGCGTAAGAAAGTCGACAGGGGACCCGAGCCAGCCGCACGCAAGCCCTGCATTTCACACATACATTTAGCGCGCGTTCGGTGCCGCCGCTGGCAAATTGCCGCCTCTACCGCCTGTAAGAACCATACCAAGAGCCCAATGATTATAATGGTAGTTTATAAACTTGCATACATATGCACGTACTTACTTTTGCTTGCTTGTACGTAAGTAGCTGAGCTGGGCCAAGGCATTGGTTCAGGGGGTGGCAGTGAAGCTTATTGATCCGCGGTCGAATGTGTACGGCGTGCACTTCAATTCAATAGTTTTTTGGTGTTGTGTTTTGGGATTAAGGCAGCGGTATTTGAGCTACTGAGTGCGCTTATAACTGTGACCGTGGCCGAATTGAAAGAGCTTACAAGTTTAGTTTAAGTTTGCTTAAAAAGTTTAAAATTTTAGTCTTCCGAAAGCATTGCCACATTGATCAGATGGGATCAGACCGTTGCACAGTGATTCGACTCCATGCAACCGCGGGACAAAATTAGAAGGAGTGGTCCGTTCTTCATCAAATTTGGTAAACTAGTTAATCATAGTCTGCTGAATTGAAATCTCCATTTGGTTTTTCTTAAACTGTTGTAGTTTGGCAATGCCTGAGGCTTAATTTTGCAAATTTCGTCATTTTTGGAAAGCTATAGCACCAAATGTGTTGGCTAGATTTTTCAGATTTTACACTTAATCGGTAAAATCAACATTGATTATTCCAAAGAGTAACAGAAATTGTATCGGGACCCTCTGGTTTTGCAATAAAAACGATAATAATAGACGTATGTTTTGCATTTTTGCAGATTTTATCAGTTTTCGTGCTAATTGCATACTTTTAGGCATAAATTAAATAAATTTTGTCGAAAAATACGTGTTTAGACCACTTTTCAAATTGAATTATTTTCTTAGATCGGAAGATATCGGAGGATATAATTACATTATCCTACAAATAAAGAATGCTTCTTAAAATAAAAAAAAATCCAGGAACATACTTTCACATACTTTTTAGATATTTTCCTCTAAGTTTTGCCAATTTTCAGATTTTTAGCTTAGAAAAATATTTTGAATTAAAAGTGAAGTAAAAGCCTACGCTTCGCAAATTTTGGGAAAAAATTAAAAACGAAAATGGCCACGTCATTTCGCAATCTATATTGAAAGTTTAAGCAACTTCGTGCCAACCATGTATTTTAAAAATTTTTTTTACTCAATAGACTAAAAAACAGAAAATATGAGTTTAAATTTGTTTGTGAAAAAAGTTTCAACTTTGAGCCGCTTTTGCGCAGACACTAATTGATTTTGTGCACAGATTTTTTGGGGTTTTCTTAGTTGGAGATTTTCTTTCAAATGACATTAAAATCGTTAAATTCTGAGACCATAAATTTTTTGAATTTTGTCTATGGAACGAATCACTGTGCGTTGTAACAAATAAAGAATTACTTTCTTTTTTTGGTATCACTTTCGACTGGTTATAATAACAGATCGGTGTGAGTAAAATATTGACCTATGGATACGCACACCCAATCCCCTATTCGGTGCTACAAGAATATCTTGGATATCGTAGTCTTTAAAAATGCTCTGCTCTTTTTGAGCATTGATTGCGGCTGCGAAATTGAAATAGCAGGAACCGGAGCACAAAAACGAAATGCAAGCACTTGGCTCTGCTAAGGAGCCGCAGTAGCAACACGAGCGGCTTCGTAACCGTAGTCTTTTTCTGAAATGGAATTCTACAGCTCTCCGCAGTAGCCGTTCGTTTCTGAATTGACTACTGCTCTGCTACTTCATTTTAAGTAGTCAGTAGCCGAGCAATACTCCCTTGGCTCTTTTGCGACTACTTTTGGAGCTGCCTTGACTCTTTTGCGACTACTTTTGGAGCCGTGATCGTGAAAATGCAACGGTAGAAATTTGTTCGGTGTTAATGGGGAAAACATGCATGAGCATGTTGTGAACACTCGTGTTTACTTAAGTTCTTTCTAATGTCAATCAAAAATGAAAAAAATTTTGTGTAATTTAATTATTTTAACCAAAAGATTCAGAATTTCTTATTAAGTTGTATTTTATATTATTAACTTTTTTAAGTTACTCCAACATACAAGGTGCAACCCAAAGTAAACAGGACTTTTATAAAATAAAGAAAACGGATGATTATTTTTGTATAATTCTTTTTATTTATTCAAAATACTCTTCTTCTGCTTCGATACAACGTTTTGCACGGTCCAAAAGCATTTGGAATGAGTGTTTTAGGTCATCGGCCGGCATCGCCTTCAGAATGTTGGTACAAGCCTTTTGGATGTCCTCAACGTCCTTATAACGGTTTCCTTTCATCGGCAAATGCAACTGACCGAATAAGTAGAAGTCACAGGGAGCCATATCAGGCGAATACGGTGAATGATTGATGGTAAAAATGCGATTTTTGGTCAAATAATCGGTCGTAACTAGGGCTCTGTGAGCCGGTGCATTATCATGCAATAAACGCCAACTTCCTTCCTCGCGATATTCTGGCCGAATACGACGAATGCGATGCACCAAACGCTTCAAAACTTCAACATAAAACAAAGCGTTAATTGTTTTTCCCGGTGGAACAAACTCTCGATGAATTATTCCCTTTGGATCGTAGAAACAAATGAGATGAGTTTTGATTTTTGACTTCTCACGGCGGGTTTTTTTCGGATTTGGCTCATCTGGGTGCTTCCATTCGGCACTTTGACGCTTTGTTTCGGGATCATATTGAAAGCACCACGTTTCGTCACCGGTTACGATGTTGAACAAGAAATTTGGATCACGTCTGGCTTCCCGAACGATGTCTTTTGCGTGCTCAATTCTCTGCGCTTTTTGGTCGTCGGTTAAAGTGTGCGGAATGAAGCGAGAACACACTTTACGGAGACCCAAATGTTCGGTTAAAATGCGATCAATTGATGTTTTGGAGATGTTCAATTCCATTTCCATCAATTCCAATGATGATTTTGGCTGCATTTTGATAAAATCACGCACAGTTTTGATGGCATCGTCAGTAATCACAAATTTCGACTGGCCGACGTGTTCGTCGTCATTCAAGTCTTCACGACCATTCTTGAATCGATTCAACCACTCATTAACACGGCCACGGGATAAACAATCATCACCATAAACTTGCTTTAACAATTTAAACGTTTCGGTAAAAGTTTTACCAAGTTTAAAACAGAACTTAATATTAGCTCTTTGTTCGATCGACATTCTCGTACCAAAGTTAAAAACATACTGTCACATTGAGCGGGATATTTCGGCGTCTACTAGACCAAATGTCATGAAATTTAGACAGTATGTGAATGAAAGATGTACCTTTCCAACGCATGTCCTCACACATAGATGGCGCCACCAGAAACGTCCCTATTGCAAAAGTCCTGTTTACTTTGGGACGCACCTTGTATATTATAATGAAAGTTCTTTTATTTAAAGACTAGCTGACCCGGCGAACTTCGTCTCGCACAACATTTTTTTATAATGAAGTACGCGAGATGTCGAATCCATGACGAAGAAAACCAACTAAAGAACCAACTGATTAACGCAATCGAGGCCCACAAATCAGCAATGTTGCTGCTAAGTTTCAGTAAAGAAATGGACTGCGCTTGAGCCAGATTTAAGTTAAATGGGCGGTGCCACGCCTCCTTGTTCAATACCCGCACAATGCCCTCTGTCGAAAGGGAAAATGAACGGTTTCTACTTAGTTTCATTGCTGAGCGACTTATAGTTCAGCAAAATAGTTGGGTCACAAAAAATGTGCCACGCCCCTTGTCCAACGCCCATCAAATCTTAGAATGACTCATCTATGGGACGACGCTATACTGAATTTCAATGCTGTGCACCTTAGAATTTCGAAGATATTCCATTATTAAAATTTGGCTTGTATGAGTGGTGCCACGCCCCCTCGTCCAATACCTGCCCCAACCCCTCTGTCAAAGAACCTGACTAAATAGTAGGTTCGTAGTGAATATAATTGATGTGTGACTTATGGTTACAAAGTTATCGTCTGAAAATTTTCAGAATTCGGGGTCAAGCAGCCAGCAACCGCCGTAGCTCAGGTGGCTAGTGCGTTGGGTCGCGAGTCAAATGCGACGCTCGAACCCAGGTTCAAGACTCCGTTGCTGCTAACACCGAAAAAAAAAACAACAATTTTTCTTTTGACGGCTGTCCTCCGAGAGATACTGCGCAGATAACGTTGTCTGAGAAAGCTTTAGTCGTATGTTCTCGAAAAGTCAATAGAACAATAGAACACCCGAAAAATTTCATGGTGAAATTGATTTTATAAGTTTTATTGTTATAGCACAAAATTATATTAGCACAAAAATAGATTTAAATCAAGAAAATTAATGTATCAAAATGCTTTTTGATTAATATTCGATTTAGTAGATTATTTGAAGAAATTTCTTGTTTGCACAAGTACATAAAAATTCTGTTTATTTCAGAAATTTTTTGCGAACGGTATTGCGTTTTGCGGTGTTCAGTGTTTTAATTTTGCGCATGTTATGTTCGCAGTCATATTGCATGCGATGAATGTTCTTTGTAAGAAAAAGAGGTGTTCTCATGCTAAATATTATCTCTTACTTCGAAACTGAATAAAAAAACATTTGTGATGCTGAATCTGAGAGACAGTTTATAGGTAGGAAACTCTTGAAATTGATTCAGTCATAGAATCAAACAATATATGGACGTATCTGATGTTTAGAAAAAGGACTTTTTGACATATAACAAAATTTACTTAGAGCCTATTTACACGAGGGCTTTTCCCCCTGCGTTAAAAGTCATGCGTGACGAGTTTGTTGGCGAGAAGTGGTGAGAAGTCAGCGGGGTAGACAAACACGCACGGTCGGCGAATTCCAGGGGTTTTTTGACATTTGGTTTGCTCTTTTTTGCACTTTTCTTCAAATTTCAAACCGGCTGGACGTTTTGCTAACAATTATATTTACATCTTCCCTATTATTTAAATTTGAGCAGTTAATAGCCATTTCAGTGACTTCTAAAATATTTTCAATAATTTCTTCTTCCATTTTTAATCCATTTTTATTTTAATAACGAGAATATCAAAAAGCAGCGAAAATGTGAATGCAAGAAGATTGGCCGCTTTAACGTCAAAAAAGTCAAGAAAAGTTGCAAGTAAAAAGTCTTCATGTAAATGCATGAAGATTTACGCAGCAACTTCAAAAGAGAATCGAAAAAAACGCAGGGGAAAAGCCTTCGTGTTATAAAGTTGAGCTATTTTTAATTTACCCCGAGCAACGAGCCGGTTGACGACGAATAAACAAATAAGCAGAAGATATTTACTCGCCATGGTTTTTACTTATTGGCAGCACAAAATATGTATGAGAAACACGAAGAATGCAAAAATGCAGCAATATCATAGGCAACGAACAAACTTTAATGATGCAAACCTACTTGTATTTTCCTGTAGGTGTGCAAAATAACATGTAATATTCTTCCGAATAGATTTCAGCATGAAAGTTAAATCAGTGGTCCAACTTCCAATCGCGGAAATTTTCACAACAAAGTAACAGCTGATATAGGTTCACCACGATTTTCTCTTATTGGCCGCACAACAATTACATAGAAAGTAACGGCAGAATAATGTCCGAAAAGTATCAACAAAAGCAACTACGAATATGATTTTATGATGGCAAACCATTTAAATATTCAGTTAGAATCAAAAACGCACATAAATCCTTGTTCCGGGGTAGTTTTTCATATAAAATAATATTGTTTGGCAAAGGCGGTGATGCTGGCAAATTCGCGATCAATTAACAGCTGATTGTTTTTCACCTCGCATTTCAGCAGGATCATCAAAAGGAAATTTATATGAAAATTTTCTCGTATATAATGCACGACTGTAGCGACATAAACTAAAATGAGCAATATTTGTTGATTGCAAATTGCTAATAACTTGCTGTGGAACTTCCTCAATAGTAAACACGGAAATGTATCTACAAAAACAGCTGTGTACTTATTCACCACTTTTTCATAGAGAGAGCCAAGGCGAATTAATACAGGTGACCTCGTTGAATCAGCTGATTTGAGTTTTTTTTTTGTGGAAAAGGTCTAGATTGTCAAAATGCCTGTGTAAAACTGTGACAGTTTAAAAATAAAAAAGCTAGCTTTGTTCTGATTGGCTGATTTTGACAATCTAAACCCAGAAAACAAAAACAAAATACATTGAAATTTTGTTGCTGCCCTTACGCTATCACCTGTATGAATTCGCCTTGGAGAGAGCAAAATTAAATTTGTATGAAAAATTACCAACGAATTTCGCAAAACCACAAGAAAACAACAAAAATGTAAGAGGTCGCATCGCATGCGAATGAAACAGTTAACAATTTGAAATTGATTAATGAACAGAAAATCTTATTTACTACACCTTTTCAACCTCAAAATGAGAATGTGTAAGTTCATAATGAGAAATATAAATTCATAATGGGAATACGTTAATTCATAATGTGCAATATAAATTCGTAATGGGAATACGTTAATTCAAAATGAAAAATATAAATTCATAATGAGAATGCGTAAGTTCATAATGTGCAATATAAATACATAATGGGAATACGTAATTCAAAATGAGAAAAGGAAAATTCAAATTGAGAATGCGTAAGTTCATAATGTGCAATATAAATTCGTAATGGGAATACGTTAATTCAAAATGAGAAAAGGAAAATTCAAATTGAGAATGCGTAAATTCGAAATGAGAATATTTTTTTTTATTGTTTTGCGCTTGGCCCCATATTTGCCAATGTCAAATCCAATCGAAACTATTTGGGCAAAAATTAGAAGTGAAGAAAAGTGAAATAATCTGCACATACTTAATGTCCACGCTCCTTCAGTATGTGAACGAACAACGTTTGCAGTATCTGGAAGCAATAATTGATAACGCAAAGCAAACCATTACTGGTGGAGATTGTGCCAGAGCTGTACAGCACACCACAACTTTCCATGCAAATGGCCTTGCTTTACAGGATATGAACGTAGGGATGTAAAAATTGTTTAAGCACTGCTTGTTTGCATTATGTTTTGAAATCATTATGTTTTGAAATCTTTATGTTTTGAAATCATTAAGTTTTGAAATCTTTATGTTGTGAAATCTTTATGTTGTGAAATCTTTAT
Organism: Melieria crassipennis; assembly: GCA_963668005.1. Lineage (NCBI taxonomy): Eukaryota > Metazoa > Arthropoda > Insecta > Diptera > Ulidiidae > Melieria > Melieria crassipennis. The sequence continues at coordinate 31,867,518 of OY764963.1, read as the reverse complement.
GTTGTGAAATCTTTATGTTTTGAAATCATTATGTTTTGAAATCTTTATGTTTTGAAATCATTATTTTTGAAATCATATAATAAAAGTTACTAAAAATAAACCTTATACTACATAGTTCTCATTTCAAATTTTCCTTTTCCCAATTTGAATTTACGCATTCTCAATTTGAATTTTCCTTTTCTCATTTTGAATTACGTATTCCCATTATGTATTTATATTGCACATTATGAACTTACACATTCTCAATTTGAATTTTCCTTTTCTCATTTTGAATTACGTATTCCCATTATGTATTTATATTGCACATTATGAACTTACACATTCTCATTATGAATTTATATTTTTCATTTTGAATTAACGTATTCCCATTACGAATTTATATTGCACATTATGAATTAACGTATTCTCATTACGGATTAACATATTCTCATTTTGAGGTTGAAAAGGTGTAGTCCTTTTTAGTGGAAATCAGTTGTACCACAAATTCATTTCAGCGGCAAATAGCGAACAGCTGCTTTGGCTGCTCTTTTACTTTTATTACCTAAATACGCAGATAACGAAGATAACCATATGTTCAAAATTTTTGGACAGATTGGCCGTTTGAGCGAAGTTTCAAGACTAGTATAGACCATAGTGAAATCAATAAAGTGTACCAGGTAGATGACGTACACTTATTTCTCTGAGTAGCAATTGTCAAAGTGTCAATTTATTTGTGTCAGTTCGATTAACATTTATTTTTGTTGTCGCTAAAATAGCACAAAATTTAAAATTGACTTTCAGTACTCCAGAAATATATATTTTCGTAATGCATTTTATGTTAGAAAAACATAAAAACTGCATTGCCGGTCGCTTTTTGCAGAGATAGCACGTTTTTCCTGGCATGTAATTGCGTTTTTTGGGTCGGTTTTGGTGCAGAACGAATTTTCAAAAAACAATTTATTTTGACATTTTTTCATACAGCACAGACGGGTTATGAACTCTGACATTTTTGAGCATAATGACAATAACTGTCATATACAATAAGTGTACGATGAAGAGAGAGTTCCTGCTATCTGGCACACTTTATTAATTTCACTATCTGTGAAACCTAAATTGGAGCGTTAGCGGCAAGCAACGGTCAAAATTGCTTCATGCCCATACAAATTGTATGGGGCAAACCTCAATTGAAACGCTCTGACGCTGAGATATTCGAATATTCCAATTTTGACAAGGCGTTAGAGGTTGAAGTTGGCTGCGACTAACAAAAACGCCTGTAATTTATATTTGATTTGATTTAAATTGTGAGGAATTTATTCAAATAAGAGCTAAGTTTTGCAAAATAATAATAATTTGTTGTTTTTGTGGCAACAATACAGATATTTTTTTGACATTTGTTTTCCTTCCATGATTTTGCCAACCCCAACGCAACGATTCAATTTTGGTATGCCGCACTGAGCGAGAGGGTTGGAGCGTTGCTCCAATTTAGGTTTCACAGTATGATATACATACATTAAAAGTACTTTCCCTATCTGACATACCTTGTCATTGTACCATGGTTTCGGTCACAACGAAACCCTGTTTGTTTATTGTAAACAAAAACATTTCTGACCAATGTCAAATATACCTTGGTCGAACGCTGACAAAATTGCAACAAATTATATTGATGGACGGTGAGTTTTACATTTTATGGGATGAAAAGGGCACCGGCTGACACCATTCCAAAGTTTCAGACGAAGAATACTCGCTGCTCATTGAATCACGTGACGAGTATCGTGAGGCGAAATATTTCGATATGGAAGAGGAGGAAGGTGCAAGCAGCGGAAGCCTTCCACGGACCGGTTGCAAAGGCAAGAATGAGCACCTTTGGTCAAAAGATGTTGTGAAGCTGCTGCTGGACTTGTATATGGCAAGAAAAGCGCTATTTCGTGACCCGCAGATGCGTAAGAAGGACCTATGGAACGATATCGCACTGAAGATGGAGCGGCAGGGCTATCGAATATCTGGGCAAGCGCTTAATCGCAAATTCCGAAACCTGAAGAAAACGTACACCGCCATCAAGAAGAAGCAGAAAAGAAAAAGGAATGACGTGATTAGTTGGGAATACTTTCAACTATTTGAAACCATTTTTGGTGGTTTCATTCCCTTTAGCCGCGAACCGAATAACTCCCAGTCAACCGAATCTGTTTCGCCAAACTTGTCTTTATTTGGCGATGATGGCAATTTTTCTTTGGCAGACGTGGATCACAAAATTGATTTTGAAAGACTTGATAACATCGTTCCCGTTCAAGACGAAGTGTGCACAGAAGACTGTGGAAAAACGGACTCACAAAGCGAAAGCCAACGTTGGTCGGAGCAGCAAACGCAACTACTCATTGATTTGTACCTGGCGAGAAGCGAAGAATTCCATGACAAGAGTAAACTCAAGCGCGACGTGTGGCGTAAAGTTTCCGCAGATATGAAAAGACATGGCTACCATCTAACCGAAGAAGCACTGGGTCGCAAATGGCGCAATCTGAAGAAAACATATAATGAGGTCAGAGAGAATCATAAGAAGCATAAAACTGGAAATAATGTCATTAAATGGAAGTATTTTAATATACTAGCAGAAATATTCGGTGATAATTGCACCACTAGCCAAGCAAATGCAGGGTCATTTGCAGCGCTAACAGCGCCCAGCTCGCCAATCACGAACTTTGCGTCATCTGATCCACTGAATGTTGTATCGGAATCTAGCGATACTGTGAATTTAAGGAGACGTTTACTAGTAGTTGAACAAAAGCGAACAGACTCTGTGCGGTTGTTAAGTGAGAAGTTTGATCGCTACAATTCCGCATTAGAGGAAAGTAATCGAATACAGAGAGAGCGTAATGAGTTGTTGAAGGAACTCATATCTAATATAAAAAAGTAAAGCAAAAAATATTGTATTAAGTTTCTCACTAAATTCAAGTATTATTGTATGATAATCGGAAAAAAACATAAAAAGAAAAAAACGTGCTATTAGGCGACAGTCAATTTACATCTTCCCTTTGTAACTAATCCTAAGTCAGTCGTTAGTCAACCAGTTCTTAAACAAGTAGTTTGAGAACTAGTTGTTCGTCAGCTGGTTATTCAACTAGTTGCTAAACGACTATTTTGAGATCTAGTTGGTTTATAAGAAAATAAAACAATAAAATATTTAACAATTATGTTAGTTAAATAAAAATTTAATTAATATAATTTAAATTGAATAATATGCAAAAAATGGGTCGCCGCAAAACCATATCAGGTTCTTCGTCATGGAAGTTAAAAAAAAACAAATTTCACACGCTCATGTGCAAGTTTGATCAGACTTGTTCATAGATGCAGAAATGTTGGTACTACATAGTATAATAATAACTAGGGATCGGAATTATATGCACGTGAATATTTTTTTGGCGCTTCGGATTTGGGCAAGCCCAGACTTTTGTTATTTCGAGAATGATATTGTTATGATAAAATTTGAGGGTATTTTAGTTTTACTTAATAAGCTATTTTTGGGGGCATTGCTGAGTACAGCATACAAGGATAATGAACATTTTCCTACTCCACGAGCTGGTGTACGGCATAGGCATGACATATGCTGACCGTAGAAAACTTGGAGCAAATTTTAGTTATTTACTGTAATAAGTAGTTAATTTTTACATTTCATTTTGAGTCAACAGCGAACAGTCAACGGCCAACAGTCTGCGACACCACAGTGGTGTCGTGCGCGAATTATATAAAACAAACAAATTTTGTATACGTATGTATATCTTCGAAATTTCATGAAAGTAGGGAAACAAGGTTGAGAACTTATGAGAACTAACGATGAGATTAGTAAAACTTAACAATTCATAATCTCCTGATAATGTCAAAAACGGCCGGCGACAAGCCAATTAATCCGGATTTGCGCTGCCGGCGCTAAGCGAATAAATATTTACATCACGTGCAGACGGCAAAATGTTAAGAAAGTAATTCTATGTATTTAAAATACAATATTTTTTAACTTAAATTTCACTGAATTCCTGGAGTATAAGTTTCATGAAATACTACCAGTTATCCCCGGCTTTGCACGGAAGTATTTCATAGTTTTATTTAAAAGAATTTTCATTCCAGAACTAGCAGGGCCTCGCGGCTTTGACCCCGTCAGATTGCGATTTTCGAAAAATTAAAAACTCGTCTCGCTTAATTTATCACTTTAACCAAGTTTGAAGTAAAAAACCCCATTAAATCATGTTTCTCCATACAAAGTTTTAACCCTTGATTTACCCTGTTAGATTTTGATTTTCAAAAAAGTGAAAATCTCGTGCCGAATTGTTTCTCTTTTTCACATTTTCTTCATACACTCTTTTAACCCTTAGTTTACCTTGTTTGATTTCGATTTTCACAAAACTTAGAAACAATTGTTTTATTATGTCGCATTTGATGGTTGAAGTCAAACGGGCCAACAAATTTTTTTTCTCTATGCAAACTTTTAACAGTTGATTTACCTCGTTAAGTTTAAATTTTCACAAAAGTAAAAAATATGTGTTTATTTGTTTTTGATTTCAAAGGTTTTCACCAATTTATAGGCCAATCGGTTCATGTTTTTTTCGTAGTCATTCCGTATATAGACGAACCTTAACCCTTGGTTCACCCCATTATGTTTTGATTTTTACAAAAATAAAAAAACGTGTCGAATTCTTTTTTATTTGAAGTGTTTTCATCAAATTTTAAATCAACAGACCCATTAAATCGCGTTTCTTCATACAACATCTTAACCCATGTTTTGCCCTTTTAGACTCCGAATTTCAAAAAATCCCTTTTTAACAAAGGTTAATTTTTCAAGATGTACCCATGATACAAAAATAGAAGCCGATGCTTCTTCTCAACCGCCATATTGCGCATCTGACACTAAAGGTCTTTTTGACGTTCTTCTTTGAAAATGTGCTACCGTGCTGTTGTTAGAAAATCCCTTTTTTACACACATACATTTTTTTTATCGAACGAATCGTTTTGTTTATGCCGAACATTTTTTAGAATACGGTTTATGAACAGAAATTTAAAAACAAAACAAATAATGAATATTAATAAGAAATTAAAAAAAAATTACATAAAAATGTACATTTGTACCATTCATTGCGTTGTTGCTTCTGGATCTAAAAATCCTTAGAACCTTAAATAGCCCTAATTTAGTATTACAACGAAGTGGCATCACGACTCAAGCTTTTGCAAATACGAGAAACGTCAATAAACACGTTTAGTGTCAAAAAATTTCCCAGCGGTTCTACCTTTAGTTTTTGTATCATGATACTTGGGATCAATTTTTTTATAGGCTGTCAAAAGTTTTTATTTTTGTATTTTCCACATTTGCTGTTCCATAGTTCCGGAAAATTTCGATAAGCTTCGATAAAATCGCTCCAGTTTTCGTTTCGCTCGTCCATTTCGTTCGCAACGCACAAAAGCTAAAACACGAATGAAATCAGAATGTTGCACGAAATTGCACAACATGCCCATACCAGTGCTGCCGTTTCCAATTTTTCTTCAGTAGTATAAATTATACTTTTTCGGTAGTATTTATTGACTTTGAGTAGTACACATGTATATTTTTTTAACAGTGTTATACTATGTTTACACAGCGGGATTAACTCATCGAGATTACGATAATCTCGTTGCCCGTTTACATAGAGATTAACTTGAATACGATTAATCCAACACACAAACCTTATCGCGCTACATGCCCTTCGCCAACAAAGAAACGCATTATTCCTTGCAATGATTAATCCAACACACAAACCTTTTCGCGCTACAACTAATTTTTTTGTTTATTTTTGCATGAATTCGCTTAGTGATGATACAAAAATAATCGATGTCAGCCAAATTTGCAGAGTTGCTTTGGCGAAATACGAGATTACTTTGTGAGATTAAATTTTAATCGCGCTTTTTGCGAGGTTAATTTTGTATGGGTAATCGCGCACTTTGATACGAGATTAACGACTTAATCGCGCAAATCGGGATAATCTCATCTGTGTAAACGTAGTATAATAGGGGTACCGGTTAATTCGTACAGTTTTCTAACAGATGGCGTAACTTGATTTTGTGAACAGTGATTCACCTTTCCAAATATGTGTTGGAAAGCTATTGTCGTATAGTTTCAGAATCAGTATGTGTCATTTAGCTGAAGCGTAAACAACAATAATTTTTTTTACTCTGAAAATGTCGAATTTTGTGCCGGATAAGGTGTTTTTGCGGGGAGTAATTCTTCATTACTTCAATATGAAGAAAAAGGCTGCCGAAAGCCATCGTATTTTGGTGGAAGTGTATGGTGTGCATGCTCTAGCTGAGCGTACGTGCCAGAAGTGGTTTGCACGGTTCAAAAGTGGTAATTTTGACGTGGAGGACGATGAACGGCCCGGACAGCCAAAAAGTGTGAAGATCACGAATTAGAGACATTGCTCGACCAAGATCCATCCCAAACGCAAGAAGAACTTGCAAAATCACTTGGCGTCGCTCAACAAACCATTTCCGATCGTCTAAAAGCAATGGGAATGATCCGGAAGGTAGGCCATTGGGTGCCGTATGAATTGAAGCCAAGAGACGTCGAACACCGATTTTTCTGCTTCAACAGCACAAAAGAAAAAGTGTTTTGCATCGAATTGTCACTGGCGATGAAAAGTGGGTCCATTACGATAATCCAAAACGTCGAGCAACGTATGGATACCCCGGCCATGCATCATCATCGACGGCCGTTCAGAATATTCATGGCCTGAAGGTTATGCTGTGTATTTGGTGGGACCAGCTGGGTGTGATCTATTATGAGCTGTTGCAACCGAATGAAACGATCACAGGGGAAGTCTACCGACGACAATTGATGCGTTTGAGCCGAGCACTGCTCGAAAAACGCCCGGAATATGAACAAAGGCACGGCAAGGTAATTTTGCAACATGACAATGCTCGGCCACATGTTGCACAGGTCGTCAAAACCTACCTTGAAACGCTCAAATGGGATGTCCTACCCCACCCGCCGTATAGTCCAGACCTTGCGCCATCCGATTACTATATCTTCCGATCAATGAAACATGGCTTGCACTTCTGCAATTATGAAGAAGTCAAAAATTTGATCGATTCGTGGATAGCGGAAAAGCCGGCCGAATTTTTCAGAAAGGGTATTCGTGAATTGCCAGAAAAATGGGAAAAAGTTATAGCTAGTGATACTATACGATACAATACTTTGAATATTAAATTTGTAACCATTTTTTCAACAATAAAGCTTCAATTCCCCCCCCCCCCCCAAAAAAAACAACCGCACGAATTAACCGGTACCCCTATTAAAAAATCGCAAGGATTCATCAACTACTAAATCAGATACTCAGTTTCAAAGCACATTGACAATTTTATTTATACAAAAGTGAAAAAAACAACGCTTTCAGTCAATACGCATCGATTCAATACAGGTGATGTACACTCAGTTTTTTGAGCTTTTTCAACTAAAAAAAAAAGGAACACTAACAGGTAATTTTCATTCAGACGTCAAAAAATAGGAAAAACGAAAATATAAAAGCATACTTTTCAAACCTTCTGCAGTCAATTCGCTTCTGAAGTTAATGTATAAACACCTGGCTCGAAAGTGTATCGAGTCAATGCGAATCGACTGGGACCGTTGCATAGACATGGGAACCCTTAACTCAATGATGTCTTAAGTCGACCTAAGCGATTATCGTTTTTGACCACAGATTTAATAATACTTAATAATACTAATACTTCTTTTTCGATGGACTTCAAGGAAAAAGTTTATAAATCGTTGATAAAATACTTAATTACATACTTAAATTTATTAATATCAAATATCGTTCGAATTTTACTTTTAGCACTTCAAGCAAACAACCTTGATATGGCTAATTGGGAATGGGATAATTTTGAGCCAACTTTAAATTTAAATTTATTAAATTTAAAATTCAATAATTAGTTTCTTTTGATTAACAATCCAACGGGATTTGGCCCCAATTTGCGCTTGCCAAGCCCAAGAGAAATCGAACGATTTTATACACTTGTATCAGGATATTCCAATGATTACGAATTACATGTTTTTTACATGTTTAAGTTTTCTGACTCGTCGACGTCCCATTGACCACTTTATTGTCTTTATCAAATTTTAAAAGATTCTTACAAGAATATGCAAAAATATTAAGTTATTTTGTATTTAAATACAGTAATATTACTCTATTACACGTATTTCACGATTTTCATTTTTGGGTATTGCATCCATTGCGCTGTTTCCAAAGTTTAACACTTTATCAAAAGCTATTGTACGAACAGCATTTTGCAACATAAAAAAGGTGCAATTGTCACTTTAGTCGCACAACGGTAACTCTACGACGAGCTCATTTGCTTGATTGCGAAAAATTCAGCAAAAAGTGAAGCATACGGAAACACATTTGTTAGAAATAAAAAACGGCAACGTTGGTTTAACATGGTAACATATTTGTATATTCTTTTCGAGTAGCCTTACTTAAAATATGAAAATTAAATTGCTAAAACTTATATTTCAGAAAATAGTAGTACAATCGGCCTGTGGGTAGTACGGTAGTACGGATGATGAAATAGTAGTAAAATACTACTATAGTAGTATGTTCGGCAGCACTGGCCCATACACGTTGCGACCAGGGTTACCGTTGTGCGACTTTAGTTGCATTTTGCAACCTTTTTGACGCTCTGAGACTTTTTGTGCGACTTTTTCAAACTAATCTAATTTTGCAACTTTTGTGCAAAATCGCACATACATATTTGCCCTTAAAAATATCAATTAAGTTTACGACATTCCTCGCAATATGGTAACCACATTCGATTGATCAGCTCATTATTTAGCATATAGCTGAACATTTTTAGCATTCAGTAGGAAACTTAAAAAATGTTTTAAATGGCAGCGCGTGTAGTAAGTCTAAATCACAGCAGTGCGTGGGCGGAAAGTATTTTTTCAAAATTAAAATTAATGAAAATTAAATTAACCAACAGGTTAATTGTAGGAACTTGTGAGTCCATGCTATCAGCTCTAAATTTGCTAGAAACCGAAATAGAAGACTGGATGCCAAGTAATGAACTTGTGCGAAAATACAGAGACGAATTAATACGATACGACGATTAATATATTAAAGTGTATACAAACACTTTATTAAAAATTAAATGTAAAATAAATACACAAAAGTGTATATAAACACATTTTTAATGAATTATTTCTAAGGTATTTATATCGTTTGAATTGTTAATTCCTTTTTGTTTTGTTAGTTGTGTTTCGGTTTAATAAAAAAGTGTGCCACTTTTATTTGCAAAACGACTTTTTTGTGCGTTTTTTTTTTAACGACCTTTTGTGCGACTTTTTCAAAATTCTCAACGGTAACCCTGGTTGCGACCACTTACACAACACGACCCAAGGCGAATTAATACAGGTGACCTCGTTGAATCAGTTGATTTGATTTTTTTGTGGTGGAAAAGGTCTAGATTGTCAAAATGCCTGTGAAAAACTGTGACAGTTTAAAAATGAAAAAAGAAAGCTTTGTTCTGATTGGCTGATTTTGACAATCTAAATCCATATCCATAAATATCAAAATATTTTGATTTTCATACAACCGGTTGTGCGACACGTACAACTGCGCTACAACGTGTATGGGCCGCATAATGTTTGTTCACTTTTTCCGCGCCAAAAGTTTTGTGCACAAAATTTTCTGACAACGCAACAAGTGTGTAAAATGTTTGGACATTACGAAATACATTAAATTTTTTTATAAATAAGGTATTTACACACAATAAGGTATTTATAAATAAAGGGTTTTACCAAGTTTGAGTGAAAATATATAATAGTCAGCTCTTATATGGTGAATTACTGTGTGCAACATTTCTGGAACAAAATACGATTGAATAAACGATTTCAAATTCCTTAAAAAAAATTTTAAAGAAACGTTTTTTTTAATTATAGGTAAAAACGTTATGGTTTAAAATATTATATTGACCGATAAAGGGTTAATAGTATAAAAATATGTTTTTTTTCAATTTTTATTTGCAATACAAATGCACAACATGATGATTTAATCAAAACATGTTAAATGCGTTCAGAAAAACATATTGCTTTGTATTAGTCAATAAATATTTGTGATGTGTCTGAAGTGACATAATTAAAATGAAATCAAAACCATTACAAAACTTTTCCTTTTAAGGACACAAGCCAAGACTAGACAAGACAAACTAAGTCTTAAGTTACTTAAAGTTTAACAAACTTTAACTTACTGTAATATTTTGCTTACGAAAGATGAATGAATGTAATGATTTTGCTCTGGTTCGCGATATTGTCATATGAATCGACTAACATTGGCTTTAACGGGTACTGTATATGGTAGGCTATACAGGGTTAAAATAAAAACCTATATTATATAAAATATTGTTTTATTAAAAAAAAAAACAAGTTAAAATCTTTGCACAAGGTAGAAGTGACAGAATTACCATTGTCAGCAAAAGTTTTTCTTACAAGTATTTATCACGCTATTTATCACTATCTACATAATTTGTCTTCTCTCTTTTAGATGCATTCAATGGCGTTTGAGAAGCGGATGAAAAAGGAGGTAGAGCGCTGCCACAATCGGGTCAAACAAAAATATAAATGCAAAAATGCGGCAAACTAATAAAATTATAATAAAGCATTTTTTTAAATAACAAATCACTTAGTTATTTTATTGGTAACGTACCGGTTATTTAACCGAAAGCAAGGGCTAAAATATTTGGTAGAGGTGGCTGGTTTATATGTTACCTATAACCGATATTTATGTTACTGTTTTAGGAAAACTTTCGGGCATTTTACCGGTTATATACCCAGTAGTGCTAACGAGAGTGACTGGTTTATATGTTACCTATAACCAATACTTACGTTACTCATTTGTGAAAATTGTCGGGTATTTTACAGGTAATATACCCAGTACTGCTAACGAGAGTGAGCGAGATAAGCATATGTCTGAAATATGTTGGCAAACAAATGTGTGAGAATGGGATAGATCACATGTATACATGAGTTTCAGTCATTTTTTTCCCAATCGCCCTTAAGAAAGTGATACAAACTCCAGAACAAGCGGTATCTGAAACTTTCACAGTACTACCAGTTAGATGACTGGTAATCTAATCGGTACCTGTCTTGCAGGGTAAATAAATAACATGTTCACACACAGTGAACGCGAACTTGTGAAATACATATAACTAAAAACAAACACAAAGTATAAAATATAAAGCTTAATTTAAGAGACCTTGTTTAGCTCAATCTCAATTTCTATTACAATTATTTGAATGACAACTCGAACCGAGAATCTCGATCCTTCGGTAAATGCTCTTTGGTCTTATTAATGGTTTCAATTTCAAATTTGTTTCTGTTCTTAGTTTTTGCAAGCGTTAGTTGAGAAAATTGTTTTTCGGCCGATGCAGAGCTGTAGGGCAATGACAATAGTCTTAAAGCAAACTCTAAGTTTTTTATATATTGTTACGAAAATGACTAGTTCGTATCTGATTGTGCTTGAAAATAAAACTACTTCAGTGATTCAGCGCAAACGCAGACAAAAATCAACAATTGCTTTATTCACAAATTTCACACTTTGCTTGTATTTACACTTGTTTCTACTTTGCTTACTCAGCTAAGACTCCTCTTGTTGCGCCGCGCAGCGCTGCTTATATACCAGTTTTCTTATCGCGCCGAAGTTTCTTGCAACTTCCAATTGGAACACGCTCGACCATTCTCGCACCGTTCATTCGTTCGCGAACCATCCTTGCCATACCTTCATAACACCAAGCGAATTATATAACACCAAACGAATTCGCCGTGCATGAAAGTGCATGCCTAAAAGTATGCTTGGAAAAGCGTTCGTGCATAGACAAGCATTCAGCACATTGCTTCTTCGCAACACTGCCCACCACTTAGACTTGTTCGTCCCGAACAAGTACCGAGGCTCCGCCGGAGTAAGACGCCAAGCGCTCCAAATGGACTACTTTCAGCCTAGCGTTTCTGTTGCAGCAGCGTTGAACTCTGTACACCACGTCATTAATCTTTGTCACGACTTTGTACGGTCCTTCCCATGATGTTCGAACTTTTGGAGACAAACCTTCCTTCCACTGCGGGTTGTTGAGCATTACCAGATCGCCTTCCTTAAACCCTTCTGAGTTAGCCCGTAGACCATAGCTGGCGTTTAACCTGTTTCCGACTAGTTGAGTGCGGCTCCGCGATCTTCTCATCGGCCCTTTCGCAGCCGAACACCGATCACAGCCTCTTATCCACTCGGCGACAGACCCCTGGCATCCCACCCAATAGAACCGTCTTCTTATCTTGGCGACAGTTTTTTGCGATGCCTAGGTGTCCTCCACTGGAGTCGTTATGGTTTGCTTTGATGACATCGTCGATCCGACCTTTCCGACCTTCTGGTCCTGCTATCCCTGCTCTCCCACTCGCGGTATAGGCAGCCGTCTTTCAGACGCAGACTTTGCCACTGCGCCCAGTAAGCCTTCGCGATCGGGCTCTCACCAGCCATCTCCTGCCAGTCCGGCCGTACTCTCCGCGCTTTGCCTTTGATGATCGTTGCGAGATCCGTATCCTCGCGCTGGTCCTTCTGCAGCCTTCCCGCAGGCCAATCTTCCTCTTGTAGAACTCTTACCGACCGAACATCCACAATTTGGCCCTTGTTTCCGGCTTGCGAATCATGCCTGCGCTCGGTTTTGCAAGAATGATGTGGCAGAGCGTCAGCACATCTTGGCGACGTCTGTTGTCCGGAACGCTTCTCCCGCAGATGACAATCTCGTGATATGTGGCCTTGCTTGCCACATCGCCAGCAACTGACTCTGGATGAAACAGCCCGCGGCCTCGCTGGTGCCTCTGAGCTCACTGTCTGGCTTTTCGTGACACGACCAGATTGGGCTCGGCTCCTTTCCGCAGATGAATGTCGAAAACTTCCCCTCCAGACCGCCTCATACGTCAATGCGCTCATCACCGTCTCACGGAATGTCGGCTTCATCATCATCAATGTACTGCGACGTGTCTCCGGGTCATGAAGACCTTCAATAAACGCCTCAATCTTCAGCCTTTCCAAACCTTCTACGCTGAATTCTGGGTAGGACAGTGGTACCAGCCGCTCGATATCTGCCGCATACGTCTGCAGCGCCTCGTTGGCTCTTTGTCTACGGCTCTTCAGCTCGCAATAATACAGCATTTTGTTGTGCTCGTCACTGTATCTGGCTGCCAGTGCCCCTATGACGGTGTCGTAATCACCTCTGAAACCTTCCGGAACGGTTTTTATTACCTCAGCCGCAGGACCTCTTAGAGCCAGTATCAGCCTCCGACCTTTCCTAACATCGGTCCACTGACTCTCCAAAGCAGCCATATCGAATTGTAGTTTGAATGTGTCGAACGACGTAGTACCATCATAAGTAGGCACTTCTATGGCAAAACTTTCCTCAACTGGCTGCACCCTTGCTCGTAGCTGTACCTCTCTAAGTCGTTCGTCGATCTTTCTGTGCATCGAATCTTCCAGACTGTCAACTCGTTTGTTTAAGGACTCATCCAGGTCGTCAACTCGTCTGTTCAGAGAATCATCCAGGCCGTCGACTCGTTTATCCAAGTGCTCCACTTGAGCTCCCAGGTGCTCCACCTTCACATCGAGCTTGTTGGAGATTTCTTCCATTCGCTCGGCCATTTCTCGGTTCGCAGTTTCGACTTTGGCCGAAATTTCCTGATTTATAGTTTCCAGTTTCGCTGCCATTTGCGCCGAAAGTTCCTGATTCGTAGTTTCCAGTTTCGCTGCCATTTCACGATTTTCATTTTCCATCTTGGCTGCCATTTCACGGTTGGAAGTCTCGAACATGCCTTTAAGTGCAAGCATTAGCTGGCTCATGTCCAATGCTTGTGGTGGCGCAGCCGCTGCAGCCGTACTTCGCATCGTCGCAGCACCAGCAGGCGATTCCTCCACCTTGGCCGACGCCTCTTGCTCCTGCGTTCCAAACTCGTGTGCGGCCCAATCGATGCCTCGTGATTCACACGCCTCTCGCAAGCGCAGCTGCAACTCCACCTTTCCGCCAGCAGTCGGCAAATTCCAGGCGGCCAGCTCCTTTTTCAGCTGCTCCACCTTCAGTTGCTCGAGTTTAACCATGTCTGCGTTTTAATTTATTTCCAGTAGCACAATCCCACTTCTGACACCAAATGTTACGAAAATGACTAGTTCGTATCTGATTGTGCTTGAAAATAAAACTACTTCAGTGATTCAGCGCAAACGCAGACAAAAATCAACAATTGCTTTATTCACAAATTTCACACTTTGCTTGTATTTACACTTGTTTCTACTTTGCTTGCTCAGCTAAGACTCGACTCGTTGCGCCGCGCACCGCTGCTTATATACCAGTTTTCTTATCGCGCCGAAGTTTCTTGCAACTTCCAATTGGAAAACGCTCGACCATTCTCGCACAGTCCATTCGTTCGCGAACCATCCTTGCCATATCTTCATAACACCAAGCGAATTATATAACACCAAGCGAATTCGCCGTGCTTCAAAGTGCATGCCTAAAAGTATGCTTGGAAAAGCATTCAGCATTCATAGTACAGTGTGGGCCAACACAAAATGCCTCCTCGTAGCAATATGCATATTCCTCCATGCCATTCTTCAATTTACTCACCTCTATCCAAAAAGCATTAATATGTATCTATATCGTTTTTAAAACTGCTTTTTGCAGCATAACGCAAACATTTCTGCTGAAAAACAATAATCTCAGTGTCGCAGCTTAATGCAATGCAATGGCAATGGCTATAAGTTGCCACAAACAATCATTTATTTTATTTATTTGATTAACAAAGTTAACTTATAACTATTTTTTACAAGCTAACCAGGAAAATCCAGCTATAGCAACTAAGTCTTAAGCTTAATTAATTACGTTAAATACAAATGTGTTAAATGGAATGGTAAAGATTAACGGTTTACAATTTTTGTAATCAATTCTTCTGAAGGAGGAGGAGGCCGATACAGGATGTATTCCTTTGGTGGCTGAATTTTCCCCTGGAGCTTTTCGCTATAGCAATTAGTTCGGCTGAGAAGCTAGTTCTGTAGTGGGAGAGGTTAGATATTTTAATAACTCGGTTTGTATATGTTACACTATATGTGGCGTCGCCGTCGATCGGGAACCATCTGTGTATATGGGTGTATGATTCTCGTATATTTTTTTTTTAATTCTTGTTTTTTGATATTGTAAATAATAATAATTTGTTATCTTCGATTAGAAAAAGTATGGCAGACAGCGGAGAGCCGTGAGGTATTCCATTGTCGACACTTCTATATTCTGAGTACGTGGTGCGTACCCTACCGATTACTCATAGCATTGAATATGTATTTTATAATTTTTGGCCCTATTTTCCAAGAAACGAATTGGTCAATTATGGTGTGGAGCCCAATCTTATCTTATGCTTTTTCAAAATCCAGTGATATGATTGTTAGGTGATTTTTTTTAGAAGCTGTCTGCAATCAGGTAGTCTACATAGAGTAGCCTTTCTTGAATCCGATTTGATGGCTGTTAAGTAGTTTGTTGATGTTGACAAACCACCACGGCCGGTTGACGATACTTTTGTCTAGAATTATTGCAAAGCACAAATTGAGCGATATTGGTCGAAAAGATTTTGCTAAAGTTTTTTCGGTTGTTGGTTTAAGATTTGGTATTACTACACTGTAATTAAAAGTTTGAGGAGCCTGGTTCTCGAAAATGTTGTTATATAGTTTCAATAATCGTCTCTTCGTATCGTATCTTTCTCTATCACATTTGGTTTGGTGCTTGGATTAACGATTGTGAGGTTTCGTAACGTTGAATTTGTCCTTTCTTGAAACTGTTGTGAGAAATTCACGTCTGCAGCACTTGTAGACCAAAACTTGCAAAATTTGTCTGCTATATGCCTTTTGTCCATAATTACACTACTTGACACGAAAAATGCTCCTAAAAATAAAAGTATTTTTTAGACTAATCCTCGGCTGCTGAACACGAAACTGAATATCAAAAACTTTTCTTAAGAAGCGTTTTCTCCTCTTAAGTAAATTTTCTATTTTGAACTTTCAGAACTTTGAAATAGAAAAAATTTAGATGTATGAATCTACAGACTGAGATCCAAAACATTTATGTTTTGCATACCTGACATATTTTGGTCCTGAAAGTTAAAAAAATTTAAAATTTAGTTAACCCTGCTGTTAGGTTAAGCCCATTTGGTCCAATTTTTGGATTGTTTCCTTTGTAACTTTTGACTAAATATTTAACTATTAACTATTTTTTACATCAGTTATGTTGAGTAAAGAATGAATGAACCAAAATAAATACAAAAAATTTAAATAAATTATTGTTTTGTACGAAAATTGCAGTATGGACCAAATGGTCCCTTTTCTAACCTAACAGCAGGGTTAAAAGGAGACAATTTTCCTTTTTCATTTGATACCCATATCTTCATCAAATATTTAACACCCCCAAATATTTAAAAAAATATTTGAAATGTGTATGTCCTTACAATATTAAAGTCCTTTAAAAAGGTTTTTGGGTCAGAAAATGAAAAACTGGCTATGCCAGGATATTATAAATGACCTCTAGTTTCACGTCTATATCAACATTTGGATGGGTCTCGGAAAAATTAAAAAAATTTTTCGCACGGTGTAATAAATGAAAAGTCGGTGTTTTCACTCCGTGCATCATAACTTTGTCATTTTTCTTTCAATTCTATTGATGTTAGACTTAATATTTGCTCAAATAATATATCTTTCATCTTAGATTTTAAAACCAGAGGAGATCATTTATTTTATCTATAAAAAAACTATTCGAAAATGTAAAATTTTTGAAAATGGTCGAAAAATTCACTTTTTTACAACTTTCATCGTCAGTAACTTCCCCAAATCTCATCTGATTTGGACAATCAATATATCGTTGGAAAGGTTAATTGCCTTCTGAACGACGGCCCACTGGTGTTAGTCGGATGGTTGGTTTACGAGACATGTGCTCATAACTGAAATAAGAGGGGAAAAACGTGTTTTTCGAAGATTTTTCGAAAACGCTTCTTAAGATAATTTTTTTATATTCAGTTTCGTGTTCAGCGGCCGAAGATTAGTCTAAAAAATACTTTTGTTTTTAGGAGCACGCGATGAACTCATTTTTTGTCGAATAGTGTTATTTGTTGCGGGCCATTTAATGATTGTAGGCAATGGATGCCGTGAGAAAGTTTGTATCCGCAAACGCCGCTTTAGTGTCATATTTCTTTTGAATTTATTCCATATACGGTTAATCTTTTTTTTTAATTCTCCAAGCTTACAGTTCCACCAGGGGACCGTGCGTGGTCCTCTTTGTGGACGAGATCGGGGTATAGATTCATTCGCGGTCTGTAAGATAATTTTTTTCAAATAGTTTGCTTCAGCATTAACATTTGTTTTTACTAGTCTGATAGACTCGCATCTATTGCATTTATATTGAAACAGTGCCCAGTCAGCTCGTTGCATTTTTAATTTTGGTTTGAATTGTGAATTTCGTTTAAGTTGGGTGGGAAGCATGCTAATTATAATCGCGAAATGATTACTTCCACACAAATTTGATTCGATGTTCCACTCCAAGTGGATGCTGAGGACAGGGAGCAGAAAGACAGGTCAAAATGTGTGACAGTGTGGCGGGTAGAGAAAAGGGTGGGGGACTTATCGTTCAATAGGATGTAATTGGATTGATTGATAAAGTTGGCTAATATATTTTCTTTCCGGTTATTTCTTGCTGATCCTTAATTTTGGTGCCAGCTATTGAAATCTCTAGTTACTAAGGTAGGATTATCGAAAAAATTTAGTATATTTTCTAGGTTATTCTATGGTATTGGAAATTAGTTGATGGAGAAATATATGCGGAAAAAATTTAGAATTTTATTTTTGACTGAATTTCTATTGATATTGCGTATTTCTTGTTTATATTGTATAGATTTGTGCACTAAAATTGCTACGCCACCAATAGAATTTGATGAATTATAAGAGTACTAGCTGACCCGGCGAACTTCGTCCCGCACGACATTTTTTGTTTTCTTATAATGAAATACGCGAGATGGCGAATGTATGGCGATACAAATTGACGAAGAAAACCAACTAAAGGAAGAGGAGGGAGCTACTGATTAATCGAGGACCTCAAATAAGCAAATGTTGCTGCTAAGTTTCAGTAAAGAAATGGATTGCGCTTGAACCAGATTTAAATTATATTGGCAGAGCCACGCCCCCTTATTCAATACCCGCACCATTCCCTCTCTCGAAAGGGAAAATGGTAGGTTCGTACTAAGTTTCACTGCTGTGCGACTTAAGGGGGAAAGCCACTGTGACGGGTAAAAAAAAAAATTTTTTTTTTTTGTTTTAAATCAAAGCTTATATATTCAAAAATATGTGTACAAAATTTCAAGTCAAAATTTCAAAGACTCGATAGTTTAACATACGTATGAAAATTTTAAAAGATACATGATTTCATTACGAGAGAAATGGACTCAAAACTTTAAACGCGTTTTTCTCGAAACGACTTTTTTTGAACTGGCGGCATCAATAACTCGAACAATTATGAACCGATTTCTAATTTTTTTGTTCGTCTTAGTAGTGGTTAAGGTTAAGCGTAGCCGATTTGGAAAATTTTGTTTTTTACTATTTTTTAAACTGTCTCAAAACCAAAAAAACAAGGTCGAAAACATGGAAATATTTTCAATCGGTCGCCATTTTGTGAAAAATCAAAATAAAAAAAAACGGCTACGTACAAAGATAGCTACATTCATACAGATTACAATAAAATTTTATTTTTTTTTTCTGAGTACGGGTTTTTGAGAAATCGATGCCGCCATGGAGGGGGAATTTTTTTTCAAGCGCTACGGGATCATCTCTATTGTTTAAACTATTTAATATTTTTTAATAAAAATTTGTGGAAATATTATAAGATGTCTGCTTAATAAAATAAAAAAAACCCGATCCAAAAATTCCTATATTTACTCGGTCAAAAAAAATGTTTAAAATCATTTTTTGACCCGTCAAAAAAAAGTTCAGCAAAATATTTGGGTCACAAAAATGGCCACGCCCCTTGTCCAACGCCCATCAAATCCTACCAGTAGAATGACTCATCTATGGGACGACGGGTACTAAATTTCAGTATTGTACGACTAACAATTTCAAAGATATTCTCTATTAAAAATTTGGCTTGTATGGGCGGTGCCACGCCCTCTTGTTCAATACCGTCATCATTCCCTCTTCTGAAAGATATGAATAAATGGTAGGTTCGTACTTAGTTTCATTGCTGTGCGACTTAAAGTTCAGCAAAATGTTTGGGTCACAAAAATGTGTCACGCCCCTTGTCCAATGCCCATCAAATCTCACAGTAGAATGACTCATCTATGGGTCGACTCTATACCAAATTTCAATGCTGTGCGCCTTACAATTTCAAAGATATTCCCTCTGTCGCAGGACATGACTAAATAGTAAGTTCGTAGTGAATTTAATTGATGTGTGACTTATGGCTCCAAAGTTATTATCTGAAAATGTGCAGAATTCATGGTCAAATATGGCATGAATTTTCCGACTTTTCCAATAGATTTTCCGGTATTTCCTTTTCGCACGAACCTGAACTGACTTAATATGAATCCAACAAAACAAACCCCATGAAAATCGGCCTGTCCATTTGAGCGTGATGCGATCACACACATACTGCCACTCTCTTTTATACTTATATAGGGTGTTTTTTTTTAGAGGTTTGTTTTTCGAATAGAGATAAAACTGGCATTTTGTGGTCAAATCTGGCAACTCTAATGTCATTTATGTTCAGTTTGGTTTGCCATTTCATCATGAACAGGTTGACAAAAGAACAACGCTTGCAAATCGTGCAAATTTATTTCGAAAATAATGGTTCAGTTCGCGAAGTTTACCGCAAGCTCCGTCCATTTTATGGTCGACATAATCGTCCATCAGAGCAATTAATTCGGTTAACCATGGGTCGTTTTCGCACTACGTTTACTCTATGTGATAATACGCATCCGCAGAGACGTCGAACAGTGCGCACCGAAGAAACAATTGCCGCTGTAGAGCAAAATGTTGAAGAGGACCCAGTCAGAAGAGGAGTCAGTTACCGTTAATGGAGACCGGTATAGAGCCATGATAACCGACTATTTTGTTCCCGAATTGGATGGCATGAATGTGGATGAGTTGTGGTTCCAACAAGACGGCGCTACATGCCACACAGCGCACGTCACAATCGATTTATTGAAGGAAACATTCGATGAGCGCATAATTTCGCGGAATGGACCTGTCAATTGGCCACCAAGATCGTGTGATTTGACACCATTGGATTATTTTCTTTGGGGATATGTGAAGTCGCTCGTCTACGCCAACAAACCAGAAACGTTAGGGGACTTGGAAGCCAACATTCGTGGCGTTATTGCCGACATACGGCCCCAAATGCTCGAAAAAGTGGTTGAAAATTGGACCTGTAGAATTGGCTTTATTCGAGCCAGCCGCGGCGGCCACATGCCCGAAATCATATTTAAACATTAATGGCATAAAATTATCCTTCCAATAAAGCCAAATTGATGGAATTTAAAACGATTTTCTTGTGTTTTATTTCAATTCGAAGTTCTATATCTCTAAAAAAAACACCCGATATATAGAGGATAGGATATAGTTGTTGGGTACTGGAATATTGTTAGTGTTTTTAGGATATGGAATTCCTGTAATGATATTATTTTAATGTGTGAGCGAAGTGGCAACCCTGGCGTCAGCCGACCAACAGCGGTCAGTGCTGCCGAACATACTACTATAGTAGTATTTTACTACTATTTCATCATCCGTACTACCGTACTACCCACAGGCCGATTGTACTACTATTTTCTGAAATATAAGTTTTAGCAATTTAATTTTCATATTTTAAGTAAGGCTACTCGAAAAGAATATACAAATATGTTACCATGTTAAACCAACGTTGCCGTTTTTTATTTCTAACAAATGTTTTTCCGTATGCTTCCCTTTTTGCTGAATTTTTCGCAATCAAGCAAATGAGCTCGTCGTAGAGTTACCGTTGTGCGACTAAAGTGACAATTGCACCTTTTTTATGTTGCAAAATGCTGTTCGTACAATAGCTTTTGATAAAGTGTTAAACTTTGGAAACAGCGCAATGGATGCAATACCCAAAAATGAAAATCGTGAAATACGTGTAATAGAGTAATATTACTGTATTTAAATACAAAATAACTTAATATTTTTGCATATTCTTGTAAGAATCTTTTAAAATTTGATAAAGACAATAAAGTGGTCAATGGGACGTCGACGAGTCAGAAAACTTAAACATGTAAAAAACATGTAATTCGTAATCATTGGAATATCCTGATACAAGTGTATAAAATCGTTCGATTTCTCTTGGGCTTGGCAAGCGCAAATTGGGGCCAAATCCCGTTGGATTGTTAATCAAAAGAAACTAATTATTGAATTTTAAATTTAATAAATTTAAATTTAAAGTTGGCTCAAAATTATCCCATTCCCAATTAGCCATATCAAGGTTGTTTGCTTGAAGTGCTAAAAGTAAAATTCGAACGATATTTGATATTAATAAATTTAAGTATGTAATTAAGTATTTTATCAACGATTTATAAACTTTTTCCTTGAAGTCCATCGAAAAAGAAGTATTAGTATTATTAAGTATTATTAAATCTGTGGTCAAAAACGATAATCGCTTAGGTCGACTTAAGACATCATTGAGTTAAGGGTTCCCATGTCTATGCAACGGTCCCAGTCGATTCGCATTGACTCGATACACTTTCGAGCCAGGTGTTTATACATTAACTTCAGAAGCGAATTGACTGCAGAAGGTTTGAAAAGTATGCTTTTATATTTTCGTTTTTCCTATTTTTTGACGTCTGAATGAAAATTACCTGTTAGTGTTCCTTTTTTTTTTAGTTGAAAAAGCTCAAAAAACTGAGTGTACATCACCTGTATTGAATCGATGCGTATTGACTGAAAGCGTTGTTTTTTTCACTTTTGTATAAATAAAATTGTCAATGTGCTTTGAAACTGAGTATCTGATTTAGTAGTTGATGAATCCTTGCGATTTTTTAATAGGGGTACCGGTTAATTCGTGCGGTTGTTTTTTTTGGGGGGGGGGGGAATTGAAGCTTTATTGTTGAAAAAATGGTTACAAATTTAATATTCAAAGTATTGTATCGTATAGTATCACTAGCTATAACTTTTTCCCATTTTTCTGGCAATTCACGAATACCCTTTCTGAAAAATTCGGCCGGCTTTTCCGCTATCCACGAATCGATCAAATTTTTGACTTCTTCATAATTGCAGAAGTGCAAGCCATGTTTCATTGATCGGAAGATATAGTAATCGGATGGCGCAAGGTCTGGACTATACGGCGGGTGGGGTAGGACATCCCATTTGAGCGTTTCAAGGTAGGTTTTGACGACCTGTGCAACATGTGGCCGAGCATTGTCATGTTGCAAAATTACCTTGCCGTGCCTTTGTTCATATTCCGGGCGTTTTTCGAGCAGTGCTCGGCTCAAACGCATCAATTGTCGTCGGTAGACTTCCCCTGTGATCGTTTCATTCGGTTGCAACAGCTCATAATAGATCACACCCAGCTGGTCCCACCAAATACACAGCATAACCTTCAGGCCATGAATATTCTGAACGGCCGTCGATGATGATGCATGGCCGGGGTATCCATACGTTGCTCGACGTTTTGGATTATCGTAATGGACCCACTTTTCATCGCCAGTGACAATTCGATGCAAAACACTTTTTCTTTTGTGCTGTTGAAGCAGAAAAATCGGTGTTCGACGTCTCTTGGCTTCAATTCATACGGCACCCAATGGCCTACCTTCCGGATCATTCCCATTGCTTTTAGACGATCGGAAATGGTTTGTTGAGCGACGCCAAGTGATTTTGCAAGTTCTTCTTGCGTTTGGGATGGATCTTGGTCGAGCAATGTCTCCAATTCGTGATCTTCACACTTTTTGGCTGTCCGGGCCGTTCATCGTCCTCCAAGTCAAATTACCACTTTTGAACCGTGCAAACCACTTCTGGCATGTACGCTCAGCTAGAGCATGCACACCATACACTTCCACCAAAATACGATGGCTTTCGGCAGCCTTTTTCTTCATATTGAAGTAATGAAGAAGTACTCCCCGCAAAAACACCTTATTCGGCACAAAATTCGACATTTTCAGAGTAAAAAAAAGTATTGTTGTTTACGCTTCAGCTAAATGACACATACTGATTCTGAAACTATACGACAATAGCTTTCCAACACATATTTGGAAAGGTGAATCACTGTTCACAAAATCAAGTTACGCCATCTGTTAGAAAACTGTACGAATTAACCGGTACCCCTATTATACTACGTTTACACAGATGAGATTATCCCGATTTGCGCGATTAAGTCGTTAATCTCGTATCAAAGTGCGCGATTACCCATACAAAATTAACCTCGCAAAAAGCGCGATTAAAATTTAATCTCACAAAGTAATCTCGTATTTCGCCAAAGCAACTCTGCAAATTTGGCTGACATCGATTATTTTTGTATCATCACTAAGCGAATTCATGCAAAAATAAACAAAAAAATTAGTTGTAGCGCGAAAAGGTTTGTGTGTTGGATTAATCATTGCAAGGAATAATGCGTTTCTTTGTTGGCGAAGGGCATGTAGCGCGAAAAGGTTTGTGTGTTGGATTAATCGTATTCAAGTTAATCTCTATGTAAACGGGCAACGAGATTATCGTAATCTCGATGAGTTAATCTCGCTGTGTAAACATAGTATAACACTGTTAAGAAAATATACATGTGTACTACTCAAAGTCGATAAATACTACTGAAAAAGTATAATTTATACTACTGAAGAAAAATTGGAAACGGCAGCACTGACAGCGGTTATGCCAGTGAAACGTCAGCGGGCAAGCGAAGAGGACGTTGACGGGGCGGCGGCGCGACGTTTAATGTTTTATCAATTTTACCTTCGGGAATTTTTCAGTAATATATTTAAATAAATGTTTTAAATCAAAAGGAGTGCGCGTTTTAACATTTTTTCTCATAAATGTTATAATGTTTAATTAAAATTAATAGTTCATTGAATTTATTTACGTATCTATTTATATTCCACTGTAATACTTTTAATGACATTATTGCATTATTATATACAAATAGAGTAAATTTTAAATATAACTTATACATTTAGGATAAATAGATATAAACTTTAGATACGCACAGTAATGTTTGAAAGTGTATATACAGTCGTGTCTGGATATAGTGAACTAATTATTGCAAGGCCTGTTCACAGTATTGAGGTTGTTCACTACATCAAGGTTAACATTTTTGTTCAAAAACTGGTTTTATTTGCTCACTATTTTGTTCACTATTTAGATGTTTTCGATTGTTCTCTACTTAGAGCACTTCATGTAAAAATTTGGGTGTTCACTATATCGAGGTGTTCACTATATAGGGGGTTCACTATACCCAGACACGACTGTATTAAGATTATACCAAATATTAGACAGACGGAGCTACGGCTTGAAGTGCCATTCACAACATTTCTGCTTCAGTGACATTGAGTCCGAAGCGTCGAATTTATCGTGAAAGCTAGTGGAATTCTTCTGGATTTTTGGATCTTGTTTTATGTTGCTGCT
Source organism: Melieria crassipennis (assembly GCA_963668005.1). Classification (NCBI taxonomy): domain Eukaryota; kingdom Metazoa; phylum Arthropoda; class Insecta; order Diptera; family Ulidiidae; genus Melieria; species Melieria crassipennis. The sequence goes on along the minus strand of OY764963.1, from coordinate 31,842,877 downwards.
TATTCTCTTTAATTTTTGTTTCGTTCGGTGTTTTGTCTTCAATGGGAGTATTTTTGTTTTTGATTCTCTCTTTTTTTGCTGTGCCTGAATTTTCGGTGGAGCTTCGGATGCTGTTGTTATCATGTCCGTATAGCTGATTACTCTTTCGTTGTGGGTGCTAAGAGGTGAACCAGAAAAATTTTAGAATTTTTACGCATCCAGCATACGAAAATGTCAAGAGTTAGGAGCCTGGTGTTTGCGAGTGAAAGTATTTATAAATATTGCAGAGTCTTGCTATATTAGTCAATTGCATCTTGGATCTACTTTAATCAACATGTCCAGCCCACAAGAACGTTGCCTTAAATTAATACTGGACATTTACTTGACTGATAAAACGAAGTCTACACTAAGCATTGCAAGGGAAAGCAAAGCGAGCGTAGCGACGGTTTATAATGTTATAAACAACTACAACACAGGACCCTCCATCTACACAGTTGAAAAATCAAGCAGAAAAAAGGGTCCAAGTAACCCAGAAAAGCTGAAAAAGGTTGTTAGCACATATCGGAATAACCCCACGAGGTCGACTCGAGATGTTGCAGCTGCAGCAGGCACATCATAATCAACTGTGATGCGATATAAGCGAAGTCAAGGATTAAGGACCTACGAATAGCAGAAAGTGCCTGACCGGTCGGAAGCAAAAGAAAAATTGCGAAGATGTGGGCTCGAAAACTGTATGACGATTACGTAACCAAGTTCGATTGCGTGATTCTCGATTATGAAACCTACTGTAAGGCGGACTTCAAGCAGTTGTCTGGGAATGCCTATTTCACCACAAACAATAAGAATGGAACACAAAGAAAATACTCTGAAGTGAAATACACCAAATTTCCAAAACGCTTCATGGCATGGGAAGCTATTTGCACCTGGGGTCTACGGAGCAAGGCGTTCATTACGACAGGAACAATTAACTCTATAATTTCTAAAGAAGAATGCCTGCAAAAACGCCTCCTACCATTTATGGAACAGCACAAAGGAACAGTTTTGTTTTGGGCAGACCTAGCGACAAGCCACTACTCCAGGTCAACTATGGAATCGTATGAAGAAAATTCTGTCACGGTGGTCCCAAAAGAAGCAAATCCTCCCAACCGCCCGGAACTTCGGCCTATTGAAAAATATTGGGTTATAATGAAGCAAACCCTAAGAAAAACAAAAATTGTTTGCAAAAATGATGTAGAGTTCTGAAATCGATGGAAGCAAGCAAGTAGTCACCGAACGTACTGTCCAGTCTCTAACTCAGAACTTCAAGAAAAATATAAAAAAATTTGCAAACGCTATTTATATTTCATTAAATTTTTATGTGAATTAGATATTAAGAAATGTGTAATAAACTGCAGATTATCTTAGTCAAATCAGACTATTACTTTTATGTGTCCTTAAAAATTCGAAATTTTTTCTGGTTTTCCTCTTATTTGTAGAGAGTGGCGGTTTTGGACTGTTTTAGGTGATCGTTGGGCATTGATTAACTGTCCCTTCGTTAATTGTTCTTATGTTAATACTTTTCGCTTAAAGCAAACTTCGAGGGACTGGCAAAATGGTTCGTTTTAACCGAAAGTTCGCTTTAAACGGTTTCGTAATAAGCGAAAACATTAAGCGCGTACTTTTGAAATTGGTTCGTTTTAGGCGGAAGTTCGTTTTAAACGGGTTCGTTATAAACGAAAAGCACTGTATGTTAATATTATAAGCCCGGTTTCGGTTAAAGAGTCTTCATTTTTGTCATGATTTTTTTAACTTCACATACTTTTTGTGAATGAACTACATGATTTCTTCCTCTGATATACCCCTTAGGTCGTTTGAGTATACCACGCGTTTTGAATAATTTAGTGTGTTATATTCGGAAATTCCGATATTGATTGATAGGGATAGAGATATTAGTGTTATCAGTTTAGTAGCTTGGGTGTAGGTTTTTGTTTTAATTAGAATGTTTTAATTTCTTAGTTTCTTTCATAATTCTACTTCCCCACCGCATGTGCAGTCGATAACCTTTTTTTAATAGAAATGGTGATACGTTGGAGAGAGTTTCATTATTGTCTGTTCTGCTGATAATTAACCGAATACCTACGTAAAAACAAAAAAACGACTGATCTTACGTTACGGTCGTTTTCGACCCTCATATATATTATCATGGGAGCTAGTACAAAAAAGAACGTTTATTAAAAAAAAACTATACTCAAAAACTTAAAATAAAATACAATGGAAATATTTATTTGAAGTTTTTGAACACTTTCAAAGCCTTTTACACACAAATTGCGGTTTTTTTTTTTTTTTGGGCATCCACAGCAGGCAAGCTCTGTTTTATTTTCTTTTGTTTTAGAACTTTCTTCCAGGCAAAACTTTTATACTTTTATAAACTTTAATAACAAATTTAAAATATATTAGAAGTACAAAAACAAGTTTGGTCAAAAACGACTCACACGGTCTACGGTTAACATAATATAATAAAGTAGTCTAATAAAAGTACCCCTAATGAACCTCTATTATGATTGACAAATATTGTCAAAAAAAGCATCAGCACTGTCTTCAAATTGTGGACGGGGTAAACAAATTTGTATTAAAATATACCTAAGCATTTTTCTTTTGCTTTTAGTACGATTATATTTGAATGAAGTTGCGACTGTGGTTGAACATTTTTTTAACTGATAAATTTCAGACAACAAAATTGACGTAATTTGAAATTTTTTTAAAGTTTTTATTAAGAGTTAAGAGTTTTAGACTACTTTATTATTATACTATGATATTAAGTATCTTGGTTCACTGGAGTAAAGTTTAAGTACTTTACTCTTGTCGGTTTTAAACAGTGGTTTATGGCGATCAGGAGGGTTATTAATTTTCATATCTTTGGAACACTTGTAATAAAGTTGAGTATTTAATGGGATAAAAAATCACCAAAACCCATTTTCAAAAATAAAAATAACTATTTTTGGTTAAAAATAACCAAAATAGCAACGCTGCTGCCAACGGTCCCAGAGCCAGTCCGGCCGATAACCTATTGATATACATGTAGATCGTCCATCTCTAATTGTTAGCTGTCACCGCCGACAATGACACTCAGGCATTATTCAGCAAAATCGTATTGTACGCAAGGAATCGTTTTTTGAAATAGTTTATCTGAAGTCGCATTGTATAGCCGAGAGAATGCCGCCGATGCATGAGAATAGCTGGATGGACAGCCCGGTTAGCACCGGTACCACAATCATGGCCGTGGAATTCGATAACGGAGTGGTCATTGGTGCGGACTCGCGCACTAGCACTGGAACCTATGTCGCCAACAGGGTTACCGATAAGTTAACGCGTGTCACAGACAAAATCTATTGCTGCCGTAGTGGGTCTGCCGCTGACACACAAGCGATTGCGGACATTGTCGCCTACTCCTTGAACTACCATGAAAATCAGACTGGCGAGGAGCCGCTGGTCGCGGAGGCCGCCTCAGAGTTCCGCAACTACTGCTACAACTATCGCGACAGCCTGCTAGCGGGCATTATTGTAGCCGGTTGGGATGCGAAGAGCGGTGGCCAAGTGTATTCCGTACCGGTGGGCGGGATGATGAAACGAGAGGCAGTTACGATTGGCGGCTCTGGTTCGTCATACATTTACGGCTTTGTGCGAGAGTTCTACCGTCCCGGAATGAACCAGGAAGAGTGCGTGGCATTTGTAACTAAGGCCGTGAAGCATGCTATCTACCATGATGGCAGTTCTGGCGGCGTTGTCCGTGTAGGCATTATCACAGAGAACGGCATTGAACGAAAAATATTTTTCAATACCGAGTCTGGCGACTCTGTGGAAGCTGGCAATTGAATTTGGATCTTATTGTAATAAAGATTGAATCTGTCGTTGCAAAATATGTACTTTATTTAACGATTTTATTCATGCCTCGATATAGGTCTTATTAATGCAAGCTTGGTTTGTCAGAGATTGTGGTATAATTTGTTGGCAAAGCTGTCACTATGGTTCAATGTAGCAGTACTTTTTTGGCTTTAGTGAATAGCTTATCGGTAAAGAAATTATGATGACCTAATTACGATAGAACTCTATATAAAAATACTTTGGATGCAGCAGACTGGCACTTGAGCAAAGTTAGACCCCATGCATATTGCGCTTGAAGAATTAGATGCTAAACGATCTGCATTCTTTGACACCAAATATGCAGTTTCCGAAACATGTAGCACGGTATGCATTTATTGAAAAAAAAAAAAACAAAACACGGTGAATTGGAGCCTGATTTTTCATGTCGTTTAACATTGGCATATTTATTTGTATCATATCGATTCCACGCAAAACTATTCAATGACATTTTCTTTTAATGAAAATCTGTGCTCCAGTTTCCAAAATAACAAATTAAAACATAAATCAACAGAAAACGGACAGACGCATGATGAATTAGAAAAGCAGGTTGGTTTTTTATGAATACATTGCGACCACGATCTGACATCCGTGTATTCTGCTCTTACAAAACGCCGCAAATTTGTTAACTGTACCAGAACAGCATTGCCGTTACTTATTTTGACTGCATATTCAAAATGTACTTCTTTCCGGTGAAGCCCTTAAAGTTGAGTGCAGCTTCCACGGCTTCCTTGAACTGCTGGAGCGGCACCATTTCGTGCACGGGGCCTACGAACTTCCCTTGTTCCATCATTTCGCACAATTCAGCAAACATGTGTGCACGTTGCGGTAATTCAGCATTTTCTTTAGTCCAGCGTGTCATCCAGAATCCGCGGAATGAAATATCTTTGAAGATGAGCGCCGCGGTGGAGGCTATTACGGGCTCGCGCGACATGCCACCATAGGTCACCATAACACCTTTGCTGTCTAAATGGCGCGTAATCTCAGTGGCACTCTTACCACCCACGCAGTTCAGCGCCAAACGCGGTCTGGGCAGACGACCATCCTTGAACATCGTGCTCGTGCGAATCTCTTCCTCTGTCAGAACTTCCGTTGCACCTAAGCCTTTCAGGTGGTCCTTCAGTGTGTTAATATCGGCACGATCACGCACTATTCCGATCGATTTCAGGTTCCATGCCTTACACAGCTGGTGTACAGCCTGACCGACAGCACTGTTGGCGCCGTTTTGTATCACACAATCCCCTGGGCGTAGCGAAACAAAGTCTTTTAACATGCGGTAAGCTGTGCAGGGATTTACAGTGATGGTTGCCGCTTCGGCCAAGCCAATTTTATTAGAAACCGGCATAAGCTGATCTTCGGCGAAGAGCGCATGCGTCGTCCAAGTACCCAATCCGGTCGCGGAAGGCACCACGTGCTGCCCAACGTTGAGTTTCGTCACCTTCTCACCGACGTAAACCACTTCGCCGACGCATTCATTGCCTCCAATGGCTGGAAATTTGGGCTTTACTGGATACTTCCCTGAAGTTCACCAAACCGACTTGAAAAACTTTCCAATTTAATAAATTTTTTAATTTACCTTGTATTGTATTTATATCTGCTGGATTAATTGGTGCTGCGAGTATCCTAACTAACACCTGCTTGCCCTTCGGCTGTTGTAATTCGCCATCCACAATTTTCATTACCTCTGATGGCTCGCCATGTTTGGAGTATTGTAGCGATTTCACTAGAATCGCCATGGTGCGCTTCAGATGCAACGCGCTCAGCGGCCTCTGCGGTATCCATCGTGGATGCAGGATGAAATTCCTAATAAACATTTGAATTCCTGCAAAAAATATAAATTTTTTCGGTCAGGCTCTTTACAAAGGCCAAACAGCTGATCACTGCCGAAGATAATTGACCAAATTAATTAGTGCTGTCAGATCGGTAGACAGTCGACCAAGGCACATTAATAAGGTAGTGGTAGCAACACAGCTGATTCAACTTTTTTCTTCTCATTTTCTTTTGCCTTCTTCTCATTTTCTTTTGATTTTTCGCGAATGGGCATCCTTATTGTCAAAAATTGGTAAAATTGTTTTTGTGTTGCTTGTGTTTTGATTTGATTTTGACAACGAGGATGCCCAAAAGCACTAACAAAATACATGGGAATTTTTTTTGCAGTCGACCAAGGTGTATTAATAATGTTATGGCACTACTGCAAAAACAAAATTCCCATGTATTTTGTTAGTGCTTTTGGGCATCCTCGTTGTCAAAATCAAATCAACACACAAGCAACACAAAAACAATTTTACCAATTTTTGACAATGAGGATGCCCATTCGCGAAAATACAAAAGAAAATCAGAAGAAATCAAAAGAGAATCAGAAGAAAAAAGTTTAATCAGCCGTGTTGCCACCACTACCTTATTAATGTGCCTTGCAGTCGACAATCATCCCAATCACGTTCCTTGACAAACATTTTTAATCGACGACAGAAAAAATAAAAAAGGCAACATTGTTCTTCTCATTTTCGGCTAAGCTGCCACATTATACAATAAACGAGGTAAACTAAGTACCGAAAGCCTTCTCTAAAATTCTTTGTTTATGTTAAGGCAATTTCAATAGGTAGTGTGGCACTCCTTTCTTTTGATTATTGACGAATGGGTATGATGATTGTCAAAATGGTCAAAATGGCCGCAGCACTTGTTAACTAAAACATATGTATATATCTTCAAATAGGAGTACAATCGGCCAGAGGGTTGTACCCATGATACAAAAACTAAAGGTAGAACCGCTGGGAAATTTTTTGACACTAAACGTGTTTATTGACGTTTCTCGTATTTGTCAAAAGCTTGAGTCGTGATGCCACTTCGTTGTAATACTAAATTAGGGCTATTTAAGATTCTAAGGATTTTTAGATCTTTTTTAAAATAAACACGAAATATACATTTCAATGTGACTAAGTAGTTCATTTTGTTTAGTAATATTAGTAACTGTTAGACAAGCAACAACGCAATGAATGGTACAAATGTAAATTTTTATGTAGTTTTTTTTTTTAATTTCTTATTAATATTCATTATGTTTTTTGTTTTTAAATTTCTGTTCATAAACCGTATTCTAAAAAATCTTCGGCCTAAAAAAAACGATTCGTTCGATAAAAAAATGTATGTGTGTAAAAAAGGGATTTTCTAACAACAGCACGGTAGCACATACAATAGTGATTGTATAATAGGGTACCATAGTAAAATTAATCAAGTGAACCAGGTAGAATGACGGCCTCTTTTTTGTATGACAAAAAAGAAATTTGAAAAATTATTTGTCATTTACGTTAAAAAAAAATTAACCCTTAATAATACACACGAATTTCAAACTTTATGAGGATTCAAACAAAATTTTAAAAACAAATAAGAGAATTACATTAAATCGTTGCTGTCTTGGCAGTAGCACATATAACTTGACAATTTTTGTAGTGTCCAGCGTAATAAATAATGGCAAAAAATGATCGAGAGTGTGGGCTGCACTTCACTAGAACTAAAGAGCGATTTGAGTGGCATTGGATTAATGCAATACAGAAACTCTTTGACAAAAAATGTGTATTTTTTTTCTTTTTATGAAGAAATATAAAGTCGTGTCACAATTTGGTCTACTGTTTACTGTGGGTTGTACGAATGACAAAATGATAGTAAAATAGTACTATAGTAGTACGGTAGAACTGCACTGAACCCTGACTTTATTATCGATAGTCATTAATCGCTGTAGTGGCAGCAGATACATCTTTCTTGTTATGGTTCTCAACGGTCAACGTTGTCAAAAATTGGTTTTGAAAGGAAGAACAACGCGTTGCTTTTGCTTTCAAGTGCTCTTTTTTAACAATTTGCGTGAACAGTTTTCTCAGTAAACATTGTTTATTTTGGGGATATTATTGTGAAACATTTGCAAACTAGATAGCGAATAGAAAATAATAATAAAAGGGGAAAATGTCGACGACCGCCCTTTCCACATTAGCTACTTTTGATGACATCCGTCGTTGCATTCATGTATTGACCGACGGGACCGCTGAGGAGGGTGAGTCTTTGTGCTTTTATTTGAGGTAGCTTTGTTAAATCACAAACGGTTTTCAGAGTTTTTGCGAGTTATGCGCTTGCAGGATAAATTCCGACAGGAATGTCTAAGCACTGCACAAGAGGCGCAACGCATACAGAAGGAGCTGGACGCGTCGTTGCAGTCAATGGCCGACCTGGAGACGAAACTGTACCATGCGCGACGTTTGCTAGAAGTGGAAAGCAAGTTGCGCCGCGAAGCTGAGCATGAGCGCGATCAGCTTGAAAAGAAAATGATAGCCGTGGCAGATCTGGTACAGCAGGAACTCAACCTTAAAGATGAAACTAGAGATAAATTGGCTTTTCTCAATACGTTGCCGCGCAAGCGCAAATCGTTGAATCCACACGTAGAGGAGAAGTACGGGAACGAAATTAATTCGACCGGTTCTTTTCTGTCAGACTTGTCCATAACCCAGTCGGAGGATGACTTTCTGGATGTACGTCACTCCAAAACATGGCAGAAGCATCGTCCGTCGCTGCCCAAAAACACAGTACCTTACGTTGGAGGCAAAAGGTCTCGCGTCAGTGGTGGCGGACTTCTTGGCACGCCAATTGTGCCAGCTACGCAGACGCGTCGCTCCACCGCACGGCGCAGCGGCACGGGAGTTGCACAGCACACTTTAGACTTGGCACCCGGAGCGGAGCACATTTGCGCTACTACTAAAGTGACTATACCGCAAGACGGCAATGGAGCTATATGCGCCGAGTCGACAATTGAATCGATGCCAGCGGCGCAACCGCCAGATAAGCCATGCGCGTCTGAGGGCCTTTCATCAACGCCCCGTCGTTCGCCGTTCAAGGAGGCCACTGCGCCGCCAATAACACCGGCGGCCAAGTGCATGACCCCCAACATGGTAGTGCACAACATGGGCTCCCCCTCACAGGTACGACCAAATATGCTGCGCCATCACAATTTCGCTTCAAGGACCTTTATTCGTACCGACACCTGTATGCAGTGCCAGAAAAAGTGAGTGACGAAGTTCAGTATTAACAAATACTTTAAATATCGCTACTTAATTGTGCTTTTATTGAACAGAATTCGCTTTGGAACTGTGGGCCTGCGCTGTCGGGACTGCTCCATACGATGTCACGTGGATTGTCGTGCTCTGTTGACGGTTAGTTGTGTGCCACAGTCCGGTACGCCCACCATAAAAGGTTTGATGGGCTACATCGGTGACTATGCTCCCAGCATATCGCCCATGATACCTGCACTCGTAGTGCACTGCGTTAATGAGATAGAGACGCGCGGCTTGAACGAAGTCGGCATATATCGTGTGTCGGGCTCCGAGCGCGAAGTTAAGGCACTGAAGGAGCGCTTCCTGCGCGGTAAAGGTACACCCCACCTCAGTAACATCGATGTCCATGTACTATGCGGCTGCATTAAGGACTTTCTGCGCTCGTTGCGTGAACCGCTGATACCCACTGGCCTGTGGAAGGACTTCTGTAACGCGGTACAGAAACCCTCCGAAGACGAGATACAACAGGATCTTTACAAAGCCATTGACGCACTACCACAGGCGAATCGCGACACTCTTGCTTTTCTGATCCTACACTTTCAGCGTGTGGCTGAGTGCCGCGAGGTGCTGATGCCAATTGACAATATTGCGCGCGTGTTTGGACCGACCATTGTCGGTTATTCGTCGCCGGACCCCGACCGCCACGCTATCTTCACAGAGATCTATATGCAATTCATGACCATGCAAAGTTTGCTCAAGATTCCAACGCAGTACTGGACGCAGTTTGTGGCGGTGGATAGTGACAAGGAAAACAATCGCATCAATTCCAGCAACACATTGACGCGCACGCCCAGTCATAACAAAGACTCTCAATACTCGCTTTACGGTACGTTCGCACGACTTTACATTCCCGTTTAACAGCACAGCTTGTATTTTACCTTTTCAGCCACACCACTGAAGAGCACACTCAAGAAGCGAAAGTTCCACGCCTCTCCACTCTACCCCAGTAAGAAATGAGCTGGTCATGCAATTGGTTCATCAACTTCCGTCGCAAAATGTCACATAAATTCCATTTTATTTGTTTTCCATTTTACATTAACCATACAGTTACTTAGGTTACCTTGTTTTGCGTAGCTAGCCTATTTTCTATAGTTTTTAAGGGCACTAGCGCGTCTTTTGTACCTCTCATCAATCTTAACATTGCTTGCTGACGTCGGGCACGCAGGATATTTAGGTGTGAAGTCGGGCTTTCGGTTACGGGTAAACATTTACAACATTGAACTTTATTTTCACTAAGTATTTTCAAATTGAATGCTGTTTTTTCTGAAATGATTACATTAAATTGAACATGAATTCATTGGAATATATTTTTGGAGGGACAATTTGTGGACACTTAATTTTTTCGATCTTTCATTCGATCTGGGCATGGGTAAAGTGCATTTTCAAGCCCATATCTGTTCAATTCTCACACAATCCGGATTATCATTACCGACTTGCATAGACTAATAATTATGTAAAAGAAGATCAAATCAATGCCACAGGACAATGTGCCAGTGGCAGGCAGAACTGTGTACGTGATTGTATGTATTTATTAGAGAGCTCCATAGTCCGGGTCGCAGCCAAGGGCGGCCTTTAGGTGTCAAGTCGCCTCCCCCATACTAACCTGGCCATAACAATCCGTGACGGGGTTGCGGCCGGCCAACAAAGTTTCCTCCAGGCGTTTTGAGCGCGCCTTCTTCGGTTGATCACACCAAAAGTAGATAGGACGCTGTCAGCTTGATCCTTCCACCGGAGACACGGTCTCCCTCTTCGCCCTCGGTCTTCCTCTTCGCTGTCGATCTTCAACTACCGCTTTGGAACACCTTTTTCGCCGAACCTTCATCGTGTTTACGGAAGACATGGCCAAGCTAGCGTACCACTGAATGTTAAAATGTGCTAGGTCCTGATTTTTCAGAGACCTAAAATAATTTCTATCCATATTTTATGAAATGGAAAAATTGCTCTGAATTAAGATATTAGGTCTGTTTGGCCAGATTTCCAGTAAAAATTATCCAGTAAAAAATATCAGGAGAGTAAGCCAGCTTACGCTCCAAAGTATATCCTTTGGATATACTTTGTTACGCTCCCTAAAATCAAACTATCCAAAAAAGTAAACAAACAGCAACTTGTAAGAATTTGCAAGCTTTAACTCTTGGTTACACCAGTGGTGCTTCGCACACCCACAATCCACAGTAAAAAGGTTGTAAACAGGAGGGTTAAAGAAAGCAACAGCTGATCTAAAAGTTTCATTTGAGGCTTGAAGCGGTAGGGAAAATTAAGTTTAATCATACATTTAATGCAAAAGGCAAATAGTTCGTTGCGCTCAATCTGCGATTCTTCCCTTTCAGCTTCAGTGGGTAAAGCTGAGCAAGACGGTTGTGGGTCAGCAGACTTGCGAACGCACAAATTCTTTGCAGGTTCCATTTGCCTCCAAAAGTTTGCAAAAATTATTTCGATCATATGGCAGCCAGTCATATGTTTTTCTTGTTCTTCTTCTTACTGGCTAAAAGTTACTGGACAAAATTTCTCCAGTAAAAACTTGCAAGTTCTCACGAAATGAACTGGAGATACTGATACTGGAGATTTGGCGTGAACAAACAGGATCCAGTAAAAATTTGTACAAATTCGTATAAATTATTCTCTGCCAAACAGACCTATTGTAATATATATTTTTACGTTGCATAATAACTGTTATGAAAAAAAAAACTTTTTCGTTGCCAATCACTTTCATATTGGGAATTTTTTTAAGTGGATTTAAATGTTTTAAATATGATTTTTTACGTTATTATTTTAAGATTTTTATGTTACGATGCTTCATAACTTTTACGAAAGAAAAAAATTGTTGACGTTGTTTCAACATATCTAGTATGATTTAATTTGAATTTGCTTTAATACATTTATTTGTACCACAAATTACTTGCAGACAACAGATTTTTGTTTTATTTTCATCAACATATTTACAAAAACAAGCGTAAATGGCATTTTCGAGTTATTCGCAGTTTAAGTTAAACCAAACGCTAGGTGGATTTCATCAAAAAATATTTTTTTTTTGTGTAGTATTATCACAGAATAAACAGTATACAGCAGGGGTGCCCAAAATCTTCTTATGGAAGAGCAAACACCAATGCATGTAAAGTTGCCCAAAAAAATGCAAACAAAAAAATGAAATTCAGTATGTACACCGAAAAAAAAAAATTTCATTTTCTGTAATGTTATATAAAAAAAACAATTATAATCTTCCTTCTTCCATGATCCTTCTAATCAATTATCCAAATTGATATCAATATCAGTTGAGGACAATTTTAATGAAGCCTCCAAATGTTCGTTGCTTATTATATTTCTGTGCTTGCTTTTTATTAATATTAAATTCGAAAAAGCACTTTCACAAATATATGTGCTACCAACCATGGAATACAAACTTAAAATTTCTTTGTAAAGTGAAGGATATTTATTTGGTGTTAAAGATTTCCAAAAGTCTTCGTTGAAACGAAACAAACACCGAATTTTTTCTAGTGCTTCTCAATCGACAGCCGCACACGTTTTGAAGCAAATTTATTCGCTAGACAACAACAAAACCTACGTTGAAGATAACTGTCGCCACCCAGTAAACATTTGGGCTTGTTATGAAATTACCAGCAACTTGATATCAAGCATGTTTCTCAAGCCTTAAGGACGGTATGCAGCTCTCAAGAAAAGCGAAAACTTCATATAAAAAAAAGCTCAAGAAATGTTCAAGGAAATTTCCTTGAGTAAAATTTTCTTGAGGTGTACGCACCTCACAAGAAAACTGATTCGGTTTTTAATACTTTTTTTCATTGGAAAGTGAAATGACAACACTGATTTCGGCAAGAAACATATCGCTCCTTCGCTGCAAGAACGTCATAACTAAAAAAAAAAAATTTTTCAGTTTATGGCAACCCTGTGTGTATCTGCATATGATCTATTATCTGCCAAAACCACTTTGTAAAATATTCAATACTTTGCTCACAACACGACATGAAACATTTTTTGCTACCTTGAACTCCCTGTAATGGTAAACTTTAAAATTGAATTTTCTCGGAATGATGTAGTTTTGAGTTATGACGTTCTTGCAGCGAAGGAGCGATATGTGTACCTATTTATTTCTCAAAGGAAGAGTGACAGCTGATTACTTGACTACTACTTTTTCACGCTCAAGAAATATATGCTCGTTTTTTCTTAAGCGTTTTCTTGAAAGCTGCATACCTACCTTTACCTTTGAAAGCAACACTTGCTTTTGACTTGATATCAATTTGAAAGCAATAGCTTTTTCAATAAAAAGGGAAGTAATTTAGCAATTTGAAATTGCTATTGTTGTCAAATTCATGGCATGCTTTAATGTTTACTGGGCAATGCGTGCGGAGTGCTGTGTGTATACTACACCTTTTCAAGTTCGATTTCAGGAAGTGTAAAAACAATTTCAGAAAGCGTAAAAGCAATTCCAGAAACCGTAAAAGCAATTACAGAAAGCGTAAATTCAATTTCATGTAAATATAAATATAAATTTAATTACAGAAAGCGTAAATTCAATTTCAGTTTCCTGAAATTGCTTTTACACTTTCTGAACTCGAACTTGAAAAGGTGTAGAATGCTCAGCCTATGCCGTGAGGAATTAGATCAGGGGTCGGCAAAATTGACAATGAGATGGTGTTAGTGAGCGCAGAGTAATTTTTCTACACTGTATAAAATTAAACCGAAAAGCGAATAAGAAACCAATCGCCAACACAAAAAAGCATACACACAAAAACTACAACAACAAAAACATCTATTTTCTTCATACATAAAATTTCTTGCAGCGCACACAAGACAAAAACCAACGCAACCACCACACGTGTTGCTTCGTTGCTGTCTGAACAACGACTGATTGAAAGAGCGTAAGAATGCGTGTGCTGAGCGTACTGCTCGTATGAGTAAGCTTTGCCGATCAGTGAATTAGATTCCTCACCCTATGCTGAAGAGGATTTGCAAAAACAAATGAGGAACGAGAGCATAGGGCATGGGCACCTCTGGTATACAGAATGCGCATGTCGACCAGCGAAGCAATCTGAATTTCGGGTGCGGGCCGAAAGCAGCAGGGGGGAGATAACAGAGTTTGTTGAACAGAACTTTTGTCTCTGTTAATTTCTCGTGCGACGATGATCTCTGTTATTGTCAACTTCGGTAAGTGCCGAGTGGTGCAGAGCGAGTTCGTGCGCTCGATGCTGGTCATAGAAGTTACTGTTATTTTCAATAAAGCGAATGAAGGGCGATGTGCTATCGTTGTGTTGTGTTGATCAGCAAATGAAAATTGTAAATTTTGAATTTTTGTTTCTGGCTGACATTGGCTGGCAATTCCCGACGTGTGTCGGTTAATAAGAACAAGTTTTTTTCATGTTATTATGCGATCGACCTTCTGCGTGAAGAAAGTAAATGACTTCTCGCCGCGAATTATTATTTTATCCCTACGCCTTTTATTCCACTCTAGGTCCCCAGTTTTTTGGCCCAAACATTTGTTTATCAAACCTAAAAAAATGAGAGGTTCCGAAGAATCGTAATTACAAATTTGTGCATTTAATCATGTCTAATGTATGTACAATGTACATATCTATTGTAAAGCAAAAAGCTATAAGAAAAAAGTAAGTAAGCAACGACGATCCCGAATGATGGCAGAATACATTTTTTTGTTTTGCTTTTTTTTCGATATATGTATGTACGTACATCCACCATTTAATGGATATTTCGTACATAACGATTGTGCCACATCGTTTAACTATCATCAATATTAAAAATAGTGTGATATCTTTATACCGTAGTGACTTTTTAAGTCGATACGTTACCCCCTTTTGACATTCGTTCTCATATATTTTTGCACGCTACACTCCGTCGTAAAATTGTTACCGACAGCGTATGTATGTACGCACTGCGCTGCACGCAGAATGAACCACAAAGCAAAAATAATTAAAATTCAATGTTTCATTTCCTAGCCGGCAACAATAACAACAATCATTGCTTATTGCTCTTCTCCCCATATATGTAAGAAGCAAGTGGCACTTCGTTTTGTTGGCCGACAACAACAGCAACCACAGCCTGACGCTATTTTCCCTTCAATGCTTCGCGGAGCCGCATGCGATCATTTTTTTTTGTTCTGTCAAATAACAGAAACGAAAGCTGTCTAGTGCTGTTCGGAATGTTAATAGCAGAGGATGTAATGTTAAATTAACAGTGGTCGTAATATTACGACCCCTTAACATTTTTGAATTTGTATGAGATGCGCGTTCTGTATTACTGTTTATTCTGTGGTATTATTAAGTTAGTTTTTGGAATCTAAACCTGCAACCTTCGGACTTGTAACTCGCGTACACTACCCTGGAGCCACGTGGCATCTTTATATGTATTACTCCGCTTCCAGTGGTGAATCAAATATCATGAAATTTTGACAGAAAATTGGAAAAAGTGCCAACGCGCTAAGGGCGATGTTATGCTGCCGGTCACGGATCACAATCACGGATAAAGTTGTTGTTGTTTCAATGTAAAAGAGAAAATTGGGAGAGCGAGCGAGCGGATAAAATTTGACCGCACCGATCACCGGATGATGAGGCTTTCGATGCCAAATCAAACGATCAAATCAGTGTTGCGTCGTGAGATTATTCACAATAGTTGTGTTTTGGGAACAAAATTGTTCCCTTTTGGTGAAAATGTGTATGCAATAAGCAAAAAAAAGGTTGGTAGCAACCCTCATCACTAGCGTGTGTATATATTTGTGTTTTCGGTGAAAAAGAAAAAAGAAAAATGGAAATTTAAATGGTAAACAAATATTGTGATACTTTCACACACGTATTATATTAATTTCATGTATAAATTATTAGCTCAGAATGCCAGAAATTTCGGCCCAATCAAATACTGAAGCGCTGATAACAATGTTCCACGAGCAGGAATCCCTTTACAAATGTGTGCTATTCAGACCAATGTAAGCGCGAAAAAGAATTTTACATTTTAATTGAAAATTGTATTTAAAAAAGTAAAGTCCCAATAAAAAGTGCGGAAAAAGTAGTAAAAGTAAGCGAAAATCGTAGTGGTGACCGGCGATCAAATGACCGTCAGCATAACATGCTTTCGGCACGGAGTAGAGAAATTAAAACGAGAGCGTAAAAAGTGACGTGACCGACGATCATTTGACCGGCAGCATAACATCGGCCTAATAGCCTATTTCCACCGAGCGCTTAAATGCATTTAAGGGCTCTGTTAAGCTTGAGAACTGTCAAGCGTTTCCACCAAAACTGAGTTAACTCCAACAGCTGGTTTTTGTTTACATTTTTAGTTGGTCAAGCCAAATTCTGCATTTATTTCTGGGCAAGCCACAGCTTACCCATCGCCGCCATCTCCTTGTATACGTATGTATGGTTTCTTGTAGCCCCTCTACTGCAAGAAAACCAATTCGCTTTCCTTCTCAACAGTCTAGGAATGTCTGCGTTTTCATATTTGTGAAAATTTATTTCATTTGTCAATGTTTATTTCATTTATGAAAGTTGTCAGCTGATTGATACCAGAGCTGTCTGAATTTTTAATGTCAAGAGGGTTAGTGAGAAGTTCCACGTTTTTGATTTTCTCTTTCAGCATTTATTATTGGCAAATAATAGAAGTTTTGACTTTGACTATGACAGACGATATGTATTTTTGCGAAAAATTCAGTAAAAAGTAATTGTCTTAGCAAACAATCTACCACACCGAACGCAATTCGGATCCCCTCTCTCGTTTGTGTTCGTACGGCTTTTGCAGCGCCGTAAAGCATGCTATAAAAATTTGTACATTTGTCAGTATTGCTCCAGCTTTTAACATAACATATTCTGTTAGACGTCTGTAAACGGCAAAACTGAGTTAACTCAGTTTTGAAAGTGAGTTAACTCACTTTGATACAAAAACAATTGCATGGGAATTAGAGCATTTAAATGCGATGTTAAATGCATTTAAGCGTTAAATGCATTTAAGGCCCGGTGGAAAAAGGCTATAAGTCACATAAAGGTAGCGTCACCAGAAAGTGTTGTATCTCAAAACTCTTTTTTAAAACGCACGTAGTGCTTAAGTCGCTAAGGCCGATGTTATGCTGCCGGTCACGGATAAAGTTGTTGTTGTTTCAATGTAAAAGAGAAAATTGGAAGAGCGAGCGAGCGGATAAAATTTGACCGCACCGATCACCGGATGATGAGGCTTTCGATGCCAAATCAAACGATCAAATCAGTGTTGCGTCATGAGATTATTCACAATAGTTGTGTTTTGGGAACAAATTTGTTCCCTTTTGGTGAAAATGTGTATGCAATAAGCAAAAAAAGGGTTGGTAGCAACCCTCATCACTAGCGTGTGTTTATATTTGTGTTTTCGGTGAAAAAGAAGAAAGAAAAATGGAAATTTAAATGGTAAACAAATATTGTGATACTTTCACACACGTATTATATTAATTTCATGTATAAATTATTAGCTCAGAATGCCAGAAATTTCGGCCCAATCAAATACTGAAGCGCTGATAACAATGTTCCAGGAGCAGGAATCCCTTTAGAAATGTGTGCTATTCAGACCGATGCAAGCGCGAAAAAGAATTTTACATTTTAATTGAAAATTGTATTTGAAAAAGTAAAGTACCAATAAAAAGTGCGGAAAAAGTAGTAAAAGTAAGCGAAAATCGTAGTGGTGACCGGCGATCAAATGACCGTCAGCATAACATGCTTTCGGCACGGAGTAGAGAAATTAAAACGAGAGCGTAAAAAGTGACGTGACCGACGATCATTTCACCGGCAGCATAACATCACCCTAACAAAACAAAATTTTAAAGCCCCCATGACTAAGTTCTGGCTACGCCTCTCTGCGCAGCACATTCTATTTATCATACTTCACTATTGCCACAAATGCTTGAATCCACAGAAAAGTGGGAGGCAGTCTGCAAGTTCGCTGCAATCGTTACATTATGATCGAACAGCGACGGCAGGAGCAAGACCGTAGGGCTTAAATCGCACGCAGTAGACCCGACCAATAGAGTCAGATGGCCGCTCTGCGATGCAATGCTTAGCGGGCTGGCGATATAAGGGGTTGGTTTTAGTCGGTAAAAATTCAGCACGCGTTCAAAGGTGTCTTCGAACATTTCTATCTTCTATGAGAACCCATGATACAATAAATAAGGTAGACCCATGATCAGTGTTTGGATCAGCGATTAAGCGATGTGAAAGTGGGAGAGCAGGTAGAAACACATGCACAGAATTTCACTAATATTATTGCAAAATTGCAACCTTGGGGCCTACTAGTAGGCCCCAAGCTTGATCAGGAACGTACTTTTTCCTCCATATAAATTTCTAAAACGGGGTTGCTGTTCTAGTTCATTTCAATTTCCAGTGTTGCTGGTGTGAGTCATTTTTTGTGACCAAAGAAATATTTCTTTTTTGTATTTTTTTTGGTGCAATTTCGTAATACGTTTGTATAGAACTAACTATAAAAATATATTATTGCCCAAAAGTGTCAAAAGAACCGTTTGGTATTCTTTTTATTGAAATAAATTAAGGTTTTATAAGCTGCCTAAAAAAAACAGTCCTGCGTTCGAACTAGAGCATTTATCATTAAAAGCATACCTGTTCTGATCTGATCGTTAGAGATTCGCTAAATGAAGAACTGCGAAATAAAAAGGGCGGCAATTGACCCTGTCGTATTCAACGCATTAAGCTTTGTGTTCTTTGGTATATTTTTCAATAATATCTACGTAATGAAACCAAAAAGTTGATATGTTGCGTATTTGATGCAGAAAAAAGCAAATAATTGAAAGAAAACTGGCGGAATTTTAGTTTGCACAATAATCCCTAATATCGGGATAAGAGCAGAAACAGTGAAGAGCTGATCACTGCCAGCACACACAGACTGTGTACAAAGCCTAATAAGCCTAATAATCCCAATAAACATCAAAAAAATATTTCTCCAACGTTTGAGGTTTCTATGATTCTCAAGTTGAGAATCAACATAATTCTCAACTTGAATTACAACATTTTCTCCAACATATGATTTCAACTTGAGAATCACTGGAGTAACATTTGAGAAAATTTGAAAATATTTTGTATGTGGCAATGCTGCAATTGAATTCGCGAAAATGTATGTCTGGTAATGCTTGTGAATCATATGATTTAAATTATTCGACAAAAGTTTTTAAAAAGTGAAAAGTGTAGTGAAAGTTATTATTTATTTGAAAGCTGGAAATAAAATAAAAGGAAAAATAAAAGGATGCAAACAATCAAACAAATAAAAAGGGAAGTGAGGCAGGTGGTGGATCTGCTGTCGGAACGCCCAAGTGCTGGGGAAGCTTTGGCACCGGGGCCGTCGACAGCAGCTGCCCGCCAAAATTCCCCAACTTTTTGTAGCCTCAAAATAATCGTCTGCATTTCTACTTTCATATTTGTTCACTTGTGGTAACTTTTCGATGCGGAATATGGAAGTGGTATGGTACCAGTGGATATTGACTTTCGACGCGATGAATGAAAACTGAAGGCCGATTCGGAATCAGCCCAAAATTTTACATAAAAGTAGTATAGAAATAAGAGATTTTTCCTGTAAACTAGTCATATATACCCCTATTGAATTTTTCTATTATTATTATGTTTATATTGACTGAATATTTAATTTAAATTACATTTACAATTTTATTTAATTTTATATTTTTTGATATTTTCATTTATATGCTTTACTTTTTTAATAATTTAAGTTTATCCTTTTAATTTTAATTTTTTAATTTTAATGTAAGTAAGTAATTATATTAAATTTAATTATAGTACAAATACAAATCACAGCTGCAGACTAGCAGCTGTGAAACCATATGAAATAAAATATTTGTTTGCAATATAGTACACTTCTTGTGTTTTACATTTTTGAGGCATGCTTTTAGGCAGTACTTTTGAGACCAATTGGAGCATCACCTTTAAATTCAAGTTGAGAATTATAATTTTCTCCAGTTGAGAATCAATCAATTTTCATACAAAAAAAATGCCCTTTTTGTTGAGAACGCTATGATTCTCAAGTGGAGATGCTGTTGAGAATTAACGTTGGAGATTTGAGAAATACGTTTGATCTCAACTGAACCTCAAGTTGATTTTCAACCTAAATGTTTATTGGGATTAAACTCGCTCATTTTGCCAAAAACAGCTGAAATTTCCTATACGTGTGATTATCTAGATAACGAAGATAAAAACTCTTTGAGAGCAAAGAAATCAGCTGTTTGCAATTTGGTTGCCGGGAAAAAATTGAAAGCGTTTGGTTTTATATGAAAAGGCTTGCCGGAATAAATGTTTTTCACTCTGAACATCTCAGATAGTACATATATGTGGTTCGCGTGCCCTACAATGTCTTAGAATGCGTCGATTGTCTGTTATTTTACGTAAAACTTTCGCCTTCTGCCATACAAATTTCCTTTCTATTTTGTATTCAATTCATGGTGAATTGGTGCTCAGTTGGTTTTTCTATTTATCTATTGTCCGGAGCAGCTCGCGGACTTATTTTGCTGCCGGAAAATGATAATTAGTTTTCCAATAAAACAGCAATTGGAAGCATCTTACTGTATATTAATCAATAAATTATTCATTTCTAAGAAAAACGCGATCATAAAATTGCTTATAGCTCATTCAATTTTGCTATAATTTTGCATTGCTTATTGGCTATTTTTCATACAAGTTTCAATTTAGCAATACGTTTACAATTCGTGGTGAAACCCAATCAGCTGTTTTCTGCTTGAAAATTTTTCGGGGATGGATGTTTGTGCACAAAATTATGATTTACAGTAAAATCGCTGCCGGAACAAGAATATGTGTTCATTCTGTAATCTAAATGTGATGTCAAAAAGTTTGCCAGTAATCAAAATTGTTTTGGTTCGTTCATATTGTTATATTTTTGCATTATTCTGCCTCCCTTTTGTATAGAAATTTTGTGCTGCCAATTGGTAAAAGTTGTGGTGCAAAAATATCAGCTGTTGGATTTGATATTTCATCGTCAACCTGATGCCGCCCGGGGTGATTTAGAAAAACAAAAAATTGAGAAGTATTGTGCTAAGTTTTGATATATTGTAATTTTTTGTTTTGCAAATGTGTACAATCCAAACGACAAATATTTTAAGATTCCTCTTATTGCAAGTAACTAATGTTTTGCACCAATAAACAGAAAATCAAAAATTCATATTTATAAAACAATAACATGCAAACAAAAGATACAAAATGTGCCCAAAAAAATGTAAAAAAGCAATTCATATGCATATAAGTGAGAAGGTGCAACAACTTAACAATTATATATAAGTACAAGCGCATATACATAAGTACAATACATTTGTGTAATACCAGCACAAAAAATATTTACATGTGCCACATTTTATACATGTCATATATAAATACATTGAGAATTTATAAATTATAGAAGTATCATACAGAAAACAAAAATTTATCTTTCGGCGGCTGTCCTCTCAGCAGGAAATGGCAAACATCTGAGAGTAAAAATTGCCTATGAAAAAGCTCCCAACTCGCCGTTCGGAATCGGCATAAAACTGTAGGTCCCTTCCAACCTTGTAAAAAAAAAAATTCGCACACACAATACGGATGGTTGCGGGTAGCTAGGCCTTAGTCGCGGTATCGGGCTGTCGTGCCAGTCAATTATTATTTATTATTAGAAGTATCATACAAAACATACATATACAAGCAATATATACAAATCCACTCTGAGCGGCTTTATGCGAGTTATAGTATACGAAAATTCCGTCAAGTTTTTTACAGGATTCGCTGAAAAACTGCACTGAAAATTTATGGTTTTTTAAGATGATAGTAGCATTACAAACATTAGTGTTAGTGTTATTTTTGCCTTTATCAAAAAAAAATTATTTGAAAAACTACAAATGCAATACACGCAAAATCTTATCTTTGAACTTGGGAATAGAGAGAGGGTTCGATATCGTGGAGTGCATCAAAAATCACTTCTTCTACTCAATTTTATAATCCAATTGGCCATTTATTTTATTTTTAAATTTCCGATGTCTTCTGCGTAGTCTGCTGCACAATAAACAAACGATAAGAATTCAAATTATGTTCACCATGAAGTATGGTAGGAAGTTTTTTGGCAGCACCAGTAAAGCAATGTCGTATGTAGAAGTGACTTCTATGATACATACTACATTCAATTTTTCGGGGACGCATGGGTACTAATGTACACACCACGAAATGTATCTATATGGCTCGGGTATTTATGTGACAGCGGGTATTTATTTGACAGCAAGAAATGAGTCTGTATAAGTAAGAACAAACCGAAGTGTAAAGTCTTTATAGTCTTTGGTACGCAAATTTGAATGACAGCTAGATTTCGCGTCTCCCAAAGAGCATGGTTGTATTTTGCAAGTAGGAGTTCGTAGTATTGTTTTTCAGCCTTTTTGTTAGCATTCAAAATGAAATAGGCAAAACAAAAAATTGTGAGCGATGGTCTATTTAAAATAAAAATTTCAAATATAAAATATAAAAACAGGCATATGCAACTATTTTGTTAGCAAATTTTCCGTTTTCAACTGAACTTTTTAATATTTGTGTCACAGTGGCGAACTTCTGTTTGCTCCTAAATTTTAACTGCAGCACCACTACCTCAAAGACGACAACTGTCATTTCTCGTACGCCAATTTTCGTGGCTCTCCGTACTTAGTCTACTTTGTTAATAGCATTATGTTTGCGCAGCTCACTAGTATTATTTAAATATATCTGCAGATGTTTGCTGCCAGTCTAGTGCCGCTCAAACGTTTTAAAAATGTTGTTCGTTAATGCTCTTCAGTTCAGCACAATCCGTCATTACTGTAAACGACATATGATGTGTTTGAATGTGGTTGGAGAGGAGCCCCCAATGTACAAGTTATCATTCACAATAGAATACTGAGTAGCCAAGGCGGCGACGATCTGATCTCAAGATTGCTCTCACTATTTGCCAGCGTTAACTCAACCGCCTTTATATTGACAAACGTCTTGCGCTCGTGTAAGTGTGTGGCGTTCTCACTCCTTCTCCAGAGCTCATCGCGTAAGTATCTCCGCTGCGGCAAGTGGTTAAGTAACGAAAAGTGACATTTAAGTGATTATAATTTTAGAGGGCAAATACGCAAACAAACAACACTAAATTGGAAAACATGGCCAACATTGCAAAACTCCTGGCTGGGCGTGTGCAACATGTTCTTCAGGTTGCAGCCAAAAATCCGCAGATAACAACGCGTTTTTGCTCGGCGGCAGGTAACGTGCATGGTTGGTAAGGGGGGAGGGGGGAGGGAGTGAAAGTACTGCTGGGAATTATTTTGGACTTTGACATGCGCTTCAAGTTGCCGGTTGTGTACGCCAAGTTAATGTGCTGG
Source organism: Melieria crassipennis (assembly GCA_963668005.1). Lineage (NCBI taxonomy): Eukaryota > Metazoa > Arthropoda > Insecta > Diptera > Ulidiidae > Melieria > Melieria crassipennis. The sequence goes on along the minus strand of OY764963.1, from coordinate 31,819,558 downwards.
GTGTGATTGCAATGGAATTGCAAAATGTTGGCCGTACGGTGTAAACATTTGCAATGACTGTTTGCCTACTGTTAACTTATAATTTTTAGTTTGCAGAACAAATTTAAGAAAATTTTTGTGTTATGCAACATCACAAGTAGATTCACTTATCACTTGTGGCCGAACTGTCTCACAGCAGGTATCAACCGGGGCAACGTCGTCCAATTAATTGCCACCTCTAAGCATGAACGAATAATTTCGAGATTCTTCTGTGACAAGAACTTATGTCAGGGGTCCCAACTTTGTGATGGGCAAATTTAATATTAACTTGAAGCTGGTTGCTAAAACCGTTCACATTGGCATTGAGAGCTTTTTCGTTTTAGTTTGGCTTCTTATTTCTTGAACTAATAATACAACCATTTAAATTTTTAGGCTGTTTGATCAGCTTCGGTTGCTCAGAGGCTCCAGCCATGTAAGTTTTAAGCTCCGCAGAGTTATGAGGAATGTTAACTTTGTTTTAGTGAATTTTGGAAAGCATAAGAGTAAGAGTTGGACTTCGCTGATAATTCTTAACGAAATTTGAGTTCTGAGTTTTCTGTGGTTAGATTTAGGAGAAGATTGAAGAATGGCTTGTTGTGGTTGGGATTTTATAAGTGGCGCATTGAGTCAGCCACAAATACCACCTTGCGTGCGCCACTGAATTGGATGGATGGGTGAATATTATATATGGGCTTTCAGATGGGCAAAATATGTCATTGTTATAACAACAGGGGAACGCAATGTTTCCGTAAAAATTTAATAATGTTTTTGCTGGCCCAATTACATTATTACCCTCAAAAACCGCACCAAACATTCCCTTTCATTTCAGACCACCAGATACGACAATTTTACTTTCGTACTAACCCAGGCAAAGGAAATATGAATTAGGTATAAAATATCGTCTGCACGATTTCATTCTATAAAAGAAAGGACTTGAGATTTGACATATCCAATTGTGGGGTTGTACTGTGATCAACTTAAAGCGAATATAATGACTCGAGATTGTACAAGAAGCGATAGATAGGAATACGTTGTAAACGCAACACAAAGTAAAAAGATGAGGAAGATAACAATGAACGTAGCGAGAGTTCTGATTATTTAAAACTAACCATATGTAATTTAGTAGACGTCATACGTACGATATTTTTCAGCTGGCAACTTGGAATTTATCAAGGCTGAAGTTACCGGCGAAAAAAAGAATGTCGCCCTTATCACTCTCAATCGCCCAAAGGCATTAAATGCTCTCTGCAATGGCCTTATGACGGAGCTGAGCAAAACACTGGACTCTTTCGAGAAGGACGAAAACATTGCCGCCATTGTGATCACCGGAAGCGAGAAGGCTTTCGCCGCCGGCGCCGATATTAAGGAGATGCAGCCGAACACCTACTCACAGTGTATCATGGGCAATTTCTTAAGTGATTGGACGCGCGTGGCACGCTGCCAGAAACCTATTATTGCTGCTGTGAATGGCTACGCATTGGGTGGTGGCTGTGAACTGGCCATGATGTGTGACATCATTTATGCTGGCGATAAGGCCAAGTTCGGTCAGCCAGAAATTGCGTTAGGCACCATTCCCGGTGCTGGTGGCACTCAGCGTCTGACTCGTATCGTTGGCAAGTCTAAAGCCATGGAGATATGCCTCACCGGCAACATGATTAATGCTACTGAGGCAGAGAAAATGGGTCTCGTCAGCAAAGTGATACCCGCTGACAAATTGGTAGGCGAGGCTGTAAAGCTGGGCGAAAAGATCGGCACACATTCCGGCCTTATTGTGCAACTGTGTAAAGAATCAGTAAATACAGCTTATGAGACCACCTTACAGGAGGGTCTCAAATTCGAGCGACGAACCTTCCATGCTACTTTCTCCACCGTAAGTGCTGATTCCTTTAAAACATTGCCGCAGAAAGTTTAACGAGTTTGTTATGTATTTTAGGCTGATCGCATGGAGGGTATGACAGCCTTCGTTGAGAAGCGCCCAGCCAATTTCAACAACAACTAAAAGTGGTCAATTTTGTGAGCGAAATGCGGCATCTTGGAACAGCACGCCAGAATTGCATTTATACTGTGTAAACAAATATTTTATATTTCTTTAAAAGATATTTTGCCTACATATAATTTTAGTATGTTTTAAGAGTGTCCTTTCGTCAAACACGATCTTGGAATTTGTTGAAATATATAGAACCCGGTTTTTTTTCACAAAAGTGAGAATTTGTTCGAATGACTTTGGTTTTGCTGTCACATTCCAACCAGTTTGCGCATATTCTAGAATTCTACACACACACACACACATATATACTCGAAAAAGCTCGCGCATTCCAAGTAAAAACAAGCCTTAACTGTCAATGGCGTCGTCTGTGCTTCGTAAGTCAAGACAACAACAATGCCTACCCAAACACCCCCAACAAGTAGACCTTCGCTATGCCAACCTTTTTGTTACCGCCAATCCGCCGTCCTGCACCCCGGCTGTGCGAACACTGCTCACGACATTGATGAAAAATCATATTGGGAACTTATTTTCAAAATGAAAATGCGAAAAGCTCCCGCAATGCCATCAGTTCGAGTTGTGATTTGTAACGTAACGGCAGACGTTGGGACTGTGTTTCGCCTCGATTACGGCGACGTAGTATACACACATACAACAACCAATTGATGTCCTTTGTCTCTGTGAAAAAGTAGGAAATTCGCATCATGCGCGTAAAACTGTGAAAATTAAACATGGATAAAAGTTTATGTGCGTTGAAAATTCGGCAGATAAGCAAGCCCGCGTTTCTCAGAGGCTAATTTCATTAACATTTCTGTGCGAAGCCGCAGTTTTCGTGCGCCACACACGGCAGTGCAGCGCGAATTTGTGTTGGGTTTGTGCACCACTAGTGTGTATTTGGTTTTGTAATAGCTGAGTAAAAGTTTTTTGGTCGATTTCGATTTTTCAGCGCGTATATTTTTTTGCTTCCTGCTCGAGTGCGAACCTGCTAAAATTGCGTTCTCTTTGCTTAAATTTATTGCAGTTAAACAGAAGTTTTCGCGCTAGAGACGTGCTTTAATATTACACAAGCCGTAGAATAAGAAAAATAGCGAGCAAAATGGATATACTAAATCAAATACTGAATATGAACGCTGGAGGCGCCTACGGTGGTGGCAAAGCTGGCGGCGCTTTTGATCCGCTCACATTCGCAATGAAACCACAAGTTGTGATACGAGCGCTCTGTTGGGTGAGTTCACACTGCTGCACAGGATACGAATGGTCCGAACGGGCGATTGGCCAACAGAGCTGACAAGTGTATTTGCGTATGCAATTTATACTAGAAAAATAAATACGTATGTACAATTACGAGCACACCTTAACGAAACTTAAGAAAATCCAGCACGACCTCTTGAATTTGGCAAACCAGAACGGAATGTCTGTTTTCTTATATCTCAATAATTAACTTTATAAATTTATATACGTATAATGGTTTGTCGTGACTGACTGAGTAAATCATCGTCGCGACGCGTCGCCCAGCCCAACCCGCTGGAGGTACAAACATGAAATTTGAACTGTAGGTACATCTTGAAAAATCAACCTCCGCTAAGACGGGATTTTTTGAAATTTGGGGTGTAAAGGGGCATAATATGGATTAAGGCAGGGGTGGAGGGGGGGTTGGGTGTCAGAACCCCCCATGGCCTATGATTATTTAAAGTTTTCAATCAAAATGCATGGTATGTACGTTCCCACATTAGCAAAAAGGTCTTTTCGCCTTCAAACATTTAAAAGATAATAAAAATTTTGTTTGGTAAAACCGATATGGTTTTTTTAAATAGTCCCCTTCAGGCTCAATACAGCTATTTGCATGATCTAAAAGCATGTCTAATGAGTATTTTCGGACATTCCGGCTGGAATGTCCTTCATTACGTCGGTATACGCCTTTTGGATGGCTTCTACGTCCTGAAAACGCCTTTGATTAATCGATAAATGAATTTTTTTTTTAAAGAAAAATCAGTCACAAGTGTCTATCGATGAGATGGCGTCTTTCGATAGCCAAAAGTTCAGTTAAAATGCGATACATTTATGTTATTGAGATGCTTAACTTTCACCTTACCAAACATTTGTATATTAAACTCTGAATAAATACCTAAAAAATAAAAAACAAATTTTTACATACCTCAGTGTTAAGTATCTTCCTCTGGTGATAGTCTGTTTTTTCGAAAAAATGCCTAACTTTAACGATTTATTATGCGGCTATGCAAAATATTAGAAGATTTCTTTCCAAAAGGTTTATTGAACACATACTGAGGTGCGTAAATTTTGTGTGAGTTTAATTCAAAATGATGGCGGAAGCGCCTGGGATCACCCGTGTGGGTATTTGGTATACAAAATAACAAACAAACATGAATAATATTTCCAAAAAATATTTGTTTATGTTATTGAAAACTACTTTCGAATTTGTTGCGGAAGTCGAAAACATAACTACATTGGATAAATACTCTGGCAGATATTGGATATGGATATAAAAAGATTACCCTGGTGGGTATAAGGAAAGCGAAGGTTAAATCCAATTTCAAGTCGATTTTTGCTGATCTATGATGAATTACCGCCAAGTTTGATGGAATCTGCGTTGATCGCGGATTTCAGTTAGCTAACACGTTGGTCGTCATTTATGTCCTGACAATCGTGTTTAAATCGCGTGTACCACTCATGAAGTCTGCCACGGGATAAACGATCAGCACCATAAACTTGGTTCATCAATTGAAGTGTTTCGGTTAAAATTTTACCAACTTTAAAGCAAAACTTAATATTTTCTCTTTGCAAATTAGCATCGAATTTTTGTACCAGGGACAAAAACACACTTTTACTTCGGACGCAATAACTTCGCTTCCGTTGAACCAAATTTAATGAAATTTCCAATGCACTAAGTCACATATGGGTGGCACCAACAAAATACTAAATTGACAAAAAAAAATTTTTAAAGACCTCCCCCCATGACCAAGTTTTGGCTACGCTCCTGGGTTAAGGTGTTGTATGAAGAAACGTGATTTAATTAAAAAAGTTTGGCACGTGTTTTGCGTTTTTTTTAATATCAAAATCTGACGAGGTCTATGATAGATCAAAAGTCTACGACGAGTTAAATGTTTGTTTGTATAACAGTTATTATGAGAAACATGATTTAATAGACCTATTGACTTTAAATATGCTAAAAGGATTTCAAATTAGAAATAACTAGACAAGTAGCTTTAGTAATAAAATTAAGAGAAACTTGATTTATTGGCCTTATTGATTTCAAGCTTGGTCAGAGTAAATACCCAAAATGTTTATGCGAATAGACATAACATTAGATAAAATCATAAAGTGAGTCAGTGGCGTCCCCAGGGGGGGGATTAGGGGGATGGATCCCCCCCCTTGGTGGATAAATTCATTTATACAATTTGATGTAACAATATAGAATTGTGAACAATTTTTATTATTTGCTTTATCTTTTCTGTGAGTACCCACTTAAAACCTAATGGTTCAACATCCCATGATCTGGCCGGACCATGGAGTAAACAAGAGGATAGTCTAGGTTTGTAGTTAAGGATATAAAAAAAACAGAAAGTGTGAACACAATGATTTCTTTTGCTTGCCTACATTTTATTTACGTAAAACGGTAAAAATATACTTGAATAATTAAGTAAATAGCGAGCTTCAACTTCAATGAATTAATTTTGAAATTCAAAAAATACGACAGTAAAGCAAAAAAAGAATAAAAAAATTTATAAATGTAAAATACTTTTTTTATGGATTTGCTTCAACTGCTTAACCAATGCAATTATTGCAACAATATAATGCAATATCATGACTGACTCTCGATTCCTTGCACTGTTACTTGTTAACAATTCTGAACTGCTTTGCCAAAGAAAAACATGCAGAACATGTTATTGTTCATGCTGAACTGACGTCGCTATCTTCACATTGAACTATCTAAACGATAATTTTTTTTATCAGTATCAGAAGCTTCGTTTTGTTCAGCGCCAAATGAAAGCCTGAAATTGTCAGCACCGTTATTATAACCAATTTTTTCAGAGAAATTGTCGTCTCTGATTTACTCCAGCGTCGAAGTTCAAAAACTATGTCCACCTGATCCTTAAAATAGCATTGTCTTCTTTCCATCTCTGCCACAGAAAACACCTAATCGAATTGATACGAAACCAGACACAACAAGACCACAAATACTATAATCACTTCAGGAATATAACTGAATTGGCACCAAAACACGGACATAACTATGAATGGATAAATATTAAATTTGAATATGTTCCGACTTTATTTTCCATCAAAAATTATAATTTACTAAACCAAAAGAAAATAAAAGCCGAGGCGAGTGAAAAACACTTGAACCAGGTAGATTTTGCGCCAACTAACTTATGTCACGATTACATGGGATTGCACGAAATAAGGGTTTCAAATCGAGTCAGATGGAAAAGCCTAGTTGAAGCCCTATGCTCCGTAAAGGGCTGAAAAAATATTTTTAAGCCATTCCGACAATAATTACGTGGGAAATAACAAACAAAATTTTAACTGCCAAATTTCTATGAAAATACACCATGGTGTGGCCAGGCCATGGTTTTGGTTTTTGTGCTTAGAAAGGATCAGTTGAGGATATCATGAAATATGATCTCGATAGCTTAACTACAAAATTACTAAAGTGCATCCAAAGGTCAAAATGGTATGGTCAGAATTGGATGCCCGCAGAGGGGTTAAGAATAAATGACTAAAAAAATCAGTATTGCGTTTGTTCTCGCAGAATAGTTGTATTTTCAGTGTTCCCAAAAGTATCGACTATTTAAAGTAGTAGTCAAACGCAGGCTTCATGCCAATCCTGCATCAGCTGTTGAAATTTGAAAAAAATTCCGATACATGTTTTATGCTTTTTAAAATAAGTCTTTTGAGTTTTCCGTAATTCTATTAGAAGGAGTTTTCAAAATGTTCTAACTTAAAGCAAACTTGAATTTTTTAGTTGGGATCTATTACTTAAAAATACATGTACCTTGAATTTTTCGCTTTAAGAATTTTATGTTAGCAATTGTATACATATACATACATATACATACCCTGCAAACAATTTCTCGATATAAATTTTTAGCGACAGTTTCTCGAAATAATCTCGATAATGCTTGCATTTTTTGCTTTGAAGAATTTGAAAATTTTCAAATGAAATTAAATATTTTTTTGTCAAACGAAAAGTTGTCATTACGTGAACGTGCGCGCATTCAAAACCGAGTTTGAGAGTTGTTGTGTTGTATTTATAATCGTTATTTGATTTGAATAATGAACTGGCCATGTGACAGTACTGTCAAGTATGCGTTTTATTTCAATTTTCAGAAGGAAAATAAGTTTTCGTTATGGTATCCAAAATGCTATTGAGAACAAGAAAAATGACACTATCGTAACGATATCGAGAATTTCGAAAATCTCGACATCGTTACGATATCTCGGATAAGAAAATTTCAGTAACGCAACGATATCGAGATTTTCGAAATTCTCGATATCGTTACGATAGTGTAATTTTTCTCGTTCTCGATATCATTTTAGACACTTTAGCAAGACTCGAAAACGAGAAGAATTCTCGCTTTAACGATATCGTTTCAATATCGTTTGGTTTGCTGGGTATATATATATATGTGTACATATACATGTATGTCTGTACATACATATGTACAATTTTATGCAACATGTATTAAAAATAATACGTAAAGATGAAAGTATAAAAATTGCGTTAAACTGGATTTTTTGGCATTTCCCCCCCCTTCCCGAAATCCTGGGGACGCCACTGAAGTGAGTAAATATTATTTAAATTAAATCATAAAAATCATGGGTGCAAAGCCTCCGGCACCTGCTAAATGGTACATACATATGGGCATCTCCCAGTGCCACGCACGCGACATTCGCACGCTTTCAATTACACCAAAAACAAGAAAGAAACATAAAGAGCCGATATGTATTTTTAGCGTTCTAACGCACTCAAATAGTGCTACATTTTAGAAATATATTGGAAAGATTTAGTACAAATTAGTACAAAGTTATAAGCAATTATGCAATGAAACGGACCCGACAAAAAATATAAGTTTTTTTGAAGCTCTTATAGAAATATACAAAATTTATCAATTTTTTGGAACTTTCTGTTTATAGGTATATATGTGGGATTTTCATTTAATATTTTTAGTTTATTTCAAGTTCTTTTATTTCATTTAACATTTTGAATTGATTACAAGTTCTTTTATTTCATTTAACATTTTGAATTGATTACAAGTTTTATTAAATCCGTCCGTCCGTGTTCCAACTTAAACGATCCGTCGTTCTCTGTGTCTCTCACTCAACTGCCGAGTCGTCCGTTTTCCGTTGCCTACTTTCCTTGTTTTCCGTCCGATGGTCCCGTTATTTGTCCGCGTCTCGTCAAATGTCCGTCCGCTCAGTTTTTTTTGACGTACTTTCGTCCAGTCCGCGTTGTCCGTTCTTCAGGGTCGCATCCCATTTCCCACATTCGGCCAGCCTGACATATCGTTCGGCTCGGACGATGTGGCCCACGGTTTTATGAACTGAGCGACAGTGGTTGTGCGCCGTGGCCCTTCGCCTTCTCCAACTTTTTCCACTTCGTACCGGTTGTGGGGCATTATTTTCGTAACTTTATATGGTCCAAGGAATTTAGGGCGCAACCTAAGTCCACTGTCGAACTGCGTTCGCTTAATGGCTACTAGCTTATTCACTCGGTACACGGTCGCCTTCGTTCACTTGGTATCGAAATTCCTACAGTTCTCTTGCTGTATTTTCTCTATGTTCTCCTTCGCCTCCTTTTGGGCATCTTCGCGCTCTCGATCCAGTTCCTCGATTGCTTCATCCTGCAGAAATTCTCGCAACTCCGGGTCTAACCTTACTCGCATCTCCACCCCTGTGAGCAGCCTAAATGGTGAAATCTTGGTGCTTCTAGGCGGAGTATGGTTAATCGTCTGCTGTACTCGCTCCACGTACTTGTACCAGCTACCTGGACACTCGGAAAACATCTTAGCTAACATTGGTATGATGATTCGGTGGATCCGCTCGACTTGGCCGTTCCCTCTGGGAACACCTGTGGTGATCAGCAAATGCTGTATGCCCTCGTCTTCGCAGTAGGACGTGAAAGAATTCGATGTAAACGCCGCGCCTCTGTCAGAGATAATGCGCTTAGGGTTTCCAAACACCGCCGATTGCCTTTTTAATCTCTCAACAACCTCATCCGCTCCAGTGCTGCGAGTAGGGTACAACCATACACATTTCGTGAATCCGTCGACCTCCACGAGAATGTAGCTATAGCGCTTGTTTGTTTTCTCCAAGGGCCCAACATAGTCAATATGAAATGTTCCCAGCGGTCGATCTTCTCTGTGTATTGGCTCGAAAAATCCATCCCTTTTCCCTCCTTTTGCTTCCGAGATGATGCACGGCACGCAGCTCTTTATAACCTTTGTTATCTTGGCTGTTACCTGTGGGATATGAAATGTCTTTTCGATGGCATCCTGTGTCCTACTAGCCGAGAAATAGCCTTGATTGTGGGCCGTTCTAATGATCTCCGCCTCCATTTGTGCGGGCACTACTATTAGCTCCTTGGTGGGATCTTTGTAGAGTATACCACGCTTCACATAAAAATCATCAAGCCCTTTTCGAGTATTTTCAGTACAGCTCGCACCCATTGGTCTTGCTCCTGCGCCTGCTGCAATCGGTAACTTAGGGAGTCTTCCAATAGCAAACACGATACCCTACTCAAAGCGTCGACGTGCTTCATTCTACTGCCGGATCGATGCTCAATTTCATATGTAAAGTCTTGTAGGAACAGAGCCCAACGAGCTACCCGTAACGACACGTCCTTCTTCCGCATTGTCATCGTAAATGCGTTACAGTCGGTAATAATCTTAAACGGGATACCCTGTAAGTACACTCGCCATTTTTTCAACGCACCCACAATAGCGAGAACTTCGTAGTCGTACGAATGGTAACGCTCTTCCGTCGGCGACGTCTTGCGACTCATATACTGGACTGGATGATACTGCAGGTCTTCGCTATCCTTTTGCAGAAACACTGCCCCATAGCTGTACATCGATGCGTCCGTGTGCACCTCGGCCGACGCTTGTGGATTGTACAGCCGCAACACGAGCGTGCTCACCAGCGCAGCTTTCAATTGTTGAAATGCTGCAATCTGCTCCTCTTCGAAAACGAACCTTGTCCCCTGACGCAATAAGTCGGACAGTGGTTTAGCGACCACTGCGTACCCTTCAATAAAACGTCGAAAATATGAGGTCAATCCTAAAAATCTCTGAACTGCCTTCTGGTTCGTCGGTACCGTAAACCCCTCTACTGCCTGAGTTTTTGCTTCCGACGGCCTAATGGTACCGTTTTCTACTATATACCCTAGAAAGTCGACTTTTCCTTTAAGAAATTGGCACTTCTTCCACTTGATATGCAAATTGAACTCCTCTGCTCTCTTCAACACCGCTTTCAGCCTTTCGACGCCCTCATCTATATCCTTGGAGGGAATTATAAGATCGTCCATATACGCCACAGCGATGCCGCCCTCTACCAAATCTCTAAACACTGCCGATATGTACCTCGAAAAGACCGCGGGAGAATTGCATATTCCGAACGGGACATACAGAAATTCGTATTGACCTTGGTGGGTTACAAACGACGTGTATTTCCTCGAACTACACTGCATCGGCACGTGAAAAAACCCATTCGCTAAATCAAGGGTTGTGAAAACACGCGCCCCCTGCAACTTCTCAATGACATCATCCATCAGCGGCATCGGAAAGTGGTCCTTCATTACTTTCTCATTTAAGCGACGGTAATCGCAACATAATCGGTTGCTACCATCTTTCTTTGCTACCAAAACGATAGGGGATGCGTATTCTGAAACACTCGGCCGTATGATCCCGTCCCTTAACCATTCTGCTACCTGTTTGCTAACCACGCACCTATTCGAATACGACATATGCCTTGGTCCTTCAGGGTCGCATCCCATTTCCCACATATATACATGTAAATGAAGGTCAAAGGATAAATTTTCTTCGTAGACTTACGAAATATGACAATTTTCTATTAGCTTCTTTTAATTAGGTATAGCATGAATACGGACGCGACATCATGGACGCGACAAATTTTTCCAAGGGGAATAAAATACAGTAATGATGTTCATTATAACACTTCAACTTTTAATAAAAATAACACATAACAAGTTAAATTCAAGTTACATAACAGTAATAGTAATCAAAACAAGGAAAAATAAAGTTAAAAGTTCTTAGTGTGGTTTATTTTAATTTTCTTTTTTAATGAATAAGCGGTTCGAGCAACTTCAATAAATTGACTGTCGAAATATGAAAACCAATGCAAACTTTTAACTCCTTTGATATTTGATTTTGCCATAACTCTGACTGTTACCGATTTAGACTCAAAAAAATTTTCAATTTAAATGTAAAAGCCAGTACACAAAATACAACTATGTAAAAGAAACGAAAAAGGCATGTAAACGCCACGAAACGCGAGCGAAATCCGTTTTGGTTAAAAGAGGGCAGCGAGTAGTTCAGTGACGTACAAAAAAGAATAAAAAACCTCGGTGCTCTAACAAGAAAATATTAATAAATATATTAAATAATAAATAAATAAAAAACCTCGGTGTTCTAACAAGAAAATATTAATAAATATTGTAATTGAAGTTAATTCACCTGCTGTTTAAAATTCGTACGCACTGAGCGGTTGCATTCGCCGCAACACTGACAGTTGATTAGAAAAACCTTGAACTTGTTCTCCAGAGAAAGATTGAGCATCTTCGAGAGCAATATTTCTTGCTTTGACAATTTGCCAGACTTTTCGTTCTACGGCACCTACTCCATTTACAGCACCTTTGCCATGTGAAGTGGCGCAAAAGTTCCACTATAGAGTAAGTTCGGGTAATGTGATATGGTCGGGTAATGTGATATGGTGGCTTATTTCACAAGTGCGTTGACCTTTTTCAAAATTAACCTTTTTAAAACATCATAACAGCTAAAAAACTCGTGCTGCATGATTTTGGATGTGATTGCTTAAATAGTTTACCGTCAGTGTGATGAAGTGCTTTGAGTAGGCTTGCACAAGTTTTTGATCACGAAGTTTGAAAGCATAAAAGGTACAAAAAAAAATATTATTACAAAGCTCGAGGCTAATCAGAAGTAAATCAGTGATTTCGATTATGAGTTTGTGAGGTACGCTCTTAACAAAATTATTATTGTTTTTTTATAATTTTTTTTTCGCAAAAAGCTTATTTCGGGTAATGTGATATACCAAAGTTCGGGTAATGTGATATAGTACATCACAGTACCCAAACTTAGGACAGTAATACTATTTGTATACAGAAATGTTTATATACTTTATTTTATACTATTTGAAGTGGAATATTCTCAAAAATCTGTTATGGTTAAGTTTTAGATAAAAAAATCCATGAAATCATGTTTCTCGATACAAATTTTTAACCCTTGGTTTACCCCGTCAGATTGTGATTTTCCAAAAAAATGAGAAACTCGTCTCTAATTATTTTTGATTTGAAGTATTTTCACCAAGTTTGAAACTAATAGGTCTGTTAATAACGATTTTTCGGGTATATCACATTACCCGCCGATGGTATATCACATTACCCGCCACTTTTATCAGACGCCAATATTGGATATTTTGATTTTTAATTAAAAAACTCGACAACAGTTTATCTGAAAGAGTTAATAATCATAGATATACTAAATAATGCATCAGTGAACAGTTTGAGACCAAAAAAGTGTGTTTTAGGGCAAAATGTGTCGGGAAAACAAACAGGTATATCACATTACCCGAACTTAAATACTCTAATATTCCGCAATTAAATTCTGCTGCGAGTCTAGGGAACTGCTCCCATTTGAAAAAATATAAATGCTTGTAATTCTTTCGTATTGCTTTTGTATTGTGTTAACAATTTTCGAAATAAAGCAATAAACATCGAATTTATTGTGAGTCAATTCATCGCTGATAACAGCAAATGACTTAGTTTCACCAGGAACCCAAGCAACGCACGTAAAACTGTAACTTAGCTGTAACTAAAGTGGGCATCTTGAATTTCGTTTTGGCAGGTTAGGCGATAGTTCTCAGCAAAATCAACTTGCATTACTAGTTCATTAGCTGCTATATTTTTTTTATTTTCAAAATAATTTTGTTGGGACCGTGTAACACTTTCGGGACTACTGGGATAATACGTCCCAGCAAGTTTTTAATGCCCCTCAAAACAATTATTCAAATCTTACGACCCACGCAAAATATTTTTTCGATTTCGGTGTTCCCGCATAAAAGGATGATTTCAGAAATTGTGAGCATCCAATATAATTTTCTATCCCCAACATTCATAGCATGACAATATTTCTACTGAGAGTATTTTGGATTTCAAAATTAAACTCCGTCCCGAAAGGGTTAACAAAACAATGCATTTTAAAAGCAGGTAGCTGAGTCTCTAGATCATGAATTAAGTCGATTAATGGAGCAATAGTGTAGTTTAGAGTTATACGATTGTCTATTTTTCTCCATTGTTTCCATTTGATTTCTGCATTAATTTTCTTGAGGAACTCTATTGGAATTAGATCGTGTTTAATATCGTACATTCATTAGCCATGTACTTCTCATTCATCACATCCCAGCAAACTGATTTTACAAATAACTCATGCTTGGCCGGAATCAACGGTATTATCTTTGCACAACCTTCTAGTAAGAAAGTGAAATTTGCATGGTACTTACACACACACATATTGTGTGGTAAATGATTAATTAGCTGAACATATTTGTAAAGTATTTTTCATTAACCCTCTAGTACCCAAGTTCTTAATCTTGTTGAAAAAATTGCCAGTGATAGTTTTGTGGCGGAGAAGCAATGTTTGTTCGGGGAAAAAAATTTCATGTCGATAGGGGGCGTGATAGAGGGTCTAGAAAGTAGCAGGCCTACAGGCCTGCTTAGGAACTAAAGCCAAAAAAAATTCCATATGAAGATATTTTTTTTTAATAAATTGAAATTTTTAATTTTTTTTTTAAATACAGGTCTCTCTCGTATAGCGCGGTACTTCTACAACGCGTTTTCGATATAACGCGATTTAAAAAAACAGGTTTTTTTCATTATGTTTTTTAATTTTTTAAATAAAGTATGAATTTTAATTTTGAGTTGGAATGTACATACATCTTTAATTTAGTACCTATTTTATTTTGGAAAAAGATTATTGGAACATAACCTTAAAATTTATATGAAAGTTAAGTCTTCTATAACGCGAATCACCTAACGCGGAATTTTCCTGGAACGTAACCACCGCGTTATACGAGGGACACCTGTATATGTAAACCTAAATAACGGGTAACAGTTTCAGTTCTGCGTGCAATAGACAATAAATTAAAAGGGGTGGGGGTTTGGCGAGGGGTAGTTTGTCGTGGGGTAGTTTATACACTGCTTTTGGGGGTGTAGAAACTAGGAAAACTAAAAAACTAAAAAAATCGGTATAGGTATATATATATTTGGGGTTCTTATTTTTTTTAATGCTTTGTTATCCTTTCACACCGATGCACAGTTATTCGACTCCATACAACCGCGGGACAAAATTAGAAGGAGTGGTCCGTTCTTCATAAAATTTGGTAAACTAGTTAATCATAGTCTGCTGAATTGAAATCTCCATTTGGTTTTTCTTAAACTGTTGTAGTTTGGCAATGCCTGAGGCTTAATTTTGCAAATTTCGTCATTTTTGGAAAGCTATAGCACCAAATGTGTTGGCTAGATTTTTCAGATTTTACACTTAATCGGTAAAATCAACGTTGATTATTCCAAAGAGTAACAGAAATTGTATCGGGACCCTCTGGTTTTGCAATAAAAACGATAATAATAGATGTATGTTTTGCATTTTTGCAGATTTTATCATTTTTCGTGCTAATTGCATACTTTTAGGCATAAATAAAAGAAATTTTGTCGAAAAATACGTGTTTAGACCACTTTTCAAATTGAATTATTTTCTGAGATCGGAAGATATCGGAGGATATAATTAATGCTTCTTAAAATAAAAAATGCTTCTTAAAATAAAAAAAATCCAGGAACATACTTTCACATACTTTTTAGATATTTTCGTCTAAGTTTTGCCAATTTTCACATTTTTAACTTAGAAAAATATTTTGAATTAGAAGTGAAGTAAAAGCCTCGCTTCGCAAATTTTGGGAAAACATTAAAAACGAAAATGACCACGTCATTTCGTAATCTATATTGAAAGTTTAAGCAACTTCGTGCTAACCATGTATTTAAAAATTTTTTTTTTACTCAATAGACTAAAAAACAGAAAATATGAGTTTCAATTTTTTCGTGAAAAAGTTTCAACTTTGAGCCGCTTTTGCGCAGACACTAATTGATTTTTTGCACAGATTTTTTGGGGTTTTCTTAGTTGGAGTTTTTTCTTTCAAATGACATCAAAATCGTTAAATTCTGAGACCATAAATTTTTTGAATTTTGTCTATGGAATGAATCACTGTGCGATGTCGACAAATCGACTCTATGAAATAAAGTACTAGGGGAGACTTGTTCTCTCATCTACCCCCGCGGACTACGCCTTAGTATAAATTTTTACAGTGATATGATCATTTTTACATTGCGGTGTATCAAAATGTCGGTTCAAATAGAAAAATAATGCTTAAATAGCGAAAAAATATCATCAATGACCGTAAATTACACTGATCAACAGCAAAATGGCTTTTCTGGGTTTGACATCAGTTCTAGGGTAATTAGGGAGCGCTGATTTCGAATCCGCAAACCGTTTTTAAAACTTAGTTTCCGTTTTCGCAAAAAATGGGCGTGTCACTGTTTTGGATTTTCCCTGACTTTTTTCACGTTTGGGATTGTAATTTCTACACCAATAAACCGGTTGACATGATTTTCACTTTGTAGCATTTACAACACCTCACGGCTTCTTTTCCAATGTAATTTTTTTGTATAAGTTTTAAAAATCCGCGGCAATTGGACCTCAAAGTCGGAACATATGGAATTTCAAGGCGTTTTCTTTGATGAGTTAGTTTTATTGAGACTCACAAATTATTTAAAACAATTTTTGTTTCTCACACAATTTCAAAAATAATTATTTGCCTACTTTCTCACGAAACTTCAAGTTTGTCTTACAATTACTGCCGTTGTGCATGTGCCAGCGTTATTTGACAACACTTAATCTATAAAATGGAGATTCCCCATTCCATAGAGTAAGTTCGGGTAATGTGATATACCTGTTTGTTTTACAGCGATTCTCGACACATTTTGACTTAACCCTTTCGGGACTACTGGGGTAATACGTCCCACCAAATTTCAAACATTCATATTCTCTTTATTATCAATGCCACTGCCGAGTTAAATGTTCCTAACTGTAAAAGTAACTGTATATTGTGTAATGCAAACAAAAATATAACGGTACATATAAATGCATAGACTCCAGCTGAGAATTAAAACTACGGTGTGGCTGGATTTCAATTAGTTTTGATCGGTAATTTGCTGAAACCACTCGCAAAAGAAGCGTGATTTACAAAAATTGTATTGATTTGTGTTAAAAAATACTTGAGTTACCAAATAAAATTGTTTTGTGGTATTTTGTGTTAACAAAAGGTAAGTTATAGCTAATATTATAAAATTGGGACATATAGTCCCAATACGCTTTTTACGTGGGATTAATTGTCCCAACACCCATTTTAGATGACAAAAAGGAAGCTAACCCGAGAGGACCTTCAGCGCATTGTATGCGAAGAGTCAGACTCGGATATCGATTTTGAGGACTCTGAAAGTGAGTATTCAAGTGAGAGTTCCGACGAGAGCGAATCTGCCCCAGAAACTGGCAATAATTTAAACGTGCCTTCTGAGCCTGCGGCAAACGATGACGAGTCACGGCCAGTTACTCAGTGGGTAAATGTTACCCCAGACAGCCGTCATGACTTCAAGCCAAAATACAAATTCTCAACTGAACGAGATTGCAAAATCCTTCTTGATTTGACTGACGAGTGCACAGAGTGGCACTAGCCGAGAAATAGCCTTGATTGTGGGCCGTTCTAATGATCTCCGCCTCCATTTGTGCGGGCACTACTATTAGCTCCTTGGTGGGATCTTTGTAGAGTATACCACGCTTCACATAAAAATCATCAAGCCCTTTTCGAGTATTTTCAGTACAGCTCGCACCCATTGGTCTTGCTCCTGCGCCTGCTGCAATCGGTAACTTAGGGAGTCTTCCAATAGCAAACACGATACCCTACTCAAAGCGTCGACGTGCTTCATTCTACTGCCGGATCGATGCTCAATTTCATATGTAAAGTCTTGTAGGAACAGAGCCCAACGAGCTACCCGTAACGACACGTCCTTCTTCCGCATTGTCATCGTAAATGCGTTACAGTCGGTAATAATCTTAAACGGGATACCCTGTAAGTACACTCGCCATTTTTTCAACGCACCCACAATAGCGAGAACTTCGTAGTCGTACGAATGGTAACGATCTTCCGTCGGCGACGTCTTGCGACTCATATACTGGACTGGATGATACTGCAGGTCTTCGCTATCCTTTTGCAGAAACACTGCCCCATAGCTGTACATCGATGCGTCCGTGTGCACCTCGGCCGACGCTTGTGGATTGTACAGCCGCAACACGAGCGTGCTCACCAGCGCAGCTTTCAATTGTTGAAATGCTGCAATCTGCTCCTCTTCGAAAACGAACCTTGTCCCCTGACGCAATAAGTCGGACAGTGGTTTAGCGACCACTGCGTACCCTTCAATAAAACGTCGAAAATATGAGGTCAATCCTAAAAATCTCTGAACTGCCTTCTGGTTCGTCGGTACCGTAAACCCCTCTACTGCCTGAGTTTTTGCTTCCGACGGCCTAATGGTACCGTTTTCTACTATATACCCTAGAAAGTCGACTTTTCCTTTAAGAAATTGGCACTTCTTCCACTTGATATGCAAATTGAACTCCTCTGCTCTCTTCAACACCGCTTTCAGCCTTTCGACGCCCTCATCTATATCCTTGGAGGGAATTATAAGATCGTCCATATACGCCACAGCGATGCCGCCCTCTACCAAATCTCTAAACACTGCCGATATGTACCTCGAAAAGACCGCGGGAGAATTGCATATTCCGAACGGGACATACAGAAATTCGTATTGACCTTGGTGGGTTACAAACGACGTGTATTTCCTCGAACTACACTGCATCGGCACGTGAAAAAACCCATTCGCTAAATCAAGGGTTGTGAAAACACGCGCCCCCTGCAACTTCTCAATGACATCATCCATCAGCGGCATCGGAAAGTGGTCCTTCATTACTTTCTCATTTAAGCGACGGTAATCGCAACATAATCGGTTGCTACCATCTTTCTTTGCTACCAAAACGATAGGGGATGCGTATTCTGAAACACTCGGCCGTATGATCCCGTCCCTTAACCATTCTGCTACCTGTTTGCTAACCACGCACCTATTCGAATACGACATATGCCTTGGTCCTTCAGGGTCGCATCCCATTTCCCACATATATACATGTAAATGAAGGTCAAAGGATAAATTTTCTTCGTAGACTTACGAAATATGACAATTTTCTATTAGCTTCTTTTAATTAGGTATAGCATGAATACGGACGCGACATCATGGACGCGACAAATTTTTCCAAGGGGAATAAAATACAGTAATGATGTTCATTATAACACTTCAACTTTTAATAAAAATAACACATAACAAGTTAAATTCAAGTTACATAACAGTAATAGTAATCAAAACAAGGAAAAAATAAAGTTAAAAGTTCTTAGTGTGGTTTATTTTAATTTTCTTTTTTAATGAATAAGCGGTTCGAGCAACTTCAATAAATTGACTGTCGAAATATGAAAACCAATGCAAACTTTTAACTCCTTTGATATTTGATTTTGCCATAACTCTGACTGTTACCGATTTAGACTCAAAAAAATTTTCAATTTAAATGTAAAAGCCAGTACACAAAATACAACTATGTAAAAGAAACGAAAAAGGCATGTAAACGCCACGAAACGCGAGCGAAATCCGTTTTGGTTAAAAGAGGGCAGCGAGTAGTTCAGTGACGTACAAAAAAGAATAAAAAACCTCGGTGCTCTAACAAGAAAATATTAATAAATATATTAAATAATAAATAAATAAAAAACCTCGGTGTTCTAACAAGAAAATATTAATAAATATTGTAATTGAAGTTAATTCACCTGCTGTTTAAAATTCGTACGCACTGAGCGGTTGCATTCGCCGCAACACTGACAGTTGATTAGAAAAACCTTGAACTTGTTCTCCAGAGAAAGATTGAGCATCTTCGAGAGCAATATTTCTTGCTTTGACAATTTGCCAGACTTTTCGTTCTACGGCACCTACTCCATTTACAGCACCTTTGCCATGTGAAGTGGCGCAAAAGTTCCACTATAGAGTAAGTTCGGGTAATGTGATATGGTCGGGTAATGTGATATGGTGGCTTATTTCACAAGTGCGTTGACCTTTTTCAAAATTAACCTTTTTAAAACATCATAACAGCTAAAAAACTCGTGCTGCATGATTTTGGATGTGATTGCTTAAATAGTTTACCGTCAGTGTGATGAAGTGCTTTGAGTAGGCTTGCACAAGTTTTTGATCACGAAGTTTGAAAGCATAAAAGGTACAAAAAAAAATATTATTACAAAGCTCGAGGCTAATCAGAAGTAAATCAGTGATTTCGATTATGAGTTTGTGAGGTACGCTCTTAACAAAATTATTATTGTTTTTTTATAATTTTTTTTTCGCAAAAAGCTTATTTCGGGTAATGTGATATACCAAAGTTCGGGTAATGTGATATAGTACATCACAGTACCCAAACTTAGGACAGTAATACTATTTGTATACAGAAATGTTTATATACTTTATTTTATACTATTTGAAGTGGAATATTCTCAAAAATCTGTTATGGTTAAGTTTTAGATAAAAAAATCCATGAAATCATGTTTCTCGATACAAATTTTTAACCCTTGGTTTACCCCGTCAGATTGTGATTTTCCAAAAAAATGAGAAACTCGTCTCTAATTATTTTTGATTTGAAGTATTTTCACCAAGTTTGAAACTAATAGGTCTGTTAATAACGATTTTTCGGGTATATCACATTACCCGCCGATGGTATATCACATTACCCGCCACTTTTATCAGACGCCAATATTGGATATTTTGATTTTTAATTAAAAAACTCGACAACAGTTTATCTGAAAGAGTTAATAATCATAGATATACTAAATAATGCATCAGTGAACAGTTTGAGACCAAAAAAAGTGTGTTTTAGGGCAAAATGTGTCGGGAAAACAAACAGGTATATCACATTACCCGAACTTAAATACTCTAATATTCCGCAATTAAATTCTGCTGCGAGTCTAGGGAACTGCTCCCATTTGAAAAAATATAAATGCTTGTAATTCTTTCGTATTGCTTTTGTATTGTGTTAACAATTTTCGAAATAAAGCAATAAACATCGAATTTATTGTGAGTCAATTCATCGCTGATAACAGCAAATGACTTAGTTTCACCAGGAACCCAAGCAACGCACGTAAAACTGTAACTTAGCTGTAACTAAAGTGGGCATCTTGAATTTCGTTTTGGCAGGTTAGGCGATAGTTCTCAGCAAAATCAACTTGCATTACTAGTTCATTAGCTGCTATATTTTTTTTATTTTCAAAATAATTTTGTTGGGACCGTGTAACACTTTCGGGACTACTGGGATAATACGTCCCAGCAAGTTTTTAATGCCCCTCAAAACAATTATTCAAATCTTACGACCCACGCAAAATATTTTTTCGATTTCGGTGTTCCCGCATAAAAGGATGATTTCAGAAATTGTGAGCATCCAATATAATTTTCTATCCCCAACATTCATAGCATGACAATATTTCTACTGAGAGTATTTTGGATTTCAAAATTAAACTCCGTCCCGAAAGGGTTAACAAAACAATGCATTTTAAAAGCAGGTAGCTGAGTCTCTAGATCATGAATTAAGTCGATTAATGGAGCAATAGTGTAGTTTAGAGTTATACGATTGTCTATTTTTCTCCATTGTTTCCATTTGATTTCTGCATTAATTTTCTTGAGGAACTCTATTGGAATTAGATCGTGTTTAATATCGTACATTCATTAGCCATGTACTTCTCATTCATCACATCCCAGCAAACTGATTTTACAAATAACTCATGCTTGGCCGGAATCAACGGTATTATCTTTGCACAACCTTCTAGTAAGAAAGTGAAATTTGCATGGTACTTACACACACACATATTGTGTGGTAAATGATTAATTAGCTGAACATATTTGTAAAGTATTTTTCATTAACCCTCTAGTACCCAAGTTCTTAATCTTGTTGAAAAAATTGCCAGTGATAGTTTTGTGGCGGAGAAGCAATGTTTGTTCGGGGAAAAAAATTTCATGTCGATAGGGGGCGTGATAGAGGGTCTAGAAAGTAGCAGGCCTACAGGCCTGCTTAGGAACTAAAGCCAAAAAAAATTCCATATGAAGATATTTTTTTTTAATAAATTGAAATTTTTAATTTTTTTTTTAAATACAGGTCTCTCTCGTATAGCGCGGTACTTCTACAACGCGTTTTCGATATAACGCGATTTAAAAAAACAGGTTTTTTTCATTATGTTTTTTAATTTTTTAAATAAAGTATGAATTTTAATTTTGAGTTGGAATGTACATACATCTTTAATTTAGTACCTATTTTATTTTGGAAAAAGATTATTGGAACATAACCTTAAAATTTATATGAAAGTTAAGTCTTCTATAACGCGAATCACCTAACGCGGAATTTTCCTGGAACGTAACCACCGCGTTATACGAGGGACACCTGTATATGTAAACCTAAATAACGGGTAACAGTTTCAGTTCTGCGTGCAATAGACAATAAATTAAAAGGGGTGGGGGTTTGGCGAGGGGTAGTTTGTCGTGGGGTAGTTTATACACTGCTTTTGGGGGTGTAGAAACTAGGAAAACTAAAAAACTAAAAAAATCGGTATAGGTATATATATATTTGGGGTTCTTATTTTTTTTAATGCTTTGTTATCCTTTCACACCGATGCACAGTTATTCGACTCCATACAACCGCGGGACAAAATTAGAAGGAGTGGTCCGTTCTTCATAAAATTTGGTAAACTAGTTAATCATAGTCTGCTGAATTGAAATCTCCATTTGGTTTTTCTTAAACTGTTGTAGTTTGGCAATGCCTGAGGCTTAATTTTGCAAATTTCGTCATTTTTGGAAAGCTATAGCACCAAATGTGTTGGCTAGATTTTTCAGATTTTACACTTAATCGGTAAAATCAACGTTGATTATTCCAAAGAGTAACAGAAATTGTATCGGGACCCTCTGGTTTTGCAATAAAAACGATAATAATAGATGTATGTTTTGCATTTTTGCAGATTTTATCATTTTTCGTGCTAATTGCATACTTTTAGGCATAAATAAAAGAAATTTTGTCGAAAAATACGTGTTTAGACCACTTTTCAAATTGAATTATTTTCTGAGATCGGAAGATATCGGAGGATATAATTAATGCTTCTTAAAATAAAAAATGCTTCTTAAAATAAAAAAAATCCAGGAACATACTTTCACATACTTTTTAGATATTTTCGTCTAAGTTTTGCCAATTTTCACATTTTTAACTTAGAAAAATATTTTGAATTAGAAGTGAAGTAAAAGCCTCGCTTCGCAAATTTTGGGAAAACATTAAAAACGAAAATGACCACGTCATTTCGTAATCTATATTGAAAGTTTAAGCAACTTCGTGCTAACCATGTATTTAAAAATTTTTTTTTTACTCAATAGACTAAAAAACAGAAAATATGAGTTTCAATTTTTTCGTGAAAAAGTTTCAACTTTGAGCCGCTTTTGCGCAGACACTAATTGATTTTTTGCACAGATTTTTTGGGGTTTTCTTAGTTGGAGTTTTTTCTTTCAAATGA
This sequence comes from Melieria crassipennis, assembly GCA_963668005.1. Lineage (NCBI taxonomy): Eukaryota > Metazoa > Arthropoda > Insecta > Diptera > Ulidiidae > Melieria > Melieria crassipennis. The sequence goes on along the minus strand of OY764963.1, from coordinate 31,796,559 downwards.
CATCAAAATCGTTAAATTCTGAGACCATAAATTTTTTGAATTTTGTCTATGGAATGAATCACTGTGCGATGTCGACAAATCGACTCTATGAAATAAAGTACTAGGGGAGACTTGTTCTCTCATCTACCCCCGCGGACTACGCCTTAGTATAAATTTTTACAGTGATATGATCATTTTTACATTGCGGTGTATCAAAATGTCGGTTCAAATAGAAAAATAATGCTTAAATAGCGAAAAAATATCATCAATGACCGTAAATTACACTGATCAACAGCAAAATGGCTTTTCTGGGTTTGACATCAGTTCTAGGGTAATTAGGGAGCGCTGATTTCGAATCCGCAAACCGTTTTTAAAACTTAGTTTCCGTTTTCGCAAAAAATGGGCGTGTCACTGTTTTGGATTTTCCCTGACTTTTTTCACGTTTGGGATTGTAATTTCTACACCAATAAACCGGTTGACATGATTTTCACTTTGTAGCATTTACAACACCTCACGGCTTCTTTTCCAATGTAATTTTTTTGTATAAGTTTTAAAAATCCGCGGCAATTGGACCTCAAAGTCGGAACATATGGAATTTCAAGGCGTTTTCTTTGATGAGTTAGTTTTATTGAGACTCACAAATTATTTAAAACAATTTTTGTTTCTCACACAATTTCAAAAATAATTATTTGCCTACTTTCTCACGAAACTTCAAGTTTGTCTTACAATTACTGCCGTTGTGCATGTGCCAGCGTTATTTGACAACACTTAATCTATAAAATGGAGATTCCCCATTCCATAGAGTAAGTTCGGGTAATGTGATATACCTGTTTGTTTTACAGCGATTCTCGACACATTTTGACTTAACCCTTTCGGGACTACTGGGGTAATACGTCCCACCAAATTTCAAACATTCATATTCTCTTTATTATCAATGCCACTGCCGAGTTAAATGTTCCTAACTGTAAAAGTAACTGTATATTGTGTAATGCAAACAAAAATATAACGGTACATATAAATGCATAGACTCCAGCTGAGAATTAAAACTACGGTGTGGCTGGATTTCAATTAGTTTTGATCGGTAATTTGCTGAAACCACTCGCAAAAGAAGCGTGATTTACAAAAATTGTATTGATTTGTGTTAAAAAATACTTGAGTTACCAAATAAAATTGTTTTGTGGTATTTTGTGTTAACAAAAGGTAAGTTATAGCTAATATTATAAAATTGGGACATATAGTCCCAATACGCTTTTTACGTGGGATTAATTGTCCCAACACCCATTTTAGATGACAAAAAGGAAGCTAACCCGAGAGGACCTTCAGCGCATTGTATGCGAAGAGTCAGACTCGGATATCGATTTTGAGGACTCTGAAAGTGAGTATTCAAGTGAGAGTTCCGACGAGAGCGAATCTGCCCCAGAAACTGGCAATAATTTAAACGTGCCTTCTGAGCCTGCGGCAAACGATGACGAGTCACGGCCAGTTACTCAGTGGGTAAATGTTACCCCAGACAGCCGTCATGACTTCAAGCCAAAATACAAATTCTCAACTGAACGAGATTGCAAAATCCTTCTTGATTTGACTGACGAGTGCACAGAGTGGCACTAGCCGAGAAATAGCCTTGATTGTGGGCCGTTCTAATGATCTCCGCCTCCATTTGTGCGGGCACTACTATTAGCTCCTTGGTGGGATCTTTGTAGAGTATACCACGCTTCACATAAAAATCATCAAGCCCTTTTCGAGTATTTTCAGTACAGCTCGCACCCATTGGTCTTGCTCCTGCGCCTGCTGCAATCGGTAACTTAGGGAGTCTTCCAATAGCAAACACGATACCCTACTCAAAGCGTCGACGTGCTTCATTCTACTGCCGGATCGATGCTCAATTTCATATGTAAAGTCTTGTAGGAACAGAGCCCAACGAGCTACCCGTAACGACACGTCCTTCTTCCGCATTGTCATCGTAAATGCGTTACAGTCGGTAATAATCTTAAACGGGATACCCTGTAAGTACACTCGCCATTTTTTCAACGCACCCACAATAGCGAGAACTTCGTAGTCGTACGAATGGTAACGATCTTCCGTCGGCGACGTCTTGCGACTCATATACTGGACTGGATGATACTGCAGGTCTTCGCTATCCTTTTGCAGAAACACTGCCCCATAGCTGTACATCGATGCGTCCGTGTGCACCTCGGCCGACGCTTGTGGATTGTACAGCCGCAACACGGGCGTGCTCACCAGCGCAGCTTTCAATTGTTGAAATGCTGCAATCTGCTCCTCTTCGAAAACGAACCTTGTCCCCTGACGCAATAAGTCGGACAGTGGTTTAGCGACCACTGCGTACCCTTCAATAAAACGTCGAAAATATGAGGTCAATCCTAAAAATCTCTGAACTGCCTTCTGGTTCGTCGGTACCGTAAACCCCTCTACTGCCTGAGTTTTTGCTTCCGACGGCCTAATGGTACCGTTTTCTACTATATACCCTAGAAAGTCGACTTTTCCTTTAAGAAATTGGCACTTCTTCCACTTGATATGCAAATTGAACTCCTCTGCTCTCTTCAACACCGCTTTCAGCCTTTCGACGCCCTCATCTATATCCTTGGAGGGAATTATAAGATCGTCCATATACGCCACAGCGATGCCGCCCTCTACCAAATCTCTAAACACTGCCGATATGTACCTCGAAAAGACCGCGGGAGAATTGCATATTCCGAACGGGACATACAGAAATTCGTATTGACCTTGGTGGGTTACAAACGACGTGTATTTCCTCGAACTACACTGCATCGGCACGTGAAAAAACCCATTCGCTAAATCAAGGGTTGTGAAAACACGCGCCCCCTGCAACTTCTCAATGACATCATCCATCAGCGGCATCGGAAAGTGGTCCTTCATTACTTTCTCATTTAAGCGACGGTAATCGCAACATAATCGGTTGCTACCATCTTTCTTTGCTACCAAAACGATAGGGGATGCGTATTCTGAAACACTCGGCCGTATGATCCCGTCCCTTAACCATTCTGCTACCTGTTTGCTAACCACGCACCTATTCGAATACGACATATGCCTTGGTCCTTCAGGGTCGCATCCCATTTCCCACATATATACATGTAAATGAAGGTCAAAGGATAAATTTTCTTCGTAGACTTACGAAATATGACAATTTTCTATTAGCTTCTTTTAATTAGGTATAGCATGAATACGGACGCGACATCATGGACGCGACAAATTTTTCCAAGGGGAATAAAATACAGTAATGATGTTCATTATAACACTTCAACTTTTAATAAAAATAACACATAACAAGTTAAATTCAAGTTACATAACAGTAATAGTAATCAAAACAAGGAAAAAATAAAGTTAAAAGTTCTTAGTGTGGTTTATTTTAATTTTCTTTTTTAATGAATAAGCGGTTCGAGCAACTTCAATAAATTGACTGTCGAAATATGAAAACCAATGCAAACTTTTAACTCCTTTGATATTTGATTTTGCCATAACTCTGACTGTTACCGATTTAGACTCAAAAAAATTTTCAATTTAAATGTAAAAGCCAGTACACAAAATACAACTATGTAAAAGAAACGAAAAAGGCATGTAAACGCCACGAAACGCGAGCGAAATCCGTTTTGGTTAAAAGAGGGCAGCGAGTAGTTCAGTGACGTACAAAAAAGAATAAAAAACCTCGGTGCTCTAACAAGAAAATATTAATAAATATATTAAATAATAAATAAATAAAAAACCTCGGTGTTCTAACAAGAAAATATTAATAAATATTGTAATTGAAGTTAATTCACCTGCTGTTTAAAATTCGTACGCACTGAGCGGTTGCATTCGCCGCAACACTGACAGTTGATTAGAAAAACCTTGAACTTGTTCTCCAGAGAAAGATTGAGCATCTTCGAGAGCAATATTTCTTGCTTTGACAATTTGCCAGACTTTTCGTTCTACGGCACCTACTCCATTTACAGCACCTTTGCCATGTGAAGTGGCGCAAAAGTTCCACTATAGAGTAAGTTCGGGTAATGTGATATGGTCGGGTAATGTGATATGGTGGCTTATTTCACAAGTGCGTTGACCTTTTTCAAAATTAACCTTTTTAAAACATCATAACAGCTAAAAAACTCGTGCTGCATGATTTTGGATGTGATTGCTTAAATAGTTTACCGTCAGTGTGATGAAGTGCTTTGAGTAGGCTTGCACAAGTTTTTGATCACGAAGTTTGAAAGCATAAAAGGTACAAAAAAAAATATTATTACAAAGCTCGAGGCTAATCAGAAGTAAATCAGTGATTTCGATTATGAGTTTGTGAGGTACGCTCTTAACAAAATTATTATTGTTTTTTTATAATTTTTTTTTCGCAAAAAGCTTATTTCGGGTAATGTGATATACCAAAGTTCGGGTAATGTGATATAGTACATCACAGTACCCAAACTTAGGACAGTAATACTATTTGTATACAGAAATGTTTATATACTTTATTTTATACTATTTGAAGTGGAATATTCTCAAAAATCTGTTATGGTTAAGTTTTAGATAAAAAAATCCATGAAATCATGTTTCTCGATACAAATTTTTAACCCTTGGTTTACCCCGTCAGATTGTGATTTTCCAAAAAAATGAGAAACTCGTCTCTAATTATTTTTGATTTGAAGTATTTTCACCAAGTTTGAAACTAATAGGTCTGTTAATAACGATTTTTCGGGTATATCACATTACCCGCCGATGGTATATCACATTACCCGCCACTTTTATCAGACGCCAATATTGGATATTTTGATTTTTAATTAAAAAACTCGACAACAGTTTATCTGAAAGAGTTAATAATCATAGATATACTAAATAATGCATCAGTGAACAGTTTGAGACCAAAAAAAGTGTGTTTTAGGGCAAAATGTGTCGGGAAAACAAACAGGTATATCACATTACCCGAACTTAAATACTCTAATATTCCGCAATTAAATTCTGCTGCGAGTCTAGGGAACTGCTCCCATTTGAAAAAATATAAATGCTTGTAATTCTTTCGTATTGCTTTTGTATTGTGTTAACAATTTTCGAAATAAAGCAATAAACATCGAATTTATTGTGAGTCAATTCATCGCTGATAACAGCAAATGACTTAGTTTCACCAGGAACCCAAGCAACGCACGTAAAACTGTAACTTAGCTGTAACTAAAGTGGGCATCTTGAATTTCGTTTTGGCAGGTTAGGCGATAGTTCTCAGCAAAATCAACTTGCATTACTAGTTCATTAGCTGCTATATTTTTTTTATTTTCAAAATAATTTTGTTGGGACCGTGTAACACTTTCGGGACTACTGGGATAATACGTCCCAGCAAGTTTTTAATGCCCCTCAAAACAATTATTCAAATCTTACGACCCACGCAAAATATTTTTTCGATTTCGGTGTTCCCGCATAAAAGGATGATTTCAGAAATTGTGAGCATCCAATATAATTTTCTATCCCCAACATTCATAGCATGACAATATTTCTACTGAGAGTATTTTGGATTTCAAAATTAAACTCCGTCCCGAAAGGGTTAACAAAACAATGCATTTTAAAAGCAGGTAGCTGAGTCTCTAGATCATGAATTAAGTCGATTAATGGAGCAATAGTGTAGTTTAGAGTTATACGATTGTCTATTTTTCTCCATTGTTTCCATTTGATTTCTGCATTAATTTTCTTGAGGAACTCTATTGGAATTAGATCGTGTTTAATATCGTACATTCATTAGCCATGTACTTCTCATTCATCACATCCCAGCAAACTGATTTTACAAATAACTCATGCTTGGCCGGAATCAACGGTATTATCTTTGCACAACCTTCTAGTAAGAAAGTGAAATTTGCATGGTACTTACACACACACATATTGTGTGGTAAATGATTAATTAGCTGAACATATTTGTAAAGTATTTTTCATTAACCCTCTAGTACCCAAGTTCTTAATCTTGTTGAAAAAATTGCCAGTGATAGTTTTGTGGCGGAGAAGCAATGTTTGTTCGGGGAAAAAAATTTCATGTCGATAGGGGGCGTGATAGAGGGTCTAGAAAGTAGCAGGCCTACAGGCCTGCTTAGGAACTAAAGCCAAAAAAAATTCCATATGAAGATATTTTTTTTTAATAAATTGAAATTTTTAATTTTTTTTTTAAATACAGGTCTCTCTCGTATAGCGCGGTACTTCTACAACGCGTTTTCGATATAACGCGATTTAAAAAAACAGGTTTTTTTCATTATGTTTTTTAATTTTTTAAATAAAGTATGAATTTTAATTTTGAGTTGGAATGTACATACATCTTTAATTTAGTACCTATTTTATTTTGGAAAAAGATTATTGGAACATAACCTTAAAATTTATATGAAAGTTAAGTCTTCTATAACGCGAATCACCTAACGCGGAATTTTCCTGGAACGTAACCACCGCGTTATACGAGGGACACCTGTATATGTAAACCTAAATAACGGGTAACAGTTTCAGTTCTGCGTGCAATAGACAATAAATTAAAAGGGGTGGGGGTTTGGCGAGGGGTAGTTTGTCGTGGGGTAGTTTATACACTGCTTTTGGGGGTGTAGAAACTAGGAAAACTAAAAAACTAAAAAAATCGGTATAGGTATATATATATTTGGGGTTCTTATTTTTTTTAATGCTTTGTTATCCTTTCACACCGATGCACAGTTATTCGACTCCATACAACCGCGGGACAAAATTAGAAGGAGTGGTCCGTTCTTCATAAAATTTGGTAAACTAGTTAATCATAGTCTGCTGAATTGAAATCTCCATTTGGTTTTTCTTAAACTGTTGTAGTTTGGCAATGCCTGAGGCTTAATTTTGCAAATTTCGTCATTTTTGGAAAGCTATAGCACCAAATGTGTTGGCTAGATTTTTCAGATTTTACACTTAATCGGTAAAATCAACGTTGATTATTCCAAAGAGTAACAGAAATTGTATCGGGACCCTCTGGTTTTGCAATAAAAACGATAATAATAGATGTATGTTTTGCATTTTTGCAGATTTTATCATTTTTCGTGCTAATTGCATACTTTTAGGCATAAATAAAAGAAATTTTGTCGAAAAATACGTGTTTAGACCACTTTTCAAATTGAATTATTTTCTGAGATCGGAAGATATCGGAGGATATAATTAATGCTTCTTAAAATAAAAAATGCTTCTTAAAATAAAAAAAATCCAGGAACATACTTTCACATACTTTTTAGATATTTTCGTCTAAGTTTTGCCAATTTTCACATTTTTAACTTAGAAAAATATTTTGAATTAGAAGTGAAGTAAAAGCCTCGCTTCGCAAATTTTGGGAAAACATTAAAAACGAAAATGACCACGTCATTCCGTAATCTATATTGAAAGTTTAAGCAACTTCGTGCTAACCATGTATTTAAAAATTTTTTTTTTACTCAATAGACTAAAAAACAGAAAATATGAGTTTCAATTTTTTCGTGAAAAAGTTTCAACTTTGAGCCGCTTTTGCGCAGACACTAATTGATTTTTTGCACAGATTTTTTGGGGTTTTCTTAGTTGGAGTTTTTTCTTTCAAATGACATCAAAATCGTTAAATTCTGAGACCATAAATTTTTTGAATTTTGTCTATGGAATGAATCACTGTGCGATGTCGACAAATCGACTCTATGAAATAAAGTACTAGGGGAGACTTGTTCTCTCATCTACCCCCGCGGACTACGCCTTAGTATAAATTTTTACAGTGATATGATCATTTTTACATTGCGGTGTATCAAAATGTCGGTTCAAATAGAAAAATAATGCTTAAATAGCGAAAAAATATCATCAATGACCGTAAATTACACTGATCAACAGCAAAATGGCTTTTCTGGGTTTGACATCAGTTCTAGGGTAATTAGGGAGCGCTGATTTCGAATCCGCAAACCGTTTTTAAAACTTAGTTTCCGTTTTCGCAAAAAATGGGCGTGTCACTGTTTTGGATTTTCCCTGACTTTTTTCACGTTTGGGATTGTAATTTCTACACCAATAAACCGGTTGACATGATTTTCACTTTGTAGCATTTACAACACCTCACGGCTTCTTTTCCAATGTAATTTTTTTGTATAAGTTTTAAAAATCCGCGGCAATTGGACCTCAAAGTCGGAACATATGGAATTTCAAGGCGTTTTCTTTGATGAGTTAGTTTTATTGAGACTCACAAATTATTTAAAACAATTTTTGTTTCTCACACAATTTCAAAAATAATTATTTGCCTACTTTCTCACGAAACTTCAAGTTTGTCTTACAATTACTGCCGTTGTGCATGTGCCAGCGTTATTTGACAACACTTAATCTATAAAATGGAGATTCCCCATTCCATAGAGTAAGTTCGGGTAATGTGATATACCTGTTTGTTTTACAGCGATTCTCGACACATTTTGACTTAACCCTTTCGGGACTACTGGGGTAATACGTCCCACCAAATTTCAAACATTCATATTCTCTTTATTATCAATGCCACTGCCGAGTTAAATGTTCCTAACTGTAAAAGTAACTGTATATTGTGTAATGCAAACAAAAATATAACGGTACATATAAATGCATAGACTCCAGCTGAGAATTAAAACTACGGTGTGGCTGGATTTCAATTAGTTTTGATCGGTAATTTGCTGAAACCACTCGCAAAAGAAGCGTGATTTACAAAAATTGTATTGATTTGTGTTAAAAAATACTTGAGTTACCAAATAAAATTGTTTTGTGGTATTTTGTGTTAACAAAAGGTAAGTTATAGCTAATATTATAAAATTGGGACATATAGTCCCAATACGCTTTTTACGTGGGATTAATTGTCCCAACACCCATTTTAGATGACAAAAAGGAAGCTAACCCGAGAGGACCTTCAGCGCATTGTATGCGAAGAGTCAGACTCGGATATCGATTTTGAGGACTCTGAAAGTGAGTATTCAAGTGAGAGTTCCGACGAGAGCGAATCTGCCCCAGAAACTGGCAATAATTTAAACGTGCCTTCTGAGCCTGCGGCAAACGATGACGAGTCACGGCCAGTTACTCAGTGGGTAAATGTTACCCCAGACAGCCGTCATGACTTCAAGCCAAAATACAAATTCCCAACTGAACGAGATTGCAAAATCCTTCTTGATTTGACTGACGAGTGCACAGAGTTGCAAGTGTTTTCTAAGATATTTCCCTACAGCTTGTGTATTCGAATCGCTGAATGCACTAATCGGCGCCTGACAGCTTTGAATCGTCGTGTGCAGTCAAAGCGAAATTTAACCGATCCAAACGAAGTCCTTGTATTTTTGGGCGTTTCATTAATTATGCATTATAATAAGTTGCCATCTCTGAAGGACTATTGGAGCAAAAATCCGTCAATGGGTAACTCAGTTATACAAAATTGCATATCACGAGATCGCTTTTTATTATTGTCATCAAAGTTATATTTCAATGACTGTGCCAAACCCAAAGATGTTGCCAAAGATTATTACATCTCTGATGTTGTGCACTGTCTGAAACACACATTCCCAGCTGCTCGTAGTGAGAGTTTTTTCCAATCTATTGACGAATGTATGGTAAAATTCAAATGCCTATGAAACCGATAAAACGTGGAATAAAAATTTGGATGCGATGTGACTCAAAGACAGGATACACTTACGATTTCAATGTTTATACTGGAAAAGAAGAAAAGGCTGTGCAGTCCACGATTGCCACTCTTGGGGAAAAAGTCGTATTCAAATTAGTTTCTTCTATTTGTGAAAAGGAAGTGTGCTTGGCCTTTGACCGCTTTTTCACCTCAATTAATTTATTGGAAACAATCTCATATCCCGCACTTGGAACATACATGCAAAACAGAAAGAATACACCCAAATTTGTCGGAAAGTTGGCTAGAGGAGAAAGCCAGTTTCAAGTGAACTCTGGTGGCATTTTAGCAGCACGCTGGATGGATTCAAAAGAAGTACCCCTAGTTTCCAATAGTCATACACCATCACTTGTAGACATTGACAGGAAGCAAAAAGACGGTTCAAAGAAGACAATGAAATGTCCTGGAAGTATCAGCGACTATAACCGAATTATGGGAGGAGTCGACTTAGCCGACCAGAAGATGGCAGTTTATGATTTCAATCGCAAATCTCAAAAGTGGTGGAAAAAACGAACGATTTAAGAATTTGTAAGTATGCAGAACATAATTTTTAGACCGATCTTTCAGAATATGAACTCATTTCTATGAAGAGTATCCCGGTTTTCAAAATAAAACTCCGTCCCGAAAGGGTTAAAACACACTTTGTTTGGTCTCAAACTGTTCACTGATGCATTATTTAGTATATGTATCTATGATTATGAACTCTTTCAGATAAACTGTTGACGAGTTTTTTAATTAAAAATCAAAATATCCAAATATTGCCGTCTGATAAAAGTGGCGGGTAATGTGATATACCCAAAAAATCGTTATTAACAGACCTATTAGTTTCAAACTTGGTGAAAATACTCCAAATCAAAAATAATTAGAGACGTGTTTCTCATTTTTTTGGAAAATCACAATCTGACGGGGTAAACCAAAGGTTAAAAATTTTTATCGAGAAACATGATTGCATGGATTTTTTTTATCTAAAACTTAACCATAACAGATTTTTGAGAATATTCCACTTCAAATATTAAAAAATAAAGTATCTAACATTTCTGTATACAAATAGTATTACTGTCATAAGTTTGGGTACTGTGATGTACTATATCACATTACCCGAACTTTGGTATATCACATTACCCGAAATTGGCTTTTTGCGAAAAAAATATTACAAAAAAAAAACAATAATAATTTTGTTAAGAAGAGCGTACCTCGCAAACTCATAATCGATATCACTGATTTACTCAAGCCTACTCAAAGCACTTCATCACACTGACGGTAAACTATTTAAGCAATCACATCCAAAATCATGCAGCACGAGTTTTTTAGCTGTTATGATGTTTTAAAAAGGTTAATTTTGAAAAAGGTCAACGCACTTGTGAAATAAGCCACCATATCACATTACCCGACCATATGACATAACCCGAACTTGCTCTACGTGTAAAATCAGCTAAAAAAATCATAAGGTGTAATTTACAGAATTTTTTTAAGCTTAGGATGTCTACAGGCCTTCTTGGGAACTAGAGGGTTAAACAATCGAATATTCAGAGCCTCCGGTTACGGACGCGACAAATTTTAAACTCCCATACAAATTTTTTTCGATTTTGCCGGGATCCAATGATTATATTTTGTTAACTAGAATAATGCACCTGTTTAAAAACTGACAGCTACTTGCATTTGAAAAGTTTGTTCACCAATGACAACAATCAATAATGTTTTTTGAACACGGACGCGACATTAGGATGCAGGAAGAAGCAAACTCAAAAAACTTCCGTTATTCGAACTCCGCTTTCTCTCGCTTTATCTAATACATAAGATTGTTGTTAGAAGAAAACTTGTACATTACAGGAACAATATAATATTATTAGAATAAGCTAAAAACACAAAGAAAAAATTTGCATATAATTCGTCAAAAGGCTCAGAAAATTTTTTTCTTTTACAGTAGTATATTTCGGCCAAAAATATCAAAAATTAAAAATTCTTTTACATTTATAAAATATAGATATTTAAGCTTTATTATTGGATAATAAAAAGTATTTCTGAGCAGTTTGAATTTTTCAGGTGAACCTTTTTAGGGAGAGAAGGAGAGAAGAAAATTAGGTATATTATATTATATTATATATTATATTATATTATATTATATTATATTGTATTATATTATATTATATTATATTATATTATATTATATTATATTATATTATATTATATTATATTATATTATATTATATTATATTATATTATATTATATTATATTATATTATATTATATTATATTATATTATATTATATTATATTATATTATATTATATTATATTATATTATATTATATTATATTATATTATATTATATTATATTATATTATATTATATTATATTATATTATATTATATTATATTATATTATATTATATTATATTATATTATATTATATTATATTATACCGCACGACATGTTTTGTTTTCTTATAATGAAATACGCGAGATGGCGAATCTATGGCGATGCAAATTGACGAAGAAAACCAACTAAAGGAAAAGAAGGGAGCTAGCGATTAACGCAATCGAGGCCCTCAAATAAGCAATGTTGCTGCTAATACCCGTACAATGCCCGTATTACCAGTTTAAAAAAACAGTCGAACATTGTTCTGTAAATAATTTCGGCAAGTTTATCGATTGTGGTCAAAATTATCGAATTTCAAAGTTGGAGTACAAAATACGCTTTCAATGAAATTAAATTGAAGCAAAGGGAATGCTAACTTTGAGCACTGATAACTCCTACAGTTATATATATTTTTTTACAATATTTTAGATTTGTCTAAGCCAGGATATTGTTAACAGAACCTCATACTTGGATTTTTACATTTTCGACTTTGCAAATATCGACTTTTGTCCATACTCGTTACACTGTGCGACGGGGTACTAAATTTCAGTGTTGTACGACTTACAATGTCAAAGATATTCTATATCAAAGATTTGGCTTGTATGGGCGGTGCCACGCCTCCTTGTTTAATACCTTCATCATTCCCTCTGTCGAAAGAGAAAATGGTAGGTTCGTACTTAATTTCATTGCTGTGCTACCTATAGTTCCGCGGAATAATTGGGTCACAAAAATGTGCCACGCCCCTTGTCCAACGCCCATCAAATCCTACCAGTAGAATAACTCATCTATGGGACGACGGGGTACTAAATTTCAGTGTTGTACGACTAACAATTTCAAAGATATTCTCTATTAAAAATTTGGCTTGTATGGGCAGTGCCACGCCCCCTTGTTTAATACCTTCATCATTCCCTCTGTCGAAAGAGAAAATGGTAGGTTCGTACTTAGTTTCATTGTTGTGCGACTTACCTATAATTCAGCAAAATGTTTGGGTCACAAGAAATGTGCCACGCCCCTTGTCCAACGCCCATCAAATATTACCAGTAGAATGACTCATCTATGGAACGACACTATACTAAATTTCAGTGTTGTACGACTAACAGTTTCAAAGATATTCTCTATTAAAGATTTGGCTTTTATCGGTGGTGCCACGCCCCCTTGTCCAATATTCGCCTCATTCCGTCTGTCGAAAGATATGAGTACATGATATGTTCATACTAAGTTTCATGGCTGTGCGACTTATAGTTCAGCGGAATATTTGGGTCATAAAAAAGTGCCACGCCCCTATTCCAACGCCCACCAAATTTTACCAGTATAATGACACATCTATGGGACGGCGCTATACTAAATTTCAATGCTGTCCGACTTATAATTCCGAAGATATGTCATATTAAAAATTTCGGTTGTATGGGAGGTGCCACGCCCACCTGCCGTACCAACATGTAACATCGCTATAAACCACCGCATTGACAGCTTCTATCACACACAACAAAAATTTTGCCGAAAGAATGAGCCGTTTTCGCAAACACTTTCCCGACACAGAATTTTTGAATTTTTTTATATATAAGATTATATTATATTATATTATATTATATTATATTATATTATATTATATTATATTATATTATATTATATTATATTATATTATATTATATTATATTATATTATATTATATTATATTATATTATATTATATTATATTATATTATATTATATTATACTAGATCGTGAGAATCATCAGATCTACGTCTATCGATCTATTAGGAATTTTTTTTACATCTTAATAAACGGATGGGCTTATAGTGTTAGCATTCTTTAACCAGCTCTGGAATTATCTGTTAACATTTTCCAACCCGTTTTCAAGCACCTTGTATTTATAAGCGCAAAAAGTCGTAGCGTTTCAGCGAAGAGATGGTTTGTTTGATTATAATTAACTATGTTGCATTTGTATATTTGTTTTGTTGTGGGTTGAGTTAGGCATTTTTTATTTTTCAAATTTTTTACACGTTACAATGTTAATAAATCAACTTACGCATATATTGTCTTAGTATCTAAATTCCGGAGTTTGTCAAAAACTCATTATTATTTTTATTCAAGTATATTATATTGTTACGAAAATCCAAGTTTTCCAAGGTTCGTTTTGATTGTGTTTGGAAATAAAACAAGTTCAATAACAGCGCAAACGCAGTCAAAAATCAACATTCCCTTTATTTACAAATTTACACTTGTTACTACTTTACACTACTACTATTGCATGTTTCCCCCTTTGCTAGCTCAACAACGACTCGACGCCCTGCGCTGCCACTGCTGCTTTTTATACTTGTTTTCTTTATCGGGCCGATGGTTCTTGCACATTCCATTACCGGCCGTACTCAAAGTGCATGCCTAAAAGTATGCTCGCATTCATGCAAAGTGCCTCATCGCTACACTGCCCCCACTTAGACTTGTTCGTCCCGAACAAGTGCCGAGGCTCCGCCGGAGTAAGATGCCAAGCGCTCCAAATGGACTACTTTCAGCCTAGCGTTTCTGTTGCAGCAGCGTTGAACTCTGTACACCACGTCATTAATCTTTGTCACGACTTTGTACGGTCCTTCCCATGATGTTTGAACTTCTGGAGACAAACCTTGCTTCCGCTGAGGGTTGTTGAGAATTGCCAGATCGCTTTCTTGGAACCCTTCTAACCCAGAAGGAAGAACCCCGAAGCTATGGCCCGTAGGCCATAGCTCGCTGTTAACCTATTTTCGACTAGTTGAGTGCGGCTCCGCGATCTTCTCCTCGGCTCTTTCGCAGCCGAACACCGACCACAGCCTCTGATCCACTCAGCAACAGACTCCTGGCATCCTACCCAATAGAACCGCCTTCTTATTTTGGCGACAGTTTTTGCGATGCCTAAGTGCCCTCCACTGGAGTCGTTATGGTTTGCCTCGATGACATCGTCGATCCGGCCTTTCGGGACCACTATTAGAGATTTTCTGGTCATGCCATCCCTGCTCTCCCACTCGCGGTATAGGCAGCCATCCCAGTAAGCCTTCGCCATCTCCTGCCAGTCCGGCTGTACCTCTCTAAGCCGCTCCTCCAGACTGTCAACTCGTTTGTGCAGGGAATTATCCAGGTCGTCAACTCTTTTGTCCCAATTGTCCATACGCGTCTCGAGATGCTCAACTTTCACGTTCAGGCTATCGGAAATTTCCTCCACCTTCTGCTCTATGCGCGCAAAATTTTCCGCTATTTCTCTGTTCGCGGTTTCGACTTTGGCCGAAATGTCCTGATTCGTAGTTTCCAGTTTCGCTGCCATTTCTCGGTTCGCAGTTTCGACTTTGGCCGAAATTTCCTGATTTGTGGTTTCCAGCTTCGCTGCCATTTCTCGATTTGCAGTTTCCATTTTCTGGTTGGAAGCCTCGAACATGCCTTTCATTGCGACTATTAGCTGGCTCATGTCCATTGTTTGTGGTGGCGCAGCCGTACTTTGCATCGACGCAGCACCCGCAGGCGATTCCTCCACTTTGGCCGACGCCTCTAGCTCCTGCGTTCCGAACTCGTACGCAGTCCAATCGACGCCTCGTGCCTCACACGCCTCTCGCAAGCGCAGCTGCAACTCCACCTTACCGCCAGCAGTCGGCAAATTCCAGGCAGCCAGCTCCATCTTCAGCTGGTCCACTTTCAGAAGCTCGAGTTTAACCATGTCTGCGTTTTTATAATTTTATTTTATTTTTTTCTTGTTTATTTTCAGTGGCTTCTGACAGTGGCACTTCTGACACCAAATGTTACGAAAATCCAAGTTTTCCAAGGTTCGTTTTGATTGTGTTTGAAAATAAAACAACTTCAATTACTCAGCGCAAACACAGTCAAAAATCAACCTTGGAAAACTTGGATTTTCCTAACATTTCCCTTTATTTACAAATTTACACGTGTTACTACTTTACACTACTACTATTGCATGTTTTCCCTTTGCTTGCTCAACAACGAATCGACTCCCTGCGCTGCCACTGTTGCTTTTTATACTTGTTTTCTTTATCGCGCCGATGGTTCTTGCACATTCCATTACCATTCGCGAACCATCCCTGCCATATCGACATTATAGCATGCCGGCCGTACTTCAAAGTGCATGCCTAAAAGTATGCTCGCATTCATGCAGAGTGCCTCATCGCTACAATATTACTATATTATTTTTATATAACTTGCGATCCAAAAACCCAACCCGATTTTAAAACCCTAAATGGGTTTGTTTTTAAAGATAAATTGAAAATAACTTCACTAAAGTGCAGTCGATAAGATTTGGTAGGATAGAATGCTAGCGTTCTCGTCAAAGCTCACTTAAGCACAGAGAGATGGCAATTTAGATATCACATTCGAACAGGGCGATAACCCTGGGATTTGCAAATTGCATATTGCTATCAAACAATCGATTAAGGTCTATTAAGTTTTAATCAAAACTTTTGTGATTCATAACAGAAATTTTTATTAAGACGGCAGCGATATCCTGCTGCTACTGTTTGTAATAACGTGCACGCCCCCACCTATTTGATGCATATGTAGACATATAAGTAGCGCACGCAAAGGGGGTTTTAGGGGTTCAAACCCATTGCAAACGCCCAAAATTAAATCCTGTGTGCCACTGACACACATACACACATGCATACCTATTGCATTGCCCGGCTTGTTAAATTTTCTTATTTCTGTTCCCGGACGAAGAAATAAATTTAAATGTTGACAGTGTTTCATTGAACCACTTAATAAAATGGACACTTCTGCAATTCGACTCCACTGGCCACCATTCTGTGACACTGCACAGACACATTTACTAATTCCGCATTGTTTGCGTAGTGTATATTTTTTATGAGCACTCACTATGGCTTTTCCCCAACAATCTACACTACTAGTAGGTTCAAGCAATCCAAACTTTGTTGTGCCTTGCAATTGGGGGGGTTGCACAGTGATTCGACTGCATACAACCGCGGGACAAAATTAGAAGGAGTGGTCCGTTCCTAATAAAGTTTGGTATGCTAGTTAATCATGGCTTGCTGAAATGAAATCTACATTTGTCGAAAAATAGGTGTTTAGAATACTGTTACGAATATGAGTTTACCATTGTTCGTTTGGATTGTGTTTGAAAATAAAACTACTTCAATTATTCAGCGCAAACGCAGTCAAAAATCAACAATCACTTTATTTACAGATTTACACTTTGCTTGTATCTACACGTGTTTCTACTTTGCTTGCTCAGCTAAGACTCGACTCCCTGCGCTGCCACTGCTGCTTTTTATACTTGTTTTCTTTATCGCGCCGATGATTCTTGCACATTCCATTATCATTCGCGAACCATCTCTGCCATATCGACATTATAGCATGCCGGCCGTACTTCAAAGTGCAAAGTGCCTAAAAGCACAGAATAAACAGTATACAGAATGCGCATGTCGACCAGGGAAGCAATCTGAATTTCGGGTGCGGGCCGAAAGCATCAGGGGGGAGATAACAGAGTTTGTTGAACAGAACTTTTGTCTCTGTTAATTTCTCGTGCGACGATGATCTCTGTTATTGTCAACTTCGGTAAGTGCCGAGTGGTGCAGAGCGAGTTCGTGCGCTCGATGCCGGCCATAGAAGTTACTGTTATTTTCAATGAAGCGAATGAAGGGCGATGTGCTATCATTGTTGTTGTGTTGATCAGCGAATGAAAATTGTAAATTTTGAATTTTTGTTTCTGGCTGACATTGGCTGGCAATTCCCGACGTGTGCCAGTTAATAAGCACAAGTTTTTTTCATGTTATTATGCGATCGACCTTCTGCGTGAAAAAATTTGTATCTCCTTATGAGCACTTGAATGCTAAGGTTTCCTAAACTTAAAAAAATGAGAGGTTCCGAAGAATCGTACTTACAAATTTCATCATATCTAATGCATGTACATATTGTAACGATAAGACAGTCTGTCGCTGTGCAAAGCAACCCTGTCGCTACGCGCCGTGCTATAATTCAATCTGGCAACGACGGCCGCGATAATAAGGGAAACTTCTAGTCCAACCTGGCAATGATGGAAACTTCTAGTCCAACCTGGCAATGATGGAAACTTCTAGTCCAACCTGGCAATGATGGAAACTTCTAGTCTAACCTGGCAATGAGGGTCGCGATCGTCATGGAAACCGTCAGTCCACTCCGGAATGTGCGGGAACGATCTGCGCGATGGCCGGACAGGTATAAAAGGCAGCCGGGTGCGGCGCAGGAGTCAGTCTGATTTCGACCAGCGGAGTTGCCACGCGGAATAATTAAGCGAATATTTAAGTGTAAAGACAGTGAAGTGTAAATCTGTTAAATAAAGTGACTGTTGGTTCTTATTGACCGCGTTTGAGGAACTAAGTGTGTTTGTTTATTTCAAATTGCACAATCCAGTGATTCGTACTAGCCCACTAGAACTGGTATTTTCGTAACAATTGGTGTCAGAAGTGGGATTGTGCTACTGAATAAATAAAGGAAAAAAATTAAATAAAATTATAAAACGCAGACATGGTTAAACTCGAGCAACTGAAGGTGGACCAGCTGAAAAAGGAGCTGGCTGCCTGGAATTTGCCGACTGCTGGCGGAAAGGTGGAGTTGCAGCTGCGCTTGCGAGAGGCGTGTGAATCACGAGGCATCGATTGGGCTGCGCACGAGTTCGGAACGCAGGAGCTAGAGGCGTCGGGCAAAGTGGAGGAATCGCCTGCGGGTGCTGCGTCGATGCAAAGAACTGCTGCACCGGCTGCGCCACCACAAGCAATGGACATGAGCCAGCTAATGGTTGCAATGAAAGGCATGTTCGAGACTTCCAACCGTGAAATTTCGGCAAAAGTCGAAACTGCAAATCAAGAAATGGCAGAGCGAATGGAAGTCAAGCTTCAGGAAAATTCTGCGCGCTTGGAGCGGAAAGTGGAAGAAATCGCCAACCAGCTTAATGTGAAGGTGGAGCACCTGGGAACTCGAGTGGAACACTTGGATAAACGAGTCGACGACCTGGATGATTCCCTGAACAAACGTGTTGACGATCTTGGTGATTCCCTGAACCAACGAGTTGATAGTCTGGCAGACTCGATGAGCAGAAAAATGGACGAGCGGCTTAGGGAGGTACAGCCGCGAGAATGGTTGCCGCCGGTTCCGGAAAGTGTTGCCACCCGAGCGGAAGTGCCTACTTATGATGGGACTACGCCGTTCGATACATTCAAGCTACAATTCGACCTGGCTGCTCTGGAAAATCAGTGGACCGATGTAAGGAAAGGTCGGAGATTGGCGCTGGCTCTTAAAGGTGCTGCGGCTGAGGTAATAAAATCCGTTCCAGAATGTTTACGAAGTGAGTACGAGACCGTCATAAGGGCGCTGGCAGCCAAATACAGCGACGAGCACAACAGAACGCTGTACTACTGTGAGCTGAAGAACCGCAGGCAAAGATCCAACGAGGCGCTGCAGACATATGCAGCGGACATTGAGCGGCTCGTGCAGCTGCCCTACCCGTCCTTCGGCGCTGATGATCTCGAGAGGATGAAGATTGAGGCATTTATCGAGGGTCTTCATGATCCGGAGACACGTCGCAGTGCGTTGATGATGGGCAAGCCGACATTTAGGGAGACGGTGACCAGCGCGATGACATACGAGGCGACATGGATTGGGGGCACTCGGTATGCACCTGCAAGGATACGCCAGATCCAGCCGGACAACGACATTGCGATCCAGGCAATAAGCTCTGAGCCGCCGCGCAGGCCACGGGTGGTCTCCTCTAAAGTTGTATGCTGGGTATGTGGCAAGCAGGGCCACATATCACGAGACTGCCGCCAACGAGAGAGGCGTTCCCGTTCTCGATCGCAATCGCCTGAAGCGAGGAATACTGACAACCGAGGCCCAGCCAACAAGCGCAGGGCTGAGGACGGCGAGTCGTTAAACTAAAACGGGTCAGCCCAAAGGGGCGTGAGCTGATCCCCACAATCTGCCGCCCCACCGTCCTTGTCTCACAGCTGAAACGACAGCCCAGCAGCTTGACAATTGAAGGAAGGATAGATGGGAAGCTGTTCGTGTTGACATTGGATACTGGAGCGTCATATTCGATCATAAAAAGGAAGCTGCTGAGGAACTGGGAACCGCTGCATGGCATACAGCTGCGGACTGCGACTGGCGAGCGCGCGCCCGTAAGAGGGAAAGTTACAAAAACGATTACTATCGGCACCAGCAGCCTGGAACATGAGTTCATCGTCGCGGATATAATGGACGACGTGATTATCGACGTGGATTTCATGAATAGGCACGGTTTCACGCTGGACCTGAAAGAACATGTGCTGAGATATGCCAACGTTGAATTCCCGCTGCACACCGGCTATGAGCGAAGCGTGGCGGTAAGGAAGGTTGTATCGTGTCAACACCAGAGGATACCAGCGAATTCTGAGGCGATTGTGTGGGCAAAGGTGGACGAGGACGATGGGACGAGTCGGCTGTGGGTTGTAGAAGCACCGAAACAAGGACACGACAACATCATCATCGGACGTACATTAGTGGAACCCAAAAATGGCAAAATACCAGTCAGAATACTGAACCCCCTGAATGCACCCAGATATGTCGGGAAAGATGAGGTAATTGGCGAGTGTAGGGAAGCCGTAGCAGTGGTCAATTGCGAGAGTAGCCCACCCGGAGGAAATAAGTGCGGTTTTAACATGGACGTCATACCGCAGGAGAACCAGTGGAGCAGCGAGTTGACGGCCAAGCAGAAACAGAAGGCGAGGTCTCTCCTGCAGCACTATGGGTTAATATTTTCGGCAGAAGCAGGCGGAAGAACAGCCATAGTGAAGCACAACATCGACACCGGAAGTGCAAAACCGATTCGCCAACCGCCAAGACGAGTTCCTCTGGCCAAGAGGGAAGAGGTCACAAACTTGATCGAAAACATGCGGAAAGAAAAGGTCATAGAGCCTTCTTCGGGCCCCTGGTGTTCGCCGGTCGTGCTAGTCAAGAAAAAGGATGGCAGTACCCGGTTTTGTGTGGACTATCGGAAGCTCAATGATGTGACCAAGAAGGACAGTTATCCACTACCGCGGATCGATGACACCCTGGACACGCTGTCAGGCACACAGTGGTTCTCCACGCTCGACTTACGCAGCGGCTATTGGCAGGTAGAGCTTGCAGACAAGGACAAGGAGAAGACGGCTTTCAGTGTGGGCGATGGTTTGTGGCAGTTCACCGTCATGCCGTTTGGACTCTGCAACGCAGAAGCAACATTCGAGCGGCTAATGGAACGCGTGCTAAAGGGGCTGCATTGGCGGACGTGCCTGGTGTACCTCGACGACATAATCGTGATGGGTAAAAGCTTCGACGACCACCTGGGAAAGCTAAAGGAGGTATTCGAGCGGATACAAAAAGCTGGGCTTAAACTCAACCCGAAGAAGTGCTCGCTGTTCCAAAAAGAGGTCAAGTATCTGGGTCATACGGTTTCTGCCCGCGGAGTACATACGGATGAAGGCAAAATCACGGCGGTGAAGGAGTGGCCCCGGCCACGCAATCTACACGAACTCCGCAGCTTCCTGGGCCTGTGCACATACTACCGCCGATTTGTTCCGGGATTCGCGAACATAGCCAGCAGCTTGCACAAACTGACGAAAAAGAGCCAAGCCTTCGAGTGGAACGAAGAGCAGGAGCAGGCTTTTGTGCGTCTGAAGGAAAAACTGTGCACTGCTCCAATTCTGGCCTTCCCCGTGCCTGGAGAGATGTTTGTGCTGGATACGGATGCAAGCGGGCATAGTATTGGCGGTGTGCTATCACAGATAATAGACGGCCAAGAACAAGTGATAGCATACTACAGTAGGATTCTGTCGAAACCGGAACGCAACTACTGTGTGACGCGGAGAGAGCTGCTGGCGGTATTGGACTGCGTAAAACACTTCCACAAATATCTGTATGGACAAAGGTTTCGCCTGCGCACAGATCATGCGGCATTGAGATGGCTCCTGAACTTTAAAGATCCTGAAGGGCAATTGGCGCGGTGGATCGGGCGACTGCAGAGCTACGACTACACGATAGAGCATCGCAAGGGCAGTAGCCATGGAAATGCCGATGCCTTGTCACGCCGTCCGTGCAAAGTCGAATCAGGCAGTGCTCGCGAGCCGAAAGCAAAGAACAGATAGTGGACGTCCGGTTGGTAAGCGTTATGCCAGAGGAAGAGTGGTCTGCGGAGAGGCTACAAAAGGACCAGCGCGAGGATGCGGATCTTGCAAAAATCGTCGAAGGCAAGGAGCAAGGCGCACGTCCAGACTGGCGGGAGATGGCCGGTGAAAGCCCGATCGCTAAGGCTTACTGGGCGCAGTGGGAAAGTCTGCGGCTGAGGGAAGGATGCCTGTATCGCGAATGGGAGAGCGCGGATGGTCAGACCAGCAACTCCCTAATGGTAGTGCCGAAATGCAGAATCAACGAGGTCATCGAGGCATACCATAACGACTCCAGTGGAGGGCACCTGGGCATCACCAAAACCGTCGCCAAGATAAAAAGACGATTCTACTGGGTAGGATGCCAGGAATCTGTAGCCGAATGGATTAAGAGCTGTGACCGATGTGCAGCCGCGAAAGGTCCGACAAGAAAGTCTCGGGGCCGCATGCAGCAGTACAACGTGGGAGCGCCCTTCGAGCGGATTGCTATGGACGTCGCTGGCCCATTCCCAGTCAGCACTCAAGGCAACAAATATGTGCTGGTGGTAATGGATTACTTCAGCAAATGGCCCGAAGTGTACCCTATTCCTAACCAGGAGGCCGCTACGATCTCGGAAAAGCTGGTAAACAACTGGGTAGCCAGGTTCGGAGTTCCGTTGGAGTTGCACTCAGATCAAGGTCGGAATTTCGAGTCTGCGGTATTCAAGGAAGTGTGTGAGCTGCTGGGGATAAGGAAAACTCGTACCACTCCTTTGCACCCACAGTCCGACGGCATGGTGGAACGTTTTAACCGGACACTGGAAGAATATCTGCGGAAGGTGGTAGGCAGGAATCAAAAGGATTGGGACACGCATATCCCCCTGTTCCTGATGGCGTATAGGTCAGCCCCGCACGACACGACATCACTCACTCCGGCCCGAGCAGTGTTCGGCACAGAGTTGCGGTTACCCGCTGACTTGAAGTTCGGGGTGGTCAGCACGACGGGAGGCGCTAGGACTGACTACGTGGTCAATAAGCGGGCGGAACTGGAGGAAATTCACCAGTTCATAAGGAGCCGCACCAAACTCGTCAGCGATAAGGCGAAAGCCCGATATGATCTGCGAGCCAACTCAGCAGGGTTCCAGGAAGGCGATCTGGTAATGCTCTACAACCCGCAGCGGAGGAAAGGGTTGTCTCCGAAACTGCAAACGTCATGGGAAGGACCTTACACAGTCGTGACTAGGATTAACGACGTGGTCTACAGGATTCAACGTTGCAGCAATAAAGGCGCTAAGCTGAAGGTAGTCCATTTGGAGCGCCTGGCGCCTTATCACAGCGGAACCTCGGCACTTGTTCGAGTCGAACAAGTCTAAGTGGTGGGCAGTGTAACGATAAGACAGTCTGTCGCTGTGCAAAGCAACCCTGTCGCTACGCGCCGTGCTATAATTCAATCTGGCAACGACTGCCGCGATAATAAGGGAAACTTCTAGTCCAACCTGGCAATGATGGAAACTTCTAGTCCAACCTGGCAATGATGGAAACTTCTAGTCCAACCTGGCAATGATGGAAACTTCTAGTCTAACCTGGCAATGAGGGTCGCGATCGTCATGGAAACCGTCAGTCCACTCCGGAATGTGCGGGAACGATCTGCGCGATGGCCGGACAGGTATAAAAGGCAGCCGGGTGCGGCGCAGGAGTCAGTCTGATTTCGACCAGCGGAGTTGCCACGCGGAATAATTAAGCGAATATTTAAGTGTAAAGACAGTGAAGTGTAAATCTGTTAAATAAAGTGACTGTTGGTTCTTATTGACCGCGTTTGAGGAACTAAGTGTGTTTGTTTATTTCAAATTGCACAATCCAGTGATTCGTACTAGCCCACTAGAACTGGTATTTTCGTAACAATATATACAGTGCAAGCACGGTATTCGCGACTACCCATTATCACGACAGCCCGGTTATCGCGACGGCTTAATTTTTAACATTGCAGGTTCTACAATCGCGACAGTTTACGAAAAACGGCGTTTTCGCGACTTTTATCAGTTTTTTTTTAAAATTTTATTGTAGTGAATGGAGTGAAGAGGATCCCTTAAATACTTTACAAAATATAATTCAGGAAGAAAACGAAGATCTTTCAGCTATTGATACACTTGTAGCTCAAATTGGTACGGAACATCTGTTCACGAATGCTGACGTAAACAACTGGATTCAAGAAGAATTTCATGTGGAAAGTAATGAGGAGCAAATGGAATTATCAGATAAGGAATGGGAGGATTTATACGATAGTTGTCATGAAGAAAATAAAATTAAAGTGGACGATGCTATAACATCGATAAACATATGCATACAATGGGCTTTGCAAAATGATAAGCCGACGACAGCACTATATGAACTACGTGATTCAGCTATAATTTTAAAAAATAATTTGCCAAAAAAGCAACTCAAAATCTCCAATTTCTTTAAAAATGTTTAAAATGTAAATATATCAATAAAAACAATTCTAATTTTAAAAATTACATACAATTTTTCAATAAAACTTAGGGTTCTGTTATCGCGAAAATTCAGTTTTCGCGACAGGTCTGGGTTTTAATTAGTCGCGAAAATCGAGCTTGCACTGTATCTATTACAAAGCAAACAGCTATAAGAAAAAATAAGTAAGCAACGACGATCCCGAATTATGGCAAAATACATTTTTTGTTTTGCTTTTTTTTCGCTATATGTACGTGCAACCACCATTTAAAGGATATTTCGTACCAAATTGTACCAAATCATTAACTATCACCAAGATTAAAAATAGTTTGATATCTTTATACCGTAGTGACTTTTTAAGTCGATAAGTTACCCCCTTTTGACATTCGTTCTCATATATTTTTGCACGCTACATTCCGTCGTAAAATTGCTACCGACAGCGTATGTACGCACTGCGCTGCACGCAGAATGAACCGCAAAGCAAAAAGAATTCAAATTCAATGTTTCATTTCCTAGCCGGCAACAAGAACAACAACCATAGCTTATTGCTCTTCTCCCATATATGTAAGAAGCAAGTGGCACTTCGTTTTGTTGGCCGACAACAACAGCAACCACAGCCTGACGCTATTTTCAAGCTTCGCGGAGCCTCTGTGATCATTACTTTCTTCTAATCTGTGTGCTGTTTGTTCTGTGAAATAACAGAAACAAAAGCTGTCTAGTGCGGTTCCTAATGTTAATAGCAGAGGACGTAATGTTAAATTAACAGTGGTCGTAATATTACGACCCCTTAACATTTTTGAATTTGTATGAGATGCGCGTTCTGTATTACTGTTTATTCTGTGCTAAAAGTATGCTCGCGTTCATGCAGAGTGCCTCATCGCTACAATAATTTTGCCAAAATTCGTTTTTATTCATCAACATAGTTGCCATCGAGGGCGATACACCGATTATAGCGATCTTCCAACTTTTCAGTACCATTTTTTTTTTTTGCTCCGAAGCATCGACACGTTCTGGTTTTGGTCGATTGTGAGCTCGCGCGGCACCCACTTTGCACATAGCTTTCGCATACCCAAATATTCATGAACGAAATGTCCAACACGTTCCTTTGATATCTTTAGAGTGTCAGCTATACAAATCAACCTCAATTTACGATCTTCCAAAATCATTTTGTGGATTTTTTTGATGTTTTCGTCCGTAACAGCCTCTTTTGGACGTCCACTGCGTTCATCGTCTTCGGTGCTCATATGGCCTGTACGGAATTTAGCAAACCACTTACGAATGGTTCTTTTTGATGGAGCAGAGTCCGAATAATGTTTTTCAAGCCATTCCTGGCATTGAACAGTATTTTTTTTTCATTAAAAAACAATGATAAATCAGCACACGGAATTGCTTTGAATTCATTTTTTTTGAAAACTCAAAAGTAGTGTCACTTAAAGCACTGTAACTTGTAAACTAATGGTCGGATTGACATATAATTTTGACAGTAAGCCTAAAAAGGTTCACAATTTCGAAAAAAAATATTGATTTAGTATTAGTGCCGCCGTGTCGGCCTCGATAGCTCAGCGGGTAGCGCGCTGGCTTCTCATACCGAGCGCCCCGGGTTCGATTCCTGGCTTGGGCTGGAAAAAACACTCATCTACTTCTGTCGCTATCCACATGAAGGGAATGAGAATTACAAGAATCGCACAAGTGCGCTCTTGGCAGGCAATGGCAAAACCTCCAAGTGTGAAAGAAAAACTGCCCATCGCCGTTCGGATTCGGCGTTAAACTGTAGGTCCGCTCCCCTCCCTTTCCCCATCCGTTTGAAATGTGTGATGTATCACATGTTGAAAAAACAGTGTTGCATACGCATTTCAAACGGGTGGAATCTGTGGTATCACAACGGGCCCATTAAGCGGCCTAAGTGTGTCTCATACAGAGGCAGCCACCTCAACCTAACCTAACCTTAGTGCCGCCATCTATGTGTCAGTCACACACATTATTGAACGAAGTGTTATATAAATATAAACATATTGCAGTTTCGCAATATTGCTGTGTCCTGATTGCTTCATTGTCCATGCACTTTGTTGTCAAAGCAATTGTAAATGTTTTTCTGTCACATTTTAATTTACTCCTTTCATTTCCATTAAAAATGTCTGCCTTGTCTGCCGCTTATCGTCTTTTAATTTAGTTCGAATGGTTTCTTTTTAGAGCTTTTCTTTGAAACAATTTTGCTCTTTTATGCGCCCCTGTCTCCGTCTTGCCGTTGTCAGTAGGTGTGTGGGCAGTAGGTGTGTGGCACTCAAACGCTTTCTTTGAAACAATTTTGCTCTTTTATGCGCCCCTGTCTCCGTCTTGCCGTTGTCAGTAGGTGTGTGGGCAGTAGGTGTGTGGCACTCAAACGCAATTGGCTTTTAGTTTTTGGTGTGCTTTTCATACTTGGCCTTGGCAGAAGATGCGTTACTTCAAGCTGGGGGGGACGGGGTGCTTTTATGGGTCACGTGTGGGGGGGATAATGATTTCGCTGCTTGCTCGCACCGCCTCCGTGATGTTAGTCGGACTCGGTAATTGCAATAGATTTCTCCACATTGCATTGCATAACATCATAGTTGAGGATTATTGAGTGGATGTGATAGAAGTGTTTTATAAGCGGTGCTAGGTCATTGAAGGGTTTGCGTACTTTTAAATTCTCACCGACTTTCTAATGAATGCACGAAATTGAAAATCGTTCAAACATCTGTAGCTCCCAATTTGAAGAGACCTGGTGACCTGAAATACAGGGTTTTTCATCATGAGCCGAAAAAGTAAATAAAGAAAAAAAATCAATTAAAATTTGAATTTTGATGAAACTTTATTATCAAAATAATATTTGGTTTGTGCCATTAGTAATGGAATATGACATCATTCAAATGACCGCCACGAGCAGCCTGGCAAACCTCAATTCTTTTTAGGTAATTTTCGATGACTTTTTTACATATAGCAGGCTGTAAGGTGCCAAGAACTGCACGTATGTTGTCCGTCAAATGCTCCATAGTCTGCGGATTGTCTGCATAGACTTGGTCTTTCGCGTAGCCCCAAAGAAAAAAGTCCAAAGGTTTCAGATCGCACGATCTTGACGGCCAATTGGCATCACCAAAACGCGAAATTATGCGTTCATCGAACCTGGTTCGCAATTCTGTTGAAACCACATCTCCTCTACATCCATATCTTCGATCGCTGGCCAGATATACTCGGTTATCATACGGCCATAACGTTCAGAATTGACGGTAACGGTCTGTCCTTCGTCATTTTCGAAGAAATATGGCCGTATGACACCAACGGACCATAATGCACATCAAACAGTGACTCTAGGTGGATGCATTGGGCGCTCGACAACCACGTGTGGATTTTCTGAGCCCCACACACGACAATTTTGACTATTAACGTAACCGCCGAGGTGAAAATGTGCTTCATCGCTGAAGAAAATTTTGTGCGAAAAATTTGGATTTTCGGACTGTTTTTCAAGCACCCATTCGGCATAATTACGACGCATTCTGTGATCTCCCGGCTCCAATTTCTGCAACAACTGAACTTTATATGGATGAAGATGCAAATCCAAATGCAAAATACGCCGAATTGAGGTGATGGAGATGTCCAATTGTTGTAAACGCCGGGGAAGCGATAAATTCGGGTCATCTTCAACCAGGGGCGTAGCCAGAACTTTGCCATGAGGGGGGGGTTTTAAAAAAATTGATGACCAATTTAGTATTACATGCTTTTTAAAGTAAACTGAACTTTTCAAAGAGGGCATTTTGTGGTGGTGCCACCCAGTGCATTGGAAATTTCATGAAATTTGGTTCACTGTGAGCGAAGTTATTGCGTCCGAAGTAAAAGTATGTTCTTGTCAGTGGTACAAACATTTGATACTAATTTGCAAAGAGAAAATATTAAGTTTTGCTTTAAAGTTGGTAAGACTTTAGCCGAAAAATTTTAATTGATGAACTAAGTTTATGGTGATTATCGTTTATGCCGTGGCAGACTTCATGAGTGGTACACGCGATTTAAAAACGATTGTCAGGACATAAATGATGACCAACGTCTTAGCCAACTGAAATCCGCGACCACCGTAGATTCCATAAAAAATCAGCCAAAATCTACTTGAAATTGGATTCAACCTTCGCTTTCCTTATACCCACCCGAGTGATATTTTTAATATTCATGTCTAATATCTGCCATCTGTATTTATCCAATGTAAATAGTTATGATTTCGACTTACTGAATAAATTCGAAAGTAGTTTTCAATAACATAAACAAATATTTTTTGAAAATATTACTCATGTTTTGTTTTTATTTTTGCTATTTTGTATACCGAATACCCACACAGGTGATCCCAGGTGCTTCCGCCACCATTTTGAATAAAACTCACAATAAAATAAAAAATTAAAAAAAAAAAAAAAAATTGTTCAATAAACCCTCTGGAAAGAAATCTTTTAATATTTTCCTTAGTCGCAAAATGAATCGTTAAATTTAGGCATTTTTTTCGAAAAACTGACTATCACCCGAGGACGATACTAAATACTGAGGTATGAAAAAAATTATTTATTATTTACTTATTTATTGCGAGTGAGTGAGTTTATGGGTATTGGTAAACGACGCATACAAAAGTCTTTGGTAAGGCGAAGGCGAATATTTGGCTATCGAGAGACGGCATTTCAACGATAGACACTTGTGACTGATTTTTTTACTAAAATACGAATTTAACCATCACCCACTCCTCGTTTTAACCTGATGCGGCATCTTGCGACTTTCACCTTAGAAAAAAAATGCATTTACCGATTAAACAAACGCGTTTTGATGACGTAGAAGCCATTCAAAAGGCTTGTACTGACATCCTGTAGGATATTCCAGCCGACGATCTAAAACACTCATTAGACATGCTTTTAGATCATGCAAATAGCTGTACTGAGCCTGAAGGGGACTATTTAAAAAACCATATCGGTGTTACAAAAAATTGTTGATTATTCTTTTAAATGTTTAAAGGTAAAAAGACTTTTTTACTCATGTGGGAACGTATATACCATGCATAGTGATTGCAAATTTTAAATAATTATAGGCCATGGGGGGTTCTGACACCCAAACCCCCTCCCTTGGCTACGCCCCTGTCTTCAACACTGGCAGCTACAGCAGCAATATTTTCGGCCGAACGAGCTGGGCGATTACGTATTGGCCTCTGTACATCTTGTACAGAACAGGCCTTCCGTGACGTCCGAAATCCTTCCTTAGTGCGCGAAAAGTGGTGCTCAAATTTTCACCATTTTTGTAGTGAATTTTCACTATGTTTACACGTTGAGCCATGCTAAATCGGTCCATTTTCATAAATGGCAAACACTAAACTACAATATTAACACAATGCAACGACAGATGACAGCTGCGGTTGTCGAACGCAGGGCTGTCAAAGTTTTCGGTTCGAAATGAAAAACCCTGTATATCCTATCCTGTAGTCAAATTCATAAGCTTTTCAAAAATGTTCAGTGGTTCCAAGGGTCAAAGTGGAAATTGGAGTTAAGAGTGATTTCGGATAAATTCAAATGCATGTTTTGCCAAAAAAATATTTTCCATTTAACAGCTACAGGCGATCCAAAATATCTAAATATCTAACTATCGAAGGAAATGCCATAACTGCCGTTTGTTTTCTGGTGTACTTACCATTGAGCCGCTGCACCCATACATTTGGTTAAGTATGTTGCATATTTAAATCATATAAGAATAACACGAAAAATATCAACAGTATTTGGAGTTGCTTTTTGGATTTTGCAGATACGACACAGACAAAATTTTAAATGACCACGAAAGATAATTCACAGAGATAAGCTAAAAATTTAAAGCCTAAACCTTTTTATCCCCTTGGCAATCGCATTAAAAAATTGTGAGATGCAACTAAACATACACATTTAAAAGCTTAGTAACCTTCAAGCGGTCGCGCGCAAATAGTGCCCGATTAAAATTTACGATATTGAATTGAGTTCGGGGATTAAGTTCAGAATAAGTTTGCGTACAGGCAAGTCAAAATTATGTTATGATTAATTTCGACCTCAAAAATGGGTTCTCTGTTTATAAAAACTTATCCACATTATTCATATATGCCTTAACTGCACTTTTTGTTCTGTTTTAGATGCATTAAAATAATAATTTTTCATGTATTCGTATTTATTGCCAACGAGCTGGGCGCCGCGGCTTTGCACGCAAACTCTCTTTTTTCCCCCGATACAAATTCTTAACATATTGTTGACCCGTCAGATTTTAATTTAAAAAAAACATGTATCTAATTATCTTTGATTTCAAGTGTTTTACCAAAAGTCAAAAGACCCATTAAATCATGTGTTTTCACATTTACACTAAACAAATTCTTAACCCTTGGTTTATCACGGCAGATTTCGATTTTCAAAAAAACGAAAAGCACGTGCTTTTGCTAAGTTTGAAGTCAAAAGCCCCAATAAATCTTGTTTCTCCATACAAACTGTTAACCCATTAGATTTTGATTTTCAAAAAAGTGAAAAACATGTGTCAAACTATTTTTCACAAGTTGTAAGTCAATGGACCCATTAATTCATGGTTCTTCACAGTTTCTAAATACAAACTTTTAACCCGTCGTTGACCCGTCCGACTTTAATACTTATTCGGAAAATGAAAAACACGTATCGAGTTATTTTACATTTGAAGTACTTTCTCCAAGTTTGAAGTCAAAAGGATCAAAAAATTTGATCTGAATTTGATTTGATTAATAATAATAATAATAATTGACTGGCACGACAGCCCGATACCGCGAGTAAGGCCTAGCTACCCACAACCATCCGTGTTGTGCGTGCGAATTTTTACAAGGTTGGAAGGGACTTACAGTTTTATGCCGATTCCGAACGGCGAGTTGGCAGCTTTTTCATAGGCAATTTTACTCTCAGAGGTTTGCCATTTCCTGCTGAGAGGACAGCCGCCGAAAGAAAAATTGTTGTTTTTCTTTTTTCGGTGTTAGCAGCAACGGAGTCTTGAACCTGGGTTCGAGCGTCGCATTTGACTCGCGGCCCAACGCACTAGCCAGCTGAGCTACGGCGGCTGCCATATTGGTTTGATTACTTGAAGCTTTTATCCCGTCGTTGATCCGGTTAGATTTCGATTTTGAAAATAATGAGAAACACGTGTCTAATATTATTTATTTAAATTATTTGTACAATTTATGAAGTCAATAGGCCTTTCGGTTCATGTTTTTTCGGAGTCTTCCCGTAAACAAACCTTAACCCATTGTTGGCCCAGTTAATTATTATTATTTTTGATTTCGAGTATTTTCAGGAAGTTCGAAATCAATATGTCTATTAAATCACGTTTCTCATACAACACTTTAACACAGGTTTTGCCCCTTTCGACCCCGGATTTCAAAAATTCGTCTTAACGCATCATTCTTCAAGATATATTTACAGTTCAAATTTCATGTTTGCAGCCAGTTTGGGCTGGGCGTTGATAAATCAATCTATCAATCAGTCAGTCAGGACAAACAATCTACATATGTAGGTATATAAAAATGGACGCGGTACCACGCCTCCTTGTCCAACTTTCTTCTAGTCGAATTGTGCTACTAAGTAGAAAGTTCGTACCCAGTTTCATCTATGTGGTCCTACAGTAATGCATAAATATTGGGTCATAAAAAATCTATCGAAAGATATGACTAAATGGTAGGTTCGTACTAATACGAACAAATTCGCCGAAGGAATTATCCAATTTGGTCCAGTCGTTTTCTAGTTTTAAGCAGCCGAACGAACCAAGATTCATTTATATATATATATAGATAAACGTTCTAAACCACTGGTCATTTTATAAGTGTGGGGGCTTACATAGGGGCGTGGCCAATCCCATAAAGCCATTCTTGCCGTAAGGAAACGCTGAATCGTTTAATAATAATTGCTATGACAAATATACCATGCCTGATTTGTTATTATAGTGGGCCTGGCGAGAAGGCATATCAGGTGGGCGTGGTC
Source organism: Melieria crassipennis (assembly GCA_963668005.1). Taxonomy (NCBI): domain Eukaryota; kingdom Metazoa; phylum Arthropoda; class Insecta; order Diptera; family Ulidiidae; genus Melieria; species Melieria crassipennis. The sequence continues at coordinate 31,764,056 of OY764963.1, read as the reverse complement.
AATCTATATATCGTATGTTAACATCAATGAAGCACGGAATCATTTGATATTAATCTTGATTTACAGACACGTACCGTAGCTTCGTTTGGTTAGTTTAGTGGGCACGGAAAGTGGGCGTGTCCGATTATATTATGGCCTATATTTGCCGTAATGACACGCTGAATAGTTTGATACCCATATTGCCTTACAAAAGCATACAATAGATGAGTTTCGTTACCATAGTGGGCGCAAGAAGGGGGAGTGGTCATTCTCATATAGCCTATGTACCATTCGCCAAGATAAAAAAATGTTTGGTGCTTATTTCATCTAAATCGGTTCAGTGGTTTTTGCCTGATTGTGGCTAAAAAAACAACGTCACACTTGTATTTTATATACAGTGCGTTAAGAAATGATAGCACCATTGACCTTTTGTATCATAACTTCCCTGCTAATGATCGAAGAATGGAAAAACTTGGTCGAAATATCCATTGCATATATTTAAATAATGTCCCGCACCGAAATTCCGAAATGTTCGATACGAAGGACAAAATATGAATTTACATAAAAAAGTCACTTTCACAAGCGTTAAGAAATGATAGCACCACTTACAATATTTCTTTTTATTCTTTTGCAATGCACTTTATTTTTGTGTTTAATATGAAATGGGGGTTCCTCTACTCTTAATTGTTAAATTAATTCTCTTTGGCATGGACTCGATCAAATTTTGTTGAAGATTATGAGGTAATCCTTCCCAGACCCGGACAATTTCTTTTTGGAGCTGTGCAACATCCTCGAACTGCCGACAATCGTCGTAAACTTGCCGTGACATGATGACCCATAAGTTCTCTATTGGGTTCAGATCCGGCGATCTTGCTGGCCATTCAAGGATAGGAATATTACGCGATTGTAACCATTCTTTTGTACTTCTCGATGCGTGCACTGCTGCGTTATCCTGCAGGAACGTAAAATCCACGGCGAGAAACTTGTCGATATATGGGAGAAGATGTTCCTGAAGGAGCTTTTGATCCCGCGCAGAGTTCAAACGTGTATCAATAAATGCACGATATGCCTTTCCATGAGCTGAAAAAGCACCCCAAACCATTAGAGATCCACCACTGAAATTCCTTTTTGAGAAAAGCCTCGGTTCCTTGCGCAGATCATGCCAGTAATGTCGAAATCCATCTGGTCCATCTAGATTGAATTGTTTTTTCGTCAGACCAGATGATCTGGAAGGGTAAGTCAGGCTTAAATTTGATTTTCTAGGCTTAGTTTTGTTTCTTATGCTTACCGATGCCCACTCGCTGCACAATGTTTGATGCGCATCTGCAAATTCGGCTCGTTTGTCGATATGCGTGCGTTTTAGAGCAGGAGCTTTGGTAATTTTTTTATATTTTAGGAATTTACTATCCTTTAGTGCCTTCCAGACTGTAACATGGGACACATGTGGTGAAAATTCGCTTCTTAAATGACGCGTGCCCTCTGTTGAATAAGAAGCAGCTCTACAAAAGATACGTGTATCCGCTTCGGAAAGACTGCTTGGACGACCTGGGCTTCTCTTACTTGCATAAGCTGTGGGATTGCGCAAAAATTTGCCAACTACCGTGTGACAACGGTCAATCCGACGTCCAATTTCGCGGTTTGTTAGACCTACGTCTTTAAGAGCGCTTATGACGGCTTTTTCCTCTTGTTTCAGTTCCGCCTTCCTGCCCATTGCGTTCAACACGTTTTTATCAGTTAGTTTTTACAAAAGAAGTTTGACAAAAAAGTCAAAGGCCGTACAAAAATAAAATATTGTAAGTGGTGCTATCATTTCTTAACGCTTGTGAAAGTGACTTTTTTATGTAAACTCATATTTTGTCCTTTGTATCGAACATTTCGGAATTTCGGTGCGGGACATTATTTAAATATATGCAATGGATATTTCGACCAAGTTTTTCCATTCTTCGATCATTAGCAGGAAAGTTATGATACAAAAAGTTAATGGTGCTATCATTTCTTAACGCACTGTATAAGGAATAGTATAGATATACTCACAAAACGGTGCAGGATAAGTTTGCGTACAAAAATAATAACGGGAATTTCCGGTTATGCTTTTTATTTTTTTTAGCAAATTTGTATTCTATTGAACAGTAAACGGATTTGTAAATTATTTTTAAACGTACCCTAAGAGACACACTCGGAGGCCTATTATGAGGCCCATTGTGATACCACATATTTCACGTACCTATATGTACTTGAAATTTTATAGAAAGCAATAGCATCTAAGAGAAAAAAAATTAAAAATGGATAAAAGGATAATCTTACTAAATCTTTCCAAAATTGACAAAAAATTTCGTGCAATTAGGGAAACTTTTGGGAGAGCACATTCGTCATTTCAAAAAGCCATCTTAAATCTCGAAAAAAAAACAAAGTCTTGCTTCGTTACTACGATCTGGCCATTTTCTTAAGCTAGCCGAGCAAGAGGCTAAGATTGTTTTGCGGTCAGGGCATCATAATATAAGGCTAGTTACATCCAATATCTTCAGAAATGTACAGAAATATTTTGTAAAACCCAGTAGCAATGACGTTATAAGAAAAGTCCTGAAAAAACATATTTCCAATATTTAGCTTACTAACGAGGAGCACAGAATTGCTTTCGTAAGAGTCTAAAAAAAGGGGCTATTTACATATTCTAAAAGTTTATGCAAGACAAGGTTTCAAAATTTTGGATCAGGTTCCAACATTTCTTTTCAACTTTACGATGACCTTAAGGTGCAATGCATACGATGTGAAGCTATCTTTGCTATTAACTGGCTCAAAAATGTTGAAAAAGTTTCTCCCTATTCAGCTAACGTGCATTTAATTAAATATATAAAGGTTTACTTGAACCCTGAGCCCAACAACACTCCATCTTCAAAGATATAGTAAACAAATATAACAATTCAAGGATATAAAAAAAAGGTTATTAATTTTTGGACAAAACTTAGTTGTAATTAAATTTTTGTTACATAACGTTATCTTGTACGTAAACTTTTTCTGAGGTGAATTCATAACATATTCTTCCGTTCTTTTTACAATTTGGTCAAGTTTTTGTTATCTACTATATAAAAATAAGTCGGGTTTTCCTTCCTGACGCTATAACTCCAGAACGCACGAACCGATTTCCACGGTTTTGCATTCGTTGGAAAGGTCTCGGGCTGTGTGAGGTTTATTTAGTCTGGCCAAATATGGTCTGGCCAGACCATGGGGGGTTCAACTATGAGGTTTTAAGTGGGTGTGCACACAAGGGTTAAAAGAAATTTGTATATACAAGTTTCTCTCGGGGCTCCCCCCCGCAGCCCGGGCGCTCCGCCCCTACGCCTCCCCCACTTAAGCCGCTACTGCTACCATCGCCGTCGGCTACATCACAGCTTCTAAAACCAGTAAGTACACGGGCAATTGTGGATTGTGATTGTTTATAATTTTTGTATAAAAAATTTATCAACTGCGGATTCGACGCCGCGCGACTGCTTGAAGGGTCATACACTAAGGGACAATTTTTCAGTGCGATTTTAGTTCAGTTTCTAGTTTAAACGCAAAATCGAATTTTTCAGTCAAACTTGACTGAAGTTTAAACTCAGTTTAAACGCCCAACCCTGCACGGTTAAACTAAGTTTAAACTGTCAACAGCTTCTGACAGTTCATTTCTTTTTTGTTTTGGTCAGCTCTTGCCTGTCGTGAGCGAAATTCTTTTTTTGCACTTTTTTTTTATATTCTTATACTTTGTGCGCAACGTTTTCGCGCACCGGAACTTTTGAATCGAAATCGTCCTCAATTTCTTTCCATTTGGTTTGTTTTTCCTCGGCACTCACGTCTTCTTGCACTCGAGCACTTGTTTATTTTTTTTTTCGCAAGTGCAAGAAGACATTCGATTTCCCGAGACGAAAAATTTGGACTCCGTTTGCTTATTTTGAATTTATTGATGAAATACATTATTTGAGCGCAAAGAATTTATTTACGAGTGACAATCAAAACAAAGGAAAATTATTAGCTAGATAAAAATATTGCCGGTATTGCCACACGCAAATGATAAATATTTGCTCCAGTTAAACTAGCACTGAAAAACTGCTTTGTCGTTTAAACTGAGTTTATATTTAAACCAAGTTCAAGGAAACTACGTTTGAACTGCGTTTAAACTCGCACTGAAAAATTGGCCCTAAGCGCTTTTCAAATTTCAATTCAATTCAATTGCGCTTTTCAAATTTCCAAAATAAATGAACTGTCAACTGGCAGTTGACAGTTTAAACTTAGTTTAACCGTGCAGGGTTGGGCGTTTAAACTGAGAAAAATTTTGCGTTTAAACTAAGTTTAAACTAAAAACTGAGTTAAACTCGCACTGAAAATAATTAATAATAATAATAATTAATAAAACTCGCACTAATAATAATTGGCCCTAAAAATAAAATGGTATCATAACATGGTGGATTAAATGAAGTCAAATATAATCCGAATCAAAAATAAAATAAATCAAGAGCAATAGTCGGTTTTAAGACATGCAAAAGCCTATTTAGTTACTGGCTCACGGACAGATCCGAGTATAAGGCAATTGCGGGTGGCATAAACACCACAAAATATCCGTCAACAATTAAATTACTTTTCGCTTGGAAACCTTATATCACCATAAAGAAATAATCCCCATTTCCAAGAGATTTCGCGTATTAACAGATTGTCTAAAAAGCAACAAATATATGTTTACGTGTTGTTTATAGGCATTTGATGTTTACCTAAATCTGAACAAGCAGATAGCGACACCAGTAGATTAGGTTAAACAATTACATTCGAAGAAGCTTGGGAACAAGTGAAGGAGAGTGAACGTTCAGCTAAAAACAATTAAAAGGGGGTGTGGCCCGCCCTTTTTTTTACTGATTTTAAGGGTACAAACATTTCTTGGTGCAAAGTATATGACCGGTGTAATGAGGCGTCAAAGGGTAAAATTGTTAAACAATTAGAAAGCCTGTACTTTGTAAAATATGGTTCCGATTTCAAAAAAGGACACCATTGTAAAGGTAAAGAAAGGCCCTTTCTTTTGATGTGATTAAGTATTTATATCTTAAACGTGTATAGATTTTGAGAAAATCAACTTTAAATAGACAACACCTCTATTTTTTATGAAAACCGATTTATTTAAAAAAAATTGAATTAACCATATCTAAAAAACGTTACCTAAAAAGAGCGTAAAAATACTTTATTTTACAAAATATAGGCTTCAAATCAGTAAAAAGGCGCTGTCGCGGTGAACAATCATTCTCCTTTACTTACTTATACCGAAGCTTGTTTTGGAGTTTGTTTCAATTATAAAATAATAGAAAACATCATTAATTCTGGTGCACTTAAATTTAGTATTCATTTTATCTTTAAAGGACATACTCATTTAAAAATGCCCTTCTAAAAATGAATCTATTTTTATATAATTTGACAAATAATGTCCAGGGATGGCGGTTATATCTACGGTGAGACGTAAGCTTAGCTCATTGGGCATCAGCAGCTCCTTTTCTCAGGAGGACAAGTTTTAAAAAGGATTCTTCCGGGTTCCTCCCTTCCTCTCGCGATATGCCGCTCGTGTGGCTTCGATTTCTGTAGCTAGATGTAGAGGTGTCAGATATAGACGTACCTGTAGTGACCATTATACAGTGAAGCGCGAGGTTTTGCAGCTTGCCCAACTTGGTTTCTTTCTCCACACGTGTCTCAATATGATCAGTGAAGAAAAGCTATGAATCTTTGAGGGTACCTGATAGTCGGTACCGTCCACCTTCCACGTGAGCAATATTATTTCCGTTTTCCCGGAGTTGACAGATAACACTGATCAACAGCAAAATGGCTTTTCTTGTTTTCATCATCATTTCTAGGGTAATTAGAGACCGCTGATTTTGAATCCGCAAACCGTTTTTAAAGCTTAGTTTACGTTTTCGCAAAAAATGGGCGTGTCCCTTTTTCGGATTTTCCTTGGCTTTTTTCACGTTTTCGATTATAATTTCTAAACCATTAAACCAGTTGACTTGATTTTCACTTTGTGGTATTGACAACACCTCACAACTTATTTTTCAATGTAATTTATTTTATAAGTTTTATAATTCCGCGGTACTTGGACCTCAAAGTCGGAAAATATGGAATTTCAAGGCGTTTTCTTTAATGTTGAAAAACATGCACATTTTTCGTAAATCAACTAACGAGTTAGGTGTAAAACGAAAGCGGAAACATCAAGTAATACAACACAGCCAAATTATTTGGCGTTAGTTACATTCTCATCGAGAATGGCACCATACTTGACTCCAAGCTCTCTTGGAAGCGCAATGTGGAACAGCGGGTGAAAAAGAGCCTGCATGCTTTCTACATTTATAAAAGGGCTTTTGGCAAAAAGTGTAGATTGCAGTCGACTATCGTTCATTGGATGTATACCGCGATTATACGGCCGATTCTTACGGGTACCAAGACTCTGGTAACGCAACTGATGAAGGTGCAGAGACTAGCGGTTATGGGAATAGCAGGCACTGTCAAAAGATGGAGGAAGGTACTGGAGTTGGTCTCTACTCTGACGTACTGCAGACCCACATGTTATTCAGACTGCAGTATTTTCCAAACAGAGATCTTTGCAATTTGGAAAGCTGCCGAACTTATCCGTGACAGTGGGCTACCAGCCACAGATGTCACAATTTTCGTGGATAGTCAGGCGGCGCTTAGAGCGCTGGAATTAGTTGTTGTGAAATCAAAGGCAGTGCAGAGGTGTCGTACCGCACTTCAAGACATTGGGCACCACCAGGTCACTCTCTGTTGGATTCCGGGCCACTCAGGAGTGGCAGGGAACGAAGCAACCGACGAGATAGCAAGAAAAGGGGTCGTCTTGTCTGCCACCGAAGTGGATAACTCTGGGTTTCCTCCGATATTTGCCCTGTATATGTATATTGACAGGTTGACCAAAAAAGAAATTGAGACGTCACACAGTGTTCCGAAGTGTGACAAAAATAGAAAAATTGTATGTCACCGATTTCAAAGAAATTGATGTCATTTGAAAGATAATACTTTCATTAAGCAAGATCTAAAATTATTTCTTAATCGGGTAAATTTTGAGAGAGTTATAGCATTTACAAGTTGATCAAAATCTAGAAAAATTGTTTTATGATAAAATGCAGTTTTGAGCGTCAACAATTGAAAACGTTACCAAAACACTATTTTCGCTTCAATCGGGGAAAATGTTACTGCTATGCACTTATAAGGGTCCAAAAAATCATTTCATGAGCTATTTTGAAAATAAAGTTAAATAAAAACGGTGTTGTACGTTATTTAAACAAAACATTTTTTTTTATTAAAAACTATAAAAACTATATATTTTTGTAGATCGCAAATTTCGAATCGCGCATTATCACACCTACTTTTTTACGCAATCCTATAGAATGGACTTTCTTCTTTTGGATCAATAAAAAAAATTCTGCGATTTCCTGCGATCTTGGAAAATAATAGAATTTTTGTAAACTACTCTAACTAAAAAAATTGGATTTTTGTACCCAACGTACAAAGGTGCCCACCGGTGCATTCACTTTGGTACGGAGCTTGTAACGCCCTGAAAGTGATGTAACTGGAAAGAAAAAGTATAGTAGCACTGTCGCTATTTAAAATGGGCATGGTCCGCCCACTAAAAGCAGAGTACCCATACGGAAGTCTTTCATAAAATATGAAAACTTCTATATTAACAAAGCCAATGTCACAAATTATTAACGTGTTATAAAAAATGGGCTGAAAAAACGGCTTACCCGTTTAAGACGTTAAGAGCCATATTATCCTACTTTTGTTTTCATTATTATGCAATTTTTTGTTAAAATGTGATTTATTGCTAATATTTTCTGAAAATAAGAAGGAAAGTTAAGGAAGGAAATTTTGTTAAAATTACGTTGCATTAATTACACTAGTTTACAATAAAGAAGAAAGCTATAGGAGAAAACTATTTGTAAAATAGTTGTATTTCAATTGAACTGTTTGTGTGGAACAAATAACATCATTCTTGATGATAGTGAAACTGAATAAACTGAACTTTTAAAAAAATGGCAATTATTTTTTTTTCATCCTGGAAATTTTACTATAGCATTCATTCATTCATAGCTGAGTCATCTCTATGTTAAGTTCTGCGGAAATAAAAACAAAAAAGCTTTCTTTCAAGCAACTTTAAAGGTCGAATATAGAAAAACGCTGAAATACGTATTTCGTTATTTTTCTTTGTACATAATTTTAAAACAATCCGACCAAAAACAATATCCGTCTATATAAGCTTCACCACCCCGTTTCCGGCCTGTCAAGGTCGAATTTTTTAAAATCGCTTCTTTTTAAAGGTTGACTTTTTAAAATACAACTATTGACCAAATTTCATCATTATAGTTCCAGCGGTTTGGGCTTGGTGGTGATGGCATACTTGGTTATATATATTTGAGTTTTTTTTAAAGCTATATATTTTTTTAGAAAACAAATATCATTTTTGAAGTCAGTAGCCCCAAACAATTCATTTTCAGCTAATTTAGAACACTCCTTCTATTTTTGTCCCAATTTTGTATGGAGTCGAAACACTGTGCGTCATGGCGAATCAGGACCGACTGCGGCACCTACCGGACACTGTAGCCATCCCTCTCCGCGATTTGTACTGTCCCTGAGTCGTACCTTCATTCGGCAACTCGTTGGAGTCATCACCGGACACTGCGCTATTGGATCTATGCTTACCAAATAGCGCCTCTCGTCCAGTTATGTCTGCCGTAGCTGTGGAGATGAAGAAGAAGTAGAAACGATACAACACTTCCTGTGCCACTACCCGGCTCTGCAGGAACGCCGACTCCGCACCTTGGGGTCAATATTCCAGACAGATCTGGCTTGCTCGGCGAAAGTTGAAATCTCGAATCTGCTCTCCTTCATTAAGAGGTCGAACTGTTTTCCCCCTGACTGAGACTGTTGGTTAGCTCCAGAAAACCATAAGAAGGGCATTTTGGCCCCCGAGTGGAAGTGCGGTCTTGCCGCACACACCCTCCCTACCTAACCTAACCTACATTCTCATCGAAGTAATAGCAAACATGTACCATGTCATACCGTTATTTTCAACACTTTTCAGCTTTTTTCCTTTAAGCCTCAAAATATACAAACTTTTAATTTTTTTTGTTTCGAGCGATTCAAAATATTTTTGTTTTTTGCTTGTATTCCAGACTATACGAGGAATAGAATATATAAAAGAGTAAGTATATTTTGAGGCCCCTAATTTGTATAGGAAAAATTGTAAAAATGATGAAAATGACTATGGTATATTTTTGCTATTATTTCGATGAGAATGTGACTTACGCTGTGTGACTTTGGCTGTGTTGTATTACGTGATGTTTCTGCTCTCGTTTTACACCTAACTCGTTAGTTGATTTACGAAAAATGTGCATGTTTTTCAATATCGAAGAAAACGCCTTGAAATTCCAATATTTTCCGACTTTGAGGGCCGATTACCGCGGAATTATAAAACTTATAAAATAAATTACATTGAAAAATAAGCCGTGAGGTGTTGTCAATGCCACAAAGTGAAAATCAAGTCAACTGGTTTAATGGTTTAGAAATTATAATCGAAAACGTGAAAAAGTCTAGGAAAATCCGAAAAAGGTAACACGCTCATTTTTTGCGAAAACGTAAACTAAGTTTTAAAAACGGTTTGCGGATTCAAAATCAGCAGTCCCTAATTGCCATAGAACTGATGTCAAAACCAGAAAAGCCGACAAACAGTCGCAATTTGCTGCCCTATGTAATGATTGTTACATGGGGCAGCATGATTATGGGGCAGTAAGGATTGTTACACTACATTACTTAATGCTGATTCCATGCGACCGCCGAGCAGTTGTGGGTTACTACCACTAAGTTGAAAACCGCCCTGATGGAGCCTCTCCAGGAGGGTGTGAACGAGTAGGTTCCAAACAGTAGTTGATGAGATCCCTCTTTGTGGAAGTCCTTTGAAAGACTGCACTGAGGTTTTATAAACGCCGTAATAAACCATAATGTTACGAAAATTAGTTCTGTATCCTTATTTGTCTCTCTGGATTGTGCTTCGAAATAAAACACACTTCAATTCTTAAACGCAGTTAAGAACCAGCAATCACTTTATTTACAAGTTCACACTTTACGTTACTGTTTACACACTTGTCACTTATTGGAATACTCCGTGTTGCACCTTTGCTTGCTAAAACAGAACTGTTCCTCTGCGCTGTACCTGGCTGCCCTTTATACTTGTCTGCTTGTCGCGCAGATTCTTCTCGCACATTCCAATTGGACTCCAAATGTCCATTATCATCGCGAACCATCTTTGTTATAGCGAAGTTAAAGCAAGTCGGCCGTATTCTAAAAGAGCGTGACTAAAAGTATGCCCGTACAAGCATTCTAGTGCATAGCACAGCGACAGGGTGCCTTATCGTTACAATATTTACTAATGTTAGGTGTTAAATTTTTCAAGTTTTAAGGTAATAAAAATAAAGTCGTTCTACATGTATAAACCCTGAACTAACTTTTCGATTCTTCCGTATTCAGCAGCCCTTAAAATGTATTAATTGTTTAGAATAAATAATAATAATAATTGACTGGCACGACAGCCCGCTTACGCGAGACTAAGGCCTAGCTTCCCGCAACTACCCGTGTTATGCGTGTGAATTTGTACGCGGGTTGAAGGGACCTACAGTTTAATGCCGGTTCCGAACGGCAGGTTGGGAGCTTTTTCATAAGCAATTTTTACTCTCAGAGGTTTGCCATTTCCAGCTGAGAGGACAGCCACCGAAAGAGAAAACGAGTTTTCCCGTTATTTTTTTTTAGGTGTTATTACAGGCAGTATTTGAACCTGGGGTTGCTGCCTGCGACTCGCGGTCCAACGCACTAACCAACTGAGCCACGGCGGCTGCTGTTTAGAATACAATTTTAAATAAATTCGAATTCGCGTACTTACCGCCTTCATATAATATTCATATAAACTCCTGATTGTAAAGTTTACTGCATGACTTTATTGTTTGCGATACAGCTCCGTATCCGTCCAAACTCAGTCGGATATGCGGAACGCATGTGGGAAATTAAAAGCTTTTTTTTTTGTTTTCAACTGTTTTCTCTCTACTTCCCACGGCCTAATGTCAAAATCTACAATAAGTAGGGCACATTTTTTGTGGCAATTGAGAGTGACATAAGTACAATGTGACGCGGCGGAAATTTGTGTGTGTGTGGGAGGATGTGTGCTGCTGCGGTCGGATGGCCGAAGGTGTAACTGTGCGAAAGCTTTTTCATATTTGCGCTACACATTTTTTACATCAGTATTGTGCTGATGAAATAGCGCGTGATTCATTTTCACCTTAAAAAGGCAACTGTGCCGGTGAAAAGTGTACCGTGGTGATTTCTTAATTATTCTGATTTCTTAATTATTCTTCTGTCCCGCCATTTTCAACTTGCTTTGGATTGTCAATTTTTCAGGCTTGAACAGATCTCGAAGCAAAGTATCAAATCTCTTCGAAAATATGTAAAATACGTGGTCTGTTCAAAAAGTGTCGCGAATTTTGAATTTCCGCGGGTTACGTATATTCGATTTTTCGTGACGTTATGTTGGTACTCATGTCCCTAACTTATGCCGACAAGTTCAGCCATTTTGTATGTTCAGTTAATTTTTGATAGCAGTTTTGCTTGGACGTGTTTTGGCTCGTCTTCGATTTTTTCCTGTTCCAAAAAAACGTGTAAAGGTTTTGCTTACAGTTTTCCTCGACTGCACGGGCGTGGTGCATCATGAGTTCTTGCCGCAGGGTAGAACTGTGAATAAGGAATATTACTTTTCTTCTTGACTTTCTCTTGTTCCCGAAGCTGAAGAGGCCGATGAAAGCACGACGCTCCGCTACGATTGAGGAGAGAAAGACGGCATCGAAGGAGGAGCTGAACAAGATCACACAAAATGATTTTTTGAAGTGCTTCGAGGATTGGAAAAGATGTTGGCACAAGTGCATAATATCTGATGGAGATTACTTTGAAGGAGACAAAATTGATATTCATGAATAAATAAATAATGTTTGGAAAAACACAAAATTCGCGATACTTTTTGAACAGACCTCGTATACTCGCATTCTAATAGATTATTTTACTTTAATTACTTCTCAACGAAACTCCGACTGGCTTCGCTAATGACCCTATAGGGTGTATGCGTGGCCATCTTAGCAGTCAATGTAACCGGATCTTAATAGGGGTACCGGTTAATTCGTGCGTTTTTTTGGGAAAATTGAAGCTTTATTGTGAGAAAATGGTTACAAATTTAATATTCAAAGTATTGTCCATCACTAGCTATAACTTTTTCCCATTTTTCTGGCAATTCACGAATAACCTTTCTGAAAAATTCGGCCGGCTTTTCCGCTATCCACGAATCGATCCAATTTTTTACTTCTTCATAATTGGAGAAGTGCTGGTCAGCCAGGCCATGTTGCATTGATCGGAAGAGATAGTAATCGGATGGCGCAAGGTCTGGACTATACGGCGGGTGGGGTAGGACATCCCATTTGAGCGTTTCAAGGTAGGTTTTGACGACCTGTGCAACATGTGGCCGAGCATTGTCATGTTGCAAAATTACCTTGCCGTGCCTTTGTTCATATTCCGGCCGTTTTTTGCGCAGTGCTCGGCTCAAACGCGTCAATTGTCGGTAGACTTCCCCTGTGATCGTTTTATTCGGTTGCAACAGCTCATAATAGATCACACCCAGCTGGTCCCACCAAATACACAGCATAACCTTCAGGCCATGAATATTCTGAACGGCCGTCGATGATGATGCATGGCCGGGGTATCCATACGTTGCTCGACGTTTTGGATTATCGTAATGGACCCACTTTTCATCGCCAGTGACAATTCGATGCAAAACACTTTTTCTTTTGTGCCGTTGAAGCAGAAAAATCGGCGTTCGACGTCTCTTGGCTTCATTTCATACGGCACCCACTGGCCTACCTTCCGGATCATTCCCATTACTTTTAGACGATCGGAAATGGTTTGTTGAGCGACGCCAAGTGATTTTGCAAGTTCTTCTTGCGTTTGGGATGGATCTTGGTCGAGCAATGTCTCCAATTCGTGATCTTCAAACTTTTTTGGCTGTCCGGGCCGTTCATCGTCCTCCAAGTAAACATTGCCACTTCTGAACCGTGCAAACAACTTCTGGCACGTACGCTCAGTTAGAGCATGCACACCATACACTTCCACCAAAATACGATGACTTTCGGCAGCCTTTTTCTTCATATTGAAGTAATGAAGAAGTACTCCCCGCAAAAACACTTTATTCGGCACAAAATTCGACATTTTCAGAGTAAAAAAAAGTATTGTTGTTTACGCTTCAGCTAAATGACACATACTGATTCTGAAACTATATGACAATAGCTTTCCAACACATATTTTGAATCACTGTTCACAAAATCAAGTTACGCCATCTGTTAGAAAACCGCACGAAATAACCGGTACCCCTATTAAAATTATTTTTGAATATTGTGTTTTACACTTTTATACGAGTACCCACAAATATATCACGAGTGAACAAATATTAACAGATGTTATTTCGTGCAGTAGTCATTTCAATATTTAAAATAACTAGTGCCCGACCGAAACAACTTTTTTGGGCCGAAACCGCACCTTTCTAGTTGAAATAAAAATCACCATATCAAGCATTTTTTTCAACAAACGAATTTTACTTTGAATAAATAAAGAACAAACAAACAACCCTGACATAAATAAATAAATACTTATTAATAAAAACAATTCATTCATTTTTTAAAAACATAAACGTAAAAAAATTACCCTTTCGTACCTTACTCGCTAATATTCAAAATTAAATAATTTAATAATATTGTATATGCTAAACAAGCATCTAAATTACTACTCCTTTTACTATACATATGTATGTATATCTGCTCGGCTGCACTAACTCGCACTGTTCACTCGCTACACAATAAAATGTAAAAAATATTGTAGAAAGTTTCGGTTTCGGCCGTTCGGGCATTTTTTTGCCGAAACTGAAACCGAAACCACTTTTTGGGCCGAAACCGAATATTCGATCGGACACTAAAAATAACCAAATAACAATACGACATATCTAGTGCCGAAAGTCCTTAAAAATAGTGATGCATTTCATTATTGAACGATAGTTAATTAAGTTTAAGATGCCGATCTAATTTTGAAGAAGATAAAGCGCTCGCACATGCAATTTTATTGGTCTTCATCATCCATTTTAAAATGCTATTAGATTAGATTAGATTGGTTGGGGCTAGACATTGGCTGTCTATGGCACTGCGTTCATTTGAACTATTGTGCCTTACCCGAGTTCAGTACTGGAAGATACTATTTCCTCCTATTTTCTCAAAGAACATTTTGATTCTTGCGAGATCAATTTCAGACAGATGAGTAGTCTGTAATAGTTCCTTGCTTAGTGCTTGCTTTCTTGCATGAACTAAGGCCGGGCATTCAGTGATCAGGTGTATGGAAGTCTCGTCATCCTCCATGCAAAATCTACATATTTCACTGTCTGTTAATTTCAGATGGGTCTTATGTTTGTTTAGCAGACAGTGTCCGCTGATTACTCCTGTCATGAGTTTTAGTTCCGCTCGGCTCAAGCGCAGGAGAAATTTTGCATTTCTGCTCGAGTATCGCGGGAAAAAGGCATTGGTACATTTCATACCAATTGAATTTGACCATCTGGCATTTGCTTTGATCAAGTATTCTTGCTTAATACCACCTTGGTAATGAGATTTGCTGACACCTAAGATCGGTTCGGGTCCAAATGGTCGCTTTCCAGCTCCCTCCCTTGCCAATCTGTCTGCATCCTCATTACCATCATAGCCGCAATGTGCTGGAATCCAGTGTATTATCACCCGATTCCCTGTTAACAGTTGTTGGAGAAGATTAGCTGTCTCCCATACCAACTTAGAGGTAAATGTCGACGCGTGTAAGGTTCTTATTGCGGCCCGACTGTCTGACATTATGATAATCCTTTTCCGATGAGGGTGAAGGTTCAGAATTTCTCTGGCTTACTGATTGATAGCACAGACTTCCGCTTGGAAGACGGTTGCTAAACACCAAGGCTGACTGACAGTTGGGTACTGGAACTTTATATCCCAGATCCTGTGCCTTCTCCAGTCTTGGATCCATCAGTGTACCAGATAATGTCATCACAGGTAAGGCTGATTTTTGAATTGTCCCAGTCTATTCTGTTAGGAATATGCGTTCTACATTTCCTGTTAAAGATGTGTCGCGGAGGCATTGAGTCAAGAGGCAACCAAAAGCTTCTGTCTCGCCTTCGTTCCTTAACAATGAAGCGGTGACTGAGCGGAGTCATTTGTACGGTTAGATCCAACGGCAAAACTCCCAATATTACATTGAGGGCAGCTGTTGGCGTTGTGCGAAGGAGCCAGGGTGTCGATTTTTTGAAGCCATATCGGTTTCGTTCCCCAGTTTTTGCCACAGATTCGTTTACAAGGTTTCCAATTCAATTCTTTTACGAAGCCTACATCTTTGCCAGTCACCTTTATCGGTCTCAGGTCATATATTCTTTTAAGTGTGAACGGTACGAAGATTGTCTATCAGGGTTTACCGATAGACTCTGCTGGGCGCACCAGTTCAATTTTTATTGCACCCTGTAGTAGATCAGAGACGGTCTGCCTGTCTTTGCCTCTAACCGCAATAACTAGGTCATCAGCATAGGCAATAACGTCATAACCTCGATCCGAAAGGATGCGGATTAATCCGTTTGTGACCATGGACCAGAGTAGAGGAGATAGTACGTCCCCCTGGGGATAGCCCCGGAGCGTTCTGGCTAAGGTCTTGATGCCATTTAAGTCGGATTCTATTAGCCTGCTTTTGAGCATCATGGAAATCCATCTTATAAGAGCAGTTGGCACTTGAAATACCTCTAAAGCCGATCCTATAGCTCCATAGGTAGTGTGGATGAAAGCCCCCTCTATGTCTAGGAAACCTACTAAACAGATTTCTTTCTCGTCAAGGGATTTTTCGATTTTGCTGACCAGGGCAGATAGGGCTGTTTCCGTAGACCTGTAAGCATGTTGGTGTGTACTTAGAGGATTTCGGATAAGGACTTCGCCCCTGAGGTATCTCTCTATTACCGTTTCCATACCCTTAAATACACATGACATCAGGCTTATAGGCCTGAAGGACTTTGGATCCTTTTTATTCGACTTTCCGGCTTTAGGGAGGTAGACAACATTTACTGTTCTCCACACCTCCGGAACGTAGCCAAAAGCCAAAATGCATGTGTATAATTTCGAAAGGATGGGCAACAGACTGTGTAGTCCTCTTTGTAACAGCGCCGGGAAGATTTTATCCATTCCCGCTGCCTTGTACGGGGAGAACGTTCCTATCGCCCATTCTACAATCGAGCGTTTGCAGATGAGATTGGCAAATCTCCAATCATCCCTACTGGGGCAGTGTGACTGCCAACTGCTATGGTTATTATGGTCGGGGTCGTCTATTATTTCTGATCCCGGAAAGTGGACTTTAGTAAGCAGGGCTAATGTATCCTGCGCACTATTTGTGAGTTCCCCCTGTTCGTTAGACAAGAATCCAATCGAACAGGGTTTATCGGTTGACAGAATCTTTTGCAGCCTACAGCCTGAGTTCGCGTCGTTCACGTCCTCGCAGAAGCGTCTAAAAGATTCACTCTTGTTATTGAAAAAAAAACGTAATATTTCAAAAGTTAATTCGTATACCGGATCCTTGAAAAGTACAAATAATTTCAAATTTTACCAAACATTTAAAAGGATTTGTTTTTCAAAAATGCGCTATCTACATTTCTTAGCGATATTGGATCAATAATTTGCTGCAGTTGTGTAAATGCGGCGATGTTGCGAATTTTAAGTGAAGATATGCTTATGGACAAGGGGTTTGAGTGAGTGTGTTTATGAATGTAACATGCAAACCACTAAACAATTTGCGAAAACTTCTCTAACAAATCCTGTAATCAGAAACTACATGAAAGGTGTACGAAAATCAGTAATTTTGATAACGGATTTAAGTTTATTCAAGTTCTCTTCGGACTCTTTTCATTAGCTGGAGCAGTCAGTAACTCGTTTAGCTTACTGAAGTTTTGAATCACAATATTCGTCATAAAAGAAAAAAATCAAGGACCCTGTTTACGAGATATGGGTCACGTGACTTAATTCTCTTGCTTAAGCCCAGAGTACCTTTTCATGGAAAACGTTGTGAGATGATTAAGACGATACAAAAAAGTGTTGCGGAGTTTACAAGTTCATATCAGCAATTAAAAAACTGTAATAAATTTTTGGCCTTTGTCTTTTTATGTACTATATAAATTCTGATTAGAATGAATAAAAATGTTGTATGAATGCGAATCAAAAACTTTGAATACTGCGACTAAGTGTGCATATAATACAAACATTTTTTACTTATTTAGGAATTATAAAAAAGTGTCCGACCGAACCCACTTTTTTGGGCCGAAACCGAATTTCGGTTTTATTTTAATATTCGGCCGAAACCGAAACATTCTTGTTGAAATAAAAATCACCACATCAAGCATCAAAATCATATTTTTTCAACAAACGAATTTTACTTTAAGGAAATAAAGAACAAACAAACAAACAACATAAATAAATAAAAACTTATTAATAAAAACAATTCATTCATTTTTTAAAAACATTAACATTAAAAAATCACCCTTTCGTACCTTACTCGCTAATATTCGAAATGAAATAATTTAATAGAGTAGAAGGGGGTACAGTGGGAAGCTACCTGAGGTTTCTCACATAACTCTGTTAATATGCATTATTTTAGTGAATAAATGGTATCATGGGAAAGTATGAGACCGTATCTATCTTTTGCCATCATTTGTTTGATAAAATACTCACGATAACATGTTCAAAAATTGATTCAAAGACCACCCTTTGTTGGGGGGGAACAGTGAGATTGGGGGTGTACAGTGGGAATTTTCTGAAAAATATTGCTGATGATCCAAAGAAGCAATTTTAATGTTGGAAAATGTTTATTTTGAACTGAAAAATGTTGAAAATTGATGGAAATTGCTATTTCAAGTGTTTTCAGTCCGATTCACAGTTTTGGCATATGAAAAAACTGTTCGTCATATTCGCACATTTCAGGTGAACGGGACGTTTGCATTCCATGCATTTGATTGAGTTGTTTCTATTCAATTTTTTCGGCATCGTTTCCAAACAAATGAATATTCTACTGACAGTTCTCACTAAAATTCCCACTGTACCCCCTAAGCTACTTTTGACAAATCGCTATGGCGTCATCGTATAATGTATGGCAAGTGGAAAAATTTTGGTGTGCGTCGAAAGAGAAATGATTAAATTTTATTTTGTGTATAGTTACCTTTTTTATAACGTCGAAGAAAGTACAATTTTATTACAAACAACAGGAACCAGAAAAATACTTGTTTTTCAATTTTTTATTTTTTCGTCTGAACGAGCACAAAAAAATGTGTGTTATGCGGTCTATGTCTTCTGAATAATGACTATTCAACGCGCGCTACAAGAATATGCTATTGACAGATTTCATACCGTTCAACAAATGGCGATTCCCACTGTACACCCCCGACTCACTGTACCCCCTTCTACTCTACTGTATTCTAAAACAAGAAGTTTATTTACATTGGTGGCATCTAAATTCTCCTTCTCATCCTTTCACTAAATATCTGCTCGGCTGCACTAACTAGCTTTTCACTCGCTACACAATAAAATGTAAAAATTATTCTAGAAAGTTTCGGTTTCGGCCGTTCGGGCATTTTTTGGCCGAAACCGAAACCACTTATTTGGGCCGAAACCGAAACCAAATATTCGGTCGGACACTATAAAAAACAAATACACAAACAGAAGCATCATAACAACAATACAATGTAATTTAAATTAATATTAATGTTATAAACGTAATAAAATACATCCTGAAAGAATAGTAAGCAAAGAAAGGAAGGAGAAAGTACAAAAAATATAAAAATGTTAAGTCAAGAGAAATGTTTAAAGATTAAATGCTTAAAGTAGCTTCTGTTGGTATATATACTTAATATAAGTATATGGGCAACGAATTCCAAATTCTAATTATGCTAACGAAGAATAAATAAACAGATTAATATTTAAAAAACTCAGATTTCTCGTACAAATATTGGGGCCTGTTTAAGTGAATGATCCTATGCAGAATTATACAATTTCTAGCTGGCATGTACTTAGCTTTGTAAGGTGCAGCCAAATATTTTCTTCCTGTAGTTCATGAGTTTTCGATTTCGAAACGCCAAACATTTTCATTTGGTGAGATTTGGTAAGAAATCCGGCTGTCATCTAACCTAGCAAAATAAGCGGTTCCGGTGTAACCAAAATACCTTTTTTAGAATCTTCATAAAATACTAATACATATCCATCTTAACCCATTGCTGCCTAATGGGTAAAATTTTACCCATGAACACTTAAAAAAAAATCACAGAAAAGTTCGTGGTAGAAATATCTCAAAATCATTGATAGGGATGGTTGGGGTAAAGATGGAACTATCTTAGTCTAGTGGAGGTCACCCTAAAATTCCGCCATCTAGCTAGAGTTACCAGACTCCAAAAATTGTGAATTTTCCGGAGGTGGAAAATGTGGCGAAACGTAGTGGCCCTAGAACCTCACAAAAATTTGCCGCCTAACTCACCTGTAAACAATACTTCTTTTGTTCACGTGTTTAGCTAATCACTTCAAAAAGTATGGAAAAAAGCTACACGGGTAAAAATAATTCATAAAAATCTTATGAACGGTGTTCATAAACCTTTATTTTGAACATTTTATGAAAAATTCATAATTTATTTGATTTTTTTCATAGAATTTATGAAATGGTTCATACATGTTTATGAACGCGTTCATAAAAATTGTGAAACTTCGTTCATAAATCGCTTCATAAAAGTCTCACATTTTTTGTTCGGGTACGAGCCGAGCGGGCAGGCTACCTTTATTTTGAACTTTTTATGAAACATTCATAAATTGTTTGATTTTTTTCATAAACTTTATGAATCAGTTTTTGAACACGTTCATAAAGTTTCTGAAATTCGTGCCTAAACCATTCGTTCGGCCACGCCGAATCCGAACGGCGATTGGCAGTTTTTTCACACTTGGAGGTTTTGCCATTGCCTGCCAAGAGCGCACTTGTGCGATTCTTGTAATTCTCATCTGCGTTATGTGGTTAGCGAAAGAAGTAGATGAGCGTTTTTACCAGCCCAAGCTAGGAATCCAACCTAGGGCATCGGTATGAGAAGCCAGCGCGCTACCCGAGACAGGTAAGTCAAATTCAATTAAATAAATTCTTTATATTATTTTATTTATTTTTAAATTATTTCACTGCTATTAATTGTCAATTTCTTTTTAGCAGTCAAAGATGCGGGTGGCGGCCATATACTGTTTATTATAAAACGAAAATTTATTGATTTTTATATCATTATTAAAAAAATTAATTATTCATTTATAATTAATAAACAAAATTTACCAATGTTTTCAATTTTTAGGGATTTTGAATTTCAGGAATTTTTCTTATGAAAAATCAAACATTTTATGAATTTCGTTCATAAACGTTTGGGTTTATGAACAAGGCTTATGAATGCGTCCATAGGGTTTATGAACGCATTCATGAGCGTTCGGGTCACCCGAAGGCTTATGAAATCGTTCATAAACTTTTGTGAATACATTCATAATTTTTATGAACGCATTCATGAGCGTTTGGGTCACCCGAAGGTTTATGAATGCATTCATAAACTTTTTATGAACCCGTTCACTGGTTCAAAAACTATGAATATGTTCATACAGTTTATGCACAAATTCACACATTTTTTGAACGTTTTTCGTTCCGTGATACCACTGCTGCCTAATGGGTACAAAATACCCAATGAATGTCTCAGCAACGTGCAGAGATAGAAAGCTGAAATTTGTTTCTGATCATTTTGGGTCAATTCCAATTTCGTGTAAGAAATTTTATCAAAATCGTAAGGGCGGAACTGGTACCCGGCAGCAATGGGTTAACGCACTTAAATTATAAAAGTACTTCTTGAATTTTGGCCTTCGCCCTCTAAAGTTTTCCAATCCCATTCCTCCGTATTTATCGCGTTGCTCTCTCATAAACCTTAAATCACTTGAGAGTAGAAAAACTATCCTCTCTTTGGTGTTCGTCTATGATGTTATTAGTGGTTCGGTTGATTGTCCTTACCTTCTGAGTCTAATTAATTTCAATGTTCCTTCTCGTGTCCTCCGACACTACGACTTATTTGTCATATCTCCCTGCAGGACTAATTACGCCAACCTTGAATGCCTCTTTGGTGAGAGCGCTTTCCGAATCAACAACAAGATCTCTGGTTCTCTTAACTGATCTGATCTGATCTTTCCATTTCCAAACAAGAATAAAAATCACCTCTTAACTGCGATTTTAAATGATGCTATTCTTATTCTATTCTTAAGTTCTACTCTTATTGTTAATCTATTTTTAAGTTCTTATATTGTTGTTTGCTTAGTCTGCAAGTTCAATTACTGTAGACTTGAAATAAATGAAATATTGTGCTAATTTATTTCAAATAATTTATAAACAGCAGGCTGCGGCTAATTGATTATATACAGTAATTAAAAACAAATTATTTATGCAAGTAATTTTTAATCTTCAAGTGAGGTTTTCAATATTTTATTAGGGAAAATATCCGCTCAGACGAATTAAGGAGCCTGATACGTAAAGGCTTGCTCTCATATGCAATTGTAATACTTGCAGCTTTTCTCGATTGTTGTCTTCGGTTGCATTTCGTCAGAGGGCTGGCGCGAAGAGAACGGCAAGGACGTCTGTTTGTACGATGGCGACGCGATGGCCTGCAAATATGGCAACACAATAGGAGTGTTTGGGTTTCTCGCGTCGATGGGCTTCATAGCTGGCGAATATCTCTTTGAGCGTATGTCATCGGTGAAAAGCAGAAAGCGTTACGTGATGGCGGACATGGGCTTTTCAGGTCAGAAAATTGTCAGTTGTTCCATTCAAATCGTGCATGTGATTAATTTTGTTTGTGGGATTTTATTGATTTTATTTTATTGTTGTGCCTTGCAGGCGTTTGGGCACTCATGTACTTCATATCCTTCATTTACTTGTGGTCGCAGTGGAATTCGGCACCAATGCCGCCAGGTGGCATTGGCGTCGCTAATATGCAGGCAGCTATTGTCTTTTCATTCTTTTCAATATTCACATGGGTAAGCAGCATCCAATGATCTTAGCTACTCTACACACTTATTACCTAATTACTACATGTGTGTATTAAAAGAAACCATTTTTGTATGTAGGCATTGTGCGCTTTTTTGGCCTATAAGCGTTTCTTAATCGGAGCTGGCGACGAATTCACATCCGCATTTGAAACAGATCCGGCGAACGTGGTACATCAACAGGCGTACACCAGCTATTCAATGGACAATGACAATGATCAATACAGTGCGTCACCGTTTAGTGGACAGCAGCAAGGTAACGTTTTCAGTCATAAATCTACGTACTATCAAACTAGCTGTTTCTCCGAACGATTTTTATCATTTCATTGAAATATGCTTTACATTTAGATGTTATTCTAAAGTATAAAAACTAAAGAATAAACGGTTTTCCACTTAACTCAACACTTTATTAAGGACCAAGTTTATGGTATTAACTTTAAAGGTATTACCAAGTCGCTGGCAAAACCCACTCAAGTACAGGCTATATAAAATTGTCGTTTTAAAAAAACGTTCTCTCTAAAATTATGTATGTACTTAGGTATACTATAGATACTTGAAGTACTCGTACTTCCACTATGTGTGAGACAAAAGAGCCATTAACTCATTAGTGCCTGAACGGATGCTTTTTAAATACTTTTCATTGCGATTTAACTGAATATTAAATATTGAATATAAACTAATTTTGATTGCTTTTTCTATTAGCCTGGAACTAACAAATTTACAAAAACTGTTACTTATCCCCATAATGATTTCAATTTTTGTGACCTTTGAGACGTGATATTGAAAGTCACCATTTTGAATTGCCAAAAACGATTTTATACGTTTTCAGGTTTAGGGTCCTTAGACGCATACATTTCACTAGTTGCAGATATTTCTTTGCGATTTCGGTACAAAAAATTTAAAACAGTTTTCAATAAAAAATATATATATTTTATGTTAAATAAAAAACACTACCACTTCAATTTGAATTTTTTACATATACATTTTACAAAGGGTGTATTTTGGCTAATTTTTTACGTTCGTTCGGACGTTACGATACGGACGTTCGAAAGTCCGTTTACTCCGCTAATGAGTTAAATCATGTTTGTCCTGACAAACCATTTAAAACCATTTAAACCATTTTTCTATCATACAAATTTACTCGGTTTTAAGCTCGGTGTTTCTCCGCATACAAACCGTAACCCATTTTTGACTCCGTCAGATGTAAGCAAATTAGATTGGATTTTTGATTGGTTAAGTTTACTAAAATTAATTTGATTAGCTTTGAAATCAATACACCTAATAAATAATGCTTCTCCATACAGCACTCTAACTCATTTTTACCCTTTAAGAGGCTGAATTTTGAAAACCTCTTTTTTAATGGATCACGGCTTTCCAAAATAAAACTACTGCTCTAATCTCATGGTTTTTGCATAAGCGGTTTTTGGTTTTCGAACAGTTTAACGTTACTAAATACAATAAAGTGTTGCAATTTTGGTGTTCACACCCTCTACCATTACATTATTTACCATTTATACATCTTGCATATGTTTAAAACTAGCATTTGAACATTTTGACGAGCCAACATCTTTGATGTGATTGCAGGTATGGAGCAGCAAGGCATGGATTATCAGCAACCCACCTATTAGAGTAGCAACATTTCACTAGAGAACACTAGAACATAAACCAACACAAGTAGCTGGATGCATATTCATACTTTAGGAGATGAAATGGCACACTGGAGGTGCAGTACGTGTTTGGTACTGTTGAATGTATCTGTAACCATACCCGAGTAAAACCGAATACACCGAAAATTAACATATATGTTACATATACACATACTACACATGTGTCTTGTCGAATGTTCACCGTGTTCTAGCATACGACTACTTAAGTACGCACTGATGATTTGTGAAGAAGCTGACAAGTTCATTTTGTATGTAAAATGAAGTCAAAACAATAAAGTGCGGCGCGCCGCAGCGCCGAACTATACATCTCAATTGAATTGTTGTAGTATGCTTCAGCTTTATTCAAGTGCGAGTAGATCGAAGAGCAAAGGCAGATGCTTTACAATGTCGAATATATACAAACGTGCGGGGAGCACAAGCTATAGCTATAACTATAGTTAAACGATTTACAAGTATTCATATGTACACACACATATGCTTATAGGTACACTCATGAATCCGTATACATACATAAATATATATATATATTTACAGATAACGTTTGTTCGTAGCGAAATTGGTTGAATAACATGATTATGATTTACGTGTTTACACCATCCATACATGTGTATGTGAGTGTGTGCCCGAAGTTTATTGTATGCAAAAAGAGAAATTGGAGGAAGCATATAAAAATAATGAAGACGCCAAAGTAGTGGTTCAAGAGCGCTCCCCTCCACCCACATCAAATTCGAATTTTTGGTGAAGCTGCCCGCGCGGTCACTGGACCACCCAAATTGCTGTCTTGCATCAACACACATATACACATATAGTATGCGAAAAGAGTTTTGTGTGATGCTGTAAGTTTTACAACGAACCTGCGCTGGTGCTGTTAGCATCAGTGGCAGATCCTTGTGTGTAATATCTGCGGTGACCATAATTCTTCAAGCAAAATGCAGACAAATATGCAAATATTGGCACTAGCTACAATTTTTTTGATTTCAGCTGAACACTTACTGGCACTTTGATCCAGCGATCATTTGATTGTTTTCATGTTTACCATATAAGAAAGAGACTTTAATACGATTTTGGAACCGAATCCAGAAAGCTGAAGCAAAAATAAATCGATTTTCTTTACAACAGTCCTTACATTACACAGAAGATACACATATCCGTGGAAAGATTAAGTTTAATTTATCGCAATTTTTTCGGAATACACCAAATGTCATCAAAAACTATGCTATAATACTTGATATATTGTTACTGCTTAAATCATGCCAAACGCTGAGCTTTTACATCAAAAGAGGGACGTGAAAATTACTTCAACAGGTCAAGTCATAACATTGTTTAGCTTTGCGTCAGACCCAAAAATTTTCTTAGTAGTTATGCGCGTTCAAAATCAAACTCAAAGTTATCCTAAAACCCAAAAACCTAAAACTAAAAAAATTGAAAAAAATAGTAAACTAATGGTCACCGCATAGTTATAATTGTACAGAAGAGTTTGAAAAGCAGTAGTACAATTTATCGCTTGGTTTGAAAATTATTAGACAAAATGTTGCCTCAATCGTTGCTTTGGCTTTGCGTCTGTTAGATACATTTTTATGCAAATTGTAAATTTTATATTAGACTTGATATATTGTATGGAAGTAAGTGGAACATAGCCGATCGACACTGCATGTTAAACAATGGCCAAAGCAGAGCGTTTTTAGCTCGATTCATCTGCAATAATATCTCAGGTCGGTTTAATTGTCATTTTCAGTGGAGTTTTAAAATCCAATTCATAAAAAAATGGAAATTTCCATGGCTACACACATGTTCATATATGTATATAAAATGTGAGTATCTCATGCAGAATGCGGGATCAAGAAACTTTAATAACAAACATATGTTTGAACAGGCACAGTTGATAGGCTGAGTAACCATAGGAAAATTAAGACTTGCTGCTAAATGTATTGGCGCTATCCAATGAGTTGTAAGCCACTGAAACTCACTTTTATTGTCTTCAATGAGCTTGAAAGCATCCATTTCCGTTTGCCTACCTGCAAGGTGCAATCGTCAAACCAAAAATTGCGTAATTATATATACATAACAACACATTTTATATAGACTTTGAGCAAACCAAATCATTAACATCTAAAGCCGTAGTAATTGTCATAGATTTTATGAAATTGACACATCAAAATCTCCACAGAATTTTTTGGGAATTCCGGCATTCAACTTTCCGTGTCGCAACTTACCGATGTATGTTGTTTATGCATTTCTATACACATATATGTAAATGCCCAATTACATGTTCTGCTACCTACAAATTAGTGATGCTAAGTTGCGCTAACTAAGACCATGTTTTTTAGTTATCATATTGCAAATATTTATAGGATTACAAACACACATAATGCTTCGGTCGAACCCACACTCGTACGAAAATGTATAGTTTGTTTCTATTGAATTGCATATTGCAATCATATTTCATAAGTTTCATTGTGTGTAATAATGATTTGAGTATTCTGTCTCTTTAATTATAAACGTGTATGTAGGTATGTGCACATGTATATTTCCGTGTAAAGCTACCTACCTATTCACTTGTTAATGTGGCTATATGTAGCTATCTAACAGATATCGCGCCTGAAATACTTGTACTTAATAATAAAGAATCAACCATGATACCATATTTATGTATGTTTGTAGTGAATTTATAAAGTAATTGATGTTTATAAAAGAAACAACTATTAAAAAAAAATACTATTGATAATTAAAGTTGAAACCGGAATAATGATAATAAAAACTCAGACGTTATACCCAACCACACAACCCACACCGATATAATTCAGCAAATAAATGAATACCTATACAAAAACCTTTAGAACATTTTGTGTGTTTTCAATGTTGTTTTATGTATTTAAATGATGATGTACTGTAAGCGTCCTGTAAGAAGTGTAAGAAGTTTCCAATTCAATTCTGCCCCTTATTGGGGTAGGGTTTTCAGTTGATCATACTAAGCGATGAAAGGGTTTCCTTAACTTGACCCTTCTGCAGTCGACCTCCAACTAACGCAACGTACAAAATTTTCGCCGGAGCTTCATTGATCATTCGGGTGACAAGTTGAAGCCACCGTATCCGATGGATGTTTATTTGTTGTGCTTCGCCCATGGTAATAAACAGCTCATAGAACCCGTGCCTCGTTCGTATTTGCTAGTCGTAGTCATTACTAACAAGACCGCAACATCCGGTCCAAGTCCGGTTCTAGTCCGCCGGGAATACTCAAGGCAAGTCAAGTCGACACCACCGATTCGCTGCTCTTCCCATAAACTGTTGCTCATTTGTCTGATTTATAGCCCGTGTGCCCGGTTTGGAAATATTTCGTTATCCGTGCTCCCTTAATTACTTCAGATCGATTCAGGCCTCTTAATAGCTTATAATGCTTGAAGCACGGCTCAAACCACCTCCTTTCGGGTGGTTTGTCCAAGCAGATAATGTATTCAGTCTCTTTTTATCCCTCTATTTCGTGTTTTGCGATCCAGAGGCTTGTCGTAATCATCGACCTTCGTCGTAATCATCGCCTATCTACATAAATAATAACCACATCACCACTCGTTATCTGAAGTTAATCTTTATGACTTATATTCCGTAACTACACTTTTTACATACAAACGGTTGCCCGAACATACAAATTCTTTGAAAAGGACACACTAGGTGCGAAACTGTTTCGTCGTTTTCTAGGCACAGTGTAATGTTTTTTTCTCAATAGGGTTGAGCTGTATCTAAAAGTTTTCCATCAATGGAATCCACCGCATTCAATGCAGTCGTCTCAAAATTCTACACTGAGAATCAGTCGTTGCTTTCGGTACTCGGTAGTTTTGTACGTATTTTTCTTTTACAAAAACAAAATACGCAAAAAACGACTCAATACCGAACTAACAAAGTAACGAGCTCGGTGTGAATACCCCTAATATGTAATCAGTTTCGGTAAATGAAAGGTTTAGGCAATGAATGAAGTTTTCTTTCAAACATTTTACAGGGACGCGTATGGCATATGTGCTTTTTAAACCTGGAAGTTCATATGTACTTCGTCGGAATGACAACCAAAGTTTTTACCACACCTGATCAGTCAGAACTTGTTTAATTCATTAGCCAAGAAAACCTTTTTTATTCCAGCACACACCAAGCGAAACACAATGTAACAAAACAAAACATTTCCTTTTTTCCCTTGTTTCGTTGGGTATGCGTTGAAATAAACAAAGAAATGAATTTGCGACTTCCTTTTTAGTGTTGTTCCCGATGTTGGAGGCAGATGATGAAACTTTCGATTCACATTAATTGAAAATGCAGTTTCTTAACAATTCCTGTCTTCATAATTATCTGTGTAGTGTCATATAAAATAAAACGGCATCAAACTATTATTTTCGAAAACCAACGGCCCAGCTTTCGGCAGGCGCGGATCCAGAAAAATATTTCGGGGGGGGGGGGATTTTAAAAAGTAATTCCTTAAAATTTATAAAATGTCTTTTAATTTGTATGTAGTTTTATAGTCGATCCACATATTTCGGGGGGGGTTTCAACCCCCAAAACCGCCCCCCCTGGATCCGTCACTGGCTTTCGGTAACGAAATTTGATTTTCTATTATATTTCGTCTTGTTTTTCGTTTCGATGTATGTATGCGGTGTGGATTGCGCCATTAGAAAATACGCATTTATTACACATTTATTGACAACGGCGCTCGTTTGAAACAAACTTGTTGCATTCAATTTGTGTTGCCCGTACACGGTCGCCGTATGGCCAAACTTTTGTTAACCACAATTGTTTTGAAAAGTAAAGTCACCAAACATAAAAGATTAACCTATTTTAGTTAAAAGTAACCAACTGTGTGCTCCTATGTAAAGCCATGTTTTGCCGACAACTATGCATGGAACGCATTGCAACAAAAACATGTGTTTTGTTTTGCTTGTTTCGGGGTGTGCTGCCTCATAAGAGGCAATGTGCTGTCTTTTTATCAAACAAAATATAACGTTTTGTCTGATGTTCTGAAAGTTCAAAATAGAAAACTTAGTTAAAAAGAGACAATTTTCCTCTTTCATTTAATACCCATATCTTCATCATCTTACATTTTTAAAGTCCTTTAAGAAGGTTTTTGGGTCAGAAAATGAAAAACTGACTATGTCAGGATATTATAAATTACGTCTAGTTTCACGTCTATATCAACATTTGGATGGGTCTCGGCAAAAAAACATTGTGTCGTACGGTGTAATAAATGTAAAGTTTGTGTTTTCACTCAGTGGATCATAACTTTGTCATTTTTCTTTGAATTCTATTGATGTTAGGCTCATTATATGCTCAAATCTTTCATCTTAGATTTTAAAACCAGAGGAGATAATTTATTTTATCTATAAAAAACATTCGAAAATTTATGATTTTTTAAATTGGTCGAAAAATTCACTTTTTTAGAACTTTCACCGTGAGTAACTTCCCAAATCTCATCGGATTTGGACAATCTGTATATCGCTGGAAAGGCTAAGGTATTATCTTCTGATCGACGGACAGTGTGTTAGTCGGATGATTCGTTTACGAGATATGTACTCATAACTAAAACAAGATTTTTCGAAAACGCTTCTTAAAAAAATTTTGGATTTTCAGTTTCCAATTCCGTGGCTCAAAGTTAGTCTTGAAAATACTTTTGTTTTTAGGTGCACGCGATTGACCCATTTTTGTCGATTAGTGTTATTTATCCATTCGTTTGACGGCAGTTTTTTATTTTTTCTATTTTTCTGTTAACTTTTTGATATTTCGCTTGTTTTTAACCCATAGCTGCCTGCTGGGTAAAATTTTACCCATGAAAATTGATTTTTTTAAAACACAAAAGCAATGGGAAAGCAATGGGAATGATCCGGAAGGTACCGGATGGGTGCCGTATGAATTGAAGCCAAGAGACGTCGAACGCCGATTTTTCATGTGTGAACAACTGCTTCAACGAAAGAAAAAGTCCATTACGATAATCCAAAACGTCGAGCAACGTATGGATACCCCGGCCATGCATCATCATCGACGGCCGTTCAGAATATTCATGGCCTGAAGGTTATGCTGTGTATTTGGTGGGACCAGCTGGGTGTGATCTATTACACCGTGCGACAAAAATTAAAAAAATTGTTCACACCGGAAAAAATCCATATGGGCGTGAAACTAGAGACCAAATATAGTAATACTGCGTACTCAGTTTTTCATTTCTACATCCTTTCTACATGAAAAATAAAAAAAAGACTTAACCTCGTTAGAATATGGCGTTATGTATATAAAATGAAAGAGGAAAGGCTCAAAAATTTAAATAAAACTGATTTTTGTATCGATTTGCAAAAAAAGGATATGAAAAAGGTCCTTTGAAAATTTTAATCCTTTATATTCTTGAAAATTTATAACGAATTTTCTTGAAAAGTAAGTATGTTGGAACCCGAAATCTCCTTGATCACGTGTCAAAATTTCATTATTCTCGCTTCATTGATTTTGTATCTACATATTGATTATTTAAAATACTGATACGCAAATAAATTAGAATTTTTGTATTTCATTAGACTTGCAGCTTCCGCCTTTTTTTTTAATAACTTTCGAACCAATAAAGTTAGAGTAATGAAATTATGACACGTGATCGAGCAGATTTTGGGTTCTAACATACTTACTTTTCAAGAAAACTCTATTTAAAGTTTCTGGGATATAAAGGATTAAAATTTTCAAAGGACGTTTTTCATATCCTTTTTTTAAAATAGATAAAAAATCAATTTTATTTATATTATTCAACCTTTCCTCTTTCATATGCATATTTCCATATTCTAACGAGGTTAAGTATTTTTTATATTTTTTTATTTTTTATCCCCTTCAAAATTTGGCAGTCCTTTTAATAGGACAAATGATGTATAAATGAAAAACTGATTACGCAGTATTACTATATTTGATCTCTAGTTTCACGCACATATGGATTTTTCCCAGTGTGAAAAATGCTGTCGCACGGTGTTATGACCTGTTGCAACCGAATGAAACGATCACAGGGGAAGTCTACC
Organism: Melieria crassipennis; assembly: GCA_963668005.1. Taxonomy (NCBI): domain Eukaryota; kingdom Metazoa; phylum Arthropoda; class Insecta; order Diptera; family Ulidiidae; genus Melieria; species Melieria crassipennis. The sequence continues at coordinate 31,733,159 of OY764963.1, read as the reverse complement.
GACAATTGATGCGTTTGAGCCGAGCACTGCGCGAAAAACGGCCGGAATATGAACAAAGGCACGGCAAGGTAATTTTGCAACATGACAATGCTCGGCCACATGTTGCACAGGTCGTCAAAACCTACCTTGAAACGCTCAAATGGGATGTCCTACCCCACCCGCCGTATAGTCCAGACCTTGCGCCATCCGATTACTATCTCTTCCGATCAATGCAACATGGCCTGGCTGACCAGCACTTCTCCAATTATGAAGAAGTCAAAAATTGGATCGATTCGTGGATAGCGGAAAAGCCGGCCGAATTTTTCAGAAAGGGTATTCGTAAATTGCCAGAAAAATGGGAAAAAGTTATAGCTACTGTCATTAAAAGCGGTGCCATCAGGCAACCCTGCTCCTGTCGGCATACTCGCCTATTCATTACACTGGTGATGGACAATACTTTGAATATTAAATTTGTAACAATTTTTTCACAATAAAGCTTCAATTTTCCCCCCAAAAAAAACCGCACGAAACCGGTACCCCTATTATTTCGTCTGATGTTTATTTTCAACACCGAAAAACATGCGTTGAACTATTTCTGATTTTGAAATATAATAATATCTCCAAGTCTAAAGTCAATGGCCCCAATAACTCACGTTTCTTGTAATCATATGTTAGCTCCGTCAGATTTTGATAGAAACATACTTGTCTAATGGCAGGGTGGGGGGTGGTGTTTTGTGTGTTGCCCCTCCCATGGAAGACTGTTTTCGCCTTCCAAACTTCTGCAGTGTCTTCCAAGCGGAAGTACTAACAATTTTTAAAGCCCTGTCTTTGCTAAAACAGCACAACCTACCTGGTGATACTGTTAGGATCTTCACGGACAGTCAGGCAGCAATCAAAGCCCTCAAGAAGGTCTTCACCACATCAAAGTGGCCTCTCTCTGCCGATCCCTGTTCAATGGTCTGTCCCCGGTCAATGGGCTCTCTGCTGGAAATGGCAAACCTCTGAGAGTAAAAATTGCTTATGAAAGAGCTCCCAACCTGCCGTTCGGAACCGGCATAAAACTGTAGGTCCCTTCCACCCGCGTGCAAATTCACACGCACAACACGGGTGGTTGCGTTGCCCATGTTTTTCCCCCTTTACACCCCGCATTTCAAAAAACGACGGAGGTTCATTTTTTAAATTAACCCTCAGTTAAAATGTGATGGGCGATGATGAATCAGATAGTCAAACAGAATTCACGAAAGAGGAAATATATTTCAAATAAATTGAGAAAAACTCTGAGGTAAGTAATTTTTTTTAAGCTACTTTATACAGCTTCGCAGTCCATATTTTAATGGCGTTTACATAAATATACAGATTCCTTAATAATTAAAAACTATCACAAATTATCCTAAAACTAAGCAAGGGAAGCTCGCGTTTTCTGCCTCACAATATCGGATAGCTACACTCGCTGGCAATGCCGCAGAAGCTGTCACGATTGCGCGGCAACTTCATAAAGCCGTTCTCACCCCAGTTTTCCGAATACGAGTTCTTTATGATCCAATAGTCGCGTCCGTTCTCGGTACCGTAGCCGACCACGACGATCGAATGATTCACCTCGTCCTGGTTGCACTCATCGTCGTCGTAGATGCCGCCCATGTATTGTTCAAAAGAGATCGGCGCTCCGTTAATTGAGCACGCCAGCGGGCCCAACGTGGCGATGACTTCTTTCATTTTGTCCTCGTCGCCGGGCTTAATGCGAGCGTAGTCGCGTATTTGAATGCCTTTGCCGGATTCGTTACGGTGGCATTGGGCACTCTCCATTTGCGTGTAGGGATAATTGTTGGCCACCGAAATGCCGTGGTCTCGAATGTACTCGAAGCCGTACTCCTGGAAGCCACCGTCGCAGCCCATATTGCCGTACTCCTCGGCGCAGTCGACAAGGTTTTGCTGCGAAAGCGGCACCAGAATGCCGGTGCGCCGGAATAAGTGTCCCTCGAGGGCGCCGGCTGTCGCAAACGACCAACAAGAGCCGCAGTCAAAGCCTTGGAAGCCGGCCGGCGTGACGCCGCCCTTTTCACGCCAATCGAACGATTCTGGCAGATTGTCGTTGTTGGTTTTGGCCGTCACAAAGTTTGTGTGCTTTGAGGTGATTTCCCTGCAAAAATTACGAAACCGGTTTTCTTTTTAAAATGTGGTTAGCTTGCTTCTGATCTAAATAATTTAAGCGAACTAATAACGTTTGTCCATTTTAAAGTAGTATTTTTAGTCACACTTCGGGTTCGTGATGCCGAAGTGTGACTAAAGATATTCTCGGTATTGAAGATGAGAGGTGATATAAACAACTTTGCGTCTAGACGTTCTTATACATACGCGCACATACAGCTAAGTACCTCACCTATAAATGTAATTTTTTTGAGGTACTTAAGCGGGCGGGAGTACTTAAGTAAGTGCACATAGCACATTGTATCCACAAATTTTTATTACTTAACCGGGATAGGTAGTAATGAGAGAAGGTATTTAAGCGGGTTTCTCTTGTACGTAATCATTGGAGAGATCTTATTGATGAGATTTCTTAAGCCTGGTGGAAAACAAAATTTAATATTTTTAAAAATTAAGAACGCAAAGAGGTTTGCTCTGACTTGATAGTGGCCCCAGAAGTGCTTTAATTTATAGAAAGTAAACACTTATTTAAAATAGTTCAATTACAAATTATTCGACTTCAAGATTCGAGTACTCAATAAAGTTATTTTTATTAACATTTGCAATAGAAACACATAATAAAACAGTCTTTTCCACGCAGTTAACGCGTCAAAGCAAAAACAAAAAATATTAAATTAAGTGTTATAAGAGTTGAATATTTATTACTACTATTTATTTGTTTTATTTCAAATATTTAGATTTTACACTAAAAATGCATGACTAAAATCAATAAGTGATCAAAATTAATTATTGATTACATTTAGAAAGAGGGGAAAATATATTTGCCTCGCTTTCAATTCTTTTAAGGGGGTACTTCAAGTACTTCAGATTGCTTCAGTACCAAATTTTCTTTTGACAAATTCATTTTTATTGGATATACCACAAGTAACAGAATGGCTTAACACAGAACTGGGTATGCTGGGTATGATATGTCTCATAAATTGGTGACTGATTTAAGGTTTTAACCCTTTCAATACTGCGGGGATATATAAGTCTCAGATAATGTTCAAAAATTACTGGTGCGAAAAGTATTCGCTTTTAAAGTGCTGGGATGGGACTAAACAATAGTCTGTAGTCAGTACTTCACAACACGTTTTTTAGGTAGCATAACTTAACTACTTAATTCATACTTGGTATACGTTCAGAAGTGTAAGCGTGCTCTTTGTGAATAAAAAAAAAAAATCTGAAATTATGTAAACATGTTCTTTTACTTATTTACAGCACATTTAGTTCAATTATACAGAAATATCTTCACTGGCCAAAAGTGGTATTGAAAGGGTTAAAGGTGTCCTCACATCAGAGCAGGTAAAGTAGGGTAAGTTGGTGAGAAACATGTTTTAATTAAGTCCCATCAAAGTCGTTCGCTTTTTTGTTTTGATCAATTTTGATTTATTTATTTGAATTAATTTTCAAATAAATAATGAATCAAAAGTTGCCGCATTTTTTCATACTCTATGCATAAAGTTCTATGACTTACTCGCCCCCAAATGTTATCTTCGAACCGGTCATTTTAGAAACCTCTGTGCGCGTCAAATCGGCCAAAGGATTAATAGCCATGCGGAATGAGGCCAGGCCCGCTGCTGCATATTTGTTGCCCGTGTCGACCAGGGCCTTCTTTCCAATAAAGATCGACTCGCGGAATTCTCGCTCCTTTGCATCTGGGTACACTTTGCCCGTTTGCGCCAGGTAATCGTCAAAGTTCTGCACGTCACATAGTTTGGGGAAGACTTGCAGCGCTACGGTTACTGTAGAGCCGTAGAGCACCACAAGTGCCAGCGGCAGCAGCGGGGACCAGCACTTAAACATGTTAATTTCGCTCGTCTATCTGTCAAAGTAGCGTGAAGCAAACGCAATTAAAATGTGTTAATGAAATGCAAGCAATCTTGAATGTGCCGTAGCTGGGTTCGTTATTAAAAATCAAAAGCGGCGCACACAACAACAATGAGTGAAAAGAACGCAAAACGCACATCGCGGCTACTGTGTCTGTAAGCTCGCAAACTCGCTGGCTGAGTTCACAGCTTCCGCGTTATTTCCTAAGAAATCTGTAAGCGTCAACGAACCCATGCCACTTAATAACAAGGTGTGGATTGGCAGTAAAAAGTATTTATTAAGCATTAGGTGAACGCGGCCAGCAGCAGCAGCGGTAGCAAATCATTGATGATGCTGGGCGAATTCAGATCTCGGCGATTGTGCGGTGACAGGTGAGCGATGCGCGCTGTTCGGTAATAATGACGTAAGTTGTTGGGCTTCACCGCCAAGTGACCGTGCCAGACGATAATGACAAATCGGTTTTTCGGCGTTGCGCTGACCAAACTTGAACTTCATTATATATACAAAAGTTTCACTTTTCCTCCATTTCCGTTTCGATAATTAGGTAATTTTTGATTGTTAAATGCATTTTTTGCAGCAAACTAATGACATTTTGGTTATGAATGTTACGTCTGAAGTTGTGGAAATATTTATAAAAAAGCATTTCTATTTCGACAAACAACAAAAAAACAAGACAATTTTATTTTTTCTACATAGTCTCCTTGTAAGTCTAGACACTTCTCTCAGCGATGCTCTCTTTTTTGGGCGAATGTGGGCAAACGCGATACCTCATAATAATTTCTAAATCCATAATCAATATGTGACAAATACGTTGTTTGGACATATTCATAACCTATGCATCTCTCTTACTTTAATTCGGCTATTGTCTAACACCATTTTCGGCGGTTGCAGTTTGAATTTTTACATTTATTTTCATGTCGACCTCAATGTTTATTAGTTATTATTGTTTTTGTTTGCGACGTTTTGTTGTTGAAACTGAAGTGATAGTTAAGAGTTAAAAATTTCCTTCGGCTTCGTTTACTGTGACAAGATAAAAATCTCCAAACGTGGTGCTTGATGTTCAAAACGCAAATTATTTGTTATGTTTCAATTAATTTCGTCTTTGCTTATCAAAAGTAGCTTCGGGAAATTATTTCCCCGAGCAAAAATTATTTAGATACTAGTCGAGGAAAAGTGAAATAAACAACAATAACAAAAACACGAAATATGGTTCGCACGAGTATTGTTATGTAGTTATTTGGCAACTTAACCCTTAAATGACTCTTCATTAAATGGATAACTCAACCAAATCGTTTAACGTGTGTACTACAAACGCTGTTCGAAACTCAGAAGTATTCAAAAATGAATTTTCATTCAAATTTTCGTAGTCTTCAAGAAAATGCCAAACAAAAAGGTTGGAAAACCTAATTTAGCAAATTTTTTAATGCCTTTCGAATATTTATGAACTGTTTGTGTAAAATTATTTATTGCATTATACTAATTAAACGTGACAAGGAAATAATTTTTTACACATATACTAAAAATTGCTTACTATACTTTGGATTAAATTTTGAAAAGCACAAATGTTTCAGTATTAAGTGATTATCTTACACAACTCATATTTCTCCTATCAAAATAGCTGCTCATGAGCATTTAAGGGTTAAGCCGTTGTCGAAATGCGATTAATAAATAGGTACCTTAAATCACATTATTAATGTTAATTTTGTCCAAAAATATGTACATCGCGTGCATATGCATGACTAATTATCATTGTAATCAGATATGTATGAGATTTTGCCAAATTACACTTTCATACTTTTATCAACACAACGTCGGCAACTTTTGTGTTAACAGTTTCACTGGCAAAGTTCACGAACCGGTCAAACACTTTTAAAATGTCACTTGCCACACAGCCGTGCACATGAGCAAAACTAAATATTCCTGAGTTTTCTTGGATGCGTTTTGAAAAAATCACTTTTCACTTTACCGAATTCGTCGAGCCCACACGCTGGAATTTGTAAACCTCTGTCGCAGTAAATCGCTCGAAGATTCCGTCTCAACAATTTAACTCTTGCCGCAAGCAGCGCCACGCTTTGTCACATGCGAAGATTGAATCGAAATAAACCGATTTTTAACGTTGTAAATACTTTTATAACACGCTTACGATGAGTTTGGTTTGGTTGTCGATTTGGCCACACGACGCGAAGACACCAAAAAGTCAAGTCCAGCTTCAGCCGACATTCGAAAGCGAAATACGCGCCTGTCTGTGTTATGTATAGATATATTGTACGTAAATAAGTATGGGTGTATATTTGTATGTATTATATCGTGCTTGCATAGATACAGTAACAAAAAGTTCGAAATAATTTAATTAATGTAAATTTTTTGTGTTTACTTTGTTGATTAATTTTCGAAAATTTTCATCTTTCCATGGTGACTCGGCGGTGGCTCTGGTGTGCGCAAGCGTCTGCATTGAACGCGCTGGAGCTGATATTTCGACAATGTAACTGACGACTATGCGGCACGTTCACCTCCGCTTCGAGCAACAGCACCCATGACTGCCTAGGTATACCTATACCTGTCTGCATTTGCCCACCACTTGAAATTTTACCGTGAAACCAATCATATTACGTTCATACAATTAAAATCGGAGATTGGTCACTTATACACGTGTTAACCTGATTTGTGGCTCCAAAATTTTTGTATACCAAACAAATCAAATTATGAAATAAAAATTGCACTTTCATTTTGCTTTTTGCTGAGATCCAAATAATTCGCCTCATTTGAGTTACACTCCGTGCAATCGCATTACCATGTGGGCACATACATATGTTAAATACAATACATACATACTAGGCATCGCAATCCCGGGATCCCCGACATTTTCCAGTCCCGAAAATCCCGGGATTCAAACTCTCCCGGGATTTTTGGGATTGCATTTAAATGAAATTGCTAACTTGTAATACTTCATTAAAAAAATTTTGGAAAGTTCAGACGAAATAAATTTAATGCCAAAAAAAACTATTCCTTATCTGAGACTTTGATAAAAGAAATTGACGTTTTTTGCAATGGAGGGGATAGAGGGCGTCTTTTGCAAAAGGCTTATAATTATTTACTAAACATTCAACCAACAAGTGTTGAATCGAAAAGACGTTTCTCTTCAGCAGGGTTTATTTGCAATAAATTTCGCTCTAGATTAGAGGACAAAACACTTAATTCCTTAGTATTTTTAAGATCTCCGTTTTCATTTAATCAAAACGCTTAACTTTTTTTAAATCGAAATCGAAGTTAAACTAAAAGTATAAACAAATGAACTATTTTATTTTCGAACGTCATAACTCAAATAAAAAATTTTCGAGTTTATGGCAACCCTGTGTGTTTCTGCATATGATCGATTATCTGTCAAAACCACGTTGTAAAAAATTCGATACTTTACTCATATGATGACATAAAAAATGGTAGAAACGTTGAAATGCCTGTAATGGTAAACTTTAAAATTGAATATTCTCGGAATGATGTAGTTTTGAGTTATGACGTCCTTGCAGCAAAGGAGCGATATGTTACAAATCAATAAGTATGTTTAAGTGTTATTTTTGGATAAAACGAAATGTTATTAAACTGAAGTTAAATGCTGAATGAAAATGTATAAAGTTAAACAAATGTGATTAAACTCAAGATAAAAAATCTTGAAATTAACAAAATGTGATTAAACTGTGTCCATTTTTATGGAAAATATATGAAAAACATGTACTCGTATTTATGCAATTTGGGAAAATTTGGGTTTTATTTAAAAAATTTGTTATATGAATCCCGGGAATCGAATTTTCGATCCCGAAAATCCCGGGATCGCAAAATGGCCAAAAATTGCGATTCCTTATATATACATACCTATAGTGTCGATGAATATGACTATTTTTTTAATATGTAAGGGAAAGCTGGGATACTGAAATACTGTTTATGTTGTATCAACCTGCAAGTAAATGGATGGAAAAAGTGGAATTTTGTTTACTACTTAATAAATAGGACTGGGACGGTAGCTGGATAATGAAACTAAGACCTAGTTACCTGCAACAATCCCGTGTTGTGCTTGTGCTTTTATTCGCAATCTGAACGGCTGGTTGGGAGCTTTTGCATAGGCAAGTTTACTCTCAGAGGTTTGCCATTCCCTGCTGGGAGAATAGCCCCAAAAGAAAAATTGGTAGCCCACATTTATAGTGTTTAATATGGGACATACTACTGTGTCCAAAAAATAAGGTGACATTTGAATTATTGATTATCGTGGTGTTGTGCATTATGAATTCCTTCCGCCGGGCCAAACAGTCAACAAGGAATATTATTTGAACGTTATGAATAAATAAAGAATTTTCAAAATAAATACAATGTCACCTTATTTTTTGGACACAGTAGTATGTTTCCCACATGAACTATATTCTCCCTAAGATACATTTTTAGTGACACATTTTACTCTCTTAAAATGTTAACAATTCATAATGGACCCAGAATGATGGGTCCATTATGACCGCTTCCGCTTGGGGAAGTTTAGGCCACGCTTCTGTACATATATGTATACATTTGCGCGACAGCCTAATGGCCCACAGTTTTTGCAAACAAGTGTGTTGTGGCAGAATCTGTAACAAAATTGTTTCGAAATTTTGATAAGGAAAAACCAACGAAACACAAAAGTCGATAGATACTCGTATCATTAAAAGCTTTCTTGACTTATTTCACCTTTCTTGCATTTTTAAACTAACGTGTAAATTATTGGAAAAGGGTTTGAAGAGCCATCCATCCAAGCATCCCTTGCTACTGCCGTTCATTTAGATGGTCTTAGTTCTGGGTTCCATGCTCCATATTCGCAATGTGGAGAGGCTAACTCTCACTTCATTCACTTAATTCACTTTATTGGTTCACTTCACTTTTATATTATAAAACATTTTTTTCAAAAGAAGAAAGTGAAGAGAAAAAAGTGAAAGACGACAAGTTGTTCTAGGATTTTTTTCTGTAGCTTGAAGATTCCATATTTGACGCCATTTAAATTACAATTACACACAAGACCAAGAACTCCCTTTTCCCCTATTATTGCAGTAAATTTACAAGTGTTCAAAAGCTTAAAGCGCCCACGGGTTCAACGCAAATGTTCCGCAACCATGACGTTAAGAGTGTACAAACAAAATACAAAAAAATCAAATACGTTATGTGCGCCGTTTTTAGAGGGCACTGTGGTAACATGGCTCACTAGAAATGTGGTCCCTCTTTCTTGTCTAAAATGAATATAAAAGGTCTCGGTGGGCCATTCAAGTGACCAATGGATACAGGATAGTGTGGTGGGGGACGAGAATTGCCACCATTTGACACAACTGATATACCTCTAATATTGAATTCGTCCTTCACATTCTTTCTTACATCAATTAACGAATATATATTTATTCCACATCTAATATTTTAAATAAACACATTAGAGGCGATATAGACAAAGCGATATACGGTTGAGACTCGTAACTTGTTTGATTCCCTTTATTGTTTTACTAAAATTTTGTTGTTTTTTGTGAACTACTTTATTTTTAATAGCTTATTTATTGAAATTGTTCAAAGTTTTTATTCGTAATGTTATTACCTTGCGCCTAGTACTAGATAGGTTAATATAATTCTCAATATCTTTTGGTTGGTAGACACAAAATAAACAAATAAATACAAAAATTTGTATAAAAAATTATATCGTATTTTTAAATAAATCGTAAATGATTAACTTTCACATCGATTAAAGCAAAGTGGCGGCCACATTACCACCACGTCCTCTATAGCATTGCTAACGGCTGAGTACGCTGACCGGAAGATGGGTTAATTGTGTTTCGTTTGGTGCAATCAGCCGACGTTGGAGAAAAGAGAAATGTTGCATGCTAACAGTAACATACAAGATAGGAAATATTCGTACAATATTTGGCTGCTGTTGGGACTCAGTTTCGGTGTGTGTTAGACGTAATTTGATGCTACGCAATGTTTTTATGTCCTCGGATTTATCGATGAAATTAAAATTACGTCACAATTGGTGTCGTATAAAGTGAAGAAGAATCATGAAAACAGTTTAACAAGCTTCTTATTAAAATAAATAATAAAAACATGATTTTTAATTACGTATATTTCTTTTCTATTGAATTACGACTTATTAGCATCTCAATTTTATGTAAGACTAGTTAACCCGGCGAACTTCGTCTCAACCTGAACCAACGCAATGCCTGGCATTAATAGGGGTCATCCCCTGCGCGTTTGTTTGAGGTAAACCATGCCAATTTCAAAAACCAATTTTTTTTAGTTTAGTTTTTAGTTTCATTGCTGTGTGACTTATAGTTCAGCGGAATATTTGGTTCACAAAAAATGTGGCACGTCCCGTGTCCAACGCCCATCAAATCTTACTAGTAGAATGTCTCATCTATGGGCAGTAGCGGCTTAACGGGGGGGGCGGAGGGGCGGACCGCCCCGGGCCCCGGGCTGCGGGGGGCCCCCGAGAGAAGCTTGTATATAAAAATTTAAAGTTTTTCACTGCTGAAATTTGTAAAAAACTATTTGCGCTCCACAATGGTTGTTGAAAGGTTGCTTGCCACTTTTATCAATTGAAACAGACACAGTATCGACAAATGACTTTGAAATTGCAATAACAAATTCAGTTCAATAAAAGCAAGAAAACATAATTTCTAAATAACAATTGTTTGCAAATTTTCAAAAAATTTTCCCTCGAAGATTGCAATATTTAATTTTTAACTTAAAATTTTGTGCAAAGTATGCAAATACAAAATTCTAAGTTAAAAATTAAATATCGCAATCTTAGAGTTTACAGTAAACAAGTGCAAATTAAGCAATTACTTAACCTCATTAAACTTTGTAGACGTCAAAGAAATTTACAGTTATTATTATTATTTTTATAATTATTGGTTGGATAACAACACATCGTCCCGGAAATCCGGTTTTCTTCTTTGATAGACTCTTCTACGAAAGCAATTCTATGCTCCTTGTAAGTAAGCTACTGCTACTGGGTTTTATAAAATATTTCTTTACATTTCTAAACTACTCGACACGAAAAATGCACCTAAAAATAAAAGTGTTTTCTAGACTGGAACTTTGAAATAGAATAAAATTTAGATGTATGAATCTACAGACTGAAATCCAAATCATGTATGTTTTCCCTACCTGACATATTTTGGTGCTGAAACTTCAAAATTGAAAATTTTGTTAAAAGGATGTCTTTCATTTGATACCCATATTTCCATCAATGCACAACCGCATATATTTAAAAAAATTTTTGAAATGTATATGTCCTTAAAATTTTAAAGTTTTTTAAAAAGGACTTTGGGCCAGAAAATGAAAAACTGACTATGCCAGATTACTATAAATTATCTCTAGTTTCACGTCTATATCCAAATTTGGATGGGTCTCGGCAAACAAATTTTTTCGCACAGTGTAATAAATGTAAAGTCGGTGGTTTTACTCACTGCATCATAACCTTGTAATTTTTCTTTCAATTCTCTTGATTTTAGGCTTAATATTTGCTCAAAAAATATATAATAATAATATATCTTTCATCTTAGATTTTAAAACTAGGGGAGATCATTTTTTTTTATCAATAAAAAAATATTCGAAAATTTATGATTTTTTGGTCGAAAAATTCACTTTGTTACAACTTTCCTTTGGGGAAGTTACTGACAAGTAACAACAATCTATATATCACTAAAAAGGCTAAGGTATTATCTTCTTCTTGAACGACGGACAGCTCGTGTTAATCAGTTAATTCTTTCAGGAGATATGTACTCATAACTGAAACAACAGGGAAAAAAACTCGTTTTTCGACGATTTTTTGAAAACGCTTCTTAAAAAATTTCTTTTATTTTCAGTTTCGTGTTTAGCGGCCAAAGTTAGTCTAGAAAACACTTTATCTATGCACGCGATTGGTTACTTAAAAACCTGCTCGGGTTACTTAAAATAATGGCCAGACTGTAGTAACGAAGCAAGATTTTCTGTTTTTTTTTTAGTTTTAAGATGGCTTTTTGAAATGACGAGCTTGCTCTCCCAAAAGTTTTCCTAATTTCACGAAAGTTTTTATCAAATTTGGAAAGATTTAGTAAGATTATCCTTTTATCCAATTTTCATTTTTTCTCTGGGATTCTATTGCTTTCTATAAAATTTCAAACACATATACGTTTCAAAATAATTTGTCCCTTTACTGTCCAATGGAATACAAATTAAAAAAAAATTAAAAAGCATAACCGGAAATTCCAGTTATTAGTTTTGTACGCAAACTTATTCTGCACCGTTTGTTTGGGCCCCTCAGCCGTCGCCGCCCCGGGCCCCCAAGCACCTTAAGCCGCCACTGTCTATGGGACGACGGGGTGAGTCATCTGTGGGACGACAGGGTACAAAATTTCAGTGTTGTACAACTTACAATTTCGAAGATATTCTACATTAAAGATTTGGCTTGTATGGGCGATGCCACGCCCCCTTGTTCAATACTCGCACCATTCCCTCTGTCGAAGGACATGACTAAATAGAGATTCAACTGTACTTGATTGACCATAACCACCCGTTATCGGGCTACGGACTGCCGTAAAAGCTCCCTCCAGATAATGAATAAAATAAATTCTATGACTAGACTCGAAAGACTCGTGCGCCTTTTCCAATTGGTCACGCCAAGAGATGATAGGGCGTCTTAAACGTGGTATTTCCACCGGCCCCTCCCATCGTCGTTGATTTCCAGCTACCGGGCATGGTCAAGCACTCGCCCATGTCTTATACAGCTCGTACGATCGAACATATTCGTGCATTTAGTGGTGGCTTATGCGTTAGAAATTAAAGTTTTACCGGATTTTTAGTAAAAATTTCATGAAATTTGGTGCACTGTAAGCGAAATTATTGCATCTGAAGTGAAAGTATGTTTGTGTCATCGTACAAAAATGAGCATCGAACCCAAGACCCAATATTTTAAAAATGTTTAAACTTTAACCGAAGCATTTAAATTGATGAACCAAGTTTATGGTGATGATTGTTTATACCGTGGTGGAGTTCATAAGTGGTAAACGTGATTTAGAAACGATTGTCAGGACATAAATGTGACCAACGTGTTAGCCAACTGAAATCCGCGATCGCCGTAGATTAAATCAAAACTGGGCGGTAATTCATAAGAGAATCGCCAAAATCTTCATTGAAATGCTTGCAATTGGATTTAACCTTCGATTTACTCATACCCACCCGGGTGATCTTTTTAATATTCATGTTTAATATCTGCCAGAGTATTTAGCTACGATTTCGAATAACTGTCCAAATTTGAAAATAATATTCAATAACATGAACAAATATTTCTTTTTAGAAACCCTACCCGGGTACCTCATCATGTATTCAATAAACCCTCTGGAAAGACATTTTCTAACATATTCCATTACATTATTTATTTATTTTTTTTGCTTTAATCGAAAGATATATTATCCGAGAACATTATTGCAAAGTTTCAAAGTCGAACTCTGAAAACTTTCGGAACACAGTTCTTTTCATCGACGCGCGCTCAGCCACACCAGGTATTCCGAATAACTTTGGAACACGTTTCCTCATAAACACGTTTTTGTAGTCCGTCCACATGATAAAAAAAAAACTACTGAACCGATCTACACGAATATATACTCGTTTTGTAGGATATTGAACAGAGACGTGCATGAACCTCTGAAATCTATTAAACAATTTTTTTACTGTTTTTTTAATAAAAACAAGTAAGAAAAAACGAACTTTTTTGTAGTTTATATGGCTTCGTTGCTAAATTTTGAAAATTTTTATAGTTTTTGAGGTTCACGCACTTGCGACAAGCCTGCTGATTAATTTGATATATAATTTGTATGTTTCAGACTTTAACTTCGGACGGCATCGTGTGGACGGGAAGACGTCTTTTTTTTAATTTTTTAATTTTTTTGTATGTATAACTTTTTTTTTTGAACTAATACCTACAGATGTTCCAAACGGATTGTTCCTGTCTCTTTCTTTTTTTGTACAGTAAAATAAAGAAAATTGGTCATTTTTTTGAGCGTTTCATGGAGTGCCCCCCTTAGCATCTTAATAGCATACATTTATCGCATTTTTACTGAACATTTTACTATCGAAGGATGCCATCTCATCGAACGACACTTGCTTTGACTTTTTTTTGTTTACTAAAAGTCGAATTTTAACCATAAACCACTACATGTCCTAGACGAACCAAACTACTCTTAAGACACGTTTTTAGATCATGCAAATCGCTGTATTGAGCCTAAACGGGACTATTAAAAAAAAAAATTAGTTTCGCCAAAAAAATTTTTTAGGCTATGGGGAGTTCTGATACCCAAATCCACCCTTGGCTACGCCCCTGGTGCTGGCATTCATCAGCTGTTCACTGTTTTCGCTCTTTTCCCGATATTAGGGATGAGTGTGCAAACTAAAATGCCACCAGTTGCCTTTCAATTGTTTGCTTTTTAAAATATGTTTTCATGACTTAATTTCCTGCGTTAATTACACAACATATTAACTTTTTTTAATTAAATTAAAAGCATACCCAAGGATTCTTTCGACACTTTTGGGCAAAAAAAAATGCAAATAAAAATAAAAATGTCTTTGGTCACAAACATTACTCACACCAGCAACTCTAGAAATTTGAAATAAACTAGAACAACAACCCCGTTTCAGAAATTTATATGGAGGAAAATCTACGTTCTTAATCAACCTTGGGGCCTACTAGTAGGCCCCAGGGTTACAGTTAAGTAATAAAATTAGTGAAATTCTGTGCATGTAGTGGTATCAGCACTCCCAGTTTCCACCTTATCACTGTTGTCGTTTCAGACTTCATCCGAGCAACATTACGCTCGTTTCTTGAGCGGTTGCACGCATTTTGGCATACTGAGTATTTTTTGCGTCTTTTTTATAAAATGTATGAAATCGAAACACAGTTAAGGGGGGTAAGGGTTTACACTTTCGAAAAATCGAATTTTTTTTTGGTCTTATCTTATTGTTAAACATTTCAAGAATATATTCTCAAAATTTTAAGTCGGTCGGAGCAAAACTCTTGAAGTTATGGTCTATAATTAGTCCCCTGTCCTTTAGTGCAGGTATACAGCTGATTCTCTTCTATTGTTCTGGTCTCAAAACTACTTTTTCAAAGTCCGTGATCACTGTCATTTGAAAACTACTAAACTGATTCATTTGAAACTTGGTGCACATTTTCTACATATAAAATACCTCCCCCAACGTTTAGTAAACAATGTTTTTTTTACATTAAGGGGGTTTCCCACCCACAAAGTGGCGGAATTTTCCGTGGAAAATAGCAGTTTACTCTTTAGATGGCCACCAAAAATTTTTAAATGAAAAAAAAAAAATAATCGGAGAACGTTGGGGGGAGGATTTGATAATACTTTGACTAAATTTTAATGGTTTTTGATTTCAGATAATTTCCGACCGAGATACAGTGATCACCGCAAATTGTATTTTTTCAAAGACGTTCTGGGGCAAGCTCTGTCACCGGCTTGTTTTGTAATATTTCTGCATGAAAAAATTACGGAATATTGTTAAAAGTATGCTTAATTATGTACAAAAGGTTTAAATAAATTTGATCAATCCATACTTTCAAAAAAATTCATAAAAAAAGTGTTTTTACGCTGAAACCCTTAATTGAATAATAATTAATTGACTGGCACGACAGCCCGCTTACGCGAGACTAAGGCCTAGCTTCCCGCAACCACCCGTGTTGTGCGTGTGAATTTGTACGCGGGTGGAAGGGGCCTACAGTTTTATGCCGGTTCCGAACGGCAGGTTGGGAGCTTTTTCATAAGCAATTTTTACTCTCAGAGGTTTGCCATTTCCAGCTGAGAGGACAGCCACCGAAAGAGAAAACGAGTTTTCCCGTTATTTTTTTTTAGGTGTTATTACAGGCAGTATTGAACCTGGGGTTGCTGCCTTCGACTCGCGGTCCAACGCACTAACCAATTGAGCCACGGCGGCTGCCGCTGAAACCCTTACCCCCCACCCCCCTTAACTCTTAACACACAAACATTTTGAAGTCTTGCTGCACATAAAATGTTGTAAAGATAACTTTTTCAAATCAATATGTTAAAGCTAATTAATTGAGACTCTGATTTTGTTCAGTGCTTTCTACGCATACATTGGCAAAATGCTGTCAAAATGTGTTAGCGCCCATCACTGCTGTAGTAGCACCTGTTGGCAAGAGTAGTCCTTTATCTCCAGGTTGACATCACTACTGCTATTTAAGGCTGTGCCAAGGTAAACGAATTCCTTACTTACTTATTTACTTAACTGGCCATAACAACCCGTTATCGGGTTACGGCCTGCCGCAAAACTTCTCTCCAGGCGCCTCTGCTTTGCGCGCGCCTTCTCCAGTTGGTCACACCAAGAGATACCAGGGCCTCTTCAACTTGGTCCTTCTACCGGAGACACGGCCTCCCTCTTCGCCGTCGACCTCCAACCATCGCATCGAATACCTTTTTCGCCGGAGCTTTGTCGTCCATACGGCAGACATGACCGAGCCAGCGCAGCCGCTGGATGTTAATTCGCTGTGCTACGTCCATGTCCTTATACAGCTTATACAGCTCGTTATTGGTTCGTATACGATAGTCGTCACCAACACGAACCGGGGCGAAGATTTTGCGAAGTACCTTCCTCTCGAACACTCCAAGGGCCGCTATGTCGTTTCGTGTCATTGTCCATGCTTCAGCGCCATAGAGGAGCACGGGTAAGATAAGCGTCCTATAGAGTGCAAGTTTTGTCGGTCGAGAGAGGTCTCTACTTCTTTACAATTTTACAATTTTATATATTTAGTAGTCTTTGAACAAATCTTACAGACTAATTAACAAAATTGAACTTAAGCCTAAACTTAAACTTAAACAGGAAAAAGAGAATAAACAAAGGAAATAAACGAGGGCTTAGGTACAGACAGATCAAACATTGAAGAGGTCGACAGCACGTTTAGCTCAGCTAAGGCTCGAGGAATAGGAGCGTTACTACCATAACGCGTCCTAGAGAACTCGACAGAAAAAGGGGAAACATGTCGGAGGGAGCGAGATGGCACATTGAAAGATATTTTAGACAGGAGAGAGGGGCAGTCAATATTTCCATTGACTATATCAAAAATGAAAGCCATGGAAATAACAGCCCTCCTGGTTTCAAGTGAATCTAAACCAAGCAGAAGACATCTAGACCTGTAAGGAGGCAGGGGCTCAGAAAAACGAATGGAGCGAAGGGCAAACTTAAGGAATCTTTGCAGCGAGCAACATCCATTTCACTAACCGCGTCAAATTGAAATTTACTTTTAGGGGCCCGCGTACGCTGAAATACGGATAAAAAAGGCGCGCTAGAAACAGAATTGGAAATGAAATGATCATTAAGAATATTGGGATCAATCCGATATGCCTCAGTCTCCTTATTACAAATACCTATTTGCCTCAAATTATTCCATAGCAGTTTCGGTGGAAGTGACGGGCTAAGTTTCGACATGAAGCATTTTTTTTTTCGAAATGCTGACAGCAGAAGTAGCACCATTCCTGGCCCTCCTATACGTTTCCCAGTTATAGGCAGTAGGATTTCGTTTCCATTTGTTGTATGCCTTATGCCTCTTCTTTAGTGCCAAGAGCACGCAATGTGTGAACCAGGGGCACGTATGAGCTGCGCCAGGAACACGTTTTGTACGAAGCGGAACATGTAGCTCAAACAAATTATTGAAAAAATCAATGAAAAAATTTAGCTTATCATCCTATAACTGACCAGAATATAAACAAAATTCATGACCTCACTTGTTTTTGGTTCTCAGCTTGACGTGAAATGCCCCATATTTTATTTAATAGACTGTTGAATTGCTACATGTATTTCTCTTTACTCCAATTATTTCATTACAACGTTTTGTTTACTAATACTACATTGTGTGTTTCATTTAAAAATTTAAATATTACTCCAAAAACCACAACCTTGATTTCATCAATCATCAAGTTTTTAAGTACTGAGTGATTCTTTTTTATGAGATCGGATTTTATACATACACTATAACACACAAAAATTGTTGGTGGAAAATATTATTTGAAGAGATACAAGTCATACAAATTTATATACCTAAACCACTCAAAATGAAATCATGTACATACATATTAGGGATTGCAATCCCGGACCAGTTTTACAATCCCGGGATTTTCGGGACTGAAAATTGCAATCCCGGGATCCCGGGATTTTTCGGGATTGAATATATTATTTTAACGAACTAAATCAGGCGTCAGTTTCAATCAAATACATTTTATTTTCGTATTAAATACATTTCTGTGTTCCTTAAAACTAAGAACAAAAGATTCATGGCAAATAACATAAAATTAATAACATAAAAATTCATTAATTTGCCAAACTACACTGCTGCACTTTTTGCATTTGGCAGCAGCTTCGCCTTTCGATTCTATCAAAAAATAGTTCCAGACAGAATGTCATTGCTGCGCTTTTGATTTGTGTGGAACAAACTTTTTTGAAAAATCTGCGGAATAAAAATAAATTAAAATACTTAAAAAATTTTGCAAATTGGCTTACCTTTACGGCTCCATCATTACGGCAAAGTAATATTATTGCATTGAAACAAGTTCAAATGTCACAGGGCGTTTGCAATTTATTTTTTGTACTAAATAAGAAGGGTTGCATTTTTCGAAATCAACGTGACAAAAGCAAAAGCTTTTGCTTTAAGCTTTTTTTTTTGTTTCGATCCCGGGTTCGGGTTTTGTCAATCCCGGGATTTTTCGGGATTGAAATTGTCCAGGATCCCGGGATTCCGGGATTCGCGATCCCGGGATTGCAATCCCTAATACATATGTATTGTATGCATATAACTTACCTTTCGCATTCATTCACACTGTGAATACAACTATTGTTTCCAATCAACGAAGCGCTCCCAATATGTGTTTTTATGTGCGGTCTTTATCTCCCTAATCAAACAAAAAAGTTGAATTGGGCCAAGTTCGTGGAGCACGGAGGCTGAGGCAGCCACCAGCCAACATCCAGCAAAAATCACCAAAACCGTGTAACGTTTATATCTGTCAAAAACAAATTAGATATGCGAAATGGCAAAAAATGTCAATATAGCTCAGCTTGTGTACTTTTCCAGTAAAATTTGGCAGTAAATAAGTTCAGGAAAGTAAGGCAGCATACCCTTACTCACATTGAAACTATCCGAAAAATAAGCAGACAGAAAATTGTAATATCTTGCAAGTTTAACTCTGGTTAACTCTCTGGGACTCTTGTTAACCGTCCCAGAAAATTTTGTTTGCTGGTTTCATTTTCTTTCAAATGTTTATAAAAGTTATTTGTTTTATAAGTGGATCATAGTCATTCATTCTTATGATTTTTTCGCTGGCTGGAAGTTATTGGCAAAAATGTCTCCAATAAAAACTTGCAAGTTGTCGCAAAATGAATTGTCACTTTACGCTCTCAGTTTCTCTCTCGTTAAAAGATATTGGGCGTACACAAACGCTATCGAATCAAAATCTTTACACATTTCCATAGTTAAATTGAGATATGTACACGTACTACTGTGTACAAAGAATACCCGGAATTCGATTTCTTTGATTATCGTGGTGTTGTGCATTATGAGTTCCTTCCGCCGGGCCAAACTGTCAACAAGGAATATTACTTGAGCGTTATGCGTCGTTTGCGTGAAGCTATTCGCAAAAAGAGGCCGGATTTATGGAGAGACAACTCTTGGTTTTTGCATCACGATAATGCACCATCTCACACGGCATTGGTTCTTCGTGAGCATTTCGCCAACTCATATCGTTCCACAGCCACCGTATTCGCCTGATTTAGCTCCTTGTGACTTCTGGCTATTCTCCAAACTCAAAAGACCACTTCGAGGACACCGTTTTGAATCGATTGAAGAGATTCAACGTTAATCGCCGCGCGCATTGAAGGCCATACCGGAAGGTGACTATTTGGCATGCTTCGAAGATTGGAAAGTACGTTGGCATAAGTGCATTGCATCGGGGGGGACTACTTTGAAGGCGATGAAATTGATTTGGAAGAATAAATAAAGATATTTTGAATTATAAACAAATTCCGGGTATTCTTTGTACACAGTAGTATGTGTGCGCATCAACAACAAAAAATGAAATGTATGTTGCGTAGCCTGTAAAATTTGATATTACCAGGTTTTTAAAAAATTTCGTATAAGTATATGGATGAGTACGATTTATAGCAGCCTTCGAAAGAAAAGTTCTCTTTATCTGGGCGGTATTCGAATTCCCCGTCCTCCGGACTTTCAAGATACAAACCACTGATGCCAAGAGGTGTCATAGTAACTTCGGAACGTAAAAAAAATATATGGATTCCCATCGACTCTTTTCAGAGTCTAGGGTCCCAACAAATTACTTTCAAGGAAATCTATCCAATGCCATTACTAAACAATCACCAGCAGCAATTTCAAATCCGACTTCGTATATCCTATGTGATAGGTATATCTCTTGTACAACTAACTTGAAAATGGTAGTCTATGGCACATTTAGCATTGCAATCTGGAGTCTTACGAAGTGATTGATTCATTAACTTTAGAACTAGCATTGAGTTAAGATCATATTATAGATTGTGGAGACTTTGTTACCTCTTTCGAATACGAGGAAATGCAAAATTCTTACTGCTACATTATCGCGAATTTATAATTCGAAATTGGGTCAGAAAACCGCTAACATAAATAACATGTTTCCACATTCTAATATCAGAATATCTCACATCACATCTCATTTGCCAACAATCCATGTACATACATAGTTGGGATTGCAACCCCGGATTTCGGGATTAGAATTGACAAAATCCGAACATGGGATCGAAACATAAAAATTGCTTACTTTTTGCTTTTGTGACCTTAACTTTGAAAAAGACAAACCTCATTTACTACAAAAAATAAATTGCATATTGCCTGTGACGTTTGAATAAGTTTCAATGCAACAATAGCACTGTTTATGTACGGGTACTCTGTACAAATTTGTACGAACTAGCTCTATTTGGGTACTTTCCCAGTAGGTAAAATCAGAAGAGTAAGCACGCTTACGCTCCCAAAAATGAAACCATCCAAAAAAGTAAACAAACAAAAATTTGTAAAAACTTGCAAGTTTAACTCTTGTTTACACCAGTATTACATTATCACATTCACAACACACAAGGAAAATGGTGTAAATACGAGGCTTAAAGAAAGGAAAGGCTGATATGTATAAAAGTTGCATTTGAGGATCAAAGCTATGGGGAAACTTGAATTATTGATATACCTATATTATATAACGTGTAAATAAATAAAAAAAACATTGATATTACTCACACCGATTTCGACTTATTTTGAAAAGGCGGAAACCGTGGCCAATACTTCCAAATAGTACATGAAGACTTACATACGATTTCACCTACTAGTACTGAACCAGAGAGATGCTTTTGATCAGAAGGTTTACCAGGTCGTGTGACCATTAAATTAATTTTTTTTCATTAATTTTATGTTATTTGTCATGAATATTTAGTTCTTAGTTTTAGAGTAAGAACACAGGATTGTATTTAACACGAAAATACAATTTTTTGATTCAAGACGTCTGATTTATCTGGGATTGTAAAATCGGTCCGGTATTGCAATCCCTAATTCATATGGACTATTTGTACGAATGCGTGCACATGAATGTAAATAAACATGTGCCCATAAAGAATATTGCGCTGCTGCGGTATGCATATGGACTTGAAATGATGTATGTGTGTACACACTACAGGGGCGTAGCCAGAACTTGGTCATGGGGGGTTTACAATTTTCTTGTTGCCAGTTTAGTATTACGTGTTTTTCAAATAGGGCATTTTGTGGTGGCTTATGTGACCTAAAGCATTGAAAATTAAATTTGTTCCCGATTTTTAGTAAAAATTCCATGAAATTTAGTGCACTGGAAGCGAAGTTATTGCATCTGAAGTGAAAGTATGTTTGTGTCATCGTACAAAAATAAGCATCGAACAAAGACCCAATATTAACTTTTGTTTTAAAAATGTTTAAGCTTTAACCGAAGCATTTAAATTGATGAACCAAGTTTATGGTGATGATTGTTTTTACCGTGGTGGAGTTCATAAGTGGTAAACGCGATTTAAAAACGATTGTCAGGACATAAATGAGGACCAACGTGTTAGCCAACTGAATTACCGCTCATCAAAACTGGGCGGTAATTCATAAAAGATTAGCCAAAATCTTCATTGAAATTCTTGAAATTGGATTTAACCTTCACTTTACTTTACTTATTTTTAATATCTGCCAGAGTATTTAGCTGTGATTTCGAATCAAGGACCGTACCGGTTATGGTTTTTACCAAAAAGGTCAGATTTTAACTGTAATCTTTTAACTTTTATTTTTCCCGACAAAAATAAAAGTTATTTTGTGCCTCTTTACCATTTCAGGCAAAAATTACTGTTATTTTTTACTTTTATTTTATCGGTCAAAAATACCAGTTATTTTGTGACTTATGTTTTTGGTAAAATCTATCAGGCAATTTGAATTTTTTCAAAGGCCGTTTGACCGACTAAAAAACTATTGATACAATTTTTTTCGTCGCACAAGTCTGAAATCTCAAAATGTGCGGTCTGTTGAGACGAAAAAAATGGTATGAAAATTGTAAAATAACAGTTCTTTTCGGTCCCTGTTTCGAATAACTGCACAAATTTGAAAGTAATTTTCAATAACATGAACAAATATTTTTTTTAGAAATTTTTTTCATGTTTAAACTTGATCCCAGGCGCTTTCGCTGCCATTTTGAATAAAACTCACAGTAAATGTTTATTGCGTACCTCATTAGGTGTTCAATAAAACCTCTGGAAAGAAATTTTCTAATATTTTCCATAGTTAGTTGCAAAATAAATCATTAAAGTTAGGCCTTTTTTCGAAAAACAAACTACCGCCAGAGGAAGATACTAAATACTGAGGTATGAAAAAATTTATATATCGTTATACCTTTATTGCGAGTTTTACTCAAAATAGCGGCGGAAGTGCCTGGGGTCATCCGGGTGACGACATTGGTAAACGACGTACACAAATATCTTTGGTAAGGCGAAGGTTAAGCATCTCAATAGCATAAATTTATCAATAGCACTTTAACTGAAGAGTTGGCTATCAAAGGATGCCATCTCATCGATCGACACTTGTTTTGACTTTTTTTGTTTACTAAAAGTCGAATTTTAACCATCAACCACTCCTCGCTTTCCCTGATGCGGCACCGTGCGATTTTCACGTTTTCAAAAAATGCATTTGCCGATGAAAGAAAGCGTTTTGAGAACGTAGAAACCATCCAAAAGGCTTGTACCGACATCTTGAACAACAATCCGGTCGACGAACTAAAAACTCTTTAGACATGTTTTTAGAACATGCAAATCGCTGTATTGAGCCTAAACGGGACTATTAAAAAACAAGTTAGTTTCGCCCAACAAATTTTTTGTTATTATTTGTTATTATAATGTTTAAAGATGAAAAGACCTTTTTGCTAATGTGCGACCGTACATACGATGCATAGTGATTGAAAATGTTGACAAATTATAGGCCATGGGGGTGGGGTTCTGACACCCAAAATCCCCCCTTGGCTACGCCCCTGACACACTAGTATCTCTGTGTGCAGAAGGCAACCTCTGCGGCAATGCTCGGTTAGCGCTGCTGGTACGGCTGCGCGTTTGAACACTCTGTGGTCCGGAGAGTCTGCGGTTCCGTGCAGACTGCCATGCGAACGACGGCTGTGTGGCGGTGCAAGATACTAATTCACACCTTTGATAATATTTTTGGCACATTTATGGTGCAAGTTCTTGTTTACCGTTATTATATTATGGCAATTACATATGCGCCAACGCTATTATCGCACCGCAATAAACCCAAAATTGTTTAACAAGATTTCAATGGCAAAATAGATTAGAATTTGTCGCTCTTGCCGTCTGCCACACCGAGCGCATTAGCGCATGCGAGAGGAAAGGAGGAGATGGAAATGGGGATGGAGAAATTCTGTGGGTAAATATGCGCGCCCAGCATTTTCGCAAGAGCGCGCAGTATAAGTACGCCTCGATGGTGATTTATCCCGTTAGTTGCGTGTAAATTTTCTTGTCGATAGAAGCAGAACGAAAGATGGTGTCGCTAAAAATTCTATTCGGCGTACTTGCAATCGTCGCGCTCGGCAGTGTTGAATTTGGTGAAGCGACATTCATTTCGCCAGTCACTCTGAATTCACAGGAGTGGATAGACTTTAAGGTAATGGAGAGCACTGGAGAATTTGGAATTGTGTCAATTTGTGCCAATTTGTTATGTTTCAACAAAATTTGTCGCCATTCTTATTTACATTTACTCAATTCTGAAGTGAAAACTGTATACTGTTATACCAAAACTAAAGGTCTTAATTATTTTTTTTTTTGTGAAAAAATTATATTCGGACTGCACATTACTTATGGCTAGATTTATCACCATTTTATACATATTAGTGGAACTTAGAAAGTATAGGTATATGATTTCACAGAATATGTATATACACACTAGAGTGGATTTAGTGTTGTATTGAGATTCTTAATAATGGGTTAGGTGAAAAAGTGCATAAGCCAAAAAATTTTGGGGCTAGGGTGGGGCTAAATGGCGTCTAATTGGGTTCAAAGTTTACAAAAAAGCTGGGAAATTCGACAAATTGCTCCACAGCTGGTCAGAAAGTGCTCTTAGAGGGTTAAAATCTATGACCGACCCCTCTAGTTTTCCTTACTGAACATTTCTTTCAAACATACTCACCCCCTATCTCCAACCCTTGATGGGGCTCCCACTGCTCCCAGGTTGCTCCCAGACGCACAGTGCTTCGACTCCATACAAAATTGTGGCAAAAATAGAAGGAGTTGTTAGATTTGAATGAAATTTCACACATATAGTAATTTTGGTCTACTAAGCTCAAAAATGAAGTCACATTTTGTATATATGTTATAGTTTCTTTTAAATCTTTTTTTTGTAAAAAAAATTTAAAATAGTTTTCTTTAATTTTAGAAAAATATAATTGTTCTAAATTTGAAGCAAACTTACTTTTAAACTTCATTGAAAACATGCAGAATTCTATGAAATTTGCTAAAATATCGAGCTGTTGTCATATTTTGTTTCAGATTATGCGTACTTACTGTTTGTTTCATAAAAGTGTATTTGAATTTAAATTACTACTGATTTATTTTTGATATATTTTTATTCACTTTCGTATTGCAAATCTGTGGAATTGTCTGCAAACGTTTCAAAAATTTGTATATCGTCTTCAGTCTCTTTTTTCTTAAAAATATATAAATCAATATTATTGTTTCTAATGGTATTGCTATTCGATTTTGTAGTTCTCTTTAGAGATATGCGCAAATCGGAACACGTAATGAGATAAGCCATTAAATCTTTATTCGTTTCTTCGCGTGAAGTTTTTCTTGTATGGCTTAAACGAAAGTGCCGAATATTTTTGTGGCTCGCCTCCAAAGCCTCCTCGGAAAAGCAACCTTGTTGAATTAAAGTTTTTATTAATGTCTTAATAAAATTTTTCTCTAATTTAACTCTTACCTATCGGTAAATAAAAAAATTTTATGACCTGACATCCATGGATTAATACTTTGTGGACAGTATTAGGCATGTTGTACTAATAGTATTTTTCTAAATATATTTCTAAGGTTTCATCAATTAATTTTTGAAAAGACTCTGTATTAGTTTTCTTGCCGCATGCCAAAACGCTCAATATCACGGAGAATTTTTGAATAAGTCCTTTATCTAACCCTGTAATTTTTGATGAAATTTCTGCATTTGCAAAACCACGTCGTGCCGTATTGCCATCGTTAGTGCTTCCGAAACCAGGTTTAATATAATCAACAAGTAAGCCCATATTTTTTCGAAATTCAGCTTGAATTTTTGTGTTTCTTTCGATAAATGTAGTTTTATTCACATCGCGCACTTGCCAAGTCTTAAAAGGCAACCGGTAGGATATATGCAACAGACACTCAAAAAAACGTATCCAGCAATGTAATAGAGAGAGTCCATACTGATAATGATTAATATTGGGCGTTTTAGTAAAATTTATGTTATTCATCTCACTTGGACATGCATTACATATGTAGCATCTACTAGTTACCTTATTGTCGGTTAATGCGTTCGCAACAGCACCATCAATCATCGTGCAGTGCATTTCACGCTTTCACGTTTAAAACACAAACAAGTAGGGCCGAAGCCAGGATTTTTTTCGGGGGGTCAGCACCCCCTAACCATCCTCCTAGCAGCGACCCTGCAAACATGTATTGAATTCAAAACATGCCCATTCTTTATAGCTCTATTGCCTTATTAACTTAAGGGATTTCTGTAAAAAAATCCACATTAGAGGTTTCAAAAAAATCAAATATTTTCCAAAGGCGCAAAAAGACGCAGCATTTTTTTTATGGGCTTAAGAGAAGAAAGCCCATTTAAAATAAGTCATATAAAGGATTTACGCCAGTTCACGCCATTCGGTTTTAATTGCCTTTCTAAATTTGGTTATTTTTCATTTTCATTGATTAAAAAAATATTTTTTGGAAAATTCGTAAAAAAAAACTAATTAATTAATTACGGGTTTTCCATTGTGCATAAATTACATGTGGACAACGATGCTGTCGGAAGGGGCGTGAAACTCATCAGAGACTATAATTACGCCTTGTGATGTACAAAACAAGGTTTGCTCCAAGCTGCCTACGCAAGGAGTACCTACCTATACCGACAAAAACCGAATCTAACAAAAATCGAATGATTTCTTCATAACACTCAATTGCAACTATATTCAAAGTAGGGAGGTTAGTGGGGTTTCGACAATACATTTTGATTTTTGCTTTGTAGAAACCCAAAAGTTGACAACGTCACAAATCCGATCGTATGGGAGACGCCCTCTGGTGGTGAATTTCTGAACTTTAATTAATTTTGTATTTTTTGTACTCAAGAATGTTGGTGATCGATGAATAAATCATTTAAATCGGTTCAGTAGTTTCCGAGATACGATGTTTTCTCGCTTACTTAACTACTACATCTACAAGTGGGGAGCGAATGGCATGGAAAATGGCCAATTTTGTATGGCAGCCCCCTTAAGACTTGGAGATAGCGGATAGGTATGTTTAGACGAAACATTCGGAAGGGAAAATAAATGGATGTCGGTCATACATTTGACACGTCTCATAGTGCTTCGAGAGTGGACAGAAATAGGAAAAAAAATTATCGCGGATTTTAACAAAAGTAGTATCATGTTAATGATAATTGTTTAATTAAGCCGGATCCGAAATATTTTTTCGAAAAGTTATCGTGATTAGGAGATATAGCTTGTCAAAGTCGGATATATTTTCACAAAAATTTATGTAGGGGAAAAATGAAATTTAGGTGCTTGTATAGAAAAAATTTTAGAAAATGTAATGTTGCAGATAGGCTACCAATTTCTTTTAATATTACAACTACATTAAGGAGAGCGGGACCGCTGATCATTTTTTTTTGTTCAGGTTAATTAGTTTTTTTTTACGAATTTTCAAAAAAATATTTTTTTAATCAATGAAAATGAAAAATAACCAAATTTAGAAAGGCAATTAAAACCGAATGGCGTGAACTGGCGTAAATCCTTTATATGACTTATTTTAAATGGGCTTTCTTCTCTTAAGCCCATAAAAAAAATGCTGCGTCTTTTTGCGCCTTTGGAAAATATTTGATTTTTTTGAAACCTCTAATGTGGATTTTTTTACAGAAATCCCTTAAGTTAATAAGGCAATAGAGCTATAAAGAATGGGCATGTTTTGAATTCAATACATGTTTGCAGGGTCGCTGCTAGGAGGATGGTTAGGGGGTGCTGACCCCCCGAAAAAAATCCTGGCTTCGGCCCTACTTGTTTGTGTTTTAAACGTGAAAGCGTGAAATGCACTGCACGATGATTGATGGTGCTGTTGCGAACGCATTAACCGACAATAAGGTAACTAGTAGATGCTACATATGTAATGCATGTCCAAGTGAGATGAATAACATAAATTTTACTAAAACGCCCAATATTAATCATTATCAGTATGGACTCTCTCTATTACATTGCTGGATACGTTTTTTTGAGTGTCTGTTGCATATATCCTACCGGTTGCCTTTTAAGACTTGGCAAGTGCGCGATGTGAATAAAACTACATTTATCGAAAGAAACACAAAAATTCAAGCTGAATTTCGAAAAAATATGGGCTTACTTGTTGATTATATTAAACCTGGTTTCGGAAGCACTAACGATGGCAATACGGCACGACGTGGTTTTGCAAATGCAGAAATTTCATCAAAAATTACAGGGTTAGATAAAGGACTTATTCAAAAATTCTCCGTGATATTGAGCGTTTTGGCATGCGGCAAGAAAACTAATACAGAGTCTTTTCAAAAATTAATTGATGAAACCTTAGAAATATATTTAGAAAAATACTATTAGTACAACATGCCTAATACTGTCCACAAAGTATTAATCCATGGATGTCAGGTCATAAAATTTTTTTATTTACCGATAGGTAAGAGTTAAATTAGAGAAAAATTTTATTAAGACATTAATAAAAACTTTAATTCAACAAGGTTGCTTTTCCGAGGAGGCTTTGGAGGCGAGCCACAAAAATATTCGGCACTTTCGTTTAAGCCATACAAGAAAAACTTCACGCGAAGAAACGAATAAAGATTTAATGGCTTATCTCATTACGTGTTCCGATTTGCGCATATCTCTAAAGAGAACTACAAAATCGAATAGCAATACCATTAGAAACAATAATATTGATTTATATATTTTTAAGAAAAAAGAGACTGAAGACGATATACAAATTTTTGAAACGTTTGCAGACAATTCCACAGATTTGCAATACGAAAGTGAATAAAAATATATCAAAAATAAATCAGTAGTAATTTAAATTCAAATACACTTTTATGAAACAAACAGTAAGTACGCATAATCTGAAACAAAATATGACAACAGCTCGATATTTTAGCAAATTTCATAGAATGCAGAATGTTTTCAATGAAGTTTAAAAGTAAATTTGCTTCAAATTTAGAACAATTATATTTTTCTAAAATTAAAGAAAACTATTTTTAATTTTTTTTACAAAAAAAAGATTTAAAAGAAACTATAACATATATACAAAATGTGACTTCATTTTTGAGCTTAGTAGACCAAAATTACTATATGTGTGAAATTTCATTCAAATCTAACAACTCCTTCTATTATTGCCACAATTTTGTATGGAGTCGAAGCACTGTGCGTCTGGGAGCAACCTGGGAGCAGTGGGAGCCCCATCAAGGGTTGGAGATAGGGGGTGAGTATGTTTGAAAGAAATGTTCAGTAAGGAAAACTAGAGGGGTCGGTCATAGATTTTAACCCTCTAAGAGCACTTTCTGACCAGCTGTGGAGCAATTTGTCGAATTTCCCAGCTTTTTTGTAAACTTTGAACCCAATTAGACGCCATTTAGCCCCACCCTAGCCCCAAAATTTTTTGACTCATGCACTTTTTTACCAAACCGCAAAAAATGAGAGGTTGCGGAGCATCGAAATCGAAAAATCGTGCACTAAATCCAGTCTAATACACACTATAGATAGCCAAAATTTGCAAAGGAAATGAGGTGCGACTTACGAACCTTTTTTGAATTTAGAATAGGCCTGCCTGGAAACCAGCGGATTAAAGTCTGGTGCTGATATTATTCGGCTGCTTACAGAGCAGCCGCAAGCTACAGTTTGAGAAATTAATAGAAACCTTGCCGAACATATTGGTGTACATATTACAAATGAAACCATACGAAGAACACTCAAAGTAGCTAGCAGAAAAACTTGACGCATTAAACCACATGTAAGTAACTATGTGTAACTATCAGCCACGGTTTAAATTTCGTGCCACTTTCGTGCCAATTGCATCTTTCTGGTCCTGACAGCGGTATTAAACCAGCAATATTCTAATCGTGCAAGGGACAAAAAGTTATGGGGTTGCAACAGTTTATTATCGACAAAACTAACCGGTCAAAGTAAATTCACATTCAAAGCCATATTTTTAAAGCTAACGCCGTTGAATTTGGACATACCATTAATAAATTTAAGTGGTTACAAATTTCAAACTTTAACTTCTCTAAACTTTGACTTCTGTATAACAACATTGTAAGTGCCACCTCAGCCGCCGAACCATAACCCAGTTGAAAACCCATGTGCAGATTGTCGGAAATCTATTTAGAAACCAGCATGTCTTATCGAGTCCTTTTTCGCCACCAAAAACTTAAATTAAGGTGTAAGAATCTAAAAGATGTGGCACTTGACATTGATTCTAACATTCTAATTCTAACAAGATAACATAGCATTTTATCTGAACATTTGACTGTCGAAAACTGTATGTACAGTTTGCTCTGCACAAGTTGACTCATGCCAGATCATCCTGGGGGGTTTGGATAATCTGAGTAACGTCGTGGTCTACCACCTAATCCAAGGAAGCTAGATTTACTCAAATAAACCTAAAATTAACTTTTCAGTTTGGGTTTTAAGTTAAAGCAGTAAATAGAGGGTATCTGTGAACGAATCCTGCTATGATAGCGAATACAGCTCCTATTGGATATACCCTGGAAGCAGTGGCGCACACAGGATTTCAATTTGGTGGGCTTCTGCGTACAACTTTTGAGCCTAATTCCATTTGAAACCATATTGTGCACCAGCAAGTTTTGTATTTAGGGATGTTTTGTATTTTGTGTTTTATTTTAAAACATTATAAAGTATATTGAAATATATTTTTAAACATTAAACGTTTTCAACGCAATTGCAGCAGCCAGCACGACAAAAACCAAATCTCAAGAATATGTTTCCGCGCTTGAAAAAACATGCGCATAAGTCGTCTCACTCGCCCTCTTTGACAAAATAACAGATACTAGTATGTCAGCTTCTCACGTTTCGGTTCAAATTCGGTTTATAGCACCGGTCATGCTAAACATTTCTTTACAATCTTGTCAGACTTTTTTGTTATCTGACAATTTTTTACGAATTGAAGAAGACACATAAATTTTTCCGAAAATCGGCCAAATTCAAATAAAATTTACCAATTTGCATAAAATGAAAATTAAAAAATTAATCTACCAAGTTTGGTAGAGTTCTACCAAAGCGTCAACATTCGTGTTGACCTGATCGAAAACACAGATGGCAGCGAATCGATAGTATTGTTGCGATGAGGCATTGTGCTGAATGCTTTTCTATGCGCGAATGCTTTTCCAAGCATACTTTTAGGCATGCACTTTGAAGTACGGCGAATTTGGTATAATTCGCTTGGTGTTATTCCGATATGGCAAGCATGGTTCGCGAACGAATGGACTGTGCGAGAATGGTCGAGCGTTTTCCAATTGGAAGTTGCAAGAAACTTCGGCGCGATAGGAAAACTGGTATATAAGCAGCGGTGCGCGGCGCAACGAGTGGAGTCTGTGTTGAGCAAGCAAAGGGGAAATATGCAATAGTAGTAGTAAAGTAGTAACAAGTGTAAAATTGTAAATAAAGTGATTGTTGATGTTTGACTGCGTTTGCGCTGAATTGAATGAAGTTGTTTTATTTTCAAGCACAATCATATACGAACAGCTTAGAAAACTCATATTCGTAACAGTATCGATAGTAACGAAAACCATCGATAGTGAAGTGAAAATGAAAACTATCGATACTATCGATAGTGCCATCGATAGTTTTCCAGCTCTAGTACCTACCCCTTGAATTACGAACGGTGAAAAAATGAACGTATATGTACTTAGAAATCAATAGATACTTTTTACATGACTTTGAATTAAACAAATGTTTTTGTGGTTTTTCCAGGTCCTACATACAAAAACTTATACCACTAACGTAGCAGAAACATATGCCTTGTCCTACTACAATTACAACAGAAAACTGGTGAACGCGCACAATACTCTTGCAGATCGTGGCCAACGAACGTACAGATTAAAATTGAATCAATTTAGCGATATGCGGCTGATTTCGTTCAACGCTCTTTTCCCGCGAACCACCCAGCCAACAACATCCGGGGCAACGAATCCGCCCGTTGCACCAAATCCACCAGATACCTTCACCTTCGCGGATAATATTGGAATAACTATAACTGCCGAGGATCAGGGTACCGTCTGCAACAGTGGCTGGGCCTATGCCACGGCCAAAGCCGTTGAGGTTCTGCAAGCCAATCAGCTGGGCATGACGATTCCTGATCGCTTGTCAGCTCAGAACTTAATCGATTGCGCTGGAAGTTCAAAGGGATGCACCAATCAAGTGTCGCAGACTGCCTTCGACTACCTAACGATTTACAGCCAGACGCTGCATCTCCTCAGCTCGTATCCAAATAGGAAAACCGACGCACAGCAGGGAATGTGTACACCGGCCGGTGGCGCTGTTACTGGCGCCAGCCTGGTCGCGTACGCCAGGATCACAAATGCCGTCGACTCGACTATGATGAAATACGTGGCTGCTGGCTATCCCGTTGTTATAGAGTTCGATCCTACATCATTTGAGTTTATGCACTACGCCAGCGGCATCTTCCAGCCGCCCCGCACTTGCGGAGGTTCGCACTATATGGTCGTGACTGGTTATGACAGAGATGCCACGACGGGTACTAACTATTGGCTGGTGCAAAACTCGTTTAGCGTAAACTGGGGTGAAGAAGGGCGTATTCGCATTATTCGCAGTCCCACCAACACTCTAGCCAAATCGGCACTGTTCCCAACAGAGCTGGCGCCTTAAATAAATTTATCTACATAGTATACATATTTTGAATTGAATATTGATGAATGAAATTAATACAAAATAAATACAAGTGCTGATGTTTTGCATTCCATAACTGGCAGCCACATGGCCAGGTTAATGGGTGGGTGGGCAAGATAGTGATAGTGACCTGGAAGACGTCAATGCATATCGCAAACCTTAATAAGAGTTTGCAGATTTCGGCGCTTTCTTAAGGGAGTGGAAAGGTATTTTTATTTTAGTTTATTTCTTATTTTCTTATATTAATGTACAACGTATTAGGCTTAGTATGTGGAAATTATTCGATTTAGATTAGTCGAATGGAACAAAACTAACGGAGATATGGAGTTGTAAGTCCTCGCCTCTCCGGTCAGGTTTCGAGCGGCAGTAAACAATTAAACGCGTTTTTCTCGCACTTTGCTTTATCTGAGTCGGTGAACTCTTTAGTTTAAAGTCTACCGGTCTAGTCAAGCTACAAGTACCGAGTTCTTTTTTTTAATTTTAACTTATTTTAAAATAGCAAATTTTTGACTCTTTTGATGAAACATCAGTATGTTGACTTTTAAGTCTTGTAGAAAACTTACAATTCAATAAAAAAAAAGCAAAACTCAACAGGGTTACCTGCTGAAACTTATAAGCTAATGAAATTTGGTTTTTCAATTTCAAATGCAGTCTCTTCATCGAAAATTCGACGTCAGCGAAGATTCGCTGTCAATGGCTTCCTTCTTTTCAATTATTAATAAAAATTTCACCGAATATTTTTCACATGCTACTTTATTATGTCCTGATTATAAAAACGAATATAATAATTAATAATTAATAATAATTGACTGGCACGACAGCCCGCTTTCGCGAGATTAAGGCCTAGCTTCCCGCAACTACCCGTGTTGTGCGTGTGAATTTGTACGCGGGTAGAAGGGACCTACAGTTTTTATGCCGGTTCCGAACGGCAGGTTGGGAGCTTTATCATAGGCAATTTTTACTCTCAGAGGTTTGCCATTTCCAGCTGAGAGGACAGCCACCGAAAGAGAAAACGAGTTTTCCCGTTATTTTTTTTTAGGTGTTATTACAGGCAGTATTTGAACCTGAGGTTGCTGCCTGCGACTCGCGGTCCAACGCACTAACCAACTGAGCCACGGCGGCTGCTCACGAATATATACATATATTAATAGTGCCGTAAAAAGAAGAATTAGCAAATAACCCCCCCCCCCCCCCCCCCCCCCCGTATTGAGATCTTAATACAGTGTAATCTGAGTGGAGTGAACTAATTAATGCAAAGCCAGTTCATAGAATCCAGATTGAGTTTTTCTGTTCACCATTACCTACTTACGAATATATACGAATACCTTACCTGTGGAACAAAGCACTTACGGAACCACTCTTTAAAAATTTTCTGTTGCCGTTCTGCATTTTTTGAGTGTCGGTAGTCCAACGGAATGTTGAAAGATTTGAAAGAGCGTGGTTTGTCCAGTTGCGGTTGCGCACGCAAGAATTGTAACTCTGGCTTTTTCTAATTTTTTTGCATTGGTACATACAGTGTACCACTAAAGTCTTCGTACAACACCTGGTTCAGAACTAATTATTTAAAAAAACTAATTATTTGTAGGAATTTTGAAAAAATTTCGATGCAGATCTGTTTATTTAGCATTTATTTTTAATACAACAACAAAAACTAAAAGATTTCATTAAATAGTTTAAAAGTTTTAAACCAAAAACAAAAAAAGTCGCTTATTTACTTCCAATAAAGTCTTCGTACACTTAAGCTATGTCTGTCCTTTTGCCCATAATAATAATTTATTGAAAACTATTCTTTGAAAAAGCAATCAAACGAGACATCCATCATTCATTCGTAGAATGAAAGTCAGATTTGAAGCAATTTATTTTAAAATATTATAAAAAATGCCTGGAAAATACTTGTCAGTTGAAGAGCGTAAACTTATATTGAATTTGAACGTGAAGCAGCAAAAATCCTACGCGGAAATAGCTAAACTCGTTTCCCGCAGCCGTTCTACTGTGCAATCGGTCATTGTGTGTTTTAAATACGAAGGCCGCGTAGTGAATAAGCCTAAATCAGGACGGCTTCAAATTCTCACACGAGGAGATCGCCTGCAAATTAAGCATATGATTGCAGCGGATCCGTTTATAAGTGGACCGAAAATAAGCTCAGAGTTCCTTCAATTGAAGAAAAAAAAAAGTTCACCCGGAAACTGTGCGAAAAGCCGTGATTGATGCCGGTTTTAAGTGTCGCACTCCTCGCCGAAAGCCATTGGTAAATTTAATCAATCGCAAAAAGCGTTTGGACTTTGCTCGTGACTACCAAAATGCATCTCCTGAGTTCTGGCGCAACGTTATATTCTCCAATGAGTTCAAATACAATATCTTTGGCTCTGATGGAAGGCTCAAGGTCTGGAGAAAGACGGGAGAAGTTTACAATCCAAAGAATACGATCAAGACTGTTAAGCACGGCGGCGGTGGAGTAATGGTATGGGGTTGTATGGCTGCCAGCGGCGTTGGAAACAATTAAAGGAGTCATGGATAATCGCGCATATATTGACATTCTCAAGAGAAATTTGAAGCCAAGTGCGGAAAAGTTGGGTTTATCTGAGAAATTGTACTTCCAGCAAGATAACGACCCTAAACATATGGCACTTAGCACCAGGCTGTACTTGCTGTATAATGTTCCACATTTACTAAAAACACCACCGCAGAGTTCAGACCTCAATCCTATTGAGCACATGTGGAATATGCTTGAAAACAAGATAAGGACTCATCATATTTCGTCAAAACCTCAGCTGCAACAGGTTCTTCGGGAGGAATGTACACAAAAACTTGTAAAGTCGATGCCAGATCGCCTTAAGGCCGTCATTAAAAACAAGGGGTATCCAACTAAATATTAATAAACATTTTGTAGGTTTTCATAATTCATAGTTAATTAATTTCGTAAGTGTACGAAGACAAATGCACAGACATAGCTTAAGTGTACGAAGACTTTATTGGAAGTAAATCAGCGACTTTTTTCTGTTTTCGGTTTAAAACTTTTAAACTATTTAATGAAATCTTTTAGTTTTTGTTATTGAATTAAAAATAAATGCTAAATAAACAGATCTGCATCGACACTTTTTCAAAATTCCTACAAATAATTAGTTTTTTTAAATAATTAGTTCTGAACCAGGTGTTGTACGAAGACTTTAGTGGTACACTGTACGTTTTTTCGGGTAGCATCTTCCATAATAGTCCACCCTCGTCCGCGTTGTAAATTTGGCTTTAACAAAGTTGTAGCTCACAAATCGTACTATGGAGCTTTTGTTTAACCTTCTGCCTGTCCCTTGGGGTCTATTTGACCCCACGCGGAATTTAAATAACGGTTGAGTGGTTTTGTGCGCTCGTCTACTTGTGTTACTTAGTGTTAATCGCGCTTACAACCCAATAACAAATCGAGAAAAACACTTTTCGGGGCTTTCCCCTTTTCTTTTGTGATTTATGTGTAACATTTCTTCATGTTTTATCAGTAATGACAGCGAACGCAATTTTGAGCAAGGGACAGGCAGAAGGTTAAATTAATATCAGCACTGACAGGAAAATTTTGCTGGCGCTGCCGCACAAGCCAGTTGTACAATGCCTTTTCCATACGCGGATATTCGCCCTTTTTTAAGAGTTTTTCTCTTCAACAGCCCGAAATTCTGGTTGGCAGTAACTTTCGAAATTGCTTTCTTGTTTTTATTAATGCCTGATATTGTGGACTTTGCAACGCCATATTGTTTCGCCAAAACAGTAACATTAACTCCTTTTCCGATTTTTCCACAAAATTGCACTCTTCTTTTAAAGAGTACTTTTCCTTTTTTGATTCCATTCTTGCTTAACCCATTGCTGCCGGGTACCAGTTCCGCCCGCACGATTTTGATAAAATTTCATACACGACCTAGAA
The DNA here is from genome assembly GCA_963668005.1 of Melieria crassipennis. Lineage (NCBI taxonomy): Eukaryota > Metazoa > Arthropoda > Insecta > Diptera > Ulidiidae > Melieria > Melieria crassipennis. The sequence goes on along the minus strand of OY764963.1, from coordinate 31,696,514 downwards.
GTGACCCAAAATGATCAGAAACAATTTCAGCTTTATATCTCTGCACGTTGCTGAGATATTTATTAGGTATTTTGTACCCATTACGCAGCAATGGTAGCTTTTTTCCATACTTTGTGAAGTGATCAGCTAAACACGTGAACGAAAGTTGTATTTTTTACAGGTGAGTTAGGAGGCAGATTTTTGTGAAGTTCTAAGGCCACTACGTTTCGCCACATTTTCCACCTCCAGAAAATTCACGATTTTTGGAGTCTAGTAACTCTAGCTAGATGGCGATTTTAGGGTGACCTTCACTAGGTTAAGATAGTTCCATCTTTACCCTAACTATCTCTATCAATGGTTTTGAGAGATCTCAAACATTGACTTTTTTGTGATTTTTAAAAAAATCAATTTTCATGGGTAAAATTTTACCCATTAGGCAGCAATGGGTTAAACAGTTATCACTTTGAAAATATAGAAACAAAACGATAATATTCGCGCACGACAAACAAAACCACGCAGAGGCGGTCTAAAAAAAGTGTAACCTGATTTCCTACCTCGGTGATTCCCATTTTTGTGATTGAATTCTTCGTTACAGTTTTAAATTTTGAAGTCATTTATTTTAAATTGTGTTCACTCTAAAGAGTTTCAGAATTGTTCACTCTATAGAATACTCAATGTAAAAATTATGATGTTCTCCATCGGGCTATTTGTACCATCGGGGGTTCACTCCACCCAGAATACACTGTATTTATAATTTGCATGTTCGTGTAAGGAATTAGCTATCTTGTGGCATGACTTGGACACGAAATTTGAGCGATCTGCGAGATTCAATAAATTAGTGACGAACCGGTATAGCAGTTGTTACAGGATTTCAGAATTGTTGTGGCCAAGTGTAGACCAACAAACGACCGTGAGACTTTTATAATTCAACAAAAAGACGAAATGCAGCTCCTGTATCCTAGACCTAATGGGACTATTACTACTACAGTCACTGTAAGGAGTGAAAGAAGGCAGAATCTGTGCAACACCTCTGTTGGCGTAGCAACTTTGCACACAACGTGCACTTTACCTACAATATAATTTCGTTTATAAGTATGATTACTCAAAACTTGTATGCAATTTTGTTTATATTTAGGAAAACTGCAAAAAGGATCATATTTTCTTTACATGATTTCATAGAACAATCTCTGGCATAGTTGTAGCGAAGATTTCAAGCTTTCCAATAATAAAAAATTTGTTTGACACTAAAACTAAAAAACTAGACGGCCGATTGAGCTGAATTTTTTACGCAACGTTCGTCTTGACTAAATCTCTGTAAACCACATAGTGCGAATACTACCCGACGGGTGGGCGTGGCACATTCTATACAACCAAAATGTTTAATGTGGAATAGCTTCGGAATTAGAAGTCGGACAGCATTGAAATTTAGTATAGTGTCATGGCTTAGACGTGTCGTTCCAGTAGTTAAATTGTATGGGCGTTGAACAAGGGACGTGACACTTTTCAAGCGACCCAAATGTTTTGAATAACTTGGAACTAAAGATCACACATCAATGACATTCTGCACAGACTTACGATTTAGACGTGCTCTTTGACAGGGGAAATGGGGTGGGTATTTGACGAGGGGTCATGGCACCATCCGAAAAACCCAAATTTTTAATTTTCAATTTTGTACACCGTCGTCCCATAGATGTTTAATTCTACTGGTAAAATTTGAGCCGCGTGCCACATTTTTAAGACTAAAATTTCCCGCGTAACTTTGGAACTGAAATCGCATATCACTGAAATTGGGTCGCACCCTTCGACTGGAAGACTGGGCTGGGCATTGCATAAAAGGGACGTGGCCCATACTACTCAAAATCCACATACTAACTGACTGACTGACTGATTCATCACTGCCCAGCCCAAACCGCTAAAGCTACAAACATGAAATTTGAACCGTAGGTACATTTAAGAAAATAAACATCTGCTAAGCCGGGATTTTTTGAAGTTCGCGGTATAAGGGGTAAAACATGGGTTAAAGTGTTATATGAAGAAACTTGATTGATTGGGTCCATTGACAATATATCTATAGTACCTATATATTTGTTCATGCAATTTGATTTCAAAAGCCAAAAATAAGGAACTTGTCACATCATTGCTAACATTTCCCCTACATAACTTGACCCAAAACTATACAAAATATAGGTAAATGTCAATAGAATACTCCGATGTAATGGCAAAATTGTGACTCTGAATCGTAAGCCTTTTAATTTATGCGAAAATGTTATACAAAGTTAAACATTTCGCTCACAAGCTAAGTTCTCAAAACTGGATTAGTTACATGGAATAACCACACATTCAGATAGATGCAAAAGCTTTGGTTATACCATTGCGACCAAAGGTCGGGTGCGCCTCTGCTACTTAGTAAATACGCTTATGCACTTCAGCTAGTCTCATGCTCTTGAAGATTTTCAGTATGTGCACTTAAGAGTATACACCGAGCACCCTGTACCTTAACCAGCCAGCATAAATAAGTGTTCTTGTTTGGTTTTGTGAAAGTTTACAACTTTTTCTGTATTTAATTTATTTATTGATTTCATCTACAAGCGGAGCTTTACAGACTTATTCACTAAAAAATAACTATTTCTCAGAATCATCACTTAACAAAATATGATCAACTTATCAACAACAATTTTCCTATAAATTTCCGTTATTCACGTGTTTGCAGATTTTCATAGATCCACTAGTTCTGAGCAGCACAAACAAAACTTCTCCGAATGTACAGATGCGATTAGGAGATTCTTTTGCGGTTTAATGGCTCTGATTTTTTAATTGCAACTGAACAAATTAGTGAACCAGTAAAAACGATTGCGAATTCAAAAAATGTTCATTGTGTTGGCGAATCTGTTAAGAATCTTTTAATAAATTGTTGTTGTTGCTCTGGTATTTTGCCATAAATTTGGCTGTCACAGCAATTTAAAAACTCTCACGAGGACCAGAAATCCAAAGCGTTTCATTCATTTCGTTCCGATTGTTGTTTGTTAGAGTTCTTTTGACTTAAAAAAAATTAATTAGCTGTACGCTTGCGCTGGCTTTGGACGGCGCAATCCGCGTGCCCCTCCTTACTCGCACCTGAGTCGCTTTGGAGAAATTAATCAATCGAATCTGAAATGTTACTCGGAAGAACAAAGCTCGTGATATGCTCGCTGTAGCGCAGCAGCAAAGTCCGGGTGAGGCAATAGCTGCCCACTGCCGGCAGCATGCAGCGTACAACCAGAGAGCCGCATAGCCGAAAGCCAGCAACTCAGCGCTGTTGCGCCCGGTGGCTGCTGCTTATGTTGCAGATGTTGCTTATGATATGAGCGCCAACAAAATGCTGTTAACGACTGGTCGAACCTGCGATTTTCAATCAGTGTTGCCAGAGACTTGAAAAATATTAACATCATTTTCATTGTCACTTTAAGTGTCATTATGCCGAAAAAGTGTGCAATTTCGCTAAATAGAATATCGTCAGATGGACTTAAGAAGGTCTTTATATTATATATATTTTACAAAGGCATTTTTGATAATTTTCTATTGTGAATTGAATTGAATTTAAGAAAAATAATAATGATAAAACCGTAATTTTTATTCAATGAAAACAGCTCATGTATAAAATTATCATTTTAGAAAAAATTATCTAACAGTAATATTTAATTGATGGGGCAACTAATGACAAACATTGTCATTTTGAAAAAATCATCAAATCGTAGTTTGTAATTAATGAAATCAGTGCATATAAAAATTCGCCATTTTGGAAAAGAAACCCGATTCGTAATTTCAACTGATATAAACAATTGTTATATTTAAAAAAATTGACCAAGCCTAAATAATGAATTCAATTAAAAACATTACAAATTTGAAAAAAATCATAAACAAAACCATCCAAAAAACGACAAAGTCGTCATTCTGGCAACGCCGCTTGCAATGCTTTGGTTGCTTGAGCGCGCGACAAGAACAAAGCGACCACGATCGGCGGCGCCCAGCTTTCTGGTTCTGCCCTTTTTTGCGGCGTTTTTGCTGAAAGTTTTCATCGATAGTTGGCTCCATGCATCAAGGGCCTTGTATCGTTATGTCCGCTCTGCTTGTACGCCGTCAAATAAATTTCATAAATTTATCTAGTTGTAAGAATTCAGTTTTGCAATTATTTTATTTTAATTTCTTCTCTTCAATGTGTTAATTAGTTAATATCTTCCACTTAAATAATCGATTGATTTATTCATTGAAATTTGTTTTTCTTTTAATTTTTCGGCTAGTGTTTTGTTGTTGTTGTTGTTCTTTTTTATTTTTGTTTGTATAGTTGATTAAATTTCTCTTTTTCATGTTGATGTTCGCTTTCAATCTTTATAATTATTGTTATTATTCATCATTTATTGTAATTATTAAAATTAGATAGTATATCTACATAAATTTCAAATATTTTATTAAATATATTCCTTCTTTATAATCTCTTGGTTGAGTGTTTAACTAAACTGTGTTATCATATATGTATGTATGTATGCACTTAAATATTGGTTTGCAATTAATCATCCTTGAATACATGTAAATCTGTGTAACGGTGTTTTAGCTTTTGTCTTCGATCAAAATTCATGTCAACACAGGTGAGGAGGTGAATGTGTGTCTGTGTGGATTTCACTTTTTTGGTTTCTTCAATATCTGTGGCGTTTATGAGCGTGGAAGCGTGGGGGGTGTGTATTTGTTTAGTTGTAATGCAATTAGTATAGTGGGGTTACTTTGGGGGTGTTTTTAACTTACCTACTCTTACTTAAGCCCTTAATGCATTTGTTCTATTATATTCAATTTCCGGCTTTTGATTTCCGGCTAGTTATCTTCTGGTTTCGCGTCAGTTTTATTTAAGTTTACTGAGTTCTTCTATCAACCCTTCAATTTGCAGTGCCATTCGCAATTCCGTCTGTTTGTAAGCAAATGTTCGCATTGAACTTGCTTTGCTTTTCTCTCATTCTCTTGGTATGTAATTAAAATTAAAGCACTTTTTCATATTCGACTAATTTAGTGATTGCAATGCGTGTCTCGCTACTATGCATCAACTCAGTGACAATATCCTCTAATATTAGCCAGAAAAAATATCTAGAATACAAACATACAAATGCTATGAAGCAGCAACTGAATAGCCATTCGCGCTGACCCTCGGATTGAGAAACAAATATTCCTTGCAACAGAAATCTTACACTATACTAAACGCTATTTCAAATATCATTGCTGCTTGAACATATTTCAGGCCCAACTGAAAAGTGTCCGGAAGAGATGATGGCAATCGTTGGTTTCTAAGTGAGCTCGTCGAACCTATTGTGCAAGCGCTTAATGCCGAAGTTCAATGCCATGAGTCAAATGAATTAAATCTGAAATCGCATCAATCACATCAAATCGACAAATCAATATTTAGTTGCATGTGTGAAAACGAACAACGTGAATGTCTTCGCATTTGTAGATTTGGCTATGAAATCAACCGATTGAGGGAAAGTGCGCCCTTAAAATAGGAAAAAAATAGATACTATTTCTTTTTTTTAGCCCCTTGTCGATAGATCAAGTTCCCTTAACATTATCTGTTCACGAAGCCATTGGGAACGATTACACACAAATACCGTATGTTTCAAAAAGTTTAGTAGAGATACGATATTTGTTTTCTCACTGGACGAGTAGTTGCAATATATAAATACTAAGGAATCCGATCGAATCGATAGTTAATAAATGAGTACTTGCCAAATTGTTAGAAATTAATAAGAAAACGTTTTTCTTCTGATTACGGATATTATACAAAACTAACATACTTGTAGGTCCCCGACAATTTTTTTTACTTTGTAGTTTGAAAAACGTAAATTTTGCATCATCTTTGTGTCGCTGTCAACGGGGTGTAAAACTCTTCCACATTTTAGTGTTGGACATTTAAGTTTTAACGTCTTTGTTTAGTGGAACGCAAAATCGTTCCTAAGTGACGTACATTTTCAATTTCATAGAATATTACCGTTTTACATAAAATGAAAGTTTTTGTTTAAATGTGGATTTTGCGAAAATTTGCTTCACGACTAAAGTAGGTACTGAGATTGACGCTTTGCACAAAACGTGGAAAACTGTTTTATGTGTTGCTTTAAGTGTTCCGAACGTAGTATTCGATAAAATCATACATTCACAATTTGAATGTCAACTTTCATTTCGTATAGAATTAAATATATCGATAACACATCTATCGAAATCGTAGTTTTAACAACTTATGTTTTGGCTCGACTATTTAAATCCACACTTAACACAGAAAATTTTGAAATAAGTTTGACTGAAATTTTCTAATGTGGAGCAACTTTCGTAAGTCCATCCATACTCGGCATCGAAAACGAACAGGCGCCGAACGAAAACTGGGCTATTGTTCTTATTCTCACATTTCTGTAGGCGCCAAAGCGTTCGCCGTTGAAGGGGAAAACAAGAGTTAGGACTGCACTAAGTGCCAATTAACTCGTAAGAAATCCCGCTGCATGTAATGATCAGATTTTTCTATGGTAAAATCGATGTTTCACGTTGAATTCATAACATTTTCGATGTAAAAGTTATTCATTAATTGAAATTATTTGTTGCAACATCTGCCAACACAAATTTTTATGTGTTGTTTTTTGCTTGATGAACTGTCCTGGTCGGCGACCTAAGATATATGGAGCCCTATGCTAGTGAAAGTTAGAGCCTATTTACACGAAGGCTTTCCCCCCCTACGTTTTTTTCAATTCTCTTTTGAATTTGCTGCGTAAATCTTCATGCATTTACATGAAGACTTTTTACTTGCAACTTTGCTAGACTTTTTTCTTTTCTCAGAAGTCACTGAAATGGCTATTAACTGCTCAAATGTAAATAATAGGGAAGATGTAAATATAATTGTTGGCAAAAGGTCCGGCGGGTTTGAAATTTGAAGGAAAATGCGAAAAAGAGCAAATCAAATGTAAAAAAACCCCTGGAATTCGCTGACCGTGCATGTTTGCCTACCCCGCTGACTTCTCACCACTTCTCGCCCACAAACTCGTCACGCTTGACTTTTAACGGGAAAGCCCTCGTGTAAATAGGCTCTTACGCAACGGTGAATAGCAAAAACGGAGTGCCTACATCTTCTCAATCAAACACCAACAGTGATAATAAATGGACCGTTTTAAAAGTAAATCAGGGTGGCTAATACCAGAATAAATGTATTGAAAAAACGTGTGTGTACTTCACGTCAAAGCAAACATTATACCACGTAGGTACATAAATGTTCTACTAATTAAAAATATTTTCTCCGCAATGCTGTTTCACATCTTAAATTTGCTACATACTTAATTTACTTTTAATTTCTGAAATCCGCTAACGCTGATTGCAAAGTATAACTTAACCGGCAGGCATACGCACACATATACATTCGACATGTAGAAGTTATTGTATTGGAGCTTAAGTAAAATGGAAGTGGCTTTGGCAGCAACGGCCGACTAAAAGCGAAAATTTATAGGTAGTGCAATGCTTGATTTTTCCGCGGGAATGCAGGTTTGGTATGCTCAATAGCGTCTCGAATCAATGCAAAGAAACCGGTGCGGCAATCAAATCAAATGTCATTAAGGTGAAATGCTAAAAAAATATCTAAAATTCTGCTTGCGGCTGGGAGTGGACGTAACGGAGAGTTGGACAACTTCGAACCTAACAGGCGCGCCACAGTTGCGCGCGGCCAGGCGAGGGGCAGTCTAGGGTTAAAGCAATTTGTTCCTCTAGTTCGCTTATCGTTAATTATTATTGGTAACTTAGTTATTAGGAAGATATTTAAAACTTTCGATGAGTTCTCATGAAGCATATACTCGTATAATCTTTTTATGTTTTTGTATACATTTCTTTGTTTTTTATTTGTTTGTTTTGTTTGATTTGATCTTTTATTAGTGGACAAAGTTTTGTTTGAATTTATTGTTATGGTTTTATGCAGTTTCGTTACTATTCGTTACATGCGTGCGTGTGTATGTGTGTGCTGGGTGTCGCAATGTTTATGTGGGTGTTGTTGTTGTATGCATTATGTTAGCAGCGACTACTAACATTTTTTGTGTTCTTCATTACTTTTTTATGTCCTACTACTCTTTAGATGTTATTTGTGTACTTTTCTTCTGTTCACTTCAAGGGGGATTTTTTCTTTTTGTTTTTTATTTCTTTGCAAAATAAATGTTCTTTTCATTTTCGTTCCGGTCGTATTCGCAAAGAAAGTGAAAGGTATGTAAATTTTATGCAGACATATCTGTTCCGTACATATGTATAGATGTTTTTGCTGTTGCTTGTTTAGATGCAGCGTGGCGCGCTTTTCTATTTCTACCGGTGTACACCGGAAAAATAATTGGGGCGTGTTTGTGTTCGGGCGCCCTCATTCAGGGGCACCAGCTACATCCCAAAAGCCCCTCCCACTGTGTAGTCCGTTTTCGGATAATTCCATCGTGTCGGACGCGTCTGCGTTTGGAGCGCAGCCGCAGCTTTCAGCATTTCAAGATGCTGGCTTTTGTCCGGCATTTCTGTATACACTTAAGTTTGGCAGCATTACAGGTACAATTGTGGCAAGACATAAGACGGCAGTGCTCTAGCAATAAACTGAATATAATAGACACACATCTCTACATATATGAGACTATCGGTACACTGATAATGGCATTGCAAGACGCAGACTGACGTTTCAAGGATGTAACTTTAAAACTAAGCGTCGATCGTAATACTTATAAAAGCGCGATGTGAAGGCTAAGCACAGCTGTGCGGTGACATCGACTGTGGAAAAAATTAAAACGCGCATCCCCGTGAGAGTGCCCACACTTGCGTGTACCCCGCTGTCGCGTCTCTCGAGCGACTTTATTGCTTGTAACTGGATATTCGCTCGCTGCTGAGCTGGCTGCCTGCCCGTTTGTCTGTGCGTTCTTGGCCGACGGGGGTGATTGGTAAGCGATCGATCAATCACCAGCATGCAATCGATTTCAACACGATGGAATTAAACCAGTGAGACAGGGTCAGTGGTGTAGCTGAGGGTCCTGGTATATGCGCGCACCATTTTCTTATACATACTTATTTCGATTTCAGATATTTCGAACACATCATACATACGTACTTTTGCAAAATGTAGAACTCTTTCTGTTTTACTTCTCTATTTACTACGATTCTCACAAATATTTCTGCAGTTTAAGCTGTGCACTCCTACTCAATTCGACACCATCCACATCCCTCGTTATCCGCATTTCCTCTGCGCAGCGACGACTCAAACTTGAATAAGGATTCCGAAATATTTATGAATTTTGCACCAGGCTTAAGCTATTCAAGTTACATGAAATTAGAAGAAACAGCGCGGCTAATGTGTAGGGTAGTGCTTGGAGCATGTGGTTGTGGTTCAGCAGAGCCGGAGCGGCGTGGTTGCATAGCTCACTTGTGCACGCGCAGTAGATGGCCTGAACGTCGTGAGTGCCGGAGCGTTTTAAGCATTCGCCGTCGTCGGAGCGCTCGTCGGGGATATAGCCGCAGCCGCGCACGACGCGCACCTTGCCGTAGACTGAAATAGAGTAAGCCATTAGATGAAAGAGTGCGACAGGTGAACTTTTACCGACCAAAAAATGAGTGTAAAATAAAATTCACACACATAACTACTAGGGCTCTTAAAAGTTATCGAATAGTTTAAAAATCGATTATTCGAATAGTAGTTGTTTGTACGAATAGAATTCGAATAGTGATATTCGAATATTCGATGTGCTTCGAATAGTCGAATAACTGTTCAGTTTTTAAATAACACTGATCAACAGCAAAATGGCTTTTCTGGGTTTGACATCAGTTCTAGGGTAATTAGGGAGCGCTGATTTCGAATTTGCAAACCGTTTTTAAAACTTAGTTTCCCTGACTTTGTTCACGTTTGGGATTGTAATTTCTAAACCAATAAACCGGTTGACATAATTTTCACTTTGTAGCATTTACAACACCTCACGGCTTCTTCTCCAATGTAATTTATTTTTATAAGTTTTACAATTCCGCGGCAATTGGACCTCAAAGTCGGAAAATGTGGAATTTCATGGCGTTTTATTTAATGTTGAAAAACATGCACATTTTTCGTAAATCAATTATCGAGTTATGTATAAACGAAAGTGGAAACATCAATAAATACAACACAGCCAAATTTTTTGGCGTAAGTCACATTCTCATCGAAACAATAGCAAAAATGTTCCATAGCCATATTCAAATTTTTTCAGTTTTTTTCCTTAAAAAACTAAGAGCCTCAAAATATGCAAAGTTTTCAATTTTTTTTTTGTTTTGAGCAATTCAAAATTTTGTTTGTTTGTTGCTAGTATTCCAGACTGTAAATGGAACATATAAAAGAGCATATTTTGAGGCCCTTAATTTTTGAAGGAAAAAAGCTGAAAAAAGTTGAAAATGGCTATGGTACATTTTTGCAATTATTTCGATGAGAATGGGAATCACACCAATTAATTTGGCTGTGTTGTATTACTTGATGTTTCCACTTTCGTTTATACATAACTCAATAATTGATTTACCAAAAATTTGCATGTTTTTCAACATTAAATAAAACGCCATGAAATTCCATATTTTCCGACTTTGAGGTCCAATTGCCGCGGAATTGTAAAACTTATAAAAATAAATTACATTGGAGAAGAAGCCGTGAGGTGTTGTAAATGCTACAAAGTGAAAATTATGTCAACCGGTTTATTGGTTTAGAAATTACAATCCCAAACGTGAAAAAAGTCAGGGAAAATCCGAAAAAATGACACGCCCATTTTTTGTGAAAACGGAAACCAAGTTTTAAAAACGGTTTGCGGATTCGAAATCAGCGCTCCCTAATTACCCTAGAACTGATGTCAAACCCAGAAAAGCCGACCAAAAGTCCAAATTTGTTGCCTGTGTAATCGAATAAACACTTAAGTTTTCAAAATCGAATAGTTTTGTTTCCTTTCAAAGTTGTTGGAAATTTTGTTCTGAAATATACATATTAATCATTTGAACGTTGATAATGAGCGTGTGCGTTTGTGTGGCTAAACAAAGTTTACTTTATACACTATTGCTATTCGAATAATCGAATACCAGCGGGCAATCGACTAGTCTAAAATGAACAAGTAATCGAATAGTCGTTTGCCTTCGACTAGTCAAATAACGCTAATCGAATATTAATAATCGAATAATATGCTATTTGATTTATTGGAATAATCGATTAGTCGAATAACAAGAGCCCTAATAACTACACATGTGACATATGTGATATTTGTAACCGTTTTGAGATAATGAAATGGGCCTAAGACACGTGATCCCCGCAAGACATGCAATTGATATCTTCTTGCGTAAAAGAAGGTATTTCTCCGTAATTTTTTCCGCCATAATAACCATTTGAAGTACTTATATCATGATTTTGACTTTTTGAACAAAATTGCAAAATTGGATACTAAAATCTCATGTAGATTTTTTTGTCAAATTTTGAGAATAAACTTAAATAGTTGAAATTACTTAATTAATTAAAATATGTACATATGACATGACATTCAGTTCACTAGAAACGGAATAAATGCGCCTGAAGTGGCGTTATGTTTGCGTCGTCGGTACAAAAATGAGCATCGGACAGATAGCCAATATTAAACTTTGTTTTAAACTTGGAAAGACTTTAACTGAGACATTTCAACTGACGAACCAAGTTTATTTCGATGATTTATCATCCCATGGCAGAATTCTTGAGTGGTATACGCGATTTATTCGAAATTTTACGTTTGGTTCGATAACTTGTTGTTGTTGTTGTAATTTGTAAGGTTATTCCATTAGGTCTCTCTTATGGGACAGTCAAGTTACCAGCTTCTCTTGAGGCAAATTGTATTTTTCACCTTCAAAGTCATTCATTCATAAAAGAACAGGTGGTAATCACTTCAGCCCCACATTTCGATATCACATACATTTATTGTATAATCCACAATAAATTCAATTCAATAAAATCAGTGTCGCACAATTCTATTTTTATTTAAAATGGTGATTTGTGAGGTGTTTGGTGTTTAATCCAAACAAAAAAGAAAAACAAAATAGTTTAAGAATTTTGTTTTAATTATTTCATGTACTTATGTTAAGCTTAGGTTTTACTAATACGGGTCGCAAACAACATGACGAGTAATTCCACATAAACTCAACACCTGACAGCAATAAAATCACCTTTTATAATAAATGCACTTCAGTGCAGCAACGCAACCTGTGTTATTATTATTATAACTATCCCTGCTGTAGTTACTTACTCTTTTGTGTTGTCTTACGGCAAAGCATTGGTTTGGAGTACTTGTCCTTAAGATGGTCAAGTGGGTCCTGTTGAGTACAATTCACTTTACCTAATGTGTAGGGCTCGAAGGGGTCACCGCAATTAGGATCGTAGGCGCTGTTGCAGTCGTAGCACATCAAAGCCGTGGTTGCTGCAATAATTGAAAGTGGTCAGCTAAATATTGTTACGAAAATGACTTCTCTAAGTTCGTTTTGGATTGTGCTTGAAAATAAAACAACTTCATTTATTCAGCGCAAACGCAGTCAAAACCAACAATCGCTTTATTTACAAATTTACACATGTTACTACTTTACACTACTACTATTGCATGTTTCCCCTTTGCTTGCTCAACACAGACTCGACTCTCTGCGCTGCCACTGCTGCTTTTGTATACCTGTTTTCTTATCGCGCCGATGTTTCTTGCACATTCTAATTGTACTCTCTATTGTTCTAGCACTTCCCATCACCTTCGCGAACCATCCTTGTCATATCGGAATTATTGCCAACCGGCCGTACTCCAAAGTGCATGCCTAAAAGTATGCTTGGAAAAGCATTCATGCACAGCACAGAGTGCCTTATCGTTGCACTGCCCACCAATTAGACTTGTTCGTCCCGAACAAGTGCCGAGGCTCCGCCGGAGTAAGATGCCAGGCGCTCCAAATGGACTACTTTCAACCTGGCGTTTCTGTTGCAGCAGCGTTGAACTCTGTACACCACGTCATTAATCTTTGTCAGGACTTTGTACGGTCCTTCCCATGATGTTTGAACTTCTGGAGACAAACCTTCATTCCGCTGCGGGTTGTTGAGCATTACCAGATCGCCTTCTTGGAACCCTTCTGGGTTAGCCCGTAGACCATAGCTCGCTGTTAACCTGTTTTCGACTAGTTGAGTGCGGCTCCGCGATCTTCTCCTCGGCTCTTTCGTTGCCGAACACCGATCACAGCCTCTGATCCACTCAGCGACAGACTCCTGGCATCCTACCCAATAGAACCGCCTTCTTATCTTGGCGACAGTTCTTGCGATGCCTAGGTACCCTCCACTGGAGTCGTTATGGTTTGCCTTGATGACATCGTCGATCCGGCCTTTTGGGACCACTATTAGAGATTTTCTGGTCCTGCCATCCCTGCTCTCCCCACTCGCGGTATAGGCAGCCATCCTTCAGACGTAGACTTTGCCACTGTGCCCAGTAAGCCTTCACGATCGGGCTCTTACCAGCCATCTCCTGCCAGTCCGGCCGAACTCTCTGCGCTCTGCCTTTGATGATTTTTGCGAGATCCGTATCCTCGCGCTGGTCCTTCTGTAGCCTTACCGCAAGCCTCTTCCTCTTGTAGAACTCTTACCGACCGAACATCCACAATTTGTCCCTTGTTTTCGGCTTGCGAATCATGCCTGCGCTCAGTTTTGCAAGAATGGTATGGCAGTGTGTCAGCACATCTTGGCGACGTCTGCTTTTCAGAACGCTTTTCTCGCCGATGGCAGTCTCGTGATATGTGGCCTAGCTTGCCACATCGCCGGCAACTGACTCTAGATGACACTGCCCGCAGCCTCGCTGATGCCTCTGAGCTCACTGTCTGGCTTTGCGTGACACGTCCAGATTGGGCTCGTCGCCTTTCCGCAGATGAATGTCGAAAACTTCTTCTCCAGGCCGCCTCATACGTCAATGCGGTTGTCACCGTCTCACGGAATGTCGGCTTCATCATCATCAATGCTTTCTCACGTGTCTCCGAGTCAACAATGCCTTCGATAAACGCTTCGATCTTCAGCCTTTCCAAAAATGCATTGCTGAATTGCGGGTAGGACAGTGGTACCAGCCGCTCGATATCTGCCGCATACGTCTGCAGCGCCTCGTTGGCTCTTTGTCTACGGCTCTTCAGTTCGCAATAATACAGCATTTTATGACGGTCTCGTAATCACCTCTCAAACCTTCCGGAACTGTTTTTATTACCTTAGCCGCAGGACCTCTTAGGGCCAGTATCAGTCTCCGACCTTTCCTAACATCGGTCCACTGCCTCTCCAAAGCAGCCATATCGAATTGTAGTTTGAATGTGTCGAACGACGTAGTACCATCATAAGTAGGCACTTCTATGGCAAAACCTTCCTCAACTGACTGCATCCTTGCTCGCAGCTGTACCGCTCTAAGCCGCACGTCGATTTTTCTGTTCACCGAATCCTCCAGACTGTCAACCCGTTTGCTCAGGGAATCATCCAGGTCGTCAAATCGTTTATCTAAGTGCTCCACTCGAGTTCCCAAGTGTTCCAAATTCACATTAACCTTATTGGTGATTTCTTCCACTTTCCGCTCCAAGCACACAAAATTTTCCTGAAACTTGCTGGACCATTCGCAATTTGCACTTTCGAGTTTCGCTAACACTTGCGCCGATTCTTCGTGGCTCGCCGCTTTCACTTTAGCTATTTCCTGATTCGTAGCTTCCGGTTTCGGTGCCCTTTTTCGAGTAAACTTTTCCCCCCACGCCACCCTTTCACATTCGGCAGTCTTGAGCATTGTAACCGTTAGCTAGCTCATGTCGAATGCTTGTAGTGGCGGAGCCGCTTCAGCCGTACTTTGCAGTGACGCAGCACCAGCAGGCGATTCCTCCACCTTGGCCGACGCCTCTGGCTCCTGAGTCCCGAACTCTTGTGCAGTCCAATCGATGCCTCGTGATTCACACGCCTCTCGCAAGCGCCGCTGCAACTCCACCTTTGCGCCAGCAGTCGGCAAATTCCAGGCGGCCAGCTCCTTCTTCAGCTGGTCCACCTTCAGTCGCCCCAGTCTAACCATGTCTGCGTTTTATAATTTTTTTTAGTTTACTTTCAGTAGCACAATCCCACTTCTGACACCAAATGTTACGAAAATGACTTCTCTTAGTTCGTTTTGGATTGTGCTTGAAAATAAAACAACTTCATTTATTCAGCGCAAACGCAGTCAAAAGCCAACAATCGCTTTATTTACAAATTTACACTTTTTACTACTTTACACTACTACTATTGCATGTTTCCCCTTTGCTTGCTCAACACAGACTCGACTCTCTGCGCTGCCACTGCTGCTTTGTATACCTGTTTTCTTATCGCGCCGATGTTTCTTGCACATTCTAGTTGTACTCTCTATTGTTCTAGCACAGCCCATCACCTTCGCGAACCATCCTTGCCATATCGGAATTATTGCCAACCGGCCGTACTCCAAAGTGCATGCCTAAAAATATGCTTGGAAAAGCATTCATGCACAGCACAGAGTGCCGCATCGTTGCAATATGTTAACAAGTCGATGTCTGCCGTACACAGCAAAGTGTTGTGGTCATTTATATAAAATTGGCTTCAATTGAGTTTTCTCCATCATTAAATAAACTTTTTATTTTTACGTGTGTCGTGTCATATGCTCGACCTGCATATTAGGAATGTGGTGGGAAGCAAGCTGTCTGATGCCCAACATGCATACCTAAAGGGGAAGTCCACGGAAACGGCACTCCATGAGGTTGTAAGGACGGTGGAAAGGTCCATAGAACACAAAGAGTACACACTGGCGGCCTTCATGGATATTGAGGGGGCCTTCAACAACATCCGAATAGATGCGATCCGGGAATCGCTAGAATATCTTGGAGTCAATGTAGACATCTGCGGCTGGATAACAACAATGCTCCATTCAAGGGCGATCAGTGCGGAACTGGGAAAAAGTACGCTGATCAAATACCTAAACAGAGGCACCCCCCAAGGAGGAGTTCTATCACCTCTACTTTGGGTTTGTGCCCTGGATAGAATACTAGCTGAATTAAACAGTAGAGGTATCAAAGTTGTGGCATACGCGGATGACGTCGTGGTGATGGCATCGGGGATGTGTCTCGAAGTGATTAGCGATATCCTTCAGGCAGCGCTGAAAAGATTGAGGGCTTGGTGCACGGGCCGTGGGCTATGCCTTAATCCAAGTAAGACTGAACTGATGCTTTTCACCACACGTACCAAGATACCTAGATTCAGATTACCTGTGCTGAACGGAACGACACTATCCCTCTCGTCTAGCGCCAAGTACCTGGGGGTAATCTTGGACCCAAAGCTAAACTGGAAAACGAACATCGAACACAGAGTCAGCAAAGCGGGCTTTGCTCTGTACGCCTGTAAAAAGATGATTGGCCGGAAATGGGGGCTCCGTCCGGACCTAATGTTATGGATGTACAAAACGGTTGTACGTCCAATCCTCTCTTATGGTTCCTTAGTCTGGTGGAAAGCTCTCAGGAGAGACTATAACATCACAAAGCTGAGTAGAATACAAAGAACGGCATGCGCGATAACAACGGGGGCGATTAAATCCTGCCCCACAGAGGCTCTGAATGTGTTGGCGCACTTACTTCCGATAGACCTCTATATCGTCAACACCGCCACTCTAAGTGCTCTCAGGCTAAGAGAGATAGGATGCTGGAAAAATAAACCGTATGGGCACGGGTCAATACTAGAACAACTGCAAAATGCACACACTGCGGAGACAGACTATAAAATTCCCACTGTATTCTTCGGGAAAAGGTATGGCATACGAATTCCCTCCCGTTCGGAATGGAAGAAAGGAAGAGTCACAAGTGGGAGCGATACCGAAATCTACACTGATGGATCAAAGATGGACTGCGGTGTAGGAGCGGGAATCTACTCAGAGAAGCTGAGGCTCAGCAAATCCATTCGCCTCCCCAACACAGCTAGCGTCTTCCAGGCGGAAGTTTTCGTTATTAAAGAGGCCTGTAGGATGGTAATGGATGATACCACCTACAAAAACAGCATATGCATTTTATCTGATAGCCTAGCTGCCATCAAAGCGCTGGGCTCGTCTGTTATAACATCCAAGCTGGTGTGGGAGTGTAAGGAGGCTTTAATGGATCTGGCTCATCGGTTCCAAGTTACCCTAATCTGGGTGCCGGGGCACAAAGATATTGAGGGTAACGAAAGAGCGGACGAGCTGGCCAGGGGTGGTTCCGCACTTGAGGAACGGGTAGCGGAAATGGTCCGCATCCCAATCGGTTCCATCAAGAGCGAAATCTCCAAAGCCGATACCAGATGGGCCCGGATGCGTTCCTGTAAAATCAGCAGATCCCTATGGCCAAGGTACGACAGGAACAAATCAGCCGAATTAATTAACAGAGGCCGACGTGATGCAGCCAGGCTCACCGCTGCCATCACGGGTCACTGGCCCATTGGAGAACATGCTGCCAAAATGGGCATTCCTCATAATACCTGCTGCAGAAGCTGCAACAATCCCGAGGAAAAGGCCAACATTTCCTCTGCGATTGCCCGGCCCTAGCAAGGAGACGGTGGAAAACTCTAGGTAAACCGACGTTTACGAACGTTGACGAAATTAAAGACTGCAAGGTAAGCTCACTTCTTGCCTTTCTAAACCTCTCGAAATGGCTGTCGCGGATAAGTCATCGGGAGTGCAACAACCATTTACCTAGGTTGAATCAAGATAGTGGTTTCAAAACGACGCATCTGCGCTAATTGGATGTCTGGCGCATCACCACTCTAACCAACCAACCAACGTGTGTCAAACCGGGTTTCAATCGATTCGGAGAACGAGTTTCAATTAAATTCATAAAATTTTGATTCTTTACATTGTTTTGCTTATGGTTTTAGTTTGTTTATTTGATTAAGTTATGGATGTTCTTTCCAAAATAACAGCTTTCACATTGATCAGCAGACGACAT
Source organism: Melieria crassipennis (assembly GCA_963668005.1). NCBI lineage: Eukaryota > Metazoa > Arthropoda > Insecta > Diptera > Ulidiidae > Melieria > Melieria crassipennis. Next base: position 31,678,574 of record OY764963.1, on the reverse strand, counting down.
AAATTATTATAACACCGTTCAGTTACTGCTGCTATGAGCCACATATGTAACGATTCAGCCGTTATAACTGATACTTATATACAGTACTCCCCAAAAACATAGAAATTGGCTAGGGCCAATTTATTTCGTTAATAACACAATGAACCGCAATCTATATGTAACGGTACTCAAAGAAATTTTCTTTCTATATCTCAAGAACCTACAAAGTACTGCCACAGAATATACATTCATGCAGGACGAGGCACTATGCCACACCTCTAAAAAAAGTATTTTCTTAGTGAATAACAAACTTGAGATTCTTCCATGGCCAAGTAATTCTTCCGATTTACTTAAACCCTTTTGAAAACTGATGTGCTTTCCTAAAATCTGAAGTATACTTATACACTATGATCAATAAGTACCGGGACTATGTCAAAAAAACAAAATTGTTTTATTCTTCTGGTAAATTTATTTTATCCCCTTCAAAATAAGCCCCATCTGAAGCAATACACATATGCCAACGCTTAATCCAATCGTCCATGCACTTCTGGTAAGCCGAAGCAGGTATGGCCTTCAGCTCTCGCGTTGCATTTTCTTTTATGACCTCTATGGACTCAAATCTCTTTCCACGAAGCGGTAACTTGAGTCGGGAGAACAGAAAAAAGTCACATGGTGCCATATCTGGAGAATAGGGAGCCTGATCGATGATATTCACACTGTGTTTGTTCAAATAATCGCGAATAATGTGTGCTTTTTAAGACGGCGCATTATCGTGGTGCAAAATCCAGCTGTTATCGGCCCACAAATCCGGTCGTTTTCTACGAATAGCATCTCTCAAACGCCTCAATACTTCAAGGTAATACTCTTTATTAACGTTTGACCGGTCGGAACGTATTCATAATGCACCACACCACGATAATCGAAGAAAACAATGAGCATAACCTTGATTTTTGATCGACTTTGGCGCACTTTTTTTGGTTTTGGCTCGCCTTCAGCACGCCATTCGGATAATTGCTGGCTAGTTGTCACGTCGAATTCATAGACCCATGTCTCATCACCAGTAATTATACGTTTCATGAACGTTGGGTCCTTCTTAGCTTCGGAAATCATGTCTTCAGCCACTTGCTTTCGATGATATTTTTGGACGAAATTCAAGTCTTGAGGAACAAGCCGTGCGGCGACGCGTTTCATGCGCAAAATATCGACAACAATGTGTTGTGCGCTTCCATAAGAGATGTTAAGATCGTAAGAAATCTCTCTGAGGCTCACATGACGATTTTCAAGCACGATTTTTTTCACAATTTCAACATTTTCGTCGGTATTCGATGTTGAAGGACGTCCAGAACGAGGAAAGTATTCGACCACTTCACGATCACTTTTGAACATTTTATACCGCTCGAACACTCTGGTTCTTGATAGAGCAGACTCCCCAAATGCTTTCTGCAACATTTTAAGCGCATTGGCACAAGAAATTTCGTTCTAAAGACAAAATTTCAAACAAATACGTTGATCAACAAAATTATCCATTGTAAAATGCGACGAAGTACAAAAAGTTGACTGACGCTAACAGCTGCCAAACAAAAAATAATGATGCAATCCCGCTCAAAATTTAACACAGATATCAGTTAAGGTCTTACCGACCTAAAAAAAATTTTACCTGCATCGGGGAACGGCGGAAAATTTACTTATTGATCATAGTGTATAGCCGGAGAAATACAACAATCGATATCGTAAAAGGAACTATATTGGATGTATGGAATAATGCACCTGGATTAAAGGATATGATAAAATTCTGCATTGGCAGTATGTCGAGAAAAATAGAGCAAGTCATAAAGGTAAAGGGAAATGTTACTAGATATTAACTTTTTTAATTTCTTGTTGATTTCTATGAAATAAAACACCAAATAAAAAGTACTTACTCTTAATAATCCCTTAACCTTCATATCAAAATATCGTCTTCTATTTTTTTGGCGGGATATAGTATTATACCGTTATGGCTTCACAATCGCCACGACCTGAAGCTCAGAGAATCTTCGTATACATAAACCGAATGTAAGGGGTGAACCAGACAAATTTTAAAGTTTTTACGCATCCAGCATACGAAAATGTAACTCTTGACATGAGCCTGGTATTTGCGAGTGAATCTATAAATAGTGCAGTTTCTTGCTACATTAGTCAATTGCATCTTGGATCTACTTTAGTCAACATGTCGACCCACAAAAACGCCGCTGCAAATTAATACTGGACATTTACTTTACTTGACTTGATAAGACGAAGTCTAGACTAAGCATTGCAAGGGAAAGCAAAGTGAGCGTAGCGACGACGGCTTATAATGTTACAAATAACTACAATGCGTGGAAACTCCATCTACAGAACCGAAAGATCAGCCAGAAAAAAGGATTCAAGTAACCTAGAAGTGCTGAAAAGGGTTGTTAGCATATATCGGAATAACCCTACGAGGTCGACTCGAGATGTTGCAGCTGCAGCAGGCACATCGCAATCAACTGTGATGCGATATAAGCGAAGTCAAGGATTAAGAACCTAAAAACAGCAGAAAGTGCCTGACCGGTCGGAAGCAAAAGAAAAAATAGCGAAGACGCGGGCTCGAAAACTGTATGACGATTACGTAACCAAGTTCGATTGAGTAATTCTCGATGATGAAACCTACTGTAAAGCGGACTTCAAGCAGTTGTCTGGGAATGCCTATTTCACCACAAAAAATAAGAATGGAACACAAAGAAAATACTCCGAAGTGAAATACACCAAATTTCCAAAACGCTTCATGGTTTGGCAAGCTTTTTGCACCTGCGGTCTACGCAAGCGTTCATTACGACAGAAACAATTAACTCTAGAATTTATACAGAAGAATGCCTATAAATCTACCATTTATTGAACAGCACAAAGGAACAGTTTTGTTTTGGCCACACCTAGCCGCAAGCCACTACTACAAGTCAACTATGGAATAGTATTGTAGCGATGAGGCACTCTGAATGCGAGCATACTTTTAGGTATGCACTTTGAAGTACTGCCGGCTTGCTATAATGTCGATATGGCAGGGATGGTTCCCGAATGGTAATGGAAAGTGCAAGGAACCATCGGCGCGATAAACCAAACAAGAATAAAAAGCAGCAGTGGCAGCGCAGGGAGGCTGAGTCGGTATTGAGCAAGTAAAGGGGGAACATGCAATAGTAGTAGTAAAGTAGTAACAAGTGTAAATTTGTAAATAAAGTGATTGTTGATTTTTGACTTCGTTTGCGCTGAGTAAATGAAGTTGTTTTACGAACAGTACGAACAGCTTAGAGAAGTCATATTCGTAAGAAAATTGTGTCACGGTGGTTCCAAAAGAGGCAAATCCAACCAACTGCCCGGATCTTCGCCCTATTGAAAGATAATACAAGGTGCAACCCAAAGTAAACAGGACTTTTATAAAATAAAGAAAACGGATGATTATTTTTGTATAATTCTTTTTATTTATTCAAAATACTCTCCTTCTGCTTCGATACAACGTTTTGCACGGTCCAAAAGCATTTGGAATGAGTGTTTTAGGTTATCGGCCGGCATCGCCTTCAGAATGTTGGTACAAGCCTTTTGGATGTCCTCAACGTCCTTATAACGGTTTCCTTTCATCGGCAAATGCAACTGACCGAATAAGTAGAAGTCACAGGGAGCCATATCAGGCGAATACGGTGAATGATTGATGGTAAAAATGCGATTTTTGGTCAAATAATCGGTCGTAACTAGGGCTCTGTGAGCCGGTGCATTATCATGCAATAAACGCCAACTTTCTTCCTCGCGATATTCTGGCCGAATACGACGAATGCGATGCACCAAACGCTTCAAAACTTCAACATAAAACAAAGCGTTAATTGTTTTTCCCGGTGGAACAAACTCTCGATGAATTATTCCCTTTGAATCGTAGAAACAAATGAGATGAGTTTTGATTTTTGACTTCTCACAGCGGGTTTTTTTCGGATTTGGCTCATCTGGGTGCTTCCATTCGGCACTTTGACGCTTTGTTTCGGGATCATATTGAAAGCACCACGTTTCGTCACCGGTTACGATGTTGAACAAGAAATTTGGATCACGTCTGGCTTCCCGAACGATGTCTTTTGCGTGCTCAATTCTCTGCGCTTTTTGGTCGTCGGTTAAAGTGTGCGGAATGAAGCGAGAACACACTTTACGGAGACCCAAATGTTCGGTTAAAATGCGATCAATTGATGTTTTGGAGATGTTCAATTCCATTTCCATCAATTCCAATGATGATTTTGGCTGCATTTTGATAAAATCACGCACAGTTTTGATGGCATCGTCAGTAATCACAAATTTCGACTGGCCGACGTGTTCGTCGTCATTCAAGTCTTCACGACCATTCTTGAATCGATTCAACCACTCATTAACACGGCCACGGGATAAACAATCATCACCATAAACTTGCTTTAACAATTTAAACGTTTCGGTAAAAGTTTTACTTAAAACAGAACTTAATACACCCATACCTCGCTATACGGCCGCTCTTTATACGGCCTTTCGCTATAACGGCCTTCTTCAATTAAGGCACGTTTTCGATTTACGGCCTAAAATGTTTCGCTATAACGGCCAAAAAAAAATTTTTTCGATGGCGATATATCACGTTTCTCGGTAACGTTTATTTTGTGGGAAATATTTTTTCCGTTGGCAGTAACTATTGTGAATGGGATTTTTTTTTTCCGTTGAATGATAACTATTATTTTGCAATATATATTTTTTACGTTGAAAATACCGGCACCAATGCATTTTGTATGCAAAACTTATCCAAGTTCTGAACCACCCAGGTTCTAAATCACGAGCACACTCACCGGTGGAATATCAGATTCAAACGTTACCGAGCAACGTAAAAAATATTTTTCTCTCATAAGGTCGGTACGCAGCTCTCAAGAAAAGCGAAAACTTCATATAAAAAAAGCTAAGGAAATGCTCAAGGAAATTTCCTTGAGTCAAATTTACTTAAGGTGTACGCACCTCACAAGAAAACTGATTCGGTTTTTTAATACTTTTTTTCATTGAAAAGTGAAATGACAACACTGATTTCGGCAAGAAACATATGTGTACCTATTTATTTCTCAAAGGAAAAGTGACAGCTGCCTGCACAAAAGTAAGTAAACTTCCAATTTAATGTTTTTTATGTAGTTCTAATGTAATTTTACTAATTTCAGAATGGAAAACACTATGACCCATGCGACCAGCTCAAAACGTCAAATTTACTTGACTACTACTTTTTCACGCTTAAGAAACATATGCTCGTTTTTTCTTGAGCGTTTTCTTGAGAGCTGCATACCTACCTATAACAGTTATGCGATGACGTAAAAAATATTTTTATGTAACATGAAGTTCTTTCATTTTTGTTTCTATATTTTTGTTATTATTATAAAAATAAATTATAACATTGTTATAAAAATAAAAAAAATAAATTTGGAACCGATCCCATTGAATTTGTATGAATTTGTATTAAAATAATTGATTCCTTATACGGCTTTTCGCTTTGCGGCCAAGTTTCGTGGAACGTATCTAGGCCGTATAGCGAGGTATGGGTGTATTAGCTCTTTGTTCGATCGACATTCTCGTACCAAAGTTAAAAACATACTGTCACATTGAGCGGGATATTTCGGCGTCTACTAGACCAAATGTCATGAAATTTAGATAGTATGTGAATGAAAGATGTACCTTTCCAACGCATGTCCTCACACATAGATGGCGCCACCAGAAACGTCCCTATTGCAAAAGTCCTGTTTACTTTGGGACGCACCTTGTATATAATGAAGCAAACCCTAAGAAAAACCAGAAAAGCTTGCAAAAATGATGTACAGTTCCGAAATTGATGGAAGCAAGCCTATGCAGTAGTCACCGAACTTACTGTCCAGTCTCTAACTAAAAACAGAAAAATTTTGAAACTGCTAATTATATTTCATTGAATTTTTTTTGAATTAGAGTTTAAGAAATGTATAATAAACTGCAGTGTATTTTAGTAAAATCAGGCTATTTCTTTTAATGTGTTCTTAAAAATGAAAGGGATAGAAAATTGAAGGGTACTCTACTTGAATTTATCGAGATAAGTGTTTAAAAAACTATCCCATAATCGCGTGTTGCAATTAATGCTTGCACTGTGCTTGCTTAACCCTTTCGCTATTTTGTTGCCATATGGCTACATGCTACTTTGTGGACGTCTGCATCCTCTATGGTTGCAAGAATACATTTTTTTTGTTGGTCTTTAGAATAATTTGAAGTTTTAGGAAAACTACGAAATTAATAAACTGAATATTTAAGTTTAAAGAAGAGAAGTATACACGTTTTTTAATGGTATAACTTGACTTAGCAAAGGAAGAAGAAGCAGAAAAAATTAGAGAACTTTTTAATGTGATGTTTACTTTCAATTTAGATACTTTTTTTTAATTTTGGCTGAAGTTAATGAAGAAATATTCAGATTTTCCTTATGCGTAAAAATTTGTATGTTTAAGGCAGGTTTCTACCTTGTGCGGCCGAGAAAACATGTTTTTTTTGAAAAATGTTTGATGGGAAGGTTTTTAAGATAAACACTGGAAAATTTTTTCAGATGTAGGCATATGTTTATTGTACAAGTAAAAAAAGTTTCAAGATAAAATATGCAAAGGGGGGGGAGGGGGCCATCGAGCAATGGCGGCAGGATTTCCTTACTCGCGGAAGTCCTGCCGCTGTTTGAGATGACTTGAAACACAAAAATGAAATTTTTTCTTATTCTGTATCCTTTTGTCTATGGCTGGAACTAGGATTTAAAAAAAAAAATGAAAAATGAAGGAAATATGCGATTTTGACTAAAAAACTCAATTTTTTCCTACTTTTTGCAATACAAATTTCTATTTTCAATGAGAAAAAATTATTATTTCTTGAAGATCCTAGTTCGTGCCATAGCTAAGACCTTGATAAATGACTGTTTAAAATTTCGTAGCTATTGCTCAACTCGTGTGGCCTAAATCACTTCCGGCGCGCTCGCCACCGCTACCTGTTTCGATAAATTGCTTCCGTAATTCGAAAGATTTCAACTTCAAATTTTGGGAGCGTATTCTACAATCATGTATTAATCCAAAAATGCATGAAAAAAAAATCGATTTTTTTGACCGCACAAGGTAGAAACCCCCCTTAAGTAATTATTACAGCCACAACGATGTGGTTGCTCTCATAGAAAAACACTCTAAAATACAGGTTCCGAGTATAAAAATTAAAAAATTTCTTATGGAATGTTGCTAATATAACCACATAGAAGCCTAAGACGTAAAATTTAAAATTTTAACTTTCCCCAGTAAAAACCTGAAGCGAAAGGCTTAAGTGTTTCGGACAGGCTCTTCATCGATATACTTGTTACTTGCTTGCTCCTAACGCGACAATTTAAAATCAAATCAGAGTTTATTGATAAAACAAATTTGACTCTTTCAGCTTGGAAATTGTTTCTTTTAAGGAAATCAGAAATCAAAAAGCGCTTTAGTAACCATATTGACCAGAAAAAGCTCGCCACAACTGGCGCCATATTTGGTCTGTGCAAGTATTGTATAGTTTAAATTAAAGCTTACAAGTACTACTACTACTACCGTATTACGGAAGAGCTTAATCACAAAATCCCTATGTGTACATATGCGGACAAAAGTGCATTCCAGTTGATTTTGCAAAAATACCGATTTGCCATTGGGTATGGATTCAGGGGGTGCAACATTAAGTAGATTGTTATTTTTCACTCCTTTTCTTTATTCGTTATCCAATTAGGCCCCCATTAAAACCGATGTTTGGTTGTCCCGTGCATTCAGCCAGAAGCGGTTGGTACACCTATTACCATTAATTCTTCCTAAAGAACGGATTCTCATTTTTCCCATTTTGGAATTCTTTTGGATTTTCATGTACGTATCCGTCAAATGGACGTAAATAATTATTAATTGTTGCATTCTCTGCCAAATATTTTTAATTACTACTATGTGTTATTTATATATTTGAAATTGAAAGCAAAAGATTTGAAGTGAAATACTTTGAAAATAACGAAAAACCATTTTCAGAAAGTTGGCTGAGGTTTCATATATTACACAAAAAATATGAATTTGTATTTATATATATATTATATTATATTATATTATATTATATTATATTATATTATATTATATTTTATTTTATTATATTATATTATATTATATTATATTATATTATATTATATTATATTATATTATATTATATTATATTATATTATATTATATTATATTATATTATATTATATTATATTATATTATATTATATTATATTATATTATATTATATTATATTATATTATATTATATTATATTATATTATATTATATTATATTATATTATATTATATTATATTATATTATATTATATTATATTATATTATATTATATTATATTATATTATATTATATTATATTATATTATATTATATTATATTATATTATATTATATTATATTATATTATATTATAGTATATTGTATTATGTTATATGCATAAATTATTTATATTATAATTATTATTTCCGAATATCTATTACCCCAGCTATGCATTCAATTCGACTTTAGTTTATTTATTTATTTATTTATTTCGGTATAAAGAATGAATTCTTACAGACCAGCGGCGTATCCAGGATTTCATGAAGGGGGGCGATATTGGAAGAATTATTCAACATATTTTTATACTTTTTTCAACATGGGTTACTCTTTTTTTCAACAATTTTTTACGCTTTAAGCTTTGCGTTTATTTGTTTTAATTGCTTTTCGCTCAAAGCAAAATCACATACATTAAATTTCATAACAATTTAATTTTTGTAATTAATATTATATTACAAAATAAAATCAAGCCTTCGTTGCTAAGTACACATTTTATCGATCACTTCTTCTGCCGTTATTGGTACATTGGTACTGCCAATATTGCTAAACCATTCAGGCGTTCCTTGATTGAAATAAAAAAAACAACAAATTAAAAAAAAAAAAATTTTTATATATCACACTTATTAAGTACCTGTCCAATGCTGTTCCGACTTCACGCACAGCCCAAAATTTTTGGCTGTTGTCTGGCAAAACCGCTAATCGAATTTTGAACGTTTCTATGACTGAACTTGTTTTGTACTAGCATTAAGTAATGTTTATGGTAGATAACTAGTGTTCGACCCATTAATCGGCATCGGTTTCGGCCAATAACTTTGTAATCGGCATCGATTCGGTATCGGCCAAAAATGGCCGATTAGTTGGCCGATTCATTTCGGAAAATGTTCATACAATTTGAATTGAAAATGGATTGAAGTCTGTAAAAAATTAGTTAATGACGTATGAAAATATTGCAATTATTTTTATTTTTACATATGTAAAAATCTGTGTGCCGTATTTCTGTTTGTATGTTTGTAGCCAACCATCAAAAATTCAGCAGAGATTATGGTATGTTGATTTTTGAATTTTATGTTTTTCTTGGATATAGTAAAATTATGAAGACATAAAAATTATCAGTTACATACATGTGTTAATACCTTGAAGGTAATGTAACTTTTTTTAATCGAAGTTGAAGTTATTTATTTTTTAATTTTATTGATCTACTAGCTGGGCCCTGCGGCTTTGCACGCAAGTTCTCTTGTTTCCCCCGATACAAATGCTTAACCCATTGTTGACCCCGCCAGATTTTGATTAAAAACAAACAAAACATGTGTCTATCTTTGATTTCAAGTGTTTCCAAAAATTTGTAAGTCAAAAGGCCCATTAAATCATGTGTTTTCACATTTACTCTAAACAAATTCTAAACCCTTGATTTACCACGGTAGATTTCGATTTTCAAACAAATTAAAAGCACGTTTTTATTATTTTCCGATTCCCGAAATGAAGAAAGTGAAAACACGTGTCAAATTATCCCTAACTTAGAGTACTTCCACCAAGTTTGAAATCAATCGGCCCATTAATTCATGTTTTTTCACAATTTATCCACACAAACTTTTAACCCGTCGTTGATCCAGTTAGATTTCGATTTTGAAAATAATGAGAAATACCTGTCTAATTTTTATTTTCGAAGTCAATAGGCCCATTTTTATAAACAAATCTTAACCTATTGTTGGCCCAGTGAAATTTTTGAAAAATTATAAAATATGTGTCGAATTATTTTTGATTTAGAGTATTTTCAGGAAGTTCGAAATGAGTGTCTATTAAATCACGTTTCTTCATACAACACCTTATCACATGTTTTGCCCCTTTAAACCCCGAATTTCTAAAAATCCCGTCTTAGCGGAGGTTCATTCTTCAAGATGTACCTACAGTTCAAATTTCATGTTTCTAGCTTCAGCGGTTTGGGCTGAGCGATGATGAATCAATCAATCAATCAGTCAGTCAGGACAAACAATCTATGTATATAAAAACGGAGGCGGTACCACGCGCCTTTGTCCTATGCTTAAAACTTTCTACTAAGTGGAAAGTTCGTACCAAGTTTCATTGATGTGGACTTACAGTACTGCGAAAATATTGAGTCATACAAAATGTGCCACGCCCCTTGTTCAGCACTCATCAAATTTTAACAGTAGAATAACACTTCTATGGGACGATGTCATATTAAATTTCAATACTGTGCAGCTTACAATTCCGGAGCTTACTTACTTACTTACTTAACTGGCCATAACAACCCGTTATCGGGTTACGGCCTGCCGCAAAACTTCTCTCCAGGCGCCTCTGCTTTGCGCGCGCCTTCTCCAGTTGGTCACACCAAGTGATGACAGGGCCTCTTCAACTTGGTCCTTCCACCGGAGACACGGCCTCCCTCTTCGCCGTCGACCTCCAACCATCGTATCGAACACTTTTTTCGCCGGAGCTTCGCCGTCCATACGGCAGACATGACCGAGCCAGCGTAGCCGCTGGATGTTAATTCGCTGCGCAACGTCCATGTCCTTATACAGCTCATACAGCTCGTTATTGGTTCGTATACGATAATCGTCACCAACACGAACAGGGCCGAAGATTTTGCGAAGTACCTTCCTCTCGAACACTCCAAGGGCCGCTATGTCATTTCGTGTCATTGTCCATGCTTCAGCGCCATAGAGGAGCACGGGCAAGATAAGCGTCCTATAGAGCGCAAGTTTTGTCGGTCGAGAGAGGTCTCTACTTCTCAATTGCCTACCGAGACCGTAGTAGCACCTGTTGGCAAGAGTAATCCTTCGCTTTATCTCCAGGCTGACATCATTGCTGCTGTTGATGGCGGTGCCAAGGTAGACGAATTCCTTGACAACTTCAAAGGTATACCTGTCGGCCTCGACGTGAGACCCTAGCCGCTGCGAGTCCCTGCGTGTAGACAGCATATACTTCGTCTTGCCCTCATTTACCACCAGACCCATTTTGGCAGATTCTCTTTCGATAGCCGCAAAGGCAGCGGTGACATCTCGCTTGTTACGCCCGATGACATCAATGTCATCAGCGTAGGCAAGGAGCTGGACACTTTTGTTGAAAATTGTGCCATTACGATGTACACCGGCCTTGCGCAGAACACTCTCCATGGTGAAGTTGAAGAGGTCGCAGGACAAAGGATCGCCCTGTCTGAATCCTCGAGCGGTATCAAATGGGTCGGAGAGGTCACTTCCAACCTTGACGGAGCTGCGCGTATTGCTCAACGTCGCTCTGCAAAGTCTCACGAGCTTTGCAGGGATACCAAGTTCAGACAATGCGGCATATAGGCGATCCCTTATCGGGCTATCGAATGCTGCCTTGTAATCGATGAAGAGATGGTGAGTATCGATTTGGTTCTCATGGGTCTTCTCCAGGATTTGGCGTAGAGTGAATATCTGGTCGATGGTGGACTTACCAGGTCTAAAGCCGCACTGATAGGGTCCAATCAGCGCCTTGGCGAGTGGCTTTAATCTTTCACATAGTACGCTCGTCAGGACCTTGTATGCAATGGGAAGTAGGCTGATACCCCTGTAGTTGGCGCATATTGTTCCGGAGCTATTCCATATAAAAGATTTGAGTTGTATGGGCGGTGCCACGCCCCCTTCGTAAATACTCGCCCTATTCCCTCTGTGGAAAGATATGACTAAATGGTAAATTCGTGCTAACTTTCGCTGGTGTGCGACTAACAGTTCCAAAATTATGCGGATAGTTTTGGGTCAAACAAATGTGCCACGCCCCTTGTCCAACGCCCATCAAATTTTAACAGTAGAATGGCACGTCTATGAGGCGACGGTACACTAAATGTCAATGCTGTGCGACTTACAATTCCGCAGCTATTTTATTCAAAAGAATTGAATTGTATAAGCGGTGCCACGCCCCCTTGTTACATACTCGCCCCAATCCCTCTGTGGAAAGATATGACTAAATGGTAAGTTCGTGCTAAGTTTCATTGATGTGCGACTAACAGTTCCAAAATGTTGCGGAAAGTTTGTGTCAAACAAATGTGCCACGCCCCTTGTCCAACGCCCATCAAAATTTTACAGTAGAATAACACTTCTGTGGGAGGATGTCATACCAAATTTCAATGCTGTGCGACTTACAATTCCGAAGCTATTCCATATGAAAGAATTGAGTTGTATATGCGGTTCCACGCCCCCTTGTCAAATACCCGCCTCATTCCCTCTGCCGAAAGATATGACTAAATGGTAGGTTCATACCAAGTTTCATTGATGTACGACTTACAGTGCTGCTGCAATATTGGGTCATCATAAATGTGCCACGCCCCTTATCCAACGCCCATCAAATTTTAACAGTAGAATGACACTTCTATGGGACGATGTCATACCAAATTTTAATGCTGTGCGACTTACAATGCCGAAGCTATTCCATTTAAAAGGTTTGAGTTGTATGGGCGGTGCCACACCCCTTTGTTCAATACCCACCCCATTCCCTCGGGCGAAGGACATGATTAAATAGTAAGTTTGTACCAAATTTAATTGAAATGCTTATTAATGGTTTTGTTTGTTTTGGTTGTGATTGAATAAATATATTTGATTTAATTTAAAATATTGTTACGAAAATTAGTTCTAGTGGGCTGGTACGAATCACTGGATTGTGCAATTCGAAATAAACAAACACACTTAGTTCCTCAAACGCAGTCAATAAAAACCAACAATCACTTTATTTCACCGATTTACACTTCACTGTCTTTACACTTAAATATTTGCTTAATTATTCCGTGTGGCAACTTCGCTAATCAAAATCAGACTGACTCGCTGCGCCGTACCCGGCTGCCTTTTATACCTGTCCGGATACCGCGCAGATCGTTCTCGCACATTCCGGAGTGGACTAAAGGTTTCCATGATGATCGCGGGCCATCATTGCCAGATTGGACTAAAAGTTTCCATTCGCGGCCATCATTGCCAGGTTGGACTAAAAGTTTCCATTATCGCGGCCATCATTGCCAGGTTGAATTATAGCACGGCGCGTAGCGACAGGGTTGCTTTGCACAGCGACAGACTGTCCTATCGTTACAATATATAACATTTTTTATTTGGTAATCGGTAGCGGCATCGGCCAAAAACAGTATCGGCCGATACTAAGGAGGCCGATACATCGGTATCGGCATTGGCCGAAAAATGGGTATCGGTCGAACACTATATACGTGGGTGGTCCGATAAGTACTTAGCCTACAAAAGAAAAACGAAAATTTTGGAAAAGTGTCGATTTATTTCTCAACGTAGTCTCCTTTCAACTCGATACACTTGACCCAGCGATGCTCCAACTTTTTTAACCCGTCTGAAAAATACGTTTTCTGGAGGCCTCCGTGGCGGCGATAACCTCCTCATTCGACTCAAATTTCTGCCCGGCGAGTGACTTTTTCAAGTTCGGAAAAAAAAGAAGTCACACGGGGCCAAATCTGGAGAATACGGTGGATGGGGCAGCTGTTCGTAGCCTAATGCGGCCAATTTGGCGAAACACCGACCGATATTGCTCTTTTTCCATTTTTCTAAAATCCGCGGACACGTTCGTTTCCACACGCGGTCAAAACAAAACAACAAATCCAATATGGCTGAAATTTTGACAGTAGCCGTATACGAGGATGTACTACACGATAGTAAATTTCTCTTACGATAGAGGCACCATCGGGCGGTGGGGCTAAGTACTTATCGGACTGCCCACGTATAACATTTCCCAAATTTATTAAGAGGAATTTGTGCCACTTTTTTGGCGAGATGGACGGTTTAACATCGACTGAGATGCTCACAGCAGCAAATCATCAGTCAAAGGGTGTGTTTTTTTTTGCCTATTGAGTTTAAAATTTGATAAACAAAAAGTAGAACGTGCACTTTTCTCTACAAAAATCTACATGCCGTTTGAAATTTCTATATCGTTTACTTTTGAGCAAAAATGCTGCTGGACTGTCAGGCCAGCTTCTTACTTCTTTAGCTTTTTTCCAATTGTCAAATTTGCATTGAAAGAATTGCCTGAATTGGATACCATGGGCTACATCAGTTCTTGCAAATGCCACGCAGGGCTTGCAATAAGCTCCCTGGTCCAACTGAGAATATGCTAGCCAATTGAATTGACTGAGCCAACTAAATTGAAACTTTAAGCGGCGGTCAGCAAATTTTTCCAATATTGGAAATACAGTCAGGCTTCCATATATTGGTCATAATTTGCTGTCTCTCCTCTGACGTTAGATTAAGACGCTTCCACGCAAAGCTCCCAATATCGTTGCTTAACCCTCTACTGCCGCATACGGCCTTAAGGCACGGTCCACTTTCAACTGATAATATTGGGAAACATGTGATGCTTACAGCCTTGCAACATTAAAGAAATAACTTAATTTATCTAAAACATGCCCTAAAAATTTCATTAAAAAAATGAATATTTATGTGGACTTTTCTAGGTTTTTGTGGACCGTGCCTTAAGGCCGTATGGGGCAGTAGAGGGTTAAGACAGACGACTGCTCGCTCACGCAATGACTAGGAGGCAGAATAATTTCTGCAGTCGCATTTGTTTCTTCTACCGACTTTCCCCTCTTTAGCGCAGATTCCGTAGAGCTATGACCTCGTTTGAAAAAGTTTCGAATATCCATCCTTTTTGTTTGTATTTTTTTCTTTGATAAAACACTCTAATGAACTTTCACTACTCACAATGACATTTGGAAATCCAAGAAGAAAAATAAAGCATTTTCCACAGCTGACTCAGGGTTGCAAATTTCCTTTTTCGGCGATGTCAGAGTTGAAGACAAAATTATGTCAATTTTTTAAAATGTAAAAGAACTACATATTGTTTCAATCGTCCGACCAAGGGAGGGACCCCCCCTAATCCCGGACAATTCTACACAATGTATTTTGCCATTAGTGACATTGTATGCAGAAACTAAGGAGTAGTAGACTCTTCTATCCCACAACGACTGCAGCCCGAGCAATTTACCTCTGTCGATATAGGATGGTAGACCATCAGGCCAATGCAGCTTGGGCAGAGCGATTCTCGTAAATACTCGTTCGATTTTATTTCAGTGAACATCGTAATAAGGGTTCCAAATTAATGAGCACCAGCTTTGAATATTGGGACGATTGAACACAACTTCCATGGCTCTAAAAAAGTTCCTGTATTTATGCACTCTTGGTAGAGTAGTGCTGCAGCGCAGAGTTTGAAAAGCAAAGGCGAAACCCCTGGATGTCAAATTTGGAGTTGGGTTTCAGTTTTGAAATGACAGACAAGACGTCATCCTCCAAAATTTTAAATGAAGTAATTGGTTGCAAAGGTGCAGTTTGAAACTTGGGAATGATGGTAGAATCATGCATTACATAAACCTTCTGGAAAAATTGTGCACACAAGTTGCAAGAGTCTAAGGTGTTATCAGATATTTCGTTTATTAAATGTTAATAAATTCCTAATCCCTTAGGACTATTTATTACATATTATATACATACATATATGCATATACATATAAAGGGGCGAAAAATTCAGTTTTACTCAGCTGCAGGGTGTAAATTAATCCGAGCTGACCGATAGGTTCAGTTAAACACGATCACAAGTGAGCTAAAATGTGATATTTTAAATCAATTTAAGTACATCTCATTAATTGACCAAATGTCATCGCAGCGTATCGTTTACAAAATTATTGTTATATGCTGAAAATCACATAAATTGATACTTTAGTCGTCTTCATTTCCCAATGTTGGCATTTAAAATTTGCATAATTCTGCAGTTATAGGGGATTTTACACGATGTTGAAAAGAATATATTTGGTGCATAAATTTACATACAGGTAGACCTCGCTTAACACGTACCACGAATAACACGGCCTCGTTCTAACACATTTTGCGACACATTTTCGATTAACACGTAAAAAGCCTCGGTCTAACACGGTATTGAAACAAAAAAAAAAAAATTCGTTTTGTTTCCCTGATTTATACACTTGCATATACATGTATGTACAGTAGACTGGATTTAGTGCACGATTTTTCGATTTCGATGCTCCGCAACCTCTCATTTTATGCGGTTTGGTGAAAAAGTGCATGAGCCAAAAATGGGGCTAGGGTGGGGCTAAATTGCGTTTTTTAGAGAAAACTAGTGGGGGTCATTCATATATTTTACCCTCTCAGAGCAATTTCTGACCAGCTGTGGAGCAATTTGTCGAATTCCCAACTTTTTTGTGAACTTTGACCTCGATACGAAGAATTTTCCATGATGAACTTTATTAACCAGCAACGGAATAAAACTAATTTATTTATGTTAAACTCGCTGTTGACATTAAGAAGTGGCCTTAAAAGACTGAATAAATGTTGTCATGATTTTGCAATAAATGATGATCTCAGTTTAAGAGACTGCAAACAACATTTACGACTGTAATAATAACGATTCTTTTTCGGAAGATGAAATATTTGATTCAAATATGTAATAACTATTTGTGATGTTTGTAACTACTTGTATTTTATTTAAAATACAAAGTATTTTAAAAAATAATAACTATTTGTGATGTTTGTAACTACTTGTATTTTATTTACACTACAAAATATTTTAAAAACTGTAAACCTTTTTAAGTTTTGTTGTACCGAAAAATGTGCAAAAGTGAATTTTATTTCATTTTAAATTAACAGATATTTATTGAGCAGATATATAAGTTGTTGTTTAGTTAATAAATATACTTACGTATAATACGGAAAAAATATTAATATTGATAAATGCTTAAAAAATAAATGTAGCTCTTTTTTTAGTTCAAAAAAAATTGTTTTTAGCTCTTTTTTGCTCGTTTTTTCACAATTTTAGCTCCAAACAATATTTTTTTTCTGGCATCACTGTTGGTATGATTTTTATGGGATGTTATTTACGCTTACCTTGTAAACAGCACAGGACGCCTAACAACAGCAGAATTCGCTCCAGAAGTGGTGTCATTTTATGAATCGATTTACTCCCAGTAACAACAGAAATTGTCAAACAATGATTGCCTCTTTTTGTTATGTTTGTTGCTAGTGGTCGTTCTTGCCAAAGCACGACTTTTGGGCGATTTGGGTCAACACAGGTACGTGAACGTGTACGTGTACGTTTGTCTGTTTATATCCTCCCCGTTATGCCGACATGCCACCGCACTTGTGTAGCTGCAATAATGCGAAATTAGTCGGAGTGAAGATGCACGCACACACATATACACATATGTGTGTGTGTAGTTGTATGCATGCGCGTTGAAAATATGCAAAGCGAATCGGACTCGAATCCAGATTCAGATTAAGACTCAAATTGCGTTAAAGTCGGCCTCAATAGAACCGCACTCGATATGCGACAGTATTGGGAGCTTTCGGACGGAGACACTGCACTTTTCTTTGCGCCCGGCCGCCATCCGCCGTTGCTTCGAGTGCTTTTCCACATTCGCCCGCTACTGTGTTCTTGCTTTCTACTTCCAATCGCTCTTATTTCGCTATGCCCACGTCTGTTGGTGTCTTCTGTACTTCTGTATGCAGAGTTCACGTGGTTACGTCTTATGCACTTGCCGAGTGAGTTTTGACAAGTGCAAAAATTTCAAACACTTTTTCAATATTTCAAAAGTGCACTTGCGCATTTCTCTGCGACTCTTTCATGCCCGCTGCTCACCACCCGCCGCCATGAAACCGTTGGCTTCTCTGCCCGCTCTCGCCACGGCTGGCTGCGAGTGCCACTTGCGCTCGCTGTTCCAATAAATGACAGCTGCACCAAAGGTGCATTGTGTGCGCCAACGGAGAAGCACCAGCCAGGGATACGGCGCCCAGGTGCTCGCGGGCGGGTAGGCAGCGAACGAGCGCAGCAGTGTATGGGTACTCGTATTTGCAGCGATGACGCTATGGACGACCTAATTAAGAAGATAAATGCATCCGTCATGTGGCTACACGGGCAGAGCTGCCAAGTGGCGCTTTTGCTTAGGGTTTTATATAGGCGCTCTGGTCTCCTCGAAGCAGCCAGTTACCGGCAAAACACAATATGAATTGCTAAAAATTCACACATCTTGCAACGCAACGAAAAAACTGTTGCAGAAGCTTTGGCGGGCGGATCTCGGCGTGGGGAGAGGACGAATGCTGGACATTTGTGTAGTTAAAAGTGTGTATGTGTTTGATTTGGTGAGCGGCAGTGTCAGAAAATTATAGTCACATAAGCCACATGAAGTTCAGAGCAATTAGTTCTTTGGCGTATTAAAAATGTCCAGTGTTGCCATTGAATTGACGGCAAGTATCAGTCACTGACCAGGACGGACGGTAAATAAAAGGAGCCGATACGGAGGACGGTGCGACTTTGCGGACGCGTTGTGCCAACGCACCTGAAATAGTGTGCTTCAGACATCTGCATGTGTGTGTGTGGGTGCGTTTCCTGCAGCGCCTCTAACCAGCGAACGAACAACATAAGTATAACAGCACTGTTAGAATGTCACTCTGACATTTCATAAATAACTATTTCCGTTAGCTTGCTGCTGACACTCATATGTATTCTCGAAGTTGTTTTTGTTGTTGTTGCAATTGCAGTTGCTTTGTTGGAGCAACGTGAATAGTTGAAAATTCAATAACTGACCTAGTTAAGTAGAAATTGCATGAAATTTTCATGCGCAAAAACTGATGCGAGCATAGTTTTAAGAAAATAATTAAATTTGTTGCACCGAAAAATTTCGGCTAAGTTTATCCAATTCCAGGCCACTCAATGGTATTGTGCATTCCGCCTGCCTTTTCTCCGCTCCGCTCAATATTCGCACGCGTCTTATGTAACACTAACCAATTAGTGAGCAATGGGTTTTAATGGATGTATGCGCCCGCAACCATCAAAATATCGATTGGAATTCTGTCTTTTTGACATAAATTCGACTCGAGTATTCGCTTTGTGAATTTGTTCGCACTTTCAATTGCACACGCTGCCCCAGAACCGTAATCGTGTCAGCGTTCCAGCGCGGCCACCACGTCTTCTGACCCCGACTGAAAAATTTCGCCAAACATCTTTGGCCCCGCGGTTTGCAATTTTTCAAATGCGAAAATGTCGTTTAGCGCTGGTTGGCCGTGTGAACATCTAACAGTGTTTGTCACTCGCTTTGGACAGTCGAAAACGATTTTCAAATATTATGCTGAATATTTTTTGTAACTTTGTCTTTACACTGAATTTTGCTGAATTATATTTACGTAAGAGACTCCTATTTCGCTCGCACCCGGACAACGAAGTAAAAAGTTTATTGGATGACAACAGCAGAAACACGGCTAAACTATGCAGCAAGGACGTTACGTGATTGGTACGAAAACACTGGCTGGCTGGCAAGCAGACAGACAAGAAAACAGCACCAGCAATCGATATTGGCGTAGGGTTCCCCGAGAGCCATTTCACTTCCGAAATTTACTACCTTTTGCGCATCTGGATTGAATCAGCAAATTCACCACGTAAAGGCCGCGTGATGCAGGCGAAGTACTTTAGCGTCGATTTTGGTAGCGAATTGCCAGCTACATTCCAATGCCTTTATATAGATATCGGCGCACGTCGAAACCGTTCTTCCGTTTCGATGGTCTAATGTTGATGCATACTTTTTACAACTGCAGCACTCGAACCCTTGTGTGGCGTACATGCTACATACGTGTGGTGCAGAGCGGTGCAAAAGTAAGGGGCACACTCGAATGCGGCAACGAGCGCGTATTCCTTCTCTGCCAACAGCTGCCAATTCGCTCTCCCCAAGAATTTTCCACGCAGATATTCACTTGTGCAAGAGATGAAAAGCGAAGGCCAAAAGCTTTCCGCACATCATTCTCCGTGCGCCATTTTCTGCGCCTCATCCTGCTCGACGCTGTACAGTTGACATATTCAGTAATAAAAAAAGATTCGTGATTTTCACCCAGTTCCACTTCGAACTTATAAATTATGCTGAAGCAAGAAAACCGTTGCATTCTTAAAATTTGAGTTTGAATTATGCAAAAACGCACGTAAAACATGCCTAAAAGCTCGCTCCAAAAAGTATACGACCAACTGTACATGTCTCCCTCGTATAACGCGGTGGTTACGTTCCAGGAAAATTCCGCGTTATGTGATTCGAGTTATAAAAGACTTAACTTTCATATAAATTTTAGGGTTATGTTCCAATAAGCTTTTTCCAAAATAAAATAGGTACTAAATTAAAGATGTATGTACATTCCAACTCAAAATCAAAACCCATACTTTATTTACAAAATTAAAAAACATAATGAAAAAAACTGTTTTTTTTTTAAATCGCGTTATATCGAAAACGCGTTGTAGAAGTACCGCGCTATACGAGGGAGACCTGTACTGTTATTTACAGCTTACAGTGCGGTTAGCGTGCGCTGCATTTCTCCGCCGTAGGTGTGCCGTTCCTACACTACACCAGTTGTAGGGGTTTTAAATTGGACTTTTTAAATTTCAGAGTTTTAAAGAAATGATTACGAATCTTACGAAAAAAATTAATTTCTTTACAAAGTTCGTATACGACAAATAATAATAAAATAAATAAAAATCGTATCGCCATTTCTGAATATAATAGCGTTCAGTGGTTATAATTCGATGCACAGATTAGATGCATTAAGAATTTGTACGATTTTAAATTTCGATGACAATAAATACGAAACTTATTCGTTTAAAATTTGTTAGATTTAAATTTACATATCTTGGGTTCAATTCAATTTAATTTATTTGCTTATACACACAGTTTGTAAGAAATAACAAAAAAATTATAAAGGAAACAGTATATGTTTATGAGAATTAGTTAATTATTTAATTGAATAGGGAAAATTATATAAAGATTAAAGTCCAACATTATAAGAAATATACATATTTGCTTTGGACAAATAAATACAAATAATAAATTAACTATGTAAATAAATATAAAAAGTATTATAATGAAATAAATAAAAATTAAATTATTAAAATATGTGTAAAAGAAGAAGAAATGCTAATTATAAAATCACTGACTGCCACCATTTTATGCTTTATTTAAAATAGTTTAGTGCATAGCGCATTTTGTAATGTTATAAATTTTAGAAAATAAAGATTGACCAACCAACTAAACTACCTGGAAGTGAAAGACTGCTTCCAATACTTATCCATAAGTATTTTTTCACCTAATGATAATATAGCAAGTGCACATTGCTCCCACAATTTGCATTTTTTAGTATAATTTTAATAATAGTGGACTACGTAACGTTTTGCAATTTCGATAATTACGTACGTACAGTATGCAAAATCCGTATTCGTACATATCTATTTTACGAATGAAATAGTAAGTTTTCGTTAAATTAAATGAATTTATGCAGTAAAATTTGCTTTATGTTGTTAACAGCACTTAATAAATATTGTGCAGAACCATCAATTTCTGGATTGATCATTGATATTTTAATAATTTGGCAACATTGTATTTTGGACCAAACAAAATTCGTACGGTTGGCAACGAGTAATTTTTGATGATAAATCACGGAATAATACCGGTATCTGGGAATTTGAAATTGCAATTTGGGAGTCCATGACTTACTACTTCTATTCGTATTATTTCACTGTTGTGTTACAAGTCGGGTCGATCATAATTCAAGATGGGTCGAAAATCAAGTGATCTTTCAAATGACGTGCCACAAATCATAGTGAATTTGTACAAAGAAGGAAAATCTCTGCGAGAAATCGGAAATATAATTCAAAGAAGCCCTTCTGCTGTGCAATATGTTGTAAATGTGTACCAAAAATCGGGAATCGGGGACTTCGGCTGAATAGAAGAGCTGAATCGTTTCTTCGCCGCGAATCGTTTCTTCAGTCCTGTCTCCTTAGACAACTTGGCATTGACGTTACTCCACAAACTGTTCGAAATTATATCAGAAAACTTGGTTTTAAGAGTAGAGTTGCTCGGCGAAAGCCTTTTATAAACCGTATAAATAGACGTAAGCGACTTATGTTCGCAAAAAAATATAAAAAAAGGGTTACAAATTCTGGCAAAAAAGTGATTTTTACAGATGAATGTAAATTCAACGTTAAAGTTTCTGATGGACGCATAAAAATTTGGCGCGAACGGAATACAAGCCCCGACACAAGCAACTTGCAACCGTCATTGAAACATGGAGGAGGATCACTAATGGTTTGGGGATGTTTCGGTGCATCCAATTTGCAATTGCATTTTATAGATGGAATAATTAATGCCAAAAATATATTAATATTGTAGCGATGAGGCACTCTGCATGAATGCGAGCATACTTTTAGGCATGCAGGGATGGTTCCCGAATGGTAATGGAATGTGCAAGAACCATCGGCGCGATAAAGAAAACAAGTATAAAAAGCAGCAGTGGCAGCGCAGGGAGTCGAGTCTGTGTTGAGCAAGCAAAGGGGAAACATGCAATAGTAGTAGTGTAAAGTAGTAACAAGTGTAAATTTGTAAATAAAGTGATTGTGATTTTTGACTGCGTTTGCGCTGAGTAATTGAAGTAGTTTTATTTTCAAGCACAATCAAAACGAACTTGGATTTTCGTAACAATATCTGTGGTCAAAAGCAATAATCGTCTTACAAATTACGTTAAATAACAAATTAAATTGCTGCTCAAAATAATCAGCCCAATCACGTTACTCGACGAGTGCTCGTCGGAAAGCATTTCAGTGAGCTCACTCTGAAAAGCAATCACGTTACTCGACGGAAATTCGAAATTCCCGACGGGAATATTATGGGGGAAAAAGCAATCACGTTACTCGTCGGGAGAAAGTTTTCTGTCAAATTTACTCACTTTTGATTTTGAAAGTGAGCCAGTGAAAAAGCAAACGAATCTTTGATATTTTTAGATAAAAGAAATGTAAAATGCAATAAGAATCAAAGAAACTCGTTTTAATAAAAAATAGTTTTAATTAACATTACAAATGACTTTGTAACTCCAGCATCCTTTTTTTAATTTTTAACTCCTCCAATTTTATCCTCTCTAGCTCCAAATAGTGCCGCCGCCTCTCCTTCCCGTCATCCTCGAGCTGTTTCGCTATGCGTAAAAGGCTTCTTTGCATAGCAGCTAAGTTTTGATTTTGGCGGCGATGATTGTATCGAATAGCACGATATAATTGCTGTTGTTGGAAAAAGTTGATTGCCCGATCCCTGCCCGGTAGTCTTTTGCTGTTGCTTCCTGCGATGCGCCTTCTGCAAGAAAATGCAGGACGCACGCCAACTTAATAGACGCCGGTATGGCATTGCCCCGTCTCAACGGAAGATGTTCTTCAACATGCTGAAGCACATATGTAAACATAGGCTTCGTTATTCTGAAGTTCTTTATGAATCTGGAAGATAGTGGTTATTAATTTTTTACAAGAGTTGAAGTCAAAAATTACTTACTCTGCATCACTTTGGCTGAGGACATTGAAGTGCCTCAATGATTTCCGCATCATTGCCAATGTATCTTCAGCGCCTTCCTCGCGCCTGGCAGCAATAAAAGCATAAATGCTGTCCATGTTTTTAAGAATTAAAAACACTAACCGAAATAAACAAATCACAAAATATTTGCACAAATGTAAACAAAACAAAAGCAGGGTACACGGGTATTAAGGCGCAAACAAATAGGGGTGTGAAACTGATTTGAAATTAGTCACAACTAGTACAAAATGATGGTAAACAACTTCACCAGCATCTTATTTAAAAATGCAATTAAAAAACAAAGTAATTGTCATCAATTTCAGTTATTTTAATAAAAAAAACATTTATTTGCATAAAGGCGCAGAATATAGAAAGTAATTCCGCCACCGTTTTTCACTCTTTCGAACTGCTGTCAGTTCAGCCGAAAATGAGAGGAAAAATGTTGCCTGATTTTTCTGAATTTTTCCCTGTCGTCGAGTAACGTGATTGAAAAATGTTTTCCGTCGGGCGGGAGGAATACTCGGGCGACGATTTCCGTCGAGCAACGTGATTGGGCTGAATACTTTTGAACTTAGGCGATCATTGCGTTTGATCACAGATATGTATCTATAGTTAAATTAAAATTTTTTTTAAATAATAATATTGTTAAAGGTTATACTTGTCCCACTGTTCCTTGACAGTTTGAAATAATTCGTACTACGTCACCGGTGAAAACTTCAAATTTCCTGTCATTGATGTCGTAACCTTGTTTTCTATCAACCTTGTACAATACCTGTATAATTGTATCATGACACTACCCATGGTTCAATTATAAGGATGTAGCAAGCCACCGGCTGATTGTTTATCACTTCCGTCAAAATCGTCGGTGTGCTGTGTTGCCGCGTCGGTTGAAATGAAAATATCTGACTGAAAACACCTGACCTGAGCACTTTTCCCGTTTTTTCACTCGAATTCAGCGCCGTCTGGCGACAATCACTTTTGTTTGTTTTCAGTTTCTCCCTCTTTCGTAGGAAAATATCAACTGATTTTGACAATAGCGATAAACCATCCTACCAACAAAATATATGTGGTTTTTGGTGTTGCGGGTATGCTATAACCTTATTATTGAGCCATGACACTACCTGTATAAGAATGATAAAATAAAGATTACGACATCCGGCTGATGACCTCACTGGTGAAAATTTATAAGGTGACCATTTCAGAGTGTAATACTTTATTTTTATTATTCGTGCGTATATTCCTTTTTAAGAGTGAAAACACGTTTATATACATATTTTTTGACAGTTTAATTAATTTCTGCCAATTCTGCAATGACATGTGCAGAATTTTGGTAAAACAAAATTTTGCTTCTCCTTGTATTTTTCTTCATCTTGAAAAAATATAAATACATTTTGAATCCTATGTCAATTGGGCACCTTAAAATTATTTTCATTCGTTATGAAAGATTTGATCGGCCAACGGCATTTTTTGAATTTTGTTAAATTTTAACGTGAAAATTTGATCAGAACGATGTGGAATCTTTGGAATAATACAAAATTTAACGTTTTCGTGAAAACAGTTTTCAACAATTGTAATGAGTTTTTGATAAAAACAAAACGTAAACAATGAAGTGTGCAGTGGGCCAATGTCGGCAAAATAATACCAAAAAATATGTAAGTAATTTGTGAATTTAAATATTTCTGATTGTTGTGCCATGTGTTGCGTTGTTAATATTTAATACGATTTTTACAAATTTTGTGAAGCCGCAGATCCACACGCAATGCATTAAATATTTGCGGTTCTCAAAAGACGCACTACAGAGAAGCATTTGGGTACATTTGTGGACGCGACAGTATCATTTTCATTACTGAAAGAATTTGACAAGGAGGGCGATTTTCCTTCAAGTTAAAATGGGAATCATATACAGAAAACCTGATCGTTTTTAATTTTAAAAATAATATTGTTAAAAAATAATTTTTTTTAATAAAATATATATGTATAATTATATTAAATAGCAAGAGTGTTATATTGGTAAAACAGAGAGGCCAAATCTGCCTAACCTCTAAATCGCTCTAAGCAATTGATAAGTATATATACCGCCAGGTTCCAGAAACCGAGTGAAAGTGAAATTGGAAGTGAATTTAAAACCGATGAAACCGATTGAAAATGTAGTTGGTGTTCTAGAAACCGAGTGATTTCAATTTTACATGTTCATTTTGAACTCGTTATAATTTTCTTCTCGCTGAATTTCCTGTTTGCTGAATGTTGTCGAGCAAAACAAAAAGCAAAAACAGAAATGCATTTGCTGTGACCATTGGTGCAAACAATGATTATTCAGAGGAAAAGATAAAAAGGAAGATTTTGCGCGATCACTCTAACGCGGGAGGAGAGCGAAAACTTTCGAAGTGCCAGAAATTCCAGATTCCGTTATAGGCTGCGTTGACGGTACACACGTGCGTATAACGAAGCCAAATCATGACCACACGCTTTTTTACAACAGAAAGGGGTACTTCAGCATAAATACAATGATTGTAAGTGGTATAAATTTTCAAGTGTAGATTTCCGAGAAACAAACATTTGCAGATATGTGATTATCAAATGGTGATCAGGGCTGTGGATGTCGTCGCCTTGGCTCGAGCCACGAATCATTGATTTGGAGCGTTAGCCAAGCTCATGATGTTTGGCCCGCTTGCTGCAATACCAACCGAAGAAAATAGTGCGACTAATGAATGTTTTTATACAACTTCTGTCATTTTCACTTTCTGCTGCTGAAGGGATTTCAATTCACATTTTTTCTAGTGAATTCGGTTTCTAGAACATGCAAAATAACTCGGAATTCCTTTTTAAAAACGAGTGGAATTGAGCGAGTGAAAGTGAAATGTAGAACACCAAAAAGTGAATTTGAAGTGATTTCATTTCAATTTCACTCGAAAGTGAAATCTTTTTTTTTGGGAAATATTAATTTCGTAAAAGGTGGTACTCGTCACACTGTTCCTTGACAGTTTGAAACAATTTATACTACGTCACTGTTGAAACTTCCATTTTCCTGTCATTGATGTCGTAACCTTGTTTTCTATAAACCTTGCTACCAGTACATGATTCAGTACAGAGATTGCGCCTTCCGAGAGAAAATCAATTTGAAGCCGCACCAGTGACGTCATCGGAGAATATGTAGGGATTCCATCAGTACTTTTTAAATTCTTTCATTTTGAACTAACATTTTGCTTCACTCTTTCGAGCAAATATATGGCTTTGTTTATACTTTAGCCCCTATAAATATATATGTAGTGTCATAAAAGTTTAATAGAAATTTGTATATCTTTACAAAATAAATTGTAAATTCATATAATTCATTCATATGAATAACACAAATAAAACAAGTGAATTTCGGGAGGAAACCCTTCAATTCAAAATTTTGTTGACCAAAAATTTTTTGTTTTGTGAAAATTGTGCCGCTTTTCAGTGGCGGATCCAGGGGGGGGGGGGGGTTTGGGGGTTGAAACCCCCCCGAAATATGTGGATCGACTATAAAACTACATACAAATTAAAATACATTTTATAAATATTAAAGAATTACATTTTAAAACCCCCCCGAAATATTTTTCTGGATCCGCGCCTCCCGCTTTTGCTTGTTTGTTTTCGTCTTTTTGTGTTAAATTTAATAAATCATTTCGAAAGTCCTCACGTTGAAAGGTGCAAACAAATTTATTAAATAACAAAAAGTGAATAAATATTTGATGTTGTCCCAATATTTGTTGTTGCTCTCTTCAAAATTATATCAACACTTTCAGCCAATAGGAAACAATTTTGTATGACATCACTGGTGCGGCTTCAAATTTATTTTCTCCCGGAAGGCGCAATCTTCTATTCAATGAATCTTGCTACCTGTATAACTGTATCATGGTTCTGACCATAGTCAAATCAATAAAGTATACCAGGTAGATTATGTACACTTATTTCTCTGAGTAGCAATTGTCAATGTGCCAATTTATTTGTGTCAATTCGATTAACCTTTATTTTTGTTGTCGTTAAATTTAAAATTTACTTTCAGTACTCCAGAAATATATATTTTCATAATGTATTTTATATTAAAAAAAATAGAAACTGCATTGCCGTGCGTTTTTTTGCAGAGACAGCACGTTTTTCCTGGCATGTAATTGCGTTTTTTGTGTCGGTTTTGGTGCAGAACGAATTTTCAAAAAACAATTTATTTTGAAATTTTTTCAAACAGCACAGACGGGTTATGAACTCTGACATTAACTGTCAGCAAATATGTTAAGTGTACGATGACGAGAGAGTTCCTCCTATCTGGCACACTTTATTAATTCCACTATGGTTCTGACCAAGGTTTATAGAAAACAAGGTTACGACATCAATGACAGAAAAATTGAAGTTTTCACCAGTGACGTAGTACGAATTGTTTCAAACTGTCAAGGAACAGTGGGACGAGTACGACTTTTTACAAAATTAATATTTGCCAAAAAAAAAGATTATATGAAAATGCATATGAAGTTATTTATTTCGTTTATACTTACAGTGCGTTTCAAAAATAAGTGTTGGCCATATCTTTTTAACCGTAGAAATTTGCCATGGTTTTAATAACAGATTATCTTCTATATTAAAATACCGTTTTCGCGTGTTTCTGTTTTCTTAGTTGGGTACAAGTTTTCGCGGAAATATCAAGAATTAAAAATGAGTGCTATATTTTTGAAGCGTTTCGAAGTAGTGTTTTTGGTAAACCCGCCAAAGGGTCCAAAATTGAAACCTCCACAAGTCGCAAAATACACGAAAACATGAGGTTCATTTGTGAGGAAGTGGATCAGTCGATTTATAGAGTTCGGAAATGTTGACGACGAACCACGGAGGGACAGGAAAAGAACCACTCATATAAGGCGGTAGTCCGGATGTTTGATAACACTCCAACTCTTAGCCTGAAGCAAGCGAAGGAAACATTGTCGCAGAAGAGAGTCGAAGTATCACTATCCGACGCAGACTTCTGAAAACGGGCATTCCTCATAAAAGTACCATGTCGAAATCGCTATTGGGTAAAAACATGTGAAATATCGTCTGAAATAGCATAGAGAAAATTTGGGGTGGAAACACTAAATTGGCCATCTCAAAGTCCAGATGCAAACCCAATCGAAAATGTTTGGTCCTTAATGAAGCCAAAGCTTAGAGGAAAAAGAATATCAACAACAAAACAGCTCATTTTGGCATTAAAACAGATTTCGAGAAGGGTTTCTTTGGAGTACACTCAAAATAAGCCAAAATTGTAACAAAAGATGCCAAGCTATTACTGACAACAACGGAGACTGGACAAAGTTTTGATAATAATGCGAAAAAGATATTTGCACAGCCTTTCAGAAAATATATATAATTCATTACTATCAAAGAAAATAAACATACAGAATGCGCATGTCATACAAGCAAAAATTTTGTATGGCGGGTTCTAACATTGGAACCCGCGCTCTGCTCGCACAGATCACGTATGTGGTGAGAGCGTTGCTTTATAAGCGAGAACGTAGTTTTATGTGTTGCGCTCTCTGGTTGCGCTCAATGCAGCGAGTCTGCGTTAGCACACTGCTGCGGCGTGAGATGTTTGGGAGATGAAGACGATGTTCTGTTGTTGTTGTCGCGCTGGCGAAAAGCTGAAATTGTAAAATACATATTTCTGTTTTCTGGCTGGCTTTTGTTCTTCTTCTATAAGCCTGCACGTCGTCGCATATTGCTCCTGAACTGATTGCCGACTGTAGTATGCTCAAAATCATAGAAAAGAAAATAAAATATGGTTGGCATGGCGACTTATATGATCGCTACAAGCAATAAAAAACAAATAATTAACAATGACAATTATAAGAAAATCTAAGATTTTAAATTTACTGTCCCAGTATTCGTTAGTGAATCATTCTGAATTAAAATTCTTGCAGTGGTCGGATATATGCACATATATGCCTCAATACCGATTTTTCGGGCACCGACTAAAAGATTTTGAAGCAAAACCAATCAGCAACACAAAAACCATACACACAAAAACTACAAGAACAAAAATCATTAGCGCTGTTTTGAATCACGTTCGCTGAAACGGCGATCATTGCGCTGGCTAAGTGGCGTCCCTTTGCTGGCGACAAATAAATGCAGAAATTCACACAAAAAATGATTGAGCAACAAAAGCAGCCACCAACAAGTCAATGTACACACATGGGCGTACCCAGGAACAAATTTAGAGGGGAGCATAACTACATTTGAAAATGCATAATATAGAATACAAATAGAATAGAATATAGAATTCTATATATTTACAGAACATTGAATTTCGAATTTTAGGGGCGCAAATACCGATCCGTGCTCCCTACACTGATACGCCCATGTGTACACAGGTGAAGCGGCACTTTCATTTCATGTGTGTTTGTTGGGTGAGTGCGCTTCAGCTTGCACAGCCAATGAGCGCAAACTGAAGCGCTTGCTCTCCTGCTGCGCTCTTTCCCTTTTGTGGCTTCCCCCCGCTCTAAGAAACTCGCAAGTGCTATATACCACTGCTCGGCAAAGCTTACTCATACGAGCAGTACGCTCAGCACACGCATTCTTACGCTCTTTCAATCAGTCGTTGTTCAGACGGCAACGAAGCAACACGTGTGGTGGTTGCGTCAATTTTTGCATTGTGTACGCTGCAAGAAATTTTATGTATGAAAAAAATAGATGTTTTTGTTGTTGTAGTTTTTGTGTGTATGCTTTTTTGTGTTGGCGATTGGTTTCGTATTCGCTTTTCGGTTTAATTTTATACAGTGTAGAAAATTTCTCTGCGCTCACTAACACCATCTCATTGTCAATTTTGCCGATCCCTGCTATATACCTTCTTTTGTAAGTTTTATAAGCAACACTTATTTTTGAAACGCACTGTACTTATCAATTGCTTAGAGCGATTTAGAGGTTAGGCAGATTTGGCCTCTGTTTTACCAACATAACACTCTTGCTATTTAATATAATTATATATATTTTATCAAAAATACTATTTTTCAATATTTTATATCAATTCATATTTTAATTGTTTAACCAATTTAACAATATTATTTTTAAAATTAAAAACGATCAGGTTTTCTGTATATGATTCCCATTTTAACTTGAAGGAAAATCGCCCTCCTTGTCAAATTCTTTCAGTAATGAAAATGATACTGTCGCGTCCACAAATGTACCCAAATGCTTCTCTGTAGTGCGTCTTTTGAGAACCGCAAATATTAAATGCATTGCGTGTGGATCTACGGCTTCACAAAATTTGTAAAAATCGTATTAAATATTAACAACGCAACACATGGCACAACAATCAGAAATATTTAAATTCACAAATTACTTACATGTTTTTTTTTATTATTTTGCCGACATTGGCCCACTGCACACTTCATTGTTTACGTTTTGTTTTTTAACAAAAACTCATTACAATTGTTGAAAACTGTTTTCACGAAAACGTCAAAATTTGTATTTTATATTATTCCAAAGATTCTACACCGTTTTTGGTCAAATTTTCACGTTAAAATTTAACAAAATTCAAAAAATGCCGTTGGCCAATGAAATCTTTCATAACGAATGAAAATAATTTTAAGGTGCCCAATTGACATAGGATTTAAAATTTATTTATATTTTTTCAAGATGAAGAAAAATACAAGGAGAAGCAAAACTTTGTTTTAGCAAAATTCTGCACATGTCATTGCAGAATTGGCAGAAATTAATTAAACTGTCAAAAAATATGTATATAAACGTGTTTTCAGTCTTAAAAAGGAATATACGCACGAATAATAAAAATAAAGTATTACACTCTGAAATGGTTACCTTATAAATTTTCACCAGTGACGTCATCAGCCGGATGTCGTAATCTTTATTTTATCATTCTTGGTTCTGACTATGTCATATTCATTGACGACAAAAACTGCCGACATATGACGAGTGTCAATGAAAACTTCGACGGCGACAAAATCTCCTTTTACAAATTTATTTGTTCACATTAACAAACGCTGGGACATGCGTGTTACGCTTTGGTGGCGTCCGTGGCTTAACTGACTAGGGCGAATACAAAGATATGAAAAGTAAAACTATGGAGAACAGTGTTGCATTTAGGAAGGCACCAGGGTGCAGCTACATCCCGGCTCCCCGTTAATCCATAGGGGATTCACAACTCCAAAGCGGCTAGCTTAGACGTCGGTCTGCGTATGGTACCGTGGCTCGTACGAACAGTCGCACTTCGGACCTGACCGTCTTTTGCAGTGATGATGTCAATGATACGACCTGTTTGCCACTGACTTGCGGATCACAAACAATCACGAGTTGGCCCACTTCTAACGGCTTGACCTCATCGCGCCACTTCGAACGGGTTAACAGCTGTGGCAAATACTCATCTATCCAACGCTTCCAAAACCTGTTTTTGAGGTTCTGCGCTATACGCCATTGTTTGCGTAAGCAGATGTTCTCTTCACTGGGCGCGGGAGTCTGCGTCGAGTTTAAGCAGCCCAGCAAGAAGTGATTCGGTGTCAATGGGTCCGGATCTTCTGGCGTCACGGGAATTTCTGTCAACGGGCGACTATTTATAATGTTTTCTGCCTCTATTAATACACTGCGGAACGTTTCTATGCGTGGTGCGTCATTTTTGAACACCCTCTGAAGTATGCGTTTAACACATTGAACCAGGCGCTCCCAGCACCCGCCTGCAGCTGGATTGGCAGGGCAGTTAAAAACCCATTCAATTCTGTTCTTGGCGGCTTCTCGTTGTACGGCATCGAAAACGAAGATTTGCTGATCCTTTTCCAATTCACGTTGTGCCCCAATAAAGTTCGTGCCAATATCGCTTCTCATGCGAGTGGGCACACCTCGACGATTAATGAAATGTCTCAGGCATATGATAAACTCGTCTGTTGACAAGTCGTCCGCTATCTCGATGTGTACCGCTCGGGTGGTAAGGCACGTAAATAACGCTACCCAACGTTTTTCACGGCGGCGGCCAATGGCCACATAAAATGGCCCGCAATAGTCGACACCAGCGTACGAGAATGGGCGTACGTATGGCGTGAGACGGTCGGGTGGTCTCCACCAAGCGAACCACAATGCTTTTGACTCGGTGGGCAATGAATCATCCCAGTCGATTTGCTGCTTCCACGTACTTTGCAACAAAAGTTGGACGGTGACCGTAGCATTTGCAATAAGCCCGAATGGGTCGTATATGGCCATGGCTAAGGCAAGTAGTTCTCGTTTAGTTGGAGCGCGTACGCAGTCGCGGCATATTTTATAAAACTTGAAGTGAAATTCCAATACATCTGCCTCGGAGTTCCAGTACATACCAAGAATTTTGTCGGTTTGTGAGGTATGATCCATCTTGACGACATTCGATGACATGTTGGATTGGCCGTTTAACTGGCTTTGTAATTGCTTACAATTGGATACAAAATTTCTCAGCTTGAACCCAGCGTTGGCGTTGATAGTTATATCTTCGGCGATTACTTCGGCAGCTTCTTGAGCGTCATCAAAACTGATAACGAGGTCGTTTGGTCCCTTCAGCAATACCGAGTTCAAAGACGTGTTTGGTACTACAGCGGCGGCGTCAAAGACAATTCGCAATTTATTCGGTTT
Source organism: Melieria crassipennis (assembly GCA_963668005.1). Lineage (NCBI taxonomy): Eukaryota > Metazoa > Arthropoda > Insecta > Diptera > Ulidiidae > Melieria > Melieria crassipennis. Next base: position 31,645,276 of record OY764963.1, on the reverse strand, counting down.
GTTCGGGTTTATGACTCCGAAGTGCGGTAGATACCAGGTAGTAGACGTATGTTGTTGTGCTTCGTATGGCGTTAATTGTTAGGCATAGCCCTTTTCAATGTATTTGGAAATTTCGGTTTTGTATCTGGCGGCGTAGGTGGTGTCTTTAGCCATTTTGAGTTCGACGTTGGCTAATCTGCGCTTGGCCATATCCTAGCTTGGCGGCAACAGGATATGGTCTTCACGCCAAAGCAAGCCAACTTCGTATCGCTGACCAATATATGTTGTTGTATCATTTAAGATTCTTCGGGCGCGGCTGTCTTCGTCGGACTCTAAAGGTGAACTCAAAGGCTTAACCCCGAAATTTTCAATGCTAAAATACTCTTCCACGAGTTGATGCAATTGCAGATCCGTGAACGACTGTCGGACGTGAAAGATTTTCGCTGCACTGCCCACTGCCTCTACGGGTCCGTAAGCTACCCATCCTAGTTTGGTGGCAGCTGCCATGGGCTTATCTGGACCGGCCGCTACTGTGTTACCCGACATACACAGAAAACTATTGTCAAGCCCGATCAGCAATGCAGGTTTAACGTTACTATAATCAGCGACGAGCGAGTTTGCCAAATTACTGTAGGTATCTTTATAAAACGACTGGACTGGCAAGTCCAAGTTCTTTACGGTTCGCACATTCTTTAACTGATACGATTTTGAATCTGCACCACGAATTTCCAAACTTACCACACGAGACCTTTCGGTGATTTGTTTGTCGTTGTACCACTGCAAGGTGAGTGGGGCGAGTCGACCTCGTACTCCTAAGGCATCAGCGACCGAGTCTTCCAAAAGAGTGACAGATGAGCCTTCATCCATCATAGCGTAGACTGTGACACTTGACGTGGGACCACTCAACTGGACCGGAAGAATTTTGAATAGGCACGTAGTATTATTCTGTTGGCAGCTCAAAATGTGAGCATTAGTTTGAGATTGAGGCGATGCAGTATCAGGTTTGGGTTCCACTGGCGTAGGCGTAGCACGAGCAGATTGATGAAGGAGTGGATTATGCCTCCGAGTACAGGCATCAATTCCACACGGTTGTATAGACTGGCAGTTACTCAAATTGTGGCCACCTTGGAGGCAACTAAAACATAGGCGGCGTTGTTTGACGAACTCCCACTTATTGTGCACGGAAAGTGCTTTAAATTGACGGCACTCTTTCAGTTGGTGATGCTGGCTGCATTTCGCGCAGGGCTCTGGACGTTTAGACCCACCTGGCTCGGACGTGTGCAACATTCGGCGAGGTGCATTGGAATGCTGAGTGGTCTGACGTGACGTTGCGTTGACAGATGGCTGCGCTGTAGCGTAAACCGACGGCATGAGACTAACCACCTTGGCCAAACCACTCAACCAATCGGCGAGGACTTGGAGTGTAGGATGAGGTGCACTGACGATGTGACGACTCCATTCGAATTGTTTCGAAACTGGCAGTTTAAAGACAAGTAGCTCCAACAGCATTGGATTCAACAGATGGTGGTGGCAATCGGCAGCCTTCAAAAAGGCCACAATATTGCGCACCTGGTTTGAGAAACCGACGATTTGTTCAATGTTTCGTTCGTTAATTGCAGGGAACTGTTGTATTTTCTGCATTTGTACCCGTACAAGTAGCTCGGGACGGCCAAAATTGAATTCGAGCTCTTCCAATACATGTGGCACCTCATCTGGGAATATAAGTAGCGCAGACACCTTCTGCTTAGCATCTCCATGCAAGGCCTTATGCAGCCTCATCAAATTTTGTTTGTTGTTACACCCGAACTCTCTAGTGGTGTCGATATAACTTGCCTTAAACAACGGCGAGTCTTCTGGATCACCACTAAAAATTGGCAACGGATATAATTTTGCAGCTATGTTATCGACGTATGTGACCGTTCTCGAGTGCGGCGCACAGTGGCATTTTTATACAATCTAGCCGCTCGAAATTAATTACAAGCTGAAAAATAAACATATTACATTCAAATTAGGATCATGTGTTCATATGACACTCCGGAATCAGATACCGACAAAATTTTCGAGATCCGTCAACGACCACGCCCATTTGTGGTACATTACCAATTTAGTCAATATAAAGCAAAACACAAAGTATTAAACTTAACCAATCTAAGTTATCGCGACATGGCACATTACGTACCATTACATTCAGTAAATGCAAATGAAAAGACAATGTAATGAACTTAACCAATCTAAGCATAAAATTAACTTTTATAATATAAAAACTTAACAAACTTACAAATATTTTTCAGTCATTTGTGTGTGCTTCCATTGTGGAAGCGTATTGAGGATCTGTGAGTAGGCCAAGAACTTCATCGTTGAAACCATTACCGTTTTTGAAGGCTCGTTTGCGGGTTTTTGATATGGATGTTATTAGAGGATCAGACGTAAAAAGTAACGCATGAAGAAGATCTTCCATTGTTTCGGAACGACTTGTTTTCCTTGTATTTGATTCTCTATAACGTCTTATATCTTTGTTGCGAGCCTCTAAAGCCTCCTCCGGCATCATGCCTATTGGTAATGAGCACGAATTTATGATTTCAGCGCCATGGAGTAATATTCTATGCACGCTCGATGGCATAGGATACCATCCATAAAGTGTCACATAAGTTATTGCTGTTTCTTTGCAGTAGTTGGAAAACTTCTCATTTGCAATGGCGAACCCACTCGACAAACAGTTTAATATAACGCCAAACCGGCGGATTAGATTTTCATCCACCCCAGTTGCAGCAGCAGCTAACGAAAACTGTTCAAAAAAACGACTGGCCGTGTTGCCATCGTTTGTAGTTCCGGAACCATGTTTTGGCATGTCTACAGCTAAGTGTAGTAGTAGTTTAATGTTTTTTTGGATGTTTTTTTTATCATTTTCAAAAATTTCCTTATGTTCATTGGAAGCAACCCTCCAAACTTTTATGTTAAGACGATACGCAATATGTAAAACACATTCCAAAAATCGTATATAAGCATGTAACGTGGATAGACCATATTGGTACAATGATTCGTTGCAGTGGCGTTTGTAAATTAGATCTAAATTATTCATATCTTTAGGTGTTGCTTTGCATATTCCACATGTTTGCACCGATGTGTCACTAATGGCACTAAATGTTTTTCCATCTATCATTGTAAGATGCATTTCATGACTTATAAAGATACTTTCGCCTCCCAATTTCACAACAGAAGGCTGCAGTGAAGAAATTTGCTCTTTTATTTTTAATACTTCAGCTTTGATTATATCGGAAGTTTCCTTCGCAAAACAAAGCTTTATGGGGCGACAAAACCGTGTTGATGATGGAGCATTATTGTTCCAAATAATTATTTTTCCGTCTTTGGATTTCAATTGCAGCGGAACCATGCAAACAACATACAAGCAGCTGTCACTTCGGTTTTGATTGTCGCCTTCAAATCGTTGATTGTAATTGGACTGATCGGGAGTTCCATCACAACCCCATTTAATTGATAGCGTTAACCCCTGCCTAAGCTGATCTATATTCTGTTTTACAAAACTATCTTGCATTTGCATTATCCTCTGTACTGTGTGATTTATAAGTGATTGAAGCTTTATTTCAGCTTCTGTCTCTGCAATGGTCATTTCCTCTGGGTAGCATTGTTTTTTTGCTAATATTAATACATTATAAGTAGGATAAATATTTGCATTCTTTGCTTTTGCGCCTTGTTGCAGAAGTGTGTAGGAAAACTTTGACAAATGCGCATCCACATACAAAGATAATGCTTCCTCGGGCGTGTATCGATCGCATTGATCAGGAAAAGGGTAGATGCTTTTTTTTATTTCATTTGCTCTTTCAGGTGGCGATTCAGTAATTTCTTTTAACACACTTGCAACATCTCGAAGTCCAGAGGCATGCAGGCTCACTCGTGCAGCGTATGCAAGTTCAGCGTAAGTGTATTTTTCCACTAAATGTGCCACTCTCTTTCTTTTTGCCGAATCACTAAGATCGTTAAAGCTTTTTTCAGGTCTTCCGGGATGTTGCAAGCAAGTCACATAGGGAAAATCAATAGTTGATTCAAGCCATGAAGCAAATTTTTCAAGAAACACATGGCGTGTCCTGTGTGCTTGCACCCATTTCGCACGCAAATTTGTTAGAAAAATCTTTAATATTTTGCAACAATCTATATATTTTTTATTTTCCTTGTCTATATCCAATTTACTGCAGACATGCTCCAAAACGACTTTATCTTTCTGGTTTTGGTTGCGTTCTGCAACCCACAAGTCGTATAGCTCCCTTCTTGTTATTGCCATTTTTTCAAAAATAGGCAGCTAGTGGCAGAAAAATCCCTAAGGAATACGTTAAGAAATTAAAAAATATTGTAAATAACTAAAAATTATAGTAATGCGGCGCAATTCAAACTTTTGGCAACATTTTGAATTCACATTTTCATATAATTCACACACAAAAAAAGGACATTTTTTTAAAGTGAAATTTTTTACAAAAGAAACAAACACAACATATTGAAAACATATGTAAACAAATATACTTACGTGTAGTTTTTAAGATATAACACAAAAGAATGTGGTTTTTAATTTTATAACAGAAATTTTCGTATTAGAAGTACGCGTTCACGTGCAGCGTTTGCGGCACTAAAAAAGCAAAACGTCAAAAACTCTCACTTTGTAAGCAGATTGCTTTGTTAGAAATAACGTTAAAAAGAAACGGTGATTACAGTTATCCACTGTGGATATCAGGTGAACAGATTACATAAAAAAAACTCAAAAATTCATCCATACAAATTTTAATTTCGAGCGACTAGATTGAACAAAAATGCCACTGTGCGGCGCTGATGCAAATGATGGGCGATATTGTTCCGGCTGGAATGTGTATGGCGGTTGCACAGCTTGCGCTGGTGGCAAAAGGCGGACTTGTGGCTGCATTGTAGCATTCCAGCACGGCGTGGATGACAATTGCGGTGGCTGTAGTACAGATATATTCGGCACACTAACAGTACCGACAGTGTATAATGGCGAAACGTCTTGACGTGGCACAAATTCAGGCGCAGTAGCAGCAGCGACAGTGGCGGCCATGCCCTGACGTGGGAACAAGTTCATTGAAGAAATGGCGGCAGTAGATGTGCCTTGGCGTGGCACAAATTTAGGCACAGTGGCAGCAGCGACAGTGGCAGCCATGCCCTGATGTGGGAACAAGTTCATTGAAGAAACGGCGGCAGTAGATGTGCCTTGGCGTGGCACAAACTCAGGCGCAGTGGCAGCAGCGACAGTGGCAGCCCTGCCCTGGATTGGCGACGATTCCATCGATGAAACGGCGGCGGTATCTGAGTTTTGGCAATATAAATTATTCGGCGCAATGGCAGCAGAGACGGCAATGTCTCTGTTTAGACGTAGTTGCTGGTTATCGCGACGTAATTAATTTACTGACTCCTTCAATGAATTTACACTGGCCAGCAATGCAGCAAATTGATCTTGTGAAATATGGTGCTCTTGCGACGATAATTCTGGAACATTTTCCTCGTTGTGCTCAGCAGCGTCACTCATGTCGATTAGCGTGTTGTCCAAACTCTTTTCCTCATCAGAGTGTTGCTCTGCTTCAGTTTCCTTTCCTTTGTTCTCTTCGTCATCCTTTGCTCTTCTTCTTGTCCGAATCATTTCAGCAATTTAAAACGTACGTGCGCGAATGAGATGAGTGTAGGCTGGCGAAATCGTTTGCACTGCTTTAGTTTGAATTGCACGGATGAACGGATTCTAACGGTTGTACGAATGATGAGGTTAAGCGAAGTGACGAGTACTGCGGCATCGGCTGCTACGATCGGCAAATTCGTTCGAGTTGTAACGGACAAACGAATGGTGAAGACAAACGAAGCGACGAGGACTACGACGTGAGCGACGACGATGATTTCACTGTTTTTGAGTTATTATACGGCAATACTCGTAATCGAGTCTCTCAGGACGCAAAGCGTAAACTTAATGTCAATGAAAACTTCGACGGCGACAAAATTTTCTTTTACAAATTTATTTGTTCACATTAACAAACGCTGGGACATGCGTGTTACGCTTTGGTGGCGTCCGTGGCTTAACTGACTAGGGCGAATACAAAGATATGAAAAGTAAAACCATGGAGAACATTTGCATTTAGGAAGGCACCAGGGTGCAGCTACAACGAGCATGACATATTCGTCATATGTCGGCAAAAGCGTTCAGACTGAACGGCAAAAACTGACGAAAAACACATATGACAATGTTTGTCATCGATTGAAGTCAAATTTCGGTGTCAGTCGACAGACATGCCGTTCTCACTTTGATAGTCAAATACGATTTGACGTCATATTTTCAAAGTGACAAAATATTGTTCAAAAACTGTGTAAACGTGAGTGAGACTGTGAGAATGAACAGACGAGTGACGAGTGGCCAGCGCGGCTTTGGTGTTGGTATCCTGTATCAGGATATTAAGAAACAAAAAAAACCAACGACGTAGTGCAAAAAAACGCCGGTGGATTCAACCTGGGCTTACCCACAGATTCACCAGTGGGTTTTACGAAACGCTTCGGGCAAGGATGCGGGAGCAGGACCCTCAGTGGTTCCGCAACTTCGTCCGGATGAATGTCGACGCCTTCGACTACCTTGTGGCACGTCTATCGCCACATATTAATTAAAAAACACGCGGTTTCGGCAAGCGATTACGGTGGGCGAACGACTGGCAGTAACCTTGCGTTACCTAGCCACAGGCGACAGCTTTTCAAGCTTAATAGTGGTGTTTTTAATGGGCAAAACAACCATTGTTGCTACATCATCCATGAAACTTGTGGTGCAATTGTTGAGGCCCTTAAAGACGACTTTTTGAAGGTACCTTCTGCGGTGGCTCTAATTAACCCCAAATTCAAAATCTCATTTTCCCAAAAGTTTCCAACAGTGACTAAAGAGTGGACAGGAATTGCGGACAGGTTTCAAATTCTATGGAATTTTCCCAATTGCTGTGGTGCACTCGACGGGAAGCATATAATGATTCAGGCGCCTGCTAACTGCGGCTCTGAATATTATAAATAGTTACAAAAAATGTAATAGCATTGTCCTGATGGCTTTGGTGGATGCTCACTACAAATTTATATTTGTTGAAGTTGGAGCATATGGTCGCGAAACTGATGGGGGTTTTTTGCAAGGTAATACGTTCAAAGTAAATTATTTCAACATGTTTATATCTGATTTCAAATTTCTTAGGAGCGCGCTTTCTACTGCACTTGCTGATAACACCCTCAACTTTCCTCCACCAAGGCCACTGCCGCAAGAAAATTATGAAATGCCATTTGTAATAGTTGCTGAGGACGCATTTCCACTAAAAACATACTTGCTAAAACCATTTTGTTATCGGCAACAAGTCATGTCGCAAAAAATATTTAATTATAAACTGTCACGGTAAGAAACGTCGTGGAAAACGCATTTGGCATATGCGCAGCACGCTTCCGAATTCTAAGAAGAGCAATGGATGTAAAGCCGTAGAATGCGAAGGCGATGATTTTAGCAATTTGCGTTTAACATCATTTTTTAATCACACGAAAATCTGTATACATGAGAGGAGTCGATGTCGACGATAACAACAACCGTGAAACTGTGCCAGGTACTTGGCGAGTAGAACTTGGACAAAATGGATCGCTTCCTTCAATTCGTGCAAACAGTACTTCAGGTCGACCAGTAGATAATGCATTAGATATAAGAGCATCTTTTATGGAGTATTTTATGACTCCTCATGGTGAGGTATCCTGGCAATACAACAGAACCATTCTTCACAACTCACGTTAACGTAAAATTGTTTATTTGTTTTGCCCCTTGATAAAACTTAAGGAGACTGGCGAAATAATAATAATACTTCGCACATAATAGCTATATCGCATGAACCTAAAAAACAAAACATTCTCTAGACCAATTTTGAGCTGCAGAACACAAAAATTAATAGCCCTTTTTGTGGTAAAGGAACGTTTCTCAAAAGTTCAAAAATGCTATGCAAAGTTTTTAATATTTGTTGTTTCGAGCAATTCAAAATCTTTTTGTTTTTTGCTTGTATTTCAGACTATAAATGGAACATATAAAAGAGCATATTTTGAGGCACCTAATTTTTTATGGAAAAAGTATGAAAAGTGATGAAAATGACTATGGTACATTTTTGCTATTATTTCGATGCGAATGTGTATTCCGCCAAATAATTTGGCTGTGTTGTAATGTTTGATGTGTCGGCTTTCATACTCATATACACCTAACTCCTTAATTGATTTACGAAAATTGTGTACCTATGTCTTTGACCATCAAAGAAAACGCCTTAAAAATACATATTTTCCGACTTTGAGGCCCAATTACCGCGGCATTTTAAAACTTATAAAAATAAGTTGCATCGGAAAAGAAGCCGTGCGGTGTTGTTAATGCGATAAGGTGAAATCATGTCAATCCGTTTTTTGGTTTAGAAATTACGATCAAAAATATGGAAAAAGTAGAGGTAAAACTGAAAAAATGACACGGTACCTATGTATATCTCACTAACTAGAGCTGCTAGAAAAAATCTGATAGATTCGAAATCAGCGCACCCAAATTATTAAGAAACAGTAGAAAAACTCCATGCAACAGAAAAAAAGTGTTTTTTTGTTGTGCTGTGTTATCATTTTTATTGCAAAACTAAGGGGTCCTCATACAATTTCTGTTACTTTTCGCAATTATCAATGTTGACGTAACTGATTAAATGTAAAATCTAAGAATTGCAAATTTAAGTCTCAGCCATTGCCAAACTACAAAAGTTTAAGAAAAACAAAATAGAGATTTTAATTTAGCAGACAATGATTAACTAGTCACTCATTCTAGCCACTAGCCACTCATTCTAATTTTGTCCCGCGGTTGTATGGAGTCGAATTAATGTGCGTTGGGGCGAAACGTTCAAATTTTCAAATGCAAACACAAACGGTTTGCCAGCATGTTGACATTTTTTGTTTTGTCGTCAAACGTAGTCAATCGTTCGTTCGACAAAAATTTCATTATTTCACTATGCACAAATTCTATCGTTCTCATTTGATTGTCATTTCGTATGGCAAATCGTAGTCATAGATGCAGGCAAACGCAAATGACACCATATGACAAAACGTTCTCATTTAACTGACTACAAATGACACCATATACGACATAGAACGGAGCATGAGAAAGATTATAGTTTAAAAGAATACCTAAATACTTCTATTCGTAAATGACATATGTACATTTGGTAATTTTTGTATGTCGAAGAGTAATCGTTAGAGATTCTGTCACCTTTCCTAAAAACAATAATCTTCGATTTGGCTAGGATATTTCTTAAAAGTATAGACTTAATAGAAAGTGAAACTTTCGTACAAGAGTCATTTTTTTATTGAGATATTTAAAGTTGAGTAAAGCAAACATTTCATACAAAAAGTACTGAGGCGCAAATTAATAGAACTTGCAGCTAATCCTATATTGTCTGCTTGCTTTTTTATTGTTGGTGTTTCTAAGCCCGAGTCGCAACTCATTATTATCGAAGGGTTTCAAAAATGAATTGCATTGCATATGTTGTGAAAATATTCCGCACAGTACGAAAAAAATGTGTTTTATGGGCAATTCCGGAAATGGCTTATCGCCGACTTTGAACTTGAAGCAAACTTGTGTTGCAGTTAGACTCCAATGAACCATTACAAACGAATGTTATTTCATTGAGAAATTTGGAGTACAAAGGGGATTTAATTGGAAATTACATTAAAAACATTCGGCAGCTTAACCCTAATTCCCAGAATTTTACTGAAAACATTTGTTTAAAAAGTACAAAAACTGTCTAAAATGTTAAATTTATAAATGCATTATAATTAAAACATTACATAAAATAATGAAATCGGAAATCTTTTGGATTTATCACCGTTTGAAATCTTTTGTTAATTCAATTAACTAGTCATTAAGATTGTTACGCAACTCAACAATTAATCTAATATAACTGCACGAATTGTTGTTCCTGGTGCTGACCATCTCGTATAATTCGAGGTATATTTACAGGGTATTCACTACACCAGCAACAAAATTCGTATTGTTACGAATATGAGTTTTCCAAGGTTCGTTTGGATTGTGTTTGAAAATACATAAAACAACTTCGTTTACTCAGCGCAAACGCAGTCAAAAATCAACAATCACTTTATTTACAAATTTACACTTCCCTGCAGGAAAAAAGTAGTCAGTTGGCAAAAGTAACTAATTTTAAACTAATTATTTTACAACTAATTTGTAACTGATTGAAAAATCATGCATGGCAATACAGTTCACGAGCCCATGCGCCGCACTCGTTGCGTTGTTCGTAAAAATGACAAGGCGCATGCGCGATGAATAACGGCTGCCTATTGTTTGAAAATTTATATTTTCTGGCTTTGCGTTTGCGATCCTTAGAATTTCTAAGTAAATCCAATGGTTTGGTAACATTGCTAATCAAACACGACGCCATATCGTGTGTATCTGTCGAAGCGTGCGCGTTAAAAAGGACGCCATATCGTGTGTATCCGTCCAAGGCACATTAATAAGGTAGTGGTGGCAACACGGCTGATTAAACTTTTTTCTTCTGATTCTCTTTTGATTTCTTCTGATTTTCTTTTGATTTTTCGCGAATGGGCATCCTCATTGTCAAAAATTGGTAAAATTGTTTTTGTGTTGCTTGTGTTTTGATTTGATTTTAACAACGAGGATGCCCAAAAGCACTAACAAAATACATGGGAATTTTGTTTTTGCAGTAGTGCCATCACCTTATTAATACACCTTGTATCCGTCGAAGCGTGCGCGTGGAAAATCGAATATAAGTGCGTATTAAAAAGAGGTGCGTAAAATATTTGTGTTAATTATTTCATTATTAAAAATGAATGCATCAAAAGCAAGAAGCATTCGCCAAAAATAAAAAAACAGAGAGACATTTATCTTAACCGACTTACAAGTGAAAATACGGCTGAAAGCACGAGTGAACACATGCAAGTTAAGCATTTGTGCGCGCAAAATTACAGCGAGCCTGAAGCAGTAACACCAAAGTGCAGAACGCCGCCGCAAAACACGCTGAAGAAAAAGCTGCAAAAGTGGTTTCTAAAGAATAGGCCCTCTCGACAATGCTTTGAGGAACTTTTAAAAATATTAAGCGAGGAGAATCTAGATGTGCCCTTAAGTGCTGCTTCTTTTATGGAGAGTAGAAAGCCGGTGTTAGTGAGAAAAGTTGCTCCCGGGCTTTATACTCATTTGGGCCTGGAAAATCAATTAAAGAAAATTTGGTCCAAAATTTCCTCATTTGAAAAAATAGTGGCCAATATTAATATAGACGGGTTACCTCTATTTAAAAGTTCACCAAAACAATTATGGCCTATATTGGTGAAAATTATAAACATTCCCAACTTGTCAGTATTTGCCATTGGAGTTTACGTTGGTAAAGCGAAGCCAAACTGTGTGGATGATTTTCTAAGAGATGCAACATCAGAGATGAAAATACTAACGGAAAGCGGATTTTCAATTGAAAACAAAACAATTGGATTTCAGATAAGGGGAGTTATTTGTGATGCACCATCGAAAGCATTTGTTTGTGGAACCGTTGGTCGCACTTCTTCCCACGGTTGCTCAAAGTGCACAAAAGTTGCAAAAAAAAATAAATAACGTACTGACATATAATGTTGAAAGTGTCAATCTAATATCTGATGACGATTTTACTAGACGAAGATATATTCTTCACCACAACAAGGTTTTTCGACAAAAGAAAACTCCATTTGAATTATTGAATTTAAAAATGATTAGCCAGGTACCATTAGATGCGATGCACTTAGTTGAAAATTTTGATACGTCTTTTCAATGACAAAATTAATTTTAAAATTACTAAAAACCAGAAGAATTACGTATGCGGCCACTTACAATCGCTTGCAAGTCCTATTCCAAAAGAATTTGTACGAAAACCGAGAACTCTCGTTCAAGTTTTTCATTGGAAAGCGACCGAGTTCCGCCAATTTTTGCTATATACTGGCATTTTAGTTTTCAAAGGAAAAGTGCATGATGATTTTTATTACGTGGCATCTCCAACAAAACAAAGAAACAATATTCCAACAGCACACTCCATTTTACAACTTTTTGTGCAAAATTTTCCTATTGTTTTTGGAGAAAATAGTGTTTCGTACAATGTTCACGGTCTGCTACATTTGAGCGAATGCGTTAATCAGTTCGGACCCTTATACAGTTTTTCTGGTTACGATTTTGAAAACTACTTACAATTGCTGAAAAAGTACGTAAAAAAACCAACAAAGATATTGCAACAAATATCTTATAAAATACAGCAAGAGCGAATTGAGAAGGTAGATCAGTTTAAGATCAAAGAGAATAATGGGATGATTGTTAGCATTGAATTTAAACTCTATTTGAGTTTTAAACCTTCAGATAGCTATTGCAGCATTATACCGAACAGTCCCATTAAAATGGTTGGTTTCCGTAAAAATCCAAATTTAGTTGTTTTAGGTAAAAAATTTAACAATCCACACAGTTTTTCACAGAACCATCTTTAGGTATTTGTGTCGTAGGTAAAGAACCAGAAGGGGGTATTGAAGAATTACAATTAAATCAAATAGAATATAAGTTTGTTTGTCGCCCCTATGAAGACAAGTTACTGTTAATACCTTTTTTGGACCAAACTTAGATAATTAACCAGAACAGCAAAATTGCGGCGGCGTCGGATGATGTTTCACTTTCGTAAGGTAATGCTGACCTTGTATTATTTAGTATTGAAAATAATTTTAGCTTCTTAACATTTCAGATACAAACAACTGCCACAATTGTCAAAATACTAAGCGTTTTGAAGAACTACTTCAAGAATTAAAAAGTTGCATCCAGACGTTAACGTGGAATATGGGGCATTTCACGTCAAGCGGACATCCCAAAAAAAGTGAGGTCATGAATTTTGTTGATATTCTGGACAGTTATACTTCTAGTAGACGTGAATGTGTACACCCAATTTTTTTTTCGTATGATGTTTTTTTGCTGAGATATGAGCTTCTAAAAATTGGCTAAACATAAAGTCATGAATTTTTGGATGGTTATTATCTGTATCAATTAATTTGTAAAAAGAACTAAAATGTGCTCTAAGTCTTAAACGGTTGGAGATCACGTTTTCATTTTTTTTGTGGAGAATGAGTACGTTTGAAGCTTTAATTTACGTTAAAATAATTTAAAAAAAAGTGTCGAAGTTACTCAAATATCGATTTCAAATTTTCACTTCCGGTTTACTATACGTAAAAAAAATTAAAATTTAGAATTCGACAAAAACAAAAAAAACAACACCTTTTTTACTATCAGAAACAATACTTTTTAGTTCTTTTTACAAATTAATTGATACAGATAATAACCATCCAAAAATTCATGACTTTATGTTTAGTCAATTTTTAGAAGCTCATATCTCAGCAACAAAACATCATACGAAAAAAAAATTGGGTGTACACATCCACGTCTACTAGAAGTATAACTGACCAGAATATAAACAAAATTCATTTTTTTTTTGGATGTCCGCTTGACGTGAAATGCCCCATATACCCATTACTGGCATCTCTAAGATGTCGAGTTTGAAAGTTCCATTTTATCAAAGATTGAATTCTTAAACTATAGCTACTGACTAAGCACGATTTCATTTCAGACATAATAGAATCGCAGAATAAGATAATAATGGAGACTTTGGCAACACATACTGTGTTAATTAGGCAAATCGTCCATCAGGAGGCTAGTATTGAAGATGTCATTTCCACTTTCCCACTAAAGACAATTGACGAAATAAGCAAGCTAAATGACAATATAACAGAGACGAACCAGAACCACTATGTAATACATATTTTGCACTTATGCTTTTATACTTTTACTTATACAGTGGACGTCCAGTATAACGAACTTACCATTTAACGAATTTTCGATTTAAGGTACGTCCAAATTTTTTCCATTGATGGTTCTATATTACGAACGAAAGTGAAATTTGCTATTCGATATAACGAATATTTTTGTTGTTTTTCGCCCTCGTCAACAAACCTTCGAATTGTTTTTATTTGAGCATTCACATTCCTTACAATAACAATGCAGGTTTGGTTCCGTCAAGTGAACGGCACCTCAATTGTTTTTGTTTTTGTTACGTTAAAACTTCAAAATTTACGTCAAGTTAATAACATTTTCAAATTCTGTTTGTAACAACAACAAGATGTTTAAAAACTGAATATGTGAGACTTATTTCTTTAAGAAAGATGGTTTAAAACAAAAAAAAATTTCGATCGATTTAACGAATTTTTCGATTTAACATATTAGGGGTACAACATAAGATTCGTTATATTGGACGTCCACTGTACTTAGGGCCGTTTTCTCATCTTCCCGTTAACTTTAAAGTTCACTTTAACGAGCCGATAAACGCATTTTCGTTTTCTCAAATGCCCGTTAAGCTATCCTCCCGATAAAATTTACCGGGAGGATTGAGTGCCTGTTAAACTTTAAAGTGAACTTTAAGTGGAAGTGGTGCCTAGTACATGCATATCGTATGTTTGTTTACAAACAAGAACAGCTCTTAATGAAATGGCAATTTGAAATGAAATTTGCATTTGAGATCTTTCGGTATGGAAAATAGGCGTGTTTTTTGGTATAGGCGTGTTTTGAAGGTACGGAGTCGCAAAATGCGGCAAATAGAACATATAACAGCCGATTGGACAATTTCATTGTTTTGCACTGCTGGCATTTCCAATCGCTGCTGGGCCGCCACCTGTGCGATACGTCTCGCTCTTCTCCGCTGCAAGTTCCAGCTTGGACTTGCGCTTCAAGCTGTCGAACTTGTCCCTCAACGTTTTCCAGCATCGGAACACGCCCCATTTGGCAATAAAAGTATCAGCAAGATTTTGCCAGGCAAAATTCTTCTTTTTTTCCTTCAAAAATAATTATAATTTTTCAAACACAGCTGATTGCGCCGCCAAGTGCTGCCCATCGTAGACAAGTGCTGCCCATCGTAGACCAGTGTTGCCAAAAAATCAGACTTGTTAAATTTATATTTATCAGGAAGATGAGAAAACGAAAATATTTATTTATTTAGATGAGAAAACGGCCCTTAGACTTTATACTTTTCATATATTTCATAGGTTAAAACGATAAAAAAATTTGCTGAGAGGAAAATTGAAGAAAATATTACAGCCGTACTAGCTGCTGACGTTATTGTAGCCGTATATATCTACGGAACACACGGAAAAAAAGCCTGAAGGACTTCAGCAAATTTTTTAAGGTTTTACTTGGTATGTAAGTTATTTTATTTCATTTGTTCATATTTCAAGTAGTAAATACAAGTTACTTTATTTTTACTTTATCTGGAGCTTAGCTCCGTTCTTATTTAGCTACCTTAGTGAACTAACTGACACCAAACCTTAAGCCTACCCTAAAGCCCTACTCCGTGCGCGCCGTATCGTTTCGCTGATCTTGCAGCTCGTGCAAGACTCGAACGATCGATCGACCATCAGCAGCAATGTCCACGATTCGCTGATCTTGCAACCCGTGCAAGAATCGAACGATCGATGGCCAGCAGCATTGTTTGAATCCGCTGACGGCAGCTACCGCGAAGTAGCTGGGTCGGTGGCCTGCGCTGGCGACGACGACAGCAGCGTTGTTTGCTTGCGCAACGATGTAGCGGGCTGCAGAGTCGCTGGTTTAAGTTGTGGCGGCGGGCTGCGACGTCGTCGGGTTAACTCCTCCCTTGCTTAGATCAAGGCCGCCCTCGGTCTTGGCCAAATTTCCTATGACCGCACGGAGCTCGATTTTCCTGCTTGTCTTCTTTCGGCGCCGCTTTATTACCAAGATTGCGTAGCAAGCAATGAAGAGGATAGAGGTTAAGCAACAAGCCACCAGAGGGTGTGTCACCAATTTTTGCTTCATTTCGCCAATAAAATGCAGGTTCTCCATGTTCATTCGGTGCAGGAGGGGCAGACTCAAGATGTCCTGATGGCCAGTTATGTTTAGCAGGGGGAGCGCAGCCGTAATAGGTTGACGCATCGGAACTCCTTTCCGGTTGACATACGTGGTGCCGTTGAGTTGGACTTCTCCCTCAAATGTCAGGAGATAGGTGCCGGTAGCAGTTCTTTCAACACCACCCGTCTGTTGCACCCTGACAGTATCATCATGGATTGCAATAATACCGTCGTCCATGACAACTAATGGGTATAGATGATTAGGACGAGTTTTGCAATGCGCCAAGCCGCCGGAGAACAATTGAAGAGCGCAAGTAGAGTCAGTTGCTTCTTTGGAGAAGGTCGACGTAGTTGTTGGGACGCACTCAACGACAGCCACCGTCCGTTCGCTACAGTCGACCACGATGCTACCATCCGGAAGAGACAGGACCATTCCATTGTGCACAATCGGGAGAATGCTAACTTTCTTACAACTAAGCTTAGGTCTAGGATACTTTATAAAAAATGCTAACCTTCTTACAACTAAGCTTAGGTCTAGGATACTTTGTAGAAACATCAGTTCTGCAAAATCTTAATACTAGATACTTCTATAACTTCCGCTACACTGACACTTGTGAGCTGTTCGTTAACCACTAGCTTTATGTCCGAATCATCTAGGATTTCTATTTCTGGCCAAGGCAACCTCATAGAGGTGAGCAGTGTCAATTTGCTTCATCTTGGCCTCCCCAAGGAGAGAGTTGACAGTCTCAGTAAGTTTATTTATTCGCTCTTGAGTTCTTGTATTAATGACTACCTGTCTGTTGTTTGAATCAATGTGCTGCGCCTGAGCGAATTTTACCTGTTCGATCGGATTGGGTGTAGTTAGTTAGTTGGTAACCTGCCGTCATCGCGGCAAAGAGCAAGAGGAGCAATGACCTGCAAGTGCAAGATTAATGGGTCCGTCCTCAATCATTGGCATGTGAATAACTGTGACGAGGTTCCTACCTAAGGTTGTCCTTATGGACCACCCTCCCTTTTATAAGAAGTGTCGGATTCACAACATTATTGTGATTGGCCTCCCATCTTGTGATAGGACAGCCCCAAGACCCTACGAGGAAGCGTCCGTCGTTAGATCGAACGGCCTCTTGAAATCAGGGTACTGTAACATAACGTCCTCCGACGTCAGGATTTCCTTCAATTTGTTCGCTCACTTCGGTCCGAATGGTGGCGACATACTTTGAAAGTCAGCCCTTACTGATGGAGGGACTGAAATATCGTCAACTTTTGTAAAGTTAACATTTTCGCATTTGTAAAACTGGATCGGTTCTGATCCAGAGTCGGAATGTATCTCTTTATTCTTCAGACAGATTGTGGCACTCACTCGCGTTAGCAAGTCGAGGCCGATGATCCCGTCAAAAAGGTGCTATCTCTACCAAAATACTCAAAAATAGTTTTCATGGTTTTCATCAAATTCTGGAATTTTCAATGTCGTGTTGCAAAATTTGATGAGCTGAGTTCCCTTAATTTTTTTGGATTGTTGCATCTGCGTCAATTTCTCCATCGAAGCTATTGAGTAGTAATACACCAGGTTGTAATTCTTCTATCTGCGGCATGTGGTGTCCGTTGCTGATGGTGCAAGTTGCGTTTAAACCGTTAATAATCCTAGGTATACAAGTATTATTGTCTATATTAATTATTTGGTCCTGTTTACAAATTTCAATTCGCTTATAGCTCCCGCAGCTGTTCTTTATTCCGTACATTCCATTATTCCCTTTTAATATTTTGTTGTATTCAACATTAATTATAGCTTTTTTAGCTTTTATTACGGGTCTTATAATAATTTTTTGGAAAGTTTCTCTTATAGTTAATGGTATTTTTACCAAGTACAAAATGGTCATATCCCTGCTAAGTATATTTACGTTAGAAATTTCTAATGCTTCTTCTGCATTTTTAAATGGCATTTCTTCTGTCTCCAGTTGTTTCAGATCTCTAACAATATTGCTAATATCTCTGCTTTAGTAATTTCTAATTTTATTTTTTTCTATTAATTCTTCTTAATCGGGAGTGGGGTTTGGCATCTTGGTGAGGGTCCTTTCTGCTTCCGGAGGGTCCCGTAGGAATCTCGGAGCTAGGTGCGATTATAAGTTGTGGTATCACAACTTCAGTTATAATTTGTTATGCTTTTACGTTTGTTTTATATTTTCCCTTTGCTATGGTTACTATTGGTAATTATTGATTCTTATACAACTTATACTCAACTTAATTAAATTAAATTTCTTATTTTCAATTTTATCTCAAAATTACAACTTTTCTTTTTGTTTTTGTTTACACCTTTTTTAGTTAAAATTTTCTTTAAACAATTAAAATTCTTGATTTTTCTAACACTTTTGTTCACGTTTTCTTAACCTGCACTAATTACACTAATTTCCTTAACTTACAAGAGAATCCACAAAGACATTCCGGCGAGGCGGCTGACGGGTTTCGTCTCCTTTTCTTCCTTTTAGGCTACTGGGGGGCCTCTTTCCTCCGCACGTAGGTTCTTGCTCCTCTCCGAGTAGATGAGCGGCGCGGCCTGCGCTTTCCTCGGTCTACTTTTGGGGTTCCGGGACCAGTGATGATTGCTGGGCTTCCGCACGGCGTTGCGACGATACTGGGAAGTGTTGCGTTCAGGTAGGCGGCTCAAGAGTTTCGCAAACGTTTGGCTGCCGTTTTGTTGAATGCAATTGAAGAATTATCAGATCCAGATGCGCGTTTCACGTGTTGTTATGCACCAACTTATCACCCTGGCCCCACGTTGGGCGCCAGTTATTTTATTTCATTTGTTCATATTTCAAGTAGTAAATACAAGTTACTTTATTTTTACTTTATCTGGAGCTTAGCTCCGTTCTTATTTAGCTACCTTAGTGAACTAACTGACACCAAACCTTAAGCCTACCCTAAAGCCCTACTCCGTGCGCGCCGTATCGTTTCGCTGATCTTGCAGCTCGTGCAAGACTCGAACGATCGATCGACCATCAGCAGCAATGTCCACGATTCGCTGATCTTGCAACCCGTGCAAGAATCGAACGATCGATGGCCAGCAGCATTGTTTGAATCCGCTGACGGCAGCTACCGCGAAGTAGCTGGGTCGGTGGCCTGCGCTGGCGACGACGACAGCAGCGTTGTTTGCTTGCGCAACGATGTAGCGGGCTGCAGAGTCGCTGGTTTAAGTTGTGGCGGCGGGCTGCGACGTCGTCGGGTTAACTTGTATGCACGTACACATATGCAAAATCACATTACTGTGCATAATATTCCTTTAACTAATTCAACAATTCGTTCCTTTTTTAAATAGATGCAATAAATGCGGATGATCCTTTGGAAGAGCTGAGAGGAGCTATTGCCACGGTGAAAAGAAGGCATTTTCACAATGCCTGTATAAATAAAGCTAAACGGCAAAAAGAAGTAACGAATTAGTTTTATATCTTAGTACCTGACTGAATTATTTTTTTTGTTTGGAAACAACTAGTTATAAACTAGTTGGGATGTCATGCAGAGGTAGACAATTGATGTGCTGCTAGGGCATCGCCACGTTAAAATAATCACTTCTTTTCAAGCAACATAACTAATTTGTAATCAGTCCTGTACAGAAAAGGACTAGTTATAAATTAGTTTAAAATTAGTTATATTTCCTGCAGGGTTGTTAACAACTGTTAGTACCCTGTGGGAAATCGGACTGGTCCAAGTCTAGTTTTTCAACTGGTCGCTTGACAGTCATATACGACCTCAGAATCGACTCGTTTTCTTGTAGCAAACTCACCCTTTTAACATGGCGGTGCCCTAGGCGAGGGTCAATTGTCCCCGTCTGCATCCATTTGCAACTAGTCCAAGGTCAGTCCGAAGTAAACCAGTTTTCAAACCAGTTGCAAAGCGACTAGTTTGCAAACTAGTTTATTCTGGATTAGTTTTCGAATCACTCGGTTTTTATGGGGAAAATAAAACAGTGCATTTTTTAAATAATTATTTTATTTTAAAAATATTTTATTTTAAAAATATTTTAAATAATTATTTTATTTTAAAAATATTTAAAAATAAAACCAAAAAATCATCGCGAATAAAAAAATTGTTGGTGCATTTAAAGATGAACCAAGATGAACTTCGACTTGTTGACACACTTCGGCCGGAACTGTTTGAGCCTGATGCAATACAACATCCTGACTTCGCCTGCAATAAATAAATAAATAAATGAATTAATAAATCTTATATATAAAAAAAACTTAACTTCTTGTGTGTAATCAGTGTTTGCGAGAACGGTTCATTCTTTCGGCAAAATTTTTTTCGTATGTGATAGAAGATGCGGTGGTTTATAGCGATATTACATGTTTGTACGGCAGGTGGGCATGGCACCTCCCATACAACCTAAATTTGTAATATGGTATATCTCCGGAATTGCAAGTCGGACACCATTGAAATTTAGTATAGCGCCGTCCCATTGATGTGTCATTGTACTGGTAAAATTTGGTGGGCGTTGGACAAGAGGCGTGGCACTTTTTTATGACCCAAATATTCCGCTGGACCATAAGTCGCACAGCAATGAAACTAAGTACGAACCTACCATTTATTCATATCTTTCGACAAAGGGAATGGTGCGGGTATTGAACAAGGGGGCGTGGCACCGCCCATACAAGCCAAATCTTTAATATAGAATATCTTCAAAATTGTAAGGTGCACAGCATTGAAATTTAGTAAAGTGTCGTCCCATAGATGAGTCATTCTACTGGTAAGATTTGATGGGCGTTGGAATTTGGACGTGGCACATTTTTTGTGACCCAATTATTCCGCTGAACTATAAGTCGCACAGCCATGAAACTTAGTATGAACATATCATGTACTCATATCTTTCGACAGACGGAATGAGGCGGGTATTGGACAGGGGGCGTGGCACCGCCCATACAAGCCAAATCTTTAATAGAGAATATCGAATACCGTCGTCCCATAGATGAGTCATTCTACTGGTAGGACTTGATGGGCGTTGGACAAGGGGCGTGGCGGATTTTTTGTGACCCAAATATTTTGCTGAACTTTAAGTAGGACAGCAATGAAACTAAGTACGAATTTACCATTTATTCATATCTTTCGACACAAGGAATGATGAGGGTATTGAACAAGAAGGCGTGGCACCACCCATACAAGCCAAATCTTTAATAGAGAATATCTTTGAAAGTGTAAGTCGTACAACACTGAAATTTAGTACCCCGTCGTCCCATAGATGATTCATTCTACTGGTAGGATTTGATGGGCATTGGACAAGGGGCGTAGCCATTTTTGTGACCCAAATATTTTGTTGAACTATAAGTCGCACAGCAATGAAACTTATTACGAACCTACCATTTTCTATTTTGACAGAGGGCATTGTGCGGGTATTGCATAAGGGGCGTCACCGCCCATATAATTTGATTTTGGTTCAAGCGCAGTGCATTTCTTTACTGAAACTTAGCAGCAACATTGCATATTTGTGGGCCTCGATTGCGTTAATCAGTAGCTCCTCCTCTTCCTTTAGTTGGTTTTCTTCGTCAATTTGCATCGCCATAGATTCGTCATCTCGCGTATTTCATTATAAAAACCACAAATAATGTCATGTGAGACGAAGTTCGCCGGGTCAGCTAGTAATTACATAAATAAATAAATAAATATATTAATACACACCTTTCAGCTGCCGCTGCAATTCGTTGCTTTACGCAACCACGCAAAATTCTAACTGAAATCATTCAAGACAAAACATGCAAATCGAGCAAACTTCGTGTCATAGAAACAGAAAGTTCGAAAAATGCAAGCATTTCTACTTGTTGTTGTAGCAGAACAATCGCAAGATCGGCCTTAACAGTATTTTTTTGCTTCTCTCACCTCTGTTTCGTTTTTCTCATTTTTATGTGCTCTTCTCGCCAATGAACGCGCACGCAGAACGTGAACGATTAGACGCGAACTGACTGACTTCTGCATCCGCTGACAGTTACTTTGACAACTAGTTGTCCAATTGACTACAAAAAACCAGTTGAAAGACCAATGAATTTTGGGCACTAGTTGTCTCAGGTCCGACAGGGTAATTACTACTTTACACTAGTACTATTGCACGTTTCCCCTTTGCTTGCTCAACACAGACTCGACTCCCCGCGCTGATACTGCTGCTTTTTATACTTGTTTTCTTTATCGCGCCGATGGTTCTTGCACATTCCATTACCATTCGCGAACCATCCCTGCCATATCGACATTATAGCATGCCGGCCGTACTTCAAAGTGCATGCCTAAAAGTATGCTCACATTCATGCAGAGTGCCTCATCGCTTCAGTATGTATTTTGCTAGTGTTTTCGTTCGGTTCGTTATTAAAATCGAATGATAGTTCACTCGCCAACAGTATTGCTAGCATCAAATAACTGTATACATATGTATGTAGTTAATAATAACATTGAAAGGCCATTTTATGCCTTAAGTATAAATCGGCTTGAAAGAGTGCAGAAGGTCTTTATTCGCTTAGCCCTTCGTTCCCTGAATTTTGCAGACCCGATTCCCTCCTATGACGCACGTTGTCAGCTTCTAAAATTGAAATCGCTACTTAAAAGAAGATGTTTTCTCTCATTAAAATTGTTATATAATATCGTGAATGGACTTATTGACTACTCGTCTCTTCTTGAAAAAATTAATTTTAATATTCCTGCCAGATCTCTTCGGCGGTCTGATCTTTTTAATGTTGGCTTTAACAAGACCAATTATGCCAAAAATGCTCCTATTACAAGAGTTCTAATTGAATTTAAGGGGTCATTCTCATGCGCGGACAGGAAAAATGGACATTTTTCAGAAATTATTTCCTTTGTGAATACGAGGAATTATCAAAAAAAGATATTCCACTTTAATTTATTCATTGTTATGGTACAAAAATTAAAAAAATAAAAAAAATTTTTTTAATTTTTTCAAACACTTTTTTTCGATTAAAGACACGGCTTCTGCCGCGTCATGGACAGCTGGCGGGGATTGTTTTGAGTCACAGGATTATCTGAAACATAAATTTCAAAGAAATTCTTAATCAGTATGAACGTACCTCTCGCCCGTAGTAAATTTGAATTTTTCATAAGAATCTCACAAAATGGCAGGCATTGGAAGTTAGAGCAGTAAAAAATGGTTGTTTTTGAAGATTTTATCAATGAAAAAAAATATGAAATTTTTAACATATCAGAGTGAATTTACTAGGGGCGATAGCTAACAGTATGTAGAATGACGTGACAAAATCGCAGAGAGATCGGATGAATGGTCTTTTTTAAATCATCCCCGCCATTTCAAAAAAAGGCGTTCCGAGAAAAACACGTTTAAAGTTTTGACAAACTGATTGAATCCTTGCTAGAAACCTTGACCGCTCGTTATATAAATGTCTGTAGAAGCCGAAATACTTGAAATTTTCCAATAAAATTTTGACAGCACCTATCATCAAGGATGATACATTCCAAATATGTTTAAAAAAAAAAATTATTTTTACAAAATTTCACATGAGAATGACCCCTTAATAGCCTCTCAAATTCTTTGGATATTGATCTCGCGTTACCTTTAAGTGTATTTTGCACCATGTTATCTAACTATAAGCATCTTTAACCCTCTAAAGACCAATTTTTGTTTTCCAATAATAAATTCACATAAAGGTAATTTTCGAGTTCTGAACACGAATCTGAAACTAGTTTTTCAGCTGTGGTTCGGAAAAAGTTTTTATGTGTGTTTAAAGTTAACCCGCCTCTAGGCGGTCATTACTGCTTAGTGGATAAAAAATAAAATAAAACGAAGTGTGTTTGTTTTTAGTTTATTGATTTCAAACAGTGAATTTTTTTAATTTATTGAGAAAAAAGTTAGTTTATTGACTTAAAACAGTGAATTTTTTAATTTATTGAAAAAACCTTTACAGTTTGGTTTTTTTGAATTAAATTAGGGAAAAAGCTTATTTTACATGGTATTCCAAAAAGCAATTCCTTTTAGGCTGCAAGCACAAATGAATATTGCATTTTTTGCACATAGTTTGAGTCTCTCCCTTACAACCGGGTTTTTTACAAGTTTTTTTCCCCGATCGATCAAGCATAACTGGTAAATGTTCATACCCATCATATTGAATATCTTTAGATGGGCGGGTCGACTTTTGACCAACGTCAGTATTGAAAGTTGATGCCAACGGTGGTCTTCCTTACGATTTTCCTTACATCCATATTTACATAAAACGTCAGCCACCTCTGAGCGAAATTCAGCAAGGTCTGGATATTTCACCGGAGCGGGAGCATGTATTCGTCGATACAATAAATATGTGTTGACCGTTGCCATATCAACAAAGTGGTAAAATAAACGAATGCTTGGGCTGTTAGTTTTGACTCTAATGTGGTATCTGCCAAGTAACTCATCCATTAAGTCTACACCTCCCATGTGCTGGTTATATTCACGGATTACTTGAGCATACATTCGTTGTTTTCTGAACATTGTAAGCGTTTCCTGCCAACATATGTTGAGGCAATGCGAACGTTTTTCGTATCTTTCCATAAGACTGTATCATCATGTTGCCATAGTGTGGAACCCTATTGTTGCATAGTGTGGAACCCTTACTATCAGACTCATTCGAACAAAATTGAGAGAGTTCAGCGTATGTTTACAAAGTTTGCGTTGAGGCGACTGGGGTGGCCCATCCTTCCAGGCTACGATAGCAGAAGGAAATTATTAGGGTTGCAGTCTCTGTCTGATAGAAGATTATATCTATCAATTATGTTCGCTTATAATACGTTAAATGGCAAGATAAATTGTCGAGACATTGTTGCTCTTTTTAACGTTCACACTCCGCGGCACAATCTTAGACAAGCACGTTTGTTCGAGGAAAGTACTCATACAACGAATTACGCGCATAATGAGCCCTTCACGAGATGCATTCGGGTCATAAATTCATATTCCCATGTGTTAAACTTTGCTGTAAATATTGCTAAATTTAAACTGAGTCTTTTTGAGATATTCAATTAATGCCTTAGTCTGTAAGTATATTCATGTACATAGACTAAGTAAGTATAAATAAATAAATAAATAAATAAAAAAAAAAAAAAAAAAAATGTTCAGGTAATGGTGATCGTGGGCGCCTCGACTGTCGTGCCTTTCGCAATTCCTTACGTATTTCAGCTTCAGGCCGCGCAATTTGTGATGTTTAGTTATCAGTACCAGTAATAGGTGAAGCCCCACCTAACTGCACTAGTGATGGCTATGCAGATTTTGCAATCCCATCAACGTCACTTAAGTTGCTCAGGTTTAGCGATAAATCAATGGCTTTTGAAACAAAATCCGCTAAATGAGCTCGAACCATTTCCCCCACATACTCATCAATTTGTGCCTAATCTTCCAATGATAGCACGTAATTTGGATCGCGAACAGAGTCATCGTCAGAATCATCGCTGATTCCAACTTCGTCCGTGCTTAGTTCCTCATCAGTTATGGAATTCATGACCCTTTCAATGTCTTCATCGTTCAATGCAGGCATTTTGCGCCTTATACTTTCCATTTCTTGAATGAAAAATGACGAAAATCCGTTTTATTGCTAATGTGTGCATACACAATAAAACGAGTAGAAGTACGAAAGAAATATCTACGCACCGCGAATGCCCGCCTACAGGCGGTCTTCACTGAGGTCCGTATATTACTCACTGTATTACAAATATTTAAAAACTAACAGAACAATATGAAAATATATATTATTTGCTGCTTGCCAATATTTTTTTTAATTCCGTCTGATCAACAAAAGTATTTATTTTTAATTTTTGAATTTCACTGTTTTCACTTTCACTCCGCGCTGCGCGATTTACACGAAATTTTGAACTAAACTGAAAATAACTTCGCACAGGAAGAAAGTAACGGTTTCAAATCAAAAGCTTAAACTACATTACACATATTTTAAACATGTTTGATAAAAATTGGAACATAACGGTACTTAATTCTATTGTTTTTTTTAGTTTTGCTATTGCCCGCCTGTAGGCGGTCTTGGACGTTAGAGGGTTAAGTATATTTTTCGAATTTGTTTGAATTTACACCCTCATTTCTCAAAGTCTGTGATCTGATTAGACTTAATTTAATAAACGAAATACAAACTACTGTGGGCAAAAAATGGTAAGACTTTAATTTAAATTTTGCGCGGAAACCCATTCGTCGAAATATTTTTTTTCTAGGTTGGTATGACTGTTAGTGGCATCTGTGCCAAATGTCACATCAAAATAATCATTTGTGTTTAGTATACGCTTGTCTTTCTGAAGTATAAAAAGTGCATTCGGCGATTTTTACAATGAGTGAAATTATTCAACAAAGAAGTTCCATTAAATTTTGTCTGCGGAATCAAGTTTCAGGTGCCAAAACGTTCAAAAGCGAAGCTATTCGTAAAAAGAGGCCGGAATTATGGGCCGACAACTCTTGGTTTTTGCACCACGATAATGCACCGTCGCATACTGCATTGATTCTTCGTGAGTTTTTCGCCAAAAATTCAACCAATATTGTTCCAAAACCACCGTATTCGCCTGATTTAGCTCCGTGTGACTTCTGGCTGTTCAGCAAACTCAAACGACCGCTCCGGGGAAATCGTTTTGAGTCAATTGAAACCATTAAACGTGAATCGCTACGCGCATTGAAGGCTATTCTGGAAATTGACTTTAACAACTGTTTCGAGGATTGGAAAAAACGTTGGCACAAGTGTATTGGGGCCGGGGGGATTACTTTGAGGGGACGAAATAGATTTGGAAGAATAAATAAAGAATTTTAAAATTATGAACAAAGTCTTACTATTTTTTGGCCACAGTAGTATGTTATTATTTGTTGATTATTCTGCACAAACAGAAGGAAGCATCTGAACTGATTCCACGGGTCGAAAAGGGTCATCACCCAGCTTCAGTCATGGTTTGGTGGGGTGTCTCTTACGATGGGGTCACTGACTTGCATTTCTGCGAACAAGGGGTCAAAACATCGGCCACAGTTTACCAAGAAACCGTTTTGAAAGCTGTTGTAAAACCACTTAACCATTTTTTGTTCCAAAACCAGCCGTGGATTTTCTAGCAAGATTCTGCGCCGGCCCATAAAGCTAAAACGACTCAAACCTGGGTCCAAAACACTTTACCAGGATTTATTTCCTCTGAAGAATGGCCCTCTGGCAGTCCTGATTTGAACCGGCTCGATTACAAATTGTGGACAGTTTTAGAGGACATGGTTTGCCACAAAAGATACCCCAACATTGATTCTCTTAAGACAGCTTGGATTCGTGCTGTGGCCAATTTTCCGATGGACGAGGTGCGTGCGGCTATTGATGATTGGCCCGTCCGACTTAAGTCGTGCGTGAAGGTCAAAGGCGACAGCCCGCTTACGCGAGACTAAGGCCTAGCTTCCCGCAACCACCCGTGTTGTGCGTGTGAATTTGTACGCGGGTAGAAGGGACCTACAGTTTTTATGCCGATTCCGAACGGCAGGTTGGGAGCTTTATCATAGGCAATTTTTACTCTCAGAGGTTTGAAATTTCCAGCTGAGAGGACAGCCACCGAAAGAGAAAACGAATTTTCCCGTTATTTTTTTTAGGTGTTATTACGGGCAGTATTTGAACCTGCGGTTTGCTGCCTTCGACTCGCGGTCCAACACACTAACCAACTGAGCCACGGCGGCGTCTTGTAATGTAATATGTAATCAGTACTGTACAGAAAAAGACTAGTTACAAATTAGTTTAAAATTAGTTACATTTCCTGCAGGGTTGTAATGCAACGCTCTCACCACATACGTGATCTGTGAGCGCAGAGCGCGGGTTCCAATGTTAGAACCCGCCATACAAAATTTTTGCTTGTATGACATGCGCATTCTGTATGTTTATTTTCTTTGCTAATATCAACGAACATGAAGTAACATAGAACACGCATCCCATACAAGAAAACGCGTTGTATGGTGGGTACTGCTGGTAGTACCCTCGGTTATTGACAGCAGTACCCTCTGTTACTAAAGCGGCCTTTACACGGTCGTTCCTGTTTGCAAACATTTAGATTCATTTGAGACAAATCTTTCGTCTGTATCACACTTTAGTACAGATTCAATTAAATAATGACAAAATGTTTACAGAAATGAACACAGACTAATATTAATCACGCTAATTATATGAATAAATTAAAAAATGAAATGAAATGTTTCTTGGCTGATACAAGCTGAAGCATCATTGCACAGAATTTGGGGTGTCATTCACATACGTTTTCTAATTTTTCGGTTGAGAACACAAAATTCTATTGAAAGCGTTATGCGATAATATGTTTGCACAAACATGCTTGTCTTCGAATTACGGTCTGCTGTTTGCTTGGCGTGTAATCGGAATTATACTCGAACATTCGAAATTCACAATATGGCAACGTTCCGCTACATAAGGGCGCTTCAATAGCTAAGTTTTAGAACTTAAGGTATGAACAGAACCAAATTGTCGGCCGAATTTATACGCACCGAAAAATTACGCAGTTCGTCAGTCGTCATGAAAATACGCACAGTGAAACACAATGGGTGCGACATTCGCATCAGCTGTTCACAAAAATTATTCCTACAAACACACTTTTTCTTTCACTCTTTCTTCTTCCTAAATTCCTCAATTAGAAGCTCCTTCTTGTCCATTTTGTAAAACATACGAAGGGGAGAGACAAATTTGATTATTTAGCACAATTTTTTATTAAAATTTGAAGCACTTACATCTTTGCAACCTTAAAATAGCACAAATCACAAAATTTTTGCCGAATTTTTTGTTTGTTTATATTTTCGATTTTCACCCCCGACAGCTGCACAGCTGATTGGTTCGCACGACTGCGACAAAATTAGAATTTGTTCTATCGTCGGACGACCGGTCGTCGGCCGAATATCGCAGTCGTCGTCGTTGTGGGCAATCACATGCACTGCTGTGTGTTTTAATTTTGACAGCGTACGCTCGGTGCGTAAAAATCGGCCGACGATTTGATTCTGTTTATACTATTATTTATCATTTTAAGCAACATTATTCTTATACAAAAATTGCTCACATTTATTGCATAGAAAATTCTTTGTATGTTAGAAGAAGAAGTTTAAAGAATGTTCGCGTCCCTTATAATTTCGAAGCAGATGACGAGGCAAAGAACAACTGCTTGCGAAATACCACAATAGCAACAGCATACGAAACAGCAAACAAAGCAACAGAAGATAACAGCAAAACAAGGCAGAGAAGTTTCATTTTACGAAGCAGCTGCAGAAAAATTTATTTGCGAGTTGAAAGTGTTGTTGAAAGGTTGCGAAGTCCTGTCGGTCCTATCATTTTGTGAGAATTGAAGTTAGGTAGCTGCTCAAGGCAGAAAGCATCGCATAAGAATAATTGTACGAAGGAATCAGCATCAAGCGAAAATCGGGCAGATCGGCGAAGCAGCAGAAAACATTTCGTGTTTGCTGTCCCGCAAGCAACAAACTTTTAGCTTTGGTACGTAACAAAAATGTTGCAACGCATTGGAAGTCGTAAAGAACTGCCTACTAAAATTATCTGAAAATTATCAATTTGTAACTGCGTCATTCCGTTTTTTTACATTATGGCGTCTCGCCGCATATAAAAACGTTCACCCTGGTTCTTTGGCCAGGTTAGTGTTAAAATGTTAGAGTCGGATTTGGCCTTAGAGCATCTCACAATTAAAACTGTACTTTATACTGATGGATAGTTGCAGCCTATATTGTGTCCAGTGAGCAGTAATGTTTTAAACTACCGTTACAAACACCCCTCACTTCCTTCAAACAGAATTCCTAGAATTGAAAACAGTCGGACAGTGTGACCTTTTATCTACTTGAATTTATTTTTATTGCAATGCTTGCAATCAAAGACTTTGCTTGCAATGACTAATCAACAGACAGTCGACTAACAAAACGCAACTATGTATGACATACTATTTTACGCAAAGTACGCAGGCAGATCGAGGTACCACAGGCACATCCACAACCTGAGCTCGTATAGCTGGTAGCTATATAGCTTTAGAATGTGTACCATTGTCTTTAGTGAAATTAGCTTGTTACAACCAGGGATGAAAGCTAAACTCGTGTTTTTTGTATTAACAAAAAATGTGTACCTTTCGGCCGATCTCTTTCTGAATAATTTGGTATTTTTATAAGAATTCAACGTAGTACTCTAATTGTTTCAACCACAAAGAAAATGTTTTCTCCATTGACTGTAAACGCCAAGCAGTGAATGATAGCAAAAACGATTCTGAATTAAGTTTAACACATAACATATATCTGTATACACTAGTCAGAAAAAGTTTGCGTACAGGCAAGTCAAAATGGGTTCTCTGTTTACCAAAACTTATCCACATTATTCATATATGCCTGAACTGCACTTTTTGAAGTGTTTTAAATGCATTAAAACAATAATTTTCTATATATTCGTATTTATTGACAATATACTCACAAAACGGTGCAGAAAAAGTTTGCGTACAAAACTAATTACGGGAATTTCCAGTTATGCTTTTCATTTTTATTTGGAAATTTGTATTCCATTGAACAGTAAACGGACTTGTAAATTATTTTTAAACGTATGTATATGTGCTTAAAATTATATAGAAAGCAATAGAACCCAAGCGAAAAAAAATAAAAATGAATAAAAGGATAATCATATTAAATCTTTCCCAAATTGACAAAAAATTTCGTGAAATTAGAGAAAATTTTGGAAGAGCACATTCGTCATTTTGAAAAGCCATCTTAAATTTCGAAAAAACCTGAAATTCTTGCTTTGCTACGATCTGGCCATTTTCTTAAGCTACCCAAGCAATAGGATTCGATTGTTTTGCGATCAGTGCATCATATTGTAAGGCTAGTTGCATCCAATATCTTCAGAAATGTACAGAAATATTTTATAAATCCCAGTAGCAGTATGGTATGGGGCTGCATGTCTAGTAAAGGAGTGAGCAGGCTGTGTTTTTTTTATTCAGAAATGGTTCCGAGCGATTATTTACATATTCTAAAAGCTTATGCAAGCCAAGGTCTCAAAATTTTGGATCAGGTTCCAACATTTCTTTTCAACTTTACGATGACCTTAAGGCGCAATACATACGATGTGAAGCTATCTTTGCTATTAAATGGCTCAAAAAAGTTGAAACAGTTCCTCCCTAGTCACCTAACGTACATTTAATTAAATATATAAGGGTTTACTTGAACCCTGAGCCCAACAACACTCCATCTTCAAAGATATAGTAAACAAATATAACAATTCAAGGATTTAGCAACAGAACAGCTGAACAAACACATGATTTAATAAAATTTATGCCGAAACTTCTACAGAGAGTTCCAATAAGAGAATCATATCCAAAAAGTTATTAATTTTTGGACAAAAATTTGTTTAAATTAAATGTTTGCTACATAACCTTACCTTGTACGCAAACTTTTTCTGAGGTGAATTCATAACACATTTTGTTTTTGCCCCTTCTTTTACAATTTGGTCAAGTTTTTGTTATTATTATCTTAATAGAATAAAAGAACTAAGTTTGTGGAAGAAATCAAAAATATTTTGTTTTTGAAAAATAACTTTAAGTGATTTATTTTGTATGTTGTAGCATTGGTTTGCTAACAATTGGTGGGTCGCCGTGTGCGGTGTGTCTTATTTTCGATTCTGAAGAACAGCTGACAGTGTAGTAAACTTAACACACAAATCAAAAACATGAGTTGTGATATTCACCTACTTAAACTCTGTATGTACATATACATATACATATATGTATATACGCAGGGCTATACACATAAACATATACAGACGGCCGTATTTTGCCATGAAAAACAAGTTGATTTTATTAATTAATTTAGTTATTTATTTACACCCTACCATTTTTACGTTTTTGCCTTGGCCATAACATTCGCGTTGGACAAGTGTGCATAGCTGGGTGATAAATCAGAAATCACGCTGGTGTTGCACCGCACCATTAGTTCGCATGTGACGCGCGGTGCACATTATCGATAACATCGCATCCATAGCCAAACCTAATGGCAATATTTTTAGTGGTTTTGGGTTTAATTTATTTTGCTAAATTAGTGTAGACATTTTCTAGTAAAAGTATTTGGACTAAATTTTATAATTTTTTATTTTTTCTGATTGAGGACTTTAATCGTGGTTTTAAATGCACATCAAATATAAGTATCTATATATGGTAAAGTGTGAAATAATAAGACGGTTGGTTTTGCCACAAGTACCATAGAAATGGATAGTTTGCAGGATTTCCGATTTGAAATAGTGGAATGTTGTTCGACATGACAACAAATTGCAGTTTCTTTTCATCATGCTATTATGATTAGTCTTTTAAGTTTTGTAAAAATGAAATTGCTACAACTTCGAAGAGAGTGTTAAAAGAAGCTCAGCCGGCTTGGTTTGCTTCAACCGGTTAGAAAAAAAAAACACGGCATGACGTTTGTGACATTTGGCGCGACGAGTGCTAATGGCACTTGTTGGAACATTGCTCACTTTCTAAGTATACAGGTACTGGCATGTCTCGCAGCACCCTATTTTATATATACATATGCATAGGTATTATACGTTTTAATAGTTATTTACTTTTAATAATGACACTAAAAAAGTTTGTATATTTTTAATTTGCAGATTTTACCAAAATGCGTGCAGTATTAGTTCTATTGGCGTGCGTTGCCTTCGCGAATGCCGTCTCATTCAGCGATGTCGTTAAAGAGGAATGGCAAACCTTTAAGGTAAAGAATTTGCATTGCATTTTTTA
The DNA here is from genome assembly GCA_963668005.1 of Melieria crassipennis. Lineage (NCBI taxonomy): Eukaryota > Metazoa > Arthropoda > Insecta > Diptera > Ulidiidae > Melieria > Melieria crassipennis. The sequence continues at coordinate 31,612,615 of OY764963.1, read as the reverse complement.
ACGATCAACAGTCAGAGCATTGTAATTCAGAACGCCTGCGAGCTATTAACTTCACTGCATTGTTCCTGTGCTTTTACGTTTTCGTGTTTGTTTTTGAATAAGTTTATTGCAAAATTTTTTAACAGTGTATTGACAGCCGTGATGCAAATGGTAAAATAAATTTGTCAAATTACTCACACTACAGGCTTGTGTAAAAAACTGAATTTTAGGCTGTAGAGAAAATGAAATGTTTAGATGCATATATAATGACTAATCGTATAATAAGTGAAAATCCTATTTGATATCAGGAAAATGATTTTCATACATATTACACTAAACCAAGTGATCCAAGTAGAGATACTTCTCAAAATTCGGCAAAGTTATAGTTACAATTAAAGTAATCTAAAGAATAGAATAAGTAGTTTAGAATAGACTCATATATGCAAGTAAAAGATTCAGTGAACATTAAATCCTCAACTACCATATTTGTCTCTGTGTCCACTTTGAGTATATATTCAACGGTAGCTTGTGATGCTTCTTTTCGTCAGACATATAAACATTACATGTTCTGCAAAAATTTAATACTGAGTGTAGAAATCTCCGATACGCATAAAAGGCTTCGTTTCATTCTGGTGTATGCGTGTTTAATTTAATAATTTATAATTTCGATAATGTTGAACACAAAATTCTTTAAAGTGGCAAATTTATATTTTAAACGAGCCGTAGTTCAAAGTACGTGCAAATCATGATAAATTCAATGTGCATTCTACCCTGCTTCATATACAAAAAGACGTTTCCTTTGTGCCTTTGTGTGCTTGTGATTCGATTAGTAAATGCACTAGTCAACGACCGCTGATAACCCAACTAATTTTTAAGTTTAATCAGTAATATGTCTGACTGTCTGTCGTTTCACTGTAGACAAAAGCGACCAATGCGCTCCAGACTGTATATTTCCCCGCTTTTGCTGTGTAATTAAAAGAAATCGGCAAAGGGATCACATTTCCAAAGGCGTAAAGCTTGCACAGTTTGTTTTTGAATGTGAGTGGGCTTTGTTATCTGCTCTACTTTGTGTTTATGTTTTCAGTTTTAAATAGGCTGTGGTTCATGTTTCATAAAAACTAGAATTGCAAATAAATTATGGTTTCCAGATAAGCTCAAGATATTGCGAGCGGGCATAACTCATTCGTGCATAGTGTATATCTGAAAAAAATTTCATTTAAAATTGCTTTGTTTATCCGATAACTTCAGAAGCCTCCAATTACAAAACATTCGTTGTGTTCAATTAAATATTTATAACAAACCTACACATGTACATACATATGTATGTATGCGGTGGCGGTCAAAGCACGAGGCTTATGAGACAAATGCCTTGGGCGGCATATTGGGAGGGACGGGAAAGATTTTCTATATGAAGAAACAATTTCATATATCCAAATCTCGAAATCAATTCTATATGTTTTTTAAATTATATGTAACTTTGTCTACGTCAGTTTGTTTAAACAAAAAAGTATACCTATTATATAAATTATGTATAAATTATTATTTTTTATTCTAACTACTTCTTTCTTTCTGATACTACATAGTATCATTTGTGATTTTGATCACATGTGGTTAATAATTTTCACAAGAAAAAAATTTTAAATTCAACGCGTTGATTTAAAAATTTCAACGCATAATGGACTACACTTTGAGAAGAAATACATAAGTAAATCCTTAAAAACTAACGCTTATGTACATATCAAAATATTCCTAATAAATGAGAAAACGATTATTTTAGGCATTTAAGTCGCAGTATAATTCGATCGTATTTAAACGAGGAAAATGCTTCGACTCTCGTAAATCTGAAGAGGCATATTTTTTATATACTGTTAGAAACATAGTTTTCTTTCTCATATAATCGGTATTTTACGTTGCATTTGCTATCACTATCAGACTAGCACCAGTTAAACTTGGTTAGTAGTTATTGTTTTTATTAATATATTTTTTTTTATATTTCTCAGCTCTGTAGTATGTTTAAACGAATTGCAATTGCGTTGTTCATTTATTTGTTAAGTAGGTCGAGCAAGGCAGTGTATCAGTGTTATCAGCTAGTGAATGGTAAAGTGTGACGTGTGGCTTTTTAGTGATCGTCCCTCTTCCACGAACAGTGTGTTGAGTCGCAGTAAAAATGGATTTAAGTAAAATGGAACAAATGCAGTATAGCGAACCCTCATGAAAAAAACCAAAAATTGGGCTATATAGAGCTTATTTTCGTGAAACTAATAAACTAAAAATTTTGTCTGGGTAACGGCTACAAAAGGCGTGGTTCGGGGTCAAACTTCAAAGTTTTTATCAAAACAACAATCAATTTCGAATTGATTTACACGATATAGGTATCAAACGAAATGTCTTTTGCCTACCTTTCTATTGATGTACAACATTAGATACGTAATATGTACTAATAAAAAGTTTTCAGCGACAAATATTTTTTTATACAAATTTTTTAAAAACGGATTTGTTTCTCGTAAGAATTCATTATTAAGGTACTATAGGTTTGTTACCATATTGTAGCCTGTGGAATTCCCTTTACAATGAAATATAAGATTGTTCACTTTTTTTTTTTTAAATACAGTCGTGTCTGGATATAGTGAACTAATTATTGCAAGGCCTGTTCACAGTATTGAGGTTGTTCACTATATCAAGGTTATAATTTTTGTTCGAAATCTCGTTTTATTTGCTCAAAATACACTTTTTGTTTTTTTGCTTGAAATTGCTTTCAAAATTTTGTTCAATATTTAGAGGCTCCATGTCAAAATTTGGGTGTTCACTATATCGAGGTGTTCACTATATAGGGTGTTTTACTATACCCAGACACGACTGTATTTTTTTAATTTTGTCTAACTTGACTCTGGGTCCAAAGCTATTTCATATTCACCTTCGCCATCACTTTCGAGCAATGATGGCTGAGGGGGTTGTAAAAGTACCTGCCATATTAAAAAACGTTTTTAAATATCTAGGTCTCTAGCTTTACATTATTTTAAAGCTTTAATTTTGCCAAAGAGCCATTAAAACCTCTTTTGCTTGTATAGTATTGTGGCATTGAATGTTTTGCGTGACACCATAAGCCTTCAATTGTATTTGCGTTTTGGTTATATTTTTCCATTACATGGAGGGTGATAGTAAACTACAGTTTTTCTGTAATTCAAATACCTTTCGTGGGGCCGGCCTTGGGCCGGGCTTAAAAAAAATAACCCTCATGGGAGTAACTAAGGCATCGTGATCAATAAAGTGTTAACAGTATTTTTGTATTCGAAACCTTGATGTGCGGTCGGTTGCTCCTAAGCAATAACCTTTATAATCGTAACTTCGGCTTTGCGGCCAAAAGTATTTCTGCATTCAAATACCTTTTGAGTGGCCGGCTTTCGATTGAGTTATTTTGATAAAAAGTTTGAAATTGACCTGGAGCCACGCCTGATGTAAGCATTCCCCAGGCAAAATTTTTAGTTCGTTAGATTCAGGAGTAAAACCTCTATGTGATAGCATACTTATTTATTTTTTTCACGAGGGTTCGCTATACTGCATTTATGCCAGTAAAATTGTTTGTAAACGAATTAAAAATACTTTTTAATCCGCTTATTGAAGAAAATTGCTATATTGTATAGAGTTTATAATTGTTTTGTAAATGGGTATTTTTATTTAAAATCTGTTACATTATATGCACAACTCCGAGAAGTTTCAGAGAGACTCATTTTCAGAGGGGAATGATGTACAGTAGTTTTCGTTAATAACGAACCCATTTAAAACGAACTTCCGCCTCGAATGAACCAATTTCAAAAGTACGCGCTTTATTTTTTCGCTTATTACGAACCCGTTTAAAGCGAACTTTCGGTTAAAAAGAACCATTTTGCCCAGTCCCTCGAAATTCGCTTTAAGCGAAAAATACTGTTTATGAAAAAGCTTCTTAATCGGAATCGTTCAATAAATTTAACACAACCACTATAAGAATAAATGAAATTGGGCTTTCAAAATATCAATATCCTAGTGTTATTGCCTAATTTGTGGGAAAATCCCCGATTTTGTAAATAACTTCTAACTAAAGAATTGATTACTGATTGTTGATGTTTTGTCTTCTGGACCCATTACAGTGTATCCTATATCCAATCCGTGTGGTTGATGAAAGAGAGTAGCGAGTGTATTGTGCACTTTGCTATCTCTTCGAAATTCTGGAATGTTGGTTTTCCCATCGTTTTCCATCTCCTTCTTGACAAGGCCGGACAGGCGCAGAGATAATGATGGACGGTTTCTTTCTCGTTTGGGGTTTCACAGCTGTGACAGCTGGTATTGAAGGGAATCCCCATTTTAGCCACATGCTCTCCAATGGGCCAGTGACCTGTGATGACTGCCGTTAGTCTCGCCACGTCCCGGCGGCCCTTGTTTAAGAGCTCCGCGGTCCTGTTCTTATCATGTGCTGGCCATAGTGATCTACTGATTTTACAGGATTCCATCCTCTGCCATCTAGTGTTAGCTTTGGCGAAGAAGTCCTTGTAGACCTCGCTCTTGATAGAGCCCAGTGGGGCGAGAACCGTCAGCGCCTCACTCTCATCAAGAACGGAGCCTCTTCGAGCCAGTTCATCGGCTCGTTCGTTCCCGTCAATGTTATTGTGCCCTGGCACCCATATCAGGGTAACTTTTAACCGATGAGCTAGCTCTGTGAGGATCTTCCTGCATTCCTGCACTAGTTTTGACGATAAAATCGACGAGTCCAATGCCTTAATCGTGGATAGGCTGTCGGAAAGTATAGTGATGTGGCTTTTGTAGGATGTATCAGCCAGTGCCATCCTGCACGCTTCCCTAATAGCAAGCACTTCCGCCTGGAAAACGCTTGCTGTGTTTGGGGGTCGGAAAGACACACTTAGCTTTAGATGTTCGGAGAAGACTCCTGCTCCTACTCCGCATTCCATCTTGGAGCCGTCAGTGTAAATTGTGGTGCCTAAGTTATTTAAGATGTTTCCCCTCCTCCATTCCAGACGGGAGGGGGTACGGATATCATAGTTTTTCCCAAAGATAATGGTGGGAATTTCGTAATCCGTGGTCGTGGTCCTTTGCCCTTGTGATAATAATCTGCCGTGGCCGTGGTCTGTCTTTCCAGCAACCTGTTTCTTTCAACCTAAGAGCGCTAAGGGTTGCGGTTTTCATGATATGCAGATCAATTGGGAGCAGGTGCGTCAGCACGTTCAACGCATCTGCAGGGCAGGATCTGATTGCTCCCGTGGTTCCAGCACAAGCTGTTCTTTGTAGCCTACCGAGCTTTGTGATGTTGTATTCCCTCCTCAGGGCCTTCCACCAGACTAGAGTTCCGTATGATAGTATTGGACGTACAACCATCTTGAACATCCATAGCATTAAACATGGTCGGTGGCCCCACCTCCTTCCGATCATTTTCCTGCAGGAGTAGAGTGCAAATCCTGCTTTGTGTATTCTTTGCTCAATGTTAAGCCTCCAGTTCAGTTTAGGGTCCAGAATTACCCCGAGGTATCTGGTACTAGACGAAAGGGATAACGCTATGTCCCCGAGATGAGGTCGTCTGAAGGTTGGTATCTTAGTATGGGTCGTAAATAGCATCAGTTCAGTTTTGGTAGGGTTAACGCTTAGTCCACGTCCCGTTTTGACTCCTCTCTGGTTGAGTTCTGTTAAAATGTTGTCGATGGCACAAACCCACAGGAGCGGCGACAGTACCCCTTGTGGTGTGCCTCTGCTTACAAATTTTGTAAGGTGGCATCGCGCTCACCACCCTCGTTTGGAGCATTGCAGTGACCCAGTTGGATACCTGTGCATTGACTCCAAGATTTACCAGCGATTCCTCTATCGCCCTAGTCTCTATGTTATTAAAGGCACCTTCTATGTTCATGAAGGCCGCCAATGTATATTGTCTGTGTTCCAGTGACCTTTCTACTGTTCGCACTACCTCATGAAGGGCGGTCTCCGTTGACCTACCCTTTAGGTAGGCATGTTGGGCTTCAGAAAGCTTAGGTTCTATTTCCTCGCGTAAATGGAGGTCAAGCAATCGCTCGAATGTTTTGAGCATAAAAGATGTCAGGCTTATAGGCCGGAAATCTTTTGCCGAATCGTGGCCTCTTCTCCCTGCCTTTGGGATAAAGACGACTTTCACCCGTCTCCAGCTGACAGAGATATAGTTCCAGACTAGGCAGTCTTTAAAAATGGCCTCTAGCCATGGTAATACCGAGTCTTGTGACACCTGCAGCATTATAGGAAAAATGCCGTCTGGTCCCGGAGACTTATAGGGGGAGAAGCTTTTCACAGCCCATGTGAGCTTTTCCCTCGTTACAATGTTGTTGTTATTGTTTTGTCGAGGCCGATCCGGTGCCGCATACCTAATCGAGGTGTCCTCTTTTGTGCAGCCTGAGAAATGTGTATTCAACATCAGGTCTAAGGCCTCCTCGGTGCCACCTAATCGAGGTGTCCTCTTTTGTGCAGCCTGAGAAATGTGTATTCAACAGCAGGTTTAAGGCCTCCTCGGTGCCACCTAATCGAGGTGTCCTCTTTTGTGCAGCCTGAGAAATGTGTATTCAACAGCAGGTCTAAGGCCTCCTCGGTGCTTTCAGTCCAGGAGCCATCCGGCTTCTTTATGAACGAGGGGCAGGTGTGTTCCTTGGACAACACCTTTCCTAGCCTTGCCGAATCCTTCGTAGTTTCAATGGTCGAGCAGAAATCCCTCCAACCCTTGTTCTTGGAATTTCTAATAGCCTCCTTATAATTTCTTAGGCTATTCTTGTAGGTTTGCCAGTTACCTGTAGAGTAGCTTAGGTTGAATGACCTCCGGACCTTCGATCTCAGACGTGATAGATCATCATTCCACCAAGGTGGAAACGATTTTTTAGAATATTTGATAGGACAAGACGTTTTGAAAGCGGAAGCCATCGCATTTTCCAACTGGTCGATTCTATGATCAATGTCCCATACCGAGGAGACGTTGACAGGAGAAACCCTCCCTATCCCATTACGGAATATGCCGGCGAATCGATTCCAGTTGGTACGCCTGGGATTACGATATGGTGCGGGTGCTTCGACCTGAAGATCCAAATCGAAGAGTATCCATGCATGATCCGAAAAGGATATCTTGCTGGATACCCTCCATTTTGTTCACCCTCACCTTTTCGTTATCAGTTAGTAGTGTAACATCTAGAACCTCCTCCCACCCACTGAAACCATCAGTGCTTGGGAAGACGAAGGTGGGGGTATTACCCCTGTTACACACTACTAGGTTAGTGTTAAGTATAAAGTCGAAGAGTGACTCACCCCGTTCGTTGTTCCCGGTGCTGCCCCATAGGGTGTGCCTTGCGTTTGCGTCACAGCCTATCAGCACCGTGCTGTGGGTGCTCCCGCCGTTCACGAGCTTCCGAACTTTTTCCGGCGGCGCAGGCCTATCGTGCGCCATGTAGGCTGAGACAATGCGCAGTTTTTTCCCACCGGCTGCAACTAGCTCCACCACCGTGGTGTCGTTGGTGCTGTGATGGGGTAAAAGATACATATTAAGATGTTTTTTGGCGACTATGCACGCCCTTGCCTTACCTTCACCTCTTTTGTAGAAGAGGTTGTAGTCGCTCCGCCGAAGTCCTTTCACCTCCGTGCCCCGCACCCAAGGTTCCTGGACTATAGCGATGTATACGTCCTCCTCCGATAGAAGGACGGTTAGGTTGTCCGTTGCCAACTTTGAATGTTGGAGGTTAGCCTGGACAACCTTCAACCCCAAGCCTATTGTTTCGAGGTGGTAGGATCCGGATCGTCGAGCCGTGGTTGTTGCCAACTATGTAAACGAGCAATTGGTGTGCCGATTAGCGTTCACACAGCAAGAAGACGCCTAAATGAGGAAAACTTGCTTGCCAGACGGCCACCAAGAAAACCATATATCAGTCGGATCAATAAGAAAAAACGACTTGACTTTGAAGAAAGTATTTGCATTGGACAAGCTTAACTCTAACTCTTTGCTAAGGGGCATTTTCCCGCAATGGAAGGGGCCTATTGGTGTAAATCAATGAAATTATGGATGCCGCTGTTTACTGTCAGATTCACGAAAATCATATGCTACTACATCTGCGAGAAAAAATGGCTCCAGACAGCATATTCCAACAGGACAACGACTCGAAACACACAAGTCGTTTAGCTCGAAAGTTTCTGAGCTCAATCCCCAGATCTCAACCCCGTAGAAAATCTGTGGGATCGTGAAGTGAAGAGAAAATGTCCCTTAGTTGATTTATAAAACATTTTACAGTCTGAGTAGAAAAATATATCAAAAGAGACAATAATCGCTCTAGTTGACTCTATGCCGGCTAGACTAGGAGCAGTCATTGCAAATAAAGGCTATGCCACTACTAGTTAAGCATTTCATAGATTCTTATAAATATATGTTTTGTTTAACCTTCTGCCTGTCCCTTGGGGTCTCTTTGACACCAGACGGAATTAAAAAAACGGTTGAGCGATTTTGTTCGCTCGTTTGCTTGTTTTATTTAGTGTTATTCGCGCACCCAATAAATCGAGAAAACCCCTTTTCGGGGCTTTCCCCTTTTTTTCTTTATGTTCTGTCAGTAAATTATAATTCCGTTTGGTTGGGGTCATCCTGACCCCAAAGGACAGCGAACGTAATTTTGAGTAAGGGACAGGCAGAAGGTTACGCACACTTTTCAAACCGTCTGCAGTCAGTTCGCTTCTGAAATCAATGTATAAAACACCTGACTCGAAAGCGTATCGAGTCAGTGCGTATCGACTGGGACCGTCGTATAAACATGGTATAAGTTTGATTTACAAGAGTTGCATTTTTTTCGCTCGTGGGTGGTTTTAGAATTTTATATATTCCAAAATAATGGAATGAAGGAATGGGTCAAGAAAAATGTTTGCATAATTTTAAGACCGTAACATAAGCACTTTCAAATTGAACTAATAACAGCACTGATTCATTCGGGGTCTAAAGGTTAAAACATGGGTTAAGTTGTAGTATAAAAAAATACATGATTTAATAGGCCTATCGACAACAAACTTGGCGAAATGAAAAATAATTCGACATGTATTTTGCAACTTTTCGAAAATAAAAATTTACCGCGGTCAACAACTGGTTACGGGTTACGGTGAAACGGGTTTTTCATTTTGTTAAAAATCAAAATCTTAATCTGCGTTAAGAGCTCGTATGGGAAAACATGATTTAATAAGTCTATTGACTTCAAATATGGTAACAGTACTTCAAATGAGAAAGTATTTAAGTAAGATAGACAAGTATGTTTTCCTAAAAAACTAACGGTCAACAAACGATGAAGAGGAACTAGATTTAGCGCAACTACTATTAAACCTTACTGTTACTTATTTTACTTTTTTTCTAATTTCTTATTGTTGGGATATTTATATAGTAACAAATAGTTACTGTCTATCTCGTTATAAGCAAACATATTTTTTTGCGATAGGAGTTAATCCAAGTGCCGTATCTTGTATAGGATATTGAGGGACTCTCGAAAAACATAACATTGTGTGTCGCTTTTGTTTATATTCAAATAGTTACATACACAATAGAACAACTCGTAGAAAGCTATGCCTAGGGTAGATATTACGTATAAACGTCACGATGTTCGTAAGCTTTTAAGTCAACCAGAACAAACTGAAATATTCGGGACCTGAACTTGATTTCATTCAACTTTTGTAATTGTGTATTCCAGGCAGTACTTGATAATTTTAGCTGCATTGAAAGTCCGGCTACTTTGCCAATTTGGGGTTGCCACCTATTTTACAAGAAAGACTAATCTGCTCTCGCATGAATTTCTCAGCGTCTGCATCGTTTGTTTGTTTGTTCCGAGCGATTTTTGCTTTCGTTCGCATTGTCAAGCTGTAGAAGCGATAAGTCGTATGTTGCTGCCCACATACTTATAAATAATGCATGTATGTGTATGTGGTTGCTATCCATAAATGTGATTTACACTCGAGCAACAGCAGTGTCGGCAGTAACGACCAAATATCATCAGCATTCGAGTAGCACTGTTGGGGGTCGTAAATGACTACTTGTCAAATTCTGTATATTTGCATTACTGTCGGCAGTAGTAGCGCAGCGGGAAATGCTGTGGCATGCGCAGTGGGGTGAAGTGAAAATAAACTCGTCAAAGGGCAATGAGAGCGGCAGAAGCAGCAACCGCGGCGGCTACACAGTTCGTTTTATTTGATTAGCCAGTATTGTGGTCTTTGAGCTCATTTCTAAGTGCTTTTGAGCAGTTGTGAATGGACAACGCACGGCGCTCGGCTGTAGTTGTGCATTGTTTTGTCACGAGCGTGTGCAAGTGCTCGCGGCTGTACTCTGGATTTGTCTGCAGGTGAAGGTGACTTTGGCTTCTATACTTACGGCGCGTCCAACGGCGGAATCGCGTGTGAATTACTTCAGGATGTCCGAACAAGCCCACGCTGATTTGATCCTGGACATTATCGTGCCCTGCGTTTTAATTGTGGGTTTACTGGCCATAAACGGCGTGATTTTCGCGATCATCATGCGGCGCCGCAAGGATGTCATTTACGAGGACATCAGCATGTACGCCAGCCCGAACGTAGACAATGCGGTTGGAGCGGACGGCTTGGCGTCCGGCACAGCTATTGAGATGGAGCAACTGTAGAGGCGTTTTCGCGTTTCGGAATCGGAATACAGTTTTCCATACACCGCTTTCATCACGAACAATGAGGCGACTGCAAAGTACACCACTAACTACTGCTACGATCTAACTCTAAGATGCATTTAAATGTACGTGTATTTATTATGAAATCAACTATTTTCTATTTTTTATGGAGAAAACTAAAGAACTGCGCATAAACTATACCAAAAGTAAAATTTGTTCGTTGTTGTTGAGAGGTTATTTTGAAATTTCTCAAGTAGGGAAAATCAATACATCCCTGCGACCACGTGCAACAAAAAAAATTGTTCTCCTCCGCCAACTGCACTCTGTCGCTTCAGGTTAGTGTGCGTCTGACATAAACAATCTCCATTTCACTGCCGCAGGGCCCTGCTGACGGGTAGTGTCGAAACTCGCAGCGGAAGAAGTTGAGTTTCCGAAGCATATGTTTGATTTTTTTTTACATTGTCATACAACATTTTGCTCCTCTCAGGTTGTATTTTATGCTTTGGGTAATGTGCGAAATATGTATGTATGGTGTTTTTTATTGTTTGCGTTGAGGCAGCTCATTCACTATCCACAAAATTATTTACTATAAAAAATGAACTATCAGATGTTAGGCGGGCTAAGTGCAGGCATACATTTGTGCATATATTAATTTAGGTTCATGTAGGTATTCTTAGTGATATGCACACAAGTGCACCCGAATATGCATTCATCAAGATATGGATATGTGTAAATGCGAGTGGAAAAATATTCAACGCATCATTTTCCAAAACGAAATAGAGGTTGGCATTTCAACGGAGGTAAAGAACGATATGATTGCCAAAGAGGGAGTGAAAAGGGACAGCAATGATGTAAGCAGAATATTTCAAATATATTGAAAATATTTCCCATGTATATCTTGTATTCAATCGTACTTTAAGGTTTGCATTTTCTGCGATGGTTGAACGCTTATGTGCTTAACAAATATGCCGTGTGTATATAGCTGGCAGAAATCTAAACCATTTTGAATCGTTGAATCAGCATAAAACTTCACATATGAGCTTGTGTTCGACGCGACTATGCTGTACGATTACTTAGTTATGGCCTGCCATTAACAGTGAATTGAACAATTCGAATAGTGTTAGAAAATGTTAGTTAATTTTCATATTGAATTATTGTGTTTTTAATATAATATATAATATAACAACACAGATATAAAATAAAAGTACAAGTTCGTAGTAATTGACTCCAATAAGTTGGACGCTATTCAAATTTTAAGATGTGTCATTTGGTCATGGCCCCGCTACCATGGCTTCCCCCGTTAGCTTTAAGTTGTAACATTCGATTGTTGTAACTTTTGATCGACTTCTGACTCAACCAAGTATTGACAAGAAGTTACAAGACATTTTCAGGGGTAACCGTAAGTCAAATTTTAAAGCTAATTTCGTCCAACTGAAATTAGCTTTAAAATTTTACTTTATTTTACTTATATTTCTAATTTCAGCAAAATAATGTTTTGCGGCATATGCAAAAATAAATTGAAAAATTAAAGAAAAGGAAATGCAGCAAACTATCAATAGAGCTGTTGCAATCGTATTGCGGGGTATATACTGCGTAAATTGACATTTCAAGATCATTATCAGCGGCAGTACGTATAAAGCTTTTCAAATCAAATTAGTCCCTCCACTCTGATATGTCAGTGCAGTGTCGCACATAGCAGTAAAATGGAAACAGGGACGTGAACTGCCACCCAAAATTTAAAATTTATACTTTTCAAAGATGCTTTGATGATTTAACCCTTAAATGCAGATGTCTAACTATTCTTCTTTGTTCACTATTTCGTCGTTTTGTATGGCACCGTCTTTGTCCAATGCAACAGCGCAGGAATTTTTTTTAACAAAGCAAACAACATGATGGAATAATTAATACGATTGTATTATCAAATTTAAACGAACATTTAAGGTAATAAATGTGACGTATAAGTTGTAAATTAAAATTATATATTTACTTATTTCGATAACATTACCGTGAATTGGCCGATAAGTAACTGCTGCGTAATTCAGGCAATGCTAAACCACGTGTTTATTTAGAAAAAAATAACAATCGGGTCACAATACAATACATTCCAGTAATACACTCCATGTTAACAAAATGATTTAATGTACGTATATGTGTCCATAGAATTTTTACGATTTAATGGATATTAACATAAGCCTTTTTGTGAAGATTTTGTTATAAACAAATCGACTGCAAATTTAGAGTGATTGGAAAGCTTGAATCAATGCATCACTCCTAAAAACCTATAAAAAAGCGAAATTTGAAAAAAATCAGCAGATCAGTAGTACGGTGTATTTGTTTTTCATGCAATTGATCTTTACGTTTTCAGATTATGGCGACCGCTCATAATTGAGTTATTGCTTAGCCAATTCACGAGCTCGTTCTTCAACACTTTCTTATTATTTAATTATGCTCAATAATACATGTACCGAGACGCATGTTTTCAAACTGTTCGTCTTCTGATGTATTTATGACTTTTACTATCGTGTGGTATCCAGGTAGTTCTGGTTATAGGTACTTAGTTATAGCGCTCGCCGCACATCTATCAAATTTTTTATAGGCATTTATTATGTTTCTGAGATAAGCCGGCGTATGTTCTTGTAGGTCGGCATAGTCGAGGTCGTATGCAGTCAGTTTTAGCTCTGATAATCTACGTATTTAAAAAAATACATTTAAAAGGGAAAGTCTAATTTCGAGCGAACACTTTTGAATTGACTTCGATGATAACAGTCGAACGAGTGGTTGCTAATATGAGCGTTTTCTTTCTTATTGCAGCTGGAGCATCGCAAACATTACAGCAACGAAATGGAAGAGCGTTTCCGCCTAAAAATCTTCAACGAGAATAGAATGAAAATAGCCAGACACAATCAACTGTATGCTGCTGGCAAGACATCATTTAAGATGGCTGCGAACAAATACACCGACATGTTGCACCACGAATTCAAACAGACCATGAATGGCTACAACAACTCCCAAAGATTGCTGCAACGGTGCGATCTGAAATTGTTGTGCACTTTTCTGCGGCATTTTATTATTATTTCAATTACCTTTGCAGAACAAGAACAGAATTTAGTGGTGCTACATTTATTCCGCCAGCTCATGTTACAGTACCTAAGTCTGTGGATTGGAGAACTCATGGCGCTGTGACTGCCGTCAAGGATCAGGGTAAGCTATTTGATTATATCTGCGGCCATATGGAAGAGTAGCTTAAGTCGAAAATCGAAGTTTGACAACCATGTGCACATAAGTTGTTCTGACCAATGCACGGTTGTTTCAAAAGACTTAGTCTTAGAAGTAAACTCACATAATATGGGTAAGGGACAGGATTTTTCAAATCGAATAAAACACATTCAAGCGGTGTGACATCTATAAAGCTCCCAGCTAAACCATAACGTAATTCTCTTATGGCGACTTAAGCTAGTCTTCCTTATGACCACAGATATATGAATTTCAAACCAGAAGTTATCATCTGTGGTATTATATATTTTAGGTCACTGCGGCTCGTGCTGGGCATTTTCTTCCATCGGTGCGCTAGAAGGACAACACTTCCGCAAAAACGGTGTGCTGGTCTCGCTTTCGGAACAAAACTTGGTCGACTGCTCGGCCAAATACGGTAACAATGGCTGCAACGGTGGTTTGATGGACAACGCATTCCGTTACATCAAAGATAATGGTGGCATCGACACGGAGAAGTCGTATCCCTATGAGGGTATTGACGATTCATGCCACTTCAATCCATCCTCTGTTGGCGCCACTGACCGTGGCTTTATCGATATTCCTGCAGGCGACGAGGACAAAATGATGCAGGCAGTCGCTACGGTTGGTCCAGTTTCGGTAGCTATTGATGCGTCGCACGAATCATTCCAATTCTACTCGGAGGGCATCTACAATGAGCCCGAGTGCAGCCCCGAGCAACTAGATCACGGTGTCTTGGTGGTCGGTTACGGCACCAATGCTGACGGCCTTGACTACTGGCTGGTGAAGAATTCTTGGGGTACCACGTGGGGCGATAAGGGCTACATTAAGATGGCACGTAACAAGGAAAACCAATGCGGCATTGCCAGTGCGTCCAGCTATCCACTGGTTTAAGAGGAAGCACTAAAATGCTACATTTTTTTAATGTGAATTTTGTATGCTGAAGTGAAGTAAAGTTAGTGTTAAGTCACATTCATTAATTGTGCATCAAGTTTTGACGCGCTTAGTTCGAAGCGAACGCATAACCAATGTCAGTTACAGTTCAAGCATCTGATCTGAATTTATTGCGAAGTTGTAATCAAGCATTTACATATGTATGCTACTCTACTTTTCAGTAAAGTCAATTTTTGTGCGAGCACCGAATATGTTAAATAAATTGAAAAAAATGAATTTTTTTTCTTACCTTTAAACATTTTATAATTAACTCAATTATCTTGTTTGTGACAAGTAACACGTAACATGCTTAAAAAGCAATTGACTTGCATTGACCCGTGGCGGTGTGTTTTGAGTTTTCACATATGTACATAGATATATTGATGAGTCGTGTTGGTACATGTCAGTATAAGGTGATTTTAAATAGAATGGAGCACAGTTTTAAAACCACTTAAGAGATAACACCACTCTATTGGCCGAAAACCGGGCTAATATTGAGATTTATTTCGCGGCTATGGAAACAGTAAGATTTCTTTTCAGAGGGATTATTGAGCACATATTGAGCTATGGGGTAATTTGTTATGTGCATTCGAAATAGCAGCGAAAGCGTTGTTGACTACCAAACGTGTAAAGTGTAAGACCTCTAGCAAAATAACTATTTTTTAATCTATGTTATATTATACATGAACGAACGGAGGGTTTTTCCTGAATTAAATTTTGTAGAAATGGTGCACTTTTGGAAAACCAGCTACGCACTTCCTTTAGCCAGGTGTCCACTATAGTTTTTTCCGTAGAGTGTACAGCGTGGAGACTACCTATTGTGTGTCCACTACAGCGCGACTCTACCACTCTACCCTACTACGAAGAGATGGTGTAGAGACATTTTGAGTAGAGCTGTACCATGCACTCTACCGAATGTGTCCACTGTAAATACATTTTCTCAATGATATAGTCGCATGGTAGGGCAAGATCGTTTGACATTTCACTCTATTTCGCAGTCATTCAATTTTTTTTGTATGAACCAAACATTTGATTAGGTTAGTTTAAGTTAAGGTGGCTGACTGGGCATGGGAAAACATTTAATTAAATAATTGAAAATAATAATAAAAATTACTTATCGCGGGTGCTGCTTCCGTTCGGTTTGAATAAAGAAGAAACAAATAAATTGGAGCGAATTGGAATCATTTTGCTGCGCAATTTCTTCGCTGCCGATGCCATTGCGATTTAGAATGTATCACACAGAAGCGCAACAACAGACACGTACGTACGCACGCTCGCACGTTTATCAACTCGCTCGGAAATATACCGCTAACTCTACTATGGAGCGAAAAACTCGGTTAAAAACGTTTGATAGAGCATAGGGCAGATGAAAAGCTGTAGCACACATGCAAAAATCTTTCCTTGGTTAAAATATGTGGCGTTTGGCGAAAACAATTACATTTTTGTGAACAAATGAATAAATTTCAGCATATTGATCACTTCCCGAAAGAAAACTTACCATTTAGATTTGAATGCATAAGGGTATATTGCACTGATACCAGGATTGATGTATTGTGCCGCCTGCAATTGTTAGAGTACATCCCCTAGACCTACCTCCCTAATGAAAGTTAGTAACTCGCGGGGTTTAGGTGTTTGACGTCCTCTTCTGCAAACCAAAACTGGCCCAGGTAACGCAACCTGCTGCGACAAGCCGCATTGCAGTGCAATATGATGTGTTCGGGAGTCTCCTCTGCTGTTTCGCAGAGCCTACAGACGCTTACCTTACGCTTACGTTCTATCCCGATTGTATGCATGTGTTCCTCAAACTGCAGTGCCTAGTTAGAAGACCTGTGACCTGTCTAAGCTGGTTTCACCTTAGTTTGAGGTATTCTTCACTCCATTTGGGTTTATAATCTTTGGTGAATATTTGCGTTTGCCTGAGACCGGAGGCGCTAGTGTTCCTGGTCCTTTCCTCAAGTCTCAGTGATTCCGTTATGGCGCTTTTGCCTAGCTCAATGAACGGTTCAGGTCCTAGGCGGGGCGTGGCTGCCGTGGTTCTAGCAAGGCTGTCAACTTCCTCGTTTCCTTCGATACCTCTGTGTTCTGGAACCCAGAGGATCTTCACCTGGTTGCATGTGCAAAGTGCATTCAATGTCTCAATGCATTCTAGCACTAATCCTGAGGTTATCTCATTTGAGAATAGTGCTTTGATGGCTGCTTGGCTGTCGGAGCAGATGACGATGTCCTGCCCTCTGTACGCACGTTCGAGGTTGAATTGCACACAGAGCCTAATAGCCTGGAAAATGCTGGGGTTTTTTCCGCATGGGCTCATAGTGCTTGAGGCGAGGTCCAAACACCCCTGTCCCTTTTCCCCCGTGCGTTTTCGAACCGTCTCGCAGTGCTTCGAGAGTGGACAAAAATATGAAAAAAAATTATCGCGGATTTTGACAAAAGTAGTATCATGTTAAAGGTAATTGTTTAATTAAGCTGGATCCGAAATACTTTCTCGAAAAATTGTCCAGATTAGGAGATATAGCTTTTCAAAGTCGGATATATTTTTACAAAAATTTATGAAGGGGCAAAATTAAGGTGCTTGTATGTATAAAAAAAATTTTAGAAAATGTGTTGTTGTAGATAGGCTTCTAATTTCTTTTAAAATTAAAACTGCATTGATAGGAGCGAGACCGCTGATCGGTTTTTTTGTTTAGCATAAATAATTTGTTTTGTACGAATTTTCAAAAATGAATGTTTTTAACCAATGAAAATAAAAAATAACCAAATTTAGAAAGGCAATTTAAATCGAATGGCGTGAACTGGCGTAAAACCTTTTTTAGATGGACTTTCTTCTCTTAAGTCCGCAAAAAAATTCTGCGTCTTTTTGCGCCTTTAGAAAATATTCAATTTTTTCGAAACTACTAATGTTGATTTTTACAGAAATCGCTTGAGTTAAAATTGCGACCAAAATGTGTAACTAAGTCAATGCCACGAACTATGAATGTTTTTTATAAAAATAGGTTTAGCACGCCTATTTAACCTATTATGAGCCATATTATCCAATTTTTTCATTATTATGGAGGAATGTCTAATTTTGAAGAATAATTTTTATAATAGTCTCGCCGTTATAAATTGAGCTGCATTGCATATTCACCTGTCTCATCTCCATGTTAAGCTCTACGGATATCAAATAAACAAAAAATATATCCTTTAAGCAACTTTCCCGCCCTCTTTCCACCCTTTAAATGTCGAATTAAAAAAACGCTAAATTACGTCTTTTGTTATTGCTTTTTTAGTATACATATACACAATTTTTAAACAATCCGACCAAAAAATAATGTCCGTCCATATAAACTTCACCACCCCCTTTCCGCATTTTCAAGGTCGACGGTTTTGAAATCGCTTCTTTTTAAGGGTTGACTTTCTAAAATTCAACTTTTGACCAAATTTCATCATTATAGCTCCAGCGGTTTGGGCTCGGTGATGGTAGAATCATATTTAACCATATATATTCGATTTTTTCTAAACTATATTTTTTTTTTTGAAGCAAACACTAATTTGGAAGTTAGCAGCCCAAAATGACTTAGACTGAAATTTCACGTACTCCTATTTTTGCCGCAATTTTGTATGGAGTCGGAGCACTGTGCGTCTGTAAACCACTTAATTGTGTGTGGTTTAAAATGGACCTGGAGGTCTTCCCAGGCCCAGTCTACTTTACTGCTCATATAAACTGCGAAGTGTTTTTTGTAGTTAAATGTTCTTGTATTGTATCCATCGGATACAAAACATAAGGGTTACTAGTGGATAGCACATCTAAGTCTCTAGGCCTAAGGATGTGATCCTCCCCTTTACTGGTTCTGGCCAGTCCAAGGATCGTGCGCTTGACCGCTATGTCAATTGCTACATACGTGCAATGGCGATATGCTAAGTATCACCTCCAGTGCCGTCGTGGGACAGTTTCTCATAGCTCCTGTAATGCATGTGCACGCAAGTCGCTGGACCTTGTCGAGTCTTTTCCTCACTGTCGTGAGTGTGGCTCTTGGGGCCCATGCCACTGCTGCATATTACTCACATATGGCCTCACAATCATGGTATACATCCATTTCAGAATGCTCGGTTTACATCCCCAAGTTTTGCCTGCTAAGGATCTGCATACCATGACCGCTTTTGTTGCTTTACTGATAACTGCCTCCGCGTGCTTATTCCAGAGTAACTTGGAGTCTAGTGTTACACCTAGGTACTTCACCTCTGGTTTATAAGCTATGTTCTTCCCGAGCAAGCGTATTGTCCGCATGTGTGGCAGCTTTCTTTTTCATATAGAAGGTACTTCACCTCTAGTTTATAAGCTATGTTCTTCCCGAACAAGCGTATTGTCCACATATGTGACAGCTTTCTTTTCTTTGTCCGGGTTTATTCGCGGGTCTACTCGGGCACAGCATTCTTGGGTTATTTTTAAGCCTGTCTGGATTATGTCACAGAGAGTGTCTTCAAATCTTCCTCTAGCGATAATGACAATGTCGTCGGCATAACCTTGACACGTTATGCCGTTGCTTGTCAGAAGTTCAAGGAGCTCGTCCACTACCAGACTCCACAGCAGCGGTGATAGTACCCCGCCCTGTGGACATCCTCTTTTTGCTAGCACGCAAACTTACCATTTAGGAGATGGCAAAAATCAAATTATGGCTTCAGAAAATGTTTACTAGTTTTTTGCAATCACGCAATTCAGACCCCATTTGGGTGATTATAGAGTAATTTTCTATATTTTTTGCACGCTATTAAAGTTATAGGACTTGTTTGTTTTTATCAATCAGAATAAACTGAATAAATAAGAAAAAATTGGGTACGTTATAAATTGTAGAATAAATTCATAGAGAGGAATCCAGATTGGTGTTGCCTAATATGATTCCAGGGTACTCACCTCCGCACAAATGTGTGTCAAAATTTTGAATTACACTAGCGAAAGTGGAATTCAAGCAGCTACATGAAGTTCTTGTACAGAAATAAACTATAACGTGGCAGCTAATGAACACAACATTATAGACAGCAGTTTAACTATATATATTCAAAACGTGTTTTTAAAGGTTAAAATCGTTTAACAAATGCTCATTTGGGCTCAGTGAAAAACATACATACATAGTATACAATACATTCATACAATCGACAGCCCTGTAGCATTCCCAAATGAGAAATTTACAATGAAAAATATACAAATGCGCGAGTTTCCAAAGTTTCGAAATGAATTGGCTTGAATTGAATTTCACAACTACGCGCAGTACAGTCTTGCAGTTATTTGAACAAAAAACTTGGAGATGTTATTCAACGCGTTTATCAACGATACAATAACTATTCAATGTAGCAGCAATATCGGTTTTTCGGCGTAGCTGATCCTTGTAATCTTATGAAAGTCGGACACCAAAGGAGCATACATGGCGGTTGCTGATAGTAATATATTAAGTACTAATTGATTTTTGGTAGCGCGCTTCTAGTTTTGTGTGCCTGCGCTGGCGTCTGTCTGTAGGTTGGCGCTTACGTCCATGGCAGATTGTTGCTAAAAAGCACAGTGCCCGCTAGGTAGTAGGCGCTGAACCACAGTAGAATGAATCCGCCCTTGGAGCGCAGCTTGATCTGGTCGAAAGTCTTTGGTAGATGGTCAGCTGCAAACCAGTATAGGCAAGGCGAAGCCGAGCAGAGCAAGCGCGTAGATATTTGCACGTGGACGAAGAACGCACAGAACAACGTGAGGAGAAGTGCGTGCACCACAAATGGGAAGGACTTGTATTCCTTAAAGAGCTGTAGTAAGGAGTACTTGGGCAGCAGCGCGAACAGGACGTGCTTCAAGTATTTGTAGCAGTGGTAGAAGAGGAATGACAGCACCGGCAGAGCGAGCATGAAGTTGGGTACTTGTTTCGGCTCGTAATAACGCAGGAAGCCGACATTCCAGTAGTGGGACTGAATGTAGGAGTATGGAAACGGGAACGATTTGTCACACCATGGCGAGTTCTGCGGCTGTCGGTGGCCAGCCAATATATAGTTGCGCGTTCGAGCGTATTCCATTATGCTTGGCGGATGTGCTATCATCTTGTCTGGCAGGCAAAATTGCTTGAACGCGTAGAAGTAAAAGAATGTAAGTGGCACGAGTGCACAGACCATACATAGCAGCAACTTTACAGCAGAAAAGAACCGTCGAAAAGACTTCAAAACTGCTCGCCGCAGCATGAAGTAAAGCGGAAATCCCATATTTAGCAAACCGTTTGACCGACTCACGATTGTCAAAGCTAGTGCTGCCGTGGTATGTACAAAGCGCAACTCAGTTACACATTCCAGCATTAGATGCAGCGAGAGCCAGCAAAACAGTGCCTCTGAATAAGCAGCTGTAAAGAAAATCGACGCCGGGTTAAAACAGAAGAGAAGCGCGACGTTCCAACTTTTGTTCAGGTCGTTGAATACGCACTGTGTTAGGGCGTACAGTGCATTGGCCGCCTTACAGAAGAAGAACACGTTAAGCGCGACTGCCACAAGCAAGCACCAGCTGTGCAGCGATACGCCCAAGCCCAGCGCGTGCAATGCATGCGCTCCGGCGCGCACCAACAACGGGTACAACGGGTAAAACGCAAGCGTGTTTTCGTAAGTGTAGGTGTGCTGTGCAATGTGCAGAAAATACTCGCCGTCCCAGTGACGTAAGCCACCTAAGCAGCAGTGAACCAACTTGTCAATCCACGTGGCTTCCGTGCCACTGCCACTAACTCCGTCGGCAGTGGCATTGACGTCTGCCGAGAGCTGTTGTGCAGCAGTACTGGGAGTTGCCCGAAAGACGTCCGGTTGATGGTCGGGCAGCACATGATTCGCAAACAGCTGCAGCAGTAGCACAATTACACGACTAACTACAGCGAGCTTTGTTATTTTCTCAGTCATTCTCAGAGCAATTTTCACATCAAAGTCCAGTGAAACGTGGACCGGGTGCAGGCGAATTGTTGGCTGCAGGCGGTGTGCGTTAGTTGCGATAAGTTCTAAACACGGAAGATATAAAGTAGTCAATGCGAAGTCTTGGCTCGCTTTGACACTCGCAGTCGATAAAGAAGCGACTGTCGACAGTGCGTCGCCTTACAATTTACATTACTCACCTTATCGTTATTATTGCCCCACGGAGTAAAACTAAATTCTTGTAAGAGGAATGAAATGAATAGCTCAGTACTACGTAGCTGTTTGTTTTGTATTCGTTTACACTCAACCACAGGTGCAACCGAGCTGCAGCCGCCTTCAGCCGGCCTTTTACGATGACATTTTCCGTTTATCGTTCATCAGCAGGGTTGCCAAGCTGGAACATCGGTCAAGTGGGTTTCAAACAAGGTATTAATAAGGTGATAGCACTACGCAACAACAAAAACCCCATGTATTTTGTTAGTGCTTTTGGGCATGCTGATTGTCAAAATCAAATCAGAACCAGCGTTGCCGTTTTGGTTATTTTTAACCAAAAATGGTTATTTTTATTTTTAAAAATGGGGTTTGGTGATTTTATAACCAAATGGGATCAGGTTATTTTTTAGAATATTGCACGCTGATACAAATGGATCATCTACCACAAAAGTGACAGAACTCAGTTCGTCCGCATAATCAACACAAATTCGGATGTCATGCCCCGTTCTGACTATGTCATATATGGTGTCATTTGTAGTCAGTTAAATGAGAACGGGTTGTCATATGGTGTCATTTGCGTTTGCCTGCATGTATGACTACGATTTGCCATACGAAACGACAATCAAATGAGAACGATCGAATTTGTGTCGAACGAACGATTTGACTAAGTTTGACGAGAAAACAAAAAATGTCAACATGCTGGCAAACCTTGTCACATGGCACAATAACAAAAGGTAGTAGCAGGAAAGAGAGAAAAAATTCACGTGTATTTTGTTAGTGTTTTTGTTCGGTTCATTGTCAAATCGGACGGACGGTCCACTTGCCAACAGTATTGCCAGCATCGAATAGAGCACTTGGTGTACAAATGTGAGATTTTGATGAAGGATGAAATATTCAAATATTGTCCCCATTACATTTGCATTCAGAAATTCAAAGACATACGAAGTAGACATTTTTTAATCCAGATTCCTGCCCACTGCTCGTAGTATCAAAACGCCGAGCAGCGATATTCGCTTTGCGATGATTGCTTAGTACTGACCTTCTACGTAACTGCAAAATAATCCTGATAAACACATCTGTAATTAAAAAGAAAATCATAACGAAAATTGGAAAAATAATTTTCTTTCATCATTGCAAAAATGCTTCAAATTTCACAGAAAAAGAGTTGGCTGGCAAGCTGTTCGCGAATGTAAACAAAACAGACAAACATTTTTGACAACCTACCGAACTCTGACCAGAAAAAAATAAAATTCGCTCGTCCGTAACACTATTCCGTAACACGTTATTGTGCCATGCCTTGTCATATGTATTTTTCGTCAGTTTTTGCCGTGCAATGAGAACGCATTTGACGACATAGGACGAACATGACATATATGGCAGTGTTTGTCGTCAGTGAATATGACACCATATATGACATAGTCAGAACGGGGCACTATAAACGTTACCTCTGGAGTGCCTCAAGGCAGTCACCTAGGCCCACTTCTATTTCTGATATTTCTTAATGACATCCCTGATTTCATCTTAGAGTCGTCCTGCTTAATGTATGCGGATGACTTGAAAATATTTCGTACCGTGAAATCATTGTCTGACTGCGTTAAACTTTAGGATGATTTATCCAAGTTGCAGCTTGGTGTGTGACGAACTCGTTACCTCTTAATGCCGCCAGCTGCTAATATATGTCATTTAGTAGGCGTTTAGATGTAATCGATGCTAATATATGTCATTTAGTAGGCGTTTAGACGTAATCGATTACACTGTACAACAGCATGTCTGTTGCATGGAGTTTTTTACATGAATCTGAATCGTTTTTCCACGCTGTTTTCAAAACCATACTCCGTTTTTATGTAACGGCTCTAGTTTTCGCAAAAAATGGGCGTGTCACTTTTTCGAATTTTCCTCGGCTTTTTTCTAGTTTTCGACTGTAATTTCTGCACCAATAATCCTATCGACATGATTTTTATATAGTTGCACTTACAACATTTACACTTACACACGCCATTTTTTCTGACATTAATCAATATTATGCGTTCTAAATTGGCGTTGTAATAAGATTTCAAAGTAGGAAAATATTGAATTTCAAGGCGTTTTTTCTGATGGCGAAAATTGTACAGATGTTTCATAAATCAAGTTACGAAGTATATGAATATCTTAAGAAAAAACATCAAACAATACGACACAACCAAATTATTTGGCGGAATGCACATTCATATCGAAATAATAGCAAAAATGTACCCTAGCTATTTTCATCACTTTCCTTAAACAATTTGGGGCCTACAAATATGCAAATGTTTTCATTTTTTTTGTTTAGAGCAATTCAAAATTTTTTTGTTTTTTGCTTGTGGTTTAACATTATGTAACATATAAAAGAGCATATTTTGAGGCTCCTAATTTTTTAAGGAAAATGTATGAAAATGACTATGGTACATTTTTGGTATTATTTCGATGCGAATGTGCATTCCGCCAAATAATTTGGCTGTGTTGTAATGTTTGATGTGTCGGCTTTCATTAAACACCTAACTCGTTAATTGATTTACGAAAATTGTGTATGTTTTTGACCATCAAAGAAAACGCCTTAAAATTCCATATCTTCCGACTTTGAGGTCTAATTACCGCGGCATTTTAAAACTTATAAAAATGCATCGGAAAAGAAGCCGTGCGGTGTTGTTAATGCGATAAGGTGAAAATCATGTCTGTCGGTTTTTTGGTTTAGAAATTACAATAAAAAATATGGAAAAAGTAGAGGAAAAACTGAAAAAATGACACGGTACCTATATCTCACAAACTAGAGCTGCTAGAAAAAAATCTGAAAATAGATTCGAAATCAGCGCACCCAGAAAACTCCATGCAACAGAAAAAGTATTTTTTGTTGTGCTGTGCTATCAATACTCATTTGGTAATGATACTCCTTCTCGAATTTACGAGATGGAGTATCATGGATCTTTCACAAGATGTGCTTCTCCAAGGACATAGATTTTATGATTGCCAAAGCAAGGTCTATGCTCGGGTTTGTAATAAGAAACTCGAATGAATTCTGTGATATTTTTGCCCTCAAAAGCCTATACTTTTCTTTTGTTAGATCCAACCACGAATATTGCAGTATAATTTGGGATCCTCTCTATTCTGGGTATTCCTTAAGAATCGAAAGAATCCAGAAACGTTTTACCAGGTATGCCATTCATCGCCTGCACTGGAATGGTAGCGTGCCCAAGTACAAAAGCAGGTGCCTCTTACTTGGACTGCCAACATTAGAAACTCGTAGGAAATTTTATGCTATAATGTTTATTAGAGACGTGGTGACGTACCACATTAATTGTCATTTTTTGCTAAAATTAATACTTTTCAACTGCCCCTCGCGGGACTTAAGATCATGGGATACATTTCGTATTCTCCTTTGCAGAACTAACTATGTACTTCTTGAATGAACCGCTCAACCGCTGTTTAAAGCACGTGAATGAGTTAGGTCGTCAGTTGGACCTATTTTTAGACAGCAGGGATAGTTTTAAGGCTAAAATAATTGCATTGCTGCATAATCATTATTGCTTATAATTACTTGTAATTACTTACTTAATTCTAGTAATCTACATGTGTAAAAACTAATTGATGAATAAATAAATAAATAAATATTATTGGGAGTGGCAATAATATTGATATTGATTGATGGTAGCCACTAATAGCCAATCGATAACTATGTCTTAAATAGAGTCAACAACACGTTCGCGGACGTTGACAACTAATTAAAAATAATATCGTCTGCCTATTTTTGCAGCTCACTGAAATTTATACTGTGCGTGAACGTGTTAATTATTTATTTTATGTCACACATATATATAAGTACATATGTGCCAAAAGCCTTTTTAATATTCCTTAAATCTTGAAATTTATGTATGAGTTATTTATTTTGTTTATGTCGAATAAACATTTTGGTTATTTTTTTCACATTTTGGTTATTTTTATTTTTGTTCCTGGTTATAAATTGTTTTTTCTTGTGGCAACGCTGATCAGAACCCACAGCAAGTGGGCGGCCACTTTGACTATTTTGACAATTAGCAAGGCCGTTTGCGAATAACACTACTCGACATGAAAAATGCTCCTAAAAACAAAATTATTTTTTAGACTAATCTTCGGCTGCTGAACACGAAACTGAATATCCAAAAATTTTCTTAAGAAGTGTTTTCGAAAAATCTTCGAAAAACACGTTTTTCCCTCTTATTTCAGTTTCCCTTATATTTCACATATCTCGTAAACCAACCATCCGACTATCACAAGTGGCCCGTCGTTCAGAAGGTAATTAACTACGAAGTTTAAAATAGAAAATTTAGTTAAAAGGAGACAATTTTTTTCTTTCATTTGATACCCATATCTTCATCATTGCACAACCGCAAAAATTTAAACATATATTTGCAATGTGTATGTCCTTAAAATTGTAAAGTCCTTTAAGAAGGTTTTTGGGTCAGAAAATGAAAAACTGACTATGCCAGGATATTATAAATGACCTCTAGTTTCACGTCTATATCAACATTTGGATGGGTCTCGGAAAAATAAAAAAAGTTGTTCGCACGGTGTAATAAATGAAAAGTTGGTCTTTTCACTCCGTGCATCATAACTTTGTCATTTTTCTTTCAATTCTATTGATGTTAGGCGTAATATTTGCTCAAATAATATATATTTCATCTTAGATTTTAAAACGAGAGGAGATCATTTATTGTATCTACAAAAAAGTGTTCGAAAATTTGTGATTATTGAAATTGGTCGAAAAATTCACTTTTTTACAACTTTCATCGTCAGTAACTTCCCCAAATCTCATCTGATTTGGACAATCTATATATCGTTGGAAAGGGGCCACTTGTGATAGTCGGATGGTTGGTTTACGAGATATGTGAAATATAAGGGAAACTGAAATAAGAGGGAAAAAAGTGTTTTTCGAATATTTTTCGAAAACGCTTCTTAAGAAAATTTTTTAATTTTCAGTTTCGTGTTCAGCAGCCGAAGATTAGTCTAAAAAATAATTTTGTTTTTAGGAGCATTTTTCATGTCGAGTAGTGTTATTCGCAAACGGCCTTGCTAATTGTCAAAATAGTCAAAGTGGCCGCCCACTTGCTGTGGGTTCTGATCAGCGTTGCCACAAGAAAAAACAATTTATAACCAGGAACAAAAATAAAAATAACCAAAATGTGATAAAAATAAGTTATATTATCTCAAATAATATATATTGAATTTTCACATTTTGGCAGAAAAAATCCCTTAGAATGCAAAGTCGGAGCTATTCCGTTACTGTAGATGGTACTTATAGCAATGACTGTTAGTTATCACTGACTTATAGGTAGTACTTCTATATTGGCAGCAACCTACCAGAAATCAAAAGGAGACAACCAATAAGACAAACTATAGAAACTAGTTTGCATGTATTTCTATACATGTATTCATTAAAACAACTATATATAAACAAACAACTGCTCCATAGTCATTTAAAATATATACAATTAACATGTACATGCATATACAATTAACATGTACATGTACAATTAACATGTATGAATGTATATAGGTAAGTCCGGGAAATAGCTACTCAGACTATTACTTTTAGAGAAATTTGCATTTAATTGGGATAGAATAGAACGAAAATAAACTACTGGCTAACTAATTAAGAAGGAATACGATTGCTATTTAACACTAGAATGCCCGACAATCTGACATACCTAAAATGCCCATATGCAGTCATTTTGACTACATTCTCCCTCTACTGCCGCAATTTTTTTTTAAGTCGAAATATTGTTCACCATGTAGTTTTGGAATCAAATGTATAAGAAGGGAAAATTTTTAAAACTACAAAATTTGCTTCTGTGTGGGCGTGAAACCTATACAAATTTGCGTGCCTTAAGGCCGTACTGGGCACATAAGCTAACAAATTTAACTGATGAACAGTTTCATGTTTTATTGATTACACTACTCGATACGAAAAATGCTCCTAAAAATTAAAGTGTTTTCTAGACTAACTTTGGGCCGCTGAACACGAAACTGAAAATCAAAAAATTTTTTAAAAAAGCGTTTTCGAAAAATCTTCGAAAAAACAGTGTTTCCCCTATTGTTTCAGTTATGAGCACATATCTCGTAAATGAATCATGCGACTAACACAAGCTGTTCGGCAGTCAGAAGATAATACCTTAGCCTTTCCAGCAATATATAGATTGTCCAAATGAATTTTTCGACCATTTTCAATATCATAAATTTTTGAATGATTTTTGTATAGATAAAATAAATTATCTGCTCTAGTTTTAAAATCTAAGATGAAAGATATATTATTTGAGCAAATATGAAGCCTAACATCAATAGAATCGAAAGAAAAATGACAAAGTTATGAAGCAGTGAGTGAACACCAACTTTACATTTATTACACCGTTCGACAAAAAAAAACATTTTTGCCGAGAACCATCCAAATGTTGATATAGACGTGAAACTAGAGGTCATTTATAATATCCTGGCGTAGTCAGGTTTTCATTTTCTGACCCAAAGTCCTTTTTAAAGGACTTTACAATTTTAAGGACATACATATTTCAAATATTTGTTTAAATATTTGCCGTTGTGCAATGATGAAGATATGGGTATCAAATTAAAGAGCAAAAATGTCTCCTTTTAACTAAATTTCCTATTTTGAATTTTGAATCTAACATAGCTAACACTTCATTAACGGTTTTTTCATCAGTTTCTTCATCATTTTCTTCATCAGTTTTTTCATCAGTTTTTTCTGAAAACATCGAAATCCAAGTTTTCTAAAACTTCCTGTACCTCTCTGTCCCATAAAACCGACAATTTGTTTTTAAATGCCGATTAATATCTATAAAACGGAAACCACATACAAGTGTGCCTTAGTGACCAAATGCATTAAATCTTTTCGCTTTGGTGCCTGATGCTGCCTAAAGGCAGTCTGCTTTCCCAAGCCGAACAAGTTACTGTAAATCCTTTTTTTTCACTATAAAACACTTGAAATCAATAAATTACATTACAAGGTACTCACTCATAATTTTCTTGTTTTAATCTTTTAACGAAAAGTATTTTTAATAATTTTTTCTTTTCTTTACTTTTCACCAAATAATTACACAGGGCAACAAATTTCGACTTTTGGTCTGCTTTTCTGGGTTTGACATCAGTTTTAGGGTAATTATGGACCGCTGATTTCGAATCCGCAAACCGTTTTGAAAACTTAGTTTCCGTTTTCGCGAAAAATGGGCGTGTCACTTTTTCGGATTTTTCCTGACTTTTTTCACGTTTGGGATTGTAATTTCTAGACCAATAAACCGGTTGACATCATTTTCACCTCGTTGCATTATCAACACCGCACGGTTTCTTTTCCGATGCAATTTATTTTTATAGGTTTTAAAATTCCGCGGCAATTGGACCTCAAAGTCGGAAAATATGGAATTTCAAGGCGTTTTCTTTGATGTTAAAAAACAAACACATTTTTCGTAAATCAATTATATAGTTATGTATAACAAGAAAGCGGAAACATCAAGTAATGCAACACAGTCACATTTTTTGGCGTGAGTCCCATTCTCATCGAAATAATAGCAAAAATGTACCAAAGTCATTTTCAGCAGATTTCAGTTTTTTCCTTTAAAAAGTAAGAGCCTCAAAATATGCAAAGTTTTTAATTTTGTTTTGTTTGAAGCAATTCAAAATTTTGTCGTTTTTCGCTTGTATTCCAGACAGTGAATGGAATATATAAAAGAGCATATTTTGAGGCCCTTAATTTTTTAAGGAAATAGTATCAAAAATTTTGAAAATGACTATGGTACATTTTTGCTATTATTTCGATGAGAATGGGACTCACGCCAAAAAATTTGGCTGTGTTGTATAATTTCATGTTTCCGCTTTCGTGTTATACATAACTCGATAATTGATTTACGAAAAATGTGTTTGTTTTTTAACATCAAAGAAAACGCCTTGAAATTCCATATTTTCCGACTTTGAGGTCCAATTGCCGCGGATTTTTAAAACTTATACAAATAAATTACATTGGAAAAGAAGCCGTGAGGTGTTGTAAATGCCAAAAAGTGAAAATCATGTCAACCGGTTTATTGGTTTTGAAATTACAATCCCAACCGTGAAAAAAGTCAGGGAAAATCCGAAAAAGTGACACGCCCATTTTTTGCGAAAACGGAAACTAAGTTTTAAAAACGGTTTGCGGATTCGAAATCAGCGGTCCCTAAGTACCCTAGAACTGATGTTAGAACCAGAAAAGCCATTTGCTGTTGATCAGTGTTATTTCTACTAATTTCCACAAAGTTCAACTTTCAACTGATAATATTGGGAAACATGTGATGCTTACAGCCTTGCAACATTAAGGAAATGACAACTTAATTTATCTAAAACATGCCCTAAAAATTTCATTAAAAAAATTAATATTTATGTGGACTTTTCTAGGTTTTTGTGGACCGTGCCTTAAGGCCGTATGGGGCGGTTTTTTTAATTTTATTGGTTTTTAAGTAGCAAATATCAATAAATGTACACGAGATTAAACTAAAAAAAGCATTTAGTTTTTATTTTTTTATGGTTTATAAAGAAAATTCATTTAAATATAATGGCGTACTTTACACATCAATGCACAGTGATTCGACTCCATACAACCGCGGGACAAAATTAGAAGGAGTGGTCATTTCTTGATAAAATTTGGTAAACTAGTTAATCATAGTCTGCTGAATTGAAATCTCCATTTGGTTTTTCTTAAACTGTTGTAGTTTGGCAATGCCTAAGGCTTAATTTTGCAAATTTCGTCATTTTTGGAAAGCTATAGCACCAAATGTGTTGGCTAGATTTTTCAGATTTTACACTTAATCGGTAAAATCAACATTAATTATTCCAAAGAGTAACACAAATTGTATCGGGACCCTGTGGTTTTGCAATAAAAACGATAATAATAGATGTATGTTTTGCATTTTTGCAGATTTTATCAGTTTTCGTGCTAATTGCATACTTTTAGGCATAAATAAAATAAATTTTGTCGAAAAATATGTGTTTAGACCACTTTTCAAATCGAATTATTTCCTGAGATCGGAAGATATCGGAGGGTATAATTACATTATCCGACAAAGAAAGAATGCTTCTTAAAATAAAAAAAATCCAGGAACATGCTTTCACATACTTTTTAGATATTTTCCTCTAAATTTTGTCAATTTTCAGATTTTTAACTTAGAAAAATATTTTGAATTAAAAGTGAAGTAAAAGCCTACGCTTCGCAAATTTTGGGAAAACATTAAAAACAAAAATTGCCACCTCATTTCGTAATCTATATTGAAAGTTTAAGCAACTTCGTGCCAACCATGTATTTTTACAATTTATTTTACTCAATAGACTAAAAAACAGAAAATATGAGTTTACATTTTTTTGTGAAAAAAGTTTCAATTTTGAGCCGCTTTTGCGCAGACACTAATTGATTTTTTGCACAGATTTTTTGGGGTTTTCTTAGTTGCAGTTTTTTCTTTCAAATGACATCAAAATCGTTAAATTCTGAGACCATACATTTTTTGAATTTTGTCTATGGAACGAATCACTGTGCAATGGGAGAAAATCGAATGAAATTTGGAATTTGTGAATGAATTTTGTGAGTAAATTTTGGATTGAAAAACTTGGGAATTGTCACAACCTACTATGATATTTTTTTTTTAATATTTGCAATTATATTAAATTTTCATATTTTGCAATTGAAGATGCATATTTGTCTATTTATCAGTAAGATTTGCTGAAAATTGTATATAGGTGGTCAAAATGACTACCATTGGGCATTTAAGGTAAATTTTGCGAAATTGGGGTAAAAAATGTTCTTACAATATTTTTAATTTATTTAGTACATTTAGCTTTAAAAATTAATAAAAGTCACGTAAGATATTTTTTTAGAAAGCGATGCAACGAAAGTTATCTATACTATTATACTTGTATAAAGCCAAGTGTGACGTTGCTTTTTTGAGCCACAATCAGGCAAAAACCACTGAACCGATTTAGATGAAATAAGCACCAAACATATTTTTAGCTGGGGGAATGGTACA
Organism: Melieria crassipennis; assembly: GCA_963668005.1. Taxonomy (NCBI): domain Eukaryota; kingdom Metazoa; phylum Arthropoda; class Insecta; order Diptera; family Ulidiidae; genus Melieria; species Melieria crassipennis. The sequence goes on along the minus strand of OY764963.1, from coordinate 31,580,691 downwards.
TAGGCTATATGAGAATGACCACGCCCCCTTATTACGCCCACTATGGTAACAAAACTCATCTATGGTATGCTTTTGTAAGGCAATATGGGTATCAAACGATTCAGCGTATCATTGCGGCAAACATAGGCTATAATATAATTGGCCACGCCCACTTTCCGCGCCCCCTAAACTAACAAAACGAAGCTACGGTACATGTCTGTGAATCAGTATTAATATCAAATGATTCCGTGTTTCATTGATGTTAACATAGGATATATAAGATTGACCACGTCCACCTGATATGCCTTTTCGCCATGCCCACTATAATAACAAATCAGCCATGGCATATTTGTCATAGCAATATGGGTATCAGATGACTCAGCGTGTCATTGCGGCAAACATAGGCTATAAAATAATCGGCCACACCCACTTTCCGCGCCAACTAAACTAACAAAATAAAGCTACGGTGCATGTCTGAAAATTAATGTTGATGTAAAATGATTCTGTTTCATAGCGGTAAACATAGGCTATATAAGGTTGACCACGCCCACCTTTTACGCCTTCCTGCAATGCCCATTATGATGACAGAAATGAACTGTGGTATATTTGTGCAAAACAATATGGATATAAAAAAATTTTGTGAGTCATTGCAGCAAATATCTGTATATTGCCACCGTTTAGATGTGCCGTTTCACTGGTAAAATTTAATGGGCGTTGAACAAGGGGCGTGGCACTTTTTAAATGCCGGTGTAACTGTGGAACTAAAACTGCGTTCACATCAATGACACTCGGTAGGAACGTACGATATAGTTGTGTTTTTCGATAAGGGAAATGGGGTGGGTTTTTGACAACTTAAATTTTCAATATGGAATATCTTCGTAATGAGAAATCGGGCAGCATTAAAATTTGGTGCGGGGCCACCGTTTAGATGTGCCGTTGCACTGGTAAAATTTTGTAAGCGTTGGACAAGGGGCGTGGCACTTTTTAAGCAACTCAAATGTTTTCAATAACTTTGGAACTACAAACCACACATCAAAGAGATTTGACACAAACTTACATGGCATGGCACCGCCCATAGAACCCAAGTTTTTAATGAGATATTTCATCTTCGGAATTATAAGTCGGCCACCATTGAAATTTGATACAGCATCATGGCTTAGACGTGTCGTTCGTGTTTTGAATAACTTTGGAACTGCAAACCACACTTCGAAGATATTTGGCACAGACTTACGATTTAGACGTGCCCTTCGACAGGGTATTGGACGAGGGGCATGGCACCGCCCATAGAATCAACATTTTAAATGCGGAATAGCTTCGGAACAATAAGTTGGAAAGGTTTGAAGTTTTGTATACCATCGTCCCATAGATGTGTCATTCTACTGGCAAAATTTTATGGACGTTGAACAAGGGGCGCGGCATATTTTTGTGACTGAAATTTTCCGCGTAACTTTGGAACTGAAAGTCGCATATCAATGAAACCGGGTCACACCCTTCGACTGGAGGAATGGATTGGGCATTAAATAAAAGAGGCGTGGCATTGCCCTTAGAGTGTAGTATGAAGAAACTTAATTTATTGGGCCCACTGACTTCAAGCTTGCATGCAAAGCCGCAGGGCCCTACTAGTTTACAATAAAAGACGTCAATGTAGTCAAAATGACTACCTTGGGCATTCTAGTGTTAATACTTCAATGCAAGAGTACTACAAATTCCTATGATGTCTCATGAAGAGACATCTACACTGACTTACACTCTCACACTGGCTTCTAAAAGTATTATCTTTATTTTATATATTAATTGAAAACAAAAGTATTATACATATAACAAACAAGTTATATTACTTCCAAAATTTTGGTGATAATAATACTGGTAATATATTAAAAAGTAATATATATTACTTATAAAAATGCCGAATATGGAAAATATTTGACTAGCTATTGCGCATAGCTTTGTCTGCGTTGATGTAGGATAAATAATTCATTCAGCATTCATTTTTAAGTTCCCTGCAACCTTCTTTAAAACGTATAAGCTGTTGTTCATTCATTCGAATTTTACAAAAACAAAAAGTTATTCCCGATAACGACTTTATCACCCCCTTTAGCGTTTGATTCCCGAAAAAGGCTTTGTGCTGTAAAGTATTTATATGCTGACTAAAACAGAAAACGAAGGAAAAAAGAAGAGAAGTAAATAGTAATAAGTAATTTGGGGAAAAGTAATATTTTTACTTATAGTTATTACTTGCGCGGAAAGTAAAAAAAAGCTATACTGCTTTTTTCCCCAAAAGTAATAATATAATGTAATCACTGCTGATTGCTACATGGGACCATGAGTAGAATGTTACATACGTCAATAGACAATGTAACGTCTCAAGGATTTGAAAGTGGAACATTTTGCCTATAGGTCTTTGACTCATTTTTTAGCTCCAACAGAACTAATTTTATTTTAAAAATAATTATACACAATTTTTGTGCACAGTTTTCCTATAGTTATAATTAGCATTTAGACGTGGGCATAGAACTTAAATCGTTGCTTTTAATGTTAATGTAAAACTTTTTTGCAACTCATTGGCAAACACAGCTTTTTAGGGTTTTTTTTAACGAATTTCCGCCTGGAAAGCCTCAGCGCAAGCGTTTCCAATGCGTGAATGGATTTCATTTACTTCAGTCTGCGTCAGCGTACGCTCCATGTGCCGGTAAACTATGCGGAAACATACACTATATTTACCAGTTTTGGGGCTTTTAAATGTGTCAACGAGAATAATCTGTAAATGAGAATTCATTAACCGAATTAAAAGCGTAACAAATATTGCTTTAAACAGCAGTACCTACCTGCTCAACAACATCGCCTGCAACAGTTCGCACCAGATCATAGAAGTCGTTGGGTGCAAAACCGATATCTACTTCCACACCAAGCGGAAGCCAAAACGACAAATCGTTTGAACACTGCGGATAGCTAGAGACGGCTTTGTACTTGGGCAAATGGTTCAAATCATCCTCACTGAACTGCGACAGAAAACCGCTGTCGTTAGACCAAAACAGTCTTATATCCGGTATGTCGAAAAGCACCATTGCCAGCCGTTCCAGACCCAGCCCAAAAGCATAACCAACAGAGTTATGTGCGCCCGCTTTTTGCAAGATTTCATGTCTCATTATGCCTGAGCCTAGGACTTCCAACCACTTGCCGTTATAGAGTATTTCCAATTCCCAAGACGGTTGCGTAAAAGGAAAGTACGTGTCTACCCAGCGATACTGCAGATGGGCGCCAAACAGGTTTCTAGCCAGCCCCAGCAGCGTATCCTTCATTTCATGCTCCATTAACTTTACGGCTTCGAGCGTATGACACGCTTGCTTCGTCTGGTCCAGGCACTTTGAGGAGCAGGCTGCTGGCGAAGCATTACTATGCCAGTTTCTTTCGAACAACTCCAAGTCTGGGTTGCGCTCGAAAAGTTTGTCCTTCGTCACCAAACGCACGGCATCTAACTGGTGGAACACAGGGTAGTGAGTGCTATCAATTTCGTCCCGCCGGTACACCTCTCCCACTACTAGAAAGTTGTCCAGCCCGCTAGCAATAAGGTCCAGCTGGTGAGCAGTCGTGTGCGCACGCAACATGTGCGTCTTGTTGATGTAGTAACAGTCCGATTTTGCTCGGCTTACATGATTGGCAGGAAAGAGTAGATTATCGAAGTTTTGCTGCACCGTCACAATTGGGTTCAGTTTATCGTAGACTGAAAACAGCGGATTGCCGCGTGAATTCCTGTACGCACCGTAGAAGTAATTAACAATTCTTTGTCTGATAATAGAGAGTGGGTGGTGCCGCATTAGGTGTTTATTTTCTCCCAAATACGAGAGTATTTTTGGTGTTACGTTGGTCCAGACATCAGTTTCATAGCTGATGCCATTAATTTCTATGTGCCGCTTCTCTTCGGTAGCACCCACTGTCGCGAAACAACGCTGCCAGTCATCAATATTTTGGAAATTAGTGCTTCCGATGTTTATGCTTTTACAGCAGGCCTGAATTGATCTATAAAAATGCCGGAGCCGCCGCGACGCCAACATTATTGCGTTCACTATTCAATACGATAAACACAATTGCAAATCAGCACCGGAAAAAGCGGTGTCAGTGTTGAGTGTCAAATCGCAATCAGCTGTTCGTCAGCAGAGTTGCAGTTGTGATAGAAAAGAATATACCTTTGGTATATAGGTACATAGAACAATTGTAATCATGATACAATTATAAAGGTAGTGTATTCCCAATAGGCGCTCTCCCAAAAGCTGTCAACTCGATGCCTTATTGAATTTGAAATGAAAAATAATGTTGCTTTTTTTGGTTTGCTTATGTGCACATGTATTGATAGGCACACGAAAAAAGAAAGAATACGTTTAAATTAAATTATTAAAAAAATGCCGAAATGAAACTGTATCCATCTAGGCTTTAAGACTGTTATTTTTGTATCACAATATGTCCATCTAAAGGTCCATAACTTTTCTTGTGTTATCGCTTGAAGGGCATTTTCAAGGAAAAAAAAAAAAAAATTGATCGTAATAAAAGTTGTTGGAAATTATCTGAACTTTCAAATTCTGCAAAAAAAAAAAAATATCGAAAAAAATCGAAGAAAATTCGGAATTTATTAGTTAAAAGTTCATTTTAGGCTATTTTTCGACAAAAAATTCCTAATTGTCTACTAAAAATAAAAAAAATATTGGTATCAATACAGATTCTGAAAGGTGATAAAAATACCTTTCAAACAAGCCCAGATTGAGAAATCTACTATAACTCTATCCGATTTAATGACGAATTTAATTAAATTATTCTATGTATATATTAAAAAATCTATTTTGAAATTTTGGGGGGCTCCAAATCCGACTTAGAGCTATGGTCTCTTGAGCAAAATTTCTCAGAATCACCTATAGATTACGTTTTTGCTATACGCTTCATCAAAAAAAATCGTTCCATACAATTTGACCCGCCCTAATGTATACATATCGCTCCTTCGCTGCAAGAACGTCATAACTCAAAACTACATCATTCCGAGAAAATTCAATTTTAAAGTTTAACATTACAGGGAGTTCAAGGTAGCAAAAAATGTTTCATGTCGTCTTGTGAGCAAAGTATTGAATATTTTACAAAGTGGTTTTGGCAGATAAAAGATCATATGCAGATACACACAGGGTTGCCATAAACTGAAAATTATTTTTTTTGACTTATGACGTTCTTGCAGCGAAGGAGCGATATGTAGTTTATATGCTTAAATTAGAAGTGAATTTCATGTGTTGTTCAACATACATTTTAGTTTTGAATACAACTTTTAAACTGTTTATTAATAAAAATGTTATTAAATTGGCCTTTCACTTAACTGGGAGCTTGGAAAAAAATTTATACAATTTGCTTGAATATGGTACACTCCTATGCTGACGTTTGATACGATACTCCTCGGCCCAAATTCCATCACTGATAGAGTATATGTTCAAATATGTAAGTTCTCCATTCATAAATTCAGCAAATAAAGCAAGGATTTACTTTTGAGCTATAATATCGGAGCACAATTTTAGGTAGCAGTATGAAAATGCTCACATTCATCAAATGCCCTTAATTCATACAGTTTCCAGCCTTCGCATTTTGATTTTTTTGTGCCCTAAAAATATGTCGCAATAAAGTATGGAAAAACAGCAAGTAGTTTGCTTAGTATGTGTGGTTGAAATTTTAACTTGTGTGATTCAACTCTTTTTAGTATAGCTCCTACAGTAATGAACCAATTCAAATTTTGTTAATGCCCTTGTAAGGACAAATATTGACGCTTGCGAAAATACTTTAGATACTTTCGTCAATGATGCGAAGAGCATTAGGAGATTTCAATACAAACACGTGTTCAGAAGGTGAAGTCGCATTTACACTCTAATGAGTATAGGCCGAGAATGGCACATGCAACACAAAAAATCTGTTCTATAAATTTAAGTTACAACCTTACACTATACATTGCACACTAACTCCTAGTTGAAAATTGCAACCCCGAATTTAAATGCATTTTTATGAAAATTCGCGAAAATTGAACTTTGAAGAGCCATAGCCGTGTTAACCCTTGACCAATCGAAATCGACTATGGTCAAAATTATAATATAGCTTGAGGATTGGTTATTGTGTCATAAAAAAAGTATCTTATTTTTCAGCATATTTTAAATGCAATAAAAATTCAAAGATGAAAAAACGTGGAAAACACCTCCTAGCAAAAACCACCAATAACTTAGAAACCGCTCTTACAATCCAAAATCAGTTGTGATCAGCGTCCAAAAATCCTTTAGAAAAGGTTTACTAGAACTCGGAAGAATTTTGGGTGTTGCTCAGTGTAATTAAACACAGCGAGATATGAGAAAGAAGTACAGTGTAATTCAGTTAAAAAAATTACAAAAATTTAAAAAAAAATTTAAGAAGGAAAATAGGCCAATGCACAGTGATTCGTGATTCGAAAGGTTAAACTCCAACTAAGAAAACCCAAAAAATCTGTGCTAAAAATTATTTAGTGTGTGTGCAAAAGCGGCTCAAAGTTGAAACTTTTTTCACGAAAAAATGTAAACACATATTTTCTGTTTTTTAATCTATTGAGTAAAAAAAATTAAAAAAATACATGGTTACCAAGAAGTTGCTAAAACTTTAAATATCTACAGATTGAGAAATGTGGTGGCCATTTTCGCTTTTAATGTTTTCTCAAAATTTGCAAAGCTGAGGCTTTTATTTCACTTATAATTTAAAATATTTTTCTAAATTAAAAATCTGAAAATTGCAAAACTTATCTTAACTTAACTTAACTTAACTATCTAAAAAGTATGTGAAAGTTTTTTATGTTTTAAGACATAAACTAGACTGGAACTTTGAAATAGAATAAAATTTAGATGTATGAATCTACAGACTGAAATCCAAAGCATGTACATATGTTTTCCCTACCTGACATATTTTGGTCCTGAAACTTCAAAATTGAAAATTTAGTTAAAAGGATGTCTTTCATTTGAAACCCATATTTCCATCATTGCACAACCGCATATATTAAAAAAAAATATTTGAAATGTGTATGTCCTTAAAATTTTAAAGTTTTTTTAAAAGGACTTTGGGCCAGAAAATGAAAAACTGACTATGCCAGATTACTATAAATGATCTCTAGTTTCGTCTATATCCAAATTTGGATGGGTCTCGGCAAAAAAATTTTTTCGCACAGTGTAATAAATGTAAAGTCGGTGGTTTTACTCACTGCATCATAACTTTGTAATTTTTCTTTCAATTCTATTGATTTTAGGCTTAATATTTGCTCTTAGATTTTAAAACTAGGGGAGAACATTTTTTATCAATAAAAAAAATATTCGGAAATTTATGATCCTTTCCTTTGGGGAAGTTACTGACAAGTAACAACAATCTATATATCACTAAAAAGGCTAAGGTATTATCTTCTTCTTGAACGACGGACAGCTCGTCTTAATCAGATAATTCTTTCAGGAGATATGTACTCATAACTGAAACAACAGGAAAATAAACTCGTTTTTCGAAGATTTTTTGAAAACGCTTCTTAAAAAATTTTTTTTATTTTCAGTTTCGTGTTCAGCGACCAAAGTTAGAAAGTTAGCTAGAAAAAAGTTAGCTAGAAAACACTTTATCTATGCACGCGATTGGCCCATTTTTTGTCGAGTAGTGTAATGATGCACTGATCACAAAACAATCTAATCCTCCTGCTCGGGTTGCGTAAAATAATGGCCAGACCGTAGTAACGAAGCAAGATTTTCTGTTTTTTTTTAGTTTTAAGATGGCTTTTTGAAATGACGAGTTTGCCTCCCAAAAGTTTTCCTAATTTCACGAAAGTTTTTATCAAATTTGGAAAGATTTAGTAAGATTATCCTTTTATCTATTTTTCATTTTTTCTTTGGGATTCTATTGCTTCCTATAAAATTTCAAGCACATATACGTTTCAAAATAATTTGTCCCTTTACTGTCCATTTACTGTTCAATGGAATACAAATTAAAAAAAAAATTAAAAAGCATAACCGGAAATTCCAGTTATTAGTTTTGTACGCAAACTTATTCTGCACCGTTTGTGGGGGCCCCTCAGCCGTCGCCGCCCCGGGCCCCCAAGCACCTCAAGCCGCCACTGCCTAAAAGTACGCTCGCATTCATGCAGAGTGCCTCATCGCTACACTGCCCACCACTTAGACTTCGTCCCGAACAAGTGCCGAGGTCCGCCGGAGTAAGACGCCAAGTGCTCCAAATGGACTACTTTCAGCCTAGCGTTTCTGTTGCAGCAGCGTTGAACTCTGTACACCATGTCATTAATCTTTGTCACGACTTTCTACGGTCCTTCCCATGATGTTTGAACTTCTGGAGACAAACCTTCCTTCCGCTGCGGGTTGTTGAGCATTACCAGATCGTCTTCTTGGAACCCTTCTGGGTTAGCCCGTAGACCATAGCTCGCTGTTAACCTGTTTTCGACTAGTTGAATGTGGCTCCGCGATCTTCTCCTCGGCCCTTTCGCAGCCGAACACCGATCACAGCCTCTGATCCACTCGGCGACAGACTCCTGGCATCCTACCCAATAGACCCGCCTTCTTATCTTGACGACAGTTTTTGCGATGCCTAGGTGCCCTCCACTGGAGTCGTTATGGTTTGCCTCGATGACATCGTTGATCCGGCCTTTCGTGACCACTATTAGGGATTTTCTGGTCCTGCCATCCCTGCTCTCCCATTCGCGGTATAGGCAGCCATCCTGCAGACGTAGACTTTGCCACTGTGCCCAGTAAGCCTTCGCGATCGGGCTCTCACCAGCCATCTCCTGCCAGTCAGGCCGTACTCTCTGCGCTTTGCCTTTGATGATTTTTGCGAGATCAGTATCCTCGCGCTGGTCCTTCTGTAGCCTTCCCGCAAGCCAATCTTCCTCTTGTAGAATTCTTACCGACCGAACATCCACAATCTGTCCCTTGCGAATCATGCCTGCGCTCGGTTTTGCAAAAATGGTATGGCAGGGCGTCAGCCCATCTTGGCGACATCTGTTGTGCGCGACGCTTCTCTCACAGATGGCAGTCTCGTGATATGTGGCCTTGCTTGCCACATCGCCAGCAACTGACTCTAGATGGCACTGTCCGCAGCCCCGCTGGTGCCTCTGAGCTCACTGTCCGGCTTTGCGTGACAGGTCCAGATTGGGCTCGACGCCTTTCCGCAGATGAATTTTGAAAACTTCCGCTCCAGGCCGCCTCATAGGTCAAAGCGCTTGTCACCGTCTCACGGAATGTCGGCTTCATCATCATCATCAATGTACTACGACGTGTCTCCGGGTCAATAAACGCCTCAATCTTCATCCTCTCGAGATAATCAGCGCCGAAATTCGCGTAGCACAACTGTACGAGCCGCTTAATGTCTGCTGCATATGTCTGCAGCGCCTCGCTGGCTCTTTGCCTGCGGTTCTTCAGCTCACAGTAGTACAGCGTTTTGTTGTGCTCGTCACTGTATTTGGCCGCCAGCGCCTTTATGACGGTCTCGTAATCACCTCTAAAACCTTTCGGCACTGTCTTTTTTACCTCAGCTGCAGGACCTCTTAGAGCCAGTATCAGTCTCCGACCTTTCCTAACATCGGTCCACTGACTCTCCAAAGCAGCCATATCGAATTGTAGTTTGAATGTGTCGAATGACGTAGTACCATCGTAAGTAGGCACTTCTATGGCAAAACTTTCCTGAACTGACTGCACCCTTGCTCGCAGCTGTACCTCTCTAAGCCGCTCCTCCAGACTGTCAACTCGTTTGTGCAGGGAATCATCCAGGTCGTCAACCCGTTTGTCCCAATTGTCCATTCGCGTCTCGAGATGCTCAACTTTCACGTTCAGCCTATCGGAAATTTACTCCACCTTGTGCTCTATGCGCGCAGAATTTTCCGCCATATCTCGGTTCGCAGTGTCGACTTTTGCCGAAATTTCCTGATTCGAAGTTTCCAGTTTCGCGGCCATTTCTCGATTGGAAGTCTCAAACATGCCCGTCATTGTAACCGTTAGCTAGCTCATGTCGAATGCTTGTAGTGGCGGAGCCGCTTCAGCCGTACTTTGCAGTGACGCAGCACCAGCAGGCGATTCCTCCACCTTGGCCGACGCCTCTGGCTCCTGAGTCCCGAACTCTTGTGCAGTCCAATCGATGCCTCGTGATTCACACGCCTCTCGCAAGCGCCGCTGTAACTCCACCTTTCCGCCAGCAGTCGGCAATTCCAGGCCGCCAGCTCCTTCTTCAGCTGGTCCACCTTCAGTTGCTCGAGTTTAACCATGTCTGCGTTTTACAATTGTAATTTATTTTTTTTTTCAAATTTATTTTCAGTAGCACAATCCCACTTCTGACACCAAATGTTACGAATATGAGTTTTCCAAGGTTCGTTTGGAAACTTTATTTACAAATTTACACTTGTTACTACTTTACTACTACTATTGCATGTTTCCCCTTTGCTTGCTCATCACAGACTCGACTCCCTGCGCTGCCACTGCTGCTTTTTATACTTGTTTTCTTTATCGCGCCGATGGTTCTTGCACATTCTATAACCATTCGCGAACCATCGCTGCCATATCGACATTATAGCATGCCGGCCGTACTTCAAAGTGCATGCCTCATCGCTACAATACAATTGTTTTCTTTACCCCGTAAAGTAGGCAATAATTTTCAAATCAATCAGCTGTTTGTTTGTTTTGTTTATGTCAGAGATGGGGAGATTAATACTCGAAAAAATGTGCAGTCGATTTTTTTAGGCTGCCGTCTGCTTTTCACAAGTAGTCGAACGTAGTCGTTCATTTTTAACTATTAATTAGTGTTCAGGAAAACAAATACACCCATACCTCGCTTTACGGCCTAGATACGTTCCACGAAACTTGGCCGCAAAGCGAAAAGCCGTATAAGGAATCAATTATTCTAATAAAAATTTATACAAATTCAATGGGATCGGTTCCAAATTGGTTAAATATGTAACATGGTTTATCATTCAAAATGCATTTTATCTTCTTATTTCATTTAAATCAAAAATACATATATAACAATTACATACATTTGTACATAAAATAATAGCAGACGCCAAAAACCAACAATGAAACAACTTCATGTTACATAAAATATGTGTATGTACATATACATACATAATTTTTTTTTAAAATGGCTTTAATCTGAAGATGATGAAAAAAGGTAACCTGCAGATCACTGTCGTCATAATTTTTCGCTGGTAAGGATGGGCTTGGCTTGAAAAAATTGTCCAACGTTCGAAAAAAAGTTTTTTTTGCCGTTATAGCGAAACATTTTAGGCCGTAAATCGAAAACGTGCCTTAATTGAAGAGGGCCGTTATAGCGAAATGCCGTATAAAGAGCGGCCGTATAGCGAGGTATAGGTGTATTGCAAAATAATTGATTACAAAATAAACCGGTATGGGCATAATTCCGAAAATAAATTCTCATTTGTAACACCGAATCGCTAGTTTTTGTAGAGTTGTTGTTGTTCGTTTGCTGTTTCAAAAAGTCGCTGCTACGTAGAAGCATGTTCTAAACTCACTATGGTAATTAAAAAATTAAAGTCGACTTTATCTTTTTAGTCTTTTGCTAACTAAAGCCGGCTTTTATGCGGGACTATGATTATGCGACATATTTATCAGGCAGTTGAGAAAACGAAAATAGTTATCGGGCACTTTAAAGTGAGGAATAACTTATTGGCCCGACAACTAAAGATCACTTTATCGGTTAGTTGAGAAAACGACCCTTAGTCTATAAGCTTTTAACCAAAACATGAAATAAAATATAGAATAAACAAAATATGTACATAATGCATTACTAAAAAACCTTAACATGAAGGCTGCAACATTAATTTCAAAGTAGTTCTTGCAATTAATAAAAAAAATCGGTTTGAAGTAAAGAAATAAATACTGAAAAGAAATGTCAACTTTCAGAGCACTTTATTGGAAAAACGCTAAACTATTTTTCAAGAATTCTTTCACCTAGTGTTGCGGAGTTTTATCTATTTTAACCCAGTACCAAAAACATATTTGTATCTTGATTTTTCATTCTTGAATAATTCGGCACTTTCCTTATACTTTACCCCACTGTGCGTCGCACGAATCATTCCAATGCTACTCGGAGGGCATTAACAATGAGCTCGAGTGCAGTCCCGAGCAACTAGATCACGGTATCTTGGTGGTCGGTTACGGCACCAGTGCTGACGGCCTTGACTACTGGCTGGAGCTTCATTAAGATGGCACGTAACAAGGAAAACCAATGCCAATGCGTCCAGCTATCCACTGGTTTAAGAGGAAGCACTCAAATTTTTTAAATGCTATATTTTTTTAAATTTGAATTTTGTATGCCATACTGAAGTAGATTTAGTGTATGTAAGTCAGATTTATTGATTATGCATCAAGTTCTAACGCATCAGTTAAGATGTATGATTTGAATTAATTTTCATTTTAGTAAATTTTGCGTTAACATCAATCCATTTTGAGTGAACACCGAACAATAATTTAAGGAGTATAATTTAGTATTTCTTAATTATGATGCAATTCAAGTTGGAAGAACACAATTGCTGTGTTTTTGATGTGCAATTTTTATGTCTTCTCGAAAGGATAACCGGAACTTGAGCTTTATAAAAATGTAATACAAAAATCAATTCAACCTGCGTTAACCCCGATTCACCGAATTATAAAACTGACAACAGTCCTGAAATGTAACTGTTAGACTTAAATGAGCTAAACTACTAAAAAACTATGTTTAACATTTGCAGATCCAGTTGATACTTAAAGACATTTTTGTTTCATTTTTATTATTTTTAGCTTTTAGCTTTAGCTAGCAGAACAACAATTGCTACTGCAAAAATATTAGTCATTAACATCTTTGGCAAATGTTGTTGGTAATGGAATGTTCAGCTTTATTGAATTTATTTTAAACTTGTTTCTGCTTTTTGGTGGACAAATATGACAATAACTACGATTTTGGTGACACCAGAATCTGTTGTGGATTGACCTTTTGTAGTAATACAGCATTATTACCGCCTGACTTCTCGATCGTACATATTTAAGGCTCAAAAACAAGCAACACACTTTTCAAGTTATCGTAAAAACAAATTTCTTTTGCTTTTGGCCTGTCCCTTGCTCAAAATTGCGTTCGCTGTCCTTTGGGGTCAGGATGACCCTAACCAAACGGTTATATAATTCACTGACAAAACATGAAGAAATGTTACACATAAGTCACAAAAGAAAAGGGGAAAGCCCCGAAAAGTGTTTTTCTCGATTTGTTATTGGGTTGTAAGCGCGATTAACACTAAATAACACAAGTAGAAGAGCGCGCAAAACCGCTCAATCGTTTTTTTAATTCCGCCTGGGGTCAAATAAGCCCCAAGGGACAGGCAGAAGGTTAAGGCTACTTGACGAATGCAGCAATACCAGCAGCATCAATCAAATTTATAAAGTTAGAACTCATTTGTTGTTGTTTTTGTTTGCGTTTTATGATATTCTCATGATAAAAAAATTGTTTTTTCGGAGTGCTTTTTCCTTTTTGGAGGAAAACTAACTATTGCTCTAACTCTTTAATTACCGTATTTGCCTGTGTATGACATTCCCCACACACCCAACATATTTCGATTCCTGGGGAGGTCATTTCCGGGTATTCATTATAATTAAAAAAAAAATATTAAAACACTGATTTTAAATTTATAAATTACAATATTTAAAATATTATAATCTACGATCTTTTGGTGTAGCATTTAGCACCATTTCAAAACATTAGTGCGACTTTGGTGTCCATTTCTGGGAATTATGTATGCACGTTATATAACAACTATTAGGGTGACATTTATGTATTTGGAAATTTGGCGAAAATTAGCTTAAAATATGTTACTTGTTATCCAGGGCATGTGCTGGACAACGTTTGTATAAACTGAGGCTTTGGTTCTGCTGCCACCACAGCCGCTGAGACCGAATGAGACAATTCCATATTGAAAGTAGCGATGCCGGATTCCCTGCACGTTCTGATAGGGGGCCAGGGAAAAGAGCGGCCCACCCGAATCTCCTTTGCAGCTATCAGTTTGCTGTTCTCCGCCGGCACATATGTGGTTGTATGTGATGTTCACGGACTGGAAAATTTTCCTACATTCATTCCGATCGCGGTGTGGTATGGTTGCCATTAGTAATATTTCGGACCGGGAGCCTGATTGAATTTCTATTGGATAAGGTAGAATACATAAATATTAGTTATATTTTCTATTGAAATTGGTGGCAAATACAAAAATATGAATTGAGACCTTAAAAATGTTGGGTTAAAGTCAATAATGTGGTTTAATAATAATTAATAATTGACTGGCACGACAGCCCGATTACGGTACTAAGGCCCTGCTATCCGCAACCATCCGTGTTGTTCGTGCGAATTTGTACAAGTTTGGAAGGGACCTACAGTTTTATGCCGATTCCGAACAGCGAGTTGGGAGCTTTTTCATAGGCAATTTTACTCTCAGAGGTTTGCCATTTCCTGCTGAGAGGAGGACAGCCGCCGAAAGAAAAATTGTTGTTTTTCTTTTTTTTCGGTTTTAGCAGCAACGGAGTTCGAGCGTCGCATTTGACTCGCGGCCCAACGTACTAGCCAGCTGAGCTACGGCGGCTGCCACTAATGTGATGTAGTATAAATATATATACATACATATATGTAAAAGCAATAATGATATTATTGATGATTACAACATATCGGAAACGTGAAAATTTTCATTACAGTCGAATAGATTTCTGTATATGTACATGGGCGGAAAGTTTCTGCATACAAAAAAACCACCGCTAAGGATCATTTGTATTGCTTTTCAAATTTTTTGTATTGAAACCAGTAAATCATACCTAAGCAAAATTCAATTTATCATTAATATCAAGGTTTATAGAAAACAAGGTTACGACATCAATGACAGGAAAATTGAAGTTTTCACCAGTGACGTAGTACGAATTGTTTCAATCATTCTTGATTAATATTGTGTATGTGTGCCATTTTTTTCGTAGCACTCTAGGACTCGCTTTCGGAAACTTTCGCACAAGACCGACGTTTCGGCCAATGATATGGCATCCCACTCTTGTTTTACTCTCTCAATGAATTGAAGTCTATTGGCAGGTTTTGGACTCAGAAATACTAAGTCTTGAATCCTGGACCAGATATGTTCAATAGGATTAAGATCTGGCGAATGTCCCGGCCAGTCTTCCCATACTAGCTTAAATAGACTTTTAGCAACACTTATTGACTGATTCGCCGTATGACATCGCGCACCGTAATGCATTAAAATCGCTGTAGATCTACGATGGAACTGGAAATAAAACAAGCAATCAGAATTTTAAGTATATTACAAATTAAACGATGTATGCAGAAACTTTCCGCCCACCGTGTACTTATATACTCGTACCAGTGGCGTCCCCAGGGGGGGGGATTAGGGGGATGGATCCCCCCCCTTGGTGGATAAATTCATTTATACAATTTGATGTAACAATATAGAATTGTGAACAATTTTTATTATTTGCTTTATCTTTTCTGTGAGTACCCACTTAAAACCTAATGGTTCAACATCCCATGATCTGGCCGGACCATGGTGTAAACAAGAGGATAGTCTAGGATTGTAGTTAAGGATATAAAAAAAAACAGAAAGTGTGAACACAATGATTTCTTTTGCTTGCCTACATTTTATTTACGTAAAACGGTAAAAATATACTTGAATAATTAAGTAAATAGCGAGCTTCAACTTCAATGAATTAATTTTGAAATTCAAAAAATACGACAGTAAAGCAAAAAAAGAATAAAAAAATTTATAAATGTAAAATACTTTTTTTATGGATTTGCTTCAACTGCTTAACCAATGCAATTATTGCAACAATATAATGCAATATCATGACTGACTCTCGATTCCTTGCACTGTTACTTGTTAACAATTCTGAACTGCTTTGCCAAAGAAAAACATGCAGAACATGTTATTGTTTATGCTGAACTGACGTCGCTATCTTCACATTGAACTATCTAAACGATAAATTTTTTTATCAGTATCAGAAGCTTCGTTTTGTTCAGCGCCAAATGAAACCCTGAAATTGTCAGCACCGTTATTATAACCAATTTTTTCAGAGAAATTGTCGTCTCTGATTTACTCCAGCGTCGAAGTTCAAAAACTATGTCCACCTGATCCTTAAAATATCATTGTCTTCTTTCCATCTCTGCCACAAAAAACACCTAATCGAATTGATAAGAAACCAGACACAAAAGGACCACAAATACTATCTTCACTTCAGGAATGTAACTGAATTGGCACCAAAACACGGACATAACTATGAATGGATAAATATTAAATTTGAATATGTTCCGACTTTATTTTCCACCAAAAATTATAATTTGCTAAACCAAAAGAAAATAAAAGCCAAGGCGATCAAAAAACAATTGAACCAGGTAAATTTTGCGCCACCTTACTTATGTCACCATTACATGGGATGGCACGAAAAAGGTGTTTCAAATCGAGTCAAATGGAAAAGCCTAGTTGAAGCCCTATGCTCCGTAAAGGGCTGAACAAATATTTTTAAGCCATTCCGAAATAACAAACAAAATGTTAACTGCCAAATTTCTATGAAAATACACCATGGTGTGGCCAGGCCATGGTTTTGGTTTTTGTGCTTAGAAAGGATCAGTTGAGGATATCATGAAATATGATCTCGATAGCTTAACCACAAAAATTACTAAAGTGCATCCAAAGGTCAAAATGGTATGGTCAGAATCGGATGCCCGCAGAAGGGTTAAGAATAAATTAATAAAAAAAATCAGTATTGCATTTGTTCTCGCAGAATAGTTGTATTTTCAGTGTTCCCAAAAGTATCGACTATTTAAAGTAGTAGTCAAACGCAGGCTTCATGCCAATCCTGCATCAGCTGTTGAAATTTGAAAAAAATTCCGATACATGTTTTATGCTTTTTAAAATAAGTCTTTTGAGTTTTCCGTAATTCTATTAGAAGGAGTTTTCAAAATGTTCTAACTTAAAGCAAACTTGAATTTTTTAGTTGGGATCTATTACTTAAAAATACATGTACCTTGAATTTTTCGCTTTAAGAATTTTATGTTAGCAATTGTATACATATACATACCCTGCAAACAATTTCTCGATATAAATTTTTAGCGACAGTTTCTCGAAATAATCTCGATAATGCTTGCATTTTTTGCTTTGAAGAATTTGAAAATTTTCAAATGAAATTAAATATTTTTTTGTCAAACGAAAAGTTGTCATTACGTGAACGTGCGCGCATTCAAAACCGAGTTTGAGAGTTGTTGTGTTGTATTTATAATCGTTATTTGATTTGAATAATGAACTGGCCATGTGACAGTACTGTCAAGTATGCGTTTTATTTCAATTTTCAGAAGGAAAATAAGTTTTCGTTATGGTATCCAAAATGCTATTGAGAACAAGAAAAATGACACTATCGTAACGATATCGAGAATTTCGAAAATCTCGACATCGTTACGATATCTCGGATAAGAAAATTTCAGTAACGCAACGATATCGAGATTTTCGAAATTCTCGATATCGTTACGATAGTGTAATTTTTCTCGTTCTCGATATCATTTTAGACACTTTAGCAAGACTCGAAAACGAGAAAAATTCTCGCTTTAACGATATCGTTTCTATATCGTTTCAATATCGTTTGGTTTGCTGGGTATATATATATATGTGTACATATACATGTATGTCTGTACATACATATGTACAATTTTATGCAACATGTATTAAAAATAATACGTAAAGATGAAAGTATAAAAATTGCGTTAAACTGGATTTTTTGGCATATCCCCCCCCTTCCCGAAATCCTGGGGACGCCACTGACTCGTACATACATATATGAATGTATATGACTCTATACCTTCAAGGGGATTAAGGCTTATCTATCTACATTTATGCCTTGAGCCAAAGGTTCATAAGCAATTCTTAAACGCCCAAAAATTTGAAAAAACAGCCGCTAGAAAGAAGTGTTTTTTATTGAGTGCCGCTTAAGGCATTCGAATATGTGAGACTTAACCCTAATTCCCAGAAGTGAGCCTCACTAAAGATTTCAAATGGTGATAAATCCAAAAGATTTTCGATTCCATTATTTTATGTAATGCTCTAATGGAATGTTAGAATTATATTGCATTTATAAATTTAACATTTTAGACGTATTTTGTATTTTTTAAACAAATGTTTTCAGTAATATAGCTCATATAGTTAGCCTGACAGTCTCCCTTCTGGGTTTACGTTACTTTTAAAAGTAACATATAGTAAGTAAAGTAAAATATATTAGAAATAATATTAGATATATCTTAAAACACGATTTGTATGTGTCCAATGTAAAATCGCAATGTGTTTGAGTCATTAGTCTGCATTATATCGTTGCAACCACTGCATTCAAGCAGTTGAAGCATATCCATAAACGACGAATTTTACGTTTTTAAATTTTTTTATATTTTTTTTCCTTACTGTCGTATATTTTTAATTTCAAAATGTATTTATTGAAGTTGAAATTCGGCATGTATTTTATAAATGAAGTATATTTTTACCTTTTTACCTAAATAAGAAGTAAGCAAGCAAGAGAAATTATTGTGTTCACATTTACTATTTTTTTTTTTACAGGCTTACACACACAAACATACACATACAAACACTCATACATACTCAGATATATATAAACTCATTAACAAAAATATAAAAAAATTATATTAACTAGCACCATCCTCGAATATCCTCTCTTTTGCACCATGGTCATGGTCTGCCCAGACTATGGGGGGTACAACTAAGGGGTATAAATACGTTTTGCACGATTCTCGCCTTGTTTTTGTAAACATTTTGTTCATGTATTGGTTTTTGTGCTTAGAAAGGATCAGTTGAGGATATCATGAAATATGAACCCGATAGATTTACTACAACCTTACTAAAAGTGGACCCAAAGTTCAATATGGTCTGGCCAAACCTGGGTGCGCACACAAGGGTTAAACTTCTGGTCCCAAACAATAATGACGACCGTCGTAAAAATAAATCGAGAAAAGCATTCTCTCGGTTCATGTCCCTGCTTTCAAATACCTAATTGGAAAGGTTGTTTTGAATTTTGTTTCTAAACTATTTGATAAATTTATTACTTTTGTTAGATTTGAAAACCACATTTGATAATGAGCTTTGTTTAGAAACATGCGCGTTTAAAATAGCTTCTATATTAATACAAGTACATACCACTTTCTGTTCTTCCCCATCCAGCGATAACGTAATTTACACTCTGTGATGCGATGGTCATGGCTTGTGTAGGAAGACAAATCGGCTTTATATGTCCTGTAAGAAATTTAAATGCACATAATAATTTATGTGGTAAATGATAATTTGGAGTTAGAATTGGAAAATATGGATTGGAGTAGGAATCGTTCGGCATGAAGCTATTGTGAAAACCCAGCATCAGAGTACATTGGTATTAGTAGCAGCGACCTCGGACCACTAGTCAGCCCAATTAGCATTTGAGTGCGGTTTCGATGTTGCGTCCTCAAAATGGTTAATCCTGCTGGCGAGGAAAACAAATCCTCTTATAGCCAAGTGGCTTACACTACCTATTTTGACTGACTAGATGACTTTGCTATTTAAATAAGGGGTGGAAAAAAAGTATATATGGCTAGTGTCATTTGTAGAACCAATTTATATACTCTTATCTTATGTATTTTAAATGAGAAGGTAATGAACGAACTCCGCTAAAACGATTGATTGGAAAATGTGAATTCGCCATTTGTTATAAATAAACAGGAAATCGGAAATAGTGGAATTCAAAATTAAACAGAATTTTAAAATTGGTGTAGACTCACTTTTAAAAACGACATCTTCGCTAAGCTTGAGCAGTGCCACGTCATGCGACAATATACTTTGATTAGAATACTGTATAACACGTTCTATATCAATATCTTCAACTGGAGGCAGGCATATGCTCCTTTGTCCGATTTTCACACAATCCATCGCACTGGTTATGTTGTGCTCACCCAACCGCACTCCAACTCTGCAATGTAGCGGTACCATTTTAAATATTATATCTGCCATTACAACTGCCCATATTCGTATAGCTGTACAATGCATTCTAAACAAAACATTTACCCTAACTATAGTCTACACTTTTTATATTGAATTTAAATTTAATCTTACGTTAAAGAGATTACTGAGTTTTAGGGCTTGCGGTCTGCTACATTTCGTTACACTATTTGTGTACGAAATGTGTATGATTCAACTGAACTTTACTTTTTGCCCTTAGGGGATTCTCGTCTTCGCTGTCTCTTATTCAAATTGTTTGGTAAATATATCTATAGAGCATTGTAACATTAAATGCCATTTTGAAAGACCTTTTTAAAAAAGGGTCAGAAAACCCCATAAATTTAACAAAACACGGGTACAAATGCTTTACGAAAATATTCTTCTACTACCAAATTAAGATTTAAATTAAAAAAAATTTAAGGGGTAGTGCTAAACTCAGTTTAAAAATGTATGTTCAAATCAGGTCTGTGCGAGAAATAAGTTGAAAGTCTTTGTGTTTCAGGGTGGCGAAAAAGTTGTACCCAGTGTGATAATGAACACTGGGTGACCACTTTTGCGCCAGGTGACAACTTTTACGCCACCCTGTGTAATGACGTTCCCTATCAAATAGAAATTGTGTATGGATTTCAGGCGCTATTATGAACGAGATCTTTGAGTTGTGTTCAGTTAAATAATTGTTAGAAAAAGACAACTTCAGGTATTAAATAAGACAAAATTGACTAAAGTAAAACCGTAAAACCGAGTTATTGTTAAAGCACACTGTACTTAGGACTGCAGCTTAGCGAAATGAATAACATACAATGATTTATCAATGCAGTGGTTGGCTGTGAGCACAAAACGATTCGTTATTAGAGATCCACCACACTTGAATGGAAGCCGCTCATCGTCGTATCGTAAGAGGGCCATCCAAGGAAATTGGCCCAAGGCAGCCTGCATGCCACCAGCTATGCGGTCGCCAGACGGAATGCCACAAGGGAGAGACAGCAATATTTCCACTCCGGACTTATTGAGACCTGTCTCATAGTCGGCGCCTGTGTAGTATGCGTTTTCCCTCTCAGTGCAGCAAATACGGATGACCTAATCGAAGATAAAAGTTATACGTTAATACACAAAAAATTGCACTGGGGAGCGAAGGTTACAATAATACAATATTAACCGGCGCACAGTCCTCTGTCTCCATACAAAAGATGGGCGAAAATAGAGCAGTTGTCCAAATTTGATAAAAATTGGTTTCTAAATGAATGCTTATTCCAAAAAAGAAGCTTACATATTGAAATAGTGTTAATTAACCCTAGAAGGGTAATCATATTTTACATACGTTGTTTGTAATCTTCGTCGAATCGACGAAGTCGTATTCAACTCCGATTTTTGGAAGTATTAGAAATCGTATAAACTCCAACTTCATTATATGATTATATTTAGACATTTCTTTGTAAATAATTCGCACCGTATATATTTTTAAAAATTATTTGTGTATTTTTCAGTAATTTGTGTTGAGGTACATTTATTTTTGAGATCGGAATGAGTATCAGAAATTAAAAAAATAATTAAAATCAAAATAAAGTGAAGAACAATACATAACTTCTTCATGAAGACAGAAACACAATTATAATTCCTTAAAAAACTAATGAAAAGCAAAAAAATCAATAAATATAACTAATTTTTTACAATTATAATTAACTATTTAACTAACTTACTTGCACACTAATTAACTAACTAACTAATTAACTTAACTAATCAATAATTAATTCATTAACCAATTCCAAAAAATTTTTCAAATTACTCTTCCGATAACCCCGGATTCCGAGACATTTTAAAATACTGAAATGCAATGTATAGTACTCGTATTCAGTTGCAAAAAATCACGTTAAAGGTAATCTTCGTCGTTTCGACGAAGACTAGTTTTGTTTTTCTATAAAAAAAAGAAAACTTACGCTGCGGTCGTGCTGCTAAACCTTGAATATCGAGAAAGCACATCGCCAACTGAGATCACACGAAAAGAGAAAGTAATCAGATCGGAGAATAAGGAGAATTTCGAAGAAATGTATGTGGTGTTCGTCGAATCGACGAAGGTTACCTTTCTAGGGTTAATACGATCGAAGCCAAAAAAGTAAATTGTCAACGTTGACTTATATGGGAAATATTATATTGTTTACACATAGCACGACTCTCTTCTTTAAAATGAGACCAAAATCGTTGAACTGGGCGATACAAATTTTTCCTATTTTTGCCCATTGACAGAGCCTTGTTCGGCGCGTTGTCTTCGGATTAGGGCGTTACACCAGAAGGAGGCGTTTCCGGTGTATGTATGTAAGTATATGCATTCATGTGATTGTACTCAATTTCACTAGGAGAATGGACTGCGTTCGTTTGTCCGTCAGAGGACTGAAACTAGTTGCATATAAGGACTGTACCGAAAAGAACTTGCACACTTTTGATTCAATATTTCTCTTAGTGTAGACGATTGATGGCAATGCAGAATGTACCGTTCGAAAGCATGATCATTTGTGCTTTTATTGTCATTGTTTTCTCTGCTACTCGTAGTACAGTTTTCCCGATGCCACGAATTGAAGAGCAGGTGCGTAAGCAAATTGTGCACAATTACTGCTCTGAAAAGGGAATTTCGTACAGATAGTTGGCCAATCGATACGATTTCAGTGTCAATAGTGGAAAAAATGTAATCATCAAACTTGGAGATACTTGTTCTTTCAAAGATTTGCCAAAAAGTGGAAGAAAAAATATCCAAGTGAGCCGAAACTTGAAAAAGAAGTGCTAACATTAATAAGAAAAAACAATTCAATGTCTGTACGGAATTTAGCAAAAAAAGCTAGAACAAGTGCCACTATGATTCAAAGAGTGAAGCAAAGGCATAACCTAAAAACTTACAAAAAACAAAATGTACCTAAAAAAACGAAAAGACAAGTGAAAGTGGGGATAACAACGCTTCGAAAATTGTACGATAGCTTATATCAAAATGTTGTTGAGTGTGTTGTGATGGACGACGAAACTTACATTAAAATAGACTCAAGAACATTACTAGGTCCCCAATTTTACACAAAGCAGAAAGGTGGTTCTGTCGACCTGTCAGTGTCAACAATTGGAATCGAAAAGTTTGGCGAGAAAGTTTTCATCTGGCAGGCTATTTGTTCTTTCGGCCTTAGAACTTCTCCTTTCTTTACAAAGGGCACTATCTCCGTTGAGATTTACAAAAAAGAGTGTATAAACCAGCGGCTTATACCATTCTATAGAAAAACATAATGTTTCGACAATATTTTGGCCCGATTTAGCTACCGCACACTACGCCGGTTCAGCATTGACTTTGTTAGAAAAAAACAATATCAATTATGTTGCAAAAGAGGAGAATCCGCCAAACGCTCTTGAATTCCGCCCTATAGAGAGATAATGGGCTATTGTCAAGCGAAATTTAAGGAAGGATAGTCGAGTTGCCGCTGACGTCAAGGACTTTAAAAAAACTGGCTCAAGGCCAGCACTGCCGGTACAAAAGAAGGTGTGCAGAATTTAATAAAGGGGATAAAACAAAAAATTCGCCATAAATGAAGAGAATAAATTTTTAAAATAAATTTTAATAAAATACAAATAAAAGCACAATAGGCTTCAATACAAAAACAATTTGAAACGAAAATTAATAAAAACCGTTATGTTGTGAGCAAAATAATGTGTGCAGTTTCTTTTCGGTACAGTCCTTATGTATTTAAAATTAGGTCAAAACTTTTTTGAGTTCGATATTCGATTTGAAACAGTATATATTTTCCAACTTACGTCATTTGCGCTGTTATTACAGATCAATTTCATTACATCCTCTCGGTCTTTCAAATTGTATTTCTCACGTAATCTGGATAAATTGGCACATTGGGTGTATGGAACGCATTCACCGGTCTCTCCGCTTGGCGTCATACACGTTTCAGCTTTTGTAAGTGTGTGAAATAATGCGAAATTCAAAGTGTCGTTTTATCCTTAATGTGGTGTACTTACAATTGCAAAGGGTGAAGAACAGCGCCATTAACATGAAGATTCTTTGAAGCCGCTGGCATGCTGCATGTTGAGTACTCACTGTTAGAAAAGTACCAAAAAATCAGAAGTTTAATATTCGTGCTTATATCGGATATAGCAAAGGTCAAAACACACATTTTGTTTCAAAAATAAAATACACTGAGATATAGATGAGAATATATGCATAAATTACCTTTTTGTATTAACCCTTCTGTCATAACGTACGTCTGCGAGACGTATGCTCTTTTTACGTTTTGCGTAATAAAGCGCAATAGAGCAATAAATCTCGTTCTAAAAATAAAACACTTACTACTTATAATTAGCAACAATGACTTTTATTTTACAGGAAAATATACATATTTCTGATGTAAGTGAAATATTTCCTGATATCGTACCTTTAAATATCGGTTTAAGATCGTAAATCTTTATACGTCTCCCAGACGTATCGTTATGATTTCAGGGGTAAAAAATATCGTTATGACACCAGGGTTAAAGTTATTGTACATATTTTCTCCTAACCAGTGACGCACACATGATTTAATTTGGGGGGAGGGTTCGTACATGGTATTGGGGGTTCCGTACTTGATATCTTTTAAGATTAATACCATTTGAAACCATATTTGCCACCCACAATTTTTGTAGCAAACAGATACTTGTGGGGTTTGATCCCAAAAATCCCAATTGCGTGCGCCACTTGTCTATTCTAGTCGTTATATTAGTTTTTATGACTCAAGACTAATCACTGGTATTAGGAATAGGGTTATAAAAATAGTAATTATACTGATAAAAATATAAAACAATTATTTTTTAAACTTTACTTTTGTTGCCTTTAGTAATATTTTTTTTTAATAATTTAATTAATAATTGACTGCCACGACAGCCCGCTTACGCGAGACTAAGGCCTAGCTTCCCGCAACCACCCGTGTTGTGCGTGTGAACTTGTACGCGGGTGGAAGGGACCTACAGTTTTATGCCGGTTCCGAACGGCAGGTTGGGAGCTTTTTTCATAAGCAATTTTTACTCTCAGAGGTTTGCCATTGCCAGCTGAGAGGACAGCCACCGAAAGAGAAAACGAGTTTTCCCGTTATTTTTTTTAGGTGTTATTACAGGCAGTATTGAACCTGAGGTTGCTGCCTTCGACTCGCGGTCCAACGTACTAACCAACTGAGCCATGGCGGCTGTCTTTTGTCGCCCTTAGAGGATATTTTAATATGGTTAGCTATACAAATCAACCGTATCTTTTCGATGGGAATATAATACAAGTACTTGGACGATGCAAAATTAATCTGGCACACGGCAATTTCACTTCATAAAAAAGTGGTGACAAAATTTGGAATAAACGTGAAGCTAAACTTTTTAACTTTTATATTAGAACATCTCGTTAAAACATAAATCGTGGTTACGTCACACGTACAGAACGTACACTTTTTTGGGAATGCTCCCAACAAAATTGGTAAAATAACTTTCAGAATAAAAATTTACTTTAACATGCATGTTTTGGCAAATTTGCAATAAAATTCATAAAAAATATCAATTGCAAATTTTGCGATTGCAAAGGTTTTGTTGGTGTTCTATTGTTTTCTTCATATATTTATAATATTGTTTTTTGTACATTTTTGCAATGTTAGCTGCATATTTTCAAATATGCGCTAATTTTTAATTGATGAGTGCATGAAACTCCGGACGCTAGTGTTGAATGTTAAAGTCCCAACCAGTTTCTACTCTACTATTTCTAGACATTTACGGAAATTTAACACTATACAAAAACTGATTTTTATTATAACAGAATTTTAAGCATTTTAGCCGAGTAGTGGTGCCTCAACCTCATCCCATTCCCCTAACAATATTCTTGCATTTCCTCGGCAGCTGCTCAACCCGAGCACATGTGATTATGTACTCTGGAAGGAGCATTCTTCAATCAAAATTTTGATAGTTTAGATTAAATTTTGATCTCCGTTTCGTTAAGTGTGTTTCAGTCTGTTGAAAAAGTTGGTATACTATTTGAATCGTTAGTTTCCTTCAGTAACTGATAACAGCTGCATTTTTCCCAGTGTTCGATTTTAGAATGAACGAGTACTGGCATCCTTTGTGGATAATGCGTTAAGGGAAGGCTCCCCTGGATTTGAGAAAAAATAAGGCAAAGTTTGTAATTTTTTTGTGGGATAATGAAAAGGCGTACAGACTTCCGGTTTTGACTATTAAATTCGTCTATTATTTAGGAGTTTAAAAAGTTAAAAAACTTGATGAACTTGACTTTCTAAAAACTTCAAACGCGTTTATCTCGAAACCATTTTTTCCAATCTAACTGAAATCCCCTTGATCGACTATCCGACTTGATCTAATGATTCGATTTTCCTCATCTAAAAACTGCTCGAATGTATTTGATTTTCTGTATGCCTTGAACTAACAATTTGCATAAATAGTTATTTATTTTTAATTTTTAAATGTGGTTGAAATTAAAGAAAGGTGCAAAAAATTGAACTTTTTACTTCAAATATTCATTGTGCAAGAATTTTTCGTTTAAATTTTTGAGTCTAGTTCAATGCACAGACAATTTTGTTATCTTTAAGTAATGACAATGCTTTTTGATTTCAGTCCACTACAAGAGGCTGCAGGATTACAGTTCTCGAGCGATGTTTGGCGCGCAGAGGCCTACGGAAATCGCCATTTTGTAGCCGCCATTTTGAATTTCATCAAGTTTTTTAACTTTTTAAACTCCTAAATAATAGACGAATTTAATAGTCAAAACCGGAAGTTTGTACGCCTTTTCATTATCCCACAAAAAAATGACAAACTTTGCCTTATTTTTGCCCAAATCCAGGGGAGCCTTCCCTTAAGTCGCAAATAAACGAATTGTGGGTTTAAATCTAATAGGGTTAGTACCCATTTCATTTAAAAATATTCACGTTTGTTATAGTTGTGGTACAAAATTGACTGTATTGTTTTATTTATTTATTTAATTTAATTCAAAGTCTATGGTTTGCGATATACAATTTGCAAGTAACTTGGAAAAATTAATTTTTTTTATCGCTGTCATTAATTCAAGTCAGAAATAAATTTAAAAAATGTACTGTTAATTTAAGTGAATTAATCAAAATGTATAAATATCATGTTTGTATTTCTTAATTCAATTAAAAGGCCAACTAGTTTCGAAACCACTTGCAATTAACAATTAAAAACTATCCACCCATACCTAACTAGTTTTGGAACTACGAGTACTTGTTTAGCAACTGATTTATAAATATTTGTATATTTGACTAGTGGCTAAGCGACGCTGGTGAGGAAAATTTACGGGTGTCTAGATCATCGCTACATTAAACCTCACTTGTTTAAAGTAGCGTTCGAAGATCATTGATTCGAATCAGTTGTAGTCAAAGAACGAGTTGACAATTGGTCTCAAACTGCAAGCTGTAACGTACACACACGCACACGAAGCCAACGGCTGCCACAAAGTTTTATTGAAAGCAACATCTCGTATTGCACTAAATTACTAATATACTACAAGAAACGTACTTTTACCCGAATAACTAACAACTTCAAGCGAAATTTCTTAGTACAATTTGATCTGTTGTTGTAAAGAGCCTACGATTGACTGCCATTCCGCTGCTGCTTGTTGGAGGAACCGCCGAGCGCTCGCGACAACAGAGCTTTGTTGGAAAGCCCGGCCTAAAAAACCCCTTCATTACTGTTCGTCACGACTGAAATGTAAAGCTACTCATATAATTATTCATCACAAGCGACTGAGAGCTTTGTAGGCGATCTTAGTGTGCTTTGAATGCACGCTATAGATGGCACTCATTCATTTTCATTCATTTTTTATTTAAACGAGGATTCACTGATTTACTGGTATCCGTTCCGGACACTACCGTTAAGCATTATGTCAGAGGGCGATTTGAGCACTTGAGTTGCTCTTACTAAATTCAGTGTATGTCATGAATAGGTCTCTCCCTCGGTTTCGTCCCGTTCGTATGTTTGCCTCACCTGCTTTACGCCCAATTACCATTAGTAGCACGCCTGCGTTTTTCTTCACTAACACATGCATGTATGCAGTGGCTCACACAGAGTTTTTTTTTTGGTTCAAACCGCCCCAAAAACAAAAATTGGTTGTACAAAATATGGTTTCAAATGGTGTTGGTCTCAAAAGTTGTACGCAAACCCCACAAATAAAATCCTGTGTGTGCCACTGCATGTATGTACATACGATTATATACATAAATGCTTACTAAGCAAAAGTAAAATCACTAATGTACCAGAGCGGTTCGTTTACCATATGTCTAAGCTTGGTTCATGACGCTCTTGATTTGTTAAAATCGATCAGCTGCTAATGCAGCAAACAGCGAGAATTTAGTTGCGCACCTAAAATGTCATTTTGAATATCCCGGGATTTTGATGAAGTTTGTTGTTTTTAACTTTTGAATACAAGAGAATTTTAGAATGCTAATATAACATTTAAGTATGAAGACAATGTTTTGTTATTAAATAAAATTAAATGTTTGACACGGTGGCACAAAAGTTCACCTGGCGCAAAAGTTGTCACTCAGTGTTCTTTGGCTCTAATTTTTTTATGAATGAATGAATAGGAAGGATTTATTCAATCATTCATTCATACACAAATTAGTGCCAAAGAACACTGGGTGACAACTTTTGCGCCATCCTGTATATTATACAAAAGTTTTAACTAATTTAAACAAAAATTGTTTGATTTCTATATACGAATGTTATGAAATTTTTTAAAACCAAATTAACAGTTTTCTAGTTTAATCGTTGACTGTGATGTAGCTTATTCAGAATAAGTCATATACAATTTTATAGAGACCAGTCACGAAACTTAAAATTATACAGTGGTATACTTAAATAACAAGTTAAATTGTTTACATTTCTACTTACTTTCGTTAAGGAATCAAAAAGACATTTTATTGAAAGTTGATGAAAGTTATTGACTTTCTTGCTTGTGGTTTCATTCTTAAATAGTTAATTTAATAATGATTAAAGCCGGCAAGGCTTCATATGCAAAACTAAATAGATTTGAATTTATTGCTTTTGGGAACATCCAATAGACTTCACACTGTTTGGATAAATTGTGAGTCAAAACTATACAGTAGTGGTTCTCAAACTTTTTTCTATTCTATACTAGTAGGGCCCTGCGGCTTTGCACGCAAGCTTGAAGTCAATGGGCCCAATAAATCAAGTTTCTTCATAATACACTCTATGGGCGATGCCACGCCTCTTTCATGTAATGCCCAATCCATTCCTCCAGTCGAAGGGTGTGACCCGGTTTCATTGATATGCGACTTTCAGTTCCAAAGTTACGCGGAAAATTTCACTCACAAAAAAAAAGCCTTGTTCAATGTCAATAAAAGTTTGCCAGTAGAATGACACATCTATGGGACGATGGTATACAAAACTTGAAACCTTTCCAACTTATTGTTGCGAAGCTATTCCACATTAAAAATTTGGGTTCTATGGGCGGTGCCATGCCCCTCGTCCAATACCCACCCCACTCTCCCTGTCGAAGGGCGCATCTAAATCGTAAGTTTGTGTCAAATCTCTTTGATGTGTGGTTTGTAGTTCCAAAGTTATTCAAAACATTTGAGTTGCTTAAAAAGTGCCACGCCCCTTGTCAAACGCTCACAAAGTTTTACCAGTGAAACGGCACATCTTAACGGTGGCTCAATTCGATTTCGGCCGATTTCTCATTCCGAAGATATTTCATATTGAAAATTGAAGTTGTATGGGCAGTACCATGCCCCCTTATCAAAAACCCACCCCATTCCCTCTGTCGAAAAACACAACTAAATCGTAATTTTGTACCGAGTGTCATTGATGTGAACGCTATAGTTCCTAAGTTACACCGGCATTTAAAAAGTGCCACGCCCCTTGTCCAACGCCCATTAAATTTTAGCAGTGAAACGGCACATCTAAACGGTGGCCCCGTACCAAATTTTATTGCTGTCCGACTTCTCATTACGAAGATATTCCATATTGAAAATTTAAGTTGTATGGGAGGTGCCATTCAGCAACATACTGTTACCAGCATTCAGCAACATACTGTTGTTATACGAATACCAGTTCTAGTGGGCTAGTACGTATCTCTGGATTGTGCAATTTAAAATAAAAACACACTTAATTTCTCAAACGTAGTCAATAAAAACCAACAGTCACTTTATTTCACAAATTTCACACTTCACTGTCTTTACACTTAAGTATTTGCTCAATTACTCCGTATGGCACCTTCACTAGTCAAAATCAGACTGACTCGCTGCGCCGCACCCGGCTGCCTTGTATACCTGTCCGGCCATCGCGCAGATCGTTCTCGCACGTTCCGGAGTGGACTAATGGGCCAGTTACTCATGACATAACTTAGTTTTACTTGTCAGCTGACACGACCTGGCATACCCGAAAGCTGTACAACTGGTTACCCGAGACATAGAACATAAACTTAGAACTTAACCGTAAACTTAGAAATCTGTTTCGTTTTGGTTTCTAAGTTTATGTTCTATGTCAAACGCAAAAAATGTTGCCACTCTCTTCGGAATGAATTTAAAAGTAAACAAATTAAAATAATTTGTAAAATATACAAAATGGATTGCAATTTTTATTAGTTTCGTAAATATATTAATAATTGTAGTCGTTGGATGCTCAAACATTTAATAATAGCAAGTAAAAAAATGTCGCGAAAAGTTTGAATTTGATTGTTCACGAGATGGAGAAATCGAAGTGGCAATATTGTCACAAAGGAAAATCAGCTGATTTTTAAGTTTATGTTTACGGAAATAAAGTTTTGAGTAATCGCTCAAATTTTCTAAGTTTATGTTTATGGTTAAGTTTATGTTCTGTGTCATGAGTAACTGGCCCATAAAGGTTTCCATGATGATCGCGACCATCATTGCCAGTTTGGACTTAAAGTTTCCATCATTGCCAGGTTGGCCTAAAAGTTTCCCTTATTCTCGCGGCCGTCGTTGCCAGATTGAGTTATAGCACGGCGCGTAGCGACAGGTTTGCTTTGCACAGCGACAGACTGTCTTATCATTACACTGCCCACCACTTAGACTTGTTCGTCCCGAACAAGTGCAGAGGTTCCGCTGTGATAAGGCGCCAGGCGGTCCAAATGGACTACCTTCAGCGTAGCGCCTTTATTGCTGCAACGTTGAATCCTGTATACCACGTCGTTTATCCTAGTCACGACTTCGTAAGGTCCTTCCCATGACGCTTGAAGTTTCGGAGACAAACCTTTCCTCCGCTGCGGGTTGTAGAGCATTACCAGATCGCCTTCTTGGAACCCTGTTGAGTTGGCCCGCAGATCATATCGGGCTTTCGCCTTATCGCTGACGAGTTTGGTGCGGCTCCTTATGAACTGGTGAATTTCCTCCAGTTCCGCCCGCTTATTGACCACGTAGTCAGTCCTAGCGCCTCTCGTCGTGCTGACTACCCCGAACTTCAAGTCAGCGGGTAGCCGCAACAAAGGAGTGGTACGAGTTTTCTTTATCCCCAGCAGCTCACACACTTCCTTGAATACCGCAGACTCGAAATTCCGACCTTGATCTGAGTGCAACTCCAACGGAACTCCGAACCTGGCTACCCAGTTGTTTACCAGCTTTTCCGAGATCGTAGTGGCCTCCTGGTTAGGAATAGGGTACACTTCGGGCCATTTGCTGAAGTAATCCATTACCAACAGCACATATTTGTTGCCTTGAGTGCTGACTGGGAATGGGCCAGCGACGTCCATAGCAATGCGCTCGAAGGGCGCTCCCACGTTGTACTGCTGCATGCGGCCCCGAGCCCTTCTTGTCGGACCTTTCGCGGCTGAACATCGGTCACAGCTCTTAATCCATTCGGCTACCGACTCCTGGCATCCTACCCAGTAGAATCGTCTTTTTATCTTGGCGACGGGTTTTGGTGATGCCCAGGTGCCCTCCACTGGAGTCGTTATGGTATGCCTCGATGACCTCGTTGATTCTGCATTTCGGCACTACCATTAGGGGGTTGCTGGTCCGACCATCCGCGCTCTCCCATTCGCGGTACAGGCATCCTTCTTTCAGCCGCAGACTTTTCCACTGTGCCCAGTAAGCCTTAGCGATCGGGCTGTCACCGGTCATCTCCTCCCAGTCTGGACGTGCGCCTTGCTCCTTGCCTTCGACGATTTTTGCAAGATCCGCATCCTCACGCTGGTCCTTTTGTAGCCTCTCCGCAGACCATTCTTCCTCTGGCATAACGCTTACCAACCGGACGTCCACTATCTGTTCTTTGCTTCCGGCTCGCGAGCACTGCCTGCATTCGACTTTGCACGGATGGAGTGGCAGCGCGTCAGCACATCTTGGTGACGCCTGTTCTCCGGAACGCTTCTCTCGCAGATGGCAGTCTCGTGAAATGTGGCCTTGCTTGCCACATCGCCAGCAACTGATTCTAGATGACATTGCCCGCAGCCTCGTTGGTACCTCTGAGCTCACTGGTTGGCTTTGCGTGGCACGTCCAGATTCGACTCGACGCCTTTCCGGTACTCACAAGGTACTCACACGAGTCTCCGGGTCAAGAATGCCTTCGATAAACGCCTCGATCTTCAGCCTTTCCAAAACTTCCATGCTGAATTCTGGGTAGGTCAGTGGTACCAGCCGCTCAATATCTGCCGCATACGTCTGCAGCGCCTCGTTGGCTCTTTGTCTACGGTTCTTCAGCTCGCAGTAATGCACCATTTTGTTGTGCTCGTCACTGTATTTGGCTGCCAGCGCCCTTATGACGGTCTCGTAATCACCTCTCAAACTTTCCGGCACTGTTTTTATTACTTCAACCGCCGGACCTCTTAGAGCTAGTATCAGTCTCCGACCTTTCCTGATATCGGTCCACTGATTTTCCAGAGCAGCCAGGTCGAACTGTAGCTTGAATGTATCGAACGACGTAGTACCATCATAAGTAGGCACTTCTATGGCAAAACTTTCCTCACCAGACCGCACCCTTGCTCGCAGCTGAATCTCTCTAAGCCGCTCGTCGATTTTCCTGTTCATCGAGTCTTCCAGACTATCAACTCGTTTGTTCAGGGAATCATCCAGGTCGTCAACTCGTCTGTTCAGGGATTCACCCATTTCGTCAACTCGTTTGTCCCAATTGTCTATTCGCGTCTCGAGATGCTCAACTTTCGCGTTCAGCCTATTGGAAATTTCCTCCACCTTCTGCTCTATGCGCGCAGAATTTTCCGCCATTTCTCGATTTGCAGTCTCGACTTTTGCCGAAATTTCGAGATTCGTAGTTTCCAGTTTCGCTGCCATCTCTTGATTCGCAGTTTCCATTTTCCGTTTGGAAGCCTCAAACATGCCTTTTATTGCGACCATTAGCTGGCTCATGTCCATGGCTTGTGGTGGCGGAGCCGCTGCAGCCGTACTTTGCATCGATGCAGCACCCGCAGGCGATTTCTCCACTTTGCCCGACGCTTCCAAACACAGTCAATAAAAACCAACAGACCAACAGGACTAAAGGTTTCCATGATGATCGCGACCATCATTGCCAGGTTGGACTAAAAGTTTCCATCATTGCCAGGTTGGCCTAAAAGTTTCCCTTATTCTCGCGGCCGTCGTTGCCAGATTGAGTTATAGCACGGCGCGTAGCGGCAGGGTTGCTTTGCACAGCGACAGACTGTCTTATCGTTACAATACATTCAGCTAATCAGCTGTCTAGTTTTTGAGGTTTATAGCCTATTTCCACCGAGCGCTTAAATGCATTTAAGGGCTCTGTTAAGCTTGAGAACTGTCAAGCGTTTCCACCAAAACTGAGTTAACTCCAACAGCTGGTTTTTGTTTACATTTTTAGTTGGTCAAGCCAAATTCTGCATTTATTTCTCGGCAGCCACAGCTTACCCATCGCCGCCATCTCCTTGTATACGTATGTATGGTTTCTTGGAGCCCCTCTACTGCAAGAAAATCAATTAGCTTTCCTTCTCAACAGTCTAGGAATGTCTGCGTTTTCATATTTGTGAAAATTTATTTCATTTGTCAATGTTTATTTCATTTATGAAAGTTATCAGCTGATTGACACCAGAGCTGTCTGAATTTTTAATGTCAAGAGGGTTAGTGAGAAGTTCCACGTTTTTTATTTTCTCTTTCAGCATTTATTATTGGCAAATAATAGAAGTTTTGACTTTGATTATGACAGACGATATGTATTTTTGCGAAAAATTCAGTAAAAAGTAATTGTCTTAGCAAAAGATCGTCCACACCGAACGCAATTCCAATCCCCTCTTTCGTTTGTGTTCGTACGGCTCTTGCAGCGCCGTAAAGCATGCTATCAAAATTTGAACATTTGTCAGTATTGCTCCAGCTTTTAACATAACATATTCTTTTAGACGTCTGTAAACGACAAAACTGAGTTAACTTAGTTTTGAAAGTGAGTTAACTCACTTTGATACAAAAACAATTGCATGGGAATTAGAGCATTTAAATGCGATGTTAAATGCATTTAAGCGTTAATTGCATTTAAGGCACGGTGGAAATAGGCTATTAGTCTCGTGGGACCAACAAACAAACATACATTAATTTTTATATACAATATACAGATATTTGCTGCAATGACTCACACAATTTTTTTATATCCATATTGTTTTGCACAAATATACCACAGTTAATGTCATGATGACAGACGTTACAGACATTGGGCATTGCAGGAAGGCGTAAAAGGTGGGCGTGGTCAACTTTATAAATCCTATGTTTACCGCTATGAAACACAGAATCATTTTACATTAACATTAATTAATTTCAGACATGTACCGTAGCTTTGTTTTGTTAGTTTAGTGGGCGCGGAAAGTGGGTGTGGCCAATTATATTATAGCCTATGTTTGCCGCAATGACACGCTAAATCGTTTGACACCTATATTGCTGTGACAATTATTCATGACTGATTTGTTATTATAGTGGGCGTGGCGAAAAGGCATATCAGGTGGGCGTGGTCAATCTTATATATCCTATGTTAACATCAATGAAACACGGAATCATTTGATATTTATTCTGATTTACCGACATGTACCGTAGCTTCGTTTTGTTAGTTTAGTGGCAACGGAAAGTGGGCGTGACCGATTATATAATAGGTTATGTTTGGCGCAATGACACGCTGAATCGTTTGATACCCATATTGCCTTACAAAACCATACCATAGATGAGTTTTGTTACCATAGTGGGCGTAAGAAGGGGCGTGATCATTCTCATATAGCATATGTACCATTCGCTCAGATAAAAAAATGTTTGGTGTTTATTTTATCCAAATCGGTTCAGTGGTTTTTGCCTGATTGTGGCTCAAAAAAGTCACACTTGTTTTTATATAATAGTAGTAGTAGTATAGATTTTTTTCTGCTGGTCGGTTTGCAATGTATTGATCTGGACAACGTTTACTTTCAACAAGACGGCGCTACGTGCCACACAAGCAACGAAACCATTGCTCTTTTACGGGAAAAGTTTCCGGACCGTGTTATCTCTGGAAGAGGTGATCACAATTGGTCACAGAGATCTTGTGATTTAACACCTTGCGACTTCTTCCTTTGGGGTCACGTGAAAGATAAGGTGTACGCCAACAGCCCAGCGTCGATTCAAGACCTCAAAGATATAATTCGTGAGGCTATCGAGGACATAGGGCAGCCACTTTGCGATTTGATTATGGAAAATTTGAATGCTATGTGCACTACATGTCCACCGAAAATTTTACACAATAACAAATACTGATAAATATTCAACAGATTGTTATAGTCATAAAACAAAAAAAATGTGTAAAAGCATGAGCGAAAAGGGTTGCCATTCGTTGGAGGGGATTGCATATCGTCTATTGCCTGCTAGCGGTGGTGATAATTTTCGTAAATTCGCTTTTAACTGTAAAAATCCTGAATAATAGGAAGTTTTCGAGTTCCGATTTGATAGTTGAATTAGTCAATAAATGCAAACTTATACTCGTAGAGTAGGAATTTACATATTGAAATTTTTATATTCAAATATTGTAAGTGCAAACGAAATTAAATGCCCTAAGATTTCAGGACTGCCAAAAAGAGCCACCTGTGACACTGGGACTCGGGATCCCAGTTATGTGCATTGTAATTCGTGTAGGCTTAAAAGTTCCCAGCTGTTTCGGCTAGAACACTTCCATTCCATACAGATCGGCTGAGTGTGCACGTGAAGTGGCCAGCCAGCTTGGTCGGCGAAAACACGGCAACGCGTAAAGTTTCAGCGCTATTTCTCTATTTTTTAAAGCATGAGCTACTGCCACCAGGGCAGTGAAAGTCCCCAAACCCATTCGCGCATATAAATAGGTATGTATGTGTACACACACCCCCACCCACACGCATTTATACTCGTATATTCGTGCTACACCTGCGAATACAGTCAAGGAATTCTTGGAGCTACGGTACATTGTGGTTTGATAGCGCGTCCAACAGTTTGTTTTGAAAATGTTTTGTTTATGCTTTTTGCTTTCGGCTGCGCATGTCTAGTGAGAGGACGGCCTGCGAGAGACTTCAAAGTGTTCTTTTACTACGAGTACAACAAACAATACGCTGTGTTGGGTTGTCGAAAATTGTCAAATATTGCATTGAAGGTAAATGAAGAAAAGTGCGAGCGACATTTCTGAGTTTATACGCCGTATTGTTGAAGTCGCTTGGGATTTGGCACAGTGCTTTGGGGTTTTCGGTAACTTGGGCGCTTGTTTAACACCATTTGAATTGTTTCATGGACATAGAGTTGCACTATACGGAAACATAAACTGATAAAGTGATTAATGTAAAATGCAAATTTATTCTGATTTGTCCTTCTCGTTTTCCTTATCTTTCCGACTTTTAGAGGAAGTAAGTATGTAGAAATATTATGCTGAATATTTTGAAGTAAAACTATCGTAGATAGTTTTTTGTGTAAAAATTAAAGTAACGTTTGATATTTGTTACAGTTGTTATGGTGTTTAATGAAATTGAGTTTTTCAAACATTATGAATATAAATATAAAAAAGGTCCGCGTTTACGGACTTACGATTACCGACGGTTATAACAAAGATAACCTGTGACGGTTTAGGTTTTTTGTCATTTCAAATGAAAATTTCAAGGTCCTGGCAAGGGAAGCAGAAAGGGTTAAGATATAACTAACAGCCTTTTTAAACGATGTATTGAAATTTCAATTGCCTTAGGTGTGTTTAAGTCTTATACCCACTTACTGAAAATTTATGACTATTTATGTTTTTCATTTAATTCACTTTACACACTTTCACTTGGTCGCAGTAAAAAAGTACTGACATCTTATCTCTTAAAATTTGAATGGTATATCTGTTCATATCTGTGTTTTCGCTGTGGTAAAAACTATCATTTGCCAACAGGCATAAATGGGCCAAGTGCAGTTCCGTCCCCAATTTTCATCAGAATCATTTTTATGACAAATTCATTGTGAAAGAAAGAAAATAAAAATATACTTAATTTCAAAGCAATTTCTATGAAAATTCATAAAAAAATGTTGTCAATAAGCTTGTGCAAATTTAGTATCTACTATTCAGCTTATATTAAAATTTTGAGGTATTGGGGAAATTCGTCGAATATTAATCCGCTCTGAACTTAAACGGCGCAATCGAATAATTCACTGCAGTTTGTTTTAAATCGAGCGTATTTTACGTCTTGACAAGATATATGTAGGCACATTTATTTTCATGTAGCTCCCACAAGGTTCGCCGAAAGTTGTGCTCCATCCGCAAGTGCTCATCACTTGTGACACAATGTGGCCAACACAGTATTGACCCTGCAACCCAAATGGCCCATTCATGCTTTTTCCACGCTCTATATCGCCCGGAAAATGCCGTTCTCTGCGGCATTCATCGCGCAGCCGAAAAGCGTGGTGAATTTTGCTTATAAGCGTGGTGGCTTCTGCGGACAGGAGTTTCATGCAAAAACCCTGAATCTGCCCGTAGCGGAATTAGTCTGCGAAGGATTCCCGACGAAAACATTTCGAAGACGTTCTACGCGCGACAGATATTCCCCGTTAGAGGTTTTCCAAAGGGAAAAAAGTTCAAGTGGTTTTTATTCACGGTCCAAGTGTCAAAAGTGAAGAAGAAAAATTGCCTGCTACAAGTGAGAATCTCCTCAACCTTAAGCATCAACACACCGGCGACAACGGCCCGAATTACTGACAACGGTATTTTTAAATTAATTCATGTACAGTCTTAGATATTTCTACGTCTGGATTTGTTGTCGCAGAAAAACTGTGTTGTGGAATGAGGCAATTGCGCTGCGAACAGTGAAATGGATTCAATGCTTATCCAATTATGGCTTCATTGTAGAAATCCAAATCCGATGAGAAACTTTTAGCTCATTTAAAAAATATATTGATTTAAATTTATTTCAAACAACTTCACTACACAGGTTTTATTTTACGATCTATATGTAAGATATAAAATGAAAAAAAATTTGTATGTAATACAAAACTAGTCTTCATACTTTCTTACATTAAAAAAAAAATAACGGTTATAATATTTGTGGGCACTCGTTTGGCAAAATCGCTTTAACCTTGAGTTGAGATTATAAACAGCGATTCAAGCGCCCTTGATTTCGGATACCTGGCAGCCTCACGCGTTCATGTTGTGCTGTCCTATTCTTTCAACACGAATGACATAATACTTGTGCATAATTGCACTGCACGTATTACATAAAACATGTTGCATTGAGACAAATCAAATCGGAACAATATCTCAGAGGAAAAGTTTTTTTGGTTGCGGTTTACGCTATGAAAACTGTTTATGCAGGGACATGAACTTGAGGGGCTTGACATACGTTAAATAAACATAAATTTTTTGTACATAGTAAGTTTTGTAATGCACTTAATATAGATACGTGTTGTATGTTCCTAGTTATGTATAGTCAAAAATTTGCTTTTTACGCTTTAAGTCAATTCTAAGCAGGATTTTAAAAACTTGCCTTGAAAATTTCAGTGGATATTTTAATAGACTATCCTCAACTCTTTTTAATGAATACGTAGTTTTCTAAATTCGGAAGTATTAAATATACGAATGGTTTTGTTCTCTTTCTTCGAACTGCACTTTAAATAATCCACAACTTAAGTTCTTAAAGTTCATTCAGATATTTTGATGTATTTCAAGATACTACTTAATTGCAGAACAAATAAATGGCAAATTACTTGTGAATTAAATAAAAGGAAATGAAAAAATGCTGGCCATAAAAATTAGAAAGCGAGCATAAAGGGAATCACTTGAGTAGGTTCGTGTTTCGGAAATGTGCAGAAAACACACTTTTCTAGCATTAGGCTCTGAAAGTAATTGACTAAAATGGGGTTTTCACGAGTGTTTATTTACTATTTCTGCATATTCAACACAGCATAAATATAACATGAAAACTTGTAAACAGCACTTAAAATAATAACGTTTCTAGTAAGAGGTGTAAACTGAGAAATATTTTTTTGAAAAGCGATAATAGTTTTTATTTGAATCCAGAGAGCAGAGTGCTCACAAAATTGTATGCATCTATTTGAATTTTTGGCAGTAGTTTCTCAATTATAGGTAGTACTTAGTTACGTAGGGGTTTTTTGATTAAATGGAAACTTTTTCTGCTATAAACAATTTACTGACAATTTCTGGGCCAAAAAGCGATATATTGTTTTGCGAGTGCACCATCGTTACCAAATTTGATCCAAAAAAAATTTCTACGTACTACCATAGCCATAGAACATAGATTGTTAAGTGTTATGGGGTCTTGTTCCAGGTCTTTTCGTTTAAGTTTGCCATTTTTTCGGCCGCTAGAGAGTTACCCTTTAATATAAATTAGAGGGCGTTTTCTGCGACAATACCACATTTACATATGTGTATGGTCTAGTTAAATATATGTATATATCTATATACATATGCAACTAGATACTTTTCAAACAAACAGGTTTTACGAGTCTTAACCAAACTTGCCACTTGATGAGCTTTTTCTCAATTTACATAGATACTTAAAATGAGTGTAATTAATTAAATACTTTCAAATTAAATCCCGCAGTCTCATTGTACGAGTATTAGGCAACATCAGCTGTTATCTTGTCCCAGGGCTGAGGAAGCAGCGCTAGAACGTTGCGGGCCCTGCTAAGTAGTCTGTCATTTTAGGCGTTAGAATTGAATAATACCTGTAATTCAATTGTTCATATCAGCTTATTAACTTTTAAATTATTAACTTTTTAAATTATTCAATTTAACTTTTTTCAATTCAATGCCAACTAATGAACTTGAATTTATTATGAAAACCCTTGAGTGATGTCTGCTGCAATTGGCGGTTATCATTGTCGAAGTGTGTTACATTAAAGCAAATAAATGCAACTCCACCAAAAGCTTAAAAAGCACAAACTTTTAAGCAAAATGTAAATTTTCATACAATTTTTATATATAGCATATAAATCTGTTCAGCTTTTTAGAAGCTCCATATTCGGGGATGACTGCACTTGGGCAGTTGAGGTTGTCCAAGCCATTCAAAAAGGGGGAACTAGGAGCGTCTTAACCCGGCGTTGGTGTGGTGGAAAAAAATTACGTTATTGGTGTGGTGGGGTATGACATACCCCACAACTTTATATAGCAGCAACCTCACGAAACAACACAAATGTAAAAGAAAGCAATTATATATTATTCTTAATTTACTTTTACGTAAGAAAATACAAAAACACTTCATGTGCAAGCAATTTGTAAAAGAAAGTAACAAATTTTACAAAACTAAACGAAAAATACTAATATTTATAAGTTGACTCCATATAATGGGGTTTAAAAAAATGTGTTTATATAATTTTCCAAAAAACATAGTCAGTTTTAAAAACGAAATACATATAGTCATGTGACATTACATTTTTGGTGGCTACCCTGAAAGAGTAGCGAATTACAGGGTCTCAAAATTAGCGCATTTTTCGCAAGTCGTATGAGGTTTTTGCTCTCGGACAAACTGAACATCATTTGCTGTACTGACGACGTTTTGGTACAGCTTCGCCTTATCTCAAGGATTTACAGAATCATGATGATGTAGAAAAATAATGATATTTTTTTTAATATATGATACGATGAAAACGATTGTCGTATGTGCTATTAAAATCAATGGAACATACGACATTCGTTTTCTACGGCGACGAAATGCGCATACTGAACTGGGAGCTTTTCTTGCACGTAGCAGTTGGTACTTGCCTCTTACGGTGAATTTTTGAATAAATCGATGACTACTAGATCATTGAAAATATCAATTTGAATTAAAAATCATTTACACAAAAAGTTACGTTATTGGTGTGGTGGGGTATGTCATACCCAGTGTTGTGAATAATATATTTAAGTAGTGTAACTAATTACGTAGTATATTACTTTTGCTTTAAAAATGTAGTGTAACTACATAGTTACTTTTCTCATAAGTAATCACATTCAGTAATATTACTACTTTTTTCAAGTTACTTATTACAATATTACTTTTTAGTCAACAAAGTTCTCATTTTCATGTAAAACAGCAACACTGATAACATGATTAAGATCTATTACAATTATACAACGCTGCACTTGTTCATACTAAACATAGCTCCCGTGTTTCATTTCCAACTGAGTTTGGTAGTGGAGAAAAAGTTAACATTTGCAAGCAAATTCAAGCGGTTTTAACAAAAAAGGCAACGAAATTCAAATTGTAATTCAAAATGAAATAATCATTTAACCTGATTGTTTTTTTGCAGAATGACTACTTTTAATAGCTGGAAATTCCGCAAATATTTCGATTTGTTGACGGAAGCAACCGACTTGCAAACTGCTGCAGTCAAAAATATAAAAGTATGCTACAAATTGTGAGCCAGAAAAAGTGACCCTATCTACTTAAACATAAATTTTTTTTTTTAAATAACTAAACAAGTGCCTGAAGTTTTATAAAATAAATATCAAATATGTAAAAAAAAATCTTCGTTTATTTTTTTGGAAAAAATCTGTAGAAATCGTGTATTTTTAAAATAATATATTACTTTTTGTGATACATTACTTGACATTTCCAGTAATAAGTAATGTAACGATATTACTTTCAAATGTCAGTAATGTGTAATAAGTAAATGTTACTGGCAAAAGTAATAAGTCCCAACACTGGTCATACCCCAATGAACTTTAGCGGGATGTGACTGAAATCTGGTCACACTCAAGTTGTTTTAGGAAAGCAAATGTGTATGGTTGGACTATTATAAACAGCTACTATTTAGAAGCGATAGTGCCCACACAAAACTGATATCCGTATTATTTACAAAATACAACCTCTGGGGTATGGTATAGCCCACCACACCAATGCCGGGTTAAGAGTGCCGGACAATGGCAAATATGGAATCCAACAGTCTCTCAATATTGACACAATTCATTGAGGCAATGGTTCCAACTGCAAAGGCTTAGTGGATTGACATGAAGTCTGCACATACGATGGCCTATTAAAATCGCTACAAATGTTGTGCGCTTCGGACGATAAGTGGTTTGGAGCACCTGAGATTGAGTAGTTTTGAAGTTAATTTCCGATAGGTTAGTCCTTTGTTTTGTAAGATCTTCTGCTATGCATTTACCTTTGTTGTTGCTGTAGCCTTGTACGTTGTTCGCATAAGGAAGTTTACCTCATTCAGTATTTCAAGAAAATATGTACATATGTACCAACAATTAATATGTCCAATTAAGATAACTAAGTATAAATGTATGTCGTAATGAATTGAACCAATCCGTATTTGAGTTAATGGGCCTACTTTGCAGGTGACAAAATAATACTTATATTAACTTGTTTAATATATTAAATTTTTATATTTTAACATTTCCGCTTAACTTTTCGCACAAATTGTACATATACATATGTATATATGCAAGTACTTAATATGTTCTTTTGTTTTTCTTACAGCACTCTAAAAAGGCTTCATATCTCAGTGATTCCGTTTAAAATTTTAAAAGTCAATATCAGTATTATATAAAGTGAAATTTGGTAAGAGACACCTGCCAGTTATCCAGCAACAAAAAGGTAATTAACGTTTAATTAATTCAGTAAAAAAAACTGGTAATTAAATATAAACTTGTAACTTTTTGGCCTAAATGAGTTAACAGTTTATTTATCTGAACAATTATATATAATTCAACTCTTCAAACTGTTGAATCATACTAACTTGATTTGATTTTTACTTCTGTTAGTTAGGCGCCGCTTATGGGATGGTAAAATAATGTTAATGAAAAGCTTTTGGGCAAGGATATTTAAGACGCAATCAAATAGCT
This sequence comes from Melieria crassipennis, assembly GCA_963668005.1. NCBI lineage: Eukaryota > Metazoa > Arthropoda > Insecta > Diptera > Ulidiidae > Melieria > Melieria crassipennis. Next base: position 31,537,436 of record OY764963.1, on the reverse strand, counting down.
CGCTTATGAATGATTTCAAGAAATAAACTGAATGTTTTCGGCTCGATTTTGAAAGAAACCAAGCACAACTATTAATTGTTGAATCTATTAATGAAAATTGCTTGTTTAATTAAATGAGGGTGACCTTAAAATCGTTTCAAAATACCAACGATTTTATGTGCAAAACAAATTGGGCGAATTCTTTCCACGCTGCATGCAATAAAATGTGGCAAAATCAAAGGCCCGACCATTTTCACATTCCAATTGTAAGTTCAACCAATAAACATTTACCTAACGGAAGTGGCAAGCGAAGTGATAATTTTCCAATTAATCTGTTCCACGTATTTGTACATAGTTTCGGCCACGCCGTTCAATATAATAAACAAATTTACATAAAACACATTTTGTCCAAAATACGCACAGCGACTCAAAACAGCAAAAATTAAAACGAAACCAATAAATGAAAATAAATAAGGCACATAAAAGTATATACCTACATATCATATGTACGTATTATAAAAATCCCCCTAGCGAAGTTGTTTTAAGTTTGCGGCTGATTTCCGTGCACCAACAAAGAAACACAAATAGTGGGGAAATCAGAAAACATTGCGATTAAAAAGCCGAAAGACAAACAACAACAGCGCAAAACCAACAGTACAATAAAGTTGAGTAATAACTTAAAAAGCGCGCATTTTTTGCTGCACCCTACGCTTGATCCAGGCTTAATAGTTTTGACTTTTCTGAAAAGACAAATAGTTACATATTTTACATTTACATATTTCTTTAATGTGGGTGGGTTGAAGTGGAATGAATGCCAATTTGATCACAGAAAATATAGAAAGTCTTCGAATGGGAGCCAACCACATACGCAAATAGACTGGTGGACTGGTAACGTCGCACAGTGTCTCGTCTCCATACAAGCTGCGGACAAAAATGGAAAAAATTCTCGCAGAGCAACCAAATTTTCTACATATAGTTTTGGGAGCAATTAAATAATATGCTGCGAAAATGGGCGTAATCCGACCATAACCACGCTCACTTTCCATAGTAAGTAAAATTTTAAATTAGCATAACTTCTGTTTTATGAAAGATAGTGCAACGGAATTCGGTGTATGCACTTTATTTTTTAACACAAAAGAATGGTAAAAAAATGAGCGCAGTCAGACCATAACCACGCCCACCTCCCATAGTAAGCAAAATTTCAAATTAGCATAACTTCCTTTTTATGGAAAGTAGTGCAACGGAATTCGGTGTATGCACAAAAGAATGGTAAAAAAATGAGCACAGTCAGACCATAACCACGCCCAACTCCCATAGGAAGTAAAATTTCAAATTAACAACTTTTGTTGTTCTATAGAAGGTAGCAGTACCTCTCAAAGCTTTCCTCAAATTTCAGCGCCTGTCTACCACGGCTCTATGTAAATTTGTATAATTATTTAATTAATCTATATAGAAGGGTATTTATAAAAAACCTACACATACAAAAACAGCATTAGCCCTGCAGGTGGAGGCCCTAAATTTGGTAAATTTTAATTCAAATAGCCACAAGCTTTGCTTTTGTTCATGATTAATACATATCAACGCCCGTCTTTAAAAGAAACAACGTCAACGTATCTTTAAAAGAAGTTATAAGAAATTCAAGTTTTTTGACCGCTTTAATAATCACTTATAAGCAATAAATTACTCCGGATTATGTTAATACATACTTTTTGGAGTAATTAATGGTTGAAAGTAAAAAAGTGTTTTTTTACGTTTTTTAAACTTTTTCCACCAAATTTAATGTGCTTTGTTAGAAGAAAACCGAAAAACGTAATGTATAAATTTAACAGGAATCGACCGTTATTTCAAAAGACAAATTAAGTATTGCCATACAGGAAAAACTCCAAAATTTTATTTAATATATAACATGACTATATTGGTCCATAAATTATATTTTTATTTGATTCTTCGTTTAGCATAAAGAATTATCCAAAAACTTGTAAAGAATGCGTATTTTCTAACATCAACTTTGAAGCTACATAAAAATGGAACGGAGTAGAATTTTGAAGATCGGAAAACGGATTATTCTTAGTTAAGATATTATCTGTCGACTGCCACACTCGCGACACTGTGCGTCGTATCGAATCAAAGTTAACAAAATCTCAAGGGGAGTTTTTTTGCGTTGCTTCAAAAGTCTGAATCTTTTTCTAAATTTGTTCCCAAACATATTTACTCTTCTTATCGATTTCTTGAAATTTTTGAAATTGTTATAACATAAGAAAATGTTAGTATTTTTTTTAACATATCTGCATTCTACCTCGAGCCCTGATCTCTTTCAAGAAGCAGAAAGCAATTGTGTAAAGTTCCGTTCATTTCCCTCTTTACATCACTTAAAGACCTGTAAATTCTGCAGGGTTAAATACACAATGGGTCGCAGAAAGAAACCGCGTCTGATTTCAACTTATAAACTAGGTATAATATAGAAGCGAAATTACCAAGTCAACTTTTTTATACTTACATAGTTATATATATTAAACTCTCATATCAATCATTCAAGCTGTTTTTTCTACCTGACTCACCGATATACATATGTTGAGGTAGCTGCACCGATCCAACTTATAATATGTATAGATTATATGATATTACTGTTAAAAAAGATCTGTGTGTGGATAAAATTGATTAATGAAGCGGTCCACATTTTGTGTGTAGTGTGTGATGAGGTATTTAGGAATCGAACATGACCGAACTTAATGTCCGACGTGCTTTTGTTTATTGTTGCAAAGCAAAATAATAAGAAGTGAATTGCATAGCGAAACTGCGACGGAAAAATTAAATTCAATGAAAAAACATGCATTCATTGTAGCGTAGCGTATGGCTTCCAAGCAAATTTTTATGAGATTAAAATCTCACAAGCAGAACCGAACTTCTCCCACCATTGGTAATGCCAGACTCTTAATGACTAAGAGCGATGGCTAAGCTGAATTACGAAGGAAATTTTGCAGCTAACAAATTTTAATAAAGCGGTTCACTAGAAACTTGTGAGAAATCCTAAAAAAAATTTCGAAACGCGAGAGCATATCGCATTTAAATTTAAGTAACTGATATCAAAAATTGTAGAGATGGTGCGGATTGCTTACATTGGTCGGATCTGTGTAGGTAAGGTAAATATTTTTCAGAGAACAACTTACACTTTCTGTCAAGTGCTCAATCAAGTATAAACCAGTGCAACAGGTTTGTTGATACGTGACTATAAAACAATAAAATACATTAATTACACCGAAAAATATACATTTTATTTATACATTCTGTGTTCTGTTCTGTGTATAATACATACGTGTAATTCTTGTTCCTTCCGAATTACAATATAATAACAAAAAAAATCTGTTTTTCTGCAAAAGTGTGATTTTCTTCCAGTCAGAACGAAATTTTTACTAATTTTATTTTTGCTATTAATGACCTTTAAATGAGAGTTCGGTCCGTAAAAAAAAACACTTTTTACTTTAGCTTCGGATAACTTGGGAAAAATTCGTTTTAATATCAAAAAGCCCTAACGAGTTGTTAATGCTTCACCATTGAAGGATATTTAATGTGGCCGCTTTTCCCTCTTTCCTTCCAACTGTACATACGGGCCGACAAATAAATGCGTACTTTTCAGATAAGACAAAATTGTAATCGCAAAACAAATAATTTACGCATCTTATGCGGGTGCAATAAATGTTTGATTATCTAATATATGTATTTCAATATACGCGTTTATTTATTTACCTCACAGATTAGTTATAATAAAGAGAAACAATACGGGCTCGGTTAAAGCCACTAATTTTTAACATTCATATTTTCTTTGCAGAGTTCTGCTAATAAGAGACAATTAAAAATGCAAAATTTGTACATTTTGAAAAAGTACTCAGTATCGTATCAATAATTGTATACATACTATCGAACCAGTATGAAAAAAAGACCCTGTGTCGATGCTCGTACTCAGTATTGAAGCGTATTCAGTATAGATACCTGCACTAATTATCGATAATATTACTCAGTATCGACAGTCGTATTCAGTGTCGAATCGAACCAGTTAACCCTTTCGGTTATTCTATGCCATATGGCATAGTCTCTTTTCAATGCCTGTTTTAGGTCAAAAAACTTGTGGATACTATATTTTTGTTGTTCCTTAGAATAGTTTGAAGTTTTAGGAAAAATACGAAATTAATAAACTGAGTAATTAAGTCGAGAGAAGAGAAGTATACACGTTTTTTTAATGGTATATGGAAGAAGAAGCAGACAAAATTAGATAACTTTTTTAATTTGACGTTTTCTTTCAATTTAGATACTTTTTTTAAAAAAATTGTGGCTGAAGTATATGAAGAAATATTCAAATTTTCGTTATGCATAAAAAGTTTTATGTTTAAGTAATTATTACAGCCACAACGATGTGGTTGCTCTCATAGAAAATGTCAAAATTTCTTATGGAATGTTGCTAACATAACCACATAGAAGCCTAAAACGTAAAATTTAAAATTTTAACTTTCCCCAGTAAAAAGCTGTACCGAAAGGGTTAAAAAAATGTCAAGCGCGTGAAAAAACGTTAACGCATGACCAGCAAAAGACGTCATGGTAGGAGCAGTAGAAGCAGTACTCGATTCTCGAAAAGAAACCCCAATTAGAAAACATATAAACTGTACATATAGTATAAAGGCTGTATAAGACTGTATAAAGGCGTTTTTAGTGTCGCTTTTATTTCTAGATTCAGAAGTCAATTGGGTTTCCAATTTTTTCTTTTTTCTGATTTTTCTTTTTTATGATTAGACTAGCTGGGCCCCACTAACTCCTATTAATTCATTGTTCACCCCGTCAGATTTCGATTAAGAAAAAAAAACATATGTCTACTTAATTATCTTTGATTTCAAGATTTTCACCAATTTTGAAGTCAAAAGGCCCTTTAAATCATGTGTTTTCACATTTACTCTAAACAAATTCTAAACCCTTGGCTTACCACGGTAGGTTTCAATTTTCAAAAAAATTAAAAGCATGTTCCCAATAAATCTTGTTTCTCCATACAAACGGTTAACTCATTGTTGATCCCGTTAGATTTTGATTTTCAAAAAAGTAAAAAACACGTGTCAAATTATTCCTCGCTAAGAGCACTTCCACCAAGTTTGAAGTCAATGTTCATGTTTTTCACAGTTTCTAAATACAAACTTTTAACACGCCGCACAGTGGCTGATTCTGCCGACGTAGGTTGCAAAAGTCGATTTTGTCATGTTCGATTTGGGGGAAACTGTTATACTTGTCCAATAGATAAATGCTTGGGCCTAAGAAATCCGAAAACCTTAACTAAATTGGACAAATAGTTTTGCTTGTAGAGCCCGTCAAAGTTGAGCAATTTTTAGAGTGTGAAATAATATCAGCAATTTGCACTTTTTCGGCAAAGCTGAAGTTTTAAAATACGGAAAAGAGCAAATAGATTGAAAATTTTTGAACCCGCATCGTAAAAGAAGGCATTTGTAGTAAATAATTAAATATAGAAAAAAAAAGTTGGTTGTTGTTGTTGTCTTTTCATAGGCACTCACTTGAAGCACTGTTTTTATCACTCTTTTTGAACTTTCGATAGACTTTCAAAAATACTATAAGGCCATACTTGCCACGGTTCCGTTTTTGGGAGAATTGTTCACTAGTCTTCTGTGAGTACTGCCCTGAAGAGATCGGGTGCCCGATTTTGCCCGACTGGATTTTACAGCGATTTTTCTGTGGCCACCTCGCGCAATTTTGTGCTTTCGGGTGCGTGCGTTCGAACAAGTTCGTCAACATTTTGAAAGTGAATCACTTACACGCGATTATAATCGTTGCCAGGGCATGCAAATTTGGATTTTGGCTTCATTTAAGATGTGATACAAGCTTGCAACTCCATATTAAGACGACTTTCTTTTTGGCGTATATTGCTGTGAGCTCGAAGTAAAGAGTACTTTTGCTGAATGCGCAGTTTGCACGTACGAAAAACAAGTTGGCTTTCATTTCCGGCAATCAGGTATCATGTATCCTTTGATGTAATGTTTTTGTTTTTAATAAAATACTAACACTGTGTCGGGCATACAATTTTTTTTTTAATTTGAGCAAAACTCAGTCAGTCGCCATTAGTCTTTGAGGTGAACCGTGCCAATAAAACAATTAGTTATTGAAAAACAAAAAGCAGACTTATAAGTATCTATGTGCACTGTCTAAAACTCACTTATGTGTCTGGGCTGTTCAAAAATCCCACAACGCAAAAATCCTACTTATAAATAAAGGAATTTGGAGTAAGTGAAGTTAGTTTCGAATTTAATTTGAACTAAACATCACTTCAACTCCGCCACTGCAACTAAACCGAAGAAGAAGCACAAAGATGTTTTCGAAAAAGTCAATTCAGGACTGTGCGTCATTTAATAAAAAAAGGAAGCTTATGGAGGCAACGGAAACAATAACTACCACCCACCTGTCAGAAGCCCCACCAGGAGAAAATGAAAGGCGTTATAGTGGAAGCAGTTTTACCAGCAAGCCCGGGTCGTGTTAAAAGAATAAAAAACAATATTCCCACCCCACCCAATGTGCTACCCATCAAATATAGTCATAATAAAACTTTAGCACTGTTTTTGTCCAAAGAAAAATTGACTTTTTATGTAAATTTTTCGAATTCTGGTTCTAATTTTGAAAGCGAAATTTATTAATTTTTATCTTTAAATTTGACTCTTTCAGCTTATTTCTTAAATTTCTTATCACTTTTCATCTTTTTTAATGCATTTTCATTAATTTTGCAACTAAAACTTATCATTGTTGCTCGCATTATTCTTATTTACAGTAAGCCGAACTTTGACAAAGTATTACGTAGCACCCTGTACTTCGATTGAGTTTATTTTTGAGAATACAATAGCCTGATGAATTTCTAATCAACAGCAATTTTCCAATTATCTCTATTCGTTCAGGAGTTATTAATTTTACAACCTGAAATGACAAATTGAGCCACTGTGCGCCGTTGACCCCGTCCGCCTTTAATATGTATTCGGAAAAATGAAAAACACGTATCAGTTATTTTACATTTGAGGTACTTTCAGCAAGTTTAAAGTGAAAAGGCTCAAAAAATGTGTTTCTCCATACATACTTTTAACCCGTCCTTAATCCAGTTAGATTTCGATTTTGAAAATAATGAGAAGCACGAGTCTAGTTTTTGTTTGATTTCAAGTATTTTTACAATCGCCCATCGGTTTATGTTTTTTCGGAATCTTCCCGTAAACAAACCTTAACCCATTGTTGGCCCAGTTAAATTTGAATTTTCGAAAAATTATGCAATACGCGTCGAATTATTTTTGATTTAGAGTATTTTCAAGAAATTTGAAATCAATATGTTTATTAAATCACGTTTCTTCATACAACACCTTAACACATGTTTTGCCCTTTTATTTTTAGAATTAAAAAAAATCCCGTCTTAGCGGAGGTTCATTCTTCAAGATGTATCTACAGTACAAATTTCATGTTTGTAGCTCCAGCGGTTTGGGCTGGGTGATGATAAATCAATCAATCAATCAGTCAGTCAGTCAGGACAAACAATCTATATATATAAAAATTAAGGCGGTACCACGCCCCCTTGTGCAATGCTCACAACTTTCTTCTAGTCGAATTGTGCGACTAAGTGGTAAGTTCGTACCCAATTTCATTGATGTAGACTTACTGTACTGCGTAAATTTTGGGTCATAGAAAATTTACCACGCCCCCTGTCCAACGCCGATCAAATCTCACCAGTCGAATGACACATCTATGAGACGACGGTACACCAACTTTCAATGCTGTGAGACTTAAAATTCCGAAGCTTTTCCATATAAAAAATTTGAGTTGTATGGGTGGTGCCACGCTCCTTGTTTAATAACCGCCCCATTCCCTTCGTCGAAACATATGATTAAACGGTACGTTCGTATTGAGTTTGTACCATGCTTACGTCGGCGCAGTAGCGGCTTAAAGGGGGGGGCGGAGGGGCGGACCGCCCCGGGCCCCGGGCTGCGGGGGGCCCCCGAGAGAAGCTTGTATATAAAAATTTAAAGTTTTTCAAAACTGAAACTTGTAAAAAACTATTTGCGCTCTACAATGGTTGTTGAAAGGTTGTTTGTCACTTTTATCAATTGAAAAAGACACAGTGTCGACAATTGACTTTGAAATTAATATACAATAACAAATTCAGTTCAATAAAAGCAAGAAAACATGCTTTCTAAATAACAATTGTTTGCAAATTTTCAAAAAAATGTTCCCTCGAAGATTGCAATATTTAATTTTTGACTTAAAATTTTGTGCAAAGTATGCAAATACAAAATTCTATGTTAAATATGAAATATCGCAATCTTAGAGTTTGCTTGTAAACTAGTGTAAATTACACAATTACTTAACCTCATTAAACAAATTTACAGTTATTATTATTATTTTTATAATTATTGGTTGGATAACAAGACATCGTCCCGGAAATCCGGGTTTCTTCTTTGATAGACTCTTCTACGAAAGCAATTCTATGCTCCTTGTAAGTAAGCTACTGCTACCGGGTTTTATAAAATATGTCTGTACATTTCTAAACTACTCGACACGAAAAATGCACCTAAAAATAAAAGTGTTTTCTAGACTGGAACTTTGAAATAGAATAAAATTTAGATGTATGAATCTACAGACTGAAATCCAAATCATGTATGTTTTCCCTACCTGATATATTTTGGTCCTGAAACTTCAAAATTGAAAATTTAGTTAAAAGGATGTCTTTCATTTGATACCCATATTTCCATCATTGCACAACTGCATATATTTAAAAAATATTTAAAATGTGTATGTCCTTAAAATTTTAAAATCTTTTAAAAAGGACTTTGGGCCAGAAAATGAAAAACTGACTATGCGAGATTACTATAAATGATCTCTAGTTTCACGGCTGTATCCAAATTTGGATGGGTCTCGGCAAAATAAAATTTTCGCACAGTGTAATAAATGTAAAGTTGGTGTTTTTACTCACTGCATCATAACATTGTAATTTTTATTTCAATTCTATTGATGTTAGGCTTAATATTTGCTCAAGTAATATATTTGCTCAAAAAATATATAATAATATATCTTTCATCTTAGATTTTAAAAGTATTCGAAAATTTATGATTTTTGGTCGAAAGATTCACTTTGTTACAACTTTCCTTTGGGGAAGTTACTTGTCAGTAACTTCCCCAAATCTCATCTGATTTGAACAATCTATATATCACTAAAAAGGCTAAGGTATTATCTTCTTCTTGAACGACGGACAGCTCGTGTTAATCAGATAATTCTTTCAGGAGATATGTGCTCATAACTGAAACAACTGGAAAAAAACTCGTTTTTCGAAGATTTTTTGAAAACACTTCTTAAAAAAAATTTTTTATTTTCAGTTTCGTGTTCAGCGGTGAAAGTTAGTCTAGAGAACACTTTATCTATGCATGCGATTGGCCCATTTTTTTTCGAGTAGTGTAATGATGCACTGATCGCAAAACAATCTAATCCTTCTACTCAGGTTGCTTAAAATAATGGCCAGATTGTAGTAACGATGCAAGATTTTCTGTTGTTTTTTTTTTAGTTATAAGATGGCTTTTTGAAATGACAAGTTTGCTCTCCCAAAAGTTTTCCTAATTTCACGAAAGTTTTTATCAAATTTGGAAAGATTTAGTATGATTATCCTTGTATCCATTTTTCATTTTTTCTCTGGGATTTTATTGCTTTCTATAAAATTTCAAGCACATATATTTTTCAAAATAATTTGTCTCTTTACTGTTCAATGGAATACAAAATTTTCAAAAAAAAAATTAAAAAGTATAACCGGAAATTCCAGTTATTAGTTTTGTACGCAAACTTATTCTGCACCGTTTGTAGGGGCCCCTCAGCCGTCGCCGCCCCGGGCCCCCGAGCACCTTAAGCCGCCACTGCGTCGGCGGAGCGGGGTAAAAGAATACACGGTTGAGTTTCGGGTTATGTTGCGTCTTTATTGGGTGACGTCTGAATAACGAATTTGTATCTCTGTCGAGTAAAAAAGTTTACACCCGTGTGTGTAAACGTGTAGGGATATATATATATATATATGGGAAACAAATAAATTTTTTTGTAAATGGGAATGGGTAATAAATAGAAATGTGTATGTATGTGGGAATTGGGAATGTACGTTAAATTATTATAATATAACAAATGTGTAGTCAAATATGTATTAAATGTGTTTTTATTTGTGAAAAAGTGAATTTTTTTTGTATGGGATTACGTGAATAATTACGTATTTGTATGTCTGTATATATGTGTGTATAAATATATATTTGTATATATATATATATATATATATATATATATATATATATGTATGTGATTATTTGTATTAGTGTGTTAGTGAACGTAAAAAAGTGTGAAAATAATTTTGTGTACAAACATTTTTGTGTGCAAGTGGGGGTTTTTGTCCCACTGTATGCACTTGGGGTGGCAGCAGATGTGCAGTGTATGAATATGAGCGTATGTGAAAAAGAAAATAAATATGTATGGGTATGTGTATACGTGTATGTCAAAATATATTTTTGAATGTATTTGTTAGTTGTTATTATATTACTAAACTGTGTTTGATTGTATAAGGGAGAAAACAATTTTTTTTTTTTTTTTTTTTTAATTTTGTGCCCAGGTGGGATGTCTTTGTCCCACTGTATATATGTAAAGTGTATGTGTAAGCTTTATATGAGTGTATGTATGTTGGTATATATGTATATGCACGATTGACAATTTTCTAAGTCGAAATTTTCAATGTGCAGTGGAAATGTGCAACTTGTCCCACTGTATCCGCTTTGTGCTTTATGTATATGCACTTGGGCCAAGCAGCGGGATTGCGTGCTACCAAGTGCGTGCGAATATAGCACAAAGAGAAATGCGGGAGTAATAGTGGGTGCGAATTTTGCACAAAGAAAAGTGCGCGAATATGTGCACAAGTGGGCGCACAGAATTTACACAGCAGCTGGGCTGTTTGATGCTTAATATGTGTGCAAAGCACAAAGAAGAAGAGGGAAAATGTGCAGTATGTGCAACTGGGCAGTATCGGAACTGCTTTTAGCGGGATTATTAGATCCAGTTGAATATTGTATATATATACAATATTCAACGGCAAAATAATTGGAAATACAAGAATTTTGTAAATTAGTAAAATATATGTATATGTGTGTGAAATTAAACCGCAAATTAATAATCTGGCGGGTAAGTTTATGGGAAATGAACTATTTTTTACAAAATTTTGTTTTTTGTTAAAGATATGTGTATGTGGATGTTAGTATGTGAATGTTTATTATAATCAATTTTTCGGCTTATCTTGTTGGGCCCAGTGCCCGAGTATGGGGATCTCCTCTATAGTTTTGTGTCGTCTGTCCGCTGTTTGTGCGCTGCTATGTTGTTGGCTGCTTGCTGTTGTTTGCCGTGCTCTTCTGCTTTGTGTTCTCTTGTGGGTGTGTTTGTTGTTGTTTTTATATTCTACTGCCCTTGTGTTATTTGTCACTGCACTGTTCAATGTTTTGTACTTTTTTGTTTTTAATTTATGAAATTTTTGCACTGTTTAGTTTTGTTCACTTGTTAATTATTGTGTCACTGTTTGTTGATTTGTCACTCTTCGTTAATATATTTTTTCCTTTTTGTTTGTGTCACTTTTCACCTGTGCTTAGGTTTGTTGTAACTATATGTTTGGTTTTTTTTTTGTTGTGATTGTCTTTTCACTTTTCACTATTTTTTTTTTTTTGTCTCTTTGTAATTTTTGAGATTTTTGTTTTTAATGGTTGTGTTTCCGCGTCGCGAGCTCGCGGTTGGCTCGAAGGACCATGCTCACAGCTGTGCGGCTCACATTTCCGAAGCTATTCCATGTAACAGAATTGAGTTGTATGGGCGGTGCCACACCCCCTCGTTCAATAGCCGCCCCATTCCCTCTATCGAAGGACATGACTAAATAGTAAGTTCGTACCAAATTTTATTGATGTGTGACCTATGGTTCCAAAGTCATTGTCCAAAAATGTATGCTGGTGGCGCCACGCCCCATTTTTCCGACTTTAAGTTTTTCCTAAACTTTCTCGTAGCAATTACGAACAAACCCGCTGAAGGAAGTATCCAATTTGGTCCAGACCAAGATTTATTTTAATATACATACGTGTATATAGATAAAGATATATGATTATGTTGTAACGATGCTACAGGAATTTCATTCCCGATTACTGACAATTAGTCTTCATTTGATTGTCAAACTTCAAAAATAGGTACAAGCTGCCACGTCAAAATAAATCTAATGACCGAACAGGCGATCAACATCTGAAACACGGTAAATTTGGGTCTGAGTAATCTTTTTCTCCGTAAAATAGATGTATTGTTTACGCACAGCTCGGCCCGATCCAAAGTAAACAAGATTTTTGAAATAGTTATGTTTTGGTGTGACTTAATGCGTTGGAAAGGCGTTCTTTCTCCATTTTCAATCAAAATTTTATTACATTTGGTTCACTGAAAGTGTAGTATATTTGTGTCAAACTTTTACAGAAGCATTTCAGTTGATGAACTAAGTCTATGATCATTATCACACACACACATGATCACATGTTTATTCCGTCGCAGAAATCATGACTGGTGTACGTGATTTAAAAGGGGTCGTGAGGGCATTAATGATGACCAACATGTTGGCCAACCGAAATCTCTAATCAAAGCATATTCGAAACTGTGCGTGAATTCATCAAAGATCTCCATTGAAGTTGTTGAAATGGATTTGAGCATCTCAATAACATACAATTTTTGCATTTTAACCGAAAATTTAGGCTCCCGAAAGGTGTGTGCACAATTTGTATCAAAGTTAACTGTTGCACGATAATGCGCCAACTCATCGAGACTCATCACTAGGTATCGGATTTATATGCACACCAAATATGCACGAAATATGCAAAATATATGCAAAATGTATGCAAAACATATGCACTCCATCCAGGTCGAACCGCTGAAGCTAAAAACATGAAATTTGCAGTGTAGGTAGATTTTAAACAAAGAACCTTCGTTCAAAAATAATTTTTTTTTAAATTCGGGGTCTAAAAGGGCAAAACATGGGTTAAGGTTTTGTATGAAGAAACGCATTTTAATGAGATTATTGATTTCAAATTTGGTGAAAACACTTCAAATAAAAAATAACTCGACACGTATTTTTCAATTTTTCGAAAATCAAAACTTAGCGGGGTTAACCAAGGGTTAAGGTTCGTATACGGAAAGACTACGACAAAAACATGAACCGACAGGCCTATTGACTTAAAAATTTGTGAACACATTAGAAATAAAAAATAATTAAACACAAATTTTTTACTTTTGTGAAAATTTAAATGTAACGAGGTAAACCAAGGGTTAAATGTTTGTATGGGGAAACACAATTTTTTGGCCCGTTTGACTTCAAATTTGGTAAAAGTACTTCAAATGCGAAATAATCAAGCACGTGTTTCTCAGTTTTTTTTAAATCGAAATCAAACAGGGTAAACTAAGGGTTAAAAGTTTGTGTGCATAAGAATGATTTAATGGGTTTTTTTTCTTAAAACTTGGTTAAAGTGAAACGTGTTTTTTATTTTTTCGAAATCGAAATCTGACGGGGTCAACGATGGGTTAAGAGTTTGTATAGGGAAACATGATTTAAGCGGTCAAATTACTTTAAATATGGCGAAAGCCCTTTAAATAAGATATAATTAGACAATTATTTTCTCGTACGAATCTGACTGGGACAACGAAGGATTAACACTATGACGTCCGGTGACTCCACAGTGGGGTCGTCAGCAAACCAGCGGCCAACAGCCGGTGACACCACAGTGGTGTCGTGCGCGAATTATATAAAACAAACAAACTTTGTATTTAGTTACGTATGTATGTATATATTTGAAATTTCATGAAAGTAGGGGAACAAGGTTGAGAACTTATGAGAACTAACGATGAGATTAGTAAAACTTAACAATTCAATTTCTTCGACAAACCAAGAAATCCGGATAAGCAATATCCGAAAAAATATTTACAAGTCGTGCGGACGGCAAAGTGTTAAGAGAAACTTGATTCATTGAGCCCACTGACTTAAAATTTGCGTGCAAAGCCAGGGCCCTGCTAGTTGTGGAATGAAATTTTTTTTACTAAAAGTATGAAATTCTTCCGTGCAGAGCCGGGGATAACTAGTAGTATTTCTTATATTCCATGAATTTAGTGAAATTGGGGAAGTTCAAAACAGTTTAAAAAATGATTGTGTTTTAAATAGAATTCATTTCTTAACTCGAAGTCCACCAAACAAAACTTAAAATAAAATGTAAAAAATTAACTACTTATTACAGTAAATAACTAAAATTTTCTCCAAGTATTCTAGGGTCAGCATATGCCATGCCTATGCCGTACACCAGCTCGTGTAGTACGAAAACGTTCATTATTCTTGTATGCTGATCCCAAAAAATAGCTTAGTGAGCCAAACTACAACACCCTCCATAATGATCGTAAGAACATCATTCTCGGAATAACAAAAGTCTGGGCTTGTCCAAATTGACCCCCTCCCCCCCCAACCCCTTTACACACAGGATCACATCAACTTCACTCTTGCTCGTTTGCATAGAAGAACATAAGTCTATATGAATAAGTTTATATATGTACATACTTACGCCAAATAAAAAAAGAAATACTTACGCCAAAAAAAATGCAAAATTATGCCAAAATATTCAACAAATATATAAAAAGTATGCAAAATATGCAAAAAGTATGCAAAATATGCAAAAAATATGCAAAATATGCAAAACATATGCAAAATATGCAAAAAATATGCAAAACATATGCAAAATATGCAAAACATATGCAAACATATGCATATATGCAGTGCATATGTTAGCTCATTCTTAATATTTTTCAATAAAAAGAGTTTCTGTCTTGGTCCCATTCAAATCCGAAGCTCCAAAAAAATATGCACTTGCATATAAATCCGATCCCTACTCATCACACATCAACACATTTGTGACCGTTTTTTCACTACAAATCGCATTTTAACCACCAGCC
Organism: Melieria crassipennis; assembly: GCA_963668005.1. NCBI lineage: Eukaryota > Metazoa > Arthropoda > Insecta > Diptera > Ulidiidae > Melieria > Melieria crassipennis. The sequence continues at coordinate 31,522,424 of OY764963.1, read as the reverse complement.
CATTGGGGTTCAAACCTCCCCCAAACACCAAACATTGTTGGTACAAAATATGGTTTGGAATGGTATTCGGCTCACAAGTTGTACGCAACCCCCCCACCCAAATGAAATCCTGTGTACGCCACTGCACCAATTACTTCCTATTATTCGCCTGATTTGACACCGTTTAAAGGATTTGTACCGACATCCTGAAATATATCCCGACCAACGATCTAAAACACTGATTCGACAGGCTTTTAGATCGTGAAAATCGCATCGTATTTAGTTCGAAAGGTACTATTTCGAATAAGATAAATCGGTTTGCAGCAAAAAATGTGCGGTTTTTTTTTAAGTCCTGTTTACTTTTGAATGCTTCTTGTATTGAAAAGTAAACAAGAAAATATTACACAATCACAACTTATCAGTCGGTGTTCAAATGCATTCCTTTGGTAATTGAAAACGGGCAAAGTTCCCAACATAAATTTTTCGTTTTTAAATCACTAATCGAAACTTTGTTACGACAGTCCAAATTTTTTGTATTTAAATTTGTGCAATGAAGAAGGAAAGGTTCGTTTACGATTTAAATGATGAAACGCGCTAAAGCTACTAAAGATACCAAAGTCAAACCCAAAGTGAAACAACAATAAAGTGTGATAATAAAAATAATATTTGCCATTTGAGCTCTTGTCATTACGTTCCCAGCGTTATATGTTACTCCGATATGCTGTAAGCATCTGTCTACATGTGGAACTTTTCAATATCGCAATGTTAATGTTTAACGTTTGAGTATTTACACTCCGTACTTTCAGTGTTACGGTTGATGGCAGATAACATTGACGGCTTCAATTACTTTTTTTGTAGATGTTGCCCACTGCGCTGGACTTTAAAGAACTAGCACCACAGAATAAATAAAATAATTTTTCGATTTATTTTTAGACACGGGCGGGAAGCAACAAAGGTGAGGAAAATCTAAAGGGCACCGAGAGAGTAAGCGCGAATTGATGTACACGCATAGATTCGATGGATTTGTGCTTTATTCTCATTTCGGCAACAACACGCAATGTTGTTGTTTTCCGCGGCAAACCAGCTTGGCTTTACTCGAGCACATTGAAAGGGTGGTTGATTTGGCAAAGCGATCGCCAAGGCAAATTCAATAGGTAGTTGCAGCACCAGAACTGATTAAACTTTTTTCTTTGATAACTGGCACGACATTGTAGCAATAGTTTTTCACTTATTATCACTTTCTTAATGCGCCTTGGTTGTTGCAATATTTTTACACACATAATTATTTTCATTGTAGCCAGTTTTACTTTTTACAACTTCTTTTTTACAAGCAGACCAAAAGAACTAATTAAATCCATTGCATTTTGGTTTTTTCCGTAGTGCTACCAATCAATTTTTCTATGCAAACTTGACCTGTCCATTTGTGGCGGCACATCCCAGCGGGAAATTAGAATGTATAGGAATGCATATTTGCTTGCAAGCTATGCATTACAATTTGCATGCATTTTCTCACGGCGATGTCCTACGAAAAGTACTGCTTGCCTTTTTTGCATTACCTGGGAGTATATCGGTTTCCTCCCTGATCGCTCTATTCGTGTTGTAATAGACGGCATAGCCTCGGAAAAACATTCCCTTAGCGCGGGAGTGCCGCAGGGTTCGGTCCTTTCTCCAACCCTTTTCCTTATCTTCATCAACGACCTATTGTCGTCGACGAAGAATCCCATCTACTCGTTTGCGGATGACAGCACCATTTGTCAATCATACTCCTTCACAAAGCGTCCGAGCTCTGTGGAGATTGAGAGAGAACGGCGCCGTATGAATGACACACTTAATAGCGACCTTCAAACAATCTCCAAGTGGGGTCAAGCGAACAGGGTCGATTTTAACCCCCGCAAGACCCAATGTTGCCTGTTATCCCACAAACGAGTCTCCCCACATCCCAACACATCCCTGGTTATGGGTGGTGTGGGTATTGCGGAATCGGCAGCTCTTGATGTTCTGGGCATGTCCATTAAGAACGATCTTCGTTGGAACGATCATATTTTTGGCGTGTCGAAAGAAGCAGCCAAGTGCCTCGGCTTCCTAAAGCGGTGCAAAAAATATTTCACTCCGTCTGATCTCCGCATTATTTGCACTACCTAGGTTAGGTTAGGTTAGGTTGAGGTGGCTGCCTCTGTATGAGACACACTTAGGCCTTTTAATGGGCCCGTTGTGATACCACAGATTCCACCCGTTTGAAATGCGTATGCAACACTGTTTTTTCAACATGTGATACACCACACATTTCAAACGGATGGGGAAAGGGAGGGGAGCGGACCTACAGTTTAACGCCGAATCCGAACGGCGATGGGCAGTTTCTCTTTCACACTTGGAGGTTTTGCCATTGCCTGCCAAGAGCGCACTTGTGCGATTCTTGTAATTCTCATTCCCTTCATGTGGATAGCGACAGAAGTAGATGAGTGTTTTTTCCAGCCCAAGCCAGGAATCGAACCCGGGGCGCTCGGTATGAGAAGCCAGCGCGCTACCCGCTGAGCTATCGAGGCCGACCAATCCGCTACCAATTGCACCAGGGGCGTAGCCAAGGGGGGGTTTAGGGTGTCAGAACCCCCCCCATAGCCTATAATTTGTCAACATTTTCAATCGCTATGCATCGTATGTACGTTCAAAAAAGGTCTTTTTATCTTTAAATATTTAAAAGAATATTAACAAAACCCCTTTTGTAACGAAACTAATTTGTTTTTTTAATAGTCACGTTTAGGCTAAATGTAGCGATTTGCATGTTCTAAAAACATGTCTAAAGAGTAGTTTAGTTCGTCGAACGGAATGTCCTTCAGGATGTCGGTACAAGCCTTTTGGATGGTTTCTACTTTCTCAAAACGCTTTTTTCATCGGCAAATGCATTCTTTGAGAAGGTGAAAGTCGCATGGTGTTGCATCAGGTGAAAACGAGGAGTGGTTGATGGTTAAAATTCGACTTTTAGAAAACAAAAAAACAGTCAAAACAAGTATCAATAGATGGGATGGCATCCTTCGATAGCCAAATGTTCAGTTAAAATGCAATAATTTTATGCTATTGAGATGCTTAACCTTCGCCTTACTAAAGATGATCCCAGGCACTTCCGCCGCTATTTTCAGTAAAACTCACATTAAAGGTATAATAATATATACTTTTTTTCATACCTCAGCATTTAGTATCTTCCTCTGGCGATAGTTCGTATTTCGAAAAAAGGCCTAACTTTAATGATTTATTTTGAGACTATGGAAAATATTTGAAGATTTCTTTCCAGAGGGTTTATTGAACACATAGTTACGCAAAAAAAAATCGTGAGTACATTTGTACAGGTACATTTGTATAAAAAATGACAAAATTCAAGTTCAACATGAACAAAATTTCCAAAAAAATACGATTTTTTCATGTTATTGAAAATTAACTTCAAATTTGTGCAGATATTAAACATGAATATTAAAAAGATCACCCGGGTGGGTATAAGTAAAGCGAAGGTTAAATCCAATTTCAAGAATTTCAATTAAGATTTTGGCTTATCTTTTGATCTACGGTGAACGCAAATTTCAGTTGGCTAACACTTTGGTCCTCATTTATGTTCTGACAATCGTTTTTAAATCGCTTTTACCACTTATGAACTCCACCACGGTATAAACAAAAATCACCATAAACTTGGTCCATCAATTTAAATGCTTCGGTTAAAGTTTAAACATTTTTAAAACAATAGTTAATATTGGATTTTTGTTCGATGCACATTTTTGTACCATGACGCTTTCAGTCCACCAAATTTCATGACATTTTTACTAAAAATCAGGGAAAAAATTTAGTTTTTGATGCATTAAGTCACATAAGCCACAACAAAATGCCCTATTTGGAAAGTGCACTTTACTTTAAAAAACATGTAATACTAAACTGCCAACAAATTTTTTTAAAACCCCTCCCATGACCAAGTTCTGGCTACGCCCCTGAATTGCACTACCTATATCCGACCCAAAATGGAGTTTAACTCGCACCTCTGGGTGGGGGCTTCAAAAACCCATTTGGAGCTCCTCGATCGGGTGCAAAACCGTGCGATTAAACTTATAGGGGACAGTAGGGCATCCAGCTCTATTGACTCCTTGGAGCATCGTCGAAACGTGGCATGTGTGGTGTTATTCTACCGATAGGTTAGGTTAGGTTAGGTTAAAGTGGCTGCCTCTATATGAGACACACTTAGGCCTCTTAACGGGCCCGTTGTGATACCACAGGATTCCACCCGTTTGAAATGCGTATGCAACACTGTTTTTTCAACATGTGATACAACACACATTTCAAACGGATGGGGAAAGGGAGGGGAGCGGACCTACAGTTTAACGCCGAATCCGAACGGCGATGGGCAGTTTTTCTTTCACACTTGGAGGTTTTGCCATTGCCTGCCAAGAGCGCACTTGTGCGATTCTTGTAATTCTCATTCCCTTCATGTGGATAGCGACAGAAGTAGATGAGTGTTTTTTCCAGCCCAAGCCAGGAATCGAACCTGGGGCGCTCGGTATGAGAAGCCAGCGCGCTACCCGCTGAGCTATCGAGGCCGGCCGTATTCCGGCCGGCCGTAAGTATTCTACCGATACTTTTTCGGTAATTGCTCAGTGGAGATGAGCAGCTTGATGCCATCACTCCGGGTATTTCCCCGGGCAACCCGTTTGAACACTGGCGCCCATGCATTCCACGTCGAAACGATGTTCCAGCGCACTACGCACTATAGCGAAAGTTCGTTTCTGGCCCGTACAGAGCGGTTGTGGAATGGTCTCCCTGCGGATATTTTCCCCAGCACTTATGATCTCGATGGGTTCAAGGCAAGAGTCCACAACCACTTCACTCATAACCCTATCTCCTAACCTTTATATCCTTCCTCAACCAACGCAATGCTTCGCATTAATAGGGGTCATCCCCTGCGCGTTTGTTCGTGTTATACAAAAAAAAAAAAAAAATACTAAACCCTTTGTTTACCGAAACTAATTTGTTTTTTTTAATAGTCACGTTTAGGCTTAATGCAGCGATTTGCATGTTCTAAAAACATGTCTAAAGAGTAGTTTAGTTCGTCGACCGCAATATGTCCTTCAGGATGTCGGTACAAGCCTTTTGGGTGGTTTCTACGTTCTCAAAACGCTTTTTTTCATCGGCAAATGCATTCTTTGAAAAGGTGAAATTCGCACGGTGCCACATCATGTGAAAACAAAAAAACAGTCAAAACTAGTGTCAATAGAAGGGACGGCATCCTTCGATAGTCAAATGTTCAGTTAAAATGCAATAAATTTATGCTATTGAGATGCTTAACCTTCGCCTTACTAAAGATGATCCCAGGCACTTCCGCCGCTATTTTGAGCAAAACTCACAATAAATATATAATAATTTATAAATTTTTTTCATACTTCAGTATTTAGTATCTTCCTCCGGCGATAGTTTGTATTTCGAAAAAAGGCCTAACTTCAGTAGCGGCTTAACGGAGGGGCGGACCGCCCCGGGCTGCGGGGGGCCCCCGAGAGAAGCTTGTATATACAAATTTAAAGTTTTTCAAAACTGAAACTTGTATAAAACTATTTGCGCTCCACAATGGTTGTTGAAAGGTTGTTTGTCACTTTTATCAATTGAAAGAGACACAGTATCAACAATTGACTTTGAAATTGCAATAACAAATTCAGTTCAATAAAAGCAAGAAAACATCCTTTCTAAATAACAATTGTTTGCAAATTTTCAAAAAATTTTCCCTCGAAGATTGCAATATTGAATTTTTAACTTAAAATTTTGTGCAAAGTATGCAAATACAAAATTCTAAGTTAAAAATTAAATATCGCAATCTTAGAGTTTGCTTGTAAACTAGTGCGAATTACGCAATTACTTAACCTCATTAAACTTTGTAGACGTCAAACAAATTTACAGTTATTATTATTATTTTTATAATTATTGGTTGGATAACAATACATCGTCCCGGAAACCCGGTTTTCTTCTTTGAGACTCTTTTACGAAAGCAATTCTATGCTCCTTGTAAGTAAGCTACTGCTACAGGGTTTTATAAAATATTTCTGTACATTTCTAAACTACTCGACACGAAAAGTGCACCTAAAAATAAAAGTGTTTTCTAGACAGGAACTTTGAAATAAAATAAAATTTATATGCATGAATCTACAGACTGAAATCCAAATCATGCATGTTTTCCCTACCTGACATAGTTTGGTTCTGAAGCTTCAAAATTGAAAATTTAGTTAAAAGGATGTCTTTCATTTGATACCCATATTCCCATCATTACACAACCGCATATATTAAAAAAAAATGTGAAATGTGTATGTCCTTAAAATTTTAAAGTTTTTTAAAAAGGACTTTGGGCCAAAAAATGAAAACCTGACTATGCCAGATTACTATAAATGATCTCTAGTTTCACGTCTATATCCAAATTTTCAATATAGATTAAGAAATTATGTGATAATTTTCGCTTTTAATATTTTTTCAAAATTTGCAAAGCTTAGTCTTTTACTTCACTTTTAATTCAAAATATTTTTCTAAATTTAAAATCTGAAAATTTACAAAATTTAGAGAAAAATATCTAAAAAGTATGTGAAAGTATGTTCCTGGATTTTTTTTTATTTTAAGAAGCATTCTTTCTTTGTCGGATTATGTAATTACATCCTCCGAATTCAATTTGAAAAGTGGTCTAAACACGTATTTTTCGACAAAATTTATTTTATTTATGCCTAAAAATATGCAATCAGCATGAAAAATTGGAAAATCTGCAAAAAAGCAAAACATACGTCTATCATTATAATTTTTATTGCAAAACCAAAGCGATGTAAGACAATTTCTGTCCCTTTTTGCAATTATCAATGTTGACGTACCGATTAAATGTATAATCTGAAAAATCCAGCCAACACACTTGGTGCTATAGCTCTCCAAAAATGACGAAATTTGCAAATTTAAGTCTCAGGCATTGCTAAACTACAACAATTCAAGAAAAACAAAATAGAGATTTGAATTCAGCAGACCATGATTAACTAGTATACCAAATTTTATGAAGAACGGACCACTCCTTCTAATTTTGTCCCGCGGTTGTATGGAGTCGAATCACTGTGCAGTGTAATAAATGTAAAGTTGGTGTTTTTACTCACTGCATCATAACTTTGTAATTTTTCTTTCAATTCTATTGATGTTAGGCTTAATATTTGCACAAGTAATATATTTGCACAAAAAATATATAATAATATATCTTTCATCTTAGATTTTAAAACTAGGGGAGATAATTTTTTTTATCCATAAAAGAAATATTCGAAAAATTATGATTTTTTGGTCGAAAAATTCACTTTGTTACAACTTTCTTACTTGTCAGTAACTTCCCCAAATTTATCTGATTTGAACAATCTATATATCACTAAAAAGGCTAAGTATTATCTTCTTCTTGAACGACGGACAGCTCGTGTTAATCAGATAATTCTTTCAGGAGATTTGTGCTCATAACTGAAACAACAGGAAAATAAACAAACTCGTTTTTCGAAGATTTTTTGAAAACGCTTCTTAAAAAATTTTTTTTATTTTCAGTTTCGTATTCAGCGGCCAAAGTTAGTCTAGAAAACACTTTATCTATGCACGCGATTGGCCCATTTTTTGTCGAGTAGTGTAATGATGCACTGATCGCAAAATAATCTAATCCTACTGCTCGGGTTGCTTAAAATAATGGCCAGATCGTAGTAACGAAGCAAGATTTTCTGTTTTAGTTTTAAGATGGCTTTTTGCTCTCCCAAAAGTTTTCCTCATTTCACGAAAGTTTTTATCAAATTTGGAAAGATTTAGTAAGATTATCCTTTTATCCAGTTTTCATTTTTTCGATTCTATTGCTTTCTATAAAATTTCAAGCACATACACATTTCAAAATAATTTGTCCCTTTACTGTCGATTTACTGTTCAATGGGATACAAATTAAACAAAAAAATTTTAAAAACATAACCGGAAATTCCAGTTATTAGTTTTGTACGCAAACTTATTCTGCACCGTTTGTGGGGGCCCCTCAGCCGTCGCCGCCCCGGGCCCCTGAGCACCTTAAGCCGCCACTGCCTAGATCATTCTTTAAATTTAAATTTGCAAATAACTCCTTTGGCTCTTTAATTGCTTCGGAATCATCTTCATTGAACTCGTCCAGCACAGCCTTTATTTCGGAAAAAGTTCCCCATCAACTTATTATTGGCGTTGGAGGTAGAGTTAAATTTGGGTACTTCTCCTTCATTTTTTTGTTTCCGAGCAGGTGCCTAAGATGTATATATTTGTTGGACAGCAAAAAGGGAGCAATAGTAGCAAACCTGTCTTTCGAGATCACAGCATTGCCATATGAGAAATTATGAACTAGATCACAGTATTGCCACATGAAAAAGTCAACTAATAAATATTCGATATTCGAAAATATATCCGAAAATAAGTTTTTTGTACGAAAAAATTACGAAATAACATAAATAGCACAAGCACAGCGTAAAATAGCGCACACTTGTAAAATATGCAGCATTAACGAAAAAGATGAAAATATGCAGCATCAGCATTATTCAGCGAATGCTTAATGTTGGTCGACCTACTCATAACCATGCCGGAAATAAAGCAAAAAATCCGCCTTAATGCGCAAGCAAAAGCATTCGGGATTTAGTGCGTCTAAGAATATTCCTCACTATTACAACTCACAGCTACCTCTTAAATGGCACAGCGAAGTCGAATTGTCCTTTCTGCAATTTTCAAACTCAAACTCAAACTAACTTAATTAATTTTTTATAATTTATCACATTTAATTAATAAGAGTCGAAGGCCCTGGCAACCAGCGCTTTTCTTACTTTAGTGCAATAATTATTTCTCTCTTAAATAAATAAATAAATACAAAAAATTATTTCCTTTCTCTATTACAATTAGCCTTGAGATACCAAGTTGGTAAAAATATCACTGTTCTATTTATTTTACGTCTAGGCACGCCCCTGTACTATGCAATTTAGTAATGCGAAGCGATTATGTACGAGACTATTTTATTAAGAACAGACCACACACATACACATAAATAAGTATATGCGAAAGTGAGCTCCTCGAGGTGACTCATATGAAAGCTTATGTGAAATAGTCCAATAAATTTTGAACAATAGACATCATAGCCCCAATTTCATTTGCATTCAACGAAGTGGTGAATTCTTTGTGCTGTATACAAATTCTCGAAAACCTTAAACAATTTAATTAAATGCAAATTTACCACAGCAATAGCTTGCCGCTCTGCTTCACCACTTTTGGCAACTGTCGACAGAAGCAACTTAATTAAGCAGGAATCTCATGGGGCGCTCTTAATTATCATATTATCTCTTTTTTTCTCCAACACACCAATATAAACAAGTTTGGTACGGTTTTGTTTTGGTATGGTTTGATACATATGTATGTACATGTGCGCTAAGGCTGCGAATTCCTGTGCATTTTTTAACCCTGAATTTTTTGGGATTTCAAAACGTTATCCCGAAATTTAGAACTCAAACACAAATTTACTAGGCATTTATTTAAGCATGAAAAATTAGAATTCGTGAAGTAGGCTGATACCTACTGATGTTCAAATCGTTGTGCATACGGTCCTCCAGCCATGTTTTGTAGATGAGCTGATGCATCCACCCAATCAGCTCACCGCCGCCGGCCTCTAACTATTCTGCTAGTAAACCGTTCGGCCCTGCAGCTTTATTGTTCTTGAGTTGTTGAGTAGCAACCCTGATCTCGTCATAGTTGGGCGGTGGCACATCCACACCGTCGTCATCGATTGGTGCCGTCTGGGCATCTTAACCACTGACGGCATTGTTCTCTTCGTCGCCTGCGAGCAGCTTAGGTGCTCCCTCCACACCTTCTTACTACACCCTGCGCATCTGTAGCCAGATCGCCGTTATCGTCTCTCCAGGAAGATGCGCCGGGCTTAAAACCTTCTGTCAGATGCTTAACTTTTTGGGAAAATTCTTGTTCTTGCATTCCTTGATTTCGTCATGCTCGCGCCTTTCTTGCTCCCCTTTCTTGCGTCTAAAAAGGCACCTTCTTCCTTTCCTCCCAACCAATGGCATTTTCTGCGGCGGCGCGCATAGAGCGGGATATGTGAGCCCAAAATCCGCTGATGTCATGAGGTGGAGAGGGGAAGAAACCGAGTTGGTCAGAGAAACGAGCGAAGTACTTAGGTTTCGGCTATTCCTTGTGATCATAGCTTACTGATGTCCAGCTTTCTTTGCAAATGACTCATTTGAAATTACGCATTTGGGCTCAATGAACGTAGTATGTACAGAAACTACCACATTTTGAATAGCAACAAAAGCTTGAATCGATATACCTTATGATCAAAAAAGAACGCACAAATTGCCGCCCTTATCCAATCGGTAAATTTTTATTTTCTCAACGATGGCAATACTTTTATTGGTGTTCAGTCAAATTTTGGCGCATATCGTAAGATTAGTATTCGATTGGCGTCTATACGAAGAAGTCGAAAAATTGTTGTGAGGCGATTTTTGATGTGGCTGTGCGTCATGTTGATGTGGCCAAAGAGATGATTTCCAACGCAGACAGCGACCCAAAATTCATCGAACGCATCATTACTGGTGACGAAACATGGGTTTATGAATTTGATATGCCGACCAAACAACAATCGTCCGAATGGTGCTTTGAAAATGAGCCAAACCGGAGAGAGAGCGCTGAAGTCGGTCCAAAATCAAAGTTTTGCTGACGGTTTTCTTCGATATTCGTGGTGTGGTGCACTACGAATTCCTTTCGGAGGGCCAAACGGTCAATAAAGAATACTGTTTAGGCGTTTTGCGTCGTTTGCGTGAAGCCATTCGCAAAAACGGCCCGATTTGTGGAAGAACAATTCATGGATTTTACACCACGATAATGCGCCATCTTATACGGCCTTGATTATTTCGGAATTTTTGGCCAAAAATTCGACCGATGTCATCAGCCAAGCACCATACAGTCCAGCCATGGCCCCGTGTGACTTTTTTCTATTTCCCAAACTCAAATTGCCATTGCGGGGAACGCGTTTTGAGACCATAGAGGCCATAAAAGAGAATTCGCTGCGTGAGCTGAAGGCAATACCTTTGGCGGCCTGTAAAAAATTTATGGAAAATTGGATCAAACGTTGGCATACATGTATTGACGCATAAGGAGAGTACTTTGAAGGGGATAATAAAGAAATATATTAAAAATTGAAATTTTGCGTTTTTTTAAATCCTGTTCGTTTTTGATCTTGATCGAAAGTTGATATTCAACAAGACCAAAATTTTTAACGCAAAATGCCAGTATTTAGTACTTAAATAGGTAAGAGTAACTAAGATCACTTAAGTACTTACATATATCGTCACGGTCTAAAGCACTGACTGATTACAATCTAAGACACGAGGTCTGTTCAAAAAGTATCGCGAATTTTGTGTTTTTTCAAAATGTTTTATTTATTCATGAATTTTTATTTTGTCTCCTTCATAGTAATCGCCATCAGATATTATACACTTGTGCCAACATTTTTTTCAATCCTCGAAGCACTTCAAAAACTAATTTTTTGTGATCTTGTTGAGCTCCTCCTTCGATGCCGAGGATATAAACCTCAATCGAAGCGTAGCGTCGTCCTTTCATCGGCCTCTTCAGTTTCGGGAGCAAGAAAAAGTCACAGGGCCAAAAGTTCGCGCCCAAGCATCGATGTGTGAGCAGGGGCGTTATCATGGTACAAAAGCCAATTTTCGCTCTTCGTCGTTCACATCTTCTCGGCCCTCTGAGAATATTTTGAACCATTTGATAAATGTTGCTTCGGTCCAAGGTAGCTTCACCATATGCCACAGTCAACATTCGGAATGCGTCCGCGCACTTAATTTTGTTTTTCACACAAAATTTGATACAGATTCTTTGATCCATTTTTTAGGAATAGGGAAATATCGCAGACGAGCCAAAACACGTCCAAGCAAAACAGCTGTCAATAATTAACTGAACTTTCAAAATGGCCGAACTTGTCGGCATAAGTGAGGCACATACGGATTGCCGTATTCTAAATCAAACACCGTGCACTTTACTTTTAATAATTCAAACGATTTATTAGTTTATTTAAACATCACTATGTAGACTTTCGTTCCGTGTCGTCGGTGCTCGACCGTTCCGTGCCGTGGTTGCCCGTTAACTCTGTCGTGGTTGTCCTCGCTTGCTCGTACGAGCGTCCCGTCCGCTTTGTCTCGTCGTTCGTCTGTCAGGGTCGCATTGGTCCGTCCGTTGTGCAGCGTCGCACTTGTCTGTCCCCGATCCCACATTCGGCCAGCCTGACCTATCGTTCGGCTCGAACGATGGCTCCCATTTTTTCATGTATTCAGCGACAGTAGTTGTGCGATTCGGGCCCTCGTGATCTCCCACCTTTTCCACTTCATACCTGCCGCGATTCATCCGCCTTTTGATCATATAGGGGCCAAGGAACTTAGGTTTAAGTTTGAGTCCTGTCCCAAATTGGGTTCGCTTAATGGCTACCAACTGGTCGACAGCATACTCTGTCTCGGGCTTGCGGTTGGCGTCGAACTGTCTCCGGTTTTCCTCCTGAATTTTTGCGATGTTCTCCTGCGCGTCCTTTCGCAACTTTTCTCGGTTTTCAATCAACTCTTCGGTCGCTACTTGCTCTAGCATGTCTTTTAGAGACGGCGCCTCTGGGACGCGCATTTCGAGGCCTGTTAGTATCTTAAACGGCGAATACTGAGTACTCCTAGGAGGGGAGTTGTTGATGAATTGCTGGACACGACTCACGTGCTTGTACCACTGACTCGGGGCCTCTTGGTTCAGCTTGGCTATCATCGGCACTACGATTTTGTGAATGCGCTCAACCTGACCGTTCCCGCGCGGAACGCCAGTCGCAATCAGCAGGTGCTGTATATTGTTATTCTCGCAATATTCTTTAAAGTTGGCCGAGGTGAACGCCGCCCCCCTGTCGGTGATAATACATCGTGGGCTCCCAAAAACAGTCGCCTGCTCGTCAAGCTTTCTGACCACCTCTTGCGCTCCCGTAGTTCTTGTAGGGTACAGCCACACAAATTTGGAAAAGGCATCCACAATCACCAGTACATAATTGTAGCATTTCTGGGTCGTCTCCATTGGCCCGACGTGGTCGATGTGAAACGTGCCTAAGGGTTTGTCCTCTTTGTTTATGGGGCTTAAGAACCCTTCCTTCCTGCCAGCCTTATTTGTATTTACAATGCATTCGACACAGCTTTCGACAACGCGCCCTACCTTCGAGCTAAGCTGCGGTATGAAAAACGTCTTCTCAATGGCCTCCTGAGTCTTTTTACTCGCAAAATGTCCTTGCCTGTGGGCCAAACGTATTATCTCCTCCTCCATGCCCGACGGTACGACAATTAACTCCTTGATGGGATTCTTGTGCAGCACGCCGTGTTTTATGTAAAAGTCGTCGTACTGGTCCTTCTCCAGTACCTTCCGAACAGCTCGGGTCCACTCGTCGCTTTCCTGCGCTTGTCTCAGCCTGTGATTTAGCGAATCTTCCAACAACAAACACGAAACTCGACTCAGCGCGTCCACGTGCCTCATTTTACTGCCGGATCGATGCTCTATCGTGTACGTGAAGTCTTGCAAGAAAAGTGCCCAACGTGACACTCGCAAGGGTACATCCTTCTTTCGCATTGTCATCGCGAACGCATTACAGTCAGTCACGATCCTAAATGGGATGCCCAATAAGTACACCCGCCATTTCTTCAACGCTTCTATTATGGCGAGGACTTCAAGTTCGTAAGAGTGATATCGCTCCTCCGTTGGCGACGTCTTCCGGCTCATGTACTGTACTGGATGGTATTGTTGGTCTTCGTCATCTTTCTGCAAGAGTACCGCTCCGTAGCCATGCATCGATGCGTCGGTGTGTACTTCGGTCAACGCTTTCGGGTTGTATAATCGTAAAACTGGCGCGCTCGCCAATGCTGCTTTTAACTGCTGAAACGCTGCTAACTGTTCCTCGCCCAACACAAACTTCTCTCCCTGGCGTAGCAGGTCTGACAACGGTTTGGCGACCACCGCGTATCCTTCGATGAAGCGACGGAAATACGAGGTCAAGCCTAAAAATCTTTGTATAGCCTTCCGATCGGATGGTATCGGAAAGTTGCTCACGGCTCGCGTTTTCGCCTCGGACGGCTTGATGGTGCCGCCCTCTATGATATAGCCCAAAAAGTCGACCCTTTCCATAAGTATTTGGCATTTCTTCCATTTGATGCGCAAGTTGAATTCCGCTGCCCTGTTCAAAACAATTTTAAGTTTTTCGATGCCGTCCTCTACGTCCTTGGAGGGGATGATGATGTCATCCATGTACGTTACCAACGTGCCGTCTTGAACCAGATCCCTGAATACTGCCAATATGTACCTAGAGAACACCGCCGGGGAGTTACATATGCCAAACGGCACATAAGCGAACTCGTATTGACCTTGATGGGTCACGAACGAGGTGTATTTCCTGGAACCGGCTTCGATAGGTACGTGGAAAAACCCATTCATCAAATCGAGAGTTGTGAACACACGCGAACTCTGTAATTTCTCGAGGACGTCGTCTATCAGCGGCATCGGGAAATTATCTTTCATTATCTTTTCGTTCAGGCGCCGATAATCGCAACATAACCTTTTACTGCCATCTTTCTTTGCAACCAGAACAACTGGGGATGCGTAATCTGACGTACTGGGTTGTATAATGCCTGCTTCCAGCCACTCAGCTACTTGCTGATCCACTACGCATCTGTTTGCATACGACAGGCGCCTCGGGCCCTGATACACGGGGGTGTCATCAACCAGACAAATCTTCATCTCGACTGGAGAATCTCGCTGCATTTTTGGAGTATAATTTGTGATTAACTTCTCCACTTGCTCAACTTTTGCCCTTTTGAGATGTGATAGGTCTACGTCAATCTCGTTTCCGACCGCTGGTTCGACTGTCAAGCATAAGTCCCGAAATTCTTCTACGAGCTCAATTCCTCGTGCGCCCTTCGCTATATCAGGACCCCTAACAGGCTCTGGTGTGCATCTTTCCTTAAACACCACTTGGTCCTCGGTCACGACTAAATCAACCTGCCTCAGCACGCTATTCCCGATGATTGCTTCGTAAATGATTTCACGCTCTCTGATGACGTGAAATGTCACCTCCAACTCGATTTCATCAACTTTTAGCCTTATGGTGAAACTACCCATCGTAAGCAATTCACTACCGCCAATGCCTCTCAATCGACGCGTTTCGTTCGACAGCTCAATTTCACCCATCATCATTAAAACATCATACCGCATTAAGCATAGGTCGCAGCCTGTATCTAGCAAAGCCGAAAAGGTGAAGTTGTTAAACTGTAAATCCTTAAAAACTGCACACCCAATTGACGTAGCATTGGTTACCGTCTCTATCATGTTCATCCTAGCACTCTCTTGCTTCACCTGAGTCTGTTTCTTGGGACACTCTGACGCACGATGCCCCACCTGTCCACAACTGTAACATGTCAATTGCTTTTGTTTGCAATTTCGAGCCACATGCCCAGCCGTTCCGCACCGGAAACAACGCCTGTCGCCGCTACCTTGCGTATTCGGAACAGTCTCATTTCTATTATCCTGCGAGTTTCGGGCCGGATTAACAGTGGGTTGACGCCCAGACCGCACCTTTTCGTAAACTCTCAACTGCTCCTTTAGCTCTTCAACGGACCTGGCTTGGTAGAGATTAATTTTATTTGGCCTGGAATCTGGAATACCATCCACAAAATACTCCAAGAGGCTTCTTTCATCCAGATCTATCGGTCTACCAATTTCCATTAAACTATACAGATATTCCCGATAATCTTCATTTGGCCGTTTACGACGATTCCTTAGCAAGCGATGCACTTCAATTGCAGAAACTTCGGTACCGAATTCCCCTTTCAAAGATTGCTTTAATGAGCTCCAATCTTGTATTCCTCTCTGGCTACGCACAAAAATCTTTGCTGCTCCTTTTAGCAATTGTTTTGCATAAATGAATTTTTGGAGATCATTCCACCGCACTGCTGCCCCGTTCTCTTCGAAATCTTCCAGCCATTGCTCAAAGCTGGGCTGCCCTGAACCGCTGTACGAGGTCATGGAGTCCTCAATGTCACGCAACGTAAACGCGGACCGCTCAACCAAAGACTCACGCACGCTACGCCGACTTGTCGCATCATCATAATCTGAGCCATCGTCATTGTCCTCATTTAGCCCGAAATGTTGAAGCAATCTGTCTTGTAACGTCGTTTTTCGACCCGTCGTCGCCAACCCCAAATCAAGCAGTTTCTCCCTTAAACATTCAACTGTCAAGCTAAAAATCGATTCACGGTCCATGTCGTTTAACAATCAAAACTTATATTATAAATACAAAATCAGTAAACTTTTGTAATTTAAAACATGTAAATTCAAAATGCCTGCTTGGCAACTCTACTTTTCCAATCGTTTTCTTCTTTACCTCACGCTCAATAAGCTTTGTGCTTACGCGCCTATGCTCGTTCGCACACCTCTCGCTGTTCCTTGTTACTGCTTCGCGCACTCAATTGCGCCTGTGCTCGTTCGCACCCTTCTCGCTGCTGCTTGTTGCAATTTCGCGCACTCAACTGCGCCTGTGCTCGTTCGCACACTTCTCGCTGCTCCTCGTTACTGCTTCGCGCACTCAATTGCGCCTGTGCTCGTTCGCACCCTTCTCGCTGCTGCTTGTTGCAATTTCGCGCACTCAACTGCGCCTGTGCTCGTTCGCACACTTCTCGCTGCTGCTTGTTGCAATTTCGCGCACTCAACTGCGCCTGTGCTCGTTCGCACACTTCTCGCTGCTCCTCGTTACTGCTTCGCGCACTCAACTGCGCCTGAGTTACATATGTAAACGCCAATACAACTCCCGACAAGTTCGATGAATTCTTGCACTCAATAACTGTAAACAAAGCTGCAAACTCAACAATAAAATAACAAACTGCAAACATGCAGTTTGCGCAATACTATGTAGACTAAATACCAAGTAAGTGACCCAAATTAAATTAATGTAGACATAAGCACTATTGATTAAAATAAGAGGTTTGTTGGTAATCAATAAAGTTGGCAAAAGCCAGTCTGCAACTACTCTCCAGTCGAGTCTGGTAAAATAATCGCTTGTTGACTTTTTTTAAAAAACCGTTCGCGACGAAAAATTATAAAATTGGCGCAGTCGGTAGGATCCTTTTATTTTTACAAGGATTCAGTGATTCGAACCGCGGTCGGTCTACCTCAAAGATAACTTGTATCACACCCAAACAAATTCTGCGATTCCCAAGGGACCCTCCAGAATATAAATCATTAAAAGCAAACTGTGCAGTGCAAACTGGGACATCAGAGTGGAGTGAACACAGGCAAGGAGTGCTAGTGACCACCTCAGATTAATCAACAGTGACACCACAGGCAAGGACCAAGGGTCAGTGAGCAAAAGCATCACGGGTAATTCAAAGCGACAGAAGGACTTCGATACACGGAGAATGGCGCAGGACTCGACGCAGGTGCCGACAGTGAGTTTGTTAGAGGAGTTGGCACGGAAGGACCAACAACTGGAGCAGATCCGAGCAGCATATCTGGACCTCCAGCAGCATTACCAACGAGACACCATGATGGTTAACGAAAGGATCCAGAAGAACGTACGACACATGCCGACGTTTACCGGGAGCGGCGAGGTCACCATCAACTCATTTTTCACGGGCGTGGAATATTTGCTGTCCACTCTAACCAACGAGGCGGAACGGAAGGAAGCAACGCGATGCATATTCTACCAGAAGATTCAAGGTGAAGCGAAGGACACAATCATAAACATCCCTCAACCAGAAAATTGGGAAGCAATCAAGAGGATCTTGAAACTTCGGTACCGGCCAGACACCGAACCGCACCAGATTTACCGGAGGATCTGCAATCTAAAAATTAATAATGTAAGTGAATTAGCAATAGAAATTCAAAAATTAAAATATAAGGCGGACGAACTAACAACATACTACCAAGGCGACCATGGTATCGACCTATCTAACATTGACAGTATACTAGTCAACACCACTAAAGAGATGACGCAGGGCACACTATTAGACAAGATATATGACGAAAAAGAACTAGGAACCATATTAGAGATAATGAATAGCCGACGATACGAAGACACTTGCATTCGACCCGAGTTCAAAAAATACCGATCGAAGGACGAACGACCATTTGGCAGAAATAGCCCTCCCCGGAATACCAACGTAGAACATCACGGACGTCAAGGACAATACACTAACCTTAGACCAAACAACAATAATTACTATAATAATAATGAACATAAGGCAGAACACAGGAAACAAGACCAAGAATATATTAATAGAAATCGAGGATACCAGGACAACAATTCAGGGCAAAGAAGATACAATCCACAATCACCGCATCAAAGCCAAGATTATCAGCGATACAATTCGGGACAGTTCAGGCAACATCAACAGTCAGGAAACCCTAGGAACGGTTCAGGCCAAGATCGCCAAAACCCAAATAGGCAAAGACTGGTGGAGCCCATGGAAGTAGATAATATTGTAGCGCACAATGATAGACACCAAGTAGCAGGACACCCTGGCCCACGTCCAAGCCAAGATCGCTGGAACGAGGCCCGGCAAAGCCAAGAGAGTCTCAGGGACAATTATGATGTAGAAACGGAAATCAACAATTCAGTGTTTTTTACGAAGCAGCCTCGGAATGCCTACCAAGAATAGAACTAACAATAGGAAATACAAGATATGCAGCGCTTATAGACACAGGAGCAACATTGAGCTTGATAAGCAGCGAAGTAAATGACTTTCAAAAAATAAAACTAAAAAGACCACTAACATTTAATACATTGACAAATAAAGGTACCATAAGTCAGGAGGTGCACACAAAAGCCCCGGACGAATTTAATCTGCCAGATAACGCAAGAGTCAGGTGGAAAGCCACACCATTACAAGGGCGAAAGTATAATTTTATAATCGGCATTGATTTACTAAACTTTCTTAATGCATTAATAGATATTGAAAGAAAAGTCATAATCCTGAATCAAAAGGAAAGCAAATTTTTGAATAATCCATATACTTTAAATGAAATTTGTACATTAGAGCACACAACAGAGGAGCGATTGAAACTAGACTATCTCAATGCAGAAGAATATAAGGAAGTGACGAAAATAATAAAACGATTCGGACAACTGTTTTTTAAAGAAGGAGACACACTAACAAGTACTACCGAAGTACAACACGAAATTAAGACTACAACAGACCAACAATTAAATTCCAAGTTATACAGATATCCGCCCCAACATGAGGAAGAAGTGAGGAGACAAATTAAAGAAATGGAGGAACAGGGCATAATCAGGAAGAGCAAGTCTAGATACTCAAGTCCTCTAATAGTAATACCAAAGAAAATAGACAATTCAGGGAAACGGAAATATAGAATAGTAGTCGATTACAGAAAATTAAATGAAATTACGATAGACGACAAATACCCGCTGCCAAATATAGATTCGATACTGGACAAACTTGGAAGGGCCCAATACTTCACAACAATAGACTTAGCAAAAGGGTATCATCAGATAGTAGTCAAAGAGGAAGATAGACAAAAAACAGCGTTTGTCACACCCCATGGTCTGTACGAATTCATAAGGATGCAATTCGGACTAAAAAACGCACCGGCCACCTTCCAACGCCTTATGAATGAAATTTTGAGGGACCACATTAACAAAACATGTGTTGTTTACCTAGATGACATTTTAATTTTCAGTACCACGTTACAGGAGCACGTTAAAGCAATAAACGAAATATTCAGAATATTAGAAGAGAAAAATTTAAAAAAAAACAGATAGACAAATGCAATTTTATGAAAAGGGAAACAGAATTTTTGGGACATATTTTAACAGAAGAAGGACTCAAACCAAATCCGAACAAAATAGAGGTAATAAAAAACTTAGAACTGCCAAGGACCGAAAAACAGATCAAAAGTTTTTTAGGGATTACGGGATATTACCGCAAATTTATCCGAGATTACGCGAAAGTAGCGCAGCCTATGACCAAATATTTAGCAAAAGGAACAAAACTCAATGTAAAGGACCCCACATATATAGAAGCGTTTGAAAAACTAAAATATTTAATTAGTTCCCACCCCGTCCTTCGGTTCCCAAATTTCGAAAAACCGTTTACATTAACGACAGATGCGTCAAACTACGCAATGGGAGCAGTTCTTTCACAAGAAGGACACCCCGTATGTTTCGCATCAAGGACACTTAACAACCATGAAAGGAATTACTCTGCAACAGACAAAGAATTTTTAGCCATAATGTGGAGCGTTAATTACTTTAGACCATATCTTTATGGGAGACAATTTAAAATCCTAACAGACCACCAACCCATAAAATTTTTACATGCAAAGTATAAAGGAAAAGACCTATCGCCAAGGCATCAAAGATGGTTACTAAAATTGGGAGAGTACCAGTTCGAGATAGAGTACTTGAAAGGAAAAGAAAATAAAGTGGCAGATTTTTTGAGCCGAATAAAAGAAAACGAGGAGGATATTAAAGAAGAATACGACTCCAACCCAAATAGCCTTACACAGGAAGTTGACGATTCAGATACACTGAACAATATTGAAGATGATGCAACCGTAGCCACCATCCACTCAGCAGAAGAAAACCTGCAAGACCATATTCCGATTAAAGAAGAAATAGTGAATAAATATAAGACGCAAATTGTAATAACAAACAATAAAACGGAGGAAATAAAATTTACACACAATAAGCGAATTATTTTTGTAGCCGAGCACGATTTCAACAATTTGGGAGAAATATTTAGAAAATATATAGGAAAAGGAAACGTCGGAATATTTTCAGAACTATACTGGAAAGAAATAACAACCCAAGCCGGCTTTGCAGACATTCAGACAAGGACCCAACCAATAGTCACAAAGACGAACATAATCCTACATATGATCGACCTAGGTAAAATAGAAAACATCTTAAACGCATTGACAGACAATATAGTACAAACTAAAGCAGAACATAAAGACGTATTATACCAAGAACTAGTAGACACAAGAAATAAATTTCTAACATTAGTACCAAAAGTTACCAGACAGAAACGCGGACTTATAAACGGAGTAGGAAACATATCAAAATGGCTATTTGGCACAATGGACGAAGACGACAGACGTGATATTCAAAACCACCTCTCACAAACCAAGAACGACATAGATCAACAAATACAAATTAATGACTACTTCAACGCCACAATAGAACAAATAAATGATATTGTAATAAAAGATAGAAAAAAGATTAAAAGTAGTTTAAATGCTATTAATAAGTTTATAACCGAAGAAGAAAAACAAAACGCATATATAGAACAACTAACAAAAATACAGCTACTAAAATCAAAAATAGAACACATCCAGGATAATGTAGTATCCGCTAAATACGGGATAATACACCCTAACATATTATCAGGCACAGAAATAGAAAGATACGAAATCGATTACAATAAACTCATGTATGTACAACTAGGGACAGCGTTTTTTAATAACACATATTTAGTATTAGCTATCAAGATCCCAAAAACGCTTGTGAATGTCAAATTAAGATATATCATACCAATGCCCAATAAAGACAACAACGAAATAGAAGCGAATACAGAACAAATGTTTAACTATGGAAACAAAACGTACACATATGAACAAAATAAATATCTGAAAGAGCTTAAACTAAGTAAACACTGTGTAATAAAAGAAAATTGTCAGCTCACAAAAAATAGAGAACTAGAAATTATAGAAATAGACATAGATACAATTATAATTAAAAATGCAAAAAATTTGGTAATCAATCAAACATGTAACGATAGCCAAATTGTTGTAAATGGAAACATTCTAATACACTACAATAATTGTTCAATTAAAATTAACGATTATTATTTCTCAAATTGGGTCGAAAAAATAGAAGAAAAAATCATGCACACAAAAGAGCAACAAAATTATACGGTTAAAATTACATTCGATGAAATAATACAAGAACACAAAGCAAGTATACACAACATTAGCAAATTAAACACACACAACAAAGTTATATATGGATGCAACTTAATTACGGTCATTACAGTAATAATAGTGTTTGCAATTGTAATAACTAAGCAAAAATATATAAAAATAAAGTTAAATAATCGAATTCAGGAGAATTCTAATTTAAAGGAGGGAGTAGTTACATATGTAAACGCCAATACAACTCCCGACAAGTTCGATGAATTCTTGCACTCAATAACTGTAAACAAAGCTGCAAACTCAACAATAAAATAACAAACTGCAAACATGCAGTTTGCGCAATACTATGTAGACTAAATACCAAGTAAGTGACCCAAATTAAATTAATGTAGACATAAGCACTATTGATTAAAATAAGAGGTTTGTTGGTAATCAATAAAGTTGGCAAAAGCCAGTCTGCAACTACTCTCCAGTCGAGTCTGGTAAAATAATCGCTTGTTGACTTTTTTTAAAAAACCGTTCGCGACGAAAAATTATAAAATTCCTGTGCTCGTTCGCACACTTCTCGCTGCTCCTCGTTACTGCTTCGCGCACTCAACTGCGCCTGTGCTCATTCGCACACTTCTCGCTGCTCCTCGTTACTGCTTCGCGCACTCAACTGCGCCTGTGCGCATTCGCACACTTCTTGCTGCTGCTTGTTGTAATTTCGCGCACTCAACTGCGCCTGTGCTCGTTCGCACACTTCTCGCTGCTCCTCGTTACTGCTTCGCGCACTTGGTTGTGCCTTAGCTGCTGCCTGCGCCGTCGCTGTTGCTAGCGCTCCAGATTGCGCCGTTGGCTGCGCCTTCGTCACTATTTGTTTGTGTGCTTGCCTGCGCTTTCGATGCCTGCGCAGTCGGCTGCGCCTTCGTTGTTGCCTGCGCAGTCGGCTGCGCCCTCGTTGCTGCTTACTCGCGCACCTGACTGCGCCGTTGTTGCTTGCGCAGTCGGCTGCGCTTTCGTCACTATTTGTTTGTGTGCTTGCCTGCGCTTTCGATGCCTGCGCAGTCGGCTGCGCCTTCGTTGTTGCTTACTCGCGCACCTGACTGCGCCGTTGTTGCTTGCGCAGTCGGCTGCGCTTTCGTCACTATTTGCTTGTGCGCTTGCCTGCGCTTTCGATGCCTGCGCCGTCGGAGTTAGCGGGACTTTTCCTGTGGCGTGACCACCGTGGCCCGACGTTCCGTTAGCGTGACTTTGGTGGCGTGACAGCCGTGGTCCGACGCTCCGGTACAACCGCAACGGAACTCAAACGCACTTTCTGCAGCACGGGCGGCGGCCTCTTTTTTCTTTCAAATGTACTTTTAGAAATTTCACTGCGTCTTACTCGTTGCGTACTTGACTGTGCCCACGCACTTTCCTTCGGGGAACTTGTATCCCACTTCTGACACCACTTGTAGGATTGCCGTATTCTAAATCAAACACCGTGCACTTTACTTTTAATAATTCAAACGATTTATTAGTTTATTTAAACATCACTATGTAGACTTTCGTTCCGTGTCGTCGGTGCTCGACCGTTCCGTGCCGTGGTTGCCCGTTAACTCTGTCGTGGTTGTCCTCGCTTGCTCGTACGAGCGTCCCGTCCGCTTTGTCTCGTCGTTCGTCTGTCAGGGTCGCATTGGTCCGTCCGTTGTGCAGCGTCGCACTTGTCTGTCCCCGATCCCACATGAGTACCAACATAACGCCACAAAAAAAAATCGAAAATTGAATATACGTAACCCGCGGAAATTCTAAATTCGCGATACTGTTTTGAACATACCTTGTAAATTACAAAATACAAATAACACAATATAGAAATTTATAAAAACATTAATCACGATCTGATGTTTATACATATGCAGTGGTTTGTTTTGGGAAAATTTATTTCAAACCTGGATGTCGTGATTGAATTATATACTCATAAATTGTATACTCATAAATTTTAACCATAAATTTGCAAGCCTTTTTTATGAAATCATAATTTAACAGGCAGTTTCCTAAGTGCTTCGAGTGAATAATTGCACTTTTAAATAGATCTGTAAAGTAAACAATATGTGGAAATGTCGATTGTTATAGGTTGCGTGAAAAGCTTCGATGGCTTTAAGAAGTAATTGCATCCAAATTTTAGAGCGAAATTCTAAAATGTCTTTAAAATACAGATGCACGGCAGCTACTACTGTGTCCAAAAAATAAGGTGACATTGTATTTATTTTGAAAATTCTTTATTTATTCTTCCAAATCAATTTCATCCCCTTCAAAGTAATCCCCTCCCGAAGCAATGCACTTATGCCAACGGATTTTCCAATCTTCGAAACACTAGGGGTATTCTCGATGTCTTGCATAACCCTGACATCGTGCACGAAATGCATAATTGACATGGCCATGCATTTCGAGCAACGGCACAACAACAAAATACAAGCAAAAAAAGTTTGCATTTTTTGCATGTCATGCTACGCAAACACCCTTGTTTTGTGTGTGACATCGCGATTGTGCGACAGCCATTTAATGTTCTTCGTGTGCGCAAGCGTATTTTCTTCATATTTGGTTTTATTTCAACCTTTTTATATAATTTGCATATACTTATGTCTTGCTTGCAGGTAGAAATGGATCAACCGAAAACCAAATTAAAAAGAAATGGAGAAAGTTTGCGGCTGTTTGCGGCATTTTTGCAATATTTGCAATGTGTGCTTTTTTGTGCGTTCTCGATGTGTAGCATTTTCCAGTCTTGCACGGTTGCATTTTTACGAATTCTTCCTCCGTGCAAGACATCGAGAATACCCCTACTGATTGTAGTCACTTTCCGGGATGGCCTTCAGTTCCGTCTTCGCTGCGGCTTGAATCTCCTCTATCGTATCAAAACGGTGTCCCCGGAGCGGTCTTTCTAGCTTGCTGAACAGCCAGAAGTCGCACGGCGCCAGATCAGGTGAATACGGTGGTTGCGGAACGATATAGGTTGAGTTTTTGGCGAAATGATCACGAATTACGAGTGCAGTATGGGATGGTGCATTATCGTGGTGTAAAAACCAAGAATTGTCTTTCCACAATTCCGGCCTTTTTATGCGGATAGCGTTACGCAAACGACGCATAACGTTCAAATAATATTCCTTGTTGACTGTTGACTAAAAAAAAATAATTCTCCAAATCCTTCGACGCGCGCAGTTTAAATTCAAATGCCACCTTATTTTTTGGACACAGTAGTATAAGTTCTTCATGTGGTGTTCAGACATTTGTGTATATACAAATAGGATCCTTTAGTTTAGCAATAAAAATGATAATAACAATACTCGTACCAGACCTGAAAAATCACATTCACTTTTTTACAACTTTCACTGTCAGTAACTTCCCCAAATCTCATCTGATTTGGACGATCTGTATATCATTGGAAAGGCTAAGGTATTATCTTCTAACCGACGGACAGCTTGTGTTAGTCGGATGATTCGTTTATGAGATATGTGCTCATAATTGAAACAACAGGGGAAAACTGGGTTTTCGAAGATTTTTCGAAAACGCTTCTTAAAAAAATTGTTTGATTTTCAGTTTCGTGGCCCAAAGTTAGTCTAGAAAATACTTTTGTTTTAGGTGCACGCGATTGACCCATTTTTTGTCGAGTAGTGTGTATAGATGTTTGTTTTGCATTTGTACATTCGTTTTTCATTTTTCATGCTAATTGCATTCTTTCAGGGACAAGTAAAATATATTTTGTCGAAAAATAGGTGCTGAAATTTAATTATTTTCTGAAATTGGAAGATATTGGAGGATTTTTTTACACTACACAAAAATCTAGGAACATGTAAAGCTTTCACACACTTTTTAGATATTTTCCTCTAAGTTTTGCCAATTTTCAGGTTTTCAAATTTGTAAAATATTTTTAATGAAAAGTGAAGAAGAAGTGCAAATTTTGAGAAAACATTAAAAGCGAAAATGTCCACATCAATTATTAATCTATATTGGAAGTTTCAACAACTTTTTGCTTACCATGTTTTTTTTAAGATTTGTTTACTCAATAGACTAGAAAACAGAAAATATGTGTTTAAATTTTTGTGTGAAAAAACTTTGACTTTGAGCAGGTTTTGCATTGTTTTACCTTTCAAATTACATCAAAATCGTTAAATTCTGAGACTATAAATTTTTTGAATTTTGTCTATGGAACAAATTATTGTGCACTCCCCCAAATACAAAAATTGCTAGTGTAAACATTTAACACCATTAAATTTGTTATATTAAAATAGAATTGGGCTAAAAAGTTGTACGCGAACCTCCCCCCCAAAATTAAATCCTATGTGTGCCACTGTGTACCTATATAAGCTAGCCAGCCTGAGATCAACAGGTAATCCAGTGGGACTAGACGACTGGAATCGGTTGTGAGGACCACTAATCCCCTTCAAGATTCTCCTCTCCTATCCCTTTCGTCTCTCGTACTCCCTCATTGGACCTAGTACAATGGTTCGAATGGGCTGAGCGCTATGGAAGGCTTATAGCTGTCCTGCTCACAATCACATCATCAGCATTATCACGCAGTAAATTGCTTCAACGTTCTTTAATATTCATAGATTATAGTTTCATATTATTCATATTATAGTCTTATTCATTTTCTTATTTTAATATAGCTTATTTTTAATATAGCTTCATAAAGATAGATGTGTGGATAGAGTCTTGTTCATAGTTAAAAACGATGAAAAATTACATTTGTTTCTATAAAAAATGTCGAGAATTCAATGTTGAGTTACCACACCAAAACGAATATGTTTTATAATAAAAAAAATACTTAATCATGACTGTTTTTGGCAATTTGACAAGTAAGTAAATATAATAAACTAGTAGGGCCCTGCGGCTTTGCACGCAAGCTTGAAGTCAATGGGCCCAATAAATCAAGTTTCTTCATAATACACTCTATGGGCGATGCCACGCCTCTTTCATGTAATGCCCAATCCATTCCTCCAGTCGAAGGGTGTGACCCGGTTTCATTGATATGCGACTTTCAGTTCCAAAGTTACGCGGAAAATTTCACTCACAAAAAATATGCCGCGCTCCTTGTTCAACGTCCATAAAATTTTGCCAGTAGAATGACACATCTATGGGACGATGGTATACAAAACTTGAAACCTTTCCAACTTATTGTTGCGAAGCTATTCCACATTAAAAATTTGGGTTCTATGGGCGGTGCCATGCCCCTCGTCCAATACCCACCCCACTCTCCCTGTCGAAGGGCGCATCTAAATCGTAAGTTTGTGTCAAATCTCTTTGATGTGTGGTTTGTAGTTTCAAAGTTATTCAAAACATTTGAGTTGCTTAAAAAGTGCCACGCCCCTTGTCCAACGCTCACAAAGTTTTACCAGTGAAACGGCACATCTAAACGGTAGCTCTGCACCAAATTTGAATGCTGCCCGATTTCTCATTCCGAAGATATTCCATATTGAAAATTGAAGTTGTATGGGCAACTAGATCGTAATTTTGTACCGAGTGTCATTGATGTGAACGCTATAGTTCCTAAGTTACACCGGCATTTAAAAAGTGCCACGCCCCTTGTCCAACGCCCATTAAATTTTACCAGTGAAACGGCACATCTAAACGGTGGCCCCGCACCAAATTTTAATGCTGTCCGACTTCTCATTACGAAGATATTCCATATTGAAAATTTAAGTTGTATGGGAGGCACTGGCGGATTCAGGGGGGGGCGGTTTGGGGGTTCAACCCGCCCCCCCCGAAATATTAGGGTCGACTTTAAAACTGCATACAAATTAAAAGGCATTTTTGGTTTTTGAATGGTTTTTCGACACATTTATGTATATATCTACGTTTGTACCCGGCGACATCGCTCGTCGATTTCATTATTAATTTTTTTCAGAAATATTTTTGCTATGACAAAAATTGCAGGAATAGAATTGTGATCTCAGCCGATGTTTAGACTTTGCAAAATCAGTTTATGAAGAGTTGCGTGGAAACGCTCAAAATGAGTTTCTGAATATCTTTGAACAAGCTAAAAAGGCAAATAATGTTGGATTTATGATAGAAGTATCTCGACGAGTTGGACGTCAAATTAATCGAGACAATTATGTCGGAGAGCCAGAGGACTAATTTCGTTGCTCCATATATATCCCCTTTCTAGATCATTATTCAGATCAAATAAATTTAAGGTTTATAAAGCATAGAAATTTACTGTCCAAAATGCAGAATATTTTACGCAGCAAGGCATTTGTTTTGCAAAGCAATGATATCCAGAAAACGGCTCAATTGTTCGAAAAAAATGGCCAGACGATTTTGCAACGTCTGTTGATGACTTCGTGCCAGAGCTGATTATGTGGCGCCGGTACTTTTTTGTAATAATCTTTGTAATAATTGTTAAACAACTAAATAATTCTTTCAGATATTGGGCCAATGTATCAAAATTTAATTTGCCGGAAAATTTTATTGACGCTTTAAACCAGTGCACAGTGATTCGACTCCATACAATCACGGGACAAAATTAGAAGGAGTGGTCCGTTCTTTACAAAATTTGGTATACTAGTTAATCGTGGTCTGCTGAATTGAAATCTCCATTTCGTTTTTCTTAAACTTTTGTAGTTTGGCAATGTCTGAGACTTAAATTTGCAATTTTCGTCATCTTTGGTGTGCTAATAGCAACGAGTGTGTTGGCTAGATTTTTCAGATTTTACATTTAATCGGTAACGTCAACATTGATAATTGGAAAGAGTAACAGAAATTGTCTTAGGACCCTTTAGTTTTGCAATAAAAACATTAATAATAGACGTAAGTTTTACTTTTTTGCAGTTTTCTCTATTTTTCATGCTGATTGCATACTTTTAGGGACGAAAAAAATAAATTTGGTCGAAAAATAGGTGTTTAGACCACTTTTCAAATAGAATTATTTTCTGAGATCGGAAGATATCGGAGTATGTAATTACATTATCCGACAAAAAAAGAATGCTTCTTAAAATTAAAAAAAATCCAGGAACATACTTTCACATACTTTTTAGATATTTTCCTCCAAGATTTGCCAATTTTCATATTTTTAATTTAGAAAAATATTTTAAATTTAAAGTGAAGTGGAAGGCTCAGCTTTGCAAATTTTGAGAAAAAATTAAAAGCGAAAATGACCACATCATTTCTTAATCTGTGCTGAAAGTTTTAGCGACTTCTTGGTAACCATGTATTTATACAATTTTTTGTATTCAATAGACTAAAAAACAGAAATTATGTATTTACATATTTTTGTGAAAAAAGTTTCAACTTTGAGCCGCCTTTGCACACACTAATTAATTTTTTGCACAGATTTTTTGTGGTTTTCTTAGTTGGAGTTTTGCCTTTTAAATGACGTCAAAATTGTTAAATTCTGAGACTATAAATTTTTTGAATTTTGTCTATGGAACGAATCACTGTGCAGTGCGATGAAAAGCTCTATCCATTAATTTTCCATTTTTTGGAGATTGGTGCAACACTGCCAGTGTCTGTTGCAACAAGCGAACGGTCATATTCAACACTACGTCGATTGAAAACATATTTACGGAGAAGCATTGGGCAAGACAGATTACTTGGTTTGGCACTTCTTAGGGCACATTTTTCAGTGCGAGTTTAACTCAGTTTCTAGTTTAAACTTACTTTAAACGCAAAATCGAATATTTCAGTCATATTTGACTGAAGCTTAAACGCCCAACCCTGAACGGTTAAACTAAGTTTTAACTGTCAACTGCCAGTTGACAGTCTGACAGTTCATTTATTTTGGAAATTTGAAAAGCGTAATTACAATTTTTCGATATAAAATAAATATAATTCGACCAAAAATAGCAATGAGTGGGCAAATTCGTAACGAGGAAGATGATAGCGATGCAGAAATATTTGATGTGTTAACATAAATAATACGATGATGAGAAGATTAGAAATCGTGAGAATACGGCCGGACGATTTCCATTTATTTGGGCGACAGGGACTTTTACGGTCGCTTGCGCATGAGCAAAGCTTCTGCTTATAATATTTTACAGCTCATCGGTCCTCATATACATAAAGCATCCTACACTTGAGTATTTCCCCCTTACAAGTACAAGAAGCCTTTAATTTTCCCGAGACGGAAAATTTACGCTACGTTTGCTCATTTTGAATTTTTTGATGAAGTATTTAGAAAGAATTTATTTACGAATGACAATCGAAACAAAGAAAAATTATTATCTAGATAAAAATATTGCCAGTATTGCCACACTCAAATGAGTAAAATTTGATCCAGTTAAACTACTACTGAAAAACTGCTTTGTCGTTTAAACTAAGTTTAAATGTAAACGAAGTTCAAGCAAACTACGTTTGAACTGGGTTTAAACTCGCACTGAAAAATTGGCCCTTAATGTGCATCGAGACATAGAAGTTGATCCTACCAACATTTTAGACGAGCTTGCAAAAAAGCGTAAGCGTACACTATCTTTCGCGTTATAAGCAAAATACCTACATGTATATATCTTTTCAATTAATATCTTTATAATAAATACATACACATAGGTTAGGTTAGGTTACGGAAGGGGTGTGTGCGGCAAGCACTTCCACTCGGAGACCCTGTTGGGTACATTGTGAATCCCTTCATTTTCGGAGAAAACCGGTCCCTATCTCTATCTGTTGGGATCCCTGTAGATCCAGGCGGGATCTTTTGGGAACCATTTGGTCTTGGCGAGAAAATTGTGTAGATCAGTAATCTGTGCATCTGCTACTTCCGAGAGCCCATCAAAGAACCTTGCCCCAAGAGTCTGGAGCCGTCGTCTTTGCAGTGATGGGCAGTGGCATAGCAGATGCTCGACTGATTCTACTGCATCCTCGTCTCCGCAACTCCTGCATAAATCGTCGGTCGCCAAACGCCATTTGCATAGCATGACACCAATGGCGCAGTGACCTGTGATTACCCCGGTGACCATGCGTATGGCATGCTTGTCGAGGAGCAGGAGACTCTTAGTTTTTCTCGCGTTGAGCGCCGGCCATAGGGTACGTGCAATCCTGCAGTCGCACCTAGTTGTCCAGGCTCTACACATAAACATTTATGAATATTAAAAAATTACTTACTAAAAACCACCCCCGAAATATTTTTCTGGATCCGCCCCTGATGGGACGTGCCATTCAGCAACATACATTCAGCTAATCAGCTGTCTAGTTTTTGAGGTTTAGTCTCGTGGGACCAACAAACAAACATACATTAATTTTTATATACAATATATATTATAGCCGATTATATTATAGCCTTTGTTTGCCGCAATGACACGCTAAATCGTTTAACACCTATATTGCTGTGATAAATATATCATGACTGATTTGTTATTATAGCGGGCGTGGCGAGACGGCGTATTAGGTAGGCGTGGTCAATCTTATATATCCTATGTTAACATCAATGAAACACGGAATCATTTGATATTAATACTGATTTACCGACATGTACCGTCGCTTCGGTTTGTTAGTTTAGTGGGCACAGAAAGTGGGCGTGGCCGATTATATTATAGCCTATGTTTGCCGCAATGACACGCTGAATCGTTTGATATCCATATTGCCTTACAAAAGCATACCGTAGATGAGTTTTGTTAACATAGTGGGCGTAAGAAGGAGGCGTGGTCATTCTCATATAGCCTATGTACCATTCGCCCATATAAAAAAATGTTTGGTGTTTATTTCATCTAAATCGGTTCAGGGGTTTTTGCCTGATTGTGGCTCAAAAAACTTCACACTTCCTTATAACTTGAAAACGACTGGACCAACTTTGATACTTCCTTCGGCAGGTTTGTTCGAAATTGTTACGTGAAGGTTTATACAAAAAAAAAGTCGGGAAAACGGGGCGTGGCACCACAAGAATACATTTTTAGACAATAACTTTGGAACCATAAGTCACACATCATTTAAATTTGGTACAAACTTTCTATTTGATCATATCCTTCAATAGAGGGAATGGGATGGGTATTGAACAAAGGGGTGTGGCACCGCCTATACAACTCAAATCTTTTAAATGGAATAGCTTCGGCATTGTAAGTCGCACAGCATTGAAATTTGGTGCACCGTCGTTTCATAGATGTGTCATTCTACTGTTAAATTTTGATGGGCGTTGAACAAGGGGCGTGGCACATTTTTTATGACACAACATTTCAGCAGAACTGTAAGTCGCACATCAATGAAACTTGGTACGAACCTACCATTTAGTCATATCTTTCGACAGAGGGAATGGGGCGGGTATTTAACAAGAGGGCGTGGCTCCGCCAATACAAATAAAATCTTTTATATGGAATAGCTTCGGAATTGTAAGTCGCACAGCATTGAAATTTGGTTTGACATCCTCCCATAGAAGTGTCATTCTACTGTTAAATTTTGATAGGCGTTGGACAAGGGGCGTGGCACATTTTTTGTGACCCAAATATTTCGCTGAACTATAAGTCGCACAGCAATGAAACTAAGTACGAACCTACCATTTATTCATATCTTTCGACAGAGGGAATGATGAGGGTATTGAACAAGGGGGCGTGGCACTGCCCATACAAACCAAATTTTTAATAGAGAATATCTTTGAAGTTGTAAGTCGTAAAACACTGAAATTTAGTGCCCCGTCGTCCCATAGATGGGTCATTCTACTGGTAAATTTTTATAAGCGTTGGACAAGGGGCGTGGCACATTTGTTGGGACCCAAATATTTCGCTGAACTATAAGTCGCTCAGCAATGATACTTAGTACGAACCTACCATTTTCTCTTTCGACAGAGGGCATTGTGCGGATATTGAATAAGGGGCCGTGGCCCTGCCAATATAACTTAAATATGGTTCAAGCGCTATCCATTTCTTTACTGAAACTTAGCAGCACCATTGCTTATTTACGGGCCTCGATTGCGTTAATCAGTAGCTCCCTCCTCTTCCTTTAGTTGGTTTTCTTCGTCAATTTGCCATTTGCCACATCGCCATTGATTCGCCATCTCGCGTATTTCATTATAAAAAACAACAAATGTCGTGCGGGACGAAGTTCGCCGGGTCAGCTAGTGTTTTTATATAATAGTAGTAGTAGTATAGATTTTTTTCTGCTGGTCGGTTTGCAATGTCAAAGGCTGGAATGTTCTCTACCGCAGATCTGTGCAATGCGAGAAGTTTCATTCAATATAGCATCTAATTTATATGTATGTCTTTGCGTTGGTTTCGCCAACAGGCAGAATGCTTCAAATAGAGAAATATATAATTTAATTGCGTTCGTTTAAAGTTCGTGTGCACCTCGCATAAATAACAAAACGTCTAATTAGTGTGAAATGTTGAAATTCGCTTGTTGAATGATTTACACAGTCTACGACTTAAATGTGCGCTACGTATCGCTTCGGTCCTATGAATACACTTTTATATATAACAATGTGTGTATATGTGCATTGGCGTTCCCAGAAAAAAATTGGGGGGCGAGCATAATTACATTTGAAAATTAAAAAAAATAATATAGAATTCGAATAATATAGAATTTTATAAATATACATATACCTATATAAAATATACCATTTCGAATTTTAGGGGAATGCCCTCTCCTGCCCCTACCTGGGTACGCCCATGTATATGTGTATTGCATCGCACTGCCCTTTGCTACAATCAGCGACGAGTCCCAAGTGCCAATCACAGTCGTTCACTAGAACACAGCTTTACATTGTGGCAATGCACCGACACTCCCCTCATCTATTGGGCTAAATATTCGTTTTGTTCACTGCCACAATGCACTGTGCAATACATGAAATTACGCTATACTACGTACTAGTTGGCAAAAATCAAAATGCTTTGCCTTGTTTACATTTATTATGATATTTTTGTTATTGTTTTCTTTACGTCGTTATACGATTTCGTTTTGCTTCATAATTTCGAAGTCGGGAGGCTTTCCAGACAGTTGTGCTGGTGGGCAGGCAAGCAAATACTTATGTGTATGTATGTATGTTTATAATTATTTAAGTTCGTGTAAAGTGTGAAAATCCCAAAATTGTAAACAAACAAGTGGACCAAGATCAGGTTGAAGGGCACTTTGGAATTCGGGGAACTTATAGGAAATATATTTTGTTATTTACAAGCCAACGTGCAGGGCTTACCTCTATTAATGCGAGACATTGCATTGGTTATAGGTCATAGGGGAAATCTTCGTACAGTGGCCAGAAAGGAACGTCATCGTATCAGCGGGGAATGCATGAGGGTTTGAACGGGTTGGTCGGGCGAATACCCGATAGATGGCATCACATTGCTCATCTCCTTTGCTCAGGGAGATAACATACCGTTTGTCGGATAACTGACAAGATTGGTCTTGCGAGAATTAAAGTCGACCCCCGGTTCGCTTGACCCCATTTGGAGATTTTTTGTAGGTCGCTGTTAAGTATCATTTATAATACGCTTTTCTTGTCAAGTAGTGCGAATGACAAATGGTGCTGTCATCCGCAAACGATTAGACAGGATTCTTCGTCGACGGCAACAAGTCGTTGATGAAGATAAGAGAAAAGGTTCGAGAGAGGACCGAACCTTGCAGATTAGGGCAGTCTATTGTGCTTTAGATAGTGCATAATGTTAAGGTTTAAATGCTTTCGATTGCTTTGGGAGTCACCGAAGAGATTGATATGCGCCGTTAGTGCGCAGGGTCAGTAGTCTTATGATTTTTGCAGTGACGCCTTCGAATGGCATTGTAACGATTTCTAACGTGTTTACTCAACTGCTCAGTGGCGGTAGTTTTATTTGCCTGCCATGCTCTGAAAGCTTTGGACCTGACAGCAAGCTTTCATATCTCATTTCATTAGAAATTGGTCTTAGTTTTAATGCAAATTTTCTTAAATACTAGAGATAAAGGACCGCATATCTAATAATTTTGTTTTTTCAACCGTTTTTGTTTTCTACTATAGAAAACAACATTTTCAATCGAAGTGAGTGAAGAATTCGCTTAGTCCCAATTGGCTTTATCATACTTACATCTACATTAGGCGAATTTACAGGAGGCGCGTGAATTTCATTATTATAATAGGGGTACCGGTTAATTCGTGCGGTCTTCTAACAGATGGCGTAACTTGATTTTGTGAAAAGTGATTCGCCTTTCCAAATATGTGTTGGAAAGCTATTGTCATATAGTTTCAGAATCAGTATGTGTCATTTAGCTGAAGCGTAAACAACAATACTTTTTAAATCTGAAAATGTCGGATTTTGTGCCGAATAAAGTGTTTTTGCGGGGAGTACTTCTTCATTACTTCAATATGAAGAAAAAGGTGGAAGTGTATGGTGTGCATGCTCTAGCTGAGCGTACGTGCCAGAAGTGGTTTGCACGGTTCAAAAGTGGCAATTTTGACTTGGAGGCCAAATTGGAGACATTGCTCGACCAAGATCCATCCCAAACGCAAGAAGAACTTGCAAAATCACTTGGCGTCGCTCAACAAACCATTTCCGATCGTCTAAAAGCAATGGGAATGATCCGGAAGGTAGGCCATTGGGTGCCGTATGAATTGAAGCCAAGAGATGTCGAACGCCGATTTTTCACGTGTGAACAACTGCTTCAACGGCACAAAAGAAACAGTTTTTTGCAGCGAATTGTCACTGGCGATGAAAAGTGGGTCCATTACGATAATCCAAAACGTCGAGCAACGTATGGATACCCCGGCCATGCATCATCATCGACGGCCGTTCAGAATATTCATGGCCTGAAGGTTATGCTGTGTATTTGGTGGGACCAGCTGGGTGTGATCTATTATGAGCTGTTGCAACCGAATGAAACGATCACAGGGGAAGTCTACTGACGACAATTGATGCGTTTGAGCCGAGCACTGCGCGAAAAACGACCGGACTATGCACAAAGGCACGGCAAGGTAATTTTGCAACATGACAATGCTCGGCCACATGTTGCACAGGTCGTCAAAACCTACCTTGAAACGCTCAAATGGGATGTCCTACCCCACCGCCGGTTTAGTCCAGACCTTGCGCCATCCGATTACTATCTCTTCCGATCAATGCAACATGGCCTGGCTGACCAGCACTTCTCAAATTATGAAGAAGTAAAAAATTGGATCGATTCGTGGATAGCGGAAAAGCCGGGCGAATTTTTCAGAAAGGGTATTCGTGAATTGCCAGAAAAATGGGAAAAAGTTATAGCTAGTGAGGGACAATACTGTGAATATTAAATTTGTAACCATTTTTTCTCAATAACGCTTCAATTTTCCCAAAAAAACCGCACAAATTAACCGGTACCCGTATTAATTGCTCGTTAAACGAATAAATGGTGGGTATTGATAAAATTATTTTGATATTTATTGTGCAACCAATTAACTAAATGTTAATAATTGCAAATATTATAATTTAATTAATTTTGTGGTGTTGAATTTGAGGCCTTCACGAAAAGATCTGGACTCTGATCGTATACTTTATGAACGCGTGCATAAACATGTATCAACTGATTCACAAAGTTTATGAAAAAAATCAAACAAATTATGTATTTTTCATAAAAAGTTCAAAATAAAGGTGGCCTACCCGTTCGGCTCGTACCCGAACAACAAATATGAGATTCGGCATTTATGCAATGGTTTATGAACGCGTTCATAAACATGTATGAACTGTTTCATAAAGTTTATGAAAAAAATAAAAAACTTTGAATTTTTCATATAAAGTTCAAAATAATGGTTTATAAACGCCGTTTATAAGATTTTTATGAATTATTTTTACCCGTGTAGAGTAATCTGATTCGAAAAGATTTTTAATCTGCATATCGGACACGCACTACAAAAGTGACACAACTCACAATTTTTAATTTTAGGGTTTATGTGTTAATTCTGTGCACAAAGCATCAATCTACCAATAAGCAAAAGCTCAGTATATTTTGTTGTTGTTAACTATTGCAAAAATACAGTTAGGTCTCTCTTTATGTCAGAAGTTTGATGCTATTTGATCGTTGAAGCTCAATGCAAAACTGTCCTAACTCAAATTGTGACACTTTTGACGAAATACATTTTTGTTGAAATTAATTTTAAGCAAAGTTCTGACAATTTTAGTATATATTTTCAAATAAAAAAATTATTTTCGAATTTTCAAAATTTGTCTTTCAACTTTTTAACTGTAATTTATAATTATAAAACTCAGCAAAAGTGACAACTTAAAATAATTCCGTAATTAATTTAATTAATTAATAATAATAATTGACTGGCACGACAGCCCGCTTACGCGAGACTAAGGCCTAGCTTCCCGCAACCACCCGCGTTGTGCGTGTGAATTTGCACGCGGATGGAAGGGACCTACAGTTTTATGCCGGTTCCGAACGGCAGGTTGGGAGCTCTTTCATAAGCAATTTTTACTCTCAGAGGTTTGCCATTTACAGCTGAGAGGACAGCCACCGAAAGAGAAAAGGAGTTTTCCCGTTATATTTTTAGGTGTTATTACAGGCAGTATTTAACCTGGGTCGCTGCCTTCGACTCGCGGTCCAACGCACTAACCAACTGAGCCACGGCGGCTCAGAAATAATTCCGTAATTATTGAATTAAAATATCAAAACAGTCAAACTCAAAATTTTGGATTTTCTAGTGTAAAATTAAAAACGAATTCTTGTAACTTATCCTAAAGCATAATCTGTAAGGATTTTCTACTGAACGGTCTATACGTTGTTTTAAAAAATGTTTATTTACCTCAAAAACAGTTTTTTGCGTTTCCAGAAAAATCAAAAATTTTTAGTTGTGTCACTTTTGTAGTGCGTGTGCGATATGTAGGTGTCGCTGTGCAATAAACCTCAACCAAACTTTTTTTCGCGTTTGAGATTTTCAAATCGAAGGGTTTTAAACCGTGCAGCATGTCTTGAATACGTGGGTGACATTTTTGGTAAGTTGTCTGAATAGATAAGTTTTTGTCGTGCCTACCAATAGCTAAAATTGCATATCAGGAACTTTAGACATATTGGAACTGTAGCTGTAGTATAACATAGATATACGCTAACATCCTTGTACATGTTTGCAACATATACATAAGTGAAACATCACATACTTTATTTACAATATTTGTACAACTGCTCTTAGTTATGTACTAAAGTAATCAGTACCGTAGTCGCTGGGCTTAGATAAATGTGCCGCGCTAAACAAGTGTTCATGTCACCACCGCCAAGCCACACACTGCACACCCTCCCTTCCTCATGCCAACACGCAATTTTTTCGCATGCCTTTTTATAGCATTTCCTTCCCTTGTTCTATTCTAAAAATGTCAATGCCAAAGCACTGCACCATTCGTGCCCGTGTCTCAAATCCGCC
Source organism: Melieria crassipennis (assembly GCA_963668005.1). NCBI lineage: Eukaryota > Metazoa > Arthropoda > Insecta > Diptera > Ulidiidae > Melieria > Melieria crassipennis. The sequence goes on along the minus strand of OY764963.1, from coordinate 31,484,212 downwards.
GCCCGGGTGCGGCGCAGTTGCCTCGACGACCACCCATATCGCCTTTCCATTGTGTGCAGGTTTGAAATGCTTCTCTGGCATGCCGAGCGGCTCCAACGCAAATGGTGCGCGCTGACCTCGCACCAACCACCCGCCCGTCCAACCGTTCGGCCGTGGGCGGCGCTGCGAAAGAGCGCTGAAGACCTTAACCTTAACGCGTTGTCACAAAAGCTTCCGCTGCGTTCTCTGCGCTTGTTGCCCGAAGTGCTCACCTGCCTCTACAGTTCTGCGGCATTTGATGCTATGAGTACCCACTTTGTATTCTATTTGCACAATATACTTACATTTATACATATGTATGCGTATGAATATCTGTATATGTATGTGTGCTTAGTATTCCACATTTGTGTTTGGCGAAGCGACGAATTCGCCATTCATAAATTATTTATGATAGTGCAAACGTGGGCGGGTGCACACGCCTCAGAATGCAAGGGGTTGTGCGTATGTGTGCCGGCATGTGTGTCACAGGTGCAAGGTAGTGTCATATAGTGACAGTTGTAAAATCATTAATGGTCTTGAGTGTAGCAAATGATCTGCAGCGAAAGTAACTTATAAACCCCGCTAAAATTATAAATACTCAGGAGATATAAATTTGTTTATATCGTCAGAGTGACAAGTGAAAGACAAATGAGCCCGCGTGCAAATGACTTTTTGCAATTTCAAGTAAATATTCCCTCAAAAGTTTCCCGACGAAACAACATGAGCGGCTATAGTCAAAAGAGCAAAGGAATCAAAGACAAGAGAGTTTCCAAGGCGCGGGCGTCAAATGACCTGTATGGCCGCGGTTAGTTTACAGTTAGGGGTAATTGAACCTCACTGACTCCTAGTCCTCTCAGTAGATAGGGGTTTATGGGTCTTAAACGTTAATTCGAAATTTCTTAATTACCTGCGAATTTTGGTAAGCTGTAGGACATTATGCGCCATCTGGCCAGCCAGAGTCGCCGATAGCAGCGGACGCCAGTGCTGCTTTTAAGAGTGTTTCTGTGTATAAATACTTAAATTTGAATATAAATAAAAAATACTATAAAAAAACATACATAAAAGATACCAGTTTGACAGAATTACGTAACTCATGACTGCCGGTTACGGACTTAAATACCCATCAAATTGTGCTTATTTAAAAGGAACTGGAACTGGTATGACGCTTTTTTTGAAGCATTAAGGAAAATTGCATTATTTACTGTCCTTCTAATGGGCCTTGAAGCTTTATGCTCCAAGCGAAGTGAATCAGGAGAAAAAATAAATTGTATTCACAAAACAAAACTGCGATGGGTAGATGGTTTTTCTCAAAGTCAAATATAAGAACTAGTAGAAATAGTAGGAAATTGAAGAAACGGAAAACTGAGGCAAACATTTGTGGGCATTTGTTGTTTTAGTTTCTTTGCATACATATAATTGAAAACAGATTGTAAATTGGCCAATTCGCACGTTTTCAGGAGCCAACTTCTTAATTTTGGGTAACTATTTAAATACTCAACTGGTAAAAGTGGATACAAAATTCGCAAGAAAATTGCTAATATATGATCAAAATGCCTTGAAAAATTGATATAGCCATGACCACTTGCCTACACGATTGTCAACCAGTTGGTACGTGTGACGTAGTGAAGACTCGCTACAAAATTTGGTTATACAATTTTATAAAAATTAGCTAAAAGATGATGTTAGTTAAAGCTGCGATGTACACATCTCTTCCGGAGTGTGTGAGCACAAGTATGTGGGAATGCGTTTATACTGAAATTACTGTCACGCGAGTACGCGCTTATGATGGCACACGTTGGCACATTTGGCAGTTTTAGCAAGCAAATGAAGCCCGTCTTCTCGCCCAATATAGTGCGGCTCACTGCTGCTGCCCTGATGCAATCAAAGCTTTAAGTCGAACCGCTGGTCCGCAGTACCGTCGCGAATAATTGAATTCCTTAATTTTCCACATTGACGCGAATGGAATGCTGTGAGATAGGAATTTGAGATTCTTGTTTTAATATTTTCGTTTAACATAATCCTGCGTTTTTTGTTCCACATTTCCTCGGCTTAATGTACGCTGATACAAATATGCAAATTTGTCATATATGCCGTTCAACGCCGGCGCCAACACATTCACTTACATACGCATACACAGCGCAAATCGCACTCGCTGTGCTGGAAATCGTAATTTATACCTTGTAAATATTTCAGTGACGGCGGTTTTAGCATTCGGATCATATTCATAAATCATTTACGAAATTGCATATGATTTGGGTTGGCTGTAGCGGGGCTGCTGACGTTTTATGTCGTTGTTTATTTATTTTTGCCAATATGCCTTTTATTTTAACGAATGGACAATAGCGGGACTTGTATAAGATAACGGTTCTACAAAAATAAACAATTCTATTTGAATGCCATCACACCAATACAGTGGCGCACACAGGATATCAGTTTGGGGGAGGAGTTCTGAATACAACTTTTGAGCCCAATACCAGTTGTAACCGTATTTGCACCCAGAATGTTTGCATGATACCGATACCCCTTGCGTCACCACTGTACCCCTGAACATGAACATAACACAGTACATACATCTATATACATACTACTGTGGGAAAAAAATTGTAAGACTTTGTACATAATTTTCAAAATTCTTTATTTATTCTTCCAAATCTATTTCGTCCCCCTCAAAGTAATCCCCCCGGCCCCAATACACTTGAGCCAACGTTTTTCCCAATCCTCGAAACAGTTGTTAACGTCAATTTCCGGAATAGCCTTCAATGCGTGTAGCGATTCACATTTAATGTATTTTTTTACTCAAAACGGTTTCCCCGGAGCGGTCGTTTGAGTTTGCTGAACAGCCAGAAGTCACACGGAGCTAAATCAGGCGAATAGGGTGGATTTAGAACGATATTGGTTGAATTTTTGGCGTAAAAGTCACGAAGAACCAATGCAGTATGCGACGGTGCATTATCGGGGTGCAAAAACCAAGAGTTGTCGGCCCATAATTCCGGCCTCTTTTACGAATAGCTTCGCTATTGAACGTTTCGGCACCAGAAATTTGATTACGCACACAAAATTTAATGGAACTTCTTTGTTGAGTGAAATTCATTGTAAAAGTCGCCGAATGCACTTTTTGTACTTCAGAAAGGCAAGCCTATACTAAATACTAATGATTATTTTGATGTGACATTTGTCACAGATGTCAGTGACAGAAACAAAAAATTTCGACGAATGGGTTTCCGTGCGAAATTAAAATTAAAAAGTCTTACTATTTCTGATGATCAGGCAGACGTATCTTCGCCTGGCTAACCGACTCTGGGCGGAGGAGAGCCACTGCAGGATCTCCAGAGAAACCTGGCCGTCGCTTAACCATGGCAGAACAAGTGAATTACTGCGGCTAAAGCGGAATTCCATCTATCCCACAGTATCTGTGCTGACAGGACACTGGACGAACGGCGAGCACGCCAGGAGACTCGGCCTCCCCTTCAACGACCATTGCCGCAGCTGCGACGATGTGGACGCGGAGGAAAGCGTCGAGCACCTGATGTGCCATTGCCCAACACTAGCGAGGAGACGACTCCGGGTGCTGGGAGCGCCGTTCTTCAGCAGTCTGGCCGACCTCTCAGGACCCAGCATCGGCCGCATCGCCTGATCAGGCTGACACCCGGGGGGGTGTGTTAGCCTGAAGGGCGGCCACGTCCTTCACGTGGTACCACAACGGGCCGTACTATGGCCTAAGTGAGCTCTTCTAGCTGCCACCCTAACCTAACCTAACCTAACCTAACCTACTATTTTTTGCCAATAGTAGTATAATTGCTTGTCCTGGCCGACTGACTAAGTCTTCATCGCCCAGCCCAAACCGCTGAAGCTACAAACACGAAATTTAAACTGTAGGTATCGTACATATTGGATAAGACGGGAGTTTTTGAAATTCGGGATCTAAAAGGGCCAAACATGGGTTAAGGTGTTGTATGAAGAAACGCCTATTGATTTCAAATTTGGTAAAAACACTTTAAATTAAAAATAATTCGACACGTATTTTTTATTTTTTCGAAAATCAAAATTTTACCGGGTCAACAAGGGGTTAAGGTGCGTACACGGAAAGACTACGAAAAAACCATGAATCGATGGGCATATTGACCTCAAAGTTGGTGAAAACGCTTGAAATCAAAAATAATTTGACACATGTTTCTAATTTTTCTTAAAATTAAAACTTAAAGGAGTGACCCAAGGGTTACAAATTTGTATGAAGAAACATGATTTTTTACGCTTTTTAACTTGAAACTTGGTGAAACTTTGTACTTTAAATGTGAAGTAATTTGATACGTGTTTTTTATTTTTTCAAAAATCAAAATTTGATGTGGTCAACGACGGGTTAAGAGTTTGTATAAAGAAACTGTGAAAAAACATGAATTAAAGACCTATTGACTTAAACTTGGTGAAAGTACGCTTAGTGAGAAATAATTCGACACGTGTTTTTCATTTTTTCGAAAATCGAAATCTGACGGGTTCAACGATGGCTTAAGAGTTTGTATGGCGAAACATGATTCAACCCATTGCTGCCTAATGGGTAAAATTTTACCCATGAAAACCGATTTAAAAAAAAAATCACAGAAAAGTTCGTGGTAGAGATATCTCAAAATCATTGATAGGGACGGTTGGGGTAAAGGTGGAACTACCTTAGTCTAGTGGAGGTCACCCTAAAATTCCGCCATCTAGCTAGAGTAACCAGACTCCAAAAATTTTGGATTTTTCGGAGGTGGAAAATGTGGCGAAACGTAGTGGCCCTAGAACCTCACAAAAATGTGCCTCCTAACTCACCTCTAAACAATACATCTTTTGTTCACGTGTTTAGCTGATCACTTTAAAAAGTATGGAAAAAGCTACCATTGCTGCCTAATGGGTAGAAAATACCCAATGAATATCTCAGCAACGTGCAGAGATAGAAAGCTGAAATTTTGTTTCTAATCATTTTGGGTCAATTCCAGGTCGTGTATGACATTTTATCAAAATCGTATGGGCGGAACTGGTACCCGGCTTTAATGGGTTAATGCGCAAATTGACTAAATATGATGAAAGCACTTCAAATGAAAACTAATTAGATACGTATTTTTTCATAAAAATCTGATGGGATCAACAAAGGGTTAAATAAAACTTGATTTATTGGCCCCATTGACTTTAAACCCGCATGCAAAGCCGCGGGGCCCTGTTATGTCATAATCTCATCTAAATCGGACAACTAGTTAAAAAGTTATTAATATATATACAAGGTGCAACCCAAAGTAAACAGGACTTTTATAAAATAAAGAAAACGGATGATTATTTTTGTATAATTCTTTTTATTTATTCAAAATACTCTCCTTCTGCTTCGATAGAACGTTTTGCACGGTCCAAAAGCATTTGGAATGAGTGTTTTAGGTCATCGGCCGGCATCGCCTTCAGAATGTTGGTACAAGCCTTTTGGATGTCCTCAACGTCCTTATAACGGTTTCCTTTCATCGGCAAATGCAACTGACCGAATAAGTAGAAGTCACAGGGAGCCATATCAGGCGAATACGGTGAATGATTGATGGTAAAAATGCGATTTTTGGTCAAATAATCGGTCGTAACTAGGGCTCTGTGAGCCGGTGCATTATCATGCAATAAACGCCAACTTCCTTCCTCGCGATATTCTGGCCGAATACGACGAATGCGATGCACCAAACGCTTCAAAACTTCAACATAAAACAAAGCGTTAATTGTTTTTCCCGGTGGAACAAACTCTCGATGAATTATTCCCTTTGAATCGTAGAAACAAATGAGATGAGTTTTGATTTTTGACTTCTCACGGCGGGTTTTTTTCGGATTTGGCTCATCTGGGTGCTTCCATTCGGCACTTTGACGCTTTGTTTCGGGATCATATTGAAAGCACCACGTTTCGTCACCGGTTACGATGTTGAACAAGAAATTTGGATCACGTCTGGCTTCCCGAACGATGTCTTTTGCGTGCTCAATTCTCTGCGCTTTTTGGTCGTCGGTTAAAGTGTGCGGAATGAAGCGAGAACACACTTTACGGAGACCCAAATGTTCGGTTAAAATGCGATCAATTGATGTTTTGGAGATGTTCAATTCCATTTCCATCAATTCCAATGATGATTTTGGCTGCATTTTGATAAAATCACGCACAGTTTTGATGGCATCGTCAGTAATCACAAATTTCGACTGGCCGACGTGTTCGTCGTCATTCAAGTCTTCACGACCATTCTTGAATCGATTCAACCACTCATTAACACGGCCACGGGATAAACAATCATCACCATAAACTTGCTTTAACAATTTAAACGTTTCGGTAAAAGTTTTACCAAGTTTAAAACAGAACTTAATATTAGCTCTTTGTTCGATCGACATTCTCGTACCAAAGTTAAAAACATACTGTCACATTGAGCGGGATATTTCGGCGTCTACTAGACCAAATGTCATGAAATTTAGACAGTATGTGAATGAAAGATGTACCTTTCCAACGCATGTCCTCACACATAGATGGCGCCACCAGAAACGTCCCTATTGCAAAAGTCCTGTTTACTTTGGGACGCACCTTGTAGGTTTTAAATTATAAAATTAATTCTCCTAGATTGAGGATCAATCATTAGGGGCTGCAACTCAGGTTTATTGTTATTTACTAATAAGTAATAAAAAAAATAGAACTATAAAATAGAAACTTTATCCTTCCTTATTCGGCTATGGCCTTTGAACTTTACCCGATAATTTGGAACATTCGGCCATATTGTTCCCACGCCCGCTTGCCGACTGCTTTCAAGTTTATGTAAAAAGTGACGTAGTGTGCGGTGAGTCTTTGGGAGGGGAATTACAACCACATTGCCAAAGTTTCTAAGAGGTAACCTTAAAAGCACTTTAAAACCGCAAATAAATTTAATTTGGACGCACTTGACTTGAGTTGTGCCAGCGGGTGTTTGCAGCCAAAACTCTCACCAACGGTTACACAGTTCCGCCGCCGACATTTAGAACGCGGAGGTCGTTTTGAATGTGCCAGTGTAAAGTTCGCTGTCTCTTTCGAAGTACAGGTGTTTTCGCGAAAACTCGGTAGTAAGCAGACGAGGGCGGACTGAAATAGTCGCTGATAGCCGTGCGGCGACGTGGCACAGATTTCTATGCGCAGCGTGGCGGCAGATCGCAGATATTCTAGATGCGGGTCTGAAAGATGTGATGCTGCGCTGCCTTGCAGTACTTAAATACAAATCAGCCTAGACGAGCGCGAACAGTGGGCGATGTGCATTGAATTAATGGCTCGCAAGTGGAAGTTAAGTCAAGAGGGCCCTTAAGCAGCGTTAAACTAAATAACGCGCTGGATGTGTGTCTGTCGCTAGGCTCCGCGGGCGGCTAAACATAGAGGCAAGGACACGCTTTCGAGTTCAGCAGCCGCTAATTTCGCTGCTAGAAGCCTTCAGCGTTTTCGGCTGTTCGGCCCCGCGCTGCTTACAAATGCTTGCATTGTTGTTTTGGTTGTTGATTCTGCTGTTGTGCCGGTTATTGTTGTGGGCGTTTACCCTGCAATAACACAAACAGCCGCGCCGTGACAAAGAAAATGAGAATAATTAAGCGGCCGCGGGCCAGGCCGCCTGCTTACAAAGTGCAGAAGTTGACTTGCTGCTTTTCTGAGTGGTGGCATTTGTTTTGCGCTTCGTATTTACAATGGGTGTGCAGCACGTAACACACTGGCGTAGAACTATAATTCCCAGCGGGAAAGTTGGTAATGCATGAAACTTTTCATGCACGAATTCGAATGAAAAATCGCGAATCCTTGCAGCAAACGTGTGAGGTGAGTTTTAATAAAGTTTTAACTGCCTGACAAACAATTTCATTAACATTTTTACTCTATTCTTTACAGCTGCCAGCTGCCAGTTAATCCCGTGGATTAACCAAAGCGAGGAATATTTAACAATTCAACTTTGGTAAGTACAAATTTACAAAAAATGCTTTACAGAATAATTCTAATATTAGTTTTTTCCTTTTTCAGAATGTCTGACCAAAGAAGAACAAAGAAGCAAAGGGACGTCACTTAAGTGGGTGTATATTTTCTTTTCAATATAATTTTACTTTAGAAAATAAAAATTAACAAATATCAAAATACGCAAATTTTTTTGGGGGGTTAACAGGGTTTTGACATGTGGTAGGTTATTTTATACATTACCTAGTAATTGTTGGATAACAAAAACACTATACAAATATACTGACTGTATAAACTGTATGAATCCTTAGAATCCTTGTTCTGAAATTCAATGTTTGAAATTTGTATGGAAATAATTTTCATTCCTGAAATAAACTTTGTATTGAGAGGATCTCAAAACACGCACGCACGCACAGGAGCGTGGAGTTCAAGGCCGTTGTGGCGAAATTTAACCGGGAAAATTATGCAGTTTGGGCGCTGAAAATGAAATTGCTCCTTATAAAAGAAGACATCTGGGACCTGGTTCAGGAATCGATACCGCCTAATCCGGATGCCAAATGGATTAGCAGGGACGGCCAAGCACGGGCGTGCATTGGGTTAATGGTGGACGATGACCAACTCATACACTTCAAAAATGCCAAAACAGCAAAGGACTACTGGACAAATTTGAAAGACTTCTATGAGAAGCCTTCATTGAGCAATCGGGTATATACGATGAAGAAAATTTGCAAAATGCAATTGACGGATGACGAGAAGATGGAACAGCACATAAATGAGATTTTGATGCATGTGGAAAAATTAAATGTAATGGGCGATCCACTTAGCGAATTATGGACGATAGCTATGATACTAAATAGTGTACCAGAATGGTACGATCCTTTGATAGTTGCACTGGAAGCAAGGAAAAATTCGCAGTTGAACGTAAGTTTCGTAAAAGGAAAACTTTTGGAGGAAGCCAAGAGACGGGTGCATAAAGAGATGCAAATGACGGTACAGTCATGAAAGTGTTCAAGAACAAAAATCAAAAGGAAATGGAGTGTTTCTATTGCAAGAAAAAAGGACACATAAAGAAAAATTTTAAGTTTTACAAAAATAATAAACAAAAGGTTAATTTGACTGAAAAGGTAATAACAGTCGTCCAGACATCGCAGCTACGATTTCAATTCTAAGTCGTCATGTGAGCAAACCAACAGAAGGGGATTGGACAGAATTGAAGAGACTAGTAAAATATTTAAAAGGAACAAAGGAATTGCGACTAATTCTTGGAACAGGTGACGGAATTAACACACTCATAGGTTTTGCAGATGCAGACTGGACACAAAACTGTGACGACAGGAAGTCAAACAGTGGATATGTATTTAAGTATGGAGGTTCATGCGTCAGCTGGAGTTGTAGAAAGCAGAACTGCGTGACGCTGTCATCAACAGAAGCAGAGTATGTAGCAATGGCTGAAGCAGTGCAAGAAGCGATGTGGATCAAAAAATTGTTAATGGATTTCGATGCAGACCCGAAAGAACCTATTACTATCTACGAAGACAACCAAAGCTGCATTAAGTTAATCGACAATGAAAAGTTTAGTCGGCGGACAAAACATGTCGACACAAAGTTACATTTTGTTCGAGACCTAAAGCAGAAAGGCATTGTAAATATTAAATATTGTCCAACAGAAAGTATGCAAGCAGACATATTTACAAAACCTTTAAAATTGTATTAAACTTAAGAAATTCAGAGAAGGGTTATTACTTATATAATTCAATTGTATTTTTGAGGAGGAGTGTTGGATAACAAAAACACTATACAAATATACTGACTGTATAAACTGTATGAATCCTTAGAATCCTTGTTCTGAAATTCAATGTTTGAAATTTGTATGGAAATAATTTTCATTCCTGAAATAAACTTTGTATTGAGAGGATCTCGAAACTTTAGTTTTTCTTCCGATTCCACAATAAACTTCCAATAGTAATATATGATTTCCCATATGCAATTCGATTCATGGAATTGTATATGTTTTTGGCATGCATGCTTTCATATACTCCCAGATAATGCAAAATGGGAAGCATTCCTTTTTTTTTAGGATATTGCCGTGAAAAAATACATGCATGAAGTAATGCATAGCTTGCAAGCAAATATACATTTCTTTACATTCCATTTCCCGCTGGGACTCTGTGAAAGTGTGTGTGTAAGTGGCACTCTTATATTAATCTATTTTCATTGCCAGCAACCACTGATGCCGTGTGGGGTCGCGGTGTGGCGATGGGACCACGCAATGCTCTGCATGTTCGCGTTCATTTTCTGCTGCGTTCATTTCGGCTGTTTCTATGACAATTTCGTCTTGGGGTCAAAGCGACTTTACATTTTTGCGAATGCCATGCATGCTGACATTAGTGAGTGAACGCCACAAATTATACTAGTAATCTCACCCATCCTTGCAGAATTTAATTTAATTTATGTAATTTCGACTACGTTGTGGTTTTTCTTTGGTAGATTTGCGGCGTTTTCTCTGGTTTGTGAATGTTCCAACCTTTAAGTCAACCAATCTAAAGTCAAATAATCTTTTAAATTTCAATACCATGATCGTGTGCATAGGACACTACTAAAGAAGATTAAACACTATTTCATCTATTCTCTCGATGCTCGTCTTTGTCACACAATCATGTAGTCTTCTCCCGAAAAGCTCACTAAGGCATAAAGGAATAGCTCTTTGTGATACCACATTGGGATGGCGCGACTGCAACTCTTACGGCACTAGGAACTACATGCAGAACTGTAGAAGAACTACCTTTTTTATATCATAACTGAAGATTTATTTTCTTTAAACTTTGCAAATCAGTTTGTTTCTGGTCCGAACCGCCCAGTTATGAAATGGTGTTTCAGTGGCAATTTTTCCGTATGCCTATTGCCTCCACTGCCCCGTAGTATAGGGGATATAGTAAGATTCGTTTCGCAATCGTATTACCTGTTTAAACCCTAAGTGATGAAGCCTAACTGTGACATTACGACGAACTTTAATTGTCACTCGACTCACTATATCTAGTTATAGACTTCATGACATGTACTTCATACGAGTGTAATCTAAGTATATAAATAAAAGAAAGTGGATATATGTATATGTGTAAGCGCATCACACTCAAACTGACCGGCCGATTTCAATGGGTTTGTTTGTTGGATTCATCTTGAGTCATTTCAGGTTTTTGCGAAAGGAAAATTCCGGAAAATCTATTGAAAAAGTTGGAAAATCCCTGCCATGTTTGACCGCGAATCATTTGAGAACGGACCGATTTGGCTGGTTTTTCTTTTGTTGTATTCGTAGTTTTCAGAACAAGGTTTGTATGAAAGACAATTTTAGAAAAACGGGGCGTGGCACTTTTTCACCGGCCCAAATTTTCAGACGATAACTTTGGAAACATAAGTCACACATCAATTAGCCGTCCTCGATAGTCGAGCGGGTAGCGCATTGGCTTCTCATACCGAGGCCCTATGTTCGAATCATAGCTCGGGCTGGTAAAACGCTCGACTACTTCTATCGCTATCCACATGAAGCAGATGAGAATTACAAGAAATTTACAAGTTCGCTCTTAGCAGGCAATAGCAAAACCTCCAAGTGTGGAAGAAAAATCTCCAAACCGCCGTTCGGATTCGGCGTTAAACTGTAAGTCCCCTCCCCTTCCCCCATTTGTGGTATCACAACGGGGCATATAGGCCTAAGTGTGTCTCATACAGATGCAGCCACGGCAACCAACCACACATAAATTAAATTCACTACGAACAAGAGGGCGTGGCACCGCCCATACAAGCCAAATCTTTAATATAAAATATCTTCGAAATTGTAAGTCGTACAACACTGAAATTTATTATAGCGTCGTCCCATAGATGTGTCATTCTACTGGTAAGATTTGATGGGCGTTGGACAAGAGGCGTGGCACAGTTTTTGTGACCCAAATATTTCGCTTAACTATAAGTCGCGAACGTATACGAACCATTTTCCCTTTCGACAGAGCCGCACCAATTGGTATTGAACAAGGGGCGTGGCACCGCCCAAATCTGGTTCAAGCGCAGTCCATTTCTTTACTGAAACTTAGCAGCAACATTGCTGATTTGGATTTCTTCATCAATTTGCATCGCCATAGATTCACCATCTGACGTATTTCATTATAAAAAAAAAACAAATGTTGTGCGAGACGAAGTTCGCCGAGTCAGCTAGTGACTCCATAAAGTACTCTGTGATTAAATCTCTCAATGGCTCATCATCGTTTCCAAAAATAATATACATATGTACGTAACAGTTGGGCTGAAAAGTTCGTATCATTTTATAGAAAAACACATTTTTTTGGCAAAATTCGATTTTATTATTCAACATAGTTGCCATCGAGGGCGATACACCGATTATAGCGATCTTCCATTCCATTTCAATACCATTTTTGTAGTACGATTTGTGTTTAGCCTCAAAATAGGCCTTTGTTTCGATGATTACTTCCTCATCGGCTTTAAATTTCTTTCCAGCGAGCATTCTCTTGAGATCTGAGAACAGGAAATAGTCGCTGGGTGCCAAATCTGGAGAATACGGTGGATGCGGATGCAATTCGAAGCCCTATTCATGCAATTTTACCATCGTTTTCCCCGATTTGTGACACGGCGCATTGTCTTGATGAAACAACACTTTTTCTTCTTCAAATGGGGCCGTTTTTTCGCGATTTCGTCCTTCAAACGCTCCAATAACGCTATATAATAGTCGCTGTTGATGGTTTTTCCCTTTCCAAGATAGTCGATGAAAATTATTCCATGTGCATCCCAAAATACGGACGCCATAACCTTACCGGCCGACTGTTGAGTTTTCCACGCTTTGGATTCGGTTCATCGCGTGCAGAACACTCAGATAACTGCCGACTGGACTCCGGAGTGTGGTGGTGGATCCATGTTTCATCGATCAGCTGTCAAATTTATACACGTTTCTTTTGAAGGTTGGTACTACGTAAAAATGATACGGATTTTATTCCAGTGGTGCCATCTCATAGAAATGATACGAACTTTTCAGCCCAACTGTTATGTCGTATGCCTATTTATCCCATTTTTTTACCGCGTGTCTTTAAAGACACGGCAACTTTGAAAAATTCTCAAAATAACAGTTTCTAACGTATATTAAATATTTTTACATTATCGGAAAGCTACATTCATTGGCTTTCAAACTGCGAACAAATATTTCCGAATTTTAGGGTTTCACTTAGTGTAAAACTGGTATAAACAAGACCACCTTTTTTAAGGGTTTTAAAAAAATTTGTTTATAATACAAAATGAATTTTTGTTTTTAATAAAACACTTAATACTGCTTACCAAAAAAACAAAGTTGACATACAAATTATGAAACTTTCAGTTTTCTAAAGTTTTAAGCGTGTTCTAGCTTGAAATATTTTGGTGTGTCTTTAAAAACACGGGAATCGCATTATATTCAACTTTCTCCTTGGTTGCAACTACTTTCGATGCGTAGTTAACCCTCTAACGGGAATGACCGTCTACAGACGGTCATTACATTTTGCTCAATTACAGCGCTAAAAAGTGATTTTTGTTTTCAAAATTTTGAAAACTATGTAGCTATGTTCTGCAGCTTTCAGGCTGTGCCCTTAAATCTGGACTATTATAAATCCTTTGCTCTTTAGAGACATCCAAACATGAAAAATTGATTTTTTTCCCGCGAAAATTATCTTAAACATTTTCCACTTTTCCGCTTTTTCCGATTTTTTAAAATAATTTGAGCTGTTGGATTTAAATAAAACAAAAATAAGCTGATACGAAATTTAATGTGTTTTTATTATAAAATAACATTTCAACCAAAATAGTAAATTTGCTATGCTTAATAATAATAATAATTGACTGGCACGACAGCCCGCTTACGCGAGACTAAGGCCTAGCTTCCCGCAACCACCCGTGTTGTGCGTGTGAATTTGTACGCGGGTGGAAGGGACCTACAGTTTTTATGCCGGTTCCGAACGGCAGGTTGGGAGCTCTTTCATAAGCAATTTTTACTCTCAGAGGTTTGCCATTTCCAGCTGAAAGGACAGCCACCGAAAGAGAAAACGAGTTTTCCCGTTCCAAGGTAGTTCGCTTAGCTTCTACTTATGTTGTATTCAACAATTTGCACAAGCAGCAACATTGTCACAAGCCGGTACAATACCTCGGTATGACCGAAGGAAGAAAGAATATGTAGATGTACAATGCCCACACATAATTAAGGAATACAACGCCCATACGGGAGGTGTGGATTTGATGGACGGCTTGATAGGCAGATATCATATCCGGTTGAAGACACGTAACTGTTCGCTGCGAGTCTTGTATCATTTGTAACATTCAAGTTACCAGATTTCCGTGAAGCTGTAGCTGCAAGCCTTTGCAAATACAAGAATGTTTCTGTTGGCAGGCCATCTACATTATCTGCAAAACATACTTTATCTGAAGTCGGAACAAAAGCTAAGATACCGTATGACGACGAGCATTATCCAGGAATGACAGATTCAAAGGGTAAAAGGCGCTGCAAATACTGTAAGAAATCAGATACGCAAGTATACTGCTTGAAGTGTAAGCTGAATTTATGCCTCACAGCAGGAAAAAATTGCTTTTTTGATTTTCATAACGACAAATGAAAAGTCACATACACATACGTATATACTACTGTGTACAAAGAATACCCGGAATTCGATTATCGTGGTGTTGTGCATTATGAGTTCCTTCCGCCGGGCCAAACTGTCAACAAGGAATATTACTTGAGCGTTATGCGTCGTTTGCGTGAAGCTATTCGCAAAAAGAGGCCGGATTTATGGAGAGACAACTCTTGGTTTTTGCATCACGATAATGCACCATCTCACACGGCAGCGGTTCTTCGTGAGCATTTCGCCAACTCATATCGTTCCACAGCCACCGTATTCGCCTGATTTAGCTCCTTGTGACTTCTGGCTATTCTCCAAACTCAAAAGACCACTTCGAGGACACCGTTTTGAATCGATTGAAGAGATTCAACGTGAATCGCCGCGCGCATTGAAGGCCATACCGGAAGGTGACTATTTGGCATGCTTCGAAGAATGGAAAGTCCGTTGGCATAAGTGCATTGCATCGGGGGGGGACTACTTTGAAGGCGATGAAATTGATTTGGAAGAATAAATAAAGATTTTTTGAATTATAAAGAAATTCCGGATATTCTTTGTACACAGTAGTATATATAAATATGTAATTTTGTAACTGCAAAATATTTAATTTATTCTATTTGAACTATTTTTTACCATTGGATTACATTTGTTAAGACAAAAAGTGAATAAACTCAATTTCGTTTGCTACTCAGTATATGAGCAACAGTATGACCTTTTTTTCCCGCTAACGGGTCATTCTTTTTTTGCATCTGGTGGCCAAACCGTTAACGGTATTGTAAAAATAAGTTCAGAGTCGTTTCTTGTGGTCAAATTAACCAAATTTGATATTTTAATTTATTCTATACCCCGTTTTTCTGTTTGGCGCGTTAGAGGGTTAAAAAGAAACAGTAACTTAAACTTGAAAAATGTGTAATTTTCCGAATTTGGCTTACGTATTTTGCCAGCGTGTCTTAAAAGTCACATCTACTCCAGCCCAAAAAAAATTTTTTTTAATTTTTTTGAAAGCAGAAATGGCATACGGAGGTTCTAAATAGGCTGTGTTATGAAAATTTTCAAAATCGGTCCACGGGATCTAGGAGCGGTAAAAAATGGGTTATAGGAGCAAAGGTCTGAACGATGAAATTTTAGAAAAAGGATGTTTGTAAGATTTTTGTAAGGGCTGTGCCGGAGCATATTAACTTTGCTAAGGAGTAACGCCCATAAGAAGGCGTGGTGCGTAAAAAAAAGATTTACATATGGTTAGATCTCCGGGACTATTGATTTTTTGCTCATCTGTCTGTACAACTAGCGTACAAAGCTTTGGAAGGAATCGAGATTTCGAAAAAATATCGGACAATTATTTTAATAGGTTATGAAATGATTTGAACACTGACGCAATTCGCAGTTGCGCCCACTTAAAAGCATTTTAAATTTGTATTATTTATATTATATTTTTATAGTAATATTATAATTAATATTATAATAAGTACTTAATTATTATTACTATTTCAATGTAATATATGAGATGGGTATTTACATTAAACAAAATTTTGAGGAGCATTTTCATTCGAAATTTTTGTTTATTTTCGTATGTTACTTGCTACCAATTTTTCGTTATCATAATAATGTTTAAAATTTAAACTTTAAATAATGTTGATTATGTAAAAAAAAGCAAGATAAATGAAAGCTATTTTTTATGTTAGTAGTTGTATTCACCGCTCCACTCATGTCTTACGGCAATATTTAATGTACGAAGCACCCTGTATCTGGTCTTGTTATGCTGCTTGTGGTGCTGGCATTTTGGCCAGTTTGTCAGCTGTTCACGAGCCTAGGTGTAAGCAATGAACACATGACGCGGTAGTTAATTTTCACTTCCAACGAGTTGCAGTTTATCCGCGTTTTATTCAATTACATGATTGCCTGGAATCAATAATGAATTCTGATTCAGCCATGCTTCATTGTCTAGCATTTCATCGAGTTACATGCGCGACTACTAAATGTAAGGATTGCCATAAATCTTCTGTAATCGACCGGGTCGCAATATACAAATGATAAACATCTTAAGAAATATCTATTGTAATATTTTTAAAATGTTTAAATAATTAAGAAAACTCATATCACATTTATAATCTAAAAATTTTACATTTAACCCTTATGTGTGTAATGGGGTACCCGGGTACCTAAATCACTTTTATATCGAAATTTTATATACTTGCGGATAACCTAGAAAGGTGAATCTTCATGACAACTCCCAAAATGGTATTCTGTCTTTATTTTCGAGTATTTAATTCCATTTACTTTATTTTGGAGGGTGTGGCACAACATTTTACTTTTTACACCCTTACCCTTGTGCTGAGGCACCCCAATACATTTTATATGGAGTTGCATGGATTTCATAGATTTTTCCTGTAAGTATAACTTTCTAAGGTTAATAATCAGTAATAAAACAATTTTATCAACGGAAAACAATCACTCAATCGATTTTGAGGAAAGGAAAAAATTTATTTTGGTTATATAAACTTATAAGCTCCAAGATATTTATATTTGCAAACCAGATCCAAAACAACTCTCTCGCCTACATTTATCGACATACGCCTTCAGCGGGTTTTCCCGGGTACAGTTGACCTTGGAGAAAATAAGAATTTCTTGCGCCACAAGCCCAAAAATTTGTTAACTCATATATTTTAGGTTTCGACGGTATATATTGCGTAAAGCGTCCTTTTCGGTTGGTTTCACGCAAAATTATGTCACATATTTCACTTGATAAAATACTTTTGAATATAGCTTTCGCGGTGCATATATTGTAGGAAGAATCCGGGCCACTACGCCGAAATGGCTCAAGTCTGTATACCATCTTTACCACAAAGTTCGATATTTGGATATTTCTCTTCGTCACTATCATTCAAGGCATATGAGATGGTCAGTTTCTATGCAACCCGCAGGCTCAGCGTCAGAGGCTTCTATTGCTGCGTCGTCAACTGATGGAATATGTTCATCTTCGCCTTCGGAAATGGAAAATTCTTCATCACTTACTTACTTTCGCACAGTATTTCTTGAATTTCGGCTGGGATAAATCTTTCAGAACGAGCTCTTGCTGAATAAGAACTCATTTCCGAATTTGTTCAGATCTTCCACAATGCAATTAAAACTAATTACTAACGACTAATTAATTTGTTACGAAGTTCAATGCGTATAAATGGTATTCCCCTTTTTATGAAAGGGGGATCCGAAATTGCAGAAAAATTCATTACTGGAAATTAAAAAACAAGTTTGCAAGTCATTTTTTGTAACAAGGGAAATCTCAAAATGTACTTTTATATTACTGAGAGCTTTAAAACTAAGCAAAAACGGTAACATTTCTTACAGATTTACAAATTTTCATACACTAGGGTTAAAAATATTTTTTTAATGTCTTTTCTTTGTTTTTTTTCTAAAAAATTGTCATCTAGAAACATTTACTAATCTTACAAAAGATGTTTCGTATTCCTAGAATTTCTAACTATAGCATAACCTGGCAAAACCGTTACTTATGGCAGCTTTATACTTAGGCTGGCACTGTCTGGCTGCCGAATAAATATGTACATACATACATATGTACATACATACGTACATAAATACACATTTTGTGCGTCGTATACCCTCGACTTAATACCAACGATGATTGCGTACGACAACTATCAGTCGCTCCTGACGCCCACTGCCGTACCGGCTCCGACGCGACACAGAACTAAATGAAACTTGAACTTGAACGAATTGAACTTAGCAATGAACCGCACGACGAGCGTTGACTGCGGCAACAAAGTTCAAAGTAATCTGCGCTCCTTTTGAATCACATGCTGAGTGATGGAACTGAACAACCATCAACAACAACACTCCCAACCTGCACGCTTTTGCGTTGACACACATAGTTTTAGGCGTTTTCCAAAACCGGCACCTTAAGCATAGCCCACTTCCGGTCGCGTCGCTGTGTAGGTCATTAAACCTGTTACACCAGTCACTCCAACCACAAAGCCGGTCGTCCGCCATTCACCACCGCGTATGGCGGCAGCCAATGCTTATATTCAGCAAAGCGATGTCGGTCCTTTTTGTTGGACGTTTTATGGCGGTTTTTATGGTATTCGCCTTTGTTTATTTATTCTCAAGTTTACAATTCTATGGGCGCAAGTACGCTTGGACGGTGTGCACGATTCCTGGACCGTGTCTTCGATTTTGCGGTGTATTATTACCACTTGTTGCTGCTGCCGCGGAAGCTTGTAACTATTTAATATACAGTATTTTACTGTGTTTTTATTCATGCTGAGTGAAAGCCGACTTAACGACGGTCGTTTTTTAAATAAATATGTGCGTGGTTGGTTGCAGTAGTTCATTAATATTTTAAATTGGCCGTTACTTCTATGCTG
This sequence comes from Melieria crassipennis, assembly GCA_963668005.1. Classification (NCBI taxonomy): domain Eukaryota; kingdom Metazoa; phylum Arthropoda; class Insecta; order Diptera; family Ulidiidae; genus Melieria; species Melieria crassipennis. Next base: position 31,465,253 of record OY764963.1, on the reverse strand, counting down.
AAGCCGATCCTAAAAATGTTTCAATTAACAAAATTTCAGTTTCGTAATTTGGATATTTAATTTGTTTTCTTTTTTCGTACGACTCTAGAATTCTTTTTATTGAAGATGGCTTTAAACACTCAAAGGCAAATACTCCATTAATGTTAAACTCTTCTTCTTTCTTGTAAACTCATATTGTTTCATGGATTTTTCGAACATTACGAAATATTTTAAAGTTGCTTCGTATGAAATGTGAAAATTTCCTTCTTCCCAGAGCAAACGCAGTAAGTTCGGTGTTAAACCCTAGTTTTAGAATATAGTAATATCAGTTATACATATGTATATTTTCCCCAACAATTTCTCTAATACTTTCTTGGACCCACCAAAAATTAGAAATTATTTTAAAAACACCACAAGCTGGGTCTAAAAATGTTGTTTGTAGGAAAATGTCGATCGTTTAATCCTTAAATGCATACGTCCGCCTCAAGGCGGGTTAACATACATATACATATGTATGTACCTATGTCAAATTAAAAACCGATGGAGTTATTTAAATAAAGACTAAATAAAAAGACTTTTGGCTAATATTTAATAACAATATCTTAATAAGTGGTTTTCTACTAGTAAAATGAATTACAACGAAAGAACTGTATCAAACAAATAAGAAAATAATTAAAATAATTCGTGCATTTAAGAGTTAAGATCAGGGACTATAGTCATTGGTTAAGAAGCAAATTGTGGAACAAAGTTTACTCGCAGGAGTCCGTGACGCATCATTAAGTGAACGATCGAATTAATAAACAGTTGAAATATGAAAGCGTTATTACTGAAATATGAAAGCATACGTAGAATTCTGAAATCCACACTCTTCACATCCGAATAGATCGTTCAAAACACACAGAAACACTGCTATGTACTAGTTTTCGCATCTCTCTATATTTCGAAGTCGGCTTACTAGGTTTTATATTTTTAAAATCGTCGTACAGATGGTTATTAATAGTGTTGGAATTAAATTTTGTGACGCTTATTTGCGCAATGATTGCAAATTTAAACTTAAACTAGGTAGTTGAATATTTTTTATTTTGAATTGAAGCAAAAAATCGCACTGCTTTCTGCCAATGACTGAGAAGTGGTTTTATTTTCAATTCGCCGCAGCGTTATTTGTGATACTAATTGTAGAATTGTTGCAAACGTAATCAGAATGTCAAACAATTCGCAGCGCCCAAAGGTTAAAAAGGATTTATAAAAGTTATTTACATATTTAACTAAAAATTACTACTACTCATACTTGTGTTTTGTAAGAATTAAACTACCGAGACAATTGTGATTCCGAGTCTTTGTTGTAGTTTGGGGCAAAGTGAAAAACTGTAATCTGTTATACTTGCATAAAAGAAAGGCTCAATTCGTTGGCAGGCAATTTAGCGCATTTACGTTAAAGACCCTGCGGTGTTTGTTTGCAATTTGGCAACAATAAAACTATTTCGTCGCGTGTCGGTATGTGCTCATATTTTGTTATATGTTGTGGATAATGACAACACTTCATAGTAGCTGGCACGCCGCGGAAGGCCCAAACGAAGGGGTGAGTAAGCATATAAATTGAAAATGAATTTGCTTCGTATGTCTGCCCGAAATCAGTTGATTTCACAGTGAGCACAACAAAAGTCCTGGATAAATTGTTGTGACTGGTTATTCTGTGCTGTTGTGTTCGGTTGCCGTTGCTGTGAATGGTGGAATGGGCTCAGTATTGATTTTCTATTGTCTGAATCTGGTTAACGTCGAAGTATCGTAACATTGAATTGCTTCAGCTAAAGTTTGCAACAACGTAAACGACGCAAAAATAACGAAACCGCATGCCGCACGTTGTATTTCGCCAGTCGCTTGCCACATGAGTTTTCACTTTCACATTTACATTCTGAAATTCTACTAGACGGGCATTTTATGGCAAGGCCCGATGCGTTCTCGCTTTGTTGTTAGTGCTAGGTTGATAAACTGATATTTAAGTGTTTGGCGTAAATGTGAATGACAGGTTCGTGGCAGCTGCTGATTAGAGAGAAAGCTGAAATTATAAAAATTTATTATTCGCTCTTGAAAAGTGTCCTTAAAATATATTCAAACGTTTTACGTTCTGCGAAGATACTAATTTCAGCAAACACTTACAGTAAGTTGGGGGTGCGAATTTGGGAATTTTTTGGGAAAGGTGGTTATTAAATCATTTTTATTTATGGGTTCAGCGCGTTCGTTGGTCCTGTTCTACGCCAAACACAGAGTTTGGGGGTTCAGAACCCCGAATATTTGTTTGATACTAAAATTGTGGGTGGCAAATATGGTTTCAACTGGAATTGGGCTAAAAATTAGATCCAGTATGCTCCAGTGGTCAAACATATGTATATGACTGTTTTAATTCGTATCTGAAATAGTCTCCGTCTGCAAGGGATAATCTTTGTCAAGCGCCTCGGTAGCTTTAAGGCAAGTACCCAAAAATTCTTTCGCTGAACACTGTCTCCCAGCAACTTTCTTGGATCAGCGAAATGATTCGCAATAATTAAATTATCCACTTCGCTGGTACGTTAAGAAAAATTTATTGAATTAGTTAAGCACAGTTCAGTTAAAAGGCAACACCCCAACACTTCTAAGGCACGTAAATCTAACGAATAACTAGAATAAAATTTTACCCATTCAACATTTTTATAATTTTCGCCCAATTTAGTGAGTACATATTGATTTATGTTTTCGAATTCTATGTGAAAATTGACTAAACACAGTCAATACTTTATGCGAAAAAGCCACGTCAACAACGGCTACCAGCAACGACAACAACAACCGTCCGATAATGGAGAAAATAATGAAAATTATTATATAAACCTACCGCATTACTGGGAGCTAGTACGGCGAAAGCCTGAAACGTAGCGACAATGAATAGAGAAAACAAACAACAACAAAATAATCGAATGGAAAACAACGATAAAATACAAAAGAAAACTTGATGGCAGCGGGGCTTGACGGGCGACTAATACATACAACACTGTGTGACAAAACTTCCAGGAAAAAATCGATACAATGTGGAATGCAAAACTACTAAATTCGTCTGTCACACTCAGTGGAATTCATTGCTTCGGACCAGTTTTTGGAAAGAGAGAAATCTTTAAAAATAATTCAATTCAAATCAAAAGGAAGTACTCTTGTCTATTTTGGGGGATTTCAATATCTGTCGAAGTTTTGATCCAATCCAACTACGGTCTTGATGCCTCTTCCACTCACTAATTCACGATTTCAAAATTTTTTAAATAGTTTACATCCATTTGAGTAACCAGACTTCAAAAACTATTTTACGACGACTCGAAACAAAGAAAAGTTACTTGAGTTCCGCGCACTCGGTTTGGTAAAATACTAAATATTTAATTTTTAAATGTGACTTTCAAGTCATTTACGGATTATGCGCCAGAGTAGATTCTATGTATATTTTAATTAGTATTACATTAGATACGCATATTTTCCCATATATTCTCTATTCTATTCCATTCCGGAAGTTTGACTTTCAAAAATATTCAAGAACTAGCATAAATATGAAAACCAAATTTTTTATAATAATGTAAAAAATACTGCGTTTTGTAAAACTCTTATAGAAAAATGTCTTTGAAGGATTTTTTATCATTTTCTGAAATAGATAATATCATCCATAAGAAATACTGAACTATCTAGTATATGCAAAAAACTAAAACTCCTATTTTTAGAAGCATTTCTTAATAAATAATAATAAAATATTTCAAACTATGTATTCAAATGAGTATCTATTCTGATTTGTAAAACTTTAACTTCTTTAAAATTAAATCCTTCATTGACACCACGACTAATGCACCACTGGATGAACTCGCTAGGTTCTTTCAAAGTTCAATGGTCACAGGAAGAAGATAACTTCTGACTTGGCAGGGCTTTCCACACGTCGAGTATTAAAATTATCCTTGTTGGCCTTCGACTGATCTATAGCTAGACCACCAAACCGCTCGCTAGCTAATCTAAGTCTCTCAAAAACTCGAAATGACAAAAACTGACTACATAGTTCTAATGCTTCTACATATGTACATACGTACTTCTGTGGGCAAAAAATAGTAAGACTTTGTTCATAATTTTAAAATTCTTTATTTATTCTTCCAAATCTATTTCGTCCCCCTCAAAGTCCCCCCCTCCCCCCCCCCCCCGGCCACAATACACTTGTGCCAACGTTTTTTCCAATCCTCGAAACAGTTGTTAAAGTAAATTTGGGGAATAGCCTTCAATGCGCGTAGCGATTCACATTTAATGTCTTCAATTGACTCAAAACGGTTTCCCCGGAGCAGTCGTTTGAGTTTGCTGAACAGCCAGAAGTCACACGGAGCTAAATCAGGCGAATACGGTGGATTTAGAACGATATTGGTTGAATTTTTGGCGAAAAACTCACGAAGAACCAATGCAGTATGCGACGGTGCATTATCGTGGTGCAAAAACCAAGAGTTATCGGCCCATAATTCCGGCCTCTTTTACGAATAGCTTCGCTATTGAACGTTTCGGCAGCAGAAATTTGATTCCGCACACAAAATTTAATGGAACTTCTATGTTGAATAATTTCACTCATTGTAAAAGTCGCGGAATGCACTTTTTGTACTTCAGAAAGACAAGCCTATACTAAACACTAATGATTATTTTGATGTGACATTTGGCACAGATATCACTGACAGTCATACCAACCTAGAAAAAAAATATTTATAGTATTAGTCTTACTATTTTTTGCCCACAGTAGGTAAGCTTAATCATAGCTAGATATTAGCTATAAGCTAAGATATAAGCCAACGGGCAAATAACTTTTCGGATATACAGACGCCGATTGGGCTAGTTGTTGCGAGGACCGAAAATCGTATACAGGATTCGTGTTTATACTAGCAGGCGCTGCAGTTTCATATGAATCAAAGAAACAACCAACGGTAGCTTTAAGCAGCACGGAGGCAGAGTATATGGCTATATCTGCAGCAACTAAGGAAGTAATATACCTACGTAATTTACTCGCGGAACTCGGATTTGAAAGGTGCGTAAAAGATGCAACATACATAAGTGCACAACAACTGGTTCGGAATCCAGTGTACCACGCAAGAAGCAAACACATCGATATCAGGATACATCACGTTCGAGAAGTATATCAAAATGGTTTGATAGAACTATTATATGTACCAACAACTGAAAATACGGCAGACATTTTTACCAAGAATCTACAGAAAGCGAAGCATGAAGTATTGTATCCAAAGTTGGGAATGCAATAAGTGTTTTTTTTTTAAGGGATGGTGTTGAAATATTGTACCTACTATAACAAAAAACACTTTGTGTCTAGAATTTTGGAAAAGCTGAATACTTTATGTTTTATATTTCAATAGTAAAATTTGTATTTTAAAAATTTTTTCATTCTTCAATAAAACTCTCATTCGACAACATCAAAACAATACGACAACAATATTACAGCGTGCGTTAAAAATCCAAAAATTTCAAAACACACGAAAAAATCGGTATACTCGAAAAACTAAGGGCCAAATGTAGCAAACCTGCGTTTTTCTCTCTGACGTCAGGTTTTTTTTAAAGGACTTTGAAATTTCACGGACATGTTTATTTCAAAAAATTATTTTAAAAATTGAGCGCATTGTAGAATAACAATATGGGTATTAAATGAAAGAGAAAAATCCTTAGAATCTTAGAAAATTTAATGTTTTGGTGCAAAAGGACGCAGAGGTATTGAAAATGTCCTTTTAAAACTTTATCTTTGAATATCCTTGGAAATTTCTAAGAGTTTTTTTTTTTAAATATATCTTTAGGACTAATATGTACACTACCACATCCTTAAATTTCGTCATTCTAAGTTTATTAGTTTAGGATATAAAAAATTTAATACTTCTCTCTATAAAACAAAGATATATTGCACCGTGCGACAAACATAAATCGTTATGCTGCTAAATATAGAGGTTCAATACACTAGTTCTGCAATTTCAAAATTGCCTTTGAACCTAAGAATTTCTTTTCATAAGACACTGAAAACTTAAAAATTGAGTTTTTTTCAATAAAACTCATCCAAGAGTAGCAAGATGAATGCAAAAGGATACGTACTTATTGTGAATACTAGTGCTCACAATTTAATAAAAAAAATTAACAAAATTCATTTAAAATGCATCTAATAAATTATTTATTTTAAAACAAATTGTTTAAGGAAATTAAGACGCGCGGGTACATTCAGTCAGCCAACCTGACAGCCAAGTCGCAATAAACAAATATTCTACCGCAAAGTCAAATTTTCAGTTACTTTGCAAGAATGCAAATACACAAAAGAATTTTGCTTACATAAAATATATATGTTACTGTCATACAGTGAAAGGAGAATGTTAAGGCTTTGAATTAAAAAAGACATTTTTGAAATACGATGTTTGTAATAGAAAATTTTTTCAAATATGTAAGTTCTCCATTCATTAATTCAGCAAATAAAGCAAGGATTTACTTTTGAGCTAAAATATCGGAGCACAATCTTAGGCAGCAAATGAAAATGCTCACATTCATCAAATGCCCTTAATTCATACAGTCTTCAGCTTTCACATTTTAATTTTTTTTGTGCCCTAAAAATATGTCGCAATAAAATATGGAAAAACAGCAAGTAGTTTGCTTAGTGTGTGTGGTTGAAATTTTTACTTGTGATGCAACTTTTTTTAGTATACCCTGTCGGACCTGAGACAACCAGTTCCCAAAATTCATTGGTCTTTCAACTGGTTTTTTGTAGTCAATTGGGCAACTAGTTGTCCAAGTGACTGTCAGCGGATGCAGAAGTCGGTGAGTTCGCGTCTAATCGTTCACGTTCTGTGTGCGCGTTCAGAAGCGAGAAGAGCACATAAAAATGAGAAAAACGAAACAGAGGTGAGAGAAGCAAAAAAATACTGTTAAGGCTGTTCTTGCGATTGTTCTGCTACAACAACAACGTAGAAATGTTTGCATTTTTCGAACTTTCTGTTTCCATGACACGAAGTTTGCTCGATTTGCATGTTTTATCTTGAATGATTTCAGTTAGAATTTTGCGTGGTTGCGTAAAGCAACGAACTGCAGCGGCAGCTGAAAGGTGTGTATTAATATATTTATTTATTTATTTATGTAATTATTTATTAATTCATTTATTTATTTATTTATTGCAGGCGAAGTCAGGATGTTGTATTGCATCAGGCCAAATAGTTCCGGCAGAAGTGTGTCAACAAGTCGAAGTTCATCTTGGTTCATCTTTAAATGCACCAAAATTGTTTTTTATTCGCGATGATTTTTTGTTTTTATTTTTAAATATTTTTAAAATAAAATAATTACTTAAAAAATTTTAAAAATTTTAAAATATTTTTAAAATAAAATAATTATTTAAAAAATGCACTGTTTTATTTTCTCCATAAAAATCGAGTGGTTAGAAAACTAATCAAGAATAAACTAGTTTTCCAAACTAGTCGCTTTGCAACTGGTTCGAAAACTGGTTGCTTCGGACTAACCTTGGACTAGTTGAAATGGATGCAGACGGGGACAATTGACCGTCGCCTAGGACACCGCCATGTTAAAAGGGTGAGTTTGCTCCAAGAAAACGAGTCGATTCTGAGGTCATATATGACTGTCAAGCGACTAGTTGAAAAACTAGACTTGGACCAGTCCGATTTCCGACAGGGTAGTTTTGTATACTACTTTAGTATTTTTATTGTTAATGCCCTTGTAAAGACAAATATTGACGCTTGCAAAAATACTTTAGCTACTTTCGTCAATGACGCGAAGACCATTAGGAGCTTCCCTGTGGGAAATCGGACTGGTCCAAGTCTAGTTTTTCAACTGGTCGCTTGACAGTCATATATGACCTCAGAATCGACTCGTTTTCTTGTAGCAAACTCATCCTTTAAACATGGCGGTGCCCTAGGCGAGGGTCAATTGTCCCCGTCTGCATCCATTTGCAACTAGTCCAAGGTTAGTCCGAAGTAAACCAGTTTTCAAACCAGTTGCAAAGCGACTAGTTTGCAAACTAGTTTATTCTGGATACGTTTTCTAACCACTCGATTTTTATGGGGAAAATAAAACAATGCATTTTTTAAATAATTATTTTATTTGAAAAATATTTTAAAATTTTATAAATTTTTAATTTTTTAAATAATTATTTTATTTTAAAAATATTTAAAAATAAAAACAAAAAATCATCGCGAATAAAAAAAATTGTAGGTGCATTTAAAGATGAACCAAGATGAACTTCGACTTGTTGACACACTTCTGCCGGAACTGTTAGGGGGACTTCGCCTGCAATTAATAAATAAATAAATAAATTGAAGAATAATTTCATAAATAAATATAGTAATACATACCTTTAAGTTGCCGCTGCAATTTGTTGCTTTACGCAACCACGCAAAAAAGATCGAAAAATGCAAACATTTCTAGGTTGTTGTTGTAGCAAAACAATCGCAAGATCAGCCTAACAGTATTTTTTTGCTTCTCTCACCTCTGTTTCGTTTTTCTCATTTTTATGTGCTCTTCTCGCTTATGAACGCGCACACAGAACGTGAACGATTAGACGCGAACTGACTGACTTCTGCATCCGCTGACAGTCACTTTGACAACTACTTGTCCAATTGACTACAAAAAGCCAGTTGAAAGACCAATGAATTTTGGGAACTAGTTGTCTCAGGTCCGACAGGGTTTTAATACAAATACGTGTTCAGAAGATGATGTCGCATTCACATTCTAATGAGTATAGGCCGAGAATGGCACATGCAATAAAAAAATCTGTTCTATAAGTTTAAGTTAAAACTTTACTCTATAAATTGCACACTAACTCCTAATTGAAAATTGCAACCCCGAATTTTAATGAAATTTTGTGAAAAATTCGCGAAAATTGAACTTTGAAGAGCCATAGCCGTGTTAACCCTTAACCAATCGAAATCGACTATGGTTAAAATTTTAGCTTGAGGATTGGTTATTGTATCATACAAAAATTATCGTGTTTTTCAACATATTATTATAAATCCAATAAAAATTCAAAGATGAAAAAACGTGAAAAACACCTCCTAGCAAAAACCACCAATAACTTACAAACCGCTCTTACAATCTAAAATCTGAGTACGCAGTTGTGATCAGCGTCCAAAAATCCCTTAGAAAACGATTACTAGAACTCGGAAAAATGTTGGCTGTCGCCCAGTGTAATTAAAGCGCATGATCCAAATACTAGCAGATGGAAATTTGTCCTGGTACCTGGACTTTCTAAAAGCCGACATGGCCTTCTTTTTCATTACAAAAAAACTATCCTTTTGCCATCAAGCAAAAGTCCCTCTTTTTTCATTTTAATTGTTCACATTATACTTTGTATAATTTTTTGTAAATATTTCTCTATTATGTATATAAACTTGACGTTACAATATTTTATATTTCTAAGTGCTTTAAGCCTCAAGTAACAGACTATGGATATTAGGCTAGTATGATTTAACGGCAAATCTTGCCATCAATTAGACGCAATGACACCAAACTCCTTTCTGTCTGATGAGCGAAACCCTAGCTTTAACCGAAGGCTATATATAGAATCTATTAATGTGTGCTTTAATGATTTCGATATTAAAGGATCTCTGGATCGGTAGTACAGTGAAACCCGCTTAAGTTCCTTCCCCTTTCAGTACCTATCCCGCTTCAATAATTATTAATATTGGGTGGCGCTATGTGTGCTTAAGTCCTCAATCCGCTTAAGTACTCCACCGGCTCAAAGCACTTGCATTTATAGATGCTGTACTTAAGCGGGTTTTACTGTACTCACGTCCAGAGACTAGGCCTCTTTTAATGATTTAGCTATTGATGATGAGGCAGGAGCTCTTCAATAGTTCGGAGGAGACTTTTTCTTTATGGCTTTTCTTTATGGTTCCAAATAAAATATTAACGCCTATTCTTAGACCAGTGCATTACGAAATCGAACTGAATTTTCTCGAATAACAGCGGAGTTAACCCCTTTAACCCCTTTAACCCCGTTAACCCCCTTTGATACCGTTCGAGGTTTCAGACAGGGCGATCCTTTGTCCTGCGACCTCTTCAACTTCATCATGGAGAGTGTTCTGCGCAAGGCCGGTGTACATCGTAATGGCACAATCTTCAACAAAAGTGTCCAGCTCCTTGCCTACGCTGATGACATTGATGTCATCGGGCGTAACAAGCGAGATGTCACCGCTGCATTTGCTGCTATCGAAAGAGAATCTGCCAAAATGGGTCTGGTGGTAAATGAGGGCAAGACGAAGTATATGCTGTCTACACGCAGGGACTCGCAGCGGCTAGGGTCTCACGTCGAGGCCGACAGGTATACCTTTGAAGTTGTCAAGGAATTCGTCTACCTTGGCACCGCCATCAACAGCAGCAATGATGTCAGTCTGGAGATAAAGCGAAGGATTACTCTTGCCAACAGGTGCTACTACGGTCTCGGTAGGCAATTGAGAAGTAGAGACCTCTCTCGACCGACAAAACTTGCACTCTATAGGACGCTCATCTTGCCCGTGCTCCTCTATGGCGCTGAAGCATGGACAATGACACGAAACGACATAGCGGCCCTTGGAGTGTTCGAGAGGAAGGTACTTCGCAAAATCTTCGGCCCTGTTCGTGTTGGTGACGACTATCGCATACGAACCAATAACGAGCTGTATGAGCTGTATAAGGACATGGACGTAGCGCAGCGAATTAACATCCAGCGGCTACGCTGGCTCGGCCATGTCTGCCGCATGGACGACGAAGCTCCGGCGAAAAAGGTGTTCGATGCGATGGTTGGAGGTCGACGGCGAAGAGGGAGGCCATGTCTCCGGTGGAAGGACCAAGTGGAAGAGGCCCTGGTATCTCTTGGTGTGACCAACTGGAGAAGGCGCGCGCGAAGCAGAGGCGCCTGGAGAGAAGTTTTGCGGCAGGCCGTAACCCGATAACGGGTCTTTATGGCCAGTTAAGTAAGTAAGTAAGTATTTATCTTCTTAAGAACTCCAAAATTGATGATCCTAATTAGTTTTTATTCGTAGAATCTTCATAATTAATAGCATTGCAAAACAAGAACCAGTGTTGCCAATCTAGCCTTTTGGCTCATAGATCTAGCCTTTTTTGTAATCTAGCTAGCGTTTTTCTAGCCTTTTTATTTTCCCGTGGCCTTCTAGCCTTTTTCTAACCCTAACAGAATAATGAAAATATCATCATAAAAATAAAAAAGGGATTCTGAGGACGAGGAAGTTTATTTTGTGTCATAAGGAAAGAAACTCTTTTTGTAATAACTACTATGTAACTAAGAGTCAAAACCAAAAAACTCTGTCAATTCACGGATGGGTGTTTGATATTCCTTAAATTCTGTCTAGAATCCCAATGGTGAATGAAACATTTGTTTACTATTGCATTTCAATCAACGCAATTTCATCTGAAGAGAAGTTGAACTATTATCTTCTTCTATATATAAAGTTTTTCATTTCGAACCGAAAACTTTGACAGCCCTGCGTTCGACAATCCCAGCTGTCATCTGTCGTTGCATTGTGTTAATATTGTAGTTTAGTGTTTGCCATTTATGAAAATCGACCGATGTAGCATCGCTCAACGTGTAAACATAGTGAAAATTCACTACAAAAATGGTGAACATTTGAGCACCACTTTTCGCGCACTAAGGAAGGATTTCGGACGCAACGGAAGGCCTGTTTTGTCAACAATTTCGGATTTATTGGCGAAATTCGAACGACCTGGTTCTGTACAAGATGTACAGAGGCCAATACGTAATCGCCCTGCTCGTTCGGCCGAAAATATTGCGAAAATTCGAAAATGACGAAGGACAGACCGTTACCGTCAATTCTGAACGTTATGGCCGTATGATAACCGAGTATTTCTGGCCAGCGATCGAAGATATGAATGTGGAGGAGATGTGGTTTCAACAGGACGGCGCTACATGCCACACAACACGACCGAACATGACAGAATTGCGAACCAGGTTCGATGAACGCATAATTTCGCGGATGCCAAATGGCCGTCAAGATCGTGCGATCTGAACCCTTTGGACTTTTTTCTTTGGGGCTACGCGAAAGACCAAGTCTATGCAGACAATCCGCAGACTCTGAAGCATTTGAGGGACAACATACGTGCAGTTCTTGGCGCTTTACAGCCTGCTATATGTAAAAAAGTCATCGAAAATTACCTAAAAAGAATCGAGGTGTGCCAGGCTGCTCGTGGCGGTCATTTGAATGATGTCATATTCCATTACTAATGGCACAAACCAAATATTATTTTGATGATAAAGTTTCATCAAAATTCAAATTTTAATTGATTTTTTTTCTCTATTTACTTTTTTGGCTCATGATGAAAAACCCTATATATAAAAGTGAATCTTGGTCCGTCCGATCCAAATTGGATACTTCCGTCGGCGAGTTTGTTCGTAATTGCTTCGCAAAGGTTTAGGAAAAAAAAGAAAAGTAGGGAAAACGGGGCACCATCAGCATATATTTTTAGAGAATAACTTTGGAACCAAAAGTCACACAGCAATGTAATTAGGTACGAACTTACTATTTAGTCATGTCCTTCGATAGAGGGAATGGGGCGAGTATTGGACAAGGGGGCGTGGCACCGCCCATACAACTCAATTCTGTTACATGGAATAGCTTCGGAATTGTAAGTCGCACAGCATTGACATTTTGTATGACATCGTACCATAGAAGTGTCATTCTACCGTTAAAGTTTCATGGGCGTTGGATAAGGGTCGTGGCACATTTTTTATGACCCAATATTTCAGCAGAACTGTAAGTCGCACACCAATGAAACTTGGTATGAACCTACCATTTACTCATATCTTTCGACAGAGGGAATGGGGCGGGTATTTAAGAAGGAGGCGTGGCACCGCCTATACAACTCAAATCTTTTATATGGAATAGCTTCGGAGTCGTTAGCCACACAGCATTGAAAGTTTGTGTACCGTCGTTTCATAGATATGTCATTCTACTGGTGAGATTTGATTGGCGTTGGACAAGGGGCGTGGTACATTTGTTCTGATCCAACATTTACGCAGTACTGTAAGTCCACATCAATGAAACTTTGTACGAACTTTCCACTTATTCGCACAATTCGACTAGAAGAAAGTTGTGAGCATTGGACAAGGGGTCGTGGTACCGCCTCCATTTTTATATACATAGATTGCTTGTCCTGACTGATTGATTGATTGAACATGAAATTTGAACTGTTTTCTTCTTCATGATGTACCTCATGAAGAATGAACCTCCGCTAAGACGGGATTTTTAGAAATTCGGGGTCTAAAAGGGCAAAACATGTGTGGTATGAAGAAACTTGATTTAATAGACATACTCATTTCGAACTACCTGAAAATACTCTAAATCAAAAATGGAAATGGGCCTATTGACTTAAAAAATAAAAATTAGACAGGTGTTTCTCATTATTTTCAAAATCGAAATCTAACTGGATCAACGACGGGTTAAAAGTATGTATGGAGAAACATATTTGTTTGAGCCTTTTGACTTCAAACTTGGTGAAAGTATTTCAAATGTAAAATAACTCGATACGTGTTTTTCATTTTTCCGAATATTAAAATCGGACGGGGTCACATGTTTTTCACTTTTTTCAAAATCAAAATCTAACGGGGTCAAAAATGGGTTAACAGTTTGTATGGAGAAAAAAGATTTATTGGGCCTTTTGACTTCATTCTTAGGAATAGCACTTCAAACGGGAAATAATTAAAACTGCTTTTCATTTTTTTGAAAATCGAAATCTACCGTGGTAAGCCAAGGGTTAAGAATTTGTTTAGAGTAAATGTGAAAACACATGATTTAATGGGACTTTTTACTTCACAATTTGTGAAAACACCTAAAAACAAAGATTATTAGGCACATGTTATTTTTTTAATCAAAAACAGACGGGTTAACAATTTGTATCGGGGGTAACATGAGCGCGCGTGCAAAGCCTAGGCCTAGCTAGTTTTTTATAATATTAGACAAAATATTTGGTTTCCTAACTATAACCCGTTTCTTCCAGAAATTTGTTCCCCTTTTCATTCGTTGTTGTGTTCTTGAAAATAATCACCAAATCGTTTTGGAAAATCTATATCTATCGTAATGACTGGGTTATGTTTTTGAGTAATAGAGTTGTCTAGTCGTAGTGTACAACACCCTTTATTAAGTACATACATGAATTGTAATTGAAATTTAATATTTTTTGTTATTGCTTTTATGTATCTAAAATACTTGTGAATGCATGTTTTTGCTATTGATTTTATGTACCTAAAGCACCAGTAGCACAATATGGACATATGTAAGTTAGCACAGGTCGATCGGCGCTTCTCATAAAAAAGCGCCGACGTTGCAACCCCACGGTGTCAAGTACCTTGCAGCGCGACATTCGGTCGGTAACCCGATCCGCACTTGACACCGTGCACTTGGACCGTGGGAGCGCCGCCACGCAACGTGCGAGTAACGCAATATCGCTGCTTGGCGGTGCAACTGCAAGAATGCTGTTAAACGCACTAAGGCATCTATGAATGTAGTTATGAATAAAAGAGTACAATATTTTGGGCAAGGACTATCCGGCTCATTTATATTTACTTTAGAACTCAAGCACAGACTTGACCTCAGAGCCGCGGGTACGTACCTGTAATATTTCTGCGACGGTACCATACACTTTAACTGCTGGTTAATGTAGCTGGCGCTGCAGACATTTCCCACGGTTTATGTTAATGATGCAGATTGGGAATTTTTTAATATCATAAGTATAAGCTAAAATAACTAAGGGGAATTTGCGCGGTGCACTGGAGAGCAGCGGGTGGCGCACAATGTCGATTTTGAACCCTGCATAGCCAATGTTCGTCGATTCGACAAACACAGTGTAGTGGTACCACATGACCACTGATGCCAACACCATAGCGTACAGGCCAATCGGCAAGACCGACGTGCATCGATCGGTGCGCACTCCACTTTTGTTTACATTACAAGTGTCAAGTGTCGCATGCACAAGAACGCCGGCGTCACTCAAGTGGCCTGCACTTGCACAAGCGACACATGTCACAACACATGTGGGCACTTGCACCGATCGCGCATGCAACGTGACCCGACCTACCGCAGGTCAACGCAGTGCGCTGGCCCACTTTGGGAAAATGCCGCGTTGTCGGTTTTGACCCGCGTTGTGATTGGCGCAATGCGAATGCATTGGAAATAGAGGGAGGAGCACTGGAATTGCCCCTCCGTATAACACTTTGTAAAATTAGTATTTAAGACGGCAATTTGAAAATAAAGGACAACTTCTCGTACTGAGATCAAGCGACGCAATCGTCTGCTAGTTTCATTCTACGGGAAAACATTTCGGCCTTTGTGGCCAAAAATCTTGGCGTGCTCTCGCCTCCAAAAAGGAGTAACCCGGACTTTGACGAACAATAACACCACCTATAGGGCCAAACCTATTACAACAGTTTTAAGATTAATTTTAAAAAGCTGGTAGTGCATAAAATGCGTTTAAAGTGGATAAAGATGAAACGATTGTCATGTTTCGTAATTAAACTTCAGAAAACATTTTTGTGTGTGGTTTTTATTTTTTTTTTTGCCAAATATTGACTAGCTCCAGGGTTAAACCATCTAGAAATTTATAAAATATTGCGAAAACATTGAAATTTAACAGAATGCGTTGGTCTTAATGTGTTGGCGTCTGGTGCATTAGATCCATTTTTCTGTGTCTAAGTTGCAATGTTTTCTATGCCCAAGTTAAAGCGTTAGCACGACACAAAAGGTCGGCTGCGTCAGACCACTTTAAAATTTTCAGACAGTTTACAGTAAGTACCTAACCTAACCTACAGTAAGCAACAGGTGTTGCACACGACACCAACGTGCAAATGGATTGCAATCAGTGGTGTAGCCCAGTGGCGGCTCAAGGTGCTCGGGGGCCCGGGGCGGCGACGGCTGAGCGGGCCCCCACAAAACGGTGCAGAATAAGTTTGCGCACAAAACTATTAACGGGTATTTGTTGTTTTTTACTTTTTTTTTTTGAAAATTTGTATTCCGTTGAACAGTAAACGGTCTTGCAAATTATTTTGAAACGTATACGAGTATGTGCTTGAATTTTCATAAAAAGCAATAGAATCCCAGAGAAAAAATGAAAAATGGATAAAAGGATAATCTTACTAAATCTTTCCAAAATTGATAAAAACTTTTGTGAAATTAGAAAAACTTTTGGGAGAGCAAATTCGTCATTTCAAAAAACCATCTTAAGTCTCGAAAAAAACAGAAAATCTTGCTTCGTTACTAAGATCTGGCCATTTTTTTAAGCTACCCGAGCAGGAGGATTTAGATTGTTTTGCGATCAGTGCATCATAACACTACTCGACAAAAAATGGGCCAATCGCGTGCACCTAAAAATAAAAGTATTTTCTAGACTAACTTTGACCGCTGAACACAAAACTGAAAATCTTTTCTTTTTTAAGAAGAGTTTTCGAAAGATCTTCGAAAAAAGAGTTTTTTCCTGTTGTTTCAGTTATGAGCACATATCTCCTAAAATAATTATCCGATTAACACGAGCTGTCCGCCGTTCTTCTTAGCCTTTTTAGTGATATATAGATTGTCCAAATCATATACGATTTGGGGAAGTTACTGACGGTGAAAGTTGTAACAAAGTGAATTTTTCGACCATTTTCAAAAATCATAAATTTTCGAATACTTTTTTTATAGACAAATAAATTATAACCTCTGGTTTTAAAATCGAAAATGAAATATATACTATTTTAGCAAATATTAAGCCTAACATCAATAGAATTAAAAGAAAAGTGACAAAGTTATGATGCACTAAGTGAAACCACCAACTTTACATTTATTACACCGTGCGAAACAATTTTTTTATTTGGCCGAGACCCATCCAAATTTTGATATAGACGTGAAACTAGAGATCATTTATAGTATCCTGGCATAGTCAATATTACACTTTCTGACTCAAAGTCCTTTTTAAAGGACTTTAAAATTTTAAGGACACACACATTTTAAATATTTTTTTAAATATATGTGGTAGTGGTCGGCCTCGATAGCTCAGCGGGTAGCGCGCTGGCTTCTCATACCGAGCGCCCCGGGTTCGATTCCTGGCTTGGGCTGGAAAAAACACTCATCTACTTCTGTCGCTATCCACATGAAGGGAATGAGAATTACAAGAATCGCACAAGTGCGCTCTTGGCAGGCAATGGCAAAACCTCCAAGTGTGAAAGAAAAACTGCCCATCGCCGTTCGGATTCGCCGTTAAACTGTAGGTCCGCTCCCCTCCCTTTCCCCATCCGTTTGAAATGTGTGTTGTATCACATGTTGAAAAAACAGTGTTGCATACGCATTTCAAACGGGTGGAATCTGTGGTATCACAACGGGCCCGTTAAGAGGCCTAAGTGTGTCTCATACAGAGGCAGCCACCGCAACCTAACCTAACCTAACCTAACCTATGCGGTAGTGCAATGATGAAGATATGGGTATCAAATAAAAGAGGAAAATTGTCTCCTTTTAACTAAATTTTCTATTTTGAACTTTCAGGACCAAAATATGTCAGGCATGGAAAACATATGTACATGTTTTGGATTTCAGTCTGTAGATTCATACATACATCTCAATTTTATTCTATTTCAAAGTTCTAGTCTAGAAAACACTTTTATTTTTGACTTAAAAAAAAAAATTTTTTATGACTTATTTTTTAAGTACATACTTTTAACAATTTTTCTGCAAAATTTCATCGAGATCGGGGCACTAGAACCTAAGATACGGCCGTTCATAGCGCGCAGTTTCATGACTACTTAATGTCCACCTAAAACTTTAAACGCGATTATCTCGGAATCGTATTTTTGAAAGAATGCCATCGCGGTGACCACGATATCCCGCTAACCACTACATCGATCAATTTGAAATTTTGAGGGGTTGTTTGTACATACAATAGCTAATTCGTGAACGAAAGAATTTTTTTTTCGACAATTTCTTCTATTTTTTTTGGCAAAAAACTCAATTTTTCGAGCTCAAAAAATCGACATTTTTGGAAAAAATAGCACTGTAACTGTAAACAATTTTTTTTTTGTAAATCCTTCGTTCACGAACAAGGTAACACTATGTACTAACGTAGTTTTTTTTTTTTTTTTTTGAGCTGAGCCGTTACCTCGATTTCATGGTCACCGTCAACCACTGCTAACAAAAGGAGTTCTGCGGCAAGGACTGTAACTTCCCCAATTTTTCGAATTTTTGCTTGAAATTTTATACAAATTCACATAAGGACATGTACTTTTATAAACTTTGTATTGCATTTGAATAAAACTATGGTAACATGCTTAAAAAAAAATTAAAACCCTGTATTTCCCTACAGAAAAAGGTATATAACCTCTTATTTAAATGAGGTTAAGTAATTGTGTAACTTACACTAGTTTACAAGCAAACCCTAAGATTGCGATATTTAATTTTTAACTTCGAATTTTGCAATATATTTGCATATTTTGCACAAAATATTAAGGTAAAAATTAAATATTGCAATGTTCGAGGGAACATTTTTTGAAAATTTGAATTTGTTCTTGTTATGTATGTCTTTCAATTGATAAAAGTGACAAACAACTTAGTCTTTCACCAACCATTGTGGAGCGCAATTAGTTTTTTACAAGTTTCAGTTTTGAAAAACTTGAAATTTTTATATACAAGCTTCTCTCGGGGGCCCCCCGAAGCCCGGGGCGAGGAGCCTCCCCCCCTCCCCCCCTCCCCCCCGTTAAGCCGCTACTAGTGTAGCCTTTGTGTGGCGTGTTTTAAGGCAAAACGTGTATTTTATTTAGACGAATTTTGTACGCACTGTTTGGGGTCTAAATTTCGAATATGAATACAAAGTTGAGCGCTTAGATCTAGGGAGTATAATAAAGAGGGACTGCAGCGACTCGAACACGATTATTTTGACAAATGCACGGCTACACAACCAGCGACCACAGCTATCGCAGTCGCCAATCGTAGAACTGTTTTTCATTTCATAGGCGAAAAAACCAAATCAACTGGCACCACTGCCCAGTGGGTGAAAAGGGCATTATAGCTGCTTTTAATTCCAGTTTTATTTATGAAATTTCTTCATTTTTTTGGTTTTTTCGGTTACCAATGAATGCTGTGAAATGGGTAAAACATTCAGAATGTTTGTTATAAAGTTAGTGGAGAGCTTGCAAAAAAAGTTTAAATATTTAAATATAGACATTTGATAAATATATGAGGAGTTTTATTAAAAACCATTCGTATGGTGCAGATTGGATAAGAAACAGCCGAGATATTTATTAATTTAATTCTGCTAGATTGACCGTTTCGCCATTTGCTTGAAAACAGATGCTGTACCATTACCACCATTAACCACCCTCCATTAGTAAATTGGCGCAAAAATGATGATTGTGATTGTGGTGCTGTTGCTGTTGCTGTAATTTTCCTTGTAATCAAGTATTTGATTATATGGCGTCGGTTTCAACCGTGGCGCTGTCGCTGTCGTTTTCAATGTGTTCGCGTCATTATAGTGCAAAAAGGAAGTGGATAAGGATCAAAGAAATAGGAATCAGAATGTGTGAGAGGCACGGAATGTCGAACTTCGAATTTCCTTCCTAAACATTAAGCAAACGTTTCACATTTCGCTTTTCACATTTTTTAAAAAAATCAAAAAATTATTTTCTTTTTATAATTTGATGTTTAAGACCGTGTGGAAAACATGTGAACAATTAATAGCTCTATTCACAATCTTGTGCAAATGCTCTTATCGTAGAATTTGCAATATTACACTCTACCATTTTACTCTACACTAACAAAATATACAGAGATGCCCTTGCTATACTTTTGTAATTATGCAACACTTAAAAAGCGTAGTTCATAGTTTACCACTGAATTGCAAACTGACAGCTAATGAGACAATAAACAAAGGCGAAAAACAAAAATATTTAGTATGAAAAAAAAGAAAATAAGCAATGCATAAAAACATAATAAAAAATTAGGTTCCTTCGTAACCTTCGTAAAATTTAATTTCTTCAGCAGATTCGTCTATTAAAGACTCCACTTATCCTTCTTTAAAGCATTTCGGAAAGTTAATACAGTGGACGTCCAGTATAACGAACTTTCCATTTAACGAATTTTCGATTTAACGTACGGCTAAATTTTTTCCATTGATGGTTCTAAGGACTGCGTTAAATAAAATTGTCCGTTTTTTTTGAAAATTTTGTTGTTGAAAATTTCAAATATTTCTGAATTAAATGTCCGCATTTAAAATGCGCCGGTAGAGCCAATACAAATTTATTTAACGCGAAAATGGCAAGCGAAATGGAAGTGCAAAAAACATTCTTACAATTTTTCAAAAGCAACCTCAGTGGTCTTTTAAAAAATTGCCAAAGAGGTAGGGTCTAACCCTAAAACCATTTTTGGCGTTATTAAACGCTTTAAGGAGGACCTGCGTTTTGGACGGAAGAAAGGTTCTGGTAAAAATAAGGGGCCACATGATCATGAAAAGGCCATTCTGAAGAAGGATCCAAGCATTTCGGGAATGAATTCGGCGAGGAAGGCTGACTGCTCAAAATCGTTCGTACGCAGAACTAAGAAGGAAGCTGGGCTGAAGACGTACAAGGTGCAAAAAGTTCCAGACCGAAACGCCGTCAAGAATGAAACCGCAAAACAACGAGCTAAAAAGCTGGCGCAAGATTTTGTAAAGAAATTCGAGTGCTGCATAATGGAGGACGAAACTTATGTTTTAGCGGACTTTTCCCAGCTACCTGGGCAAGAATTTTATACAGCCGATTCACGAAATGTTCCTAAGAAATTCAAGTCCAAAAAAGTGACAATATTCCCAAATAAATTCCTTGTTTGACAGGCTATTTGCAGTTGTGGCAGAAGGAGCAGCTCATTCGTTACAACGGGTATAATCAACAGCGAAATATATGTGAAGGAATGTTTGCAAAAGAGATTGCTCCCTTTTTTAAGCCAACATGAAGTGTCCACGTTTTTTTGGCCTGACCTCGCTTCATGTCACTACAGCAAAACGGCTTTAGAGTGGTTCCAACGGAATAAAGTGATTTTGGTACCTAGAGAAGCCAATCCACCAAACTGTCCAGAACTAAGGCTGATCGAGCGATACTGGGCTTTAGTAAAAAGAGAGATGAAGGTTACTAAAAAAGTGGCCAAAGGCCTTCAAGACTTTAAAAGAAAGTGGTCTTCATCAGCTATGAGGGTGTCGGACACTACCATAAAAACATTAATGGACGGGGTTTCTGAAAAATTAAAACTTTTTATGAAAAAAACATAATATCTGGTTTCTTATATTGGTTTTGAAATCTGTAAACAATTTTTCAACAAAAATACTTTAATTCATAAAAATCGGACTACTGGTTTAAAAGATTTAATCAAGGTCAAGATTTAATCAAGATTTAATCGCACTGTGCGACAAAAATGAAAAATGTTTCACACCGGAAAAAATCTATATGGGCGTGAAAGTAGAGACCAAACATAGTAATACTGCGTAATCAGTTTTTCATTTATACATCCTTTGTCCTTATAACCCTAGTGTGTGTGCTGAAAAAAACACCCTTACCCATGTGATGGGGTACCCGGGTACCCCAGGACAAATTGAAAATTCTTGAAAATGAAAATTTCTTAGTTTTTGTTCGCACTTTTACTGTTTTTGACATTTTGAAAACTTCTTCTAATAGAATTACGAAAAACTCAAAAGACCTATTTTAAAAAGCATAACACACCAGCTATGTTAAATAAATCCAAAAAACAGAATAATAAAATGTATGACGTTCTGAAATTCAATTATGATAGGGGTGAAACATGTTTTCCATGTTTACACACAATTCACCAAAAAAATGTAACTGATGCAGGCTTGGCATGAAGCCTGCGTTTAACTACTAATAATTTAATAATTGACTGGCTCGACAGTCCGCTTACGCGAGACTAAGACCTAGCTTCCCGCATCCACCCGTGTTGTGCGTGTGAATTTGCACGCGGGTGGAAGGGACCTACAGTTTTATGCCGGTTCCGAACGGCAGGTTGGGAGCTCTTTCAAAAGCAATTTTTACTCTCAGAGGTTTGCCATTTCCAGCTGAGAGGACAGCCACCGAAAGAGAAAACGAGTTTTCCCGTTATTTTTTTAGGTATTATTACAGGCAGTATTTGAACCTGGGTCGCTGCCTTCGACTCGCGGTCCAACGCACTAACCAACTGAGCCACGGCGGCTGCCGTTTGGCGTTTAACAACTACTTTGGTAAATAGTCAATACTTTTGGGAACACTAAAAATACAACCCTTCTGTGGGCATCCGGTTCTGGCCAGACAATATCGAACTTTGGATCCTCTTTAGTTTTGATCCTGTAGTTAAGTTACAGGCTCATATTTCATGATATCCTCAACTGGTCCTTTCAAAGCACAAAAACCAAAACCATGGCCTGGCCAGACGGTGACGTATTTTCATACAAATTTGCCAGTTAGTTACAATTGTTTTGTTATTTCCCACGTAATTATTGTCAGAATGGCTTAAACAAATTCGTTGGTTCCTTATTCAGTCCTTTACGGAACATAGTTAGAGCTACAACTATGCTTTCCCATTTGACTTGATTTGAAACCCTTTTTTCGTGCCATCCCATATAATCGTGACATAAGTAAGTTGGCGCAAAATCTACCTGGTCCAAGTGTTTTTCACTCGCCTTGGCTTTTATTTTCTTTGGGTTAGTAAATTCTAATTTTTTTTGGAAAATAATGTTGGAACATATTCAAAATTAATATTTATCCATTGTATTCATGGTTAAGTCCGTGTTTTGGTGTCAATTCAATTACATTCCAGAAGTGAAGGAAGTAATTGTTTTCTCGTCGTGTCTGGTTTTTTATCAATTGGATTGATTTCTGTGGCAGAGACGGAGGAAGGGAAGGCTGTTTTGAGAATTAGGTTAACATTGTTCTTGAACCTCGACACTGAAGTAAAAATCAGAGAGGACAATTTCTCTGAAAAAATTGCGTAAGCAATAGCGGAAACCAATGCTTAAGAGCAATACAAATATGATATTAATTAATTTGCTGCTAGAGGTAATATTTGGCCCTGAACAAAACGAAGCTTCTGATACTGATAGTTTAATGTGAAGATAGCGACGACGAAGGCGACAAGGAAAACGAAATCCGGCCAGTTCAGCATGAACAATAACATGTTGAGCATGTTCTGCATGTTTTTCTTTAGCAAAGCAGTTCAGAGTTGTTAACAGTTTAAGGAATCCAGAAATAATAATAGATATATCAAAACGCGATTTCTATGTGTCCAATGTAAAATCTTAATGTGTTTGAGTCATGTTACTGAATTATATCGTTGCAATAATTGCATTGGTCAAGCAGTTGAAGCAGATTTACATTTATAAAATTTCTTTCTTTTCCTTTTTTTTTATTTCAAAATTAATTAATTGAAGTTAAAACTCGCTATTTACTTAATTATTCTATTATTTGTCCCGGTTTACGTAAATAAAATGTAGGCAAGCAAACGAAATCAATGTGTTCACACTTTGTGGTTTTTTTATATCCTTAACAACAATCCTCGACTATCCTTTTGTTTACATCATGGTCTGGCCAGATCATGGGAGCTACTACTAGGTTTTAAGTGGGTGATCACAGAAGAGGTAACGAAAATAATAAAAATGTTTGCAGAATTCCATATTGTAACATCAAATTGGATAAATGATTTTATCCACCGAGGGGAGATCCATCCCCCTAATCCCCCCTCCCATGGGGACGCCACTGTGGAGGTACAACATAAGATTCGTTATATTGGACGTCCACTGTAATTGTCTAAATTGGATGAATCGAATTGAGTTTTTTTTACAATTTTATTTTATGTTAATTTGGAAAGCTTTTATATTCTACTAAGCTTGAAAAATTTTAATTTTATTTTTAATTAATTTACAATTATTTCAAATTTTTTTGATTGAAACTGAAGTCGCAACGAAGCCGCAAACGAACTTTAAACGAACTAAACGTTTATGGAACAAATAAAAAGATGTGTTTACGGTCTTCATGGAGGCGCCACTGGCTAAAATTAACTATACATTTGGTACGTGCGCTGCATTTGATTCACACTCAGTGCAAATTGAAAATTGTAGCACGCGATGGTCACCAGCAAAACAATTGAAAAATGTACGGCAAACATGTCGAAATTGTGGACTGGAGCATAATAGGCGTTGCCATATTTGCATGCATGTAATTTCTGTTGTAATCTCTACGGTCGTGTAAAGTCGACTCTGTAATCTGTCAAGTGCTGTGAGCTGTCATGTTAATATTTACTTTATATTTAAAGCAGCTTTCAAAAAATACTCCACTGGGTCGCAAAACTATTCCAAATAAAAAGTTTCGACTACTGCGGCTGGTGCAACATTCCTTTGCGGAATGAAAAACCAAAACGAATTCGCTTTGCCATAAGAGAATTTCTTTATATGCCCGCATGTACATATGTATGTATGTATTAAGTGTGTAGTATGTATAATGCACATATGCACATTATGCAACAATGGCGAATAATGGGGCTCCTCGGGGAGCCCGCGAACGAACTGCTAAGCAGTGAGCTCCTTTCGACGCTTCGCTGAAAAAATAAAAACACTTCGCAGCTTCTGCTCGTTTGCGCCGACACTCCTGCGAAGCATGTTGCAAGTTGCAAATTGCAGCGCTTGCATTGCATGTTCACTGCTGCGACTTGGTTGGGGCGTGGCCAGCTTTTGCAAGTGCTACGTGTTCATCATACTCAATGGTAATGGATATGCATTTTGTTGTTGTTATTGTTGCGGGTACGAATTCGTTCACGTTCTCCAGTGAACCTGGTACATAAAAAATAAAATGAAAATTTTAAAACAGCTTTCAGTTGCTTAGCAAATGGAAGTAGTAGCTGTGTTATGTATCCCATAAAAGTGCAGTAAGAGAGTACATTTTCGACGTGTAGTTTATTTCCTTGAAACTGCGACTTTTAAGATATATTGTGCCGCCATCAAGGTTCTTTGGGCCTTATTCTTGAATATATTTAGAATTACCCTTGGACTTGTCCAGGTCAGGGGTATTGGGTTTGTAACTGCACAGAAGTTTCTTTCTACTCAATGCAAAATCTGGGAAAATAAACTCAAGTTTATCAAATTTGAATTCAAATTAAAGCTTATTGTGGCCAGGAAACCAGCCAGCCATTATTCTCAAATTGGTTTTGAAAAAGGTGATGAGTGTTATGAAGCGTTATAGGTCGTATGCCCCTAAAAGTTCGTTCAAATCCCCTAATTTAAATATCCTGACTCGTTTGCCTAAGCTGGAAATATTAATGTATTTATATTAATATTCAAATTGTATGTATTTATATTCAAATACTCTCAAATACGCTTGCAAAATCGTCTTCTACTTATTTCAGATAGGCTAACATGTAGACACTATATTAGACATAGAAAATAGAAATAAACTATAAGATTAATCCTAACACTTCTTGATATTTCACTCCAATATCAAAAGTTCTTCGCATTTTATGGCCAAACATAGTTTTGGGCTTCCAAGAATGCATACATTTTGAATTTTTAAATACTTATTTAGTGGATTCAGCTGGCCAAATACCATTTGAAAATATATTTCTCACTAACAATTTTTGTATTTGGGAGGGGTGAGTATGAACCCTTCTGTGTACGCCACTGGTCCTGCTCCTTTTTAATTAATTTTCCCGGTTTGAACCTCACGTTTTGCACGATTAGTAAGTAATAATTTATTGATGATTACGTTCGGATTACTGTAAATGACAACAGGTAAATATCGAAACATTGAATCCGAATTAAAACCAGAAGCACTTTATTTATTGGACGACCCAATATTTCAGGCAATTCCCCAAAATCACTGTCAGTTTGATTTCATTGTAGCCTAATACTACGTTTACACCGACGAGATTATCTCGATTTGCGCGATTAAGTCGTTAATCTCGTATCAAAATGCGCGATTACCCATACAAAGTTAACCTCGCAAAAAGGGCGATTAAAAGTTAATCTCACAAAGTAATCTCATATTTCCCCAATGTAACTCTGCAAATTTGGCTGAAATCGATTATTTTTGTATCATCACTAAGCGAAGTCATGCAAAAATAAACAAAAAAATGAATTGTAGCGCGAAAAGGTTTGTGTGCTGGATTAATCATTACATGGAATAATGCGTTTCTTTTTTGGCGAAGGGCATGTAGCGCGAAAAGGTTTGTGTGTTGGATTAATCTTATTCAAGTTAATCTCTATGTAAACGGGCAACGAGATTAACTTAAGGGGGGTTTCTACCTTGTGCGTTCAAAAAAATCGATTTTTTTTTTCATGCATTTTTGGATTAATACATGATTGTAGAATACGCTCCCAAAATTTGAAGTTGAAATCTTTCGAATTACGGAAGCAATTTATCGAAACAGGTAGCGGTGTCGAGCGCGCCGAGCTGCTGAAGCAAAACTTTGAACGTGTTTTTCTCAGAACTACATTTTTTGACCTTGCGGAAGTGATTTAGGCCACACGAGTTGAGCAATAGCTACGAAATTTAAAACAGTCATTTATCAAGGTCTTAGCTATGGCACGAACTAGGATCTTCAAGAAATAATAATTTTTTCTCATTAAAAATAGAAATTTGTATTGAAAAAAGTAGGTAAAAATTGAGTTTTTTAGTCAAAATCGCATATATCCTTCATTTTTCATTTGTTTTTTAAAATCCTAGTTCCAGCCATAGACAAAAGGATACAGAATAAGAAAAAATTTCATTTTTGTGTTTCAAGTCATCTCAAACAGCGGCAGGACTTCCGCGAGTAAGGAAGTCCTGCCGCCATTGCTCGATGGCCCCCTCCCCCCCTTTGCATATTTTATCTTGAAACTTTTTTTACTTGTACAATAAACATATACCTACATCTGAAAAAATTTTCCAGTGTTTATCTTAAAAATCTTCCCAACAAAAATTTTTCAAAAAAAACATGTTTTCTCGGCCGCACAAGGTAGAAACCTGCCTTAATCTCGATGAGTTAATCTCGCTGTGTAAACGTAGTATAACTCACTCATTCTAGCGTCACTTTCAGAACGTTGTAAATAAATATGTGAAGCGAAACCAGAATCCTTAAGAATTTCAATTTTTAAAATTTGTTTAGTTTTGCCAACAACATCGTTCCCTTTTCGTTTCCGATCGCTCACAACTTGATAGCATGCTGTCGCATCTATCACGCCACTTGTATTCCAGCAAATAAATCACCTTATATTTATATTATCTTTGGTGTGCTGCTGGTTGTTGTTGTTATTGGTGTTTTATGTTAAAACATACGTCATGTAACAGCGCAGAGCACCCATCGCTGCTCCGCCTACCGAGCAGACACTTTTCAAGCTCTACTGTGGCTTCCGTTTCCGTCTTAGCTCGCATTTATTGTGTCTTGTGCACCAACAGTGTCACAAGAACTTCTCGGTTTCTGCGCTGCGTCATGCACACTACAGCAGCTGGGCTTGCGGTGCGCAGCTACTCTGTTATCGCGACGATTTATATAATCTTATTCAACGACTTTTGTGTCGTTATTTCTGTAGTTAGAGTAACTACGTGTACCCGCGGATATCGGTCACGCTATGGTCTGGCATATCACCGCTGGCTTCGGTCCGTATCCGGCTCGAATTAATCTAAGAAAAGTCATACTAAGCGCACGCTGTTTTCGCTTTGCGCTGGCCCTCGCAAAATTTGGCTTAATTGCATATGGCCGTCAAAACAGGCTGACAGTTGACAAATGGATCAAAACAGCTGACACCACACATCAATATGTAGTACCTGGACTGATTCGCTCTAAAACTATCCGCATAATTTTAGAACTGTTAGTCGCACATCTATGAAACTTAGTACGAACCTACCATTTAGTCATATCATTCGACAGAGGGAATGGGGCGGGTATTTAAAAAGGGGCGTTGCACCGTCCATTCAACTCAAATCTTTTATATGGAATAGCTTGGGAATTGTAAGCTGCACAGCATTGAAATTTGGTATGACGTCGTCCCATAGAAGTGTCATTCTACTGGTGAGATTTGATCGGCGTTGGACAAGGGGTGTGGCACATTCTTTATGACCCAACATTTCCGCAGTACTGTAATCGCACATCAATGAAAGTTTAATGGACGAATTTACCACTTAGTCGCACAATTCGACTAGAAAAAAGTTGTGAGCATTGGACAAGGGGGCGTGGTACCGTCTCCATTTATATATATATAGATTGTTTATCCTGACTGACTGACTTCATCATTGCCCAGCCCAAACCGCTGAAGCTCCAAATATGAAATTAGTAGTAGGTACATCTTAAAAAATTAACCTCCGCGAAGAAGGGATTTTTTGAAATGGGCAAAACATGTGTAAAGATGTAAGAAGAAACATGTTTTAAAAGATATATTGATTTCAAACTTCCTGAAAATACTCTAAATACTCAAAAATACTTGAAATCTAAAAAAATTAGACACGTGTTTCTCATTATTTTCAAAATCGAAATCTAACCAGATTAAGGACGGGTTAAAGTATGTATGCAGAAACACAGTTTTTGAGCCTTTTGACTTCAAACTTGCTGAAAGTACCTCAAATGTAAAAAAACTCAATATATATTTTTCATTTTTCCGATTATTACAATCGGACGGGGTTAACGACGGGTTGAAAGTTTAATGGACCTATTGACTACAAACCTGGTGGAAGTCCTATTAGTGAGGAATAATTTGACACGTGTTTTTTACTTTTTTGAAAATCAAAATCTAACGGGATCAACAATAGGTTAACAGTTTGTATGGAGGAATAAGATTTATTGGGCTTTTTGACTTCAAACTTAGCAAAAGCACTTCAATCGGGTAATAATTAAAACATGCTTTTCATTTTTTTGAAAATCGAAATCTACCGTGGTAAACCAAGCGTTAGGAATTTGTTTAGAATTAATGTGAAAACCCATGATTTAATGGGCCTTTTGACTTCAAAATTGGTGAAAACACTTGAAATCAAAGAAAACACACTGCAACACTAAAAAAAGGGACAAGGTCAACCATGTCTCATCCGATAGAGGACCTCAAAAGTAGGCGACTAAAAGATTTGTGTAACTACGTTGAACATAATGTAAAAGATATTACCAACAACAATTAACGTTATAAAAGCAAAAAAGTACTACTGAAGCGCCAACCAGTGGCAGAATTTGCGTTACTGAAACCATCCCTTTTACTCAAAATAAACATCCGTTGGCGTACTATTTAATAGATATAAAATTTATCAATTTTCAAAAGCTAATTTTCCTTAATAAACTTTCATGGGGATTATATTCCTTGGATTATGCTCTGCAAGTTAGAGCATTGAGCAACTCCTCTCATTTTTTGTACTGGACTCTTAACGAATTGGTTTTACTTTAAAGGTTTTCTTCATAAAATAAATGCCGAAAGTTCCTATTTAAAAAAGTTGTATTGTTGTAAGCTCTTTTTAAAGGTTTCAAATACCGGAAGTCTTTGTAAAATTGGTCAAACTGTTAGGAGGGCATATAGGTATGTCCATCCAAAGAGTTATCCAAGATCTAAAAAAAACACTAGAATTACAGTTTTGTCACGATCTGGGCATCCTTCTAAAAAAACCGGGGCTTGCTGCACCTAAAATAAAAAAGAAAGAAACATAAATGTTAATAAATTTCTCTCAAAAAACCAACAGAATAGCACATAAGAAATACTTAGCTTACTAGCAGCTGCTAACAGGAAGGGCTTTTTCTAGAGAGTCCACCAGAAAGCCAAAATTCCGGAATGAAATGCCATTCCCTGATGAAAGTTAAAAAAACCTGTACACTCAATCAAATATAGTGATGCAGGGTAGAGGAGTGGGGAAGTTGATTTTATTTGATCAGATTTTTTGGATCAGATTGTTTATATATGCATTCGAAAAGCTTATGTAAACCAAAGTGCCCAAAAACTGGAATTAGTTTTGACCCAAAGCAGAATACGAGAGGCTTCAGTTGCTATTAAATGCCCTCAAAAAGTTTAAAATTCTCTTCCCAATAACGTTATTTGACTTGAATCCAGTTTATTCGTGATGTCCTTAAGTGCACAACCGTGCTTTGCTCAATGTATTGTTATTGTTATTGTTTTACTTTGTTGAATAATGCAAAAAATATTTAATGTTTTAAAAAGTTACTGGAAGTGACTTTTTCATGTTAAAACTCTTGAAGAAAGAAATTTAAAACAATTGTTCCAAAAAAAGAGCACGATTTAAATTTTGTGGAATTTTTGTCGGTGCAAGTGGGAGCTCTGAAATTTAACAGTTGTCCTCGGATTGTTAAAAAGAGAGCGCATGTAGCAGGCAGAACGCGTTTTCATTGTGAAAACCCAATACGAAAATGGGGAAGTTGCACTGAAACCGGTCGCAAAATGTTTGTCGAAAAACCACCACCTTCACCCATACAAGATTCAACTCACTCCTTAGCTCAAACTAGAAACGATGCACAGTGCCGGCAATTCGGTCAACGGGTGACGGGACAAAGAGAAATGCATTCCGGTTTTCCGAAACAAATCTTCATCGATAAGGCATATATTCATCTGGATCGGTTTGTGAACAAATTAATTGTCAAATTTGGAGCTCATACAGTTTGCACGTGATCCATGAGAATCAAAAGCATCCACAACGAGAAACTTTCTGGTCAGGTGGCGTGATTGAGTTTTACTTCTTCAAAAATTAGGCCGAATATGCAATGATTTTGACTGGAATTCGCGACATGTGGTTTCAACTGGACGACGCACATTGGGAAAAAACAGGCAAAAACGCTCGCATTGGAGCAAATCCAAAAGTTGCGAATCTGAATTTTTTTTTTACTTGTCGTAATATAAATAGACTAGCGAGACAGCAAATCAACTTTTCAAGTCTTTTCATCCCATGACCTGGACTTTACGGCCTTTCAAAGTTGAACGTTTTATTATATTATTTTCACTTCTTGCAAAATATCGTTAACAAGGCTGTCTTCAGATGCCCGTAGAATCTATATTTTTTAATGAAATCCCATAATTTTTCACATGTGGGATTACAATATTTAAGAAATTAATATATAAAAAAATTGTATTTAAAAAATGTTTATTTTGGCAAAAAAAATATATCTAACCTTTGCCTAATTTTTTGATAAAAATGAGAAAAATCGTGATTTTCTCTGGACTGTAACTTTTGAGATTCCACAGCATTCCACCAAATTCGTATACACCTAATTCTGTTTTTATACGGTCTTTTTTTACACGGTTTTGATTTAACACGGTTTGAAAATAAAAAATGTTAAATTTTTTTACACGATTTTATTCCATTTAGCACGATTCAAACTCTTTTGGGCTTAAAATTTTGTTGTCAAATTTAATTTTTGCGAAATATGTACATATCACAAATTAAGGGAAATTACCTTTTTGTGGAAACAAGCAAATTTACTTGTCAGAGCACTTGAAATGTGTTAATATTTTGTGAACTATCAATGCAATCAGACGTGTTTGGTAAAGGAATTTTTTATAGGCAAATTAGTTTTTCCAACCTTACATTTATTTTAATTTAAAATAAACATTAATACTTGTTCTTAAACAATCCTTGTTTTAATTACGGGACATTTTATTCCATAAGTATTCAGAACATGTCTACTTTACAATTCAATATAAATATTACAACTCGCTCAATAAATATGCGTTTTATCTTAAATTTACATCGTGCATTTTTATTAGGACCGCCTATACAAAAATAATAGTTGCACGCTCGGTTGGTTTTATTGTTTATATGTATTCCACGTTTCACATTCAAATTTCAGGACTGCAAAGTCTACCGATCCCAATAGCTGAGTATTGACGGCAGCTGCGATCAAAATTCAATTTGACTATTGCTGCGTCATATTTGCCTCGAATTATATTCGGCAACTTTGCAATAGCCTGACGCCTAACTTTGCGCGGCGACATCGCGAGCTAATCACGCTAAAAAAAATCGCTTTATAGGTCATTCGACATAGCGAATCCGAATTCGTTCCATGCCCTGCGCAGAGTAAATACCAGCATGCAAATGAAATGTTGCCGTATTACGTTTTATTTGCGTTGTTGATTGCTGCAAATCTTAGTTACCGAATTGCGGCGGGCATGCCAACCCTTCCAGACTTTTTCACCTGCGTCAGTCGATGTATTCGCCGTTAAAATTTCTGAACTTTTGATGCGGCAATAATTTTTATTTACGAATCATATCAATTGTATTTTTACATCTGTTTATTTAGTTTTTGCTTTTTTCGACTGTTTTTCAGGCTTCGCTAAGTCGCGACCTATTTGGTGCCACCAGCGGAATTCGCTGCTGCAGCTGCGCCCAACAGTCTCTGAGGAGCCCGACCGTGTACCGGTGCGTACCGAGAAGCGTACAGCATGGATTCGACCAACGCCGCTGCCGCCGCCGCCAAGCGTGTTCAAATCGAGAAAGCGCACAATTTCATGCGCCAGTACCGCGACCCCGAGTCACGCGAACTGAAAAAACTGTCGGCAAATCAGTTCATGGATGTGTGGTCACATTACGACAAGGACGGTAAGTCGGCTGGTGAAGCTAGTGATAACGATAACGACAGTGCATGTGTTGATTGTGATGACGTGACGTTGCGTTGATGACAGCAAACAATTTAATGTCATGAAAATTTGCTAAATTTATAGAAATGTTGATTCCGATTGCTACGTTGTTTAGACGCACAAAATATGTGTTACAGTATGCAAAAATTATTGGAAAACACTCAAAACTAGTGTCCGACCGAAACCACTTTTTTGGGCCGAAACTGAGTTTCGGTTTTTTTAATAGCCGGCCGAAACCGAAACTTTCTAGTTGAAATAAAAATCACCATATCAAGCATTTGTTCAACAAACGAATTTTACTTTAAGTAAATAAAGAACAAACAAACAAATATAACATAAATAAATAAATACTTATTGATAAAAACCATTCATTCATTTTTTAAAAACATAAACATTAAAAAATCACCTAAAAAAATAAGTTTATTTACATTGGTGGCATCTAAATAACTGCTCCTTTCACTACATATCTGCTCGGCTACACTAAATAGCTGTCCACTCGCTACACAATAAAATGTAAAAAATATTCTAAAAAGTCTCGGTTTCGGCCGTTCGGACGTTTTTTGGCCGAAACTGAAACCGAAACCACTTATTTGGACCGAAACCGAATATTCGGTCGGATACTACTCAAACCTCTTTTGCGTGGCTAGATAACTATCGGACAGTGCAGCGTTGCCGTTTTGGTTATTTTTAACCAAAAATTTAAAAAAAAAACACATACAAAATGTATTTTAAATATCAACGAGCACAATTTTATTGGGAGTGGCAGTAATATTGATATTGATTGATAGTGGCCACTCATAGCCATTGCTGTTTCTCGTAATTGTTTAAGTCGATAACTATATTTTAAATAGAGTCGACAACACGTTCGCGGCCGTTTGCAACTAGTTAAAAAGAATATCGCCTGTCTATTTTTGCAGCTCACTGAAATTTTTACTGTGTGTGAACGTGTTAAATATTTATATGATGTCACACATACATACTGTTACGAAAATTAGTTCTTTAAGCTTATTCGTCTCTCTGGATTGTGCTTGAAAAATAAAACACACTTCAATTCACTTTACACGCAAAACGCAGTAAAAACCCAACAATCACTTTATTCACAAATTTACATTTTGCTTGTCTTTACACTTACTACTACTTATTGGAATATTCCGTGTTCCACCTTTATTTGCTCAAAAAAGACTGTCCCTCTGCGCTGTACCGGCTGCCTTTTATACTTGTCTGCTTATCGCGCCGATTGTTCTCGCACATTCCAATTGGACTATCTCTCGATCGTTCTCGCACATCCCATTACCATCGCGAGTTATCCTTGCCATATCGAAATTATAGCAAGCCGGCCGTACTCTAAACAGCGGGCCTAAAAGTATGCCCGTCAAAGCATTCATGCATAGCACAGCGACAGGCCTGCCTCATCGTTACAATATATATGTGTCAAAAGCCTTTTAAATGTTCCTTGAGACTTGAAGTTTATGTATGAGTTATTTATTTTGTTTGTCCAATGTCCAATAAACATTTTGGTTATTTTTGTTACATTTTGGATATTTTTATTTTTGTTCCTGGTTGTAAATTTTTTTCTGGTGGCAACGCTGTCAGTCACCCGTAAGAACACTAATTTCTCTCAGGCTCTCATTTCCTTTTTAGTGGATGAAGTTTTGTGTGTGTAATATTTTGGTTATTTTCAATTTTGAGTTTCTCTACACCCGGCAATCATATTTTAAAATATGATCCGTTATTATTGTAGACCTGAGGATTTGGATTGCCCCTCAATTATTTTCAATGAATTTAAGGGCGATGTATTTACGAATGTACTTAAGATTCGATACAAACAATTTTTGTTGTCCCGTTTTCCAGCCGAAGGACTTAAAAATATTTTATACTAAAAAATTGAGTTCTACCACGCCCTCTCGTCCAATGCACGTCCCATTTTCTCGATTGAAGGCCCGGACTAAATGCTAAGTTCGTACCAATTGTACGACTAATATGACTTATAATTCCGAAGTTATACTGAAAATATAGGACGAAAAATGATGCCACGCCCCTTATCCAACGCTCATGAAATTTTACCAGGTGAACAACAGATCCATGGAACGACGCAACACCAAATTACAATGCCGTTCGGCTTATAACACTGACGTTGTTCAATATTATAGATTCAAGTTATGTAGGCGGTGCCACACCCTCTTGTCCATCAACGACAAATGGTATCCAGAAACATTACCCCAGAAACATTACCCACCCACTGTGTACAAATTCCACATTAAGCGATCAAGTGGTTTCCGAGTCTATCGAGGACAATCAGACAAGCGAACAAACATAAATTTGTATAGATAGAGATTAAAAATACGAAATTAACAAATACGAGGGCAGTTTGATAAGTCAGTGACTTTGTGAATAAGAGAAATTTTGTTCGGGAAAAAAGGTTTGTTTCTCAACATTTTATTTATCCTTTTAGCTCGATACATTTACTCCATCGATTTTCCAAATTTTTGATCCCTTCCAAATAATAAGTTTTCTCAAGGTCCTCAAAATAGGCATATGACCTCTTCATTCGAGCCAAATCTCTTACCGTCGAGCCATTTCTTCAGGTTTGGGAACAGAAAATATTCGGACGAGGCTAAATCTGGAGAATATGCTAGATGGGGTAGCAGTTCGTAGCCCAATTGATGAATTTTTGTTTTTGAGAACTTTTTTCTTCGCCAAATGCGGTCGTTTTTTTATTAAATCGGCGAAGAATTGATCCAAAAGCTCTGCATAATGTCAAGGAATATTTGTATTTTCTTTGATACAGTGGCGGACAAAAGTGTTCACAATAAAAATAAATTTCACAAAATCTTAAATTCGCGGGTACTCGTTTAGAGTACAGCAATCGTAGTTTGCCACATTTTTACTTCAAGCTAGCATGTTATACCATGATAAATTTAGCTGTTTATATTGTCTGCAAAATACCGTTTTGTAAAGAAATATTTACAGGCACGTGTGAACAGTTTTGTCCGCGATCGGTCACAGCTACGCATTAAAGCATTTATCTCGACAATCGCTATTAGTTCTATTCGGAACCGCGGCGGTGTATTAAGAAGATAAATAATATAAAACATTATACTCCAAAAAACTTTTCAAAGTACATAACTTCTAATTAAATTTGTTGATTTGAAATGGGTCGAACATTTTTGCAGAATACATTGAAGGTGGTTTGTCCTATCGGAAATTAGCTTAAAAAATCGTGCAGCTAAAAAATTAAAGACTGCTATAATATAACTCCCAGATCGAGCAAAAATGGTCGCAAGAAAAAGTAGTTTCCGGTGGTTCAGCGCGTTGTTCGCAGATTGATTTTAACTGTTGCCAATAACACTGCTGCAGACATCGCAAAAGTACTACAAGCCGATTAATGTATACAAGTCGGCACTAGAACCGTCCAAAAGACATTAAACGAAAGCGGATTTGTAGCCAAGATCAAAAGGAAAAAAAAACATTGTTGACTGGTCGTCATCGAACGGTCAGGTTGGCATTTGCTAAGAAGTACGCAATTGGCCCATTGATGACTGGCGGAAAGTAACTTGGTAGGATGAAACAAAAAATAATCGTTTGGGGTCTAACGGTAAACGTTACACTTGGGTAGACAAGCAAGTTGGAGTCCCAAATTGCAATATAGAACAAACTCTAAAGTTTGGAAGTTGTTTCTCTTATAGCATGCGGTTGTTTCAGTGGAAGTGATGTTGGAATTTTGCGCCGTATCAAAATTAGAATGATGGCAAGTGACTTTAGAGGGTTCCTACCTACCAAGTTTAGATATCTTCCATAAAAAGCCGGGT
Organism: Melieria crassipennis; assembly: GCA_963668005.1. Lineage (NCBI taxonomy): Eukaryota > Metazoa > Arthropoda > Insecta > Diptera > Ulidiidae > Melieria > Melieria crassipennis. The sequence continues at coordinate 31,428,885 of OY764963.1, read as the reverse complement.
CACGAAAAAATTTTTGTGCAGGACAACGATCCAAAACATACAGCCAGAGCCACCAAAGAGTGGATAGCCGAAAACGGCATCCACATTTTTGATTGGCCACCCCAATTACCGGACTTAAACCCCATAGAACATTTGTGGTTTGCCTTAAAGAGAAAAGTTATGCCCAAAAATACTCACCAAAGGATATTGGCGGATTATGGGAAACAACTTCATCAGCGTGGTTGGACATACTCCCAAAAATACTACACAATCTAGTACAAAGCATGCCGAATCGCATAAAGGTCATTATAAAGGCCCGCGGAGACCACCCAAAATATTAGGGATAATATCAATCGATTTTTGCTTATATGCGTCAAAACTGTTCACACCACTTTTGTTGAATTTGAGTGTTTTTTTATTCATTATTATATAAAAATACTAAATACTCAGTAAAAAAAAATACTCAATTTAAAAACTATGTACTTAAATTTTTAGTATTGTTATTAAAAAGTAAAAAAATTAATAAACTTTCTAACTCACGAAAATTCGTGAACACTTTTGTTCGCCACTGTATATGCCAGTAATCGTTTTACCCTCTTGAAGGTAATCGATGTGAATGACACCGCATGCATCCCAAAAAACGGTAGCCTTGTTGTCCGACAGACCCCCCTTGGCCTTCTTTGGTGCACGTTCACCCGGAGAAATCCACTGTTTTGACTGTTCCTTGGTTTTTGGTGTGCAATGATGGATCCATGTTTAATCCACGCTTACGAAGCGGCGCAAAAACTCGTTCGGATTTCGGCTGAACATCGCCAAACACTCCTTTGAAGTGGTCAGCACCCATCTCGCGGATAGCTTTTTCATGTCCAAATATTTATGCAAAATGTGGTGTACTCGCTTAGGTGAGATACCTACAGGTTCAGCTACCTCACGCACATTCATTCTCCGTTTGTCCAATATCATTCCATGGACTTTATCAACCATTTCTGGCGTGACAACCTCTTTTGGATGATCTGAACGTTTGACGTCTCTTGTAGTGGTACGACCCCATCGGAATTCGGTATACCAATTCTTAACCGTTGAAATTTATGATGCCCCCTTAGTATTTACCAGCGATAAGGCGATTGGAAAGTGGGAGAGTCAGCCGATTTTTGTGCGTTTTTTGCAATTCACGTACACAGTCTGTGTGTGCTGGCAGTCATCAGCTCTTCACTGTTTTCGCTCTTTTCCCGATATTAGGGATGATTGTGCAAACTAAAATGCCGCCAGTTTCCTTTCAATTATTTGCTTTTAAAAGTATGTTCTCATTAATTTTCTGCATTAAATACACAACATATCAACTTTTTGGTTCCATTACGTAGATATTATTGAAAAATATACCAAAGAACACAAAGCTTAATGCGTTGAATACGACAGGGTCAATTGCCGTCCTTTTTATTTCGCAGTTCTTCATTTAGCAAATCTCTAACACAGGGTTGACGATCAGATCAGAACAGGTATGCTTTTGGTGATAAATGCTCTAGTTCGAACGCAGGACTGTTTTTTTTTTGATGCAGCTTATAAAACCTTAATTTAATTCAATAAAAAGCATACCCAACGGTTCTTTTGACACTTTTGGGCAATAATATATTTGCATAGTTCGTTTTATATAAACGTATTACGAAATTGCACCAAAACAAATACAAATAAAAAGAAATATTTCATTGGTCACAAAAAATGACTCACACCAGCAACACTAGAAATTTGAAATGAACTAGAACAACAAAAGAAATTTATATGGAGGAAAAACTATGTTCCTGATCAAGCTTGGGACCTACTATGTAGTAGGCCCCAAGTTTGCAATAATGTAATAATATTAGTGAAATTCTGTGCATGTATTCTGTGCGGCTCTCCCACTTTCACATCGCTTAATCGTTGGTATTTACATACATAGAATAAACAGTATACTGTTTGTTCTGTGGTATTTATCAAGCCTTTCCTTGCGCACGCTGCGAGAATTTTCTCACCCTTTAGAAGTACCGGAGTAGCGTATTGCAAATCATTCAAGAATGTTCAAATTTGCAACAGGTTCATATCTTACTACCGTGTCGGAGCCCAGTTTCAAAAGTTTTAAAAAATATGTGCAAATTGGACTAAAATAAGCATGACCGAGAGTGATCCAAGTCAAACCAAACGGCATTTCCTTGAAAAGATTGGTATTCCTGTGGGCAATTTTCTTTCTAACAACCGCTTTCCAATCTCTCCATACCTATTGAAAGCTACATACGTTGATTTTTTTCCATTCCATGCACGTCTTTTTGAGGAGGGCCATTGCTACTCAGCTCTTTCATTAAGTTCTTCCAAAGAGCCTCCAATTTTACTTTGTGCCCACTCACAAACTCTCTGGCTACATCATTGTGCTTCTCCATGAATCCTACAAAAAATGGCCTCCCGCTTGCTGCTTTTGTGTTTACTTCTTAATCAAAATTTTTTGGATGCAATAAATTGTTGTGTACTTTAAATTTATACTAACATGTTCCAGCCTCGTCACTTCCGTCCACACATTTCACGATGCCCAACTGAAGTGATTTTTTCTCACTCGTTTTGAAGGGAGCACAAAACAGTGAACTTACTTCACTTTCATTCGAAAATGAAATGCAGAACCTGCCTGATTATTTACTAAATATTATTTTTCGACAGTAATTTCTTCGTTTTGCAACAACAATCAATACATTGATTGCTACGGTTTCGATCAAAAATGAAAATCAAGCTAGGCAACTAGGTTAACGCACGCGGCTATGTCAAGGCTAACGCACATTTGCATGAAAGAAATGATGAGGAAAACAACAGACAATTCTAGTAAAAACGATGACAATTTTTCATTTGCAAGTAAATTGAAAGTGGATTCAAGTGTTTGCACAAACGCAAATAGCAATGACAAAATGCGTCGGCAGCAGCCTGAATTGTGCCATCCTTCCTACCAGCGATGCAAAACAACAAATATTTCAAGAACTTTTCGCATTCTACTCTCTTGCAGGCAACGGCTACATCGAAGGCACCGAGCTGGATGGCTTTCTGCGGGAGTTCGTGTCAAGTGCCAACGCCACGGATATTAGCCCGGAAGTAAGTACAACGCGACAGCGGATAATAATAACACTTACATACATACATATATAGGGTATTTTTTCCGCATGTACGCACCACGCGCGTCGTCGACAAGCCCGAAATTATCCCTCTACTGCCCCAATTTTTTGTAAGTCGAAAAATTATTCACCATGTAGTTTTAGAATCATATAAGAAGGGAAAATTTTTAAAATTAAAACATTTGCTTCTGTCTGGGCGTGAAACCTATACAAATTTGCGTGCCTTAAGGCCGTACTGGGCACATAAGCTAAAAAATTTAACTGATGAACAGTTTCATGTTTTATTGATTACACTACTCGATAGGAAAAATGCTCCTAAAAATAAAAGTGCCTAGACTAACTTTGGGCCGCTGAACACGAAATTGGAAATCAAAAAATTTTTTTAAAAAGCGTTTTCGAAAAATCTTCGAAAAAACAGTTTTTCCCTATTGTTTCAGTTATGCTCACATATCTCGTAAACGAATCATCCGATTAACACAAGCTGTCCGGCGATCAGAAGATAATACCTTAGCATTTCCAGCAATATACAGATTGCCCAAATCAGATGAGATTTGGGGAAGTTACTTACGGTGAAAGTTGTAAAAAAGTGAATTTTTCGACCATTTTCAATATCATAAATTTTTGAATGATTTTTTTATGGATAAAATAAATTATCTGCTCTAGTTTTAAAATCTAAGATGAAAGAAATGAAATTATTTGAGCAAATATGAAGCCTAACATCAATAGAATCGAAAGATTCTATTGATGTTGATTCATCAGTTTCTTCATCATTTTCTTCATCAGTTTCTTCATCAGTTTCTTCTGAAAACATCGAAATCCAAGTTTTCTAAAACTTCTTGTACTTCTTTGTCCCATAAAACCGACATTTTTTTTTTAAATGCCGATTGATATCTATAAAACGGAAACCACATACAAGTGTACCTTAGTGACCAAATGCATTAAAACTTTTCGCTTTGGTGCCTGATGCTGCCTAAAGGCAGTCTGCTTTCCCAAGCCGAACAAGTTACTGTAAATCCTTTTTTTTCACTATAAAACACTTGAAATCAATAAATTACATTACAAGCTACTCACTCATAATTTTCTTGTTTTAATCTTTTAACGAAAAGTATTTTTAATAATTTTTTCTTTTCTTTACTTTTCACCTACATTATGCAGCCGCCGTGGCTCAGTTGGTTAGTGCGTTGGACCGCGAGTCGCAGGCAGCAACCTCAGGTTCAAATACTGCCTGTAATAACACCTAAAAAAATAACGGGAAAACTCGTTTTCTCTTTCGGTGGCTGTTCTCTCAGCTGGAAATGGCAAACCTCTGAGAGTAAAAAATTGCCTATGATAAAGCTCCCAACCTGCCGTTCGGAACCGGCATAAAAACTGTAGGTCCCTTCCACCCGCGTACAAATTCACACGCACGACACGGGTGGTTGCGGGAAGCTAGGCCTTAGTCTCGCGTAAGCGGGCTGTCGTGCCAGTCAATTAAAATTATTATTACTTTTCACCAAATATTTATTTCTACTAATTTCCACAAAGTTCAACTTTCAACTGATAATATAATAATGGGAAACATGTGATGCTTACAGCCTTGCAACATTAAAGAAATGACAACTTAATTTATCTAAAACATGCCCTAAAAATTTCATAAAAAAAAATAAAAAATTAATATTTATGTGGAGTTTTCTAGGTTTTTGTGGACCGTGCCTTAAAGCCGTATGGTGCAGTAGAGGGTTATATTCAAATATACTAATAGCATAAAATAATCGTTCTAATAAAGTAAATTTTCAGTTCGAAATTTGTAATCTCAGTAATTTATCTCAATTTCGAGTTCTACACCTCAAGAAAACAACATATCGCTCCTTCGCTGCAAGAACGTCATAACTCAAAACTACATCATTCCGAGAAAATTCAATTTAAAGTTTACCATTTCAAGGCGGTTCAAGGTATCAAAAAATGTTTCATGTCTTCTTGTGAGCAAAGTATTGAATATTTTACAAAGTGGTTTTGACAGATAAAAGATCATATGCAGATACACACAGGGTTGCCATAAACTGAAAAAATTTTTTTTTGTAGTTATGACGTTCTTGCAGCGAAGGAGCGATATACACATTTACGAGTACATGTGTTGGTGACGGATTTGTGGATTTGCTGTGCGTTTCCACTATATTGTATTTTTAATTTTCTGCGTTTGTTGCGCAGCGAGCTCTGACAGTGTGGCTGTGGCTGCCGCTGGAGCAGACATTTCCATGCTGATTTTGTTGCGATTTCAACTTCATTCGCTTCATTCACTTCCATTTACATTACGAATTTAGTTGCGTTACCGTTTTACCGTTGCAAAGCTGCATTATTGAGAACTTCTAGGTTTTTTGTACGCGCTATTACCAGCCCCCTTGCAGGGCGGCGTCAAACACATGCGGGCGTAGCCAGCCAATGGTTGGCCTTTATTTCTAGGGAATTCGCCCAAACACTTTTATAGCCGCATGGCCGCATATTAACACTTCTCAAACCGTTGATGGCGGCATTATTGCCGTAATTATTTCAGCTGTCTCCGGCAAACCACATATTGAATGGGCCGCGAGCAGAACAAAGTTGTGAGCGTGACCTGATTACAAAAGGGTTGACACTACCGGTGGCGCACAGTGCGGCCGAAGCCGCATTTTGCGGCCAAAACTCGAAAACTTTAACGATCGACCTGAAATCTTGTACTCGGGGGTTTTTGGGGTCGCTGATTACGAATCCATTGTCAGAATTACGAAATTCAAGATAGCGGGTCCAATATAACATCATATCGCCACACCTAATACAGCCAAAAATGGAGAAAGTAAAAAAACGATCTGTATGTATGCATTGTAGAATGTAAAATATATATTTTTGTTTATTGTAAATAAAAGTTGATTATAAAATAGGGATTTTGTAAATTCACAACATTTACAGTTACAAGAATAAATATTTTAAAAATTATATTCCGAAATATTTGCTTTTACCTTCAATACTAAATCATATATTTCCTTTTTCTCTTCGTCTGATAAAAAATACTCGGACCCTGTACTTTCGGTCAAATATTCTTTAATTTTTTCGGAAATTTGCGTAACGTCATCCTTTAAAATGTTTTTAACTAAATAGTAAAATTTTAGTCTTGTGAAGTGGTCTTCAGAGTACTGCAACCTGAAATACCTTCCGGCCTTCCTATTGCCGCCTTTGATGGCGATGCTACATGCATCTCCTGCATCGAAGTAAATTGTTTTTTCCAACCACTCTGGAAAAATTTGAATTTGGTACGGTTTGCCGCAATCCATTTCAACTTGATAGTGCGATAAGTCCTGGATATCTTCTCTTTAGTCGTAGATATGTTGGATGCAGGCAAACTTCCTTCGACGTAACCAATTTCTTCAGTGAAATACAATTCTAAACTAACTTCACTTACTCCAAACTCCTTTATTTATAAGTAGGATTTGCATATGCATTCAAATAGCAGGTACTAAGCTTCTAGTACTAGCAGGTACCTAAACAGTTGTTAGGTTTTCCCGCGTTGTGGGATTTTTGAACAGCCCAGACACATAAGTGTGCACATAAGACAGTGCACATAGATGCTTATAAGTCTGCTTTTTGGCGACTGACTGAGTTTTGCTCAAATTAAAAAAAAAATTGTATGCCAGACACAGTGTTAGTATTTTATTAAAAACAAAAACATTACATCAAAGGCTACATGATAGCTGATTGCCGGAAATTAAAGCCAACTTGTTGTTCGTCCGTGCGAACTGTGCATCCAGCAAAAGTACTCTTTTCTTCGAGCTTACAGCAATATAGGTACGCCAAAAAAAAGTCGACTTACTATGGAGGTGCAAGCTTGTATCACATCTTAAATGAAGCCAAAATCCAAATTTGCATGCCCTGGCAATGATTATAATCGCATGTAATTGATTTACTGTCAAAATCTTGACGAACTTGTTCGTACGCACGCACCCGAAAGCACAAAATTGCGCGAGGTGGCCACAGAAAAATCGCTGTAAAATCCAGTCGGGCAAAATCGGGCACCCGATCTCTTCAGGGCAGTACTCACAGAAGACTAGTGAACAATTTTCCCAAAGACGGAACCGTGGCAAGTATGGCCTTTTTTTGAAAGTCTATCGAAAGTTCAAAAAGTTTAGAGTGTGAAATATTATTTCACACTCTAAAAATTGCTCAACTTTGACGGGCTCTACAAGCAAAACTATTTGTCTAATTTAGTTAAGGTTTTCCGATTTCTTAGGTCCAAGCATTTATCTATCGGACAAGTATAACAGTTTTCCCCAAACTATAGGTAGCAGCCTCAGATAAAAGAGAAACGCACCATGTGTATATTTCGTTTCTCTCTCTCTCTCGCTCTCTATCAATTTGATTTCGAAAAAAGGGCATAAAAGATGAATAGGCAGCTGTTGGCAGCTGAATCTTGTTTTATTTGGTAGATAATATATTTAATTATCATTTCAATAAGGTTTCAAAATAGCGTTTTGCAGCGTTTTAATGCAGTATCATTTGAAAAGTCTAATTTTCGGAAAAATTATGTGAAAAAATGACACTATTGTTTATGTTTTCCCTAATTCACTACTTAACAATTGATAATTAGTACTTTTTTTACATGTTCTAATCACCTTCAGAAGTGTATTCCATTTGGTCTTATTTGATTTTCTTTATTACATAAAATTGTTCACCTGTATAACCGTTCTCAGTGTATTAACTGTAGAGTGACGCTCGAGCGAAGGCCACATTCCAACTGAGCCTAAGGAAGGGGCATGACGAATTAGTCATCACTATGAACGATTTTAGTTTCTTGAAGGATCATTGCAGCCAACTCAAGGGTGAAAAAACCCTAAATAGAAACTTTTTGGACTTTTGGCAGCATTGAGCGGCCTTTGGCCGCACTGTGTGGCGGTCAAAGCACGAGACTTATGAGGCAAATGCCTAGGGTGGCATATTGGAAGAGGCGGCAAAGTTTGCCAGCGAAGCGAAATGGGCGCCAGAATTCAGACAAATATTGTCTTTAAGTTGCATTCGTATAAATATTCCCAGAGGCTATCTCATTATACTGAAATCTATAGCCGTATATATACTTAAATTGAATGATGTTTTGATTGATTGATTGATGTTTGACTGATCATCACTTAAGAACGGCTGGATCGATTTGGCTGATTTTTTTTGTTGTGTTCGTAATTGTCAGGAAAATGTTTGTATGACAGACATTTTTTGGAAAACGATTGTTGTGATTTCGACATTCTGAATAGCACTCGATGTCTTCTGCCGCAAATTTAACTGTTTTGACATTTATTTTAAATTATTAATTTTGCTGATTTCTGAATTTGACTTGATGTTTCCTGAAATACTACTGGAAGAGGTGTAGTCGATTGATTTAAGTTGCATTTATATTAAATTTATTAAAATTTATTTCCAAGTCCAAAATAAAAACAAACAGGTTACGGCTTGCGAAAATTCTTAGGAGCTTTGGCAACCCAAAGTAAAATCGTCTGCATGAGGCAAGGGAGTTGCCTACAAATAAAATGCCTACAAATTACTTATCCGTGTGGACACTCTCCGTCTTTTTGAATAAATAAACAATAAATAAACAAGCAATAAATAAACAAGCAATAAATTCATCATAACTAATTCGTTTCGAATGTAATTCAACAAAATCCAGTCCCTAGCACAGCGAGTCAACAGTGACCAGGTTTTAACCAGCGCTCACTTGCTTATTGTACTTGCATCCGGCCTGGCCCCACTGCTGCCGGCGGCTGTCGCAATTTGCCGCATAATAATAATATTTACGGTTGCTGCGCTTACGTTGTTGTTACTGTATTTTTTACTGTTGCTGTGGCGACACGCTCAACATTGCCCGCCCACTGTTTCACAATTGTGTACTGGCGGTTGCCGCGAAGACTGCAGTCCACCAAATCCTTGGCGCACATTGTGCTGCCAATCGAGTCGAGCACTTGTGCGCGTTGCACGTGCCGTTATTGTTTGCGGAATGCTTTCCCACTGCCCGAAACAAATTTCATTACAATGCATTACTAATGCGCGAGCCGCAATGCAGGTGGAATGCGAGCAGCACATTGTCAGCGCAGCGTCACCCTGGAAATGCCGGCCGGCATTTTTCGCCCACGGTCTTGTAGAAACAATTTTCTTTTGAAATTCACAGATATGTATGTATTTCACATAAACTCGTGAGCAATATTCACTCAATATTCAATATTCAGCTTGTGGGAGCTGTTCAAGTATGAAACTATGTTAACATATACAAATAAAAAATATTACAAGCCCTAAACAGCAGGATGTAAGTATGTTTGAGAAAATTATTGAGAAGTGCAATGAATGGAATTTATCGCCCAACAATTTCTATTTTTATTAGTAAAAACCCCAAAATTGAGTATGTGTCTCGCAACATGACAGGTACGGGAGTTGCTCCGGTGGATGGGTTTTGGAACTTTGACATATTTTGTATATTTTGGTTTGAAAAGTGTTGAGGATTAGTAGAGGTAGAATGTCGGTCTCACACGGAATCAGTTTTAAAAAGGATTTACAAGAAAGTCAGCCTCACACTTGGCTCCATGGGAATGCTTATACCCAAGTTATATTCAACAAGGTAGTGACAAAATCCACGTGTACTTTGTTAGTGTTTTCGTTCGGTTCATTGTCAAAATCGACTGACAGTTCTCTTGCCAATAGTATTGTCAGCATCAATTAAACTTATTTAACGACTTAACTGGCCATAACAATCCGTTACCGGGCTTCGGCCTGCCACAAAAGCTCATTCCAGGCGTATCTGCTTTGCACGAGCCTTCTCCAGTTGGTCACACCAAGAGATGATAGGTCGTCGTCAACTTCCTTCGGAAACACGGCCTCCCTCTTCGCTTCAAATAAACTCATACATAATAATAACAATTAAATAGTTTGTTATTTGTGGAGTATTGTGTACAAACAGGAGGATTTTCCAAAATTAAAATGATAAAATTTCGCGTGCCTATGAAGTACTCGTGAAAGAAGGGCAGCAGTAGCTGCATGTAACGAGGACGACCGCTTATGCGAATAGTTGCGAAGGCAACGCAGTGAAAGAACAATCCATTGAAAAAGAAGCCGAGCAGTGTGAGAAATAGTAAAAATATTGGCTAAACAATTACTTACGTTAAACTATCATTAACACTTATGGTATATTTGTGTGAATAATTGGAAAAGGAATAAAACAATTTCGAAATATCATTGCAAATATGTTATCTACCAAATCTAATAGAAAAACACTAAGCTGACAGTGCTGTTGCATTTCTCTCTTTTGAATGCTCAAAAAAACCTTCTTATGTTTATTTATGGAGAAATGAGGAACTGAAATAAGAGTTACTGTATAAATTTAAAGACATATTTGTTTACTTCATTTACTTCAACACCGACCGCTCTACTAAATAAGTTTAGATCCTTCGAAAATTTGGAAAATCTATCTAAAAACTAAAATTGTATACAAGATCCGAGAGACCGAATTATCTGTTCATGTTTCGCCAAGATCTATGGCGCACCGTAAGGTTAAGTAAGGAATATGTTCGGCACTTAGATGTAGATGCATGTAGAGGCATTTAGATGGTTCTACATTTAACCTCTCATGGGGCAACATGGAAAATTGGAAAAAATTGTTGGGCACAAAAATGTCTTGGAGTTAGCCTTGTATTTTAAGCCTCTAAGAACGATTACTGGGCAGCTGTGAGGCAATGCTTAAATTTTACTTTTTTCGTATTTTGAATCCGATACGATGCTTCCTATCATCAGTCCAGTTCCAAATTTGTTTATTTATCGATTTCCGTAACGAGCCTTATAAAATAAGAAGTAAGGGAATGCCGACGCCTAAAACTTGTCAAACATACTTTAATTTTTACGTACAAACATATGTTGGAGGCAATTGAAAATTATAATAGAAAGCAGAATATTTGCTTGCTTCAATCTGTTCTTCAATCAATTAGAACTCACAGTTCTTAATTGCAATTCATAGCAAAAGCTGATATTGTGATTTGAAAAGAAATCTATATCTGCAACTATTCGCTGCAATCAGTTAATGCTGAAAATTAGTGTCCGACCGAATATGCGGTTTCGGTTCGGCCCAAAAAACTAGTTTCGGTTTCAGTTTCGGCCAAAAAATGCCCGAACGGCCGAAACCGAAACATTCTAGAATATTTTTTACATTTTTTTGTGTAGCGAGTGAACAGCTATTTAGTGCAGCCGAGCAGATATATAGTGAAAGGATAAGAAGGAGAATATAGATGCCACGAATGTAAATAAACTTCTTTTTTTAGAATAAAATATTAAATTATTTCATTTTGAATATTAGGGAGTAAGGTACGAAAGAGTGCTTTTTTTACGTTTACGTTATTAAAAAGTGAATGAATTGGTTTTATTAATAAGTATTTATTTATTTATGTTATGTTTGTTCTTTATTTACCTAAAGTAAAATTCGTTTGTTGAAAAATGGTGATTCTGATACTTGATGTGGTGATTTTTATTTCAACTAGAAAGGTTCGGTTTCGGCCGAATATAAAAAAACCGAAATTCGGTTTCGGCCCAAAAAAGTTGTTTCGCTCGGACACTACTCAAAATCAACTTTATTTTATTAAAATTGTCTATTGATCCTCTGAAATTTGTATGTGTAAAACTGAGAAACTCGGCCAACACGTCCAAGGTCACGTTGCACTATGGCCCAACGGTCGGCAAAACGTTGCAAAAATCAAAAATTTCATGAAAGCGTTCGATAAAATGAATACACGCATCTTATTGAGAATCCAGGGATTACGAATATGTAACTTTCATTAAATTAGTAGTTTGGGAGAAAAATGTGTATTTTTTGGGGTTTTTTTCATCTTTAAGATTAATTTGTATGTAAATGAAGCGACCAATCGTTAAATTGTTGGTTTTTTCTAAAAGGTACGTTAATTGTTAATATAATAAAAATAAAAAATTTGTATTTAGTTTTAAAAGTTTCGACCTTTTTTTCAACTTTGATCGAAAATAAAAAAAATATACCAAAAATAACCTCCGCGAAATTGAGGGTGGTTATTTATTATTCAATTATTTACCTAAATTCCAAAACTCAGCTGCCGCTTTTTGCCGCTTTACTTTCTAGAGCAATAAAAGTGAAACAACCTCGGGTCGAAAAACACGCAAGTATACGAAAAATCGCGCACATTTAGTACGGTCGACAACCCATTTTGTGTTGCTGGCATCTATCTAAATCTATATATCTATTAGATAATATCTAATCACGCTCAAACAGACTGGCCGAGTTCAATGAAGTTTTCTTTGTTGGATTCGTCTTGAGTCAGTTCAGGTTTGTGCGAAAAGAAAATTCCGGAAAATCGATTGGATAAGTCGGAAAATTCCTCTCATTTTTTACCGTGAATTCTGAACATTTTCAGACGATAACGTTGGAACCATAAGTCACACATCAATTAAATTCACTACCAACTTACTATTTAGTTATGTTCTTCGACAGAGGGAATGGGGCGGGTATTGGACAGTGGGGTGTGGCACCGCCCATAAAAGCCAAATCTTTATAAATTAATATCTTCGAAATTGTAAGGTGCACAGCATTTAAATTTAGTATTGTGTCGTCCCATAGATGAGTCATTCTACTGGTAAGATTTGATGGGTGTTGGACAAGGGGCGTGGCACATTTTTTGTGACCCAAATATTTTGCTGACTTTTATGTCGCACAGCAATGAAACTAAGTACGAACATGTACGACCCAATGTTGCATGTTATCCCACAAACGAGTCTCCCCACATCCCACCACATCCCTGGTTATGGATGGTGTGAGTATTGTGGAATCGGCAGCTCTTGATGTTCTGGGCATGTCCATTAAGAACGATCTTCGTTGGAACGATCATATTTTTGGCGTGTCGAAAGAAGCAGCCAAGTGCCTCGGCTTCCTAAAGCGGTGCAAAAAATATTTCACTCCGTCTGATCTCCGCATTATTTGCACTACCTATATCCGACCTAAAATGGAGTTTAACTCGCACCTCTGGGCGGGGGCTTCAAAAACCCATTTGGAGCTCCTCGATCGGGTGCAAAACCGTGCGATTAAACTTATAGGGGACAGTAGGGCATCCAGCTCTATTGACTCCTTGGAGCATCGTCGAAACGTGGCATGTGTGGTGTTATTCTACCGATACTTTTTTGCCATCACTCCGGGTATTCCCCCGGGCAACCCGTTTGAACACTGGCGCCCATGCATTCCACGTCGAAACGATGTTCCAGCGCACTACGCACTATAGAGAAAGTTCGTTTCTGGCCCGTACAGCGCGGTTGTGGAATGGTCTCCCTGCGGATATTTTCCCCAGCACTTATGATCTCGATGGGTTCAAGGCAAGAGCCCATAAACACTTTACTCATAACCATATCTCCTAACCTTTATATCCTTCCTCAACCAACGCAATGCTTCGCATTAATAGGGGTCATCCCCTGCGCGTTTGTTCCTGTTTAAAAAAAAAAAAAAAGTACGAACATACCATTTATTCATATTTTTCGACAGAGGGAAAGGTGCGGGTATTAAACAAGGAGGCGTGGCACCGCCTATTTAACTTAAATCTGGTTCAATCGCAGTCCATTTCTTTACTGAAACTTAGCAGACTCGATTGCAGCCTCGATTGAGTTAATCAGAGAAGAAACTTACTCCTACGGTACATACAATTTTAGCACATGGAAAGGATTTAATAGAATACCAGTGCTTACCAATTGGGGAATTGTCTGAAGAAGCTCAAGAATGCAAAAATAAGGACTACAAAAGGTATAGATGTATGAACACTTGCAAAATATCACGATCTAGACAAAATGAAGACCTTTTCAACATGTTAGCAGTCTCTTCTTATCCAGTTATTTCATCTATGAGATCTGTAAGATCACAAAAAAGACTTACAGATACTTATAGCTTAGAAACAGTTTCATTATTAGACATTCCTTCCAGCGTAGATAGCGATTTTGAAAAAATCTAACTTTAAAACAAAAAAAAATTTTTTGGAAAAAATTACGTATGAAACAAGAAATTATATTAATTTATTAGAAAAAATATATAAAAAAATTAATTTTTTAATGCAAACAAAAAAGAAATTTCATTGTAGTATGAAGTTTTAGTAAATATCAACTTTGGCAACGAATTTTAAAGCCCCCTGTTATTGTGGCACCCTGTTTTATGCTCATTTTAAAGCTTGGATATTACACTTTCAGATGCAATTTAAATTTTTTAAATATCTTTATTGGTTCAGAAGTTATGATTTTTGCAACGAAAAATGGCAAACCGAGCCACAGTGCGTCGCAGCGAAAACTAACGCCATTCAACATGAAAGAAACGCCAGTGTGTCTTCCATCGCGTTGCAGGCGCTGCAATGTGGCCAGTCTCAAGTGGATTCAACTTTTTATTTACAATGAAAACAAATCCGAGAATCAAAGTAAACTTTTAGTGGAATTTACGCAAAAAGTGGGCAAAGAGAAAAAATTATTTGTAATATTGTTTTGATGGTTTTCGTTTTTGTAATTTTTGTTATTTGCAACAACATAGCCAGCAACGTCTTCCCAGTGTAATTATCGGAAAAAGTTGCTCGGTGTAACAAGCTAACAGTGAGTGAACAGCCGTCATGCTGGAGATTTTTCAGCAACCCTCAGCAGCGATATAAGAACTTCTGCAATGTGTCAGATAAGTTCTTCTCAATAATTCGTGCGACAGGCCGTGGGGCCCCTGGAACAAATTTTGTGTGTGGAGGGAAATTTTCTATTGCTCATTTTGATTGATTGCGAGCTTGGCTAAGTTGCCGACTAAAATCTTTTGAAATTGATGACGTGAGAATATTTTTCATAACTACCAAAACTATTTCAATCAGCTGGAAAGAATTCTTGATTGTCTTTTCGCATCCACGTCGCATTCACAATACACAAATTTGGCTTAAAAATGCTAAAAATAGGCTTAGCATCAGCAGTGCCTTAAAGCGACTGCTTGACGGCACACAGTGCGGCCAAAAGTCCAAAAAACAAGTTTCTATTTAGGGTTTTTTCACCCTTGAGTTGGCTGCAATGATCCTTCAAGAAACTAAAATCGTTCATAGTGATGACTAATTCGTCATGCCCCTTTCTTAGGCTCAGTTGGAATGTGGCCTTCGCTCGAGCGTCACTCACAGGTCACAGGTGAACAATTTTATGTAATAAAGAAAATCCAAATAAGACAAAATGGAATCCACTTCTGAAGGTGAGTAGAACATGTAAAAAAAGTACTAATTATCAAGTGTTAAGTAGTGAATTAGGGAAAACATAAACAATAGTGTCATTTTTTCACATAATTTTTCCGAAAATTAGACTTTTCAAATGATACTGCATTAAAACGCTGCAAAACGCTATTTTGAAACCTTATTGAAATGATAATTAAATATATTATCTACCAAATAAAACAAGATTCAGCTGCCAACAGCTGCCTACTCATCTTTTATGCCCTTTTTTCGAAATCAAATTGATAGAGAGCGAGAGAGAGAGAGAAACGAAAGATACACATGGTTCGTTTCTCTTTTATCTGAGGCTGCTACCTATAGTTTGGGGAAAACTGTTATACTTGTCCGATAGATAAATGCTTGGACCTAAGAAATCGGAAAACCTTAACTAAATTAGACAAATAGTTTTGCTTGTAGAGCCCGTCAAAGTTGAGCAATTTTTAGAGTGTGAAATAATATATCACACTCTAAACTTTTTTAACTTTCGATAGACTTTCAAAAAAAGGCCATACTTGCCACGGTTCCGTCTTTGGGAAAATTGTTCACTAGTCTTCTGTGAGTACTGCCCTGAAGAGATCGGGTGCCCGATTTTGCCCGACTGGATTTTACAGCGATTTTTCTGTGGTCACCTCGCGCAATTTTGTGCTTTCGGGTGCGTGCGTACGAACAAGTTCGTCAAGATTTTGGCAGTAAATCAATTACATGCGATTATAATCATTGCCAGGGCATGCAAATTTGGATTTTGGCTTCATTTAAGATGTGATACAAGCTTGCACCTCCATAGTAAGTCGACTTTTTTTTGGCGTACCTATATTGCTGTAAGCTCGAAGAAAAGAGTACTTTTGCTGGATGCACAGTTCGCACGGACGAACAACAAGTTGGCTTTAATTTCCGGCAATCAGCTATCATGTAGCCTTTGATGTAATGTTTTTGTTTTTAATAAAATACTAACACTGTGTCTGGCATACAATTTTTTTTTTAATTTGAGCAAAACTCAGTCAGTCGCCAAAAAGCAGACTTATAAGCATCTATGTGCACTGTCTTATGTGCACACTTATGTGTCTGGGCTGTTCAAAAATCCCACAACGCGGGAAAACCTAACAACTGTTTAGGTACCTGCTAGTACTAGAAGCTTAGTACCTGCTATTTGAATGCATATGCAAATCCTACTTATAAATAAAGGAGTTTGGAGTAAGTGAAGTTAGTTTAGAATTGTATTTCACTGAAGAAATTGGTTACGTCGAAGGAAGTTTGCCTGCATCCAACATATCTACGACTAAAGAGAAGATATCCAGGACTTATCGCACTATCAAGTTGAAATGGATTGCGGCAAACCGTACCAAATTCAAATTTTTCCAGAGTGGTTGGAAAAAACAATTTACTTCGATGCAGGAGATGCATGTAGCATCGCCATCAAAGGCGGCAATAGGAAGGCCGGAAGGTATTTCAGGTTGCAGTACTCTGAAGACCACTTCACAAGACTAAAATTTTACTATTTAGTTAAAAACATTTTAAAGGATGACGTTACGCAAATTTCCGAAAAAATTAAAGAATATTTGACCGAAAGTACAGGGTCCGAGTATTTTTTATCAGACGAAGAGAAAAAGGAAATATATGATTTAGTATTGAAGGTAAAAGCAAATATTTCGGAATATAATTTTTAAAATATTTATTCTTGTAACTGTAAATGTTGTGAATTTACAAAATCCCTATTTTATAATCAACTTTTATTTACAATAAAGAAAAATATATATTTTACATTCTACAATGTATACATACAGATCGTTTTTTAATTTCTCAATTTTTGGCTGTATTAGGTGTGGCGATATGATGTTATATTGGACCCGCTATCTTGAATTTCGTAATTGACAATGGATTCGTAATCAGCGACCCCAAAAACCCCCGAGTACAAGATTTCAGGTCGATCGTTAAAGTTTTCGAGTTTTGGCCGCAAAATGTGGCTTCGGCCGCACTGTGCGGCAGTGTATAATCTTCGCAGCTCATAATTTCTATTGAGAGCAAATCCCGCACAAAGGGGCCGTTGAGTAAGCGATGTGGGGAAACGTGGAGCGTCCAAGCCACGACATTGAAATTTCCAAATCACAAATATGCCAATTCGCTGGGATTGGCGGATAAGCCGCAAGCTGTCCGCACAATGAAGTCCCATATTTTGTGAATGCAAAAATTAAATTAACCGAATTTTAATACGTTTCGATAATTTCCACTTGAAGTCGTCAGCAACATTTGGCAAATTTTTATTTTATGCCTTCTCCTTCTTTTCCTCGCTTCCTTCAGGCTGTCACCGACACAATGCTGGAGGAGCTCAAATCGTGTTTCATGGAGGCTTATGACGATAATCAGGACGGCAAAATCGACATCAGAGAGGTAAGTGGTGACAGAGATGCAAATTGGGCGGTAGGGAACGGGTGGTTCGGTTGCCAGCGCTGCGGAGGGTGGCCTGTAATAGGTTGCCGCAACTTGGGTTTTGTTTGCTTTATGCAACACAAATACAGACACACACACCCACACCACTCTGCTCCACAGTGATGCTATTCGGTAGGGCAGCGTTTGCGAAGGTTTTTCACTTTGCTGCAGATCAGACAACTGGCGCTGTCCGTCCGTGCGCAATTAGTCTGCTTTCGCAACATCCAACTCGCTGATCTGAAGGTATTTGCCGACGGTGACTACATACTATATGTCACCGTTCCCCAGTGCCTGTGCTCGCTGCCATTTAATGCTCCTACAATGGAACCTGCGCGAGTCCCACAATGCGCATTGCAAACGTGGTGAAAGTGCTCGACTGATTGCAGTACGCAATAAAGCTGAAATAGATTTGCATAAAAATATGTTTTAATACTCACTGGTCTGAGCAGTGAATGTTGCGCATGAAATCTTGTCGTTATCGTTGACCCATCACTCAGTCGCGCAGCTATCTGGTCAACCAAATACTGAAGGGTATACTGGCTGTAAGGCGACCATAATGGCCAAAGTTTGAAATTACAATACATGGCAATAAATTCGAATGCTTTTCATGTGCGCTAAACCATAACTAAGTCCCAATCAGCTTGAGTCGTTTACATGTCCGTATATCAAAGATAAAATCGTGGGTAGTTGTTTGAGTTGAGTTGGGTTGGGTTGAGTTGACTTAAAAATGGATATCCCAGAATCCCGGGATTTTGTTCTGTGCAACTTTTTCAGCAAAATATTATTAATGCTATAGACAATTTTTATATAAACACATACTTTCTCTGCTTAGCAGTCGTTTTTATGAAATAAATCACTATTTTATATAAAACTAGCTTTTTTTTTGATAATGAAATGCGTGAGATGGCGATTCTATGGCGATGCAAATTGACGAAGAAAATCAACTAAAGGAAGAGGAAGAGCTACTGATTAACGCAATCGAGGCCCACAAATCAGTAATGTTGCTGTTAAGTTTCAGTAAAGAAATGGACTGCGCTTTTTATCATTTTTACTTACGCCACGCCCTCTTGCTCAATACCCGCACCATTCCCTCTGTAGAAAGATACCCTGTGGGACACTTGATTACCCTCACTTTACTTTGTTAGATACGATTTTTGTTATGAAGCCAAAAACGTTTCTTTTAATGTCAAAATTTTCTGGATACTTAGTTACATGCAAGGCGAATTAATACAGGTGACCTCGTTGAATCAGCTGATTTGATTTTTTTGTGGTGGAAAAGGTCTAGATTGTCAAAATGCCTGTGTAAAACCCGGGCTGCTTGAAAAATAACCCTCATAGGAGCAACTAGTGCCGGAGCATCAGTAAAGTGCTAACAGTATTTCTGCATTCAAATTCCTTCCGTGTGGCCGGCCTTCGGCCGGGCGCTCGAAAAATAACCCTCATAGGAGCAACTAGTGTGCCTGAGTATCAGTAAAGTGCTAACAGTATATAAAAATTTGAACCTCGATATCTCGAAAACGAAGCGAGATATCGAAAAATTTTATTCGTCATTTTCGATTTATTTTCGGTCAATCTATCTAAAACCATCATCAAATGGCGGCGCCACGGAAACCGTAGCATCCCCGTCTTGTCTGCATTTTGTCCTGTCTGCGTTTTGTCTTGTCTGCATTTTGTCCTGTCTGCATTTTGTCCTGTCTGCATTTTGTCTTTTCTGTATTTTGTCTTGTCTGCATTTTGTCCTGTCTACATTTTCAAAATTTGTCTGCAATATGTCTTGTCTGCATTTTGTGTGTCTGCATTATGGGGTGCTCCCAATTGAAAATCGCTGTTAATTATTTCATTTAATCACATTTTTGTAGATGACTGACAGGCACATTCGTAGATTTCATTGGCAGTGCAGAACGCTGCAGATTGCTCCGCTGCACACTTTTCTGCTGCTACTTGCACAAGTCAGCCATCCGAACGACGACTTTGTTGGACTGTGGCGGAACGACTGTCTGCTTTTTTGGCTGTTGCTTCTTTAGCGGTTGTTGCTGTCAATCATTAATTTTCATCTCGAAATGGAAAACAAGTACACAACAGCACGAACGGACCGCATTCCGCCTAGCAGTGGCGCTGCCGCAAACAACAACAACAACAAGACGCCAAAACGTTGCACGCAAAACGTCAGCGGCTGAGTCGCACTGCCGCTTTTCGCACGCCACTCTGCATTTACGCGGCTGTCATTTCGACGTGTTGCTTTGTTAGTTCCAGCGCGTCGTCACTGGGGGCGCAACACACGCACTCACGCCACTGACTTCTTATGGCGTTGGCTTGGCGTTTTTGCTGTTGTTGTTTTTGTTTAGTCCGCTCATCGTTGGGTTTGCGCAAACGTTGTGCATGTCTGTCGGCCCACTCAACAAGCTGCATTCATATTTGTGAATTTCACTGTTGACATTTGGTGGTTTCGGGTATTTGCGGGCCTGTCGCCGTTCCAGTCACTCAAATGCTTTATTTGCACACGCCGAGCCCCTCGGTCCGTTTAAGCTTTTGGCTTTCAAGATATTTAATTCAGTAAAAAAAAACGAATAAGTTCTGAAAGAGTGTGACGCGACTGCAGCTGCTTTCAGCATGGAAAACTTCAGTACAGAGAAGCTTTTTGCACAATTGTTTGCTATGCACAATATTCGCCGCGCAGTCCGTTGAACCAACTCCCTGACTTCTTCGTACCTCCGTTCCCCCCGTTATTTGTCTTGGCAATCGTTTGCCCCGGCAGCGGAATAAGACGGCTGCTAGGCGGCTAACCTACGCGTGGAAGCCGTGAAGTTCGAAAACTCACTAAAGCATTTCGCTGTATTTGCCGAAGTTTTCGACGGCGCTCGTTTCCTTTTGCCAGCAAACGTTGGAGGAATGTTAATTTTCCCATTGTGCTATGCGCTTTCTGCCAACACTTCAGTGCCAAATTACGGACACATAAACTCGTCAAAAAGCGCCAGCATAACTTCTCGGCTGCAGGCCAGCCGTCGTTGTCAGATTGGATTAGGTTCGAGGGTACCGCGATTTGGCCGCGTGTTTGGTATAAATCCACCATACAGTGAATTTTTTCATAATCAATCTCTTAAATATAAAATGTGAAACATAAATTTAACATTTAGCAGAAAGCTGAACGAAACATTAGTTATTGATTTCGGTGTGATTTCGGCAAAAGGTACTAGACTATATACACTATGATCAATAAGTACCGGGACTGTGTCAAAAAAACAAAATTGTTTTATTCTTCTGGTAAATTTATTTTATCCCCTTCAAAATAAGCCCCATCTGAAGCAATACACATATGCCAACGCTTAATCCAATCGTCCATGCACTCCTGGTAAGCCGAAGCAGGTATGGCCTCAGCTCTCGCGTCGCATTTTCTTTTATGACCTCTATGGACTCAAATCTCTTTCCACGAAGCTTGAGTCGGGAGAACAGGAAAAAGTCACATGGTGCCATATCTGGAGAATAGGGAGCCTGATCGATGATATTCACACTGTGTTTGTTCAAATAATCGCGAATAATGTGTGCTTTGTGAGACGGCGCATTAACGAAATTCAAGTCTTGAGGAACAAGCCGTGCGGCGACGCGTTTCATGCGCAAAATATCGACAACAATGTGTTGTGCGCTTCCATAAGGGATGTTAAGATCGTTAGAAATCTCTCTGAGGCTCACATGACGATTTTCAAGCACGATTTTCTTCACAATTTCAACATTTTCGTCGGTATTCGATGTTGAAGGACGTCCAGAACGAGGAAAGTCTTCGACCACTTCACGACCACTTTTGAACATTTTATACCACTCGAACGCTCTGGTTCTTGATTGAGCAGACTCTCCAAATGCTTTCTGCAACATTTTAAGCGCATTGGCACAAGAAGTTTCGTTCTTAAGACAAAATTTCAAACAAATACGTTGATCAACAAAATTATCCATTGTAAAATGCGACGAAGTACAAAAAGTTGACTGACGCTAACAGCTGCCAAACAAAAACTAATGATGCAATCCCGCTCAAAATTTGACACAGATGTCGGGCAACGGCGGAAAATTTAAAATACACAGTCCCGGTACTTATTGATCATAGTGTACATACCTACGGACGCGTTATAATTGTGAAAACAACGATTTCCACGAAGTTATATTCATGTTATGATAAAAAAATTAAATGTAAACCTATTTTTAAATTAATTTTAGAAGATTTAGTTAAAAGACTGTTTTCCTGCGGGACATGGGTGATGGAAACTCATACACATAACCAGTAGCGGCTTAACGGGGGGGGCGGAGGGGCGGACCGCCCCGGGCCCCGAGCTGCGCGGGGCCCCCCGAGAGAAGCTTGTATATAAAAATTTAAAGTTTTTCAAAACTGAAACTTGTAAAAAACTATTTTCGCTCCACAATGGTTGTTGAAAGGTTGTTTGTAATTTTTATCAATTGAGAGAGACACAGTATCGAAAATTGACTTTGAAATTGCAATAATAAATTCAGTTCAATAAAAGCAAGAAAACATCCTTTCTCAATAACAATTGTTTGCAAATTTTCAAAAAATTGTCCCTCGAAGATTGCAATATTTAATTTTTAACTTAAAATTTTGTGGAAAGTATGCAAATGCAAAATTCTAAGTTAAAAATTAAATATTTAATTTTTAACTTAAAATTTTGTGGAAAGTATGCAAATGCAAAATTCTAAGTTAAAAATTAAATATCGCAATCTTAGAGTTTGCTTGTAAACTAGTGTAAATTACACAATTACTTAACCTCATTAAACAAATTTACAGTTATTATTATTATTTTTATAATTATTGGTTGGATAACAAGACATCGTCCCGGAAATCCGGGTTTCTTCTTTGAAAGACTCTTCTACGAAAGCAATTCTATGCTCCTTGTAAGTAAGCTACTGCTACCGGGTTTTATAAAATATGTCTGTACATTTCTAAACTACTCGACACGAAAAATGCACCTAAAAATAAAAGTGTTTTCTAGACTGGAACTTTGAAATAGAATAAAATTTAGATGTATGAATCTACAGACTGAAATCCAAATCATGTATGTTTTCCCTACCTGACATATTTTGGTCCTGAACCTTCAAAATTGAGAATTTAGTTAAAAGGATGTCTTTCATTTGATACCCATATTTCCATCATTGCACAACCGCAAATATTAAAAAAAATTTGAAATGTGTATGTCCTTAAAATTTTAAAGTTTTTTAAAAAGGACTTTGGGCCAGAAAATAAAAAACTGACTATGCCAGATTACTATAAATGATCTCTAGTTTGACGTCTATATCCAAATTTGGATGGGTCTGGGCAAAAAAAATTTGTTCGCACAGTGTAATAAATGTAAAGTTGGTGTCACTTTGTCATTTTTCTTTCAATTCGATTGATGTTAGGCTTAATATTTGCTCAAGTAATATATTTGCTCAAAAAATATATAATAATAATATATCTTTCATCTTAGATTTTAAAATTAGGGGAGATCATTTTTTTATCCATAAAAAAAATATCCGAAAATTTATGATTTTTTGGTCGAAAAATTCACTTTGTTACAACTTTCCTTTGGGGAAGTTACTTGTCAGTAACTTCCCCAAATCTCATCTGATTTCAACAATGTGTATATCACTAAAAAGGCTAAGGTATTATCTTCTTCTTGAACGACGGACAGCTCGTGTTAATCGGATAATTCTTTCAGAAGATATGTGCTCATAACTGAAACAACAGGAAAAAAAACTCGTTTTTCGAAGATTTTTTGAAAACGCTTCTTAAAAATTTTTTTTATTTTCAGTTTCGTGTTCAGTGGCCAAAGTTAGTCTAGAAAACACTTTATCAATGCACGCGATTGGCCCATTTTTTGTCGAGTAGTGTAATGATGCACTGATCGCAAAACAATCTAATCCTCCTGCTCAGGTTGCTTAAAATAATGGCCAGATTGTAGTAACGAAGCAAGATTTTCTGGTTTTTTTTTTGGGATGGCTTTTTGAAATGACGAGTTTGCTCTCCCAAAAGTTTTCCTAATTTCACGAAAGTTTTTATCAAATTTAGAAAGATTTAGTAAGATTATCCTTTTATCCATTTTTCATTTTTTCTCTGGGATTCTATTGCTTTCTATAAAATTTCAAGCACATATACGTTTCAAAATAATTTGTCCCTTTACTGTCCATTTACTGTTCAATGGAATACAAATTTAAAAAAAAAAATTAAAAAGCATAACCGGAAATTCCAGATATTAGTTTTGTACGCAAACTTATTCTGCACCGTTTGTGGGGGCCCCTTAGCCGTCGCCGCCCCGGGCCCCCGAGCACCTTAAGCCGCCACTGCACATAACCGTAGGAACACAATTGGAGCGTATGGACGTATGGGCGTACGGCGTAAATACGCTGTCGAAATACGTTCAGACGTTGCCTTGCTCACAATTCCAGCGTGAGCAGCAACGTATAAAATACTCAAAATACGTTTTTCAATTGTCGAAAAATTAATAATACGCCCATACGCAGCGTAAAAAATAGAAATAGATCTAAGTGAGCGTACGACGCTTTTACGTTCATACGCTTGCGTCGTCAATTGTGTGCGCTTTCATAGGAATACATGAAATTTAATTTGACAACGCAATACGTCGAACGTAAATACGCTCATACGCTCCAATTGTGTTCCTACGGTAAATCACGAAAACTGGCACATTCACACATTGTGGTCAAATTTTTGTACTGTAGCCACTTCGGTGGAAAAGAGACAGTTTGGCTATGAAATTATTTTATAAGAGAGAGCGAGATGAAGGGTTAATGTACATTGACATTTAAAAATTTGAAAAAAAAATCAAACTTTCATTTAATCAGCTTTTGCATCAGCGATGATGCGTTTATACAACAGCAATGAGGAATAAATGCCTCAGCGCTGACAGAAACGAGAGCAAAGATAGAACTTAACAGTTCATCCGTATCCGTATGTGTGGAAAAGAGACAGCTATGCCAGCCGCCATCCCGTGGTACCTTGTCAGATGCGATTTTGACATTATGTTGTGAAATTTCAGTGAACGTGGTGGACGCATTATTCGTGAAAATAATGTGAAGAAATAAAAGGATAAATAGAAGGCTTTCTAAAGGATTTAAAGATAAGTATAAACAAAATGAATTTAATTAAACAAATTAATAAACGTGATAAACTTATTCACGATATTTTCAGGATTTTTCAAAACCGAAGGAATTTCATGTAAGCGACTTGACCGCAGATATGTTTTATTATTTATATTATTTACTATTTATTTTACAAATTTTTGTTGGTTCTATTGTTATTGCTGTATGTAATTTTTAATTAATTTCTTAAATAATAATGATTTTTTTTACTTGGAAAATGAATTAATGCCATAAATACAAATAATGAAATAATAATATTGGTTTTATTTGTTTTCACATTACTGCTGATGGAACTTTACATCAGCGGTGATGCATTTAGTCATCAGGGGTGATGAGCTTTCCCATCAGCGGTGATTAGCACCGTTGATAGATATTTACATCAGCGCTGATGCATTTACACATCAGTGGTGCTGAACTTCTTCATCAGTGCTGACTGAAAGCGTGTATTCAATTTTAATAGGAGTAAATGAGACAGCTGTATGTTCCACAAGTTACTGAAGTTCGTGTGCTGAAAGGTGATGCAAGATCACATGTACACAAAAGTAGTTGGCTGTTACCACGAGAGTATACGAAACAAGTTATTTGAAAATCACACACACATTTTTATTAAACCCTCGAATACATTTTTTTTTTTTTTTTTTTTTAACTCGAACGAACGCGCAGGGGATGACCCCTATTAATGCGAGGCATTGCGTTGGTTCAGGAGGGATATAAAGGTTAGGAGATAGGATTAAGAGTGAAGTGGTTGTGGACTCTTGCCTTGAACCCATCGAGATCATAAGTGCTGGGGAAAATATCCGCAGGGAGACCATTCCACAACCGCGCTGTACGGGCCAGAAACGAACTTTCGCTATAGTGCGTAGTGCGCTGGAACATCGTTTCGACGTGGAATGCATGGGCGCCAGTGTTCAAACGGGTTGCCCGTGGGAATACCCGGATACATAATAAGGTCTGTAGACAGTTTAAACTAAAAGAAATCCAGGAATCTCTCCTTATTGTTCTTAGAGCCGATTTGGATTGCGTTCACAGTGAAACATAAATTGTTTAATAAATGAAGTTAATAAACCCTGTAACACATACTTACATGGGCAGTTATCTTAAGTCAAAGTTGCAACTTCTTTTTCTTAATAAGCGTATTTACACATTTTTTGTTCGAGATTTTAAAGAAGTACGTAGCGGTTTTTTTTAATTTTTTTGTTATAAACAATTCAATGAAAGTTTTGTTTACTCAAAAATTTATAAATTTTTTTAAATTGATTTAGAAAACACGCATACGTACTGCCATAGGCAATAGTACATAGATTATAGAACGTATTTGTTTTTTGTTTCAGGTTTTATACTTAAGGATCAATCCGTCCACCCATTTGGGCTTTCTTTAAAAAATAAGACGATTTCAAAGCGTGACACTTCAATATGTGCTGAACATATCTTTTGGAAAGAAATTTTCATACTTTTTCCATGCGAAATATATCGTCAAAGTCAGGTTTTTTCAGCCGCTAGCGCAGTGTTAACCCTTCAGCCTGGTAAAACGTTTCCTACTGATATCAACATTTTTGTCTAATAAAAACTGCTTGCATTCCTCAACATTACCTTCACTAACATTTGTTTTTAACAAAAACAAGCATTTGGGAACTAAACGCTTGACATACTGTATCAAATGGAATGTTTTTGCATAGACTTCAGCTTATTAAGAGTAGCAGAAAACACAAATACGTCTTAGTTTCCAGCGACCTGTTGACGACCCGGCTAGTATATACGACAGATGCCTACCCAGTATCAATGGAAGTGATGGCAAATCAATTATTTGATTATATAACCTTGGTTTTACAGACTTCATGTTAAGAGGAAAATACCCGGTTATTCAGCGTAAAGGATACAATATTTTTAGCGCTGGCAGTTGGCTTTGACTGCGTGCGTTCACTACACTGAACGCACTCAAGTTTATCACATGCGGAATGGCTTTGCGTGCGTTGTTGGCTACGACTCGGTGTCGAGAGTGGGCGGTTAGTTGGCACGTGCTGGGCTGCGTGAATTCGGATTCTGGAATCGCGCTTGAATGCGGCCAAACGATGGGAACACTGCGCGCATTCTTTACATGCTTCGGCGGTTGGCACCATGCACAACCAATCAACAATAACGCAAAGCTTAACCAAGTGTAACTGAACGTAGGCTTTTCTAGAGAAACAAAAATGTTATATAGAAATAAAAGCGAGATATTAAAAATAAAGCTGCCCGCAGAGCGAAGCGCCTTTGACGCGAGATATTAGAAAACTGAGCGTTCATTCGGCGTGCAAGCAACAGGCTCGGGGCAGGGCGAAGAGGGGCACTGCAAATATCGAATGAGTTCGCTCTCATCTTGCGAATTTACTGGTGTGCATTTGGAATGCTGGGGTTTTTTTTCTGCAACATTTCACTTTCATTAACACAAAGCAACATAAAAAATCTTTTTGAACTTTTCATTGCAGCTCGCACAGCTTTTGCCGATGGAGGAGAATTTCCTTTTGCTTTTCCGTTTCGACAATCCCCTGGAATCGAGTGTTGAATTCATGAAGGTAAGACGACGCACATACGAGGTCTGTTTAAAAAGTATCGGTAATTTTGTGTGTTCCAAAAGTTATTTATTTATTCATGAATATCTAGTTTGTCTCCTTCAAAATAATTCCCATCAGATATTATACAATTGTGCCAACGTTTTTTCCAATCCTCGAAGCACCTCAAAAAAACATGTTTGTGATCTTGTTCAGCTCCTCCTTCGGTGCCGTCTTTATCTCCTTAATCGTAGCGTCGTCCTTTCATCGGTCTCTTTAGTTTCGGGAGCAAGAAAAAGTCACAGGGGGGCAGATCTGGGGAATACGGTGGCTGCGGCATTCTTAGTTTGTTGTTTTTGGCCCGAAATTCGCGCACAAGCAACGATGCGTGAGCAGGGGCGTTATCATGGTGCAAAAGCCAATTATTTTCTTCCACAAATCCGCGCGTTTCTGGCGGATTGCAGGAAAAATTTCTTATTGACCGTTCTATCCTGTGGCAAGAACTCATGATGCACCACGCCCCTGCAATCGAAGAAAACTGTAAGCAATCCTAATCCTTCAATGTAGTCGACCGTATTTGACGAAACATACATACATACTACATATGACAGCTTTTTCCAATGTTCAAAACAGGTTTTAGGCTTTCCTTCGGCTCCTTGTACGAACTTGGCTTGATGGCCAATCAATCAATCAAGTCGAATGTCAATTTAGTCTCGGGTACATAAAGAAATTTTATTATCGGAAAAGTAAAGATGTCAAACAATCCCAGATCAGTGATTGGTCACGGCGGTTGAGCGATAAGACTATAGTTGTTTTCGGCCTTAAAATCGGTCCCAAGTGTCGCTCTATGCGATGATCCATTATCGTCGTGTAAAACCCAACATCAATCTTTTAAGCTGGAATAGCGATTATCATGCAGGATTTTCTTAACTTTTTCGATGTTTCATCGGTTAAAGAGATAAAGGCCGTCCAGAACAAGGCATGTACTACTGTGGTAGTAGTAAGACTTTGTTCATAATTTTAAAATTCTTGATTTATTCTTCCAACTCTATTTCGTCCCCCTCAAAGTAATCCTCGCGGCCCCAATACACTTGTGCCAACGTTTTTTCCAATCCTCGAAACAGTTGTAAAAGTCAATTTCCGGAATAGCCTTCAATGCGCGTAGCGATTCACATTTAATGTCTTCAATTGACTCAAAACGGTTTCCCCGGAGCGGTCGTTTGAGTTTGCTGAACAGCCAGAAGTCACACTGAGCTTGTGATTGTGAGCTTGAGATTGTGGAACGATATTGGTTGAATTTTTGGCGAAAAACTCACGAAGAATCAATGCAGTATGCAACGGTGCATTATCGTGGTGCAAAAACCAAGAGTTGTCGGCCCATAATTCCGGCCTTTTTTTACGAATAGTTTCGCTATTGAACGTTTCGGAACTTCTTTGTTGAATAATTTCACTCATTGTAAAAATCGCCGAATGCACTTTTTGTACTTCAGAGAGACAAGCGTATACTAAACACTAATGATTATTTTGATGTGACATTTGGCACTGATGTCACTGACAGTCATACCAACCTAGAAAACAAATTATTTCGACGAATGGGTTTCCGCGCGAAATTTTAATTAAAAAGTCTTACTATTCTTTGCCCACAGTAGTATTTCACAAATCCTCCTTGAACTTTTTCCACCACTACTCCCAGCTTCTGTTTCTTGGTGAAATCGATTCATATGATTCACTGATTCGTCTCTTTTTTAATAATTTTAGTAAGTAAGTTAGCACACCAATTTATGTTTGCAACACAAAATTTAAGACAAAATATTTGCTCAATAAATACCTACATACAGATGTATATTGTATAAACTATAAGGCATTAATGAAGAAGTTCCCCGATTCAAAAAACTGAAAATAAACTGATAGACTGATTGTCGAGTTCATATTTGCCACAACATTTAAGTAAGAGTTAACGAACCACAAATAAAGTATTTTCATCCTTTTTAAAATACAAATTCCCGGTACTTTTTGACAGATTTCATATTTAGACATTAGTGACAATTTCACACCAGTTACAAACATTTTTAAATGTTCTTCACTGTCAGAATTTTTACAAGTATCGCAAAGGCAGAAGTCGTGGGAAGAATAAGAAATATGTATATTTTTGCATTTTTTACCTTAACTTCTATACATAGTTGTGCTAATTGAAAAAAGAACTTTTTTTATACTAAAAAACAATTCGATATTGTACACTTTTGAGTGCAATTCTCAAGGCCATCTACAAAGGAGTTTCTTTCACTGGCCGGAACACACAAAGCCACGAAAGTAATGCACGCTAAATCGTGTGGAAAAAATTCACCATACGCAAAATCAAATTTATAATAAAAACGAAAGAAAAACTGAATTCATTTGCTTACTTATCGTGATGAGATGCTCCTTTGAATGACAAAGAAAATCCATCAAAAACAGCCGACAGTAGGCCACTGCCACCAGTCTCACCACCCCACAGCCATTTGTTGCTTGCTGCCGGCTTGGCGCTCTGTTCGGCACGTCAGCAGAAGTATGAAATCCTTACCAAACCAACAAAACCGCGCCGAACGTGCATCAATTCGCTGCGTCTCATTTTTCATTCTGTGTTATCTTGTTTGTAGATTTGGCGTGAATACGACACCGATAACTCCGGTTACATCGAAGCTGACGAGCTCAAAAACTTTCTGCGCGACTTGCTCAAGGAGGCCAAGAAAATTAATGACGTATCCGAGGATAAATTAATTGAGTACACAGATACAATGGTGAGTAACGCTTTCATTATTTTGATTAGATGACACAACACAACGCACCTAGACGCATTAAATGCAAGTAAGCATATTCTGTGCCTACTTTTAGGGCTTCTCATCAAATGACGTTCATAGCAATGCGAGTTCCTATAGCGGAGTGACAAAATTAGAATGAGTGGTCGAACATAAATGAAACTTGGTATATTATATATATTGGTTATTGTAAAAGTAAAGAACTTACTGTGCAAAATTTCAATGAAATCGGACCAAAACTTCGACCACTTCCTATACAACCGGATTTGAAACAACTTCATATCAACAATGAAAATTATCTTGGTTCACAAAAGCTACGTTCATATTATTTGTATTTTAATATATGTAAATTTATTTATTGATTTATTGATGTGTATACACACATAAAATGCGCTCATTTCAAAAGTAATTGAAAATAACATCTCAACAAATTGCTTCACAGCTGCTCAAAAATTGCTTTTAGAGGGTTCAAATATTTATTTTTATATTTATTTCGAACATACTTACTCCCTATATCAAACTTTTAATGAGGCTTCCGTAAAAAACCATCTTTTTTATAAAGTGAGCTCCCACTGCTCTCAGGTTGCTCCCAGACGTACCAGATGTAAGACTGACCGCTATTTATTTTCCCTTCCGAATGTTTTTTTCTATAGACACCTAATGGCTATATCTATCTCTTAAGGGGGCTGCCATACAAAACTACTTGTTAAGGTAATAAAGTAAGCGAGAAAACATCGTATCTCGGAAACTAGTGAACTGGTTTGAATGATTTATTCAACAATCGTCATTACTCCTGAGTGCAAAAAATACAAAATTAATTAAAGTTCAAAAATTCCCACCAAGAGGGCGCCTCCTATACAAACGAAGTTTAGCGGTTGTTAACTTTTGGGTTTGTACGAAGAAAAAAATCAATCTAGTCAACCTCTAGTAATCGTAATTGATTTTCCGAAGCTATCTTCAACAAATTTTTCTATAAGCAACATAGCATTACTTGACCGATTGCTATTGGCATTCAACTAAACGTTGAAAATATCGCGAATTTGCACTCAAGTCTTCACCGAAAAATGCCAATAACTTGTACTCGCTGTACTTTTACAATATGTACATTTCTATTTACAAGAATGTACATTAATACTTGCCAAAACAAAATATCAAAACATTTCGAAAGTGATAAAAAGTGAGTTTTTTTTTTAAATCACCTTTAAAGTTGTAACTCAGTTTGTATTTTCTTGTTTTTTTGTTTCATTTTCTTCATAACGGTTCAGAGGTGAAAAGAATCAGCGAAATTTTGGCATTTTTGTCACTACTCGCAACACTGTGCGACGTACGCAATTTCAATTTTATCGCCACAGGCGCACAAATTAAAAAAGGCGTCTTAATCCAATTCTAGTTTCAACAATGTCATTACACACTTATGCAAGCAAACAGCAACTTATACATGTGTACATATGCCTGCATATGTGTAATGTATTTTTATTGATTTATACGTTTCCACCGTTAGTTGCGAATTGTGGGCCATATGGCGCCTCGGCGCACCAGCGTCGAACAATGGAACTGTACGGGAGCAAGTGACCATACCGCAACGTTAAGTCAATTCCTCCCATTAAGCGCTTTGTAATTAAATTTTGACGGCGTGTACATGCATGCATACTTATGTATGTGCATAAACAGGTATGGCTATTTCCAGCACGGAAACGACTTTAACTCAATTGCAAATGGTTGTGAATTGAAAAATGCTGGTTTACAATTTTCTAGTTGTTTTACACATTGTGAAATTACTAGATGTAGACAATTTCATACTTTCTTTATAACTCTTTGCCTGGCTGACTGATTCCCGATCGCCAAGTCAAATATACATATTGCTACGAGGAGGTACTCTGTGCTGTGCCACACTGTACTATGCCTGAATGCTTTTCCAAGCATACTTTTAGGCATGCACTTTGAAGTACGGCAAATTTGGTATAATTCGCTTGGTATAGTCCGATATGGCAAGGATGGTTCGCGAAGGAATGGGCTGTGCGAGAATGGTCGAGCGTTTTCGAATTTGAAGTTGCAAGAAACTTCGGCGCGATAAGAAAACTGGTATAAAAGCAGCATTGTGCAGCGCAAGGAGTCGAGTCGGTCTTGAGCAAGCAAAGGGGAAACATGCAATAGTAGTAGTAAAGTAGTAACAAGTGTAAATTTGTAAATAAAGTGATTGTTAGTTTTTTACTGCGTTTTGCGCTGAATGAATGAAGTTGTTTTATTTTCAAGCACAATCAGATACGAACAGCTTAGAGAAGTCATATTCGTAACAATATTAAATCAACCATGTACCATATACAGTTCATGTAAAGACTGTACGGTATCAGGAATTTGATCCCTTTGCATTTTCGAAAGTCCACTTTATGATCAAAGTTGTATGTATTTTTACTGTACATACAGCAACAAATGAAAGGTATTTAAAACTATTTAAAAAATACCACCACCGAAGGTGGACTTGATGGTCCGGCCCCGAAATACGACATTTTCTGGGGCCCAGAAGGTACATCCTTTCCTGCTTTCACTGACAGTATGTTTGTGTCATCGGTACATATGTAAATGAGCATCGAGCAATAACCAATGCAAAAATGTAAAAAAGGTAAAAGTTTTACCGAAACATTTCAATTGATAAATCATGTTTATGGAGATGATTGTTTATCTCGTGGCAGAGCTCATGAGTGCTAACTATACGCAAATTAAAACGGTCGTGAGGACATAAATGCCGACCAAAAATTTGGCCAAACCATTAAAGAGCAGCATATCAACAACATTAATTCGGTTTTTCTAAAAAAGATATTTTAAAATTCCCGCTGAACGCACCTTGTGTACGGTGTACGTGCGGTTTTTTTTCGAAAATTGAAGCTTTAAGTATTGTGAAAAATTATTTTACATTCAATCCTTAAAAAATATTGTCCGTCGCTAGCCAATACTTTTCCCATCTTTCTGCCAATTGACAGATTCCATCGCGAAAAAAGTGCGGCTCTTTGGCCGTTATCCATGAATCGATCCATTTTTTGACTTCATCACAATTGGAGAAGCGCTGGTCAGCCAAGGCATGTTGCATCGATCGGAAGAGATGGTTATCGGAAGAAGCAATGTCCGGACTATGCGGCGGGTGGGGTAGAACTTCCCATTTGAGCGTTTCTAAGTACTTTTTAAAGGGCGCTGCAACATGTGGCCGAGCATTATCATGTTGCAACTTAACTCGTCTTCGTGTCTATCGGCGTATTGCGCCCGTTTTTCTTACAATGCTCGGCTCAATTGTGGGCGGTAGACCTCCCCTGTGTTTGTTTCTTTCGGTTTCGGTAACACCGACCTGGTCCCACCAAATACACAGCATTATCTTGTGGCCATGAATATTCGGCTTGGCCGTCGACGATGAGGCATGGGCGGGGTATCCATACGTTGCTCGACGTTTTGGATTATCGTAATGTATCGTAACCCACTTTTCATCGCCAGTCACAATTCGATGCAGAAACCCCTTTATTTTTGCCGTTGGAGCAGTTGTTCATACGTGAAAAAGGGGCGTTCAACGTCAGCTTCAGTTCATACGGCACCCAATTTCCTACCTTTCGGATCATTCCCATTTCTTTAAAATGATGTGAAATGGCTTATTGAGTGACTCCAAGTGTTTCTGCGAGTTCCTCTTGCGTTTGTGATGGATCTTCATCGAGCCTTGCCACCAATTCCTCATCCTTAAACTTTGGTGGCGCTCCGGGTCGTACTTCGTCTTTTAAAATAAAATTGCCACTTTTAAACCGTGCAAACCACTTTTGACAAGTTCGTTCAGCTAAAGCATCTTCACCATAGGTAGGTTGTAGTGGCTGCCTCTGTATGAGACACACTTAGGCCTCTATATGGGCCCATTGTGATACCACAAATTGTACCCGTTTGAAATGTGTATGCAACACTGTTTTGTTTTCAACATGTATTTCAACACACATTTCAAACGGATAAGGAAGGGAGGAAGGGGATCAGAGTTTAACGCCGAATTCGAACGGCGGTTTTTTGGCAATTTTCCTTTCACACTTGGAGGTTTGCCATTGCCTACCAAGAGCGCACTTATGCGATTCTTGTAATTCTCATCTGCTTTTATGTAGATAGCGATAGAAGTAGACGAGTTTTTCACCAGCCCGAGCTAGGATTCGAACCTAGGGCCTCGGTATAAGAAGCCAGCGTGCTACCCGCTGAACTATCGAGGTCGGCATCATCACCATAAGTTTCCACTAAAATGCGATGACTTTCGCCAACTGTGACGCGAAACTGAAAGGGGTCACGGTTGCTAATTCGGTCAATCCAGGCCCCACAGTCGCAATTCGATCAAACCAGGCCTCAAAGTTGATTAGGGTTCGTAAAGCAAATTTCGCGTACAAAATCCAGGGTTAGGGCTGCTGGTGCGTTCGATGTTTATTTGCAAATAAAATAATTAATTTTTTTTGGCTTTAATTCTGTAGTACGTTTATAGAAAATTGATTGAAGAAAAACGTTGTTGTTCAAAAACGTCATAAGTAGAGTAAGTTCGGGTAATGTGATATACCTGTTTGTTTTTCAGCGATTCCCGACACATTTTGCCTTAAAACACACTTTTTTTGGTCTCAAACTGTTCACTGATGCATTATTTATTATATCTATGATTATTAACTCTTTAATTAAAAATCAAAATATCCAAATATTGGCGTCTGATAAAAGCTGCGGGTAATGTGATATATATACCATTGGCGGGTAATGTGATATACCCGAAAAATCGTTATTTAACAGACCTATTAGTTTCAAACTTGGTGAAAATACACCAAATCAAAAATAATTAGAGACGTGTTTCTCATTTTTTTGGAAAATCACATTCTGACGGGGTAAACCAAGGGTTAAACATTTTTATCGAGAAACATGATTTCATGGATTTTTTTTATCTAAAACTTAACCATAACAGATTTTTGAGAATATTCCACTTCAAATAGTAGGTATAAAATAAAGTATATATACATTTCTGTATACAAATAGTATTACTGTCATAAGTTTGGGTACTGTGATGTACTATATCACATTACCCGAACTTTGGTATATCTATAAAAAGGTTAATTTTGAAAATGTGCACCTATATCACATTACCCGACCATATCACATTACCCGAACTTACTCTATGTTGAAACGTGTTTTAAAATGATTTTTACTTCAGTTTTTGCTGACTGCCCTCAAAGCCTTAACCCTCCGATAAGTGAGTCGCCCGTTGGCCTTAGCGTCGTGAAAAGGTCCCCAGGGACCTATAACGCATTGTATAGCATTTTGCTTCATAGGGTGTGTTTTGATGGTTTTGGCCGTTAATTTTAGGTTATATATAGTAGTAAAAGAGCACAATAATGATTGATTGATAATTACATTTTTGTTAAATATAATTTTTTCTTATATGGAAGAAAAATACAGTGTGTTCCACGGTAAATTTTAAAATACATATACATATTTACTGTGCGGTGTAATAAGCATTTTATTTTTGTGCTTGATTTCGAAATAGGAGCACTTTACAAACCGCTATTGACTGACACTCATATCCAAAAATGTCTAGTTTGGGAAAAGGAAAACTTGGTTCGGGATTGGAGTAAAGTTATATTCACGGATGAGTCCACTTTCGTTGTTTCGAATATCTGGAGGAAAGCTTGGATCGCTAAAGGCCAAAAATTTGTTCAGCGGACTGTTAAGCCCCTACAAAAGTCCATGCTTTTTAAAAAAAGGACTTGGCACTTTGACTATCTTTACACAAAATGTAGACGCCAAATTAATTATTAAACTTTATGAAAAATGTTTGTTAAAGTCTGCTGTAAAACTTTAGGGGCCGGATACAAGTCGTTGGATTCTACAAGAAGATAATGATCCAAAACACCGTAGTCACCTATGCACATTTTGGAAAACGAAAGAAGGTATACAACAGCTAGATTGGCCTGCCCAAAGTCCCGATGCAAATCCTATTGAAAATGTATGGACTTTTATGAAGGCTAAGATCCGTGGAAAAAATATCCACAACCAAGCAGCTTTCTGCGACCCTAAAAAAATTTGGAGGAATTTGCCTCCAGATTATGCCAAAAAATTAAGCGGAAGTTGTGTAAGACGATGTCGAGCAATTATAGAAAGCTATGGGGAATGGACTGCATATTAACTATATCGCGCAGTAGGTATTTAGGTGTGTAACAGTAAACAAGTAATACAATTTAGAAACACTCTTTCTTTAAAGTTCTACAGATAAATCTGTTTTGTGAAACACACTGTATATGACATAATTTAGTTTTACACAAATTTCAAATTTCCGCACTCGATTCACTGTTCAATATCGAAACTTTATATGGTTGTGCTTATGAAACTTTAGAACTTTAACCCTCTATATAAAACGTAACAAATCGAAACAATTTGCAAGCGCGTTCATGAATTATTTTTGTAACAAAGTAAATTTATTTATGCACATCTTCGTCTTCGCCAGACGAAAAATTGTTGAATATTAAAAAATGGATAATTAAGTAAAGTTAAGAAAAATTTTCAAAAACTAAGTATGCATAAAACAAGCCTTTATATTTTGATATATTCATTGCATCCTTGGTCAATTCGTATAATAATTTAATTGACTGGCACGACAGCCCGCTTACGCGAGACTAAGGCCTAGCTTCCTGCAACCACCCGTGTCGTGCGTGTGAATTTGTACGCGGGTTGAAGGGACCTACAGTTTTATGCCGGTTCCGAACGGCAGGTTGGGAGCTTTTTCATAAGCAATTTTTACTCTCAGAGGTTTGCCATTTCCAGCTGAGAGGACAGCCACCGAAAGAGAAATCGAGTTTTCCCGTTATTTTTTTTTAGGTGTTATTACAGGCAGTATTTGCTGCCTTCGACTCGCGGTCCAACGCACTAACCAACTGAGCCACGGCGGCTGCTCATATACCCATACGAATTTAGGCCTGCAAGCACCGCAAAACTGGATTTCGTTACCAGCAATGTGATGACCACGTTTGCCTTTCACGCAAGTGCCATAGATGCATTGCATGAAAAAAAAGTTTAACAAAATATGCATATTACATATTATATAAATAGATACATTTAACTACAAAAAATAAAATATAAGTGGCTAAAAACGTTAAAATTTAAAAAAAGTAAAAAAAAATCTTATAATCATATCCTTCTTTTTACAGTGTATTTGTAAATAACAATGTATAAATAACATCGTTTGTGTATATATGTATATACTTATATACATACCCTAGCCCCATGCTATTTTCGTCTGGCTAGACGAATTAGTGCAAATTTTAGCTATTTCTGAAAATAGTAGTACAAGGTCCCTAGGGACCTTTTCACTAATCAACGTACTAAACGTTGTTAAACCTCAATAAAAATTAAGCTATTTTTAGAATCACTTCGAAACCAATTTTAATAGCTTTAGCACAATTTTCTCTTGGAATACATGTCGGGTTCGAATATTCGACCCTACAACAATAAAAAGTTATGAGAGTTTGAAAATCGAAAAGGTCCCCAGGGACCTTCTCACGAACAGACGGGTTAACGTTTGAATTGCTTGAGTTGCAGCTCTGCGTTTGAAAAAAGTTCAACTTGCCATCACTGTTTCTTGCTGCACTAGAAACGGCAACTCAATGAGACCTGAACTGAAGGAAAAAGCAACCGAATATGTGCTGACTTTGGCGTATGAAATAATTTATTTCTGCTTTTTGTTGGTACGGGTTACAATCAAAATTACTTAGACCAGTAGAACAAGGTGGTTCGCAACGCTATATTTACAGCAAATAAGAAGAGTTAGCACTTTAAGATGCAAAAAATTTACTGGTAACCGGTATTTTCCGAATGTTTGGGTACTAAAACCTGTACACTATCGAACGATTGGAAAAATCACAAAATGGTCTGAAAATCATTTCCCCTTTCAGTTTTGCGTCACATAGTCACTGCTTTCGCTCCCCGCAAAAACGCATTATTCGGTACAAAGGTTGACATTTTCAAAGCACACAGAAAATATGCTGTTTACACTTCAGCGAAATGCGAGATACTGGAAAAGGAAGCCTAATTATGACACTTCAAAATGACGGTGTTGCCAGATGAAACAATGAAATAATAAGCTAGTAGCGACTTCTGTTGACAAACCGCACCAACTTATTTGTACACCTTATAGTTTTTCGGTTTTTTGTAGAAGTTTTCATTTTAACCCAGATATGCCGAAGGTCTTAAGTAACTACACCTACCTTTCAGGGCCTCGGTTAGCAAATTTGAAGCTCAGTAACCGCAGCCCCTTTAAGCAGGTGTACAACATGTAGTTCGGTCTGCACATTTGGGTTGTTATTAAATCTGCAAACAAAAAATTTGCTACATCACTATACATGGGTGCAGATCAGTCATACGTTAACGTTAAAAGTTAACCTACTGATAAGGATAAGGAGGGTAAGAAAATACTCACACTCACACAGACGTAGCGCGCATGCAAGACCCCAAAGTTACGATTGCGGTCTTATATGGCGCTCGCCGCACGCCTCCGCCGACACTATTAATTATGGCCGAATACATGCAAGTGGAAATTGCGTCGACACCGGTAACTTGGCGAGCTTACGTTTTAATTAATGCATGCCAGCCAGTGATTGCATTCGGTGCTTTAGTGGCTTTTTTGAAAGAGGAGGAGAAAGACGAGCGCGCAAAAATCAAATACAGAGTGGGCCCGAATTTTTCGCCCCAAATACAGTTTTTAGAGTTGTACGTTGTTTGCGTCAAAATAATTGTTCTTTAAAATTCACATACATGTTTTCAATAGCAGCATCTGCGGACAACTGCCAAGGTGAATATACAATAAGAACGTACAATGAAGGAAAAACGATTCAGTTATGCTTTAATGCGTGTTTCATTTGCATAGAAATGTAAACGGTGTGGACTAAAGTACGTAGTGCACGTGCACTTTAGTTGTGCTACAGGAGACAGTACTCGATTCTTTATAGTACTTGAGAGTAGAGGCTAACAACGACTATTGATTGCCCATACAACTTGCAAGCCAAGAGTTTGCCTCGTTTTGACGATGTCTCTTCCGCCTTTGTCCAGTTTTAAGCTCTACTTGGTAGATTTTATCCTATGCGATATATCACAAAGCTGACGCTTATTAGCATTTTTTAATGCCACTTCCGACCGAACCTTAGTTGAAGCGACTACCATTCCACTACCTTTTGGCAAATTTCAACAGTCATCGATCCCTGCAGTTCGGTTTCGTATGTAATTTTTGTAGTTCTTTTTTGTGCTACGGTGGTCAGCTGTGACCCTGCTCTCTTAACCTTCAAGCTCCGAGTGCCTGCAATGTAAAGGACTCGAAACTCACGACCAGTGGCGCACGCAGGATTTTGTTTCGGGGGGAGGGGGGGGGGGGGGGTTCGTGTAACTTTTTGAGAACTTTGAAATGAAATAAAATTTAGATGTATGAATCTACAGACTGAGATCCAAAACATGTACAGTATGAAGGTATATCAGTATGAAGTGAGCCTCAAGATACAAATGTCTCGATAGGGAATATTTGTTGTGAACGAGCCTTAATTTTTTTTTTTATTGTTGCTATGACATCTGTCAAGCATATTTAGTATACATCAAGTCATTGAACAAACAACATCATATTTTTTCATCGTGTTAAAAACGTCGAACTTTGTACCAGATAGTGATGATTTGCGGAAAGCATTAATTTTTTGTTTTAATTTGAAGAAAAGTGCTGCAGAGTCGCATCGAATGCTTGTCGAGGCATATTGTGATCATGCTCTATCAAGAGCAACATGCAAAAGATGGTTTCAACGGTTCAGAAATAATGAACGATGATGTGAGAAATGAAGAACGTGGAAGACCACCAAAAAAGTTTGAAGACACCGAATTGCAAACGATATTAGATAAAGATGACACTTTGAGTCAAAAGCAAATGGCAGAAATGTTAAATGTTGCACAAGGAACAATTTCTGTCCGTTTAAAAGCTATGGGAAAGATCCAAAAGTGTGGAAAATGGGTGCCACATAAATTGAATGAAAAGCAGATGGAAAACCGAAAAAACACTTGCGAAATTTTGCTTCAAAGACACGAAAGAAAATCAATTTTGCAGCGAATTGTTACTGGCGATGAAAAATTGATCTATTTTAAGAATACTAAACGGAAAAAATCATGGGTTAATCCGGGACAACCTTCAACATCGACTGCAAAACCAGATCGATTCGGCAAGAAGACAATGCTGTGTGTTTGGTGGGACCAGAGTGAACGGACCTGGCGAAACCGTTAATACTGATCGCTACCGACAACAAATGATCAATTTGAACCATGCATTGATCGAAAAACGACCAGAATGTGCCAGAAGACACGGCAAGGTAATTTTGCTCCATGGCAATGCACCTGCATACAAAACAAGACCGGTTCAGGATACAATCAAAGCTGGGAGCTGCTACACCACCCGCCGCATTCACCAGACTTGGTTCCTTCCGACTAATATTTGTTTTCATCGATAGGACACGCATTGGCTGAGCAGCACTTCGATTCCTATGAGGAAGTCGAAAATTGGGTGGTCAGTCAGAGGTTTGCTTCAAAGGACAAACAATTCTATTGGCGCGCTGTCCACAAATTGCCTGAAAAATGGACAAAATGTGTGGCTAGCAAGGGCCAATACTTTGAATAAAATGTTTTTTACTTTCCCATTAAAAATTAGTGTTTTATTTTCGCAAAAAAAGGCTCACTTCATACTGAAATACCTGGTATGTTTCCCCTACCTGACATATTTTGGTCCTGAAAGCTCAAAATAGAAAATTTATTTAAAGGAGACTATTTTTCTCTTTTATTTGATACCCATATCTTGTACAACCGCAAATAGTTGACAAAATATTTGAAATGTGTATGTCCTTAAAATTTTAAAGTCCTTTAAAAATCACTTTGGGTCAGAAAATGAAAAGCTAAATAAATAAAATTCCAG
Organism: Melieria crassipennis; assembly: GCA_963668005.1. Lineage (NCBI taxonomy): Eukaryota > Metazoa > Arthropoda > Insecta > Diptera > Ulidiidae > Melieria > Melieria crassipennis. The sequence continues at coordinate 31,387,698 of OY764963.1, read as the reverse complement.
GTAAATGACCTCTAGTTTCACGCCTATATCAACATTTGGAAGGGTCACGGTGTAATAAATGTAAAGTTGGGGTTTTCACTCAGTGCATCATAACTTTGTCATTTTTCTTTCGATTCTATTGATGGTAGGCTTAATATTTGCGCAAATAATATGTTTTTCATCTTAGGTCTTAAAACCAAAGGAAATAATTTATTTTATCTATAAAAAACATTCAAAAGTTTATGATTTTTGAAAATGGTCGAAAAATTCAAATTTTTTACAACTTTCATCGCCAGTAATTTCTCCAAATCTCATCTGATTCGGACAATCTGTGTATCTCTGGAAAAGCTAAGGTGTTATCTTCTGACCGACGGACATCTTGTGTTAGTCAGATAGTTCGTTTACGAGATATGTGCTCATAACTGAAACAACATTGTAAAACTGGTTTTTCCAAGATTTGAAAACGCTTCTTACAAAATTGTTTTGATCTTCAGTTTCGTGTTCAGCGGCCCAAAGTTAGTCTAGAAAACACTTTTTTTAGGTGCATTTTTTGTGTCGAGTCGTGTTATAGATGATTTAACATATATGCGACGACGGTTTTAAATTAAATTTTTGTACTAACTTAAAAATATTTCGGGGGGGGGGTTGCACCCCCAAAACCTCTCCCTGTATGTGTAACTTCTCACGACATAGTATTATTTCAGTACCTCTTCATAGCCAGTTTGGTTCAAATAGGTTCGAAAGTTTGGTCCGTTGATTCAATAACACGGATTCATGCGCAGAATATTATTGATTGTTCTAAGGATTTGTTTTTGGACAACCACATCGAAAGAATACTAGGATACCTTTATCCGCCACATTGTGACGCTTCAGATGGGTGATTAGGAAACTTCTCATGGCTGTTCGAATGATGATGACTGATGAATGATGAGATGATGAGTTATATACAACTATTATATGGGGCATTTCACGTCAAGCGGACATCCCAAAAAAATGAATTTTGTTTATATTCTGGTGAGCTATACTTCTAGTAGACGTGGATGTGTACACCCAATTTTTTTTTCGTATGATGTTTTTTTGCTGAGTTATGAGCTTCTAAAAATTGACTAAACATAAAGTCATGAATTTTTTGATGCTTATTATCTGTATCAATTAATTTGTAAAAAAAACTAAAAAGTATTGTTTTTGATAGTAAAAAAGGTGTTGTTTTTTTGTTTTTGTCGAATTCTAAATTTAAATTTTTTTTACGTATAGTAAACCGGAAGTGAAAATTTGAAATCGATATTTGAGTAACTTCGACACTTTTTTTTTAAATTATTTTAACGTAAATTAAAGCTTCAAACGTACTCATTCTCCACAAAAAAAAATGAAAACGTGATCTCCAACCGTTTAAGACTTAGAGCACATACAGTACATACACATAGCTGAAAATAATGGATTTTTACACTAAAATGTGCTCTAAGTCTTAAACGGTTGGAGATCACGTTTTCATTTTTTTTGTGCAGAATGAGTACGTTTGAAGCTTTAAATGACGTTAAAATAATTTAAAAAAAAAGTGTCGAAGTTACTCAAATATCGATTTCAAATTTTCACTTCCGGTTTACTATACGTAAAAAAATAAAATTTAGAATTCGACAAAAACAAAAAAGAACACCTTTTTTACTATCAGAAACAATACTTTTTAGTTTTTTTTACAAATTAATTGATACAGATAATAAGCATCCAAAAATTCATGACTTTGTGTTTAGTCAATTTTTAGAAGCTCATAACTCAGCAAAAAAACTTCATACAAAAAAAAATTGGGTGTACACATTCACGTCTACTAGAAGTATAACTCACCAGAATATCAACAAAATTCATGACCTCACTTTTTTTGGGATGTCCGCTTGACGTGAAATGCCCCATATACTACATAAATACTATATAAATATAGTATTCTATATACTATACTATATACCTATACTATATAAACACTATAGGTTCTAATAACAAATCCAATGAGTTATCGTAAAAGTAAAGGAAAAATTAGAAACCGTGCAATGAAATTTAAAATGTTCTTTAATTAAAATCTCCCCTTATACATTTTTCTGTTTTCATTCAGTGTAAACGCGACTATTTCTGAGACAGCCCACAAAACTTGGCTTGCCGATTTGTGCGTCGCAAAGTTTCAATTGCCGAACTTTTAACATAAAAATGTTCATTGGTTGTTTTCGTTACGTTGTCTTTGTTTTGCGCTCCAAGAAATTACAAAACACGCTCAAATTGAAACGCTTTCTATTGACATTAACCTTTTCGTCCGGAGGGCTTTGTGGGCGGTGTGAGTGGAAGTGTCAGAAAGCATATCAGCGCCGCCAGGAAAATTACAAAACACGCTCAGGCGTCACAAGTGCTGTATTTGTATTTTTGTTTATGTTTTAGCGTTCGCCCGTCGTTTATGTTTGCCGCAGCAACGATTGCAAAGCCGAAAGGGACGCAGGGGTCTCTAGGCGCTCGCAGAACAGAAGTTTACAACGGCAATGTGCTCAAGTGATAGCCGCCATAATCGTGGGCTGCCACAGCTGCCGCACAATCAAAACAAGCGCCTTGTTGCCGCTCGGTTTACGTGTCCTGCTGCCGTGCAGGTTCTACTTTATGCACATATACATATTTTGCGTGACATTAATTACGAAAATTGTGTTTGATGTTTTTAATTGAGTGTAAGCGCCGCACATTTCCATTCTCCTAACGGAGTTGGGAAGTTTAAACGCAACAACAAATACACACTGCACCGCGTGCGGATGACGAGATTTCGTATTGTGCGAATGGACTGGATTTTGTAAAGCAATTTGTTTTGCTTTTTCCTTAGTATTTTTAAACAAATTAACGCCGTTAAGTAATTTGCTAATTGCAGTTCGCGGAACATTAGAAGCGCTCAACTCAGTCTGTGCTTTGCTTGTGTAACATATTTATACCTTTATCCATGTGTGAGGACAGAAACAGACGTTTAATTGCTTTGTCCCACAAACTTTTGTCACGTAGCAATTTTTGAACTTGCCATAGACCTTTTTTGGCGGTCACAGGAAACGTCCACCGTCCATTTGTTGTCTGGGTGTTCGCACAAATTAGTCCCATTCACCTGTCTCCAGGCAGTCAGGTTCCAAATGGCCAAATGTGCGCAGCCATGCGCGAGTAGATACGCGGACAACCACACAGACATTGCTGTAATGACTTCAGAAAATGCAGCCAAATGACTGCGGGGAAAATCCTTTCTGTGCGACGCGTCGCGACGGTAGAAGAGCGCCGTATTTGGCTAATTACCACTGGGAGCTGTTTAAGTGGCCTCTCGGGCCATTTACGGCCAGCCCAGGTGTGACAAGGCTAACGGCCTTTTTCCTTTTTGCTGTTGATTTGCATAACCCTGGATCTTTTGTCGGCGACACAACCATGTTTAAAATGTTAGGTGTTGTTTCTCGTTCAGGCAAAACGTCTTAATGCGTTACATCGCTTGTTATCCGCATTAAATCCTGTCATCTAAAACTAGTAAAGCCAACCTTGTCGTTAATCCTCTGGATTAGAAATTGTGCCTTGACGTTGTGCTTGCACTTTTGAGGGTTTTAAGTGGTCGTGTTCGCGTATTTGACCAAATACTGTGTCAAGGTAGGTAAGTAAGTAGAAGTGGCTACACCGAGGGGAGCTTACTTATGTTATAGAGGTCCATTAATATACCATAGAAACAGAACAGTATCCGAGTAAAATTTCAGCAAAAAGTGTAATACTCGTACTTATGCTTGAAACACGCACCGTATCTTTAACACGTTCGCGGACGTGAATGCTATAGCAGTCATTATCATAGTGATGCGAAATGACGTGAATGCTATAGCATTCAAATTTTAAAGCCAATTTTTATTCATTTATATTTTTATAAACTTAAAATTTTGTAATGAATATACATTTTAAAGTAATTAGCAACTGATTCATTAAGTAGTTTCATATTATTTTATTTGTTTTTTGGTGTACAATGAAATTCCTCATAACTGGACACTCACCATCGCAGTGGATTTGTCCGGTTAAGGGAGATGTCCGGTTATGGGGGACGGAGACACAAAAAATTAGTTGAAATTGTATCCAAGTGTTTCTTGTTTGTTTATTTATTTAATATTTTGTACGAATTTATGAATATTACATATTTTATTAATATTTATTACATGTATAGGTAAAGTACACACATTGTACAAGTGTTTAAATTTTAGTACTACTTTGGTTGTAAACATTTTGTAATGGTTTATCGCCTAAATCAGTGGCGCTCACAGGCGGGGTTTTTGGGGTCCAACCTCCTCCCCCAAACACAATAAATGCTGGTACAAAATATGATTTCAAGTGGTATTCGGCTCAAAAGTTGTACGCAAACTCTACACCCCAAAATAAAATCCTGTGTGCGCCACTGGCCTAAACACTAATTTTTTTAATTTCAAATGTTCATTTTCAAATAAGAGAGAGATTTGTAGGTATTATGGGGTAGTACAGATTTTTAAAAACTGGTTAGGCATATTTCTGAATTTCGTCCGTTTATGACAGATTTTTTAATCAAAATGGTTTGAAGTATACTGTCCGCGTCCAGTTATTATCTATACACGAAGAGAGAACTACTGTTGAATAAATAAAGTTATAAAAATATAATAAACCTCTTTTTCTTATGTTTTCTATGAATGAATGCTATAGCATTCACGTCACTTTAGTTGAAAATTTTGATCTATATCGTCGTGAATGCTATAGCATTCATTGTGTATAACGGTTAAAATATGATAATCTGACAACTCTAACAATATATGTGTAATCAGATTTCAGATAGTGCTTATAGTTTCCACAAAAATAGCCTGTCTATTTTTGCAGCTCACTGAAATGTTTACTCTCCGCGAACGTGTTAAAGTTTCTTTGCTGCAATAAAACGTTTTTAAAGTTCTAAAAATTCTATTACACAAAAAAGTTGCAAAAAATAAAAAATTCTTAGCTCAAATCTATATTAATTACAAACTTTCGTACTGTAGAAGACCTGGGTGCAGTCTTCATAACATCCCCTTCCCGCACACGGTTGGGTTATTAAATTTGCCATTAACTGAATCAAAATGTGAAAATATGCAAAAAACATATTTGCTAATGTATATTCGTTTTCTGCTCTCATCCAGCTGCAAGTTTTCGATGCCAACAAAGACGGCCGTCTGCAGCTCTCTGAAATGGCCAAGTGAGTAAATTGCCAATAAAATAATAGAAAAGCTTAACTTGATTTAACCCTGGAGAAGGCGCGCCTCATGAGCATTTTGTTCACATGAGGAATTAGTGTAATTTTTGAATATATTGGAATTGTTACAAATTTTGTTTTTAATGTATTAATACTACCAAATAGTTAGTGTTGCGAAAGTTAAAACAATATAAGTATTAAGCCATTGAACAAAAACATTCATAGAAATTTCATCTATTTAGCACGCCTTCTCGAGAGTTAAATACTCGTATATATGTACACTTGAGACGCATACAATAGCAACAACATCAAATAGCAGCAATATGCTTTTCTAATTGGCATTCTTCTCTTCCTATTTAGATTACTTCCGGTTAAAGAGAATTTCTTATGCCGCCAGGTTTTCAAGGTAAGTGCAGACCATTTCGTAAATAAGCCTTGGCATGTGCTGCTGATGTTCATACTTACATGCTTTTAGGTTTTTCTTCCAATAAAAATGATTTACAACATCATTAGTTAACAAACCAAAGTAAACTAAAGCAAGTAAAATTTTAACTCTGCGTTAGGCAAACGAAAATTGTAACGAGTTTAGTCAAGGGGGTGACATATGGTATGTCACACGCTTTATGGGCAGAAAAATCTATAATTTTAATAAAATCTAAAATTTACCATACTTACATACATTAGTTTTACTTTAATTAATTATTAAATTAAATTAATAATTTACACGATTTATAATGATATGATCGTTCAGCGTGTATAGAGAATTTTGGACCTATGGGTGACATATGTATGTCGCCAACTTGACTATCGAAGGGTTAGCATCTGGCTACTTACTTCTGGTTGGAGTAAGCATTAAAACCTAAAAAACAACTAATATTTTGCATCAAGTTCGCTAGAGCACAAGTCGGATAAGTTTTTATTGACATCCTGCTTTAGTTGAAACAAGCATCTTGTCGATAAGCATCCAAAGTTAATACTATAAAAATAGCTGACCGCATCACCCGCTAACATGCTCTGATTTTCGTACGTGTAGTTTGCTACATTTTACTAGGTATCTCACTTTTGATTTCATTTTCACATAGATACTCTATTTGTTTACATTTTAATTAGTTTTAGTTATAATTTCTTTTATTATATAATTTTTTTGCAGTCGACAAAAGTAAGTATGCAGATGTGTGAAATAAAATTAAATTTAATATGTATTTTTAAATGCTAAACAATTTGCATAACACAATATAACAAAATAAATTCAATGAAAATATGTTATCTGTTTATTTATTTATAATAATGAAAAATACTGTAATCTTATTAAACAAGTGCCACATTAACAAACTACAGTCTGACGAAGTAACAAATCCAACAACAATTTAAGAAATTGCAAAATCATATACTTATGTATGTAATTAATAAAATTCGCATATATGTACATTCGTATATATGTACATACTTAGTATGAGTTCATACACGTATACATATTAAAATAATGCAGTTGCTAATTAGAGTCAGAAATTATGAAGCTAGTGCATAAAAGATATACACACTAAAATTGAAACACTTAAGAACCCCTATGAAAACCAAATATACAATTTTAATTGTGTGCTGCCATGATGTGGTTTTCAATAATCAATTAATTAAAGTAATTAAAACCACGACGATTATATGTCAAATTGCATGTTCATCTGTACTGAATATTTGTCAAATGCTTATATATTTTAGCAAATTATTAAGTAACTATTGTCACCAAAAGCTGAGATATTTAAAAAGAAGCCAAAAGCATAAAAACCGTAAACTATATTTGCAACTGTCGAAAATGGTTTTCTATTTATCGCCCGTTGCAGACAAAAGCCTACAGAGCCATGTCGAAAGTTAACTCGATATCATGCAGAAATATTTCAATTATGCTCCAAATATTCCAATACTCAATTCGAAAAACTTTTGCTCGTATACCCACTTGTAACAATTAATGCGATTCCCACACCCACACCCACACCTCCGATCGTTTTGCAAATTAAATTTTCAATAAATTTGTGAATGGCAGTAGCCCGATTAACTTTCGTTTGACTGATAGCAATTATAACAAAGAAAATAACCAAAGGTTAAATACAACAACTGCCACAATGGCGCATTGACCTTTGAATAATGTACAACACCCAGTCGCTGTTTATTGTAGACCTATTCAAAGTTTTCGTTGCTTTATTATAACACAGCAGTATTGTTGTTATTGTTTTGTTTTTGACAGACAAAAGTGTACAGCTGCTTTACGTCCACAGTACGTGTATGCAGTACGGTTTGCTTGCCTGTCTGTCAGTCCACTCTTGTGTCCAGCAGAGACTGGCTCGAGCCACTGGATCCACCTCCCTCACATCCGGCGGAAATGAAAATTTGCTTCCGCTAAAAGTTTGAGCACCTCTCTTGACACGTTGTGAAATGTTTGTTCATAACTTTTGACAAATTTCTGCAATTATGGCTGCGATTGCAGTGATCTTATTCAGATATGTAGAGAAAAGTTTACTCGACAATGTGCTTGTTAATACTCGTACCATGAAATGAAACCTTTTGCATGCATTGTGGGATCTTTGTTGAATTTTCTGCTTCGCCCATAGCCTAAGTCAACAACAATACAACAACTGAAAGAATCAACTTCCTTCACTAAAGCTAAATAGTCATTCACTCTGCTTTACCGTTGACAGTCGGATTAAAATTTGGCATTTCAATTATGATTTCATGAATATACTGACGGTGGCTCACTCATTATATTCAGTTTGGAATTTGTGTGGTGGAATTTCATTTTCTTGGGATCAGCAAACAGTTGTGTCAACAATCACTTAAATCACTTAAGCGTGGCAACATTGTTTGAACCACTTTCACTTAACCTTTAACTGCCTGTTGAGTCTTGCAACGGCACCGCAAGATAACAACCAACATCTGGTTGCACTTACTGGGTGGTGTCCGCTGCAAGTATTCGAGTGGCACAGGCATGGTAAAAAAATGTGTTGCCAGCACTCTCTTATGAATCTGTGTATTTAGATAATAATAGAATAATAGAATAAGAAAATAGAAATAATAGAATAAGAAACCATGAACTATACGACCTAGTTAGGAGAAAAGGAATTTCTACTAATAAGGGCTCCGAGTGACCGGAGCATCAGTCTAGTTTTGTGCGTGAAATAAAGTGGTTCATTTTGTTCCTGAGCAACCGACCATTAAACATGAAACAATACCCATCTTTACCAATACACTTAATCGACCAACTTCTTCGTGATAAAAAAGTTTTAGAAAATTATAAGAATTGTACAAAAGCGACACGAAACTCAAAATATTTCATTACATATTTCAATCGATTTTTCACCACCACGGGCTAAATAACTTTTTAAATATTACAATGTGTATTTCAAATTTCTCGTGATGTCTTTTCGTAAATATTCATATTAAACGTGTTTCTTAAAAACTTAAACCAACATTTATTAAAAATTCTCATTCACAAATGTGAATTTTTTCTAATCTATAAGAGCTTCATGAGCTTCTAAAGGCTTCTTTTCTTTATGCTCGCGGCCATACTAGCATGTGGCTTTCGATATTTTGAGGCGTCTGCACTTTGCATTCGATGAATGTGTACTTGGCGTTTCTGGCACTGCACAGAGCTTGCACAGATATCGCTGTCGTGGCCGGACCTATGCAGGTAGGATCTAAAGCTGTCATGCCCGCTCAGAAGCTGCTTGATGTAGAAGTTGACCTCTCCGTGCAACCTTCCACACTAGCTAGAGATGTCGGGAATTAGCCGATGCGTCCATCGGCTGTTCGGTGCCGCGTCCCAGCGGGTCTGCCAAAGACGCAGGCTTGCTAGCTGTGGCTGCCTCCTGTGCCAAAATGTCAATAGGGCACAGGCCTGCGATGACCAGTGCCGCATCCTCCGACGTTGTGCGAAAGGCTCATCAGGCTCTCAAAGCTAATTTTTTTCATCTGTGCAAACAAGCACACGTCTAAAGTTACATTAAAATAATTTGATTTAGAAATCGCGATCACGACCTCCTGTCGGCAATTGCTGTCGTGTGCAACTTTCAGGCAAGCAATAATATTTGCCACATACCGCACCATCATTCGCCAGTTCGTCACTGCGTTTTATTACCCGTGCCTGTGTTTAAATGCACAGAACAACTAAATTGATTTGTTTTTGTTGTGCAGTTTTATATGTTTTCCTCGATGGGATTTTTTATAGCCAGGTGGCTGACTGCTAATTACTTATTGCCTGCTGCTGGCTGCCTCTGCAAATTTCCGGTTTCGTTCAATTTCCGCTGGCCGTGCACGCGCGAGAAGTCGTTACGCAAAAGCGAAATTACAAGTGTACCCGCTTCGTGCTGTTCTAATTTTTCGCATTTTTTACCGCTCGCGTCTTCCAGAGGCTTAATCCTTGCGCATTTTCCGCGTCCGCATCTGCTTTCCGCCTGCGTGCATCCGATTGCACACAAAAAGCGCAGCTCGGCGCAAATTAATATCCACTTGCGCCGCGTGGGTGTGTGTGTATGTGTGCCGTAGTGAAAATTAAGATTTATTCGCCGCTGTCAACAGCGCAATTATTTTTAATATCCTCCAATGTAGCGCCAGGCGCAAACAACTCCGCAGTCAGCTGTGCCAGCCCAATTTGTACTTGTGTCGAGCGCCGTTACACGCCTCGTTAGCTGCTACCCATGCTCGACCATTCAATTTTATGAGCTCGCTAGTTGGCTTTGTCGCTTTCAGTTCATCACGCAACCGACTGCCGGCTGGGTCTTCAGCTCGCCGCCCCCGAAAAACCACAAAAAACGGACATTAATTTTATAACTGTTGCCGCTGCCTTTGCGGTTGCGGCTACCAATCTTTCAAAATGCCATCTCTGCGTTGTTGTTGTTTGTTTGTTTGCGGAAGATAACAACAAGCGGCAGAAACAACAAACAATAAACACACAATGTTCAAGTATCTGTATAGTAGGCAGCTCCGCAGAATACATTTATATACTATAAATGAATGCATTTTTTATGGGAGTGTATAGGTATTTGCTCTCCCCAGAGCCGAGAAGGGTTAGCGGGCTATTGAGTCATTAGACGGTCGCTTGAATTTGTCGGCGAGCAGCTGCGTCGCATTTGCGACGGTGACTGCTCTGCGGCCGCTTTCTCTCTACCGACCCCATTAAACCAAAATTAATTTAGCATCCGGTTGAGAAAATGATTACGCTCGTTTTCGGCAATATTTCACGGTGCGGGCGAAATGGACCGAGCCGATTGGGTTCGGAGCACGCTCGCGGTAGATTGGGAATTGGTTGCAATGGCATTGCCGAGAACCACTACTGCGATTAATTGACGCCGGCGGCAGTGACTAATGCTCGACTGGCTGTGAATTAATCGCGTTCGTCGCTGTGCGCTGGCACATTTTATGGCTGCACACTGTGATGAAATTGCTGTTTACTATGCACTATTTGAAGAGAAACATACATAAATATGAAACAAAAACACATAACATGTAATTACGTTGACTTTATATGCATTGTAACTAGAGGACTATACTCGACAAGTATAATCCTTACAGTGGCGCACACTGCATTTAATTTGGGGAAGTGGGGGGTTTGCGTACAACTTTTGAGCCCAATACCATTTAAAACTATTTTTGCAATGGTAGTTTTTGTGCTGGGTGGTTGAAGCTCCAAGCCCCCTCCCAACCTGTGCGCCCCACTGAATCCTTTCATACCGAGTGTGCACAATTGTGTCGGAGCTATAATCCCTTGTGGAAAGATTTAATTTTCTTAGACAAAACATGTTTTTGTTACATGTGTTATTCTTTTCACTTATTAAGTTACGATGGTAAAGATTACATTTTTGTAAATGCCTGTGTCTGTGATAGAAGTTTTGCAGAAGTTTGCCATTATTCATTATTAGTCAGCCAGTCGATTTTATCGAGATTATTGTTATGGTATGTCTACGACGAAGCTTGGTTTTAGACTTTGGTAAGGTGTTTATCCCCGGTAGTTCCTCGGCCATGAGTATTTCACTGGTAAATGTAAGCTTTCGAGGCGCTTTACTTACGTTTTTGAAATGCTGCTTAGCCACCGGATTAATTTCTCCACTTTTATGAAGAAGCTATGGAATTATAAAATAATAAAAAAAAACAATACTAAGCAAATCTTAGTAGAAAGCTCATGTTTCCACGTGACGACTTAATGGAAGAAGAAATTTAGTACGAGTATCCCCGCTTCAACGGTTGCGGTATTAACAGGCCATTGGATCGTTTGTAAACATGCCCAGAAATGTGGACTTCCCTTCTGTGACTACTGCAGAATCGACCTTTGCTCTCTTGGCTATTGTACAACTTTCGGATCGATTGATGGAAAGGAAGACTTGCAGCCATAATTTGTACAGAACCTTCGTTCCTTTTCCACCTTGCTGGCCTAACAACATTTCATTACTGCAAAAACATCAATCTAAAGTGCCGTTTGGTGCGGCCTGCGTTTTGAAACATTGTCTGATTTGGTATTTTTTTGCACTGAAAAATATGTCTAATAATGAAAGAATCATTGAAATCGGTTGAGTACTTAGTTTCCGAAAAATGTTGTTCCTAAGTTACGAAGTACAAAATTGTATGTCACTCTTTTAAGAATTTGGCGATAACGAATAGGGAATATGTACGAATAGGGAGTAAATGGAGGTTGGTGTTACATCTGTCACTTGTAGGGACAACCTGGCAGCAATGGGGTGCTAATTACATGAAAACGCTTATTTTGTATGGAAATACCCTTGAGGGGGGAAAGAGGTAAGTAAAGATAATTAAGATAATTTATTGGGCTCCATCCGACATTTTAACCCACTGTGTGGGAAGTTGTCGGGATTACTCCCTCCTTATTGAGCTCTAAACTGGATGTGACGCCAATTAAGTTTTTCACCTTGGAATTTTGTCAGATTTCAATTATTAAGAAACTGCATATAACACTAAATCTCCTTTACAATTATGGGCACAATTGTGTTATTCTGAACGTCTTTGTTCTTAGCCAGTCAATTGTAATTTTTCCAGCAAATGACACCTCATATTGCCCAACTTGTCACACACGAAAAAGAAACAATTCGGAAAGCGCAGACTTACGAACAACGCATCGAAAACAATTTTTGCAAAATTGATATACAAACAAACGAACCCAAATGGCAACAGACAGCAGTCAGAAGAAAAACAATGGATCCACGAGCTCACGTTCCTTATGTGCAATTGCGCATAGATCCGCTGCCGAGATACCTGTACATTAATACGTGTATTGCACAGTGGGATGAGTTGCATAAAAAGTGGAAAGTCAGAAAAGAATATATCGCCACTTTAATAAAGGAAGGACGTAGCTCACTTTTTTATATTTTATACGAGAAAGGAAAACTTCAAATTGTTGGACTACGAAAAATTGTGTTGACAATTTGTAAAAAAAATCGAAACCAATTTGAGTGCTTAAGAAATGTTCATAATAATTTTGTGTTCCCATATAACTGAGAGTAGGTTAAATAATAATTTCTATTATACATTAAGACGATATTATACTATATTCCTATGTCTGTACTTTTGTATGTACATATAAAGTGTAAGTTAGTTAAGAAAACAAAACTTGTTACGATTTCAACACATCAGAAAGTCACTTACATTTAACAAAATTAAAGAAACATTAATTTTCAATAATTTTTCTAATTCTTATTTACATTCGACAGAAAGTAACAGACGAAATTTTTTTGTAAAATGTATGCACATGTTATTTCAACGTATCGTTTTGTAGGGGTAAAAAATAATAATAATAATAACTGTAAATTTGTTAGACTTCTACAAAGTGTAATGAGGTTAAGTAATTGTGTAATTTACACTAGTTTACAAGACAAATCTCGGAGAATGCGATTTATTTTATTTGCATATTTCGCACAAAAATTTTAAGTTAAAAATGAAATATTGCAATCTTCGAGGGAACATTTTTTGAAAATTTGTAAACACAACTTATTTAGAAAGGATGTTTTCTTGCTTTTATTGAACTGAATTTATCTATTGCATTTTCAAAGTCAATTGTCGATACTGTGTCTCTTTCAATTGATAAAAGTGACAAACAACTAAGTCTTTCATCAACCCTTGTTAAGCGCAAATAGTTTTTTACAAGTTTCAGTTTTGAAAAACTTCTTTCGCAACTCTACACGAATACACAAATTATTAAGAAATATTGCATGAATAAACTTAAATTTGGAAGTGTTTCAATGAAGTCCCATTTTACAATAAATTCTAATAAATTTAGTCCACACCACAGAGAAATGTGACGCTTAAGTCGCAACACTTCTTCAAATATTTCTGCCTTCTTAAATTCATTGAATGTTATAATAAGCTTGTGTGCAGAAGTCAAAATAAAATTGCAATTGACAATTTGAAAGTATTTAAAATTTGTATATATAGTACAAGCTTCTCTCGGGGGCCCCCCGCAGCCCGGGGCGGTCCGCCCGTCCGTCCCCCTTAAAATTGTGCGGGAGGCAATCTGCAGGCTGAACAGACTGAGCGTAGACAAATTTGGTAACATTGGTGTGAGTCCCCGGGCAATGAGAAAGCCAATGCACTGCTAGAGCAGCCAGCAATATGTAGCAAAAGACCAATTTCTTGCTGAGGCTGAAAAAAGACGATTTATCCCGTTTGAACCGTCAACCGAATTGGGAGACGTGCCCCGGCCATTTGTGACATATGTACAATGTATATATGTGCATGTATGCCGGACATCATTCGCTGTACAAAAGCAACGGGCCGACTAAAAGAGATCCAAAGTTTCTGGGGAAACTTAGATCCAAAGGCTCCCTGTTAAAAGCCCCATAATCACCTAACGGCGAGGCTTGGCCGATCTGCATCGAGTAGTTGAGAGAGGCAATAGCTGGAATACAACGGACAGCAATGTCTACGAGCCCGCGTTCATAGACACTCCCAAAAGTATATAATAATAAAAACTTCATTTGGCAGCAGGATCGCATTTGTCCCAAGCACTTGACGCTGCTTCGACTTAGAACTTCTCGAGTCTCCCAGGTATACATTACAACTGTAGTCGGCTTTTTTTAAGGAGAGGGAAGATGAACGGAAAACAATAGCTTTCCTACGGATTACTCCAGTTCAATTAAAAATTGCGCACGCGAATTTAGTTTGTCCTTTGACATCTTCACTTCACGCTGTTGCACTGTGGAATATGCATTGCAACCCCAATGCGTACCACCCAGAAAAGTACAAACCTGCAATACGTTTTTCGCCAACTTCGCCAACTGCGCGGCAACAACAAACAAAACAGATAAAAATCGCAAGTAGCGAAAACAACAAGGCCTAAAATTAATGACGCTACAACAATAAAATGCGGCTACATATTACACAATTCCAGCAACCAAGCAACCACTCGTCTGTCCAGCAACTGACCGTCCGGTTGCCTGGCAACGCGCACACGTTCGTAGTCTGAACGTCAGACAATAAAAGCCAGAGTCCGATATTAATGCGCCAACATCCTGTGCCTACACTACCAAAACTCCTGCACTGCAATCAGAAACAACAACAGCTGCAGAAGCAGCACCATCAGCTATGATAATGGCCCTGACAGTGGAAGTGGCGCACCCAGGGCAACCAGCAGCAAATACAAAAATTGCTGGTACAAATATGGTTTCAAATGGTTGGGATCAAAAGTTGCACTCAAACCCCTCCCCTACGAAAAACTCAAAAGACCTATTTTAAAAGGCATAACACTCCAGCTATGTAAAATAAATCCAAAAAATAAAATAATAAAATGTATAACGTTCTGAAATTTAATTATAATAAAGGTGACCATGTTTCCATGTTTTCCATGTTTACACACAATTCACCAAAAAATTTAACTTTTCAAATTTCAACAGCTGATGCAGGGTTGGCATGAAGTCTGCGTTTGACTACTACTTTGGTAAATAGTCGATACTTTTGGGAACACTGAAAATACAACTATTCTGCGAGAACAAATGCAATACTGATTTTTTTTATTCATTTAATTCATTTAATTTTTAATTTTGTGTATGTAGTTTAATTTTTAATTTTTTATTCATTTAATTCATTCTTAACCTTTCTGCGGGCATCCAGTTCTAACCAGACCCTATCGAACTTTGGATCCACTTTAGTAATGTTGTAGTTAAGCTATCGACTTCATATTTCATGATATTCCAACTGATCCTTTCTAAGCACCAAAACCAAAATCATGGTCTGGCCAGACCATGGTGTATTTTCATACAAATTTGGCAGTTACAATTTTGTTTGTTATTTCCCACGTAATTATTGTCAGAATGGCTTAAAAAAGTTGTAAACAAATATTTGTTCCTTATTCAGTCCTTTACGGAGCATAGGGCTTCCATTAGACTCGATTTGAAACCCTTTTTTCGTGACATAAGTTAATTGGCGCAAAATCTACCTGATCCATGTGTTTTTTACTCGCCTTGAATTTTATTTTCTTTTGGGTTAGTAAATTGTAATACATATTTGTTGGAAAATAATGTCGGAACATATTCAAAATTATTATTTATTGATGGTTATGTCCGTGTTTTGGTGTCAATTCAATTACATTCCTGAAGTGAAGGAAGTAGTTGTGGTCTTGTCGTGTCTTGTTTTTCATGAATTCAATTGGGAGTTTCTGTGGCAGAGACGGAAGGAAGGGAATGCTATTTTGAGGATCAGGTGGACATTGTTTTTGAACTTCGACGCTGGAGTTAAATCAGAGAGGACAATTTCTCTGGAAAAACTGTCTAAGCAAAAGCGGAAACTAAAGCTTTAGAGCAAAAAAATTAAGATATTAATTAATTTGCTGCTAGAGGTAATAATAACGGTGCTGCCAATTTCCTGAACAAAACGAAGCTTCTGATAATGATAGAAAAAATGGTCGTTTAGATAGATCAATGTGGAAATAGCGACGACGAAGGCGACAAGGAAAACGAAATCCGGCCAGTTCAGCATGAACAATAACATGTTGAGCATGTTCTGCATTTTTTCTTTGGCAAAGCAGTTCAGAATTGTTAACAGTGCAAGGAATCCAGAAATAATAATAGATATATCAAAACGCGATTTGTATGTGTGTAAATGTAATCAACCAATGTAAAATCTCAATGTGTTTGAGTCATTATACTGCATTATATCGTTGCAGTTGAAGCAAATCCATAAACAACGTATTTTACATTTATACATTTTTTAAATTTTCTTGCTTTACTGTCGTATTTTTTTAATTTCAAAATTAATTCATCGTAGTATTCATTCATAGTATATTTTTACCGTTTTACGTAAATAAAGTGTAGGCAAAATAAATCAATCCTCGACTATCCTCTTGTTTACACAATGGTCTGGCCAGATCATGGGAGGATCACTTATTGGGTTTTAAGTGGGTGATCACAGAAGAGATAAAGCAAATAAAAAAATGCTTCACAATTCTATATTGTTACATCAAATTGGATAAATGAATTTATCCACCAAAGGGGATCTATCCCCCTAATCCCCCTGGGGAGGCCACTGGTTGACAAATTATGTAAATGCTCGTAAATATTTACCACGGAAATGGAAATTGCTCGCACGTGAACTGCACTCATTAAAGCAATTTAGACCATATTTCAATGATTTCATTCAATATTTGATTTTTGAAAATTCATTCTTACACATTTCAGCAATGCCAAATAATATCAGATCGCAACATGATACAAAAAAGGTTATAGTTTAACCATTTAACCACCATAACCATCGTCATTTCAGCTATGCGAGTACAGTAGACGATCACAAATTTCAACTACTTTGTACACAGGATAGGTCGATTTTCGGAATTAGGTTTTCTGATCGTTTTTTAATTCATGTAAAAACTCAAACAATTGTAAAAAAACTTAGACTTAGGCAATCGTAACAAGTTTTATTGTAAAAAGTTGTATTTGCATGCTTATCTCTTTTTACTATTACATGTTTTCAGTGTCACACACAAGATTTCATTTGTGGGGATTTTGCACAGAGCTCTTGATGCAAATACCATTTGAAACTATATTTGTTACCCAACTTTTTTGTAAAATCAGACATTTTTTTGGAGCGGTTTGAATCCCCAAAACCCCCCTTTCGCGGGCCACTGTATGTTTTTATTATGATTGTTTGTTTTTTCAGTTTGGCTAAAGTTGATACTACGATGTCATTACGAAAAGCTAAAAGATTAGTCATGCATTTTGGGAAAATTGTCTCACAACTCTTGCACAATTTTATCAAATTATTGACACATTGTAGAATAAGAAAGAGCTGCTAGCATATCAATGATATATGATCTTGGCCATTTTTTGAAACCTCGTCATCGCTACTGAGTTCATGTTCAGATTCAGCTTCAAAAACATAAACAAACACATCTTCCGATTTCCTTTATGCAGATTAGGCATGATTTAGTGTTGCATGGAGATTCTCGATACACCGGAGACTCCTATGTAGTGTCCGACCGAAACATCTTTTTTGGGCCGAAACCGAATTTCGACGAAAATCAACAAACGAATTTTACATTGAGTAAATAAAGTACAAACATAACATAAATAAATAAATACTTATTAATAAAAACAATTTATTAATTTTTTAAAAACATAAACATGCAAAACATCACCCTTTCGTACCTTACTCGCTAATATTCAAAATTAAATAATTTAATATTACATGCTAAAAAAAAGTTTATTTACATTGGTGGGATCTAAATTACTCCTCCTCACTTCACTTCACTATATATCACACATCTCATATCACATACACAATAAAATGTAAAAAAATATTCTAGAAAGTTTCGGTTTCGGCCGTTCGGCCATTTTTTGGCCGAAACTGAAACCGAAACCACTTATTTGGGCCGAAGCCGAATATTCGGTCGGACACTACTCTTATGTCATGTTGTTTGACAAGAAGTGCATTAGCCAAAAGTTTGAGGGACTAGTGTGCCTTCTCTGTCTCACTCTGAGAGTAAAATTTACAATAAAAAAGCTCCCAAATTACTGTTTGGAATCGGCATAAAACTTTCCATATGTGAACAAATTCAAACGCACAGAACGAATGATTGCATAAAGCTACGCCTTAGTCCAGCTATCGGGCTTACGTTCAAATGATTTACTATACATAAATATATAATTGTCTTATCATACATACATACTTACTCTCATACCTACCATACTGCAAGCCAAATTATGTGTGAAAGTTTATAAGTTTTGTATAAGCTGTAAACGTTCATATTTACAGGTATAGCATAAAGCAGTATCCGAATCACAATAATTTACTGTAATTCCTGAAAAACATTGCTTACAAATAAATAAAGTTGTACAAATAACGTCGGGTTATCAAACGAAATGTGATAAAATGTAAATACATTGGGTTTTTTTCATCGTAAATATTTCGCGTTTATTCCGAAGCACTTATCGCACTGAGTCATGTCTGCAGCGTGTCAGAGCATACCAAGGCGTGCTAAGCCATAATGCAATCTCCATACCACCGTCTGGGTTTTTCGAAAACGTACATACATACTAGGGATTGCAATCACAGACCAGTTTCACAATCCCAGGATTGTCGGGACTGAAAATCGCAATCCCGGGATACCGGGGTTTTTTTTGGGATTGAATATACAGGGGTTTTCATCATGAGGCGACAAAGTGAATAAAGAAAAAAAATCAATTAAAATTTGAATTTTGATGCAACTTTATTATCAAAATTCATTCGTAATGGAATATGACATCATTCAAATGACCGCCACGAGCAGCCTGGCATACCTCGATTCTTTTTAGGTAATTTTCGATGACTTTTTTACATATAGCAGGCTGTAAGGGGCCTAAAACTGCACGTATGTTGTCCCTCAAATGCTCCAGAGTCTGCGGATTGTCTGCATAGACTTGGTCTTTCGCGTAGCCCCAAAGAAAAAAGTCCAAAGGGTTCAGATCGCACGATCTTGACGGCCAATTGGCATCGAACCTGGTTCGCAATTCTGTCATGTTCGGTCGTGTTTTGTGGCATGTAGCGCCGTCCTGTTGAAACCACATCTCCTCCACATCCATATCTTAGATCGCTGGCCAGAAATACTCGGTTATCATACGGCCATAACGTTAAGAATTGACGGTAACGGTCTGTCCTTCGTCATTTTCGAAGAAATATGGCCCTATGACACCACCGGACCATAATGCACACCAAACAGTGACTCTAGGTGGATGCATTGGACGCTCGACAACCACGTGTGAATTTTCTGAGCCCCACACATGACAATTTTGATTATTAACCTTAATTCCCAGAATTTTAAACGTAACGTAAACCCAGAAGTGAGACTGTCAGGCTCATATGAGCAAAACAACTGAAAAACTCAATTCATTTTACTTTTCCAAATCCAATTACTACTTAAAGACGATTTTATTTAAGTTATATTTTTTTAGTAAAGAATTTGTGAATACAGGGTCCACTGGTAAACAATTGCTACTGCAAAAGTATAATGAATTAATCCAGATATTCACATCTTTATCAAATTTGGGTGGAAGGGGAATGGATAGTTGTTTAGTTTATTGTAAACATGTTCCTGCGTTTTGGAGATGTGTGGTGGACAAATATGACACCGACTTTGTTTACGTGAACCAAAGTTTAGCGCCTGCGAACAAACGTTTTGCAGTAATACAGCATCTATTGTTGCCTGAGTTATCGCTCGTAGATATTCGCGGCTATACAAAAAAATCCCCCAGTTATCGCAAAAACAACTATCTTTTGCTATATGTACCCTCATTCTAGTAAACACGTGTTTTTAGCCATATGACATAGGGATGTCGCAATGCCAGCAGCATCAACCAAATGTATAAAGAAAGCTATTCATTAGGTTTGCGTTTTTTATATACCCCCATACAAATTTAGTTTTTTCTGAGTGTACGAACCCCGCATCCAATAAACTATCGGCTAATTTCTTACTGGTGAACTAGTTGGTCATTATTACAATTGTGTTTGTACGACTCACACAGTTTTTCAACACCCTTTTCGCAAAACCCGCAGCTCCTTGATTACCGTCTTTGCATGTGTATGGCATTTCAGGAAGTATTAGCACCATCGCACTTCCATATTCTGGTTACATATTTATCGGGATTGGACGACATAAACTGTAGGAACTAACATCAACTTCGGCAACGCATAAATTCTTCATAATATGTCGTATATTGTAGTATTTTCAAACATTCTAGAAACATTCTAGACTAGATGAGTGCTAGGCTCAAAAACTTCGAACTTGATACGATAAAAATGCACCTAAACATGAAAAATAAAAATATTCTTCCATATGGTGGAGAAAAAGTCAAGGAATTCTGAGTAAATCTTAGTTTTTTGTTCAAATGAGCTTCTGAGGCTCACATCTGGGGTTTCGTTGCATTTTTTAAAAATTGTAAAAAAAAAGTACAAAAAATGTCTAAAAAGTTAAATTTATAAATGAAATATAATTCTAACATTTCATTAGAGGATTACATAAAAAAATTGGAATCGAAAATCTTTTGGTATAGGATTTATCACCATTTGAAATCTTTAGTGAGACTGAGAGGCTCACTTCTGGGAATTAGGGTTAACGTAACCGCCGAGGTGAAAATGTGCTTCATCTGAAGAAAATATTGTGCGAAAAATTGGGATTTTCGGACTGTTTTTCAAGCACCTATTCGGCGTAGTTACGACGCATTCTGTGATCTCCCGGCTCCAATTTCTGCACCAACTGAACTTTATATGGATGAAGAGGCAAATCCAAATGCAAAATACGCTAAATTGAGGTGATGGAGATGTCCAATTTTTGTGAACGCCGGGGAAGCGATAAATTCGGGTCATCTTCAACACTGGCAGCTACAGCAGCAATATTTTCGGCCGAACGAGCAGGGCGATTACGTATTGGCCTCTGTACATCTTGTACAGAACCAGTTCGTTCGAATTTCGCCAATAAATCCGAAATTGTTGACAAAACAGGCCTTCCGTGACGTCCGAAATCCTTCCTTAGTGCGCGAAAAGTGGTGCTCAAATTTTCACCATTTTTGTAGTGAATTTTCACTATGTTTACGCGTTGAGCGATGCTAAATCGGTCCATTTTCATAAATGGTAAACTACAATACAAGGTGCGTCCCAAAGTAAACGGGACTTTTGCAATAGGGACGTTTCTGGTGGCGCCATCTATGTGTGAGGACATGTGTTGGAAAGGTACATCTTTCATTCATATACTGTCTAAATTTCAAGACATTTGGTCTAGTAGACGCCGAAATATCCCGCTCAATGTGACAGTATGTTTTTAACTTTGGTACGAGAATGTCGATCGAACAAAGAGCTAATATTAAGTTCTGTTTTAAACTTGGTAAAACTTTTACCGAAACGTTTAAATTGTTAAAGCAAGTTTATGGTGATGATTGTTTATCCCGTGGCCGTGTTAATGAGTGGTTGAATCGATTCAAGAATGGTCGTGAAGACTTGAATGACGACGAACACGTCGGCCAGTCGAAATTTGTGATTACTGACGATGCCATCAAAACTGTGCGTGATTTTATCAAAATGCAGCCAAAATCATCATTGGAATTGATGGAAATGGAATTGAACATCTCCAAAACATCAATTGATCGCATTTTAACCGAACATTTTGGTCTCCGTAAAGTGTGTTCTCGCTTCATTCCGCACACTTTAACCGACGACCAAAAAGCGCAGAGAATTGAGCACGCAAAAGACATCGTTCGGGAAGCCAGACGTGATCCAAATTTCTTGTTCAACATCGTAACCGGTGACGAAACGTGGTGCTTTCAATATGATCCCGAAACAAAGCGTCAAAGTGCCGAATGGAAGCACCCAGATGAGCCAAATCCGAAAAAAACCCGCCGTGAGAAGTCAAAAATCAAAACTCATCTCATTTGTTTCTACGATTCAAAGGGAATAATGCATCGAGAGTTTGTTCCACCGGGAAAAACAATTAACGCTTTGTTTTATGTTGAAGTTTTGAAGCGTTTGGTGCATCGCATTCGTCGTATTCGGCCAGAATATCGCGAGGAAGGAAGTTGGCGTTTATTGCATGATAATGCACCGGCTCACAGAGCCCTAGTTACGACCGATTATTTGACCAAAAATCGCATTTTTACCATCAATCATTCACCGTATTCGCCTGATATGGCTCCCTGTGACTTCTACTTATTCGGTCAGTTGCATTTGCCGATGAAAGGAAACCGTTATAAGGACGTTGAGGACATCCAAAAGGCTTGTACCAACATTCTGAAGGCGATGCCGGCCGATGACCTAAAACACCATTCCAAATGCTTTTGGACCGTGCAAAACGTTGTATCGAAGCAGAAGGAGAGTATTTTGAATAAATAAAAAGAATTATACAAAAATAATCATCTGTTTTCTTTATTTTATAAAAGTCCTGTTTACTTTGGGTTGCACCTTGTATTAACACAATGCACAGTGATTCGTCAAAGTTTTCGGTTCGAAATGAAAAACCCTGTTTTAAGGAACTAAATCAGACTTTTTTTTTAATCAAATTAATTTGACTAACTAAATACAATTTACAATACAATTGTACTTAATACAATTTTGTGTACTTAAAAACTAGTAAATATTCATGATAAATATAAAAACATAAAAATGCATTTAATTGCCGAACTACCTGGCAAACCTGCTGATAAAAAGCATCTCTCTGGTTCAATACTAGTAGGTGAAATCGTATGTAAATTTTCATATACTATTTAAAAGTTTTGGCCACGGTTTCCGCCATTTCAAAATAAGTCAAATTCGGTGTGAGTAATATCTATAATTCGAATTTCCCTATAGTTTTCAACTTCAATTTTTTTCTTATTACTCATATTTACACGATTTTTCCTGCGCTTTTTAGGGAGATACTTTGTACAAATTTGTACAAAATATCCGTACATGAACACAGCTGTTGTTGAAACTTGTTCAAACGTCACAGGCAGTATTTTGCAATTTTTGTTTGTATTAAATAAAAGAAGGTTTACCTTTTTCGAAATTTAGATGACAAAAGCAAAAAGTAAGGTATTTTTTATGTTTCGATCCCGGGATCGGATTTTGTCAATCCCGGGAATTTCCGGGACTGAAATTGTCCGGGATCCAGGGATTTGGGTTCCCGGGATTGAAATTACTAATACATACGTATTTATATGATTACAAGCGAGATTATAGTTAAACATTTCGGCTGCGCAAAATGCAGAAATATTCAAGCCACAATATTTCATTGCAATTTTTGAATTCTTTAATCTTTAAAACAAATGTTGAAATGACATGAGTTCATTTATACTAATATGAATTCGTATCCTGAATTGTATTTTATTAGGCGGGATTTTTTTAGACAGTGATTTTTGCGGCTTTTAAAGCGTACATAGTTAAAGTAAAACAACTTTTATATTTTTTTTACTCATATTTTTTGTATTCAGAGGTTCGCCATTGAGAGTGGTTTCAGGGTAAACGCCGAAAAGAAATGTTTTCCGTTGAGTTAGGATTTAGACTCTGCCTTGTGATTTACCGCGTCAACCATTTACCTATGTTTTATACATTCACTCCCTTCTGACCAACACTACGTGAATTCCCCAAAAACCACGCAATCTGGGTCTTGGTGGGTTAGGAAAGGAATAAAAAGTGGAAAACGAAACTCTTCTAATTCACCTACTTAATCTTGGTGATTGTTTGAATAATATTTTCAAATAGTTTTAATAAATCTATCAAAAACAATTTAATTTACAGCACATAAGCACATTTTGTTAAGATGTATGGTGTATTTATGTATATTCACTTCAAGCACAGCGAACCTTTATGATTGCGTATTCGAATACACATGATTCGCATGCAATTCTGTCGCATATTAAGATTAAGTTCAAATCCTAAATATCTTTCCCGGAAACACGTTAACATTGTTCAATATTAAAATTTTATATTTATGTTTGTGCATTAAAAGAATTTATTTTGTAAATGTACAAATATATTGCAACTATTTGAAATGATTGCAGCAAGCAAACAAATTGTTAGCAAGCGTCTGGTCAGACCAATGGGAAATTGGCGTAAGTGGCAATGCCGCATTGATTGCCCCTGTTACGCGACATCTTGATGTAGCCCTGATCACCCCAGCCGGCGCCCCATGAGTTCTTAACCAGCCAGTAGTTCTGATTGCCTTCGTTGCCATAGCCAACCACCAGAACGGCGTGAGTTATGTGATTACCATTGCAGGCGGGCTCGTTGTAGACCCCTCTGGAGTAGAACTGGAACGATCTGTGATCCGCGTCGATGGCGACTGAAATGGGCCCAACGGAAGCCACAGCCGACAGCAAATGGTTCTCATCCCCTCGTCGAATGACCGAATATCCGTGGTCGGTGCTGCCAACATTGTTGCGATTGAAGCGGCACACATTGTCCCTGGCCTCGTACGGATAGGCCCTCTCCGTGTCGATGCCGCGATTATCCTTGATGTACTGGTAGGCGTTGGACATAAAACCACCGTTACAGCCCTTGTTACCATAGCGTCGCGAACAATCCACTAGATTCTGTTCGGACAATGAAATTAGGCGGTTGAATTTGCGGAAGTGTTGACCCTCCAGTGCGCCCGTGGAGGCGAAAGCCCAACAAGAACCGCATCGACCTGAGTAGGCGGAAATTCACATTAAAGCTTAAACTGATTTTTCTGAGGACAATGTACCTTGATTCTTCACTCCGGTGACGGCACCTTTTCCGCGCCAATCCACTGACTGTGGCAGAGTCACATAAGCGGGAGGGACAAAACTCGCGCCCTCAGGGATAATTGCTTCGCTATATTATAAAATACGCAATAATAACTGACGTTCCTGTGCCAACGTTAACATTTCGGTCTGTTCAAACAAACCTTCCGGTGGCGTTGAATCCATTCATCAGTTCGAAGAACTCGTTTTCCAGCAGGTCGGCGAATTCGTTTACAGCCAGTTCGAAGGATACTTCTCCTTTAGCGTACAGCTGATTTTGTTTAGCAATGTACATTTTGTTGTCTGCGAAAATCTTCGAGCGGAACAACTCTTCCTCGGGGCTGTCGTAGACTTTACCGTGCCTCAACTATTGAAGAGCAATAAAATTTAATATTCAGGATATCAGTTCACGTATTTCGTCGAGATTTCGCGGGAGAAAATTGTCACCTTGAAGGCTTCCCATTCTTCCGCCAAAAGATTGCAGGAAAGATATGCATTCGCTACACTTATGAAAAGCACCAAAATCGCTATGCCCCTTACACACATTTCGAATGAATCTGCACAAACACTCAAACAAAGCTAACGAAAATACTCTCAAGTCAGGTTGCCCCACGGATAACTAACGAAAATTGAGAGTGCTTTGCTGGGCTAACTATTGTAGAAGAATGCGAAATGCGTGAAGTCGGCAAAGTGCTCGCGTTTATATACAAAACCCCAGTAACATAGTTCTGCGATAAGCGACATTGCTGGTGTGCACATTACGCAACGTTACAGATGAATATTTCATACATACGCACATGTGTGTGCAAATGCGGTTGTATGTTTATCCAATTTGACTTGGCAAATTAAGGAATTCCCACTACAATACTTTCCCTCAAATCAAAGTACTCGTACAATCAGTTTACAAAGCTACAAACATGAATTCTGAAAGGGCTTTCAAAGCTGCATTACTTTGCAGTGAGACTTTTGTATATATGTATGTACATATGTACTAGGGAGTTTATTCCAGGAAGTTTTAGCAATTCCTGTATTACCGGGATTCGTAAATGAGTAAAGAAAATGTGAAGTTCTTCCCTTATTTCGCTCTTTCCTCACCCCTCCTCACACCCCCCATTTTATTCAGTTATCCTTCCTTTTCAGCCTTCAGCACAAAAGGCTGGTGAGCTTGAGAAACTATCTTTCATAGTTTAGTTTCTAGGCTCACCCTCGAAACCACCCATCCAACATAAATTGTGTCACCAAGGCATTTATACAAATGCATTGAACCAAAATATTTTGAGCAATACCATTAAAATATTCAAAAAATTAAATTACATACAAAAATATTTAAAATAATACTTCTGTTAAGTATTATTTTCTTATTGTTTCTAAGGAAATACCTTTTCAGAGCATTTTGAGTTTAATTAGTAAGACTTGCTCTGTTACATCGAGAGCAAGTTCGTTCTTATTCTGCGCTTGGGAAAACATTATAAATAAATGCAAGCAAATATTTAATTACACTTTGTTTCATAGTTATAGGGAAATATAAATTTTTTGGAAATCCGAAAAACGGCGGAAAATACGCGGCTCCTTGCGCAAGTCTCTACAATACCCCAAAAAACCGTCAGGACCGTCAAGGTTAAACTTTTTCTCGTCAGAGAAGATTACCTAAATAACGGGTAAAGTTATTTTTAGGGTGAATTTTTATTTTAGGGGCAATTTCTGTGGAGGATCCTTAATGGTATGGGGCGCCTTCTCAAGCTCTGGCACAGCACACTTCGCCTTTCCCTCTTGCCGTATGAATAGCGAGGAGTATCAGAGTCTGATAACTGTCTGATAATCAGACAGTGCTAGAAAACCGTTTATTGCCATTCATCCGTAGCTTTCCAGAAAAATAATTTATTTTTCAGCAGGAAAAGCACGAATCCACATAAGCAGGTCCACGAAAACTTGGTTGGAAAGCCAAAATATCAACTGTCTTGAGTGGCCTTCTTGTTCCCCAGATGTAAACCCAATAGAAAACATCTGGGGATGGCTGGCAAGGAAAGTGTATGAGGATTATCGGCAATTTAATACTGTTTCTGAGTTGCAAACTGCGATTTTAGGTACGTGGGAGTCACTGACTCCAGAAATGCTTCTCCAGTATTCGAAATCGATGCCAAATAGGATTTATAGTCTTATTAATAATAATGGTGAAGCAATAAATTATTAATTGAAATTTAAAATGAGCTGTTGTTATAATTTCTTTTCTTAATCCACTTTCCCTATAGCAATGAAACACGTCTTTCGTTACTTTTTGCACACTTGATCAGCTTGCACAAAATATACCGTTAGTAGAAAAAAGTTGTTGTTGTTTTTTTTTAAGGTGACCACGTGGTCGATAAACTGCATCATTAATTTTTTTTAAACACTTGCCGTTTTTCGGATTTCCAAAAAATTACCTAGTGCTCCCCTTGATCTCTTCTCAAGGCTTCTGCAGATCGCATGAAGGGCCAAGAGTAGGAAAGTAAGTTGTAATGGCTGCATCTGTGTGAGATACACTTAGGCCTCCATATGGGCCCGTTGTGATACCACAAATTCCAACCATTTGAAGTGTGTATGCAACACTGTTTTTTCAGCATGGGTTACAACACACATTTCAAACGAATGGGGGGAGAGAGTTTAACACCGAATCTAAACGGCGGTTTTTGGCAATTTTCGTTTCGCATTTGGAGGTTTTACCATTGCCTGCCAAGAGCGCACTTGTGCGATTCTTGAAATACTCATCTGCTTCATGTGGATAGCGATAGAAGTAGACGACTATTTTATCCGACCGAGCTGGGAATCGAAGGGTCAACACTCTAGAGTCAAGAGTACGGTTGCCGCACGCTTGAAAAAAAACCAAGTTTTGAAAGAAAAAATAACCAAACCGGAGGAAAAATATGTTTTTTATTTCAGTCTCTCTTCTTCCTCTCCTTCCTTCCTTTTCTCTGGGACAAAGTTTTATTTTACAAATAGTTTTGCTCGCAGAGCCTGTCAAAGTTGAGCAATTTTCAGAGTGTGAAATAATATCACCAATTTGCACTTTTTAGGTAAAGCTGAAGTTTTAAAATACGGAAAGGAGCAAATTAATTGCAACTTTTTCCACCAGTATCGTAAAAGAAGGCATTTGTAGTAAATAATGAAATATAGAAAAAAAATTTAGTTGTTGTTTTCTTTTCATTGGCACTCATTTGAAGCACTGTTTTTATCACCCTTTTTTAACTTTCGATAGACTTTCAAAAAAAAGGCCATACTTGCCAGAGTTCCGTCTTTGGGAAAATTGTTCACTAGTCTTCTGTGAGTACTGCCCTGAAGAGATCGGGTGCCCGATTTTGCCCGACTGGATTTTACAGCGATTTTTCTGTGGCCACCTCGCGCAATTTTGTGCTTTCGGGTGCGTGCGTACGAACAAGTTCGTCAAGATTTTGACAGTGAATCAATTACACGCGATTATAATCGTTGCCAGGGCATGCAAATTTGGATTTTGGCTTCATTTAAGATGTGATACAAGCTTGCACCTCCATAGTAAGTCGACTTTTTTTTGGCGTACCTATATTGCTGTAAGCTCGAAGAAAAGAGTACTTTTGCTGGATGCGCAGTTCGCACGCACGAAAAACAAGTTGGCTTTCATTTCCGGCAAACAGCTATCATGTATCCTTTGATGTAATGTTTTTGTTTTTAACAAAATACTAACATTGTGTCTGACATAAATTTTGTTTTTTAATTTGAGCAAAACTCAGTCAGTCGCCATTAATCGATCGGCAAACCGTACCAAATTCAATTTTTTCCAGAGTAATGAGGAGTGGTTGGAAAAAAAATGTATTTCGATGCAGGCGATGCATGTAGCATAAGCGATGACCAACCATCGATATAAAAGGCGGCAAAACGAAAGCCGAAAAAGTCAATTCAGAACTGTACGTCATTTACTAAAAAAGGAAGCTTATGAAGGCAACGGAAACAATAACTACCACCCACCTGTCAGAAAATTTGATCATAAAATAAAATAAGGATCAGGAGAAAATGAAAGGCGTTATAATGACAGAAGTTTTACTAGCAAGCCCGGCTCGTGTTAAAATAATAAAAAACAGTATTCCCACCCCACCTAATGTGCTACCGACCAAATATAGTCCTAATGAAGCTTTAGCATTGTTTTTAAACTTAGGATTGTCCAAAGAAAAATTGAGTTTTTACGTAAATTTTTCGAATTCTGGTTTTAATTTTGAAAGCAAAATTAATGAATTTTTACTTTAGTTTACTTTTAATCTTTTTTAATGTATTTTCATTAATTGTGCAACTAAAATTAAACATTGTTGCGCTGATTATTCTTATTTACAGTAAGCCGAACTTTGACAAAGTATTACGTAGCACCCTGTATCTCGATTGAATTTATTTTTTGGAATACAATAGCCTGATTATTCTTATTTACAGTAAGCCGAACTTTGACAAAGTATTACGTAGCACCCTGTATCTCGATTGAATTTATTTTTTGGAATACAATAGCCCAATGAATTTCTTATCAACAGCAACAAAAGTTTTTCAAATATCTCTATTCGTTCAGAAGTTATGATTTTCGCAACCTAAAATGCCAAATTGAGCCACTGTGCGCCGTAGCTCAGCTGGCTAGTGCGTTGGGCCGCGAGTGAAATGCGACGCTCGAACCCACGTTCAAGACTCCGTTGCTAACACCGAAAAAAAAGAAATATAACAATTTTTCTTTCGGTGGCTGTCCTCTCATCAGAAAATGGCAAACATCATTAAAAGCTCCCAGCACGCCGTTCGGAATCGGCATAAAACTGTAGGTCCCTTCCAAACTTGTACAAATTCGAACGCACAACACGGATGGTTGCGAGTAGCAGTGCCTTAGTCTCGTAATCGGGCTGTCGTGCCAGTCAATTATTATTGTTATAATTATGTAATCAGTGTTCGGACCTGAGAAATGCTAAATCGTAGTGACAGCTGAACTGCAAAAAAGCGTAGCAAAACCAAAATTTGTGGGTTTGAAAAAAGCCGAAAATGCCTTTACTACTTTTAAATCACACAAATTTAAAAGGCTCTACAACCGTAAGTCGGTTTTGGCTGAATTGTAACTTGTAACGTAACTGATTCTGTTTCGTACTTGCTGGTGCCAGTAAGAAATTCCAAGCGTTCACAGTATCTCTAGCACCTGATTGCTTTAATGGTTATTTTTGCGTAATGCACCGATGGGTATCGTCACGCGAAGAGGACCGAAGGTCTTCCGAAAAATCTTTCTCTCGTACGCTTTCGAAGCACATTCATCGGCGGTGGTTGCTAGTGTCCAATATTCTCCCATGCAACCGGATGGGGATGATAGCGCTTCATTAATACCTGCAATTGGTAAATTTTTTTTCTAAAGTAACAATCGATTAAAGCGCCCTTCTCGTCTAATAATATCTAATAATTTCGGGAAGGGAAAAAGTCAGATGAAGTCCTGCAGCTTGATTGATGGTGTTCATGCAATCTTTGACCAGATGCACTTGTGCTTTATTGCGTTCAATACACGTTTTACTCAAAAGAATGAATTACAAACAGTTAAATGTTAACTTAATAATATATGTTAGCCACATCTCTTAGGCTCATTTTTCGAGTTAAAATTTCCAGATGCATTTTACGTAGACTGTACAGTGATATCTACAATAAATATTGTTACAATGTTTACTATTTGACTACTTCTACAGAAATGAAAAACTATTGGTAATTATTGCTCCTGAAGCATATTTATCCTTTCGTGTCACTTTAACTGAAGTTTGTTTCTTACACTAGCGGATAACTGGCAGAGGTTGCAATGCCGCATTGATTGCCTCTGTTACGCGACATCTTTATGTAGCCACGGTCACCCCAGTAGATGCCCCACGAGTTCTTAACTAGCCAATAGTTCTGACTGCCTTCGGTGCCATAGCCAACCACCAAGACAGCATGGTTCAGCTGATGCAGGCCGGCAGTGCAGGCCGGCTCGTTGTAGACGCCACTGGAGTAGAACTGGAACGATCGGTGTCCTGCATCGATGCCGACCGATATAGGACCAACTGAAGCGGCCGCCTCTTGCAAGACGTTCTCATTGCCACTTTGAATACCCGCATATCCGTAGTCGATGCCTCCAATTTGATTGCGATCAAAGCGGCACACATTTTCTTCGGCCTCGTACGGATAGGCCCTCTCCGTGTCGATGCCACAATTATCTGTGATGTACTGGTAGGCATTGGTCATGGAGCCTCCATGACAGCCATGGTTGCCATGTCGCTTCGAGCAATCCACCAGGTTCTGTTCGGACAATGAAATTAATGTATTGGTTTTGCGGTGTTGTTGGCCCTCTAGTGCGCCCGTGGCGGCAAAAGCCCAACAAGAACCACACGGACCTGGGTGGACGGAAATTTGCAGAAATTTAAAGCTACGTCAATCCGATTTACCAGAACCGGGTGTACCTTGGTCCTTCACCTCGGTGACGGCACCTCTTTGGCGCCAGTCCACTGTTTGTGGCAGCGTCAAGTAAGCAGGTGCTATGAAGTTAGCACCCCCGGCGACTAATGCTTTGCTGTTGAGTAAAACGGGCACAGATGTGAGGCGTCTTTTAACTTTCTAACATCTACATTTTTCTGTTTGATCGAACCTTGTGGTATAGTTGTAACCGTTCCTGAGTTCTGAGAACTCCTGCTCCAGCATGTCGGCATATTCGTTAACTGCCAGTTCGAATGATACTTCGCCTTTGGCGTACAGCTGATTGTGCTTGGCGATGTACATTTTGTTGTCCAAGTAGATTTTGAAACGGATCTGTTCTTCTGCAGCACTATTGTAGACCTTGTTATGTTCCAACTATTGGGCACAAATCACATCCGCAATTAGTAAAAGTACATAAGTATATTTCTTAGCTCCTACTCAATTTATCGTCCTCAGCTCGGTAAACCTAGTAAAACCTAAAAGCCACATAAAGCGATACATTAAAATTTAGTCAGCAAAAACAATCACCTTGAACGTTTTCCACTCTTCTGTCAGGACATTATTGAAAGAAAATGCATCAGCTAAGGCTATTAAAACCATCGAATGCGCTACGTCCGTTAACCGCATTTTTAACGGATTCGCTCTAAACACACAAAAGTCTTCACTCTCGTTTTCTGCCCGGTGCCTAAATGGAGCGAACGCGACTTGGTTTTAGTAATGCAGAAAGGTTAATGAGAACGCAAAGCGCTGCCAAATCAGCAAAGTCTCCGCTTCACGATTTCGCAATAGCAAAACCATGCGATAAGGCTGCACTTTACGAATGATAAATACATGCACATAGGTATAGCACTCGTACCTACACACACAATTTAACTATACGAGTACCAGTGGCGCACACAGGATTTAATTTGGGGGTTTTGCGTACAACTTTTGAGCCGAATGCCATTCGAAACCATATATTGTACCAGCAACTTTTGGGTTTTGGGGGGCTTTGCACCCCAAAACTCCCCCTGTGACGAGTATGTATGTATACTTATGGACAAAAAAACACAAATTTGTAGATTTAAGTGTAAAACCCCCAGATGCGAGTATCGGTGGAAGAACGAACGCGACTTCATGCTTTTGTGAAAATAAAATCTATAAACCGTCGAGTAGATCCTCTTAACCCTTAAACACCAAATGTTTTCTCATTTAGTGGATTCGGGTATTTCTCGCGGTTTTATCAACCTGTAATGAGTTTCAGGTTTGCATCACATTCAATGCATCACATCAATTATCTTTTGCCGCATTTTCATTTTGATTTTTTTTCACCCGACATTTAATCGCTAACCATATTGCGGTTAATACTTGAAGCAGTGGGATTTTTAACGAATTGTTTCTAAGTTAGAAAATACTCAAAATTCTTGTACAAAATCATACTTAAAATAAAACTTACCTACATATGTGCTGGATATTTAATTTATTACAAAAAGGATTTAAGGATTAAAGGTTGTTCGGTGCTGTAGGTTGGTTTAGGGTGTAGTGTGACTAGGGAAGTGTAGTTTAGGGAAGTGTGATAAATTGGTTGATGGTTAAAATTCGACTTTTAGAAAACAAAAAAACAGTCAAAACAAGTATCAATAGATGGGATGGCATCCTTCGATAGCCAAATGTTCAGTTAAAATTCAATAAATTTATGCTATTGAGATGCTTAACCTTCGCCTTACTAAAGATGATCCCAGGCACTTCCGCCGCTATTTTGAGCAGAACTCACAATAAATATATAATAATTTAGAAATTTATTTCATACTTCAGTATTTAGTATCTTCCTCTGGCGATAGTTCGTATTTCGAAAAAAGGCCTAACTTTAATGATTTATTTTGAGACTATAGAAAATATTAGAAGATTTCTTTCCAGAGGGTTTATTGAACACATAATGAGGTACGCAAAAAAAATGTATCGTGAGTTTTAATCAAAATGGTAGCGAAAGCGCCTGGGATCACCCAGGTACATTTGTATAAAAAATGACAAAATTCAAGTTCAACATGAACAAAATTTCAAAAAAAAATGTTTTTTCATGTTATTGAAAATTAACTTCAAATTTGTGCAGATATTAAACATGAATATTAAAAAGATCACCCGGGTGGGTATAAGTAAAGCGAAGGTTAAATCCAATTTCAAGAATTTCAATGAAGATTTTGGCTTATCTTTTGATCTACGGTGATCGCGGATTCAGTTGGCTAATACTTTGGTCATCATTTATGTTCTGACAATCGTTTTTAAATCGCTTTTACCACTTATGAACTCCAGCACGGTATAAACAAAAATCACCATAAACTTGGTCCATCAATTTAAATGCTTTGGTTAAAGTTTAAACATTTTTAAAACAATAATTAATATTGGATCTTTGTTCGATGCACATTTTTGTACGATGACACAAACATACTTCCACTTCAGATGCAATAACTTCGCTTTCAGTCCACCAAAATTCATGAAATTTTTACTAAAAATCAGGGAAAAAATTTAGTTTTTAATGCATTAAGTCACATAAGCCACAACAAAATGCCCTATTTGAAAAGTGCACTTTACTTTAAAAAACATGTAATACTAAACTGGCAAAAACATTTTTTTAAAACCCCCCCATGACCAATTTCTGGCTACGCCCCTGATCCACAGTGATTCGACTCCATACAACCGCGGGACCAAATTAGAAGGAGTGGTCCGTTCTTCATAAAATTTGGTATACTAGTTAATCATCATTTTTGTTAAACTTTTGTAGTTTGGCAATGAATTGAATGTGCAATTTTCGTAATTTTTGGTGAGCTATAGCAACAAGTATGTTGGTTAAATTTTTCAGATTATACATTTAATCAGTTTCGTCAACATTGATAATTGCAAAGAGTAACAGAAATTGTCGTATGACCCTTTAGTTTTGCAATAAAAATGATAATAATAGACGTATGTTTTGCATTGGTGCAGTTTTTTCATTTTTCACACTGATTGCATACTTTTAGGGATAAATAAAATATATTTTGTCGAAAAATAAGTGTTTAGACCACTTTTCAAATTGAATTATTTTCTGAGATCGGAAGATATCGGAGAATGTGTTTACATTGTTCGATAAAGGAATGGGAATGGGAAGGGAAGAATGCTTCTTAAAACATAAAAAAAACCAGGAACATGCTTTCACATACTTTTTAGACATTTTCCTCTAAGTTTTGCCAATTTTCAGATTTTTAATTTAGAAAAATATTTTAAATTATAAGTGAAGTAAAAGCCTCAGCTTTGCAAATTTTGAGAAAACATTAAAAGCGAAAATGACCACATCATTTCTTAATCTGTATTGAAAGTTTTAGCAACTTCTTGGTAACCATGTGTTTTTACAATTTTTTTTCTCAATAGACTAAAAAACAGAAAATATGTGTTTACATATTTTTGTGAAAAAAGTTTCAACTTTGAGCCGCTTTTGCACACACACTAAATAATTTTTTGCACAGGTTTTTTGGGGTTTTCTTAGTTGGAGTTTTACCTTTCAAATTACATCAAATCGTTAAATTCTGAGACTTTAAATTGTTTGAATTTTGTCTATGGAACGAATCTGCACAGTGATTCTGTCGAACACTGTCTAAAATTTTAAATTTATGAATGCAGTATAATTCTTATATTCCATTAGAAGATTACATAAAATATTGGAATTGAAAATTTTTTAGTATAGGATTTGTCACCATTTAAAATCTTTGTTGCGACTGTGAGGCTTACTTCTGGGAATTAGGGTTAAGTTGCACGACCAAATGATATTTACACTCTTCAAATTGTTTGGCTCAATAAGTAGTGAAGTACAGTCCTTAAACAACTGACTACAGTCCTGATAAACTGCGTGCAGACTCGATTCTCGCAAAAGAACCAGTCTTCTTATTGACCTGAAAGCCAAACAGACGAATAAAACTCGTATAATTTGTTAACTTTTAAAAATATCCATTGTACGAGCATTAATGGCAATTTGTCAACTCCACTAAAGTTGGCGGATAGTCGCACACAATATGTACAACATGTTTTTTTTTAATTAGTGTGCGCGGCTTCGGTTGGTATTATCGCGAAATTTATGAATGCGCATGAAGAGTATGAATAGTATTTTCAGGCTATTAGTTAGCTGTTTTGTTAGCCAACTTTTTGTTTGTCTTCAGGACGCTCTTTTTTTGTTTTCCCGCTGAGCCTTCCTGCGCTGCGGTCGTGTCGGCATTTGGCTATTGTCGCCTAGTTGGCCTTATTATTCGGTTATTTATTTATTTTCATGACTACGTTTTTGCTTTGCTGTTTCCACAGGGCGCTGCAGTGCGCCAGCCACGACAACCATTAATGCCACTTTTGTTGTTTCTGCTTTGCCAATATGACCTTTTGTGTTTTGCTGGGAGGGCGGTGTGTTAATGTGCCACTTGTTGATTCTTTCGCACAAAAGTAACAAACACGAGAATACGACGAAACGGAGACAGCTCATGGGAAGTTTGCAACTCATGGAAAGCCCTTCACTACTTATGACCGTTTGCTGTTATGACTGCTAATAACTGTTCTTCCTGCTGTATGTTTGTCGGTTTTCCGATTACAATGAGAAATTACTTAAATGATTTTTGGAAGAAAAGAGATTCTGACTTACGGATTTACCGCACCGATCGATATTGAATTACATATTTAGTAGAGCAACGCCACTGGGAAGAAGACAGGCGTCAACACTTACATAAATTTTACGTACATTTAATCTTTAATTTACTAACATTAACACAAACACGTTACAGAGCAGATCTGATAAATACGCCTGTGGGTCGATGACATTTGTTGTGATTTTGGAATTAAATTCGTTCAAGGTGTATTAATAAGGTGATGGCACTACTGCAAAAACAAAATTCCCATGTATTTTGTTAGTGCTTTTGGGCATCCTCGTTGTCAAAATCAAATCAAAACACAAGCAACACAAAAACAATTTTACCAATTTTTGACAATGAGGATGCCCATTCGCGAAAAATCAAAAGAAAATGAGAAGAAAGCAAAAGAAAATGAGAAGAAAAAAGTGTAATCAGCTGTGTTGCCACCACTACCTTATTAATGTGCCTTGAATTCGTTCACAACTCAACTTGGTTTTCTCAAGAAAACTTTGCAAAACATCAAAAAAATTGTTTATCATTCGTCTCTCAAGACGGCCGAAAAAAGCATTTAAAAAAAAATGCAAAAAATTCATGGTCTACTGCAAATTAATTTACAAATCAGCCTAAAGCTTATGCTTAGCATATTCTATGTATTGTAGGGTACTTATTAAGTCGCTGTGGTAAGCGCAATCGTTTTAAATTGTACTAGCAGGGCATCGTGGCTTTGCACGCAAGTTTAAAGTCAATGAGGTCAATAAATCTGGTTCTTCTTAACCTTTCGTTGATCAGTTAGATTTTTATAAAAAATATACTTATCCAATTGTTTCTCATTTGAAGTGCCTTAACCATTAGTTAAAATCAATGGGCACATTAAACAATGTTTCCCCATACAAACTTTTAACCCATCGTTGACCCCGTCAGATTTTTATTTTGGAAAAAATAAAAAAACACGTATCGAATTATTTCACAGTTTAAGTGCTTTTACTAAGTTAGAAATCAGAAGATCCATAAAATCTTGTTTCTCGATACAAACTTTTAACCTATCCTTTTAACCCTTGAACTTTTGTTTTTCAAAAAAATGAGAAACGCGTGTAAAATTATTTTTAATTTCAAGTATTTTCACTAACATGGATGTCAATAGGAGCAACGGTTCATGGTTTTTTCGTAGTCTTTCTGTATACAAACCTTAACCTTTGGTTCACCCCGTTAAATTTTGATTTTCGAAAAAATAAAAAAATACGTGGCAAACTTTTTTTATTTAAAGTGTTTTCACCAAATTTGAAATCAATAGGCCCATTAAATCGCGATTCTTCATACAACACCTTACCCATGTTTTGCCGTTTTAGACCCCAAATTTCAAAAATGCAAAGCTTTCATAATTTTGTTCATAGAAAGTGAGAATAAAAGCGATGCAATTGCAAAAAGTGAGTCAGAGCAAGAATTTTGATTTGACAAGCAAGAAAATCTCCCAGAAAGAAGCTTATACTACGTTTACATTGAACCCAAATGCGTAGTTTCGAATGAGTCATTTGAAAGTGTTTACATTGCCTCATTTGCATTGCATTTGCATTTTGTTTGGCAGCTAATGTCAAATGCGCAATGCTCATGTCCTCTTGCCGCAGCTCATAGATCAGCTCTTAGTTAGTTTGCGGTTTTGGAATGATGAAGATATGGGTATAAAAAATCAAAATGTTCCCCTTTAAACTATTTTTTTCTTTTTTGAACTTTCAGGGCCAAAATATGTCAGTGTTTTATTCTTCTCTCTTTATTGGTTTAGAGCTAATAAAATAAGTATCCATTCGTAAGCAACAATTTAGTATGGAAAATAGATAGAAAAAGATCGAAAAATAAAGTGTTGATGTATTATACCTCATATGTATTATTTGTTGACATATTTTGGCTCTGAAAGTTCAAAACAGAATTTAGAATAGAATTTAGAAAAAAAAGCAGCAAGTTTCCCCTTTCATTTAATGCCCAAATCTTCACCATTGCACAACCGCAAATATAAAAAAAAACAAACATCTTTGAAATGTGTATATCCTTCAAATTTTAAAGTCCTTTTAAAAGAACTCCTGATCAGTAAATGAAAAACTAAGTATGTCATATGGTATATGATCTTTTGCATGATTTGAGAATCAAACGACACAAGCAATGAGTGTCTCCTTCTTAACACGTTCGCGGACGTGAATGCTATAGCAGTCATTTTCATAGTGATGCAAAATGACGTGAATGCTATAGCATTAAAATTTTAAAGCCAATTTTTATTCATTTATATTTTTATAAACTTTAATTTTTGTAATGAATATACATTTCAAAGTAATTAGCAACTGATTCATCAAGTAGTTTCATATTATTTTATTTTTTTTCGGTGTACAGTGAAATTCTTCATAACTGGACACTCATCATCGCAGTGGTTTTGTCCGGTTAAGGGAGATGTCCGCTTATGGGGGAGGGGGGGTGCACAACAAATTAGTTAAAATTGTATCCAAGTGTTTCTCGTTTATTTATTTAATATTTTGGACGAATTTATGAATATTGAATATTTTATTAATATTTATTACATGTATAGGTAAAGTACACACATTGTACAAGTGTTCACATTTTAGTACTACTTTGGTTGAAAAAATTTTGTAATGGTTGATTGCCTAAACCAGTGGCGCTCACAGGCAGGGTTTTTGGGGTTCAAACCGCCCCCCAAACACAAAAAATGCTGGTACAAAATATGGTTTCGAGTGGTATTCGGCTCAAAAGTTGTACGCAATCTCTTCACCCAAAAATAAAATCCTTTGTGCGCCACTGGCCTTAACACTGATTGATTTAATTTCAAATATTCATTTTCAAATAAGAGAGAGATTTGTAGGTATTATAGGGTAGTACAGATTCTTAAAAACTGGTTGGGCATATTTCTGAATTTTGTCCGTTTATGAGAGATTTTTTAATCAAAATGGTTTGAAGTAAAGTGTGGTACCGCGTCCAGTTATTATACATATATACACGAAGAGAGAACTACTGTTGAATAAATAAAGTTATAAAAATATAATAAACCTCTTCTTCTCATGTTTTCTATGAATGACTGCTATAGCATTCACGTCACTCTAGTTGACAAATTTGATCTATATCGTCGTGAATGCTATAGCATTCATTGTGTATAACGGTTAAAATATGATAATCTGACAACTCTAACAATATATGTGTAATCAGATTTCAGATAGTGCTTATAGTTTCCACAAAAATAGCCTGTCTATTTTTGCAGCTCACTGAAATTTTTACTGTCCGCGAACGTGTTAATTGTTCCGCCACAATTTTAGGCAGGCAGATTTATAATACCAACAATCTCTTTTCACAAACGTTCAGCATAATTGAGACAGAAGTTAACTAAACATTATGAAATATTTATTTCCACAAATTTCACATTTCGGCTTTATCTCACGAGTGTGCCAAAATGAGTGCTACAACGAACTGTGTGGCCCGTTTTACTTTGCGTATAATTTTAAAAGAATCCGACACTCAAAAATTGCTAATATTCTTACAGAAAATGTTGCAAGGAAAGCACAATACGAAAAGGGTAAAAGGCACATAAGCACGCTTGTATAAGTATTATGTGTATCTGAAAAGCTGCGCCGTAATGATGATAAAGGTTCCGGCAGCAATGAAAAGGGACGCACAGCACCCGCGCCCGGTCTGTGCGCTCGTCAAATATTCCGATTGACATTTGCTTTGAAATTAATGCATCTTTTTAGTGTGATATTATCATAAAGACAAAAACAACAGCAACAGCAACAGCTAGGAGAGCAGTGGCTGACGTTGAACTGTGAGCATAAGTGCGGCACGTGACGTGGCAGCAAATGTCGAGCTTAAGCTCAGCCTGTCGTCGATTTACATATTGTGGCGATAATGCATTCCGCGCTGCGTAATACGCGATTGTGTTGCTTGTAACGATTACGCATTCCGCTCGGCGTCACACACAATTGCGCAGCAGAGTAACGATCATGCATCTCGCTCTAGCACAGGCGACATGTCACAGCAACACCAACTGGACGGGCATGTGTCGGCCGTAACAACATTGCCTCCTTTTAGGGGGCATGGAACATTCGAGAACGATTCGCGCTCTGGTCAGGCAGCAGAGAACGGCAACGGGTGATTGCAGAAACGTTCATACGTAATCAACACCCTAAAAAAAATGCCTTTGCGTTCAACCGATCAAACATGCTCAAACACACATGTTCGATGTTGATTTTAAATCAATCGAACCATGTTCTTCTTGTTTGCTCTGTGATTATACTCAGCGGTTGTCTTAATACCAATCGTTTCGGGTGTTTGCTCGTTTGGCTCAACAATGATTATTTTGATTAAGAACAAAACGCAACATGCACAAATAAACGCGTACGAGTTTTTGCATGCGCTGGCAGAGAAGGAGAAAAATAGTGAACCAAACAGATGAAAAAGCAAAATAGTTTTACAACAAACAAAATCATATTTATTTTCATTTCTTTGTCTTAGATAAAACTAAGTAATGAGTATTCAACAAAAAATTAACATAAATAAAGGAACAATTTAAATTCATGTTTTATTACATTAAACAATAAATACTTATACTCGTATGTTGATAAAATAGGGTTTTAATTTTTAAAATGTTTGTAGTATGAGTTCAGAAATAATAAGCTGTCTACAGATTTCGGCCGAAGACGGTTTCTCTTTTCGGTGATTACATTGCCAGCCAATGAAAAACTTCGTTCAGCGGTTGCACTACTAGCCGGAATTGAATGAACTTGCAGTGCAAGTTTAGATAAACGTGGATAACACTTTTCATTTAATTTCCACCATTTAAGTACATCAAAGTCATCAGTTATTACAACATTTTCCTTACAATATCTATGTATCTTCTCTGTAGGTGTTTCTGCAGTGGTCAATGTTGGCTTTTTAAACAAGTCAGGGAAAAAGAAATGAACATCTTCACATGGCGATTGATTTGTAGATTGTGCATTTGAGTTTATTGGAAAACTGCTTTC
Source organism: Melieria crassipennis (assembly GCA_963668005.1). Taxonomy (NCBI): domain Eukaryota; kingdom Metazoa; phylum Arthropoda; class Insecta; order Diptera; family Ulidiidae; genus Melieria; species Melieria crassipennis. The sequence continues at coordinate 31,346,741 of OY764963.1, read as the reverse complement.
AGTAAATGAAAATTGCGAAGCAGAATCAGAAGAAAGTGTACATGGATTGATTGGAATAGAACAGGATGATGAAGATGTGAAGGTATTATTATGTAAATTATCAATTTGGGAAATGCAGAAGTTTTTTACATCACTTAGATCGGTTGGTTGTATGTTTAAAGCTGGTGGATATAAAAAGAAAGCAGTTTTTTGCCATAAACTCAGATTTGCAACCCATGTTTTTTCAACATAATAGATGATTTTTTCTTTCAATGACAAAATGGAAGGTACGTCTGAATCTTTAGGCCCACACAGGTGCTTAATTTTTTTAATTGACGGTAATATGAAACACGCAGAGGGAGAGCTGCAAAGTTGCAATTTCTTAAATATAGTTTCAAAGTCCCTGCATAAGTCAACTAGCTGTTTAAGCGTTGAAATATTTATAAGTAATAATCGTTGGCTTTCTTCCTTCTCTTTGAGTATTTCGTTAATTTGGAACCAGTTGTCTACTATAGACCTAAACATTGTAAAATTGGAATTCCAACGCGTGGGACATTCGTTTTTTAAAGAAGTTTGTAACTAGTGCTGCAAGTTGGCTTTTTTGAAAAATTTAACAATTTTTTTGCACGCCTCTACAAGTTCTGTAAGTTCTGCGGTTTCCTTAAAGGAGTGTTCCAGGACGTTCGCAAACAAATGACTGCTGCAGTTTAAACGAATGTTCTTCTCCAAGGCTTTCACAACGTTTGACCCCCTGTCTGTTATGAACTTAATTTTCTCCATGTTGCTTATACCGAACTCACCAAACAATGTGTGCAACTTACTATAAATGTTGGCACCAGTTGAACGCTGGAAGTCCATTGATTTCATCCCCAAAACGATGTCATAAAGTTTCAAATCCTTTTGGTAGTATAATGTCACTCCCAAAAAATGTCTGTGAACGTAATTGTCTGTCCATTTTGTTGTCTTGAATTGTCTTGAATTCAACAACTTGAATTGTTGAATTGTAATTGTCTTGAATAACAAATAACAAATCCATTAATTAAAAACTTTGCGAGATTTGCAAAGCCTGCACCATTGACGGCTGAAAATGGTTGGCAATCCTCAGTAATCCATGAAACACATGTATCGATTACGCGTTTTTTATCGTCTGGTGTAACTGTTTTTACATGCTTCAATTCCTTAACTGATTGACAGCACTTATGACGGGTTAAATTTGACGATTGTTTTGGCGAATACTTGAGGAGTTTATTACATGTGCGGCAGTATAAATATCCATCCAAAATCACTCCATCCTCCTTTATTATTTCCGATAGTACGCTCCATATTACACTTCTCTCCTTACGTCGCGGCTCCAAGGTGTAAACACTTTTCGCAATTTGCTCTAACACAAAAGCTTGGCCGTCTGACATTTTTTCTTGAAATGTGAAATGTCTGCTTGACCATTGAAACAACTAAATGCAAATAATTCTTTGATTCCTCATCACCTTTGGTTCCTCCTCATACGAATTGCAACGCCAACGCACGTTGGTTCAAACAGGTTACAAGTTCGATAAGCCGACTCACACTCACCCGAACGAACGTTCGCCAATATGATTCTGATTATATTCAACGCTTGGCTGAGTTGAAGGCACATTAATAAGGTAGTGGTGGCAACACGGCTGATTAAACTTTTTTCTTCTGATTCTCTTTTGATTTCTTCTGATTTTCTTTTGTATTTTCGCGAATGGGCATCCTCATTGTCAAAAATTGGTAAAATTGTTTTTGTGTTGCTTGTGTTTTGATTTGATTTTGACAACGAGGATGCCCAAAAGCACTAACAAAATACATGGGAATTTTGTTTTTGCAGTAGTGCCATCACCTTATTAATACACCTTGGCTGAGTTGAGTGATTAAATGTGATCAAAACATGTTCGATCAGCCGACTCACACTCATCCGAGCGACAGGTTCGCCAACACGACTCTGATTATATTCAACACTGAGCTGAAGTGAGTGATTAAATGTGAGTAAGAATTTTAGTGTATGATGAAATCAAGATAATAGTGATTTTTGCAGTTATCTGTCTGGCAGGTATAAAAGTTCGACGCAGCGCAGCGGAGAGTCCGTTTTTAATGAGCGACGGTACAATGCTTAGTAAATAAGTGAAGTGCAAGTAACTAGTGAACAAAAATTGTAAATAAAGTGACTTCTTGTGGTAAACTACGTTAAAGAATTCGAAGTGTTTTATTTTGGGCACAATCCAGTGAAACGAATTCAATTCTGCAGCCGCGCATACATTCACGCATACGTGTGCTATAGCGACTATCTGCCAAGTCTGCTTGTGCCCGTCGATTTTAATTCGCTGGCTTAAATGAAAGCCTGCATATCTCACCAACACAGACTGTATATTTCCAAGTGAATTGCACAAACTGACCGAAGTGACACCATTAGGCCGATGTTATGCTGCCGGTCACGGGCACCGATCACGGATAAAATTGTTGTTGCTTCAATGTCATTTTCTCTTTTACATTGAAGCAACAATAATTTTATCCGTGATCGGTGCCCGTGACCGGCAGCATAACATCGCCCTTAGCAGAGCGGCAGCGGTGGTCGGAAACAGCGTTGATTTGTCGCGGATGGCAGTTAATAACTGTGTCGCCGTAGTGTTAGTACGAACATTATGGCAGCATCCTCGCGCTGTCTGGCACGGATAAACAGCAAGCAACATTGTTTACGTACGCGTGCTTTCCGACATTGCCATATTTGCACTTTATCCGCGTGAATATGCCAAATTGTAGAAGTAACCAGCTTATGTATCTTCTGTCTTCTAGTTGAGTGCTAGCAGCCCCAGCTGTGTTTGGCGAAATTACACTTTGGTATTTGAACTGGTCGGTCGGCGTTGTTGTTCTATAGCTATTATTATATTGTTGTCAATCTGCGAACAACCCCCTTATGTACTCGCGCCCGCTCTCGGCAAACTTTATTTTTACATATTTACGTACGAGAGCATCCAGCTTACGAATATGTGATATAGGGGCGGCTAGTTGTTTGCTTACTTAGTTTATAATACTAGGAGAATACGCTTATAGAGACCGGGAGTTAAGCGCTCGCACCGCCTACACTGCGCTCGTATTTGCGTGTACATATACCAATGGCGCACGCAAGGGGGTGTTGAAAAATTCTTTGTTACACTTTGTTTGTTAAAAAATGGTGGTTGGCAAATATGATGCCAAGTGGTGGGGTTGAATAGTGAAAACCCCCCCTGTGCGCGCCCCTGAAATATACCAGAACAATTTAGGTGAAATTTATTTCAACCGTACTTATAGTTCCGCCACGATGGACAGTTGTGGAATGATAAGCAAACAAATAAACGCTTGCAAGAAAACTAAAAATAGGGGAACAAATAGTTTTTACCAAAATCACTAAATGAGAACGAAAATGTCAATTCACAGTAGCAGCCAATGGCCAATTCGAAGCATTTCAACGGATTTTTGCAGTTGGCGATTCGTTGACTTTATTCGTCAATATCACAGAATATGCAGTATGCTGGTTCCAGCAGAAAATAGAGACCAAACAGCGAAAATTAGGACGATTCTGTAAACTGCACTGTCGCGTAGAATGTATGAAAGCATACCGAGAGGAATTTTTAACTTTAAAATCAAATAAAACACTGACGAATTTGTAGTATTGGCGTTATTGCATAGATTTGTATGACATTAATGTTTGAATATAATTAAGACCAAGGCGAATTTATATAGGTGACCTCGTTGAATCAGCTGATTTGATTTTTTTGTGGTGGAAAAGGTTTAGATTGTCAAAATGCCTGTGTAAAACTGTGACAGTTTAAAAATGAAAAAAGAAAGCTTTGTTCTGATTGGCTGATTTTGACAATCTAAACCCAGAAAACAAAATACATTGAAATTTTGTTGCTGCCCTTACGCTATCACCTGTACGAATTCGCCTTGATTAAGACTATAAATTTTAGAATTTTAATTTTAGTGCACTGTGCGACTACGTTTTCAACACCTGCAACCATATATCAGTTGTCATTTGCGAATCCCAATCACCGGGAATTGTTAAATGAAACACAAAAGTTTCGCATATGCCGACAGCGGCATATGATACAAATTTATTGTATAATCAAAATTTTCTTTTAGACTTTCTTTTTTTTTCGAATTTTATAGGGTTCCTTTGCCGCAGCTTTTTACAAAGGAATGTTAAAATTCCAAATTATTATTATAGTTCTTTCTTGGTAAAATCAAAAATATGTTGTTTTTTTTTTTACTTCTACCGAACCTCGTTTTTTTACAGTACTGCCACATGTCTAAAACAAATGTTTAAATTGCCGCTGCGAAGCACTGTGGCTCGGTTTGCCATTTTTCTTTCTTGGTAAAATCAAAAATATGTTGTTTTTTTTTACTTCTACCGAACCTCGTTTTTTTACAGTACTGCCACATGTCTAAAACAAATATTTAAATTTCCGCTGCGAAGCACTGTGGCTCGGTTTGCCATTTTTCGTTGCAAAAATCATAACTTCTGAACCAATAAAGATATTTAAAAAATTTAAATTGCATCTGAAAGTGTAATATCCAAGCTTGACCAAATGAGCATAAAAACAGGGTGCCACAGTAACAGGGGGCTTTAAAATTCGTTGCCAAAGTTAAGATTTACTAAAACTTCATACTAAAATTAAATAAATTTTTTGTTTGCATTAAAAAAGAATTTTTTTATATATTTGTTCTAATAAATTAATATAATTTCTTGTTTCATACGTAATTTTTTCCAAAAATTTTTATTTTTTTTTAAAGTTAGATGTTTTCAAAATCGCTATCTACGCTGGAAGGAATGTCTAATAATGAAACCATTTCTAAGCTATAAGTATCTGTAAGTCTTTTTTGTGATCTTACAGATCTCATAGATGAAATAACTGGATAAGAAGAGACTGCTAACATGTTGAAAAGGCCTTCATTTTGTCTAGATCGTTATATTGCAAGTGTTCATACATCTATACCTTTTGTAGTCCTTATTTTTGCATTCTTGAGCTTCTTCAGACAATTCCCCAATTGGTAAGCACTGGTATTCTATTAAATCCTTTCCATGTGCTAAAATTGTATGTACCGTAGGAGTAAGTTTCTTCTCTGATTAACTCAATCGAGGCTGCAATCGAGTCTGCTAAACTTCAGTAAAGAAATAGACTGCGCTTGAACCAGATTTAAGTTAAATAGGCGGTGCCACGCCTCCTTGTTTGATACCCGTACCTTTCCCTCTGTCGAAAGATATGAATAAATGGTGTGTTCGTACTTAGTTTCATTGCTGTGCGACATATAAGTCAGCAAAATAGTTGGGTCACAAAAAATGACCCGACGTTATACCAAATTTCAATGCTGTGCGCCTTACAATTTCAAAGATATTCCATTATTAAGATTTGGCTTGTATAGGTGGTGCCACACCCCCTCGCCCAATACCCGCCCCATTCCCTCTGTCGAAGGACATGACTAAATAGTAAGTTCGTAGTGAATTTAATTGATGTATGACTTATGGTTCCAACGTTATCGTCTGAAAATTATCAGAATTCACGGTCAAAAATGAGAGGGATTTTCCGACTTTTCCAATAGATTTTCCGGAATTTTCTTTTCGCACAAACCTGAACTGACTCAAGACGAATCCAACAAAGAAAACTTCATTGAGTATGAGGTACCTTCCTACGGAAGCTCGAGAATTTTTGCAGCTTCAAGGTCAACGGCAGACCAGATATTGCTGCTGCTAATGGCGTTGTGGTTGGACTTAGAATGTTTTTGCTATGTTTATGCAGTAAATTGATTTAAAATCTTAAAATATAGTTATATTATTTATTATAGTTATATTATTAATTTTTCAATACTTATTATAATTAAATATTTTTAAATCTATCTAAATCAAAATGATTTATTTATTTATTAATTAATTTACTAATTAATTATTATTTATTATTATTATTAATTAATTATTTATTTATTAGTTATTCTATTGTTACGAAAATACCAGTTCTAGTGGGCTAGTACGAATCACTGGATTGTGCAATTTGAAATAAACAAACACACTTAGTTCCTCAAACGCAGTCAATAAGAACCAACGGTCACTTTATTTAACAGATTTACACTTCACTGTCTTTACACTTAAATATTCGCTTAATTATTCCGCGTGGCAACTCCGCTAGTCAAAATCAGACTAACTCGCTGCGCCGCACCCGGCTGCCTTTTATACCTGTCCGGCCATCGCGCAGATCGTTCCCGCACATTCTGGAGTGGACTGACGGTTTCCATGACGATCGCGACCATCATTGCCAGGTTAGACTAGAAGTTTCCATCATTGCCAGGTTGGACTAGAAGTTTCCATCATTGCCAGGTTGGACTAGAAGTTTCCCTTATTATCGCGGCCGTCGTTGCCAGATTGAATTATAGCACGGCGCGTAGCGACAGGGTTGCTTTGCACAGCGACAGACTGTCTTATCGTTACACTGCCCACCACTTAGACTTGTTCGACCCGAACAAGTGCCGAGGTTCCGCTGTGATAAGGCGCCAGGCGCTCCAAATGGACTACCTTCAGCTTAGCGCCTTTATTGCTGCAACGTTGAATCCTGTAGACCACGTCGTTAATCCTAGTCACGACTGTGTAAGGTCCTTCCCATGACGTTTGCAGTTTCGGAGACAACCCTTTCCTCCGCTGTGGGTTGTAGAGCATTACCAGATCGCCTTCCTGGAACCCTGCTGAGTTGGCTCGCAGATCATATCGGGCTTTCGCCTTATCGCTGACGAGTTTGGTGCGGCTCCTTATGAACTGGTGAATTTCCTCCAGTTCCGCCCGCTTATTGACCACGTAGTCAGTCCTAGCGCCTCCCGTCGTGCTGACCACCCCGAACTTCAAGTCAGCGGGTAACCGCAACTCTGTGCCGAACACTGCTCGGGCCGGAGTGAGTGATGTCGTGTCGTGCGGGGCTGACCTATACGCCATCAGGAACAGGGGGATATGCGTGTCCCAATCCTTTTGATTCCTGCCTACCACCTTCCGCAGATATTCTTCCAGTGTCCGGTTAAAACGTTCCACCATGCCGTCGGACTGTGGGTGCAAAGGAGTGGTACGAGTTTTCCTTATCCCCAGCAGCTCACACACTTCCTTGAATACCGCAGACTCGAAATTCCGGCCTTGATCTGAGTGCAACTCCAACGGAACTCCGAACCTGGCTACCCAGTTGTTTACCAGCTTTTCCGAGATCGTAGTGGCCTCCTGGTTAGGAATAGGGTACACTTCGGGCCATTTGCTGAAGTAATCCATCACCACCAGCACATATTTGTTGCCTTGAGTGCTAGTTGGGAATGGGCCGGCGACGTCCATAGCAATCCGCTCGAAGGGCGCTCCCACGTTGTACTGCTGCATGCGGCCTCGAGATCTTTTTGTCGGCCCTTTCGCGGCTGAGCATCGGTCGCAGCTCTTAATCCAGTCGGTTACAGACTCCTGACATCCTACCCAGTAGAATCGTCTTTTTATTTTGGCGACGGTTTTGGTGATGCCCAGGTGCCCTCCACTGGAGTCGTTATGGTATGCCTTGATGACCTCGTTGATTCTGCATTTCGGTACTACCATTAGGGAGTTGATGGTCCGACCATCCACGCTCTCCCATTCGCGGTACAGGCATCCTTCCTTCAGCCGCAGGCTTTCCCACTGCGCCCAGTAAGCCTTAGCGATCGGGCTTTCACCGGCCATCTCCTGCCAGTCTGGACGTGCGCCTTGCTCCTTGCCTTCGACGATTTTTGCAAGATCCGCATCCTCACGCTGGTCTTTTTGTAGCCTCTCCGCAGACCACGCTTCCTCTGGCATAACGCTTACCAACCGGACGTCCACTATCTGTTCTTTGCTTTCGGCTCGCGAGCACGGCCTGCATTCGACTTTGCACGGACGGCGTGACAAGGCATCGGCATTTCCATGGCTACTGCCCCTGCGATGCTCTATCGTGTAGTCGTAGCTCTGCAGTCGCTCGATCCACCGCGCCAATTGCCCTTCAGGATCTTTAAAGTTCAGGAGCCATCTCAATGCCGCATGATCTGTGCGCAGGCGAAACCTTTGTCCATACAGATATTTGTGGAAGTGTTTTACGCAGTCCAATACCGCCAGCAGTTCTCTCCGCGTCACACAGTAGTTGCGTTCCGGTTTCGACAGAATCCTACTGTAGTATGCTATCACTTGTTCTTGGCCGTCTATTATCTGTGATAGCACACCGCCAATACTATGCCCGCTTGCATCCGTATCCAGCACAAACATCTCTCCAGGCACGGGGAAGGCCAGAATTGGAGCAGTGCACAGTTTTTCCTTCAGACGCACAAAAGCCTGCTCCTGCTCTTCGTTCCACTCGAAGGCTTGGCTCTTTTTCGTCAGTTTGTGCAAGCTGCTGGCTATGTTCGCGAATCCCGGAACAAATCGGCGGTAGTATGTGCACAGGCCCAGGAAGCTGCGGAGTTCGTGTAGATTGCGTGGCCGGGGCCACTCCTTCACCGCCGTGATTTTGCCTTCATCCGTATGTACTCCGCGGGCAGAAACCGTATGACCCAGATACTTGACTTCTTTTCGGAACAGCGAGCACTTCTTTGGGTTGAGTTTAAGCCCGGCTTTTTGTATCCGCTCGAATACCTCCTTTAGCTTTCCCAGGTGGTCGTCGAAGCTTTTACCCATCACGATTATGTCGTCGAGGTACACCAGGCACGTCCGCCAATGCAGCCCCTTTAGCACGCGTTCCATTAGCCGCTCGAATGTTGCTGGTGCGTTGCAGAGTCCAAACGGCATGACGGTGAACTGCCACAAACCATCGCCCACACTGAAAGCCGTCTTCTCCTTGTCCTTGTCTGCAAGCTCTACCTGCCAATAGCCGCTGCGTAAGTCGAGCGTGGAGAACCACTGTGTGCCTGACAGCGTGTCCAGGGTGTCATCGATCCGCGGTAGTGGATAACTGTCCTTCTTGGTCACATCATTGAGCTTCCGATAGTCCACACAAAACCGGGTACTGCCATCCTTTTTCTTGACTAGCACGACCGGCGAACACCAGGGGCCCGAAGAAGGCTCTATGACCTTTTCTTTCCGCATGTTTTCGATCAAGTTTGTGACCTCTTCCCTCTTGGCCAGAGGAACTCGTCTTGGCGGTTGGCGAATCGGTTTTGCACTTCCGGTGTCGATGTTGTGCTTCACTATGGCTGTTCTTCCGCCTGCCTCTGCCGCAAATATTGCCCCATAGTGCTGCAGGAGTGACCTTGCCTTCTGTTTCTGCTTGGCCGTCAACTCGCTGCTCCACTGGTTCTCCTGCGGTATGGCGTCCATATTAAAACCGCTCTTCTTATTATCTCCCGGCGGGCTACTCTCGCAATTGACCACTGCTACAGCTTCCTTACAGTCGCCAATTACCTCACCTTTCCCGACATATCTGGGTGCATTTAGGGGGTTCAGTATTCTGACCGGTATTCTGCCATCCCTAGGTTCCACTAATGTACGTCCGATGATGATGTTGTCGTGTCCTTGTTTCGGTGCTTCTACAACCCACAGCCGACTCGTCCCCTCGTCCTCGTCCACCTTTGCCCACACAATCGCCTCAGAATTCGCTGGTATCCTCTGGTGTTGACACGATACAACCTTCTTTACCGCCACGCTTCGCTCATAGCCGGTGTGCAGCGGGAATTCAACGTTGGCATATCTCAGCACATGTCCTTTCAGGTCCAGCGTAAAACCGTGCCTAATCATGAAATCCACGCCGATAATCACGTCGTCCATTATATCCGCGACGATGAACTCATGTTCCAGGCTGCTGGTGCCGATAGTAATCGTTTTTGTAACTTTCCCTCTTAACGGCGCGCGCTCGCCAGTCGCAGTCCGCAGCTGTATGCCATGCAGCGGTTCCCAGTTCCTCAGCAGCTTCCTTTTTATGATCGAATATGACGCTCCAGTATCCAATGTCAACACGAACAGCTTCCCATCTATCCTTCCTTCAATTGTCAAGCTGCTGGGCTGTCGTTTCAGCTGTGAGACAAGGACGGTGGGGCGGCAGATTGTGGGGATCAGCTCACGCCCCTTTGGGCTGACCCGTTTTAGTTTAACGACTCGCCGTCCTCAGCCCTGCGCTTGTTGGCTGGGCCTCGATTATCAGTATTCCTCGCTTCAGGCGATTGCGATCGAGAACGGGAACGCCTCTCTCGTTGGCGGCAGTCTCGTGATATGTGGCCCTGCTTGCCACATACCCAGCATACAACTTTCGAGGAGACCACCCGTGGCCTGCCCGGTGGCTCAGAGCTTATTGCCTGGATCGCAATGTCGTTGTCCGGCTGGATCTGGCGTATCCTTGCAGGTGCATACCGAGTGCTCCCAATCCATGTCGCCTCGTATGTCATCGCGCTGGTCACCGTCTCCCTAAATGTCGGCTTGCCCATCATCAACGCACTGCGACGTGTCTCCGGATCATGAAGACCTTCGATAAATGCCTCAATCTTCATCCTCTCGAGGTCATCAGCGCCGAAGGACGGGTAGGACAGCTGCACGAGCCGCTCAATGTCCGCTGCATATGTCTGCAGCGCCTCGTTGGATCTTTGCCTGCGGTTCTTCAGCTCACAGTAGTACAGCGTTCTGTTGTGCTCGTCGCTGTATTTGGCTGCCAGCGCCCTTATGACGGTCTCGTACTCACTTCGTAAACATTCTGGAACGGATTTTATTACCTCAGCCGCAGCACCTTTAAGAGCCAGCGCCAATCTCCGACCTTTCCTTACATCGGTCCACTGATTTTCCAGAGCAGCCAGGTCGAATTGTAGCTTGAATGTATCGAACGGCGTAGTCCCATCATAAGTAGGCACTTCTATGGCAAAACTTTCCTCACCAGACCGCACCCTTGCTCGCAGCTGAATCTCTCTAAGCCGCTCGTCGATTTTTCTGTTCATCGATTCTTCCAGACTATCTACCCGTTTGTTCAGGGAATCATCCAGGTCGTCGACTCGTTTATCCAGGTGTTCCACTCGAGTTCCCAGGTGCTCCACCTTCACATTAAGCTGGCTGGCGATTTCTTCCACTCCCCGCTCCAAGCGCGCAGAATTTTCCTGAAGCTTGACTTCCATTCGCTCTGCCATCTCTCGGTTCGCAGTCTCGACTTTTGCCGAAATTTCGAGATTCGTAGTTTCCAATTTCGCTGCCATTTCTTGATTTGCAGTTTCGACTTTTGCCGAAATTTCGAGATTCGTAGTTTCCAATTTCGCTGCCATTTCTTGATTTGCAGTTTCGACTTTTGCCGAAATTTCACGGTTGGAAGTCTCGAACATGCCTTTCATTGCAACCATTAGCTGGCTCATGTCCATTGCTTGTGGTGGCGCAGCCGGTGCAGCAGTTCTTTGCATCGACGCAGCACCCGCAGGCGATTCCTCCACTTTGCCCGACGCCTCAAGCTCCTGCGTTCCGAACTCGTGCGCAGCCCAATCGATGCCTCGTGATTCACACGCCTCTCGCAAGCGCAGCTGCAACTCCACCTTTCCGCCAGCAGTCGGCAAATTCCAGGCAGCCAGCTCCTTTTTCAGCTGGTCCACCTTCAGTTGCTCGAGTTTAACCATGTCTGCGTTTTATAATTTTATTTAGTTTTTTTCCTTTATTTATTCAGTAGCACAATCCCACTTCTGACACCAATTGTTACGAAAATACCAGTTCTAGTGGGCTAGTACGAATCACTGGATTGTGCAATTTGAAATAAACAAACACACTTAGTTCCTCAAACGCAGTCAATAAGAACCAACGGTCACTTTATTTAACAGATTTACACTTCACTGTCTTTACACTTAAATATTCGCTTAATTATTCCGCGTGGCAACTCCGCTAGTCAAAATCAGACTAACTCGCTGCGCCGCACCCGGCTGCCTTTTATACCTGTCCGGCCATCGCGCAGATCGTTCCCGCACATTCTGGAGTGGACTGACGGTTTCCATGACGATCGCGACCATCATTGCCAGGTTAGACTAGAAGTTTCCATCATTGCCAGGTTGGACTAGAAGTTTCCATCATTGCCAGGTTGGACTAGAAGTTTCCCTTATTATCGCGGCCGTCGTTGCCAGATTGAATTATAGCACGGCGCGTAGCGACAGGGTTGCTTTGCACAGCGACAGACTGTCTTATCGTTACACTATTTATTTATTCATTTATCGTTCCGTAATCAAAATTCGAGCGATTACGCGTGGAAGCTGAAATCAATGAATGTTGTTAATGTGGGAAGGGAAAGGTTTTTTATAAATTAATATTTACAATAACATATATTTGTTCATATTATTCGTTATAAATAAATAAAAAATACAAAAAATTATGCTTCGCGCAATGCGCGCAATACTTTGCAACATTCCTTTGAAGCCATTCCTTTGAAGCACATTCAACTCAAACTTCACAAAGTATTTGCGGTACCTCATGCAGTTTCAAATCTTCCGACATACTCGACACCTTCCGCGAGTATTTGCGGTACCCTAAATTTTAGAGGTACCGAAAAATGAGTACCTTTTTTCGGCTTCTCTTCGGATACGTGTTCCGTTTTTGAAACTGCACGTGAAGGCATCGAGTATAAATGGAGTTATGCAGCTCTCTAATTTACATACAAATAAATCTTCAAGATGACAAAAAAACCAAAAAATACACATTTTTCTCGATGTGGAAAAATTGTCAACTTTGAGCGGCTCTACCTCCCAAACTACTAATCCCAATTTAATGAAAGTTACATTTTCGTAACCTCTGGAATTCTCAATAAGATGCGTGTATTCATTTTATTGAACGCTTTCATGAAATTTCTGATTTTTCCAACGTTTTGCCGGCCGTTGGGCCATAGTGCGACGTTAATGATTACTTAAAAAAAACAATGATTACTTAAAAAAAACAAATCTCTTTTAACTTATTTTACCCAAAATTCTTACACAGAACTTGTATCAAAGTTAAAAACAAAATTCAACTTCTAAAAAAAACTAAGAAAAGATAGCAATTAAAAAAAGGGTAGGTAGGGGAAACTGGGGTACATTTGACTTTGGGGCACATTTGACTATGGCCGTTTTGAAATCAAATCGGTGCAAGTAATGAAATTTCTCTATTGGGAACAATAAAATACGTGATTTCATAAAGCGACAGTTTGTGCGCAATTTTTGGTGAAGCAGCACGTGCTTTTCTTTTTTTACGGGAGTTTCTGTTATAGTTTGTGACAGTGATACGTAAGGAATTTGTGAAGTGAGTTTAATAAATATCTCAAAGTGGTAAACTAATTTTACTTACATTATTTTCTGTTATTTCGAAAAATGTTGCTAATTAAAGGTCATTAAAGTATTTTAGGTAAGAAAATTAAAATTTAGGTAAGTAAAATAAAGCATATGGGGTACATTTGCCATTGGAAGATGTGGCTGTAATTATGCGTAGCGAAATCGAGTTAAAACTGTAAATTCCAGAAAATCCGGCTTCAACTTCACGTTGTCGTACAAAGTATATTTTTAAGATTAACTTGTCCAAATATTTTGTAAAATAAGTTTATTTTTATCCAAATTATTATTTTTTTGTGTTCAATTTTTGTTATTTTCTTTCACAAATATAGATGTCAAATGTTCCCCTCCCAAAGTCAAATGTGCCCCTTGACTGGGGTACATTTGACAAAATGACTTTTTTCAAAAAATATGACATTATAACGAGCAAAATCTTCTGTATAAAAAAATAACATTGAATTTCCAAAATTTAGTATTCACTTTCGAAAAAGTAGCATTGATTTTTTAAATTAATCAATCAAGTTTCGAGAAATGTAGGTTTAAAAAAAAGGTTCCAAATGTACCCCAGTTTCCCCTATGCATCTTTATTTTAACATCTTTTACATCGAAATACTATTACGGCATCGAACTATTCTAGAGACCGAAAAAAATCTTATTTCTGGACCCTTAACGGTGTTGAATCGATCGTTTCTTTCTTCAGTTACAACTGTGGCTTCTGCTCGTCATGCAAAAACCCCAAGTTTTTCTTTCACATGCCTGACCGTTTCGAATTTTGAGGGACTCCGATGTGGTTTGCTCGTTTTCGACTAATTTTTTTCCTCCACGTCTGTGACTTGTCTGCGTTTTGACATCCCCTTAAGTTACGTGGAATACTGTTTCATATGAATTAAGATTTTCCGATTTAAAAATTCAGTGCGAACTGAAACAAGCAGCAACAGGTTTAAATATTTTGAAAAAATGATAATTTAAAGTATTTACCCAATAAAATTAACAACAATCCATTGGCACCCAAAATGTATTTTTCGAAAACGGGCAAAATTCCTGCAGTCAACATGTTAACCGGCATTCAAACGCGTTCAACTTTAAGCATAGAAGAGTCCATCACTAATTTTTAATTGTTAGCCACCGAGTTTGGTAGCGGGACAACTAATTTTACGGCAGCTTTTACTTAAATTCACGAATGTAGTTAGTTTAAGTGCACACTAAAAATGCCATAAAATCCGCCCGCCCGCCCGCTGTGGTGCTAGCAAACCTAAAAACGCGATTCCCTCCAGACGCCGCACAGTGGGGTAATATATAAGTAAAGTGCCGATTAATTCAAAAACGAAAAATCAAGATAGAAAAATGTTTTTGGTACCGGGTTAAAGTAAATAAATAAAATAAAAAAAAATAAAATAATATCACCAGATGAAAGAATTGTTGCAAAATAGTTAACCGTTTCCCTGCAAAGCACTCTGAAAGTTGACATTTGTTTTCAGTTTTTGTGCACACAGCGATAAACGCGCTTTTCTTCTTTACTTCAAAACGATTTCTTCTTGTGAATTTCAAAAACTATTCAAAAATTAACGATGCAACCTTCATATTCAGGTATTTCAGTAATGCAGTGTGTATTTCGTTTTGTTGAAAAGTGTTTATAAATGTTTTATTTGATATTGTAAGATGTTTTAATATGGCAATGTCATAGCTTTAAGGAGAATAACTTTGCAGCACCGGAGTTCAGGAATACGACCCTGAGCTTCGGTGCTGACCAGCGGGGACGCCATCTTCACTTTGATTGTGACGATTCAAGTGCGTACACGCAACCACGGGAGCTAAATAAATAAATATATATATTAAAATATATTTGTTTAAAAGCTTAATAATTGTCTTATTTTCGCCCTTTCCGTAGACATATAGTTGTGAGTCTTGTGAGATCGAGCAAAACTGATTTCAGTAACGTATAGTTTAGAATCTAAAACTAGAATCTAAACTTTAGATAATTCAATAACATTTTATGCAAA
This sequence comes from Melieria crassipennis, assembly GCA_963668005.1. NCBI lineage: Eukaryota > Metazoa > Arthropoda > Insecta > Diptera > Ulidiidae > Melieria > Melieria crassipennis. Next base: position 31,331,517 of record OY764963.1, on the reverse strand, counting down.
AAAAAGTTGCGCGAATGTTGCGCACTTTTCCAGCATTTCGATTTGTTTATGCGAACTCATGGGCCAAATGGGCCATGTATGAGAACAAATAGAAATGAGCAAAATAGATTTTTTTAATTATTTATTTTTTAGATAAAAACAAATAAGCAAAAGGTTTTATTGTTGTTTTTATTTTTTTTAATGCCGAAATATCTGCATCAATAATAGAAATCGATGTCGACTTGAATCAAAACATTCACACCATTTTATGGTTGTTTCTAGTGAACAACAAATCGGATTAGTGAAAAACTGTAAAATATTTTATACAATGATAATCCTTGTAAAATATGCCCACAAATTTCCACAAATAGTTTTTACATCGACCGCAAATCATATCGCATGATTTGTTGCGAATCGGCCAACTGACTTAAGAAGCTCAACTAGTACGGAATACAGATTTCAAGAGAAAATGGAGTGAAAAAATACCATTGAAAACATTTTTAATAGATTTCTTTTTTTAATTCTGACGCCATTGTATCAAGTCTCATATCGCACACGCACTACAAAAGTGACACAACTCAAAATTTTTGATTTTTCAGGAAACGCAAAAAACTGTTTTTGAGGTAAATAAATAATTAATAATTGACTGGCACGACAGTCCGCTTACGCGAGACTAAGGCCTAGCTTCCCGCAACTACCCGTGTTGTGCGTGTGAATTTGTACGCGGGTGGAAGGGACCTACAGTTTTATGCCGGTTCCGAACGGCAGGTTGGGAGCTTTTTCATAAGCAATTTTTACTCTCAGATGTTTGCTATTTCCAGCTGAGAGGACAGCCACCGAAAGAGAAAACGAGTTTTCCCGTTATTTTTTTTAGGTGTTATTACAGGCAGTATTTGAACCTGAGGTTGCTGCCTTCGACTCACGGTCCAACGCACTAACCAACTGAGCCACGGCGGCTGCCGTAAATAAACATTTTTTTAAAATAACGTATAGACCGTTCAGTAGAAAATCCTCACAGATTGTGCTTTAGGATAAATTACAAGAATTTTTTTTTATTCTACACTAGAAAATCCAAAATTTTGAGTTGTGACTGTTTTGATGATATTTTAATTCAATAATTACGGAATTATTTTAAGTTATGTCACTTTTGCTGAGTTTTATAATTATAAATTACAGTTAAAAAGTCGAAAGAAAAATTTTGAGAATTCGAAATTAATTTTTTTATTTGAAAATATATAGAGTAGAAGGGGGTACAGTGAGTCGGGGGTGTACAGTGGGAATCGCCATTTGTTGAACGGTATGAAATCTGTCAATAGCATATTCTTGTAGCGCGCGTTGAATAGTCATTATTCAGAAGACATACACCGCATAACACACATTTTTTTGTGCTCGTTCAGACGAAAAAATAAAAAATTGAAAAACAAGTATTTTTCTGGTTCCTGTTGTTTGTAATAAAATTGTACTTTCTTCGACGTTATAAAAAAGGTAACTATACACAAAATAAAATTTAATCATTTCTCTTTCGACGCACACCAAAATTTTTCCACTTGCCATACATTATACGATGACGCCATAGCGATTTGTCAAAAGTAGCTTAGGGGGGTACAGTGGGAATTTTAGTGAGAACTGTCAGTAGAATATTCATTTGTTTGGAAACGATGCCGAAAAAATTGAATAGAAACAACTCAATCAAATGCATGGAATGCAAACGTCCCGTTCACCTGAAATGTGCGAATATGACGAACAGTTGTTTCATATGCCAAAACTGTGAATCGGACTGAAAACACTTGAAATAGCAATTTCCATCAATTTTCAACATTTTTCAGTTCAAAATAAACATTTTCCAACATTAAAATTGCTTCTTTGGATCATCAGCAATATTTTTCAGAAAATTCCCACTGTACACCCCCAATCTCACTGTTCCCCCCCAACAAAGGGTGGTCTTTGAATCAATTTTTGAACATGTTATCGTGAGTATTTTATCAAACAAATGATGGCAAAAGATAGATACGGTCTCATACTTTCCCATGATACCATTTATTCACTAAAATAATGCATATTAACAGAGTTATGTGAGAAACCTCAGGTAGCTTCCCACTGTACCCCCTTCTACTCTACTAAAATTGTCAGAATTTTGCTTAAAATTAACTTCAACAAAAATTTATTTCGTCAAAAGTGTCACAATTTGAGTTAGGACACTTTTGCATTGAGCTTCAGCGATCAAATAGCATCAAACTTCTGACATAAAGAGAGACCTAACTGTATTTTTGCAACAGTTAAAAACAACAAAATATACTGGGCTTTTGCTTATTGGTAGATTGATGCATTGTGCACAGTATTAACACATAAACCCGAAAATTAAAAATTTTGAGTTGTGCCACTTTTGTAGTGCGTGTGCGATATGTATATTATGCCCAAAGTTGCTAACTATGGAGTCGATACTAATGGGGAATGACGATAATGGTGATGGTGAGGCTTATAATGTTGATGATGAAGATTATAATGTTGATAATCATCATCATACTGATGAGAATCATCATCATAATGATGACATTGAATTAGCTGGTGGCGGTGAAATGTTTCAATTAAACTGTTCAACTTAACTTTCATTCGAAATGTTCAAGATTTATCTTTTGTAACTATTTTAGTTTTTTACCGTTTTTTTTTAAATTTCCGCTAAAGTATATCCAAAAAAATTTTTTTTACTTTCTAATGTTCGAATAACTAAACGTAATAGTTATTTCGTATCTAAATAACCTGGGTGAATTAATCGGCATTTTCAGCATCAATTACCCCACTGTGCGCCGTCCCAACCACTGCACCGCGATCTCAGAGCGACTCTGAGCTGCAAAGTTGCACACTTTAGTGCTGCTAGCTGCTTCCGTAAGCAAATCTCAAGCTGCTCGATTATAGCGTCACGGAAACAAGGCTAAGTAAACGAAAAAACCGAAAAGCATGAAGGGAAAGCAATAAATCCAAATCATCTGTGAGCATAAGGATGTCATTGAAAACGCTTTTACTGTCAACAATTTTATTGCGCGTCTGCACGAAGCAGCCCGTTCGCTGTCGGCGCGGGCCAATGTGCTAAGCTGCAGCCCCAAGGGTTCAAAATGGCTTTAAAGTGAATCAAACTACGACAAATACGACCGACACGCCCACGACATTTTAAAATACTCGTAATAGCCAATGAACGCCCGCAAGTCGAGCCACGTCGCAGATACGCAGCCAACAAGTGACGCGTGTTGCAGTTTAGTCACAGTACAAATACGGTAAATGCCGTTTTCGCGAGTATACGGCTTCATCGGGCCAAAAGTATCGCCATAAGTGCCGCCTACCGCCGACCGCAGCAGCATTTCGGCTTCTAAATATTTTCATTTTCACATTTTGCCCGGCTAATCTCGGCGACCCGCGCCGGACCCGGAGTAAAGTCGCCAGCGCATGAGAAGCGCAATGCCGACTGTGGGTGGATGTATACGAGTGTCAATCTGCCCGACGCACATGACCGACTGCTGCGGTCTTAATTTGAGCTTGAAAGCAAGGAACGACTTTAATGAAATATCAACAAAAGCAAAACACACAGGCTGCAGTTGAATGTGCGCGAGTGTGTGCGACTTTGTTGCATGTGCGATGCGGCCTGTTTACATTTGCGCGAGTGTGTGTTGGTGTGCATTTGAATACTTGCACTGCGCCAGTTTCAGCGCCACTTGTCGTTTTGTTTAACTTTTTACTCATCCCTCTACGGGCTAAGTCCGCCCACTCGAGCGGTTCGGCTGCACCAAGCAAATCCTACATAATAAGTTTCGGTATTTACACATGCTTGTATGTAACACTTGTATGTGTGTGCGCAATTGTCAAAGTGTTTATGTGTGTTTATTTCCTGTCATTCCAAGTAAGCCAGTGTTTCTTAAATTATTAACGACAAAGGCCAGTGATGAAACGACAACGGATAATGCCGCTGCTTGTTAGTTGTAATTAATTTTAGTTAATAGCGCTACACCAATAATAGCGCCAAATGAAATGTGCTGCCTCTCGGGTAAAGATTAGCGACATTGATTTAAGGCGGAAATTGGTGCCGAAATCAAATAGACTTTATACAAAAATACTAAAGTATCTTACTTACTTAACCTAATTTTTATCGCCACGATAAGTGCCTAACTATAAATGTACTAATTGTGTACGTACACTATGATCAATAAGAACCGGGACTGTGTCAAAAAAACAAAATTGTTTTATTCTTCTGGTAAATTTATTTTATCCCCTTCAAAATAAGCCCATCTGAAGCAATACACATATGCCAACGCTTAATCCAATCGTCCATGCACTTCTGGTAAGCCGAAGCAGGTATGGCCTTCAGCTCTCGCGTCGCATTTTCTTTTATGACCTCTATGGACTCAAATCTCTTTCCACGAAGCGGTAACTTGAGTCGGGAGAACAGGAAAAAGTCACATGGTGCCATATCTGGAGAATAGGGAGCCTGATCGATGATATTCACACTGTGTTTGTTCAAATAATCGCGAATGTGTGCTTTGTGAGACGGCGCATTATCGTGGTGCAAAATCCAGCTGTTATCGGCCCACAAATCCGGTCGTTTTCTACGAATAGCATCTCTCAAACGCCTCAATACTTCAAGGTAATACTCTTTATTAACGTTTTGACCGGTCGGAACGTATTCATAATGCACCACACCACGATAATCGAAGGCTCGCCTTCAGCACGCCATTCGGATGATTGCTGGCTAGTTGTTACGTCGTATTCATAGACCCATGTCTCATCACCAGTAATTATACGTTTCATGAACGTTGGGTCCTTCTTAACTTCGGAAATCATGTCTTCAGCCACTTTCGATGATCTTTTTGGACGAAATTCAAGTCTTGAGGAACAAGCCGTGCGGCGACGCGTTTCATGCGCAAAATATCGACAACAATGTGTGATTTTCACATGGCGATTTTCAAGCACGATTTTCTTCACAATTTCAACATTTTCGTCGGTATTCGATGTTGAAGGACGTCCAGAACGAGGAAAGTCTTCAACCACTTCACGACCACTTTTGAACATTTTATACCACTCGAACGCTCTGGTTCTTGATAGAGCAGACTCCCCAAATGCTTTCTGCAACATTTTAAGCGCATTGGCACAAGAAATTTCGTTCTTAAGACAAAATTTCGAACAAATACGTTGATCAACAAAATTATCCATTGTAAAATGCGACGAAGTACAAAAAGTTGACTGACGCTAACAGCTGCCAAACAAAAACTAATGATGCAATCCCGCTCAAAATTGTTTACCTGCATCGGGCAACGGCGGAAAATACACAGTCCCGGTACTTATTGATCATAGTGTATATGTATGTACCATGCTGAATGAGCTAAACCATCCAATCTAATTAAAAGTAAAGTTAAAACCAACGCACTTGGAATTAATATGTCGAAAATTTTTTTAATAAATATGTTGCTTGAATTTTTTCGGAACACGTGTGCTGGTTTTACGAGATTCGTATACGCAGTTCACATATTTTCTGCCTCACAAAGTTTAATTTTCGCTGCGCTGCTTTGTGCTGTGTTGCGCGGCCTGCGTCTCCGTATACGCCTAGGCTTAGTCTCGCCAACGTTCCTACTTCCGGTTCCGGCACGGCTTCAGCTTGATTTGAATTTAAATTTTGCGGCAATAACGCAGCACAGAACTGCTATTGCGAAACTGATGTTGGCGTTACTGGCATTGTTGTTGCGGCGCCCGACAGTTACTCTGCCATCTCGCAAGCGTGCAAAAAAGGTACAAAGGCTTTTCTTTCCTACTTTTGTCACCGATGTTGTTGGTGTTAGTTGCGACGGTGTTTACAGAAAGCAGCGCAACAACGAATTACGACACTAAAGACGACGATCAGGAAAAGCGAAAAAGATGCTTTAACTGCAACTTCAGTTTTTTCTATTCAGCAAGTAGGCAAAAAGACGCCGCGCTTATTTACCGCGTCCGCCCTTAAGCAGCAAAAATGCAGCAATAACAACCGCACCAAGTCACGCCGCTTGTCATAGACATTGCTTTACCAACTGCGCTGGTCACGGGCAATTATGAAGCCCACTCCTAATGCTGTTCTTCAGCACAGTCAGGTGTCTGGCACACATGTAAAAATGAGGACATGCAGAAATTATGACTTGTTCCTTCCTTGTTAGTATTTGCGCCCCGAAGTGGCAATAACTTTTTACTGGATGAAATGCTTATGTTGCTGGCGCAGCAAAATAGCTGCTCAAAATGCTCGTAGAATGCACAAAGCACCAAGAAGGTCCTCACAGTTTGAAGATTAGGATACTCCCCTGAACACCTGCGAATAGGGTTAGTGTTTAACTAATTCCGGTCAATTGAGATACAAATTTGTCCTTCCAACTCTCTTTTTGAACATTTTCGCAATAAAATTCATAAAAATATCATATAGACGAAAATGATTCTTTATTGAATTATGTAAATATGTGCAAAGAATGTTATTTTAATGAATGAAACTAAGAAAACGATCACGCAGCGCAGGTACCGCACGCCCACTCCACACGCAATTCGTCAGCCAACTGCCGCTTCGCCCATCTTTCCGCTGCCAACCCGTCGTCGGTCGAATTTCGCCGCGGTCGCCATTCTGCTTGTCCCTTACAATCAAAAACGTCATATCAGTTAAGAATTACAGCTCAATTAATTTTGTACGATCGTACAATGGTCCGCAAAGGAGTAAAAATGCATGAAATTTTTGGTTGCGTTTTTTAAGTTTTATGAACAATTCATTGATTTTTTTAAAGAAAGCATAAATTATCACAACAAAAAAGTAAAACGTAAAACATATATAAATTATATACATATATATAAACAATTGAGTCATATTTATTCGGCCTTTTTTAACCGTTGTTGTTGTTGCAAAGTCACAAAATCACTTAATATTCATATAGCTTTACAGAAAGATACTGAATATAGCCGATTCTTATTAGCGTAGTGAGAGTGGCAAGTACGCATGGCTAGCGTTACATAACCGGTGCCTGCCGAGTAACACACAAAATCGTCTAGTAAACCCATTTCTTAACTGAAATTTGCTGAATAGTCGAATTTTATTAGTCACGTGTCTACAGATGCTCGTGGCAGGCAAGCAAATGGAAAAATCCCTTTACCAAACCCATAACTTAAAAAGAAAAAATATTTAAATGCAAAAAATGTTAAATTTATAAAGTTTTATAAATCAACTGAGATTCAAACTTTGAAATTATTTAGCTTTTTGCTACCAAAAAGTATTACATACATATTTAAAAATTCCTCCGCAGAAGCACCGTCACTTGCTCGTTTTTCAAATTCTTGCAAAGAGCTGCGTTCAAAACTCACTCATACTGTGTAGCCATGGTCATTATAATTTAAATTTGTAAAACAGAATGATACAACACAGCGAACTCACATTAACCCATTTTCGGCCGCTACCAGAAATAGCAATAGAAATAGAAATATTTTTGTAATTCCTTTTAAGGACTTACATTTAGGACCTTAATCAAGAATATTTTTGGATTTTTTTTGTGTTTTTTTTTTACAAATTTTTTTTTATAAATTAATAAAAATTCAATTTCAAATAAAAACAAATATATACATATGTACATAGTTTTAGTCAAATAATAATCAAGCATGAAAACAAACAATTGTTGGCTTATGTACATATACATACATGACGACTTCTGGCCAATGGTCGATTTTTCGACTACGGAAAAGTACGCGGTGCTGAGAGGTAAAAATATTTTCATAATCTTATGGATATCAATTGATTGTGGAAATTTGGTCTTTAGGCTTCATAAATAATCAATAATAAATCAATAATTTGAAAAGGTTATATATTTTTCAGAATATTCAAAATATGACTAAAAAAAATGCTTTTTTCGTGCCTTCGCCAACATCTCTAAATTTATCGTTTTTAAAAAAAATTATTATTTCGAGGGGTTACCAAAAGACCAAAGCTATTTTCTGCATCAAAAGTTCAAAGATATAATGTCTAAGTGCAGAGCTACTCTCCTTCAAAGTGGCTGGTCGAAAAATCGACCAGCGGCCGAAAATGGGTTAATAAACAAAATTAACAATAATGGGCTAGAAATTGCCTTGGGGAACACCATATGATGCTACTAGCGGAATTGACTGAAAACTTTCGACCGTAGCAAGACTCACCCGATTATTAAGATAAGAACTAAGCCAGGTTAACATTTTAGAATACAAGGTGCGTCCCAAAGTAAACAGGACTTTTGCAATAGGGACGTTTCTGGTGGCGCCATCTATGTGTGAGGACATGCGTTGGAAAGGTACATCTTTCATTCACATACTGTCTAAATTTCATGACATTTGGTCTAGTAGACGCCGAAATATCCCGCTCAATGTGACAGTATGTTTTTAACTTTGGTACGAGAATGTCGATCGAACAAAGAGCTAATATTAAGTTCTGTTTTAAACTTGGTAAAACTTTTACCGAAACGTTTAAATTGTTAAAGCAAGTTTATGGTGATGATTGTTTATCCCGTGGCCGTGTTAATGAGTGGTTGAATCGATTCAAGAATGGTCGTGAAGACTTGAATGACGACGAACACGTCGGCCAGTCGAAATTTGTGATTACTGACGATGCCATCAAAACTGTGCGTGATTTTATCAAAATGCAGCCAAAATCATCATTGGAATTGATGGAAATGGAATTGAACATCTCCAAAACATCAATTGATCGCATTTTAACCGAACATTTGGGTCTCCGTAAAGTGTGTTCTCGCTTCATTCCGCACACTTTAACCGACGACCAAAAAGCGCAGAGAATTGAGCACGCAAAAGACATCGTTCGGGAAGCCAGACGTGATCCAAATTTCTTGTTCAACATCGTAACCGGTGACGAAACGTGGTGCTTTCAATATGATCCCGAAACAAAGCGTCAAAGTGCCGAATGGAAGCACCCAGATGAGCCAAATCCGAAAAAACCCGCCGTGAGAAGTCAAAAATCAAAACTCATCTCATTTGTTTCTACGATTCAAAGGGAATAATTCATCGAGAGTTTGTTCCACCGGGAAAAACAATTAACGCTTTGTTTTATGTTGAAGTTTTGAAGCGTTTGGTGCATCGCATTCGTCGTATTCGGCCAGAATATCGCGAGGAAGGAAGTTGGCGTTTATTGCATGATAATGCACCGGCTCACAGAGCCCTAGTTACGACCGATTATTTGACCAAAAATCGCATTTTTACCATCAATCATTCACCGTATTCGCCTGATATGGCTCCCTGTGACTTCTACTTATTCGGTCAGTTGCATTTGCCGATGAAAGGAAACCGTTATAAGGACGTTGAGGACATCCAAAAGGCTTGTACCAACATTCTGAAGGCGATGCCGGCCGATGACCTAAAACACTCATTCCAAATGCTTTTGGACCGTGCAAAACGTTGTATCGAAGCAGAAGGAGAGTATTTTGAATAAATAAAAAGAATTATACAAAAATAATCATCCGTTTTCTTTATTTTATAAAAGTCCTGTTTACTTTGGGTTGCACCTTGTAAAAGCCGAGACTGGCCAATTTCATGATCAGGATCGAATGCGAAACCTTGGTAACCCTTCCAGAAAACTTCCATACAAAATTCAGCAAAAATCGTGAGATTCGTTGTAGTCGACCAGCTCAGCGTGGAACCATGTTGGGAGGGGGAAATTAGCCCTTTGCAGAAAAAGCCAATTTAGCATAAACAAGAGCATCGAAAAGCTTACTGTAGTGGTTTTTTAAATTGGTCTCTAATTAGCAACAATAGTCTTGTCACACGATTTGAAATGGAAGTAATAGATACAACTTTCCAATCATCTACAAAAACACCAATTTCCAATGACTTAAAAAATAAAAATTTTTTGTAAAGTCTTTGTAATGGAATCAGAACACTTCACTAACGAATCAGATTTATTCGATAATTTCAGCCTCATTATACCCAGCTTCACATCCTCCTCAGACAAGGCTACGGAGCTGAAGGCAAACGAATTTGAGGTTGATCCCACATTTATTACTTGGAATATTTGTTGAATTCTTGAAGTTAGATTGAACAAATTCAGCAAATAGACTAGCAGTCTGCACTACTAAACTACAAAGCCCTGTATATATTGATTACAGGGGCGTAGCCAAAACTTGGTCATGGTGAAATTTTAAGAATTGTTTAGCAAATTAAGTATTAAATAGCTACGTGTGTTCTAAAGTAACCAGAACTGTCGAAATAGGATATTTTCTGATCGTGCCACCTATATGTGACTTAGTCCGTTGGAAATGTACACTTTCTTCAGAGTTTCAGTTGAAACTTCATGTTATTTGGTTGACTGAAAGCGGAGTTATTGCGTCTGAAGTGACAGTGCGTTTGTGTCATCGGTACAAAAATTAGCATCAAACAAAGAGACAATATTAAGTTTTGTTTTCAACTTGATAACACTTTTACAGAAACATTTTAATTAATGAACCAAGTACTACTGTGTCCAAAAAATAAGGAATATTATTTGAACATTATGCGTCATTTGCGTAACGCTATCCGCCTAAAAAGGCCGGAATTGTGGAAAGACAATTCTTGGGTTTTACACCACGATAATGCACCATACCATACTGCACTCGTAATTCGTGATCATTTCGCCAAAAACTCAGCCTATATCGTTCCGCAACCACCGTATTCACCTGATCTGGCGCCGTGCGACTTCTGGCTGTTCAGCAAGCTAGAAAGACCGCTCCGGGGACACCGTTTTGATACGATAGAGGAGATTCAAGCCGCAGCGAAGACGGAACTGAAGGCCATCCCGGAAAGTGACTACAATCAGTGTTTCGAAGATTGGAAAATCCGTTGGCATAAGTGCATTGCTTCGGGAGGGGATTACTTTGAAGGGGATGAAATTGATTTGGAAGAATAAATAACGAATTTTCAAAATAAATACAATGTCACCTTATTTTTTGGACACAGTAGTATATAGTTTAGTTAGGATTGTTTATCCTGCCGCAGAGTTCATGAGTTGTATACGCTATTTTAAAAATGTCCTGAGGGCATAAGTGATGACCAACAGTGATCACCGCACATTTCATCAAAACTGTGCGTGAATTCAGCAAAGATCAACCAAAATCTTCATTGAAACTTTTGGATTCAAGCATCGCAATAACATCAATTTATAGCAATTTAACTGAACCTTTAGGCTATCGAACAGTGTGTGTACGGTTTGTTCATCACATGTTGAAAATTGCTCAGAATTTCATCTCATTGATCGGCACTTTCGACTAATTTTTTTACTAAAAATCGCATTTAAACAATCAGCCACACTCCGTATTGCCCGATTTGGCACCGTGCGTCTTTTAACTGCATTTGCCGGTAAAAGGAAACCATTTTAAAGACTTAGAAGCCATCCAAAATGCTCGTAGCGTCATCCCGCCCGGCGACCTAAAACAGTCATTCGACATGCTTTTAGACCGTGCAAATCCTTGTGTTGAGTCCGCAGGAACTATTTTAATAAAACAAATCGGTTTTGTCAAAAAGAAAAGTGTTGTTACCCTTTTACTAGTGTGGGAAGCTACATAGCATGCATAGTGATCAAAAATGTTTATTCATGATAGGCTATGTCGCTGACACCCAATTATCCCGCCCCCTTTCCATCTTGGCTACGCCCCTGAGTTAGAGGGTGGTCGCTTTGCACATACTCGCAATTAAAATTGTACAAACCATTTTTGAATTCCTTGTATAAGAAATGTATATTTTTAACAATTTTCTTGTAATTGTAGTATAATTTTTTGAAATAAAGGAATTACTGGCACACTCGCTACCTAATGTGTGCCTGATGTCTTTTTTAATTCATTTCAATGCAGTGCAATTGCCAGAAAGTGTCAAATTTCCATCTCAGTTCTGACACACACATTGCGGGCGCGGGAGTTCATGTGCGCTTGTGTGCAATCATTCACAAAATCCAGAGACTTCCAGCTCCATTGCACGCAAATCGACTTTCACGCTCAAGATTCGATTACGATACGCTGGCGGCCAGCCAACGCGGTGGCAGCTTTGCCATCTACGTTTGGTGGCCGGTCGTTTGCATCCGCCGCGTTTAGACAAGAAATGCTCATTAAGAGCACAACGGCTGCCCAAAATAGTGGCAGACATGCAAAAAGTTATTGCCGCAGAAGTTTTTGGCCAAATAACATATGTGCCATGTGTGGCACTTAGGCGCCGACGGCTCATGCTCAGCACGGAGAAGTTAATGGAAATGATGCGAAAATATCATATTTTATTCAATATTTCTTAATAAGAATATAAAACATCGGGAAGAAAGAGAAAATGGGTGGAAATTGTGATTTAAATTCGCAACCTGGCAATATCGGTTGCGACTTTAGACCGACAAAATCGGGCCAGTGTACGGGCTCATACGATTTCTAAATTCGAAATTGTGTCACTTCGAAATCGCAACAAAATCGATGCGGCAAAATCGCATGTGTCGCGCAAGGCTTTAAGCTGGAAATCCTTGAGGTAAACAATTGTTTGCCTCGCTCTGCACCCCAGCTAATACCTTTGAGTGCTCTTATGGAGCGGAGCAAGCCGACAGGGCCTGTTGCCCCATTACAGTTTGCTCCTGCGACGTTTAATTTCTTTTATATTTGATGCTGATAAATGCGGCAAACGTCAACTGGCACAGACACCGACACAGCAGCGTGGTGCACCGCACGTCGCTTGCCGTATGTCGTATTCATAACATGGCAAATGAACCCATAGAGGCTTGCAGACGGCTGTATGAAAGCGCCACCCACATACCTGCACCGGCACACACCCGCTCCTCTAATTTGTTCAAATGCTCTTCAACGTTGGGCTTTTGCCCTTGGACCGCCTCTAGGTATTTGCTTTGCTCAGCTAAGCTGAAAAATACCGTTTCATTTGTTTAACGCTGCTGCTTTTTATTCTATGAATGTCTTTTCAGTTCCGTGCAGATTGGGTGGTGGATGGCTCTTTTAGGCAGGTGTGGATGCAAAGCGGCCAGCTTGGGCTCGGTACTGAGAACAGACATTTTTTTAGTTGAAATAAATAAATAAATTTAGGTCCTAACGCTTTGGATTCATATGAACTGTAGCCCAGTAGCGTAGACAAAAATTGCACACTTGACCCTTCGGGTCATAAAATGACACTGATTTATTTCTTCGTAACATATGTTGTAAAAAAGTTTCTAGAATGTGATTTTAACAATTAGGTATTAGGAAAGGGCAGCCGCCAAAATTCCATTTTTCTAATAATGGGTTTCATTACGATTCTACGAATGGCTGATTGTGTTTTCTAATGCAATTGCCACTGAGCCGCAGTCACTTTGTAGTACTATTCACGGTGTAATCATGGGCGTTTTCCAAAACGTTTATGTACAGTGTAGTAATACAGTATGAATACTGTATTCATACATTGCATCAATACAAAATTAATGCTTTGTATACTTATGCTTTGCAACCCTGTTGGCCGTTTGGAACGCTTTTTTTGCTTTGCATCACTGTCAAATAATTAAAGTAAACAATGATAGCAATAAGAATTTTGTGCCAACAATTTTTGGATTTGTGCGATGGAAAAGCGTCAAGCAGCCAATTCTAAAATCAGGCTGAATCTATTTTTTTGATATTTTGTAGCACCTTTCCCATAAAACATTTCGCTTCTTTCGCCTGGTGCGGAAATCAGTTTCCATTTTCAATCTTTCGTGTAGCAGCAGTTTTTTCCATACGTGTGTCCATTTTTTAATACTGAAATATTGAAAATTTATTTATTATATATATTCAGTACCAGTATTACTAATAATTTAATGTTTATTAGCAGAAACTACTTACTTCTCTTGGTTTTCAGCCATTTTGTATACATATTGCATCAGCTTTTTTAGTGATGCGCTGGTTGCTTTTTATTGCGTATCAATAACATCAACGATACTTTTTGGAACACAGTACATCGTCAAAGATTGCAGGGTTGCGTTTTGGAACATGGTACTTTGTTCGAATACAAAGCAACAGGCGTTTTGGAAAACGCCCCATTTCTCTGTGTCAGCAGCGTCAATGTTGGATAATTTTAATATTATTCATTTTAATATTAAGATGATGTATTCAAAACAGATGAACATCAGTGATGACTTGCATTGCGTGCCAATAAATACAATTATTTAATAAGCATAAATATGGAGTTCTAAACACAAACTCCATTTTAATTCCATATTCTATGCCATTATTTACTCAAGTCTGCTTTAAATTCTTCCACATAAGCATCATTTTAGATGTTTTAATTTTGGTTCATCACTTAATTTTTATTTGTTTGTAATAACTTTTGATAATTTCTATCTTTTACTTTTAAACTGCAATTAAAACCCGCCCTAGATTTTAGTTCTGCATATGACATGAATATTATTTAGTTTAATTTAACTAGAAATAAAAACAACCAAATTCAAGTGACAACCAGCCTGAACATCCTAACTTCTATACGAGAGTATAGAGTATAGAAGTTTAAGAATAAACAACATAAAAACTTAAAAGAACTCAAAAACTTGAAACAAAACCATTAAACTTATTATTATTATTTTAATGAAAAATCATTGTATAGTCGCAAATATCGAATATTTGCAAAATTGGTTGCGGATATTTAACATTTGGTTATTAAATGTGTAGTTATGCAAAAAATCAGTCGATATATAGTACATATAATAAAAATGCAAATTGTAAGTTTCTCTCTTTTCTGCGTTAATTCGAAAATGGTTTAGATTTAACCGGTGATGTCTTAACTTCTAACTCGTGGTCCAGCTCGAGTACTATATATTTCATATCGATCCTCGCACTGGTTTTCACTTCGTTGGTTGTGCTTTTAGCAAGAATTTTAGCGCATTTTGCAAATTATGACTAGTATATCACACCACCTTTAGCTAAATTATATTTTAGCCCTACAAAACTGCCGATAATGATTTCGTTTAAATATATGAATACTATATTCTTGATCTTCTTTCTTCCCGCCCCCCACCACAACTATAAACTCCCGTAATGCAATTTCCTATCTCAATGCAAAACACGAAACCGTGATCACTTGTAAAAAATTAAAATAATCAATTAACAACAATTATTTTCTCTGCAACTCTATTGCACGTGTGTGAATTTAATGTAAATTTTCATGAACTCTCCAAACTTAAAACAAACTGTTTAATTACAAAAAATAACTAAATTTTACAATCGATTCAAATCAAAACACAAACACTTAACCTGCAACTTCACTAAATATATTATAAACTCGACAACTCAACAACAATTACAACAACAACAATACTGCAATACTGTGTGTGTCTGCTTGACAATAACGTTGTTAAAACGAAAACAATACAATTGTAAAGGAGGGTATCGAAGTAAGTACAGATCGTTCCATTTCAGTTAAAAGTGTTTTCCGTTGCGTTTTCACTAAGTACTGAAAGTTAAAGTATTTAAATTGAAGAATTATGTTATGGTTGTTAATTTTAATTATTCTGTGTTCACAGTTAACATTTGTGTTATTCATTTAACAATTCTGTTGTATATCGCTGTTATATGTTGATTAATTTTTGAAAGAAAACAAAAAACTGGTTTCGCAAATCTTCTAATGTTTGTCTAAGAAATGAAGTTTTTGATGTTAACCAAATGCCCCAATATTAAACCAAAATACCATTCATAATATTAAAAAACCGAGACACTACATTTAGGGTAAAACAATGCAAATATTGAGAAAACACTGGGGAAGTCCTTATTGCTAAAGTAGTGAAACATAAACCTTTAAATCCTCTAAATTTTAGATCCTCTACTTGAACACTGAATACTTTTCAAATAGCAGCGTTATTTTTTGCATGTTAGTGTAGCTGTGTGGTAGTTTGTATTTGAATGTTTTTTACACATATTTACCTGTAATTGACTGCCTTTTGATTTTTATATTAACTACACGAACTAATCAACAAATGGGTGAAAACATTTGCAAAAGTGAAAAGAATTTATAGCTATTAAATAAATATATTAAAAAAATGAATTTGGTAAAGTGTGAACATGAGATGGGATATACTCGAGGATCCAACTTTTTATTATATAGCCAGTCTCCAGCCTTTTAAACTTTGAATATTTAGGCCATATCAAAAATATAAATCAAAGTCAGGGAACCATTTTTCAATACGCGGAACATAGCAAAATTTGTTCTAGTCAAAGTTAACATTTTCAAGATGATCTTGGTTCTCAAAGATTTTACCAGTGCCACGTGAGAACGAAGCGCCTAACGAATTAACTATTTAATGTTCACTATCAGGCTTTGGAGGTAAATATGCTGACCCTAATCAAATGCTGCGACTATTTTTCAATAATTTCTGCGGAGAACTCCTTCTTCTAAGCTTTGATCCCGCACTCTTTAGGAAATTCCCTTGGTTAATTTCTTCTTACTTAGAACATCTTACGAAGCTAAGTAAGCTACCCTCGGAGCTGACACTCCTACTTACCTACCTCCCTATCTAGTGTCAGGCTTGAGCTTGATCTAATGGGACTTTAACTAGCAAATGGCTGGATGAGAAATCCTGACTTAGTGTCAATTTTTATTTTTTTTTTGTCCTTGTTCACTCCTCTCTGGAGCATAAGGCCTCCACAAGACTATGCCTTGTGTTGGTTACGTTAATCGGTTGTGTTGTTCTGCCAGGTTCTAAGTAGTTCTAAGTGATGGGCTACCATCTAACGCCGCTTAGGAATGTCGCCTCTGTTATTTCGAGCTACCGCTCGTAGCGCCATCTGTTGGTGCGCTATTTTCGCAGTTGTCCGCTTCCCCTTGCAAATGTCGCTAATGCGCCGTCTAACTGTTTATTTGTTTTCTTTTAACAGCCGCACAGCACATAATTGCGAGTACTATTGCGTGGAAGTGAGTGGGATAGAAATAATTTGGGTTGGGAATCAATGAACTTGGATATGTTGCAGGGTTTTTAGGAAAATTTAGAGAACAGGAAAAATCGGAAAATTGGGTTGGAAAAGTGCGGGGACCGTGCACGCGGCGGGAGTTGAACCTTTCTACCTACTAACGCTTTCTACTCATTGCGACGCCACTTATGTACAACCACTCCATTTTTCTAATTTTGGGATCAAACCTTTTCTCATCACTCATATAATTGAACAAACCCAGCACATCAAAATCAAAAAACTGTGCACTAAAATTTGTCTGCTCTACACTCAATCCTACTCTTCAGTCAAACTCCATCGCAACAAAAGTACAATAACAATTTTTGTTTTTACATAAGAGAGTTTTATGGAGTCTTCATAAAAACCGGTAACCCCACTGGTATGTCGTTTAGTTATCCTCTACAACCACCCTCTAGATTGGTCGAAGATTTACCGAAGGGAACCAAATAACGAGTTCCTTTTCATTTTCACAAAATTCGTGTCTAGTCGTCCGTAAACATCAACTTCCCTGCTAATGACCATGTCAGGCGTTATACTCGTATCAAATCGATTTCTGTGATTAACGATTCGTTCTCTTTTATGAACAATTGTTCGGAAATAACATCGCGCACAATGTGTGCGGCTGCCCGTCATTCACTGTCCGTCAACACAGTTTATCAGGTATCTCCTGAAGTTACCTTGTCCAGTATCAATGCAGTTAGCCACCTAAGAATTTTCCATTCCATATTAGGCTACGAACTTCTTCAGCTTTCCAGTCCTGTGGCAGTTAAAGATTCCTCGTATACTGCGGAGCCTACAACACAATTCGTGAAAGGGGCATTAAAGTTAACGGCAAAACAAAAGCGAAAGTAAAAGCAAAAACAAGACAAGACGAAAACGGTCCGAGACTTTGTTCAGCTCACACTGGCGAAACAGTACTCGTGTGTGGCGTATCGCAACGGAATCAGCGTGCCTCCTGATTCAAGAATATCAAGTTTTATGACTTCTATTATAAAACCATTACATTGTATTCAGTTCGTAAAACTGCTCGCGCACCATTTTAAGAGGCACTTTGGCGACCGCCAACGACGAGCTTTTTCGAAGTTTACTGATATGAATTTTTAAGCTATTGAGCGCACGACATCAAATTTAAATTCTATATTTTCTCTAAATTAAAAACGAATTGCGGTGTGCGTCAAGTTTTTATGTAATTGAGAGCGTAAATTCGGGCCGAAACATTTAAGAAACATTTACTAAACCTTCGTGCCAACTTGTGTCATGCAAAGTGTTCTGCACCACGCTGCCGGCTAATTCAAACATTGACCGTAACGCTAAAGCAAAAATATTTGATAATAGCTCCGATAATGTTAAATCTTTGTATATACTACTGTGCCCAAAAAATAAGGTGACATTGTATTTATTTTGAAAATTCGTTATTTATTCTTCCAAATCAATTTCATCCCCTTAAAAGTAATCCCCTCCCGATGCAATGCACTTCTGCCAACGGATTTTCCAATTTTCGAAACACTGATTATAGTCACTTTCCGAGATGGCCTTCAGTTCCGTCTTCGCTGCGGCTTGAATCTCCTCTATCGTATCAAAACGGTGTCCCCGGAGCGGTCTTTTAAGCTTGCTGAACAGCCAGAAGTCGCACGGCGACAGATCAGGTCAATACGGTGGTTGCGGAACGATATGGGTTGAGTTTTTGGCGAAATGATCACGAATTACGAGTGCAGTATGGGATGGTGCATTGTCGTGGTGTAAAAACCAAGAATTGTCTTTCCACAATTCCGGCCTTTTTATGCGGATAGCTTTACGCAAACGACGCATAACGACATAGATGTTACTGATAGTACTACCAACCTAAAAAAAAATAATTCTCCGAATCCTTCGACGCGCGTAGTTTAAATTCAAATGTCACCTTTTTTGGTATGCGCCTATGAAACCGGTAACGACATCTAGCGGTAAATAGCCGAATATTTATAAACTTCGGAACCGTACCAAATGTCATGTTTACTTCTTCTGTCATATGTCAACAATATTCAGTTCACAATTTGTCAAGTTTCATCCAACAACGCATTAGGGGTATTCTCGATGTCTTGCATAGCCCTGACATCGTGCACGAAATGCATAATTGACATGGCCATGCATTTCGAGCAACGACACAACAACAAAATACAAGCAAAAACAGTTTGCATTTTTTGCATGTCATGCTACGCAAAAACCCTTGTTTTGTGTGCGACATCGCGATTGTGCGACAGCCATTTAATTTTCTTCGTGTGCGCAAGCGTATTTTCTTTATATTTGGTTTTATTTCAACCTTTTTATATAATTTGCATATATGTCTTGCTTGCAGGTAGAAATGGATCAACCGAAAACCAAATTAAAAAGAAATGGAGAAAGTTTGCGGCATTTTTGCAATATGTGCTTTTTTGTGCGTTCTCGATGTGTAGCATTTTCCAGTCTTGCACGGTTGCATTTTTACGAATTCTTCCTCCGTGCAAGACATCGAGAATACCCCTATTGTTTGACGCTCCGGAAAATGTCGGATTACGTGCCTACAAATTACGATTTGTGGACACAGTTAATTTTGTGTTACCATTTGAAGAAAAACGCTTCTGAATCGCATCGAATGCTTGTGGAAGCTTACGGCGAGCATGCTCTTGGTCGCACACAGTGTAACGAGTGGTTCAATAAATTTAAAAGTGGTGATTTTGATCGCTTCGGAAAGAAGGCCATGCTATGTGTTTTCTGGGACCAGCGTGGTGTCATATTGTATGACCTTCTAAAACCTGGTGAAACGGTTAACGGTGAACGTTACCAACAATTGGCCGATTTGAACCGTGCTATACGCCAAAAACGCCCAGAATATGAAGCCAGGCAACACAAAGTGATTTTCCTCGATGACAACGCACCACCACACTGCACTAGAGCCACCAAAGAATTGGTTGCATCGTACAACTGGGAAGCTCTTGCTCATGCTGCTTACTCACCAGACTTGGCGCCTTCGGATTATCACATGTTCGCATCGATGGGCCACGCATTAACGGAACGGCACTTCAATTCTCACGCAGAAGTCAAAAAATGGATCGATGATTGGTTTCAGGCAAAAGACGAAACATTTTTTTGGCGAGGCATCCATAAATTGCCTGAGAGATGGGAAAAATGTGTAGCTAGCGATGGCCATTACTTTGAAGAATAAATTTGTAATCATTTTCTCACAATAAACGTGTTTTTTTCAAAAATAATTACCGGTTTCATAGGCGCATACCTGGTAATTGTTTGTCCTGACTAACTAATTCCTGATGGCCCAGCCCAAACCGCTAAAGCTGCAAACGTGTTTTTCATTTTTAGAACTGAAATGTAACTTGGTAACCCAAGGGTTAAAAGTTTGTATGGAGAGACATGATTGAATCGGGATTTTTTACTTTACACTTAGTAAAATCACTTCAAACGAGAAATAATGGGGTCAACAAAGGGTTAAGAGAAACTTGATGTATTGGGCCTATTGTCTTCAAAATTGCGTGCGAAGCCGCCGGATCCTCCTACTATTAAATATGGCGCTAGCCCTTCTGCAACTCCCTTGGGGTCTATTCGACCCGAGACGAAATCAAAAAACGGCTGAGCGGTTTTGTGCGCTCGTCTATTTGTGTTATTTAGTGTTAATCGCGCTTACAACCCAATAAAAAATCGAGAAAAACACTTTTCGAGGCTTTCCCCTTTTCTTTTTATGTGTAACATTTCTTCATGCTTTGTCAGCAAATTCTATAACCGTTTGGTTGGGGTCATTCTGACCCCAAAAGACAGCAAACGAAATTTTGAGCAAGGCACAGGCAGAAGGTTAACAGCCAAGTAATCGCGCTCGGGGCGTATGAGTGACAAATGCAATTAAAAAATATAAAAAATAAATTAGATACAAAAATACTCCACGTAGCCACGCACGTGCCAAACTACCTGTTGGCGCCTTTGAGGGAAATTAAAAAAATCGGCTTACTTTGCATTTGTCGGGGTGTCAGACGGAGGCCATCAATTAGAGCCTCCCCGCACGCCCAGCACAAAACACGTAGCACTTCATATCCACATAACATAATTGATTGTGATTGCTATCAATCAGCAGCCAACACCATTAATTCCATGTAAAGGCACAGTTAATGAAAAGCAGCTAATGTGACAGTGCTCGGCCCAAACGAGCGCACTGCGACCCTGGCCGCACTGATACTGGCCGCAGTGTTACGAACGCGGCGCAAAGCCAATCATCATAGCACAGCGGACGGCAGCGTGAATGCGCACAACATACATTAAAACGTTTAATTGCCAATTATGGTTGAATCATTGAATCAATTGCCAATGGTTCTCATACTGGTTTCGGCGTAAGCTGCTACTGCAGTTGGACTGCATTTGCATTTTTAAGAGTTTGGTGCCCCAACTGCGGAAATCTGCGGCGAACGCGCAAGTCCGTCCCTGTTCTGTTCTTTTGATGGTTATTAGCAAAAGCAGCGTACACCGCCGCGTGTTAGTTCTGCGATTTGCTCTATGTCGTCGACGTTCAAGCAGTAACCCAGCCGAAACCTCGGCGCAATTTAATATGCGAATTCAAATTGAGTCTAACGAACGTAATTCTTCTGAGCAGTGCATTTTTAGTTAAACCTGAACACTCGAACATACATACATAAGTACATACATGATACAATTAACAAGACAGACTAAGTAGGTACAGAGAGCTACGAAAATTGGCGTAGGAGAAAGGGCAGTTGTTGTCAAATTTTCTCATTGAACAGGGTGGTTTACTGCAGTTTAAATTTAGGAACAGAAAGTACATCGCTAGGGTATCACAAGTACCAAAACGTTCATTTTTGAAACCGAAAATTTGCTAAAAAAAATAGTTGCGAATTTCGGAGAAGGCTTTCCGTACTTAGTTTACCTTGTTTATTCTATTATGATATCATTTTGATACGCTCAACTCAACACACACACTTGTCCCCCACCTTCACAATTCTGCACAATTCTAGCGGCCGAAAAGACGTAAACTTTGGCTGTTAATATTGAGAGAGTGGAGGTTAAAGGTATGAAGATTTGTATTAACCATGCTTGGTTTCATTCGCGCGTTTTAGTTTGGAGTTTACAGATCCGTATATACTAAACCTACTATACATTTCCCTGGTTCGCTCAAAATTAGAATATGCGGTCTTTATCTGGATTTATCTCTAGATTTTTCATTATCTAAAAACGGTTTATAATATGTTTTTTAATAAGTATTTTAATTTAACACTATTCTACTGTTTGTTAATCTGTATGAATTGTTACTTAATTCGAGGATATTTGTAATAAATAAATAAATAATATGTTGATGCAAATTAACAGCGACATAACTAATAATTGAAATCGCAACAGTGGCGTTCCCAGGGGGGATTAGGGGGATGGATCCCCCCCTTGGTGGATAAATTCATTTATCCAATTTGATGTAACAATATGGAATTCTGCAAACATTTTGATTATTTTCGTTACCTCTTCTGTGATCACCCACTTAAAACCTAGTAGTAGCTCCCATGATCTGGCCAGACAGGCTGATGTAAACAAAAGGATAATCGAGGATTGTTAAGGATATAAAAAACCAGAAACGTACGTATAACGGGACAAATATACTAGAATAATTAAGTAAATAGCGGGTTTCAACTTCAATGAATTAATTTTTAAATCCAAAAAAACAGGAAAAGAAAGAAATTTTATAAATGTAAATCTGTTTCAACTGCTTGACCAATGCAATTATTGCAACGATATAATTCAGTAACATATCTATTATTACTTCTGGATTCCTTGAACTGTTAACAACTCTGAACTGCTTTGCTAAAGAAAAACATGCAGAACATGCTCAACATGTTATTGTTCATGTTGAACTGGCCCTTTTCTTTGTCGCCTTCGTCGTCGCTATCTTCACATTAAACTATCTAAACGACCATTTTTTCTATCAGTATCAGAAGCTTCGTTTTGTTCAGGGCCAAATATTACCTCTAGCAGCAAATTAATTAATATTTTAATTTTATTGCTCTTAAGCATTGGTTTCCGCTATTGCTTACGCAATTTTTTCAGAGAAATTGTCCTCTCTGATTTTTACGCCAGTGTCGAGGTTCAAACTCAATGTCCACCTAATCCTCAAAACAGCCTTCCCTTCCTTCCATCTCTGCCACAGAAAACAATCAAATTGATAAAAACCCAGACACGACAAGACAACAAATACTTAAACTTTTCCGGAAATTTGTATGATATATCGTACAATTTTTTCGACGATTTCTTATTTGACAGCGAACGCACTTTTTATGCAACAGCTTTTTAATTTTCATTAAGTAGGCTGTGTTGTATCATTCTGTTTAAAAATATAAATCATTATAGCGGTGGCTACACAGTATGAGTGCGTTTTGTAAGCAGAAGAATTTGAAAAACCAGCAAATGACGGTGCTTCTGCGAAGGAATTTTTAAATATGTACCTAATACGGCAGCCGCCGTGGCTCAGTTGGTTAGTGCGTTGGACCGCGAGTCGAAGGCAGCAACCTCAGGTTCAAATACTGCCTGTAATAACACCTAAAAAAAAAATAACGAGAAAACTCGATTTCTCTTTCGGTGGCTGTCCTCTCAGCTGGAAATGGCAAACCTCTGAGAGTAAAAATTGCTTATGAAAAAGCTCCCAACCTGCCGTTCGGAACCGGCATAAAACTGTAGGTCCCTTCAACCCGCGTACAAATTCACACGCACAACACGGGTGGTTGCGGGAAGCTAGGCCTTAGTCTCGCGTAAGCGGGCTGTCGTGCCAGTCAATTATTATTATTATTATTACCTAATACTTTTTGGTACCAAATAGAAACAATTTCAAAGTTTGAATCTCAGTTGATTTATAGAACTTTCTAAATTTAACATTTTGTGCGTCTAAATATTTTTCCCGAGTCTTTAAAAAATTTTACGATATATCGTACAATGGCCACAAGGGTTGCAAAGCTTTGTACGATATAGCGTACAAATGGAAGGCAAAGGTTGCAAGTTGTGTATGCATTTTTTAAGTTGACTGGCACGCTAATAAAATTCGATTATTCCGCAATTTTCGATTAAAAGTAAAAATTACTAGACGAGTTTCTGTTTTACTAGGCAGACACAGGTTATGTAAGGTTGGACATGCGTACTTGCCACTCCCACTACGATAATAAGAATGGGCTATATTCAGTGCCTTTCTGTAAAACTGTACGAGTTTTAATTGATTCTGTGTTTTATTGAGACGAAAAGGGCTTTGCAACAACAACAACGGTTATATATGGCCGAATAAGTGTGAATCAATTGTTTATATATATAATTTATATAACTTTCGATCAAAATGAAATCACGTTTTGATTTTTTGTTGTTATAATTTATGTTTTCTATTAAAAAAATCAATGAATTGTTAATAAAACTTAAATAACCGAAACCAAAAATTCATGAATTTTTACTCCTTTGCGGACCATTGTACGATATATCGTGATGAAGCTGTAATTCTCAACCAAAATTATTTTTTTGAAATTTTTTTGTATTTTATTGCTAAAATGTTCAGTAAGAGTCAATATTTTGAAGGAAAAAATTGTATCTTAAGAAATGTGGAAATTGACCGGAAAGGGTTAATTTTGAATATGTTCCAACATTATTTTCCAACAAAAATTATAATTTACTAACCCAAAGAAAATAAAAGCCAAGGCGAGTGAAAAACACTTGAACCAGGTAGATTTTGCGCCAACTAACTCATGTCACGATTATATGGGATGGCACGAAAAAAGGGTTTCAAATCGAGTCAAATGGGAAAGCATAGTTGAAGCTCTAACTATGTTCCGTAAAGGACTGAATAAGGAACCAACGAAACAAATATTTTTAAGCCATTTTGACAATAATTACGTGGGAAATAACAACAAAATTGTAACTGACTGGCAAATTTGTATGAAAATACGTCACCGTCTGGCCAGGCCATGGTTTTGGTTTTTGTGCTTAGAAAGGACCAGTTGAGGATATCATGAAATATGAGCCTGTAGCTTAACTACAACATTACTAAAGTGGATCCAAAGTTCGATATGGTCTGGCCAGAACCGGATGCCCGCAGAAGGGTTATATTTTTAGTGTTCCAAAAGTATTGACTATTTACCAAAGTAGTAGTTAAACGCAGGCTCCATGGCCTGCATCAGTTACATTTTTTGGTGAATTGAAAATACTGCCGAAGGGTGGCGTCAAGCACACAGTTTCACTAAACGCGCACAAGCGGCGGGCTTCAGGCGCGGCAGTATTTTCAGTCTAGCTCCTAATCCACTTCCACGCCCATTATAAAAGTTGGCACCAATCTTCTATACAATATTAGCAATTTATATAAAAAAAAATAAAAAAAAACGAAATGGTCGAACTTAGTGAAAATCAAGGAAAAAAATTAATTTTTTTTTTTACGAAAAAAAATTTTTTTTCTTTTCCAAAAATACAATTAAAAAGCTCAGTAAATGAAGTAAGAAATCCAGTGGTTTAATTATTTTAATATATAATTTTATGACTCCATAACCGGCTTTGAAGTACTGCATGCCAACCGAAATCGGAAACATCGAGTTTTTTTACCTGTCCGCTTCGCGTGGAATGCCCCATACATACATATGTACAACATTCGACATTCGTCAACATTTGAGGCAACGCAGACAAGGCCAAAAAGCCGATAACATTTGAAAGGACGGCTTTGATGAGAGAAACGTCATATCTTACTATCACATTGTTATCTAAGTTATTCGTACTCCCATTGTGAATATAATTCTGAAGCTATTGTCAAAGTTTAAGTCAGTTCTATGCTCTCCATGGCACAGTGTTCAAGAAATCTGTCTTTCCAGTTTATAAAAGTGGTTTCGAGAAAACGCATTTAAAGCTCGGCAAGCACTCAGCTCGCGTTCTAAGGAACTGTTACATTATTGAAAAATAAATCTTTGACATTTTTTACTATGGGACCAACTAGACCAACTTGTGTTTATGACACTAAGATATAAAAAAATAATAATAATTTATTCTTAATCATAGATTGGATTATCCTTAAGTATTTGTCTGAGATTAAATTTTATTATATTAAATGTTAGCTAATCCAAAATGCCAAAGATGCCAACTTTGACCTGACCTGAATTTCAATTTGAGTTCTTAATTGCTTTGAAAATAATTTGAATACTTTTTTCAACTCTCTATTGACATACTTCGCACAGCGGCTCGTTCTGATAATAATTAAAAAGATAAAGAAAATAAGTATGGAATAATTAAAAAGTTTTTGTTTGATTGATTTGACTGATCAACTTTTATTCATTTGACGTCAATGTCATCAGCGTAGGCAAGGAGCTGGACCTTTTTAATAATGATAACATATGTATTTAATATTTCTCACTTCCAATTTGAAAGTAATATTTAAACGTACGTACGAACGCGCGTGGCTAGAAGCACAAATACTCTCGAGGCCATCTTATAGAAAACACTCTTAAATAGGGTGCGACAAAAAACTGCACTCAATCGTTTCACCCCAGTAATAAGAAAGAACTAGTAGTAGCTTTTTTGTAGCTAGAAGTCTGGCAAGTATGGCCATTTAAAGTTCAAAAAGTGTGCTAAAAACAGTGCTGCCCAGGGGTACATGTCAAAATCCAACAACAGCAATAAATTGCTTTCTTTTAATATTTAGTTATTTAATTTATGTAAATGCAACCTTCTAAGAAACGGGTGAAAAACTTGACATTTATTTGCTCCTTTCCGTAATTCAAAACTTAAGCTTTTTCGAAAAAGTGAAAAATAGTGACTTAATTGTACACTCGAAAATTTGCACAAATTTGACCAGCTTTGGACAACTTTAAGGCTGTCGGTTTTCTTAGGTCCAGGCATTAACCCATCCGAAAAATATAACAGTTTCCACGGCAGCCGCCGTGGCTCAGTTGGTTAGTGCGTTGGACCGCGAGTCGCAGGCAGCAACCTCAGGTTCAAATACTGCCTGTAATAACACCTAAAAAAAATAACGGGAAAACTCGTTTTCTCTTTCGGTGGCTGTCCTCTCAGCTGGAAATGGCAAACCTCTGAGAGTAAAAATTGCTTATGAAAAAGCTCCCAACCTGCCGTTCGGAACCGGCATAAAACTGTAGGTCCCTCCAACCCGTGTACAAATTCACACGCACAACACGGGTAGTTGCGGGAAGCTAGGCCTTAGTCTCGCGTAAGCGGGCTGTCGTGCCAGTCAATTATTATTATTAATTATTCCTTAACTATGTAGAACGCGATACAATTTGATTTGATGATTTTTGCGACCTGCGTCAGCAGAGCGAGCCCGTGTGCGTCGTAAGAATTAAAAAGCTCAAAATTAAAAAGGTTATACAAAATGTTAAAAAATAGTATTTTAATTTCTTGCGTCATTAAAATTACTTTTACTTTCAATTAACCTGCTCGCGCATTTCTGCTCTAAGAAAAGACCACAACAAACCGGCAAAAAATACTTTGATTTCGTGCGAACTAGCATTGAGAAGTAACATCTGCTTCTGTTTTTCGTTTTCGAATTAAGTTCGCTGCTGTCCGATTCCCTGATCGAAATTGTTATTGTTTTTTAATTAAAACATTTACATATTCTTGCACATATTAATTCGTTATGCGCTACACTTGTTGAATGAGTGCCTATAGATTGGAGTGGGAGCTGTGGGTTGAGAAACGATTTTTAGGGCAGTTTTGTAGGTTTTGTTTTAGACCGAAAGAATTCGTTTAATAAAACTGTATTTTCAAAAAATGATAAAATTTCTCTATTCCAGTCAAAAAAGAACTCTTTATGGCATCTATTCTATATATATATATATATATCTATATATAGATATATATAAAAGAGAGTGGCAGTATGTGTGTGATCGCATCACGTTCAAACGGAACGGCCGATTTTCATGGGGTTTGTTTTGTTCGATTCGTATTAAGTCAGTTCAGGTTCGTGCGAAAAGAAACTTCCGGAAAATCTATTGAAAAAGTCGGAAAATCCATGCCATATTTGACCGTGAATTCTGCACATTTTCAGATAATAACTTTGGAACCATAAGTCACACATCAATTAAATTCACTACGAACTTACTATTTAGTCATGTCCTGCGACAGAGGGAATGGGGGCGGATATTGGACGAGGGGGTGTGGCACCACCCATACAAGCCAAATCTTAATAATGGAATATCTTTGAAATTGTAAGGCGCACAGCATTGAAATTTGGTATAGCGTCGACCCATAGATGAGTCATTCTACTGGAAAGATTTCATGGGCGTTGGACAAGGGGTGTGGCACATTTTTTGTGACCCAATTATTTCGCTGAGCTATAAATCGCACAGCAATGAAACTAAATACGAACCTACCATTTATTCATATGTTTCGACAAAAGGAATGGTGCGGGTATTAAACAAGGGGGCGTGGCACCGCCCATACAAGCCAAATCTTTAAGGGGAGGTTCTCATCTAGACCACCAAAAAGTAGGTTAACTTTGGGAATTATTTACAGGAAAACTAAAAAACATATCAAGACGATATTTGGCAGTTTGATACAATGTACTTTTAGTTATAGATTTCTATTTTTATTATTAGAAAAAAAACAAAATGGCGTCCGTTATTAGGCTTTTCCGACGGCATGTTTTGGAAATTTTGCTCAACTGCCCAGTGTCCACAGGTTGCAAATCAATATGAAATCAAAAAATTCTTGATGTAGCATAAACTAGAATAAATTTACTAAAGAATGACCTATTATTTAAGAAAAAATATCAAAATTGACAAAATGGCGCGACTTTGAAATTTGAGTGCCGTTTTCTGACCTTTTTTTCCAGAATTTATTATTTAAAAAAAATAGTTAATGTTAAAATATTGAAACGAAAATAGATCATTCTTTAATAAAAATTGTCTTCTTCAAAATGAAAGTAACTAGAAGAAAATCGGTTGAACCGTTTTCGAGTTATGCACCGGGCAGTTTTGAAATATCTGGTCCTGAGATAATGGCTTGTTTAGTTGGAGCAAGTTTTAGCTACGCCTACGAGCGTCCCACTGCAATCAAGACACCGCAACAATCAACGGGCTCTAGAATACGTTCTACAACTCGGATCAACTAATAATTTTAAAACAACATTCTAGACATGTTAAACTTTCAGAAAATGCAAAAAAAAAAAATCTAAAATTTCAAGATTCTAGATGAGAACCTCCCCTTAATATAGAATATCTTCAAAATTGTAAGGTGCACAGCATTGAAATTCAGTATAGTTTCGTCCCATAGATGTGTCATTCTACTGGTAAGATTTGATGGGCGTTAGACAAGGGGCGTGGCAAATTTTTTGTGACCCAAATATTTTGCTGAATTATAAGTCGGTCAGCAATGAAACTTAGTACGAACCTACCATTTATTCATATCTTTCGACAAAGGGAATGGTGGGGGTATTGAACAAGGGAGCGTGGCACCGCCCATACAAGCCAAATCTTTAATATAGAATATCTTCAAAATTTTAAGGTGCGCAACATTGAAATTTAGTATAGTGTCGTCCCATAGATGAGTCATTCTACTGGTAAGATTTGATGGGCGTTGGACAAGGGGCGTGGCACATTTGTTATGACCCAAATATTTCGCTGAACTATAAGTCGCTCAGCAATGACACTTAGTACGAACCTACCATTTTCTCCTTCGACAGAGGGCATTGTGCGGATATTGAATAAGGGGCCATGGCCCTGCCAATATAATTTAAATATGGTTCAAGCGCTATCCATTTCTTTACTGAAACTTAGCAGCAACATTGCTTATTTGAGGGCCTCGATTGCGTTAATCAGTAGCTCCCTCCTCTTCCTCTAGTTGGGTTTCTTCGTCAATTTGCATCGCCATTGATTCGCCATCTCGCGTATTTCATTATAAAAAACCAACAAAGTTCGGACGAAGTTCGCCAGGTCAGCTAGTTTATTATAAAAACAAACGATCCCTTAAGTATTATTTTGAGATGAAAATTATTTTCTATCCAACTTTCGTATACAACAAAATTGAAGTTTTAATTCATTAAATTTGTGTTTATATTTACTTTATTTAATTTTTCTTGGGTGTAAGATTTTGCAGCCTCACACGCGGGGCGACAAGTGCGCAAAGCATGCAAGCACATCTGAGCAAAGCAAAGCGAATTTTCTGAAATTTTACTCACGCCCACACAAGCGCATTCCGGGTCATTTCCCCCTAAACTCCAAAAAATGCCATCAATTCGAACCACATGCCCGATGTACGAGTCGCACTGGTCCACTGTGCTGCGGCGCTACGTCTTTGCAGTGTGGTGTGGTGTGTCCCCACCTCCACTCGAATTGCTTTATTGATTTAAAAATTGTTTGGCACCCCACGTCCACTTTTATGACTTCCAAATTTTTAGAAACTCGCACATATTCCATTGTTTTTGTTAATATTTAAAAGCAAAAAAGCTAAGGGACATTTACCTACGAGCACGGGTCGTCATGGCGTTGTTACCGCGTTGGCGGACCGCTGCTGCTACCGACGGCGGCTGCGGTCGGTGTCAACTGTGAAGGAATTATTTACACCAGCTTACCGACCAACTTACATACTTATGTATGTATATACGAGTATGTACACATGTGTGTGGGCTCACTCGCTCGGTTACGAGAAATGGCCAGTTCAAGGATATGTCTCACATTTAATTGTTTTGTGGAATTTTCTACGGCGACAGCGAACCGCCACAACAAGACAACACGGTCGGCAGCGTTTGTGTCCGGCATTGTTGACTTTTTCGGGCACTTGGGCTAAATTACACTTTATTCTGTTGAGAAATTGTATGTTGCAGACCGAGCAGCTATCGTCGTTGCTATCAATCATTCAGTTACAAAATTTTTATTTTTGGGTTATAGAAGAAGATTCATTAACCCTTTCGCTATTTTGTTGCCATATGGCAACATGCTACTTTGTGGACGTCTGCAGCTGCTATGGTTGCAAGAATAAATTTTTTGTTGGTCTTTAGAATAGTTTGAAGTTTTAGGAAAAATACGAAATTAATAAACTGAATATTTAAGTTTAAAGAAGAGAAGTATATACGTTTTTGTAATGGTATATCTTGACATAGTAAAGGAAGAAGAAGCAGAAAAAATTAGAGAAATTTTTAATTTGACGTTTTCTTTCAATTTAGATACCTTTTTTTTTTAATTTTGGCTGAAGTAAATGAAGAAATATTCAAATTTTCGTTATGCGTAAAAAGTTGTATGTTTAAGTAATTATTACAGCCACAACGATGTGGTTGCTCTCATAGAAGAACACTATAAAATACAGAGTCCGAGTTAAAAACTAAAAAATTTCGTATAGAATGTTGCTAATATAACCACATAGAAGCCTTAGACGTAAAATTCAAAATTTTAACTTTCCCCAGTAAAAACCTGTAGCGAAAGGGTTAAATTGCGAAGAACACAGTATCTTAACTCGGCACCCTCCGCTCGAATTTAAATCGCTAGACGACGCTATGTCAGTTCCGGCCGTACCGCGATTAGGTTGACAGCGGCAACAACTCTGGCGAAACGTGCGCAAATTTTCGCACCCTGCACAGATTTGATAATTTTATTTTGATGTGACACACAATGCTTGGATAAAGTTTATGCATTTGATTGTATAAGACATGCTTTTAAAAGTACAATTCCACGCAATCGCTGCTGAGTCGAACAGCACCTACATCCACCACTTGAAATCACGAATGTTGCATATATGCCACGTTGTTATAATTTGCAATTCCATTAAAACGTTACCGAAATAATTATGCAGACTCTGACATAATTAAGGGGTTATATACAAAGTTGGGGCTCGAAAAATCGAAAAAATTTTTTGGGCATTTTCTGAAAGTACATAATTTTGAAAATATCTGCGCAAAATTTCATCCAGATCGGATCACTGGTTGTCAAATTACAGCCGTTTGCAGCGCGCTGGTCCTATTCATAGGCACTTGGCGCACAAAACTCTAAACGTGATTATCTCGGAATGCGTTGTTTTCAAAAGTACTGTTGCGGTGAACGTGATATCTCAAAAACTTTTTATCCGATTTTCGAAAAATTTTTTCAAATGTTTGTATTTACGATCTCGTGACAGCTGCCGTGGCTCAGTTGGTTAGTGCGTTGGACCGCGAGTCGAAGGCAGCAACCTCAGGTTCAAATACTGCCTGTAATAACACCTAAAAATAACGGGAAAACTCGTTTTCTCTTTCGGTGGCTGTCCTCTCAGCTGGAAATGGCAAACCTCTGAGAGTAAAAATTGCTTATGAAAAAGCTCCCAACCTGCCGTTCGGAACCGGCATAAAACTGTAGGTCCCTCCAACCCGTGTACAAATTCACACGCACAACACGGGTAGTTGCGGGAAGCTAGGCCTTAGTCTCGCGTAAGCGGGCTGTCGTGCCAGTCAATTAATTATTATTATTAGTGTACTTGAACGATTCATTTTCCATCCGAAAATTTTTAACTTTTTGCAATGCATTTTTTTTTTTAATTCTGACCACCACAAAATCAATTTTTTCTGTCAGCGTGGTTTTTTTATTAAAAAAAAATCGTTCAAGTACACCAGAATACACTTTTCTTAAATAATTTTTTTCCTTTTTTGATTTCAGTTGAGCGGTTCGCCTTGGAGAACGTTCACCGCAAGCCTCTGCAAAAAAAAGCGCTGCGACAATTTTCAAAATTTTCTCAAAATTTAAAGTGTTTTTATTTCTTCGATAGTAATACTAGAACATTGTATTTTGCTTTATCCAATAAAACTTGCTTAAAACCTTTTTAAAAAATCACAAACTTAGCTCACTTTTTCTCCCTAACTTTGTGTATAACCCCTTAGCCAAAGTCCGCACAAATTTGCAAATGTTTTCTACCTTTTTCATGCAACACGTAAATATGCGTTTTTTCTCGCCGCACTTAGCACTTAGCACCCACCAAACTTCAGTCTCACACCTACCACACCTTAATATGTGTAATAAATAAATGTCTCATTTAAATTGCTGTCAATACCGAGCTGCGTGTTATTTCCGTCACTTACCAAATTCCCTTTTTGCTTTCGTACATTTACATTAAAATGAAAGTGTATGTACTTACCAAATTGAAAAGAGGCCAACAAACACAACTCCCACAAGCGACTTCAAACACACGACCCAGTACAGTACACGCAGTTCTCGTCAGTGTGCGGCCAACTTCGCGCCCAACACTCACAACTACACACACACACACAAACACAGGGCATATAAACGTATTTGGCAAAGCGCCTACCCGACCACTAACAAACATTCAAAAGTACACAATTCTCTTTAACCATATTCTTTTTTATTAATTGTTTAGAGATTTGCATAAAATGAAAAAAAGAAAAACACTTACATTTGATATTGTTTTCTCTCTTTCTTCCCTCATGTTCGCCGTCGCGCTTGTTGTGATCGTCCAGGGCGCAGCCAAGCTGACAAAGGAAGACATTGAGAAAGTTTTCTCGCTGTACGACAGAGTAAGTTGCACATACTTTCAATTCATTCCGCATTCCTGCGCAGCATTCGTCTGCCCCGCCAACTAAAAACTAAATAGTTTACACAACTCGTGTTACTGCATTTGTGTTTATACATATTTGCGACTTTTCGCAATGATTTCAGTAAACAACTGCAACTATGTGCGATAGAGCTTTTCTGTACGGCCGAATCGTGATTATAACATATAGGTCGATGGTCGAGCCCAGAAACATTTGCTTCTCTTAATAATAATTGATTTGAAGCTATAATTTGGTTTACATACGTATATATATATTAAAAAAATTGATAATATTAAGTATTTTGCAGCAAAAACACAAACTTCATTGTATGTTGAGCCTATTTGTTACCGAAGCAAAGTTATATTTAAATAACTAAAATTTACACAAGAACAAGGTTTCCTTTCCTAGTCATTTACAGTGCGATTCGTCAAAAATAAAATTTGTACATCAACAGATGGGATAGTAAGCACAAAAACACCAAAATCTGTGTTCTAATTCAAGGGAGAGAAGCACTTTCTCTCCCTTGAATAGAAACGTACGACTGTGGCAGAGACAAATGTCGACAGTCAACGTTTTAAACTCAGTCTTCTGCACAATGCGAACTTGCAATTGAATGTAAATATTACAACGAACCCTGAAAACATTGAGTTTTCGAATATCCACACCGGCAGCAAAGTGTGGAGTTATCAGAAGAAAATCGGGTCTGGAAAAATCGATTAGGAAAAATTAAAGAGGAAAACGCATACACTATGATCAATAAGTACCGGGACTGTGTATTTTTTTAGGTCGGTAGGACCTTAACTGACATCTGTGTCAAATTTTGAGCGGGATTGCATCATTAGTTTTTGTTTGGCAGCTGTTAGCGTCAGTCAACTTTTTGTACTTCGTCGCATTTTACAATGGATAATTTTGTTGATCAACGTATTTGTTTGAAATTTTGTCTTAAGAACGAAATTTCTTGTGCCAATGCGCTTAAAATGTTGCAGAAAGCATTTGGGGAGTCTGCTCTATCAAGAACCAGAGCGTTCGAGTGGTATAAAATGTTCAAAAGTGGTCGTGAAGTGGTTGAAGACTTTCCTCGTTCTGGACGTCCTTCAACATCGAATACCGACGAAAATGTTGAAATTGTGAAGAAAATCGTGCTTGAAAATCGTCATGTGAGCCTCAGAGAGATTTCTAACGATCTTAACAACTCTTATGGAAGCGCACAACACATTGTTGTCGATATTTTGCGCGATGCGTTTCTTCTTATGAAAATACAGATCTTGATACCTTAAAAAGTTGTAGTTCTATCCTAATCTTAATAATTATTATTATTTGTCTCTTTAACCAGACTGCAATGCAATAAAAAATATCCAATACTTTACTGGTTCTGGCCTAAAAAACCTAAAACAGTTTAATTTTTGAACATTGGCCGCCGAAATTTCGGTGAGGTATAATTATTTGGCTATAAAATGTTCACAGAATTTGTCCAACTAACCATTAGCTGCAAATTTGCTGAAGACAGCAATAAAAAATGTTGAATATCTTACGACTTATAAAGGAAAAAC
This sequence comes from Melieria crassipennis, assembly GCA_963668005.1. Taxonomy (NCBI): domain Eukaryota; kingdom Metazoa; phylum Arthropoda; class Insecta; order Diptera; family Ulidiidae; genus Melieria; species Melieria crassipennis. The sequence goes on along the minus strand of OY764963.1, from coordinate 31,296,589 downwards.
TGATTTCGAAAACACACTAACACATACAAACTTTAGGCTGTATCTTTTAAAAGGCAACTAACTTTGCAAAACCCAGTTGGGTTTTTGTTACTATATTCCTGTACTACCGACCAGTGGTGGCTGGGTCCAGGTCAGAATCCATGACCCTAAAGTTGTCGCACAATGCAACTCGAGAACGGATCGCCCGATTTGTGCAGTCTTTTTTTTAGTTCGCCTATACCCAAAGAAGCCAAAGAAGAAAATTAAAGTTGTTTTCCTGAAAAATTGGAAAATTCGTATAAATCAATTTTCAGTTTGAAAAAAATTATCGCAGTGATGGTTCAAGGCGATTGCGAATGTGTCTAGAAGTAGTTACGTTCCGGGCCAACAACTACATATAAAAGCCGGGAATGGTGCGGCCAGTTAGTTTTGAGTTTTGGGTTTGACAAGCAACAGTTTGACACGAAGTAAGCGAAATAAAATGAAATAAATTATAAGTGTAAAAAAGTGACCAGTGTGAAATTGCAAATAAAAATACGACATTCCGTGTAAATAAAGCATATTCATTGAATTAAACTCGACACATTTTTTTTATTTAATCAATAATTGAAAATCGAATGATAGTAACTGTTATCACTAAGCAAATAATAACATAGAGGTGTCAACTCGCACAAATTTGTGTACCAGCGCAGTAGGTCCCATACGCACTTCGGCTATTCGAAGATATTCGCGATGACTTCGGCACACTTCTTAATTCGAAGTCAGCTTTCATAATTTGCTTATGTTGATGTGGTCAGTCGCACATCAACTGCGAGCTGTGATGTTGATATTGTTGTTGAGGCACGCCTCGCACCAGCGCAGCAGGTCCCGTACGCTATTCGAAAATATTCGCGAAATTGTGTGCGTTGCCTTCACACGTAATGAAAAAATCAACCACCAAAAAAGCCAACAAAAGCAAAAACACAATTTCACTTGTTCGCGCTTATTTTTTGTGTGTATACATATTTTCGTTGACGATCGCTTTCGCTTCAACAAATTTGCTAAGAACAGCTTATCAATCTAATCATTGCGCTGTCTGGTTGCGTTTTCGTATGCCTTGCGTTAACTGATTTGAAAACATTTTGCCGTGGATGAATCCAAATGAAATTTGTTTGAATTGAAAAATTTAAACGAATTCTGACGTGGTTGAATCCCCAAAAAATTTGTTTAAATTAAAAACTAAATGAATTCTGACGTGGCTGATTTGGTGGTTAATTTATTTCAGCCAAAATTAAAAAAAAAAAGTATCTAAATTGAAAGAAAACGACAAATGAAAAAGTTATCTAAAGTTTTCTGCTTCTGCTTCCTTAACTATGTCAAGATATACCATTAAAAAACGTGTATACTTCTCTTCGTTAAACTTAAATATTCAGTTTATTAATTTAGTATTTTTCCTAAAACTTCAAACTATTCTAAGGACCAACAAAAAGTGTATTCTTGAAACCACAGAGGGGTCAGACGTCCACAAAGTAGCAATGTGCCATATGGCAACAAAATACCGAAAGGGTTAAAGAAAATATAAAAAAACTTAAATTACTTAAAGGATATGAAAAACTATGTTAAAAGTTGTCAGTATCCTAAAACTGTATATTGTTGAAATTGTATAGTTTTATCAATTACTCCAGTTTTGTCTCTTTCGCAAGATATCTGGGCGGAAAAATACAATTTTCTTTTATGATCAAGACATAATCAAGATCTACTTGATAATCTTTTTTATTTGGTAAGAAAAAGATGCGTTACAAACAATAATCTTTCGCTTTTTGAATTTGACCAGATTGTTGCGAAAATTATCTCAATGAAAATAATAGCATTTAAGGCAGGAACCTCCAATTGTGAACAAACTGACGAAGGTTCATTCATAACAATTGACAATAATACCAGTTTGTTGGAAATTGACAATGAAACTCAAAATGCTATAAATCGAGAGTTCAGTGAATAATTTTGCTTATCAAAGGATATATTTGATGCAGAGATAGCGAAACCTTCAAATGCCTTAGGGATTATAAAAAATGAACATATGAGTGATGGTTCCCTTCGTTATTTCTCTGGTTTGATATTGATGAAAACTATTGAAAAATTTGACTGTCATAACTGCAAAAAGTTAATAAAAGATGAGCTTTGTAATTTACAAGGAAACGAAATGTTTATATTTTTCAAAAATTTCAATTATTTTAACAGTAGTTTAAAACTAAAAGCACCAATCGACTCATTTTTTTTGTTTCAAAAATCTTTCACAACACATTTCATACGTTTTTTAACCCATTTTCGGCCGCTACCAGAAATAGCCAATATTTTTTTAATTCCTTTTAAGGACTTACATTTAGGACCTTAATCAAGAATATTTTTGGATTTTTTTGTGTTTTTTTACAAATTAATAAAAATTCAATTTCAAATAAAAAGAAATATATATGTACATAGTTTTAGTCAAATAATAATCAAGCATGAAAACAAACAATTGTTGGTTTATATATGTACATACATGACGACTTCTGGCCAATGGTCGATTTTTCGACCACTGAAAAGTACGCGGTGCTGAGAGGTAAAAATATTTTCATAATCTTATGGATATCAATTGATTGTGGTAATTTGGTCTTTAGGCTTCGTAAATAATCAATAATAAATCAATAATATGAAAAGGTTATATATTTTTCAGAATATTCAAAATATGACTAAAAAAAATACTTTTATCGTGCCTTCGCCAACATCTCTAATTTTATCGTTTTTAAAAAAAATTATTATTTCGAGGGGTTACCAAAAGACCAAAGCTATTTTCTGCATCAAAAGTTCAAAGATATAATGTCTAAGTGCAGAGCTACTCTCCTTCAACAGCCACTTCGAAAAATCTACCAGCGGCCGAAAATGGGTTAAGGAAACCCCTCATTCTTCCAATATAAAAAAGCGTTTGTTCAATTTGTGTGTTGCAAACGTAACAGTAGATGAATACAAAATGTGGTTTTCAGAACCGTCTACTTGTAGGGAACATAAGCAATTTATATTAGATTACTTTTTAATAATTTTGATAAGAAAAAATTGCATTTGGCTAAAAGAGCAAATTGCAAGTAAAACGAAAAATAAGCATAAAATAAAAATACTAAAGAACACATAAAATTACTAAATAATAAAAATTTATTATGTATAATAATCTATATATATAAAAAAAGTTCACTTCTTGTGTGTAGCCAGTGTTTGCGAAAACGGTTCATTCTTTCGGCAAAATTTTTTTCGTATGTGATAGAAGATGTTAATGCGGTGGTTTATAGCGATATTAGATGTTTGTACGACAGGTGGGCGTGGCACCTCCCATACAACCTAAATTTTTAATATGGTATATCTTCGGAATTATAAATCGGACAGCATTGAAATTTGGTACAGCGTCATGGCGTAAGCGTATCATTCCACCGGTAAAATTTAATGGGCGTTGGACAAGGGGCGTGGCACTTTTTTAATTCCGGTGTTACTTTTGAACTATAGCATTCACATCAACGACACTTGGTACAAACTTATTATTTAGTCGTGTCCTTCGACAGGTGGAATGGGGTGGGTTTTTGACAAGGGGGCGTGGCACCGCCCATACAACCCAACTTTTAATATGGAATATCTTCAGAATTATAAGTCGTACAGCATTGAAATTTTGTACTGTGTCATGGCGTAAGCATGTCGTTTCACCGGTAAAATTTGATGAGCGTTGGACAAGGGGCGTGGCACTTTTTAAATTCCGGTGTCACTTTGGAACTAGACCGTTCACATCAATGACACTCGGTACAAACTAACGAATTGGTCGTGTCCTTCGACAGGGAGAATAGGGTGGGTTTTTGACAAGGGGGCGTGGCATCGCCCTTACAACCCAACTTTTTAATATGGAATATCTTCAGAATTATAAGTCATACAGCATTGAAATTTGGTACAGTGTCATGGCGTAAACATGTCGTTTCACCAGTAAAATTTAATGGACGTTGGACAAGGGGCGTGGCACTTTTGAAATTCCGGTATAACTTTGGAACTAGAGCGTTCACATCAATGACAATCGGTACAAACTAACGATTTGGTCGTGTCCTTCGACAGGGGGAAAAGGATGGGTTTTTGACAATGGGCGTGGCATCGCCCTTACAACCCAACTTTTTAATATGGAATATCTTCAGAATTATAAGTCATACAGCATTGAAATTTGGTACAGTGTCATGGCGTAAACATGTCGTTTCACCAGTAAAATTTAATGGACGTTGGACAAGGGGCGTGGCACTTTTTAAATTCCGGTGTCTCTTTGGAACTAGACCGTTCACATCAATGCCACTCGGTACAAACTAACGAATTGGTCGTGTCCTTCGACAGGGAGAATAGGGTGGGTTTTTGACAAGGGGGCGTGGCACCGCCCTTACAACCCAACTTTTTAATATGGAATATCTTCAGAATTATAAGTCATACAGCATTGAAATTTGGTACAGAGTCATGACGTAAACATCTCATTCCACCGGTAAAATTTAATGGGCGTTGGACAAGGGGCGTGGCACTTTTTAAATTCCGGTGTAACTTTGGAACTAGAGCGTTCACATCAATGACACCCGGTACAAACTAACGATTTGGTCGTGTCCTTCGACATGAGGAATGTGGTGGCGTTTTGACACGGGGGTGTGGTACCGCCTCCATTTTTTTATACATAGATTGTTTATCCATCCTGACTGACTGATTGATTGGTTGATTTATCATCGCCCAGCTCAAACCGTTGAAGCTACAAACATGAATTTTGGACTGTAGGTACATCTTGAAGAATTAACCTTCGCCAAGACGGGATTTTTTGAAATTCGGGGTCTGAAAATCCAAAACATGGGTTAAAGTGTTGTATGAAGAAACATGGTCTAATAAACATATTGAATTTGAACTTCCTGAATATATTCTAGATCACAACTTATTCGACACGTATTTTATAATTTTTCGAAAATCAAAATTTAACTGGCCCACCAATGGGTTAAGGTTTATTTACGGAAAGACTCCGAAACAAACAACACGAACCGATGGGCCTATTGACTTCAATAATTGTAAAAATAGTTGAAATAAATAAAATTAGACACGTGTTTCTCATTATTTTCAAAATCGAAATCTAACTGGATCAACGACGGGTTAAAAGCATGTATGGAGAAGAAATTTTGCGCCCTTTTGACTTCAAACTTTGTGAAAGTACTTGGGGAAAGTACTCTTTGGGAGAAATAGTTTGACACGTGTTTTTCACTTTTTTGTAAATAAAAATCTAACGGGGTCAACAATGGGTTAAAAATTTGAATGGAGAAACAAGATTTATTGGGCATTCTGACTTCAAACTTATCAAAAGCAGTTCAATCGGGAAATAATAAAAACGTGCTTTTAATTTTTTGAAAATCGAAATCTACCATGGTAAACCAAGGGTTAAGAATTTGTTAGGAGTAAATGTGAAAAGACATGATTTAAAGGGACTTCTGACTTCAAAATTTTTAAGACATTCGAAATCAAAGATAGGCACATGTTGTTTTTAATCAAAATCTGATGGGCTCAACAATGGGTTAAGAATTCGTATCGGGGGGAAACAGGAGAGCGTGCGTGCAAAGCCGCAGGGCCCAGCTAGTATAATAATAATAAATAATAATATGTTGCTGTTAATATCTGAATTTGAAAAATTTATCGGTATGAATTTTATTAGGCCAGAAGGCAACGTAGCCCACATGGATGCCAACATTGCAGAGCAGAAATTGATGGTATTGTTTTTTGTATCAATAAGAACGCACACTCTACTGTACGCCTTTGGGAATTCACATGGTTCAGTAGTCATAGCAGAACCGAAAGCCATGGAAATTCAATTTGCTTTTCATCTTGTGCAGTTGCTCGTATTGTTTTCAATCGCCTCAGCGAATACACAAGCAACACGCACGTTTATTTTCACACGGACACACACCGTTGCATATTCGAATTTGCAAACGGTACGCCGCGGCGCGCCGTCTCGTGCCAATCAGCACAGCATAGCTCGCAATTGATGTTCCTTGTCGAACACCCCAACAGAGAATGAAGCTGATCTTCGAAAATTGAAGTTTGCCGAAGCCAGCGACAAAACTTCGTATAGCCGAAGTACCTGTGGGACCTACTGTGCTCGATTTGCGTGACCGAAAATTTTTGCACTGCGTGACACCTCTATGTGTTTATTTGCTTAGTGCTGTTATCGATTGCGAATGTTCTATCAAAAACTGAATTTTGTGTGGAATCTTGAATGCTAGAAATTACTTCAACCAAAAAATCAATTTTGGGAGTTCTGTCTTTTTGATTGTGTTCGTCTCCGCCCTAGGAAATTTTCTATTGTGACAATAGAAAATTGTCGTAATGACAATGATTTTTGTTTACAAGATCAATACAAGACGGCGCACACTGGAAAAAAACAAGCAAAAACGCTCACATTGGAACAAATTCAAAAACTGCGGATCTGCATTTTTTACTTTTCGTAATATATTGTAGATACATACACAAGCCGTGTAGGAAATCAGTTGAACGTTAAAGTTGAACATTTTATTCTGAAATTTTTCACTACTAGTAAAATATCATTATCAAGGCTGCCTTCGGAAGCCCGTAGAATCTTTTTTTATTAATTAAATCCTATTTTTCACATGTGGGGTTATGATACCTAAACAATTAATGCGACAAAAAATTGTATTTCAGAAATATTTATTTTGACAGCAAAATGCATTTGTAACCTACCTAAATTGGGATTTTTCCCGATTCCTCGAAATGTATACACTGATTATGTGCGACACTCAGCTAAATTATGGTACCAAACTTATCTGCAGAGTCCTGCGTCAGCGTTAAGGGGGTCGTCTACGTAGCGGCCTGATTTTCGAGCCTGTTTTTCAAGATATATTACGAAGGAAAGAAAAAAGATATTCACTCACTTTTTTGTTTTTTGTTTATTTAATCGTAATCTTTCAAGTGGCAAGGTCATAAAAATTATATTTCTACATATTCAAGTGCAGGATGACCTTGAACGTGCCCTCATCAGAATTTTGATATCAATTTCCCTGCACGATCTTGGGCCAACCACGTAACCTACAACAAAAAATTAAACTAATCTATAATTGATACTAGCTGGGCCCTGCGGCTTTGCACGCAAGCTCTCCTGTTTCCCCGATACGAATTCTTAACCCATTGTTGAGCCCATCAGATTTTGATTTAAAAAAAAACATGTGTCTATCTTTGATTTCGAGTGTTTTAAAAATTTTAAAGTCAGAAGGCCCTTTAAATCATATGTTTTCACATTTACTCCAAACAAATTCTTAACCCTTGGTTTACCATGGTAGATTTAGATTTAAAAAAAAATTAAAAGCACGTTTTTATTATTTCCCGATTGAACTGCTTTTGATAAGTTTGAAGTCAGAACGCCCAATAAATCTTGTTTCTCCATACAAATTGTTAACCCATTGTTGACCCCGTTAGATTTTGATTTTCAAAAAAGTGAGAAACACGTGTCAAATTATTTCTCACAAAGAGTACTTTCCCCAAGTTTGATGTCAATGGGCCCATTAATTCATATTTTTCATTTCACAGTTTCTCCATACAAACTTTTAACCCGTCGCTGACCCCGTCCAATTTTAATATTCGGAAAAATTGCGTATCGAGTTATTTTACATTTGAAGTACTTTCACAAAGTTTGAAGTCGAAAGGGCTCAGCAAAATTTCTTTCTCCATACATACATACTTTTAACCCGTCGTTGATCCAGTTAGACTTCGATTTTGAAAATAATGAAAAACACGTGTCGAATTTTATTTATTTCAATTATTTTTACAATTGTTGAAGTCAGTAGGCCCATCGGTTCATGTTGTTTGTTTCGGAGTCTTTCCGTAAATAAACCTTAACCCATTGTTGGGCCAGTAAAATTTTGATTTTCGAAATATTATAAAATACGTGTCGAATAAGTCTTGATATAGAATATTTTCAGGAAGTTCAAATTCAATATGTTTATTAAATCACGTTTCTTCATGCAACACTTTAACCCATGTTTTGCCTTTTTAGACCCCGAATTTCAAAAAATCCCTTCTTGGCGAAGGTTAATTCTTCAAGATGTACCTACAGTCCAAAATTCATGTTTGTAGCTTCAGCGATTTGGGCTGGGCGATGATAAATCAATCAGTCAGTCAGTCAGAATAAACAATCTATGTATAAAAAAATGGAGGCGGTACCACGCCCCCGTGTCAAAAACCCACCCTATTCTCCCTGTCGAAAGACACGACCAAATCGTTAGTTTGTACCGAGTGTCATTGATGTGAACGCTCTAGTTCCAAAGGTTCACCGGAATTTAAAAAGTGCCACGCCCCTTGTCCAACGCCCTTTAAATTTTACCGATGGAACGACATGTATACGCCATTACACTGTACCAAATTTCAATGCTGTACCACTTATAATTCTGAAGATATTCCATATTAAAAAGTTGGGTTGTATGGGCGGTGCCACGCCCATTGTCAAAAACCCATCCTTTTCCCCCTGTCGAAGGACACGACCAAATCGTTAGTTTGTACCGATTGTCATTGATGTGAACGCTCTAGTTCCAAAGTTATACCGGAATTTCAAAAGTGCCACGCCCCTTGTCCAACGCCCATAAAATTTTGCCGGTGGAACGACATGTTTACGCCACGACTCTGTACCAAATTTCAATGCTGTCCGATTTATAATTCCGAAGATATACCATATTAAAAATTTAGGTTGTATGGGAGGTGCCACGCCCACCTGCCGTACAAACATGTAATATCGCTATAAACCACCGCATTAACATCTTCTATCACATACGAAAAAAATTTTCCCAAAAGAATGAACCGTTTTCGCAAACACTGGCTACACACAAGAAGTGAACTTTTTTTTATATATATAGATTACATCAGCTATGTTTAGACACGAGCTTAAAAATTCAAAATAAAATTCAAAAATCTCTTGAAATGGTGGACATTTTTAAAAGAAAAGTTATTTTTCCCTTCTTTTCAAATGTTTATTGCCTGTTATAATAAAAAAAACACAATATTTTGTCAAAAGCTCGTGTCTAACCATAGCGACATGTTTTCTGAGCAAGTAAAAGAAGAAATCGAATCGATGCGTGTAAAACTTTTCTTAAAATCGTGCAAGTAAGTTAGAAAAATACGACTTTCGGCAAAACGCGTTTAAAGTTCACAGGGAGCGTGCGGAAACACCGTGAGCGAGCGTGCTCAATGCTCTAAAGCTCAATAACCGTGAAGAGTTTACCCAAATCCTTTGGAAATAACATTCCTCACGTCTTCCAAATGAAAATTATGTAAAAAAAAAGATTTTTTAAAACTTTGTACGTAGACGGCCCCCTTAATGCAAACAAATTTTGCATGCCAACTCAAGCACTTTTTGTACTATAACGTATGAAGCTGGTATGGAAAAGCATAAATATGTATTTAATCCTTATGTGTGTGATAGCTAGTGTCCGACCGAATATTCGGTTTCGGCCCAAATAAGTCGTTTCGGTTTCGTTTCAGTTTCGGCCAAAAAATGGCCGAATAGCCGAAACCGAAACTTTCTAGAATATTTTTTACATTTTATTGTGTAGCAGATATATAGTAAAAGGAGGAGTAATTCAGATGCCAGCAATAAAAATAAACTGCTGTTTTTAACCTTATAATATTAAATTATTTAATTTTGAATATTATCGAGTAAGGTACGAAAGGTTTACGTTTACGTTTACGTTTTTAAAAAATGAATAAATTGTTTTTATTAATAAGTATTTATTTATTTATGCTATGTTTGTTCTTTATTTACTTAATGTAAAATTCGTTTGTTGAAAAAAGTGCTTGATATGATGATTTTTATTTCAACTAGAAAGTTTCGGTTTCGGCCGAATATTAAAAAAAACCGAATATTCGGTTTCGGTTTCGATTTCGGCCCGAAGTGGTTTCGGTCGGACACTAGTGATAGTACTTAAATCACTTTGATCCCGAAAATTTATATACGGATAATCTAGAAAAGTGAAACTTCATGACAACTCCCAAAATGGTATTATGTCTTTATTTTCGAGTCTTTGATTCCAATTAGTTCATTTTGGAGGGTGTGGCACAACATTTTACTTTTTACACCCTTACCCGTGTGCTGGGGCACCCGGGTACCCAATACATTTTTTAATGAGTTTCATGGATTTCTTAGATTTTTCCTGTAAATTAAAACTTTTTAAAGCAAGAATTTATAATAAAACAATGTTATAAACGAAAAACGGCCGCCGCTTTATCTGTTTGAGCTCGTGTAGGTCGGTTTGCATCGTTATCAAAACTTATAAAACGTAAAAACTTTTTGAACCTGTAAAAAGGCAGTGCTGGGCCTCCATAGCTCAGATAGGATTAGGATTCCTAAAGCGTCCAATTCATCTTCCGTACACGGGTGAAATAGTTGGTCTTTCGGACGCTCATTGGGGTTTGTATATTTTTCTGCTCTCTTCGTCACTATCATTGGAGTCATATGCATCCGCCGTCAGTTCCTACGCAACCCGCATGTTCAGCGTCAGAGGCTTCTCTTGCTGCGGCGTCAACTGATGGAATATGTTCATCTTCGCCTTTGGATATGGAAAATTCTTCATCACTTTCACTTTCACACAGCATTTCTTGAATTTTGGATTTGCAATTAAAAATACGACTAATTAATTTGGTAGAAAGCTCAAATGTCAAAAATTTTCACGGGGAATTACCTTCCAATGAAATTTAAAGCAGCGTATGTATGGGATTCTACTTTTTATGAATTTGGGATCTGGAAATTAAAAAAAAAGTTTGCAAGTAATTTTTGTAAAAAGGGAAATTCCAAAATATACTTTTATATTACTGAGAGCTTGAAAACTAAGAAAAAACGGCAAAATTTCTTACAGTGCGAATAAAAAGTGATACATTATCATACAACAGCCGCCGTGGCTCAGTTGGTTAGTGCGTTGGACCGCGAGTCGCAGGCAGCAACCTCATGTTCAAATACTGCCTGTAATAACACCTAAAAAAAATAACGGGAAAACTCGTTTTCTCTTTCGGTGGCTGTCCTCTCAGCTGGAAATAGCAAACCTCTGAGAGTAAAAATTGCTTATGAAAAAGCTCCCAACCTGCCGTTCGGAACCGGCATAAAACTGTAGGTCCCTTCCACCCGCGTACAAATTCACACGCACAACACGGGTAGTTGCGGGAAGCTAGGCCTTAGTCTCGCGTAAGCGGGCTGTCGTGCCAGTCAATTATTTAATTAATTATAATCATACAATGTGTACTGGGGTACCCGGGTACTTCATCACACGGGTAAATAAATATTTATTTATTTTTTTTTTTATTTTACAGATTTATACAATAAAAATTTATTACATAAATACAATAAACGCAGCACTGGCAACTGGGCCTTCAGCCGACATGTTAGTGGGGTGTTCGTTTGTTATACTTAAATATAACTATTATGTATTATATACATTTTAATATATTGTTGGTTTTGAGAACATTATAAACAAAGTTTATGTTTTCTGCCGATGGTATCTTTAGTGCTTCTATAAGAGTTCCTGTATTAGGATCGTTTGCTGTTCTTACCCTCGGACATTGAGACAGAATGTGCGCTAATGTTACAGTGTCACCGCAAAGTGGGCAATTTGAGCCCACTTAGCCCACTTACCGCTTAGGAGGTGTGCATGTGTAACAATTGTGTGCCCTATTCTCAGTCGCAAGTACGGTTTTATTTTGAAGGAGTCCAATGTTGCTGGAAAGTTGGTTTTGGTCCGGTTAGGGTTAATATTGGTATAGTGATGTGTGTACGTTTGCCATTCTGTGGTATTCGCTTGCTGTCGTTTGCTTCTTATGAGGCGGAAGAGATCGTTTTTAGTGAAGAAATCGCATGTGGTAGCAGGCAGTTTGTATACGTTTTTAGCATCAAGGTCAGCATGTTCATTTCCTGCGATTCCAACATGGCTAGGAACCCACATAATTATTATTTTCCGAGGGGAGTTAACAATGGTGTCTCTAATGGCTGCTATGATGGGGTTGGTGTTTTGCGGTGCCATTAGGGCTGAGACACAGGCTTTGCTATCTGTGCAAATAAAAAATTTGCCTTTTGTTTTCTTTGCATACTCAACGGCATAAAATAAGGCTGATGCTTCGGCAGTGTAAACCGAGCACATTGTGAGAAGGAACGCGTTATATATGATTTTTCCTTCATTGGTGACAACTGTGAACGAAGTTGAATCAGACGATTGTGAGCCATCTGTGAAGATGAATTTCCAGCCTGCTGATTTATGGGTTGCTTGAATTTCGGTAAAGGACGCTCGATATAGGTCGGTTGGGGTGTTTTGTTTGGACATCGCCAGAAGTGTGTTGTGGAATGATGTTTTGTCTATAAGCCATGGAGGGTGCTTCGTGCGGTTTCCCATTCTTAGGTTAAGCAGAATGGAGTTCGTTTTGGCGAAGTTTGTGCAGAACGTGATTGCTGAAGGAATTCTAGGATGTGTTTTTCTTTCCATGGCTTTTTTGAAGATGTTGGTGAGTGATCGATTGTAGGGTTCAAGCGCTTTTGCCAGCAGCCGCTGTGTGGAGTCATGGATCCTGTTTGCGATGCTTGGTAGTCCAGATTCAGCTAGAATGTTTTTCGTTGGACATGTGGGAAATGCTTTGAGGCTTCGTTTTATTGCGTAGTGATATGGAGCTCCGATTAAGTTGATAAATTTTTTAGCACAGTGTCCGTACACAGGAAGCGCGTAGTCGATTTTGGATAGAATTAGTGACCGAACAACTTCACTATTGTGTTTGGATGCTCGAAAGAATGTTTATATGAAAGGTATTTAACAATATTGAGTCTTACAGCTAAACAATTCCTAACGTATTCACAGTGTTAAAGTACAGCTTAAAGTTGTACTTGGTGTCTACGATTAAACCTAAGATTTGTAATTGGTTTTTACAATCGGTGTTAGTATTGTTAAAGTTAAGGGTTAAACCATTGCGATTTATTTTTCTACAAATATGTAAGAGATGTCATTTAGGATGTTTGAGAAAGTAATTTGCACTGTGTTAAGGTTTGTAATTTTGGAATAAATAATGACGTCGTCTGCATATATTTGGTGTTCGATCCCTTTGTATTTTGATAACAAGTGGCTTAGTTCTTCAAAGGCAATTATAAACAGAACTGCTGAAAGAGCCTTGTCGCGTGCGTTGAGGAGAGGGAGCCGTTGACACAAACTTTAATTTTTCTATTAGTTAGGAAATTTTTTATAAATTGTAGCATTTTTGGGCCGATTCTCCATTTGTTTAATTGCCTAATCACGATGTGCGAGCCGATTTTATCAAATGCTTTTTGGAAGTCTAACGAGAGCACAAAAACGTGATTTCGACTAGACAAGGCGTTGGTAATGAAGTAGTCTAGTTGCAGGAGGGCATCTATGGTGCCGTGTCCTTATCTGTACGCACTTTGATTGGGTGAAATAAGATTGTTATTTTTTGTGTACCACATTACACGGTTGACTACGATTTTTTCGAGAATTTTTCCATGCAGGGTAGAAGTGAAATCGGTCTGTAGCTTGATATCTCAGCTGTGGGTTTTCCAGGCTTAGGGATAGGTATTATGCAAGACGTTTTCCAGAATTGTGGGTAGACACCTGTGTTAAATATTTTATTGTACAGCTTAACTAAGCGCAGCTTGATGTCAATGGGGGTGTTACTTATAATCGGATAAGATAATTTATCTTGGCCTGGTTTCTTGCCTTTTGCTGCGGAGAGCGCGTATTCAAATTCAGTTAGTGAAATAATGGATTCAATTCGTTGAGCTGATGTCGAAAGCGAGATGTTGGTGTAAAGTTGAGCTCGCATTGTAGCGGTTTTGCAGATACGGAATGACGTGCTAACATTTTCGTCGGCGCTCTCTTTGCAAAAATAGTTGACGAAAAGTTCTGTTATAAAGTCAGGGTTGGACACGGGGCGAGTTGGTGTGTTTATCGCTTGAATGGTTGATTTGGCAGGGGAGCCAGAAAGTTTTTTTATGTCAGCCAAAATCTGTTTAGGTTTTGAGGAAGAGCTTTTTGAAAAGGTTGAAATACGAAACTGAAATTTCATACAAAAACTTTGGAAACCATGAGAACATCATGTTGACTGAAATGGGTGTGGTTTGTCCATTATTTAACAGGGTTGCCTTATAGAGATATTCTTCAAAATATGAATTTGTAAATATTTACCGTCCGTTTATGGATATTTTTGTGTGAAAATAGGTGTGGCTGTGCTGTGTTGTAAGGCAGTGTACTAATTTCCAACAATCTGCTGTTTGTTTTACAGGATAATAGCGGTTCAATTGAAAACGAAGAGCTCAAGGGATTCCTCAAGGATTTGCTGGAGCTGGTGAAGAAGGTGAGTGTGCGCTGCACAGCAACCACCTTGCCCGTATATTTATTCCCCCTCTTCCCCTCAAACGCATGCATTCACACACTCATACATGCAGGACGATTATGATGCTCAAGATCTCAGCGCCTTTGAGGAGACCATACTCCGTGGCGTCGGCTACGACAAGGATGGCAAAATCTCACGGAAGGAACTGACTATGATACTCTTAACCCTGGCCAAGATGCCACCAGAAGATGAACAATAAACTGCTGGCACGCGCGTACAGTTGATTGAAGCTACATAAGTGGAGAAATCAAGCAAAACTCGACGCATTGACATGATTAAAGAGAGAATCACTTTTGGTAGTACGTAAGCAAAAACAAGTTTGAAAGTTAAGAAAAAATAACAATAATTTGAAGCAAAATATAAGGGAATATGCTTGCAACTTGCACACCCACATTCACTAACACACTCGCACACATACAAACACAAAAACAGACAAAACAAATACGCTGAATCACAAGAAATTGTAATGGGAATTTATCGAGAGAAATTAATTACTTTACAGCTGCCAGCCAGCAGCACAAAAGGAGTGAAATGAAAAAATTTACAAATGACAAAATTGAACATTGAAAACAAGTGAGATTATAAACAAGAAAACAAAAACCATTTAGAAGATACTCTAACCCAAAATTTAAAATACGAAATCTTGAAAAAGAATATTTAGGTCTTGCTCTAAACATACCAACAAACCTAACCTAACCTTATATCTTCAATGTCTCTAAGATAAAAATCACGCTTAAAGTCTATTAACACGGACACAAAAACCAAACACTCATATACTTTGCAAACTTGAAGGTCAGTACGTATGAATTGCGGCATTACTCACTATGTATTAAAGTTGAACAATTATTTTTTCAAAATTCACAGTTTAGTTATTTTCATTAATCTAGTACAAAAAAGATGTACTACATAAAACATTTCAATAGAGACAAATATATATAATCAAGGCATTATTACTAGTAGTGAAAGCGCACTTGAAATCCTCACATGACTGTAAGTCACTCAACGCAATAATGGCAATCGTGTAAAAATTACACGTTGGAGTGTAACATAAGCATTGGACACACACACACTTATTCCACGTTCAGTCGATTTTATTTTGTGATTTATAAAATGTCAAGTTTTCAAGTTTTGTTCTGCGACACTCGTAGAAATGCAATTAAAACTGCAAGAGGGTGAGTGTTAGTGACGCTCTCTATTTTAAAATTTAAATGCGGCTCATCACAAAATTTTCCCATTGTGGCACAATTCGTTCGTTCTACTTCGCTAAAAAACACTTTTATTGGAAATTTTTATTGTAACAAGTGAAAGTTGTTTCCATTCGTTTTTATTTCTACAATTGAATTTGGCAAATTCAAAATTAGTTCATATCTTTCGCAGGAGATTGGCTAACATTCATTTAACTTTCTTTTATATGTGTGTGTAGGTGAGAATTGGGTCGTCTTAGATGTTCACTCAAGGTTTATTGCAAACCGAAAATATTGGTGAAAATAACCACACAATTTAAGGCCCAAAATATTTATGAAGATATGAGCTAGACAAGACTCGACTTATCGCTGGTGTCACTTATTGAAACATCCATTCGAATGAGACTGCGATATTTGAATGATTTACTTTGATATGCGCTAAAAGTACCATAAAGCTAGACATTCAAAGTGAAAAATTGCCTACATATACTATATAACATTAATTAAAACCGAGCCTTAGTCAAAGGCAGTCAAATGGTATCGAACAGATGCGTAGCCAAGGGTATTAGAATCTTCCACAACCTCAAAGTAATTTCGTATTCTTTTTCCTTTTCGTTACCTTGTATTGACTTGCAATGAATATATTAACAAATACATATATTGATGATTTATGATTTATTGAAAATAAGAATAAACAAAACGTCGCCTATAGCGTTTTTGATTGACTCACAATAAATATGAGTATCAATAATATAAACATTATAACAATTTCTAATTTTCCACACCATTGCAATGTTTGGAAAATTTGCGCTATGGAAAAGTTTTAATCCACGCCCAACTGATTGACACTTCAGGAATTTAGATAAAGCAAACCAACACAGTACCAATACCAGCCAACTATCATAAACGAATATGTGTATAATATAAAAAATGTAAACATCGACTTTATGATTATGAACATTAATTAAATGTAAACTTGATGTGTACTAAGTAAATATGATTTTGTAATGGCTTATAATTTTTAATGGAATTTAAGGGAGCGTTTCTGTCACTGATAGATAGCTATAATTTTAGATATCTTTTAAATTACGTACAAATATTGTCAATCAAAGATGCATACAAACATAGATACATATTTGCATAGTTTTTTTGAGTGCAATTTTATTTGAAATAGATATTTATAAACGAAATTGTGTATGAAAATAATAGTTTTATAGTTGTGTAATACGTACTTAATTTCTGGTACGTACTTAAGTCTATGCAAATCATGGTGGTGGACAAAATAGAATAAGCGCACGCAGCACAATCGTACATGACTCATGTCGTAGATGTGTAACGCAGCGTGCAAAACTGGACACATATTTTTTAACTTAATGTTTAAATGATTGAGTGCTGCGGTTGATACGTTAGTGTTTTTTCCGGACAACGCAATTAAACTGCTCTTCTTGACCAAGACAGAACGACTCACTTAAATACACCAATAAATTCAAATTCCCGACGCTTTTGTTGAGCTCTAATCTCAGCCACCACATGAGTTATGTAGCTGTGGCGCCACAATGTCTAGCTAAGCCGCTAGATTTCACTGTTCAAGCGGATCTCTAATCTCGAGCAGCTACAGCGTTAAAGTTTATTGCAATCGCGAGTCCTTCCACTTCCAAAGTCAAGTTGCCAACCAACTCGGGAATACAGCCTTCTAATATTATACCATGTGTATGTACCTGTTAAACTGGCATCGCTCGTAACACTGCGCATGGTAAGTCTCGATCATGATATGTTTGAAACTTACAAAGATTAGAGAGGAAACGGATTTGATTTATGCACTAAAAGTTACTCAAATATGTAACACTCCACATTTTGAAAATGATAACTAAAACGCCAACTTGAAATCCCTCAAAAAATCCCTCATATTGTTAAAAAATTCGTTCTACCAAATACATATACATATATAATCTATAACGACGTCTCTATCCAACGCGCTTTGCCCAAAAGTTCATTCATTTCATTTCATTTCATTTGTTGCAATGTACGATTAACCAAAGAATTTCTCCGTCTGCATTGAATGTACATGTTTAACCACTAAATTAATTTGAAACCCAGAAATTCAGTCTCACATATGTAGTTGAGAGAAAATCGGGCCATCCTCTCATAAAGTCCAAAGAAATTTACACACAACCCGAAAACCTCGGGGACATGCAAACAACTCCACCGAACCCCCTTCTCCGGCGAATCGCATGCAGATCCATTGAGAAATGAGCTAATCAAATTTTCATCGAAGTCACTTGTGCGCATTGCCGAGAACGCTCGCTTCAGGATCTTCAGACCTTAGTGCAATTTTTTAATAAGCCATGATAGACCAGCAGCCACTGCTTTGGCAATATAAACAGACATTCTGCCCCCCCCAACATTCCAGCGGTTGTAGCAGTCGGAAAATCGCTTAGCGCTTAAAGAGGCGGACGTGGCACAATTGCACTCACAAATTGCACATTTTCTTGCGAACGAGTGTCAGAAACTAAAAAAAAGGCGGACGTGGCACAATTGCACTCACAAATTGCACATTTTCTTGCGAACGAGTGTCAGAAACTAATTCGAACATTGCACGGTCCATCGAACGACACAACAATGCCGTCAAGACGAATGTGCACAAGTAGCGCTTCGACAATTCGGCTCGGCAATTACGCCATCAAACTTTTAGATAAAGCGCGTACGGCAGCTGAATGCGCCTCCAGCGCCACACCTCCGTCAGCACACACCCCCTGAAATGGCGTTTGTCATTGCGGTGAACACATCAACCACATCCTTGACACATCAACCACATCCATGGCGAGCCTGTACACAAACACACTCGACTCCGCCGCTCCGCAAATTCCATTACCCACTCGCTAGTCAGCCCTTAGCTGTTGAGCATTATCTATTTTATAAGCTTTAAATATCAACAAACTTAATACAAATGATTATATTACACATAATTAATTAACAAAAATGAACGGAGGATGCAAGCAAAACGCAAATACCAAACTATGAATTTTACGCAAAACTTTAAATGTTGACTCCAATATGTTATTTAATACTTCAGAGAGAAAGAGATAAAGTATATATTTAAATGTTAGAGAACAATGACCTTACAGAAGAGCTGGCGGATGGTATTTTAAAGCAGGGCATGACCTTCGTTTTTTTTTTATTAAAACTAAATATTCTTCTTTTCGGATTAAATGGACATCTGAAGTGTTCCCCCTTATATTATGGAAGTCATAAAAATGTTTTACATTTTGTTCGCTAATTCAAATTTTTGTATCGCCCATATATGTATAAATATATGGCTTTTATAACTACTAACTATCCACAACCTTTATATTTCCAGAACAAATTTCTTTAAAATTGTTCTCTCTGTCCCTTTTCCTCGCAAGCCAACTTCTCGGCCTTACTCCTTCCATATAGTACTATACCTACGCCCACGTTCCGCAATATTATATTAGACTGTACGCGCCATCCTTGCCACGACGCCAGTCCGAGGGAGCAGGCCGCCGCGTAAGGTCACAACTAACACATAAGCTGAAAATATATTATAACAAAATATCTCTAAACGGTGCTATCGTCTTATAGTCTTTTCGGTTGTGCTTATTGATTTGCCACTTCGGCCACTTTTTAGCGAAATTTATGCGATAAAAGAGAACCAAAACTGACAAAAACCATGACGGTTAATTGGAACGCTTTTCGCGCATCTCGATATTTTCTCGGATTTATTACACTTTCCCAATCATATCATTGCGTAGCTATTTACATATATCTATATTCACCAATTTATTATATCTATCATTCGGAAAACACACAATTTGTATTTGATATTCGTAGCGACAGAGCCAAAACTTATTTAAATTAGCTGCATTTTGCACACGTGAATGTACTTATATATTTATTAATAACAAAAAATTATTGCGCAATTTTTAGCACTATCCTTAAATAATGCAAATAACGCAGCAAACGCCAAAAACGGCGCACAGTCAACAAAAGGCCAATTCGTTAACAGCAACAATAAGAGTAAACCGTTAAACAATTATATATGTAAAAATCATACACGTATAGTGTGTGCAACGATGTTTGTATGTACGTACATATGTATTTGCAATCCAAATTGAAACAATACTCCAATACTGCTGAAAAACAAATGAATATCAGACGAAAAATGCTAAAGTTTAAAAAGGACAATGCAAACACATTCAATTACTTAATAATGAACCAACAACAAAATGAATGAAACAAAAATTATGCAAATAAAAATAATACAAATATGGAAGAATAAAAAAAAAACCAAATCACTTGTTTCATTTAAAGTCAGTAACGGAGAAGACCAGTGGGCGTCCACAACACAGGTTAGCAAAAGAAGTAATGATTTTTTGTATTTATTATTTTAATGACTATTTTGTACTTTACCCGCCGAAAAATAACTAAAACCATCATTTATCTTAAAAATAAGGATATTGTTACGAAAATCCGAGTTCGTTTTGATTGTGCTTGAAAATAAAACAGCTTCATTTATTCAGCGCAAACGTTGAATAAAAATCAGCGGAAGGAAATCCAGATAATAGGTTTGATTGGCCATATAAAGATCTATTAATATTGTTTCGAAAATCCGAGTTCGTTTTGATTGTGCTTGAAAATAAAACAACTTCATTTATTCAGCGCAAACGCAGTCAAAAATCAACAATCACTTTATTTACAAATTTACACTTGTTACTACTTTACACTACTACTATTGCATGTTTCCCCTTTGCTTGCTCAACACAGACTCGACTCTCTGCGCTGCCACTGCTGCCTTTTATACTTGTTTGGTTTATCGCGCCGATGGTTCTTACACATTTCGGCAAACGTCGAAACTACAAATCAAGAAATAGCAAAAATGGAATCGGCGAACCGAGAAGTAGCAGAGCGAATGGAAACCAAGCTTCAGGAAAATTCTGCGCGCTTGGAGCAGAAAGTGGAAGAAATCTCCAACAAGCTAAATGTGAAGGTGGAGCACCTGGGAGCTCAAGTGGAACACTTGGATAAACGAGTTGGCGACCCGGATGAGTCCTTAAACAAACGAGTTGACAGTCTGGAGGATTCGGTGAACAGGAAAATCGACGAGAGGCTTAGAGAGGTACAGCTGCGAGCAAGGGTGCAGTCAGTTGAGGAAAGTTTTGGCGTAGAAGTGCCTACTTATGATGGTACTACGTCGTTCGACACATTCAAACTACAATTCGATATGGCTGCTTTGGAGAGTCAGTGGGCCGATGTTAGGAAAGGTCGGAGACTGATACTGGCCCTAAGAGGTTCTGCGGCTAAGGTAATAAAAACAGTTCCGGAAGGTTTGAGAGGTGATTACGAGACCGTCATAAAATGCTGTATTATTGCGAACTGAAGAGCCGTAGACAAAGAGCCAACGAGGCGCTGCAGACGTATGCGGCAGATATCGAGCGGCTGGTACCACTGTCCTACCCGCAATTCAGCAATGCATTTTTGGAAAGGCTGAAGATCGAAGCGTTTATCGAAGGCATTGTTGACCCGGAGACACGTGAGAAAGCATTGATGATGATGAAGCCGACATTCCGTGAGACGGTGACAAGCGCATTGACGTATGAGGCGGCCTGGAGAGGAAGTTTTCGACATTCATCTGCGGAAGGGCGTCGAGCCCAATCTGTACGTGTCACGCAAAGCCAGACAGTGAGCTCAGAGGCATCAGCGAGGCTGCGGGCAGTGTCATCTAGAGTCAGTTGCCGGCGATGTGGCAAGCTAGGCCACATATCACGAGACTGCCATCGGCGAGAGAAGCGTTCTGAACAGCAGACGTCGCCAAGATGTGCTGACACACTGCCATACCATTC
Source organism: Melieria crassipennis (assembly GCA_963668005.1). Taxonomy (NCBI): domain Eukaryota; kingdom Metazoa; phylum Arthropoda; class Insecta; order Diptera; family Ulidiidae; genus Melieria; species Melieria crassipennis. The sequence continues at coordinate 31,275,141 of OY764963.1, read as the reverse complement.
TTGCAAAACTGAGCGCAGGCATGATTCGCAAGCCGAAAACAAGGGACAAATTGTGGATGTTCGGTCGGTAAGAGTTCTACAAGAGGAAGATTGGCTTGCGGTAAGGCTACAGAAGGACCAGCGCGAGGATACGGATCTCGCAAAAATCATCAAAGGCAGAGCGCAGAGAGTACGGCCGGACTGGCAGGAGATGGCTGGTGAGAGACCGATCGTGAAGGCTTACTGGGCACAGTGGCAAAATCTACGTCTGAAGGATGGCTGCCTATACCGCGAGTGGGGAGAACAGGGATGGCAGGACCAGAAAATCCCTAATAGTGGTCCCAAAAGGCCGGATCGACGATGTCATCAAGGCAAACCATAACGACTCCAGTGGAGGGTACCTAGGCATCGCAAGAACTGTCGCCAAGATAAGAAGGCGGTTCTATTGGGTAGGATGCCAGGAGTCTGTCGCTGAGTGGATCAGAGGCTGTGTTCGGCTGCGAAAGGGCCGAGGAGAAGATCGCGGAGCCGCACTCAACTAGTCGAAAACAGGTTACCAGCGAGCTATGGTCGACTGGCTAACCCAGAAGGGTTCCAAGAAGGCGATCTCGTAATGCTCAACAACCCGCAGCGGAAGGAAGGTTTGTCTCCAGAAGTTCAAACATCATGGGAAGGACCGTACAAAGTCGTGACAAAGATTAATGACGTGGTGTACAGAGTTCAACGCTGCTACAATAGAAACGCTAGGCTGAAAGTAGTCCATTTGGAGCGCTTGGCGTCTTACTCCGGCGGAGCCTCGGCACTTGTTCGAAACGAACAAGTCTAAGTGGTGGGCAGTGTAGCGATGAGGCACTCTGTGCTGTGCTATGCATGAATGCGAGCATACTTTTAGGCATGCACTTTGAAGTACGGCCGGCATGCTATAATGTCGATATGGCAGGGATGGTTCGCGAATGGTAATGTGCAAGAACCATCGGCGCGATAAACCAAACAAGTATAAAAGGCAGCAGTGGCAGCGCAGAGAGTCGAGTCTGTGTTGAGCAAGCAAAGGGGAAACATGCAATAGTAGTAGTGTAAAGTAGTAACAAGTGTAAATTTGTAAATAAAGTCATTGTTGATTTTTGACTGCATTTGCGCTGAATGAATGAAGTTGTTTTATTTTCAAGCACAATCAAACTGAACTTGGATTTTCGTAACAATATGTAGGTGGCTTTATGAATATAACTTTTTTATGGGATTCCTAGACCGCCACACTAAATATGTTCTAAATACATGCCTTTCTCCTTGCAACTGCATAATTGCGTAGTTGATTCCGCAAACTGCTAAAGCTTTTAATATTTCGAGCCATGGTCGCCAAATTATCCTAAGCGCCGTTTTTCGAACATTTTTTTTTGGTTTATAATAAAAGTTTGACACCAGACGAATCTGTCTGCAAAATTTTAAATCTCAGTAATGAATAACACCCGAGAAAATGAGTCGTCAATTTTATCGTTTGAATTGTTTACTTGTTTGCATAGTTGCAAAATTATCGTAAGCGCCACTATGCAAACAAGCAGCTTCCAACTGCAACCCTGTCAAGACAAACAGCTCCGCAAGTGATATGGAAATAACTGTAATTTTTTATTTGTCCTTACACACATATTCTATTTTGTACGTGGTTACAAGTTTAAGTTAAGTTTTGTTAACCCTAATTCCCAAAATTTTATAAGTAACGTAAACCCAGACTGTTTAAAAAGTACGAAAACTGTCTAAAATGTTAAATTTATAAATGCAATATAATTCTAACATTCCATTAGAGGATTACATAAAAAATGGAATCGAAAATCTTTTGGTTTTATCACCATTTGAAATCTTTAGTATGACTGTGAGGCTCACTTCTGGGAATTAGGGTTAATTTTGGTAGAGAAAACATCCACGTAAATCATGGATTCTTTGGCTGCAAAGGTATTATGTTTTTAACCCTTTCGAGACAGCTTTTAACCCGGTTATGCAAAAAGTACAAAATTTCACTATTAAACTATTTTAGACCTAAATAAGCTATTTTAAAAATTTTAACAGCTTATGTCCTTCCTACAAAGTCCTGTGAGAAGTGCTTATAAGCAACAATTGTCCACAGTGGAAAATAACACAGGACAACAAATTACGCCATTTCTGGTTTTGAAATCAGTTCTAGGCTAATAAGGGGTCGCTAAATTCGAATCCGCAAACCGTTTTTTAAACTTAGTTTGCGTTTTGGCAAAAAGTGGGCGTGTCCCTTTTTTGAATTTTCCTTGACTTTTCGACATTTCAGACTGTAACTTCTAAACCAATAAACCTGATTTTTTTTATGTTGTTGCAATTACATCTCATGGCTTCTTTTCTGATACTACTCATTTTTATGCGTTCTAAAATTCCGAGGTAATAGGGCTTCAAAGTCAGAAAATTTGGAATTTCAAGGTGTTTCTTTTGACGGCGAAAATAATACAGATTTTTCGTTAATGAAGTAACGAGGTATATATACCATATCGAAAGAAGACACATTATTCAATACAACCGAGGGAACAGTTGTGGTGACCAACAACAACATTCGCACCAAAATAATACCAAAAATGTGCTAAATGTATGGGATAAACGAAAGGTATCAGAAAAAATACCTGGATATGAACTGCAATCAGCAAGTCCAAGATACCTTAGCAGAGACTGACATTGAAGACTAAAGACTTTTTAATTTATTATTATTATTGACGGGAAATAGTGCACTGCGATCTATTGTGCCCCCCTTCATGGACCTACAGTTCGTCCGTAAGTCCAGTATCCGAGAGATATTTTAATAATAGGGGTACCGGTTAATTCGTGCGGTTTTTTTTGTGGGAAAATTGAAGCTTTATTGTGAAAAAATGGTTACAAATATAATATTCAAAGTATTGTCCATCACTAGCTATAACTTTTTCCCATTTTTCTGGCAATTCACGAATACCCTTTCTGAAAAATTCGGCCGGCTTTTCCGCTATCCACGAATCGATCCAATTTTTTACTTCTTCATAATTGGAGAGGTGCTGGTCAGCCAGGCCATGTTGCATTGATCGGAAGAGATAGTAATCGGATGGCGCAAGGTCTGGACTATACGGCGGGTGGGGTAGGACATCCCATTTGAGCGTTTCAAGGTAGGTTTTGACGACCTGTGCAACATGTGGCCGAGCATTGTCATGTTGCAAAATTACCTTGCCGTGCCTTTGTGCATAGTCCGGTCGTTTTTCGCGCAGTGCTCGGCTCAAACGTCGTCGGTAGACTTCCCATGTGATCGTTTCATTCGGTTGCAACAGCTCATAATAGATCACACCCAGCTGGTCCCACCAAATACACAGCATAACCTTCAGGCCATGAATATTCTGAACGGCCGTCGATGACAATGCATGGCCGGGGTATCCATACGTTGCTCGACGTTTTGGATTATCGTAATGGACCCACTTTTCATCGCCAGTGACAATTCGATGCAAACAACTTTTTCTTTTGTGCCGTTGAAACAGTTGTTCACACGTGAAAAATCGGCGTTCGACGTCTCTTGGCTTCAATTCATACGGCACCCAATGGCCTACCTTCCGGATCATTCCCATTGCTTTTAGACGATCGGAAATGGTTTGTTGAGCGACGCCAAGTGATTTTGCAAGTTCTTCTTGCGTTTGGGATGGATCTTGGTCGAGAAATGTCTCCAATTCGTGATCTTCAAACTTTTTTGGCTGTCCGGGCCGTTCATCGTCCTCCAAGTCAAAATTGCCACTTTTGAACCGTGCAAACCACTTCTGGCACGTACGCTCAGCTAGAGCATGCACACCATACACTTCCACCTTTTTCTTCATATTGAAGTAATGAAGAAGTACTGCCCGCAAAAACACTTTATTCGGCACAAAATTCGACATTTTCAGAGTAAAAAAAAGTATTGTTGTTTCAGCTAAATGACACATACTGATTCTGAAACTATATGACAATAGCTTTCCAACACATATTTGGAAAGGTGAATCACTGTTCACAAAATCAAGTTACGCCATCTGTTAGAAAACCGCACGAATTAATCGGTACCCCTATTATATTACATAAACATCTGGAAACACAGTCCGTACCTGGTATAATAAAGTCTCCCAGGTGTTTCTTTCATTTGTGCATAAGTACAGAGAATGCTCCTAGTATATGCATTATGTAAGGATACCTGTCATAAACCTTAGATTATTCTTTGAAATGCTCATGCATTCCTCGAATCTTTTCTTATTATATGTCCCGATAATCGCCTTGGAATGTTCTAGTCCTGGTTGGTTGTCCCAGTATTGATTCCTTTTGATTATCTCGTGTTTCCTGGTTAGGACGGATAGAGCTTCACAGCACTGGGGATAGTACCGCCCCCCCTCCCCCCTGTGGGCAACCCCGGAGGGTACTTTTTCATTTACTTTGAATTGTTAAATTACTATTACTTTCGATACTTCTTTTTTGGGTAAGAATTACCCACTGTTTTCGACTGTTTTTTAGTGCTTTTACAATATTTCACAATTTCGAATAACTTTTGCGACTATACAAGTATTATTATAAATACAACAAGAAAACGATATCAGGATATCGAAATAAGTATTTTGTATATTTTCGACGTTATCCAAAAACTTTTTATCGGCAAATACGTTTTTTCATAAAGGTGGTACATCAGGCGAAAACGGAGCCCTTGATGATTAAAATGAGACTTTTAGCTTTTTGGCATCAGTGAATTTGTGCGGAACAAACTGTACACACACGTTTTGATAGCCAAATGTTCAGTTCAAATGCAATGAATTGATGTTTTGGAGATGTTTAATTCCATTTTCATGAATTTCAATGAATATTTTTGCTCATCTTTCATGAATTTACGAACAGTTTTGATGAAACCTGCGGCGCTCATGAATATCGGTTGGCCAATATGTCGGTTATTATTTATGATCTCACGACCGTTTTCAAATCCCTGCCAAGGGATAAACTATTAATATGCACTTGGTGCATTGATTGAAATGTTTCGGTTAAAGTTTTATCAAGTTTAAATCAAAACTTAAATTGGCTGTTTGTTTGATACTCATTTTTTTACCGATGACACAAACTTACTTTCACTTCAGACACAATAACTTCTCTTCCAGTGACCCATATATTTCATTTCATACATTTCCAATACTAAATACTTCTTCCTGTGTGACGCACAGTGCCTTTGCTGCATATTTATGACATGGATTCATTAAATCGGCACCTTGCATGTAACGAATATATTTATGAACTACATTTCACATTAAATTACAGGAAGAAAGATGCCAAATAATTGGTGGCTCAAAATTGTTCTGCCTCTGTATCGACTCAACCACCCACTAATAAAAGTACACAATTTACATTTTGTGGAATTTTTTCCATGAAATTCTATGTAACTCTAAAATTGTACAGCTGTCGTATATGCTTGTTCTGATTATTAAAAATGGAGCCCTACATAAAGAAAGAACGGGTTATCATTATGAAAACAATTTATTTGTTCGAACATCGATTTCCAGGCCATATCATCTTCCGAAATTTCGATTTCAACATGCCACCAAAGACGTGCGAGTTCTTTCTTTGGGTTGTGTGCAATCTCTGGTCTATGCGAGTTAACCACAAATACGCAACAACGTCTCCCTTATTTTGTTCAAAAACAGGAAACAGCTTCGTGTTTGGTACGCTGGTGCAGTTCACTGCCAAAGAAATAGTTGTCCATTTCTTTGGAACGGTGGTGGTTTTTTTGTTACTAGCACCAGTCATCGCACAGGGTGCACATGAATCTATCTATGTATGTATAAAAAAAATACGATCAGCTCCAATGACACCCAAACTGCTGCTGCTACCAGCCGTCCCAAATGTACATACAAAAATGCATTGCATTCGCACTTGAACCGCCGAATAGAGCAGACCTGTCAGCAAGAGCAAGTGAACGACAAATTGGACGAGGACTAAGATTGTTTCAACATAAACTACCTGTGTGACAGTGAGCTCCAGTGGAACGAGGGTACCAACAAGGAATTTCTGTTATAAGTGGGAGCAAGTATCAGGAAATAAGGTAAGGTAGCACGAGACGGTTGGGATGGCAGGCGCTCCGGCGTCTGACTCCGCAACAGAAATGAGTGACTGGCTTCCGGCGACGCATGATGGGGTGGAGGTAGATGTGCCGAAGTTGGGTAGTATAAATACAAGGAAAGGCAGTAAGAGGCCACTAACGGTGGCGGACGCTGCTAATACGGGAGCGTGTAGCGGTATGCGTCCTGGAAGTTGCAAGGCCAGCGAAGTTGAATTGTGTGTTAACGGGAAAACGAAAAAGAAGAGTAAATTGGAATGCGGTAATGAGAATGAAACTAACAGTAAGATCCCGCTACAGGGTATGTTGGTGACGAAGGGCACGTATGCGAAGCTAGCGGCCGATAACCCGCTAGGTATGCAAGTTAATGACGCAGGTAGTTCAGAGGTGACTACCGCAGAGGGAAATAAGCAAGCAACAACGGATGTGTTGGCTGCTAACAGGGCGGTCGTTAGGCAGTCGATGACTTACCAAAACAATCATAAAGGGGATTTTGCAGTTCTTTTAGACACGTCTGCGTCCAGCCTGTTCGAAAACAAATTAATCAGAAATGGGCTGTATTTATGGGAGAAGATCAGAAGGATGCAAATAGAAGGCATAAAGAACATTAAGGCGTTGGGGAAAACCCTGTACAAAATTTATTTCAGCACAGCTCTGGATGCTAATAAGTGTGTGGAAAATCGGAGGTTAAGTGAAGTGGGGATTAGAGCCTTTATAGCCAAAAATTTTTTTGAAACTTACGGTGTTGTAAGACACATTCCGATCGGATTTTCAGATGAGGAGGTTTTCAACAACATTGAATCAAGCATAAAGGTGGTGTCGGCGTTCAGAATTATGCGAAGAGACAGAGCGGACAAGGAGAAATTGATACCGACAGAAACGTTTAAAGTGGCTTTCGCGGGGAGTGAGTTGCCGGAGACAGTACAAATTTTTTACACGAATTTTAAGATTACGCACTTCTTCCCGCCTTCTAGGCAGTGCTACAATTGTGGGCGGCTGGGGCACATGAAGCTCAGCTGCAGGGCGAGGAAGAGGTGCATTATGTGTGGTAAAGAGGGAGGGTGCAATGAGGAGTGCAGCAATAAAGCGTGCATTCTTTGTGGCAGCCGGGAGCACTCGGCGGTAAATAGAGACGCATGCCCAAAGTGGCAGAAGGAGAGAAAGGTGCTAGAGATTATGACGATTAAAAAAATAAGTAGGAGGGAAGCATTCGAGACATATTCCCATTTGGGTTCTGACAATAGGTTCGCCGTGCTAGCCAATTACGAAGAAAATTTTCCTCCGCTGCAACAAGTAGCACCCCCGACGGTTAATGCGGACGTTGAGATCAACAGACGTCTGACGGCTAGGGGTTACAACAGGGTGATCTCTGAAGGCAGGGTCAGTCCGCGACGCGTTGCCCAACCGCACCTGAGAAGGGCAAAAGAAAAGAGCAGTGTCCCTTGTTTCGAGCAACCAGGCTGGTCGACAGTGTCGGACCTGGAGAAGGTGCTGGACTTACTGGGTGACAGGTTTGGGATGAGCAGGAATGACCCCATTGCCATGCTTATACAAAAAATTGTCAGCTCAACCTCGTGCCGCTCATCCCTTGATGAGAGGTTGGATAGAATAAGAAACTCATACGTTAAAGATACTTCAGTACAATTGTCAGAGCCTGAAGGCCAATAAAGATTACATTGACATGTTCACTCAAACGCACAAAATAGATGTGGTATGTTTACAAGAGATTTTTTCTCATGACGAAACATTAATTAACTAAAAATTGGCGGGTTTTCATTTGATTAAGAAGACTCGGGCCGACGGCTATGGGGGGGTGGCCATGGGGTTCAGGCGATGCCTGCCTTTTGTGAGGGTTAGGTTTCAAACGCAGTTGGATGTAGTCATTGCAAAAACGACAAATTTGATGGAAAACCTAACTTTCTGCTCGGTGTACCAGCAACCAAGCCATTCAACATAGCAACATTTAAAAATGAGGTCGCCAAATTGATCTCCTTTCTCAACTCCCAAGATAATGTTCTACTGCTGGGTGACTTTAATGCCAGAAGTACGGTGTGGGGTGACTCCGTAAACTCATACAAGGGTGAGTTTTTGAGTCAGCTTATAGACACCTCTACTTTGAGGTGTCTAAATGATGGCTCAAAGACATTCTACAGAAACCAAATGTTCGTGGAGGCAAATGGGGGCAGCGTGCTCGATTTGTCGTTCACGAGTGTGCAGGAGGGGTTGGAGTGGGTGTGCAACAAGTCTTTTGTTGGGGGAAGCCACCACTGCCCAATAGTGATAAAATTAGCAAATTGCACTGTGCGACAACGACTGTTCACTTCCAGGGACAGGTTGCATCGGACTCTGGCGAGAATAAGGGTCTCGGAAATAAATGGAGTAGCGGATCTGGAAGAGAAAGTAAGCACGGCCAGGAAGAGCTGCACGTTCGACCTGAACAATTTCAAGCACACGCCGAAAAGCTGGTGGAGTAGTGAGCTCGCCAGGCAGTACCGAGTGTTATCGGCAAAGAGGTGTAAAGCAAGGTTGACGGGGAGGTGCGAGGACCTGGAGGACGCCTGGCAGGAGCAGGTCAGCTGGACAAAGGCTGTAAAGGAGGCGAAAAAGAACAACTTCCTGGAGGCGATTGAGGACCTGAACAATAATGCAAACACAAAGAAAGCTTGGTGCTTTGTAAATAATATGAAGAATGTCGGAAAAGAGTACCATGGCAGGTGGACAAACGAGGACAACCTTAGTTTTTTGCAACGCTTGAAGTCGCAAATAGGTAACCCATCTTCTCCCCCTCCACAGGTTTTTTTCGACAGTCTTGAGGGCCTGTCGACTACAGTAGGCCCCCCCTTTCAGGTGTCTGAAGAGGACTACGTCAAGGTCATAGGGGAAAAAAAGTCGACTGCAGGTGGAGCGGATGGGATCACGTACAAGATGCTAAATGCCTTGCCGATGGAGGTGGTCCATAAGCTGGCCAGAATGCTGGAAGAGCATGTGAACACAAATTGTTGTAAGGAAAGTTGGAGGCTAATCACAGTTGTACCCATACCGAAGGCCAACTGTTGCCGCGACAACATGCTAAATTATAGGCCAATTTCGCTCATTTCAGTTGTGGTGAAAGGTGTCAACATGTTGGTCAAGAACTGGTTGGAGAACTATATAGAAGAGAAGAACATAATTGGCCCTAGTTGCTTTGCTTATCGGAAGAAGAAATCGGCGGCGATGTGCATTAATGAAGTGCTGCACAGAATAGAGGTGGCAAAGCACTGGAAAAAAAAGTTTTTGTTTGTTTGGTTGATGTTGCAGACGCATACAATTGTGTAGACATTGTGCGTCTTACGAAGATACTTCACCGTCTGGGGGTTCAGCCCACGGTGTATAGGTGGATTTACAATTTTCTCCATAAGAGGATTTTGAAGTTAGGAAAGTGTACGATAGAAGTTAACAACGGTCTCCCGCAGGGAAGTTGTCTGTCCCCTTTGCTTTTCAACATTTACACGGCTGCCTTGCACGGCATCTCTGACAGCAAGACGTACTTATACCAATACGCCGATGATTTTTTGATCATTTCGGCGGATACCACGGCGGAAAGTAGCTTGAGAAACTTAAGTAATAAAGCTCAAAATTTTGTGGAGCAGTGTAGGGAACTGGGGCTGAGCCTCAATACAAACAAGTCCAAGTTTATGTACATGGCCAGGGGATGCAAAAAGGCATTCAGACTCTCAATCGGGCAGGAAGCTGTGGATCAGGTGACACAGATGAAATTTCTGGGTAGGGTGATCAGCTCCAACTCGACCGTAAAGGACCACATTTCCAAGATCAAGCAAGGGATAGTCCCTGCCAAGAACCTAATTACCAGGCTGACAACGATCAAAGCGGGGCTCGCGCCTAAGACCGCCTTAAACTTGTACAGATCGTTTGTGAGAGCCAAGATTGAGTACGGAAGTACAACTTTTGCTAATGCGCCGGCTGGGTATAACAAAAAGCTTCAAACGATGGTCAATGATACGATCAGAAGGTGCATCGGGGTCCCCCCTAGTACGCCAACCCATTCGAGGTACGCGCTAGCTGGTGAGCTGCCCCCCCTGCACAGGGCCACTTGGTTGACGTGTAAAGAGCTAACTACACAATGGTTTTCTAATGGTACTTTGAAAGAGCAATTGCAGCAGGTTATGCCGCTGAACACGAGCTATGGCACAGTTTATTTAAACAATAGGGAGATTTTTTACCGCATTAACACGCATACAGAGTTTGAAAGGCATCCGAGGTTGAAGATATCAGTGTCAGGGATCGAAGGGTCCAAGAGAAATTGGGCGAAAGAGAAGCTAATCGCAATGTACAGTGAAAAAATCGCCACACTAAGGCAGGAGGGTTTTTGCGTGCTAGCCACAGATGCTTCGGTAGCGGAGTGTTCTGTGGGCTGTGCGGTTTACAATGAGTGGAACAATTGTTCTCTGCTTTTCAAGCTTGAAGAGAGGTATACGTCGATGACAGGCGAACTGGTCGCAATCCAGCAGGCGGTAGCCATGGCCGCGGACCACAGAATCGCAAAACTTGCGATCCTTACGGACAGCCTGTCAGCCCTTCAAGTCTTGGCTATGGACAAAACCAATAATTATTTGGCGGCTGGAATACATAACCACCTGTATGCTATAAGAAGCATATTACTAGAGGTTCATTTAGTATGGGTGCCAAGTCATGTTGGCATCCGTCTTAATGAACAAGCGGATCAGGCTGCCAAGACAGCGGCCATACACGGTCGTTGTCTGAAGATTGATCTTACTGCATATGAGGCCTTAATCCGTTTGGAGAGCAAGATTTGGGAAGAGTGGAACAGGCAGTTCAACCGAATAAGCACGACCAAGGGAAAGGTACTAGCGGACATAATAGTGGATGTGAAGAGGAAGCCGTGGTACAAAAACCGAAACTGGGATATGACGCCGCACGAAACGAAACTGCTGAATAGACGTCTGACGGGACACACATACTGCAAAGCTTACCTTAGTAAATTTGTTCCCAATTTCAGCGACCTCTGCACCCGTTGTGGCGCGCTGGAAACCCCGAATCACTTGGTCTTTGATTGCCAGGCCTTAGACCTGGTAAGAGACGGTTTTGACGTCCTTAAGAAATATGACAATCTCATGGAGCTACTTAAATCAGATGACTTGTTGGTATACAAAGCCTTAATACAATACATAAAAGCAGCAGGTCTAGAAAATTCCTTGTGAGCTGGTAAGACACTGTCAACACTGGTAAGTTAATCAATCTGTTAGAGTCCTCTCATTGACAATTTATGTTCTAATGCTCAAGGTTTACTTTTTGCTCTTTAAAAATTTCTTTTCAAGTAACACATTTTTTCGTTGATTCTGAGTGCCCATCAGCGCTTGGGACACGGTGGCGGCCGAGTGAACTGGTCAGCGAGCTTTGATAGAGAGACAACTCACACGCTGGAGGTGTCGTCGACATGCAATCGGACTTGCGGATACAGAGCACGCGATCATAAGGATTTTTGAGATTTCATTAGCGAGGTGTCGTCGAGAAGCATTTGCACTTACGAGAGCTTTGGATGAGATTATAAGGGCAGATTTTAGCCTTCATCGTATGAGGAAACACTTTAAGCGAAGCAAGCATTGTACTGGATAGTGAAATCTACTCGACTAGTTTCAAAGATAACCTGGCATTTTAAGGGCCCGTTTAGGCTCATTGCCATCAAGCACTGTCTTATTGGTGCTATCGATATTCAAAAAAAAAAAAAAAAATGCATTGGAAGCACAACACAATGCACGTCACTTGTCCCGTCGTCTTCACACGGTTCCAACAGTCTTATCGAAATAGCTGTGCCGGCTCTAGTAACAGCGGCGTAGCCCAACTGGTTAGTGCGTTGCGGCGCAAATCTGAACCCCACCGTAGCCAACACCAAAATATAGAAAACAATTTTTCTTCGGCAGGTGCCCTCTGCAGGAAATGCCAATCCCGTGGGAGTAAAATTGCGTCGCCCTTAAAAATCGGTAAAAAAAAACTGTAGGTCACCTTCATGTGAATATAAATTCACACACACAGCAAAGATATTTGGGACAAGCTAGACCTTAGTACCTAAACTCACAACCTTTTATACTCATGCCCTGCACTTTGCCAGAAAAAAACAATAGGGACTTTACCACAAAAATAAAAAGGTTTTCATTGATAAAACTAAATTTTGTATATTACAGTATAAAGAAATACAAATATACAATAAAGTATAATAATTAATCAGCGCGAGACTAGCACACATAACTCAATTATTTTAGTGACAAAGTTCGATATTTGCAATGGCAGCGACAGTGGCAACAAACGCAACCAAAATCTCAAATTTCCACTGCACGACTCAGTTGTCTTTCTTTATCTTTGAGTCAGCTTTGTCCAGCTGCTTTAACCGATCTAGCCGCTGCAGCAGGGTAGGGTGTGAGTGATTATAGGACGAGTACAGCCAGTCATGTACGGGGAAACCCAAGTTGTCCAGGTTCAACTTGATCAACGCCTGGCCGAGCTGCTCCGAAAAGCCAAGACTGTGCGCAAACTCATCGGCCTGGTATTCGAAGCGACGCGACAGTATGGTCATTGCGAAATTCACAATGGCGTTGTAGGGTGCCAACACGTAGGTGAAGATTACAACCAAACCAACAATAATGGGGCGTGTTCCAGGCGCAAAGCCGATGGCTTCATAAAAGGGCGCATACTTGAAACAGTTACCGAAAACGATGAACATAAGCAACAGATGCACCTGCACGATTATGATATTCTTGGTGACGTGACCGCATTTCCAGTGGCCCAGCTCGTGACCCAACACGGCCAATACTTCCTCATCAGTGCAGCCTTTGCCCTTTTCCTCCTCCTTCAGCTCTGTATCGTCAGGCTTGCCCTTGTTTAGCAACAGCGTATCGAACAGCACGATGCGCTTCGAATTCCACAAACCGTAAAAGTAGGCATTGCTGTGCGTAGAGCGCTTAGAGCCTTCAACCACATACAGCTTTGTGAGCGGAAATTTTAGAGAAGCAGCCAGATTCTCGATGGACGTGCGCAACGGACCCTCCTCCAGCGGTGTGTACTTGTCAAACAGTGGAGCTATGAAAATCGGGTAAATTGTGAGCAACACCAGTGATGTGACGCCCGTGAACACCCACAGCCAGATGAAGAAATGCTCTCCACCGTGTTGCACAATAAACACGGTTGCCGCCACGATTGGTACGATCAGTACCTGCGAGACTACGAAGGACTTCAGCTGATCGAGGCCGAAAAATCGTGCAGTTTGTTTGTTGAAGCCGTGCTTCTCCTCCAGCACAAATGTCTGATAGATCTTGAAGGGCAAGTCCTTCAGCGTTCCCACGAGGCTGGTCACCACGACAAACATACAACTGACCACAATCTCGTTTTCCGCGTTCCAGTTGCAGCTCTCCACCAAGTAGACAGCCACGTTCCACATCACAGCAATGAAGCCGAAATACAGCTCAATGCACATGATAAGGACATCCTTTACAAGCGTGCTTAAGACACCAAAATTTGCTTTGTCCAGACCATAGACGCGCGCTTTGTGGAACGTTTCTTCGCTCATACAATCTTCCAGCTCTTTGGGTACTTTTAGCGCGGTTTTAAATACTCGTATCTGCAATAGGGAATCTAATTAACAATAATGCGATACAAATAACATCAAGAAGGTCACCCAACACTAGCATTTTACTAAGAAACTGAAATTGGCTACAAAAATGTATACATTTTGCTTTGAACTTAATTCAAGTTATTTTAATAAAAATCCTTTTTTTTTCTTTCGAGAAAAACACAATTTGTAGGTTAAGCAACGTTTACTAATGATTAATTAAGAGGCAATTTTATATTAAATAATACCAAATTTGAGTTTATTATTTGTTGAATGAACAACAGGCTATAGCCGGTGGCAGCAACGGGTTGGTAAACTTTTCGGCACATTATTCAATGCAAATTGACTTCCAAGTTTGCACCTGGACAGACCCGTTAGGATCATCCTGCAAATATTTTAATACATAGCGAAACTTAGCGAGCTGAAATTTAAAACTCTGCAGCCCAGTCGTGCAACTGGAAAAAGGAAATCCTGCTTTTTTTTGCTTCTTTAGCATAAATAAGAAGGAATGTAGCCTCTGTAGTTTCTACGCTGAAGACGGGCACATACAACCACAAGTGCATATTGATGAACGAGTTTACGCGAATCGCGGCTGGTTTGGCACACTTTTGAAAAGAATTTTGTTATGCCAACAAGCAAAATAACACATAATAGGCCCTTCGATAGAAGAAGGTACAAACATATTGTAGTAAGCTAAACAAACCAATCAAAGTCGCAGGTTCTAATCGGATATGTACTTAACAAGTAATCTCCAACTTCATCGCCGCGTGCAATGTTACAATTCAGTCGCACTCCCTAGAATCCGATGAGCAACTCAGGAAGCAGTGGTTTTTACCGATTCCTTCTGCACAAGTTTACGTCGACTATTTACCTGGCGCCGCGTAATGTATACATCAAAGAGGTTCTCCAATATAATCACGCCCATCACGCTGACCAACACCATGTCCGCTGCTGAGCAATCCATTGTTACCCAAGTACTGAATTTCTGCTTACAACTGAAAACCCGTATTTAAAACTAAATTACAAGATACTTCGGCAATGCCAACTTTGAATTTATTTCTAATTACTGTGGTAATTTAAGTGAACAATAAGTGGTATTTATTGCCGCTAAGAAGATATGACGCGAAGAAAATTAACGCCGCTATTTCAGCAGGTGTCAAGCGAGCAGATGCCGAATGAATGTCAAACACACAAAGACTATTTGCGCAATTCACAATAAGTGCACAAGACTGCAGTCTTGGAAGGACTCTTATATCTCTTCCGTAGAGGAGTCGTAAGATTCGGCGGGTGTTGGGGGTCCCCCATTACCCCCTTGAAAAGAAAACCGTCGGAAATGTGTGTAATTTTACCTTCGAAAGAGGAAAAATTGTAATTACCTGGCAATATGGTGGAGTGGTTAGGTGGGTAGAGGAGTAATAACAGATTCAGTAAAATATTTACAGTTCTTCTGCATCCAAACTCTTTTTGTGTGGTCGGCTTTCGGCCGAGCTGGTTAACCCTCATAGGAGCAACTAGGGCCGAAGCATCAGTAAAGTGTTCACAGTATTTCTGCATTATCGTTGGAATTGTGTCGTCAGCCTTAAATCAAAATAAATACTACCGATACAAAAATAATTCAATTTCATAAACATATTGAATTGCTTTTAAATGTTCCTCAAATTCGAATTAAATGTACATTAATACTGAATTTAAACATTTCAATATGGCAATATATCGATATTTCTTCAGCTTTTTTACTATTGTGAATCCCATTTGTATGGAGTGGAAAAAGAAGTGTAAAATTGCGAGACGATTTTTGATTTAAAAAATTAATAACTTAACCCTCTACTTCCCAAGTTTTTAATCTTGTTAAAAAAATTACCAGTGATAGTTTTGTGGTGGAGAAGTAATATTTGTTCGGGGAAAAAAATGTCATGTCAATAGGAGGCGTGATAGAGGGTGTAGAAAGTAGCGGGCCTACAGGCCTGCTTGGGAAACAAAGCCAACAAAATTCCATATGAAGATTTTTTTTTTAATTAATTTAAATTTTAAATTTTGTTTTAATATATGTAAACATAAATAACGGGCAACAGTTCCAGTTCATATGCGTAATAGGCAATAAATAATAAGTGGTGGGGTAAGGCAAGGGATAGTGTGTCGTGGGGTAGTTTATACACTGCTTTTGGGGGGTGTATAAACTAGGAAGACTAAAAAAATCTATATAGGTATATATATAATACCACTAAGCAAATAAACACATAGAGGTGTCACGCAGTACCATGGTTCAACTACAAGGTTATAGCAAGCCACCGGCTGATCGTTTATGGCTTCTGTCAAAATCGTTGTTGTCAGCAGTGGTTCTGTGTTGCCACATCGGTTGAAATGAAAATACCTGACTGAAAACAACTGACCTGAGCACTTTTCCCGTTTTTTCACTCAAATACAGCACCGTCTGGCAACAATCACTTTTGTATGTTTTCAGTTTCTCCCTCTTTCGTCGGAAAATATCAGCTGATTTTGACAGTAACGATAAACAATCCTACCAACAAAATACATGTGGTTTTTGGTGTTGCGGGCATGCTATTACCTTGTTATTGTGCCATGCGCAGTACAAAATTTTTCGGTCACGCAAATCTAGCACAGTAGGTCCCACACGTACTTCGGCTATACGAAGTTTTGTCGCTGGCTTCGGCAAACTTAAATTTTCGAAGATCACCTTCATTCTCTGTTGGGGTGTTCGACAAGGAACATCAATTGCGAGCTGTGCTGTGCTGATTGGAACGAGACGGCGCGCCGCACAGTGTCGCGAGCGTGGCCAAAAATGGTAAAAATCAATGTTTCAAACTGACTTAAATGAATATGACAGTCGACAGATAATATCTCAACTAAGAAAAATCTGTTTTCCGATCTTCAATATCTTACTCCGTTCCATTTTTATGTAGCTTCAAAGTTGATGTTAAAAAATACGCATTCGTTCCAAGTTTGTGGGTAATTCTTTATGCTGAATGAAAAATCAATTAAAAATAGAATTTATGTACTAATATAGTCATGTTATATATTAAATGAAACTTTGGAATTTTTCCTGTATGGCAATACTATTTTTGGGTTTGTGCTTTGAAATAACTGTGAAATCCCGTTACATTGAAAAATTACGTTTTTCGGTTTTCTTCTAAGAAAGAACCAAAAGTTTGGTGGAAAAAAGTTTAAAAAACGTCAAAAAACACTTTTTTAGTTCCAACCCTAAATTACTCTAAAAAGTATGTATTAACATAATCCGGAGTAATTTTTTGCCTTCAAGTGCCTATTCGGTTGTTATTCGCATTTTTCCAGTGACGCCTCCACTAAAAATACGTGATTTCTTCGAAATGTGGCGTAAAGCTGAATCCAGAAAACGGTCAATAAAACTTGATTTTCTTATAACATTGCTTAAAGATAAGACGGGCGTTGATGTTAATTATGAACAAAAGCAAAGTTTGCGTCCCCACCTAAACATTTACTTTTTGCAGTGGCACCTACAGTAAAAAATTGTGATTTTTTCGAAGTATGGCTTCCGATGTTCAATGAAAGAAGCGGCAAAGCAGCTGCTGAAATGATGAGCTGTATAAAGGACAAGGTTGGCACATTGTTCGTATCATCAAAAGTACGCAGAATGCCACGCCCACTTTAAAAATTTAAACATTTATACCAAAATATGGTATCACAAGCTGAAAAAATTAAACATGAATTCATAAAGGAAAAGTTTTGGCCAGTTTATATATATGCTCCAGCTGCCACGCCCACTTTAAGGTTTTAGAAAGCTTACCAATTAAAATTACATCGTGGAACGAGTATCGCAAACAGCCTCCTAAAAATATGGTTTTAGTTGTAGTAAAATACGAATATTTTTGAAGTGGGCATGGCATACCGCCCATTTTTAGTGTGAGCTTTTATGTCATTATTTTAAGCTCAAATACAAAATTTCATAATTCTATCACTAATATTAAGAAAGTTATTTCAATATTACAGTTCCGTTCGTATGGGAGGTGGGCGTGGCAGTGGTCCAATCTTAATGATTTTTTGTAAATTTCTTAATTTCTACCACGAAAACAATCTCACCAAGTTTCATCGAAATAGGACAACGCTATGTATTTTTGGCCACGGCTTATATGGGATCGCGACACTGTGCGCCGCGGCGTACCGTTTGCAAATTCGAATATGCAAGGGTGTGTGTCCGTGTGAAAATAAACGTGCATGTTGCTTGTGTATGCGCTGAGGCGATTGAAAACAATACGAGCAACGGCACAAGATGAAAAGCAAATTGAATTTCCATGGCTTTCGGTTCTGCTATGAATAATGAACTATGTGAATTCGCAAAGGCGTACAGTAGAGTGTGCGTTCTTATTGATACAAAAAAAAATACCATGAATTTCTGCTCTGCAATGTTGGCATTCATGTGGGCTACGTTTCCTTCTGGCCTAATAAAATTCATACCGATAAATTTTTCAAATTCATACAGTTGAACCTCGATTATCCGGGCCTCCATTAACCGGGATGCTGAGTGGTGGATTTTATACCTCTATTAACCGTGATTTACCTCTATTATCCGTGATTGATTTTTTTACCTCTATTAACCGTGATTTATCTCTATTATCCGTGATTGATTTTTTTTACCTCTATTAACCGTGATTTACCTCTATTATCCGTGAAGCACATGTACTTGTGTTTGTTTTTTCCATAGCACACATATACATACATATTTTAAATAAATTTCTTTTTTGAAATATAATATAATTGGCTTTTTTGGTGGTTGATTATTTCATTGCGTGTGAAGTCAGCGGACACAATTTTGCGAATATTTTCGAATAGCCGAAGTGCGTATGGGACCTGCTGCGCTGGTAGCAAGGCGAATCACAGCAGCATCAGTAACAGCGATTAAGCGATGTGAAACTGGGAGAGTAAGCCGATTTTTGTGCGTTTTCTGCAATTCACGTACACAGTCTGTGTGTGCTGTCAGTGATCAGCTCTTCACTGTTTCCGCTCTTATCCCGATATTAGGGATTATTGTGCAAACTAAAACTCCGCCAGTTTTCTTTCAATTATTTGCTTTTTTCTGCATCAAATACACAACATATCAACTTTTTGGTTTCATTACGTAGATATTATTGAAAAATATACCAAACAACACAAAGCTTAATGCGTTGAATACGACAGGGTCAATTGCCGCCCTTTTTATTTCGCAGTTCTTCATTTAGCGAATCTCTAACGATCAGATCAGAACAGGTATGCTTTTGGTGATAAATGCTCTAGTTCGAACGCAGGACTGTTTTTTTTTTATGCAGCTTTTAAAACCTTAATTTAATTCAATAAAAAGAATACCAAACGGTTCTTTTGACACTTTTGGGCAATAATATATTTTTATAGTTAGTTCTATACAAACGTATTACGAAATTGCACAAAAAAAAATACAAATAAAAATAAATATTTCTTTGGTCACAAAAAATGACTCACACCAGCAACACTGGAAATTGAAATGAACTAGAACAGCAACCCCGTTTTAGAAATTTATATGGAGGAAAAAGTACGTTCCTGATCAAGCTTAGGGCCTACTAGTAGGCCCCAAGGTTGCAATTTTGCAATAATATTAGTGAAATTCTGTGCATGTATTTCTACCGGCTCTCCCACTTTCACATCGCTTAATCGCTGATCAGTAATATCGCTGGCAGCATCACAACTCATAGTTTATGTGCGACTGACCACATCAACATAAAGCAAATTATGAAAGCTGACTTCGAATTGAGAAGTTTGCCGAAGTCATCGCGAATATGTTCGAATAGCCGAAGTGCGTATGGGACCTACTGCGCTGGTACCAAGGCACATTAATAAAGGTAGTGGTGGCATCACAGCTGCTTAAACTTTTTTCTTCTGATTCTCTTTTGATTTCTTCTGATTTTCTTTTGATTTTTTGCGAAAGGGGATGTACATTGTCAAAAATTGGTAAAATTGTTTTTGTGTTGCTTGTGTTCTGATTTGATTTTGACAAGCTAGTTACCCAAATCCAACAACAAAATACATGGGAATTTTGTTGCTGGTCTTACGCGTTCACCTTTATTAATACATCTTGGCTGGTACACAAATTTGTGTGAGTTGACACCTCTATGTGTTTATTTGCTTAGTGATAATACCTAGAGATGCATTGGTTAATTCAATGCATCGGCTCTGTGCTGCAGTAATAGCGAACAACAGTCACGCAACTAAATATTAATTTGAAGAAAAATTACGCTATTACTGTTTAACCACTAAATCTTTTAAAATGTAACACAATTTTTGCTTCATTTTTATGAAAGTAAAGCGAACTACTATTTTTTTGACCGTCCATATTTTGGAGCTATTGGCGCATTTAATTTAAATCAAATCAAACTGAGTTTAAATCTTAAGTTTTCTTTTATGATTGCTTTGTTAACACATATAATTTGTTAAAAAAAATTCAAAGAAAATATTTGTAAAGAAAAGCAGATTATTTTTTCTTAATTTTCTTTTCGTTATATGCGTACTACTATTATTTTGACCGCAACTGTAGATACTGCAGTTCTTATTTTTTGTAATGCCTTGTTATCTTTTCACACAGATGTCGATAAGTGTACTCCATGAAATAAAGGACTAGACACTAGTTCTCTCATCTACACCCGCGGACTACGCCTTAGTATAAATTTTTGCAGTGACATGATCTTTTTTACATTGCGGTGTATCTAAATTTCGGTTCAAATAGAAAAATAATGCTTAAATAGCGAAAAAATATCATCAATGACCGTTAATTATTTACGCTTTTCATCGCAAGCAGGCCTACAGACACTCTAGGGTTTGTGTTAGGTAGGAGGAGTGTAACAACTTTTTTCATAATTTTTTTTTTATTTTCTCAAAGAACACATTAACAGCTACTCAATAGTATAATATAGTACAATTTCAAAAATAATTATTTTCTTACTTTGTCACGGAACTTCAAGTTTGTCCTACAATTACACCTAATTCTGTTTTTACACGGTCTTTTTTTACACGGTTTTGATTTAACACGGTTTGAAAATAAAAAATGTTAAATTTTTTTACACGATTTTTTTCCATTTAGCACGATTCAAACTCTTTTGGGCTTAAATTTTTGTTGTCAAATTTAATTTTTGCGAAATATGTACATATCACAAATTTAGGGAAATTACCTTTTTGTGGAAACAAGCAAATTTATTTGTCAGAGCACTTGAAATGTGTTAATATTTTGTGAACTATCAATGCAATCAGACGTGTTTGGTAAAGAAATTTTTTATAGGCAAATTAGTTTTTCCAACCTTACATTTATTTTAATTTAAAATAAACATTAATACTTGTTTTTAAAAAAATCCTTGTTTTAATTTTTATTGTCTTGTGTAATTTTAATAGGTTTTAGAGTTAAGGAACCAATCACCTATTTTTGCATACGATCAATGTCTTTTTTTACACGGTTTTTCCTGGAACCAATCTACCGTGTAAAAACAGAATTAGGTGTACTGCCGTTGTGCATGTGGCAGCGTTAATTGACTAGATTTATTTTATAAAATGGAGATTCCCCTTTCCATACATGTAAAATCAGCTAGAAAAACCATAAGGTGTAATTTACAGAATTTGTTTAAGCTTAGGCTGTCCACAGGCCTTCTTGGGAACTAGAGGGTTAATAAGTATACAACTCCGACGACTAAACATTTTAAATTCCTCTTTTAATAGTGAATACTTCCTACAGTAAAAATTTCAGCGCTCTATCTGACCGAACAGACATAAGAGACCAGCCTCTTTTAATAGTGAATACTTCCTACCGTAAAACTTTCAGCGCTCTAGCTGACCGAACAGATATAAGAGACTAGCCGCAGTCTTTGCTAAATTACGAAAATATTTTAACACACTGAGGCAATATGAAGGCTCGTCTCTTATATCTGGGCGGTGAGCTATCGCACTGAAATTTTTATGGTAGGTAGTATTCACTAAAAAACGCGTAATTTTAATTTAATTTAATTTTTAGTCGTCGGAGTTGTCTAGTTTTTAAGTTATTTAGTTTTAAAAATCACAGAAATCGTCTCGCAAATTGACACTTCTTCTTCCACTCCATACAACTGGCATTCACAATAGCAAAAAAGCTGAAGAAATATTGACAGCATTGCCATATTGAAATGTTTAAATTCAGTATGCATGTACATTTTATTTGTGAATTTGCGGTTGAAGACACAATTCCAACAAAGGCCGGTAACGCAAAAAGAATTATAATGCAGAAATACTGTTAGCACTTTACTGATGCTCCGTCGCACTATTTGCTCCTATGAGGGTTATTTTTCAAGCGCCCGGCCGAAGGCCGGCCACACAGAAGGGATTTGAATGCAGAAATACTGTTAGCACTTTACTGATGCTCCGGCGCACTAGTTGGTCCTATGAGGGTTATTTTTCAAGCGCCCGGCCGAAGGCCGGCCACACAGAAGGGATTTGAATGCAGAAATACTGTTAGCACTTTACTGATGCCTGGCGCACTAGTTGCTCCTATGAGGGTTATTTTTCAAGCGCCCGGCCGAAGGCCGGCCACACAAAAGGAGTTTGAATACAGAAATACGGTAAATATTTCACTGAATCTGAAGCCCTACTTGCATTTAAGAGGGTTATTACCCCTCTCCCCTCTTTTTCCACCTAACCACGCCACCTTATTGGCAGGTAATTACAAGTTTTCTCGCTTCGAAGGTAAAATTTAAAAAATTAATTAAAAACAAACTATACATTTCCGACGGGTTTCCTTTCAAGGGGGGTATATGGGGAACCCCCCTACCCACCCACACAATTTAACCCCCTCCTCGACCGACCAGATATAAGAGTCCTTCCAGTATAATAAACTATGAAAAACAACACCAACCCTGACTGCATGCTGAATGGTTCACATATAACGTTTGCCAATTGTGAACTGCACATTCCTTGACAGTTCGTAATTCTAAAAAGTAGTCGATTTATTTACATCAGTTGAAGTAAGTCCATTTCACAAGAAAATTGTAAGTAATAATGCACGTAAAGTGAATTATTAAAGTGAACAACAATGCCGAATGGAACTGCGAAAAAGCAGATTAACGCCGACACCGCGCAGAGGAATGCGAGCAGCAGTTCGGTCATGAGTGCCAGCGGCAGCAGGGCGCGCAAGCGGTTTGTTTTTAATTGGTGCTAGCTTACAGGGTGTTTAAACCGCCCAAACGTTTTTCTTTACAGTAAACGCTGCAAAATTGTGAAACACAGTGACAGCGATTTCGAATCAGAACTCGACGATTGCAACTTGGAAGATGCTATCGCCATCGAGACGAAACTGCGCAAAGTGGCAAAAGAGAACGCACTTAGTGACGATGAAATGCGTAAACTTTTACAGGTCAGTTTAGTAAGTTTGTAATGTTCGTTTTTAACATATTTTGAGCCGTTTAGAAATTCGTTAAAAACGAACATATTCTCGCATTGGTCACGCTGAAAGCAGAGGACGAAATAGCTCGGGAACGCCGTGAGGCCGAGCAGCGCGCAATAATCATCACTGATACACCGTCTGTGCCTAAACTGACGCGTGCCAGGGCTCGTGAATTGAACAAGACTCCTACAATAACGCTACCATCGTTGTCGGAGAACAACCAACCGGAGATTGCTGCACTGATCAAGGACGACCTGCATTCGGACGAAGAAGACGAGGAGTACGTGTTTAAGGAAGAGGATTTCGGGGTATGTTTGACAGCGTTAGATGCATTGGTGGCTCTATATTAACGTTTTGTTATCTTTGGCAGTCAGATGATGATCCCAATACTACCGCTTCGGACTTAGAGTCAAATCCGCGTACGCCGCAAACACCACTCACCCAAACTGAGAACGAGGGCTCACCAGTGAAGCTCACTGCCGATGGCTGTTTTAAAATCCCGCTCGAAAAGCGAAAGGATATGCAGGAGGACTTACGAATTGCCGCACGCACGCGGTCAAAACTCTGCTTGCAGCAAACAACCATCGAGGACATTCAGTCAGAATTTGTGCCACCGGATGTCGAGCAGGTAGAGGTGCAGGAATCGGACATAGCCGCAACCGATGAGGAATGGATGCAGTTCCTGAACGATTTCTCAAAACCGCTCAGTACGTTGTCACGTCAAAAAATTCCATGTTGAAAACTACTAAAAGTGGATTCCAATTTTTAGATACAAATTTTGTGACCGATGATGATGATCCGATCGACGACCCGGAGTATGTGGTTGCGGAGAAAGTGCGCGGTGAGTAACGTCGGTGGTGCACGAAGCATAGTTTGGTAAATTGTCATTTGCGAAATTGTTTATACATCAGAGGATGCTGAAGAACTGCGCGATGTGAATATTTCAAAGAAAGAGCTCACGGAACTTGTAGCCGAACTTTTCGAGGGCCTGATGAACGAGGGTGTCTCCCTGGAAAGCATCGAATTGGAGACTCCCCAGAAGTTTGTCAGCAACCACTCGGATGAAATGCTGGCCACAATGCATTCAATACCCCCCGGAAGAGTTCTACAACCCAATGACAGCTGCACTGATCGTGAACTAGTCGCCAGGCAGCTGGAGTTTGATACACTCCTTCAGCAAGAACAGCAAGAGGCCCAACAGTTTTGTGTTTGCGATTCCAGGATCACCTCCACGAATGTTACACAAACTGAATACTCATTTCATCCGGACGTAATGTCCACTCCGGCGACTGGCGCTTCAACGCGAACCTCGGACTCCTCAACACACGTAATACCCGTTGCGAATGCATCTTGCGGCGATGCCACAAGTAGGACCATATCGTTGCCTTTTTCTAGCTTGAGTGCTGAGCCCGAGTTGATCGCCATTCCCATACCAAATCAGCCAAATTGCTATCAACTAGCCAAGGTTGTGGGCACGGCCAGCGCTCTTGCGCAGAACTTTACGCTGCAGTCACCCGAAAAGCTGCAGGCGACACAACTGGCTGCCGCGCAGTCGCCATCCCCAGCGAAGGATTCCCGATACAGTGTGCCGTACGACAACAACTTTACGTGGGAATACATCTCTATCAAAAAGCACGTCTACTCCGAATACATTGCGAAGTTCGAACGCTTGCGAAGCATTGCGCAGTCACCCTCAGCCACAGCTTGGGAAGCTCCGCAGTCGACACATACTGGCTTCACACAACACCAGCACGACATTTTACAGCAGCAGCTGCGCATTCATGTTCAAACGCTGACGCAGACGTACCTGCAAACCTACTGTCATCCCGACTTTTGGAAGCTGGCGCCGAAGGCCAAACACATGCTGTGCGAGCTGCAGGAGAATGCCGCTGCCGATGCGTCGTTCAAAGCGTGGAATCTGAGTGGCGCTATCGGCTTAATAAAGCAGTGGGAAGAGGACTTGAGTAAGGACACTGAGGAGAACAAACAGATGATGAGGTAAGTTGAAGGAAGTTATAGTGATTTTGATTCTTTTTGATTTGATTTTGATCCATTCGCTCTAGCTTTCTGCATAAGGAAATCGAAATGACGTAAGTAACTGCGGTGCAAGGACACCACCCAGCTCAGGCCAGCTGAAATATTGTTGAGTTTATCAGCCACATGTATGCTTTCAGTAATCGAAATACGCGTCAAGTGCCTCGATTTGCGCCACGCATCATGGATGTCATGCTAAACAACACCGTCTTCATGTATCCCCAGTATTTACCGCGCATTCCGTTTACGCCCAAAGTCTGCTCCTTCCACATTTTCTCACCGGCTGAATCGCAGCTAATAGCCATTGGTCTCGAAAAGCACCTCTCGCGCATGCGCGAATCGGGCGAACGTATTTCGAAAAAGGCTTCGCCGCTTGTGGTGGCCTGCGAGCGGCTGAGCAAGGATACTGTTTTCGGCAAAACCAAACGCCGTATTTGGGATCACATCAAAGTGTTGAAGAAGGACAAATACTACAATCCCATCAAGGTAAGGCAATCTGTTTTCTTGAGTTTCACTCGTAAAGATTGCAATTGGTTTCTGGCATTTTACTGCTTTCAGTATTTCTTCGAGCATAATCGTGCCCCGCCTATCGAACACAACCTACTGACATTCGAGAATAACGCAGTGTTGCCGCTCAGGGAGCGTTTTAGTGAGTTACCCATCGCCTGGCAGGACCACCTAAAAATCGTAAGTAACAGTCTGCATGTCTTTCCCCAATCTCTGTCCGAAAACCACTCATGGATATTTTGCAAAAGAAAATTTCAAATCATTTTTATTTCCCGATCAAATGCAACCTCGAGAAGTTCAGATTAAAATTAAGTGCAAGAAGTCTGCCATTCAGACATACAAAGCTGCTGCATACACGCTACCTTGATTTTGTTACTGTGCATTTATACATTGGACGCATTTAATTTACGTACACTTCATATGACTTGCCATAGAAAATATAATTTATCCTAATTTAAAGTAAGTTCAATGAGGTTTGGGCTCTATTCGTCCCACCCACTCGATCTCGCGGAATCAGACGCAGCTCCGACCCGTGCTTCAGGAAGACGTTACCCGCCGTCTGCTGCGGGCTGATGCCGATGCCATCGTCCGTGATGATGGCGCTTGTGGCGGCTGGCACCTTGAATTCCTCCGCAGCAAATTTGAGCACAGCCGTGAATGGGGTCGCCTCCGGCACACTGAGCACTTTGAAGGGCAACTTAGGGTCCGATGTGAGAGTGATCTTAAATGTTACTTTGGAACTCATGCTTGCCAAAGTCGGGTCGTTACAATGACTTGACGCGTGTTACTGCGATGTGACGTGGTAGTTTTCCAGCATGCGAAATTTTGTGCATATATTCCGGTTGTACCTATGTGGGTCTACGACTGTAATTTTATAACACAAATGCGTTACAGTTGCTATTGTTTTATTACGGGAAGATTGTTTATAGGTGTGATTAATTGTCGGACTTAAAATATTCGCTGATTGCACGACAGTATTTTACAAATGTTTTCACTTTATGCAACTATTGTGAATGAATTACGGTTACCAGTTGAGGGTCACTCTTATTCATCCAGTACTGGTTGGAAGGGTCCAGTGTTGCAAAACTATTTAAGACACTTCTTCGAAACGTTCGAAACAACTACAACGGGACAGTATTTATTCAGTATTATTTATTCAGTAACTTGTCTAATTTTGTGAATGGTATGCACCTTACTACAATATTTCGACGGCCTCTATTTGAAGTCAGATTTTATCAATACTAGAATAGAATAGAATTGATTAGGGTAAACTGCACTGAGACCAGGATTGATGTATTGTGCCCCTTACAAATGTTAAAGTACATCCCCTAGACCTACCGCCCTAATGAAACTTAGTAACTCGCGGGGGTCTAGGTGATTGACGTCCTCTTCTGCAAACCAAAACTGGCCCAGGTTGCGCAACCTGCTGCGACAAGTCGCATCACAGTGCATTATGATGTGTTCGGGAGTCTCCTCTGCTGTTTCGCAGAGTATTCATATGCTTACCTGTTCTATCCCGACTATCAATACTAATACAATTGGCAATAAGGCGTTCAATCCCGAAGCATTTTAGCTGTCCGGGATTTCGGGACTTAAAACTGTGTGATACTACGTTTACATTGAGCCCAAATGCTTGATTTGGGCAAAAATTCTCAAATGCGAAGCCAAATCACGCATTTTCCCATACAAATTCAAATCTACGAAATGACTCATTTCAACAAAACGACGAAGCATACGCGAGAAAACATAACCAATTTTATCGAACGCATCACAAAATGAAAGCGCTCTCAAAAGCTTCAAAAGCTGTTTCCTCTTTTTGACATTTCAAAATCACAACAAACGAAAATATGTAGAATATTCTTAGCATCTAGGTTAGGTTATGGTGGCTGCTTCTATAAGAGCCACACTCGGAAGCCCGAAAGGCCCATTGTGATACCACATATATTTCACCCGTTTTTGACATGTGTATGCAACACTGTTTTTTCCAACATATGTTACGGCACACATTTCAAGCGGATTGGGAGGGGAGGGGACCTACAGTTTAACGCTGAATCCGAACGGCGATTGACAGTTTTTCTTTCACACTTGGAGGTTTTGCTATTGCCTGCCAAGAGCGCACTTGTGCGATTCTTGTAATTCTCATCTGCTTCATGTAGATAGCGATAGAAGTAGATGAGCGTTTTTTCCAGCCCGAGCCAGGAATCGAACCTGGGGCGCTCGGTATGAGAAGCCAGCGCGCTACCCGCTGGGCTTTCGATGCCGGCTTCTTAGCATCTAAGGTATGGAGATATTTGTATTCAAATAATGCATTGTGTAGAACAAAGAGGCAGCAAAAAAGCAACAAATTCTTTAGTCAGCAGCCGGAAAGGAGCTGATCTATAAGCTGCGGCAAGAGGACATCAGGTTCAAATACTGCCTGTAATAACAACTAAAAAAAAATAACGGGAAAACTCGTTTTCTCTTTCGGTGGCTGTCCTCTCAGCTGGAAATGGCAAACCTCTGAGAGTAAAAATTGCTTATGAAAGAGCTCCCAACCTGCCGTTCGGAACCGGCATAAAACTGTAGGTCCCTTCCACCCGCGTACAAATTCACACGCACAACACGGGTGGTTGCGGGAAGCTAGGCCTTAGTCTCGCGTAAGCGGGCTGTCGTGCCAGTCAATTAATATTAATTATTATTAAGAGGACATGAGCATTGAGCATTTGACTTTAGCTGCCAAACGAAATGCAAATGAGACAATGTACACTCTGAAATGACTCATTCGAAATAACGCATTTGGGCTCAATGTAAACGTAGTATGACTTTTTCAGCAGAAAATTATTAATGTTAACTAGTCACATTTTTTATAAATACATACTTTTTCCGTTATTTACTTACTTAACTGGCCATAACAACCCGTTACCGGGTTACGGTCTGCCGCGGAAGCTCTCTCCGGGCGCCTCTGCTTTGCGTACGCTTTCTCCAGTTGGTCACACGAAGAGAAGTTAGGACGTCCTTAACTTGGGCCCTCCACCGGAGACCTCCAACTACCGTCCATACCATATCGTCCATTCGACAGACACTGCGACAATCTGTGAAGATATTTATATCGCGACAATTTGTGAAGATTTTTATATTTTTATAATATAACATATAGTTGTAATAGTTATAATTATTTCCCAAAACACTATTATTTTACTCATTCCCATGCAAAATGTACTGGTATAGTCAGTGACAAATCACCATTCACCCTTTAGGCTAAAAAAACGAAGCACAGAGTGAAGGTTAAAATCACGCAATCCTGAAGAATTAACCCCGGGATTCCAGGACTGCTAAAAACATACGGGATTTGGGGATCCCTGGATTGAATCCCTTAGTTTCAATACATGTGGTAATTCCTAGCTAAAATCAATTGTAAGAGGCATTTTGAGTGCATTCACCATAGGCGGCGCTTGACATCAGTGATAAAGTGATAGGAACCTGGAAGAGCTGGTACCAATATATGCACAGAATTTCACCAATATTATAACATAATTGCAACCCTGTGCCTATTAGTAGGCCCCAAGGTTGATTAAGAACGTAGATTATTCTCCATATAAATTTCTAAAACGGGGTTCTAGTTCATTTCAAATTTCTAGTGATGCTGTTGTGAGTCATTTTTATTTTTATCAGTATTTTTTTGTGCAATTTCGTAATACGTTTGAATAAAACTGACCAGAAAATTATGTTATTGCCCAAAAGCGTCAAATGAATCCTTGGGTATGCTTTTACTTTAAATAAATTATGGTTTTATGAGCTGCATAAAAAAACCCCTGCGTTCGAATTAGAGCATTAAGCACCAAAAGCAGCCCTGATCTGATCTGATCGTTAACCCTGTGTTAGAGATTTGCGAAATGAAAAGGACGGCAGTTGACTCTACCGTATTCAATGCATTTAGTTTTGCCTTCTTTGGTGTAGTTTTCAATGATATGTACATATTAATCAAGCCAAAAATATGAATGAAAACATACTTAAAAAAGCAAACAATTGAAAGGGAACTGGCGGCATTTTAGTTTGCACACTCATCCTTAATATCGGGAACACAGAGGCAACAGTGAACAGCTGATGAATGCCAACGCTTGGAAGGTAGCCAAAATAGTACCAATTCACAAACCGGGCAAACCACCCAACTTAGCTGATAGCTACCGCCCGATAAGCCTTCTAAGCAGCCTAAGCAAAATATTTGAAAAGGTCATCAAATACAAATTATCATTAGTTATAAAAAACAATAACATAATACCAAACGAGCAATTCGGATTTAGACAGTACCACAGTACTGCACATCAAGTTAAACGCATCTCTAATCATGTCAAATCAAACTTTAATTCAAAATAATCTACCGGACTAACTCTTTTAGACGTTGAAAAGGCTTTCGATTCCGTATGGCACAACGGACTTATTTATAAATTAGTTAAATTCAAATTTCCTATGCATCTTATCAAAATTATAAAAAGTTTCTTGACAGAACGCTATTACTATGTGTGCTTAAATGAAGAATATTCAGACATGATAAATGTACCCGCCGGAGTCCCTCAAGGATCCGTACTTGGACCTTTATTGTACGACATCGTGACCAAACTCCAGGGTGCACTGTATAGCATATCTGATTATCTAAACAGTTGGAAAATCAAATTAAATGCTAGTAAAACACAAGCTATCTTTTTCACGAGGAAAATAAGTCATTGTTATCTACCAAGCGTTAATCTAAAACTAGATAATCACGACATACCTTGGGCAGGTTCTGTAAAGTATCTAGGGGTAGTCTTGGATAGGAAACTTATCTTTCGTGATCATGTTAAGCATATTCAAAATAAATTCAATGTTGCTATAAAAATGTTATATCCTCTAATCAATAGACAATCCAGCCTAAGTAATGAAAACAAGATAATAATTTACAAAACAAATTTCCAACCAATAATACTATATGCCTGTCCAGTCTGGGGCATATGTGCTAATACGCATATTAAAACGTTGCAAATCTCCCAAAATAAGCTGCTTAAAATTATGCTTGGGCTCCCATGGAATTTTTCCACCAGACAGCTGCATGCTAATGCTAAGGTCAAGCTAATTTCGGACCAAATACAAACCCTAACTACACGATTTAAAATCCATTGTGGCATGTCCAATAATAGTATATTAACTGAACTATACCCGCATCACTCTGTTATGTAAAAAAAAAAATTAATAAATAGATACATCCTTTAACTCTCAGTTTTAAGAATTCCAGCGAAGGTTTTTCATAGTATTTTTTTCCTTCGGAAACCAGCCTTGTATAAAAAAAAAATTAACATCTGTGATAACAATAAACATGTTGTAGAATTAAGGTATTTGAACCGTATATCTGTAAATTGTGCGATAATATAAATTTTGTAACGTTTCTTTTCTACTAAATAAACTTAAACTTAATGAACAAGAAGTGATTTATTTTAAAACGGTAAACTTTTCTTGAAGAAGTTTACAAAAACTCAACAATTACATAAAACAATTTAAAGAGTCATTCGTTTTTTATGATATTAAATAATACCATATACAAGTTTTGTTCAATTCACATATTTTTAAAAGTTTGAACCAGAATATTACCTTACATGAAAAAAAATTATTAAATTGCAACATCGACGCAAAACATCGAACCAAAAAATCGATGTTGAAAAAACATCGGGTTGCATAAATCGATGTTCAAAACTCTCTATGTTGATGCAAAACATCGATGTTTATAAAACATCGATGTCGATGTCGCAGCCCTATTGTGAATACCATGGCACAATAACAAGGTAGTGGCAGGAAGGAGCGAAAAAATTCACGTGTATTTTGTTAGTGTTTTTGTTCGGTTCATTGTCAAATCGGACGGACGGTTCTCTTGCCAACAGTATTGCCAGCATCGAATAGACCACTTGGTCCATTCGAAAACGTAAAAATACACCAATTAACAGCAAAAGTACATAGCTTCTTTGTTTTAATCTGTTGTTTTACAATGAGGGGCAAAAGTGCTAAGTCCATAGTTCGCCGATTTTGCGTTAATTCATAAAAGTAAACGAAAATTGGAAAAATAATTTCCTTTCATCATTGCAACAATGCTTCAAATTCCACAGAAAAAGAGTTGGCTGGCAATGCTGGTCGCCGAATGTAAACAAAACCAACAAAAATTTTTGACAACCTACCGAACTCTGACGAGAAAAAAATAAAATCCTCTCGCCCGTAACACTACCTTGTTATTGTGCCATGGTGAATACATTCGGTTTAGCATTTGTTTTTATTTGGATATACAGCACAAGTTGCCTCCGCGAATTTTCATACGACGTCATATCTGATTGGCAACTAACGAAACATTGGTTCCCCTCGTTTATTTTACACAGCAACCACCAACTGTGAAGAAAGCTGGAGCACTCAACACAACTGCGTCGAAGCAAGCAAGTGATTCTTACTTGCAATTCGTGAAAGAAGCTTTGGGTGAGGATATTCAACTCCCGGAAAATCTTACAGAAGCAGCGCAGCCAGACGCCAGTATAACCGACTTGTCGACTGTCAGTATCCCCTTCAATGAGCAAAGTACTCGTAAGTGCCGGAAGAAACGGTTCGCGCCGCGTTCCGTGACTATTAATGTCAATTACATCTTCGGTGCACAAACTGATGCTGCGCACCAGTCAAGTGTAAGTGGATCGGTTTCGGGTTTTTCACCTACCACTGTTCCGCCAAACGAACCTGATATATTGCCGAAAAGCCTACCAGCATTATTGGCAGCGGATACCCCTGCTATAGTATACAAATATGACCATGATACCCAGACACTGCAGCATATATCACAAAGCGACGTTAGCGAGACTACATTAGGTCAAACCAAACGAAGTGTCTTTATTCACAACGCACCTCCTTTAGAGTGCGAAGACGCAAACAGCACTAATACAACGCCGGTAGTTACCCGCCCAAAAACGTCACAAAAGAAATTTTCTAAGAAACTGTATTCTGCATGTTCCCGAATATCGCGGCGCACCCGCCACGTTACTAGGAGACACCGTAGCCAACTAAATTTACAAAAGTACTGTTTCAACCTAATCACGTTTTACCGGCTCCAGCTGCAGCGCAATGTGGTCCGCTACCCTAAAGCGCCGTTAGTACAGCGTTACTATTGTCACTTTAAAGCACTCGATTTGTACTCTGATTTGCTTATCGGTTTAAAGATGGCCTGCCGGAATGCAGTGAACGTGGTCACTAGTGCCGGTAACAGTGCACCTTCAACTACAGTGACTAGTCCCAACAGCCTGGGCAAACGGTCACGCGCCGCTGCCAATTTGACGCAGTCGCTAGAAGAAGAATCCAACATCGGCGTTCGAAGCAAAAAAGCAAACCGACAAGAGGAAAACTTCCGTCATATGCTCTTACCAGACTCGGCAGAAGATGCGAACCGCAAAGATGCGAGTAAGTTGAATCGTAACTATCAATCAAGGTGGCCAAAGTAAATTGTGCAAATATGTTTGAAATTTCAGTTTACGCCTTCAACTTTTATGAGAGAGTAGAAGAAGTGCTCAAGTCATCGAATCGCCTAGATGACTGCAGACGATTCAATCATTTATTAAAGTCGTTCAACCCAAAGCGAGACAAGGTGGCCGAACTGTATTACGTTAGTAAGCCAATGGGACACTGACTGGGTTCTTTACTAATGATATGTACATTTCTTTAGAAATTGGAGCAATTGTTCCTGCCCGATCACCCCGAGCTGGCTCAGGTCTTTCTTACATTTCTGTTGCCTTCAGAAGCGGCAGAAATTGGCAAATTTTTCGAGCACTTTATGATCACCAACATGAGCACATTCATAAACAAACTGAACGTGTACTTCAATAAACAGCCTGCGCAAATTCGTAAGGTCTACACGTGCCTCAACCAGTTGGCTGAAGATCCCGACGTGACCATTAAGAAAATTGAAACAAAAATATTGCCGTTACTGAAGGGTAACCAATTTCTGATTGATTGGTTCCTGCAACAATTTCCGGAGGAGCCACCACCAGACAGGTACATTTATTTCCATCCTTTAGCAGAACCGATTCATTTAGTAGTCTATTCGATGAATATATTTGAGGTCTTGTTGAAGTCAATTCAATGAGTTCCTGAGACGATTCTGCAATATGGCTTTTCATTGCAGACTGCTGTCAGCAACAGAGCATGTGAACCTGAAGGAGGTGCAGAACAATCAGAGCGGCGAATTTATTGAGTCCGTTACGGATTTGATGGACTCGCCGGTTCCCGAGTTGCCGCAGCATCAGCAACAACAATGCCAACTGCGGGTGAGAAATTACAAATTTTTTATATGATGCAGTGATAACTTTTGTTTTACGCTTTAGTATATTAATGGCCGAATCTTCTACGGATCCAAAATGACGCTACCGGCCAAACTATCTTTCATGGCTTCCCACTACCGACAAAAGAGTTGTGACGACACCGAACTCGGCAGTGTGCCGCAGATCAGTTGCGTTCACAGCATTCGGGAGCACGGTGAAAAGCGTTTGGCTGCGGCAACTGCTGCAGCGGCGGCAATTGCCGCCTCAGTTGACGGCAACAGCGACGACAACGACAAGTCTGAGGAGGAGGATGCTTCGAAAGGTTAGTCAGCTCCTGTGCTGTTTTTGCGGAATTGCGTTGCACTATTTAAAGTTTTCATTGTAGCGCTCGTCATCGACACAACGGGCGGCGAGGAGGACAGCAATTCATCCTTTGAAACCTGCGACGACACCACTTTACGTGCTCACGCAGTTCGTCTTAATCCGAATTACTACGGTACGTCGTGCTTTAATTCGGTCACAAGCACACCAAACCCGGGAAGTAGCCATTTTTTACATCACCATCCGAACGCCAAAAAGAACGCTTTAAACTTCGGAGAAGATGGCAAAGTTTCACCACGAAAACACACAACGTGGCAGTCCGTAGGTGCGTGCGCCGCGCCGGCCAACAGCGCACCATTATGTAATTCGCCAAATGTGTCTTCGATTATTGCCTCATCACCGACAAACATTCCGCAGGCGCGCGAGAAGCGCAAGTCGCCGACAAAAAAGAACAAATCGCCAATTGCCACTACCAGGACAAGGCTTTGCTCGCAACCCATGGTTGTCATACACGAACAACACTCGGCTATCGCGTGCGCAAAGAAACTCAAATCGCTAATTGAGGAGGAGAACGAGAGCGAAACAGACACAAAACATCGCCTGACGATAGTGGCGCGTGTGAAACACTTTGCCGACAAAATTGATTCTCTTGGCGAGGCGGCATCACTTGAGTCGTGCAGCTCACATTCGATGGTGGTCCCCAAAATAGAGCACACGGAGAATTTCGACGAAATCGAATTTCTTCCAGAACATACAGGGGAAAAGCAACCTACGGTGCTTGCTTTAAATATGGATATAGATTGTGCGGAAGGAAGTACCGACTTGAAGCACGTTAGCATTACTCATGCTCCGACACACAAACAAATGCAGAAACCACAGCCAGGATATACTATTACCACGCACTTTGACAGTGACGAGGACTGCAAGTTGGACATTGTCGCCACCCTGGCAACTTCCTCAAATGAATCATTGCTAGCAACAACCAACGCAAAGTGCACCCCCACATGCCAAATCATTACAGCCACATCGGTAGCACCGAAAACGGCACAAAGTGCCTGGACTCGCGACGAAGATAAAATTATTCTGATAGAAATGAAATTGAGCTCAGGTGATCGAGATGCGCTCTTCCAGCGTATTCAGTCAAAATTAACTAACCGAACTCTGTCCGAAATCACAGAACGGCACCAGTTTCTCATGGACTTTTTATCAAAGCTGCAAGGCAAGTGAAATGACGTGTACCTGCAGTTGATTTTTTTTTTCATTTTGTCATAATGGATTTATGTAGCCATTAAACGGAATTAAAAATAAAGCAAGCAAATCATTTATAACTAAAACTGGTTTCTTATGGACCGGAAATGTATTTAAATTAAAATGCAGTATTTTGGGAAGTGGCTTAGAATTTGATCCGTTTTAATGCATATCGCGTTAAGAAGTGAATCACGGTTGCTACTTCGGCTTTTAAGCCGCTTTTGTTTAATTTGTGGCTTTTTTGAAAAAAAGGGTCTAAGCAAAAAAAAGCTTAGATACTTATTTTTGAATGTTGTAGCAAACAATTATGAGGTAGAATTTTTAGAATCTGAAGAGGTTCAATATAATAAATGGTTTTCTTTTTGTGATTAATAATAATAATCTGTTCAAAACAAACGGTCCTTTTTCTCCCCTCTGGCCTTTTTTTATCAAATTTCGGTGCTTATAATATTTGTTGAGTAGCAAACGAGGGCGTGATACGTTTCTTGTAGTACTGATCGAAATTGAGACAAAATCGATATCAGTAAAATTTTAAAGTCCTTTAAGAAGGTTTTTGGGTCAGAAAATGAAAAACTTATTATGCCAAGATACTATAAATTACCTCAAGTTTCACGTCTATATCAACATTTGGATGGGTCTCGGAAAAATTAAAAAATTGTTTCGCACGGTGTAATAAATGAAAAGTTGGTGTTTTCACTCCGTGCATCATAACTTTGTCAATTTTCTTTCAATTCGATTAATGTTAGGCTTAATATTTGCTCAAATAATATGTCTTTCATCTTATATTTTAAAACCAGAGGAGATAATTTATTTTATCTATAAAAAAGTATTCGAAAATTTATGATTTTTGAAAATGGTCGAAAATTCACTTTTTTACAACTTTCATCGTCAGTAACTTCCCCAAATCTCATCTGATTTGGACAATCTATATATCGTTGGAAAGGTTAGTTAATTGCCTTCTGAACGACGGGCTTGTGTTGGTCGGATGGTTGGTTTACGAGATATGTGCTCATAACTGAAATAAGAGGGGAAAAACGTGTTTTTGATTCCAATGAAAGCGGCAGAAACATCAACAGAATCATATTTTTGTGCGTCTAAGCACAAGTTTTGGTGTGCTTACGTACTCCCTCTGTTACACATTCATCTATAACCATTTTATAGTTTTACAATCAATTTAAAACTAGTGGCGATGTGTAATAATTAGGCATCGGAATTGTATGCAAAAAACATGACCGAAATATGCAAAAAATATGCACACCATATTTTTTCAACCCTTCATCCAGGCCAAACCGCTAATGCATGAAATTTAAACTGTAGGTAAATTTTAGAAAACGAACTTTCGCTCAGAAAGGATATTTCAAAATTTGGGTCTAAAACGTGGATTCAAGTGTTATATGGAGAAACGTGGTTTAATGAACCTATTGATTTCAAGCTTAGTGAAATACTAACAAACAAAATTCGAAACGTTCTTAAACAATTTTCAAAAATCGAAATCTGACGAGAATAACGGGTTAAGGTTTGTATAAGGAAACACTACTACAAAAACATTAATTGGTGGGCCTATTTGTCTTTAAATTTGGCGAAAAACAAATAAATAAAACAATTCTACACGCATTTTTCAATTTTCTTTTTTACCAAATTCTGGCGGGATCAATAAAGCGTTAAGAGTTTGTATGAAGAAACATGATATAAAAGGCCGATGCATCTTAACTTGCTGGACGCACTTCAAATGAAAAATAATTCCAAACATGTTTATAATTTGTTTGGAAACAAGATTTTGGCAGGTCAACATCGGGTTAAGAGTTTGTATGAAGAAACATGATTCAACGGGTAAATAATATTTGGGGTAAATAATATTTCAATAGAATTCATACGCGCAAATTCGTGGGCGACTGGGAGTATTTTACACAGCTTATATTCCGGGCATTCTGTGGAATTTGAAAAAGTTTACACAAAACCAATCAACTGATTTTAACAGAATGCTACTTATTTCTTTAAGGCATATGTGCACATACAGTGGCGCACAGAGGATTTCATTTGGGGGGTTGCGTACAACTTTTGAGCTCAATTCCATTTAAAATGAATTTTTGTATTTGGGAGGGGTTTGAACCCCCAACTCCCCCGCCTGTGTGCGGCACTGTACATACCTATATATTGAGATAACCTAAATAACTAAAATTGGTTCTTATTTCTCTAAGAAATTATCTTTTCACCTCATAAAAAGTAATTGGATACGCTAAACTTCGTCAACAATTCTGGATCTACACAGCAGTGCCTAAGAAACCTGTTCAGTGAGCCAAACTACTACACTCTCAATGATAGTAACAAAATGATAGTGCAAAAACAAAACAATGCATGAGATGCAGCAAAGTAAGAGCCTGCGCGAGCCATCGCAAGTAATTGAAAGCACAGTGTTTGTTGCAATTGGGCCAAACTGAACCACGGTGATGTGGGAATTCAGCCAATTGCACTTCTGGCTGGACATCGCTACTAGTTGTAAAATCTTGTCATATGCTTTATGTGTAAATTATTCTATATTTTGACAGATGAAGTCGTGCCGCTGCCGTTGTCTATGTATTCAGGGCATGAATGTACCAAAATGTAACAGTCAACCCATCAAAATTGCTTCATGCCCATACAAAATGCATAGACATAGACATTGTCTATGCAAAATGTATGGGGCAAACCGCAATTGAAACGCTCTGACGCTGCGCTATTCGAATTTCCAATTTTGACAAGGCGTTAGCGGTTGAAGTTGGCTGCGACTAACAAAAACGCCTGTAATTTATATTTGATTTGATTTGAATTGTGAGGAATTTATTCAAATAAGAGCAAAGTTTTGCAAAATAATAATAATTTGTTGTTTTTTTGGCAACTAAACAGATATTTTTTTATATTTCATGATTTTTACAATCCCAACACAACGCTTCAATTTCGGTATGCCGCACTGAGCGAGCGCTCCAATTTAGGTTTCACAGTAAGAAGTGCGTCAAAAATTATTCTTGTTTGACAGCACCGATCTTGAATTTGCAATCGATTTCTGTGGTATACAATTGAAATCGAGTCTCCTAGTCGAAATGATTTAACCTCAACGTGTGTCAAATGAGTTGGACAGTCCATAGGTAAAGTTATTTATTTTTGTTGGCTGTGCGATGATGTGTTCCAACTGAGCATTGGAATTTTTCGACGTATATGCAAACGTAGGCCGCGGAGGCAGCACAGCGAGTTTTTTTTTTAAAATAATGCTTTCTTGTTATCCGTGGTTCGTAATTGAGTTCCTGATTCAAACGTACATTATTGCTTAAAGCTATCCGTGTTATCCGCTTAAGCCTAAACGTCTTCGGAGACGCAGGCTGCTCAGGCAACACAGTTAAGCACAGCACAGTTTTTTTGTAAATAATGCAGTATCATATAAGAGAGTATACAGCAGCAAAGACGCGTGCGTCGCAGGGACGTAAACGTTGCAGTTAAAACACAGTTCTCTGCGCGAAGTAAACAAGTTCTCTGGAAAAAATGGAAGAACTAATTGAAAAAGTGCGTGGACAGCCCATATTACACCTATATTATGTTATATAGTTTCTAGTCTGATTCAGCCAAAGAACTCATATTGCTGGGTCTATGGAATGGCTGGTTTTACGAGATTCGTATACGCAGTTCACATATCTCGAATCGCGAATCTCGGTACCCATGCAAGGCGAATTAATACAGGTGATAGCGTAAGGGCAACAACAAAATTTCAATGCATTTTGTTTTTGTTTTCTGGGTTTCGATTGTCAAAATCAGCCAATCAGAACAAAGCTTGCTTTTTTCATTTTTAAACTGTCAAAGTTTTACACAGGCATTTTGACAATCTAGACCTTTTCCACCAGAAAAAAATCAATTCGCCTCATCCAACGAGGTCACCTGTTTTAATTCGCCTTGGTACCCATGCACGCAAGTCTTTAAGTATTCGGTATAGGCCATCACTAACGGAAATGCTCTGTCGGCAACGCTTCACAACAAAAATAAACAGTTTTGCCTCTGTTGCAGGAATTGCTACATCCGCATTTTTGGCGACTGTTGATATTTAATCGCACTAAACGTTGATTTGTACATTATGGTTAATGAGTTAACGTTCCGACTTTTGCGACACAGAATTACACTCAAGCGCAGCTCAGTTCGGAAAATTCCAACGAAATGTTAGGTGATGTTCGGATACGACGAGGAACGTCAGATGCAGACTGATCTATTTCTCCCGCTTTCCCGCTTGGCAATAACACCCAGCTGGTTGAGTTGCAGTTATTTGAAATAAAAAGTGAAGTGAACCTAAGACCACAAAAAATGAACAATCTGCAGGTATAACTTGTGCATAATTTTTGGAACAGTGAAGATTCCAAAGCCTCAACATCATCATCCTAAAGTAATCTCAGCGATTCTTAATTCGAAATGAGCCTGAATAAAAACAATAAAGGACAGGATGACGAATATATTGCTCAAAATTGAACTAAGTATTAAGTATGGTATTTACAAGAGACGACTTACGCCCGCCCGGAGTGTGATAAAAGGTAAAGTTAAAATGATGCATTTGAGGCTAAGTTTACGGCGAAGCGTATTCGCGTCGCGCGATGCGATGAGTTTCGCTCCTAGTGATCAATTACACGCGTACTTATGGAAATCCTCATGGCGCGGCGATATGTTGAACAGCGAAATCAGCGACTGCGAACAACGAAAATGTGCAATCAAAAATTTTTGAATTAGTTCAGCGAATGGATCAATTTATTCAACTTGTGTGTGGTAGAGAGAGTTTGTTGTTGTTTTATCCCTCAAATACATACTGTACATTATTTTCTTGTTCGTTTAGTAAACATGTGTAGTTTTTTTTCCTTAATCGCAATTTACTAGCAAAAACCCACTTTAAAAAAATTTCTATTACTATATATATTAGCCTTGTCACGAATAATGTAACAACTAAATACTTTCTAAAAAAATCAACTCACTTTAGAACGCATATGGTTCACTTCAACTTCACTTTAAAGGAGAAGGAAAACCAAGCGAGAGAAATCGATTTGCCATAAAGACTTAATCGCTAGCGAAATCATTACAAGCGAATCGCTCCAAAAGTGGTAGCATCGCACGACGCGAATACACTTAGCCGTAAAGTTAGCCTGATGGTGGCAGTAACATTACAGTGACCCTTATACTTTCAGGTTATTTTTTCCGGAATTTACCGTTCACCTGGAGAAGTACGCAAAGTTGACAACATTTGGGACCAATTACTTTTAAAGCACGAAGTGTTTGGTCCTCATCTTTATAAACATGGGAACAACATGTGAACGCCCTCACGTTATTAATTGCACGCCATAACCGTTGCAACGATTTACTGCGAAGACAACATGAACACCACACGTATATCAGCTCCATGTGCTGCAGAATGTCAACGTCACATCTGGGGCCCGAGGAGTTTGCGCATCTCCCGGATGAACATGGGATTGACATGCAGCCACCCACGCCATGTATACTACACAACAGGACTGTAGCAACAAATTCTAACCTGGCGCCTCATATCAAATCGATGCATTCAAATGGACATCATATATCTTATATTGCCTCGATGTGCTCCGAGAAGTCAATGTCACTTCCAAAACGTGCAGATTCTGTGCATCCTCCGGATGAACGTGAGCGTAGCATGCAGTTGCTCTCCCGAGGTTAACTGTGCGGCATCAACATAGCAACAAATTTGAACCTGGCGCTGCACGTCAACTCGATGCTTACAAAGGGACCCCACACGTCTAATATTCGCCCAATCTGATGGCACCTACTGCTTTCAGTGCCCTGATCAGCTAAGGGTAAGGCCGAACTACCACATGCTTTTATGCAAAACGATCACGTGAACAGCAGCTTGTTTATTATGTTTTAAATCTCAAGTTACTATGTGGCATTAAAGGTGTTATGTCTCTATAATACTCTCAATAACGTTTTTTCAGAGTCTCCTCATTTAAAATAATGCTTTGCTAATAGAATAACTTGTGCAGCTCTATTTAATTTAATAACCTACTGTTACAATTTATAACCTACTGTTAGCGAATATGTTTTGTTTTCTTCAATTACGAAATCGCGAAATGATTACTTAATAGCTGTAGAAAATCTAAAGGTGAATTGGTTGTGTGA
This sequence comes from Melieria crassipennis, assembly GCA_963668005.1. Taxonomy (NCBI): domain Eukaryota; kingdom Metazoa; phylum Arthropoda; class Insecta; order Diptera; family Ulidiidae; genus Melieria; species Melieria crassipennis. Next base: position 31,233,520 of record OY764963.1, on the reverse strand, counting down.
TCGAATAATTTATATTGTGTACTTTGACAGTTTACGTGTTGAGCGATAGACAACAGCCTTAAGGAAGTCCGTCTCGTATTTTACGTAATTGTATATTTGTGTCTCTTAGACGTAGAAAGCTAAGAAAAGTTAAAGCCAAAAATGTGTATATCATTTAGAGTTCCTTTTTGGGAATTGGAACTACATACATAAGTACTATATTCTTCACCTATAAACAATTTTGTTAGAAACTTGCTCATTCTACAACTTTGAGAAATTTGGTTTAAAAATTATGTGTAATTTAGAGCCGTTAGAACCTTAATGCCCCGAACACATAGACGACGGCAGCGGCACAGCCACGCGACCGCAAGATGGCGTCGGCTTCAATGGTCGCGGTGTAGTTGGCAACGTGATTACAATGATGGCGGCAGCAGCAGCACAATAATCATATGTTTTGCGACGCTTGAGTTTCCACAAGTTCGTATTTGTTTGGAAGTGTTGAAGTTGAACAATAAATAATTTTAAATCGTTCATTAATTTTGCTAACACAATTACCGAAATAACAAATTTTACGCATTGGTTGGTGTAATCCAAAATTTGCCTTTCGGTGGCGCACAAGGCAAACAGTGTTCTGCACGGAGGTTTATTATTTTTGTATGTAGTTTTTGTGAACGGTACGTCCTGATTTCGTTATAACTATATTTCCCTTGTCTTCCTGAACAATTTCCGTTTTGTACCTTGGAGTCAATTTGTTTCCTAATTTTCTTATTAATTTTCACGTAAATTATATCGTCATTTTTATAAGTAGTGACATCGGTTCTATTTTTATTGTGAAATTCTAAATCCTTTTCTTGCTTTCTTTCAATGTTGTGGATATTTTCTTGTCTGTCTATTTCGATTGTATTGGATCTGATTGTTCTTCCAAAGAAAACTTCTACAGGTTTCCGTTTAGTAGTGGTATGCATGGAGTGGTTGTACTTGAGAAATGCTTTATTGAGTAAGTCCTCAAAATTACTGTGGGTATTTTCTGCTTTAGTACATCGTAGTATTTCTGTTAAAGTGGAATGAAAACGTTCTATTTGTCCGTTAATTGAACTGGTGTATGGAGGAGTTCTAAAAATTTCAATGGCGAACTGGTTCTCTAACATAAATACTATAGGGGCTGCACTTAAGGATTTTTCGTTGTCTATGTTCGGGGTATCCGAATGCTATTAGAAGGTCTTGTAATGATTTTTTTATATCTTCTGATGCTCTTGAATTTATAATTTTCGCTTGGGCATCTTTTGAAAATTTATCGATAACTGTAAGGATAGTTTTGTTATTAGTGAGATAAAGATCAATGTGAACGATTTTTCCTGGGTAATTTGGAATTGGAGTGGCTTTCAAAATTTGTTTTGTCGGGTGTCTTTCGTATTTATTTTATTATTATTTATTTGAATTTTGGCGTTCATTTGAGGAAAGTAACATCTTTGTAGTAATTGTGCTTTGTTCTCTGTAGGGTCTCGATGAGCTCTATTATGTTCTCTCTCTCTTACTCGGATTCGTTTGTAATATCTTTTACTAATGTTCGGCTGTATTTGGCTTTATACTTGCTGAAATGTGTCTGGTAAATAGTTTGTATTTTCCCTAAGATGTTGTCACCAGTTTTTATACAATTTGTAACTGATGGATTAAGATACTTTTTTAATAAGGCGGTTAAATTTTCTTCTGTAAAGTTTGGTTCTATAAAGTGTGTCTATGGTAGGTTGGAAAAATTATCTGAAATTGGTAGGATGTAGTTTCGCCTATGGAAATAAGGAGTTGATTTTTGAAAGCGTTAATAGGTGCATTGGTAAAGGATATTAAAGTTTGCCTTGAACTTTCATCGCTATGTTGTATTCCTGTCATTGAGTTGATTTGTTGCGGTGGTCTAGATAATGCGTCTGCTACTATGTTCGTGTTGCCGGGTTTGTATTTTATTTCATAATTGTATTCCTCAAGTATGGCCTTCCATCTTTTAAGTTTACTGTTTGTATTTCTATTGCTTAAAAAATATGTTAGTGGTTGGTGGTGTCTTTAATGCCCAGATTATGGCTAGTAATTCTTTTTCATTTGTTGCATAATGTTCTTCGGGTTTTGTTAATGTTCTGGAGATAAATGTTATGGGTTTATCATTTTGCTCAAGGACTGCTCCTATCGCATAGTCTGATGCGTCTCTGGTTAATTGGAACTCTTCCTCGAAGTTAGGATATTCTAGCAAAACGTAAGTAGATATTAGTGAATTTTTTAGTTTATTAAATGCTTCTATTGCTTCTTGGGTAAGAGTGATTTTTATTTTGGATGACTGATTTTTGGACATGCGTCCCTCCTCCCCTCTCAAAAGTACTGTTAAGGGTTTGGCAAGTTTTGCATAATCTTTGATAAAACGGCGATAGTATCCGGACAGTCCTAGAAAAGATCGAAGATCCTTCAAAGTTTTTAGGGGTGGAATTCGACTTCTGTTTTCAAAAATTCACATTTATCGAGTTGAATTTTCATGTTTGCAGATTGTAGGGTACGGAAAATAGTTTCAATGTTTTTTAAATGAGTTTCTTCATCTTTTCCAATGATGATAATGTCATCTATATACACGAAACATATCTTGCCGATATGTTCTCTGAGAATATCATCAAGAATTTTAAGATCGGTAACTGTGAAGAATTTATTTTGCCCAAGTTGAGCAAGTACAAGATTTGTATCGGGAATGGGGTATCGATCAGCTATTGTAACGGAGTTTAATTTACGGTAATCAATGACTATTCGGTATTTCTTTTTACATCATGCATCTTGATTTTTTGGTACTACCCAAATTGGGGAATTATATGGGGATCGAGACGGTCTTATTATTCCGTCCTCGAGTAATTTAGCTAATTGATTTTCTACTTCTTCTTTAAGAGCTATTGGGCATGGAGAATGTCTTGAATATATTGGATTTTCGGTAGTTGTTTTGATTTCTGCTTTTACTACTGTAGTGTTCGTTAGTTTTTCGTCTGGTTCGGAGAACAAATTTGAGTATTTGTTAAAGATAAAATAGAGATTCTGTTTTTGATTGTTTGTAAGGTGTTGTGATCTGATTTCTATGTTATTTATTGATTTTGGTTTTTGTTGTTTAATGGCAACTTTTACATTATTATTTATGAGCATATAATTTTTTTAAGTGTCAATTAATGCTTCTAATTGTTTTAAACTGTCCTTCCCTAGGATGCCATGAAATGATTTGAGCTTTGGTAGAATAAAGAATTTAAGGGTAACTGATTTTAATCCGAAGAGGTGTGTGGTGAGTAATTTCAACGTTTCCGCCTACTGAATTTGCAAAGAAAATTTTGTTATTACAAATAGGTTGCTTAACTAGTGAAGGTTGAATGTAGTTTTTATTCGACCCGGTATCTATCAGAAATTTAAGTATTTCCCCGTTACCAGCTTTACACTGAAAGTATGGTAGCGTGGAGTCCGTTTATCTAAAAAATGGATATCTGCAAATTCATTTGTAATTTTTTCGTCTGAAAGTTCTTCCTTTTCTATGTACTGGTTGTAATAGTTATTCAGTTTCGTTTGCTTGTTCTTGATATTGATTGTAATATTCATCCAATGTTTGTTCATTTGCTTCGTGCTGATTCTGACCTACGTTAGTGTCATTATTGTCGTGACTGTAATACATATGGTTAATTCTATGTTGTTTGTATGGAGGGTTTATTCGATTAGATGGAGGCCTGGGTCGCTTTCCTGCGAATTCATTAAAATTTGGTCTATTCATGTAATTAATGTTTTTTGTTTGGCGGGATTCGTCAATTTCCATTAGAGTTGGTGGGTTTGGATATGTTGCTTGTCGCGGATAAATACGTCCCCTTGCTTAAATTTTCTCGGCTCTTTCCTTTTTCCGTTTAGTCTGCAGTTCCTAGCCTCCTGATTTTCTCTTATCTGTGCCCTGATTTCTTTATGCAAATTAATACAAATTGTTAGTTTTTGGGTTTTATTTTATTTGGGCAAGCTTTCGCTGTGCCCCTTCTGAGTTCCGAATACAAACTAAACTAAGAGCTAAAGAACAGAGCGTTGCAGTTGGCTCGCGCGTGGCCTGAGTCAGCAGATTCTAACGCTGGGTAGCGCTCAAAGCCGAAAACTGCTAACGTGGCGTCTGCAGTGTATCCGCTAACCAACAGCAATGGATATGAACTTTGTTTACGCTAACTCCTCCCCTCCTAAGTAAGGAACGTCCTCGGACCTCTCGCTTGTTGCTTGGATGATGTTTTTACCGCCATTGACATTGCCGCTTTCCGTTTTCGCTTTACAATGAAGACTATGAGAAGCAGCGAAACGCTGATGATGGCCGACGCTACTAGAATCGATGATGTCGCGGTCAGCCCGGTTTTTAGATCAACGCTAAGGTCGTTCACTAGTTGACGGTTTCTTAGAGCATCATGTCGGAGGTAAGGTAAACTCATTATTGCGTCATGACCTATTACGTTTATTTTGGTGGCCCAAGGAATCTCCGCTGCTCTCGCGTGTAGTGAGTTGCGATTAGTGAAGACCGTCTCGTTCACGCTAGCCTCGCCCGAAAAAGTGATTAGGTAAGTACCTCTTCCAAGCGATGTAGTCTCGTTGTCTAGCGTTACCGTTGCGGCATGATCGTTTATGACGACCAGGCCGTCATCAATCTCTTGCAATAGATCTAGTTCGCCAAATGTTGTTCTGCAATGTGCAACGATACTGGACACCAGCTGCTGAGCGCAAATTGTAGTATTTGATTTCCTGCAGAACTGCATAGGGGTTCCCAAACAGCTGTCTAGCGGGTAGATGTCTTTTCCGCAAACCGCTATAGTGTTGTCGCGAAGGGATAGCATTTTGTTGTTGTGTGCCACAGGGAGGATAGTCATCTTTTTACAACTTAGCCTAGGTCTGGGGTACGTAATCAAAAAGTGAATAAAACTATTGTTATGATAGACTTTAAACTTAGAAACTAGTAACATATCTGCTATGGTTAAACTGCTGAGGGACTCGTTTTCAAAAAGTGATTTAATTTCATTGTTATCCAAAATGATTGGGTTTAATAGCCCCAACTGCGCCAGGGCGATTGATAAAATTATGTTATCTAGGTCTGTGATAATGGCCCTATTTCTAGCCAGAAGAGGTGTTCGGTATCGATTTGCTCTGTTTTCTTTACTTTGAGAATTTTATTCACCGCATCAGTAAGTTCGGTGATCTGTTCCTGTAGTTGTGAGTTTATTGTTACCTGCTGGTTGTTACTGTCCTTAAGCTCATCCATTTCTATTGTTACTTTTAAGAAGTCGTCAAAATCGGGCGTGCCCGCTATGACCTTGAGAGCAGTTCCCAAGATATTGAGGCTGCGCGGGCGTCGTGGTGGGCCGGTTACTGTACGAAGAAGTTTGTCGATTTGTTCCAAGTCAGCCGCCATGAGTTTCGTCATATGGCTCTGTGGGAATAGTTTCAGCGCTAGGCGGGTTTCGTCTGTTATGAATCCCATAAAACTATGTCGCCGTCGGTAATCGGTAAGTAGTCCGAGTGTGAAAAGTCCATGATTTTACAGTCCGCTGGAAGCAACGTCGTGCAAAGCCCGAATGCTAATAGTCTGAAGGCAAAATAAAAATGAATAATAGTATAACAGTAGCACTATGCTTAACGAAGATTATCCTTGTGGACTTTTCTTCCGTTTATTTTAACTGTAGAGCCCAAATCCTCTTGGACCACCCCTTCAACGTACAAAGGGGTTAGTTTATTGCCCAAACGTCGATTTGACTTAATGAGCACCCTTTCCCCTATAGCAAAGCTCCTTGTTATGATTTCTAATGGTGGTTTCTTAGGCCTGCTTCACCCCATTGTGAGCTTCTGCAACAGCTTCTGGGCACGAGTGGAACACGTCTATGGGTCTCTTGTTGGTAACGGAGTGGATGGTCTTATTATATTCGATCGTTGCCAGTAGTATGAGGTCAGTCGTGTCTTCAATTCCTCTCTCCAACTTTACACACCTAGCTATTTCGCTCATGGTACTGTGAAATCTTTCCACCTGTCCGTTTGATGTGCTATGTAAGGGAGGGGCGTTTACTATTTCAATGTTAAAGTGGTTTTTTAAGCAAGATCGGATAGTGTTGGAATTTAGCGATTTCTCGTCATCGCAAAAGATGGTCTTTGTTCCTGAGAACAGGTTACCTAGTTGCAAGAGGCATGGTTTCACGTCAATTATGGTACGAGAAGCTAGTCGCATTAGTCGAGAATATGTCGACATGAAGGATTTCCCATGGGAATGTTGGCACAGGTGTTTTCTCGATAGGATGTTTTGTTGGGTGCCTGTCATGTTTTGCTCTTGCACAGACTCTGCAATTTCCCGCTACTTCCTCGGCTTTCTTTTCCATTCGTCTGAAAAAATAATCATTCAGTATTTGCTTAACATTTTCTTGAGAAGCGCGATGAGCTCTATTATGCTTATGGTTTATGATCTCCACTTGTTCGTTGAATTTTGTTGTGTGACGGAAAGTGGTATTCGGGAACAGGTTCACTAATTTGTGCTGGATCTGTGCCAGCAGAGGAAGGTCGCAATGAATTCCATTTACTACATCAGGCTTCACGGCTTCGCCTAGCATTTTAAACAGTGTCTCATTATCGTGAAAGGTAAGGAAATAACGGAGCTTGTTTCCGAAAATCACGAACGTCCTCTTCATCGAATGTTGACCTGATTCTAGAATAAGTTGATTCCTGTACACGTTTACAGGTTTTGAAACAGTTTCTATTGTGTAAGTTAGTGATTCTTCGCTGTGAATAGTGGCAGCATCTGAATCGGGTTCGGTGTCTAAAGAATTTATAAACTGGAACGGTTTAGCAATCCTCGCATAGTCGCGAATAAAACACCTATAATAGCCAGCCAAGCCCAAAAAAGATCGAACGGCCCTTAGAGTTGTGGGCTGAGCGAAATTTTGAATTGCCTCGACTTTCTGAGGGCAAGTTTTTATTCCATTTTCAGTAACCTTAAAACCAAGGTACTCAAGCTCTGTTTTAAAGAATTTCGATTTTTCAACAGATACTCTCATGTTTGCTTCTAGCAAGCTTCATAAAAAAGATGTTCATCTTTATCCTGTGAAAAAATGATGACGTTGTCCTTATAAACAAAACAACATTTGCCTATATGTTCCATGAGGACGTCATCAATGGCCCTCTGAAAGATGCGGGCGCATTCTTCAAGCCAAAGGGAGACGGCAAAACTCATATTTACCGTTACAAGCAGAAAAACCAGACTTAAGGTCTAGCGTCGTAAATACGTGGGTTTTCCCCAGGTTTGATAAAATTACCCCCATGTTGGGAATGGGGTATGAATCTTCAATTGTTTTCTCGTTCAATTTTCGAAAATCTATTACAAGTCTCTTTTTCTTGACCCTATTGTCATCAACACCTTTTTTATCAACGACCCATATGGGGTTGTTGTACGGCGACCTCGAAAGCCGTATTATATCATTTTCGAGGAGATTCTTAATCTCGGATTTGACAAAATCTGCGACACCCAAAGGGTATGGGTAAAATTTTGCATAACTGGGTTCGTTATCCCTGGTGCGAACTGTAGCGACAACATTCGTGGTGTACGGCAGTTTGTCGTTCGGGTCGGCAAAGACTCCAGAGACGCGCTTTATCATATTGGAAAAAGTTCCTTTCACGCTCACCGGGACCGACTCGGGTTGAAGATGGCTGACATCTTCGCCTTTAATTTTCTCTATTCCAGAATTATATTCAATAACACCATTCTTTAAGTTAATGTTGGCATGGACCTTATTCAATAGGTCGAGACCTACAATGCCGTCAAACGTTACTAGATTCGGCAAAATGAAAAATTCTGCTATTTCCCCGAATAGCTGCACCTTGCACTTGTTTAATACGTCAGTACACCAATGTATGGATTTTACCATAAATCTCTTGTTGACAGGCTTCAGCCCCTTTAAACCCGCTAGAGGCCTGATGTAGTTCTTGGAAGCCCCTGTGTGAACAAGAATTTTTATCTCCTGCCCGCCTAGTGTCTTAGAGATCCAGGGCAAGAGGGACCTTCCCCTAAAAAATTGACCTCTTCTATTTCAAGGTCTTCTACAGTCGATTCCGCTAATTCTTCATATGATGACTCTGAGTTCGGTTCAGACTCGGGGTTCTGCTGGTCTAAATGATTTACCCTTTGAAATTTTTGACCCATGCAACTGAGCATGAGTTCGGTTCAGACTCGGGGTTCTGCTGGTCTAAATGATTTACCCTTTGAAATTTTTGACCCATGCAACTGGCCGTTTCCGGAATTTGTGAAGTTTGTGGGTTGTCTCCAATGAGACGTAGAGGGGTCGATTTCCATTGGTTCCTGCCGGGTTTGCGAGTCTCGATTAGCACCCCGTCGATATTGGCTATTAGGGTTAGCCTGCCGGAAATTTCCGCTGCCATATCCTTGCCGGAATTGGCCATTAGGTTGATTGTCATTCCTATACTGCCGAACATAATGAGGATTTTTATGACTGTCAGGGTTCGTCCTATTGTAGTTGTTTTGATTACCGCTGCCGTCCCTGGTGCCTTTTTTGACCGCCCTCAGATTTCCTTGTTGAATCAGTTGCCCTATTTGCAAAGCTCGCGGCGAATATGTAGCGCTCGTGGTTCGCATCCACTTCTTGATCGAGTGCCAGCGCGGATGGGAGGTCATCGGGTTGTGACGCGAAGAGAATGTCACATAAGGGCTTCTTGAGCCCGGAAATAAAGACTCTAAGGGCGTTGGCACTATACTTCTCATTTATTGCGTCTGCAATATTTTCCTCGTAGCACATTTTTGTCTTATTTGCAAGCGAAGATAGCTTCTTCTCCACTTCATCATAAAATTCTAACACGCTGGAGGAGGCCTGCCTCAGCGTTGACCGCTCTTGCTCCACCAGGTAGATCGGGCGTTTGTCGGAATATGTGAAATCTAAGCGGGCTACAATAGCCTCGAAATTTAAAACTGTACTGAATGAGGAGAGTACAGCATCGGCGGCACCACGAATTTTGTTTCGAATTATAGTGACAGCTTGATAATGTTTCGAGCTGCCATTATAACCCCTGAATACTTCATACGCGTTATGCGCAGCTTCACGCCAGGACACATAAGACTCAGGTTGCCTCGAGAATTCTGGTAATGATTTTATGACGTCAAGTGACTCTTCGCATACCCTGCCCGGGACGATCTTAATTTTTTCATATTTTGCCATCACTGGTTTCTGGGACAGACTAGTAACCTGATCCTGTAGCCCTTTCAGTTTTTCTTCGAACTCCTTTCTTTGCATTCCCAGGGCGGCAGTAACGGCTGCGTTTACTCCTTGTGTCAATTGCTCTTTGTTCATTTTGCTATTCGTTTTCGATTGCTCTGATAAATCAAAATTCTCAAAGTCGTAAATTAAATCGGAGAGGCCTAATGTAGACTCGTTTACGTAGTTCATATGCCAGACCACCAATCACAGAACACAATTTCGAATATATTTATTAAATTTATTTATCAAAAACTGTATGCGCTAATTATTAATTTGTATGCGCCAACTATTTTTTATTTTGTAATCTTAACAAAAAAGAAACGAGTCACTCAACTTACATGACCGTCACCCATCTTAATTTCTATATCCCTGTTGCTGTAGCAGCTATGATTGTATCCAGAAGTGCTGCTTTTACTGTTGGTAGTAGTTGGGGGTTTGCTCGTTCCAAAAGCGCCGTTCAAAAAGTTTCTGGTGTCTTCCACTATAATATTTGTGACTTTTTATTTCAAGTTTTTTATTAAGTATTTGCAATTTTGATGTGTTTCAAAAGTTCCGTTTTCTTCCACTTCGGTATCTGCGAGCCCCACGTTGGGCGCCAATTAATACAAATTGTTAGTTTTTGGGTTTTATTTTATTTGGGCAAGCTTTCGCTGAGTTCCGAATACAAACTAAACTAAGAGCTAAAGAACAGAGCGTTGCAGTTGGCTCGCGCGTGGCCTGAGTCAGCAGAATGTAACGCTGAGTAGCGCACAAAGCTGAAAACTGCTAACGTGGCGTCTGCAGTGTATCCGCTAACCAACAGCAGTGGATATGAATTGCACCTCCGCACTTTGTTTACGCTAACTTGCACCCTGCTCCGGAAATCGGTCAGATTCTGATAATTTATGCTTTGGGTCCGATTAAAGAATATATCGCTATGTTTCCTTTTTGTCACGGAACGAACCGTGGTATTATAGCGGTCGGCCGCGATATACAGAAGCTCTTTAGGTCCTGTTTCCCTCATTTCCTTTTGGAGGCAGCGAAATATTTCAATGATGGTCGAATGGAGTCTTTCGACTTGACTTCGCTCCTCTGAACAGGAGTTTGGTAAAGCTCGATGCCCAGCCCTTTTATGTAACTGGCCAACAGTGGGCTAATAAATCCCCTTTCATTGTCCGTGACAATTACTATATTCGTGGCGTAGTGAAAGAGTTTCGCAAAATTCGCCCGCAAGGTGGGCGATGACTTGTTTTTCATGTGGAAAAACTTGGCAAATTTGGAGAATTTGTCTACGCACGATAAGAATTTTTCGCCTTGGATCTCGAATATGTCCACGTGCACTATTTCGCAGAGGTATCTAGGGTCAGGAGTATCCTTTAGTGGTGGTACTGGGGGGTGCCGATCATACTTATTCAACTGACAAGTCTCATACGCAGCGGTGTACTTCTTGATTCGGCTCGTCATTTTAGGGAAGTAATACCTCTCAAGAATTTGTTTCCTATCTTCTCGAGGGTTCCTGTGGGCCCTTCTGTGTTCGTTTTCTATTATTTAATATGGTATTGTCAGATAATGCCGGGTGCGGGTTTTCATAGGAGAGGAGTTCTTTATCTATTTTGATAATTATTTGGCATCGAAATGCGTTAATAGGACATTCCACATGCGGAATCAAATCTGAGCTGTCCTGCTCCGCGCTGTGCATCGTGGCACCCTCACTTGCAGTATCTGTTATCGAATCATTGCCTTAACTTGCTGTTTGCGTGTCACTTTGACCTTCGATGGCTGTCTCTGTTTCTGAAGTATACTCACGACCCTCGCTAGCTGTGTCCGTATAAAGGCGTTGCAACTACGGTGGCGAAGTAGACCCCCCTACTTTCTCGACATGTTGGAGGCGCGACTCCATCGTCTCCAACTTTCGCATTACTTCTGCAATGCCACTCGAACCTCCCTCTACTTTCCCCAACCGTCCATCTATAGTCTAACAGCCTGATTCCGTGCATTCTTGGCAAATTTTTTATCAAGGTATTTTGTCAAGATTTTTATCAAGCAAAAGCTTGTTGGCATTCTGATGCAACATTGATAAAGTAAAAAGCTCATTTAATTCAACATACGGTGAATATGCGACAGCTGCCAAATTGTCAAAAAATAAGACAAAAAATTTAAGAAAAGTAAGTTTTGAAAAAAAAGCCGGCTTTGATAGCCCAGCGGGTAGCGCGCTAACTTCTCATACCGAGCGCCCCAGGTTCGATACCTGGCTCGGGCTGGAAAAAACGCTCATCTATCAGGTCAGTCCATAAGTTCGTGAGTTTTTTTTCAATAGTTTCACAATAGGCGCTTTTTGCATACAAAAAATAATTCGTGGGAGGTAACGGATTTTTTTTATTTTCTCTGATGTAAAAGTGTTAACATGCACAATTCTTCCATTTTCAATAGGCAAAATTTCAAATTGTATGCTTTGTCAATAGCATTCAAACTTTTGACAATTTATCAAGAAAAGAGCTTTTATTTTTAGGAATAGAATACCAATTCTTGACAAATAGTAAAAAATTGACAAATAGTCAATATGGTGAATTTATCAAGTGTACAGAATTGGGCTGTTAAAATTATTTCACAAGTCACTGTTTACTATTTATTTATTTATTAAAGTTAAGGTTCCTGCGGGGAACCCATATAAAAAAATGCGGGGATCGGGCAGCCGATCGGGCTGGCTGCACCGATGCACATTGCACCACTTTTGCTGTGCGAAATAAATAATAGCTAAAATATTGTATTACTTGAAGCTAAAATCGTAGCAAAGGCAAAAATAGGTATAATATTAAATAATTAAACAAAAAAATATTAACCCTTTCAAGCCCATTAACTTATCTGAGGTCAAAAATGAAACAAAATTTGTTTGAGTGTTTTTTGTTTGAAAAGATATGATTTAATCAGTTCAATCAGTTAACTGTAAGAGGTATTGCTGCACTCAAAATGTCAACCAATACGGACGCGGATGGGTTTTCTGTAATTTTGTTTAAAAAATTCAGTTCTCTTATTGATAGCATTTGATAGAGTGAGCCATTCATTTCTGAATTCAAAACTGGCTTACCTGGGGTTTATTCCTCATTTCTTCGATGGATGAAATCATACCTAACTAATCGGCGTTGTGTTGTCACGATTGATGGCACGGCTTCTAAATCATTTGTTGCCTCTTTTGGTGTCCCTCAAGGCAGCATTTTAGGTCCGCTGTTGTTTTTTTTTTTTTTTTTATAAATGACCTTTGTTCCTGCTTCTCATTCGCTAATTATAGATAATTATCTATTATATGCGGATGACCTCAAGATATATGCGGTAGTTAATAATGGGACGGATTCCTCTGCCTTGCAAATGGATCTTGACAATGTTCAAACCTGGTGCGCAAAAAAAAATTGTTTTTGAATATCAGCAAATGCATTCATGTGACTTATTCAAGGAGGCTCAGCCCCTTGCGAACATCTGTGTTCTGTGTTACAAACAGTTAATAGAATAAAGGATTTGGGTGTCTTTTTCGACGAAAAACTTAGTTTTTCTAGTCATTTCGATTACATTATATCGAAGTCTTATGCCATGCTGGGCTTTGTTCGACGGAACTGTACTGCGTTCTTGGACCCATATACTTTTAAACTGCTATTCACGGCCTTTGTACAAGTTAACAAACCTTTTTGGTCCGTGATTATGTCCTGGTGCTATGCACCAATTAAAACGCTCGACTTTGTGGAATGAATTAAATGAGGTGCTATGCACCAATTTTATTTAAAGAGCTGTGCACTGTTTGGATGCCTGCTTAAAACTAAACTCTATGGTGCTGCGGCTCAGCGTAGCTACACTGCCAGATGGGTGGCCGTAGCTGTTCTTGTTGTTATTGTTGTACGCTGCAGTTGCAGCCGGACGAAGTTTCAACTCAACCAAGCAATCCCACGGTGGTCAGCAAGCCGCCGACGTTGGCAAATTCGAGCAGGCGCTGACTTCGCTGGTGGCAACTGCGGAGTGCTGGTGGTCATCAAACTGCTGACGTTGGCGAACTCGAGCAGTCGCTGACTCCGCTGGTGGCAACTGCTGACGTTGCCGGTTTGGAGCAGTGGCGGACAGCGCTGGTGCTAACTAATCCCCCCTTAAAGACAAGTCGTCCTCGACTTTTTGCAGCATCAACCGAAGATTATTTGCGCGTTTATTTCTGATGAGACGTCTCGCCAGTTCCATGATTACGAGTGTTGTTATAATGGCGCCTGCGAAGACGGCTAATGTGCCGACTCATTGCGACTGATTTACACGAATATCATTTTTCACTGTCTCGATGTGCTCTAGGTTCCTCAAGTTTAGTCGGTAGAGAAAGGGTAGGGACAGGATTTCTCTATGCTCGGTGAGATTTAGGCTGTGGGCTAGTGGTGTCAGCGGCTCGAGGCGGCTAATTCGTTTGGGATTCTGATGGAGGGTGTTGTTGATCCGCACCTCTTCGTCGAACAGGATAAGAAAGGTACCGTTTCATTTTATTGAAGGTTTATCTTTTTCGGTAACTATGGCGAAATCCTTATCAATTACCACTGCCCCTTCCGCGACACCTATCACTGAGCGTTGGCTGTGCGCTGTTGTCGTCGTGCATGTTGCCGTGTAGTGATTAAGTCGTTGCATCAGGCATGGGGCCTCAGCGTCTTTCATTAATTCGCAAAAGGTTACTGCTAAAGCTGGTTTACAGTTTTTTACTGGTCTAATTCTATTATTACATTTAGCGGTTACATTAGTTTCGTACAAAGGTGTTTTTTGATTATGACTAACGGGAAGTATAATAAGGGGTATTCTCGATGTCTTGCATAGCCCTGACATCGTGCACGAAATGCATAATTGACATGGCCATGCATTTCGAGCAACGACACAACAACAAAATACAAGCAAAAACAGTTTGCATTTTTTGCATGTCATGCTACGCAAAAACCCTTGTTTTGTGTGCGACATCGCGATTGTGCGACAGCCATTTAATTTTCTCCGTGTGCGCAAGCGTATTTTCTTTATATTTGGTTTTATTTCAACCTTTTTATATAATTTGCATATATGTCTTGCTTGCAGGTAGAAATGGATCAACCGAAAACCAAATTAAAAAGAAATGGAGAAAGTTTGCGGCATTTTTGCTATATTTGCAATATGTGCTTTTTTGTGCGTTCTCGATGTGTAGCATTTTCCAGTCTTGCACGGTTGCATTTTTACTAATTCTTCCTCCGTGCAAGACATCGAGAATACCCCTATAGTTTTATTGCATATTGACTCTACTATGGGATATTTTATAATGAACGGAATAATTTCATTATTCTGCAAAATTTTTAATTTCGAATTCCTCACAACCTCGCTTACGCTAACCTCCGAATATTTCTCTTCCCTCAGCACATTTTCAACATCTCTATTGTCTAAAATTGAGGGGTTTATTACCCCGAGCTTGCCCAATGCCACAGTTAGTATGACATCGTTGGGCTGGTTATTATTGCCCTATTCCTGCTGCTCAAGATAGAAAAAAAGTTACCGGTATCTATTTCCGACTGTCGCGTGTTTTTCACTAGCTAACTGAGTTAAATTATTTATTTGGTATTGTAGTTGGCTATTAATTGTTATCTGTCGCCGTTTGAGGCAATCAGTTGTCCTTGCTTCTGTTGAATATCGTTGAAATCGTGAAAGTCCGGAGTGCCAGCGATGACTTTGAGTGCGGTGCCCAAGAAGTTGAGGCTGCGGGTGTGGCGATGGTGGATCTTGAGGGTGTTGGTAAGACGCTCTAGCTGCTCCAGGTCAACTTGCAGTAATTTCGTCATGTGGGACTGGGGGAGGTAAGGTAATAGTTCCACTGTTTCGCTTTTCATCGCCTCATAGTCCGTTAAATTTGTCATGTGAGTGAGGAAGCCATATTCCAGGTGAATCGCTACCCGGCCTTCTGATATTGGGATGTAGTGCGACTGGGAGTAATTTATTATGGCGGCGCAGACAGACTTGGAAAGAGTTATCTCAGGTGGACTTTCCTTCCGTTTATCAAGACCATTGTTCCCAAGTTTTCCTGTACGATACCCTTTATGAAGAGTTTCGTAAAGTTATTTCCTATCCTATTCGGCACACCGCTGCGAGAGCCGTAGGTATCGTCTGCATCATGTCAATGGGTCTATATCCTGTGACGGAGTGAACTGTCCTATTGTATTTAATGGTTGCCAGTTTGACCAGCTCTATTACGTTCTCAATGTTTTGCTGCAATTTAGTACAGCGGGCAATTTCGGTAAGGGTGCTATGAAATAGCTCCACCTGGCCGTTCGTCGTAGTATGGAATGGAGGTGTCGTGAATATTTTGATACCAAAATGGGCCCTAATTGTCTCTGAGTTCAGGGATCGCTCGTTATCGCATACTATTGTTTCGGTATCCTTGTAAATATAGAGTATCTCTAGCAATGGTTCCTTTATGTCTATCTACGATGGCGAACTTCGAGAACTTATCTATCGAGGTCAAGAAATACTGTCCGGCTCTAGAGTAAATGTCCACGTGTAATGTCTGCCCCGGACGCGTGAGTATTGGTGTCTCCCCCACCTCAGGTTTTGGGGGATGTCTTTGATTGACGCAATTGACGCATTTTCGGAAAATAGTAGTCACGCATCACCTGCTGCACATTTTCCCGTGAGGATCGATGCACTCGATTATGCTCCGTCTCTAAGATTTCCCTCTGATCTTCGTTATTAAAAACGTCCACCAGCTGTCTTGGGGCTCTTACAAACTTTACTGATGGGAAGGAGCATTTCAGCTCGTTCTGGATTTTTGCTAGGACGGGTGGATCGCAAAGCAGTGCGTTCACCACATTCGGGTTTATGCACTGTTTAATGGCACTTAATAAGTCGTCTATAGTACGGAAAACAATAGTATGTCTTGATCGCGATTTAAATAAAATCGTCATAGTTCGTGAAGGCGTTAATCCTTCCTGTAGAATCAATTGGTTTCTAAAACAGTTGACGGGATTCAAAACCGTCTGTATCGCCTCAGTTGATGACTCCTCGCTATGCGCTGTGGCAGTCTCGTCTAGAGCATTGAGATATTGTCTTGACACGGCTTCCGCAACATAATTCTCTCTACCGGGTTTATAGTGGAATTTGGGAGAGAATTACTCTATGAACACTTTCCACCTCTTAATCTTGAAGTTCGGATTCTTGTCCGAGATGGCGAACGTCAGAGGTTGGTGGTCCGTAAAGATGTTTAGTTGTCTGACACCGTGCAGGTAATTTCTTCATTTCTGCAGAGCCCACACGATTTCCAGCAGCTCTCTCTCATTTGTGGCATAATGTTCTTCGGTTGAGGAGAGAGTTAGAGAGTTCGCGAAATCATCGTTATCGGCTTACCCCCCCTGGGATAGCACGGCCCCTATCGCGTGAGATGATGCGTCCGTCGTCAGCTCGAAGGGTTTGTCAATGTTCGGGTAGAGAAAGAGAACGTCATCGGGTGCCACCATTTGTTTAATTCGATTGAATGCTGATATTGCTCCTCGTCCAGAATTATTGGAACGTTTCTTGATTTGCTCGCGCCAATGTTACCATTTTCGCCCCGCAAGTACCTAGTGAGTGGTTTCGCCAGGAGAGCGTAGTCCCAACGAAACGTCTGTAGTATCCTCCAATACCCAGGAAAGACCTTAGCCCACGAAGTGTTCACGGAATTTTGTAGTTAGGATAGCACAAACTTTCTCGGCTCACGTTTTTATACCCTCTCTTGAAACCAAAAATCCCAAAAATTCGGCTTCGTGTTTAAAGAACCTGGATTTTTCTAGCGACACTTGCATATTCGCCTCGTAGAGTTTCGCAAAGATCATATCGATGTCTCGGAGATGTTCTTCCTTTGTCTTAGAGAAGATTATAACGTCGTCTATGTAAACATGATAACAGACGCCAATTTCGTCTCTAAGGATGTCATCGATTGCTCTATGAAAAATGCTCGGAGCGTTCTTGAGTCCAAGAGGAGCCGGCAGAATTCATACTTTCCGTTATTTACGGAGAAAGCCGTTTTCTCCCTATCTTTCTCCGCCAATTTTATTTGGTCTGACTTCAGATCTATTGTGGTAAAGTAGGACGACTGACCAAGGTTTGCCAGTATGACTGACGTATCAGGGATCGGATATTTGTCGTTGATGGTTTCCCCATTAAGTTTTCTGAAATCTACAACAAGTCTCAATTTTTGTTTTCCATCCTCCCCAATACATTTCTTACCAACCACCCACAAGCGTTGTTATAAGGTGATCGTAAAGGCCGAATAACCCCTTCGTTGAGAAGATCTTATATTTCTTTATTCACAAATTCGGATTTCGCCATTGGGTACGGATAGGCCTTCGAATAAACGGGTTCATTATCGCTGGTGCGAATAGTCGCCACCACCCTGGTATTATAAGGCAACGCCTCCTTTGGGTCAGCGAAAACCCTGGACTGCCTTTTTATCATGACTGAAAATTCTTCGCTAAGCTCTGAGGGGACGCTGTCATCGTCAATTGTTGTGGTTAATGGGCATTTTTCCATAATAGAGGTAGAGCAACTTCTCTTGACCATTGTCATGATACAGGACCCTTTTTCACGTCAAGTCTTGCATTAATTATTAACTATTACTATTTCATTAACTAGTATTCCATCGAACTGGTCAAGTTGGGGTAAGACAAGAATTTAGAGGTCTTATTGAAAACATTTATCCAGCATTCCGAGGAAACTTCGGTTTCTCCATGTATTGATTTAATTAAGAACGGGGTTTTGATAGGTTTTACTGATTTTAATAGACCTAAATTTTTCACATAGTTTTTAGACGCCCGGTGTCGATCAGAAATGTTAACTCCGTCCCCCTTAGTGTCCTACAGATGTAAGGGAGGAGGGATTCTCCCCTAAAAAATTCACCCCGTCCATCACCTCGGTAATGTCCTCAGTATCCTTATCCACGCATTCGGGATTCCTGCCAGAGTCATCGTAGAATTCGTCGTAATCGAAGTAGGTTTCGTTCGAGGCATCCTCGAGCCAACGTTGGCGAATTCGAGCAGGCGCTGACTTCGCTGGTGGCAACTGCGGAGTGCTGGTGGTCATCAAACTGCTGACGTTGGCGAACTCGAGCAGTCGCTGACTCCGCTGGTGGCAACTGCTGACGTTGCCGGTTTGGAGCAGTGGCGGACAGCGCTGGTGCTAACTAATCCCCCCTTAAAGAAAAGTTGTCCTCGACTTTTTGCAGCATCAATCGAAGATTATTTTCGCGTTTATTTCTGATGAGACGTCTCGCCAGTTCCATGATTACGAGTGTTGTTATAATGGCGCCTGCGAAGACGGCTAATGTGCCGACTCATTGCGACTGATTTACACGAATATCATTTTTCACTGTCTCGATGTGCTCTAGGTTCCTCAAGTTTAGTCGGTAGAGAAAGGGTAGGCACAGGATTTCTCTGTGCTCGGTGAGATTTAGGCTGTGGGCTAGTGGTGTCAGCGGCTCGAGGCGGCTAATTCGTTTGGGATTCTGATGGAGGGTGTTGTTGATCCGCACCTCTTCGTCGAACAGGATAAGAAAGGTACCGTTTCATTTTATTGAAGGTTTATCTTTTTCGGTAACTATGGCGAAATCCTTATCAATTACCACTGCCCTTCCGCGACACCTATCACTGAGCGTTGGCTGTGCGCTGTTGTCGTCGTGCATGTTGCCGTGTAGTGATTAAGTCGTTGCATCAGGCATGGGGCCTCAGCGTCTTTCATTAATTCGCAAAAGGTTACTGCTAAAGCTGGTTTACAGTTTTTTACTGGTCTAAATCTATTATTACATTTAGCGGTTACCGGTATCTATTTCCGCGTGTTTTTCACTAGCTTGTTAACTGAGTTAAATTATTTATTTGGTGTTGTAGTTGGCTATTAATTGTTATCTGTCGCCCGTTTGAGGCAATAAGTTGTCCTTGCTTCTGTTGAATATCGTTGAAATCGTCAAAGTCCGGAGTGCCAGCGATGACTTTTAGTGCGGTGCCCAAGAAGTTGAGGCTGCGGCTGTGGCGATGGTGGATCTTGAGGGTGTTGGTAAGACGCTCTACCTGCTCCAGGTCAACTTGCAGTAATTTCGTCATGTGGGACTGGGGGAGGTAAGGTAATAGTTCCACTGTTTCGCTTTTCATCGCCTCATAGTCCGTTAAATTTGTCATGTGAGTGAGGAAGCCATATTCCAGGTGAATCGCTATCCGGCCATCTGATATTCGGATGTAGTGCGACTGGGAGTAATTTATTATGGCGGCGCAGACAGACTTGGAAAGAGTTATCTCAGGTGGACTTTCCTTCCGTTTATCAAGACCATTGTTCCCAAGTTTTCCTGTACGATACCCTTTATGAAGAGTTTCGTAAAGTTATTTCCTATCCTATTCGGCACACCGCTGCGAGAGCCGTAGGTATCGTCTGCATCATGTCAATGGGTCTATATCCTGTGACGGAGTGAACTGTCCTATTGTATTTAATGGTTGCCAGTTTGACCAGCTCTATTACGTTCTCAATGTTTTGCTGCAATTTAGTACAGCGGGCAATTTCGGTAAGGGTGCTATGAAATAGCTCCACCTGGCCGTTCGTCGTAGTATGGAATGGAGGTGTCGTGAATATTTTGATACCAAAATGGGCCCTAATTGTCTCTGAGTTCAGGGATCGCTCGTTATCGCATACTATTGTTTCGGTATCCTTGTAAATATAGAGTATCTCTAGCAATGGTTCCTTTATGTCTATCTACGATGGCGAACTTCGAGAACTTATCTATCGAGGTCAAGAAATACTGTCCGGCTCTAGAGTAAATGTCCACGTGTAATGTCTGCCCCGGACGCGTGAGTATTGGTGTCTCCCCCACCTCAGGTTTTGGGGGATGTCTTTGATTGACGCAATTGACGCATTTTCGGAAAATAGTAGTCACGCATCACCTGCTGCACATTTTCCCGTGAGGATCGATGCACTCGATTATGCTCCGTCTCTAAGATTTCCCTCTGATCTTCGTTATTAAAAACGTCCACCAGCTGTCTTGGGGCTCTTACAAACTTTACTGATGGGAAGGAGCATTTCAGCTCGTTCTGGATTTTTGCTAGGACGGGTGGATCGCAAAGCAGTGCGTTCACCACATTCGGGTTTATGCACTGTTTAATGGCACTTAATAAGTCGTCTATAGTACGGAAAACAATAGTATGTCTTGATCGCGATTTAAATAAAATCGTCATAGTTCGTGAAGGCGTTAATCCTTCCTGTAGAATCAATTGGTTTCTAAAACAGTTGACGGGATTCAAAACCGTCTGTATCGCCTCAGTTGATGACTCCTCGCTATGCGCTGTGGCAGTCTCGTCTAGAGCATTGAGATATTGTCTTGACACGGCTTCCGCAACATAATTCTCTCTACCGGGTTTATAGTGGAATTTGGGAGAGAATTACTCTATGAACACTTTCCACCTCTTAATCTTGAAGTTCGGATTCTTGTCCGAGATGGCGAACGTCAGAGGTTGGTGGTCCGTAAAGATGTTTAGTTGTCTGACACCGTGCAGGTAATTTCTTCATTTCTGCAGAGCCCACACGATTTCCAGCAGCTCTCTCTCATTTGTGGCATAATGTTCTTCGGTTGAGGAGAGAGTTAGAGAGTTCGCGAAATCATCGTTATCGGCTTACCCCCCCTGGGATAGCACGGCCCCTATCGCGTGAGATGATGCGTCCGTCGTCAGCTCGAAGGGTTTGTCAATGTTCGGGTAGAGAAAGAGAACGTCATCGGGTGCCACCATTTGTTTAATTCGATTGAATGCTGATATTGCTCCTCGTCCAGAATTATTGGAACGTTTCTTGATTTGCTCGCGCCAATGTTACCATTTTCGCCCCGCAAGTACCTAGTGAGTGGTTTCGCCAGGAGAGCGTAGTCCCAACGAAACGTCTGTAGTATCCTCCAATACCCAGGAAAGACCTTAGCCCACGAAGTGTTCACGGAATTTTGTAGTTAGGATAGCACAAACTTTCTCGGCTCACGTTTTTATACCCTCTCTTGAAACCAAAAATCCCAAAAATTCGGCTTCGTGTTTAAAGAACCTGGATTTTTCTAGCGACACTTGCATATTCGCCTCGTAGAGTTTCGCAAAGATCATATCGATGTCTCGGAGATGTTCTTCCTTTGTCTTAGAGAAGATTATAACGTCGTCTATGTAAACATGATAACAGACGCCAATTTCGTCTCTAAGGATGTCATCGATTGCTCTATGAAAAATGCTCGGAGCGTTCTTGAGTCCAAGAGGAGCCGGCAGAATTCATACTTTCCGTTATTTACGGAGAAAGCCGTTTTCTCCCTATCTTTCTCCGCCAATTTTATTTGGTCTGACTTCAGATCTATTGTGGTAAAGTAGGACGACTGACCAAGGTTTGCCAGTATGACTGACGTATCAGGGATCGGATATTTGTCGTTGATGGTTTCCCCATTAAGTTTTCTGAAATCTACAACAAGTCTCAATTTTTGTTTTCCATCCTCCCCAATACATTTCTTACCAACCACCCACAAGCGTTGTTATAAGGTGATCGTAAAGGCCGAATAACCCCTTCGTTGAGAAGATCTTATATTTCTTTATTCACAAATTCGGATTTCGCCATTGGGTACGGATAGGCCTTCGAATAAACGGGTTCATTATCGCTGGTGCGAATAGTCGCCACCACCCTGGTATTATAAGGCAACGCCTCCTTTGGGTCAGCGAAAACCCTGGACTGCCTTTTTATCATGACTGAAAATTCTTCGCTAAGCTCTGAGGGGACGCTGTCATCGTCAATTGTTGTGGTTAATGGGCATTTTTCCATAATAGAGGTAGAGCAACTTCTCTTGACCATTGTCATGATACAGGACCCTTTTTCACGTCAAGTCTTGCATTAATTATTAACTATTACTATTTCATTAACTAGTATTCCATCGAACTGGTCAAGTTGGGGTAAGACAAGAATTTAGAGGTCTTATTGAAAACATTTATCCAGCATTCCGAGGAAACTTCGGTTTCTCCATGTATTGATTTAATTAAGAACGGGGTTTTGATAGGTTTTACTGATTTTAATAGACCTAAATTTTTCACATAGTTTTTAGACGCCCGGTGTCGATCAGAAATGTTAACTCCGTCCCCCTTAGTGTCCTACAGATGTAAGGGAGGAGGGATTCTCCCCTAAAAAATTCACCCCGTCCATCACCTCGGTAATGTCCTCAGTATCCTTATCCACGCATTCGGGATTCCTGCCAGAGTCATCGTAGAATTCGTCGTAATCGAAGTAGGTTTCGTTCGAGGCATCCTCGAGCCAACGTTGGCGAATTCGAGCAGGCGCTGACTTCGCTGGTGGCAACTGCGGAGTGCTGGTGGTCATCAAACTGCTGACGTTGGCGAACTCGAGCAGTCGCTGACTCCGCTGGTGGCAACTGCTGACGTTGCCGGTTTGGAGCAGTGGCGGACAGCGCTGGTGCTAACTAATCCCCCCTTAAAGAAAAGTTGTCCTCGACTTTTTGCAGCATCAATCGAAGATTATTTTCGCGTTTATTTCTGATGAGACGTCTCGCCAGTTCCATGATTACGAGTGTTGTTATAATGGCGCCTGCGAAGACGGCTAATGTGCCGACTCATTGCGACTGATTTACACGAATATCATTTTTCACTGTCTCGATGTGCTCTAGGTTCCTCAAGTTTAGTCGGTAGAGAAAGGGTAGGCACAGGATTTCTCTGTGCTCGGTGAGATTTAGGCTGTGGGCTAGTGGTGTCAGCGGCTCGAGGCGGCTAATTCGTTTGGGATTCTGATGGAGGGTGTTGTTGATCCGCACCTCTTTGTCGAACAGGATAAGAAAGGTACCGTTTCATTTTATTGAAGGTTTATCTTTTTCGGTAACTATGGCGAAATCCTTATCAATTACCACTGCCCTTCCGCGACACCTATCACTGAGCGTTGGCTGTGCGCTGTTGTCGTCGTGCATGTTGCCGTGTAGTGATTAAGTCGTTGCATCAGGCATGGGGCCTCAGCGTCTTTCATTAATTCGCAAAAGGTTACTGCTAAAGCTGGTTTACAGTTTTTTACTGGTCTAAATCTATTATTACATTTAGCGGTTACCGGTATCTATTTCCGCGTGTTTTTCACTAGCTTGTTAACTGAGTTAAATTATTTATTTGGTGTTGTAGTTGGCTATTAATTGTTATCTGTCGCCCGTTTGAGGCAATAAGTTGTCCTTGCTTCTGTTGAATATCGTTGAAATCGTCAAAGTCCGGAGTGCCAGCGATGACTTTTAGTGCGGTGCCCAAGAAGTTGAGGCTGCGGCTGTGGCGATGGTGGATCTTGAGGGTGTTGGTAAGACGCTCTACCTGCTCCAGGTCAACTTGCAGTAATTTCGTCATGTGGGACTGGGGGAGGTAAGGTAATAGTTCCACTGTTTCGCTTTTCATCGCCTCATAGTCCGTTAAATTTGTCATGTGAGTGAGGAAGCCATATTCCAGGTGAATCGCTATCCGGCCATCTGATATTCGGATGTAGTGCGACTGGGAGTAATTTATTATGGCGGCGCAGACTGGACCGATCAACCAAATGAGGGACCTGGAAAGAGTTATCTCAGGTGGACTTTCCTGCCGTTTATCAAGACCGTTGTTCCCAAGTCTTCCTGTACGATACCCTTTATGAAGATTTTCGTAAATTTATTTCCTATCCTCTTGTTCGTCCTTACGAACACTTCCTCCCCGGGTCTAAAAATCCTAGTCTGTCTGTTCTTATTCTGCACTTCCCTACTACTATTCTAGGCTTGCGTTAATTTTTGGGAAATCTCCGCTGCGAGAGCCGTATCGTCTGCATCACGTCAATGGGTCTATATCCTGTGACGGAGTGAACTGTCCTATTGTATTTAATAGTTGCCAGTTTGACCAGCTCTATTACGTTCTCAATGTTTTGCTGCAATTTAGTACAGCGGGCAATTTCGGTAAGGGTGCTATGAAATCGCTCCACCTGGCCGTTCGTCGTAGTATGGAATGGAGGTGTCGTGAATATCTTGATACCGAAATGGTCCCTTAACATGTTCCTTATTGTCTCTGAGTTCAGGGATCACTCCCTGAACTCAGATATTTTCCCTCAACATTGCATTTACATAACTTAATAACTCATGATAATTGTTATGTTATAATTGCTTAATTAGTTATTTCCGCCGACTTATGATTGACTTACATATGTAGTACATGTTCTTTTAGACAGTTTTTATTTCTTTATAACTAAAACAATTTTCGCTGTAGTTTTACTATCTCTTTTAAAGATTTTGTTTTTCTGCATACAACAAATATTTTTGTCACCCTTTATCCCTTTACAGATATTTAAATTTATTTTCCTACATATAAGTATGTATTGTATAGTTCGCAAACGGGGAGTTTAACCTAAACTTATTAATTCTATTTATTAAAGGATTGTTCAACTTGAATTTAAATCCGTTAATATAATTCCGTTTAGAAGTTTTCCAGAAAGATTCCTAATCCTAGATTAAAACTCTTACGATCTAATAAATTAGTTGAATTAGTATATTTTTTAGTTTTCTTTTTTATTAATTTATTTGTTAAGACTTGTACTGTAAGATATTTTAATATGCCAAAATATAGGGTAATGATCTGGAAGTCCAGTAGAGTAACGTATTCTAATTGTGCACATATTTTTCCTTTTGATTTAATTCAAATTCGTTTTCTTATTATTTTACTTTTCTTATATAAATTATTTAGTGTTGTATTAATTATTTAGTGTTGTATTTATTGGACTTTACAATTCGAGCTCCGTCTGGAGACTGCCAGTTAACTTAAAACTAAACCTAAGCCCCGCAGTCACAGTCGCAGTTGGAAGATTGCTGACTCCGCTGTATTCACGCGGTCCGCAGTCGCAGTCCGCGCAGGAATTCGCAGTGACGACGGCGCTTGTCGCTGACACAGCTATTTGCGCCGTATATCCTATTTCGCCTTCCAACGGCGATCGCCAGCGAATCACGTAGTGCCGTGTCAGCACGATGTAGCCGCTGCGTACCGATCGTTGACTGGTGCAGCTGTCGCCAACGTAGCATAGCGTGTCACCACGTATGAGTGCCCGACTGGACCAGCGGTCGCCAACGTAGCATAGCGTGGCTACTCAGGCGGGTTCGCTCTTACGCTAACTCCTCCCTCGCTTAAGTGAAGGCCGTCCTCGGGCTTCTCGGTTGCCGCTCGCACAGCAGCCTGGATTGCATTGAGCTCGTGTCTTCTCTTTCGGCGCTGGACTAATAGAATAGCCAAGCCGCAGACTGCGAAAAGGATGAAGGCACCAAATCCGGCTAAGGCTGGGTGGATTTTCACCTGTGCTCGGAGTTCGCTGATGTAATGCAAATTTCTTTCATTCATCTCATGTAAAAAGGACAGACTCAGGATTTCTTGCTGCTCCATAATGTTTATCAAGGGTGCCAGTGGCGTGCCAGCTTCTCTCTTCAGAATATTATTCCGATTAACGAATACTGAACCGTTTATTTTTATGTCGCAGTCGAACATCACTAGGAACGTGCCGGCGACCGTCCTTTTGGTCCGGTTATTTTCCTCAACGGTGGCAGTTGAGTTGTTGATGATAATGATGCCATCGTCAATGACCACCAGAGGGTCAAGATGGCTAGGTCGTGTGCTACAATGCGCCATATCTCCAGAAACCAGCTGTTGGGCGCACGTCGTGTTCGGTGACTTCCTGCAGAACGTAGATATTACCGTGGTGCTACACTCAACAACTGCGTATGCTTGGTTGCCGCACTTGGCCGCAATGTTACTGCTTGCGAGATGCATGATTTTTCCGGAGCGTGGGACGGGGAAAACGCTGATTTTCTTACAAATAGTCTTAGGCTTAGGATATTGGATTACAAAGTGTAAAATATAATTATTCTGTAATATTTGTGAAATGTTCATTCATGAGAATCTCTAGATCGTCATTATCTAAAATGGCTGGGTTAATCAAATTTACTTTTGCGAAAGATATTGAGGTCATCACATTCTGCAATTCGGTAGCGATAATTCTATATCTTGCTAATAGGGTCTCATATAAATGACCAGTATCAATTTGTTCCTTTTTACTATTTGCTAATATTGAGTTCACAGTGTTTGTTAACTTATTGATTTGGGCTTGCGTTTTTGTGTTTATTTCGATCTGCCTATTATTTGACTCTATCAGCTGACCCTGTTTAAATCGTACTTCTTCGAAGTCGTCGAAGTCCGGGGTTCCAGCAATTACTTTTAGTGCTGTACCTAGGAAATTTATGCTTCGTGCGTGCCTGTGGTGAATGTCGAGGGTTGCCAAAAGAGCATTTACATGTCGTATGTCTACGTCCAAAATTTTCCTCATGTGGGATTGCGGGAAGAAGTTTGTTAGGTTCGCGGCATCTTCCATAATTTCCGAGTACAAGGAGAGGTTCGTCGTATGACGGAGATATCCGTAATCTTCCCAGACTATAACGTCCCCATCTATGATCGGGATATACTGCGAGTGAGAGTAATCGATGATTCTTGCGGTCGCAGCCATTACAACGAGGGACAATGTTAATAACGACCTGATGCCAGAAAAACAATATATTTAGAAACGAAAGGATAATGGATATGAATATCAATTGCAGTTCTGTACTAATTTCGAAATTCCTCGATACTTTTATCTTAGGTTGTCCTTATGGACCACCCTCCCTTTAATGAGAACGGTTGTCCCCAAATCCGCTTCAACGACTTCTTCCACATACACCGGTGTTAGTTTATTTCCTAACCTCCTGTTTGTCTTTACTATTACCCTATCCCCCACATTGAAGGCTCTGTTGCACTTATTTTTATTATGACCCTCCAGCTGGGTGGCCTGTGCGTTCTGTATTCGGTTTTTAATTTCACACTTTAATTCTGAGGGGGCCGAATGAATTATGTCTGAGGGTTTCTTATTTGTGACTGAATGGATTGTTTTATTATATTCTATGGTCGCTAGTAGTAATAAATCGACCGTATCGTCGAGCTGTTTTTGGAGTTTTAAGCACCTCGCCATTTCCAAGAGCGTACTATGGAATCTTTCTACCTGCCCGTTAGAGGTACTATGAAGTGGTGGGGCATTAGCTATTTCCACGCCAAGGTGACTATGTAAAAGACTTTTGATGGTTTGAGAATTTAGTGACTTTTCATTATCACAAAAAACCCACCTTGTTTTAGGTAATATATTCATGAGCTGTAAAATTGGAGATTTTATATCTATTATGGCGCGTGACGAAATCGGTTGAACCACGGCAAATTTGGAAAATTTGTCGATACATGTTAAGAAGTGTTTCTTGTCCGTTGAAAATAAGTCTATATGAAGGATTTCTCCCGCGTACGAAGGTATTGGTGTTTCACCAATTCCTTGCTGCTTTGGACGCCTTTGGTACTTGGCTTGTGAACAGATTTTGCAGTTCGTAGTTACCTCCTTGGCCAACTTAGTCATTTTTGGAAAATAGTCCTGTAGGACCTGCTTTAAGTTCTCCTGAGCGGCTCTATGAGCCCTATTATGCTCCGTTATTATTATCTCCCTCTGTTCCTCTGGATTAAAAATGTCCGTTACTAGTCTCTTTGTGTGTCTAAATGTCGCTGTGGGAAATAGTTCGACTAGCTTATGTTGAATACGCGCCAATACCGGCAGCTCACAATGTAAAGCGTTTACTACCTCTGGATTAACTACATCTTTTATCTGATCCAAAAGATTTTCGTTATCCGAAAAACGAATTTCATGTCGAATTTTCTTCCCAAAAATTATGAGAGTATGATGGGAAGGGAATTCGGATCTGGTTTTTGAAGCACGGGGTTGTCGGTTGTTTCGATCGTGTACGTGAGAGACTCCTCGCTATGAATTGTGGCAAAATCAGAGTTTGCGCACTCTTCCAGAGCGTGGATGTGTTGTCGTGATAGTGCATCAGCGACGTAATTTTCCTTTCCCGGTTTATAAATTATGTTTGCGTTGTGTTCGTCAACGAACGCTTTCCAACGCTTTATTTTGGCGTTCGGATTTCGGTCTGAAATCGCGAACGTAAGAGGTTGGTGATCGGTATAAATATTTAGAGCCTTCACACCATAGAGGTAATTTCGGAGGCATTTTAGTGCCCACACTATAGCTAAAAGTTCTCTTTCATTTGTCGCGAAGTGCAACTCGTTGTCTTTCAACGTCCGAGAAATCATGGTAATGGGCTTTCCTCCCTGAGAGAGGACAGCACCCAAACCAAAGGATGAAGCATCCGTTGTAAGATCGAATGTCTTCCTATAGTCAGGATACATTAAGGTGACATCCTCTGATGCTAGGATTTCTTTCAGTTTAATGAACGCTGAAAGTTAATTTTCCTTTAAAGAGATATCTACCTTCTTTGATTGATTTGTGCCTATCTTGCCATTATCGCCTTTTAATAGGTCTGCCAATGGCTTTGCTAGGCTGGCGAAACCTTTCACGAAGCATCTGTAATAACTGGCAAGACCCAGGAAAGATCTGAGTCCGAAAAGTGTGGTTGGTATCGCATAATTCTTTATTGTCGCGACTTTGGTAGGACATGTTGTGATACCTCTTTTTGAGACGGTAAATCCAAGATATTCCACGCGAGTTTTGAAAAAATGGGACTTTTCGTCCGAAACCCTCATGTTAGCCTCATACAACTTCCTGAGGACCCAATCGATATGGTTTATATGATCTTCTTTATTTTCAGAAAAAATTATTACATCATCGACGTACACCTGACAGGTTTTACCAATCTGCTCCCTGAGGATAGATGATTGCCCTCTGAAAAATACTCGGAGCGTTCTTCAGTCCGAAGGGAAGTCTACAGAATTCATACTTCCCCTTATTCACAGAGAACACGGGTTTCTCTCGATCACGCTCTGCAAGCTCGATCTGATGGAATCCTGACTTTAAATCAAGTGTTGTGAAATACTTTGCCTTTCCCATATTAGAGAGTATAGCAGTAATATTAGGTATGGTGTCCTTGTCATCGACCGTTTTTTGGTTAAGTTTTCGGAAATCCACTACTAGGCGGTTCATTTTATTGCCTAGTTGGTCGACGCCTTTTTTGTCGACAACCCAAAGTGGGTTGTTGTAGGGGGATCTAGATGGTCTGATGATGCCATCTGCTAGAAGTTTTTTTACTTCTGCATTAACGAAACCGGCTACGCCCATTGGGTATGGGTATAGCTTGGAATAGATAGGATCATTGTTCTCCGTGCGAATGGTAGCAAAAATATTAGTATTATATGGCAATGCTTCATTTGGATCAGCAAATACATTTGCCCTGTTTTTTAACATTTTATCGAATTGTTCTCTTGCATCTGCAGGTACGTCTGTATCGTCAATATTCAAAAAATGTACATTGTCACATTTAAGAAATTGTATCTTCTCCGTTCTGGACTCGGTACTAATTTCTTTCTTCCTTAGGTCTATTCTTGCTTTGACTCTATTTAGTAGGTCAAGGCCAATTATTCCGTCGAAAGTTGGCAGAGTGGGTAAAATAAAGAATTGCGAATTTACTCCAAAGATATTTATTAAGCATTTTTCTTGTATAGTGGTATGGCCATGTATAGATTTGACCAGAAAGGGTGAATTCACTGGAAAAATATGTTTCAAATCTGCGAGGGGCTTAATGTAATTTTTCGAGGCCCCTGTATCAATTAAAAATTTAATTTTCCTACCTGCTAGCGTACGGCTTACATACGGCAGCAGGGAGTTTCCCCTAAAAAATGTACGAGGTCAGTGTCCTTTGACTCTACCTCATCCACCTCGACCTCTGCCTCATCGGTGTACTTCTGATGTGGAGTCGATAGGTTTTCCTGTTCCAGGTGATTGAGCCTCTGTTGTTTAGGTCCAGTATTTCTATCGGAAGTTGCTTCCCGCTTGAACTGCTGGCCCCGGTTGTGTGAGTACCTGTTACTTGGAATTTGCTGAAAACCGTGTGCGCTGTTTTCGCTATAGCGTTGGGTTTGGGTACCCATGTTTCCCTGCTGTTGGAATTGCGTTGCCGTACGGAAACGAGAAGTGGATGGGTCCACATCCATCGGCTCGTTCTCCTCCGTCCGCTTTGTAGGATTTCTAATATAGTACGGTGTTTTTTGTTGGACGGGCGTTCCCTGGACCGTTTTGTGAGAAAAAAATGTTTCTGTTGATTTTTGGAGATTTCCTCCTGTTTTCTAGCATCCCCGTTTCTGTTCGCAAAGGTTGACGCGAAAACGTAGCGCTCATGATTGGCCTCGACCTCTTGGGCTAGGGCCAGCGCTGATGGTAGATCGGAGGGACGGGATGCAAAAAGAATATCGGATAATGTTTTTTTTTAGACCAGAAACAAAAATACGAAGGGCGTCGGCCCGATACTTTTCGTTCATCGATCTAGACAGGTCTTTGTCGTAGGTCATAAGAGTTTTATGGTATTTGTCAGAAGAGTTAATTTTCGTTCCACCTCGTCATAGAATTGGAGCACTGTATTGCTTCCCTGACGTAAGGGTGCCGAGTTCCTGTTCGATTAAATATGCCATATGGTAAATATGGTTGGGCGCCAATTATTTAGTGTTGTATTAATTATTTAGTGTTGCATTTATTGGACTTTACAATTCGAGCTCCGTCTGGAGACTGCCAGTTAACTTAAAACTAAAACTAAACCTAAGCCCCGCAGTCACAGTCGCAGTTGGAAGATTGCTGACTCCGCTGTATTCACGCGGTCCGCAGTTGCAGTCCGCGCAGGAATTCGCAGTGGCGACGGCGCTTGTCGCTGACACAGCTTTTTGCGTCGCATATCCTATTTCGCCTTCCAACGGCGATCGCCAGCGAATCACGTAGTGCCGTGTCAGCACGATGTAGCCGCTGCGTACCGATCGTTGACTGGTGCAGCTGTCGCCAACGTAGCATAGCGTGCCACCACGTATGAGTGACCGACTGGACCAGCGGTCGCCAACGTAGCATAGCGTGGCTACTCAGGCGGGTTCGCTCTTACGCTAACTTATATGTGCATGGTACCATTCCGTCGTTCCCAAGCGGGGAGTTGAGCCCCAATACCCGGCTTCTTCTTGCCGAGTATCTGCCATATTTGCTGGGACTTGGATACCTTTCCTTAGAGTAATGTGATGGGTGTGTGGAACAAAATGTCTATTTGCAGGAGCAAAATTTCTATAATTATTTTAGTAGTAATATTTTTTTATTTCTTATTTTTCGCTTTTGTTAAATTTCCTGGTTAAGTGCTAGTACATGTAAAACATTCTTCTCTCTTCTTCCCTACTTTACGTATAGGTACAGTAGCTTACAACAGTTTTTAACAAAAATGAGAAATTTACAGTAACTTTCATTAATTCCTTAGAAGTAGGCAAAATTACAATATTATAAACACATTGGCATTTAAGCATAAAATGGATAGGTTTCTTATATTCTAGTTTCAATAATGGCTCGAGGAGTTTGAGGAAGGATTGAACAGTTAGGAATGAATATTCTTGACGTGCGACTTGTGGATTCTCTTCCTGCTTCCCGTTGTTACCGTTACCTTATTATTTTTTGCTACTATTTCCTTTTTGTACAGTGGCCGCTGCTTAGACTTGATTTGTTTGTCCCTCACATACACAACGTCGCCCTGTTCATAATCTTCCGGGCTCTGCCTTTTTGCATTCATTCTTGAATTTCGTGACTCCTGGTTTTTCCCTATGCGTTCCCTTACCTCATTAATTACCTTTTCCCGAAAGTTGGTTATTTCTTGGTAATTAATGCGCTGTGTACGGTTAAAGAAAACATCACTCGGCTTATGTTTGGTGATGGAGTGGACTGTGTTATTGTAGCGGTCCACTGCGATGTATACCAATTCTTTAGGGGCCGTACTGTTTACTTCCTTTTGTAAGCAGCGATATATTTCTATGATCGTGGAATGGAGGCGCTCGACTTGACCGTTTACCTCACTCTTTTGAATGGGTGTCTGGTAAAGTTGAATGCCTAGACTCCTTATGTAGTTTGATACTGTGGGGCTAACGAAGCCGCGTTCGTTGTCCGTTACGATCATACGAGATGCTGTAAAGTAATGGATTATCTTTGCGAATTTCTTACGCAAGTGTATTGCCGACCGATCTTGGATGTGGAAAAATTTTGCGAATTTGGAAAACTTATCCATGCAACTCAGGAATTTATGACCCTGAATCTCAAAGATATCGACATGCAGGATATCACCCGGAATTTTTGGAACTGGGGTGTCACAGAGTTTGGGTACACGAGGGTGCCTATAGTATTTGTTAATTTTGCAAATTTCGCAACCATTTGCATTGAGCCGTATTAATCTCGCCATGTGGGGGAAGTAAAATCGCTCTAAGATCTGCAGCTTGTTTTCCACCGGATTTCGGCGTGCCCTCCTATGTTCCTCTTCTATTATTCGGCATACTCTTTCTTGGTTCGCAACATCCTCGACGACCCGTTGTGTTATTCTTATTTTATAGTCGCTGAAATGCTCCACATATACGTCCTGGAGGAGTTGAAGCTTACCTTCGGGAATTTTAATTCCGTTTATTATCGTTGGGTGCAGAGTCGTTTTCAACACCTCCATTAGCCTGTCGTGGTCTATTCTGTCCAATGTTATGTAATGGCGGGTGTAGCCTTTGTGTGGTGTTTCGCTACAAAAAAGTTCCTTGCCTTCCCTAATAATAACTTGGTTCCTAAAGACATTTAAGGGTGCTTCAACGTGCTTTATCAAATCTGAAGCATCCTGTTCTGCACTATGAACCGTTCCACTTTCGCTAGCGGTTTCTGTGCAAGAGTCCCTTGGATCTGTTTCTGTTCTTGATTGATCGCTAGCTGCCTCACTAGCCGTTTCCGTTGTTGAGTCGCCACTGTTTTCAATAGCCATTATCTGTGGTTCCGGTTGGGGTTCAGACCGATTCTTCATCCTAGATAGAGCATCAGCCACGTAATTTGATTTACCTGGAGTGTAAATCAATTCGTGGTTATACTCTTCGATGCGTGCCTTACACCGCTTCAGATTTGCATTGTGATTCCGATTGCCGAGTGCAAAGGTGAGCGGTTGGTGATCCGTAAAAATGTTGATCTTCTTTGCACCATACAGATAAGAACGCAGATTGTCTAATGCCCACACAATGGCTAGCATTTCTTTTTCATTAGTGGTGTAGTTTTCTTCGCACTTATTCAGGGAGATGTATGCGATCGGCTTATCCTTTCCCATTTCGCCCTGCGATAGGACAGCACCTATCGCGTAATCGGAAGCGTCTGTCGTGAGATTGAAGGGCTTTTCGAAGTCAGGGAAAGCGAGGATGTCTGCGGATACGAGGAGCTCCTTTAAGCTTTTAAAGGCTTCCAGGGCGCTTGCTGTCAGCTCGACTTTTACCTTCTTCGACTGGTTGGCCCTCACCTGAGCGTTTTCTCCCCGCGTCAAGTTAGTTAGGGGTTTCGCGATTTTGGCGTAATCCCGAATGAATTTTCGGTAGTAGGAAGTCATGCCGAGGAAGCGCTTTAATTCTTTCAGTGTTTCAGGGGGTTCCATAAGATGGATCGCGCTGACTTTTTTTGCGTCTGGTTTGATGCCCTCTGGAGTGATAATATAACCAAGGAATTCTACACTAGTTTTCATAAAATGTGTCTTTTCTAGATTAACCTTCAGGTTGGCTTCGGACAATCGAGCGAATATAGTATCTATGTTTTCCAGATGATCGGTTAAATCTTTCCCAAAGACGATAACGTCGTCGATGTATACGTAAGAGATCTTACCTATGTATTCCTTCAAGACGTCATGAATCATCCTTTGGAATATAGCAGGCGCATTCTTGAGGCCAAATGGAAGCCTCAGAAATTCATACTTCCCATTCATTGTGGAGAATGCCGTCTTGGGAATGTTAGATTCCTTCATTAGAACCTGGTGGAAGCCTGACGTAAGATCGATAGTGGTGAAGTATTTGGCGGCCCCCAGGCTGGCGAGCGTGGAATTGATGTCAGGAATAGGGTACGCGTCGGACACAGTTACAGCGTTCACACGCTTGAAGTCGATTACCATTCGGTATTGTTTCTCGCCGGAGGGTTTGGGTTTTTGGGAACGACCCAAATGGGAGAGTTGTATGGACTCTTTGACTTCCGTATTATACCCTCCTCGAGCAACTCCTCAATCTGCCTACCGACTTCGGCCCGCATACAGGCGGGATAAGGGTAACTTTTCGTGTAAATTGGCTCATCTGTGGTAGTTTTTATTTCGGCTCTCACGGGGTTGGTGTTTGTCTATTAGATTAAGCAGCTTCTTTCGGAAGGTCGTCGTCCAAAACCGAATAGACCTGCTTCGACACTTTTTCCAACAGACGAATCTTGGTATTTCCGTTCAGAATGAGTAAGTTTCTTTTCCTATCAATAACAGCTCCTAGCTCTTTTAGGGTATCGTCGCCGATAATCCCATCAAAGGACTCGAGGCCCGGAAGAACATAAAAGGTTATTAATGAATCGACACCTGCCTGTTGAAAAAACCTACCGGTAACTTTTCTTGCAATTTCAACATGACCACCAGCTGTTTGTACAAAAAAAGGGGTATCTAAATTAGTACCGCTCTCAGCGAGCGACATCTTAACAAAATTTTTATTAGAACCGGTATCTACAAGAAACCTTAATAAAGTACCGTTACTTCCCATATACTCTAAGTAAGATACGCTAGATAGGCGCCTTCTGTAAAATTCGGCTGATCATCAAAATACTCGGCGTGTCTGACCCGACGGATCCACCTCCATCCTTTCCACTAGGTTTGGTGCCTGAGGTCCAGGTGGGGTGTATCGACTACCGCCAAAGTTTTCTCTCCATCTCTGCTCTAGGCTACCGTTGTTCCTGTTAGCGAAAGATCTACTACCACCACCCAAGAACCTATTAGGAATCCCATCCTGTTTACTCAAGTCATTGACTGGGACTGTAACCGAGTTACGCATTCCACCCCCATGCATAGGGTGACTTCGGAAATTTAGATTTTGAATATCCAGACAAGCGGTGTAGGCTTCCGGTAAGCTCTTAGGCCGTACTCTTACTGTACTATTATCATTTTTGACAATTCCCCGCTGAGCCCTCTCACGAAGACATCAAGGGCTCTGTTGCGATACGTTTCCATCAATGCGTCTATCGTTTCTGCTGAATACGCTTTAACTTATTGATGATTAGGGAGAACTGATGGTTCACCTTCGCATAAAATTCATCCAGCTTGGAACTTCCTTGCGTGAGCTGACCTAACTGGTGTTCTAATGTGCGGATATCTCTTTTGTCGGCGTAGCGCAACGAAAGGCATGCCTTCATTGCGGGCCAGTCCCCATCAAAGATGTTATGGGAGATGAGAGCAGAATTTGCTTCACCCCTAACCTTTCCGCGGATGCTTTTAAGAATGGCGCGGTAAATAGGTTTCGACCTAACTATTTTGTAGTCATCTAAAATCCCTTCTACCGCATGAATCCATGACACGTATTCGGCCGGATTGCCCTCAAAAGCCTGAACATCCCTCACATAATCGGGCAGTCTACCTATCTCCTTCAGGTCCTCCTCCGTGGATGGTCCGCGCAGCGGTGCCACAGCTGGAACCTGAACAGGATTGTTTGCCTGCTCTAATTCGCGGATGCGGCTCTCCGCAATTCAGCCATCAACGCCCCAACTGACCCATTCAGCTCGGTAACCGATTGCTTAAGAGAATCCATTGGTCAAAAATTTCACTCACCAATTTTTGTTCAAATTCCTTTCTCAATTTTCCTCTTTACAGCGGTTTGAATTTTCTCACAATTCTTCTTAGTTCACTCACAAATAGTACGTGCACATAACAATGTCCGTTGTTCGGAATCTTGAATGGAAAAAAATCTTGTTATTCCCTGGTTATTCACAACTATCATTACGACGTTTCCTCTTTTTGTACGTATGCCCGATTTAGACCATGGGAGGGACGCTTTCTCCACTACAGCACTGCCGATTCTACTAGGGCTTTCGCGCGCCACTGCGGTCAAGAAATAGCCGCCATGGCATATCCGACCGCGTGACCAACTTCGTAGAATCGGAGGGCTGGAGGCCAAAATCGGGAATATCACCATTATACGAGAGGAGTGACGCCAGTCCTCGGCAGGGAGTTGAACCCCGTGTCGCGCACAATAAGCGACACCCACCAATTAGCCGAGGACGATTAATTTTTCTACATTTTTACAGAGGCATGTTACTTCCCTGTTTCTTTAGTAAGGACAGTTTGCGGACAGATGCGATTCAGCATTGTTTCTTGAACGCTTAGTCCCCACTCACTTTGTTCCCCTGGCATTGATCCTGGCACGGAGTCGAACCGCAAGCGCAGCGCGTCGCACACGCCTCCACCAATTTTGTTGCCGGATTAATCCAGTTAGGAATTTTCGTGGAGGAAGGAAAATCTTTCGTTTTCGTATAAATATTTCAAATTTTGATTATATTTCTTCCATTATTTTTTCATTTCATTTGACTAAAAATCTTCAATCAAATGGCTGCTAAATCAGAAATCGCTAGCCATAATCTTATCGTCGAGGACATCGTGGCTTTCGTGCTGGCTGCGGGATTCTTGATATTTTATAATATTTCACTTCAAGGGAAAGGAAGAAATTCATTTCCCTTTTCACATTCGCATTGTCAGTGTTGTTTTAATCTCCGACACACTTGTTCACAAGTTTAGCTCCCAAAACGGAATGAATGCTTAACTCCTAATTACTTAGCACTAAAGCTTATCACTAGGTAGCTTAAAACTTAGCCTAATGCTGACGCAGCGCTTCCCACGGCGTTGGTGCAACGTGACTGGATGCGGATGCGCGTGCAGTGCGCGAGGATCAGGTTGCGCTTAGTAGACGCAACGTCAGCGCTTTAGTAAGTGCGCGTAGCGGAGCGGGTGTGTTAACTTCCATTATTCACACTTTGCTGCTTGTTTTTGCTTAAATCGACCTTTTGCAATAAATAAACTTGCTAAAGGCAAAAACTGACGTTGGTTTTGTTGTGAAAATTCCATTTCTTAATATTATTTCCGCGCTGCTTTTCTCCAATTTTATTTAATTTCGTTAAACTCTTCACTTCCCGTTTTTTAAAGAATTGTTTTTCGTTTGTTTCCGTGCGTTCGCGCACTATGGCCACTCCGATTATCCTTTTATAAGGACTTGTTTTCGTGGCCCCACGTTGGCCGCCAGTTAACAAACCCTTTTGGTCCGTGATTATGTCCTGGTGCTATGCACCAATTAAAACGCTCGACTTTGTGGAATGAATTAAATGAGGTGCTATGCACCAATTTTATTTAAAGCTTTTATTTAGGTGCTATGCACCAATTTGATTTAAAAACTTAACTCTATAGTGCTGCGGCTCAGCGGAGCTACATTGCCAGAGAAAAATGTGTATTTTTTGGTTTTTTTTGTCATCTTTAAGATTGATTTGTATAAGTTAGACAAACTTTAGATTATCTTATTTAAAACAAAAATGTAATTTTTAGTTCGGACTACGTCCGTTCTGTTTTATTGAAGTTTTCCAACTCATTACAAGAATGTTATTAAGCTAAAATCTAACCTATTGATCCATCGACGCGATCGCCTGTATTTTGCTGTCTTTGGTTTATTTTGGCTGACACGGCTTCTCCACTTGATGGTGGTCGTTGACTTGCCATGCAGCGCGTGTTGGTGGTGTCAGCATTTTGGTTTTGTGCTGGCTGTGCCGCTGGTCATCGTCCCCAGTGTTGCGATGTCAGCATTTTGGTGTTATGCTGTTTTAGTGGTTCGCTGAGCCGTTGGTCAGCGTATCTGATGCTAACTCCACCGCGCTCGAATTCGAACGTCCGCGTTCGATGTGATCTAAGACGTCCTTGATTCCGATTTCCTTCAGGGGTGGTGGTATGTGGAAGTTTTTCTTCGCCTTCTTTTGTCTTATGATTATGATACTTATTATTATTATTATGCTAACTGTTATAACATTAAGTGTTAGATAGGTTTAGTTTTGGTTTTTAGTAGTTTGATGTTTGTGGTTTCTATATCCTGTGTTTGTTTGATAAGTTCTAGAGACAATACTTCTTGTGGACTATTATTTTTTGATGTTGGTTGTAATATGGCTGGTAGTGGTTGTTTTTCTGTTACTTCTTTTGCTGTGTAGATTTTATTTTCGATTTCTATTGTTGCATTGCGGTGCTTTATTAAATAGGTGCCGTTTAGTTTTATGATTTCGTTGTTTATTTTAACAAAGTTGTTGAATTGGTTCAACAGGATTATGTCATCTGCAATTTCTTCTACAGATTTTATGTGTTGGTTGTTTATTTTTGTGCAATTATCTACCTTGCTTTATAACAGGTGTGGAATACAAGTGCTATTTGAAATATCTATTATTGAACTTTGTGAGCATATTGATAGTTTATTACACGATTTACAGTTGTTTGCTTTTCCATATATTTTATTCGAACATATCAGTATTGACTTAAAATCTACTTTATTTATGATTTTTCCCTTTTTAATAGGTCTTATTTCTAGTGTGTCGCAGTTTTTTCCATCTGTTGTTGGTAAACTTATTATGTAAATTAAACAATCTTTATTAGTAGCTATTTTAACTTCTGCAAATTCTAACGCTTCGTCCATGTTTATGTATGGAATGTTTTCGTTTTCTAAAAATTCTTTAGTTATTTCAATTTCTTTATTAGATAAAATGTATGAGTTTACAATGTTGGCTTTCGCCCAATGAATTGCGTAAGCAATATTAATAAGTTCTTCTTTGATTATCTCTAATTTATACTTTGTTTCAAGGAGTGTATTACGCTCAATTGTTTCTTTTTCTTCAATTATTTTGATAATTTTGTTTGAGGTGTTTACAATTTCGTTCATCTTATCGCTCGTTAGTTTATTAATTACTACTTGTCTGTTATTATTTGCTAATACATTATTCATTTTTTCTGTTAGGATTTCATAGTCATTGTGGTCGGGGTTTCCCGCTATCCACTTCCATGCTGATCCTATAAAATCTAGCGATCTTTTGTTTATTCCCTTATTTATTGTTATCATTGTTATCATTTCTAGGTAATTTTTGGATTGCGTTATTAGGGATGAGAGTATGGGATGGAGTGGGTGTTTCGCTAGTTGCGTGTTTATGGTCTGGTCTAAGTTTTCTATTGTTGTTTTATATGGGTGTATTTCTATTAAGTGTATAATTTTAAATGTTCCTGTCTGCAGTTTTGCTTGTCCGGAGTCGATGGTCACTAGTTGGGATGAGGAATAGTCGAGTATTTGTATGTTGGCTGCGCATATTGGTAGAAGCCACCTGTAATTCGGAAATTAGTTATTGGTTATTTTGTTTGTTACTGTTTACTTTTCCCGTTACTTTTCGAATTTTACATTCCAGTTTTTGCTGGAATTCAACCACTTTAGCCGTATTAACTAAAGGTTGGGCTCGATAACGTTGCGATAAAAGATAATTCTTTTGTTTTGTTAGTTATTCTTTATGAGGCTTTTATGGACTACTCTCCCGGTCTCTGTTGTTACTGTCGAGGTTTGATTTTCCTTTACTATTTATTTTTTATATTTAGCTGCGAGTTTGCTGCCGTATCGTTTGTTGATTTTTACGAAAATGGTCTGGCCAATATTATAATCTTTAAATGGCTTCCTATTTGGATTGTGGAATGTCAGGTCTTGTTCCTGTTTTTGTTTCAGTCTTTGTATATTGTCCTGTCTTACTTTTTTGTATAGTTCGGTATTCGTGAATATTCTACGTCCAAAGAATGCTTCTATAGGCTTTTTTTCTGTGGTCGAATGTATGGAATAGTTATACTCATAAACGGCTCTATCTAGTGTCTGTTCAAAAGATCTTTCGGTATTTTCCGCTTTAAGGCATCTTATAATTTCGGATAATGTTGAATGAAACCTTTCAACTTGACCGTTCGCTGTGCTCGTATGTGGTGGTACTTTGTATATTTTTATTCTGAGTTGAGCTTCCAGCATGAAGGTTATTGAATGGGAGTTCAATGATTTTTCATTATCTATTATTATTGATTCCGAGACTCCGAAGTTGAAGATTATTTGTCGGAGTGGTTCGCGAATGTCTTCTATTGCTCTGGATTTCAGTAATCTGGCTTGTGTGTATTTAGAAAATTTGGCTATTGTTGTTAATATTATTTTTTTATCGGCTATGTAAATGTCAATATGCACTATTTGTCCGGGGTATTCTGGGATCGGGGTTGCTTGAATTTCGGGATTGTTTGGGTGCCGATCGTATTTATTTTCCGCACATATTCTGCACTGCTTTACGATTGTTTTGACTTTTTTTATCATTTGTGGGAAATAGAATTTTTGAAGGAGTCGTTTGTTGTTCTTCGTTTCATAGTAACTTGTGATTGCGTATATCGTGTTTTATAGTTTAAGAAGTGGAGATTGTAAAACTGTTGAATTTGTCCTATTATTTCTTCGGAAGTAAATAATCCATTTATAACGGAAGGATTTAAGTAGCGTTTTAGGATGGATATTAAGTCGTATGTTGAATAGTGTGGCCTAGTGATTGTATGCCTATGATATGTTGGGAAAGGAATTTTAAATTCGTGGTTGTTTTCTTGTCCTGTTAGTAACCAAATTTGATTTTTAAATGCGTTGATTGGGGTTTCGGTCGTTGGTATTAGGTTATGACCTGAACTTTCATCGGAATGTGTAGCTATGGATAAAGAATTTATTTCGCATGGTCTGGAGAGTGTGTCGGCAACGATATTCGCTTTTCCTAGTTTATATTTAATTTCGTAATTATATTCTTCTAATATTGATTTCCATCTTTTTAGTTTTGAATTATCATTTCTATTGCTAAGGGCATATGTAAGTGGTTGATGGTCAGTGTAGATTACAATCTTGGCTGTACCGTACAGGTAATTTCTGAAAGTTGTAAGTGCCCATATTATCGCGAGCATTTCTTTTTCGTTAGTCGCGTAATACGAAGGCGGCTGACGTGATTTACGTCTCCTTTTCGTCCTTTTCAGGTTACTGGGGGGCCTCGTTTCCTCCGCACGTAGGGTCTTTAGTTGGTTTCCTATTATTTTGCTCGGGCGCCAGTTAGATAAACTTTAGTTTATCTTATTTAACCCGTCTGTTCGTGAGAAGGTCCCTAGGGACCTTTTCGATTTTGAAACTCTCATAACTTTTTATTGTTGTAGGGTCGAATATTCGAACCCGACATGTATTCCAAGAGAAAATTGTGCTAAAGCTATTAAAATTGGTTTCGAAGTGATTCTAAGAATAGTTTAATTTTTATTGAGGTTTAACAACGTTTAGTACGTGGATTAGTGAAAAAGTCCCTAGGGACCTTGTACTACTATTTTCAGAAATAGCTAAAATAGCATGGGGCTAGGGTATGTATATAAGTATATAAGTTAACGCTGCCGCCAGGCAGCGTACAAAAAAAATTAATTTGCCGCGAACCACGGCGGCATACTTACAATATTTTTGGTTTCTCCAATCTCCGTCCAAGTGAAAGTCAATTATCGGATTCACGAAAAATGTATATTTCTGAGTTACTCCGTTCAAGTCTGGCAAAAGACTGACTTACAAATTCTTAGCCTAAGCCCTAATTCCCTAAAAATGCCTACGTCGGCATTCCCTGGCCGCGGTACGTTCCCACGCTGCGAAGGTATTGCACCGGATACGCGTGCGAAGGCCCAGGCGCTGCATCAGCAGATTTGCTGCAGTCACGTTGCGCTTGCACGCGCTCGTGCTCAGGTGCAAAGACAGCAGCGGTCGCGGGTGCGCTAACTCCTCCCACCTCAAAAATATGCGTCCCGCAGATCGACATAGGTCATCCCGAGAACCTCATTGGTTTTTGTTAGAGAAGGAGCGTCCTGCCTGGTTGTTGTCTCTTGATGCATGCCAGGGATTGTAATGCTCGTGGTTATTCTTTTCCAGATCACGTAGCAGGCTATGGCTAAGGTAAGGAATATTGCAGCTTCCACCGCCGTCGAAACGTAGAATTTGCCGTCGAGCTTGCTGAGGCGATTGATATTTTGGATGCTAAGGCCATGGACGTACTCCAGATTTACCTTGAGGCCCTCATAGGTTATGTTGCTCAGCACCGATGGTAGAGCCTGGAGATGGAGATTTATGGCCTTCGTGCTGACAAATGTTCGATTTCCAATTCGTACCGTCTCGTTGCTGAATTGTATGAGGAAGGAGACCTGTAGGTTTCTCGTCTCCTTTTCACCACAGACGGTCCCATTAAAGCGTGTCAGGAAGATAGTGTTTTCATCAATCATCTCCACGACCTCATCGTTGTTCGTTTCAAAGCGACTCTTCGCATCGCCGCCCTTCAGCAATCTTGGCAAACATTCCTCCTCCGGTAGCTTTTTTATCAGGCTCTCTTCACAAATGGTCGCGTTGCTGAT
Organism: Melieria crassipennis; assembly: GCA_963668005.1. Lineage (NCBI taxonomy): Eukaryota > Metazoa > Arthropoda > Insecta > Diptera > Ulidiidae > Melieria > Melieria crassipennis. The sequence goes on along the minus strand of OY764963.1, from coordinate 31,190,968 downwards.
AGAGAGGCAATCACCAGTAATACCATAAGTTTCTTCAGTGTTCATCATCAACTTCTTGTACAGGACATCGACACGCTTGCCTCCCGATGAGGTGCTCCTCACCAGAATTAGACGATACCTCTCGGGCTTGACTTTTGGCACCGAGAGCACATACACGAGTAAAGTTCCATTCGTATATATAGACGGTTTGGCGTATTCCATAGCTTCTACCAAATTTTGATAAGGTAGAGCTTCTTCTTCGGAAATGACCTGCCCGACCTCAGCTTGGTCTAAAAGGTTGGTATTAACAATCCCAGTTTTCGCCAACTGGCATGCTCGCACTATTTCGGAAATTTGCTCTTTCAGCACGAGAACCTTGTTAGCCAACAGGACCTCAAGTTTTCCCGCGTTAAAGTCTTTGTCAACCCCATTGGCAAAATCCACCACGCTGTTAACTCTTTTTAGAGCCTCCTGCGTCGCATTGAAAAGTTTCTTGTTAATGGAAAACTGGTTGTTGTTGTTATCGATCAGTTGGTTTTGACTTTGCAGAACCCAATCCCAATCCGTGGCGTCAGGAGAGCCTGCCAACCATTTCCACGCTGATCCGATCCAATTTATGGAACGGGGTTTCCTAGATTTGCTGTTTCGTAATTCTTCCAGACGCATTTTCGCCTGGCTGAGATGAAGTTCAATGATTGTTGCCATCGGGGTTAAGTCTAGTTCGTGTTGGACTACTTCTGTCAGCTCCGAAATGATTCCATCGAATTGAGTAAGGTCTATGATGTGCAACAGCTTGAAATGGCCATTGATTATCCATCCACTTCCACGTTCAATTGTCACCAGTGGGGACTCGTAGTTGAAGACGTTGAACCCGCAGGCACAGGGAATTATGAGCAATCTAGCTTGACAAAATTTTTGGAAACAATTCACATATAATGATTTTAACATAACATGATTTAAATCAAAACATTTTATTCTTACTTAATCTAATTCTATTTTACTTTATTTTTCCTTTTCATGTAGTTAATATTTATTAGTTAATATTTCCTTAACATATAATAATTTTAACATAAAATGATTTAAATCAAAACATTTTATTCTTATTTAATCCAATTCCATTTTACTTCATTTTTTCTTTTCTGTAATTAATATTTATTAGTTAATTAATTTCTCAGTTTGGCAGTTTGCTCTGCCTTGTTTCCTTCTGAGCTGCGAAGGAAGGAGGGGTTAGGTTCAACAATCGTATCCCTATACATTTTTAATTTGAGCCTTATGGATCCTTTGGCAGCCGCCGTGGCTCAGTTGGTTAGTGCGTTGGACCGCGAGTCGAAGGCAGCAAACCGCAGGTTCAAATACTGCCCGTAATAACATCTAAAAAAATAACGGGAAAATTCGTTTTCTCTTTCGGTGGCTGTCCTCTCAGCTGGAAATGGCAAACCTCTGAGAGTAAAAAAATTGCCTATGATAAAGCTCCCAACCTGCCGTTCGGAACCGGCATAAAAACTGTAGGTCCCTTCCACCCGTGTACAAATTCACACGCACAACACGGGTGGTTGCGGGAAGCTAGGCCTTAGTCTCGCGTAAGCGGGCTGTCGTGCCAGTCAATTATTTATTATTATTCTTATGGATCCTTTTCCCATCGTTCGTGGTTACCGTGACTCTGTTGTCCCTACCAATAACCTCTTTCTTATAAAGGGGGCGTTGTTTTGTTTTGTTTGTTTCTCACGTATACCACGTCTCCCGGTGCGTATTTCCTAGGGTCATGCCTTCTTTCATTTAGTCGGGTATTTCGCACTTCCTGATTTTTCTTCATGCGGTCCCTAACTTCACTGAAAACCTTATCTCGAAAATCTGTCAATTCCTGATAGTTAATTCTTTGTATCCTGTTGAAAAATATGTCGCTTGGCTTATGTTTGGTTACGGAATGAATTGTATTATTATATCGATCGACAGCTATGTACAACAACTCTTTCGGGGATGTGTTTGGTATTTCCTTTTGCAGGCACCGGTATATTTCGATAACAGTGGAGTGAAGCCGCTCAACTTGCCCATTTACCTCGCTTCTTTGGATAGGAGTTTGATAAACTTTAATTCCTAATCCTCTAACATAATTGGAGACTAGGGGACTGACAAAGCCTCTTTCGTTATCGGTGACTATCATTCGAGGGACGGTAAAATAGTGAATAATTTTGGCAAATTTTTTGCGTAACAGAATAGCGGACTTATCTTTTATATGAAAAAACTTCGCGAATTTTGAAAACTTGTCTAGACAACTGAGGAACCTTTCACCACCTATTTTGAAAATGTCAATGTGTAGGATGTCGCACGGGTGTTTGGGGATAGGCGCATCTTTTAATTTTGTCACGAAGGGATGTCTGTCGTATTTGTTAACCCGGCATATTTCACAAGCCTTCGTGAAATGCTTTATCAATTTCGCCATTTTAGGGAAGTAGTAACGCTCTAAAATTTGTCCTTTATTTTCCACAGGGTTCCTATGGGCCCTCTTGTGCTCTTCCTCAATTATCCTGCATACTCTTTCTTCATTTCTCACATCCTCTACTAATCTCTGCGTTATTCTGATTTTGTAATAAACGAAATGTTCGAGGTACACCTCTTGGAGGAGCTGAAGTCTATTCTCTGGAATTTTGACACCGTTAATTACAGCTGGGTTTAGTCGTTCCTTCAATACCTTCGTAAGTACGTCGCGGTCAATGTTATCTAGGGTCACATAGTGGCGGGTGTACCCATCGTGAGGATTCTCAACACTAAAGAGTTCTCGTCCTTCTCTGATCACGATCTGATTTCTGAACACGTTCAAGGGTGCCTCAACGTGAATTATAAGGTCAGAAGCGTCTTGCTCCGCACTATGAACGGTTTCGATTTCGCTAGCGGTTTCCGTCGTCGAGCCTCTGATGGCGGTCAGAGTCCTCGATGAGTCGCTTGCTCCTTCGCTAGCAGTTTCAGTAGTCGAGCCGTCGTCATGCCTCGTATTTATCGCATGAAGTTCCGTCTGGTTTCCTGTCTGACATTTCATCCTCGATAAGGCATCAGCCACATAGTTTGATTTACCAGGAGTGTAAATCAGCTCGTGGTTGTATTCCTCTATACGCGCCTTCCATCTCTTTAACTTTGCATTATGGTTACGGTTCCCAAGCGCAAAGGTGAGGGGTTGGTGGTCAGTGTAAATTTTGATATTTTTCGCGCCATACAGATACGAGCGCAAATTATCCAATGCCCACACAATGGCTAACATTTCCTTCTCGTTGGTGGCATAATTCTCCTCTGTCTTACTCAATGAGCGGGAAATGTATGCGATTGGCCTATCCTTGCCAATCTCACCTTGAGACAGAACGGCCCCTATCGCGAAATTGGACGCATCTGTGGTTAAGTTGAAAGGTTTCTGGAAATCTGGAAAGGCTAAAATTTCGGATGACACAAGGAGTTCCTTCAGGTCGGCGAACGCTTTCAGGGCGGCAGAATCAAGCTCTATTCTTACTTTTTTCGATTGGTTAGCTTTCACCTGCGCGTTTTCCCCACGAGTTAGATTAGTTAGGGGTTTGGCCACCTTGGCATAGTCTCGAATGAATTTCCTGTAATACGATGTCATTCCTAGGAAGCGCTTTAGATCCTTCAACGATTCGGGTGGTTCTAGGCCTTGAATAGCGATCACTTTCTTCGTGTCGGGCTTAATACCGTCTGGAGTGATGACATATCCGAGGAATTCAACACTAGTTTGCATGAATTGGGTCTTTTCAAGATTAACCTTCAAATTTGCCTTCAACAAGGTTGCAAATACTGTGCGCACGTTTTGCAGATGCTCCTCCTCACTTTTTCCGAAGACGATTATGTCATCAATGTAGACGTAGCAGATTCTCCCTATATGTTCCTTGAGCACGTCGTCTATCATGCGTTGAAAGATGGCGGGAGCGTTCTTCAAGCCAAACGGAAGCCTTAAAAATTCGTATTTTCCAATTATCGTCGAGAAAGCCGTTTTGGGAATATCTGACTCTTTCATCGGAACTTGATGGAATCCAGAGGTCAAATCGATCGTCGTAAAATATTTTGCAGAACCTAGGCTGGCAAGTGTGCTATTTATGTCAGGGATTGGGTAAGTATCGGGTACGGTTACAGCGTTCAAACGTTTAAAATCTATAACCATTCTATATTGTTTTTCCCCAGTAGGTTTTGGCTTCTTAGGGACTATCCAGATTGGGGAATTATAAGGACTTTTTGAAGGGCGTATGACGCCTTCCTCAAGCAATTCTCCAATCTGCCTTTCGACCTCCTCCCTCATGCGGGCGGGATAAGGATAACTTTTCGTATAAATCGCTTCCTTTGCCGTAGTCCTGATTTCTGCCTTCACCGTAGTATCAATTATTTGTTTATCGCTTATTGGATCAAAAAGTTGTATATGATCTTCAATTATTCGCTGGAGTTCTTCTATGACATTTTCGGACAGACTGTTATTCAAAATTGGATTCACCTGTTTAGATACTTTTTTTAAGAGGGGAATTTTGATGTTTGGGCTAAGGGTCAAAACATTTTTTTTCCGGTCTATTACAGCCCCTAGTTCCTTCAAGGTATCATCGCCGATGATCCCATCAAAGGACTCGAGGCCTGGCAGTACATAGAATGTTAACACCGTATCATTGCCGACACGCCTAAAAAACCTACCACTAACCTCCTCGGTGATTCGGATGCGTCCTCCCGCCGAATTCACAAAGAATGGCCTTGGGAGTTCCCGGCTGTTCTGGGAAAGGGATGTGTTTATGAAATTTTTATTCGCTCCTGTGTCTACCAGAAATTTCAACACAGTGCCCTGGCTACCCACGTACTCTATGTAAGGTACGCTGGATAGGCTCCTGTCATAAAATTCACCTGATCTTCCGACTCTTCCTCAGCCAAGTTCGCGTAATTTTCATTCACTGCTTCCATATGGAACATCCTCTGCTGCTTATGGCGGAAGTTGTCCGAGCCGAACTTCCTTTTGATTGGAAATCCCTGTTGGGGTCTGTTCATGAAATTTGTTCGCCGCGTCTGTGTGGAAGGGTCCACTTCCATTTTTTCTACAGGTCTATCTGTCCCTTGGGTAAAATTACGATTTTGGAAAGAGCCGCCCTGCGGCTTAAATCCATATCTAAGATTCGTTCCGGAGGGTGGAGAATTATTGTTAAACTTTGAGAACGAAGCACGAGGATTAGTATCTTTATTCATTTCATTTATAGGCACAGTCACATTAGTTCTGTTTATTCCGCCGTGCACAGGATCGTTTCTAAAATTGAGATTTTGAATGTCCAGGCAGGTCGTGTAGGCCTCAGGTAGCGATTTCGGTCTTTGCACAATAATCATGCGGGAGAGACCGCCGCTCAGTCCTCTTACGAAGACATCCAGCGCCCTATTCCTGTATGTCGCCATCAGGGCATCAATCGTTTCAGTGGAGTAGCTTTCAGTTTTCACTTTATTTGCTATCAGAGAAAATTGATGATTCACACGGGCGTAGAACTCATCCAGTTTGCCGTTTCCCTGGGTTAGTTGCCCCAGCTGGTGTTCCAGGGTACGTATGTCCCTTTTATTCCTGGCCAGTCGGTCTCACACACATTATGGGAAATCAGAGCAGAGTCAGCATTACCTCTGACTTTTCCCCTGATGCTCTTGAGAATTGCCCTATAAAGCGGCTTCGTCCTGACAATCTTATAGTCGTCTAGAATCCCTTCAACAGAAGTCACCCAGGAGACGTACTGTGCTGGGTTACCCTCAAATGGCTGTAGGTCCCTAACTGAATCTGGCAACCTGCCTATTTCCCTCAAATCTTCCTCGGTCACTGGCCCACGCAATGGGATTTCAGATTGACTAACTACAGGAGCATTAGCCTGCTCTAGCTGACGAATGCGGCTTTCCGCCTTCTTCAATTCGGCCATAAGCGCGCCCACAGAGCCATTCAGCTCGGTAACCGAACGTGTCAAGGAATCCATAATGATTTAATTAAAAATTTGTTTTTACAAAATTTATTTATTTCTTCCTTCACTCACCAATTAAAACTTGAGTTTTATCTTAATTCTCCTCTTCCTCCGTAGCTCAGGCCTCTATTTATTTTTCAGTTATTTTAGTTTTTGGAATTATACAGCGTTGATGTCACTTACAGTAAGTACATCGTCCTTGTCTGGACTCTTTCTGGTGTGATACCTGTAATTGAAAAATTCTTTATTTAATTGCTCAAAACACCTTGATTCGCTTTTTCTCTTCTTTCTTTAATTTTCCTTATTTTGTCACAATTCGAATTGAAAACCCAGGTTTCAGCTACGGGAGGGACGCGTGACTCCCGTTTAGTCACTCGTAATTGGATTACGGACACTTCCTCCACTACAGTACCTCACAGCATTCAGCGACTTGTCACCGCCGTCAAGAAATGGTTGCCGTGTTCTCATGGGTACGACAACGTGCACCCGAATAGGGCGTATCTGACGACTTGGGGACTACCGCTTCAGCATCGGTGGCTGCTAGCCGAAATCAGGAATTTCCTCACGATTGATTCGACAACTCTTGCACAACAATGTACCTTGGTTGCGCCCTTTTTGGCAGGGAGTCGAACCCCGGTGCCGCATGCGAGATGTGACACCCACCAATTCGCCAGGGATCGCACGCCGTTGCACATTTCACACAATTTTATTTACATCACATTATTTCACATTATCGTTCTCTTACGCTTACTCCCCATTCACTTGGTTCCACTGGCATTAATCCTGGCACGGAGTCGAACCGCAAGCGCAGCGTGTCGCACACACTTCCACCAATTTCGTTGCCGGATTAATTCAGTCATGAATTTTCGTGAAAGGAGCGAAATCGTCTGTTCCCGTACAAATATCTTAATTGCTCATACCATTTTCATTATCGTTTCATTTACTCTTGTGCCTGACCGGTTTATAAACAGTGGAGAATCTGCACGTGTGATTTCACAATTCCACGAGGGGTTTCCGTCATTATACTTTGATGCCTTCTGGACACACTTTTTTACAGGTTGGAGGGTCCGGAGTTCGGAATCGCAACCTGCTGCCAACTTCGCTGAAGAAGGCATATTCTCCCAGAGGCATTTCGCACAAATTTATCTGGAGACTGAGGGGCTACGGGGTCGCAGTGCTCCTTTTTTTCTATTATATCCTGGAGGGTCCCGTAGGAATCGCAGGATTAAGACGTATTTATTCACACTATTATTATTCACATTATTTTCACTGTGTCACCACGTTGCAGATATGCTTTTCCACGAATTTCACTGTTCACCGGTCGGCCACCAAAATTGCCGTTAAAAGTAAATCACTAATCACGAGGCCCAACAAGGCTTCACCAGGATTTTCCATTTCCCCGAAGGGCCATCCAAAGGTAGCCGCATTTCATGCAGGTCCCTGCTCGGGCGCCAGTTAACGCTGCCGCTAGGCAGCGTACAAAAAAAATTAATTTGCCGCGAACCACGGCGGCATACTTACAATATTTTTGGTTTCTCCAATCTCCGTCCAAGTGAAAGTCAATTATCGGATTCACGAACAATGTATATTTCTGAGTTACTCCGTTCAAGTCTGGCAAAAGACTGACTTACAAATTCTTAGCCTAAGCCCTAATTCCCTAAAAATGCCTACGTCGGCATTCCCTGGCCGCGGTACGTTCCCACGCTGCGAAGGTATTGCACCGGATACGCGTGCGAAGGCCCAGGCGCTGCATCAGCAGATTTGCTGCAGTCACGTTGCGCTTGCACGCGCTCGTGCTCAGGTGCAAAGACAGCAGCGGTCGCGGGTGCGCTAACTTATATATACACAAACGATGTTATTTATACATTGTTATTTACAAATACACTGTAAAAAGAAGGATATGATTATATGATTTTTTTTTTACTTTTTTTTAATTTTAACGTTTTTAGCCACTACTTATATTTTATTTTTTGTAGTTAAATGTATCTATTTATATAATATGTAATATGCATATTTTGTTAAACTTTTTTTTCATACAATGCATCTATGGCACTTGCGTGAAAGGCAAACGTGGTCATCACATTGCTGGTAACGAAATCAAGTTTTGCGGTGTTTGCAGGCCTAAATTCTTATGGGTATATGAGCAGCCGCCGTGGCTCAGTTGGTTAGTGCGTTGGACCACGAGTCGAAGGCAGCAACCTCAGGTTCAAATACTGCCTGTAATAACACCTAAAAAAAAATAACGGGAAAACTCGATTTCTCTTTCGGTGGCTGTCCTCTCAGTTGGAAATGGCAAACCTCTGAGAGTCAAAATTGCTTATGAAAAAGCTCCCAACCTGCCGTTCGGAACCGGCATAAAACTGTAGGTCCCTTCAACCCGCGTACAAATTCACACGCACAATACGGGTGGTTGCGGGAAGCTAGGCCTTAGTCTCGCGTAAGCGGGCTGTCGTGCCAGTCAATTAAATTATTATACGAATTGACCAAGGATGCAATGAATATATCAAAATATAAAGGCTTGTTTTATGGATACTTAGTTTTTGAAACTTTTTCTTAACTTTACTTAATTATCCATTTTTTAATATTCAACAATCTTTCGTCTGGCGAAGACGAAGATGTGCATAAATAAATTGACTTTGTTACAAAAATAATTCATAAACGCGCTTGCAAATTGTTTTGATTTGTTACGTTTTATATGGAGGGTTAAAGTTCTAAAGTTTCATAAGCCCAACCAAATAAAGTTTCGATATTGAACAGTGAATCGAGTGCGGGAATTTAAAATTTGTGTAAAACTAAATTATGTCATATACAGTGTGTTTCACAAAACAGATTTATCTGTAGAATTTTAAAGAAAGAGTGTTTCTAAATTGTATTACTTGTTTACTGTTACACACCTAAATACCTACTGCGCGATATAGTTAATATGCAGTCCATTCCCCATAGCTTTCTATAATTGCTCGACATCGTCTTACACAACTTCCGCTTAATTTTTTGGTATAATCTGGGGGCAAATTCCTCCAAATTTTTTTAGGGTCGCAGAAAGCTGCTTGGTTGTGGATATTTTTTCCACGGATCTTAGCCTTCATAAAAGTCCATACATTTTCAATTGGATTTGCATCGGGACTTTGGGCAGGCTGTTGTATACCTTCTTTCGTTTTCCAAAATGTGCATAGGTGACTACGGTGTTTTGGATCATTATCTTCTTGTAGAATTCAACGACTTGTATCCGGCCCCTAAAGTTTTACAGCAGACTTTAACAAACATTTTTCATAAAGTTTAATCATTAATTTGGCGTCTACATTTTGTGTAAAGATAGTCAAAGTGCCAAGTCCTTTTTTTAAAAAGCATGGACTTTTGTAGGGGCTTAACAGTCCGCTGAACAAATTTTTGGCCTTTAGCGATCCAAGCTTTCCTCCAGATATTCGAAACAACGAAAGTGGACTCATCCGTGAATATAACTTTACTCCAATCCCTAACTAAGTTTTCCTTTTTCCAAACTAGTCATTTTTGGATATGAGTGTCAGTCAATAGCGGTTTGTAAAGTGCTCCTATTTCGAAATCAAGCACAAAAATAAAATGCTTATTACACCGCGCAGTAAATATGTATATGGATTTTAAAATTTACCGTTTGATTGGTACCGTCATCATACACGGTAAAAAGTTTAGGCGAATTTCTTTTGTGGAACACACTGTATTTTTCTTCCACATAAGAAAAAATTATATTTAACAAAAATTTAATTATCAATCAATCATTATTGTGCCCTTTTACTACTATATATAACCTAAAATTAACAGCCCAAACCATCAAAACACACCCTATGAACGGGCGACTCACTTATCGGAGGGTTAAAAAAAAAATTTAATTTTTAGTTCGGACTACGTCCGTTCTGTTTTATTGAAGTTTTCCAACTCATTACAAGAATGTTCTTAAGCTAAAATCTAACCTATTGATCCATCGACGCGATCGCCTGTATTTTGCTGTCTTTGGTTTATTTTGGCTGACACGGCTTCTCCACTCGATGGTGGTCGTTGACTTGCCATGCAGCGCGTGTTGGTGGTGTCAGCATTTTGGTTTTGTGCTGGCTGGGCCGCTGGTCATCGTCCCCAGTGTCGCGATGTCAGCATTTTGGTGTTATGCTGTTTTAGTTGTTCGCTGAGCCGTTGGTCAGCGTATCTGGTGCTAACTTATATAAATGAAGCGACCAATCGGTAACTTGTTGGTTTTATCTAAAAGGTACGTTAATTGTTAATATAATGAAAATAAAAAATGTTTGTTTTGTCTTAAAAGTTGTTAGATCTACCGATTGCTCGAGAAGTCTATATTTCGACCTTTTTTCCAACTTTGATCGAAAATAAACAAAATATACCAAAAAAAACCTCCGCGAAATTGAGTGTGGTTATTTATTATTCAATTATTTACCTAACTTCCAAAACTCAGCTGCTGCTTTCTGCCGCTTTACTTTCTAGAGCAATAAAAGTGAAACAACCTCGGGTCGAACAACACGCAGGTATACGAAAAATCGTGCACATTTAGTACGGTCAAAAACTCACTGTGTGTTGCTGGCATCTATCTAAATCTACACGGTGGGCGGAAAGTTTCTGCATACAAAAAGCCACCGTTAAGGATCATTTGTATTGCTTTTCAAATTTTTTTTTATTTAAACCACTAAATCATACCTAAGCAAAATTCAATTAATCATTAATATTGTGTATGTGTGCCATTTTTTTCGTAGCACTCTAGGACTCGCTTTCGAAAACTTCTGCACAAGACCGACGTTTCGGCCAATGATATGGCATCTCACTCTTGTTTTACTCTCTCAATGAGTTGAAGTCTATTGACAGGTTTTAGACTCCGAAATACTGAATCTTGAATCCTGGACCAGATATGTTCAATAGCATTAAGATCTGGCGAATTTTCCGGCCAGTCTTCCCATACTAGCTTAAATCGACTTTTAGCAACGCTTATTGACTGTTTCGCCGTATGACATCGCGCACCGTCCTGCATCAAAATCGCTGTTGATCTACGAGGGAACTGCTTAGGATTTTCAAACCATCACATTATTGGGGATTTCCCCATTTCGTTTTCAAATAAAACAAGCAATCAGAATTTTAAGTATATTACAATTTAAACGATGTATGCAGAAACTTTCCACCTACCGTGTATATAGTATATCTAATCACGCTAAAACGGACCGGCCGATTTCAATGAAATTTTCTTTGTTGGATTCGTCTTGAGTCAGTTCAGGTTTGTACGAAAAGAAAATTTTGGAAAATCTATTGGAAAAGTCGGAAAATCCCTGTCATTTTTGATCGTGAATTCTGAAAATTTTCAGACGATAACGTTGGAACCATAAGTCACACATCATTAAATTCATGCGAACTTACTATTTAGTTATGTCCTTCGACAAAGGGAATGGGGCGGGTATTGGACGAGGGGGTGTGGCACCGCTCATAAAAGCCAAATCTTTATAAATGAATATCTTCAAAATTGTAAGTCGCACAGCATTGAACTTTAGTACCCCGTCGTCCCATAGATGAGTAATTTTACCGGTAAGATTTTATAGGCGTTGGACAAGGGGCGTGGCATATTTTTGTGACCAAAATATTCCCCTGAACTATAAGTCGCACAGCAATGAAACTTAGTACGAACCTACCATTTATTCATATCTTTCGAAAGAGCGAGTGGTGCGGGTATTGAATAGAATACCAGTGCTGACCAATAGGGAAATTGTCTGAAGAAGCTCAAGAATGCAAAAATATGATGTATGAACACTTGCAAAATATCAGGATCTAGACAAAATGAAGACTTTTCAACATGTTAGCAGTCTCTTCTGGTCCAGTTATTTCCTCTATGAGATCTGTAAGATCACAAAAAGAACTTAGAGATACTTATAGCTTAGAAATTATTTCATTATTAGACATTCCTTCCAGTGTATATAGCAATTTGAAAAAATCTAACTTTTTAAAAAAAAATTTTTTTGAAAAAATTACGTATGAATCAATAAATTATATTAATATTGGAAAAAATATATAATATAAAAGTATTCATTTTTTAATGCATGAAGTTTTAGTAAATCTTAGAGAGGAGATGACTGTCACTTGTGTGTTATGGGCGACTTTAATTTGTGCAATTTATCTTGGACTCGCCTGGAGGACAATAATTGCGATGGTGCTACTTTTTTTCCCCGTAATATAGTAAGCTCTTCTGAAAGTTACTTAGTTGATAACCTGTACAGTCTGAATTTAGTCCAGGTTAATGATTTTGTAAACAAGCTAAATAGAATCTTAGATTTGGTATTTGTAAGTGATAATGTTAACTTTACAGTTTCTGAATGCTTAAATTCTTTTTCTCCTTATAGTATGCATCATGTCCCCTTAGTGCTTGAGCTTAAATTTTATGAATTTCAGCCATTGTGCACAGCCAACCGCAATGATTGCAGGGTTCTTAACTTCAAGTTATGCGATTATGTTAAATTGAATTTAATACTTGACGAAATTGATTGGGACTCTTTGCTTCTTGATCTTAATGTCAGTAGCTCTTTTAATGTCTTTAAATCCAAGCTCTGTAAAGTTTGCTCACTTCATGTCCCTGCTTTTCCCAAAAGGATTTATAAGTTACCTTGGTACACAAAAAATTTGAAATATTTGAAAAATCTGCGAAATAAATTTTTCAAAAAATTCAAGACCACCAACCTCTTGTCTTTTAAGGACAAATACTTGAGGTATTCAAAAGAATTTAATTGTTTGAATAAGTTTCTATATCGGAACTATACTTTAAAGTACGAATCTGAGGTAAAATCTAACCCAAAGGCTTTCTGGCGTTTTATCAAGTCCAAGAGATCTGTTCTACTATTCCCACTACCCTGTTTCTAAATGATGTAACTGCTAAAACTCCCTTCGAAGCTGCCAACCTGTTTGCTGAGTTTTTCCGGTCTAATTTTGTGTCCGACTGTGATAGCGATGTGAATGCATATGGTGATATTTGCTCTACCATCAATATTGGTTCTCTTTCACTATCCTATGATGATGTCATTGAGGGTTTTCGTCAACTTAAACCCTCGTTTCAACCTGACGTTGATGGTTTATCAGCGTCCATGTTGAAGCGTTGTCCTTCCCTTGTCCGTCCGCTTCTACTGATTTTTAATAGATCTCTTGCCTCTGGGGTTTTTTTAGATGCTTGGAAAGTAACTTCAATCACTCCAGTTTTTAAGAGTGGCAACAAAAATAATGTTACCAATTATTGTCCTATCTCTAAGTTGTCCGCTGTTTCCAAGCTCTTTGAATGTATCATCAAAAATCGACTCTATTTTGCTGTCAAAAACATTTTATGTCCTAATCAACATGGTTTCATGTCTGGCCGGTCAACTGTAACAAACTTGGCTATTTTCACCGAAGACTGTCTATCCGCTTTTCACTCCGGTTTTCAAGTGGATTGTGTTTATACGGATTTTTCGAAGGCCTTTGATAAGGTTAGCCATAGAATTCTTATTTCAAAATTTGCTAAACTTGGTTTTCATTCTGTTTTCTTAGACTGGATTACCTCCTATCTTAGCAATCGCAGCTGTACTGTTGTGATTGACAATGTTTCATCTCGGCCTTTTATAGCGTCATCTGGTGTACCCCAAGGGAGCATTCTTGGGCCACTGTTTTTTATAATATTCATTAATGACATTAGTTGTTGTTTTTCAACCTCCAGGTTTCTTCTTTACGCCGATGATCTAAAAATTTACTCTACTATAACTTCCATCTCTGATCAGCAAAACCTTCAATCTGACCTTGATATCGTGTTTGCTTGGTGTTGCAGAAACCGGTTATCATTAAATATCAATAAATGCTCCCATGTTGCTTACTCTAAATCTCATTGTCCGCTGCAAACATCCTATTGTATCGATAATGCGCCCCTTAAGTCTCTTAGTGAGATTAGGGACCTTGGAGTTATTTTTGATTCCAAGCTCACTTTTTCCAGCCATCTCAACTTTACTATTTCTAAAGCATATTCTATGCTTGCTTTTGTTAGGCGGAACAGTGTTGACTTCACTGATCCTTACACCGTAAAAACGCTTTTTAATGCTTATGTCCGCTCAGTGCTTGAATATACGGTTTTTATTTGGAGACCATATCATATGTAGTGTGCATATCAGACGACTTGAACGAGTCCAGAAAGTGTTTTTAAGATATGCACTTCGATCTTTGAGATTTGTTGACCCTGTTCCGTCGTACTACTCTATGTGCTCTTTATTGCATATCAAGTCCCTCGAAGACAGGAGGAAGATTCTTTCTATGAGCTTTGTATTTGATTTAGTTACTGGTGGTATTGACTGTCCCTTGTTGCTTGATAGAATTAATTTTCATGTTCCTGCCAAACAGTTGCGGAATTATGAAATTTTCAATCTTGCCTGCTGTCGTACAAACTACGCCCAATTTGCGCCCCTGGCTAGAACTTTGGCTGAAGTTTATTCGCTTTATAATTTAATTGATTTTTCATCTTCTAAATTGTCTTTTAAGCATAGTTTAAACACTTACTTCAAATAATTTGTACTAATCTGTTATTAGTCTGTAAGCTACTTAATGTACAATAGACTTAAATAAATAAATAAATAAATGGGCCCAACAAATCCAGTTTCTTCATACTACACTCTATGGGCGATGCCACGCCTCTTTTATGTAATGCCCAATCCATTCATCCAGTCGAAGGGTGTGACCCGGTTTCATTGATATGCGACTTTCAGTTCCAAAGTTACGCGGAAAATTTCAGTCACAAAAAATATGCCGCGCTCCCTGTTCAACGTCCATAAAATTTTGCCAGTAGAATGACACATCTATGGGACGATGGTATACAAAACTTCAAACCTTTCCAACTTATTGTTCCGAAGCTATTCCACATTACAAATTTGGGTTCTATGGGCGGTGCCATGCCCCTCGTCCAATACCCACCCCACTCTCCCTGTCGAAGGGCACGTCTAAATCGTAAGTCTGTGCCAAATATCTTTGATGTGTGATTTGCAGTTCCAAAGTTATTCAAAACAATAGGGTCGCTTAAAAAGTGCCACGCCCCTTGTCCAACGCCCATACAATTTAACTACTTGACCGACACGTCTAAGCCATGATGCTGTATCAAATTTCAATGCTGGCCGACTTATAACTCCGAAGATATTTCACATTAAAAACTTGGGTTCTATGGGCCGTGCCATGCCCCTCGTGCGATACCCACCCCATTCCCAATGTCGAAGGGCACATCTAAATCGCAAGTTTTGTGTCAAATCTCTTTGATGTGTGATTTGTAGTTCCAAAGTTATTCAAAACATTTGAGTTGCTTAAAAAGTGCCACGCCCATTGTCCAACACTCACAAAGTTTTACCAGTGAAACGGTGGCCCGCACGAAATTTTAATGCTACCCGATTTCTCATTCCGAAGATATTCCATATTGAAAGTTTAAGTTGTATGGGTTTGTTTGCCGCAATGACACGCTGAACCGTTTGATACCCATATTGCTATGACAAATATACCATGGCTGATTTGTTATTATAGTGGGCGTGGCGAAAAGGCATATCAGGTGGGCGTGGTCAATCTTATATATCCTATATTAACGTTAATGAAGCACGGAATCATTTGATATTAATACTGATTTACCGACATGTACCGTAGCTTCGTTTTGTTAGTTTAGTGGGAACGGAAAGTGGGCGTGGCCGAATATATTATAGCCTATGTTTGCCGCAATGACACGCTGATACCCATGGATGGATGGATGGATGTGAGGGGGAGCCGAGGAAATAACCTAAGGGAGGTCATTACCTCAAGCACTCAGGCTTTATAGCCCATTGTACTTAAGGCTCAGGAAAAAGGTTGATCGAGGAGATTGGAATTGGAAAGAGAAAAGAGAAAGTGGGTGGAAAGGGAGAAAGGGCTATGAGGTCTCCTGTGCAAATTTCCCGGACTCATTAATGAATCTCAGGAGATCACACAGGGTGAGAGAATGAACTTCGTCCATTCTCGTAACATCTGAACCCAGCATGCGCAATCTCGTTCTAGAGAAGGCAGGACATGCACAGAGAAAGTGCTCTGTACTATCTACCTCCTCCAGGCAAGACATGCAAGTCGGATCCTCGATGATGCCCATGTTGGCCATATGTCGCCCCCATGGATTGTGTCCTGTGATTAACCCGACCATTCGACGGAGGTCTTTCCTTCTCAGCTTCAGGAGGAAATTCCATGCTTTCCTCTTCGGGCTTTTCACAAAACACTTGGCAGTTTTACAGCTTCCCAAGCTAGACCAACGTTTTCTATGTAGGTTATTTACACAGGACTTGATCCAGTCCAGGGTTCCTGTTAGACTGGTGCCATGGCTGATTTGTTATTGTAGTAGGCGTGGCGAAAAGGTATATCAGGTGGGCGTGGTCAATCTTATATATCCTATATTAACGTTAATGAAACACGGAATCATTTGGTATTTATACTGATTACCGACATGTACCGTAGCTTCGTTTTGTTGGTTTAGTGGGAACGGAAAGTGGGCGTGACCGATTATATAATAGCTTTTGTTTGCCGCAATGACACGCTGAATCGTTTGATACCCATATTGCCTTACAAAAGCATACCATAGATGAGTTTTGTTACCATAGTGGGCGTAAGAAGGGGGCGTGGTCATTCTCATATAGCCTATGTACCATTCCCCCAGATCAAAAAATGTTTGGTGCTTATTTCATCTAAATCGGTTCAGTGGTTTTTGCCATATTGTGGCTCAAAAAACGTCACACTTGTTTTTATATAATAGTATAGATATAGATTTGTAATAAAAGAGAGATATGGGTACTGGCTAGTGTTCGACCGAAGCCACTTTTTTGGGCCGAAACCGAAACCGAAACCGAATATTCGGTTTTTTTTTAATATTCGGCCGAAACCGAAACCGAAAGTTTCTAGTTGAAATAAAAATCACCATATCAAGCACTTTTTTCAACAAACGAATTTCACATTAAGTAAATAAAGAACAAACAAACAAACAAAAAAAATAAATACTTATTAATAAAAACAATTTATTCATTTTTTAAAAACGTAAACAAGAAGAAATCACCCTTTCGTACCTTACTCGATAATATTCAAAATTAAATAATTTAATATTATATGCTAAAAAAAGAAGTTTATTTACATTGCTGGCATATAAATTACTCCTCCTTTTACTATATATCTGCTACACAATAAAATGTAAAAAATATTCTAGAAAGTTTCGGGTTCGCCTATTCGGCCATTTTTTGGCCGAAACTGAAACGAAACCGAAACCACTTATTTGGGCCGAAACCGAATATTCGGTCGGACACTAGTACTGGCCAATATACATTTTAATGGATCCGTATGATACTTCTTTACTATCGTCGATGTATCGATAGTTTGAACTATCCTATCGAAACTATCGATGGTGCCGACTATCGATACTTTCACAGCTCTACTGATAGCCCAAATGATGGCTAGCATCTCCCGCTCGTTTGCGGCGTATTGCTCTTCTGACTTCTTGAAATGAATGTAATAGGTCTGCCTTCATGTTCAAGAACTGCGCCTAATGCATAGTTCGATGCGTCTGTTGTCAAATGGAACTCCTTGCCATAGTTGGGATAAACTAAAACTAGGTCTACTGAGATAAGAGAATTTTTTATTTTTTTTATATCCATCCTCCCCTCTTAAGAGGGATGTCAGGGGTTTTGCTAACTGTGCATACCCTTTTACAAATCATCCGTAATACCCTGACATACCAAGGAATGAGCGAAGGTCTTTGAGAGTTCTTGCTAAATTTAAATTAGCTATTGCTTCGACTTTTTTTGGATTGGTCTTAACGCCTTCTGTGGAGATAACAAGCCCTAGGAACTCAACTTCTGTCTTTAGGAATTCACACTTGTTCAGTTTAACCTGCATATTTGCCATCTGTAATGTAAGGAAGATTTCGTTTATAGCCTCGAAGTGGGTCTGCTCATTTTTGGTAAAGATGATGATATCGTCTATGTAGACGTAGCTTATCTTGCCAATATGGTCGCGAAGAATGTCGTCGAGGGCTCTTTGGAAAATAGAGGAGGCGTTTTTCAGGCCGAAAGGTAGTCTTGTGAATTCAAACTTTCCATTATTTATGGGGAAGGCCCTTTTCTCGTCGTCAGATTATTTTAGCGGGATTTGGTGGAATCCGCTTTTTAAATCGCTTACTGAAAAGAATTTGCTCCTACCGAGTTGTGCTATTACCTCATTTATATCGGGTATAGGATACCTGTCCGCAATAGTTACCGAATTGAGTTTCCGGTAATCTATGACAATTCTATACTTTTTTCGCCTGAAGCTCTCATTAAACAGAGCCCAGATCAGAACCATGATCGGTGTCCTTACGGGTCACTGCCTCATCGGCACCCACGCAAAAAGGATGGGGCTGTTTTCGAACGACTTCTGTCGCAGCTGCTTGGACGAGGAGGAAGAAGAAAATATTCCTCACTTACTATGTCCTGCTTATCCATAAGAAGGCTGGCCTACTTAGGCAACTTCTTCTTCGGAAGTCTAGATGATCTAGCTGACAAGACCATACGCCGTCTACTAAGCTTCGTTAATAGCTCAAACTGGTTTAACGAGTGAGCGACACGATGCTCGATCTCATGTGGTATCACAATGGGCCGCCTGGCCTAAGTGTGCTCCTCGGAGCAGCCACATACTATCTACCTACCTACCTTCGCCTGAAGCGTCTTCTTTCTTGGGCACTATCCACACAGGCAAATTATACGGAGATCTTCATGGCCTAATAATACCTTCCTTTAGCAGTTGATCTATTTGTTTGGAAACTTCGCTCTGCAGGGACATGGGGTACGGATAGCTGTTTGTGTATACGGGTGTGTCGCTTGAGGTACGAATTTCTCCTACTACTTTAGTAGTGTACGTCAGTTTCTCGTCCGGTTCTGCAAAAAGGTTAGGATATTTCTGTACAAGATATTGGAATGTTTCACCTTGTTCCTTTGTCATATGACCAAGGCGAAGATTGATTGCATTTACTTGTTCTGATGGGAATTGCTTTATCCTTATCTTCACCTTTCCCATTATGGTTAAACACATCTGTACAGTGTCTATGGTAGCTGACACTTGGTTAAGGCTGTCGGTGCCAATAATGGCGTCAAATATTTTTTAAAGTGGGGAGTAGATAAAATTTTTATTTTGTTTCGTCTATACCAAAGCAATTAGCTATTGTATAGTGGGTTATTTTGATATCCCCACCAACAGAACTTGCATTGAAGGGTTTTTCATCCTCTATAGCATTCTCTACTACGGAGGGATGAATATAGTTTTTGTTAGATCCGGTATCTACTACTGTGTACAAAGAATACCCGGAATTCGATTTCTTCGATTATCGTGGTGTTGTGCATTATGAGTTCCTTCCGCGGGGCCAAACTGTCAACAAGGAATATTACTTGAGCGTTATGCGTCGTTTGCGTGAAGCTATTCGCAAAAAGAGGCCGGATTTATGGAGAGACAACTCTTGGTTTTTGCATCACGATAATGCACCGTCTCACACGGCATTGGTTCTTCGTGAGCATTTCGCCAACTCATATCGTTCCACAGCCACCGTATTCGCCTGATTTAGCTCCTTGTGACTTCTGGCTATTCTCCAAACTCAAAAGATCACTTCGAGGACACCGTTTTGAATCGATTGAAGAGATTCAACGTGAATCGCCGCGCGCATTGAAGGCCATACCGGAAGGTGACTATTTGGCATGCTTCGAAGATTGGAAAGTCCGTTGGCATAAGTGCATTGCATCGGGGGGGGGGGGGGGGGGGGGGACTACTTTGACGGCGATGAAATTGATTTGGAAGAATAAATAAAGATATTTTGAATTATAAACAAATTCCGGGTATTCTTTGTACACAGTAGTATAAGCACTTTGAGGACCTCGCCATTCCCCTTCCTGCACTCTATGTATGGAAGTGACGAGGCGATTGCTCTAAAAAATTGATGTCTGAATAGTCTACTACTTCCCGGTCTTCAATCTCAGGTTGATGTTAGATTGTGTGGGTTTCCGGCTACAGTGGTTGCAACATTGATTGTAGTTTTTCGTGTGGTTGCTGTTGGAGTTAATATGAAAATGTTTCTGCGATTTATTTGCTCTCCACTGACTCCATTGGTTGTCGGCATTTCTCTTGATTGGAAATCTGGAGTGTCCAGGATGGTTGACGTAGTTTACAACTCTGGTTTGGATGCTTCTATCAACGTCCATTGATACTGGATAACCTGCATGAATATATTCATTTTGGCGGCTACACTACTGTACATACTGTACGGGTACTTGGTATTCGAAGAATGTGTACAACGAAACGAATAGAAACGAGAACCAGCGAGCGTCGCTTCTCGTTTCTATTCATATTCGGTGAATAGCGAACACTGCAGTGCTCGTATTCGGTGAGAAGCGAATACTGCAGTGCTCGTATTCGGCAATCGAGAACTTTGCAAAGTATTCGAAGATCAACAGTTTCATCGAATATTTTTATGTGCAGTATGTCACTTTTCCATGTGTATACTTCTGGTGCGGTTGAAGTGGCTTATTAGTTAATACGCAAAATGGAAATTATTGAAGAAAGTAGCATAACAAATAAATATTTATATATAACATAAATATTTCTAAATAATCTTAGGAATAATAAAACGAGTATATTCGAAGCAATGTGTACTATTATTCGAATGCTTTTGTCCTCGTTTCCCCGCTTCGAGCGAATATGAATAAATAGTGTACGTCTACTCGTTTATGTTCGGAGCTTAGTCGTACTCGAAGAGAGCTGTACTCGTATTCATTTGGACCGGTGCGCAGAGATGAAGTGAAGTATTCTATTCAAAAGCATTTGAATGTTTTCGAATAGCAAAAATGCATACTCGTGCAGGACTATAGTACTGGAGGTTAACATCAGAATTGGGATTTATAATCAAGTTTACTATTTCTCGCCCCTCCCTGTTCAACACTTCTTTCACTATTGATGATATTAGTGCCTCCAAACTATTGGTATTTAAATTACAGCCTGATAGCGCTGAACTGACGTTCGATCCGCTCGGGTTAGAGTGGAGGGGAGGGCTAGGAGAAGGATTGGTAGGGTTTGTATTTAACATTGCTGGTCTTAATATATTGTCACCTGGCATTCTTAACAATTTCGATATTTAAATGAATTGCTTAAATCTAATTTTATTTATACATTTATCTATTTAAATGAATTGCTTAAATCTAATTTTAATTATAAATTTATCTATTTAGTTAAATTTTCGAGGACTTACATCAATACGACTGTTTGCATGTCGTAGTTAAGTTTTTGGTTTCTGCTCTTCTTTGTTTTCTGTCGATTCGAACTTCAAATTTCTGGATTTTTCTTCCTTTTAGTAGTTTAATTAAATTTTTTAATTTTAATTTTTTCTTATTTAATAATCTTTTCATTAGTTGACCTCTGTTTTTCTTGAGGTTCCTTCTTTTTCTATTAAGGTTGTTTCAACCCTGAATTATTCTCCATTTTGGTTCTTTTTTTTGAGCCCTTTTTTCTTTTCAAAGAAATTTTGTCTTGTTGTTTTTTTCCTTCTGTTTTTGTTGGAGTCTTATTGGGTTATTTACTAATTGATTATTTTATTGGGTTATTTGTGTAATTCATTAATTGCTAGAGCGGCTGCATTCAATGCGTCCTTTTTACCTTTTGGCTACTAAGGGGCCTCGTTTTCTAGACTTTTGTTTTGTTATATTGACCCAAGGTGAAGTGAGTCTTGGCCACAGTTTTTTTTTTCAGTTGCTGGGGCTCTGACGATTTTGCTAATTGTCACTTGCAGTTTAGAATTTTTTGTTCACTGCAATAAGAGAAAAAACGAGCTAAAATCAAGATTTTACGTTCAAAATCAAGCCGATCCGTTGACGAAAGTCTGTTAAGCTTGAAAATACTTAAACCAAGAACGAAATCTTATTTTCGTGCTAATTTTTAAGAACCCGCCAATTCGTATTTTAAGATTTTTTTGTGATAATTTTAAGAATAATTAAGCCTAACTTAACCCTCATCGGTTAACTGTATGCGCACGCATACAATTTTGATCGTTAACCTTGAATAAAATAAAAACGGTTCAGCGGAATGACCTTGTATTTTGCAAAGTAGATTTGTACCCTTACTGTATTTGCCTGTGCAGTTACCCAGCGGGAAAAAGAAATGTATAGAATGTATGCATATTTGCTTGCAAGCTATGCATTACAACATGCATGAATTTTCTCACGGCGATGTCCTACGAAATGTAATTCTTCCCTTTTTTGCATTACCTGGGAGTATATGAAGACATGCATCCCAAAAACATGTACGTTTTCATAAATCGCATAGCATGTAGGAAATCGTGCATTACTCGGTAATGCATAAAATGATCTACCAAAAACCTCTACACCCAAAATAAAATGTTTGTTGTTTTGCTTTATGTTCGTTTTTATTTTTAAGGGGTTATATACACTTGCGCGCGAGAAAAAAAAGGAATTTTTACGATTTTTTTTTGGAAAAACAACACAACTTTTCTTAAAACACTAAATGCCTATTTATTTATACACTTCGAGAGATGCTTCATGAATTTTTTCAAAAGAAAATATTTATAATACTAGTCACAGTAGCCATTATGCCAAAACACAATTTTCCCAACATCGTCCGCGGTGACCACGATAACGAAGGATCTGCTCATCTGGGATACAAAAACCAAAAAAATTTATGTAGTTTACACCTATACGCTGTTCGTGAACGAAGGATTTTGAAAAAAAAAATTTTTTTCGAAAATTATGATCGTCTTTCTAAAAAGTTCGAGTTTTGAACGTATAAAATTCGGGTTTTTACATCAGGAAAAAAAAAGTTTTGCTTCAAATTGAAAATCCTTCGTTCACGAACAGGCTAATATTGTTTTTAATAAGCCTGGAAAATTTCAGACTGATCGAGTTAACGGTTCTTTAGTAATCGTGGTCACCGCAACCACACTTTTTGAAAAAAACAGTTTCGAGATAATCGCTCGTGAAGCGTGACTCGCCGTTGACTCGTAGTTGCAGATAGCGCGCTATCAATAGCTGCCAATCTGGTTCTAATGCTCGGATATTTATGATTTTTGGGGAAAATATTCTCTAAGATATGTACTTTCAGAAAATGCAATAACAAAATTTTCGATTTTTTTGACCAACGCAAGTGTATATAACCCCTTAAAGTAATTCAAGTTCAATAGACTACATATAAACACATACATTAAATATATATAAATACATTAGATAAGTAAAAATGAAACAACTAAAATACACTCACTTCAATAACATCCCTTTGCTTCTTTGTTCGTCTTTGGACAGGCATTCTGAAAAAGGAAAATAACTCAATATTAAAAAAATCCAGTAAACAAAGTTGTTTTGTAAATGCATACTTACCAAAGTTGCTTTGAATATTTTTGTAAATATTTCTTGTTTCCGTTAATCCACGGAGCTTCGTGATATATGTATGAAAACGCTGGGAGCTGCTAAAGATATATTAAAAAAGATTAATGAAATTAATTGTCTTTGCAAATGAAACTTTATTAAAACTCACCTCGTTTGATGCAACGATCCGCGCGCTTGCTGTCTCACCGATTTTTTCAATAGAAGCGACCTTTTCAAAGAAACCGTTTTTTATTCTAAGAAAGATTGTGCCGCTCTCTCAGAATTTCTTCGGAAGTTGCAATATCTTTGGTATAAAAAACAAAGAACAATTTGAAGAAACGAAAGCTATGCATTACACCCTTGCTGACGTGGTAATATATGATTTCAACTTGGGTTTTTCATATACGAATTCGTGCATGAAAAACCTCATGCATTCTCAACTTTCCCGCTGGGTATAGTTACGAATCGGTCCCTGTGTATGTGCATACACATAAGCAGGTACCTGGAATTGCCGCTTATTTTTGTGTGTGGACTTATAGCACGCTCTTATTTTTTCGTTTTATGAAATTCAGTTTGTTCTGGAACACACATAAGTGAAGTTTGTTTGCGCATTTATTTGAATTTTGGTTGTGTTTCGAAGTATTTGATAAAAAATGGATAGAGTTTTACGTGAAAGAAGGCAGCGAGATGAACTAGAAATGGATTTTGATTTGTAAAGCGAAGCGGGCGAATCTCCGTGCAATAGTGACGATGATTTTGCATTATCAGACGAGGAGAATAATGAAAGTGAAGTTAGCGTGCATTCGGATGAAGACGACGTTGAGCAAAATTTAGCACAAGAAAATGCAGCAAATCCTGAAAAGAAATATTTTTCAAAAAATAAGAAAATTGAATATTTACGCAACCATTTGAAATAAATCGAAGAATTTCATTTCGACGTGCAGAAAATTTCACTTCAGGTAAAAACCTACCCTCCTTGTTATGGGTTCATGTTCATTATATGTTTCATTTTTGTTATAATTCAGGTCCAAAAACTGTGAGAGCGTAATTTTTCTCTTTTACATTGAAGCAACAACAACTTATCCGTGACCGACGATCATTTGACCGGCAGCATAACATCGGCCTACATCTGCACATATAAAAATAACAAAAATCTTTTTGCCACACGCTGTGAAAAGTGTAGAAATTTCATTTGTGCTGAACATAATTTAAATTTATGCGAAAAATGTACAAATAATTGACAAAAGTTAAAAATTCAATTTTTTTTTCTAATATATGTAATATTCTAATTTTAATTTCATTCTAAATCTACCTTTATGAAGTTCAAATGTATTAATATGATAGTAAACAATATAATAAACATAAAAAATCACAAAACATAAATGGTTGTTAATTTTTTTAAGCTTTTTTACAATTAAAAATATATGTGTATGCGCGCGCATACAATGGGACCGATTAGATGTATTTCTCGAGGAACCGATGAGGGTTAAGATAAAAAGATCTTATTTTAAGATTTTTTTGTGCTCATTTTAAGAATAACTAGGATCAAATGGAGCTTACTTTGTGATCAATTCAAGAGTGCGGAAATCTTAATTTAAGATTGTTTCGTACTTAAATTTTCTCTTTCGGAATCCGAAATTTCATTACCCCCAAACAAAATAAAAAGCAGTTAGTAATAATGTTGTAAATGTTGTATGTATATTGGTTTTATTATAAATGCAACTGTATATTATCCCAGAACAAACAATATACAGAATGCGCATCTGGTGTAAAGAAAATGTTCTTTGCGGGTTCCAGCGGTAGGACCCGTTTGTGGATGCGGGGGGAAGCAGTAAAGGGGACGAGAATGCACAGAGCGCGAGAGCGTAAACAGAGAAGCTGTGAGAGCGGTGTATGAAACAG
This sequence comes from Melieria crassipennis, assembly GCA_963668005.1. Taxonomy (NCBI): domain Eukaryota; kingdom Metazoa; phylum Arthropoda; class Insecta; order Diptera; family Ulidiidae; genus Melieria; species Melieria crassipennis. The sequence continues at coordinate 31,165,737 of OY764963.1, read as the reverse complement.
TGACGCACCACACAGTGTTGCCGTTTTGGTCGAATTGGACCAAAATTGGTAGCTTCGTTTCATGAATTAAGGCTTTGGTAGGTTGGTTGGTTTGTTGTGATTTTCAGGGATTTTTGGTAGGCAATACTCTGCATTAATAAATTTTCTATTAATTTTTTTTATGATTTTAAATTTACTCTGTGCTTGTGAAAAAATGTTACATGCAAAAGTTCAAAAATCTCTGCAGGGAAGATCTAAAGCTATTGGAGATTATAACGCCACATATAGTCCTTTCTGAATAAAATTTGACTCTTCTTCCTTTGATTTCAAAATTTCAAATTTAGTGGACTGCGATCCAGATAAAATTATAACGCAGTGAAACTAAATTTTTGTTTAGCAAATATATTTGGTAGGCCAAATATATATATATATATATATATATATATATATTTTTCCCCTACCAATTTTGGTAGGGGAAAAAAATTCTTAGTGGTAACACTGCCACCACACACTGTGGTTGTTGTTGTTGGGCAACAAAGTGATGTGCCGCTTGCATGTTGGTGGTGGCTCGTGCATGCTCTCCGCTTGCTTTTTTACAAACAAGAACAAGAAGTGGACACGTAAAGTTTGCATAGAAAAATTGATTGAGCGATCGCCAAGGCGCATAAATAAGGTGGTAGAACTACGGAAAAAACCAAAATTCAATGGATTTTATTAGTTCTTTTGGTCTGCTTGTAGAGAGGAAGTTGTAAAAAGTAAAAATGGCTACAATGAAAATAAATCAACCAAGGCGCATTAAGAAAGTGATAATAAATGGAAAACTATTGCTACAATGTCGTGCCAATTATCAAAGAAAAAAGTTTAATCAGTTCTGGTGCTGCAACTACCTATTGAATTTGCCTTGGCGATCGCTTTGCCAAATCAACCACCATTTCAATGTGCACGAGTAAAGCCAAGCTGTCTTGCTGCAGAAAGCAACAACACTGCGTGTTGTCGAAATGAGAATAAAGCACAAAACGATCGAATCTATGCGTGTACATCAATTCGCGCTTACTCTCTCGGTTCCCTTTACATTTTCCTCACCTATGTTGCTTCCCGCCCGCGTCCGAAATGAAATCGCAAAATTATTTCAGATGCGCCTTCTGTATACTGTTAATTCTGTGATATTATACACAATCTATATATTTATTTGAATAAGGGCGCTGAAATCTCGCTATCAACACATCGTACAATATCATATGATACATAATTTTAAAGCTCTTGATGAGCATATTTGCACAGAATTCAAAATGTAGATTGATAAAGCCTATCTGGAGATATTTGCATCGAAAGTTGCATTAATTTCCCTATTGGAAACAGCATTGCGCTTTACGTTTATCAAATCCAATCAGAAAGCTGTGCGCTTGAGCGAGACAAACAACATCGTGCATGGAACCCACACGTTCCACACACGCATGTGGTGAGAGCGTTACTTTACATGCCACAGCGTTGTTTTAGTTGCGCTCTTTGTTTGCGTACACCGCAACGAGTTTGCGAAAGCACATCGCCGTGGCGGATGATCGTGAGGAGAAAATATGCTGTTGTTGTTCTTTTCGCGCCGGCGAAAGGCTGAAATTTCGATTTTCTTTTGTTCTTCTTTGATGTTAGCCAGTTTTGCCAAGACCCAAATTTTGAATTTTTATGTTTTGTTTTGATCACGTTATTCTTAAGAGTCCTACTCAAATCTTACAAGAAAGTAGTTAGAGTTTTTTTTTTTGAAAAATGGCAACATCGACTACAAAAAGAAGAAACAAAATTTTAACGAAGGGAGGAAGTTGGTTGCTATAATTAAAAATTAACCACATCGATGACTTGACCAGTGCATGTTCACATTGTAAAGCCAATCATTTTGTATCCGATGTGAGCTAAAAACGATATGCTGTTGTTGTTGCGCTGGCGAAAGGCTAAAATTGTAAAACGATTTATATTTTCTGGCAAACTTTTGTACTTCTTTAAGGCTAGCCAGTGCTGCTATGTTCCTAATTTTGCATTTTTATGTTTTGTTTTGATAATTATTATTATTATTTTTACGTTATTCTTAAGCGTCCAATTCAAATTTTACAAAAAAGCAAGAAGAAGAAGACAGGTATGCAATATGACGTCAATATGGAATTGTTATACGCCAAACCATTAATAGAACAGCTCAATGTTGAGCAAAAATATATCTTCGATGAAATTAACTTGGTTTTAAATGCCAGCGATGAAGTCAGTAAAATTTTCTTCATTGATGGTCCTAGAGGTTCCGGTAAAACTTGTTTCTACAAAAGCTTTATTCATCACATTGGCAGTCTTGGTTTGGAAGTAATATCCGTAGCTTGGACCGGAATTGCTTCAATTTTACTGCCCGGTGGAAGAACTGCGCATAATGTGCGCAAATTTTCAATACCACTGACAGAATCCGCAGTTTCATTGATTAAACCAAGTAGCAAAGCCGGATTGGCATTAAAAACCTGTGAAATGATTATATAGGACGAAGCGAGCATGATACCTGGAACCGCATTATTATGTTATGCTATTGCGCGATATTCATCAAAACGGTTCGCCATTCGGTGGAAAAATTATTATTCTTGGCGGAGACTTCAGGCAAGTTTTACCAGTGGTGCCAAATTGTGCACGTGCTGCTATAGTTAGAAATTGCTTAAAACGTTGTACTTTGTGGCCACTTTTTAAGCAGTTCAAATTAACTACTAATATGCGGTCCATTGAACCTGAATTCAGCAACTTTCTTATACGTGTTGGAGATGACCGAGAAACGGATAATTGCAAAATAAAATTACCAGATGCAATCATTTTGAAAAATGGCAATTTAATTCGAGCCTCATTCTGGTGTGATCGAGCAGCGTAGCTTAACCCTTTCGCTACAGGTTTTTACTGGGGAAAGTTAAAATTTGAAATTTTACGTCTTAGGCTTATATGTGGTTATATTAGCAACATTCCATTAGACATTTTAAAATTTTTATAATCGGACTGTATTTTAGAGTTTTTTTTTATGAGAGCAACCACATCGTTGTGGCTGTAATAATTACTTAAACATAAAACTTTTTACGCATAACGAAAATTTGAATATTTCTTCATTTACTTCAGCCAAAATTTTAAAATAAGTATCTCATATATAATATATATACATATATAGAAAGAATATATAGTATATATATATATATATATATATATATAGAAAGAAAATGTCAAGTTAAAAAGTTCTCTAATTTTTTCTGCTTCTTCTTCCTTTACTATGTCATACCATGTACCATTAAAAAAACGTATATACTTCTCTTCTTTAAACTTAAATAGTCAGTTTATTAATTTCGTATTTTTCCAAAAACTTCAAACTATTCTAAAGACCAACAAAAAAATGTATTCTTGCAACCATAGAGGATGCAGTCGTCCACAAAGTAGCATGTTGCCATATGGCAACAAAATAGCGAAAGGGTTAAGAGAGCGAGCAATATTGTGTCCCAAAAACGATCAATGCGCAAAAATAAATGAAACAATAATTCAAATGCTACCTGGGCGAATAAAAATTTATCTCAGCGCCGATAGTATCCCATCGGAGGACTCCGCAGATGCAGTAAGGTATCCCATGGAATTTTTGAATTCACTTAACTTTAGTGGGATTGCACCACATGAATTAAAATTGAAAATAGGAAGAGAGGGGTTAGTGAATGGTACTCGACTAATCGAAAAAGAAATGTATTCAAGTTGTTTAGACGTCGAAGTTTTAGCCGGCGAGGCGCAAGGAAAGCGACTTATACTACCTCGCATAAATTTGCAACCAAGCGAGACAAAACTTCCATTTGTTTTAAAACGTCGCCAATTTCCAATAATTCCAGCATTCGCTATAACAATTGCAAGCGGTGTGTGGTAATTGCAATATGTGCATTTTTTTGCGCAGCGCAACGTGGCGTATGAGTGTCATTATAATGTATAAGTGTATTATAATTAAATGACACTCATACACCACGTTGCGCTGCGCAAATAATGCCTATATCACAATTACAGTTTGAATGTATTTTTTTTGGATTGGTGTCATAAGCTAATTTGTTGGTCGTTAAAATATCTACAAAGTTGCCGAAGACAGTAAAGCGATATTCGGAACGATTTCTAACCTACAAGTATTACCATAACTTGTATTACCATTTAAACGTTCGAAGACTTAAGCGACGAACTCGACTAAAATGAGCAAACTTCAAAGTCGGATTTCTCTTAAACTAGAGCCAATCCAGCCAAACGGCTGGTGGATCTCAACTCTCTAATACCTATAGAAAGTCGCTATGTAGGTCTGAAATTTTGAGGGTAAATTTCACGCACAGTGTAATCATTGGATATTAATTTCATCAAAAACAATTATATATATGTAGAAAATATTTTAAAAATACTTAAGCTTTACGTAGGTTTTACCATTATTTATGAAGTACAGATGTAAAGGCGGACTGAGAAACTCAGTGATATTTTTAATAATGATATTGTCAATTTTAGATCCGATTTCAAAGGACTGAAAATGGCAGTCAAATTTTTTTTTTTTTAAATTAGTTAGCATATTACATAGTTACATATGTTCATTTTGATATAAAAAGCATTTTGTATAGTTCAAAAGTGTTTTATCAGTAGCTGTATAAGTAATAGTTACTTTTATAAAGTCTGCCTTTAAAGGTAAGTGAAGTGAATATTTCAACAGTTTTTAAATCAATTAAACTCGTTGATGGTGAGGTAAAACCTGAACTTCCTGGAGCTTCAATATTTTTCAACCTTCGACGGCATCGACAAGTTTAAAGTAAATTGCACAGCAATTATATCTGATATTTCTTTCACGCAAACAATTTTTGGCGGAACTCCATGTGAATACCGAGAGATGGGACAGCTTCCTTTATATCCTCTATTTGCATATACTGCAAGCTTCTGTATGTTACTTGTGCAGCTGATATTGTAACGTTGGACCCATTAAGTGTTTTGGTTGTTAAAGGACTTACAACCAAAGTGGTTGTTGTATGCTTGTTCATTTACAGTGGCTCAAAGTTAAAATGGAACAAGCCACGCAACAAGAGTCAGATCAAAAATATGAAGTCTCAGGTTTGACCTAAAAATATTATTATATTTTTGTAGAAACATGGGCTGATAATTAAAATCAGCAAAAACGGGAATTTATTTCCTTTTTTTTTATTCATAAAAAAGTTTAGTTTTACGTGAGCAATGAACCTTTGACCTCTAGGTCAAACCTGAGACTTCATATTTTTTATTTGACTCTTGTTGCGTGGCATGTTGTACTCGCCTTTCAAATACTGCAAAACACATTCTAAGTAAATTGAAATCGTGCAATAGAGTCTTCAGGTTTTCTTCATCTGGGTCCAGATTTGGTGGGTGGAAATGGTGATAGCTAGTATTCATTAATTCCACTGCATGCAGCACAAATTGTTCTTCCCCGGTGTTATGTGGTTCGCCTGACTTAGCACCATTTGGCTCAGAGCCTATGACAACCCAGTTTGGAATTGCAGATATATCTGAATAAGCAATTGTTTATTAACTCTGCACTTGCACTTGAGGTTCACTCGATTTTCAACTTCACTCCCAAATAAGATTTTTCTTCGCAATTTAAGAATTTAAGTCTTGTTTTGATAACTTTGATCTTGTTTTACGACGTGTTCAATCCTATATTAAAAATGCACTCAGAAGAATGAAATAGTCTTGATTTAAGTCCGATCAGACTTGATTTCAGAACGCGATTTTTCCCTGAGTGTGGAGCTCTGGCAATTTGCACTAATTAGCACTTGTATTTCACTGTTGGGTCCCTGTTCGGGCGCCAGTTAAGTTTTTATATTGTTTAATAACTAAAAAAAATATTTTTGTAAGACCACGAAGGTCTGCGTTTATTTAAATCCAACTTAATACTACGTTTACACAGCGAGATTAACTCATCGAGATTACGATAATCTCGTTGCCCGTTTACATAGAGATTAACTTTCACTGTTGGGTCCCTGCTCGGGCGCCAGTTAAGTTTTTATATTGTTTAATAACTAAAAAAAATATTTTTGTAAGACCACGAAGGTCTGCGTTTATTTAAATCCAACTTAATACTACGTTTACACAGCGAGATTAACTCAACGAGATTACGATAATCTCGCTGCCCGTTTACATAGAGATTAACTTGAATACGATTAATCCAACACACAAACCTTTTCGCGCGACAATTCATTATTTTTGTTTAGTGATGATACAAAAATAATCGATTTCAGCCAAATTTGCAGAGTTGCTTTGGGAAATACGAGATTACTTTGTGAGATTAAATTTTAATCGCGCTTTTTGCGAGGTTAACTTTGTATGGGTAATCGCGCATTTTGATACGAGATTAACGACTTAATCGCGCAAATCGGTATAATCTCGTCTGTGTAAACGTAGTATAAGACTAATTTACGAAATCATTCTTATTTCAAATGAAAGTTATGCTAGAGGCGGCTGCACTTTATGACGTATTTCTGCAACTCAGCACTATCCCACGAGTAACGAACTCGGCGATTTTGCGAATTCGGTGGATATCGCCTTACACCGCCGGACACGAGTGTGAATGGTGAATTTGAAGTTTGCAGTGTTAACTTACATAACCATTTCCGCCATTGCGTTCCGTATAAGTTTTCCTGAAATTTAAATTTTCGTTTAACCTGCGTTTATAAAATTTCTTAACCTTCGATTTCAAATAACTTCAGTCCACTTCATAATTCTTAGGTTTTTTTGTATCTGGGTTGTGATTTTCCTACTCTATTATTATCGACATATGTATTTGTTCCCGAAGTCGGTTTCGTTACTGTTATCGTCCCGATTTCTTTTCTCTATTCTTTTTTTTTTTTCTTCGTGTACCCTGTGTTGTTTAACAGGTCTATTGGTTTGACTTTCGCCGTAGTATGAATGGTGTTATGTATGCCATAACGGCTTTAAAAACGTTTTCTTTTGGTCATCTCTATCTTCAGAATCAGCATTGAAGAGCCACTCTAAGCTTTTTGTTACTACTAAAGTATTTTATAAAAAGGTCCTGAAAGTCCACAAATAGGTCATTGTCTGGACAAAACATTACCACTAATCCATTTTCTGGTAATTTTTCCCTCATTATTTCCAGTAATTTGCTCTAGGGTTCTACGCATACGCATATTACTTCCCTTATCTTTTTTATACAATATTTTCGTGGACCAAGATTGTTTACGGGCGCATTTTAGGATAATCTGTTCCTAAAGTGGGTTCTCCGAAATTTTTATAAAGTTTGTAGTGTCCGTTTCAGCACTGTGGACAGTGTCAATGTCTTCGTCGAATAGTTCGTTTAAGTTTATTTCTGCGCCGGTGCTAATTCTGCTTAGGCCTTCCCTTTTATGTATTCTATATCCAAATTAAATTCGGTTAGTTTGATTTTCCATCGTTGGAGTTTCGCGTTTGGTTCTTTTAGGTTATTTAACCAAGTAAGCGGTCGATGATCCGTTTTTAAAACGAATTTTCTACCAAATAAGTATGGGCGGAAGTATTTTGTGCCCATACGATGGCGTTTTTTCATGATCGTTTAACGATCTGCTTGCGTAACATATAGCTTTGTGTTTTGCAGTAATACCGCTTCTAAGGCGTAGTTGCTTGCATCTGTAACCAGTGTAAAACCTGGGATTGGGAATCTATCTTCTTTACCCAAACTGTTCAACTTTCTGCAGTCAATTACAAGGCGCCATTTTTGTTCATTTGACGCATCCAGCTTCTTTGGTACGATCCAAATAGGGCTGTTGTAGGGACTAGCAGATGCTCTGATTATGCCCTGTTCTAACATTTGTTTTATTTGTTTTTCGCCCCGCGAGCTCCAAAAAATTAGCGATGGGGCCAACCACTGGCCCTTGATTAAGCTGGAAAGAGAATTTTGTTATTTCAAATACAAGAGTTGAGTGACAAGAACTTTATTATTTACTCTTAAGGAAACTTACTATCTACCCTGCTTAACTAAGGCTGGGTAGGGTGTGCTGTGTCAGCATTTTAGCCTGCAGACAACGCATATGCGACGGGCAGCGATCCCACGGTTTTTGGAGGAGGATCGCGGCAATGCAGCGCGACGTTGTGCATTGTCAGGTTGCCGATCACGTTGCTTTCAAACGTGTTGGGATTGGCGTGGAAGATTGCTGACGTCGTCAGTTCCCCCCGCTCGAGGGTGCGTTAACTCTTCCCCTTCAAAAATCTGCGTCCCGCAGATCGTGTGAGGCTGAATGGAGCCTTGCTCTTGGGTGGTAAGCTGGTGCACTTCGGGGATTCTGACGCGAGTTGTCACCTTTATCCATATGATGTAGCAAATGGCTGCTAGGGCAAGGATCAGAATGGCATCTATGGTCGTCAAGGCATGGAGGGTTCGGCCAAGCTTGCGGAGGCGGCTTATGTTTGCCAGCCCTAACTCGTGGATATATTTCATTCATTCAGTTTTAAACTTCAAATTATCCCTTCGAAGTTGGAAAGGAATATCGTATCGAAGTCAACTAGCTCCACAGTCACCTGGTTGTCTGGTTCGAAACGACACTTCGCATTGCAGTCGCGGTATGCATTCGTTTTCAGGCATTTCACCAGGGAACTCGCCTCACAAATCGTGGAGTTGTTCGATGAATAGCAGTCGCTGGTGGCACAGTAGGTTTCGTCGTTGCTCATCAGTATTTTTGTGTACAACATTAGACTATAACGGATTTTCTTTACTCTTGGTACGGCGAGCACGTAGAGGAGCAGAGTTCCGTTCGAGTAGATAGAGGGTTGTGCGTACTGAAGCGCCTCTACTAGATTTCGGTAAGGTAGTCCGTCTTCTTCACAGATTACTCCATCTATTTCTGCTTGGTCTAAGAGGTTGGTGTTGACAATACCTGCCATTTGTGAAGCTCTGAGGATTTCGGATATCTGTTCTTTGAGCACCAGGAGCTTGTGCGACATTAACGTGTCGGATCTTTCTGAGTTAATGTCCTTGCCGATAGTGTTTATGTGGGCCATGACATCGTTGACCTTCCTGATTGCCTCCTACGTTACGTTGAAGATTTTCTTGTTGATCAGGTATTGGTTGTAATTGTTCGTCACTATTTCGTTTTGCTTTTGGAGGATTTGATCCCAGTCAGTAGCATCTGGTGAGCCTGCGACCCACTTCCATGCCGCTCCGATCCAGGTTATGGATCGTTTCGACTTGTTGCCGTCATTCATTAATTCGTTAACGCGTAGCCTCGTAATCGACCAGAGATTTTGATAAATCGTTCCTCATGGTGAACTTGGCTATTTCGAGCCTCCTCAAAGCTGCATCTTAGAAGCCAATGTCAATGGCATGCACCAGCTTGAAGTGCCCATTCACTATCCAGCCGTCACTGTGTTGGCTGACCACCACAGGGGAGTCGTACTTAAAAATGTTAAGTCCAGTCGCCCCGGAGGTTATTAGTACCGCGATGATGAAGTGGAATATCAACATAAGGTGCATTTTTACCTATTTTATTTTTAATATGTCTTTAATTTTCTTGTAATTTTCCTGTATATGTGTGTGCCTGTAATTATATTCATTCATACAATTTAAAGTGTGCCGTATGCCCTACGTATACATATTTTTTTTTTGTGCCATGTTTCCATTAATTTTTTTTATAAATATTTAGTGTCCGACCGAATATTCGATTTCGGTTTCGGCCCCAATAAGTGGTTTTGGCCAAAAAATGGCCGAACGGCCGAAACCGACACTTTCGAGAATATTTTTTTACATTTTATTGTGTAGCAGATATATAGTGAAAGGAGGAGTAATTTAGATGCCACCAATGTAAATAAACTTTTTTTGGCATATAACATTAAATTATTTATTTTTGAATATTAGCGAGTAAGGTACGAAAGGGAGATTTTTTCATGTTTATGTTTTTAAAAAAATGAATAAATTGTTTTTATTAATAAGTAAGTTAATGACGCCGCCAGGTGGCCGCCAAAAAAATGAGCGCGAGAAACTCCCTCGGGGAGCTCCTCGCGCTGGTAAATCAAAGGCCAAACTTACTTTTAATCCGTTTATTTAGTTTAAGCTCCCAAAACTAACTGTGACTTATTCTAATCAATAACTTAATACTAAGCCTCGGCATTGTTGCCGGTAACGTTGATTCAGCAGCGGCACTGCCGCCGGTACGCTAGTACAGTAAATAGGTATATTTTACTAAAAAAAATACTTAATGGCTGAAATTTTGAGGGTGTGTTCGGGGCCATGTCCTGAGTCTAAAACTGAGTTTTCGTATTCGAGGGGGTGGGGGAAGTTACTACCCCCTGCTAATTTAGGGGTGAGTTCGTTTTAATTCCGTATCTCCGAAGCTATTGCTCGTACCGTCAAGTCCTAGGAATCAAATTTGTGGAGAATAAAATTATCTGTCTAATGATAATAAAATCGAGGTCATAGGTCGATTAGGTGAATCACAATGGCCGGTCAAAGGTCAAAAGTGAGGGATAGTTTTTCGTTTTTCGTGAATACCGGTAGGTTTTTTCGCATACTGCTTCGATATCATTTTAAGAACCTGAAATTACCTACAAAATGAGTGCTCGAACACTCATCTACTATAAATAGTTTGCCGTCAATCCAACGACCAAGTTGACCGCGCGAGTTATAGTTCAGGAACACTCGAACTCCAAAAAAAATATAATTTCAACAAGACCAGCAGGCCTAATTAAAACACGACCGATTGACTTTGATGTAAAACTGCAACTGACTTTATTCTTTTGCGTTTACAAATTTGTCGACTTAAATTATGCTTGCAATTATGCTTACAACTATGTTTACAAATTGTTTACAATATATTCTAGACGTAGTGTCAGCGTAGTCCCCGTTTTGTTGGTCAGCGGTTGTTGACTCGGCGTACGTTCATTGATACGGCAGTTGGAAGAAATCCAGCGTCAGCGTTTCGGTCGGCGGTTGTTGACTCGGCCGTGCGGTCATCAATACGGCAGTTGCAAGAAATCTGGTGTCAGCATTTCGGTCGGCGGTGGTCTTGCTGCCGGTGCGTTGACCGATATAGTGGTTGGCAGGAATGCAGCGTCAGTGTTTGTTGGTACGTTGGGGTTTCGGCGGGGGAGTCGTCGACGTGGTGGTCGGTGTAGTGGCTGATGTAACTCCTCCCCCCTTAGTGTAGAGCGATGGCCACAGCGACGACGTTGGGGCCGGAGCGATGTTAAGTAGGGCCGTACGGTGGGTTAGTGTCTTCTTCGCGAAACTTGCTGCTATCAGGATTGTTATCGTTGCAAAAATTATTACGCTTGGTATTGCGTAGTAGTGGTGTATCGATGTTTGCTTCTTAAAATGGCTGAATTCGGCGTAGATTTGTAGGTTTTCTTCTTTTAGTTTCTCCAGATTTAGTGTGGATTCTGTTGCGTTTGCGTGGATGATGGTGTTTGCGAGAGGCAGTATGTGGATCTCATCCCAGAATGTTCTAGGGTCGTCTTTATATGTGATGCCGTTGATTTCTACGTTGCAGTTTTCGTGGTGTAGGAGAGCGGTGTTTTTGATTTCTGTGGTTCTTGAATTACAGTTGGAATTTACTTTTGTGGTTGGTGCGTTGATGAAAAGTATGTAGTTCGGTGCTGGTTTAGTTATTGAGTGTATGACTCCAACGTCGCGTAGGGTACAGTGAGTTGCTGTGTTGTTGATTATGTTCTGGATGCATTCCGAGTTGATTGGGTTGGGTTGAGCCTCTTGTTCGCTGCAGTAGTATGTTCCTTCTATCTTGGGGCAAGGTTTATGGTAGTGTTGGATGCTCTTTTTGTATATATTTATGTAAGGTTCTGTTACAATTACTTTGGTTTTATTGATGGGTAGTGGTGTGACGTGGAATAGGAGGTATTTTTCTTTTTCTGCTATTGGGATTTGTATATTGAAAATTATATTTGAGCCATTGTAATACGCTTGTAAACTCAAGAATTCATATATTTGTTCTTCCGAGGTTGTTCTTATGTCTTGTTCGTTTAGCTGGGTTTCTATTTCTGTTAATTCTTGAGTATTTAGTAAACTTCTTGGGATTATGTTAAGTCTACTGAACATAATAAGATCTGCTATGTTGCCTAAATGGTTGGTCAGTAAGTCAATATTATAATTAATCCGGTTTAGATATTGTATCTCTACTATCGAGTCCTCATTTTTCTTAATTTTATTCCCTGTCGACTCCAAGTAGTTTGCTATTGTAGTCTGTTCTTGGTTGATGTGTTGTGTTAAGTCTTCAAATCTTTTTATCATTTGAGAGTTAAGTTTGTCCTGGTTATTTGCTATGACGTTGAGGCGGTCATTGTTTGCGTGTAGTTTCTCTATCTTGTCGTTAATCCGCAAAGCGTCGTTTGCGTCCATGTTTCCCGTAATAAATTTAATTGTTGTTCCTAACCCATTTATTATGCCTCTTTTATTCCTACTCGGTTTTAATGCATTCAGTTTATGTTCCAACTCTATCAGTTTTAGCCTTGTAATTTGCGTTAGAGAGGTAAATGGGGAGTATTTATCGAAATTGTTAAGCGCCTTAGTTATATTTTCTATATTTGATGTGTAGTCATCTAATTTTATAACATGGATTAGGTTGTTGTGTCCCTTAATAAGTCTCGACTGTCCCAGTTGTAAGGGTAGGATTGTTTGATTGGGCGGTAAGTTGTGGATTTCTATGACCTGGCCTGATGTCAATGTCAGACTGTAATGAGATGTGTAGTGAAGTTATTTCTCAATTTATTATTATTATTATTTTTTTTTTTTTTTTTTTTTTTTTTTTTTTTTTTGACTTAGACATATGTCGGAAACTAGTGGTTTCCAGGTTATAGTTTTTTTTTTTTTTTTTTATGTTATAGGGACTGTATCTTCGATAGATACGCATCTTCGATAGATGCTTGTTTTATTTTATTTCTTTATTAATTTATATATATGATTTAGATGTATCTGCGATAGATACTCATCTTCGATAGACGTGCCAAAGTTGTGTCCTACTTATAACTATGAAAATTGTAATTAATTTTTTTTTTTTTTTTTATAACTAGTTTGTTCTGTTTCCTCAGTTTGCCTTTGTGTATTTTTTTGTTTCTTGTGGTCGTTATAGTGACTTTGTTGTTCTTTGCAACTATATGTTTTGAAAATCTGGGCGTTAGCTTATTTCGCCTCGCTTCTTTTCGGAATACGATTTGGTTTTCTGCCCTACTTTCGGGGCTTTCTCTGTTTTTATTTAAGTTTTCGATTCTATTGTTTGTGATTCGTTCGACTTTTTCTTTTATTTTTGGGTATAGTGTATTGAGAAATTCATTTAATTTGTTTAAGTAATCATGGGGGCTGCTTTGTTCTGAAATTTTAAATTTATATGGTCTCCCAAAGAAGAGTTCATAGGGGGTGTGTTGGGTTGTAGAGTGTATGGAGTTATTGTAAGTTATTAGGGTTTCTGACCATATATCATTATGTTCGGTTGTTAGTTTGAGCTCTTTTCTTTTTTCTAGGATCAACCTGTATATTTCCGTCAGAGTTGAATGTACTCTCTCAACAGGGGAGTTGCTACTAGTCTGTTGAAATGAAGTCATGTGCAATTGGATTTCGTGTTGCTCACAAAATTCGTGGAAGATTATCGAATTGAATTCAGAGCCCTGATCGCATATTATTTTACTTGGAATACCATTATGGGCGATGTATTCCTTTAATGCCCTAAGGACTAGTATGCTACTTCTACTTGGGAGGGTGTAACCGGAGGCGAATTTTGAAAACTTATCTAGTATTGTTAGGATTTGGTTGTTGTTTATACTGTAGATGTCAAGGTGGACGATTTCGAGCGGCTTCGAGGGCGTTTCTGGTACCTCGTAATTGACTTTTGGTGGGTTTCTATCATATTTGAGGCACTTACACCTTTCACAGTTGTTTAATGTCTTTGTGATTGTTAATTTCATGTTTGGGAAGTAAACTTTACGTTTTAAGTGAAGGTACGTTTCGTCGATTCCTCTGTGATTCGACTTCTCATGATAGTTTCTTATGGTTTGTTCTTGTTCGTCTGTGGACCTAATGTCTTTTAAAATTTCGGTGCATCGAATGATGCGGAATGTTTTACTGTGGGAGAAATATTTTGAAAATACCGATTGTACAATTCTAAAGATGTTATCATTGGTGTATATGGCCGTGATTTTGTTGGGTGCCATGTATTCTTTGAATATGGTTATCATTGTCTCCTCGTTAATTATCGGTCTTCTAATGGTTCTTCTCTGTCTATTGCGAAAGATTGTCTCTACTGTCATTGGTGCCCCTTTGTCCTTTTCTTCTAATATCAATTGGAGGTTAAACTCGTTGAGAGGTTTTTCCGATATTGGAATCCCGTCATTTAAATTTTCTTCATTACTATGGATTGTAGCGACTGTTCCCTCGTTTGTATTAATTTCCTGAAAGTCGCTGTTCGGATCTCTAATTTTGATTCGGCTTAAAGCGTCAGCATTGGTATTAGCTTTTCCTTTCTTATATACAATTTCATAATCAAATTCCTCGAGCTTTAATCGCCATCTAACAAGTTTTGAATTGGGCTCCTTGAGGTTCATTATCCAAGTTAGGGGCCTATGGTCTGTGACTATTTGAAATTTGCGGCCGAAGAGGTATGGCCGGAAGTACTTTGTGGCCCAAACGATAGCCAATAGTTCCTTCTCGATTGTGGAGTAATTGATTTCGCTTGTGGAAAGTGTGCGGCTAGCGTAGCATATGGGTCTGTCGCTGCCTATGTGGCCCTCTGATAGGATGGCTCCTATCGCGAAGTTGCTCGCATCTGTAGTCAGGATGAAGGGCTTTTGAAAGTCTGGGTGTTGTAAAATCGGGTCGTTAGTTAGGATGTTCCTACAAATGGTGAATGCCGTTACATATTCGTCGTCCAAGGTTATTTTGGCTCCCTTCTTTAGACATTTCGTTAAAGGTCTAGTGAGTTTTGCTAAGTCTTTAATAAATTTTCTATAGTAGCTGACAAGGCCTATGAATGCTTTTATTTCTGTCCGTGTTTTGGGGAGCGGGAAGTTTTGTATGGCGTGAATTTTCATTGGGTTGGGTTTTATGCCCTCGGGTGTTATTACGTGGCCCAAGAAGGCAATTTCTTTCCTTAGGAATTCGCATTTATCCATTTGGATCTTGAAGTTGGAATCTCGAAGCTTATTGAAGACGAGTTTAATACTCTCTAGGTGCTCTTGGAGTGAAGTGGAGAATATAATGATGTCGTCCAAGTAAACTAAACATACTTTTCCAACTAATTCCCTAAGAACGTTGTCCATCACTCTTTGAAACGTTGATGGAGCGTTCTTCAACCCAAATGGCATTCTGAGGTACTCATAATGCCCCCCCTCAACCGTGAATGCCGTTTTTTGTATATGACCTGCGTCCATCTCTATTTGGTGGAACCCGCTTGCTAGGTCCAATGTCGAAAAGTACATGCAACGCCCAAGTTTGTCCAAGATTTCGTTTATGTTAGGGATTGGGTACCTGTCTGATATCGTTTTCTCGTTAACCTTCCTGTAATCTATCACTAGTCTCCATTTTTGTTTGCCGCTGGCATCGGACTTTTTAGGTACGATCCAGACTGGCGAACTCCATGGTGAATAACTATGACGGATTATACCCTGCTCTAACATGTTTTTGATTTGTCGTTGCACCTCCTCTTTGTGTACGTACGGATATCTATAGGATTTTGTGAACGTGGGGGTCTCGTCCGTCGTATTTATTCTGTGCTTTATTTTATTTGTGAATGTGAGTTTTTCGCCTTCTCTATAGAAAATGTCGCTATGTTCCCTGCACAACTTTAGTAGTTGTTTCCGTTCTTCTGCGTTGAGGTGGTCGGTTCGTACCATTTTCGCTACCTTTACTGGTTGCGTCTCTTCACTTCCCGATGTATAAGTATGGTTGTTGATTTCGACAAAGTTAGAAGCAGTATAGAGTTCCACTTTTAATGGATTCTCCAGGAGAACTTTCTCTTCATTATAGGAGTGGTTGGTTATTTCGATTATACTATACCAGTCTTTGGCACTGTATAATCCTTCTCTGATGGAAAGATTAGGTCTGATTTCAGTTGCACTGACAAGAATATCACCCTCTTTGATATCGACTGGCAGCTTCGCCATAGCTTTGGTATATGGTGGAATTGTTACCACCCCTGACGTCAGGTTTGGTTTTAGTTGTATTTGGTTGATCGCATTGGTTGTTGTCAGAGTTTGGTTTGTTAAATCTATTTTTGCTCTTAGTAGGGTGAGTATGTCTAGGCCCAAGAGGCCGTCGAAATAGTTATGAAATTTGAAGATGAGAAAATGTAGGGATCCCGTTTGGTTAAATTCTGAAAAGACTGGTAGTGTTGCTTTTTTGTTTAAAAGGTGTTTACCGAAGGCTGTAGTTATCGTAATCGGTTCGCAAGGAATTTGTTTGTTATTTGGGATATACTCTGGGTTAATAAATGAGGTTGAAGCGCCCGTATCCAGAAGGAATTTGAGGGGTCTTCCGAAAGGAGAGGATATATTTATATATGGTAACGTAGCTCCATGTTTATTTAATTCTATATATCCTGTCGGACCCTTGAGGCTGAGTTGCAAAAATTCTGGTTGTCCTCGATATTTGTGAGGTTGTTTGAATCCCTTTCGAAATAAGAGTCTAATGCTTGTAAGTTTGGACCATTTGTGTGATTTATTTCCTCAAAATTGAAATTTGAATTATTTGGATTCCTGATTTGCATACTTTGGTTAGTTTTTATTCTTTGTGGGTTTGGGTATCTGGTGTTTGTGTTTCTCTGGTCTGTTCTCTGAAATCTAAATGGGTTCTGTGGGGCGTCCTTAATCATTCTGTTGTCTTGGTAAGAGGTGTATTGCGGTCGCGGAGAATTATTTAAGTATGTTCGATTGTACTGTCTTTGTTGGGGGTATGCTTGATTGTAATTAAATTGTCTTGTCCCATATGTCCTGTTCATGTATGGTTGAAAATTAAATGGTCTATTTGTATTCGGTCTGTAGTTTGGGATTGGGTTCCCGTATTGTTGGTTCCTTCTTTGATAAGAGATGTTCTGTTCTTTTAAGCAGTTTGCGAACGCCAGTGCTAACGAGTCCGGTTGCATTGCTCTGACTCTAGAGCCCAAAGGTTCCTTTAGCCCGGTCAAAAACGAGTTTAAGGACATCTCTGCAAAGAGGTCTTTCTTTGCGTTTATAACGCTCTGTTCCTTTTCTTGTAAAAGTACATTGTTACACAAGGCGGATTGCAGTTCGATGATCTCACTGTAAAATTGTTCCACGGTTTTCTCAACTTGTTTGGTGTTATGCAAATCTCTTATCAAAGAGGTTTCTGCCCTCTTATCTGAGTAGTGTAATATGAGGTTGTTCTTAATATTGTCCCAGACTAACGGAGTCCCATACATATTTAAAATCTCGTTTGCCTGTCCTACTATCTTGTTGCGGATTGCCCTGAGTAAAATTTGTCCGAATGGTGTGTTGTCTGTGCCTCTTATAAATAGGAGGAGCTCCTCCACATTGTTTATGAACTCGTATAGGAGTCTTGGATTGCCATCGAACTTGGGCAAGTCCTTGATAGCATCCGGGATTCTTAACGAATCAAAAATGTCTGTATGGGAACTGGGTTGTGGTTGGCTCATTGTTACAATGTTCCCTCTAGTAATTTCCTCAGGAATAGAAGATAGGCTTTTTGAGAATCGCCGTAAAGAATAGGGGATTAAGAGGTTCCGTTTGGGTTTCTGTACTTTGTTAGTAGGTTTAGGCATGTAGGTCTGGAAAATTTGCAGTTAATTAAAACACTTTCTTCCTTGTCACTTCACTTTTGCTTTATTACAATTTTTCTTTATGCTTATTTATTGTTTTATATTCTGAGCACGACACTACCACTTACATGCATATGATGATCGTCAGTTTGTGCATCTTCCAGGGGTAGTCTTTATCCAGGTGGTTCTCCGGTGGTAAGGGATAGAAATCCTCCAGTCGCTCCAGTTGGTTCAGCCGCTTATTTGTTCACTGTTTCTCTTTTTCTGTCTGTTGAAAGGCTTCTTGATTTTTGTTAGTTCGCTATTTTTTCAGTTTGAACTATGCACTTTGTTTTACTAGTTTTTCATTTGGTTTTGGCAACAACCTTGTTTTCTCTCTCACAAAATATTGTTCGCGTTGTTTTATTTGCGTTGCGGCACTGTAACTGGAAGCGATTGTCCACCGCGGTACCGACTGCGCCAGTTATAGTTCAGGAACACTCGAACTCCAAAAAAAATATAATTTCAACAAGACCAGCAGGCCTAATTAAAACACGACCGATTGACTTTGATGTAAAACTGCAACTGACTTTATTCTTTTGCGTTTACAAATTTGTCGACTTAAATTATGCTTGCAATTATGCTTACAACTATGTTTACAATTTGTTTACAATATATTCTAGACGTAGTGTCAGCGTTGTCCCCGTTTTGTTGGTCAGCGGTTGTTGACTCGGCGTACGTTCATTGATACGGCAGTTGGAAGAAATCCAGCGTCAGCGTTTCGGTCGGCGGTTGTTGACTCGGCCGTGCGGTCATCAATACGGCAGTTGCAAGAAATCTGGTGTCAGCATTTCGGTCGGCGGTGGTCTTGCTGCCGGTGCGTTGACCGATATAGTGGTTGGCAGGAATGCAGCGTCAGTGTTTGTTGGTACGTTGGGGTTTCGGCGGGGGAGTCGTCGACGTGGTGGTCGGTGTAGTGGCTGATGTAACTCGCGCGCTGTACGTGCGAGCCGCGCACTAGTGGAGTGTGTCAGTCGGAAAAGAGGCCGAAATCCGGTAGTCTTCTTGGACACGACGAGACTACTTCCCCCCCTGTTTTCGAGGGTGCTGAAGACGATGGTGCTGAGGAATTTGCTTTTTGGGCGGGGGAAGACCCTCAAAAGGGTTAAAAACCCCCTTTTTACGCCCATTATGGTAACAAAACACATCTATGGAAAGCTTTTGTAAGGCAATATGGGTAACAAACGATTCAGCGTGTCATTCCGGCAAACATAGGCTATAATATAATCGGCCCCTAAATTAGCAGGTGGTAGTAACTTCCCCCACCCCCTCGAATACGAAAACTCAGTTTTAGACTCAGGACATGCCCCCGAACACACCCTCAAAATTTCAGCCATTAAGTATTTTTTTTTAGTAAATGGGATTTATTTGTCTCTATTTACTGTACTACGCGTGGAGTCAGCAGAATTGGGCAACGCAAGGTGTTTCGGGTTGCAAGGTGCTTCGGTTGCATTTTGAGTTGGAGGGAAAGTGCGCACGTTGCAGTGCCGCGTGATGTGTGCCGTAACGGGTGCACCGGCTGTGTTAACTCCTCCCCCTTCAAATATCTGCGTCCCGCAGATTAAGTGTTGTTAGGCGTGGTGGTTTAGCGGGGGATGCCGTGTGCTCGATTATGGGGTATGTGTGAGGGATGTTCAGATTCCTCGTGAGATATTTCCATATTAGTAGTAGTAAG
Organism: Melieria crassipennis; assembly: GCA_963668005.1. Lineage (NCBI taxonomy): Eukaryota > Metazoa > Arthropoda > Insecta > Diptera > Ulidiidae > Melieria > Melieria crassipennis. The sequence goes on along the minus strand of OY764963.1, from coordinate 31,146,300 downwards.
TAGTAGTAGTATTTCCATATTATCAGCGAGCAAAGAATTATTATCGTGACGATAATTAGTCGGTGGCTAATGAAAAATTTGATTTAATCTGCAGATCCTGAAGCCCGTCGATGTTCTTCAGGCTTAGCTGATATAAATAGCTTACGTCTATCTTGGGGTTACTTTTCGTGATGTTGGAGAGGATCGGGGGCATTATTAAGGGGGAACTATACCATTTTGAGTGTTTCTTGAGGGCATTTTTGACAATTTTTTACTTGCAAATGAATACCAATAGACGGATGAGGTTTTTTGTAAATGAAAGAACTTGTATTAGTGTACAAAATGGAATTTTTTTATCCATCCACCCCTCATCCCTCTCCTCCCACAACTCCTCGAAGTTACGATCTCCTTGTTGCAGCGTTCCGCGGTGGTCACGATTGAGCCTCTGGGATTTATCTGAAAGTCAAAATTGTTTCACCATTTTGAACTATAGGTTTGTCGCTCGTCATTAACGGATGGGATTTTTAAATTTAAAATTAAAAAAAATGGCGGCCGTTTAAAGTAAAAATATCTATTTTTGACTGAAAATTTGGTTTCAATAAGGCGGAAAAAATTTGCAAATTGAGATATCAAAAAAAGCATCCGTTAATGACGAGATACTACCCTTAGCTTGGAATATACGAGATTTCAAGTGAATCCGTTGAATTGATTCCGAGAAATCATGACCACCGACTTTGAAAACATGATTTCGAGAAAAACGGGTTTAAAGTTTTGAAATCAGTTTACACTGGCCTGACCGCGCTAGGGAAAAGCCTCATATCTCAACAAATTTTGCGAATTTTGCCAAATGGCTTTGCAAACACATTCTCAAGGGTTTACTCTAATTAATTAAGCAAAAAAAAATTTCGATTTTCAAAACCGAAAAGGTATACTCCCCCCTTAAAGTTTTCACATAGGTTCGGGTTGAAAAGAGCTTGTCCTTTATCAGCACCGACTCGTTCTGAATTTGGATGATGTTCCATTTAGATTCCTCGAGTAGTTTCCTGACGTGACGGGGCCAAAAAAGTTGTTGAGAAACAGTGTGTCTTCTTTTATTAGTTCTACAATTTCTTCGGTGTTTGACCTGAGGGAGCATTCAGCGTCCTCTCCCCTCAGGAGGTTTGACACGCAATCGTCGTCAGCCAGTTTGACGAGTCCAGATTGGTTGCATATGGTTGTGTTCCTCATCCGCATACAACGACCAGAGATTGCGAACGATTCCTTCTGATTAACGACCATTTCCGTATAATTGATGTCGACCTGTTTCCCATTTATTGCCGCTGGACATATTAACAGGTGATTGTACGAATCGGTGTGTACTTTTGGCAAGGATATTACATATAGCAGCGTCGATGGCTTTAAGAGGATTGAAGATGTTGCGTACTCCAGGGCTTTTATTTCGTTGGCGTAGGGCAAGGTCTCAATTTCTGACAAAACCGCATTGATTTCCTCATCGTCCATTAGGTTGGTGTTGACGATGCCCTTCCTTGCCATCTGGTATGCTCGGACTATTTCGTCTACCTTTTCTTTTACGATCCTGGTTTTCTCCAGCAGGATCTGCTCGAACCTTTCCGAAGCCTTGCCGCTGACATCATTGTAAAACAGTTTGGCTAGCTGGTTATATTTTTCTATTGCTTCGTTTGTGACATTAAAGAGTCTTTTGTTAATTTTGTACTGCTGGTCATTGTTTTCAAGTATTTCGTCCTCGCTCTTAAGGACTTTGTCCCAGTCAGTGGCATCCGGGGAGCCGGAGACCCATTTCCAGGCAGATCCTATCCAGTTGATGGAACGCCCCGATCTTTGTTTTTTCCCCCCTAGCTCGCGTAGCCCTCTTTCTACCTCGTTGACGTAGAAGAGAATGATGTCCTTCCTTTCGGTCACTTAAACATCTTTGACGGCTTCTTTTATTTCTCCCACCAACTCTTCGTAGTGTTGTAGGTTCATGACGTGCACCAGGTTGAAACACGTTTAGGCCGCGCACCGCCGTCATAATCATCGTAATCGTTCTGAAACATGTTGTATCTATTTTATTCTTACTTGCAAACAATTGTTTGATTAATTTGAGTGGACTTCTTCTTCCTTGTCCTAAGGCATCTTATTCATATGCAATTCCTTAAGTTTTTTTGATTGATTTCAGTTTCAATGTGAATATTATGTAGTGGTTTTTAGTTTGTAGTTTTTCTTATTTGCTAAAATATTATTTGCTTAAAACATTGAACCTTATGTTTAAATGTTTTATATATATATTTTTTTTTATTTTACTCATGCGTTTATTGATTTATTTATTATATTTTTCCTTTCATTTTATTAGTTAAATGTGTTTTTTTTGTTTTTGCTAATTTGGGCTTTATGGATTTTTCCTCTTCCTTTTGCATAGTGTGTTTTTTCTTTTCCCTGTTGCTTCTTATGGCCAATTCATTTCTTTGTGTCTTTTACTTTCTTTGTGTTTTTTACTTTCTTTGTGTTTTTTACTTTCTTTGTGTTTTTTACTTCCCCTGTGAACAGCCGCCCCCCCCCTGGTACCCTGACTACTTCTGTTACTTTTGTAATTTCTTGTTGCTTGGTCTATGTTTTTAATATGGCTCTTGTGGATTCTCCTTCCTTCCCGGGTCACTACAGTAACCTTGTTATTCCTAGCTACTACGTCCCTCCTAAATAGTGGTTTTGACTTTGGTTTTATCCCTTTAACGGCGGTGTAGATGATTTCCCCTCTCCTATAGATTTTTGGCGTTGTCCGTTTCGCGTTTCTGCGGAGATTCTGTAATCTTTGGTTCTTTTCTATGAGACCCTTCAAATTTTCGTTGACGACTGCCCTTAAATCAACTATGTTCTGGTAGTTTATTCTCTGTGTCCTGTTAAGAAAAATGTCAGGGGGTTTTTTGCGTGTTACGGAATGTATGGTATTATTATATCTGTCAACGGCAATGCCACCAACTCCCTCGTGTTCAGGTCCGCGTACTCTCTTTTGAGGCAACGGTAGATTTCTAAAATAGTTGAGTGGAATCTTTCCACCTGCGCATTAACCTCACTTTTGTGTATTGCGGTCCTATAGAGTTTAACGTTCAGTGACCTGATGAGGGTCAGGATTAGGGGGCTGAGGAATCCCGTTTCATTATCGGTGACAAGAACTTTCGGTATTATAAAATAGTGTAAGGCTATTATGATTTTATTCCTTAGATGTAGCGCAGATCGATCTTTGACACGGAAAAGCTTTCCAAAGCTTGGAGAATTTATCCAGACAGCTAATGAATTTTTCATCCTGTATTTCCACTATATCCATGTGCAGAATTATACACGGGTAATTGGGATGGGCGTGGGTTGTAAAGAGGGGATAGGGGGATGTCGGTCATATTTATTAACGTTACATATTTCACAATTTGCGGTGTATTTTCTGATCAGGCTACTTATTTAGGGGAAGTAGTAGGATTCAAGTATCTGCTCTCTATTTTCTTTCGCATTCCTGTGTGCTCTCTTATGTTCTGCCTCTATTATTGCGAATTTGCGCTCGTCGACCGTTACGTCCTCCACTAGCCTTTGCGTGACTCTTACCTTGTAATAACTGAAGTGCCCTAAATAAATTCTTTGTAATAACCCTAAATATTCTTCTGGGATTTTAATTCCATTAATTATTTTTGGGCGGAGCCTCTCTTTCAGGACTCTTACGAGAATTTCTTCAGTTATAACGGGGATCGTCACAAAATTGCGTTGGAATCCGGGGTGGGGCTAAAGGTGGGAGAGCAATTCTCTTCCTATTCGAATTACTATTTGGTGGAATTAAGTCAGTATTTTCCTGTTCTGCGCTATGGACTGTCTCGTTGCATGTGTTGTCTTCACCTACGGTGATTGTAGTGGAACCACGTTCGTCGGCGTTTCCGTTGGTCGTCCCTCGCTTGCTGTTAGAGTACCTGATTCGCTTGAAGCTTGTCCTTCACTTGCTGTTAGAGCGCTCGACTCGCTTGGAGCTCGGCTTGCATGCGGCGAACCGGGTAAATGGTTAATCTGAGTTTCAGCCGGGGAAAGAGCGTCAGCAACCACATTAGATTTACCTGACTTGTAAATCAATTGGTGGTTGTATTCTTCGATTCGCGATTTCCACCGCTTTAGCTTCGCCTTGTAATTCCTATTACCCAACGCAAACGTTAGCGGCTGGTGATCTGTGAAGATGTTGACCTTTTTTGCTCCATAAAGATAAGAACGAAGGCTATCCAATGTCCACACTATGGCTAACATTTCTTATTCGTCAGCTGTGTACGCTTCCTCTGCTTTGTTTAGGGACCTGGATACGTAGGCTGTCAGTTTATCCTGATTATCCTGCTCCTGGGACAAGACGGCGCCTATCGCCACGTTAGAAGCGTCGGTAGTTAGGTTAAAGGGTTTGTTGAAGTCGGAAAGGCTAGCACTTCGGATGACGTTCCTTCAGATTGGTAAACGCCCGGAGAGCAGCCTCGACAAGCTCAATTGGCACCTTCCTTGAGGTGTTGGCCTTAACTCGTGCAAGTTCGCCCCTGGTGAGATTCGTTAGTGGTTTCGCTACCTTAGCGTAATCACGAATGAACTTCTTATAATAGGAAGTCATTCCCAGGAAGCTTTTCAAACCCTTTAGGTTCGTTGGCGGTAAAATGTTGTTGATCGCGTGAACTGTGTTTGGGTCTGCCTTGATTCCACTTGCCCCACGATATATCCCAGGAACTCCACTTCAGACTTCATAAAGTGTGTCTTATCTAGATTAATTTTGAGGTTGGCGTCAGAAACACGGTTGAGGATTATCTCGATGTTCCGAATGTGTTCATCCTCATTGGTGCCGTATACGATTATATCGTCGATGTATACGTAGCAAATCCTCCCGATGTATTCTTTTAATACATCGTCTATCATTCGCTCAAATATCGCCGGTGCGTTTTTCAACCCAAACGGTAGTCTGAGAAACTCAAATTTCCCATTCATAGTCGACGACACGGTACTGCCGTTCGGCTTGGGCTTCTTCGGCACTATCCAGAGCGGCGAATTGTAGGGGCTTTTGGAAGGTCGTATAATTCCCTCAGATAACAGCTAGTTAATTTGTTTATGCACTTCGCTACGCATGCAACTAGGGTAGGGGTAGCTTTTAGTGTACACCGGCTCGCTTGTTGTGGTCTTTATCTCAGCCCTGACCGAGGTTTTGGCGAGTTCGCTGTTGGAAATCGGGCCAAACAGTGAATTGCGGGTACGGACTATCTCAGCTAGTTTCGTCTTTGCCAAACTTGAGACTTCTTCACCGATGGTTAAGTTTACATTTTCTGAACACTGAGCCTTCAAGGGAATTTTTATGTCTGGTTTCAAGATGATGGCTTCCAATTCCCTTAAGGAATCGTCACCAATTATACCATCAAAGGTCTTCAGGCCGGGGAGGACGTAGAACGTTAAAATGGAGTATATAACTAAATTTTGAAAGAATTTTCCACAGAACTTCTGGCGGATTTCTATATTGCCTGCGGCGGACTGAACGTTGAAGGGGTTAATTACCGGACGGTTATGCTTATTAACTAACGGACTGACAAAGTTCTTATTCGCAACAGTGTCTATGAGAAACTTCAAGACCTTACCTTCAGCAGTCACGTACTCTAAGTAAGGTACGCTACTGAGGCGTTTCTCGTAAAATTTATTTCTTCGTGGCCATCCTCCTGGTCTTTCGATTCCTCATTATCATTTGTTAGGTGGAAGATCAGCTGCCGGTTGTTGGGTTGCCAGCCTTCCTGGGGACGATTCATATAATTCACTTGTCGGGTTTGTATGGATCTAGCCACCTCCATTTTTTTCGGTCCAGGCCTTGGTGGAGGGCTTCCTCCAGATTGCAATGGGCTGCGGTTGATTGGAGTCTGATCGTTTGACCAGTGGCGGTTGTAATGGAATGGATTCCTTGGAAAGGGTCTATGAGGAATTCTTGGTGGAAGGGATGGTCTGGAAGACATGTCGTTCCTGGGTACAGTTACTACATTAGTGGAATGCGGTCGATGCAGCACGGTGTTACGGAAACTCAGATTTTGAAACTCGATGCTTTGATGCTTCCCCATTCACTCCTCTAAAAACATGGAGTGCCCTATTCCTATAGGTATCTATCAAAACCGAAACAGTTTTTTGGCTATAGGACTCGGTTTTAATTTTGTTCACAATCAGGGAAAACTGGTGATTCACGGAGGCGTAGAACTCGTCTAGCTTCGAGTTTTTCTGAGAGAACTGATTAAGCTGGTGCTCCAGCGACCGAATATCTCTCTTGTCTGCATAATGAAGAGATAGACATTCCTTGATAGTATTCCAGTCTTCATCGAAGATATTATAGGACACCAGAGCAGTGTCGGCCTCCCCGCGAATTTTCTGCCTTATGCTCTGTAGGGTAGCACGAATAATTGGTTTATCTCGCACTAACTCGTAGTCATGGAGGATGCTTTCGACGCTGTGGATCCACGACACGTACTGCACCGGATTCCCATGAAAGGGTTGCAATTCCTTCACAGCGCCCGGCAACCGGCTTATAAGCTTCAGATCATCTTCATTACGAGGTCCACATAGAGGGGGAAGGACAGGGGTTCCAGGCAATTGGTCAGGGCTCGATGGTTGCTTCGCCTCCAGAGCGGCAATACGAGACTCGAGGGTATTCAAGGTCCCTAACTTATTCTCTATTCTCCCTAGGATTGAATTAACGTCCCCACTCGCACCATTTCCTTCCAGGGAGACGAGACGCGTCTCCAGATTGGTCAAGGCTCCTAGCCTTTTCTCGAAACGCCTTTGCGTTTTTTAATTATTGCTTTTCTGTATTTTAATAATCTAGTGTTCCAACTTACACTATGATAAGCCCTTTCATATCGCTGCAACTTTTTCAATTCCGTTTTCAGCAATTTTTACACCTGTATCTTAAGTCTTTTCCACTTTTGTCTTTGCACCTCTGTTTTTGACGTTGTGGTTTTCTTTTCAAATTTGCATTTTTATCTTCAATCTTTTCCGCTTTTGTCCTTGCACTTTTTTCCGATGCCGTAGTTTTCCTCTTTTTTTTTTTAATAACGCAATTTTAGTAAAAACAAGATTGGTGTTTGTTGGCTTGGAGTCCACCTGAGCGACATTCCTTTATTTCTGATCTACTGCTTCGGGAGCGTCGTGGTTGCCCCGTTTGGAAGCTAAAGTTTATGCTTGTCAGCGACCTACTAATGGCACGGCTAACTCCACCGTACGGTATCCTGGTCGCAAAGGTTCTCCGCTAAGCGGAATGACATGTCGTCTAACCATCACCGAGGATCATTTGCAGGATCTCAGCCAGCAGGTGGTTATACCCTGGAGGGTCCCGTAGGATTCGCAGAGTCGATCAGCTTGTTAATTTTTATTAATTTACATATTTATTTGTTCAATCCTGACTGGAGGGTCCCGTAGGAATCGCAGCCGGTATAATTGTTATATCCTGGAGGGTCCCGTAGGAATCGCAGGATTATTTAATTAGTTCCCATCGGGCAGCTGCTCGCGCTGGTAAATCAAAGGCCAAACTTACTTTTAATCCGTTTATTTAGTTTAAGCTCCCAAAACCAACTGTGACTTATTCTAATCAATAAATTAATACTAAGCCTCGGCATTGTTGCCGTTAACGTTGATTCAGCAGCGGCACTGCCGCCGGTAAACGTGGAGTCAGCAGAATTGGGCAACACAAGGTGTTTCGGATTGCAAGGTGCTTCGGTTGCATTTTGAGTTGGTGGGAGAGTGCGCACGTTGCAGTGCTGCGTGATGCGTGCCGTAACGGGTGCACCGGCTGTGTTAACTAGTATTTATTTATTTTTGTTATGTTTGCTTGTTTGTTTGTTCTTTATTTACTTAATGTAAAATTCGTTTGTTGAAAAAAATGCTTCATATTGTGATTTTTATTTCAACTAGAATGTTTCGGTTTCGGCCGATATTAAAAAACAAAACCGAAATTCGGTTTCGGTCTCGGCCCAAAAAAGATGTTTCGGTCGGACACTATACATTTTTTCCTTCTAATTCGTTCTTTTTTTGTTTTGGTTTTTTATATCGCTTCCCAATATTCTATATTCTTAGAGCTCCCAGTTTTATACTTTTCATATACTTTTTTATATTTTAAGACATAAAGCCTTTTCTTGCCATTTTTTTATTCTTTTGTATACGTGTTACTATTTCCTACTCCCATCACCGTTTTATTTAAGGGGTGAACCAGAAAAATTTTAGAATTTTTACGCTTCCAGCATACGAAAAAGACAAGAGTTAGGAGCCTGGTATTTTCGAGTGAAAGTATCTATAAATATTACAGTTTCTTGCTAAATTAGTGAATTGCATCTTGGATCTACTTTCGTCAACATGTCCAGCCCGCAAAAGTGCTGCCACAAGTTAATACTGGACATTTACTTGACTGATAAGACGAAGTCTAGACTAAGCATTGCAAGGGAAAGCAAAACGAGCGTAGCGACGGTTTATAATGTTATAAACAACTACAACGCGGGAAACTCAATCTACAGAGCCGAAGGATCAGGCAGAAAAAAGGGTCCAAGTAACCCAGAAGTGCTGAAAAAGGTTGTTAGCACATATTGGAATCGCCCCACGAGGTCGACTCGAGGTGTTGCAGCCTTAGCAGGCACATCGCAATCAACTGTGATGTGATATAAGCGAAACCAGGGATTAAGGACCTACAAACAGCTGAAAGTGCAAAGCAAAAGAAAAAATAGCGAAGACGCGGGCTCGAAAACTGTATGACAATTACGTAACCAAGTTCGATTGCGTGATTCTCGATGATGAAACCTACTGTAAGGCGGACTTCAAGCAGTTGCCTGGAAATGCCAATTTCACTACAAAGAATAAGGATGGAACACATAGAAAATTCTCTGAAGTGAAATACACCAAATTTCCAAAATGCTTCATGGTTTGGCAAGCTATTTGCATCTGCGGTCTACCGAGCAAGGCGTTCATTACGACATGAACAATTAACACTTGGCATGCGGGCAACGTATTTTTACGTTTTTTACAGTCTGTCACTAGAGCGCGGGTCACGTAAAAATACGTATTTAGTAGATTTGTGGTGGATACCCGCTAACCACCACAAATCTACGAAATACGTACAATTACATGTTCTGTGACATTATATGCGTGTTGTTTGCGTTGCTAGGCAACGCTTTGCATTTTTTCTTCCCACAAGTTCTGATTGTCGAGTTAGGCTAAAAACATATTGGAGCGGCGAGCAAAGCGAAGAGCAAAGCTTCGAGCAAAGAGTCAAACAAACATAGTGAGCCGTCGCTGCAAGAGTAATCAAAAAAATTATTCTATCCATCTATCCATAGTATAATAAAAAAGTAGTCTAACCTGAGAGAGTATTTCTAATGTATTTCTATTTTGTTTACAAAAATTGGCAGAAAATTTTATGAACAGAGTTTTGAAAGTATGTACAGACTTGCATACACAGCATGATCGTCCTGGCATGTTGGTTTACTCATATAAAAAAATACACACAATATATTTTAAAGTTATTATTTATAAAATTTATGTAAATATTTATACTTACAAAGTCATTTTCAGCAAATTCCAATATGAAATATTTTTTTTTCGCTTCACTTTGACTTTCAATGACAAAAAAAACTTACTACAAGACTCATATAATAATACTGCTAAATACAAAACAGCCGCCGTGGCTCAGTTGGTTAGTGCGTTGGACCACGAGTCGCAGGCAGCAACCTCAGGTTCAAATACTGCCTGTAATAACACCTAAAAAAAAAAAAATAACGGGAAAACTCGTTTTCTCTTTCGGTGGCTGTCCTCTCAGCTGGAAATGGCAAACCTCTGAGAGTAAAAATTGCTTATGAAAAAGCTCCCAACCTGCCGTTCGGAACCGGCATTAAACTGTAGGTCCCTCCAACCCGTGTACAAATTCACACGCACAACACGGGTGGTTGCGGGAAGCTAGGCCTTAGTCTCGCGTAAGCGGGCTGTCGTGCCAGTCAATTAAAAATTATATTAAATACAAAACAAATTGTATGAACTTTTTATAAATGGTATCGCATTTACTACGATTATGTTCAAATCAAAATGCGACCCGTTTTCTGTTGACAAATTTTGTACATCAAAAATGAAAGAAATTTCAAAAAATGTGTACTCAAAAGAGGGGAGAGTTCAGGTTAGACTACTTTATTATTATACTATGCATCTATCTATCTGTCTTCTGTGAAAATGGATTTAATTTGTGAAAACTCTTCATTAACTCTTAATTTCTTCCATAAAATTAACAAGGAATGAAAGATTCATGGCGAATTTCACCATTTATACCATCCACTGCGCGAGAGTCCTGAAAGGTTTCAGGCATATTTTCGTAAGCAAATGCCTACTTTTGATTATGTTATGCAAAAAATCAAGCATAAAATAATACAAAAGTGGACAAATTTTAACGAAACGTGTTGTTTGCATTTCTGCTGCAACTTCATCCCATTGCTTGTCCAGGACGTGACGGTTGTGGTGCATGGGATCTTTCTGATCCCATAATGCATTTTTTGCAAAATAACGCTTATTAACCCATTTTCGGCAGCTACCAGAAATAGCCAATATTTTTGTAATTCCTTTTAAGGACTTACATTTAGGACCTTAATCAAGAATATTTTTGGATTTTTTTTGTGTTTTTGTTTTTTACAAATTTTTTTATAAATTAATAAAAATTCAATTTCAAATAAAAACAAATATATATGTACATAGTTTTAGTCAAATAATAATCAAGCATGAAAACAAACAATTGTTGGCTTATATATGTACATACATGACGACTTCTGGCCAATCGTCGATTGTTCGACCACTGAAAAGTACGCGGTGCTGAGAGGTAAAAATATTTTCATAATCTTATGGATTTCAATTGATTGTGGTAATTTGGTCTTTAGGCTTCGTAAATAATCAATAATAAATCAATAATTTGAAAAGGATATATATTTTTCAGAATATTCAAAATATGACTAAAAAAATGCTTTTTTCGTGCCTTCGCCAACATCTCTAAATTTATCGTTTTTAAAAAAAATTATTATTTCGAGGGGTTACCAAAAGACCAAAGCTATATTCTGCATCAAAAGTTCAAAGATATAATGTCTAAGTGCAGAGCTACTATCCTTCAAATTGACTGGTCGAAAAATCGACCAGCGGCCGAAAATGGGTTAATGCTTCCACATTCATGTTTTTCGTGCACACACAATTTTCCGGAACAGAAATTTTCGATTTTCAAATCGAGCAAAGCGATGAAAACAAAATATTTTGAAATCGTCGCTTTGCTCTTTTCAGCTTTCTTCGCTCTGCTCGTCACTATGTGCGCTTCGATTCAAAAGCGTTGATTTGTTTTCGTCGCTTTGCTCGCCGCTCCACTATGTTTTTAGCCTTACTCAGTCTTTAGGCTTGATCAGTGCTGCCGAACGTACTACTAAAGTAGTGTTTTACTACTATTTCATCATCTATACTACAGTACTACTAGGCCGATTGTACTACTATTTTCTGTAATATAAGTTTTAGCAATTTAATTTTCATATTTTAAGTAAGGCTACTCGAAAAGAATATACAAATATGTTACCGAACTGAACATTGCCAAAGCACGAAATTTAAACCAACGTTGCCGTTTTTTATTTATAACAAATGTGTTTCCGTATGCTTCACTTTTTGCTGAATTTTTTGCAATCAAGCAAATAAGCTCGCCGTAGAGTTACCGTTGTGCGACTAAAGTGACAATTGCACCTTTTTTATGTTGCCAAATGCTGTTCGTACAATAGCTTTTGATGAAGTGTTAAACTTTGGAAACAGCACAACGGATGCGATACCCAAAAATGAAACTCGTGAAATAATAGAGTAATATTACTGTATTTAAATACAAAATAACTTAATATTTTTCCATATTCTTGTAAGAATCTTTTAAAATTTGGTAAAGACAATAAAGTGGTCATGGGACGTCGACGAGTCAGAAAACTTAAACATGTAAAAAACATGTAATTCGTAATCATTGGAATATCCTGATACAAGTGTATAAAATCGTTCAATTTCTCTTGGGCTTGGCATTTTTATTTGACCAGCGCAAATTGGGGCCAAATCCCGTTGAATTGTTAATCAAAATAAACTAATTATTGAATTTAAAAACTTAATTTTAAGTTTGCTCAAAATTATCCCATTCCCAATTAGCCATTTCAAGGTTGTTTGCTTGAAGTGCTAAAAGTAAAATTCGAACGATATTTGATATTAATAAATATAAGTAATTAAGTATTTTATCAAAGCTTTATAAACTTTTTCCATTGAAGTCCATCTAAAAAGAAGTATTAGTATTATTAAATCTGTTGTCAAAAACGATAATCGCTTATGTCGACTTAAGACATCATTGAGTCAAGGGTGCTTGGAAAGTATAAATCCAAAAAATTTATCTTCCACCCTAGTTCCCCTAATTGGAAGATTCTCACTTTTAATTGAAGAACAGAATGTTGAAGCTCTAGAAGAGGAATGGAGGGCATTGCTAAATTTTGGAACTTGAGGCAAGTTTCCAAAAAAAAAACAGTATTAGTGAATTTATTACCATGTTTATACGACGGTCCCATTCGATTCGCATTGACTCGATACGCTTTCGAGCCAGGTGTTTATACATTGATTTCAGAAGCGAATTGACTGCAGAAGGTTTGAAAAGTATGCTTTTATATTCCTATTTTTTGACGTCTGAATGAAAATTACCTGTTAGTGTTCCTTGTTTTTTAGTTGAAAATGCTCAAAAAACTGAGTGTACATCACCTGTATTGAGTCGATGCGTATTGACTGAAAGCGACTTGAGCTGTCGTATAAACGGGGTATATGTTTCCGCTCCTTCGGAAGTTTATTGGTACTGTAATTGCGTTTCCGCATAGTAGTCCGAAGTAAATTTAATTAAAGATTAGAAAAGAAACTGTTTACTAAACGCTACTCTCCACTCGATTTAACTTCGAAAAGTTTATTAGGGGAAAATTTTGCGGAAAAATGGGAGCCACCAAAAAAATTACTATATAATAAAAACATATAAAATTTGTTTATATACATATTTGTAACTGAATTACAGGTCTCCCTCGTATAGCGCGGTACTTCTAAAACGCGTTTTCGATATAACTAATTTTTTTTTTCATTATGTTTTTTAATTTTTTAAATAAAGTATGAATTTTGATTTTGAGTTGGAATGTACATACATCTTTAATTTAGTACCTATTTTATTATGGAAAAAGCTTATTGGAACATAACCCTAAAATTTATATGAAAGTTGTCTTCCATAACGCGAATCACATAACGCGGAATTTTCCTGGAACGTAACCACCGCGTTATACTAGGGAGACCTGTACATTGTTTTTTTTTACTTTTGTATAAATAAAATTGTTAATGTTTTGAAACTTAGGGCCGTTTTCTCAACTTACCTTTAACTTTAAAGTTCACTTTAGCGGGCCGATAAACGCATTTTCGTTTTCTCAACCGCTCGTTAAGCTATCCTCCCGATGAAACTTTTTTTTTTTTTTTTTTAATACGAGCCAACGCGCAGGGGATACCCCTATAAATGCGAGGCATTGCGCTGGTTCAGGAAGGATATATAGGTTAGGAGAAAGGATGTTGGGTGAAGAATTTGTGGACTCTTGCCTTGAACCCATCGAGATCATAAGTGCTGGGGAAAATATCTGCAGGGAGACCATTCCATAATCGCGCTGTACGGGCCAGGAACGAACCTTCTCTGTAGTGCGTAGTGCGCTGGAACATCGTTTCAACGTGGAATGCATGGGCGCCAGTGTTCAAACGGGTTGCCCTGGGGAATACCCGGAGTGATGGCAGCAAGCTGCTCATCTCCACTGAGCAATTACCGAAAAAGTACCGGTAAAATAACACCACACATGCCACGTTTCGACGATGTTCCAAGGAGTCAATAGAGCTGGATGCCCTACTGTCCCCTATAAGTTTAATCGCACGGTTTTGCACCCGATCGAGGAACTCCAAATGGGTTTTTGAAGCCCCCGCCCAGAGGTGCGAGTTAAACTCCATTTTAGGTCGGATATAGGTAGTGTAAATAATGCGGAGATCAGACGGAGTGAAATATTTTTTGCACCGCTTTAGGAAGCCGAGGCACTTGGCTGCTTCTTTCGACACGCCAAAAATATGATCGTTCCAACGAAGATCGTTCTTAATGGACATGCCCAGAACATCAAGAGCTGCCGATTCCACAATACCCACACCACCCATAACCAGGGATGTGTTGGGATGTGAGGAGACTCGCTTGTGGGATAACCGGCAACATTGGGTCTTGCGAGGATTAAAATCGACCCTGTTCGCTTGACCCCACTTGGAGATTGTTTGTAGGTCGCTGTTAAGTGTGTCATTCATACGGCGCCGTTCTCTCTCAATCTCCACAGAGCTGGGGCGCTTTGTGAAGGAGTATGAATGACAAATGGTGCTGTCATCCGCAAACGAGTAGATGGGATTCTTCGTCGACGACAATAGGTCGTTGATGAAGATAAGGAAAAGGGTTGGAGAAAGGACCGAACCCTGCGGCACTCCCGCGCTAAGGGAATGGTTTTCCGAGGCTATGCCGTCTATTACAACACGAATAGAGCGATCATAGAGGAAGCTCGTAATCCAACGCGAGAAGATACTACCGACACCATAAGCAATAAGTTTTGACACGAGTGCTTTATGCCACACCCGGTCGAAGGCCTTGGAAATATCCAATGCAACAACCTTGCTTTCACCGAGGTTTAGAATGCTATGGTTCCATTTCTCGGTGAGGACCGCCATAAGGTCTCCCGTCGATCGCTGTCTCCGAAAGCCGTATTGGCGGTCACTAAGCAGTCTATTGTGCTCCAGATATTTCACAAGGTTGAAGTTTACAATGCTTTCCATTGCTTTGGAAAGCACCGAGCAAATTGCTATAGGTCGATAGTTCGCAGGGTCAGTAGTCTTGCCTTTTTTGGGAACTGGTTGAACATTTGCCACCTTCCAGCATGTCGGAAATACACCAGTGGTGTATGACATGCTGAAAAGTTTACGTAATGGACAAGCCAGTGAGGTAGCGCACTTTTTCAAAACAAGGGCTGGAATGCCGTCCGGCCCTGAAGCCTTATTTACATCGAGATTGAGTGCCGATCAGATTGAGTGCCTGTTAAACTTTAAAGTCGCTGCTGGGCCGCCACCTGTGCTTGGACTTGCGCGATTGCAACGATTTCCAACGTCGGAACACGCCCCATTTGGCAGTAAAAGCATCAGCAAGATTTTGCCAGGCAAAATTCTTCTTTTTTCCTGACCGGTAAGTCAGGACCGGTAAGTTTCATCGGGAGGATAGCTTAACGAGCGGTTGAGAAAACGAAAATGCGTTTATCGGCCCGCTAAAGTGAACTTTAAAGTTAAAGGTAAGTTGAGAAAACGGCCCTAAGTTTCAAAACATTAACAATTTTATTTATACAAAAGTGAAAAAAAACAATGTACAGGTCTCCCTAGTATAACGCGGTGGTTACGTTCCAGGAAAATTCCGCGTTATGTGATTCGCGTTATAATTTTTCAAAAACAGCTGATTGCGCCGCCAAGTGCTGCCCATCGTAGACCAGTGTTGCCAAGAAATCAGACTTGTTAAATTTATATTTAACAGGCAGTTGAGAAAACGAAAATAGTTACCGGGCACTTTAAAGTGGCCTTTAGCTAAAGTGACCTTTGGAATGGAAGTGACCTTTAGCTAAAGGTCACTTTAGCTAAAGGTCACTTTATCGGTAAGTTGAGAAAACGGCCCTTAGTATCTGATTTAGTAGTTAAGAAAATATGCATTTGTACTACCAAGGAATATGAAGTGTATAGAAGGCGCATCTGAGCTCAAAAATTCAAATTTTTGATTGCGAGTTTCATAGAGCGGGGGGAAGCCACAAAATGGAAAGAGCGGTGCTAGCAGGAGAGCGAGCGCTTCAGTTTGCGCTCATTGGCTGTGCAAGCTGAAGCACACTCACCCAGCAAACACATATGAAATGAAAGTGCCGCACAGTGGCTGATTCTGCCGACGTAGGTTGCAAAAGTCGATTTTGTCATATTCGATTTGGGGTAAACTGTTATACTTGTCCGATAGATAAATGCTTGGACCTAAGAAATCTGAAAACCTTAACTAAATTGGACAAATAGTTTTGCTTGTAGAGCCCGTCAAAGTTGAGCAATTTTTAGAGTGTGAAATAATATCAGCAATTTGCACTTTTTCGGCAAAGCTGAAGTTTTAAAATACAGAAAAGAGCAAATTAATTGAAACTTTTTGCACCACCATCGTAAAAGAAGGCATTTGTAGTAAATAATTGAATATAAAAAAAAAAGTTGGTTGTTGTTGTTGTCTTTTCATAGGCACTCACTTGACGCATTGCTTTTATCACTCTTTTTGAACTTTCGATAGACTTTAAAAAAAAGGCCATACTTGCCACGGTTCCGTCTTTGGGAAAATTGTTCACTAGTCTTCTGTGAGTACTGCCCTGAAGAGATCGGGTGCCCGATTTTGCCCGACTGGATTTTACAGCGATTTTTCTGTGGCCACCTCGCGCAATTTTGTGCTTTCGGGTGCGTGCGTTCGAACAAGTTCGTCAAGATTTTGATAGTGAATCACTTACACGCGATTATAATCGTTGCCAGGGCATGCAAGTTTGGATTTTGGCTTCATTTAAGATGTGATACAAGCTTGCAACTCCATATTAAGTCGACTTTTTTTTGACGTATATTGCTGTAAGCTCGAAGTAAAGAGTACTTTTGCTAGATGCGCAGTTCGCACGTACGAAAAACAAGTTGGCTTTCATTTCCGGCAATCAGCTATCATGTATCCTTTGATGTAATGTTTTTGTTTTTAACAAAATACTAACACTGTGCCTGGCATAACATTTTTTTTTTTTAATTTGAGCAAAACTCAGTCAGTCGCCATTAGTCTTTGAGTTGAACCGCGCGAATGAAACAATTAGTTATTGAAAAACAAAAAGCAGACTTATAAGTATCTATGTGCACTATCTAAAACTCACTTATGTGTCTGGGCTGTTCAAAAATCCCACAACGCGGGAAAACCTAACAACTGTTTAGGTACCTGCTAGTACTAGAAGCTTAGTACCTGCTATTTGAATGCATATGCGAATCCTACTAATAAATAAAGGAGTTTGGAGTGAAGTGAAGTGAAGTTAGTTTCGAATTTAATTTGAACTAGACATCACTTCAACTCCGCCGCTGCAACTAAACCTAAGAAGAAGCACAAAGATGTTTTTGAAAAATTCGAAGCTGTTTGAAATATTTACCTACTACAAAAGAAATTGGTTACGTCGAAGGAAGTTGCCTGCAGCCAACATATCTACGACTAAAGAGAAGATATCCAGGACTTATCGCACTATGAAGTTGAAATGGATTGCGGCAAACCGTACCAAATTCAATTTTGTCCAGAATAATGAGGAGTGGTTGAAAAAAACAATTTACTTCGATGCATGTAGCATAAGCGATGACCAACCATCGACATAAAAGGCGGCAAAAGGAAGGCCGAAAAAGTCAATTCAGGACTGTGCGTCATTTAATAAAAAAGGAAGCTTATGGAGGCAACGAAAACAATAACTACCATCCACCTGTCAGAAGCTTTGATCATAAAATAAAATAAGGATCAGGAGAAAATGAAATGCGTTATAGTGGAAGCAGTTTTACCAGCAAGCCCGGGTCGTGTTAAAAGAATAAAAAACAGTATTCCCACCCCACCCAACGTGCTACCCATCAAATATAGTCATAATAAAACTTTAGCACTGTTTTTGTCCAAAGAAAAATTGACTTTTTATGTAAATTTTTCGAATTCTGGTTCTAATTTTGAAAGCGAAATTTATTAATTTTTATCTTTAAATTTGACTCTTTCAGCTTATTTCTTATTACTTTTCATCTTTTTTAATGCATTTTCATTAATTTTGCAACTAAAACTTATCATTGTTGCTCGCATTATTCTTATTTACAGTAAGCCGAACTTTGACAAAGTATTACGTAGCACCCTGTACTTCAATTGAGTTTATTTTTGAAAATACAATAGCGTGATGAATTTCTAATCAACAGCAAAAAAAATTTTCCAATTATCTCTATTCGTTCAGGAGTTATTAATTTTGCAACCTGAAATGACAAATTGAGCCACTGTGTGCCGCTTCACCTGTGTACACATGGGCGTATCAGTGTAGGGGACGGATCGGTATTTGCGCCCCTAAAATTCGAAATTCAATGTTCTGTAAATATATAGAATTCTATATTCTATTCTATTTGTATTCTATAGTATGAATTTTCAAATGTAGTTATGCTCGCCTCTAAATTTGTTCCTGGGTACGCCCATGTGTGTACATTGACTTGTTGGTGGCTGCTTTTGTCGCTCAATAATTTTTTGTGTGAATTTCTGCATTTATTTGTCGCCAGCAAAGCAATGACTACATGACGCGAAACTCGGAGGGGCCACGGTTGCTAATTCGGTAAAACCAGGCCCCAGAGTCGCAATTTCGGTAAAACCAGGCCCCAGAGTTGATTAGGATTCGTACAAAAAATTCGCCATACAAACGCCAGGGCAAGGGCTGCTGGTGCGTTCGATGTTTATTTGCAAATAAAATAATTGTTTTTTTTTTCTTTCATTCTGTAGTATGTTTATAGGAAATTGATTGCAAAAAAACGTTGTTGCTGAAAAACGTCATAAGTATGTTGCCTCCTGTTTTAATATGATTTTACTTCAGTTTTAGCTGACTGCCCTCAAAGCCTTATCGTTTGCATTGCTTGAGTTGCAGCTCTGCGTTTGAAAAGAGTTCAACTTGCCATCACTGTTTCTTGCTGCACTACACCTTTTCAACCTCAAAATGAGAATATGTTAATCCGTAATGAGAATGTGTAAGTTCATAATGTCAAATATAAATTCGTAATGGGAATGCGTTAGTTCAAAATGAGAAATATAAATTCATAATGAGAATGTGTAAGTTCATAATGTGAAATATAAATACATAATGGGAATACGTAATTCAAAATGAGAGAAGGAAAATTCAAATTGAGAAGCGTAAATTCAAATTGGGAAAAGGAAAATTTGAAATGAGAACTATGTAGTATAAGGTTTATTTTTAGAAACTTTTATTATATGATTTCAAAAATAATGATTTCAAAACATAATGATTTCAAAACATAATGCAAACAAAAAGTGCTTAAAAATATTTACATCCCTACGTTCATATCCTGTAAAGCAAGGCCATTTGCATGGAAAGTTGTGGTGTGCTGTACAGCTCTGGCACAATCTCCACCAGTAATGGTGTGCTTTGCATTATCAATTATTCCCTCAAGATACTGTAAACGTTGTTCGCATACTGCAGGAGCGTGGACATTAGGAATGCGCAAATTACACTTCACTTCATTTCTAATTTTCTCATTTTGAATTTACGCATTCTCAATTTGAATTTTCCTTTTCTCATTTTGAATTACGTATTCCCATTATGTATTTATATCTCACATTATGAACTTACACATTCTCATTACGAATTTATATTTCTCATTTTGAATTAACGTATTCCCATTACGAATTTATATTTCACATTATGAACTTACACATTCTCATTACGAATTTATATTTCTCATTATGAACTTACACATTCTCATTTTGAGGTTTAAAAGGTGTAGAAACGGCAACTCAATGAGACCTGAACTGAAGGAAAAAGCAACCGAATATCTGCTGACTTTAGCGTATGAAATAATTTATTTCTGCTTTTTGTTGGGACGGGTTACAATCAAAATTACTTAGACCAGTAGAACAAGGTGGTTCGCAACGCTATATTTACAGCAAATAAGAAAAGTTAGCACTTTAAGATGCAAACAATTGACTGGTAACCGGTGCTGTGCGAATGTTTGGGTAAAAAAACCCGTACACTATCGGACGATTGGAAAAAGCAAAAAATGGTCTGAAAATCATTTCTCCTCCGAGTTTCGCGTCACGTAGTCACTGGCAAAGGGACGCCACTTAGCCAGCGCAATGATCGCCGTTTCAGCGAACGTGATTCAAAACAGCGCTAATGATTTTTGTTCTTGTAGTTTTTTTGTGTTGCTGATTGGTTTTGCTTCAAATTCTTTTAGTCGGAGCCCGAAAAATCGGTATTGAGGCATATAACAGTTGGGCTGAAAAGTTCGTATCTTTTCTATGAGATGGCACCACTGGAATAAAATCCGTATTATTTTTACGTAGTACCAACCTTCAAAAGAAACGTGCATAAATTTTACAGCTGTCTGATTATTAGTTTGTCAGATACAGCATTTGAGTGAAGCTACTTTTGTTATTTTGAAAAAAATTGATAAAAAGGAATTTCGTGTTTTAATGAAACACTATTTTTTGATGAAAAAAAGTGCTACTGTTCCCAAAAAGTGGTTTGATGAGTGTTATCCGGACTCTGCGCCGGGCGAAGCAACCATTCATAAGTGGTTTGCTAAATTCCGTACAGGCCATATGAGCACCGAAGACGACGAACGCAGTGGACGTCCAAAAGAGGCTGTTACGGACGAAAACATCAAAAAATCCACAAAATGATTTTGGAAGATCGTAAATTGAGGTTGATTTCTTTCTTTTCATTTCCCTTTATAATTGTCATTCTTGATTATTTGTTTTTTATTGCTTGTAGCGATCATTAAAAAATTATTAAAAAAAATTAAAAAAAAATAAATTAAATTAATAATTAATTAATACTTAATTAATTAATAATTAATTAATTTTTTATATTAATTAATTAAATTAATATAAAAAATATTTGATATGATTTTTTTCTATTGATAATTCGTTAAAAGCTGTAAAGCCACAGATATTTTATCATTTTGAAAATGAAAAAATTAAGTTCAGAATTTATGAAATGACTTGTATAGCGTAATGGCGTAATAGCGTAATGGCGTGACTATATTTATATATACGGAAGAATTTAAATACACTAGATTTTTGGGTCGCGGTTAGGGAGTTCAAGTATTCAGTCAATGAAAATCCATTTAACGACCTGGTAAATTTAGTTTTTACTCTTCTTGTCCTATCGCTCAGCAATGCTGAAGGAAGTTGAAAGATCATTTTCCATGATGAACTTTATTAAAAACAAGCAAAGGAATAAAATTAATTAATTTATGTTAAACTCGCACTACTGTCAACACAGTAGGTCTCTTTGGCAGAGAATAATTTGTACGAATTTGTACAAATTTTTACTGGATCCTGTTTGTTCACGCCAAATCTCCAGTAACGAGAGAGAAACTGAGAGCGTAAAGTGACAGTTCATTTCGTGAGAACTTGCAAGTTTTTACTGGAGAAATTTTGTCCAGTAATTTTTAGCCAGTAAGAAGAAGAACAAGAAAAACATATGACTGGCTGCCATATGATCGAAATAATTTTTGCAAACTTTTGGAGGCAAATGGAACCTGCAAAGAATTTGTGCGTTCGCAAGCTGCTGACCCACAACCGTCTTGCCCAGCTTTACCCGCTGAAGCTGAAAGGGAAGAATCGCAGATTGAGCGCAACGAACTATTTGCCTTTTGCATTAAATGTATGATTAACCCTTTCAGTCACAATGTCCAATATATTGGACTACAGCCCATACAATTCATACAGGACGGGTTTATTTTCATGTCGGAAAGGGTTAAACTTAATTTTGCCTACCGCTTCAAGCCTCAAATGAAACTTTTAGATCAGCTGTTGCTTTCTTTAACCCTCCTGTTTACACCTTTTTTACTGTGTATTGTGGGTGTGCCACTGTGTGTTATGTGTTACCACTGGTGTAACCAAGAGTTACAACTTGCAAATTCTTACAAATTGCTGTTTGTTTACTTTCTTGGATAGTTTGATTTTAGGGAGCGTAAGCTGGCTTACTCTCCTGTTATTTTTTACTGGATATTTTTTACTGGAAATCTGGCCAAACAGACCTAGTAAGAAGTGGCCTTAAAAGACTGAATAAATGTTGTCATGACTTTGCAATAAATGATGATCTCTTAAACTTAATGACTGCAAACAACATTTACGACTGTAATAATAACGATTCTTCTTCGGAAGATGAAATATTTTATTTAAATATGTAATAACTATTTCTGATGTTTGTAACTACACCCATACCTCGCTTTGCGTCGTTTCGTTTTGCGTTGTTTCGAAGTTGCGTCGCTGCTGAATTAGTACTAATTTTCACTGTGCGGCAGCCGCCGCACAGTGGCTCAATTTGTCATTTCAGATTGCAAAATTAATAACTCCTGAACGAATAGAGATAATTGGAAAATTTTTTGCTGTTGATTAGAAATTCGTCAGGCTATTGTATTCTCAAAAATAAACTCAATCGAAGTACAGGGTGCTACGTAATACTTTGTCAAAGTTCGGCTTACTGTAAATAAGAATAATGCGAGCAACAATGATAAGTTTTAGTTGCAAAATTAATGAAAATGCATTAAAAAAGATGAAAAGTAATAAGAAATTTAAGAAATAAAGTGAGAGTCAAACTTAAAAATACAAATTAATAAATTTCGCTTTCAAAATTAGAACCAGAATTCGAAAAATTTACATAAAAAGTGAATTTTTCTTTGGGCAAAAACAGTGCTAAAGTTTTATTATGACTATATTTGATGGGTAGCACATTGGGTGGGGTGGGAAAACTGTTTTTTATTATTTTAACACGACCCGGGCTTGCTGGTAAAACTGCTTCCACTATAACGCCTCTCCGATCCTTATTTTATTTTATGATCAAAGCTTCTGACAGGTGGGTGGTAGTTATTGTTTCCGTTGCCTCCATAAGCTTCCTTTTTTATTAAATGACGCACAGTCCTGAATTGACTTTTTCGGCCTTCCTTTTGCCGCCTTTTATGTCGATGGTTGGTCATCGCTTATGCTACATGCATCGAAGTAAATTGTTTTTTTCAACCACTCCTCATTATTCTGGACAAAATTGAATTTGGTACGGTTTGCCGCAATCCATTTCAACTTCATAGTGCGATAAGTCCTGGATATCTTCTCTTTAGTCGTAGATATGTTGGCTGCAGGCAACTTCCTTCGACGTAACCAATTTCTTTTGTAGTAGGTAAATATTTCAAACAGCTTCGAATTTTTCAAAAACATCTTTGTGCTTCTTCTTAGGTTTAGTTGCAGCGGCGGAGTTGAAGTGATGTCTAGTTCAAATTAAATTCGAAACTAACTTCACTTCACTTCACTCCAAACTCCTTTATTTATAAGTAGGATTCGCATATGCATTCAAATAGCAGGTACTAAGCTTCTAGTACTAGCAGGTACATACCTAAACAGTTGTTAGGTTTTCCCGCGTTGTGGGATTTTTGAACAGCCCAGACACATAAGTGAGTTTTAGATAGTGCACATAGATACTTATAAGTCTGCTTTTTGTTTTTCAATAACTAATTGTTTCATTCGCGCGGTTCAACTCAAAGACTAATGGCGACTGACTGAGTTTTGCTCAAATTAAAAAAAAAAAATGTTATGCCAGGCACAGTGTTAGTATTTTGTTAAAAACAAAAACATTACATCAAAGGATACATGATAGCTGATTGCCGGAAATGAAAGCCAACTTGTTTTTCGTACGTGCGAACTGCGCATCTAGCAAAAGTACTCTTTACTTCGAGCTTACAGCAATATACGTCAAAAAAAAGTCGACTTAATATGGAGTTGCAAGCTTGTATCACATCTTAAATGAAGCCAAAATCCAAACTTGCATGCCCTGGCAACGATTATAATCGCGTGTAAGTGATTCACTATCAAAATCTTGACGAACTTGTTCGAACGCACGCACCCGAAAGCACAAAATTGCGCGAGGTGGCCACAGAAAAATCGCTGTAAAATCCAGTCGGGCAAAATCGGGCACCCGATCTCTTCAGGGCAGTACTCACAGAAGACTAGTGAACAATTTTCCCAAAGACGGAACCGTGGCAAGTATGGCCTTTTTTTTTAAAGTCTATCGAAAGTTCAAAAAGAGTGATAAAAGCAATGCGTCAAGTGAGTGCCTATGAAAAGACAACAACAACAACCAACTTTTTTTTTTATATTCAATTATTTACTACAAATGCCTTCTTTTACGATGGTGGTGCAAAAAGTTTCAATTAATTTGCTCTTTTCTGTATTTTAAAACTTCAGCTTTGCCGAAAAAGTGCAAATTGCTGATATTATTTCACACTCTAAAAATTGCTCAACTTTGACGGGCTCTACAAGCAAAACTATTTGTCCAATTTAGTTAAGGTTTTCAGATTTCTTAGGTCCAAGCATTTATCTATCGGACAAGTATAACAGTTTACCCCAAATCGAACATGACAAAATCGACTTTTGCAACCTACGTCGGCAGAATCAGCCACTGTGCGACGCCACCCGCGATCAATAATGCGCCTGGAATTGAGAACCATTGAAACGTTTTTTGAGACTCCAATTCTTTTTCCAATGTTACGATGTGTTGCGTGTTATCACAGAATAAACAGTATACAGAATGCGCATGTCGACCAGCGAAGTTTCATCAAAGTTTACTGGTATTTTCTTTGACTGTCCAGCGCTTCACTTAAAGGTTTTGCCAATGACGCGAAGTCCTTGATGAAGCATCTATAGTAGCTTGCTAACCCAAGGAAGGACCTGCCATTAAACAACGTAGTTGGTTACTCATAGTTACAAATTGCCTCCACTTTGCTAGGGCATGTCTCAATACCGCCGCGTGACACAACGAATCCTAAATATTCGACACTTTCCCTGAAAAAGTTGGATTTCTCGCGTGAAACCCTCATGTTGGCCTCGTACAATCTATCCAAGACCCATGCGATGTGTTTGACATGGTCGTCCATGCTCTCCGAAAAGATGATTACGTCATCGACGTAAACGTAGCATGATTTCCCAATTTGTTCTCTGAGCACATCATCAATGGCTCTCTGAAAAATGCTGGGAGCATTTTTCAGCCCAAAGGGAAGTCTGCAGAATTCATACTTCCTGTTTCCTACAGAAAATGCCGTTTTTCCCCTTCCTTTTCCCTTTCCTTTTCTGCAAGTCGGATCTGATGAAATCCTGACTTCAAGTCCAGTGTTGTGAAATGTCTTGCTTTTCCTAAATTTGACAAAATTGTGGTCACATTTGGGATAGGGTATTTGTCATCTATTGTCTTTGAATTCAATTTCCTGAAATCTATAACCAAACGTTTCTTTGTATTCCCTTGCTCGTCAGTCCCTTTCTTGTCCACCACCCAGACGGGATTATTATACGGTGACCTAGATGGCCTGATTATGCCATCTTTCAACAAGTCTCGAGTTTCGCGGTTCACGAAATCTGCCACACCCATTGGGTAAGGGTATAGTTTTGAATTTACGGGTTCTTCATTCTCAGTTCGGATAGTGCCAATAATTTTAGTGTTGTATGGGAGTGCTTCGTTGGGTTTTGCAAAGACACCCGCACGGCTTTTCATCATTTCGTGGAATTTTCCTGCTATTGGCTGAGGTACATCCATATTTACAATCCTTGTGAAATTTACGTTTGGACATTTAAAAATTTGTATGACCACCGACCCGGTATTTGTTATTAGTTCTTTGTTTTTGAAGTCTAACAGTACGTCAGTTTGTTTTAATAGATCCAGTCCAATTATCCCGTCGAATGTTTCAAGGTTTGGTAATATAAAAAAGGTCGTATACGTATTAAACAAGTGCATAAGGCATTTCCTATTCACTGTGTTAAAGCCGTGAATTGATTTTACTCGAAATGGCTCGTTTACTTTTGCAACGCCTTTTAATTCCCGTAACGGCTTGGATGGATCTGAGGGGGAGCCGAGGAAATAACCTAAGGGAGGTCATTACCTCAAGCACTCAGGCTTTATAGCCCATTGTACTTAAGGCTCAGGAAAAAGGTTGATAGAGGAGATTGGAATGGGAAAGAGAAAGAGAAAAGAGAAAGTGGGTGGAAAGGGAGGAAGGGCTATGAGATTTCCTGTGCAAATTTCCCAGACTCATTACTGAATCTCAGGAGATCACACAGGGTGAGAGAATGAACTTCGTCCATTCTTATAACATCTGAACCCAGCGTGCGCAATCTCGTTCTAGAGAAGGCAGGACATGCACAGAGAAAGTGCTCTGT
Source organism: Melieria crassipennis (assembly GCA_963668005.1). Taxonomy (NCBI): domain Eukaryota; kingdom Metazoa; phylum Arthropoda; class Insecta; order Diptera; family Ulidiidae; genus Melieria; species Melieria crassipennis. The sequence goes on along the minus strand of OY764963.1, from coordinate 31,120,235 downwards.
ACTATCAACCTCCTCCAGGCAAAGACATGCAAGTCGGATCCTCGATGATGCCCATGTTCGCCATATGTCGCCCCCATGGATTGTGTCCTGTGATTAACCCGACCATTCGACGGAGGTCTTTCCTTCCCAGCTTCAGGAGGAAATTCCCTGCTTTCCTGGGTTCCTGCTAGACTGGTGCCGATTATTGGTTCTGGTCCCATGGGTGTACACCCTGATCCACAGTTCATCGGCAGTTTCATTACCTAGAACACCGCAGTGTCCCGGAACCCAGATAAGTTGGAGCTTATTACGTCTCGCGACTGATTTTAGCTTCATCTTACATTCTTGGACAATCTTAGAGGTAACACGCGCGTTCTCCAGGGCCTTAAGTGCAGCTTGACTGTCACTACAAACTCCTATATGTTTCCCGCACCATTTCCTCCCGATTATCCATTCCGCTACCTTCAGAATGGCGAAGACTTCCGTCTGAAAGACGGTAGTCAGCCCACCCAGTGAGTAGTACATAGCAGTTGACACTTCCATCGAGGTGCCATCCAGCTCCAGTACCTTTATCGGTCTTTGATCCGTCAGTGAAGAAAATATCCGTCAGAACCCCTAGCATGGCCTGTGGGTTGTCCCATTGGTCGCGCGATGGGAACCTCACTTCAAAGTTTCTCCTAAAGGATACGACGGGTATTAGGCAATCCTTAGGGGCCAGCAGCAACGGATATTGCGCTGACAACCTCTTGAAGATTTCTCTATGACCACCCGTAACGGCTTTGTATAATTTTTTGAAGCCCCTGTGTCTATTAAAAGTTGTATCTTTCTCCCTGCTAGTGTTCTTTCAATAAACGGGAGCAGGGAGTTATGCCTAAAAAATTAACTTCGTCGCCAATTTCTCGCCAACCGTCTGCCTCGGTTTGGTATTCAGCACTTTTTGGTCCAATGGAGCTTCGTCCTGAGCCAAATTATTGATTCGCTGTTGTTTCGGACTTATAAACCTTGCGGTGCCGCTGTTCGGCCTTTTCGCTGTCTGCCCTTGTCCCTGATTATTGTACGTGTAACCCTGGCCCCCCTGTTGCTGCGCTGGCCACTGGTTTCCAAAATGTTGGCCCTGCGATGAGCCCATTTGGAATTGTGTGGACTGTCTGAAACGTGATGACTGGTGCACGTCCATCGGTTGCACCGGTTCTTGTTTAGGTGGAGCTCCGCCAGAGTGCCCCTGTCGTTTATTAAAATAGGGATTCTTTCCGTGTTGATAGTTGCCGATATCCCTTGCCATATTGTTTCCTCTGACCTGTTGCCTCTGTTCGCTCGTTACAGCCCTTTCCTCTACACTCCTAGCGAAATTGCTCGCGAACGTGTAACGTTCATGATTCGATTCCACTTCTTGAGCCAAGGCGAAAGCGGAAGGAAGATCCTTCGGTCTAGCTGAGAAGAGAACGTCACTCAATGACTTCCTTACCCCTGAAATGAATACTCGCAGTGCATCCATTCGGTATTTCTCGTTAAGCGACGCAGCCACGGTATTGTCGTAGGTCATTATCGTCTTATTCGTAAGCAATGTAAGCTTCTTTTCTACTTCGTCGTAATACTGTAATAGCTTCATGTTTCCCTGTCTGAGCGTCGACATTTCCTGTTCTATTAAGTATATGGGGCGCCTGTCAGCGTACGTGAAATCGAGCCTATTTATCATCGCCTTGAAGTTCAAGGGAGTATTAAACGATGCCAGTACTATGTCAGCTGGCCCCTCAATTTTGTTTCGTATTATCCCCAAAGCCTGATAATGTTTTGAGCTGCCATCGTACTTTTCGTAAATCTTATAAGCGGTGTGTGTCGCTTTTCTCCATGAGACGTATGTCTCATGTTTTCCCTCAAAGTCCGGTAAGGACTTGACGATGTCCAGTGTCTCACTGCATGTGACGTCTGCTCGGATTTCAGCCTCTGTGTAGGTTTCTACCTCAGGCGTACTGATACTGACCCTATTCAAACGACTGCTAATGTCTTGTTATTTGCTATCAAAACTCCTCTCTTGCAGGGCAGCGCACTGTTCACAGGCGCTTCCACCACCACCTTTAGCTGCTCCGGGTTTATTCCTATATTTGCTCTCTCTGTCTCAGATTCTGATCCCTTAGACTGATTTCCTTCCCGGTGGTCTGACCTACTGAATTTTATGTCTCGAAATTTTTCCAGTAAATCTTCTAGTACACTGTCGCTCATATAGTCACTTCACTTTGGTCCGCGCACAAAGATTGGGACTCACTTTTTCAATATAATTCCAATACGTAAAATGTTTTTAAATCAAAATCAACAGAATATTCTCAATGAGAGGTCCACTTACATGTTCAGTTGACTTTTGCTGTAGTTTTAATTGTTGTTGTTGTTTCTGTTTTTCCACTGCCGCTGCCGTCGGTGTTGACGTTTGCCGTAGTTTTATTTGCTATTGTTGTTTCCGTTTTTCCACTGCCCCCGTTAATTAATGTTGGTCCAAATAACGAGTTGGGGGCCAATTATCACAAAGCGAATTTGGTTTTTAATTCGGTCGCGACTGCGAGCCGAGTCTCTTTATTTCCAATCACCAGCTGACTGCTACTTACAATTCTGCTTAAAGCTAAACCTCTCCCAACACCCCAAATATGCTGAACCACGCGATATCGGTCAATCGGGCCAGCGTCGGAGCAATGCCCGCAACAGTGTCGTCAGGCAAAGCTGGCGCTGCAGTGCGACGTCCGCAAGAACTGCTGAAGCCGCACCTCAGCCAACGTTTACAGTGCGTGTTTGGCTTGGCAACTTTGCTGCTGGGTGGTCGTGTTAACTTACACATTTTGCGCGCGGAGCCAGTTGATGAGACTTCGCTTGAACACTTGCGACCTTGGATCGTAATGTCGTATTACGCCAGGTAGCCAGTCATGCAGGTGAAGTCTCATCACTACACTTTATCTGTTTTAGTCGTCCGCAATCAGATTGCGGGCAGCCTACTAAGGAGCGACTGGCTTCACACCGACTACGGGCCGGCCTGGGAAGACCGTGTTATCCTTTTTAGTCGACCGCGTTAATAATTGCAGCCGACCTACTAAGGCACGGTGTCTTCCACATATCCGCTCATCATCGTTCGGCGCTCAAATTGTCCAGAGGATATACTCCGACTTTTAAGCGAGCGCACAAGGTGTGAGGTGGGATAAGGCCGATCCTTTACAATTCGTTGGCGTTAGGACCTCAGGACTTTTCCTTCACAGTGTGTTATATTACTGAAAGATCTAAGCATTTGGATCGCCGGTATTGGTAAATTTATATTTGAGGATATGTCAAGTGTACGGGAGTATTCCCTGGAGTTGGCGAATCGCTGTACACTTTTTCTTTTTTACTGCACAGGAGGGTCCCCCCGAAGGTGGTGAATCGCTGGCAGTTCTCAAATAATGTTTATGAAAGGCTGAGGGGCTTCGGGGTCGCAGCGCTTTTTGTTATTTGTTATATCCTGGAGGGTCCCGTGGGAATCGCAGGATGAAGACTTTTTCTTTATTTTGTTTTCTTTTATATTTTTCTGTTTTAAGCTTACTGTTTTTTTTTTTTGAAGCGCCCCGCGAGCTCAAAAAAAATTAGCGATGGGGCCAACCACTGGCCCTTGATTAAGCTGAAAAAAGAATTTTGTTAATTCAAACACAAGAGTTTACCTTCCTCGTCCGAGGTCCGCTTAAAAAGTGACAAGAACTTTATTCTTTACTCTTAAGGAAATTTACTATCTACCCTGCTTAACTAAGGCACGTGAGTTAAGTGGTTGGGAGTAGCACTTGATAAAAAAAAATAGTATTTTGCTCCTCCAACTGGAGCCACGGAAACACTTGTATATGTTGGAGTCAAAAACAGAAGTGTTTATTGTCTTGCTTTTTACTTAAAACGAAACTTATTCCTTATTACAAAAAATGCTTATTCTATTGTTAATTTTATGTCTGCATTGGCTGTTTTGATTTTGCCGAGTCGGTCAGTTGGGGATTCCAGTCAGTGGCTTTTGCCGGCCGTGTGTTGTTGGTGCTGCTGCTGTTTTTAGCTGACGCTGGCGGTGTTTGGTCAGTGACCTATTTTCGGTGGTTTTGCCGGAACGCCGTGTGTTGTTGGTGTTGTTGCAGTGGGTGCTGTAACTCCTCCCCCTTGGAATAAAGCGACGGCCAAAATTATTACATTGGGGCAGGAGCGAAGGACTGTAGGGTTGGCGGTTTTGGTTGTGTGTTGAGTCGTTTAAAGATGATTATTGTGATTAGAAATAATGCCAGTAGTAGTGTGGTTATTGATGCTGCGGTGAGGTGATGTCGGATAGTCGTTGTTATTTTAAAATTTTCTAAACTTGTTGCTGTTTCAAAGTTATATTCTTTTAGTTTTTGTAGGTTTAGTACTTCGAAGGTGGTGTTTGTTTGGATCTTGCTAATTGGTGGTGGTGGTATGTGTATTTCGTCCCAAAATATTTCGTGCTCATCTTCGTAGGTGATCCCGTTTACTTCTACGTTGCAGTTTTTGAAGTGGAGTAGTGCCGTGTTTTGTATTTCTGTGTCTATGATGCTGCAGGTTGATTTTACTTGTGCAATTGGTGCGTTGATGAATAGGATGAAGTTCGCTTCTGGTTGGGTGATGGATTCTATTTTTCCGACATCTTCGAAAACACAGTGTGCTGGTTTCTTGTTCATGAGCATCTCTATACAGCTTGGGTTGTGGGTGTTGGCTTGAGCTTCCGTTTTTGGGCAAAAGTAAGTGGCTTCTATTTTTTGGCAAGGTTTGTTAAAATATTGTATGTTCTTTGCATTGAAATTTACATAAGGCTTGGTTAGTATTAGTTTGGTGTTATTGATAGGAAGTGGGATGATATGATATAAGGAATATTTTTCTGGTGATAAGTTAGGGATGTGTATGTTAAAAATAATGTTTGAGTTATTATAGTATGCTTGTGTGTTTAGGAGTTCGTACAATTGTTCTAGGGACTCGATTTTTAAATCCTGTTTATTAAGGTGGTTTTCGATTTTTTCCATTTCGTTTTTTTGTAAGAGGAATTTAGGTATGATGTTTAATTTACTTATTAATATTGCCTCGGCTTTGTTTGTTAGGTGATTGGTTAGTAGATCAATATTGAAATTAATTTGATTAACGTATTGTGCTTCCATTAGTATGTCTTTTTATTGTCTAATCTTATTTGCGGAGCGTTCTATAAATGATTTTATAGTATTTTGTTCTATGTTGATATGATCGCTTATATTCTTGAATCTATTGATTAACTGGAAATTTATTGTGTTTTGAGCTTGTTTCCAGTAATGAATTTGATTGTTGTGCCCAACCCGTCTATTAACCCTCTTCTATGTCTTTTTGTAGGCATTAATGTTAGTAGTTTGTTCCGTAGTTCTTGTAATTTCAGTTTGGTTATGTGTAGGGAATCTTTATTTGTTGCCTTCCTTTCGAATGTGTTGATAGTTTCGGAGATATTTGCGATATTAGACTCATAGTCATCCAAGTTAACTATATGAATTAGGTTAGAGAAATTGGTGATAGTTCGCGATGGTCCTAATCGCATTGGGAATATGGTACGATTAGTGAGGTTCTGTATTTCAATTATTTGTGCAGAAGCGAGTGTTAGTCTGGAACGGAGTTATAAGGGTGAATGTAGGATTCTTATTTTATTTTTGTTTATCTTTTATATAGTAGTTGCTAGTAGTAAGTGCGTTTGTTTGATCACAGAGCCCTGCGATAGGGATCGCAATCAATGTTTTAAGCCGTTTGTACTGATAGGCGTCAGTACTCCTGTGAAGGAATGGCTGTTGAATGTGCATGTGCGGTACATATTTTAATTGTTTTCCTTTATGGTTTATTTTTTATTTTTTGTTTATTTTCTTCTCAACTTGCTTTTGTGTATTTTCTTATTTCAGTTTGTGCGAATAGTGACCTTATGTGTTTTGTGAATCTTGGTGTTAGCTTCTTTCGTCTGGCTTCTTTCCGGAAAACAACTTCATTTTCTTCGATATATTTAGCGGGTTCCCTGGATGCGTTTGCTTTATCGATCTTGCCTTAGTAATAATTTCTACTTGTTCTTTGATATCTGGGTATAATTTATTGAGGAATTCGTTTAATTTTGACAGATAGTCATGTTCATTATTGAACTTTGCGTTTTTAGTGAATGTGTACGGTCTTCCGAAGAAAAGTTCGTATGGGGTGTGTTTCGTTGAAGAGTGTATGGCGTTGTTGATTGTTATGAGTGTTTCTGCTAGTATTTCATCGTGTTCAGTCGTGAGCTTGTTTTCCTTCCTTTTTACTAGTATTAGTCTACATATTTCTGTTAACGTGGAGTGGAGTCTCTCCACTGGAGCGTTGCTGCTAGTCTGTTGGAAGGAAGTGGAATGTAGGTGAATTTCGTGTTGTCTGCAGAAGTCTTGGAAAATGTTTGCTGCAAATTCTGAGCCTTCGTCACATACTATTTTCTTGGGGATGCCGTAAAGGCTAATATAGTTTCTGAGTGCTGCAAGGGTTGTTATGCTGTTTCTGGATTGTAAAGTATAAGCGTAAGCGAATTTGGAAAATTTGTCGATCAGTGTGAGGATTTGATTATTATTTATGCTGTAAATATCGATGTGTACTACCTCTAAAGGTTTTAGTGGAATTTCTGGGGTTTCGTATTGTATTTTAGGAGGGTTTCTGTCGTATTTTTGGGTTTTGCATTTCTCGCAGTTTTTTAGGGTTTGGGTTATTTTGTTTTTCATGTTCGGGAAGTAATTTAATAATAATAATATTATTAGAATTTCTTTGCATCTAAGGATAGTTTTATTATTGGAGAAATACTTGGAGAATACAGATTGTACAACTCGGAATGTGTCGTCGTCTGTGTATACAGCTGTGATTTTGTTGGGAGGGAAGAATTTTTTAAATATGTCTATAATTATCTCTTCGTTAAAGGTTGGCCTTCTGATTATTCTTCTTTGTCTATTTTTAAATATTGTTTCTATCGTCATTGGTGCTCCTCTCCCGTTTGGTTCTAATTTTACTTGCAGGTTAAATTCGTTTAATATTTTTTCCGATATTGGAATTCCGTAATTTAAATTTTCATTTTGGCTGTGGATTGTGCTAGGTCATGTATCGTTTGCGTCGTCATTTGCGTTTACTTCGTGAAATGTTTGTTCTGGTCTTTTGATTTTTATGCGGCTTAATGCGTCTGCATTCGTGTTACACTTTCCTTTCTTGTAGACTACTTCATAATCAAATTCTTCTAGTTTGAGTCGCCATCGTACAAGTTTAGAATTTGGTTCTTTTAAACGCATTATCCACGTTAAGGGTTTGTGATCGGTCACTATTTGGAATTTTCGTCCAAATAAATATGGCCGGAAATATTTTGTGGCCCATACAATTGCCAATAATTCTTTTTCGATGGTGGAGTACCTACTTTTTGAGTCAGCTAGTGTACGACTAGCAAAGCATATAGGTTTGTCGCTACCTATTGGTCCTTGTGATAGTATGGCCCCAAGCGCAAAGTTGCTTGCGTCGGTTGTTAGGACAAATGGTTTTGTGAAGTCGGGGTGAACTAATATTGGGTCGTTGGTTAAGAGATTTTTGCATGTTTCGAATGCTTCAATGTATTCTTTGTCCAGTATGATTTTGGCGTCCTTCTTTAAACATTTTGTCATGGGTCTTGTTAGTTTTGTAAGGTCTTTTATGAATTTTATATAATAATTACGTGTCTTGGGTATGGGAAAGTTTTTTATAGCTTCGACTTTCGTGGGATTAGGTTTAATGCCTTCTGGTGTAATTATGTGTCCTAAAAAGGCTATCTCTTTTGTAAAGAATTCGCATTTGTCCATTTGGATTTTGAAATTCGATTGTCGTAATTTTTCAAAAACAAGCTTGATACTTTCTAGATGCTCTTGAAGTGACGTTGAAAAGATAATTATATCGTCGAGATATACTAGGCATTTTTTTCCTATTAGGTCTTTCAGTAAGTTATCCATGACGCTCTGGAATATCGAAGGTGCGTTCTTGAGTCCGAAGGGCATTCTGATGTATTCATAGTGCCCTCCCTCGACTGTGAATGCTGTCTTCGGAATGTGTTTGGGATCCATCTCGATTTGATGTAACCCGCTTGCCAGATCTAAGGTCGTAAAATACAAACATTTCCCAAGTTTGTCTAGTATTTCATTTATATTTGGAATGAGATAGCGGTCCGAGATTGTTTTTTCGTTAATTTTCCTATAGTCAATCACTAATCGCCATTTCTGTTTTCCGTTGGCGTCCCTTTTTTTGGGGACTATCCAGACTGGGGAACTCCATGGAGAATAGCTCTGCCGGATTATGCCCTGATCTAACATTTTTGCTATTTGGTTGCGCACCTCTTCCTTGTGCACGTATGGACATCTGTACGACTTTGTGTATGTTGGGACTTCGTCTGTTGTCTTTATCTTATGTTTAACGTTGTTAGTAAAAGTGAGAGGTTCATCGTTTTTGTAGATAATGTCGTCATACTGTCTACATAATTTTAGGATTTCCGCTCGTTCTTCTGTGTTTAAGTGTTCGGTTCTAATTAAATCGTTCACGTTTATGTCATGTGGGTTATTCTTGCTTATACAGTTGTAATTATTTATTTCGACGAATTGTGCTGGGTCGTATTTTTCTACTTTCAGGGGTTGTTCTATGCAGATTATCTCATCGTTTTGAGAATAATTACTTAGTTCTATTGAACTGTACCAGTTCTCTGCGTGGTAGAGACCTTCATTGATGAGCAAGTGTGGTTTAATTTGAATGGATTCTACAAAGAAATTACCGGTTTCTATGTCGACTGGCATTTTAACTAGTTTCTTTGAGTTGCTTGGGATTAAAATTTGGCCCGATGTTAGATTGGGTTTAAAATTGATTTCGATGGTTGCATTTAAAGTCGAAAGTGTTCTTGTTGTTAAGTCGATTTTGGCTCCTAATAAAGTTAATGCGTCTAAGCCCAGAAGACCGTCGAAGTAGTTATGAAATTTAAAAATGAGGAAGTTGAACGTGCCGCATTGATTGAATTCTGTAAATATGGGTAAGTTTGTTTGTTTGGTAATCTTATGTTTGCCAAAAGTGGTGGAGATAATGGTCGCTTTACAGTCATATTGTTTATCTAGGGGATATATTCTGGGTTGATAAAAGACGTAGAGGCTCCTGTGTCTAAAAGAAATCTAAGGTTCCTGCCGAAGGGTGACGATATGTTTAGGTATGGGAGTGTGACTCCGTGTTTATTTAATTCAATATATCCTGTGGGTTCCTCGAGGCAAAGTTGCAAACATTTTGTTGGTTTTCTATGTTTGTTTGATTGTTGACATCGTTTTCGAAATATCGGTCCAATGTATGTTGATGGTTGTTTACTTCTGCGTAATTGAAATTTCCGGGTCTGGAATATCTGGTTTGCGTGCTTTGCTTGGTTTTGAATTCTTGTTGTGCGATTTGTTGTGATCCTGCTATTTCTGATTTATGATTTGTGGTTTGATTGGTCGCTGTGTTCCTAATTATTCTAGTATTGAAGTTCCTTAAATGTTGAGGCCTGTAGCCCTCGTTGTTAGGATTTCTGTTGTTTGGGTAGGGTTGTCGATTGTAAGAGTGGTTGCGATTGTTGAATTTGTTAGTATGTTGGTATTGAGTATAGTCCCTGTTTGAATAAGTTTGAAGGTATGAAATATTTTGTTCCTTAATGCAGAACGAGAGTGCCGTTGCTAATGTGCTTGGTTGAATGGTTCTTATCCGAGAACCCAGTGGTTCTCTCAGTCCGCTTAGAAAGGCGTTTAAGCACATGGCTGCGTAAAGGTCTTTTTTGCTTGGATTACATTCGTGTCCTGTTCGTGTAAGAGGATGTTGTTGCATAATGCCGATTGAATTTCGATTATTTCGCCATAGAAATTCTCAACCGTTTTGTTGAATTGGGTGGCGTTGTCTCAAGTCTCTGATTAGGGATGTCTCTGTTCGTTTGTCCGAGTAGTGTAAAATTAAATTGGCTTTGATTTCGTCCCAAACCAATCGAGTGCCATACATGTTCAGCACTTCGTTGGCCTGCCCCTCTATTTTGTTACGGATGGCTCTGAGGAGTATTTGGCCGTACGGAGTGTTGTCTGTTCCCCGGATGTAGAGCAATATTTCCTCTACGTTATTTATAAATTCATTAAGGAGCCGGGCGTTCCCGTCAAATTTGGGTAGATCTTTGATCGCGTCCGGGATCCTAAGTGAATTGAAAATGTCAATTTGATTTATGCCTGGAGAGGCCTGCTGGTCATTTGCGGTGTTCATGGTTATGTTGATATCACTAGCGACCGAAATTGAGTTATCGCTTTCACTAGTGCTGTTTTCGTTGAAGTTGTTTTCTGGTATGGAAGCCAGACCTTTTGCGAGTCTTCTTAGTTGGTATGGAATGGTGTATTTTTTTCTGTCTTTTGCTCTTTTGGCATTTGATAAATTTTGTAAGCCGGCCCTGAGGTTGCAGAGTTTGATGCGGTTTCGGGGTTCGGCGTTCCAAAATTTTGTATGTGGATTGGCTTTATGTCTATATATATTTTTTTCTCTTTTATAATTCCAATTTGTACATTTTGAGTTATATATGTAGTAGCAAGTATTTAAAATTATTGATTTTTCGCACTTCATTTGCACTTATAAATGTGTAGTACCAAATATTGTTTACGTTATTATTTAATTATTGGTTTTTATTTCTTATTTTTTTTATTATTTAGAACATACAATATTATTACTTATTTCTGGATTGCGCACTTACCTGGATTGGTCTGAAATTTTCATTCAGAGAAACCGTGATCCTGTGTATGCTTGCAGTGTGGATTATGTGGTTCGGCATTGTTAAATTCTGTATGTCCAGGCATGCAGAGTACGCTTCTGACAAAATCTTTGGCTTTTGTACAATTAGCATGCCTAACATGCTAAGCCCCCTCATAAAAACGTCCAGAGTCCGGTTCCAGTACGTCTCTATCAACGCGTTCATTGTCTCTTCTTGTATGTCCCCCTTTTTATTATATTAATGATTAACGAAAACTGGTGGTTCAAGGTCGCATAGAACTCATCCAGCCTACCTCCCCTTTGGTTGGTTTAACTGGTGTTCCAACGTCCGTATGTCCCTTTTGTCAGCATAGTGAAAATACAATACCCGTTTCATTTCCTGCCAGTCGGCATGGAACACGTTGTACGACACGAGCGCTGTGTCTGCACTACCCCTCACTTTCTGGCGGATGTAAATGAGGATTGCTCTATATATGGGATTTCCCCGTACGATTTCGTAATCTTTTAGTATATTTTCCACGACACGTAGCACACAGGGTTGCCGTCAAAGGTTTCTAGTTCTTTTACACAATCAGATTATGACAATCAGATTGTAATGGTGTTTCCTCTCGTTCGATCTGGAAAAGTCTTCCCTCAATCCTCTGAAGGGTTGTTTCCAATAATTCTCTAATCTCTAGTCTATCCTGTTCGACCCTAGATAATCGTCCTTCTATACCCCTTAGCTGCTCTAACATTCTCTTGACCGTCCCGGTCAAAAGACCGAAAATCCGCTTCCTCCATCTTTAAAAACAAAAAACTTTTTGGTTATATAAATTAAACTCCTGCTTAGTTTTTGATTATAATTGTATTCCAGGCAAGCGTTTGGCTGTGCCAACTTCAAATTCGTATGCCTGAATAATGCTCTAAGGCCTAAATCTAAAGCCTCAACCCCGCTGTCGCAGTCGCGGAATAATTTTCTCCTTTCAGAACATTATTCCGATTTACGAATAATGAACCATTCGTATGTTAATGTCTAACATCAACAGAAACGTGCTGGAGACTGTCTTTCTGGTCCAGTTATTCTCTTCTATGGTGGCGGTTGAGCTGATGATGATGATGCGATCGTCAATGATCACCACAGGATCGAGATGGCTAGGCCGTGGCTAGGATGTGCCACGTCTCCAGAAACCAGCTGCTGGGCCCATGTCGTGTTCGGTGACTTCCTGCAGAACGTCGACATCATCGTGGTGCTACATTCAACAACTGCGTATGTGTGGCCCCCGCACTCGGCCACGATGGTACTGCCTGCGAGATGTATAATTTTGCCAAAGCGAGGAACGGGGAAAAGGCTAATTTTCTTACGAATACTTAGGATACTGGATTACAAAGTGTAAAATAAAATTATTTTGTAAAACCTTAACTCTAGCTACATTCATTATTTCGGATACGGTAATATTTGTGAAATGTTCATTCATAAAAATCTTTAGATCGTTGTCATCTAAAATGACTGGATTGATTAGGGTGACTTTTGCGAAAGTTATTGAAGTCATAATATTCTGTAATTCGGTAGCTATAATTCTATTCCTCGCCAACAGGGTCTCATATAGATGACCAGTATCGATCTGATCCTTTTTACTATTGGCTAATATTGAGTTCACGGTGCTGTTAACTTATTGATTTGGGCTTGCGTTTTTGTGTTTATCTCGATCTGCCTATTATTTGACTCTAACAGCTGACTCTGCTTAAACCGAGCTTCTTCAATTACCTTTAGAGTGTCGAGGTTTGCCAAAAGAGCATTTCCATGTCGTATATCCGTCCAATATTTTCCTACTGTGTGATTGCGGAAAGAAATTCGTTAGATTCGTGTCATCTTCCATAATTTCTGAGTACATGGAGAGGTTTGTGGTATGCCGGAGGTATCCATAGTCTTCCCAAACTATAACGTGCCGTCTATGATCGGGATATACTTATACACACATTTTGCAGCACGACCGCAGCGTAAGTTTACCTATAACGTGACTTTTTGCAATTGAATACAAATACTGTACATTGCATTTCAGTATTTCAAAATGTCTCGAAATGCGGGGTTATTATTATTATTAATCTATTGTACCCCCTTCATGGACCTACAGTTCATCCGTAAGTCCAGTTAACGAGAAGAATTTTATTATATTACCTAAACCTCTGGAAACCCAGTTCAGGGCATTCTCTTAGTATATGCATTGCGGCTTCATTTTCCTTTTCATTTTCGTTCCCGCGAGTTCCTAGTTTAGTTAGATGACAGTTTAATCTACAATGCCCTGTAAGGATACCTGTAATTATCCTTAGATTATTCTTTGAAAAGCTCATGAGTTAAATTACGACCTTTAGGTATCGGTTTTCACGATAAAAAGAAGCCCAAACTTTAGTTCTGAGCGTTAACAATTTTGATTCAAGTTTATTGAATGATTTGTGTCTTAAGACTGACTTTACGGAATTTTACAACTGACTTATAAAGAAAATTTTACAATCGAATTCTTACACTACGATTTCATAATAATTTCAATTTCGTAATTGTGTCAGGCCGAATTTTGCTTTGCTTATCAATTTACATTTCTTGTGTTTATTTTTTGCAGTGATATCGAAACCTCCTGCCCTAGTTATTAAATTTGCTTTGTTTATCACTTTTCACTTTTTATGTTTATTTTTTGCGGCAATGTTGAAATATGCTTATTATGCATTAATTGGTTTATTTTCTTTTATGTATTTTTGAATGATGTCATCGACATCGTTTACGGGGTACGTAACTCCTCCCCTCTTTGTCTTTACATTCTCCTGAATTTTATTTGTGATTACGATTTTGCTTGAGTTTTTCTTTACCCAGAAACATATTACTATTGATAGTATTGATATTGATAGTAGTACCATAATTATAGTTGTTGTAGTAATTGTGTAAGATATATTTTTGTGGAATTTTAATTCTTCTATTTCTTTTATGTTGTTGAATTGTTCTGCTACGGTTTCGTCAAAATTAATATTGTGTTTGAACGTGAAATTATTGTTTCTTTTAGTTTCTACAAATTTTTGCCTAAATATGTTTTTCTGGTTTGCAAATATTTCTTTTTGAATTTTTATTGTACAATTTGAAAATGAAATAATGTAATTGCCATTGAGTTCTTCTGTTGCATCTTCGATGCATTTGTAGTGAATTTTAAGATTTTCGGCCTTTTGAATGATTATTGTTTCCTCATCAATGTATTCAATCTTTGTGTTATTGTCATATATCAGATTACAATCGTTCCTCAACACGCAATTCTTGCTTAATTTTAGCTCTTTTATGGACTTGTTTTTTATATAGGTGTATGTGTTATTTCCTATTTTTGTAGTCAATTCTGCTTTTTCGTCTATACGAAAGTTGTTTTTGTTTGAGATTGGATATAACAAGTTAACTTTAGCGCTTATGAAACTGATCGGAGCTTTAATTGCAATTATGATCGAATTATTTTTTAATTTCATTACACCCATTCTCAAAAGTTTAATTTTAAAGAAATCTATATCGCATTTTTCTATTTCTTCGGGTGATAGGATAGATGGGTGCAGGATATTAATTGTCTGGAATTAGTTGGTATTTTAAGGGTCTTTTAAGGTTGCTATTGTGAACGTTATCTAAAGGTTTATATACAAATTTTGGTTCTTCTTTGTGCCTAACATTTCTGTAGTTCTTAATGAAACCTTGCTTTCTATGTTCGTTATAATCTTCTCTATTCATGTTTGCCTTTCCGATTCTATGCTCTTTTTTTTTTTTTTAGTGTTTCGTATATTGTGTTGTGGTTTACCCTGTTGTTTTGTACGTCATACGGTGTGCATTTTATTACGCTATGGTATGTATTGTTATACCAGTAGATGGCTTTGTTCATTTGTTCAATAATGGGTATTTTTTGTTCTAAGTATATTAAGAGTTCGTATTTTTTCCGTTAGTGTGTTGTTTAGTCTTTCGGCATCTGCATTACCTGTGTGGCTGTTTGGTTTAGTTAGGTGGAACTCAATGTTTTCTTGTGTTAGAAATTCTTTAACGTTAGTATTATTGAACTCATTGTCAAAAACGAATTTTTTCACTTTGCCTTTGATGGACAGGAACTCTTGAATTTTTGCTACCAGTGTTCGGCTATTTCTGTCCATCAGTGGGAAACAGACTGCATGTTTCGAGAATTTGTCCATAAAAATAATGAATGTTTGCTTACTATTGACATATGTGTCAACGTGGATTATTTCGTTGGTGGTTTTTGGTGTTTCAGTTGTATGGAATTTGTTTTTGATAGGTTTCCTGTCGTATTTTCCACCACTACATGTTTCGCAGTTGTTTATAATCTTGTAGGTGCTCTCTTTTAGGGATGGGTTGCATATTTTATGTTTGATTCCTTCGTGTGTTGGTATATATTATACCAGCGTGTCCCGTTTCGGTTTTATGAAAAAGAGATATTTGCTTAAGCATTTCGTCCTCATTAGTAATATCTGCTGCTAAGTGTGAGCATTTTACAAATAAGTATATTCTGGGTCCTTTGAAAATTCGAAATTAGTAGCTGCTGTAATCTGTTGTAGTCGTGATCGTTTACTTCCGAGTACATATATTGCTATTTTTCCTTTGGGAAAGTGTTGTGAAATGAGCTTGGCCGCAATGTTTTGCAGGCAGTCATTTTTATCAAGGAAGATTCTTTTGTTGCCAAAAATAGTTTCACATTGTTTATTTTTTTCTCTTGCAAAATAATTTGTTGTCTGAATCTGTTAACAACGGTGTCTAAGATGGGAATATGATTATTTAACTCCTCTTCTTGAGAGTGGACTGTTTCAACATTCATTGAACCCTGTTCTTCTCTGTTTTGGTTCAGATTTTCGTCAACCTTGTTGGGTATGTCGTTTAGACAGTTTATTTCGGAGGTATTAACGTTTATTCGGCTCAAAAAGTCTGGTATTTTGTTATACTTTCCTTTTATATGGTCTATTTTAGCATTATATTCACCTAATTGTAACAACCATCTTTGTAACCTTGGGTTGATATCTTTACCTGCAAAATTTGCTTGGAGCCACTTAAGTGGTTGATGGTCTGTTTGAAGATTGAATTCGCGACCATAGATATACGGTCTAAAGTATTTTACTGCCCAGACAATGGCGAGTAATTCTTTTTCAATAGTTGAGTAATTCTGTTCATGTTTATTTAGTGTTCTTGATGCAAAAGCTATTGGGTGCCCGTTTTGGGTTAGTACTACTTCGAGAGCGAAATTACTTGCATCGGTAGTTAGTTTGAATCGTTGTGCGAAATTTGGGTATCTGAGTATTGGTGTTTTAGTTATAATGTCTTTAAGTTTTTCAAAAGCGCAAATGTAGTTAGGGTCGTTTTTATTTATTCGTTGTTCTTTTTGTAAATATTTTATCATAGGGTTTGCTATTTTAGCATAATCTTTTATAAACTTCCTATAAAACCCTGTCATCCCCAAGAAGGATTTTATTTGTTTTTGCGTGCTTGGTAATTTAAGGTTTTGAATTATTTTCACCTTCTGAGGGTCCGTTTTGACTCCCTGTGGTGTTAGGACGTGGCCTAAGAATAGAGTTTCTTTCTTTAGAAAGTCACATTTGTCAGGATGAATTTTTAACTCTGAATTTCTGAGTGTTGTAAGAATAGATCTTATATTGTTTATATGTTCTTCGAGGGATGTACTGAAAATGAGTATATCGTCCATGTAGACGACGCAGATTTTTATCTTTTAGCACTGAATTTATTAATCGCTGAAATGTGGACGGTGCGTTTTTCAGGCCAAATGGCATTCTTATGAACTCGTAATGTCCGAATGGGGTAGAGAATGCGGGCTTAAATCTTTCTTCTTTTTTAACTTCTATTTTGTGAAATCCTTTAGCTAGATCTAGTGTGGTGAAATACTGGGCTCTTCCCAGCTTATCTAGGATGTTGTTAAAGTTTGAAATAGGGAATTTATCGTCTATTGTGTTTTCATTAAGGAACCTATAATCTATGACTAAGCGCCATTTTTGTTTGCCGGAGTTGTCTAATTTTTTGGGTACAATCCATAGTGGGCTGTTATATGGTGAATTGCTAGGTTGTATAATATTTTGTTCCAACATTTCTTTGATTTGACGATCTATCTCTTTTTCATGTATTTGTGGGTACCTATATATTTTTGAGTATAATGGTTTGTCTGTTTTTGTTAAGATTTCGTGTGAGATTTCTCTGGTTGCCGTTAATTTGTCTCCTTCCTTAAAGAATACGTCACTAAATTCAGTTAATAAGTTTGTTATTTTAATTTTTTCCTCCTTGTTCAAGTGATTTAAGTTAACAATTTTATTTAGATTTTCTTCTTGTATGGTTTCTAGAGTAGAGATTTATTCATACACAAATGGGAGTGTATACTCGGTTATATTCGATTACCGAATATCTCGATTTATCTGCCATCAGAGTTTATTTGTGCTTTGCATCGTACTTTTTGTTTAGAAAATCTATTATTTTCCATGAAATTGTCCCAGTAGCATTAAATTCTTTTGGTATCGGGGTTATGATGTGGTGTGATACTTCGTTCAGGCCGTTAATAGGGCTGAAGTGTAGTTTTTCTTTTAGAGGTTGTGGTCTAAAGCCCTTAAGAGCTGTTAGTTTTATAATACTGGTATCTGACGTTGTGTCTACTAAACATTTTAAAATTTGTTTGTCGATTTTTACTAGTATTATTGGTAACCTTGATCTGGGGGGAGTTGTGCAAAAATGCATCTAAAAATGTTGGATATTGTCTATTTCCATATATTGAGTTTGTCTGGTTTGATTTGTTTGGTCTACGCTCATATGTGATTGGCTTGATTGATTAGAGTTGTGGTTTTGGTTTTGTCTGTTATTAGTGTTACGATTATCTTGATAGTTTTGTCTGTTATTAGTGTTACGATTATCCTGATAGTTTTGTCTGTTATTAGTGTTACGATTATCCTGATAGTTTTGTCTGTTATTAGTTTTGCGATTACTCTGATAGTTCTGATTATTATTGTAGCTACTTTGTCTGCTTGTAGAAGGCTGTTCGTTGATTTGTTTGTTAATGCTGTTTCTTTCTTTATTTTGTCTATCTTGTCTTGGTTTCCTATGGTTATAGTCAATAGCTCTTATATTGTCTAACAGATTTAGTTTTGAGAATAGGTAAATTATTTCTTCTAATTTCATGTTTTCTCTTATGTGTAATTTGACAGTAAAATCCAATTTCTCTACACGTATATCTACTAAATCTCGATCAACATTTATTGGCTGATACAAAAAGGACACACTATCTCCTAATTCGTACAAGGTGTTCAAATCATGTTTTGCTTTTTCAAAAATTGGAATAGCTCTCTTAGATTACTTATTTGAACAGCTCTGCATTTGTTGTAAATTTGTGCGAATGTTGTTCTCGGCTTGAATTGTTATTTTAGCTTCGACTTGACCTCGGTCCAGGTTGGGTTGCGGTTTAGGTCCTGAATAACTTTTGCCGGTTCTCCCCTTATTTTTTCGTTAATAATGATGTTGAGACCAAAAGATTTCAGTTGTTCGTTCGTTCCGCATAACTGCATCATTTGTTCGACCGCTCTAATGAATGATATTAGGTATGTTTCATCCGTTAGTGGTTGGATCGCCCTGAATTGGTTTGCTATATCCTTCGAGGTCAGCCCTAAGTCGTTTAGTTGTTGGTTCTGGAGCATCTGGGCTTGCTGTTGTTGTTCTTGTTGTGCCTGTTGTTGTTGCTCCTGGTGCTGCTGCTGCTGCTGGTGCTGCTGGTGGGGGGTATTAATTATTTCCTCCTGTCGTTGAATTACCACACGTAATTGTTCGATTTCCTGGTTTTCCGTTATTTTTAATTTTTGTGTATATTTTTAGGATTCGTAAAAACGAGTCGTCTGTTGTGTTGTTATTATGAAGGCGAGCAACGCCACAAGTTTTGATGGCTTAAAAGCCGCACTTAAGGATCGATATTTGGTTAGTTGTGGTGTTCGATTGACTTTATCTTTGGATAAAGTCCCGTTCGACTGCGCCAGTTAAATTACCTTTAGGTATCGGTTTTCACGATAAAAAGAAGCCCAAACTTTAGTTCTGAGCGTTAACAATTTTGATTCAAGTTTATTGAATGATTTGTGTCTTAAGACTGACTTTACAGAATTTTACAACTGACTTATAAAGAAAATTTTACAATCGAATTCTTACACTACGATTTCATAATAATTTCAATTTCGTAATTGTGTCAGGCCGAATTTTGCTTTGCTTATCAATTTACATTTCTTGTGTTTATTTTTTGCAGTGATATCGAAACCTCCTGCCCTAGTTATTAAATTTGCTTTGTTTATCACTTTTCACTTTTTATGTTTATTTTTTGCGGCAATGTTGAAATATGCTTATTATGCATTAATTGGTTTATTTTCTTTTATGTATTTTTGAATGATATCATCGACATCGTTTACGGGGTACGTAACTCATGCATTCCTAGAATCTTTCCTTATTAGACGTCCCGATAATCGCCTTAGAATGTTCTAGTCCTGGTTGGTTATGTCAGTATTGATTTCTATTGAATATCTCGTGTTTCCTGGTTAAGACCAATTGAGCTCCTTTTCCCAAGCCACGAAATGGTTCTGGGGCGACGATGGGTTCTACCCCCTCCTGCGCGGTTGTCAGAAGAATTAATATAATTGCAAAAATTTTGGAATTGGTTAATTAATTAATTATTAATTAGTTAAGTTAATTAGTTAGTTAATTAGTAAGCAAGCAAGTTGGTTAAATAGTTAATTAGAATTGTATAAATTATTTACATGTATTGTATTGTATTGTTTTGCTTTTCATTAGTTTTTTAAGGAATTATAATTGTGTTTCTTTCTTCATAGAGAAGTTATGTTTTGTTTTTCACTTTATTTTAATTTTAATAAATTTTTTAATTTCTGATACTCATTCTAATCTCAAAAATAAATGTACCTCAACAAAAATTACTTAAAAATACACAAATCATTTTTAAAAATATATACGGTGCGAATTATTTACAAAAAAATGTCTAAGTATAATTATATAATGAAGTTGGAGTTTATACGATTTCGAATTCTTCCAAACACCGGAGTTGAATATGACTTCGGCGATTCGACGAAGATTACCAACAACGTACGTAAAATATGATTACCCTTCTAGGGTTAAATGCGGAGTTGGTTTTTACTTTTTAGTTATTCCCTACTACGCACAGTGTCGCGAGTAGGGACAAAAATAAAAAAATGAATGTCGTAAATGTAGAAAAAGAAGTTTGTAGTACTGAAGTAAATACCTCAATTTACTAAATTGTGAAAACGGATTTTAAAAATATCAATTTATATACTGATAGCAGGCCACCAAACTTGTACTTTGTGAAGGTTGGTGACGGTTAAAAATTATTGCAATTTGCTGAATGTAAGTTCGAGGGCTCTTATTGAAAAATTTCCCATGGAACCTTATGTTAAGTAAATATATTCTATAAATATACTATTTTTGCAACTCTGTGGAAGCTTTCCCTCTTTTGTCTTGCTTTCCATATTCCTTGTACCGTTACTTGAAGAAACGTCAATTCGTAGGATTAAAAGTGTAGTGTCATCAAACTTTAGATAAACTTTAAAAAAAACTACTTCTTACAACTTCGAGATTTTACAGTGTAATATAGCTTAAAGTGTGTATTAAGAGATAAAATGGACTTTAGCTGCACAAACTGGCACGTTTTTAAGAAATTCAACATTTTCAGTGGCGTATGCAATAAAAATAGGGACCTTTTTGCAGCATGGTTGGCAGCAAAACCATTCGACCACTGCGGTGTTTCGCTTGAGCTACAAATTTTTGTATCTTATAATATGCGAACTCCACTTAATTTAGAAAAATTACAAAATAAAATAGGTAGAATCGATGGAAGGCTTGGCAATACTGGGTGGCTTGCCATCGAATCAAGTCAACGTTCGAAACGAAGCACTTTAAATGGCTTATATCGTCCACTGATTTTGAAGATTGCGCTAATGAATACCTCGATAATAGAGATTTGACACTTGATGAGGTATGTTATTTTAAAAGCAGTTAACATATATTTGCTAATTAAACATATATCTTTTTTAAAAGCCAAGTACTAGTAGAGGTAGACCTCCGGTGGATTATGATGCATCATGTGAAAAAACTAAGCGTCAAAAAATCAAGCAGCTTGTGGATAGCACTTCATCAGACAAAATCGTACGAGCTGCAGATCTGATAAACAAAGGAAATATTGCTACGGAAGATCAATGCCTGTCAGTGTATTAAGGTCTTTATTATGATTTAGATTTGTCTGCACGGAAATATACTGTTTTGCAAACGGTGGTCAACGCAATTCATAGTAAGTGCTTTCCGAGTTATTACGCCCTAAAAAAGGCTGCAGACGCTTTAATGCCACGCCCAATGATTGTGTCGGAAATATCAGCCGAAGTTCCGTTACAAAGTGTACTTGATAAAACGGCCGAAAGTTTGCTGAAAATATCTCGTGCAGAAAAAAAATTCGTGTTATGTCCTTGAATGCAAATGGGGCTTCGACGGCAGTTCAGGATATAGCATATTGTAACGATAAGACAGTCTGTCGCTGTGCAAAGCAACCCTGTCGCTACGCGCCGTGCTATAATTCAATCTGGCAACGACGGCCGCGATAATAAGGGAAACTTTTAGGCCAACCTGGCAATGATGGCAATTTCTAGTCCAACCTGGCAATGATGGAAACTTCTAGTCCAACCTGGCAATGATGGAAACTTCTAGTCTAACCTGGCAATGATGGTCGCGATCATCATGGAAACCTTTAGCCGACTCCGGAATATGCGAGAACGATCTGCGCGATGGCCGGACAGGTATAAAAGGCAGCCGGGTGCGGCGCACCGAGTCAGTCTGATTTTGACTAGCGGAGTTGCCACGCGGAATAATTAAGCGAATATTTAAGTGTAAAGACAGTGAAGTGTAACCTGTGAAATAAAGTGACTGTTGGTTTTTATTGACTGCGTTCGAGAAACTAAGTGTGTTTGTTTATTTCAAATTGCACAATCCAGTGATTCGTACTAGCCCACTAGAACTGGTATTTTCGTAACATTTGGTGTCAGAAGTGGGATTGTGCTACTGAATAAATAAAGGAAAAAAAAAATAAAATTATAAAAACGCAGAAATGGTTAAATTCGAGCTGCTGAAAGTGGACCAGCTAAAGAAGGAGCTGGCTGCCTGGAATTTGCCGACTGCTGGCGGTAAGGTGGAGTTGCAGCTGCGCTTGCGAGAGGCGTGTGAGGCACGAGGCGTCGATTGGACTGCGCACGAGTTCGGGACGCAGGAGCTAGATTCGTCGGCCAAGGTGGAGGAATCGCCTGCCGGTGCTGCGTCGATGCAAAGTACGGCTGCAGCGGCTGAGCCACCACAAGCCATGGACATGAGCCAGCTAATGGTTGCACTTAAAGGCATGTTCGAGACTTCCAACCGTGAAATGGCAGCCAAAATGGAAACTGCGAATCAAGAGATGGCAGCGAAGCTGGAAACTACGAATCTCGAAATTTCGGCAAAAGTCGAGACTGCAAATCGAGAAATGGCGGAAAATTCTGCGCGCATAGAGCAGAAGGTGGAAGAAATTTCCAATAGGCTGAACGTGAAAGTTGAGCATCTCGAGACGCGAATAGACGATTGGGACAAACGAGTTGACGAAATGGGTGAATCCCTGAACAGACGAGTTGACAACCTGGATGAGTCTTTGAACGAGTTGACAGTCTGGAAGATTCGATGCACAGGAAGATGGACGAACGGCTTCGAGAGGTACAGCCACGAGAATGTTTCCCACCGGTTTAGGACGGTTTTGCCACCCGAGCAGAAGTGCCTACTTATGATGGGACTACGCCGTTCGATACATTCAAGCTACAATTCGACCTGGCTGCTCTGGAAAATCAGTGGACCGATGTAAGGAAAGGTCGAAGATTGGCGCTGGCTCTTAAAGGTGCTGCGGCGGAGATAATAAAATCAGTTCCAGAATGTTTACGAAGTGAGTACGAGACCGTCATAAGGGCGCTGGCAGCCAAATACAGCGACGAGCACAACAGAACGCTGTACTACTGTGAGCTGAAGAACCGCAGGCAAAGATCCAACGAGGCGCTGCAGACATATGCAGCGGACATTGAGCGGCTCGTGCAGCTGTCCTACCCGTCCTTCGGCGCTGATGATCTCGAGAGGATGAAGATTGAGGCATTTATCGAAGGTCTTCATGATCCGGAGACGCGTCGCAGTGCGTTGATGATGGGCAAGCCGACATTTAGGGAGACGGTGACCAGCGCGATGACATACGAGGCGACATGGATTGGGAGCACTCGGTATGCACCTGCAAGGATACGCCAGATCCAGCCGGACAACGACATTGCGATCCAGGCAATAAGCTCTGAGCCACCGGGCAGGCCACGGGTGGTCTCCTCTAAAGTTGTATGCTGGGTATGTGGCAAGCAGGGCCACATATCACGAGACTGCCGCCAACGAGAGAGGCGTTCCCGTTCTCGATCGCAATCGTCTGAAGCGAGGAATACTGATAATCGAGGCCCAGCCAACAAGCGCAGAGCTGAGGACGGCGAGTCGTTAAACTAAAACGGGTCAGCCCAAAGGGGCGTGAGCTGATCCCCACAATCTGCCGCCCCACCGTCCTTGTCTCACAGCTGAAACGACAGCCCAGCAGCTTGACAATTGAAGGAAGGATAGATGGAAAGCTATTCGTGTTGACATTGGATACTGGAGCGTCATATTCGATCATAAAAAGGAAGCTGCTGAAAAATTGGGAACCGCTGCATGGCATACAGCTGCGGACTGCGACTGGCGAGCGCGCGCCAGTAAGAGGGAAAGTTACAAAAACGATTACTATCGGCACCAGCAGTCTGGAACATGAGTTCATCGTCGCGGATATAATGGACGACGTGATTATCGGCGTGGATTTCATGATTAGGCACGGTTTTACGCTGGAAGAACATGTGCTGAGATATGCCAACGATGAATTCCCGCTGCACACCGGCTATGAGCGAAGCGTGGCGGTAAGGAAGGTTGTATCGTGTCAACACCGGAGGATACCAGCGAATTCTGAGGCGATTGTGTGGGCAAAGGTGGACGAGGACGAGGGGACGAGTCGGCTGTGGGTTGTAGAAGCACCGAAACAAGGACACGACAACATTATCATCGGACGTACATTAGTGGAACCTAGGAATGGCAGAATACCGGTCAGAATACTGAACCCCCTGAATGCACCCAGATATGTCTGGAAAGATGAGGTAATTGGCGACTGTAAGGAAGCTGTAGCAGTGGTCAATTGCGAGAGTAGCCCGCCGGGAGAAAATAAGAAGAGCGGTTTTAATATGGACGCCATACCGCAGGAGAACCAGTGGAGCAGCGAGTTGACGGCCAAGCAGAAACAGAAGGCGAGGTCACTCCTGCAGCACCATTGGGCAATATTTGCGTCAGAAGCGGGCGGAAGAACAGCCATAGTGAAGCACAACATCGACACCGGAAGTGCAAAACCGATTCGCCAACCGCCAAGACGAGTTCCTCTGGCCAAGAGGGAAGAGGTCACAAACTTGATCGAAAACATGCGGAAAGAAAAGGTCATAGAGCCTTCTTCGGGCCCCTGGTGCTCGCCGGTCGTGCTAGTCAAGAAAAAGGATGGCAGTACCCGGTTTTGTGTGGACTATCGGAAGCTCAATGATGTGACCAAGAAGGACAGTTATCCACTACCGCGGATCGATGACACCCTGGACACGCTGTCAGGCACACAGTGGTTCTCCACGCTCGACTTACGCAGCGGCTATTGGCAGGTAGAGCTTGCAGACAAGGACAAGGAGAAAACGGCTTTCAGTGTGGGCGATGGTTTGTGGCAGTTCACCGTCATGCCGTTTGGACTCTGCAACGCACCAGCAACATTCGAGCGGCTAATGGAACGGGTGCTAAAGGGGCTGCATTGGCGGACGTGCCTGGTGTACCTCGACGACATAATCGTGATGGGTAAAAGCTTCGACGACCACCTGGGAAAGCTGAAGGAGGTATTCGAGCGGATACAAAACGCTGGGCTTAAACTCAATCCGAAGAAGTGCTCGCTGTTCCAAAAAGAGGTCAAGTATCTGGGTCATACGGTTTCTGCCCGCGGAGTACATACGGATGAAGGCAAAATCACGGCGGTGAAGGAGTGGCCCCGGCCACGCAATCTGCACGAACTCCGCAGCTTCCTGGGCCTGTGCACATACTACCGCCGATTTGTTCCGGGATTCGCGAGCATAGCCAGCAGCTTGCACAAACTGACGAAAAAGAGCCAAGCTTTCGAGTGGAACGAAGAGCAGGAGCAGGCTTTTGCGCGTCTGAAGTAAAAACTGTGCACTGCTCCAATTCTGGCCTTCCCCGTGCCTGGAGAGATGTTTGTGCTGGATACAGATGCAAGCGGGCATAGTATTGGCGGTGTGCTATCACAGATAATAGACGGCCAAGAACAAGTGATAGCATACTACAGTAGGATTCTGTCGAAACCGGAACGCAACTACTGGGTGACGCGGAGAGAACTGCTGGCGGTATTGGACTGCGTAAAACACTTCCACAAATATCTGTATGGACAAAGGTTTCGCCTGCGCACAGATCATGCGGCATTGAGATGGCTCTTGAACTTTAAAGATCCTGAAGGGCAATTGGCGCGGTGGATCGAGCGACTGCAGAGCTACGACTACACGATAGAGCATCGCAAGGGCAGTAGCCATGGAAATGCCGATGCCTTGTCACGCCGTCCGTGCAAAGTCGAATGCAGGCAGTGCTCGCGAGCCGAAAGCAAAGAACAGATAGTGGACGTCCGGTTGGTAAGCGTTATGCCAGAGGAAGAGTGGTCTGCGGAGAGGCTACAAAAGGACCAGCGTGAGGATGCGGATCTTGCAAAAATCGTCGAAGGCAAGGAGCAAGGCGCACGTCCAGACTGGCAGGAGATGGCCGGTGAAAGCCCGATCGCTAAGGTTTACTGGGCGCAGTGGGAAAGTCTGCGGCTGAAGGAAGGATGCCTGTATCGCGAATGGGAGAGCGCGGATGGTCGGACCAGCAACTCCCTATTGGTAGTGCCGAAATGCAGAATCAACGAGGTCATCGAGGCATACCATAACGACTCCAGTGGAGGGCACCTGGGCATCACCAAAACCGTCGCCAAGATAAAAAGACGATTCTACTGGGTAGGATGCCAGGAATCTGTAGCCGAATGGATTAAGAGCTGTGACCGATGTGCAGCCGCGAAAGGTCCGACAAGAAGGTCTCGGGGCCGCATGCAGCAGTACAACGTGGGAGCGCCCTTCGAGCGGATTGCTATGGACGTCGCTGGCCCATTCCCAGTCAGCACTCAAGGCAACAAATATGTGCTGGTGGTAATGGATTACTTCAGCAAATGGCCCGAAGTGTACCCTATTCCTAACCAGGAGGCCACTATGATCTCGGAAAAGCTGGTAAACAACTGGGTAGCCAGGTTCGGAGTTCCGTTGGAGTTGCATTCAGATCAAGGCCGGAATTTCGAGTCTGCGGTATTCAAGGAAGTGTGTGAGCTACTGGGGATAAAGAAAACTCGTACCACGCCTTTGCACCCACAGTCCGACGGCATGGTGGAACGCTTTAACCGGACACTGGAGGAATACCTGCGGAAAGTGGTAGGGGGGAATCAAAAGGATTGGGACACGCATATTCCCCTGTTCCTGATGGCGTATAGGTCAGCCCCGCACGACACGACATCACTCACTCCAGCCCGAACAGTGTTCGGCACGGAGTTGCGGTTACCCGCCGACTTGAAGTTCGGGGTAGTCGGCACGACGGGAGGCGCTAAGACGGACTACGTGGTCAATAAGCGGGCGGAACTCGAGGAAATTCACCAGTTTATAAGGAGCCGCACCAAACTGGTCAGCGATAAGGCGAAAGCCCGATATGATCTACGGGCCAACTCATCGGGGTTCCAAGGAGGCGATCTGGTAATGCTCTACAACCCGCAGCGGAGGAAAGGTTTGTCTCCGAAACTTCAAACGTCATGGGAAGGACCTTACAAAGTCGTGACTAGGATTAACGACGTGGTCTACAGGATTCAACGTTGCAGCAATAAAAGAGCTAAGCTGAAGGTAGTCCATTTGGAGCGCCTGGCGCCTTATCACAGCGGAACCTCGGCACTTGTTCGGGTCGAACAAGTCTAAGTGGTGGGCAGTGTAACGATAAGACAGTCTGTCGCTGTGCAAAGCAACCCTGTCGCTACGCGCCGTGCTATAATTCAATCTGGCAACGACGGCCGCGATAATAAGGGAAACTTTTAGGCCAACCTGGCAATGATGGCAATTTCTAGTCCAACCTGGCAATGATGGAAACTTCTAGTCCAACCTGGCAATGATGGAAACTTCTAGTCTAACCTGGCAATGATGGTCGCGATCATCATGGAAACCTTTAGCCGACTCCGGAATATGCGAGAACGATCTGCGCGATGGCCGGACAGGTATAAAAGGCAGCCGGGTGCGGCGCACCGAGTCTCAGTCTGATTTTGACTAGCGGAGTTGCCACGCGGAATAATTAAGCGAATATTTAAGTGTAAAGACAGTGAAGTGTAAACCTGTGAAATAAAGTGACTGTTGGTTTTTATTGACTGCGTTCGAGGAACTAAGTGTGTTTGTTTATTTCAAATTGCACAATCCAGTGATTCGTACTAGCCCACTAGAACTGGTATTTTCGTAACAATATAAAACAAAAATTCTCAGATATCAGCTTTACGGACGAATTCATGTTCATAGCAGCATTAGTACCACTACGAGTTTTTAAGACTGATAATAATGAAGTAATTTGGGTTAATACCATAGAAGGCCCTCATCTTCTGCAGGCCCATAAAATTTGTTTTCATTAAAAAAATCCTAAAGTTATGAATGAAATTGAAAAAATATTGCAAGTCAAATTGAAAGACTTTGTACATATCGCGACATTGAAAATAATTGTGAATTTACTTTTAGAATGTACTTAAGAGGTTATATACGTTTTCATGAGTCAAAAAATCGAAAAAAATGTTATGATTTATTTCGAACAAACATACTTTCAAGAGTTTATGTTCAAAATTTCAAGTCAATCCGAGCAGTAGATCGTAAGTAGCAACTCGATTTGTAGCGCGCTATCTGCCTTGCGATAGGCATTGCGAAGTGCACTCAAAACTTTAAACGTGATTTTCTCCAAATGATGTTTTTTGAAAAATGCCTTTGCGGTGACCACGATATCTCAAAAACTACTTGACCAATTCATCTAATTTTTTTTTTATTCTTTTCCTATAGGGTTTTCCAACAAGAGGTGTTATTTTGAATCACCCGGTATTTCGGTAGCTGTCACTTTTGAAGCTTTTATTCTTTGACATTTGACAAGTAGAAACTACGCCATTACTAAAAATGGAACGATAAACGCTTCAACAACGCATTGAAATTATTAAAATTCACTACAAAAATGGTGAAAATCTTGCAGTCACAGTTCGCAAAACTAAAGCATTTTTGGGTCGTCGAGAAGCACCTTGTCGGACCGCAATACAGAAATTGGTGGAAAAATTCGAGCTGTTGGGACAAGTTAGTGAAGTGAAGAATAAAACCCGTGCACGTCGCTCAAGAACAACTGAGAATATTGCTGCTGTAGCCCAAAGTGTTGAAGAAAACCCAGGTTTGTCGATTCCTCGTCGTTCTTTGGAATTGAGCATTCCGAAAACGTCATTACACCGAATTTTGCATAAAGGCTTGGGTCTTAAGGCTTATAAAGTTCAGTTAACACAAGAACTCAAGCCGACCGATCATCAACAACGTCGTGTCTTTGCTGATTGGGCCCTTGAAATGCATGAAAATGATCCGGAATTCCATCGAAAAATCATCTTGACTGATGAGGACCATTTCCACCTCGGTGGCTACGTCAACAAGCAAAATTGTCGCATCTGGGGCTCGGAAAATCCATGAGTTATTGTTGAGAAGCCTCTGCATCCTCAACGTGTGACTGTTTGGTGCGGTTTATGATCCGGCGGGGTCATTGGACCTTACTTTTTCGAAAATGAGGTTGGATCAACAGTTACGGTGAATGGATTGCGCTATCGAGAGATGATTAATGATTTTTTATGGCCGGAGTTTGATGGTATTGATCTGGACAACGTTTACTTTCAACAAGACGGCGCTACGTGCCACACAAGCAACGAAACCATTGCTCTTTTACGGGAAAAGTTTCCGGATCGTGTTATCTCTGGAAGAGGTGATCACAATTGGCCACCGAGATCTTGTGATTTAACACCTTGCGACTTATTCCTTTGGGGCCACGTGAAAGATAAGGTGTTCGCCAACAGCCCAGCGTCGATTAAAGACCTCAAAGATAGAATTCGACATAGGGCCGCCACTTTGCGCTTTGGTTATGGAAATTGTCATGAAAAGGATATGGTCCTGTAAGCGTGGTCGTGGTGGCCATTTGGCTGATGTTGTTTTTCATTATTAACGGCATACCTTCCTCTTTATTATGACATAAACATCCGATCATTTATCTCAAAAAATGGAATTTTTCTTTGAATACCAAAATAACACCTCTTGTTGGAAAACCCTGTAGTTACAATACAGAGTACTTGAAGGATCATTTTTTCATTTGCAGTATTTGTCTTAACTAATAATTTTTTTAAATACATTTTCGAGACTCAAAAAATCGCCTTTTTTTTGGATTATGGTTTCCGTATGAAAAAAAAGGGTTTTATTTTCAAAATTTTTCGTTCAAGTACTCGGCGCTGTAGTAAACAACTGTAAATTTTTTGTCTTTTTGATTACAGTTGAGTTGTTGGCATTCAAACGTGGTCACCGCCAGACTCTGCAGAAAAAACGCGCATCACGACAAGAGCTACAACTTTTACAATTTTCAATATTTTTTCATATTCGACCACTCTTTTTTTTCGTAAGAATTTGTACTATGTATACCTGTTATGCGAGTTTCTAATAAATTATTTCAAATAGCCCAAAAAAAATCACAAATATGCCCTAAGTTTCCTGTACCAAAACGTATATAACCCCTTAACTATGATCGACGGTGCAGTTGCTAATGTGTTGTCTGACAATAAGTCTGCAATGAAGTGTTATCTTTGAGGATCACTTCCAAAAGAAATGAACTCATTTCATGCCATTGCAAGACCATTATACGAAGATTTTTATGGTGAAGAAAATAAAAAAATGTTTAATGACACTAAGGAACGAATTTAACGTGAATTAAAAGAAGATATAGGCTTAATTGTAGAGAAAGTGAAAACAGGTTATGGAACATCTAATGATGGAAATTCTGCAGAAGATTTTTCAGGAACCTTAATATATTAAGTAAAATTACTCACATAGACATTAATTTACTTCAACATTTTTCAATTATATTAAGAACTTTGTCTTCCGGCTAAAATATATACATTGCCAACTTCGATGTCCTACTAAAAGAAACATATCAAATACACATGCGACATTATCAATCGTACTGTATGCCGGTTACAGTGCGTAAAATATTAGTTCATGGAAAGAAATATTAGTTCATTAAATAATAATAATAATAATTAATAATAATAATTGACTGGCACGACAGCCCGATTACGCGAGACTAAGGCCTAGCTTCCCGCAACCACCCGTGTTGTGCGTGTGAATTTGTACGCGGGTTGAAGGGACCTACAGCTTTTATGCCGGTTCCGAACGGCAGGTTGGGAGCTTTTTCATAAGCAATTTTTACTCTCAGAGGTTTGCCATTTCCAGCTGAGAGGACAGCCACCGAAAGAGAAAACTAGTTTTCCCGTTATTTTTTTTAGGTGTTATTACAGGCAGTATTTGAACCTGCTGCCTGCGACTCGCGGTCCAACGCACTAACCAACTGAGCCATGGCATTAAGTAAGTCACTTTAATATTCCTATTGGTATGCTTTCGGAAGAAGCATTAGAGGCAAGACATAAGGATTTTTGCAAAAGTCGGTTAAAACATGCACGAAAGTCCTCACGCGAATCGGCGATAGCGATATATTAAGGGGGGGAGTAAGGGTTTCAGCGTAAAAAAAAAACTTTTTTTATGAATTTTTGTTTTGAAAGTATGGATTGATCAAATGTATGTTAACCTTTTGTACATTATTAAGCATACTTTTAACAATATTCTGTAATTCATTCATGCAGAAATATTACAAAACAAGCCGGTGACAGAGCTTGCCCCAGAACGTCTTTGAAAAAATACAATTTACGGTGTTCACTGTATTTCGGTCGGAAATTATCTGAAATCAAAAACCATTAAAATTTAGTCAAAGTATTATCAAATCCTCCCCCTAACGTTCTCCGATTATTTTTTTTCATTTAAAAATTTTTGGTGGCCATCTAAAGTGTAAACTGCTATTTTCCACGCAAATTTCCGCCATTTTGTGGGTGGGAAACCCCCTTAATGTAAAAAAAAAAATGTGTACTAAACGTTGGGGGAGGTATTTTATATGTAGAAAATGTGTACCAAGTTTCAAATGAATCGGTTTAGTAGTTTTTAAATGACAGTGAACACGGACTTTGAAAAAGTAGTTTTGAGACCAGAACAATAGAAGAGAATAAGCTGTATACCTGCACTAAAGGACAGGGGACTAACTATAGACCATAACTTCAAGAGTTTTGCTCCGATCGACTTAAAATTTTGATAATATATTCTTGAAATGTTTAACAATAAGATAAGACAAAAAAAATTTTTCGAAAGTGTAAACCCTTACCCCCTTTAAGGAACTTGTTAATGTCTTCAGAACCAATTATATCAGTTAATAGGAAAATTAAAGGTAAACATGAAAACCGAAATTCTGATATAATGCAATATATAATATCGGAGAAAGTTGAAGAAAGGAGTTTTGAAATTTTGTCAAAAATAGATTTAGAGGGTTTAATTTGCAATAATTCACCATCGGAAACCGATTGTCCTAGCAGTACAGATTAACAAATTGAATGAAAATATATGCTATACCGAATTTAATAAGAGGTGTTATTATTTTCTATTTGGGTTTGAAACTACTTAGGTGCGCGCAAGTATGCACAGATATTTGTATTTTTTTCAGTATTTCCTTTTTTATGGCAAGCGAAACCATTTTTGGTATATAGTTTTTGGTATAGAGGTGCTGTATCAAATTTCAATCAATATTTTATAGTTTCCAAGATCCTGTCAACTTAGTATTTGGTTTGTATGGGAGGCGGACGTGTCCGTGGGGCGATTGAAGTAATTATTGGCGTATTAACTTCTCTTTATAACATAATCATATCAGAATTTGTAGAAATTTCTTCCTTTAGCCAATCCTTCGTCCTATTCCTCTTTCTTTTGCTGGGTTTTTCCTCCTCTTCCAAAATTTCGACGACGGCAATTCGCTGCCACTAATTCATGCGTAGGCTTACCACCTTTTTAAAATGGCTGTGGAGGACACTATATAAACAAAATGCTATAAACAATCATACGTTTTTAGTTTTCAGAGTACAGAGTATATATCTATTAAAACTTTGGTATACATATGATACAAATGTGATTAAAGACGACTTGCTCGGTTGAAGTCAAGAAATAATCTGTTTTATTATTTGTTTACGCTCTTACAAAGTAAAGTGAAGCGTTTCCGTTGAAACTGCTGCTGCAGCTATTTTGTCACTGTTACTGTTTTTGTTGTGCGAAACACACGAAGTCAGTAGACATAACGTCAGCAGCAGGGTTACCGTTGAGAATTTTGAAAAAGTCGCACAAAAGGTCGTTTAAAAAATCAGTCGCATAAAAGAAAATAAATATTATAATAAATACCTTAGAAATAATTCAATAAAAATGTGTTTATATACACTTTTGTGTATTTATATTACATTTAATTGTTAATGAAGTGTTTGTATACACTTTAACACTTCTGTTACCTTAGGGTCATTTTCGAGTAAAATTTGACTTTAAAGAGCCGTAACTTTCTTATTTATGGTAAAGAATTGTTTTCCTTTGGACTCAGTGACTAATTTTATGTCATTTGAATATACGCTAAATTTCATTTTATTTGCAACACTGGTTTACGTGAAAATGAGCAACTATACAAATTTGACCTTTGGGTCATTTTATGACCCATAGTACTGAACGCAAGAAATTGGTCGATGCGATGTGAATTTTATTAGATTTGGTTTCAAAGTGTCGTGGATAAATGTTTCTGGGATTTTTGTTTTGTTTTGTGTTGGTAAGAGGGCGTGGCACTAGCTATACCACCCTTTCTACTATGGAGTAAAATCGAAATTATGAGTCATACAACATTGCAATTTCGTGCAATGTCCCCATGTAAACATATTGTTCCACTGAAAATATTTCATGGGCGTTTAATAATGGGCGTGGCACTCTTTTAACGATCCACATTTTGAACATAACTTCGGAACTATAAGTCGCACATCAGTGACACTAAGATCAAACTTATTATTGGATCATGTTTTTCGACAGAGGAAAAGGGAGGAAGGAGAAAAGGGCATTTAATAAAGGGCGTAGCTTCACCCACACATCGCAATGAGCACTACAAAGCGATCGAAACCCAATAGTACGAAAACTTTATGTTTGCTGGTATGAAATCTTGATTGAAGCTTTCAATATAAATAGTAGGTACATATAACTAGAGAGAGGAAGGTACTTCGCCAAATCTTCGGCCCTGTACGTGTTGGTGACGACTATCGTATACGAACCAATAACGAGCTGTATGAGCTGTATAAGGACATGGACGTAGCGCAGCGAATTAACATCCAGCGGCTACGCTGGCTCGGTCATGTCTGCCGTATGGACGACGAAGCTCCGGCGAAAAAGGTGTTCGATGCGATGGTTGGAGGTCGACGGCGAAGAGGGAGGCCGTGTCTCCGGTGGAAGGACCAAGTTGAAGAGGCCCTGTCATCACTTGGCGTGACCAACTGGAGAAGGCGCGCGCAAAGCAGAGGCGCCTGGAGAGAAGTTTTGCGGCAGGCCGTAACCCGATAGCGGGTTGTTATGGCCAGTTAAGTAAGTAAGTAAGTAAGTACATATAACTAGTACGAATTCTAGCAAGTAATAAATTTCTGAAAAATTCCAAAAGGAGTGTGAACAAGCTAGATTAAATTTCTGGAACATATTCGTGTCAGCGACAAACACACAATTTACTCGTGGCTGCAGTTCGCAACTCTATTATTCCTTGCGGCATCATTGCATTTGTGATGTGAAATTCATCCCTGGAATGATAACGTAACGCCGTTTATTCTATAAAGAATGGGAAAAGTTACTTCCTGGGCTCCAATTTTGCGAAAAGAAAGGAAGCCAATAATATAATCGTGTGAGTTATTCTCAGCAGTACATTAACTAAAGAAGAAGATACTCAGTGAGAGGAAACGATGGGGCGCAATCTGGGTCAGCCGAATATATTCATTTTTTTCTTCGGGAAATCGAATAATCTTAATTAATATATATTATAATTTGTATTGGTTCATTGGTGTCAATATCTAGTATAACTTTAATATTTTGGCATACTTTTATAAATTAAATTTCTAAACTGAGTAATTTTTGGTGGGCCACGGGAACAGGCTTTCTTGCGAAACCATTTATTTTTGGGCGATTAGCGATTAATGATTATTATCTGTTGTATATAATAAAATTGTCCAAAAATTAGTTACGATATAGTTTTAACTTTAACGGCAGCCGCCGTGGATCAGTTGGTTAGTGCGTTGGACCGCGAGTCGAAGGCAGCGACCCAGGTTCAAATACTGCCTGTAATAACACCTAAAAAGAAATAACGGGAAAACTCGTTTCCTCTTTCGGTGGCTGTCCTCTCAGCTGGAAATGGCAAACCTCTGAGAGTAAAAATTGCTTATGAAAGAGCTCCCAAGCTGCCGTTCGGAACCGGCATAAAACTGTAGGTCGCTTCCACCCGCGTGCAAATTCACACGCACAACACGGGTGGTTGCGGGAAGCTAGGCCTAAGTCTCGCGTAAGCGGGCTGTTGTGCCAGTCAATTAAGTAATTAATAGTTTTAACTTCTGAAGAAATCGCAACAATTAAAGTGCCCGAGAAGAATATCATGAACCTGGACAT
Organism: Melieria crassipennis; assembly: GCA_963668005.1. Classification (NCBI taxonomy): domain Eukaryota; kingdom Metazoa; phylum Arthropoda; class Insecta; order Diptera; family Ulidiidae; genus Melieria; species Melieria crassipennis. The sequence continues at coordinate 31,085,450 of OY764963.1, read as the reverse complement.
GGTCTCCATGTTGAACATATTTGACTACAGTAAGGCCAAATAGTCGCTTTACAATAATAAAAGTAATAACTAATTGTTAAAATCACTTTGTCTTAACTTTTTTGAATAAAATACAAAGAAATAAATCGGGGTCATTTTATGACCCAAGGGTCAAATGTGCGAGTTTTTCCTAGGGTAACAGAGGGGTTAATATATTAATCATAAATTTTATTTTTTTGTAACTTCGTCTCTGTATTTCCGCACAAGTTCATTACTTGGCATCCAGTTTTCTATTTCGGTATCTAGCAAATTTAGAGCTCATAGCATGGACTCACAAGTTCATACTATTAACCTGTTGGTTAATTTAATTTTCGTTAATAATTTTGAAAAACTACTTTCCGCACACGCGCTGCTGTGACTTACATGCGCTGCCATTTAAAACATTTTTTAAGCTTTCTACTGTGTGCCAAAAATGATCAACTAAATGCTAAATAATGAGCTGATCAATCGAACGAGACTACAAAAAGAGAAAGAAGGATTTCACTTAACAAAAAAGGGGGAAAAAATCCCACAAAGAAGGAAAAACTTGCAAAATTAGACAAGTTTGAAAAAGTCGCACAAAAAGTCTCAGAGCGTCAAAAAGGTTGCAAAATGCAACTAAAGTCGCACAACGGTAACCCTGGTCAGCAGTTTCAATGGGAACGGAGTTTACGGTATGTTTAGTAACTCTACGCTACTTTCATATATAGTACATATCTGTGGCATTTTGACAAAACAACTACACTAGTCAGAAAAAGTTTGCGTACAGGTAAGTCAAAATTATGTTATCAGAAATTTTGACCTCAAAAATGGGTTTTCTGTTTACCGAAACTTATCCACATTATTCATATATGCCTTAACACCACTTTTTGTTGTGTTTTAGATGCATTTTCGATATATTCGTATTTATTGACAATATTCTCACAAAACGGTGCAGAATAAGTTTGCGTACATATTCTCTTTCCCTCCAGAAGGGAATGGGAGCGTTACGCAACCGTTTTTACAAATGTAGAAACCTCCCTATACACAGACGGTTCAAAGATGGACTGTGGTGTTGGGGCAGGTGTTTACTCCAGAGATCTGGTAGTGGAAAAAGCTTTTCACCTACCGGATTTCTGCAGCGTCTTTCAAGCGGAAGTCTTTGCAATAAGAGAAGCCTGCAGGATTCTCCTACAGCAAGAAATCCGGAGTAGGGATGTTTTCATCTTTTCAGACAGCCAAGCAGCCATCAAGGCACTCACCAAGCCCATAGTGAAATCTAAACTGGTCAGAGACTGTAAAGAATTGCTAGGGTTGGTGGGCGGCCGGGTGGATCTTACCATCTGCTGGATACCCGGTCACGCGGGTATCAGCGGAAACGAGTCAGCTGACGAGTTGGCCAAGGTGGGATCCGCCATGGACTCACAGCCCGAAAGGGTGGCACCGCCTTTAAGTGCAAGGCTAAAACAGATAAAGGAATATTTCCTCAGGAAGGCGGATAGTAGGTGGAGCAATCTTTCCAGCTGCAGAGTGGCTCGACAGATCTGGCCACGCTACGACTCCCACAGAACCAACGACCTGCTGCTAAATTCTCGTAGGAATGTTTCTAGGCTAACGGCCGTGATCACGGGTCACTGGCCGATTGGCCTACACGCAGCGAGATTGGGAATCCCCCACAACCCCTTTTGCAGAAGCTGCAGAGAAGCCAGCGAGAGTGAGACACTCGAACACTTCCTCTGCGGCTGCCCTGCCTTAGCATTTAAAAGACTAAATTCCTTGGGGAACAGTCTGATTAGCTCCCTAGCTGATCTGTCTGAAATAAGACTAAAATGCATCAAGTCCTATTTGGACGATGCGGGTTGACTTTAGAGCCCAGTATTTTCTCCCACGCAGGGAAGACCCAGTCGAGGAGGCGACAACAAAACGGCACATAGTGCTACTTGAGTGTGCTCTGAGAGCACGCAGTCGCTGCTACCTACCTACCTAAGTTTGCGTACAAAACTAATAACGGGAATTTCCAGTTATGCTTTTTATTTTTATTTGGAAATTTGTATTCCATTGAGCAGTAAATGGACTTGATTTATATAGAAAGCAATAGAACCCAAGCGAAAAAAATAATTTAAAAAAAATCAAAAAAATCTTACTAAATCTTTCCCAAATTGACAAAAAATTTCGTGAAATTAGAGAAACTTTTCGAAGAGCATTTCGTCATTTCGAAAAGCCATCCTAAATTTCGAAAAAACCAGCAATTCTTGCTTATTTGCTACGATCTGGCAATTTTCTTAAGCTACCCGAGCAAGAAAATTAGATTGTTTTGCACTCAGTGCATCATAATCTTTGACTAGTTGCATCCAATATCTTCAGAAATGTACAAAAATATTTACAAATGTAGAAACCTCCCTATACACAGACGGTTCAAAGATGGACTGTGGTGTTGGGGCAGGTGTTTACTCCAGAGATCTGGTAGTGGAAAAAGCTTTTCACCTACCGGATTTCTGCAGCGTCTTTCAAGCGGAAGTCTTTGCAATAAGAGAAGCCTGCAGGATTCTCCTACAGCACGAAATCCGGAGTAGGGATGTTTTCATCTTTTCAGACAGCCAAGCAGCCATCAAGGCACTCACCAAGCCCATAGTGAAATCTAAACTGGTCAGAGACTGTAAAGAATTGCTAGGGTTGGTGGGCGGCCGGGTGGATCTTACCATCTGCTGGATACCCGGTCACGCGGGTATCAGCGGAAACGAGTCAGCTGACGAGTTGGCCAAGGTGGGGTCCGCCATGGACTCACAGCCCGAAAGGGTGGCACCGCCTTTAAGTGCAAGGCTAAAACAGATAAAGGAATATTTCCTCAGGAAGGCGGATAGTAGGTGGAGCAATCTTTCCAGCTGCAGAGTGGCTCGACAGATCTGGCCACGCTACGACTCCCACAGAACCAACGACCTGCTGCTAAATTCTCGTAGGAATGTTTCTAGGCTAACGGCCGTGATCACGGGTCACTGGCCGATTGGCCTACACGCAGCGAGATTGGGAATCCCCCACAACCCCTTTTGCAGAAGCTGCAGAGAAGCCAGCGAGAGTGAGACACTCGAACACTTCCTCTGCGGCTGCCCTGCCTTAGCATTTAAAAGACTAAATTCCTTGGGGAACAGTCTGATTAGCTCCCTAGCTGATCTGTCTGAAATAAGACTAAAATGCATCAAGTCCTATTTGGACGATGCGGGTTGACTTTAGAGCCCAGTATTTTCTCCCACGCAGGGAAGACCCAGTCGAGGAGGCGACAACAAAACGGCACATAGTGCTACTTGAGTGTGCTCTGAGAGCACGCAGTCGCTGCTACCTACCTACCTAAGTTTGCGTACAAAACTAATAACGGGAATTTCCAGTTATGCTTTTTATTTTTATTTGGAAATTTGTATTCCATTGAGCAGTAAATGGACTTGATTTATATAGAAAGCAATAGAACCCAAGCGAAAAAAAATAATTAAAAAAAAAATCAAAAAAATCTTACTAAATCTTTCCCAAATTGACAAAAAATTTCGTGAAATTAGAGAAACTTTTCGAAGAGCATTTCGTCATTTCGAAAAGCCATCCTAAATTTCGAAAAAACCAGCAATTCTTGCTTATTTGCTACGATCTGGCAATTTTCTTAAGCTACCCGAGCAAGAAAATTAGATTGTTTTGCACTCAGTGCATCATAATCTTTGACTAGTTGCATCCAATATCTTCAGAAATGTACAAAAATATTTTATAAAACCCAGGAGTAGTCACTTTATAAGAAAAGTCATGAAAAAAACATTTCCCCTACATAATAGCAAAGAATATGAAGTGTATAGAAGGCGCATCTGAGCTCAAAAATTCAAATTGTTGTTTGCGAGCTTCAAGAGCGGGGGGAAGCCACAAAAGGGAAGGAGCGGTGCAAGGAGAGCAAGCGCTTCAGTTTACGCTCATTGACTGCGCGAACTGACCCAGCGGGAAAGTTGGGAATGCATGAGGTTTTTCATGCACGAATTCGTATATGAAAAACCCAAATAGAAAACATATATTACTACGTAAGCGAGGGTGTAATGCATAGCTTTCGTTTCTTTAAATTGTGCTTTGTTTTTTATACCAAAGAGATTGGCACCTTCCGAAGAAATTCTGAGAGAGCGGCGCAATCTTTCTTAGAACAAGAAACTGTTTCTTTGAAAAGGTCGCTTCTATTGATTTTGGGAAAAATAACTTCAGTTGTGATAGAAAAATCTGTGAAACACCAAGCGCGCGGATCGTTGCATCAAACGAGGTGAGTTTTAATAAAGTTTCATTTGCAAAGACAATTAATTTCATTAATCTTTATTAATATATCTTTAGCAGCTCCCAGCGTTTTCATACATATTTTACGAAGCACCGTGGATTAACGGAAACAAGACATTTTTACAAAAATATTCAAAGCAACTTTGGTAAGTATGAATTTACAAAACAACTTTGTTTACTGGATTTTTTAAATATTGATTTATTTTCCTTTTTCAGAATGGCTGCCCAAAGACGAACAAAGGAGCAAAGGGATGTTATTTAAGTGAGTGTATTTTAGTTTTTTTAATTTTTACTTATCTAATGTATTTATATATATTTAATGTATGTGTTTATATGTCGTCTATTGAACTTGAATTACTTTAAAAATAAAAACGAACATAAAGCAAAACAACAAACATTTTATTTTGGGTGTACAGGTTTTTGGTAGATCATTTTATGCATTACCGAGTAATGTACGATTTCCTACATGCTAGGCGATTTATGAAAACGTACATGTTTTTGGGATGCATGTCTTCATATACTCCCAGGTAATGCAAAAAAGGGAAGCATTACATTTCGTAGGACATCGCCATGAGAAAATTCATGCATGTTGTAATGCAAAGCTTGCAAGCAAATATGCATTCCTATACATTATTTTTCCCGCTGGGGAAGCACACGCCACCACAAACATACATGAAGTGAAAGTACCGCTTCTCCTGCCCAACAAACACTGACCAAAACAATCTCAAACCTTTGAGAAACCCTTTGATATCAAATTGTTTTCCAGCATTATTTCAATTTGAAAATGAATATTTTCTCAAACGTTTCTCAAATGTTTGCTATCAACTTGAGAAGAGTTGAGAAAAAATCTACATTTACCACGTTTGATAATTTTGTGATTCTCAAATTGCTATTTTCAATTCATTTGAAATTAAAGGCTTTCTCAAATTGATATTCACTATTGCCAACAATTTGAGATTACTTACATTCGAGGCATTCCACGCGAAGCGGACAGGTAAAAAAACTCGATGTTTCCGATTTCAATAATATTTGAGTATGTTCTACCTATACGTATTATTGATACGTATACCAAATATTTTTGTGATATAATGACTAGTTAAAGAGTTATGGGACTTTGAAGTTTTCGACAGCCGGTTGGCATGCAGTACTTCAAAGCCGATTACGGAGTCATAAAATTATATATTAAAATAATTAAACCACTGGATTTCTTACTTCATTTACTGAGCTTTTTAATGGTCTTGTTGGAAAAGAAAAAAAATTTTTTTTTCGTAAAAAAAAACCAATTAATTTTTTGTCCTTGATTTTCACTAAGTTGGACCATTTTGTTTTTTTTTATTTTTTTTTATATATATTGCTAATGTTGTATAGAACATTGGTGCCAACTTTTATAATGGGCGTGGAAGTGGATTAGGAGCTAGACTGAAAATACTGCCGAAGGGTGGCGTATTTTGGTACTTAATAGGTATTAAATATCAAATAAACTCATTGTTTTGATATCACAGGCCGACAAAATTCGAACAAATTTCAGAACCAGAAACCAGAGTATACTTTTCCGAAGGTTTTTGGTGCGCTGAACAAGAATCTGGCCTCAGAATTGCTCCATCACGTCAGGTTTTCGAGATATCCTAACCTAAAAGTGCGAAAATTGCGGTTTTTGTTATATTTGAGGTTATGTAGCATAGCTATTTTAACGTTTTTTGTAAAATAACTGCTGGCATCTTAAAGTACAAGCCTTTTCCTTTCAAATGCGCCTTAGTTTGCTCAAAAGTCTTTGAGATATCGAAAATTGAAGTTTGGAATACAACTGGCATTCACAATAGGATAAAATTCAGTAGAAATGTACATTTTATTTGCGAATTTGCTATCACTGATGCTCCCACGCACTAGTTGCTCCTATGATTATTTTTCAAGCGCCCGGCGGAAGGCCGGCCACACAGAAGGAGTTTGAATACAGAAATACTGTTAGCACTTTACTGATGCCTGGCGCACTAGTTGCTCCTATGAGGGTTATTTTTCAAGCGCCCGGCCGAAGGCCGGCCACACAGAAGGGATTTGAATGCAGAAATACTGTTAGCACTTTACTGATGCCTGGCCCACTAGTTGCTCCTATGAGGGTTATTTTTCAAGCGCCCGGCCGAAGACCGGCCACACAGAAGGGATTTGAATGCAGAAATATTGTTAGCACTTTACTGATGCCTGGCGCACTAGTTGCTCCTATGAGGGAGCAACTAGTGCGCCACTCCACCTTATTGGCAAGTAATTACAAGTTTTCTAGCTTCGAAGATAAAATTTAAAAAATTCATTTAAAAAAAACTATACACTTCCGACGGTTTTCCTTTCAAGGGGGGTATATGGGGAACCCCCCTACCCCCCACCAAATTTTATCACCCTCCTCGAACGTACAGATATAAGAGTCCTTCCTAGATCTGCTATCAAAGCGCCCGGAAAGTAGCTTGCCGGAGTGCCTTGAAAATTCTATGGATAATTCTGTGGAACATTCTGTGGATAATGCCTTGGTAACAGGCCCTTCCACTTCGAGCGCGGTCGATTCCAGTGGTAGTATTGAAAACGACGATTCCGATTATTCAGATTCTGAATTAGAAAATGACAAAAGTGGCATGCTTAGAAGCGAACTTGCAGCGTGGGCTGTTGCATTTAACGTTTTTAAAATCGTCTAATTTCAACATTAAATGCAGTGCCACTTTAGAATTTTCTAATTTTCATTTTCAACACTCCGTGGAAGAGATATCCCAGAAAATTATTATGTTCAGCAATTTTGAAGCCAACAAATTTATATTCATCCCTCTAATTTACATGTACATATGTAGATGGATTTAAACGATACTTTTGTTGCAATTGAAACCGTTGGGTTGGAAGTGACAACAACTGGTGAGTATAATAACAATGTTATAATTACAGCGAATTTATTAATTTTATGTATTTTTTAGATCTCGAAAATTCAAACAAAAAGATTGATAATTTGGAAAGAAACGTGCTCGCAGGTAGTATTTCTTTTAAGTTACTTAAATGCATATGTACATTGTATTAAGTTATAGAACTTGAAGTAACCCAAAACTTACTGAAACGAGTTCTTCAGGAGATAAGAACCACTGCACACACAACGAACATTAGGCGGAAGAAGATTTTGCCAAAAACTCCATTCAACGACGTTGCAGAATTTTCCGAATTTGAAACGAAAATATAGTCGTCGGAAAACAAATTTGATGATTTGGTAAGATTGCCGTTAGCATACTGCAGTTTATTTATAAGAATTTAAACTATATATTTTGAGTGTTACTATATTTCTTTACTAGGTTGCCGAACTGCAGACTAAAGTTATAAAAACTGCATGGAGAAAATTGATGACAGATGCTGCAGCGAAGTACTATTGCTGGCAAGGCACTAAGGACAAAACTGCAGTTAGGGCGCTAAGCACAACCGCAGCAATAAAACGTAATTTCCTGCAAAATACTTTTATTTTAAATTTTACTATTAACATATTATTTTATTTTAGAAGCCCACAGTAAAAAATTCTCCGCTGCAGCATCTGAGCAAGATTTTGAAAGGGCAACTATGGCATTCTTTATTTATGTTTCTTTATGTTTATAAATATGAAATTGTTATGAAATATTTATGTTTATTTATGTTTTTTTATGATTAATTACACAGAGCAACAAAATCGACATTATTTTTTTTTTCTGAAATCAAACCATACTTTTCTAAAGGATTTTTGGACTTTGGATTTTTGGATTTAGTTTTTTGATTGTTTGAGCGGCTTAGGAAATATTGATGGTTTTCCTTGGAGGGCGTTTTACATGTTCTTTGACTATTACATGCATGTAGCTCCTACAAACCTGAAGTCTTAAATGCCATTTTTTTAACATAGATTAACAATACTCTAGCTATGTATTTAAAATTTAAAACATTAAAATCGGTTCAAATTTGCAAGAGTTATTCATTTGCAAAGTCAAATTTTCAGTTACTTTGCAAGATTGCGAATACACAAAAGAATTTTGCTTCCAAAAAATATATATTGTCATTTGGTGAAAGAAGAATGTTGGGGCTTTCAATCAAAAACGAAATTTTTGAAATACGATGTTTGTAATAGAAAATGTGTACAAATATGTAAGTTCTCCATTCATAAATTCAGCAACAAAAGCAAGGATTTACTTTTGAGCTATAATATTGGAGTACAATTTTAGGCAGCTGTATGAAAATTCTCACACTCATCAAATGCCCTTAATTCATAAAATTTTCACCTTTCGTATTTTGATTTTTTTGCGCCCTAAAAATATGTCGCAATGAAATATGGAAAAACAGCAAGTAGTTTGCTTAGTGTGTGTGGTTGAAATTTTTACTTGTGTGATGCAACTCTTTTTAGAATAGCTCCTACAGTAATGAACCAATTCAAATTTTGTTACTGCCCTTGAAAAGACAAATATTGACGCTTGCGAAAATACTTTAGATACTTTCGTCAATGACGCGAAGAGCATTAGAAAATTTCAATACAAACACGTGTTCAGAAGGTGAAGTCGCATTTACACTCTAATGAGTATAGGCCGAGAATGGCACATGCAACACCAAAAATCTGTTCTATAAGTTTAAGTTACAGCCTTCCACTATATATAACACACTAACTTCTAATTGAAAATTGCAACCCCGAATTTAAATGAATTTTTATAAAAAATTCGCGAAAATTGAACTTTGAAGAGCCATAGCCGTGTTAACCCTTGACCAATCGAAATCGACTATGGTCAAAATGATAGCTTGAGGATTCGTTATTGTGTCATAAAAAAATTATCGTGTTTTTCAACATATTATAAATGCAATAAAAATTCAAAGATGAAAAATCGTGGAAAACACCTCCTAGCAAAAACCACCAATAACTTACAAACCCCAGTACGATTTTCACTTCGGAAGAGAACAGACGTGCGAAGCGCAAAACGATTAATTCAGACAAATCGGTGAACCGAAAAATTCTACCAAAGAAGTAGATAATCCTCAAGCATACACAAGCCTTTACATAAAAACAGATTGTTATTAACAAATAACACTCAAACTATTACTAATAATAATTAAAAAAAAAAAAAAAAAAAAAATAGATAAAAGAAAAAAAAAAAACAAAACACTTAAACCAGATTAGAGGTCATAATGAAGGAGCCACCTGACAACCAAAAACCAACAACAACACAGCCTCTGCTCAGCTATGACTTCTCTAAGAAACTCTCTATTACGGCAACAGGCCCTAAATATCTAATTATGTGCCGCGCAAATAGTGAAGAGACACTGGCTAATACCTCACCTTTTCTAATTAAAAAAGCTATTGATTCAACATGTGGAGGTGAAGTCGAGGAGTGCAAAAAACTTCGAGACGGAACCGTGCTGATTAAAACTAAGAATATGTGCCAAGCAAACAAACTCATAAAACTAAACGGTCTAACACAAAACATAAAAATTGAAATAAGCGAACACAAAACCCTTAACTATACAAAAGGAGTAATATATTCAAATGAACTCAGAAACATCTCCGAAGAAGAAATTCTTCACGAACTCTCACAACAAGGAGTCACTGCGGTCAAAAAGATTCAAAAAAAAGCAATGATCAATTAACCGAAACCGGACTTATCATACTAACATTTGCAAATTTAGACCTACCTGAACACATAAATATCGGCTATGAAAAAATATTTATCCGTCCTTACATTCCTCTGCCGTTAAGGTGCAACAAATGCCTGCTGTATGGTCACATACATAAATTCTGCACAAGAGACAAATTTTGTGCAAACTGCGGCAAACCAGAACACACTAATCCCGATCTTCACGAAACTTGTACAAATGAAACCATATGTAAGAACTGCACTTTAAATAATATCACCGACAACAAACACTCAGTATTTAACAAAAACTGTCCAATTTTCATCAAACACAAAGAAATACAAGCAATCAAAACACTGGAAAAAACTAACCTTAAAAATGCACACAGAATATATAATGAGAGACATCACCCTGTCGGACCTGAGACAACCAGTTCCCAAAATTCATTGGTCTTTCAACTGGTCTTTTGTAGTCAATTGGGCAACTAGTTGTCCAAGTGACTGTCAGCGGATGCAGAAGTCGGTGAGTTCGCGTCTAATCGTTCACGTTCTGTGTGCGCGTTCATAAGCGAGAAGAGCACATAAAAATGAGAAAAACGAAACAGAGGTGAGAGAAGCAAAAAAATACTGTTAAGGCTGATCTTGCGATTGTTCTGCTACAACAACAACGTAGAAATTTTTGCATTTTGCGAACTTTCTGTTTCCATGACACGAAGTTTGCTCGATTTGCATGTTTTATCTTGAATGATTTCAGTTAGAATTTTGCGTGGTTGCGTAAAGCAACGAATTGCAGCGGCAGCTGAAAGGTGTGTATTAATATATTTATTTATTTATTTATGTAATTATTTATTAATTCATTTATTTATTTATTTATTGCAGGCGAAGTCAGGATGTTGTATTGCATCATGCCCCAAATAGTTCCGGCAGAAGTGTGTCAACAAGTCGAAGTTCATCTTGGTTCATCTTTAAATGCACCAAAAATTTTTTTTATTCGCGATGATTTTTTGTTGTTATTTTTAAATATTTGTAAAATAAAATAATTACTTAAAAAATTTTAAAAATGTTAAAATATTTTTAAAATAAAATAATTATTTAAAAAATGCACTGTTTTATTTCCTCCATAAAAATAGAGTGGTTAGAAAACTAATCCAGAATAAACTAGTTTTCCAAACTAGTCGCTTTGCAACTGGTTTGAAAACTGGTTGCTTCGGACTAACCTTGGACTAGTTGAAATGGATGCAGACGGGGACAATTGACCGTCGCCTAGGACACCGCCATGTTAAAAGGGTGAGTTTGCTCCAAGAAAACGAGTCGATTCTGAGGTCATATATGACTGTCAAGCGACTAGTTGAAAAACTAGACTTGGACCAGTCCGATTTCCGACAGGGCACTTAAACAATACCACGTTTTCCTCTATGCTCAAGACACCAAGCAATCCAATAAACAGCCGTCCCGCTCCCATCAATTACGAAGAACTCACCACACCAAATAAAAAGCAACAGAATAACGTAAATCTCCCAGAAGTACTCACCACTGCACAAACGTCAAACCAAGAGAAAACTGAAACTACTAATGGCGCTACCCAGCAAGAACAACCAACAACCAGCTATAACCTCAGACATCGAAAGAGTAACCAAAAAATTGTAGTACTCCCGAAAAATATATCAAACAAATTTAAAGCACAAATTAAAGCAAAAAGCAAAAAACCAAAGATATCACTAGAAGGAAATCATTCAAACAACGCAGAAACAGAAAGCGACGAATCCATGACAATAGAATAGAATAGATTAAAAACTAACCTAACATAAGAGAAATAAATAAGACTAATAAGGCAAAATGGCTCTAAGAATAATACAATGGAATATCAGGGGCTACACAAATAACTACAATGAATTACTACTACTAATAAAAGACTACAATCCTCAAGTTATAGCACTACAAGAGACGCATCTTCAAAATACTGACAGCATACCCATACCAATAAATTTTAAAATCTTCAACAAAAACTCCCAAAACACTTCCTTTGAAGCCACTGCCATTCTCGTGCACTCCTCCATCCAATTCACACTTAAACATCTAAACGACGACATAGAAAACGTAGCTGCAATAATACACTCACAAACAAAATTCCTCATAGCATCCACCTATATACCTCCTAACAAAAAATTCTCCCTTCATAATCTCCACAACACCTTCGGCAACATAACAACACCTAGTCTTATATTAGGCGAGTTCAATAGCTGGAACCAACTTTGGGGCTCGCCAAAACATAACTCCAGGGGTAAAATATTAGAAAAATTCATACACCAATCTAACTTTATGGTACTAAACGATGGCTCTCCTACACATCTAAGCACTCACAACACACTCACTCACACCGACTTAACATTATCATCTCCACAACTAGCAATTTACCATACATGGGAAAACACAAACAAGACATACGGAAGTGACCACTTCCCCCTGATAACTACGCTGTTCCAACACCACAATAAATACTTAACCAAACAAACTCCTAGATATAACATCAAACTAGCTAACTGGACCCAATATGAAGATAATATCCTACACTTTAATGACTTACACCCACATAGCAATAACATCAACAAAGAAGCTGCAACCATCACCAAAATAGTGCACCAAAGCGCCAACATAACCATTCCTCAATATAATACCTCGCGCCAAAAACATAACGTACCCTGGTGGAATTCCGAACTAGAAGATCTAAAACAAAACAGAAATAGAAAACTCAATATATTTAAAAGAAATCTTACAACTGAAAATCTAATTGAATACAAAAAATCGAATGCCCTATTCAAGCGAAAACTTAAAACAGCAAAGCAATTGAGTCTAGACAAATTCACAGCAGAAATTAATCCTTCCACAACTACAACCAACATGTGGGCCCACATAAAAAGACTATGCGGACTAAAACCACACTCCAACATACACTGCATCCATCTCCCCTCCCCTACAAATATTAACACCACCAGCCACATAGAAATAGCTCACGCCTTGGGTCAATACTGGTCCAAAGAATCCGAAGACACTAACTTCTCACCGCTATTCGTCCAAGCCAAAAGCCAATGCAACCACTCACTCACATATACACCTACTACCACAGCTTCAACAATAGAAAGTGATATTTCACTAATTGAACTTAACGCAGCGCTTAACTCTCTCAAAGGAAAAACTCCAGGCGAAAACCGCATACCCTACCCTATGATAAAACACTTCCCCCTAGAACTAAAACTAAGACTTTTAAAACTTTATAATAACATCTCCAATAACTACATCCCCCAATCCTACAAAAATAGCCTCATAATACCTATCCTAAAACTAAACGCAGATAAGACACGCCTGAAATCATACCGCCCAATCTCCCTAAATTCATGCTTCTCCAAAATTCTAGATAAAATAATCTCAAATCGACTACGTTGGTTCATTAGTACTAATAAGCTAATAAGTAGTCATCAAACGGGATTCATTAAGGGCAAATCTGTAACAGAAAATCTACTATACCTAGATTATCTGATTACAGAATCTCTGTCAAAAAGAAAACACGTGTCAATAGTATCACTTGACTTCGCAAAAGCATTTGACAAAATCGGCTTACATACTGTCATCGACCAACTGAAATTATGGAAAGTAGGACCCAAAATAGTGAAGTACGTATACAATTTCATGAGCAATAGAAAAATCAAAGTCCGTGTCGGCACACACAACTCCTCCATTTATCCCATTAGCAACGGTATTCCCCAGGGCTCACCTATTTCAGTACTTTTATTTCTTATTGCGTACAACAAATTATGCGAAAAACTCATACTGCACAAAGAAATCACATTTTGTGCATACGCAGATAATTTTCAAATAATCAAAAAAATGTCCAAACAAGAGTGTAACATCAATATGAATCCAGTCATAGAAACTATAACCGATTGGTGTAATTACTCAGGTGCAAGTCTATCCATAAATAAATGCAAACATCTGCACATATGCCGAAAACATAATTGTACACCACAGTTACAAACGCACAACACTTTAATAGAAAGAGTCTCTGCACTCAAAATCCTGGGCATTACGTTTAACGTTAGATATAACTGGCACACACACATCCTTGACCTAACTTCTGCTCTAGCAAAAAGATTAAACATAATTAAATGTCTATCAAGTTCAAAATTTAACACCAATAGCATATCCATCATAACAGTTATCAACGCTATAATAACCAGCAAAATTAGCTATGGATTGTACCTCTTTGGTTACGGATCGAACACAAGCCTTAATAAAATCAAAACAATATACAACTCAGCAATACGTTTCGCCCTCGGCGCCTTCCGTACAACACCAATCAATAACCTCTTATTTGAATCTAAGCAACACACTATCGAAAACATCAGGCTAAAATCTACATTGAACTTATTTAAAAACATAATATTTAGCAACGGCTCTCTTCTCGAAAATCCCACCAAAAACATATTAAAAAAAAAACGCATAAATAAATTAGAATCATCAATTGCAAAAGCTATAAAATTGTTAAAAGAACATGACTTACCACACCAACCAATTAAGGGGGGTCTTCTGCTTACGCGGATTGAAAAAATCGATTTTTTTTTTTTTGCATTTTTTGAATATAGAGGATATAAGGAATACGTCTTATAAACGGTTTCGTGAAAAACACATTCCTTCTTGGGTTTTCGAAGCCGGAAACATAGCCGCCTCCAGCCGTTTCGAGCATTTCTTTATCTTTAAACGCATTTTCCCGAAAATCACCTTTTTTATACTTTGTGGTATGACTTCTACAAGTAATTTTCATCGGATTTGACTAATTTCACTTCTTCATAAAACACTTCTCTATGCTTCTCCGAGTACGATTTTTGAAATTTTGTTTCGTTCAATTTTTATGACCCTCAACAGGTCAAAAAACGTGGTTGAAAATACAACTTTTCACAAAAAGCCGTATAATTTGAAAAATTTTAAAAATAAAAAAAATCGTATTCGGAGAAGCACAGCCAACGTAAAACTGAAAATAAATTTATTTTACTTTTCACATTTCCGACAACTGTGGGGGTGGATGTCATACCACAAAGTTGACTCGGACACTTTCGTCAGTACTAGTTTGACCACTTCTCAAAGGCGCAGGATTCACCACACACATAAGGCATTTGTCATTTTTCAAGATAAAACATGTACAAAAATAATAAAAAAAAAATTGTTCAATTATCTTGTATAGTTTCCTTACAATTAATTTCCAAAAATAGACTAAAATTCCGGGCGCGTAAGCAGAAGACCCCCTTAAGACCCAAGGCCCTCAACCCCCACCCTGGCACTTCAATAACCAAATAATTGACTCACTCCGCACCTATAACAAATCTAGCACACCTACTGAAATCTACCAATCCAAATTTACACAAATAAAACATGAATTCAATAACTACAACTTTATGTATACCGACGGGTCCAAAAATAACAATTCCACGGGTTTAAGCGTCACCACATCCTCCAACACTATCTGCCAATATAACCTCCCATACTACAGCTCAATATACTCAGCAGAAATCATAGCCATTCACACAGCCCTTAATCTGATTAATAATGCAAACAAAAAATATATTATATGCACAGACTCGTTGTCATCAATAGACGCCATCAAAAATATTAACAATCAGGAGCTATATCCCAGTCAAATTAGAAACTTGCTAATACACCTCCATCCTAACGTTAAAATCCTATGGATACCTGGACACTCCAAAATCACAGGAAATGAATTCGCCGACAAAATAGCTAAATCCTCCTTATCATCGCCCCTACTAACAAAACCAAATCTAAACTCCCACGATATTAAACACACTATAAAAACACTCGTCTAGTCCAAAGCTCTAGCACTTTTTGAATCAACATCCCCCTGGTATAAAAACACCAACACAAATAAAAATTCAATATACGACTACTTACGCAGCGAAAAAACAATGGAAATCCCAAGAAATATTATAACAAAACTTACACGACTACGACTTGGTCATACAAGAACAACACACGAACACTACATTAATAAACAACTAACCGGAAATTGCTCCATTTGTCAAAATAGCCACACCTCTGTTGAGCACATTCTCAATAACTGTCCAATATTCCACCGCCACCGAACCAATATATTTGCTGAAACTACCCCATCATTACATCTACAACTTAAATCGACCGAGGACATATTACAAATTACCAAATACCTACAAGAAACTAAACTACACAAACTTATTTAAACCTACTCACACCCATTACATTCCATTGAGCTTAAGGCCATGATGCCATAGCCTATATAATAATTTTAGCCTATAATTTTAATTATAAGTTAATATTAATAAATAAATAAATAAATAACTTACAAACCGCTCAAACAATCAAAAAACTAAGTACGCAGTTGTGATCTTTAGAAAAGGTTTACTAGAACTCGGAAAAATTTTGGCTGTTGCTCAGTGTTATTTATTGCCTTAATATTAAGTAATTGAAATGTACAAAAAAAATGAAATATTTATGTTTGTTTATGTTTATTTATAAATATGAAATAGTTATGAAATATTTATGTTTTTTATGATTAATTAATATTAAGTAATTAAAATGTTTGTACCTTGCAATGAATATGACTGAAATTACCTTAAAGTTTATTTTTAGTTTATTAATTAATAAAACTATAATATCTGCCGAACTGCAGACTAAATTTATAAAAACTGCATGGAGAAAATTGATGACAGATGCTGCAGCGAAGTACTATTGCTGGCAAGGCACTAAGGACAAAACTGCAGTTAGGGCGCTAAGCACAACCGTAGCAATAAAACGTAATTTCCTGCAAAATACTTTTATTTGAAATTTTACTATTAACATATTATTTTATTTTAGAAGCCCACAGTAAAAAATTCTCCGCTGCAGCATCTGAGCAAGATTTTGAAAGGGCAACTATGGCATTCTTTATTTATGTTTCTTTATGTTTATAAATATGAAATTGTTATGAAATATTTATGTTTATTTATGTTTTTTTATGATTAATTATTTATTGCCTTAATATTAAGTAATTGAAATGTACAAAAAAAATGAAATATTTATGTTTGTTTATGTTTATTTATAAATATGAAATAGTTATGAAATATTTATGTTTTTTATGATTAATTAATATTAAGTAATTGAAATGTTTGTACCTTGCAATGAATATGACTGAAATTACCTTAAAGTTTATTTTTAGTTTATTAATTAATAAAACTATAAAAATATTATTTATAACAATTTATCTATTCTGGATTTTTATTTCATGCGAGTGGCAACGCCAATCTATACAAGAGGCGAATTGGATTCCATCCGTTCCGCTGGTTTGAGATTCATTTGAGAATTTCAAATTCTCAATTTGAGAATAAAGGCAAATTTCCATATTAAAAATGTGCCTTTTAAGTTGAGAATGCCATAACAGTATATTTGAGATCAATTTGAGAACAAACGTTTGAGATTTGAGAAAGCAATTTGATTCAAATGTTCTATTCAATTCAATTTGAGATTAGTCAATAATGTTTGTTGGGTGTGTACTTTGAGGTGTTGGTGATTGTTTTGGTCTCTCAATAATTTTATGTGCAAATTTCTCACAGCAACACATCAGCCAGCGCAATGATCGTCGTTTCAACGACGCCAATGCTTTTTGTTGTTGTAGTTTTTGTGTGTATGCTGTGTGTTGGCGATTGGTTTTGCAACACAGTTCGAGAAAAATGTGACGTCAATATTGAACAGAATGTTTACTGCCATTATCAATCAAATTAAAATGCTCTCAAAAATGAATTGTGACAAATGTTTCCAAAACTTTAGAAAGGAAGATGAAGTTTTAACTGCGCCAAGTGAAATATTTATTTTCCATAAAAATTATCAATCGGTTACAGACTTTGGTAACCTATTAGCTCCTTCGGATTCCCTTATGGCAAGCAAAAAACACATTCTGGTATTTCACAAAATTTTTGAGTCGGAGCCTGAAAAAATTGGTATTAAGGCATATATATCCGACTTATGCAAGAATTCTACTCCCGAATGGTTCAGTGATAAATGCTGTGACAGTAAATTGAAAATCAATAAAACAACTCTTCCTTTGTTGTTTTTGTATTGCTTATGTTTTGCATCGTTTGGAACTTTCTTTTTTTAATTTACTGTCACAGCATTCATCAGGGAATCTGAAGGAGCAAATAGGTTATAACAAAAGTCTGTAATCGATTGATAATTTTTATTACAATTTTTATGGAACATGTTTCACTTAGCGCAGTGAAAACGTCATAATTTCTTAGTTTTTGGAAGCAGATGCCACAATTAATTTTTTAATTATTGAATTAATAATTTAATATTTCTTATCTACAAAATATTTAGCGTAATCATTACTGCTGAAATAAAATAATACAAAAGACAGTTTCGTCTGTCTCAGCATGTAATAGGAGTTGATCCATAGAATCCTGTGTATCTTCGAAATTAGTTGCTACACTTGACAGAGTGATATTTGAATTTTGTCCCAAAATTGCAAAAGTATTTTCTAGTTTATCTTGGTTAAAAAACTTATTTGTTATACAAAATTTATGTATTGTATGTATTTATGTATTTCTTTATTTTGCTTAATTTCATCAGTGATTAAAGAACAGATTTTTGTTCTAAAAAAGACATTTATCATCCATACATTTAACATCTTTCAAATAATTTAAAAAAGTCTATATAAATTTGTCCGACTCATTATTTAATTGTATAGGCGATCTAAAGCAATTATCCGATTGCCCTATTCATGCAATCAAATATTGGGTCTAATTTAAATAATTAATAATTGACTGGCACGACAGCCCGCTTACGCGAGACTAAGGCCTAGCTTCCCGCAACCACCCGTGTTGTGCGTGTGAATTTGTACGCGGGTGGAAGGGACCTACAGTTTTATGCCGGTTCCGAACGGCAGGTTGGGAGCTTTTTCATAAGCAATTTTTACTCTCAGAGGTTTGCCATTTCCAGCTGAGAGGACAGCCACCGAAAGAGAAAACAAGTTTTCCCGTTATTTTTTTTTTTAGGTGTTATTACAGGCAGTATTTGAACCTGCTGCCTTCGACTCGCGGTCCAACGCACTAACCAACTGAGCCACGGCGGCTGCCGTTGGGTATTGGGTCTACTTTTTTGATAAATTCTTTAGGGACTGTGTTTATAGCGATCATATAAGTCGCCATGCCAACCATATTTTATTTTCTTTTCTATGATTTTGCGCACACTACAGTCTGCAATGAGTTCAGCAGCAATATGCGACGCCGTGCAGGCTTATAGAAGAAGAACAAAAGCCAGCCAGAAAATAGAAATAGTTTTAAAATTTTAGCTTTTCGCCAGCGCAACAGCAACAACAGCACATTGTCTTCATCTCCGAATCATCCCACGCCGCAGCAGAGTGCTCACGCAGACTCGCTGCAGTGAGCGTAACCAAAGAGCGCAACACATAAAACTACGTTCTCGCTTGTACAGCAACGCTCTCATCACATACGTGATCTGTGCGAGCAGAGCGCGGGTTCCAATGCTATAACCCGCCATACAAAATTTTTGCTTGTATGACATGCGCATTCTGTATGTTTATTTTCTTTGATAATAGCATGTAAGAAGCCCATATTTAGCTTACTTACAAGGAGCACAGAATTGCTTTCGTAAAAAGAGTCCATCAAAGATTCTAGAAAACCTGATTTCCGGGACGATGTGTTGTTATCTATGGAAAGTAGGAAGATTTATTATTCCCTGATAATGGTTTGGCATATTTGGCATTAAAAGGCATCAACTAATTTGAGGAGGATTCAGTTAATAACAAAAATCTGACATTAACAGTAAAGCATAGCATATGAGGGGGTATGGTATGGAGCTGCATGTCTAGTAAAGGAGTGAGCAGGCTATGTTTTTTATTCAGAAATGGTTCCGAGGAGTTATTTACATATTCTAAAAGCTTATGCAAGCCAAGGTTTCAAAATTTTGGATCAGGTTCCAACATTTCTTTTCAACTTTACGATGACCTTAAGGCGCAATGCATATGATGTGAAGCTATCTTTGCTATTAACTGGCTCAAAAAAGTTGAAAAAGTTCCTCCCTAGTCACTTAGAGTGCATTTAGTTTAAATTAAATGTTTGCCACATGACCTTATCTTGTACGCAAACTTTTTCTGAGGTGAATTCATAACACATTTTGTTTTTGGCCCTTCTTTTACAATTTGGTCAAGTTTTTGTTATTATTATCTTAATAGAATAAAAGAACTAAGTTGATAAAAAAATAAAAAATATTAGGGCAGTTCAGGATAACGTGGAAATATTTGGGCAAATATATGCCGTTTCAAATATTTGCCATCAACACTGAGCGCCTTTTTAAAACTTCATAGCAACTCGGTTGCGGAACAAATTCACAGCTGTTTTTGAAGAATAAAAAAGGGGAAAAGGAAAACAATACTAGTGTTTTATCTTTAAATCCATAAAAATAATTGAAAACATGCCAAAAAAATGTGAAAAAGAGAAAATTATAGAATATCTAATTTTTTATTTTCTTTTTCAACGGCTCCATCTCGACAATTGTGACAACTGATTGATTGTCAAATATGGTTTCCCCATGCCGAAAAATATGCAATCGAGTTTCAGTGTGGGAAATTTGCCGCTGCTCGGCATGGGCAAATGTGTACATTGTGTTGTTGCGTTGAAAATATTTGCCATCACATTTTCCCCATGCCATGATGCCAGACCGTTTGCACGTTATCCTGAACTGCCCTATTGTGTTTATGAAAAATTACTTAAGTGATTTATTTTTCATATGAAAAAACTATGTATCCCTTGTACGCAAACTTATTCTGACTAGTGTATATATTATCTACTGTGGAGTGTTGCTTTCTGAACCCTGCCTGAAATTCCGTAATTACCCTGTCTAAGCTTAGAGCTTTCCCATTCTTTGACTTATTCAGCATTTTTGCAATTTCTGTTGCTGAGATTGGTTTGGAAGGGAGCGGACATACAAGGTCGAGTCTCTGATTGCGTTCAACCTGGCGAACGCTAAAACGATCCTTGTCCCTGTCCAATCCAAGCTGATACACAGCCTCTGCGCGGCCCTTCTGGATAGCTATTTGGCACCCGCTGAATAGTGAACTAATGTGTGCAGCGTGTCCAATCCCCAGGACTTGAAATTTGGGTTGTGCGCAGGGTTTGGTGTCGCCACGTAAAATCTACTACCAATGAAAGACAGAAAGCAAGCCTCGGAAAGAACCCACAATGTTGACGACCACAGCAAACGATTGAAGGACCACGATTTGAGGATATGCACCTAGAATGTCCGGACCCTCTATAGGGAAGGTTTTTTTTTTTTCTCTCTCTCTATCCAACTGGCGGAAGCCCTCACAAAATGTAAGGCTGACATCACCGCCATCCAGGAAATGCGATGGACAGGACAAGGTTGCTCCAAGCGAGCAGACTGCGACATCTACTACAGCTGCCATGCGGAGAAGCGCGAATTTGGCTGCGGATTTGTAGTCAGCAAGAGACTTCGCCACCACGTCTCTCGGTTCACTCCGGTAAACGAACGGCTGGCTTCGATGGCGCACGCCCCGACGGAAGAGAAGGACGATGCGACCAAGGATGCCTTCTATGCGAAGCTCGAGGACGTCTACGACGGGTGCCCGGCCCATGACGTCAAAATCGTCCTCGGGGACTTCAATGCAAAGGTCGGGCGAGAAGGTATATTTGGTCCCACAGTCGGGCAGTTCAGCCTCCACACGACCACTACGAACAACGGTCTGAGGCTGATCGATTTCGCCGCGGCACGAAACTTGGTAGTTAGTAGCACCAGATTCCAGCACCTCGATATCCACAAGGCGACCTGGTTATCCCCCGATCAATCCACCCGCAACCAGATTGATCACATTGTGATTGATGGAAGGCATGCTTCTAGCATTCTAGATGTGCGCACGTTCCGAGGACCCAACATCGACTCGGACCACTACCTTGTTGCAGCCAAGGTACGCATGCGTCTTTGCGCAGCGAAGACCGCGCAACCTAGTTTGCGAAGAGAGCTGGACATCAGTAAGCTGCGATCACAAGGGGTAGCCGAAGCTTACTCCGCTCAACTCTCCAACCAGCTCGGTCGCTCCCCCTCTCCACCTGATGACATCGGCGGATTATGGGCTCACTTATCCCACTCTATGCGCGCCGCCGCAGAAAATGTCCTTGGTTTTCGACGCCCACCACCAAAAAATTAATGGTACGATGAAGAGTGTCGCGCAGCCACTGCAGCGAAGAATGCTGCCTACAAGAAGACCCTGCAGTCGGCTGGCACGCGAGCCGTGACAGAAAAATACCGGGAGGAGAGGAAGAAGGAGAGGTCCCTTTTTAGACGCAAGAAACGGGAGCAAGAAAGGCGCGAGTGTGAGGAAATCGAGGATTGCAGGTGCAGGAATGACGCCCGAAAATTCTTCCAAAAAGTTAAGCGTCTCACGGAAGGGTTTAAGCCAGGGGCATCTTTTTGCAGAGACGAAAACGGGGATCTGGTTACGGATTGTAAGGTTGTGGAGGTTGTGGAAGGAGCACGAAAACGGTGTGGATGTGCCACCGCCCAGCCATGACGAGGTCCGGGTCGCTATCCAGCGACTCAAGAACAATAAAGCTGTAGGGCCGGATGGGCTACCAGCTGAATTGTTCAAGGCCGGCGGCGGTGAGCTGATTGGGTGCATGCATCAGCTCATCTGCAAAATATGGCTGGAGGAATGAATGCCCAACGATTGGAACCTCAGTGCCCTTTGCCCTGTGCTGAAGAAAGGCGACCCAATAATATGCGCCAACTACAGGGGTATCAGCCTACTTCCCATTGCATACAAGGTCCTGACTATGTGAAAGATTAAAACCACTCGCCAAGGCGCTGATTGGACCTTATCAGTGCGGCTTTAGACCTGGTAAGTCCACCATCGACCAGATATTCACTCTACGCCAAATCCTGGAGAAGACGCATGAGAATCAAATCGATACACACCATATCTTCATCGATTACAAGGCAGCATTCGATAGCCCGATAAGGGATCGTCTATATGCCGCATTGTCTGAACTTGGTATCACTGCAAAGCTCGTGAGACTTTGCAGAGCGACGTTGATCCATACGCGCAGCTCCTTCAAGGTTGGAAGTGACCTCTCCGACCCCTTTGATACCGTCCGAGGTTTCAGACAGGGCGATCCTTTGTCCTGTGACCTCTTCAGCTTCACCATGGAGAGTGTTCTGCGCAAGACCGGTGTACATCGTAATGGCACAATCTTCAACAAAAGTGTCCAGCTCCTTGCCTACGCTGATGACATTGATGTCATCGGACGTAACAAGCGAGATGTCACCGCTGCCTTTGCGGCTATCGAAAGAGAATCTGCCAAAATGGGTCTGGTGGTAAATGAGGGCAAGACGAAGTATATGCTGTCTACACGCAGGGACTCGCAGCGGCTAGGGTCTCACGTCGAGGCCGACAGGTATACCTTTGAAGTTGTCAAGGAATTCGTCTACCTTGGCACCGCCATCAACAGCAGCAATGATGTCAGCCTGGAGATAAAGCGAAGGATTACTCTTGCCAACAGGTACTACTACGGTCTCGGTAGGCAATTGAGAAGTAGAGACCTCTCTCCACCGACAAAACTTGCACTCGATAGGACGCTTATCTTGCCCGTGCTTCTCTATGGCGCTGAAGCATGGACAATGACACGAAACGACATAGCGGCCCTTGGAGTGTTCGAGAGGAAGGTACTTCGCAAAATCTTCGGCCCTGTACGTGTTGGTGACGACTATCGTATACGAACCAATAACGAGCTGTATGAGCTGTATAAGGACATGGACGTAGCGCAGCGAATTAACATCCAGCGGCTACGCTGGCTCGGTCATGTCTGCCATATGGACGACGAAGCTCCGGCGAAAAAGGTGTTCGATGCGATGGTTGGAGGTCGATGGCGAAGAGGGAGGCCGTGTCTCCGGTGGAAGGACCAAGTTGAAGAGGCCCTGTCATCACTTGGTGTGACCAACTGGAGAAGGCGCGCTCAAAGCAGAGGCGCCTGGAGAGAAGTTTTGCGGCAGGCCGTAACCCGATAGCGGGTTGTTATGGCCAGTTAAGTAAGTAAGTAAGAGATTGGTTTGTCCAAGGAGTCGTCTTGTACAAATAGGCTGACATAATGTATTTGACTATACTTCACAGGATCATTTCTGTGGTCAGTCTCCATTTACTTTCTTTGCAAACACATATTAAATATTTTCAAACACAATTTTTTATAATGTATCAACGTCTAAGTCACATGTTCTTTTAACGGGACTTCTAACGGGACTTTACAAGTAAAATAAAAAGCAGACGCTTGGGTTTGTTACATTTTTTGCGATATTATTCATTCATTTCCGTGCACTCCTCGTGTTTCTGCTGATCAAAATAATAGGAGTGCGCTTTGCTTTTACTGTTTTGAAGTTTTAATTTAAAAATAAATTCGAGAATTCGGAAAGTATGAAACAAATTTTTTCTAACGTTTTCAAAGAGTTTTGCATATTTAATAATTTTTATTAGTGGGGCGAGGAAAGCACAAAAGAACAGAAGAAAAGCGCGAGATCATCAAGAACCTTCGAAAAGATGGAAAACATATAAGGAAATTAAACAAATTTTAGGCTGTTCTGATCAAATGATCGCTAACGCCATAAAACATAAAAATACTGCTGAAACGCGTGGTCGCAAACGTAAAACCACCAGAGATCGACCGGCGAATAGTGCAATACTGCAAAGATGATCCTACAGCGTCGTCGGTAGAAATAAAAAATTAATTAAATCTTGCTGTAAGTGACGTAACTGTTCGCAGACGCTTGTTGGAACACAAACTATATGCACGGAGTCCACGGAAAGTTCCATTACTGACAAAAAAAGCATGTAGCAGCGCGCCTAAAGAACATATCAGCTGGCCAGTGGAGAAATGGAGGAATGTTTTGTGGACAGATGAAAGTAAAATTGTGCTTTTTGGAGGAACAGGATAAAAAAAAATAAATAAATAAATACAACACTAAGACCGTTAAGCACGGAGGTGCGAAGGTGATGGTATGGGCCAGTTTTTCATACGATGGAGTAGGGCCCATTCACCGAATAAAAGAAACAATGGACCAGCATGTGTATGTACAAATTTTGGACGAAGTCATGCTGCCATAATTTTTTCTGATTGACTGGCACGACAGCCCGCTTACGCGAGACTAAGGCCTAGCTTCCCGCAACCACCCGTGTTGTGCGTGTGAATTTGTACGCGCGTTGAAGGGACCTACAGTTTTATGCCGGTTCCGAACCGAATGCTGCCATATGTGGAATGGAATATGCCACTGAAATGGTTGTTCCAACAGGACAATGATCCAAAACACACGAGCAGATCTGCAAAGGATTGGTTCCGGGATAATGGGGTTGAAGTCATGGTCTGGCCTGCTCAGTCACCTGACCTCAATCCCATTGAAAATCTATGGACGGATGTGAAAAAAGGTGTTGCCCAGCATAGACCCTCAAATGCTGAAGATTTGTGGGCCACCGTTGGCGGGGCATGGCAGCAAATCCCCGTTACGCGGTGCCGCGATCTCATCGACTCCATGCCACGTCGATGTTCGGCCGTAATAAAAAATCGCGGCTATTCAACAAAATATTAAAATATTAACAAAATTTCATAAATATATCTCATTTTTTTATTTTCTTATGTACGAATTTTCTTCATCAACACATATTTATGTGAAATACTCCTATTATTTTGAACAGATGTTAATTGACTTTTTTTGTTCATGTAATTTTTTTGTGAACTTGTTTTGTTTTAGTAATAATATGAAAATGTAAATAATTACTACACTTTGTAAACAATCTATTTAAAATAAATTACTGAATAAAATTCATTTTATTATTAAAATACACAACTTCTCGGTTTTTGGCCTGTCACTCCTATTATTTTGAACACAACTGTATGTACATACCAACTCAAAATCAAAATTCATACTTTATTTAAAAAATTAAAAAACAATGAAAAAAAAAATTTTTTTTTTAAATCGCGTTGTAGAAGTACTGCGCTATACGAGGGAGACCTGTATATACATTTCTGTATACAAATAGTATTACTGTCATAAGTTTGGGTACTGTGATGTACTATATCACATTACTCGAACTTTGGTATATCACATTACCCGAAATTGACTTTTTGCGAAAAAAATATTATAAAAAATAAAATAATAATTTTGTTGAGAAGAGCGTACCACTCAAACTCATAATCGATATCACTGATTTACTTCTGATTAGCCTCGAACTTTGTAATAATATTTTTTTTGTACCTTTTATGCTTTTAAACTTCGTGACCAAAAACTTGTGCAAGCCTACTCAAAGCACTTCATCACACTCACTGTAAACTATATACGCAAACACATCCAAAATCATGCAGCACGAGTTTTTTAGCTGTTACGATGTTTTAAAAAGGTTAATTTTGAAAAAAGTCAACGCACTTGTGAAATAAGCCACTATATCACATTACCCGACCATATCACATTACCCGAACTTACTCTACCGCCGCCGGCAAAGGAGATATGACTGCGGCATTTTTTGGACAAAACATCACTTTCTGACTTCGTCTTTTCCAAAAACGGATACTTCTCGTAAAGTTGTGCGTTAAAGATGCATGTTCCTTTTGGCATTTGTTTTATGTTTTTTTTTTAGTGTACGACAAACTGATGCGAAAACATTTACAAAAACCGATGCGCAGCCATTTCAAAAAACAGTGTTGCCACGCCGCTGACCTTTCATTTGTTTTGTAAAGCCAAAGGCGCCCTCTGTATGTCTGTCAGCATATGATAGTGGTTGACAGTCGGCGCTAAGATGGTGGCAACTCAAAAGCTGTGAAGCGCGTTGTCATCTCCTTGTCATTTGTTTTTCAACAATACTTATATACGTTGGGAATTTTGCATGAGAAAAGGATTTATATAGAAAAAAGGATTTCGAAAATTTTCGCGATATTGGTTTTTAGAAGCTGAAAGAAAGGAGTATCCCGCGAAAAAAAGGATAGATGGCATGGTTAGGTATGAGCCGTGTGCATAAAAATATATACCAAAAAGCAATTGCTTATTTTTTTATGAATAACAATTTAAGTCATTGCTGCTCTTGCTATCCAATTTAAGCTTTTGCTAGATCGTTGCTAGGCAACACATACGACATACGTATCATACGTCTTTTTAAAAGACGAACCCTTTGAATTGCCGGAAGTCCAGTGTTACTTCAAACAACTGAAACTGATTTGCACATTTCTAATCAAAGTAACCGCTGATACATACAATATTGCAAACTTTTTAAAAGACGAACCCTTTGAATTGCCGGAAGTCCAGTGTTACTTCAAACAACTTTAACTGATTTGCACATTTCTAATCAAAGCAACCGCTGATACATACTCGTATGTGTTGTCTAGCAACGATCTAGCAAAAGCTGGATAGCAAGAGCAGCAATGACTTAAATTGTTATTCATAAAAAAATAAGCAATTGCTTTTTGGTTCAAACAATTGCTCTTGCTAGTCAGCAATTGCTTCATTTTTATTCATTAGGCCCATTTTTATTCATTATGTAATACTTTCGTATTGGCAGCAACCTATCTTCACAATGTGTTTTCATTCGGAAATCAAAGGGAGACAAGCGATGAGACAGAAAACACGAAATTTTGTGAATGTATTTCTATGCGTGTATACATGAGCACTTCTACACATGAACAACTGGCAAACTGTTCCAGGGGCGGTTGAAGACATTTCAGTTAATTTCGACAAATTTTTATTTTTTTCCAGTCAATTTTTTTCCCGCCTGAACGCACTTGACTTTTTACAGCTGTCAAGGTACATTCGTTTATACGCTTTCACGCTCATATTTCACTATTGCTGTACTGTGATGTTGGCGAATGTACCTTGAGCTTAGTGCCAATATAGAAGTATTACATATATGATTAGGCCCATTGTTTTTGAATTTATCTTCAAATTGGCTGCTTGTGCATACGCCGCCATCTGAAGCTCGGCCATTTTTCCCTCCTCTACCATGGTTGGTTGGTTAGAGTGGTGATGCCCCAGGCATCCAATTAGCGCAGATACGTCGTTTTGAGACCACTATCTTGATTCAACCTAGGTAGATGGTTGTTGCACTCCCGTTAACTTATCCGCTACACCCATTTCTCCTCTACCATAATAAATTCATAATATGCCTTAGCAATGGCTATCATTATAATGCTGCATGTTTTTTGTAATTAAAATAGTATGAGCCAGATTCTGGTGGCTCTCGTATTTGGACGTGTTTTCCATCAATCGCGCCTATACAGTTTGGAAAATACTATTTGCAGCCAAATTCCTCGGTAGCCTCCTTCCATTCCTCTTCAGACATGGAATCTAGGGAATAGAAATATACATACAGTGACTCAATAATTTGTCCGTACACCTCTAAATACAAAATTTGATTATGTGTATCTCAGGCTTTATACATCCGAAAATTGGTAAAGTTTTAAGGAAGCATACATTTATTCAAATTCCGTTTTCATTATAAATGTAAAATAACATAAACTAAAAGAGGTACATCTGGTGAACTCAAACAATTATCCGTACATTTAAAACCTCGTAGCACGTGTTTTATATTATAAATTCTTTTACAAGATAAGAAGAATGCTTGGGATCGTTGTCGTGGACAAAGGACAGTTTTTCTGTAATCCCATATTTTTCGGCATGCTTTAAAATGTTCAAATATTTTAATTTGTCCATTATACCGTCAATTATGACCAGTTCACCTACGCCATCTCGCCCCATTATCACCCAAACCATGACACTTCCATCACCGTGCTTTACGGTATGATTCACGTTTTCCTCCTGAAGAGCTGTTCCACTTCTGCGCCACACAAAACGACGTCCATCTGAACCCCGAATGTTGAATTTGGACTCGTCAGCAAATAAAATATTATTCCAGTAATCATCACGTTTATTAACATATTCTTTCGCGTACTTAAGCCTTTTAGAAATGTGAACCTTTGAAAGATATGGTTTGCGTCTGGTTGTCCGGGCCATGAACTCGTTAGAATGCAAAAAATTTCTAATAGTTTGTAGATTCACGGGTTTCCCCAAATCTCTTTCTGCAATTACAGCCAACTCCACAGCACTTATTTTAGAATCTTTGGTCACCGTTCGTATGATTCGACGTTGAATTTGTGGAGTATTCAACAGCTTTTTTCTTCCTCTGCCGGGAGCCATCTCCACAGAGCCGTTTTTTTTTTAATTATTTATTACATACTGAACTGAAGAATGAGTTCTATCCACAAGATTTGCAATTTCCCGCAAAGACTTCTTCTTTTTCCACAATTCGATAATTAATTTTTTGATTTCTGTAGGAATGCCACTGCGCGCCTTATTTGCCATTGTTTCTGTTCGAATACAATATTTGCACTAACATTTGTCAAGAATGACACCTTTCTCATCTTAGGCTTAAAGATACTTGGAAAAACTAACGGTAAATTGTAACAGTTAAGTTTGTGAGAACAGTAGGCAAGACATATCAAATGTACGGATAATTGTTTGAGTTCACCAGATGTACCTCTTTTAGTTTATGTTATTTTACATTTATAATGAAAACGGAATTTGAATAAATGTATGCTTCCTTAAAACTTGACAAATTTTCATTTTATTTGATATGAATTTTATAGAGTTTGGATGTATAAAGCCTGAGAAACACATAATCAAATTTTGTATTTAGAGGTGTACGGACAAATTATTGGTACAATCGCAAAGTTGTACAAAAATTTTAGACGTTTTGAGCGCTAATGGGTTAAACTAGAGCCAATCCAGCCAAACGCCTGGTGGATCTGAACTCAGTATACCTATAGAAAAGTCACTCGTAGGTGCCCCGCTTGTTACTATTTTTGAGAATAAATTTCAAGCACAGTTTTATTAATGAGTGTTTAAAAGAAGATTACATTAAACGAAAAAGGAGGAGGATATGGGCGCAAGATTTTTACTTAAAGAGAAATGAATTTTTCCATGAAGTTGTCATCGCCATCAGAATTGAAGAACTTCCTGCGGATGAGCAGCGGCACATACAATAGTTTACTAAGTATATTAAAACTAAATTAAAACTAAATATATTTAAAAAAAAAATTGCAGTGAGAGACTCCATTTCTGCAAATGAGAGACTGTCAATTACATTGCGATTCTTGGCTAGCAATCAATCGTATGAAGACCTAATGTTTTTGTCTTGAGAGATCTGCATTACAATAAATAAAGTTTTGAAGGACGCCACTCAGGTGGAAAAACTGCTGAGATACATACGCACGTTGCTAATGATATTTCTGTAAAATCTTAGACAATTACACTTAGTAACATTTTTGATAAACAAATATTACTATCATATTAGTTGTTATTATTTATTATTAATTATAATTAATTGACTGGCACGACAGCCCGCTTACGCGAGACTAAGGCCTAGCTTCCCGCAACTACCCGTGTTGTGCGTGTGAATTTGTACACGGGTTGGAGGGACCTACAGTTTTATGCCGGTTCCGAACGGCAGGTTGGGAGCTTTTTCATAAGCAATTTTTACTCTCAGAGGTTTGCCATTTCCAGCTGAGAGGACAGCCACCGAAAGAGAAAACGAGTTTTCCCGTTATTTTTTTTAGGTGTTATTACAGGCAGTATTTGAACCTGAGGTTGCTGCCTGCGACTCGCGGTCCAACGCACTAACCATCTGAGCCACGGCGGCTGCCGTTATTTATTATTATTTATTATTATTATTAATATTATTAATACGCTACGTTGAGTGCTATAACTAAATGACACTCATACGCCACGTTGCGCTGCGCAATAAAATTCACATACCGCAATTACACAGTTTAAATGTATTTTTTTGGATTGGTGTCTTAAGCAAATTTGTTGGTCGTTAAAATATCTACAAACTTGCCGAATACAGTAAAGCGATATTCGAAACGATTTAGGACCTACTTAAGCGACAAACTGGACTAACATGAGCAAATTTCAAAGCTGGATTTCTCATAAACTAGAGCCAATCTTACCAAACGGCTGGTTGATCTCAACTCAGTATACCTATAGAAAACTCACCCAGTAGGTCCCCCCCATGTCTAAATTTTTTAGGGCAAATTTCACGCACAGTGTAATTAATACGATAAAGGCTCTCAAGTTCATCTCCCTCCACGCGGTGAGAGTTGGTAACGTCTGAATGACGGCGAAAGATGTACTAATTATTGCATAAGATCTAAACTCTGTTACATGTACGAGAAAACTAGTCTAAAACAAGTCTCTCTACTAGTCATCGTTTTCAAATAAAAATACTAGTAAAAAAATGATCAAAAATCGGTTATTTTGATATTTAAAAATTTTTTTATGTAAAAATAATGCATTTAACAGAATAATTGCTAGCCAGAAATGCTTAGAATCAGTCTAAGAACATCTATGAGTTTTTTCAGAATTTTTTGAGAAATTTTTGCAATTTGTTAAGAATTGACAATTTGCAAAATTCCAAAAGTTGATCAAAACTTTTTCAAAAAATTCAGACGTATTCTCTGTCAAATTCTAAACACTTTTTGTTCTTAAACATTTTTCGTTATAGTGCGTCGTTTAAAAAAAAAAAAAATTCATGAATGATTGTGAAAAAATTGTCCGCCATTTTCATTTTTCCGCCATTTTTTGAGGTGGTTAAATGTATTCCCATGGGGCAACTTGGGTATTTTCTGAAAGTTCAACATGTTTGTGCACTTTTGTGCATATTTATACCCCAACCAAAAATCTATTTCGGTACGAAATATTGATTTGAAAAAAAAAACTGGTCGAAATTTTTGCTTTTTTTTTTCGAAAACACCGCCATATTGAATTTCCTTGCGACCAAAATGAAAATCGAATGGCATAATCATGTAGAGCGGACCCGAAAACATATAGAATGACTATTTTCACTATCCGTAACGCCGATTTCATCGCTTGGTACAATCGCAAAGTTGTACAAAAATTTTAGACGTTTGAGCGCTAATGGGTTAAGGGGGAAAGCCACTGTGACGGGTCAAAAAATTAGTGATTTTAAACATTTTTTTTGACCGAGTAAATATAGGAATTTTTGGATCGGGTTGGGTTAAGCAGACATCTAATAATATTTCCACAAATTTTTATTAAAAAATATTAAATAGTTTAAACAATAGAGATGATCCCGTAGCGCTTGAAAAAAAATTCCCCCTCCATGGCGGCATCGATTTCTCAAAAACCCGTACTCAGAAAAAAAAAATAAAATTTTATTGTAATCTGTATGAATGTAGCTATCTTTGTACGTAGCCGTTTTTTTTTAATTTTGATTTTTCACAAAATGGCGACCGATTGAAAATATTTCCATGTTTTCGACCTTGTTTTTTGGTTTTGAGACAGTTTAAAAAATAGTAAAAAACTAAATTTTCCAAATCGGCTACGCTTAACCTTAACCACTACTAAGACGAACAAAACAAAAAAAATTAGAAATCGGTTCATAATTGTTCGAGTTATTGATGCCGCCAGTTCAAAAAAAAGTCGTTTCGAGAAAAACGCGTTTAAAGTTTTGAGTCCATTTCTCTCGTAATGAAATCATGTATCTTTTAAAATTTTCATACGTGTGTTAAACTATCGAGTCTTTGAAATTTTGACTTGAAATTTTGTACACATATTTTTGAATATATAAGCTTTGATTTAAAAAAAAAAAAAAAATTTTTTTTTTACCCGTCACAGTGGCTTTCCCCCTTAAGAGAAAACCAACTTTGAATTTTGCTCATTTCAGTCGGGTTCATCGCTTAAGTCTTCGAAAGGTTACATGCTAATTGGTCCTAAATCGTTCTGAATATCGCTTTACTGTCTTCGGCAAGTTTGTAGTTATTTTAACGACCAACAAATTTGCTTCAGACACCATTACAAAAAAATACATTCAAACAAAAATGTCCCAAAAAGCCCCCTTTTTCGTTGATTTATTGAAATTTTCCGTCTAAACTGCTCCATTTGGGCTCTTATTTCAGTGGATGTCAAAAAAGGGTCCACCTTACTCATCCACACTATTTTTCTGTCTTCGAGGGGTGTCGTCTTTCTAGGCTTTTTTGGGGTAAATTGTCAAAAGTCTGGTGTAGCTGGTAGTGTTTTACAGCATTATTGACTCTTCCTCTCGAAAAACTCAGAAGCTCCGCAACTTTCGCAAGATTTTTATCCTTTTGAAAGCATTCCTACACGATTTTTCGCTCACATGGAGTTGAACTCTTATTTTTCCCATTGTTTATTCAATTTTTATTAATTTGGTTTTAAATGAACAAAGTAATTGTATGTAAAAAACACTTTTCAAAATTCCTTTTTTTTGCGTGGACCGTTTCTTCACAATTTTTGCTTGACTGGCTTAATTATGTGAGCACCAGTGTTGTGACTAATATATTAAAGTAGTGAAACTAATTACGTAGTATATTACTTTTGCTTTAAAAATGTAGTGTAACTAGTTACTTTTCCCATAAGTAATCACCTTCAGCAGCCGCCGTGGCTCAGTTGGTTAGTGCGTTGGACCGCGAGTCAAAGGCAGCAAACCGCAGGTTCAAATACTGCCCATAATAACACCTAAAAAAAATAACGGGAAAATTCGTTTTCTCTTTCGGTGGCTGTCCTCTCAGCTGGAAATGGCAAACCTCTGAGAGTAAAAATTGCCTATGATAAAGCTCCCAACCTGCCGTTCGGAACCGGCATAAAAACTGTAGGTCCCTTCTGCCCGCGTACAAATTCACACGCACAACACGGGTGGTTGCGGGAAGCTAGGCCTTAGTCTCGCGTAAGCGGGCTGTCGTGCCAGTCAATTAAAATTAAAAAAATCACCTTCAGTAATATTACTACTTTTTTTCAAGTTACTTATTACAATATTACTTTTAAGTCAACAAAGTTCTAATTTTCATGTAAAACAGCAGCACTGATAACATGATTAAGATCTATAACAATTATACAACGCTGCACTTGTTCATAGTAAACATAGCTCGCGTGTTTCATTTCCAACTGTGTTTGGTAGTGGAGAAATTTATTTATTTATTTATAAGAAATTATACAATAATTAATTATAGTATAAATTAAAAAAGCGACACTAGCTACGAGGCTTTCAGTCGTTCATTTAATACAAAAGTCGGTAGCTTAATTATCTAGTGTAAATTCATAAAAAATTTAAGTATAAAACTTGATTTGGTTTATGTGGCTTATTACAATTAGGTTAATGATTCAAACTGTTTTAGATGTAGTTTAAGATATTATTGTCTTTTAGGAAGTTATATATATACAGGATATTGTCATAATTCGGTGAAGATAATGCTTTCATTAAGTTGATGTTTTCCGCGCGTTCAAACTCTGTTCTATTCGGGCATTGAGAGATCAGGTGCTCTACTGTGTTTGGACCTCCGAACACGCCAGGAGACTCGGCCTCCCCTTCAACGACCATTGCCGCAGCTGCGACGATGTGGGCGCGGAGGAGAGCGTCGAGCACCTGATGTGCCACTGCCCAGCACTAGCGAGACGACTCCGGGTGCTGGGAGCGCCGTTCTTCAGCGGTCTGGCCGACCTCTCAGGACCCAGCATCGGCCGCATCGCCCGATTCATCACGGAATCGGGATGGCTCCTGCCTGACACCCGGGGGGGTGTGTTAGCCTGAAGGGCGGCCACGTCCTTCACGTGGTACCACAACGGGCCGTATTATGGCCTAAGTGAGCTCTTCTAGCTGCCACCCTAACCTAACCTAACCTAATAAAAAAGGTAACGAAATTCAAATTGTAATTCAAAATGAAATAATCATTTAAGCGGATGGTTTTTTTGCAGAATGACTACTTTTAATAGCTGGAAATTCCGAAAATATTTCGATTTGTTGACGGAAGCAACCAACTTGCAAAATGCTGCAGTAAAAAATATAAAAGTACGCTGCAAATTGTGTGAGCCAGAAAACGTGACCCTATCTACTTCAAAGATAGAATTTTTTAATTAAATAACTAAACAAGATGCCTGAAGTTTTATAAAATAAATATCAAATATGTAAACAAATCTTCGTTTATTTTTTTTGGAAAAAATCGGTAGAAATCATGTATTTTAAAAATAATATATTACTTTTTTTGATACATTACTTGACATTTGCAGTAATAAGTAATGTAACGATATTACTTTCAAATGTCAGTAATTTGTAATAAGTAATATGTTACTGTCAAAAGTAATAACTCCCAACACTGGTGAGCACACACAACTTGCCTTAAAGTGAGATAATTCGGAAATATTTGCGAACTGCAATAGATATTTTCCTGTATTTGCTGTCCACACTTTCGTCACAGATCACGGAACTTTTTCCGTTACAGATAGAAAAATGCAAAGCTACTTGGACAATTTTTTTCAATATATCTCATTTTTAATATATACTGTTAAATGTTCGAGGCCATCCTGTTGCAGATCTTCTGTCGTCTGACCGTGACTGACTTCTGCGTGATCTAATTGAATTGTTTGGAAAAACGGCCGAACTCGCCCTGTTCAAAAATTGAATTTAAATCCGATTGAAAATAAGTTAAGTATGTGCTTAAAGTTTACCTGTGAGGGAACTCTCTCTGACCTCGAGGTCTGGCGTGTCGTCTATTGACGTATTTCCTCTGTTTCAGAGTATTCCTTCGTTATGTTCTATTAAAAATTAACGAAGCCGACATCGAAATTCTTCGCGGTCCGGGTGGTCGTGCAATTCACCTTTCTGCTTTCTTAGCTGCTAAAATCACTTTTTGACGTTCGGCACCCGCAACGTTGACGTGTTTTTCGTTTATTTTATGTGTAATTCTTAAATCTGACGAAGTGAGCGACAAGAGTTGCACCACAATGTCCTTTTTGATCTAAAAGTGATCTAAAAAGTGGTTTCTTACCAACTTGTGGTCGTCGCATATGAACCTGTATAAAAAAAATAGTATGAAGTGATATTATTATAAAGTAATAATAATTTATTCAACATACCACGGGCTATCGCAACTGACTCCTAAATCTGTTAATAGCCCCCTATTCCCGCCACCCAAATCACTGACTACTGCAATAATGGTAAAGCCGCAGCGTTTTATCTGTCTTATTGTGTCGAAAATAATTTCCCTTGTCATTTGACAATCGAAAGCAAAAAATGTAGGCAGCTTCCATTTCGCCACGAGTCCTGTTATTATTGTAGAATAACGTTATGAAATGTATCATAGATACTTAAATTAAATGATGTAAATATGTATAAACTCACTTCTGAACATAGCCACCTGAACGTAACTTGCTGGTGCTAATGTTGTGTCGGACGATTTACTATAACAATATTTTAATTTATTTGCATCTCATCATAGCTCAGAACACAGAGTTTGCAGTTGCAGAGTGCAGTTGCTGCCAAAAGCTGCAGCACAGGCTTTAGTATACTTGGCGATATGTCTATTTTGTGTGCTCAGCTTTGAAGAGTGCGAATGGCGGGTAATGGAAACTCTCCGTTTTAGGAATTTATATGCCCGCGCACTCGTTGAATATAGCGTTATAGACTGCGCTATGTCAGCTATAGTCTACATCCGCCGCTTTCCACCACATCGAATTTTCGCCACTTGCCCAGCCGTAAAAATGTTTTGTAATTGTGTCTCCAGATTTTGATTTTCAGCACGTAACTTTAATAAATTTTGTTCCAAAGTACTTATTGTCTGCCCTTTCGAATCTACTTCTTTTTTTAACTTCAAATTTTCGAGATGGAGACTTGCTCTGTAAGTTAAATTTGTTTATGTAATAAAAAATATATACACAAAGAATATTGCGACTAACAGTTCAGCCTCGACAAGCGCAATTTTGCTTCTCAGCTCCTTGTTGGAGTGCTCTTCCATGACTTCATTCTCTAGCACCTCCAACCAGCGTTGCCAGATACTTCACTAAGAAAATCGTACAAGTATGGAAGAAAAAACGTAATTTGTCCCAAAAAAACGTCCATATAAATTTTTTTTTTTACAATTTTATTTACGCGACTTCATCTAATCTATGTATATACATAACATAACATTAAAATTGTTATAAAGTAAATGTTTGAACTATGTTCATAAATATGTGTAGACTATAAGAACTTTGTTCATTGCAATAAATTTTTGAAGGAATATTGTTTGTACAAGACCTTAATATAATAATTTTTATTTCAATTTAACGCTTAGTTTTGTCAATTATTGATATATCTTATTGGAAAAACTTTTCAGCATTTCTTTATCTGGGCTTAAGTTAAAACAAGAGCACTTATTTAATTTTAATAGATCTTGTACAAACAATATTCCTTCTAATGTATTATTTTCTAGTCGATTTCTTTGCTCTGTTTTATTTAGATTTATTTTAGAGAAAATCCTTTCTACATTTGCCGAACTGTTAGGAAGGCACATTATTTGATTGACAACCCTATTAAGGACTGGAAATGCCAATTTGCCATCTGCTCGTTTAGTATTTAAAATAGGCTTCCAAAAATCTTCCATAGTTAATGGCAGCGTTCCGAGGTCTAGATATCGCAATTCGCGATACTCGATATCTAGATCTTGAATGTCTTGCTGTGTTAGCAAATTCGGAAACTGAATTGATAAATCATGTAATGAGGTTCGTTCCTTTTTCACTACAGAATGGGGATTAAGTGCATCTAAGGCTTTAAATAGAGGATTATTGAAATCGAACCTTTTTTTTATTTGATCGCATAGCTCCACATAAAATGATATACAATCTGAAATAAACTTCTGTACATGTATGTCACATATTTTAGAATTAACAAGTTTTTCTTTTACATAAGTACCAAAGTACATTTCATTTGATTTTAAATAATTACTCTTGTTCTTATAATCGATTTTACCTATTTCATCCTTATTTATAAATTCTTGTTTTATAAAATTATCCACAACGGTAAGAAAAAGATTTTTTAAAACAGTATACATGTTACATATTTGTGAAGCTTCACTTTGAAAAGTTTTGTTAGCTTTATTTATTACCTGAAGTATGTATTTAAGAAAACGTAAGTTCGGTGACATCATTTAAATTATGTAAAATAATTTCGGCATTATCTAAGTGGTCCACCTTTACAGCAAAAGAAAAAAATATCTTAAGTGGTTCATATAACTCCAAAATTCTCGAAACTACAGATTCTAATGACAACCACCTAGTTTGGCATGGATGGAGCAACTTTTTTGGCTTATATTCAAGCAAGCTTAGAATTTTTTTAAGTTGTTCTCCTCTTTTTGGGCTGTTTGAGATATAATTGTAGATATTACGAACTGTTGACTCTACCAATGACGGCAACTTCAAACATGCATATGACGAGCAAAGTGCAATGGAATGGCATATGCATTTAAGAACACATAAGTTTGGTATTTCATTTAAAAACAACTTAGCGACTGAGTGGTTCTGCCCAGTCATATTTTTGGCACCATCGGCTGCAAATCCTATAAGATTTCTTTTATAGTCAATGTTGTTTTTTATGAAGTAATCTTTGATGCACTGAAAAATGGTTTCCGCATCGCATACGTCCATAGCTAGCAGCCCAAAAAACAAATCAAAAACTTCACTACTGATGGACACTCTCACAACTAAACTCAATTGTTTCGTATTCGTTATATCAGTAGATTCGTCAATGCAAATAGAAAATTTAGTCTCTCTTAGATAATTACAGACTCTTTGGAACTGATAGCGTCCAAGTACGATCTTCACAATCGATGTAGTTTTTGTGCGGCAGCAGCTTACATCTCGTGCAATTTTTGAATCCTTAAAACATGCCTTTAAGCACTGAATTAAATGATCAATCGCCAAAAACGGTAAATTATGTTCAGCTATGAAAGCGCACAATTTGATTTCTGCTGCTTTTTCATCAATCCGCTTTTCGTTATAGTCGTGAAGATATTCGTCTACTTTTGTCTGCTTTATCGCGCGAGCACTTTTTATGTGCTTGAATGATCGCGAATGCTGCAATAAGTCTGCCTTTCCAGATTTCGCTTTTAACGTACAATTACAGAGGTTGCAGTATGCATCGAAACCGCTTGATGTCTGT
The DNA here is from genome assembly GCA_963668005.1 of Melieria crassipennis. Classification (NCBI taxonomy): domain Eukaryota; kingdom Metazoa; phylum Arthropoda; class Insecta; order Diptera; family Ulidiidae; genus Melieria; species Melieria crassipennis. The sequence continues at coordinate 31,046,498 of OY764963.1, read as the reverse complement.
ATTTTAGCTAACCAGCCCTTGAATGCCGGATCTTGTGTCCATGCATCCAAAAATGAACGCATTCGCTTCGCTGGCAACTGAACAGCATAATGTTATAAATCACTATATTTGTGCACAAAAATTTTAATAAATACCTTAGGTGCAGCAGCCGTACTGGAACAAGCTTCATCTGTGCAAGCGGCTAAATGAAAAGCAACAAAAAACATTATTAAACGTGTAAAGCAGACATTAATATTTACTTACAAGATTTTGCGACGAATTTGTCCATCTTGCGTGCGCGCCAAATTTCTTTCGTATAAAGATGAGAAATTCAAAGATAGTAGAGATGGCAAATATACCAAACCTGACTGATAATCGATAAATTGTTAGAAACAAGGTTGCTTTAAATGCAACAGCAACGAAGCAGTAAAAATCGTCGTTTCGGACCCAAAAATCGTCCCAACGTCGCAAAGGTTGAAAAAACGTCCAAATGACGTTAAATACGTCCACCTGGCAACACTGCCTCCAACACGCTTTCGTCGATATTTGATGGGCCTGGTAATTTCTCAACATCGCCGTGGACTTCGAGAACTGTCGGAATTGCGGTTGGCTTCAAACGGAAACCATTATTTTTGCATAACCCTGTATGTAATACAATTGCTTTACGTTAGGAAAAATTTACCGAATAAAATCGAAACTATAAGTCGCACATCTACTGGTGAAATTTGATGGGCGTTGGACAAGGGGCGTGACGCAATTTTTGCGAACAAAGTTTTCCGCGTACCTTTGGAATTGTAAGTTTATTTTGAGAAGAGATTTGATTAACGATGCGAATTTAATTGCAATACAATAAATTCAAATCTCAAACAGTTACATTTAAATAAATTTTAGGTGGTACGACGTTCACCGGGTCATCTAGTACTATATATTTACCCATTTCGAACTGCATGTTCCGCTCGAAGTCGTCTGTCTTAAAGTGAGCTGAGCACATTCGCGCGTTTTTGAAATTGAAGTTATTTTCGCGGCCACAGAAGACCACCCACTTGCTGTATACGCTCCGCTGTTTCGGGAAGCAATAAAATCGACAGCGCGATTTTCCGCTGTAATTTTTGCACTTTGCCACCGAGCACTTCATTTCTAGTGATGACTCGATACAAGTAAATACTCGATACTTTTTTCAATCACAAGTATTTTTTTTACTCGATGCTTTTTATAAGTAGTTTACTTCGTATCGATACTTTCTTATCGATACTGGCTTCATAAATTCATGTGGCAACATCACATATTATTGACATTCATATTCAGTGTTGCCAATCTAGCCGTTTTGCGGCTAGATCTAGCCGTTTTTTGTGTCATGTAGCCGCAAAATTTTTTAGCTAGCCTGCTTTTAATTCACCATGGCCTTTTCTAGCCTTTTTCTGTAATTCAAAATTGTTTTCTTATATTGAAAATGAAGAACTGGAACAAAGGGGTTGGCATTGTATAAGGAGGCGTGGTACCACCCTTACAAATCACGTCTATAATATTGAATAACGTCGGAAGTATAAGTCGAATTTGGTGTAATACCGTTCCATGGATTTGTCATTCGACTGGTAAAATTTAATGGGCATTTTACAAGGGGCGTAGCACTGCTTTGTAACACTAAGGGCCGTTTTCTCAACTTACCTTTAACTTTAAAGTTCACTTTAGCGGGCCGATAATCGCATTTTCGTTTTCTCAACCGCTCGTTACGCTATCCTCCCGATAAAACTTACCGGTCAGATTGAGTGCCTGTTAAACTTTAAAATGAACTTTAAGTGGAAGTGGTGCCTAGTACATGCATGTTTGTTTACAAACAAAAAACAGCTGGTAATGAAATTACAATTTGAAATGAAATTTGAATTTGAGATCTTTCGGTATGGAAAATAGGCGTGTTTTGTTATATTCATGCACTGGAAGACGCTTTTGAAGGTACGGAGTCGCAAAATGCGGCAAATAGAACATATAACAGCCGATTGGCATTTCCAATCGCTGCTGGGCCGCCACCTGTGCGATACGTCTCGCTCTTCTCCGCTGCAAGTTCCAGCTTGGACTTGCGCTTCAAGTTGTCGAACTTGTCCCTCAACGATTTCCAACGTCGGAACACGCCCCATTTGGCAGTAAAAGCATCAGCAAGATTTTGCCAGGCAAAATTCTTCTTTTTTTCCTTCCAAAATAATTATAATTTTTCAAAAACAGCTGATTGCGCCGCCAAGTGCTGCCCATCGTAGACCAGTGTTGCCAAAAAATCAGACTTGATAAATTTATATTTATCAGGCAGTTGAGAAAACGAAAATAGTTACCGGTCACTTTATCGGCAAGTTGAGAAAACGGCTCTAAATTGCTCATAACTAGGTAGCGGATTTATATGCACACCAAATATGCACGAAATATGCAAAATATATGCAAAACGTATGCACTCCATTCAGGTCGAACCACTGAAGCTACAAACATGAAATTTACAGTGTAGGTACATCTTAAAAAATGAACCTTCGTTCAGAAAGGATCTTTTTAAATTCGGGGTCTAAAAGGCCAAAACATGGGTTAAGGTGTTGTATGAAGAAACACATTTTAATGAGCCTATTGATTTCAAATTTGGTGAAAACACTTCAAATAAAAAATAACTCAACACGTATTTTTCAATTTTTCGAAAATCAAAACTTAACGGAAAGACTACGACAAAAACATGAACCGATAGGCCTATTGACTTAAAAGTTTGTGAAAACATTAGAAATAAGAAATAATTAAACACAAATTTTTTACTTTTGTGAAAATCTAAATTTAACGAGGTAAACCAAGGGTTAAATGTTCGTATGGGGAAACACAATTTTTTGGCCCGTCTGATTTAAAATTTGGTAAAAGTACTTAAAATGCGAAATAATCAAGCACGTGTTTCTCAGTTTTTTTAAAATCGAAATCAAACAGGGTAAACTAAGGGTTAAAAGTTTGTATGCATAAGCATGATTTAATGGTTTTTTTTCTTCAAACTTGGTTAAAGTGAAACGTGTTTTTTTATTTTTTCGAAAATCGAAATCTGACGGGGTCAACGATGGGTTAAGAGTTTGTATAGGGAAACATGATTTAAGCGGTCAAATTACTTTAAATATGGCGAAAGCCCTTTAAAAAAGATATAATTAGACAAGGATTTTCTCGTACGAATCTGACTGGGTCAACGAAGGATTAACACTATGACGTCCGGTGACACCACAGTGGCGTCGTCAGCAAACTAGCGGCCCACAGCCGATGACACCACAGTGGTGTCGTGCGCGAATTATGTAAAACAAACAAATTTTGTATTTAGTTACGTATGTATATATTCGAAATTTCAAGAAAGTAGGGGGAAAAGGTTGAGAACTTATGAGAACTAACAGTCAAACCTAAATTGGAGCGCTAGCGGCAAGCAACTGTCAAAATTGCTTCATGCCCATACAAAATGTATGGGGCAACCCGCAATTGAAACGCTCTGACGCTGCGCTATTCGAATTTCCAATTTTGACAAGGCGTTAGCGGTTGAAGTTGGCCGCGACTAACAAAAACGCCTGTAATATATATTTGATTTGACTTAAATTGTGAGGAATTTATTCAAATAAGAGCTAAGTTTTGCAAAATAATAATAATTTGTTGTTTTTTTGGCAACTAAACAGATATTTTTTTACATTTCATGATTTTTACAATCCCAACGCAACGCTTCAATTTCGGTATGCCGCACTGAGCGAGAGCGTTGCGTCAGAAAACGCAACGCTCAACGCTCCAATTTAGGTTTCACAATAACGAAATTAGTAAAACTTAACAATTCATAATCTCCCGATAATGTCAAAAACGGCCGGCAACAAGCCAAGTAATCCGAATTTTTTCGCTGCCGGCGCCAAGCGAAAAAATATTTACAAGTCGTGCGGGCGGCAAAGTGTTAAGAGAAACTTGATTCATTGAGCCCACTAAATTAAAATTTGCGTGCAAAGCCGCGGGGCCCTGCTAGTTGTGGAATAAAAATTATTTTAATAAAAGTATGAAATTCTTCCGTGCAAAGCCGGGGATAACTGGTAGTATTTCTTATATTCCATGAATTTAGTGAAATTGGGGAAGTTCAAAACAGTTTAAAAAAATCATTGTGTTTTAAATATAATTCATTTCTTAACTTGAAGTCCAGCAAACAAAACCTTAACTCAAATAATAACAAAACTTAAAACAAAATGTAAAAAATTAACTACTTATTACAGTAAATAACTAAAATGTTTTCCAAGTTTTCTACGGTCAGCATATGCCATGCCTATGCCGTACAGCAGCTCTTGGAGTACGAAAACGTTCATTATTCTTGTATGCTTAGCATTGCTGACCCCTAAAAATAGCTTAGTGAGCCCAACTACAATACCCTCAATAATGATCGTAAGAACATCATTTTCGGAATAACAAAAGTCTGGGCTTGTCCAAATTGAACCCCCTCCCCTCCCAACCCCTTTACACACAGGATCACATCAACTTTACTCTTGCTCGTTTGCATAGAAGAACATACATAAGTCTATATGAATATGTTTATATACATACTTACGCCAAATACGGCAAAAATTGAAAAAAACATGCAAAATTATGCCAAAATATTCAACACATATATAAAAAGTATGCAAAATATGCAAAAAGTATGCAAAATATGCAATAAATATGCAAAATATGCAAAAAATATGCAAAATATGCCAAAAATATGCAAACATATGCGAATATGCAGTGCATATGTTAGCTCATTCTTAATATTTTTCAATAAAAATAGTTTCTGTCTTGGTCCCATTCAAATCCGAAGCTCCAAAAAAATATGCACTTGCATATAAATCCGATCCCTAGCGATGACTAATTCGTCATGCCCCTTCCTTATGGTCAAACTCCATAAAGTGCGTTTCATGCGTTCGGGGCTTGTTGCGTTATTGCGTTTCTTGCGTTATTCGCGTTGCAAATGGTCAAACTCCATAAAGTGCGTTTCATGCGTCAGCTTCTTCTTCTTACGTCAGCTGATGCTGTCAAACTGCTGATTGATTTCGTTGTGCATTGGGAGAAGACAAGGAAAATTGTGAAAAAACGAAATGGAATCGCTAAACGACGTTATAGACTTTAGACTGATTTCATTTTAAACACAATAAATGCATATCGAGCATTGCAAAAAATGAAAAAAGAAATTCAGTTGAATTCAATTTGTAGGAATTTATTTCACAGGAATGAGCAAAATGCGATATACAACGAATAAGCTATCGAATTTCCAATACAGCGGAGACTAAGTTTCGTCTGTCAAAGAATTATGCTACTTTTTAAACGCAAGAAAAAGTTGAAAATAGTTCAACTTTTGATGCGTTTCGCGGGTATCGACGTTAAGTCATGGAGTTCGCTTCATACAAATACACTGATTCAACTTTTTTTTGCAACGCGAGAAACGCAAAACACAACGAAACGCATGAAACGCACTTTATGGAGTTTGACCTTTAGGCTCAGTTGGAATGTGGCCTTCGCTCGAGCGCCACTCTACAGCATAGAAGGGCACGCTGCTACTCGCGAGTAGCAGCGACGCTTACTCGCGTACAGTGTTGCCAATCTAGCTTTTTTGCGGCTAAATCTAGCCTTTTCTTTTGTCATCTAGCCGCACAATTCGCGAGTTAGCCGCTAGCCTTTTTCCTAGCCTTTTTTTTAATTTCTCATGGTCTTTTCTAGCCTTTTTCTATAATCCAAAAAACCATAATAGAATAATTAAAAATCATCATAAAAAATCTTACAAAGCAAATGCTTTTCAACACTGTTTCTGAAATTTGATAGAACTTTCATGACATGTCACAATTTTGAAATTACCGACGATATTATTAAAATATCTGAAAACGGTGCTGCATATAGGGATTCTTTCCTTTCTAATCAAAAATAAGATAAAATTATCAGCTAAATACAAATAATTTTTAGCAGTCATTAGAGCTATACAAAGTTATGCTGCGGAAGTCTGGGGCTTTGAGTTGTTTGAATTGGTGGATAAAATTCAATTTTATTTCTTAAAGAAAATTTTACATCTACCAACAAACACACCCTCTTATTATTTTATGTTAGAAACAGACATACCAAACTGTCATCTGTATACTTTACGGCTTCATCTTAAATATATTTCTAAAACTCTATTTGAGTACGACGATAGCAGATTACCACACAAACTTTCAAAAATTATTATAGAGAGAAAGATCTTTTGGGTAAAATCAATGCAAATTTTAGGAGAAAAATTAAATATTAGTTGGAATTATGACGTTTTACATAGAAGAAGTTGGAATGAAAACATTGACACATTGTTATCCGTTCTGAACTCGACAAATAGACAAAAATATTGGGAAAGGGCTCTTAAAAGTTCACGTAACATCGGTAATGACAATCTTGGAAAATATAGAATAATGTGGATTTTGAGGCCAGATGCGATTTGGTACTTCTTGGGGGTCACAGAATTCTAAACTGCAGTCTTTGTAAGTTGAACGAGTTAGAAAATATAACACATTTTCTGGGTAGGTGTCCAATTTTGAAAAGAATCAGATATAGATATTTTGGAAAGTTCTTTTTAACTCAAGACGAAATTGTAAACAAGCTAAATGGAATTGGCGTAGGTGGATGGGATTGTCTTGTTTTGTATGTCACTGATGCTTTAAAATATAGGAGCTTAATTGTAAATGAATTCTGTTAATATGTATGTATATCTTTATGTTAGAGTAATGTATTTTCTTGTTTTTCCGACAGACGACTAAAAAATCATTGTCGTAAATTCTTTATTATAACTGTTATCTATTGTTAATCCATAATCATTTCTGTAATATTTATTAAACAATTGAATAAAGAATATATCTATCTATCTATCTATCTATCTATCTATAGGGATTCTGATGACGAGGAAGTTTATTTTGAGTTGTAAGGAAGAAACTGTTTTTGTAATACTATGTAACTAAGAGTCAAAACCAAAAAACGAAAGTAAAATCGTTCAATTCACGGAACGGCATTGTTACCAAGCGTTTTATATTCTCTTTAGATTAACAACGCTGATTAACAATTTTGCCATTGCAGTTCAATAAATGCAATTTGATCTGAAGAGAAGTTAAACTATTCTTTTTTATAATACTAGACAAAATATTTGGTTTCATAACTTCAACTTGTTTCCTACAGAAATTGGTTTCTTTTCGATATTTATCGTTTTTGAGCAATAAAGTTTCTTAGTTGGAGTGTATGCATTGTAAATGTGTATGAATTGCATAGTATAATAAACAATTGTTGTACTTAAGTAGTCTAACCTGAGAGAGTATTTCTATTTTGTTTACTTATATAATAATACTGCTAAATGCAAAACAAATTATATGAACTTTTTATTATTGGTATCGCATTTACTACGATTATGTTCAAATCAAAATGCGATTATGTTTTCTGTTGACGAATTTTGTACATCAAAAATGAAATACTGTGAAAGAAATTTCAAAAAATGTGTACTCAAAAGAGGGGAGAGTTCAGGTTAGACTACTTTATAATTATACTACATATGTATGAATTGAAATTTTGTGAATTGTTATTGAAAAGCAAAATTTTTTGTTATTGTAATATATTTATGTATCTAAAATACGTTTGAATGTACGTTTTTGATGTTGATTTTATGTAGCACCAGCAGTACGATATGTATGTGCATTAAAATGTTTTAAATAAAAGTTAATATAAAAAATTAGCCTTTTTTCTAGCCTTTTTTTTAAATCGACAAGCCTTTTCTAGCCCTTTCTTTTTGGTCATCTAGCCGCTTCCGCAAAAATATTCTGGCAACACTGCTCGCGTACACGAATACAAAAGAGCGAAGTTCCGAGCGCAGCTTCAGTGTCGTGTCCGGTGTTGCCAATCTAGCTTTTTTGCGGCTAAATCTAGACTTTTCTTTTGTCATCTAGCCGCACAATTCGCGAGTTAGCCGCTAGCCTTTTTCCTAGCCTTTTTTAAATTTCCCGTGGTCTTTTCTAGCCTTTTTCTATAATAAAAAAAAACAAAATAGAATAATTAAAAATCATCATAAAAAATCTTGCAAATGCGTTTCAACACTGAACACTGAAATTTTATTTTGAGTTGTAAGGAAGAAACTATTTTTGTAATACTATGTAACTAACAGCCCAATTCTGTACACTTGATTAATTCACCATATTGACTATTTGTCAATTTTTTACTATTTGTCAAGAATTTGTATTCTATTCCTAAAAATAAAAGCTCTTTTCTTGATAAATTGTCAAAAGTTTGAATGCTATTGACAACAGCATACAAATTGAAATTTTGCCTATTGAAAATGGAAGATTTGTGCATGTTAACACTTTTACATCAGAGAAAATAAAAAAAATCCGTTACCTCCCACGAATTAGCGAAAAGCGCCTATTGTGAAACTATTGAAAAAAACTCAAGAACTTATGGACTGACTTGATAGATGAGCGTTTTTTCCAGCCCGAGCCAGGAATCGAACCTGGGGCGCTCGGTATGAGAAGCTAGCGCGCTACCCTCTGGGCTATCAAGGCCGGCTTTTTTTTTTCAAAACTTACTTTTCTTAAAGTTTTTGTCTTATTTTTTGACAATTTGACAGCTGTCGCATATTCACCTTATGTTGAATTAAATGAGCTTTTTACTTTATCAATGTTGCATCAGAATGCCAACAAGCTTTTGCTTGATAAAAATCTTGACAAAATACCTTGATAAAAAATTTGTCAAGAATACACAGAATCAGGCTGTAAGAGTCAAAACCAAAAAAACGAAAGTAAAATCGTTCAATTCACGGAACGGCATTGTTACCAAGCGTTTTATATTCTCTTTAGATTAACAACGCTGATTAACAATTTTGCCATTGCAGTTCAATTCATGCAATTTGATAATACTAGACAAAATATTTGGTTTCATAACTTCAACTTGTTTCCTCCAGAAATGTGTTCCTTTTTTCATTCTTAAAAAATAACAACACCATATCGTTTTGGAAAATCGATATTTATCGTTTTTGAGCAATAAAGTTTCTTAGTTGGAGTGTATGCATTGTAAATGTGTATGTATTTCATAGTACGCCCCATCTCAAAATTATAACCGCAATCGATTTTTACTAATATCTTTTGTTGTGGGCATCAGAACATGTTTCTACTTTTACCGTTAGATAAGTGTGTTGATAACAATTGTTGTATATAACGAACAAGAACAACAACAACATTCACACATAAAAAAATGTACATACGGGAAATACCGCTGTTGCAAAATTATAACCGCACACGAAATTTGTTAGTCTAACCTGAGAGAGTATTTCGAATGCATTTCTATTTTCTTTACTCATATAATAATACTGCTAAATGCAAAACAAATTATATGAACTTTTTATAATTGGTATCGCATTTACTACGATTATGTTCAAATCAAAATGCGATTATGTTTGTACTTTTGTACATCAAAAATTAAATATTGTGAAAGAAATTTCAAAAAATTTGTACTCAAAAGAGGAGAGAATTCAGGTATGAATTGTTCAGTTCAGAATCAGTTCAGTATGAATTGAAATTTTGTGAATTGTTATTGAAATGTAATATTTTTTGTTATTGTATTTATGTATCTAAAATACGTTTGAATGTACGTTTTTGATGTTCATTTTATGTAGCACCAGCAGTACGATATGTATGTGCATTAAAATGTTTGAAATAAAAGTTAATATAAAAAATTAGCCTTTTTTCTAGCCTTTTTTTTATATCGATAAGCCTTTTTCTAGCCGTTTTTTTTTGGTCATCTAGCTGCTTCCGCAAAAATATTCTGGCAACGCTGGTCGTGTCAGACTTCATGCAAGCACCCTGTGGGAAATCGGACTGGTCCAAGTCTAGTTTTTCAACTGGTCGCTTGACAGTCATATATGACCTCAGAATCGACTCGTTTTCTTGTAGCAAACTCATTTAACATGGCGGTGTCCTAGGCGAGGGTCAATTTTCCCCGTCTGCATCCATTTGCAACTAGTCCAAGGTTAGTCCGAAGTAAACCAGTTTTCAAACCAGTTGCAAAGCGACTAGTTTGTAAACTAGTTTATTTTGGATTAGTTTTCTAACCACTCGATTTTTATGTGGAAAATAAAACAATGCATTTCTTAAATAATTATTTTATTTTAAAAATATTTTAAAAATTGTTAAATTTTAAATTTTTTAAATAATGATTTTATTGTAAAACGGTACTGGTACCATTCACGAGAAGAAGACGAATACGTCTCAGCAATCCCTCACTGAATGGTAAAGTAATTCCTTTCTCAGATGAGGCCAAATATCTAGGTGTCACCCTTGACAAGACACTGACTTGGAACTCTCACCTGAGCAATGTTATCGGCAAGGCTACGCGGGCAATGTATGCCTGTCAAAGACTTTACGGTAAAACCTGGGGCCTGAGACCAAAAATGGTCTACTGGTCCTATAACAGTATAGTTAAACCAATCATCACGTATTCCTCTGCAATCTGGTGGCATAAGGTTGAACAAAAAAGTGCAGTAGAAAAATTAAATAAACTGCAACGTCTGGCGTGTATAGGCATGAGTGGGGCAATGAGAACGTGCCCGACAATTGCAATGGAGGCAATTTTAAGTGTGCCTGCTCTTAACATAGCCATCAGGAAAGAAGCCTGCTCTCAGGCCTTAAGGCTTGTCTGCAGTACTGAACTAAAGAGTGGAGATCTTAAGGGACACATGAGCATATTGAAAATGCTCGAAAATGACCCAATGCTCAGGATCTCCGACATTATTCCAACAAAGGTGGAATTCTCCAAAAGGTACAAGATTAACATCTTGGACAGACAATTATGGAGATCAAATCGATTCATACCAGACCCAGGGTCGCAACTCTGGTACACGGATGGATCGAAGTTGGAAGCACTGGAGCCGGGGTATATGGTCCCAGATTTCACAAAGCTTTTCCAATGGGGAAGCTAGCTACCATCTTTCAGGCGGAAACACACACCATCATAGAGTGTGCTAGCGAGTGCCTACGCAGGAAGACGTCCGGCACACATATTTATATACTGTCCGACAGTCAGGCAGACCTAAAGGCGCTAGAAGCCTACTCGACTACCTCAAGGCTGGTGACGGACTGCCGCAATCTATTGAATGAACTGGGCAGGCGCAACACTGTAGAACTGCACTGGATACCAGGGCACGAAGGACATGACGGCAACGAACAAGCCGACCGCCTAGCAAAAAAGGGTGCCTTACGCCCACTGATAGGCCCGGAACCATTCTGGGGACTACCAAGAGGACACATTCAGGAGTGGTTACGGAAATGGGTTGACCAGGAATTTACTGACCAATGGACCAACACAACGGGACTACGGCAGGCAAAACAATTCCTGGCCCCAGACAGAGGGGTATCCAACAAACTCCTCAAGCTAAACCGAGAGGACCTTCGCATCCTCACTGGGTACCTAACAGGGCATTGCTCACTTAGGTACCATCTCAAAAATATGGGAATATCCTCAACGGATGTGTGCAGGATATGTGAGCTAGAACAGGAAACATCACTCCACATTCTATGCGAATGTCCTGCGCTCAGTAGAAAAAATTTCTCCAGTTTGGTCAGGCGTCTATACCGCCATCAACCATCTGGAAACTGCAACCCCAAAATGTGCTAAAATTTATAAAAAGCCTTAGCTTGGACGGTTAAAACAAAGGCTGCACAAAAGATCAAATTGGTCGTAGTGCACTATAGTCTATATAATAATAATAATAATATTTTATTGTAAAAATATTTAAAAATAAAAACAAAAAATCATCGCGAATAAAAAAAATTGTTGGTGCATTTAAAAATTAACCAAGATAAACTTCCACTTGTTGACACACTTCTGCCGAAACTGTTTGAGCCTGATGCAATACAACATCCTGACTTCGCCTGCAATAAATAAATAAATAAATGAATTAATAAATAATTACATAAATAAATAATAGGAGTACCGGTTATTTCGCGCGGTTTTCTAACAGATGGCGTAACTTGATTTTGTGAACAGTGATTCACCTTTCCAAATATGTGTTGGAAAGCTATTGTCATATAGTTTCAGAATCAGTATGTGTCATTTAGCTGAAGCGTAAACAACAATACTTTTTTTCTCTCTGAAAATGCCGAATGAGTTGCTTTGGAACAGTCGTCGAGTGCGGTTCGTAATTCGTCGCAGTGTCAGTGTCAACATACCCTCAGAGTGAACTTTTATACCTGCTAGAACTATAACGATTCTGTGCCTACCAGCTTTGCCTGCTTTGGACAATATAGTGCTGTGTTAACAATATACAAAAGGGACAAAGTGCCTGCGGTCGCGCGCGCGAAAAGAGACGCCATGGCGTCGCCGTCGTGGTCGCGTCACAGGCTGATTTCGGAGAATTTGCGTCGAGTCAGGAGCCACCGATTAAAAAATTTAACAGTGGGATCCAGAAGCCGAAGGAAATGCTGAAACCGAAAATTAAAATACGAAGAGACTGTACTAATGACAATGTGCCGGTAAGCCCCTTACCAGATGTGGACATGAGCGAGGAATGTGCCACAACCAGTGCATCGAATAACGTACCTAAAAAGTTTGAAATTGTCACATACCCTAAAGATTTTATCGGAGATGTTTTTGTTCTGGTCGACTCTTCTGCAGCAGAGGAGATGAAAAACACGAAAATTAAAAATGGGTTATATTTATGGGAAAAGATTAGGAATATTAAAGCCAAAGGAATAGTATCCATTAATGCCATAGGTTTATCGTTGTACAAGATTAAGTTTAGTAATGTTTCAGACGCAAACAGCTTTATTGCAAATGAGCAGTTAAAAAGTAACAAACTACGTGCCTTCATTCCCAATAGCTTCATCGAGACATATGGGGTCATTCGAGATATCCCATTATACCTTTCCGAGAAAGAAATTTTTGATCAACTGAGTCAAACCCACAAGATAAGATCCGTGCAAAGATTCACGAAGCGGGACAACAATGATCCAACTAAATTTATTCCAACATATGCGGTGAAAATAGGATTTCTAGGCAGTGATATTCCAAACGAAATAGTACTGGACTATACCATGCTAACTGTCAGCCATTATTTCCCTCCGGTAAGACAGTGCAATAATTGTGGCCGACTTGGACACACTCAAAGGGGATGCCGATCTCAAAAACGGTGTTTGAAATGTGGCTCCCTTGATAACTGCGGAAATGACTGCTCTCCCAGTAAGTGCATCCTATGTGGTGAGCAGGGTCACAGCGCGCAAGATAAAAACAAGTGCAAGATTTGGAACCGGGAAAAAGACATTAAACAGATAATGACAATTAAAAAACTGTCCAGAAAGGAAGTTGTTAAGACATATAATCCGTCTTCAACAAATCGTTTTGCGTTGTTAGAAAATTATAACCAAGATTTTCCAGCGCTAACAAGCACTCCTAATAACAAGAAAAGCAACGATCAGGAGGTAAATCGCATACTGACTAAAGAACCCTTCAATCAAGTAGCGAAACGTTATAGCAATAGAGCAAACAAAAATATAACGACACCCACAGTTTCTAATTTTAATAGACAATACAGGGAAAAGATTAGTTCACCAAACTCTATGAAACCAAACCCTCACAAGGTTTCGGAAATAGAAAAAATCACAAATGAACTCTGCAAATTTGTAGGAGACTATTTCAAGAAATCAGATAAACAAATCGAGCTAAACGCTATATCGCATTTCAGCAAAAGACTAGAAAAACTTTTTACAGATTTTGACCACGAGGTCATCAGGAACTCCTCTGAAAATTTAAGCGTCAATGAAAATTCTTCAATATAACTGTCAGTCATTAACGAGCAACTCATCAAATATTGAATATTTTCTTAATCAGAATAACTATGATATCTGTTGTCTAAGTGAAATCTTCTCTCACAATGACAGCAGAAACACACACAAACTCATAAATTTTAACATAATAAAGAAAACAAGACCCGATGGCTACGGCGGAGTTGCCATTGGAGTCAGAAAATCAATACGCATTAAAAAAAATTCACTACAGCACTAACCACGACATTGTGATCATCAAAACACAAAATTTAACTCAAAATTTCACATTTTGCTCAGTTTACTTTGAACCCAGTCTTAATATTACAGACTTTACCAACGAGATAAATCGTCTTTTTTCCTTTTTGGGCAACCATCAAAACGTAATTATTGCAGGGGACTTTAATGCGCGCCACTCTGACTGGGGGGATCGCGCAAACACACCCCGAGGGCGAAAACTTAAAGATAGTCTCAGCACTACAAACTTTTTTTGTTTAAATGATGGATCAAAAACGTTTCAACGGGACCTGAACAACCCAGCAGGTACTGTCCCAGATCTGACCCTGACGAATTCTGCCCTTCAAGCGACTTGGTATACAACGCAAGTTCTATTGGGAGGTAGCCATCATTTTCCAATAACGGTTGAATTTCAAAGAAGTGCAATTAGGTGCAAAAAATTCCTGGCAAAGAGGAAACTTTTCGCTGCGCTACATAACTTAGATCTTGAAGCTAACATTGAGGACATCTCTGAAAATATACAGAATGAAATTAACGATGCAACTTTCCAAGTCACAAACAAGAGGACCCCAAAATATTGGTGGAATGATGATCTAAACAGACTTTTTAGATTACAAGTTGCTTCTAGAAATAAATGTAACAGATATCCATCTCCCCAAAATTTTGAAGATGCAATTACCGCAATGTCCAGTTGGAAAGATGCGGTCAAAAAAGCGAAAAAGGACAGTTATAATGAGAAAATAGAGGAACTCAATAAAAAAGCAAACACACGAGAAGCATGGCGTTTCATCAAAAATGTCAAAGGTAGCCTTAATCGCCAGGATTTCAGTCAGTGGGATGATGATAACAATGACGCATACCTAAGGTTCTTGAAAAGTCAGGTTCCTACTAGGCCCATAAACACCCCAACACTTCTAACAGTGTCACCTCCCCGCACTGACCTACGATTTACTTTCGAAGAATTCACCAACATCCTAAAAAACAAAACCAAACCATCCGCGGGAGGGCAGGACAGGGTCACCTATGAGATGCTCAAAGCTCTTTCAGATGTAGGCCGCGGTGCCCTACTTACGGCTTTAAACGATGCATTCCTCAGTTGTGAAATACCCCAAACTTGGAGAGCAATAAAGGTTGTGCCTATACCAAAAAGGAACAAAGACTTGAACGACTACAAAAACTACAGACCCATTTCCCTTATATCGGTTTTGTTAAAATCAATCAATCTCATAATTAAAAGCAGGCTAACAGGGATTTTAGACCAAACTAACTTTCTCTCTAACAGATGCTATGCATATAGGAAAAACATGTCGGCGCCCATGTGCATTAACAGCTTATTACACCGAATTGCCTTCTTAAAGAACCAGAATCAAAAGACTATTGCACTAACTTTAGATCTAAATAATGCATACAATTGTGTCCAAATAGATACCCTAAATAACATACTCAGGGAAATGGATATCCCTGCCACATACACGAATTGGATTCACAATTTTCTCTCACGTAGACTTCTTCACCTAGGTAATAGTCAAATCGAGGTTAATGATGGCTTGCCACAAGGCAGTTGTCTATCCCCACTTCTGTTCAACATCTACACCAACTCCTTACATCAAATCGAAGATGAGTCCACTTCAATTTTTCAATATGCAGATGACTTCATTATTCTATCATATAACAAGGATTTCAACACAGCCGTACAAAATCTACAACAAAAACTTCTGGCCTTTTTGGAAAAATGTAAAACCCTCAATCTTTCTTTCAATGTTGACAAAACAAAGGTTATGTACCTCACGAAAAACAGCTACAAATCGGTCTCGCTCACTATTAATAACAGTCAAGTCCTCCAAGTAAAAAACGTAATCTTTCTCGGTAGGACTATAAACGCATCTCTCACGGTCAAAGATCATTACAATAGAATAATCAAAGACAGTTCACCGAGCACCAAACTAATATCAATGCTTACATCTGTTAGAGGTGGGTTATCACCTAAAATATCCTTAAACCTGTACAAAAGTTTTGTTAGGTCTAAAATTGAGTATGCACGCACTACGTCCGCCAATAATCCCGAATACATTAACAAAAAAATTTCAGTTTTTCAAAATGCGACACTGCGTAGATGCCTGGGCTTAACGCCATCCACTCCAAACCACATATTATATGCACTAGCAAATGAGCTTCCACCTGCAGAAAGAGCAGAGTATCTGACAATCAAGGAAATAATCAAAATAAAAAAGCACAATAACCCGCTCTATAATTCTATCGTTAATACGGGAAATATTAGCTCCAGCTACAGTCATATTTACAACAAATTTCGAGCATGTTTCGATAGAGTTAACACAAATACTTCCTTCCAAAAACACTCGAATATTTGTTTTGTCCTTAACACCCTACGTGGCAAAAAGTCGGACCTGGTTAGGTTAGGTTAGGTTGAAGTGGCTGCCTCTGTATGAGACACACTTAGGCCTCTTAACGGGCCCGTTGTGATACCACAGGATTCCACCCGTTTGAAATGCGTATGCAACACTGTTTTTTTTTTTTTTTTTTTTTTTTTTTTTTTCAACATGTGATACAACACACATTTCAAACGGATGGGGAAAGGGAGGGGAGGGGACCTACAGTTTAACGCCGAATCCGAACGGCGATGGGCAGTTTTTTCTTTCACACTTGGAGGTTTTGCCATTGCCTGCCAAGAGCGCACTTGTGCGATTCTTGTAATTCTCATTCCCTTCATGTGGATAGCGACAGAAGTAGATGAGTGTTTTTTCCAGCCCTAGCCAGGAATCGAACCCGGGGCGCTCGGTATGAGAAGCCAGCGCGCTACCCGCTGAGCTATCGAGGCGGACCTGACAAGCGAAGAAATGAAAAGTCAGTATAGGGGTATGATACAATCCTATAGAAATCTTAATTTTGACATCTTTGCGACAGATGCCTCTGTTGCAGATCTCAACACTGGTTGTGGCATTTATCACCTGAACTCAGAAAATAAATATCACTATCAAATAAATTTCGCGTCCTCATCTGTGTTTGGGGAACTATGGGCCATTGTCAAAGCGGTGGAACTCGCGATCCAAAATAATGTTTCCAAAATTGCAATATTTACAGATAGCCTGGTTGCTTGCAAGCTCCTAAGGAAAGATCAAACTGATAACTACATTGTAGCACGCATACACAACAGCTTATCAGAATCAACCCTTTCAGAAATCGTCTTCATCTGGACTCCCAGTCATGTTGGAATAAAACTAAATGAAACGGCGGACGAAATAGCAAAAGATGCCGTCGACATTGGAGACCCACTTGATGTAGAATTCAACAACGAGGAAGCTCTTAAACACCTCAAGCAACAACTTTGGAATCAATGGAATGCCAAATACGCGGATTTAAGCCAAAATAAAGGAAAATTTTTTGCATCGATTTACCCATCTCTGCCTAAGAGACAGTGGTACCAAAAAAGCAAACTACACCCCCGCAGCATTAAACTAATAAACAGATTGTTAGCAGGTCATACCTATGACAAAGTATATTTACATAGAATCAAGGCCATTGATTCAAATCTCTGTCCTACCTGCAACACATTAGAATCTGCAAATCATTTAATCTTTGAATGTTCTAATTTCATCAATATGCGCCAAAAATTTTCCATCTTTCAAAAATACAGAACACTAGATTCCATCTTAGCTACTAAAAACTTCAAAATCATAGAAGAACTTACCTTCTTCATCAGTGAGGCAAATATCGATTTATAACCAATTAATCGACATCACTAGCTTGTGATATGTCACTTCTACATAAACTAACCAGTTGAGGGAAAACCTGGTAATATGAGATCTTAAAATCTCGCCAATTTTTGTTCAGAATTAAAAAAAAAAAAAAGAAAATGCCGAATTTTGTGCCGAATAAAGTGTTTTTACGGGGAGTTCTTCATGACTTCAATATGAAGAAAAAGGCTGCCGAAAGTCATCGTATTTTGGTGGAAGTGTATGGTGTGCATGCTCTAGCTGAGCGTACGTGCCAGAAGTGGTTTGCACAGTTCAAAAGTGGCAATTTTGACTTGGAGGACGATGAACGGTCCGGACAGCCAAAAAAGTTTGACCAGCTGGATGTGATCTATTATGAGCTGTTGCAACCGAATGAACCGATCACAGGGGAAGTCTACCGACGACAATTGATGCGTTTGAGCCGAGCACTGCGCGAAAAAACGGCCGGGATATGCACAAAGGCACGGCAAGGTAATTTTGCAACATGACAATGCTCGGCCACATGTTGCACAGGTTGACAAAACCTACCTTGAAACGCTCAAATGGTATGTCCTACCCCACCCGCCGTATAGTCCAGACCTTGCGCCATCCGATTACTATCTCTTCCGATCAATGCAACATGGCCTGGCTGGATCGATTCGTGGATAGCGGAAAAGCCGGCCGAATTTTTCAGAAAGGGTATTCGTGAATTGCCAGAAAAATGGGAAAAAGTTATAGCTAGTGATGGACAATACTTTGAATATTAAATTTGTAACAATTTTTTCACAATAAAGCTTAAATTTTCCCCAAAAAAAATATTGTAAATTTATGGTCACATCATTCGCCATGGAACCATTCAGATGTAGAATATTTATACTATTTTTAAACGTAGGCATGCCTTAATAACATTTTTCGCGCGCGGTGTCCAATCGACCGTGCTGAATACATTTTCGTTCATACCATTATTATTACTCGTTACATGTATTTCTAATTTCTAGTAGCCTGTCCTTTTTTAATTACTTGTTTTCACCAATTAGACTTTAAATACAATAATAATATCTATATCTGTGTACAAAAAAATAACTGATTATTGTAGGGGAATAGGTTCGGTTGTGGGCACACTTTTGTTTTTGGCTCATAACTTTTCACCAAGTTCATATTAATCGGACATATGGATATCTATGGAAAGCTAAAGACCTTAGCTAACAAGTAATGACGAAAATAAACCTATTCCGTAAAATAAAAAAGTTTGATACTCATATTGCTATGACAAATATACCATGGCTTATTTGTCATTATAGTGGGCGTGGCGGGAAAACGTATCAGGTGGGCATGGTCCATCTCATATAACCTATGTTTAACCCTATGAAACACAGAATCAGTTTACATCAACATTTATTTACAAACATATAGTGTAGCTTTGTTTTGTTAGTTAAGTGGGCGCGGAAAGTGGGCGTGGCCGATTTTATTATAGCCTATGTTTGCCGCAATGACACGCTGAATCGTTTGATACCCATATTGCCTTACAAAAGCTGAGATAGATGAGTTTTGTTACCATAATGGGCGTAAAAAAAAAGGGGTTTTTAACCCTTTTGAGGGTCTTCCCCCGCCCAAAAAGCAAATTGCTCAGCACCATCGTCTTCAGCACCCTCGAAAACAGGGGGGGAGGAGTCTCGTCGTCTCCAAGAAGACTACAATGTTCTTCCGACTCACACACTCCACTATCAAGTGCTGTGACGTAATGAAGGTGGAAAACACCAGTTAACCTGATTCGATGGCACGCGCTGATAACATCCACGAACAAAATCTAAGAAAACACCACCGTCGACGGCTGTGATGTCTCCGAAATTTTCTTCCACCTTCTTCATGTAGCGTTGAAGAGTGGTTCGGGAAATCGCATACGCTGCGGCAGTCGATTTTGTGGTTAGCTTATCTGCAGAACAATGTTTAATTGCATCCAGCATCCAAAGATATCGGACGATTTTTTTTATTTATCCTCGGATGATATGGCTAAAACAACCAAACAAAAAGACCATTTCCGATGATATATGTTAACTTACCAAAACTTACCAAATCACAAAAAAACAAGTGCCCACAACCGAACTTATTGCGGTGCCTACAACCAAATTTGGCAGCCATTTTGTGAAGTAGGCAAAAATTTGTTTGGGGTAAACATAATGGTTGTAATCAATATTGGATCACAAAGTATAATAAATTTACTAAATAAAAATGCATTTTACTCAACTTCTCGATGGATTCACTTCGATTTATGACACCATTTAAAATGTTTAAAAAAATGTTTGTCTTATTTTATAAGCACAGAAAGATATATATGGTCCCAGCACAAAGCAGGCGTCTGTTCGACTCGGTATTTGGCACAAAAAGAACGTGCTTCCATAATGAACAAATGGCCTTAGTTAAAAAAACCCAGCCTGCTTTCTATCAACAGATACGAAGGGGTGCCCACAACCGAACTATGCCCATAACCAAAGAATAAACAGTATACAGAAGGCGCATCTGAAATAATTTTGTGATTTCATTTCTGACGCGGCACAGTGGCCGGAATTGCATAGTTAGGGTCATTTAAATAAAAAAATAGTTATTGAATTTTCGACAAAATTTTTTAGCAACCTTGTCGCCAAATGTCTAATTATGAAGTAAATCTAAAAACATGTGTCAATATGCGAGGGCATATGACGTTTACAGTGCTCCAAACGTTACAGAAAAAAAGAGTTGAAAAAAATACGTGCGCGTGCGAGTCTAAGTAGTGCATTTTGAAAGCTTAATAACTTTTTGCAGAAGCAATATTTTTCTGTAATTTTTTTTTTCAACAAAACGCTAGACTGTGAAAATTTGTTGGTCATCAAAATTTTGACAATTTAAGAAACGACGAGCTGGATTTTTAATTACAAAGACGTTGGTTTTATTTGTAAGTATAATGAAAAATTTCAGATTTTTCGTAGATAAAATCTTTCTTATATGAACGAGTATGAAAGCCAGACTATACCCAGGCTTACACGTGATCTGTATGCTAATAGATTCTGTAAAAATTGACGCAATTTGTCTGCAAAAAAAGGTTGCCACCATCTAATGGTAGGCCTACTAAACGTTTTGAAGATTGTTGTGAAAGAACAAAAATGAAAAAAGCTAACGAAGTTGTGAAATCCTCTGAAGAAGAAGCATTATTTTTGGCATTGAAATTGAAATTGCATTCTGAAGGAAAAAGGAATTCAGCTGCTCTTGTGAATGAACTTATTTATGCTTCCCCCAATAGAGGTACTAATATCAAGAAGGCTAGATTGATTAATGATGAACCCAAGAGTCTTTCACCTGAGGAAGCCTTAGCACTAATGATCGATACAAATTTATCAAAGCATCAATATTGCGTGCTCAGACAATATTATTTTAGTATAAGCCCAAAGTTGTACCCAAGCTATCACCGAGTTTCCTTTGCAAAGCGTGCTTGTTATCCAGATTGCATTACCATTACTGAAAGTTTCACTGAAATTAAATTGCAATCGTTGATTGACCATACAGTGGCAAGGCTATGTCAAGTATATGAGGACGCTTTTGTCGCAGCCGAAGATTTCTGCCAAGACGTAAACATAATTATAAAATGGGGTTGTGATGGCGCTGAACAAAGCCGCTATAAGCAGAAATTTCGATCTGAAACAGTATCAGATGAAAGCCTGTTTTGCATTTCGATGGTACCCATTCAAATCTATGGTGCCAAAAATACTAATAGCTTTGTGTTTTGGCAAAACCCAGCAACATCCTCAACTAGGTTCTGTCGTCCCATAAAATTTTTGTTTACGAAGGAAACTCCAGAAACGATTGTCAGAGAAGTTGAAAACATACAAAATCAAATTTCTACTCTCGTTCCAACAATAATAACCACAAGTCGGCTTAATATAACCATTAAACCGATACTTATTTTGTGCATGGTGGACGGTAAAATGTGCAATGCACTTTCCGCTTATAACTCTTCTCAAACTTGCTATATACAAGGTGCGTCCCAAAGTAAACAGGACTTTTACAATAGGGACGTTTCTGGTGGCGCCATCTATGTGTGAGGACATGCGTTGGAAAGGTACATCTTTCATTCACATACTGTCTAAATTTCATGACATTTGGTCTAGTAGACGCCGAAATATCCCGCTCAATGTGACAGTATGTTTTTAACTTTGGTACGAGAATGTCGATCGAACAAAGAGCTAATATTAAGTTCTGTTTTAAACTTGGTAAAACTTTTACCGAAACGTTTAAATTGTTAAAGCAAGTTTATGGTGATGACTGTTTATCCCGTGGCCGTGTTAATGAGTGGTTGAATCGATTCAAGAATGGTCGTGAAGACTTGAATGATGACGAACACGTCGGCCAGTCGAAATTTGTGATTACTGACGATGCCATCAAAACTGTGCGTGATTTTATCAAAATACAGCCAAAATCATCATTGGAATTGATGGAAATGGAATTGAACATCTCCAAAACATCAATTGATCGCATTTTAACCGAACATTTGGGTCTCCGTAAAGTGTGTTCTCGCTTCATTCCGCACACTTTAACCGACGACCAAAAAGCGCAGAGAATTGAGCACGCAAAAGACATCGTTCGGGAAGCCAGACGTGATCCAAATTTCTTGTTCAACATCGTAACCGGTGACGAAACGTGGTGCTTTCAATATGATCCCGAAACAAAGCGTCAAAGTGCCGAATGGAAGCACCCAGATGAGCCAAATCCGAAAAAAACCCGCCGTGAGAAGTCAAAAATCAAAACTCATCTCATTTGTTTCTACGATTCAAAGGGAATAATTCATCGAGAGTTTGTTCCACCGGGAAAAACAATTAACGCTTTGTTTTATGTTGAAGTTTTGAAGCGTTTGGTGCATCGCATTCGTCGTATTCGGCCAGAATATCGCGAGGAAGGAAGTTGGCGTTTATTGCATGATAATGCACCGGCTCACAGAGCCCTAGTTACGACCGATTATTTGACCAAAAATCGCATTTTTACCATCAATCATTCACCGTATTCGCCTGATATGGCTCCCTGTGACTTCTACTTATTCGGTCAGTTGCATTTGCCGATGAAAGGAAACCGTTATAAGGACGTTGAGGACATCCAAAAGGCTTGTACCAACATTCTGAAGGCGATGCCGGCCGATGACCTAAAACACTCATTCCAAATGCTTTTGGACCGTGCAAAACGTTGTATCGAAGCAGAAGGAGAGTATTTTGAATAAATTAAAAGAATTATACAAAAATAATCATCCGTTTTCTTTATTTTATAAAAGTCCTGTTTACTTTGGGTTGCACCTTGTACATATGTGGAGCAACATCAACTTCTATGAACAATCCGAATGCCTTATCGAAAAAGAAAACCGATACAAAAATGTTATCTTTGGGACTTTCACCTTTGCATGCATACATCCGATTCATGGAGTGCTTGCTGTACATTTCATATCGCTTAATAATTAATAATTGACTGGCACGACAGCCCGCTTACGCGAGACTAAGCCTAGGCGTATACAGAGACGCAGGCCGCGCAACACAGCACAACCCAGCGCAGCGAACATTAAACTTTGTGAGGCAGAAAATATGTGAACTGCGTATACGAATCTCGTAAAACCAGCACACGTGTTCCGTATTTATTCCATAAACCCAGCAATACGAGTTATTTGTCAGAATAAGACTTTAAAATAGAACCTATATAATATAATATGGGTGTAATATCGGCTGTTCACGCACTTTTTCAATGAGTTCTTCAATTTTTGCAAGCTAACGTGTCGGCTGCGTGTAGGAAACTGTATTTCAACTACAACGCGACGCAGTTGTGCGCAGGCACGTCTCTTCGCCGCACGCGACTATGTCGCTGTATACGCCGTTATACGGTACTGCGTTATTTACAAAAAACTAAACTGCGTTGAGTTGTGCTGCGTGTGCGGCCTGCGTCTCCGTATACGCCTTAGACTAGCCTAGCTTCCCGCAACCACCCGTGTTGTGCGTGTGAATTTGTACGCGGGTGGAAGGGACCTACAGTTTTATGCCGGTTCTGAACGGCAGGTTGGGAGCTTTTTCATAAGCAATCTTTGCTCTCAGAGGTTTGCCATTTCCAGCTGAGAAGACAGCCACCGAAAGAGAAAACGAGTTTACCCGTTATTTTTTTTTTTAGGTGTTATTACAGGCAGTATTGAACCTGGGGTTGCTGCCTTCGACTCGCGGTCCAACGCACTAACCAACTGAGCCACGGCGGCTGCTTAGAGATACTAAGCATATCGCTTAGAGATACGAAAATGGTAAGCAAGTGGTGAATACAAAGAAAATGTTTTGCAAAGAAAGTTTCACATCCAAAAAAAATTTAATGATGAAACAGGATTATTAATAGATGTACCGAAACATTATTGTGGAAATAGTAATGAGGGAAACACAGCGAGGCGTTTTTTCCACCATTCCGAAGTATGGAGCTTATAAACCGCTTTCGCACTCTACTCGAAAGTTTAAACTCTAGTCTTCCGATCAACGTGGACGCCTTCAAAGAGTACGCTGCAAATACTGCAAAATTATATTTAAAATTGTACTCGTGGTACTATATGCTCGTAAGCGTACACAAGGTGCTCTACCATGGCAGCGACATTATCGACAGATGCATTCTTCCGATTGGGCAACTGTCCGAAGAGTCACAAGAGGCGCGTAACAAGGACGTTAGGCGATATCGAGAGCTATAAACCCGGAAGACATCAAGGGAAGACAACAATACGGACTTAATGAATCGTCTTTTAATATCATCAGATCCATATATTACTACTTTGGGAAAAATTTCGAAAAAAAAGCGTAAAGAACTGACTTTAGAAGTTCAAAAACTGATTGTAATTCCTATAATCAATGAAAATGAAATAAATGTAAATTCAGACAGTTTTTCTGACTCTGAATAATTCATTTTACAAATTAAAGCTATTTTAATAATTCTGATTGGAATTCGTGGTTTTTTCATCAATATTAGTTAACATTTTTAGCTACATACAAGAAGTACTAGCAAAATTCAGTGATTTTGTAATTTAGCGTATAAGTATATAAAGTAGACGTGAGAGTTATCCGATTTTCACAATATTTTCCCCAAATAGCAACCATCATTTGGTAATACCTTCTACAAAATTTTATGTCTCTATCTCTCATAGTTACAGAGATAGAGAGTTAAATGACGCTATGGTCGCAATTCGAGCCACCCGCGCGCGGGCGGGAGCAGCAAAGATGAGGAAAATGTATATGGAACCGAGAGACTTCGGCTATTCGAAGATATTCGCGATGACTTCGGCACACTTCTTAATTCGAAGTCAGCTTTCATAATTTGCTTTATGTTGATGTGGTCAGTCGCACCAGTGTTGCCAGATGGATTTCAAGCAATCCCCCTAAAATGAAGTCCATTTCCCCCTAAAAACTAAAATTTCCCCCAAATTTATCATGCACCCTTAAAATTAATATTTCATGAAAATTGCTCATTTTATTTGGTACATGAAATTAAAAAAGACCCACTAGCCAATATATCTGAACAAGGTGTTGATGTAACAAAAATGCAAACTGGTTGGCCATAGACTTTTTAAAAACCGTAAATTAAAAATGTCTGTAAAATATTTCCCCCTAAAATATTTATCACAAAATTTCCCCCCAATCTAAACAAATAAACCCCAAATCTAGGGGGAAAACTAATCTGGCAACACTGAGTCGCACATCAACTGCGAGCTGTGATTTTGCGACTGCTGCTGTGATTCGCCTTGTTACCAGCGCAGGAGGTCCCATACGCACTTCGGCTATTCGAAAATATTCGCATAATTGTGTGCGCTGACCACATGCAATGAAATAATCAACCACCAAAAAGCCAACAAAAGCAAAAAACACAATTTCCTTGTTCGCGCTCCTTTTTTGTGTGTATATTTATTTTCGTTGACGATCGATTTCGCTTCAACAAATTTGCTGAGAACAGCTCGTTATCAATCTAATCGTTGCGCTGTCTGATTGCGTGTTTTGAAATGAATCCAAATGAAATTTGTTTGAATTGAAAAATTTAAACGAATAATGACGTGGTTGAGCCCCCAAAAAATTTGTTTAAATTGAAAAATTTTGTTAACGACCATCAAGTTTTTATCATGAATGTAATTTGTATAATGTATCGGTACGTCGATTGCGAGACATAATAAATATTTTATATCTTCCGTATATTCTTTAGGACGGGAACTAAGAAGAAGCATACAAAATACCTTTGATTCTTTGCTCACGTTATTATAAGAGTCGATACGTTGCAGCAATTCTGACTTTTTTGGTAATTTCGTCTGGTTTTTTATGTTTCTGTATTTTGCCAAAATGTTGTAATATTTCTTCCTGTAAAAATTTACGGATTTAGCATATGATTCGCAATTATTGCAATGCCCATCTACGGACTCACTTTTTCGTCTCTTTCTAGTTGAACAATCGGGCTCTGAAAACTCATAAGTTTCTTCAACACTTTCCAAATTAAATACAGGAACTGCTCCAGATTTTAAATATTTCTTCCCAATGTCAGAACTTGAGAAGTGATTAACGCATATAAATAATGGTTTGGTGTATTCTTTAGTTTTAATGCTAAATTTTTCTCGCCAAATTTGGCCCATAGCTGAGTCATAGGGCGAAAATTTAAACATCTTAAGTTGTTCATCATCCCGTCTAGATTTTCGGCAACATGTTATACAGCATTGAAGCCCTGACTTTATTAAATTTTTACCCACCCGGGGTAGTAAAATTTTACACGGAGCAGGATCCATTTTTCATATACTAGTAAAGTCAATGAATATGCCAAACCAAAAGTAATATAATAACCAGCTAACTAATTTGGATCAACCACGTCGAAAACAATTGCAAAAAATTCAAAATTGGAATCAACCACGTCAAAATTTATACAAATATTTTCACTTGTAACTAGCCTCGTTAATATATTTGTAAAAATTTTTATTTTGGATCAACCTCGTCTAGGTATTTGCAAAATTTAATATCAATTAATCTAAGCGCAGCATGAAAAGAAAAACGACCATTCAGCTCGAAGATTCGATTGATAATGACAATCAGTGACTACGTGACGCGAAACTCGGAGGAGAAATGATTTTCAGACCATTTTTTGCTTTTTCATTGATTTGTCATTGATGACCAAGCAAGGCGAATTCATACAGGTGATAGCGTAAGGGCAGCAACAAAATTTCAATGTATTTTGTTTTTGTTTTCTGGGTTTAGATTGTCAAAATCAGCCAATCAGAACAAAGCTTGCTGTTTTCATTTTTAAACTGTCACAGTTTCACACAGGCATTTTGACAATCTAGACCTTTTCCACCACAAAAAAATCAAATCAGCTGATTCAACGAGGTGATACAGGTGATTAATTCGCCTTGTGACCAAGGCAAGGCACATTAATAAGGTAGTGGTGGCAACACGGCTGATTAAACTTTTTTCTTCTGATTCTCTTTTGATTTCTTCTGATTTTCTTTTGTATTTTCGCGAATGGGCATCCTCATTGTCAAAAATTGGTAAAATTGTTTTTGTGTTGCTTGTGTTTTGATTTGATTTTGACAACGAGGATGCCCAAAAGCACTAACAAAATACATGGGAATCGTAGTGCCATCACCTTATTAATACACCTTGGACCAAGGTTTTTAGTCCATGATACAAAAATATACAGGTAGTTTCAATGCGACAGATAAAAATAAAATTGACAATTGGAAAAAATATTTGTTTACGAATTGTGTACTACTATTTTCATTTTTGCTACAGAGCTGCAATTTCACACAATTAGTTTATCCAGTATATTATTCAGTTTCTGTATTTCTACTTTTTTTTGCACCCTTAAAATTTTATTTTTATTTGTCAAAAACGCAAATTACTTTTAATTTTGCTCGATTGAATCTACCTGTATATTTTTGTATCATGCTTTAGTCCAGGGGTGCCCAAAATCTTCTTATGGAAGAGCAAACACCAATACATGTAAAGTTGGCCAAAAAAATGAAAACAAAAAAATGGAATTCAGTATGTACACCGAAAAAAAAAATTTAATCTTCTGTAATGTTATTAAAAAACAACCAATTCTAATCTTCCTTCTTCCATGATCCTTCTAATAAATTATCCAAATTGATATCAATATCAGTTGTGGACAATTTTAATGAAGCCTCCAAATGTTCGTAGCTTATTCTATTTCTGTGCTTGCTTTTTATTAATTTTAAATTCGAAAAAGCACTTTCACAAATATATGTGCTACCAAACATGGAATAAAAACTTAAAATTTCTTTGTAAAGTAAAGGATATTTATTTGGTGTTAAAGATTTCCAAAAGTCTTCGTTGAAACGAAACAAACACCGAATTTTTTCTAGTGTTTCTCAATCGACAGCCGCACACGTTTTGAAGCAAATTCATTCGCTACCCTGCAAGACAGGACTGATGGAAACTCCAACACATCCATACAAATTCTCGCTGAAACTAACACATTTACATATTCCCTTTGAATTAAAAAAAATGCTGAATCAAAAAAACAATTTCTTCTGCTATTAATCCAATGATAACGAAAGAGATAGTTCGGCTACATTTCTTACAAACGTGAAGTTATGTATGAGAGAACGAGAAAGCTAATGTATACATTGGCTCGTGAACTTGACAGGTGCTCGTGCACATGGCGCACAAAACTCGTGAAGTTTGGTGAAATTTGTGAGCTTGCTGACGGAAGCTGAAAACTAAAAAGAGGAAAAAAGGAAGGAAAAAGGCGAAAAATGGAAAAATAAAAGCAAAATAAAGATAAGTATTTGCGTTTAGTGAATAAAGTTAATAAAATGAAAAAAAGAACATTGCAAAATTGCTTGAGCAGACAAAAACGGATTGACGAATCCAGTGTCTCGAAATTTAAGAAATTTCGGGAATCTGCTCAAGCAATGGAATGTGCGGAAAAATCATAAGAAAATAACCAAAATCTTCTTAAACCCTTTTTTAGACTACACAAACTCAACAGTTCAGCGGAAGATGGAGATGAAGAAAATGTTTGCAGAAAAAGTTTGGAATTGTTCAACTGTAATGTTAAAAAGTCATTTCAGTTTTATAGATTAATTAATTAATATTTAAATTAACAATTTTAAATTATTTTAGTTTAATTCATTCCAAAATTGTGTAAAAATAAATGAATTACTATTATATAGAAAATTAAAGCAATTAAACAACAAAAAATGACTTTTAATCAGTGCTGATAGGTTTACACACCAGTCCTAATATCAGTACTCAATCAGGGCTGATTAATCATCTGATTAATCAGGACTGACAGAAACTCTGTTGAAAGCTGATGTGAGTGAGCGAGACAGCTTGAAATTCACAAGGAATTCAAACCACAATGACAGAAGGTGCGAGCAAACAGCTGCCCATTGAATATTTTGCCATAGTAGGTGCGAGCTAGACAGCTGTATATCTGTGCCAGATACCAAAACTCCTGTGTTGAAAGGTGATGCAAAATCACACGTATACGTGAGTTTCTATCAGAATCTTCACACGGCTCTTGAGAAACTGATGGGAATTCTGGTGGAAATTTCTATCAGCACTATAGGTTAAATGATTAATCATTTAACCCACTGTGTTCTTGCAGGGTAGACAACAACAAAACCTACGTTGAAGATAACTGTCGCCACCCAGTAAACATTTGGGCTTGTTATGAAATTACCAGCAACTTGATATCAAGCATGTTTCTCAACCCTTACCTTTGAAAGCAACACTTTCTTTTGGCTTGATATCAATTTGAAAGCAATAGCTTTTTCAATAAAAAGGGAAGTAATTTAGCAATTTGAAATTGCTATTGTTTTCAAATTCATGGCATGCTTTAATGTTTACTGGGCAATGCGTGCGGAGTGCTGTGTGTATACTACACCTTTTCAAGTTCGATTTCAGGAAGTGTAAAAAAAATTTCAGAAAGCGTAAAAGCAATTCCAGAAACCGTAAAAGCAATTACAGAAAGCGTAAATTTCATATAAATTTAATTACAGAAAGCGTAAATTCAATTTCAGTTTCCTGAAATTGCTTTTACACTTTCTGAAATCGAACTTGAAAAGGTGTAGAATGCTCAGCCTATGCCGTGAGGAATTAGATTCCTCACCAGGGTTCG
Organism: Melieria crassipennis; assembly: GCA_963668005.1. Classification (NCBI taxonomy): domain Eukaryota; kingdom Metazoa; phylum Arthropoda; class Insecta; order Diptera; family Ulidiidae; genus Melieria; species Melieria crassipennis. The sequence continues at coordinate 31,016,617 of OY764963.1, read as the reverse complement.
GACCTAGCAAAACCGAAATCGTAGTGACAGCTGCAAAAAAGCGTAGCAAACCCCAAATTTGCGTAGTGAATTTCCCCAAAAATATAACTTTTTTTCAAAGTAATTTTATTGTAAAACGTAGAAAAAATATGTAATATAACAAAGTTCATAAAATAACAAAACTTTTAAAATTCATTTAAAAAAATAATAAGCTTGTAAAAAGGGAGCAAATATTTACCCATTTTGCAAGATGCAGCCTTTCGCAGCGAAAGTTTCGCTTGCTTGTAAAAGGAATAGCAAAATGTCCGAACAGCACAAGCTGATCAGTGCATTTGGATATGGTTTATTCACTTACGCAAGTTAAACTATATGGCTGAATGATTTTTGCATCTGTTTTCTGTGGATGTAAAAGAGTTACCACATTCAACCCTTTCTTTATGCTTTCGAAAATTGGTGCTGCCAAACATTGTTTGTCGATTTTGCTTCGGGAAAAATCGTAGCAGATTGGGATTCAAGCGGAGTGGCGAAGCAGATTTTCAAATTTTGCGACAAGCGTAGCAAATTCACTACGATCGTAGCAAAGTCCGAACACTGTTCCTCACCGTATGCTGAAGAGGATTTGCAAAAACAAATGAGGAACGAGAGCATAGGGCATGGGCACCTCTGCTTTAGTCTATAAACCTTGATTCAGCGATTAAGCGATGTGAAAGTGGTAGAGCCGGTAGAAATACATGCACAGAATTTCACTAATATTATTGCAAAATTGCAAGCTTGATCAGGAACGTACTTTTTCCTCCATATAAATTTTTAAAACGGGGTTGCTGTTCTAGTTCATTTCAATTTCCAGTGTTGCTGGTGTGAGTCATTTTTTGTGACCAAAGAAATATTTCTTTTTATTTGTATTTTTTTTGGTGCAATTTCGTAATACGTTTGTATAGAACTAACTATAAAAATATATTATTGCCCAAAAGTGTCAAAAGAACCGTTTGGTATTCTTTTTATTGAATTAAATTAAGGTTTTATAAGCTGCATAAAAAAAACCGTCCTGCGTTCGAACTAGAGCATTTATCACCAAAAGCATACCTGTTCTGATGTGATCGTTAGAGATTCGCTAAATGAAGAACTGCGAAATAAAAAGGGCGGCAATTGACCCTGTCGTATTCAACGCATTAAGCTTTGTGTTCTTTGGTATATTTTTCAATAATATCTACGTAATGAAACCAACAATTTGATATGTTGTGTATTTGATGTAGAAAAAAGCAAATAATTGAAAGAAAACTGGCGGAATTTTAGTTTGCACAATAATCCCTAATATCGAAATAAGAGCGGAAACAGTGAAGAGCTGATCACTGACAGCACACACAGACTGTGTACGTGAATTGCAAAAAACGCACAAAAATCGGCTTACTCTCCCAGTTTCACATCGCTTAATCGCTGCTTGATTGATGACAATAAACAAATTTGTCGGTACTTGCTCGCTCTCAGCGTTGCCGTTTTGGTTATTTTTAACCAAACTTGGTACATTTTTTTACTGTTTTGAATTTTTGGTAATTTGGTAGCACACTCTGCGATATGGTAGTTTTTTTTTGCTTGGTTTACCTTGTATGTTACATGCATATTTTGCTCTCTCTTTCGCATAAATAATCATATTTGTTTTCGCAATGACAATAACAGTGATGCCAATACTTATTAGATTGTAAATTTGGTTACTATTACACATATATGTAATACTTCTATATTGGCACTAAGCTCAAGGTACATTCGCCAACATCACAGTACAGCAATAGTGAAATATGAGCGAGAAAGCATATAAACGAATGTACCTTGACATTTGTCAAAAGTCAGGTGCGTTCAGGCGGGAAAAAAATTGACTGGGAAAAAATAAAAATTTGTCGAAATTAACTGAAATGTCTTCAACCGCCCCTGGAGCAGTTTGACAGTTGTTCATGTGTAGAAGTGCTCATGTATACACGTATAGAAATACATTCACAAAATTTCGTGTTCTCTGTCTCATCGCTTGTCTCCCTTTGATTTCCGAATGAAAACACATTGTGAAGATAGGTAAGTGCCAATATAGAAGTATTACATATATGCTATTACATATGACGTAAACCTTAATAATCGAAAGTGGCATCTTGAAAAAAGTAACGCTTTTACATTTCACAAATAAAGAAAAACGCGGACGAAGCGGTTGATTTGCCGGTATTTCAATTGCTCGCCAAAGAGCTTTTGCCAAGAAACATTGAATTTGAATATGTATGGACTCCAAAAGGCGAACTGCAGTTGGAACTCTGCTTTTTTGATTTATTGCAATCAGTTTTACTAAAAGTCCACCAATTTCCTGGTTTTTATTTATTTTGCACCTCAAAGTTTTCAAAAGAATTTACAAATGTACAAATGGAGAAATGCTTTAAGCGATAAGATGTGATTGTTATTTGTTTTATAAATAAATAATTAAATGCACATTTATAAAAAAAAATTTGGTAGTTTTGGTAATTTTTTTTAGAAATTTGGTAATTTTTTTCCGTTTGGTTGTGGGAACGCTGCTCGCTCTGCGCTTGCTTTTTTACAAACAACAACAAGAAGCGGACAGCCAAATTTGCATAGGAAAAAGCATGGCACAATAATAAGGTGCATGCCCATGGTTCAACTACAAGGTTGTAGCAAGCCACCGGCTGATCGTTTATGGCTTCTGTCAAAATCGTCGGTGTCAGCAGTGGTTCTGTGCTGCCGTATCGGTTGAAATGAAAATACCTGACTGAAAACAACTGACCTGAGCACTTTTCCCGTTTTTTCACTCAAATATAGCACCGTCTGGCAACAATCAGTTTTGTATGTTTTCAGTTTCTCCCTCTTTCGTCGGAAAATATCAGCTGATTTTGACAGTAACGATAAACAATCCTACCAACAAAATACATGTGGTTTTTGGTGTTGCGGGCATGCTATTACCTTGTTATTGTGCCATGGTGCATGCCCGCAACACCAAAACCCACATGTATTTTGTTGGTAGGATTGTTTATCGCTACTTTCAAAATCAGCTGGTATTTTCCGAAGAAAGAGGGAGAAACTGAAAACATACAAAAGTGATTGTTGCCAGACGGTGCTGTATTTGAGTAAAAAACGGGAAAAGTGCTCAGGTCAGTTGTTTTCAGTCAGGTATTTTCATTTCAACCGATGCGGCAACACAGTACACCGACGATTTTGACAAAAGCGATAAACGATCAGCCGGTGGCTTGCTACAACCTTAGGCCGATGTTATGTTGCCGGTCAAATGATCGTCGGTCACGGATAAATTGTTGTTGCTTCAATGTAAAAGAGAAAATTTGGGGAGCGTAATTTTTCTGTTTTACATTGAAACAACAACAATTTATCCGTGACCGACGATCATTTGACCGGCAGCATAACATCGGCCTTATAGTTGAGCCATGGGAAAAAGTGACTGAGGCCGATGTTATGCTGCCGGTCAAATTATCGTCGGTCACGGATAAATTGTTGTTGTTTCAATGTAAAAGAGAAAAATTACGCTCTCCAAATTTTCTCTTTTACATTGAAGCAACAACAATTTGCAAAAAGCGATCGCTTTGGCCGATGTTATGCTGCCGGTCACGGGCACCGATCACGGATAAAATTGTTGTTGTTTCAATGTAAAAGCGAAAAATTACGCTCTCCCAATTTTCTCTTTTACATTGAAACAACAACAATTTTATCCGTGATCGGTGCCCGTGACCGGCAGGATAACATCGGCGAAAGCGATCGCTTTTTGCAAATTGTTGTTGCTTCAATGTAAAAGAGAAAATGACCGGGATCGTTTGACCGGCAGCATAACATCGCCCTTTGCCAAAACAACCACCATTTCAATGTGCCCGAGTATAGCCAAGCTGGCTTGCTGCGGGAAACAACAAGATTGCGTGTTGTTGTCGAAATGAGAATAAAGCAACAATCAATCGAATGAATGCGGGAATGCAAGAGAGCATCGCGAAGTAGCTCTCCGCTCGCTTGCGCTTACTCTCTCGGTTCAATATACATTTTCCTCATCTTTGCTGCTTCCCGCCCGCGTCTGAAATGAAATCGCAAAATTATTTCAGACACGCCTTCTGTATACTGTTTATTCTGTGGCAATATCCAAACAATGATTTTTTAGCCCAACATTCTAGTGTTATATAGGTGTTAAATGAAATATAGTGTTGTATAACACTCCACTTATTTTAAAAAAACTTACATTTTTTTCCAAGTATGAATTAGTCTTGATGTCTTTGAAATAAAAAAAACACTAAAAACGCACCCAGCACAAAACTCAATATTTTCCGCGTTTTGATTTTCAAAAAGCACTAAGTTGGCAACAGTGCCAACAACGAGCTGTATGAGGTGTATCAAGACATGGACGTAGCACAGCGAATTAACATCCAGCGGCTGCGCTGGCTTGGCCATGTCTGCCGTATGGACGATGAAGCTCCGGCGAAAAAGGTGTTCGATGAGGTAGTTGGAGGTCGAGGAAGAGAAGGAGGCCGGATCTTCGGTGGAAGGACCAAATTGAGGAGGCTCTATCTTCTCTTGTTGTGACCAACTAGAGTAGGTGCAGAAAAAGCTTTTGCGGCAGGCCTTAACCCGGTAACGGGTTGTTATGGCCAGTTAAGTAAAGTTCGAGTAGAAAAATTCGTCATTTTGTAGGTAAGATTCGATTAAAAATCGAATCTTTAATTTACCCATCCCTAGTGGTCACTACAGAAAATTTCTTTTGTATATGTTAAAATTTTGTTTACCCCGGAAATAAACCCCCATCGGGCTGGCAAAAATATCAAATTTCACGAAATATCCTTTGCGAGTGGCTTTGTATTCTCAGCGAATGGGCCAAATAATTCTCGTCATCGAGTAACTTAAACCTATAAAAAACAAAATTGTTTTGGAGAATCGACAGTATTTTTAGTAATGTCGGGAGCAGTACTTTGCTCGTTATGCCTGGAAAGGGTCGTTGACCCAATTGGTCAAATAGATATTGATTCCAGCGAAGCCAATGCACTCAATGTGCGAGAAATCCTCGACAAATATTTTAAGGAAGAGGTGGGCAAAATGGCAGAGTCTTCAACGTTGGCATCGCGCACGATTTGTCGGCCATGCTGGGAATCAGTTTTCACATTCCATCAGTTTTATTTGCGAGTGCAACATGCACACAAGACGCTAATCCATTGTCTACAATCAGTGAAACACGAAGAACTCACTAACTCTGATTCTTCTCCGGCCAAACGACTTCGTGGGCGTCCACGACGCAAAGGTACCCCAAAGTACAGTACGGATGAGACTGTAGCAGATGTGCAGGTAAAATTTGAACAGGACGGGACCAATCAAATGCAGAATGCGAAATTACGCTTGCCTTTCATTGGCAATAACATCCAGCTTGATGAGTTGAAGTTGGATGAAATAAAAAGTGTTGTGTTGAAAGAGGAACTTATGGATGGCAATAACATCCAGCTTGATGAGTTGAAGGAGGATGAAATAAAAAGTGATGTGTTGAAAGAGGAACTTGTGGAAGCGAGATATTTTTCGAGCACCGACTCAGACACGTCATCGCCCAAAGACAATTTAAGTTATTCAAAATCTGAAGTGTGCCAGGCCAAACAAATTGGAGGACGGAGGTCTATGCAAGCGTTAAAGGATGACGAGTATATTGCCCAACGTTTCAAGCTAAGCTGCTGCTTGTGCGACAGTACCCAGGAAAATTTCCACGAGTTAAAGAAACACTTTCGAAAGCAACACAAGTCCTACGGTTATGTGATTTGCTGCGGAAAAAAGTTATTTTACCGGCGTCTGTTGGTAGATCATCTACACTTTCACGAGAATCCCCAGTACTTTAAATGTTCGAAGTGTGGCAAGGCCCTGGTAGATCGGAATGGCTTAGAGCAGCATCTGCGCTTGCACAAAAGCACTGAGCGCCGTTATAAATGCGATGTCTGCTCAAAGAGCTTCTTACGTCGCAACGCGCTTCTTGTTCACTCCAATACGCACTTACAGGAGAAGAATTACGCCTGTCCGGAATGTGGCAAAAGGTAAGGATAAAATCGTGCATCTGACGACGGCAATGCACATTACAATAACACATCCAGGTTCTCCATCCAGGTTCTCCACCGACTTCTTTGTCACTCGCCACGTGAATCAGGCCCATCTAAAGAAGTATGCGAAGATTTGTGATATTTGCGGTAAGTCAATTCCAAAGTGTGACCTTCAGCGTCACATGGACGAGCATGCGGGCGTCGAACGGCCGCCCATACGATGTGAACTGTGCGGGATAACCGTAACAACGAGTAAAGGCTTGGCGCGTCACAGAAAGTCGATGCACACAAATGAACACACGCCGCACGCATGCCCTATATGCTCCAGGGTGTCAACGTCACGTCTAGCACTCCAACGGCATATAAGGTATATGCATACAATGAAGCCGAAACATTCATGTTCAATGTGTGACAAAGTATTTAAGCGCCCTGAGCAATTACGGGTAAGACTGAAATCAGAAATGCTTTACATACGGAACTTCAACATAATAAATATATACATATTTCGTGTTTACAGGAGCATATGTCAACACACACTGGAGAAATTTTATATACGTGTTCTTTCTGTCCGAGGACATTCATCTCCAATGCCAATATGCATTCTCATATCAAAAAGACACACACAAACGAGTGGGAAGCAAAACGCTTGCAAAAATATAATACTTTACCAAAGAGAACACAGGCTGAATATTCAGTGCAAGAAAAAATAGAAGCAAATGGCTCTTGAATGTAAAATTACTATGCTGAATGAAATCTTAGTGAATACTTGGTCAAGAATCGGGTAAATGGCTGTTAGAATTGTTGGGTGTCTGCTCATTTGTCTTTTATTAAAGACTCAAATAGCTACATTTTATAATTTGTGTGTCCAATATATTGAATAATATATGTATGTAATGTACTGATTTTTTTTGGAGTGTAATCACAAGTGATATGTACATATGTAGGTATTTATGTGTATCTAGGGTTTAGCAAAAAAGACCTGAAACAGGACATCCAAAACTGGACGCAAAAACGCAAACAGAAATACTGGAACAACTTGGAAGGTCTACACCACTCCAAAAAGTTCCTAAACTAAAACAGAGAGAGAGCTATCTCTGCTCTAGATCTCAACAGAAGCCAACTTAGGACTCTATGTGGTGCTGTAACAGGCCACTTTTTCTGTAACAACCACCTCTACAAACTTGGTCTTACCGACAGCAGAACATGTAGATTCTGCCAGGAAGCTGACGAAACAATGGAACACATCATTACCAACTGTCCTGCCCTGACACACAGACGTGCAAAGTTTCTGGGGAAACATAGCCTCGGTGAAGAGGACCTGATGCAAATATCGCAGAAAGGTCTGATTCAATACCTGAGCATATAAAACACCAGATGATTTGAGGGGCACAATAAACCTCTCAGGTTGCGGTGCGCAAGGGCTTGGCCCAACCCATAATCATAACATTACATGTGTATCTATATACAAATGTTTTGCGGCAGGCCGTAACCCGATAACGGGTTGTTATGGCCAGTTAAGTAAGTAAGTATATACTACTGTGTCCAAAAAATAAGGTGACGTATTTATTTTGAAAATTCGTTATTTATTCTTCCAAATCAATTTCACCACCTTCAAAGTAATCCCCTGCCGATGCAATGCACTTATGCCAACGAATTTTCCAATCTTCGAAACACTGATTGTAGTTACTTTCCGGGATGGCCTTCAGTTCCGTTTTCGCTGCGGCTTGAATCTCCTCTATCGTATCAAAACGGTGTCCCCGGAGCGGTCTTTTGAGCTTGCTGAACAGCCAGAAGTCGCACGGCACCAGATCAGGTGAATACGGTGGTTGCGGAACAATATGGGTTGAGTTTTTGGCGAAATGATCACGAATTACGAGTGCAGTATGGGATGGTGCATTAACGTGGTGTAAAAACCAAGAATTGTTTTTCCACAATTATGGCCTTTTTAGGCAGATAGCGTTACGCAAACAACGCATAACGTTCAAATAATATTCCTTGTTGACTGTTGACTAAAAAAAAATATTTCTCCAAATCCTTCGACGCGCGCAGTTTAAATTCAAATGTCACCTTATTTTTTGGACACAGTAGTACATATGTTTGTCCTGACGGACTGATTCATCATCGTCGAGTCCAAACTGAAGATAATTTTGTATGAAGTTTGAGTTGTAGGTTCATTTTTGAAAACGAAAATAAACTTAAAACTTTTTTTTCCAAAATACGGGATCTAAAGGGCCAACAGGGTTAAAGTGGTTTATGGAAAAAGCGTGGGCAATTGCTAGTACCATAAAGACTAATAAAATTTCGGCTTTCATTTTGGTGCTCAATGTGCGATGAAGCAGCACCCCCAACAATTAAACAACAGTCCAAAATCTAAACCTGTGCGTCGTATAAGCGCCAATCAGAACATTCGGGAACTATACATTCACATAAAGATATTGACATGATCATAGTGTAATAAACCAGTAGTCTAATAAAAGTTTATACAAATTGTCATGATAGATGCGCTGCTGCTAATACAACAACGATTTCCTAGAATTTTCTTATAAAAAATTGGCTTTGAAACCGCACTAAGTTTCAAACTGTTGTGTCACAAGTTAAAAAAAAACCGTCCTGGTTCAAATTCCACTCGTTCATTTTCATCCTTGGCATGTTGTTTTGCTGTGCCATGCAAATTATGTCAATTAGGCAGTCGTACTTTGGCAATATTTTAAGTCGGAAGTATTTAGTTGAGTATTTTAGTAAGCGACCGACTTTCGCTGAGGTAAAAGTTTCCAACGCGCTGTTGACGCAGTATGAAAAACATTTTAAATTAGTTGACTAAACACTGCACAAGATTTTTGACGATTTGTCCCAGAATAACATTCTAGACTTACAAATTACATTTATAGCATCAACTGTCAAAATTTTCGGTGAAAACCCTTAAGAGATGGCTAAGATTGGTATAAATGGCTTCGGGCGTATTGGTCGACTGGTGATGCGTGCAGCGGTGAAGGCTAAAATGGACGTGGTTGCTGTAAACGACCCTGCGGTGGACATCAAGTACATGGCTTACTTGCTGAAGTACGACTCGACGCATGGCCGCTTCAACGGTAAAATCCAAGCTGACTCTAAGCACCTTGTAGTCAACGACAAGAAGGTGCAAGTTTTCAAAGAGGCGGACCCGTCGAAGATTAAGTGGTGTGATGCGGGCGTGACACATGTGGTAGAGGCCACCGGTAGATTCACAACAAAGGAGGCAGCGGGAAAGCATTTGACGGCAGGCGCAAAGAAGGTTATCATCAGTGCACCATCCAAGGACGCACCCATGTTTGTGGTTGGCGTCAATTTAGACAAATATAAACCCGACATGACAGTGGTGTCGAATGCGTCGTGCACGACCAACTGCCTGGCGCCGCTTGCCAAAGTTATCCACGATAAGTTTTGCATATGCGAGGGCCTTATGACGACGGTGCACGCCGTAACGGCAACCCAGAAAACTGTCGACAGCCCGTCGGGGAAGGCCTGGCGCGACGGGCGTGGCTGCATGCAAAACATTATTCCGGCGAGCACCGGAGCTGCTAAAGCAGTCGGCAAGGTCATTCCCGAGCTTAACGGTAAGCTAACCGGGATGGCGTTCCGAGTGCCTACGGCCAATGTGTCGGTGGTAGATCTTACCTGCCGCTTGGGTGAACCGACTGACATGGAGTGCATCAAGGAATCGATAAAGGCCGCAGCCAAAGGCGATATGAAAGGAATTTTAGGCTACACTGAAGATCAAGTCGTGTCTTCCGACTTCAACTCGGAACCACGTTCGTCCGTCTTCGACGCCAAAGCAAGCATCGCACTTACAGATACTTTTGTAAAGTTGATATCGTGGTATGACAACGAGTACGGCTATTCGGTTCGAGTGCTTGACCTGATTAAGCACATGCAGAGCAAGGAAGGCAGCGATAAATGCAAGTGAAGAATACCACTTTTTATTCAGTTTAATATACTCGATATGGACACAGAAAGCGTCCAGAAATTTTCAGAATAAATCTGGACCCAAAAATGCTAAATATATACATAACGCTTTATTTTTCAAACTCACAATCGTATTACTAATTACTGCTCATCGAGTACGGCCTAATTAGAGTTAGCGAAGTTCGGCCGATTTTAATAAGAGATCAGGCTAAATTGTAGGATTAAAATGTGAAATGAAACATATTGTTTCTTCTTATTCAATTCGTTTCAATTTACCACTCCATGTTGATATAATTAATTTCGAATTAAGCACGACCTGGCATCAGCTCGATTTGAAATGGCATGTTCACTTGGGAATAGCCGCTTTAAAACGCTAACCATGTTGCCCACCTGCATTGTGTACACGAGCAATCAGACCTCACTTGAGTTGCCTCGAAACTGGGTTGAGGAGACGCTTGTCACTTCATCCTCATAGGCATTGGCACCCTCATTTTCGTTCGTTTGGTTGGCGGTTTCATTGCCGTCCTCGTCATCATCCAGTGTGGGCGTTTTGATGCGACTTCGTATAATTATGTCGCGGTCGATCGGCGGCTGCAAATGCAAAGCATTCGACGCAATCGTTGCATCCAGGGAATCTATGTCGCGTCCTTGTAGGCCCAACGTCAAGTTTACTTTGGACTGCTGCCCGGCAGTTAGTTCGCTGCTGGGTGGCACCTTGGGAGCGGTTGTCAGTGAGGGTGGACGCAAGCGAGCCGGATCGAGCAGTGAATGCATTTTAGTCTGCTTTTTTGGGGTGCGCGCCGGGGAGGTCTTGCGCGAATTCATAAGGGCTTTCAGCTGTTTGGCTCTGCCAGAAGAGAGTTATTTACATTTTCCGAAGCCAACTGAGATAAGCGTGTGATGGAAACTTACGATTCGATTAGCTTCAATAGCAGACGATGATATTGCTCATACTCTTCACTGCCGAACTCGTTGGGGTCATGACGGGCGTGTTCGTACATGTCACAGAACTGATGGATCATACGCTGCCCGGACCCATTTAGTGTGGCCGTACCAAGTGTGGTCAGCAGGAATGCACGTAAGCTGTCGTAGGCATGTCGCGTACTGCCATCGCCTCTTAGGATCTCAGATTCTGTGCGCCCAGAAAGACTAATTAGCAGCGAAACAATTCAACCAAATCAAATACCTAAAATCTTCACATCGTCTACTGCTTGCATGCGGTAGTAGTAGGGCGGCAGCTGCTGGTCTGGTCGCAAAATGTACTTGTCCTTAGTCCACAGCAGTTTCGGTTCTTGGGCAATTTTTTGTATGCAATCCAGACGCCTTTCAATTTCCCGACGCAGTGTCTGTAATTGGCGACAGAAGAACATGTTGCTTTGTGCGCCTTATTCTGGTGATCGCTCACCTTTTTGGCGTCATTCCCAACGGGTACGTGTGGCCCGCGTCGACTTCGCAATGTGAATCGCATTATCTGTCGCTTGGCGAAAATGAAAAGCATTACAAAGGTAAGCACTCCCCCACCGATAATAATTATTATCATAACACCCGAAAGTTGCTCCATTGTGCTAGTTCCTCGCAACAGCGGTGCAACACTCCTCAGCTCTCGTCCGTAGAAGTTGTCCAACTTATCTATCCGAATGGTGCCATCCATAAAAAAACCACGCAATGCTCCTTCTAAAATGTTTATATCAGAGAGGCAGAGTTTCTTTTGGTTTGAGCAACTTAAGGGGTATCAACTAGTGATGGAACCAACATCGATACATCGCTGTTTTCAAATCTATTTCAAGCATCGATGTTTTTTTTCGATGTTTCCGATGTTCTTCTGTACTTTCCCATTATAATTAAAACGACCGCGCGAAGCTAATAAAAACTACAAAAATTCCTATAGCATTTATAAAGCTTATAAAACAAATTTGGACATGGTGGTATTTACAAACCGCAGTGAATGGATCACGACCATAGTCAAATAAGATTTTGCTACTGGGGGCACATAAATGTTTATTTTGTTACTAATATTCATCAATGTGTTTAATTATCTTTTTTTGTTGTTTTTAAATTCTTTTAATGGATTATTTTTTTTAACACAAACCCCTTTAATAAAGTTGCAAATGAATTGCTAAAATTTTTAAATACATTTTAAGTATTAATGTATGTACAGTTGAACTTCGATTATCCGGGCCTCCATTAAGAGGGATGCTGAGTGGTTGATTTTATACCTTTATTAACCATGATTTACCTCTATTATCCGTAATTGATTTTTTTTTACCTCTATAAACCGTGATTTACTTCTATTATTCGTGAAGCACATGTACTTGAGTTTGTTTTTTTCCGTATAACACACATATAAATATACATATTTATTTTAAATAAATGCATTTTTTTAAATAGAATAAGATTTATTGATGCAAATGTACGTTTATAGAAGCAGTTTCACATGTTTTATAAAAAAGAATTAAAAATAATAAAATTTATAAACCTCTTTTAACCGGTATTTTCGATTATCCGTGATGAGCCCGGTCCCGACCAACCCGGATAATCGAGGTTCAACTGTATTTCAAAAAGTCCCCATTGGAAAACGTCGATACATCGATGTTCGTTTCCCAAAAACATCGACGTGGGCAAACATCGATGTTTTTCCAGCTCTAGTACCTTCAATACGAGTACGAGTACATGCGTCATGATGTTGTCTGTCAGCTGATTGATTAAAGGCGAAAACACAGGGAGCTCAGACTGGGAGTCATTAGGTCTGTTTGGGTATGGATAATTTGTACGAATTTGTACACATTTTTACTGGATCCTGTTTGTGTACGCCGAATCTCTTGCAACGAGAGAAACTGAGAGCGTAAGGTAACAGTTCATTTCGTGAGAACTTGCAAGTTTTTACGGGAGAAACTTCGTCCAGTCAAGCCCAAACTCCATAAAGAGCGTTTCAAGCGTATTGTCGTTTTTCGCGATTCTCGAGTTTCGAAAAAAAGTTGAATCAGTGTATTTGTATGAAGCAAACTCCATGACTTGACGTCGATACGCCCGAAACGCGACAAAAGTTGAACTTTTTTCAACTTCTCTCACGCGTTTCTCGCGTAACGACGTCAAACAGCTGACAAAGTTCCTAAAGATGACATATATTATGTGGCATGAATGCGGATGTGGATGGTAAAGTCGATAACAAACTTGTGTTATCGAAAAAGTCGAATGCATTTATTTTACACGAAAGCTATTAAATACAGTTAAGAAACATTTTAAATCCAATATTTTAACATAAAATGTGAAGAAATTCCTAAAAATTAGCATAATTCTTTGACAGACGAAACTTAGTCTTCCCTGTATTGGAAATTCGATAGCTTATGCGTTGTATATCGCATTTTGCTCATTCCTGTGAAATAAATTGCTACAAATTGAATTCAACTGAATTTTTTTTTTTAATTTTTTGCAATGCTCGATATGCATTTGTTGTGTTTAAAATGAAATCAGTAAATTCTACAAAGTCTATAACGTCGTATAGCAATTTCATTTCCATCTTTTTCACAATTTTCCTTGTTTTTCTCAGACGTAAGAAGAGGAAGCAGACGCGTGAAACGCGTGTTATGGAGCATACAACATTGCAACGCGAATAACGCGGGAAACGTCGTAACACTACAAACCCTGAACGCCTAAAACGCCATGGAGTTTGACCTTAACTTTTAGCCAGTAAGAATAAGAACAACAAAAACATATGATTGGCGGCCATATGATCGACTGCAAAGATAAATAATTTTTTCAAACATTTGGAGGCAAATGGAACCAGCAAAAAAATTGTGCGTTCGCGAGTCTGCTGACTCACAACCATCTTGCTCAGCTTTACCTGCTGCAGCTCAAAGGGAATAGTCGCAGATTGAGCCCAACGACCCATTTGCCTTTTGCATTAAATGTCTGATTCAACTTAATTTTCCGTACCGTTTCAAAGCTTAAATGAAACTTTTAGCAGTGACTACGGTGACGGTTACCAGTCAATTGTTTGCATCTTAAAGTGATAAGCTTTCTTATTTGCTGTAAATATAGCCTTGGGAACCACCTTTTTTTACTAGTCTAAGTAATTTTGATTGTAACCCGTACCAACAAAAAGCAGAAATAAATTATTTCATATGCTATAGTCAGCAGATATTCGGTTGCTTTTTCCTTCAGTTCATGTCTCATTGAGTTTGCCGTTTCTAGTGCAGTAAGAAACAGTGATGGCAAGTTGAACTCTTTTCAAACGCAGAGCTGCAACTCAAGCAATTCAAATGTTAAGGCTTTGAGGGCAGTCAGCTAAAACTGAAATTACTACTTACTAATACTTATGACGTTTTCCAGCAACAACGCTGTTTTGCAATCAATTTCCTATAAACGTACTACAGAATGAAAGTAAAAAAAAACAATTATTTTATTTGCAAATAAACATCGAACGCACAAGCAGCCCTTTCCCTGGCTTTTGTATGGAGAATTTGCTGTACGAACCCTAATCAACTCTGGGGCCTGGTTTTACCGAATTAGCAAACGTGACCCCTCTCAGTTTCGCGTCATGTAGTCATTGCTTTTAGATCAACTCTTTCTTTCTTCAACCCTTCTGTTTACACCCTTTTCACTGTGTATTGTGAGTGTGCCAAGCACCAGTGGTGTAACCAAGAGTTAAAGCTTTCAAACTCTTACAAATCCCTGTTTGTTTACTTTTTTGGATAGTTTCATTTTTGGGAGCGTAACCTCCCTTACTCCCCTGATATTTTTTACAGCATAATTTTTATTGGAAAAGTTCCCAAACAGACTTATTAACCCTCAAATGCATATTGATGCCTTTAGGCACACTATCATATTTGTGTATATCTTCAAATCAATTCCCGATATAATATTTTGAAACGACAACCACAATCGAAATCTGTTTGCTTATATTTAGTAGTTTATTAATATTTAATTCACTTTTCAGTGGTTTTCTGTGTTAAAAAGAAAAACCTCTGTTTATTTAGCAAACGTGAAAATAACACAGTGCAACACTAAAAAAAGGGACAAGGTCAAACATGTCTCATCCGATAGAGGACCTCAGTAGATGTAAAAGTATCAAAGGATTTTTCCCGGGATGTTCCAGTTTTTTTAAATGCAGTTTAAAGATGGCGGCTTAGTGCCCCTTACTGAAACTTTTAAAACATCATATCTCTTGACTCAAATGTCAGAAAGGAATCATTTTTACGTCAAATGAAAGCTAATGATATGAAGTCGAAGAAACAATATCCGTTTTTGAAAAATTTTATGAAAAAGGATATGAAGGACCTCAACTAAATTTTTATCCTTGAATATCCTGGAAACTGTGATAGCTAAATTTATATAAGTGACTCCTTCATTCAAACATCTATACTGCTTATAAATTTCATGTAAATCACGTTTACAGTTAAGACTCTACAGCGATTAAAAAAATGTGCTTTGCTACATTCGAAGTTTTTAGTAAGCAGCTACTATTCTGTACAAAAACACATGAATGTAGCAGTGTATGTGGGAAGGTGGCAAGGTGGGAACAAGCGGGAAGAAGAGAACAGACAACAGGACGAGAACAGATCGCAACACGGGACAATGTGGCAACGACGCCACCAGAAGCGGACGGACCTTTGAATTACAACGCGGACAGAGGGACGAACAAAGAGAGAAGAAAGACGAAGAACGACAGGCATTCGTTGCCACGACGTTGACGCGACCGGACGCTGGATAAATTATTATAAACAATAAACCAACAATAAACGATACTTGGAGTGTTTAATTCAAAAGGCCGACAATAGGTCGTTAAACCACACCGTGGGATAATAATCCCACAAACTTGGGGGCTCAACCGGGATCGGAGTCGGCCTAAACGATAGTGACCAGTGCGTGGAGCGCGGTAGTGACCAGTGCGTGGAGCGCGGTAGTGACCAGTGCGTGGAGCGCGGTCGAGACTAGCAACGTTTATTTGCGGGGCATGTGTTGCCGTGAACAGTGGAAAAAAAAAAAACAGCAAAAAATATTTCTAAATGCACAATAAACGCCAACTTATTTGTCACGTGCAGAAATATGCAAAATTAACAACAAAAAATGCCTTGTGGTTGTAATGCGGGACTGTGAAATCGATTGTGCAGCACGGAAGTAGACGATCAGTGTAAAGATCAGTGCAGTGCGAAGCGCGTAGCAGAAACATCAAAAAATCTGCATTAAACAGTGAACGCGGGCGGGCGCTCTACGCTACAAGGGGTGCTCCGCTGGGTAACGCGCGAAGGCGACGGCCGTTACAAAAACAGTAGTACAGTTACGTTCAAACGCGACCTAGTAGGCGCAATCAATAGCAATTTACCGTTAGCGTACGCACGCACAAAACGAGGTACAGCAGAGGTGGAATGGCGAGAAATACAGAATCGGCAAGAGAAGCCACGGCGAATTGAGCGAGTGAGTGCGGCGACGTGAAACAGCGAGTAAGGAGATCAAAGCAAAGCAGAGAAACAGAAGCAGCGACGGTGCAGTAAAGTGCGCAGCAGCGAAAGCGCCGACAAGCGCAAATCAGCGACAACAGGCGCAGTAACGACGGAGCAGTGAAAGGCAGTGAAGAAGCAGAGCGGAAAACGACGGCGGCGCTTGGTCAGAGGAGCGAAATCCAGAAGCAGAAGCAGATAAGCAAATTTATACTCAAATCATATTTACGTTGTGAATTTTATTGTATTATTTCAATAAGGTATTTCTAAGAAATATTGTAAAATGGACGCGGACACAGTTAGGGCCATGACAGTTGAGACGTTGAAGGAGAAGTTAAGAGAACTGAATTTGAGTGTGGCGGGGCGAAAGAGAGAATTGCAGATGCGTTTGTTAGAACGGGTGGTATTCGATGAGGAACAGGAAGAGGCAGTTAACGACAATGAATCGACAATTTCATCGTACGCAGACGCAAGTGGACCGCGTGAAAGGGGTGTTGTTTTTACGCTGCGCGATATCGCAGAGTCGGTTTCTCCGTTTTCAGGGGAAGCAGCCCAAGACGTTAATCACTGGGTTGCGGAGTTTGAAGACGTTGCGGACACAGTGGGGTGGAATGGCCTGCAAAAGTTTGTTTACGCTAAACAGTTGTTGAAGGGAGGAGCCAAACTTTTTGTACGCGGGTTAAGGGGCGTTAGAGATTGGCGCGCTTTGAAGCAAGCTCTAGTTGGGGAATTTGGTGAGGAGTTATCAGCAGCAGAAGTGCATCGTGCTCTGCGGAATAGACGTAAACAGCCCAAAGAAAATTTACAGGAATATTTGTACGCCTTACTAGAAATGGGAAAGCCAATCTCACTAGACGAAAGGAGTATAGCAGAGTATTTTGTGGAAGGAATTCCGGACTCACGGACAAATAAAAGTGGGTTGTATCAGGCGAAGAATCTAAAAGAGCTGAAGGAACAGATTCGCGTATATGAAAAAGTAAGGGGTGTTCACCAGTCGTTAAACCGGTCGAATCAATCTCAGGAAACAGCAGACAAAAAGACAGATGGAAATCTTAATCGGAATATGAAGTGTTTCAAGTGCGAAAAGGAAGGTCATCGGGCAAAAGAGTGTCCAGACCCAAGTACAAGCAACGTTATTTGCTTCAAGTGTAGACAAAAGGGCCATATTGCCAGGAATTGCAAACAGGATAACGGTGCCGGAGTAGGGGTTAAGAATGAGTACGTGAATACAGTGGGGCAGGCAAAAAGCGAGGCGAAAGCGAATAAGGGATTAATTTTCGTTGAAGCGAGAATCAATGGCTTCACTTTCAGTGCGCTCGTGGATACAGGGTCCTGCTCAAGTTTAATTAGATATGACACACTAATGATGTTAGGCGACATCGAGCTCAGTCCAGAAAAGCTTCAACTGGTGGGCATCGGACAAGGCCAGCTCACAACAATGGGTGGTTTTAACTCCGAGGTAGGCATTGACGATGTTGTGTTGAGAGCAACGTTTCATGTGGTGAAGGAAACGGACATGCCCTACGCAGGAGTTTTAGGTAGCGATGTGCTGAAAGATGTGGAACTGGTTCTGAGGAACGGAGTCGCAAAGTTCTCGAAACGTAAAAACAGTGTTGCTGGGGAAGCAACGGAAGAGGTCGTAGCCGGGGAGGTTATGACGAGCGTACATGCCGTCTCGGGGAGAGGTGGTGTCGCGAATAGTAGTTTTGAGGTAGAAGTGTCTACCGAAGATGACGTTTTCGATGAACAGGCGGCTAGGAAAAAGGGAACCGTGATTCCAGCTCCTGGCTATGGTATGGTTGGGAACCAGGGAAAAGGTATGCAAAGTGGATCTGTGTCGTCAATCCAAGCGGAAGGCATACGGAGCCCAGTGAACGATGCAGGAGAAGCAGGAAAGTGTTCGAGCGAGTTTGAGAGGTTGTGTTTGACTGTAGAGTCGGTGCGAGCAAGTGAGCATAACGGAGTGGACTTAACACATTTGAAGGAGAATGAAGCAAGAACAGTGGAAGAATTGATAACGAGTTATAGGCCAGGGAAACCCAAGAGAACGCCAGTACAAATGAAATTAACTTTATTGGACGAAACACCGGTATATCAACGACCACGGAGGGTTTCATATGCAGATCAGTTGTACATAAACGAGCAGGTATCGAAGATGTTGCAAGAGGGTGTAATCCAGAACAGCACATCTGAGTACGCGGCACCCGTGGTTTTGACGACAAAGAAAAATGGATCAAAGCGGTTCTGTTGTGATTTTCGCAAGATTAACGAAAAAATTGTAAGAGATAATTTCCCGATGACATTAATCGACGAGGTATTAGATAGATTACAGGGGGCAAATGTGTTTACCACGCTCGATTTAAAGGATGGATTCTATCATGTCCCTATTGAACCAGGTTCGCGAAAATACACGTCTTTTGTTACACATAGTGGGCAGTTTGAGTTTTGCTTCGTACCATTCGGCATTACGAATTCACCAGCGGTATTTCGTCGGTATATTCAGGCGGTTTTTCGAGATTTGTTAAGAGACGGCACGGTAGTGGTATATATGGACGATATAGTTATTCCCGCCAAGGATGAAAATGAGGGTCTCACGAAATTACAAACAGTTCTTCAGCATGCCAGCGATTATGGGTTACAATTTAGATGGGAAAAGTGTCAATTCCTAAAGAAGCAAATCCATTTTTTGGGGTATATCATTGAAGAGGGGAAAATTTTGCCTTCAGGGGAGAAAACTAAAGCGGTTGCAAATTTTCCGATACCGACGAATAAGAAGGAAATGCAAAGGTTCCTGGGCTTAACGTCCTTTTTTCGACGTTTTATACGGAATTACGCAGTGGTCGCCAAACCGCTGACGGATTTGCTGAGGGAAGACACGAAATTCAAGCTGGGACAGGAACATTTGCTAGCCATTCAGGAGTTAAAACAGGCATTGGTTGGAGCACCGGCATTAAAACTATTTGACCCAACAGCAGATACGGAGGTGCACGCGGATGCTTCAAAGTACGGATATGGAGCAGTTTTATTGCAGCAAGACGCAGAGGACCGATTATGGCATCCTGTAGAGTTTATGAGCCGGAAAACCACACAAGCCGAGGAAAAATACAGTTCGTACGAGTTGGAAGTGTTAGCGATAATACAAGCACTCAAAAAATGGCGAATTTATCTAAAAGATATGACTTTTAAAATTGTGACTGATTGCAATGCTTTTGCAATGACGGTGAGGAAGCAGGACGTGCCGGACAGAATAATGAGATGGGCGATGTACCTACAAGAATATAATTTCGTTGTAGAGCACAGGGCGGGTTCGCGCATGCGACACGTAGATGCGTTGAGCCGGGTGTATTGTCTTTTTGCCCAAGACTCGTTAAAGTCAAGGTTGAGAGAAGCACAAGAACAGGATGATTGGATTAGGGCCGTAAAGAAAATTTTGGAAACTGGGGACTACGAAGATTATTTTGTTAGAGGTGAATTGGTATATAAAGATCCCGTTAAGGAATTACTGGTGATACCGTCAATAATGGAAGAGGAAATTATAAGATTGGCTCACGTACAGGGACACTTCGCGACCCAGAAGACTCAGGAACTCGTAGAAAAGACCTATTACATACCGAAAGTGAGGGAAAAGGTAGGAAAGATTATCAAAGGTTGTATCGAGTGCATAATTGTGGACACGAAGAGAGGGAAAAAAGAGGGGTTTCTGACAACTATTGACAAAGCAGGGGAACCGTTAGGAACATTCCACGTAGATCATGTCGGCCCATTAACAGAAACTCATAAAAAATATAACCATATTTTCGTCGTGGTGGACGGGTTTTCCAAATTCGTTTGGTTATATCCAACCAAGTCAACGGGAGCGGAGGAAGTAATCGGCCGACTACTGAAACAGTCAACAATTTTCGGCAATCCAAAACGCATCGTTTCAGACAGAGGCAGTGCATTTACGTCAAATCTTTTTAAAGAATATTGTGAGCGGGAGAATATACAGCATTTACAGATAGCTACAGGTGTGCCTCGCGGTAACGGGCAGGTAGAACGTGTCCATAGGATAATCATTCCAATGCTTGCCAAGAAATGTCAGAACAACCCAACCCAGTGGTACAACCATGTGGCGAAGATTCAACAAATTTTGAACAACACACCACCGCGCAGTACGAAAGTAACACCCTTTAAAGTGATGACAGGACTAGACATGCGAGTAACAGATTTTCCAGATTGACGACAAATTTTGAATGAGATGGAAGTGGAGGAGTTAAACACAGAACAGGACAGTATAAGGAAGAATGCACAAGAAAATATTAGACAGATACAGAATGAAAATTGCAGAACATTTAACAGGAATAGGAAACAGGAAAGAGAATATAATATCAACAATTTGGTAGCAATTAAAAGAACGCAGTTTGGAACGAGTATGAAATTACGACCAAAATATCTCGGACCGTACAAGGTAACCGCTAAATTGAATCACGGGAGGTACGAGGTAGAAAAAGTGGGTAACCAGGAAGGTCCTAAGAAAACTATATCAATAGCCGAAAATATGAAGCCATGGCAGTAATTATTCGGGGACGAATAACACGTCAGGATGACCGAATGTGGGAAGGTGGCAAGGTGGGAACAAGCGGGAAGAAGAGAACAGACAACAGGACGAGAACAGATCGCAACACGGGACAATGTGGCAACGACGCCACCAGAAGCGGACGGACCTTTGAATTACAACGCGGACAGAGGGACGAACAAAGAGAGAAGAAAGACGAAGAACGACAGGCATTCGTTGCCACGACGTTGACGCGACCGGACGCTGGATAAATTATTATAAACAATAAACCAACAATAAACGATACTTGGAGTGTTTAATTCAAAAGGCCGACAATAGGTCGTTAAACCACACCGTGGGATAATAATCCCACATGTATGATTTTTTAAACGCTGTAGTGGCTTAACAGTGAAAGTGATTGAAATGAAATTAATATGCAATATAGATCTTTGAATGCTTTTTGACCAGAAGTCACTTATATAAATTTAGCTCTCACGGTTTCCAGAATTATTATTATTATTATTAGTGGGGATAGTGCACCGCGACCTAAAGATCTATTGTGCCCCCTTCATGGACTCACAGTTCATCTGTGAGCCCAACTACCGAGAGGAACTTTAGTATATCTCCTATACCTCTGGAGTCCCAGTTTGCACCTCTGACGAGGTAGTCCCCTAGGTGCTTCTTTCGATCATGCATAAGTACAGGGCATTCTCCTATTATGTGCATTGCAGTCTCATTTTCCTGCGAACAGAAACTGCAATGTCCGTTTGTACGGATTCCTAGTTTAGTTAGGTGATAATTCAACCTACAATGCCCTGTCATGATACCTGTAATGATTCTCAGGTTATTCTTTGATAAACTCATACATTCCTCGAATCTTTTTCTACTATATGACCCGATAATCGCCTTGGAATGTTCCAGACCTGGTTGATTGTCCCAGTATTTATTCCTGCTGATTATCTCGTCTTTCCTGGTTAGGATTGATAAAGCTCCCTTTCCCAGTCCACAAAAAGGTTCTGGGCCGACGAATGGGGTTGATGCGCCCCTTCTTGCGAGTTCGTCAGCCATCTCGTTTCCTACTATACCTGCGTGGCCCGGAACCCAGAGGACCCATACCTGATTGTGCAGGCCTAGCTCATTAAGCTTTTCAAGGCATTCCATTACCAGTTTCCAGGATACCTGGTATGAGCTTAAAGCCCTGATTGCCGCTTGGCTATCAGACAGGATCGCAATTCTCCGATTCCGGTAGTTCCTCGCTAAGTTGAAGTAAGCACACCTTTCAATAGCGTATATTTCCGCCTGAAATATTGTTGTGTGCTTACCCGTGGGTTCCGAGTATCTAATCCTCGGCCCATATACACCAATCCCGGTACCTTCATCCGTAAGGGATCCATCCGTGTACCAGGTTATCATGTACTGGTTTATCAGATACGTTTCTGATATCCCTACCCAGTTCCTTTTGTTACTAAGTTCAGTTTTAAATCTCTTGATAAAACTGAACTTCGGTGTGATAGTGCCCCTCGGTATTGCTATCTCTGGATATTGGTTCGTAAGAATATTAAGCTTCTTACGGCCCAAGAATCCTCCAGCCCCGATATTGTTTTCAGTCATCCGTAGGATAGCCCTCTTCGCCTGGGTTTGTATATGTATGTGAAGAGGTGTAAGTTCAAGTAGAACCTCCATGGATGCTGTTGGACACGTTCGCATAGCCCCAGTCATGCATAGACATGCTAATCTCTGGAGTTTACTGAGCGCCTTGATAATGGACTGTTGATTGGTTTTATTTGCCCATACAACTGAGCCATACGTTATCATAGGCCTCACGATCGCCGTATAAATCCATCTCAGTATTCTTGGAGTGCAACCCCAACTTTTACCTGCTATGGATCTGCAGGTCATAAAGACTCTGACGGCCTTCCGCATCGTTTCTTCTATATGTCCTTTCCAGAGTAGTTTCTGATCTAGTATCACGCCTAGATATTTAACCTCCTTCTGGAATTCTATTCTTATTCCATCTAAGCAGATTGGTCTAAGAGCCTCAAGTTTATATCTCCTTGTAAAGGGTACTATAATGGTTTTCGCTGGATTAATATTCAGCCCCACCCTAGCACACAATCTCTTAGTTACTCTTAACCCTAGGGTTATTCTATCCCGCAGAGTATCTTCAAATTTTCCCCTGCATAGGATTACAATGTCATCTGCATACCCCTGGACTGTAAGGCCAGAGTTAGACAGTACTTGCAATAGGTCATCAACCACAAAACTCCACAACAGTGGGGATAGAACACCTCCCTGTGGACATCCTCTGGTTGTACTGGCTATTACCACCCCGCAAGCATACTGTTAATCCAACCTTTCAGGGTGTTATTAATTCCCTGCTGGCTAGAGTATTGTCTATAGTTTCATGGGAGGTGTTGTCGAAGGCCCCCTCCACATCTAGAAAGGCACATAGTGCCATCTCTTTTTCGTCTAGACTTTCCTGTATCTCACCTGTCAGCTGATACAGTGCAGTTTCAGTGGAGCGTCTTGCCCTGTATGCATGCTGGCATGTGTGCAGCGGATTGCCTATTAGGACTGTCGTCCGTACGTAGTTGTCAACAACTTTCTCCAGAGCTTTCAGTACGAATGAGGTCAGACAAATTGGGCTGAAGGATTTCGGGTGAAGAGGATCCTTCTTCCCGACCTTCGGAATGAATACCACCTTTGCCCGCCTCCAGGCCGTTGGTATGTAGCCCAGCGCCAGACTGGCAGAAACAATAGAGCCCGGGAAGTGAGTATCTAGAAGTAGCTTTACCTTCTCCTCCTCACTCTCGGTAAATTCCCCATTGCTCTTCCTGAGACTCGTGGAAGACAGGCTGTGTCCTTTGGCCATGACTTTATAGAGTCTTGATGCCTCCGATGTCTGTTCTATGCTCTCACCGAAGCTTCTAAAGCTTCTGCGCTTAGCTTCCCTTATTTCCTTATTATATAAGGTTAATACGCTTTTATATTCAGACCGCTTGGACCGGTTGAAAAGCCTGCGAACCTTATTTCGCAGTATACTGAGGTCTTTGTTCCACCAGGGCACATCCCTAGAGGAATGTACTTTGCTGATCGGACAGCTACTTTCGTATGCATCAATAATAGTGCTATTGAAGCACGCTACTTCTGTTTCTAACTCCACTGTATTCCTGATATTGTCCCCCATCCCCGAGAGGTTGGAGTTTAAACTCAGGGTTTCTTGGAATTTATCCCAGTTTGTTTTCCTGGGATTTCTTAGAATTTTCCTAACTGAGGTGGTACCCTCAATGTCAAACCTGATAATTTTGTGGTCCGACATTGAAGGTTCATTTGATACCCTCCAGTTTCTAACCAGTCCGGAGCTTAGAGTATTTCCTAGAGTAATGTCTAGGACCTCCTCTCTCGCACTGGTTACAAACGTTGGTGTGTTACCCACGTTAAAAATTTCAAGCTTATTGCTAGCTATATAATCAAGAAGGTACTCACCCTTTCGATTCGTGTCGCTGCTTCCCCAGGATTCGCTGTGAGCGTTAGCATCGCAGCCTAGTATAAGTGGCAGCCTCTTCCGCTCGCAGTACTCCACCAGTCTAGAGACCATCTCAGGTGGGGCCTGAGGGTCTTCTCCTGGAAAGTATCCTGTGGCTACCACCATGTCCCGCGCTATCCCGTTTAAGTTTACCGGGATTTGCACCGCTACCAGATCCCTAGAGAAGAATTCTGAAAGACAGAGGTAATTCAAACTATTGGTTAGTAACAAACAGGCCCTTGGGTTGTTACATCTAATGTCCCAAATTACCTGAATGTTCTTCTCCGCCAAACCTTTGATTTGGCCCCTGTATACCCAGGGTTCCTGGACCAGCACTACGCTCAGATTTGACCTGAGGGTTGCCCTCGCGATTACGGCTGACGCAGCCTTCGCATGGTGCAGATTTACCTGCGCAACTCTAGTGCTGGTCATCGCTGCCTTATGGCTGAGTGGCACCGCTTTCATCCTCTGTCAGACTACCCTCTTTATCAAGGTCTGACAGGGTGACTCTGTCCGAGTCTTCTTCGTCCGCCGCCATGCTTAGCATCGAGAGGTCGATCGCGTCGATCCCCTCAACTTCGTGAGGTAGAAGACTGATCTCTTCGACGACCTCACCGCTAGCGGCCTGCTGTTCCACCAGGCTTGCCACCTCCTTCGGTATATCGGCTGTGCCGCCCGCCGGAGTATTGGCTGCTGGTACGTCGGCCGCTTTCGAAGGCTCGCGGCGCTTGTGCAAGTGCACCGGTACAGTGCCAAACCTGTACCGCAGTAGGCAGTTGCACTTTTTGATGGCCTCTAACGACCGGTCGTCGACCCCGATCGTCAGGACCTTGCCCTGCTTTTCGTCTTTACTTTTAAAGACTCTCCACAGCTTCGTGTGCAGTCCCTCGTTCTGGGCAATAAGGAGATCGAGGAGCTGCTTATTGTCCATGCTTGCCGCCTTCGGGAGGTAGACCGTCAACATATGTGCGCCCGGTATGTTGTCCCCGTCGCACGTGGTTAGCAGTACCCCCTTCCAGCCAGGCAGCGCCGACAAGACCTTTCAGCCATTCCGCTGTGTCTGCATCTACACAGTCGACCAGTATAAGAACTGGTCGAAAGTGTATTCCATCAAACTGGAGTTTCGTCCTCCAGCCCTTACATATCTCTGCAACCAAAGCATCCTCAATCTTTCCCTGATCCTCCCGTGAGAGTATATTATCAGGGAAAGAAGCTGGGAGTATCGCCAGTCTGACGCCTTTCACCGCGCTGGCATAACTGCCCCCTGGCTTCCTGCCTCCCAACTTTGGTGCTTATGTCGTCCGCATCTGTCCTTCAGTCCTAGACTTCTTGGCAATATTGCAATCCTGAGGACTAATTTCTACCGCGCCCCTCTTCTTCGTTTCGGTCGAAGTTGTAGGTGCTGCGCGGTCCAAGGCTTTCCTCTTGGCTTGTTCGGGCGTTAAGCCCCCGCTAAGGTAACGCAGGTACCACTTGACACCTGCGCCACTTAGTCCTGTCGCCTTTCTGACTTCCCCCAATCTTTGGGTCTGTCCGGAACTCATTCCAGTACTCGTCGAGGTTGTGGTTCCGTGTCTTTGGGTGCCGAAGCACCTGCAGACCCCACCTCCACACGATTTCCTTCCGTTGTCCTTTCGTCAGTCCGGTTCTTTCTGGTTTTGGCCCAAATTTTCCGACTTTGATGCCAAATTTGCCAGATAAAGTACGTTTAGCCATCTTCATACTCCGAGGAGTAGCTACCTGGGTGTCAGTATCATGGATATTGTGCTCCGCCTGACTCGCCAGTTGTGTTGCGGTATAAGAACCCGCTAGTGTATTAAATTTTTTCACTTAGCCCCCAATAGCACGGTAAGCCCACAGTTACTCTCTGAGGCGGGCAGGTATCAGAGAGGCTCCGTTCGGATACAGCCGGTATTACCCCCTGGCTGCAAACCATCCAATAGGCACGGGTCGCGTGACACCTTAGATTAGGGGGGAGGAGGTCTAGTCTAGTTTCCGCACTAGTCCTTCTCCCCCACCAACCGGTATAAGAGCCCGATTGATGGGTGAGAAGAGCAGACGGCAGACCGCCCAGGTTTCCAGGATATTCAAGGACAAAAATTAGGTTGAGGTCCTTTAGAGTAAGTTCGGGTAATGTGATATACCTGCTTGTTTTACAGCGATTCCCGACACATTTTGCATTACAACACACTTTTTTGGTCGCAAACTGTTCACTGATGCATTAATTAGTATATCTATGATTATTAACTCTTTAAGATAAACTGTTGGCGAGTTTTTTAATTAAAATCAAAATACCCAAATATTGACGTCTGAAAAAAGTTGCGGGTAATGTGATATACCATCGGCGGGTAATGTGTTATACCCGAAAAATCGTTATTAACAGACCTATTAGTTTCAAACTTGGTGAAAATACTCCAAATCAAAAATAATTAGAGACGTGTTTCTCATTTTTTTTGGAAAATCACAATCTGACGGGGTAAAGGGTTAAAAATTTTTATCGAGAAACATGATTTCATGGATTTTTTTTAATATAAAACATTACCATAACAGATTTTTGAAAATATTCCACTTCAAATAGTATAAAATAAAGTATATAAACATTTCTGTATACAAATAGTATTACTATCATAAGTTTGGGTACTGTGATGTACTATATTACATTACCCGAACTTTGGTATATCACCTTACCCGAAATTGACTTTTTGCGAAAAAAATATTATAAAAAAACAATAATAATTTTGTTGAGAAGAGCGTACCTCGCAAACTTATAATCGATATCACTGATTTACTTCTGATTAGCCTCGAACTTTGTAATAATATTTTTTTGTACCTTTTATGTTTTCAAACTTCGTGACCAAAAACTTGTGCAAGCCTACTCAAAGCACTTCATCACACTGACGGTAAACTATTTAAGCAATCACATCCAAAATCATGCAGCACGAGTTTTTTAGCTGTTGTGATCTTTGAAAAAGGTTAATTTTGAAAAAGGTCAACGCACTTGTGAAATAAGCACCTACATATATCACATTACCCGACCATATCACATTACCCGAACTTACTCTATGTCCTTTTTCATAAAATTTTTCAAAAAAGGATATTGTTTTTTCAACTTCATATCATTAGCATTCATTTGACGTAATAATTATTCCTTTCTGACATTTGAGTCAAGAGATATGATGGCATAAAAGTTTCAGTAAGGGGCACTAAGGCGCCATCTTTAAACTGGATTTAACAAAAAACTCGAACATCCCGGAAAAAATCCCTTAGTACTTCTTTACCTACTGAGGTCCTCTATCGAATGAGACATGTTTGACCTTGTCGAAATTTTTTTTGAATTTTTCGCACTGTGTAATTCATGCCTTTGAGGGTTAACAAGAGAATTGACGTACGAAAAATGAGAGTTGTCGCCAAATGTTCTCATTGAACAGGGTGGTGGTGGTGCAGTTTAAATTTATGAGCAAAAAAGTAGATCGCCTCGAGTCACAAGTACTAAAAATGTCATTTTTGAAACAGAAAATTTCCAAATAAAATAGTTGTATATGCCTGTTTAGTGTATCATTAGGCGTAAACTACAATTTATAAGAAAATTTCTCATACATTTTGTGAACACATTATATTTGGAATCCCCAAAGTCTTTCTCTAGAAGGCATACTGACAAGAATTTTAATTTTACATTCAAACACTACAATTTGCCTCTAAGAGTACTTGTCGACCTTACCCATATATGTATGTATGTAATACTTCTATATTGGCAGCAACCTATCTTCACAATGTGTTTTCATTCGGAAATTCAAAGGGAGACAAGCGATGAGACAGAAAACACGAAATTTTGTGAATGTATTTCTATGCGTGTATACATGAGCACTTCTACACATGAACAACTGGCAAACTGTTCCAGGGGCGGTTGAAGACATTTCAGTTAATTTCGACAAATTTTTATTTTTTTCCAGTCAATTTTTTTCCCGCCTGTACGCACCTGACTTTTTGACACTTTTTACAGCTGTCAAGGTACATTCGATTATACGCTTTCTCGCTCATATTTCACTATTGCTGTACTGTGATGTTGGCGAATGTACCTTGAGCTTAGTGCCAATATAGAAGTATTACATAACACTTCGTTCAATAATGTGTGTGACTGACACATAGATGGCGGCACTAATACTAAATCAATATTTTTTTTCGAAATTGTGAACCTTTTTAGGCTTACTGTCAAAATTATATGTCAATCCGACCATTAGTTTACAAGTTACAGTGCTTTAAGTGACACTACTTTTGAGTTTTCAAAAAAAATGAATTCAAAGCAATTCCGTGTGCTGATTCATCATTGTTTTTTAATGAAAAAAAATACTGTTCAATGCCAGGAATGGCTTGAAAAACATTATTCGGACTCTGCTCCATCAAAAAGAACCATTCGTAAGTGGTTTGCTAAATTCCATATGAGCACCGAAGACGATGAACGCAGTGGACGTCCAAAAGAGGCTGTTACGGACGAAAACATCAAAAAAATCCACAAAATGATTTTGGAAGATCGTAAATTGAGGTTGATTTGTATAGCTGACACACTAAAGATATCAAAGGAACGTGTTGGACATATCGTTCATGAATATTTGTGTATGCGAAAGCTATGTGCAAAGTGGGTGCCGCGCGAGCTCACAATCGACCAAAACCAGAACATGTCGATGCTTCGGAGCAAAAAAAAAAATGGTACTGAAAAGTTGGAAGATCGCTATAATCGGTGTATCGCCCTCGATGGCAACTATGTTGATGAATAAAAACGAATTTTGGCAAAAAAATGTCTTTTAATTAGTTAGTCACACACATTATTGAACGAAGTGTTATATGACCTTACCTAACCCACAGCTATGTGATCTGAGGCGGTGTTATGTTATTCATTGTATATAAAAAAATAGATCCTTATACTACGTTTACATTGAGCCCAAATGCGTGATTTGGGCAACAATTCTCAAATGCGAACCCAAATCACGCATTTCGAAATGACTTATTTCAACACAACGAAGAAGCAAATGCGATAAAACATGACACATTTTATGGAACGCATCACAAAATCAAAGCGCTTTCAAAAACTTCAAAAGAGTTTACCTCTTTTTGACAATTCGAAACCACAACAAACGAAAGTTATCAAAATTTTGAATTGAAATTTTCGTTTGCTTGAAATACATATGTAAAATATTCTTAGCATATAGTATAAGGTATGCAATATATGTGTATTTAAATATTGCAGTGTGTACAACATAGAGGCGGCAAAAAGCAACAAGTTCTTTAGTTAGCAGCCGGCACTGTTGCCAACTTAGTGCTTTTCGCACGAAATTTATTGCTTTTTGAAAATAAAAAAGCGGAAATATTGAGACTTGGTGCTGGTGCGTTTTTTAGTGCTTTTTTTTATTTCAAAGACACTAAGACTAAAGGCTTGATTACACGTAACGAGTAGAGTGACGAGACAGCAACTCGAACGAGTACTCGTTTCGTCTAAACAGTAAGGCGAGTTGTTGATTGAGTCAGTGACCGAGTAGAGTGGCGAGAGAGTTACTAGAATCACATTTTGTTTCCTAGGCCGGGTACTACTTTACCGTTATATTTTTCTCTTTTTCGCAGCGATTCGCGGAATCGCTCGTCACATGCGGAATCGCTCGTAACATGCGAAATGCGTCACACACCACTTTTCGCTCGGTTGAGTGTAATTGCGCGAGTTGCTTAGTTCATTTTGTGCATTGTAAAACCGAACTGACTCGCCACGTGTGAAAATACGTTTGAACAACTCGTCGCTTTTGCTCGCCGACCCAATTCTCTCGGCCTAGTACCATTTTGATGTCTCGCCACTCTACTCGTTACGTGTAATCAAGCCTTAAGAGCCTATTTACACGAAGGCTTTCCCCTCTGCGCTTTTTTCAATTATCTTCTGAAGTTGCTGCGTAAATCTTCATGCATTTACATGAAGACTTTTTACTTGCAACTTTGCTTGACTTTTTTCTTTTTTTTCTTTCATTCACATTTTCACGTCGTTTTTGATATTCTCATTATTAAAAGAAAAATGGATTTAAACAAAGAAGAAATTATTGAAAATATTTTAGAAGTCACTGAAATGGCTATTAACTGCTCAAATGTAAATAATATGGAAGATGTAAATATAATAGTTAGCAAAAGGTCCGGCCGGTTTGAAATTTGAAAGAAAATGCGAAAAAGAGCAAAGCAAATGTAAAAAACCTCTAGAATTCGCTGACCGTGCACTTCTCGCCCACAAACTCGTCACGCATGACTTTTAACGGGACGAGACAAGCCCTCGTGTAAATAGGCTCTAATTCATGCTTGGAAAAAAATGTAAGTTTTTTTAATAACTGGAGTGTTATACAACACTGTATTTTATTTAACACCTATATAACACTGGAATGTTGGGCTAAAAAATCATTGTTTGGATATTACATGACAACCGAAGTGATCGTCCTTGGTGGAATTGCTACTTAGGTCACGGTTGCCACTGATCTGTAATAGATTTCCTTGAATGGTAGACGGAATATTAGGACAACTACCACCTTTTTTTTTTGCTCATCAGTGCTTTCTGAGTGGAAAAACGCAGGTTTTTTGCGGTTTTAGTGCTTTCTGAAATAGAAAAGTTGGTAACCGTGGCAGCCGGAAAAGAGCTGCTCTTTGAGCTGCGGCAAGAGGACATGAGGACTGAGCGTTTGACAGCTGCCAAACGAAATGCAAATAAGGCAATGTAAACACTTTGAAATTACCCATTTGGGCTCAATGTAAACGTAGTATTAACCAACTGCTACGCGGCGCAAAAGCGCTGCGTTCATTTGTCTCGAAAACCGCGACGCAGCGCTTTTGCGCTGCGAGTTTCAGTGTGTCTTTGTTGCTCCGTGGGAGTGAACGTAGTCTGTTTATTTGTGTTTATGTATGTAATGTTATTTTTTCTTATTCACAATCACAATTTATATTGTTTCTTTATAATACGAAATGAATTATTAAAATTGATTGATATTTGTCTAAATGAGAGTGTTTTATTTGACAACATCAAGTCAAAATATGTCCCGCAGTTTTCGTGCGTTCTTGCAAGAATTGCTTAGCAGTCAAACGGTTAAGCTACGACATAGTAAAATATCATAAATTTAACAAGCTTAAGCCAGTTAAGCAAGCTTAACTGTATT
The DNA here is from genome assembly GCA_963668005.1 of Melieria crassipennis. NCBI lineage: Eukaryota > Metazoa > Arthropoda > Insecta > Diptera > Ulidiidae > Melieria > Melieria crassipennis. Next base: position 30,984,986 of record OY764963.1, on the reverse strand, counting down.
CAACAACCTTGAGCTTAAGTTAAACGTTAATGGCAATGGCGGATTAAGGGAGGTTTGGGGGTTGAAACCCCACCCGAAATATTAGGATCGAATTTAAAACTACATACAAAGAAAAGGCATTTTATAAATATTAAAGAATTACTTTTTAAAACCCCCCTAAATATTTTTCTGAACCCGCTCCTGGTTAATAGAATTATTATTTCTTAATAATGAGTTGTGTTACAAATGTAAATGCACAATTAGTTTATTTAATGGCTAATGCTAAAATAGCTAGAGGGGGTTTTTTTTTAATTTCTGAATGTTACTGTAATTTGGTAAGAAAAATTGCAGCGAATGGGTGGAAATGTATTTAAATTGTTTTCCACAAGTTTAGAGCAACTCAATACACGTTTGTATACGAGTATGTATGCGTGTATGTTATGTTGTTTCGACAAAGACAAACATTAACTTTTGTTTGTTTGTCTCCATAAATGCCACAAGCTGCCAACCACACAATATTACCAAATTGAAGCATGTGCCTACGATATCTCCATCAGTACGAACTCTAATTTTCTAGCGGACGGTTTTAACGTTAGCGACTATGAGGGTTTTAATAGTTTGCTTGGTATTGCTAAACGTTCTTGCACTGCAGCGTGAAAATGCCAAAGCAGCGAGTATCGGTCCGGAAAAGAAAGATCAACAAGTGAAAGAAAAAGCCAAAGGGAACCAGACAGAAGAAGTATTTGAAGTATATATCCATAAGGCGACTAGGAATGATTCGTATGCGCAACTGTTCGGGTACGATATGGACAATGCCAGGAAGTTCTACAAAAAGGAATGGCAACGTTTGCTAATACGGTACGCGCCTTCGCGCGACGACGCAATCGACGTGATTCCAACTACGAACAGCAACAATACCCAGAGCCAGAAAACCATCAAGACGAAGAAGCGTACAAATAACCAAAGGAAGGATTGATCCCTGCACTGTTGTTATAAAGCCCTTTGACGAAGAAGAACGATAATTTAAATCTAATTGGAAATATCCAAAAAAAAGCCGGGGCCGTAACAGTTATAAGTTTTATTATAAAAATCAATGTTTAACAATTTTTTTATTTTTATTTTATGACTCAATAAATAACAGTTATTTAATATTTATATTTAAAAAATCCTTTGATAACAATTATTTTTGATTTTTTTTCTTATTAGTCCATAAGTAACAGTTTTCTTTCGATTTTTATTTTAGTTGTTCTATGATAAAAAATAAGTCACTGAATGATTTTTATTGATGACTTTTATAAATAAAAGTCATTTAATGATTACACTGTGCAAGTCCAAAATTTAGACATGGGGGGACCTACTGGGTGAGTTTCCTATAGGTATACTGAGTTGAGATCAACCAGCCGTTTGGTAAGATTGGCTCTAGTTTATGAGAAATCCGGCTTTGAAGTTTGCTCATGTTAGTCCAGTTTGTCGCTTAAGTAGGTCCTAAATCGTTTCGAATATCGCTTTACTGTCTTCGGCAAGTTTGTAGATATTTTAACGACAAACAAATTTGCTTCAGACACCAATTCAAAAAAAATACATTAAAACTGTGTAATTGCGATATGTCCATTTTTTTGCGCAGCGCTACGTGGCGTATGAGTGTCATTTAATTATAACACTCAACGTTGCGCTGCGCAATAAAATTCACATATCGCAATTACACAGTTTAAATTTATTTTTTTTTGGATTGGTGTCTTAAGCAAATTTGTTGGTCGTTAAAATATCTACAAACTTGCCGAAGACAGTAAAGCGATATTCGGAACGATTTAGGACCTATTAGCATTTAAACGTTCGAAGACTTAAGCGACAAACTTGACGAAAATTACCAAACTTCAAAGTCGGATTTCTCTTAAACTAGAGCCAATCTTACCAAACGGCTGGTGGATCTCAACTCAGTATACCTATAGAAAACTCACCCAGTAGGTCCCCCCCCCATGTCTAAATTTTTGAGGGCAAATTTCACGCAGTGTTATTATTGATGACAAAAAATAAAAGTCATTGAATGATTTTTATTGATGACTTTTATAAATAAAAGTCAATGAATGATTTTTATTATGACTTTTTTAAATAAAAGTCACCAATAACTGTTATCATAGGACAACTAAAATAAAAATCGAAAGAAAACTGTTACTTATGAACTAATAAGAAAAAAATCAAAAATAATTGTTATCAAAGGATTTTTTAAATATAAATAAAAAATAATTCTTATTTTTTTATATTTCCGTAAAAATTACATAATACAAGTTTATTGCCAAATATGATTCTTGACACGAAAAGAAATGTGTTGGTATATGTATGTGTTTGTATGACTTGTCCTTCATAGTAAATTTTTTAAATATAGTTTTCATAAATAACTGTTATTTCCGGTCCCTGAAAAAAAGTGATAACTTAAAAGACTTACAAGACCATTAAACATATCTGAACTCACAATGAAACGGACTTAACTTTTCAAGAGAGCAATTTTACGGCTTTTTCATTTTATATCAGAGGAACCTATACGCCCTAAATAAAATATAAATATGAATATAAAAATTAAAAATAAAAAAACTGAAGGTAAAAAATTCCATATTGAAAACACAACACAATGTCCCAATTTAAACACTTCTGAATATTCATCCAAACATTCGCTAAAATTAATATAATAAATTCGAGTTAAATTCGGACTAGTAAATTATATCCTTACACGAATATGTTACGCTAAAAACAAGCTGCATTTACATATTCAAGCCCTCTTCCATTGTGAGTCAAGATAGGTATGTACATGTGCGCATACAAGTGTCTGTTTGTATGTATGTAGATCGATGGTAATAAAAAGTAAATATATAAAGGGCTGTTTGTAAAAACCTGAAACTTTTTGTTTCTTAGTGTACATAGTACATTTGATTGTTTCTGAATTGAGGGACAAAACAGAGTATTGAAGAAATTAACTTTCGGCCTTCAGTTAAAAGGCTAAAGAGTGTCGTTTGGGTTGTCGATCGGACTGAAACTGTTCAACATCATTCACTGCACGCGGCTCGTTAAATTCGGCCGCCTGGTTATCGAACGCCAATTCTCCAACGGAACTAGAACGATTCCAATCAATATCTACAGCCCATATTCCGCTCTCGGCGTACATTCTGCTGTTGAATCGATGTCGGTACGACGTACTTGCTATTATGTCCGGCTGCGAGGTGTAACGCTTATCCTCGACATTGGCCCTGGCTGTGTGTTCGGTGTCCCAATTGTTGCTATTGCTGCTGCTGCGACGTTCACTCTGGTCAATCGACTCTTCGCCTTGGGCAGGCCCCCTTACGCCGGAACACGGCTCAGCTGGTTGCCTTTTGCGGCAGTGGGCGCGCCAGCAGTTGCCCAACGCTGTCAGGCAAAACAAGCGGAAGCAAACGTCCGATGCGCCACGCAAGCACGAGAAGAATTCCGGCATGAACGACGGATTTATGACGGCGTAGACGATTATGTTCAGGCTCAATTGCAAGGCGTTCAGCGTTATGCAGATGGCTTCCAGTTGCTCCATCAGTTTAAAATTCACCTTTGAGACGTCGCCGCCGAAGAGAAGATTGAGCGCGCTTTTGCGGGACGTCAAGTGTGCCGGCAACTCGCCGACCATGTACAGCGTGATCACAATCAAAATGGTGACCGTGAGCTTCATCTGGTGCTGTAAAGAGCGAGTTACGAAGAGCTACAAATAAACGAGTACACGCATGGGGTATTCTCCTACCTTGTATCGTTTCTTGGTGTTTTTTGTGTTGCCCTGTTGGCAGTGCTTTTGGCAAACTCGGCTTTGCCGGGTCCACCGCCGGAAGGCGACGATAATTGCCGCGTTTCCGATGAGCAAAAACACGGCTGGTAGCACCGTTAGCAAGATAAACGTGAACCAGTTGTGAATTTTGTAGTAACTGTTTAATTGGAGGGAAAACGATTACGATTTTATTTACCAATAACTTTTATACAACATTCGTAATGTAACAAACACAAATGTCATATAATGGTTTATTTAAATTAGTTTAAACTATTCTAATCCTAAGCGTACCTGAAAAGTACACATAGTTACAACTGCCCTCAAACAAATTGTGTACATTTTCATACGAATGGCAACACTGTTTGCACTTGCGCAAATTTGTACACTTATTTTGTTTTATGCGGGGGACATTAAGTTTACATATCGCTCCTTCGCTGCAAGAACGTCATAACTCAAAACTGCATCATTCCGAGAAAATTCAATTTTAAAGTTTACCATTACAGGGAGTTCAAGGTATCAAAAAATGTTTCATGTCGTCTTGTGAGCAAAGTATTGAATATTTTACAAAGTGGTTTTGGCAGATAAAAGATCATATACAGATACACACAGGGTTGCCATAAACTGAAAAATTTTTCTTTTTGAGTTATGACGTTCTTGCAGCGAAGGAGCGATATCATTTAGTTAGTTCGGTGGCACGAACTTGATCCATATTGCCGATGAAGTTTGAAAGTTTGAAAACCTCTGGCATATGCTATATGTGCTCACAAGCTGGCATGTGTGTACATAGTATGGTATGTACTACATACCAGTATATGTACACAAGTATGTATGTATATATGTTTGTACGTGATGCAAACAGCTAACGAGGTATTTGCAAATGTCGAATTTAATAGATAAATTGTCGAGCCGTCTGCACCATCTACATCACGAGCATAGTGACAGTTGCTTTGACAGAGGTCGGCAGGATGAATGCAAACACAAAACCAAATCAGAGTACATATTTCAGTTGGAGTGTTCCTATGGCGCGCCTGTTAAAATGTTTTTTTTTTTAGTTTATACGTATACGGATAAGCAAATCCATTATGAGATGGCATATCTTAAATTATGGAAAATACCTATGGTGTATTATACGTAGGATACCTTGATATCGCCGCCTTCCTGGCTCTCTGTTGAGGGTCCATTTTTGTAGTTTTAATTAGGAGCGTCTCGGTTTTTTATACCTTAGCATAACATTATCAAATGTAAAGTTTTTTATCAAGAGTCAACGCGCAGTAGATACCACTGTGGAAGCGCAGCATTGCGTGGGCTCTGAAAACATGTACATACATATGTACTTACGTTCGGAGACGGACTTAAGTTCGGGTTTCGTAGAAAGAATTTGTGGATGTCAGACAATATTTAAATTAGATTAGTATGGATTGATATGTTGTTTACAGTTTTTGTAAGAGAGACTACGAATTGTTGCTCTCTCGCTATCTCTTGATGAAAGATGCGTTGCACCACTTCTCTGTTCCAAACTATCAGTTATAATCTCGCCGTCAGTAATCAACAACATACCAATGGTAATAACGACAACGAAGACAATAACAACAACTGTCATTAATAATAGTAACAAGACCTTGCACTTACCTCGAGTAGTAGAACTTGGTTGTGTAGAATTTTCCGTCCTTGTTTACCACAAATACAAAAAAATACGGAAAATTCACAATGACCGAGACCAAAATGATGGTGCCAATAACCCGTCGGGCCACTTTCCGTTGGCAAAAGCGTGGCGGACCGTTGGCTTTCGGTATGCCGTTCCACAGGTATACGAGGCGATCGCAGCTGACGCTGCCCAAAATCCCATTGGCAGCGCCAGTGGTGATGCCGAACAGCGGAGTCTGCCATTGGAAGTCGTACGTCAGCCAGAATGTGCTGGGGTAGAATATGCTGCGCGAAAGGGCGGTAAGCGTGATGAGCAGACACGACATGCACTCCAGCCAGGAGAGCGCAGCGAGGTAGGTGAAAGCGGATGGTGTCATTTTAGGACGCATGAAGACGATGGCGTTGATGACGTTGGCGCACAGACCGAACGAGGACAGCACCGGCACGACAAACGCGTAAATGATGAATATGACTGTACTCGGCTCGCTACGCTTCCACACGCAATTCTCGAGCGGAATGGACGTTGATGCCGCTAGCTGTCGTCCATCTGGTTCCGCACTGATACCGACGATGCATTGCATACTTTTCGGAACACCAAAATAGCCACCTGTCCACTGCCGTGCACTCACAGCTGTCTGACAATCAACTGAGATCGCAACAATCACTGGTATAGTGAAGTGCGGCTGTTGTTTTGATAGCGAACTCTCGGAAGAGATAAGAATCATATCGAATCGCATTTAGCTCTGCTTGATATGCTAATTTAAATGTAATGAGGATAAACACTTGCGATTGCGCCATTAGCTACGCCGCCTCACCGTTGCTCTCTTTTTAATTAGAAAGGTCGGGCGAATAGCAGCTAAGCTAATTTCTATTGTGTGGCGCAAATATTTTGCATTTTGTTTTTTTAATTGTCAAGTTTTTTTAAAAGTCTGCAAAAAATAATCAGTTCAGTTTCACGTGAACAACATTTCGGGTGGAATATTTCACTTTTCACCTTATCGCGAGTTTCGCCCGAAATTTTCGGCATGTTCGAAAGAAATTTCATCTATCGGCAATACTTATTCCGCGTGAAATGTATTGTCAGTTAACGGAAACTTTTTCACTTATATTTTGAACGTGAACAAAAAACAAAGGACATGTAAGTTGTTGATTTTGATGCAAAACAAATTTACATTGCAGCCGCAGTTCATTTTTATTTTAGGAATAAAACAACAAATAAAGCGCAAACCGAAATACTGCTCAATAGGATGCAGGAGGAACTGGATATTGCGAGAGGTTTCATAAAAGGAAGCCGGGAAAAATTCGCAGAGTTTTGGAGGAATCTGACACTGGAGCTGAATAGTGCCGGCCCTCCAATGAAAAGCGAAGTGAAGAAGGTAAAAATTGTATTACTCGTACATACACATAGATACATATTGTAACGATAAGACAGTCCGTCGCTGTGCAAAGCAACCCTGTCGCTACGCGCCGTGCCATAATTCAACCTGGCAATGATGACCGCGATAATGGAAACCATGGCACAATAACAAGGTAGTGTTACGGGGGAGAGGATTTTATTTTTTTCTCGTCAGAGTTCGGTAGGTTGTCAAAAATTGTTGTTGGTTTTGTTTACATTCGGCGAACAGCATTGCCAGCCAACTCTTTTTCTGTGCTATTTGAAGCATTTTTCGATGCTGGCAAGTGAACCGTCCGTCCGATTTTGACAATGAACCGAACAAAAACACTAACAAAATACACGTGAATTTTGTCGCTCTTTCCTGCCACTACCCTGTTATTGTGCCATGATGGAAACTTTTTAGTCATCATGGAAACCTTTAGTCAAGGCACATTAATAAGGTAGTGGAGGCAACACAGATGATTAAACTTTTTTCTTCTCATTTTCTTTTGCTTTCTTCTCATTTTCTTTTGATTTTTGGCGAATGGGCATCCTCATTGTCAAAAATTGGTAAAATTGTTTTTGTGTTGCTTGTGTTTTGATTTGATTTTGACAACGAGGATGCCCAAAGCACTAACAAAATACATGGGAATCGTAGTGCCATCACCTTATTAATGCACCTTGCCTTTAGTCCACTCTGGAATGTGCGAGAACGATCTGCGCGATGGCCGGACAGGTATAAAAGGCAGCCGGGTGCGGCGCAGCGAGTCAGTCTGATTTTGACTAGTGAAGGTGCCACACGGAGTAATTGAGCAAATTCTTACATAAGGGTGAAGACAGTGAAGTGTAAATCTGTGAAATAAAGTGACTGTTGGTTTATGTTATGGACTGCGTTTGAGAAACTAAGTTTGTTTTATTTTCAAATTACGCAATCCAGAGATACGTACTAGCCCACTAGAACTAGCATTCGTAACAATATGTATGCGGCTGATAATTAACTGCTTTTTAATTAAGGTTTGGGCCGACTAAAAACGGTACCTGCGAAAGAAGGCCGCCATAAACAAAGCACTGGAAGGAGGAACTTGAGGTGGGCCCAACATGACGCAGAAATTTTTCCCAACGGAAGAGGCGATTTTTCAGCTCGTTAGGATGAAGCAAGCAGTGGAGGGCGTTGGTGCGGCACAGTCCTACGGATTACCTCCAGCTCCAAAAAGAAAAAGGACGGACAAAGAGAATAAAGAGCCAGGTGAAACCGAAAATATTATAATACACTATTATTCTAGTAGCCGAAGAAGTTGAAGAAAGCGACCAATCCCTGGATGCTGCAGCTGGTAGCAGCGACTGCCTACCTTCTGCTCCTCTGCGCTAAAGCGAAGCAGCATGCAGCAACTTCGGGCAGCCAACTCCTCCGGGCACCCGAAGGAGTGGAAGAAAGTCTGATAAAATGACTTCTGGCGAAGTGGTTCTAAAAGAACTGGAGGTAGTATTGTTGAAATCTGGAAAACATTGGTCTATTACTGCAAAAAAGTTAAAAAGCAACGATTTTGAATCTCACAATGGATCGCGCAACTCCAGAGGATTGGAACGATCTCTTAATTGCCTGCGAACTGCTCGTTCCTGGGCCATTTCCTCTTCCTCGCACATGAGTCGCAACGCTATACCACAGATAACTCATCATATAGATGTCCACTCTCATACAACGAAAACGGCACAACAATTTCAAGCTCTGAATTACAGCTTTTTTCCGCAAAGCTATTTTACGCACACAGCTGCATTTGCTAATCTATGCGGTTCGCCCTAAGGTCGCTGAACTTTACCGAACCGTTGCCTTTATATCCTTCTCGCTGTCGCCTTATAAACTTATTAAGTCTAAACGCTAGGCGAACCTATCTTGCGTGCTCCTTCATTGTTGGGTTATTAAAGGGGTCTATTAATTGCGCGCCCCTTTTGAGTAAAGTGGCTTTCAATGTCCCTATACGTAACCTACGGCACATAGGGACTTTCTACCTCAGCTTTTACAGGTCGAACTATGCGAGGAATGCGCCTGTGAGTAGAGCCCTTGCGGAACTAAATAGTGTAACCGACTTTGACATCTCGCTTCCCAAAGGGACATTGCTAAATTTAATATTGAGTAGGTTAAGTTAAAGCTCTTAGACTTATGTTCTTTTATTGTTTCCTATAGTCAGTAGAATCTAAATGTTCATTGGCTAATAAATAAATAAATAAATAAAAAAAAAAAAAATAATAATAAATAAATAATCCAGAACTTTTGCCGGATTGAATTAATTCAGAATTTCTTTTCTTGCTTGCTGATATTCTTTTCTGATTTTAGCTACGCCGATCATGTGCTGTATTTGGTGTAACAGGTAGACAGCACGTCAGGTATTTGTAACTTTTTTTCGAAATTTCGCCTCGGACTCGAAGCTGGGCGAGGAGCAAAATTTTTCTTAACATTTAATGCTTAATTTTATAAACATTTTTAATTCGTTATACCTGAAATTAATAATGTATTGAAAATATTGATATAAATAAATCGGCTCTAACAATATTTAAGCGCACAAACTATTCTTGTGTATGATCAAAGAATATGAAGTCTTTATTTTCTTTAGTATGATACATACACATCGTTGCTAAGGCAACGCATTGCCAATAGCTGCGGCGCCAGCAAGTCTATCCATTGCGTCGGCGTAACTGTATTGCGACAATGTAGTGACCGCTGAAAAATTCAATTCGTTTTGGCAAATTGTTCCGGTCTTTTCATTCTTTTTTGCGAAAAGCAAGTGCCTGGGCGTACCCAGCAACAAATAAATGCGGGAAAAGACATAACTACATTTCCAAATTCAGAATATAAAATTCGAATAGAATAGAAATTAATATAGATTTCTGTACATATGTATGCTAAATATAGAATAACGAGGGGAGAAATACCCTCCTCTACCCATACCTACGTACGCCCATGAGCTCCTGTTTGTAACCGTATGCTGCGCTTGATTGATTGATTTTAAAACTTGCGAACAATTATATGTGTCTCCAAAACCAAACAATTTACTAATCAAGAGATTTAGAAACCAAATAAATGTTTCATTTATATTGCTTTCACGGGTCTTAAAAAAAAGAATATATTTAAAAAACAAGCATTAAAAAAAATTTTGGCAGGTACAGTAAGGATCGAACCGCGCACCCGTCGTCCGAGACACTCCCGCTTACGCATTTGACCATCAACACTCAATCCCGACTGGTTGCTTAAAATGTATGATAACAGACAAGCGCCGTTTTAGCTAAAAATCACATATTTCTGTATCTCAAAACAGAGCACAATGCGTCTGAAGCGGTGATTGTGTGAGTGACATTAGAGGCCAAAAAGCTCTTATCGGAGGCCAAATTTGTCGAACTTTTTGACACATTTTTTCCTTGGCCGCTGGACATCTATATGATGAGTTATCTGTGGCTATACTATGCATTATTAAAAAAAAAAATCGCAAAACCTTCTAATTTCCTTTTATTTGCCTGTTTTATTAATTTTTTGCACTTTTTTCACAGCTGTCACAATTACGTTTTTGTTTGTTCGAATCGGCACAGCTGATTCGAAGTGAAATATCTTTCGGGCGAAACTCCCGATGAGAATTTTTTTTCGGGTGAACAAAAAAAATGAGGTGAAATATTGTTCACGTGAAACTCCCGATAAGGCTGAATATATACAGTGTACCACTATAGTCTTCGTACAACACCTGGTTCAGAACTAATTATTAAAAAAAACTAAATATTTGTAGGAATTTTGAAAAAATGTCGATGCAGATCTGTTTATTTAGCATTTATTTTTAATACAACAACAAAAACTAAAAGATTTCATTAAATAGTTTAAAAGTTTTAAACCAAAAACAAAAAAGTCGCTTATTTACTTCCAATAAAGTCATCGTACACTTAAGCTATGTCTGTCCTTTTGCCCATAATAATAATTTATTGAAAACTATTCTTTGAAAAAGCAATCAAACGAGACATCCATCATTCATTCGTAGAATGAAAGTCAGATTTGAAGCAATTTATTTTAAAATATTACAAAAAAAGCCTGGAAAATACTTGTCAGGTGAAGAGCGTAAACATATATTGAATTGGCACGTGAAGCAGCAAAAATCCTACGCGGAAATAGCTAAACTCGTTTCCCGCAGCCGTTCTACTGTGCAATCGGTCATTGTGTTTTAAATACGAAGGCCGCGTAGTGAAAAAGCCTAAATCAGGATGGCCTCCAATTCTCACACGAGGAGATCGCCTGCAAATTAAGCATATGATTGCAGCGGATCCGTTTATAAGTGGACCCAAAATAAGGTCAGAGTTCCTTCAATCGAAGAAAAAAAAAGTTCACCCGGAAACTGTGCGAAAAGCCGAGATTGATGCCGGTTTTAAGTCTCGCACTCATCGCCGAAAGCCATTGGTAAATTTAATCAATCGCAAAAAGCGTTTGGCTTTTGCTCGTGACTACCAAAATGCATCTCCTGAGTTCTGGCGCAACGTTATATTCTCCAATGAGTTCAAATACAATATCTTTGGCTCTGATGGAAGGCTCAAGGTCTGGAGAAAGACGGGAGCTTACAATCCAAAAAATACGATCAAGACTGTTAAGCACGGCGGCGGCGGAGTAATGGTATGGGGTTGCATGGCTGCCAGCGGCGTTGGAAACAATTAAAGGAGTCATGGATAATCGCGCATGCATTGACATTCTCAAGAAAAATTTGAAGACAAGTGCGGAAAAGTTGGGTTTATCTGAGAAATTGTACTTCCAACAAGACAACGACCCTAAACATATGGCACTTAGCACCAGGCTGTACTTGCTGTATAATGTTCCACATTTACTAAAAACACCACCGCAGAGTTCAGACCTCAATCCTATTGAGCACATGTGGAATACGCTTGAAAACAAGATAAGGACTCATCATATTTCGTCAAAACCTCAGCTGCTACAGGTTCTTCAGGAGGAATGTACACAAAAACTTGTAAAGTCGATGCCAGATCGCCTTAAGGCCGTCATTAAAAACAAGGGGTATCCAACTAAATATTAATCAAACATTTTGTAGGTTTTCATAATTCATAGTTAATTAATTTCGTAAGTGTACGAAGACAAATTCACAGACATAGCTTAACCCTTTCGGAACTTTTTTTTTGTTTTTAACTTTAAAAATCATTCTTTTCCATTTTATTACTGTTTAAGCCTACATAATGAATAATCAAGTCATTTTTTAAAATATTGTTCCAAAAAGTGGTTTTTGGGCATTATGAAATATGGCATAGTAAGAAATAAAAAAAAATCGTACAGCCTTAGCGAACTATATTTGGGATCTAACTTTTTTTACACTTACTAAAGCAATAAATACCTTCTAGATTACTTACATAAACCTATAAAATAAATTGATTTTTGTAATAGAATAAATAAAAGTACGGTGACTTCTTTTTGTAAAATACGCAGCTCGATAGGACTGCGCACTTTCTGAACCCTTACAATTTACTAATACACTAATCAAAATATTTTTTTCATTATTTGGTATAAAAACCTTCAGAGAAAAATACAAAAATTGAAAAATATAGTATCCACAAGTTTTTGACCTAAAACAGGCACTAAAAAGAGGCTATGCCATATGGCATAGAATAACCGAAAGGGTTAAGTGTACGAAGACTTTATTGGAAGTAAATAAGCGACTTTTTTTTGTTTTTGGTTTAAAACTTTTAAACTATTTAATGAAATCTTTTAGTTTTTGTTATTGAATTAAAAATAAATGCTAAATAAACAGATCTGCATCGACACTTTTTCAAAATTTCTACAAATATTTAGTTTTTTTTAATAATTAGTTCTGAACCAGGTGTTGTACGAAGACTTTAGTGGTACACTGTAAGTACATAATTGTTTTTATTTATGTACATACATACATAAATGTTAAAAATATTTTCAGCAAGGATGGCCCTAATATGAACTACCAGTGATAATTTTGCACCCAAATAGCAAATTATAAGTTTACACTTTTAGTATGAAGAAAAACGATTGACACCATGTCATACGAAAGGAACAGCCATGATACAATTAACGAGTTGACAGCTTTTGGGAGAGCGCCTATCGGGAATACACTGCCTGTATAATTGTATCATGAGGAACAGCTAATTCGATTCGAAAACGAATATTGAGTGACTCATGCCGTGCGAGTAATTTTAACAATTAGTATGGAAATTACTTTTCGAGAGTGGTTATCTGTACCTTGAATTAAAGAAAAGATGAATGTTACCTTGCTTGTAGAGCTAGAGCTCGTTACGACGAACCTGCCCACGCCGTTCACTTCATATCATTTTTATTTAAGAGGTGCAACCTTTTTCTTTTAAATCTACAAAGATCAGCTGTACAACTAATAGGGACGCTGCTTGGACTGTGTAGCGTGTGTTAGAATCCATGACTTGTAGTCGCGTTTCTTCATTGCCATCTGCTTGTGACGCGGGTGTGTGGGGCAAATTACGTATGTTCGTTGCTGTCGGACCACGAAATAGCAGTCTTTGCAGCGCCGCCGCAGCCTGCCCTTAACTTTGAATCCAGCGATTTGCGTGAGTAGCGAAGTGAATGGAGTTAGCAAACGCTCCGTAACAGCAACAGCCGATATTGAGGTGGTAGTTGACAGCGCCGGAATTACGTTCGGAGTCAGTCCTAGGGTTCGACATTCGGCCACAATGTGAAAGTCTCTCAGCGCACCGGCGCTCAGTAAGCGTAGGCTGCTATTGCACACATGTGCACCGAACTTTGCCAAGAACGACATCTAATTGATAATAAGTGGATATTACTTGTCATTTACAATTTATATTAATTTTTACCACTTGCTGAAAGTCTTTGGTTTATGGGATCAGTTAACAATGTTGGTAAAAATCAGTTGACGTTTTAAGAGTGAGCCGAAAACAAAGCACAGGGTGGAACAAAAATACAAATTTATGCAAATTCTAGCTAATAGCTTTTACATATAAGTACTTTACATATATAAATACTTTCAATATATATAAATTATGTAATAGTGAATTAATAGGTTTTTTGGAAGGACTCTTATATCTGTTCGGTCGAAGAGGGGACCAAGATTCAAGGAGGGTGTAGGGGAGTCCCCCATATACTCCCCTTGAAAGAAAAACCGTCGGAAATGTATAGTTGTTTTTTAATGAATTTTTTTAATTTTACCTTCGAAACGAGAAAAATTGTCGTTACCAGCCGATTAGGCGGAAAAGGAAGGGAGAGGGACAGTAACTCTCTTAAGTGCAAGTAGGGCTTTGATTCAGTAAAATATTTTCAGTATTTCTGTGTTCAAACTCCTTTTGGGTGACCGGACTTCGGCAGGGCTGCTAAAAAATAATCCCTCATAGGAGCAACTAGGGCCGGAGAATCAGTAAAATGTGCACAGTATTTCTGCATTATAATTCTTTTCCGTTACCGGCCTTCGTTGGAATTGTGTCGTCAGCCTTAAATCAAAATAAATATAACCAATACAAAATTAATTAAATTTTATAAATATATCGAATTGCTTTTAAATGTGGCTCAAACTCGAATTAAATGTACATTTATACTGAATTTAAAAACGTCAATATGGCAATGCTGTCGATATTTCTTCAGCTTTTTTACTATTGTGAATGCCATTTGTATGGAGTGGAAGAAGAAGTGTTAAATTGCGAGATCTTTTTGTGATTTAAAAAAATAAATAACTAAAAAACAACACAACTCCGACGACTAACAATATAAAGATGCACTTTTAATAGTGAATACTTCCTACCATAAAACTTTCAGCGCTCTAGCTGACCGAACAGATATAAGAGACTAGCCATTTTTTTATACAAACGTATTAATCATGCACCGAGATCCCGAATGCCGAAGTTCGGCATTCAGGCTGTTTTTTGCAGCTCTGAAACAGAAAAAGTGTGTATATACAAGGTGCAATCCAAAGTAAACAGGACTTTTATAAAATAAAGAAAACGGATGATTATTTTTGTATAATTCTTTTTATTTATTCAAAATACTCTCCTTCTGCTTCGATACAACGTTTTGCACGGTCCAAAAGCATTTGGAATGAGTGTTTTAGGTCATCGGCCGGCATCGCCTTCAGAATGTTGGTACAAGCCTTTTGGATGTCCTCAACGTCCTTATAACGGTTTCCTTTCATCGGCAAATGCAACTGACCGAATAAGTAGAAGTCACAGGGAGCCATATCAGGCGAATACGGTGAATGATTGATGGTAAAAATGCGATTTTTGGTCAAATAATCGGTCGTAACTAGGGCTCTGTGAGCCGGTGCATTATCATGCAATAAACGCCAACTTCCTTCCTCGCGATATTCTGGCCGAATACGACGAATGCGATGCACCAAACGCTTCAAAACTTCAACATAAAACAAAGCGTTAATTGTTTTTCCCGGTGGAACAAACTCTCGATGAATTATTCCCTTTGAATCGTAGAAACAAATGAGATGAGTTTTGATTTTTGATTTGGCTCATCTGGGTGCTTCCATTCGGCACTTTGACGCTTTGTTTCGGGATCATATTGAAAGCACCACGTTTCGTCACCGGTTACGATGTTGAACAAGAAATTTGGATCACGTCTGGCTTCCCGAACGATGTCTTTTGCGTGCTCAATTCTCTGCGCTTTTTGGTCGTCGGTTAAAGTGTGCGGAATGAAGCGAGAACACACTTTACGGAGACCCAAATGTTCGGTTAAAATGCGATCAATTGATGTTTTGGAGATGTTCAATTCCATTTCCATCAATTCCAATGATGATTTTGGCTGCATTTTGATAAAATCACGCACAGTTTTGATGGCATCGTCAGTAATCACAAATTTCGACTGGCCGACGTGTTCGTCGTCATTCAAGTCTTCACGACCATTCTTGAATCGATTCAACCACTCATTAACACGGCCACGGGATAAACAATCATCACCATAAACTTGCTTTAACAATTTAAACGTTTCGGTAAAAGTTTTATCAAGTTTAAAACAGAACTTAATATTAGCTCTTTGTTCGATCGACATTCTCGTACCAAAGTTAAAAACATACTGTCACATTGAGCGGGATATTTCGGCGTCTACTAGACCAAATGTCATGAAATTTAGACAGTATGTGAATGAAAGATGTACCTTTCCAACGCATGTCCTCACACATAGATGGCGCCACCAGAAACGTCCCTATTGCAAAAGTCCTGTTTACTTTGGGACGCACCTTGTATAAACAATTTTACTAGCTACTATAACTTTCTGCTGAAAAAGTTACAGACAACGAAATCTATAACTCCCGAGCTTACCATTTTTAAATCCTGAATTTCAGAATCATCCAAAATGATTTGGGATTGAACGCCTTAATATGTATATTGCAAGATATTCAAAATTTTTTTTGTAAATAGCTACTTGCATGATACCCCTGTCAGACATAGGTTTCTGGAGAATACTACAATCGAGGAGGTCCACAATAAAACGCCATAATTCCACTTTTTAAGTTTTTCGTTTTTTTGACTTAATCCAATTCTACATGTTAAAATCTATGTAACGATTGTTAAAAAACATACCAAAAGTTAATAATTTTACTGTTATTCAAAACCAAAAATAATGGTTCAGACCAAAATGAAACATTTCCATATGTATGCAATAAATAACTTCGAGATATAAATGAAAAGTCAATGATATAAATTAATTTTACTATTATGGTACCTCTACAATAAAAAAATTAAATTAATTGTTATGGTAACTCTACAATAACTATAAAACGGTAAGAATTTGATCGAGTTTTTGGGCGTGTTGAAAAAGATTTGCGAGAAAATACTGTCCACGGGCAAGTTAAGATCTTAGGAATCGATTGGCACCTTAACCCGGCGTTGGTGTGGTGGAAAAAAATTACGTTATTGGTGTGGTGGGGTATGATATACCCCAAGACTTGATATAGCAGGAACCTCACGAAACAACACAAATATAAAAGATAGCAATTATATATTATTCTTCATTTACTTTTACGCAAGAAAATACAAAAGCACTTCATGGGCAAGCAATTTGTAAAAGAAAATACCAAATATAACAAAAATAAACGAAAAATACCGATATTTCTAAGTTGACTTCATATAATGGGGTTTAAAAAAATGTCTGTATATAATTTTCCAAAAAACATAGTCAGTTTTAAAAATGAAATACATATAGTTATGTGACATTAAATTTTTGGTAGCTACCCTGAAAGAGGAGCGAATTAGAGGGTGTCAAAATTAGCGCATTTTTCGCAAGTCGGATAAGGTTTTTGCTCTCGGACAAACCGAACATCGAGTGCTGTACCACAGATAACTCATCATGATGAGTTATCTGTGGCTGTACTGACGACGTTTTGGTACAGCTTCGCCTTATTTCAAGGATTTACAGAATCATGATATTTTTGTGTATTAATGATATTTTGGAATATATGATACGATGAAAACGATTGTCGTATGTGCTATTGCATTTAATGGAACATACGACATTCGTTTTCTACGGCGACGAAATGCGAATACTGAACTGGGAGCTTTTCTTGCACGTAGCAGTTGGGCAGTTGGTATTTGCCTCTTATTTTTCCGTACGGTGAATTTTTTAATAAATCGTTGACTACTAGACCATCGAAAATAACAATTTGAATTCAAAATCATTTACACAAAAAGTTACGTTATTGGTGTGGTGGGGTATGTCATACCCCAATGAACTTTAGCGGGATGTGACTCAAATCTGGTGACACTTAAGTTGTTTTTAGATAGCAAATGTGTATGGTTGGACTGTTATAAACAGCTACTAGAAGCAATAGTGCCCACATAAAACTGACATCCGTATTATTTACAAAAATACAACCTCTGGGGTATGGTATACCCCACCACACCAATGCCGGGTTAAGGATTTAAAAATGTTGGCAGAATATTACCGTCCTACAAATCAGCAAAAGCAATGTATAGTCAAAACTTTTGAATCTTACAAAATTAAAAGCAAAGAAAAATTTACCAGCTATCTTAAAAGAGGCAAAATACCCCCTCGTTTACTTGATGGAATTCTTCTTGGTGTTGCAATTAATTTAGAAAAGAAGAAAGATGTTGTTATACTATTGGAAACACATTATGGCCACCAGTGGTCAAACATTTCGGGGTTAGAATTTTAGACGAACAAGGAAATAGTTCCAATGCAACCTTATGTGACTGTTTGGAGGAGGACACTGGAATGAGGTGTAACACACTGTTGTTTTTTTCTAATATTTGAATAATTATATACTTTTGTAATACTTGAATGTACTTGTGTAATATAATGAAACTTATGCAATTCAAATAAAAACGATTTTATTTTTATGTTATTCACAGCAAAAAGCCACAATTCCAAACCTAGTTCATATCAAAACGCAACATCTCCATAGGGTTCATAGCAAAATGAAATAAATACTATGTATCGGACCAAAACGCAACATTTCCAAATTTGTTTTTTAAATAACTTTAAAATTAATTGCCAAATAAATAAATTTATTTATGATTTGCATTGTTCCTAGGAAACTATTATTCCACAACAACTATTTCAAACAATATATATATCCAACTGATTTTAATTAAATTTATTCGTTTATCTAAAAAATTGTTTTGGTGGAATTATTGCGTTTTGTTATGGACCTCCTCAATCAAAGCTCTAAGTACTCCAAAAAAGATCGTACTAGCATAGTGACAGCCAAAAATGTTTTTGGTTTTACATAGTACAGTATAATCTCGATAATTCGGACACTCGGTAATACGGACAACGCGGTAATCCGGACACTCATTTCTATTGTAGACTCTGTAATCCGGACACTCAATTTCTATTGTAGACTCTGTAATCCGGACACAGGGTCCGGTTTTTAATTGTCCGGATTATCGAGATTATACTGTATATTTTGACGAATGAGAAAGCAAAGTTTAAACAAAAATCTGAAATATTGTTTTCGTTTCTTCCTAATTCCTGCAGTGCGATTGTCAAAGTGAGTTTGTTCACTGCGGGTTGGACAAAAAGCTTTAAAGTATGTTAATTCAGAGAATTACGTCCGAACGCACATCAATGTTGTTGATGTTTTCTTTATGGTGTTTGCAGCGGCACACTGCGGCGAATAGTAGGAGTGCGCAAGTTGAAACGCAGCGATGGGTATTATTATGCCCCGAACACATAGCCAACGGCAGCGACACGAACACACCTGTCAAAGGATAGGATCAGAACGTTTCTATGGAGAATGTTCCTATCGTGAATTGTGCATAAATACATTGCATGAAGTTGTGCATAACATTTTTCTATCTACAACTTTGGTTATCAAGAGCAATCTTACCTACCTATCGAAATACGTTTAGAAAATTCATTCCAATCGGAACTGATTCAAATGTGGTGGGTTTAGTCCGACAGTCAACAAACCTCGATTCGTCGAAAGCAGACGACTGTGTAAAAGATGACTTTCGGTGCTAAGTTGAAATGAGAATGCAGCCGGTTACTTTTTTCTTGAAGAGTTCATTTTTATTTTGGATTCAATATTAGTTCATTTGTTTGGTATGTTTGTTCGTGTTTCCATGTAAGTACACTGCGTAGGCTTGTAAATATGCTACGTGTAAATGTACATATGTATGTACGTGTCTGTTTGTTGGTGTTTGTGGACGTGTCGTGTCGGTGTGCACAATAAATTGGATGAGTAAATTTAAAATGATCACTAGTTAAAGGTAATTATTTTGCGTTTTGCTTTTTTTGTCTTTTAAATTTTTTGTTCAGCTGGCTTATTACGTTCAGTAGAGTAGATTCTATAGCGGTACTATACCGTTACATATTTGTTATATCTTACTAATATTAATAGTTGTAATTCTATATATGTATGTATTAGACGCACCAGGCAGCCGACACTCGTTTTTTGTATATTTTTTTAGTGTTATCGCTAAACAGTTTTCGAATAATTTGTAGCAGAATGTATATAGTACATTGATATATCGTATTATATAGTCTCGTCGCTTCCATTTATTTTATCAATGCGAATAACATTAATTTCTTGAAATGTTGTTGTTGTTTTGAGTTGCTTTAAAAATGCACAATTTCATTATCTGTAGGATCTGATTTGAAAAATAAATAATAACTTAGAGCCATTAGTTATTCTTCGATAAATGTTAATAAATATGAGTTTCTGTTGTTAATTGTTATTATATTTGCTAAGGTACACATTTAAAAATATGCCTTGAATATGAAAATCGTTTTTACCTACACGTCGATTATGCGTTCACGCATTCGTATATCAACAGCAGTGCGCTCTACAAATTTCCTTTCCAAGACGTACATACCCGTATTTATTTATAGTTGTTGTAGTTATAATAGCCCTATTTACAATCTTGTGCAAATGGTGTAATACATTTTTTTTCACGATAGAATAAACAAGTTAAACTAAGTACGGAAAGGCTTCTCCAAAATTCTTTGCTTACGTATTCCAATTGGAATGATAGCAAGAATTTGCGTCTCCCAAAGAACATGATTGTAGTATTTTTTCAACCTCTTCGTTAGCATTAAAAATCAATTAGGGATAAAAACAAATATTGCGAGCGATGTTCTGGTTAAAACATAAAAATCAAATATGACATACAAAAACGGGCATATTCAACTAAATATTTTGAAAGTAAATTTCCGGTTACAAAAATGAACTTTTTGATACTTGTGACACTCTGACGAACTTCTTTTTGATCAGAAATTTAAACTGCAGCAAACCTCCCTGTTGAATGAGAACATTTGACGGCAACTGTCATTTTTCGTACTCGTACTGTCAATTTTCTTGACTCTCCATGCCTAGCCTACCGCACGGTTGTTCATTTGGACCAAAAGTGTGCCTTTTTATTTCACTTGGGCCCTTGGGTCGCTTATGTGTATTTAAGACTTTTTTGTATAAAAGTGTATAAGACAAAAAAATGACAAGCGTTTTGAGGGCCATCGGTAAAAATTTCTATATAAAAGTTATGTTTTGCTTTTATGTTAAAAAAAATTTGCAGAAAACATAAAATGGTCCTTCGTTTCCACCTTGGGCTTTTTTTTTGCAACATTTTGGTACACAAAATTTTAGGGGCAACCGTGGTCTACCTTGTTAATTGTATCATGTTGCAAACTAAACGGAAATAACCGATCACAATTGATGGGAAGTGAATGCCATTCAGTGCTGCCGTTTAAACATTTTTTCAGTAGCACTAATTATGATTTTTGGGTAGTATTTACGGACTTTGAGTAGTATACATACATATTTCCTTAATACTCGTAGTGTAAGAAATCACAAGGATTGATCAAATGACCTTTTAACTATTTGTTGTACCCAAATTAAATAAAAACTCAAAACACATTAACAATTTTATTTGTACAAAACTCAAAGTTATTTATACAATGCAGTCCAATTTCTTACAGAAATGTATTCAAATAAATGGTATAAAATTTTTATGTTTTTATTAAATGTATAATAAAAGCAAAGTTTTTGATGGCTCCTATATTTCAGCAAAATTTTCTCCCAGTAAACTTTTACAAGTCAAAATCGAATGAACAGTAGCATTTAGCAAACAGCTTCTTTTTTAAATTCAGTTTGGAAAACATACTCTCTGCTGTGGCGCTACTATTAGGAAACGCAATTATACTACCAATAAAGTGTTGAAGGAGCGGAAACATAAATTCATTAAGACTGTTTTTTTCCAAAAATTTAATTCGAAATTTCGCAGTGCCCTCCATTCCGCTTCTTGAGCTTTAACAATATCCTCTTTAATTGAATTTGAGAACATTTCAATCAGCGGGGCTAAACTGGGTGATACATTTTTTAAATTTATACTTTCCAAGCTGCATACTTTCTTCTTTAAAATGGCATTGAGCATACTTTAAATTTAATTTTTTTAATAATCCCACGAAATCGGGATTTGTTCCCAATGTGCGCTGATTAAATAAAAATGCCAAGCCCAAGAGAAATCGAACGAATTTATACACTTGTATCAGGATTTTTAATGATTACGAATTATATGTTTCATCTAAGTTTAAGTTGTCTGATTCTTCGACGTCCCAGCAACTATTTAATTGTCTTTATCACATTTCAAAAGATTCCTACAGGAATATGTAAAAATATTAGCTTATTTTGTATTTTAATACAGTAACATTACTTCATTATGATGTTCATTTTTGAGTACCACATCCTTATCGCATCGCGGTTAAAAAGGTGAAATTGTTACTTTTGTCGCACAACGGAGAGTTACCGACGAACTCTATTTGCTTGATTGAAAAAAAAATGAAACATACGGTAACACATGTGACAGAGTTCCCCAAAAACCAAGGATATTTGATTGGAAATAAAAAACGGCAACGTTAGTTGAATTTTCGTGCTTCGGCAATGTTCAGTTCGTACTACCTGTGGGCATAGTGAAATTAATAAAGTGTGCCAGATAGCAGGAACCCTCTCTTCATCGTACATTTATTTTCTGACAGTTAATGTCATTATGCTGACAAATGCCAGATTTCGTGCTGTATGAAAAAAATTAAAAAAAAATGTTTGTTTGAAAAACGAAATACGTTCCGCACCACAACCGACACCAAAAACGCAATTACATGCCAGAAAAAACGTGCTCTCCCTACAAAAAAAAAAACGCACGGCAATGCAGTTTCTATGTTTTTGTAACATAAAATACATTAAATTTTAAATGCAACTATGTTTTTTACAGACCTGCAATTTGTTTGCCCTTAGAAAGGTATTTACAGTACATATCAGTGCTAAAAAGGTAACAAGTCGGTATGGTGAAAAGGTTTTCTTTTGATTTATACAAATGTCTCTGCCATATACGCGCATATAAATATATATTTTTTGGAGTACTGAAAGTAAATGTTAAATTTTGTGCTAGTTTAGGGACAACAAAAATAAAAGTTATTCGAACTGACACAAATAAATTGACACATTGACAATTGCTACTCAGAGAAATAAGTGTACGTAATTTTCCTGGTACACTTTATTGATTTCACTATGCCTGTGGGTAGTACGGTGGTACGGATCATAAAATAGTACTACTTTCGGCAGCACTGATGCCATTGCACAGGTTTGCTATCTCATAAGCTCAAGATTGTGAATAAGGCTGATATATTTCAGCGCAAATGCTTATATACACTGGTGGCAGTTCTCATAAACTCACCTAAATCTGCTTGGATTTTGTTACATTTTCCTTAAAAAAATGATTCAGTTAAAGTAGTTTTACTTAAATATTTATTGGAAAATATAGTCTATAAGAACTAAAAGAAGAAATCGCAATTAATTAACTGTTCTACCAATTTATTTATTGTTTTCATAAAAATGGCACAACTTGAGGTGGCAATTCACTTAGACTCAGTACATAAAAAATATAAAATTGCGTAAAGTAAACATGTTTTCATAGCTCAAGGTACTCTAAAGAGTTTTTTTTTTAAATAATTTGTCCATTTCCCATTATGATTGAAGATATTTTAGGCACACATAAAATAAGATTCAGAAGAGTTTGTGCCGGTATGCAAGCCTAAACCTATTCAATCGTTTTTTTAAAGTCAATTTTTGAATAAAAATGTCGTTCTTTTGCGTAAACACCTCGAGCAAGAACCCAAAGGTACTCGACGTAATTTAAGTCATGGCCAATCAAAAATTTGAACATTTTTGTCCTTGAAAAAGCCCATTGTTTTTCTAGAACTGTGAATTGCAGCATTATCCTGCTGAAAAATAAATTCAGGCCCACAAAGTTCTTCTGATTATTATATTCTCAGTAAATGTAGAAGTTAATTTTTTCAGAAACCCACGCAAGTTAAGTCGTACCATAAATGGCATACCCGGCCCAAACCATTATATCACCACCTGATAATGTCGGCTCATACAGACTTCATTTTAAACCAACTTATTGAGCTAAAAGTATTAAAAGCCGTCAGTACTATCTAAAATGAACCGTTTTTGTCACTAAACAAAACTGTTTACAACTGTTCACGCTTTTAAATAGCTTCTCCGCGAATTCCATTCTTTTGGATTTAAGATCATGAGTCAAAGGGGGTGTTTGAGGCGTTTAGTGCAAGCATCACGATTTGAATTTTGTAAAATTTGTCGAACATGTCGGAGCTATGTAGACAGATCGATTCTGCGAACAAACTCCGTCGACATCAAGTTTTCTTTTATTCTCAATGCCATTATCACACGTTTTTGCCTTACGATAATTTTCGTGTTTCGGTCACATCTTACGTTTTTCCCCATAAGATCCGCGTAATTTTAAATAATGACACACTGGTGTCTCATACCTGTCTATTTTATCCAATATTTCCCGTATCGAAAACTCTTATTGATTGAATGCATTAACTTTCCCCTTTTCTTCAGGTGGCAATTACTTTCCTCTTGGTATTTTCACAGGCTTGAAGAAAATAAAAATTGTACTGTTTTAATAGTACAAAAATCGATTTATAGCTTACAGCTTGTAAAGGCATAACTTACCTCAAATTACTTATATTTTTGTTTCACTGATCAATTTCAATCGGTGAGTTCCACATTTCAACTCTGAGAAAACGCTAGTCGCTCTGAATGTTTTGCACGATCACGCAAACCATAAAAGAGTGCATTATGGTACACCTGCCGTTACTTACAGCAAACTATTGAAATGTAAACTACAACCTTTATTTGTTTTTTAAACCATCTCCTCTACTCCCACAAAACTTTTCATACCTTAAAGTGAGTTTATGGGAATTGCCACCAGTGTACCTACATGCTACATGTCACGCGGGTGGCCACTGCGGCTGGTATGGGTAGGGTATACTTAGGTCGAGTTGTACATTAGCAGACTTGTGGGTATTTCCCGTTTGATTTTGACTCTCATAAAGTAGCCGGATGTTAGTTACTATAAAGTTAGCGTTTTATTATTGAGAGTGTAACTCTTAGTATTACTCGCCGCTGCTATGCATCTGCAACGATAACGTTTCTATTGGTCTATAAAGTAAGGTATAAAGTACGAGCATGTGAATATTTTGTGTACTATTTTTGTAGTTTGAGTAAATGCTTCGAATCGTTAAGGTACGATTTCCGTTCTGCCTTCGATAGGTGTGTGTGTTTGTGTATTAGCGGGTGGTTATTTCAATTCTCTTACGTTCTCTAGTTTTCTATTTATACACCTTGAATAGGTCAAGTCATAGTCTTGCTACAGCCTATACGAGAGTAATAAAATAGAGTTTGCCTAAATTCAATATAGAATATTCGAGTGTTATTTTCATATAATGTACATGTAAATATTTTCTTTGGTCTATCGTAGTTAATCGTAACGTGTTCAATACGCGTTTTCAGAAGTTGACGTAACAATTTGGGGCTTGGGCAAAGCAACAACTTATCGCAACCATAGTTAGCTACGGTATGCGTTGAGAACGAATAAATAAAGATTAGAGTAACCCGACAGCTCCATTTCTTCATGGTCGAGTTGTCCTCGAGTCCGTGGGAAGGTTGCGTTCCGTTTATTAACATTACATTATTAGATAAACAAATTAGGTAAGCACACTTATCATAATCCTAAAAAGCTGGGCACTGTGCCAATTTGGCATAACAAAAGTGTCGTAAGCCATTTATAGAGCTTTCAAGATCTATAAAGATTGTCATTAAGCTTTCAATACTCTTTATCCGTACGATATTTTTTACATATAGCGTTATATTAGATTTTCTTGCAACGACTACTCGTTTGAAAATATTGACTGTGCTTTGCTAAGCATTCGCGTTTTGGTTTTGTTAAGAGGTTTTTATTTTTTTGTATAACATTTAGAATTAGCGTAAAACAATGTAAAATTGCATTTGACTTGTGCTATCGCTTTTGCTATTTACTTTTTGGATCTAACTGTGTAAACGAGTTTAGGGAAGTTAAAAGGTACTCATTTTTGGAAAATATATCTAGCATTGTTTTTAATTATTTGACGAATCAATCAATAATAAATTTTGATATTTATTGAACTTTTACAATTAAGGGACTGCAGCAATCGTTGATGAGTTAATGATTTGAGTTAATGATTTACATTTGATTAGTTTTTAGTCAAAGTTATGGGCTTTGTATTTTTTTGCTATAGTAACATCTTTTTTAAGGTATATAAAATAGAAGTCGAATTTCTATTTAAAAAAGAAATTGTCGAGTAGAATTGATACTGAAAGTATTGAGCACTCGATTGTCGTAAGAACTGTACACATTTCTAAAAAACTGTATTCTTGAAAGTATCGAATTATGCAAAAGTCGATTCGGAGTAGTTAAAAGCAGTTAAGAGTAATCGAAAGTACATGTATTGGATATCGAAAATGACTCAATATCGATACTTATATTCAGTATCGAAATATATTCAGCATCGATACATACTCAGTATCGATACTTGTATTTAGTATTGAAATGTATTCAAAATCAAAAAGTTCTCAGTATTGAAATTTAAAAAGGTAACATGGAAGAGTACTAACGATCGAATGCTGTTTTGGATTAATTAAAAAAGAAACTTGAAACTGAGAACTTTTTGTTTATGAATACAAGCAGCGCGTCAAAAATCTTTAAGAATCCAATTAATAGAATTAATTACTTAATAGAGAGCTGCATAAATCCATTTATACTCGATGCCTTCACGTGCAGTTTTAAAAACGGAACACGTATCCGAAGAGAAGCCGAAAAAAGGTACTCATTTTTCGGTACCTCTAAATTGTCGAGTAACTGCACGTTGTTACTCGACGCTGAGCGAGCAGCTTCTCGTTGCGAATCGACGCTAGCAGACTTCCTTCTCGTTGCTACGCAATTACTCGCGGAAGCTGTCGAGTATGTCGGAAGGTTTGAACTGCATGAGGAAGCGCAAATGCTCGCGGAAGGTGTCGAGTATGTCGGAAGATTTAAAACTGCATGAGGTACCGCAAATACTTTGTGAAGTTTGAGTTGAATGTGCTTCAAAGGAATGTTGCAAAGCATTGCGCGCATTGCGCGAAGCATAATTTTTTGTATTTTATATTTGTTTAGTTATTTTTAACGAATAATATGAACAAATATATGTTATTGTAAATATTAATTTATAAAAAACCTTTCCCTTCCCACATTAACAACATTCATTGATTTCAGCTTCCACGCGTAATCGCTCGAACTTTGATTACAGGATGATAAATGAATAAATAAATAAAATAACTAATAAATAAATATTTTAATTTTCATTTATATTGATTTAAAAATATTTAATTACAATAAGTATTGAAAAATTAATAATACATATAACTATAATAAATAATATAACTATATTTTAAGATTTTAAATCAATTTACTGCAATGCAGTAACTGCATAAACATAGCAAAAACCTTCACAACGCCATTAGCAGCAGCAATATCTGGTCTGCCGTTGGCCTTGAAGCTGAAAAAATTCTCGAGCTTCCGTAGGAAGGTACCTCATACTCGCGGAAGTTTTGCTATTATGTTCCTATTTTTACATGTTCCTATTTTATCATGTTCCGATTTTTCGGCTTCCGCTTTTTCGCGGCTTCCTTCTCGTTGTTATCCGAAATTCTGTGCTTCTCTTCTCTTCTCTACGCGTGAGCGGGAGAGCGAGTAAGAGCAGTATACATACTCGACGGCGATCGAGTAAGTGAAGCATACGTATCCGACAACAAACTTCTCATGTGCAGTAAAAAGGTATCCGATGCAGCTCTCTATTACTTAAGTATCAATTCTGCCCAACTCTAATAGAAACCACTAAAATGGCTAACAAGTATTTAAATTAAAAGTTTCAAAGCTCAATTGTGTATTTCATTTACTAGTAGGTATTCAGTAAAACCAAAATTAAAATTAATAACAAAATGTAATTAGTAAATTGTACAATGTTTTTTGCTCAAAAATCTATTAGAAGCATTTTTACATCAAGTACGATAAACACCCTTAACGCAGGGAAGTTTTTTCGGAGGTAAGTCACTAACTAGCGAATAGTTACAGTGTGAATACGTATACGTACAACATTTATGGCGAAGTGACAAGCCACCGCGTAAAGCGTCCGAAGTGGGTCATATTCTGACCGGTGCGACACCGTCAATGCTGATTTTGTTCATAAAATGCGCGTATCGTACATTAAGACACTTCTAAAACTATCAACCGACCATTGTACACTCGAGTATAAAACACGACTAATTGGCTGATTTTTTGTTTGCTAGTCTTAGGCTTTAAAAAATGTAAAATGCTAATACTAAGAGTACAGTAACAATGATATAATAAGTACAGTGTTTTGTTAAACTTTGTGACGTATGTTAACTTATGTTGAAGCACGTTAAATCAGTTAAAAATGTTTGGAATAATTTTACATTTGCTCACTATCATTTGAATAATTTGTGTGTGTGTTTGTGATTGTGTGGGTTTTTTCGAACGAACCTCAAACGTGTTCTGCGATTGTTGAATGCAGGGGCGAACATTACAATCGCGAAACGTTTAAATTCACAAATAGGTATTCTCACTTTCGGAAAATGTGTCGATAATATTTGCCTTAAAGTTTTACTAGTACCAAATTTTCAATAAATTTAGTGACTATGTATACTCAGAGACGTGTGGTAGGTAAAAATCTGTGTTTCCTTAAAGTTTCGCTTGCTTCTGAGAATGTTCAAAAGTGATTACAATGCAATTAAGATAGGTAGTACACAGAATTTGTGGAAAAAGTATAATTTACTGAAGAGTTTCGAAAGGTGTAAGAAGAAATGGGGCAGAGAATTTGTATGATTCGGTACTTTGGTCCGATATTTAACTATTTTTTTAGACAGTGGACAGCTTTAGCTTTGATTGTATATAAGGTTTACAGGAGGCGCCACCTATTTGTGGCTTAGTGTGTTGAAAAGGTATATCCTTTCCAGGCGAAATTTCATGACATTTGGCTCACTGGAAGCGAAGCTATTGCGTCTCAAGTGACAGTATGTTTGTGTTGTCGGCACAAAAATGAACTTTGAACAAAGAGGCAGTATAAGGATTGGTTTTAAACTTGATACAAATTTTATTAAACCTTTTCAATTGGTGAACCAAGTTTATTGTGATGGCAAGGTTTACGGGTGGTATACGCGATTTCATCAAAACTGTGAATTCATCGAAGAGCAGCTAACATTTTCATTCAATTTCTTGAAATTGGATTCAAACATTTGGCTACCCAAAACTACGTGCGCACAAGTTGACTGCTGTCATCTCATCGATAATCACTTGTGATCGATTTTATACCCAAATCGTATTTTATCCATCAATCATGCCCCGTATTTACCTGTTTCGGCAACGTGCGACTTTTACGGATATAACAAAATGCATTTTCCGTTGAAAGGGTTCTGCGGACGTAACTAGAAGGCATCTGAACAGCTTGTGCCGACGCCCTGAAGGACTATGCAAAATACTATTCTGAGCCCTAAGGGAACTACATTGAATAAAAAAATTGGTTTTGCAAAAAATTGTGTTATTATTAAAAAAAAGGCATGTTTACTTTGGAACGCATTTTGAATTGAATAACAAAAAAGAAACAATTAGTAATAGTTACTTTTTATGAGTGCTGATCAGAAGTGATTTAGTTATTGATGACTTATTTACTTATTAAATTGAATGCACCTTCGAGGCTGATACTTGATCTACATATGTATTCACAGCTAAGACAGCTCAATAGCATATTTAGGCTCGTCAGGTCCATTGAGGTACAATGGGATCTGTTCTTTCTTCTAGGATTCTAACAAAAAAAATCATTAAAACTGATAGCAGAACTTTGAAGTAAACCAAGATATTTCGAGAACTAAATAAATTTACAAATTGTTAAATATAATGAGGATAAATCATGCAATCCCCAAAATGTCTGTTTAAGGCAGAAGGTTAGGTTATGTGAATGGCGGCCGCTGAGCGAACTAGTTGTAGCTTACTATAAAGCGAAATATGTCGCATAAAGGCAGCTTTGCTACATCCCTCAGGACATCAAAGAAATAGCAGATGGAGTTTGTGCTTGTTAGCGAGCACAGGACAGCTGCACACGGTTTGTGTTTCCTCCCTGTCTGTGCAGCTTCAGCAAAACGCATTAGAAACTAGTCTTAGTATCTTACAGAGCCCTGTGAGGACAGCAACATCAATTTGGTTCTTTTTATTTTCGGAAAACTTGCCACGCTACTTGTCCTTCGCTATTCTCCTATTATCTTATTTAAATGAATAGCACAATATTTCGAAATTCTTCTTTTCAACCATTTATATGTCTACATTTAAACTATGTAAGGGATTTCATATTAATTAAAAAGGAAAAAACTTAAGGAAAACCAAATTAAAACTGGGTAAAAATAAAAATATTGTGAATTTATTGACCAATTCTGGTCACGCTGCCATATTTCGCGTTGCGGTGATAAGAAAAAAAGAAACTTTGATTCTCTAAAAAAGTGTGCGGGCCAGAATTCTGCGTGCGCTACTGACCTAAAACAAAATACCTACAACGGGGTCCTAAAGCAAAACGTTTCTAAACTTTAACACAAAAAGAGCTGAGCAGGCTTTACTTTTAGGAAGAAGTTAATGTTCTATGTCAGGGTTCTATGTCTTTCTAAAAATCGAATTAGTAGCTAAGATGTTACACACTGTAGTCTAAATAATTAAAACAATTAATAGTAGTATTAATTAAATTAAATGTTGTTAATATCTATAACTTGCACCATTAGCATTATTTCTAATAATATTATTATTAGTTAATTAATTAATTAAAGAGTTTAAGTTCGTTTTTGATGGTTGCCTGGAAAAGTGTATACTATACATTTGTGGATGGAACTACAGGCACGTAGATCTGTACTAGCTATGTGGTCGAATTTAGTTGAAGTAATTACTTATCGTCTAAATCTACTAATAGTCCAGTCAAATACGACTTTGAAGATTACGAAAATTCCCATTGAGCTAAAAATTGGTATGAATGTTCAGAATACTATTATAAATGAATTGTGAAAAGTCCCCATCCTTGTGCATCCCTTGTGCAAAAAATTTTATTGATGGTGAAAGTTTGCAAAAATAGGTTTTTCGCGTTTTTAAGCTAAACGGTGAGTTTCACAGCAAAAATAGTTCAGACAAAAATTGTAGATCATCCGATTCTCTACAAAAAAGTATCCACACTTTTTTTCATAAGTATTGCCATTTCCGTGATATAGCGGTTGAAAGAATTGAAAAAAATATTTTATTCGTAATATGCACGTTAATGTACTTTTATATACATTTTTGAACCGTTATACGAGTAAACATATGAGTCCCTATGTCTCATACATACAAATTATAAAATTCTTAGAATATAAATGAACGTCAAAAACTCCGCCCCTATTTTCATTTAGTCGCATGGCCTTGAGTAACATCTGTCTTCCATTCAATTGTCAGCATGGCGATGCTCGTATACCTGCTACGTTTCAAAGGTCATATACTCAACAAAATACTGTTAGTCGTAAGCATTCCTTCGTAGTGACAACTCGTGGCTATCGCTTATATTTTGTAACAAAGTTTGTGCATTTTACTGTTTTAACACTAGAATGCCCGACAATCTGACCTACCTAAAATGGCCATATTTAGGAATTTTGACTACAATATTGTTTACTGACTTTTTTTAATTTATTGGTTTTTAAGTAGCAAATATGAATGAATGCACACGAGACTAAAATAAAATCATTTTTATGTTTTTATGCTTTACAAAGTAAATTCATTTTAATATAATGGCGTACTTTACACATAAATGGAATGAAATTTGGAATTTCAAATTTGTGAATGAATTTTGTGAGTAAATTTTGGATTGAAAAACTTGGGAATTGCCATAACCTACTATGGAATTTTTTTTTAAATATTTGCAATTATTTGAAATTTTCATATTTCGCAATTGAGGATGCATATTTTTCTATTAATCAGTAAGATTTGCTTAAAATTTTATATAGTAGTCAAAATGACTACAAAAATGTTGCAAAATTGGGGTAAACAAATTTTTTACAATATTTTTAATTTATTTATTCCATTTAGCTTTTAAATTTAATAAAAGTCACGTAAGATATTTTTTTTTAGAAAGCGATGCAATACAAGTTATTTACAATAAAATACCTCAATGTAGTCAATATGACTACCTTGGGCCAGAGCTGTTAAAAAATCAATCAATCAAATGCGAATTAAATCAGTTGAAGTCACAGTCAATGACTTCAATTTTTGATTGCAGTCTTTGACTAACGTTTTGACTAAAGACTAAAAATTTGAAGTCTGAAGTCATTTCTGTTATTCTGACTAATTAGTCATTTGGTGAAGTCACTTAGTGACTTCATTTTTCAGTGAAGTCACTAAATTAAGATCA
Organism: Melieria crassipennis; assembly: GCA_963668005.1. NCBI lineage: Eukaryota > Metazoa > Arthropoda > Insecta > Diptera > Ulidiidae > Melieria > Melieria crassipennis. The sequence goes on along the minus strand of OY764963.1, from coordinate 30,952,907 downwards.
GCGCTTTTTGAAAAATATTTGAAATCAGAGCAAATTACAAAAATTTTACTGTTATCCCTAAATAATTTCCAATAATTTGCAATAATATCAGGAAAAGTTTGTGTTCTAATTGAAGTCTACGAATTGGGCGCGTTTCATCAAAACCCTGTTTCTTTAATAATGGTTAAATAAATTCAAAAAGTGATAATTTTGTATTTTTCCATATATATTAAATAAGTTTTCTGTATTTGAAACATATTGATAAAAAAAAGTAAACTAGCTCTAGAACTCTAACAAAGAGGCGTGGCGACTTCAAAAGTCGTGTGCACACTTCTTAGGCAAGTCTGTCATGTTTTAAATACCAAAAAGTAATATCGAGACACAGGGTAAAATTCGGGGTCGAAAGGGTTAACAAAATTAAAATTGAAATAATTCATTCTAACAAAAGGTAGCAATCAAATGAATGTAAATTCATTTAAACGACATGATTTACTTTTAACAATAATAATTTTTCGAAATTTTTGTCCGAAAGGGAACCTCGACGAGGCGTATTTAATAGTTTTGTAAACGAAAATAACCGTTCCTCGGCAGCTGAAGAAGGTATCGGTGTGTTATATTTTAAATACGCTTTTTTAATTGTTGGATAGCGATTCAGCATTGTTATCGATGAAGACTTATCAACCATGGAACGAGAAGTTTCCAGCGATAACTCATCTAGAAAAAATTATATAAAATCTGTATTAAAAACCTGTTGAATATATTGATTTATTTGATATTACCTGTTGATGAAAAATCAAAAAATTGACTACCGCCTACGCACTCCGTCAATGCATTTAACGAATGTCAAGCATAAAGTGAATTGACTTAGGGTCGCTGGCTTTAGCTTAACTGCAAATGACTTCAAATAACTTCAGATGACTTCAATTGACTTCATTTTGATATTGCAATTAAATGATTGCAATCAAATGACTAGCAAAAAATGAATGTAAAAATGAAATTATTCATAAATTTTTAGTCTGAATAATGACTTCATTTTTTTATTCTTATTCATTGAATACAAAAAATGAATGCACTCTTTTGCCAAAAAATCAACTGACTAATTATTCGCAAATGATTGCATTCTTTAACAGCTCTGCCTTGGCCATTCTAGTGTTAAAAAAAAATGTCGCAATTCTGCTTTATTTGTAGTCATTTCAGTCACTTTGACTGAAACTGGAGTTGTTACTGTTGATCGCGGCATGAAAGCATTAATTGATGCAAGTATTGAAAGAGGTGATGAGTTTTCGGAGTACCTGAAGGACCAGACATCTGTAAAAATTCATGTGCAGTGTCGAAAAAATTATACTCGAAAAAGTAGCATTGATGCCGTGAAAAGACGGCGCCAAGAAGAAGAAGCTGGTTCATCAAAAATAAGTCCTCCTCGTACTAGAGCACGAGTAAGTGCACGAGCTACATTTAGCTTCAATCAGTGTTGTTTATTTTGCGGCAATAAATTAAATGAAGAGTTGGAGAAGAAAAAAGCACTGCAGTACCGACGTACGATTTTTAAAGTGACTACACTTTCGTTCAAAGACAGTATTCTAACTACTATAGCTAAAACTCGTTCTGATGATGTAGCTAAAGCTGTTGCTGCTCGAATTGAATTTGAATATGATTTAGTCGCTGCCGAGGCTAAGTATCATAACGATTGCTACAATTCTTTTTTGAAACCGACCACTGGGAGTAAAGTCGGTCGTCCTCAAGCTGAAGCTACAAATATGGCGATGAGAGAAATATTTAAGTATATTGAAAATAACGATGATTGTCAATTCACATTACACGAATTGAAAAGTATTTGTAAAAAATCAACAATATGTAGATAACAGAACCATTAAAATGCGATTGAAGTTGGATTATGGTGATAAAATTATTATTACAGAAAAATCAGGATCATTAACATTCGTATGTTTTATTGATAGTCACCATGATAACAAGTGCAATTAGCTTGTCTTCCCCCAACCTCTGCTGCTGCTCAACAACATCTATTCCGGGTATATTATCAAGTTCAAGTGTGGCTTGGTAATAAAATGGATCCAGAAGACTGGGGTTGGAAGTTAGTTGACAATGCATTGGAACCAATTCATACGTCACTCCCACTTGCACCAGAAAAACTCCTTAACACCATCTTTTGCAATTGCAAAAAAGGTTGCAATTCTAAATGCGGCTGTAAAAAGGTGGGACTGTTTTGTTCGTTAGCATGTACCAATTGTCAAGGACAGTCGTGCTCCAATGTTGAATCGATACTAGATGAGGATAATTACGATATCAGTGATGAGACATATGATGCATCACTTTTAGAACATATTTGTATCCAGCAGGAAGATGAAGAAAAAGAAGATGAAGAAAAATAAGAAGAAGAAAACGAAGACAGTACACTAGAAGTTCCATTGGATTATTATGAATCCGACGATTTGATATGATCCGATTTTTCCAAATTATTTTTTCATTTATATATTACATAATTTACACAGCTTTCATAATTTTCAATACTCAAAATTTGAATTCAAAAGGATCACAATAGATCGTGGAATAGGCCTACCGGTGAAACCACGATAAAAAAAAGCGCGAAGCACACTACCTCATAGGTGGTGCGGAAACGTGTGCATATTACGAATAAAATATTTTTTCAATTCTTTTAACCGCTATATCACGGAAATGGCAATACTTATGAAAAAAAGTGTGGATACATTTTTTGTAGAGAATCGGATGATCTACAATTTTTGTCTGAACTATTTTTGCTGTAAAACTCACCGTTTAGCTGAAAAACGCGAAAAACCTATTTTGCAAACTTTCACCATCAATAAAATTTTTTGCATAATGGGGATTGATGGGGACTTTTCACAATTAATTTATAATAGCATTCTGAACATTCATACCAATTTTTAGCTCTATGGGAATTTTTGTAACCTTACTTCTATTTTAAGGACTAATTTGACTGGACTATAAAACAGAATCTTAATCGCCTAACGATTAAAAAAAATAAAAAATTGAAATGATCGTTAAAGTTTACCACTTACCTATTTTTTAAATAGTTTACAAATATGGGAAATGTTGCTTCAGATTGACCTTTAAAGAAAATCAGGTACCGCGCTTGGGGCTAGTCAGTGTGTTAGTGTTATGATTAGATAGCTGTTTCTACTAAACTCATTGTTATGTGTAGTATATAAAAATTTTATATGCCACGTAACTACGTCGGGCATTTTAAAAATTTATAAATATTTCCAAGATCACAAGTGATTGAGTACAAATCTCAAGAGGACTCGTTAACAACGTAAGGGATTGAATCGTTTCGCGAAAAGTTGTTTGGAAATCAAATTAAAATTCGCTTTGCTAGAGTTTATTTTTTTAAATTATTCTTTATCACTGATCAATAATTTAAAATATAGCCTATTAAAACACGACCTTTTCACACCGCATTGACTGCTAAAAGTTGTGCTAACGTTCCGTTCTAGGAAGAAAATTATCACTTTGCCGAAATACATATTTGTTAGTGCTATTGCGGGGATAACTAAACGAACTACATAGTAATAAAAATCAAAAATTCGTAGTGATTGACGCACACACTGTAGTCTTGTCGTTTGGTATGCGGAAGATTTGTGATTAGTGTTGGCAATCCTGCACAAGTAAAGTGAACTATGCGGTTACATAATTTTTAACGATTTGTTAGTGAAATTCACACAGTCGAACTTCGTGGTGTTGGCGCCACACATTGCAAATTAATTAGCCAGCTGCTAAATTAGTCAATTAATTCAGCTTTAGTTTCATAGTATTGCTTTTAGTTTTCGATTTTGGCTTTGTTTTCGTATTTCTTTGCTTTAAAAACTTTAACCCTTTTTAAAAAACGTTTATTTCTTGGAACAAAAATGAGCATAAATAAGAATGTAAATGAAACTAAAGCAAATAGAACGAAAATAAAAAGGGTAATCGCATAATTGCTGCATTTTATTTTATTATTTTTGTCAAATAAGTTGTATTGCACATCATTTGTTTTTTGTCTTCATTCTTCGTCCAATGTTTTTTGTTTGTAAACAATGTCCTAATAAAATTAACGCTATCTTTACTGTGACTAAAAATAATACAATTCGCAACCCGAAATCGGGCTCGTGTCATAAGCGACTCTAAACTATACACAATATGCAAAGGGCTTCCGCCCGTCGCGCACGCGTACAATACAAATAAATACAATATTGCTTCCTTGTTCATTAAAATCGTTTTTGTCTTTTACAGCGCACACAAATGAGATACACTCAAACTGAATGTTCCTTGTAATATCAACATTAATGAAATTAAAAAAGAACGAAAAAAATTAAAATAAAACTGCGTTCTCTGTGTTGTTCGGTTGCCGCTGCACCGCTCATGGATGCACTGCACAGTGGTCCACGCCCCGGTTAGGGCGTAGTCTTGCTGTGCCGCAGCCTCCTCAGCCGCATTACGTCGCGACGTCGCCCACTTGGCGCAGCTTATGCGACGAGGGGCACGTAGTCCGTGTTCAAGTACGAGAATCCCACAAATTCAGTTTGATCCAAATTCATCATGAATACTTTATCCGTTGGGGTGAGGTCCGTTTTCTCCGATGTGAATTGCTTGTCGAAATTGGATACGTCTTTGCGATGTTTCTGTCGGGTTTTGAGTTTGTGGATGTGTGTTTTTTTATTGGACCGGTTGTTGTTGTCGTGTGGATATTTAAAGATATTTTAATTAAAAGCGCACATTAAAAATTCAATTTCGACTTAGGCTAACGCTCAGTATTTACGGCGACTGATGCAGCTGTATTTAATTTTTGCATTTCATTGAACTGGTGTGTGAGCGGGTGTGTGTGTGTGTGTGTGTGTGTTTGGTACTTACAATTTTTGGCTTGAACGGCGGTTGTACTTCACGGTTTTCGATTTTCTCCCAGTCGATGCGCCGAAAGAACGGATGGAGACGCACGTCCTCTTCACCTGTGGCTCCACAACCCAGACGTTTACTGGGCTGTTTGGTGAGGAACTAAAATAAAGCCGATTTGAGGTTAAAGTCAATGCTAAGACAAATGAAAAGAAGGATAATACATGTTATGAAGAAAAATTGCGGTACGAAAGGAATGAGACATAAGTAGCTCGGAACCGATTGGAAAGGCATAGACAGTTTCGTTCCTACAAATGAACCAAATGAACCAAAAGTGGCAACCGTGGTTCAGTAATGTTAATCTGTTGTTAATCTTGTTGAAGGTGTGCAGAGAGAGTTCGAGTCGTGGTAATTTATGATAAATTAGTACTATTTAGTTTACTCCCACCAAGGCACTAATTGACGTTAAATAATGTTTCTTTTCACAATCTGCAAACAAATGTTTACTTTGTTTACAATTATTTACTTGATGTTGACTTTCGAACACTAATAAACATACATACGTTGCATTTTTTCTGACTTTGAATAGATACTTTCTCCAAGTCTGAAGTCAATGGGCCCAATAAATCACATTTCGATTAACCCTTTTGTGACCTCGTCAGATTTTAATGAACAATTTAAAATTACTTGTGTAATTATTTCTCAATTGAAGTGCTTTCACCGTATTTGAAGTGAATAGGCTCATTAAATCATGTTTCCTTATACAAACCGTTAACACATGGTTGATCCTGTTAGATTTTGATTTTCAAAGAAGTGAAAAACACGTATGAATTGTGTTCGCATTTGAAGCACTTTTACTAAATTTTAAATCAATAGGCCCATTCATGTGTTTTTGTGCAATTTCTCTAGACAAAGTTCTTAACCCATCTGTGACAACATCAGATTTTGATTTTCATAAACTGCAAAATACTGAAATTATTTTTGATTGGACTATTTTCACCAACCAATAAATAGGTTCGTTAAATCACGATGCTCCATATAACACCGTAACCTATTTTTCGTCCCTTTAGACCCCTTTAGACGGTTTAGGCTGCGCGCTGATTAATCAGTCAGGCAGGACAAACAATTATATATACAAGTATATATATTATTTAATTTCGAGATAGTTTCATTCACAATTTGCAAGTAATTTTCGCATTAATCAAGAATGTGCCATGTAAGAACATGGTATTAGTTATAAATAGAAATTTGCATTCGTGCAGACTGGTACAGAAAACAGCAAATACATTCTGCCAATTAATAACCGGAAATTGTTAAATGAAACAAAAAATCTATTTGTTTATAAACATTGTTTTTGTGGCCTTTGATGTGGTCTTTTTTGACGAAACACTCCAGCGACAATGTCAGTAATTTTCTGTCCTCGAAACACTTTAAGTAGATGCTTTCCGTTATGTCCGTCAGTTCCTTTTACGAATTTTTCTTTGTAGCTTTAATTCAGTCAAAAGGGATGTATGTAGTATTCGTCGACCACACACGGGGTCACACGGGTAGAGATTTGACAAAAACGTGATTTTATTTTTGTTGCTTTAGGCGATTGTGAATTGTGGTAATTTAAAACCTACTAAATGATGCTGATTTTCTAAGCTTCACGCTAATTGTTTTAATTTACTTAACCGTGTTTATGAATAACCTCCTGTTTTTATTGCTATTTTTTGTAATTTTCGTTTTTGAAACTTAAGTCCAGCTTAAGTTAATGATATTTTATATAATTCAGTCTATACGAATTTTTTGTTCATTGACTTGGAAATAAATAAATAACATTGAGTACAAAAAAATTAAACAAACAGACTCATGAGACCCTAAGCAAAACATTATTAACGTTAACCTTTCAAAGTATACTCATAATTTCTTGGTGTTTTACAGACTTTCACAGAATGTCCTTCTCGATCCTTTTCATTGTCTCTGAAGGGGGTAGTCAGGTAGATTTTTTTAAAAAAATTGAAAAATTTTTTTTTCTTAGGAATCATGTAGAAACCTTTCTTTACCTCGGATAGTATCCGAAAGTGATTGAAAATGAGATTAGCTGTAAGGGCTCGCGCGCTCGAATCGCACACCTGGCGCGTGAAGTAGATGCTGTTGTTTTGAGCTGGCTGACACGATTACGGCCGATCTACTGCAGAAAAGGTTTGGCTATCGCGTGAACTACCATCATTATTGTCCATTTCTATGTAACAACGTTATGACACAATTATTAACAAAAAACAAGCAAAAAAAGAGGAAATAACTTTACAATTGCACTAAATGTTTATTTATTAATATTCTTTTACAGTTATAGTTCAAACGAGAGCCATTCATTTGTACTTCAAAATTAAATTTCTTTGGTATGTTTCGGATCATCCAAAATGGAGAAATCGTGTCACCCAGATTTCCAAATAGCGTCTTCCGGTCGCCCATATCTCCCCCGGATATAAACGAAAATTTATAAAAAATATAAAAAATTTTGTTCATTACTCAAAACTATGTACAATAACATATAAAAAAATTTTTAATGTGGAATAAAAATTTGTATGAAAAAAAATTACTTAAAAACATGGTCGGTTCTACCTCACTACCCCTTAAATGATAGAAGATACGGCTACTAAAATGCCATTCAACGTAAAATTGACTGAACTTTTGAAACGTGCAATCGGAATTGAATAAAATGTGAGTTGAAAGGGTTAGATTTATTTATTAAAAAAAAAACATGATTTTAAGTTTCAAAACACGAATCTATATCTTCCAGAGCAAGAGCGAATATCGCCTTTTAAACTACAAAGCTGAGTAAAACTTGATGTAAGTACGTATGTAAAACTTGTGGTTGACATTTTCGTGCACTTACCCCTTTACATGCTTCTTTGGCCTCCTTGCTGAGGCTTTTCGGGTACGAGACATTGTGGTCGGTAATGGCAGCAAAGAGTTCCTCCTCGTCCTCGCCATCGAAGGGCGGCTGTCCGACAAGCATCTCGTAAAGTAAGACGCCGTATGCCCACCAATCGACAGACTTGCCGTAGGGTTGATACAGAATTATCTACAAGCGGGAAATATGAGAGAGGAAAAGCGAGGCGACTTATTAGCTGGCCTCAGGCTATTGCCAAGTGTGGGCAATTCAAGCTCAACACCCGAACGTGAAATATTTCCTACTACATATTATTGTTCCTTTCTTTTGTGCGCTATTCAAGTGTGTCTTTAAAGTAAATTTTGATATGAGAAAATGAATGACTTCACCTCAACATAAATACCTGCCAAATGTACATACCATACTACATACTACTGTGGGCAAAAAAAAGTAAGACTTTTTAATTTAAATTTCGCGCTGAAACCCATTCGTCGAAATATTTTTTTTCTAGGTGGGTATGACTGTCAGTGACATCTGTGCCAAATGTCACATCAAAATAATCATAAGTGTTTAATATACGCTTGCCTTGAAGTACAAAAAGTGCATTCGGCGATTTTTACAATGAGTGAAATTATTCAACAAAGAAGTTCTATTAAATTTTGTGTGCGGAATCAAATTTCTGGTGCCGAAGCGTTTAATAGCGAAGCGATTCGTATAAAGAGGCCGGAATTATGGAATTATTGAAGGCTATTCCGGAAATTGACTTTAACAACTGTTTCGAGGATTGGAAAAAACGTTGGCACAAGTGTTTTGGGGCCGAAGGGATTACTTTGAGGGGGACGAAATAGATTTGGAAGAATAAATAAAGAATTTTAAATTTAATTTTAAATTTATGAACAAAGTCTTATTATTTTTTGCCCACCGTTGTACACAGTAGTATAAAAATCCGCACTATAGGCAGTACATTTGTAGGTGTATTAAAGTTTCTGAATTTCATTCTTATCGCGTTTTTTCGGCCTTCAAACTGATTTTCATAAATCGAAAGTACATCATATGTTCATGTGCATTAAAAACCATGTGCTCTTTTGTGTGACTCCCCAGAAGAAGAAAAGAAAAGAAAAGCTAGTTGGATTTTAAGACGACTGTCCCCTTGTGACCAGCCAAGGACATTGAGTAGGCCAGCAATCATACCTCGGGCGCAATGTAGTCCGGTGTGCCACAAAATGTCTTTGTCGTTTTATCGGCCACAATATTCTCCTTGCACATGCCAAAGTCTGCAATTTTCACATGGCCGTCGGCGTCCAAGAGGACATTGTCCAACTTCAGATCACGATACAGGATGCCCTTGCTGTGCAGAAAGAAGAGCCCGGCAGCTATTTCCGCGGCGTAGAAACTGAAAGTACCCAAAAGCAGCGAATGCAATACGGCATAAAAATGCAAGTGTGTACACAGCACGGCAGCCGCAAAGGAACTGCGCACGGGAAAGTTATCGATGCGGGTGTGTGGCTCGAAGACTTACACGGCGACCGGCTCCTTGAATTTCCCAAATTGCTGTATTTGAAACATTAAGTCGCCGCCGTTGACGTACTCCATCACAAAGAACAGGCGGTCCAGGGTCTGGAAGCACGAGTGCAGCTGCACCAGGAAGGGCGGCTTCTCGGACAGCGCCAGCACGCGCTTCTCAATCATGGTGCACTCCACATCATCGTCCTGTATGATGACGTCCTTTTTGAGGATCTTGATGGCGTACAACTCTTCGGTGCCCTTTCTCTCGGCCAGCATCACCTGTGAAAGAGTTTAAAATTGAAATGAGCCATTCCCAGGTCGATTTCAGGGTGGGCGTGTGTGGGCGTGTATCCTACCTTTCCAAACGAGCCTTTGCCCAGTACTTTTATGAAATTGAAGTCTGTGACACGTGTCATGTCCTTTTTGGAGAGCGACTGTGAATTGGTATCACTGCGCATCACCAACGGCTTTTTTTGCGATGATTTCTGTGGGGGAATGAGATTCGTAGTTTGGACATTAAAACATTGCTTCGTATGCGACTACAATGCAGTGATATGGCGGCTTGAGGCATGCAGCTTACCCGCATCTGGCTCTTGAGTTTAAGCAGATCCTGCGTGGCATCTGCACATGGCACATTGTAGAATTCACCTTCCTCTTGTGTGAGCAATTTAAACCAACCGTTGGCGGGATTCTAACCAGTGTGTATAAAGAGGCGGATTGAGTAAATTATAATTATATGTAGATGGGTAGATGCGAAACCGAGGTAGGTACCTTGATAATTTCAGATATGCCAAAGGATAAAGCGCCCATGAAGTCATTGCGTGACGTGCGATCCCAATCCCAAACTTCAATGAGTACGCGCCGATCCTTGTCTTCCGGCTTCAATTCACTGCAAATTGTAAAATTTGTGTATTTTAATAAAAAGTACATTTATGTTTAGGTCTCATTTATATGTATTATGCATGTGTAATTTAATGGCACATAAAATAGCACAATTGAAAATGGACAAAACATAGGCATTTGAGGCAGGACTTAATTGATATGGTCCATGATAGACATCAAGATGCTGGCCTAACGCAATCGATTTTTTGATTTAATATGCCATTAGTGAAAACATTAAATTGCTTGCATTTTTTGTGATTGCTTACTATATGATGGTCTCGTTCCACACAGGATTCAGGCACGCTTTGATGGTGCGCGTCTTCTTTTTTGCCTTTTCCTGTTCGTCTGGAATCAGTTTGACCTTAACATATGGATCGCTGAGTCCGTTTGGATCCATTGGAATGAGATTTCGTCCTTCTTTTACTGAAATATGGGGATCAATTCATTACTAAAACCTAAACGCGTTTTTCAGAGTATTTGTTCAAATCATAATAATATATTTATGTCAATTCGGTATTGTACTCTTTTTAATATACTTGTTATTAAAGTGTAAAGTATTGTACAATATTTTTGATCGATAAATAATTTATTACAGTGCATCGTAATAAATATTTTAGAAAGTTTTGCACAAGGAAGAGTACAGGAATTTGTTATTTAAATCCAACATAACCATTAGATTAAGACTCGTAATAATTTTGTAGAAGTTTTTGAAGAGTTTTCACCGAGAGTTAAAAGATTTTTAATTTGTTTTTGAATTGATTAAAAACTTTTGAGACTTAGGAAAAGTATTCATAGTAAATAGTTTTGTTGCACAGACAGACTCACAAGAAACTATTCGGCCAGTTGCACGTGTTTTATGCTATATTTAGAAAATCGAACTTTTTCAACCGAACATGTTCAAACTTACTCTCTCTACTAGTTTAAATGAAAGAGCTTTTTGTTGAACACGACCGTCCACACTGTTGGTTAACAGGTTTAAATCGCAACGTTTGAACATGCACATTTAAATTCTTGTAAATAAAAGTAAGAAAACGAATTTTTTTTTCATTTAAAGCCTACGTCACAAGGATCACACAATTAAGTATTTATGTGAGTATGTTTTAAATCAGTTCTCCGACACTTGTGCAGCGCAAAAAAATTACATTGTATTCTCTGTCCCAGGACCAGGAATAACAAAACGCTCGTGATGCTAATCGAATCACTTACATAGGTTTCCAAGGTTAAATACACCCAATTTGATTTTATATCGCACACCCACTTCAAAAGTGACACAACTCAAAATATTTAATTTTCGGGTTTATGTGTTAATACTGTGCACAATGCATCTATCTACCAATAAGCAAAAGCTCAGTATATTTTGTTATTATTAACTGTTGCCAAAATACAGTTGGGTCTCTCTTCATGTCGAGAAGTTTGATGCTATTTGATCGCTGCAGCTCAATGCAAAAGAGTCCTAATTCAAATTGTGACACTTTTGACGAAATAAATTTTTGTTGAAGTTAATTTTAGGTAAAGTTGTGACAATTTTAGTATATACAGTGGCTCAATAATGTAGTCGGACAATCATGAGATGTATGTTCACTCATCCATTTTACCTGTAAAATAATGTTCTTGATAAATTTGTATTTTTCAGTAAATGATACTCTTATCAATTTCCGCAAACAAAAACGATTTTTTTAAAAATCCAGTTAATTTAAAAAAATAAGTAAATTCGTGTGAAGTTATAAAATTTCACGCCAAAACAAAAGTCGGACATTTTGTTATTGTTACTTGGGAATCATATTATTTTAAAATTAATATTTTGTAGGGAGGCCTTTGCTTTTAATGATTGCGTCCAGTCTTCTTGGCATTGATTGTACGAGGTTTCTGCATATGTCAGTATCAATTTTCACCCACTCGCCCTTTAATGCTTTTTCGAGGTCGTTTGTGTTGTGAATCGTATATTTTTTCAATTGATTCTCCAAATGTGCCCACAAATGCTCAATAACGTTAATATCTGGAGATTGTGCTGGAGTTTCCATGACGTGGGGGCAATTGTACAACAGCCACATGCGTACATTGTAAGACGTGTGCTTGGGGTCATTGTCTTGGTAGATGTAAAACGACTCTCTTATACCCAATTTTTCGACACTTTGAATCAAATTTTGCTTCAAAATCCTTATATATTTCCTTTGGTCCATAATTCCATTAATTACGCATAGCTCTCCTACACCTGCTGCTGACATGCACCCCCGCACTAAGATGGAACCTCCTCCGTGCTTAACTGTCGCTTTTAAGTTTTTTCTCGCAGCTCTTCGTTTGGCTTTCTCCATACATAACTTTGTCCGTCTGATCTAAATAAGTTAAATTTACTTTCGTCCGTAAATAAAACATTATTCCACAACGAAAAATCCATGTTTCTGTACATTTTGGCAAAAGCAGTACGTCTCTTTTTATTTCTCTTCTTAATGTATGGCTTCTTCCTTGCAGCTCGACCATGGCAATTATTTCGACGAAGCACTAGTCTTATTGTTTCGGGGTTGCAGGTTTTATCTAAATTTTGAGACACTTCATTGGCCAATTTTGAAGCATTAAGTTTTGGGTTTTTCTTAACTTGTTGAACAATCCATCGTTCATCTGCACAAGTAAACAGCTTAGGTCTTCCGGATTTGGGCTTATTTTCCACTGTTTCACTTTCTCCGTACCTTTTAATTACATCGTGCACAGTCGATTTTGGTCGTTCGACTAAGTTTCCAATCTCACGGACCGTTTTTCCCTCTTTGAAATGTTTAATTATAAGTTTTCTGACATCTTCTGATGTTTGACTCTTCTGTCTTGACATGTTCGCTTTTTTTTACGAATTTTTTTTAATAAATTTGTTAAATGTGAATTTTTCTTTTTTTCCTGTTAGAAATGCGCAACATTGCCAAATCAAATGTGAAATTAAATTAATTAGAAGTAAAAGTAGAAATAGAAGTAGAACTAGAAGTAAAAGTAGAAGTAAGTAGATAGAAGTAGGAGTAGCAGTAGGAGTAGGAGTAGGAGTAGGAGTTCTCACAACGGATGGAGTAGCCACCTGTCCGACTTCTTTTTTGACATTAATACTTGCCACATCTTTAAAATTGCTTTGGTAGAAAGAATCTAGCTGGATTTTTAATGCAATTATTTTTGGTGTCTGACAAGGTCTAGTACACCAACTAGCAGAAAGTACACTTCAACAGAGAAAATATTTAAATAATATTAAGCTTATGCTTGTCCGACTACATTATTGAGCCACTGTATTTTCAAATAAAAAAATTAATTTCGAATTTTCGAAATTTTTCTTTCAACTTTTTAACTGTGATTTATATTTATTTAATTCAGAAAAAGTGACATAACTTAAAATAATTCGGTAATTATTGAATTAATATATCATCAAAATAGTCACATCTCAAAATTTTAGATTTTCTAGTGTAAAATAAAAAAAATCTTTGTAGCGGATCCTAAAGCATAATCTGTAGGGATTTTCTACTAAACGGTCTATACGTTATTTTGAAAAAATGTTTATTCAGCTTTTTGCGTTTCCTGAAAAATAAAAAATTTTGAGTTGAGTCATTTTTGTAGTGGGCGTGCGATATGTTCTTCTTTTAGCTTCAATTATATGGATTGGCATACAATAGAAACAAGTTTGTGCATAAGCTGCGCTTGCCCGATTCGAGCTTCACAAACAAATTCTATATGTAAATAATGTTTTTTTATCTAAACTCTTCAAACTTTCTACAAAACAAACGTTTGTCTGTGCAATAAATTGTGAGTGGAGTCCGAATAAAACGCAGTTGGTCCACTTACTCTGAACGGTCAAAGTGTTTTCTTTGACAACCAATTCCAAATTGATGCGTCCCCGACGTTCGGTGTGGTCACATCCGCACAAGCTGGGCACGTTCTCTTTGCAACGTGCATGCACGTTCATGTCACATGCTGTCAACGGGCGTGGTTGAAGGTGAGAAAAATGTTTACAAATTAATCGTGTGTATGTTTATGCTGCCTTGCAGATATGAAAGGACGTACAACTTTTTGTTCTACGGCAAATAAGGAGCAAACAAATAGAGGACTTTCTGCACACACGCACACAAACGCACAGATGCCATAAAAGTTATGCATAACTATTATATGTACAATAAGTATAGCTCACCTTAGCGGCTCCATTGCTGCTGGGGGAGATCTGAGAAAATATTGTTCAAGTGTTATGCAACTTAAATCGCTGCTTGATCATCGCACTGGGCTATTTGTTTAGTATTCATGTAAAAAATGCAAACGATATCTGAGTATTGATTTCGAAAATATTTGGAATGTGAAAAGTTATGCTTAATTTTTCAGAAACTGCGATAAGGACTTGAACATTTTTAATTACTTTACTGTCTGAACTTTTGCATTATAAAACAAATGATTGAATAGTAATAACTTTTCTTCATACTTAATTATAGGAAAAATCCATAACATCTTTTCTTAATCAATAACTAAGTCAAATACTTTTGCATTTTTGACAATTGCTTCTTGTTAAGAAAAGGAATTGAGTTCACTTTTGAATTACGCATGGATGCATGATTTACACCAGAGCACAGAATGTGTGTTTAGAAGTGCATTTAAAACCAAACGAAGTATGAAACATCCAAAAAAAGGACATACAGTGAAATTCCTCATAATCGGACACTCACCGTTGCAGTGTTTTTGTCCGGTTATGGGAGATGTCCGCTTATAGGGGAGGGGGGCACACAAAATTTGTTTAAATTGTTTCCAAGTGTTTCTCGTTTATTTATTTAATATTTTGAACGAATTTATGAAAATTGAATATTTAATTAATATTTATTACATGATATACATATAGTTTGCCTACTACATATGTACATTGTACAAGTCGTTAAATTTTAGTACTGCTTTGGTTGAACAAATTTTGTAATGGTTGAATGTTTTAATTTTAAATGTTAATTTTCAAATAAAAGTGAGATTTGTATTATAGGGTAGTACAGATTTTTAAAAACTGGTTGGGCATATTTTTGAATTTTGTCCGTTTATGAGAGATTTTTTAATCACAATGGTTTAAAATATAGTGTCCGCGTCCGGTTAATAGTGCGTCCGGTTATAAGGACTGTCCGTAATGAGGAATTTCACTGTATTTACATACATATGCACACACATATGTGGAACTCAGCTCACAAGGCGCTATTGTATTAATCCACTTTGATTCTACCAAGGCACTAAAATATATGCTGCATCGATTACGTCCAAAGATTCGAAGTTCGTTGTAGGCAACGCAATGCAAAATGCCAACCGTCTCATTAGACTGGCAGAGAGCACTGTTCCCTATGATTATAATTTCTGTGTGCTCATGAGTGTACACTTCAATTCATCACAAGGGTTTCGATTCAAACTCAAATTTTGTGCAAAAGTGACCAAACTTTGAATGGAGGTTTAATGGCTGCGAGTTCGTTCCCAACTTAATTCACTATATATTATACTCATTTACCTTGCGTCTCTGGGTCATTTATCTCTGCCTGGATTTACACAACAGAATTACTAAGCTTGAGAGCCTAAAAGCCATTGAAACCCATTGTTTTTCAAGTTAAGTCGGTTGAAGGTACTACGAAGTACAGTTTTCGATAGTCATAAGTTGCACTTTACGATTCTTTTGTGAATTGCATTTTCTCAAAGCGATTTATTTTGATTTGTTTCGAATGTGTTGAGCTTGCAGGTCAATCTTAATCTTAAACCAACCGATATTTTTCTGAAAGATACACCTGATTTTCAAACCATTAGTCTTAAAGGTAACTTAATAAATATTTAGTTTATATACCTATCATATGTATTGCTTCAGTTTCTCTTCATTTTTTGTATATAGTTATTCATGTGTCTGCCTCTGTGTAAGTAAAATCTTCGAGAGAAACATTTTTAAATAATGTTGGTTTAAACGACTCCCTATATTGTTTAGAGTAGTTGCGACATTACCTCATCTCTTTGCCGAGTTGATTTATGGAGCGTACCTAAGCCACAGATGGCGTATTATGATACCACAAGAGAAGATCAGTAAGAAACATTCCGTGAACGGATGAGAACCCTTGCGATTCTGTTAGAAAGCGGCAATGCCCCCGATACTGGTAGTCTCGGCAAGACTATCGAGGAGGGTGTTCCGAAAAGACTTGCATTGTTTGCCGAAGAGGACATTAGCATATTACGAGTAAGGGAAGAACATACCATGCTTCAGTCTCACTCAGAAGACATGGCTTTGGCAAAATTCGTTCAAAGCGCTATTGAGTCGAGGACTGAGAGTTGCCATAGAGACAAGTGGAATCGTAGTCAAAGTTTACGTTGACATTTTGCTTTATACTTATACCTTGTAGACACTTAGAGAATAACTTCTGGGCTTAGCAAATAAAGATCTCTACATTTCTACGCCGATGCGCTCGCCAAAAGTCGTTTGTTGTGAAATGTTTCAATTGGGCGATTATGTGGACACAGTGTTACCGCTGAAAAATTTTCGAAAGTCGCAAAAAAGTGTCAGCCGAAAAAAATGTGTCATTAAGTGATCCAATTTTTTTATACCATGTATATATCGAGCCATGGTCGCCAAAATATCGTAAGCGCCATTTTTTCGAAAAATTTTTTTTGATTTAAAATTAAAGTTTAACATCAGACGGATATGTCTGCAAAATTACAAAACGGTCGTCAATTTTATCGTTTGCAAAATTATCGTAAGCGCCACTATGAAAACAAGCAACTTCCAACTGCAACCTTGTCAAGACGAACAGCAAGTGATATGGAAATAACTAACTGTAATTTTTTATTTCTCTTTACACATTCTGTTTTGTGCGTGTTTACAAATGATTTGTTAATTTTGGTAGAGAAAACATCCACGTAAATCATGGAATCTTTGACTGCAAAGGTATTATGTTTTTAACCCTTTCGGCACAGCTTTTAACCCGGTTATGCAAAAAGTACAAAATTTCGCTTTAAACTATTTTATACCTAAATAAGCTATTTTAAAGATTTGAAAAGCTTATGTCCTTCCTACAAAGTTCTGTAAAAAGTGCTTATAAGCAACAATTGTCCAAAGTGGTAAATAACACAGGACAATAAATTTCGCCATTTCTGGTTTTGACATCAGTTCTAGGCTAATAATCAGTTCTTCGCTAAATTCGAATCCGCAAATCGTTTTGAAACTTAGTTTGCGTTTTGGCAAAAAGTGGGCGTGTTTTCTACATTTCAGACCGTAACTTCTATACCAATACATCTATTAACATGATTTTTTTTATGTTGTTGCAATTACAACATCTCATGGCTTCTTTTCTAAAACTACTCATTTTTATGAGTTCTAAACTTCCGTGGTAATAGGGCTTCAAAGTCAGAAAATTTGGAATTTCAAGGTGTTTCTTTTGATGGCGAAAATAATACAGAAATACAGCAAAAATAATACAGCAAAAATAATACCGATTTTTCGTTAATCAAGTAACGAGGTATATATACCATATCGAAAGAAGACACATTATTCAATATAACCGAGGGAACAGTTGTGCACAACAACAACATTCGCATCGAAATAATACCAAAAATGTGCCAAATGTGTGGGATCTAAAAAGTATATGTGAAAAGGGGATAATAAACGAAAAGTATCATAAAGAATACCTTGATATGAACTGCAATCAGCAAGTCCAAGATACCTTAGCAGAGACTGACATTGAAGACTTAAGAGAAAATAATTCATAACTTTTTTAAATATACTTTTTAATTTATTATTATTATTGACGGGGAATAGTGCACTGCGACCTAGAAGATCTATTGTACCACCTTCATGGACCTACAGTTCGTCCGTAAGTCCAGTATCCGAGAGAAATTTTAGTACTCTCTCTCTGGAACCCCAGTCCGTACCTGGTATAATAAAGTCCCCCAGGTGAACCTGCAGTATTCGTTTTCGCGACTTCCTAGTTCAGTTAGACGATAGTTTAATCTACAATACGCTGTAAGGATACCTGTAATACACCTTGGATTATTCTTCTTCTGCATTCTTCGAATTTTTTCCTGTTATACGCCCCGATAATCGCCTTGGAATGTCCTGGTTGGTTGTCCCAGTATTGATTCCTATTGATTATCTCGTGTTTCCTGGTTAGGACGGATAGAGCTCCACAGCAATGGGGATAGTACCGCTCCCTCTCCCTGTGGGCAACCCCGGGTGGTACTTTTTCATTTAGTTTGGATTGTTAAATTTTTCTTTTAAGCTGAAATGTAATTTGAAGTTGAACTGTTATTTCGCGTTATTATTACTTTCGATACTTCTTTTTTGGGTTAGAATTACCCACTATTTTGTACTGTTTTTTAGTGCTTTTACAATACAGATCTCCCTCGTATAGCGCGGTACTTCTACAACGCGTTTTCGATATAACGCGATTTAAAAAAAACAGTTTTTATCATTATGTCTTGTAATTTTTTGAATAAAGTATGAATTTTGATTTTGAGCTGGAATGTACATACATCTTTAATTTAGTACCTATTTTATCTTGGCAAAAGCTTATGTTCCAATAACCTAAAATTTATATGAAAGTCAAGTCTTCTATATCGAAGAATCACATAACGCGGAATTTTCCTGGAAAGTAACCACCGCGTTATACCAGGGAGACCTGTATTTCACAATTTCTAATAACTTTTGCGACTATATTATTATGAACAAGACAAGAAAACAAATTAAAAGGCAACCCAACGCCAAACATTTTTATCGTAAGCGCCACAGCTTGTGGTGCTTCAGAATATTCGTGGTAGCGAAATTATCGTAAGCGCCAGTAAATACGCTCCTGTTATGCGAATCCAAATTTTTTATCGGTATTCGAAAAATAACTTTAAACCAATAATGCATGCACAAAATGAAAGCATTTAATTATATAAAATAAAAGGCAAACACAAAAATCGTTCTCCTGTAAAATTACGAATTTGGCGCTTACGATAATTTGGCGACAATGGCTCGATATATCCTTTCATTATTTTATCTGTCGAAACTCATTGTTTTGAATAAATTGCTAAATGACATAATTTTCTGTGAAAAAACTGTTTTCGCCTTAAATTAATTGATGAGGGATATATTAAAACGACGCACATGTTTTGTATTTATTATGAAAACAAAAAATTAATTATGTATATCAATATAACAATTCGGTCATAAAAAAGCAATATTAGTAGATACCTACTATTATAATAATATTATTATTATAACAAGGTTTAGTTAATAGGGGTACCGGTTAATTCGTGCGGTTTTTTTTTTAAATTGAAGCTTTATTGTGAAGAAATGGTTACAAATTTAATATTCAAAGCATTGTCCATCACTAGCTATAACTTTTTCCCATTTTTCTGGCAATTCACGAATACCCTTTCTGAAAAATTTGCCGGCTTTTCCGCTATTCACGAATCGATCCAATTTTTGACTTCTTCATAATTGGAGAAGTGCTGGTCAGGCCATGGCCAGGCCATGTTGCATTGATCGGAAGAGATAGTAATCGGATGGCGCAAGGTCTGGACTATACGGCGGGTGTGGTAGGACATCCCATTTGAGCGTTTCAAGGTTGGTTTTGACGACCTGTGCAACATGTGGCCGAGCATTGTCATGTTGCAAAATTACCTTGCCGTGCGTTTGTTCATATTCCGGCCATTTTTCGTCGCATCAATTGTCGTCGGTAGACTTCCCCTGTGATCGTTTCATTCGAGCAAAGTCTCAAATTCGCGATCTTCAAACTTTTTTGGCTGTCCGGGCCGTTCATCGTCCTCCAAGTCAAAACTGCCACTTTTGAACCATGCAAAACACTTCTGGCACGTACGCTCAGCTAGAGCATGCACACCATACACTTCCACCAAAATACGATGACTTTCGGCAGCCTTTTTCTTCATATTGAAGTAATGAAGAATTACTCCCCGCAAAAACACTTTATTCGGCACAAAATTCGACATTTTCAGAGTAAAAAAAAGTATTATTGTTTACGCTTCAGCTAAATGACACATACTGATTCTGAAACTATATGACAATAGCTTTCCAACACATATTTGGAAAGGTGAATCACTGCTCACAAAATCAAGTTACGCCATCTGTTAGAAAACCACACGAATTAACCGGTACCCCTATTATAATCGAAACAATAAATACTTTTGTATTCAAACTATCACAATTTATTTGTTTGTACCGGTTGAAAAAAGGGACAAAAATTGCATGATTTTGAAGAAAAGTGTCAAAATAAGTTTATTTTCAAAGTCGGTATCAGGGGCATCGATCTCCAAAAGTGTCAATTTGACACTTTAGTCGCACAACGGTAACACTGTGTGGATAAAATCCTTTGGAAAGTACGTATTTTTGAGTTTTCACAATTATTTCGTAGATTCTCAATATATTTTTTCTTTTTGTCGCAGTGAGTCTTTTCCAGAAGTCAAAAAATCAATTCAACCTTTCGTGCGGTCTTCTTCTCTAAAGTGTAAAGCGTGAAGTATTGTTGTTGTTTGCTTCCAAATAATCGATTAGCACGTGTGAAAGAATGTATCAAATGTAATGCAATGTTCTCTGGCATGACGGAAATGAGCCAGTAGCTGTATGGGGCTAGCGACGGCGACGGTGGGTTGGCGTATTTACGTTCACATTCAGCGATTGCAGTGAAAATTATGCGCATAGTTGTACTTGTTAGCCCTCGCCGGCAATTGCCCGCTCTAACAACGACGAAGGGCAGTAGCAAATAATTTCGAGTATTTGCGTTTGATTGGCTGCGCTTTGATTAGTGCGAACGGCAATCGGAAATTATAGTTTAGGACCAGGTTGGCGGCGCATCGGCAGTAGCCGGGCAAGTGTGCTGCACAGACGGCCGTGCGATGAATTAGAAATTATCGGAAATTGAATTCGCTCTCAACTAATAATGTGCAATGCCCAGAATATATTCTCACACATACAATCCGCACGTATGTACGTACAGACATCTAGTACACTTTCTAGAATATGTGAGCGTGTTTGAGGCGTTCAAAAATTCATAAGGTTTTTCAATAGAATCATGATTAGTTGAGATAAAATAATGACTGTTCTTTAGCGTTAAATACAATTGATATAATAACGTGATAACCAAAGAAGTTTTATTCAACCAAAAATGTTTGATTTATATAGAAGGTAGACATGACTGTCTTTAGTGAATTTATTGTGGCCTAAAAATTTATCACCGAAGATTGTTTACTATTTTTGACCGCGACTTGCATTACCCAGTTGCATTGTGCGCTGGCATTTGGGTCAGCTAAAAGTACGGCTTATGCAGCTACTTGCACGTCTAAGTGTAGCAGGAAGTTGCCCAAGGCCGCATAATTTTTTCACTGAACTGCACTGTGAGTAGAAAGTTTAATGGCGGCACGGCAGCAAAAACCATTATATTGTAGGTGGTGGAAATTTATTAGAGCTTACATAATGTGATTTCAATGCTGCAAAGCTAAAAACTCCGTTGAAGGTAGAATCACAACAAAAAGTGGGAAACGCACCGAGTCGCATGCATCTGCGTGTGTATGCGCGTGTGGTAAGCGGCGTTTGTTGGCGACATGAAAAAGAATATCTAATAGTTGAAAATAAGAGCGAACAAAACGGGGATGATAACGTCCATTATTATCCGCAGCAACAAGCGTTCGCGTGTTAAATAAGAAATGACAGCGGCAATGTTGCCAGATACCTGAAATGACTTTCTCCTAAATCTTAAAAAAATACTAAAATTTCCTCCCAAAAGTTAAAAAAATCTCCTAAAAATTTTTTTTATAATTGGCGTCATTTTCTCGTGAAAAACTAAAAATCTATACATATAATTTTTTTAATGCATCCTTGTTTTTTATTCATATTCAGCTTAGCAACAAAAACTTAACAAAAACAAAATGAATTTAAACAAATGAATTTAAAAAAGGGCAATTTTTGGCGGGATTTCATTGTGATAGCAATAAGTGAGATAGAACGAGATTACATTTTGTAAGTTTAAAAATGTTTAACACAATAGGTGCTTGACTATTAAAATAGTGGCCAAAATATGTTTTGTTGCAAGTGTTCCCAATACATCATACTTCGTTATTAAAAAATCTCCCAAAAATCTACTAAGGATCCGAAAAATCCCTTAACATAAAATATAAATCTCCCAAATTTTCTCCTAAACTATTCTTTCTCCTAAAAATTCTCCTAAAAGGTCAAGAATCTCCTGAATCTAGGAGGAAATCTGCTGATCTGGCAAGGTGGAAAGAGTGGCGAAAAAGTATCCGTGGGCATAAATTCAGCTCATTCAGCCCGTACACACACATGCAGACACGCAATCCGGCTCGCATATGTCCATACTCGTATCTATGTACTTATGTATGGTATGTAGATGTGAATTTATGTATGCTGGAGGGCCGAGTGATGGCGAGCACAACACTTTATCTCTGCAAATTGCCTAGTCATGTGCAAAATTGTTTTTGCCATTTAAGGCAGAAAAGTGGCAGGACATATAGAAATTTGCGGCCCGAGTGGAGAGGCAATGCGACACGACAGACGCTGACACATGCACAGCGAGAAAAATTAGCATTTGCTGAGAAATGGAGAGATACGAGTATGAGGCGTCCATGAAGCATGAAGCCCCTTCAGTGGCGCACACATGATTTCATTTTGGGCTGAAGAAGGGGTTTGCGCAAAACGTTTGATTCATACAAAATTAGAAGCTACATTTGCCACCCGCATTTTTTGTAACAAATAGATGTTTGGGGGGTTCGAAATTCCCCAAAACCCCCTTGCGTGCGCCACTGAAGATCTTAATACAAAAAAAGAAGATCTGGCATTTTTGGACATATAAAACTGGATAAGAGTGTGGCGCGCCCTTTTGCACATCATAAGGCCAATTTAATTTAATTTATTTAAATCTAGTATCAAATTTATTATTAGAAAGGAACAACATTTAGAAGTGGCCGACAAAACGATTTAGTCGGGCATAAATGAGTTAATCAAGAACGACTCCTATTTTAATATCGCATGTTATCTAACTTCTAGTATGTTGTGCTTTTTAATATCTCCATGTTTAATATTAAAATACCCGGCCAACTAAATCCCCTACGGAATTATGCTTCAAAATAAGTTTACAAGTCACGGGAGATTTTCTTTCAGAAGGACCTTAATGAAACCATTTTGACTCCCTTGAACGATGAATTAATTTACGGACTGAATAATAGACTACTATAATCCATTCGCGAGCATTGTGTTAGTTCTAGATGGCATAATCTTAACTATACTATCCAACCGACCAGAAGCACAAATAACACTTTTTCAGTGTATTGCTGCGGTCGAGCTGTGCTGGCGCTGCGGCCAGCAACTAGGCGGCCCAAGTGATCACTGGTCCGAACGGAGGCGAATATGTTGACAAAGGCTTGAACATAAAAGTGTGCTCCTCTTCAACAATATTATTCGCATAAAATAATAATCTGACAATACGTTTTCTGTTGGCTGTGGCTGCTGGTGCCGTTGCTGTTGCGCCACTTGTAAATACTTATTTATTGTTGTTGAAGGCTTTTATTATATGGTAGTTTTTTCGACTTTCTGGTGGGGTTTTACGGCTTTTGTCATATTCGCAGAAAAAAAACAGTTTCAACAAGGGGGAGAGGAAGAGGTCAAAGCCCTTTGTGAACTATCCGAATCCGTATTACCTCCACTAAATATGAAATAATAGATTGCCCCGTTTTTACAAGAACAACGCTGAAAAGATGAAAGGCGATTGCTGATCTTTCAAAATGAATTATGTTCATTATTTTCACCAGGCTATTTAAAACTAAAAAGTGCACTGCCTGCTGACAAAGTAAATATGAAAACTCATAACGAAAAAGGAATATAATGACATATCTGTTGTCCGTAACAAAAAATATTTGTTCAAGATATAAAAAGTTTTCGTTATCCATCATATCGGTTAGTTATAACCAAATACATTTTCCTTTACTTGATTACCAAAGGTCAAGAAAACAATAAGCCATTTCTTTACGTGCGCAGTCCGATAAGTACTTAGCCCCACCGCCCGATGGTGCCTCTATCGTAAGAGAAATTTACTATCGTGTAGTACATCCTCGTAGACGGCTGCTGTCAAAATTTCAGCCATATTGGATTTGTAGTTTTGTTTTGACCGCGTGTGGAAACGAACGCGTCCGCGGATTTTAGAAAAATGGAAAAAGAGCAATATCGGTCGGTGATTCGCCAAATTGGTCGCATAAGGCTACGAACAGCTGCCCCATCCACCGTATTGTCCAGATTTGGCCCCGTGTGACTTCTTTTTTTTTGCAAACTAGAAAAAGTCACTCGCCGGGCAGAAATTTGAGTCGAATGAGGTTATCGCCGCCACGGAGGCCTCCAGAAAACGTATTTTTCAGACGGGTTAAAGAAGTTGGAGCATCGCTGGGTCAAGTGTATCGAGTTGAAAGGAGACTACGTTGAGAAATAAATCGCCACTTTTCCAAAATTTTCGTGTTTCTTTTGTAGGCTAAGTACTTATCGGACCACCCACGTATTTACTACTGTGTCCAAAAAATAAGGTGACATTGTATTTATTTTGAAAATTCTTTATTTATTCTTCCAAATCAATTTCATCCCCTTCAAAGTAATCCCCTCCCGATGCAATGCACTTATGCCAACGGATTTTCCAATCTTCGAAACACTGATTGTAGTCATTTTCCGGGATGGCCTTCAGTTCCGTCTTCGCTGCGGCTTGAATCTCCTCTATCGTATCAAAACGGTGTCCCCGGAGCGGTCTTTTTAGCTTGCTGAACAGCCAGAAGTCGCACGGCGCCAGATCAGGTGAATACGGTGGTTGCGGAACAATATGGGTTGAGTTTTTGGCGATATGATCACGAATTACGAGTGCAGTATGGGATGGTGCATTATCGTGGTGTAAAAACCAAGAATTGTCTTTCCACAATTCCGGCCTTCTTAGGCGGATAGCGTTACGAAAACGACGCATAACGTTCAAATAATATTCCTTGTTAACTGTTGACTAAAAAAAAAAAAATAATTCTCCAAATCCTTCGACGCGCGCAGTTTAAATTCAAATGTCACCTTATTTTTTGGACACAGTAGTATATCCCTAATGAAGAAAATACATATTTTAGTAGTTGAAATGGTTTTGGAAGACCAAAAACCTGTTGGCTATTTAATATAACATTGGTTGTGCTTGTTTATAACTTTTATCAGCAAAGAAAATTATTGGTATTGAGTAATGCTAGAAAATGACAAATGATAAAAATGCGTAGTAATTCTAAATAATTATAAATTCTTGTATGACCAATTTTATTTGAAATTTTATTTGGATCCCAGGTGGCTCGGAATATAGGAAACGCCGCTGTGCGTTAGTGTCATCCCATACACATACGAGTACATGAATGCAAATATTAATATATGTATGTACATACATATGTATGTATGTATGTAAGACATTAAATGCAAATCCAGCATCCAGTGGTCAAGTGTCCTTGGGCGTCGTTGGTGCCGAACCCCTGTAAGTGTCAAATTTACATATTCGTATTTTTTGTATTGGAATTTCCTACATTATTTGCATGTCAAAGCATATTTTGTGGGCCGTCGTTGATGTTATAGCAATATACCTTTTTATACGTTTGATTGTTTATTTTGCGCATGCTCCGGATTGCTCCATTGCAGCACTAAATGTGATGGTTTGTTTTGATTTGCTGGTAAAGGGCCGAAATGGATGGCGTTAGTCTTTCACAGTTCATTAGTTGTTAAGTTAACGTTTTGTGAGACCGGTACACAGTTGTATGTGTGTCAAGAAATGTGACAGGGAGCGGGTGTGGGGGCTTTGAAGTATCGATATATAGATAAGAGAAGTCTTAAGAAAGCTCAGAAGCCTGTCTCGGTTAATCTTGGCTACTCTATTCCAGCGCTATTCGTGTAACTACTTCTTTGACCCCGCAGTCACACAACCAATTTTCTTTGCTCTTTTCCAACTGCTAATTAAAACACATTAACACACTGAAATTTGTGTTGCCGACAAAATTGGCGTGAAGGGCAACGCAGGGAAACGCAAAATGCTTATCAGCGACCTTTTCGTGCTGCTCCTCTCCCCCGCACAAACCATCGTGCTGCGCACTGCTTACGTACCCGGCTTAGAGCAGCGTAAATATTTTGCGGAAATGAAAACACCGCCGAGATTGAACGGATGCGGCGCTGTCACGGCGTGGCGCGGATGCGGTGCAGTTTAATGGCATTTTAATTTTGGGCGCACCATTCCACACGCCCCCTACTCAACCTGCCACGCGAAGTCCAATGAATTTTGACTAGCAATTTATGCGCAGAGCAACCAGAAAATGACTCTAGTCTCCTAAGTATTTGCAATTATGCTGAATTTGTGCATCATCGCACAGGCAGCAAATTCCGTATTGCTCCGAACATTTACATACTCTCACACTGATCGCTGCCGCACAACCAAATGCAAATATTTTTGTAAAACATAAAAACAATGTTTTCTGTTTAATCTAATCAAAATTCAAAACCTTCCACGCAATTTAATTTCTCCCGCAATTCGGAGCACTTAAAGGCATTGGATACGATTTCTTATAAAAAGTTATTAAAGTTAAATTATTTAAAGTCAAAGTTGAAACTAGGATAATTTTATTAAAACGTGTTTGATAATAAGAGTTTCATTCAGTTACTGTAAATTAAACTGTTTTGCATTTAACGTACTTTGAGTTAAAGTTGTTACTGTGGTTATTTTCATTGAAAAATGGTTAATAGAAAAAGGTTCCATTTCGATTGGTTCAATGAAGGTTCAAAGCATCGCGTACTATTTAATCTAATTTCACAATTCGGAGTACTGAAAGTGCAGATTAAATTGCTTGAGTGTTAAAATTAGTTAAATGCTTAACTTTTTGTTAACAAATTACATAATGTAATTTGTGTTGTTCAGTTTTAATTTCATTTTATTGCTTACAATTAGTAAAATAACGAGTTGTTCTAAAAAATTTATCGCTAGCATCCAAGTCTTTGAATCTTACTTAATGTAATCTAATCAAAATTCGACGTTTTCCACGCAGGTGTTTAATTTTCTTTCTCTCTGAGTATTTAAACTGTGGTTACATTCACCCATTTCTTACTTAGTTAACTGAGCTAACGTTGCTTCCTATAAATACTGGTCTGAGTTTTGTTTTGAAAAAAAAAATTATTAATGCTGACAATAGCAGTTTTGTAATGTTGTTTTTGGAATACATATACGTTAAAGTCCTAAGACACAGTTAGTAACGTTGGTAATGGCAAGATTTGGTCGGCTACGCGGCTTTAAAGTTTTGCTTTCAATTAAAATCTTACCTGAATCGTGTCATATTTAGTGCAGTTAATGACCTCAAATTAGTGTTGATCTAGTTTAAAAATGTATAAACTAAATATAAAAACTCTATAATTTAAGCTTTACAACTTGATTTCTATTTGATAATGTAAAAATACAGCCTATTAATTCTTTTTCATAATTACTTTAAAACTAACTAAAATTGTACAATTGACTTCTTTAGGTAAACGGTTCACTGATGATTAAAAAGATTTCATATACATATACAATATTGAGTGAATTGAATATTAATATTCGTATGTATTTGTATTTTATGTATACATTTTTTCAATTACTAGGCAAAGTTATGGACTAAATAACCAGCATTATTTAACTTGTGATTTGTATAAAAATATTGTAAATGTTATAGTCAGGAGGCCATTGACTTTTTAAATTGTAGAAGACAGCGGCCAAAATTATTGGTGCAATTCGACTTATAAGCTAGTTACTTTATGATTTATTTAAGTCATAATTGGGTTTTATCTATTACTATTAGTATCAACCATCTGATTAAAAAAATTATAAAATCTAAATTTGCTTCAAGCTCGAATAGATATTTAATTAATTAAAGCCGATTTGTTTCTTCTTAAATGATTGAGAATTAAACTAAATTATTGGAGAATTAAATTTTTTTTTATCAACAAGTTTACATCTCTCTCTCTCTCCGAGTACCACTTGAATGCAATTTTCATTTGTTAGTAGTCGCTTTCATTTTGCATGAGACAATTACATTTACAAATTTAGTAAATTTTGCGCACAGCTTTTCAAGGAACATAGATGCATTCATACGAATATGTGTATCAATTCTACGTATAAATCTGAACATATAAATATCTAAAACGCTTAAGACAAAATGTATCACACAAGTGCGGGAAGTCGATTCGAAGTCATCGACGCAAATGCGCACTAGATGCTTGGACGGAGTAAGTACAGTGGACGTCCAATATAACGAACCTTAAGTTGTACCCCCAATTTGTTAAATCGAAAAATTCGTTAAATCGATCGAAATTTTTATTTGATTTAAACCATTCTTCTTAAAGAAATAAGTTTCACATATTCAGTTTTTAAATAAATATCTTGTATTATTCCAGCATTTTCAAAGTACAAATATGGCTACAGTACAGTGAAAAAGTCTTCGATGCCTCTTTGCGTCGATTGCCTCTTTACCGCAAGTAAACTTTTCTGTATGGCAATTTCTCTTGATTGATTGTTGAAATTTTAATTTTTAAAAGAAAAACGCCGACCGAACGCAAAACAAATCCTGTGAAAATTATTAGCAATGCATACAAACAGAATTTGAAAATGTTGGTAAATTTACGTAAATTTGAAAGTTTTAACGTAACAAAAACAGTAGCAATTGACGTACCGTTCACTTGAAACCAAACATTCATTGTTATTGTAAAGAATGTGAATGCTCAAATAAAAACAATTCGAAGGTTTTTTGACGAGGGTGAAAAACTACAAAAATATTCGTTTTATCGAATAGCAAATTTCACTTTCGTTCATAATACATATGTACATATATATTAGAACCATCATGGAAAATATTTGGCCGTACGTTAAATCGAAAATTCGTTAGATGGAAAGTTCGTAATACAGGACGTCCACTGTGTGAAGCTTTCTACATATTGGCGCAGTACAGAACGAAAAGAACTACAAAAAGACAACAAAAACGCCACATGGGAGAACAGAGTATAGTCTAGGAAACATAAAAAATCGTAAATGGAACGCAAAATGCCACAAAACAAACAGATAGAACAGCAGAACGAAAGAACGAAATAGCAGAAAAGAGAAATAGAAAGACGGCGAAAAGGAAATCGGACTTTACCTCGACACTTGAGACCCTTATGGGTGATGCCGTGCAACAGTGAGCCGCAATGGTCGCAAAACATCGGTGACAGGAAGGTGATGTGTTGCCATTTGTGCGGCATCTGGTGGGCCTGGGAATAGGTGAGAAAACTGATGGGAAATTAACACTCAGGATTCATACTGACGCACAGGTCGTCCTCTCAAACCTCAGCGCTTCTCGACACGACTGTCGAGAGCGGTCGGTTTTCATGGGAACACACGGTTATTCACAACTGATGGCTGCAGCCGCGATTGTTGAATGGGTGATGTGAGGCATGCAACGTGTGCCGCATGTTTGCTATTGCTTTTGTTTCGCGTGAAAAGTGATTGGCGGCATGCAACCGAGTGCGACAACTTCAGTGAAGAGTAGTTAAGTTTGACTGTAGGAGTAGTTAAATACCCAACGGGAAACAAAAGGAGCTGCTTTCCCAAGGAGCACAATGTGAGCACTTGTAATATGTTCCCACTACCTGTCTATACACCCTGTTTGTAAAGCATAGCGAAAGAGCGGCAAAGCAAACGAAACAACAGCGGTTCTATTTTAAAAATCCCGTTAGCCAAATTGACACAATTTCAAATTCGGGGAAATGGAACACTCGCGTCACGCGACTTGAGTTCTTCCTTCTGCAGCTTTTCGCTATGCTTAGACAATTTATTCACCACTCGCAGCGACCGGCGAAGCGAGTGGTGTCATATAATAATTTAATAATTAAAATGGCTATAATAATAATAATTACAGGGCAAAAAACGCAACGGATCCGGCACCAATCTAAATTTTATGTTTACTACATCAAATACTTAATCTAATCTGTCTTACTTAATTACTTCTTAATCTGCATAACTTTCCTTCTTAAAAACCAAAAAAACATTTGTTTTGAAAACACTTGTTAACACACACTTTCCTTAAAAAATTTCAATAAAACGAAAAGATATTGAACATTGGAAATTTTACAGTTTTTGTTTTTAAATAGAAAAGGAAAACTCAAAAGGAGCGCTTATTGCTCCTTGTGTATGAAGTGCTTATAGAGCGCTTTAACCGGAGCACAAGGAGAGCGCTTATCCTTCCTTATGGATGGAGTGCTCACCGAGCGCTTCTAAGGGAGCACAAAGGGAGCGCATCGCTCCAATGACACGCAATGTTAAAATACAAGGAAGGGCATAAGGAACGGGGGAGCGCTCACTGCTGTCTAAGGAGCGCTCCCAAAGGGCTCCTCGAGCGCTCGATTTCCCGTTGGGTACTTAGTCATGCACACACACATAAATAAAGGTTTGCTTGTAGTGGGCGGTGAGGTTTGAGTGGCGTTGGAAATGAAGTGAAACTTTTTGCACTGCATTTTGTTTTTGGCCATTTGACATTTGAGCAAAGTGAGTTGTATATAAGACTGAATGTTTGGCAGGAGCAAAAATTTGGCGCTGCACGTCAGGTTGAAACTGAATGTCTGCAATCGAATTGTATGGCAGAAAATGAACTGGAGGCTGACTACAGTAATAACTCGATATGTGGAGACAACAAAGTGTATTGAAAATTTGGGAAAGTTTAAAAGTTTTCAAGTTTTATAAAAAGCATGCTTGTAACTTTTGTAGAGGTGTAAAAATCAAATCATTTGTAATAAAAGTTTTCAAATTAAAGTTGATCTAATTTAATTCTGTAATGGATTAGGTCAAAGGCTGTTTTAATTCGATTTATGATTGTTATTCAATGTGCTATACATATTTATGATATATATGTATGTTGGTATTAACTGAACACCGTATTATATTGTAAGCTTAATTCACAAATCTTATTTGGTACAACAAAATTTTTTGGTTTGGTTGTTCATTGCAATTACTGGCGTTTGATAGAAATAAGAGAGCATATGTATCAAAGTATAAGTAGAATGTTCTTATGGAGACGATTATTTTGATGACTAGACGGCTACATAATCACCGAACACAGTTGTCGCTATTGCCAACCTTAGAACTATTTCTATGTCGAGTCAAAACCAACCGACAATTAATTGGCGTCACTTATTACTTGTTGGCATCTCACTTTTTCAGTGTGTTTTGAACAGCAATTACAAATTGTTTAATGTTTCAGTAAAAATTTGCTTGTTTTCTAAATTATTACACATTGTCATTTAAAACAAATTGATTTCAGATCGATCGAGGTCAAAACGTATGCTTATTGGAGGAAATGCGCAAGCATCCTCCAGTTTGTGGTTAGGCTAAAAAAAATATGGCTGTGGTGCTGTTGCTTCTTCTTTCAGTATAATCAAGTAGTTGACTACACGGCGACAGTTGAAGCCGACGCCATCTTCCAGTCATGTGGCCTTGCCGCTGCTGTCTGCATTAAACTGCACAAGTCTGCAGTACAGAACTGCATTAAATTAATTGTACATAGTCATAAATGTTGACTACATGCCAGCGGTTTTGAGTACAACATCTACTTATAGAGGCATTAAATGGCACTCAAACGAGAGAAGCAAGGATTCACTCACAGGTACAGGATTTCTCTGCATTACGGCACTCGCCTAGCAGTGGCAAAATCGTTTTAAAAGCTTCATTACAATTGATTGCGTTTTTGTGGCTCAATGCAGTTATGCGAACAAAAACGACAATATTCCACAAGAAACTACGCAGCGCCGTTCTCAGCGCTAACAATCATTCAATACACTCACACACTCCCACATGCACATTATATACCTACATATACATTATAGTAGCTGCAAGTCAGAAGCCGGTACGTATTATGGGCGGAAATAAATTGCGCAGGATAATAAGTAAAACTGCAAACGTAGAAGAAGTTGACGCCGAGTTATTCACTTTAGACTGACTACGACGGCGGTTGCAGCACCGCAGAAAGTGGCGAAGCTATTACAGCTTCAACTCGCTCTCATGCCGCCGATGAGATTTGGAAGCAAGTCTGTGCACATATTACATACATAGTACATAACACACATACAGATAATACATAAGTATAGTGTATAATAACCTTTTGACATTATTGCCATTTGGGTTAAAGCAGATCTTGTGGGAAATAGTGAGTCATAAGACGGTTGGCAGGTAGAGATTAGCTATTCTCCAGAAATGTCTTTGAAGTCGCCAAATCTTATTTGCTGTCGATAAGGAAAGGAAATACATGGCACGAAACACACACAAACAAGGCACATGTAACTTTGTTACTTTTAACCATTAGACGTGCGTTGAAATTCTACGGAGATTTTCAATAATAATAACTACGTCGAAACTAGTCATTTTATAGGGTCTGGTGAGAAAACGCATGAGCCAAAATATTTAAGAGAAAAAAATCTCGTAACCCTTAAGAGGATCCCCTTAAAAAAAAAGTTTCTAAAAAATGGAGACTTTGTGCTTCCCATATGGACCACAGAGTTATAAAATGATGGATTCGTTTCATTAGCAAAACATTTTGCTGCACATACAAACAGATACATGGAAGTAGCTCGAGAACTCCTTAAGGGGTCATTCTCATGCGCGGACAGGAAAAATGGACATTTTTCAGAAATTATTTCCTTTGTGAATACGAGGAATTATCAAAAAAAGATATTCCACTTTAATTTATTCATTGTTATGGTACAAAAATAAAACAAAAAAAAAAATTTTTTTAATTTTTTCAAACACTTTTTTTTGATTAAAGACACGGCTTCTGCCGCGTCATGGTCAGCTGGCGGGGATTGTTTTGAGTCACAGGATTATCTGAAACATAAATTTCAAAGAAATTCTTAATCAGTATGAACGTACCTCTCGCCCGTAGTAAATTTGAATTTTTTCATAAGAATCTCACAAAATGGCAGGCATTGGAAGTTAGAGCAGTAAAAAATGGTTGTTTTTGAAGATTTTATCAATGAAAAAAAATATGAAATTTTTAACATATCAGAGTGAATTTACTAGGGGCGATAGCTAACAGTATGTAGAATGACGTGACAAAATCGCAGAGAGATCGGATGAATGGCTTTTTTTAAATCATCCCCGCCATTTCCAAAAAAGCCGTTCCGAGAAAAACACGTTTAAAGTTTTGACTAACTGATTGAATCCTTGCTAGAAACCTTGACCGCTCGTTATATAAATGTCTGTAGAAGCCGAAATACTTGAAATTTTCCAATAAAATACACACAGCACCTTCTTCAAGGATGATACATTCCAAATATGTTAAAAAAAAAAATTGATTTTTACAAAATTTCACATGAGAATGACCCCTTAACTGATTTGAATGATTCTTTCATGAATAATCTTTCTTGAATGATCTTTAAAAAAATTCTTCAGTGCAAAAATTACAACATTTATTAATGTTTCAAAACTAAGGAAATGCACCTTTTTTTATTTTTAATTTGGAAAAAAGGCAAATATTGGACTACGCTAAGTATTCAACTTCTATCCAACTATGTAGTAACCTTGCCTTAGTAGCGTTGTAGGTGAAATAACCTTTCCGCATGTTTCAAGGTCAAGCGCTCGTACACGTGCACAGCCAGTTCAAAATCAAATCCCACTCCTGCCGGTTCGGTAGGGATTCTTTCGAGTGCATAATTTTACGCTGCGATGCTGCATTTCTTTGTTGCTGAATGCGGACTAATGTTGAAGCGAATTGGGCATTGTAGCAGACAGTCGGCAGGCGGCGCGGCTTAGACGTAGTTAAATGTGGGTACGAGCGTTGCTGGTGCATTAGTTGTACAAGATTGTGAGGAAGGGCGGCAAAGGGCAGCTTCGCGCTCTCAATGACACAAACGGCAAACAAATAGCAATTCAAGCTTAGGTACGCGGACGCCGCGTCGACAACCGCCGGCTTTTTTCCGCTTGTCGTTGAGGTTAAGCGCCTCAAATTGCAATTGTTGTGCCCAGAATTTGTGGAAGTGTGCCAGCTATAGGGCTACAGCCAAGGTTTCACGTTAACGATTTAGTTCGCTGCTGACTGCTTTCACGCACAAACAATGCCACTCGCGGTTAAGGCAGAAAATGCTAAGCGGCTGCTTTGTTCGAAAATATTATGCATAATATGTAGAAATTGTCTAACAATAGATATAACTGCTCTCATACTCTGCTCTTGGTACAGTCAGTCATTGAGCCATTGTAACATCTAAAATTAGCCGTGATCGGTATGAAAAAGTATATATTTTTGTGATTGAAACCCGCAGCATTCTCCCGATTATGAACCTTATGCACTAATTATTTCTGATTTTTGTATTGGAAGGGAGAACTGAAAGCGAACGTGCAATTGTGCAGTGTAGAAATAAGTCAGTGGACATCGACTTAAATGTTGCTCTGCTGTGTTGATTAAAACTACTGCAAAAAACCAGAGTTCACCTTTACCAAACGTAAGTAACGTTTAATTGGTGTCAGCTTATTCCGTCAGCTGATTCCGTTGCCTTATTTTGCGCTGACGGGCATTTGCCAGTGCACTAAGTTCGTTAGTTGAACTGAAAAGCTGCTGGGTGTGGAAACTGAGAATGAATTTTCTTCTTTGCATATCTGGTTTGGAGGAAATACTTGGAAAGGTGACTAAAATCTGCGAAGTGTGCAGTTAAATGTTTCCATTTTTTATGCATTTTCTTGTTGTTTTCCACTTTTCGGACAACTTGTTCACTTCGTTTCATTCCTGATTATAGTTGAAAAGGAAAGCACAATTGTTTTCAAAGAGAAAAACATCCCAGTCAAGGTGATGACCTCTGTGAGTACGAAATCAGACATCATTCACGTCCATTGTCACTGCCAACGGATGTTGTCGTTTCAAGTGGCACACAGTCACACGCCATCACACATACATACAACTTCACACGCACATGCTTGGCTACAAATATACGTGGGCAGCCCGATAAGTACTTAGCCCCACCGCCCGATGGTGCCTCTATCGTAAGAGAAATTTACTATCGTGTAGTACATCCTCGTAGACGGCTTCTGTAAAAATTTCAGCCATATTGGATTTGTAGTTTTGTTTTGACCGCGTGTGGAAACGAACGCGTCCGCGGATTTTAGAAAAATGGAAAAAGAGCAATATCGGTCGGTGATTCGCCAAATTGGTCGCATAAGGCTACGAACAGCTGCCCCATCCACCGTATTCTCCAGATTTGGCCCCGTGTGACTTCTTTTTTTTTGCAAACTAGAAAAAGTCACTCGCCGGGCAGAAATTTGAGTCGAATGAGGAGGTTATCGCCGCCACGGAGGCCTCCAGAAAACGTATTTTTCAGACGGGTTAAAGAAGTTGGAGCATCGCTGGGTCAAGTGTATCGAGTTGAAAGGAGACTACGTTGAGAAATAAATCGCCACTTTTCCAAAATTTTCATTTTTGTTTTGTAGGCTAAGTACTTATCGGACCACCCACGTACTTGTCAACACAAATGCAATGGTCCATATGCGAAAACGGTGAGACAAGTGGTTAACCCTTTTCGGGCAATTTCCACATTTCTTGAAATACAAATTTTTCTTTCAAAATACTTATTGACTCTCATTGAACATTTTACCAATAAAATACAAAAAAATACCAAAAACATAATTTCAGTTAAGAATTATAGTTCATTCAATTTTGTACGATATATCGTACAATAGTCCACAACGGAGTAAGAATGCATGAAATTTTGGTTTCGTTTTTTTAAGTTTTATGAACAATTCATTGATTTTTTTTAAAGAAAACATAAATTATAACAGCAAAAAATCAAAACGTGATTTCATTTTGATCAAAAATTATATAAATTATATATATAAACAATTGATTCACATTTATTCGGCCTTATATAACCGTTGTTGTTGTTGCAAAGCCTTTTTCCTCTCAATAAAACACAGAATAAATTAAAATTCATACAGATTTACAGAAAGGCACTGAATATAGCCCATTCTTATTATCGTAGTGGGAGTGGCAAGTACGCATGACTAACCATACATAACCTGTGTCTGCCCAGCAAAACAGAAACTCGTTTAGTAAGTAGTACTTTTAATCGAAAATCACGGAATAGTCAACTTTTATTAGTCACGTGGTTTACAGATGGGCGTGGCAGGCAAGTAAAGGCAACGATATATCGTACAAAGCTTTGCAACTCTTGTGGTCATTTGTACGATGTATCGTAAAATTTTTTTAAAGACCCGGGAAAAATATTTAAACGCAAAAAAGTTTAATTTAGTAAGTTTTATAAATCAACTGAAATTCAAACTTTGAAATTGTTCAGCTTTTTGCTGAAAAAGTATTACATATTTAAAAATTCCTCCGCAGAAGCACCGTCACTTGCTGGTTTTTCAAATTCTTGCAAAAAGCTGCTTACAAAACGCACTCATACTGTATAGCCAAGGCTATAATGATTTATATTTTTAAACAGAATGATACAACACAGCCTACTTAATAGGAATTAAAAAGCCATTCCATAAAAAATGCGTTCGCTGTCAAATAAAAATATAATAGATAATCGATACGATATCGTACAAGTTTCCGGAAAGGGTTAAACCACAGTACCAAAGTTATCGCAACAAAATTGAGCCTTAACGTGGAGCTCAACAACAGGAGCGCTACAACCAGTGTTGCGCCAGAAAATTTTGAAAGTTGTAGTTTGATCGTTGACCAAAAAGGCGAAAAATAGTTAACCCTTTCGCTACAGGTTTTTACTGGGGAAAGTTAAATGTTAAATTTTACGTCTCAGGCTTCTATGTGGTTATATTAGCAACATTTCATAAGAAATTTTTACATTTTTATACTCGGACCCCGTATTTAAGAGGGTTTTTCTATGAGAGCAACCACATCGTTGTGGCTGTAATAATTTCTTAAACATAAAACTTTCTACGCATAACAAAATTTCTTCATATTTCTTCATTGATTTCAGCCAAAATTAAAAAGAAGTAACTAAATTGAAAGAAAACCTCAAATTAAAAAGTGCTCTAATTTTTTCTGCTTCTTCTTCCTTTACTATGTCAAGCTATACCATTAAAAAAGTGTATAATTCTCTTCTTTAAACTTAAATATTCAGTTTATTAATTTCGTATCTTTCCTAAAACTTCAAACTATACAAAAGACCAAAAAAAATTTATTCTTGCAACCATAGAGGATGCACACGTCCACAAAGTAGCATATTGCGATATGGCAACAAAATAGCGAAAGGGTTAAAAACAATTCTAATAGCTAAAAAAATCGGTACAAATATTTTTTTGTTTTTATTTTTACACAATTATTATATTTTACTCCTGCAAATTCGAGATACACGTAAAACTGAAAACCATATGCGGAACTCAGCGTACGGAGAAATTTATTTGAAATGGATTAATTGAAAATCTTCGAGGAAATTAAATTAAAAAAAGGTAGGAAAGTGTGGCTGCCCCAAATAGGCAATGAAGGCCTATTGTGATACTTGAAAAAGCTAACTTGAAAAAAATAAATAAAAAATAACTAATAGCCGGCATGCAATTCTCATAGCTTAAATCAGAAACGCTAAACTGCCAACGCTGGACGTGAGCAACACGACAACAACAATATCGGGGAAAAATATGGCCAACTGCCGGCATTTAAGGCTGATTTTCATTGTGTTGCCAACTGAAAGTTCAACTTGCCCAGTTCCAACTTTTCCCCCTCGGTGCAGTGGGTAGGAGAGCGATGTGAGGGACGCGGTCACAGCAGTTGCTTTAATGTTATAGTATTGGGCTTTTATTGATAATTTGATTTGCTGTGCTGGGTGCGACTGTGTGTGTGCGTGTTCCCTGCTAAATTTTGTGAGCCTTTCACTGCTTCGCTTGTTGCTGCTAATACCCCTACAAGACATGACTGACCGAAACTCCACTACATTCATAACATTTTTTCAATTCACCAATACATTTG
Organism: Melieria crassipennis; assembly: GCA_963668005.1. Classification (NCBI taxonomy): domain Eukaryota; kingdom Metazoa; phylum Arthropoda; class Insecta; order Diptera; family Ulidiidae; genus Melieria; species Melieria crassipennis. The sequence continues at coordinate 30,914,848 of OY764963.1, read as the reverse complement.
CATGAAATTTGGCCCATCCCTGTCGGACCTGAGACAACTAGTACCCAAAATTCATTGGTCTTTCAACTGGTTTTTTGTAGTCAATTGGACAACTAGTTGTCAAAGTGACTGCCAGCGGATGCAGAAGTCAGCCAGTTCGCGTCTAATCGTTCACGTTCTGTGTGCGCGGTCATAAGCGAGAAGAGCACATAAAAAAGAGAAAAACGAAACAGAGGTGAGAGAAGCAAAAAATACTGTTAAAGCTGATCTTGCGATTGTTTTGCTACAACAACAACGTAGAAATGTTTGCATTTTTCGAACTTTTTGTTTCTATGACACGAAGTTTGCTCGATTTGCACGTTTTGTCTTGAATGATTTCAGTTAGAATTTTGCGTGGTTGCGTAAAGCAACGAATTGCAGCGACAGCTGAAAGGTGTGTATTAATATATTTATTTATTTATTTATTTATGTAATTATTTATTAATTCATTTATTTATTTATTTATTGCAGGCGAAGTCAGGATGTTGTATTGCATCAGGCTCAAACAGTTTCGGCAGAAGTGTGTCAACAAGGGGAAGTTTATCTTGGTTCATCTTTAAATGCACCAACAATTTTTTTATTCGCGATGATTTTTTGTTTTTATTTTTAAATATTTTTAAAAAAAATAATTATTTAAAAAATTTAAAATTTAAAAAATTTTAAAATATTTTTAAAACAAAATAATTATTTAAAAAATGCACTGTTTTATTTTCCCCATAAAAATCGAGTGGTTAGAAAACTAATCCAGAATAAACTAGTTTGCAAACTTGCAAATGTTGGGCCACAACAAGTACCGAAGCGCAAAACCAAGGAAGCCGATGCCAATGATATGGAGTTGAGCTAAGCAAGCAAACGCCTTCGATTGCGACATCCAAGGTTCCATCCATCCAAGCTGGCCGCAAATGCATTTTGTAAATGAAATTTTTTTATATTATTTCATTAAAATTATTTTAAATAAATTCAGGCAGAAGTAAAAGCAAACGGTTTTTCCAAAAAATTTCAATAAAAACCTGAATTTTTCAATATTGAGTATTGGTCATGAATGACCGATTTACATATCACATTGTGACCGATATTTGCATCAGCATTTCAGCCCGACAGCCCGATTACGAGACATAGGCAATGTTACTCTCAGAGGTTTGCCATTTCCTGCTGAGAGGACAGCCGCCGAAAGAAAAATAAAAAAAAAAAATTTTTTTCTTTTTTTCGGTGTTAACGCAACGGTGTATTGAACTCGCCGAGTCTTGACTCGCGGTTAGCGAGCTACGGCATTAGCCAGCTGAGCTACGGCGGCGGCGGCAGCAAGATAGCTATACAAAACTAAATCACACGTACACGAGAGTTTCTATCAGTTTTTTCACATTCGTTCCATAGACAAAATTCAAAAAATTGATGGTCTCAGAATTTAACGATTTTGATGTCATTTGAAAGAAAAAACTCCAACTAAGAAAACCCCAACAAATCTGTGCAAAAAATCAATTAGTGTCTGTGCAAAAGCGGCTCAAAGTGGAAACTTTTTTCACAAAAAAATTTAAACTCATATTTTCTGTTTTTTAGTCTATTGAGTACAAAAAATTTTAAAAATAATTGGTTGGCAGGCAGTTGCTTAAACTTTCAATGTAGAATAAGAAATAAAAGCATTTTCGCTTTTAATGTTTTCGCAAAATTTGCAAAGCGTAGACTTTTACTTCACTTTTAATTCAAAATATTTTTCTAAGTTAAAAATCTGAAAATTGGCAAAACTTAGAGGAAAATATCTCAAAAGTATGTGAAAGTATGTTCCTGGATTCTTTTTAATTTTAGGAAGCATTCTTTCTTTGTCGGATAATGTAATTATATCCTCCGATATCTTCCGATCTCAGAAAATAATTCAATTTGAAAAGTGGTCTAAACACGTATTTTTCGACAAAATTGATTTTATTTATGCCTAAAAGTATGCAATTAGCACGAAAAATAATAAAATCTGCAAAAGTGCAAAACATACATCTATTATTATCGTTTTTATTGCAAAACCAGAGGGTCCCAATACAATTTCTGTTACTCTTTGCAATAATCAATGTTGACGTTACCGTTTAAATGTAAAATCTGAAAAATCTAGCCAAAACATTTGGTGCTATAGCTTTCCAAAAATGAAGAAATTTGCAAAATTAAGCCTCAGGCATTGCCAAACTACGACAGTTTAAGAAAAACCAAATGGAGATTTCAACTCAGCAGACCATGATTAACTAGTATACCAAATTTTATGAAGAACGGACCACTCCTTCTAATTTTGTCCCGCGGTTGTATGGAGTCGAATCACTGTGCGCCTGTACAAAAATGATAGAAACTTTGTTCGGAGAGCTGACCGAAACTTCGGTCAGGCATGTCGGTCATATGACCGGTCATATGACCGTCACTGTTCTTGTAGGGACGTTTGTTGCTGTTGTTGTCTGTGTTGTTACTCCTCCTGTTGCATTTTATTGAGCAATTTCGCTTGTTATTGTTGTTTTTTGGGTCAATTTAAGTGGAAACACAGAGTTGAAAATTGAATCGATTCTTTATCTTTCGATTTTTTTAATATTAAATGAAATCCCTTTGGGGAAGCCCCATAAATTTTGGCATTTTCGTGAAGATTAACAATTCGCCATTCGATTTGCATCGAAGATTGTGTGGAAACTTAAAATGGTTTTTGAGGCGTTGATAGATCGGAAACTTACAGAAATAGCGATTAATTGTGGGGACAGATGGGAAAGATACGCCTTAGAAATTCAAGAAATTCACTAAGCAAATTCACATTTCAACGTGGCTGTGGTAAAGTTAGGCCAGTTCGGGAATAGACCTAGACCCCATTTGAGTCCGTGGTTTATCTGGAATTTTAAATCAACTTAAACTAAGTATTTCGAAAAAACTAAGTATTTATTTGTTCACTTTTTACTATTTAGAGTTTCAAGAATAATAAAATGTTTATTACATACAAGTGTTTTATAGTAACTATAGCACAATCATAAATAATTGCAATAAAATATATGAAAAAATCACGAAAATATTCTTATGATATTCTAAGAAATCTAACAAACCACTCCACAACTATTAACATTTCACAAGCGCAACGAATTCGCTATCGTCATTATAATTATTGACTGTAAATCAGGGTTAATGTGCCTGAGTGGCGGCATTTTTCAGTTCAAAATTATGCTCACTTTTTCACGGGAATCATTAATCATTGATCAAAGCCGAAATGTGTAGGCGGCTGGGGATGTGCTGGGGAAATGGCTGAGTGGAGTTGCCCATCAGCGACCGCATTGCCTGGAATACAACCACCTCGACTACCTCATCTGCGGCGGTGACAAATAGGCAACGAAATAAGCGGGTGCAGGGCAGGCAGGTTCATAACCACAAAACATTTGGTTGGCATTCGGTGTTGGATGTAATTTTATTTGCTTGTCGCTGATGTTCAGATTCAAAGGCAGCAAAGACGGTTAGGGTCACTGTGCGGAATTTTACTGGAACAAATTGCAAACGGCCGCAACAACAAGATAATTAAATTCGTCAAGTCGCCGTAACGTTTACCTAATCTGAAGTTATTGTTGTAACTGCACGCTGTACAACCAAAAAGTGGTAGGCGGGTAGTTGTGGCTGCCCCAATGCGGAGCCCACTTAAGCCATGAAGGCCCATTATGATAGTGCATGCGGTCAAGCATAAAACGACTCACTCATTGAACCAGTTAGAACTTCTTACGAAGCTTAGTATAAGGTGTTTTTTTTAGAGGTATAGAACTTCGAATTTAAATAAAACACAAGAAAATCGTTTTAATGTCCATCAATTTGGCTTTATTGGAAGGATAATTTTATGCCATTAATGTTTAAATAAGATTTCGGGCATGTGGCCGCCGCGGCTGGCTCGAATAAAGCCAATTCTACAGGTCCAATTTTCAACCACTTTTTCGAGCATTTGGGGCCGTATGTCGGCAAACAGTCAGTTTTTGTGGATGTAATGGCGTCTCAAGGGTCTCATGTGGATTCTCTTCACTCCAAATGCGGCAATTTCGCTTGTTGACGTAGCCATTCAACCAAAAATGAGCCTCATCACTGAACAAAATTTTGCGATGAAAATCAGCATCGAGATCAATCTCATTTTCGGCCCATACACCAAAATCACGACGCATTGCATGGTCTCGCGGCTTTAATTTTTGCACAAGCTGGATCTTGTAAGGTCGAAAGCCAAGATCTTTGCGCAAAATCTTCCATAAAGTTGATGGACAAAGCTCCAATTGCTGTGCACGGTGGCGAATCGATTCATTCAGGTCCTCTTCAACATTTTGCTCTACAGCGGCAATTGTTTCTTCGGTGCGCACTGTTCGACGTCTCTGCGGATGCGTATTATCACATAGAGTAAACGTAGTGCGAAAACGACCCATGGTTAACCGAATTAATTGCTCTGATGGACGATTATGTCGACCATAAAATGGACGGAGCTTGCGGTAAACTTCGCGAACTGAACCATTATTTTCGAAATAAATTTGCACGATTTGCAAGCGTTGTTCTTTTGTCAACCTGTTCATGATGAAATGGCAAACCAAACTGAACATAAATGACATTAGAGTTGCCAGATTTGACCACAAAATGCCAGTTTTATCTCTATTCGAAAAACAAACCTCTAAAAAAACACCCTATAGAAAGCGAATGGTCTTAGCGGCTAAATCCAAGTTGGGGTTGTTCGATATTCTTTTTTGCCAAAATTTCACTGTGACCATATAAAGCCAAAATATAAAACTTTTAATATCATTTAAAAAGCATTTGTTATATTAGTGTTATGATATGTTAAGTTAAAACACCTATTTTTTAATAAAAATAAACAATGTTTAATACAATAATTGTGGAAAAAACAGTATTTTATAAAGAAGCTGTTTATTAAAAATGACTAAAATAATATATATGTGTCATCACTGCCTCGGACGTGTCGCGTGCCCACAATAAAAGAACATAAAATTAATTTGAATTTCTATTCGGAAATCATTTTGACATATGCAATAAAAAAGGAATAAAAATGTTGTATAAATAAATAAAATTCATAACCAAAAATTGTAAAATGTCTTCCCTTTATAGCTTAAATAAAAATACATTCAAAAGTGATATTTGCTCTGTACATACACATACATATCGCTCCTTCGCTGCAAGAACGTCATAACTCAAACAAATTTTTTTTTCAGTTTATGGCAACTCTGTGTGCATCTGCATATGATCTTTTATCTGTCAAAACCACTTTGTAAAATATTCAATACTTTGCTCACAAGACGACATGAAACATTTTTTGCTACCTTGAACTGCCTGCATTAGTAAACTTTAAAATTGAATTTTCTCGGAATGATATAGTTTTGAGTTATGACGTTCTTGCAGCGAAGGAGCGATATGTATGTCATCGAGCGCTCCAAACTCCATACAACCTTCCGCGCTGCACGCGTTTTCCTTGGAAGTTAGAATGTATAATAAAACAGATTTTTACATTTTAATTTTTTAATTATTCTAACGAAAAGTAATAAATGAGGGTCTGGTTCTTTTTAATTTCTAAGCCATCAATTCGCGCAAATTGAACAAACGATACAGTTGGGAACTGTACAATTTGTTTGAAAATAACTTCCGGTATCATTCCCGGCGCCATGACTCTCGTATTTAATTTCCTTTTGACAAGGCGCCCACGACTTGGCAAAACTTCGAAGTGCCCTTTTGATGGAATCAGCCAACTTGAGGCGGAGGTTAGGACCCGATGCCGATGGTGATGCCAATGCCCGCAGGTTGATTGCTCACCCAAAGCCTGGGCGCGTCGATTAGGTCGCCTTTGCAAATATTTGCCGATTGTTGCCTCCTGCCGCCGGGCAGCAGTTTCCCCAAATATTTTATGGTATTTTTGCTATGTAAGAATGCAGCAAAGTGATTGAGCCGTTTAATGCATATCCGACGAAAAGTGAGAAGCGGCCACCTGTGGCGAATGTGTCACGCGGACCTTCGTTAAGGCGCGCTCGATACAACGGGCTCGTACTTGGATATTTTCTCCAACGGTTGTGTGTGTGTGTGTTTGTCACCTAAGCAAAATGCGTCGTAATATATGAGCTGCTGCAGGTAATTTTTCATTGCAACTTTAAAATTGTTTACGCATACGCAAAAAACATCATAAATATTTATTAATTCCCATGAAAGTCAGAAGTAGGACCTTGCAACTCGTGTCGGAGAACGCGCCAGAGAATGCAGCGCCACATAATAGACAGGACAGACAGGCAGCGGAAGTGTGCGAAAGAAGGCCAAGCAATTTTACGAACGTGCCACACGCGTTTGTGTGTGTATATGTACGTGACACTTGTGTGTGCGTGTGTGTGTGTGTGGCATGTGGTAACTTCAAACGAATGCAATGGGCACAGACGACTGTCAATCGCACAAGCAAAGGCACATACGCAGCAGACCTTTGTGTGCGCGAATGTTAACACGTCCCTACAAGAACACTATCGGTTATATAACCGGTTATTCAGAGCGTGTAAAAAATCTGACGGAAACTCTTGTGTACATGTGATTTTGTATCACCTTCCAACGCACGCACTTTAAAGACTGGACAAAGGTATAGCCATCTCGCTCACTTAAGTTAGCTATGACGCATATATTGGTTAGACATACCAGGTAGTCATAACGTATATATTTGTTAGGACTAACGTACAAATTGGGTACATCTAACCGACATATCAGTTAGACATACCAGGTAGTCATAACGTATATATTTGTTAGAACTAACGTAAAAATCGGGTACATCTAACCGAAATATCAGTTAGATCTATCGGGTAGTTGTAAAAGAAGAAGACACATTTATATATAAGTATTGATGTTTTATTTTATTATATTTTTCTTTCATTTATTTATGTATTTACTGTCCTCTGCTTCGGCGAAACATTTTCATCTGCCATTACAGTCATCCTCTTCTTCATGGGCGTTAAACCTTCGTCGTTGTATTTTCCGGTCTGGAACGTTTTTTTGTACATTTTAGGATCTGTAAAGAAAATAATGTTAGAATAGATACACAGAGGAGCAGTTAGCGTATTGCTTACCAAATTTATCAGATTTTCTGTTTATTCCTATTATTATTATTATTCTTTTTATTTACATACACTTGAACTTGAAATTCTCGCACGTGATAATCGTAAGTTTGGCGGTCGTGTTTGTTTTATTTTTAGGTTAGGTTTTACATCTGGTGGCACGTGCCATGTGTACATCGCTATCTCATTCTCTCATACAGAAATTATTAATTGCTTGAATCTTCCTTTTCTCGCTAACGTTTGGTGGCACGTGCCATGTGTATATCGCTATCTCATTCTCTCATACAGAAATTATTAATTGCTTGAATCTTCCTTTTCTCGCTAACGTTTAAACATAGAATAAAATTAATTTTAAAATTTGAAAGAAATGCATATGTATTAGTTGTATTCATTTTTTGCATCAAGGTGTTGGTGTTTCGGTTAGGTCTGTCTGACAGGGATATGCGCAAATATGTTGCCGTATCTGACGCACGGGCACGCGTTCAATGTGTCAAAATTTGCGGCAAAGCAATTTACCAAAAGGCAGCGAGATAAGCGTGCGGTATTTATCACAAGGGTGAAGTTGCAGTTTGTCGACGCGGTCGCGCTGGGCCGAGCCAGTTTAAGCGTGTTTAGTGTGTCGAACGGGTTACAGCGCAACGCCACTCGGCGCCGAAAAGGGTAACACAGTGCTCTCAATTGCTGCCCCTGGTGCTTTCCGTTTGCTTAGTCTGCTTATTTTTTCCGCTGCAGATAAGCACAAAATGCAAAGGAAATTATGGCCATTTTTCGTATTTATGCTTCTGCCTGGCTGGTAAGTTATTTATTTTATTTATTTTGCTTTTCATAAAAAGCCTAACGCCTGAACTCTCGAACTTATACGTCGGCATGAAGCATATCGCATTTATCTTCTAAATTAAATTGCATTGATTCATCGTTCCATTTCCGACTGGGTTACGGAATGCTTATTTTTCGTTGTGGAGTACTCCATATTTCCCTTACGAATTCCCATTACTTTTTTAAGGAAATGGCCGCCTGACGTAAGCATTATTTCGTAAAGTATAAAGAGAATCATATATGCTTACCCTCTCACTTACTATTGTAAATAGAAAGGAATGCAAAGAAAGTGCTCGGAATACTTCGTGCTTGCATTCCAAATACTGTTTACTTTTTCGTATGATAAGGTAATGGGACTTTATAAAAGTGAGCGCATACCAAACATGCTTTACGCATAGTTGAAAAAGTAAGCATCGCACGAACACATGCTTACCGTTTCGCTTACCAATAGCATACAACGTAAGCAGTATGCCTTACAATATAGCTTACAGCGTAAGCTATACGTAATGATTACAAATAAATAATTACTTTTTCCAATAAAAATAAAAATTTTATTATTGCCTGCGATATTTTGACTTGTGCTTTTCTTGTAATTCTCAACTGCTTCATGTGGATAGAGATGGAAATAGATGAGTGTTCAAACAGCCCGCGCTAGGATTCGAACCAGGGCGTCTGGCATGAAAAGCCAGCGCTCTACCCTCTAGACTATCGAGCCCAACCCGCTACGTTTGTTCATTCACTGTTTTCTTTCAAACTCGGAGCTACTCGGAACATACCTTACTAATACCTTACTTTTGGTAGCTTATATCTTTTTTTAATTTTCATGCATACTTTTCCTTGCTTACTTTGTAAGCTTAAAATTGAAGTATTCATAACTTCGCTTACGAATACCTTACCGGGTAAGCATTTGTCTCTGTTCGGGCGTCGTCGTTTTTTTATATTTTTCATGCATACTTTTCCTTGCTTACTTTGTAAGCTTAAAATTGAAGTATTCATAACTTCGCTTACGAATACCTTACCGGGTAAGCATTTGTCTCTGTTCGGGCGTCGTCGTTTTTTTATATTTTTCATGCATACTTTTCCTTGCTTACTTTGTAAGCTTAAAATTGAAGTATTCATAACTTCGCTTACGAATACCTTATTTCTGTACGGTTCTGTTTTCAGCATACGAAATAAGGCATAAATCATGCATTACTTTGGAATCACCTTACCAAATTTCCGACTGGGTAAATAAACAATATATTTGTGTGAGTAAATTATATTTTGACGCATTCTTGCTTTCGCTCAACATTTTGGAATTTGGAAAAATTGTTGATCAATGTTTTTCCGACTTTTCGTGTCAACAAGCTAGCTACTACGTAGCTACTATTAAACAAGTATGTAGTTATAAAGTCTGTGAATAAATTACCGGAAATTAATAAATAATAACTATTTTGTCGCATCCAAAGCAAACAGTCCCCACTTGATGACACAAACATGTGTTTACGACAATGTTTTTTTTCCAGACTTCCAGGCATTAACACTTTTTACGACACTCTCCGCTATGGGTTTCAGCTCATTTCGGGAGTTTTGCATTATGTCTTTAGTGGTCTTATTACTTAATATAGCCTAGGGCCTGCAACCTAATACTAAGAGTATCTCCAAAGTAGTTTCTTGCTTTCTTTTGTTTGAATTTTGAATTCAAATACTTAATCATGTTTATGATTACTCGCCTTTTCTAATTGTTGTTTTGTCTAATTTAAGTCCAGATTAAGCCGTAATAATAAGGAGAGCAAATGAAAACAATAAGTAAGTTCTAAATGCTTCAATATGGTCAAATAATATTTTGCCTCTCTGGAATGAATTCGGGACAAATATCGAAGAAATCGATTAATGGCACCTTGACTTTTTTTCCATTCTGATAACTGTTGACGTCTTTACTAATAATTGTTATTAATTTTTTAAGCTCAAAAGTTTGTTATAAGAAGTTTCTATTTCACATACAAATTGCGAAGAAAACTATAACTGTTTCACTTTCGCATGAAATTCGAAGTAAATAACAAAAAAAAAAGGCAAATAAAAAAATATATAGAAATTAAAATTAATACAAAACTTATCTCAAGTTACGTAATTGAATATTAGGTTATGTAACTCATAAGCTGCAAGATTCCATAAATATTCGTAAATTTCCAATAAGGGGATTAACTTTTCAAACTAAAAGTGTGTACTTTCAATTTATAGCAGCAATCACACATGTAACATTTGATTTATATTGCGAGAATGCAACAACTTTACTGATGTAATGTTGCAAGAGCCATGAAGACACACAGAGGGCCGTTTTCTCAACTTACCGATAAAGTGACCTTTAGCTAAAGGTCACTTTAAAGTGCCCGGTAACTATTTTCGTTTTCTCAACTGCCTGATAAATATAAATTTAACAAGTCTGATTTTTTGGCAACACTGGTCTACGATGGGCAGCACTTGGCGGCGCAATCAGCTGTTTTTGAGAAATTATAATTACTTTTGAAGAAAAAAAGAAGAATATTGCCTGGCAAAATCTTCTGATGCTTTTACTGCTAAATGGGGCGTGTCCCGACGTTGGAGATCGTTGAGGGACAAGTTCGACAGCTTGAAACGCAAGTCCAAGCTGGAATTTGCAGCGGAGAAGGGCGAGACGTATCGCACAGGTGGCGGTCCAGCAGCGATTGGAAATATCAGCAGTGCAAAGCAGTGAAATTGTCCAATCGGCTGTTATATGTTCTATTTGCCGCATTTTGCGACTCCGTACCTTCAAAAGCGTCTTCCAGTGCATGCATATAAAAAACACGCCTATTTTCCATACCGAAAGATCTCAAATTCAAATTTCATTTCAAATTGTAATTTCATTACCAGCTGTTTTTTGTTTGTAAACAAACATATGCATGTACTAGGCACCACTTCCACTTAAAGTTCACTTTAAAGTTTGACAGGCACTCAATCTGACCGGTAAGTTTTATCGGGAGGATAGCTTAACGAGCGGTTGAGAACACGAAAATGTGTTTATCGGCCCGCTAAAGTGAACTTTAAAGTTAAAGGTAAGTTGAGAAAACGGCCCAGAGAAGTATACATAAATGTATTGGAAAAATGTTCAAGGCATAAATCCATGAAAAATGCGTTTGCCATATTTTAGTTAAATTTAAAAGCCGGTAATTCCGGCTGATTTGTGGAACACTCGTAGGAACAAAGCGAATCTTTCCATATATTGTAAATACATACATGTGCAAAGCCCAATCGCGCTTTGCGTTATGCGCGCATAAACAAGTGAAAATGTTTCGTAAAAAAGAAACGAAGTCACAGATACATGCAAACATACATACGAGGTCTGTTCAAAAAGTATCGCGAATTTTGTGTTTTTTCAAAAATTATTTATTTATTCATGAATATCTATTTTGTCGCCTTCAAAGTAATCCTCATTAGATATTATACACTTGTGCCACTTGCGCCTCCTCCTACGATGCCGTCTTTATCTCCCCAATCATAGCGTAGCGCCGTCCTTTCATCGGTCTCTTCAGTTTCGGGAACAAGAAATAGTTACAGGGGGCAGATCTGGGGACTACGGTTGCTGCGGCATTATTAGTGTGTTGTTTTTGGCCAAAAGTTCGCGCACAAGCAACGATGTGTGAGCAGGGTCGTTATCATGGTGCAAAAGTCAATTTTTGTTCTTCCACAAATCCGGGCGTTTATGGCGCATAACTTGCAGGTAATATTCCTTATTGACCGTTCAACCATGTGGCAAGAACTCATGATGCACCACGCCCCTGCAATTGAAGAAAATTGTAAGCAAAACCTTCACATGGACATATGTAAGTACCAACATAACGCCACAAAACAAAAAACAATCGAAAATCGAATATACGTAACCCGCGGAAATTCAAAATTTGCGATACTTTTGAACAGATGTGTGTCCACAAGCACTGATGGTTTTTTTAAAATGTTTATTTTTTTATTTTTTATTTATTTTATTTTATTTCATTTTATTTTATTTTATTTTATTTTGAAGTTGAGGTTCACAGTGTGTAAGTGCGGAATGTTAATCTCCTCCCAAGATTTTGAAAATTAGTCCCGGGATCGCGCTAGTAAAATATTCATTAAAGTATAAGGAATTCATTAAAGGAGGAATGTAAGGAATTCGTTAAAGTATTGTCAGTTAATTCGCCCAATATGAAGTTTTTGTTTTTTTGTTATGAAGATTTAAAAAATTAACCCGGAACCTCGAAATTCAAAAACTTTGGCAACAAAACACTTGGCGTACAAAGCCGATTTTAGTAACCGCCCCCCCCCCCCCCCTTTGTAAAATTCATACAAAAATAAATATATCGATATCTTTACTCGCGGACAGATGCACATTATTTCCGATGTTGTGCTCGTTGACATTTGTATAAATATTGTGTTTTTCTCTCGCATGTACATAAGTACTATAGATAGATCTCGTAAATGCCGACATGTATGTATGTGTGGACATATCTACATATATTTGCATATACATATTTGTATTTAATTATTTATTTCGTCTACCGGGCTTAGCCCTCACAGACTACAAGTAACAACTTAAGTCTAATATAAAAATTCGCACAGTTTTGTCTTAAAAAGCTCTCGACTTAAGGGAAGGCTCCCCTGGATTTGGGCAAAAATAAGGCAAAGTTTGTAATTTTTTTGTGGGATAATGAAAAGGCGTACAAACTTCCGGTTTTGACTATTAAATTCGTCTATTATTTAGGAGTTTAAAAAGTTAAAAAACTTGATGAAATTCAAAATGGCGGCTACAAAATGGCGATTTCCGTAGGCCTCTGCGCGCCAAACATCGCTCGAGAACTGTAATCCTGCAGCCTCTTGTAGTGGACTGAAATCAAAAAGCATTGTCATTACTTAAAGACAACAAAATTGTCTATGCATTGAACTAGACTCAAAAAATTTAAACGAAAAATTCTTGCACAATGAATATTTGAAGTAAAAAGTTAAATTTTTTGCACCTTTTTTTAATTTCAACCACATTTAAAAATTAAAAATAAATAACTATTTATGCAAATTGTTGGTTCAAGGCATACAGAAAATCAAATACATTCGAGCAGTTTTTAGATGAAGAAAATCGGATCATTAGATCAAGTCCAGGGATTTCAGTTAGATTGGAAAAAATGGTTTCGAGATACACGCGTTTGAAGTTTTTAGAAAGTCAAGTTTATCAAGTTTTTTAACTTTTTAAACTCCTAAATAATAGACGAATTTAATAGTCAAAACCGGAAGTTTGTACACCTTTTCATTATCCCACAAAAAAATTACAAACTTTGCCTTATTTTTTGCCCAAATCCAGGGGAGCCTTCCCTTAAGTCAAAATCGATATTATTGCAAATCAGGGACGGACGCAGGGGGGTGGTCCGGGGGGTCCGGACCCCCCCCCGAAATCTCAGACTTCTTCAAAACCCCTTACAGCACACGGTCTTTCAACCGTATAAACTAAATCGTCCACATCACAAGTTGGTACATTACAAATATGATTCATTCCACTTTATTTCGTAATTTTCAGTTTATTTTCACAACTTTTCTGGTCAAGATCACAGTAGTAATTGAGTGTTATTATCATGCCACATGTATTAATAGTACTATCGTTAGACGACTCGCAACCTACTGTAGTGCGAGAAAGATGCATTTTTCGTTTGTTTATTTTTTGACAGTTTGACAGAAAAAGTACCAAAACAGCTGTTTTGACAGTAAAAGAGCTTTCACCTCGAGTGGTGAATTGTTTGAACTTTCTTCTTGTCACCATTTTTCCAGAATATGGAAACAATCAAATTCAATTCAATTGTTACGGGGGGTAACAATTGTTACGGTAGTGCCAATGGCACTATGGTACTATGGTAATGGTAATGGCACCTGTTAAAATAAAATCCTTTTTTAAACCGACTAATGCAAATGGTAAACGCGAACACGAACGATCAGTTGAACAGGCCGAAGAAGTATCAACAGCAAAAAAATCGCAGCATGACGAGGAAAATGATCATCAACCGGAGCCCATAGTAAGTATTTTGAATTTTCACCCAGTACAATGTTGATTGAAATTTAAGTTTAATAACTAAATAGAATGCGTTATATCATTTTCTTTTTTATAAAATTTTCATGAACGTGGAAAGTACAGGAACTTTTTTCCGCTCGAAATTCACTGAACAGACTTTCGTACAATTGCATCATATTTTATTGATGTACTGTTTGACGGTTTGCAGTGAGGTTTTAAAATAATACAATTCTAATTCATTGACGTCGTTTTGAATTTTTAATCTATATAAAGAAATGGATTTCAAATTTTACAGTGTAAGATACTTTACATGTTGACATCAAATATGTTGTGGCAGAGCGGTTAGAGCGCAAGCTCCCCACTTATTCATCGCGGGTTCAAATCTCACTAGTGACGAATTTTTTTTTTTTTGAAACTGACTATAAAAAATGATTTTTAAAATCATTTTTGCGAGAAAAAACCAATAAACTAAATTTTTTCAAACGAATACTGTGTAAATCGAAGAAAACATTTTTATGAATTTCAGAAGTCTCAGAAATTTCAAGATCATGTCCATGATGTTCAATGGTTCTGTAGAAGAAAACTTGAAAATACCGAGATGTACGATCTCCTTGTAAATGTATGGACACCGGATGCTGATTTTGTTCCAGCAACGGAAATGAACAAAAAAAATCTGAAATTCCAACTTTCGTGGTTACAAAAGTATCCTTGGCTCACTTACTCAGCCTCTGAAGACGGCGTTTATTGTCGAGTTTGCATTTTATTTGCGCAAAAAGAAGTTGGAAAACATGAACGTTTGAGTTCATTTGTGCAAACTTGTGTTAAAGATTGGAAGAGAGCTTTAGAGAGATTTAAAGAACACCAAACGAAAAAATATCACTTGGACGCCCTTAAAGATGCACAGAATTTGAAGCTCATTTATGAAAATAAGAAAAATGATGCCATTGTCGAGATCGATCAGAGCCGAAAACGGCTGCAATTGGAAAACAGACGGAAACTTGCTCCCATCAATCGTGCGGTTTTGTTCTGCTGCAGACAAGGACTGGCGCTACGAGGACGTCGAGATGATGGCCCATTGGCGCTGGAAATTCCAGAAGAGAACGACGGGAATTTCAGGGCACTTCTGCGTTTTTCTGTGGATAGTGGAGATGTAGCGATGTAGATGTAGATGTAGAGATGTGAATGTTACCAGTGATCAAATTCTGGATATTCTCGCAAAAAGAACAAGAAGAATTGACATCACTATGTAAATAGTCTGCCTAATATTAAAGGCAGTAGATCATATGTATTGCAATTTCATCATTTGATTCGTGTGCTGTCAATTAATGCTTCTTATATTATAAAATATTATAACGTTAAATGAAATTCCAATTGAGTGAAAATAAATTTTTTTTTAAATTATGATCACAATTTTTAGCTACTTTTACCCAAAAATTGATTTTTGTCTTGTGTTTATTTTTTGGAAAATAAAACTCGCAAACCGCCAATCAACACGCGATTCAATGAACAATCATAAGTTATAAATATTAAGTTTGTCAAACACAAATAAAACGTTACGTTTTGTTAGAGCCGAACTGTTTAATTATCCAAATTTTTCGATCGGACCCCCCCCAAAATTTTTTTCTGCGTCCATCCCTGTTGCAAATAGTGTTACACAAAGATGTAAATTTGTGAATCGGTTCATTCTCACCATATTTTGTTCTATTATAAAAAATTAATCGTTTTTGAATTAATCGTGGGCAGACTGTGACGTTTGTTACTTATGCAAACACAGAGACGCAACGGACGAGAGTGCAAACACACATACATACAAATATACATTTATCCTATGGAAATTCAAAGGCGGCCGCGCAAGTGCACAAGAGCTGCTTGTTGCGTAGCTGCCGTAACGCATTCACACAGTAGTGAGTGCCAATAGGTCACGTCCGTGCGGGGCCGCCGTACAAAGAGATGCGCGTATACCCAAGTTTGGCGCACACATCTGCCATTACATGCAAACATATAATGACATTTTACAATTGTAAAATAAATGATTTTATTCTGTACGCATGTTTATGCGACTGTTTTACATCTGGTCCTCTGGCTGCCTGCCCGAGTAATTGTACGTATACGCACTGGTGTACGCCGTGCCTGCACACTTTTGTACAAATGAGCGCTGTGTATGTGCACAAGTGCTCGGCTCAAGCACTCGTCTCTCGCAGCCTACTCAGCGCTGAGCACTCGACGTGCATGCGGCGAGCGTGTGAATGCTTAAATTGTGCTTAATTCCCCTTTTCAAGTCACACAATGTCTGAAGTGGTGGGTGGTGGAGGGTTTGTCAAGTGCGGCATCTAAAGTTTCTTGTCTCGGCTTGATTTCGGTTCGCTTACACTGGGAGCCGGCTTGCGTTGGAGTGCAACAGGTCGTATTAGCCAGATTGAAATAGTATGTATGTAATTAATGCTTGAGAAGGCCTCATCTCAAACATTTTTTACATACTCGTATGTTATAAAGATGTGACTTTCACCTTCATTTTGAACAGAAACAAATTTGTCTGGTTAAGTTCATTATTATTTAAAAATTTATAAGTGGCAAACTCGGGACAAAAGTTGGAAAATGTATTTGTTTTAATATTTCCAAAATTCCCCTCATTCACCTGGTGTATGGTATCTACAAAATTTGGGGCATAATTACATACCCTAAAAACTTTTATATGCGAAATGTTATTTTTTCCTTTGCAACTTTAACATTTTCTTTCTCAATCTCGAAAGTATAAACTAATGTTTGTTGCGATTTTAATTATGTTCGCTGCGCGGCAAAAGCAAAAAGATAACAACAAGTAAATATAATAAAAGCGAAAACGCATAGCAAAGCGCGCTGTACTCGTACAGCGGCGCGTAAGCTGGACGCACAACAACCAACTAAGTACATAAACATCTGCCAGAGAGTACAGAAATTCGCCGCTTCCGTGTGCATCAATTATGCAAATGAGTTGTACGAGCTCGCGGCATGCGAATAATAAACGAATTGTTGGAAACATTTTCCATTTCATTATGGTAACTCTCAGACATGTGTTTGATTGGGGGCTTAATTGGTAATTAAGTGGGTGGTGAAAGGATAAGTTTGGAAATCTCCTAATGAATTGACGTAAAAATATACATATACACCGAGATACATAAGTACTACTTGTTCTTATACACTATGATCAATAAGTACCGGGACTGTGTCAAAAAACAAAATTGTTTTATTCTTCTGGTAAATTTATTTTATCCCCTTTAAAATAAGCCCCATCTGAAGCAATACACATATGCCAACGCTTAATCCAATCGTCCATGCACTTCTGGTAAGCCGAAGCAGGTATGGCCTTCAGCTCTCGCGTCGCATTTTCTTTTATGACCTCTATGGACTCAAATCTCTTTCCACGAAGCGGTAACTTGAGTCGGGAGAACAGGAAAAAGTCACATGGTGCCATATCTGGAGAATAGGGAGCCTGATCGATGATATTCACACTGTGTTTGTTCAAATAATCGCGAATAATGTGTGCTTTGTGAGACGGCGCATTATCGTGGTGCAAAATCCAGCTGTTATCGGCCCACAAATCCGGTCGTTTTCTACGAATAGCATCTCTCAAACGCCTCAATACTTCAAGGTAATACTCTTTATTAACGTTTTGACCGGTCGGAACGTATTCATAATGCACCACACCACGATAATCGAAGAAAACAATGAGCATAACCTTGATTTTTGATCGACTTTGGCGCACTTTTTTGGTTTTGGCTCGCCTTCAGCACGCCATTCGGATGATTGCTGGCTAGTTGTCACGTCGAATTCATAGACCCATGTCTCATCGCCAGTAATTATACGTTTCATGAACGTTGGGTCCTTCTTAGCTTCAGAAATCATGTCTTCAGCCACTTGCTTTCGATGATCTTTTTGGACGAAATTCAAGTCTTGAGGAACAAGCCGTGCGGCGACGCGTTTCATGCGCAAAATATCGACAACAATGTGTTGTGCGCTTCCATAAGAGATGTTAAGATCGTTAGAAATCTCTCTGAGGCTCTCATGACGATTTTCAAGCACGATTTTCACGATTTTCACAATTTCAACATTTTCGTCGGTATTCGATGTTGAAGGACGTCCAGAACGAGGAATGTCTTCGACCACTTCACGACCACTTTTGAACATTTTATACCACTCGAACGCTCTGGTTCTTGATAGAGCAGACTCCCCAAATGCTTTCGGCAACATTTTAAGCGCATTGGCACAAGAAATTTCGTTCTTAACACGTTCGCGGACAGTAAAAATTTCAGTGAGCTGCAAAAATAGACAGGCTATTTTTGTGGAAACTATAAGCACTATCTGAAATCTGATTACTATGATATTGTTAGAGTTGTCAGATTATCATATTTTAACCGTTATACACAATGAATGCTATAGCATTCACGACGATATAGATCAAATTTTTCAACTAGAGTGACGTGAATGCTATAGCAGTCATTCATAGAAAACATGAGAAGAAGAGGTTTATTATATTTTTATAACTTTATTTATTCAACAGTAGTTCTCTCTTCGTATATATATAATAACTGGACGCGGACACTATACTTCAAACCATTTTGATTAAAAAATCTCTCATAAACGGACAAAATTCAGAAATATGCCCAACCAGTTTTTAAGAATCTGTACTTCCCTATAATACCTACAAATCTCTCTCTTATTTGAAAATGAATATTTGAAATTAAATCAATCAGTGTTTAGGCCAGTGGCGCACAAATGATTTTATTTTGGAGTGGAGAGTCTGCGTACAACTTTTGAGCCGAATACCACTCGAAACCATATTTTGTACTAGCATTTTTTGTGTTTGGGGGGGCGGTTTGAACCCCAAAAACCCCGCAATCAAGCATTACAAAATGTTTTCAACCAAAGTAGTACTAAAATGTGAACACTTGTACAATGTGTGTACTTTACCTATACATGTAATAAATATTAATAAAATATTCAATATTCATAAATTCGTCCAAAATATTAAATAAATAAACGAGAAACACTTGGATTCAATTTTAACTAATTTGTTGTGCACCCCCCCTCCCCCATAAGCGGACATCTCCCTTAACCGGACAAAACCACTGCGATGGTGAGTGTCCAGTTATGAAGAATTTCACTGTACACCGAAAAAAAATAAAATAATATGAAACTACTTGATGAATCAGTTGCAAATTACTTTGAAATGTATATTCATTACAAAAATTAAAGTTTATAAAAATATAAATGAATAAAAATTGGCTTTAAAATTTGAATGCTATAGCATTCACGTCATTTTGCATCACTATGAAAATGACTGCTATAGCATTCACGTCCGCGAACGTGTTAAGCAAATTTGTAAATACACCGAAAAAATAAAATAATATGAAACTACTTAATGAATCAGTTGCTAATTACTTGGAAATGTATATGCATTACAAAAATTTAAGTTTATAAAAATATAAATGAATAAAAATCGGCTTTAAAATTTGAATGCTATAGCATTCACGTCATTTTGCATCACTATGAAAATGACTGCTATAGCATTCACGTCCGCGAACGTGTTAAGACAAAATTTCAAACAACTACGTTGATCAACAAAATTATCCATTGTAAAATGCGACGAAGTACAAAAAGTTGACTGACGCTAACAGCTGCCAAGCAAAAACTAATGATGCAATCCCGCTCAAAATTTGACACAGATGTCAGTTAAGGTCCTACCGACCTAAATCCTGCATCGGGCAACGGCGGAAAATTTAAAATACACAGTCCCGGTACTTATTGATCATAGTGTATACATACAGCCCCCCAGAAAATTAAAGTAATGTGGATTCCTGGAATTAACATAGTTAATGACAACCACAATGCGGGCTTTACAGCCAAAAAAGTTGCTAAGGCACCCGTCTTAACTTATATAATAATTACATCGCCAAGCAAGACATACTCAATTTTATTAAACACAAAAGGCGTTAAGAAAACATGAACGAATGGAAAACATACAATCAAGATCACCCGAGCATAAACCCACACAGAAATCGGATGATTTACTCATCAACAGTGACAATAAGCGCTATGAAGACATTCACTCGATTAAGAAGAGGACACACTATCTTAACGCACGCACACTTACTCACAAAGGACAAAAATCCCTCAAACTGCCCATTTTGTGATCACCCCGCATCAATAAAATATATTCTTTTCTTGCACTTTGCCCGATTCTTCATACAACAACTCATAACTCTGACAACAATGATCTGATAAAAGCTCTGAGCGAAGCTTCGGGAAAAAATTTTAAGACTGTATATAGGTAAGATAATGCTAAGTTAACAAATTTCGCACCAACCCATAGCTAAGAAACTTGAATCGTTGACGAGTCCTGCACACTGTAATCTTTATAATGCACAACTGCGGAGGCATCGTATAATAACATCGTATAAGCGTTCCAAAAATAAGTTGTGATTATAGAGTGTAGTATTGAGTATTATTTACTTTATGGATTATTTTGCGGATGGATCTTAGTTTACAAAATCCAAGATTGTGCGATATGGGATTTGGTTGAACATCAAAGTCGTGTGATTTAATACTATTAGATAATCTTCTTTAGGGATATGTGAAGTCATTATGAAGCAGACTGTTATCGCCAGAAAAAAAAGAAAAAGTGTAAAAACCCAAAAATAATACATTTACGGACACACGGTGCAAACGGGGACAAATACTAGTGTTATAAAGTTTCCTTTGGAATGTGGTCAATACGATGGCCGTTGCCACGATCTTTTAGTGCTTTATTTCAGGTTGTAGTTCTATATTTCTAAAATAACAAGGTATGTTATTTCACTTATAAAATATGCAAAATAAAATAATATAAAATGTGCTAAATATCACCACTCGCTCGTCAATAAATTTGCACTTTCGCACTTTTATCGGGACATTTTAATTTCTCTTCAAACAAATGAAACATTTTCAGTGAAGTGACAGTCCTATTCGGTGATAGAATTCACTCAATTCAAGAACAAAAACGACAACCACCGCAAATGAGCAAATGCCAATAAAGTCACACACATTGCAGGCACTCAGACAGACGCACTCGCGGCGGGGACAAGCAACAGTTGGGCATGGGTAGGGTATTACAAATAAACAAAGGAAACGCAACAAATCACATTCACTTTACATTCGGTTCAATCGGGACTCGTGTTACCTGAGCATTTTAGGCCCTGGTGGTATATGCCGTACAGCAGCGAGCCGCAGTGATCGCAGAATGTCGGCCCTGCATACGTGAATGGTTCGAAATGGTGAAGGGTTTTCAGTGAATCCTTTGCGGACGATGGACGATTTGCCGATTTTGCGATGCGCCGTTTGTGGTGGCGAGTGGTGTCGGGTGGTGGTGTTGGTGGTGAAGTGATGTTTGCGCGGTTTTTGACATTTTTTGGTGATTGCAGTGAAATATGTGGCAGATGATGATGGTGTTGTTGTAGTAGCAGTCGACGATGGCGTTGGTGAGAAACATAGAGGACGAGAAAACGAAAAACAAAACGGTGATAAATCACGCAACGACTTTATGAGCAAAATCAACAAAAACAAAAAATACCTACACAATAACGTTTGATTTTATGAGCAGGAAACAGCACAGTGTGAACTTAACCCAATTGTGCCGGAATTCTTTTTCTTTAGAATTTTTCGAAAACATGTTTTGATCGATTTAATAAAGCATAATTATGAAGCAAAATTGAAAAAAATACATGTTTAGAGTGCATATGTGACCATTTGGTCACGCTAGACGCTACCGGGTTAATATTTCCAATATGGCGATTGACTAATATTTTAGTATGTCGAATGTGTGTTTGTGTTTGAGTACATTAAATATAGTCTGTGTGTGTTTGTTAGTGTAAAGCAGATACATGTGTGCGGGTATGTGTACATGCGTGTTAATTTATGGCAGCCGCTGCAGACCTCCGTCAGCACATTTCTTGCAAGTATTTGTTCAGTCGAGTTGAACGTCAACGTGTTTTTCTCAATATAAACCAATTTGAAGCATTCTGCATGCCATACAAATGTGCACCAATTCAATTTCGATTCAGTCCCATTTTTAACACGGTCCATATTTTCTAAGATTCTAAACGACACATGAACCATATAACCCTTTATATCCCTGCGTGGCAGAACTGTAACAAATCAGTTAATCCGTTACAAAATCCCAAATGATATATTATTCCATTTTAAATCAATGCCTCTCAAACTTTACGAACCTTTCTATGTAGTGTACATAGTACAATTTGGGTAATCTAGGTGCCGATACTTTCCGTAAAGTTGTTTGCAAAAATGTACTAATACGGCAACAACTACATATGTACGTAACTGTGCTGTAAATTTAGGTACGTCTATGATTTTGATTTTGATATATCATAGGAAGAGTAGCTTAAGTCGAAAAATGAAGTTTGAAAACCATGTGCACATCAGATGTTCTGACCAATGCATTGTTGTTTCAAAAGACTTAAGCGAAAAGTAAACGCACATATATTAATATTGTTAAAAAAGGAGTTTTCAAAGCGAATGACTTCTATAAAACTCCCAACTCAACCAGAACTCTTTTGTCGACTTAGGCTACTGTTCAATATGGCCACATATATAAACAAATTAATATAATTGGCCATGTTTTTTACTGAACATCACTTGAGAACAGCTGGACCGATTTGGCTGATTTTTTTTGTTGTTAGGACACGGTTTGTATGAAATAAAATTTTTAGTATAACTTTAGACTATAATTTTATAAGTCACACATCACATCTATTAAACGCTACCAAGGGGCGTGGCTCCTTTACTTGAGCCCTTCGGTTGGACGAATTTGGCATTCGCGACGGACCTGTTGTTTGAAAGCTGCGCTATGCATAACTGTTGTTCATTCTGTGCGATTGTGTGAAATTTTCATTTAATTATGACTAATTGTTATTACATTTAACAAGCTCTGGTCAGTGCCTAAAAATTGTCGCAATAAGAAATACACAAGAGGGTGAGCCTAATCGATCAATCTATTCTGTCGCAATCGAGAACGCCAACTACTGAAAACGCTGTTCGAGACTCAGTGTGACTCAGATAACCGACCGTCTGAGCAAGAATTGAGGCACTTAAGTCAGAAGGTTCTCAATACCTAGAATTATTTGTTCTTATGAACAAATAATTTTCGATTCTCCAAAAATGCTCAACAATTTTTAATGAACTTAATAATTTTGAATTTGCTTAGTGCTTACCATTCTTGAAAATGCCGTTTTAAAAAAAAATTTTTTTCATTCAACGAAAATATTTAATTACTCAAAAGTGGTCTTTTGACACACTTGGACCTGGACACTTTTAATTGAATTTTTTCTGGTTTTAATCTCGTTATGACTTTTTATGAGGTCTCGATATAATTTGACTAATTGACTGATTGGATTGGAAGGAGTTTTCGCTTGTTACAGTTATGAACTTTATTGCAATTTTTATGGTTGTAAGAAAACAACACGATTACAACAAGCTAAAGAAAGAAAAATGCATACGCAATAAGTAGAATAAAAAAGTCTAAGTCACACTTATCGGGAATTGATAGGGATTGCAATGCTTTTTCAGATATCGTAAAATTCGAGCATTCCAAGTGGTTACTCTATATTTCTCATTTTAATTTTTGTGCAGACGACGTTAGATTTGCTGCCACCGTGCAGTACGCGCGAAGTAATTTGAAATCATGAGTCGAAATGAGTTCTAAACAACACTGGCTGGCCGTTATGGCGGACCTTTTTTACTGCACTTCCTAATATTGCCACTAGCTCTGGAAATTGCACAGTGTATAATATTTAATTAGAAACGTGCAGATCAGTTAAATGTTTCGCATTTTCCCCGTCTTCAGGTGAACTGTACCAAAAGTGCCCGAACGTCGATGCTGAGCGGTGCGCGATGCTGCATTTCTGCTGCAAATTCGCACAAGCACACACACCCAACAGCGGCAACGGCAAACAACAAATAGGCGAACGGTTTGACAGACGGACAGGCAGACGGATGCGCACGTGGGCTTGAAGCATAACAAACATGCCAACTGGCAGCTTGCAACTTCCAACAATGGCACCATAACGGCAAACGGTGAACGGAGAACAAGAAACGTGCCGCACGCAGTGTGTGAACTTCTTTCGGTTGTTCGTCTACTGCTTCTGCCCCTGTTTTTGCTTCTTGCAGTTGCCAGCGCGTTGCACCTTCACTTTTGCTCTGCTTTAGTTGAACTGCATGCGCGTGCGACGGTAGGCCAACACAAAACTTGCGAAATGCGTTGACGAAGTTTACATTTTCAGCGTTTGCACTGTGCACATACCCACACATACACGACACCGTGGTGTCCGTGCGCGAGTGCGCGCCCATTGCAAATGGCAGCCGTTTGCATTTCCTCGATTTGGCATTCAATTCTTTTCCCTCTTTTATGTATGTTAACAAGCGAGAGTGGCGTATCATGTGTATGTGCAAGTGTCTGTATGTATTTAGTATAAATGTGTCGCTACGAATGTGTGTGTGTGCGTTGTGTTATGGTGCTGAGTGTAGCACACAGTGGCTGCTCACACACACACACATCAAATTATAAATTTAATGCTACTCGTATCATCGCCGTGATGAGTGCTTTCATTATCATCGTTTTTATCGTTATCGGCATTGTCGTAACGACTGTATGGAACTTGCTCTAAAACTTACAGAATCGATTCCTTTATCCTTGCCAGGACATATAAATGTGACATATTCATGACAGCGTTTGTGGACCACGTACGAGCAGACTGCAAGATAGAGAACAACTTTTTTTAATACAAACACATGCAATGGTTTGTGCTTTTCGGTCCCTGTTGAAGGCCTTTCACTACGTAATAAAGTTAGTATAAATATAAGAGGGGTTGTGATCAATATATCCGGATTTAATTGAATATAGCACACGACGTTTTCACAGTGCTTAGTAGTAAAACAAAAAGTTTACTAACAAAATTCGTATCATCACTATTTGTATAAGCAAAATTTTAAAGTTCAAGGTCGATGTTTCTTAAATCTTCTTACTAGTGAAGAAAGCAATTTATATACATATTAGCATAGCCCCGCGGCTTTGCACGCAAGTTTGAGGTCGATGGGCCCAATAAATCAAAAAATCCCGTCTAAGCGGAGGTTTGTTTTTCAAAATGTATCTACAGTTCAAACTTCATGTTTGTATTTTCAGCGGTTTGGGCTGGGCGATAATGAATCAGTCAGTCAATCAGCTAGTCAGTCGGAGCAAACTATTATATGTACATATGTGGATTTGAGTAGTATGGGTGATGCAATGCCTCTTTTTTGCAATGCCCAATCCATTCTCCCAGTCGTCTAAATCGTAAGTCTATGCCAAATGTCATTGATGTGTGACCTGTAGTTCCAGGGTTATTCAAAATATTTGGGTCGCTTGAAAAGTGCCACGCCCCTTGTTCAACACTTATGAAATTTTACCAGTGAACTGACAAACATATCTAAAGGGTGGCCCTGAACCAAATTTCAATGCTGTTCGACTTTTAATTCCGAGGATATTCCATGTTAAAAATGTAGGTTGTATGGGAGGTGCCACGCCCTATGTGGTTTATCGAGATTTAGTCAAGACGAACATTCCGTGAAAGATTCAGCTCAATCGTCCGTCTAGTTGTTGAGTTTTAGTCTCGTGTAACCAACAAACAAACAAACAGACATTCATCTTTCATCTATATACATATCGTTACCTTAATATAGAAAAGCCCTATCTAACATTTTTGTTAATTTTCAGAAGCAAAAAACTTAATAAAAATGAAACTTCTGCAGTTGAAAAACTGAGTTAGGACCTTTTTTATTTGCATGTATTGCAAAAAACTCGATTTTGAAAAAATGTAGTTAGGGCCTTTCTATATTAAGGTAACGATATAATTGTTTGTCCTGACTGACTGACTGATTCATCATCGCCCAGCCCAAACCGGTGAAGCTACAAACATTAAATTTAAGCTGGTGGTGGTGTATGAAGAAACGTGATTTAATGGGCCTATTGATTTCAGATATGGTGAAAATACTTCAAATCAAAAATTACTCGACGCGTTTTTCAATTTTTCGAAAATCAACATTTAACCGGGTCAACAAGTGAAAACCAAAACTTGAAAATCAAAACTTAAAGGGTTAAATATTTTTATGAAGAAATATGATTTTTTACGCCTTTTGACTTCAAACTTGGTGAAAGTACTCTTAGTGAGAATAATTCAACACGTGTTTTTCATTTCTTTGAAAACCGAAATTTAACGGGGTCAACAATGGTTAAAAGTTTTTTTATGGAGATACACGATTTTATGGGCCTTTTGACTTCAAACTTAGTGAAAGCACTTAACGTGCAAAATAATTCAATACGTATTTTTGACTTTTTCGAAAAATAAAATAAAATCTAACGGGGTCAACGATGGGTTACGAGTTTGTATGGGGAAACATGACTTAATGCGCCATTTGACTTCAAATGTGGTGAAATTTAGATAAATATTGTAGATAAATGATGAATAATTAGATAAGTATGTTTTCATAAAAATCTGACGGGATCAACAAAGGGTCAAAAAGAACTTGATTTATTGGCCCCATTCGCGGGGCCCTCTTAGTTCCTAATAAAGTAAAAGGCAATCGTGTTTTTAAGCATTATTTTGTTAATCTTGACCCTCAAATACTCATAATGACATGTTTATAGTGCATTGTGTTTTTTTAATTACAGAAAACAAACAAGAAATTGCCTTATTTATTTGAATTTTTCCTACTTTCTTGATTTAATATAGCATAAGTCGCCTAAATGGCTTCTCTTTTTCAAACCCATATACGGTAAAGCTCCTGTTTATGGCTTTTGTAAGATCTGGACTGAAAGAGTTTTCTAGTTGGTTCTGCGTTCTTTAAACTTGTCTGAGTCTTTACTTCTCCTTGGATCACGCTGCCTACTATCGAATTTAAAAACCCTTGATGGTAGAAGATCTGTGAGCCTAATGTAATTGTTCTTTGTTGTGATTAGTGGGAATGATGACTGTCCTTTTTTTCTTAGCAAAATTATAATGTTCCTTCCAGATGTCTTTGGTATTTTCTCTCTTTTTATGTTGGGTTCTCTAGAACGAGGCGCGTTACGACCATTATTCGATCATTAATAGGGCTGGTTGCGCTTTCAGATTGTTATGTGTTTGATTTCAGATTGTTTCTGTTACCAGACACATTTGTTACTTTTCTGTTGGAATTTAATTTTTATATAGTATTTGGTAGTAGTGGTTAAGTTAAGTAAGTCTCTAAATAAATATTTGTTAGCCTTAACTTACCTTGGCACTGAAATCCTTGTTTGCCAAATCCCCTGAAAAGACACGAAAATATTCATAAAACGTATTATATATAATAGCACAGTGTTATGTTATGATTTGACACAGATGTGTACATATATCCATTGTACCACAGAATAAACAGTATACAGAAGGCGCATCTGAAATAATTTTGCGATTTCATTTCTGACGCGGGCGGGAAGCAACAAAAGTGAGGAAAATGTGAACCGAACCGCACGCATAAATTTGTGCTTTATTCTCATTTCGACAACAACACGCAATGTTGTTGCTTTCCGCAGCAAGCCAGCTTGGCTTTACTCGTGCACATTGAAATGGTGGTTGATTTGGCAAACCGATCGCCAAGACAAATTCAATAGGTAGTTGCAGCAACATAACTGATTCTTTGATTATTGGCACAGCATTGTAACAATAGTTTTCCACTTATTATCACTTTCTTAATGCGCATTGGTTGTTCCAATATTTTTACACATATATTTATTTTCATTGTAGTCATTTTTACTTTTTACAACTTCCTTTTTACAAGCAGACCAAAAGAACTAATAAAATCAATTGAATTTTGGTTTTCTCCGTAGTGCTACCACCTTATTTATGCGCCTTGGCGATCGCGCAATCAATTTTTCTATGCAAATTTTGCCTGTCTACTTCTTGTTCTTGTTTGTAAAAACACAAGCGGAGAGCAAGCACGAGCCACCACCAACATGCAAGCGGCACATCACTTTGTTGCCCAACAACAACAACCACAGTGTGTGGTGCATCACTGTTTCATACACCGCTCTCACATCTTCTCAGTTTACGCTCTCGCGCTCTGTGCGTTTTCGTCCCCTTTACTGCTTCCCCCCGCATCCACAAACGGGTCCTACCGCTGGAACCCGCAAAGAAAATTGTCTTTACACCAGATGCGCATTCTGTATATTGTTTGTTCTGTGATTGTATGAACTAATTTAATTTAATTTATTATTTAAATTTAACTTTCATTTACTTAATTTAAATGTATTTTTTTAATTAAATGTAATCAATACATAGAGAACAGTTCAATGTGTATGCAATTATTGTAATTGTGTACATACTTAATTATAATTTAATAATCAAGAGTATGGGTAAAGTATAAAACTAATTTTCGTAAATGATACCTAGAACGATAAATAAGCAGCACTAACAATCGAAGCGAAGGGCTTACCACTACAGCACATATGAGATTTATTGATAAAGCAAAAAATGTAGTTTGACTGGAAACTGGAACCAATAGATATGCAGTTGGGAATAACGGTTTTCTTGGGATACAAAATATCACGCCCAAGCACAACCAGTGATCACTGTAGATCCTATGTACATATTTATAATGCTTTACGCAGAGTTTTCATCTGTAGGCTAGTTCCAATTAGGGATGGCCAAAAACTGTAATCACTGATTACAGATTAAGATTACAGAGTAATCAGTAATCAGTGATTACAATGATTAATCATTAATCATAAAATTCACCACGAAACAAAAAAATGATTACAGTACTCAAAGTAATCATCGCATGATTACTTCATGATTAATTTCATTAATCATGAGTATAATCAGTGTAATCAGATTAATGATTACTTTTGAATATTTGTCAAATGAAAAGTCTTTTAGTTTATTTTATAATTTTTTATTTGGACTCATTTGTGCAACATAACAATATTTCGATTATGTCAATAGAAAAGTTTAAGAAAAAATAATGAATGCAATCTATTTAATTTTTGCATTAGCTTTGGCCAAAACTCGAATTTCAAAATTTTTGTCAGACAGACGGTTGTACCGTGGGAGGTTTGCCATAGTGGCTTAAGAGAATAACCTCTCCACGGGGCCCGATGATGGCAGAGTTGTATTATATAATAGAAACATTTCCTTAACCAAGGGATGTGCTTTTATTTGGTGCAAGTCTTTCGAACAAGGCTTATTAAGATATTCCAAAATGGCAATATCGGTGTCGATACTGATTGCTTGCGAATCATTGACGTTTGTGATGTTTTCAAATTCGTAAAAATCGTCAAGATTTTCATTTTGCATCCTTCGGCCTTCTAAACCTTTTATTTTTTTGGCGGCTTGCAGGACAATCTCTTTTATTTTTTCGCGCAGTTCAACTGGGAAACTATTAAGTCATCGAAGTTTAAATGATGGGTGAATAGCAGCAGCGACAGCAGCATCGCGACCACGTCCTTTGATTTCAAAAAAATCCGAAAACCTTTTTTGGATTGCTGTAAGCAGTGCTGTATGCAGTGGTTTGCAATATATAAGATTGCTTACTTCTACTTTCGTATCTTAATACGCAAAGATATCAAAGCAGGAAGAAGGCAGCCATAATAGCAATCAGTCTCTCCCTCAAGTTTTTCAATTGTATCAGCAATTGGTTTCATACACCTAATATACTCTTTATAATCGAAATCTTGTTTGCGCAATTTGTGTCGTATATCGGTACATAAAGAGGTATATAGTTTATGCTCGATACGGTTTTTATTAGTCAAAATATGTTGTAAGGCGTTATATGTTGAATTCTACCGGGTTACTATAGGGCGAATTAATAAGCAACCTAAATTTTCTTTGATAATTTCGCATTGCTTCCATAAATAATTACGAAATGCAACAAAGTCTCCTATTTTTGTAATTTGTTTAACCTTCGGAGAACACACTTATTTTTTTCAAACATCGGGAACACTTTGGGTCAATTAGGTCCTATAATTCCACAACTTTTAAATCGTTTAACTTAAAAAATCTGTGTTATATTTTGAATATTGTTGTAATAATATTTAAACATGATAGGTACTTATGAATTGTGTAACATACTTTAAAAAAGTTCGTGGTGTATTTGATTATTGTCTTAGCAATTTGTAAATACTATAGGTACCTGTGAATTTTATAACATACTTCAAAAAACTTGCGAGAAAACCAAGTTTTGGACCAGGTTTAATCGCTTAAAGTAGGAGTATGGTCTGCTTGACCCAGTGTGATCTCCAATGGTTAAACAATGCACCTTACGCCGAGCATGATACGATCAATGCAGGTGTATTTACGATAGGTGTTCTCGCAAACGCTCTCGCTTCTATATAGGTTTTGATATGAAAACAGTGTTGCTTCTTTTTGGTTTACTTATTCTATTTTACATTTTTGCCTGCCTATACATTTGTGGACGTTGAGTTTATAAAGAAAATATTTATAAACAGACAAGTTTTTCATAAAAATTCACCTTCATATTTCTTAAAATACTGTTTACATCATTAGTGGAATTTATCTTGAAATCTTAACTTTTCCAAAAATTATCCTACATATCAGCTGGTTAACAAACGAACAGACGGACGTACAGACAGCCAGACGGACGTACAAATCGACAATCAAATTGACGGAAAATGCTAGATCAATAGTCTTGTAGGCAATTATTTCTAAAAACAAAGCAGCGGCCATAATTGTAATCATTGATTACTTGTAATCATGATTACTTGTAATCATGATTACTGATTACACAAAGTAATCATTAATCATTCAAAAATAATTACATGATTTTTTTATTCTAATCGGTTGATTACTGATTAATGATTACTTTTTTTTAATGATTACATTTACCAAAATGGCTGATTATTCAAAGTAATCATTTAATCATAAAAAAATGATTACAGATTACGATTTATTTGTAATCAGAGTGTAATCATTACGCAAATGTAATGATTAATGGCCAACCCTAGTTCCAATGTGCAACTTGGGAGCTTTAAAACAGCCCTTCATTTAAAATCTTAAAGCCCAAACTCCATAAAGAGCGTTTCAAGCGTATCGTTGTTTTTCGCGTTTCTCGCGTTCCGAAAAAAAGTTGAATCAGTGTATTTGTATGAAGCAAACTCCATGACTTGACGGCGTTACGCCCGAAACGCGTCAAAAGTTGAACTATTTTCAACTTTTCTCTCGCGTTTCTCGCGTAACGCCGTCAAACAGCTAAGTTCCTAAAGATGACATAAATTATGTGGCATGAATGTGGATGTGGATGTGGATGGTAAAGTCGATAACAAACTTGTGTTATCGAAAAAGTCGAATGCATTTATTTTACACGAAAGCTATTAAATAAAGTTAAGAAACATTTTAAATCCAATATTTTAACATAAAATGTGAAGAAATTCCTAAAAATTAGCATAATTCTTTGACAGACGAAACTTAGCCTTCGCTGTATTAGAAATTCGATAGCTTATTCGTTGAATATTGCATTTTGCTCATTCCTGTGAAATAAATTGCTACAAATTGAATTCAACTGAATTTCTTTTTTCATTTTTTGCAATGCTCGATATGCATTTATTGTGTTTAAATTGAAATCAGGAAATTATATAAAGTTTATAACGTCGTATAGCAATTTCATTTCGTTCTTTCTCACAATTTTCCTTGTTTTTCTCAGACGTAAGAAGAGGAAGCAGACTCGTGAAACACGTGTTATGGAGCATACCACATTGCAACGCGAATAACGCGTGAAACGTCGTAACACGACAAACCCTGAACGCCTGAAACGCCATTCATGGAGTTTGACCTTAAGGGGAGGTTCTCATTCAAAATTTTCAAAAATTCGATTTTTTTTTCTTTACATTTTTTGAAAGGTATTAGTGTCTACTATATTGCGGTAAACCGATTTTCCGATCCGCGCATCAGAAAAGTTTCTACAGGCCATCCCGCCATGGGGCGCTCTCGGCTCGGAACGCGGAACGAAAACTTTAAAAGCGTTTATCTCAAAACATGATTTTTCTAAACTGCGTACAATCTCATTTGAAAACGGTTCAACTGAAAGACTTCATGTTTTGTTTTCTCGAAAGAAGACCCTTTTCATTGGAGTAATGACCTATAAAATCTACGAATTCTTTGTATTAACTATTTTTTGTGAAGCTTCAAAGTATAAAAAAAGGGCTAAAAAATCGATTTCAAAGTTTGAGATCGCACCATTATGTCAAATTTGAAGTTTTTTACCCATTCTTAGGTCATTCCTCCAATAAAAGTATCCTACTTTCGAGCCTTATAATTGGTTTTGTGTTTCAGATCGATCCTGAGGCAGCAGGCTGTACGCAGTTTTGTTATTCCACGCGAACCGCATCTTAGACGGAACGTCACCACGGGCGCCATTTTGTTTTTTTCGTCTTGAAAAACTTTGTAAATAATGACGAAAATATAAGCTTTTTGAATCCTGAAACTGTTTTTTCCTATGTTTTTTTATTGGCCCACAAAAAAATTCCAAATTTTGCTTACTTTTTAGTCATTTGAATGAGAACCTCCCCTTAAGAGGGCTTAAGAAGAAACTGCAAATTACCTATAATCAAAGCACTTTAAGCTTTACTTGAATAGGCCTAGTAAATCGTTGATTTTTATATGTTAAAAAAATTTTTTTATATGTTAACTAATGTTAACCAATTTTTAACTCTCCAAATTTTATTTTAGCATTTTTAGCGGTTTGGAGGAATTGCGATGATGAATCCCTCGCCCACAATTTTTATGCACGTGTACGGATTTCAAATATGGAAAAGATATGGTATCTAAAGACATAAAGTAGTTTAAATAAGTGGCCATCAATTATGGATTCAGATTAAGCGGAACATTTCGGCTGCTTTTGTGATGTAGCTTTAGTAGCAAAACTTCTCTCTTGGCCCATTTCGTCACTTTCGTACGTGCAGCGCTGACAAGCTCTGTTCACGTGTATGAACTTCATGAACGACCAGCTCTGGATTTTCATTATTGCGGTTGCTAGAAATTTTAACGCCTGCCGCAGTCGTGAATGTGCATAAACAGCCGAAAAAATTAGCGCAATGCGTGACCGGTCACTTTTCCTATTTGCGTGCCACATAAACTTCAAGTGCTCAAGTGCTAAAACTCGGCTACAGACGGTGACGCGCGGCCAATACGACTGCGGCCTTATGTAATAAGCTAAAGCTGGTGTCAGTCGCCTAATAACGTAAACACAGGCAGCACAACGCCGTTGTGATGAAAAATGTAATGTTCCTCGAATTCGCTTGTCAATGAAAGCGAAACTGGAAGAGTGGAACGAAGCAGCTGGCCAGACACTGCGCGCACTAAAAATGAGTGTTAATTAACTTCATTGCTTTCGGCCTGCCAGCGCTAAGGTGTTGACGAGGACGGTCGTTGCAGCAGGTCAAGGCGCCAGCGTGTCGTTTGTGTAATGGACGTCGCGGACCTTGACCGTCAAAATATGTAAATTAAAGTTGAAATTTTATAATGTAAGCATTTTGGCGGCTTCGCATTGGACCTTAGAATTCATTGCGCTTCAGTCGAGTTGGTCGCATAGTCGGCGTGCAGTGAGTTGCCAGGAGGATATTGGTCAGGAAAGTAATTTTGTTGAAATCTAACCGATTAATTGTAACAATATCATAAGCCAAGTCTTTTTCACATATAATGTTATATCTGTCTCGCTTAACGTCAACACAATTACGTTTGTTAGATTTTACCAACCTTTGCCTTTTCTCTTAATTTAATTTAATTTCATTCCTTCTTGATCAACATACAAATAAAGCACAGACGTCATTATGACATCCGTCAAAATATGTACGCTGCCTGCATAAACCTGCGCAATACGCTCAACGAAAGCCTGAACGATGGCTTCAAAGAAAGGCAAAGCCAAGTGTCCTGCGCAGCATCTGGTTGCAGCTGTAGACTGTGCTTAGCTTTCATTTTGTATTGTACATACAATACGGTGACAATGAGTCAAAGTGTATATCTCGCACAATATGGCTGACAGTTGCAAGTGGCATGGCACGTTGGTATAGTGTTGTGTCGAAACCATCAAGGACTCGATTCGAGTAGGGGAATTCTTTGTAATGTGCCAGCCCATGGCTTTGTTGCGCATAACTCGTTAGAAAATTAACTTATCGCCAATGTTAATATACCGTTGGAAAGAGGGGTTAATGAGCCAAGGAAACACCTCATTTGAATTTTTCGTAAATATGAATTATACAGCCAATTTCCCAAAGTGTTAACATTTTTTAATTTAAAGTGCCACCCCCTAAAAAAATCGCTAAAAACGTAGAAATCTCAAGTAAAAGTGCATGATTTAGAAAATTTATGAAAGATTATTGAATTTAATTTTAGTTGAATAGAAAATGACCGAACGCAAAATGCAAATTGAATGGTAACGAATAAAACGGTAATTGTATGGAAATTAATAAACAAAACTGAACTGAACTTATTCCTCATGATAGGATTAGAGACAAGTTGACTCAGAACCCTTTACCATTTTAATGACGATTCCGAGCAATAAAAAGTAATTTTACCGATATAGGATCACAAAACAATGAAAAAAGAGGGGTGGCACTTTAAAAAAAAAAGGTGGCACTTTACATTTTCACGCCATTTTGGAAAACTCTGAATACATTTTTTCCTTTTACGATATGCTCGGATATCATTTCGGATTATGAAAAAGCATTAAAAATTAAGTCAAACGCTGATATTTACCTTAGTTCTTTACACGTATTTGATTTCTTTTTCACCGCAAGAAAAACCTTCAGTTTTTATTTTTAAGTTTTTTCTTAACCAAATTTGACACTTTTTTTAACCCAGACTGCGTTATTGCGTCTGTTCTCACAAAAACCACATTAAAATTTATGTTGTCACATATACCTTAAATTACGGTAGGAATTTTGTTTCTAGGATTACTGGAACGTCAAAATCGAGCAGGGGTGGCACATTACAAAGAGTGGCTCCTTACAAAGAATTCCCCTACTTGTTTGAATACAAACAAAAATTTACGCTGGTAAAATATTCAGATACTCAATTATCAAATTAACAAATACCTGAATTAAATAACAAATTTCAAAATCCAAGTATTGCTTTAGTACTTTGTTCATACCAGTTTATAGAGACATCAACAGTCGGATTACAATTAATAACTCAAGATTTATTAAAAGGCGTTTTCTAGACATAGAAACCACTTTCATTAACGTCGAATTGCGTCATTGGCTGGCTGCATTTCATTGCTGTTGACTTAGCGATTTTGTCTAAGGTTCTGTACCCTAATTAATGGTAGGAAAGATTGAATTGATTGGTTGCAAGTGTGAGCCGTGTTAAATGAAGTTTCTATGCCGAAGTTAAATGCGGTCAGTGAGAATTGTTCGATTTAAAGTGAGAACCCCCTTGGCTTCTTTAAAGCTGTTGCAATTCAAAACCCACTACACCTATCGAGGGGCGTTGTGGATGTCCCGTTGTCGACTAGATCGACCAGCGAATTGTGTAATCCAATTCTCAGTCAAAGTTCACAGAATTTGGATTGTATAATATTTCAGGCAAATAAATATATTACTACTAGGAGCTAGTAAATATTTGTTGAATCCAATTAAATTATGTCATACCAAACGATAGAAATATCAAAATAAATTGTGGAGTACAAGAAATTCTCGGCATCGGGTTCGTTCGCATAGTTACTTGTATTCAAGGAGCACTACACCCACAGCCACACCAGTTAGACGTTGCCAGGCGGCGCATAGACACACAAATAGAGGGGAGTCATAGCCAGCCGCTGAAGTGTTTGTCCTGCACACACATACATGCACACCTCGAATGAATATGCAGTGAAATGTGATTTAAAGATGGCATTCAAGTGGCGGCCGTGGTCTGCACGGCGGGGAAGGCATAAAAAGGTGTTTAAAAAGGTTCTGAATGCGCGTGTGCGTGTGCGGGGAGGTGCGGCGAGCAGGCAGCCTCTAAAAATGGTGATGGTTATAATAGAAAATCTATTAGCACCGGCAAGAAAATGGAACACAAAGGAGAGGAACGAAAACGAAAATCGAGACTTGCTACCGGACAGCAAATAGAAAGGAAAGGAATTTGTCTTTTCCGGCAAAAATACTTGGACCCAATTACTCAACGTTGGACAAAGACGCAGATAGTCTAATACTTTGCGTCGACACTTGAGAATGGGAACAGATTTCATTAACAATTAGTTTTAGCTACAACTAATTCAACTGAGTGAATTGATACTCATAATACTAAGAATTTAATGTATTGTAACAATTTAGTGATTTCACGATTTTATATTATTTGGTAAAAAAAATTTTGCAATTACAAAAATTAAAGCTAAGTGCTGCTTAAGTATCAAACGTAACAGAATTTTTAGCAAAGCACGTAAGAAAATAACTTTGTTTGACCGTTAAAAAGAAAAAACTATGTTTATCAAACAAACAAAAGAAAACAATTAACACATTTGATAGGTAATAGACCTTGACCAGCCCTGGACATCATCAGAAACCCAAATTGAGCATCCTGCTGGGAGGAGACAGGCAACGGATTACACGAAACGGGTGTTTTGCCGTTGTTAAGATTCTTGTCGTGCATTTTGGTGATGAAATTGACAAACTTATTTTAACTTTTGTTGAGATACTTCAGGAAATACGAGGTTTGTTCCAAGAGTACACCTTTTAAAAATTTTACACACTTCGTGCATAAATTTTCGATTTTTTTAAAGATGTTGTACATGTCCCCAGACATGTCGCCCGTATGGACGATGAAGCTCCGCCGAAGACGGTGTTCGATGCGGTAATTGGAGGTCGACGACGTGCCGCCGGTGAAAGGACCACGTTGAGGAGGCCCTATCATCTTTTGGTGTGACCAACCGGAGGCGCCTTGGAGAGAGCTTTTGCGGCAAGCCGTAGCCCAGTAACGGGTTGTTATGGCCATTTAAATAAGTAAGTAAGTACATAACAGTTGGGCTGAAAAGTTCGCATCGTTTCTACGAGATGGCACGACTGGAATAAAATCCGTATCATTTTTACGTAGTACCAACCTTCAAAAGAAACGTGTATAAATTTGACAGCTGTCCGATTATTAGTTTGTCAGATACAGCATTTTGAGTGAAGCAACTTTTATTATTTTGAAAAAAAATGGATAAAAAGGAATTTCGTGTTTTAATGAAACACTATTTTTTGATGAAAAAAAGTGCTACTGATACCAAAAAGTGGTTTGATGAGTGTTATCCGGGCGAAGCAACCATTCGTAAGTGGTTTGCTAAATTCCGTACAGGCCATATAGGCACCGAAGACGATGAACGCAGTGGACGTCCAAAAGAGGCTGTTACGGACGAAAACATAAAAAAAATCCACAAAATGATTTTGGAAGATCGTAAATTGAGGTTGATTTGTATAGCTGACACTCTAAAGATATCAAAGGAACGTGTTGGACATATCGTTCATGAATATTTGGGTATGCGAAAGCTATGTGCAAAGTGGGTGCCGCGCGAGCTCACAATCGACCAAAAACAAGAACGTGTCGATGCTTCAGAGCAATGTTTGGAGCTGTTCAACCGCAATAGAATTGAATTTTTGCGTCGATATGTGACAATCGATGAAACATGGATCCACCACCACACTCCGGAGTCCAGTCGGCAGTCATCTGAGTGGTCTGCACGCGATGAACCGAATCCAAAGCGTGGAAAAACTCAACAGTCGGCCGGTAAGGCGTCCGTATTTTGGGATGCACATGGAATAATTTTCATCGACTATCTTGGAAAGGGAAAAACCATCAACAGCGACTATTATATAGCGTTATTGGAGCGTTTGAAGGACGAAATCGCGAAAAAACGGCCCCATTTGAAGAAGAAAGTGTTGTTTCATCAAGACAATGCGCCGTGTCACAAATCGGGGAAAACGATGGTAAAATTGCATGAATTGGGCTTCGAATTGCTTCCGCATCCACCGTATTCTCCAGATTTGGCCCCCAGCGACTATTTCCTGTTCTCAGATATCAAGAGAATGCTCGCTGGAAAGAAATTTAAAGCCGACGAGGAAGTAATCGCCGAAACAGAGGCCTATTTTGAGGCTAAACACAAATCGTACTACAAAAATGGTATTGAAAAGTTGGAAGATCGCTATAATCGGTGTATCGCCCTCGATGGCAACTATGTTGAATAATAAAATCGAATTTTGCCAAAAAAATGTGTTTTTCAATAAAACGATACGAACTTTTCAGCTTAACTGTTATGTACATGTCCCCAACATATCTCGACATTTGAGCCATTTTGCAATTTTTTTTTTGCCGATTTAAAGGTTCGATGAGTTTTGGTGAGCTTGGCGATTTTTGAATAAATTTTGTGTGAAAAGTGAAATTGAGTGATCCAATGCGCCTCAAATGTTAACTGTGGCATTTGGCAGGCTGGGGCCAACAACCGAATAGGTGGAAGCAGTAAGGAAAAGTCGTTGTGGAGAATCGTCAAATCACTATTAGAGAAAGCTCGCCAAGTTCGCTCAAATGTGAATGTTATACTCACTGTTTTCTTTTCTTACAATAGCGTAGTATATCGTGAGTTTTTGCCAGAATGTCGTGCGTTCAATAGGAAATATTAACTAAAAGTTAAGAGCCGCTTTCGTGAAGCAACACAAAAAACGCAGGGAATTTTTGCAAAAAATGCATAGCTTTTGCATCACGTTAGCGTACCTGATTACACATTTTTGCATGCGTAAGCAAACCAACAACAACACCGTAATTATGCCTCATCCACCGTATTTAGCGCATTTGCCCCTCCCCTGCGTCTTTTTAATGTTTTCAAAACTGAAAAGACCCATTAAAGGACGGAGATGTGTCATGATAGAAAAGATAAAGACCGCAACGTTGGAGAGCTCAAAGCCTTACACAAAAACCGCATATAAGAGCAGCTTTGAGGACTGGAAAAGTGCTGGCACAAGTGTATTTCATTTGAGGGGGATTATTTTGAAGGGGACAGAAGTATATTTCCAGCAAATAAAAGGTGACTTTTTTTAACAGAAGTACATACCTAATTCTTCTCTGAGTCTTCTTAATTTCATTTCTATTTCCTTTTTCTCCTTATACCATCTTCTTATACAATCTTTCTTTATCTCGGGTCTAGAACGCCATGACTAATTCAGCCATGCTTGGGAACTGCCCCATTTGAGGAAGTTACGTCACAGCTCGCTTTAAAATTTTTGTCGCTCAATTTAGATAGTTTCATTGACACTTAAAATCAAACAAGGCTGAATCTCTTCAAAGCACTTGAACCAATGCCAGCCATTGGACTCAATTAGCCACTCACTTCCTTATAAATACGGAAGGTCTGTCAATTGGCGCTCAATACCAGGCAGTCTGTGCAATTAGCAATCAGCCATGCATTAATTATGTAGTTTCTTTTACAAATATACATACATATTTTCCTTTTAAATGTGTCCTTTCAATAACATTGAACACCAGCCCATTAAATGCTGCTGGTTAATCTGTTAATTTTAACAACTCAAGCATACGAATTTGACTTATTAATTCACCTAAAAGACCATACCGAATGCAATGAAATATATGCTTCTCATGCTTATAAAACAAATATTTGAACTCATTCTGCTGAATTCATTCAATGACTTTGCTGTTGCCGCACTTGCCACGTACTGAATCGCTTTTGCTAGGAACGTTTCAAATTGGATTTCATTGCTTTGAGATAACAATAAAAATAAATGGGGCATAAGTTGCGGCGTGTGTCTTACATACACTAGTCAGAAAAAGTTTGCTTACAGGCAAGTCAAAATTATGTTATCATCAATTTTGACCTCAAAAATGGGTTCTCTGTTTACCAAAACTTATCCACATTATTCCTGTATGCCTTAACTGCACTTTTTGTAGTGTTTTAGATGCATGATTAAAACAATAATTTTCCATATATTCGTATTTATTGACAATATACTCACAAAACGACGCAGAATAAGTTTGCGTACAAAACTAATAACTAACGGGAATTTCCAGTTATGCTTTTTATTTTTATATGGAAATTTGTATTCCATTGAACAGTAAACGGACTTGTAAATTATTTTTAAACATACATGTGCTTGAAATTATATAGAAAGCAATACAACCCAAGCGAAAAAAAATAAAAAATGATAAAAGGATAATCGTACTAACTCTTTCCCAAATTGCCAAAAAATTTCGTGAAATTAGAGAAACTTTTCGAAGAGCATTTCGCCATTTCGAAAAGCCATCTTAAATTTCGAAAAAACCTGAAATTCTTGCTTCTTTGCTACGATCTGGCCATTTTCTTAAGCTATCCAAGCAATAGGATTAGATTGTTTTGCGATCAGTTGTTTTGCGATCTTACGCAAGTTGCATCCAATATATTCAAAAATGTACAGAAATATTTATAAAACCTAGTAGCAGTGACTTTATAAGAAAAGTCATGAAAAAAACATATTTCCCCTACATAATAGCATGTAAGAAGCCTATATTTAGCTTACTAACAAGGGGGACATAATTACTTTCGTGAAAGAGTCCATCAAAGAGTCTAGAAAACCGGATTTCGTCGATGAGTTGTTATCTATAGAAAGTGGGAAGATTTATTATTATCTGATAATGGTTTGGCATATTTGGCATTAAAAGGCATCAACTAATTTGAAGAGGATCCTGTTAATAACCAAAATCTGAAATTAACAGTGAAGCATAGCATATGTGGGGATATGGTATGGGGCTGCATGTCTAGTAAAGGAGTAAGCAGGCTGTGTTTTTTTATTCAGAAAAGGTTCCGAGGGGTTATTTACATATTCAAAAAGTTTATGCAAGCCAAGGTTTCAAAATTTTGGATCAGGTTCCAACATTTCTATTCAACTTTACGATGACCTTAAGGCGCAATGCATACGATGTGAAGCTATTTTTGCTATTAACTGACTCAAAAAAGTTGAAAAAGTTCCTCCCTATTCAGCTAACGTGCATTTAATTAAATATATAAAGGTTTACTTGAACCCTGAGCCCAACAACACTCCATCTTCAAAGATATAGTAAACAAATATAACAATTCAAGGATATAACAAAAGAACAGCTGAAAAAACACAAAATTTAATAAAATATATGCCGAAACTTCTGCAGGGAGTTCCAATAAGAGAAGCATGTCCAAAAGGTTATTAATTTTTGGACAAAACTTAGTTTAAATTAAATGTTTGCTACATAACCTTATCCTGTACGCAAACTTTTTCTGAGGTGAATTCATAACACTTTTTGTTTTTGGCCCTTATTTTAC
Source organism: Melieria crassipennis (assembly GCA_963668005.1). Taxonomy (NCBI): domain Eukaryota; kingdom Metazoa; phylum Arthropoda; class Insecta; order Diptera; family Ulidiidae; genus Melieria; species Melieria crassipennis. The sequence goes on along the minus strand of OY764963.1, from coordinate 30,873,613 downwards.
AATTTGGTCAAGTTTTTGTTATTATAATCTTAATAGAATAAAAGAACTAAGTTTATGGAAAAAATAAAAAAATATTTTGTTTTTGAAAAATTACTTTAAGTGATTAATTTTTCATATGAAAAAACTATGTACCCCTTGTACGCAAACTTATTCTGACTAGTGTACATACACGAAAACGCTTAGCCATATTAGGGGGCTAGTAATCGTCAAACTAACGGCACTTGGTTTCTAATGATTTCGCCCAGCAACAATTACAAAATTAAATAAAATGGTAGAACATTTGCACAAAGCAAATAATGAACTATAATACTGCGCACCTGAACATCTGAAGCACTTACATATAACAACAAATTTCCGATAAGTTTCTAATGCTAAGGATGAAAATAAGCGTTAGGTTAGCGACATAGCCACAAATTGGCACAACAGAGACAGATACCGTGACGATTTACTTTATTTATTTCAATAAAATCCATTGTTAGCAATCGATTCCATTGTTAGCAATCGAATCTCATTCAATGTACATGTATGAAATGGTGGAATAAATTGTTAGACTAGGAATTCATTTATCTACTTATACAAAGAAAAATCTCTCTCTCTCGATCTGCGTAAAAACCTGAGTAGGTCTTTGTTTTAATCGTATTAATACACAGGAAATTAGAGCCTGATTCGAGCGAATTATTTGAAGAATCAAAATACGAAGTCGTCCGATAAACTATTTCTCACCACATCATGTTCGAAGTGTACTCTTTGATACCTACAAATTTACTGATGGCTACCTATTTATTTAATATGCGTACTAATGAGGAAGAATGCTTAATTTGACAGTCTCTCTAAGACAAGTAAGCATATCCCTATTGGCATGTGGCAGGCTATGGCTTTGAAGGCCACAAGAGATCGTTGTTCAGTGTCAGTACATTTGAATTCAGAACCCATCTTAGCTGAATCGTCAGGGGTTCATAGGTCGCAATTGCGACGCACTTCGGCGCTGAAGTTAGCATGAGGCTAATGTGTCTTTCGATGTTGTTACCTTGCAGATTGACTTCGGACACAACTTGGTATCTACGAAGACAAGATTTACGGATTGAATGAGATATTTTTAATAAAGTCTAGGTGGAAGATAGAGTTGCTAATAAAGTGTTGTGATTTAATTCAATCGTTTTCGTTTTGCCCAGCTTATTTCGAAAAATTTCGTAGACTGAGCATTTTTAGGTTGAGTAACGAACTTCGAAGCTCCTGTATAAATGTTCCGAATATTTTTGAACATTTTTGGAAAACAAAGTTCAAAAATATGCGTTTCGTTTCATACTTTCGCTTCGCTTTCAAGAATCGGTTTCAATCAAATTTTAAAACTCAAACATGTTAACCCGGAACTTTATTTTTGTCTTCCTCATATTTATTAAAAGGAAGCCATCGATTTGCACCCTTTAAATGCAAATCAAAAAAAAAAATTACTCCTGTCCTTAATCCCTGTGAAGCGGTTGCATCAGTTTTCCAAATATGCTAACAAATACTGTGCACGTCTCACTTTTTACTCAAGATTTCCACCGCGTAATATTCAGATATTTTACATGCAAATTACTTGAAAACATTACAGTGCAAATAAAAAGCATTACCACAAAGCTGCTGCATAAAAAGTACACAATAGTCCCATTCACGATCTTGTGCATTTGAGTTTGCAAATCTGTGTGATAGTAAACATTTACCACCAACTGTGAGCGGTCTTTTTCTGTTTAGTTTGGAACTTGATACAATAATCAAGGCAAAGACAAAAGTACGGCAAGTCTTCTCCAAAATTCTTTGTTAACATACGCCAACGGTACGTCAATTTGAATTACACCAAGAATTTGAGTCTCCCAAAGAGCATGGTTGCATTTTGCAAGCAGGAGTTCGTAGTATTGTTTTTCAGCCTCTTCGTAAGCATTCAAAATAAAATAGAAAAAAAACCATATATACATACTGTGAGCGATGTTATCTATATTTAAAAAATAAATTTCAAATATTTTGTTAGCAAATTTTCGGTTTCAAAAATGAACTTTTTGATAACTTTGATGAAATTAACACTGCAACCTGATGAATTAACACCACAACCCTGTTCAATGAGAACATTTGACGATAACTGTAATTTCTCGTACGCCAATTTTCGTGGCTGTCCGAACTTACTCTGCCTTGTTAATTGTATTCATAGACCTAAAATAATTATTATCCATATTTTTGGGAATAAAAAAATTGCCCTAATTTAAGAAATTTCTAAAATTATTGCTTTGTAATAATTATTCCCAATAAGAATTTTTTTACGTGGCCTATAACTAGTATCATGTAATTAATATTTTTGATATATATTTATATTTAATTAATATTATATAATATTTAATTAATATTTTTGCATAATAACTATTATAAGTAACAAATATATTTTTCGTTGTCGATAATTATTATTTTGGGATCTTTGTTTTTTACATTGCTACCGATAACTATGACATATTTTTTTACGTTGCTTCATAACTTTTATTTATGATTTTTATTTAATTTACGTTGCCGATAACTATTATTTTGAAAAACAAATTTTTTACGTTGAATTACTACATTTTGGATATGAATTAATTTTTAATTGTTCTAAATTGACAAACACAAATTAACTGCAGAAACCTAATTTTCACCCACAACTAAACAATTAAAAATCAATTCATACTCAAAATGTGGTAAGGCAACGTAAACAAAAAAAATTTTTTTTTTTTTTTCATAAAAGTTATGAGGCAACGTAAAAAAGGTTTCTTTTAAATAATAGTTATCGGCAACGTAAATAATAATAATAATACAAATTTTCTCAAAATAATAGTTATCGGTAACGTAAATAAAAAAAGTCATAAATAAAAATTATGAAGCAACGTAAATAAAAAAATCCCAAAATAATAATTATCGAGAATGAAAAAAATATTTATTTTTCATAACAGTTATTATGCAACTTAAAAATGAATTGTCACAAATAATAATTATAATCACCAAATAAAATTGATGTTGCATTGTAATAGTTACATTGCAATTAATTTCTTAAAAAACGTATAATAGTTAAGTCCCTGATTGTATCATGAGTAAAAAGATACAACACCATTTTGCAAATGTTACGTTGCAAGACCGTTTGCACGAGGTTGTGAATAGGGCTAATGCTTTAGAAAGTAAGGAAAATCGACAGCAACAAAAATAAAGAGTCAGATAGAGAGAAGATGAAAAAGTAAACGTGAGTAATTACGTTAACAAGAAAATGAGCATATTTTGTGTAAATGCGGCAAACGTGACAATCGGCCAAAACACGTTCCGGCTGTCGTGGAGGGCGAACCGGACGCGCAGTTATGTTCTGTGGAATTTGGCGCTGACAAAAATTTCGCGCTGAAAATTTTACTTTGAATGAGAAAAGTGAAACCAAATCAATTTAAATGACATTTTGAGTGAGTGCGCCCACAGTTGGTTACTTTTAATCAAAATAGATGCATTTTTTTGCGTTACTTGGTTACTTTTATTTGTGTTTGATGACTTTTTGCAAGGAAGTTCTAGTATGAACACCTATTTTTGGTTTTTTGATCGATTGTTTTTACTCGGGGAAAAAAATGTATGCATCACATATGGCCGCGTGATGCCCTAAACACATAGACGACGGCAGCGACACGGCCACGCGACTGCAAGATGGCGTCGCACAGTGTCGCGAGTGTGGCCAAAAATGGTAAAAATCAATGTTACAAAATGACTAAAATGAATATGACAATCGACAGATAATATCTCAACTAAGAAAAATCCGTTATCCGATCTTCAATATTCTCCTCCGTTCCATTTTTATGTAGCTTCAAAGTTGATGTTAAAAGATACGCATTCGTTCCAAGTTTGTGGGTAATTCTTTATGCTGAATGAAAAATCAAATAAAAATATAATTTATGTACTAATATAGTCATGTTATATATTACATAAAGCTTTGGAATTTTTCCTGTATGGCAGTACTATTTTTTGTTTTGTGCTTTGAAATAACTGTGAAATCCCGTTACATTGAAAAATTACGTTTTTCGGTTTGCTTCTAACAAAGAACCAAAAGTTTGGTGGAAAAAAGTTTAAAAAACGTCAAAAAACACTTTTTTAGTTCCAACCCTAAATTACTCCAAAAAGTATGTATTAACATAATCCGGAGTAATTTTTTGCCTTTAACCCATTAAGCCCTGAGCGTTGCGTTTGCGCAACGTTTGGGAATTTCGCTATATTATGTAATTCATAAAGACATAAGACTTGAAAATGGGTAGAATTGGATTAGAATTGATCGTTTTAGATTCTGCCATACTCAAATTTCAAAATTATTTAAATATTCATACGTTTTTTCGATCCAAAGTCAAAGGTTTTTTTTGGGGAATTTTTGAAATTCAATCAAAAATACTTATTCTTTAAACCTATCAAAATCCCTTAGTGGTTAGTTAAAAATAAGTTTTGAAAATTTTTTTTTGATTTTTTAAACAAAAAATATGCTTTAAGTTTTGTGTTGCGCGAATGCAACGTTGAGCCTAAACACTGCCAATTTTCATACAACGCAACGCGTGAAAATGTCAAAATCCAAGCAGCTGATATTTTATTGGCACATTTTATTTTCCGCAAATGTTTGATTTGATAGCAGCCGCCGTGGCTCAGTTGGTTAGTGCGTTGGACCGCGAGTCGCAGGCAGCAACCTCAGGTTCAAATACTGCCTGTAATAACACCTAAAAAAAGTAACGGGAAAACTCGTTTTCTCTTTCGGTGGCTGTCCTCTCAGCTGGAAATGGCAAACCTCTGAGAGTAAAAATTGCTTATGAAAAAGCTCCCAACCTGCCGTTCGGAACCGGCATAAAACTGTAGGTCCCTCCAACCCGTGTACAAATTCACACGCACAACACGGGTAGTTGCGGGAAGCTAGGCCTTAGTCTCGCGTAAGCGGGCTGTCGTGCCAGTCAATTAAAAAAAATTAATTATTAAATGTTTGATTTTGTTTATTTGTGTAATGTTTGCGAAAAACATGACAAAAAAAAACATGGTATGAATTTTTTGCTTGATTTTTTTTCTTGATTAGGCCAATTAATAAGATTGTGTAAAATTTTATGGAAATCGCAAAAGCCTTTCTGGGGTCAGGTTTTATTGGGTTAAGTGCCTATTTGGTTGTTATTCGCATTTTTCTAGTGACGCCTCCACTAAAAATACGTGATTTCTTCGAAGTGTAGCGTAAAGCTGAATCCAGAAAGCGGTCAATAAAACTTGATTTTCTTATAAATTTACTTAAAGATAAGACGGGCGTTCATGTTAATTATGAACAAAAGCAAAGTTTTCGTCCCCACCTAAACATTTACTTTTTGCAGTGGCACCTACAGTCAAAAATTGTGATTTTTTTCGACGTTCAATGAAAGTAGCGGCAAAGCAGCTGCTGAAATGATGAGCTGTATAAATGACAAGGTTGGCACATTATTCGTATCATCAAAAGTAGGCAGAATGCCACGCCCACTTTAAAAATTTAAACATTTATACCAAAATATGGTATCACAAGCTGAAAAAATTAAACATGAATTCATAAAGGAAAAGTTTTGGAAAGTTTTTTTTATATATATGCTCCAGCTGGCACGCCCACTTTAAGGTTTTAGAAAGCTTACCAATTAATATTACATCGTGGAACGAGTATCGCAAACAGCCTTCTAAAAATACGGTTTTAGTTGTAGTAAAATACGAATATTTTTGAAACTGGACGTGGCAGACCGCCCATTTTTAGTGTGAGATTTTATGTCATTATGTTAAGCTCAAATACAAAATTTCATAATTCTATCACTAATATCAAGAAAGTTATTTCAATATTACAGTTCCCTTCGTATGGGAGGTGGGCGTGGCAGTGGTAAAATTTTAATGATTTTTTGTAAATTTCTTAATTTCCACCACGAAAACAATCTCACCAAGTTTCATTGAAATAGGACAACGCTAAGTATTTTTGGCCACGGCTTATATGGGATCGCGACACTGTGCGTCGGTTTCAATGGTCGCGGTGTAGTTGGCAACGTGATTACAATGATGGCGGCAGCAGCAGCACAACAATCATATGTTTTATGACGCTTGCATTTTTACAAGTTCGTATTTGTTTGGAAGTGTGGAAGTTGAACAATGAAAAATGTATAATTGTTCGTTATTTACAAGCAATCGATATTGCCAATCTAAGCAGTGATACCACGTCGCCTACGAAATAGGGTCTAGCTCTAAGCTTGGCGACAGCGACATCTGTGTTTGGTGTTTGCGTTGCAGTGGTCGTTCCCTTACGATTGTTCTGATTCTATATTTTGACAGATGCAGTCGTATCGCTGCCATCGTCTATGTGTTCGGGGCATGATCGATGTGAACTTCGTTGGTTTTGTTATGATTCGTTTTTTTTATTTACTTTTCCAAAAAAAAAATCGGGGTAATCAAATTTTGGTCGAGTGGCAACTGTGAGAGCGCCACGTCGCCTCTGAAGTGCGCTCCAATTTGTCGACTCGCCAGCGCCACGTGACCGCACCGCACCAGCTGCCACTATCACTTGCAATTTCGTTCGTCGCTATGTGGCCTCCTGCGTTTCCACACGCTGAGCGGATTGGAGGTGAAGACACGAAGCCGCGAATTTATTGCCGCGACGCTGAATCTGAGTAGTTGCGAGCGAGGCGCCGCTCAATGTTGTTATTAATTTCGTTGGATTTAAAGCGATTTCCTGACACTTAGCATTTTAAATTTGAAGCAATAATTACAAGGCCGGCAACGTGTCGGTGCGCCTGCGTTAGTTTCTGCAATTATGTCTGTTGTGCGAAACAAGAAGCCTTCGCGCGGTGGCCCATTGCTGTTAGCGACCGTGGGAATGGGTAATGCTAACAAAGAGCCAGCTGCGGCGGGGTGAGTTGCGGCGGCGCACAGTGTCGCGAGTCCATAGTAGCGAGGGACAAAAATAGAAGGAATAGTCGTACGGAAATAAAATTTTGTACATATGATTTTGTTATAAAGAGAAGTTAATACACCAAAAACTACTTCAATCGCCCCACGGACACGCCCACCTCCCATACAAACCAAATACTAAGTTGACAGTATCTCGGAAACTATAAAAGATATATTGATGAAATTTGGTAAAGCATATCATATCATCAATATAAACACATATGCCAAACATTTTTTCGAACAACTTACAAATACGCTTGTTATAAAAAAAAATAAATTTTGAAAAATCTACAAATATCTGTTCATACTTATGCGCATCTAAGTAATTTCAAACCCAAATAGAAAATAATAGCATCTCTTATTTAATTCAGTATAGCATATATTTTCATTAAAAATTACAATTTGTTAATCTGTACTGCTAGGACAATCGGTTTCCGATGATGAATTATTCAAATTTAACCCTCTACATCTATTTTTGACAAAATTCTAAATTAAAATTTTTTTAAATTGCAAAATATCAGAGATTCGGTTTTCATGTTTACACTTAATTTTCCTATTAACTGCTATAATTGGTTCTGAAGACATTAACAAGTTTTGCTTCTTTTCGAAAGTTGCCTTGATTCGATGGCACGCCACGCAGTATTACCGAAGCCTTCCATCGAATCTACCTTTTTTTTTGTAATTTTTCAAAATCAAGTGGTGTTTGCATATTATTACATACAAAAATTGATAGTTTAAGCGAAACGCAGCAGTGGTCGCTATGTTTTCCTGCCAACCATGCTGCAAAAAGGTCCCTATTTTTGACTGAATACGTCACTGAAAATGTTGAATTTCTTAAAAACGTGCAAGTTTGTGCAGCTACAGACCATGGTTTCTATTAATACATACTTTCAGCTATATCACACTGTAAAATCTCGAAGTAGTAAGAAGGAGTATTTTTTTAAAGTTTATCTAAAGTTTGATGACACTGCACTTTTATTCCTACGAATTGACGTTTCTTTAAGTAACGGTACAAGGAATATGGAAAGCAAAAAAAAAGAGGGAACGCTTTCACAGAGTTCCAAAAATAGTGTTTTTATAGAATATGTTTACTTAACATACGGTTCCATGGGAAATTTTTCAATAAGAGACCTCGAACTTACATTCAACAAATTGCAATAATTTCTACCTAAGTCACCCACCTTCACAAAGTGCAAGTTTGGTGGCCTGCCATCGGTATATAAATTGATATTTTTAAAATCCGTTTTCACATTTTAGTAATTTGAGGTATTTACTTCAGTACTACAAACTTATTTTTCTACATTAACGAAATTCATTTTTTTGATTTTTGTCCCTACTCGCGACACTGTGCGGCGTCGGCAGCGGTAACGATGACAGTGGCATTTATGGGCTTCTCTTTATCCTTTACGTGTGTCGGTTTGTATTGAGCAAACAAAAACGTAAAGTAACGTCTTCAATTAATTTCCTTGCGGGGCCGGGCGGGTTGGGTGAGTAATGCGCACTTAATTGGTGGGGTGGAGACGCCCACACCGGGGTGAGACATTTTGTCACAGTTTGTATTGGAACGTGGAAGATTTTAAGCTCCGGCTTTGAAATTTCAAAAATTTTCGTTCACGGAAATGCGGCGAGGTCGGAAGTTGCGTGAAAACGCCTTAACTGCAGATTCCCAGCACCCATTCGCCGTTCATATTTTAGGCGAGAGTGTGCGAAAAGTCAAAGGGCAAACTTTTGTACGACGCGTGACTTTAGCGTTTTCGGCGGCACAAAAGGCGAATGTCACAGCGCTAAAAGCATTGCGAAATTGTTGCCAAGTGCCTAAAAGAGCTGAGCTGACTTTAAACACGCACATGTGCAATGTGTAATTTATGTACACTATTTAAGTAAAGTGCCGGCTGGTTGTAAGGCAACTGTTGTTGAAGCTGTTAGGGCGTTGGGCACTAGCTGACGCCAGTAGTGGGCGTCGGTTATGTCTGGCTTCTTGTTTGAGACTGCGAACTTAGATTGTTCCGGGATAGAATGAGGTATGAAAAGTACTTGGCTGAAGAAGGAATTTGGGTAAGTACAGCACTAGCACCTCCAAAGCGAGTTGAAATCTCTTGAGCTTTATTTTATTGAGCTCAAGAGATTTAATTTGAGTAATGCAAGTATATTATTTCAAGCGTTGCGACTATAATATCCGACCGATGCTCATAATTTGGCCGATGTCGAGAGCGCCGTCAAGTTTCCACACGACTTGAAAGGAAAAATTGAAAACAAGTTGGTAAGCAAGTTGTAAAGTATGATAGATAGATAGATAGATAGATAGATAGATAGATAGATAGATAGATAGATAGATAGATAGATAGATAGATAGATAGATAGATAGATAGATAGATAGATAGATAGATAGATAGATAGATAGATAGATAGATAGATAGATAGATAGATAGATAGATAGATAGATAGATAGATAGATAGATAGATAGATAGATAGATAGATAGATAGATAGATAGATAGATAGATAGATAGATAGATAGATAGATAGATAGATAGATAGATAGATAGATAGATAGATAGATAGATAGATAGATAGATAGATAGATAGATAGATAGATAGATAGATAGATAGATAGATAGATAGATAGATAGATAGATAGATAGATAGATAGATAGATAGATAGATAGATAGATAGATAGATAGATAGATAGATAGATAGATAGATAGATAGATAGATAGATAGATAGATAGATAGATAGATAGATAGATAGATAGATAGATAGATAGATAGATAGATAGATAGATAGATAGATAGATAGATAGATAGATAGATAGATAGATAGATAGATAGATAGATAGATAGATAGATAGATAGATAGATAGATAGATAGATAGATAGATAGATAGATAGATAGATAGATAGATAGATAGATAGATAGATAGATAGATAGATAGATAGATAGATAGATAGATAGATAGATAGATAGATAGATAGATAGATAGATAGATAGATAGATAGATAGATAGATAGATAGATAGATAGATAGATAGATAGATAGATAGATAGATAGATAGATAGATAGATAGATAGATAGATAGATAGATAGATAGATAGATAGATTGATTATTTATTAAATTTTTAAATAACAATAATAAAGAATGTACGACAATGACTTTAAAAAGTCGTCTGTCGGAAAAATAATTAACTTTACAATAATATACAATTGTTCACACATATATAGAGAGTTAACAATATTCATTTACAATCAGACTCCTGTATTTCAAAGCATCAGTGACATACAAAACAAGACAATTCCAACCATTTAAACCTATTCCATTTAACACATTCACAATTTCATCATCATTTAAGAACAAACTTCCCAAATATCTACATCTAATTCTTTTATAAATTGGACACCTACCTAAAAAATGAGTTATGGTTTCTAACTCGTTCAAGTTACAAATAGTGCAGTTTAAATTTCTGTGGCCTTTAAAATCCACATTATCTTATATTTCCCGATACTGTCATTTAAATAACTTTTACCGATGTTATGGTCTAATTCCTTGCATATGCTATTTGCCAAACTCAGAACAGATAATAGTGACTCTATGTTTCTATTCCAATTTATCCTGCTTAACACGTTATAATCCCAACTAATATTCAATTTTTCTTTTAAAATTTCAATTGCTTTGACCCAGAATACTTTTCTTTCCAATATAAATTTTGAGAGCCTATGCGGCAATCTGCAGTATGATGAGTATGATGACAACTCAAATAAAGTTTTCGAAATATATCTAAGATGAAGCCGCAAAGTATAAAGATGACAGTTCGGAATGTCTGTTTCTAATAAAATGCAATAATAGGGCGCGTTTGTTGGTAAATGCAAAATTGTCTTCAAAAAAGAAAACTGAATTTTGTACACCTCCTCAAACATTTCATAGCCCCAGACCTCCGCAGCATAACTCTGTGTAGCCCTGATTACTGCTAGAAACAATTTCCATTTAGCCGACAGTTTGATGTTTTTTTTTACTAAAAATGAGCGCCAAGTTGCGTTTATGCTATTTTTTGCTATACAGTTTCTATTCTCTACATGTTTTTTAAAACTTAACTTTGGAGTCAATTTTACACCGATGTAATTGTACTCCGCCGTTATCGGAATATTTTGGCCTTTATACTTCCATTTTTCTTTAGCTGCTATCCTACCTCCTTGTCGAAAAACCATAATGGCTGATTTTGACAGATTCACTTCCATGTTCCACAAATTACAATAGTGTTCTAATCCATTAATCATTCCTTGCAGATCTTCGACACTATCAGAGAGCAAAACTATATCATCAGCATACAGTAGTAAGTCTTCTAGCCAAATTCCCCCTCCCAAACTATCATGTAAATCATTCAGGTAAAGTATTCATTCTAAAGTATGAGTGTGTAAGTAAAAAAGTGTAAGTGTATTGCGACTTGAAAGTGTAAAACTTGAACGTGTAAACCCCGGGTGATCTTGAACTTTATTCGGATCTTTGAAAACCCTTGCCCACATAAACGGTCGCTGTAAGTCAATACCGATGCCAATTACGAAATTTTTGAACACTAAACCGAACCTTAAAAGTCTACAGTACAGTACTGGCTTGCAGAAGAGAACGTCAAACACCTTCTCCCACGTGAGTTACTAAGCTTCATTAGGTCGGTGGGACTGGTGGACGTTCTCTAAAGTTGTAGGGGGCACAATAGATCAACGTTGGTCTCAGTGCACATTTCCCCTTTCAAATCTATCTACGGTATAGTATGATAGATTACACTTTTGGACACCATTCAGACAATTCTCTAAACAAAACAGTGATAATACATGAAAATGAGAATAATTTTTACTTAAAATAGCCAATCGCCAACGAAGCGAATTTCTATAAAACAACGATCGATGTAATGCAATTTTAGTTCGATTAAATTTGTTAATAAATGAATTATTTTGTATTATCAGTAAAAAATACCTACATCCACTGATATCCCTTCTGGTAGCCGCTGAAAGAAGAATTTGGAAATTTTGCTTGAGTAAGTTCTGAAAATTATCATACCGAGTTTTCTTTGCTTACAAACCATAGCGATAACGAAGCTAGTTGCCTGTGTTGGCTATGAAATGTTTTGAAATGTCATGGAACCGTACTAAGCAAAATAATTAACGGGAAATATGAAAGTATACAAGGAGAGGAGAATAATTACAACAACACGACATATCAGTTCATGTGTAAAATGTTAATTAAACCGATAAACATTTTTTTATCAACTTTAATTGTTGTATTTACTACATGAAAAAACTACATAATCATTATTTTACACTTATAAAAATGGATAACACGGATATCGGATTCGATACAACGATGTTGAGCACGCTTCACTTTATGAAATTTACTTTTACTACAGCAACAAGGCGCTTATCAGGTACTTCGTTATCGAAACGGTCAATCGCAGCGGTCGCCATGGGCCACCACCGGCTATCAAGAGCGATGTCCAGCATTGGCAGTAACGGTACTTTAAAGACTTTCTGTTTACGCCAGCATAAAATTTAATAGTTTCGCGGGGCCGTTGAGCATGGACAGGCGTCGCAGAAGGGGATGTAATTAAAGTCACATTAGGAGTGCAAAAATACATTTTGGCTACAGTTGCGTGGCGCAATATCCAAGTTGCCGCACATAAAGGATACTCTGTATCCTTGGCTTGTATGATTGGCTGGGTAGTATACGAGTATTGTGAGCATACTTTCTGTCATTAAGCTTGAAAAAAAGAACAAAAGTGTGTCTGCAATTTTGGTGCTGATACCATATGGAATTTCTTAAAAACAAGGTATTGAGTAGAGGGTAATTTCTTTATTCAATTCTTCAGAACTTGTATCGCACACACGTTAGTGGAACGTTGCATAAAGCACGGCCTTAGGCGTTCGTAAAAAGTCGTCGAGTACTGTTCATACAAAGACGATTTGAGGAAAAGTACGAGTATTGAACTTTGTTCGTATATATAAAGGGGAGAAAATATAAAAAGATTGCCTGGTCACCCGACTGATTTTAAGTTTTTTGTCAGGGTTGCTTTTCCGCTTACACGATGAAAGAAGGAAAACTGAATTTTTCGGTCATTATAAATTTTCAATTTTGTTTTTATAGATGTATGTAAAAAAAATGTATTTCATATGTCGTTAAAATCTGAGATGGGAGATGAATTGTTACCTATATATTGAGCTTAATATCATCAGAATCGAATGAGAAACCAAAAAGGTTTTTTTACAAATTTATTCTATAATTTTAAAAATTTAGGTGATTTTAGGTTAAAATTTCCAAAACCATGCATTTTCGTTTCAACTGAAATTAACATGAAAAAAAATTTACAGAGTTATAGAGATTTAAAGGCCTGACTGAATCATCTAGATCAAAATATTTTTTAATTTCACAGTTTCACAGTTTCTCTATACAAACTTTTAACCCATCGTTGATCCCGTCAGATTTCGATTTTCGAAAAAATGGGAAATACGTGTCGCATTATAAGTTTTACTAAGTTTGAAGTCACTAGGCCGATTTATTCATATGTTTTCACCAGGGGCGTAGCCAAGGAGGGTTTAGGGTGTCACAACCCCCCCCCCCCCCATAGCCTATAATTTGTCAACATTCTCAATCATTATGTATCGTAAATACGTTCCCACATCAGCAAAAAAGTCTTTTAATTTTTAAACATTTAAAAGAATAATAACAAAAAATTTTTTGGGCGAAACTAATTTGTTTTTTAATAGTCCCGTTTAGGCTCAATGCAGCGATTTGCATGATCTAAAAACATGTCTAAAGAGTAGTTTCGTTCGTCGACCGGAATGTCCTTCAGGACTCCTTTTGAATGGTTTCTACGTTCTCAAAACGCTTTTTTTCATCGGCATATGCATTTTTTGCAAAGGTAAAAGTCGCGTGGTGCCGCATCAGGTGAAAACGAGGAGTGGTTGATGGTTAAAACTCGACTTTTAGTAAACAAAAAAACAGTCAAAACAAGTGTCGATAGATGAGATGGCATCCTTCGATAGCCAAATGTTCAGTTAAAATGCGATAAATTTATGCTATTGAGATGCCAAAGATTTTTGTATACGTCGTTTACCAATGTCGTTCACTCGGATGACAAATATAACTGACAAATACTTCAGTATTTAGTATCTTTCTCTGGCGATAGTTCGTTTTTCGAAAAAAGGCCTAACTTTAATGATTTATTTTTTGACTATGGAAAATATTAGAAGATTTCTTTCCAGAGGGTTCATTGAGCACATAATGAGAAACATGAACAAAATTTATAAAAAAAAAACATGTTTTCATGTTATTGAAAATTACCTTCAAATTTGTGCAGATATTAAACATGAATATTAAAAAAATCACCCGGGTGGGTATAAGTAAAGCGAAGGTTAAATCCAATTTCAAGAATTTCAATGAAGATTTTGGCTAATCTTTTTCGAATTAACGCCCAGTTTTGATCTACGGTGATCGCGAATTTGAGTTGGTCATCATTTATGTCCAAACAATCGTTTTTAAATCGCGTTTACCACTTATGAACTCCACCACGGTATAAACAATCATCACCATAAACTTGGTTCATCAAATGCTTGGGTTAAAGTTTAAACATTTTTAAAACAAAAGTTAATATTGGATTTTTGTTCGATGTTCATTTTTGTAGGATGACATAAACATACTTTCATTTCGTATGCAATAACTTCGCTTCCAGTGCACCAAATTTCATGAAATTTTTACTAAAAATCGGAAACATTTAGTTTCCAATGCATTAAGTCAGGTAAGCCACCACATTTGGAAAGTGCATTTTGCACGTATTAGTAAACTGGCAACAAAAAATTTTAAAACCCCCCCATGCCCAAGTTCTGGCTACGCCCCTGGTTTTCACAGTGCTTCTATACAAAGACCTCGTCAGATTTAGATTTTCAAAAAAGTGAAAAACTAGTGTTTCCATCAATTTTGTAGCCAATCAGTTAATGTTTTTTCATCTTCATCTTTTCGTTTTTGATTTTCGAAAAATTGAATTGGAATTGAATTGAATTGGTGTACTTAACCAAGTTTGAAATCAATAGGTCCGGTGGCGGTTAAAGCACGAGCTTATGAGGCAAATGCTTAGGGTGGCATATTGGGAGGGGCGGCAAAATTTGCGAGCGAAGCAAATATTTGAAATGGGCGCGAAATCTCCGAAAAATTTTGTTTTTAAGTTACATTTACATAAATATTTTTACATGTTCATTATTAATTTGGGTATCGATCGATTTGTATGAAGGAATGGAATTTAAACAGATCACATGTGGTTGATAATTTTCGTAAGTATTTTAATAAATACTTAAAAAATAGGGGCAGCACTCTGGCGATTTGCCTCGGCCGGCATATAAGCTTTGTCCGCCACCGAATAGGCCTATTAAATCACAGGAAACGGCAAACTCACAGCAGGAAATGACAAACTTTTGAGAGTAAGATTCCTTCTAACTATTTTTTGTTTGAAAAAATACTTTCTCTAGTTCGATTTTATACAGCGACGAATATGACATTCCACTTTTCCTAAATTGCCAAAAATTCGAGCGTTAATGTACTTTATTAATTTAATGTGATTCATTTGTTAATGTCCCGCTTATGTTCGTTCATTACCCACTGAACTTTGCGTAAACTGTGATTGATTGATTAAATAACTAGATTTCAATGGCCGAGAACATTAGCTAATGAAGTGGATTTGGAGAATCAAGTATGATAGATTCGAGTGTTTATTCGGTATTTTTGCCGCGGATCTTTAATTAATTGGTTAATCAATTTCGGTTAATTGACTCAATCATTATCACGATACAGGGCACTGGCCGATTACGACGAAGCGGTTAAGTCTTTCTTGTATCTTTAATAGCGATAAGCAGCGATAGCAATGCGGCAAGCGATAGGAATTTGCGAGGGCGAGCCGCAAAGTGCGAGTGAGAGAGTGAACAGCATGAAGCATATTTTTGGGCTGCTGCACACAACGTACACCGCCTATGCTCAGCATCGCTGAGCTGCCCACTGTGCAGCAGTGCTTTGTCACCAAAAAGTCATGGGGCAATAGGTTTCCGGCGCTAATGAAGACCTCGCCGCATGCGCCGAATTTCACGTGCCGACTGAAGTGGTCGTGAGCAGTGAACAGGGGAAAGAGTGTGTACTAACGTACGCTCATGTGGTATGTATACGCAGTACGATTTAAATTTAGCTGGCGTTTTCCATTCCAAACGGGGTTAACTGGGATGCATTCTAGTGAGCTGGTCTTAAGAGGAGTGCACCAGCTGGCTGAGTGCTAAAATTGGTTGGCGAAAAAGGCCAGCAAAATTAATTGAAAACGCAGACCCTGAGCAGCAACTGCAGTTGTTGCGCTCCTATGCTGCTGGATTCACGAGCACTCGGCCACAGACGAACACGCACAGCAACGCGTGCGCTCGTTCGTGGACTACAAACCAGCGCAGCAAGGACCTTGTCTGCACTTTGCTATGCTGTCTTTCGGTGCGTCGCCATGACTGACAGCCCAAACTGATTGACTGGCAGCTTACGAGCACTTGGGCGCTGCATGCTGCAACGCGTTGCGGCAACAGCTGTGGCAAAAAAAATAATTTCTGAAATGTGGCAATAGCACTTGGCGCGCGTGTGCCAGCACACAGTCATACAAATGCTGCGCGCAGCTGCATTGTCGTTGGCGTTGTTGTTGGCGCCATTGTTGCCAGGAATGATGTTGGCGTGCGACAGCCAACGGAAGCGCGCGTCTAATGTGCAAGGGCATTGAAGAAAGCGTATGCGTACCCAGCAAAAGTTCAGCAAACCAACCAAAGTTTTCACTTGCGATTTCTATAGTTTGTGCTCGAGGCGCTTCGTCCGCAGTATGTGCGAGTACTGCGCTGCAGGGGGAAATGCTCATTACATAAGCTTCCAACAAGTTGAACGCCAAGGACTTGAAACCAGCATCAGTCATTGTTGCAACTATTAGCTGAGTGCCTCCGTCTTGCAGTTTCTGCATGGATTGAATTCACTTAGCAAAGTGTTTCTGCGGCAAATAAATAACGAATTGTAAATGGACAATGGACTTGTGGGCTTTAGTAGCGTCACGGCTGACAAAATAATGAATTTCGTGAATTTGTTTGGAAACTACCCAATATTTTGGTACTACAAATTTTGAATAGTTATTGGAGTTTCTTTCTAATTCCAAGCATTTCATCTCTCAGGAATATGAACGCCAATTATTGCCAACTATCAATTATTGCGTACTGCTTTTTAGAAGCAAAAATTAAAAATTCAAGATATGATATACAAGGTGCAACCCAAAGTAAACAGGACTTTTATAAAATAAAGAAAACGGATGATTATTTTTGTATAATTCTTTTTATTTATTCAAAATACTCTCCTTCTGCTTCGATACAACGTTTTGCACGGTCCAAAAGCATTTGGAATGAGTGTTTTAGGTCATCGGCCGGCATCGCCTTCAGAATGTTGGTACAAGCCTTTTGGATGTCCTCAACGTCCTTAGACCGGTTTCCTTTCATCGGCAAATGCAACTGACCGAATAAGTAGAAGTCACAGGGAGCCATATCAGGCGAATACGGTGAATGATTGATGGTAAAAATGCGATTTTTGGTCAAATAATCGGTCGTAACTAGGGCTCTGTGAGCCGGTGCATTATCATGCAATAAACGCCAACTTCCTTCCTCGCGATATTCTGGCCGAATACGACGAATGCGATGCACCAAACGCTTCAAAACTTCAACATAAAACAAAGCGTTAATTGTTTTTCCCGGTGGAACAAACTCTCGATGAATTATTCCCTTTGAATCGTAGAAACAAATGAGATGAGTTTTGATTTTTGACTTCTCACGGCGGGTTTTTTTCGGATTTGGCTCATCTGGGTGCTTCCATTCGGCACTTTGACGCTTTGTTTCGGGATCATATTGAAAGCACCACGTTTCGTCACCGGTTACGATGTTGAACAAGAAATTTGGATCACGTCTGGCTTCCCGAACGATGTCTTTTGCGTGCTCAATTCTCTGCGCTTTTTGGTCGTCGGTTAAAGTGTGCGGAATGAAGCGAGAACACACTTTACGGAGACCCAAATGTTCGGTTAAAATGCGATCAATTGATGTTTTGGAGATGTTCAATTCCATTTCCATCAATTCCAATGATGATTTTGGCTGCATTTTGATAAAATCACGCACAGTTTTGATGGCATCGTCGGTAATCACAAATTTCGACTGGCCGACGTGTTCGTCGTCATTCAAGTCTTCACGACCATTCTTGAATCGATTCAACCACTCATTAACACGGCCACGGGATAAACAATCATCACCATAAACTTGCTTTAACAATTTAAACGTTTCGGTAAAAGTTTTACCAAGTTTAAAACAGAACTTAATATTAGCTCTTTGTTCGATCGACATTCTCGTACCAAAGTTAAAAACATACTGTCACATTGAGCGGGATATTTCGGCGTCTACTAGACCAAATGTCATGAAATTTAGACAGTATGTGAATGAAAGATGTACCTTTCCAACGCATGTCCTCACACATAGATGGCGCCACCAGAAACGTCCCTATTGCAAAAGTCCTGTTTACTTTGGGACGCACCTTGTATAGTACGCAC
This sequence comes from Melieria crassipennis, assembly GCA_963668005.1. Classification (NCBI taxonomy): domain Eukaryota; kingdom Metazoa; phylum Arthropoda; class Insecta; order Diptera; family Ulidiidae; genus Melieria; species Melieria crassipennis. The sequence goes on along the minus strand of OY764963.1, from coordinate 30,855,055 downwards.
AGCGTCGGATATCATTGATCTGGAGTTGTGTCATTTGACCAATCTGGGACAACGAAAATTCGGTTGATTTATTTGTTTTAGTTTATTCTACGATCATTAATTGTGATTGCCGCTGCAGCACCTTTTTACGGCCTCCAGAAAAAAAGAAAAACAAATTTCTCTTTGACTCGTTACTTGTAGAATAGTTAAATGGAATAGTTTTTATCAACACCATTTATTCTTTTTATAAAAAACATCAAAGTTTTATTTTTCATTACTTCTAGACAGTACTATCCCCCATAAAATGTTGGGCCTACCCGCGACTGATGTAGTCGCTTATTTGTGGATAGCCATGCAACGCTCAAACCACTGGAGGTCCTCATATTTAATCAATCAAATCGTAGTGTCGTCGTCGATCTCTAAATCCGCTAATAATCCAAATCAAAGAGTACGAGTATGTTCCACTGTGACAGGTAAGCCAAAAGTATTACAAAGCACACCATTGACGGATAGAAGCTAGAACGAAGATAGACTAAATGAGGACTGCATGTCTTTTGCGACTAGATTAAACGTTATTTTGCATACTTGTTGGACTCTTAACCGACACTGCTCTGTGACACATCTGCTGCGCACTCCACTCCAATACATTCAAGACAGTGCGATTTAGCTTATTGAGGACAGTAAGACATCCAGCTCTATTGACTCCTTGGAACACCGTCGAAACGTGGCATACGTGGCCTTATATTACAGATACCTTTTTGCTAATTGTTCAAAAAATATGCCATCACACTTGGGATTCCCCGGACAACCCGTTCGAACACTCGGTCCATGCATTCCATGCTGAAATGATGTTCCAGAGAGAGTTCGTTTCTGGCCGGTACTGCGCGATTGTGAAATGGTCTCCCTGCCAGTGGCGGCTTAAGGTGCTCTGTGGCCCGGGGCGGCGACGGCTGAGGGGCCCCCACAAACGGTGCGGAATAAGTTTGCGTACAAAACTAATAACTGGAATTTCCGGTTATGCTTTTTAATTTTTTTTTTTAAAATTTGTATTCCATTGAACAGTAAATGGACAGTAAAGAGACAAATTATTTTGCAATAGAATCCCAGAGAAAAAATGAAAAATGGATAAAAGGATAATTTTACTAAATCTTTCCAAATTTGATAAAAACTTTCGTGAAATTAGGAAAACTTTTGGGAGAGCAAACTCGTCATTTCAAAAAGCAATCTTAAAACTAAAAAAAAACCAGAAAATCTTGCTTCATTATTACGATCTGGCCATTATTTTAAGCAGCCCGAGCAGGAGGATTAGATTGTTTTGCGATCAGTGCATCATTACACTACTCGACAAAAAATGGGCCAATCGGCATAGATAAAGTGTTTTCTAGACTAACCTTGGCCGCTGAACACGAAACTGAAAATAAAAAAAATTTTTTAAGAAGCGTTTTCAAAAAATCTTCGAAAAACCAGTTTTTTTTTCCTGTTGTTTCAGTTATGAGCACATATCTCCTGAAAGAATTATCCGATTAATACGAGCTTCCCGTCGTTCAAGAAGAAGATAATACCTTGACCTTTTTAGTGATATATAGATTGTTCAAATCAGATGAGATGTAACAAAGGAAAGGAAAGTTGTAACAAAGTGAATTTTTCGACCAAAAAATCATAAATTTTAGTTTTAAAATCTAAGATGAAAGATATATTATTATTATATATTTTTTTATTTATTTTTTAGGTGCATTTTTCGTGTCGAGTAGTTTAGAAATGTACAGAAATATTTTATAAAACCTAGTAGCAGTAACTTACTGACAAGGAGCATAGAATTGCTTTCGTAAAAGAGTCTATCAAAGAAGAAAACCGGATTTCCGGGACGATGTCTAACCAATAATTATAAAAATAATAATAATAACTGTAAATTTGTTTGACGTCTACAAAGATTAATGAGGTTAAGTAATTCCGTAATTCGCACTTATTTACAAGCAAACTCTAAGATTGCGATATTTAATTTTTAACTTAGAATTTTGTATTTGCATAATTTGCACAAAATTGTAAGTTAAAAATTAAATATTACAATCTTCGAGGGACAATTTTTTGCAAATTTGGAAACAATTGTTATTTAGAAAGAATGTTTTCTTGTTTTTATTGAACTGAATTTGTTATTGCAATTTCAAAATCAATTTTCGATACTGTGTCTCTTTCAATTGATAAAAGTGACAAACAACCTTTCAACAACCATTGAGGAGAGCAAATAGTTTTTTACAAGTTTCAGTTTTGAAAAACTTTAAATTTTTATATACAAGCTTCTCTCGGGGGCCCCCCGCAGCCCGAGGTCCGGGGCGGTCCGCCCCTCCGCCCCCCCGTTAAGCCGCTACTGCTCCCTGCAGATATTTTCTTCATTACCTATAATTTTTATGAGTTCAAGACAAGAGTCCATAACTTCTTCACTCTAAACCATATCTCCTAACCTATAGGGTTAGGAGAGGGTTAGGCCCTGCGCGCTGGCTCGAATAATAAAAGAAAAATCGACTGCGATTACAAGAAACGATGGAACACGTAACCCTAATTCGCAGAAGTGAGCCTCACAGTCTCACCAAAGAATTTAAATGGTGATAAATCCTATACCAAACGATTTTCGATTCCAATATTTTATGTAATCTTCTAATGGAATGTAAGAATTATATTGCATTTATAAATTTAACATTTTAAACAGTTTTTGTACTTTTTTTAAGCAATTTTTTAAATTTGTAAGGAAACCCCAGAATTGAGCCTCAAACAAAAGACTCAAATTTACTCAGAATTTCCAATCCCAATAAATATGTAATCAGAATATGAACGTGCGATAGTGATAAAACTTCCTCAAATGCCATATACATACAAAGACGGTAATCAAAGAGCTGTGGGTCGTGGGCGAAAAGGTCGTTGAAGAACTTTGTGAGCCTTACAGACACAAATGTAATAATGACCAACTAGTTCACCAGTAAGGAATTAGTCGATAGTTTATTGGATGCGGTGTTCGTAAACTCAGAAAAAACGAAACTTATGTAATGGGTATCAGAGATCTGCATGCGGTCATATTTGTATGACTCAATATGTATTCGAGTAAAATGCGGTGCGAATATGTGCCACTACTCAAAAAAACGGATATGAGTATGTATCCCCACCGCAAACGAAGCATTCATTCCGAATACTAGTAATCCGAACGAACGAATCATCAGCTTGCAATACTAAACGAGTGCAAACTACCGCATCTTCATTTCACTTCGGCTATGCGGTGGTGCCGATGATCCAAACGAACTATGCAAATATCCGTTCGAATCATTCGCACCACCGCATTCTCATATCCCTTCGGAATGCGGTGGTGCGAATGAGACAAGTTCTTTACAATAAATAAAAAAATTTAAATAAATACGTCTTCAAGTACTAACAGAATTTGGAAAAGTAAAATATATTGAGTTTTTCAGTAGTTTAGCTCATATGAGTCTGACAGTCTCAGTTCTGGGTTTACGTTACTTTTAAAATTCTGGGAATTAGGGTTAAAGATCAGCTCGGATTCAACGACATCGAGACTGATGCTGAGTTCGTCACACTATATCGGGCATCACACTGGACTCTAACTAAGGGCCTCTACGTGTGGTTGAGTGCCAAGCTGCCGACTTAACCTAACCTAACCTTGTAGACTTGAAGTATCGTTTGCGACGAGCATAACTAAATCCTAACACACCACGCACACATTTCAATTAGTTTCTCAATTGAAAAGCGCTGAGCCGAGCAAACAAGCAAAGCCAGCTTGGCTAGCATCGTTTGAAAATCAGGCCACGGACCTACAAGCTTGCACCAAATGAAATTAGCTCATCAGTAGCTGCTGGTGACCGAATTCAGTGGTTAAACGCCGTCCGAACACATAGAGAATCTCACCAAAACAACAACAATAAGAGCCACAACATTAAAGTTTACAACAGTAGCAAAAGCAATAAGTAACGGTGTGTGGGCGCTCGTCAGCGGTCACTGTGAAAATTGTTGCGGCTTCTCGCAGTCAACCACAGCCGCATTGTCAGCGCCACAGTGACGTTGGTTCACTGTTGGCCAGACATACGGGCCAGGCGCTCCACACAGAGGGATGGAGTGCTTTGGGAGTGGCGATGGGGGATGTGCTTTTTGAAGTACCAATGACACTTCACTTTGGCTCGGCGGTGATAAGCTAACTGCGAAAGCTAACTGCATTTCGTCGGCTTGATGAGCGTGTGGCCGTTGAGGCTTTGCCAGTGCTGACGGCAGACACTTTGCTGTCAGTGTGTTGGCAGCCGTTGCCCTTAGCTGATGCTGTTGCCAGTTCAACAAAACCTCGCTCGCATCTCTCGCTGGGCTGGGATTTATTTAAATTTGCTAATTGAATGAGAGTGTAGGAACAACGGTCAGAAGCGTAGCGAATGCAAAATAGCGATTGCAGGTATTTCTCATGAAAGCAATGAACAGTTGAAAGTCTGGGTTACAAATTTAATTAATTTTGATCATTTGAAAAGTTCTGAAAAGTGGTAACAAACGTTTTTGTAGCTGTTAGCGTTGACATGGGGCATGAAGTGGCAAGCCAGTGTCGTGCGGCAGAGTGAGACAGATAGCGAGACGTGCGTGGCATTGGAAAGAATCTTTTTAATTATTCATTAATTTTCTGTCAAAAGAATTTCGACAAAGTTTTGCTGTGCGTTATAAGCAAAGTAATTATTCAGCGCTTTAGTATGGGACCAAAAATATCCGACAAATAAAAAATATACGCTTAATATTTTATTTCGTTTAATTTTTCATGTCGTCGTCATATGAAGACTCCAGTTGAATTCAGGTTTCAACACTTATTTTTCGAGCACTCCGAGCCTTTTTCGCCCATCATCATTCCTGTGCTGATCATGAGAAAGCGTCATTATATCGGGTAGAGAGATGCTAAAATTGTGTGAAAAAGTGGACATTTTACTTCGCGGAAAAACACCTTAAAATTAGATGTGCTTCGAAACAAATTGTTCGAGCACCTGCTAGTGATATTTTGAAATGTGTACATTTGTTTTGATAATTTGAAGCTGGTTGGATTTATAATATTTAGTTTTGAAGTTGACTGATATGATATTATTTCTACAATAGTGTTTTCTACTGCTTGAAGGAAAGTGCTAATGAGTTCCCTTCCCAACCTCCTTTCTTTTGTGGAAACAACCCAATCATTGCGCATTGATTTGCCTCAAAAAGTTAAGGGTACAAATAAGTTTTAAGATTTTTACACCAGATGGCGTGATTAATGCTAAATTGCATCGGGCCATCTTGTAACTGTATTCATGTGTAAACATCATTTCTCTATAAAAATTTAATCAAATCAAATACCTGTTGAAACGATTTTTTCATTTTGTCAGCTTTAATATTCCGCGAGAAACATAAAACTTTCATAATAAAAACTTTGGTATTTCTGGGAATTTTGCGCATGTTTCGTAATAAATGAAAAAGAAATGAAGGTGGGTCTCACATTGGCCCCCTGAGGGCAACCCATCACTGTGGGAACATATTGCTTTAAAGCCAAGCGCGATAAGAATGTCTGAAAGATATTAAAAACAAAATTTTTAATACGTTTGACGTTTCGTTTCTGGCGACTTGAGAGCAGTTGAAACCCATTTCCAAAAACAAAATGTCTATTTCGATCATTACCGGAGCACTCTCGTAAGAATCGAGAATTGATTCGAGGAATTCGTTTGTCAAGAAACTTATTGCTAGAGTGGTGGTTGGGGAGGCGTAGCCAGAATTTGGCCATGAGGGGGTTTTAAAAAATGGTTTTTCCCCCAATTTAGTATTAAGTACTTTCATTTTAAGGCAAACTGCAATTTTCAAATAGCGTATTTTGTGGTGGCGCCACTTATATGTGACTTAGTGTAGTTATTGGAAATTTACACACTTTCCCAATTTTTAGTCAAAATTTCACGAAATTTGGTTCACTGGAACGAAGTTATTGTGTTTGAAGTAAAAGTAAGTTTGTGTCATCGGCACAAAAACGGTTGGTGCACAAAGTGTTGTTTCAAACTTGTGAAAAGTTTTATCGAAACATTTCAATTGATAAATTTAATCAACAACATGAATTTAATACATTTTAACTGAACATTTGGCTATCGTAAGACGCAATCTTATAGATACACATTTGTGACTGATTTTTTGACTAAAAGTCGCATTTTAACTCCTCGTTTTCAAGTTTGCGTACAAAACTAATAACTGGAATTTCCGGTTCTGCTTTTTAATTTCTTTTTTTGAAAATTTGTATTCCATTGAACAGTAAATGGACAGTAAAGGGACAAATTATTTTGAAACGTATATGTGCTTGAAATTTTATAGAAAGCAATAGAATCCCAGAGAAAAAATGAAAAATGGATAAAAGGATAATCTTACTAAATCTTTCCAAATTTGATAAAAACTTTCGTGAAATTAGGAAAACTTTTGGGAGAGCAAACTCGTCATTTCAAAAGCCATCTTAAAACTAAAAAAAGAACAGAAAATCTTGCTTCGTTACTACGATCTGGCCATTATTTTAAGCAACCCGAGCAGGAGGATTAGATTGTTTTGCGATCAGTGCGTCATTACACTACTCGACAAAAAAAAGGCCAATCGCGTGCATAGGTAAAGTGTTTTCTAGACTAACTTTGGCTGCTGAACACGAAATTGAAAATAAAAAATTTTTTTTAAGAAGCGTTTTCCAAACATCTTCGAAAAACGAGTTTTTTCCTGTTGTGTCAGTTATGACCACGAGCTGTCCGTCGTTCAAGAAGAGGATAATACCTTAGCCTTTTTAGTGATATATAGATTGTTCAAACCAGATGAGATTTGGGGAAGTTACTGACAAGTAACTTTCCCAAAGGAAAGTTATAACAAAGTGAATTTTTCGACCAAAAAATCATAAATTTTCGAATAAATTTTTTGTGGATAAAAAGAATGATCTCCCCTAGTTTTAAGATCGAAGATGAAAGATATATTACTATGTATTATATATTTTTTGAGCAAATATATTACTTGAGCAAATATTAAGCCTGACATCAATAGAATTGAAAGGAGAATGACAAAGTTATGATGCAGTGAGTAAAAACACCAACTTTACATTTATTACACTGTGCGAAAAAATTTGTTTATTTGGCCGAGACCCATCCAAATCTGGATATAGACGTGAAACTAGAGATCATTTGTAGTAATCTGGTTTTTCATTTTCTGGCCCAAAGTCCTTTTCAAAAACCTTTAAAATTTTAAGGACATAATAATAATAATAATTGACTGGCACGACAGCCCGCTTACGCGAGACTAAGGCCTAGCTTCCCGCAACCACCCGTGTTGTGCGTGTGAATTTGTACACGGGTTGAAGGGACCTACAGTTTTTTGCCGGTTCCGAACGGCAGGTTGGGAGCTTTTTCATAAGCAATTTTTACTCTCAGAGGTTTGCCATTTCCAGCTGAGAGGACAGCCACCGAAAGAGAAAACGAGTTTTCCCGTTATTTTTTTAGGTGTTATTACAGGCAGTATTTGAACCTGAGGTTGCTGCCTGCGACTCGCGGTCCAACGCACTAACCAACTGAGCCACGGCGGCTTAAGGACATACACATTTCAAATATTTTTATAAATATATGCGGTTGTGCAATGATGGAAATATGGGTATCAAATGAAAGACATTTTAACTAAATTTTCAATTTTGAAGTTCCAGGACCAAAATATGTCAGGTAGGGAAAACATAAATGATTTGGATTTCAGTCTGTAGATTCATACATCTAAATTTTGTTCTATTTCAAAGTTAACCAATAATTATAAAAATAATAATAATAATAACTGTAAATTTGTTTGACGTCTACAAAGTTTAATGAGGTTAAGTAATTGCTTAATTCGCACTAGTTTACAAGCAAACTCTAAGATTGCGATATTTAATTTTTAACCTAGAATTTTGTATTTGCATACTTTGCACAAAATTTTAAGTTAAAAATTAAATATTGCAATCTTCGAGGGAAAATTTTTTTAAAATTTGCAAACAATTGTTATTTAGAAAGGATGTTTTCTTGCTTTTATTGAACCGAATTTTGTATTGCAATTTCAAAATCCATTTTCGATACTGTGTCTCTTTCAATTGATAAAAGTGACAAACAACATATCAACAACCATTGTGGAGCGCAAATAGTTTTTTACAAGTTTCAGTTTTGAAAAACTTTAAATTTTTATATACATACAAGATTCTCTCGGAGGCCCCCCGCAGCCCGGGGACCGGGGCGGTCCACCCCTCCGTCCCCCCCGTTAAGCCGGTACTGCTTATCACTATTTCATAATTACTTAAATCATTTCCCACCACTATGTATATTGTACTAAATCGCAAATGAAATCACTTAAATAACGGCCATTGCATGACACTCATTGTTTTCCATTTCCATTGACATTTCCACATTGAAATGTATGTAACGCCAATCGCAGCCCTAAGTTAAGTCATTCGGTCAACGATCAATAAAAAGAATTGAACTACCTCCAGCGTTTTTATTTCAAAGGCCGAACACGCAAATCAAGGATCATTAAGACGAAAGTAGCCATTACTGGCTTTTGTATACAAATATTTTTTCTAGGCTTTTGTATATAATATCTTTTGTTATACAAAGGGACACCCACAATCTCCCTACAGTTTTTATTATTATTTTTTTAATGTTTAAAGGTGAAAGGACCTTTTTGCTAATTTGGCAACGTACATACCATGCATGGTGATTGAAAATGTTGAATAATTATTGGCTGTAAGGGGGTTCTGACACTCAAACCCCCCGCCCCTTTGGCTGCGCCCCTGATTTAAAACATATATGTATGCACATATATAATATTACAAATAGTTTTAATAAACATTTCCAGGCCTTGAGGAAGCCATATTTTTTAACACTATAAAGACCGTAAGTTCTCCATACCTACAAAGACTACATATTATATCCGCTCATATCCGCTTAAAATTACCGCAATTGTCTTTCTAGTGTTAAGTAGTAGACTGATTTCTTTTTTTGTAAAATGTGAAAAAATTCGCGTAATTTTTTTGCACTTTGAAAACGTTAGCAGGCACTGAAATTTGTGGTCACAGTGCTTAATTGCTGGCAAAAATGGATTACTTTGAAAAAATAAATGAAATGGAAAATATAACATAAATAACAATAACAAGATTTTTATCTTTCATACTTACAGGCGCTGCCAGTTAAACAGTCGGTCACTTATTGCGTGACAGAAATAATTTATGCCACGAAATTGTCCAATACTCGTAAATGACCGCCGCAGCCGCTTGTTGGAAATTCGTGCGCACGCGAATTTAATACTCGACTATTTGATCGATCACTCCAAAAGGGCTTGAAAAAACCGCAAATCATTTGCATACACAGTATGTGATTTAATTCCACAGTACGAAAGAAACGGAAAAATGTGAGTTAAGGTGTTAAAGTGGCATAGAATTTGAGGTATTTGCCAAAAGTTTAGCACAAACTTTATCCATTGAAAAGTTTTCTGCGTGTTAAAAAAATGTCTAAACTTGAGTACTAAAAAAAAAAAATTTTTGTTAATTTAAATAACGAAGTTAATTGGTGTGTCATGTTTTTTTATTATCTTAGTTTATATTAAATTAACCCACTAGTTACTAAAAAATCCTGTAGACTCAACTAACAAAATTCTGTAATTCAGACATTACCATTTTTTTAAGTGATCTTTCCTCTAATAGTACAGCCTTATGATTTTAAAATAAATCTATTTATTTAATGCTGCGACGTGCTCAGCAACAGTAACTAAATCAAAATCGAAACTTCGCATAAAAATAAAAACAATAATATTTAGTTTAATATTTCGACACATTATGTGCGATGCAAACATTTTGTCGACTCGTCAATTTATAAACCGAAATTTGTATTGATTGCATCAGTTTACTAGCCAAGTTCAGTAAACACGATTAAGTTGGATACTTTAAATCTTTCGTGTATGAAACCATACAGGCAAAAAAAGGCATAATAAGAGCGGGCTTTCAGAATGAAACTCCGTCCCGAAAGGGTTAGGACTCCCACTAGAGAGACTGTGTTAAGCCTTGCTTAGTATTGATTTCATTTATCTAAGTGGTTTCAGAACAATCTAAAAACGTATTTCTAAGTTTTTCCGGTTATTCGTAGTTTATAAAATTTATTACCCAGCTGTTTTAGATGTTTTAGCGCATCGGTATATCAAAACTGTTTATAAGCTTATTTAATGGGATCGTGAACAAAATTCATACACTTTAGATTTGAAACTATGGGACCAATGAAAAACATCCAAGTTTGAAAAAATGTGTGAAATGTGTTTAAAATGTGGATTTTTTTCGAAACTTGAATGATAATGTGTAGCCATAGAGTTGAGGGTTGGCTTTTTCAATTAAAAACTTTTGTTGTTATACCAAAATTAATTAAAACATGTATTTACTCCTAAGTAAGCAAATCGCATCTTAACCATTAGTGTCCGACCGAATATTCGGTTTCGGCCCAAATAAGTGGTTTCGGTTTCAGTTTCGGTTTCACTTTTTTTACATTTTATTGCGTAGCGAGTGAACAGCTATTTAGTGCAGCCGCACAGAGCGGCCGAAGCCGCAAAGTGCGGCCAAAAGTCCAAAAAAACAAGTTTCTATTTAGGGGTTTTTCACCCTTGAAATGGCTGCAATGATCCTTCAAGAAACTAAAATCGTTCATAGTGATGACTAATTCGTCACGCCCCTTCCTTAGGCTCAGTTGGATTGTGGCCTTCGCTCGAGCGTCACTCTACAGTTAATACACTGAGAACGGTTGTACAGGTGAAAAATTTTATGTAATAAAGAAAATCAAATAAGACCAAATGGAATCCACTTCTGAAGGTGAGTAGAACATGTAAAAAAAGTACTAATTATCAATTGTTAAGTAGTGAATTAGGGAAAACATAAACAATAGTGTCATTTTTTCACATAATTTTTCCGAAAATTAGACTTTTCAAATGATACTGCATTAAAACGCTGCAAAACTCTGCTTTGAAACCTTATTGAAATGATAACTTAATATATTATCTATCAAATAAAACAAGATTCAGCTGCCAAGAGCTGCCTATTCATCTTTTATGCCCTTTTTTCAAAATCAAATTGATAGAGAGCGAGAGAGAGAGAGAAACGAAATATACACATGGTGCGTTTCTGTTTTATCTGAGGCTGCTACCTATAGTTTGGGGAAAACTGTTATACTTGTCCGATAGATAAATGCTTGGACCTAAGAAATCCGAAAACCTTAACTAAATTAGACAAATAGTTTTGCTTGTAGAGCCCGTCAAAGTTGAGCAATTTTTAGAGTGTGAAATAATATTTCACACTCTAAACTTTTTGAACTTTCGATAGACTTTCAAAAAAAAGGCCATACTTGCCACGGTTCCGTCTTTGGGAAAATTGTTCACTAGTCTTCTGTGAGTACTGCCCTGAAGAGATCGGGTGCGCGATTTTGCCCGACTGGATTTTACAGCGGCTAAATACTTTAGCATTAGCCTAATTTGCGCGCACGCCCCGACGGAAGAGAAGGACGATGCGACCAAGGATGCCTTCTATGCGAAGCTCGAGGACGTCTACGACGGATGCCCGGCCCATGACGTCAAAATTGTCCTCGGGGACTTCAACGCAAAGGTCGGGCGAGAAGGTATCTTTGGCCCCACAGTCGGGCAGTTCAGCCTCCATACGACCACTTCGAACAACGGTCTGAGGCTGATCGATTTCGCCGCGGCACGAAACATGGTAGTTAGTAGCACCAGATTCCAGCACCTCGATATCCATAAAGCCACCTGGCTATCCCCCGATCAATCCACCCGCAACCAGATTGATCACATTGTGATTGATGGAAGGCATGCTTCTAGCATTCTAGATGTGCGCACGTTCCGAGGACCCAACATCGACTCGGACCACTACCTTGTTGCAGCCAAGGTACGCATGCGTCTTTGCGCAGCGAAGACCGCGCAACCTAGTTTGCGAAGAAAGCTGGACATCAGTAAGCTGCGATCACAAGGGGTAGCCGAAGCTTACTCCGCTCAACTCTCCAACCAGCTCGGTCGCTCCCCCTCTCCACCTGATGACATCGGTGGATTATGGGCTCACTTATCCCACTCTATGCGCGCCGCCGCTGAAAATGTCCTTTGTTTTCGACGCCCAACACCAAAAAACCAATGGTACGATGAAGAGTGTCGCGCAGCCACTGCAGCGAAGAATGCTGCCTACAAGAAGACCCTGCAGTCGGCTGCCACGCGAGCCGTGACAGAAAAATACCGGGAGGAGAGGAAGAAGGAGAGGTCCCTTTTTAGACGCAAGAAACGGGAGCAAGAAAGGCGCGAGCGTGAGGAAATCGAGGAGTGCAGGAGCAGGAATGACGCCCGAAAATTCTTCCAAAAAGTTAAGCGTCTCACGGAAGGATTTAAGCCCGGGGCATCTTCTTGCAGAGACGAAAACGGGGATCTGGTTACGGATGCGCAGGGTGTACTGAGGTTGTGGAAGGAGCACTTCACCAAGCTGCTCGCAGGCGACGAAGGGAACAATACCGTCAGTGGTGAAGATGTCCAGATGGCACCAATCGACGACGACGGTGTGGATGTGCCACCGCCCAGCCATGACGAGGTCTGGGTCGCTATCCAGCGACTCAAGAACAATAAAGCTGCAGGGCCGGATGGGCTACCAGCTGAATTGTTCAAGGCCGGCGGCGGTGAGCTGATTGGGTGCATGCATCAGCTCATCTGCAAAATATGGCTGGAGGAACGAATGTCCAACGATTGGAACCTCAGTGCCCTTTGCCCTGTGCTGAAGAAAGGCGACCCAACAATATGCGCCAACTACAGGGGTATCAGCCTACTTCCCATTGCATACAAGGTCCTGACGAGCATACTATGTGAAAGATTAAAGCCACTCGCCAAGGCGCTGATTGGACCCTATCAGTGCGGCTTTAGACCTGGTAAGTCCACCATCGACCAGATATTCACTCTACGCCAAATCCTGGAGAAGACCCATGAGAACCAAATCGATACTCACCATCTCTTCATCGATTACAAGGCAGCATTCGATAGCCCGATAAGGGATCGCCTATATGCCGCATTGTCTGAACTTGGTATCCCTGCAAAGCTCGTGAGACTTTGCAGAGCGACGTTGAGCAATACGCGCAGCTCCGTCAAGGTTGGAAGTGACCTCTCCGACCCATTTGATACCGTTCGAGGATTCAGACAGGGCGATCCTTTGTCCTGCGACCTCTTCAACTTCACCATGGAGAGTGTTCTGCGCAAGGCCGGTGTACATCGTAATGGCACAATTTTCAACAAAAGTGTCCAGCTCCTTGCCTACGCTGATGACATTGATGTCATCGGGCGTAACAAGCGAGATGTCACCGCTGCCTTTGCGGCTATCGAAAGAGAATCTGCCAAAATGGGTCTGGTGGTAAATGAGGGCAAGACGAAGTATATGCTGTCTACACGCAGGGACTCGCAGCGGCTAGGGTCTCACGTCGAGGCCGACAGGTATACCTTTGAAGTTGTCAAGGAATTCGTCTACCTTGGCACCGCCATCAACAGCAGCAATGATGTCAGCCTGGAGATAAAGCGAAGGATTACTCTTGCCAACAGGTGCTACTTCGGTCTCGGTAGGCAATTGAGAAGTAGAGACCTCTCTCGACCGACAAAACTTGCGCTCTATAGGACGCTTATCTTGCCCGTGCTTCTCTATGGCGCTGAAGCATGGACAATGACACGAAACGACATAGCGGCCCTTGGAGTGTTCGAGAGGAAGGTACTTCGCAAAATCTTCGGCCCTGTACGTGTTGGTGACGACTATCGTATACGAACCAATAACGAGCTGTATGAGCTGTATAAGGACATGGACGTAGCGCAGCGAATTAACATCCAGCGGCTACGCTGGCTCGGTCATGTCTGCCGTATGGACGACGAAGCTCCGGCGAAAAAGGTGTTCGATGCGATGGTTGGAGGTCGACGGCGAAGAGGGAGGCCGTGTCTCCGGTGGAAGGACCAAGTTGAAGAGGCCCTGTCATCACTTGGTGTGACCAACTGGAGAAGGCGCGCGCAAAGCAGAGGCGCCTGGAGAGAAGTTTTGCGGCAGGCCGTAGCCCGATAGCGGGTTGTTATGGCCAGTTAAGTAAGTAAGTAAGTAAGGATTTTACAGCGATTTTTCTGTGGCCACCTCGCGCAATTTTGTGCTTTCGGGTGCGTGCGTTCGAACAAGTTCTTCAAGATTTTGATAGTGAATCAATTACACGCGATTATAATCGTTGCCAGGGCATGCAAATTTGGATTTGTGCTTCATTTAAGAAGTGATACAAGCTTGCAACTCCATAGTAAGTCGACTTTTTTTTGGCGTATATTGCTGTAAGCTCGAAGTAAAGAGTACTTTTGCTGGATGCGCAGTTCGCACGTACGAAAAACAAGTTGGCTTTCATTTCCGGCAATCAGCTATCATGCATCCTTTGATGTAATGCTTTTTTTTTTACAAAATACTAACACTGTGTCTGACATAAAATTTTTTTTTTTTAATTTGAGCAAAACTCAGTTAGTCAGAAAACAAAAAGCAGACTTATATCTATGTGCACTGTCTAAAACCCACTTATGTGTCTGGGCTGTTCAAAAATCCCACAACGCGGGAAAACCTAACAACTGTTTAGGTACCTGCTGTAGTACTAGAAGCTTAGTACCTTTGAATGCATATGCAAATCCTACTTATAAATAAAGGAGTTTGGAGTAAGTGAAGTTAGTTTCGAATTTAATTTGAACTAAACATCACTTCAACTCCGCCACTGCAACTAAACCGAAGAAGAAGCACAAAGATGTTTTTAAAAAATTCGAAGCTGTTTGAAATATTTACTATTTCGAAGGCAAAGGAGAAGTTCGTTCTGGCTGTCACTGAAGAAATTGATTACGTCGAAGGAAGTTTGCCTGCAGCCAACATATCTGTGACTAAAGAGAAGATATCCAGGACTTTTCGCATTATAAAGTTGAAATGGATCGCGGCAAACCGTACTAAATTAAATTTTGTCCAGAATAATGAGGTATGGTTGGAAAAAACAACTTACTTCGATGCAGGAGATGCATGTAGCATAAGCGATGACCAACCATCGACATCAAAGGCGGCAATAGGAAGGCCGGAAGGTATTTCAGGTTGCAGTACTCCCACTGAAGACCACTTCACAAGACTAAAATTTTACTATTTAGTTAAAAACATTTTAAAGGATGACGTTACGCAAATTTCCGAAAAAATTAAAGAATATTTGACCGAAAGTACAGGGTCCGAGTATTTTTTATCAGACGAAGAGAAAAAGGAAATATATGATTTAGTATTGAACGTAAAAGCAAGATGGAGTGCAAGCAATAGAACTGAAAGCGTCTTTTTAAAAATAAATAATGATTGGCTGCAACAAAAGGTTGAATTAAAAAAAAACAAACAAACTAAAAAAAAGATGAAAAAGAAAAACCAACTGTATCCGGTAGACCAACACGCAGTTTTTCTGAGTCATCTGACAGAACTAAACGTAGGAAAACTGAGGAATTAAGAGCATCGGTGTCCACTGAAGTGCTACTACATTCTACAACTAGCAAATTGCGGTCAGAAGGTAAAACGGATTTTGTCAAAGTCATTCGTGACATTGCAGAAGGAAGTCCTACGAAGGCTTTAAAATACAGAAGATCTTTTGAATCGTCAGATACAAATTTACCTTTTTCAAATGACGAAGCATTGTCTTTATTCGTTGAAATTGGATTATCGCAGGGTCAGTATCAAAAGTTGCGCAATGCACATTTACAAAAAAAATCCAAGATGCTCCCATCGTATAGACAAATACAAAAAGCCAAAGTTCAGTGTTACCCTACATCAGGTCTATCTTTTACAGACAGTGTAGCTGAAGTGAAATTACAACCTCGTTTGGATCACACGATTGATCGTATTGTACTCTGTCAAACGGAAGTTCTTAAATCTTTATCGGAAGAACAACTTCAAAATTTAACTTTAATTGTAAAGTGGGGCTGCGATGGCAGCTCGGGCCATAATGAATACAAGCACAAGCTTGATGATGTAAACGATAGTGACGAACATATTTTTTTTACCTCTCTTGTACCACTGCAACTTCTACACATAGACACTACTACAATGAAATCTACAGTAGTCTGGAAAAATCCGAGACCATCATCCCCACGATACTGTAGACCTATCAAAATTCAATGTGTGTGTGACTTGACAAAAAAAACAACAGACGAGGTGGAAGATCAAATAAAAAATCTCGCTACGTTTGAAACTACTGTTGATGGGACAATCGTGCGTGTCAAATATGATTTATCCTTAACAATGATAGATACCAAAGTGTGTAACTCATTGACAGATACAACTTCTGCTATGAGTTGTTATCTATGTAAGCGCACATCAAAAGATTTCAACGACATTGATGCAATGCTTCAAACAGACATTATTACGGAACACTTGAAATTTGGCATTTCATCGCTTCATTGTTGGATTAGATGTTTCGAGTTTCTGCTACATTTGTCGTACAAATTGAAAATCGAGAAATGGCAGGCTCGTAAGCCAGAAGAAAAACAGTCTGTTGAAAACCAAAAAAAAATAATACAAACTGCGTTTAAAAAAGAGATGGGGTTAAACGTTGACAAGCCTAAATCTGGATCTGGAACATCGAATGATGGTAATACTGCACGACATTTTTTTGAAAAATATCAACAATCGGCAAAAATAACGGGAGTCGATCAGGACATCATATATCGTTTCTACATCATCCTGCAAGCCATTTCAAGTGGACATGAGATAAATATAGGAAACTTCCGGCAGTATAGTGTAAAGTTGGCTAGAATGATAGTAGACAAATATAATTGGTATTATATGCCAACTTTAGTGCATAAGCTTTTGATTCATGGTCCAGAAATCATTCAAGATGCCGTTTTGCCTATCGGACAAATGTCGGAAGATGCTCAAGAGGCTTGCAATAAATTTTTTGCCATCTATCGCCTGAACTTCGCTAGAAAGAACTATCGTCAGAAAACAATGGAGGACGTGTTTAAACGATTTTTATTAGCTTCTGACCCATACATTTCAAGTTGCAGAAAGTTGCCAGCAAAACCGATTAAGTCTTTTTTAGCAGATACAATTGATTTACTGTTGTCTCCATCTATTGATGCGGAAGAAGTGTTGGAAAGTACTGATTGTAGTTCGGCCTCTGAGACAGAGACAGATGTAGATGCTGACGATCTTGCTGATAACGAAAATTTTTTTATGTAATTAAAACTAAATAATCTATTTTGCTGTATAACCTACAATTTTTAAATTGACATGCATCTTGATTATGTTCTAGAATATACGCTATTTCACGTGAGGGTATGGCCAATAGGGGTGGAAGGGGGTGGATTTTAAAATTTTTAAAATCAAATTCGTAATCAGCGACCCCGAAAACATATAAATTGACATGCATCTTGATTATGTTCTAGAATATACGCTATTTCACGTGAGGGGGTGGCCAATAGGGGTGGAAGGGGGTGGATTTTCAAATTTCTAAAATCAAATTCGTAATCAGCGACCCCGAAAACCCCCGAGTAAGAAATTTTGAATCAATTACTTGATTTTTCGAGTTTTGGCCAGCTTTTTGGGAATCGGCCGCATTGTGAGCCGGGCATATACGAGTATGTAGTGAAACGAGCAGTAATTTAGATGCCACCAATGTAAATAAACTTCTTTTTTAAGCATATAATATTAAATTATTTAATTTTGAATATTAGCGAGTAAGGGGTGATTTTTTTAAGTTTATGTTTTAAAATGTGTATGTTTGTTTGTTTGTTCTTTATTTATTTGTTGAAAAAATTTGTTTATTTCAACTAGAAAGTTTCGGTTACGGTTTCGGCCGAATATTAAAAAAAAACGAAACTCGGTTTCGGTTTCGGCCCAAAAAAGGGGTTTCGGTCGGACCCTATTAACAATATTTCCCATTCTTAACATCGACTATAAAATCATTTCACTAAAACCGAACGCTAAGCAACTCTGCTGTAAAAAATTTGACTGGAGGAGTTCACTCCGTGCAATTATCCATAATTGAAGACCAAACATCCTCCATAAAAACATGAATTTGTCAAATTGTCAACTAGTTCTGTTGTTCAGCTTAAGCTCCACTCAGACATTCGCTTGATTAAGTTTTGGCATAATTTGCATATGCGAGCGCGACTGTGTACCGCGAGCACAATGCGAATTAATTTGCTTAATTATAAGTCTTCGTTTACGCTACTATCTACACACACTGATGTTCGTATGTCTGAGCCCACGCATCTATATGGCGAGTGCGCCGCATGACAATCGCTTAGTCAGCTTAGTCGCGTTTCAAAAGATATTAATTAATATTTCTACATGTCTAACTATATGCAATTCCGCCAAACTCAAACAAACTTTAGCGTGTTGACAGTTTGTCAGTGTTGCTTTTGTTTTTGTTATTATTGCTGTTGTTATTGTTGTTGTGGTTGTGTTTGCTGTCGCTGTTGATTTTGCTGGAAAATTGTTATGTTATCTGGACTAAGCGGCCCTTAGCGGCGTTTGATATTAAACTGACACCCATACGCCCGGTTGGCCATCCGGACGTATGAGTGATGCTTTTAGCGAAACATGTGATGTCAATGCTGCTCGTTGCTGTGCTAATGCGAGCGACTGGGGTGGCGGTGGGCGGGCAGCTTTAAGTAAATAAAGCTGCATGCAAAAAACTCCATAAATAGTCTCATCTGGCGCGCTGCTATGCGCGCAGAATATTCTAGCCAACGCATAACACAATGTTGCGCACATTAGCAACAATGCACGCTCGCACACACGCCGACATTTGGGCGAAAAATCATAGCGCAGTGACAGTCGCCTTTTCTGCATAAGTTGCCTGTCAGTGTCACCGAGGAAAATACATAGAATAAATCAGGCAAAACGCAAATCAACATAGCGACGCAACGCGCGCCCGACCGACATTGAAGACCAAAAACAAAAACATAAATAAAGTTTACTGTTTGTTTGCGTGTGTGTTCCTTCGTTGGTTTGCTTGTATGTCTGTTAGCAGTCGCATGAGTGAGTAATGGTGCGCGTGTGTGCGTGTCGTCGTCTCCGTTGTAATTGCGTTGCGCCATTCACCTAAAGCCGAGCGAAAGTTCGCCTTTGCCGTGGCCCACGGCTGACTGCAACACTTTGCAGCAACTTTCGCCAACTTTTCACTTTTGGAAATTTCATCAATTGCGCAACTACGAGTAAAGTGCAACGGGGGATGCGAAAGCGGTGACATGAGCCGCAGCGTTGGTGCGTGCTGTGGCGAGCGGACGTCGAGGCGAGTATTTGCCGTCGCGCATATCGAGCATGAAAATTGATTTTCCAACAGCTGTTGCCGTTAGCGCTCTGTTCACGCCATCTGCTAAACTCTTTTCAACCTTGGCGCAACTTTGTATTTTACAACTCGCATGAATTTCTCTCACATGCTTCGCTGTCTGTCTGTCTGTCTGACGACTTTGCCCCGCTTCGCATTTGCGTTGAGGGACTAAATGACAGGAATGAGTTTTGATGTTTTTCTTCATCTAAAATGTGTGCTTTAGCGATAGTTAGAAATACACTTACAGCTACCATCGACACTACCGGGCTATGCATCGTTCGGCGACGACTGCTAACTGAGCTTACCTGCAAACAGAAAAGCGAAAAGTTGGTTTGTTTAAAGTTGGGCTATTTGAAAAGTTTTCAATTTCTATGACGAAATTAATTTACATACAGGGTGGCGCAAAAGTCATCACTCTATCCGCAGATGCTATAACTTTTGCAACTGGCGGCAAATGTTAATTCTGCTTTGACATTCATTCATTCATACATTCATGCATTCATTCATTCATAAACAAATGAGAGTCAAAGACAACAACAACTGTTTCGCCACCCTGTACTTTCACGTCTATTCTTCTAATGTATCCTAAATTTTAGGCTGTAATCGCCTGTAAAGGAAACTTAAAATGTACATGTAACCTAACTTAATGCGGTGTCATTACGAAAACAATTTGGTGAATATGTATAAATGGCCCCATATGGTGTTTATCTATTTTAAGACTCAACTCAAGCTTATTGACAGATTTGTTTGCTTTTTGGCTGAGTGAGAGACTCGTCCGTTCTCGTACACTAAAAACATTTACAAACTGGTAGAAGCGATCTCCGTTCGCTTATTTCGCTTATTTGTGGAAACATTCACCCTGGCGCCAAGCTTCCAAAACATGATTAGAACGAAAGACAAAACACACAAAAGGATTGTAATGTCTCATATCTCTACCGTCTTCTGTGTTCAGCCCATGTGTGTGTTCTATAAACACATGCAGAAGGATAGTATTTCCTCTTCGAGGACATAGGAGACCGACCACACAATTTTGTGTCACTTCTAAGTTGATGTGTGCTGCGTTTTTTTACGTTTAAGTCAAATAAATTCCGCTCGAAAACTGATGTTAGTCGAAACGTTATTTCGTTCCTCGTGAGGAACCCATGTGCTGCCTGTGGCCTTGATGGCTGCAGTTGTAAGCGAGGGAAAAGATTCAGATGAAACAGTTTTATTGGAGCCTGGTGTTTGCCTAAAAGTTAAGGTTGGCCTTAGAGCTATTCCTAGGCTAAGAGTTAATTCATGCAGTTAGCCGTGCCTAAGTTCTTCCTAATCTCTAAGTGCTTTTTCGGTGATTTGGAGTTGGTACACAAAATTTGGCGCACTTTCTCTCAATATTGCGAGTATTTATTATTTTGGCCTTACAGAAGCATTTAATTAAAACACTTAAAGGCCAAATGCGACGAAGCTGTGTGTGCTTTGAAACCATAAATGTGAGTGATTCGATAAATGCAAAACCTGGGTCCAGGCCATGCCATTTCGTTTTACGATTACTAATACTAATACGAGACTAATAGTCTGAATTTCCCGGGTATGGGTTTAAGGTTTTAAACATATACATTTCTATATTACTCAACGTTCTTTATTTCTTTATCTATGTAAATATTTCTATGTAAAGAATCGGTGACTCTTCGTGATACGAGTGTAATGTTCGGTTTCGCTATGAAATTTTTATTATTATTATTTTTTCCAATTTTGAATCACCGGCACTCGAAACGGTGGTTACCCTACTTTCATCTTATTTACAACTAATTTTTAAATTAATTCATGATTTTTAATTAGTTAGGAGTATATTGAATACTGGTTTGAAACTAGTAATTTTGTAATGGTTTAATGTTTGAATCGCCCTTACAGATTTCAACGCATTTTCACCTTTTCAGCTGTGCACTCCAGTGTATTTTACATTAACTCCAGCTCGTACAATGTAAACTTTGAAGCCAAATTTGATAAAAGAAGTTGCTATTTGTGAATTGTTTTAAACAATTTTTATAATTAAATAGTCGATGAGTGAAGATCATAGCAGCCAAAAGGGAATAGTCAGGTTGAAACTGTCAGTGAACATTTTTTGGTATCATCCAATGTTCTCGACGGGCTGCTTGGCGCTTAAGTGCGCTAGTTCGTGCACAGCGGGTGCCCTGTCGGACCTGAGACAACTAGTTCCCAAAATTCATTGGTCTTTCAACTGGTTTTTTGTAGTCAATTGGACAACTAGTTGTCAAAGTGACTGTCAGCGGATGCAGAAGTCAGTCAGTTCGCGTCGAATCGTTCACGTTCTGTGTGCGCGTTCATAAGCGAGAAGTGCACATAAAAATGAGAAAAACGAAACAGAGGTGAGAGAAGCAAAAAATACTGTTAAGGCTGATGTTGCGATTGTTTTGCTACAACAACAACGTAGAAATGTTTGCATTTTTCGAACTTTCTGTTTCTATGACACGAAGTTTGTTCGATTTGCACGTTTTGTCTTGAATGATTTCAGTTAGAATTTTGCGTGGTTGCGTAAAGCAACGAAACGCCGCGGCAGCTGAAAGGTGTGTATTAATATATTTATTTATTTATTTATGTCATTATTTATTAATTCATTTATTTATTTATTTATTGCAGGCGAAGTCAGGCTCAAACAGTTTCGGAAGTGTGTCAACAAGTGGAAGTTTATCTTGGTTCATTTTTAAATGCACCAACAATTTTTTTTATTCGCGATGATTTTTTGTTTTTATCTTTAAATATTTTTACAATAAAATAATTATTTAAAAAATTTAAAATTTAACAAATTTTAAAATATTTTTAAAATAAAATAATTATTTAAAAAATGCATTGTTTTATTTTCCACATAAAAATCGAGTGGTTAGAAAACTAATCCAGAATAAACTAGTTTGCAAACTAGTCGCTTTGCAACTGGTTTGAAAACTTGTTTACTTCGGACTAACCTTGGACTAGTTGCAAATGGATGCAGACGGGGACAATCGACCCTCGCCTACGACACCGCCATGTTAAAAGGGTGAGTTTGCTACAAGAAAACGAGTCGATTCTGAGGTCATATATGACTGTCAAGCGACCAGTTGAAAAACTACACTTGGACCAGTCCGATTTCCCACAGGGTGTTTACAGGGCGACGCCAGCCGATCAGGCTGCACTTCTGCTTAGACATTATGCAGTTTGTGCGTTAAATTTGAACTCAAATGCTTTCGAGTGCGCCCACTGATGCGCCTGTGCTTGTTTCCCATCAACATTAGTCGCCTAATGAGCCTCATAATGACATTTCGGTGTCGCCCATTGGTGCGGCGCGGCGCACGGCAGTCGTCGCCGCTCAAAACCGATTCGACACACAGTGGCACTTAATGTACGCCGTCTCTCCGCCAATATGTACAAAATGGAACCGCAACAGCGCCGCTGAAACGTACATGCGAGACACAACGCCACTCAAGCCGCTCCTACCAACCCCGCAGATCCAATCCAACGCCAAACAAGTCAGCAAAAGTAAAACGAAGCGGAAGCTGGCTGCCGGCCGGCGGGGTTGGGAGCGAGTGAGTTTTCATTTTCATCACATACTTTGCGGCACTGGGGCTGGATCTAGCGCACAGCACGGCGCAGCGTAGCTCCGACATTGTAACAATATCGACCACATTCCGGTGGGGCGCTCCGGTTAAACTTTGCTGCCGAATGTCTTCATTTGGGGGCCAGCGTTCTTTTTTGCTTTTGACGCATTAATGTTGTCCTTCTTGCTATGCCGCTGTCGTGCGTGAGTTCTCCACAAAGACTGCGTTCTATTGACTGCTTTTGCGGCCGGCAATTCAAGCATCAATCTTGCTGCCGGCGCTTTTGGGCACTTGGAATGACAGCCGAGCAGGCGGGAGGCAGGTGGGCGGACGCGCGAGTTCAGCATCAGGCGCGTCTGTACGATTTTCGCCATTTGTCCACACACTCGACCGCGCAGTTTGACGCGCTGACTCCCATTCATTGATTTCTGGCTTTATTAACTGTCTGGGAGTCTGTCTTTATGTTGTTTTTTCAATTTTCGCCGCTTAACTGCTTGGCATAATGATTATTTATGTATTTATTATGTGAGTTTTTGGGACGTAAACTAAGATTGATCGACTCGTGCGCCACGTGCGATATTAAAAATGTTATGGGTTAATGTTTCTGCACACTACAGTAGCAGAAGGCGAAGTGCCGTGTGCCAGAAGACTATTTTCATACAGGCACTTGAACTCTAAACTATTTATGATTTAAAGAGTTTAAAGAGTTCAATGATTACATAGTTTAAATAGTTCAGTGCTGACGTCATGTGACTCGTCCTTTCACTATGCGAAACAAAGAAAGCGTTTTCCAGCAAATCAATAAATGCAGAAACAAACAAAAAATTTTTGAAGAGCTAACTCAGGGATACTAATTATGATCTCTCAGACCAGGTATTCCATACAAGCGGTTTCTGGATGTTCATTTAGCATTCATTGTAGTGCATTGTGCAGCGATCTTCTTTTGCGCTAAGAACACAAAGTATTGAAACTCATTTGTCCCATACCGTCTTGCAAACGCATTTAGTTAAGAGTTGCACCTGCGCAGAGAACGAAATTTTTCAAATCATGTATGAAATAGTTCGATGCCACGCTCGGTGTCCCTCTTTTAACATGTAAGCTTCGTACCCATGCGAGCTCTATACACGATACGAATTTAAGATGGGTTGAGGGCAACACAAGCCTCCTTGCGCGCCAACTTTGGCCAACCTTAAATCTTCGTCGTTCTAAAGAACTCCTCTCATTAAACAGAGCCCAGATCAGAACCACGATCGGTGTCCTTACGGGTCACTGCCTCATCGGCACCCACGCAAAAAGGATGGGGCTGTTTTCGAACGACTTCTGTCGCAGCTGCTTGGACGAGGAGGAAGAAGAAACTATTCCTCACTTACTATGTAACTGTCCTGCTTTATCCAGAAGAAGGCTGACCTACTTAGGCAACTTCTTCTTCGGTAGTCTAGATGATCTAGCTGACAAGACCATACGCCGTCTACTAAGCTTCGTTAATAGCTCAAATTGGTTTAACGAGTGAGCGACACGATGCTCGATCTCATGTGGTATCACAATGGGCCGCCTGGCCTAAGTGTGCTCCTCGGAGCAGCCACACACTACCTACCTACCTACCTAGTTCGATGCCGGCAACTTAACTAACTTTCAATGCATTTTCATCTAACTACTTTGCTAGATCTCATCTACTAGATGAGGTTGATTTTTGGATTATTTTTAATGGACATTGTGAGATTCGGTATGACTTTCCAATTAACTTTAAGTTAGTTGCATAGAAGTTAGCTAAAAGTCAGTGTGCTAATAGTTAGCTATCAGCTAATTACATTTCCGTTAGTTATAAGTTGACATCACTTATGGCAGCTATACTAACTAATTAAATATATATATATTAGGGCGGGTCAAATTGTATGGAACGATTTTTTGTGGTGAAGCACCTTTCAGAATCTGTATTGATACCAATATTTTTTTTTATTTTTAGTAGACATATTAGGATTATTATTGGCAGCCGCCGTGGCTCAGTTGGTTAGTGCGTTGGACCGCGAGTCGCAGGCAGCAACCTCAGGTTCAAATACTGCCTGTAATAACACCTAAAAAAAATAACGGGAAAACTCGTTTTCTCTTTCGGTGGCTGTCCTCTCAGCTGGAAATGGCAAACCTCTGAGAGTAAAAATTGCTTATGAAAAAGCTCCCAACCTGCCGTTCGGAACTGGCATACAACTGTAGGTCCCTTCAACCCGCGTACAAATTCACACGCACAACACGGGTGGTTGCGGGAAGCTAGGCCTTAGTCTCGCGTAAGCGGGCTGTCGTGCCAGTCAATTAAAAAATTAGACATATTAGGAAATAAAAAAAAAAAAAAACAAATTTATCGTAATATAAGTTGTTGAAAATTATCTGAACTGTCATAATCTGCAAAAAAAAAAAATTATCGAAAAAAATCGAAGAATTTTCGGAATTTATTAGTTAAAAGTTCATTTTAGGCTATTTTTCGACAAAAAATTCCTAATATGTCTACTAAAAATAAAAAAAAATATTGGTATCAATACAGAAAGGTGATAAAAATACCTTTCAAACAAGCCCAGATTGAGAAATCTACTATAACTCTATCCGATTTTATGACGAATTTAATTAAATTGTTCTATGTATATATTGAAAAATATCTATTTTGAAATTTTGGGGGGCTCCAAATCCGACTTAGAGCTATGGTCTCTTGAGCAAAATTTCTCAGAATCACCTATAGATTACGTTTTTGCTATACGCTTCATCAAAAAAAAAATTAACCCGCCCTAATATATATATATAACTCACTAACTATTGACTGATTAGCTTAAAATTAGTTTTCATTAAATATGCTATAAACCGTTGGCTTTTTAATACATCGTTTTATTTACTCGTTTTTTGTAAAAGTCTTTTTCTTGTTGGTTGGAATCAATAACTACATATTATGGTACTCGATAATCAGAAAATTATTTGCACCAAAATAACATTGAAATCGAGCTACAAATAGTAAAAATCATGATTCAATAACAGAGATTGTGCCTTCCGAGAGAAAATCAATTTTAATAAACATGTTCAGCCAATAGGAAACAATTTTGAATAAAGTCAGCACTACGGATTCAAATTTATTTCCTCCCGGATGGCGCAATTTTCTTTTCAATGAATCTTGGTTAAAATCACAAAGGAAGCTTTACCTAAAAATAAAAAATATATAAAAGAAAATATACAAAATAATTGTAGTTTTCTTATTATTTCTATTCCTAATGTATTCCGCATGGAATCTTTTCTGACTACGTTGCCTTCTTAACTGCACGCACGAGACTGAGCACTGTTTTTGATTTCACAATGCACAAAAGAAAATTACAGATATGTAAAACTAGAGCGCAAATAGCAAAAAAAAAAGAAAAATCAACAACTAAGTACTCTCTCTTTAAAATAAAACATGCTTAAAATAATAAATTTACTACTGATTCACTGCTGCATATAAATAATTTTCTGACAATTTCTTGGCCGGAAACCGATACTGTTTTCAAAAGTCATTTCTACAAAGAATGGTTTAGAAAAAAATCCTCTACGTGCCATAGACAATGAAACATAGATTATAAATTTGTTGTGTTTTTTTTCCAGGATTTATACTCCACGGGAAATCTGTCCACCCGCTCGGGAGTTAAAAAAATAAGGCGATTTCAAAGCATGACGCTTCCGTCACCATTTTGAATAAAAATAATAATAAACAGACTCCAATATGTGTTCAATAAACAGTATTGAAAGTAAATACTCTTACGTTTTCCATAGTCGCGAAATAAATAGCCAAAGTTAGGCTTTTTCGGCCGCTAGAGTGGTGTTACCTCTTAATGCCCCAGACGAATTAAGGCTTATCGCAACTAATCCTATTAATTTTGTGCAAAGAGTTAACACCCATGAGAAGCTTTGGTGAAAGCTCTACTTATCTGAATGCTCACTGTGGAGTTTAAGTATTATGTGGGGCTGTAAAAAATTAATACAGAATGTGCCGTATTTACTTGACTTCATGCACCGTTAAAAATTAGAAAAGTTTTCGATATTTGGAGATTTATTTGCTTTTTTTTACCTACATGCTATACAAATTCGCGTCCAGCGATTATTTCTTGGAAATCGTCTCTCAGGGCATTAAGGGTTTGTAGTTCGGCAACTTGAGGGAAGATTATCAATTGAAAAGCATATCACTCAATAATCGGGAGCAGTCAAATCAGACTTAAATCAAACAACTACATATATCTAATAGTTCATTTTTGTAGGTCTCGTAAATTGAAGCACCGTCTGCGCAAAATAATAATTTCATTACATTGCTATTTGCTTTCGTAGCTTCAATAATATTAATCATTAATTTATTATTAGCCCTAACGAATTTATTTTTCTTTTAAATTCGGGTTGATGGGGGTTAAAGTGTTATTGTTTAGGGCCAAATAAGATCGGAAAACACAAATGTAGTGGAAGCATCTCATCTTGATTGGATCTACATATAAACATACATACTAAGTAACTATAACTGTTACGACAGCCCGATTTCGAGACTTAGATCTATCTCCTTAAGACCCTAACTTCGGTTGGACCGAAATTCAAAAATTTGTATGGGAATGGTAAGATTGCTTTTAACCTACACCCTGAACTAAGTTGGTCTGTTAACTCGTAAAAGTGAAATTTCGTATATAAACTATGAATGTATATAAAATTGGACGGAGTTGAATTAAGTTTGCTTTACAAGATGGAATAAGAACTTTGTATTTTTAGAGTCATGAGAATATTTCAAAGTAATACAAAAATTTTTTCTTCATACATATGTAAATATGTCACGAGACATGCATACATGTATATATCTCTGCTTTGTGCAGCTTTTACACCCCTCCTCTAACACACGAAACACCTCTTTCTTCCGAATGCTTCTTAAGAAAACTTAACATACGCTTTGGTTTCAATTATGTCTTGCTCCCAATTTTAGACCACTAGACCCTTGAATTTATATTCTTCCCCCGTGACACTGATTCATTTCGTTATGAGTAATAGTTATCCTTTTCATATGACGCACTTGCACTCTCTGGTGTTGTTTTAAGATTATGGAGGCATGCATAGAGTTTGAAGTGTGGCTTAGTCTCTGTGCCGCATCCGCACTTCTTGGGATGGAACTTCAATTTATTTACATAAATTATTAAAATAGTTTTTGCAAATATTAGCCTGGATTAAATTTGTAACATTGGCAATGCCAACGTGGCCAATGCCACTCAATGAAACATGCACTTATGGCAAATTAACGCGCAAAAATTACCACAACTGTCGCTCACACAGACATCGGCACGCACACACGCTCGCAAGCCGCTAAGAGCTAAATCAATAAAACGACATCCAATTACAAAGGATACTTAAGGATAAGGATTCAACATGCAACACGTGAGTAAATAAATGCCGCTGTCACTCGGCACTTAAATTCGCATACATAAACTTAAACCGCCAGAAGCTCACACATACAAATATATATATATGTATATATATATATATATATGTATATATATATATATATATATATATATATATATACATATGCACTATATATGTATATATGAATACTCTCGTACACCGATAGAAGCAGACGCATTCCCCGTCAGACGGCCAAATAATACAAACAAACCGATAGACTGACAGACCGACGTACAGTCGGATGAACAGACAGACAAGTAGCCATGCGCACAATCCGCACTGTTTGCTATTTATGTAAATATATATGTTGCAATTGAAACGTGCGGATTTAAGTATGCGAGTTGGCATACATACATTATATATATATATACATATATGTGTGTGTGTGTGTGTGTGTGAAACGCACAATTTAGAAAGCAGCCGCAGCAGCAGAAGCAGTGGATTTATTGATTTAATGCGTGTGCAACAATTTCACATTCTTAAGTGGCGTAGCGGAACTCAGCAGCAGCTTACACGTGCCGCCGTACAGACAGTGTGATGCGGAGTGACGGAGGGCCGCTCCAAGGGGATGGAGGACATCATGCGACTGCTGTTTGTGGCGTCGATGCATAATTCCTTATCTACTTTCACGCTCCGTGGCGAATTCAACAGATGACAATGCGGCACAGGATAATCCCCATTATGTGCGGAGCAGCTGAACAACCGAGCGGACGATTTGTAGGGTAATTGTCACTTAGCGCCTACACACATAGGTTCACAGATACTTATACGTATGTAAGAGTTCAGCGAGTTGTGCCGTTTGGACACTGAGCAGGGTCCAGTAAGTTAAAATCCTACACTGTTCAGTCAACTCTCTATGCTTCTTGTCTCATTGAAAAGTAGTCCATATTCCGTTTTTTAACCTTTTAACCCATTACTATCATCTATTACGCTAACTTCATTACTAACGATAGGTGTAATCCACCCACAACTTTTTATTATCCGTTTTACTTATCCATTGAGGTAAAATAAACAAAAAACAAATTTATTTAATATAAACATATGTTTATGTGTATCTCATTTGAAGAAAAAAAAGATGAAATAAAAAGTTGTATTGGACAAATAGCCACATCTTGCACAATATTTAAGCTATGCTTCTTAGGCTTAGTGATTCAGAAAGCTAAAAAAATAAGTAATAAATAATTATTTAATAATTTTTTTCGGACCAAGATAAAATGTTGCGTAAAAACTCAAACAAAAATCAACAATATAGCTGCAGCTATTTAAGGTTATCAAATATGTCGTCATAGCTTGCGTTCATTTCTGGCAATGTTGAATTGATTGATTCGTAGCAATAGGTGCATAGTGGGTTACTGTAGATTTTGGAAATATATATAGTATTTCACATTTTCAGCATGTTGTTTTTGTTTTTCTATCGTTTTCATAGCCACATATAGTGACTTATTTTTAGTTGTGTCGTCGAGAAGTTTGATGCTATTTGATCACTGCAGCTCAATGCAAAGTAGTCCTAATTCAATTTGTGACACTTTTGACGAAATAAATCTTTGCTGGAGTTAATTTTAAGTAAAATTGTGACAATTTTAGTTTATCTTTTCATATAAATAAATTAATTTCGTATTTTCAAAATTTTTCTTTCAACTTTTTAATTGTCATTTATAATTTTTACATTTAGCAAAACTGTCAAAACATGAAAATCAGTAAAAGTGACATAACTGAAAATAATTCGGTAATTATTGAATTAAAATATTATCAAAAAAGTCATAACTCAAAATGTTGGAATTTCTATGTAAAATAAAGAAAACTTTTGTGACTTATCCTAGAGCAAAATTTTTAAAGATTTTGTACTAAATGGTCTATACGTTATTTAAAAAAAATTGTCGCCAAAAAAGTGAATAAAAATATGTAAATGTATTGTATTGTAATGTAACTTTTCGAAATATGCAAATGTGAATTACATTATAACTTTATGTTGGTTTTGCTTAAAAAATCTACACTTTACTGAGAAATTGAACTCACAGGGTGGTTTACACCCTAACGATAGTAATGCAGGGCTAAATACGTGTACGATGCATTCTACACATAATGGCTGCATACAGTAGCGGCTTAACGGGGGGGGCCGGAGGGGCGGACCGCCCCGGGCCACGGGCTGCGAGGGGCCCCCGAGAGAAGCTTGTATATAAAAATTTTAAGTTTTTCAAACCTGAAACTTGTAAAAAACTATTTGCGCTCCACAATGGTTGTTGAAAGGTTGTTTGTCACTTTTATTAATTGAAAGAGACACAGTATCGACAATTGACTTTGAAATTGCAATAACAAATTCAGTTCAATAAAAGCAAGAAAACATTCTTTCTAAATAACAATTGTTTACAAATTTTCAAAAAATGCAATATTTAATTTTTAACTTAAAATTTTACAAAAATCTATGTTAAAAATGAAATATCGCAATCTTAGAGTTTGCTTGTAAACTAGTGCGAATTATGCAATTACTTAACCTCATTAAACTTTGTAGACGCCAAACAAATTTACAGTTATTATTATTATTTTTATAATTATTGGTTGGATAACAACACATCGTCCCGGAAATCCGGTTTTCTTCTTTGATAGACTCTTTTACGAAAGCAATTCTATGCTCCTTGTAAGTAAGCTACTGTACTGGGTTTTATAAAATACTAGCTGACCCGGCGAACTTCGTCCCGCACGACATTTTTTGTTTTCTTATGAAATACGCGAGATGGCGAATCTATGGCGATGCAAATTGACGAAGAAAACCAACTAAAGGAAGAGGAGGGAGCTACTGATTAACGCAATCGAGGCCCTCAAATAATCAAATGTTGCTACTAAGTTTCAGTAAAGAAATGGACTGCGCTTGAATCAGATTTAAATTATATTGGCAGACCCACGCCTCCTTATTCAATACCAGCACAATGCCCTCTGTCGAAGGAGAAAATGGTATGTTCGTACTAAGTGTCATTGCTGAGCGACTTATAATTCAGCGAAATATTTGGGTCACACCAAATGTGCCACGCCCCTTGTTACGCTTATAAAATCTTACTAGTATGGAACGACTTAGTACTAAATTTCAGTGTTGTACAACTTACAATTTCGAAGATATTCTATATTAGGATTTGGCTTGTATGGGCGGTGCCACACCCCCTCGTCCAATACCCGCTCCATTCCCTCTGTCGCAGGACATGACTAAATAGTAAGTTCGTAGTGAATTTAATTGATGTGTGACTTATGGTTCCAAAGTTATTATCTGAAAATGTGCAAAATTCACGGTCAAATATGGCATGGATTTTCCGACTTTTCCAATAGATTTTCTGGAATTTTCTTTTCGCACGAACTTGAACTGACGTAATACGAATCGAACAAAACAAGCCCCATGAAAATCGGCCGTTCCGTTTGAGCGTGATCCGGTCACACACATACTGCCACTCTCTTTTATATATATAAGTATAAAATATTTCTGTACATTTCTACCCGACACGAAAAATGCACCTAACAATAAAAGTGTTTTCTAGACTGGAACTTTGAAATAGAATAAAATTTAGATGTATGAATCTACAAACTGAAACCCAATTCATGTACGTGTATGTTTTCCCTACCTGACATATTTTGGTCCTGAAACTTCAAAATTGAAAATTTAGTTAAAAGGATGCCTTTAATTTGATATCCATATTTCCATCATTGCACAACCGCATATATTTAAAAAAATATTTGAAATGTGTATGTCCTTAAAATTTTAAAGTTTTTTAAATGGACTTTGGGCCAGAAAATGAAAATCTGACTATGCCAGATTACTATAAATGATCTCTAGTTTGACGTCTATATCCAAATTTGGATGATAATAATAATTGACTGGCACGACAGCCCGCTTACGCGAGACTAAGGCCTAGCTTCCCGCAACCACCCGTCTTGTGCGTGTGAATTTGTACGGGTTGAAGGGACCTACAGTTTTATGCCGGTTCCGAACGGCAGGTTTGGGAGCTTTTTCATAAGCAATTTTTACTCTCAGAGGTTTGCCATTTCTAGCTGAGGGGACAGCCACCGAAAGAGAAAATGAGTTTTCCCGTTATTTTTTTTAGGTGTTATTACAGGCAGTATTTGAACCTGAGGTTCAAATACTGCTGTTTGACTCGCGGTCCAACGCACTAACCAACTGAGCCACGGCGGCTGCCCAAATTTGGATGGGTCTCGGCAAAAAAACATTTTTTTCGCACAGTGTAATAAATGTAAAGTTGGTGTTTTTACTCACTGCATCATAACTTTGTCATTTTTCTTTCAATTCTATTGATGTTAGGCTTAATATTTGCTCAAGTAATATATTTGCTAAAAAAAAATATATAATAATAATATATCTTTCATCTTAGATTTTTAAACTAGGGGAGATCATTTTTTTATCCATTAAAAAATATTCGAAAATTTATGATTTTTTGGTCGAAAAATTCACTTTGTTACAACTTTCCTTTGGGGAAGTTCGTTGTCAGTAACTTCCCCAAATCTCATCTGATTTGAACAATCTATATATCACTAAAAAGGCTAAGGTATTATCTTCTTCTTGAACGACGGACAGCTCGTGTTAATCAGATAATTCTTTCAGGAGGTATGTGCTCATAACTGAAACAACAGGAAAAAACTCGTTTTTCGAAGATTTTTTGAAAACGCTTCTTAAAAAAATTATTTTTTTTTCAGTTTCGTGTTCAGCGGCCAAAGTTAGTCTAGAAAACACTTTATCTATGCACGCGATTGGCCCATTTCTTGTCGAGTAGTGTAATGATGCACTGATCGCAAAACAATCTAATCCTCCTGCTCGGGTTAAAATAATGGCCAGATCGTAGTAACGAAGCAAGATTTTCTGGTTTTTTTTTTTTAGTTTTAAGATGGCTTTTTGAAATGACGAGTTTGCTCTCCCAAAAGTTTTCCAAAGTTAAAAAGCATAACCGGAAATTCCAGTTATTAGTTTTGTACGCAAACTTATTCTGCACCGTTTGTGGGGGCCCCTTCAGCCATCGCCGCCCCGGGCCCCCGAGCACCTTAAGCCGCCACTGGCTGCAGTCCTTTGCATTTGCGCATCAAATGACCACCTATCTATTTTGTGGTGTTTCATTATGCACGAAATTCACTGACGAGGATTGGCGCATAAATTAATTCTCGTTAAGCGGAAACTGCGAGAAGGCGAAAATGCTGCTCGCATTGAAATAAATGTGAGTTAAAATTGGTGAAGATTGCGAGCAGAGCCGAGTTAGGCTCCGCTCAAAACAAAACCAATCGCGAGCAATTGCTACATTCATCTATTTATCTGTCCATCTATCCATCCACACACCCGACGGTTCCGTCCTTCCGCTTACTTGTCCGTTTACCAGTGTGTCCGTTTGCCTCGTGCCCTCCACCACCACCAATTAATTTGCTTCCTTTTACTGATGACAACGGTGAAAATCCTTTATTTATTGCTTTCTTTCTGGCGCAAAAGCGTAAACACAGCGCCAGTTGGTTTTTTCATAAATTTTTACCGCCTCCCTTATGTCCGCAACACGTTTTTTGCTTTTCAATTTGAATTTTATTTCCTTGGCTGTGCCTTTGCGTTTTATCCTTTTCACACTACATTTCCCGTTTAACCCAATTTTTTGTTTCTGTATTTTTTGTCCTCTCTACTATGCGCATTTTAACGGAACCCTTTGACCTTCGCTCTACGCCCCGCCAACGCAGCGCGCTGCAAGGACATCTGAGGCACAACCTTGGCAGCGAGCGCTGGCCACAGCGAACAAGCGATTCGGAAATGCCGTCTGGCAAAGGACACCGAAAACGTTTTACAGTTAAACGCTGTAATTTCATGTCGGCGCAAAAACAAAAAACTGTTAACACACACTTTGGCGTTTACACAGGGATAACCGGATAACCAGGCTGCGCTGACTGAAGATTCGGCTCGCTGCCGCGGTCTCTGCTGTATGCTGGCGCACACTTGTCTCGGCGCTGCTGCCAACTGCCATGCGACGTCTGCCGATGGCAGCAGGGCGTCGGTGGGCTGTGCGGCGGGCCGTACTCGGCAAATCGGCAGCAATTAAGAGATATACGAGATCTGTATAGTTAGGAGCGAACTGGCTGCCGTGCATGACGACTTTCGTTAACCGTTTGCGTGTGACGGCAAATCATACGCCCAGCAAGGCCAACGCGCCAGCGAATAAGCACACAAAGGAATTGAGGTGGGCTTTCTGACTTGGCTCAAGCGTGCGATGGTTTGGTTTAATTCTTCTTAATGCGCATTTCTGTTTGAGTTGAGTTCAGTTATGTTAAGTGCAAATATTGCAGCGATTCTTTATAAAGCACTGTTAGACTGTTTAGGTGAAACTACATATAGCAATATGTACCCAACTCAACTCCTCCATTAGAATGTTGGGGGTGGTGGGAACAGGGGCGTAGTCTTGAAGAGATGCGGGGTTTGAAACTTTCGTAGTGAAAATTGCAATGAACACCACTGAAAGGGATAGAATGTACAGCTTCGTGCTGTCCTAATTAGAAAGGATTTTGAAAAACAGTGCTTTAGCTAAAAAACATGAACTAAGCTACGACTTTTATAGGTACAGTCGTGTCTGGGTATGTGAACACTCAGTCTTTTTCCTTAAAAAATTAGTAGCCTCAAAATATGCAAAGTTTTTAATTTTTTTTGTTTCGAGCAATTCAAAATATTTTTGTTTTTTGCTTGTATAAGACTATAAGACTATAAATGGAACATATAAAAGAGCATATTTTGAGGCCCCTAATTTTTAAGGAAAACAACTGAAACCATGGTACATTTTTGCTACTATTTCGATGCGAATGTGCATTCCGCCAAAGAATTTGGCTGTGTTGTATTACTGGATGGGTCGGCTTTCATTATACACCTAACTCGTTAATTGATCTACGAAAATTGTGTATGTTTTTGACCATCAAAGAAAACGCCTTAAAATCCAATTTTTTCCGACTTTGAGGTCCAATTACCGCGGCATTTTAAAGCTTATAAATGTTGGTGTTAAAGCTTATAAATGGTGTTGTTAATGCGATAAGGTGGAAATTATGTCAATCGGTTTTTTGGTTTAGAAATTACGATCAAAAATATGGAAAAAGTAGAGGAAAAACTGAAAAAATAACACGGTACCTACTATATCTCACTAACTAGAGCTGCTAGAAATCTGAGGATAGATTCGAAATCAGCGCACCCAAATTAGTAAGAAACAGTAGAAAAACTCCATGCAACAGAAAAAAAGTGTTTTTTTGTTGTGCTGTGTTATTAATGACTTTTATTAAAAAAATGCATCAATCAAAATCAGTCAGTGACTTTAATTTCTAAGTCGCAATATAAAAGTAATTTTTATTAATCGCAGCACTGGATTCATTAAAGATCGAGATGGGTGTAGATTTTTGATCGGCTCGACAAAAATAATCACTGTGTGATTGTGTGAATTGCGATTCGTACGCAAATAATAGACTCCATTCATTTTAAGAAAATGCTTCGAAAGCCAGTTAGAGTACAAGAAAAATCGGGTAAGTATCTGGATATGAAATGCCACCGATATATTCTCTATCTTCTATAAGGGAAGAGTAAATGTTATATCACTCTGCTCGCCCTGACCTACAAATCAAGTTTTTGCTGTCTAAATTTTTCCTCATTCATTTTATTTTGCTTTGCTTGGCTATTCTCAGTATTTCCTTATTAAACTTCATTTATGTAGTTTTTCACCTATAAAATTGAGGTTATATTCTGGTTTCGCAATAATTGTATGTACTGTACATAAGCTAATACAATCATGCAAACCACAAACAATTAAATCGGCTACGCTGCATGCGAATTCGTGACAACACAGAAGACGCCAGTGAAGCTATAAAGAAAAACGACCCAGACACAAGAACATAAATAAGTTTTATACGCTAAAGACGTAAGCATTAAGCGAGAAGTTGCATGTTTCGTGATACAATTGCCGTACAAGCACAATGTCCTTTGCGAGGGACATAAAACATTGGCGAGGTTTCAAGCCTTTGCCTTCTTGACGTACGAGTACAGATAACTATAGAAATCTGCGCTGTGCAAATTGTTTCGCTTGTTGAAGCTATACCTTCATAGGCGTACATGTATATATGTATATACATAATTAACAATGGCTGAATAGCAAATGTTGTTCGACTAGGCAGAAAGTATTCCACTAATTAATAGGCTTGGAATGGAGGTAATAAATAGCAAACCAGACAAGATAAATGAAAATAGTAGAGCGCCACAATTTAAATACAACTGCCAGTGTGTAATTCCGCTTTTTGGAGGGATTAATTTTCGTACTTTCTCAGATGCATTGGATTTTTTGCTTTTCCTTAAGACGCAGCGATTTAAGTTTGTTTTGTTGTATTACTAAAAATATGTACATTAGAAGTCATCAAGTGCATTCTGCTGCAAAATTCCCATCCCCAAGTACAAAGCTGCAGAACTTTTCCAAGAATCAGCAGAAGCGACCATTGTCACGAATTGTTTTGCTGCGCTCCAGCTCCTTTCGATTGTCTCCGTATGCGTCTCCGAGTGTTGGACCTGGCGGTCCCAAGGCTGAGAAAGCAGGCACTCCGCTAACCTGCGATAATAAGTCCATGCTTCATTAGCTTGAAATTTAATTTCACGCTCAGTAGAATGCTCATAAACACCGCAGGGAAAACAATGACAAAACGCGAAAGCATTCAGTGACGGACGGGAAATGATGAACGCGCACGGGGGCAATTTGTCAAAGCATCACATGCTACATAAAAACGTCAATTTTATTGCACTCAAACAATTGTCGGCGTGCGGTGCAATCCCCTCGATGCCATTTCCAATTTCGGACTGCAGCATTGTGCTAAAAAGTCGAAGAATCTTTCTGCCTGTCACTGCACACTTTTGTTTTCCATTAAAAACAAAGTGAGCGAGATAAGAAGCGCATTTAAAATTGATAACTTCTTCGCATTTTTAAGCGTTAGTTGAGAAAGTTTCTATCACGGCGTTGCGACGGTGACGGCTTGAACTTTGTTCTAATGTGCAACAATATCATTTCACTAAAACTTTTTAATTATACATACATATCGCTCCTTCGCTGCAAGAACGTCATAACTCAAAACTACATCATTCCGAGAAAATTCAACTTTTAAGTTTACTATTACAGGCCGTTCAAGGTATCAAAAAATGTTTCATGTCGTCTTGTGAGCAAAGTATTGAATATTTTACAATGTGGTTTTGACAGATAAAAGATCATATGCAGATACACACAGGGTTGCCATAAACTGAAAAAAACTTTTTTTTGAGTTATGACGTTCTTGCAGCGAAGGAGCGATATGTAATGTGTAATATTGGGACTTTGTTTCTCGTCTAAACGTTACTTTGAGCTGACAATCGCTGCTCGTGAATGAGTTATTAAATAAAATTTGTTTAATAATATATATGGGTCATTCTTTTACAAACCGAACAACTTTTTTTACCCCATAATTTATATTCATCCCAAAATTTTTTTTTCACTTCTGGGCATAAAATTAACCGACACGTATATCAGAATTTATTCGAAAAAAATTTTTTTTTCTTTATATAATTATTTAAAATTTTGAAAGTTACGCGAATTTTGCTAGATTCTAACATGTTTAAAATTCAATATCTCCGGTTCGGCTTATCTTATCGACACAATTTCAAAACCGTTTTTTAGCTTATTGTATGCACTTTAGAGGAATATGTTCACAGCTTTTTTATTTAAAAAAAAAAAAAATATATAAACAATTTGATTGTTTAAACAATTTTTTGATGATGTTCCCCAAAATCAATTTGATTGAAAAAATACTGCTATTTTCGCAATGTTATTACCTACAAAACGCATATTTCAAAAAAGTGGAGACTTAATTAGATCATAAGATAGAAAAAAATTTCCACCGCAAGTCAAGCGTGACGAGTCCCATCAAGTCAAAATTTTTTTCTATCTTATGATCTAATTAAGTCTCCACTTTTTTGAAATATGCGTTTTGTAGGTAATAACATTAAATTTTGGGATGAATATAAATTATGGGGTCAAAAAAGTTGTTCGGTTTGTAAAAGAATGACCCATATGCACTCCGCGTCCAAAGTGAAGAAAATCGCAATGCGCCTAACAGGGTCCTCGAAAGGAGACCGAACAGTTCTAAGACCCCTGTAAAAATTTGGACGAAATCGGACTATTACTACCTTCTTCTCATACAAATAAAATAATAAAACTGAATGTAATATGTGAATGTTTCAATGGTTGATAAGAACAAATTTATTTTATGCCAAATTGGTTTTTACAAAGTAACGAAAATGTTTTGGATTGTTTGGAAGTTTGTCCGAAAGAAGAACTTTAGATATAATATAATTCATCAGTCAAAATCAATTCAGATGGTGGTCCGAATCACAATTTCCATCATCTATTTAATGACGCGACGTAGAAACGACCAAGCAAATTTCCTGCAACCAAATATTTTTGTATAAAGTCTGGCTCTGCCACTACGTGACCATATATTTATCTCTATATGCTTCTTGTATAGAAACGATGCTTTCTATATATCTCAACCGAATAAAACACTTTTGTAATTCTACTATCTCTATAGGTGAATAAATGTTTGAATTTTCTTCATAAATGGAGGCATAAACGGGCATACAAGAACCTTGTTAGAATATTAAATATACATAGATATAGATATATAAATATATTTAGATATAGATAGATAGAATATATATAGATATGTCTTAAATGTATTGCAGCACATAGTACATAGATATAGATATATAAATATATATATAGATATAGATAGATAGAATATATATAGATATGTCTTAAATGTATTGCAGCACGAGAATGCTAACAAATATCCCAAACAGAGCTCTCAAGACGGTAGTCTTAAATTTCTCCATGCCAGACGTTGAAGAAGTTTATATTAATTTAAATAGCTTGAGAGGTGATATTAGTTCCTTCATGGATCATAATGTTTTAGAAAATACTTTTCAAGTTAACGTGTTTTGGTTGGTTCACTCACCAGGGGACTGAGGTGGTGTTTTGTGCTCCTTTTAATTGTTATACTATATATTACATCAACCAAAGGGATGATGAAAGGCAGTGGTTACTCACCACTTTGATGCGGGTCATTATTCTGCTGAAACATGTAATGGGTATCGAAACCCCCATTTGGTGATTAGGTTTTCACTGATCATCATCTCGATCAATGATTAGGTTTTCATTTCCAATTCTGAGACAGTCTTTATTACTCATTGTTAAAGGTATAAATCCTATTCTCACTACCTTCGTCTTTTTTTATAGTCGCTGTTATCTTTTCAGCACAAACATCGGGAGGATACAAATTTCTTCTCTGTACCCACTTGCTATACTGCGAATCGTATTTGCGATCGGTAATTATCGATAACTCATAAACCAAGGCAATAATACGCTTGAACTGTATAATGTAAATCCCAGTTAAGAATTCAAGAACAGTTTTAAGCACCTTTTGAAAGTTGAGTTCTTTTTTAAATGGATATACACAAATACACATACATACATATTATAACATATTATATACATATATATGTATCTATCTTACCGTCCTATACGATCTCGATTATATCTGAAGTATGAAATTGCAAGTGAGTGAACAAAATCCAATATTGCACAATTTTGGTTCGGGCAAATTATTTTGACTGAAATCAATATATTTCAATGAAAATATGGAATTTATTATAATCCTCAACTTGAGCCTAAGCATCCTCTGACATATGTACATACGTACATGTTTGTACATTCAAATGTGGTAAACACATTCCAGCCCCCAAACTGTTGCACTGACGGCAGCATCAGATGGAAATGTAAAAAAAATATTTTCTCATGGAAAATTAAATTACCACACACAAACGTTTACACACGAGCATGGAAATGTGCGTTAGCATACATATACAACATTCTTGGTCGTATGTACCAGGGGCGTAGCCAAAACTTGGTCATGGGGGGGATTATGAAAAAAATTTTTTGCCAGTTTAGTATTACATGTTTTTTAAAAAAAAGTGCACTTTCAAAATAGGGCATTTTTGTGGCTTATGTGACTTAATGCATTAAAAACTAACTTTTTTAAAAACTAAATTTTTTCCCTGATTTTTAGTAAAAATGTCATAAAATTTGGTGGACTGAAAGCGAAGTTATTGCATCTGAAGTGGAAGTATGTTTGTGTCATCGTACAAAAATGTGCATCGAACAAAGATCCAATATTAACTTTTGTTTTAAAAATGTTTAAACTTTAACATTTAAGCATTTAAATTGATGGACCAAGTTTATGGTGATTTTTGTTTATACCGTGGTGGAGTTCATAAGTGGTAAAAGCGATTTAAAAACGATTGTCAGAACATAAATGATGACCAAAGTGTTAGCCAACTGAATCCGCGATCACCGTAGATCAAAACTGGGCGGTAATTTATAAAAGATAAGCCAAAATCTTCATTGAAATTCTTGAAATTGGATTTTACCTTCGCTTTACTTATACCCACCCGGGTGATCTTTTTAATATTCATGTTTAATATCTGCACAAATTTTAAAGTAATTTTCAATAACATAAAAAATATTTTTTTGAAATGTTGTTCATGTTTAAACTTGAATTTTGTCATTTTTTATACAAATGTACGTGGGTGATCCCAGGGGCTTTCGATACCATTTTGATGAAAACTTACGATACATTTTTTTTGCGTACCTCATTATGTGTTCAATAAACCCTCTGGAAAGAAATCTGTTAATATTTTCCATAGTATCAAAATAAATCATTAAAGTTAGGCCTTTTTTCGAAATACGAACTATCGCCAGAGGAAAATACTAAATACTGAAGTATGAAAAAAATTTCTAAATTATTATATATTTATTGTGAGTTTTACTCAAAATAGCGGCGGAAGTGCCTGGGATCATCTTTAGTAAGGCGAACGTTAAGCATCTCCATAGCATACATTTATTGCATTTTAACTGAACATTTGGCTATCGAAGGATGCCATCCCATCTATCGACACTTGTTTTGACTGTTTTTTTTGTTTTCACATGATGTGGCACCGTGCGAATGTCACCTTTTCAAAGAATGCATTTGCCGATGAAAAAAGCGTTTTGAGAACGTAGAAACCATCCAAAAGGCTTGTACCGACATCCTGAAGGACATTCCGCTCGACGAACTAAACTACTCTTTAGACATGTTTTTAGAACATGCAAATCGCTGCATTAAGCCTAAACAAGACTATTAAAAAAACAAATTAATTTCGGTAAAAAAGGGTTTTGTTAATATTCTTTTAAATATTTAAAGATGAAAATACCTTTTTGCTAATGTGGGAACGTACATACGATGCAAAGTGATTGAAAATGTTGACAAATTATAGGCTATGTGGGGGTTCTGACACCCTAAACCCCCCTTGGCTACGCCCCTGGTATGTACATATGTATACCTTCGAAATATGCACACGACCTGCCGACACAAAACCAGAAATTCAAATACGCACACCCGTATGTTGGTATGTGCCTGTGCGTGTGCGTATAGCTCTGGGCATTAGAAGTGGGAAATTGGGAAGCCACCAGTGACCGCAAAAACATTTTCACCGTTCGTCCATATGGCCACGGCTGCCCGTCGTTCCCATTCGATTGCCTGGGAACGCTCTGGCTAAAGGGGCGTCGTGTGGTTGCTGTTGTTGCCCGCTTGTCTCGCAGATTTCGACTATTCTATGCACATTTTTCGCTTTGTTTGCCACTTCACTGGCCGCTGGACGAGCTGTGCTGGATGTCACATTCTCGATGGGGACCGTGACGTGTTGATGGTAACAACTGCGCAGCTGAGGGGCAGCAGCAGTTCGCCCGCCCGCGCAGGTGACGCACTGCTGGCGGCTGTCCCGGCAGTCACTTCTGACTAGACGTGACCAAGTGGCAGCGACAGCGGCCAGTGCGGCCAACTTCCAAACTGCAGAGGACAGTCGTGTGCGGCATGCAACAAATGACTTCACATTCTGGCTCATTAGTGGCGTTGCGGCATGCGGGGCTGTGTGACTTTAGTTGACCCGAGGGAAATAAACCGTGCGCGTGTGTCTGTGCGCTCTACATATAACCCTGAAAATATTTGATTACGTGCTATATGCGATCATACATATGTACATATATGCAAATACAGGTCCATATACGCCTGAGCACATAAATACCAATGTGTGTGTAAGGGAGGGTTTGTGTCCTCTGGGTTGTGCGAAAACAAAGCATACAATTGAAAGTTAACATTTATTAAAAATTTTGTATATAGATGCAATTCGTTGTGAGACCACTCGAACGGCCATAAACTTACATGCTAATCCAAATATTTTTGCGCATACAGCTCAAGGTGGAAGGACAATGCGCACAGTTGACTGATCGCATTTGAAGCCTAATAATGTGGACTGCACGAATCTGGGTCTTATCCAACGAATCTCATTTGAAATTTAAATTAATTCGGCATGTGCGTCAAAGTCGAACGTATATCGTTGGTGCACTGAAAATCACATACCAGCCACATTGTCACAGCATTTAGGCGAAAGTGTTAAGAGGGTTCCTATGTATAGTTAACCCATTCGAGACGACGATTTTTTTCGAACACGGTCCCCAGTAGCGAATTTGTTTTTTTCTTTGTATTGTTCATGTAAGAAAGGCTTCAGATAATTTTTAGATTTTTTGGTACACAGTAAAACCAATGCCAAATTTTGATTTCCTGTACTTTACAGATTTCATTAGTTCCAGAAAAATCGTAATTCGACGACTAGTTTACTCAGAATAACTGATAATTGCACATTACTGTTATTGCACACACGGTGTGCAGGCTGTCTTACAGCCACGGAAATCCATTGCACACACGGTGTGCAATCGGTCTCGAATGGGTTAAGCAAAACAATGACAATGCTGAAACGCAAAATCACTGGACCAGAGTGAGAGTGCCCTGTGACGACTCCAACTAAGTTTCCAACTAAGCTCTCAATTTCTGTCAAACCTGTT
This sequence comes from Melieria crassipennis, assembly GCA_963668005.1. Taxonomy (NCBI): domain Eukaryota; kingdom Metazoa; phylum Arthropoda; class Insecta; order Diptera; family Ulidiidae; genus Melieria; species Melieria crassipennis. The sequence goes on along the minus strand of OY764963.1, from coordinate 30,811,699 downwards.
TAACATTTATTCATCGTGTACTCTGAGTCCAAAATTTCAAATTACGAAATTAAATAAGTTTCTTCATCTGAAGCCATGATGCAATAATAAAAGGTGATGTACATTGGACGCCGTCTCGTTCTAATTTGACAATATTCGCTCCCTTAGCAAATTAGTAATGCTTCTTAAAGCGGATACTATTTTTTTTACAAGTAAAAAACAAAAAATTTTATTAAAAATGCTACAATCTCCCAAAAAAAAAGTGGGCATTACTAGGCCAATTTTTGTTTGTTTGTTTTGAATTTTTCGTAAACAAACTCAAATTCAAATTCAAAATTTTCTTCGCGCGGTCGACACGTTAGCTTGCAAAAACTGAAGAACTAATTGAAAAAGTGCGTGAACAGCCGATATTACACCCATATTATCGTATTGCTGGGTTTATGGAATGAATACGGAACACGTGTGCTGATTTCACGAGATTCGTATACGCAGTTCACATATTTTCATTTGCGCTGCGCTGCCCTGTCCTGAGTTGCGCGGCCTGCGTATCCGTATACGCCTAGGCTAACTGTTGTGCCAATTTCAAAATAATTTCTAATGCTAAAATCAATCTGAAAAATCAAGGAAGAAAAAAGACCTTAGTGTGGACTGCGGCCGGTTCCAATGGCGATTGTACAAACTATTTTAATAATTAAAAACAAAATGTGATGAAGTTGAAGTAGAGGAAAAAGTTAAATTTCTATTTTGAAGCACGAATGCATTTTCGCATTAAGCACTTAAATAAAATCTCTTATATGTATTTCATTCCAAAATTTTAATTTTGAAGCTTAGAAACGTACAGCAGCATATTTTTAACGCAGCTTTTATGCCATAGCGCGATTATGCAAAGTTAAATATTTTTTGCACTTATAAAACCGAGACTTTTTCTTACTTAAATTGTGTAGTGGTTTCAATACTTTTTATTGAAAAGGCCTTTTTTTATTCCCCATTTTCCATTCTTCTGAAATACGACATTGAGCTAAGGGAGTGTCAAATCCGGCGTGTCAAAATGTACATCACCTTTTATTATTGCATCATGATCTGAAGCTAAAATGAATACCGGCAAATAGTAAATAATGACAAACATGTAAATTGGAAAAAAAACAATGTAAACGTAATTATATTTACGCGTATTGGCCAGACGTCGGCTTAATGTGGCCGGTTTCCGCCTACTCTCACTGTGTCAATAAAGAACGCTACGAATGCAATACATATGTATGTATGTATGTATATACCTACATTTAAACAAGCTCCAATGCTTTTGAATCGAACAAGGAGTGTTAACTTTACGTCTGCATGAATAAGATTTGTAAGTATTTTCTCGGACCATTCTTCGGTACTTTTTTCCTTCTTTCTCGACATAAATGCGCAGTAATGTAACGGTAGGTAACAACGCTCAAGAACAACTCGTGTGTTCGCAAATGAAATATTTTTCACACGTTGCACAACTTTATTAAAAAAGGAAACAGTTGCAATGTGCGACGCACAGCCAACGGCGAACGTGTGAGCGGGTGCTGGAAAGTGACAGTTTTCACACATGAGCGGACTTTAAAGTCTGCCAAACGTTCCGAGTTCTAATTTAAACCATCACTCTGTTGTCTTGCGTTTCTATTTATTTGCCCTCCGCTAGAGGGCGAAAGAATAAAGTCGTAAAGCAGAAAAAAACGACCGTCTAATTAAAAATCAATGCAGTGCGCTTTAAAGTTCAGTGAACCGTTAAAGGACAAACTGCGTGCATCGCTGCACGATGCGCAGCGTTTGATGTGCAAATTTCAGCATTCATTAATACTTAGGTTGCGTGCCGTATTGATTTTCTATTTGGAGTTTGGCGCGCAACTGGGATTTGGGAGTAAGTGTTGCATGAATTTTTTGGGAGCCAAAATAAATAGTAGAATCAATTTTAAATACACCATCCATCGACCACGGCAATGAAATCAATAACTTATTTTGAGCGGTGCTTTGCGCCGGGATTTGCGCAGAGATTATGGAAAAGAGGCTTGCGGAAGACTCGTCACATGGGATCAAGTTCAAGTGAATGCCACAAATAAAATGAGTATTTTGGTATTTACGATTTTAAACTCTATAATTAATCGTGCTTCGACCGTAATTTGTGCTGTTGCGCAGTTAACGAGGCTGGCCCTCAGCCGTATTCAATTGCTCGAAGGCGAAATGGTCTCTTGGGTGGATATACATTACAAGATGTAGGGCGGATTTTGTTTTATAAATTCTCCATTACTTTATTTTTGGCTATTTTGGTTGAAACCGGAAACTGACCGTTCCCGGTTCGATATGGCGCGCGAAGGAGTTGTTGAATAGAAATGTAATTTGTATGTTTTGTGCATTAACTCTTTAACCTTCCCTAAACTTTAAAGCCCTTTTTAATGACGTTTACCAACGTCCACGTAGGTGATACAAGATTATCAAAGGATCCTTTTTGTAATTTTGTATTGTAAAAATCGACCTGAAAGTCTTGTTACTTGACCTATTTCTAACTTGAAGTATTAGCACCGAACGATGCCCGTCAGATGATTACCACATAGCGAATAGAGCCTCTGTGTATAACGTTCAAACCGAAACGAAATCAATGATTTGCTTCGGATGATGAAATGCAGCTTACAGTGAGACAGATTGTGACCAATGCTATGTAAAGCCTTTAAGAATGCTACCAAAAACACATTCTTCCTGCGCTGCACAACCAAACGGCAATAAAATACCAAACTCTAAACAGGTTCTCTAACTGACCTCCCACAAGCCTGTGGGAACGGGCAACCTCTGATGTGGGTTCAGACGACGGATGAGTCGCCAAATAAGAAGACTCCGTAAACGCAGGATGGACAACAGGTGGAATGCAGTGGCGCACACAGGATTTCATTGCGAGAGATTTTGCGTAAAACTTTTGAGCTCAATTCCATTTTAAACCATATTTTGCACCAGCAATTTTTGTATTTCGGGGGCGACGGTTGAACGCCCAAATCCCCTCCCACACCTGTGTGCGCCACTGATCGAATCAATAACGAATTTTAGATAATTTATTTATTTATTTATTTATTTATTTATTTATTTATTTATTTAAGATGCCACTGGGAAGCGAAATCAAAGACGGTTTCCAGTTTAATTTAGATAATTTTGGGTGGATGACTGCCTTAAAATCGGGATATGAAAACTTCAGAAGACACATAACAGGACTCAACATTGTTGCGGAAAAAACATGTGGACCGTGTTTAGAGGAGAACATGTCGCGACACCGTTAGTGGATCAGTATCGAGCTTTGTCGAGTGGAAAAATATTATTTTTGAACAAACCATGATACCATGACTTGACCATGACCATGGCTTTAAATTACGCTTGAAACCGACTACTGCCGATGCCAAAACATGGAATAGATAAACAAAAACAAAGTCGGCTCCGGCAAAACCTTTGAATAGATTTGGTTTGGTCGGTTCATTAGTATCTATAAAGATTAACAAAAATATTAACATCAAAAAGGCCATTCGGGTGAGTATATTTAGTGCGAAGGCTAAACCACGAAGGCCTTAAGTAGCAAAAGAAGAAGAAGAAGTAGCAACAACAACAGCATATCAGCCTTTAATGAACACATAGTTAGGGTAGCTAAGCAGTGGTTTGAAATTAAAATTGTACTATTCCTTCTCCCACCACCAGCGGCACTTAAATACTGGACGGAGGTAAACACGAAAAATCAATTGTTATACTACATACATATAAAAAATGTCAAGCGGCTGAAAAAATCGATATCGCAAATGAATCTTCCTCATTGTTGTTTTTTGCCGTTCGGCGGCAATAAATACATTTAAATATTTCGCCCCATTTCACTTTTCATTTCCCATCATTGTGCACAGATACCGTACAAAAAACGTACACAATTAAAACCACAAAACAAAAAGCCAACACTGACAACAACAACGCCGATTATCTACAATGAAACGAGAGCAAAAGGCAGCCAGAAGCGAAGAGCAACAAACAAACAAAAAAGCCAACATTGACACATTTCCGTGGCGTGTGTCATTCACGCATTAATTTTTGCGGCTGACAAAATCAACAGCAACAGCTAACAACAACACCAACACCCGCAGGGACCAGAGGCCGGTTGTAGCACGTGCGGCTGAAGTTTTATTGTGCCACAAATGAGTGTGGGCAGCCGCACAACGCCTCAGTCGGGCAGCGCTGCGAGCACGCGTCGCCGCCGTCGCCCCTACCCCAGGCGCTCTTTAAACCAATTTACATCATCAGGTTACAGCGTCGCTGGCAGGTGATTTCGCGTTGCTGCGGCTGAGTCGGCTCAAATCACTTTTGCGTAATGGCGTCAATAATACCGACCGCGCTGACTTGGACCAGAAGGGGTGCGAACACTCGTGTCGCTGCCCGCACAGATCGCTGGTCCGAGGGTCGCAATGCTGAGTGTTCCGTCCCTAATAAACACTCGCGAGTTGTGGGTGAGCAGAACGAGGCAGAACGAGTACAATAACGAATTACATGCAAACAAACGAATGCGCGAAGAAAACAATCGTCATGAAATCATTGACAGTGCGCGAACCACAAAGTCGCGCTGCGGCATTGTGCCGAACGTGGGTGGGCGACGAAAGGGGTAACGATGCCAATTAGTGTGTAATTTCTAACTTTCTTGCCAAATGTAAATGAAATGAAATGAAATATACATATGTAATTGTTTGTCCTGACTGACTGACTGATTCATGATCGCGCAGGCCAAACCGCTGAAGCTACAAACATGAAATATGAACTGTAGGGCCACTTTAGAAAATGAACCTCCGCTAATTCGGAATATTTGGAATACGGAGTCTAAAGGGGCAAAACATGGGTTAAGGTGTTGTATGAAAAAAACGTGATTTAATAAACCTATTGATTTTGAAGTTCGGGAAAATACTCCAAATCAAAACAAAATCGACACGCATTTTTCAGTTTTTCGAAAATCAAAATTTAAGGGGCACAACTAGTTTGAAATTTTGACAATTTCGTTTTTTTTGTTTTTGCATTTTTCGATAATTTATACCTTTAAAAATAACATATTAAAATCTTAAGTGAAAATCTTAAATAGTTTCTGAGTTACAGCCTTCTACATAGCAGCTTCTCAGTACAATGAAACCAGTACTTTTATCTTTAAACGCGTTTTTCTCAAAACTACATTTTTCAAATTTGCTGCAGCTGTAACTTGATAACAAATCATCCGATCGACTTGGGTCTTTTTTTAGCTTATTGTGTATTTGTTTTTCCATACAATGACCCAGTTTAATGATAGGATGAAAAGTATAATTATGCCAGGCCAGAAACCATCAGATTTTTCAGCAAAATTTTCATTTTTTTTTTCAAAAAACCGCCATTTTGTTGCATTTTATTTTTTTTTTTACAACCGAGGGTCATTGTATAGGAAATATAACCTAGTTAAGTAAAATTTTTGTTTTTTTTGATTTCAGGCACTGCGAAGGCTACAATCACTGCAGCAGTGGGAGAACCTTTTTTTTTTTGAAGACTCAGGAGATGGCGGATAACTTGCTGATAATCGAATATTTTCATTTGAAAAAATTACTTTGTATTCATTATTTATGCATAAATATATCTGCAAAATTTTAAAACATTCGATGCAATACTTCACAAAATTCAAAAATCACAAGAATCTCCTTTTTTTTCAGGCGGTCAAACTAGTTGTGCCCCTTAACGGGATCAACAACGGGTTATTGTTCGTATACGGAAAGACTATGAAAAAAAAAATAAACGTAAATCTATAGATTTCGAAATTATTACAAATACTTGAAATTAAAAATTACTAGACAGATGTTTTTAATTTTTTTTGATAATCAAAGTCTAACGGGTTAAATCAAGGGATAAAAGTTTGTATGAAGAAACTTAGTAAAAACACTTCGAACGAAAAATAATTCGACACGTGTTTTTAACTTTTTTTGAAAATCAAAATCTGACGCGGTCAACGATGGATTAACACTTTGAAGAAACATGATTTAATGGGCCTATTGATTTCAAATCAAGGGAAAGCATTTCAAATAATTATTTCAAGAAATAAGTAGACAAGAATTTTTCCTAAACATTTTACGGGATGAACAAAGGAAAATTTGATTTATTGATTTCAGATTTGGAAAAACTACTCAAAATCAGAAATACTTCAACACATGTCTTTCAGTGTTCGAAAATAAACATCAGGCGAGTTTAAAAAAACATAAAGTGAGTAATAAAGATTATTTCGATGAAATATGGTAATGCTGTCGAATTTGAGAGCATACAATTAAAGTATTTAAACCATTCATCATATGGTCAGTTTGTCATTTTTAAGTGCAAAAATGGTTCTATAAATACGATTTCAGCATACTTAACCATATTGAAATTATCCATATCCTGTAGAGATACTAGAAAACTAATAAAGTTAGAAGGACGAAATTCAAGGATGTAGTAGTGCACATATTAGTTCTTAACACGTTCGCGGACAGTAAAAATTTCAGTGAGCTGCAAAAATAGACAGGCTATTTTTGTGGAAACTATAAGCACTATCTGAAATCTGATTACACATATATTGTTAGAGTTGTCAGATTATCATATTTTAACCGTTATACACAATGAATGCTATAGCATTCACGACGATATAGATCAAATTTTTCAACTAGAGTGACGTGAATGCTATAGCAGTCATTCATAGAAAACATGAGAAGAAGAGGTTTATTATATTTTTATAACTTTATTTATTCAACAGTAGTTCTCTCTTCGTGTATACCTATATAATAACTGGACGAGGACACTATACTTCAAACCATTTTGATTAAAAAATCTCTCATAAACGGACAAAATTCAGAAATATGCCCAACCAGTTTTTTTAGAATCTGTACTACCATATAATACCTACAAATCTCTCTCTTATTTGAAAATCAATATTTGAAATTAAATCAATCAGTGTTTAGGCCAGTGGCGCACAAAGGATTTTATTTTGGGGTGGAGAGTTTGCGTACAACTTTTGAGCCGAATACCACTCGAAACCATATTTTGTACCAGCATTTTTTGTGTTTGGGGGGGGGCGGTTTGAACCCCAAAAACCCCGCCTGTGAGCGCCACTGGTTTAGGCAATCAACCATTACAAAATTTTTTCAACCAAAGTAGTACTAAAATGTGAACACTTGTACAATGTGTGTACTTTACCTATACATGTAATAAATATTAATAAAATATTCAATATTCATAAATTCGTCCAAAATATTAAATAAATAAACGAGAAACACTTGGATACAATTTTAACTAATTTGTTGTGCACGCCCCCTCCCTTAACCGGACAAAACCACTGCGATGGTGAGTGTCCAGTTATGAAGAATTTCACTGTACACCGAAAAAAAAGAAAATAATATGAAACTACTTGATGAATCAGCTGCTAATTACTTTGAAATGTATATTCATTACAAAAATTAAAGTTTATAAAAATATAAATGAATAAAAATTGGCTTTAAAATTTTAATTCACGTCATTTTGCATCACTATGAAGCATTCACGTCCGCGAACGTGTTAAGATATTTTTTTTTTTCAAAAAATACTATTGGAAATTTCCAAGTATATTCAAGGATAAAGTTTTAAAAGGAAATTTTCAATATCTCTTCGTCCTTTTGCACCAAAACATTACATTTTCTAAGATTCTAAGGATTTTTGTCTTTCATTTGATACCCATATTGTTATTCTACAGTGCGCTCAATTTTTAAAATAATTTCTTGAAATAAACATGTCTTTGAACTTTCAAAGTCCTTAAAAAAAATCCTGACGTCAAAGAGAAAAACTAAATAGTATTACTACATTTGGCCCCTAGTTTCGCGAATTGTGCTCGCGGATGGTGCAATCAAACTTTTCAGTAAGAGTTAGAAAGCGCAATGGGCTGTAACACTTCTGTAAGAGTGTGTATCTTCTTTTTGTTTGAATCTTAGGAGGCCCGTGATCTAACGTTATTTAAGGTCAGTCGACAACCAGGCGTGACAGAGTATTGAGCATCTCATAGATCTCCCGTTCAGTTGTCTACTTAAATAAATAACTGTATGGCTTGGTAACTAAAATTTTCTAATATATATTAATATTTTACTTCGAAATTATTATCTAATGTTTCTTTTGGATAAAAACGCGAGTCACATCGAAATGTTTTTGTAATCTAAAGTTAGAAGTCTTATTTTAATTGTATGAACCTACAAAGCAGATTCTGGCAAAATTGTCATCATAAATATTCGACAATGTATCATAAAATAGAAATCAAATTGCATTAATCGTGCTGATAATCTTTTGCAACTGAGAAAAGTAAAAGCTCATTTTTCCAAGTCTTTGACTAGAACAATGAAAAAGATGGAGCAGTACACGTACGCTTAAAACCACCGTAGTCATTGGGAAACACTGCTTTCTATCGATTTTAAGTCGTTGAAGTGCAATGAGAGCCGTCGCACAGTGGCTGATTCTGCCGACGCAGGTTGCAAAAATCAATTTTGTCATGTTCGATTTGGGGGAAACTGTTATACTTGTCCGATAGATAAATGCTTGGACCTAAGAAATCCGAAAACCTTAACTAAATTGGATAAATAGTTTTACTTGTAGAGCCCGTCAAAGTTGAGCAATTTTTAGGGTGTGAAATAATATCAGCAATTTGCACTTTTTCGGCAGAGCTGAAGTTTTAAAATACGGAAAGGAGTAAATTAATTGAAACTTTTTGCACCTGCATCGTAAAAGAAGGCATTTGTAGTAAATAATTAAATATAGAAAAAAAAGTTGGTTGTTTGTTGTCTTTTCATAGGCACTCATTTGAAGCACTGTTTTTATCACACTTTTTGAACTTTCGATAGATTTAAAAAAAAGGCCATACTAACACACTGGCACGTCTTTGGGAAAATTGCTCACTAGTCTTCTGTGAGTACTGCCCTGAAGAGATCGAGTGCCCGATTTTGCCCGACTGGATTTTACAGAGATTTTTCTGTGGCCACCTCGCGCAATTTGTGCTTTCGGGTGCGTGCGTTCGAACAAGTTCGTCAAGATTTTGATAGTGAATCAATTACACGCGATTATAGTCGTTACCAGGGCATGCAAATTTGGATTTTGGGTTCATTTAAGATGTAATACAAGCTTGCAACTCCATATTAAGTCGACTTTTTTTGGCGTATATTGCTGTAAGCTCGAAGTAAAGAGTACTTTTGCTGGATGCGCAGTTCGCACGTACTAAAAACAAGTTGGCTATGATGTATCCTTTGATGTAATGTTTTTGTTTTTAACAAAATACTAACACTGTGACTGGTTTTTAACAAAATACTAATACTGTGTCTGGAATAATTTTTTTTTTAATTTGAGCAAAACCGCGCCAATGAAAGAATTAGTTATTGAAAAACAAAAAGCGGACATGTATATATATGTGCACTGTCTAAAACTCACTTATGTGTATGTGCTGTTAAAAAATCCCACAACGCGGGAAAACCTAACAACTGTTTAGGTACCTGCTAGTATTAGAAGCTTAGTACCTGTTATTTGAATGCATATGCAAATCCTACTTATAAATAAAGGAGTTTGGAGCTAGACAACACTTCATCTCCGCTACTGCAATTAAACCGTAGAAGATTTCAGCACAAAGATGTTTGAAAAATTCCAAGCTGTTAGAAATATTTACTATTTCGAAGACAAATCACTGGCTATCACTAAAGAAATTGGTTACATCGAAGGAAGTTTGCCTGCAGCCAACATACATATCTACGACGAAAGAAAAGATATCCAGGACTTATCGCACTATAAAGTTGAAATGGATTGCGGCAAACCGTACCAAATTCAATTTTGTCCAGAGTAATGAGGAGTGGTTGGAAAAAATAATTTACTTCGATGCAGGAGATGCATGTAGCATAAGCGATGATGACCAATAATCGACATGAAAGGCGGCAAAAGGAAAGCCGAAAAAGTCAATTCAGGACTGTGCGTCATTTACTAAAAAAGGAAGCTTATGGAGGCAACGGAAACAATAACTACCACCCACCTGTCAGAAGCTTTGATCATAAAATAAAATGAGGATCAGGAGAAAATGAAAGGTGTTATAGTGAAAACAGTTTAACCAGCAAGCCCGGGTCATGTTAAAAGAATAAAAAACAGTATTTCCACCCCACCCAATGTGCTGCCGATCAAATATAGTCCTAATGAAGCTGTAGCATTGTTTTGGAACTAAGGATTGTCCAAAGAAAAATTGACTTTTTACGTAAATTTTTCGAATTCTGGTTTTTATTTTGAAAGCAAAATTAATGAATTCTTATTTTTAAATTTGACTTTTCAGCTTTTTTCTTAAATTTTTTATTACTTTTCATCTTTTTTAATGTATGTATTTTCATTAATTGTGCAACTAAACCTTAACATTGTTGCTTTCATTATTCGTAGCCTGATGAATTATTTCTAATCAAAAGCAAAAAAAAAAAAAATTCGTTCAGAAATTACAATTTTCACAACCTAAAATGCCAAATTGAGCCACTGTGCGTCGTAGCGGATAGTTGGAGCATTTTGTCTTGTCAGCGAATATGACATGATGACACCAGTGACTATGGGCAGCAGCAAATTGTAAATAATTGTTAAGATGTAAATATTTGCGTATATGCTATGCATGACAATAAAATCTAGTATTTCGTAATATACCTATAGCTACAAAATCCCTATGTATGTACGACCAATGACTCACCATATAAAATCCTTGCAGTGTGAGCAGAAGGTGGGCTGCTTAAAGAAGCGCGGAATGAAGCAGTGATCCTTTACATTGAAGACATTCTTCTTTTTCAAGGCGCCTTTGCGCAGGCGTGACTTCATTTTATTCTCACCAGCTCCGGCCTCGTCGCCGAAATGTTGCTGCGACTGTTGCTCGCCATTGTTGTCACTGGACTCGGACATCTTTGATTCCTGTTGCTGTTAAGGTTTCGTGTGCGCCGGCTTTTATTTTAATTTTTTTCCAATTTTCGTTGACGATATTTGAATGAGGAATTCCTCCGCTGCACAGTTACGCTATTCACTGAACTCTCACTATCCAATAATATTTTTATGTATTCCTTGCTTCTTATTCCCGCTCAATTATCGCCAGGAGTTCGGCCGTTAATATGTGTACAAGGTTAGCAGTAACTGGTCTCCTCATTGACACACCCTTAGACCATTTTTTGCGGCCGTAATCGTACTTTTCTATTAAATGGTTAAATGTTTTATTTAGCCACTGACACACACACACACACACACACACACACACACGCACTTGCTGCAGGTGCGTATATGGGCGCGTGCACTTATTGCCTCTCTGGAATGGGGGAAATAACGTTGAAGCGCCGGGTGTGTGTGTGCAGTATTTTATTCACACGTCATGAATTATTGGAGGCACTTCGCTGCCGCTTTGCGGTGTCAGCAGTGTTAAGTAGGCGAAGTTTTCTGTTGGTTTTATCAACACTTTTACAATATAACATTTAGTGTCGCTACACGCTTCTACACTGCTCTCGAGTGCTCTTCGTCGAAGTCGATCGCTCGTAAATGGCCCGTGCGCGGTTATTAATGGCGTTATTAAATGGGAAAATGCCTGAAACTAGAAAGTTTTTTATTAAATATGGGCGAAGTGGTATTGATCTGTGTAATAAATCGCAAAAAATTTAACGACCACACAACTTGCAAGAAATATGTGGCAAACACGCTAGTTGGGCGACTGGCTCGAAACAAATAAAAATACAAATGTTCAGTGCACAGAGAATGTTTTCTCATAAGCATCGGCAGAGAGGGAGAGAGCGATTTGTCCACTATTAAATAAAATGGCTTGGAAAAATACTCTCGGGAGCTCTAAAGCTCATGGATCACACAACCCCAATTAAAATGAAATTACTGAAATAAATATTTTGTAATTATTTTATAATTTGTATGATGCTTTAGAGCCTATATTTTATTTTGGTTTTGTGACAGTCAAGATTAGAAAGGAAAGTAGGAAAAATTGTAAAAAAAACTTGCGAAGAAAGGCCACATTTGAATTGCAAATTAGTCTTGGATTAACTTTGTCCAAGAAGTGCGTCATTACAAATTGTGACATCGATAAATTGAATTATCTTGGCAGACACTGGTCCAATTTTTAAATGTTAGCTTTATTCAAAATTGTTTATGTTGTTGAGCAACTCTTTCTGGAATACCCTTATGAAACCCTTTCCCTTTCATCGTTTCATAGTCATTTTGAGAAAATCAGTGACTTCCTTGGATACGTGCTTTGTTGACTTTATTTTTTTAATCAGCGCCCAATACCTCTCGATGTGATGCAGCTCGGAACAGTTAGCTATATTTGCTTGTGGTAGAACAAATAACACATCATTGTTATGCCTTACTATAGTTTAAGGATGCCAAACCCAGCCAGAAACAATAGCATGCCCTAATTTTTAATAACGCACCTCTTACTAGATTGTTGAAAGTTTGTTCAAATCTGATAGGGTGAAGCTTAAAGACCAGATATTTTTAGATGAAGAGTTTAGAGTTTAGAGTTTAGATTGAAGAGTTTTTAAATTTCGGATTTCGATTAATATGCAGTTTTTTTTTAAAAGGCAAAATAACAAATTATATTTTTTTTACTATAAATTGGTTTGTAATGAAGCAATCACTTTTCAGATTTTTAACCGCACAGCAGTCACTCAGCCAACAGTAATGTGTCAATAAATTTGGACTCAAGTCTGAACGGGTGCAAACGTCATTTGCGAAGTTGTTCAAAGCCATACAAATCTTCTTAGTAAGTTATCCAATTTTCACTCCATCAAACCAATTTGTTGCCTCACAATTGTGAGGTGATACATTTATAACGTCTCAACACTTTTACCACTCCGCAATTATGAAATGATTTACTAGCCCGCTGTTGAGCGCAGAAAATTATGCTAAGCCCTCCGCTAACCCGTCAATTAGCGCATCGCCTTTTAGTGCGTTTTCATTGTCCGCTAGTTGAAGCAATTAACGCATATAATACGCGTATTTTTTTAAAACCCATTTTCACCTTGTTGCCGCCTTTACGTTGTTGAATCTGAATTCAATTAAATTGAAAATTGCTTCAACGAAGCGAAAAAGTGAGAATTTTTTGCGCGCACGACGACTTCTGCTTCCTTTCGACAGTTTCGAGTTTCATTGATTTTGCTGCGCGGCCCGTGCGAGGTGGAGATGGTGAACGGCGCAGAGGCTGGCAGCCATGCGACGCTGGCGGCGGCGAGTAGGCGAGTATGCGAACAGTTTTGCGTTACATCGACAGTAAACAACAACAGCGCAGCAGAACAAATTTACGCGCTCAAATGTGCAAATTGCAAAAATGGCTTTAATTGAAGCGTCGAGGCGCACACACAAATACACTCGCAATCGACCCAACGCAACCACACGTTGAGGTGCACAGACGGTGCTTCACATACAATAAATTTCGCGGTGTGCGGCGCAGGAATGAGCTGCGGCAGGCGGATGGAATACACACATCCACTCATACGCCCAAGCGACGCACCTACACGCACTCGGAAGCACGCGAACGCGTTGGCCGTGTGATCGCCTCTAATGCAACAGTTACCGTTATTGTTTATCGTTGATGTGAGTGCGTCGCACAGTGTCGCGAGTAGGGACAAAAATCAAAAAAATGAATTTCGTAAATGTAGAAAAATAAGTTTGTAGTACTGAAGTAAATACCTCAAATTACTAAAATGTGAAAACGGATTTTAAAAATATCAATTTATATACCGATGGCAGGCCACCAAACTTGCACTTTGTGAAGGTGGGTGACTTAGGTAGAAATTATTGCAATTTGTTGAATGTAAGTTCGAGGTCTCTTATTGAAAATTTTCCCATGGAACCTTATGTTAAGTAAATATATTCTATAAATATACTATTTTTGCAACTCTGTGGAAGCTTTCCCTCTTTTGTTCTGCTTTCCATATTCCTTGTACCGTTACTTAAAGAAACGTCAATTCGTAGGAATAAAAGTGCAGTGTCATCAAACTTTGGATAAACTTTAAAAAAATACTCCTTCTTACTACTTCGAGATTTTACAGTGTGATATAGCTGAAAGTATGTATTAATAGAAACCATGGACTTTAGCTGCACAAACTTGCACGTTTTTAAGAAATTCAACATTTTCAGTAACGTATTCAGTCAAAAATAGGGACCTTTTTGCAGCATGGTTGGCAGGAAAACATAGCGACCACTGCTGCGTTTCGCTTAAACTATCAATTTTTGTATGTAATAATATGCAAACACCACTTGATTTTGAAAAATTAAAAAAAAAAAGGTAGATTCGATGGAAGGCTTCGGTAATACTGCGTGGCGTGCCATCGAATCAAGGCAACTTTCGAAAAGAAGCAAAACTTGTTAATGTCTTCAGAACCAATTATAGCAGTTAATAGGAAAATTAAGTGTAAACATGAAAACAGAATCTCTGATATTTTGCAATTTAAAAAAATTTTAATTTAGAATTTTGTCAAAAATAGATGTAGAGGGTTAAATCTGAATAATTCATCATAGGAAACCGATTGTCCTAGCAGTACAGATTAACAAATTGTAATTTTTAATGAAAATATATGCTATACTGAATTAAATAAGAGATGTTATTATTTTCTATTTGGGTTTGAAATTACTTAGATGCGCATAAGTATGAACAGATATTTGTAGATTTTTCAAAATTTCTTTTTTTTATAACAAGCGTATTTGTAAGTTGTTCGAAAAAATGTTTGGCATATGTGTTTATATTGATAATATGAGTTGCTGTACTTAATGTCATCAATATATCTTTCATAGTTTCCGAGATACTGTCAACTTAGTATTTGGTTTGTATGGGAGGTGGGCGTGTCCGTGGGGCGATTGAAGTAATTTTTGGTGTATTAACTTCTCTTTATAACAAAATCATATGTACAAAATTTTATTGCCGTACGACTATTCCTTCTATTTTTGTCCCTCGCTACTATGGACTCGCGACACTGTGCGTCGTCGACCGCTTGAGGCGGCTTTGCCGCGTTTCCTCGCTCCTCATTACGTGTGCTCGGCTTCGCCCTTCGCACAGGCGACCAGCGCCAGTGTCGCCGTCGCCGCCACCGCCACCGCCACCTAATCCACACAACCCACAAGGGAATTGTAAGCATAGAAAAAATATTACAACAATGCGACGCGCACAACGCACCAGCGAAACACTTTTTCAGTGGTGACTGCCTGGAGCCGACTTGGAGGCAGCTGAGCAGTGGATCGGAGCCCGCGCTGGAACGTAGCACTCGCCACTCGTCGAACCAGCGATTTGCGCGCCCACTGCAGGTGGCGCTGACGCCTCGTCCAAATTAAATTCTCGCACTGAACGTCAGATGCGTTTTGCGTTTGCCATTCGCCAACCAAGCACGTCGTCAGTGCACTTGCAGAGCAGGCAGACGAGCGGCCAGTTATTCAACGGAATTTTAGTATAATTATTATTATTTTTCTATGGATTTTCACAGTTATAGCGCCAGCGAAATTCGCGCACGTTCACACCGTTCAACTGACCGAGACATTGTGAAAATTCCGATGAACGCCTGTGCACACAAAGCCACCAATCTGATTAGTTGGTGTGGTGAATTTTCCCCGCCTGCGCCCGGCTTCGCGTGCTTTCGCTTTTGTGGCTCGGCCGCTCGCGCAAACTGGTGCGTGCGCTTTGGTGCGGGGCCGAGTTTTCCTGAAGGGCAGGCAGCAAGGTTTCTCCATGTGACCGTGGCGTACTCCTGTCCGAGGCAACAAAGACGCGGTCGCTTCTGCGGTCGAGTTTGACATTTCTCTCATTTGAATGCGCTGCACTGTTGCCAAGAAACAAAGCCGCACCAAGCTTTTGTCTACCACAACGGCGAAGTTCGCTCTCGCCTCGCTGGTTCCTCTCTCTAGCTTTCGGCTAGGGGCTGAAAATGCTGGGGAAATCGTTTGGTGAATTCGCAGTGGCGCTGGCATTTCCCCGGGGGTTGGTTCGCTCACAACTCACCACCAGCGGACCCGGCGACGAGGCGCAACATGTCAATGGCCTCCTTTCATTTGTTTGCGACCAGCTGTATTTACCAATGTGTGCGACATGTCAATTTGCATGGCCGATACGACTGTAGTCGGCGGAGCTCGGAAGGCACTTGCAAATATGCACTGGCAGCTAAGTATGTAAAAACAGTACGTACTTTTTGCTTGTACAAGGGGGGGGGGGGTCGCATTTTCAGAATAGTTGTGCTGACGGCTTCAACTATGCACAGTATGGAGCAGAGGAAACGAGTGACGTTGGTATGTAAAGTTAGTTTTCGTGCGTTTTCGAAAATTGCATAGGATTTGGTAACATAATGTTGATTTAAATTATGAATTAGTTTGTAAAGAATAGTACGGGGTCTCTTATATTCTCCTATGTTAAAAATGTATCTTCTTCTGGGAACTTGGCCCAGCTGGGAGTTAAATTCGTCAAAGAAATAAAACTACGTAAGTATGTATTTTTTGTTGGAAATGATTTATGGTATATCTAATAAAAGTCTCCCGCACACCATGGCTGGCTGCGGGACTGCTTTGATCTCTTCCTAAGTCCTGTCATGCTGGCTATATATACTATAGATATGTATATATGTGTGTGTATTATACATCGCAATCCCGGGATCACGGGATTCCAACGCTCTAATTCCAGGATTTTCTTGATTGCATTTAAATGAAATTGCTAACTTGTAATACTTTATTAAAAAAATGTTGGAAAGTTCAGACGAAATAAATTTAACTCCAAAAGAAAACCATTCCTTATCTGAGACTTTGATAAATGAAATTGACCTTTTGCAAAAGACTTCTAAATATTTACTAAGCATTCAACCGACAAGTGTTGAATCTGAAAGATTTTTCTCTTCAGCAGGGTTTTTTGCAATAAATTTCGTTCTAGATTAGAGGACAATGCCTTAACACGTTGACTGCCACGGCAATTTTCAGAATTTCGGTCTAAGAAGCCAATGAAAATAGCTGCACGAATTTGACAAGTAAACACATTACGAGATAACTCGTAGTCGGCGTCCTAGCAAAGAACGCAATCTACGAGTTATCTCGTAGTTGGCAGTCAACGTGTTAATGCCTTAGTATTTTTAGGATCTCAGTTGTAATTAAATATCTTCATCACTGCACAACCGCAAATATTTTTAAAAATTCTGTGAATTGTGTATGTCCTTAAAATTGTACAGTCCTTTTAAAGGGAAATCGGATCAGAAAATGAAAACCTGAGTATGCCAAGTTACTATTAATGACCTCTAGTTTCACGCCTATATAATCTTTAGGATGAGTCTTGACAAAAGTGGTTTTTTGTCACACGGTGTTATAAAACTGAAGTTAAATGTTGAATGAAAATGTTTAAAGTTAAACAAAATGTGATTAAGCTCAAGATACAAAATTTTGAAATTAACCCAAATGTGATTAAACTGTCTCCATTTTTATGGAAAATATATGATAAACATGTATTTATGCAATTTGGGAAAATTGTTTTATTTTAAAAATTTGTTGTATGCATCCCGGGATCGATGGTCGGCCTCGATAGCTCAGCGGGTAGCGCGCTGGCTTCTCATACCGAGCGCCCCGGGTTCGATTCCTGGCTTGGGCTGGAAAAAACACTCATATACTTCTATCGCTATCCACATGAAGGGAATGAGAATTACAAGAATCGCACAAGTGCGCTCTTGGCAGGCAATGGCAAAACCTCCAAGTGTGAACGAAAAAACAGCCAATCGCCGTTCGAATTCGGCGTTAAACTGTAGGTCCCTTTCCCCATCGGTTTGAAATGTGCTTTGTATCACATGTTGAAAAAACAGTGTTGCATACGCATTTCAAACGGGTGAATCTGTGGTATCACAACGGGCCCGTTAAGAGGCCTAAGTGTGCCTCATACAGAGGCAGCCACCGCAACCTAACCTAACCATCCCGGGATTGAATCTCGTGATCCCGGGATCGCAAAATGGCCAAAAATTGCGATCTCTAGTGTGTATGTATAAGGGCTCTGCTCTGAGGTAAATTGACTGCCTTGAACGTACTTGATTCCATTCGAAGCATTCTCAAATGTAGCAACGTGTGAAGTGCGATATGTTTTCCTATGAATGTATGACATAAGTGTCGCGACGACCAATTAAACCTGTCAGTTTCGATTTCAGACGTTCGCTCGTCGAAAAATTTAGTCTTGCGAGAAAAGTAAAAAAGCAGATCTGTAGCCGTGGCGACGCGTGTGGAAGTAACTAAATTAATTGTTGTGTGTACTTAATTAAAATTGCAGGCGACTCATTAAGTGTCACTTTGTAGATTTTCAGGGCCACAACGCGATCACTGCACAACACGTAAGTGGACGCGTCACGCCAGGACCGATCGCCACTTGCCACAGAACACCGCTGTCGCCATGCGGACTTGTAGCGTTTCTGTTAATTGAAATTTATTAACGGCTTCGCCACTAAATAATATTCTCGCAGCTGTGACGTTTTATCGACTGCAAAAACTTGACAAGCACTTTTATGACGGACATTGCGAAATGGACAGAGAAAAAATGAGCGAATGTAACCAAAAGCAGCCGCCAAGCAAACGTCGAACGCAAAGCGAAACCTGAGTCCGAAAAGAGTCAAATGAGCTAAAGTGCAGCAAGTGGCCAGTCAGCGTCTCTGTTGCGCAACGGCGGCCGCACACAGTTTACGAAACTTCAGAAATGCCAAAATGCGAAATGAAACGCAGCAACAGCACAGGTTGTACGCCTTTAAATGGCTCATTATGAAAGTCGTGTTTTCTAATGGGAAAACGAGATTTCGGCTTATGGGCTGCAATTATTGGTCGCGAAATAACTGTAAACATATGTACGTGTATGTGGGCTTGTGAGTTGTATTTCGAGATAAATTACTCCATAAGCAAACAACTTTTTCCGTCTGGTTTGATGAGTACTGTGTCAAGTAAAGTTGATCAGATTTTGAAAGACATCTTTTTACTAATTTACGTAATTAAAAGAAATACATTTTTGTTACTTTGCGCCTGAACAACGCTAAGGCTAAGGATAAAAGGGACCTATAGTTTTCTTATGGCCAACTACTTTCAAGTTTGGCTACCCAGTAGGTGGCAAAGAGTTCTAAGTCTAGAATTGTGAAGTAGAATTCTAAAGAAGGATCCAAGTCTAGCATGTCTACCCATTGGACAGTGTGCTGTGAGCAGAGCAATCACTGTAATGATAAAGTTCTGACCTATGTTTGGTTTATAAGGTGTTTAGATCGACTTATTGTGTTTAAAATCTTGGTAAGAGCAAGATTGTACTTTTAAACACCTCCAAGGCATTTAATCGTGTGTGTGGTATAAGACAGTAGTGTCAAAATGAATCACATTGCGTCGGTATTATCTTCTATCAGTGGCCCATCTGAGCTTTTCATTCTTGCTGTAATACCACTTCACAAAGCGCCCAATATTTTGGGATTGCCAGAAAATGGCAAATCATGAATGACACAATGACACTTGTCATTTCCGAGTGGGGTGGAGAGTTGATGAGTCTCACAACTTATCAATTCTGCCATGAATATAATAAAGATGAAAGTAAAATCTGAAGGCAACGCAGGACTCGAAACCTTCGATATTCTAGAAAACATCTGAAACGTGATCAGCAGAAAAACGTGATCGGTGATCTGTTCTGCTCTCCGGTGATATTCCACTTATTTTCAGGGTAACCCGAGCACATTCAATGTTGAGACAAAGTTTTGGAGAAAACGTTTTACCAATTTTATTGTTCAGATTGCTTCAAAGCAAGTGTTTCTTCTCAAGTTCCTTCTTCAATTTGTAATCACACTTCCATTTTTGGAACCAATGCGATGCTTAGCAGATCCTCCAAATCGCGAGCACCGCCATTATTCGAATGCCGTATGCCGTGAAGTATTTGCAATGAAAAATGTTGCTGTCGGTGAATGCAATTTTTATCACTATTTAGAAATCGTATTTACAGCAAAAATAATTCGAATTTGCGCAGAATAATATAGACTTACATCATTGCACCTGCACCAGCAACTATCGTCGCCAATTAGTAGGTCGACTACGACACATCGGGCGACTGGTCCACAAAAAAACACGCCAACATGTTATTATGCGATTTATCACACTTTTATTAAATCTTTGTCGTCGCTTTTGTGGAAATCATCGCCGATGCCCCACAATCGAGTCTCCATACGCGAAATGATAACAGCCAACAACAAAGTGCGAAAAACGAACCGGCGTTCCGACGGCGTTGTTGCTGCTGATGCAGTTTTCTTCGTTCCGCTGTGCAATTTGCTCGCTATATTTTGTAAACAGGAATTCACGGCAACAGAATCGCGTAATTGAAACGACACACGTCCGCTGTCGATGATGAGCTTTCCACAGCGTCGAACCGAGTTTAATAATTCAAATATTTGTGTGTTTACATGAACAACAGCCACAATGACGGCAATCATAAAAACAACAACAACAACAACGACTCCAACAATAGCATCAGCAACAATTGGCTGTCTGGAACGGCGGCGAAGTGCAAGAAACGGCAACAATAAATAATGAAAAATACCGCAGCACCTTTGCCAGCCGCACTGGAGATGGCGGAATTCAGAATTTAAATAAGAAATTAATTAAAATAAATAAAGAAATCATTTGTTGTGCGAAATTGCAAAAGTATGCGAACGAAAATTGTGCACATTTAATGAAAGCGAACACTGGACTGGACGGTGCACACACAAGCACGGAGCGCGAATTTTTGCGCGATCGACAAACGCGAAACGGCGAAGCCAGCGGTCCAGCGACTGATTGCGCGATTGCCTCATGTGCGTTCAGTTATTGGCGGTTCGATTGAAATTGAAAGCGCCGCACGAAACTTGCTCGCGTGCAAGAGATCGAAATTAGCCGGCGCACAATCGACAGACAGATTGGATACTGTATCGGTCAGCGAGATGAGCGCGTCGCGGCCGTGCCTTATGCCGCTGCTGTGCCCGGTAGCGTTTATTGTTTAGACAGGCCACACCGGTTCTTTGATGGGGCTTTCTTCCAAGCGCCGTAGAGTCTCGCTAGTCTCAACGTTTAAAGTGCATCACTCGAGTTCTCGGCGGAAAGTCTTAATGCAAGTTTATTTGAAAGTTTCCAGAAATAAATACGAGTATTTTAGTCGGTTTCAAGTGACCCTTCACCTGGCACATCCAAATGCCACTCGGCGAACTATACCCCTTTTTGTAACGGCCTGCTCTCTATGGTTACCCATTTCATCATATATGTAAATCGGCGATAAGTAGCTACAACTTTAACCAAGCAATTTTAGGAAAGGCCGACTAAAATAATTTAATGTGGCCTTTAATGGGTTAATGGGGGCATCTCAAGTTCATTTCCAGTCTTGTGTACAAAAAAACAAATAAACAGATTATTTTGTTTAATATTAAAATTTTCTCATTTCGGAAACGCTCTGCCTATATAGACGTCAGTTAAGTTAGTTGGAACACCAGCAACATCCGCAATGTCATCTAGAAATGCTTACTATTTAAGGCTACCGTGCGTAACATTCGATCTAGGGATGAACGAACTGACATTATTAAATTGATTCTCCTTGATTATATCAATGTATATCTATATATATAAAAAAAAGTTCACTTCTTGTGTGTAGCCAGTGTTTGCGAAAACGGTTCATTCTTTTGGGAAAATTTTTTTCGTATGTGATAGAAGATGTTAATGCGGTGGTTTATAGCGATATTACATGTTTGTACGGCAGGTGGGCGTGGCACCTCCCATACAACCTAAATTTTTAATATGGTATATCTTCGGAATTATAAATCGGACAGCATTGAAATTTGGTACAGAGTCGTGGCGTAAACATGTCGTTCCACCGGCAAAATTTTATGGGCGTTGGACAAGGGGCGTGGCACTTTTTTAATTCCGGTGTAGTTTTTGAACTATAGCATTCACATGAATGACAATCGGTACAAACTAACGATTTGATCGTGTCCTTCGACAGGGAGAATAGAGTGGGTTTTGACAAGGGGGCGTGGCACCGCCCATATAACTCAATTCTTTAATATGGCTTAGCTTCGAAATTATAAGTCGCTCAGCATTGAAATTTGGTACAGTTTCATGGCGTAAGCGTGTCATTCGACCGGTAAAATTTAAGGGGCTTTGGACAAGGGGCGTGGCACTTTTTAAATTCCGGTGTTACTTTTGAACTAGAGCATTCACATCAATGGCACTTGGTACAAACTAACGATTTGGTAGTGTCCTTCGACAGGAGGAATGGGGCGGGTTTTTGACACGGGGCGTGGCACCGCCCATACAACCCAACTTTTTAATATGGAATATCTTCAGAATTATAAGTCGCTCAGCATTGAAATTTGGTACAGTTTCATGGCGTAAGCGTGTCATTCGACCGGTAAAATTTAAGGGGCGTTGGACAAGGGGCGTGGCACTTTTTTAATTCCGGTGTAGTTTTTGAACTATAGCATTCACATGAATGACAATCGGTACAAACTAACGATTTGATCGTGTCCTTCGACAGGGAGAATAGGGTGGGTTTTGACAAGGGGGCGTGGCACCGCCCATATAACTCAATTCTTTAATATGGCATAGCTTCGAAATTATAAGTCGCTCAGCATTGAAATTTGGTACAGTTTCATGGCGTAAGCGTGTCATTCGACCGGTAAAATTTAATGGGCGTTGGACAAGGGGCGTGGCACTTTTTAAATTCCGGTGTAATTTTTGAACTATAGCATTCACATGAATGACAATCGGTACAAACTAACGATTTGATCGTGTCCTTCGACAGGAGGAATGGGGTGGGTTTTTGACACGGGGGCGTGGTACCGCTTCCATTTTTGTATACATAGATTGTTTATCCTGACTGACTGATTGATTGGTTGATTTATCATCGCCCAGCCCAAACCGCTGAAGCTACAAACATGAATTTTGGACTGTAGGTACATCTTGAAGAATTAACCTTCGTCAAAAAGGGATTTTTTGAAATTCGGGGTCTAAAAAGGCAAAACATGGTTTAAAGTGTTGTATGAAGAAACGTGATTTAATAAACATATTGAATTTGAACTTCCTGAAAATATTCTAATATAGATCAAAACTTATTCGACACGTATTTTATAATTTTTCGAAAATCAAATGTAACTGGCCCAACAATGGGTTAAGGTTTATTTGCGGAAAGACTCCGAAACAAACAACACGAACCGATGGGCCTATTGACTTCAACAATTGTAAAAATAATTGAAATAGATATAATTAGACACGTGTTTCTCATTATTTTCAAAATCTAAATCTAACTGGATCAACGTTAAAAGTATGTATGGAGAAACTGTGAAATGAAAAATATGAATTAGACTTGACATCAAACTTGGGGAAAGAACTCTTTGTGAGAAATAATCTGACACGTGTTTTTCACTTTTTTGAAAATCAAAATCTAACGGGGTCAACAATGGGTTAACAATTTGTATGGAGAAACAAGATTTATTGGGCGTTCTGACTTCAAACTTATCAAACGCAGTTCAATCGGGAAATAATAAAAACGTGCTTTTTATTTTTTTTTAAATCTAAATCTACCATGGTAAACCAAGGGTTAAGAATTTGTTTGGAGTAAATGTGAAAACATATGATTTAAAGGGCCTTCTGACTTCAAAATTTTTAAAACACTCGAAATCAAAGATAGACACATGTTTTTTTTTAAATCAAAATCTGATGGGCTCAACAATGGGTTAAGAATTCGTATCGGGGAAACAGGAGAGCTTGCGTGCAAAGCCGCAGGGCCCAGCTAGTCTATATATATAAAAAAAAGTTCACTTCTTGTGTGTAGCCAGTGTTTGCGAAAACGGTTCATTCTTTTGGGAAAATTTTTTTCGTATGTGATAGAAGATGTTAATGCGGTGGTTTATAGCGATATTACATGTTTGTACGGCAGGTGGGCGTGGCACCTCCCATACAACCTAAAATTTTAATATGGTATATCTTCGCAGCCGCCGTGGCTCAGTTGGTTAGTGCGTTGGACCGCGAGTCGCAGGCAGCAACCTCAGGTTCAAATACTGCCTGTAATAACACCTTAAAAAAAATAACGGGAAAACTCGTTTTCTCTTTAGGTGGCTGTCCTCTCAGCTGGAAATGGCAAACCTCTGAGAGTAAAAATTGCTTATGAAAAAGCTCCCAACCTGCCGTTCGGAACCGGCATTAAACTGTAGGTCCCTCCAACCCGTGTACAAATTCACACGCACAACACGGGTAGTTGCGGGAAGCTAGGCCTTAGTCTCGCGTAAGCGGGCTGTCGTGCCAGTCAATTATTATTATTATTATTATATCTTCGGAATTATAAGTCGGACAACATTGAAATTTAGTATAGCGCCGTCCCATTGATGTGTCATTGTACTGGTAAAATTTGGTGGGCGTTGGACAAGGGGCGTGGCACTTTTTATGACCCAAATATTCCGCTGAACCATAAGTCGCACAGCAATGAAACTTAGTACGAACCTACCTATTTATTCATATCTTTCGACAGAGGGAATGGTGTGGGTATTGAACAAGGGGGCGTGGCACCGCCCATACAAGCCATATCTTTAATATAGAATATCTTCAAAATTGTAAGGTGCACAGCATTGAAATTTAGTATAGTGTCGTCCCATAGATGAGTCATTCTATTGGTAAGGTTTGATGGGCGTTGGAAATGGGGCGTGGCACATTTTTTGTGACCCAATTATTCCGCTGAACTATAAGTCGCACAGCCATGAAACTTAGTATGAACATATCATGTACTCATATCTTTCGACAGACGGAATGAGGCGGGTATTGGACAAGGGGCGTGGCACCACCCATACAAGCCAAATCTTTAATAGAGAATATCTTCAAAATTGTAAGGTGCACAGCATTGAAATTTAGTATAGTGTCGTCCCATAGATGGGTCATTCTATTGGTAAGATTTAATGTGCGTTGGAAATGGGGCGTGGCAAATTTTTTGTGACCCAATTATTCCGCTGAACTATAATTCGCACAGTCATGAAACTTAGTATGGACATATCATGTACTCATATCTTTCGACAGACGGTATGAGGCGGGTAATGGACAAGGGGGCGTGGCACCACCGATACAAGCCAAATCTTTAATAGAGAATATCTTTGAAATTGTTAGTCGTACAACACTGAAATTTAGTATAGTGTCGTTTTATATATGAGTCATTCTACTGGTAATATTTGATGGGCGTGGCACATTTTTTGTGACCCAAACATTTTGCTGAACTATAGGTAAGTCGCACAACAATGAAACTAAGTACGAACCTACCATTTTCTCTTTCGACAGAGGGAATGCTGAAGGTATTAAACAAGGGGGCGTGGCACTGCCCATACAAGCCAAATTTTTAATAGAGAATATCTTTGAAATTGTTAGTCGTACAACACTGAAATTTAGTACCCCGTCGTCCCATAGATGAGTCATTCTACTGGTAGGATTTGATGGGCGTTGGACAAGGGGCGTGGCACATTTTTGTGACCCAAATATTCCGCGGAACTCTAGGTAGCACAGCAATGGAATTAAGTACGAACCTACCATTTTCCCTTTCGACAGAGGGAATGATGAAGGTATTGAACAAGGGGGCGTGGCAAAATTTTTAATATAGAATATCTTTGAAATTGTAAGTCGTACAACACTGAAATTTAGTACCCCGTCGTCCCATAGATGAGTCATTCTACTGATAAGATTTTATAAACATTGGACAAGGGGCGTGACACATTTGTTGTGACCCAAATAGTCCGCTGAACTATAGGTCGCTCAGCAATGAAACTAAGTACGAACCTACCATTTTCTCCTTCGACAGAGGGCATTGTACGGGTATTGAATAAAGGGGCGTGGCCCTGCCAATATAATTTAAATCTGGTTCAAGCGCAATCCATTTCTTTACTGAAACTTAGCAGCAACATTGCTTATTTGAGGGCGTCGATTGCGTTAATCGGTAGCTCCCTTCTTTTCCGTTAGTTGGTTTTCTTCGTCAATTTGCATCGCCATAGATTCGCCATCTCGCGTATTTCATTATAAGAAAACAAAACATGTCGTGCGGGACGAAGTTCGCCGGGTCAGCTAGTATATCATATAAATACATACAGCGCCACAGCGGTCACACCTCCTTCCGGAAATTACAAGATCCTGCTCGTATGTGCATCTTTAAGGAAGTTTAGGGAAGGGAATAAAAATATAATATGAATAACATGTGGAAAAACTATAAGCTAGCAAGGCCCGGTAGTTTTGCTCGCAAGTTTGAAACCAATGGGCACAATAAATCAAGTTTTTCTTGACCCTTCAGATTTTGGTTTTCGAAAAAAGGAAAAACACGTGTCGAATTGTTTCTCATTTCACGTGTCTTCACCAGTTTTGAAGTCAATAGGCCCATTGGTTCATGTTTTTTCATAGTCTTCCCGCATACGAACCTTAACCCATTGTGGGCCCCGTTAAATTTTGATTTTCGAAATAATTAAAAACAATTGTCGAATTATTTTTGTATTTGTAGTATTTTCATCAAGTTGAATCACGTTTCTTCATACAAGAACTCAACCGATGTTTTGCCCATTACGCCCCGAATTTATTATTATTATTTTTTAAAAATAAAAATTAAATAAATAAAATGCTCTTCATTTTAACCCCTATGTGTGTGCTGGGGTACCCACTTTGATACTGAAATTTTATATATGTACTTGCGGATAACCTAGAAAGGTGAAACTTTATGACAACTCCCAAAATGGTATTATATCTTTATTTTCGAGTGTTTGATTACAATTAGTTGCTGGGGCACCCGGGTAACCCAACACATTTTTTATGGAGTTCCATGGATTTCTTAGATATTTCTTGTAAGTGAAACTTTCTAAAGCAAATAATTTGTAATAGAACAATTTTATCAACAAAAAATGGCAGCCGCTTTGTTTGTTTGGGCTCGTAAAGGTCGGCTAGCATCGTTATCGAAACCTATAAAACGTAAAAATTGTTTGAACCTGTCGAAAGACAGCTTTAAAACTTAGCAAAAACGGCAAAATGTCTTACAGTGCGAACAAAAAGTGAGACATTTTCACACAATTTTTACTGGGGTACCCCATCACATGAGTAAGAGTGTTCTTTTTTAACCACACACACTAGGGTTAAAAAACTAACCTACAGTTTAAAATGTATGTTTGTAACTGTAACGGTTTGGGCTGGACGATGATGAATCAGTCAATCAGTCAGTTAACAGACAAACAGTTATACGCAAGTTTATAGGAAAGTAGAAAAACGTAATTCAAATTATCCTTCATGGAGTAAATTCTTTAGGTTGCGTAAGAGAAGTTCCCTTTAAAGGAAGCTCACTTAATCGCAAGAGGATAATGCGTTCAAATACCATATTGAGACTTCTCTTAATTTACGTCGCTGGGAACCACGAGAATTTCAATAGGAATCTTGGAATAGTTCGTGGGCATAGTCGACTCCTTACCAGGTTCATTAGCTCGTCTTCTGCTGCATTTGCTGCGCTAATTGGGGACATTGGCCCAGAATTTGGACGGAGTCAATATTGGCGGAGGACCAAGCCAGATTAATACAATACTTACACCGTTCAAGTTATCAAATCTTCACTGTACTTGCTCTTCACAAGTGTTCGCCTTTTTGGCATTTATTCCATCGTACTACTGTTCACTATTGTTGTTTATTTTTTCAAATTTTTTGTTCATCCTCTTCGCTTATCGCGCGGCCACTACTTTTGGCGTCTTGCTTCGATACGTTTTTTACGTTAAACACGAGCGGCCACTTTCGTAACGACCAGAAACTGTTTATGTTCAAGTTCGCCAGATTTACGCCACATAATTGCAACTAACTGCCAGCTGAAAATAAGCCGAGCACAGCGTGACTTCGAACGCACAACAAGAAATACCGGCACCGACGGTCGATCACCAATGGGCCGATTGGGTGTTTAGTTGGCCGCCAACACCGAGAGTCTGTAGCGCGCTGCTTTGACAATACGAAATGAATGAACTCGAAAATTAAATTATTGTGTACTCATATAGACAGACGAACGTGCCTCCAAACGCACATATGTATGTATACATGTATGTATATTATATGCATATATACGGTATATACATAGACATGTGTGTACGTACATAAATCTGTATTTGCATGCATATGCGAAATGCGAGGTGCAAAAGTTGGCAGCGTTATTGCCCAAAGGCCTGCGAAGTGCGAATTGACAGACAACCAGACTGCGGCATACACTTTACAAACATGCGAAAGTACATACATATGTACATACATACATATGTATTTATGGCACTATTTATGTTTTAATCATTCGATATTTACAAATATACCTTCGCACTTAGCCGTCGATATTAGCCTGGGAGTCAGATAATAAGTTTCTTAGATTCGTTTCATATGTAGCCGGATTTTTTAGTATTTGCCATGTATGTACGGGCGGAGGTTTTTCGATTGAATGGTTGAAGTATATTTACGATTCAGATTTGTTGCAGGTGCTTCATGATTCATCACTAGAATAACACAATTTCGCCTTAATTATTTTATTTAAACAAATTTTAGATCAAATTTAATATACAATTTCAATATCGAGTACAGCTAACCTGAAATTCAACACTTTCAGTCCATCGAGCGATTGCTTGCTGAATCATTAACACTAGAATGACCGCAAGTTTTCCATACCTATCCGCTGATATTCGCCTTAATAATGTAACGATGAAAATAAATAAAGTGATTGTTGGTTTCTGACTGCGTTTTGCGCTGAGTAATTGAAGTGTGTTTTATTTTTCAAGCCCAATCCAGAGACGAATAAGCCTAAAGAAAGAACTAATTTTCGTAACAATAAGTAACTCACATAGTTTTTCGCACTGTACTAATTAGGTCTCAATTTTAAGATTTAAGTTATAGTATAAATTTAGCGAGGTGCAAATCATCTACACTGTTTCTAGTCATTTGGTATCCAAGTACTAATATTTTAGTAAGTAAACATTTTCAGACTTCTAAGTATAAACAGCACCGAACTAATCACCTACCACGGGGAACATTGGACATATGGACACTTCTGTGTCTTAAAAATATATGTTAAAAATATTACGTTGTTCAGGTTTCTGAAATCTTTGGCTTTCAGCTCAGAACTCAGCTTTCGTAAGCCACAATAGACCTAAAGTATAACTTTAAGCCTTATACAATCGTATAGTTCGAGTATTCGGCTTTGACCGAGCATAACGTCTCACAACTTAAACAGTCGCCAATTACAAAATACTCATATTATCTGGCAAATATGTGAGCATGTGTCCAATCGAAATTGCATACTCCGCTCTCTGCACGGCGTCCGAATTCTCCCAAATCGTCAACTATGTGCTGGTATCGCATGCATGAGCGCCGGCCAACGAACCGGCCGGCCCACAATACTCAGTCAGTAGGCAGAAATCGGGAAAATGATTAAAAGCTAAATTCGATATTAATTTTATTTTCAAGATTAAACTCTCACTAAGTAGCAACTGCATAGTTAATGGCCCAACATAATGAATAGTAATAATTCACTGCAAAAATTGCGAAAATATCCCGTCGGTCATATTTTCCTCTAGGTACCTTAACAAGCAGAACAAGTCATTAAATGGCAACCCTACTTACTATTTAAATTTAGGCTCAATACAATCTGTACAAAATTTCGTTCCTATATCTCAACTTTGACGGACAGACAAATGTACAAATGGGCAAACAAACAAACGGATATGGTTGTTGAAGAAAATTATTTTAGTTTTAAGGTTAGCGCATCGTCTCTCATGAAGAGTTCAAATTAAATCAAATTCAGTTCATTTACTTTTTTGAAGTTTTTTGGTTGGAGGCAGAACAGTGTGCAGCCGCATCAATTATCGCCATTGCGCGCACTGCACTGTAAAAACACATTATTCTTGCAATCCCCCCGCCCTCTTCAATATTCAGCGTACGCCCACAGAATTCGGCGGCCGTCTCTCGACACAAATTTTCACTTTTACAATGCATCAACATGCGCGCAGTGCTTATTACGAATTTCACTGTTGTACTTCTCTGGCGATTGCCTCAATTCCTGAGCAGTGTTTGCGCACTCTATCGGCGCGCATAGACGGCTCACGCGGCCGCTCTTTCGTTACGCTGCAGCGCCGGCCGGCTGTGCAAATACGAGAAGGAACGAATCGCAGCGCCTGCATTCCGCCGTAATGGCTCAGTACGCACACATTGGACAACGTGGACGAACGGAGCGGACCGGACCGGACCGGACGAAACGCATCGCCCATGCACGCCAGCTGCGCCTTTCTGCCTGCGTCCACGCGTTCGCCAAGCGGCGTTTATTTACTCTTACGCTGATACTGGCGCTCGTGTTGTTGCTGCGTTTATGCACATAAATTTGAATTTGCTTCGTTGGCTGGCGGCCGTCGTGCTGCGGCGACTGCAGACACTTAAAAGAAGATAGGCGTGCGATTTCTTCAGTACGGCCTGCGTCGTGCATCAATGAATACACAATAAGCGCCACCAACATGCAAACGTCACACTTCAAAATCCACGCCGAGTGCGACTGGCACTGGACTAAATCGGAAAACAGGCCAATTACGTTCAGTGACGTAAATGTGTTGGGTACGCCGGCACGCCGCACTGAGGTCGCAGTCGCCTTCGACTGTTTGTTTACATCTCAGTGCTGTCAAAGTGATGAAAATTCAGCACGCGAGGAGCTTAAACTGAACACATTGCCATCGAATAGTGCAATGGATCTTACAGCTACTTGAAGTAGTACTGAAAAAGTAAATATAGTAAGTGAGAGTCTTGCAGTACTTTTGTTTCGACCGACTTATGCGCACCTTGCACCCACCGAATCACTTCAGTTCAATCTGTTGTAATTGTACGAGGTGATGGCATCTGCGAATTTCAGTCATTTAGGTTCACCCGGCCACCTTTAAATCACGCATACCACTCATGAACTCTGTCACGGGATGATCGAACTTCACAATAAAATTGGTTCATCAACCGACGTGTTTGTGCAAAATTTTTACCGAGTTAAAACAAATCTTAAACAACAGTTAAAACAAATCTTAATGCTGGCTCCTTGTTCGATGCTCATTTCTGTGCTGATGAAACGCAGCCGCAATAGCACTGCTTCCAGTGCCTTCCAACGCATTAAATCATATATACTCGTAATCGGAGCCGCTTTTTGTATGTATTTAAACCCTTTCCGGTAAATTTCCGCATTGCTTGAGATACAAATTTTTTCTTCAAAATGTTGATTCTTTTTGAACATTTTAGCAATAAAATTCAACAAAATATCAATAATATAATTTCCGTTAAGAATTACAGCTCAATTAAATTTGTTCGATGTATCGTACAATGGTCCGCAAAGGAGTTAAAATGCATTACATTTTTGTTTTGTTTGTTTTAAGTTTTATAAACAACTCATTGATTTTATTGCAATAAAACATAAATTATAACATCAAAAAATTAAAGACGTGATTTCGTTTTAATAAAAAGTTATATAAGTTATATACATAAACAATTGAGTCACATTTATTCGGCCTTATGTAACCATTGCTGTTGTTGCAAAGTTTACTCTGCCTGCCCTGTAAAATACAAAATCGTGTGTGTTTCTTACTCGAAATTTGCCAAATTGTTGAAATTTATTAGTCACGTGGTTACAGATGGGTGTGGCAGGCAAGCAAACCCAAAAATTCTGTTACCAAACCCATAACTTACAACCTTTGCCGTCATTTGTACGATATATCGTACAATATTTAATAGCTCGGGAAAAATATTTAAACGCAAAAAATGGTAAATTTATTGAGTAGTTATTATAAATCGACTGAGATTCAAACTTTGAAATTGTTTAGCTTTTTGCTAACCAAAGGTATTACGTATTTAGAAATTCCTCCGCGAAAGCACCGTTACTCGCTGGTTGCGAACAGCTGCTTGCAAAACTCACTCATACTCAGTATCCACGACTATTATGATTTATATTTTGAAACAAAACGATACAACGCGGCCTACTTAACCTTCTGCCTGTCCCTTGCTCAAAATTGCGTTCGCTGTCCTTTGGGGTCAGGATGACCCCAACCAAGCGGTTATATAATTTACTAACAAAACTTGAAGAAATGTTACACATAAATCACAAAAGAAAAGGGGAAAGCCCGAAAAGTGTTTTCTCGATTTGTTATTCAACCTCAACCGTGTTTTTAATTCCGCCTGGGGTCAAATAGACTCCAAGGGACAGACAGAAGGTTAATAAAAATTAAAAAGCCGTTATACAAAAAATGCGTTCGCTGTCAAATAAAAAATCTTAGAAAAAATTGTACTCTTAAGTAGTATCGTACCAAATTTCGGAATGGGTTAAGAACGTAATCTTGTGAAGAACAAATGGGTGATGGGGTTAAGGCGGTTTTCCACACCCACTTCAAGTTGAAATTATGCATAAGCGATAAGGTTTCCATGTTTAATACTGAAATATACATATATGGAGTGACCCGGAAAAATTTTAGAATTTTTACGCATCCAGCATACGAAAATGCCAAGAGTTAGGAAGCTGGTACTTGCGAGTGAAAGTATCTATAAATATTGCAGTTTCTTGCTATATTAGTCAATTGCATCTTGGATATACTTTAGTCATCATGTCCAGCCCGCAAAAGTGCTACTACAAATTAATATTGGACATTTACTTGACTAATAAGACGAAGTCTAGACTAAGCATTGCAAGGGAAAGCAAAGCGAGCGTAGCGAAGGTTTATAATGTTATAAACAACTACAACGCGAGAAACTCCATCTACAGAGCCGAAGAATCATGCAGAAAAAAGGGTCCAAGTAACCCAGAAGTGCTGAAGAGGGTTGTTAGCACGTATCGGAATAATCCTACGAGGTCGACTCGAGATGTTGCAGCTGCAGCTGCAGTCAGAGGAAGCATTGATGTTACTAGTAAACTTTTGAAAGCAGGTGAGTTTGGCAGTTTTAGCTTTGCGGCGGAATAGAGCATTCGATTTTTTGTACAAGATGAGGTTTGGAGTGGAACGATTGCGCTTAAATTCCCGCCAAGCAAATTGTTTGATCTGCCTAGCTTTCGTGAGTTCACTGTTCCACCATAAGGGGGTTGACTTAGCTGGTTTAGAGGAAGATTGTGGGATGGATTGATTGGCAGCAGAGCGTATGATTTTTTGGATTCTGGAGGTTTCCTGGTTAACAATGGGAGAAATTGGGAAGGAGTTGGAGAGCGTTAGGCAGCAGTTTTCGAATTTGTCCCAATCAGCCAGATCTGTTTTGAAGTGAATTCTGGGTTTAAACAGGGTTGTAGGCCGAGACGAGAGTATATTGATAAGGATAGGGAAGTGATCGCTGCCGTGTAGGTCGTCAATGCGGCGCCAAGAAGTTTTGGGGGAGAGTGAAGTGGAACAGAGGGAGAGATCAATGTGAGTAAAAGTAGCGTGAGTAGAAAAGTGAGTAGGTGATCCGTCATTAAGAACAAAGGAGTTGGATATTAAGACGGCATCTTCAATGACCCGACCTTTAGGGTTAGTTGAAGCCGAGCCCCAAATGGGGTTCCAGGCATTAAAGTCGGCGGCCAGGAGGAAGGGATTAGGACCAGAGGGAAAGGTTGCTAAAGTCAGCTGAAGTAAACGTTTGGTTAGGTGGGGAATAAGCGCAGATAACTGTGGTTTTAAAGGAGGATTGGAGTTCAATCGCAAGGCAGGAAATATTGGATTGAGGGTGGGGTAGAATAAGATGGGGAAGGTTTCTCTTAACCAGGATGGCGACACCTTGTTTGCTAGTCGTGTTGTGAGGGAGGTTGTAAAAGTGCCCTATATAGGATTTGGGAGTATAAGCTGCGACATTGTGGGCAAGGTGAGTTTCATTCAACAGGACGACAGAGGGGTTAAGGCTCTTGATTAATAATTCTAATTCGATGTAATTATTAAAATAACCATTCATATTCCATTGAAGGAGAGAGATCATACTGAACGAAATATAGAAAGAAAGGATGCAAGTGCTAGGAATTGGTATTACTAGAAAATGGCTAAACTATTATTGATTTGTTAGATGTGGGTGCGGTGAAAGGGGATTATCGTTGGGTTGAAGAGGGGCAATGGGAGGGGCGGGTATGTAGGTATTGGTAGAGGGAGAAGGGTTAAGAGAGGGGGAGGGACTATATATGGGAAGAGGGGAGAAGGGAGAAGAGGGAGAAAGGATAGGGGAAGGTAGAGGAAGGGAAGGTAGAGAAGGTTTAATTGAAGTATCAATCTTGTTTGTAGGTGCTTTAGTGATAGAGGTTGAATTAATGTTGTTGTTTTTTGGCGTTATATTGGTGATATTAGGTGTTGCGTTTTTTGTTACGTTGGCAAACGAATTTGGGTTGGAAGTAGTAGGGAGCTGATTGTTGTATTTTATGATTGCGTCACGCATACTGCATTTGGATATGGTTTTGATTTTTAGGATTTCTTTTGATTGTTGGTATTTCGGACAAGCAGTTGAGGAAGAGGGGTGATTGCCAGCGCAGTTAGCGCACATAGTTCTAGAACAGTCAGTGGGAGGCGAGTGGTCGGGGGGAAGATTGCACGTGGCACAAGCTGGGGAATTGCGACAGTATTTGGCAGTATGACCCAGGATTCGGCAGAATTTGCAGCGCATAGGATTGGGGAAGTACGGGCGAATATCTAGGGTTCTCCAGGCAACTTCAATTTTGTCAGGTAGGTTATATTTATCAAAAGTTAGTAAGATGGCGCCAGAGGGCTTACGGGAACCATCGATGATTCGAGTAAACTTAAACACAGAAGAGACACCCTGGTCCTTGAGGCCATCGACTATTTCTTCGTCCGAAAGTTGGCAGAGGAAAGGTGCAAATATAGTCCCTTTAACGGAGTTTAGGCTGTGATGAAGTTTAACTGCTATTTGGCCGGCTCCCGGTAATATCTTGGCAGATAGGAATTTATCAGCGGCTTTTTTGTTTTTTACCAGTAGCAATAGACTGCCGTCGCGGAGTTCAGAAATGTTGTTTACTTCACTACTGATGGCTTGAATGCCTTTGTACACGGCAAAGCACGAAAGTGAAGAGAGAAGTTTGTTGTCGTCCAGCGATTTCATCAGAAGGTATTTGGGGTCATCTTTTGTTGTAATAGGCAGATCGGGGAAAAAGGTCCAGCGGTGATGAAATAGTTTTTTTACGTTTTGGTTTATGCGTGGGGGATAAAAGGGCGAATCTATTATCCCCCAGATTGGTGTCCCCGGGGGGCATTGCGAAAGCGCGTGCTTATGAACAAAATGTGTATAAGTTCCGTATGTCCAAGCAAGAAATAACAAAAAGCAGAACGATTTTCAAAATTCAACGAAAATGCAAAGATTTTCAATAATCAGCGAAAAAAATCAATAAGATACGCGCTGACAGAAAAGTCGACCGCACTCGATGGGAGATGATTATTTACTGTTCACAAAATTTAAAATCAATAGGTTCATGTTTTTTCATAGTTTTCCCATATAAAAAACTTAACCCACTGTTGACTGCGTAAAATCTTGATTTGTGGAAAACTAAAAAATACGTGTTGAATTATTTTTGATTTGGAGTATTTTCACCAAGTTTGAAATCAATAGGCCCATTAAATCATGTTTCCTCACCCACTCATTTCACCCTAACCCATGTTTTGCCCTTTTACAACCCGAATTTCAAAAAATCCCATCGTAGCGGGGGTTCATTTTCTAAAATTTATCTGCAGTCCAAATTTCATGTCTGCGGTTTCGGCGGTTTGGGCTGGGCGATCATGAATCAATCAGTCAGTAAGGACAAAGAGTTACAAATATATATTCCTTGTTGCAAGAACAAAGAACCGTACATCAAAACCGTAAACGAGTACGTAAACACAGAGAAGCAAGACGAAAAAGTTGTCGATGATGTTGGCTACACTCATACCTTACTCATAGCCACTCATGTATCCTACTGAATATGAAAAAATGTGAAAGCTCTCTCTCTCTCTCTCTCAGACGCATGGAAAAAGTTGAATATTGTTAAGAGTAGGAAAAAGTCCGACGAGTTTTTACTTTTTCCTGATAGTATGACGTTTACTCTAATATAAACCGGAAATAAATTTCACGGATTTTCACAAACTAATTTTTCCGGTACTCTAGAAAATGCTCATTTTATGCATTTCCCCGAAAAAGAAAATCCATTTGTATCAGCTCCTTTCTTTGTAATGATTTGAGATTTCATTACAGATCTTCCAAAATTCAGTAATACAGATATTTTCGTATTTAAATAGTTTTAATTTACACTAGGTTAGGTTAGGTTACGGAAGGGGTGTGTGCGGCAAGCACTTCCACTCGGAGACCCTGTAGGGTCCATTGTGAATCCCTTCATTTTTCGGAAAAACCGGTGCCCTTCTCTTATCTGTTTGGATTCCTGTAGACCCAAACGGGATCTTTTGGGAACCATTTGGTCTTCGCGAGGAAATTGTGTAGATCGGTTAACTGTGCATCTGCAACTTCCGCGAGCCCGTCAAAGAACCTTGCCCCAAGAGTCTGGAGCCGTCGTCCTTGTAGTGATGGGAAGTGGCATAGCAGGTGCTCGACTGATTCTACTGCATCCTCATCTCCACAGCTTCTGCATAAATCGTCGGTCGCCAGACGCCATTTGCATAACATGACACCAATGGCGCAGTGACCTGTGATTACCCCCGTGACCATGCGTACAGCATGTTTGTCGAGGAGCAGAAGGCTCTTAGTTTTCCTCGTGTTGAGTGCTGGCCACAGGGTGCGTGCAATCTTGCAATCACACCTGGGTGTCCAGGCTCTATTCGTAGCTCGTGTGAGCCACTCTCCTATTGAACCCATCATAGCAGAGATCGGTGGTAGCACCGTGTTGACCGCCTCGCACGCCGGCATAGCTGACCCTGCACGGGCTAGTCTGTCCGCTTGCTCGTTCCCTTCGATATCACTATGTCCGGGAACCCAGCACAGACGAACCCTGCATTGTCTTATGACACCTAGTGCTTTCCGACAGTCTAGTTCTACCTTTGACTTCACTACAGTGGATTCGATTGCTTTTAGAGCAGCCTGGCTATCAACACAAATTACGGCCACACTAAGTGCCGAGTGTTTTATGTGTTCCGCTGCTTTCATGATGGCGAAAACCTCCGACTGAAAAACGCTGCAATAGTCTGTTAGTCTATAAGACCAGTAGACATTTTGCGTTTCACAGTAGACACCCGCCCCAGTTCCAGTTCCAGTTTCTTCGAGCCGTCGGTGAAGTAGACCCCTGCAGAGTATTCCACCTCGGGCTGTTGCCAGTTGTCCCTGGAGGGATAGTCAATGGGAATCTTCAATTCGAAGTCACTGCGCTTTACCAGGAAATCGGTGGCCTTATCTAGAAGACCTTGTCCGGTAGAGCTAGTCGTAAGAACGTTCAGAATGCTGGAATGTCCGTAGCCGCCTGACCTCAGCTGGTTAGACTCCCTTAATCTGAGGATTGTCCTTGCTGCGCTGGCCTTTACGAACAGGTCCACTGGGGGAAGGTGCAGAAACATTTCCAGAGCCATTCGCGGAGCGCTTTTCGCCGCCCCCGTGATCGCCATCGTAGCAAGTCTCTGCACCCTCCCCAGATTGCTCTTTTTGTCCATGGCTGGCCATCAAACATGAGAACCATAGTTGATGATGGGTCTGATTATCGCCGTATACATCCAATGGATAATATAGGGTTTTAATCCCCATCTTTTACCAAAGGTCCGCTTGCAGGCATACAGCGCATTGAGCCCCTTTTTCATTCTTTCTTCAATGTTTCGCTTCCACGAAAGTTTTGAGACCAGAATGATGCCAAGATACTTGGCCTCTTTTGATAGTTTCAGGGGATGCCCTTCAACACAGGGAAGAGAAAATTCCTGAATCTTCGTTTTCTTGGTGAACAGGACTAGTTCGGTCTTTTCGGGATTTATCCCTAGACCGTTGTCTCTTGCCCACACTGACAAGTCGGCTAATGAGGATTTCATCAATTCACTGATAGTAGTGTAGTAGGGTGTTCCCCTTGTGGCTCTCCTTCTGATGGAAGCCGGTCCTATCGTTGAGTTGATTATCCTGTCTTGTAGCATCGTTTCAACCCAATCGATAACGAAGCTTTTCACATTGTGTGCACGAAGTGCTATTGCTATGGCCTCAGTGGTGACATTGTTGAAAGCCCCCTCTATATCGAGGAAAGCAGCCATTGTGTACTCCTTTAAGGCCAAAGAATTCTCTATGGGGTGTACAACGCTGTGCAGTGCACTGTCTACCGACCTCCCCTGGAGGTAGGCGTGGTGTGCCCTGCAGAGTTCGGAAGATAGTCCCCGGTTGTCTCTTATATATCTATCCAACAGCCTCTCCAGCGTTTTCAATAAGAATGGGGAGAGGCTGATGGGTCTATAGTCTTTAGTCGTAGTGTGGCTGGGCTTTCCTGCCTTCGGTATGAAGACTACTTTGACCTCTCTCCACTGCTTTGGAACTACATTCCCCAATAGGCATCCCTTAAAGATGTTTACTAGGGGTTGCAGAATACAGTCTCCGGCCTGTTGTAGCATTGCTGGAATGACACCGTCAGGGCCCGCGGACTTGTAGGGGTCAAACGACCTTATTGCCCATTCGACCTTATCTTTGTCCACTATTTTGGCGACAGTTTCAGGTGGTGTAGTGGTTCCAAGTTGCTCTCGAAGATTATCCGAGTCAGTAGGAACCTGACGCTGAGGAAAGTGTGCCTCCATTAGAGTCTCAAGCGATTCTTCACTAGACTCTGTCCATGATCCGTCCGGCTTGCGGATGCAGCTAAGAGCGCAATGCTGCTTAGACAGAACTTTCCTTAGCCTGGACGCCTCGTTGACACAGTCTATGGATTCGCAGTAGGCTCTCCATGATTCTCTTTTGGCTTTACAGATAGCCTTCTTGAAGGCGTTGTAACTGGATCGGTACGCGTCCCAGTCCCTTTCCTCCCCGCTTAGCTTGGCTCTATTGAACAGTCGCCTAGTCTCCTGACGTAGTAGTCGAAGCTCAGGATTCCACCAGCTGTCGCTGTGCTTCCTCTTGACACGACTTATCGTACAGGAAGACTTAAAAGCAGCGTTCAAAGTTCCCGTTAGGAGTTCAACCGAGTTCTCAATCGCACGCTCGTCTGTGACTAGAGCGAAACGTTTCGGCCTCAGTCTTGAACGAGCGATGGTCGCGAATCTCCCAGTTTGCACTCCTTGGGTTCAGAGGTGGTGGATTGCAAACCGTGTCAAAATTTACATCGAAAAGTATTCGGTTGTGGTCCAAGAAGGAACAGCCGTCCGATACCTTCCAGTTGTCAATCCTGACGTCGTTTGCCTCAGAAAGCAAAGTCAAATCAATAACTTCTTCCCTGACCCTATTCTGAAAGGTGGGCGTGTTGCCCTTATTGCAGATAGATAGAGAGGTGAGCTCCTCGTACGGCAGGTACGCTGACGCCAGAATCAGGCGATGCCCTCCTCTTCGTTCAACCATACCCGCCGTTAGGTCTCCATTGCTGTATTGGGAGAGAAGAAATAAATTAATGTCATTCTTAACCACTATACAGGCTCGTAACCTACCTTCGGTTGGGGGTTGATATGTTTTATATCGACCTGACCCCAATCCAGAAATTTTTGATCTTACAATCCACGGTTCCTGAATTAGGGCCACATCGATATCCCCCTCATCCATGAACCTCATCAAGTCATGGGTTGCTGCTTTGGAGTGGTGCAAGTTAATTTGCACCACTCGTAGCTGCTCCTTCAGTGGCCTGCTCACGGTTGCCCGGAAAACGTGACTTGACGGAGCCCAACCCGAACTTGATAACGCCCGAGCGTTGAATGAGGTGAGTGTATGACTGACGATCAATAGCGATCGTCAGATCAGTTCCCACGCCATTCCTGCTCTTCGCGTTCGTCAGAACTCTCCAACTCTGGACCGCCAGTTCCTTGTTTTGCACGCCTATAATCTTCAGCATAGATTCAGCCTCCGGAACCCAGACCGAGACTACAGGCCTCAAAGGGAGGATGGATCGGGAGACGACCTCTAACTTGGCGCAAGGCCAAAGTTTGCCAAGGCCACCAATTGCAGAACGGATGAAATCCAGAGATTTCGTGGTTCCGCAGCCGATGACCTTGACGCCTCGCTGCCAGCCCGCCCCGTCGAAGATGGCCTCTTCTCCATCAGCCCGAACTATGGCATCCAGGATCTTCGATTCAATAAGCAGCCAGTTGGCGGCCGAAATTTTCCTGTCGGGATCGTTCCGGTCAATAACGGCTGCTTGCAACTCATTAGGGACGGAAAAACTTTTAGACTGGTAGGTCTTTGATTTTTTCGCCTCCTTCTGAGCATCCTCACCGGATCTGGCCCTCTTGCCAACCTTGGTGGTAGCCGTGGCTGTTTTTGAGCCGTCCCCGGTGATGATCGACTTATTAGTCTTTTTGGCAGCTTGAACAGCAGCAGCCGCAGTATTACCAGCGGCCGCTGCTGTCTTATCGCCGACGGCGGGAACCGCGCCGGTTAGGTCCTTAGCGGCCTTGCCACCGGGTGGCTTGTTGGCTGCAACGTGGACTGCCGTTGCGTTCCCCCCCTCGAGCCCCAGGTTTCCCTGGCTCCGCCGATCCGACTGTTGCCGTTTTTCTCTCGAACTTTGCAACAATCTTCCGGTGTTTTTTGATGAGAACTTTGTCCATGTTTGTCAAGGACGACGGTTACATCAAGCTCATTTTGCGGAGATACTGAGCTGAACATTTGTAAGCCTTGCGGGCTTTCTGGTCAGCGGTTCTCTCCACAGCTTTCGTCTCCTTCGGGGTTCACCTAGCAAAGTGGCTTCCAGATCAGGGTCCAGTGTATCGATGCTGCTGCCTTGTGATGAGGTGGTAGCCTCATCGTCGGTGGCAGCACCGATGCGCAGACCG
The DNA here is from genome assembly GCA_963668005.1 of Melieria crassipennis. Lineage (NCBI taxonomy): Eukaryota > Metazoa > Arthropoda > Insecta > Diptera > Ulidiidae > Melieria > Melieria crassipennis. The sequence goes on along the minus strand of OY764963.1, from coordinate 30,770,822 downwards.
CCCAATCTGGAGCCTATGTCTAGGCCCTCCTCATTCGACTTTGTCGCTGAAGCGACCTTGCCTTCTTCCCAGTAGCATTAGTAGACTGCATGACCTGGGGTCCCGTCACACAGCCTGAGAAGTTGCTGGATATCGACGCCAGGTGGCCTTCACGCTCACCACCTACCGCCGGTACTGGGCATCCGACTCCCTGCACCGTAGCTACATTATTTTCATCGGCCACCACAGACGGACGGAAAGACACCACTTCCCTGTGGGATTTCTTTTGAGTCTGCCATCCCACGCACAAAAAGACTCGGACTCGATCGCCCCTAACCTGGGGAAAACAGACGTCGTTGTGTGCCGCCCCTAACCTGGGGAACAGACGCACACTGGGTAGGTCTTAGTTGTTGCTCCTCAACCGGCCTGCCTAACATGGGAACCCCTGTCAGGAGACAGCGCAATTGCTGCCTCCAGTCAGTATAGTCCGGTGAATCATTGCGAACGTAAGCCCCCACACCGCGACAAGGTGCCTACCCGAGTGGGGATAATTTACACTAAGGTAAATAATACTACCTTACCTTACCTAATTTACACTAAGGTAAAAATGTAATTCTGCGAAATTTTTTACCATCATAGCACATTCAAAATTTTAAAATTTAAACTAATAGGGTAAATATTATACTGTTTATACATAGTACGACTCTCTTCTTTAAAATTAGATCAAGATCGTTGAATCCTATGAAATTATATGAGTAGAATGACGCGTCTAAACTATGTTTGCTATGGACGATTCTATATAAAAAATTAGAGTTGTATGGGCGTTACCATTCCCTCTCTCAAAGACGAAACAAAATCCATCCAGAAATCTTTCCTTGAACAAACGCATATTGTGTCAAAGTATCAGCTCAATCGATTAAGTAGTTTCAGCTTATAGGGGACAAGCAAACAAACAAACAGAGATCTGATATCTCAAAAGTCAAAAAGAAGCTAATTTTTTGCACATCGGTAGGAAATGGTAGGAAAATAAGGTCTGCAAGTGGGAAAACCGGTGAAAAACAAACTTTAGGAAACACTAGAATTTGAATTAAAAAACGAAAATCACTCATATTATCCTTTTTATTTTATATACACTTGATCGAAAAACTCATTTTAAAGGTATGTATATACAAAATCTATATATACGAGTATAAAAGAAAGTGGATGTATGTGTGTGCCTCACACTCAAACGGGCCGGCCGATTTTTTGTTGTTTGATTCGCCTTGAGTCAGTTCAGGTTTATGCAAAAAGAAAATTCCGGAACATCTATTCGAAAAGTCAGAAAATCCCTGACATGTTTGAGCGCGAATCACTTGAGAACGGCTGGACCGATTTGGCTGGGTTTTTTTGGTTGTATTCGTAGTTATTAGAATAAGGTTTGTATGAAAGAAAATACTAGGAAAACGGGGCGTGGCACTTTTTTACCGCCCAAAATTTTAAGATAATAACTTTGGAACCATTAGTCTCACATCAATTAAATTCACTACGATTTAGCCTTACTTACTATTTCGCCATGTCCTTCGACAGAGGGAATGGGGCGAGTATTGGGCGAGGGGGCGTGGCGCCACTCATACAAGCAAAATCTTTATAATGTAATATCTTCCAAATTGTAAGGTGCACAGCATTTCTTACTTTACTGGAGCGTAAGGTTCTTGGTTATATCCAAATTCGTAAGGGGCCGAATAAAGTGGGTTTTTAGTATCCCGTCGTACCATAAATGTGTTATTCTACTGGTAAGATTTGATGGGCGTTGGACAGGGGCATAGCACATTTTTTGTGAGCCAAACATTGCGCTGAACTATAAGTCGCATAGCACTGAAACTAAGTTCGAACCTACCATTTATTCATATCTTTCGACAGAGGGAATTGTGCGGGTATTGAACAAAGGGGCGTGGCGTAAGTAAAAATTAAAAAAATTGGTTTTTCAAATTGGCATGGTTCAAGTGTAGTCCATTTCTTTACTGAAACTAAGCAGCAACATTGCTGATTTGTGGGCCTCAATTGCGTTAATCAGTAGCTCCTCCTATTTCCTTTAGTTGGTTTTCTTCGTCAATTGTCATCGCCATCTCGCGCATTTCATTATAAAAAAAAAAATGTTGTGCGAGACGAAGTTCGCCGGGTCAGCTAGTAACATTATACAGTACATTCCGTTTAGCTGCATTTACCTTCGATGCACATGATTTGGGGCACCTAAGCGAAAAATGCAGCTAAGCGGAATATCTAAAAAAGTTTTTGAAAACAGCCAATTTTTTTTATGTAGATCCTTAGCGCACCTATATAAAATTGTCCAAATATATCAAAATATATATAAAATATATATATTTTATCAATATTGATATATTATATACATATATCAAAATTTTGCATGAACGAATCTATTGAATTATTGAAAAGATTACACCAGTGTAAGACTGAACAAATTTTTATTAGCAAATTCACCGATATCTTATACACCCATACCTCGCTATACGGCCGCTCTTTATACGGCATTTCGCTATAACGGTCATAAAATGACTTTTATTTATAAAAGTCATCAATAAAAATCATTCAATGACTTTTATTATAAAAGTCATCAATAAAAATCACACAATGACTTTTATTTATAAAAGTCATCAATATAAATCATTCAATGACTTTTATTTATGAAAGTCATCAATAAAAATCTCAGCTGGAAATGGCAAACCTCTGAGAGTAAAAATTGCTTATGAAAAAGCTCCCAACCTGCCGTTCGGAACCGGCATTAAACTGTAGGTCCCTCCAACCCGTGTACAAATTCACACGCACAACACGGGTAGTTGCGGGAAGCTAGGCCTTAGTCTCGCGTAAGCGGGCTGTCGTGCCAGTCAATTATTATAAAATTAATTCATCAATAAAAATCATTCAATGACTTTTATTTTTTAAGTCGCAACATAAAAGTCATTTTCATTAATTGCACTACTGGAATATCTAAATTTGTCGGGTATTGAATTTGAACTTCCTGAAAATATTCTAGATCAAAACTTATTCGACACGTATTTTATAATTATTCGAAAATCAAAATTTAACTGGCCCAACGATGGGTTAAGATTTCGTATGTGGAAACATGATTTAAAAGATGGCTTGACATCAAAATTGGTGAAAGCACTTCAAATGAGATACAAATGATGTTTTTAAAGGCCTTCTCGTAATATATCAGTGGCCACAAACCATAATGGCCTAACTCGAGTTAGGACAAAATTCAGTTTTTGTTGCCATCGTTACAACAATAAATAACTATTTTTTTTTAGAAACAAGTAAAAGAATACGTTTCCTTAGAATCTGTAAAAAAGGTTATCGAATAAAACTGACTCCTGATTTGCGGTGAGGATTGGAAACTTTAAACTGCTCTGCTGAAAAAATTTGAAAAACAGACTTAGGCGGTTATGACTTGTGACCACAGATATATGTGGTTTGTTCTATTGTTTTCGTTCAGCCGATCAAGAATATATATACATTTTGATATTTAATGAATCCAGTACTGCGATTAATGAAAATGACTTTTATGTTGCGACTTAAAAAATAAAAGTCATTGAATGATTTTTATTGATGGCTTTTATAAATAAAAGTCATTGAATGATTTATATTGATGACTTTTATAAATAAAAGTCATTGTGTGATTTTTATTGATGACTTTTATAATAAAAGTCATTGAATGATTTTTATTGATGGCTTTTATAAATAAAAGTCATTGAATGATTTTTATTAATGACTTAAAAAATAAAAGTCATTGAATGATTTTTATTGATGACTTTTATAAATAAAAGTCATTTAATGACTTGTATTGATGACTTTTATAAATAAAAGTCATTGAATGATTTTCAATGATGACTTCAAAAACAAAAGTCATTGAATGATTTTTATTGATGACTTTTATGAATAAAAGTCACTGAATAATTTTTATTATGACTTTTTTAAATAAAAGTCACCAATAACTGTTATCATAGGTCAACTAAAATAAAAATCGAAAGAAAACTGTTACTTATGGACTAATAAGAAAAAAATCAAAAATAATTGTTATTAAAGGATTTTTAAAATATAAATACTAAATAACTGTTATTTGTTGAGTCATAAAATAAAAATCAAAAAATAACTGTTAAACATTGATTTTTATAATAAAACTTATAACTGTTACGGTCCCTGGTAGATACAAGCAAAAAGTATGGAACATAAAGAGTGTGCATCACGTACAAGCAAAAATTTGAATGCGGGTGCTGATATCGCCACCCGTCTTCATGATGCGGGGGGTAGACAACGAGACGAAACACTTGAAATGAGAGCATAATGCTCTGAGCGCAAATCATGGCAACACGAATGCTGCGTCTGTGCTCGCTCGTTCATTCTCGCACAATTGTCCGAAGAGGAGGAAGACGATGTGCTGTTGTTGTTGTTGTTGCGCTGGCGAAAAATTTAAATTGTAAAACTATTTCTATTTTTTGGCTGGCTTTTGTTCTTCTTCTATAAGCCTGCACGGCGTCTCATATTGCTCCTGAACTCACTGCCGACTGTAGTGTGCGCAAAATCATAGAAAAGAAAATAAAATATGGCTGGCATGGCGACCTATATGATCGCTACAGGCAATTAAAAAATAAATAATGTAGAATATTTATACCATTTTTAAACGTAGGCATGCCGTAATAACATTTTTCTTATGACAAAATACTTGTCTTATTATTTATTTCTTTAGTTAGTGCTTTTGTAGTGCTTTCGCCCTATTGAAAGTCAATAGACCTATTAAATTATGTTTTTCCATACAATCTTTTAACCCTTGGTTTGTCCGTTAGATTACGATTTTCAGAAAACAACAAAATTAAAACACGTATCTAATTATTTTTGATTTCAAGTGTTTTCACTAATTTTGAAGCCAATATGCCCATCAGTTAATTTTTTTTTTTTAGTTTACCCATATTCTCAGAATTGTAATCAACCATGTGAAAATATAAACAAATAATTTTACTTCGAACTCGCCACGTAAATATTTGTAAACATTTTAATTTGGGATCAACCACTAAATTTTTAAATCAATCAAAGCATTGGCCAGCAAAAAGCCATACACCACAAAGATTCGATTGATGGTGACATGACAGCAATTTGTGCAGCAAAACCAATCGGCAACACAAAAAAGCATACACACAATAAACGACACCAACGAAAACATAAGCGAATCCCGAATCATCTTCGTTGAAACGACGATGCTTTGGTTCGTTGTTCGTTCTCCGCTTGCGCTTTGACGCATGCAAAAAATTAGCGATCACTACGCCACACAACCACCATTTCAATATATACGAGCGGAGCCGTTACAACAACAACATTGCTTTTTGCTGTTGTCAAACGCAGTGTTTACGTTCTCGCAAACTGTTGAGCGACAGCAAATTTCCTGCAACCTATGCCTCCGCTCATCTCTTACCGCCCGCGTCAACAAACACGTTTGCAACATTTTTGTAGATGCGTATTCTTTATATTGTATATTCTTTGATACAAGCAAAGTGTAAATCTGTAAATAAAGTGATTGATTGATTTTTTGACTGCGTTTGGCTGAGTAATTGAAGTTGTTTTATTTTCAAACACAATCCAAACGAACCTTGGAAAACTCACATTCGTAACAATATATATGTATTCACTTGATCAGTGGCAGCTTAAGGTGCTCGAGGGCCCGGGGCGGCGACGGCTGAAGGGGCCCCCACAAACGGTGCAGAATAAGTTTGCGTACATAACTAGTAACTGGAATTTCCGGTTATGCTTTTTAATTTTTTTAAGTTGTATTCCATTGAACAGTAAAGGGACAAATTATTTTGCAATAGAATCCCAGAGAAAAAATGAAAAATGGATAAAAGGATAAGCTTACTAAATCTTTCCAAATTTGATAAAAACTTTCGTGAAATTAGGACAACTTTTGGGAGAGCAAACTCATTATTTCAAAAAGCCATCTTAAAACTAAAAAAAAAACAGAAAATCTTGCTTCGTTACTACGATCTGGCCATTATTTTAAACAACCCGAGCAGGAGGGTTAGATTGTTTTGCGATCAGTGCATCATTACACTACTCGACAAAAAATGGACCAATCGCGTGCATAGATAAAGTGAAGAACAAGTAACTTCCCCAAAGGAACAAAGTGTAACAAAGTGAATTTTTCGACCAAAAAATCATAAATTTTCGAATATTTTTTTTATGGATAAAAAAATTATCTCCCCTAGTTTTAAAATCTAAGATGAAAGATATATTATTATTATATATTTTTTGAGCAAATATATTACTTTACTTACTTAACTGGCCATAACAACCCGTTATCGGGTTACGGCCTGCCGCAAAACTTCTCTCCAGGCGCCTCTGCTTCGCGCGCGCCTTCTCCAGTTGGTCACACCAAGAGATACCAGGGCCTCTTCCACTTGGTTCTTCCACCGGAGACACGGCCTCCCTCTTCGCCGTCGACCTCCAACCATCGCATCGAACACCTTTTTCGCCGGAGTTTCGTCATCCATGCGGCAGACATGACCGAGCCAGCGTAGCCGCTGTATGTTAATTCGCTGCGCTACGTCCATGTCCTTATACAGCTCATACAGCTCGTTATTGGTTCGTATGCGATAGTCGTCACCAACACGAACAGGGCCGAAGATTTTGCGAAGTACCTTCCTCTCGAACACTCCAAGGGCCGCTATGTCGTTTCGTGTCATTGTCCATGCTTCAGCGCCATAGAGGAGCACGGGCAAGATGAGCGTCCTATAGAGTGCAAGTTTTGTCGGTCGAGAGAGGTCTCTACTTCTCAATTGCCTACCGAGACCGTAGTAGCACCTGTTGGCAAGAGTAATCCTTCGCTTTATCTCAAATTTAGCAAATATATTACTTGAGCAAATATTAAGCCTAACATCAATAGAATTAAAAGAAAAATGATAAAGTTATGATGCAGTGAGTAAAAACATGAACTTTACATTTATTACACTGTGCGAAAAATTTGTTTTTTTTGCCGAGACCCATCCAAATTTGGATATAGACGTGAAACTAGAGATCATTTATAGTAATCTGGCATAGTCAGTTTTTCATTTTCTGGCCAAAAGTGCTTTTTAACATTTCAAATATTTTTATAAATATATGCGGTTGTGCAATGATGGAAATATGGGTATCAAATGAAAGACATCCTTTTAACTAAATTTTCAATTTTGAAGTTTCAGGACCAAAATATGTCAGGTAGGGAAAACATTTATCATACATCTAAATTTTGTTCTATTTCAAAGTTCCAGTCTAGAAAACACTTTTATTTTTAGGTGCATTTTTCGTGTCGAGTAGTTCAGAAATGTACAGAAATATTTTATAAATCCCAGTAGCAGTAGCTTACTGACAAGGAGCATAGAATTGCTTTCGTAAAAGAGTCTATCAAAGAAGAAAACCGGATTTCCGGGACGATGTGTTGTTATCTAACCAATAATTATAAAAATAATAATAATAACTGTAAATTTGTTTGACGTCTACAAAGTTTAATGAGGTTAAGTAATTGCTTAATTCGCACAAGTTTACAAGCAGACTCTAAGATTGCGATATTTCATTTTTAACTTAGAATTTTGTATTTGCATGCTTTGCACAAAATTTTAAGTTAATAAAAAAAAGTGACAAACAACCTTTCAACAACCATTGTGGAGCGCAAATATTTTTTTACAAGTTTCAGTTTTGAAAAACTTTAAATTTTTATATACAAGCTTCTCTCGGGGGCCCCCCGCAGCCCGGGTCGGTCCGCCCCTCCGCCCCCCCCGTTAAGCCGCTACTGCACTGGATATAATGAAAATATTTCTGTACATATTCTTACTGATATGCTTTTATGTAAAATAATCAGAAAATGCACCTAAGCGAATAGGCAGCTAAACGGAATGTACTGTACCTACATATAAAAAAGTGCCATTGATATATGGTGATATACGCTCATAAATAGTATTAACGGCCAAAAAACCGCTTTGGTATTTCTAGGTATGGAAAACTTCCGGTCTTTCTAGTGTTAAGTGTTCAATTGCTTCATAAGGCCAAGATTTATTATTTAATATTGCAAGATTAAATTTGAATTTAATATTTACGCCATGCTCAATTAGAACTCTGGCTTTTAGTGGAAGGTGGAACAATGTCAAATTAAAAAATAACACCAACACACTACTTATTGTCAAATTTGTGCACGTCACATTTGCATTTTTAACATTCCGACAGGAGCTAAGGCGATATGACATACAAATTTCGGCCCGACAACACCGATGCCGTCGTTATGGAGACAGTCAAAGCACAGATGAAATTGTTGTAATTAGTTTAAAAAGTTGGCGGGAAAGTTATCTCCGGCTCGGTGTTACATTCAATTACGCTCTACAATTGCCCGCTGCTCGTGAGTCGCGATGTATGACCGCCGTAGTCACATTCAGCGCACACAAAACTTTTGCAAACTTTTCGCGCGCAGCCAATTGAGTCGCTTAGCAGAATCATTAAATAAGAGTGTAAGGCCAAGGCCGAAGAACCATTTAACCATTCGCTACCGATATTTTCTGGGGAATACCAAAATTTCAAACTGCTCCACTTAGTTCTGTGTGTGGTCGTAATAACAACCTTCCACAAAGTCATAGAGAACTCACGTGAAGAACTCAAGCGGCAGCCGCAAACGAGTGGCAAGCTCAGCGCTTTAAAATTTAAGCGTTGTATAGGTTTAAGAGAAGATTTCTGACATCTCATAAAGAGAGCCTCCTGACTGTCCTTGTACCCTGGTGCTGTTGAATACCATCGCCGACATCGCAGACTAATTAACCTTCAGCAAGTTTCGTAAAATACTACTGAAACTTACTTAAATTCCACAATGCATGCGACGCTAAATACAAACCTGTGATAGCTACGCATGCATGCGTATGTGTGTATGGCTGTGTGTGCATCTAACTAAATGTGTATTAAAGAAGGTCAGCACTTTGCCACAACAATAGCATGTCCCCACTTGGTTCACCCGATTGCTACCCAATTAGCAAAATGCAATTCCTATAAACTTGCTTCAAACTTTCATTAGTGAAAACGACGTTGCCCAAAAGCGTACAATTGCGGAAACATTGAAAAACCATTTGGAAATAACTCAGTTCATATTAACCAAAATAAAAAAATGTTCAGATATTTTTGCAAACTCTAAATCAACGTAGGTTCAGATATAGTTCTTAATTCTTATTGTTTGTATTTACTTATAAAACGAATTAAGTAACTAACTGATGTTCCTATCGCCATCGTTTTATGGCAGCATTTAAGTGAAAAAAAAGAAAATATTTCCCAAACAGTTTGGAACGCATTTAAGAAGATTTTGGAATTAGTTGAATTAATAAGTTTACATCAATGTTTATTGGGTAGCTGCCGCATGCAAATGTGTGTTTGCATATGTGTGTGTACACCTTGCTCGCACATGTAGCAAACAGGAAGTGATTTTACTACGGCTCCCTTACAAAGCTCTTCTCGCCGCAGCGACGACATAATCTCCGGTGGAACTAGCCTGATGAGCGTCTGCCGCTGCCGCTTGTTGCGGTGTGGCCGCTCGGTGCGCATGATTTCGACCGTGGACGTGGGCCAAGGTTTGGCCATGCTAGTTCGAAGTCAAAGCCTCATGGCAGCGTGCGAAAGGGAGAAATCGGAGAGAGGACAAAATCGACCGCTGAAGCATTGTGTGTCCTCTGTTGTTGAGCAAGGCGCTTTGGGCTTGAGTGTGCGTGGGAGTGTGCATGCTCGGCCACTTGAAAGTGCCTACAATCCGGCATGACCGAACCAAATTTATGGTAAACGTATAAACCCAGCGGGAAATTTGAAGTATAGGAATGCATATTTGCTTGCAAGCTATGCATTACAACATGCATGAATTTTCTCACGGCGATGTCCTACGAAATGTAATGCTTCCCTTTTTTGCATTACCTGGGAGTATATGAAGACATGCATCCCAAAAACATGTACGTTTTCGTAAATCGCCTAGCATGTAGGAAATCGTACATTACTCGGTAATGCATAAAATGATCTACCAAAAACCTGTACACCCAAATTAAAATGTTTGTTATTTTGCTTTATGTTAGTTTTTATTTTTAAAGCAATTCAAGTTCAATAGATTACATATAAATACATACATTAAATATATATACATACATATATATAAGGCATTAAATATATATAATACATTAGACAAGTAAAAATGAAAAACTAAAATACACTCACTTCAATAAGATTCCTTTGCTTCTTTGTTCATCTTTGGACAGGCATTCCGAAAAAGGAAAATAAATCAATATTAAAAAAATCCAGTAAACAAAGTTGTTTTGTAAATTCATACTTACCAAAGTTGCTTTGAATATTTTTGTGAAAATGTCTTGTTTCCGTTAATCCACGGGGCTTCGTAAAATATGTATGAATACGCTGGGAGCTGCTAAAGATATATTAAAAAAGATGAATGAAATTAATTGTCTTTGCAAATGAAACCTTATTAAAACTCACCTCGTTTGATGCACCGATCCGCGCTTTTGCTGTCCCACCGATTTTTCTATCACAACTGAAGTTATTTTTCCGAACATCAATAGAAGCGACCTTTTCAAAGAAACAGTTTTTTATTCTAAGAAAGATTTCGCCGCTCTCTCAGAATTTCTTCGGAAGTTGCCATCTCTTTGGTATAAAAAGCAAAGCACAATTTGAAGAAACGAAAGCTATGCATTACACTCTCGCTTACGTGGTAATATATGTTTTCTATTTGGCTTTTATATACGAATTCGTTCATGAAAAACCTCATGCATTCCCAACTTTCCCGCTGGGTATGTATGTATAAATACATATATATATACATATAGTTACGGATTCATATTTAAAGGCATTGATACAAGCAAGCTTTTTCCTCTACACGTATGTATGGGGGTATGAACTTTGATGTGGTAAGCAATTTAATTGCATTTCTTATCAAACATTTTCAGTGCTGTTGCGCTGAAATTTGTAATTTTTGTCTCTTACTTGTATACAGTTTTACAATGAACAATTCTCAAGCTTTAAAGAACTAACCAAAGTATTTTTGTAAGTTGTTAAATTCTTTGTAAATTGAAAGATGCTTAAAAGCTTAGAAGCCAACGATCTTTTCATATTCCGATAGGCTTTTTTAAAAGTTCCAAAAATTCTAAAAATTTTGTATACGTTTTGAACATCTTTTACAGTTTGAAGTTAATTTTAGTAACGTTTTTTATCCCATAAGCCTTCTCAACCTTTCGTGCAAGTGCAACTCTGATGGCAACACAAAATTTAAGGCAATAAATAATTGTTCAATAATTTCCTTTACTCTCAAAACTTAACCAGCTATTGGGAACATACTGGCGGACAACATTTTTTTATGAACTCGTCGACGCGGACCCTTTAGGGAGCAGAGACCTCTCGATCAACAAAGCTTGCACCCTCGATTAGATAAGATTAGGTATGGGATTCGAGCAACAGCTGCCCGAGACACTGCGTCCAATGAGAACTATTGTGTCCAATCCCTTATTCCTTATTGGAGGAGTTCATCTCCCCAAATGCTGTCCAGGAACTCCTTGATTGTTCCCATATCGACAGACAGTTCTTTTTTCTGAATCAGTTCCCTTCTCAATATGCGCTTCCTTGCGCGTAAAAGTTATAATGAGCACGGATATTTCTTCATCGTCTATGCAGAATCTGCATAGTTCGCTATCTGTGATTCCCAAACGCGCTCTGTGCATTTTTAGCAGACAGTGCCCGCTCAGGATCCCTGTCATGAACCTAAGCTCCTTTCTGCTTAAGTCCAGAAGGTACTTGAATTTGCTTACCGAATAGGCCGGAAAGAATAAATTGGAACAGCGCTGTCCCACCGTGTTGGACCATTTGTGGTTAGCTCGTTTTAAGAATTCCTGTTTGACACAATGTCTGTAGAGAGATTTGCTGACACCTATGATCGGTTCAGGACCATACGGTCGTCTTGCGGCCCCCTCCTTTGCCAGTCTCTCCGCCTCATCATTACCATCGTGCCCACAGTACGCAGGGACCCAGTGTATTATCACTCGGTTATCCCTTGAAATGTCTTGGAGAACATTTGTTGTCTCCCAGACCAGTTTGGAGTCAAACGTCATCGAGCTCAGAGCCTTTATTGCAGCCTGACTGTCGGACATTATGACTATCCTCTTCCTTCTGATATTAAGAGTCAGTAATTTCCTAGCACACTCGTTTATTGCAAAGACCTCAGCCTGGAAGACTGTGGCCTTATCACCCAGACTGACTGTCAGCTGGGAGTTGGTATTGAATATACCCGCTCCCGTCCCACCCTCAGTATTAGAGCCATCGGTGTACCAGATAATATCGTCACACGTGAGACTGATTCTAATTTTCCCTGTGCGGTATATATGTATTGTAGTTTCTTCTGAAGAGGCGTTTCGGGGCATCAGATCCAGAGGCATCCAGAAGCCTCCATCTCGCCTCCTGTCCTTCAACAGAGACAAGTGACCGATTGCAAGTGCATCCCTTGGTATGAATCCACTATGCACCAGTTTGGGTGTGCTAATGGTTGCAGCCATTTGCACGTTCAGTTCCAGCGGCAGCATCTCTAATATAACATTCCGAGCTGCAGTTGGAGTAGTCCTGAGACACCCTGTTATACAGGTATTCGCCAGTCTTTGTAGTCTCTCTAGCTTAGTCACATTTGTTATTGCCGTGGTTTTCTTCCACCACACTATCGCCCCATAGGTGATTGTTGGCAGAACTAGTTACTAGGGAGTATGGCCCCTGAAGCCATTTCGGTCTCAGTCCCCAGTTTTTCCCACAGATTCTTTTACAGCACCAGAGGGCATTACCTGCTCTCTTAATAGTGCGGTTGACATGAGGTATCCAGTTGAATTTGCTATTGAGGATGACCCATAAAAACTTAACTTCGTTCGAGAAGTTCAGTTTCTTTCCAAAGATCATGATCTGTCTAAGGTCTACTTTCCTTTTAAGTTTAAAGGGGACTATAATTGTCTTGTCTGGATTCACCGAAAATTTCTGTCTGCACCAGTTTTCCACTAATTTCAGCGCGCTCTGAAGCAAGTCTGAGACGGTATGTCCATCTCTGCCTCTGACCACGATGACTAAGTCGTCCGCATATGCGATGACTTCATGTCCCTGCTCCACGAGAGAGCGGATTATTTCATCAACGACTACAGACCATAGCATTGGAGATAGCACCCCCCTTGAAGACATTTCCTTGCTGTTTTTGCTGATATCTCTGCCTCCCCTAAGCTGGACTGAATCACCCTGCTTTTCAGCATAGCCGAAAGCTTACACCTTACACTCCGGCGAAAACGGTGTTCTATAAGGTAGTTGAAGTCTAATTGCGAAAATGAAAACCGTGTACCGTGTGATTTCGCCAAGTAATTTGCAACTTGAGGGAAACACGGCCAATAGGGAGTGCAAAAGGACTAGCACCGAAGGTAGTAAATGAGGAACTGCATTTGCGCCAGGTGCTTTTTTGCCTCTTAAAAATAAATTTATATAATTTGCACCGTTGTCATAAAGTGACCAACTGAAAAGAAGTGAACGAATCCCAGGGGATTAGGTTAGGACCTTGGTGAACCTTTAAACTTAAAAGATACTTAAATATAGACTGTTCCCTTAAATCCATTTTATTTTATCCAAAACTGTAGGATTCTGCAGAGTTCCACTTCTCGCTTAAGTTTTTGAAGAATGGTGCTCCTAAGGTACATAGCCTTGTACGTACTAGGGCTGGACAGCTGTACAGAAAGTGTACAGGTGGTCTCTAGAGGTTTTGTGTCAGTCCGTAAAAAAGTACTATCTTCTAGAGCTGGAAAAACATCGATGTTTGTCCACATCGATGTGTCGATGTTTTTGGGAAACGAACATCGATGTATTTTTCCAATGGGGACTTTTTTGAAATACATTAAAACTTAAAATGTATTTAAAAATTTTAGCAATTCATTTGCCACTTTATTAAAGGAGTTTGTGTTAAAAAAATTATTCAATAAAAGAATTTAAAAACATCAAAAAGATAATTAAACTTATTAATGAACATTAATAACAAAATAAACATAAACAAAATAAACATAGCAAAATCTTATTTGACTATGGTCGAGATCCGTTCACTGCGGTTTTTAAATACCAGCATGTCCAAATTTGTTTTATAAGCTTTATAAATGCTATATGAATTTTTGTAGTTTTTTTTGTAGCTTCGCGCGCTCCTTTTAATAGTTATGGGAAAGTCGAGAAAAATATCGAACATCGGAAAAAAACATCGATGCTTGAAATAGATTTGAAAACATCGATGTTGGCTCCAGCCAACTATATTGCTATGGCCCGTTAAGTAAGATTTAGTGTCCAAAAAGGCCGCCATAGAAATATTTTTTTATAAGGGCCTGGATTCACCCTCTGCTTACTTCAATGCTCGCTGTAGTTCTCAGATATGCCGAAAGTTATAAGTCTGAAATTTAGTACAGCAACTTCTACTGTCTATTTAAGCTTCCTATCAAGTTTTCAATAAAAAAGTCGTACAGTGGCATCGATTCAGCAGCCATCCATTTCATAGAAAATCGATAAATTTTAGTAGGTACAGGTCTCCCTCGTATAACGCGGTGGTTACGTTCCAGGAAAATTCCGCGTTATGTGATTCGCGTTATAGAAGACTTAACTTTCATATAAATTTTAGGGTTATGTTCCAATAAGCTTTTTCCAAAATAAAATAGGTACTAAATTAAAGATGTATGTACATTCCAACTCAAAATCAAAATTCATACTTTATTTAAAAAATTAAAAAACATAATGAAAAAAAACTGTTTGTTTTAAATCGCATTATATCGAAAACGCGTTGTAGAAGTACCGCGCTATACGAGGGAGACCTGTATTTGTTATTTGGAAATGCTTTTTGTAAACAGGTGGGCGAACGAATTCCGCAGGTGACAACAACGAAGCAACACAACACTTCAAACTGTGCGCTGCTCAACGTGTCGAGTCAACGCACAGTAGGGAATTCATGCTGGAAAATGCTATTAATTCAAAAACAAAAATTTAAAACACAAAACTGTACTTCGTATCTGGTTAAAATAGATGCAATTTTGCATACTTGAGTGACAGAATATGTAGTTGTAAAATTATGTACCGTTTTTCTGCAATGATTTCTGAAAGTTGACATTTCTTTTCTAAGAAAATAAGAACAAATGAGCAGTAAAACAAATAAGAATAATCCGCCGATGTCATCCGGTGGAGAGGGGCAGCGACTGAGCTGGTCAGAGTGTTGAGCGGAGAAGGCTTCGGCTATTTCTTGTGATCGCAGCTTACTGATGTCCAGCTTTCTTTGCTAACTAGGTGCATACGAGCCAAGGCTACAACAACGTTGTAGTCTGAATGTTCGGCCATCGGAACGTTTCGTTTTTTACTTACTTATTAACTTAACTGGCCATAACAACCCGTTACCGGGTTACGGCCTGCTCTACCGCGTTGCGTGCGTCTTCTCCATTTGGTCACACCAACTGGTCTTTAACAGTCCATACAGGTCGTTGTTGCTTCTTTTCGTTTTTACCGATATTAAAAAAAATATGTACTGAAGTATACCCAAATATAATACATTTGTTTTAAGTTTTGGATATACAATTAATTAAAGCTAATAGTTAATAGTTATAAACCTAGTCGCCAGTTTTGGGCATCAATTACCCCACTGTGCGTCGAGCAGAAATCGAGGAATGAGAAACAGTTTTACCATCGCTGCTGTTTGTGGTAAATCTGCGTCCAAAGAAGACGCACAAAAAAACTCAAGACATTCACCACCGTGAACGCGTCGAACATGTACAACTAACTGTTGACTGTTGTCTGCGTATGTTGACGCAACCGAGTGTTGTATTTGAAGGGGCACAGCAAATACGCTTACTAAATAAATTCGTTTTATATTATTTATCAACAAGCAAATGCTATCAACGCCGGGAAGAAACGTGTCGTCAATTATTTATTGTTGTCTCAGTTGCAGTGCGAAATGGCAGCCGACGAATAGTGATGACCCTAACGACACCGTCGGCAGCAGCAAGGCGCCTAGATGTATGCCACATAATTTGAATGTGAAATCGCGCGGCGCTCTACGGTCGTCTCCGTTCTCTGCTGTGAGCGTTATCGAGCATCAGCCAGAAGCAACAACCGCAGTGCCGTCCGCCCAACTTCAATCTGCGTGATAGTCGCCCGCCCCCATTCCGCCCCTTTGCCGGCGACATTTTCACTTTCCGTCCATCGAGAAGCACATTCGGCTGCTACTCACACCTGTTGTCATTTTGTGCTTTGTTTGGTTATTGCTGTCGTTGGTGTTGTTGCGCACGCTTTTTTTGTCGCCCCCGTTGGTATCAAAAATGTATTGCCCGCTTGTTTGCCGAGTAATTTAATTTGGAGGCAAATTTGATTTTCGACTCGACACAAGGAGGCGTAGCTCTAGCGGGGCGGTGACGCTTCCGGAGGGCTTGCAATCAAGCGACAATTCTTGGTAAATCAAAAGGATATCGTCGATTCCAGTGCAATGTACTCATGATTATGCGCTGGACTGCACGAATTGTCGAGCTGGAAATGATCTTCTCACAAAAGGACTAATTGAATTGGCGGCACTATTTCGGCTCAAATCAATATCCAAGCAAATCAAGAAATAATGCGTTGGAAAAAATGTATTGGTTGAAAACTCAAACAACTCGCATACAGTGTACGCACAAAAATGTTGGCCCCATGTCCTTCACATCTGCAAAAATTGAGTTTGCGTCAACTTTGGCGGCTTTTTCGGGTGCGTTCAATTTCCGGCCGCTGCTGTGCATACTTTGTATGTACGTAATTCTCGCTCGCCTTTGGGTCACCGCCAGAAATAATTGGGATAACGGAAGCAGATGCCACGGTTACAAATCGCATTAAAGCTTAGCTTTTTGAAGCTCGACCGGCTGCGTGCACACGTTCCGCAAACACTTTGGAAATTAATCGTCGGCGGTTAAATGCGACGATTTTGCATGCGTTGCGGTGCTATCTGCGGCTGTAATTTATTTTAATGACTTTTAACACACACGCAGACAGAAAGCTGACGACCACTTTACAGTCTTCTCTGAATGATATCGAGAAGATCTGCATGTGAGCCCACTAATGAAAATTCCAAATTGGATTTTAATTATAAATTCTCGTATGTATGCAAAGGTGGTTGCTATAAGTATTTGGTCGCCTTAAAGTACGATTAAGGGAAGTCATTAAATTAATCACTTTAGTTCCCATTGAAGTAAATCCTAAACATACATCCGACTTTCACTGCCATTCCGGGTGGGTTCCATTTGAAGTGGTTATGGAGATCAAGTCTAAGATCCGCCAGAAGGTAAACTTAAACTCTGATTGAATGAATATATATGAGAAAATCTTCATTATTAACATACTTACACAAAGCGTGAACAGTGTTTTTTATTGTTAAAAAGTTAATTGGCCATTTTTTATTTTCGATAGAGATTAAGTTGGAAACGATACCACTTTACCGATAATGAGGTTACAGATAGATTCGTAATCGTTATTTTCAATTATCCGAGATTATCACTTGAGTGGGTCGAATCAACAAAATATTTCCCATACTATTAATTCGGCTCATTGGTCTTGGATTTGGTTTTCTAGACGTTGGCCTAGTTATGTAATCAAAATATTTTTTTGTGATGTAGCGACCTGTAAGTCAGAGCGGAATGGATAAACAATTGCCTTGCTGAAGGTTCACTTAAAACAATGAATTTTAATTTATCATTTCGAACAGTTTGAAGAGTCAGAGTCACGTTGCATAGGACTATTAAAAATTGTTTCCGCTGCCACGCCTATGATTGGTGACAAGGCAATTCAAAAGGGAATATTTCATTTTGTGATATACCACAATTTTTTTAGGTTAGATTATGGTGGCTCCACCTCCCTCTTAGGGAAGGAGGGATTAGGATAGGTGAGAAAATTTGCATTACCTGTGTGAATCAACGATCAATAAATCTGTATACATGAAATTGTTTGTCCTGTCTGTCCTGTCAGTCAATCAGCCAGACTGACTGATGTTTTTATTCATTTTTTTTTCTATTCATTTTAAACTTCGTGAAAATACTCGAAATCAAAAATAACTCTGCACGTATTTTCCAAATTTTTTGAAAATCAAAATTAAACAACACTTAAACCTGTTTTTCTCTTTTTTAATTGTTTTTAATTTTTTTTTTTAAACCAACAAAAGTTTGTATGGAGAAACATGATTGACCTCAAATATTCTGTTGAAAGCACTTCAAATGAGAAATACTTAGACAAGAATCTGAAAATTTTTTTATTTATCAGCCGGACCCTGCTAGTCTATCATAACTCTGTAATTCATACACTAAGCAAGAACTCAAAAGTAAACAAGTTGAAAAATAAGAACATTTACATGCTTCTTAAAAAAACAAAAAGAAGCCGTAAATTATTCAGAAAAATGTACATTTAACATCGAAGAGATCAAATTAACAAACTTTCAAAAAGTCGAATGGCGAGTCTCCGCTTCATTGCATGAGAGTGATGATGCTTTCATTTGAATGTCAAACAACACTGAAAACCGTATGTCGTTAATTCACGGTCCACTTCCGATTTCCACTCGAAAGCGAACAACTAAATAAATTACTTATTACAAATTTCTGCAGACCATATTCCGTAGAAAGCAGCTTCAAAGAAACGTTTAAAACCCGCAATTGTAATTTTTAAAGTCGAAGCTGCAAAATATTTCAATGCTCAATGCTTTAATGGCCTTTTTACGCCTGTCGCCGTCAGTTGCAAGTCGGCGAATGTCGTCCGTTTTCCCTCGGGTCCTGCTTGCAAGGCGCTTTCGTGTTGTTGTTGGTTCGATGTCTGCGTTGAATGCAATTGAATGCAATTGATCGACTCAATTGGAAACTCAATTGGCATCAAAATCCAACTCAATGAAGCAATCAGAGCAACTGCAAGAGCCGAAGCGAAAATGTCACAATCATATTTGCTAAAATACTGTCAGTTATTATTGTTGTACTTTATTCGAAAGGCGTATGAATTATTTGCATTTTATTTTGTTTTTTTCTTAAAAAATTTTACTGTAAGGAATAACGTCCCAAAGACAAAATGTATCGTAATTCGAGATTCTCAGTAGAGTTTTTAAATTTGAAAAACCATCCGATTTTTGTTTACTAAAATATGAGTTTTTCAATCAACCAACAAGTTTGATAAGGTAGAAAAGAATAATTGTGATATTGCTCTCACATAAAATACTTTCTTTGAAGACTGGTTCGGTTGAGGAACTAAGAAATTGAAATCAGATTCGCAAATAGGGGTAACTTTTTGTTTCAAATTACTGTGCAAAAAACCGGGTTTCACAATTTTTTTATCAATAAAAATCAACCTTGAAATAGTTAAGATATATTAAAAATTTGGTAGGCAAGTAAGAAATTCGTAGACTCAAAAAAGTATTCAAAAAATTACTTCAAAACAAAATCAACAAACCAATTTATCATAATAACCACTTTCGCAATTATCGCACAGATTTAACTGCACATTCAAATTCCAGCCAGTACACAAGTGATGCTTTTGCTGTACGATGAACAATGAACAACGAACTATTCCAGAAACAAAATTTCAAGCCGAAATTCAATTTTAATCCGTGCCAACACTTCTTTAATTGGCGGCAGAATTTTTCAATAAACCAGCCAGCTGCCTAGCGGTCACGGTGGGGACTTCAGAGCGGGAGGGGTTGGATTTTTTAAATTCATTTTCATTTTCATTGTTCACGTGTCATCGCATCGTTTCAGCAGCGACGTGAAATAACTTAAATGCGTAACAAGCAAATTGCACAGCAACAGCAAGTCATTCATTTTTGTCGAAAAATGTAGACGCACATCTGCTGAAATGAAAATAACCGCCGAAGCAACGTAAGCAAGAACAGAAACAAAAAATTACAAAAATGCGACAGAACGAAATGAAAATGTGTGACGGAAATGAGGAGAATGCGGAAAAAATTCCCTCATGCACCATTCCTCAGCGGCAGAACGGAACAGCACAGGAAGCGTGGCAGCGTTTGCGACGGCAGTTCTAATACGCCGCCACCCCCGCTGTTCTCCTTGCGCTCGCGTGCGACTCCCACTCGTAAAAGCGGCTATCTGTCCGGCTGTCGCTGATTGCCGGTATGCGTGCATACGTGCAAGCAACTGCGCCAGTCGTCCGCCGCCAGTGCTCCCGGCTGCCACTTGTTGGGCCGGATCATTGTTTGGCATTGACGAAGTTTCGCTGCTCGATGAATTGCAGCCGGCGCCTGCGTCATCGTCATTAGACGCGTCAACCGGCGTCACAGCTGCAGCAGCTACAACTTCGGCCTCGTGTCGGAAGGCGATCACGCCGCCAATAAGCTGGCAGCGTTGCGAGAGATTTTGGCTTCCAAAGCGCGTCGCGCCCCTGCCACGGTTTTGCGAATTTCCTATGTTCGCTTTTGGCGCTCGACAGCGGCTGCGGCAGCGGCAGCGACAGTCAACAAACTGCCGCAACTTTGTCCGCTGTGCAAGCGTGCGACTCGAATTAATGTTTGCTGCTTTCGAGTCAACGCTACCACAAAAACATATGTCAGCTTTGATGACTTTGGAGAACCAAACGCAGGAGAGAACTTAATTGGTGAAATTAATTGCCAGCAAACAAATTTACACTGTGAAGCAGACAAGCAATGACATTAATATTTAAAATTAAATTTCCAGATTTAATTCTACTTTTTCTAATATTACTCTGTATTAGAGAAAATATTTTATTTTCATGAATGGACTTAAATATTCCAATGTGATATTAAACATCTCTCGATATTGAAGCACAAGCACAACAACTAAGAAGCACTAGGATGCCACATTCAAGTCGCTATAAAATAAATCCCAGCACAACCTCGATCAATATGAAATCATGTTTTGGTCGCGACGCTCTCAAAACCTCGGAGATTCATCGTTGAGCGCATTCAAAGTTTGCAATAATGCGAAAACGTGCAATCATGAACAGTCATTTCGCAAATGCCGTCACTAAGTAAGCATCAGCGACCGAAAGAGAAATAATTTTAAAAAAAATTCCAACCTTTTCGCTCCGCTTGAGAGCACGCGGAGTGTGAAAAGCGTTCATTTGCAGGGCCGAAGAATATTGATTTAATGCATGTGCCACGGTACGCTCTATCAATAGACCGAATAACCTCTACTAGTTGTAAGTCCCGAAATTCGGGTGTAAACAAAAAACTACTATTTGGTTTATGTTATTAAAATTTAATGTATATTTTTTGCATTATAGTACTTCTTGAAATCCTACATTCGCCCAAATTTGTAAAAAGCCCAAAGCTTGAATTGGACTCTTAAGTATAACGTAAGAATAATAATGATCAAAACAAAACATAAAAATGCAAAATTTGGGACATAGCAACCACTGTTGCCAACTTAGTGCTTTTCGCACTAAATTTAGTGATTTTTGAAAATTTTCTGAAATAAAAAAGTTGGCAACCGTGCTCTCACCACATGCGTGTGCGGAACGTGTGGGTTCCATGCACGATTTTGTTTGTTTGCTTATTCCCATCTTCTCGCTCAAGCGCACAGCTTTCTGATTGGATTTGATAAACGTAAAGAGCAATGCTGTTTCCAATAGGGAAATTAATGCAACTTTCGATGCAAATATCTCCAGCGCGCACTTACACACATTTGCTCTTGCACCCGCAGCTTGCTGCACGTGGTCGTTTCGCGCTTTGTTCTACGCTTTCCAGTTTAGGATACCGGCCGGTAACGTGCCACCGATATTACAGGCAACTTTGTATGACCGGGTAGGTACATAGGTGACGTTGCCTCGATCTTGTGTCGGTACGAACGCACCCCTGCCGAATTGGCCCAAATGTGTGCACCGTTTTTCTCCGTCGTCAGTGACCTTTCGTAGCCAGAGCCGTCACTTCTAACGCGTGCCGCTGATTGCTTCGATGGTTGATTTAGACACCTTCTCCGACATCTGCGAATAATTGTGGGTGGAGCCTAATAGCCACCTTGAGTGCGATGTTCGGTATTACATAGTACCATGGGGCCTTGCTGTTACCGATATGTGCAAGCACACATGTATTTACATAAAAGTGCTTTTAAAGACGGCAACATGTGCCAAATAATTACGTACTACAAGTATATACAAAAATAGTTGTTGGAATATTTATTGTCCCCAGGCACATTTCGCGGTTCATCGTTAAAGTGCCAACATTTATCTAAAGTCGTGCTCAGTTGCGCGTTAAATTGAATTCCATAAATGAATTACAAATACAGGGTGGTGTCATAGTACGAGCAAGTGGTGAATTATGTGATAGGTTTTGTTTGGTTTTTTGGAAAATCCTGTGAATGCCAAATTTCAATTAATCATGAAATATTCACAACTTTACACGAATGGTGATCCACGACTCCCCTCTGTGGACATGACACACTGAATGCCTATCCAAAATTCATTTTAGTAACGAAAAGGAAATGTACACCAAATTGCTTTGCACGCACTTACTTTCGTAATAAGCCGACGAATTTTTGTTAAAATATCTCAAACACCAACGATCTAAAAACTAAGTTTTTGGACCAGAGTTTCCGAGAGAGACGCTTAGACTTGACAAGTGCTAATGGAAAATGTGTTCATTTCAACAGAAACATTTGACAGCAGTTACCAACTTTCATTTCTGTTTTCTTAGTGCGGCAGAGAATGACCTGCTCCACAAGTCCCCACTTTGCCCTTTTATATTAAAAACTAAATTAGTTAAAGTCCGTAAATTGAAATCATTCCTTTGTATTCTATCTGTTTTTTTTTTTAATAAACGGTTTCCTGGAAACAATGCATCAATCAATTCGGTGATATTTGACTCGTTTTTCGAGAACTAAAAAAATTGGTCAGTAGGAAAATTCTGTTTGGTCGAATTGTATCCTCAAAATCCGCTCCCCTTTCCACACAGATTTTCAATACCTATCTATACAAAACACAAATCGCCTCCTATGTACGCCACATTATGTAAATGTTCGCGAGTGATTAACGATGACGACTTGACTAAGCATTGCGGTGTGGGAGTCCAATGCTAGAACAGACGAATGCGGCGGGCACACCGCGGCGTGGTGCCAACAGGTTGCAAAGTCAAGCAGTTGAAAAATCAGGCATATTTATAGGCGCATTAAGCAATTTTCACGCGCACACAACGAGCCAGCGGCACATGGTGTGCCCCATTAGCACAACTTCAACCTTTACGTGCGAACGATGCGAGGCACGCGCTGCTCCATCCATCATGTGGCTGTGGTCTGCGCCTGTTACTGAAGTCGCGCACTACTCTGTCGACGACAAGGCGCAAAAGGCACACAAAACTACGGCGCAGCGGCGAATTGTGTGCAGCATTTGCACTTGTTGCACAGTTCTTATGGTGTAGAATCGAGAAGAAAGGGTTGCGAGAGGTTGGCTTCTTCCATGAGTTGACGCGGCCCATAGCAAGTTTTCAAATATGATACTTTGCTAGAATATTAAAACCTTGTATGAGAATTTTATGGACGACTGCTTACGAAAGTGAAAAATCTCACCGGCATTTACAGTACAGGTTGCTGGAAACATAAACAATATATTTTAGCAACGCAAGATAACAAAGATATGGCGTGTTTTTGAATTTAGCTTTGGTCAATAATGTGTTAAAAATATTTATAAAACATTTTATTTGAATTTTTATGAAATTTTTATAAATTTGTGCAAGTTTGTAATTTATATTTTTCAATCACAACAGCAGTCACTATGTCGAAATACACAACAAATATTTACCACCCAACTGTGACTCAGGTCCGAAAGGGGCCTGATGGCGGGTAGTATTTACTTACCCGCTACTTCGTTGCGCTAAAATGTAACTGACATTAAACAACTCTTCAATTTATTCAATTTATTTATGCAAACATTTAATTTAACGCAGCACTACAACAGCAACGTTTGTGGGAAACAAATCCATTCTCCATTCATCCCATTCGAAAAGTCTTCTTCGAGCTGAGCGGAATATCTCATGAATATTGATGTCGCCAAATAAATGTCTGCAACAATAACACATTAAGGCATGTTACCGCCAAGTCAACGAATCACTTTCACCAGACGGTGTACAGTGGGGCAATGGCAGCGTTTTAGCGATCGTTAACATAAGAACGTTGCTTGTTCTGTTTTATTTTCCTCGAATTAGACGTAACACCAATTAACTGTCTAATACATATATAAAGGGTGATTTTATGAGGGTTAAAACAATGATTTATTTAAAAAACAAAATTATTTGAAAATGCTATCATATACCGTGAATATTTGATTAATAAATAGATATTTTAGTCAAATTGTCACTTTGTCAGCTGAATTTTGCAAAACTTTTTCGAGCATATCTGGCCGTACATCTGATACGAGTATAACTTGCTCAACAATGACTTAACAAAGCCCCACAACAAATAATCAAGTGTTAAATCTCATGATCTCAGAGGTCAACAGTCCAAATGAAGGAATCACTTTTCCATTGATTTTTGGTTTCGATAAATTGACTCATTCACGTGACAGCGCCATCTTATTAAATCCAAGCTTGGTCCTGTTCGATGTTTTCTTGTTGATCAACAAGTGGTAACGTGTTCCAGTAACGTTAGCTCCTACATAATTTTGGGTGCATGTTTTTTGGGTGCAATGGTTAAGAAGAGAAAATTTGGCACGAAATTTATCAACTGTACGATAAATATATGCAAGCAATAATTCGAATGCGTTGTTGTGGCTTGAAGGCTTCTATGATAAAATAGTAAATTATAATGCATCAAACTTCAACCAAACACTGACAACTGGTTTGAATGTATTTCGTATCAAAACTCATTGCAAGTGAATTCCCAGTCTCGTAGGCAAAACCATATCACAAGTAAACCGATTTGAAAGAATAAAAAACACACTCGTCTTCCCACCTTAAGTCCTTCCTTCAAGTATTACGAGCCCATTGTCATTTTCGGTCTGCAAGAATTGCCACTTATTCCACTGCGCATACTGCGCAGTCTGGACGGAGTTTACGGTAATTCAATAAAACTCCGCAAGAAATCGCAAAAAAACCAAACGTTAAATCAACAACCATACGTGAATGTGGGAAGGAAGCCAAGAATGCCGACACAGCGTGACTGGCTGCGTACCAAACCTGTTAACTTTGACCTTCTACGCCAAGAGCCAAAGCGTCTCCATCAGCTGTTGAGCACTTTAATTTTTATTATACTTTAAATTTTCATGCTCACGAAATTGCTGAACGGTTCTTGCGTGAACATTCTCGTAAGTTTTCAGTTTAATGTTCGCGCAGACTGCAAAGCAAAATGGAATATTGCAATAATAATTCAAGATTTTCGCATGAAAATATAATATGAAAATTATTTCCAGTTGATTGGAAGCGTTTTATAAAATCCACGTCGAATTTAGTGGGTATTTCAGTAAGCTTTATTTATAACTTATACAATTGAACTGTTAAATGTACAAATATTGTCATTTACAACAGTGGAAATACAGTAGGTATGAACTTGAATTGCAGTCCTTTCACTTCAAAAGTTTATCCGTCTCAAAAAATGGCTGTGCAATACAAAACAAAACATAAAATCTTAAAGAAAAATGTCTTAATACGAAAATATTAAAGTTATCATAAAGCTTTAATAGAACAAGGCGCAAAATATTCTGTAACCGCACATTCTCCCCTCATTTACGGAATTTTATGCCAGCCAGCCTGTCAACCATAAAACCGTAGAAATGGCAAACTTGATAATACTTGGTGCCATCTTGATGGCTGTATGGGAAAATAGCCTCAGAGCGGCCGTAATGAGCACTCGGCTATTTAAGCTTTTGACAGACGGCTCGAGCCAAATATTGTATAAGCAGCCAAGATGCTTGTCTGACGATTTCATTGC
Source organism: Melieria crassipennis (assembly GCA_963668005.1). Taxonomy (NCBI): domain Eukaryota; kingdom Metazoa; phylum Arthropoda; class Insecta; order Diptera; family Ulidiidae; genus Melieria; species Melieria crassipennis. Next base: position 30,744,897 of record OY764963.1, on the reverse strand, counting down.
GTTAACGATTCAGTTAAATTGCAGTCTCAGCCAGCAGTCACAACGACGCTGTTCGGCATGTCGGCATGGTCGGCATGTTTAATCTTAGAAAACAATAAAAGACTGATTTTGGTCGCATGCCGAAGAATGACTCTGTCGTTGAAGTTATTCTTCGCTTAAATTAAAATTATTAAAAACTAAGTAATGTCCCGAGCGAGTTTAAACTTTTTATTTAATTAATTTAAAACTCTGCACAAATGTACGTATGTATGTATAATATAGGATAGAATATTAGAATAAAATAATAGAATATTGGGGGAAAAGAACCAATTCAACTCAAATGCAACTATGTAATTATAAAAGCTTCACAGAATTGCAAGTTTTATCGGTTGCGAGAGGTCACCAAAATAGCACAAGTTGGCAAGAGTTATACTTCGACTAACCTTCAGGCTGACATCATTTTTGGTGTTGGACAAGGTGGATGAACTTGTCGACTACTTTTCGGTGTAAATCGCTCAACCTTTAAACGAGTGAGTGTGTAAACCTGAGATGGGGCGGATATCAATTTGTGAATACAGTTGCAAATTGTTTATGCGGTGGCGGATACAAGTGCCGCCGTATTTTGTTAACACATTATTTGGAAAAATATTTTGTTTTTCGCAATATTGGCCAATAAATGAATTGATCAAAAAGTGCATATTATGTGTCTGTACATTCTCTCTTTAACACTTATTCTATGAGCACAATAACCACAAAAAAGCAGAGACTTTTTATTGGGTGTCTGATTCAAGTATCCTAGCACAGAAAGACTCATTTGACTTGAGTGCATGTTCACTGGTATTGACCGCTTCGACCTCTGCATTCGTCAGTCTGATTACGGCCGCAGTCGTAAAAAAAGCACTTTTGGGTTGTTGTTGAAGGAAGGGGGAATTTAATTTTATTGACACTGAATTTGAATTTAAAAAGAAAAAGTGTCTTCTCAGGGTCAAACAAATTGAATTATATATCGAATTTCAACTGAGCATTAAACGGTAAAACGTAAGCACACAAAAGGTTCCATTGCAAATTACTATTAACAACGACTCAAACGGAAAGGATTACAGCTTTAGCCATGTTTAATACTAAAATACTTGAAGGTTAAAGTTTTATTTTGACGCATCGTCCAGGTCGACTGCAAAGCCGAAAGCCAAACATCGCCACGCAGGCCAAGACCTGCTCGCATCGATTTGCATGCAACAACAGTGTGCAAACAGCGCGAATGCGGTGGTCGCTCCTCGCCGCCGCACTTGGCTTAAATCATTTTGCATAATACCGCAAATATTGTTGCTGTACGGCAAATGCCAGCTGGGCATTTGAGGACGACAGATAATAGCTGAGCAGTCGGCAGATCCCACCCCAGACGCAGCTGGGAAATGAAGAAAGATGGGCGGAATAAAGGAAACAAGCAGGTGAAACAATGAATGACGCGCAAACAAACGAGCTGCGAATAATAATGAACAACAAGCTAAACCTTGACATCTTTTCATAGATGGCGGGGGGATTGAGCGCAGACCAGGATATTTCAATTTCACCGAAGCTTTCTATAGTACTCGACGTAATGTAATTTCTGAAATGTGCACCCAAAAAATCTTAAAGTTTAAAACGTTTGCTTCTGCGGAGGAATTATTTAATTTTATTGAGTCCACTCAACTAACTTTATTACTCACTAGCCGGGTCAGGCGACTTGGAACAAATGTAGTATAGCGAACCCTCATGAAAAAAATACAAAAATTGGGCTATATAGAGCTTATTTTCGTGAAACTAACAAACTGAAAATGTTGCCTGGGAAACGCCTACAAAAGGCGTGGCTTGGGGTCAAAGTTCAAAGTTGTTGTCAACAAAACTCAATAAATTTCCAATTGATTTACAAGATTTGGGTATCAAGCGAAATGCCTTTTTCATACCTTTCTATTACGATATGTACGACATTAGATACGTAATATGTACTAATAAGAAGTTTTAAGCGAAAAATTTTGTTTTTTAAACAAATTTTTGAAAAACGGATTTTTGTCTCGTAAAAATTTATTATTAACGTACAATAGGTTTGTTGCCATATTGTAGCCTTTAGAATTGCCTTTACAACGAAATATAAAAATTTATACTTTTGTTTTTTCTGAATATATTTTTTTCATTTTTTCTAACTTGACTCTGGGTCCAAAGCTATTTGATATTCACCTTCGCCATCACTTTCGGGCAATGAGGGCAAACAAAGTACCAAAGTTCTTACAGTATTTTTGTATTCAAATCCTGTGATTGTAAAAGATCGCGCCTAAGCAATAATCTTCATAAGCGCCATTTCAATATTGCAAAAAATGGTTTTAACTCAATTTAAAGTTAAATATAAAAGCAAAAATACAAAAAATTCAAATGTTTTATATTTCATTATAAAGGGAATTCCACAGGCTATAATATGATAACAAATTTATTATAACTTCATAATGGGGGTTTTCGAGAAAAAAATCCGTTTTTAAAAATTTTATATAAAAAAAAAATCTTTTTTGCTTATAACTTCTTATTAGTACATATCATGTATCTAATGTTGCCAAGGTATGGAAAAGACTTTTCGTTTGATATCAATATTGTGTAAATCGATTAAGAATTGATTGAGTTATTTTGATAAAAACTTTGAACTTTGACTTCGAGCCACCTCTGTTGTGCGCATTTCCCAGGCAAAATTTTAAGCTCGTTAGATTCAGGAGTCAAACCACTATGTAATTGCATATTTATTTATTTTTTCACGAGGGTTCGCTTTCAATTTCACTTTCAAGCGGCAAATATTTGACTGGGTTTTTCGTTCTGAACAAGTTACGTTATGTTGCTGATTGTAGCTTGAATTTGGAAGAACTTCTGGGTTTGCAATTTCAAACTAAAATATCGATGACAAATATTCACTTTCGCATCGAGGTCATGGTATCAAGTAATAGTATCGGGGAAATGTATTGATACCACACAGTTTTAAACTCCCTATGTAAAAACGAAGGTTTAATACGGAATTAAAATTGCTTTGTATTTAAATTACTTACATTTATCTAAAATTTTATAAAAATTACAACAAAGAATCAAAAATTTAATTGAATTAAATTTCAAATAGGTATGTATTTATAGAGTAAAAACTTTTATTTAGGGTGAAGTTCAAGTGGTTGCTTGCACATGTCAGCACATTTTGGCCAATTAAAAAAGGTTTAAAAAGTAAAATCAAGTTCTCAAAAGTAATTTCAAAATTCTAATATTTAGTTTTTCTAGGCGATCTTCAGTCATAGAACGATTCAGTTGGCCTTCTAGCGAATTCGGTATATCAGAAATTTAAATGTTTACTTCATATCGTCTCATGTGGTTCAGTTTTCAGATTTTCCGTGCTTTCAACAAGGATTACGTTAATGAACTTTAAGATTTCCACGCTGCTGTATAATTCTCCATGAATTTTCTTATACTTGAGACGTAAACCTAAAAAATTAATTTCGTATATGCACATTCTTCTCACAGTTTTTTGAATATTTTTTAATAAACTTAGTTTGGTCAAGCAGGGCAGACCTTAGCGAAAGTGACTGGAGAACGTTCGTACGGCTCGTCTCGCGATTTATCCCTTGGAATGAGTATCTCGGCCCAATCCGGGCCAGAGACTCTGCTGTTTGCGACATGTATTTACTTGAAGAATGTTAAATGTGTTGAACATTTCCTAATTAGCTACCCAACTTCTGAATGACCCAAGAGTTAATGACTCGACAAGATGACCATAACAAAACTTAAACTTTCGGATCCCACTATCCGAGATTCAGAATTTCTGAGAACATCATAGTGGTTATTCACACGTAATGCGAGGCGCGATAGCCCTCTCCTCTCGCCAGCTTTAGTGTTTTCTAGCGAGTACCCGCACGCAATAATAATAATGAACTAAAATACCTCCGTGTAGGTGTATATATGTACCATGTGCTCAGTACCGCCCCCTCTTCCCATTTTCATCCCATTCATGGTGTAAATTGCTCTTTTCGTTCTCCGCTTGAATGAACCATAAAAACAGGCCACTCAAAGTTACAGCATTGTGTGCTTTCTGCTCTTTTATCTTCACACTTGCCCACTTACGTACTTAGAGTACCTATTTAGATGGTGGCACACATACTAACACACACACATCTCAAATTACACAGCTATTACATAAATGTATAGTTGAATGTTTGTAGTGTGCGAATGACCTTTGCGGACATTAGCTGCTACCTGTGAAAGCTATTCACACCGCTAAATGTTTGTTCTTGAGGTAAAAGCAATTTTAAAAAATTATTGGTATTGACCTTTCTTGTAAGTAGTCGACTGGAGTAATTGTGCACGCCGGTTTCGGGTCAACATGTGTGCGTCACTTTTGTATCGGAGAAGGCATTCTATAACAGAGCGTAAAATCTGGGATCGAGATCACCGAAACGTTGACTTAGTTATGTCTGTTCGTCCGTCTCTCTACCGAACGACTGATATGCAAAACACTATTATTTTCAAAAGTGTTAGTAGGAAATTTTGTGTGGAGTGGAGTCATTTGTTCACAAAAATGGTATCCTCAAAATATGGCAAATTTACTTTCCAATAGGAACGAATGCTTTTACAATTTTAAAATTTTTGTCATACATATGTAATTACCTAAACTTTTAAATGTTCTAATGTTAATGTTTTTTTTGTTGAAAATATGACAAACATTAGCTAGAACAACTGAACATTAAGTACGTTTCAGAAACCCAGTTAACCGAAAAATACGGTAACTTATAACTGTACTTTGACCCTATCCAATGTAAACAACGCAGCCATTTCATTTCATTCGATTACCAACACATTTCTGCGCTCCAAAATTTTTTAAAACTTTCTGCTATGATATTCCATTCGCATTTTCAATAAGCGTGCGTACTTCTACAGCGTATCTACATACATATTACTTGAGTATGTGCCCTGCAACTGTCCACAAATTGCAGCTTTCAGACTGATTACCTATGAATAAATTATATTACAATTAAATACATTCAAACAAAACACGTTCAAAGGCACGACGAATTTGGCTCCCGTTTGCGCCAAATAAAACCAACCCAGTGTGACCGCACCCAAATTCATAAATGCCGAAAGTAATTAAGCCAAAACTGTCAAAAGTAATTATGGGGTACTTAACTCAAGTCAATGCGACGCTCTGTGCTGTTCTAAGAATTTCACACATCTGAAATGTTTGCTTCTGATGATGAATACACACAATAATGAGCATATTCACACTTCGTGGATTCGGTTTCACGTTCACATTGTATTTATAAAGTGCAAAATAACCCACCAGCACTGTAAAATCTCGATGATGAAAGATCTTTCCATATTGGACACCAAGTAGAACAGAGTCTAAGGCGCTTTTTACGTTTGCAAAAGCGATTTTTAGCAAACTTTTTGATTGTAACTCTAATTTTTACTTTTTTTAATTCTTTAAATTAATTTGAATTTTTAAATTAACTTTTTTTAATTTGAGGTTTAAGTTTAAATCTCATGTCGATGTTAATATTGTTATTATTTTTAATTGGAATTTGATTTTGAATTTGAATTTGAGTTTGATTTCTTTCATTTGCTGTATTATGGGAAATATGAGCTACATCTGAATTACAGTTTTCGAGATATTATCAACAAACAAATCGCTACGTATAAAAGCGACTACTTTGTATTTGTTTGTGCTTGTCCTTTTATAATTTAAGGAACTAATTGACCGATTGAGCTAAATCTTTGACATAATAGGTCTACTGGCAGGTTTCTGAATGTTTTTTGTTTGTAATTAATGAGGGGGCGTGGCACAGTGGGGTGTCCCCATATATCGCATGGCCGAAAATAGTAAACGTGGTTTAATTTTCACCAAATTGTTTAGCCTAATTAAGAAAAATACGAAAACTTGTGAAATTTGGACTACTGCCACGCCCACCCACCCCCCTATTGAAAAATATTTTTAATTCGATAACTTGGCCACTATTAACACTAAAAAGATAAAATTTTATACAAAATTTCATTAGGGTATAATCTATAATTCTACCAAAAATGGGTAATCTACCACGCCTACTTTAAAAGTTCGTATAAGACTCAAATGAATTAATCGCTACATGTGTATATTTTGGCATTTTTTTTTTCAGTTTTCGAACTTTTTGGTGTTGGCCCCTCTTCAATTCGCTCCTAAGTTTATTTTCCACAAGTATAGGGTGTTTTTTTTAGAGGTTTGTTTTTCGAATAGAGATAAAACTGGCATGTTGTGGTCAAATCTGGCAACTCGAATGTCATTTATGTTCAGTTTGGTTTGCCATTTCATCATGAACAGGTTGACAAAAGAACAACGCTTGCAAATCGTGCAAATTTATTTCGAAAATAATGGTTCAGTTCGCGAAGTTTACCGCAAGCTCCGTCCATTTTATGGTCGACATAATCGTCCATCAGAGCAATTAATTCGGTTAACTATGGGTCGTTTTCGCACTACGTTTACTCTATGTGATGATACGCATCCGCAGAGACGTCGAACAGTGCGCACCGAAGAAACAATTGCCGCTGTAGAGCAAAATGTTGAAGAGGACCCAGTCAGAAGAGGAGTCAGTTACCGTTAATGGAGACCGGTATAGAGCCATGATAACCGACTATTTTGTTCCCGAATTGGATGGCATGAATGTGGATGAGTTGTGGTTCCAACAAGACGGCGCTACATGCCACACAGCGCACGTCACAATCGATTTATTGAAGGAAATATTCGATGAGCGCATAATTTCGCGGAATGGACCTGTCAATTGGCCACCAAGATCGTGTGATTTGACACCATTGGATTATTTTCTTTGGGGATATGTGAAGTCGCTCGTCTACGCTAACAAACCAGAAACGTTAGGGGACTTGGAAGCCAACATTCGTGGCGTTATTGCCGACATACGGCCCCAACTGCTCGAAAAACTGGTTGAAAATTGGACCTGTAGAATTGGCTTTATTCGAGCCAGCCGCGGCGGCCACATGCCCGAAATCATATTTAAACATTAATGGCATAAAATTATCCTTCCAATAAAGCCAAATTGATGGACATTAAAACGATTTTCTTGTGCTTTATTTCAATTCGAAGTTCTATACCTCTAAAAAAACACCCGATATTTGCATGCAGTTGTGGTGCCAGCCGGTCGAGTTAAATTACGCGGCGGCAGCTACACATAAAACAGCTCACGAATTTGTACAAGAGGTGCCACTATAAAAAAATTAATTACATGTGGAGCTGCAAGCCTCTGCAGCTGAAACTTTGCAAATGTGTTCTACATACTTGTAATTCAGTGAAACAATTGAATTTGAAAGCCTCCTTAGGCCTTTTTGAGATATTCGCTTTTGAAGTTTGCACTTAAAAAGCGAGGGCTCAAAATGGCTCTACGTTCAAATAACGACAGTTAGCGAACAGTAATAACCAAAACAAAAACAAAAGCATTAGCAGACTGTAAAAACCTAAAACATAAAATAAAAAATCAGGTATATTAAAAAAATAACTGTAACCATAAGAAAAAACATCTTTAGTTTCGCAAGGTTAAATTTTTATTTTTCCTTAAATTTGTGTATAGGCAATAAATAAAATTTAAAACCTTCGTGAGACTACAAAACTTTAAATTTTTTTAAAATTCCTTTTGATATAGGTTACTTGGAGATTTGGCTTCGATCGTGCTTACTTGTTTTTTCGAAATAAAGATTTGGTTTTTTTTATTTTTGGCCACGGACGCCCCACTGTGTGTGGTAACGCCAATACAACTCTTATTTTGCGCATGGAATCGTCCCTAGAAATCATCGTTTCCACGTTCGCAACCCAAATGTAACTTTAGAACCATAAATCACGCATCAATGACTCTGAATGTTTTTGACAAGGAGAATGGAGCGGACATTGAGCAAAAGACATGTCACATTTAGCCCGCACAAGCCAATGTTTAAATAAGCAATAGAATAGCATCAGGACTATGAATTGTACAGCGTCGAAGCCGAAAATATGTGTTGGAGCATTCCACAAGCGAGACACCTTCATTATGCAAATACGACCTTTTTATGTCCAAACACAATATTATAAAAAATATCAATTACCCACAAGTTTAAAACTACAAAAATCAAAAACACACAGAAACCTTTCAGAGTTATTGTTTTGTGATAGATTACAAAAAAAAACAGAAAATGTATTCTGCCTTTCAATATTTTAAGTATTGTTTTTTTTACTTGCAGTCGAAATGACCACATTTGGTCTTTCCTTTCCACTGATATCCCCAAAAGTACACATCTGATTTGGATAATTTTTCATACAATTGTAAAACCCAATTCAAAAGAAGTGACGAAAGCAAAAGTGGATAGCAGAAAATTCAGTCATTTAAAAATGCAAAAATTAGTCAAAATGACTGCAATAGTTAAAAAAAAAACAAACAAATTGTTGCAAAAATGCGAACTAAATTTTTCGCTATAATATTTTGCAAGCGTCTAAAACAAAAAAAAAATAATTGGTTAAAATTTAGGAAATATGTATACCAATGATGAATAAGTCCTGGAATTGCAAAAGTTAGATGGGATTTGTTGTTTGTCTCATCTTTAGATTTCCTGTTGATATTTGCTCCAAAAAAAGTGTGTTGACTATTTGAGAAATCAAAACAACGTTTGCCGTAGCTCATTGGTTAGTCCGGTTGATCATTAGTCTTGGGGTCGTACGTACGTGCCTCGACAGCAGAAAACAAAACGCAGGCAATAGCAAACTACTGAGAGTAAACATTTTTCAAAGTTCAGCAGTAATTTGGACCCCAATCGCTGATACGCCTTGTTTAACCAATTACAGTGAAACATGCTTAAGTGCCTCCGACTCCGTTTAAGTAACCAACATTTGTGGGCACTATGCGCTATGTAACTACGTTTAGTTTAGTTTAGTTCAAACCGCTTAAGTACCTCAAGATTGCATTAATAGGTGAGGTACTTAAGCGGGTTTTACTGTATTAACGGCTTTGTTTACCCAAAGGAGTGCAAACTGCAGTTGCAGCACGAAGGTTCGGTACTGCAACATCAGTTGCACTCATACCAACAATGATGGCTATTTAAATTGGCTGCAAATAATGCAAAGCCTTTTCTAATTTTCGTTGAGAAAATGATTTGCAAAAACCATTCAGCTGCAGTAAAGGCGACGGCGATGGCCGGTCGACGCAGTCGTCTAGAATTACTTCACAGTAATGGAGTTATCGCTTCAGCAACCTGCCAGAGGCAGCGCCAACTACTTAATTGCAATTATCGCTGCTTGGGTGCACAAAATGATAAGTAGTTCGGCAAGATGCCGCTGCTCGGCGCGCCCAACTGAAGCACACAAGCAGGACACATAGCATAATATAGTCAAATTGCCGGAATGATTGCGGACATTGCAAGTGCTGCAGAACGATGATACAAGATAAACGATGAGTGAAACGTGCAAACGAAGAATAGTAAAAATTTCAACAAGATTAACTGCTCAATGAATCATAACAAATTTCTGTTATATTGAAAACATATTTTAGCGGCCTTTGCGTCGCTAAAGTGTCGTCGCTGCGCGCAGTGGTCGCCGTGCATGAAATTGTGTGCCTTGCGGACAGAGGCCGCAATGTTTGTGTATCACAGCATCACGCGACGAACCAATGCAAACACCTTTACCAAGCCGGCAAACAAACGCAAACGCCAGGGATGTGCTAAACATTTTACGAGTTATCCGCATCCGCATTCTTTAAACATCCGCATCTGCCTACGCGTCTACCATGTCTTCTTCGCCTAACTTTTCTTCTTTTTCTTATCCTGCGCGAACACTTGAGCTTCTGCAACCTCTAATTACATAAATTTGTGCAAGGGTTCCTTTGAAAAGGGCTTCGTGATGAGGATGAGGATGACGTTGGAGTTTGCCAAATAATTGATTTGCCCCTGTCTAGTCTAAACTGACTATAGTATGTTAGTTGTACGGGCACGATTGAGTTTCTTCAATCGCTTGCGTTATGAAACACTTTTGAATGACGCCCAACAAATTATTTTGTAGCCACAAATTATTTGTATGCGCAAATTTATTAACTTTATAATTGGCTTTTCAAACTTAATTCGAGAAAAAGCTTTCTTTGTATTCTTTTATTGTTTTCTGCTGAAACAGCACTGTTTGGCAAATGTGGTTTCAAATTGTATTGAGCTCAAAAGTTTTGTACGGAACTCCCAAATTGTAATCCTTTCTGCTGCTTCAAACATATAAAGTATGTATTCAAAAACTCAGATTTGTTATTGTTTGTGTTAGCAGAGCGTTTCGGAACAGAGCGTTACAAAAATAAAATGAAAGGACAGTAAGGACAGTACATACTACTGTGTACAAAGAATACCCGGAATTCGATTTCTTCCATTATCGTGGTGTTGTGCATTATGAGTTCCTTCCGCCGGGCCAAACTGTCAACAAAGAATATTACTTGAGCGTTATGCGGCGTTTGCGTGAAGCTATTCGCAAAAAGAGGCCGGATTTATGGAGAGACAACTCTTGGTTTTTGCATCACGATAATGCACCATCTCACACGGCATTGGTTCTTCGTGAGCATTTCGCCAACTCATATCGTTCCACAGCCACCGTATTCGCCTGATTTAGCTCCTTGTGACTTCTGGCTATTCTCCAAACTCAAAAGACCACTTCGAGGACACCGTTTTGAATCGGTTGAAGAGATTCAACGTGAATCGCCGCGCGCATTGAAGGCCATACCGGAAGGTGACTATTTGGCATGCTTCGAAGATTGGAAAGTCCGTTGGCATAAGCGCATTGCATCGGGGGGGGACTACTTTGAAGGCGATGAAATTGATTTGGAAGAATAAATAAAGATTTTTTGAATTATAAACAAATTCCGGGTATTCTTTGTACACAGTAGTATAATAATTGCAGAGGATTTTCATATTCGACTACTCGATAATGTTGAGAAGTGGCAATATGTTTCTGGACGCGAAATCCGATGCAAAGTTATTGGACGTAGACACAGGAGTTACATACATGTCATCAGTCCTTTTTTAGTTGATCCAAAAATGGTCAACGAATGACGTGTTATGGAATCAACTTGCTGGAATGAATACGATTTTTGAAACCAGTACTAAGCATAGAAGGGGCCATATGCTCCCAGGAGGAGTGTTAAAGGTGGAAGCAATATGAAATAATAATAATGCTTATAAATCAGTAATTTTTTCTGCATCCGAAGCTGCAAAATGACATCCGGCCACATCCCTAGCACACACGCCCGCACCACATCTGCGGCGTGCACCTGCCGCTGAGTGCAAGGGAAATCATTCATCAATATTGAAATTGGTGTTAAATTGCCTGTCACGAAAAAACAATAGTGGGAGAGGACCACACGTACGGGTAAACGATAATAATGACTCTGCCAGTTGGCCATAATTACGGCGTGGAGCAGAGCAAAGCACAGCACAGCGACGAGGCAGCGCAGCACCGAGCGACTGGCGCACTTGAACAGTGTTGCCGTTTTGGCAATTTTTTTGTTAGATATGTTTTAAATTGTTTCGGTTATTTGGCTATCTCAATTGTTTATATTTAAGAATGTTGAACACTGACACTGCGACATGTTTCTTAAATATAAGAAAAGGGAAAAGTGAGTAAATACTTCAATCCTACTTTTCCTAAAAATGTTCGTTACTGTTAAAAGCGTAACAAATGATAATAAACATTTTGGTTATTTTTGTTACAATGTGGTTATTTCAATTATTGTTTTGATTTGTTGTTGTTGTGGCAACGCTGCACCCGAGTGCTGCCCCTCATAGGTGATGTTTGTGTGTGTAATAATTAACGAAACTATGTACCGTTTCAGTGGGGAATGCGATGATTGATAGCAGCAGTAAAATTGGCGACTTTCTGGGCATATCGTTCCGAATTTGAGTAAATCCCGCGCCGAAAACGGGTAACGATTTGTGCCTAATGCTCCAAACACATAGACGGCGGCAGCAACACGGCCACGCGACCACAAGATGGCGTTGGCTTCAATGGTCGCGGTGTAGTTGGCAACGTGATTACAATGATGGCGGCGGCAGCAGCACAACAATCATATGTTTCGTGACGCTTGAATTTTAATTTTTGTATACCAATTGCTTTGGTTTTGTCGCCTACGAAATAGAGACTAGCTCTAAACTTGGCGACAGCGACATCTGTGTTTGGTGTTGGTGTTGTCGTGCTGTCGTCAAAATAATCGTTCCCATACGATTGTTCTGATTCTATATTTTGACAGATGCAGTTGTGTCGCTGCCGTCGTCCATGTGTTCGGGGCATAATGTCAGCGCTGCCATACTACAGTCGAATGGCGTTGAAGAATTTGTGGTCGAGTTTACGAGTCCGGCCCGGTTATTGGTTTCGTTGCTTTGCCTACTTCGTTGTCTACTCGGCGTGAACTGGTGATGTAACCGCTCATATGTACGATGGAACAGAAAACATTGGATGTGCCACGCCACCTGCAAACTTGGCGAAATATTTTACGCCGCCAAACGGGTGGCCGGCCGAAAATTCAAAGGCAATGGCGCCTTTTGCAACGGAAAGCCAACGAAACCGCTGCATGCTTACCTTATCTGCTCTTTTATTGTGCAATCCGCTCGTGGCAGCAAGCGCACTGTGCTTGCTGCCACGTCAAATAGCGCAGCAGGTTGCGGGCGACCCACGTTGGGAAAAAACAGGCAAAAACGCTCGCATCGCCTGTTTTGAGCTCTAGAATCTATAGTTTTTGCACTAGAGAACTGAAATTTCGTTATTATCTTCAGAATTCTTCAGAGAATTGTATGGTGTAATTTCTTTTTAATTTCCCTTACCAGGAGCTGGTACCCTACAGTCGGAAGTTAAGAGTTTTAAAAACATGCATAATCAGAAGCAAAAAAAAGGTCAATATTTTGATAACTGATTCTCGTAGAAGATCAAAAATAAAGTTACACGTGTTTTAGCGTTTTTTAATTTGAGCACTTTTTCACAGCACGGTTTAAGGTTTCCGAATGTATAACGAAAAATTTAATAACTTGGGAAATAAAAAAGATAAAGGATTGAATTTTCGCATAACGGTTTCCCATAAGTAGAAGATGATTCATTCCAAAAATGAAAAAAATTCGCCCACGGCCACGCCTACTCTCCATACAGACTTTATTTTTAACAATATTAAAATAAGCTAAAATTTTGTTGTCATGCATTAAAATGTTCTTGAGAGACACTTAGCCCACTTTTATAAAAGTAGGCAAACTCTTTCTAAAAAAATCTAAACTATTCATTTACTTTTATACTTGTATAGCACGGAAAAGGTTAACTGACAAGTATAACTTTCCTCACTAAAAGTTAAAATAATGACTTATTATGTATATCAAGGGGTTAAAGAGGCATGTCACACCTATTTCCAGACAAAAATATCCCTAAACGGACGGTAAATATTTAAAAGTTTATATTTTGAAAAATATCTTTATATGGCAACCCTGTCAAAAAATGGGCAAACCACGCCCATTTTAGGCAATATGTTGTTCTCATGATTTCCAAAGTGTTTGTACGAAATTTCAGTTTCGTGTCTCAATTTTTTTGAGAGCTATTATGAATACCTTCCATCAGACAGACGAATTGGAAGACATATTAACAGACGGACATAGATAAATCAATGCGATGTATACATACATATCCCAATTCTATATATTTAAATACATATTTATTCCTTTCAACACCAGCCGTGCTGGTGTTCATACGTTGTAGTTTTGCTCACCAATTAAAAATATATCGTTGCTCACCAGAACTGAGTACAAAAAGTGCTTGGGTTGGCATGCGAAAATTGCTCGCATTCATTTAGTCGCAGAATGTCGCAGATGAGTTTGGTACCATCATTTAGCTGAATGTCCCACCTAATCAGTGTATACGTATTTTGTGGAATGCTGTGGAATCTCAAAAGTTACAGTCCAGAGAAAATCCCGATTTTTCTCATTTTTATCAAAAAATTAGGCAAAGGTTAGATATATTTTTTTGTCAAAATAAACATTTTTTAAATACATTTTTTTGATATATTAATTGCTTGAATATCATAACCCCACATGTGAAAAATTATGGGATTTCATTAAAAAATATAGATTCTACGGGCATCTGAAGACAGCCTTGTTAACGATATTGTGCTAGAAGTGAAAATAATATAATAAAACGTTCAACTTTGAAAGGCCGTAAAGTCCAGGTCATGGGATGAAGAGACTTGAAAAGTTGATTTGCTGTCTCGCTAGTGTATCTATATTACGACAAGTAAAAAAAAAATTCAGATTCGCAACTTTTGAATTTGCTCCAATGCGAGCGTTTTTGCTTGTTTCTTCCCAACGTGCGACCCCGTTTGCCAGTGTACACACACAATGGTCGAGGACTACCACACACACTGCGCTGTGAACCATTTCCAAATGTTTGAAAAACATTGACATCCAATTACTCTGATCAACACAAGTGTCCAGGCTTTGCGTATCTGATTTCTCTTTCAACCACACAACTAATTACAAAAGACATATCTTTATCTTTTGGCGTATGTGATATAAATATTGCACATGTAAAATATTTCATATCAATTCACTTTTCTTCAATTAATTTGACAGCTGTTATACCTATGTGATGTGAAATTTTAAACGTAACCTTTGAGGCCGTTGGAGACGCAAGATGGGTAAGTCATCTATTGCACCAGTAACCGATCTCTTTTCTGATAGGGAAGGGCGCGAATCGTCGAGCAGACTCAAACATTTCCGTTAAGATTCAGTTGATCTGCTGACATGAATTCCTCGTTTAAAGTGTCACAGCCCAGCTTGTGTCATAACCTTTTGATTACGAAAATTCCAAGCAAGTCAATTTTATGCGTACCTAAAGAATGCAGCCGCCGTGGCTCAGTTGGTTAGTGCGTTGGACCGCGAGTCGCAGGCAGCAACCTCAGGTTCAAATACTGCCTGTAATAACACCTAAAAAAAATAACGGGAAAACTCGTTATCTCTTTCGGTGGCTGTCCTCTCAGCTGGAAATGGCAAACCTCTGAGAGTAAAAATTGCTTATGAAAGAGCTCCCAACCTGCCGTTCGGAACCGGCATTAAACTGTAGGTCCCTTCAACCCGCGTACAAATTCACACGCACAACACGGGTAGTTGCGGGAAGCTAGGCCTTAGTCTCGCGTAAGCGGGCTGTCGTGCCAGTCAATTATTATTATTATTAAAGAATGTAGAATAGTAAAAAATACTCAATTATAAATGGTCCGGACAGATTTGAAAAATTACTCCTCAAAAGCAGATCTGTTAAGATATCGCTACTTGCTTCTAGAGTAAAGTACTATAAGTAGGTACAATAAAGTTCGATGGGGGTAATGTTAATTTACATCGATTAAAAAATAATCAGTTTCAGTCAGTAATTTATTTCAGTACACGTTACATATTTTTTCTAAACCAAACGTAGTTCAAAAGAAAGTTAGAGACTAGAAATATGATTTTATATCTTGAATCGGACACTATGGAAACATTTTAAAGGCACACATTTAAACACCTTAAAAGTCCCTGAGTATTTAAAGACATAGAACGTACAAATTACTAAACTGAAAGTACGCCAATAAATAATATTGTGGAAAAATGTAGCATGAACAATTACTTAACCCCCGTCGAGACCAATGGGCCTGGCCAGGCATATTTCATTTTGACGCGTTAATTAAACATAGTTCTAATTTACCTAGCGACTTGTGCTTCCAGGTAGCTTCCTAAAATTTTATTGGCTATCGAATAATGATAAGGATAATTCTGAAAAAGTCCTTGAATGGGACGAAAAAAGGATACCCAAATATTCCACCTTAGTCGAGACCAATGGTGCCTGGCCAGACCCTATATATTTTGTATGGGAATACATGAAATAAAGCATGACTTCATCATTAAACTTAGTTGATTTATCGTTTTTATGGTTTTTACATATCCAAACTGGTTTGTATGTTCACATAACACACACATAAACATATTAACATGCGTGTATGCATCTATTTGTGTTAGCATTCGTGTGTATTATGTTCCATCTAAACCAGCCAAATACGGCGTCAAAGTATGGTGGGCAGGCGACTCGAGAACAAAATATCCATTGCAAGGTATTTTGTACACCGGAAAAGAAGATGGAGCACAGCGAGAAGTGAACCAAGGAGAGAACATTTTGCTGAAACTTGCAAAGCGATACGAGCACAGTGGTAGAACAATCGTGGCCGAAAATTTTTTCACTACATTAGAGGGTACGAAACGACTATCCACCATCGGTCTCTCATTCGTTGGAACGATTCGATCAAATAAAAAAACCCGAAGCAATTTTATTTTATAATGCAACCAAGGCGGGTGTTGACAGTATGGATCAGATGGTGACTCATTACTCAACAAAAAGACCAACGAAACGTTGGACATTTGCTTTCGTTTGCAACATGCTTGACGTAATGGGGCTGGCTGCGTTCATCATATGCAAAGAACACGATCGTCTCGATAAAAAGGATGCTCGACGCAACTTTTTATACAATTTATCGAAAACATTGGTAATGCCCAACATCGAAAATCGTATGAATAATCCTAATGTTATCAAACACCTATCATGTCGCCTTGCATTCGAATCAGTTTTCGGCCGTTCACTGAACATTCCCGAACAAATGATAGCAACAACTTCCAAAGGAGCCGACACGCTCAAAGGAAGAAAAGACTGCCGCATATGTTCACAAACAGGCGATATGTTGCGTCGTAAAACGACGACAAAATGTAAAAATCCAGTATGCCACCAATAAAAAATTCCACTTAAAACCCATTCAAAACGCTCTCAAAAACGATACATATGTTCAGAATAAAGTGAAAAAATAAGCGAGAGAAAAATGTGTTTTATTCGAAATTCACAAGTCGTATTTCTGTTTTTTTTTCTTGTTTAGGTTGTTTACAGATTGCCAAAACCGAATACATAGGTCAGAATTTAAAAATATGTATTCCGATTGTTTATTTATGCGCTCAAAAATAGCGTATATTCCCATATAAAAACACGTAAGTATATGGTGCCTGGCCAGGCACCATTGGTCTCGAGTAAGTATAACAGACTGTCGGTCTCGACGGGGGTTAATTAAATGAAAAAATCTAAGTTCAATAAATTTGAATGTAATTGTAAATGTTAAGATACTATTCAAATGAATTCATTCAGGTTACACTTAAATTCGCTAATGGTTATTTATAATAAAGAATTTCACTGCGAATAAGTTTCAAGAAATGAGTGAGCTTTTCCAAGCAAAATTATATCCTAGCCAAAAATTTACCGTAAAGACAACGCAGAAATTATTAATCTTATATCAGTTTGTTGTTACTCTTTCTTGCAGCGGCTTTACTAAAATTTCTGACACTTTATTTACGCAGCCTTGCCAAAAGAAAAGTGTTCGGCCACTTTCAGTGGCCGAGTAATTGGTTTTTTAACTGTTTAGCAGCGCTCGTAAAACTAAGTCCAATGATGAAATATCTATCGGGTGTTTTTTTTAGAGGTATAGAACTTCGAATTGAATTAAAACACAAGAAAATCGTTTTAATGTCCATCAATTTGGCTTTATTGGAAGGATAATTTTATGCCATTAATGTTTAAATATGATTTCGGGCATGTGGCCGCCGCGGCTGGATCGAATAAAGCCAATTCTACAGGTCCAATTTTCAACCACTTTTTCGAGCATTTGGGGCCGTATGTCGGCAATAACGCCACGAATGTTGGCTTCCAAGTCCCCTAACGTTTCTGGTTTGTTGGCGTAGACGAGCGACTTCACATATCCCCAAAGAAAATAATCCAATAGTGTCAAATCACACGATCTTGGTGGCCAATTGACAGGTCCATTCCGCGAAATTATGCGCTCATCGAATGTTTCCTTCAATAAATCGATTGTGACGTGCGCTGTGTGGCATGTAGCGCCGTCTTGTTGGAACCACAACTCATCCACATTCATGCCATCCAATTCGGGAACAAAATAGTCGGTTATCATGGCTCTATACCGGTCTCCATTAACGGTAACTGACTCCTCTTCTGACTGGGTCCTCTTCAACATTTTGCTCTACAGCGGCAATTGTTTCTTCGGTGCGCACTGTTCGACGTCTCTGCGGATGCGTATTATCACATAGAGTAAACGTAGTGCGAAAACGACCCATGGTTACCCGAATTAATTGCTCTGATGGACGATTATGTCGACCATAAAATGGACGGAGCTTGCGGTAAACTTCGCGAACTGAACCATTATTTTCGAAATAAATTTGCACGACTTGCAAGCGTTGTTCTTTGGCAACCTGTTCATGATGAAATGGCAAAGCAAACTGAACATAAATGACATTAGAGTTGCCAGATTTGACCAAAAAATGCCAGTTTTATCTCTATTCGAAAAACAAACCTCTAAAAAAACACCCTATACAACTACGTACATATCTTTGCATGCTTCCGTAACATATAAATTACAAACTACTTTATGTCGTACTTATACTTAAAAACTAGTGAAGATTCTTTAAGAAGTGACGAGGTTTTGTGCAAAATTACGATTGTTTGTGAAAGCCACCGGCAACGCTGTAGCGCGCGTAGAGAGTCGCAGCTGCAGCGTGCCCATGCAAAAGTCCATGTTGCCCTCGCCGTTGTGCAAGGAGGCGCTTGGTGGGAGTGTGCGCTCGTACATCATCGCATCGGCAACAACGAAACTTTCATAATGATGCGCACATGTCTTCGCCGATGGGCGCTGTGCTGTCAGCAAAAATTTATTTTCTGCCCGGGGCACGCGCACACATCTTAGCGAAATTCAAACTTTCAAAGCGCTCCGAAGTTACCGCGGAATATAGTTTTGGCTGTATGCAAGGTAATTGGTGTGATGTCCTTTTTATTGCTTCAGAAAACATCAACAAATTTCAAAAACAGAATAATGATGTCTCGGATAATGGTGGCAACTGACCTTTGCGTAACATGGTAGCAGCGGTTTAGTATTTAAGGGGCACAACTAGTTTGAAATTTTGAAAATTTCGTTTTTTTGTTTTTGCATTTTTCGATAATTTATACCTAAAAAAAAAACATATTAAAATCTTAAGTGAAAATCTTAAATAGTTTCTGAGTTACAGCCTTCTACATAGCAGCTTCTCATTATTTAGAATGGCGCGTTACTTGACGGCCGTACCTGAGTTATTGTTAAACGCGTTTTTCTCAAAACTACATTTTTCAAATTTGCTGCAGCTGTAACTTGATAACAAATCATCCGATCGACTTGGGTCTTCTTTTAGCTTATTGTGTATTTGTTTTTCCATACAATGACCCTCCAGTTTAATGATAGGATGAAAAGTATAATTATGCCAGGCCAGAAACCATCACATTTTTCAGCAAAATTTTAATTTTTTTTTCAAAAAACCGCCATTTTGTGGCATTTTATTTTTTTTTTACAACCGAGGGTCATTGTATAGGAAATATAACCTAGTTAAGTAAAATTTTTGTTTTTTTTTATTTCAGGCACTGCGAAGGCTACAATCACTGCAGCAGTGGGAGAACGTTTTTTTTTTTTGAAGACTCAGGAGATGGTGGATAACTTGCTGAAAATCGAATATTTTCATTTGAAAAAATTACTTTGCATTCATTATAACTATGCATAAATATATCTGCAAAATTTTAAAACATTCGATGCAATACTTCACAAAATTCAAAATTCACAAAAATCTCCTTTTTCAGGCGGTCAAACTAGTTGTGCCCCTTAATAATATAATATCCCATTTGGAAGAATAATATACCAGCAAGACCCCGACTGATGAAATTCCAACACATTCAGGATATGCAAACAAAAGTGCCACCAATGTTGAAGCTGGGTGCCATGCTGAGATTTTCACAAAAGCAAATTACCAAAAATGCGGTGGCAGTGACTTCAATGTGGGACTTGCGCAGCCTACAATGTTTGTGATAATTGAACGAGCTCAAACACTGACAAACGATGATGATGAAAGGGTACATTGCAAGCTAATTTTTACGAAAAATGCGGCGTCCCGGGTGTTGTTGGCAGGTGTGGACGCAAAACATGTTCACATGTGCTCGCTCACCAAATGCATTTACATATTTAAACAGAAAAGGTTTTAATAATCTGAACTTTATGATAGTAAGATTAATGCTTACTTATGTACGCTTACGTATTCGGCAATAAGTTATAGCCCAGGTTTCAATTATTCGGAATTTAAGTGCTCTTCCATTGATGACACCAGTTTTACAAATTGCAGCCTTGTAGTGATTTTGCGTATTTTTCCGAACTGAGCCAACAGCAAAAAGTTATTCAGTTTTGGACAACTGAACGTATGCAGCCAGAGTTGTCTCTCATAATCATCGCTCATAGTCCGTAGGCAACCCCTGTCGCTGGCCAACTTCGTTTTCAGTTTTTATGCATAATCGACAACGGTAACTCAACTCAGGTTTCAGTTAAGGCACACAAGATTCGGCGCCGAGTTGCGCCGTTAAGACATTTCGAAAGCTAGGATTTCATAAATAGTGAAATAATAGTAGTCGTTGATGAAAAAACTTAAAAATATTAATTATGCCGATTTTTGTCTCTCCCGTAAAATTAAAAAAAGTGGACTTGGCACCTTGTCACTCTAACCCAGCGATTTGTCTAATTATTTCTTATTTTAAGTACTTTTACCATATTCAATCATGTTCCTCCATACAAACTGTTTACCTATTGTTGACCCCGTTAGATTTTGATTTCCGAAAACTGGAAAGAATAATGCGTTAAATAAGGTCAATAAATCGTCTTTCTCCATACAAACTCAACCCATTGTTGATAATTTTTGTGACATCATTTTAAAAATCTCTTCGTAGCGTAAGTCCATTTTTTTAAAATAAACCTTCAGTTCCAGTGTCATGTTTTTAGTTTCAGCGGTTTGGGCTCGGCGATGATGGTGACTGATCCCATTAGGACAAACATTTATGCATTTGTACTCGTTTACAGACAAGTAAGCGAAAGATACGATTTCGGCAATGTTAGGTGCAGGGTATGAGGAATTCATTCAAAAATTACTGTGACAGTCTAACTTGTTTGTAAATACTTCTTAAGAAACTCAAACAACAATTTGCCCCTTTTCCCTTTGCTATCATAACCACATCGAATGCGAATTTGTTAAGCAAATAAATTGCGACAAATGCGAATTGGCCGCTGGCAAAGATGGCGTTCACCTGCATCTGTATGCCAACAAATCGCTGATAGGCAATCTTTGGGCAAGCGAAAACTTTTCAGTTATATTTCGTTTTATTTGCTCGCTGCCGTTTTTCACACGTTATAACTTTTCAATTGCTCGCAATTTTGCAATGAAGCTCCAAATTGCGACCAATTTAATACGCTGCGTATATATAAATTTGTATCGCATAATTTTCCGCGCTACAAACCCAGTGTGTGCAGGGCAACTGCTGTGATGACTGGCTGCCGGCACAATCGTAGCATAAGCAGCGGCGCTAGGCCGCCTGGCTGTCAGGTGAGACAATTTATTTGAATTATAACAAAACTCTGGCATAGCCTTCGGGCCATTACAGACGGCGTGTGAGTCCGCCCAGTGCGTTTCCACGTGCGCGGCAGCCGGACTGTGTGAGCGAATAAGGCCAAATGTGTCCACGGTTTGCTATGAAAATTCGTCAATCCAAAAAGTTCCTGTCGTATTATTCTGTCATGTGTGTGTGTGTAAGTGTATTCGTGTCTGTTGTCAAGCCCATTTCGGCATGCGACAGGACACGGCTTTTGTTATCATTGATAATAAAGCACTTACAGTTTGTCGTATCCTGGTGCCGCTGACCAGCGAAAAAGCAAATGGAAGCCGAGAACTTCTGCCCAGCCAACTTTAACCTCCGCAAATTGCCAGTTTCACGCATGGTTGCACGAAGCTCACGGCTAATTATCGTTTGGGCCAGCCAGTCTGCCGTCGTGGGCTGCACTGGAAGTGTCTCAATTCAATAGTGTTTGTTCATCGAACACAGCTGACATTTGTACATTTTCGCACTAAATACTTTAAAAAGTTCAAAGTTGCTCATTCACCACCTCAACACACCATTCAAATGCAGCAGTCGGACTGTATGCGTTGCGATTTCTTTATCAAAGGCAGCTACGCTAAACCCGAGTAGCTGCCTTCTCACCACAATTTGATTTTTTCAACTGATTGCATACTCGAGAGCTGGTCACAACGGCGAAAAGGCCTACGTCAAGACAAGCTTCCACAGCTGCAGTCTGCGGCATGTGCTTGCTTTGCTGTAGGGATGGGTCGGTTGTCATTTTGCGGATGCGGATTTTCACTTTTCAGTAGCACACCTTTCAAACATCACTAATCTACTGCAAATAACTGATAAACTCATAAGTAGTAGCAATTTTATAATTACCAAAACGCCACAACCTCCTACTCGCAAAAAGATTCACAACGTATTTAGGTATTCGAATGCGGATGCGTATTTTTAATGCAAAGCTGGATGCGAATATGTAGCACATTCCTACTTTGTAGCTGCTTTAACAACATTTCTGTTACTGCAGGTCCAATGAGTCAAAAGTTTCAATCTCTCGCTCTCTCTCTTTTGATAGGGGAAAGTCAACTGTGGTGAACGCCACTTTCACCTTCATTGTCTGTGCTGCGACACACTCCCCACTTTGCTCCATTTTGGTCTTGATTCGACTGAGGCTCACCCACTGCTCAGCTTTCTCCTGTGGCGGTGAACTTAAGTGGACCGGCTACAGGTGAACGCGAACGACAACAGGCGCTGACATTTCAGTTCAGCGAAAATATGTGTGGTTCCACGTTGTCTTTTCATGCTTGCTCGCTACATTTCGGCTGCGTTGCGATTCTTACAGTCCTAAACGAGTTACATATTAAAATGTTAGCTGTGTACCTACTAAGTACCTTAATTAAAATATGATTATTCATAAAAACTTCAAATGTAAAATATTAGCGCAACCAATGCTTTAAAACTCACACCTGATTGTTAATTTCAATTTTTCTTATCATTCAAGTACGTACAAAACTTGCCATCAATACCAAACCGAAATGGTTTCTGTATTTGATGAATGTTGAGCTTAATTTGAGCTTAATTGCGACGAGATACACAAAATGTTCGGACAACCAGGGTTGCCAGATGTGTTCAGTGTTAAACCAGAAACAACTTATTAAACATCTGTGGTCAAACTAGCGAACTTCGGTGCTAGAGCTTCTCCAATCTAGCAAAGATTAGTCACTGCACATTGCAAGCCAGGACGCTGCTGTTCTGCAAAAACTCCAAAAAATCATAACCACGACGAGCCATTGGATGCAAAAAATTGTTTGTCATTGTGGGTGAATAATGCATCTATCATATGGATGCATATGGGTTAGTGGAGTATATAAAAATTATATAAAATAAAAATATATAAAAATTACGAAAATCTTTTATAAATGTTACGAATTCTCAATACAAATCAATTCAATTCAAGTCCATTTTTGGAATACACTTGCTTCCTGTTTTAATTAATATTTAGCAGGACGGCTTTACATTTATTTTGCAAGACACTTTTTAAGCTGCACACACGAATGTATGTTAGTCGTTATATATATATAAGCAACCGAGTATGCAAGCCGACTTTTTACAGCTTTACAAAATTGTTATAAATTCCGGATTCATATACGAGAAGCCGATAAAGTCGGTCTGGTCCAAATTCATGATAAATAATTTATCGGTAGGGGTTAGATCCGTTTTCTCGCTAGTGAACATTTTGTCAAAGTTGCTAATGTCCTTGCGATGTTTCTGTAATATATACAAAATCACGCTATAACTTCCTACACTGATTTCACAGTCAACTGATTTCTCACAATCTTGGGCACTATTGGCGGCTCCATTTCACGTTGTTCTGCCTTCTCCCAGTCAATGCTCTTGAAGAATGGGTGCGTTTGAATTTCGGAACGTGCGTACCTGCCAGCACCCAGCCGATTGTTGGCCTTCTTCGCGAGGAACTGTGCGACAAAAATGTTAGCGCTTAAACTGTCGTTAATTCTTAAAATCGTTATATTGTTTACGCTTGTCAAAATGTCCATTGCCTCCTGCGAGAAGTGCTTTGGAAAAACGGCCTTTTTCTCTTTGATATTCTTGAATGTCGTCTCGTCATCGTCGCCTTCGAATGGATTCTGGCCGGCTAGCATTTCAAACAGGAACACCCCGAAAGACCACCAATCGACGCTGTGGTTGTACGGCTCATAGTTCAGAATCTGCAGGTATCGACATTACAATATATCTTGCATTAGGGGCAGTTGGCTGGCGTACTTCGGGAGCCATATAGATATTAGTACCGCAAAAGGTGCGCGTGGTGTCGCGTTCCTCTATGCCTTCCTTGCTCAAACCGAAGTCCGACAACTTGACATGGCCGTCTGCATCGAGCAAAACATTGTCTAGCTTGAAGTCCCGATAGATGATGTGTCGTTCATGCAGGAAGAACAGCGCCAAGGCCGTTTCGGCGGCGTAAAAACTGCAACAAGAGCAAACTTTAACATTTGTCTCAACGTTTCAAAAGCAGCTTTGTACATAGCAACGGATTCCTTGAAGCGTCCGTATTGCTGCATGTGATACATGAGATCCCCGCCCTTGCAGTACTCCATAACGAAGAATAATCGATCCTGCGATTTAAACGCGAACCGTAAGTTGCATTGCACTGAGGTTTAGTTGCGAGCCACACTCACCATGGTTTGGAAACACGAATGTAGAGATACCAAAAACGGCGGCTTTCCCGACAGTGCCAGGATTTGCTTCTCCGTCATCGGGAGCTCCATGTCGTCGGACTGTATAACGACGTCCTTACGCAACACCTTCACGGCATACAACTCGTCGGTACCGCGACGCTCGGCCAGCAGCACCTTGCCGAAGGAGCCTTTGCCTAGCACCTTTATAAAATTGAAGTCGGAGGCGCGTATCATGTCGCGCTTGCTCATGTTGTGTGGCATGTCCTTATTGTCCATTCGGCGCTTGTCGTTCGGCTTGTTATCGCGCTGCCAATTGACATGAAATATTTGCCATTTGACTTGCTATTTCCCCGATAGTTTTCCCCACAACTTACACGCACTTCATCCCTCAGGCGCGCAATGTCGTTGACGGCATCGCTGCACGGAATGTTGTAGTATTCGCCCTCAACCTGCGACAACAGCTTGTACCAGCCGTCAATCGGTTCCTGAAGCGATTAAATTTAAGTATTTTAACTACATTTTGCTGCGAATTTGTGTTTACCTTTTGAATTTCTTCCATACTGAACGAGAACGAGCCCATAAAATCGTTGCGTGACGTACGATCCCAATCCCAAACTTCTACTAAAAGACGCTTTTCACGGTCCTGAGGAGTGAGTTCACTACCAAAATGCAAATGACAAAAGACAGCAAAGGACTGATTGAGCTTAAAGGCTACAGGGAAATATTACCTGGAGTTATTAAACATTTATATTTTCGGGACTACGTAAGTGTATATAATAATACTACTTAATAATACAACTTAATTGTACTATTACACGAAACATTTATTCGAGTTTCAAAATCTGTATTCCAAACAGATTGGACAAATTTTGGTATTTGATGTGGTTTGTTTAGTTGACTCCGACCTATTGCGATAAGCGAAATATAGACTCGCAGGGTATTGGAGGCAAACCAGTGTGATAGCTTAATGAAGCGGGCCAAGTCACCTCTGTCGGCCATAGCTCGGACGACTTAAAGCTAAGCACCGAAAAGTGCTGCAGTGCCGGCCTTAATTGTCCACATCAATCGAATCACTGCTTTGACAATCGTTAAAGGAGAGAGGCGAAATTTTCCGCTGGGTCTACCAAAAACACGCTTGCTATAAAAATGCTATGTAGAAACTATATAAGAAATCAAGAAAATTAAATTATAAGAATAAAATAAGAAATTGAATTAAAAAAAAATTGATGAACAAATTTTTAAGTATCACAAGATGCTCCAGCACTTTTCATAATTCTAGTTTCTAATAACCATTTAATGGTTGAGTTCCAATGCATTTTAGTGGTAACTCCGTCAACTTACACTAATTGAAGACAAAACAAACACGAGTTTTCAAAAGGAATCAGAACATTGTAACACTAACTCAATACACAAAAAACCTTTGAAGCAAACCCTTGCTGTGGCTAAACCATGGGATTTTAAGGAACGTGGTCCTTTTCACTTCATTACAGAGCACAACTATTGTTTGTGAAATGACCAAGTCGAATGTATATGATACATGTTGATATCCTCTGAATCAAGGAACTCTCAGTGGTCGACATTGCGGTATGGTTTGTAAATGTCAATAACATTTTTTTTAAAACATGCATAGATATCTCTTTTAGTGACATTCCGTCTATCCTTATCACTCACAAAGTGAACGTCTCGTTATAAACCGGAGTCAGGCTTTTCTGTATGGTTTTGGTCTTCTTTTTGGTTTTGCCGCTGCGATCGGGATGCAACACCACCGCCACATAGGGATCGCTGAAACCGTTCGTGTCCATGGGAATCAAGTTGGTGGCTTCCTTAACTAATGGAATTTTTCCAATTGGTTAGCACATCACACAACAGTCACACACATCATCGCGCATACATACTCTCAACTTTCAAGGAACTTCCCTTCAATTCGGCGTACAACAGCAGCTTGCCGCGTATCTCGCTGATGTCGGCGCCGCACAGTGGTGGCACCTTGTCCTTGCAGCTGTGGTGTACGTTTAAGTTGCAATCTGAGCGACAAAGTGGTTTATGGCACCGTGCACAGCAGTAACAAAGGCAATCGTCCACTTACTGTCGCATTTGACGCCCTGGTGCGCTATGCCGTGCAGCAGCAGGCCGCAGTCATCGCAGAACGTCGCCGTGGCATAGGTTGTTGACTCCCAGTTGTGCTTCACCTTGGAGCAGTCAGCGTCGATGTCGGTGTTCTTGCCGGGGCAGCGGAATACCACAAAGTTGCAGCACTTCTGATGGATGTTGAAGCGACACTCTGCCAGGAGATGTGCGGGTGAAATTAGAAAGTTCGAAGCCGCTGCTTACGTACCTTCGCACTGGTAGCCTTGCTTGCCGAAACCCCTGTGGGGAGAGCGCACAAAAGAAATTGCTCAAAACGACGTCCCTCATAACACTGACTGACCCGTCCACGGCGGACGCTAATTAAATTATGGCGTTGCATTTACGCAACACGCAACACTTCGCGCACCATTTAGCCGTGGGGGAGCGCAACAAAAAACTTACCAAATGAAATCCTTGCAGTGCCCACAGTAGGTGGGCTGCTTGAAGAATCGCACCGCAAACTTGTGGCCGTTCACAATCATGAGTCCTTTGCGCTTCATTGCGCCCTTACGAAGGCGATTCTTCATGTAGTTCATAACATTCGCCTCGCCAGCGATCTCGGCGAGATTGGCCGGCGGCACTGGCTGAACAGCAGCGGCGGCAGCCATAATAAAGATATCTACTTCCCACTGTTACAGGTCCTTCAGGGGTTTGGATCTGAGTTTTGTTTTTGCTTCAATTCGTATTGAATTCACTCGAAATACCGAACTGGGCACTTTGGGTCGTCAACGGCAACTGAATTGTAGTTCGTCACAAGTCAGCTACGGGCTGAACTCGGAAGCCGCAAAAGTGCTCAGAACCAGACAAAAGTTTAAGGTAGGCACCGTTGTGTAAAATGGAGGTTAAATCATTGCACTGTGATGCGACAGCCAGTTTGGTTTTGGCAAAATGTTGGATATTCCAATTTTGCAATTAAATCGCCAAGGGAACCACTTCCTGTGGGTCAACATTGAACGTGTTTGTTTGTTTTCCTCAAGAATGCTTTCACGAAAACTCTCTGGGAAAAGAGTTTAGACGAATCTGTAGAACTCCACAAATGTCAGAGCAGCAAATAAGTTGCAGACGGTGGAAAGAGGGACTTATTAAATTATTTTAAAAACATTTATGAGATGATTTATCACCGTATTTCAGGTTTTCAAGTTTTCGATCTATGTAATATATAATATTTCAAGCAACAAAACTGATATTGGCAGTTTACTACCCATTTGCAAAACTCGGGCTACTCTGAAGACACTGGAAGGGAAAGGAAAGGAAACGAGCTCTCGGATGAAATGGCAAAAGGAGGTGCAACTGACAGGAAGGTATACAGGGATGTTGACTATTGCAAAGTACATACAGAATAGGATTTTTGCCAGCTAAGTACGTAACCTTGCGATGGCACCGACATTGTAAAGACCTTTTTATCGAGTACTTAGTACTTAGATTTTGTTAATTTGTCATCCCTAGTTCCGTTCCGAACAGCCGCCGTGGCTCAGTTGGTTAGTGCGTTGGACCGCGAGTCGAAGGCAGCTACCTCAGGTTCAAATACTGCCTGTAATAACACCTAAAAAAATAACGGGAAAACTCATTTTCTCTTTCGGTGGCTGTCCTCTCAGCTGGAAATGGCAAACCTCTGAGAGTAAAAATTGCTTATGAAAAAGCTCCCAACCTGCCGTTCGGAACCGGCATAAAACTGTAGGTCCCTTCCACGCTCGTCCAAATCCACACGCACAACACGGGTGGTTGCGTAAGCGGGCTGTCGTGCCAGTCATTTATTAAAAAATTAAAAATTATAAAATTATTAATTCCGTTTTA
Source organism: Melieria crassipennis (assembly GCA_963668005.1). Classification (NCBI taxonomy): domain Eukaryota; kingdom Metazoa; phylum Arthropoda; class Insecta; order Diptera; family Ulidiidae; genus Melieria; species Melieria crassipennis. The sequence goes on along the minus strand of OY764963.1, from coordinate 30,716,280 downwards.
GATTAGCTACCAACTACAGCACAAACCAAGCAGCTTACAGTGAAAACAAAATGCACTTTACTACTTATAAAGGTTTGAATACTCACGTGTTTGTGTTGTTCTTTAATAACTGTATTTCAGACTTCAGCACGTCACATCTTCGAGTAATCAAAGAATATAAATACATGCGACTCAGCCGAACGCCACCAAAGCCGTGCGGTCCAAGTGACCCCTGCCTTAAGACGAGGACAAACTATAAAGAACGCTCTTTCGGGCACTCATTTTGAAAATTGTGTAATCAGCCATTTTGGAAATGTGCCCTGGCCACAGCGCAGCTGCGATTTGACTCCGCTAGACTATTTTATGTGGACCCGCCAGCGTCGATTGACGACTTGAAAGCCAATATTCGACAAGCCATCGGTGAGATAGAGCCGCACACATTGAAAAATGTAGTGAAAAATTGGGTCGAAAGAACGACGCACAGTGTCGCGATCCCATATAAGCCGTGGCCAAAAATACTTAGCGTTGTCCTATTTCGATGAAACTTGGTGAGATTGTTTTCGTGGTGGAAATTAAGAAATTTACAATAAATCATTAAAATTGGACCACTGCTACGCCCACCTCCCATACGAACGGAACTGTAATATTGAAATAACTTTCTTAATATTAGTGATAGAATTATGAAATTTCGTATTTGAGCTTAAAATAATGACATAAAAGACCACACTAAAAATGGGCGGTATGCCATGCCCACTTTCAAAAATATTCGTATTTTACTACAACTAAAACCGTATTTTTAGGAGGCTGTTTGCGATACTCGTTCCACGATGTAATTTTAATTGGTAAGCTTTCTAAAACCTTAAAGTGGGCGTGGCAGCTGGAGCATTTATATAAAGTGGCCAAGACTTTTCCTTTATGAATTCATGTTTAATTTTTTCAGCTTGTGATACCATATTTTGGTATAAATGTTTAGATTTTTAAAGTGTTCGTGGCAATCTGCCTACTTTTGATGATACGAACAATGTGCCAACCTTGTCCTTTATACAGCTCATCATTTTAGCAGCTGCTTTGCCGCTACTTTCATTGAACGTCGGAAGCCATACTTCGAAAAAATCACAATTTTTGACTGTAGGTGCCACTGCAAAAAGTAAATGTTTAGGTGGGGACGTAAACTTTGCTTTTGTTCATGATTAACATCAACGCCCGTCTTATCTTTAAGTAAATTTATAAGAAAATCAAGTTTTATTGACCGCTTTCTGGATTCAGCTTTACGCCACACTTCGAAGAAATCACGTATTTTTAGTGGAGGCGTCACTAGAAAAATGCGAATAACAACCGAATAGGCACTTGAAGGCAAAAAATTACTCCGGATTATGTTAATACATACTTTTTAGAGTAATTTAGGGTTGGAACTAAAAAAGTGTTTTTTGACGTTTTTTAAACTTTTTTCCACCAAACTTTTGGTTCTTTGTTAGAAGCAAACCGAAAAACGTAATTTTTCAATGTAACGGGATTTCACAGTTATTTCAAAGCACAAACTCAAAAATAGTATTGCCATACAGGAAAAATTCCCAAGTTTCATTTAATATATAACATGACTATACGAGTACATAAATTATATTTTTAATTGATTTTTCATTCAGCATAAAGAATTACCCACAAACTTGGAACGAATGCGTATTTTTTAACATCAACTTTGAAGCTACATAAAAATGGAACGGAGTAAGATATTGAAGATCGGAAAACGGAGTTTTCTTAGTTGAGATATTATCTGTCGACTGTCATATTCATTTTAGTCAGTTTGAAACATTGATTTTTACCATTTTTGGCCACGCCCGCGACACTGTGCGACGTACTGTAAACCCAGCAACGGCAGTTACGTGAATGAAATTATATTTCATACATAACGGCATGGATGTACCTTTCTAATAAAAAAATCCGTTTGGAAAAATACCTGTGTGTTCATTATTTTTCAGCCAATTTAAAATGTTAGTTTTTGTTATACATACTTATGTATGGATATGTATGTACATATTAGTAAAAACGTATGAGCACCAAAATTGGCACATTCTAAATTTTGTTTTAATATTTTCTCGTTTTTACTTTACGCATTCTTTTAATGGAATTTTATATTTGCTCATATTAACATTAAATGAAATCTAAAGTTAGGCGATATCGAATACGTCGTCCAGAACCTCAAAAATACTGCAATTCAGTACATTTTGGCTATGGCACAGTGTGGTTGAACTACTATCAGCCACACTTACTGAGCGCCGAGGTGGCAGTGCTGATTTTTGCAGAAACTCTAAAAATAGCATCAAAATGCAAAACAAGTGCAAACGAATCCCAGTAAGGACAGAGCAGCGAATGCAAACTTTTTGAGGGCGCAAAGAGGACATTCGATGACGTAGGCGAAAATGCAGTTGAATATAGACTGCATGTGTATATATGTATGTATGATTGTGTGTGTGTATACGTGCACTCGAATACGAGCTGATACCAATCGGCGTATCCTTGTAGCACTCACACTCAGCCACGCACAAACACACTCGCAGATAGTTAAGCACAGTGAAACGGAAACAATAAAACATGCACATGGCGCGTAAAACGATGCGCCGCGCGTAAGAGACAATGTGAACGAAATGGAACACGGCAAGGATATTCGAGGATAACACACTTTTTACGACGGCTCCATACGCTGACAGTGGGGGCGAATGCGCGGGGGGAAGAGCAAAGTGGACCCTAATGCATTCCGTTAATAAGCACTAAAATCCACAATCAGTAATTTGGGTTCTCTTCTTCGTGCGTTTGCAACAGATGCACGACAGTGTGCGCCAACGGAGGGCCGAACGCTAAACGTTTCGCTCAACCAAAGTTGAGCAAAATGCAGTCAAAGCACCGAGTTCATATTTCAATATTTGATGCGGACATCTGCCATAAATTATGGCCAACAATTTGATGTGTTTACGCGAAATATAGGTAATTATTTTAGCGCCGCCCTGCACCTTTGTCTATCACCGTTGGGACTCATTTACGTCATCGTTTCGATGGAATTCACTTTGTGGCATACCTCCAAAAATAACAAGAATCCCATGCGCTCGAAAGCAGGCCACGAAAGCTCCAAACGCTGGTAAAAAAAACAGCTGCAATTCTCGCCGCGCTGCTCACAAATCAAACGTGTGCGTCTTCCAACGCCATCGATATTACAGTTACGCGTTATAACGGTTTCCATGACAAACACACTTATACAAGTAGTACTACGCCTTCCAATAGCGTCCTTCCAACTGGAAACGCACGACCGAACGTAGCGAATTTCTCACTGGATTGGTGTGACCTGCGCTCATGACGTCTATTGATTTGCGTAACAGAGCGCAACACACAAGATTTGCGGCAAAATACCAAAAGATTTGTTGCTATTTTATGCATGTTGGATTGCGTTTGCCGGTGGTGTTGTGTGTTTGGTGTTTAAGACTTGCAGAGAAATGTTTGCCTACTGTGAACGACAAGAGGCAGTAATGTGGTAGCTTAGTACAGTGGCACAATTGAAGGTATTCAACGGATACAAATTAAATGTTGCCATCAACCGGGGTGCTTTAGTCGAGGGAAAACACTTTTAAGACAGCCTCTTGAAATGTTATTATTTTATATTTATTTTATTTATGTATTTATTTTTACACGAATTTGTAATACAATTAATATATGTATGAATTCAAATTGAAATTGCAGCCTGAGACGATCGGCTGATAAAAATGTTTTAAAATTTACACTTAGCTCATAACAAAAAAAAATATGACAACATTTTCTTATTGGTTTACAAAGTATTAAATAAAACAGTTTGTAAAATTAATAGTGACATGTCGTTTTTTAATTTGTTCTTAGAGGTAACACCTGTAACAGAAATTGAACGTCATGCCGCCATTTTAAAAAATATTCCAACGCAAAGTGCACGAAAAAAATTTGGAGAATATGCAGATTTGGAGAATATTGGAGACGCATGGCAGCTCTACGCATAACAGAATAAGAATGAAACGTTTTCTTTAATGATACATTCTTTGAAGTTTACTGCTCTCCTTCAGTGTTGGGACTTATTACTTTTGACAGTAACATATTACTTATTACACATTACTGACATTTGAAAGTAATATCGTTACATTACTTATTACTGGAAATGTCAAGTAATGTATTACAAAAAGTAATATATTCTTTTAAAAATACATGATTTCTACAGATTTTTTCCAAAAAAATTAACGAAGATTTTTTTACATACATATTTGATATTTTTTTTGTAAAACCTCAGGCATCTTGTTATTTAAAACAAAAAATTTATCTTTGAAGTAGATAGGGTCACGTTTTCTGGCTCACACAATTTGCAGCGTACTTTTATATTTTTGACTGCAGCATTTTGCAAATCGGTTGCTTCCGTCAACAAATCGAAATATTTGCAGCGAGTGCAGCGTTGTATAATTGTAATAGATCTTAATCGTATCATCAGTGCTGCTGTTTTACATGAAAATTATAACTTTGCTGACTAAAAAGTAATATTGTAATAAGTAACTTGAAAAAAAGTAATAATATTACTGAAGGTGATTACTTATGGGGAGAAGTAACTAGTTACACTACATTTTTAAAGCAAAAGTAACATACTACGTAATTAGTTACACTACTGTAATATATTAGTCACAACACTGCTCTCCTTCTAGATTAGTTTATATTAACTTGGTCCTTAGTGTTACAAAAAATTAAATTCTCCTCTCTTTAGAAACTTTTTTAATACAATTTTTAGCGCATCCCAGCAGCCTATTTTTAGCCTCTTTTTAGATTCGGAATGAAATGACATGGATCACAGGCAGATAACCTACCATCTGTAAAGAACTGCGCTATGGCGCAGATAGGGTTTCTCCCATCTAGATCCGGAACAATCTATATATATAAAAATGAAACGTAGTTCGTTCGTTCGCTTAAAACTCGAAAACGACTGAACCAACTTGAATACTTCCTTCGGCGGGTTTGTTCAAAATGTTTACATGAAGGTTTATAAAAAAAGAAATGTCGGGAAAAAGGGGCGTGGCACCACAAGAATACATTTTTAGACAATAACTTTGGAACCATCAGTCACACATCAATTAAATTTGGTACAAACTTTCTACTTAATCATGTCCTTCGACCGAGTGAATAGGGTGGGTATTGGACAAGGGGGTGTGGCACCGCCCATACAACTCAAATCTTTTAAGTGGAATAGCTTCGGAATTGTAAGTCGCACAGCATTGAAATTTGGTGCACCGTCGTTTCATAGATGTGTCATTCTACTGTTAAAATTTTATGGGCGTTGAACAAGGGGCGTGGCACATTTTTTATGCAGCAGAACTGTAAGTCGTACATCAATGAAACTTGGTATGAACCTACCATTTAATCATATCTTTCGGCAGAGGGAATGGGGCGGGTATTTAACAAAGGGGCGTGGCACCGCCCATACAATTCAATTCTTTTGAGTGGAATAGCTGCGGCATTGTAAGTCGCACAGCATTGAAAGTTAGTGTACCGTCGCCTCATAGATGTGTTATTCTACTGTTAAAATTTGATGGGCGTTGGACAAGGGGCGTGGCACATTTTTTATGACCTAACATTTCAGCAGAACTGTAAGTCGCACATCAATGAAATTTGGTACGAACCTACCATTTAGTCATATCTTTCGGCGGAGGGAATGATGCGGGTATTTAACAAGAGGGCGTGGCTCCGCCCATACAACTCAAATCTTTTATTTGGAATTGCTTTGGAATTGTAAGTTGCACAGCATTGAAATTTGGTTTTACATCCTCCCATAGAAGTGTCATTCTACTGTTAAAATTTGATGGGCGTTGAACAAGGGGCGTGGTAAATTTTTTGGTCAAAACTATCCGCATAGTTTTGAAATTGTTCGTCGCACATCAATGAAACTTAGCACGAACCTACCATTTAGTCATATCTATCGACAGAGGGAATGGGGCGGGTATTTAATAAGGGGGCATGGCACCGCCCATACAACTCAAATCTTTTATATGGAATAGCTTCGGAATCGTTAGCCGCATAGCAGTAAAAGTTGGTGTACCGTTGTTTCATAGATGTGTCATTCTACTGATGTGATTTGATCGGCGTTGGTCAAGGGGCGTGGCACTTTTTTTATGATCCAACAGTTATGCAGTACACACACACACAGCAGTGAAACTTGGTACGAACTTTCCACTTAGTAGCACAATTCGACTAGAAGAAAGTTGTGAGCATTGCACAAGGGGGCGTGGTACCGCCTCCATTTTTATACACATAGATTGTTTGTCCTGACTGCCTGACTGACTGATGGATTGATTGATTCATCATCGCTCAGCCCAAACCGCTGAAGCTACAAACATGAAATTTGAATTATAGGTACATCTTGAAAAATTAACCTCAGCTATGACGGGATTTTTTGAAATTCGTGGTGTGAAGGGGTAAAACATGTGTTAAGGTGTTGTATGAAGAAAAGTCATTTAAGAGACATATTGATTTCGAACTTCCTGAAAATAGTCTAAATCAAAAATAATTCGACACGTATTTTATAATTTTTCGAAAATCAAAATTTATCGACCAACAATGGGTTAAGATTTCTTTAAGGGTAGACTCGAAAAAACATGAACCGATAGGCCTATTGACTTGAAAAATTGTAAAAATACTTGAAATAAAAAACAATTGAACACGCGTTTCTCATTATTTTTGAAATCGAATTCTAACCGGATCAATGACGGGTTAAAAGTACGTATGGAGAAACAAATTTTGTTTAAGCCTTTTGACTTCAACCTTGGTGAAAGTACTTCAAAAGTAAAATAACTCGATACGTGTTTTTCATTTTTTCCGAATATTAAAATCGGACGATGTCAGCGACCGGTTAAAAGTTTGCATGGCGAAACTGTAAAAAACATGAATTACTGAGGCCACTGACTTCAAACTTTGTGAAAGTACTCTTAGTGAGAAATAATTTGACACGTGTTTTTCACTTTTTTGAAAGTCAAAAGCTAACGGGGTCAACAATGGGTTAACAGTTTGTATGGAGAAACACGATTTATTGGTCCTTTTGACTTCAAACTTAGACAAAAAGCACTTCTATCGGGAAATAATTAAAATGCACTTTTCATTTTTTTGAAAATCGAAATCTACCGTGATAAACTAAGGGTTAAGAATTTGTTTAGGGTAAATGGGGAAACTCATGATTTAAAGGGCTTTTGACTTCAAAATTTTTGGAAATACTTGACATCAAAGATAATAGCCATATGATTTTCTTTAATCAAAATCTGACGGGGGTCAATGGGTTCAGAATTTGTATCGGGTGAAACAAGAGAGCTTGCGTGCGAAGCCGCGGGGCTCAGCTAGTGCTTAATAAATATGATATCCGGAACAATGCTTTATAAACAGTTTAGTCATTTGATTCAGTTTGCACATAATATACAAATCAATTTTTTAATTATTTAAAAAAAAAAACGAAATTTCAACAATTTTCATGAAATGTATCAAAAATCATTAGAGTAAGTTCGGGTAATGTGATATGGTCGGGTAATATGATATAGTGCTTATTTCACAAGTGCGTTGACTTTTTTCAAAATTAACCTTTTTAAAACACCATAACAGCTAAAAACTCGTGCAGCATGATTTTGTGATGAAGTGCTTTGAGAAGGCTTGGACAAGTTTTTGGTCACAAAGTTTGAAAGCATAAAAGGTACAACAAAAATATTATTAGAAAGTTCGAGGCTAATCAGAAGTAAATCAGTGATATCGATTATGAGTTTTCGAGGTACGCTTTTCTCAACAAAATTATTATTGTTTTTTTATAATATTTTTTTCGCAAAAAGTCAATTTCGGGTAATGTGATATACCAAAGTTTGGGTAATGTGATAAAGTAAGTACATCACAGTACCCAAACTTATGACAGTAGTACTATTTGTATACAGAAATGTATACATACTTTATTTTATAATATGTATTTGAAGTGGAATATTCTCAAAAATCTGTTATGGTTAAGATGCAAATAAAAAAATCCATGAAATCATGTTTCTCGGCAAAAATATTTAACCCTTGGTTTACCTCGTCAGATTGTAATTTAAAAAAAAAATTAGAAACACGTCTCTAATTATTTTTAATTTGGAGTATTTTCACCAAGTTTAAAACTAATCGCTCTGTTAAATAACGATTTTTCGGGTATATCACATTACCCGCCAATGGTATATCACATTACCCGCCACTTTTATCAGACGCCAATATTTGGATATTTTGATTGTTAATTAAAAAACTAGTCAACAGTTTATCTTAAAGAGTTAATAATCATACTAAATAATGCATCAGTGAACAGTTTGAGACCAAAAAAGTGTGTTTTAAGGCAAAATGTGTCGGGAATCGCTGTAAAACAAACAGGTATATCACATTACCCGAACTTACTCTAACGATTTTTCTTTTTTTTTCTTTCCTTTTTTTTTTGCAGGGATCTAGATCCTCATCGGGTCATCAATGTGTATAGGAAATACTAACGATAAAAATTTGATTATGTTGTTTTTAAAATTTTTATAAAAGCACTAGTTGCATATATTTTCAGGCTTGTGTGATTTTATTCATCTTAAATACTTATAGTACCTATTTATTAAATAGGTACATATAAAAAAAATTGCTTTTGAAAATTGCTTTACGCACAAATTGGACAACTAAATCGGCTTACGCGTAAGTCAGCTTCAGTGATTCGATGTTAAAGTGACACGTGATAGTGTGCATGTCGCCAGCACTCGAGGGCACGCAATATATGCGTGCGTACATATGGATATGTAACTGACTGCTGCTGGATAGGTATGTGGGTATGTGTGGGTGTGTGTATTGGCCAGCCGTAATTTTATCACCGCGCACGAAAAATGTGCCAACTCAAGCAAACAGGGACAATGGCGATTTGTTTACTCGAGCTCAAGTGTAGGCAGCGCGCCACGAGCGCGGCTACGCAGAGAGCACCAGCCCACTGGAAAGTACACGGCACCCTAATTGGCTGTGCCAGCCAACCGGCGTCCTTCCAGGAGCCAAACGTCACTTTGGCCATTGCAGAAACGTTCGCGCGGTGGGTGACGCGGGCGCACTGGGCGGCGGCGACGACGGTGGGACTGGTGGCAGCTCGGCCGACGGGCACAGCACGACAGCGACGACACAAGCGCGCAGCAGTTGAAGTTGAGAAACGAAACAGTGCGGAGCTCGGCGCGGAGTCGGAGTCGGAAAACGGTGACGGTGACGGAGACGGATGTTGGTCACGTGCCGCAGTCGATGTGCGACAGCATTTGAGAAAGCGCTGACAAAGCGAGAGAAAATAATAAAAGAACCCACAAAGTGCATGAAGTCAATTAAGCCGTTAAAGCGGCCACACAAAGGCAGCAATAAGTGAAACGTGAATGAAGCGAATGGTAGCGAGCCCAATAAGAACAAATTACCTACCCCAGCAAATAACGTAATGGAGACGCAGGGGAATTGTCAATTAGCTGTCAATGTAGACAAATTCGGATATCGCGTGTTGCTTGCGAAATAGAAACGCAGCCGCCGCCACGGCCGCAGACACGAGCAATGTGAGCGAAGAGTGTGTGCAAATTAAATTCAAGTCAATAATCCGCGTGCAAATCCCCGCGAAAGTGTGCTGATGACGGCGTAGCTGCAGCCTTGGCTGGGCATTAGCGGTGCAGTGGCGAAAACAAAACTGCCGAAAATGTTGTGCTGTTTATCGGAATTTTGCACGACACCTCCGGGCACTCGCGAATTCATTTCGCTGCGCAGATTTTTTCATCTCCCAAATACTCTCGGTATCCTTTGTTGACGCTGTCCGGCGCTGCTTGCTGCACCACTGGAAACGCATCGCGCCAACCCCGACCGTCGCACACCCACCCAACCCAGCGGCGCTTGCCGTTTACGACCTCATCTGGCCCATCTTCGAAAGCATTATCCTTCCAGCGCCACCCGCTGTTGTCTGGCTGCAGAACGCGTTCGTGTCCGTTCCGTTCCCACGCCGTTTCCGCGCATTTTTGGGATGCTGGTCGCGTGGGAAACTGCGGCAGCCGTGTGTGACTTTTACCGTTAGCATTCGTCGACATTGCGTACACGTGGTCGCGTCGTCGCCGCCGTTGTGCGCATTCCGAGGAGACACAACAAACGCGGCCCGCATTTCCTCGCGCTCCGCTCCAACCCATCGTCGAGCACCACAAAGTTACCGATTGAGTGGGTTTTGGTGGAGTGTTGTGATTTATTTCATTCATTTGATTTTGCATTCAAGTGACAAAAGCTGCGCACTTTCGGCGCTGGAGGACAGAGGTGAAAAGTGCCATTTTTATTGATAGTATGTTTTTACGTGAAAATTTCAACGACACCATTAATTAGTTACAATGCAAAAACGTGATATAAAAATAAGTTGAAAGTCTGAAGGCGAAAAAGTTTTGTGTCTACGCATTAGGGCTTGAATAAAATCGCGCTAAAAAAGTTGAATTATTTTCCGATATCAATCGAATTCATTCGCAGCAACTACACGTGAAAATCTAAGCCACAATTATATACACCAACAATCATATAGTTTTTTGTCGCTCTCCCATCCAAAAATGAAGTCCATAATACCCTTTTCTTTCAAAGTTATGTGTTTCTATTTTAGTATTTTTTGTTATTATATAAATAATATGGGTTTGAGTGATAGGATGTTTCTTTTTGATGAGAATCAAGTTTATTTTTTTCGACACTGCATGCAATTATCGCTACTGAGAACTTTTCAATACTCAAATCAAGTATTGCCCATGTTTTTGAGAGTCTAGTCCTTGCTACTAAAAATATCAGTTGGGCCCATTATTATTAATTTTCAAAACTTGTCATATTCATTGTTTAATTTTTTAACCAATATCAATAACCAATAACCAATATATACAACCAATTTGCCAATATAACTAGAGTAACGTTTTTGAATAAGTCCAAGAAGTCTGACTTTAGGAAGTGAAACTGCAGATCAATATATGCTTGCTTTCGTTGTGAGTTTGTTTCTTTTTGTAATCAATAAAATTGCAATAAATTTGAAGTAACTTTTAATTTGTTTAAATGACTCAATAAACTGAAACACTGACATCTATGATGTACCTAAAACTTGCCGAACGGTTGGGGGCAACTTGGCTATTTTTAAAGCTATTTCCAGTTAAGTTAGTAAAAATTTTTTGTTTCTACATTTATGTTGGCTGAGTCGAAATTCGAACCCATGACACCAGACTCCTGGAATAACGCATTAACCACTATGCCACAGAAAATAACAAGTCTAAGGAATGCAAAGTTAATGCATTATTGTTTGTGTTTTCATTGATTCTCGATCGTTGAACCGATTTTAAATTCCATCTTTTGACTTTGCCAGGCAGATTTTTTTTAAATTATTCAATAATCTATAATTGACAGAATAGGAATTTTAAATGCACAATTTTAAATTAATAAAAATCAGTTATTTTAAAATGTATTTATTCATCACACAACTAAAGTAAACCGAATATTTTCAATTTTTCGATTTTAATTTATTGAGTCAATTTGAGCAAAAAGAAAGTAAACTACGCGAAAGTAAATACACCTGATCGTTGAATTACACGGTTAATAATAACCCAAAAAAGTCCGTGTAAAAAACGTTAAAAAAGTCATTTTCATACATTTTCTATATCCGACCTAAAATGGAGTTTAACTCGCACCTATGGGCGGGGGCTTCAAAAACCCATTTGGAGCTCCTGGACCGGGTGCAAAACCGTGCGATCAAGCTTATAGGGGATAGTAGGGCATCCAGCTCTATTGACTCCTTGGAACATCGTCGAAACGTGGCATGCGGGGTGTTATTTTACAGGTACTTTTTCGGTAATTGCTCAGTGGAGCCATCACTCCGGGCATTTCCCAGGGCAACCCGTTTGAACACTGGCGTCCATGCATTCCACGTTGAAACGATGTTCCAGGGCACTACGCACTACAGAGAAGGTTCGTTCCTGGCCCGTACAGCGAGATTGTGGAATGGTCTCCCTGCAGATATTTTCCCCAGCACTTATGATCTTGATGAGTTCAAGGCAAGAGTCCACAAATTCTTCACCCAACATGCTTTCTCCTAACCTATATATCCTTCCTGAACCAGCGCAATGCCTCGGATTTATAGGGGTATCCCCTGCGCGTTGGCTTGTATTAAAAAAAATACACAACTTCCATTTCGTTCCAATTGCGGTTGCGCAAAGGTTGCGCTCTAATTTCGTTTGTTCCTTTTTAAGTTACAGGTTTGAATTTGTAAGCATGTGGGATGACAAAAAAATACCAAAAACCGCGTACAAAGAAAAAAAACTATGCACAAAAATCCGTGTAAAAAAATACCTGTAATTCGACGATCAGATGTACTTAAAAACGTAAATAAGGCGCTACTGGGCAATAGCCAAAAGAAACCTCATTAAAGATGGAGAGGAAGCTAAAAATCTTCAGGAATTAAAAAAAAATTGGAGAAAAGCAACAAAAACCATAACGCAAGCATCTGTAAAAAATCTAATGAAGGGAGTCACACAAAAAATTAGATATAAATTTATTTGAAAAAGATATTTGTTATTAAAAAAACAATTTGTAGTCTTTAAAGTATATGCAACAAATGTAAGAACAAAAGGTCTGATCAAAAAAATGTCCATTAAAGTTATACTTGAAACAAAGTGTGCACTTTCTTTTCGATACAGTCCTTATTTGAAGTGAAAAAATTTTAAATAATGTGTTCTCCCAAAAAACGAAAATAATAAAAATAACACTTATATAATAACAATTATTAAATAATAACAATTATTTAATATTAATGAATAAATTTAATACGAATTTAATACTTTTTACGAGATGGCTTTGAGTCTCGTATCGTTTTTCGTGCAGTTTTGATGACTTATACGTATGCCTTTGAAGATATATTTAACGGATATGACTTTTTAACCCCTTGGAAGTTATATCCAGAAACTCATCGAATTTTTACTTTTAAGGTTAATGAAAAACAACCAGAACACAGAAATGACACGGCACTCCCCCAATTAGAAGCCAAAGACCCATTTCCAGGGTCTTCCAGGGGTATGAAATGGTCAGAAATTAGGTCAAGGCTAACAACAGCGACCCGCTGCCACATAAAACTGGCAAATTAGCATATTATGTGAAAATTTTATGGAATTAATTTGAAATAGGCTAACCTCTGGGTTGGAAAAGATAAGCCAACCCCCAGAGGTCAGAAGTGAGAAAAAATATTGAAATTGCGAAATGGAAAAATCTGCAAAATGAAATGCTAATTTTAAGCGAAATCCTCAAAACGGCCAAGAGAAAATATTTGCGCCGAGACCGATCGAAAACTCCGGAGGCAATGCTAAAGCGAAATAAACAGCCAACAATAACAATAACAAAATAAAAGCAGCGCGGCGAGCGCCCGAAAGTGCGCAGAAACCCCAAATTAATTCGCCATTTTGCAACGCACACACACACACACACACAAACACATGAATGTGCTAAGAGTGTTTGTGCGTTTGTATGTGTGTTTGTGTGACACGCATTGCGTGTGCCAATAACCAACTAATCCACAGCGTTAGCCCGTTAGTTGAAATTTGTAAATCCACAAAGAACTGAGGCAGTAGCACGCGCCGTCGCAGCCACAACATCTACATCCAAGAAGAAATAGCTGTTGCCCCTGGCGGGGGCTGCGCAAGCCGAGCCGACATGCCCTTCGGACGCAAATCGCCGCTGGAGGCACTGGCACTGCCCGGCGTCATTCTGGCTTACAAATACAGTCAATTTCGCCAGCGACGCCGGGAGGCTGCCAGTAGGCGTGTCACCGAGCGCGAGTTAGCCGCGCTGCATCATAAAATCGTAAGTTTTTGAGCTTTTCTTACACATTTGACCGCCCGCTTAATCTGCCAGCTTGTTGCCACACAGTTTCATATTCCAGTCACACTTTGGCCTTGCTACAAAACGACTGCCCAGTGCTGTTGGGCGGGTATTAATATTAGAGGTGTGTTTCTATTTTGATCTGATTTGGTGAAAATTTGCCTCGTCTTTGCCCTCATCAACTAGTCGGAGGTAATTGAAAGGGTTGCTCATACGCCCCGTTGCACAAACGCACAGCGAGCGCGCTGGAATTTTCTAATCAAAGCGAAATTCCAATTCATCAAACGGGCGACTTTGCGGACGCCCACGAATGAGTGGGAAATAAACTAAGAATATTCCACAACAGCACCGCGCATTTCGAGGGCACTAACGAGACGAACGACATACACACATGCACAGGCACATGGTCAGAGCCACAGGACACCAGTAGCGGCGCTATAAATAGTTCGAGAAAGCATCATTAAGCCTTAAAAAGCAATAAAAGAGAATATTTAAGGGGCTGCAATGATCACAGCAGTAGCAGCGCCAACGAAACCCACTAAAACAACAATGGCAACATCAAAAACATAACGACAGGAGGCTCGTCAACACTCTGCAGATGTTATGGCCCGCACATGCACGCTGGCCCGGGCGACGAGTGGGCAGCTCGAAGTGGGCTCATGTGCGAACGACGATGTTTGCGCACAAGTGTGTGTGTTGCACATGTTTGTAGTGGTATTTGAAATTGTTGTTTCAAAATAAAAGCAAACACACTCAGACCTCCGCAGCGGGAGGCTCACGGGCGCAGCTGTGGAAAAACTCATCAAATGAACTAACAAAAAAGATGACGAACAACGACTAAAAGTAAGCGAAATGGGAAGAGTTCTTGCGAATAAAAACTGCACACGTAACACAGGCGAGCGAGGGCGGGCAAAACGACGCGGCTTTGAAAGGGTTAAGTGCGTGTGTGTTAATACTGCATTAAGGTTACGGCGGGATTTAAGGTCAGAATTGTTTCAACTCTTTCGCGCGTCGACAACGTACGAGATGAGACACTAAGACAACATTTCAAGTTGGGACACGTAAAAGCGCCAAACGCAAAGCAAATGAATATTAACCCACTTTATTAGTTATGAGTTGCGAGCATGAAGCTGTAGAAGTGTGAAGGTTATTCAGTCCACAAAATTGGGTTAATGAATTTTTTTGTTTTACCGCGAACTCTGCGGTTGCTGATATACTTTGACTTGTTGGTCCGTTTGCGGCTGTTTCACACGATAGCTCTTGATCGAGTGAATATAGCGGGATGAAATATGGCACAAATATTGCTGACGTTCAAATTAATAACTGATATCGCTATGAACATGATGCGTCTACTTTTGGTTATATATAAGAGTAACTTTTTTTAATTGTAAATTTGTGCAACATGTAATATTTTGGATGCTTACGATTGAAAAATAGTGTGGGACATTAACTCATTTTCATTTTGTTGTTAAAATATGCTTTTAGTTTTCTAGGTGAAGAGGATAAATAAGTGTGTAGACATCGACTAAAATACTCGTATTTGATTTTAATTGAAATATGTATCTCAAATAAATAATTGCTTTTACAATAAAATTTCGGGATCGCGTGGACATGTTTTAAGCTTTGCTCACAATCTTTGTCTCTGCAGCGTTGTCTCTACAGAACCAACCCTATGAAGTGGTTGTTCAGTTGGATCAATGTTTTTTTAATCTGCTTCTGAACGTGGGCCAGATCTGTTAATTTGTAGTGGCACAAGTGTGTTCGGCAGCCGTCTTCCATTTTCTCTTTATAGTTATTTATACCTTAGGATAGCACTGCAAGTGGGTGTGATATTGTCAATTCTCTTGTGTCGTTTATCCACACAAGCATACATAACAAATTACGACGACTGGGATCGTTGATTTTCCTTTCACAATTTTTACTGCTATCGGGGCAAAACAATTGTTGAGCCAAGTTTAAAAGACCGAAATATTTAAAGCCACTTCTCACTACTCTATGATTTTGCAAAAGGCGATTCTGCATGCTTAAAAAATAGCTTAGGGTAATAAAAACAATATGCAGTTGGATATGTAATACCTTGGATTGACAAGAAAGTCAATTCGGTTTTGTGGTGAAAAACAAAAACTAGATTTTTTTGTATACAGCGAATGACCTTTAATCAATGATATATACATATATATTTTCCAATTTGTGCCATGATCTTTTGCCAGCATTTCCGCAACTGCATGATTCCATGCTCATAGAACCTCTGGTCCTAATCAGCAAAAAACTGAAGCAAATCCCATTTCATGTCATCATCATTAATGAAAGTTAAAAGCTTTTATTCAACTAGTTTTGCAAACTTCGGAATAAATTGTATTCTGGTGATGCAAGGTGAGGACTATAGCCAAACTTCAATAATATTCTACAAGTCACCAAAGCTGTGTGAAACCTCGCATTATGGTGATGAAATGCAATTCCTTAGCGATTTGCCGTTTTTCTCTTGATTGCCCCTCCAATTTTATTAGTTGTCGACAGTAATCCCCTGAATTGATCGTTTAGTTCCATGGAAGTAGCACAAAATACGCAACACAGTTGCTATCCCATCAAACTAACAGCACCACCTTTTTGTCTACCTGGGCACCGCCATAAACAGCAGTAATGATGTCAGCCTGTGATTAGGTAGCAAAGACCTCTTTCGACCGATAAAACTTGCACTCTATGGACTCGCATGAACACAGTCACAAAACGACATAGTAACCCTTCCCAGTAGGAAAATGGTAAGGTGCTTACCAGAATAATGAATGTTTTCCTCTACCTTTTGGAGGTGGAAACGGCATGCTACCAAAAGTAAGGTATCAGTAAGGTACGTTCCAAGTACCTCCGGTAGTACCTTACGCTACAAGGTTTATTGAATATAAGGTTCTGAAGGTCACTGAAATTATGCCAATATGTCAAATTTTTCGTAGGAACAGTGGGACGAACAGCACACTAAACTACAAAAAAATTAAAATTCGTGAAATTGGTTTTTTATAAGTATTTGTGTTTGTTTATATTTATTATATTTTAATATTAAGTTCAAAAAATTTCTTGCACTACTGCAATGATGGCGCGCGCACTCTTTAACCACACTGAAACCATCTTCCTGAAATCCGATTCACCCTCTCTGGTACGACCGTCAGGAATGTCGTCAGGAAGCGGAGTTAAGCTTAAAGCTCGAACTTTGTTCAGGTTGGTTTGTCTAACTGTTAGCCGTTCTAGTCCATTGTCCCGGTTCAGTCTTCGTTCGTCCGCTTCGTTTGCCACTTTGAGATGCTGTTATCCCTCAATGCATTTTTAAACTCTGCGGTTGGTTTGGTGCACGACGCTGCATTCGTGCGCCAATAGATCCAGCGATTGCTGCTTGGGACTAAACACATTCCATAAAGCCATTAAGTTCCTGTTGTTTTGCGCACATTTGCCCACTGCACAACGCATTCTGACAGAAATTTGTGTTTTCTATTTTGAAAAAAAAAACATGTTTTCACACCAAATTTGTACAGCAAATGCACTTCAATACTTAAGGTGAAGTTACAGACCATCCAGTATATACGTTATTACATTCTGTGCATTTGTCAAAAAAGTAGAATCAGTGCAGCTGTATGAAACAAGTTACTTAGCGTAACGCATATGATGGATTGTCGGATACGATGGAAAAAGTTGAGCAACTTTCTACTTTTGTTTGCATTACGTCCGTCGCACAAACAGATCAGCTGATTGATACAATAAATTCTTTGAAAATTTCGATTTCTTCCTTCATTTTTGAAAATTTTGTTTTTTTCTCACTCAACAAAATCACAAATCGAAAGGAAAAATTTCAATTCAAACTTCAATCAACTGATTAGAAACATAAACATGTCGCACAAAATGCACGATGTGTAACTTCAATGTACGAAATGCATGTACCGCAAGTACTGCATTCAATGCATAACGCATATACTGGATGGTCTGTAACTCCACCTTTACGGTTTTTGGGCAAAAATCACTTTTTGAGGGTAAAATGATAATATTCAGTAAAACTCGCGAAAAATTCAAAAGAAATCGTCGGCCAATCAAAATTTGCTGTTCAAATCGTTTCTAAATAGAGCTGCCGAGTGACATTTTTTGAAATTGAAATTCGTTCCTTTTCTATTTTGAAATTTCTAACTAGGTGCAAAAAGTTCTTGTTCTGTGTGAAATTTGACTTTCCTTCAAAGTATTTGCATCAGAACAGATTTAATTGACCATATATTACGATAATTGACTACGTTTAGAACTAAAAGTTTTTGAAGGTGGGTTGGTAACTCTAGCAATGGGCACGCGTGACGTCAGCGCTCGGATGTCGTAATCTTGTATTCTTTCATTCATGTTACGCTAAGAAAGCAAACAAGATGGCACAGGAAGTGTGAAAAAAGTCGATTTAAAACCCGAATGATTGTTCGTATCGTCTCTTCCAAGTGCACTTTACTGTGTAATTTACGTCGAATGTACATTTAAGTAGAACGATTCTAGAAGAAATAAGTGATTTTACAAGCTTACAAGCTTACAAGCCAGCGTGGACTGTTTTAAACACTCGTCTATTTCCATCGCTATTCACATGAAGCAGTTGAGAATTATAAGAAACGCACAAGTCAACTTTTCACAGGCAATAAAAATTTCCAATTATGTCTACCTTCCATCGTAAGTGAAGAAATCAGTAGTGCTTACATTATCTGTAGCTAGGGAGGCATGAACTGAGTTGGTCATTTAATTTTTATAATTTTAAGCCCATCATGCTCCATTAAGGATCATGCATGATCCGGCGGCCATGCTCTGTACAAACGTAATGGGCGTTTGGCATGGAAGTTGCAATGCTTACCGGATGAAAAGTAAGTATGCTGTAATGAATTACGGAAGGTGCCACTTTCCTACTGGGTTGTTCTGTTCGTATTGCCAACGACTATCGAATACGAACCATGGACGCAGCGCTTGCCATGTCTACCGTATGGACGATGAAGCTTCGGCGAAAAAGGTGTTCGATGCGATAGTTAGAGGTCGACGGTGAAGAGAGAGGCCGTATCTCCGGTGGAAGGACCAAGTTTTCAACTTTCAAATTTTTCTTCATGTTTGCGAAATTTTTTTTTACATTTAAGATAACTACAATTCATTTAATATCCAAATAATTGTCAAAAACGCTGAAAAGCAATTCCAACGAAGACACTGTAAATTCAACCCTCACCATCTCCATCTGACTTAGGCCAACATTTTGCTTGAAACATTGCGACGTCAACTAGATGACAAAAACTTTATGTGTGCCTACAATATGAAATTGTATGCTATTACTTTAGCTTTCACCATAAATTGTTCGCTCATCACGCCGCACAGTATAACGAGTGAGGCCAAAAATGCGTAAAATTTATGTTCAAAATTTAGACAAAATTTTTTACACACGGAAGATAGGAGTAACTATTATCTTTCGATTCGAAAATTTAACTTTATACTTGAATTATTGTAGCCACTACCGGTCATCAAAGTTGAACGTTCTGGAAGAAAAATTATTGAATTCTTTAAAATCTTAAACTTTGGAAGTTAAAAAAATTATAATAATACACAGAAAACATATCCCGAATTTATTTACCAAAAAATACCACTAACATGTACTTTCGAATAAAATTAGCGTCTACTAGTTGCTACTCCGCTAACTAAGTAGATACATTTTTATATTGACACATTCAGTAAAAATATTGGAAATATCGAAATTTAAAGTTTGGCTGGCCGCACACAAGAAAAGTGGCAAGGAAGTTGTTGCTGCAATGAGTAACCTTGTCAATTACAATCGGAGGTGTTATATAAGAAATCGAAAAATTTTGACTTAATGTTTTGAAAAGTTTGGAGCTCTTGCAGTTGCAAGTTCTTTGAAGAAAATCACTCTGAATTAGTAAAGTATTTTTGTTCGTATAAACAAATTGAATTATGTATGTAAATATATTTGTAACGGAATAGATTTGTAGTCTTATTATTGTAAATAATTTTTTAATTGAAATATAAATAATTTTTATAAATTAAATACATACATATGTTCCCGTATTGTGGGCTCTAATTACTTTTCTATCGGGTGTCCCATCTGTTGGTTGCATTTTGAACTAGCGAGTAAATTGACTTTAGCAGCAATTACGTCTGTCATTCTTCGACAGATAATTAGTTTATTGTTTGCGGTTAACGAATATGGATCGCTTTTCGTTCGAGTATGCTGGGAAGTGTTGAAATTTTACTTCCAAAGTGAATGTTCAGTCAACGGCGAGCGCTATCGGCGCATGTTAACAGACTGGCTGTTCCCCAAAATCGAAGAAGAGGACTTAGCTGACTTGAGGTTTCAACAGGATGGCTCAACCTGTCATACAAGTCGCGAAACCATCGCTCTTTTGGGCACTCAGTTTGGGAATCGTGTAATCAGCCGTTTTGGAAATGTGCACTGGCCCCGCGCAGCTGCGATTTGACTCCGAGTGTTTGACTAGAGACACACACACATTGGAAAATGAAGTGAAAAATTGGGTCAAAAGAATGACGTACTGTAAAGCCAGCAACGGCAGTTACATGAATGAAATTGTATTTCATACATAACGGCATGGATGTACCTTTCTAATAAGGTACGTTTGGAAAAATACCTGTGCGTTCATTATTTTTCAGCCAAAAATTCAAGTTTCTGTTGGGACACCCTTTATTATGTCCAGATTATATATGACTTTACGATCAGTGTTGTGATAGGTCATTATGTAATAAGTAGACGTGGCAGTAGATCCTTTTTATTCATGCAACTGTTCGTTTTTAAAAAGGTTTTTTCCCATAAACTCTTCATATACTTGAAAGTGCCGCCTATTTCCGTATAAGCTTTTGCATTGATATTACGTCCCAAACTTGATAGTTCTATCACTAATATAAAGCAAGTTATTTCAAATTTACTTTTTAATTCATATGGGAAGTAGGTGTGGCAGTGGTCCTATTTAAATGATTTTTTGAAAATTTCTAAATGTTAACCATAAAAATATGCTCCCCAAGTTTCATCGAAATTGGACTACTCGTACTTTAACTATTTTTGGCCACGGGTTTTATGAAGTCGTGCCATTGTGCGCCGTTGACTGCAAACAAAAGCAAAGACGCCAGCCGCAAGCGAGGGTGAAATAATTTTTATTATCTGCTACTGTTGTGCCCGTTTGCTAGCAAAGGCGCTGAAGTGGTTTTTCGTTTGCTTTAAATTATCACTTTGCGCTTTGTAATTGAAAATTGTGCAAAATTGCAGTTTCAAAGAGGGATACAGAGAAGTGGAACAGCAAAGTTTGAGGCGGCTGACTTAAGTCTGCTCGGGCAGCAACTACTCAAAACAGGCTAAGGACTTTGGCCTTGAGACCCAGCAACCAGAGCGATTGACTTGCAGTTAGCGCAATGCTTTACTGCATACATTAAGCCACTATAGACGCAAAATGTCCTGCCAGCTCTAAATATGAGCATGTGAATATTTTCTTCAGTAAGGACGATATGCAATGTTCCTGAATAACCGAGGCGATAAACCAAATTCGGCAATTGCTTCAATAAATGTAAATAACTACACCTGCGCACCGTGTCCCGCCAAGCTCCCCAAACAAGGAAAATCAAAGGAAGCGCCCTACGCGTGCACACACGGACCGACTCTCATACCACATGCACCAAACATCCCATCGTAACGACTTGTATTACTGCCAGCAGCCGCCAAAGGTGCTCAGGCCCACCAATGTACACGTGACTTTTGAATAAATAACACCAACCTTCATTGCTGGCGGCTGTCTAAACAAACAACGCACACACATGCGCCCGCACGTAGCAGCGTTTGGCTGGCGTAAGCGAGTTTTTTGTTCGCACCTGATGGCCACCAGCAAACATTGGCACTGGCGTCGCCGATCCCCAAAGTCATAAACAGGACGCAAGGATTGCCTGGTGCTTGAGTGTATTTACGCGCAGTGGTTTTACAGACCAAGCGGCTGTCTGTCGCAGCAACTCGGAAATTCTGGGCATCAGCGTGTGAAAAGTAAAGCTTTAACCCACGAACGGGAAAATATTTGCTCGCCGCCGCACCAAATGAGATCGTTACTTTGCCGCTGCAAGTCCAATTAAAACGTGCAATGCCGTTGTTGGGTCAGCAACAATTAAAAGTGGGTGTGTGCGCGCGCCTAATGATAGGCTTTGAATTTTTCAACTCTTCCCCTACTGCGCCTGCGGCTACTCCAACCGAGCAGCTTTAATTGTTGACTGAGTGGTGGCTAGTGAAAAGCCTACTTGTTGTGGCTGGTCTATTGTATTATAACGTAGCCTGCAATCTACTGAAATTAGGATAATGGGGACGTGAGTTCTGTAGGACCGGTTCATTTTGCCATCAAATAGCCGTGTGCGAATGCCGCTAACCACGCAATATTTACATTCAAATTGCGGTATTGCCGGTTTTAGGCCATTTTTTAACCAATTCGATATATTTAGAAACTACTAAAATTAGAAATTTAGTCAAAAGTAGTCGCCTGATGGTATATTATACAATGGGTGAACGAGTCTCAATAATGGTTACGTTAATGATATACGTATCTACTTGTTATATAATTGACGAAAAAGTCCCATTCCAAGACTATGAGTTGATACTCGTACAGGGATTACAATTTGCCGCCACCGCTCGGAATCGGCCCAAAATGAAAGATAATGATCTTGGAACAATAGGTAGAGGGTGCAGTCCTTCCACTTTACAACAAAGATGTCGTAGCGAACTATGTACGAAATATGTGCGCATATATACCATGTCCCGATTGTGATTTTTTTATCTCGGAATTGTCTTGTTGAACTAAGGTTAAATTAAATAAGGCCACCTGCAAGGATATTAGTATATCGGCGTCGTATTTTCATAATTTCAAGCCGTCGTTGGGTTTATATAGCCAACCATATTTATTGATCCTTAGAAGTATCTACAATCATATTTATTATTCTTTGCAAGTAAAGCAAAGTGTATAAATAATAAAATATAATTACAAAATGGTAATTTAAAGACAGAATAAATCTTAAAAACTAAGCCGTTTCTGCTGGTCTGTGCAATGGCCTTTCATTCATTATTTTGTAGCCTCATTGGGAAATATTTTTTTGAATATCTAATATCTAATTTTTCTTTTCGAGTTAAGATTAGATCGCTTCTATTGCAATGACTCTTTCTGAATTCAAGGTAACATAAGAAATAATTATTTGATTTTTGCAACTTAATCTGTTTTCAATGTGGCTATTCGCTATTTTTCCAATTAAAAAGTTGTTTCGTGTGAAATTTAGATTAGCGTTTTTATACATCCAGGTTTCCAGAGACTTTATTTGTTTGTATCTAAGTACATTGTTCCGGCTAACTTCGACAATGTGGAGCCAAACCACCACGGAGCACGAAACAACTTTTTGGAGATAAGCTTTTGAACTTTTGATAAATTTTTGAAATTAACAGAATTTATGAGACAACATTTTAATTTACAGAAAAACCCATATTTTGTCTTAAAGTCCTAAATAGAATATGGGATTTGTGTGTAATTTATGTTACTTTGAAAAATATATTGGAAAGCGATCATGTTAAAACTGAGTTTGTTCCAATTTCTTAATAAGGAAAATATGAGTTTGTCTTGTCTAATATTAATTATGTCTTTGTCTAATATTTCCTAATCTTAAAACATTCTTAATTAATAGGCAATTTCCAATGATTGGAAATTCAATGATTGAAGTTTCAGTTGATCAGGAAGTTTAGTTTAAAATTTTGTGGGCCGCTTAGTTTATGTGTTAAGTAGTTAATTACTATATTATAATATCCGCTTAGATACAAAGTCATTAACTTTTCTGACGGGTTCAACAAAGGAACTTGATTTATTCGACCCATTGGCTTCAGACTTGGAGAAAGTATTAAAAACCTAAAACACGTAAGTCAACGAATGTATTTCAGTGTTCGAAAATCAACATCAGACGAGGTAAAGGTTTGTTAGAGTTTTATGGGAAAACACATAAGTTATGTTTAGACAAAATCATAAGGTGAGTAAAGATTATTTCAATGAAATCATAAAAGTCGTTAGTATATTTATATATAACTAAATATTTATTGTAAAACTCAACTCGGCAAAGTCGCCACAACCGCAAAAACCGTCGGCAAATACATTCGAATTCGTGACAAGAAGCCACAAGGCGGCAAGGAAGCAAAAACAAAAGCCACGCTCCACTTCGCATGTCCTGGCAACATAATACAAATTTTTAGTTTTTCTCTTTTTAAACGCACACAACCTTTCTCCAAATACTTTAATGAAACTTTTATATTTTGGCAATGGCCTCACCGACACAGTCGTGGCAGCGGAAAGCGTTTGTCACAGCGGCGATTGACGCCACGCCAACAATGCGCGGGCAGTGGCGAGACGCTGTGCGCGAGGCCATGGGGGTCGGCCGATCTCCCATCTTGGTTTCTGCCAAGCAAAACAAAATTTATTGCCCGTAGCTGCGACCTGCGAGCAAGAAACCCAAATGAAATTAGACGAACAATTTTCGGCAGAATGGCAGCGCGAAACCGAACAGGGAAAAGCACAAAGGCGGGCGCGGCTTACACGCTCTGGCATGAAAAGGCGAAGTGTAGGCTGTTAGAGTTGCGCGTTGACGAAATTAAAACTTAAGCTTGACACTTAACTGGGTTAAGGCACTCAAGTGGTGAGTGAATTTGGCGTTGTGGGCGTACAATGGCAGCGAATGAGCTGGTTCAACAGCTTGCGTCCACCAAAAAAATGCGCCGGCCTTCGGTCACTGTGCGCAGGCACTGAATTTAATGCACATTGAGCGGATAACAGGACCGGAAGAAAGTGTGGCACATCGTTCAGTAACGGACAATAACGACTTGATTGCCTTAATTTTAAATTGAACTTACATATCTAAAATTCTATTTGAACGTTCAAAGATTTGGTTTGGGCTGGACAGTCTTAAGTAGACATTTTGATGGAAAACTGTCCAGTGTTCTCTGAACTGCCGAGTGCCCGGGATGCCGGAATTGAATAGCCTAACACATACGTCTGCTCATAAATATCCAATTTGAATAATTTCGGTCATTTACCGAAATGCAAACGGCCGGCGGCCAGCGATATGCAGTAAAAGCACAATTGCTCAAATTGCCGTTTTCGCACGTATGTATGTAACGATACTTTCATGCATGCATACATGTACATATGTATGTATGTATGTATCGTGCGCACACAAAATTTCAACTTTGATGAAATCATAAACGAAATGCCCGCAAATGGAAACACGTGGCAACCTTGAATGCCACGTAATGTGAGTAATTCGCCAGCGTCGACCGCCGCAGCCGTAGCCGTAGCCGTAGCCGCCACCACAGTGCTGCCAACAAAAGTGCCTATTTAGCGATTTGGCCCTAGACTTCCTGTTTCGGACTTGACTGATCGGTGGCGGTGGGACGGGCAGGCAGTTATGACCTCCGCGTCTAAATAACTGGGAATGACCGTGTAGAATGCGGCTAAATTGTCTACCACACGCCGAGCGGACCGAGGCCAAGGCGGCTGCAAATGTGCAGACTGGCCGCCGATGTAATAAATCACGCTTACGAGACGTAAATAATTCAATTGTGATATAAAAGCGACGCGGCGAGTGCAGGCGACAGAAGGCCGCTGTTGCGGTGCTGACGCTAGACGACGCGACCAAGTTAATAAATCTCGCATGACTTCGCTGCACGGCGATGTTCTTTCTGTTTGTTCAGCGCATTTCCGCGTTTTGTCTTTTAGTTTTCGGCAACCAACAGCAAAATAATAATAAATGAGCTGCCAAATTGAATATCAAATCATACGGCAAACGCGTCGCTTTCCTTACGCTGACTGTGCGATGCTCAGTGAAACTGGCTGGCGAGGGGAAGTATGGGGAGAACGGTCAGTTCTTTGCAGATCAGCAATATTCATATTTATGCAAATCACCGATGGACAATGTCGATTAAGTGTGCTGTTGACTAACGCTGGATAATGAAAACTGGCTTTCAATGGTTAGACATATTGGATTTTTGAAAATGATTTACTGTGTTTACTTAGTAGCTACTTTCTTATGCTAATAATCCAAGTCCTAATTTGTGAGTCTTGTCAAATTTCTTAAAAGAAGGGAAATAAAACACCAAATAACAAAATGGCCCGGGTTCTTAAATATTTGTTAGAATATTAAGAAAAATATTATAAGACAAATATGAACATTTTAATAATAATTTCGTGTATCTGATCGTTTATGGATGCCTGTAACTTAAACTGGTAGCATGCCCATTAACCCGTACACATATACTACTGTGCAAAAAATAAGGTGACATTGTATTTATTTTGAAAATTCATTATTTATTCTTCCAAATCAATTTCATCCCCTTCAAAGTAATCTCCTCCCGATGCAATGCACTTATGAAAACGGATTTTCCAATCTTCGAAACACTGATTGTAGTCACTTTCCGGGATGGCCTTCAGTTCCGTCTTCGCTGCGGGTTGAATCTCCTCTATCGTGTCAAAACGGTCTCCCCGGAGCAGTCTTTTGAGCTTGCTGAACAGTCAGAAGTCGCACGGCGCCAGATCAGGTGAATACGGTGGTTGCGGAACGATATGGGTTGAGTTTTTGGCGAAATGATCACGAATTACGAGTGCAGTATGGTATGCAGTATGAATTAACTTCTTTTTCTTCGATTTCGCTGCAATACGGGCAAGGCATGATTACCGTCGAAACCGATTGAAACACTGGTAGTTGTAGATATTTGCAAGACTTACTATAAACTATAAACCGTATCAAAATTTTTACAAAGATCAATGTCTTCTATTCGAAACAGCACTTTTCACTTCTTTTGTCGCTTCGTTTACACCACTCGTATCCTTTACTTAAAACCCAATAT
Source organism: Melieria crassipennis (assembly GCA_963668005.1). Lineage (NCBI taxonomy): Eukaryota > Metazoa > Arthropoda > Insecta > Diptera > Ulidiidae > Melieria > Melieria crassipennis. Next base: position 30,689,498 of record OY764963.1, on the reverse strand, counting down.
CCATGTCCACACTTGGAATTATCCTAATGCAATTGCGAATGCAAAACAGTATTCAAAGAAGTGCACTGAAATGTCGCACAAAAGCGAAATTGCCAATGCGACAAAATTTGCCCTTCCTCCGTTGTTTCCGGCGTTGCGAGGTGGTAACAAGAGGCAGCTACTACCCATGCATGAAACGTACACATAAGAGCCTCTAACGGCACTACTGACAACTTCATACATAATGGAGTAACTGCTGAAGAACACTGAACGCGCAAGCCCCGACCACCGTGCGGCGGGAGGCCGGGAGGATGAAGGCTGAATGTGGCGAAGTGGTGAAAGCGAGCACTGTTGCCGGTGCCACATGCAGCCACTGAGTGGGTGTCCGACACTTCTTGGGCAGATTTGCCTGCCACTGGCAGTGCCAGCGCCAGCCGGTGGCGCAAATGAAATGGACAAAACATTTCGTTGCATACTTTGCGCCGTACTTAAAAAATTCACTCGTTCACGTATTCATTTATTCACTCATTCATTAGAATGCAAAGACCGCACGCGACCGGATATCCGCACGGCATGACATTCATGCCGCCGCCCAGCGTCGCGCCTCTCGCTGAGGCATGCAGAACGGTGAAGTGCGCCTTAAGTGACATCCGTTTGCGTTTTGCGTAAATAATTCCTGAATTTTGTGCTTCCAGCCAGCCAATGCGCTGACCTTCGTCTAATTCATTCCTCTAGTCGGCGTCTGTTCTCGTCAACCGCACATACGCATGAATGTGTAGATATTTGCCGGGCCTGCACAGCGACGATGTCCACTGCGGCTAATCCTTGTTTGCTTCTTTTATCAAATCCGCGAATCGCAGCACTGCGCTGTTGTTCGGGCCGCTGAATGTTTCATGAACGCACTTTGTTGTTGCCATATGTAAACGTTTTCGCAATTAGTCGCTGTCCTGGCACACACACGCACACACAGCCGCATAAATGCGCCGCGCACATAAACAAGCTCACGCGGCAGCGCGCTCGAATTTCGCAAAAAAGACATGGGTGTGGTATTTTAATTCGCACGCGATACTTGACGCTGGCACAGAACCAACCAACCGGCTAGCCGACCGGCCATGCTGCGCCATTTACGCTGGCGCTGGGCGCTTGGATGGGTGTCAATTGGCTGTGTGCGTGTTGCTGTGTGTAATTGTTTGTGTGAGTGTCAGTGTGTATGTGTGCTTACGTGCTCAAGTGTGCTTTGTAAAATGGCCAACTTTTGTATTTACTGTTATTGTTACGCTTGTTGTTGTTTCTGTTATTGCTAGTGTAATTGTAAACTTTTGATTTAATCGCCGGCGCTTTTTTCTCTTTGATTTTATGACTATTAAAGCGGATGCAAATGCCCCTCGCGCCACTCCCATTGTGCCACGCTATCGCATTGCTGACCGTCCGCAGCCATCAACACGCTGAGGTGTATCTATGTGTGTGTGTGTGTGTGTGGGTTTAAGCCTTCGCTGCGTCAGCAAATGAGTCACCAAGGCCCTATCGGCATTACGAGCGAAGCAGATTTGCACGCTTGATAACAGAGCTGGACACTTTTTCTGCGGGCAGATTATAGCTTTTTGGCAAAAAATCATTACATCGGTGCAAAAATTTCACAATGCGAATCTAAAAAAAGTATGAAAGAAATCTATATATATAAAAATGAAACGTGGTTCGTTCGGCCGCTTAAAACTCGAAACCGACTGGACCAACTTGAATACTTCCTTCGGCGGGTTTGTTCAAAATGTTTACGTGAAGGTTTATAAAAAAAGAAATGTCGGGAAAAGGGGCGTGGCACCACAAGAATACATTTTTAGACAATAACTTTGGAACCATAAGTCACACATCAATTAAATTTGGTACAAATTTTCTATTTAATCATGTCCTTCAATAGAGGGAATAAGGTGGGTATTGAACAAAGGGGTGTGGCACCGCCCTACAACTCAAATCTTCTAAATGGAATAGCTTTGGAATTGTAAGTCGCACAATATTGAAATTTGGTGTACCGTCGTTTCATAGATGTGTCATTCTACTGTTAAAATTTTATGGGCGTTGAACAAGGGGCGTGGCACATTTTTTATGATCCAACATTTCATCAGAACTGTAAGTCGCACATCAATGAAACTTTGTACGCACCTACCATTTAGTCATATCTTTCGACAGAGGGAATGGGGTAGGTATTTAACAAGAAGGCGTGGCTCCGCCCATACAACTCAAATCTTTTATATCGAATAGCTTCGGAATTGTAAGCCGCACAGCATTGAAATTTGGTTTGGCATCCTCCCATAGAAGTGTAATTCTACTGTTAAAATTTAATGGACGTTGGACAAGGGGCGTGGCACATTTGCTGGGCACAAACTATCCGCATAATTTTCGAACTGTTAGTCGCCCATCAATGAAACTTAGTACGTATTTACCGTTTAGTCATATCTTTCCACAGAGGGAATGGGCGGGTATTTAACAAGAGGGCGTGGCTACACCCATACAACTTAAATCTTTTATATGGAATAGCTTCGGAGTTGTAAACCGCAGTGTTGAAAGTTGGTGTACCGTCGTCTCATAGATGTGTCATTCTACTGGTGAGATTTGATCGGCGTTGGACAAGGGGCGTGGCACATTTTTTATAACCTAACAGTTACGCAGTAAATACACACACACATCAGTAAAACTTGGTACGAACTTTCCACTTAGTAGCACAATTCGACTAGAAGAAAGTTGTGAGCATTGGACAAGAGGGCGTGGTACCGCCTCCATTTTTATATACATAGATTGTTTGTCCTGACTGACTGACTGATTGATTGATTGATTCATCATCGCTCAGCCCAAACCGCTGAAGCTACAAATATGAAATTTGAACTGTAGGTACATCTTGAAAAATGAACACCGTTAAGACGAGATTTTATTGAAATTCGGGGTTTAAAGGGGCAAAACATGTGTTAAGGTGTTGTATGAAGAAAAGTGATTTAAGAGACATATTGATTTTGAACTTCCTGAAAATACTCTAAATCAAAAATAATTCGACACGTATTTTATAATTTTTCGAAAATCAAAATTTATCTGGACCAACAATGGGTTAAGATTTGTTTAAGGGTAGACTCGAAAAAAACATGAACCGATAGGCCTATTGACTTCAAAAATTGTAAAAATACTTGAAATAAAAAACATTGGTCACGCGTTTCTCATTACTTTCAAAATCGAAATCTAACTGGATCAACGACGGGTTAAAAGTACATATGTATGGAGAAACACGTTTTTTTAGCCTTTTGACTTCAAACTTGGTGAAAGTACTTGAAATGTCAAATAACTCGATACGTGTTTTTAATTTTTTCCGAATACTAAAATCGGACGGGGTCAACGACCGGTTAAAAGTTTGTATGGCGAAACTGTAAAAAACATGAATTAATGGGGTCACTGACTCCAAATTTTGTGAAAGTACTTTTAGTGAGAAATAATTTGACAAGTGTTTTTCACTTTTTTGAAAATCAAAATCTTACGGGGTCAACAATGGGTTAACAGTTTGTATGGAGAAACACGATTTATTGGTCCTTTTCACTTCAAGCTTAGACAAAAAGCACTTCTATCGGGAAATAATTAAAATGTGCTTTTCATTTTTTGAGAAAATCGAAATCTAGCGTGATAAACTAAAGGTTAAGAATTTGTTTAGGGTAAATGTGAAAACTCATGATTTAAAGGGCTTTTGACTTCAAATTTTGGGAAATACTTGACATCAAAGATAATAGACATATGTTTTTTTAAATCAAAATCTGACGGGGTCAACAATGGGTTCAGAATTTGTATCGGGTGAAACAAGAGAGCTTGCGTGCGAAGCCGCGGGGCCCAGCTAGTACCATATATTTCCTTGTAGTTTGAACGTGGAACGCATTACAATGAAATATGCCAGTTATGATTTTTTAATCTTTATATAAAAAAGGCTTTTTGCGCGTTATTTGGATCATAAGTGCACACAAACGAATTCATTCTGTTGATAATTTACTGGGAATTGTTACATAAATCGCACATTTTTCATTTAATTGTCCGTATTTATTTAATCGCATTCAAATCTGATAACCAAATGGATTGAGTGCTATGGAAGACTTGTAGCCTTTCTGCCAACCCTCACATCACATCACATCATGCAATATTGTCATAAAATGTCCAATACAAAATGTGAATTAAGTTGTGGGAAACATAGCCCGGCCAGAAGACGCATACTTTAACTGCCTTTAAAGGTCTGTTAAGGCGTTCTTCTAGTTTTAAATTAATTGGTGTGTGTGAGTAATAATTCCTTTTGAAACTCAACACAGTATTACACTTAACACATAATTAAAATTATGTATTGAGCACGCAATTCATTATTACAAATTGTGATCGATGACAACTTATTTTCGTTATGCGGGAGTCGGGCACTGGCATTTGCTTTTGTCATTCTCGCCATTCGAAATGATTGAAATTGTGACAAATATTATGCTTTGTTTGCTTTGTTATCTCAATCAATGTACCAACAAAGATTTCATGCTGCAGGTACACGCATCCAGCAAAGGCAACTTTGCACAATGGATGCTGTTTCCGTTTCTGCTTTTAATAATCTCATCCGGGTGGAATCGACTGTTATATGAGCCGCTCAGTGCACAAATCGATTAACTCCATAAAACAAAAAGTTGAGAAATGCGATGAAATAAATTTGTTTTTTTTTTAATTCCCTTTATAATTTAAATTCAAATATATATATTTTGTCGTTTAATGGTGTTAATCTTTACTATTCAGGAAAGTTTTAATAAATATAAAAAGTTATGACTATACCAAGTGCTTTGACACTTAAATTTAAGATTTTTCAAAAAGTGGAGTTAATCACTCTGTGCACTGAACGGCTCATACAAGGTGCAACCCAAAGTAAACAGGACTTTTATAAAATAAAGAAAACGGATGATTATTTTTGTATAATTCTTTTTATTTATTCAAAATACTCTCCTTCTGCTTCGATACAACGTTTTGCACGGTCCAAAAGCATTTGGAATGAGTGTTTTAGGTCATCGGCCGGCATCGCCTTCAGAATGTTGGTACAAGCCTTTTGGATGTCCTCAACGTCCTTATAACGGTTTCCTTTCATCGGCAAATGCAACTGACCGAATAAGTAGAAGTCACAGGGAGCCATATCAGGCGAATACGGTGAATGATTGATGGTAAAAATTCGATTTTTGGTCAAATAATCGGTCGTAACTAGGGCTCTGTGAGCCGGTGCATTATCATGCAATAAACGCCAACTTCCTTCCTCGCGATATTCTGGCCGAATACGACGAATGCGATGCACCAAACGCTTCAAAACTTCAACATAAAACAAAGCGTTAATTGTTTTTCCCGGTGGAACAAACTCTCGATGAATTATTCCCTTTGAATCGTAGAAACAAATGAGATGAGTTTTGATTTTTGACTTCTCACGGCGGGTTTTTTTCGGATTTGGCTCATCTGGGTGCTTCCATTCGGCACTTTGACGCTTTGTTTCGGGATCACCGTTTCGTCACCGGTTACGATGTTGAACAAGAAATTTGGATCACGTCTGGCTTCCCGAACGATGTCTTTTGCGTGCTCAATTCTCTGCGCTTTTTGGTCGTCGGTTAAAGTGTGCGGAATGAAGCGAGAACACACTTTACGGAGACCCAAATGTTCGGTTAAAATGCGATCAATTGATGTTTTGGAGATGTTCAATTCCATTTCCATCAATTCCAATGATGATTTTGGCTGCATTTTGATAAAATCACGCACAGTTTTGATGGCATCGTCAGTAATCACAAATTTCGACTGGCCGACGTGTTCGTCGTCATTCAAGTCTTCACGACCATTCTTGAATCGATTCAACCACTCATTAACACGGCCACGGGATAAACAATCATCACCATAAACTTGCTTTAACAATTTAAACGTTTCGGTAAAAGTTTTACCAAGTTTAAAACAGAACTTAATATTAGCTCTTTGTTCGATCGACATTCTCGTACCAAAGTTAAAAACATACTGTCACATTGAGCGGGATATTTCGGCGTCTACTAGACCAAATGTCATGAAATTTAGACAGTATGTGAATGAAAGATGTACCTTTCCAACGCATGTCCTCACACATAGATGGCGCCACCAGAAACGTCCCTATTGCAAAAGTCCTGTTTACTTTGGGACGCACCTTGTATAATGGGTTGGAAAGTCGAAAAGTGGAGCCGAATGCCGCATTTTGATGTATTTGACGTTTGGACTTTGTCAATTTTGTTAAGATAAACATTAGTAGTAGTATAAAGCTACCATTTAACAAATCCTTATGAAATTACAAATGCATATTGAAAGCGAATTTACTTACTTTCGATTGTCATGATAATTCATAGAAAGCCTATACATCTTAGCACAATCCTTCAAATGTATCCTTAATTTTTCTATTCCTTCTTATTTTCTCGTGTAAAATTAGCACAATACTCGTGCGTTCCCCAGGACATCCTCTGAGTGTTGGTCAAGAGAAAAAAGACTTTCGGACCTGAACCTCAGTTTATTTATTTATAGATTTTTCCACTTTGGTAACTGGTAACTGGCCCACTATGCAATTCAAATAAATGAAATGAGAGCATAAAAACGTTGGCTCTACAAACGAAATAACAATCACAAATTCTTCCATATCCAGTCATGTTGGTATGAGAACACAGCTTTTGTTTACTTTGTGCTGCTCGTTGCCTCCTGTTTTGCTTACTTTTCGTCGTATTTTTAGTTTTCCCTATGTTTGTAGAAACGAGCTTCAAAGGCGCGAGTTAAATTTTAAAATGTTTTCAATTTTTAAAGCAAATAAGAGCATATTTGCCTGTTACTCTCTTGAAACTTGCTCAATATTATAGTTCATGAATTTTCTGTGGTTTACTGTTGTACACCAACGACTTAACATCGTATATTCGTTTGTAACAACCACTTATTTCACGTAATTCTCTATGCTTTTCATGAATTGAAGATCGATTTTCGAATTTGACTGTTTATCGCCAACGAAAGTTTCATCACTCCTCTTTATAACACAGTTATAATAAGGTTACTAAAATTAGTTGTGCCACCTCAACGCAGGCGTATTCGTTTCTCTGGATTGTGCTCCAAAATACAACACACTAAAACTCTTCAATGCAGTTCTAAACTAGTTAGTAGTCACTTTATTTACAATTTTACACTCTACTGTTTGTGCACTTGTTACTCATTGCACTATCTGTGCTACTCCGTGTCGCACCTTTGCTTGCTAAAACCAAACTCTTCCCTCTGTACCCGGCTGCCTCTTATAGTTGTTCGCTTGTCTCGATTATCCCAGTATCGCCGCGAGTCGTCTCTGCGATTGTTCCATCTGAATTACCATGCCCCTAAAAGTATATCATGCGCGGAACGCAACCATGGCACCATTATCATCACAATAATATTTATCGTAATGTTGTGCATTCATTTCAGTGTTTGAAGTTGTTTTTAAATTTAGCAATTTACTTAACCCTTTCGCTATTTTGTTGCCATATGGCAACATGCTACTTTGTGGACGTCTGAACCCTCTGTGGTTCCGAGAATACATTTTTTGTTGGTCCTTAGAATAGTTTGAAGTTTTAGGAAAAATACGAATTTAATAAACTGAATATTAAAGTTTAAAGAAAAGAAATATACACTTTTTTAATGGTATATCTTGACATAGTAAAGGAAGAAGAAGCAGAAAACTTTAGATAACTTTTTAATTTGACGTTTTCTTTCAATTTAGATACTTTTTTTAATTTTGGCTTAAGTAAATTGAAGAAATATTCAAATTTTCGTTATGCGTAAAAAGTTGTATGTTTAAGTTATTATAACAGCCACAACGATGTGGTTGCTCTCATAACATTCTAAAATACAGGGTCCGAGTATAAAAATTAAAAATTTCTTATGGAATATTCCTAATATAACCACATAGAAGTCTAATACGTAATATTTAAATTTTAACTTTCCACAGTAAAAACCTGTAGCGAAAGGGTTAAGTATGGCAAGTTTCGCTATTAGAACACTTCCCCTCGTACATATTGGACGCTTCTCTTGTTGAAGGAATGAATGAAAAGTGTTGAATGGAAAACTGTTGCCATTCTTCGATTGCAATTAGTTAAGAATTCCATTATTTCCATTTTGAGGCATTTGCCACAGTGCGAGTGTGATAAGCACTCGCACTCCCCCACCGACATATGCGGCGGCGGAAAGTGTCACTTTGGCTGGCGGCACAGCGCACAAAACATGAGTGCATAAGCACTATCTGCACAACGGCACTCCCCCTCGCCCCCTCCTGGGGCCATTCAAGTATCCACTTGCAAATATTCAAGTGCTCGGGCGGCGCAGACAACGGCAGGCGGCAGCAGTGCACTTCAAGTGGGTCAATATTATCGCTTCGCTATTGCATTACTGCACCGATGCGATTGCAGGCCGCACACACGGCAGCCTGTTAGCACAATGAATTGATTATTTCTATTCGTAAAGTGCTCACTGAGCGCTTTGTTAATGAAAATCGAATACAAAAAATAATCATCGCGCTTGCCGGAAGCGAAAAGCGAAAAACGGAAAGCCTCGAATAGCTTCAGGCTGCAGCCTTCGGAAAATATACTGCAGCCAATACGTTTGTGCTGGTGTCCGACCAGTTGAAAATCTAAAACCAATTCCATTACATTAGAAAAACATGACAAAGGCAAATGTTCGTTTTTGACATTTTACTCTTTCCGTACGGGGGAAAAGAACAATTTCCAACATGTTTGGCAGAGAGTTTGGGCTACTTTTGGCACTCGGCACTGAAACCGCGAAAGCCAATGCGGTTACCACATCACGGCGTCTATGGCCGGCTAGAAGCCGACCGGCAGCCAACGGTGGCTTACGCTTGGAAGAGCGTCGAAAGGGAATTGTAAGAGGAATAAGTGCAGCGGTTTTGTGCAGTCACCGTGAATAAATAGTTGTCAAATGACGTACTTGTTTTGAGGCCACTGATTTCGAAGATTTGCAAAAGCAAAAGTCATCAAGTGCTGCTTTCTTACACCACACGTCTTGAAGCATTGGCCAAACAGTGGTGCTGCAGTTTGTTTAGCCTTTAATATTAAAAAAAGCGATAAAAAGGCTTTTTTAGCAGCTGACGTGGATTCCAGTTGACGGCTAATCGCATACGCAAATTAAAGAGGAGTTGACCACTGTGTACAGGGCCTCCGGACCATAATTTATCTTCATGAAACTTTGGGCAACTGAACTTGAACGCCGTAACAGCCGGACCAGCTTGGGAGACGATAAACGTTCGTGACGTCCAAAAACTGCAACCAATTATGGAACATAGCTCAAGTTCACAAAATGATACTAGACTAGAAAAATGTAAATATATGTCACATATTGAATCAAGATTTCGGCCTATTAAAGCTGTCCACACGTTGGGTGCCACGCTTGTTAAGTTACTCAAAAACGTGTTCGAATGAAAATTCGGCGCAATAAATCAGAGCTAGGAGAAGTGTGTAGAATTACAAAGAAACTATGTAGAAAAATAAAACAATTGTCTTTGTTAGATCGGAAACCTCGGACCACGTTCGTATGACACAGAAATGTTCCAAATCAGAAAGTCATGTAACTGTACGGTACACTTCGGCCAATGGCAACCTTGCATTTCCACACATGAAAAGGCTTGCGACATATGAGTGTGAAAAAATCCATTTATACACAAAATCTGGCACACAAATATACTATACAAACGTAATTGAGTGAGTCTTAATCCGTAATACATGACGTATCGGCCCAATAATTAATTCATGAAATTTTTTTGCTAAACCGTAAATTGTTACCGACATTTACTTACGTCGAAGCATTGAAAGTTTGCTGGCAAAATGATGTGGCTATAATAATTTTCTATTGCAATTTCTAATCACTATTGGGTGGAGAGGGCAATGTTGACATCGTTTTAAGGCGTCTGTGAAAAAATTAATTTTTAATTTAACTAATAGTTAATTGTTAATATTTTTTTTTAATTCATACAACTGAACTGAACTGCTCATAAATTGTGCACGTTGCATTTAAAAGCGGCAACATTGTGTGCTGTGAGGAGGCATACTCGTCGCCTGTTCGTCGATGTGAAGTATTCGAATTATACGCAAAGTGGGCGTCAACGGCTTTCGTGCTTAATTAAATTTCATATGTTTTGCATGTGGAAAAATGCAACACTTTGTTTGCTCATAAACAAAGCAGGACAGCAATTCGACTTAAGGCAGGTTTCTACCTTGTGCGGCCGAGAAAACATGTTTTTTTTGAAAAATGTTTGATGGGAAGGTTTTTAAGATAAACACTGGAAAATTTTTTCAGATGTAGGTATATGTTTATTGTATAAGTAAAAAAAGTTTCAAGATAAAATATGCAAAGGGGGGGAGGGGGCCATCGAGCAATGGCGGCAGGACTTTCTTACTCGCGGAAGTCCTGCCGCTGTTTGAGATGACTTGAAACACAAAAATGAAATTGTTTCTTATTCTGTATCCTTTTGTCTATGGCTGGAACTAGGATTTAAAAAAAAAAATGAAAAATGAAGGAAATATGCGATTTTGACTAAAAAATTCAATTTTTACCTACTTTTTTCAATACAAATTTCTATTTTCAATGAGAAAAAATTATTATTTCTTGAAGATCCTAGTTCGTGCCATAGCTAAGACCTTGATAAATGACTGTTTAAAATTTCGTAGCTATTGCTCAACTCGTGTGGCCTAAATCACTTCCGCCAGGTCAAAAAATGTAGTTTTGAGAAAAACGCGTTCAAAGTTTTGCTTCAGCAGGTCGGCGCGCTCGACACCGCTACCTATTTCGATAAATTGCTTCCGTAATTCGAAAGATTTCAACTTCAAATTTTGGGAGCGTATTCTACAATCATGTATTAATCCAAAAATGCATGAAAAAAAAAATCGATTTTTTTGAACGCACAAGGTAGAAACCCCCCTTAAACGCGACATACTCGTAAGATGCACACACACAGAGTACCGAGTGTGCCGATTAACGTGACATGGCAACACATCATAAATAATCAATTCGCCCGGCTATGTGCTGTCGAAAAGCCTAAACATATGCAACAACTCGAGGACTGTTCAGCGTACACGTAGTGCAGCACGTCGTCAAAGTGCTGCAAAATGCTGGATGCCAAGTGAATTCGAAACCGACTCTGGCAGCTGCTCTCACGACTCTGCCACTCGACGTTGCAGCACTGCAATGCACACAACAAAAATGCGCGCGGCGTGACAGTGTTGGTGTCATTAAAAGGTCAAAATTGATTAAATTGTGATGTTTGCTTGCTGCTGTTATAAAAGTCGATTTTCTTGTTGCCAGCGACAGTGGAAGCCGGCGATAGAGCCTCAGCTAGCGAAACCGGTGGAAGAATGTGCACTTTGACAGCGTAATTGAGCGTCAATCAAATACAAGCTCCCCCTTTTTCACGCTCCTTACTGCATTTTAGCGCAACGCTAACGTCAATGTTGGTTTTTAGGCGCTACTCGTCTTTCACTACGAACGCAGAAAACTGACTGAGCTGACTGCAAATACCCGCACAGAGTTGCCATCTTTCTATATAAGCTAATCTAAATATGAAAATGTTACATGAATCAAAACCGTTTTGCGTTTATATACTATATGTCCATACACAACTGAAAGTGCGTGTGACGCACACCTTTAACTTATTGAATATTGGTTTTCGTTTAAAATGTTTTTAAAAATTATTCCCAATTTTATTTTTTTTGAAAGAGGGAAAATTAAACGTGAGTTAACAAAAGGACGGTGCAGGGCAGGGGCGGATTCAGAAAAATAATTAAATATAAATAATTAAATAAAATAAGTAATTCTTTAATATAGTATTCATGAATGCCAAAAAATTCCTTTTAATTTGTATGTAATTTTAAAGTCGATCCTAACATTTTGGGGGGAGGAGTTCAACCCCAAAACCCCCCTGAATCCGCCACTAGTGCAGAGTAAAACAGTTTACATGGATATTCAAATAAAAAAATAAACCACCACGCAGTACGGGTCGTATGAGTAATTTGAATTAAACATAATTATCCATCCGAAAAAACCTTTCAGCATCAATATATTTTCCCCATTTGTACAAAGCTGTGTCGGTCGATGTTGTAAGCCAGAAATCAAAACCGCTAACACACTGACTCACCACCCAACCCTCTGCCACGCAATCGAATCTGCCAACAACTCGACAAGTATGCAAACAATCTCAAAAGCGAACATTCAATCTTTCAATTAATCAGTCAATCAATTTGCGCCATTCAACTATTCATTTTCATTTGAAGCGCCGTTGCCGTGTATTTTATGCTCTTTGACGATTTCCTTCCCTTTCCATTTCAACTTCTTCATGGCGGCTGGCAGGCATTGTCAGACCTCCAGTTGGCAGTGAGTTCATTTGCGTAGCTGCGAGCCGAAGTGTGGGCGCGTCAGCAACGTCGTTACTATGCTTCACCATGCATTGAATTTCTTTGTTTCCAGAGCGCATTCGACTAATTGAAATGAATTAACAATTGATTACGGCGGCCCAATAATTAGCCGCCAACAATGCAATAAACGACTTACGGCCAAGCGGATATTTCACCGAACGCCGCTGTTCCAAATGCTGTACATATGAAATGTGAAATAGTTTCATGTTTTGTTGACTTAGTGCTCCTTGACATGCAAAGGAAAATACTTCCTTTTTTTACTGAAATGCCTTGATTATTATTCTACGAAAATTGTTTCCTAATGCGTAAAAACTACAACTAGCTGATGGATGTTAATGAAACTTTGGCCACCCACTGAAAAACTGAAAAGCGAAGATAAGTTGTGAACAATTATTATAATTGAATTATGGTTTCTCCACAGCTCGTTTCGTGCAATGTTGCAAAGTAACAAAAGCTTTTGTGTGAAAAAAGAAAGTGTTATTTTAAACATAAAACAATTAGCAGTAAGTACTCGTTTGAGCTAAGCCAGCCGATTGGCAATCAAACACACGGATATTGTTTATATTTTTCTCTACCAGCCACGTCTCTTTCCAATACTATAAACTTTTGGTCAAACTTTATACATTCTGATACCTCAGTTTAGGGTATAAAGAAACCATATGACGGAAATAACTAATAGCATTCAAGTAGGGAGATCAAATTGTGTATTTCTCTTTTGCACAAATCGAGCTGGATTTTTGCAATGGTTTTGATTACTTATATTGTTCTGACATCGATCATTTGTTGTTGGATCGTTATAAAAAGTCTGCAACTCAACATAGTTTAAAGAAAAAACGGCGAACAAATTCAGTTGGCTTCTCAAAATACTGCGTCTTGGAATATACTGTAGCGATGAGTCACTGTGTTGTGCTATGCATGAATAGCATACTTTTAGGCATGCACTTTAAAGTGCGGCAAATTTGGTATAATTCGCTTGGTATAGTCCGATATGGCAAGGATGGTTCGCGAAGGAATGGGCTGTGCGAGAATGGTCGAGCGTTTTCCAATTGGAAGTTGCAAGAAACTTCGGCGCGATAAAAAAACTGGTATAAAAGCAGCAGTGTGCAGCGCAATGAGTCGAGTCTGCGTTTGCGCACAATCCGGTATACGAGCCTAGAAAAGCCATATTCGTAACAATACTTTGCAACAACTCCAAACCGTTAACTCCATCGTGTTGAAGCCATGTGTCATCCGATTTATGCAAAAAGTGTAGCTAACAAATGGATCATACTGTTCGTTGTTAACAATCAGTCTGGCCTGGAGATTGTTTGTAAATCGTTGTTAACGATGTCATTCATAATAGGACATTCCGCGTTAATCACCAAAGAGCCAAAACATTTGGAAAAATACATTACTGACAGTAGTAGTTCAGTTAATGGCCGAAATCGACAATGCTTTCCAACCCGAACAGCAATTTGTTTTTAAAGCAAAACAACTTTCAATACAGTTTTTGGGCTTCTATAAAAAAAGATTAATGATTTCTCACAGCCTTCAATACACAGTCCCTATTCACTATGAATTTTGTTAGCTGTTAGTTTTATTTTATACAAGTTTTATAAAATCAAAAAACTTGAAGGATATGTAAGTGAAGATAGGAAATTTTCCCAATTTTCTCAATTTCAATTTGCATATTTGGCATTTGTTCTAAAAAATACGCCGTTAAATTTGTATAATCCTAACAGAGTTAAAAGCTTATTAGAGCTTACATTCATTTAACGCGTTCGTCTCTTCATTTCACGAACCCAAATGCACACGGTGGACGGAAAGTTTCTGCATACATCGTTTCAATTGTAATATACTTAAAATTCTGATTGCTTGTTTTATTTGAAAACGAACTGGGGAAATCCCCATATGTGATGGTTTGAAAATCCTAAGCAGTTCCCTCGTAGATCTACGGCGATTTTAATGCAGGACTATGCGCGATGTCATACGGCGAAACAGTCAATAAGTGCTGCTAAAAGTCGTTTTAAGCTAATATAGTATGGGGAGACTGGCCGGGAAATTCGCCAGATCTTAATCCTATTGAACATATCTGGAGTCCAAAACCTGCCAATAGACTTCAACTCATTGAGAGAGTGGGATGCCATATCATTGGCCGAAACGTCGGTCTTGTGCGAAAGTTGTCGAAAGCGAGTCCTAGAGTGCTACGAAAAAAATGGCACACATACACAATATTAATGATCAATTGAATTTTGCTTGGATATGATTTATTGGTTTAGATAAAAAAAATTTTGAAAAGCAATACAAATGATTTTAACGGTGCTTTTTTTATGCAGAAACTTTCCGTCCACCGTGTACATAAATCGATATTTTTTAAGGAAATCTCGTCATGGCTCGACTGAAATCAGTCGCTTAGTATTACGTGTCAGGTAAAACAACAGCCGCAGAATTATTGTTCGCAGAACAAACATACTAAGTAGCAGCGCAAAAACAAAAAAATAAATTAAATTAAATAATAACGCAGTCATTGTACATACAGGCCGGCACACCTTTTCACTGTCATTTTTTTGTTGTTACTGCTGGACATTTTTATTATCCGCTTAACGTGTTTAATTCATTGTGGGGTTTGTTGTTGTTGTTGGTTTTCTTGCGAGGACTTTACGAACTTGACGGTGTGTCACGGCACGCCTATGAGCGGCCAGTGTGCCCAGCATGACAACTTAATGCGTTTCGGCAATCTTTTTGCATTCTGATATTTTGTGATCTCAATAAATTCAATTTTAAAGCAATTCGCTTACTTAGTTATAAGTTAAACTAAAATATATAAACGATTAAAGAACTTTTTACTCAAGCTTTGTAAATTCAATTTCTTCATCTTCCGGTTTTATTCAAATACATATACGATGATTCTCATGATTTCATACTTCATATTTTTCTCTTTATTTTTCTCATTTTTATATATATCATTTTAAATATACATATTTACTTAAGCTAATTTTCTATTCTACAACTTGAAGGTTTCACTCATTACCTCTAAGTTTTTAAGGCAATATTAAATCTTAGCTAGTTAGACACACATAGGCCTCAGTTGTATTTCTTAAATATACATAAAATTCATTACACATTATCACAAAGGCGATTTAAAATAAAAGTATAGACACTACATTCTCTTGCTTTAAATTAAACCCCCAAAAATATGTATATAATTTTTTTTAAATATAGTAAGAATATTAGAAATACTGTTAACACTTTCAGGGTTGAATTTCATTCCATGCTCGCCCCTTCCCCACACATATTCCATTCACAATTTCGCTTCTTGCATCACGTGTTTCCCTCTTTCTTTTGCTTCGCATCATTTTTGGCATTGTTTTTTATGAAAAAAATATATATTTCATACGATATACGGTTATATGTAATGTCGTCAGTTTTCCAAAGTCACTGCTAAGGTTCGAACACTTTCTGCGGCCCCGCTTGTCGCGAAGCCTGCACGCCGTAAACGTGACTGCTTGTTAAGCGGAACGAAGGGGCACATCTTCAGATCACTTTGTTCTCCGACGACGTAGTAGTAGCAACTGAGTTTCCCACTCTTGTTGACGGCTTTGCGTACCTCGGCGTGTTGGCGCTGCGGGTGCCATTAACTTTGCTGACAGCTGGTAACTTTGGCAGCAAGTCGGTCAGCGCCGGGCTGCGTCCGAAGGGTGGCCCATCGTTTGTGTCCAAAAAAAATTTGCCGCGCAATCTGCGAATAGAACAAACAACAACAACGCCAACGAAGTTACACAACGATTTGTTTTTGTTCAGGGAATTTATTCAGCTAACTAACTATAAAAGAATCCCTCTGGCGAACTAGTAGGAAACGTTTCAGCATTTCAGTGATTACGCACCGTCAGGCGCCGAGCATGACAGCCGCTAAGCTGTGGTACGTTCTTTGTAAATCTCAATTAGCGAAAATCCTCAGCGGCGATGCGACGCGATGTGGTTGGCGGTGGAATATGGCCAAACGAGAAATTATTGCTATTCCCATTTTTATTGTCAACGCGCTGTGGTATCTGGTTTTCAAAAGTTTTGGCACGCAGACACGCCCGACCTCTGAAAGCTTAACGCTGTCATTTGTCATTTGTGACAGTTGTCGCGTGACAATCGCACAGAGACACGAGTTGGGCAAAATCTCGTCTCGTCTCAAAAGGTCGCTCACTCAAGCAGAAATTCCCGTATACAATTAAGTCCAAACACATCCAAACACATTACGGACGAGTTTTTGACGCTTGTGTTAAATTCACGTTCCTGTACAGCTGCGACACATGGCTGGTGTCCAACAACAACATCTTTTAGGTTTTCGTGAGTAGATGCTCGAGGCAAATACTTATGCAGGATATTTTGGCCAACAACTAACTACATGTGAGTCTCCAATTACGATGCGAATAAGGAGAAGAAAGGACTCTGAGTAAACATCACATTTGAATAGATGCCTGGACGTCTTAGAACCACCTTGAGGCACTCCCTCACATAACAACATAATCTGGTTTCAAACCAAAACAACAGCAACCAATCAAGTGAGTTGGTAGAGCTTTATAGGGTCCCTACGCTTCCAATCTGAGTGAAAAGAATAAAAAATGTTCATAAAATGTAAATGTGCAAGCTCCCACCTCTTATCTGCCGCCATCCCCATGTATGCGCGCCCATTGCCATCCTGGCACAGCGCAAACGCTTCCGACGGCTCGCACTTGTCCACCGCAAAGGCCCGCGGCTTGTTGACCGACTCCACAAAGTACTGCCAGGCTCGCTGATGGCTGCACCCAACTGCAATGTTCAGTAGTTGATTGAGCCACGTTGTGAGCACACTCGGCTGCCTTCGCGTATATTTACTCACTAATTATGCCCAGCCAGCGATTGTTGGCGATTTCCTGGCGCGCACAGCCCGGCTGCAGCGGGCGTCCACCGTTCGGGTAAAAGTCCGCGTGCCCCATGGCTTCCGGATTGCCCAATATGCCGCCATCCGTGTGTATAATGTCGACGAAGCGGGCATCTGTCGGCCCCAGGCGACGATTTGCGCTCTCCGCCTCGAAAAGCGGCAGCGGAGGATCCAGACCTGCAAGCAACAGTGGAACATTTGGTTTTAGCATTTACTATTTCAAACACATACAAACATACGAGTACATATGAATGATTAAAGGAAGGTCTTGCACTCTTTAAATTTGTTGCTAGCCATTTCGTATACGTATGTACTTACATATATGTACATTGATGTGTTTAAATGAGGAAAACATAACGCGACTTTTTTTTATTTCAATACCGTATAGAACGAGCCTTTTTTACAAGTTAATCGAAAATGTGTCGCAAGATGTGAACCCTATTGGAACGAGGCAGTATTATAAGAGGTACAACCACGTGTTAAGCGAGGCCTATAGGTATACCCGTACTGTCCAGCTCCATGCAAAACACGCGAAATACTCTCAAATGGCAATCTGTCAGTGCGGCCAAGATTTACACGTCAACATTTGGCATTGACACATGTCAATACCAAAATATCAACATGCTCGAGACGACAAAGTCAACAAGCGAAAAGTGCAAAACCACTCAGAACAGGCGTTTAAACATTGGAAATGGGGTTTTGCCCGTTATGCTTATTTTTTAAACGCAGTTAAATATTTAACTAAAGCATGCTTACGATAGTTCTCTAAAAAAAATTAGCAACTCAAGTTTCGTATTTTTCAAAATCTCAATTAGATTATAATGTTGCTTTTGTAGTCTAGAACTCGCTCAAAGCTTTTCATTGTTAATTGTAAATCTACAAATTTGCTGAAAACTTTGACTAGGAGGTTTGCCCCAAATATGGTAACAAAGATTTTTCAGTCCTATTCTGGCGTTGCATTGATATATTTTTATTTTTGTTTTGCTATCCTATTCTTCCGCATTTGTCACAAACAAAAAGCTATACGATTTCACCAAACCGAGATGCTATGCATACAATGTGTTTACAAGCAACCTTATTCAACGTCGTCAAAAATTCATGAATTTTTGCAATTTACTAGACAATTGACACAATGAGAACTCAATAGTATCAATGGGATCAATAGGTTTTACACCAGCAACACTTTTCCGTATGACAATCAATTAAATTTATTCGAAAGTAATCACTTGATGCCGAAACGACGATCCAGCATTGAGAATTGAGCATTGGGTCGACAAATCGGCGCTAAAATACTACATGTTTCAGTTGTCAAGTCTTAAATATATTTGAATACAAAATGTTGAATGCGTTGAGATGGAGGATAACAAACAAACCGTAAGAAACAAACAAACCGTAAGAAACAAGACCAATTAAAAATGTATCATGAATTTTACGATACGTAATCTCCGCAGCCGCCGTGGCTCAGTTGGTTAGTGCGTTGGACCGCGAGTCGCAGGCAGCAACCTCAGGTTCAAATACTGCCTGTAATAACACCTAAAAAAATAACGGGAAAACTCGTTTTCTCTTTCGGTGGCTGTCCTCTCAGCTGGAAATGGCAAACCTCTGAGAGTAAAAATTGCTTATGAAAAAGCTCCCAACCTGCCGTTCGGAACCGGCATAAAACTGTAGGTCCCTTCAACCCGTGTACAAATTCAGACGCACAACACGGGTGGTTGCGGGAAGCTAGGCCTAAGTCTCGCGTAAGCGGGCTGTCGTGCCAGTCAATTAAAAATTATTAATCTCCGCATAGAGTTGGACTACAAAAGAGTTCTTTTAGAGCACAACCCACATTTTCTGAAAAAGCTATTGTAATCGTTAGGACATCGATGAATGGCGCGCCGATGGGCGAGTTTTCTTCTGGCAAAAGCACTAACACATTTTGTTTGAGACCATTTGCAGAGCCTTAAATATTTAGTACTTAGTAGTTTAGTGGAATGTTGTTCGCCATAGTCGCTAAAAATATTAAGTAGCAATATTTGAATTTTGTGCAGATGCACAGTGGACACCTCTTACAATGTCCTGACGTTGCTCTAGCGGTACTAGCGGTAAGGTTGACTCAAAATGGATTTACTTTTTTTAGTTTCTATTGTTGCATCAGTGCACAGTGATTCGTTCCATAGACAAAATTCAAAAAATTTATGGTCTCAGAATTTAACGATTTTGATGTAATTTGAAAGAAAAAACTCCAACTAAGAAAACCCCAAAAACTCTGTGCAAAAAATCAATTAGTGTCTGTGCAAAAGCGGTTCAAAGTTGAAACTTTTTTCACAAAAAAATTTAAACTCATATTTTCTGTTTTTTAGTCTATTGAGTAAAAAAAATTTTTTTAAATACATGGTTGGCACGAAGTTGCTTAAGCTTTCAATATAGAATAAGAAGTGATGTGGCCATTTTCGCTTTTAATGTTTCCCAAAATTTGCAAAGCGTAGGCTTTTACTTTGCTTTTAATTCAGAATATTTTTCTAAGTTAAAAATCTGGAAATTGGCAAAACTAAGACGAAAATATCTAAAAAGTATGTGAAAGTATGTTCCTGGATTTTTTTATTTTAAGAAGCATTCTTTCTTTGTCAGATACTGTAATTATATCCTCCGATATCTTCCGATCTCAGAAAATAATTCAATTTGAAAAGTGGTCTAAACTCGTATTTTTCGACGAAATTTATTTTATTTATGCCTAAAAGTATGCAATTAGCACGAAAAATTATAAAATCTGCAAAAATGCAAAACATACATCTATTATTATCGTGTTTAAACCAGAGGGTCCCGATACAATTTCTATTACTCTTTGGAATAATCAATGTTGACATTACCGATTAAATGTAAAATCTGAAAAATCTAGCCAAAACATTTGGTGCTATAGCTTTCCAAAAATTACGAAATTTGCAAAATTAAGCCTCAGGCATTGCCAAACTACAACAGTTTAAGAAAAACCAAATGAAGATTTCAATTCAGCAGACCATGATTAACTAGTGTACCAAATTTTATGAAGAACGGACCACTCCTTCTAATTTTGTCCCGCGGCTGTATGGAGTCGAATCACTGTGCAGTGGTTCAAAAGATATTTCCAGCCGCAATTCTGTACCAAATTTAATTAAAATCCAGCATCACCCCATTCACTTGCCTGTTATTCGCGGCAACACAATGCCCCACTCCTGCAGCTGCTTGCCGACAAACCCGGCCACCTCGGCGCCCAGGCTGAATCCAATCAAGTGTACGGACCGGACCTCGTGTCCGCTGGCCATGAGAAAGCGCAAGAAGCGCGCCACAAAACGCGCAACCACCGGCAGGTTCTCCACAGCGCTCGAGTACCAGGGCACCGCCGCCAGCGGGCTCCAGTCGACCAGTATCACGTTGTAGTTGCCGGCCTTGAGAAACGCTGCAACGACGCGAACAAAGCTGCAATTCCGTTGCGATTTCAATTTGGGTTCGCCTACTCACCATCCTTCACTTGTTGGCTGCTTTGATTTTCGCCGGTGGCCGACTCGGAGAAGCCATGCAAGTAAATTGCCAACGGGAAATTGAAGTCGAAATTGCTTTTTGTCAAGCGTCGTTCATCGCCCAAGTACAGCATCTGCGGCTTTTTCTGGTTCTTGCTGCAAATTTAAAGGCACAAACACTGTATTTAACGCGCTTCAGCCGCCAGCAGCGTGTGGCGGCATCCATTCATGTTCGACAGCGCGTTCGCTGCCGAATACGTACCTCGTATAGAGCAGGAATTTAATATCCTCCCGTTCGCGTATCGCACAGCAGTTGGAGCAGGTACCACGTGGCGCTGGACTGTAAAAAATGGGCGATCCCGCTGCAACGAAATAACAATTTTGAGCGCTAGTTACATTGAATGGACTACTAGCACAGCCGGAAAGTGTTGTTGGTGTATAAAACAAGAGGAGCTTTATTGATTTTGATAAAAAATTATGAAATTATTATTCATCCGCCGACAGAATGCAGTCAATAAATATTACATCAAAACAAGGGGTGGTTGTTGTACAAAGTGATTGAACGACAAATTATGAGGGAAAACGTGTGCAAGAGATTGGTTTCGATATAAAAACATTTATTCCGTCTATTAAGTTTCCACTGGTAGTTAAAAGAAGTTTACCGTACAGAATATCGACGCATTTAGGCGAGTTGCTCTGTATAAAACTTTTATTCTTGTTTTATTTTCTTAAAAAAAAACCAAAATACTCATTCTACCATGGTTGGGTCACTTATATGATACAAAAGAAATAATACGATTTAAAACACAACTACGAACAACCCCCCTACTACTTCTTACGCTTCAAAATCAAATAAATGCTCATTTTAGGTCCGAGATTTGATAAAAATGGATTTTAGTAATTCAGTTAGTAGACTTAGTCGCATTTAACTTGATTAGGTTAACCCTTTCGGTACTTATTTTTTGTTTTATACTTTAAAAATCATGCTTTTCCATTTTATTACTGTTTAAGTAATTGCATAATGAATAATCAAAAGTAATTCTTTTAAATATTGTTCGAAAAAGTGGTTTTTGGGCATCATGCCATATGGCATAGAATGTACTTAAAGAAAAAAAAATTATTATTTTTAATTACTAAGATTAATTACTATTTATTAGATTTAAAACAGAACTTACTAATAAAATAAGCTGGGTAGGTATATCAGAGACATATCTGATAGATCAGTACATGATTTCCTGGTACACAGATGGCTCCCTAACGGAGGAAGGTAGCGGAATCGGGGTGTATGGACCTGGGATTAGATACTCGGAACCTACAGGAAAGCAGACCACCATTTGCCAGGCGGAAATATACGCCATTGAAAGGTGCGCTCACTTCAATCTGGTGAGGAAATACCAGAACCGGAAGATCGCGATCCTGTCAGACAGCCAAGCGGCAATCAAGGCATTGAGATCCTACCAGGTATCCTCGAAACTGGTGTCGGAATGCCTTGACAAGCTGAACGAACTTGGCCGTTACAGTCAGGTATGGGTCCTCTGGGTTCCGGGTCACGCCGGTATTGATGGGAATGAGCAGGCCGACAAACTTGCAAGAAGGGGGCGTCTACCCCATTCGTCGGCCCAGAACCCTTCTGTGGTCTAGGTAAAGGAGCACTATCCATCCGACGAGATGACCATCCGGAATCAATACTGGGAAAATCAATCAGGCCTTGAACATTCCAAGATGGTTATTGGCTCTAACAACAAGAAAAGGTTCGAGGAATGTATGAGTCTCTCAAAGAATAATCTAAGGATTATCACAGGTATATTGACAGGGCAGTGTAGACTGAACTATCATCTAACCAAACTAGGTATCAGGGCGAACGAACTCTGTAGGTTCTGTTTGCAGGACCATGAAACTGCAATACACATACTAGGCATATGCCCTGCACTAATATACAAACGAAAAAAGCATCTGGGTGATTTTATTATACCAGGTTCGGACTAAGTTTCCAGAGGCTTAGGAAATGTACTAAGATTCCTCTTGGATACTGGACTCACGGACGAACTGTGAAAGCCAAGAAGAGGGCACAATAGATCTTTTAGGTCGCAGTGCACATTCCCCCTATTAATAACTAAATAGTTCACAAAATACAATAAAAAAACATAAAAAAGGAAAAATTTATTGCTTACAAATGAAGCGAGCAGCTAATGCCGCTATTCAATCAAATCACAAATTTTATTTCCGTTGGGTAAACTCTATGCCATATGGCATAGTAAGAAATAAAAAAATCGTACAGCCTTGGTGAACTACAAGGTGCAACCCAAAGTAAACAGGACTTTTATAAAATAAAGAAAACGGATGATTATTTTTGTATAATTCTTTTTATTTATTCAAAATACTCTCCTTCTGCTTCGATACAACGTTTTGCACGGTCCAAAAGCATTTGGAATGAGTGTTTTAGGTCATCGGCCGGCATCGCCTTCAGAATGTTGGTACAAGCCTTTTGGATGTCCTCAACGTCCTTATAACGGTTTCCTTTCATCGGCAAATGCAACTGACCGAATAAGTAGAAGTCACAGGGAGCCATATCAGGCGAATACGGTGAATGATTGATGGTAAAAATTCGATTTTTGGTCAAATAATCGGTCGTAACTAGGGCTCTGTGAGCCGGTGCATTATCATGCAATAAACGCCAACTTCCTTCCTCGCGATATTCTGGCCGAATACGACGAATGCGATGCACCAAACGCTTCAAAACTTCAACATAAAACAAAGCGTTAATTGTTTTTCCCGGTGGAACAAACTCTCGATGAATTATTCCCTTTGAATCGTAGAAACAAATGAGATGAGTTTTGATTTTTGACTTCTCACGGCGGGTTTTTTTCGGATTTGGCTCATCTGGGTGCTTCCATTCGGCACTTTGACGCTTTGTTTCGGGATCATATTGAAAGCACCACGTTTCGTCACCGGTTACGATGTTGAACAAGAAATTTGGATCACGTCTGGCTTCCCGAACGATGTCTTTTGCGTGCTCAATTCTCTGCGCTTTTTGGTCGTCGGTTAAAGTGTGCGGAATGAAGCGAGAACACACTTTACGGAGACCCAAATGTTCGGTTAAAATGCGATCAATTGATGTTTTGGAGATGTTCAATTCCATTTCCATCAATTCCAATGATGATTTTGGCTGCATTTTGATAAAATCACGCACAGTTTTGATGGCATCGTCAGTAATCACAAATTTTGACTGGCCGACGTGTTCGTCGTCATTCAAGTCTTCACGACCATTCTTGAATCGATTCAACCACTCATTAACACGGCCACGGGATAAACAATCATCACCATAAACTTGCTTTAACAATTTAAACGTTTCGGTAAAAGTTTTACCAAGTTTAAAACAGAACTTAATATTAGCTCTTTGTTCGATCGACATTCTCGTACCAAAGTTAAAAACATACTGTCACATTGAGCGGGATATTTCGGCGTCTACTAGACCAAATGTCATGAAATTTAGACAGTATATGAATGAAAGATGTACCTTTCCAACGCATGTCCTCACACATAGATGGCGCCACCAGAAACGTCCCTATTGCAAAAGTCCTGTTTACTTTGGGACGCACCTTGTATATTTAGGATCTAACTTTTTTTACACTTACTAAAGCAATAAATACCTACTAGATTACTTACATAAAGCTATGAAATAAATTGATTTTTGTAATAGAATAAATAAAAGTACGAAGTGATCTTTGTTTGTAAAATACGCAGCTCGATAGGAACGCGCACTTTCTGAACCCTTAGAATTTACTGGGTATAAAAAACTTTAGAGAAAAATACAAAATATATAAAAATATAGAATCCACAAGTTTTTTGACCTAAAACAGGCACTGAAAAGAGACTATGCCATATGGCATAGAATAACCGAAAGGGTTAAGTTTGCTGAACAAAAGTACTATATAACTACTTGAAAATATGAATAACATGAATGATGAGATAACATACGAGTATAAGATACAGATAACGTGCCGGGAAACTGTTTGATATTAGAGTGTTTCAGGTTATTGCAAAACTTTTATTATTGTAATTACAATCATTTAATGATGTAATGTAACCACTAAAAAGTTAACAAATTTATTTTAAATAAAGCTTAGATAACCTTTTTAAATGTTTTAGCACTTTTTAAATTTGTTCGAGACATGCTTGAGGCACAGGTTTTCACCCAACAAACCTTATTTGCTTCCAATAAAATTTAGACATACATAGTATATATATTTTAAATTATTAATAATTGAATTCTGAATTACTGTCGCGCAATATTTAACGAGATTTATGAATATATTTTTCTTATATAGTTTAACACTTTCTAGCTGTACACAAAAACAAATGTTAAGAAATGTCCAACTTTCAAATAGTTCATTAAGATGACTTCTAAGAAATATAGAAACAATCAACATTAAGTTATCCCGATTAAGTACAATTAAGTGAAAATCAATTAGAACAAATTGAGCATCGTCGCCAGTGGCGAAAATTTAATTTGTTTTATTTCGCACCGCATGCAAGGTCGATTAAATACAGACGCGCTCAGGTGTTAAACCGCAAAATTTCGGCGGTTAAGCACAGCGATTTAAATTATGAAATTAACGCAATTGAAGCCATCAGAATGACGCGAAATGTGTTGGCGCGCTCATTCATGTAGCGTACACACGAACCTAATGAAGTGATTTAATTGGCTTGAGAACGCTGATGTCATAAGCGATTTTTGAGACAGTTAATTGTCGGATCATATTGCCGAAAAACGTTGAAATGCCGGATGAGTGTGTAGGCGCACAGTGAGAATAGTGGAAACTGACACAAATGGAAAATGAAACAAAAAAAACATATTAACAAAAAGCTAAAAAAATCTTGGAAATAATTAGCACTTACGGGGCGCAGACCAAAGCCACAATTAAAGTCATTAATGTTGTGATGTGAATCGCAAAAAGTTCACAGAAGCTAGAATTTCCTGCCTTGAATGTAAAGCACAATTCAATAGCAACAACAATAATAAATTCGATCGCGCTTGCGGTGATTATGGCAATATTTCATTTTCTTACATTTGCGACTCTGCGGACACACACAACGATGCCGCCATGAACTTGAATTTTACAAGTTCGTACCCACTCCATCTACTTGTGGGCGCGTTTCTATTAGTTGCGCCGCTGTCGTTGACCAGCTGCGCCGCGCTGCGCCCAATTAAACATGCCGCATACCTGCCTAACTGAGTCGATACGATTGTTTTCATTTTTTAATTCGACGTTTGCAGTTGTTGATTGTCGTTTCCTCTAAATGTTTAATTAGCTGCGCCTCAGCATGTCGCCAAAATGGTTATTGTGATTTCTATCGAGCGATACTTCGATTATTGGAATTTTTTTCATTCACTCCTCTGTCATTCTCTGTCGAATTATCGCGTTTTGTTTTTACCCCGAGTATCGCAGCTCGCTGGTTATTCACTTCTGCTTTGTTTCGACTCGACTCCGCCAGGGGCCGTTGCACAGTGTCACCATTTGAAAAATTATATGCTCAAAAATCAATTCGATGTGGACATAAAATATGTTTAAGGTTTGATCGAAGTAAGTCATAATGAAAAAAAACTAAAACTAACATAACCTTTCCTTTTATTCCAAGTATCCAACAACTGCGGCCGCCAACAACTGTGGCTCAGCTACCCAGCTGATTGAAATTTTATTGAATTTTCGCCCTGCATGTTACACTTATAAATATTTTGGTTTCAAATTGTACTGGGTTCGATAGTTGTGTACGAAAATTCCCTCCCCCCTACACCTCCTAAATTAAATCCTGTTTGCGCTACTGAATTTATCTATTCCAATCACGGTGCACCAGAAAGACGTTAATTTGCCGCCTATTAAAAACGAGAAAACTCAATCAAAAATAAATTAAAATTATAATTTTGCTGCTAGGGCCTCAATAAGACTTTACCATCCATTCCGATTTAAATCCGTTCTAATTCGCATTAAATCGATTTCCTGCGAGTGTAAACATAGACCGTGGGCAATGGAACGCTGAGATGGATAGAACTAAATAACAGAAAAACCAAAAAGCTTCTACAGCGCGATGCTATAGTCATAACAGGAGCAGTTGCACCTCCGGTGTTCCTTAATGGAACATGGATGAAGTGTAAAGTCCAGTTCTTTCCCGGAGCAAAACTGCGTCACTTTGAGGTCCGTTTGCTTTAGTACTAATTGACCTGCCCAACCTGTTAACCTATTAATGAACATCAGCTGCATTCCACGCTTCATAACGATGACTTCCAAGGGTTGCGTAGCTATAGGATGTCGCTTCCTACTTTGTGGTACAACGAGCCTATCTTGGCCGTTGTGAGTTTTCCAGACGGCCCAACTAGTCGTTGTATAAAAATTATAATAATAACAATTATTGTAAACTTAATATTTCCTGAAAGAGAACTTTAAGGCCGCCAATAATCATGAACTCTACAAATAAATATGTACATCACTTGTTATTTGAATCGCTATTCGACTCGGAAGAAAACAGGCACAACAAAATGGATCCCACTCAAATGTATTTAAATCAAGGACATGTCAAAGCTGGGCAAATTAATTTCAAATATACTAAACTCGCGGGCGCCGTGAACAATTTCATCAGAATTATTTTCAAAATGTTAAAAAAATTAAATTAAGTTAAGGAACTTTGAAATGTGGCTTGCGAGAACGTTGAAGTGCCTCAAAGTTGAGCGGACTTTGTGAACTCTTCAATAAGGTTTCGTGGCTTTTAATAAAGCCCTTTGTTCTACAAAACGTCTGGTACGCTGTTTTTTGTAAGTTGTGTAAGCTTATGCAAAAAATCTAAATTTTGTGCCACTAACTTTGGACAATGTGACACTGTGCGCTGTGCGGTGGCATTGCCTTCGTAGCCATATTGGCTATCGCGCGTATCTGCCGGACGCGCCGACTCGCCAGCGACCTTGTCAATGTCTTTTTGTGTACGGTGCGGTTTCGTGTGTGAATTTCTTTTTTGCTTCGCTTGCAAATTTGTTTAACACGCCAGCCTGCGTATGCAAATGTGCGTGCGTGTGTGGGGCATTTGGTATGTGGCGGGCATTTGTTAGACTGCGGCTTTGAGTTGTTAGCCAAATGGAAATTGGCCGCTGCTGTTTGACTGAGCGCCCCACTACCGCTGGCTTCGCTTCGCATACAGCGGTTGCAAACTCCAGAGCGGCATGGCTTCGAGCGTGTCTTGCATGCTTATTACGTTCACACCGCGTAATTAGCAGCTTTGAACTAAACGGTAGTTCAAATTTGCTCCACGCACTTTATTTCGCAGCCCGAGTGCGGTCCGAGCACGTCGGCGGGGCGTCCACTTCGAGCGCGTGTATTATCTTTTGCGGCAGTCCTAAAGAGCCGCGTTTATTGGCCCATTGTGTGGCGCTTTTGTGTTTGGTGCCGGCGCACATTAGTCATTGCTGAACTTCTTCTTCTGCTTCATTTGTCTTGGCAGAAATTACAAATTATTTTTTTCACCAAGGTCGAGCCGGGTTGTTACTATTTTCTGTTTTATGGGTTTTCTCTTTAAAGCGACCGCGCAATTAAAGTTCGAGCGGGTCCGCGCGCGCAGCTGTCACGCCTGTCAAGAGGGGCTGTTTGTTGCCTTTTTACGGGGCCCTATGACCTTTATGAGCCTTTGAAAAGTTCTGGCTGCATTAAATGCTACGCATAAAGCTGGCTCGCTCAATTGAAGTCACCATACGGGCAGTAAAAATTGCGCACGAATAATTAAAAACTGACATTGTCAATAAGGAAATGGACGAAATTTCGTTTTTACGGCCGTCAGAAGTGACTACCGACTCTAGCATTTTGGGTAAAATGGAATTCGTTTGCAAAGCGAATCCCGTACACATAAGCACGACATAACAGTTGTGATCAGAGACAAACAACACAGCAAACCCTAAACATGTCCACAGAGGCCTCCTTAACCTCAATGTACGAGCTTTAAACAAGTCTCCTTCTGAAACTCTTTGTTAACACCACAAGATCTAGTGAACAGATCTTCCAAGGACATTGCTTTATACCTCTTGAGGCAAAAATTTACAACGGATCTGTAATCAACCGAGTCGCCGGACCTTTTGCACCGCAGTGACTAGGCGACTGGATCCCTACTCCTCTTTAATTCTAATTCAAATTCCTACAACTAAATAAATTCTTATGAATTAATTAGTTATGCACGATTTCCGTCGTATAGTTATTATTTCTTCTATAATATAAATGAAAATATTGAGAATAAATGATTTGTTTTTATTGCGATCGCCAGCAATATTTATTTGTGTGTTTATTTGATTTTGCCAAAAATTGTTTTTTTTTAATTACATTACATTATCTATTTATATATAAATATTATAATGCAATGACTCAATGATTGGCTCGTTAGACTACAAGTCGAAGCGTTTTTCGTTCGATTCTCAAACAAATCAGCGCCAAATAAAGAAATCGTTTCTTTTTACACCGCTGTTGTTTTCCATAATTCGTTTGACTGGTTGTGATAATGAATTATCGTAATTGTACAAAAATAAAATTTCACGTAACCATCTCAAAAGCATTTACTATTTAAGGGTTAATAGTAATTTTCACTCAATAACAGTTCATTTTTGGCATTCACTTCCATACACCTTCCATTAACACAACTTCCTGGTGCTGTGAATACTTTGCAGGTGTAATTGAAATAATTGAATGTATATGTACATTGTCTGTATTGCCCGGCCCATTTAATTATACATTATTTTCTTGTTCGACAACCCATAAAGTGAGACAAGTTCAAGGGCTAATACGATGCTATATTGTATAATACTAACATACGCGATTGGCTACGTTACCACTTGTTGTCACATAAAATATTCTTTCAGACTCACCTTTTGGACTGTGTTTTAAAATTACATGGAAAAATTCGTAACAAAAAACCATTCCTAAAACTACTCAAATTCATACATTACTCAACTAAACATATCACAAAACAAGAAACTGGTTGGCACCCTAATTTAAGCTTCCACCAAATAGTAATCTTTAGCAGGAAGCAAAACTTTCGGTTCGTTATTTCCGCAACGATAATGAGCAAACTTGTTTTCCATAAGAATGCTTTTCGCTGATGTGGAGTTATTCAGTTTGTAAATCACTGTTGCACTTAAGTTTAGCTAATAGCAGCTTAACAACAAGTGCCATTAATATAAATCCGACTTTTTATTATAACAAAAGCTAGGTTTTGACTTAAAGTAATTAAATTTGTTTTATACAAAATGAAGTTAACAACTGCAAATACGTTTGTGTCTTTCCGACCAACTGGTTTTTAACGTTCTTTTCGAAACCTTATAGTAAGTTGTTCTTAAAGTCAGGTTTATGCGGTTGGGAGAGTTTGCACTATTTAAATACACTTAAACAATTTTTGGCTGTCGGTATAACATCCAAGCGTGTCAACAACCGTCACAGTTTTGGCCGTGATATGTTCGAATGTATGAAACATTTGATCACTTGTTTTTTTATTTGGAAAATATAAAGTGTTTTGTATCTTTGGTCTCCGATTATGTTGCTTCGCTTTAACCCTCAACGGGCCAGCATTTAGTATATATTTATACATATCTTCAAATTAAACCCCAAATAATGTAAACCACAACTAAATCCAAAGTCTCTTGGCTTATCATTTTTTTTAAGTGTTTTTTGTTAGTAACGTGCGTTAAAAAGAAATAATTCATGCATATGAAGAATACGCACTCATTTGAAAAAACATTCATTACTTCCCAGTTGTTTGCCTCAATCAAATTAGTAGTTTAGTTCAGTGCAGATTTTACTTAAAGACGTGCCGCGTCACTTTGGATTCAGTTGTTTATGTCAGAAGACATTTTACTAATTATTATCGAAAAAGATCATCAGAAACATATCATAAGGAAACCCTTCATAAATGAATTTAGTTCGTTTTGGTGTAGCGATAGCCAAGTTTTATACCGCGACATCTGCATCGGAGTATACTTTTATTAAAGCATCAGCCTCCGATCTTAATAATGTATTTGAATCTGTTCTTCAACACTTATTTTTTATCTGGCAAATATAAAACGATGTTTACCTCTGGTCTCAGATTACTACGCTTCGCTTGTAGCGCTTCAAACTGATTTGAAAACAATATTTATTACACGCTTTATCGAAATATTCAAAAACCAAAAACCTACTATTTCTGACCGAAACATCACTTTTGCGGGTCTCATTTCGTTTTCCCTCTTCGTCATTTCGCATATCCAGAGGTTTGTTAGGATCATCCACCTCCCTTTTGATAATTATAACCTTAAAACTATAAACCTTAAACTTGATCGTGCAAAGTGACGCCAGAAATTTTCGTGTAGTTTTCTTACTAACTTCATCCACCTTAGGCTTCTTTATCGATACCACCTAAGTTGTCACAGCTATGGGTCTTATTCGATTTTTGCCAAACGATTTCCATATGTTAGCCTATATGCGAGCGTGTGGGCTACGAGTAAGAAAATAACGAATTTATCACTGTCACCCATAAAGTTTTCAATTAGGCTTTAGCCAGAGTTAAACAAACAATTTTAACAAGAGACATATTTTTTATTGGTCGTAAATTTCATCTTTCTGCTGTTTTGTGTTCTATAATATGCAACATTCAGACAATTACACACACGAGCGTAAGATTACACTGGTCTGCACTTTGCGCATTAGAAGAAAAACACAAACGATTCGCGCCCAATTCCGTATCGATCTAAACTTCTGACAATCAATTCTCACAAATTTCTGCATCTACTGCCAACTTTAGTTATAAAATAACAACAACGAATTGCCGTTCACGTAACATACCAATTAGGAACGAAAATATGCCGCACAGTGTTGAAGTCGCAGAAAGCGTCATGCTTGTACGTTAAGGCGGCGGTCAATTGGTGTGGTGCCAAAACAGCTCTACATCTAAGAATGTAAAGCGAATGCCGTACGCGAGCGAGGCCTTGCGCCGCAAATCTGCGCGGCGCCGAATTTCAATTCAATTAACCGGCAATAAGCGATGGACGATTAGGGTTTTTGGAAATGATTTCGAATTGGTGCGCGATACGCTGCTACCCAAGTGAAGCAACGCAACGAACTAGTGATTTTCAAAAGCGATTTCTCTGATAACACTTTACTCAATTTCTTAGTCGGTTATTCAAAAAGGTCACAAAGACGTGTGTGTGACAATCGCACTGAAAGCGGGTGGAAAGTATTTCACTGACTGGCTGCTTCGCCGACCTGCATCCAATACCGTGCGCTTTTAAATCTCTACTGACAGTAGCCAATAGGCGAATCCACTGAAATGCCTTTGCCCGAACGCTGTAAGCCGAGCAGCGAGCAAAAACACACTCTTACTGCTGACTTGGCCCAAAGCATAGGCAGCGTGTTGCTTGATTATTTTCTGAAAAAAATTGGAGAAAACAATATATGTTTTAGCTCGATGTTAAAGTCGTCTTCAATTTGCACATAAACTCACACACCGTCAATCGCGGCAAGCAACCCAAACGCCGAGTGCCAAGAGCGCAAACGTAAACAAACAAAAGATTTCAGCAACGAACTCGCGTGCGGCATTTGCGGTGAGCGCAATGCTTGTCTGTACACAACGTGAGCGCATGTGACGTCAGACGTCGTCAAGTCAACGTCACAGTCAAATAAAACGGAAACGCGGACTGGCGGCGAAAACGTTCGGTTTATTTAAACACATGCGGCCGTCGCGAGGTGCCGTGTGCTGCGCAGTACGTAAGGGGCACCACACGCAGCCAGCCAACTATGGGTTGACATGCCTTTCATGCCAGTACTTAGCTTACAAAACTTGCGACAATCTGCGCGGAGAAAATTAAGTACGAGCAGCAGAGCGGTTATGAAGTTTGCGCCACTACCTCAAAATCTTCGCACTTGATTCTTCTTCGGCCGCTGCAATTTAAACACAAAATCGACAGTGTTGAACACCGACATGTAAAATTGCCCTCAAAAAAACACTCGCACTCCAAGCACTAGCAAAGCCACCCCCCCCTGCACCCCCACCGCCGTTTATGGATTCCGAGCAGGTCGCATGAATCGCTCATTTTCCATGGATGTTGTTTCAGTTCCTCAATCACTGTCGCGTGCTCATTCTGCCGCATTTCAATTAGTTTACGCTTCGATTAAAGTTTCTTCTTATTATTCTTCGCCACATTAGTCGCGCCTTATCGTCGTTTAGAGTCTGCGTCCCAAGCTACGTGGGAAATTAATTTCCGTGTTGTTGCTTCGTCAATTGTCGATACACAACTTTACAAAAATTATAAATTCTACGCGTTCACATATGCAAATGCTTCAACAAGAGCATATTTCCTTAAGTTTCTGAGCTGGTTTTTGCGGCGACTCTCGCACTATTGCTGGCAATATTTGCTTGCCAGTTCAATAACCAGTAAAAACGGAATCAAATATTTCTCCAACATAGCCAATAAGTACATACATATTTTTGATTTGGCTATTATATTTATATACCCGTATGTGTATAAAACTGGCACTAGTTTGCATTAACTAACCTTGTGGTACGAATTTGTACACAGATGGAATGAAGGAAGGAAGGAGGAAACATTTCGATTTAGACCTCATATATTTCATAGAGTATTAAACTCTTATCAGAAAAGTGTTCTTTTATCATATTTTCTTACATACCTATCGGTGCACAATAATAATAATTCATACATATACGAGAATGTATTTATATGACGACCATGATTGTTGTAAGTCAACCTAAAGTTTTATTCGAATTCCGCATTGCCTTTGAAAAAGAATTATTTCATTCTTACAGGTTTGACATTTCGTGCTGAGCGGGCAGCCGTCAAAAAAGAAATGCGTTGTTTTTATAATCTACGTTCGAACCTTGAGCCTGAAACTCGCAGTTCAACGCACTGAAAATTTCACTGTCAGGTTTTTCTTCGATATTCTGAAAATAGAGAATAATCTTGTTGCATTAAAGCAAAGGCGACTTGACGGCTTAGCTACTACTGGACATTCGACCGAACTGGCCAATTCAACATATTTTAAACTTTGACGCCATTTTTTTTCACAATCAACAAAGAAAACAGTCAATTACTTTACAATTACTACAATTACAGCAGCATTAATAATATTCACAACTTTTATAATTAATGGAATTTATAACAATGTGTCCAAGTGAGTTTTGGTGTAAATAACGTGAACGACATGAACTTTGCTGAATTGCCGAAGACGCCGGCGTAGGCGGCTCACCTTGACCAGAATATTTATTCAAACCTTCTGCCGTGCAGTTGGTGTGTCATTACTGCAGCTGTTTTGTTGTTATTTCCACAGGCAGCGGCCGGCGCTCTTGTTGACGCTCAGACGCTTATTGTGCTATCGTTAAAAGGCACAAGGCGCATAGCTTAGGTTATGTTCGGCCCCTGTGCAGCGGTCTCTTGATTTTAAGAGGTGCGAAACGCCGCAGTTGTTGCTATGCTTCAGGCAGACGTGCCCCAGCTGTAAATGGCCAACAGCTTACTTCCGGCAATACGCGAACTGTTCGCACGGCTAACGCTATTGTGAAGCGATTTGGGCGGAATATGCAAATCGCAGCTAAACGCTGACCGTAAAATGCGTACGCCAGCTATGAGCAAATGCGCCGAAACCGTAAGCTTTGCGACTGCTAATGAGCGCGAACTACATAGTTGGAGTTGGCAGCAAGATTAACTCTTGAACGCTCATGTGAGGCGGTTTTGATGGAAGACAAAAATGACGCCTAATAAGCACTCAAAACGTTTGCATTATATGAAACTGAGAAAAAAATTACAATGAGAATTTTCAAGAAAATGTGGTTGTATCTTCTAAAAAAAAGAAGCATTTTCCAAAAGAGCCATTACGAACCAAATTTAAATTCAATTTTAATATTAAACAATCACTTACTTAGCAAATTTCTTTAGTTAAGTCAAAATTAAAAAAAAAAAATATCTTCTTTATATTTTTTATAATTTTTTAACTATTGCAAGTGAAAGTGATTGCTTGATTGTGTTTTGGGGTTAAATTAATTGAAGAGGCTCAAAGTTAATGTGAACAATTTAGTTAAACTTGCTTTTGTATTGCAAAAAGTGGAGTCCAGCGGTGTGGCTTGCCTTCATGCACATTAGTGACGTCGAGCCAGCTGTATGCAAATTTTTAAATGGCAAGAAGCCTCAATTAATTTTCTCATTGAGTACGAGCACTCTGTTCCCTTTCACTCGCTCGCGAATGTGGGGCTCTCCCCATCAGCTTTATTTGAAATTCTGCAAGTCCAAGGGCGTAATTGTGAAATATATTTTTATTGCATTCGGCTTGAAGACCGGCCAGCGGCACCGGCCAACGTAATCAGCCGATACGCAATTAAGCAATTATCGATGTGAGCATTAACTAAGCCGTGAGTCAGAGTAGTGGTCGCTGATGGCCCTAGTACATTCAAAATTTTATATAAGTTTTCATGTGACAAAAAAAAGTTAAAATTTTGTTAACCAGTGTTATTTGTTTTATATGTTTGGAAATTTAAATGAAGTAACGAATATTTTCTTATAATTTTTTTTATAATTTTTTTAATTAAATTAAGTAATATTAACTAAGTAAAAAAAATATTCTTTACTTCGAAATAAAGTCAGAGTAGTGGTCGCTGATTATTCCGCGTGTGAATAAAAAAATTTACGTTTTTCCATAAAAATATTCTCAAATTAGGAGCATTAATTATTTGTTTTATATGCTTGGAAATTTAAATGAAGTAAAGAATATTTTCTTATTATTTTTTATAATTTGTTTAATTAAATTAAGTAACATAAACGAAGTAAAGAAAATATTCTTTACTTCGAAGAAAATATCATTTAAATTTCCAAGCATATAAAGCAAATAATTAATGCTCCTAATTTGAGAATATTTTTATGGAAAAACGTAAATTTTTTATTCACACTCGGAATAATCAGCGACCACTACTCTGACTTTATTTCGAAGTAAAGAATATTTTCTTTACTTAGTTAATGTTACTTAATTTAATTAAAAAAATTATAAAAAAAACTAATAAGAAAATATTCTTTACTTCATTTAAATTTCCAAGCAGATAAAACAAATAACACTGGTTAACAAAATTTTAACTTTTTTTTGTCACATGAAAACTTATATAAAATTTTGAATGTACTAGGGCCACTAAACAATAATATGTGAATGAAAAAAATTGACACGTCAGGTTTCCTTGTGACATCAAAACATATATTTTCTTAAAAAGTACAAACATCAGCTACATTTAGAGATATTATTGCTTAATATGGAAAATACTTATGATTTTCATGAATATTTGGCTTCTGGAAGGTCTTTTTTAAGTCTCCAACAATAATCTGCTAGCATTCCTGCGCTCCATTTCCCTTGATAGCGCTTCTCCATTAAGGAAATGTCCTGATGGAACCTTGGGCCTTGTTCGTAACTCACAGCACCCAAATTTGCGGGAAAGAAATCCAGATGAGAGTCCAGCATATGTATTTTAAGGACATACTATATTACATGGCAGCCGCCGTGGCTCAGTTGGTTAGTGCGTTGGACCGCGAGTCGAAGGCAGCAACCTCAGGTTCAAATACTGCCTGTAATAACACCTAAAAAAAATAACGGGAAAACTCGTTTTCTCTTTCGGTGGCTGTCCTCTCAGCTGGAAATGGCAAACCTCTGAGAGTAAAAATTGCTTATGAAAAAGCTCCCAACCTGCCGTTCGGAACCGGCATAAAACTGTAGGTCCCTTCCACCCGCGTACAAATTCACACGCACAACACGGGTGGTTGCGGGAAGCTAGGCCTTAGTCTCGCGTAAGCGGGCTGTCGTGCCAGTCAATTATTATTATTATTACTATATTATACCCCAAAGCTTTATATGACATTATAAGTTCATTTATTAAGTCTTTGTAATTTTCCGATTTATGGTTTCCTAGAAAATTTTAGACAACGTTCACAAAACATTTCCAGGCGAGTTTTTCCTGATCATTCAGTTTTTCTTTTCTTCAACATTTTATTCAAAGTATTGGCCATTGCTAGCCACACATTTTGTCCATTTTTCAGGCAATTTGTGGACAGCGCGCCAATAGAATTGTTTGTCTTTTGAAGCAAACCAATCAGACACCCAATTTTCGACTTTCTCGTAGGAATCAAAGTGCTGCTCAGCCAATGCGTGTCCTATCGATGAAAACAAATGGTAGTCGGAAGGAGCCAAGTCTGGTGAATACTTCGGGTGGTGTAGCAGCTCCCAGCTTTGATTGTATCCTGAACCGGTCTTGCTTTGTGTGCAGTTGCATTGCCATGGAGCAAAATTACCTTGCCGTGTCTTCTGGCCCATTCTGGTCGTTTTTCGATCAATGCATGGTTCAAATTGATCATTTGTTGTCGGTAGCGATCAGTATTAACGGTTTCGCCAGGTCCGTTCGCTCTGCTCCCACCAAACACACAGCATTGTCTTCTTGCCGAATCGATCTGGTTTTGCAATCGATGTTGAAGGTTGTCCCGGATTAACCATGATTTTTTCCGTTTAGTATTCTTAAAATAGATAAATTTTCCATCGCCAGTAACAATCCGATGCAAAATTGATCTTTCTTTGATCTTGAATCTTTCGTGTCTCTGAAGCAAAATTTCGCAAGTGTTTTTTCGGTTTTCCATCTGCCTTTCATTCAATTCATGTAGCACCCATTTTCCACACTTTTGAATCTTTCCCATAGCTTTTAAACGGACAGAAATTGTTTCTGGTGCAACATTTAACATTTCTACCATTTGCTTTTGACTCAAAGTATCATCTTTATCCAATATCGTTTGCAATTCGGCGTGTTCAAACTTTTTTGGTGGTCTTCCACGTTCTTCATTTCTCACATCAAAATCATTATTTCTGAACCGTTGAAACCATCTTTTGCATGTTGCTCTTGCTAGAGCACGATCACCATATGCCTCGACAAGCATTCGATACGACTCTGCAGCACTTTTCTTCAAATGAAAACAAAAAATTAATGCTTTCCGCAAATCATCACTATCTGGTACAAAATTCGAAATTTTTAACGCGATGAAAAAATATGATGTTGTTTGTTCAATGACTTGATGTATACTAAATATGCTTGACAGATGTCATAGCAACAAAACAACAAAAATTAAGGCTCGTTCACAACAAATATTCCCTATCGAGACATTTGTATGTTGAGGCTCACTTCATACTGATATACCTTCATACTGTACATGTTTTGGATCTCAGTCTGTAGATTCATACATCTAAATTGTGTTCCATTTCAAAGTTCTCAAAAAAGTTACACGAAACCCCCCCGAAACAAAATCCTGCGCCACTGGTTTAGCCCAACCTGATAGCAGTCTCACGCACGTTACACAACATTTATGTGGAACCCAGGATTTATCTTGATTCCTCACAGGAAATCCAAAATAGTTTAAATAGCACTGTTCAATTAATGACGTGAAATTTAGACGCTGAGATTTAAAAGTTAATTCTCCACACACATAACAAAAACTGTCGGGGTCGTTAGAACACTTTCGTGGCATGTTTACGATGTAACAAACGTATATATGATGTAAGTTAATCGAATGCAATAGTTATACAGTCGTATAAATGAACTTATTCAAAAAAAGACACGTATATGACGTCAGAAATGAATATGTAGCTGTTACAAAAAAAGTGGACGTGATTGAAACAAAATTGTAGATATTGTTAATGAGGTTACACCAACATAAACAAAAATCATCACAAAGTTCATGTGACAAAAACAGTGTTGACCAGTGTAATGCTCCTAATTTGAGAATATTTTTATGGAAAAACGTAAATTTTTTATTCACACTCGGAATAATCAGCGACTACTACTCTGACTTTATAGTTTTACCAGCTCGTGCACGATGTGAAAATATTCTGCAATGACGCACTCGCACATTCTGACTCCTCAAACGTGTAACTCATCTAATTAACTGATTACTGCTCAATTAAGCGCTGAGAGCACTCAATCGATTCGACCGAATCAAAAATTAAATTTACATAAGCCAACCTTAAGTCGATGGTCAATCAGCCAGTCGGCTATTCAGTCAGTCAGGCGGTGAGCTTGACTCTAAATGTAAATTTCCAATGTGCTCCATGCGTTGCGCTTCAACATCGGCTTTATTACCTGTTAGCTTCATCCGGCGTTCTGAACTGTAAACAACCCACCAACTAGCACGTATGGCGCATGACAATCAAATTGCTGGCTCGATTTGATTCTGCACTCGAATTTGAATATGCAAAGCGTTTTACTATCGAGTGGATTCCAAAGTCGAAGTGCTGAACTCTGTCTGTTAGTTGATTGTTGCATGTTGGCAGATCGGAAGCAGTTGGATTCGGCAGCGATTGTCAAAAAAAGAACAATTACTTGCTTTTTGTCAAAGTTGAGGTACCTCTATTTTGTGATTTTATTTATATGCTTTTGCATGTTTGTGTGTGTGTGTTATTGTTGTTGCATTTTTAAAGTGTTAAACACAGTGACCTCTGCTGTAGCCCGAAACCACAACAGTCGATTGTGTGAAGTCGTTTGTCAGTTTGCAAATTAAACAAAAAAACACATTAACAATGTATGTAAATCCCATGTCTATTAAAAACCTGAAAAATTTGCCTTAACAACTGGGACCATTGTTGCCCACCAAAGCAGTGCGCAGTCTTACGAGCCTTAATTCGTATACTACTGTACGAATGAGGGTTCGTTCTCGGGTCAAAAATAAGTAAATGAGTTATAAACTAATTTAAAATAATAATTCAATATATGTATGTATGTAAAATATATAAATTAGACTGAAAGAACATGCCACTTAGTTTTTAATTAGCATTTGTTGAACTAATTACATAATACATATCCAAGTGATCCAACCTCTTTTGTCCAATTGTTTTATTCAAATGTCTTTTCTATCATTAAACTACTTGAAATAATTGTTCCTGAAAAGGGCCGAAGAAAACTAAAGGTTATGTATACATGAATATATTACTTTATATACTCGTACAAGTATGTATCTACATGTACATACATACACATGTATTTTGTATTTTTGTTTTATATTATTTCGTTAGTACTGGTTTTCTCAAGAACACAGTGCAAATGTCCACTTTTTCCAAAAACTTAAATTTCGAATTCACTTGAAACTTTTGATAATTTTACAGATTAAGTTTTGACATAAATAAGGCTGCCGAATTTTGACATTTGTCACTACTTGGATCACTTGGTTTATTTGACTATGGTTAGGTGGTGTATTTATAAAAGACACTAAACGTTCGAATTGAAGTTATTTAAGGGGGTCAATACGTGTAAACGGTATATTTTTGGAATCGCGCATACGCCGGAAAAAATTAATGCAATGTACAAATTTTTTTTTTTCATTCTTTTATTAAAAGGTAGCAGTGCAAGAAAAAAAATTTTTTTTGGCGTGCTCAAAATAGCGGCGGTGGTGGGGTCCAACGTTGGGTTCAAATTCTAGTAGAAGTTGTGCCGGCGCACAGTGATTCGACTCCATACAACCGCGGGACAAAATTAGAAGGAGTGGTCCGTTCTTCATAAAATTTGGTATACTAGTTAATCATGGTCTGCTAAATTGAAATCTCCATTTGGTTTTTCTTAAACTGTTGAAGTTTGGCAATGCTTAGGCTTAATTTTGCAAATTTCGTCATTTTTGGAAAGCTATAGCACCAAATGTGTTGGCTAGATTTTTCAGATTTTACATTTAATCGGTAACGTCAACATTGATTATTCCAAAGAGTAACAGAAATTGTATCGGGACCCTCTGGTTTTGCAATAAAAACGAAAATAATAGATGTATGTTTTGCATTTTTGCAGATTTTATCATTTTTCGTGCTAATTGCATACTTTTAGGCATAAATAATATAAATTTTGTCGAAAAATACGTTTTTAGACCACTTTTCAAATTGAATTATTTTCTGAGATCGGAAGATATCGGAGGATATAATTACATTATCCGACAAAGAAAGAATGTTTCTTAAAATAAAAAAAAATCCAGGAACATACTTTCACACACTTTTTAGATATTTTCGTCTAACTTTTGCCAATTTTCAGATTTTTAGCTTAGAAAAATATTCTGAATTAAAAGCAAAGTAAAAGCCTACGCCTTGCAAATTTTGGGAAAACATTAAAAGCTAAAATGGCCACATCATTTCTTATTCTATATTGGTAGTTTAAGCAACTTCTTGGTAACCATGTATTTTTAAAATTTTTTTTACTCAATAGACTAAAAAACAGAAAAAATTAGTTTCAATTTTTTTGTAAAAAAAGTTTCAACTTTGAGCCGCTGTTGCACAGAGACTAATTGATTTTTTGCACAGATTTTTTGGGGTTTTCTTAGTTGGAGTTTTTTCTTTCAAATGACATCAAAGTCGTTAAATTCTGAGACCATATATTTTTTTTAATTTTGTCTATGGAACGAATCACTGTGCGGCGCCCCAAAAATCATCTGAAAAAATATTGCTATTAGTTATTATGAGAAAATATACATATGTACCTTCTAAAGTAACTAACAAAAAAAAATATTTTCTCGATTATACAAAAATACGCTCCAACTGAAAAAAATTACCTTTTTTTCTTAATTTCCCGAAAATGGCGCCGCGGATTTCGCCAAAAACAATGACATTTTTAGATCAGTGGGACTAAAACTGGCCGAGATATTCTATTTCCATAATCAAAAACCAGTGTTTCGAAATAATTCGGTTTAAACTTTGCGTTACCGATATCATGCGGAACGAATTGACCATCAATAAAGTGCTGCTGCAGTTGAACGGGTCATGAGAATTAAAAACAACTTGAGGGTGATATTCTTAAGACCCCCCCTGGAGTCTATTTCATAAACAAATTTTTTTTTTTTAATTTTGTAAATTTACACGTATTGACCCCCTTAAGTATGTTTCAGTTTCATTGTTTTAGGGGACCTTCACGTCAACAAACATCTTAATTCTTTTTTCTTAATTTTAAATTTATATTTAATTCAAATATTTCATTTTTATTCGCTAATCGTCATTAGTATCGAAAAATTCAGAATCGACCGATCCTCATTAAGCCGATAGATCGTCATCGGCCAAAAGATGCTTCAATATTTGTTTCAGATGGATGGAGACCTAGAGGAGGGACAAGTTGCTGTGATATTGAGATAAGCCATATTTGACAAATTCTGAGTCTGGTATTAAAATCTATAATAAAATTTCATTCGGCTATTTTGTCACTGTGGATATTTTTTGGGGATGAAGTGAAGTCTTTTTGAATATTTTGTTGTGCTCTAAATTCATGTTGCCAATTTAACATCTCGTCTTTTTTACTTGAATATTGAACCCTTCAATTGAAGACAACGCTAATGAGTTGATCACTGCGCGTGTTTGTAGCGATCGAGCAGTTGCGACTGCAGTACATAGCAGATAATTATTTAATTGTTTAGATGAATAAAAAA
Organism: Melieria crassipennis; assembly: GCA_963668005.1. Lineage (NCBI taxonomy): Eukaryota > Metazoa > Arthropoda > Insecta > Diptera > Ulidiidae > Melieria > Melieria crassipennis. The sequence continues at coordinate 30,647,228 of OY764963.1, read as the reverse complement.
GCGCAAATGAAATGAAATGAACTAGGTGTATCAAAGCAGTTTCACTTCTCCAATACCGTGTTTCAACTTTACACTCTCAACAACATTTACGATCTCAACAAAACACGATAAGCATTGAAGTTGCAAAACTTACAGTATACATTTAGGCTCAACATTGCAACAACAGTGCACTTGTGCGAAAACGATGTTTCGACAAATTCCCATAATTTATATTTCCTATTGAACAACAATTCACTCAATTGTTATAAATTATCAAATATATACATATGTATACTTTTCTTCTACATACATGTATATAAAATATATACCGTCTTCACTTCACTTTATTTTTTTCTAGGACAAACTGCTCAGCAAACTGGAAGAGAGCGACCCGGATCCACCCACGTCGCAAGAAGACGAATGCGTCATCTGCATCAATGCACGCGCCACCATGCAGACCTCGCCCTGCGGCCATCGCGTCGTCTGTCGGCGCTGCTTTGTCAAAACGATCCAGAGCGCGGTTGCGCAACGGTTGTTACCGCTGCGTTGCGTCATCTGTCGTGCGCGCGTCAACCGTCTCACCTCCAGCTCGGGCACGTGGCGTATACAGGAGTCGGCCAGCAGCTATTCCATGGGTGCCAAAAGCTGGGCCTCCGCCGGCGTCTCTACCGGCGGTGTGCATGCGTCGGCCAGTTCCTACTCCATGGGCGATGCGCACAGCGGCCATCCTGCGTTCCATGCGCCGCTGAACGGCCGCTACCCGCGCAGCCCCAACGGCGGCCGTGTCGCGCAATCGGCCAGCCTGTACTCGATGAGCTCCACCGGCTCATCGTCGCTGTCGGGCGTTTCGCACATTTCAGCATTCTCCAAAACGTCTTCCATCTCGAGCGGTTTATGTTCACCCGCCTCACCCATATCCCCGTCGACCAGCTCATACGCACAAACGCCCGTGCTGAACAACCACTTGGCGCCGCCAATGCACAACTTGCCGCACACATCGACATCGCCTTCGGGCTCCGGCTCGTCGGTCGGTTCGCTTTCGCCGCGCGATGAGCACCACTCGCATTCGCATCACGCCGGCTGTCCGAGCGGCTGTTCGGGCGCCGTGCCGCGCAAGCCACTCAACACGCTCAGCAATTCTTCGTCGAGCGGCTCGTGCAGTAGCGCCGGCAGCTGTAGCAGCTTCCCGCCCGCCACGCACACTTACCCGGGCCGGCGCCACACAAAAGGGCGCCTAGTGGATCTGCAAAATCGCCTGCCACCCATCAAGGAGTTTCGCAGTCCCGCCAAAGTACCTCACCCATCACCGGTGCACATCAGCAATCCGCGATTCCGGTACGTTGGCCGTCCTCTGCCCCACCGCCACCCGCACGAATTTTATTCCACTACTTTTCAGCTACGCTTCCTACACAAAATCCGGCTCCAGTGCACACGAAATCGCGCCGCTGCTGCGAGAGCCGCCCTCGCCGCCCAAGCGACCAATGAACATTCTAATGACCTCCACACTAACATCGCTGGGGCCTCCCCCTTTGAAAGCGGGCGGTGCCAAAATCAGCCCCATGATTGCGAAGAACGCGCTGCCCAAAAACGCCTATCTCACGGCCAAGGACAAAAAGATCGCCAGCAACAATAAGGCAAATAACGCCGGCAACAAGTCCAATATAGCTGCTAACAACAGCAATAACGGCGGCAGTGGCGGCAAGAAAGTTCTGCACGACTCGAACGCCAACACAACGACGATGAGTAAGGGAACAACGACCGGCAACAACAACAAGACACACTCACAACACTCGAGCGCTTCCAGTCGAAGTTTTCCACTGTTCGCCAGCAGCAATAACCACAGTGAGTTCAGAGTTTCGATTCGGAATAGAAAACGATGGAATAAACTCGCATTTTTTGTTAATCACAAATATTTGGTATTGTAACTGCATTATCTGGTGTTAAAATCCACCAGTCCAAGTCCATGTCATTATCCAAATATTGTTGACTAAAAACGCACCACTTGCCCAGCGAGTTTTGTTAGTAAAAAGAAAGACAGCTGCCTAAAGAAACAATTATTTCTCTGTTTGGTGCTTAAGAACTTTACGGTTATAACCTCCAAGACGATCATCGATACATGTAACACATCGGCTGATAAGTCCCCGGTCTAATGCAGAAAATAAATCTTTTTTTGAGAAATTCGATTTTTTTCATCAACATAGTTTCGTTCAAGAATGGTACATTCATTCCAGCGCTTCTCTAACATTTCGACACCTTTCTTGTAAAACGAATTATCTTTGGCCTTAAAATAGGTATTTTTTCAAGGATCACCTCCTTATTCGAGCCAAATCTCTTTCCGGAGAGCATTTTTTTTAAGTCTGCGAACAGATAAAGGTCACTGGGAGCCAAGACTGGATAATAGGGTGGGTTCGGAAGTCATTCCAAGTTTAGTTCGCGTAATTTTGCCATCGTAGCGAGAGACTTGTGGCACTGTGCATTGTCCTGTCTGCTAGCAAACGCGGCACCCATTTCGAAAACAGATTTCTCAGGGTCAAATGTAATGCAAAATAAAACCCGCACGCTCCTTTGATATCTTGATAGTATCAGCTATCTCCTGCAATTTCAATTTACGGGTTTCCAAAACGATTTTATGGACTTTTTTACCGTTTTCCGGTGTAACCGGTGTTCGTAAGACCACGTTTAAATTGAGCAAACCAATCAATAATGGTCGATTTTCCGGGTGCTGAGTCCGGATAACACTTATCGCGCCAGGCTTTTGTTTCAATGGTGTTTTTCCCCATCCAAAAGCAATGTTTTATGAGAACACGAAATTCTCTTTTTTTATTGTTCTGAAAACGAATAAAGTTGTTTTACTAAAATAATTGTTACTTTTGAACCAAACGTCACATCGTAATGAAATTTTTACAAGTACCGTTTGAAGGTTACTACTTAAAATAAAAAATATTATTTCTCGTTTTGTGGCGCTTACTATGGGTCAGACCGGGGACTTATCAGCCGATGTGTTATGTATGTTTATTTATACATTGGAAGTATGGAGATTCTTAATAGCAGACATGGATATGAGGGAATAAACAGTATTACTGTTTATTCTGTGCTTGAACCCACCGGGATCTTAGAGACTGGGAAATTTGCTCTGCAGGGATCATTCCATAGTCGTACAGTACGCATTAGAAAAAAACAGCCTCTGTAATGCGTAGGGCATTACGTATAAACTTGGAATACATGGGCTGCTGTGTTGCAGCGAGATGGTGGAGGAGAAACTCGGAGTGATGGTATCAAATTTTTTACGGTCATGAAAATTTTTGAATATTTAGAAAGATAATGGTTGTACATTTTATCCCTCAAAGAGCCACTTCTGAGCAGGTGTTCAGTAATTAGTCGATTTTTCTTGCCCTTTAAAAATTGTGTCTTGATGCTACTGCATTTGGCCCCATTCATTCTTTCCTCATGTATCTCGTAATTTAAACTTACAAAATAAAAAGATTTCGATCGAAATTGAAAACTCAGTTACTAAAACAGTTCTACATAAATATGTATATACATATATTGAATAACAAGAACAACGTCGCAATAGCGGACTAAGGATGAGCTATTTTCTCAAGCCATCATCACACCACTATTAAAGTCGAGCTTACTACAACCATACTTATTGTGCTTGCGGCTTTAACATGAATGAAAGGTGGGTTGGTAGCTTTTGTATACGTTAACTTATAAGAAAATTATTGAGGAAAGGGGAAGGGACCTACAGTTTAATGTTGAAGATTGGGAAGATTTCGACAGGTTTTGCCATTCGCAGGCAAAAGCGCAAAAGTTCGTTTTCCTTTACTTCTTGTAGAGAGCGATAAAAGTATACGAGTGTTAAATCAGCTAGATTATCGCTGCCAGCTATGTATATAGTCATATGGCTTTTACATGGTCAATTGTTTTTTTAGGGTGAAGATTTATTCTTTTTTTTATTCTTTTTTAATTCTTTCCTTCCGAACGGCCATTGGTTCGAAAATTCGTATCAGTCACAAAATGAATATGAAATATATAAAGGTCGGAGAACAAAGCACATGACTACATAAATATTAAACATAAACATAGATTGTGATATTTGTAGCAATTGAATTTGACACAATTTGTAAATTTAATTTGTCTTGCTTGCAGAGGAAAAGGCTGACAATAAGAAGAACGAGTCTGTCGAGCGCAAAAAGAAAGAGGAGAAGATGAAAATGAAGGCGGAAAAGGAAGCGAGAAAGGTGGGTGCTCGTCGGAAGGCTGACGATAATGATGATGATGGCGATGATGGAGGTGGTATTGGTGGTTTCGGTGGTATTGGTGGTGGTGGTGGGTTATTATGCTTGTATGGTGGTTTGGCTGCCTGGAAAGTGATGTCGGTAATTGGTCTCAATCATGGAGCTCTTCTTTTTGCTCCAACTAACTTTGCTTCTGTGTTCTTTGTTGTGTGCGATGCTATTCAGTTCAATTAATTTCAGTTCAATTCAGTTTTGTTCGTTTCAATTCTGCCCGCTGTAGCGCCCATTCATGTCAAGTTACTCAAATTGTTACGGTTGTTGATGTTGTCGTTTCAGTTTTGGTTGTTGTGTCGTTATTGTTGCGTTGATATGTTTTGTAGTGGATCCTGTTTATTTTTACGCTTTTATATATGTATATTCATAGTTACATTTGTGGCGATTTGTCTCAGCTACGGGCTGTGGGCGGACCGCCCCAATGTGCGCGTATGACAGGCGGCATTGCCTCGAGCTCAGATTTTATGGAGCATGACGCATGCGGAATGGGCGCTCAACAATTAACTTTTCTACAAGCGGCTAAAGTTTGCTCTTATTGTTTGAAATGTTGTTACTCTTATTTATGTTCGTCTCGAGTCGGAACTAGCGCAGTGGCGCTAGTTTGGTTTTGTACGAATTGTTTGAGGTTAGATAGGTCTTTGAGGTTAACCATTACTAGAGCTGTACTCATCAGCCAGCATTGAGTACTCTGACTAATATAGCTATTTTTGCACTTGCAGGAAGAAAAGCGTCTGGCCAAGGAGGAGGAACGCCTTGCCAAACTGCTAGCCAAGGAGGAGAAGAAGAAGGGCAAGAAGGACGCCAAAGAGTTACTGCTGGCAAACGATGGCAATAGCAAGAAATGAACGGATCAGCCGACGTCCGTACGCCGAACCCCGTATTCCCAAATGCAATTGCCGCACCACAGCTGTACGCCCTATGCCGTGTTGAATCGAGCAAATGTGCAACTCATACATTCGCATAGTATATATCAATCCTGTTAATCTGTTACCTAATTATTTCCAATCGAAAAGCTGTAATCTATGAAAACCCGATTTTAACATTTGTACGTATGTGAGTATAGATACGAGTAGCAGCTCCCACAAATGCCAACAAATCAGTTGCGCCCTTCCCCGCACACATCTACCTACTTGCTATACATAAAGCGATTTATATATGTTCTGTTTTTTTTGTCGTTGCTGCTATTTGTCGCTTCTTTACTACCTGTGTATGTTTGTATATAAATGTGTGGAGCTCTTTGCACCTATCCACTAACAACCACGACATATGACAACGCGGCTTAGCAAGGTGCCAACAAGGTTTTTCACGCTTTTTTCGTACAGCGGCAAAAAGGTTGTTTTTTAACGCAACAATTGTAAAGAACAAACACTTTTCGGAGCACATTCATGCGGCAATAGGAACAAGTCGTTTCAATACCTTACACAGAGTGCCAAATTCACCGCGTATTCCCCGCTGCCCAGCCCCATCCTCCCCCCTTTTGCAAGACTCTGCGCCGCAGTAGAGTTCTGAATTGAAAAAAGGTACAACAACACTGATACTTCCCGCCCGATTTTAATTTCTCCGCAATCACTTCATCTTTCTACATCCTTTACTGCATCCACTTCTAAGCTATGCAACGGAACCTACAAACATCCTCCCTCTAATGCATATTCGAAAAAGGTTGTTGCAACACTTGGTACTCGTTACAAACGTACTCAACTACTCAATTAGAGCGAGAAACGGTATCTCAATAAGCTATTTATTCTAAAAGCCAATAGTTATGACGCCAGTACGTAGTCGATTTTATGTATACTTAGTATTGTGAGCCGCATTGTGTAACTCGGATTCTGCAGTTCAGCAGCAGTAACCGGGTTTTACATACTCGTATGCTTAGGTTTGATAGTTTGTATGTGTGTCGCTCCTGTTTTCCTCTCGTAGTTTCGATATTGGACCGTTTTAAAATTATACATTTATATTTTATATACAGAATTTTTATCGTTAGTTATTGTGGGAATTTAAACACGGCGACAGCAACGCACATGGACCGTGCTCGCGTTGCAGTTGCACGAAATTACAATTGATAAATTTGTAGTTTTCATATTTACTCGTAATGTATAAAAGGACGTATAAATAATATATCCTTGCTAGCGATTATTAACATTTACAAAACCAAAAGGTACATTTAGCGTATTTAGTTGTAACAAATACCGATTACATTTGCTAAAACACATATAATCACTCAATGTTCGAATTGAATTGGAAATTGGTAACAGAAAACGTATTCAACTGAAAAGCAATGATTTGATGTTAACTGCAATAGGAACGCATCAAATAAAAATGTTATTTAGTTATAAAAAAAAGTATGTTTTATTAAGTTGGCGGTAGAGATGCGCCAGAATTTCTCCCACAAATAGTTCATCCCTCGTCCCGATATTTCATTATCCGCGGAGTGATCTTCGTTGGGTTTTACTTTGGTCATCTTAATAAGTGCAATGAAACAAGTACTTTACTCCGCTCGAATGCTACAATGCAATCAACTTATACAATATTTAGTAGCCACTCATCTGGAACTTCTGTGCTGCAAAAATCTCCAGCAAATTTGTATCAGTAATTGAAGTTTGCACAAAACGATTTATTTTCCAAATTGATGAGATAAAAAGGGTGTTAGATATTCTTATTTAAGAAAATATTAATAATATTAAATCGTTAAAATAAGCTGATAATAAAATTAAATTTACAACTCAAAAAAAAAAGACACTATGAAATGAAATGATAAATGTGCTTTCTATAATCTACTTCGTGCACGGTTTTTCTAATTATGCCACACTGTTTAATTCCACTTCAACATAGCCGCAAATCGTGTTAATTGATTCTCGCATCGATACTCTGACCCTGAAATGAGTTCAGACAGTTTGTGAGCGTATTCAGATACTGATAACTCAGCTCTCCCTTGCAGCCGTAGCCGCCCAGTTTGTGAATGGCCGCATAGTCATAGCAGTCGACCGCGTTGTCACCGTTGCAGTCCTGCCCAAACTTTGACATGTAATTTTGAATGGTGTTTGCAGCACAGTAAGGATCGTTCACACAGTTGGCGTACGCTGTAAGGGCAGCAATAAAAGTAAATAACTCATATTATGAAATTCAATTTCAGATTGCTCACTCACCTTGCTCGGAGGTGGGTGCATCACCACTCAGCGTCAATTTGCCACCATCGCTCCAGTAGGCCCACGTGATATGGAACAGGCCGCAGACGCCGCCCGCACAGATAGCCGTCTGATTGCAGCCACTAACCGCTTCGCAAATGCAGCCAAGGCAGACATCAGTGACGGGTTTCTCTGAAATATACAAACAGTTTTTCCAATTTAATACTGGAAATGGTCTACGTGTTTATAATAGAAAACTTAACAGAGTCCGACCGATTCCCACTTTTTTGGCCGATGCCGATTGCGTAGAAAGTATAAAACGAATGAATTCAACTAAAAATAGTTTATTTGACAAAGGACCAAAAACGAAGGGCTATATTAAATATACATTTGTTTGTAACATATTTCACATAAACAACACAAAAACGAAAAAATTAAAATTACAAATTAAATAAAATCACTAGAAAATCCAGCCTTTACATTAACATGTATTTAAAAATAATAATATATCACATATATTCCACGTTTTCACTGGGATAAACAAAAATACTGACATAAATTCGACTTATTAATAAATATTGCATTAAAATTCAGTTTCTTCTTCAACTTAAAATGAGATGTGGCATCGGCCAAAAGAGGCCGATGCCGATACCAAATTTTGTGACCGATACTAGCCGATGCCGATTAATCGGCGATTAAATTAAAAAATTAATTAAATTTGATAAATAACACATAGTAGCATTATTTTTGTTGTTAAAAAATCGTTTCGTAGTAGTAGTTACGCAGCTAAACTACTCGTAGTTAGCAGCTGATTATTTGCAAAATAGCAAATAATCAAATAATTTTGACAGGACATTGTCCATTCGGTGGCATGCCGTCTGAAGACTGTAGACTAGGTCCTAAAGTTTAAGACCACTGCCGAAGTTGCCAAAACGCAGAGGAAAAGGAAACAATAAGCCAACTCGGCCGGATATGGAAAGCTTTGGCCTCATTGTCTTTTCACAACTTGGATGTCCTCAGAACAGCCAATATAATAAATGTTGTAGTATTTATCCACGAATCGAACTGAATGCAAAATAATAAAAAATATAAAAGTCTAAAATAAAAACTGAGACAAATCATTACAAAAATCCGCATTACTTTCCAATATTATTTCAAATGTCGAAAATTCTATGTTCTCCAGGAAATTTCGGGGATAACGTTGTATCGATTTGATGACTGTGTATTAATTAAGATGATAAAATCTCGTAAGCAGTTCAAGAAAATCGGTAAATTGCAACAGTTAGCTGGTGAATAATATTTACAATAGTCGTTTAAATCCTCTTAAAGAAGCTTCGAATGGAAGGAAACTCGATCCGTGGACACCACTTTGTCTGATCGAACAAGATTTGCTGAATAGAGTTTCAATTGGTATATCGAAACGAAATCACGCCGAAATCAACTGTCATTCTGGGTAATGACGAGGGGATAATGTATCATACTTTTTTACAAAACAGAACGTTGTCATATATATAAAAGTAATTGACAGAAGACACTTAAATACGTTTAGTTATTGAAAATAAGTAGTTATTGAAAACACACACAAACTTAAATGTATGTACCTAAATTATTCCGATTCCGATATGCTACAAATATGTTTCCTTATATATAAATTCTTTTTCTAAACAATAACTTTAAGAAATAATAATTGTAAGTTATTCAAATTATTATGGCAACTCCTAATTAATAGAAGTTATTTATATATTTTATTAAATGCTGAGTATTAAATATTAAAGAACTATTCATGGCCATATTCATTGTCCATCTTCTCGATTTTCAATTTCGGTTCGGTTCGGTTCGGTTCGGTTCGATTTTCAATTTCGGCCTTCCAGTTAGATACAACGTAGTTATTGACAAGTTACATGAATAATTTTTAAATAATAATTGACTGGCACGACAGCCCGCTTACGCGAGACTAAGGCCTCCTAAGGCTTCCCGCAACCACCCGTGTTGTGCGTGTGAATTTGTACGCGGGTGGAAGGGACCTACAGTTTTATGCCGGTTCCGAACGGCAGGTTGAGAGCTTTTTCATAAGCAATTTTTACTCTCAGAGGTTTGCCATTTCCAGCTGAGAGGACTGCCACCGAAAGAGAAAACGAGTTTTCCCGTTATTTTTTTTAGGTGTTATTACAGGCAGTATTGAACCTGGGGTTGCTGCCTTCGACTCGCGGTCCAACGCACTAACCAACTGAGCCACGGCTGCTGCCGTTACATGACAGATTTAAAAATACGCAAAATGATGTACAACTGCCTTCGAAAGAATCTTGCATAGGACACTATTCACAGCTTTTGATTCTGAATTCCTATCATTAAAACAGTTGGATTTTACTAAGGAAACTATAACTTCCCACACACCATAATCGTACCCATGTATTATTTATTATCAGCCTCATGTTCACTAAGTGCTCCTAAGAGTGCATATTTATATTTAACCCTCTGCAACTGGTGTGCTCTAAGCAAACTCAATTATTTGTATAAGGTTCTTTTTATTCACGAGGTCTTAAAAAATTTGTCGATTGTTTGAAATTATGTGGTTTATTTCAATTGGCACAAGTTTGAAATCTATGAAGCAATGCACAATGTTTTGTTTTGCAGTATCTGTCACACTACCACATCACCTGCGGAGGGTTAAAATCAAAAGTGCCGTACACACATTAAGCCGAATAGAGTGCAATTCGACCAAGGTCGACCGTAGCATTATTGATTACTTGAATTTCTTTAAATAGAACCGACTATCATCATTCAGCTGGACAATCTGCATGTTGGCGTAAATAACGGTGATAACATTTGCACCGACTCCAAGTGATCTCATCGGGCTGCGTCTCATCAGCGCGTCGCCGAAAGTATTAGAGTGACCCAAAAAGCGTATACTTGTTTCTTGTTTGTATTTACTTTTAAATTTTTATGAAAAAATAATGACATGTTAATACGAGGGATCAAGTGCCTTCAGCCCCCATTATTATTCTAATTTATTTCAAATTTAATGTGAGATATGGATTTTTGCAAACAGTTGCTTATTTAAAAAATTCCAGCAACGCGTCCAACAAAGAGAGTCGTCATAGCGGCGTTCTGCGTATGTGCGCTTCGGTGAGGTAAGTAGCTAGCTACAATATGCTCATCAAGCAGCCAGAAAAACTGGATCCGAAAATACATAAAGCAAACAAATAATGGTTTGTTTTCGCATTGTTGTCAATATTATACATATACATATGTACATACATGAGTTATACACAAGCTTGACTGGAAATCCTACTCCATAAACTCAGTGGAATTATCATATTTAGGCAAACTCGACAGCGAGATCATTCACAAGCATCAGAATATTTGCAAGATATTAACGTCAACGATCGCATCGAATCGTTATATAAATAGCTAAACTAGACCTTGAGTTGCTTTATGGAATATTTCAAGTCACTTTTGATGTAATCAGCGATCCGCTTGTTGAACTTGCCAGTGTGCGCATCAGCGTCTATCTTCGCCAAGGCCCAATTGCATTTTCCCAATGTATGCAAATTTTCCCTCTTCGAGTAATGTGCTGTGTAATGATTGCTGCACTTGGACTCATTTTACACTGAATACTTTCATTGAAACTAAGCAACGTTGCGCCGGCATTCTGGGGTCATGTGTGCCGGATGTTATTCCCAGACCAGACCCAAACCGACGACAAGCATTGTTAACTTATATATTTAAAGCACACATTTGTGTGTCACATATATCTACGTGAAATACATAAAATAAAGCCTGCAAAAATGGCAACCGGCAGCGACATTGTGTGCACTGAGCGCGAAGAGTGGTCTTGCACGTCCATGAACTTCTTGGTTTCAGCGTACTGTAAGTCAGATACTCGTTTTGCCACTTTTTACATGCTAATTGTGAACTTGGAAGCGACGTTGCTGTCGCTATTGTTGTTGCTGCACAAGTCGTCAGCACGAGCGACGGACCATTTTTTATATCTTCAATGAAAGCTTATTCAAGTATGTTAAGTACATAATATGTGTATTACATACTTATTATGTAGGCATATATTTTATGACCATTTTCTAGCCTTTCACACTTACAGCCGTAAAACAGAAAACAAGTTATCTGGTGTCCGGTACATACACCAGTAAATTTTGAATCGATCTTGCAACTCCTCGTATACGTACTAAATATATTCCGCAATAATTAACAATTCTTTAAAAGAAATCGACCGATTATAGGTACGTGAGTTATGACTGCCACAGATTAGTATTTTAAAGACTCTACAGAAGATTAAACAGGAAACTAGGTACATTAAATTATTAAAAAATAAAACTGCATGAAAACCCAAACATAAACAAAAACGCGTTTTCATAGTTGGCTAGAAACTTTTAACGCAACATGTTCTTATGTCATAACTACAATACACACATCCACTTACACTTACATATGTTCATATGTATACGGAATACAAGGTGCATTTTTCACTTGTTTGTTTAGAAACTTTATTTTTACTGTTTTTCCCCACAGCTCATTGCAACTTCTAAGTGTAAATATAAGCTTTATAAACATTCGGTGATAGCCCGTTTACATAAATAAACTCGTATTAGAATTTATTGAAACTGCCACTCAAAATCTATACATTCGCACATATGTATATACGAATACGTATACGTTCATATATATAGCCAAGTTCATAAACGCGCACAAAAATTAATGATGCATCATTTCTGATTATTGCCATGCTTCGCTATTTTTTTGTTATTTTCTTTGAGCATTTGATGTCACACTTAAACAGCTTTGGCTTAATATATGCTGAGAACCCAAAGCTGTCGGCAAATTTGTCAGTCGCCTCACAATTCGTTGTATGACTATGTCTGTGGGCCAAATTACTATTGGTGAAAAAATGAAGTGGCCATAATTTGTTAGCTTATTTTTATAAGATCGACAATATCTGTCTTTTCTTCATTAAAAACGTTCGAAAAAATAGCAGCTACCAAACATTGTAGTAATATTCCGTGGCCAAAATAATTTATTGGTAGTTTAGTACTTCGAGACTTAATAATATATAAATATATATAGGTATGTATACAAATTACTACACTTGAGTTAATGTTAATCGTTTTTCGACAGTTTTATGACGAAATCGAACCCAGAGGGCACTTTTCATAGGCAAGTCTCAGTCTCAGTTTCAAATGATATTCGGCTCAAAAGTTCTACGCGAACCGGTCCCCTCTCAAAATGAAATCCTGTGTGCGCCACTGCTCCTAATCTATATATATAAAAGAAAGTGGATGTATGTGTGTAAGTGCATCACACTCAAACGGACCGCCGCCGGCCTTGAACAATTCTGCTGGTAGCCCGTCCGGCCATGCAGCTTTATTGTTCTTGAGTCGCTGGATAGCGGTGACACATCCACACCGTCGTCATCGATTGGTGCCGTCTGGACATCTTCACCACTGGCAGTATTGTTCTGCTCGTCGCCTGCGAGCAGCTTGGTGAAGTGCTCCGTCCACAACCTCGGTACACCCTGCGCATCTGTAACCAGATCCCCGTTTTCGTCTCTGCAGGAAGATGCGCCGTGCTTAAATCCAGACGCTTGACTTTCTTTAAACATTTTCGGGCGTGGTTCCTGTGACTGCACTCCTCGATTTCCTCACACTTGCTCCCGTTTCTTGCGTCTAAAAAGGCACCTCTCTTTCTTCCTCTCCTCACGGTATTTTTCCCGTACGGCTCACGTACGCGTGCTACATTGAGTCTGTGGATATATCCAAGAAAGCCATGTGCGAAACTCTTTGCTTTTTATCTTCAATCTGCCTGGCTTCTCCAGAACCAGAACCCACTTATCCAATTAAATTCTCTTAAAATTCGCCAACACAAGGCAGGGGCGCACGCTCCCTTCTGAAGCCACCCCTCTCAAAAAGTATCAAAAATTACATGGAACGATGAAATCCACGGCCCGGGAAAAAATACATATTCTCTTCGCTTCATGCCCTTCCCCTTCATTTTACGAGAATTCCATAAGCATTATGAGCTAATAGGGGTACCGGTTAATTCGTGCGGTTTTCTAACAGATGGCATAACTTGATTTTGTGAACAGCGATTATGCAAATATGCAAATATCCAAATATGTGTTGGAAAGCTATTGTCATATAGTTTCAGAATCAGTATGTGTCATTTAGCTGAAGCGTAAACAACAATACATTTTTTTACTCTGAAAATGTTGAATTTTGTGCCGAATAAAGTGTTTTTGCGGGGAGTACTTCTTCATTACTTCAATATGAAGAAATATGTGCATGCTCTAGCTGAGCGTAGGTGCCAGAAGTGGTTTGCACGGTTCAAAAGTGGCAATTTTGACTTGGAGCGGAAAAGCCGGCCGAATTTTTCAGAAAGAGTATTCGTACCATTGAAAACGGCGATCAATTCTCCTGAGCTATCAAAATTAATGTTAAGTACTCTTTTACATAGATGAAACATATATAAGACAAATTAAAAAAAAAACATTTTGTTGTAGTAAATATTTGAAATTTTGGGCTTCTTACACCAAAATTATACAACTTTATCTACTTTTCCCCGATACCAAATACTATAAAGATATTTGCATTTCATTTTTTGAATTAATCAAAGTAAGTAAGTTAGTATTAATTAAAGTAATAAGTAGTAGGGGGACATTCGTTAAAAAGATGGAAAAAAAACTCAATAACACTGATGTCAGCTCCGTAAAGCCGATAACATTGAGCGTGGTTTGTTGTGAAATTTTACAATGCATCAAAACGGTATATTGGTAGTTTACTTTATTCGTAATTATTTTACACTCAGATATTCATTCACGTTTCTCCGGTGTAAATGATTTATGAAATTCAAAAGTTACTTGTTTAATATATTAAAATTCAGAACATGTACATTTTGTTGTTCAGTTTCTATTCGTCTGTAATAATTTAAATGACAATAAATGTGAACAATTGTGAAACAAAAAACAAGTTACAAATAAACAAGTAAACACATTTCTGACGACTGCGATGACAAACACGCGCATGTAAAGCATATTGATGATTTTTTTGTGAGTTACAAAAAGCATTACAAAAACTCAGCCGATAATTTGTCAAAGGGATTTAATTGAATTTGTTGCTGACGTTAATCGCATCGCCGTTACACTTGAGTTATATGCCCATAAAAAATAAAATTTGGGTGTGTTACAGTGTGATTGCACTGGAATAGTATCGCTCGAACTTGGTCGTGCGCATTAGTGGGCCAGCGCAACCACAACACACCCATTTCAAGCATCCACTGCTCTGGAATTAGGAGTGTGTGCGTCCTCAGACTCTTATTTGGCAATACAGCACACGTTTCTGGCAGTTTCGGGCGAAGCGGAACCTCCCAAATCCGTATTAATCCTCTTAAAGTTTGAAGTCTAACACCAGATTGCGCACTCCACAGAGGTTAATAACCAATCCGGCAGAACTAACGGACCCAATTGCGGCCACAATACATAAATTTATGCTTCTTTATACATAAATACATATTCATGGAAATTTGCATACGCACACAAATTGTCCAGTAACAATTGCGGTATATGTTACGATCGCATCGGCCCACAGTGTGCCGTCAGTGGGCAAAAATGGGAAACATTACGATCGCCACTTTCAATATTTCGATAAAGATCTCATTACAAAGAAGAAAACTTAATGATGATGTGAGTGTGGCCTCAGTCATTGAGACCATTGTACATAATTCACCCTCCAAGTTTTATAGCAGAAACTTTGGCAAAGTTAAATTTTTTATATTATGCAACTAAAACAATAACTAAATAAATGAATTTTTATCGTATTTTATTGAAAACTTTAATCACAGAAATTATTTGATTAGCCCATTGCTGCCTAATGGGTAAAATTTTACCCATGAAAACTGACTTTTTAAAAAAATCACAGAAAAGTTCGTGGTAGAGATATCTCAAAATCATTGATAGGGATGGTTGGGTTAAAGATGGAACTACCTTAGTCTAGTGGAGGTCACCCTAAAATTCCGCCATCTAGCTAGAGTTACCAGACTCCAAAAATTGTGAATTTTCCGGAGGTGGAAAATGTGGCGAAACGTAGTGGCCCTAGAACCTCACAAAAATCTGCCGCCTAACTTAGCTGTAAACAATACTTCTTTTGTTCACGTGTTTAGCTAATCACTTCAATAAGTATGAAAAAAAGCTACCATTGCTGCCTAATGGGTACAAAATACCCAATGAATATGCCAGCAACGTGCAGAGATAGAAAGCTGAAATTTGTTTCTGTTCATTTTGGGTAAATTTCAGGTCGTGTATGAAATTTTATCAAAATCGTATGGGTGGAACTGGTACACAGAAATGTTTTTTTGTGAAGAAAGTACCTATGCCGGAAAATTCAGTTCATAAAAACTCGTGGAATGTGTTTTCTTTTTGTGATGAAAATATTTTTCAAATATCTAAGATAGACTTTTCACCAACTTGAGTAAGGTAGTAAGGTAAGTAGGGAAGCGGATTCAGTTCATATAAATAGCCGGTCGATTTAATTGTTTTCCTGGTTTTTAGTTTGTTTAAAGAAAGAAAACATGTTAGTTGTAATAATTATTATAATTATAACTATTTATTGCTCCTTTCCTACCTAAATTTTTGTAAGTATTATAGTATATTCCATGAAATACTGTTATATGGCAAACCTGCTTTTAAATATCTGGACTTTTTTCAAATTAGTCTTAGTTGGTGGTCTAATAAAGTGCCTGATTTTGATCCGTGGTCATATAAAAGAGTAGCTTAAGTCGACTTAAAGCAAAATTGAGTTAATGCGTTTGGATCTTTATAAAAGTCAAAGGGCTTAAATGTATTTCATCCATTTTGAAAAATCCTTTTTTTTAACAATAATATGTGGGGGCAGAAAACTCTTGATCGATGGTTATAGTGATAAATATTTACACCTGCTTATAGGCGTTGTAAACTTTTTGGCAAATAAATACATGGTGAAACCCTTGAGTTGGATATACAAAGTACTGTGAACTGCCGGATAAACATATTCACTATAAAACCAAATTAAATCAAATTTGAACCGCTCGCCTATTTTTGTTCATTTTTTTTATGGAGATAGCGCACTGCGCGTGTCGGCGACTGTTACCTGAACATATGAATTCCTCGAATCGCTCGAGCAGTATGACATCAAATCTTTTTAATAAAAGCTCATGCATTTTTAATCTATTATACATTTTCGTTGGTTTGTTTGTTTCTATAACTGAATGCCGCTAATTTCGCTGCCTAAAACACTATTCCGACGGAAAAATGGAAACGTTGACACTGTGCGGATATCTCAAAAGTAATTTTTTGTGCTCACCATTTGCAGGTCAGTCAATCGTGGAATTGACAGTCACGCAAACGGAACCTGTAAGCCGGGCATGCCTATAAATTTCGAAATCATAAGTACGCATCTGCGATTTGCGCTGTTTAGACAAAATTTTCATTTCCATTTCGGTTTAATGGGTTTTTCCCGAAAAGCTGCGACATATAATAGAGTGCGGCAATTAGCTGAATCAAAAGTTCAAGCTCGAAGATTCGTATCAACATCAAAATTTAGCGGGCTTAGTCGGTGCTCAACTTGACTTGACTGGTGCTGCTAATGAAATGGCTGTGATAAGCGCCGATGCAATTCAATGCGTCAATAAAATATCAGCGAACCACTACTCAGAACTTTAGTCAGCTACACATACAGACTTGCTAAAACTGAAAGTTGATTTGCGACCGCATTCACTTTCGGGTTGATTTCTCCGTAATAATCGAGCTGCATTATTATTCAATCAAATGAGCGAACAAAGTACCATGCTAAAACACCGATTAATTAATAAATTTTTATAAAATCTGTCATCAGAAGTCGTTTGGCCTACTCTTGATTTTGAATCGAGGCATTGAGTACGGAAGTTATTCAAATTCAATGCGCATGCATTTTAAAAACAAAATAAACTAAATGAAATAGTTTGTCAACGTAATAGCAATTTTACTGTTACAAGTTTCGTCAAGCATTAATACTAATAATACAAATTTGACGTGCACACGTGCTCGAGCGTATATCTTTAAATATCCACTTAATTCCAGACACATTTGAATGCTTTAAAGAAATTTTCCTCTATTCGCTATTCAGCATTTTGATGGATCCTCAATGCCAAGCAGCCGAAATGCACTCTAGTCTAGGATTTTAATTTGCACAAAAGCGTGTCGAATCGATTGTATTCTACAAACTCGACTTCAAATTGCCCAAGCTTGAAATTACCTCTCGCCTGAAATTAGCGGCGCATTTGCAAGCGCACAATTCTATAGATTCCGCCCAGACTGAACGCGCGCAACATGAACATCAAAACTGAACAAATAACCTCTCACCGGACGAGTCTGAGTACGGGTTTTTTGGCTAAATGAACGAAAAGATTTACACTTTAGAAACTCCTAGAATAATATCCTGTTTTGTATTGCCAATATTTCGTGTAGATGTGGAGCTCCTCGCTATTCTACTACTTTCCGCAGAAGCAAAAAATTGCTCATATGTATGCATACTTATATATATACCATAAATTTGTCCATTTATCATAAACCAAACCACCTCAGCGAACACGGTTTCACTTAACACGGCATTTTCCAGTAACCTCCGTGTTAAGCGAGATCTACCTGTAAGCACTCAAATTGCGATTCGTTGCCATTTGAACATAACAACAACAGCGATCGTCAGCGCTAATTATTGTTAATTCAATGCATCCGTGTCGGACCAGAAGACTCACTTTCAGTCCAAATGTGCTCAAGTTTCACAGCCAAAATACACACAAAACCCCCGATTCTAACAGCATTAGTGCTGACGCAGAATTACCCACAATCGTTTCCTCACCGACACCCATTTGCTCGGCCGCTCTTACTTAATGCAAAAAAGTACAAAATCATATATCTCACCTTGCGCAGCGATCAGCGCTGCAAGTCCCAAACACAGCAACGCGGATATCGCCAATCCTGAGTAAACTTTGTTGGCCATTATTCAGTTAGCAGTCAATTTACGCTTATAGTTGTATGATAGTTTTATGAATTGACACGGTGTTGAGAGTTTTTGACACTGCCGGTTGACCGCACTACGAATTTTCTCCGCGTTTGATACTCTACGTGCTTTACGCGCTCGCGCAGTCTAAGCAACTAAACTCGCTTCACGGAATGCTTGCAAATTTTTTATTTCGTTCGGAGTGGATTATCGCAGTCTTCTTGATCGCTTTGAGAGATTTCCGCATCAGAACGTTGGGCTTAAATCGGTATTGGTAATGGTATATGATCACCGGTTACCTTTCGACTTTTAAAAGCTTCACTGACGCTCGCACAAAGCATTGAGTTAAACGAAAGAGTAAAGACAAAAACTTTTCAAAAAGTTTTACTCAAGACAAGGTATATTTAACAAGGTGATTGTACCAGCTAAACAACAAACTCTACGTGTATTTGGTCAGTGTTTTCGTTCAGTTCATTGTCCAAATCGACTGACAGTTATCTTGCTAATAGTATTTTCAACATAAAATAAACTAGTACATGATAATAATAATAAAATATTGGACGAAATGTAACAAAAATGAAATCGAAAATATACAACATTTTCTAGGCTTATGCCCTGTCTTAAAGGAATTTCGAAAATTGTATTTGGAAAAAAAGCTTCAATGAAGAAGAAATAATTAATATATTGAATTGCGCAATATATGTATGAATTATCGATAAGTATATAAAAGTATGTTTAGAGTATAGAAGCTTTCTTGTCACAGAGTTTAATTACTAATAATCAGGGACCGTACCGGTTATGGTTTTTATCAAAAAAGTCAGATTTTAGCTGTTATCTTTTAACTTTTATTTTTACCGACAAAAATAAGATTTATTTTGTGCTTTTTATCATAACAGGCAAAAATAACTGTTACTTTTGACTTTTATTTTATCGGTCAAAAATAACAGTTATTTGGTGACTTTTATTTTTTCGGTCAAATATATCAGGCAATTTGAATTTTTTCAAAGGCCGCACAGTGGCTCAATTTGTCATTTCAGGTTGCAAAATTAATAACTCCTGAACGAATAGAGATAATTAGAAAAGTTGTTTGCTGTTGATTAGAAATTCATCAGGCTATCGTATTCTCAAAAATAAACTCAATCGAAGTACAGGGTGCTACGTAATACTTTGTCAAAGTTCGGCTTACTGTAAATAAGAATAATGCGAGCAACAATGATAAGTTTTAGTTGCAAAATTAATGAAAATGCATTGAAAAAGATAAAAAGTAATAAGAAATTTAAGAAATAAGCTTAAAGAGTCAAATTTAAAGATAAAAATTAATAAATTTCGCTTTCAAAATTAGAACCAGAATTCGAAAAATTTACATAAAAAGTCAATTTTTCTTTGGACAAAAACAGTGCTAAAGTTTTATTATGACTATATTTGAAGGGTAGCACATTGGGTGGGAATACTGTTTTTTATTCTTTTAACACGACCCGGGCTTGCTGGTAAAACTGCTTCCACTATAACGCCTTTCATTTTCTCCTGATCCTTATTTTATTTTATGATCAAAGCTTCTGACAGGTGGGTGGTAGTTATTGTTTCCGTTGCCTTCATAAGCTTCCTTTTTTATTAAATGACGCACAGTCCTGAATTTACTTTTTCGGCCTTCCTTTTGCCGCCTTTTATGTCGATGGTTGGTCATCGCTTATGCTATCTCTTTAGTCATAGATATGTTGGCTGCAGGCAAACTTCCTTCGACGTAACCAATTTCTTTAGTGACAGCCAGAACAAACATCTTTGTCTTCGAAATAGTAAATATTTCAAACAGCTTCGAATTTTTCAAAAACATCTTTGTGCTTCTTCTTCGGTTTAGTTGCAGTGGCGGAGTTGAAGTGATGTTTAGTTCAAATTAAATTCGAAACTGACTTCACTTACTCCAAACTCCTTTATTTATAAGTAGGATTTGCATATGCATTCAAATAGCAGGTACTAAGCTTCTAGTACTAGCAGGTACCTTAACAGTTGTTAGGTTTTCCCGCTTTTCTGTTTTTCTGCTTTTTGTTTTTCAATAACTAATTGTTTCATTGGCGCGATTCAACTCAAAGACTAATGGCGACTGACTGAGTTTTGCTCAAATTAAAAAAAAAATGTTATGCCATTCACAGTGTTAGTACTTTGTTAAAAACAAAAACATTACATCAAAGGATACATGATAGCTGATTGCCGGAATTGAAAGCCAACTTGTTTTTCGTACGTGCGAACTGCGCATCCAGCAAAAGTACTCTTTACTTCGAGCTTACAGCAATATACGCCAAAAAAAAGTCGACTTATTATGGAGTTGCAAGCTTGTATCACATCTTAAATGAAGCCAAAATCCAAATTTGCATGCCCTGGCAACGATTATAATCGCGTGTAAGTGATTCACTATCAAAATCTTGACGAACTTGTTTGAACGCACTGACCCGAAAGCACAAAATTGCGCGAGGTGGCCACAGAAAAATCGCTGTAAAATCCAGTCGGGCAAAATCGGGCACCCGATCTCTTCAGGGCAGTACTCACAGAAGACTAGTGAACAATTTTCCCAAAGACGGAACCGTGGCAAGTATGGCCTTTTTTTTGAAAGTCTATCGAAAGTTCAAAAAGAGTGATAAAAACAGTGCTTCAAGGGAGTGCCTATGAAAAGACAACAACAACAACAAACTTTTTTTTCTATACTTAATTATTTACTACAAATGCCTTCTTTTACGATGCTGGTGCAAAAAGTTTCAATCAATTTGCTCTTTTCCGTATTTTAAAACTTCAGCTTTGCCGAAAAAGTGCAAATTGCTGATATTATTTCACACTCTAAAAATTGCTCAACTTTGACGGGCTCTACAAGCAAAACTATTTGTCCAATTTAGTTAAGGTTTTCGGATTTCTTAGGTCCAAGCATTTATCTATCGGACAAGTATAACGGTTTCCCCCAAATCGAACATGACAAAATCGACTTGTGCAACCTACGTCGGCAGAATCAGCCACTGTGGGCCGTTTGACCGACTAAAAAACTATTGATACCATTTTTTCGTCTCAGCAGACCGCACATTCTGAACTATAAGACTTTTATGACGAAAAAAATGGTATCAATAGTCGGTCAAACGGTTTTTGAAAAAATTCAAATTGCCTGATATATTTGACCGAAAAAATAAGTCACAAAATAACTGTTATTTTTGACCGATAAAATAAAAATCAAAAGAAACAGTTATTTTTGCCTGAAATAATAAAAGGCACAAAATAACAGTTAATTTTAACTTTTGTAGTGAAAGTCTTAAATTTAAAAGGCGTTTAATATTCGTGAAACTGAGGCCATTACGATCATAATGGTATATTTGAAAAAGTCCACCGACAATTTTTTCGTTATGCCTTTTTGATTTGAAAATTGTAAAACAACAGTTATTTTCGGCCCCTGCTAATAATAATTAATTCTAATTAATTCGAAATTAAATTCACTCAGTTTTTTTCATATAAATTTGCTTTTGTTCCATTTTAACTATGAGGTTTATTGTCCGCGTGTAACTATATTTCGATTGTATTTTACGAATGAAAGTTTGAGTGAGTGAGTGAGCTGATTTTAGTTCTTATACCAATTGTTGATTCTAAATAAAAATTATAATTTTGTTTAGTCAAACCTACGACTAAATATTTTTGATCTGCATTTTGTTGAGTGGCTTGTTTCATTTTAACTTTGAGCCACTGTGCATTAAAGTGCCGTCAGAATATGCAAGTAAATGCGATTGAAAGTCTAAAATTTCAGAAAATACTTTCATGAGCAGTTACACTATGCATGGAAAAACTTTCCAAAAAGCGATTTTCGTGTCTACTTTCCGGAAATACTGTTTGACTAGTCACACTGTGCAAGTCCAATAAATTTCTCATAATACTTTTTGAAAGTATTTTGCGAATGTGTGTGTTGCGACGCAGATGAGAATTTCGCTGACATTTGTAATCTCTAAGAGTGTTGAGCGAGTTGCTGAGCGTGAAAAATGGAAAAACAATTATTATTACAAAATAAATTGATCGTTATTGAGCATAATAGTGCTCAGTGCTCAGGAAATTGAGGATACTTTGACCAAATCAAGGACAATTTGGATAAGGCGGTTTGGCATCGTGGTGCAAAAAGTCCGCACCATACAAAATTTGATGCAGTGCTGCCAGATACGTCAAATGGCTTCCTTCTAAATCTTAAAAAAAACGCTGACATTACCTCCCAAAAAATTAAAACACTTAAAAATTAAAAAAAAAAATGAAAATCACGTCTCCAATTATTTTTGATTTGGTTTATGTTTTTTTTTAGACTTCCAGTATACGAACCTTAACCCTTTGTTGACCCCGTTATATTTTGGCACGAAAGCCCGATTTGGTGTTGTGCGAGTAAATGTAGGCAATTTAATTTTCAGGAGTTCGCAGAAATTTGTGTCTATGTTGGAAACGACAGGGAATCAAACTTCTGCATATACAAGTACAGTACTTTTCGGTTATAACGAACCCGTTTAAAACGATTTTCCGCCTAAAACGAACCAATTTCAAAAGTACGCGCTGTATGTTTCCGCTTATTACGGACACCTTTTAACCCTTTCGGTTATTCTATGCCATATGGCATGGTCTCTTTTCAGTGCCTGTTTTAGGTCAAAAAACTTGTGAATACTATATTTTTGTTGTTCCTTAGAATAGTTTGAAGTTTTAGGAAAAATACGAAATTAATAAACTGAATAATTAAGTTGAGAGAAGAGAAGTATACACGTTTTCTTAATGGTATATCTTGAGATAGTGAAGGAAGAAGAATCAGAACAAATTAGATAACTTTTTTAATTTGACGTTTTCTTACAATTTAGATACTTTTTTTTTTAAATTTTGGCTGAAGTAAATTAAAAAATATTCAAATTTTCGTTATGCATAAAAAGTTGTATGTTTAAGTAATTATTACAGCCACAACGATGTGGTTGCTCTCATAGAAAAACACTCTAAAATACAGGGTCCGAGTATAAAAATTTAAGAATTTCTTATGGATTGTTGCTAATATAACCACATAGAAGCCTAAAACGTAAAATTTAAAATTTTAACTTTCCCCAGTAAAAAGCTGTACCGAAAGGGTTAAAGCGAACTTTCGGTTAAAACGAACCATTTTGCCCAGTCCCTCGAAGTTCGCTTTAAGCGAAAAGTACTGTATTAACACGATTTATCGAGCTGCCCTGAGCTAAAAATACATGAAATAACACGAAATTAAATGATTATTATGCAACCTTTATTTTTTAACTCTGCGTTAGTCAAATGAATATTGTAACGAGTTTAGTCAGGTGGGTGACATATGTCACCCATGCCATGCACACGCTTTATAGGCAGAAAAAGCTATATTTTTTATAAAATCTTACATTTACCATACTTACATTTAATTACATTTTACTTTAATTTAAATTAACACAATTTGTTCGATATATGTATGTTCGTTTAGCGTGCATAAAGAATTTTGGGTAAGACATATCACCCACTTGACTAACGAAGGGTTAAGGACGCGTCACTATTTTAAAAATTATAAAGATCGATATTTAGTTATCACTAAATTTTTGTGGATTATATATATTGAATGCTATAATCAGCTTTAATCAGCAGTGACAAAAGTAACATTTATTAAAGTGGTTAAATGGATTGTGTTACTGGAAGTGTGGCTGCTGGTGGTGAAACTTCAGAAGATGCTACTCCCAAAAGAAAGCGCATCGCAAATAAATCTGCGTGGAAACGAAATATTTATAAAATGAAGCGGATGAAAGGTGAACAGTATGGTACTGAATCAAGTAATGGCCCGTCTCAAAGGACTTCCCGAATACCAATTTCTAATAAGAAATGGCAGAGTTTACAAGATTTGAAAAAGTTCTTACCAGAAAACTGCCATTATTTGTATAATTTACCATATAACTAACGTAATTATTTTAATAAGTACCTTCACTATATTGTTTTTGTAGAGTTCATGGAAGACATGCATTCTGACTTCGAGTTAATGTGGATTTTAGCAGTGACAGGCTTAACAGTCCGTTGGCCCCAAATATTAAATATGTCGTACTACTACATTAGTCTCAAACAGTACCAAAAAAAAAATATCACATCATTTATTTTTACAACTTTTATAAACGGTCTTTTAATAGGGGCATAACAGTCAAAACGTTATTGAAAGTCTACATTTCCATCATGGTAAAGTTCACGAACGAGCAAAGTTTGGAAATTATTAAAAATTACTACCGAAATTCTGAGTCAGTGTTCGCAACTTTAAGAGCGCTTACACCAATTTTCGGCCATAATAATCGTCCCACCCGAAAGTCTGTGCGTGCTATAGTGGATAAAGTCGAGTCAACATTTTCACTATTGGATGTTCCAGTGCCAAAGAGACGCCGCACCGCTCGAAGTACCGAAAATATCACAGCCGTGAGTCACTTCAGAATGAGCCAAATCAGTCGATTTCACGTCGTTCTCAGGGCACTGGGCTTCCCAAACCACATTGTGGCATATTTTGAGAAAAGGTCTTGGCCTACATCCTTACAAGATCAAATTGACTGAAGAGCTGAAGCCACTTGATCATTTGAAGCGTTATTGGACAGCAACAAACCCACATGTGGTTCAAGAGACACCATTGCATCCGCAAAAAATTACTGTGGTGTGGTTTTCATGCCGGAGGTGCAAGGGTGGTGGTAAATTGGGTCCAAAGAATCGACGCTGTAAACGCGCTCGCGGTGGTCATATGAGCGAGATCGAATTTCATAGTTAAATGTAGCATGTGTACTACACCTGGAATAAATATATCTCAAATATTCTGTTATTTTATCTTTAATGAAAGACCCTTTACCACACTTACACTACATATTAGTATATCTAAGAGCAAGAGGAATATTTTTCCTTGGGGCTATTCGCGAGCTGTCAAAAGATGTCCGAACTATGAAAGAAATGGAACGAGGTACTTCAGAAGAATATGTTGGAGTTAAAATAAATACTGTTTTGTAGAAAGTCGCGAAACCCGTTCGTCTCGCATCAACGTATGCAGGAGTTCGTCCTTTTATAACATCTTCTCCACAATATCAAAGCCGTAAGATATGATAGAACACTATAAAGTTATTTCGAAATTGATTGGCTAAATAAAATAAAGGAGTTAAATGTCATATGGAAGGAGTAGACCTCTTGGATGGCTTAGTAGGTCAGTATTATATACACTTGAAAACAAAAAGCCTATTTATTTTATTGATATGGCATTGGTGAATGCGTATCTACTGCATCGACAAATTCAGGGGGCAACCATGTTCGAACTGCAGGGACAACGTCAACCAACAAGTAGGCCGTCAACAAATATTTCAAACGACCGGTTACCACCTCCAAAGAGGACTTACATACCTCCTTCGAATGTACGCTTTGACGGATATAATCATTTACCCGTTTTTTGGACCGTAAGGGTAAACGAGTGTGCAAAAACCCACGGTGTAATTTTATAAATAAAATAAAATTTAAACAGCTCACTTTTCTTTTTACACTTTTTAACTCGTTGTCCCATAAGCAAAATATAAATCAACGATATTGTGTTTTAATTTTTAACTCCTAGACCGGCAGGTCCGCCTACAGGAGGGGCACCTTTTTTCTCATCTGGGAGCCATAGTGAAATCAATAAAATGTACCAGGTAGATGACGTACACTTATTTCTCTAAGTAGCAATTGTCAATTTATTTGTGTGTTCGATTAACCTTTATTTTTGTTGTCGCTAAAATAGCACAAAATTTAAAATTGACTCTCAGTACTCCAGAAATATATATTTTCGTAATGCATTTTATGTTAGAAAAACATAGAAACTGCATTGCCGGTCGTTTTTTTGCAGAGATGGCACGTTTTTCCTGGCATGTAATTGCGTTGTTTGTGTCTGTTTTGGTGCAGAACGTATTTTCAAAAACAATTCATTTTGAAATTTTTTCATACAGCACAGACGGGTTATGAACTCTGACATTTGTCAGCATAATGACAATAACTGTCAGAAAATAAGTGTACGATGAAGAGAGAGTTCCTGCTATCTGGCACACTTTATTAATTTCACTATGCTGGGAGCTAAAGTACTCATCGACTAGAAAAAATAACTTTATTTTTTACTTTTCTAATCCAAAATTATCCAGTCTATAATTTTTTCATTGAAAAAATTTGGCCTTCTAGAGCGTTGAGTTGACGATTAGTATCTTGTTATTTGGGGCACTTTTCTCCCATCAACCATAAGGTAAGATGACTGAATTAAGTAGTTCTTTTCAAATATGATATTTGCTGACACCTTGCTCCTGCTTTATTCTGTGCGATGTTTTACATTATTAAAGTTTTTTTTAGAAAACGGAAACTGTATGATAAACTCTTCCGCAATGTTTACATTTAGTTTAGATCTTGTTGAATGCGGCAATATCGACGGATTGTACAAAGTCTTCAAAGTCCTGAATTTTTTCAGTGAGCAAGTCAATTGAGACTTTCTCATCTTCGATAACGCACATAATCTGCAGTTTGT
Source organism: Melieria crassipennis (assembly GCA_963668005.1). Lineage (NCBI taxonomy): Eukaryota > Metazoa > Arthropoda > Insecta > Diptera > Ulidiidae > Melieria > Melieria crassipennis. Next base: position 30,620,290 of record OY764963.1, on the reverse strand, counting down.
TAATGCCATAGCCGACCGGCACTAATTTGGAAGCACCCCACAGCAAACCTTCCATCTCAATGCTGCGTACGACTTTTTCCATTTCTTTCATATCGGTCTCGTCATCCCAGGGTTTCACATCAAGCAACACTGATGACTTGGCAATGAGCGCAGGTTTCTTCGACTTCTTGGCGGCATAGGCAGCGACACGTTCCTCGCGAATACGCGCTGCTTCCGCATCTTCTTCCTCTTCATCGGTGCCGAAGAGATCGACGTCATCATCGTCGTCAGCGGCGGCAGCAGCAGCCACAGTTGGCTTGGCACCGGCAACCTGCGGCAAGGGAGCCCCACCCCAGGAGGCACGCTCAGACTTCTCGAATGAAGCGATGTGGCGGTACCAGCGCTGAGCGTGTGGGAAGTCGCCAATTGGCGCCTTACCCAAAGCATCAAACACTGAAACATCAGCCAAGCTGGGCATATATCTAAAAAAAACAATTCAGTAGAATTAGCCGACGTGGTGCGAGTAAGCTTCCCTACATAACCTCATTTTGAGGCTCTTTACAATAACATACCCGCTAATGTAGCTGTTGTCGGCCAAGAATTTCTCCAATTCCTTAAGGCCCTGTGGGGTTTTTACATCACCGAATGCCATCTTTTATTAATTTGCTTTATATGTTCGAGAACAAACTAAAATTTCGCCAGTCTTCGAACGTGCTGCGACCTGCAAGGAATCTGACAACCGGAAGGAGAGAGGAACATCCACGGTTGCCACAGTTGGTTACTTTTAACTAAAATAGGTTACTTTTTGGCTTGGGTACTTGGTTACTTGTTTTTGTGCTTGACTTTTTGGAAAGAAATTCTAGTGTGTGGTTTTACATGCCAATAACCTTTTCGTTCACTCGCATATTATTTCTGAGAAAAAGCAAGAAGTAACATATTGCCGCGTGAGAGATAATGTGAGTTTCATGGTTTTGCCATGATTTTCATGGTTCTTTTTCTTTTTTGCTTACAGGTTTGTGCCCGACCAAAACAAAACTTTATCAAATGAAGAAAGCAAGAACGGACAAACTTTCGTTTTCTTGTTTTATGGTCACATTCAAGGCAAATTCAATAGGAAGTGGCAGCACCGCAGCTGATTACACTTTTTTCTTTCGATTATTGGCGAATGGGCATGCTGATTGTCAAAATGGTCCAAATAGCCGCACAACTTGCTGTAGGTTCTGATTGACTCGTGTTTTTTTTTTATTCGTTTTGCCAGCTGATTTTGACAATGAGAATGCCCAAACACGCTAACAAATTCATTGAAGGTTTATTGTTGCCGTAGTGCTATCACCTTATTAATACGCGTTGGTTACATTTTGGTTACTTTTCTAGAAAACCCTGGTTAACAAAATTTTGTTTGAATGGCAACCGTGTGAATATCACAAACAGTGTTGTTAACCAGGCCTACTTCGGAGATTAGAGTTGCAATGAACTGGCATATGAGTTTTTTTTACAAATTGAAGAAATTACTATACTTGGAAGATCTATGCATTTTCAAACATTTTTCATTATATTAAAATATCCACTAGCATGTAATACTACGTTTACATTGAACCCAAATGCGGGATTTGGGCAAAAATTCTAAAATGCGAAGCCAAATCACGCATTTCCCCATACAAATTCAATCAATGAAACCACCCATTTCAACAAAACGACGAAGCAAATGCCATAGTGAAATCAATAAAGTGTACCAGGTAGATGACGTACACTTATTTCTCTGAGTAGCAATTGTCAAAGTGTCAATTTATTTGTGTCAGTTCGATTAACCTTTATTTTTGTTGTCGCTAAAATAGCACACAATTTAATATTGACTTTCAGTACTCCAGAAATATATATTTACGTAATGCATTTTATGTTAGAAACACATAGAAACTGCATTGCCGGTCGTTTTTTTGCAGAGATAGCACGTTTTTCCTGGCATGTAATTGCGTTGTTTGTGTCGGTTTTGGCGCAGAACGAATTTTCAAAAACAATTTATTTTGAAATTTTTTCATACAGCACAGACGGGTTATGAACTCTGACATTTGTCAGCATAATGACAATAACTGTCAGAAAATAAGTGTACGATGAAGGGACAGTCCCTGCTATCTGGCACACTTTATTAATTTCACTATGGCAAATGCAATAAAACAGGACCAATTTTATCGAACGCATCACAAAACGAAGGCGCTTCCAAAAGCTTCAATATATGGTAAAAACTTTAAGTTAATGATGGCCATTCTGCTATTCGCGAGTATCATTGACGCTGACGCTGCATTTCATATATACGAGGGTCGGTGTCACTCGCGAGTAGCAGAATGGTCATCACTGCTTTAGGTCCTTGTTGCAATAGTCGTTGTTGATGTTTTTCGTCTAAACCTAAACCTAAACCACGATGCATTAATTATTGCTCTAGGTATTTTTGTTTGTAGTATCTGGATCATTTCGATGTTTGTTTTATTAGCAGTAAACCATATGCCCAAATTAGCTTTATTATTACACTCCATAACAAAGGGTTGCTTTGAGTTGTCAGCTTTGATTTTTATTAATTAGCCTGTAGAGTTATTTAAATTTGTCTTTGATTTGTTGAAGCTTTTGTAAGATACATATGTGTCCTACAGCTGCGTTTATCAACAATGCGCCTCCAAGAGACTTGACCGATTTCTCGCAGCTCCCTTCACATTGTCAGTTGTGACCTCTCTTGACGATACATAAGAAATTAATATCGCTACACTGAATTTCTGAACTAAGAATTCGGCAAATTATCAAATAAGAAAACATTATCCAATTAGATTGGAAACCCTATTTTCTTATTGCAGTAGCGTTGTCCACTCACCCATCAAACTATATTTTAAACATATACATGAATTTACATTTTATACATACAAAACAGAATTGAATATTGTTGTCGTAATTTTACAAATACACTTTCATTTCATTCTGATAATAAAAGAATGATAAACCTTCCAAGCTAAACTGACTCTTTCTGCCGGCTTCAAAAATTAATTGCAGCAACATTTCAATATACGCGACAATGTGGCAAGGTTGGTTGTCATCCTACGAGTCGCGACGAATCAAAAAACGGCAGCAAGGAGTGGAAATCGCGAAAAATTCATTTTTACTGCGGTAAAAACGACACAAAAGTGACGCTAATATTTGTAATTATCACAAAAAAGTGCTGGCCAATAGGTGCCTACAATGTGACAAGCGCGGCGTGCGAAAAGCGTTTATTTTTCCCAGCATTTGGCAAGTGTGAAAATTTTTCATCACAACTTTTTTGTTGCTTCCTTGCCATCGTCGTCAACGTCGTTTCTTGGCATTACGCTTTCGCCTCATTCGTGCGAATAGAGTGAAAAGTGTTGGTGTTTGGAGAGGGGGCAACAGGAGCTGCAAAAGTTGAAAACTTTCCAATTCGACTATCGCAACTCCTGGAGCATAAATCAACAGCGGCAGCAGCCGTTCCAACGCACTGATCCAAGCGCGACCTGGTGTTGGTAAAATGGTTGCAATTTCAGTCTCGTGTAAATATTGAGCATATTGGAATGTGAACTGCATTGCTTTGATCTGTTACGCCGCGCACCCACTCACCCCACCGCTTCCACTGATCAGGAAGAAAGTCTGAAAGCATAATAGCGGTGCTTACATCCTGTGTGCCAATCCATATTGTGGTATGATGAGAGGGGAAAATGCGGGATATGGGTGCTGCGGTATTCATTTTGAATATAATTATTTACACAATTCTCAGCGCTTACACAGTAAGCCAGCGGTTTGAGGTTTGATTTCAATGTTTGAAAAGGTATTTGAAATATTTTGACAAATGTTAGTGTTGTTGATAGCATCAGAATATGTAATGTGAAATTAGATTTAAAAAAGTTATGAACTATTCAATTAAGCGATGGTCATTAAATGCGAGTTGTGAATTAAATCGGAATCCCTTAGAATCAGTATTTGTTTAAATATGTGGTTTACAATGCCTAGAAGTAGGCATGACCCAGACCGAAATTACCAGGAGAATGATTCGATTTTTCGAGAACTCTTGGCTGTTAGTTTAGATCTTTAAACCACTTTTTTTTTACAAAATGGAACAAATTTCCTCTTGACCTGTACCTAAGTGTTTACAATTGTAAATGGAAATATATGCCCATTTAGAAAGCGATTTTCTTCTTTAGCATAAAGTAAGCAATAAATTGAATTTCGTTGCAAAGCACTTGATGTGTTATGTTATAACTAAGTAGATAGAACCTTTTTATTGTTGGGGATAGGCGCTGATGCCAATGCAAGGGGAATTACTTGACCAGTCCAAGAAGATAGAAACTTTAAATTCAATTGATGCAGCGATGGACATGCGATACACAAATGTGCTAATGTGACTGAGAGGATTACTTTTTGGGAATCGCGCAAGTGGGGCGGCCGCCATGGCTTAGTTGCACCGCAAGTCTGAAGCGACGCTCAATACCGGGTTCTTTTAGCATCGTAGCCAACACGAAAATATAGGTAGAACAAAAATATGTTCTTTTAACAGCAGAAAATGGCAAACCATCACTTAAAGTTAAACCGATGAAGAAGCTTTTAACTCGCCGTTCGGAATCAGTATAAAGCCGTAGGTGCCTTCCATCTGTGTACAAATTTACAGGCACAACACAGATAGTTGTGGGAAGCTAGGCCTTAATTTCGTTATGGGCCTGTCGTATCAGTTATTTATGAATGGACATAATTTGTATAATTTGATTCCTTCAAGACAGTAGCGGATTCAGGGGGTGGTAATGGGGCTTGAAACCTGCCCCCAGAAATATTAGGGTCGACTTTAAAATTACATACAAATTAAAAGGCATATACAAAAACATTTATGAATATTAAGGAATTACTTTTTGAAAGCCCCTCCCCCAAAATATTTTTCTGATTCCGCCCCCTGCTTTAAGACTTAAAAGCTATTTTTTCTTATTTAAAAGAAACGCAAACAGAAAAAATTATCGGCACAATTGCTTTAAAAGCCTTGAGCCAGTCCAGTTTTTAAATTGTCTAAAAACAATTAGCAAGGATCAAAACATTCGACATTGCGGATAAAGACTAAAGAGAAACGCATTTCCGTAATTTTGACGCTCTGTTTATCCGACATAAAAATTTGTATTATTAAAATATGTTTCAGATTATTCGAGGTTGCATGGGCATTTTTAAACGAATCATACGCTTTTACATTGCGTGTTAAAAGGTTGGGTAAACGCTAAGAGCATTTTTTGAAGCAATACCCGTTAAATTCAATCGTTATTGGATTTTCTAGCACACTCTCAATTATTCTATTCGAAATTTAATCTTATATCCGAATATAAAATGAATTATTTGAGTTTACAAGAAAAAAAACTAAGCACTGATCTTAAGAAGTACATTCAATTTAAAACTTTTTTATAAAAAAGAAGACGAGTCTTTTTACTACAGAAATTGCTTAGAAGATTGAAACTCAATTACCAATGAACAGCGCATACTAATGTGTGGATTGAACTTTCATCGCACGATTTTATTTACTTATAGAAAACGGTTTCATATTTTACTTGATATTTTATTTGAATTTAAAATTTTTCCACAAATTATTGCGAACAGTTTAGTATAAAAGTGCAATGTGATTTAGATTTAATTTATATTCGCATAACGATTTTTAGAATTTTAGTAGAAAATAGTAGTCTAGAGATTTTTACTCAAAGATTTTGTTTTGATTATATTTTCAAAACAAAAATTTTTGTCGACATTTACATTAGTGACTTTTTTTCAGGTGCAATATTAAATGCAAATTTTTTGTCGTCATCTCTTGTTTTTTCCTCGCTCACTCACTCACAACAAACTTCTTCCGCATGTCATCCACTCCCATCCATCTGACTGACTGAAACCACTTCGCACAGACTCGAATCCGGCATTCTGCGTGCGGTTCACTTACTGCGTGTTTGCTTTGCATCAAAGTCTGCGGCTATTCCTTTCGGTCCCTTTTCTGCCCATATTTTGCTCCTGCGTTGAATATTTCCGCTTCCGTTCTGCGGAGCAGCGTCATATTGTCGGCATGTTTCGTATCACATTGGCACAAGTACTTGTACATCCTAAAATTTTCGATATAAAAGTTGCTTTGTTTTTATGTTAAAAAAACAATTTGTTGAAAAAATGGTCTTTTAGTATTTATTTTGGGTCTTCTTTACGAAAATGTTGGTACAAAAGATGTTAACTGAGTGGCAGCTGTGGCTGCCAATCATTCAACCAGGGACGCCAACTTGCGGGAAATTCCCCGATTTGCGAGGAACTTTACTTTGTGCGGGGTTTAGGCTGAAAATCGGGGTATTCAAAACTTAGGAGTTTTCCGTTAAAATTCTTAAAAAAAAGTACAGATAATTCAAAACCATGAACTAATTACTATTCATCTTCACCCACTTACAAAATAAAAAGCATTTTTAGCTGTTTATTCTATTATTAGTTAAATATTCGTTTAAGATTACCCTCCTCGAATAAATGACTTACATGATAAAAAAAATTGTGTTTTTGTGTCGTATTGAATATAAGCATTCGATACATGTGCATACAATAAAAGTCACTACATAAGAAATGTTCTTTGTACTAGTCTCAATAACTTTTTATATGACATATGTATGTATATATGATTTTTGTTATTTGAATTTTTTGTAATGTACAAAATTATACTTAATTATTTTTCCAAATCGAAATTCGGTGCGGGGAATTTCGTGGACGCAGGCGAGAAGAACGAAAAAAATTAGTTGGCATCCCTGCATTCAACATAATATGGCGGGAACACACTGGAATAAAGCGAAACAAATTGGGCATGGAATAGCAATATTAATGCCGGAATCCCGATCTGTTCTCGCATGTGTATGGGTGTGTGAGTGTGCATCCAGCATCCACCTCCATGTCCAACATATGTGTGTCGCCTCTGCTGAGTGGTGGCCGATTTGCCGAGTTCCGCTGCTTGCCTGCTACTTTGCATCCCCACAACTCTGTTTACGCTGCGCTCTGTACTCGTTGCTTACCGCTGTTTCGTTGTTTTAGTTCCATCTTCAATTATATTTTATCGGGAGCATGTCAGGTGGACTGGGTAGCTGGATAGTAAAATGCTGAATGAAAGTGCTTCCTTTCCTTTCAATTGTTTGTCTTTTTCGAACAAGACTTGTCCCGGCTAGTTCGGCAAATTGACAATTTTTCAACTATATAACTGCATTTGTGCTTTATTACCTCTTCACCTATCTAATCTAATATGTACGTACATATGTATATAAAACGACGAGGATGTGCGTGCCCCACATACATTTGTACAATTTATTTGAACAGCCGTCCTATTTCGGCAAGTTGTTAACAAAAATTACTATGATATGTGAAACTGAGGTCATCGATCTTTTTATATAGCGCCAATTCACTGCTGCAATTTAGTTTTTGCCTCACCAGCGCCTAGCCTTGTGCGTAGTGTCCTTTTTCGTTGCTGATCAGAGCGCTGCGTGTCATCGATGAGTTTTACTTTCGTTGTCGCTTCTTATCGAGCTGTGTCTTTGCATAATAATTGCCCAACTTTCGAGCAAATTTTGGACTGCATGTGCCAAACAATATGCCAAGTGCCAAAGCGTAGCGAAAGCGAAAGAAAGAATGGCAATCAAATATAGCTGAAAACAACAAAATTTGAATGAAAAGCAGGCACAAGAATGCCAAAGTCAAAATCTATGTACTATTTTATTTGTTTGCTTTGGTTGGCTTTTCGCTTTTTGCAGCTAATACAAAAATAGGAAATTTGTTTTGTTCCTGTTGCTATTTTCATTTAGATTTGGCATAATTTTCATCTTTTATGATATTTTTCGTCGACTCTGATGACAGAACAATCGGCCATTTACGGAAGTGGCAGTCGCCTTTGGGCAAAGACGCGGTGCGGCGCAGTTGCAGTAGGCGTGCCAGTGGTAACGGTTTACTCTGTGGCATTCAAATTTATTAAGTAATTTGCTGGGTGGTCTAAGAGTAAATAGTTTGTTTTGCTTCCGTCCGTAATTAAACAAACGCTTCCCGCGCTGGGGCGGGAATACTGCTAACTAAAACAGCTTGCCTAGAATGTCCTGAACACTCGTTTTGAAATAGCGTGACGCTATCTAGACGTGTTGGTCATGCGGCAGTGAGTGCAAATTTTTCAAAAGTACTGGCACATTTGCCATTTGCCACTTATGAAATGTCGGACTGTGAAAAAATCAACTTTGATTTCTTGCTGCTCGTTAGTTATCAAACAATTTTATTTTCGATTTTTTTTAGTTACGTTTTACGCTCGAATGTAAATTTGTGAATTGTTGCAAGTAAAATCATAAAAACAGCAACAAGAGTCGAAATTTGTATCAAGTTTGAAATTAATGCGGTTCTAATTTTTGCATTTGCAGAAGATAATAAAATTGTCCAAGCGAACTAAGCCAACGCATACACGATTTACTTGTACCCGCAGCTACGCAGCCGACAGCACGTCGATCTGTTTTAACATCTGTCTGTCAGGAAGCCATACCTTAGTCGGTGCGAAAAAAGACGCCGCGAACCGGAGCGAGCAGTAGGCAGAATCCATCACTCAGCGAATAGAGCCGAATCATTAATCGAACTTTACCGCCTTTCACCAACGGAAGCGTCAAAAAGTAACAGTTTAGATAAATCAATTGTCGTCAAGACGTCACGATTTGAGGTGTTTTGGCTGCCGCCGCAAACATTACTTACGCTCACGTGTTGGCAAATATATTGGAAGTAGCCAGCAGAGGATATGAGATAAAAAAAAGAGAGATGACGATTTATCTGCACCCGCTAGGCGTAGCACACCGAGAAGAGAATTTGTAAACTATTTAAAAATAGACGGAGAATTTTTAAAATCACACAAGAACAATAAAATAAAAGAAGAGGGGAAAACAAGTAAACACTAACCAACGCAAACCAATCCAACTCACCTCTGCCTACCGCCACCCACAGCCCGCAAGTGATTTTCGCCTAGAAAACGCCGGGGCATCATTTTGCTTTAATCAGCAGCATCATCAACACAAACTTGGACAAAATGAAGCGACGCAATGCCGACTGTGGCAAATTACGACGACCAATAAAACGTAACAAAATTACAGAGGGCATGTACGGCAGGTGAGTGTCAAACTCAGCCAAATTATCTGTCCAACGTCACGACCATATCGAAACCGAATCTTGCTAGTAACCAATATTGGTTATTCACAAGATGACGTATTATGTGCTGCTAAAATTTTCGTTCTTGCGCCTCACAATTATGTTATTGACCATTTGTTTATTTGCCTCATGATTTTTAGCCATTTGGCTGTTTTTATTTGTGGTAGGTAAGCAAATCCGATACACAGAAAAAGTGTGCTTAACTGAATTTGATAGATATAAGCGGTGAACAGGATATGTTGGAAGGCAATTACATTTGAGCTGGACCAATTTCACAATTTTTGTTTTACTTGCTACTGTTAATTGAATGGGCTTTAACTTCAATTTATATCTTACAGCACGTCATTAATTTTTATTGCTTGAAGCAATGCAAGCTGGAAAACATTTTAGGCTTACAACGTTTTTGTGTGAGCAATTGATAATTTTCAATATTTTCAGACAATTTAAAAATATATTTTCAAGATATTTTTATAATTTTTAAATGTTTTGAAAAATATATGCTCACATGTGTCTTTTAAATCTGTGTCTACATTAACCATACTCATATTAAATCAGCTTTTGGTATATGTGAAACTAGTGAACGGAAACTTCCTTCACAAGATGCCAGTTTATACCATTTGTCCGTATTTTAAGTTATTTCAAATATTAGTAATTTTTCATTGTTTAAATGTAACAAATTATTTTCTCTAATGTTTCCAGCTCCACTGTTCTGTACATGAAATTCCTTTTACTTTGGGCTATTGTGATAACAGCCGACTTTATGTTTATGTTTCGTTTTGAATTTTTATGGCCTTTTTGGCTACTTTTACGATCAGTACATGACTCATTTAAATATAAAGGCTTGGTAAGTAGGCGACAGTCGGTGATCGGATTTTTTATAGTTTCTATACTAAATGTTTTCCTTTGGTTCGCAGGCATTTTCTGTGTTATTTGTCTGCATCGCTATTACATCGGACTTGGTGTGTTTATTCTTTATACCAGTGCATTGGTTGCTTTTTGCAGCGAGCACATATGTCTGGGTGCAATATGTGTGGCACACAGGTATTTGAAATGAATTTGATCGGCTAACCATAGTCTTCAAAATGTTGTTTATCTCTAGACAAAGGCATATGCTTACCGACGATAATACTTTGGATGCTCTTCGTATATTTAGAAGCTGGCATCAGATGGAAGGATACTCGACATATGCCACATTTGGACTTATGTCGCCCCTTTGCAGCGCACTGGTAAGTCAGCAATTGCATTGAAATTCTTTTCTTAGTTTCACTGTTTTATGTTTTTGCAGCATTGGGTATCCGGTTGTAACGTTAGGCTTTGGTTTTAAAAGTTACGTTGGCTATCGTATGCGACAACGTAAGCAACGAGAGGTTGCAAAAGAAAATGAGTTTTATATGCAGCTTCTGCAGCAGGCGTTGCCGCAAGAGGAAACACCAGACGAAGCACAATCGGCCGTAGCCGGCATTACGGCTAATGCTGTCACCGTAGTTGGCGGTGTTTCATTACAAAGTGCACAAAATTCTTCCCATGCGTCGTCTGCTTTAAATGCGACCAGCTCAGCATCAACGTCTAGTGCCGCCGTCACGGCGAACGGCACTTTGGGACACACGCAAGCACAAAGTCATCATAATCAGGCGATTGAGCATCACGGGCACCACCACAGCAATAGCAGTGGCGGTGGCAGCAGCAGTCACAACGCCAGCGGCGGCAGCGGTAGCCACAATAATATCACTATAACGGCATCTTCAGCGGGTGCAGGTGGTGTGTCAACATCTATCAGCGATGATAAACCTTATGTACAAGTTGGAAACATTGGAGGTGTTGGTGGCGCCGGTAGTGGTGGTACTAGTGTTGGTAGTGGTGGTGGTGGTGGCAGCGGCGGTGGTAATGCTTCTTCTATTAAATCTGCCTCAATCAAGATTCATAATAACAAATCACATTTACATTACATTAAAAGTACTTACTTACTTAACTGGCCATAACAACCCGTTATCGGGTTACGGCCTGCCGCAAAACTTCTCTCCAGGCGCCTCTGCTTCGCGCGCGCCTTCTCCAGTTGGTCACACCAAGAGATACCAGGGCCTCTTCCACTTGGTCCTTCCACCGGAGACATGGCCTCCCTCTTCGCCGTCGACCTCCAACCATCGCATCGAACACCTTTTTCGCCGGAGCTTCGTCGTCCATGCGGCAGACATGACCGAGCCAGCGTAGCCGCTGGATGTTAATTCGCTGCGCTACGTCCATGTCCTTATACAGCTCATACAGCTCGTTATTGGTTCGTATGCGATAGTCGTCACCAACACGAACAGGGCCGAAGATTTTGCGAAGTACCTTCCTCTCGAACACTCCAAGGGCCGCTATGTCGTTTCGTGTCATTGTCCATGCTTCAGCGCCATAGAGGAGCACGGGCAAGATGAGCGTCCTATAGAGTGCAAGTTTTGTCGGTCGAGAGAGGTCTCTACTTCTCAATTGCCTACCGAGACCGTAGTAGCACCTGTTGGCAAGAGTAATCCTTCGCTTTATCTCCAGACTGACATCATTGCTGCTGTTGATGGCGGTGCCAAGGTAGACGAATTCCTTGACAACTTCAAAGGTATACCTGTCGGCCTCGACGTGAGACCCTAGCCGCTGCGAGTCCCTGCGTGTAGACAGCATATACTTCGTCTTGCCCTCATTTACCACCAGACCCATTTTGGCAGATTCTCTTTCGATAGCAGCAAATGCAGCGGTGACATCTCGCTTGTTACGCCCGATGACATCAATGTCATCAGCGTAGGCAAGGAGCTGGACACTTTTGTTGAAGATTGTGCCATTACGATGTACACCGGCCTTGCGCAGAACACTCTCCATGATGAAGTTGAAGAGGTCGCAGGACAAAGGATCGCCCTGTCTGAAACCTCGAACGGTATCAAAGGGGTCGGAGAGGTCACTTCCAACCTTGACGGAGCTGCGCGTATTGCTCAACGTCGCTCTGCAAAGTCTAACGAGCTTTGCAGGGATACCAAGTTCAGACAATGCGGCATATAGGCGATCCCTTATCGGGCTATCGAATGCTGCCTTGTAATCGATGAAGAGATGGTGTGTATCGATTTGGTTCTCATGGGTCTTCTCCAGGATTTGGCGTAGAGTGAATATCTGGTCGATGGTGGACTTACCAGGTCTAAAGCCGCACTGATAAGGTCCAATCAGCGCCTTGGCGAGTGGCTTTAATCTTTCACATAGTACGCTCGTCAGGACCTTGTATGCAATGGGAAGTAGGCTGATACCCCTGTAGTTGGCGCATATTGTTGGGTCGCCTTTCTTCAGCACAGGACAAAGGGCACTGAGGTTCCAATCGTTGGGCATTCGTTCCTCCAGCCATATTTTGCAAATGAGCTGATGCATGCACCCAATCAGCTCACCGCCGCCGGCCTTGAACAATTCAGCTGGTAGCCCATCCGGCCCTGCAGCTTTGTTGTTCTTGAGTCGCTGGATAGCGACCCGGACCTCGTCATGGCTGGGCGGTGGCACATCCACACCGTCGTCGTCGATTGGTGCCATCTGGACATCTTCACCACTGGCGGTATTGTTCCTTTCGTCGCCTGCGAGCAGCTTGGTGAAGTGCTCCTTCCACAACCTCAGCACACCCTGCGCATCCGTAACCAGATCCCCGTTTTCGTCTCTGCAAGAAGATGCCCCGGGCTTAAATCCTTCCGTGAGACGCTTAACTTTTTGGAAGAATTTTCGGGCGTCATTCCTGCTCCTGCACTCCTCGATTTCCTCACGCTCGCGCCTTTCTTGCTCCCTTTTCTTGCGTCTAAAAAGGCACCTCTCTTTCTTCCTCTCCTCCCGGTATTTTTCTGTCATGGCTCGCGTGGCGGCCGACTGCAGGGTCTTCTTGTAGGCAGCATTCTTCACTGCAGTGGCTGCGCGACACTCTTCATCGTACCATTGGTTTTTTGGTGGTGGGCGTCGAAAACCAAGGACATTTTCTGCGGCCTCGCGCATAGAGTGGGATAAGTGAGCCCATAATCCGCCGATGTCATCAGGTGGAGAGGGGGAGCGACCGAGCTGGTTAGAGAGTTGAGCGGAGTAGGCTTCGGCTACCCCTTGTGATCGCAGCTTACTGATGTCCAGCTTTCTTCGCAAACTAGGTTGTGCGGTCTTCGCTGCGCAAAGACGCATGCGTACCTTGGCTGCAACAAGGTAGTGGTCCGAGTCGATGTTGGGTCCTCGGAACGTGCGCACATCTAGAATGCTAGAAGCATGCCTTCCATCAATCACAATGTGATCAATCTGGTTGCGGGTGGATTGATCGGGGGATAACCAGGTCGCCTTATGGATATCGAGGTGCTGGAATCTGGTGCTACTAACTACCATGTTTCGTGCCGCGGCGAAATCGATCAGCCTCAGACCGTTGTTCGAAGTGGTCCCATGGAGGCTGAACTGCCCGACTGTGGGGCCAAAGATGCCTTCTCGCCCGACCTTTGCGTTGAAGTCCCCGAGGACAATTTTGACGTCGTGGGCCGGGCACCTGTCGTAGACGTCCTCGAGCTTCGCGAAGAAGGCATCCTTGGTCGCATCGTCCTTCTCTTCCGTCGGGGCGTGCGCGCAAATTAGGCTGATGCTAAAGTATTTAGCTTTGATGCGGATCGAAGCCAGCCGTTCGTTCACCGGAGTGAACCGAGAGACGTGGTGGCGAAGTCTCTTGCTGACCACAAATCCGCAGCCAAATTCGCGCTTCTCCGCATGGCAGCTGTAGTAGATATCGCAGTCTGCTCGCTTGGAGCAACCTTGTCCTGTCCATCGCATTTCCTGGATGGCGGTGATGTCAGCCTTACATTTCGTGAGGGCTTCCGCCAGTTGGATAGAGGCACCTTCCCTATAGAGGGTCCGGACATTCCAGGTGCATATCCTCAAATCATGGTCCTTGAATCGTTTGCTGTGGTCGTCAACATTGTGGGTTCCTTCCGAGGCTTGCTTTTTGGCTTTCATTGGTATATGATTTTCCGTGGCGGGCACCAAACCCTGCGCACAACCCAAATTTTAAGTCCTGGGGATTGGACTCGCTGCACACATTAGTTCACTATTCAGCGGATGCCAAATAGCTATCCAGAAGGGCCGCGCGGAGGCTGTGCATCAGCTTGGATTGGACAGGGACAAGGATCGTTCTGGCGTTCGCCAGGTTGAACGCAATCAGAGACTTTACCTTGTATGTCCGCTCCCCTCCTTCCTTACATTAAAAGTAGTTCCGTTATTTTGTGGTAGTAAAAAGCATCATCATAGCCACCAGCCGGATTTACACAAAACTATCAATATAACAATGAGCTACATTAAAATTCAATTAGGAGCTTAATAATCTGCTGTCTCAAACGTTATGTGTAGTTTTTATGCGAATATGAAAATAACATGTAACGTAATGATTCTTTTGAGAATACAAGTAGTTGCTCACCCCAATTGGGCGTCCGTACATTCTAATAAACAGCTAAAGTTTCGTTTTGAGATTAGTTGTACGAATGTAACATTTCAACATTGGCCCATTAATTCATTATTTTTTTTAATTCAAATTTGCCAATTTGTGAATTTTATTTTTTCTATAATTTATTACAGCTGTCAACTAGTTGATCAATTATTTATAATCATAACTTTCAAACAATCTAACAATTTAAAATTAATTAACTTGAATTCAAATTTTGTATTTTGTTCAATCGGAAATTTTTAAGTATAAAATTTCTTAAAAGTTCTACATTTTTCTAAGTGTAATGAAGAAACCAGCAGAAGAACTTTTTACTACATTTACTCGCGCACTGCTAATTGCTTAAAGGCCTCTACGCAGGAGGAGGAGAAGGACCATCATTCATTTCTTTGCCTGAATTATTTGCAAATGCTTTCCATCTTCTAACACACCTTTCATTGTACCCAACTCAATTTAACTCGACAATTAATTCAATAAAACTCTTGCTTTGCAGCTACATCTAACGGCCACATTGGCGGTAAGAGCCACCGTCGCAGTGTGGACAAAGAGAACAAGAGCAGAGGGGCTGGTGGTGGTGGCGTCACAGACGAGTCCAAACATAAAAACAGCAACAGTTATCATCAATTGCATGGTGATAGCAACAGCAACCATAGCAGCAACAATAAAGACAAGACGGACTGGGAGAGCAGCAACTACCAAGTCCATCAGACACAGTCGCAAAGCGCGCGGGAAAAGAACGGTTTGCAGTTAGATTTACTGTTGGGTTTAGACAGCAATTTGAAATAATTTTACATTCCTGCAGAAGAGCACCGCATGGGTTCAAATACGACCTCATCGAAAAGATCGAACTCGCACAGCGCTTCCGTAGCGACGCCGGTCGCAAATGGAAGCGTCTTGCAGTATGATGTGGACGAAGTTGTGGTGGAGCCTGTTGAAAGAACGAAAGGTGCGCAGTGGATTTGTTTTAAGTTAAACCCTTCACATAATTTATTACTTTCTATCTCACGGCAGGACGCCGCAATCGCGCGAAAAAAGATAATGCTTCCAAGGACAATCATCATCAGCAGCATCAAAACAACAGCAACAATTTGCATAGCAATAATAACAGTAACACCAGCAATGGCAGCATCAGTAGCAATGCAAATCATGTTCATAACCACCAGCAAAAGGACAAGGACACGTCCGTTCCGAATCACAATATCAACAGCAACTCAGATGCCTCCTCCGTATCTTCGTCCACCTCATCCAGTTCATCGTCGTCCTCATCATCCGTTTCGGCATCCACCTCATCTACCATTTCGAATTTAGCATCTAAGATGGTCTCGAAAATATGCGAATCGTGCCTCAAGCTAGAAGCGGACGTTAAGAAATATCGCTCTGAGCTTAGTCACATGAAGCAAATCGAGAATGAACTGCGTCAGAAGCTCGAGTCAAATCTGACTACGAAATCATGTTTGCAGGCCAAACAGAAAGAGTGCGACGAGCTGGAGAAGCGCATACATGAGCTTACAAATGCTCGTCACGCTGACATGCTGCAATTACAATCTGCCGAACGTCGGTTGACGGAGGAGCGCCGGCAGAAGCAGTCTCTCGACGCACAACTCAATAACGAAAAGAAGGCGCGCAAGATTGCCGAAGAGAAGGCAGCTCGGCCTGAGTGCAGCAACCAGTGTAAACAGCGCAAGCAACAAATGGACGAGGAACTGAAGCAATTGCGACGAGATCTTAAATTGGCTGAAGACGCGAAGCAAATGGCGGAACAGCATGGCCGCAAATGGGAGCAAGAGGTAAATATATGTAGTCTTTTCGATCGTCGCATATCATGCTTTAAACTAAATTTGGTTTTCAATACAGTTGCGCCTGTTCGAGGCAGAAATCCGCAACCGCGACTCTAATCAACCAGGCACCGAAATGCTAATGAACGCATTGGCAGCGATGCAAGACAAGAATTGCACACTCGAGAAGAATCTTTCGGCTGAGACGAGAGTTAAGCTGGACTTATTCTCAGCTCTGGGCGACGCAAAGCGACAACTCGAGATATCGGAGAGTGAGTGCTTCGTATTGGTTCGGTTTGAACAAGAGTACACATTTTTTCATTAAATGCAGGTCGCCGCCGATCCAAGGAAGAAGAAGTGCTCGACCTCAAGGCTAAAATCGCTCAACTGCTTGCGGTGATGCCGACGGACTCGCTGTTGCCCGCTTGCGGCTCAGCTGGTGCCAGTTCGATGTTGCGCATGAACGAAACACCGCCGCTGCAGACAGGTCCGGGACCAGCTTCTCCCATGCTCAGCAGTCTCAACGCGCAGCAGTCGTCTGCATCGGGTGGCCACCAACTAAATACGCGCGGAGCACCCAACTCGCCGGGCGACTACGGACAACAGTCACAGTCTGACTACGTTAGCAGCGCGCAGCAGCAGCAGTGCACTGGCGTTGTGCCCGTATCGGTGGCTACGGCTGTGCTGGTGGCGGGGAACTCGCAGGGTGGCGGCGCGAGCAACTCCAATTTGGACCCGAACGCCACGGTGTACACACCCAAGGGTGGACAAGGAGGTCCGGGCGGTGTCGTTGTGGTAGGCGGTTCGGGTGATGCCTGACTAAATGCGGCAGTGAACCACCTTCTTCGACGACAAGTTTAAGATTGAGATTATTATATTTATTGTAACAGCGACAAGAACTACAACAAATGCAAGACAACATCTGGACACAAAATCGGCAACGAAGTTGCAAAAGGAACACACACATTTGAAAAATAAACAATTATTACCAGAGCAAAAACAAAAATAACAACCAGCATGAACATGAAAATGAACATGATATTATCTTATTGAAAACAAATTAAAAGAACATGAAACTAGACATTGCAGTTTAATTGCAATAAATTGGCTTGAGGATTATTCGGTAGGCTTCCAAGTGTGCACAAGTTCATACCATTCAAATGACTTTAAACTTGTGGATATTGTTTGTCGTCTTGCCAAATTATTACATTTCTACGGTGAAATTTTATTTTGCACGATTTCACACAAAAGTTTTCCAAGTTAACACCTTTTTCTACCACTCTTCAGAACTCGATACCTGATAATATCCGAGCTGCATTCATTTTGAATTCGAGATTAAAACAAGTGTGCTACATGCAGTACGGTTGGCATACCTGGGTTAACACAACATGTACTTCCCTCGCAAATATTCTTTTCTATATGATCCATGCTTACCTTACACCACAGTAAATATAGTCTGACACCACAGTAAATTTTGAATTCAACACAGTGAGTAACTTCAAATATCTAGCATCTTAAATATATCGCTTTACTCGTAGAACATCGAAAATAGCGTTTCACATATCTAATAGGTTGTCCAGGTTGTACCACCACTGAGGCCAAATGTGCCTCAGCTGACCAAGAAAAAATCAGGCTTGGCAACGCTGCGCACACGTGCAAACACATTTCATGCGCTTTTGCAGCGCGCACTAAACAGTAATAAAGAGCCATCGAATTTTAATCATTTCGCCCCGAGAAATATAACATTTCCACTTACAGAAAAATGGCAGTTGAGGTAAATAAACGCAAGCGGAAATATCAGAAGGATAAGGAGGGGGTCGACGGCGGCGATATTGAGGTACCAAAGAAGATCGCCAAAAAAGATAAAACTCCAAAAAAATCCAAGAAAAGCGAAGAATCGCTGGAACTATGCAACGAAAAGTGTGAAGCCGCGGAAGACACAGCATTGGAGCAGGAAGTAGTATTCTCACAGCATGACGTGGATACTAATCTAGTGCCACATGCAGAACATGATTCCGGGTTCGAGGAAAAGCAAATTAAGTTTTCCAAAGACTTCAAAATGCTACAGTTCCGCAATAAGCTAAGAGGGACCAACTTTATAACAGGTACAAGTATTACGCAGCAACAACTTTCGACAGTGATGTTTTACGTTTTAAATAAATTTGCAGAGCTGCGACACTTTTTGCATGTGGTGCAGTCACGTCCCAAGATGGTGGCTAAATATATTGAGAAGCGCGGCAAGCCACTCGAACTGGCCGAGGCGCTGGAGCGCGTGAACAAGTCCAACGTTCTGCACGTGGCCTATCTCTGCCAGGCGCTGCAACTTGTACTCATTGAGATACTGTCCAATCAGAAGGAGCATATGGCGTCTGCGGTGCCGGCGTGCCGTTATTTTCTGAAGTTGCACGGCGCCGTGCTAGACGTGCTTCTGAAATCTGCACAATTGCAGCATCGACGCATTGCGCTCAAATTGCTCACAGCCATAGTATGTGTGGAGCCGCAGTTGAGCCGTCAGTTGCTAGCTTCCTACGATATACTGTCAAACGTAAAGACCATCGATAAATTTCTGTCACACTCTCACTTCGAATTACACGAGGAGGAGACGGTTCGCAAATGCTTCATACATTTTGTGCTGGCCTATTTGGTTGACGGAAACACGCTCCTTATTCGAAACATACTCGACCGCGACGCTTTGATCCGGGCACTCGCGTCCGGTTTGCTGTATGATGACCACGTTACAGTTTGCGTGGTGCTCAGTACGCTGCGCCAATATGTGCTAGAGCGCTCCGAAATATCGAAGACCAAGAAGGTTCACGTATTCGACGTGGAGTGTTGTCGGCACTTGGCCCGCCTCTACGACTGGTGCGGCCCGAATGTGTATGCAGCGAAATTTGGGGGCAAAGGCGGAGCGCAAGTAAACTTGCAGCCACAGCAGATAGAGGCTTTAGTCGATGCACAGGGGCGCGAGGCTGTGGCCAAGGCAGTGCACGAATTCTTGCTGGTGCTATTAACCTCGCGCAAATATGGTATCACTTTCGATGCAGTTACATATTTTCGGCAGCGGCACAATGCAATACAAGGTATGTGACTATGTTTTACTAAGACATCGCAATACCACTGTACGTCATTTTTCTTTTACATTGCAGGAAAACTGATTGGCTTCCTGTATAAACCTTGGTGTTGCGAACGCAAAACCGAATTGGTAGTAAAAATCCTGACGGCCTGTCCGGACTTGGCGCGTCATACCGTTCGTAACTTTGCGGGCATTGTGAATCCAATGCGCACACCACAGCGGGACTGGGTCGCTGCTATCAACTTCTTAACTCAAATTATCAGCACGCTGCATCCGAAACTGTTGCGCAATGCATTCGATAAAATCACCCTCACCGATTGCGCGTACTGGGTTAAGGACATTTGCTTGCCTATCGAATCGCTTGTAATCGTGAGTGGTTCCAAAATGTTACGCAATAAGAACTTCCAGATTCGTCTAGCCACCAACCGGCTGCTTCTGGCCATGTTCACGCAGTACTCTAACTACATGACCGCTATCAAACAGCGCGAACAGGCTCGCGGCAATGTCAACTCACTGCGTCGTTTTAAGTTCGACATTTTAAATCATATACTGGTTAATTTTCCCACCGTCGAGGATGTGCTATTCTCGTTATACTTGTCCATACAAACACAAGACGCTTCCGATGTCGCCGTACTTGTTCATCTAAATGTCACGCTAGACCTGGTGCTGGTTATCTGCAGGGAGAATCGGTCTTTTGTGAATAAAACAAATACCATATTGAACTATCTGGAACTACTCCGACCGCTCTACGCCAACGATGATGCACTGGCGCCGACAGACACCAACGATATAAAGCTGGAGTTAAAGGCAATTAAGACCATCTTGTTGCTGTTCCCCAGGGCCTTGAACCCACAGGTGAAACTTTTTAATAGTGTGTTAAAGTCCTTCATAAAAGCTTTTGTGCACGGTACGATCGATGTGCGGCGAGAGGCGGGCGAACTTTTGCGACGCATTTTCATAAACACGGGTCTATTTGAGTCCGGTGTGCTAGAGATTGACCTGTGGCTGGAGGCGTTACGCTTCTGCAGTGCCGAGACGGTAGATGTGGTCACACAAGTCTTCATTGAAGTACTGCAGGTAAGTGCAAACAATGGGGTTTTCTTTGTGTTACGGTGAATGAAGTATTTTTCTTCAATTATAGGTGACCAGAGCAGAAGTAGATGCACCCAAATCGGAGACGATAGTTAATGAGCGTAAGATGCACAAGTTATTCGAAACGATCGAGAGTAGCCTTTCGGTACAAGCATATGTGGAGACGATTTCCATTAGTAAGCTTATGCCGCTGATATTCAAAGGTGTGGATATTGTGCCGCCTTTGGACAAGTACTTGGAAACCGTTTGCCTACTCCTATTCCACTACTACCCAGTGCCTGGGCAAGTGCTCGCGCTGTACAAAATGCAGTTCAGCGCTTTGGCTCCGTACATGAACAGCTGGGTGACTGTCAACTCCGCAAAGGTGCAACTGGAGGATGAAGCGGTCCAGCATATACCTCGGCTGAAGCAACTGCAAAATGCACTCTTAAATGGTGAACATCAATTCGAGGTGATCTTTGGAAAGATATCTGTCGACGAGCCCTCTTTTGAGTTCACCTTAAATAGCTCGGCTTGTGTCAACCTCAGTGTGGCGCTGCAAAATGACCGTTTGATCGTCATCTACGCACAGCAAGCGCTTTTTCTAGTGGCGCAACTAATAGAAAAACAATCCCTGCAGCGTCAGCAAGCTGAAGCGACTGCTTCGTTTTTGATAAATTGCATAACATTGTTGCGATCACTTGAAGTTGAAAACGCTAGCGAAGACGAAGACTCTACCGAGGCAGTGAGTTACGCGGAAGAGTTGCTAAAATACATCTACAGCGTGCGTATGATGCACGTACATGCCACGGAGCTGTTCAGCGCCGCCAACGAGTCCCATTTGAACTACCTGATTTTTCTGCGCATGCTCACGGAAAGCTGCAATACCTCGGCGCATTTTCACACCTATGCCGCAAATTGCCGCCTAAAGATAGTAAAATCGATCGCTATATCGGTTCAGAATGTAGAAGGGACAAAGATGGATAGCGAAAAACTCGGTGAATGCGTAAAACTAGTGCAATCATTCCAGCTGCGTGTAGACGAGTGTTTGGAGGTGCTGCAGTTGTTGAGCACGCAGCTCAAATACAACGATTTCTTCACGACGGCGGACGGTAACACGCCGCAGAAGAGTATTTATTATGATTTGCTGGTGTGTGTGTTGAAGCGTCTGGCAGCGCTACAGAAAGCAGTGCAATGTGACGTGTTCATCCGGAAATTCGTTAAGCTGTATGCGAATTTCATCAAACATCTCGGCTCGGAGTTGAATTTAGAGGTGCTGGAAGAGGCCCTCCATGAATTTTTGCTCGTGTCGCATCAATATATACCTCAACTGGGCTCCAAATTCTTCCGCTGCATGTTTGCTGAGCGGCGATTGGCCAAACCGACAATAAGACTGGCCTGCCTGCAACTAGAACGCAACGACAAGTTGCAGGAGGAATTTACAAGGTTGCTGCCGGCGAACATAAATAAAAAGGAGCTGATCTATCCGCTACTCTCCGTTGCGCTTCAGCAAAAAATGCCACTGGACAGCGGACTGCTGCAGAACATCTACCAGACGTACAAAAGCGGTTTTATGAAAACAATTGAGAAGCCACAGAAGGCTGGCGTCATCTACAAGGAGCACGCCAACTGCAGCATTTCACTCATTGAGCAGGGCATGCCACGATCGGAGTGTGTGGACTTTTGTAACAGAAATTTTAAACTGGACGCAGTTGAGGTTTATCAAGTACGCATCGTGCATGCGATTTACAGAAAAGCACTGGCCACTCTCGAAGTAACTGCGACGAAACAGAAAGCCACAATTTTCGTGAATTTTATCAATTTGCAAATTCAGATGTTGAGTGTGGATCTGAAGAAGCAAATGCTGGATTTAGACAAAGTCGAGCTGTTCACGTTCTTGCTCTTCGACTGGTGGCGATTGGAAAGTAAAACTGCAACAGAAGGTACTGAAAATCAAGGCGGACTCGCTTTTGAAGCAGACTTCAGCAAGATAACCAAAAGCCAGCAGTGGCTCAACTTCTGCAAGCTCTGTCTGAAGTTTTGCATGCAAGCCAACGAATCTGAAGCAGAGCAGCAGCCGCAGGCAGATGCTTTGTATGGACTGCTACTAAAGTTACTGGCTTATCTGTGTGACCAACTTTACTCGGATAGCGTGGACACAGAGCAGTCGCCGCCAGAACCAGCACAGCTATTTGAGATGGTTTGCACACACTCCAAATTCTACGATATCATTTTGTCGCATCGTGTCTCTCAAGTGAAGACTGAGGTGCTCCATTTGCTGCACACGCTTGCCAAGAAAAACCCTGCCGCGCTGAATGAAGAGCAAATTCCTATTGTGTTGGGCGCCTATCAGGCCACCCTATCGGCTGCTGACCGTTATGCACTGGCGCTGTTGCAACTATACGAGCGACACGACTGCGGCTTACAACGCTACCGACCCTTCATCTGGGGCGAGAGTGCTGTCGCCTTCTATGCGCTCCGCGCAGCAGACGAGGAACGTGCCAAGCTGACTCAGCAGGAAACGTCGATAGCGCAAGTGATGTCGCTGGTGGATCGACAAATATGCGAGTATACCATCGACAACTTTCCCATTTGGCGCAGGCTGAATGCGGCAGAGCAAATGCCCGTTGTGGAGTTTCGTGACCCGGGTATGAAATCGTTCACCTTCGGAACGAATGAATTGGAAAAACGTGTCGAGCTAGGTGCCACCGTATTCGCCGAGCCTGAGCTGCGCTTGTGCCCCAAACGGGAGGGTGTCTATGAACAATGCTATGACCCCGCCTTCTTTATCCCATTGATGAATATGTGCTTTGCGCCCGAGTCGTACGTGCACCCGGCGCGTGCAGTGCAAAACGGTCTGCTGTCGCTGGTGTTTGCGGCGCTCTCTTCGCAGGACCGGGACATGCGCTTGGCGGCGGGCTGTGTGCAGCTGCGCTATCGCACCCACTTCGAAAGCAGTAAGTTCTTCGAGCGCCCACTGTGGATTCAGGCCTACGACAATATTCAGTCTGGTCTGAGTGACTTACGCGACTCGTGGATGAAGCACAAAAAAAACAGCGGCACTCCGCGTGTGCCGTTCATTTCCGGCTTGTTTGTGTCCAAAACGTTCAATCTCACCACTGACCCAACCCACCTTCTGTATAAGCAATTGACCATGTATTTGCGACTGAAAAGTAGCTTCAACTTTCAATGTGTGCCCGAATTTAACGTGCTTTTCTACTCCGCGGAGATTGAGCATCAGGCTTTCCGGCAGTTTATCGTCGAAGTAATACGCAACGGCATTAAGTCCAGCACAGATCTTTTTCTGCTCGTCTCGACCAACACTTTCAAAGTGCTAATGGGTTTCTACGGCAGTGCAATGTCCACACTAGATATGAATTTGCAGATTTTATCCGTGTTTTCCACCTGCGTAAAAATTCCTGCGTCGTCGAAAATTATGATCGAACACGTCGGCATTTTACCGTGGCTCAGCTCCGTCATTAGCACAGTGGAATTCCATCACTTTGATGTAATCGACGGTCTCATTAGCATCGTCAGCAATCTGTGGTACGCCGTGAAAGCGAACGCAAATGAGTTTCACAATTTGGCGCACATCTTTCTTGACATTCACCAGCTAGTGTTGCGGATCTTACCACACCTGTCGGCACGTATCTCGCCAGCCAATTTCGCCAAGTTGCTCAACGTATTGCAGAAAACGGCTACCGCCCAACACATGGCAATGCCCATCGCGCAGCTGGATAATATCATTGACTGTGCACAGAAACACTACTCCACGCTGGTGCACAGCATCGAAAGCATCAAGGCGTTTGGCGGCGCTGGGGCGCAGTCGCACGAAGAATATTGCCGCAGTCTACAGCAGCAACAGGTGGAGCCCGTTGCCATACTGGCGTTGTCAAGTCTGCGCTTGTATGTAATCGATTGGTGGCAATTGCATCATAAAAACGCTCTAGCGACACTTATGGGGTCAAATGCCTTAAACACCTCTGTTGAGTGATACAACGTTGTTGTCATAAAGTTTGAATTTTGTTGAATTCTAAGCAAACGCCGTTTGTTAGTTCTTTTATGTTGTGTGGCGTAACTGAGTAGACCTGTAAAGATATTTCTGTACATGCAAATTGATGATTAATGATAAAATATACACTAATTAGGGAACATCGCTGAAATTGTTTTTCTTAGCTTACATTTGACCTACCTAACTAAAATGGCTTTGTGGTACAGGATTCATTAAAGGTCAATGGTTGTCAAACTAGGTACAAACATATTTATTAGTTTTAAAAATTTTCATGTAAATGCATCTGATTAGCGGTTTTTCGATGCCACTAATTAAGCATTTTATAATCCTTCGTAAACTATCCACCTACATCTTTCAATACGGATATAACTGTATGTTCGTAGATACATACAAATATGTATGCGCAAATTAGAAGAAATCGTCCTCCGCCTTCCGCTTCCGTTTCTTTAGTTTCTGTTTAACGTCCGCTGCCTTGCCGCGCATTACATTTATTTTTCTTCGCTTCGCCACCTTCTTACGTTCTTGTGCGCCCGCCTTACGCTTGGCCGCACGCACTGGGTCGTGCACCTTCTCCTGTGCAATTACGTTTCTTCGTTCGGCACGGCGACGCATGAGCGTGGTTTGAGCACGCGTTCGTAATTTATCGTACACATCTGCGCCGATACGCTTGCGTAGACGGCTGCCGACACGCAACGCCTGCCGGCGCAAATCGCTGTCGACATTCTGATCATCCTCGGACATTTCCCGAGCCAACGCGGCCAAAAGCGCTGGCGCCAACTGCTGCAATGTTTCAACGCTCAGCAGCGTGATGAGTCCCTCGATGAGTGTGAATAACGCCGAACGCTGCAACGGAAGCAAATCATTCGTTAACTTCGTAAAACAAAAGGGAGGATGAGTGCCCAACTTACAATGCTGGTAGCATGGGGCGCCTTGGCTACCTCCTTGTTGATCAGGTAGCGTATGTTGCGCAGCAGCCAAAACAGGTTGATCTTGGACGCAGTGTTCATTACGTCGGGCGGATGCTCCGCATCTCTCTCTACGTCCTCCTCGCACTGTTCTTGCTTTAGCGCAAACGGCACGTCACGCAGCATATTCGCCACGTACAGAAAAATCTTCACAATTTCGTCGATCATATTCTGCGGCGTGTCGCCGGGTATCACCTGCGCGCACAGATCCAGCACAAGACTCTTAATGTCATGGGCTGGATTCAGGTAAATAAAGTCAAGCTTTGCACCTTCTAGTTGTACCTGCCGCGCTAGTTTTTCTCCTACTAGCGCGAAGTCGTAGCTGGCCAAAATATGCCCAATCAGCTTGGCCGCATTGCACCGCACCCAGGCGTGTTCATGCGCGAGCAACTTTTGTGATTCATAGGCGAGCTCATCGACTGTGTTGTTGAGCTCCGCGTTGGTACCATCCAGCATCTCCGCAGCACAGTATTCGAACATTTTCAACAAGCAAAATTGCATTTGTATGATTTCGTGATCAATCGCACGCTGCATTTGCTCAGCTGTTTCCGCTGCTCGCTGCTCATCCGGCAGGTCGTCATCCAAGTTGTTGCGCCTATGGTGAACCGTGTGTTGTTTCTGCAATGGAGTAGTGAATTTATCAAGTTGTACAAAGGGACGCAACCAGGGACCGTACCGGTTATGATTCAGTCAGATTTTAATTGTTATCTTTTTACTTTTATTTTTCTCGACAAAAATAAAAGTTATTTTGTGCCTTTTATCATTTCAGGCAAAAATAACTGTTACTTTTCACTTTTATTTTATCGGTAAAAAATAACAGTCATTTTGTGACTCTTATTTTTTCGGTCAAATATATCAGGCAATTTGAATTTTTTTCAAAGGCCGTTTGACCGACTAAAAACTATTAATACCTACCATTTTGTTCGTCGCACAAGTCTTATAGCTCAGAATGTGCGGTCTGCTGAGAAATGGTATCAATAGTTTCTTAGTCAGTCAAACGGTCTTCGAAAACATTCAAATTGCCTTATATATTTGACCGAAAAAATAAGTCACCAAATAACGGTTATTTTGACCGATAAAATAAAAGTCAAAATTAACAGTTATTTTTGCCTCAAATGATAAAAAGCACTAAAATAACAGTTAATTTTAAGCTGAGGCCATTACGATCATAATGGTATACTTGAAAAAGTCCACCGGCAATTTATTCGTTATGCCTTTTTGATTTGAAAATTGTAAAATAACAGTTATTTTCGGTCCCAGGACGCATCCTTTCACTCACCCTTACCTTCTTTCGTCGCCACTGTAGCGCCTCTGGATCTACATCAAAACCAAGTATGCCGGGCGCTCGCACGAACCGGCCTGGGGCACTAGGATTGCTCAATGTCAGCCGCGCTACGACAATGGGCAGCACCAGTTTCAGACGTGGCGCGAAGGACTGCTTCTCGGCGTTTAAAAACCGCGAGCACATTGCTGCCGCCATTTCGCACACGGATGACTTGTTATGCGGTTCGAAAAAGAGTAGAGTCATGTCGAAAAGGCGTTGCCGGTCGGCCTTCTCCAGTCGCGTGATCAGCAACTCTAGACAATCGGCCACAGCACGCCGGCAATCGGGGTCGTCGTCGTTAACAAGACGCGTGCCCAACGACAGGTAGAGGAACTCTGCCCGCTTGGCCAATATGTTGAGAGGGAACTTTTTGATAATTGCGTACAGAAACTTGATGACCGACTGACGACCAGCCGGCAACTCGTAGCGCAGTTGTACAGTGAAAAATTTGATCGTTTGATCAATGCGCCGCTTCAATGTATATTCCATGATGTAGGTTACCAGTATGGCGCGCGCCTCGTCGCGCACGAACTCCGACTGCGAGACAATCGACAGATCGCCGATGCGCTTCATGATGCCGTGCAAAGCTGGCGCTTCCACTTTGCGAGCGACCATCGCCTTCAACAGCGAGAAGGACAGCATCTGATTCTCGCCCTCGTACAGATTCTGCTCCACATAGAAGACCAGCTGCTCGATTTGCTCCGCAGTCAGCTCGTAGTCGGTGCACTTCCGTAGCAACGCGACAATCGCCTTGTATGTCGACTTAACCAGCTGCAGATTCTCTTCCTGTTTGATAGCGCCGAAGGTGGACACGTTGCGCAGGATATCGAACATGCGCTCAACCACATCGTTTAGGTACTGCTGCTGCAGCGCTGGCAGCACGTACACGTCATTCCAGATGGAAGTACAACATTTCAGCGCGAAGGTGGTTACGCGAACGTGGCTGCTTTTGAGCGCGTCGCGCAACAGTGGCAGCAGTGGGTTCAGAAAAGGCTGGTAGTCCAGCTCAATCAGCTTCTTGCGCTTTAGTACAATGTGCAGCATCTCTAGGCCAAGCTCGATAAGTATGTGTGCGTTGGCTTGAGCGTTCGACTTGATATTTTTATGAACCGCACCGGAACGCATTCGCGGCGCCGGCTGTATGATGAAGCAGTCTGGCCGAGCACGTCTCATCTGCATCTTCTCCTGCTCGCTAAGCGGGCGCTTCTGCGTGCCGGGCAGCAGGTCGACTATACTCTCAGACACGGTGCCGTAGATGAATATCAGCAGGCTTTCGCGCGCGATGTGTGTATTCTCCACTAAGCCAGCGACGATCTTCGCGAAGCAGTCCTGGATTTTCAGCGTCAGTTTGCGCGACTGCGAACGCACCAGGTGCTCTTTAAATGGCATAAGCAGGTCGAGCAGACACGACTCACCGATATTGCGCGCCACCATATGCAACACTAGGTAGCTCTTGGCGCTTGGCTTAGCCTCCGGCGTGTGAGCGGCGATCTTGTCGATATCTTTTTCGGCATTAATGTCGCCAAAGATGTCATTCAGAGCCACCTCGAGTAGATTCTTCAGGCAGTTCCCGACGTCGATAGGCTGCAGCTGAGTACGCAGCGCGTCCAACACGCCGTGCACCGTCACGGCCAACACGTGCACCTGGAAGCCACGCGTCAGCAGCGTCTGCAGGTGGTCCATCAACATGGCTAAGTAGCCGGAGCCCAAAGTTAACATTATTTTCTTCAGTATGTCGCGTGTCAGCATTCGCACTGACTTTAGAGGCGAACGCAGGAAAGTGCAAACCTTCATGAAAACACCTGGCACGCCCGTGTCCAAAAGCTCCTTCGGCAGCTTCTGCATGAGTTTCACCAATGCCAATGCGATCGGCACGCGCAAAATTTCCTCCTCCTCACGCTCGGCGCTGAAGCGCTTGCGATTCACCTTGTGCTTGTTGTCGTAGCTGCTCTGTTCCGTGATGCTGCGATTTAACGTCGGTATCAGCACGCCCGTGATAGTTGCCAGCACGCGGCGCGATGCGGCCGCGGGCAACAGCAGTTGCCGTTGCATTATCGGCGCCAATTTCGCATCTGGCTTTTGTTCTCCTGTATCCGCTTCGTCAGTCTCGTCTGCGGTGGCAGCCAGCTCAGCACCAAATAGGCACTCATCCCCGTCGTCTGCCAATTGCGTATCTGCATCATCAGCCGCTTCCGCGTCTGCGGCATCCGCAAGCACGTTGCCCATATTTTCGCTGTCGGCACTTTTCGTTGTTGTGCTATCAGCGTTTTCCACCGTCGCCAGGGCATCGTCAGCACAGCTGAGTTTAGTATGCAGCTGTTGTAACGTTTGTGCATCTGTCTGAGCTTGAGCTAGATCAAAGTGAAACGCGTCCAGGATACGCACCACAAGGCGCACGCACTGCTTCTGGTGCTCATGTGAGCTGCGCATCTTCGTCAGGTAATACCGCAGTATAGTCTGGTAATGCTGCCACGGCAGCAGCTGACAGACCACGCCCACCGTTTCAATGGCGGCATCGATCAGCGTGTGCTTGCTGGCATACTGCTCTCGCAGCAGATAGCGCGACGCCAGGGGTAGGATGAATTGCATTAGAGTTCGAGCGTTAGGCGCTTTTGTCAGCGTCTGCGCGTGTGAGCAAAACTTCAGTAAAGCGCGTCCGTGTCGGTGCGACTGCAAGTGGGTCAGGTTCTCGAAAAAGTCCACCTCGGAATCGTGGACGTCACCAAGCGGCGCCAAATCGCGCAGAATTTCGTTCGCGTCGGCACACTGACGTGACATCTCGCCGAGCAAACGAATGCCCTCGTTCCGTATGTTGTCTTTGGGGTCACGCAGTAACCGACGCACTAGATTGATGAATACATCGCCGACAAGGTAGTCTAGTTTTTGGCGATCGGAAGAGCATTGCTGCGTTAGTCGGGGCACCAGGAGACGAAGATGCTCGCCGGCGTTATCGCGCAATCCAATATCTTTGTCGTAGCGCAGAAAGTAGCAGCAATTGTAGATAACAAGTACGCCTAGCTCCAGATCCAGTGTGCCCGCATTCAGCAGTTGAACGATCTCCTTGAGCGCGTCCAAACGCTTATCGTAGTCCGGCTGCTCCACCCAGCGTTTGTCCCACGCGTTCAGCATAAGTAACACTCGCGCTGTCTGCTTGAGACGTTCTGCAATGGCCGCCACATCGAGCGTCGTTGTGTGTTGTGCGGACTGCTTGTGTCGCTTCCTTGCAATGTCCGCAACCATTTGGCAGAGCTGTTTACGGGCGCTGACCTCTTGCGTTTGCTCAAAGAGCGGCGCAATCTTGGGCAAATATGACTCGGGCGCGTCTAGTTTCCGTATCAGATTCGAGAGTGTGGCGATTACTTGCGTGACCACGTCCTCACTGGCGCTGCTTTGCGTTCTGGCAATCAGTATAGGCAGCAGCAATTGCAGCAGACTGTCACACGTGGCGGCGTCGTCAACGTGTGCAGTCAGCAGTGAGAGAATGTGGAGGTCGCGTTTATCCAGCGCCTGCTTTGCAGCACGCGTGCTGAAATTCATTTTCAGGCGGCGCAGAATTTGGGGCAGGAATGGCTTGACGATCTGCAGGCCTGCGGCAGCGTCGTCCCCTGGAACTGCAGTGGCAGCAGTGGCCAGCAGACGCTCAATGAGCGTCAGTATAGGACGCCGTACGGCCGCTTTTGCTTTCTCGTTCAACAACAACTCGATCACGTAATGGAAGAGTACGCGTTCCTGTGCATCGCGCTTCTGATTAAGGTATTTGAAGTGTTGTGATTTCTCGCCCCATTGTAGCAGTAGCTTCAGTAACGCGGTGGGCGTGTGGATGCACTCTTGTGGAAGCTTTTCAATGGCGGGCCAGACGAAGACGTCGGAGAGGCAAGAGATTTGCGTCGGCTGCCACTCGAACTGCTCGATGTGCGCGAAAAAGTTCACCAAACTCAGCAGCGCGGCATTTTTCACATTCCGGTAGACAGTGGGTATTTTGACATGCATAGTGCTGGCACAGCTGTTGCCGGCCGCCTGCAACACTTCGTTGCACGCGGCGCCGATGAAGGTTAGCAGTTTCAACATGTAGATGTGAAAGTTGGTCGCCATCAAGCCGCCGAACTCCTTGCGAATCAGCTCCAGCAGATTTACGGCGCTCTGTAGTTTCTTTGGAGACCATGCAGCATGCAAATCAAAATGGTCTTGTACCAGCTGCGGTATCAACTGCAGCTCTGCAACGCTAGTGTAAGACTTGTACATTCCGAACGCCATTTCCAAGAACCAGAGAATCTCGGACGTACTGCACTGGCCCAGGAAACGCAGAATCAACGACTTGCGTACTTGTGCACTTACTCCGCGCTGGCTTCCTTTAGTGATCATTTTACCGTAAAGCAACCGCAGCAGCAGCATCATTAGCTCCGAGCGCCCTTCGGCCCCAATTGAATCCAGCTTGAAGTTGACAAGCTCGTCCTTAAACTTTTGCTCGTCGATGAGCGCACAGAGCTGTTCGCGATACGGCAGGACCGCTTTTGGCTTATACGCCAGAATGCAGTCCAGTGCTGCCCGCTGTAGCTGAGCGTTTGGCCCGGCTAGCAGATCCAAGTAGAGGGCGTACAGCTCCGGCTCGCGATAGAGCGCACGCGGATTTGGTTGTGCAGCAAACACGCCCAACTTGCTATGCAGCGTCTGCAGTATTGCTTTGGTGGCAGTTGACCCACTGTGTTTACCGCCCGTATGGCGGCGTTTGCGTTGCCGCTGCGATTGTGATAACACATCAACTACAGCCGAATCCTCGAGGTCACTGTCAGCATCGGCATCATCAGCGACGGAATCGGCACAGAGATCCCAAGTTAGTTCACGCCGTTCCAGCTGCACACGGTACTCTGCGTCGATAAACTGCATAAAAAGAGTCACCAGCTCGCGATTTTTCTGCTGCGCCACTTGTCCACATTGCGGCAGCTGCTTCCACAATAGATTGCGGTAGTGCAGCAAATGCTGCTGGTTGGGCGTGGGCAACGGCATAGCCGGCAGCAAAGCATTCAGTGTTGCGCTGCGCCAGCAAATTTCGGTTTCTACTAACGAGTCCGTCTCATTGTAATCAATCGAGCGTGCCGTCTCCTCCAGCTTTTGTTGGTAGATCGGCCAGAACTGCGACGTGCGCAAAGCATTTGCGAACTCGGCAATCAGTCGCAGTACCGGCTCCCATACGAACTTGAAGTTATTATGCAGTACGCCGAGCAGGAAGCGCATCACGTTCATTTTGTGCTCGTCTTCCTGGGCGCAAATTAGCTCGCTAGTCGGCTCGAGTTGCTGCAGAAGCAGCAATTGTTCACGGTACGTGTGGATATTAGGTTCGATGCACTCAGCTTGGTAGATTATTGGATAGGGCGTAGGGCGAGGCAAGTGCGCATGCAGCGTTTGTAAGCAGTGCGCTGCTGTCAACCGAACCTCGTGACTGTGCGCACTGAGCAAAGGTGCCACCTGCTCTGAAATGCCCATCAAGGTGACGCAATGACTGGTCTGCTGCGACAGCAGTAGGTCCAAGCAGCCGAGAGCGCGCAACTCACTGCCGATGTAAGGTAGCAGTGTGAAAACTGCACGCTCCAGCAAATTATCATCGATCGAGATCTTAAGGTGAATTTTCGTTTCTAGCAATAACGCTAGCGCCGATAAATTGTGCGCCACGTCTTTACGAGCCTCCAGAGCACCAATTTGTTGTAAAGAGGCAAACTTAAAAGGTTTCACCAGATTTTCAGGCTGTAGTCCAAGGAAGTGCGGCACCAGCAGCAATAACAGCAGCTGCTGCTCCAAATGCTCCTGCTCTGCATTTTTACCAAACTCTTGCAGTTCTGCTTCCAGCTGCTGTAATGTTTCCGGTTTCTTTAGGTATATGTCGTAGACATGCCATTTTTGCAGCCCCGTCGCGTCAACGGCCAGCGGTTGCTTGCGAAGTACAATCTGCCCTAGTAGCTCATACGCTTGCCGATCCAGGTGTTGCTCAAAATAGGCTACTACCGCAGGCAGCACCAGTAGCTCGAATTGCGTATGGCCGCAAATCTGCAACGTAAATTGTTCGAAAATAGTGCGGTGTTGTATGCTCAGCGCTTTGCGCACGAGACGGCTGGTATCCAGCTGCGTCACCTGCACCCCGCTCGCCATAAGTATTTTTCCAACCAACAATGTCAGCGGTTTCAATGCGACATGCTCTTCCGTCTGCATGCAATTGTCGAGCATCTGTAGCACTGTCGGCACCACCACATCTAACTCGGTCAGATAACGCCCGTTCCGCTGCTCCACGACCAACAGAAAGACGTCTATCAGATTTACTAGCTGCTCACTGCGTGCTATTGTGGTCGCTTGCGCAACGCTACACAATTTTGTCCAGAACAGCGACATGTTCTGTGGATGGATAAAGTTGAGCAGATCATGCACTGCTCCTTGCACAATTTCGCCCAGCAGCTGCGTCTTCTCAGCTGTATGGCAATGTTGTGTGTCCGCCAGGCATTCAAACACAAACTGCAGAAAATCGTCGGCGACCGAGTGGAATCGTCCTTGTACACCACGCATTATCTCAAACAGCAGGCGACCGCAACCTTGTACGCTGTCTACTTGCTCGTGCGCCACCGTCTCCAAAACAAAGTCAATGAAACGACGGTAGTCTCGCAGATCACGTGCGATGAACGAGAAACACTCGACCGCAAAGTTGGTAACATGCTCAGCATAACGTTGCTCGTCCAACAGTGGGAGTATGGCGTGAAACACGACGCCAATGTTGCGCTTTAGATACGGTTTCAGCGTTTTGAATAGATACGCTAAACAGACCAATGTCCACTCCAGCTGCTCCGCATCTTGCGTGTTCAGCAGACAAATCAGCCTATCCAACACCCGCTGAAAGTACGTGTAAAACTCCTCACGCAAGTCACGCGCCAGCACGTACAGTAGCTCTAGCAGGGGCTGCAGGGACAGGTTCGTGGCGGTGGCCAGCCGCTCCAGTAGCAAATCGATCACAAAGTCTTTTTGATGCACCAACTGTGGCAGCGTCACTACCTTCAGACACTTTCGGCTGAAGTAGCCGAACTCGTCGCTTAAATTCAATACCATCCATTTCTTCAGCGTCTGGTGAAAGTAGGTCTCGTTGTCCTCGGTGAGCTCCTCATTCTCGTGACCGATGCGGTATAGCGCCAAGCGACGTATATCAATTTCACTTACGCGATCGGCAAAGCATTTGAACTGTAAAGGCAGAAAGCTTTGTATAATTCCGCGTATACTTGCGCTGCTCGCTGGAGCCCAAAGGCTCGCACTCACCCGAAATGTATTCGTGCATTTACTCTTCTGCTTGGTATCCGCCATCGTATAAATGATTTCACATTAAACTAATATATCAAAATTTGTTCTAAATTCAATATTTAAAGGCGGAAATCCGGAGTTTTTAGAGTAATAAATGAAAAACTGCTACAGCAACCACATTTCTACTGTCAAAAATCGCGAAGAATACGACGAAAGAAAGATTAAGACAATTGCACTGCACGTGTGTTGGCGCAGGGTGTGTTCAGTCTGCCAGAATTAAGTGCAAACTTGACGGGGTGGTCGTTCCTTTTACTGGCGTGGGCTTAAATGCAGAATACCACACCCTCTTAAAAAATTATTTTTCCTTTTATCAGAAATAGGGGTATTTTCTTACTCTAACAAACTTAAAATTCTGTTGGGGAAACATTCACAGAGGGCGTGGTCCGCCCCCAAAGTCACAGTTATATATCCGAAATTTCTCAAGAAATAATCAACCGATTCTAACGATATAGGTGTCATATGAAAGGTATTTTCTTCCTCTTTCGATTAATGTATAACATTAAATAAGTAATATGTACCAACAATGAGTAATAAGCGAAAATTTGTTTTTTTTTGCAAAAATTCCCTTTACAATGAAATATAAGAAATTCAGAAACTGTGTTATTTGGCTTTTATATTTAAATTTAAGTTGAGGTAAAAGCACCTGTTTACCGTATTGAATAGGTGCTTATGAAGGTTTTGCTTAAGAACGATCTTCTGCAATGAAAGGATTTGAACAAAAAATACTGTGCACACCTGACTGTTGCCTGATGTGGTGGTGACTCCCATGAGGGTTATTTTTTTAGCGCCCGGCCAAAGGCCGGCCACCAGGGAAAAACTTATTGCTAAGAAAACAATGGTTTTCGGGAAAACTGTATGCACCTCTGGGATTGCGAAAAAAATGGCTTTAACCATTTTAAGGTTAATCACTAAATTAATTTTAAAGACCCGGAAAGCCAGCAGCATACTAATACCATAGAAGGACTGTGGCGTCACGTGAAATGCTCAATGCCGCAGTACCATCGGAGCAAGCGGTATTTCAATGGCTATTTAGTGAAGTATATGCTGATGAAGTACTGCAAAGCATCTAATTTGGATATTGTAGAAATGTTTTTAATATGGCAGGTACTTTGTACAACCCCCTTCAGCCATCACTGTCTGAATATGGTGACGAAGGTCATTTTGAAATTGTTCTGGACCAAGAGTCAAGTTAGAAAAAATTAAAAAAAATACTTAAAAAACATAAAAGTGTACATTTCTATATTTCATTTTTTATAAAGGGAATTTTTTAAAGGGAATTTCACAGGCTATAATATGGTAGCAAACTTATAATAGCTTAATAAGGGATTTTTTCGAGAAAAAAATCCGTTTTTAAAAAATTTTTGCAAGAAAAACAAATTTTCGCTTATAACTCATTGTTGGTACATATTACATATTTAATGTTATACATTAATCGAAAGAGGAAGAAAATACCTTTCATATGACACCTATATCGTTAGAATCGGTTGATTATTTCTTGAGAAATTCGGATATATAACTGGGACTTTGGGGGCGGACCACGCCCTCTGTGAATGTTTCCGCAGCAAAATTTTAAGTTTGTTAGACTAAGAAAATGACCCTCTTTCCGACAAAAAAAAAACATTTTTTTAAGAGGGTGTGGTATTCTGCACTCGTTCCCTGGCGTGCAACACAATGCTTGGGAGAAAAATGCCGTGCCTGAGAGTACTAAATGCTGATAATCACAACCCTGCGGAAATATTGTTTTATTCTATGCAGTGCATTGTTTTTGGTGTTCTGTTTTGCTCAAGGTATTCTAATCAAACCGAAAACTGACAACTTTGTTATCACGTGGACCATATAAATTTTTGAGGGAGCTGAACGGAAAAATGAACATTGTGAAGAAATTTCAATTGAATTATGTATATCATTTTCAAACTGACGACCATGATACAAAAATATACAGGTAGTTTCAATGCGACAGATAAAAATAAAATTGACAATTGGAAAAAAAAATTTGTTTACAAATTGTGTACTACTATTTTCATTTTTGCTACAGAGCTGCAATTTCACACAATTAGTTTATGTAGTATATCATTCAGTTTCTGTATTTCTACTTTTTTTTTCACCCTTAAAATTTTATTTTTATTTGTCAAAAAAGCAAATGACTTTTAATTTTGCTCGATTGAATCTACCTGTATATTTTTGTATCATGCTGACGACAAAACATGTTAAATTGGCTGAAACAAGTAAAATTAGCAAAATCAGTTAGGAAGCTTGTGTTTTTTCCCATGTTGTTGGAAATTAAACATGTTTTACCATTTAGTACCGGTGAGAGTCATCTAGTACAAAAGTCATTATAGTGAAAAAATTCAATGTATGTCACAAAGTTTTTCAACTTTTGTTCGAAAGCATGGCTCAATAATAAGGTGTAGCATCCCGGCAACACCAAAAACCACATGTATTTTGTTGGTATTTTTTTTTGGTTTGGGATTTGAAAGGGTTGGCGTCGCCGAAAGCGAACAAAATGCCAGGTTCTTCGTCGATTTTACGCTGTACGATGCGTATCGTTATATTTGTTGCATTTACTTGTTAGTCAAATTTATGAACATGAAAACTGTAAAGAACTAGAAGTGTGTTGAAATTAATTTGTTCGTTCTAGGGTTACCATTTAATGTAAATTTCATCATAGAATTGAATAAGTTGAGATACTATACTATGGTCATAAGACCGAAAAATGTCACCGAAGCTAGAAGCAGCTGGGAATATGCTAAATTTGCGTCTTATGCTATCACGAAGCCTACAGAAAAAGGTTTGATGTGTGTATGTGTCAATCTCACCACATTCGGATAAGTTTGAATTTACTGCTCTGAAACGAAAAAGATAAGCGTTATCATAGGTGTGGCCGGTAAGAATCCTATTGATGATTTTGATGTGTTTCGCACTAAGTGTAGAGTTATGAAACCAAGGTCTTGACTGTTTCATTGGAAAGATCTCTGCAAAGAGATTTGGCTTATCATGGGAAAAAAAATGGAACTCATCATACCAATGTTTATAGATTTGGTGCTTAATAACCTATAGAGCCTCATCAGTGGTGAGCTCAGGATTTATTATAGTACTACCATTGTTGGCATTTTTCGCCACTCTGTCTGCCCTTTCTTTGGCTGAGATACCTACATGACTCCGTGTCCAGACTAGGTGTACCGCAGAAAGACTGGAGCAATTTAATTTGTTGTGCACTTGGGCTACTATGTAATTCTTGGTCGTGCTTTTCGCCAGTAATTTGCACGCAATTAGGCTGTCTGTGAAAATGACAATTTTGTCATACTGTTCTTGCATAGCGAGGTCTATAGCTTTATTTATTGCACAGAGCTCTCCAAAGCTGGAAGATGTAGAGCACTCAATTTTGAAGGAATGTTCTGAATTGTTATGCAGGTTCACTATTCCACAGCCTGTTGACTCTTCGCAGACCGAAGCATCTGTGGCAAATATTGAGAAACCCTGGCTTTTGTAGTCATTAATGATGCAAGCATAAGTTGTCTTGATGGCTGCTGCAGAGATATTTGTTTTCCTCTCGGGAAGTGTGTTAACTTTGACTATCAGCCTTGAGTACGGTTCAAATTGGTGATCAGTGTTCAGTTTTAAAAATACATCTTTAAATGTGTTGTATGTAACACTATAACTTGATTTAATATTGCTGTTTAACATAACTGAATTGAAAAGACCAGGGTTTGATGCTTTGATCTTGGTAAGCTCTTTGGCTGTAAGCCATTGAGCTCTTTCGTGAGGGGGGAGTTCGTTTGCTACAGCATAGATTAATGGCACTGGCGTGGAGGGTGAGAGCCCTAAGCCTCTTCGTAGGAAAATATTCTGAAAGGCCCTTATTTTTTTATCAACAGTTTTAGTACTATTTGCAGCAGAGGTTCTGCAGTATTCGATTTTCGATCTGACTAGTGCTTTATACAAGTTAAGAGCCACCTTAGAATGCAGCCCAGCTTTAACAGAAGTGATCATTTTGAACAAATTGATATTTTTGTCGGAGTCCCTGATAGCGGTTGAATAATGCTTCTGCAGCGACAGAGAGGCACTGATGTGCCGCCCCAGAAATTTGATAGAAAAAACCTGCTGGATGGCTTGGGCGTTGAAACATAGGTTGATCACCCTTGATTTGTTTTTGTTTATGCACATGATCTTGGTTTTCTCTACATTGAAGCTCAGATTTAGTTCACAACACTGTTGGCCAAATTTGTTTATCTTATTTTGGAGATTGTCCTTTGCTACATCTATGTCTGGATGGTGCGAGACGATTATAAAATCATCAGCAAATTGATACAAAGTGGTGCTTGAGTCATTAATTTCATGTAATTTGGCAGTGTATATGTTGAATAGAGTTGGTGACAGACAGCTGCCCTGTGGGAGCCCGTCCCTTATTTCTACTGTTTCATTGTTCAATTTTAGGTATCTTAGGGCAAGAACGTTTACCATCCATTCAATGTAATTGACATCCACCTGAAGCTGTTCAAGCTGAGATTTTAATTTTACCAGACTGACGCAATTGTATGCGTTGCTGATATCGATGCTACAGATAATAATTTTGCATCCTGTTTGCTTCTGGACTGCGACCTCGTGCAGAAACTGATTTATGCACATTGCCGCTGATTTTGATTTTCTATATGCAAAAGACCTTCCTGGGAGAAGTTGATTGGATTCCAGAAAGGACGTCAACCTGCTTTTTATGCAAAGGTTTATGCATTTCAGCAGCACCGAGATCAAGGAAATTGGTCTGAAGTTTTGATAATCGTTAAGATTCTTATCTTTTTTGGGAATCGGAACTACTTTCACTATCCTCCAACTATCAGGGATTTGGTTTGAAATAAAAATGTCATTTAGAGCAGTAAGTAGCTTGCTGAGAGACAGGTCAGGAAGTGCTTTAATTAGTTTGTAAGTTATCCCATCATGCCCACCCGCAGAGTCTTTCGTTTTGTTGTTTAGGATACCTATAATTTCCTCATAGGAGATGGTGAGTTCCGTATTGGGGTGGATCTGTCTGTTAATGGTTAGACTGTGAGCAGACGCGGGTACTTGGTTTTTAAGCATTTGGAGATATCTGCCGTTGTTGTCATTATTCCATGCTGAGCATTGACCCTCCCTATAGTCACCTCTCAGAGCTCTGACAAAGTTCCATGCATCCCTGGTACCTGGATTCCTATTCAATTCATTTATGCGTTCATCAAAGGATTGTTTTTTTGCTTCCTTTACCAGCTTTTTCCATTCCTTTTGTAGATCATCGAGAGCCTTCATATTTTCTGGTGAGGGTGCATAATTGCATTTTTTAAAAGCACATCTGAGTAGCCGATATGGTTTCGATAGTGAGTTATCCCAACAAACTTTTGGCTTCCTTTTGTCGCTCAGTGTGTATGTAGCTGCTTTAATCTCATCCTGTATTTTTTCTTCGATGTTACTTATTGATGGCTCGAAATCTAGGTTTTGTACAGCTGCATACAGTTTCTTTTTAGCTAAAAATGTAATTGCTTTTGACAGAACCATTCCAGCCTCAATGATAATGGGAAAATGGTGACTACCTCCGAGTCTAATGGTTTCTACCTTCCACGTAAGGGATATGTTGCTGTTTATAAAAGAGAGATCAAAGACAGAGCCCATACTTGAATTAAGATCCTTTTTGAATGTGATGGAACCAGTATTTAAATGCCAGAAATTTGAGTTTTGTGTCTGAAGTCTGAGCTTCTTGCCTCTCGCAGACTCCACTGTGTCACCCCAGAGAGTCGAGCGAGCATTAAAATCGCCAAGAATCAAAACATTCTTGTGCCTGTCAAGAAAGTTGAAGACTTTTTCAATTTCATATTGGAAGTCGGCCTTTGCCATGCTTGGTTGGAAATACGCTGAGGAGATGACTAAGTTTGGTTTTAGGTTGATGGTTTCAGCAATAATGATATCATGGTCTTGAACTTTATGGATTTGTTCAGGGCTATGGCCACTCCGCCATAGCCATCACTTCTGTTCTTGGTGATAGTGTTATAATTAATTAGTTTCCTGTGATTTTGGTGTGAAGAAAGTATTCTATCGAATCAATATTGGCTTTTAATGATTGGCAGTTATACTGTAAGATTTTCATTATGTAGAGGAGAAGGATTCATCAACAATAAATTGACAGTCCTTGTTTATTAAATATCTATCAAATTTATCTTTTAGTTTACTTATGTCTTTAATAACAACGCTATTGCTACTTCCCGACAGATTGAGGGTTATTTTGAAAAGATGGGACAATATTTTTTCGAGTTGAGAAACCAACCCTTTTTGATATTCCGGCTTGTTAAATACCGGCTCGGCTCTTGGGGATACCCTAGGACTATCTGTGTGAGGTTTGAAAGCCTTTATTGGTTCTCGACTCTTTGGAGTGCTTCGGAGTACCTTGCTAAAAGGTTTCCTTGTCAATCTCCTGTTGACTATAGTGTCAGTATTCACGTCGGCTGTATTTTCTTTGGTAAGTGGAGGGAAATTGGTGTCGTCGCACTCTAAAATATCAAATATGTTGCTACTGACTGGATAATACACTTCCATGACCTCTTTCCTGGACAGTTTTTTGACCGTCTTAATGTGATTGATATCATTCTCTCTTTTCCAAATCGGACAGCTGTCTCTGCAAGTTGAATCGTGCGCTGTATCGCCACATAAGATACACTTTTTCCTCTGGCATTTCCCTTCTCTACATTCTTGATCGCCACAATAAATGCAGCGCTTCTTGGATTTACAGCCTAGTTGCGTGTGGCCAAGTCGTCCACAAGTTCTGCATTGCTTTAGACTAGGTATAAAGTATTCGACCTTCAGTCTTGTGTAGTCTATAACCATGGCATTAGGAATATATTTCCCTTGAAACCCTATCTTTACTGTTGTGGTTGGTACATATGAATTCGTTTCAGAGTCCTTGCGTGTGAAACGCTTCACATAAGTTATTGGACAATTTGCTTCAGCATTATTTTTAATGTACTCTTCGGTATAGAATGTTGGTATCCCACGAACTACTCCATAGGTTTCCATGGAGGATCTGGGGATGAAGGCACGTAGGTTCTTATTTTGCAGTCTTTTATCGCCTACGAAGAGGTTAGCCGTCAGGGCATTTTTAAATGTCACTTTGTAAAGAGTTTTCCCCACTGCTTTGATAGAGTCCACACTTTTTAGATTCATATCTTTAATTTGTCTGTATAGGGTAAGACCGTTACTGATTTTTTCGTTTTGTAAGGCAGTGCACTTAGATGCATCTACCAGGACACCGGTTAAAATCCGGTGGGTAAGTCACTGAATCATCTGTCTTGGTGACAGGCGTTGGGGAGGAATTTCCTACACTACCATCAAAATCATCGGGAATCATCTGGTCTTGAGGACACTGAATATCCTCATCAACTGTCCTTTTATTTTGCGCAACTTTCCCTACATGATGGGCCACACCTTTGGTAACACTTACCAATTCCGAATCTTTTGTTGGTATGATTGTTTATCGCTACTGTCAAAATCAACTAATATTTTCCGACGAAAGAGGGAGAAACTGAAAACAAACAAAAGTGATTGTTGCCAGACCGCGCTGTATTTCGAGTGAAAAAACGGTAAATGTGCGTGAAAGTCGGGTCAGGTCAGGTGTTTTCATTTCCACCTGATTC
This sequence comes from Melieria crassipennis, assembly GCA_963668005.1. Classification (NCBI taxonomy): domain Eukaryota; kingdom Metazoa; phylum Arthropoda; class Insecta; order Diptera; family Ulidiidae; genus Melieria; species Melieria crassipennis. Next base: position 30,578,475 of record OY764963.1, on the reverse strand, counting down.
GACAATACAGTACCACTGCTGACACCGACGATTTTGACAGAAGCGATAATCACTCAGCCGGTGGCTTGCTACAATCTTATTGTTGAGCCATAGTTCGAAAGCAACTGGACTTTGGTACTTCAATCATAAACCAGTAAATCAGTAAACAGTAAACTGAAAAACTCTATTCCTATTCGTGCTATGCTACTGGATTTTTGTACATGACTAGCAATAGGATTTTTCAGTAAAATAGAAAGGGATTAAACTGAACATACTTTAAGTTTAATGCCCCGCATACATAGCCGACGGCAGCGACCCCTACAAGAACACTATCGGTTATATAACCGGTTATATAACTGATAGTGTATAACTGATATATCCGTTAGCGTCCGGAACAAAGTTTCAGTTAGATTTGTTCAGAGCGTGTGAAAAATCTGACGGAAACTCTTGTGTACATGTGATTTTGTATCACCTTTCAACGCACGCACTTTGAAGCATGAACAAGCGTATAGCCATCTCGCTCACTTAGTTAGCTATGACGGATATATTGGTTAGACATACCAGGTAGTCATAACGTATATATTTGTTAGGACTAACGCACAAATTGGGTACATCTAACCGACATATCAGTTAGACATACCAGGTAGTCATAACGTATATATTTGTTAGGACTAACGTACAAATCGGGTACATCTAACCGAAATATCAGTTAGATCTATCGGGTAGTTGTAAGACGAAGAAGACACATTTATATATAAGTATTGATTTTTTATTTTATTTTATTTTTCTTTCATTTATGTATGTATTCACTGTCCTCTGCTTCGGCTACAGTCATCCTCTTCTTCATGGGCGTTGGACCTTCGTAGTGTCCGACCGAAACCACTTTTTTTGGCCGAAACCGAAACCGAAACCGAATATTCGGTTTTTTTTTAATATTCGGCCGAAACCGAAACCGAAACCGAAACTTTCTAGTTGATATAAAAATCACCATATCAAGCACTTTTTTCAACAAACGAATTTTACATTAAGTAAATAAAGAACAAACAAACAAACATAGCATAAATAAATAAATACTTATTAATAAAAACTATTTATTCATTTTTTAAAACCGTAAACAAGAAGAAATCACCCTTTCGTACCTTACTCGATAATATTCAAAATTAAATAATTTAATATTATATGCTAAAAAAAGAAGTTTGTTTACATTGCTGGCATCTAAATTACTCCTCCTTTTACTATATATCTGCTACACAATAAAATGTAAAAAATATTCTAGAAAGTTTCGGTTTCGAAACCGAAACCGAAACCACTTATTTGGGCCGAAACCGAAACCGAAACCGAATATTCGGTCGGACACTAGACCTTCGTCGTTGTATTTTCCGGTATTGAACGTTTTTTTGTACATTTTAGGATCTGTAAAGAAAATAATGTTAGAATAGATACACAGAGGAGCAGTTAGTGTATTGCTTACCAAATTTCTCAGGTTTTCTGTTTATTCCTATTATTATTCTTTTTATTTACACTGAAACTTGAAATTCTCGCACGTGATAATCGTAAGTTTGTCGGTCGTGTTTGTTTTATTTTTAGGTTAGGTTTTACATCTGGTGGCACGTGCCATGTGTATATCCCTATCTCATTCTCTCATACAGAAATTATTAATTGCTTGAATCTTCCTTTTCTCGCTAACGTTTGGTGGCACGTGCCATGTGTATATCGCTATCTCATTCTTTCATACAGAAATTATTAATTGCTTAAATCTTCCTTTTCTCGCTAACGTTTGAACATAGAATAAAATTAATTTTGGAATTTGAAAGAAATGCATATGTATTAGTTGCATTCAATTTTTGCATCAAGGTGTTGGTGTTTCGGTTAGGTCTGTCTGACAGGGGTACACGACTGCATCTGTCAAAGTATAGAATGTTAATATCGAAAGGATTATTTTGACGACACCACGACTACACGAACACTGAACACAGTTGTGGCTGTCGCCAAACTTACAACTATTCTCTATTTCTTATACTACGTTTATATTGAGCCCAAATGCGTGATTTGGGCAAAAATTCTCAAATGCCAAGCCAAATCACGCATTTCCCCACACAAATTCAAATCTACGAAATGACTCATTTCAACAAAACGACGAAGCAATTGCGATAAAACATGACCAATTTTATCGAACGCATCACAAAATGTTCAAAATCAGTTCAAAATCAAAACAAACGAAAATTATCAAAATGGAAATTTTCGTCTGCTTCAAATATGTAGAATATTCTTAGCATGTAAGATATGTAATATATTTGTATTCAAATATTGCAGTGTGTAGAACATAGTGGCAGCAAAAAGCAACAAATTCTTTAGTCAGTAGCCGGAGAAGCGCTGATCCATGAGCTGCGGCAAGAGGACATGAGCATTGAGCATTTGACATTAGCTGCCAAACAAAATGCAAATGCAATGCAAATGAGGCAATGTAAACACTTTGAAATGACTCATTTGAAACTGCGCATTTGGGTTCAATGTAAACGTAGTATTAGGCAACAAAATCAAAGCAATTGGAATCACTGCTTCAAAACAGATATTTATAATGCATTTTTTCTTACTTTGTCGGTGTGCTTTGAACAACAATTACAATTATGTTAGTATTTCAGTTAGTATTTGCAAGTTCAACAAATAATTACATATTGCTAATTATTTCTAATTGATTGTACATTGGTTACATTTATATAATTAATGATTGTGATGAAGTTGCTGCCACTTTCATTGTAGTCACGTACGGTGGCGGTCAAAGCACGAGGCTTATGAGGCAAATGCCTAGGGCGGTTTATTGGAAAGGGCGGCAAAATTTGCGAGCGAATTACGAAATTTTGTACGTGAAGAAACAAATATTTGAAATGGGTGCCACATTTCAGAAACATATTGTTTTTAGCAGCCGCCGTGGCTCAGTTGGTTAGTGCGTTGGACCGCGAGTCGAAGGCAGCAGGTTCAAATACTGCCTGTAATAACACCTAAAAAAAAAAAAAATAACGGGAAAACTCGTTTTCTCTTTCGGTGGCTGTCCTCTCAGCTGGAAATGGCAAACCTCTGAGAGTAAAAATTGCTTATGAAAAAGCTCCCAACCTGCCGTTCGGAACCGGCATAAAACTGTAGGTCCCTTCAACCCGCGTACAAATTCACACGCACAACACGGGTGGTTGCGGGAAGCTAGGCCTTAGTCTCGCGTAAGCGGGCTGTCGTGCCAGTCAATTATTATTATTAAAAATTATTATTATTGTTTTTAAGTTGCATTCAAATAAATATTCCCTTATGTTCATTATAATTATGAATATGGATCGATTTGCATAAAAAAAATGAATTTAAACAGATCACATGTGGTTGGTATTTTTAACCCTCCATTACTATCGTCTATTTCACTAACGCCATTACTATCGTGGGTGTAATCCACCCACAACTTTTTATTATCCGTTTTACTTATCCATGGAGGTAAAATAAACAAAAACCAATTTTTCTCATAATCAGAACATCATAACATGTAAAAACAAAAATAAATTGTTTAATTTTGTTAATTCATTTATTTAATATAAACATTTGTTTATGTGCATCTCATTTCAAGGAAAAAAAGATGAAATAAAAAGTTGTATTGGGAAAATAGCCACATCTTGCACACCATTTAAATTATGTTTCTTGGGCTTAGTGATTTAGAAAGCTAAAAAAATAAGTAATAAATATTTACTTAATAATTTTTTTCAATATACCTGCTCAGTGGCGTCCCCAGGGGGGGGGGATTAGGGGGATGGATCCCCCCCTTGGTGGATAAATTCATTTCTCCAATTTGATGTAACAATATGGAATTCTGCAAACATTTTTATTATTTGCGTTACCTCTTCTGTGATCACCCACTTAAAACCTAGTAGTAGCTCCCATGATCTGGCCAGACCATGATGTAAACAAGAGGATAGTCGAGGATTGTTGTTAAGGATATAAAAAAACCAGAAAGTGTGAACACATTGATTTGTTTTGCTTGCCTACATTTTATTTACGTAAAACGGTACAAATATACTAGGATAATTAAGTAACTAGCTAGTTTCAACTTCAATGAATTAATTTTGAAATCCAAAAAAAAAGGAAAAGAAAGAAATTTTATAAATGTAAATCTGCTTCAACTGCTTGACCAATGCAATTATTGCAACGATATAATTCAGTTACATGCGTCAAAAACATTGAGATTTTACATTGGGCATTGGATTCCTTGAACTGTTGACAATGCTGAACTGCTTTGCCAAAGAAAAACATGCAGACATGCTCAACATGTTATTGTTCAGGTTGAACTGGCCGTTTTCTTTGTCGCCTTTGTCGTCGCTATCTTCACATTGAACTATTTAAACGACCATTTTTTCTATCAGTATCAGAAGCTTCGTTTTGTTCAGGGCCAAATATTACTTCTAGCAGCAAATTAATTAATATCTTAATTTTATTGCTCTTAAGCATTGGTTTCCGCTACTGCTTAGGCAATTTTTTCATAGAAATTGTGCTCTCTGATTTTTACTCCAGTGTCGAGGTTCAAAAACCAAGTCTAATCCTCAAAACAGCCTTCCCTTCCTTCCATCTCTGCCACAGAAAACAATCCAATAGATAAAAACCGGAACGACAAGACAACAAATACTTCCTTCACATCTGGAATGTAATTGAATTGACACCAAAACACGAACATAGCCATGAGTACAATGGATAAATATTAATTTTGAATATGTTCAGACAATATTTTCCAACGAAAACAATAATTTACTAACCCAAAAGAAAATAAAAGCCAAGGCGAGAGAAAAACACTTGGATCAGGTAGATTTTGCGCCAACTAACGTATGTCACGATTACATGGGATGGCACGAAATGAGGGTTTCAAATCGAGTCAGATGGAAAAGCCTAGTTGAAGTCCTATGCTCCGTAAAGGACTGAATACAAACAAACGAAAAAATGTTTTAAGCCATTCCACAGTGATTCGTTCCATAGACAGAATTCAAAAAATCTATAGTCTCAGAATTTAACGATTTTGATGTCAATTGAAAGGTAAAACTCCAACTAAGAAAACCCAAAAAAATCTGTGCAAAAAATTAATTAGTTTCTGTGCAAAAGCGGCTCAAAGTTGAAACTTTTTTTACAAAAAATTGTAAACACATATTTTCTGTCTTTTAGTCTATTGAGTAAAAAGAATTATAAAAATACATGATTACCAAGAAGTTGCTAAAACTTTCAATATAGATTAAGAAATGATGTGGCCGTTTTCGCTTTTAATGATTTCGCAAAATTTGCAAAGCTGACACTTTTACTTCGCTTTTAATTTAAAATATATTTCTAAATTAAAAATCTGAAAATTGGCACAACTAAGAGGAAAATATCTAAAAAGTATGTGAAAGTATGTTCCTGGATTTTTTTTATTTTAAGAAGCATTCTTTCTTTATCGGATAATGTAATTACATGCTTCGATATCTTCCGATTTCAGAAAATAATTCAATTTGAAAAGTGGTCTAAACACATCTTTTTTGACAAAATTTATTTCGTCGTCCCTAAAAGTATGCAATCAACATGAAAAATGAAAAAATCTGCACAAATGCGAAACATACGTCTATTATTCTCGTTTTTTGCAAAACTAAAGGGTCCTAAGACAATTTCTGTTACTCTTTGGAATTATCAATGTTGACGTTACCGATTAAATGTAAAATCTGAAAAATTTAGCCAACACACTTGGTGCTGTAGCTTTCCAAAAATGAAAAAATTTGCAAATTTAAGTCTCAGGCATTGCCAAACTACAACAGTTTAAGCAGTCAATTCAGCAGACTATGATTAACTAGTATACAAAATTTTATGAACGGACCACGGTTGTATGGAGTCGAATCACTGTGCATTCTGACAATAATTACGTGGGAAATAGCAAAAAAAATTGTAACTAACTGGCAAATTTTTATGAAAATACACCATGGTCTCGCGAGGCCATGGTTTTTGTACTTAGAAAGTATCAGTTGAGGATATCATGAAATATGAGCTCGATAGCTTAACTACAACATTACTAAAGTGGATCCGAAGTTCGATGTGGTCTGGCCAGAACCGGATGCCTGCAGAAAGGTTAAGAATAAATGAATACAAAAATCAGTATTGCACTTGTTCTCGCAGAATAGTTGTATTTTCAGTGTTCCCAAAAGTATCGACTATTTACCAAAGTAGTAGTCAAACACAGGCTTCATGCCAACCCTGCATTAGCTGTTGAAATTTGACAAAAACGCAGGTGCATTTTTTTGGTGAATTGTGTGTAAACATGGAAAACATGTTCACCTATATCATAATTAAATTTCGGAACGTCATACATTTTAATATTTTATTTTTTGGATTTATTTTACATAGCTGGTGTGTTATGCTTTTTAAAATAGGTCTTTTGAGTTTTTCGTAATTCTACTAGAAGAAGTTTTCAAAATTTCATAACTTAAAACAAACTTGAATTTTTTAGTTGGGATTTTATGACCTAAAAATACGTGTCACTTGAATTTTTCGTTTTAATAATTTTATTTTAGTATATGTACATATGTATGCATATATGTATGTATGTGCATATGTACAATTTTATGCAACATGTATTAAAAATAATACGCAAAAATTAAAGTATAAAAATGGCGTTAAACGGAATTTTTTTGAATATCCCCCCCTTCCCGAAATCCTGGGGACGCCACTGTACCTGCTACTTTGTAAGGTTACACCGTGCGACAAAAATCAAAAAATTTCCATACACACGAAAAAATCGATATACTTGCGAAACTAGGGGCCAAATGTAGTAAAACTGCGTTTTTAGTTTTTCTCTCTGACGTCAGGATTTTTTTTTAAAGGACTTTGAAATTTCAAGGACTTGTTTATTTCAAGGAATTATTTCAAAAATTGAGCGCATTGTAGAATAACAATATGGGTATCAAATGAAAGAGGAAAATCCTTAGAATCTTAGAAAATTTAATATTTTGGTGCAAAGGGACAAATAGGTATTAAAAATGTCCTTTTGAAACTTTATCCTTGAATGTCCTTGGAAAATTCCAAAAACTATTGGAAAAAAAATTTGAAAAAAATATATCTTAAGGACTAATATGTACACTACTACATCCTTGAATTTCGTCCTTCTAACTTTATCAGTTTAAGATATAACAAATTTAATGTTATACAAATTTTTTACTTATCCTAGAGCATAATTTTTAAGGATTTTCTACTACGCTATTAAAAAAAATTATCGCCAAAAAGTGAATACAAATATGTAAATGTATTTTATAAAAAATAAAACTTTATTACTAATAATGGGTGTTAAGCATCCAGCAATTTTATACCGCCACTACTATCGTGGGTGTAATACACCCAGTTACTTTTTAAAACAATTGTATAAAAGCATCAGCTTTATTTATGCAACTGCAATGTACTCTAAAACCTTCAGAAATATGCAAATGTGGATTACATTATAACTTTATGTTGGTTTTGGTTAAAAAATCTATAGGGGTATTCTCGATGTCTTGCACGGAGGAAGAATTCGTAAAAATGCAACCGTGCAAGACTGGAAAATGCTACACATCGAGAACGCACAAAAAAGCACATATTGCAAATATTGCAAAAATGCCGCAAACTTTCTCCATTTCTTATTGATTTGGTTTTCGGTTGATCCATTTCTACCTGCAAGCAAGACATATATGCAAATTATATAAAAAGGTTGAAATAAAACCAAATATAAAGAAAATACGCTTGCGCACACGAAGAAAATGAAATGGCTGTCGCACAATCGCGATGTCGCACACAAAACAAGGGTTTTTGCGTAGCATGACATGCAAAAAATGCAAACTGTTTTTGCTTGTATTTTGTTGTTGTGTCGTTGCTCGAAATGCATGGCCATGTCAATTATGCATTTCGTGCACGATGTCAGGTTTATGCAAGACATCGAGAATACCCCTTATATTTTACTAAGAAATTGAACTCACAGGGTGGATTCCACCCTGACGATAGTAATGGAGGGTTAATAAGTATTTTAATGCACAAAGTTAGGGGCGGCACTCTGATGGTTTGCTCGGGCAGCATACAAGCTTTGTCCGCCATCGGTCACGAAGTTGTCTACACGGCGACGGTCGAAGTCGATCTTGAAGTTGTGTGGCCGTGTCGCTGCCGTCTTGAATATGTTCGAGCTTTTTGTCAAATAAACCACATTTCACTACAGGAATGGAAAACAATAGGGGTATTCTCGATGTCTTGCATAACCCTGACATCGTGCACGAAATGCATAATTGACATGGCCATGCATTTCGAGCAACGGCACAACAACAAAATACAAGCAAAAAAAGTTTGCATTTTTTGCATGTCATGCTACGCAAAAACCCTTGTTATGTGTGTGACATCGCGATTGTGCGACAGCCATTTAATGTTTTTCGTGTGCGCAAGCGTATTTTCTTCATATTTGGTTTTATTTCAACCTTTTTATATAATTTGCATATATGTCTTGCTTGCAGGTAGAAATGGATCAACCGAAAACCAAATTAAAAAGAAATGGAGAAAGTTTGTGGCTGTTTGCGGCATTTTTGCAATATTTGCAATGTGTGCTTTTTTGTGCGTTCTCGATGTGTAGCATTTTCCAGTCTTGCACGGTTGCATTTTTACGAATTCTTCCTCCGTGCAAGTCATCGAGAATACCCCTAATATTAAATATTTTTGATTTTTTCAAAATTCGCTGTCGCATTTGTCAAAATGTAGTAAGAACTGCTTCAGTGGTGATCTGGATGCTCTTCACAAAGCACAATTTTGTTATATTTTACTCGATCAGCTGTTTCTTTAGTGTGCTAATTTTACCAATACTTTTCTCGGACGTACATAGTTAAATTTCATGTGTGTAGCTGTACGCTCAGCACACGTACACAGTACGCTCTCTCAATCAGCCTTGTTCAGGTATAATTTTATAATTTTTTTTGCGGCTAAATCTAGCCTTTTCTTTTGTCATCTAGCCGCACAATTCGCGAGTTAGCCGCAAGCCTTTTTCCTAGCCTTTTTTTAATTTCTCATGGCCTTTTCTAGCCTTTTTCTATAATCCAAAAAACCATAATAGAATAATTAAAAATCATCATAAAAAATCTTACAAAGCAAATGCTTTTCAACACTGTTTCTGAAATTTGACAGAACTTTCATGACATGTCACAATTTTGAAATTACCGACGATATTATTAAAATATCTGAAAACGGTGCTGCATATAGGGATTCTTTCCTTTCTAATCAAAAATAAGATAAAATTATCAGCTAAATACAAGCAGCCGCCGTGGCTCAGTTGGTTAGTGCGTTGGACCGCGAGTCGCAGGCAGCAACCTCAGGTTCAAATACTGCCTGTAATAACACCTAAAAAAAATAACGGGAAAACTCTTTTTCTCTTTCGGTGGCTGTCCTCTCAGCTGGAAATGGCAAACCTCTGAGAGTAAAAATTGCTTATGAAAAAGCTCCCAACCTGCCGTTCGGAACCGGCATAAAAACTGTAGGTCCCTTCAACCCGCGTACAAATTCACACGCACAACACGGGTAGTTGCGGGAAGCTAGGCCTTAGTCTCGCGTAAGCGGGCTGTCGTGCCAGTCAATTATTAAAATTATTAAATTAAAATTAAATACAAATTATTTTTAGCAGTCATTAGAGCTATACAAAGTTATGCTGCGGAAGTCTAGGGCTTTGAGTTGTTTGAATTGATGGATAAAATTCAATTTTATTTCTTAAAGAAAATTTTACATCTACCAACAAACACACCCTCTTATTGTTTTATGTTAGAAACAGACATACCAAACTGTCATCTGTATACTTTACGGCTTCATCTTAAATATATTTCTAAAACTCTATTTGAGTACGACGATAGCAGATTGCCACACAAACTTTCAAAAATTATTATAGAGAGAAAGATCTTTTGGGTAAAATCAATGCAAATTTTAGGAGAAAAATTAAATATTAGTTGGAATTATGACGTTTTAATCAAAACGTTGGAATCAAAACATTGACACATTGTTATCCGTTCTGAACTCGACAAATAGACAAAAATCTTGGGAAAGGGCTCTTAAAAGTTCACGTATATATAAAGACTTAGATCATAACATCGGTAAAAGCTACTTGAATGACAATCTTGGAAAATATAGAATAATGTGGATTTTGAAGGCCAGATGCGATTTGATACTTCTTGGGGGTCACAGAAATCTAAACTGCAGTCTTTGTAATTTGAACGAGTTAGAAAATATAACACATTTTCTGGGTAGGTGTCCAATTTTGAAAATAATCAGATATAGATATTTTGGAAAGTTCTTTTTAACTCAAGACGAAATTGTAAACAAGCTAAATGGAATTGGCGTAGGTGGATGGGATTGTCTTGTTTTGTATGTCATTGATGCTTTAAAATACAGGAGCTTAATTGTAAATGAATTATGTTAATATGTATGTATATCTTTATGTTAGAGTAATGTATTTTCTTTTTTTTCCGACAGACGACTTAAAAGTCATTGTCGTAAATTCTTTATTATAACTGTTATCTATTGTTAATCCATAATCATTTCTGTAATATTTATTAAACAATTGAATAAAGAATATATCTATCTATCTATCTATCTCTCTATCTATAGGGATTCTGATGACGAGGAAGTTTACTTTGAGTTGTAAGGAAGAAACTGTTTTTGTAATACTATGTAACTAAGAGTCAAAACCAAAAAACGAAAGTAAAATCGTTCAATTCACGGAACGGCATTGTTACCAAGCGTTTTATATTCTCTTTAGATTAACCCATTTTCGGCCGCTACCAGAAATAGCCAATATTTTTGTAATTCCTTTTAAGGACTTACATTTAGGACCTTAATTAAGAATATTTTTGGATTTTGTTTGTGTTTTTTTTTTTACAAATTTTTTTATAAATTAATAAAAATTCAATTTCAAATAAAAACAAATATATATGTACATAGTTTTAGTCAAATAATAATCAAGCATGAAAACAAACAATTGTTGGCTTATATATGTACATACATGACGACTTCTGGCCAATCGTCGATTTTTCGACCACTGAAAAGTACGCGGTGCTGAGAGGTAAAAATATTTTCATAATCTTATGGATATCAATTGATTGTGGTAATTTGGTCTTTAGGCTTCGTAAATAATCAATAATAAATCAATAATTTGAAAAGGTTATATATTTTTCAGAATATTCAAAATATGACTAAAAAAATTCTTTTTTCGTGCCTTCGCCAAACATCTCCAAATTTATCGTTTTTAAAAAAAATTATTATTTCGAGGGGTTACCAAAAGACTAAAGCTATTTTCTGCATCAAAAGTTCAAAGATGTAATGTCTAAGTGCAGAGCTACTATCCTTCAAAGTGGCTGGTCGAAAAATCGACCAGCGGCCGAAAATGGGTTAACAACGCTGATTAACAATTTTGCCATTGCAGTTCAATAAATGCAATTTGATCTGAAGAGAAGTTAAACTATTCTTTTTTATAATACTAGACAAAATATTTGGTTTCATAACTTCAACTTGTTTCCTCCAGAAATTGGTTTATTTTTTCATTCTTAAAAAAACAACACCAAATCGTTTTGGAAAATCGCTATTTATCATTTTTGAGCAATAAAGTTTCTTAGTTGGAGTGTATGCATTGTAAATGTGTATGAATTGCATAGTATAATAAACAAGTAGTCTAACCTGAGAGAGTATTTCTATTTTGTTTACTCATATAATAATACTGCAAAATGCAAAACAAATTATATGAACTTTTTATTATTGGTATCGCATTTACTACGATTATGTTCAAATCAAAATGCGATTATGTATTCTGTTGACGAATTTTGTACATCAAAAATGAAATATTGTGAAAGAAATTTCAAAAAATTTGTACTCAAAAGAGGGGAGAGTTCAGGTTAGACTACTTTATAATTATACTACATATGTATGAATTGAAATTTTGTGAATTGTTATTGAAATGCAATCTTTTTTGTTATTGTAATATATTTATGTATCTAAAATAAGTTTGAATGTACGTTTTTGATGTTGATTTTATGTAGCACCAGCAGTACGATATGTATGTGCATTAAAATGTTTTAAATAAAAGTTATTATAAAAAATTAGCCTTTTTCTAGCCTTTTTTTTTAAATCGACAAGCCTTTTCTAGCCCTTTCTTTTTGGTCATCTAGCCGCTTCCGCAAAAATATTCTGGCAACACTGCATCTCATTGTCAATTTTGCCGACCCCTGCTTTAAAAACAAGGGCAATGGGAGAGCAACGAACTTCGGAATAGGAAATGAATTTTGGAAAATTACAACAGGTAGGAAGATCGATGATATAAAAAGTATTAGCAAATATCAACAACAATGCCAGGGTTAAGAGAAAAGCCAGAGCAGAAAATCGAGCATGACTAGTGATGGGACGATTAATTATTTGATACACAATAATCGATTTTTTTCTTTCAATTCACGATTTAATTGTATCGAAAAATGGGTTTCGATGAATCGAAACGTTAATCGATTAGATGCTAAAATAATCAAAAGAAAACGTTTCACTACATTTTTTTCGCGCAAAATTAAAGCTTGAGACGGACATTTTGATGCGATGTTGAATTTGATTTATGGGCCCACCACAAGTCGCTGGCTCACATACGTCGCAAAAAAGACAACGACCTAACCCAAATTCAGGACGAGCTTAGCTTTTTTTTTGAATGCTCCCGTTTTGAAACTGAAGCGCAACGGCATCAATGCCTGGGAAGAAATGCGAACGGTGTACCCTAAACTTTATATAAAACTCGTCGGTACTGTTATCTTTTAGGAACTTCGGTACCAGCAGAGTGCCTCTTTTCAAAGGCAGGTGCAACTGCCATTGAAAAGAGGAACAGGTTCACGACCTCGCGTCTGTCAAAACTATTATTTCTAAACTCTGCAATGAACAAATAAAATAAAAATATATATTTTTTCCTTTTATATGTACTTATTTTCATTTATTAATTCATTGTTATTGTTTTTATAAGGCATTTGGTAAAAATTCACATATTAACATACTGTAAAATTACACGGTTAAGTTAATATATTAAAAAACTCATTCGATTAGCCGATTATTTTCCATTTCCTTCGATTAATTGCAATTAATAATCGCTCTGTTTCAATTAATCATATGATTCATTAATCGATTAATGAAATTTTGTTCCCATCACTAGGCATGACCAATACAGAAATTTCCAAAAAATTTGTTACAGTGCAAAAAGTTCCGAATAGTGGTGGTACTAAAGAGTAGTTGCGCAAATGACGCGCTTGAAAGTTCTACAGTGGCGCACAATGGGGGTTTTGTGAGTTCAAACCAATCCCAAACACAAAAATTGCTGGAAAAAAAATGGTTTCAAAGGGTATTCGGCTCAAAAGTATGGGGCGAAAACCGGCCAAATCTATAAACCAAGCAGGTGTCCAAGTACTGATGAAGGACGCAGCTACGAAAGTGCGAATATTGTGGAAAACAATTTTAGCAATTTCTGTTAACTTTTAGTTCAAATATAAATTAAACAATGTTCTGAAAAAGTTTCAATAACAGTTTTTGCACTAAAGTAACTTTTTTGGTCACTTACGTAGTACAAAAGCATGTCTGTCACTTTCTAGCACAAGATTTTTTATAATATTTCGAGCTTTCATTGTAGTATTTCCTGTGATACAAAAACCCTATGTGTGTCACGGGTATAACATAATCCAAAACCAGATGGTTGCCGAAAGCTTTGTATGAAAAAGCTGAACAGAACTGAACAGTAGAGTTGGGTAGTTCACCCATTTTGAGTAAACCGATCAATTGCAGTTCGTTCACCTTAATGAACTAGTTCTTTAGTTCACTAGTTCATTTAGTTCAATTACCGAGAACAATAATTTGATTACTCTAAACAGAGTTTAATTATTTTTATTATAACAGTCATGTAAAAAAGAATATCTCATTCTAAATTCACAGAATACTTGCATACATAACGTAGGTTTAGGAACATAAAACAGGTAAAAATTATTCAGCCTTTTTCAATGGATGGCACTTATTTGCACTATTGTTAATCTTACTTTACAACAACTTGTTTCCAGGATAACGTTTTCCTGGTTGGATGTTGGTAGTTACAAAGAGAAACCATTTGGATCAACTTCTTAATTTTTGGTTCTTCCACAATTCGTAGTGAATGATGCCCCTTCACGATCATCTTGATCAGCTGCTTATTAATTTGCTGCACTTTTCTGCCAGTAAACCATCATACTGCGAAATGGTTGGTTGCGGATCCACAGCCTGATGGTCTCTCGCTGGTTCTGGCTGCGATGTCATCTGCTAATAACAATAATTAGCCAATAGCAATCTTTGTTTTCGTAATATAATAAATAAACTTACCATTTCCATTCAAATGAAAAAGTATTCCACATACAAATTTTAGGTATTCATAAAGAAATGGGAAAATTTTTTTACCTTTTACTACGAAATGCTAACACCGAAAAATCTAGTTTATTGGAAAGAACGAACTAGTGAACTAGTTCATTGGGATGAGCTAGTTCTTTAGTTCATGAACTACCCAAGCCTACTGAACAGCAAATATCATTTTTTTAGAAACATCCCTAAACTTTTAGCTGACACTTCGTCGAAACCATAGTGAACTCAATAAAGTGTACCAGGTAGATGACGTACACTTATTTCTCTGCAGCAATTGTCAATGTGTCAATTTATTACTCCAGACATATATATTTTCGTAATGTATTTATGTTAGAAAAACATAGAAACTGCCTTGCCGTGCGTTTTTTGCAGAGACAGCACGTTTTCCTTGGAATGTAGTTGCGTTTTTAGTGTCGGTTTTGATGCAGAACGCATTTTCAAACAACAACTTATTTTGAAATTTTTTTATACAGCACAGACGGGTTATGAGCTCTGACATTTGTCAGCAAAATGACATTAACAGCCCTATTCTGGCAACCGTAACAATATTCACCTCGGTAACAATTGAATACTTGGTAACACTTTTTGGTATTCTGGAGCAAATTCAAAAACTCAAAAAGCGTAAATTGTTACGAAATTTGTTACCTTTCGCCATTGAGAAGCCGGAGGAGTAAGAAGTAAGAAACCGACGCGGTGAATAGTGAGGCGACGGAAAAAAGAAAATTTAGCAAATAGAAAGTGAAACTTATAAGGAGGAAAAATCAAAGGAATTAAGGAAAAGTTAAATAAAAGGAAATCATCTAACATGGAAGTGGAAGAGGAGGAGCCATATGACTCTAAAAGGAAGAAAAGACAAAAAAACAATGAAGGGACAGCGGAGCACCCCAAGGCCAGCGAAAAAGTAACGGAGCAAGCACGTAAGATGGCGGCGCCGGTAAGCGAAAGTAAAAAGTACAGTCAGAAATTTAAAACGTATAATTACGACGAAGGCCATAAGGGCCCTTACATAGTATATGTGGATGTGCTGCCACTACATGAAAAGAAAAGAATCAGTGAAATAACGCTAGCGCTAACGCTTAAAAACTGCGGAATTCAGGAGATAAAAGAAATAAAAAAAGTGGGCTTAGGCAGATGGAAGATCACGTTCAAAACTGCAACAGCAGCCAACGAATTTATAGAAAATGAAAAAATGAAAATACAGGGCTATCAGTGCAGAATATTCGCGCATTCAGTAAGCAAAACGGGAATAATATTCAATGTACCAACAAACATTTCACTGAAAGAGCTAGAAGATAATATAGAATCTAAAATTCCAATACTAGAAATCGAAAGAATAACTAGAAGAGATAGAGACAACAAAGAGATATTCATACCCACTACTAGGATCAAAATACGTTTCAAGGGCATTGAAATTCCAAAAGAGGTGGACTTTTGTCACACGAAATTGGAAGTACAACACTTTATAGTGTTGCCGCAATGCATTGTAAGCAAAATAACCATCCTTGCTACAAATGCGGTGAAGTACATCTAGAAGAATTGCAGTGTGACATCACAATCTGTAAAAATTGTAAAGGAAACCATAATGCAATGCATAAAAACTGTCCGGCGAAGGAAAAAGCAATGACCATCCAGAAAATTATGACAATTAACAACCTAACGAAAATGGAAATTAAACAAACCTATCCCCATTTATTTAATAGATTCGCAACCCTTAATGTGGAAGATTATGACAAGAACTACCCGGAAATGACAGACCACAACCAGCAAATAGAAACAGTCAACAATAACAAAGAAAAATTTGACCAAATACATAAACAGACACCCTACAATAAAATGACTAAAATGAAAACCAACAAACAAAAAGAATCACAAGAATATCCTAAAATAAACCTAGATAAACGACTAAACCTAATAAGGGAAAATAAAACAACAACTTTCACTAACCCTATAATGACAACAGAAGCAGAAAAATTTCTAAACAAAATTAATATTGAAATAAACGACCACCTGGCAAGCTGGGTCAACGACAGCATGCCAGCATCAACGAGAATATTCCTAAAAAACTTAAAGGACAAGATAAATAAGCACAATATAAACACAGACATCGCACAAATAACTACCCTGCAGGAAATGTAACTAATTTTAAACTAATTTATAACTAGTCCTTTTCTGTACAGGACTGATTACAAATTAGTTATTTTGCTTGAAAAGAAGTGATTATTTTAACGTGGTGATGTCCTAGCAGCACATCAATTGTCTACCGCTGCATGACTTCCCAACTAATTTATAACTAGTTGTTTCCACCAATTAATAATTAGTCCGCAATCGACTGATTTAAAACTAGTTGTTTTGGGACTAGTTAAAAATTAGTTAGTTTGTAACTGACTAGTCAAATAGTAATCCATTAAAAATTCTTTGCATATAACCCCATTAAATGAATTTTCAAATATACTGAATTCAATTCATAAGATTTTTTTTAATAAATTTTTTCGAAAAAATTCTTTTAAATAATATTTACAACTAATAACAAACAAAACAGCAAACATTTAAAACATTTCATAAAAAATAACAGTTCAATTCATTTTACAACAAAAACATATTTTTCTAATAACATTCTTAAAAGGAAAAACACTTATTTCAGTAAAATTCAAGTAAAAGAAAAAAAAGAATACTTCAGCCAATTCACTTAAGGCACTAATTTTAACGGTGGCAATAGCTGTTCTCAGCTCTTCTATGGGTTCAGCTGCATTTATTTATTGAATCTAGTTAGATGAAAAAGGAATTGTAGAATTAGTTATGGGAATATTATGCACATGTGAATGTGATTTTGTATGTGTGCGTGCATACATACCAAGCAAAACCTTAACAAATTTGTTGTAGTCCTTCAGGCTTATTTTCCAAAAAATGTACGTCTACAATGAAATTAGCAGCTAGCAGGCGCGCTGAAATTTTCCACGCACAAATGCACGTCTTCACTCGTGCCTTCAGCCGCACGTCTCACTTCCAAGCCGATGTGTCCGTTTTTTTTATTTTGCGGCGAATATTTTTTGATTTTGAGGCAATTATTTTCACTAATTAAATAATTTCTTTTACACACCTCTTTATACTACGCACTTATTTACACTTTTTCACGCGCACGCTTCGACGACTAAACACAATATGGCGTGCTTTTCAGTTAGCAATGTTGCCAACCCATTGGATTCACTTACAAATTCTAAGGATCGCAAACGCGAACCCAGAAAATCTAAATTTTCAAACAATAGGCAACCCTTATTCATCGCGCAGGCGCCATTGGCGACTTGTCGTTTGTACGAACAACGCAACGAAGACGGCGCATGCGCTCGTGAACTGTGTAGTAATCAGACATCTGCATGGCTCCATTCACTTTCTCTACCACAGTGTTGACACATCTGCTGAGTGCACACTTTCTGAGAGTCATTCCAATATGAATACAGTAATTGCTGTAGGCAAAGCAAAAGCTGTGCACAAAAAGAATGAGTCAAAAAATAGAGAGAGTCATAACACACCATTCTCTTGAGTGAATATTCATTACTCACTTGTTCGTAAGGTTATCAAGTGGCAGGAAAGAGCGAAAAAATTCACGTGTATTTTGTTAGTGTTTTTGTTCGGCTCGTTGTCAAATCGGACAGACGGTTCATTTGCCAACAGTATTGCCAGCATGGAATAGACCACTTGGCTTACAAATATTAGATTTTGATGAAGGATGAAAGAAAAGGTAAAAATACACCAATTAACAGCAAAAGTACATATGTAGCTTCTTTGTCTTAATCTGTTGTTTCACAATGAGGGGCAAAAGTGCTACTGCTCGTAGTATCAAAACGCCGAGCAGCGATATTCGCTTTGCGATGATTGCTTAGTATTCACCTTCTACGTAACTGGAAAATAATCCTGATAAACACATCTGTAATTAAAAAGAAAATCATAACGAAAATTGGAAAAATAATTTTCTTTCATCACTGCTTCAAATTGCACAGAAAAAGAGTTGCCTGGCAATGCTGTTCGCCGAATGTAAACGAAAGCAACAAACAACGGTACATTTCGTTTTGGTATTCATTGTTTGTATTCGTTGACAGTTAATTTACTGAAAGCTGAAAATTGTGTTCTAAAATTAAAAAATGGACTTGCAGGAGGTAAATAGTTATTATATCGTAAGCCCTCTTCAAAAGTGACACAATTAAAAATTATGAATTTTGAGTTTATGTGTTAATACGATGCATAATGCCCATGTCTACCTATAGGTAGACTAAAGTTCAGCATATTTTGTTGTTGTATTTTTTGTTTCGATTCGATGCAATTTGATCGCTGCTGCTCAATTCAAAATAGTTTTTTCTGAATGAATAGTTATGATTGAATTTAAGTTTTGTTACAAAGAATTGCATTAATTTTAATTTTATACTTAATCGTTTTTCCTGAATGAATAGTTATTATTGCATTTAACGTTTGTTACAATACAAAGAATTGTATTCATTTTAATTTTGTACTTAATAGTTTTTTTCTTAATAAATTTTGTTAAAACTTCATAGAAAAGCATTTTTTAGTTTCATTTTGAGCACACCATTCAATATGAATGATTCAAATCATTCATTTGATTTCGCTGTATTCACAGCATAAAGTGAATACAGCTTCTGTTTGAGTACACTATAAAATGACTCTTTCAATTTATGAATACAGTAAAATCTCTCACTCGAGAACAAATTATGACTCATTCATTCACAATCACAAAAAGGAATGTGAGTGAGTGAATGCGTAATTTAAGAGTGAATGAGTCAAAACACGTTTTGAGTGCAATCATGCAGACGTCTGGTAGTAATGCATGATTTTTCAATCAGTTACAAACTAGTTGTCAAATAACTAGTTTAAAATTAGTTACTTTGACCAACTGACTAATTTTTTCCTGCAGGGTAGATAACACGCTATTACCATAACAATACATATACAAACCAAGACATCAATCCTAAAGTAACAAAGCAAAAAATAAATCAACAAAAAATTCAAGAAAATGAACAAAAACAAAATCCAAATATTACAATATAACATTCAAAGTCTGAACAGCAATCAAAATAAAGAACTACTGGAACTATATCTAGAGAACAATAACATCGACATAGCCATAATATGCGAAACATGGTTATTGGACAATATTCAAGCAAACATTAAAAATTATAATTTCATCTGCAAGTGTAGGAAAGACGGATACGGAGGAATAGGCATATTTATAAAAAAGACATTAAATTCACAATCGCAAACATCCCCACAACCATAGAAACAATAGGCATGACCACACTCAATTTAAAAAAAAAACTTCAACTGCATAGGAACATATATACCACTAAACATTGACAATAAAACCTTCAAAAAAGAAATAGAAAAAATCCTGACCTGGACAAACAAACAAAAACTAAAAACAATAATAGCAGGCGATCTCAATGCGAAAGCGAAAACATGGAATAACAACAAGGAGGACAACAAGGGCAGGATCCTGGAAAACCAACTAACAGCCAATAGCATGACATGCCTCAACACAGGAGAGCCGACACACATTCCGTTGAATGCAGCCCATCAGCAATAGACATTACCATAACAAATATGAGCCATAACCACATAAAATGGGAATTAAGGAAGACCAAAATATCTAACAGTCATCACAGACCTACCATAACAGCATTGGAAAATAAGGTATTTATTAGAAAGAAACAAGAGATTACAAACTACATTAATATAACTAAAGACCTAAGAACAATAAAAATATCTTGCAAAAGCACACAACCAAAATAGCGGATAACAACAAATACATACCCAAAACAGGAAAATGCAACGCAATGCAACAACGAAAATGCAATGCAATGCAACACTGGAAATTGAAATGAACTAGAACAGCAACCCCGTTTTAGAAATTTATATGGAGGAAAAAGTACGTTCCTGATCAAGCTTGGGGCCTACTAGTAGGCCCCAAGGTTGGAATTTTGCAATAATATTAGTGAAATTCTGTGCATGTATTTCTACCGGCTCTCCCACTTTCACATCGCTTAATCGCTGTCATGAACACTAAAAATATCAACCATTTTAACACACTTCTAACATTCATAGAAACAGCTAAAATCGATATATAAAAGAAAAACATTAATTAGAGATGGCGATTTAATTCTATTGGAATCGGGCCAAATCAGTCTCCAAACCTTCTAAACACTAGAAAGCTGAGTGAGCAACGTTAAAACCACAAAAAAAAAATTTGTTACCTCCGTACGAGCAGGTGACAAGCACACAAAGCTTATAAAATTCAAATTTCGTGTTCAAATTCGTACCGGAAAAATTACAGTTTTCAGCTCGCGGCGCATGCGGGTTATTCTTCTCGGCTTGCAGTTCAGGGTGCGCCTTGACAAACTGCAGCTGCTCCTGCGTCGTGCGCTTAGACTTATATGGCGTTCAAACTGACGACTTAAACGTGTTTAATGTGCTTAAACAAGTTAAATGAACAAAACCAGTTCGAAAACCTGTTTATTCACATGCAATTGTTGTTGGAAATAAAACGTGTTAAACCATTTAACATGTTTTAAAACGAGTTTAACGCAGGGTTGCATCCGAAAGCTTTCTATGAAAAAGCTTTTTTGTCAACTGAACACAGAACACACACTAAACACACACCAGAAAAAACATCCCTACAAATTCAGCTGTCATTTCATCAAAACAAACCAAACATAAATTGAAAATTTGTAAATTTCGAAATGAATAAAAATAATCGTTTTTCTCGCACTGCTTTCATTCCATTCATCGCCTTTGTATGGCGTCTAAATACAAGGCGTCTAATATTTGGACGAAGTTGAGTATGTTGCCGTGGTTTGTGAAATATGCGCCAATATTTCGCTCAAATCATGCTCTCAGCACATCAGTTCACAAAAATATTTATTTGTTGTTTGTAAACAAACGGCTGTCAAATTGAACTTCATTGAGCAGTCTGGACGGTTGTGTTCAAAAAAAAGCTCTTTTCACTTAAACTAGTTTAAATGAGTCAGTTTGAACGCCATATTAGGAACTCTAGAAACGAAAAGAATATATACAAGTACATACATACATTGTAAGAAACTAAAAAAAAAAACTTCGCCAGATTTTCTGCGTTTGCTTTTTTTGTTTGTTTATTTTTTGACAGTTTGACAGCTATTTGATAGTAAAAGAGCTTTTCACCTCGAGTGGTGAATTGTTTGAACTTTCTTCTTGTCACCATTTTTTTCAGAATACGGGAACAATCAAATTCAATTCAATTGTTACGGGGGGTAACAATTGTTACGGTAGTGCCAGAATAGGGCTGTAACTGTCAGAAAATAAGTGTACCATGAAGAGAGAGTTCCTGCTATCTGGCACATTTTATAAATTTCACTTTGGTCGAAACCATGGTACAATACCAAGGTATGCCAACTAGAAAAATTAGCTCTTTTTTCCTTTGTTTACTGGAAATTGGAAATGCTGTCAAACAGAGCATAGTGAAATTAATAAAGTATGCCAGATAGGAGGAACCATGATACAAAAATATACAGGTAGATTCAAGGTATAAACAGAACCAAATCGTCGGCCGATTTTATACGCACCGAAAAATGACGCAGTGCGTCAGTCGTCGTGAAAATACGCACAGTGAAACAGAATGGGTGCGACATTCGCATCAGCTGTTCACAAAAATTATTCCTGCAAACACGCCAAACACACTTTTTCTTTCACTCTTTCTTCTTCCTAAATTCCTCAATTAGAAGCTCCGTCTTGTCCATTTTCTAAAACATACGAAGGGGAGAGACAAATTTGATTATTTAGCACAATTTTTTATTAAAATTTGAAGCACTCTTTGCAACCTTAAAATAGCACAAATCACAAAATTGTTGCCGAATTTTTTGTTTGTTTATATTTTCGATTTTCACCCCCCGACAGCTGCACAGCTGATTGGTTCGCACGACGACTGCGACAAAATTAGAATTTGTTCTATCGTCGGACGACCGGTCGTCGGCCGAATATCGCAGTCGTCGTCGTTGTGGGCAATCACATGCACTGCTGTGTGTTTTAATTTTGACAGCGTACGTTCGGTGCGTAAAAATCGGCCGACGATTTGATTCTGTTTATACTATCAATCGAGCAAATTTAAAAGTCATTTGCTTTTTTGAAAAATAAAAATAAAATTTTAAGGATGCAAAAAAAAAGCAAGGAACAAACGTCTCCGATACGTGAAAAATATGAGCTGCATAAAAAACTAATTGCGTTAACAGCAGATATAACTGCAAAAAAGACGTTAAATTTTTTGCGCTTCCGGTAAACAAATTTATACGTAAAAAGTGGATTTTAGCGTGCAAAATTCAGGAGCAAGACCTACCAAAGACGCCGTTGGTATGCTCTGTTCATTTCCTGCCAATAGACATAATTAAAAAAAAATAAAAATCATCGCCTTATTCCAAGTGCCGCACCCTCAATGGACAATGGCGCAAAGAGGTATTCAAAATGTTTTTCTTGTAAGCTAGTCGTTATATGTATGCAATATTCAGCGCTTATTGCTATTGTGTATTGCTATTGCAACGACACCGCGCAACAATGCGATATGGACGGCACGCAAGAGTCAGTTTCAACACCTAAGAGGCTCTTGGTTTCCAGAAGTACACAAACAGAGTAATTACTTTTAGTATAATTTAAAGCGTTTGGCATGTTAAAAATGTCCTACTTATCCTAGCTCATCATCGAGCTACTGTAACCTTCAGCGGAAATTGAAGAACGCAGAAGAGCTTGTAAAAGAGTTAGTGCAGAAGCTGGCAGCAATGTACTAACGGAAAACCAACAGGAGCTTCTCGCACATCCTCGAAAAACGCGGAGGTATACAATAGATGATATATCTTCATCTATTGGGATATATGCAGCTGGGCCGCGCTGCTATAAACTACTACGAAAAAAACATTTCCCGTTGCGTTTTCCATCGACGCTCAGAAGGTGGGCATTAAAATTGAATGTAGATCCCGGTCTTCAGACGCACGCACTTTCATTCATGGAAAGCCATGAACTCAACATTGACGACAACTTGTGTGTGCTGTCGTTTGATGAGATGAAGTGCCGGGAAGAATGGGCATTTGATAGAATCGGCGATGCCATAGTTTCACCTAAGAGGCAGGTGCAAGTTGCTATGTGCGCCGATTAAAGGGGAGGTGGAAGCAACCTATATACTACGACTACGACACGAAAATGTCGGCGGAAGTCCTGATGCCAATAATCGCGCGTCTGTATGGCATTGGCTTCACAGTAGTGGCAGTCGTATGTATGTGATTTAGGTGTTGAAAACCAATCCTTTTTCTGACGAATGGGTGTTGATGTCAACAAAACCTATTTCGAACATCCGGCGGACAACAGCAAACCTATTTTTGGGTTTAGTGATGGGCCACATCTCATTAAACTGTTGAGAAACCATTTAATAGAAAATGGGTTCCTATTTAATGGGACTGTACTGAGCAAGTACGTAATTGAAGAGCTGCTGTCTCTATGCAAAAGCGACCTGACTATAACCAAGTCCCTTAATATCGACATGTTGAACGTCAGAGAGCCAGGTACTAAATACATTCAGCCCGATCGTGAACAAACATTTCCTTGGAATTTTTCTCTTCCTCCGAAATTCGGAATCGTGAAGCATGTTCGAAAAATTCCAGAGGAAATTTTCTATCGTGAGTGGCATTCCGATGGAAAGACTCGCGCATTTTTTCACTGTGATTTCCGTCAACAAATTGTGCGGGAAACAATTGTTATACTCAAAAATGTAAGTTTAATTTCAAATTTATTTTAATTTTACTGCAATAAATGTGTACTATTCAAGGTTGCAGACAACTAACAGCCAACAAATGGAAATTTTAATCGAGTTTGTGGAAAAATACCCGGACATCGCTAACGGTTTCACGCGACGAAGCCGGGCCATTTATAAGACTAGCACAATTACTGACAAGACTGATACAAGTGGTGGAGGACTGTTGTGACGATGGCATAAACATGGAATTAAACGAGCCCGCTACGTCCAACGTAAGCCGTAAACGCCCCAGGCAAACGCAAGACTTGTTGGACGAATCCAATAAATTACAGTCAGAGTATATTAGTGAACTAAAAACTGTAATGACTGATTTGGTTGCAAGCTGTAAGAAAACGTGCAGGGTAATTGAAAATCTGGCCTATCAATAAAAATTGATGTTGCAGGAAGCCAAGCGGCACAATTTGGAAATGGAAAAGATGAGAAAAGCTGAGCTGCACCGCAAATTAGAACTGAAACAGCAACTCATCGACATCGAAAAGATGGAGAATATGCGGATGCACTTTAAAGCTACGTATACACTGTAGAGAAAAATACGGAGAGCTAGAGAAAAATCTCGCCTAGAGAAGTCTAGACACTCAATAGAGCTCGTCACAGTCTCTACCCGAGATTTTTTAGTCGAGAGTTTTTCGTAGTGTATACACTTTTTTCATTGGCTCTACGAGAACTCTAGCTCTATTGAACACGTTCAGTTTAGAACTCTCGCATGCAGGTTTTCTTGATTATATGAATGCATAGTAGAGAATTTAACGATTTTTGAATGTTTTTGAAAACGTCATTTAAACTGAAAATTTTCAAAAGTTTTCGTGAGCGTAGAAATATCCACAAAGAAAAAATAATAAATAACGCAATGGCATCAGCGCCGAAGAAGCAACGGACCGACAATAACAGCGGGATCTGGACAAAGGAGAAAACGTTTAATCTGATCTCCATGTACGAGTCAAGTACTGACTTATGAGACAGCTCTAGTTCACTCTACGCAAACCGGTGGGTCCGTCCAGGCCCATTACATTACATGAATAACAAAGACTTTACTTATCATATACATAGCAATCACAAACAGAAGTTACAGTTGGAAATTGCCGAAAAATTGAACATTGGCGTAAAAGATGTGGCCGCAAAGTGGCACAATCTGCGGTGCCAATATAACGGCGAAATAAGAAAACTGAAACAAAAGAAAAGTGGATCTGGTTCTGGCGAGTTGTATGTTTCCCGTTGGGAGTTTTTCACTGCATTGCATTTTTAATCAAAAGCTGGGCAGTCCTGTAACACGATTTCAAATTTAGTGAGTAAATATTTACACTTGTATTGTGTACCCATACACATGTGTACGGTACAAGTAATTTATTTTATTTATTTAAATGCATATACACATATGTAACAAAAATATGGCATAAGTATAAACAAAGAGTCTAAATACGCGCGTATTGCCATGGAATTTCCCCTTCTAAGCTCAAGAAATATTCTTTAAAAATATTTTGAACACATTTTGCATCTTCGGAAGTATTCCCATGGTTTTCTCTGTGCATTGGCGGTATTTCTTCATTGACTTCGTTTCGCCAACTACCTCGAATAATTTCACCATCTACTTCGCGATCAAAATCGCTGCCCGTTGTGTAATTACTTGATTCGGTCATTAAAAAGTTATGTAAAGCTCCGACTGCTAGAACGATTTTCGTTGATTTTTCTTCATCTAAATGAATTGGTTTCAACAGTACACGAAATCGGACGGACATTACCCTAAAAAGGTTTTCCACAACTCGTCTCGCTCTAGAGAGCCTATAGTTAAAAATGCGTTCAGGACCACTCAAGTTACGGAACGGAAATGGTTTCATTATATAGGGCTTCAAAGCAAACGCATCATCTGCCACTACCACATATGGAACAGCCGGTCCATTTTCTGTCAATGGTCGTGCGGGTGGAATGTTGAGTGTATTCCGTGCTAAGGCGTTCGATAAACTACACTGCCTACACACTACACGGCCTTTACACCCAACATCCATGTAAAGTATTTTGTAATCTGCATCAGCAAGTGCCATAAGTACAATACTGTGCGTGCCTTTATAGTTATAAAACATGCTTCCGCTATTCGGTGGTGCAAACATGGTAACATGTTTTCCGTCTAGAGCGCCTAAACAATTCGGGAAGTTCCATTTTTTGTTGAATGCGTCGGCATGTTGCATCCATTCTTCGTCAGTGTTCGGCGCCTAAGTAAACTGAAATTTTTATTATTTGTAGGAAGAAAATGGGTTTGTGGATGTAAGCGGAGATAATTCCACTACGGAAAGCCTAGATATGCCAAAAGGATCATATAGAAAAAAATCTAAGGCCAACGTGGAAAATGATCAACTTTTAAATAACGCATTGAAGATATTGAACACTCCTGCTGACGATGTAATTGTTTTACAAATACCGTCGGCACCTTCTTTAATTTAGGAAGAATTTCAAAATCTTATTGATTAATCGTTGAAATTGTTAATATATGTACTTACTATACTTTCAAATATGGTTTAAAATACATACATATATATCTATAGGGTGTTTTTTTTAGAGGTTCGTTTTTCGAATAGAGATAAAACTGGCATTTTGTGGTCAAATCTGGCAACTCTAATGTCATTTATGTTCAGTTTGGTTTGCCATTTCATCATGAACAGGTTGACAAAAGAACAACGCTTGCAAATCGTGCAAATTTATTTCGAAAATAATGGTTCAGTTCGCGAAGTTTACCGCAAGCTCCGTCCATTTTATGGTCGACATAATCGTCCATCAGAGCAATTAATTCGGTTAACCATGGGTCGTTTTCGCACTACGTTTACTCTATGTGATAATACGCATCCGCAGAGACGTCGAACAGTGCGCACCGAAGAAACAATTGCCGCTGTAGAGCAAAATGTTGAAGAGGACCCGAATGAATCGATTCGCCACCGTGCACAGCAATTGGAGCTTTGTCCATCAACTTTATGGAAGATTTTGCGCAAAGATCTTGGCTTGCGACCTTACAAGATCCAGCTTGTGCAAGAATTAAAGCCGCGAGACCATGCAATGCGTCGTGATTTTGGTGTATGGGCCGAAAATGAGATTGATCTCGATGCTGATTTTCATCGCAAAATTTTGTTCAGTGATGAGGCTCATTTTTGGTTGAATGGCTACGTCAACAAGCAAAATTGCCGCATTTGGAGTGAAGAGAATCCACATGAGACCCTTGAGACGCCATTACATCCACAAAAACTGACTGTTTGGTGTGCTCTATGGGCTGGTGGAGTCATTGGGCCATACTTCTTCCGAAATAATGCTGGAGAGTCAGTTACCGTTAATGGAGACCGGTATAGAGCCATGATAACCGACTATTTTGTTCCCGAATTGGATGGGATGAGTTGTGGTTCCAACAAGACGGCGCTACATGCCACACAGCGCACGTCACAATCGATTTATTGAAGGAAACATTCGATGAGCGCATAATTTCGCGGAATGGACCTGTCAATTGGCCACCAGGATCGTGTGATTTGACACCATTGGATTATTTTCTTTGGGGATATGTGAAGTCGCTCGTCTACGCCAACAAACCAGAAACGTTATGGGACTTGTAAGCCAACATTCGTGGCGTTATTGCCGACATACGGCCCCAAATGCTCGAAAAAGTGGTTGAAAATTGGACCTGTAGAATTGGCTTTATTCGAGCCAGCCGCGGCGGCCACATGCCCGAAATCATATTTAAACATTAATGGCATAAAATTATCCTTCCAATAAAGCCAAATTGATGGACATTAAACGATTTTCTTGTGTTTTATTTCAATTCGAAGTTCTATACCTCTAAAAAAAACACCCTATATATGCAATAGATTGTTATGACAACAAAACCGTAGCAGATGCAATTTTTTTGATTTACAATTCGAAAAGGTGTAATGAAGCTTCAAAGTTAATATCTTCCATTTGTAATTACTTCTTTTGTTAGAGCAAAATTTTTTCGTGTTGGTGGCAAAGATTCTGTGAGTACTTCCAGCAAATATTTGAATGCGGGTTAGTTGACGCGAAAGTATTTTACAAATCTAAAGCAAACAATCAAATAGCATATTTGTTCTGAAATTTTAGATGTTAATACGTACAGCGTAGCTGGTAGTTCCAAAATATTGGATTTGTCTCGTATATTCCTTCGCACTAATCTCACATCTCTTTTTTTGCGATGAGATTTTTTCTTCAGCCGCTATAATAAACACTGCTCGGAACATTTTTGCAATTTTACTTAAATTACACTGATCAACAGCAAAATGGCTTTTCTGGTTCTGACATCAGTTCTAGGGTAAGTAGGGACCGCTGATTTCGAATCCGCAAACCGTTTTGAAAACTTAGTTTCCGTTTTCGCAAAAAATGGGCGTGTCACTTTTTCGGATTTTCCCTGACTTTTTTCACGTTTGGGATTGTAATTTCAAAACCAATAAACCGGTTGACATGATTTTCACTTTGTGTCATTTACAACACCTCACGGCTTCTTTTCCAATGTAATTTATTTGTATAAGTTTTAAAAATCTGCGGCAATTGGACCTCAAAGTCGGAAAATATGGAATTTCAAGGCGTTTTCTTTGATGTTAAAAAACAAACACATTTTTCGTAAATCAATTATCGAGTTATGTATAACAAGAAAGCGGAAACATGAAATTATACAACACAGCCAAATTTTTTGGCGTGAGTCCCATTCTCATCGAAATAATAGCAAAAATGTACCATAGTCATTTTCATAATTTTTGATACTACTTCCTTAAAAAATTAAGGGCCTCAAAATATGCTCTTTTATATATTCCATTCACTGTCTGGAATACAAGTGAAAAACAACAAAATTTTGAATTGCTTCAAACAAAACAAAATTAAAAACTTTGCATATTTTGAGGCTCTTACTTTTCAAAGGAAAAAAACGGAAATCTGTTGAAAATGACTTTGGTACATTTTTGCTATTATTTCGATGAGAATGGGACTCACGCCAAAAAATTTGGCTGTGTTGCATTACTTGATGTTTCCGCTTTCTTGTTATACATAACTCGATAATTGATTTACGAAAAATGTGTTTGTTTTTTAACATCAAAGAAAACGCCTTGAAATTCCATATTTTCCGACTTTGAGGTCCAATTGCCGCGGAATTTTAAAACCTATAAAAATAAATTGCATCGGAAATGAAACCGTGCGGTGTTGGTAATGCAACGAGGTGAAAATGATGTCAACCGGTTTATTGGTCTAGAAATTACAATCCCAAACGTGAAAAAAGTCAGGGAAAATCCGAAAAAGTGACACGCCCATTTTTTGCGAAAACGGAAACTAAGTTTTCAAAACGGTTTGCGGATTCGAAATCAGCGGTCCCTAATTACCCTAGAACTGATGTCAAACCCAGAAAAGCCGAAATTTGTTGCCCTGTGTTATTCATGATGCAATAATAAAAGGTGATGTACATTTTGACACGCCGGATTTGACACTCCCTTAGCTCAATGTCGTATTTCAGAAGAATGGAAAATGGGGAATAAAAAGAGGCCTTTTCAATAAAAAGTATTGAAACCACTACACAATTTAAGTAAGAAAAAGTCTCGGTTTTATAAGTGCAAAAAATATTTAACTTTGCAAAATCGCGCTATGGCATAAAAGCTGCGTTAAAAATATGCTGCTGTACGTTTCTAAGCTTCAAATTAAAATTTTGGAATAAAATATAAATATTTTCGCGAGATTTTATTTAAGTGCTTAATGCGAAAATGCATTCGTGCTTCAAAATAGAAATTTAACTTTTTCCTCTACTTCAACTTCATCACATTTTTTTTTGAATTATTAAAATAGTTTGTACCATGATACAAAAATATACAGGTAGTTTCAATGCGACAGATAAAAATAAAATTGACAATTGGAAAAAAATATTTGTTTACAAATTGTGCACTACTATTTTCATTTTTGCTACAGAGCTGCAATTTCACACAATTAGATTATGTAGTATATCATTCAGTTTCTGTATTTCTACTTTTTTTTCCACCCTTAAAATTTTATTTTTATTTGTCAAAAAAGCAAATTACTTTTAATTTTGCTAATTTGTATCATGGTACAAACCATGATACAAAAATATACAGGTAGTTTCAATGCGACAGATAAAAATAAAATTGACAATTGGAAAAAAATATTTGTTTACAAATTGTGTACTACTATTTTCATTTTTGCTACAGAGCTGCAATTTCACACAATTAGTTTATGTAGTATATCATTCAGTTTCTGTATTTCTTACTTTTTTTTTCACCCTTAAAATTTTATTTTTATTTGTCAAAAAAGCAAATGACTTTTAATTTTGCTCGATTGAATCTACCTGTATATTTTTGTATCATGGTTTGTACAATCGCCATTGGAACCGGCCGCAGTCCACACTAAGGTCTTTTTTCTTCCTTGATTTTTCAGATTGATTTTAGCATTAGAAATGATTTTGAAATTGCCACAACAGTTAGCGTAGGCGTATACGAATACGCAGGCCGCGCAACTCAGGACAGGGCAGCGCAGCGCAAATGAAAATATGTGAACTGCGTATACGAATCTCGTGAAATCAGCACACGTACGTGTTCCGTATTCATTCCATAAACCCAGCAATACGATAATATGTGTAATATCGGTGTAATATCGGCTGTTCACGCACTTTTTCAATTAGTTCTTCAATTTTTGCAAGACAATTTTGAATTTGAATTTGAGTTTGTTTACGAAAAATTCAAAACAAATAAACAAAAATTGGCCTAGTAATGCCCACTTTTTTTTTGGAGATTTGGAGATTGTAGCATTTTTAATACAATTATTTGTTTTTTACTTGTAAATAAATAGTATCCGCTTTAAGAAGCATTACTAATTTGCTAAGGGAGCGAATATTGTCAAATTAGAACGAGACGGCGTCCAATGTACATCACCTTTTATTATTGCATCATGGCCGATAGGGCTGATTATATTTTTACAAAACATCATCAATAATTTTCAATAGGTCGGCAAAAGGTTAAATTTGCGACGAAACTGTTTTCACATACTACTGTGTCCAAAAAATAAGGTGACATTTGAATTTAAACTGCGCGCGTCGAAGGATTTGGAGAATTATTTTTTTTTAGTCAACAGTCAACAAGGAATATTATTTGAACGTTATGCGTCGTTTGCGTAACGCTATCCGTCTAAAAAGGCCGGAATTGTGGAAAGACAATTCTTGGTTTTTACAACACGATAATGCGCCATCCCATACTGCACTCGTAATTCGTGATCATTTCGCCAAAAACTCAACCCATATCGTTCCGCAACCACCGTATTCACCTGATTTGGCGCCGTGCGACTTCTGGCTGTTCAGCAAGCTCAAAAGACGGCTCCGGGGACACCGTTTTGATGCGATAGATGAGATTCAAGCCGCAGCGAAGACGGAACTGAAGGCCATCCCGGAAAGTGACTACAATCAGTGTTTCGAAGATTGGAAAATCCGTTGGCATAAGTGCATTGCATCGGGAGGGGATTAATTTGAAGGGGATGAAATTTATTTGGAAGAATAAATAAATAATTTTCAAAATAAATGCAATGTCACCTTATTTTTTGGACACAGTAGTACATGTGCCAGCGCACTTAGAAGATGCGCGCAGCTTGGCCTGTGTAGCGATGTAGAACGATTTGTGAAATGCGCGGACTTGTTCAAAATAATCAACGACTGGTTTGATGTGTTCAATACACAAACCGTTGAGAAAGACGTCAGGCCCTTAAGTAAAGCTTTTGGGTTAGCGTTGGAGGAGCAGATATAAGCGATTCAACTCATGAACGGAGTTGTTTTAAACCTGTTCCCGGTGCGTGCTAGCGGTGCCTTTTTACGGTTCCAAAGAGGCATCTTAAACAACAACAATGCTCTACCACTTTTATAGGACCACTTAAAAACCCAATATGGGGTACATTTCATTATGACGAACAAGCTTAATCAGGACTGCCTGGAAAACGTCTTTAGTGCGATTCGGGCAAAAGGTGGGCTCCATGACCATCCATTAATTAATTTCGGAGGACGCCTTTAAAGAGCTTCTTACAGATTTTCCAATTGACTCTGAAGAATGTGAAGTACATATTAAAGGTAACTTTTAATTACGTACGCAAAAAGTAATCTTTACAAAAATTTCAGATTCCCATCGATGATATGTGTGAGGAATTCTCGCACATAAGTGATCTGGAGTACGATTGGTTAAACAATTTTGGAGGGTATTTAATCCACAACCTCAATTTAGCGTCATATGGATGTCGAACTGGGCTTAACCATCAAAATCGTTCATATACATACATATGTGGATTTACTTTCGGAAGGTGGTTTAATAAAACCAAATGTAGAGTTTATAGGTATTTTAGAGAAGTTAAATGAAATTTTTGTGCATACCAATGGCGATTATTTGGCAACCACTCCAAATTATATGTTAAATTTAATGTCTAAAGCATCACATATTAATGTAAGATCAGACATCAAAACACGTTTTTATGTAGAGAGGACGTATTTCAGAATTCGTTTTCTCAACCGCCACCGCAATGAAAAGAAGCAAAAAAATTCAAGTAAAAAAATGAAAAAAATTAATTATGTCTACATTTTCACACCAATAATAAAAAATATTTTTAATCCGTTGCATCTTTGATTATCCTTTTTATAAATGAAAGATTCTAGTACATAAACTGAATAATACTACTACATAAACTGATTGCTGTAAAATTGCAGCTCTGTAGCAAAAATGAAAATAGTAGTACAAAATTTGTAAACAAATATTTTTTTCCAATTGTCAATTTTATTTTATCTGTCGCATTGAAACTACCTGTATATTTTTGTATCATGGGAGGAACTCTCTCTTCATCGTACACTTATTTTCACAGTTAATGTAATTTTGCTGACAAATGTCAGAGTTCATAACACATCAGTGCTGTATAAAAAAATTTAAAAATAAATTGTTGTTTGAAAATACGTTCTGCACCAAAACCGACACTAAAAACGCAACTATATTCCAAGGAAAACGTGCTGTCTCTGAAAAAAAACGCACGGCAATGCAGTTTCTATGTTCTAACATAAAATACATTACGAAAATGTATATTTCTGGAGTACTAAAAGTAAATTTTAAATTTAACGACAACGAAAATAAAGGTTAATCGAACTGACACAAATAAATTGACACATGGACCTGGTACACTTTATTGATTTCACTATGAAACAGAGTTACTAGGGTTGCGTGTACGCTGGAAATTTAGTACCTTTTTCCATGCATACCATACGTTTGATGATACGTTACGTGAAAAGGTGCTAAATCCACTTTTTCAAATATTACAGGAAAAACAAAAACTAAGTAAAAATAATTTATATTTATTTACCATACATAATAGTTTTATTTATTTAAGTAATGTTGCTAAATTTTTGCCTTGGAGTAATGAAGAGATTGTGAAGAAATAAAAAAACATGTTCCGCCGACTTGTGACTTAACACATTTTCTGCCGTTAGTTTTAATTTGTGCACTGGACTTTTTGCTGTTGAAGACAGTAACATAACTACAGCTTTTCAATCTCAAAATGAGAATATGTTAATTCATAATGAGAATGCGTTAAATCATAATGAGAAATATAAATACATAATGGGAATACGTAAATTCAAAATGAGAAAAGACAAATTCAATTTGGGAATGCGTAAATTCAAAATGAGAATATTTTTTCCACTTGTTCTTGGTTTGGTTTTTTTTCTTTTCTGAGTAACCGATTTGTGAATTTACAAATTCGTTAATAAATTATCGGCAGTCAAAAACAGTAAGCTGGACAAGACTAGGGATGGCAGAAACAAAAATTTAATCGATTAATTAATCATATGATTAATCGCAAGACAAAAAAAAAATTGCAAATAATTGCAATTAATTTAAAATAATCGATTAATAATTTATTTATTTAAATATATTCAAATCATTTTGTTAAATTGCACAATACTTATTTTTGAAAAATGTGGAATTGAGCTTAAATAAAATAAAACAAGTGTTGTTGGAGTTAATAAAAATTATTTATTGTTCAACCAAGTGTGCAGAAACAATAATTTTGATAATCGTTTTGTTGTTAAACAGTTGCGTTTTTCGGTAGCCGTTGCAACAGCTTTTGAAAAGAGGCGCTCTGCTGGAACTGAAGTACCAACTAAATGGCAATATTTTTTTGAAAGCGCGTAAAGTTTTGGGTATACTGTTTTCATTTCGTCCCAAGCATTAATAATGTTTCGGTTTAATTCTAAGACTTGATAATTTAAATAAAAACTCATCTCATCTTGTGGGTGAGCACAATCGCCTACTTCCTCCTTCTTTTGTGCACTAGAGTTTTATGAAGAGCCCAAAGATCAAACTCATTCTCTAACGACTCCACTGACGATTCGCTACCCGTTTCTATGGCATCATCTGCAACCAGTGGCGTCCCCAGGATTTCGGGAAGGGGGGGGATATTCAAAAAAATTCAGTTTAACGCCATTTTTATACTTTAATTTTTGCGTATTATTTTTAATACATGTTGCATAAAATTGTACATATGCACATACATACATATATGCATACATATGTACATATGACACGTATTTTTAGGTCATAAAATCCCAACTAAAAAATTCAAGTTTGTTTTAAGTTATGAAATTTTGAAAACTTCTTCTAGTAGAATTACGAAAAACTCAAAAGACCTATTTTAAAAAGCATAACACACCAGCTATGTAAAATAAATCCAAAAAATAAAATATTAAAATGTATGACGTTCCGAAATTTAATTATGATATAGGTGAACATGTTTTCCATGTTTACACACAATTCACCAAAAAAATGTACCTGCATTTTTGTCAAATTTCAACAGCTAATGCATGGTTGGCATGAAGCCTGTGTTTGACTACTACTTTGGTAAATAGTCGATACTTTTGGGAACACTGAAAATACAACTATTCTGCGAGAACAAGTGCAATACTGATTTTTGTATTCATTTATTCTTAACCTTTCTGCAGGCATCCGGTTCTGGCCAGACCACATCGAACTTCGGATCCACTTTAGTAATGTTGTAGTTAAGCTATCGATCTCATATTTCATGATATCCTCAACTGATACATTCTAAGTACAAAAACCATGGCCTCGCCAGACCATGGAATTTTCATAAAAATTTGCCAGTTAGTTACAATTTTTGTTGCTATTTCCCACGTAATTATTGTCAGAATGCACAGTGATTCGACTCCATACAACCGTGGTCCGTTCATAAAATTTTGTATACTAGTTAATCATAGTCTGCTGAATTGACTGCTTAAACTGACTGCAATGCCTGAGACTTAAATTTGCAAATTTTGTCATTTAATCGGTAACGTCAACATTGATAATTCCAAAGAGTAACAGAAATTGTCTTAGGACCCTTTAGTTTTGCAAAAAACGAGGATAATAGGCGTATGTTTCGCATTTGTGCAGATTTTTTCATTTTTCATGTTGATTGCATACTTTTAGGGACGACGAAATAAATTTTGTCAAAAAAGATGTGTTTAGACCACTTTTCAAATTGAATTATTTTCTGAAATCGGAAGATATCGAAGCATGTAATTACATTATCCGACAAAGAAAGAAGTCTTAAAATACAAAAATCCAGGAACATACTTTCACATACTTTTAAGATATTTTCCTCTAAGTTTAGCCAATTTTCAGATTTTTAATTTAGAAAAATATTTTTGATTAAAAGTGAAGTAAAAGCCTCAACTTTGCAAATTTTGAGAAAATATTAAAAGCGAAAATAGCCACATTATTTCTTAATCTATATTGAAGGTTTTAGCAACTTCTTGGTAATCATGTATTTTTATAATATTTTTTACTCAATAGACTAAAAAACAGAAAATATGTGTTTACATTTTTTTATGAAAAAAGTTTCAACTTTGAGCCGCTTTTGCACAGAAACTAATTAATTTTTACACAGATTTTTTTGGGTTTTCTTAGTTGGAGTTTTACCTTTCAATTGACATCAAAATCGTTAAATTCTGAGGCTATAAATTTTTTGAATTTTGTCTATGGAACGAATCACTGTGGAATGGCTTAAAACATTTTTTCGTTTGTTCCTTATTCAGTCCTTTACGGAGCATAGGACTTCAGCTAGGCTTTTCCATCTGACTCGATTTGAAACCCTCATTTCGTGCCATCCCATGTAATCGTGACATACGTTAGTTGGCGCAAAATCTACCTGATCCAAGTAATTTTCTCTCGCCTTGGCTTTTATTTTCTTTTGGGTTAGTAAATTATTGTTTTCGTTGGAAAATATTGTCTGAACATATTCAAAATTAATATTTATCCATTGTACTCATGGCTATGTTCGTGTTTTGGTGTCAATTCAATTACATTCCAGATGTGAAGGAAGTATTTGTTGTCTTGTCGTTCCGGTTTTAATCAATTGGATTGTTTTCTGTGGCAGAGATGGAAGGAAGGGAAGGCTGTTTTGAGGATTAGACTTGGTTTTTAAACCTCGACACTGGAGTAAAAATCAGAGAGGACAATTTCTCTGAAAAAATTGCCTAAGCAATAGCGGAAACCAATGCTTAAGAGCAATAAAATTAAGATATTAATTAATTTGCTGCTAGAAGTAATATTTGGCCCTGAACAAAACGAAGCTTCTGATACTGATAGAAAAAATGGTCGTTTAAATAGTTCAATGTGAAGATAGCGACGACGAAGGCGACAAAGAAAACGGCCAGTTCAACCTGAACAATAACATGTTGAGCATGTTCTGCATGTTTTTCTTGGCAAAGCAGTTCAGCATTGTCAACAGTTCAAGGAATCCAATGCCCAATGTAAAATCTCAATGTTTTTGACGCATGTAACTGAATTATATCGTTGCAATAATTGCATTGGTCAAGCAGTTGAAGCAGATTTACATTTATAAAATTTCTTTCTTTTCCTTTTTTTTGGATTTCAAAATTAATTCATTGAAGTTGAAACTAGCTAGTTACTTAATTATTCTAGTATATTTGTACCGTTTTACGTAAATAAAATGTAGGCAAGCAAAACAAATCAATGTGTTCACACTTTCTGGTTTTTTTATATCCTTAACAACAATCCTCAACTATCCTCTTGTTTACATCATGGTCCGGCCAGATCATGGGAGCTACTACTAGGTTTTAAGTGGGTGATCACAGAACAGGTAACGCAAATAATAAAAATATTTGCAGAATTCCATATTGTTACATCAAATTGGATAAATGAATTTATCCACCAAGGGGGGGGATCCATCCCCCTAATCCCCCCCCCTGGGGACGCCACTGTCTGCAACTGTTATTTCAGTACGTAAAAACTTTATAACTGAGGCCAGCGCTAATGAATCTTTAAAATGTTGAATTTTGGGTCGAGTAATGTTGATGAAGCTAGCAAAAAGGAATATTCGATGGAGCCAAATCTACGTTCGAACTGTTTTAGCACGGCATCTTTTAGCTTTTGGGCGACTGGCTGTTTAACTAGTACTCTAACTATTTGTTCGCGACCACAGTGCATTAATGGAATAACCTGGCTTAACGTTGCGCGTTGTTCGCCACTTAGTTGTACAGTCATTGCTTCTAAAGGTCGCAATATAGGTACTTAGAATTTCCGTTATATCATCTTTTTCTTTTGATGTTATCATTATCGGTGCGTCCGAATAATTAAGCAATATTTGGCTGATATATGAACCTAGTTCGACAAACCGTTCGAGCATATAGTAGGTAGAATTCCATCTTGTTTTTACGTCTAGTATTGGTTTGAGCATTTCGCCTTCACTACCAGCAGAAATTTGCATTTTTCGAAGATCATCATTAGCTTTAACACTTTTTTTTAAGCCACTTAACGATTTGTCTACATTTAACAATAATTGTTTCTGCTTCAGGAATGTTCAGTGAGTTTTCACATTCAAGTGAGTTTTCTGCCAAATGTATCATGCACTGCTTTTACAATGTTTGCAGCGTTGTCGGTCACTACAGCCATTACCTGATTTTCATCAATAGAAAAGTCTTTCAGAGCAGCAATGAGAACCTCTGAAATGTGTGATGCTGTATGCGCTTCTGTTAATTTATAAACGCCAATAGTTCCATTAAACTGCTTAGTACCATTTAAACCATGGATGGTAACACCAAGCATGCTATTATTTCCACATCCGTCCAGATACGTATCTGTCGTCACGCTCAAATATGTAAGGCTTTTAAGCATCACTACACATTTTTCCTTTTCTACATCATACATTTTTTCAATTTGCGTTTTAATTGTGTTTCTTGTTGGGACCTTATATAAAGGAAAATGTTGCTTGATGAAATTCAAAAAGCCTTTACCTTTAACAAATGTAAACAAAAGGGGTCATTAATTCTCAATTTATTTCATTATGTATTTTAAAATACCTTCAACGAAGTCAAAAGGCAGATTATCTATGATAACCATTTCCACGATGCCATTCGTCAGCTTTTGGCTCTTTGAGCCGTTCAACGAAAAGTTTTCGATGTTTTTAAAAGCTTTAGAAATGAGCGGTTGTGGAATTTTGTTGTTAAGGCTAGGCTGCTCAGGCAAACTATTTTCATTTGCTTTCTTGTTGCTGCAACTTGGCTTTTCAATGACAGTTTCTCTGCTCTCATCACTAAGGCTTGTTGTCCTTACTCTTTGCACTCTATGTATGAAAATTTGTCAAATATAGTACCGGCGAATATTTGTATAGCTTACCATCAATTTGGATGCTTCTGTTGCATGCTTCAATTTTAAATGCTGCGACATATTTGTGGTGTTGTTTGAAAATTTCAAACGTTTGCTGCACAGTTCGCATTTTACGCACTTGTCGTTGATTTTGATGAAATATTTCCAAACTTCGGTGCCATTTTTTTACCGGTGCCATTTTTCTTCAAAGAATCAAAAGCAGCTGGTAAAAGCACGTCCGAACCACACAGTTTTTACGCAGAAAAATAACTGTTTCAATTTGAAGCGTCATCAGGGTGTCTTTTTTCTTCATTTGCATGGTTGCATTTTCAATGCTACAGGTTAAACTATTTTTGTGGTGAATTTAGTGTAAACTGAGCTTACACTATGTATATGAATATGTTGTGTTGCCAACATTCAGTTTTGTGGATATTAAACCACGTCTACATCAGTGCATATCGCAATTGTCTACAGCGTTTACATTCATTTGCTACTAATTCGACTAATTTTGCCCGCCTTGCGGCAACTTAGATTTTTTATAGAATATATTAAATTTCAAAATGTAATTAATTATTTTGCTATTAATCGATTAATACTCGATTAATCAGAAGGAGTGTTACGATACAATTAAATCGAAAATTATACAAAAATAATCGATTATTTTAATCAAATGATTAATCGCTGCCATCCCTAGACAAGACAATTGTGCAAGCATTTGTTCCACACACAATGTGTGGAAAATTTGGAAGTTGGTGTGTCCAGATGCCCTATTTGCAGAGCAGATATCATTGGTAAGAAATAGTATGCATTCGTTTACAATAAAAAAAATTGCTGAATGTAATTTTTTTACAGCCAAGCAGGATTACATTCGGAAAACATACTAGAAAAATACGGAGCAAGATCGGAGCCGGTTGGTGCTTGCAGCTACTCGGGGAGAAGATTGGGTGGACCTTGCTTCTTCGCTAGGTGTAAACTATAAAACAGCTCATCGCTGGATTACGAGTGGCTCTGATAGAATGCAGCCTAGAGGGGGGCCCAGAGGAAAAAAGTTGGCCGAGGTGCATATAGATGCACTGATATAATGGCTCGAAAAGGACTGCAGTTTAAGTCTAAAGCAAATGGCAGAAAAAATACGGCAACATTTTAATATTGTGGTCACAACAACGACCGTTGGAAACCATTTTGAGGCCAGGATGTACAGCCTCAAGAATGTCCACACAATGCCGACCATTATGAATTCCCAAGCAAATAAGGAAATACGAGCGGAATACATACAAAAGCTCAAGCTCAGGAAAAGCTTCCTTTTCCCAATTTGAATTTACGCATTCTCAATTTGAATTTTCCTTTTCTCATTTTGAATTTACGTATTCCCATTATGAATTCATAGTTCTCATTTTGAATTTACGTATTTCCATTATGTATTTATATTTCTCATTATGAATTTGGTATTTTGGATTTTTTCGCAAGTAGCTGGTATCGGACATGTAATTTACGTTCGAAACTTAATTTTGGCAGAAATATGAGCATTTTTATACTTTTTGCAAAGGAAAAGATACCTTTTAAAATGTTTCTATGTATTGTAAAAAACTGTATACTTTTCATAAGCACCTCAAATTTTTGCCGTTTGACATTGACATCCCATAATACATGAAAAGTATTCTCCCTATCTGGCACAAGATTTATCTGGCATACCTTGTCATTGTACCATGGTCGAAACAAAAAATTCAGTTGTTTTGATTGGTTGGTTGGTTTTGGTTGAATTTTATTTAAGCAAGCGTTTTCGTCCAAGGTTAATAGAATTTTATAGAATATAGAATATTTTATAAATCTAGGTTTTCGTCTGTCTCAAAAAAAAATCAAGCAATTTTCTAAACGAAAGAAAAAAGTAGGGGACAGTGGGGAGTTTTGAAGCATGGGGAGTTGCGAAGCACGGCCATAGATGTCGCTTAGTAGTAGTTTTGATAGCTCTTACCTACTGTCAACATTTTTTAACCTAAAATCTCAGTTTTGTACTAGCACTCGTCTCGATAGCACACTTTTTTTGTATCTATCCAGACAGTGTGTTGAACATTTTGTGCGAAAAGTTTTTTTGAGCATTCGTGTTAGTGGAATTTTCGTAACATTTTCAAGCGAATCGAAAAGGTGAGTACAAACAAAATAATGAGCAATGATTAGGCTTTTAACGTTCAAAAGGATTTATGCAAAAACATTCGATGTGTTACTGACGCGGTGGCATTTTTAAAATAGTAGCGAATGGGGAGAATTGAAGCACATCTAGTGGGGAGATGTGAAGCACGTCAAATATTACAGATGTCAACCTGAAATCTATTTTACATGCGTATGCGCATTATTTGTCAAAAAATTCGAATGTTTAGTACAATTCCAAGGATTTTTTTCAACGAATTGTTTTTTGCATCGCGTTTTCGAACGAGTTTTTGTGTTTTTTCAGTCAATATGCCCCGTTATAAGTATAGTGCGAAAAAGAAGCCAGCGATTGATGTTGATGCCATGGTGGCTGCCATCAAAGAGGTGATGATTGACAAGAAATCGCAACGCTCCGTTGCCAAAGCGTACAACATCAATGATACCAAACTGCATCGCTATATTTTCGAGCTGAAAAGTAAAAACATAGATCCCACAAACGTCACGAATGAACAATTGGCCGATTTTGTAACCAAAAAATCTAGCATGACTCGTGGAAGAACGGTTTGTTATTTTGTCTCCATTATTTTTTTCGTAATTTTATGTTCATGTTTTTTTTGGGGGCAGATTTTCAACGTTGAACAAGAGAAAGAGCTGATGGAATACCTCCGTCATTCCACCGCCATATATTATGGATTGACTATCCATGAGTTGGTAACAATGGCCTACGAGTTCGCAAAAAAGTTGGGCGTTCGATATCCTCCAGAATGGGATGTTCATGGCCAAGCATCGAAGGACTGGTATTATGCATTTATGCATCGCCATCCGAATCTTTCTCTCCGAACGCTGGAGCACAGCAGTGCCAATCGTGCTAAGGCCTTCTGCGCCGAAAATGTCAATGCATTTTTTGCAAATCTTCATGTTGCCATGTTCCAAAGTGGGATAAGCTACGATCCAGATCGCATCTGGAACATGGATGAGACAGGATGCCCCACAGTAGCAACCAAAACAGTAAAAGTCATCGCAGAGAAGGGGAAAAAAAGAGTGGGCCAAAAAACTTCCGCCGAGAGAGGCACAAATGTTACATTGGCGCTTGCTGTGAATGCGGCAGGACAATCCATTCACCCTTTTTTTATTTTTCCGAGGAAAAACATGCAAAACTCATGGATGACCAAAGCTTCTCAAGGTACTGTCGGTGTGGCAAACGAATCGGGATGGATGGATTCAAAGACATTCGTCAAGTACATGGCTCATTTTATGATGAAATCGCACTCTTCATTGCAGTTTTATGATATTGTCACTATTGCTGAACAATGTCTCGATGCGTGTGTGACGCGAAAGAATATAAAGAGTGGATTTAAGGTCACGGGAATTTGTGAATATAATCCTGCTGTTTTCACTGCTGAAGATTTTGTTGCTGCCGAACTAAGCGACCAAAATAAGGCCATTGAAGATGAGGGCGATGAGCAACGCGTTGTAATGGTTAGTGCGGATGTGATTGAAACAGTTGAGCATGAAGAAGTGACAATATCTGCTTCTGAAATAGCCAGTACATCAGGTGCATCATCGACGCCAAGCACATTTGGCGCATCCATTCGCCGTGCATTGAAAGAAGTTAGCCCCATAAAGCGTGTCACTCCGGCAAAGAAATCCAATCGAGGTCGCAAGCCAATGACAACCACCATATTGACTTCGCCAGAAAATGTGGCCAACTTACGTCAGAAAGCTGAAGAAAAACAAGGCAAAGAGGCAAAGAAGAATCAAAAGAAGATGGAAAAAACAGTCAAACCACCGGCAGCAAAGCGTAATCGTCGCAAATTTTCAGCCCCACCGCAAATGGAATCTGACTCTGAAGAAGAAAACTTCTGCACCATCTGTAAAGGTCCCATGCCGAAAAAATTGACAAAAAACAACGCAATTCATTGCAATGGATGCGGCCGAGCAGTCCATTTGAAGTGTGCTCGTATATTGGCCGACGGTTATACTTGCGTTCATTGCGAATCGGAATGATTGAGCAACTTGTCATTTTTCACATTTTTTAAACAAAAGTTTAATTTTTGTTCCATTTTCTCAACTCTAATACATAAGAAACCTAATTAATAGTCATTCTTTTTTCCGATCCCAATAAAGATTTTTCACCAAAAAAGGTAATTTTCTGCGATTTTTAGTCGTGCTTCACAACTCCCCACAATTTTTGAATACTCCGAAAACCAGTTTTTTGGGCCAACAGACAAAAATTGTCGATTATTTTTGATTTTATGCATATCCATCAACTAGGAAGTGTATTGAGAGAACGTGAAAAAAATTAATTTTGTGATAGTTTTAACCCCCCAAAAAAACGTGCTTCAAAACTCCCCACTCTCCCCTAGTTACAATTTTTGGCTTAGGTTTTTCCCCAGGTTTTTTCTTTTTGTGTCCAATACCGAAAAGTATAGCCGCTATGGCTCAGATGACGTCGGGTACGGCGGTGGCGTCATCGACAGACAGATTCGAGAATTTTGTGAACAACTGTTGAATAATTGAATAGGAGGTAAATGTTACCAAAGCTGTGGCCAACGAAGTAGGAAAATTTTCCCAAAATAAAAGAGCAATTGATG
Organism: Melieria crassipennis; assembly: GCA_963668005.1. Taxonomy (NCBI): domain Eukaryota; kingdom Metazoa; phylum Arthropoda; class Insecta; order Diptera; family Ulidiidae; genus Melieria; species Melieria crassipennis. Next base: position 30,534,853 of record OY764963.1, on the reverse strand, counting down.
AGCATGTTCGGCTTCCTCAAAATGTAATAGAAATTTATGATTTTGAAATCTGGGGTGGAAATACTAACTCGACTCTGGCCAAGGCAGATCATATACATATGTATGTAGTAACTAGGTTTGCCACCCGCCCTCCATTCTGGAGGACAGTCCTCCAAATTACTCAAATGTCCTCCGTCCTCCAAAGAGGGTAAAATGTCCCCCGCAAACACGAAACATGTAGATTTTACTATTTCCTTTGTTAACAAACATGAAATGCATCATTTTTTCTAAAAACGTTTTTATCTAATTATTAATTGATCTCATTATTATGAATTTTATGATCTCATTAAATGCAATATAAAATATTTATTTATTTATAAATAAAATATTTATTTAAAAGTAAATAGTCTTTGAATAAGACATATTTATGTAAATTATTTATTTTTTTTTTTATTTTTTTCGTACTTATGTTTTTATGCTTACTTGTTTTGTTATGTTCATGTTTAAATGTTAACGTTTTTTCTAAGCTTTTTCTGTACACATATCGTTACCTTAATATAGAAAGGCCCCAACTACATTTTTCAAAATCGACTTTTTTGCAGATTTCGGTAAGTCACTCTCTAATACATATTTTAGGAAAACATGTTTGTGCTGCGATTGAAATTAACGGAAATACGTAAATGCAAATAAAAAGGGCCCTAACTTAGTTTAGCAATTTTTGAAAAACAAAAGGCCCCAATTCACTTTGCAGTATGTAAGTAGGCACTGAATGTTTAAAATGTTGTAATCACAAATTTTCTATATATGTATATCGAAGTAGTATACAAATGGTTTATATGCGCTGAAAAATTGAGTTAAAAGATAGTATACAGAAGCACGTAAAAGTCTTTCATCGACTTACAATAATAATAATAACTAGTGGTAACTCCCGAAATTCGGGTATAATCAAAAAACTACTACTACTAATGTATATTTTTTGCATTATAGTACTTCTTGAAATCCTACATTCGCCGCCTGCGTTCACATGGGCTTTTTTGTAAAACTTGAATTGGACTCTTAAGTATAACGAAAGAATAATAATGATCAAAACAAAACATAAAAATGCAAAATTTGGGACATAGCAACCACTGTTGCCAACTTAGTGCTTTTCGCACTAAATTTAGTGATTTTTGAAAATTTTCTGAAATAGAAAAGTTGGCAACCGTGCTCTCACCACATGCGTGTGCGGAACGTGTGGGTTCCATGCACGATTTTGATTGTTTGCTTATTCCCATCTTCTCGCTCAAGCGCACAGCTTTCTGATTGGATTTGATAAACGTAAAGAGCAATGCTGTTGGAAATTGGGAAATTAATGCAACTTTCGATGCAAATATCTCCCGATAGGCTTTAGCAATCTACATTTTGTGCAAATATGCTCATCAAGAGCTTTAAGGGGCACAACTAGTTTGACCGCCTGAAAAAAGGAGATTTTTGTGAATTTTGAATTTTGTGAAGTATTGCATCTAGGCTTGCCACCTTTTTAAAATGGCTGTGGAGGACACCAAAAAATACTATAAGCAATCATATATTTATAGTAATGTCCGACCGAATATTCGGTTTCGGTTTCGGCCCAAATAAGTGGTTTCGGTTTCAATTTCGGCCAAAAAATGGCCGAACGGCCGAAACCGAAACTTTCTGGAATATTTTTTAAATTTTATTGTTTAGCGATTGAACAGATACTTAGTTAGTGCAGCCGAGCAGATACATATATAGTGAAAGGATGATGCACCAATGTAAATAAACTTATTTTTTAGAATATAATATTACATTATTTAATTTGAATATTAGCGATTAAGGTACGGAAAGGTGATTTTTTTATGTTTATGTTTTTAAAAAAATAATTAATTATTTTTATTAATAAGTATTTATTTATGTTATGCTATGTTTGTTTGTTCTTTATTTACTTAAAGTAAAATTCGTTTGTTGAAAAATGGTGATTTTGATGTGGTGATTTTTAGTTCAACTAGAAAGTTTCGGTTTCGGCCCAAAAAAGTGGTTTCGGTCGGACACTAATTTTTAGTTTTCGAGATCGAGTGTACATGCATTTGAACTTTGATATACATACATACATATATAGTAGGTACATATGTATACAGAAAAAGCTCCCAAAAATGTTAACGTTTAAACACAAAGATAACAAAACAAGTAAGCATAAAAACATAAATACGAAAACAATTAAAAAATAAATGAATAAATTCATTTACATAAATCCATATCGCACACCCACTTCAAAAGTGACACAACTCAACATTTTTAATTTTCGGTTTTATGTGTTAATCCTGCATGCACAATGCATCTATCTACCAATAAGCAAAAGCTCAGTATATTTTGTTGTTGTTAACTGTTGCAAAAATACAGTTAGGTCTCTCTTTATGTCAGAAGTTTGATGCTATTTGATCGCTGAAGCTCAATGCAAAAGTGTCCTAACTCAAATTGTGACACTTTTGACGAAATACATTTTTTGTTGAAGTTCATTTTAAGTAAAGTTGTGACAATTTTAGTATATATTTTCAAATAAAAAAATTAATTTCGAATTCTCAAAATTTTTCTTTCGACTTTTTAACTGTAATTTATAATTATAAAACTCAGCGAAAGTGACATAACTTAACATAATTCCGTAATTATTGAATTAAAATATTATCAAAACAGTCACAACTCAAAATTTTGGATTTTCTAGTGTAAAATTAAAAAAAAAATTCTTGTAACTTATCCTAAAGCATAATCTGTAAGGATTTTCTACTGAACGGTCTATACGTTATTTTAAAAAAATGTTTATTTACCTCAAAAACAGTTTTTTGCGTTTCCTGAAAAACCAACAATTTTGAGTTGTGTCACTTTTGTAGTGCGTGTGCGATATATGTGCTTTTCAAAGACTATTTGCTTTTAAGTAAATATTTGTCATTGCTCTTTACTGCTTTAATCAGGCTTATATTGCATTTAATGATATCATAAAATTAATAATAATAATGATCAATTAATATTGAGATCAAAACAAAAAATATAGATTTTTATCGAAATAAATATCAATAAGTTAAGGCTGCTTTTATACGAAACATTGTTAATTTCAACTCAGATTATTATGATGCATTTCGTGTTTGCTACCAAAGGAAATTGTAAAATCGACATGTTTCGTGTTCGTGGAGGACATTTTACCCTCTTTGGAGGACGGAGGACATTTGAGTAATTTGGAGGACTGTCCTCCACAATGGAGGACGGGTGGCAAGCCTAATTGCATCGAATGTTTGAAAATTTTGCAGATATATTTATGCATAAATAATGAATGCAAAGTAATTTTTTCAAATGAAAATATTCGATTTTCAGCAAGTTATCCACCATCTCCTGAGTCTTCAAAAAAAAAAAACGTTCTCCCACTGCTGCAGTGATTGTAGCCTTCGCAGTGCCTGAAATCAAAAAAATCAAAAATTTTACTTAACTAGGTTATATTTCCTATACAATGACCCTCGGTTGTAAAAAAAAATAAAATGCAACAAAATGGCGGTTTTTTGAAAAAAAAAATTAAATTTTTGCTGAAAAATCTGATGGTTTCTGGCCTGGCATAATTATACTTTTCATCCTATCATTAAACTGGAGGGTCATTGTATGGAAAAACAAATACACAATAAGCTAAAAAAAGACCCGAGTCGATCGGATGATTTGTTTTCAAGTTACAGCTGCAGCAAATTTGAAAAATTTAGTTTTGAGAAAAACGCGTTTAACAATAACTCAGGTACGGCCGTCAAGTAACGCGCCATTCTAAATAATGAGCCATTCTGCTATGTAGAAGGCTGTAACTCAGAAACTATTTAAGATTTTCACTTAAGATTTTAATATGTTATTTTTAAAGGTATAAATTATCGAAAAATGCAAAAACAAATAAAACGAAATTTTCAAAATTTCAAACTAGTTGTGCCTCTTAAAATGATGTATCATATGATATTGTACGATGTGTGGATAGCGAGATCTCAGCGCCCTTATTCAAATAAATATATAGATAATTGACTAGCCCGACAGCCCGATTACGAGACTAAGGCCTAGCTACCCGCAACCATCCGTGTTGTGCGTGCGAATTTGTACAGGGTTGGAAGGGACCTACAGTTTTATGCCGATTCTGAACGGCGAGTTGGGAGATTTTTCATAGGAAATTTTACTCTCAGAGGTTTGCCATTTACTGCGGAGAGGACAGTTGCCGAAAGAAAAAAATTTTTTTCATTTTTTTCGGTGTAAGCAGCAACGGAGTCTTGAACCTGGGTTCGAACGTCGCATTTGACTCGCGGCCCAACGCACTAGCCAGCTGAGCTACGGCGGCTGCTGGTGTGGGTATTTGGTATACAAATAACAAAAAAACATGAATAATATTTCCAAAATAATATTTGTTCATGTTATTGAAAACTACTTTCGAATTTGTTCAGTAAGTCGAAATCATATCTACATTGCACAGTTATTCGACTCCATACAACCGCTGCACAAAATTAGAAGGAGTGGTCTGTTCTTCATAAAATTTGGTATACCAGTTAAGCATGGTCTGCTGAATTGAAATCTCCATTTTGTTTTCTTAAACTTTTGTAGTTTGCCAATGCCTGAGACTTAAATTTTAAATTTTCGTAATTTTTGGAGAGCTATAGCACCAAGTGTGTTGGCTAGAGTTTTCAGATTTTACACTTAATCGATAACGTCAACATTGATAATTCCAAAGAGTAACAGACATTTTCTTAGGACCCTCTGGTTTTGAAATAAAAACGTTAAAAATAGATGTATGTTTTTTTCATGCTGATTGCATACTTTTAGGGATGAAAAAAATTAATTTTGTCGAAAAATAGTTGTTTAGACCAATTTTCAAATAGAATTATTTTGTGAGATCGGAAGATATCATAGGATGTAATTAAATTATTTAACAAAGAAAGAATGCTGCTTAAAATAAATTAGAAAAATCCAGCAACATACTTTCACTTAGACTTTTTAGATATTTTCCTTTAAGTTTTGCCAATTTTCAGATTTTTAATTTAGAAAAATATTTTGAATTAAAAATGAAGTGGAAGCCTAAAATTTTGAGAAAACATTAAAAGCGAAAATGACCACATCATTTCTTCTTCTATATTGAAAGTTTTAGCAAGTTCTTGGTAACCATGTATTTTTACAATGTTTTTTTACTCAATAGACTAATAAACAGAAAATATGTGTTTACATTTTTTTGTGAAAAAAGTTTCAACTTTGAGCCGGTTGCACACACACTAATTAATTTTTTGCACAGATTTTTTGGGGTTTTCTTAGTTGGAGTTTTACCTTTCAAATGACATCAAAATTCTGAGACTATAATTGTTTTGATTTTTGTCTATGGAACGAATAACTGTGCATTGGTTAAATACCCTGGCAGATATTGAACATGAATATCAAAAAAATCACCCGGGTGGGTATAAGGAAAGCGAAGGTTAAATCAAATCTCAAGTAGATTTTGGCTGATTTATGATGAATTACCGCCAGGTTTTGATGGAATCTGTGGTGAGCACGGATTTCAGTTGGCTCATGAACTCTGTCGGGGTAAACGATCATCACCATAAACTTGGTTCATCAAGTGAACCAACTTTAAAGCAAAACTTAATATTTGCTCTTTGCAAATTAGCATCGAATTTGTGTACCAGTGACAAAAACATACTTTTACTTCGGACGCAATAACTTCGCTTACAGTAAACCAAATTTCATACATTTTCCAATGCACTATGTCACATGGGTGGCACGACCACAAAATGTGCTCTTTGAAAACTGCAGTTTACTTTAAAAAGGATGGCAACAAAATTTTTTTTTTTAAATACCACCCATGACCAAGTTCTGGCTACGCCCCTGGCTGAGACCACCAAATTCAAACCAAATATGGTCAACTGCGCGGTTTATTTCCAGCCGATAATGACAAGTTCCCAATTTCGGGGGGAAATTATATCGCCATAACTGATTGTGAGGTTCTCTGGAAGAAAATTAATTTTAGGCTAGTTGATTGTGGACAAATTTTGTGTTGTGTCTCGTGTGTTGATTGCGGTTCGATGAATGACAGTGGTGTGTTTTATGTGTAGGGTTGTGTGTTTGTGTTTGCTTGTGAGTGTTGCTAGGCTGAGTGGTTATGAGTGCTGGTTGAGAGTTATCTCCCTGTTGGACCTGAGACAACTAGTTCCCAAAATTCATTGGTCTTTCAACTGGTTTTTTGTAGTCAATTGGACAACTAGTTGTCAAAGTGACTGTCAGCGGATGCAGAAGTCAGTCAGTTCGCGTCTAATCGTTCACGTTCTGTGTGCGCGTTCATAAGCGAGAAGAGCACATAAAAATGAGAAAAACGAAACAGAGGTGAGAGAACAAGGCGAATTAATACAGGTGACCTCGTTGGATGAGGCGAATTGATTTTTTTCTGGTGGAAAAGGTCTAGATTGTCAAAATGCCTGTATAAAACTTTCACAGCTTAAAAATGAAAAAAGCAAGCTTTGTTCTGATTGGCTGATTTTGACAATCTAAACCCAGAAAACAAAAACAAAATACATTGAAATTTTGTTGTTGCCCTTACGCTATCACCTATCAATTCGCCTTGTGAGAGAAGCAAAAAAATACTGTTAGGGCTGATCTTGCGATTGTTCTGCTACAACAACAACGTAGAAATGTTTGCATTTTTCGAACTTTCTGTTTCTATGACACGAAGTTTGCTCGATTCTTCTTGAAGGATTTCAGTTAGAATTTTGCGTGGTTGCGTAAAGCAACGAATTGCAGCGGCAGCTGAAAGGTGTGTATTAATATATTTATTTATTTATTTATGTAATTATTTATTAATTCATTTATTTATTGCAGGCGAAGTCAGGATGTTGTATTGCATCAGGCTCAAACAGTTTCGGCAGAAGTGTGTCAACAAGTGGAAGTTTATCTTGGTTCATTTTTAAATGCACCAACAATTTTTTTTATTCGCGATGATTTTTTGTTTTTATTTTTAAATATTTTTAAAATAAAATAATTATTTAAAAAATGCACTGTTTTATTTTCCTCATAAAAATCGAGTGAGTAAACTAGTTTCCAAACTAGTCGCTTTGCAACTGGTTTGAAAACTGGTTTACTTCGGACTAACCTTGGACTAGTTGCAAATGGATGCAGACGGGGACAATTGACCCTCGCCTAGGACACCGCCATGTTAAAAGGGTGAGTTTGCTACAAGAAAACGAGTGGATTCTGATGTCATATATGACTGTCAAGCGACCAGTTGAAAAACTAGACTTGGACCAGTCCGATTTCCCACAGGGCTGTTGTTTATAATTTTTGTGTATCTATAGTGTCATGTGTGAATCTAAATTGTTATTTGTGTTTCTTGTATCAAATTGTATAGTATGTTGTAATGGTTGATATTTGCTGTTTTCATGAATTCAGTTATGGAGTTGGCAAGTGTGAATGCGGGGTATTTGTTTCTAGTGTAGTTGAACCAGGCTTTTTTTTTTGCAGTTTGGGGAAAATTAAGTGGTATTTCCTTCGTTTCGTTTGGCTGCTGGTGTCGTATTCTGATTGCCATTTACTTTTGATTGCGTTTAGTAGCTTATTATATGCGTCCTTTAATGTGTGTTTTATTGTAATTCTTAGTCCAGATTGGTGAGCGGTTTTAGCTGCTTTGTCCGCTATTTCATTTGAGCCGATGTTACAGTGGCTTGGTATGTGGTGTATTTCCAAGGTTTTTAGGGATTGGTTGCTATGTGCTTTTCGATTGCGATGAGTTTAGCCGTCATAGAGCTTAACTTGTCGGTTATGTAGTAGCTTCTCGTTGTTTTTGTGTTCTCATGATAGAGGGCTGCCCCCGTGTAGTTGTTTTTTATTGATCCATCAGTGAAAATAATTTGAAAGTTGTCGTTGTTTAGTCTGTTGATTTTGTCGTTGTATCGCTGGGTTATCTCCTTTGGTGACGCGTCGCTTTTTTTGATGTTTCTTGTGAAGAATTTCAGGTGAAACTTGATTTTGCGGTTGGGAGTGTTTAAAGATTCTTCGATTTTTCCAACGTTCCTGAGTATTCTTTTATGTTCCTTGTATATGTGTCTGTAGCTGGTTTTTAGATCCAGCCCTGCAGCGAAGCTAGAGACAATTGTCGGACATTCATCTAGTTCTGTAACTAGCTCTTAAAGAACTGTATACACATCAAACCCCAAGTAGGCTTGCAACTCGACAGTTAGTGTCTAGTAATCTATCCCTAAGGGGTTGAAAACTGCATTAGTCACCCAGCAGTGTTTAAAGAGACAAAATAGAGTACTATTTACAGTACTAGCACCTAAAGACCTAATAGTTACGTTTTAACGCTTATGAGACAGTTTGAGCGCCTTACTTACTTTATCGGCGGAGAACCGCATATAATGGAAAGTGAAAATGCCGACAAAAAGAAAAGACAACAAAATTTAAATGCGTTTCTTTATTTTAAACTGTTCGCGCAGCGTGCCACATTGCGATCAGGGCTGCCAGAAAATTCTTACCCGCCATCGTCAAATTGAGAGAAAAAAATCATAATTTTGGGGAAAATCGCCAAATAACATTGTTGATGGAAAAACAAGAACAAAATGTATTTTAATCAATTTACATAATCTTGTGCGAAAAGAATACTATGCAATGTAGAGTTGAGTAAACGATTTCCGAACTTTTTTTGCTTAAATTAACTTTTGAAAATATTTTCTCATCGTTGACCGATGAATTAGGTTAGCTTAACAAGATTGATAGGATTTCGACACAGTCTGCACGTTTTATTTTTGAAATTTTGTCCCAAAATTCCTTCGCTCGAATTGCCTTCAGTATATAAAAAAATTCATTAAAATCAACATTCCTGAATACCCTGAATTCATTATCGAACAATTAGTACAGCTCAGCTCAGAGTCGTTTTTTACCGCAAGATTTTGTTTCGGGGGGGTTTCGTGTAACTTTTTTGGGAACTTTGAAATGGAATACAATTTAGATGTATGAATCTACAGACTGAGATCCAAAACATGTACAGTATGAAGGTATATCAGTATGAAGTGAGCCTCAAGATACAAATGTCTCGATAGGTAATATTTGTTGTGAACGAGCCTTAATTTTTTTTTGTTTTGTCGCTATGACCTCTGCCAAGCATATTTAGTATACATCAAGTCATTGAACAAACAACATCATATTTTGCATCGTGTTAAAAATGTCGAATTTTGTACCAGATAGTGATGATTTGCGGAAAGCATTAATTTTTTGTTTTCATTTGAAGAAAAGTGCTGCAGAGTCGCCTCGAATGCTTGTCGTCATGCTCTAGCAAGAGCAACATGCAAAAGATGGTTTCAACGGTTCAGAAATAATGATTTTGATGTGAGAAATGAAGAACGATAAGAAGACCACAAAAAAACTTTGAAGACGCCGAATTGCAAACGATATTAGATAAAGATGACACTTTGAGTCAAAAGCAAATTGCAGAAAGGTTAAATGTTGCACAAAGAACAATTTCTGTCCGTTTAAAAGCTATGGGAAAGATCCAAAAGTGTGGAAAATGGGTGCCACATGAATTGAATGAAAGGCAGATGGAAAACCAAAAAAACACTTGCGAAATTTTGCTTCAAAGACACGAATTGTTACTGGCGATGAAAATTGATCTATTTTAAGAATACTAAACGGAAAAAATCATGGGTTAATCCGGGACAACCTTCAAGATCGACTGCAAAACCAGATCGATTCGGCAAGAAGTGTGTGTTTGGTGGGACCAGAACGAACGGACCTGGCGAAACCGTTAATACTGATCGCTACCGACAACAAATGATCAATTTGAACCATGCATTGATCGAAAAATTACCAGAATGGGCCAGAAGACACGGCAAGGTAATTTTGCTCCATGGCAATGCACCTGCACACAAAGCAAGACCGGTTCAGGATACAATCAAAGCTGGGAGCTGCTACACCACCCGCCGTATTCACCAGACTTGGCTCCTTCCGACTACCATTTGTTTTCATCGATACGACATGCATTGGCTGAGCAGCACTTCGATTCCTACGAGGAAGTCGAAAATTGGGTGTCTGATTGGTTTGCTTCAAAAGACAAACAATTCTATTGGCGCGCTGTCCACAAATTGCCTGAAAAATGGACAAAATGTGTGGCTAGCAATGGCCAATACTTTGAATAAAATGTTTTTTACTTTCCCATTAAAAATTAGTGTTTTATTTTCGCAAAAAAAGACTCACTTCATATTGAAATATCTGGTATGTTTCCCCTACCTGACATATTTTGGTCCTGAAAGCTCAAAATAGAAAATTTCTTGAAATTTATCTTTTATTTGATACCCATATCTTGCACAACCGCAAATATTTGAAATGTGTATGTCCTTAAAAATTTTAAGTCCTTTAAAAATCACTTTGGGTCAGAAAATGAAAAACTAAATAAATAAAATTCCAGGTAAATGACCTCTAGTTTCACGCCTATATCAACATTTGGAAGGGTCACGGTGTAATATATGTAAAGTTGGTGTTTTCACTCAGTGCATCATAACTTTGTCATTTTTCTTTCGATTCCATTGATGGTAGGCTTAATATTTGCGCAAATAATATGTTTTCCATCTTGGGTCTTAAAACCAAAGGAAATAATTTATTTTATCTATAAAAAACATTCAAAAATTTATGATTTTTGAAAATGGTCGAAAAATTCAAATTTTTTACAACTTTCATCGTCAGTAATTTCTCCAAATCTCATCTGATTTGGACAATCTGTATATCTCTGGAAAAGCTAAGGTATTATCTTCTGACCGATCTTGTGTTAGTCAGATGGTTCGTTTACGAGATATGTGCTCATAACTGAAACAACAGGGTAAAAACTGGTTTTTCCAAGATTTGAAAACGCTTCTAACAAAATTTTTGTGATCTTCAGTTTCGTGTTCAGCGGCCCAAAGTTAGTCTAAAAAACACTTTTTTTAGGTGCATTTTTTGTGTCGAGTCGTGTTATTGATGATTTAACATATGTATATGCGACGGTTGTAAATTAAATTTCTTTACTAACTTAAAAATATTTCGGGGGGTTTGAACCCTCAAACCCCCTCTCCCCTGTATGCGCCACTGTAGCCACGGGACTAAAAGAAAAATCGTAATTTCGCCAAAAATATCGTCACATCATCACTTATTAAAAATATCTTCAAAATGATGACGAAATCGTCATTCTGGCAACACTGTCTGCGATACACGCAGCAGTAGAAACGCCAGCAGAATGAAATGCCGACCAAAAAATCAAAATGGTACTTTTTCGTTGTCCTTGTTGTGCATATCTTCGCGAACAGTGGTCAACGGAAATATTTTAACAATGTAACGTGTGTAACGTATAGTTGTTAAAACATTTCCGTTGACCACTGTGCGCGTAGAAAGTACCGTTTCAACGAAACGAACGAGTACCGTTTTTATTTTTTGGTCGGCATTTCATTCTGCTGGCGTTTCTACTGCTGCGTGTATCGCGTATCATTCGGTGATTAAAAATTGAAAGTGTAGTTTCAAAACTTGGAAATAATTGGAAAATAAACTATAAAGAAAAATGCAGTGCAGTGAGTACAAAATAAAATAACATAAATACAAATAACATAAAATAAACATGTTCAATAGTGGGAAAAGACAGCTTAGGAGAGACAAAAAAGGAAAGGGAAAAATATTTAAATAAATTAATAGAAATTCAAAAGGAAAGTGAAAGCGTGGATGACGTTTGCACAAATTTGTGTGCCCCGGACCAGGCAAATATACCAAAAGCAGCGTCTAAAGTGGGCTTCGAGGATGCGGAAAAAGACAGTTTGAATAGCAAACTGAATCACTGGTTTCAAAAATATCGTCCGCCCCGAAAGTGTACTAGGGATTTAGTTAAAATTCTTAGGAGTGAAGGGCTAGAAGTAAAAAATTTTTGTGAATACACTTGCAAAACTAGAGAAATAATTACCCGTGCAGCGGGAGGGTCGTAAATGCATATTGGTTTTTCGAGCCAATTTACAAAACTTGCAAGTTTGGTTGAGTATTGCTGTGAGTGAAGAAGAATTCGCGTGGGCAGACGTGCCCTTTTGTTGTCCGCGGTTTTTAATGTGTTTATTTGTTTGCGCGTGATAAAAAAAAAATGTTTACATAAATGTTTAGTGTGCCGTGTATTGTCCGACTGCCGCTGCTGCCGCGTTGTGGCCTGCCGATTTCGCCCGTCCAAATTAATACCATATTTGCCAAAATTAAATTAAACGCGTCATGCACTTGCAAGTGCTAAACTGCAGTGCAAGTGCCGTTACGTTCGCTGTCCGCCGCTTCGACCTCTGTCCGCGTTGTGTTGTTGCTGTGTTCTTTTTTCCCGTGTTGTCTTTTTCCTCCGTCCGTATTCAGTGGCGCTACATGCGGTCTTGTTCGACACTGAGAAATTGACTGTTCTGTGGTAAAGGCGTAACACTTACCACAGAGCATAATCAATTTCTTAGTGCGGCAGATCTCATTCCCGGCTATTTTCCTTGTCCTTTAACCCACCCAGGCCATGGTGCTGGACAAATTTCACATAGCCTTCTGCAACGTGCGCGGGCTCAGGGCGAACTTTTTTGCTGTATACGCGTTTGTTAACCTCCATAAACCCCATGTAATGGCACTAGGTGAAACCCAGGTGTGTGGGGATGCAGATCCACTGGATTTTCACATCCCTGGTTACCACCTACTGCCATTATTCTCTCCTCACAGGGGTCTTGCCATTTATGTGTGCAGTAATGTTGCGTACCAGTGCCAGCAACAACTATACACGACGGATGCCGAATTTAGCTCCATGTGGGTTAAATTCAATATCCAGTCGCACATTCTGCACTTCTGCTTTCTATATAGAAGCCCGAATTCAGGGAGAGATTTTACTTACAACAAGTTTGATCTTCTCTCTGATTCTATTTCTCGTATTTTGGAATCGTATCCGAATAGTGCAAGGTTGTTGCATTGGATATTTCAAAGGCCTTCGACCGGGTATGGCATAAAGCACTCGTGTCAAAACTTATTGCCTATGGTGTCGGTAGTATCTTCTCTCGTTGGATTACGAGCTTCCTCTATGATCGCTCTATTCGTGTTGTAATAGACGGCATAGCCTCGGAAAAACATTCCCTTAGCGCGGGAGTGCCGCAGGGTTCGGTCCTTTCTCCAACCCTTTTCCTTATCTTCATCAACGACCTATTGTCGTCGACGAAGAATCCCATCTACTCGTTTGCGGATGACAGCACCATTTGTTATTCATACTCCTTCACAAAGCGCCCCAGCTCTGTGGAGATTGAGAGAGAACGGCGCCGTATGAATGACACACTTAACAGCGACCTACAAACAATCTCCAAGTGGGGTCAAGCGAACAGGGTCGATTTTAATCCTCGCAAGACCCAATGTTGCCTGTTATCCCACAAGCGAGTCTCCTCACATCCCTGGTTATGGGTGGTGTGGGTATTGCGGAATCGGCAGCTCTTGATGTTCTGGGCATGTCCATTAAGAACGATCTTCGTCGGAACGATCATATTTTTGGCGTGTCGAAAGAAGCAGCCAAGTGCCTCGGCTTCCTAAAGCGTTGCAAAAAATATTTCACTCCGTCTGATCTCCGCATTATTTACACTACCTATATCCGACCTAAAATGGAGTTTAACTCGCACCTCTGGGCGGGGGCTTCAAAAACCCATTTGGAGTTCCTCGATCGGGTGCAAAACCGTGCGATTAAACTTATAGGGGACAGTAGGGCATCCAGCTCTATTGACTCCTTGGAACATCGTCGAAACGTGGCATGTGTGGTGTTATTTTACCGGTACTTCTTCGGTAATTGCTCAGTGGAGATGAGCAGTTTGCTGCCATCACTCCGGGTATTCCCCAGGGCAACCCGTTTGAACACTGGCGCCCATGCATTCCACGTTGAAACGATGTTCCAGCGCACTACAGAGAAGGTTCGTTCCTGGCCCGTACAGCGCGATTATGGAATGGTCTCCCTGCAGATATTTTCCCCAGCACTTATGATCTTGATGGGTTCAAGGCAAGAGTCCACAAATTCTTCACCCAACATCCTTTCTCCTAACCTATATATCCTTCCTGAACCAGCGCAATGCCTCGCATTTATAGGGGGTATCCCCTGCGCGTTGGCTCGTATTAAAAAAAAAAACACTGTAACGAATTACAGATAGATTTAAACGTGGATGGGCTTCCATTATTTAAAAGCTCCAAAACACAGCTTTGGCCTATTTTGGTAAGGATAAATAATATTGAAAGCTGTCCTGTATTTCCAGTCGGAGTTTTTCTTGGTAATACAAAGCCTACGACCTGCGATGCGTTTTTGAATTCTCTAGTTACTGAGCTTTGTTCTTTGATAAAAAATGGTTTTTTATGTGCAAGTGGAACGAAAATAGTAAATATCAGTTAGAGGCTCTAACTTAGAGCAATAGTTTGCGATGCTCCAGCACGCGCTTTTATAAGTGGTACACCTGGACATACTTCGCGCCATGGATGCGCAAAGTGTACGCAAGTTGGTAGAAAGATAGATGGAGTATTAACGTGCAGTTCGGAGTCAGGTGTATAAATTTCAGATGATGATTTTCTAATTAGAAAATATCCTAATTATCAGCAGCCATATTACTTAAATAAAAAATCACCATTTGAAAGAATAAATATTTCCATGGTAACGCAGATACCTTTAGATTGTATGCACCTAATAGACTTACAGTCAAACCTAAATTGGAGCGTTAGCGGCAAGCAACTGTCAAAATTGCTTCATGCCCATACAAATTGTATGGGGCAAACCGCAATTGAAACGCTCTGACGCTGAGCTATTCGAATTTCCAATTTTGACAAGGCGTTAGCGGTTGAAGTTGGCTGCGACTAACAAAAACTCCTGTAATTTATATTTGATTTGATTTAAATTGTGAGGAATTTATTCAAATAAGAGCTAAGTTTTGCAAAATAATAATAATTTGTTGTTTTTTTGGCAACTAAACAGATATTTTTTTGACATTTGTTTTCATTTCATCAATTTCGGTATGAGAGCGAGCGAGCATGGTACAATAATATTCAGGTAATTTCCATAGTGAAATCAATAAAGTGTACCAGATAGATGACGTACACTTATTTCTCTGAGTAGCAATTGTCAATGTGTCAATTTATTTGTGTCAGTTCGATTAACCTTTATTTTTATTGTCGCTGAAATAGCACAAAATTTAAAATTTATTTTCAGTACTCCAGAAATATATATTTTCGGAATGTATTTTATGTTAGAAAAACATAGAAACTGCATTGCCGTGCGGTTTTTTGCAGAGACAGCACGTTTTTCCTGGCATGTAATTGCGTTTTATGTGTCGGTTTTGGTGCAGAACGTATTTTTAAACAACAATTTATTTTGAAATTTTTTCATACGTACAGACGGGTTATGAAATCTGGCAGTTTTCATCATAATGACATTAACTATCAGAAAATAAGTGTACGATGAAGAGAGAGTTCCTGCTATCTGGCACACTTTATTAATTTCACTATGGTAATTTCATTCGATCAAATTTAAAAGTCAGTTGCTTTTTTGACAAATAAGAAGAAAATTTTAATGATGCAGAAAAAAGTATGAATGGTAGGAAATTTATTCAGAAATAGTAGTTGGTAGTAGTTGTAGTTAATTTTAAAAATTGATGCAATCAAATTTGGATAAGTGCTGTAATTTTGTTCAGCAAATTGAATATTACAACCGATGCGGCAAATTCCATGAATTTCGGTATTAAGTAATTAAAATTTTGTGATTTTTAGAAGAGTACACTACAAACTTACATTGTGGTTTGTCATGCAAATTATAGATTTTTTGCAAGATCGTACATTATGTGGACACTATAATGTTGAAAGTATGGTCAAACTGGTGGTGTACAATGAGGTCATTTGTGAAATGCTTCCTCACGCACTTTTAATAAAACACACCACCACGCTTTAACCCAAAAACCGGCCTTCTTTTTTCTGTCGGTCACCGCGCGAACATTTAGAAAAAATGTGTTCTTACAATTAATATTATTATTATTAATTCTTATGGTATTTTTATGATACGTTACTACATAAAGTGATAAATTTACAGCCCTATGGCTAAAATGAAAAGAGCAGTAGAAACAATTTATTTCTCATTTGTCAATTTTCTTCTTATCTGTCTTTTTGAAACTACCTGTATTTTTTTGTATCATGGCGAGCGAGAGCGTTGCGTCAGAAAACGCAACGCTCCAATTTAGGTTTCACAGTTAGGCGTGATGCGAAAATTTGTATTGCGTTTGTTGAATAATAAGGGAAAATTTAAGAAAACTTCTCAGCAGGTGAAGAATACGTCGGACAAGTTACTGTCATTGCGAGGAAATATTCCAAGAGAGTTTGCAAGGAAACCAAGAAGTTTTAATGACATTATGCATTGGAAAGCAACAGAGTTCCGACAGTTCCTTTTGTACACAGGAATTAGTGTGCTGCACGACAATGTAAACGAAGAGGTGTTTTACAGCTTTTTGTGCTTATAGGTTAATTTGCAACCCTAAGCAGTGTAATTCAAATTTTCAGACTGACTCTTTATTAAACCATTTTGTAGAAAATGTTTCAATTTTATTTGGTAGAAATAGCATATCATATAATGTGCACAGTTTGTTACATTTAAAACAAACGATAGAACAAGTCGGCAACCCTACTGAAAGTTCAGCTTATGCTTTCGAAAACTATCTTCAGACATTAAAAAAAAAGTGTTAAAAAGCCTACACAAATACTTCAACAAATTCGAAGAAAAATTGAGGAAACTAATTTGTTGGCATCACGTGAGTCGGACGGAGTTCATCGCAAAGGGAAAGTTACATTTTACAGAATTAATGGAGCTATTTTAAGTTCCAGTGAAAACGAAAACATATCGCTCCTTCGCTGCAAGAACGTCATAACTCAAAACTACATCATTCCGAGAAAATTCAATTTTAAAGTTTACCATTACAGGGAGTTCAAGGTAGCAAAAAATGTTTCATGTCGTCTTGTGAGCAAAGTATTGAATATTTTACAAAGTGGTTTTGGCAGATAAAAGATCATATGCAGATACACACAGGGTTGCCATAAACTGAAAATTTTTTTTTTTTGAGTTATGACGTTCTTGCAGCGAAGGAGCGATATGTTACGTTAACAGTAATTACCCTGTAAAAATTATTTCAATTGCAAGGATAGTGGGGTTATAGGCAGGCGATTTTTAAATTTGCAAAACTTTTACAAAGAACCAGTAAATTCAATTGATTTGGGTATAAGTATAGCTGACGCGGACGATTTGGGTGATGAAGAAACATTCTCTTTCGAAAATACACTTTCTAAAGCTATTTGTATTCCACACGGTGCAAAATTGCTTATCATACCAATATTACATTGTTCCCACTGATTGCTACATGCACATTTAACAACGTCAAAAATCAAATCAAGCAAAATAAAATAAATGATAACACAGCACAACAAAAAAACAATTTTTTTCTGTTGCATGGAGTTTTTTTACTGTTTCTTACTAATTTGGGTGCGCTGATTTCGAATCTATCCAGCAGCTCTAGTTAGTGAGATATAGGTACCATGTCATTTTTTCAGTTTTTCCTCTACTTTTTCCATACTTTTGATCGTAATTTCTAAATCAAAAAACCGATTGACATGATTTTCACTTTATCGCACTAACAACACCACACCACTTCTTTTCCGATCCAACTTATTTTTACAAGTTTTAAAATGCTGCGGTAATTGGACCTCAAAGTCCGAAAATATTGAATTTCAAGGCGTTTTTTCTGATGGCGAAAATTGTACAGATGTTTCATAAATCAAGCTACGAAGTATATGAATATCTTAAGAAGAAACATTAAGCAATACAAAACAGCCAAGATATTTGGCGGAATACACATTCGGATCGAAATAATAGCAAAAATGTACCATAGTCATTTTCATCAAAATGTGTGAAATTTCCTTAAAAAATTAAGGGCCTAAAAATATGCAAAGTTTTTAATTTTTTTTGTTTCGAGCAATTCAAAATCTTTTTATTTTTTGCTTGTGTTTCAGACTAGAAATGTAACATATAAAAG
This sequence comes from Melieria crassipennis, assembly GCA_963668005.1. Classification (NCBI taxonomy): domain Eukaryota; kingdom Metazoa; phylum Arthropoda; class Insecta; order Diptera; family Ulidiidae; genus Melieria; species Melieria crassipennis. Next base: position 30,516,803 of record OY764963.1, on the reverse strand, counting down.
AACATATTTTGGGGCTCCTAATTTTTTAAGGAAATTTCACACATTGCACAGTGATTCGTTCCATAGACAAAATTCTAAAAATGTATGGTCTCAGAATTTAACGATTTTGATGTCATTTGAAAGAAAAAACTCCAACTAAGAAAAACCCTAAAAATCTGTGCAAAAAATCAATTAGTGTCTGTGCAAAAGCGGCTCAAAGTTGAAACTTTTTTCACAAAAAAATTTAAACTCATATTTTCTGTTTTTTAGTCTATTGAGTAAAAAAACTTTAAAAAATACATGGTAACCAAGAAGGTGCTTAAACTTTCAATATAGAAAAAGAAATGATGTGGCCATTTTCGCTTTTAATGTTTTCACAAAATTTGCAAAGCTGAGGCTTTTATTTCACTTTTAATTTAAAATATTTTTCTAAATTAAAAATCTGAAAATTGGCAAAACTTAGAGAAAAATATCTAAAAAGTATGTGAAAGTATGTTCCTGGATTTTTTTTATCTAAAGAAGCATTCTTTCTTTGTCGGATTATGTAATTACATCCTCCGATATTTTCCGATCTCAGAAAATAATTCAATTTGAAAAGTGGTCTAAACACATATTTTTCGACAAAATTTATTTTATTTATGCCTAAAAGTATGCAATCAGCATGAAAAATTGGAAAATCTGCAAAAAAGCAAAACATACGTCTATCACTATAATTTTTATTGCAAAACCAAAGCGATGTAAGACAATTTCTGTTCCTTTTTGCAATTATCAATGTTGACGTTACCGATTAAATGTATAATCTGAAAAATCCAGCCAACACACTTGGTGCTATAGCTCTCCAAAAATGACGAAATTTGCAAATTTAAGTCTCAGGCATTGCCAATCTACAACAGTTTAAGAAAAACCAAATGGAGACCATGATTAACTAGTATACCAAATTTTATGAAGAACGGACCACTCCTTCTAATTTTGTCCCGCGGTTGTATGGAGTCTAATCACTGTGCATTGTGATGAAAATGACTATGGTACATTTTTGCTATTATTTCGATGCGAATGTGTATTCCGCCAAATAATTTGGCTGTTTTGTATTGCTTGATGTTTCTTCCAGGGACCCAAAAGAACAGTTATGCATTTTTAAAAATTCGAAAACGTTGCCCATATTTAAGAGATATTTAAAAATGTTTGACAATAACTAATTATTATGAGGGGAAAAATACTTTATTCGCCATTTCGTAACTATTATTCGTGACAAATATTTGTTTCTGTTGCCTAATAACTATTATCAGCAAGAAATATTTTTTCCATTGCTCGGTAACGTTTATTTTTTGAAAAATATTTTTTCCGTCATCGCATAACTGTTATGAGAGAAAAATATTTTTTACGTTGCTCGGTAACGTTTATTTTGTGAGAAATATTTTTTCCGTTGCCAGTAACTATTGTGAATGGGACATATTTTTTTTACGTTGACTGATAACTATTATTTTGCAATATGTATATATATTTTTACGTTGAAAATACCGGCACACACAAGAACCAAATGTCTGATCGGTGAATGCGACTTAATTTTTACACCCTAATTCCGTGCAAATTTTTGAACCAGTATAGTTTGTATTGGAATGGGTAAAATAATAGTTTTTTGGGAAATAATTATATTATCATTATAGTATGAAATATTATTAATGTTGTTGTTTGTTTTTTTGTATTAGTATGTATTTTATGTTATTTATTTGCACACCGTCTTTGAATCTGTTATTCCACCGGTGAGTCTCGTGATTTAGAACTTGAGTGGTTCAGAACTTGGATAAGTTTTGCATACAAAATTTATTCGTGCCGGTATTTTCAACGTAAAAAATATATATTGCAAAATAATAGTTATCAGTCAACGTAAAAAAAATATGTCCCATTCACAATAGTTACTGGCAACGGAAAAAATATTTCTCACAAAATAAACGTTACCGAGCAACGTAAAAAATATTTTTCTCTCATAACAGTTATGCGATGACGGAAAAAATATTTCTCACAAAATAAACGTTACCGAGCAATGGAAAAAATATTTCTTGCTGATAATAGTTAGGAATGGAAAAAATATTTCTTGCTGATAATAGTTATTAGGCAACAGAAAACAATATTTGTCACGAATAATAGTTATACATAGATGTAAAAGTAATTATTTAAAAATAATAATTATAAGTAACAATTAAAATATTTGTTACAGTGAAACAGTTATTTTCCAACTTTTTTTCTAAAAACGTTATAACTGTTATGTCCCTGGAAAAATCCTTGATAAAAAAGAATACACAGAATCAGGCTGTTAGCCTATTGGGCTAAAACTCATACAGTTTAAATTTGTTTGAAAGAAATAAATTAAAACTTATTGTTAAAATGTGAATGTAGCTGTTCATCTATTTACCGTTACTACAGCACGTGTTTTTTGGCAGTTACATCCTTTGAAAGTTGGAATTTGCCAAAATAAGACGTTTTCAGATTTTCAGTCGAGTAATAAATATGAACAAATTACAGGGTTTTTCATTTCGAACCGAAAACTTTGACAGCCCTGCGTTCGACAATCGCAGCTGTCATCTGTCGTTGCATTGTGTTAATATTGTAGTTTAGTGTTTGCCATTTATGAAAATGGACCGATTTAGCATCGCTCAACGTGTAAACATAATGAAAATTCACTACAAAAATGGTGAAAATTTGAGCACCACTTTTCGCGCACTAAGGAAGGATTTCGGACGTCACGGAAGGCCTGTTTTGTCAATAATTTCGGATTTATTGGCGAAATTCGAACGAACTGCTTCTGTACACGATGTAGAGGCCAATACGTAATCGCCCTACTCGTTCGGCCGAAAATATTGCTGCTGTAGCTGCCAGTGGTGAAGATAACCCGAATTTATTGCTTCCCCGGCGTTCAAAACAATTGGACATCTCCATCACCTCAATTTGGCGTATTTTGCATTTGGATTTGCATCTTCATCCATATAAAGTTCAGTTGGTGCAGAAATTGGAGCCGAGAGATCACAGAATGCGTCGTAACTACGCCGAATGGGTGCTTGAAAAACAGTCCGAAAATGTCCATTTTTCGCACAAAATTTTCTTCAGCGATGAAGCACATTTTCACCTCGGCGGTTACGTTAATAGTCAAAATTGTCGTGTGTGGGGCTCAGAAAATCCACACGTGGTTGTCGAGCGCCCAATGCATCCACCTAGAGTCACTGTTTGGTGTGCATTATGGTCCGGTGGTGTCATAGGGCCATATTTCTTCGAAAATGACGAAGGGCAGACCGTTACCGTCAATTCTGAACGTTATGGCCGTGTGATAACCGAGTATTTCTGGCCAGCGATCGAAGATATGGATGTGGAGGAGATGCGCTTTCAACACGACGGCGCGCCGCGGCGCTACATGCCATACAACACGACCGAACATGACAGAATTGCGAACCAGGTTCGATGAACGCATAATTTCGCGTTTTGGTGGTGCCAATTGGCCGTCAAGATCGTGCGATCTGAACCCTTTGGACTTTTTTCTTTGGGGCTACGCGAAAGACCAAGTCTATGCAGACAATCTGCAGACTCTGGAGCATTTGAGGTGCAATATACGTGCAGTTTTAGGCGCCTTAGGTTAGGTTAGGTAAGACAGGCGGCTTGCTGGTTCTCAGCAAGTACACTCGGAGGCCCCAAAGGCCCATTGTGATGCCCGATGAGAGTGTGGCAAGCCCTTGTCATCCTGTATTCGGTGCTGGCTGAAACCAACCTGAGCGTCGAATGAATCTGGCAATATCCTCCAGTGGCGTGGTACAAACCAAGCCCAAATCGCCCAGCACTCTGCCCCCTAGATACCGGTGGCGTATGCTGTGAAGCGAAGGGCATTCGCATAGGAGGTGCTGCGCGGATTCAATTTCCTCCTCATCTTCGCAGCTGCGACAGTAGTCTCGATGGGGCAAACCGAGTCTTTCCGCATAAATGCCGATGGCGCAGTGCCCCGTTAAGACTCCCGTGAGAGTACGAAGTGTTGATTTGCTAAACCGTAAGAGTTGCAGAGTTCCCTTTTGGTCCAGTTTCGGCCACAGCGCGCGTGAGATCCTGCAGTCAGGCCGAAGGCTCCATTGATCATTGGTGCGCTGGATTGCCTTCCTGTCAAGATCAGTATAGAAGTCTTGAAGTGGCGGGTAGATTCCTGCCACCATGCTCGCATCCGTAAGCTCCGATCCTTTCCGAGCCAGTTCATCCGCTCAATAGGCGCCTTACAGCCTGCTATATGTAAAAAAGTCATCGAAAATTACCTAAAAAGAAGCGAGGTGTGCCAGGCTGCTCGTGGCAGTCATTTGAATGATGTCATATTCCATTACTAATGGCACAAACCAAATATTATTTTGATAATAAAGTTTCATCAAAATTTTAATTGATTTTTTTTCTTTATTTACTTTTTCGGCTCATGATGAAAAACCCTGTACAATAAAATCTCCTAGTGATCGTACCGAATTAAAAAAAATATCTAGGAGTGAAATGAACTATTCTTTATCGTGTAGTGTTGGAACTGATTTTCTGTAGTGTATTTGGAAGTGCAAATTTAAAGATTTCGTGAGGCCGTCTGTAGGCAGGGCTGGGCAGGCAAGTGAAATTTTTTGTGTAGTGCATTTCAGTATTAGTTTTGACTTAGTGTATTTTTTTACTTATCTTTTTTGCATTACTTATTCATTGAATTGTGTTTTCTTAGGTGTTGTTTGTAATTAGTTATGTCACGCCGCAACGAACTTTATAATCTGTCGGCCATGTCGCTTGAATTCGACGGAAATTAATAGCATAAACCTCAGCAAAATCAGTGATTTTGAAAATGATGTGGCCGCTTCTTCATCATCATTGGCATGCACAGCAGGCGCAGTTAATGTTGCTGCGCCCAGATCTTCTAATAATATATTTCTAATCAGGCGCAACTACTTAACCGAACTAGAAGAGGAAGCTGATGGGCCAAAAACAAGTGTTCAATTCAGGGGAAATGTTAGCGGCATAAAGAATGACTCCCCTGAATTCAAATCAATGATTTGGAAAATGGCAAATTTTCAATTGCATGTAAACGAAGTTGTCTTTCGTGGTGAAAAAGAACTGCCCGCTGATCTCACTAATCTCAAAACACCACTCGATTGCTTTCAATATTTTGTTACCAATGAGTTTTTAGAGTTCTTAGCCGAACAAATTAATTTATATGTCCACCAATCAAACATACAATCCAAATTCATCACCAATGCGGCAGAGGTTCGAAAATTGATTGGAATTTTGATATTTGTGTCAGTCTACCGGTATCCCAGCTTGCGCGAGTATTGGGCTCGACATTCTTTCGAGGCCATTAGACAGACCATGTCACGCAACCGATTTGATGAAATAAGAAAAATGCTACATTACAATGACAACTCTACGGATCTTGGAAACGACAAACTGTACAAAGTGCGCCCCTTGGTGAAGCACTTCAATGAACGGCTTGGTTCTGTTCCAATGTTGCAGCATCCATGTGTCGACGAACAGATGTGTGCAACGAAAATGCGTGACAAACCACATAAATGGGGAACCAAACTTTTTACACTATGCGACTACACAGAATTTTCGTATTCGTTTGAAATTTATTCTGGTGCTGGCGATAATGTTATTCCAGAAAACGCACCAGATCTTGGCATTTCGTCAAATATTGTCATTCGTTTATCCATCAAAATTCCCGACAATATCAATCATATTATATATTTTGATAACTTTTACACGTCGCTAGGCTTAATTACATACCTAAAAAGTCGTGGAATTTATAGTTTGGGTACAGTGCGCGCAAATCGAGTTCCGAAGATAAAATTGTCTACAGAAGCAGAGCTGTCCAACAAAAAGGTTTCGCGAGGTTATTCTGAGGAATATGTTGCGACTGTATACGGAATCGATATAAGCAATGATTTGTGGCGGGATAATAAAACGGTGCGTTTGCTGTCCACTTACGCAGTTGTCAAACCATTTACAATAAAGGAGTACAACCGACATATGGGAGGAGTTGACCTCATGGACGGGCTGATAGGCCGTTATCATATTCGCGTAAAAACCAGGAAGTGGACCAATCGAATTTGTTTTCATATGATGGATATGGCCATGGTAAATGCATATGTTCTTTTCCATCGTTTGAATAAGGGAGGACGAGGAACCCAGTTACCAAAGTTTCGCACAGAAATGGCTGAATCACTATGCGGGATTGATACCAGTTCGGAGATGAGGCAAGCGCCCCACAGCCCAAACCAAAGAAGTGTTACATACCTCCGGATGATGTTCGATACGACAATGTTGGCCATTGGTGTACATTTGCGGACAGATCTGGAAAAAAATATGCAAACTACCAGGATGTAAGTCCGAAACCCAGGCATACTGCACAAAGTGTGAACTAAACCTATGTAATTCCACAACAAAATCTTGTTTTATGAATTTTCATGTTCGCAAATAATTTTTCCATATTAGTTTTTTTACCATTTTACAATTTTAATGCTCGAAAATATCTTTTTCGATTATATTTCATTTGTTTTCATTGATTTTTGTTAAAAAAAATAAAATTTGAATTGCATCGTATATGGCATTTTTTAGTACTAACGACCCAGGCCCGCCTTCAGGCGGGGTAAACTTTTTAGCTCCACAGGCTAAAAAAACACTTTTTTAAAAATTTGAGTCGGCAGATATTTTTTCTTTAAGGTTCTTAACATTGTTTAATTTTATGAGCGAAATAAAAAATTTTGGGATTTAGGGTTAATTATCAATGAATACATACATATAAAACAATACAAATTAAATACAGAAAAATGGACACATCACGGGAAAGCAGTACGTCACCAATTATTCCCAGACGCCATAGAAAAGAAGCTAGTGGTGCTAAAGGTGAAATTTTATATCTCATTATTTTAAACAATTTTTTATAAAAATTTAACTAAAACTTAGAGGTTCGATTCGATGTGTATGTGCGGAACTGAAAACATAGATTGAAATATTGGAAAGTATGTACCTGTAGCACTGTTTAATTAAATAGTTATTGTATATTATTTTGCCTTACAGAAAACCAGAAATAAATGTTGTCCCACCAGTGTTTGGGAACGTATTTATTGTTTTCTTGTATTTGGATTGTGTTTTTTTTAATTTCGTTTATTTTGGTTTGTATTTCTATTATGTATTTTGTTAGAGGATTTTTTGGGGTTTGTTTTTTTTGTTCGGTGTTTATTGTCGTTAGTGTGGGGAGATGGTTGCTGTTAGTGATTCTGGTTTTGATGGTCTGCCAGTTTATTGGTATTGTATAGTTGTTGGTGTATGTCACATCTATGGTGGATGGTGTGTTGTGAGGTGGGGCGTAGGTGGGTTGTCCGTTGTTTATGCATTTGAAGTTGTAGTTCATTGCGATGTGTTCCAGGTCTGATCCTTTTGTGTCTCTTCGTTGGTTTCCCCAGATTGTTGATTTGGCATTTAGATTGCCCATTAGCAGGGCTGTCACTGCTTGCTTACTAGCCCATAGGAAGATGTTTTCCATTTGTGCTTGGAATTGGTTGTTATCGATGTTGGGTGCTGCGTATATTCCTATGCAGTTTATGTTGTGTTTCAGGTTGAGGGTTGTGAATCCAATAACTTCAATGTTGTTAGGCAGGTGGGTAATGTTGTACTTAATTGACTTTTTGATGTAGGCTCCTACTCCCCCATAGCCATCTGGCCTGGGTTTGTGGATAAAGTTGTAGTTTTTTAGACTTGTGTTAACCATGTTTCGCAGAGTATTGCTATGTCGATACTATTACTTTCAATGTAGATTTCTAGTAAGTACAATATTTGTTTCTTTCTTTTTTAGGCTTTGTATGTTATATTGAATAATCATTATTTTTGTTTCATTTTGTTTTTGTATGAGTGTTAAGTTTTGATTGATATTGTATGTGTTTATTATAGCTTTTATTTTTGTGAATAGATCCTTTGTGTCCTGTGGCAGTAAGTCTGTAGTCCAGCTGACTAAATGCTTATTAACCCTAATCCATCGTTCGGGTGATTTTTCACCCATTTTCAACTTTGGGATGCTATAACTTTCCTATATATTTATCAAAATGATTAAGGTTTCTTGTATTTGTGGCAAACCAATATAAGTTTTAGAAATTATCTACAACATATTGATTATTTCATTATAACGGTGATTACAAAAAAAGTTACGTGGGCGACGTTCGGGTGATATTTCACCCATATGCGAATTGTATGGAAATTCAACACAACACATACAGAAAATGCCCTAAAATTACGTCACTGGAGTGAAAGTTTTGAACTGCTTTTATAGGCAAAACCTTTTTATGGATCAATGGGGCTCCTGAACTCAACGGAAAACTAAGAGCCAATCATATTATTTCAACTAAAGTTGGTATAACTCGCTATGCTTGAAGTCGAGTGTCAGCAATACAAGATGCCAATGAAGACCAATGTTAAAGATAGTAACTGACAAAACTAATGTTGAAGGTTTGGGAGTTTTTGGCAGTGCATGGATCAGCGTTGGTGATATTCATGCATATTTTGGTATTTCAATTTTGAGTGGTGTTTATAAGTCGAATGGGGAATCTCTTTATAATCTGTAGAGTTACACAACAGGCAGACCAATTTTTCGTTCTGTCGGTGACAAAACCACTCGCCAGAAACGTAACGATTGTAATCAAGAATGAAGCCCGTTAACACCCATAAGACATACATATATGAGAAAAGTGGGTTTAGCGACAACTGCTATGTACGTCCTATGAAAAGGACACACTAAGTAAACAATTGCCGGCTTTTCGCGGAAGATGCCCCTTTGAGCACTTTTCATCATAACCAGGAAATGTGGGTGACAAAAAATTATCCGAAATTACATCGTTTTACAATAAGTCAATAGCAGTAGTTGACACTTTAGACCAATTGGTTGTTCACTAACTATATCGTCAAGTAAAAACTAATCGCTGTCGATCCCAGCTGGAATCACAACAAAAAGTACAAGCGGCGAATTTTTCTTGAAGACATAGATTTGAGTTTAGTAAAGCTAAAGATTTTACGTAGAACAACGTTACCGAAAGGAAAATCTTCATGCTGACTTCTTATCTCAATACAGCCAATTTCCCAAACCTTGTCAGAAAATCAGAGTGTAAAAAAGTGAAAAACTATTGAAACACGGTGCCAATTTGGTATCAAAAACGATCGAAAGGTATATTCTGCTTGCAATTCTTGAAAAAACTATACATGTGGTGAACACAAAGTTTTAGTTAACTACTGCCCTTTCTTCCCCCTTTCCCCATCCGCTTGAAATGTGTGCTGTAACATATGTTGGAAAAAACAGTGTTACATACATATTTAAAAAACTGGTGAAATATGTGGTAGCACAACGGGAATCATAATAGGCCTTTGAGTGTGTCTCTTACAGAGGCAGCCACAATAACCTAACTTAACAAAACTGCCCTAATTGCAGAAAAATATAGAAACATTTGTTAATTTATTTATCTGTAAGATAACAAAGATAACAAAGATTAAAGATAACAAAAGTTTTTTTATTAAAATTGGTCAAAAAATGCATTAAAACATACAAAGTACCATATGGGTGAAATTTCACCCAAACATCTTATGTGTGAGTTTTTTTGAACGTCGGATGAGGGTTAATGTCTTTGTTGATTTCGTTTAAAGCTGCTTCGAGTGGTGCAGTTTTGTGCGGGTTTGGCGGTATATTGTTTGAATGTTTGATTTTGTTTAGTCTATCTGTTAGGTTAGTTTTGGTAAATAGTGGTGGTTTGTTATTTTCATTCTGTTGTTTTCTTAGATTATGCTTTGTTATTTTTGAGTAGGAATGTTGGTTATGTATGAGTTTTGCGGTTTCGAAGTGGTTGTTGGTAGTTTCTTGGTTTAATTGTTTTGACAGTTTGGGGTAATCTGCTTCGTAGTCCCCCGTTTCAAGTAGACTAAATCTATTGAATTGATGAGGGTAGGTTGTTTTCACTTCCTTTTTTGTAATATTGTTGATGGTTATAATTTTTTGGATTGTGAGCAGATCCTGGATTGGGGCAGATCCTTGCCGTCGACACGTGGTCTCCTTGGCAGTTGAAGCATTTAGTTTCTTTGCATTCTGTTTCACTGTTGTGATCTGCTGCGCATTTGAAACAAAGCGAGTTTCGAGCTTGCAGTGCTGCGCAAAGTGTCCATATCTGAAGCATTGGAAGCACTGTGGCAGCGAGATAAAATGTTGCACTTTTATCTTAGTGTAAGCAAAAGAAATTTCCTTTGGAATTGTGGTGCCTTTGAATGTTATAATTCTTTCTTGGTTATAATTCTTTGCATTTTAAAAATTTTAATATCGGATTTAACATTTTCCATAAATTCGCTTTCCGTTATTTCCGTTGGAATATTCCACATAATTCCGATTTTGCTAACAAGGTGTGCGAATATTTTTCCCTCGTAGCCGTGCTTTTGCAATTCGGTGTTACTCTGTAAGTTGTTGGCAGCCCTGGCGCTTCGCAGCGTCACTCTGCATCTGCCATATCAAATTTTCTGCACTTCGATTATTTCCTGTACGTCTAGCCTTTTTAGGGGTAGACATAGTGATAATTCACTAATTTTTTGTTTCGCGTTGCCCTCCGATAGGGTGTCTACCAAAGTATATCCTAAGTAGCGCCACTTCTTTTTGGCCGGACACCAAAGCCAGTGTTGCCGCACAAGCAGTGTTAGCCCACAACGATTTTCTCATGGTTTTGGGAGTAAATTTTATGCCTAATTTTCTGACTGCTCTTTCCAATCAAGAAATAAAGAAATTTTTGAAAGATTAAATATCTTAACGAAACTGTAAAATTACTGTAGAAATACAATGTTATAACCACAATTAATTAAAATAGACAACATTTTAATACAAATGTCAATTTTGCTTTCGCACAAATAATTTAATGATGAAAACATAAAACATTCCGAATCAATATCAAGGTAATTTTGTTATCGTACAATGTAAAATGCGAACGAAAAAGTTTCTTGTAATAAATGATCTCAAATTTTTTGCGTTATAGTAATGTTGTGCATCTTCATTACTCTTTATACGTACTAAAAATATGTTTTTATTCATTCTGATTCGTAATACAAACGCAGAACACGATAATTTAATCAAAAGATGATGAATGTGTTCAGAAGAACATTTTCGTATTCATTATTAAATATCTTTGATGCGACTGAACTGAATTAAATAATTTAAATGAAATCATAATCATTACAAACATTTCCCATCTAAATACACTTCTATATTCACCATCGATAACAAAAATTTCAACCCTGTCTTATAATAATTTGACCACTTTCACCACAAAATGTGCAAATTTCACCACCAAGGCAAAAATGAAATGTCATTTTTGACTAAATTACTTAAGAGGAAGACTTTTTCGCAAGGATATATTAATATTGGAATTGCATCCATCAGGTTTGCTATATCGAGTTTGCACTTTTTTCGTGGCACATCGTTGACATGATTATTTTTTGCTGCAGGAACTTCTGGAAGCATGGAATATGACCGATTACGATGCGGCACTAACCCACTTTCAGAACACTGACGCCCGACGACGAGGGGAACTTCTACGAGCACCTGCTGAAGGTGCTCTGCTCTACCTGCACGGCAATACGGGGTCGCGCTGCGCCGGCCATCGCGTCGACATGTACAAGCTGCTGCCCAAGCTCGGCTACCACGTGCTCTCGCTGGACTATCGCGGCTATGGCGACTCGGATCAGGTCTCGCCCACCGAGGAGGGTGTTGTGCGCGATGCCATCGCCGTCTACAAGTACATCACCTCAGTGACCTCGAACCCGGTGTTCTTCTGGGGCCATTCGCTGGGCACCGGTATGGCAGGTAACTTGTGTGCACTACTACTACGCGGGTGGGTTTTCTTGTACTCATTGCCCCATTGATTATGCTAAAATATTGCAAATGTATTTTGTTTCGTGTGTCTGCAGCCGTTCAAAGATCTGCCCTGGCTTGATTTAATCATTGCACGACCCATGTACGCCAATTCGCTGAGTTTAAGCAGCCGGTGATGAATCTCCATGCCGAGGATGACTATGTGGTGCCATTCGAACTGGGCTATATGCTGTATCGCACAGCGCTGTATACGCGCGGCATGGGTTGGGGGCCCGTTGAGTTTCATCGCTTAGATGGAGAGATGCGCTACGGCCACAAGTACTTGTGCCATGCTGTAGAGCTGCCGATTCTGGTCAAAAGATTTGTGAATAACTACAGCAATGCAAAATATTGAGCATTTACCACAACAACAATAATCGGTCGTCGATGTGTGTGACGCGGTGCAGCTCTCTAGAGGCCGTTTTTATACAAGTGCATTTGGTATTTAGCTTTGCTGGAAATTGATGCTTCTGCGAATTAAAATTGATCATTTAAGGCTACGACACAAGGAAAAACCTATATCATTTTGAAGCAAATTATGATAATAAAGGAAACAATTAGCCTTACTGTAATGATGTGGATTGGATTTTGTGTTTGGATTTTTCCTAAAGGGCTTAATACAAATTTAGTAAATACACAAAATGATTAAAACGTGTTTATTGCGAATGTAAATGTATAGAGTATTATGTGCGATATTTTTAATTTTTCAATTAAAACGAATTTTCACGTTTGATGATAAAGTTATACATACTGATTTTGTTTATAATTAGTTTTTACATTCATATTGCTAGTCAATTGCTAGAAGCAGAGACTTGGCAGATACCAATGTTTTACAGTTTTCAATTAACCGTGAGGGATCAGCATAATACTTATGGTCCCTTCATTTAACAATAGGTTACGAAAATTGCGTTTCGCCTTTTGAAAATTGAAGCAGGAATACCATTTGAATTTCATTTGCAACTGACAATGACTTGTGGTGAATATATATAACAAAGGCAGAGTTGCTCTTGAATAAAAAACGAAATAATTTAAATTTGTTCATAAATTTTTATAAAAACCAACTAATTTATGAGAATTTTATTTATCTTTCTTTTCTCTGGTTATACCAACATAAAAAGTCAGCGATTCCTTTATAAAATCGTCTTAAGTTACGTTTAGGAAAATCATAGAAACCGCAATTTGTTCAGTATTTTTCACGTACACGCAATCCTGCCTTCGGTGTCCGGCCACCGTGGTGAGTTCAGTTTTACACGTGAACAACAACAATTTGACAGTTCTTGTCATACAGAATCGACAAAGAGTGGCGCTACTTAGGATATACTTTGGTGTCTACATATACTGCGAAAGGCGCTTGATGATCGTCGTCGTATTGGTAGATTTGTCTCGTGTTTGTGACGGACGCTGCGGTCCCGTTGTCATTGTACGCTGCGGTCCCGTTATCATTGGCGCTGCTTTCCATTTTTTTCTTTTTGGTGCGGCCGCTGCTACTCCTGGGCCTTCTTCTCGAGGTCTCTCCTTCGTCCTCCGTCGTCCCACTCACCTGAATTCGGAAGCCCAATGAGCTCAATTTTTTAATTTTGAATTTGTGCACAAGAGTTTTAATTCTTTCACTATTTTTCACAGTCACTTCCGCGAGACAAAATTCACTGCGACTGCACGCATTGACTGTTGGTGAGAGAGTGTACTAGGTGACTTTAATGCGCGTTCAACTCTTTGGGGCGTCACAGTGGAATCGGCGAAAAGGAAGAAACTCAGATTGGCAGAAAGCTCAAATTTCTTAGACTTCAACACTGATTCAATTACTTTCAAAAAAGATTTGAAACAATGTAATGGCTCCGTCCTTGATCTCTCTTTTACAAAGAGCAACATCTCTTCTACGTGGATGATTGAAACTATTAAACTCGGGAGTAGTCACTGGAAAGGTGATTATAAATGCAACTAAATTTCTAGCAAAAAAATATATATATATGTACATATGCAGCCTAACAGAATTACGATTTTGAGCCGTCTATAAGTAGCTTCGAGGAGAAAAAATAGCCACTTACACAGTGAGTGCGGAAAAAAGCCAAAAGTATGGTGGAACAACTCTTTAGATAAGCCATATCGGCTAGGTGTGCTTTTAAGTAATGCAACTATATACCCTCACCAGAAAATTCGAAACCTCTTGATGATCTACAAAAGGAGTGAAAAAGGCTAGTTCGGGAAGCAAAAAACTATCCTTTAAAGAACGCATTGCAGAGCTAAGTATAAATTCTGGTACCAGAGGTGCATGGAAATTTGTTAGGGCTATAGGAAGACTCAATCCTCAGCATTGCATAATGATAATAACAGTAGATATCTCCAAATGCTTAAAAGTCTAGTACCCACGTCTGCTCACAATCTAACTATTAACAAACAGATACATTCTTATACGAATCTTATTCTTATAATCCATTTCCTATGAGGAGATAGTAAACATCCTCAACAATAAAACCAGAGACTCTGCGGGTGGGCATGAAGGTATAACCTACAAGTTAATCAAAGCACTTCCTGACCTCTCTCTAAGCAAACAGCTTTAAATGATACTCTTATTTCAAACCAAATTCCTGAGAGTAGGAGAATATATAGTCAAAGTTGTTCCGGTTTCCAAAAAGGAAAAGGATCTAAACCAATAGACCATTTGCCCTGATCTCGGTGCTGTTAAAATGCATAAACCTTACAAACTAAGCAGGTTGGCATCATTCTTCGAATGTAACCAACTTTTGCCAGACTGGATACAAAAGAATGTGATCCCGTGGCTTTTATATTCATACATAATTCCATATTTCATATAGTTAAAAAAAAAAACCTCCAAACTGGCTACCAACCGATACTCCCAGCCCTGTGTGCAGCACAGTTGAGTGAGATTTGATTTCCGCATTTGAAAAAATTGTGGCAATTGCCTCAAGGCGCAGCGAACACGTGCAACTGCATACAACACGTTGCTCAAACAAATCTTTGCGCAAGCAAAATTGAGCGCATAAGATTCCCAAATGCAAATAAAATAGAGAACATAAAAATTCTTCTTCAGAAGCGAAGAAAATATGTATGTACGTTAGTTGTTTGTGGCCGAAATTGGTGGATGCAGCATACTGCATGACCCATAATAGTGATTCGGACGCAGCCAGAGATGCAGCAGCAGTAGCCAGAATTTATTTGTGGCTCTAATGCAAAGTGCAGCAAAACGCACGAAGGCATGGCAACGTACAAAACCTGACGCAATGTAAGTATGCCACGTATCGCGCGCATTGATATGAATTTTGAATGTGCGCGTTTACTCGCGAAGATTTGCATACCGAATGCGAGATTGCTTGAAGCGACGATGATGGCGCAGGTGGATTGACGAGTCGGCGGCAGCTGGCACTTGGTTGGCATACTAGATGCCCTAACCAGTGTTGGGACTTATTACTTTTGCCAGTAACATATTACTTATTACACATTACTGACATTTGAAAGTAATATCGTTACATTACTTATTACTGGAAATGTCAAGTAATGTATCACAAAAAGTAATATATTATTTTAAAAATACATGATTTCTACAGATTTTTTCCAAAAAAATAAACGAAGATTTTTTTTACATATTTGATATTTATTTTATAAAACTTCAGGCACTTGTTTAGTTATTTAAAAAAAAAAATTTATCTTTAAGTAGATAGGGTCACGTTTTCTGGCTCACAATTTGTAGCGTACTTTTATATTTTTGACTGCAGCAGTTTGCAAGTCGGTTGCTTCCGTCAACAAATCGAAATATTTGCGGAATTTCCAACTATTAAAAGTAGTCATTCTGCAAAAAAACAATCAGGTTAAATGATTATTTCATTTTGAATTACAATTTGAATTTCGTTACCTTTTTTGTTGAAACCGCATGAATTTGCCTGCAAATGTTAATTTTTTCTCCACTACCAAACTCAGTTGGAAATGAAACACGGGAGCTATGTTTAGTATGAACAAGTGCAGCGTTGTAGAATTGTAATAGATCTTAATCATGTTATCAGTGTTGCTGTTTTACATGAAAATTAGAACTTTGTTGACTAAAAAGTAATATTGTAATAAGTAAATTGAAAAAAGTAGTAATATTACTGAAGGTGATTACTTATGGGAAAAGTAACTAGTTACACTAAATTTTTAAAGCAAAAGTAATATACTACGTAATTAGTTACACTACTTTAATATATTAGTCACAACACTGGCCCTAACAGATGCAATAACAGTAAATACACCCATGGACAAAATAATAAGTATCCCAGCAAACACAAACATTATCAAATGATTTTCAAACCTAAATGTTTACTGGGGTGAAGGTGCCTTTGATAACTGTTGCAAATGATCGGAAACAAATGTATTTTCAAAAGTACTTTTAATTATATTTGTTTTAATTATATTACTTGCCCGATTTTTTCTGTGCTATATACACGGAACGAAAAACGTACATAAAATTCGGTAATATGGGCATATGAAAATATTCATAAACTTTGAACCAGTGAACGCGTTCACTAAAAGTTTATGAATACTGAACGCGAGTCTGGTGAAAAATATCAAAAATGTTGTTTGGGGGTTTAGATATCGAGTGATTTTATAAATATGATCTTAAAGCTAAGGGAGGAGGTAGGAAAATGGGGATACAATTAATTTTAGGACTAGGAGGAAAGTAGGTAAGGAGGAGAGAGAGAGAGAGAGACTGAATATGTATGTGTGTGTGGTGTGTTCGGGAGGGGAAGTGAGCCGCCGACTCAGAAATCAATCAGATTCTCTTCATCGGCGGTTTCAACACATTTATTCATAAACATTCGGCTTAACCGATCATTTATGAATGCGTTCATAAATTGTATGCAGGCGTTCATAAGCCTCGTTCACAAACCCAACCCAACCCAACTCGTTCTGAACGAACTTTCAAAACTTTTCATAAAATTTTGGAATCTATTCATAAAAAATCCCTAAAAAAGAAAAATTTGGAATATTTTCAAATTCTTATTTTATTGCTAAAATAAACCGCTTTCTCTGCGTGAACCTGAAGATATTCATCTTCCCGTCATTGTCTTCTTTTACAATTTCGGTTGTTGTGTAAGATATCTATAAAGACACCATAAAGTTCTAAGTAAGACAGCTGTTTTATCTGAAAATATACAACCTTCTTTTATATCATCTTAAGCAGGAACTTAACTATTATAAGTTTTTTAAGAAAATAATTGCAATGTAAATAAAGGGTGATTTTGAGATTTGATTAAAAAACACATACAATTTAGAGAAATGTATGAGATCTTTATTTGAGTCGATAGAACGATCTATATATATTGTATATATATTCAATGTTTAAAGATGATTTCATGTAAATTCATACGCTGGATCCAATTTTGGCATACTCTCTCTAAAATATCGGCCGGTATCTCACGAATGAATTCTTCAATTGGCTTCCAGTGCGTCAACCGTTGCGGGCTTGTCGCTATATACATGAGCTTTAACATAGCCCCACAAAAATAGTCTAAAGGCGTTAAATCGCACGATCTAGGCGGCCAAGGGTCTTACGGCGTATGAAGGGTTTTACGGCACGAACGGGGATGTCAGCAGTGTAGATAGGTTTCTTTCTGGAGGGGTTGATTTTGGAGTAGTGGTGAGTATAACTATTCCAGTCGTCAATTAGCATTTTATGTCTTAAGTGTGTAATTTCAGTTAGTAGATCTTGTTTTGTAAAATAGCCAAAAGTTATGGTAGCTGCGAATGCTGCATTTTTTGCTGCTGCGTCTGCTTTTTCATTGCCTGGTATTCCGGTGTGGCCGGGGACCCACATTAGTTTGATTTTGTTTGGGGAATTTAGTAGACTGTTGCGTAAGGCGACTATTTCCCTTTGGGTGTTTTCGGGGGATCCTACGGCTTCGATGCAGGATTTACTGTCAGTGCATATGATGATCTTCCGTCTGCTACGTTTAGCGTGGGCGACAGCTTCTAATAAGGCAGCGACTTCCGCTGTAAACGATGAACATATTGAGTGGAGTCTGCCGTGTGGTATCAAATCGCCATTTTCGTTTGTGACTACAAATGTTAAGAAATGATAGCACCACTTCTTTTGTAAAAACTAACTGATAAAAACGTGTTGAACGCAATGGGCAGAAAGGCGGAACTGAAACAAGAGGAAAAAGCCGTCATAAGCGCTCTTAAAGACGAAAGTCTAACAAACCGCGAAATTGGACGTCGGACTACCGTTGTCACACGGTAGTTGGAAATTTTTTGCGCAATCCCACAGCTTATGCAAGTAAGAGAAGCCCAGGTCGTCCAAGCAGTCTTTCCGAAGCGGATAGACGTATCTTTTGTAGAGCTGCTTCTAATTCAACAGAGAGCACGCGTCATTTAAGAAGCGAATTTTCACCACATGTGTCCAATGTTACAGTCTGGAAGGCACTAAAGGATAGTACATTCCTAAAATATAAAAAAATTACCAAAGCTCCTGCTCTAAAACGCACGCATATCGACAAACGAGCCGAATTTGCAGATGCGCATCAAACATTGTGCAGCGAGTGGGCATCGGTAAGCATAAGAAACAAAACTAAGCCTAGAAAATCAAATTTAAGTCTGACTTACCCTTCCAGATCAGCCGCCGTGGCTCAGTTGGTTAGTGCGTTGGACCGCGAGTCGCAGGCAGCAACCTCAGGTTCAAATACTGCCTGTAATAACACCTAAAAAAATAACGGGAAAACTCGTTTTCTCTTTCGGTGGCTGTCCTCTCAGCTGGAAATGGCAAACCTCTGAGAGTAAAAATTGCTTATGAAAAAGCTCCCAACCTGCCGTTCGGAACCGGCATAAAACTGTAGGCCCCTTCAACCCGCGTACAAATTCACACGCACAACACGGGTAGTTGCGGGAAGCTAGGCCTTAGTCTCGCGAAAGCGGGCTGTCGTGCCTGTCAATTATTATTATTATTATTATTACCCTTCCAGATCATCTGGTCTGACGAAAAAACAATTCAATCTGGATGGACCAGATGGATTTCGACATTACTGGCATGATCTGCGCAAGGAACCGAGGCTTTTCTCAAAAAAGAATTTCAGTGGTGGATCTCTAATGGTTTGGGGTGCCTTTTCAGCTCATGGAAAGGCATCTCTTGCATTTATTGATACACGCTTGAACTCTGCGCGGTATCAAGAGCTCCTTCAGGAACATCTTCTCCCATATATCGACAAGTTTCTCGCCGTGGATTTTACGTTCATGCAGGATAACGCAGCAGTGAACGCATCGAGAAGTACAAAAGAATGGTTACAATCGCGTAATATTCCTATCCTCGAATGGCCAGCAAGATCGCCGGATCTGAACCCAATAGAGAACTTATGGGTCATCATGTCACGGCAAGTTGTCGACGATTGTCGGCAGTTCGAGGATGTGGCACAGCTCCAAAAAGAAATTTTCCGGGTCTGGGAAGGATTCCCTCATAATCTTCAACAAAATTTGATCGAGTCCATGCCAAAGAAAATTAATTTAACCATTAAGAAATTAATTTAACCCATTTCATATTAAACGCAAAAATAAAGTGCATTGCAAAAAAATAAAAAGAAGTATTGTAAGTGCTGCTATCATTTCTTAACGCTTGTGAAAGTGACTTTTTTATGTAAATTCATATTTTGTCCTTCGTATCGAACATTTCGGAATTTCGGTGCGCGACATTATTTAAATATATGTGTCGTAGCCGGTGAATGCTATAATGACATTGCTGCTCGAAGGGAGTTGCGGTGGGCACCAGTAGCAAAAGTCGTTAATAGAAGTTATCTACTTGTTGCAAAACAAGTAGTTTTACTTGCAAAGAAAATTATTAGAAATCGAGTAAGCCATGAAAATGAATTCGAGCAAGTAATGAAAATGAAATAAAGTAAGCAATGAATTTAAGCATAGATATTGAGTCATTGTGAAATTGTAGAGCGAGCAGGTGGCCCACCGGAACCCCTTGAAGAAGTAGCATGGACGCGACATCAGAAGTGGGATGCAACCAGCCTACCGGGCAGTTTAGTGGACAACAAAATCCTGCACCTGCTTGGGACAGAATTTTCGAGCAGCAGAACCAACAATTTTTGGCCGTCATCAAAGCTATGAACACTCCGAGGGAAGCTGAAATAAAGCTGCCGGAATTCGACCCTGAAAGCGGGCAAGCGGATGCATCTGCTTGGATAGCAATGGCAGACATGTGTGTTGGCGATTCACCCCCAGAAAATGCAGCATTGATGATAATGCTCAACCACGCGCTTAAGGGCCAAGCATCCAATTGGCTGTCACAAGTAGGCTTGCCACCTGTCCTCCATCGTGGAGGACAGTCCTCCAAATTACTCAAATGTCCTCCGTCCTCCAAAGAGGGTAAAATGTCCTCCATTTACACGAAATATGTAGATTTTACTCTTAACAAACACGAAATGCATCATAATAATCTGAGTTGAGTTTAACAATGCTTCGTGTGAAAGCACCCTTAACTAATTTCGATAAAAATCGATATTTTCGTGCGAATACATCTCTGTTAGCACTACTCCGACTAGAATTTCATTCATTTTTACGCGCTTCTGCATCTTTGCTGCAATTTTCTAGTAAATTTTACAGCAATTAAGTTTCAAGAGAATTAAAGCAGGTAAGCTTCTTCTATGGTTTCATTTTAATTCACAAAAGTGTAAAAGTATTAATATTATCCCTAGTGCAAGTTAGAAATGAGTTTGAACTGCAACAGCGAAACAGATGGGCCGAGTTTAAAAAAGAAAAGGTGTTGCACTTTCAATGATGACTGGCTTAAGAACAAAGAGTTTTCCTGGCTACAAAAATCCGGGCATGACCCATTCACCAAAGCATACTGCTCACTTTGTCAAAGTGATTTTTCTATAAAGTACAAGGGGTGTTCCGCTCTGTATGTTCATCAACAGGGGAAGGTGCATCAAGAAAACGACGCAGCTGCTAAATCCAGTCACCATTTAGAAACCTTTTTTCCTAAAAGTAATTCGACAGACGAAAGCAATGTAATTCTATCGGAAGTTGTCCATACTTACCACAATGTTAAGCACAATTTGTCATATAACTCTTTGGACTGCAATTTGAAGTTGTTAAAAAAGACAGTTCATGACTCAGTTATTACAAAAAAGATTTCTTGTGGACGCAAAAAAGCTACGATGATTGTTGAAAACGTTCTCGGTCCTTTTATTTTAAATAACTTGATCTCAAATTTGATTAAAGATGATGTCTATTTTACAATTCAAACAGATGCTTCTAATCATAAAAATAGAAAGTTTTTCCCCATTTGTATACAGTATTTCGAGAGATCTACTGGAATTAAAAATAGCATAATAGATTTTATTGAAAATTCTAACGAAACGTCTGTTGGTATGGCCAACATGGTTCAAGACGTTTTGTCAAATTTAAATTTGAATATAAAAAACGTTGTATCCTTAAGTGCAGATAATACAAACTCTAACTTTGGAAAATACAATTCTTTGTTTTCAAACCTGCAAAAGTCCAATGAAAACATTTTGAAAAGCAACTGTCACGCACACATTGTTAACAACGCTTTGAAAAAATCGTTAAGCAATTTAGATTTAGATATCGAGAACGTGATTTTAAAAATATATGCTCATTTTTCTGCTGCTGCTAAGCGACGAGAACGTTTAATTGAATTTTGTAGTTTTGCAAATGTAGAGTTTAAAGAGATTTTGCGACATGTAACTACAAGGTGGCTATCCCTTTTGCCCGCAATAGATAGAGTTTTGCAAGTTTGGCCAGCTCTCTCAGATTATTTTCTTTCAGAAGAGATATCCAAGCAATTGCGATTGGCTTTAGGTATTGAAAATAATCAAATATCTCCAAAAATTAAAATTTATTTATTGTTTTTGTCAAATGTCTTACAAACATACTCAGATACTATAAAAAAATTGGAGTCAAACGTTTGTACAGTAATCGAGCTTTTTAAAATTTTTACTGATTTTAGAAGACACATTTTCGACCGAAAACAGCAACAATTTTTTGGATACGAAGTAAGAGTTCAATTATCAAAAATTGATAATCCTGAAGAAAGTTCTCTAATAAAAAAAGATTTTTTTGAATTTTTTGATGTAACTTTAAACTATATTGAAGAGCGATTCGATTTTTCTGAAAGTAATTAGATTTATAAAATTGGAAAACTTAATATTCATGATAAATTGTTTACCTTTAATGATGTTGTAGAAGTAGTTGAAGAGCTAAAATTAAAACAAATATTACAGGATCTAAACGTAGATCAATTGTTTGACGAAGTCTGTCTAATAAGTAAATATTTTGACTCCTTAAATTTGGGCGAGTTTTCCAGCCAAAGTGAAAAATTCGTTAAGATATTTGAAAGGTTCGAATGCAAGAATTTATATAAAATAATGTCATATTTTTTCACTATGCCATGTAGTAGCGCTTTTGCAGAAAGAGTTTTTTCGGTAATGAACGAAAAATGGAGTGAGAATAGAGCAAGGTGCTCAACAAATTTAATAAAAAATGAGCTAATCATATTCTTCAACCAAAAAGAAACGTGCTCTGAATTTTATGATCTCATTAAATGCAATAGAAGTCTGATTAAAACAGCAAAAAGCAATGAAAAATATTTATTTAAGACCAAATAGTCTTTGAAAAAGACATATATTTATGTAAATGAATGAATTCGTTTTTGTTAATTGTTTTTGTACTTTTTTCGTGAATTTTTACGCTTACTTGTGTTGTTATGTTCATGTTTATAAATGTGTTAAAGTTTTTTTGGAAGATTTTTCTATATACAAAAGTTTAAATACATGTACTCTGAAAAATAAAAATGTGATTGTTTATAGTAATTTAAGTGTCCTCCACAGCCACTTTCAAAAGGTGGCAAGCCTAGTCACAAGTCTCTTTCCCTGGAATGAAGTGGTGTGAATTCAGAGAAGCGTTCCTGACACGATTCGACCAAGCGGAAACTGCTGCATCCTTTCTAGTAGGTCTGTTGACTAGTAGGCCGAAAGAAGGAGAATGCATTGCTGCATATGCTGCCACGTTGCTGACCTCAATCATGTCCCGTTGGAAGAAATTGTCGGCGGATGAGATCGCGGTATCCATGGTCATGGCTCACATATCCCAGTTTGAGCCACAAGTTCGACGTTTGTGCTTTACCGCTGATATTCGAAGCAGGAGCCGTATGCAACAGGAATTGAAGTCGATGGCAATACCTAAGAGGAAGATCACCACTGAAGAAGAAGCTCCAGCTTTCAAGAAATTCAAGCCAGCGCCGCACAGTGGCTGATTCTGCCGACGTAGGTTGCAAAAGTCGATTTTGTCATGTTCGATTTGGGGGAAACTGTTATACTTGTCCGATAGATAAATACTTGGACCTAAGAAATCCGAAAACCTTAACTAAATTGGACAAATAGTTTTGCTTGTAGAGCCCATCAAAGTTGAGCAATTTTTAGAGTGTGAAATAATATCAGCAATTTGCACTTTTTCGGCAACGCTGAAGTTTTAAAATACGGAAAAGAGCAAATTGATTGAAACTTTTTGCACCAGTATCGTAAAAGAAGGCATTTGTAGTAAATAATTAAATATAGAAAAAAAAAAGTTGGTTGTTGTTGTTGTCTTTTCATAGGCACTCACTTGAAGCACTGTTGTTATCACTCTTTTTGAACTTTCGATAGACTTTCAAAAAAAAGGCCATACTTGCCACGGTTCCGTCTTTGGGAAAATTGTTCACTAGTCTTCTGTGAGTACTGCCCTGAAGAGATCGGGTGCCCGATTTTGCCCGACTGGATTTTACAGCGATTTTTCTGTGGCCACCTCGCGCAATTTTGTGCTTTCGAGTCAGTGCGTTCGAACAAGTTCGTCAAGATTTTGATAGTGAATCACTTACACGCGATTATAAACGTTGCCAGGGCATGCAAATTTGGATTTTGGCTTCATTTAAGATGTGATTCAAGCTTGCAACTCCATATTAAGTCGACTTTTTTTTGGCGTATATTGCTGTAAGCTCGAAGTAAAGAGTACTTCTGCTGGATGCGTAGTTCGCACGTACGAAAAACAAGTTGGCTTTCATTTCCGGCAATCAGCTATCATGTATCCTTTGATGTAATGTTTTTGTTTTTAACAAAATACTAACACTGTGCCTGGCATAACATTTTTTTTTTAATTTGAGCAAAACTCAGTCAGTCGCCATTAGTCTTTGAGTTGAACCGCGCCAATGAAACAATTAGTTATTGAAAAACAAAAAGCAGACTTATAAGTATCTATGTGCAATGTCTAAAGCTCACTTATGTGTCTGGGCTGTTCAAAAATCCCACAACGCGGGAAAACCTAACAACTGTTTAGGTACCTGCTAGTACTAGAAGCTTAGTAACTGCTATTTGAATGCATATGCGAATCCTACTTATAAATAAAGGAGTTTGGAGTGAAGTGAAGTGAAGATAGTTTCGAATTTAATTTGAACTAGACATCACTTCAACTCCGCCGCTGCAACTAAACCTAAGAAGAAGCACAAAGTTTTTGAAAAATTCGAAGCTGTTTGAAATATTTACTATTTCGAAGACAAAGGAGACGTTTTTTCTGGCTGTTACTAAAGAAATTGGTTACGTTGGTTAAGTTTGCCTGCAGCCAACATATTTATGACTAAAGAGAAGATATCCAGGACTAATCGCACTACAAAGTTGAAATGGATTGCGGCAAACCGTACCAAATTCAATTTTGTCCAGAATAATGAGGAGTGGTTGGAACAAAAATTTACTTCGATGCAGGAGATGCATGTAGCATAAGCGATGGCGAACCATCGACATAAAAGGCGGCAAAAGGAAGGCCGAAAAAGTCAATTCAGGACTGTGCGTCATTTAATAAAAAAGGAAGCTTATGGAGGCAACGGAAACAATAACTACCATCCACCTGTCAGAAGCTTTGATCATAAAATAAAATAAGGATCAGGAGAAAATGAAAGGCGTTATAGTGGAAGCAGTTTTACCAGCAAGCCCGGGTCATGTTAAAAGAATAAAAAACAGTATTCGCACCCCACCCAACGTGCTACCCATCAAATATAGTCATAATAAAACTTTAGGACTGTTTTTGTCTAAAGAAAAATTGACTTTTTATGTAAATTTTTCGAATTCTGGTTCTAATTTTGAAAGCGAAATTTATTAATTTTTATCTTTAAATTTGACTCTTTCAGCTTGTTTCTTAAATTTCGTATTACTTTTAATCTTTTTTAATGCATTTTCATTAATTTTGCAACTAAAACTTATCATTGTTGCTCGCATTATTCATATTTACAGTAAGCCGAACTTTAACAAAGTATTACGTAGCACCCTGTACTTCAATTGAGTTTATTTTTGAGAATACAATAGCCTGATGAATTTCTAATCAACAGCAAAAAAAGTTTTCCAATTATCTCTATTCGTTCAGGAGTTATTAATTTTGCAATATGAAATGACAAATTGAGCCACTGTGCGCCGTTTCCTTTGAATTGTTTTGAATGTGGCAAAATTGGACATAAAGCGGCGCACTGCAGAAACAAGGCAAAAGGATTTGGAAGGCGTGATGTACAACGTGAAGGGCGACGTGAGGTTCCTATAAAATCGGTAGTGTGTTTCAACTGCCAAGACGTCGGTCACTATGCATCACACTGCCCGAAAGCAATTAAGAAGCATGACGGTAAACGGAATGGTGCCACACCAGTTGAACGTCGAATTGATGTATGCACCATGAAGGCACCAACAGGAGAATTGCGACATTCGGGTGAGACGTATTTATTCCATTTCGACTCAGGAGCTGAGTGTTCACTTGTTAAAGAATTAGTAGGAAATAAATTTCATGGAAAACGTTTATTTAATGTTATAACTCTGCACAGTACAAATTTTAACGTCGGTTGAGGTTGACCGAATTTGCTTCGAAGTTGTTTTCCACGTACTACCAAACTATTGCTTACGTAGTGACGTCATGCTTGGACAAGATGTATTGGCTTTGGGTCTTGCCGTACTCATGACATCCGACACCTTGCGGCTTGAAAAATCTAAAGTGGTCAATTCTTGTCAACTTGCTAAATCAGTAGAATATAATATTGAAAATGTAGATACAGACATTCCGCAAAATTTTCGACCACGTTTAATGGAAATGCTAAATCAGTTTAAAGATAATTTCATAAGCAATATGCCTAAAAATAGCGCTAAGGTAGACCCTATGCAGATTCGCCTTAAGGATCCCAATAGATGTGTGTGTCGTAGGCCGTACCGATTAAGTCCCGAAGAACGTAAAATTGTGCGCGACCGCGTGGATGAGTTGTTGAAAGCCAATATTATTCGTGTAAGTTCATCACCTTTTGCAACTCCAATACTTTTGGTAAAGAAGAATGACGGTACTGATAGGATGTGTGTTGATTATCGTGAGTTAAACGACAACACAGTTCCAGAAAGATTCCCATTACCTCTTATTGCGGATCAAATCGATAGATTCCATGGTTCACATTTCTTTACGGTGTTGGACATGGCGTCTGGCTTTCACCAAATCCCCATTCATCCCGATTCCGTCGAATATACTGCCTTCGTTACACCTGAAGGACAGTATGAGTACCTTTCTACGCCATTTGGCCTTAGAAATGCGCCATCTGTTTTTCAGCGGGCAGTTGTACGGGCTCTGGGAGACGACATACTCATTGCCGCAAAAACTTTTGACGAAGCTTGCGAAAGATTGGGCATTGTTCTTAGAGTTTTGACAAGTAAGGGCTTTTCTTTAAACATTAAAAAATGCAAGTTTCTTAAACACCGCATCGAATATCTTGGCTTTGAGATCTGCGCAGGCGAAATACGGCCTAATCAAAGAAAGATTGAAGCTCTTACAGCCTTGCCACCACCAGAAACTGTTAGTCAATTACGTCAATTTATTGGGTTGGCATCGTACTTCAGAAGATTTGTACCAAAATTCTCTCAGATTATGGCACCTTTATATGCATTAACTTCAGGTAGTGGCAAAATAGAGTGGAAGCAAGCACTCGAGGTAATACGACAGCAGATTATATCAATCCTAACTAGCGAGCCTTTGTTAACAATCTTTGACCCAGATTGTCCTGCAGAGCTTCATACAGATGCAAGTTCAATAGGCTACGGTGCAATTTTAATACAAATTAAAGAAAAACTGCCCCGAGTAATAGCTTATTTTAGTAAACGTACCACTGCTGCGGAGTCAAAGTATCACTCATATGAGTTAGAAACTTTAGCAGTGGTTAATGCAGTGAAATATTTCAGACATTACCTATACGGTCGTAAATTTTCCGTTTATACAGACTGCAATTCTCTACAGTCCGCTCGCAAGAAGCTCGACCTCACCCCAAGGGTACACAGGTGGTGGGCTTTTCTACAAGCATTTGATTTTGACATCATTCATAGAGACGGGAAGCACATGAGCCATGTTGACTTTTTCTCCAGAAATCCGCTACCGCCCACCCACAGCAAAACTTTTAAAAAGGTAGAGCATAAGCTAGTAAACATCGCCAATTTGTCTAACGATTGGGTAAAAGCAGAGCAACAAAAGGACATTGATATTTCAAAGCTGATAGCCGAACTGAATGATAATAAGCTGGCGGATGATATTGTTAAGACTTATGAGCTGCGTTCTGGTATCTTATATCGTAAGATACAACGTCACGGAAAGACCCGCTGTCTACCAATACTTCCCAGATCTTTGAGGTGGTCTATAGTACACAATACCCATGAAGCGTTGATGCACCTATGTAGTGAAAAAAACTCTTGAAAAGCTTTATGAAACATACTGGTTTGAAAATATGTCAAAATTTGTCAGAAAGTTTGTCGAAAATTGTATCACATGTAAAATTTCTAAGACGCGTACTGGAAAAGTACAAGCCGAAATGCACGCCATACCAAAGGTAGCTATTCCCTGGCATACATTGCACATAGACGACACCGGCAAGTTAAGTGGGAAAAATTATGTCAAGGAATACATATTTGTTCACATAGATGCTTTTACAAAATATGTCTTGTTGCATCACACGTTAAATATTGATACATCTAGTAATATTGAAGCATTAAAACGAAGCATTTCGTTATTTGGTGCACCAAAAAGGATAATTGCTGACCAAGGGCGATGTTTCTCCAGTCGCGAGTTCCGCGATTTTTGCACGTCACATAGTATCAACTTGCATTTAATTGCAACAGGTAGCGCTCGTGCAAATGGTCAAGTTGAACGTATCATGAGTACGTTAAAGAACATGCTCACTGCTGTAGAAACAACCAATCGTTCTTGGCAGGATGCCCTCCTTGAAGTGCAATTAGCTTTAAATTGCTCATTCAATCGTGTTACTAAATGTACACCACTAGAATTATTAGTTGGTAAATCTGGCAGACCTTTAGAATTGATGTTTGCTGATGACACTGAGGAAGAAGTTAACATAGAACAAGTAAGGTCTCAAGCAGTCTGCAATATTGAAAAGAGTTCTGCATATGACAAAAAACGATTTGATTCCCACAGAGCCAAAGTCCAAAGATTTTCTATTGATGATTTTGTTTTGTTGCAAAACGAAGAGCGAAATCAAACCAAATTAGATCCAAAGTGCAAAGGTCCATTCAAAGTCGTAGAGGTGTTGGATGGGGATCGGTACATACTTAAAGCATTGAGCTCTGACCGAACGTATATGTAAATACGCACATGATCGGTTAAGAAGAATGCCAGATTTAGTCAACGTTGATTTAGATAATGAAACTGAAAGTGAAACGGTAGTTGATGAGCAGTTACAGAACGAAGAGACTTAGTAGCACATGACTTAGAAAATAGGACCTGTCCACACATACGAATAACTGAACCAGGTTAAGAAATAGCTGTAATTTTGTAACTACTCGTGTTAATAAACTTTGATAAACGAAGATTTAATTGGTTACAATTTCTTTGGCTTCTCACACTGAGACGTGTGAGCTGTCAGGATGGCAGTATCGCTGAACAGCGATGAAGTCATGTAATGATAGGACCGGATAGAGGTCCTGGTGTCTCACCGGATGGAGGTGAATGTGTAATGATAGGACCGGATAGAGGTCCTGGTGTCTCACCGGATGGAGGTGAATGTGTAATGATAGGACCGGATAGAGGTCCTGGTGTCTCACCGGATGGAGGTGAATGTGTAATGATAGGACCGGATAGAGGTCCTGGTGTCTCACCGGATGGAGGTGAATGTGTAATGATAGGACTGGATAGAGGTCCTGGTGTATCACCGGATGGAGGTGATTTTGTGATTATGGGACCGCATAGAGGTCCTGTTGTTTCACCAGATGAAGGTGAATGTGATTGATAATGCTAAATAGTGCCACTGGAGCATCATCGGAAGGAGGTGACCGTGTTTGAGGGTTGTGTCATCCATTGACACTTATGTGCTATCGCAAAGAGGTTGTGGTAGTTGTGGTTGTAGGTTAGTGTTATAACATTTGACTGGTTGTTACAATAATGACATTGTAACATTAAGATAAAGTGATGAAATCGTTTACTTGTTAGTTGGTGGTCAGGATTGACCGAATGGGTGAATTAACTTACAGACAATGGTTTCACACAGGGACGTGTGACTTGTCAGAATGGCCGTGTCGTAGCCGGTGAATGCTATGACATTGCTGCTCGAAGGGAGTTGCGGTGGGCACCAGTAGCAAAAGTCGTTAATAGAAGTTATCTACTTGTTGCGAAACAAGTAGTTTTACTTGCAAAGAAAATTATTAGAAATCGAGTAAGCCATGAAAATGAATTCGAGCAAGTAATGAAAATGAAATAAAGTAAGCAATGAATTTAAGCATAGATATTGAGTCATTGTGAAATTGTAGAGCGAACAGGTGGCCCACCGGAACCCCTTGAAGAAGTAGCATGGACGCGACATATGCAATGGATATTTCGACCAAGTTTTTCCATTCTTCGATGATACAAAACTCAATGGTGCTATAATTTCTTAACGCACTGTATAATCAGCTGATTAGCAGTCATTGCGCACAAAATCCTTCAACAATTTTAAAGTGACCTTTTTCCGTTTGACGCGTCCTGTGCGACGTTGTGTAACTCACTCTATGAAAATACACTGTTTCAACTTTTTTGACAACCGCGCTAGACGTGGTACCGTGCAGGACGCGCGGTGTGTAACTTCACTTTTAGATGCACAGTAATACGGCGGGCCTTTTAAGATTTTTAAATTCAGATGTGTGAGTGCTCTCTGGCATGAGTGTGAGCATGCCCAGCGCTCGTCGGCTAGTGCCCGAACAAAAAAAATAATTATGAATTTTTCATAAAAAGTTAAAAATAAATGTTTATGAGCACCGTAAATAAGATGTTTATGAATCATTTTTAGGCGAGTACCGCTATGCGTTGGGTTGGTCCGAAAATTTTGTCACAAATGCCCTAAAGTTTAAATGCGCGGAAACACGTGGGCGTCCTAAATTGACTAGCGCAACTGCTAACCATTTTATAGCTTTGCTGGCCAAACAGGACCCTTCAAGTCATCAAAGGCGACATATGCCGATATGTCGCTTCAAACCAGCTCCAGAACGATTTGGCGGCGGTTGGTGAATGTGAAATTGCCCGCAAAGTTTATTTTCGCAAAAAATATTTAACCATGAGAAAACAACTCGCATTAACCCACCCGACCACACAATTTGGGTCCTTTGTGCAAAAAAAAGTGGCGGAACATCCTTTGGAGTGAAAACAAAAATGTTTTTGTTTTGCAATGATGGCGGAAGAAACTTTGGAAGGCCCAAAGGCAAGGAATTCCAAATTCGCTTCTCCAAGAAAGGGGTAACATCATGGTTTGGAGCTTTTTTTTGGCAGGGTGTAGGTTCTTTATATCTAATAAAGAACATCATGACCAGTACCAAATATAAAAACATTTTGCAAGACATTATGTTTTCCCATGCCGAAGAAAAGATGCATCTACATACATCCATTAATTTGGAAATTTCAGGAGGATAATGATCCCAAACATACATCAAAGCTTATGAATACTTGGTTCAGGGACCATAACGTGACAGTATTCACATGGTCAAGTCAGCCCCCGATCTCAACCCCATTGAGAATTTGTGGGGCCAACTGAAAAAAGCAATTGGCCACATTCAATTTCCAAAACAAAGAACAATTATGAAATTATAGAAGGTGCATGATATTTGGTATAAAATACCCATGGAAACCTGTCAAAACTTAATAGCCTCTATGCCCAAAAAAATGTGCAAAATTTTACAAAATTAAGGCGCTTATACAGGGTACTAGTACCGTAACCTTATATTTTAAAATTGAATGTTAGTTATAAACTTAGCCGCGAATCCGCTGCTTGCAATTAGATATTTTATTACACCTATTACTTTGTCCAAGCAATATTGAAAAAATAATAGTTTATCGTTTATATAAAACTTAATGTTGTAGTTTTGTTTTTTCTCTGCATTTTTACTGCTACTCATTGAATTGAAAAGTAGTTAATTGAATTCCTTAATTCGCTTTTTAAATATTGACATAATAGTGCTCACAACTATTATTTTCTTCATAAGTGTATGTGGCAATTGTTTACTAGTACATGCTCAAGCCTGCAACGGGGCGAGGGTTCCTATAAATATTTGGCAGAAAATTCAAATGAAATGAACCGCAAAAATAGAATCCAGCTGCTTCGTGAATGAATGTCAAAAATTCAAGGCAGGGCATATAACGTCTTTGCTTTTGCAGTTGGCTGAATGAAATTTCGGACCTGTATTATTCAATTATATTTTCACAGTACAAAGACACTGAGTATTTAATTTTTGAAGTTTGAATCTGAGACAGGCAAAAACGTTGAAAGTGCAACAGATGGTGAAAACAAATCCTAATTAACGCCTCGTTTGCGGGTAATTAGTTATCGCTTTGCTAAGTTGAGCGGCTGCAAATTATAAAGTAATTTTCACCAAATTCGCGCTCATTCACCCAAGTTCGGATGCGAGTGTGTAACGCATACATATGGACATGAGTATGGAAGCGTGTGTGAGCGAATTTCAGGCTGCCAAGCATGCAAATCGGGGTGTTGAAATTTCAATATTTTCAAAGCAAAATCCTTGCCCGCAGCAAGGATGCTTGTGCAACAAACAAAACGCTGAACTCTTCCTGCCCAGAGCTGAGGGCGGCAGCACAGCAACTGAAACCGTAGCGACAAATATATGTAATAGCAAAAGCAACCACAATAACAACTAGTGGCAGTCATAATAACAAAAACAACATAATATCCACATGACACGCTCATATTGTCAGCGTTTGTCCGACGGCGCCACAGACGAGCATATCCGGTTTCCAAAATAAGCCTTGACACATGTGTACACCCCCACCCACACACACACAAGCCAGATCTAAATGCTTTTTGTACATGTAAATGCGCGGTGGTTGCCATCGGAAGCAGTGACACTTTTATATAAACACACATACATAGTTGTATATGTACATACAGTTGCGGCAAATATAATAGCACCGGTAAACCAATATAACTATTTCCTATAAGAAAAAATTACGTGTCGCTATATTTTCGTTTATTTCTGTAAAATACCGTTATACGTACTACTCTCTTTATATAAGTAGGGTTCCGTTACTTAAAAGTTTGACACCTTTTTTATATAAAGCAGTTTCATGAGCAGAGTGCAGCTCAGTGCGGCAAAAATAATAGCACCATTCATACATCTTTTCACGAAGAGCAAAAATTTCCTTATAAATATCAAATTAAAAGTATAAATTTCTTCAAGTTCGTACACTTTTTGCAGTTTTCTGTAAAAAAACAAGTCAATTAATATGAATTTTTTAGCAGCAATGGGGCGTGGAAAACACTGCACTACTGAACAACGTAAAATCATAAAAAACATGATTTCGGAAGGCAGCACATATTCGGATGTAAGGAAAATTCTTAAATGCTCAAATAAAATGATTCGGAATGCATTAATATTTACGGCGAAACCCGAGAAACGTGGCCGAAAGCGCGCAATATCACCTCTAAGCGTTTAATCAGGCTGAGCAAAAAAGAACCATTTAAAGCTGCCACGGAGCTAAAAAAGGAGCTGAATATAACTGCATGCATTACAACTGTTCGCAGCAAGCTAAGAGATCATAACCTGAAAGCCCACAGTCCAAGAAAATCCCCTCTCTTAAGTAGCAAGCATGTGAAAAAACGAAAGCAGTTTGCTAGAGCATTTGAACTGGCCAGCGGAACGATGGAGGAACATACTATGGACGGATGAGAGTAAGATCGTCTTATATGGCAACAGAGGTTCTCGTCTTTATGTAAGAAGGCCTGCTAATGCTGAGTACGATCCAAAGTTCACAACAAAAACAATCAAACATGGTGGCTCTAGCATAATGATATGGGCATGCTTCTCCTATTACGTCGTTGGGCCCATACATTGGATTAAAACTATTATGGATCAGAATGTTTATGTGGAAATACTACGAAATGTGATGCTACCTTATGCGAGAGAGGAAATGCCGTTACTGTGGGTGTACCAACAGGACAACGACCCTAAACATACCTCCAAGAAAGCTAAAAAGTGGTTCAAACGCAACTCGGTTACTGTCATGGATTGGCCTGCACAATCGCCGGACCTCAATCCGATTGAAAATTTATGGACCGATGTGAAGAAGGCAGTTTCTAAGCGAAATCCAACAAATAATGAAGCTCTTTGGATTGCTACTAAAGAATCTTGGGATGCGATTCCGGTCGCGCGGTGCCAAAATTTGGTTAACTCCATGCCAAGACGTTGTGCTGCTGTTATTGCCAACAATGGCCACGCAACAAAATATTAATTAATTATAATTTTTAACGTCGATTTTATGCTACAAAGAAATAAATTCCTTCCTTTAGTATTTTTTGATATTCATGCACAAAGAAATAAAAGTGCTATTTTTTTTGCCGTGTCCTTTTATATGATTTTGCTGAAAACGTAAAAAATTTCTGAAAATATAAACTTTATGTAACATTTTGACTTTTGAAAAGTTGACGGTATTTTAAACTATAATCTAAAATAAATTAAATGAATTGGTTAGGCCTTTTTATTGAATACAATTTCGTTTCTTGTGGTGGTACTATTCTAATTGCCGCAGCTGTATGTAATACATATGCACAATATTAGGTTGAATGCATTATACGATTCTTCGTTTGGAATGCTTTTAAGGACTTGGTTTAGCTCCATTGGTGCTGCAACAAAAACGTTGATACTTTTAATCTTTTATTCTTTGGCTAATTTTTCCAGCTTGATTATTATTGATGGGGATGATGCACTGCGACCTGTAGATCTATTGTGCCCCAAGGATTCCAGCTTGATGCCTTCATATATTTTCATTAGACCATTCGCCAATAAGCTTGCGGACGGTTTTATTTTTGATACCCATGTCTTATACACAGTAATCTGGATGTACGTGTGTGTGTGTGTTATACTTGGAGTCGTTCAGATCCATTCAATATTAAACATAGCACTTTACTAATTTGTACAATCTTTTAACTTCAGCTGTGACGGAGAATGCGTCCTCAAACGCCAGTGTAGGCTATAGGACCAAAGTCAGTGAGCCGGATGCGGTGCTACATACCCCCAGATTGCTATTTCTCGATCAAAATTGATGGTTAAAAATGTCTTACATATTTTGAAAAGTTCTTTTAGAAATATAAGCACTTTATTTCATCTATTATTCAAATGTTCGTTCCAAAATACAACGATCTGTAATTAACTTACTCGCATATTTATTTATGTTATTGTAATTTTTGTTGTTCATACAACACTATTATTATGATTTTTGCAATATTATTACGAATTTGGTATATATTACTTTTATTATAGTACACTCGCTCGAAAGATAATTTAATGAAAAAACGTTGCATATTTCAAGGCTCTCAATTTTTTAACAAATGGCACAAAATGGCAACTGGAACGACGGTCAAAAGTGTTAAAATTGACATGGGCATGCCTGTCATCAACGGCAACGCGTTGGAATTAAACTTTTTCTGACTTTGAGGATCAATATTCATGGCATTTTAAAACAGATAAAAATACATTGTAATGGAATACAAGCAATGGAATGCCATAAGTGTAACAAAATCAAATTCATGTAAGTAGATTTATTGGTTCAGAAATTGCGACCTAAAACGAGGAAATAGTGAAGTGTAACCGAAAAAATTACACGCTTAATTTTTAAGTTTTGAAAAAAGTTTGCGTATTCGAAACAACCTATGTCAAACCCAGAAACGGCGAGACAAATTAAAAAAAATCACAAATAGTATTATGTGGTTAACCAGGGGCGTAGCCAGAACTTGGTCATGGGGGGTTTTAAAAATTGTGTTTGCCAGTTTAGTATTACTTGTTTTTTAAACCAAACTGTACTTTCCAAATAGGGCATTTTGAGGTGCCTTATGTGACTTAATGCATTAGAAATTAAATTTTTCCCGATTTTTAGTAAAAATTTCATGAAATTTGGTGCACTGAAAGCGAAGTTATTGCATCTGAAGTGAAAGTATGTTTGTGTCATCGTACAAAAATAAGCATCGAACAAAGACCCAATATTAACTTTTGTTTTAAAAATGTTTGGAGTCCATGAAATGTGGTGGAGTTCATAAGTGGTAAACGCGATTTAAAAACGATTGTCAGGACATTAATGATAACCAACGTGTTAGCCAACTGAAATCCGCGTTCACCGTAGATTCCATCAAAACTGGGTGGTAATTCATAAAAGATTAGCCAAAATCTTCATTGAAATTCTTGAAATTGGACTTAACCTTCGCTTTACTTATACCCACCCGGGTGATCTTTTTTATATTCATGTTTAATATCTGCCAGAGTATTTAGCTATGTTTTCGAATAACTGCACAAATTTGAAGGTAACTTTCAATAACATGAACAAATATTTTTTAGAAATCTTGTTCATGTTTAAACTTGAATTTTATCGTTTTGTATAAAACTCGCAATACTTTTTTTTCCGAACCTCATTATGCATTCAATAAAACGTCTGGAAAGAAAATTTCTAATATTTTCCAAAGTTGCAAAATAAATCATAAAAGTTAGGCCTTTTTCCGGGAAACGAACTATCGCCAGAGGAAGATACTTATATTTTGATTGTGAGTTTTATTCACAGGCGGAATTGCCTGGAGTCATCCGGGTGAACGACATTGGTAAACGACGTATACAAAAATCTTTGGTAAGGCGAAGGTTAAGCATCTCAATAGCATAAATTTATCAATAGCATTTTAATTGAACATTTGGCTATCGAAGGATGCCATCTCATCGATCGACACTGGTTTTGACTGTTTCTTTGTTTACTTAAAGTCGAACTTTAATCATCAACCACTCCTCGTTTTCACCTGATGCGGCACCGTGCGACTTTGACCTTTTCAAAAAAAGCATTTGCCGATGAAAAAAAGCGTTTTGAGAACGTAGAAACCATCCAAAAGGTTTGTACTGACATCCTGAAGGACATTCCGGACGACAAACTAAACTACTCTTTATACAAGTTTTTAGATCATGCATATCGCTGTATTGAGACTATTAAAAACACAAATTATTTTCACCCAAAAAAGTTTTTGTTATTATTTTTGAAATGTTTAAAGATGAAACGACTTTTTTGCTAATGTGGGAACGTACATACGATGCTTAGTGATTGCATATGTGGACAAACTATAGGCTATGGGGGGGGGGGTTCTGACACCCAAACCCCCTCCCTTGGCTACGCCCCTGTGGTTAACTGGCTGGTTGTATGGGAAAAATTTAATACTAGTACTATTAATTTTATGAAAATGCTTTGTTTTCTATTTCAAAAATTTTATTAAAATTAAACGTTTAAATTAAAATATATTAGTTTTCATAGTGACAACGCAATAAATAATCTTGTCATCCTTTATTTTTCCGCCACTTCTTAGACCACGTTGCCTCAATGTCATATTCGATCAACGAGGTGTGTTAAAAAAAGGTGGCTTTAACTTTCAGGGGCCCCACATATGTTGATTTTATTAGCCAGTTTGCGTATTTAGTTTGTTTTTGAAGGCTATGCTATCGAAAAAATCGATTAATTGGTCACACATTAAGCTGGACTTCTGTGACCATGAAATACATATATTACAAATTACCGAGCCATTGTTTGCTGAACAATGATCTGTATCATTTTTTTCATTTTATTGAAGAATCTAGCATAGATTTATTTCAGATTTTTCAGTGTACATAACTTATATGTTTGTATGCGTGGCGAATATGTCTGCTGTGCCAATCTGCGTCTAAACACTGATTTGCGTAGAATTTCCACCCCTTTGTAGATTCGACGTTTGTATGTTGCGGCCCGGAAGTGTGAACACATACATGTAAACAAATACAAATTCTGTCCAGCAAATGCCGGGAATTTGTAATTTCAAAGAACCACGATAAAGATGTTTTTAGTTTTTCCCTAATTTGCTATCACCGTACTCATTGGCGCAAGTTGGGTTTTGGGGTTCCAACCCCCCAAAATATCGGTTTGTTATAAAAACTTTGGGTAGCAAATATGATTTTTGAGCTTAAAATTTGTGTACAACTTCATTCACCCCGATAAAACTATTGAATTCGGCACTGACTGTTTTTCATTACTGTGATTCCGAAAATGAAAGGAATCTGCCAACTAGTTTTTCTACAGCAGCCCATCTCAAGGATAAAATTGTTAATGAAGGCATCAGTGGCGCACGCAGGATTTTGTTTCGGGGGAGGTTCTGTGCAACTTTTTTGAGAGCCAGTAAAATTTTAAATCGCTCTCTCCACCTAACCACAATCTATTTTTGCAATGCACTAGGTTGCATGTTTCTGTCCCATACAAATTTGTGTTTTTATGAACCCATATCGCAAATACATAATCACTTATTGAAATCAAATTAGAGTCCGACCGATACCAAATTTTTTGGCCGATGCCGATTAATCGGCCGGAAGGGCGAGTTTGGCCGATGCCGATTAATCGGCCGAAAGGGCGAAAATTGGCCGATGCCGATTAATCGGCCGAAAGGGCGAAAATCGGCCGATGCCGATGCCGATTACATAGAAAAAATAACACGAATGAATTTAATCAAAAACACAGTCTAGTTTATAAAATAACAAAAGGAACTATTACATATTGTTTGTAATATTCATCACAAAATAACAAAACAACGAGAAAAGAAATAATTAAAAACTAAATAAAATAACAAGAGAATTGAGAATTCTAATACATTAACATGTATTAAAAAAAATAATATCTCACATTTATCCACTGAGAGAGAAACAAAAATAGTGACGTAAATATTGCATACAAATTCAGTTTTTTATTCAACTTAAAATTACGAATTTTATATTTAAATTTCTACTCTCAAATTGCGACCCGTTGTACAGATGCAGTGGGAAGAAGTCAGAAAACAAATTTGGAAAAAATAAAAGGCCTGTTAAAAAATGCTTCCAATTAAAAAAGAAGGATAAGATTGATAAATTGAATGCCCCTTCTTCTGATATCCACATTAAGAGACGAAATGCATAGACATTTCGAGAAAATCTGTGTTTCTAGGAAACATGTATATTAAACAGTATCTAAAAATACATTACTGAAAAGGGGTAAAAGAACCCGTTGCACAGTGATTCGTTCCATAGACAAAATTCCAAAAATGTATAGTCTCAGAATTTAATGATTTGTATAGTATGTCATTTGAAAGGTGAAACTCCAACTAAGAAAACCCCAAATAAATCTGTGCAAAAAATTAATTAGTGTGTGTGCAAAAGCAGCTCAAATTTGAAACTTTTTTCACAAAAAATGTTTTTTAGTCTATTGCGTAAAAAAAATGTAAAAATACATGGTTACCAAGAAGTTGCTAAAACTTTCAATACAGATTAAGAAATGATGTGGCCATTTTCACTTTTAATGTTTTCTTAAAATTTGTAAACCTGAGGCTTTTACATGACTTTTAATTCAAAATAATTTTTTAAATTAAAAATCTGAAAATTGGCAAAACTTAGAGGAAAATATCTAAAAAGTATGTGAAAGTATGTTGCTGGATTTTTTTTTATTTTAAGAAGCATTCTTTTTTTGTCGAATAATGTAAACACATTCTCCGATATCTTCCGATCTCAGAAAATAATTCAATTTGAAAAGTGGTCTAAACACCTATCTTTCGACAAAATTTTACTGTTTCATCCCTAAAAGTATGCAATCAGCATGAAAAATCGAGAAAACTGCAAAAAAACAAAACATACGTCTATTGTTATCGTTTTTATTGCAAAACTAAAGGGTCCTAAGATAATTTCTGTTACTCTTCGCAATTATCAATATTGACGTTGCCGATTAAATGTAAAATCTGAAAAATCTAGCCAATAGAATTGTTGCTAAAGCTTTCCAAAAATGACGAAAAGCACAAATTTAAGTCTCGGGCATTGCCAAACTACAAAATTTTAAGAAAAACAAAATGGAGATTTGAATTCAGCAGACCATGATTAACTAGTATCTAAATTTTATGAAGAACGGACCACTCCTTCTAATTTTGTCCCGCGCTTGTATGGAGTCGAATCACTGTGCGTTGGTACAAAAAATGAAAACAAAAAAATGAAAGCAGAAAAATAGGCCGATTGCATCATCGACCAAAAAAGGCCGATGCCGATTCTTTTTTTTTTGGCCGATGCCGATACCAATTTTATTGGCCGATACTAGCCGATGCCGATTAATCGGTCGGACTCTAAATAAAATCCATCCAACACAGGTTGCAATTTTTTCAAACAATATGTTATTTATTAAAATGAACAAACTTCCATTTATTTTTGTTTTTTTTCCAAAAAAGCTCAGCAAATCTTGTTGGCGCTTCATTGTTTTAGGAATTTATTTACATAGTGTCATCTGATCAATTTGTTTAATTGAGATGACACCTGTTCAATGGAGATGGTCAATGCCACCTGCTCAATAATTGATTACACAGGAGAACAAAATCATACTTTTTTTCTGTTGTATGAAGTTTTTCTACTGTTTTTTACTAATTTGAGTACGCTGATTTCGAATCTACCCTCAGAATTTTTGTAGCAGCTCTAGTTAGTGAGATACAGGTACTGTGTCACTTTTTCAGATTTTCCTCTACTTTTTCCATATTTTTGATCGTAATTTCTAAACCAATCACCTTGTTGCATTAACAACACTGCACGGCTTCTTTTTCGATGCAATTTATTTTTATAAGTTTTAAAATTTCGCGATAATTGGACCTCAAAGTCGGAAAATATGGAATTTTAAGGCGTTTTCTTTGATCAAAAAGATACAAAAATTTCGTAAATCAACTAACGAGTTAGATGTAAAATGAAAGCTTAAAGCAATACAACACAGCCAAATTATTTGCCGGAAAACACATTCGCATCGAAATAATACCAAAAATGTGCTCATGTTAATTTCAAAATTTTTCAGCCATTTGTCATGATTTATTAAAAAATGGAAGCCCTTTGTTCCAGATATGCAAAGTTTTTTTATATATGTGACGGTTATAAATTAAATTTCTGTACTAACGTAAGATATTTCGGGGGGTTTACACCCGCAACCCCTCCCCCCCTGTGTGCGCCACTGGAAGGCATAATTAATAATAATAATTGACTGGCACGACAGCCCGCTTACGCGAGACTAAGGCCTAGCTTCCCGCAACCACCTGTGTTGTGCGTGTGAATTTGTACGCGGGTGGAAGGGACCTACAGTTTTTATGCCGGTTCCGAACGGCGAGTTGGGAGCTTTTTCATAAACAATTTTTACTCTCAGAGGTTTGCCATTTCCAGCTGAGAGGACAGCCACCGAAAGAGAAAACGAGTTTTCCCGTTATTTTTTTTAGGTGTTATTACAGGCAGTATTGAACCTGGGGTTGCTGCCTTCAACTCGCGGTCCAACGCACTAACCAACTGAGCCACGGCGGCTGCCACTGGAAGGCATACAGTGTTTAAAAGGAGGCGAGATATCGTCGAATATATGACTCGTACTGGACGAAATCCGACCTTTTTAACCGACGAAATGGTGAAATTGTGCGCTTCACACGACCATTTCCTGTAATTTAATGACAGAATGTTGCTTAAGCTAGACATGTAAACACAGACACTGGGAGCGTGCGTTTGCCCTGACCCTGGCGCACTTGAAAGACATCACCCCATCTCTTTAGCGGCACTGATTGTCCCGGCATCACAGACTTAAAAATAATAACATTTTCGTACTCATTATTCATTTAATGCCAAATTGTCTCCGAGCCTCAAGTCTGTCCCGGCCTCACTACACTTGTTGAACTTCTATGTTCAAGCACACACGAATCGCATCATATGCGCCGTTGAAATGTGCCTTTTTGCCCAACAGACAGACAAACAGATCGACAGTGCAGCTGCTGTTGGCGAATCCAACGGCATTCTGAATTGTTGCACAAGGGAAATTTTCAAATAGTCACACCATTTTCTAAACGGAAAACAACAACTGAACATGAAACAACATCAGATGCAGAGACAGGCTTCGTCAACATCTTCGCCTCGCCTCGCAGTGTGTCGGCGGCGGGTGGGTGGCACCTCTTGATGTGGACGTGAGCGCTTACTGCGCGCACTCTACGCCTCGCCACACCACTTAAAATTCTACCAGCATTCCACCACCGGCTCTGTAAATTGCACTGAGGTTTGAGTTGGAGCTGATGAGTTGAGTTGACGCTCTATTGTTGTTGGTGCTGCGGTGGCCGCGTTGGCATCGTAGTGCAGGCGCCTCCGATGTCTCTTGTCGCATGTACACTGATTTGACTAATTGCTGAGCAAATCTTGGAAACTTTTGAAATTAATTAAAATTTCCCTGGCACAACACGAAATGGGTTTGTTTGAGCTTGCACAGCCGACATGTTTTACGTAGTTAGTTGGACTTGCGCTCGGCTGCCTGCCCAACAAATGATGCGGTCGTCGCTGAGGGACGTTAGTGTTATTGCTTCTGTTCCGTTATTGTTGTTGTTATAGTGGTGTACAATTCACATGACATTTTTTTATTCTTTATTGGAATAATGACAAAATTACATACGTCGATTACAAGAGTTGTTGGTGCTCTAAATGTTTTGGAGATGGTCGCAACTTATGTTATGTCTGATCCGAACAATTCAGAGTCCAAGATTCTGCACCTGCTTTTTTCTATTTTGGGTCGAATCTGCTTGCACGAATCTACTGTTTGTTGAAATAATATGTTACAATCTTAGCACTACGCTTTAACCCTGGTATACTAATGTTAGTTGATTCATTTAAAATTTAAGGATCGTAGAGTAGAAGCATCATTATAATTCTTACATAATTATTCGAGTTATTCAAATATGTAGCTCCGAGTGGTGTGGCATTTAAATCTCAAACAGTTTAAAGGGAAAAATTAAAATTAAAAATTTAATTAGTCAAGTTGGCCAAAAATTAAAAATGCATCTAATAATAGGGGTATTCTCGATGTCTTGCACGGAGGAAGAATTCGTAAAAATGCAACCGTGCAAGACTGGAAAATGCTACACATCGAGAACGCACAAAAAAGCACATATTGCAAATATTGCAAAAATGCCGCAAACTTTCTCCATTTCTTTTTAATTTGGTTTTCGGTTGATCCATTTCTACCTGCAAGCAAGACATATATGCAAATTATATAAAAAGGTTGAAATAAAACCAAATATAAAGAAAATACGCTTGCGCACACGAAGAAAATTAAATGGCTGTCGCACACAAAACAAGGGTTTTTGCGTAGCATGACATGCAAAAAATGCAAACTGTTTTTGCTTGTATTTTGTTGTTGTGTCGTTGCTCGAAATGCATGGCCGTGTCAATTATGCATTTCGTGCACGATGTCAGGGCTATGCAAGACATCGAGAATACCCCTAATGTTTCAATGGGTACCCATGTATCGCGTTTGTAAGCAAATTGCTTGTAAGCGAGTCAGCAAACGTTTTCAATGCAAATATTTTCCAAACTTATTTTGAACGAATTAATAAACGTTTTCCAAACTTACATGCGCAAGTTTATTCGAAAGGTATTCCAAACCATCGCAATGCTGTAATATGGTTAATATAAGCTTATGATAAACGTTTGCAAAATGTTGCATTAAGTTTGTAGAAGTAAGTTTAGTTTAGTTTATTTCATCAATACAATAATTTCTTAGATATTATTTAAGATACATATTTACAATATGTTTAAATGAATCTCTATCAAAAGTAATATCAAGCGACTTACAACATCTTAACATTTTATTTAAGATTAAGAGGGACAATTCCGCTTGCCTAATAGTTGGATCCAAATATTTTGCAAGCTTATTCCAAATGAAATGCTGTGTAAGCTTGTTATTGTCTTGTCCACTTTTCGTGCTCTTGTCTTC
This sequence comes from Melieria crassipennis, assembly GCA_963668005.1. Classification (NCBI taxonomy): domain Eukaryota; kingdom Metazoa; phylum Arthropoda; class Insecta; order Diptera; family Ulidiidae; genus Melieria; species Melieria crassipennis. Next base: position 30,473,620 of record OY764963.1, on the reverse strand, counting down.
TACATGATTCATATAAAATTCTTTTTGAAAAACAGACGCGAGTGATTATGGGGTAATGTCAGACCCATTTATTAAAACGTCTATAGTTTTCCTAAAATACTCGTACATACATGGCAATCCTACCTGAAAATTATTTACCACGCGTAGTTTTCCCAACAAAAAAATTAATTGGTTCAATTAATGTGGTTCATTAGGTATTCAGGGGGCCATCAACACCGAGTTCCAATTATTTTGATATCTTATTATTTGAATTCATACGGACATCAGTTTTTAGTTAGACTCCCTGCAGTTTTTAAATTCATATGAATTTACAACTTAACAGCAGATTCGTGAAAATATTCGATTCTCAGTTTACAAGTGCTTGCTTTTACAGTGCTTGTAGGGACGAGAAGGAAAATGTATCAAACCGACAATTTGTGCTGTACACTTCTGTCGTAACCGAAGAGAACAACGATTCCTATACACGACTACAGTGACTTTGATTTTATGACATTTTAATCTATCAGCAATCCAATAAGCTGCAACATTTTCCGTCCGCTACGATATGCGCCTTCAGACAATGCATGGCTGGGCCAATTACACGCCGCCGTTTGGTGTTCGCAGTCGGACAAGCTCGAACTGCCAGCCGTCCAGCTACTATAATTTGCCCTCGACGGTTTTTCTACGTTCAAGTGCAACGAACGCTTTGCTCCGGCTCCCGCTTTGTGCTTGCGCGCTGCACTTTGGCAACGGTGACCGGCGGCAATGTTGTCAGTCTTAAAACGCAACAATGCTGCCGCTTGCGTCGCAGCATATCCTTTCATAATCGTGCGGGTGGATGCGCACATAAGGAACAGTCGTGTGCTGTGCTCGGTGCCGTTGACAGCGACTGCTGTCTTCGCTGTCTGCAGCAGCCGGACGCAGCTGCGGCTCGGCCGGGCTGTTTGTTTATCAGCTGCCTGTGCTTTGGCTCGTTTGTCTACATTTCCGTTTGTCAATGGTAATGTCTGTTCATCGCCGCGTCTATCCGTCGGCCCGTGCAGCCGCATGGCATGCTGTCTGTCATTGCTGTCGCAAGTGCTCAGGACGGTGCTGTTGCTACTGCTGCTCTGCCAGCTGTTCAGCCATTCAGTTCGTTCGCCGAGTGCCCCGTGCGCGGTCCATCGGTATGTAATGCCACGAACACATTAACGACGGCAGCGACACGACCACATCTGTCAAAATATAGAATCAACTTTTTATATAGACGACTATTTTGAACATATCTGAACTTAGGTTAGGTTAGGGTGGCAGCTTGAAGAGCTCACGTAGGCCCGTTGTGGTATCACGTGAAGGACGCGGCTGCCCTTCAGGCTTACACACCCCCCCGGGTGTTGGGCAGGAGCCATCCCGATTCCGTAATGAATCGGGCGATTCGGCCGATGCTGGGTCCTGTAAGGTCGGCCAAGCTGCTGAAGATCGGCGCGCCCAGCACCCGGAGACGTTTCCTTGCTAGTGCTGGGCAGTGGCACATCAGATGCTCGACGCTCTCCTCCTCGCTCGCATCATCGTAGCTGCGGCAAAAATCGTTGAAGGCCGAGCCTCCTGGCGTGTGCGCCTTTCTTCCAGTGTCCCGTTAGCACAGAAACTGTGGAATAAATGGAATTCCGCTTTAAACGCAGTAATTCACGTGTTCTGCCTTGGTTAAGTTAGGCCAGGTTTCTCTGGAGATCCTACATAGGTTCTCCTCCGCCCAGTGTTGATTAGCCAGGCGGAGATAAGCCTGCCTGACCATCAATTTGACGGTCGCAAGGGAAGGACTGTAACGTCAATATGTGTCGGGGTTGGAAGATCCAGCCCGAGGATTCTAGAACTTAAATAAGACCTTTTTCTATTTCTTAAGCGGCAAAACCAAATAACTTGGCATCACTGCTTCAAACCAGATGTTTTTAATGATGCTCTTTTTATATTTGTAGTGTGCTTTGAACAATTTGTTTTCATTTTCATTCTTCATTTAATTTACCCACAAACATGGTTATGGTGCTGTTGCAGCCGCTTTCACTGTAATTAAATAGTTGACTATACGCCGACGGTTGAAGCCATCTTGTAGTTGTGTGGCCCTGTCGCTGCCGTCTTCAATGTGTTCGGGCCAACAATGTATTCGGGCTGTAAACCAACAAGGCTGCAGTGAGCGTTAAAATATTAGACGAGCATCAGTGCAAAAAGCACTTCTGCCATCTCATTGCCATTGTTGCCGGCACTGTACAAAGTGTTGATATTGGTGTTGCCGCTGCCGTTGGGGGCCATTCCTCATCTCCTGTCAGATTCAAAAATGTCACCGGAACGAGTAAAGAGTTTGGAAGTGCGATTTGGCTGACGTGTTTATGCTTGTCTCGTTGTCATTCGTCCTGAGCCGGCAGAACATTTGTCATCTCATCCGTTTCGTTCCAGCAATTAAATGTCACGTTTGGTTTCGAATGTCGCACAAAGGAGTTAGAACCCGGTTATTAGGTGTTGTGAAGCTGTTAATGTTAGAGCAAAAAGTGTATTTGAAACGAAATGTCCCAGAAGTCGATACATATACCTGCACCATAGTGAAATTAAAGTGAATTAGGAAGAACGGCACCCACTTTTCTGTACGACAAAATTATTTGTGTTACATACATACATACATATGTGCTACAACATTTTTATAACAAGACAAAACTAAACAAGAAGAACATTTTTAAAACAAGACAATTCTAGTAAATCATTGCAAGAGGAATCACATTTTAATATGGTTTCTAATCAAGCAAGGCTCAAACCAAAAGTACTGCATACATTCAGGCATAAGTGCAGACAAGCACATATGTATGTTATGTATAATGGGTGACTTAAATACGGGTGTATTTTGAATTATGCTATTTTGATACTGACAACGTTCTCTCAAAACGTCAACGGTCAGTATCATATCGCTACGGAATGAAATAAGTCGCGCTTGAACAACGTTTCCCAACCTTTTTGCAAAGTTAAGGAGTGAACCAGACAAAATTTGGAATTTTTAAAGACACATTAAAAAAAAAGTAATCGTCTGATTTAACTAAAATAAACTGCAGTTTATTATACATGTACATTTCTTAAACTCTAATTCACAAAAAATTTAATAAAATATAATTAGCGGTTGCATTTTCATTTTCTTTTATTTTTCTTAAAGTTCGTAGTTAGAGACTGAACAGTACGTTCGGTGCCTACTGCACAGGATTGCTTCCATCGATTTCGGAACTGTACATCATTTTTGCAAACTTTTTTTGTTTTTCTTAGTGTTTGCTTCATTATAGCCCAATATCTTTCAATAGGCCGAGGTTCCGGGCAGTTGCGAGGATTTGCCTCTTTTGGGACCACCGTGACACAATTTTCTTCATACCATTCCATAGTTGACAAGCCACTACTCGCTTGTCTGCCCAAAACAAAACTGTTCCTTTGTACTGTTCAATAAATGGTAGAACGCGTTTTTGCAGGCATTCTTCTTTATAAATTCTAGACTTAATTGTTCCTGTCGTAATGAACGCCTTGCTCCGTAGACCGCAGGTGCAAATAGCTTGCCAAACCATGAAGCGTTTTGGAAATTTGGTGTATTTCACTTCGGAGTATTTTCTGGGTGTTCCATCCTTATCTTTTTAGTGAAATAGGCATTCCCAGACAAATATTTGAAGTCCGCCTTACAGTAGGTTTCATCATCGAGAATCACGGAATCGAACTTGGTTACGTAATTGTCATACAGTTTTCGAGCCCGCATCTTCGCTATTTTTTCTATTGCTTCCGGCCGGTTAGGCACTTTCTGCTGTTCGTTGGTCCTTAATCCTTGACTTCGCTTATATCGGATCACAGTTGATTGCGATGTGCCTGCTGCAGCTGCAACATCTCGAGTCGACCTGGTGGGGTTATTCCGATATGTGCTAACAACCTTTTTCAGCACTTCTGGGTTACTTGGACCCTTTTTTCTGCCTGATCCTTCGGTTCTGCAGATGGAGTTTCCCGCGTTGTAGTTGTTTATAACATTATAAACCGTCGCTACGTTCGCTTTGCTTGCTTTTGCAATGCTTAGTCTAGACTTCGTCTTATCAGTCAAGTAAATGTCCAGTATTAATTTGCGGCAGCATTCTTGTGGGCTGGACATGTTGACTAAAGTAGATCCAAGATGCAATTGACAAATTTAGCAAGAAACTGCAATATTTATAGATACTTTCACTCGAAAATACCAGGCTCCTAACTCTTGACATTTTCGTATGCTAGATGCGTAAAAAATCTAAAACTTTTCGGGTTCACCCCTTAAATCGAATGCAATAATCCGAAAAATCATAATCATAAAGTGCTGAAGCTATAACTCAAAAACAGTAGAGCCGCAGATGTGACTTTGTTACAATTTAAACACTAAAATATGAGCAATTGACATCACTCATTATTCACTGCAGCGACGTCGCTGTCTGTCAACGCTGGGTGCGTCAATTAAATGTTGGCATCGTCCGCACTTGGTAACGCGCTGAATTTTCATGTGCGTGTAGAACAACAAATTCCAAAGTCTTCAAGTACTTCAACTTCCCGACATTGCGTCATTGCAGCCGTAGTGAAGCGCGTCCGCCGACAGCTCCAGTTATGGCGCTGGTGCAGTGGCTGCTTGCCCGTTCCGATCGCTTTGGGCAAAGTGGCAGTTTGTCAGTCCTTCAACGCTCGTCCTTCCGGCTGTCCGTCCCAAGTGTTGCTTTTAATTTTTGTTGATTTATGTCTGTCTTGTGCTTCTCGTTGCCTTTTGCCACACGCCAATGCGGCGACGTCTGCTGATGCAGCGGTGCCGCACCCTGCCGCTGCATTTCCCCTTGTCGGCATCTGTTGTCCGCGTCTGTGTTTGCGTTTGTTTTTGCCTGATTGTTTGAGTGTTTTGTCATCAGCTTTTGGCCGTAGTTGCACCCCGCTGCTGCTGCTGCTGCAGCTGCAGCCGCTACTGTCGCTGGTCGAGACGATATTTGTCTTTCAATGGAACACTCGCAGTCGTTAATGTTGCTCTCTGCAGTTGTAGTTGTAATTATTGTTGTTGCCATTTCGGCTGCTGACACTACCAGCAGCATCGGACTTGAATTCACCACAAAATAAAGTTGTAAAACTAAACAAAGTAACAGAGTAATTTGCACGTTATTTGTTTGGTTTTTCTTTCTGTTCTTTGGCGATTGCTGCGTGTGTGGCGGACGGCCGAGGCAAGCGCTCCAAGTCCGTACACATATTTTTGGACACTGGAAATTGCTTTACTGATGCGGCCATCCTAGTTGCTGCTCATTACTTTTCGTTGCTGACTTTTTTTGGACAAGAAACTTTGAAAATTTGTTCATTTCGTTTGGACAATGACCACTTAAGCGGCTCTTAATACAGTCAAAATAAATTGTTAATTTTGCTTGAGTGTGTGTGCGCGGAAAGAAGAAGCAACGGTTAACGTTTAGGTGCACCCAAAATCCCCTTCAACCGATTAGTGGGTAATTAGAAGTTGAAAACCGCTAACTGCAGACAGGTGTTCGTCTGAGATAGTTGGTTGTTGCCGTACTCGGTATTTTGCTATTTACCTATATTCTGTCGATAAATTACCGAGAGTTGTTGAGTAAAGTTTCATTTATTTATAAATTTAGTCGAAAGTAGTTTATGTAATATATACATATGTATGTATATGTAGCACATACAAATCTAAACTAAATTAGTTTTATGTTAACGAATTTTGCTATATTTTCAAATTTTAAATTAACACGTATGGTGCAAACCCTTATGAAATGTTTCAATAGATTCAAAACGGGTACCCCGGATAGGCAACTTTTGAGTGGAAAGCATAAAGAAGTCGTATGGAACCGGATTTGTGAATACGCTGGTTATTGAATGGTATTTGTAGTGATTTTGTCCATAAGTTCGACAACTGCGATGAAGAATTATCTACGAATTTTTCCTCCACAAATCTGATTCTTTCTAGCAATTTTCATAAGCAAACGCCTTAATACGTCTCAATATTGATTTCAACCCGCGAATATCAAAATAAATCACAAATGAGCAACGCTTTAACCTTTGAACGATGTCGAGGTGTTTTTCGGTTCTGCCCGTCTCTTGCATTCCATTTTGGTGACTGCTGATTTATTCTCACGTAAAATTTAAGGAACCATGTGTCGTTAATGAGTTCAAATGTATTATGTTTCATAAATGTGGGATCAGAAACATATCTGCTTACTTCACTCTTTTATAAAAACAAGCCATGCGCGCATATGTTTCATGCCCAAAATATCCACTGATTCGCAAAGTGAAACAAATTTAAATTCATCTCAAGTTAGAATGGTGATTATCGAGCAAAATTGTCCTCACTTCATCATTTAAAGAAGTCGAAGGTCATTCAGAGCAAAAAATTTGTTTGACAATCGGTTATATTTCGAACTCTTTTAACGCTTTGTAGCAAGTACTTACACTTGTAGCAAGTAGACACCCGAAAATTCTTTCCCAAATTTAAAATATAAGACAAACTTAATAATTTAATTCATTGTAAAAATCGCGATATATTCACACAGCTGATGTTAACAAACTGGTTGACAGTTCACAGTCGTGTTTCTGAAGCACAGTGAAAAGTAATTTTATACAATTTAATTACTAGGTTTTTTTTCCCAAAATATACATACTATATATCTATTTATAGCCCTGCTGCCCATTTATGAAACGATTTCAACTTAGTTGGCGGCACACATTTGCCTGGACTCACCTAATTTGAGTTGAGTGGCAAACAAAAGTTATACAATATAAATTTCAATTTGTATAATTTTTCGTTTGCTTATTTTGCAAACGAATGGCTTAAATATTCATATTAACATTCCGGGTGTTTGCAGTAATTATTCAAATTTTGAAAATGACAGAAAGAAACAACGCCGAACACGCACGCAGTGCGACTAATATTAAACTGTACTCCCGGCTGCTGCTCATAATGTGCCACACTTCATAACCATTTCAACACCGCTTGCTGTGCAATACCCCAGTACCAGCCGCCAGCCTACCATTTCGTTGGTGGAAGTAAAAAAATTGGCATTAACTGCTTGTTTCAACCGGAAAATGTGGAGTGCTACCAAGGCGCGGAGAATTGTTGCCGCGCCGCCCACTTTATTACAAGCGACGCGACGCTCGCATCTTGCCACGCCGCACGTCTAGCAGCAATGGCCGACAAATTGCGCCGGAAACGCTTCGTAGTGGGGCACGCCGCATTTCATTTGCATACGCCGCGTATTTATTTCCGGCCAGACACTATTTCCCGCCCTCCCATCACTTGGTCAGAACATATTCATCAAAAGTCCATTTGTCGAGCTGTCGCGAAAAGCAATAACGGGGAACTGCCGAATATTTACAAAAGAAAGCCGCTTTCATTCCGAGACTTGAAACATTTTGGAACGCTGCGCTGAGGCACTCAATCGGAAACGGAAGCACCCTGCGCTGCCGGAACAAGTTGCACGAAAGCGTCAACCGAACAGCTCTCGGCTCGCACACACTGTCAACGCTTGGATTCTACCAAATATCGAAACTACGTGTACACGTTGAGCGACTTTCAAATAACAATCAACCTAACCTCAATTCGAATTTCAGACACCCGCGACAAGAGTCCGCAATCAATCAAAAACTGCGCGCGAAATACAAAATTCAACGTTTTCAGTAAATTTGCCACCACTTAATGGGGACCAAATGGGCCAAAGCACCTTAAAGCCCGCCACAATCAGCACCAACATTCCTGCAGTCGTGGCAACGCTAAAGCGTAATTCCCTAATGTTTGCGCCATTATTTTCGGCCATTTGTAATGACGTGCGTTCTGACAGTGCCGGCAACGAGATGTGCTGGCTTGACCCTCCCCCGACCATAGTTGCCGGTGCCGGAAAATTGCACTTCCCCTCGCACCGGCCTGGCACATAGCAGGGCAAATGACTTGAGCTCCACCTTGCCCGTTGCTTCGGCGAAAGTGCGAAGAAGACATTATTTTAGCGTTGCCGCTTACGGTACGCTGCAGCGTACAGTGCGATTGCCGACGACATTCGTAAATGTCATTAACAGTTGTAAATACTCGCGCTCGTGCACTCCAGCTGGTGGTTCGACACATACCACGAACAAGGGCTCGCTCAAATTACCATTATGTTTTGACATTTATCATGCGAAATATCTGACGACGAACGCGGCACCGCCATGCCGCCGCACGTTTGTGCCCGAGTAGACCCACTGGCCACCACCAAAAAATGTCACGCAATATTTTTCCCTCCCCCGTCCCGTGCTTCCGGGGCGGTCGCACAGAAGCCACCCCCGGAGAGCAATCCACAGACTCATTAGGACGTGATGTGCCAGAATGCCGCTGTTGATTTTTTCACTTCGGCAGATAAACGCCAGGTAATGCGATAAGTTTATTTATTTTCGCCGAAACAAGTTAATGCTGTCGTAATAAAATCGCAAAAGTACTTGAAATTGCGTGGTCTTTTCGCGCCAAGGTGCAATGTTCGCTTCTCAGAATGGAAGATGGGAATATAAGCTCAGATTATCCTGAATTTAGGCGGATTTCCAAAGGACCGTAAAAGTTATTTTGTCTCATTTGGCGGTAGCGGTGAAAATTATTCAATGACAGCTTCAAAACACTGACCGGAAAAAATGCGTGCTTAGAAAATTAAGAGACAAGAGTTGTTGATGCCGCTTAAATCAACACAAAATTGCAAAACTGTGCACAGTTTTAGACCAGAGCAATCGAAAGATGTTTCGACACAGCATTTGTTACAATGCTCTGGTTTCACTTTCTCTTTCTAAATAATTGATTTATAGTTAATTGACTTGCCAAAAAGGAAGCGTATTATGGTTTAGAGTTAATTCGGTACAATATCCTCGGAAACATCCCTCAAGGAACAAATTCGAAGAGAAATCCAGAAGAAATCTTAAATCACAAAAAAGTCAATGTTTGAGATCTCTCAAAACCATTGATAGGGATAGTTAGGGTAAAGATGGAACTACCTTAACCTAGTGAAGGTCACTCTAAAATTTCGCCATCTAGTTAGAGTTACCAGACTCCAAAAATCGTGAATTTTCCGGAGGTGGAATATGTGGCGAAACGTAGTGGCATTAGAACTTCACAAAAATCTGCCTCCTAACTCACCTGTAAAAAATACAACTTTTGTTCACGTGTTTAGCTGATCACTTCACAAAGTATGGAAAAAAGCTACCATTGCTGCGTAATGGGTACAAAATACCTAATGAATATCTCAGCAACGTGCAGAGATATAAAGCTGAAATTGTTTCTGATCATTTTGGGTCACTTCTAGGTTGTGTATGAAATTTTATCAAAATCGTATGGGCGGAACTGATACCCGGCAGCAATGGGTTAAGACTAGTGTCCGACCGAATATTCGGTTTCGGTTTCGGTTTCGGCCCAAATAAGTGGTTTCGGTTTCAGTTTCGGCCAAAAAATGGCCGAATAGCCGAAACCGAAACTTTCTAGAATATTTTTTACATTTTATTGTGTAGCAGATATATAGTAAAAGGAGGAGTAATTTAGATGCCAGCAATGTAAACAAACTTCTTTTTTTTTAGCATATAATATTAAATTATTTAATTTTGAATATTATCGAGTAAGGTACGAAAGGGTGATTTCTTCTTGTTTACGTTTTTAAAAAATGAATAAATTGTTTTTATTAATAAGTATTTATTTATTTATGCTATGTTTGTTTGTTTGTTCTTTATTTACTTAATGTAAAATTCGTTTGTTGAAAAAAGTGCTTGATATGGTGATTTTTATTTCAACTAGAAAGTTTCGGTTTCGGTTTCGGCCGAATATTAAAAAAAAACCGAATATTCGGTTTCGGCCCAAAAAAGTGGTTTCGGTCGGACACTAGTTAAGACGTAATCTTGCGATAATTAAAACAATTACAAAATTGCTGGTAATTTGTGCGTAGCCGATGATTGTTGTGTGTCGTTAATAGTTACTTTGGGAATTTTTTATAGATTAATTTGAACCAATATCAAACAAGGAACAACAGATTCTCAAGGTGCCAAAGTTTACTCTGAAGACCTGTGTCGATGAACTTGAATTTTCATACTCAGCCACTTAGACACTCACCTTTAAACCCCCTGTGAAGGACCTTTGGTCAAGTCGTTCAAATAAAGTGGTTTCTGTTTATAACATAGGATGACGAATAAACGCGACGTGATATTTTTTCACACATAACTTTATATGTTCAAATATTCAAATATTGTATGAACATTTTTTATCCAATGAAATGTTGCAGTAAAGTGCTCAAATTATCTCGTTAAAAGTATCGATAACACTCGTCAACACAAATACTGACCAGTTCTGCTTATCTGATTTCAAATTTTTCTTCACATTACCTGCTAATTAGAAACAAAAAATGTACATAAATATACATTTTAGGAATATCCATCACAATGTCATGATTGGCTTCACACAGTCAGCGATATTTAGTTGGTTGACAATTGGCGTATTGGCATTGACGTTGACAATTTTATATAATACAAATTACAAAAAAATGTCCTGGACAGTCACTTGCACCTGTCTGCGTAAAAGTAAAATAATTTTTTTCGTATGTCTCACTGTCACAACGACTCATTCAGATTGTAAATTGTGTTATTGCAACAAGTCGACCAGCAGCAAAGTGCCAACCCCGAGTCCGTACACAATAAATAACTCAATTGCAAACGTAATAGCCACAATTACAGCTTTATTGGCAAAAACTAATTGCAGCGGATAAATACCTGGCAAAACTCACACCAAAGATTATATTTACTGATATAGAGCGCAGACACATTTGTATTGATGGAGTGCGGAGCGCTGCAGTTGTGGTTAGTGACAAGTCGACGGCGACAACAACAGCAACAAGCTGACAATGGCAACGGCAACAGTAGTTGCGAATGTTGTGCTTGTAAAGTTCAGAGTCAACAGCGCGCCACAACACGAACGCGAATACAAAATGAACGGCAAGCAAGCACGCTGCCGGGTGTCAACACTCGCATGGGGCAGCCCACGCGCCACAGCAACAACAGCGAAAAAATAAAAAAAAAAAACAGCCACTTTGAAGCAACAGCCGAACAGCAGTAACTGCTGTTGCAGCCGCCAACTTAGCAACTACAAATATTGACGACGACAACCCACAGAGTCACAAGTCACAGTCCCTTTCAACTCGACAGCAGCAAACTTATTGCCAACTTATTAAACTGAAGTAAATCAACTGGCAGAAACTCTAAATGAACCGCATTTAAGTTATGCGGTGTCAGTGCTGAGTGCTGCCGATGCTGCCCTGCCGACACCGCCGTCGTCGTTGCCACCACTTTTGCTGACGTTGCTGTTGAAGTTGCGGTGCGGCTATGGAGTGGTGGAGTGGCAGTTGTTGGCGAGTGTCGCTGCAACTGACTTCCTGCCTACCGAATTAATGGTAATTAATTACATGATAAAAATGTGTAAGTAGGAAACTAATTAAAACTAAATTTATAGCAACTTGATCAGATGTTGCCACGGCAGTCTGCTATTAGACGTAGACGTGTAGGCCTTGTGGGTGGGTACTTGTGGTAGGAGTATGAATCCTGATGACACTTTTAATAACGAGCTCACACGCTTAGTGGTACACAGTTAGTATTCATTAGTATTGCACGCGCAGAAATTACATTTTTAAGCCAAGTAGTTTTACTTCTGACCAAGTTGGACTCAATATCGTCAATATCGCAATAAATTTTATTGTTAAATACGCACGAAATTCCATCAAGTCCGAGTCAAACCACTAATTCAAATCATGCTATAGATTTTTTAGCTCTTTGCCGCTCTACAATCTGGATAATAATTTTTAATAATAATTGACTGGCACGACAGCCCGCTTACGCGAGACTAAGGCCTAGCTTCCCGCAACTACCCGTGTTGTGCGTGTGAATTTGTACGCGGGTTGAAGGGACCTACAGTTTTTATGCCGGTTCCGAACTGCAGGTTGGGAGCTTTATCATAGGCAATTTTTACTCTCAGAGGTTTGCCATTTCCAGCTGAGAGGACAGCCACCGAAAGAGAAAACGAATTTTCCCGTTATTTTTTTTTAGGTGTTATTACGGGCAGTATTTGAACCTGCGGTTTGCTGCCTTCGACTCGCGGTCCAACGCACTAACCAACTGAGCCACGGCGGCTGCCGTGGATATCTTACAGTAAAAGATAAGAACCTTTGCAAGAACCTTTGCAGCAGGCACTTACTAAGGTAAGATTCGTGTTTTTTTTTAGAAAATACACTGTATCAATTTTTCGATTGCATACATTTAACATAATTCTTAGTTTGGGTCATTCCGTCAATAAACTGCCGGCATCTTTCACTTTTTGTTAAGTAAATATTTTTGCAAATTTTTTACACATATGCGAAAAACGTTTCAAATAGAAACTATAGTACAACTAGCTGACCCGGCGAACTTCGTCCCGCACGACATGTTTTGTTTTCTTATAATGAAATACGCGAGATGGCGAATCTATGGCGATGCAAATTGACGAAGAAAACCAACTAAAGGAAAAGAAGGGAGCTAGCGATTAACGCAATCGAGGCCCTCAAATAAGCAATGTTGCTGCTAATACCCGTACAATGCCCTCTGTCGAAGGAGAAAATGGTAGGTTCGTACTTAGTTTCATTGCTGAGCGACCTATAGTTCAGCGGACTATTTGGGTCACAACAAATGTGCCACGCCCCTTGTCCAATGTTTATAAAATCTTATCAGTAGAATGACTCATCTATGGGACGACGGGGTACTAAATTTCAGTGTTGTACGACTAACAATTTCAAAGATATTCTCTATTAAAAATTTGGCTTGTATGGGCGGTGCCACGCCCCCTTGTTTAATACCTTCATCATTCCCTCTGTCGAAAGAGAAAATGGTAGGTTCGTACTTAATTTCATTGCTGTGCTACCTATAGTTCCGCGGAATATTTGGGTCACAAAAATGTGCCACGCCCCTTGTCCAACGCCCATCAAATCCTACCAGTAGAATAACTCATCTATGGGACGACGGGTACTAAATTTCAGTGTTGTACGACTAACAATTTCAAAGATATTCTCTATTAAAAATTTGGCTTGTATGGGCAGTGCCACGCCCCCTTGTTTAATACCTTCATCATTCCCTCTGTCGAAAGAGAAAATGGTAGGTTCGTACTTAGTTTCATTGTTGTGCGACTTACCTATAATTCAGCAAAATGTTTGGGTCACAAAAAATGTGCCACGCCCTTGTCCACCGCCCATCAAATCTTACCAGTAGCATGAATCATCTATGGGACGACACTATACTAAATTTCAATGCTGTGCATCTTACAATTTCGAAGATATTCTATATTAAAGATTTGGCTTGTATGGGTGGTGCCACGCCCCCCTGTCCAATACCCGCCTCATTCCGTCTGTCGAAAGATATGAATAAATGGTAGGTTCGTACTTGGTTTCATTGCTGTGCGATTTATAGTTCAGCGGAATAATTGGGTCACAAAAAATGTGCCACGCCCTTGTCCACCGCCCATCAAATCTTACCAGTAGCATGAATCATCTATGGGACGACACTATACTAAATTTCAATGCTGTGCACCTTACAATTTTGAAGATATTCTATATTAAAGATTTGGCTTGTATGGGCTGTGCCACGCCCCCTTGTTCAATACCCGCACCATTCCCTTTGTCGAAAGATATGAATAAATGGTAGGTTCGTACTTAGTTTCATTGCTGTGCGACTTATGGTTCGGCGGAATATTTGGGGCATAAAAAAGTGCCACGCCCCTTGCCCAACGCCCACCAAATTTTACCAGTACAATGACACATCTATGGGACGGCGCTATACTAAATTTCAATGCTGTGCGACTTACAATTCCGAAGATATACCATATTAAAAATTTAGGTTGTATGGGAGATGCCACGCCCACCTGCCGTACAAACATGTAACATCGCTATAAACCACCGCATTGACAGCTTCTATCACACACAAAAAAAATTTCCCGAAAGAATGAACCGTTTTCGCAAACACTGGCTACACACAAGAAGTGAAGTTTTTTTTATATATAAGACTAGCTGGGCCCTGCGGCTTTGCACGCAAGCTCTCCTGTTTCCCCGATACGAATTCTTAACCCATTGTTGAGCCCATCAGATTTTGATTTAAAAAAAAACATGTGTATCTTTGATTTCGAGTGTTTTAAAAATTTTGAAGTCAGAAGGCCCTTTAAATCATATGTTTTCACATTTACTCCAAACAAACTCTTAACCCTTGGTTTAGATTATTTCTCACAAAGACTACTTTCCCCAAGTTTGATGTCAAGTCTAATTCATATTTTTCATTTCACAGTTTCTCCATACATACTTTTAACCCGTCGTTGATCCAGTTAGATTTCGATTTTGAAAATAATGAGAAACACGTGTCTAATTTTATCTATTTCAATTATTTTTACAATTGTTGAAGTCAATAGGCCCATCGGTTCGTGTTGTTTGTTTCGGAGTCTTTCCGCAAATAAACCTTAACCCATTGTTGGGCCAGTTAAATTTTGATTTTCGAAAAATTATAAAATACGTGTCGAATAAGTTTTGATCTACTATATATTAGAATATTTTCAGGAAGTTCAAATTCAATATGTTTATTAAATCACGTTTCTTCATACAACACTTTAACCCATGTTTTGCCTTTTTAGACCCCGAATTTCAAAAAATCCCTTCTTGGCGAAGGTTAATTCTTCAAGATGTACCTACAGTCCAAAAATCATGTTTGTAGCTTCAGCGGTTTGGGCTGGGCGATGATAAATCAATCAATCAATCAGTCAGTCAGTCAGGATAGACAATCTATGCATAAAAAAATGGAGGTGGTACCACGCCCCCGTGTCAAAAACCCACCCCATACCGCCTGTCGAAGGACACGACCAAATCGTTAGTTTGTACCGAGTGTCATTGATGTGAACGCTCTAGTGCCACGCCCCTTGTCTAACGCCCATTAAATTTTACTGGTGGAATGAGACGTTTACGTCATGACTCTGTACCAAATTTCAATGCTGTGCGAATTACAATTCCGGAGATATACCATATTAAAAAATTTAGTGGTATGGGCGGTGCCACACCCCCTAGTCCAAAATCCACCCTATTCCCCCTGCCGAAGGACGCGACCAAATCGTTAGTTTGTACCGAGTATCATTGATGTGAACGCTCTAATTCCAAAGTTACACCGGAATTTAAAAAGTGGCACGCCCCCTGTCCAACGCCCATTAAATTTTACCGGTAAAATGACGCGTTTACGCCATGACACTGTACCAAATTTTAATGCTATTCGACTTATAATTTCGAAGCAATTTCACATTAAAAAAGTTGGGTTGTATGGGCGGTGCCACGCCCTCTTGTCAAAAACCCAACCCAATCCCCCTGTCGAAAGACACAACTAAATAATAAGTTTGTACAGAGTGTCATTGATGTGAATGCTATAGTTCAAAAGCTAAACCCGAATTAAAAAAGTGCCACGCCCCTTGTCCAAAGCCCATTAAATTTTACCGGTCGAATGACAGGCTTACGCCATGACACTGTACTAAATTTCAATGCTGAACGACTTATAATTTCGAAGCTATGCCATATTAAAGAATTGAGATGTATGGGCGGTGCCACGCTCCCTTGTCCAAAATTTACCCTATTCCCTCCTGCCGAAGGACACGACCAAATCGTTAGTTTGTACCAAGTGTCGTTGATGTGAATGCTATAGTTCAAAAGTAACACCGGAATTGATAAAGTGCCACGCCCCTTGTCCAACGCCCATTAAATTTTACCGGTGGAATGAGACGTTTACGTCATGACTCTGTACCAAATTTCAATGCTGTCCGATTTATAATTCCGAAGATATACCATATTAAAAATTTAGGTTGTATGGGAGGTGCCACGCCCACCTGCCGTACAAACATGTAATATCGCTATAAACCACCGCATTAACATCTTCTATCACATACGAAAAAAATTTTCCCAAAAGAATGAACCGTTTTCGCAAACACTGGCTACACACAAGAAGTGAACTTTTTTTTATATATATAGATTACAAGGTATGCTAAGTGGACGAAACCTTCCCATATACAACTACACAATTGAGTATGCACTGTGATTATGAAAAGAAAACAGCACATTTGGTTGTGACTGAACATTTAAATTCGAAACTTGTATTGCAAAGCGCCACAAACGTCATTACTAGGTATCGGATTTATATGCACACCAAATATGCACGAAATATGCAAAATATGCGAAATGTATGCAAAATATGCAAAAAATATGCAAAATATGCAAAAAATATGCAAACATATGCAAATATGCAGTGCATATGTTAGCTCATTCTTAATATTTTTCAATAAAAATAGTTTCTGTCTTGGTCCCGTTCAAATCCGAAGCTCCAAAAAAATATGCACTTGCATATAATTCCGATTTTTCGCATTTTTCGCGAGCGTTACAGTAACGCTTTATTGTCTAGAAGCGTTTACATACTTTACTCTCCAATGCAGAGTAAGTACATATAAACACTCCCGTGCAAATTTATCGACCACATGAAGAACGATCATGAACCAAGCGTATATTTTTAGAATTTTTGAACAAAAAACTAAGAAAGCTAACCAGTGGCGGATCCAGGGGGGGGTTTTGGGGGTTGGAACCCCCCCCGAAATATGTGGATCGGCTATAAAACTACATACAAATTAAAATACATTTTATAAATATTAAAGAATTACATTTTAAAACCCCCCCCGAAATATTTTTCTGGATCCGCGCCTGAAGCTAACTTAATAAACTCGTACGAAAAAATCCATGAAGGCAGTAATTGAACTATTTGAATTTTCTATTTCCAACTGGTTAGTCCCGAACAAGTAATTTGAGAAGCTGTACATAATGATGAATGTTGAGGCGTAACACCACTCTAAGATTTTGCAAAAATAAATTTTTTTGGCTTAAACTCTACTTTGGAGTCATAAACACAATATCCAGTTGTTCTTACAGTAAAAAAAAAACCATTTAGCAGGTTCTATTCTTGACTTTTCCACAACGCCGAGCGCACGCAAAGCGTCACACGCATTTTTCTCGAAAACACTTTTTGCAAACTGGGTGGACAAATTTTTCAAACACCGTTGTTTGGATTGATTTAAAAATTACAGTAAACATAAACGTTTTTGTTATAAGCAATTTACTGACAAAAATCGATATTCTTTTTTCAAAAGTGCACCATTTCTGCAAAAATTTAATTAGGGAAAACCCCCCTTCGGACTACAATAGATTATAGAACATAGGTTATAAAATGATTTGACTTTTCAAGAAATCCGTCCACCCGTTTATGAGTTAAAAAAGAAGGCGATTTCAAAGCATGACGCTTTTGCCGCCGGATTAAAATAATAATAAACAAATTGGTTTCCACACTTCTGTATGTGCAATATATGCACTTTGAAAATAGTCTTGTATGCTAATATATATGCTATGCTATATACCTAGTCGTGAAATAAATCGTCAGTCTTTTTTCGGTCGCTAGAAAGTTGTGACTCCCGTTAAACAAATATTTATTGTAGGTTAATTAAAAAACTATCACATATGTAACTAGCATAAAAAAACGATCACAATTTTATGGTAGAAATACTCACAATAGATTCTAAATCATTCACAACTATGTATGTATATACCCAGTCGGAAATTTGGTAAGGTGATTCCAAAGTAATGCATGATTTATGCCTTATTTCGTATGCTGAAAACAGAACCGTACAGAAGTAAGGTATTCGTAAGCGAAGTTATGAATACTTCAATTTTAAGCTTACAAAGTAAGCAAGGAAAAGTATGCATGAAAAATATAAAAAAACGACGACGCCCGAACAGAGACAAATGCTTACCCGGTAAGGTATTCGTAAGCGAAGTTATGAATACTTCAATTTTAAGCTTACAAAGTAAGCAAGGAAAAGTATGCATGAAAAATATAAAAAAACGACGACGCCCGAACAGAGACAAATGCTTACCCGGTAAGGTATTCGTAAGCGAAGTTATGAATACTTCAATTTTAAGCTTACAAAGTAAGCAAGGAAAAGTATGCATGAAAATTAAAAAAAGATATAAGCTACCAAAAGTAAGGTATCAGTAAGGTATGTTCCGAGTAGCTCCGAGTTTGAAAGAAAACAGTGAATGAACAAACGTAGCGAGTTGGGCTCGATAGTCTAGAGGGTAGAGCGCTGGCTTTTCATGTCAGACGCCCTGGTTCGAATCCTAGCGCGGGCTGTTTGAACACTCATCTATTTCCATCGCTATCCACATGAATCAGTTGAGAATTACAAGAAAAACACAAGTCAAAATATCGCAGGCAATAATAAAATTTTTATTTTTATTGGAAAAAGTAATTATTTATTTGTAATCATTACGTATAGCTTACGCTGTAAGCTATATTGTAAGGCATACTGCTTACGTTGTATGCTATTGGTAAGCGAAACGGTAAGCATGTGTTCGGGAGATGCTTACTTTTTCAACTATGCGTAAAGCATGTTTGGTATGCGCTCACTTTTATAAAGTCCCATTACCTTATCATACGAAAAAGTAAACAGTATTTGGAATGCAAGCACGAAGTATTCCGAGCACTTTCTTTGCATTCCTTTCTATTTCCAATAGTAAGTGAGAGGGTAAGCATATATGATTCTCTTTATACTTTACGAAATAATGCTTACGTCAGGCGGCCATTTCCTTAAAAAAGTAATGGGAATTCGTAAGGGAAATATGGAGTACTCCACAACGAAAAATAAGCATTCCGTAATGCATTGATTCATCGTTCCATTTCCGACTGGGTATATAAAAGAAAGTGGCAGTATGTGTGTAAGCGATTCACGCTCAAACGGACCAGCCGATTTTCGTGGGGTTTTTTTTGTTCGATTCGTATCAAGTCAGTTCAGGTTCGTGCGAAAAGAAAATTCCCTACGAACTTACTATTTAGTCATGTCTTGCGACAGAGGGAATGGGGCGGGTATTGGACGAGGGGGTGTGGCACCACCCATACAAGCCAAATCTTAATAATGGAATATCTTTGAAATTGTAAGCTATACAACACTTAAATTTAGTACACCGTCGTCCCATAGATGAGTCATTCTACTGGTAGGATTTTATGGGCGTTGGACGAGGGGCGTGGCACATTTTTTGTGACCCAAATATTTCGCTGAACTATAGGTCGCACAGCCATGACACTTGGTGCGAACCTACCATTTTCTCCTTCGACAGAGGGCATTGTGCGGGGGGCGTTTGAATATGGGGGCGTTGCCCAGCCAATATAATTTAAATTTGGTTCAAGCGCAATCTATTTCTTTACTGAAACTTAACAGCAACATTGCTTATTTGAGGGCCTCGAATGCGTTAATCAGTAGCTCCCTCCTCTTCCTTTAGTTGGTTTTCTTCGTCAATTTGCATCGCCATAGATTCGCCATCTCGCGTATTTCATTATAAGAAAACAAAAAATATCGTGCGGGACGAAGTTCGCCGGGTCAGCTAGTTCATTCGTAAACGTCCATCCATCCATGCCAACCTCTACTAACAACATCTGAAAGGGGTTACGCGCCTGGTGGTATGAATACATATGTACATCAATATGAATTCACATTTACGAATTGACCATTGCGTGCGCCACATCAAAATTTTGCAGTGCGTGCCTGCAGCGCAAATTTATCCGCGAGTGTTGCTGCATAACTGCAATATTTATGTTTTCAATGACGCGCAACACATTTGTTGTGACTGGGGCCCGATAGTCGCACGTAGACGGATAGCGGACAGACAAACAGCCGCACAGGCCAGCGATAGACGACAAACGCAGAGGCGTGTCGTTCGTTTTATACTTCCTTGGGGGCTGTGGCGTTTGTGTGATTGGACATAAACAAACGTACGCGCGGCTCGAATTCTGACGTGCCGCTTAAAGCGGCTGCCGGCGACAAGTGGCATTTGCAGCTGCATGCGCGCCGAATATTTCCGACTGACACAACTCACTCATAAACATTGATGATATAGACGACAACTGAAATAAATTAAGTAAATGTGTAAATGTAGAGTGATAACTCTTGAAAGGGGCAAAGAGGTGGGCCACTGCGATTATACGCATTGAATGCGGTCCTAAGGAGACATCAAAATTTATTTGTTGTTTGGCTATCGCACTTCGGCTGCATTTCGTTTGGCGCCAAGCTGTAGTTGACTATTGTTCTGGCCGTAATTTGTATGTATGTAGGCCGACTATATGTCGATAATATCACTTTTAAGCATGTTTGATATTTTCGCACACTTGCTCCTTGCTTGCTAATTATTTGCTTCGTTTTGGCTTCATGTGCTGTTTTTCGTTCGTGTCGTTTTTTGTTTGTGTTATTTTATTTAAAATGTTATCTCCCGATATCTCGGCAGATATGTAAATATTTAAACGTTGGTTTTCTCATAAAAACATATCGACATTTTTTTTCTGAATCTTTTTTTAATTAGTTATTTGGGACATTTTTGGGTAATTCATAACACGGCGCCACAGAAATCGTTCATGTTATTGCGTTGGCTACGGCTGCCGTTTTTTGTAATTTATCAACAATTTACACATTTGTTTCATCATATCGACAACAATTTCGGTTCATTTGTCCTTTTGTTTGCGGCGCCAGATTTGCTGAACTCTTAACGCTTCGCAAGTCTATTGTTGTATGGTTTAGAGATTGTGTGCGAATTTGGGGCTGGAGGAGCAGCGTAGAGTCGAGTTGAGCGCGGTGCAGCGCTTGTGAATTTATTTTCGTATGCAAATTTCCTCATGTTGCTTGAATTGTAGTTTCCTTTCATTAAAGTTGTTTACTGCGCAATTGTCGGGTTGTGTGCATTTCTTTCACATAGCTGCACAAATATTTCGTTTAAAGTTTAGCATTCTTAAGAATCATACATACATAAGTAAGTATATACATACATATGTAGGTACAAATGTATGCAAAGGCTAATATGATTCATTCAACCATTTTTCATTGTTATATGTTTTACTTGATAATTTACTTGGTGCACGAGTAGAAGTTGTAGATGACTCGTTGTCTTCGAAGCACAGTCTACAGGTAACTTCCTCACCAAAGTTGAGTCGTTTAAGGTGTCTCCTGAGGTTTTTCACTTTCTGAACAGTGCATTTCGTGGTGGCGCCACCTACTTGTGACTTAATGCATTGGAAATTAAATTTTCTCGATTTTTAGTAAAAATTCTATGAAATTTGGTTCACTGGAAGCGAATTTATTGTGTCTGAAGTGAAAGTATGTTTGTGTCATCGGTTCAAAAATGAGCATCCAACAAAGAGCAAATATTAAGTTTTGCTTTAATCTTGGTATAACTTCAACCGAAACACTTCAATTCATAAATCGTGTAAACGCGATTTAAAAACGATTTTCAGGACATAAATGATGACCAACGTGTTAGCCAACTGAATTCCGTGATCACCGCAGATTCCATCAAAACTGGGCGGTAATTCATCAAAGATCAGCCAAAATATTCACGAAATTCTTGAAATCGGATTTAACCCTCGCTTTACTTATACTAAAGAATATACAATATGTTCTATACTTTTTGCTTATACCCACCCGGGTGATCTTTTTAATATTCATGTTTAATATCTGCCAGAGTATTTAGTTATGATTTCGATTCACTGAATAAATTCCGAAGGTAGTTTTCAATAACATGAACAAATATTTTTGTTGGAAGTTTTTTAATTGTTTAAAATTTAAATGTGTCATATTGAATACCAAATACCCACCCGAGTGATCTCAGGCACATCCGCTTTGAATCAAATGGCGGTAAGGCCATTTTTGGTAAGGCAAAGTTTAAGCATTTCAATAGCATTAATTTATCGCATCGCCACTTGTTTTGACTGTTTTTTTTTACTGTTTTTTAATTAAAAGCCGAATTTTAACCATCAACCACTAACCGTTTTCGCCTGATGCGACATCGTGCGACTTTCACCTTTTAAAAAAATGGATTTGCCGATTAAACAAAGACGATTTGAGAATGTAGAAGCCATCCAAAAGGCCATCCTGAAGGACATTCCGGTCGACGATCTAAAAACTCATTAGACATGCTTTTAGATCATGCAAATCGCTGTATTGAGTCTAAAAAGGGACTACATAAAAAAACAAATCAGTTTCGCCCAGAAAATGTTTTGTTATTATTATGTTAAATGTTTAAAGATGATAAGACCTTTTTGCTAATGTGGGAATGTACATACCATGCATAGTTATTGCAAATGTTGAAAAATTATAGGTTCTGGGGGGTGAGTTCTGACCCCGAAATTCCCCCTTGCCTACGGCCTGCGTGGTGTGTGGGAGTTATCCCATTGTCGACTAGACTTTTGACTATCGAATTGCTCGATCTAATTCCTGACTCAAATTTACAGAAGTCTTGGATCCTTTTTTAGCTAGATACATCAACTGTTAGCTCATTTTGCTTCGTATTAAGATGTCCCCACCTTTCAAACCATCCTTACAACCATTCTACTGCTTTAGGAAGACTTGTAGAGTACATGGATACAGTTAAAAGCCAGCTGAGAGTAGTATTGACCTATGCAAATTTTTTTTATTACCGCTGTATTTCCAGATGCTATAGTTTGCCTTATCCACCAATCGACAACCAGCACCCAGTTGAAAAAGGAAGGACATAGCTAGATTGCTTCTCCAGGTGAATCTGATCTCAAGTCAGAAGGCATACGGACGAATATGGTTAAATGTCACAATGCAAGTTACAAAACACTTGTTTATACTAAACAAACGTAGCCAAACGCGTTGCCTTACAAACTTAATTTTAATAGTTTTGTATAAAACATAAAAAAAAATAATATATATAATATAAAATATAAATGATGATTGATTTTTATCAAACAATAAGTAAGTATGTGAGTGAAACACAATTGCTTTTCAAAATATACGATTTGCATCCCGACGTAATTAATCAACTAAATATTTCCAAACGCTTTGTTAAATGTTTTCGAACAGTTTGAAATAAACGTCATGCTTACTGATATGAATTTGTAGTAAGTTTATAGTAAATGTGTTTTACTAATTGGTTAACCAACTGCGTAAACATAGCTAACGGGTTGATTACGAGCTATTAGTATGAGAATCGATCGACATTTAAGGAGTCACATACACCTGCGTAGGCTGAAAACAGTAAATTTTAAAAATTGCAAGGGTTATATGGCTGATTTCACATATTTTTATTTACTCTTAAACTATAAGAAAAATATATATATATTACCTTTATTTTTGTTTTGTTTAAGTTTTTTTTAAGTTATTAAACACAAATTTTAAAATTTTGTTGTTTGCATACTGAAGTTAGAAGGTTTATAATTTTTAAATTTTTACTAGTAGAAAAACTTTACATTGTCAGACTAAAACACTTGTGCGGGTGAAAAGGTCTGACCACACATAATAGCACATTTTATATAGGAAATGCGAGTAGGAGACTTGAAATCTCAGGTTATGCTCAACCAATCAGTTTTCAGTTTTCGATATTGCGGTAAAATTCATGAATATTTAGATATTTATTTCCTTCAATCTACTGTAACGTTATCTTGTATTTGGGTTGAGTAGTTAAAGTATAGACCTCAACCGGTAAAGAAAAAATTTAAGTACGTGCCAAGTATAGAAGTACCAGAATAAGTAAAAAAAGGTCATTGAGAAAAAGTATTGATTTTTTCGAAAGACAACCGATACTTAAACGGTATCGAATCTTCACCACTTCTTATGTAAGTATAGCACAACAAATGAGTGTTGGTCTAAGTAATCAAAAGTTTAGTTTGGAATGGAATGAAAAGCAAGATTTTCAAAATACGATGCTTACATAGCAACTTTACATATGCCGTCTTCGAAAAACGCTGAGCGCCAAATTGCTTGTTTGCTACACTTTTCATAACTTGTGCAGAAATCGAGAATTCACAGATTTTCAAAAAACAGAGGACGAATATTTGAATAAAACTAACAAAGAAATGAGAAATTTTGTGATAATGTTCTCAAGGATGTATGTAAGAGTGCAAAACTGAGTAAAAGCAAAACAAATAGGAAAATAGTTAAGAAAACAACGGAAAAGCAATTCAACTGGTAATTTTCTTACTTTTAACGTTATTCTTTATTTTCTCGAATTTTCACAACTGAAACGAAATGAGAATTTCCAGTGGGGTGAATTATGTGCACAGCAATGCGTTGAAGCAGGCATTAAAGTAAGTTTGCACCGTCGTCCAACCCTCGCCTTTCACAGCAAGGCCGCCGCGCCAGGCCACGTTACGCCGAAGATGACAAAAGCAAAAACTAAACATTATATTTCCGTTCTTCATACTGAGCTGAGCGCATTACAAAACAAATTATGGAAAATGTCAAGCGAGGGAAAAGGCAGCACCAGCAAGGATGAAGACGGCACAAGCTGAAAGTAAAAGTTGCGCGCACCTGCCGTGTGGCGCGGCCAACTGAAATCGCAAACTTCCGCTTCCACGCACGGGACGACGTCGAGCTGGCCTTAATTTAAAAAGAAAATAACTGTTTCCACTGTTGCGTTTCCTTTCTTGATTCCCGCATTTGCGTGCCTCTGTGTGTATGTGTGGGTGCGTCAGTGCAACTTTTAGGAAAACAATTTTAACTGCTTTTGATTTGGCGCTTCGTACGCGCTCACAGCACGCGTTTGTCGGCTTGTGTGCGCCGCTTTTAAGTATTCGCAACTTCCATAAATTACTTTCAATACATTTTTCAGCAACTACTAAACAAACGCCGCACTTGGCAACATCAGCCGCGCAACAATACTAACAAGCGGCAACAACAAGCAGCAATAACAGCAACAAATTGCTGAAATATCTCGCCATCTTCAGCTGCCAAATTAAAGCGAAAACTGAAACAAACTTTTCCACTTGGCTGTGCGCGCATGTAACACGCCGCCGCCACCCCCAGGCCGCGGCAGCCGATTTCCATTCATTTTTGGCTCCGCTTTCGCGCGCGATGATATGCAGAAAATTATTTTTCACAAGCTTATTTAAATTTATTTATTGTTTTGCGCCAACGTTTGATGTGGATTGGTGAAAGGCGCCCACGCTGGCGCTGGCTGTGTGTGAGGGTGCGCTCGAGTGGCGTTCGAAGGTGTTTGTGTTTCAAATTGTTTCGACTTCGTTTTGCCATCTGTTTGCGCCGCGTTCGTTTCCTTCCAGCGCAATTCATCAAGCGTAACACCGGCAATTAATTTGTGTTGATTATTTTCGGGGAGGGGGCGCGGCACCAACGGGCCAGGTGGGCGGCCTAAGGCGCTACGAGGAGCGCGGGCGATGCAGTCGCCCGACTTATAAATCAAATCTAACAGCAACGCAGCTCCTGAAGGTTCACCATTTTTTTTTTTAACTTTTCAAATAAAATTCAAACAAACTGTTTTGCGCGGAGTTATTGAATAATTGCCCGCGGCTACCTTTTTCTGCCTTTTTAAATTCGAGCGCTTCGTATGCGGGACGAGCACGAGTAAAAATAGCAAAACATTCCATCGATATTAAATCGGTTCGGTTGAAAGAGAGGCCAAGTGGAAAATATTTTCGCCTTTCATTCCCGCCACCAATTTGCTCATTACCGATGTACTGACATTTATTGAATTTTATTTACTTAAAAAATGCAATTAATGTTCTTGATAAAGTAGCAAGTAACGCTTAGTTAGTTTTGCAAAGCAAACACAAAATGAAGCATAATTCCAAAGAACACGTAGCAGTATTGAAGCGGATCCTTTAAGAAAAGAACGATCCACCCCAAAAACGAGAGATCAACATACAGTAGATTCGCAATTGCCAAGTCTTAAAATGGAAAACGCATAGACAGCACAACAAAATGTAAGACGACGTTTTGGACCAGTTTAACACGTGTTTAGCTCCCAGAATGGAGCCTTGCGTTCCCATCAGTTCTCATCAGTTTGCCTTTATACATATAGTCAACTATGCGTAAAACCACATAAAAAGCATTAAACAACTAAATGTTTAAAACATGAATTTAGTAAGTGAATAAGTAAATAGTTTTTAAAATATAGATTTTAAAAAAATTTTGTATTTATTAAACTACTAGATGACTTGATTTAAATTGATTTGATTTGCATGTAACTACATTGCATTGTAATGCGAACGGTAAGACGACGCGGCATTGTTTCTGCCATTCAAAAATGTCGAACCACAGATAACTCATCATGATGAGTTATCTGTGGTCGAACTTTCCTTAAGAACTTTATAATATCCTCAAACTAAATGCAAATACCTGATCAAAATGAATATTTCCCAAATACATTTAAATTTGCTTTAAGCAAATCCACTACCATTTTAAGAAAAAACATTCACCCAGTCAAATTGTGCGACGAAATGGTAAGTTCGTGCCAAGTTTCATTGATGTGCGACTTACAGTTCCAAAGTTATACTGAAAATTGGGTCGCAAAATAATTGTCACGCCCCTATTTCCAACGTCGGTCAAATTTCAATTTTTTTTTAATTGTTAAATCTTCCCTGATTCAAGGCAAACAAAACCCAAAAAGAATGATTAAAATCGATGCAGCCGTTTTGAGTTTTAGCGAGACTAATGCACGGCAAATGATTTTTATATATCATATCAATACATAAGTATAGATAAGATACAGTTAACTAACATTAGCAACTCTTGGCTGCCTCTGTATGAGACACACTTAGGCCTATTGGCCCGTTGTGATACCACAAATTCCACCCGTTTGAAATGTGTATGCAACACTGTTTTTTCCAACATGTGATACAACACACATTTCAAACGGATGGGGAAAGGGAGGGAGGGGACCTACAGTTTAACGCCGAATCCGAACGGCGATTCTTGTAACTCTCAGCTGCTTCATATGGATAGCGATAGAAGTAGAAGAGCGTTTTACCAGCCCGAGCCAGGAATCGAACCTGGGGCGCTCGGTATGAGAAGCCAGCGCGCTACCCGCTGGACTATCTTTGCCGGCTTAGCAACTCTTAAGGAGGCTTTGATTTATTGCAAGCATTTAGGCAGACAGCAGGAAAGTAAACCAAAACTCTCCACACCAACGAATGAAATGCTCCATTAAAGTGTACGAGTAGCAGATCGAAAATGTCTTTAATTTCTTCATTTGGTGTGCCGCGCAAGGAGGCGAAAGAACTCCTTCAGCAGACAACATCCAACCGGTATTTTCGTCTATTTTGGCGTATAAATCTGAGGTTAATACGTCGAGCACAAGTCAAATGGATAAAGCGCATAGAGCGCGCGCGTACTCCGCGTGCCACGTCGTCAAGCAAGGCGCTCTTAGCAACCGGCAGCCACCCTCCAACCATCAATGCGCATCAAATGAAGCCACTCGCCGCCAGCCCGCCCTGCTTGCCGGCTTACAAAGTCAGCAAAATGGCCGGGCAGACAGAGTTAGCCAACCGCCGGCTACTGCGTCAGCCAGCTGCAATTCGGCGCGCATTAAAGTAACCATGAAATTAAAGAATCCAACTGAGCACTGGGAACAAGCAGCGCGCCCCGAACTCGAGTTGCAGGTGGAGCGGCGTGCCGCATGCACCGGCCGCAGTTGTACGAAAAGGTTGCCAAAAGACTCGCCAAACAAATTGGCCCTAACTGGCCGAGGTTGCTTTAGACGGGAGCCGGTGGTGGAGTTTCATTAAAGCGCGCAGCCACTACCACCAGTGCCAGCTGCAATTGCAAAGCGGGCCCCTCTCTTCGCTCTGGTACATCCCCTCCTCCTGTCCATCTCCTTTTGGGGATCATGTTGAAATTACAACACCCAGAGGTGTAATTGAATCAAATGAGCAAAAATGCGAGATTACTCGAAAACGTTCTTGTGTCGAGTGGAATGGAGTGGAGTGACGAGTGGGTGCACGCAAGGCAATGGCCCTGTTGGCGGCTCTTTGCACTTTTGCCCTGCCTTGCGTTGTGTGTTTTACTGCAGTTGCGTTATTGCCGCGCGCTGCCACATTCTGAGCCCGATGAAAGCTACAACCCCGATTTGCGGCGAGTGCACCAAACGACAGCACATTCGGCGCAGAAATACAAATTGTTGCCTGCACTGCCAACTGCTTGTGGCCAATTAAAGTGCAGTTTCTTCGTCAGCCGCAATGTATTTAAATTTATTCCATTTTAAAATGGCGCGCTCCAATTTTCTCTCTCGCTACTCTACACTCACGCAAACAAGCTAATCGACTTCAGTTTTAAATTGCATTCTCACTACCTGAGCAGCCTATTTACCCTGCAGAAAATGCGAAAATCCAAATTAAAACCAGCTGCCGAAAAGCAAAAATGCCGTCTACGTACACAAAAGACGTCTGGTGCCGGGTTTAAATCAATTTGTGTGCCATCCCGAAGGCACTTTCGCTTTCACGGCCTGCGTCAAAGATTCCAGTGGCGCAGACTTGTGTGCTGTGTACTTCAAAGTCGGCTTATCACGTCGCGTTCAATTTTCGCATCGCTCGGCAGACGCTGCGAAATGGAACATTTTGTCGCTGTTGTGCAAACAACCGCTGACAGTGTTTTATCGCCGTCATCGGCGTATCGGCAATTTCAGAGCGTTTTATAAATTTATGTAATTAGAACGAATGATCGGTTAAGAAAAGCATATGTACATCATAACATATGTATATAAAACATTTCCGTCCCTACGCCCATCTATCAACGGCTGATTCGTACGATAGCTCCTGAACGAAAAAAGAGCTGATGTCCACATAGACTTGGTCCGTCCACTCTTACGAACAACTACCACACGAATAATTTAGGAATTATGTAAATTTTAATGTGACCTACAATAATCTATTTATTTTTAGATGTTATGGACTGGACCTACTGCGAACCCCTTTTACCCATTTCAAGGTTTTTTCATTAACTTTTTGAGACAAATATTTATACATTGAATTTTGTATTTTGGGGAAAATATAAAAATTTTAATATTAACCACAAAAGTCTAATTGTTAAGTTTTAAGTTGTAAAAAAACCAGAATATTT
Source organism: Melieria crassipennis (assembly GCA_963668005.1). Lineage (NCBI taxonomy): Eukaryota > Metazoa > Arthropoda > Insecta > Diptera > Ulidiidae > Melieria > Melieria crassipennis. The sequence goes on along the minus strand of OY764963.1, from coordinate 30,444,672 downwards.
ACATCTTAACACTCAGCTTATTGCAATCACATTCTTCTATTTGTCCGTTAAAAACTCGTCATTCATGTAAGTTCTTGCATAATGGCAGTATTGAAATATCGGAGTGAATTTTTATATGAAACCAAACCAGGAATTTATGGTATGCCTTAGACAATTTCTAATTGTTTCATGGCGGTCATCATTTATGATGATGATGACGAAACTCAATTGCCCTTAGAAGTAAAGACTTTTTGTTTTAATGAGGTAGGTATTTCCAAATTAAGCAATTAAATCAGAAACTCCGACTTTAAAAACAAATATTTCAAAAATTGTTCTTAACACTAAAAGACCGCAAGTTTTCCATACCTACATAAGGACTGTATCGAAAATTATAAGACCTTGGATTCAACGTCGTGATGCTGAAGGATTATGCGCCAAATTACTACGAGAACTATCCACGGAAGATCCGATCCAGTTTTCGAATTTTCTCAGAATGTCGAATGTCGAATTAGAGCTTCAATCGAATTAATTGATAATTAATTAATTAATTAATACCAAAAAGTAATGAGTTGTGGAATATTATGTTTATCATGTTTGATTCCAATTGCAATGTGGCGGCAACGGTCGAAACTTTGAGGAACTTCATCTTTTGATAATAACGCTAAGTCACCTTGACATTATCATCCGTTTTTTGTGAGTTTTAGCACTGCGAGCGAATTGGATACGAAGGTCCTCCCACTTTTTTTTGCAAGCGTCTAAGCCTGGCGCACCACTTACAGCGCTTGCCAAACCGAGAGCTTATTTCCGCATGACTTGCGGTCAGGGCTGGAAACGTCCCAAAGGGACGTGTTTTTGGTGTTTCCCACCACAGAAATAAGCTCGGATTAGCATCCATCGCTCCAATCAAATAATTCGCTCGTAATTCGTTGACTCTCGCTGAAGTCGGGAAGGATTTCCTCATCAAAAATATCTACCATTGACATTATGCGACGCGAATTTGAAAAACAATTTTCTAAGACTCAAAACAAAATGTTCGGGAAACTTGAAATGTTTCCCATGAGTGTTTCCATTGACACCGGAAACACGGAAACATATGGAAACTTGAGAAAATGTTTCCCTCATGATGTTTTCAGGTGTTGAAACAAGGAATCAATGCCGGAAACAGTTTCGTTTTTCGCAGAAACAAGTTTTCATGACCTTATACACTAGCGAAACGTGTTTCTAGTCTGTTTTCGACATGTTTCCTTGTGAAATGTTCCCTAGTGTACACGTAGCTTCCTAACGGGAAGCAAAGGGAGCGAGCACTAAGGAGCACAATGTAAGCACTTGAAAAAAAAATTCAGTATGCTGAACAAAGTTAAAAATTAAAAAAAAAGTTGTGTAACGTAAACAAAAATATATAAAAAAAAACAAATTGTGTTTGCAAAGGGACGAAGGAAAAAGGAAGTAAAAAATGGTATGTAAACGTACAGCATTAAAAATTCAAAAAACTAAAGTGTTTTCTATGCACAGATTCAGTTAAAAAAGAAACATTTGGCTATAGCGATTCTGAGTCAGCAGTAAGATGGGGCCTCCGGACTGGTTAAAACTGGAAAACATACAAGTCAAAAAACCACACAACGGATCCGGCACCTAATCTATCAATCAGCAAAAGTGAGATTACTTTTATCTAAATGTTATGTTTGTTATTACTTCAATTACTTACTTAGTCTTAACTAATCTCTAATAATCCAATCTCTTTTAACTAACATATAAATAATTGCATAATTTTTCTTCTTAAATACCAAAAACATCAAGTTGTAAACACACATTTTTCTAAAAAAAAATGTGAATAAAACGAAAAGAAATTGAACATTGCAAAAGTTTCAGTTTCAGCGCTCACTGCTGACTAAGGAGCGCTCCCAAAAGGCTCCTCGAGCGCTCGATTTCCCGTTGGGTTTAGAGACAAAAGCACAAATATAAATGTATGTATGAAGTAAGTGAAATACACTCATGGCAAAATAATGGGTGTGATCAACAATACAGATGGATTCTTCGAATTGGCAGGAAACAAAATACCTGCGACAGTTTAAATTTATATTTGCGCTGAGTATGCCAGTCAAATAATTTCCTTCTGACTGCGAGCGTGGATTTTGTTTTTTTTAATGAAAACTTTAATTGCAAAAAAATTGCTCGGTGGATTGCCGCTGTTACTTGTCCGATCTTTTCTGAATGGTGTAGCAATGCCCAATTTGTAAAGGTTCCATAAGTAATATTGGTGGCAGTGGCGTCCCCAGGATTTCGGGAAGGGGGGGGATATTCAAAAAATTCAGTTTAACGCAATTTTTATACTTTAATTTTTGCGTATTATTTTTAATACATGTTGCATAAAATTTTACATATGCACATACATACATATATGCATACATATGTACATATACTAAAATAAAATTCTTAAAACGAAAAATTCAAGTGGCACGTATTTTTAGGTCATAAAATCCCAACTAAAAAATTCAAGTTTGTTTTAAGTTCTGAAATTTTGAAAACTTCTTCTAGTAGAATTACGAAAAACTCAAAAGACCTATTTTAAAAAGCATAACACACCAGCTATGTAAAATAAATCCAAAAAATAAAATATTAAAATGTATGACGTTCCGAAATTTAATTATGATATAGGTGAACATGTTTTCCATGTTTACACACAATTCACCAAAAAAATGTACCCGCATTTTTGTCAAATTTCAACAGCTAATGCAGGGTTGGCATGAAGCCTGTGTTTGACTACTACTTTGGTAAATAGTCGATACTTTTGGGAACACTGAAAATACAACTATTCTGCGAGAACAAGTGCAATACTGATTTTTGTATTCATTTATTCTTAACCTTTCTGCAGGCATCCGGTTCTGGCCAGACCACATCGAACTTCGGATCCACTTTAGTAATGTTGTAGTTAAGCTATCGAGCTCATATTTCATGATATCCTCAACTGATACTTTCTAAGTACAAAAACCATGGCCTCGCCAGACCATGGTGTATTTTCATAAAAATTTGCCAGTTAGTTACAATTTTTTTTGCTATTTCCCACGTAGTTATTGTCAGAATGCACAGTGATTCGACTCCATACAACCGTGGTCCGTTCATAAAATTTTGTATACTAGTTAATCATAGTCTGCTGAATTGACTGCTTAAACTGACTGCAATGCCTGAGACTTAAATTTGCAAATTTCGTAATTTTTGGAAAGCTACAGCACCAAGTGTGTTGGCTAAATTTTTCAGATTTTACATTTAATCGGTAACGTCAACATTGATAATTCCAAAGAGTAACAGAAATTGTCTTAGGACCCTTTAGTTTTGCAAAAAACGAGAATAATAGACGTATGTTTCGCATTTGTGCAGATTTTTTCATTTTTCATGTTGATTGCATACTTTTAGGGACGACGAAATAAATTTTGTCAAAAAAGATGTGTTTAGACCACTTTTCAAATTGAATTATTTTCTGAAATCGGAAGATATCGAAGCATGTAATTACATTATCCGACAAAGAAAGAAGTCTTAAAATACAAAAATCCAGGAACATACTTTCACATACTTTTTAGATATTTTCCTCTAAGTTTAGCCAATTTTCAGATTTTTAATTTAGAAAAATATTTTTGATTAAAAGTGAAGTAAAAGCCTCAACTTTGCAAATTTTGAGAAAATATTAAAAGCGAAAATAGCCACATTATTTCTTAATCTATATTGAAGGTTTTAGCAACTTCTTGGTAATCATGTATTTTTATAATTTTTTTACTCAATAGACTAAAAAACAGAAAATATGTGTTTACATTTTTTTATGAAAAAAGCTTCAACTTTGAGCCGCTTTTGCACAGAAACTAATTAATTTTTTACACAGATTTTTTTGGGTTTTCTTAGTTGGAGTTTTACCTTTCAATTGACATCAAAATCGTTAAATTCTGAGACTATAAATTTTTTGAATTTTGTCTATGGAACGAATCAATGTGGAATGGCTTAAAACATTTTTTCGTTTGTTCCTTATTCAGTCCTTTACGGAGCATAGGACTTCAACTAGGCTTTTCGATCTGACTCGATTTGAAACCCTCATTTCGTGCCATCCCATGTAATCGTGACATACGTTAGTTGGCGCAAAATCTACCTGATCCAAGTGTTTTTCTCTCGCCTTGGCTTTTATTTTCTTTTGGGTTAGTAAATTATTGTTTTCGTTGGAAAATATTGTCTGAACATATTCAAAATTAATATTTATCCATTGTACTCATGGCTATGTTCGTGTTTTGGTGTCAATTCAATTACATTCCAGATGTGAAGGAAGTATTTGTTGTCTTGTCGTTCCGGTTTTTATCAATTGGATTGTTTTTTGTGGCAGAGATGGAAGGAAGGGAAGGCTGTTTTGAGGATTAGACTTGGTTTTTAAACCTCGACACTGGAGTAAAAATCAGAGAGGACAATTTCTCTGAAAAAATTGCCTAAGCAATAGCGGAAACCAATGCTTAAGAGCAATAAAATTAAGATATTAATTAATTTGCTTCTAGAAGTAATATTTGGCCCTGAACAAAACGAAGCTTCTGATACTGATAGAAAAAATGGTCGTTTAAATAGTTCAATGTGAAGATAGCGACGACGAAGGCGACAAAGAAAACGGCCAGTTCAACCTGAACAATAACATGTTGAGCATGTTCTGCATGTTTTTCTTTGGCAAAGCAGTTCAGCATTGTCAACAGTTCAAGGAATCCAATGCCCAATGTAAAATCTCAATGTTTTTGACGCATGTAACTGAATTATATCGTTGCAATAATTGCATTGGTCAAGCAGTTGAAGCAGATTTACATTTATAAAATTTCTTTCTTTTCCTTTTTTTTTGGATTTCAAAATTAATTCATTGAAGTTGAAACTAGCTAGTTACTTAATTATTCTAGTATATTTGTACCGTTTTACGTAAATAAAATGTAGGCAAGCAAAACAAATCAATGTGTTCACACTTTCTGGTTTTTTTATATCCTTAACAACAATCCTCGACTATCCTCTTGTTTACATTATGGTCTGGCCAGATCATGGGAGCTACTACTAGGTTTTAAGTGGGTGATCACAGAACAGGTAACGCAAATAATAAAAATGTTTGCAGAATTCCATATTGTTACATCAAATTGGATAAATGAATTTATCCACCAAGGGGGGGGATCCATCCCCCTAATCCCCCCCCCTGGGGACGCCACTGATTGGTGGGTATAATAATATTTGGTTTTTTTTTTATGGGCTCGCAAATGTCATTGCACAACCGAAGAGAGGCGCCTTGTAAAAGAGTTGAGACGCCACGGCTAAACTTACAAATTCATTGCAAATGCATTGGGTTGATCTGATAATTTTGTAATCAATGCTCTGAAGTTCAAATCAGACGCGGAAAAACCTGGACGTAGCAAATTGACGATTGAAACAAGATAACTTCAAATCATCCAAGGTGATTGCTGCAGAGATTCAAACAAGAATGAATTTGTTTTGCAAGAATGGAGGACGTAACGTTTGTTGCCCCAAAGGCAAACGATGGTATTTTTTACCAAAGCAAACCTCATAGCGGGAGAAACACCCCGCTAACAAACACCCCGAAAAACAAACATATGTATGGACCAAGGCTTCTTAACACACGTCCAGATCGTTGCTCCCTGCCAAAATAAACACCACTTTTATAATAGGAAGGGAAATTATAGTTTGAATGTTATGCTGGTAAGTTCTCGGTTCTATTTTAAGTCGTTGTTTTTTGTGTTAAGTGTTATGAAATATTTGCAGGTTTGTGAAGACAAGCTGAGAATTCGATACGTCGATGCCTCCCATCCCGGTGCTTGCCACGACTCATTCATATGGAATGTCAGCGAGTTGCGTGTTCACTTTGAACAGGAATATTTGCGAGGAGTAACAAAAAGTGTGAACTCTTTTAATCTATTACAACAGGAGATGCAGGATATCCGTTGCAGCCTTGGCTTTTAACACCACATCGAGTTCCGGCGGATGGATCAACTGAAATGAAATTCAATGAAATCCATTCCAAATGCCGCAACGTTATTGAACGAACCAATGGAGTTCTCAAAAATCGTTGGAGATGTCTTCTTGGTGCAAGGGTGTTGCACTACACTCCTGAAAAAGCAGCCAAAATTGTGAATGTCTGTTGTGCCTTACATAACATTTGTATTTACTATAAGGCAAACATAACACTTAGCGAAACAGACATAACACTAAATGAACTAGGCACTCAGAAAAATGAAGTGGACCCTCCAGTGCCCTCCCAGTATTTGGCTGCAGCTCAAAGAATTAGAGCCAATATTGGAAACGATCTATAACACTTCCAAGCAAAATACAAATTTTAATGTAAATAGTCAGTATTTATTTATAAAAAGTTCAGTCTTCTTAAAATAACACAAAAATAAATTCAATATAAAAACAAAAAAAATATATTTGGTCAGTTCATTTACTTTTGAAGTCTTATAACTATTACAGTCAATTCACTTTTTAAGCCTTAAAACTACAAAATAAGATACAAATAATATGGCAGGCAATTCAGATCACTTCACTTTAAAAATTCAAGCTAGTTTTAACATATCTACATATTTACATATTATTATTAAACTTCAGCTCCTCTAATTCAAGTAGTCGCCTGTTTTTCTCAATTTTATTCTCCACTTCCCGCAGTCTTATTTTCTCCATAGCATTATTGTGCCGTTTCATTTCTTCCATCTTCTCGATTTTTAATTTTTCAATTTTTCTGAAATACGCTTTCTTCAAATGATATAGTCTGTCCAGAGATTTGTAGATTTGTTTTGTGCTTTGGTGTTGCTCTTTTAAATCCACCGCCACAGACTTTAAAGTCTCGCCTATATCTCGTTGGATATTTATTTCCTCTGCAAGGGCATCGGAAGAAGAAGATCTTTGGTAATTTCTAGCCAATGTTTTCCTGGTTGCAGCTTTTTCTTTTTCTATTTCAAACGCAATCGGCGAATGGCATGTAGGCATTTGAGGTTCGTCGTCTAGCATATTCATGGACACATCCTGAATTTGCGTTGAAGCTTCGAGGCTTACGTTTATTTCAGTTTGTAGTCCAAATACGCTAGCAGATACTCCTTCGACAGACTCCTTCATGCCGATGAGGTCATAAATCGCCTGCTCAAGGGATGAAAATTTTTGCTGGGTGTTTGGGCCTCCACCAGTGCCTTTTTGTAATTTTAAATTTTGCGCTGCTTTTTGGCGGACATATTTTTTTTGGTCGGCCCACACCTAAAATCTATAAAGCAGTAGTATTTTAAGACTTCACAACTACTTATAAATACCTTTTTCCACTCCGTAATATTTTTTACTGGAGGTCCCACTGAATTGAGCTCCGTTTCAACATTTTGCCAAAATTTCGCGAGTCCTTCTCTATCGCCTTTAAAAAATCCGCGCGCAATGCCAGGATTTACTTCCATGAGGCTTACAAGGCGTTGGAGCTGGTGCTTGCTGGTTGTTTTCGACCTAAAATCAAGTATTTCATGAAATTATTCTTAATAGAATATAAAAATTAATAGAAAACTTACATTTTCGCATGCTTCTCCCTTCAATAAAGTTCGCGGAATAATTCTCGAGAAAAGAAACAGCTTTTCCGCCATTTTACATATTGGTGATGCCTACTTTTTCCGCACGAAAAAAATCTCCCTTTTCGAACTTCATTGGGAATAGGAGGAAAGGGAAAAGGGAAAAATCTCCCGGGGAGATGTCATTGAGAATATGAGAGAAGGGAAAAGAGAAAAAATTCCCGCGGAATTTCTGTTTAGAATCGGGCTGATAAATTTTGAATACATAAAATTTTGCCTCCATTTAGTTCCACAAAAATGTTTTCTAATTGCTTAATTTTGTTTACAAATATACTAGATGGCTTAAGAAGCCCACCCTGGGATACTTAGTTTACCCATGTCCAAGTCCCACCATCTGTTGTTTCAATGCTATTTAAATTTAATTTTCGAATAATATATCCCGCCAAATATTCTAATCCGTCCTCGTGGAAACTGTCAAATTCGTTTGTCAAGTCTAGGTTAGGTTAGGTTGCGGTGGCTGCCTCTGTATGAGACACACTTAGGCCCCTTAACGGGCCCGTTGTGATACCACAGATTCCACCCGTTTGAAATGCGTATGCAACACTGTTTTTTTCAACATGTGATACAACACACATTTCAAACGGATGGGGAAAGGGAGGGGAGCGGACCTACAGTTTAACGCCGAATCCGAACGGCGATGGGTAGTTTTTCTTTCACACTTGGAGGTTTTGCCATTGCCTGCCAAGAGCGCACTTGTGCGATTCTTGTAATTCTCATTCCCTTCATGTGGATAGCGACAGAAGTAGATGAGTGTTTTTTCCAGCCCAAGCCAGGAATCGAACCCGGGGCGCTCGGTATGAGAAGCCAGCGCGCTACCCGCTGAGCTATCGAGGCCGACCAAGTCAAGTCTATGTTAAGTTCGTTTTCGTCATTGTCTAGTAACGTTGAATTTTGAAGAGTCTTGAAAATTTGGTTGCTCAAAATTTGCCGTTATTTTGCTGAAGTTGATTTGCTGTTAATTTGAACCATGGCGTGTCGTCTGGCTCCACATTCATAGCTGAACTTAAAATTTCGGTATTTCGCGCTGTAATCGAAAACGAGTTAAGTGAATTAAACAATTGTTCGCTAATAACTTCACTGGTTCCGAATGTTCACGTGTTAATGGCGAATATAAGTAATTCTTTCCATAGCGCTTGGTTATTTGGGCCCATATCGATACTATGGCCACTACTATGAAGCCAACTTCATGGAGACATCTGATTATATTATTTAAAATTGCACGTGAAAGTTTTGTGTCGAAATTGTAAAATAGCGGCTGCTTCCAGGAAGCTATCAAGCCACGGGCTATTACCACTTGCACGTAGTTTTTCGGCTCTCTGACGGCATGAATGAAAGGGTCAAACTCATATATATATAACTCACGATGTAGCATGTGCTCCTTGACTTGGTTGAGGCAAATGCAATGAAGGAATGGTATATGGCTTCAGTCTCAAACGCAATTTAGCATCTTTTTTGAAATCGGCTAATTTAAAATGTGTTTCGCACAATTTCGAATATTGTTTGAGACTTCCACCACATACCATATTCCATTGCCTGGCCACCTCTTCGTCCGCAGGAACACAAAACATGCCCACCTTTCCTTCGTAGGTGGTATGGCAAATAGCGCAACTGGCCTTCGGCATTTTTTATTATTTATTTTATTTTTTGAGTCCTGTCTCAAATCGCAATACTTTTTTAATGAAGTTCAAAAAGCAAGGATTTCAAGGCAAGGATGATAAAGGGCAATGAAAATTGCCCTGTTCAATGAAGTTTTTAACATCTATTTACCTATTCTTATGAACAAAGAAAACAATGAAAATAAAAACAAATAAGTATATATTATGTGCATATGTTTTGGATTTATTAATTATATTACGCATAAAATATGGTTATTTCAATGCTATTCTAAAATGTACAAAAAAGGTGGTTGTACCAAACAATATCAATACTGATACTTAGTACTTTTTCCTACGAAAAAAGGCATCAGTTCACAAATAAGGGTGCCAAGAAAGACATTGACAAACGTCTCTCCATACGTAGCATACCTTGCTAATATACCTTGTGTATGGACCATAGTATAATAAAAAAGTAGTCTAACCTGAGGGAGTATTTCTAATGTATTTCTATTTTGTTTACAAAAATTGGCAGACAATTTTATGAACAGAGTTTTGAAAGTATGTACCGAACGGGCAAAGTTGTATAAAAATACACTAAAGTACTTTCATATTATCATTGTACGAAAAGCTTGAGTTTAGTATATACTAGTATTAGCACCACAGCAGTAAACGATCGCTCCAAGCAAAAATGCTATCACCAGCAACAACAGTTCACCACGGTTGTTAAATCCAGCCATCAAATAAGCAGTGAAAGATAGCTCAGTGTCAGGGTGCATAGCAAAAGCAATGCATTTATTTAAAACAATTTCATAAAAGGTGCATATCACCAAACACACTCATTTAAAAAATTTAACTAGTGACAATGCAAAAACAGTTTAGAAATTAGAATACAAACACAAAAAAAAACAAAATTAATAGCTAAGTTAATGTTTTTTGTAGTTTTTTTTAACACATAGTCGTTTCTTAAGTTTTTGTTGCTTTAAATTTTGATTTGAGAATTTTATCCGAAAGTTTATGCGCTCATCGCTTTTCAGCTCATTGAACTGCATGAGTTCAATGATACGCTGTTGGATTCCTTCCTGGAATTTTATTTTACGCACCCAGTTATTTAGCGTTGCTTTGTATGGTAAAGGGAATTCCTTCATTTGCAGGAACCGATAGGCCCTCGGACCAGCTGAATGGAGCGTTAAAGCCGAAGCTATATCCCTCCATTCCCACTGAAGCTTTTGATTGGAACACTTTAACTTTCGGATTTGGCCCGGCGTTAAAATTTTCGCAATACCATCATTGAGCAAATCTTGTTCTTTTAATTTTAATTTTAGCTCTTTCAATTCTGCTTCTATTTGCTGTATTTTTCTGTTAAGCCGCATGCTTTCTAGGATGGTTGCACTTTGTACTACGTCAGGCATTTAAAAATTAACATTGTAATTATCACAAACATAGGTATTTACGATAACAATAACCTACTCAGTCTGAGATTCGTTGTTGGTATATACAGGTATGCTTACAACAGATCCAATCCTAAGTAGGTAAATGACATTCTTAAATCATAGCTTATAAGTTTCGAAGTAAACGAAATAACATACTGATGTACATATATTAGAAGAGTTGCTTGCCGTTGATTCATGTAAATGGTTTTCATTCAAATGTTTTATGAATTTGCCCCAACTCCACAGCAGAAATTCTTCACTGCACAAGCAGCAGCATATAGCGTAAGTACCCAATAAACATCAAAAAAATATTTCTCCAACGTTTGAGATTTCTATGATTCTCAAGTTGAGAATCAACATAATTCTCAACTTGAATTACAACATTTTCTCCAACATATAATTTCAACTTGAGAAACACTGGAGTTACATTTGAGAAAATTTGAAAATATTTGGTATGTGGCAATGCTTGAGATTTCTATGATTCTCAAGTTGAGAATCAACATAATTCTCAACTTGAATTACAACATTTTCTCCAACATATAATTTCAACTTGAGAAACACTGGAGTTACATTTGAGAAAATTTGAAAATATTTTGTATGTGGCAATGCTGCAATTGAATTCGCGAAAATGTATGTCTGGTAATGCTTGTGAATCATATGATTTAAATTATTCGACAAAATTGTTTAAACGTGAAAAGTGAAGTGGAGCTGGAAATAAAATAAAAGGTAAGTTAAAAGGATGCAAAATATAAAAAAAATAAAGAGGGAAGTGGGGCAAGTGGTGGATCTGCTGTCGGAACGCCCAAGTACTGGGGAAGCTTTGGCACCGGGGCCGTCGACAGCAGCTTCCCGCCAAAATTCCCCAAATTTTTGTACTGAAGACGAGGAGACTTTCTCCTCCAGCGATAGTCCAGAAGAGGAACCCTGCAAGTTGAAGGAAGAGCTAGCTGCTTGGGCGGTTAGATTTAATATTTCGAATGCAGCCACAAATAGTCTGCTTGGAATCTTGAGGAAACATATAGGGGGTATTCCAAAAGATGCGAGGACGTTAAAATCAACTCCAAAGGTAGCACCAGTTGAGAAAATGGGGTCAGGAGAATATATTCACTACGGACTTGAGGATGCGCTAACCGATTTTCTTGCCAAAAATGCATATAAGTCGCCCGAAATTAGTCTCAATACTAATATCGATGGCCTTCCCCTGGCAAAAAGCTCAAATTTGCAAGTTTGGCCAATATTAACAAATGTTAATGGGACACCGGACGTAATGGTTGTAGGCGCTTATTGCGGCCAGAGCAAGCCATTGTGTCCAAATATTTATCTAAAGAAATTTGTGGACGAACTTGCCAATTTAATAGATAGAGGGTTGATTTTCGAAGGTAAATTGTTTTCTATAAATTGCCGGTCATTCATTTGTGATGCACCAGCCAGATCGTATATTCTTGGGGTAAAAGGGCACACGGGCTTTTTCAGTTGCCTAAAATGCATCCAAAAAGGAGAGTCGTTTAATCATAGAATGATTTTTCGAAATGGTATTTATGATCCCAGGACCGATTCCGATTTTCGTTCGCGGTTGCATTTTAGTCACCATAGAATATTGGAACCTATGGCCATTGAAAAATTGCCTATAGATATAGTCAAGGCATTTCCTTATGACTATATGCATGTAGTTTGTCTCGGGGTTACTAAAACTTTGCTCGTTGGTTTGGTTAGGCAAAAAAACAAAAGTTTCTCTTTAAATTCTACAAAAATTAATTTATTGAATTCAAAATTGCTTTTTTTGAGCAACCAGGTTCCAATGGAGTTTGCTAGGCATCCACGAGATTTACAAGAAATCGAAAGATTTAAAGCCACAGAGCTAAGACTGTTTCTTTTATATACAGGCATTTTTACCATTTCTTAATGCTTAGTTTAGGTATAAGAATTTTACTAAACAAAAAAATGTGTATCGAAAATAATGAATGTGCAAACAAACTTTTAACTCTGTTTGTTGAAAACATCCCTAGCTTTTACGACGATACTTTTTTAACGTTTAACTTCCACTGTCTTACCCACCTAGCCAGCGATGCATTAAAATTTGGTGGTTTAGAAAGTGTAAGTGCTTTTAAGTTCGAGAATTATTTATCTCAACTTAAAAGAAAATGCAAGAAAAAAAATCTGATTGCGGCGCAGATTTATAACCGTTTGGTAGAGGAAAGTCTACGAATTCCTCAGCCTTCAGCTGAGGAAAGAAAAAACACGGAATTAAAAAATGGACCAGTAAAGTCGATAAACACAAATCGATTTTATTTGTCCATAAAAAGACCTGATAATTTTTTCTGTATTAAGGATAAAATCTTCATTATAATACCTATTTTTAAACAAAACATTGATTTTAAAATTGTTGCAAAGGAAGTTTTGAATTTAACAGATTTTTTTACACTTCCAATAAAATCTTCAAGTTTCAATATTAAATTTTGTAAAAGTTTACAATTTTCGAGCTTAGAATATCAACACACAGCTCAAGAAATTACAGAAAAAATTGTCATGTTTCACAATTTTGAATTCAATAAATTTATATTTATAACTCTTATTCATATGTAGATGGACCTAAATGACCACTTTTTCACAGAAGCTACCGAGCTTATAACTAAGAAAGGTAAACTTATTTTTATTTAATACTTGCATAGATACATATGTATATATATCTAGCATTTGCCCACAGCTTCAGAGGTCGAATTTTAAAAAAGCTTCTCAAGACTTGTAAATTTTTAGACTGTTTTAAGAAAATGCGACCTAAAAATTATTGAGCACTTGTAATTTCTTCCACTCCTTCGGAAAACTGTTTGAAAAATACTGAAATTTGTGTTTCATTATTTTGGCTACAGAGTATTTGAGTCAAGTTTTAAGCAAATCCGAACAAAAAACATTTTTCTGTAAACAAACTTTATCACCCCCTTTTCACCCTATGAACGTCGAATTTTGAAAAATTTCTTTTTTATGAGCGTCGACTTTTTAAGATACAGGTGCTGTCCAAATTTCATAATTGTAGCTTCAGTGGTCAGGAAAAAGAGTTATATATATATATATAGGGTGTTTTTTTTAGAGGTTTGTTTTTCGAATAGAGATAAAACTGGCATTTTGTGGTCAAATCTGGCAACTCTAATGTCATTTATGTTCAGTTTGGTTTGCCATTTCATCATGAACAGGTTGACAAAAGAACAACGCTTGCAAATCGTGCAAATTTATTTCGAAAATAATGGTTCAGTTCGCGAAGTTTACCGCAAGCTCCGTCCATTTTATGGTCGACATAATCGTCCATCAGAGCAATTAATTCGGTTAACCATGGGTCATTTTCGCACTACGTTTACTCTATGTGATAATACGCATCCGCAGAGACGTCGAACAGTGCGCACCGAAGAAACAATTGCCGCTGTAGAGCAAAATGTTGAAGAGGACCCAGTCAGAAGAGGAGTCAGTTACCGTTAATGGAGACCGGTATAGAGCCATGATAACCGACTATTTTGTTCCCGAATTGGATGGCATGAATGCGGATGAGTTGTGGTTCCAACAAGACGGCGCTACATGCCACACAGCGCACAATCGATTTATTGAAGGAAACATTCGATGAGCGCATAATTTCGCGGAATGGACCTGTCAATTGGCCACCAAGATCGTGTGATTTGACACCATTGGATTATTTTCTTTGGGGATATGTGAAGTCGCTCGTCTACGCCAACAAACCAGAAACGTTAGGGGACTTGGAAGCCAACATTCGTGGCGTTATTGCCGACATACGGCCCAAATGCTCGAAAAAGTGGTTGAAAATTGGACCTGTAGAATTGGCTTTATTCGAGCCAGCCGCGGCGGCCACATGCCCGAAATCATATTTAAACATTAATGGCATAAAATTATCCTTCCAATAAAGCCAAATTGATGGACATTAAAACGATTTTCTTGTGTTTTATTTCAATTCGAAGTTCTATACCTCTAAAAAAACACCCGATATATATATTTTTATATATAGATGTTATACCTTAATAACCAGTAACTACTTACTCTTTAGACTTGGCTGAACTAAAGGAGCATATGAGTAAAGTGGAGAAAAATCTTTTACAAGGTACTTAAAGCAGTTTTTTAATGTTAAAAAAAAGGGCTACAAATAATAAGCATTTTCAGAACATCAAGTTACACAAAAACTTTTGAAACGTGTGCTGGAAGAGTTAAAAGCCAATAAAAGACCAAACAGCACACAACGTAAACGGATCCTTCCGGTAACCCCCTTTATAGCTTTAGAGGAATTTAAAGAATTCGAAAAGAAGGTGGAATCATCCGAAAATAAATGTAACGATTTGGTATGATTGTCAATAAAATTTGTTTCTTAAAATATACTAACTTGTATTTGCATTATTTTGAATATAAACTTTTCCTAGACTAACGAATTGATGGGAATAATATCTGGAAATGCAGGACGATTTTAAAAAACGGCATGGCGAAAAATAATGGCCGACGATGTGGCTCGACAGTTTTGCTGGAAGGGAACATCTGAGAAGCAGGTTGTTAGGGCACTAAGTGTGACAGCAGCACTAAAACGTAATTATTTATAAATATTCTTAAATTATTACTATTCAATAACCTCTTTTTATTTCAGAGGCATACACTCAAAAATATACGAACTCTTCGGATGAAGAGTTTGAACGCACAAGCATTCAATTCTTCCAACATGCGAACAACCGACTTAAGAAGAAGAGGGAGTACGGGGCAAAACCGAAAAATAATCGGAAATAATCAATAACTTTATAAATTTAGGTTGATCCCGAAGCTGCCTTCACACTTAGTCCTCTAACAGCCTGTTTCTCAGCAGTGTCCTTCCAGTAAAACTCTTGAGCCATATTCAAAAAACGTATTTCCGCATTTCCAGATATTATTCCTCCCATCACTTCGTTAGTCTAGGTAGAAATTAGATTCAAAATATAGGTTTTTCACTTCAAATTAAAGTTTTTTCATTTCAAATTCAATTTTTTTTATTTCAAATTCAAGTTTTTTCATTTCAAATTCAATTTTTTTTATTTCAAATTCAAGTTTTTACATTTCAAATTCATTTTTTTTCATATCAAATTCAATTTTTTTCATTTCAAATTCAATTCGAATATTTAAAACTGAAGAAACTACACAAGTATTTTTATATAAACAAAAAAAATAATAATAATATTTAATGTAGTGGTTGTCCAACTGCTGCCAAAGGCAATTTCATTGACATATCCAGATAATAATTGTTGCAATCGTTCGGGGTAACTGTTGCCACTGATGTTTGGATTACAGTTTCTAAATTGATATTATTTTGTGGATCTGCCAACAAACTTCTCGCTGAAAATTTGACCTTTGAGAAAACCTTTTCAATTGGATTTAACATCGGCGAGTATGGAGACGAATAACAGGACTTGAATCTCTGGATGAAGTGCTTTCAATTTCGTTGTTTAATTCCGTATTCATATTTTGCGGTTGTTTATGAATCGAATAATATTAAATACTGACAAAATTTTTTCAACAAAATAATAGCGAGAAATTTTTAAACTTAAAGCCTACTCTATCATTTTTCTTAAAAATACTTAGTTTTTTCACTTTAAAATGAAAATTGAATTTGAAATGAAAATATATGAATTTGAAATGAAAAAACTTGAACTTGAAATAAAAAAACTTGAATTTGAAATGAAAAAACTTGAATTTGAAATGAAAAAAATTTAATTTGAAATGAAAAAACTTTAATTTGAAGTGAAAAACCTATAATGCAAATACAAGTTAGTATGTTTCAAGAAAAAAAAATTATTAACAATTTTACCAAATCGTTAAATTTCTTTTCGGATGATTCCACCTTCTTTTCGAACTCTTTAAATTCCTCTAATGCTGTAAAAGTAGTTACTGGAAGGATGTTTTGACGTGGTGTGCTGTTTGGTCTTTTATTTGCTTTGATATCTTTTGATGCGAAGGCATATTCGAATCAGCACAGAAAGTAGCAATAAATATAGTATATACATTTGTGAATTTACTGAAAATTTAATATTTTATTTCATTTTATATGTTTTGTTATTTTCAAATTTTATTTCATTTTATATGTTTTGTTATTTTCATTTATTTCCTTTGATTTTTGGTAATTTTAATTTATCCTTGTTATTTGTTTTATAAATGTTTAAGTTTTTTAATTTTATTATAAATTTTTGAATTAATTATTAATTATAATAATAAATTATAGTTGAAATACTAACAGCCTGATTCTGTGTATTCTTGACAAATTTTTTATCAAGGTATTTTGTCAAGATTTTTATCAAGCAAAAGCTTGTTGGTATTCTGATGCAACATTGATAAAGTAAAAAGCTCATTTAATTCAACATAAGGTGAATATGCGACAGCTGTCAAATTGTCAAAAAATAAGACAAAAAATTTAAGAAAAGTAAGTTTTGAAAAGAAAAAACCGGCCTTGATAGCCCAGCGGGTAGCGCGCTAGCTTCTCATACCGAGAACCCCAGGTTCGACTCCTGGCTCGGGCTGGAAAAAGCGCTCATCTATCAGGTCAGTCCATAAGTTCGTGAGTTTTTTTTTTAATAGGCGCTTTTTGCATACAAAAAATAATTCGTGGGAGGTAACGGATTTTTTTTATTTTCTCTGATGTAAAAGTGTTAACATGCACAATTTTTCCATTTTCAATACGAAAAATTTCAATTTGTATGCTGTTGTCAATAGCATTCAAACTTTTGACAATTTATCAAGAAAAGAGCTTTTATTTTTAGGAATAGAATACCAATTCTTGACAAATAGTAAAAAATTGACAAATAGTCAATATGGTGAATTTATCAAGTGTACAGAATTGGGCCGTAAAACTAGTCTGCACATAGCTAATAAAATATTTGTTTGCAATATACTTGTTGTGTTTTACATTTTTGAGGCATACTTTTAGGCAGTACTTTTCAGTACTTTTGAGACCAATTGGAGAATCACCTTGTAATTCAAGTTGAGAATCATAGTTTTCTCCAGTTGAGAATCAATCAATTTTCATACAAAAAAAATGCCCTTTTTGTTGAGAACGCTATGATTCTCAAGTGGAGATGCTGTTGAGAATTAACGTTGGAGATTTGAGAAACACGTTTGATCTCAACTGAACCTCAAGTTGATATTCAACCTAAATGTTTATTGGGTATTATCAAAGAAAATAAACATATATCGGGTGTTTTTTTTAGAGGTATAGAACTTCGAATTGAAATAAAACACAAGAAAATCATTTTAATGTCCATCAATTTGGCTTTATTGGAAGGATAATTTTATGCCATTAATGTTTAAATATGATTTCGGGCATGTGGCCGCCGCGGCTGGCTCGAATAAAGCCAATTCTACAGGTCCAATTTTCAACCACTTTTTCGAGCATTTGGGCCGTATGTCGGCAATAACGCCACGAATGTTGGCTTCCAAGTCCCCAACGTTTCTGGTTTGTTGGCGCAGACGAGCGACTTCACATATCCCCAAAGAAAATAATCCAATGGTGTCAAATCACACGATCTTGGTGACCAATTGACAGGTCCATTCCGCGAAATTATGCGCTCATCGAATGTTTCCTTCAATAAATCGATTGTGACGTGCGCTGTGTGGCATGTAGCGCCGTCTTGTTGGAACCACAACTCATCCACATTCATGCCATCCAATTCGGGAACAAAATAGTCGGTTATCATGGCTCTATACCGGTCTCCATTAACGGTAACTGACTCCTCTTCTGACTGGGTCCTCTTCAACATTTTGCTCTACAGCAGCAATTGTTTCTTCGGTGCGCACTGTTCGACGTCTCTGCGGATGCGTATTATCACATAGAGTAAACGTAGTGCGAAAACGACCCATGGTTAACCGAATTAATTGCTCTGATGGACGATTATGTCGACCATAAAATGGACGGAGCTTGCGGTAAACTTTGCGAACTGAACCATTATTTTCGAAATAAATTTGCACGATTTGCAAGCGTTGTTCTTTTGTCAACCTGTTCATGATGAAATGGCAAACCAAACTGAACATAAATGACATTAGAGTTGCCAGATTTGACCACAAAATGCCAGTTTTATCTCTTTTATCTCTAAACCTCTAAAAAAAACACCCGATACATACACTTCATATTCTTTGGTATTATCTTGAGGTCTAACAAGCGTAATTAATGTAAGCATTATTTACTTTGGTACACGTTGTACATGTAATAATGACGGCAAAAGCGACTACAGCTGTTCACACTCAAGCATCTTTCGGCAATAAACTTTTGATCAGATTTGTGTAATTTCAACTACGTGAAAGTGGACTTACGGATCTGCCGCTGGTTCTTTACAAATTCGTTTGCTGGTTGGAGGCAAGTTTTGGCTTGGTATAGCAAATGGCTTGAGGCGCTTGCGGCTTTTCGCTACTTCGCTAAAGTCTGAAGCTTCGAAATGCTGCTCACACAAATACGAATGGTCCTCTAAAGATGCATTGCACGCTTCGATCCATTTTTGGCGCTGTTCTGCCGATTTTGGTGGGTGGAACATTGATAATAGGGGTATTCTCGATGTCTTGCACGGAGGAAGAATTCGTAAAAATGCAACCGTGCAAGACTGGAAAATGCTACACATCGAGAACGCACAAAAAAGCACACATTGCAAATATTGCAAAAATGCCGCAAACAGCCACAAACTTTCTCCATTTCTTTTTAATTTGGTTTTCGGTTGATCCATTTCTACCTGCAAGCAAGACATATATGCAAATTATATAAAAAGGTTGAAATAAAACCAAATATGAAGAAAATACGCTTGCGCACACGAAGAACATTAAATGGCTGTCGCACAATCGCGATGTCACACACAAAACAAGGGTTTTTGCGTAGCATGACATGCAAAAAATGCAAACTTTTTTTGCTTGTATTTTGTTGTTGTGCCGTTGCTCGAAATGCATGGCCATGTCAATTATGCATTTCGTGCACGATGTCAGGGTTATGCAAGACATCGAGAATACCCCTAATGTGTTGTGGTGTGCAGACTTGCATACATAGCATGATCGTCTGGCATGTTGGTTTACTCATATAAAAAAATACACACAATATATTTTAAAGTTATTATTTATAAAATTTATTTAAATATTTATACTTACAAAGTAATTTTCAGCAAATTCCAATATGAAATCTTTTTTTTCGCTTCACTTTGACTTTCTATGACAAAAAAAACTTACTACAAAACTCATATAATAATACTGCTAAATGCAAAACAAATTGTATGAACTTTTTATAAATGGTATCGCATTTACTACGATTATGTTCAAATCAAAATGCGACCCGTTTTCTGTTGACAAATTTTGTACATCAAAAATGAAAGAAATTTCAAAAAATCTGTACTCAAAAGAGGGGAGAGTTCAGGTTAGACTACTTTATTATTATACTATGTGTATGGACATATCTATGGCATTTTGACAAAACAACCTAGGTCTAATTTTTAAATTTTTCAGGAGAGCGAAAATACTGATAAGGAGCAGAGCAAATCTCATCAAAACTCGAGAAAAGTTAAAATGCTATGCATCATGTCTCTGCAACTAAATGTAATAGTAACAAGCCGATTACACCAAACAAAGCGTCTTGAAATTTTATCTTTATGATTAAAAAACTGGAAAATTGCGCTATCTCTGTTCTGTTTTGTCAAAATACCACAGATCAACATTGCCAATAAAAGCCTTTGATCCCCTGCAAATTCTGCTTTCAAAATTTGTTTAAAAAAAAACTAATGCGGTATACTCTGGCTTCCTTTCAGGAAATGAAAAAACATTTTACTGGCTAAACCCATATTTTGCGGCCAAACCGAATATTCGGTCGAACACAAAATAAAACAAATTCGCTTAGCATTTACATCTTATTAAGATTAAAGTCTTTAATAGATTCGGAATCGATGTAACGAATTCTTTTTAATGTATACCAGATTGATTTGTGATCTTCCACTCTCCCGACTTGCATATTAATTGGTTTTCTTCTTTTTCTTTTATGGGTCTTATGGGCCGAGTGTGCTAATATGTGCGTATTAAATTTTTTTATATGAATTTAGCGGAGTTAAATTTTGCTATTGTAGGCGTATTGCTTAGGATCCTTATCCTAATAAAACATTTTTAGTTAAAGCTTAATTTTTCCACTCTAGATAGATTTGTTCAAAACTTCCATATACTATGCTCCAGACGGAGCATATACGACGCTCATAAACGGGATCGTTTATGAGCGTCGATCTTCCAACGCCTGTCGGTCCGTACCAAACGCTTTCAGCCTCGTGTTGCACTGTGGGTAGCACGTCTTCTTCCAGCTCCTTGGTGAGTTTTATATATTCGAAAACTTTTCCATCACATCCAAAACGTTTGAATTTAGCCTTGTAAGCAAAAAAGTTATTCCAAAATTCTTCAGGTTCATTAACAAGTATGAGCTTTTGCTCAGTGACATTTCTGCTCTTTTCACCAAAGTTGACGCATTTGTTGTGAGCTTTGTTGAGTAATATTCTACTGATTCTATATTTACACTTCGGCTCTTAGATTTTGTATTAAATGTCCTAAAAATCGCCCACTGTATACGAAATGAGAATTAAAAATTTATGACATCGCTTCATCGATAAGCAATATGTTGAAAAGAAAATCGATCAAACCGTGCACATGTCTAGATTAGATTGATTTTAAAATAGATTCACCCCCTTCATTTCTGTCGGTTCGACCCACAATTGATCAATTAAGCTTTTCATTACATCGACAAAATCTGTATGTATTAGACTCTGCTCCCGAATCATTTAGATGGCAGATGACTGGCTTGTCGTTTTCTTCCCGATGACGAAGCTGCGGAAACTGATGTCGATGTAGTGTGTGACGGTGACGGTGTTGACAACGGCTGACACCCGGTCGGAGACGGCAATGGTTCTGGCGATGGCCGTGGCTGCGGGGCTCGCGAATTTTGCAACATACACGGTCGCACTTGATGTCATGCTGTCCTAAACAAAAATTTAAAATTTTAATTTAAAATTTTGTACATTTAAAAAAAAAATTATACGAAATTATAGAAAATGTATTTGGTGCACGGCACCGAAATGTTTCCATATGAATGGGTTGCCGCCAGAAGGACCAATTTTTTTCTTTTCCTCTTTGCAAATTTATGAGATATGTGTAATTGCGAAGTAAAAAAAGCCTATATTTTGGGTAAAATATCTAATTTTTATTTGCACCTCCTGTGCTCTGAACTCGCCCGCCATTTGCACTGAGATTTCCCCGTAAATGTGCACAATCCTTTTTGCACGGAGTAAGTCGTTCGCATGTTTAGCTCCCACTGTTTCACTATTTTTTGCACTTTCCGACGCTTTAAACATTAATTTCATTATTTACAATTGGAATTTGGAAAAACTCACAATTTGTTAACACTATTGACATACATACATTGACGTCTTTTATTGTAAATAACTTTTGTTGCATCGCTTTCTAAAAAAATATCTTACGTGACTTATTAATTTTTAAAGCTAAATGGAATAAATAAATTAAAAATATTGTACACAAATTTTTGACCCCAATTTTGCAAAATTTACCTTAAATGCCCATTGGTAGTCATTTTGACTACCTATATACAATTTTCAGCAAATCTTACTGATAAATAGACAAATATGTGTCAGGTTGACTTTTCCATTGAAATACACACTTTATTAGGAAATTGAAATAAGAAATAAATACACGGAATTACAATGCGCCGCACGTCCGCTCGCTTCGGCTGTCGGGACGCAACTCCCTCTCTTCGCTTACAAAGTTGACATATGCATCTTCAATTGCAAAATATGAAAATGTTATATAAATGCAAATATTAAAAAAAAATATCATAGTAGGTTGTGACAATTCCTAAGTTTTTCAATCCAAAATACACTCAAAAAATGCATTCACAAAATCCAAATTTCATTCCATTTTATCCCATTGATGTGTAAAGTACGCCATTATATTTAAATTAATTCCTTTATAAACCATAAAAAAAATAAAAACTAAATGCTTGTTTTAGTTTAATCTCGTGTACATTTATTCATATTTGCTACTTTAAAACCAATAAAATTAAAAAAAACGGCAGTAAATAATAATGTAGTCAAAATGACTACATATGGGCATTTAAGGTATGTCAGATTGTCGGGCATTCTAGTGTTAAATGTTCGTCGAATTTGAAGTAGCCGTCGATACACAAAAAATTCAGTTGAACACTGAAAATGATTTCATAAAGCAAACATTTTTAAACATTTAAAACTGTGTTTGCTGCGATTTGAAAAATACGCTTACTATCAAATTTGAAGTTTCTCAACATTTGAAACAGTGTTGAAAATGGTTTGAGAAATACATTTGTTATCAAAATGAAAAGCGAAATTTCAGAAACATTTGAAACTGTTTGCTGTGTTAATATATTCGTTTCATTGTCTGTGTTTGGTTGGATTAATCCTTGCCTTGCCTGTTCTTATTAGCAAATTAATAAGTTTTTTAGTCACGCCTAAGCCGACCAGATGCATCACGTCCAATGGGGATTGTGAGACCACCCCAAATCTTGTAAGTTCCAATACGCCCTTACGCTCTTTGAAAGCAAAGCTGTGGTGAGATGGATCTTCTCTTCGTTCAAATGAATAATCTGTTCTTGAGACTTCAGCATCTGTCGAAAAGCAAACCCTTCTCTCCACATACTTGCCTACTTGGTAACATTTGGGACATCCATTTTTCCCATTGTGCGGTTGCACACCCGTAACAAAAGCGCGAACTGGCGAATCGCATATAAATAAACGAATATTAAATTTTTAATTTATTCATTCAATCCTACTTTTAGGCCGTTTTCTCTTAATGTTATAACTTCTTCGCACATTTCCCTGACAAAATCATTTATGTTATGCGGTTTTTCCATTCCAGAATAACACGCTATGACAAAAGGACTTTCCTTTGGAAACCCTATAATTGCTCCTAAAATTGGCCATAAAACCCTGTTCGAACTTTTAAATAACCTAAGGCCATAAATTCCTATATCAATCGAAACTTCGCTCAGTTCATTTAAATAATTAAATGAACGTGAGCGAAAGAAAGATTGAATACCTAAATTCTCGTAAATCAATTCGCCATTATCCATTTCACTTATGTGCACTTTTCCTTTTTTTGCTCCTAGTAGAGTTTTCCCAGTCGCAGAAAAACCATCTACTCCTACTTTTCGTAAAGTTCGCAGCAAGTCGGTTACTGCATTTTAACTAATTTTATTTCTTATTACCCACTGTTTCAGTTCCCAAAATTTTTTAACGCATTCATCGGACACGGACTTTTCGGACTCCATTGACTCTACGGACGCTATAGAATCGCCGACGTATTGCTCCAGAATATCACGAGTTTTCTCTATATTGCAGTCCCCACGAGCAAAGATATCGAGATTTTTATAGAAGCTTCGAACTCTCGCT
The DNA here is from genome assembly GCA_963668005.1 of Melieria crassipennis. Taxonomy (NCBI): domain Eukaryota; kingdom Metazoa; phylum Arthropoda; class Insecta; order Diptera; family Ulidiidae; genus Melieria; species Melieria crassipennis. Next base: position 30,420,622 of record OY764963.1, on the reverse strand, counting down.
TTTCCTTGCTCACAAGGGCTGCAAAACTTATTTTTTTCATTTTGCAATTTCACTTATATTTTTCTTATTTGCACTTATATACACCCATACCTCGCTATACGGCCTAGATACGTTCCACGAAACTTGGACGCAAAGCGAAAAGCCGTATAAGGAATCAATTATTTTAATACAAATTCATACAAATTTAATGGGGTCGGTTCCAAATTTATTTTTTTTATTTTTATAACAATGTTATAATTTATTTTTATAATAAGAACAAAAATATAGAAACAAAAATGAAAGAACTTCATGTTACATAAAAATATTTTTTTTTAAATGGCTTTAATCTGAAGATGAAATGGTAACCTGCAGATCACTTTTTTCGCAATTGCGTAACTATTATTCGTGACAAATATTTTTTTCTGTTGCCTTATAACTATTATCAGCAAGAAATATTTTTCCATTGCTCGGTAACGTTTATTTGAAAAATATTTTTTACGTCATCGCATAACTGTTATGAGAGAAAAATATTTTTTACGTTGCTCGGTAACGTTTGAATCTGTTATTCCACCGGTGAGTGTGCTCGTGATTTAGAACTTGAGTGGTTCAGAACTTGGATAAGTTTTGCATACAAAATGCATTGGTGCCGGTATTTTCAACGTAAAAAATATATATTGCAAAATAATAGTTATCATTCAACGGAAAAAAAAATCCCATTCACAATAGTTACTGCCAACGGAAAAAATATTTCCCACAAAATAAACGTTACCGAGAAACGTGATATATCGACATCGAAAAAATTTTTTTTGGCCGTTATAGCGAAACATTTTAGGCCGTAAATCGAAAACGTGCCTTAATTGAAGAAGGCCGTTATAGCGAAAGGCCGTATAGCGAGGTATGGGTGTATACTTATCTTATTTTTCACTGGTTTCCGCCATTTTCCTTTTTTCACTGCTTCTCTGCTGCTTCCTTGCATTTGTTTTGGTCCTGAAGAGTACAATAAATTATTATTAATAAATACTTTTAAATAACACTGAAAATTTCATTCCCAAAGTTCTTCTCTGCAATTTTGAGTTCACAACACAAATGGCGCGAACTTCAATGACATTTCGAACAGGTGTTTCTATTGTTATCACCTTCTAGCACATGTAGGTAGCAATTATGAAAGTTCAATGACTTTCTGAACAGATGCGCTTTTCTAACGCATGTAGGTAACACATGTAGGTTGTAAATGGTTTATTTCATTCCAGCTTTTGCAAAAGTTATCTAAACAATCCAACTGACAACAGCTGATTTACGATGATACGATTTCATTGTTATGAAGAATTTTATTAAGTATTTAGAGTTACCACGTTTACATTTCACCACACTTTTCATTCTCTCGGACATGCAGGCGATACATTTAGAAATCATATTCTTCATTCCAACGTAATTTTCCCAAACGTCTGCAACGTTTCGCTTTAGTTCCACAGTTGCGTTGTTTTTACACTCGCATATAAGGAATTTTAGGTATGCCCAAAAATTTTCTAAAGGATTTAAGTATGGTGAATTTCCCGGCCAAGGCAGAACCTGTAAATCCATTTAATAATAAAATTTTGATTCAAGAAATGCATGCTAATCCTCGCTGTATGGCATTGAGCTCCATTCTGCATGAAAACGTATTCATCTTTAAATTAAAAAATACTCAAATATGGTGAAAGGACATTCTCGAAGAGACAGGAAGTCTGTAGCCAACGAAAGCGATTACCAGGGGCTTTTGGCCAATTTTTTTGGTTGCATGAACTTCAAACTGTAGTACAAAGATATCAACTACTTATAGTGGCAGTGGCCAGTTATCCTGTCCAACCACTGAAGATCAGTGGTACCACAGTAAGATTAAATACGAATCGGTCAGTTATCCTGTTCAAGTACGAACATGTCCATTGTAACACTGTAAGTGAAAACATATGAACATTTGAAACAATGACATTTCAAATCATCTGAACATTTGAAAAAGTGGCATTTGGAAAAAAACATGTGATCTCATTAATAACGTAACTGTTTAGATCGCTTAACACTGCCGGCTACACAGCTCTTCAAAATTAATGTTTTCAATATTATTGTATTGTGTGTGTCCCTTTATGTGTTTATATTTACGGATGGCAACCCTGGCGGGCACTCGATGAACGAACTCCGGTTAACGAACACCGATCCTCCGCGATCAACTAAAACTTAATCTCTACATTTAAAATAATCAACAAACACTCCATAAATTAAATAAAACTAATGCCTGGATCTGACTATGTCATATTCACTGACGACAAACACTGCCATATGTATATGTCATGTTCATCATATGTCGTCAAATGCTTTCTCATTGCATGGCAAAAACTGACGAAAAATACTTATGACAAGGTTTGCCATCGATTGAAGTCAAATTTCGGTGTCAGTCGACTGACATGCCGTTCTCACTTTGATAGTCAAATACGATTTGACGTCATATTTTCAAAGTGAACAAACCAGGCCCCAGAGTTGATTAGGGTTCGAAAAGCAAATTCCGCATACAAAAGCCAGGGCAAGGCCTGCTTGTGCGTTCGATATTTATTTGCAAATAAAATAATTTGTTTTTTTTTCTTTCATTCTGTAGTACGTTTATAGAAAATTTATTGCAAAAAAGGTTGTTGCTGAAAAACGTCATAAGTATGTTGAAACGTGTTTTTAAGTATATGATTTTACTTCAGTTATTGCTGCTATTGAAGCCGCCGTAGCTCAGCTGGCTAGTGCGTTGGGCCGTGAGTCAAATGCGACGCTCGAACCCAGGTTTAAGACTCCGTTGCTGCTAACACCAAAAAAAGAAAAAAAATTTTTTCTTTCGGCGGCTGTCCTCAGCAGGAAATGGCAAACCTCTGAGAGTAAAATTGCCTATAAAAAACTCCCAGTCAATTATTAAATTATTATTAATTAATTAATTAATAATTATATTATTGCTGACTGCCCTCAAAGCCTTAACGTTTGAATTGCTTGAGTTGCAGCTCTGTGTTTGAAAAGAGTTCAACTTGCCATCACTGTTTCTTGCTGCATAGTGATTGACAAACGATTTGCCAGCATGTTGACATTTTTTGTTTTGTCGTCAAACGTAGTCAAATCGTTCGTTCGACACAAATTTTATCGTTCTCATTTGATTGTCATTTCGTATGGCAAATCGTAGTCAACATGCAGGCAAACGCAAATGACACCATATGACAACCCGTTCTCATTTAACTGACTACAAATGACACCATATTTGACATAGTCAGAACGGGGCATAAGACATAGACACATAACCGACAATCACGTCTTTTATTTCGGCGCGTTCGCGCGGTTTAGTTAATGCACAGACTTAAACAGTAACTTTTTGTGTAAGTGATTTTGAATTGAAATTCATATTGTCGATGGTCTAGTAGTCATCGATTTATTCAAAATTACTGAGCTTGAGGCGAGGGAAGTAATATTTTGTTTTCAGTTGCATTGGGTGAGCTAACCATGTCGTACGTGCGAGAGCAAGAATATTTGAAAAAGTTATTACAAGAGTTCGATGAAGAATCTGACGAAGAACCATTTATTGATTCGGATACAGATGCAGAAGTGTATAGTGAAAGTGGAGAAGGGAAAAAGGAGAGCACTTCTTTAGAGGAGATAATTCCGAACACTGCGTTGAGCCTGATGATATAGAAAATGAAGAAATTCTGAGCTTCTCTTATGTACATAAGGACGGGTCGAAGTGGAATGCAGGTTATAAAAATGTAAGAACCCGTTCAGAAAATATTATTACTCATCTGCCTGGTCTAAAAGGAAGTGCAAAAAGCAGGAACAGTCCTTTAGATAGCTGGTTATTGTTTTTCACAGAGAAAATGATAGATGACATCGTTTGCTATTCAAATGTAAAGCTAGTAGCCATAGCTTCTAGGTATGATCAAAATCACCAGTATATGGTCAAGCCTGCTGACCAAAACTAAATGAAATGTTTTTGGCTGGTTTATACAAAGCGCATCGGTTGAATCAAAAAGTATGGAACATATTGTATATTCTTTGGTTGAATCTTGAAGACCTTTGGGGTGCCGATGGTAGTGGCATAGATTTGTTTCGTACAACGATGTCTCTACAAAGATTTTAGATATACAGGGGTGTCGTGGCATCCAATCGTTATCGGAATAAGTTTCAAAACTGACAAAAATTTCATTTCGGTGTCGTGCATTTAAATTTTATCGATTTCATTTTCGAAACGATTTTGAATCTGTTTTAGGTGTCGTAGGCCATGACTTTGTCGGTTTGATTATTGGAATCAAACCGACAAGAGAATTTTGTGCGGTTTCATGAAATTGTGAATTTTTCTGTGTGCTGGCTGATATTTCGTCAAGATGTAAGTAAAGAAAATTATTTTTAGAGACATTTCGATTATAATTACATTCTCTCTCTGTTATTTGTTAGGGGTAAACACAAGAATGCAACACAAAACGTCCATCGATGCAGCCAATGATGCCTGGTATTTTGTATTTGTTGAAGAAATGGCCCCTCGACTGTTGCTTCTCACGTTCATACATCTCCAGCTTTACCCACTGGCGGCAAATGTATCGGTCCAATAAGTTATGAATTTGGGTCAGGACCTCGGAGACTCTGCTTCTTCCCATGCTCACGCTTGCGTCGTTTCCAACAGCGTTGATACGATCCTTCCGCCAAAAATCGTAGCGTTGCTGCTAGTTGGAGTGCTGATGGGATGGAAGACGCACCCAAATGCGGCTCCTCTGCATCCAACACTGTTCAAAATGCCTCTTTGTTGAGACGGTAGTGGGATATAAATCTGAGAAGTAAATACGCTTAATTGGTAAGCAAGCGCAACAAGAATCAAGTTTGCACTTACACCGATTCAGGTAGCTCCAAAGGATTGCTATGGTCCCTAAGGATTTTCCTTTTCAACTTCAAGGAGCGCTCTTCCTCAAATAACCAAAACGCCGGAACTCATTTTGTTGTTAATTTATTTTTTTATATTTTGAGCAAAATATTTCATTTGACATAACAGCTGATTCGAAAATCGGTTTTGTTTTTGTTCGAAAGGAGGCAAAACCGAGCAGTTTTCATGACACCATTTAAAATCAGAATTGATTTTCAATTCCGGCAACAAGGCAATTCCCATGATGAAGTTAACCCATATCGGCCCAATGTTCGATTAATCGAACAGTAAATTTTAGCATTTTCCAAAAATTTTTTTGGGCTGTTCTTTAACTTTAAACGCGCACTTCTTGCATGATATGATGGTATGATGTATTTTGTATAATACAAAATAAATATATCCATTTCTCACACCCCTTTCCTGTTGTAGGAATTCCCCAAACAAAAGGTAATTTTTGACATAAATTTAAAAGTATCGAAAAACATAAAAAAACAATAATATTAAAAAAAGTAATTATGCAGTCTTGTTACAAATTGATCAAACTCTTAAAAACATTTTTACACTTTTCGCATAAAACCAATATTATAGTCAGAATATATATTTCTGTGGTCAAAAGCACTAACCGCTTAAGTCGACTTAAGAAGAAATTGAGTTATGGATGCCACCACGTTCCCTTGACTGTGCTCTACGTTTGTGTAAAATCGGGGAGTTTGTAACTTTAAAATAAAATAAGTTATTAATAAAAACCTATTCGCATTCCCATAAGGAATACACTACGCGCTAAAACTTTAAAACGAGATTGCTCGAAACAGCAATTTTCGACTTAGGCGGTTATTGCTTTTGACCACAGATTTATAGTCAGGTGTTCGATTAATCGAACGCTGGGCGCTAGTTCCTATTTCTTTTATATTCGAATCAAACGATTTTATTTGCAATATCTTTGTCGCAGCAACAGTTTCAAAGTGAACATTGAACGGCGACCATGGTTTCCAATTTGACGACCGTAATAAGATTTTGATTTCTGGTTGGCAGGACAACAGCGAAGTCACGGTTGCAACGAACTTCGACCAAATCTTACCAACAGTACCTACAAAAAGATGGAAGTAACCGAAAACAAATGCTGGGAAAATTGTTGCACCTGGTCGCTTTGTCAACTATAACCAACCGCAACTGTTGAAGGATTATAGCAGAGGGATGGATGGGGTGGATTATGATAATGCTGCGCAGAACTATTATATTGCTATTCGATCTAAGAAATGGTATTGACCATTATTTATATCTGTTTTAAACTCAGCCATTGTTAACGCATGGAAACTTACTGCTTCAATCGTCGTTATCATAAGAAAAATATTCTTCATCAAAAAGACTTTCGGGCGGAGGTTGCTTACTCCCTCATAATGACCCGGATGAAGGAGAATCAGCTAGTGATAGCGCCGAAGGGAGTTTATTTGAGGTTCAATCAGGGTTTTCAAAGAAGGTTCAACCAAAACACCTTCCCCCGAACAAAGGGGCAACATCTTATTATAACAGAAAACAATAAGAAATGGAGATGCAAGGCTTGCCATAAACCTATTTCGTATTTGTGTAAGAGATGTAACGTTGCACTTCACACTCATTGTTTTGAACCATATCATATAGAAAAAAATATGGAATAAGCTGTGGATTTATAGTACTGGTCAATGGTCAGTTATTTATTTAGTATCAACTCAATGCATACATCAATCATACAAAAAAATGCCAAGTGGTGCCCAGCGTTCGATTAATCGAACACCAAATATCTCGAAAACTAAAAATCGGAAAATTGTTTTGACCCCAAATTTGAATTCTCCGACCTCTTTTAACGCTAAAAAAGAATGTTTCATTTGAATATTGACAAAAAAAATATCTCTGGGCCGATATGGGTTAACAAGGTGGTGTAAATATTGGCAGGTCACTTTCGACCCTCCCTTGTTTAGTGGTTGCATGTAAAGGGAGTGGAAAAGGGGAATTATTTTGAGATTATTTTTCACTAGATGGCGCTAATAATTTAGTACTTATTTTATACTAATGTAAATATTCTAGGTGTGCATTATTACAACCGGAAACAGTTTTATACATGTTTTTCTAAGCGTTAAACTGAAAATATTGAATCAAAATTATTCCCTACGAGGTACTGACTCTTCTGTCCACCACATTTCCAACCAGTTATTACAGTTGTATTTCAATATTTATTTATTTATTTCGTCGAAAGTAATTACGCAAAGCCGGTCGGACAGTGAAGGATGTTCGTGATTCTCCATTGCATCAATTATAAAATGGAGAATCCCCTTCCTGAATTGCAGTTTTTGAGCCCATTTTGCAATCGTTGACTCGCACGGCAGTGGGAAGCCTTTGCAGTACAAAACAAATGGTTATACGCTCTGGCGCTAACGGCCCACGAAATATATGCTTCTGTCCAAAGTATTTTTGCCGATTGTCGTTTCAATTTTCTGATCTGCCCCTCAGTAAAAATTGAACACATGCTCTCGCGAAGTGCATCAAGTTCGCTAACTTGAGCTCGCAGCTTTTCGTTTCCAGTTTGCAGTACTTGCACTGTCTTGCGCAATCGCTCGTTTTCGAGTTGCAATGCACTTTCCGTGAATGGACTGCAAAGGTAATACGCTAATAAACATTTCAATACCATTCAAGCTTTTATTGGGCTTACTCTGTTTGCGTGGAGCCGTCTTGGGTGCGAGAAGTTTCGGCACACTCATCCCAAGAATCAAGGCAAGCTATTGCCATTGGGATAGCGTATTTTCCCAACCGCCGTTTCTGCTCGCCTGGCTCAGAGCAAAAGTCCTGCGTAGAAAAATGAAGAGCACACACCTTCGCGGTGGGAATGAAGTTCACTCCACAAGCCTTGCTCCATTTTTCCCTCGTAACCGGATTCTGCGGCACATGAAACAGGGACACATTTTCGTGTGTCCAAGTTCGATGGCACAAACTGCAGCTGGATTTCGGCATCGCAAATTTAAGAAAACACAGTCAAAGAAAAACGAGCACAATATATTTTTTTGAAAATAACTGTATTTTGAAACATATGTTAATATGTACATCTTTGCCTGAGAAAACGGATGCCTTATGTTCCATTGAATCAAATTGAACATACGCCATTCGTTTTCTGAGGTGATAAAATTCAAATTAGAGACAATCAGGCATGTGATGGAAATCGTACGAATTCGAAACGAAAACGAAATCACAAATCGTACGAGTTGTTTTACGTGTGATGGAAATCGAACGATTTCATATCGAACTTCGAAAAAGTTCTACAAGTGAAAGAGGTGGAATTGAATTTTTGACAATTGTTAAATTACGCAAAATAAAGCAAAAATTGTTAAAAGCCAGAATGTTTTTCGTCGCGGCGTATTATTACAATGAAATTGAGGAGAAAAGGCAAGAAAATATAAAACGACGGACACCTAGGGATCATTCTAATCCTTTAGAAGTGGCAGAGTCGGCGTAAGTACATCGAATTTATATTTTTGTAGTAGGAAAGCTTGCCCAATTAATCCTTTTGCAGGTTTATTACATATTACCGGGCAAATAAAGATGCTTTTCGGTACATTTTAGAGGTGATAACCCCACGGCTACCATGTTGAGGTTTTTGGCAGAGGGAGGTTACCAGCGAGCTGTAGCAAAAGACAGACATTCTGGCTTTAAACAATTTTTGCTTTATTTTGCGTAATTTAACAATTGTCAAAAATTCAATTCCACCTCTTTCACTTGTAGAACTTTTTCGAAGTTCGATATGAAATCGTTCGATTTCTATCACACGTAAAAAAAATTCGTACGATTTGTGATTTCGTTTTCGTTTCGAATTCGTACGATTTCCATCACATGCCTGTATATGTATTTCGTTTTTAAAACATACTATGTTTTTGGAAAATTATATAAAGAAATATTTGTAAACCCCATTATATGAAGTCAACTTATAAATATCATTATTTTTCGCATATTTTTGTTATATTTGTTTTGTTCTTTGTTTGCTTGTTCTTTTCTTTTACAAATTGCTTGGACATGAAGTGCTTTTGTATTTTCTTACCTAAAAATAAATTAAGAATAATATATAATTGCTATCTTTTTTAATTGTGTTGTTTCGTGAGGTTGCTACTATATCAAGCTTTGGGGTATGCCATACCCCACCACACAAATAACGCCGGGTTAATGATGCTCTCATATTATGAAGACAATTCAATTAAAAATTTCATGGCCAACTTTCCCTAATGCAATGCGTCCCTTTCTGGGGGCATTCAACCGCATCGCGAAAACGGCAGTTATTACAAAGATAAGCCAACGAGAATGAGATTTTGACAACGTCCTTGCCACCCCCACTTCGCTCGCTTGCAATAGCACATCCTACAATATTTCCGCCACTTGTCCCAGAATCAACGTAGTCCTTGTAGTCCTTCTTTTTGACCGCACATAAAACACTTCAAATTTAATTTCACGCTTCACGCACTCATTTTCCTCGACCGCAAAGCGTGCAAGGGCGAATCTGCAGCCGACAAATGTGGAAAGTTTCCCAAAGCTGCAAAATGGAAAAATTAGACAATGGGGAAAAACTACGCAAAATTTAAACAAAATGAAAAAATATCTAATGTCACAATGGGGATGTGTGAGCAGCGTTCGACAATTAACTTGTGTACAGGAATCTCGAGTACTCAATCTTGCATTCCCTCTCTGGGGGCAAGTTTAAGCTACTGGACACGTTAGTTCGCGAACTGAACGGCAAATCTTAATCGGATATGGCATTTACCGCTGCTCAAATTTTCGATTTTCTAAATTTCCTTTCAGGCAGCGCACTGAAAGCTCTACACTGCTGCAAGTGCTCTAAAAATGTTGAGCGAAATATAAATAAAATCTAATAATAATTCCAGAAACCTATACCAATTAACTTAATCTTATGTAATATGTAATTTCATTATTTTATATCTCGGCATTTTGTTTATGTAACTAAAATAAAAACATAAATGGCGTTGAAAAGAAAATTGATTATAAAAATGTGATAAATAAGTTGGTTTAAAATTTGTTTAAGCTTCGCAAGTGACACATATTGGGTCCACCCGGGTTTGGCCAGATCCCGGCGTAGAGTTTTACTTAAATATTCATAATATAGTAGCAATTTTTCTAACATTACGATGGTATTCCTATTATAGGTTGTTATTTTCCAGTTACCTGCATCGTCATCACACTATAACGTTTTGACTTTGCTGCGTATAAAAGATGTTGTGCATAGTGAGCACTGCTCACTCCAAGAAAAAGAAGAAGAACATTTCTCTTGCACATAAATAAAAACTAAAATAAACTTTTACTCGCAACTTCTTAGCACACTGGAGTGAATATTCACTATTCTATTCTAATAGATTGAATTTCGATTTCCGCAGCTTCTAGACGGCTATCCTCGAAGCTCGAAGAAGATTAGAGAATTGGCCCTTATTATCTCGGACAATCAAGTCATGTGCTTCAATAACTTCTAAAACTGTTCTCAACGACAGACTGCTGCGATTACTTTTATTAGATAACACGAAGTGATTGAAGTTGAGCGGCATGTTAGTAGTCGTTACATCGCCCAGGAACTAAAAATCGACCATAAAACAAATTTAAACCATTCGCGGAAAGCTGGATTCAAAAAGAAGTTCGATGTTTGTGTGCCACACCAATTAACACCAAAAAACATGATGGATCGAGTTTCCATCTGCGAAGCCTTGACCAAGCGGAATGAAATCGACCCATTTCTAAAACGGATGTTGACTGAGGATGAGAAATGGATCTCACATACGCGGTGAAGCAGCTCAAACCAAGACTAACGGCCAGGAAGGTTCTGCTGTGCATTTTGTGGGACTGGAAGGGAATCATTTATTATGAGTTGCTTCCATATGGCCAAACACTAGATTCAGATCTCTACTGTCAACAACTGGACCGATTGAAGCTAGCGATTGACCAGAAACGGCCAGAATTTACCAACAGAAAAGGTGTTGTGTTCCATAAGGACAACGTCAGGCCACACACTTCTATAGTGACTCGCCAGAAACTCCGGGAGCTTGGTTGAGAAGTTTTAATTCATCCACCCTATAGTCCGGACCTGGCACCAAGCGATTGCCATCTTTTTCTCGCTTTGCAAAACTTCCAGAGTGATAAGATATTGGCACCAAGAGAAGATTGTGAAAATCGATTACTAGAGTTTTTTGGCAATAAGGACCAAGACTTCTATGAGAGAGGCATTATGAAGCTACCTTTAAAATGGCAACAAATTATAGAATAAAACGGTGCATATTTGACCCAAATCGGACAATCCGAAGCATGCTAAATAAAGTCTTGAAGTTCACTGAAAAATAATGGATTTCTTGTTCCCCAACCTAAACTGTAAATATTATAAACTAAAATTTGTTTTAACCCATTTTCGGCCGCTACCAGAAATAGCCAATATTTTTTTAATTCCTTTTAAGGACTTACATTTAGGACCTTAATCAAGAATATTTGTTGGATTTTTTTGGGTTTTTTTTTTTTACAAATTTTTTTTTATAAATTAATAAAAATTCAATTTCAAATAAAAACAAATATATATGTACATAGTTTTAGTCAAATAATAATCAAGCATGAAAACAAACAATTGTTGGCTTATATATGTACATACATGACGACTTCTGGCCAATGGTCGATTTTTCGACCACTGAAAAGTACGCGGTGCTGAGAGGTAAAAATATTTTCATAATTTTATGGATATCAATTGATTGTGGTAATTTGGTCTTTAGGCTTCATAAATAATCAATAATAAATGATTTGAAAAGGTTATATATTTTTCAGAATATTCAAAATATGACTAAAAAAAATGCTTTTTTCGTGCCTTCGCCAACATCTCTAAACTTATCGTTTTTAAAAAAAAATTATTATTTCGAGGGGTTACCAAAAGACCAAAGCTATTTTCTGCATCAAAAGTTCAAAGATATAATGTCTAAGTGCAGAGCTACTCTCCTTCAAAGTGGCTGGTCGAAAAATCGACCAGCGGCCGAAAATGGGTTAAATTTATTCAATACTTGGGAAACAGTTTTTCAGAAAGCGTACCCGATTTCATAGTCAAATATTTAATGAGGAAAAGCTAAAAATTTCCTGTCAGTCTCAATATTTCACACATTACTGTGTACGTGTCGACAAAATGTTGACACTTTTCCGTATGTCGCAGCCCCAGCTGCCTTTGCTTGCGGCTTTAAACCGCATAATGCATATTGAAAGGCCGCGTTCGATTCCGCAACGCTGCACATTAAGTGAAACTTCATAAAATATGGCTGTTACTTTTCATTGAAAGTTATACATTTTAGATTTTGTCTGCTTTACTTTGCGAGCATCCCGCTACATAAATAAAACGCGTCTGCCCCAGTGTGATTCAGTGCGGCGCGTGAATATTTTTTAGCATGACTTCTTCAGCACAAACGTCCGCGGTAATGCTAACCTATTTGCAACACACTCTATATATATGCGTAAGTATATAAGGACCGTATCGAAAAGAAACTGCAGATTTTGTAACATAATTTTCTCGCAGCATAGGTATAATTTTTTTTAAATTCTAAAAATGCCGTTGAATAGAGTAGGCCTTGAAATACTGATTTCATACAAATTTCGTTTCATATATTTTTCTATTACGAAAATGATGCGTATCGAGTTAGAAGTCCGCAAAAAAATGGTGTACAGTTGGTGCATTGAAACAGGTGCTTTGTACAGAAAATTAGCCAAACGACATCGCGTGTCCATAAACTCCGTTAAAAAGATTATTCCTGAGTATGGTGAACATTGCAGTATCAACGACCTACCAAAAAGTGGCCGTAAAAAGGGTCCTAACGACCCAAAAATGGAAGAAAAACTGAAGCAATTGAATGACGAAAACAAGTGCATGTCCATCAGAGATCAGACGGACTAGAACGTGTGTGGCGATGGTGCAAAGAGTAAAGCAGAGGAATAACTTAAAAACATATAAAAAACAAAAAAATATTAAAAAAAACGAAAAACAAAAAGTGGCTGGCAAAACTCGATGCAGAATTCTATACACTCGTCTCTGCAAAGAAAAAGTTTCGTGCATCATTATGGATGACGAGACATATGTAAAAATGAACTCAAAATCACTGCCAGGACCACAATTTTACACTAAACGCAAAGGTGATACTGTAGATGACTCAGTCCGTGTAATCGAATTGGAAAAGTTTGGAGAGAAAGTGCTAGTATGGCAGGCTATTTGCTCTTGCGGTTTAAAATCTTCATATTTTACAAAATGCACTATAAATGCAGAAATTTATAGGAAGGAGTGCCTAAAAAAAGCCGTATTCCTTTTTATAAGAAGCATACTGCACCTGCACTCTTCTGGCCAGATTTAGCAACTGCGCATTACGCCCAGGCCACTATAGAGGTTCTACAAGGTGCGTTCCAAAGTAAACAGGACTTTTACAATAGGGACGTTTCTGGTGGCGCCATCTATGTGTGAGGACATGCGTTCATGACATTTGGTCTAGTAGAAGCCGAAATATCCCGCTCAATGTGACAGTATGTTTTTAACTTTGGTACGTGCTCCGCACCGGCATCGGCACTCTGCACCGGCTCACAGAGCCATAGTTACGACCGATTATTTGACCAAAAATCGCATTTTTACCATCAATCATTCACCGTATTCGCCTGATATGGCTCCCTGTGACTTCTACTTATTCGGTCAGTTGCATTTGCCGATGAAAGGAAAACGTTATAAGGACGTTGAAGACATCCAAAAGGCTTGTACCAACATTCTGAAGGCGATGCCGGCCGATGGCCTAAAACACTCATTCCAAATGCTTTTGGACCGTGCAAAACGTTGTATCGAAGCAGAAGGGGAGTATTTTGAATAAATAAAAATAATTATACAAAAATAATCATCCGTTTTCTTTATTTTATAAAAGTCCTGTTTACTTTGGAACGCACCTTGTAAGAGCAAATAGCATCAAATACATGTACATACAAAATATGTACCATATGTGGAAAAAAATGATAATCCGCCAAATGCACCAGAACTACGTCCAAAAGAGCGCTACTGGGCAATAGCTAAAAGAAACCTTATAAAAGATGGACAAGAAGCTAAAAATCTTCAGGAATTCAAAAAAAATTGGAGAAAAGCAAGAAAAACAAAAGCAAGCATCTGTTAAAAATCTAATGAAGAGGGTCAAACAAAAAATTAGATATACATTTATTTGAAAAAGAAATTTGTTATTAGAACAAAAATTTATAGTCCTTAAAGTATATGCAACAAATGTTAAAACAAAAAATCTGATCAAAAAAATGTCCATTAAACTTATACTTCAAACAAAGTGTGTACTTTCTTTTCGATACAGTCCTTATGTGTATATGCATTTATATCTATGAGTATTTGTCCGCATGAATGTATGAAATCCTCGAATTGCTTGGACTGCATAAATCTTCAAATATGTCAAAACTTGATCGCACAGAAAATTACTTTTGCTTATAAAATTTATAAGCCGCAAAAAATTTTGCATGTTAACGGCCATTTCCGTATAAGTATTTGTAGGTATTTACAAACATGTGTGTGTGTGTGTGCGTATAAATATTTACGTAGATAGCGCACAGAGTGCGGAGGGTTATGTTGTAAATCATTCGTAACCCACGTTTGCCAGGCATTTGAAGTGCGCACTGACAGCCAAATTGGTAGGCTTCGATGCACTTGATTAAAATTGACAATGTTTGCTGAAAAATTTGGCCACAAGTATAAAAGTAAACACATCCAACATTTCCAACAGCATTATTTTTTAATAGAGTTTAGAACCCTGACGAAATTTTGCTGTAGATACAAAGCTCATGCTCCTCCATCATAACGTATTCAAAACATGTTATGCAGAAATTCGGACAAAACAAATGTATTTTAAATACTCATAGTTTTCAAATAGTTATTTTGAAACATTAATTTAATTTTACAAACTGCAACTGCAGCCAATGGTTAGTTTTCCTCATTTTTTGCATAGGCTCCCGAATTTTACTTGTACACATAAAGAAATTGAGGATTCTGCAAATAAGAAAGCCATATTTAAGTAACTTTCAACTAGAAAATCTGGCTTGTCGCATCTGGACAGTGACGCAACAGTGTCTTGAGCCGCAGCTATGGACGCGTTCATTGAAAGGGAGAGGCGATGGTATCGCGTCCCAAACCCAGAAACTGTTTGATTCTCCTATCCTCGCATGGATGTGCCTGGGATTCCTACATGAGCGGACAATGATATGCAAGCTGGTGTTTCTTAAAACACATTCTTAAGAAGATTCTTATTTTCTTTAACCACTACAAGTAAAAGTGTAATTGTCTCATATACTATCGATTTTTCAAATTATACATCTTTAAAATGGTAAAATGCGTATTTATTTTTGTAATTTTAAAATGGTAGAATATGTATCTGGATTTGACATTCTTTTTGGTTTTTTTCGCAACATTTGCACATTCGTTTTTGACACTGCAACTTGTGCCACAAAATTAAACGTGACTGAAACATCCCAATACGTTTCCGCTTTAAAAGTTCATGAGATACATATTTATGTCTGGTTTTTGGTTTTTTTAATGTGCGTGCAAATTGAATTCACTATAAGTATGTTATATAGTTTAACAATTTTCAATAAGAAAACATAGTTGGGGAAATCTTGAAATATGAAGTTGTCGCCAAAGGTGCTTGCACAACTTCAAGTTCGGTGGCCAAAGTTCAGCGAGTGACATTTTCCGCTCAGCTTTGCTTTGCAGCCATTAAACGCGCCTACATAGTGACAACGAAAGATCAGCACTGAACACTTATCAACCAGCCAACAAATTCCTCAAACCAGACACCCACACGCGCAGCAGTTCGACGCGCCAAGCAAGACAATAACAACCTCATCAACTTAATCACATTAAACAAAATGTTAACAATTTCATGAACACAGCAACGACACGAAGAGCAACAACAATGGCAACGATAAAACAACAACCACAGCAACTGACTGCAACGAAAATCAACTGACGCGGCTGAGTTGGGTTGGGCTGGCCGAGTGCACTGGTGACGAGGGTGGCGGAGACGCTGCCGGTTGCGCTGGCCGTGTTGCCCACAATTAAAACACTTCAGCGTCAATTGTTTATTTGTTTTCTTCTTGTTGCCTGGCATTGCTGTTGTTCGTGATTGTGATTGTTGTTGTTGCTGCCGTTGTTGGCATTTAGCTGCTGCTATTGTGGCTGTGGCTTGGCTTTTGCCCCTGCCGCCGCGTGCAGCCGTGCCCTTTGAAATCTGCTGTTGCCACAAAAAGGCGTTGCCAACAAGTTATTGTTGTTGCAGCAGTGGCTGTGCTCGATGTTGTTGTATGTGTTTTTGCTGCTGCTGGAGTTGGAAATTGATGTTGCCGTGGCCGTTGCTCTTGTATTGTTTATGAAATTCGCACAAAGTTTTCGAATGGATTCGCCGTCGTAAACTCATAAAGTCGCCATCGAAATGAAGAGGCAACCGACGGGGGCACAATCGATGCCACCGTCACTGCTGCTGCAGTCGCCGTCACCACCACCGCCGCGCACGCCGCTCCGGCCGCAAAAGTGCAACACAAAAGCGCCACAATCCAGAAGAGCGGTAACAACACTACAACAGCGAGCAGCAACAGAAACAATGATTGCCACTCCAGCTGCTCCTTCAGCCGGTCCACTTGCGCCGCTGCCCCGCGCACCCGCACCAGCTGCCAGTAGCTGAGTGGCTCGGTGGCCGCCAGTGGTCGTTGTTATTGTTACTGTAAGTACTTTCTGTTATTGTTTTTGTTGTTATTGGTGTTATGGCTGCTGTGCGATTTTATCCGCTGCTGCAGTTTGTCTGCGTGTCCTTTCGATTGCCTAATTTATGCGAAAAATATTAAAAGCGCATGAATTAAACATTTGCAATGTGGCAAATCACACCGGGCGGTCGGGTGGTCGGGCGACGACGCGTCGTACTCGACCAGTGTGATTCGAGGATGCGGAAAGGTCCACTGACGCACACATTGCACGTGAACGTTTAATTTCTGGCAAATTTCAATTCATTTCCGACGCATTCTTCCGGACCGACAATCAAAGTAAAAACGAGCGTTTTTCTTACTTTATGCTGATTGGATTTTATCGATTTTGACAAAGTTTTATGAATGACCTTAACCGTGTCGCTCAGCATTATGCAAAGCTCCTCGTGCGAGAAGTGCCAAAGAACTGCAATTAAAAAATATTTGTTCTATTTTTGCGTCAGTTCTTAATAGCAAATTGCGCTATGCCAGATGAAAAACATGAAAACTGTCGGATTACCAGACTTGCATTCAGGTATTGTGCTCCCACATTATTGCTTCGATGAGTTGTATTAAGAACAATTAAAAAAGTCGACATACATACTCTGGGCACATGGACACAACCAAGTTGTTTTTTGGAGCAGGACCCATATCATGAATGCATGAAGCTATGAATTTTTCCGAATGTTTTCAGCTTTCTAAGCAATTCAGTGTTTTCAGTTAATTTTCCGAGTTGAAGATGGAAATCTTAAAAGGCACTGAGGAGCCCATGTCTATGGGCCTGTCCGATACTTAGCTTGAATTAATTTTTTAAGAGTAAATAAACGCTTTATTTCCATTTGAATTTGAAAATTACAAAATAATAAAAATTAAAGCGTGTGAGTGAAGTGTGTAAAAATTAAATCCTGGAAGTGCACCGTTCTTTCAAGTGCCACTTGTTGACCGCAGGAAGACCAAGCGGATAAGAAGCTATGGAAAAGGTATTTGCTCTTAATGCACTCAATTACGCAAACCACTTTGATTTTGACTTTATTCAAAGCCCAAAATGGTTAAAACCAATATCCTGTTCTGACAGCCGAGCAAATTGAGTCAATTTAGTTTCAAATTGGGTTATGGGCTTTGCTATACACACACATTTAATTTAGCTTATAGCCTATTTCCACTGGGCCTTAACTGCAGTTTACGCTTAACTGCAGTTTGACATCGCATTTAAATGCCCAAATTCCCATGAAATTGTTGTTGCAAAAACTGAGTTAACTCACTTTCAAAACTGAGTTAATTCACTTTTGCCGTTTACAGAGGTCTAACAGAAAATGTTAAAAGTTCACAGGGGGACTCGTGTTCAAAAATTTGAAAATAAGAGGGGGGATGAATATTTGTTTGTGTACTCGCATTTTGGTACTAAAAAGTACTTAGTTCGCGATTTTTGGCATAAATATATATCCTCTGCCATAAACGAAGTGAATTTTTTTGGAAATAACCAGTTAAAAAAGGAAACAAAAATCATGAAATTGGTAAGCGCCCCTCTTCACATTTAAATTATCGCCACTATGGTTTCAATCAATATTTCACAAAAATAAAAAGTCAATTTCAAGTCAAAGTCAATTTGTGAAAATGACGTCGAAACGCTGAAACTGAAGCCCGGCCGAGGAGCAGACCTTCCTGGACTGCTGGGAAGGCAAAGCAGCAGACTTAAGGGGCTGCCGGAAAAACACACACATCTACAAAGAGATTGCAGCTGAACTGGCAGTAGGAGGAATTGAGGTGTCTGGCCAGGACGTTAAATTTAAAATACAAAATATGACCGCAAAATACAAGTAAGTTGATGTTGAAGTTGAGTTCATATTGTTTATTGTAGCTAATCTTTGTTGGTTTTCTTGTTTATATTCAGAAAGTTAAAAGCAGAAATGGGACCTTCAGGAGGATCGCGTCCAGAGTGGCCGCCATTTGAAAAGTTGCATAAAATCATTGGCGGCTATCGCTCAATTGATGTGGAGGTCGTTGTGGAGGAAAGCTTATCAGGTATGTACATATAAAAAGTGCGAGACATGAGTATATCTGATGAAAATATGTTTATTTTGTTTGTTACATAGTGGACACACAGATGTTTTTTCCAGTTGCAACGTCATCGCCTGCGCCTTCTCCCTTTTCTCCCGAAGAGTCTTCGACGTCGCGTTCAAGCCAGGAAATGTTGACGGGTCGACAGCAAAGCCGCAATGCTATAAATGCAGACAGGATTACAGAATCGATCGAAAAATGTTGCAGTTCGATTGAAAGTGCTATCAAAGAGCTGGTTGAAAGTGACAAAAAAACAGAAAGCATTGCAGCAATGAGTGCAACTAGCCAACAACTGGCAGAAACAATTTTGGATTTCATGAATAAAAAATAATTGCTAGCCTTGCTTTTCCTAATTTTTTGCGTTTTTTGTAGATGGACCCCTAAAAGGGTGGCAGGTAGGGGGTAGGTGTGCAAGAAAAAAGTTTTCGACATGAAAAAGTAAAAGTTGCCATACATTTCACCCTTCTGGGGGTGAACCTAACAGTATTTTTTCGTCATACGACACTATAACCAGGCTAATACTTAATTACTTTTGACTAAAGTATTGACTTAAAGCGTTCCGATAAGTGTCTCCGAGATTAAATCTCCTCTCATTTCTTTGCACAGATTCACTATGCTCTTCTATTTCAATGACTTCACCAATCCATGTATCGGCAACTTCATCACTTTCTGCACTTAAAAAATTATGGAGTACACAACACGCTTTAATAATAATATTCGTATTGTCAATACGGTTATCCAACCCCTTCGCAATGCGGCGAAATCTGCCTTTCAAGTGCCCGAATGCATTTTCAACAACTCTGCGGCAGCGAGAAAGCCGGAAGTTGAATTCACGTTGAGCCAGTGTACTTTCAAACGAAAAGCTGAGTCTGCTATAATTACAACTGGCACTTCAACATTTTTAAATGTTTTGCGCATGCTATGAAGCCATGTGCAACGTGACAGCTCTGCTTTCAACAAGGACGATTCGTAAATTCTGGAGTCGTTGCATCTTCCTGGACTGCCAACGTTTATGTACAAAAAGCGATACCTGCAAAAGTAGGTCTAATGAAATTTGATTCTTTCAATAATTTACGAATTTGCAAACCTTGCATCAACCAAAGCCAAAACAACAACAGAGTACCATCCTTTATAATTAAAATAATCCACTGCTTCTGTTTTTTTTTGGCTTGATTTCAATATAGCATCTATCTACCAGAATTTTACATACATTACAATTAAACCTCAAAGTTTTTGTATTTTATCATACCCAGCGCTCCAAGACATTGTGGAAATCCCATTTCTTCGAAGTCCTTGACAATGTTTTGGATCTTTGCGGCCGTTAGTGGGAAATCGTCAAGATATATTGGCTTCAAACACTTCCAAACCGCAAGGCAAAAATTTTTCACAATTCTGCACACGCTAGAATTGGAAACTGCAAATAAATTGGCAACTGTGCGGTACTCTGCCGCTGAACCAAGGGCATATAGCGCAATGGCAACTCGTTTCTGAAGCGGAATAGCCTTCCGGAAATTGGTATCTGCCTTTTCCAATTCTTTAACTCTTCAATTCCCATGTCAAAAATAATGAAAAACAAATTTTCTTTTTCAATAAAATAGCTTATGTTAGATACGTTTGGATAAGACAAAAAATACATAAAAAATGTTTAAACTACCCTCATTTTGTATTACGGGGGGGCTCACCTACAGGTGACACTGGGCATTAATAGTTGTTCATAATCTGAAAGATAGGCGATTTTTGTTTATTCTTTTGGTAGGAATAACACGTACATTTTTATAATAATATTTATTTAGTTCTCAAATTTAACACAGCCCTTCACTGCAGTTAAGCGCTCAGTGGAAATAGGCTATTACTCTGTATTCAAAAATGCTATCGAACATGTTATTGTTTTGACGGAAGGAAGGCTTTTGTTGTTAAAACAGTTTTTTTTGCAATATACATTCTTGTCGAACTGTTTGACCGTAATCCTGCCTTTCTATAAGAAAATGAAGAAAGGAAATATGCTTACTTAACAAAAATTTAGGAAACAGCAGCTATTGCTTGTAACAATACTGCAACGAAACGCAACTCAAAGGTCGTTGAGACCTTGAACAGCAACGTTTTTGCATATCTAGACTCGGCAATCTGTTTTCTGGGAAGATATCTGGTTGGGTTTTGTCGTATCGGCTTTCCACATACTAGCTCCTAAGTATGTGGAAAGCGGTTGGTACATTAAGGTTTTGATCAATTAATATCCAAATAATTAAAATACATATGCATACAGTGCACTATGGTCCCTGTGACCGGATTCTTTGGCCAAAATAGGGTTTTTCAAGTTTGGATTTTTTGATGATCTTTTTTACCACTGCAGAGAAAATACTTCATATCATGAATTTACATACTTTATTTTAAGTGTCAAACTGTAATTTTTCGTCATAATACTAAAATATTTTTTGTGCGGTGCCAAATTTTGCACTTCAAAGGTAAATATTTTACACAATTGGTGAAAATAAGGCAAAACAAAAAATGGATATTAATACTAAAGGTAAGACTCATTAAGTTCAGTAGTAAAAATATACATACTGATACATATACATATATACAGATTTCGTCTGTTTCAAAACTCTAAACTAAAACAGGGCCTCAATTTGGGTGATAATTTTCCATGATTCAATACAGAAATTGCGCCTTCCGAGAGAAAATCAATTTCAAGCCGCACCAGTGACGTCATCGGAGAATATGTAGGAATTCCATCAGTCCTTTTTAAATTCTTTCATTTTGAACTTAAAGTTTGCTTCACTCTTTTGAGCAAATATATGGCTTTCTTTATACTTTCGCCCCTATATATATGTATATGTAGTTGTATAACAGTTTAATAGAAATTTGTATATTCTTATAAAACAAATTGTAAATTCATATTTTCCATTCATATGAATAACACAAATAAAAGAAGTGAATTTCGGGAGGAAACCCTGCAATTCAATTCAAATTTCGTGCTATGTTTTTATTGCTTGAAAATTTATTTGACCAAAAACTTTTTGTTTTGTGAAAATTGTGCCGCTTTTGCTTGTTTGTTTCCGTATTTTTGTGTTAAATTTAATAAATAATTTCGATTTTCGAAAGTCCTCGCGTTAAAAGGTGCGTGTAGTGAAGCAATCGCGGAAAAATTTACAAAACAAAAAAACCAGAGTCATGCGGTGTGCAGTGGGCCTGTGTACACAAAATAATGAAAACAAAAAAGGTACATGAGCGGCGACGTACTTTTCTAATCGAAAATAGAAAACAAATTTATTAAATATCAAAAAGTGAATAAATATTTGATGTTGTCCCATTGTGTTGCTCTCTCCAAAATTATATCAACATTTTCAGCCAATAGGGAACAATTTTGTATGACGTCATTGGTGCGGCTTCAAATTTGTTTTCTCCCGGAAGGCGCAATCTTCTATTCAATGAATCTTAGCTTTGCTCGCCGCTCCACTATGTTTTTAGCCTAAGGAGCACAATGTGAGCACTTGAAAAAACAGTTCAGTATGCTGAACAAACAAAGTTAAAAAATTCAAAAAAATTTGTGAAACGTAAACAAAAATTTGGGGCATTTCACGTCAAGCGGACAACCAAAAAAAAGTGAGGTCATGAATTTTGTTTATACTCTGGTCAGTTATACTTCTAGTAGACGTGGATGTGTACACCCAATTTTTTTTTCATCATACGATGCTTTATTGCTGAGTTATGAGCTTTTAAAAATTTACTAAGAATAAAGTCATGAATTTTTGGATGCTTGTTATCTGTATCAATTAATTTGTAAAAAAAATAAAAAGTATTGTTTCTTATAGTAAAAAAGTTGAAGTTTTTAAATTTTTGTCGAATTCTAAATTTTAATATTTTTTACGTATAGTAAACCGGAAGTGAAAATTTCAAATCGATGTTTGAGTAACTTCGACACTTTTTTTTTGAATTTATTTAACTTAAATTAAAGCTTTAAATGCACTAATTCTCCACAAAAAAAATTGAAACGTGATCGCAAATAGTTTAATACTTAGAGCACATACAGCACATACACATAGCTATGAGCACTTTCTAAGCAATCTGCCCAGCGAACAATTTGCATTTGGAATAAACTTACTGCAAGCTTACACACGCAAGCCTTTTATTTGGAATAAGCTTGCGAAATGTTTGAAAAATGTTTGAATCCAATTGTTATGCAAACGGAATTGACCCTTGCTGAAAAACTTATTTCTACAAACTTAATGCAAACGTTTTTAACAAACCTAATCCAAACATTGTAAACGTTTATTATAAGCTTATAATAAACTTATCAAACAAACTCATTTCTAATGTGATGCAAGCTTGTAGTAAATTTATTCCAAATGAAAATTGTTCGCTAGGTATGAATTCGAATAAGTTTGCACCAAGCTTGCTTCACATTTGGAATAAGCTTGTCAATAAGGTTCGATTCCGTTTGCCTTAAAATTGGATCCAAACATTTTTCAAACCTTTCGCAAGCTTATTCCAAATAAAATGCTTGCGTGTGTAAGCTTGCAGTAAGTTTATTCCAAATGCAAATTGTTGGGTGGGAAGTTTATTCTAAATGCAAATTGTTTGCAGTGTAGCAATTAAAAAACATTCTTAAATTTGTGAATTATTTTTATTTTTTAAACTTTTCTTTGCCTTTTGTATTTCCCTATTTTTGGCAAATTGGAACAATGCCTTGGTGCCACGAACATAGGCATCCTCATCCATATGTTTAGCACTGGCTGCATCTGTAAAAGAAACCTGTTGTTAATAAACAGTTTTAAACTATTTTACAAATTGCCGTACTTCTTATGGCAATTGCTGTGCTAAAATTGCTTATGCTTTTCTTGGCTTCGGTGCCTTGCCAAGAAAACTTTTCGGCCACCTTGTCTTGAAAAATCCTCTTCCAGCAGTTAGTTACAAAGTTGGACTTGCTTGCAACTAGCTTCAATTCATTTTGCTAAGAATTAAACAGAGATAAATTATGATAAAGTTTTAATACAAACGCAATATTTATACATGTGTAGATATTTATTAATAATATTAATAATACTTACGAAAGTTTGAAAGGCTTCTCTTGAGGTTTGGAGTCTTTTCTCAAAGATCAAAAAATCATCCATCACTTCAAAGGCATAAAGGTTTGGCATAATCTTGTTTATGGGTATATCCGGATTTCCCGCGTTTTTTAGTGTCTTGATCTCCCTTCTTAGAGCTTCGACTTCACTTGTAAGTCTTAGAAACATTGGCTCCATTGATTTTGTAACGCGATCTGCTATTACTAAAATATAAGGTAGCCATACATTAGCTAGTCGACAACTGGTTCAATATTATGATATTAAAACTTTCCAGGTATAAATTTCATAACTTCATGGAAACAAAGGATTTTTAAAATTCGAACGTCACATTTTTAAAGTCATTATTTCAATGAAATTATGCGTACAAAGCCAAGGGCAACTCTGTGGTCAAAAGCAATAACCGCCCAAGTCGAAAATTGCTATTTCGAGCAATCTCCTTTTAAAGTTTTAGCGCGTAGTGTGTTCATTATTGGAATGCGAATAGGTTTTTACCAAGAACTTTTTTATTTTAAAGTTACAAACGGAGAACGTGGTGGCATCCATAACTCAATTTCTTCTTAGATCGACTTAAGTGGCATTGTCAATTGAAGAAACAGGGCGGTTTGCATTTTGAACTGTTTGCAATTCCGTGTATTGATCTGAAGGAAGCACGGCAAAGTCTTCCGAAAAATCACTGAATTTATTGTCTTTATTTGAAATGTTCATTGTGGTGAATCACTGGGACGAATCCAAACGAAGTTCTTATACTATTGTGCATAAAGAAAATTTTTGAAGATATTATTTCTGAAGGATGTCGTTGTATTTCTTTGGAAAATACTAAACAAGTAGTATGCATTATGTCAAGAAGCGAAGATTTTAATGGGATTTCAAACATATCTGATAAATTTAAAACTTCGTGACCGTAAATTTCAACTTGTTCTTCATTTACGACCGTGATATATTCTACTCGAAATATTTCCTTTCCAACTAAATAATAATTATTTGGAGGCTTAATCGATAGGTAAAATTCACTGTTTTGAACAAAAGAGTATGTTCCATTATTAAATTTACCTAATCGAATAGAAACGTCACATTTTAACTTTGATATATACAAACTTCGTTCAACAAGTCGATTATACAATTGACTAGCTATATTTGTTTTGCTTTTAACTAGTCTCTTTAAAATACCTAATGCATTTTCAAATTTAAAGGCACTGAACGTTTCTAGCGACCCAAATGTCATAACATCTTTTGCAAGATGCATTAAACAATTAAAAATTATAAGACAAAATGGATTCTTCATATAATGCCCCTGTTTTCCGTAGAAAATCTTTTAGCATTTGATCTGCACAGAAGTTATTTGATATACATTCTTTTGTATCCAACAAAATTCGGACCCCCATACTTAATTGAAGAAAATGAACGTAAAGATCTCCTCTTAAAATGTCTTTTAATAAAAATGGACCCAAATACAAGAGAAACTGACGAAATTTGGTGGCTTTAAAACGATCGAACTCTTTCAGATCTCTTGTTTTTCTACAGAATTCACGAGGAACTTGTTCTGTTGAGTATAAAAGGTTACAGTTCAATTCCTCCCCTAAGCAAAGCACGTGCATGTAATCAAAGGGAAAATTGTTTACTAAATCAATTGGCAATGACTCCAAAACCATTTCTGTTCGTATTTTGTGATGATTAATATCAGCCCGGGTTCTAAATTCTAAATTAGTTCTAGGAGGATTATTTTCGAATAGAAATACCATTCGATGATTTTTGTGTTCACCTCTTTGTTTACATTTGTGACAACAACTATATCCCATAATAATAATTTAATAATAATTGACCTGCACGACAGCCCGCTTACGCGAGACTAAGGCCTAGCTTCCCGCAACCACCCGTGTTGTGCGTGTGAATTTGTACGCGGGTTGAAGGGACCTACAGTTTAATGCCGGTTCCGAACGGCAGGTTGGGAGCTCTTTCATAAGCAATTTTTACTCTCAGAGGTTTGCCATTTCCAGCTGAGAGGACAGCCACCGAAAGAGAAAACGAGTTTTCCCGTTATTTTTTTTAGGTGTTATTACAGGCAGTATTTGAACCTGAGGTTGCTGCCTTCGACTCGCGGTCCAACGCACTAACCAACTGAGCCACGGCGGCTGCCGTGGCTCGGCGGCTATATCCCATAGTGAAATTAATAAAGTGTGCCAGATAGCAGGAACTCTCTCTTCATCGTACACTTATTTTCTGACAGTTAATGTCATTATGATGAAAACTGCCAGATTTCATAACCCGTCTGTACGTATGAAAAAATTTCAAAATAAATTGTTTAACCCTAGAAGGGTAATCATATTTTACATACGTTGTTGGTAATCTTCGTCGAATCGACGAAGTCGTATTCAACTCCGATTTTGGGAAGTATTAGAAATCGTATAAACTCCAACTTAATTTTATAATTATACTTAGACATTTTTGTGTAAATAATTCCCAGCGTATATATTTTTAAAAATTATTTGTGTATTTTTTAATAATTTGTATTGAGGTACATTTATTTTTGAGATCGGAATGAGTATCTGAAGTTAAAAAAATAATTAAAATTAAAATAAAGTGAAGAACCATACATAGCTTCTTTCTGAAGACAGAAACACAATTATAATTCCTTAAAAAACAAATAAAAACCAAAAAAATTAACAAATATAACTAATTTTTTACAATTCTAATTAACTATTTAACTAACTTACTTGTACACTAATTAACTAACTAAATAATTAACTTAACTAATTAATAATTAATTAATTAACCAATTCCAAAACATTTTTCAATGAATTCTTCCGATAACCCCGAATTCCGAGACATTTTGAAATACTGAAATTCAATGTATAGTACTCGTATTCAGTTGCAAAAAGTCACGTTAATGGTATTCTTCGTCTTTTCGACGAAGCCTAGTTTTGTTTTTATATAAAAAAAAGAAAACTTAGCTCGTGCTGCAAAACCTTGTATTCCGCGAAAGCACATCGCCAACTGAGATCATACGAAAAGAGAAAGCAATCAGATCGGAGAATAAGGAGAAATTTGAAGAAATGTATGTGGTGTTCGTCGAATCGACGAAGATTACCTTTCTAGGGTTAAAAATACGTTCTGCACCAAAACCGACACATAAAACGCAATTACATGCCAGGAAAAACGTGCTGTCTCTGCAAAAAACCGCACGGCAATGCAGTTTCTATGTTTTTCTAACATAAAATACATTCCGAAAATATATATTTCTGGAGTACTGAAAATAAATTTTAATTTTTGTGCTATTTCAGCGATAATAAAAATAAAGGTTAATCGAACTGACACAAATAAATTGACACATTGACAATTGCTACTCAGAGAAATAAGTGTACGTCATCTATCTGGTACACTTTATTGATTTCACTATGCTATATCCTCTTATCGCTCTTTTTTCAGCGATGAAGAGATGAAGCTTTCATCATCTGATGAAGAAGGCTCTTGAAAACTATTTGGCACATCACTTTCACAATCATAACCTGTGTTTTCAGGCAATTCAGGAGCCGTGTTATAAACATTATTTACACTATTAGTTAATAAATTCACTATCTCTTCACTTTGCTTCAAAACACTTTTATTCACTTTAAATGGCATTTTTTTTATTTATTGTATACTTACCCTGACTGAGCTGAGGTCCTCACACTGGAAACGCACGACACTAAATGAGAAATTTCATTGAAAAATCAATGAACTTAAAATTTGTTTGGAATTTTGAAGCCTCTAAACGCAACGCATGCCTTGATGTAAATTCGATCAAATTACCGTTACTCGAGTAAAGGTTTGCAAAAAGTTTGGAAAACGTTTGCGATTTTTAAGCTGTTTGAAAATGTTTGCCGACTCGCTTTCAAGCAAATTATTTCCAAATGTGTTTGCCTATTAAACATTGGGAAGTTTCGAATAAATTTGGAAAACACTTGTGCATGTAAGTTTGGAAAATGTTTAATAATTCATTGAAAATAAGTTTGGAAAACATTTACGGTTTATAAGTTTGGAAAACGTTTGCTAACTTGCTTACAAGCAATTTGTTTCCAAACGCGTTTGTCTGATTGTTCGCTGGGTTCCTTTTATTCATGTAGATATGTAAGTCAATCTCTAAATTAACATAACAGCTGTCTGCTGAGTTCTTCGGCTCTTCGATCACAGTCACAGTGACTCTCCTTCGTTGACGAATTTTTATAGCAGATCTACCCCATACAGGAGTTGCTATACGCTAGCTGCAGTGTCAGGAACCCAAAGCAGATGAAGCTTATTACGTACACATTTTAAACTGTGAAATCTTTTTCTTGGACTAATCAAAAGTTAAGCGGAAACCAATAGAAAAGTTCTTGAACACTTCGAGATGTTTGTCTTTGTCGATTTTATTGATCTTCATTGATACTATATGTAGGTTGCTCAGGCTACAATCCATTTTGTTATGAATACAAATTATTTTTTTTTTTCAACCAGTAGTTTTTAAATAAGGAAGGCAGGCGCTTTGCAAAATCTTCGGCCGTGTTCGTATTAGCGACGAGTATCAAATACGAACCAACAACGAGCTGTATGAGTTGTTTGAAGACATGGACGTAGTGCGGCGAATTCACAGCGAAGCTTCGTCGAAAAAGGTGTTCGATGCTGTAATTGGAGGTCGACGGCGAAGAGGAAGGCCGTGTCTCCGGTGGAAGAACCAAGTTGAGAAGGCCCAGTCAACTCTTGGTGTTGTAACCAACTGGAGAGGTCGCGCGCAAAGCAGAGGCGCCTGGAGAGAACTTTTCCGGCAGGCCGTAACCCGGTAACGGGTTGTTACGGGCAGTTAAGTAAGTTTTTAAATAAATTCTTCAACAAACTCGACTACCGTTTACACGCATTCTTAAACCGAAATGAATAACGTCACGTACCGTAAAACAATTTCCATAATGACTGTTAACACATAAAAAACGGCCGGTATTAGGAAAATGCAAATTTTGCCAACAAGAAACCAATCAACGTCAGCCGTGAATCGTTGCAGGAACGATATGCGACTGTTGCGCCGGCCGCCAACACCCATCAAATACGCAATTATCGCCGCTGTCAATGCAACAGCCCCACACAATGGCCAGGGCAGCATTAATGGCCAAACAAAACGCCACGCACATAGCCAGTCAACGCGATCGCACAACGCCACCAACCAGAGGTGCGCGCCGCCGTTAATCCCCGCCGAGTGAGTAGAAAAAGGAGATTGCCAGGCGGCAGTGGAAGTGGAGCGCCATACGTGGCACTGCTGGAAATGTCCAAAACGGTCGCATTTTGCAAATGGTTGAAAATCTGCACGCGCCTTGGCGCAATGAAGGAATAATGCAATAAGCGGACTTGGGGCCCATTACTTGGCCACAACTTATGACTCTATTAAAAGGAGTCGGAGCTCAGTGCCGGTGGCAGCGCGTCAACACGCAGCCGAACTGCTCTGCATGTCTGCGAGTCTGTCGACAACGCTGCTGACGCTGCTGGCCAAACATTTGCTGACCCAGCGCCCCCCTGGCTGACTGAGTGCATAAACACTAAAGTATTTAAAAATCGCCAGCGAGTCTCCAGCCGTAGGCACATGAAATAAACTAAAAATTTGCGCATTTCTTTGCTCCTTTTCGCTGCCTGCGACTGCGCCTCGCGCACCCAGTTCACACTTGTTATTCCGCGCTCGGAGTGTCGATTGCGTTGACAGCGTTGGAAGTTATGATTGTCGCGTTGGCGGCGGCGCAGCGCGTAAAAGCGGAGTTGCAGCAGGAGCCGCTTCGAGTTGGAATTCATTGCGTGCCGCCGCGGCAGCAGACGTGAGTTCGTGTGCGCCTATTGAGCGCAATGTTTTCAGTTTGACTGCTCGCGTGCTTCTCGGAATTATTGGGCTTTAATTGTAGCGGTTAAGCATTGAAAGAATGCGATAAACTTTTTGACACGGATCCATTTTCAGTGCGCGACAAGAATACCTACAAAACAAGGCGAGAAACTAAGGCAAAAATCAAATATAATTTTGTTAGTGTTTTCGTCTCGTTTATATTTGCAAATATTTGCATGTCAACTGCGCATATCTACCAGATCTATCAGTAACACTTAGCTGGCAATACTGTTCCGTACTTAAAATTTTACCGGGTTTGTTCGGTTCAGTTTTTAAGATGCAATTGAACATATTTTTTGTGTTACATGTAAAGTGGCTTGTACTAACTATAACTAAATTAGCATAAAGTTCGTGATTGAAAGGTGGGAGTGATATACCCGGCTATATCCCCAAGCGAGGATACACTAAGTCGATTCTGTTTTCATACAAAAACGTTTTGTACACTCTATTTGGGAGCACCAAAGGCAGCCATCGACTATTCCCTAGGAGAGACGCCACCGTATTGTGAAAGTTTCCGACTAATCGGACTGTGCGAATCAATTTCTAAAAGGTAATTAACGCCGACGGTTGGTGTCTTCGATTAGCGCTCTAATGCTCTTGTTGTTGTTGCTCTTTTACGACTACTGCAAATGAGGATCTGCTGCGTGCTGCTTATCCACTGAGTGGAGTGTGATGGACAGGAACTTGTCCCAAGGTAAATGTTTTGACTAAATGTTCATGGAACTAGAAGGAAGAAATCATTTGAAACAAGTTTTTTGTTAAAACCAAATTCGTTTACCCACAACGACGGCATTGCTCGTTGGTTTGCCAGAAGATGTTTTCATTACTGCGATGACGGTGGTTCAGCAGCAATCAGCAATTAAATTTGGTATCTAATTCAAGGAAGCGATGAAACCACGTGTGGACCAACTCATGCGTCACCCGTTTCTGAGTACACACAGGACAAGTTACATCGATATGTGTATACACACTCTACATACAAACATGTTTTATGGATCAACGTGGCTCGCAAAAACTATATTAAAGGCAATTGTAAATACTGTAGCTTGCATAGCGTATTTAATCCAAATTCACCCGTTAAGGCCGTCTATTCATTTTAAATTAATTAAATGAGTCTGGCGAAATAGATAAAATATCAATTAATTTTATCAAACACTTAAAAACTTGTTTCAATAACAAAAATTCTCCATGACTATCCCAATTCAATGAGCCTCAGTATTACAC
The DNA here is from genome assembly GCA_963668005.1 of Melieria crassipennis. Taxonomy (NCBI): domain Eukaryota; kingdom Metazoa; phylum Arthropoda; class Insecta; order Diptera; family Ulidiidae; genus Melieria; species Melieria crassipennis. Next base: position 30,389,730 of record OY764963.1, on the reverse strand, counting down.
TTCAAAAATTGTTTTTTTCAAGTTAACTAAGCAAATGTGGCCCTAAACAAAAACCATGTAAAAATGAACGAAAGAGTTGTAGATAAAAAATGGAAAATGCACTTTGCATGGAAATATGATACGGCGAATGTAGAGCAGAACTAAAAACGGCGACACAAAGGCCGTAAAGCGGAATGGGGGCACTGTGGAAGAGGAAGCAATAACATTTTTTTCCGAGCGAGCGGTTCCAGCTCAACTGGCACCACTGAACAAATTTCCGCTTCGCTTTTTTGCGCTGCTACACGATGTTGCATTTTATTTTAATTCGTATTTTTATTTGCTGCCGCCGCTGCTGCTGGCGCTGTCGCGGCTCCGCAAGCGGGACGAAGTCCGGACAGTCGAAAATCGGGACAAGCTTAAGCGGCGCCACTGCCATCACAATGTATCACTGCGCGCTGTCGTTTTATTTCCTCCGCGCGCGCACTGCTGGCAGCCAAATTAAAAATGAACGAAAGCGCGCCAGCGCGAACTCGGAGTGTGGGTACCAAAAATTTAATGAATTGCAATCTTACCACATTTTTACGATTTCAGAGTCACATGCGCTGTTCGTTTGGCTGCATATATCACACACAGCATTGTGCGTCCAAGCCCACATCCGCACATACATAAAGATATATCTATGTACATACATATGTACATACATACACATCCATATATTTTCATAGATTTTCGCGTATGAACCAGCAAATCGACGAGTGATAGCACAAATAAATTTAGCAAAGGTGGCGCGTTGCAGTGACACCGACGCGGCGACGGGATATGGGCAGCGCAGTTGTGGCGTTTGTGTGAAAAATTGTTTGCATAAATTGAAATTTTGCTTAATGTATGTCAGCACAGATTGAAACGCACACAGAGCGCACTCGACCCAAATTTCACTTATTTGTGGTGTATTAAACTGGCAGACTCAGGCAGACTCACAAAAACGCTCACTTAACACTCGTAAAAATTATAACAAATTTTTAAATACAAAAAAAATTGTATGATGAAACCTGCTGTTATAAAAAAGTCTGCTATTCTTCGCCGAAACGACAACGCATATTTTTTATTTTGTTACAAAACTTAAATGAATTACAGTCATGAAAAGTAAATATTAGTAAATATTATTAAAAAAAAATGGTATCTGTTGTTTCATCTATGTTAAAAAAAAACTACGTTATACAAACTAATCAGCTATCAGTGTTAAAGTTGCAAAAGTTGTACGGTGTCGTGTACTAGGAATTAAGTTATTATTATTAAGTTACCAGCAGGGCTCTGCGGCTTTACACGCAAGTTTAAAGCCAATGGGCACAATAAATCAAGTTTTTTCATACTACTCTGTATGGACGATGCCACGACTCTTTAATGTAATGCCCAATGCATTCCTCCAGTCGAAGGGTGTGACCCGGTTTCATTAATATGCGACTTACTGTTCCAAAGTTACGCGGAAAATTTTAGTCACAAAAAAATTTCCATGCCCCTTGTCCAACGCCCATCAAATTGCACCAGTAGAATGACTCATCTATGCGACAATAGTATACAAAACTTCAAAGCTTTCCGAATTATAATTCCGAAGATATTCCACAATAAAAATTTGGGTTGTATGGGCGGTGCCATGCCCCCTCGTCCAATACCCACCCCAAGGGCACGCCTTATATGGCGTTCAAACTGACTCATTTAAACTAGTTTAAGTGAAAAGAGCTTTTTGTTGAACACAACCATCCAGACTGCTCAATGAGGTTCAATTTGACAGCTGTTTGTTTACAAATAAACAAATAAATATTTTTGTGAACTGTGCGTGAAAATGTGCTGCGAGCATGATCCGAGCGAAATATTGGTGCATATTTCACAATCCTCGGCAACATTCTCAACTTCGTCCAAATATTAGACGCCTTGTATTCAGATGCCATAAAAAGGTGATGAATGGAATGAAAGCAGTGCAAGAAAAACGATAATATTCATTCATTTCAAATTTTTGCAAATTTTCAATATTTTTTTTTTTAATTTTGATGAAATGACAGCTGAAATTTAAGGGATGTTTTTCTAGCGTGTGTTCAGAGTGTGTGCGGTATGTTCAGTTGACAAAAAAGCTTTTTCATAGAAAGCTTTTGGATGCAACCCTGCGCTAAACTCGTTTCAAAACATGTTAAATGGTTTAACACGTTTAATTTCCAACAACAATTGCATGTGAATAAACAGGTTTTCGAACGGGTTTTGTTCATTTAACTTGTTTAAGCACATTAAACAGGTTTAAGTCGTCAGTTTGAACGCCATATAAGTCGTAAGTCTGTGCCAAATGCCATTGATGTGTGACCTGTAGTTCCAATGTTATTCAAAACATTTGGGTCGCCCCTTGTCCAACACACATACAATTTAACCACTGGAACGACACGTCTGTATCATATTTCAATGCTGTCCGACTCATAATTCCGAAGATATTCCATATTGAAAACTTAAGTTGTATGAGAGGTGCCACGCCTACCTATCGGGTCGCATTCGAACTGTGTGGTTTACCGAGACTTAGTCAAGACGAACATTCCGTGCAAAATTCAGTCTAATCGGCAGTCTAGTTTTTGAGTTTTAGTGTCGTGTGACCAATAAACAAACAAGCATACATCCATTTTTTATACAATATATACTATACATACTTAGATACATATTTGCTGCAAGGATCTCTTGATATCCATATTGTTTTGCACAAATATACCACAGTTAATTTCTGTCATCATAATGGGCACTGCAGGAAGGCGTAAAAGGTGGGCGTGGTCAACCTTATATAGCCTATATTTACCCCTATGAAACACAGACTCGTTTTACATCAACTTTTATTTACAGACAAGTACCGTAGCTTTGTTTTGTTAGTTAACCCTTTCGCTACAGGTTTTTACTGGGGAAAGTTAAAATTTTTAATTTTACGTTTTGGGCTTTTATTAGCAACATTCCATAAGAAATTGTTTAATTTTTATACTCAGACCCTGTATTTTAGAGTGTTTTTCTATGAGAGCAACCACATTGTTGTGGCTGTAGTAACTAATTACTTAAGCATACAACTTTTTACGAATAGCGAAAATTTCAATATTTCTTCATTTACTTCAGCCAACATTTAAAAAAAGTATCTAAATTGAAAGAAAACGTCAAATAAAAAAGTTCACGCATTTTTTCTGCTTCTTCTTCCTTTACTCTGTCAAGATATACCATTGAAAAAACGTGTATACATACATCTCTTCTTTAAACTTAAATATTCAGTTTATTAATTTCGTATTTTTCCTAAAACTTCAAACTATTCTAAAGACCAACAAAAAAAGACGTCCACATAGTAGCATGTTGCCATATGGCAACAAAATAGCGAAAGGGTTAAGTGGGCGCAAAAGTATACCATAAATGAGTTTTGTTACCATAGTGGGCGTAATCAGGGGGCGTGGTAAATCTCATATAGCCTATGTACCATTCCCCCACATAAAAAATTGTTTGGTGCTTATTTTATCCAAATCTGTTCAGTGGTTTTTGCCTGATTGTGGCTCAAAGAAGCAACGTCACATTTGTTTTTATATAATTAGTATAGAAGTATAGATTATAGTTAATACATTTATATAAATTACACAATAGCAAAACATTACAAATTCATATGTATCAAAATTCATTTGTATCTAAATACTTTTTATTTCTCATCACTTTTGTACACTTTTGATTGGATATTTGTATCTTTAAAGGGACAGTGCGCATTTGAGGGTTTAACTACAGTCAACACTATCCACATAGTGGCGTCATCCATAGTCGTTAAGTTTTCTTTTGTTTACAGTTCGTGAACTATTCTACTACATACAACAACGCACTTTTCGAAAGGATGCCCCAGAGACCTCCATTATTACGAATGTACGTTCAATATTTTAAACCGTTATGTGTACACGCCACCAACCAAATTCTTCGCCACGTTATGACTGATCACTGCAACGTAATGAATACGACGCGGTCGGAAAAACGCGCACAAATCGGCTTTATGCAGAAATTAAACTAATTGCAATTTTACTTTGCTTTATTTCACTTCACTTCATTCACAAATTTCATTTTTTTATTTGGTCATTTTAATTGTGCAACCTGGCAGCCAGGCGATATTGTCCAATTAGAAGAAGACGCGACCTGCTCGCAGCGCAAGTATGCGTTACAACCGTACAGGGTAGAGCGAAAAAGTTGCTTTTAATTTCTGAGTTAGTGGGGTGATGCGACGTTACAGTGGAGCGAAATGCGAAAATAGCCCATGCTTAAATTTTAAAACGCTTGTGGGGATATGAATCAACCTTTATACATATATGTATATACATATATTGTATACATTATGTGAAAAATTCTATATTATCGATTTTCTACATTAAGGAATAGTTACAAATAAAAATTTAAAACCAGAACCAGTTATAGCACAAAATAAACAGTAATTGTAGCAGGAGTAACCAAATTAAACTACGTACCAGAAATTTTGGCAAAGCCCTCAAAATCGTACTTTACGATGAAAAACTCATTTCCAGTTTTAATACTCCAACTTTTTCACTTGATTAGAATAAATTAATTGATTAATCATTTGAAAATTAATTAAAGTTAGGTTTGCGCACGAAGTGTGGCGCCTGAACATAATATCCCGGTATCGGGTTTATATGGTAAGAAAGAGTTTTAAAGAAGGACATTTGCGGATATTATACTATAGTCGATCTGAAATGATTGACTTGATTGAAAATGATTGAATTTTTCGGGTTTCAGAAAGTATTTTAGAAAACAATTTGTTTATAATTATTTTATTCCAAATGGTGTCGAAAGCATCATGTTTTGAAATCGCCTTTTTTTAACTTCCAAACGGGTGTCTTTCGTAAAGTATAAGACTTGGAATAAAAAACAAAATCATTTTATAACCTATGTGCTATTGGCCATTGTAGGCTTCATTTTACTCTAAATACATTTTTTGAGAAATGGTGCACAAAAGTAAAGATTTTTGGTAAACAAAATTGTCAGTAAATTGTTTATAACAAACAAAGTTTCAATCAAATCACAAAAAGGCCACGTACTACCTTAGAGCATACAATTGTGAAGCTGCTGTTTAAATCGATCCATACAACGGTGTTCGAGCGATCTACCCACCCAGTTGGCTAAAAGTGGTTGCGATAAAAGTGCGTGTGAAGCTTTGCTTTGCTCAGTGATTAGGACGCTGGGAAAAAGTCAGCAGAACCTGTTAAAATGTTTTTTGACCATAGGAATAGAAAGTTGAATATTGTTTTTATGACTCCAAAATATTGTTTAAGCTAAAAAACAAAAAATAAATTTTTAAAAAGTTCTAGGGCGGTGTTACCCCTTAAAACGAATAATTTAACATTATTATTGTTATTGTTCAGTTAATGTTTCGTTTGTTTAATTATGAAATGTTAAATCTTTGTTCCTTTTGAACCTCCCGGTTTGCGCATTCGAAAAGGTGGGGAGCGCACAGTGGCATTTTTATACAATCTAGTTGCTCGAAATTAATTACAAGCTGAAAAATTAACATATTACATTCAAATTAAGATCATGTGTTAATATGATAATCCGGAATCAGATACCGACATAATTTTCGAGATCAGTCAACGACCACGCCCATTTGTGGTACACTACCAATTCAGTAAATTCAAAGCAAAACACAAAGTAATAAACTTAACCAATCTAAGTTATCGGGGCATGGTACATTACGTACCATAACATTCAGTAAATTCAAAGCAAAAGACAAAGTAATGAACTTAGCCAATCTAAGCATAAAATAAACGTTTATATTATAAAAACATAACAAACTTACAGATATTATTCAGCAATTTGTGTATGCTTCCATTGTGGAAGCGTATTGTGGATCTGTGAGTAGGGAAAGAAAGGATCAGAAGTATAAAGTAAGGCATGAATAAGATCTTCCATTGTTTCGGAACGACTTGTTTTCTTCGTATTTGATAACGTCTTATATCTTTGTTGCGAGCCTCCAAAGCTTCCTCTGACATCATGCCTATTGGTAATGAGCACGAATTTATGATTGCAGCGCCATGGAGTAATATTCTATGCACGCTCGATGCCATAGGATACCATCCATAAAGGGTCACATATGTTATTGCTGTTTCTTTGCAGTAGTTGGAAAACTCTCATTTGCAATGGCAAACCCACTCGACAAACAGTTTAGTATAACGCCAAATCGGCGGATTCGATTTTCATCTACCCCAGTATGTAAGTTCAGCGTAAGTGTATTTTTCCACTAAATGTGCTACTCTCTTTCTTTTTGCCGAATCACTAAGATCGTTAAAGCTTTTTTCAGGTCTTCCGGGATGTTGCAAGCAAGTCACATGGGGAAAATCAATGTCTAATTCAAGCCATGAACCAAATTTGTCCAGCAACTTCTAGCGTGTCCTGTTCGCTTGTACCCATCTCGAAAGCAAATTTGTTAAAAAATTTTTACTATTTTGCAACAATCGGTATATACCTGATTTTCTTTACCTATATCTAATTTAGTGCAGACATGCTCTAGAACGACTTTATCTTTTTGTTTTTGGTTGCGTTCTGCAACCCACAAGTCGTATAACTCTCTTCTTGTTATTGCCATTTTTTTCGAAAAGGGGCAGCTAGAGGCAACAAAATCCCTAAGGAATACATTAAGAAATTACAAGATATTGTAAATAACTAAAAATTATAGTAATGCGGCGCAATTCAAACTTTTGGCAACATTTTGAATTCACATTATCAAATATTTCACACACAAAAAATAGGACACTTTTTAATAGTTAAAATTTTACAAAAGAAACAAACACAACATATTGAAAACATACTTATGTAAACAAATATACTAAGACAAAATGGCTTTTCTGGGTTTGACATCAGTTCTAGGGTAATTAGGGAGCGCTGATTTTGAATCCGCAAACCGTTTTTAAAACTTAGCTTCCGTTTTCGCAAAAAATGGTCGTGTTACTTTTTCGGATTTTCCCTGACTTTTTTCACGTTTGGGTTTGTAATTTCTAAACCAATAAACCGGTTGACATCATTTTCACCTCGTTGCATTAGCAACACCGCACGGCTTCTTCTCCAATACAATTTATTTTAATAAGTTTTAAAATTCCGCTGTAATTGGACCTCAAATTCGGAAAACATGGAATTTTAAGGCGTTTTCTTTGATGGTCAAAACATGCACATTTTTAGTAAATCAAGTATCAAGTTAGGTGTTAACTGAAAGCGGAAACATCAAGTAATAGATCACAGCCAAATTATTTGGTGTGATTCCCATTCTCATAGAAAAAATGTACCATAGTCATTTTCATAATTTTTCATACTTTTTCCTCAAAAAATGTGAAGCCTCAAAATATGCAAAGTTTTTAATTTTGTTTTGTTTTGAGCAATTCAAAATTTTTTGTTTGTTGCTTGTATTCCAGACTGTAAATGGAACATAGAAAAGAGCATATTTTGAGGCCCTTAATTTTTTAAGGAAAAAGTATGAAAAATTATGAAAATGACTATGGTACATTTTTGCTATTATTTCGATGAGAACGGGAATCACCAATTAATTTGTCTGTGTTGTATTACTTGATGTTTCCACTTTCGTGTTATACATAACTCGATAATTGATTTACGAAAAATGTGCATGTTTTTGACCATCAAAGAAAACGCCATGAAATTCCATATTTTCCGACTTTGAGGTCCAATTACCGCGGATTTTTAAAACGTATACAAATAAATTACATTGGAAAAGAAGCCGTGAGGTGTTGTAAATGCCACAAAGAGAAAATCATGCCAACCGGTTTATTGGTTTAGAAATTAAATCCCAAACGTGAAAAAAGTCAGGGAAAATCCGAAAAAGTGACACGCCCATTTTTTGCGAAAACGGAAACCAAGTTTTGAAAACAGTTTGCGGATTCGAAATCAGCGCTCCCTAATTACCCTAGAACTGATGTCAATCCCAGAAAAGCCGACCAAAAGTCGAAATTTGTTGCCCTGTGTTATCATTTCAAGTGTTTTCACTAATTTTTAAGTCAATTGTCATGTATTTTTCATAGTCTTCCCGTATAGGAACCTCTACTCATTGCCGATTAGAATTTTGATTTTCGAAAAATTGAAAAGTACTTACGTGTCAAATTATTTTTCATTTCAAGTATTTTCACCAAGTTTGCAATCAATAGGCCCACTACACTACACCCGTTCTTCATACACCTTCCCCCCTAATTTTGCCCCTTTAGACCCCGAATTTAAAAAAATCCTGTCTTAGCGGAGATTCATTTTCTACATTGAACCTACGGTTCACATTTCATGTTTGTAGCTTCAGCGGTTTGGGCTGGGCTATGATAAATTAGTCAGGCAGTCAATCAGTAAGTAAGTCAGGGCAAACAAATAAATGTATATACATAGATAGTTACACATATGCATTTATAAGTTTTTCACACCGAGACGAATTTGGAAAACACACAATTTTTGAGAAGTTAAAATTGTAATTTATCGTAGAATATTTAGTTAAAAGTCCCCACTGTGCCTCCGTCCGATGAGTTAACCCAAGTTTAAATATCCCAGTGGCAGGCGTTAAAATGACTGTTGTAGACGGCGAGGCGTAATCTGAACGTCTTCCCACACCGTTTGCAAGCGAGCCAAACAGCAACAAACGTCGTCCAGTCTGGTCGCGTCTGTCACTCGGTCTGCCAACGCGGCGGGTACGTAGGAGACGTGGCAGCCAAGCAGTCAAATTAGAAAATGTAATTTAATTGCGATAAATAAAATGAAATCAAATTATCATTGCCATGTTGCGACGCCACCCCACCCCAACCGCCGCCAGTTGTCTGCTTGTCGCCAACGAGTGTTCCAGTTAGGGCGCGCGCTCGTGAGCGACAGACGCCTTTGGCGCGCTGTTGTTGCATCTGCGCCGACACTGCGCCGGCGGCGCTTATTAGCGGCGTGTTACTGTGTCACTATGGCGTCGCTTATGTGCGCCGCGGCAGTGGCACTGGCAAGCGATGCTGCGTTGGTGTTTAGCGAGATTTTTTAATTGCTCCAGTTTATCTTGCTTCGGAGGTTGCCGGTTTAAATGGGCTAATTAAAATAGCAGGAAAGTAACGCAAGATTGCGGCGCGTGAGGTGTGAACACTCGCGGGCGGATATTAAATTTCACCAACGGCGCGCATTAGCCCGGCCCAGCGCTCGAGCGCCGGGGCAGTGACTTTAAGAATATTGATTTATGGAAAATGTCAAGTCGTCACCAGGGCCGAGTGCGGTCCTGCGGCGCGCCACTGCATTTGTGCGTGCACGGGCAAGCAGCCAGTCTTCAACATATAGAAAGTGTGACGCGCCTGCAGTCGCTCCAGTCCAGTCATTCGGCGCACGTGCAGCGCATTTCGAGGACTCTGCGCCAACCACCGCGGCCAGCCATCCATCTTGCACCGGTCGCGTTCACCAATTTCCCAAAGCAATAAATCATTGGCATCAATTTGTCGTCGTGCCAGCAGCAGAGCGGCACCGCTCACGCTGATGGGAACATTAAGTTTGCAGTATTTATATGTAAAAACGATGACCTGAGGCGACATAATCGCGATGACTTTGACTTCATTTCTGGTATCGATTATTCTTCTGGCTGTCGTGCCTGTCCGTCCGTTAAATGGCAAAGTCCGCGCAAGTTCGCGCAAGTGCCACGTGCAATTTTTTCGATTTACAATTTTTGCTGAACGATGTTTTGACTGCAATGAAAGTTGATTAGTTACGACGGAAAAGGTGACTGTGGAAGGTGATGGAATTTAAGACACATGGGGCAGAGACGTAGCCAGAACTTAGTCATTAGGAGTTTTAAAAAAAATGGTTATAGCAAATTTAGTATTAAAAACAACAAAAAATTATATTATAAAACAAGTATTTATTTCGAATAAAGTAAATGAGAAAGTTCATGCAAGTTCATTGTTACACAAATTTTTAAAAGTGATATTTGACAGTACAGTCTTATCAAACAAAATTAAGACCATTTCGTCTGAGACTTCTTCTTTCTGTATGGAGAGAGAGACAAGACCATTAAGTATACCTTCGCTGGTGTTTCTTAAACAGTTTTTAGTAAGTTTTAAAGACGAAAACGACCCTTCATTTGTTGCTGTAATTGTTGGTAAACTACATAACATTTTGTTTAGAAAGTGGACTTTCGAAAACGCCTGACCCGTGAAGTCTGCTACGTATTTTAATCAATTTAAAGGTGAAAAGAGCTTTTGCTAGTGTGGCAATGTAGCAATGTTGGTTAACATTCTAAAATGCTCCTTCTCGTTGGCTACGCCTTAAGGGGCACAACTAGTTTGACCGCCTGAAAAAAGGAGAGCGAGAGCTGTCGTTGTGGCAAGTTTCAGTAAGGAACGGAGAGCCTGGCATTTTATTTATTTTTATTATTTCTTTTTGGCATTTTTATTATTTTCCTGGCCACGGACGGACAGTGACAAATAAAGTGTATTTTTCTTCTTCCACAAAACAGCAACCACCGCAGAAGTTGGATATAATTGAAGCTAGTTGCGTTTAATCAGAAATCGTTAGGGCGCATGGCAATACATTAGACACACTTAGGCCTCTTAATGGGCCCGTTGTGATACCACAGATTCCACCCGTTTGAAATGCGTATGCAACACTGTTTTTTCAACATGTGATACACTACACATTTCAAACGGATGGGGAAAGGGAGGGGAGCGGACCTACAGTTTAACGCCGAATCCGAACGGCGATGGGCAGTTTTTCTTTCACACTTGGAGGTTTTGCCATTGCCTGCCAAGAGCGCACTTGTGCGATTCTTGTAATTCTCATTCCCTTCATGTGGATAGCGACAGAAGTAGATGAGTGTTTTTTCCAGCCCAAGCCAGGAATCGAACCCGGGGCGCTCGGTATGAGAAGCCAGCGCGCTACCCGCTGAGCTATCGAGGCCGACATGGCAATACATTAAATTAACCTATAATTGTAAATTGTGGTTTATCTCAAAATAATTGTAATTATTATATACGATTATATCGATATATCTACATAAACCATTAAAACCTCTTCCAAATATAACTTTCAAAAACGACATCGGTTATAGGTGCCCCGTTCATTTAGATTAGCAGACCCTTTTTCAATTCAATTATTTTTGAGAAATTTCAAAAATCAACAAAGGAGTGGGTATAGATACTACCACCCATGATCAGAAAGTTCCCGTAAATAAGTTGATAGAATGGGAAGTAGTTAGAAGGAAAATTTTCGAAGCTCTAAGTGGAAATCGAACTCATGACCTCTGATCTGGAAGCCCAGTTCAACGGTCCCAGTTCAGAGACGGTCAACAATATGTATTTTCTTCAGATTTTCACATTCTAGCTCCACAGTTGTGCATGTGACGCAATGTTGAGTTCATCTGCGTTTGTGCATGCTTCGATTTCTGCAATGGAGTTAAAATTGCAACACCGACGAGTTATCCACAAGTTTCTTAACCACAACCTAACGAATATATACCGCAACCAACGAAAACACTAGAATTAGATCCATACGACTTTTTCCTGTTTAATTGACTCAAAAACCAATACCGAGAACATGTCTTAGCCGCCGAGAGGAGATTCGAACAATCGAATGTTTTGAGAACTGGATCAAGTGTGCACTGGCATAAGAGCGTTGCAGTCGATTCGGATTACTTCGAAGGGACCTTTTTGATCAAGGTGCTAATATTTCCATCCAGATATTGATATGCCCACCCAACTGCGTTTTCAGTTTTTTTTGAGCAACCATTTAAAATTTAGAATTTTTAAAATTGCTTTGAAATCTCACGGAATACGTTGCATTCGAAAGCAAAACCAATTATGTATTTAAGGGGGTAGTCAGGTAGAATCGACCATATTTTTAAATAATTTTTTTTCATACAAATTTTTATTCCACATTAACCATTTTTTATGTTATTGTACATAGTTTTGAGTACTGAAAACAATTTTTTTTATAAACTTTCATTTATATCCATTTTGCCATTTTGAAATCTGGCTGACACGATTTCTCCATTTTGGATGATCTGAAACATACCAAACAAATTTCATTTTGAAGTACAAATGAATGGCTCTCGTTTGAACTACAACGGTAAAAACTATTAATAAATAAACATTTAGTGCAATTGTAAAGTTTTTTCTCTTTTTTTGCTTGTTTTTTGTTAATAATTGCGTCATAACTTTGTTACATAGAAATAGACAATAATGATCGTAGTTCATGCGATAGCCAAACCTTTTCTGAAAATATAAAAAAAAGTTAAAGCAAATCGGTGCAGTAGATCGGCCGTAATCGTGTCAGCCAGCTCAAAACAACAGCATCTACTTCACGCGCCAGGTGTGCGATTCGAGCGCGCGAGCCCTTACAGCTAATCTCATTTTTAATCGCTTTCGGATACTATCCGAGGTAAAGGAAGGTTCCTACATGATTCCTAAGGGTTTAAATAGACCAAAACTTCAAAAAAAAATTTTCGATTTTTTTAATAAAATCTACCTGACTACCCCCTTAAGTAATTAAAGTCATCGTAGGATGCCAAGCAGTGATTGCAGAAGCAAACTATGAGCGCATGTAGCTTTGCTCAGCAAGTATCCTTTGTTTGGCACAGTAGTGTGGGGGGCGAAATGTTTTCTTGTCACACAAATGCAAAAAAAATACGAATATGTATGTATGTATGCAGTTTTGTGTTGAACTCATATTAGTGCGGTTCTATGGGGAAAGTCGTTTGAGCAAAATATTTTCTATTCCAACTATAGCCACGCTCTAATAAAATTCATAAACCTGTAACCCCCTTATACGTAAAGACTTATGTACATATACATATGTACAAATCCTACACATACATACATATGTAAACCTTCATACACGGAATTTCGTTTCGTCCAATTAAAGCCACTTTAGGCCCTGCTCAAAGTGCTATCCGCTCGCTTTGCATGCAGGTCCGCAGCTGCTTTTGTTTCTAATAAATTCCTATAGACCACAAAACACACAGCGCTCCATTTTTGACCGCAAATATTTCAAGTCCATTCCATGCTCCAGTCTCACGACGCGCACTCGCATACCTGCAAGTAACCTTGACCGGCCGCTGGCACGAAAAATGCTGACGCATATTGCAAAATCAAGCGAGCACCCAGTTAACAACAGCCCGACAATTCGCCCGACAGCCACACTTCCATTCAAACTTATGAAAATACCTATCCGAGTATTTCGAACATCCGACATTGCTAGCTGGCTCAATGCGCTTCCAAGCCGCCTGGCAACTCGTGCACCACAGGCGCCGTCAGCAACAACAACAAAACATCATCTTCCGGCACTCTTATTTACAGCATAACAGAAAACGACAACTTCCGGTAATGTATCCTGTTTTAACCACAAATATCCACAAGGGTTGCCACCTAGTGCGCCCGTTGGGGACTGCAGCCCCACTCGTGCGGTGCTGCGCCGGCCATCTGGCTTCGAGCGGAAGCTGGCAAGTGTGTTGCGGACATTCCGAAAACGATGTGTCGAGTGCGGAGCCGGGCGTACGGTTGTCAGGAATTCAGGTACGTGCGTTCATAGTTTTTTGGCCAAGTGTGAGTGGGCGCGCACAATGGTGATTGTTTATAGCCGGAGCAGCCGGAGGTTCTTAAAGGTAAATATCCGGGCTGACGGTGCGGTGCCTAATGTAGGGGAGGGGCAGCAGAACAGTGCCGACGCTGGGGACATGTAGATTGACTAGCGGTGTGTGTAATACGGCGGGTGTGAGGGAATTCCTTTATAGTCGATCGGATGTTCGGAGAATTTTTAGTTATTTAGCTGAAACCATGCCGAGGTACGTGTACTGGCTCACGTATTGTAAAAATTAGAAAATGTTGTAGTGGAGCAGAAGCAACTTAGCGCACTAAGTTATTTGTTAAAATATGTAAGCAAAATTAATACAAAATAAAATAAACAAGATGACGGCATTTTCATGTTCTAGTTATTCAAAACAAAGAAAGAAGTCAACTGTAAGGGGAATAAGTATTAGATTAGATTTATAAAGGGTGATAGATGTATGTTATACTGCAATCTGTTGTGATCTCCTTATGGCTCATAATGCTCAACTGCAGAACTTCTTTCAGGCCGATGCATTTTAAAAGTTTATAAATAACGGAGAGATCAAGTTTAGATAGTCGGCATTTTTCCAAGATATACTTGCCGGGCCATTGGTTTAAAATAGATTCTGGATATAAGCAGCGTTTAAGATGCACGAGATTCGGCCCTTATAGAGCAGAAAGATCATTATTGTCCTCTTAAAATTAGTAAGGACAAAACTCTTGTTCAGTAGAACTCGCTCAGAGATGTCGAGGACAGCGATGTGCGGACAATTCAAGCTTCTCCAGTAAGTGTCATGATTACATTTGTTTTTTGTACAACCAACTAAAATATGTAAGCAGTTTGCTTGTTGTTGTTAAACTATGGCAAATCTTTCCAGCTACATTGCTGTTTCCGGCTGTTTATGCTTGCAACGTGCACCGCTTCGAGTAGATTCGGCTGTGCAACAGGAGGGCAAAATTGCCATCCAAGCGCCTATCACTCGTTCCCCGTCCACATCAACTCACTAAACACTTTTCCATTTTACGTAATAATGCAATTCGTTATGTTCCATCAATATTGACCCCATTGTGCAGCCCATAGTCGCGCATGCCAAAGCGGGCGCGGGACGAGCAGCCAGCAACAGATACCCGCGCCACTTACTTCTCCACGACCAATATTTGCCTGGTCAGCAACAAGCGGCAGCAGCAGCGGCAGCGCCACCAACCGCGTGTTTGGTTTGTTCAGCTGGCTGCAGCTACGGGCACGGCCGGTTGTTGTTGTTCCTGGTCGGTCGGTAGGTGTTGGTATTGCGTCTAGCCATTGGCCATAAATAAAACCCAGCAGACAATTGAGTTTGCAAACTGCGCTTCTGCGGCCCTCCCGCCGCACCGGCGTTCTTCCATAGACGAGCGGCGCAACCAGCAGCAGCGACACTCGCAACGACGACCTATGTGGCCTCTCTGTGGCAACGCCATCGATGGCGGCGGCAAATAGCAAACAATAATGGACCCGTTTAATATTGTCCGCATTGGCTTTGTGAACAGGGCAATTTTAATGGGAGAACATTGCCCCCTCGCCCGCCGCCGTTGTAGGCTTTGATGCATGGGTGCACGGGGCTGCAGTCGCACTGGCGATGTCCGCCGGCGCGCTGTGCCGATGCATTTGTCCATTACGCAGGAAATTGCTACGCAGAGACGTCTTGTGGTGTTGAATGGGTGTAAATATTTGTGCAAGATTTTGTGTGTGCGGGATTATTGTATGTAAAGACAATATCCGGTGGTTGGCCTACAATGCGCTTGATTTGATTTTGCAATATTTTTACGTACTCATTTGAAAGGTCAAACTGAACAGGTCTATTGATTTTACTAAACCAATATACCAATACATTTTGTTATGTATGTACTGTTGAGATTAACGGTTTATGGATTATCTTGAAAGCATAATATAATGATTTTTAATATTTGCTTACGCAGCTCCTCTCCAAACTGCAATAAAATGCAGTCGTAGAAAGAAAAGAAAAAACGAAAGGGACGATTTCAGTAAAGCAACGTGAAGTTTCGCCATAAAGGACAATTGAACAAACCCCTCTCTGATCGCTGGCTTACCTACTTAATGGAGTCAAAACCGCTGGAGCTATAAATTCGAAACTTGATCAAAGGTTAGTGAGTGATGGATGCAAATTTAAAAAACATGTAAACAAATTGTGGGCAGCTCTTTAGCTATAATTATGAAATTACCAATTAATAATGAAAAAAATTCGGAACCCTCAGCAATTTTAAAAAATATTTACATATTTGCTTTAGAACGAAAGCTTTGGCGATGTGAATATTTTTGGTTGAAATCACAACTAATTAATGTTGATCATATCAAGTGTGTACGTATGTATGTACTATATATGTAAATAAACATGCGCAATTTACAACATTGAACAAACTTTATGCTCCCCCGCCTCTTTGATTGCAACTTTATAATGATCAAAATGACCCACAGGC
This sequence comes from Melieria crassipennis, assembly GCA_963668005.1. NCBI lineage: Eukaryota > Metazoa > Arthropoda > Insecta > Diptera > Ulidiidae > Melieria > Melieria crassipennis. The sequence goes on along the minus strand of OY764963.1, from coordinate 30,373,693 downwards.
ACATCAGATAAAACACATTAATCAACGCCAACACTTTTTTGCGCTAAGCCGAAAAGATAAATTGACCGTCCATTGTGGTGGCCAACAACGAGCCACTATGGCAATGAATGTTGCTATAGTTGAGGACTGCCATCGCTCAAGTGCCTAAAACTATGGGGCACGAAACAAAAACGCGAAATAACATAAGAAAGCAATTGCAAAATACTGCCTTTCACTCACTGCACTGCGCGCTCATTCTTTTCGTGCAGAAATCACCAGCATTATTATTCATGTGATGTTTTCGCTTAAACGCTCTGCCACGCCGACGTTCAAGTCCTTTTAAGGACAGTTGACATCTTTGTCAGCGCCAGCAGCAACAACACCAGCACCAGCATCAGCAACACTAGCGCCAGAGACAGCCGGCGTCGCGGCGATGTCGTTGTCTGCTCTTGGCCTTCAAGTCCTTTGATTTAATGAAAAGATAACCGCGGGTATAAATTTTATTGTCATTACCATTGTGCCACTTAAACATCCCGTCCGGCGCAACAACATTTCTCCGGAAACTCTGCTCAGACATGTCCCCATCGTTGATGTTGTTGTTGTTAATGCGCCACTCGCCCGAATCACGCTCAAAAGTCGTCCAAGCAATAATCAATTTCATGCTCAGAACGGTTTTCCACTTGCAGTCGCCGCACATTGTTTAATTTAACTTGTATGGCTCTGAATGTTTCCGCTTCCGTTGCCAATATTTTGGGCGTTAGTGTTGTTGGAGCTGCCAGTTGCTAGTTTTTCCACGCGCGCAGCATTAATTGCCAATTTAGATGCAAACCTATCTGCATGCCGATAAAACTGGCGTATCAAAAGAACGGCAATATGAGCGGATCCGTATCTGGGCGAGTGACTGTTTAGACTTTTGCGCAACTGAAATTCACTGTAATTGAATAATCAATTAATCAAAGTTAATTGCGTTGTCTCCAGTTAGGCTTCCCAACTATTAAAACGGTTTAGGGAGGACACAATTTGGCTTGAGGAGGACTTTATATGGGAACTACTTTGTTTCAGGAGGACATCAGATTCCGTCAATATTTTACCATGTTTTCAGAAAATGCAAGTGTAAAAAGAGAAAACCTAAAAGCACATGTAAATTTTAACTTTTTTTTTTTTTAACCACTTTAAAAAATAAAACAAAGCGCGACTGTAATCAACAATATCAAACAATATTTTCCATATCAACATCGAGATCACACAGTGCGTTTTTTAATACAATTTATATTATGTGCGCGTGACAAATGCCTTTTAATATATTTTGGTTTGAATTCTTAAGATTAACGAAAATAGACTTATTTTTAGCAAAGTTTGCATTCGTATTATCAGCAGGCACACAATTTTTTTTTATTTTTAAGTCTAGTGTTTTCAATGCGGCCTTAATCATGTTGAACATTCCAGCAGCTGACTCGAAATATTGGACATAAATTGGAAAAATTTTCCTCATTAATTGAATAAGTTGCAACACTTGAAAAAAAGAAAAAGAAGGACTTTTGGCCTTTGAGGAGCACGGAGGACATTTTCTGTTCAAGGAGGACTGTCCTCCTCAAAGGAGGACGGTTGGGAAGCATATCTCCAGTGCAGAGAGAAACGCGAAATTCCTTAAATTGGAATTTGTTCTACATGTGTTCCAAAAAAGACGTACAGAAAAAATGTCATACTGTCTCAATCAACACCGCCAAGCATTTCTTGTTTGCTCAAGATTGTCTCGAATATGATTCGATAACTACGATATTCTCAGCGTCAATCAGCGTTATCAGCCCGAATGAAATCTTGCGGCCTGGCATCTGCAACTGTAATTAAAGTCAGCCGCAAACAGCCAACAGTCACGGCAAGCCAAGACAGCTGGAAATAAGTTATTGAGGAAGTAAACGATCACTGATAGAGTCATCAGCGCGCAAGCACACGGCCGTTGATTTGAAATTAGCCAAAGTCCGGCGTGCCGCGCTGACTTCACCGGCTGGCAGCTGTAGCCTCCAAATAAATCGTTGGCATTGGCCAAGTTAAATAATGAAAATTTGTAATTGCAACTCCTGGCCGCAGCGCAACTATCGGCGAGCACCACTCAATGTTGGTGTTGCCACCTGTTGTTGCTCTGTGCATGCGTTTCGCATTGATTGGCAAAATGTAAAATTGAAGGGGCGCAACCGTGCAAATAGCTTTCGCCAAAGCGGTCGCCACAACGGCAGCAACAAATGCGACTCATATTAGTAGAACTTGTCTGACAATTACAAAGTTGCAGCGTTGCCTTTGAGATGCTATCTGGCAATGCCTAACAAATCACGCCCGCCGTAATTGTTTTGGGAAAAGTGGGCGTTTGTGTGTGTACAGACAATCTCTGCGCTGTCGCATGGGGCCATTTCACCAGTCCGACTTGTGGCTTGCGTAAATAAGCAATTAAGTGCGCTAATAACTCAGTACAAAGCTAGCATCTAGCGTATTCAGCTGAAAGATTGATCAACTGACGCAACTTCACAACTTCACGCAACTATCTGAAAGATTTGAGATGTCCACGAAAGTTTGGGCAAATAATCACAATGTCACAATTAAACCGAATAATTGGTCGGACACTTGTTTTTACCAATGTTGCCATTCATATACTACTGTGTACAAAGAATACCCGGAATTCTTCGATTATCGTGGTGTTGTGCATTATGAGTTCCTTCCGCCGGGCCAAACTGTCAACAATTACTTGATATATATTTGATATTACTTGAGCGTTATGCGTCGTTTGCGTGAAGCTATTCGCAAAAAGAGGCCGAATTTATGGAGAGACAACTCTTGGTTTTTGCATCACGATAATGCACCATCTCACACGGCATTGGTTCTTCGTGAGCATTTCGCCAACTCATATCGTTCCACAGCCACCGTATTCGCCGGATTTAGCTCCTTGTGACTTCTGGCTATTCTCCAAACTCAAAAGACCACTTCGAGGACACCGTTTTGAATCGATTGAAGAGATTCAACGTGAATCGCCGCGCGCATTGAAGGCCATACCGGAAGGTGACTATTTGGCATGCTTCGAAGATTGGAAAGTCCGTTGGCATAAGTGCATTGCATCGGGGGGGGGGACTACTTTGAAGGCGATTAAATTGATTTGGAAGAATAAATAAAGTTTTTTGAATTATAAACAAATTCCGGTTATTCTTTGTACACATAGTACTTTGTTAATAAATACAATTAGATGCACATTCGCTTAGTGAAGTGTCAAAGGGAACAAATGTGTGGACATCGTATTCGGCAGCACGAAGGAACGAGCGAGCAAATACTAATTGATGAACGAAAGGAAAGGAGTCGAAACAGCGGGGAAGAAACCAAGGAGCAGGAGCCGCAGCGGCATCGGCAGCGGCAGCGCTTTCTCAATTTGATAACAAACGTATTTCTCAAATCACTTTCAAACGTTCGTTTGAATTTCGTGAATTTCATCGCGTGTGCATTGCCGGATAGTTCAAACTAAAAATTTTGAATTTTATAAAATACAAAATGAATAAGAAAATAATACCAAAAAAATTAAACGCGAATGCGAAGACATTGTTAGTTTAAAGCTCCAAGTGTCGAGAAAAGATTGTGCAAAAAAAAGGTTAGTTAGTTGTGGACGCAGAAAACGAATGTTCGGTTTCGGCCCAAATCGGTTTCGGATCGGTTTTAGTTTCGGCCAAAAAATGCCCAAACGGCCGAAACCGAAACTTTCTAGAATATTTTTTACATTTTATTGTGTAACGAGTGAACAGCTACTTAGTTAGTGCAGCCGAGCAGATATATAGTGAAATTTAGATGGAGGAGTAATTTAGATGCCAAGAATGTAAATAAACTTATTTTTTTCGCGTATAATATTAAATTATTTAATTTTGAATATTAGCGAGTACAAAAGGGTGATTGTTTTATGTTTATGTTTTAAAAAATACACTGCAGAGCATAACTATGGACGCACCCACATTTTTCCGTTTCTGAGCAATTACAACTTTTTGAGAAAAATTAATGATGCAAGCCAAGTGTTTGTCTCGTTGCTTTTGTGAACAGAGGCATTATCTTGTTGAAAAAATAGTCCACTTCGCCGATATCGGTTAAAAAATCGTAGCAGAGTGTAGTGTACTATGCCGAATTCATTCGCGTACTAGGAAAAGCCAGCTCCAACATACCGTTCCCACAAAATGCTCCCCACACCATTAAGGAATCCCCACCGAAGTTTCTTTTAGAAAAATATCGCGGTTCTTTGCGTAAATCCCTCTAGTAAGAGTTAAATCCATCTGGACCGTCAAGGTTGAACTTCTTTTGATCGGAGAATATTACGTGCAAGAAAAATTCATGCCAATAGGGGCGTGCCAATAATCGGGGCATATTTTTCAATTTCTGCCGGGAAATGTTCGGAGACTCCTTTAACACCCTGTTCACTGTCCAACGAGACACATTAACTCCACAATCTCTTCCAATTTGCTCAGCTGTTCTCATAGAGTTACTAGCGGCAGCAATTACACGACGTTTATCCCGTTCAGAAATCTTTGGTTTTCTTCCTCCTTTTATGTTTGTGCCATAATTGGTTGTATCTTTTAAAAACGATCGCACTACTTTGTCCGATCGCTTCAATTTTCGACGATTTCGACGAAGTCCAACACTTTCCTCGCGAAAAGCTAAAATTTTGCCTTTTTCGATTTCCGACAAGTACGAACCACGCGGCATTTTGAAATAAATAATGTGGAAATCAATCAAAAAAATTCAAAAAAGTACCGCTACTTCGTGACTTACTCGATCAACAAACTAAATAACTCACATTTGGGGCATTCCACGCGAAGCGGACAGGTAAAAAAACTCGATGTTTCCGATTTCAGTAATATTTGAGTATGTTCTACCTATACGTATTATTGATACGTGTACCAAATATTTTTGTGATATAATGACTAGTTAAAAAGTTATGGGACTTTGAAGTTTTCGACAACCGGTTGGCATGAAGTACTTCAAAGCCGATTATGGAGTCATAAAATTATATATTAAAATAATTAAACCACTGGATTTCTTACTTCATTTACTGAGCTTTTTAATTGTATTTTTGGAAAAGAAAAAAAAAATTTTTTTCGTAAAAAAAAACCTATTAATTTTTATTTCTTGATTTTCACTAAGTTCGACCATTTCGTTTTTTTTTATTTTTTTTATATAAATTGCTAATATTGTATAGAACATTGGTGCCAACTTTTATAATGGGCGTGGAAGTGGATTAGGAGCTAGACTGAAAATACTGCCGAAGGGTGGCGTCAAGCACACAGTTTCACTAAACGCGCACAAGCGGCGGGCATCAGGCATCATCGAGTTTTTTTACCTGTCCGCTTCGCGTGGAATGCCCCATTTTTCAGTGCGTCTATAGTTATGCACCAGCCAAACACAAAAGCCTAAAGTAAATAACTTTTAAAGCTCTTTCACCCTGCATCATTAGATTTTTCTCAAAAATTTGTAATTGCTCAGAAACGGAAAAATGTGGGTGCGTCTATAGTTATGCTCTGCAGTGTATGAATGAATTGTTTTTATTAATAAGTATTTATTTTTTATGTTGTTTGTTTGTTTGCTCTTTATTACTCTTAAAGTAAAATTTGTTTGTTGAAAAATTGTGATTTTGATGCTTGATGTGGTGATTTTTATTTCAACTAGAAAGTTTCGGTTTCGGCTGAATATTAAAAAAAAAATCGAAATTCGGTTTCGGGCCAAAAAAGTGGTTTCTGTCGGACACTACTATACTTTACTATACTATAGAGAAACTAAACGTACAGGACATAAATAATTGAAATTGAAAATGTAGGTTATGGGAGCTGCAAAGTAACTGTTAAAAGTGCCGCTGCTGCAATATCTCGTTTTTCCTATTTTATTTTGAATGATAAAAACAATTCGAGCTCCAAATTGCAAAATGCAACCATGCTCTTTGGGAGATCCAAATTGCTTGTCATTGCTTGCTGTCATTTAAATTGGCGTACCGTTAGTTTACCTTGTTTATTGTATGTATCATGCAATCAATTCACCACATTTTACAACAGCACGACTCACACAAAAATAGAAACAACAAATCAACAATAGCTCATTCGCCCACAATTACAAGCAAAAACAATCGCTAACCTATAAAACTTTTCATTACAGAAATATTGCTAATTAGTTAGATAGTGATTAGTTAAAATCAAAATCGAGTCTTAGGACAAAACGACAACCGTTTTTGAGTAGTTCCGGTGCACCATTTTCCCCAATTCTTCTTTTACTTGGTTGGTTGGATGTCGTAAGTCATTTGAAAGAGCAAATAAGTGCATTTATTTTGAAAAATGCTTAATTTAATAAAAATAATAATTATAAACTATAATAGTATGAAAATTTTATACTTCCTTTCCATTTGCAATTCCATTTTAAATGTACCCTTTTTAAAGTAATGTCAATATTTATTTCAATAAGCTATAAGAAAGGAAAGTATTAAAGAATGAAAAAGAAGAAAAAGTAGTAAATACAATTGTTTTTAGATATCAAGAAAGCCGTTTGTGTTTTAAATTATATCAATTAATTAATTTTAAATTAAATTGATATTAATACATTTTTCAAAGCTTTTGATTGATTTGAATTCAATTATAAAAATAAATAGTAGATAAGTAAAAGCAAAAATAATAAAAATGTTATCGATTTTTAACCCAGCCGATAACAATAGTCCTGATGCCCAGCCGACTTTTCCACTAGTTGGCGTTTGACATTGGCTAGCGACATTTTCAATAACACAATTTGTACACTTGGTTATTCCGACCGCCAGAAGCAGCAGACGGAGCGCTCCACCTGTTCCATTTGGTGCAGATGCCGGCGGCGACAGTCGCCAGTGTCTGGGATTCGGCTCATAAGTCAGTGTCTTATTAAATGCAATTTTACATGGGTTTTTGAAGATTCCCGATTTCGTTGCGTCGACTACTTGGATCTTCGCGGCCGTGTTGCATGTTCCGCAACCGTAACGCGAATAATTTATGTGTTTTTCACATGCGCCGCCAGTCTGGCATTTTGTTTTTGCGGCTGTGCGTTGCGCGGAATGCCCTCTTCCAGGGCAAGAATGCGCCGCAAATTTGCTTTGATCTGCGCGGCTGGCACTGGCACTAGCGGCCGAAGCGTTGAAGGACGAAAGTCGACACAATGCAGCTGCAGCCGGAAAATCCGCCGGCAATGACATTCGCTAATTTACCACATTGCATACTACAAAGGCGACAGCGAAAGCGAAATTATGCAAAGTAACGGCGGGGTCGGTCGCGACGGCAATAAATCTGAACGCTGATTGAAGCAGCGCGACACTGCGGCAATCTTGTGAGAAGTTCCGCCTCTTTGGTCTCCGAAGTGCTTGTTGGCTGCATTTGACAGGAACGCAAATCGCCTGCCATTACTGCTCGAAATTGCGGCCGTAATGCGCCGCCAACTGCCGAAATGCGTTAAACAAATCGCCGAAAATGCCATCAGACGCAGTCAGCGTCCAGTGGTGGGCGACCGCCACCCACTGCTTGCATTTCGGCAAGCAAGTGGCAAGTCACGCCGTAAACAGTCCGAAGTTTGACCACGAACTGGGTCACGCTTGTTGCTGTGTCCAAGTGTGCCAAAGCCGCAATGTTCATGCTTTGCTTTGAAGGTCTTCCCCTCTCGCCAACGGTTTTCTTCCATTGATTTGCAACAAATTTAATGCTCATATGGCCCTTTGGCTATTCATGTGCCACACGTCAATGCACAGTGGTGGTCAGAGAATAAAAACTTCTGAATTCGAAGGGGTTTTTAAACCAAGTCTTTGTGATTATCCTAGAATGATGTGACGAAAAAGATTTCGTTTTGGTTTCGTAAAGTAATTTATACAGAATTTTGAGTAAAAACTAAGCCAATTCCATTAGTTTGATTACTTGCAAGTAAAAACTTGTTTTCAATGGCAATAATGATATCGTTATTAGTGCATTGATTCTCTTAATTAAATTAAAGCGTTTAATTTTTTTTAATTGGCTATTTGCCAAGTCCAATTTCACTTTCAAGAATGTCAAAATCGAATAAGTGAACGTTATATTTTTGTTTTTGATTTTGCAGTTTTAATTTACTATACATGAGCTCTTTATTTTTGTCTCACATGACATAGCACAGCAATTTTACGTCAGTGGGTAAATTTAACAGAAATTTTTTTACTACAAAATAGCGTAGAACTAATTACAAGTTCATACAGATTAACAGAAATAGTTAAAATAATATACATGCGTACAATTTGTGTTCCCTATTTGAAAATTTGTGTTCAGATGTTGGAGTTTTCATTACCCATGCAGTGCTTTTCAATCGGTTTATTGATATTCAAATTTGACCGCCTCTCCGTAATACTGTAACCACTGTATCACAATTTCAGCTTTTTAGTGATTAATTACTGTTGCCACAATGTGGTGTCGCTGTTGTATGCAACATTTTGTAGAATGAATAGAAAAATATTTTAGGAGTAAACGTCGAATATTAAACACTTTCGTAACGTTTGCTCTAAAGTTAAACGTGCGAAGCCAGCCAAAGAATTTTAACTGCGAAGGATGTCGGTGCTTTGCCGCAAAAGAGACTAAATTAAAATCCAACTAATTTGCATTTAAAAGAAAAAATCTAAATCGCGGACGGTGGACAATGACAAACTTTTATCTCTGTGAAACTTCAGCCAAGTTAATCTCGGCTCACTTTGGCCAGATGGAGGCATGTGTTGTGACCGCCGCTGTGCATGCCTAAGCATTGCAGCGCAGTGGGCAGCTGGGAAGTGGGAAGTCGCACTTGAGTAGGTTGTAAACATGCAGAACATGCTGATGACGGCGATGACCGCTCTGCTCCCGCTGGAGCCGGCGTGAAGAAGTCACCACAGCAAAAAGGCAACGACTAAGTTTCACGGAGCTGTGCGCACTTGACGCTTGATTAAAGCTTCAGCTGCAGTCGCCACTGCAGCTGCCTGTTGTCGCGCTCTATAGCTGCACGCGATGGGCGCCAGAATGCGCGCATAGATCCAAGGAGACCCAGTGAGTCTCCCCCCTTCCCCCTCCCCAGCTCGAGCAGCAACTCTTTTGCGCTCATTTAAATTTTCATTTGTTCTGCTGTCGTCGTCGATGCTTGTCGCGGCTTCTTTCCAATTTTAAGCAATTTCCCCATTTATACATTGTTCTTGTCGTCGTCTTTTTCGTCTTCCTCAACTTTGGACTGCAGTCTTGTTGTATTTGTTTTTGTACGTGCCGCGGCGCTGTGTTATGGTGTGTCTGGCCCAGGCTGCGTGGTGTGTGCGTCGCGTCACGCCGCGCGCCGACCGCATGTTGGCACATTTCCAACAAGTGTCATCCGCCACACACATTTTTCCCATTTTTGCTGTGCGCCAGCAAAAAACGCAGCGCCCGATTGGCGGCGCGGAAAGTGCCGAAAGCCGTAAGGAAGTTCCAGCGGAGCTTCCATTCGACTTACTTTGGCTTCTGGTTTTAAACATGCAAATTTCTGCTGACTGCTGCCGGCCGCTCTGCCAGCCAACTTCTGTGTTTTATTCGCCTTCATGTGAACGCTTCGTTGCCACAGTAAAATAGTTTCGATGGTGCAGCAGCCGATGTGCGCTGTATGGTAGTTGTTGTTGTAAGGTTATTATACTGAGGCAGGTCTCAGCGCCCACTGTACTATAAGTCGCGCCTATCATGCACTGTACGTGCAGTTAATTCGTTCGGACAGTCACTTCACTCTTCCATAAGCGATGACACGGACATACGGAATATACTATATACATACATACATACATAATAGGGATTGCAATCCCGGACCAGTTTTGCATTCCTGGGATTTTCGAGACTGAAAGTCTCAATCCCGGAATCCCGGGATTTTTCTCGAGATGGCATATATTATTTTAAAGAACTAAATCATACGTCTTTTTCAATCAAATAAATTTTATTTTCGCATTAAATACAATTCTGTGCTTTAAAACTAAGAACAAAATATTTATCACTAATAACATCAAAATGCATTTAGTTGCCAAACTACCTGGCTGATGATAAGCATTTCCCTAGCTTAACACTAGAATGCCCAAGGTAGTCATTTTGACTACATTGAGGTCTTTTATTGTAAATAACTTTTGTTGCATCGCTTTCTAAAAAAATATCTTACGTGCCTTTTATTAATTCTTAAAGCTAAATGGAATAAATAAATTAAAAATTTTGTAAACAAATTTTTTACCCCAATTTTGCAAAATTTACCTTAAATGCCCAAAAGTAGTGATTTTGACTACCTATATACAATTTTCACCAAATCTTACTGATAAATAGACAAATATGCATCTTCAATTGCAAAATATGAAAATGTTATATAATTGCAAACATTTAAAAAAAATAATATCATAGTAGGCTGTGACAATTCCCAAGTTTTTCAATTCAAAATTCACTCATAAAATTCATTCACAAATTCCAATTCCAAAAATTCGATTTGGAAATTTTGTCCAAGGTTTCCGCCATTTCAAAATAAGTCAAATTCGGTGTGAGTAATATCAATAATTCAAGTTTCCCTATAGCTTTAAACCTTAAATGAAACTTTTATGTCAGATGTTTCTTATTACAGCCTTTTGCATGTGTATTGTGAATGTGACATTCCACACTGGTGCACACAAGAGTTAAACTTGCAAGTTTTCTAAATTTCTGTTTGTTTACTTTTTCGGATGGTTTCATTTTTAAGAGCAAAAGCTCGCGAAACGTATTCAAACGTCACAGGCAGTATACAATTTATTTTTTGTATGCAATAAGTAGGTTTGCCTTTATCGAAATTAGGGTGACAAAAGTAGAAAGTAAACTATTTTTATGTTTTGATAAAATCCGATCCCGGGATTTTTCGGGACTGAAATTGTCCAGAATCCCGGGACTCGGGATCTTCGAATTGCAATCCCTAATACATAACTTTACTTATCTGACGATTATTCACATTCGTTTACAATTCTAAATGGAGCTTGGAGCTATGTAGACTGTCTTTAAAAATGCAAGTATTTTCTTGTCTAAATATTTTATCCGCCCTAATAAAAGGGTGAGGCAGAAAAACATTTTGTGCTGATTCGTTTCTTCTAAACCTTATAGAAAGCACATATTTTTATGGCATTTAATTTCAACGATAGTCCCTGCCACTTTCGTCTACGTTTAATATTTTACAAATGTTAATTTTTAAAAGTATTTTATGTTATGTTATTGTTATGTTTTTAATAAAAACCCCATCTTCATATATGCTTTATTATAAAACATCTTTAAATTTTGAAGAAGTCCGTTTTAACCAAAATATTTTATCCGACTGCACTTTAATTTGTTCCATTGATAAAATTCAAAAAATGTACCGTCCTAGAATTTAAAGGTTTTGATGTCATTTGAAAGGTAAAACTCCAACTTAGAAAACTCCAAAAAATCTGTGCGAAAAACCGCTCAAAGTCGGAACTTTTCACAAAAAAATTTAAACACATGTGTTCTGTTTTTTAGTCTATTGATTAAAAAAAAATCGTAAAAATACATGGTTAGCAAGAAGTTGCTAAAACTTTCAATATAAATTAAGAATTGTGGGCATTTTCGCTTTAAATTTTTTCTTAAAATTTGTCAAGTTGGGATTCCAGTTCACTTTTCATTTAGAATATTTTTCAAAATGAAAACCTGAAATTAGCAAAACTTAGAGGAAAATATCTAACAAGTATGTGAAAGTAAGTTCTGGATTTTTGTGTATTTAAAGAAGCATTCATTCTTTGTTGAATAATGTAAACACACCCTCTAAAATGTTCCGATCTCAGAAAATAATTCAATTTGAAAAGTGGGCTACACACCTATTTTTCGACAAAATATATTTTATTCATCCCTGAAATTATGCAACAAAAAAAACTGCACAAAAAAGAAAAAAAACTGCACAAATGCAAAATATACTAAATACATCTATTATTATAATTTTTATTGCAAAACTAAAACAAACATAAAACCATTTCTGTTACTTGTTGCAATTATCAATGTTGACGTATGTAACTGATTAAATGTAAAATCTGAAAAATGTAGCCAAAACATTTGTTGCTATAGCTCACCAAAAATGACGAAAATTGCAAATTTAAGTCTCAGGCATTGCCAAACTACAAAAGTTTAAGAAAAACGAAATGGAGATTTCAATTCAGCAGACCATGATTAAATATTGTACCGAATTTTATTTAGAACAGACCATTCCTTTCAATTTTGTGCAGCGGTTGTATGGAGTTGAATCACTGTGGACTTCCGCAAAATTTTTCCCATGACATTATAAATAAGTTATCTAGAGCGATGTACACAAAGTTTAGAAAATTGTTATCAAATGCCTTTTTTATAAACAAATTAAGGTCGAAATTTTCATAGATTTCTAATACAGATTTTTTCAAATTTTTAATAATCCTGTGAACCGTTTTACGTTTTCTTGCCAAAAGGTGTTACTAGCGTCTCGGTAGGCAATTGAATAGCAGAGACTTCTCTCTTCGCTTATTCTGCTCGTGCTCCTTTATGGCACAGAAGCATGAACATTGACGTGCAACGACACAGCGATCCTTGTTTTGTTCGTATTGCCAATGACTATCGAATACAAACCATGGACGCAGCGCAACTTGACCATGTCTGCCGTATGGACGATGAAACTCCGGCGAAAAAGCTATTCGATGCGGTAGTTGAAGGTCGACGGCGAAGCGGGAGGCCGTGTCCCCGGTGGAAGGACCAAGTTGAGGAGGCCCTATCATCTCTTGGTGTGAAGAGGCGCCTGGAGAGAGCTTTTGCGGCAAGCCGTAACCGGTTACGGGTTGTTATGGCCAATGGAGTAAGTGATCCGTGAACATTAATGTACACAATTTATTTTTTCATTAAAAAACACAAACATCTACATACATTGATACGGCAGCCGTGCCGAGTACAAAAAGAATTGATCACAAAAATTAGGTTATATTTACTGGTACATCAATTTCCTTTCATCGATAATAATCCCTAAATGGAGTGGGTCATCAATGACACATCCTTATGTCACGGGAAAGTTAGAAAGGAAACACTCTTGCCAGGAAAATTCAATTAGTTATAACCACGGAATATGGCGGTCCTTATAAAAGTTACAAATCGTTAGAATCTCTTAACTACTTATCTCGAACAGAGATACTACGCTTTTGCCAAGCGCAAATCGGGGGTGATGTGGCAACACTTTTACACAAATCATTACAGTAATGGACATTTCGCTGTGTGCAGCTCGCTCCAGCGCACCCTTTAGCCTTTTTCATAATTTATGAGCTCGCGGTTGCCGTACATAAATTTCAGCTGCTGCCGCTGCAGTTAGCCTCCAGTTGAATTTTGATGAATTTATGCTGTGAACGCCAACACTTTACGTTGACATCTCGTTGAATTTAAGCGTTTATGGAAATGTGCTGGCGGCACCTGTCGGACGGCTGACCATACGTGGCGCTGGAAAAAGTGCACTCGACTTTTTTTATTAGTGGACAAGGCTTGCGGCAAATGAATTTGTGTCGGCGCTGTTCGAGCGAGCACCGAATCTTTTTATTGCAACATTGCTTTTTTTTGTCATTTTAGGCAAACAACCATTGCAGCCAATTAAAAACAACAACAACATATGGAGCTATGTGTGGAGATGGTCGGACTAGTGGTCAGTATATATATATATATATACATATCTATATAGTATGTCGTTAAATTAATTGGCAGCGATAGTAGATTCGACTGCGTTCGACTAGCACAGTGGAGCGCACTGCACTTGGCCGCTGGTAAATGTTGTGGAGCTGCCAGCGCAAATGGGAAGAGACATGCAACAGCGCCGCTGTCACCTGAAGCCGATTAGGATCAAGGTGAGGATTTTTCGTATTCCAACGAAAAAGCCTTGAATTTACCATGCAGACGCTACAACTACAACAACGGCAGCAACAATGTGCGCTGCAGAAGGCGCTTCGTCGACATCGCACGACGATTGCACAGCCGCACAGTGTTGTCGGTTCATATAAGTACAGTGAATTTCCTCATAACCGGACACTCAACGTCGCAGTGTTTTTGTCCGGTTATGGGAGATGTCCGCTTATGGGGGCGGGGTGCAAAAAATTAGTTCAAATTGTAAGTATCCCAGTGTTTATTTAATATTTATTACATTGTACAAGTCGTTAAATTTTAGTACTGTTTTGGTCGAGAAAATTTTGTAATGGTTGATTGCCTAAACCGATGGCGTACACAGGCGGGGTAATCTTGTCCGTTCATGAGAGATTTTTTAATCAAAATGATTTGAAATGTAGTCCGCGTCCGGTTATTAGAGCGTCTGGTTATTGAAATGATATTCGTATGGAAAACTTAATGAAATAGCTGTCTGCGAAATTTTTCCGGCTATTGAAGCTGCCCGGTTATAAGGACTGTCCGTAATGAGGAATTTCACTCTAGTGAGTGACCGAAATTATTTAGAGTGGTCGTTTTTTGATGAAATTTTGCACAGATGAGTTTTAGCAGCAGCAGTGTGGAACCCACCAATACCGAGCGGCCAGTGAGAAATTCCGGTGCATTCTGAATGCATGGCCGGGTCCCAGGACAGACAAGACCACAACGTTAGCGCGCCTACATGGAGCGCAGCAAATATTGACCGGAACAGCCGCCGTGCTGTCAAACCTACATTTCCATCTGGCCTTAAGCCAAAAATCAGTTATTTATTGTTATTTTTACTTCAAACTTTTTTCAACTGTTTTTTATATACAGCAATATACAATTCTAATTTTGTATTGTTATATTTTGTAATAAATACAAGTATAGTATTTTTCATCATAATTTGAGGTGCGCTTCACCACTGTAACGCCATTCAATTCGTTTGAATTACTGAAAACCAGCAGCATGATATAACACTGGCTAAACATGCAATTTGACACTTCTGTTACCTTAGGATAATTTTCGATGAGAAATAACTTTAAACTCAATTAAACTCAACTTAATATAATAGGGGTACCAGTTAATTCGGTTCCCTGGTTTTTGTGCAATCGAGTAACTGTAAAAATTTTACCTAAAGGTGATGTTACGACCCATAGTATGACCCACACATCTCAATGAGCCCTGAAACTATGAATTCCTCAGAATCGAAACCCAGTAGTAGTAAAACTGTATGTTTGTTATGTGAAGTCTTGATTGAAGAAGCTTTCAATATAAATAATACGTACAGTAAGTCTTCCAGCAAGTAATAAGTTTCTACAATTTCCCGAAAGAAGTTTGGGCAAGCTGGATCAACTTTCTAGAACATATTCCTGTCAACGTTGCTGTAACTAACAACTCTATTGACCCCTTTGACATAACTGCATATGCGGTGTATACGGTGTATAGATATATACTCAGTAAAGGGGAACGATGGGGCCACTCTGGGCCAACCGAATATATTAATTTTCTTGTGGAAAACATTGAATAGTTTTAATGTATATACATACATATACTTGTTGGTTTTGACTGGCTTACTGATTGACTGTAAGTCAGTTGACTACCCAACCCAAATCGCTGAAACATGACAAACAAACTACAAACATGAAATTTGATTTGATATGCTTTTGAGATGCTTAAATCCACTTTAAAGTATATTATTTCAGTTAAGATTTTGGGTAATCTTTGATGAATTCGCACACAGTGTTGATAGAATCTGCGTGTACAATTCAGGAACTGTGCCACGAGATAAACAATCATCACCATGGACTTGGTTCATCAACTGAAATTAGTAAAAGTTTTACTAAAACTTGATATTGGCTCTTTGTTCGATGCTCGTTTTTGTTTTACTGAAATAATAAAGCCGCTTTCAGTCAGCCAAATATCGTGAAATTTGGACTGAAAATCAGAAGAAATGTAAATTTCCAATGCACTAAACCAAATATAGGTGGCGCTGCCACAAAATGCCCTATTTGATAAGTGCATTTTTTTTGGAAATCACGTAATACTAGATTAGCTAAAAAAAATTTCAGCTTTGCATTTCAGTCTTCGATTTAACGAAATCTTTGCATATATTTAGTTCTTTACACTTCTAAGTGGTTTGAGCGATCAGTGCTTCAATTTTAGTTTCACATAACTTTTCATTGTCTTTCATTTGTGTTCAAATTTCTCCTTAGGAAGCCTATATTTTCTATATAACTCCACGTTTTTCTTTGAAAGCCTAAACACATTTTTTAAGTAAATTCTTTTTTTTTATATTTTTTATTTTTAAATATATAATATTGCAGAAGGCTGTTTTGTTTCGCCGCAGTTTGGTTTTCATACGGTTTTTATAAACCGCCAAACCTTCTAAACCGCTATCGAACAACATTTCCGAAACTCGAGTTTTTAAGTTTGATAAACCAATCCGATTTTTCAAGTGCGGCATATTTTAAATCCAAAAATATTTAAAATAAATTCGAAAGGCGAATCGCAGAGCAGCATAAGTTTACATAAATTCGAGTTATTTTGCTTTCGAATTGAATCACACAGTAAGCCCCAACAGTATTGGCCACAACCAGGGTTCGTAGCACAGTCAAATTTTGCCGATGTTAGCCATCAATCTAGCCGAGGCCTACGTAGCTATTTCGAACACGGCTTCAATGTGTGTCGCTTTATTTAATCTAGGGTCCATCATCATTCCGTCAAGGCCCGTCGTGGTTAAAAAATTCTATTATCCAAGGACGACTCCTAAATACGTATCGCGGCAAATAATAATGACTCGTCCCACTGAGCGATTTTCTTTAATATCAACAAAACATAAAAGTACATACATAATAAAAATGTACGTCTCAAAACTCAAATCCAAATCTTAACACGGTTTAAGAGGTAAAACTCCAGCTTTCCGCCGAGAAAAGGCATAACTTTGATGATTTATTTTGGGACTATCATAAAGAGAAGAGAAAGCAATCCTTTTCAGAGGGTTATTGCTTTGAATAATGGAAAAAATTGTTATTATCATTTTAATGCACAATATCCGCTACCAAACCCTAAAACATTAAAAATTTAAATGAAATGGAAATGGTGTAATATTTTTAAATATGAATCGATTTTTGGCGTTTTTGTTTACAAAAACAGAAGTTTATATTTAATTAACACTCGATTGCTCAAACCCGTATCTTTCGCGTTAAGTTTACTTTTAGTTTTGCCAACTCCACCACACGGCCACCGTCAGTTCCAAATGTTCCATACGCCAGGCCGTGTAGACATGTCCATATATGTGCCTTATGTATGTACATAGATATGTATCTGTGCATTTCTACGCATGCACCTATGTACATACATATGTGTATATATTCATATAGAATTTATTTTATTTCTGCCGTTTGAACAGTGACTGCGGCTGCTTCTATTTTGATAGTTATTGTTGTAGTTGTCCAACTAATCCTTTTTCATGCGATGTAATACACATTTGACCATTTTTTATATACAATATCAAATAAAAACATTTTTTTATTGCGAGCACAGCAGATTCACAATTTTGCTCGCTCCTCTTGCCTGCGTCTGTCACATTTGTGCGCCGCTTGGCAAAATAAAAAATCAAAGAAGTAATTTCTATGGATTTGTTACAGCAAACAAGTTCACTTTAGTGTGGCCTGGCAAAAGCCTTGAACGATCGGCGGTAGGACGACGGAAAAAATATGAAAGTATAAATTCATGACGTGCACACAACTTAACTAAAATATGCAACCGAACACGCACACCGAATGCGGAACAGTCATTGTCTGGGCTCGCCATGATCCGCAAATCGAGCATCAGGGAATGAGCCAGTGGAACGGCCGCCCATAGTTAGAACGCTTGATTGCGTGTCAGAAAGTCGCGGTTCGAGTCTTCCGGAGAAACTTAAGACTTTTTCTCGGAATCGGTCTGTCAAACCAGATATGTGCATATTTGTTCGTATGATAAAATATTACTGAAATCTGAATAGCTTTCACATTTGTATCATAAGATCGCCGATGGGTACCCAGTAAACAAAGAAATCATATACAAACATTATTTTTTATAATAAAAACACAACATAAATTTTTGTACAAATAAAAAAATACATATTATACATTCATTGCTACACAAAGTATTTGTCGTAAATACAATAAAAGAATCTTTGCTTCGATTCTTTTCAATTTCGAATTCAATTCTTTTCAATTTCGAATTCAATTATTCGTTTTCCCCAGGGACTTAACTATTATAAGTTTTTTAAGAAATTAATTGCAATGTAACTATTACAATGCAACATAAATTTTATTTCTTGATTATAATTATTATTTGCGACAATTAATTTTTACGTTGCATAAAACTGTTATGAGAAATAGATATTTTTTTCATTCTGGATAATTATTATTTTTGGATTTTTTTTGTTTACGTTGCATCATAACTTTTATTTATGACTTTTTTATTTACGTTACCGATAACTATTATTTTGAGAACATTTTTTTTACGTTGCTTCATAACTTTTATTTATGATTTTTATTTATTTACGTTACCGATAACTATTATTTGAAAGAAAATTTTTTTTACGTTGCCTCATAACTTTTATGAAAGAAATTTTTTTAATTTACGTTGCTATCCCACATTTTGAGTATGAATTGATTTTTAATTGTTTAGTTGTTGGTGGAAATAAGGTTTCTGCAGTTAATTTGCGTTTGTCAATTTAAAACAATTAAAACTTAATTCATATCCAAAATGTAGTAATTCAACGTAAACAATTTTGTTTTCAAAATAATAGTTATCGGCAACGTATATGAAAAAAAATCATAAATATAAGTTATGAAGCAACGTAAAAAAAATTCTCAAAATAATAGTTATCGGTAACGAAAATTAAAAAAGTCATAAATAAAAGTTATGAAGCAATGTAAAAAACAAAAATCCCAAAACAATAATTACACTGTGCAAGTCCAAAATTTAGACATGGGGGGGATCTACTGGGTGAGTTTCCTATAGGTATACTGAGTTGAGATCCACCAGCCGTTTGGTAAGATTGGCTCTAGTTTATGAGAAATCCGACTTTGAAGTTCGTCGAGTTCGTCGCTTAAGTCTTCGAACATATAAATGCTAATAGGTCCTAAATCGTTGCGAATATCGCTTTACTGTCTTCGGCAAGTTTGTAGATATTTTAACGCCCAACAAATTTGCTTAAGACACCAATGCAAAAAAACCACATTCAAACTGTGTAATTGCGATATGTGCATTTTTTGGCGCAGCGCATCGTGGCGTATGAGTGTTATTTATGTGTAACTAGTAGGGCCCTGCGGCTTTGCACGCAAGCTTGAAGTCAATGGGCCCCATAAATCAAGTTTCTTCATACTACACTCTATGGACGATGCCACGCCTCTTTTATGTAATGCCCAATCCATTCTTCCAGTCGAAGGGTGTGACCCGGTTTCATTGATATGTGACTTTCAGTTCCTAAGTTACTTCAGTCACAAAAAATATGCCTTGTTCAACGTCCATAAAATTTTGCCAGTAGTTAGAATGACACATCTATGGAGCGATGGTATACAAAACTTCAAAGCTTTCCAACTCATTGTTCCGAAGCTATTCCACATTAAAAATTTTGGTTCTTTGGACGGTGCCATGCCCCTCGTCCAATACCCACCCCACTCTCCCTATCGAAGGGCACGTCTAAATCGTAAGTTTGTGTCAAATCTCTTTGATTTGTGATTTGTAGTTCCAAAGTTATTCAAAACATTTGAGTTGCTTAAAAAGTGCCACGCCCCTTATCCAACGCTCACAAAGTTTTACCAGTGAAACGGCACATCTAAACGGTGGCCCCTCACCAAATTTAAATGCTGTCCGATTTCTCATTCCGAAGATATTCCAAATTGAAAATTTAAGTTGTATGGGCGGTGCCACGCCCCCTTGTCAAAAACCCACCCCATTCTCCTTATCAAAAACACAACTAAATCGTACGTTTGTACCGAGTGTCATTGATGTGAACGCAGTTGTAGTTCCAAAGTTACACCGGCATTTAAAAAGTGCCACGCCCCTTGTCCAAAGCCCATTACATTTTACCGGTCGAATGACCCTTGTGGGTTTAATATTGTTTACTGAATCATGGGGGAAAGTCAAGTTTGTTGCTTTGTTGAGAGTATGAATGGAAATTCCTTACAGTTTGGCATGCATAAACGGAAAATCTCATTAAATTGACGAAAAAGTGGGGTTTTTGGGACATTTTTGTCGAAAACACAGTTTGAATGTGGTTTTTTTGCTTTGGTGTCTTAAGGGAATTTGTTGGTCGTTAAAATATCTACAAACTTGCCGAAGACAGTAAAGCGATATTCGCAACGATTTAGGACCTATTAGCATTTATATGTTCGAAGACTTAAGCGACGAACTCGACGAACTTCAAAGTCGGATTTCTCATAAACTAGAGCCAATCTTACCAAACGGCTGGTGGATCTCAACTCAGTATACCTATAGGAAAGTCACCCAGTAGGTCCCCCCCATGTCTAAATTTTTGAGGTCAAATTTCACGCATAGTGTTATCGACAACGAAAAATATACTTGTTACTTATAACAGTTATTATCCAACTCAAAAATATTTATTACATGACAATAGTTATAGGCGACGTAAAAAATTTCTTATTGGGAATAATTGTTATAATACAATAATTATAGAAATTTCTTAAATTAGGGCAATTTTTTCATTCCCAAAAATATGGATAATAATTATTTTCGATCTCTGGTTTTCCCTTACAAAACATGATATATGTATAAATGCACTGGCGCGCGTGATGGGACCCACACAATTGTGGGTGGCAAATATGATTTGAAATAGTGTTGAACTCAAAAGTGTAAAAAATTCTTCCCAAATTAAATTCCTTGGGTGCCACTGTATCAATGTGTGGCAAAGTTGTAGCCAAGACTTTAAAATCTTAAAGGATACTAAATTTGCTTTTTAGAACCAAGACACAAAAGTGTCTCACCACAACCGCCATTCCCCCAACTAATAACTAGTGTTGAGAAGTATCGATAGTTTTGAGAATCTGTGCTCAATAGTATCTACAGTAGGTATAGATATATTAAAGAATCAGGTATTTGCCGCAACAATCGCTATTTTGCTTTTGCTCACAGGTTGGAAATGAAGGAATGTCAAAGATATGCTTTTTCTTGATTTTGTTTTTGTGAATGAACATTGATAAGATTAAGGGCCAAAGATTAAACATTTAAACTACCCAAACTCAAAAAAGGGAATTCTCCTTACTTTCGGAAAATATCTCATACTTGAAACTATCAGACACTAAGTCTTTGAACCCTGAAATCTTTGAACCCTAGAATACTAACGTTACAGGAAAGTTTCAAGAAAGTTTTGCGATACAGACGAAAAATAAGATTTGCATTTCAGGATTAAGCAGTCAGAAAACATCCTTTTTTGAATCGACTACTGCCATTTTTTGCGACAATCGACTAATGCTTTAAGTATCGATTTTGCCCATCACAACTGAGTCTTTTAAATTCACAGCAATACGAAATCGCGCGTCAATTAATTCCGCTTTCCCGATCAGCTGAAGCCTAATTCGTTCGCCAACACGATGCGCTCACCACGTACACGATGTAGACAATGTAAAATATTACTTACGAACAACATGTCGACCAATTTATGTTGTAAACAATTTGCCGGCCGCTCTGACGCGCTGGTGCGTAGGTCATTAAAAATCGAAGCCGCTTCCGCGTTATCGGACATTTGCATATTTTCAATTTTCTAATAACAAAAAGACAGGCGACGGAGCCGTTGGACAGACGCGCGAGAGTGGTCCGTCGATGGATGGCAGGGCGCGCAACTTGTGGCAATTACACGCAGGCGCATGTCATTACACGCGGCGGAGTGCGCAGAAAATTGCCGCATCGCTGGCAAATGGCGATAGACGTAAAATTAGAAAATATTACAGCCAATTTGCAATTTACATTCGAAACCAATTTGAGCGCATTAAAGCCAACTGCGCACTCAGTGCGCCATTAGGCGCAACTAACTGGCAGCGGTTTGCCAGAGTTAAACGCGACCTTAACTCGCGATGGCAGTTGCAATCGCACTGGCTGCGCGTTCCGGCGCGTTGCGTTGCGTTGCGTTGACAATGCGGCAACTGAAATCCGCACAGACGCGATAGCCAATAAAAAAATCAACAAGGAAAAACAGCAACAGCCGAAGCCATAACGATGCGGCCGATGCGGCGCGTAATTGCGTAACAAGTTGAACGCAATTGCAACTGGTGAGCGGCACAGCAGCAGCGGCGCGGCAACGGCGGCTGAAATTCTACGCGAGGCAATTGCGAAGCACTTAACCGCTGCAGGCAGCATCCCAGCTGAATGTGGCAATTGCTTCTTAGCCTGCTGCCAGTCGCCAAATTGGCCTGCAGTGCGCAAATGCCGGCGGCAGCCGCAACGGTAACAACTCAACGACGCTGAATTAGCAAAGTTGCAAGAAAACTGCGGCGGCATGCGACGAATTTCTTGCCGCCGAACGCACTAACGAAGTATTGAGCGGCGCGGACTGTAATTGATTGTGACATTGTGAGCGCTGCAAGTAAACCCGGCCGGGTCGCCGCGCTGCAGTCCTCCGCTTGCGGGCGCGCACGAAGACTGAGTGCAGTTTAAGTGGCGACGGCGACTGTTGCGAATCTTCGCAAAGCGAGGCAAAAACTCACGTTTGGGCAGTTGAAAGACGCAAAATGCGAAAATCAAAATGCGGCCAAACAAGTCAAATCGAATTCAATTCGATCTGAGTCTGCCGGCTGCAGCAGACACGGGCTGCGCCGGCATTTGCCAGCGACTTGATGTGCTAATTGCTTGAATATATCTCAGTCGAGCACTCGAACTTTCGGTTTGCATTCATTTACTCGACTAAAAGCCAAATGTTTTGACACGTCCATGAAATGCGACGGCACTTAACCAGCCGAACAATGCTAAATATCGAATGTTACTGCTGCTTTAAGTGAAAACTCGACTTCAACTCAGATTCAACTGCACCCAACTCACACACGGCCTTCCGCCATCTGCGCGGCACCAACTATTGCAACGTTTTTCAGTTAGCCGGCAGCAGCTGGTGTGGGCTTTGAGGTAACATGCACTCGACGTTATCGCCGCGATAAGATAGCGAACGGCAAACATCGCTTATCCATTTTGTGTTCAATTTGCCTTTAAGTTCTTGACATGGTCCAGATAAGCCAAGTCGCAGATAAGCGAAGTGGCCGATAAGTGTATGTAAGTCTTGTTGGCGGCTTGCGGCGTCCTGCGGCGCACACTTGGCACATTCGTTGCATACGCGTTGGAAGAGAAATCGGTGCTTCACCAGGCGTCAGGCTGAAAACAAGTCACGATTTCAGCGCGATAGCTCAGTTCAATTAAAAAAAATTAAGCTGAATTTTAGTATGAAATAGGAAATAGGAACGTGATATTTACATAAATTGAAATTGACTACAATTTATGAAATAATATTTTTTTTCTCAAATTATGTTTACATTGTTTTTTCGTGACAATTATATAAATTTGAATTTGAGATCAATATTAAAAAATTACTGCTAAAAATCGCCTTTGAAAGTATTGCCCGTAGTTACTCACTACTGTTGTCCATCTTTCTGGCAGCATATGTATTGCACACTGGATAACAAGACGCTTTGGAAGCTATCAAAAAATCGACCCATTTCTTGGCGACGTCTGAACAGAAAAACAAACGTCTAGTTAATACGGCATATAGGAAGGACTTGCGATTTGAGCTTCTCCAAGTACAGCTTAATCGGTTTTGAAACATATGGCCGAGGGTTGTATTGCTGCAAAATCATTCTGTCGCATATCTTCTCATATTGAAGCCGTTTTTCCTTCAATCTTCAAAGCAATCTCCTGTCATAGTCTCGGTTGGGTTGAGCAGCTTATAATACACCCACACCCACATATACAAAGTTTAAGCTTGGAACCATAGATGTTCGACTTTGCCAACGTAGCTGGTGTGTTATTTTATGATTGAATCCAATTTGATTGAATCAAATTTTTATCGCCAACCACGATGAACACAACCTTTATTCTGCTCTGCTCTGCTCGATGTCTCTCGACTTCAATTCGTACGGCATCCACATCCACGGCTTTTCAATCATTCCTAACACTTTTAGGGATTTGGAAGTTCAGGTAACTTTTAACATGGGCCGCCTTTATCTTCGTAAACGAAAACTTATTCCAAATTATATTATATTATACCGAATCCAGATCGGTAGACCAGAAGCTCAACAATTTGATTAATTTGTTTTGATCCTGGCGCAGATTAAAAAAAGTGTTTTGGATATTCGAGAATTTGAAAAGAAAGAATTTTGTTAGTGGAACACAAAATAGGATGTAAATTCATATCCCAACTTAAAAAAATTGTCAATTTCTTTTTATAGTATTTTTTATTTCTTAGAATAATTGGAGCCTTCTTGCTTAGTAGGACTGCAATTCTTTTTATGGTTGCTTGAGTGCTTGGCTGTCCGATAAAATGGTTCTATGAAACTGGCTTAAACATTTCCTTGAAAATAAAATGCCTTAAATTTCCTCTTTTTTATTATTAAAATTTAGATGCAATACGTACTTTTAAAACAGAGATCTATTTTCAACTATAATCTCACAATAACGAAGGCTTTACGCTCTTCATTCCAAAACCCAATCTGTGAACGAGCTAACTTGCGCTGTACCCTGCAGAACATTTGAATTGATTTTAGCAAAAGTGACTTTTAATTTCTTG
This sequence comes from Melieria crassipennis, assembly GCA_963668005.1. Classification (NCBI taxonomy): domain Eukaryota; kingdom Metazoa; phylum Arthropoda; class Insecta; order Diptera; family Ulidiidae; genus Melieria; species Melieria crassipennis. The sequence continues at coordinate 30,349,015 of OY764963.1, read as the reverse complement.
GCAATGTAGCCAAACTTTTCGGAGAAAACTGAAATTTTCTGTGTGAACTTTGCATGCTTTCGGCTTTCAGCGAATTCTCTAATTACCTCAACATGCCGCCGAATCGTGTGCTGTGTATGCGGCGCAGTGCTTCCGTCGAAAATTGCCAGCAACGAGCTTAATTAGAATTGCAACAATTGCAACATTTACAGCGGCCACGTAACGTGTAGTTAGCAGCGCCCGAAAGCCGGCATTAATTTGGAAAAGGACTAAGCGAACATCCACAGACGCCATCAGCGCCGGCGACAACAGCGAAAGGGTGGTCGGCGACTGGCTGCCACCACCTTTTTCAAGTTTTCTCGCGCACGCACGCACACACACACGCACGCACACAGCGTGGCATCAATTATTCTGAATTTTAATGTCGGCCATTTACAATTTCCCAACAAGACGCCCGCATACACCCGAAACACGACTGTGAATTCATTAATTGTTGTGAGGGGATAACAGAAGCACGAGAACAGCGACTTAAGCATGTTGACTTAGCGAGGATTTTTGCGAACTCGACTGCTGTGTACACTTGAGTGATTGTTCGACTGTGGTGCTGGGAGCGGTGCGCGGTCGGGGGTGCGGCGAAGAACCGGCAGCCAAATGCGAACTCCGAACTGCACTTCGCAAGCAGCGGCGTCTGTCGATCTCGAAGGTATCGGGCGGCATAGCGGGTAGCTTTGGGGGCTGGGTGGTCGGTTGGTTAGGCGGCCGGTTTGCCGGTTGGCTGACATCACAAAGAGTTGAGTAATTTCGAGCGAGCTGGTTAGATGTTTCAGCGACGGCAGGCCATGTTTAATGGTGTTTAATGTGGGGCGAACCACATCCCAGGAGGCGTTGGGTGCAGCGAGGTGAAGTGTGTAACGGAAGCTGGGCAAAACGCCTGCAGTGAAATGGAACAATATGAAATGTAAGCGGAAAATGAGATTTTCACCAACGGGGTGGGGTGGTGAGCATTCTCCTATCAAGGAGTATAACAACATCATTTGGGAAACCCTTTTCCTCTTAATTGATTAGCTTAATTTACATTTTATGCTCATAATTCCCAACAGTCAGCGGGAATAGTGATATCAGTGTCGCGTGTTTGTGTTGTGACTTAATTTTAAATTATGAAATGCTACACTTTAATACTCAAAGTCGACGCCACCAGTTGGCGCTTTTAGGACGACAATTGGCTGCATTCGGCTCAAATCGAATGGCAACACCAATCAACGCAACTGCCATCCATGAGATTTGTGAACTTTTTCTCTCGTTCGTTTGCAGCATTTTACACGCTGTGGGCGTCTCCGTTAATGAGTTGTAACGAAAGTGAAACTAAATTAACTTCCATCAGGCACAACTGCATGGACTTCAGCTACACCCGCCGACACCCCACTTCAGCGACCTTTCCTGGCATTGTATTCATTCACCTTTGCCAATTTCGGTCTGCAACTCCGCTGCGTTTGCTTCGCTTTGCGCTTTTCATGCGCTTTTACACTTCTCCGCCGTTATTCACTTCTCACATTACTGGTCGGTGGAGTCCGATCTGGTGCCCCCGCTGTCTCTCTGTCTGTTTGTCTGTCTGCCGGCTTGCCTTCTGCCTGGCTCTAATGAATGTCTGCAGTTTGTTTTGAAAATTTATTGCTCACTCAGAGCTGCTTCGCTGTTTTGCTTCACTGTTGTTATTTGCTGTGTTGTTGTGCGGTAATTAATTACCGAATGCTAAAAAGTGGGATGCTAAATATATTTCAGCAGTTTTCAATTACCGTTTAGCTGCACGGATACTACGGTAGTCATGTTTTGGTGTACGATTTTTCGATTTCGATATGTCAGAACGTTTCAGCTTGTGGGGTTTGTTAAGAATATTGCAAAACAAAAAAGTGGAGAGATGCATTGCGGATATGTGGGGTGACATTGAGTTCAAAGTGCAACAAATCGGCACATAGGTCGGAAGAACACCTATAGACCTTAAATGTAGGACCGATCCCTTTCGTATATATATATTTTTGTTAATAATTCATTCCAGGTTGGACAGTTAATTGGATGGTTGGTTTAGAGCAATAAAGAATAAAGGCAATTCTCATTCAAATCAAGTTGTTGTTAAAACGTTCAACAAAAAACTTTCATTCGTTTCCATTCTCAAACATTTACCTCAGACCTACTTGTCCTCCACATAGAACATGAAATATTTTTGGTTAAGTATTTATATTGCTAAAAGTAGTAGAGAATAATGCTTGAGGATAAAATATTGAAAGAGTAAAAACTTGAGGCCGGTCTCACTTTCGACGGCTTAATTCATATCAATTATTTTGTACTGGAGGCCACTTCATCTTCGTACAAGCATGGTCGGTACTAAATTTCAACTAGGCTCTAAATATCTAAATCAATTGTTTAATACTTTTGTACTTAGCTATTGCATTAAATAAATTTATTACGAAATCGTCGAGAACAACAAAAACGTCTAAGGCAGACAGCTGCCCTTGTGGTGGGCAAAAGAGTGGCGGGTGAGTAATGTTTGGATTCACAAATGTTTGAACCAAGACTACTTACGATTTTGTGAACCTGAGACTTGCCAATTAAGTCGTTAAATTCACTAGAGATAAGAAAATGTGACCGGATTATGCCTGATTTCCACATAGCAATTCATAAATTATTGAATGGCCTACAATACTGCCACAATCGATTAGTTGAAAGCGGGAAGGGGAAGCACGAGGAGAACGCTCGTCAAACACACAAATTATCCGCTATTGCTTCGTTTACTGTTTCGATTAACACTCCGATGCCCAACAAGGTCCGTAGGGACCTATAATAATTTAATAATTGACTGGCACGACAGCCCGCTTACGCGAGACTAAGGCCTAGCTTCCCGCAACTACCCGTGTTGTGCGTGTGCATTTGTACACGGGTTGGAGGGACCTACAGTTTAATGCCGGTTCCGAACGGCAGGTTGGGAGCTTTTTCATAAGCAATTTTTACTCTCAGAGGTTTGCCATTTCCAGCTGAGAGGACAGCCACCGAAAGAGAAAACGAGTTTTTCCCGTTATTTTTTTTAGGTGTTATTACAGGCAGTATTTGAACCTGAGGTTGCTGCCTGCGACTCGCGGTCCAACGCACTAACCAACTGAGCCACGGCGGCTGCCGTAGGGACCTATGGCGTTTTTAAAAGCAATTATTTTGTATTTTATACGTTTTTGCTATCTGTCTGTAGTAAAAAATACATAATACAAACACATCTACACACATTATGTAACACTACATTATACAATTACAAGCCTTATATGCAATATTACAATAGAGGTCCCTGGCGACTTTGTTGGGCTTTGGCCGTTTAAAAAGTTGTTGGGCATCCGAGTGTTAAAGGTTATTGTGGAAATTCCCCAGCAGTGAGCAACCAAACTATCAAAACAAACCACACTTAAGGCTCATAAACGACTCGCCTGACTCCCGCTCCGCGGCAAGCGGTTTGGTTTCACTTGAAGAGTTAACGTGGCCAGAGCGCATGCGAGAGACTCGGCCAGTGCATGGAGAGCACAGGCACTGGAAAGTTGCACGAGAGCTGGCAGAGCACCAGAGAGAAGTCAAAAGAGAAGCCAGGTTTTTATTTGGCTGCACATTATGAAAACTTCTTGCATGCGAGAAAAGCCTTAAAATGTTGTGGGTTGTCATGTTATTGTTTGTTGTCACAAAGAATTTGATTTATTTACATTATATATGCAGACATTTTGAAGCAAGTGGAAAAAGTTTTCAAAATTTTTAACTATTTATAAGTGAAAAATATCAACTTTTTTAGTTTATAAATGAAATTAAAATACCTAATCTTTTCCTAATTTTTTTCATCTAAATAAATTGACGTACATGTTTAATTAACTAAAATAAAAAATTAGAAGAAATATAGAGATAAAAGTAAAAATAATAAGTAGGTATATGACATATTTTGTCATCGCCTTAACGCTTTTATAAAAATACAAATTGCAGTCTCAAAAATAATTGTAAAAAGTTGAAGCCATAAAAATTTAAATGAAAAAGAGTGTAAAAAAATGCCAAAAACCTACGGCCCACCCTACCCTATTAACCCTCCTGACGCTTTGAATCCCCAGAAGAGCTCGTTTCTGGTATAGAAAAGTATATTTCAGGGTCCCAAGGAAATTTTTAGCAGTGCAATTCCGCAATTATTTTCCTAGAAATAGTGCTGTCAGATAGAATTTCGGTATGGGCTGTAATGGAACTTCAACTAAAAGTCGACGAGACTATGGGTTCCTTTGCAGTTCCTCCACATTGAAGCGATATAATTGGAGTCAGAGTTAAATTTTTCCAAATAATAAAAACTAGCACCTAGCGTCGTTCTTTGCTAAACTCGATAATCGTATTTAAATTAAAAACTTTTTTAAGGCCCCTATTTTTATACCTATTTATATATTGTGCCCCTTGTTCAATATGGAGAATTTCTTTTCCGGAAATTTGTATCATGAAAAAAATAAATATGTAGATATGCTATTACATAGAGGTTTGACTCCTGAATCTAACGAACTAAAGAATTTGCCTGGGAAATGCCCACAACAGGCGTGGCTCGGGGTCAAAGTTCAAAGTTTTTATCAAAATAAATCAATCAATTCTCATACGAGGGCGGGTCAATAAGTCCGTGACTTTTTGAATTTCCCGCCTCTTAATTGAAATGGCAACACTGCTCCCGTCAACAGTCATCTGTCAGTTGGCTCTTGTCAAAAATTGAACAAGCTGCGACATTTAGTTTGTTTTTGACTGCCGTTAATATCAGACTACCGCGTTGACTGAGAAGAAAATGGAAAAAAGTGAATTTCGTGTGCTCATTAAGCATTATTTTTTGCGGAAAAAATCCATTACGCAAACCAAGGCTAAGCTTGATAAATATCCATTTCCATGGTAAAAAAGTGGTTTACTGAATTCCGATGTGGCCGTACAAGCACGGAAGATGCCGAACGTTCTGGACGCCCAGTTGAGGTCTCCACATCCGAAACAATTGAAAAAATCCACGATATGGTTTTAGCCGCTCGGCGATTAAAAGTGAGAGAGATTGTGGAAGCCATAGGCATCTCACATGGCTCAGTCGTTTCAATTTTGAATGATCATTTGGGTATGAGAAAGCTTTCCGCAAGATGGGTGCCGCGTTTGCTCACAATCGACCACAAACGCAACCGTGTGACAATTTCGCAGGAATGTTTGGCGTTGTTCAATCGCAATATGAACGAGTTTTTGCGCCGTTTCGTAACCGTGGACGAAACGTGGATCCACCACAACACACCGGAGACCAAACAGTAGTCAAAACAGTGGGTTTCTCGGGGTGAATCGGCACCAAAGAAGGCAAAGGTGGGTTTTTCAGCCAATAAAGTCATGGCGACTGTTTTTTGGGATGTACGCGGTATTATCCACATTGACTACCTTCAAAAAGGAAAAACAATCAATGGTGAATATTACAGCAACTTATTGGGTCGATTCGATGAGGCATTGAAGAAAAAGCGACCGCACTTGGCCAAGAAAAAAGTCCTTTTCCACCAGGACAATGCACGGGTGCACACATGTGCAGTTTCCATGGCAAAAATCCATGAATTGGGCTACGAATTGCTCCCTCATCCCGCCTATTCACCCGATCTAGCCCCAAGTGACTATTTCTTGTTCCCAAACTTGAAGAAATGGCTCGGCGGAAAGAGATTTGCCTCCAATGACGAAGTCATCTCACAAATCATATTTTTCGGAAGGGATAAAAAAACTGGAGAAACGTTGACCTAAGTGTATAGATCTCAAAGGAGACTACGTTGAAAAATAAAATAACTTTTTATCTAAAAACCTGTGTTTCATTCAAAAAGTCACGGACTTATTGACCCGCCCTTATGTACTAATAAGAAGTTGTAAGCAAAACATATTTTTTAAAAACGGAATTTTTTCTCGAAAAACTCCATTATTAAGTTATAATAAATTTGTTACCATATTATAGCCTGTGCAATTTCCTTTACAATTAAATATAAAGCATTTGCAATTTTTGAATTTTTGCTTTATATTTCAATTTAAATTGAGTTAAAAGCATCTGTTTGCAATATTGAAATGGCGCTTATGAAGATTATTGCTTAGGCGCGATCTTTTACAATCATAGGATTTGAATACAAAAATACGGTAACCACTTTACCGATTCCGATGCCTTAGTTACTCCCATGAGGGTTACTGTTTTGAAGCCTGGCCGAAGGCCCGCCACACAAAAAGTATTTGAATGCAGAAATACTTTTGGCCGCAAAGCCGAAGTTACGATTATAAAGGTTATTGCTTAGGAACGACCAACCGCACATCAAGGTTTCGAATACAAAAATATTGTAAACACTTTATTGATCCCAAATCCTTAGTTACTCCCATGAGGGTTATTTTTTTGAAAAAAGGTATTTGAATAAAGAAAAACTGTAATTTACTATCACCCTCCATCTAATGAAAAAATATAACCCACACAAATGCAATTGAAGGCTTGTGGCGTCACGCAAAATATTCAATGCCACAAATTTAAGTTCTTAAAATAATGCAAAGCTACAAATCTAGATCTTTTCAACTCTTTTTTAATATGGCAGGCACTTTGTACAACCCGCTTCAGCCCTCATTGCCCGAATGTGATGGCGAAGGTGAATACGAAGTAGCTTTGGACCAGGAGTCAAGTTAGAAAAACTTAAAAAAATATATTCAGAAAAAACAAAAGTATACATTTTGATATTTCATTGTAAAGGGAATTACACAGCCTAAAATGTAGTAACAAACTTATTGTACCTTAATACTAAATTTTTACAAAAAAAAATGCGTTTTTAAAAAATTTGTATAAAAAAAATATTTTTCGCTAAAAACTTCTTATAAGTACATATCACGTATCTAAATGTTGCACGTATAGAAAGGTATGGAAAAGGCCTTTAGTTTGATACCCATGTCGTGTAAAAACTTTGAACTTTCACTCCGAGCCACGCCTTTTGTAGGCGTTTCCCAGCCAAAATTTTCAGTTTGTTAGTATCACGGAAATAAGCTCTATACAGCCCAATTTTTCGTTTTTTTTTTCATGAGGGTTCGCTATACTGCATTTGTTCCAAATGTACGATACATCATACATACAATGGCACTTTATGGACATGCATATATACTATAGGGGTATTCTCGATGTCTTGCACGGGGGAAGAATTTGTAAAAATGCAACCGTGCAAGACTGGAAAATGCTACACATCGAGAACGCACAAAAAAGCACACATTGCAAATATTGCAAAAATGCCGCAAACTTTCACCAATTCTTTTTAATTTGGTTTTCGGTTAATCCATTTCTACCTGCAAGCAAGACATATATGCAAATTATATAAAAAGGTTGAAATAAAACCAAATATAAAGAAAATACGCTTGCGCACACGAAGAAAATTCTGCCGGCTGCCGCACAATCGCGATGTCACACACAAAACAAGGGTTTTTGCGTAGCATGACATGCAAAAAATGCAAACTGTTTTTGCTTGTATTTTGTTGTTGTGTCGTTGCTCGAAATGCATGGCCATGTCAATTATGCATTTCGTGCACGATGTCAGGGTTATGCAAGACATCGAGAATACCCCTTATATATCTACAATTACCATTGTTGTGTTGAACAAAGTCCTTTTGCCCTCAATAAAAATATATCTTTAGAAAAAGATACTAAATATAACCGATTCTTGTCCAATACCGAGCACCAACCGAGTTATGATAAAGAATCAGCATAAATACTTGCTGATAATTTTTTTACTACGCTTTTTTCCATTAACTTAATCCATAAACATTTTCACGCGTATTCTCCATGCAAAGTGCAAAAACAAACCTGAAATATTTGAGCTCTTGGCCGAACAACACTCAAATGTTTTTTGAAAATACATACATACATACATGCCAATAGGTATGTGTGTGTGTAAAAGTCAAAAGATCTGAGTGTTCCTTTTAATATTTCTCTGTCGAGTGCTGCAGTTTGTAAAAGCCAGGGGAAAGCGAGCCCTGGTCGTGTGTCGGTTGCAGCGCCAAAGGTTGAACTCATTTCACTCGTTTGCGCAGAGAATAACAATTAAACGCACTTCAGACTGCAAGCAACGGCCCAGCCCCTTGCACCGTTGCACGGCTGTGGTCAAATGGTGGATGAGGGGCGCAATTCCTCCCTCTCCGCGGTGGTCGTCCCGAAACCGGCTCATTGCGACGAACTGCTGTACGTCTGACTGCCTTCGAGTCCGCGGTGGCTCCCTTTGTCTACCCACCTGTGCGCCCGTGTGCGACGAGCAGTGCGACTGGAAGTGGCGTGGGGCGTTCGACGGCGGCTTTGCTCATTTGTTGACTTTTGTTGCAATGTGAATATATTTCCGCTGCTTCTCGTTCATTTCGTCGTTTTGTAAGTTTTTGTAAAGCACTAAATGCGCCACATTTTTTTCCGCTCAACGCCGCCAAGCTTGGCGACCAGTGCGCGGCTGTGTGTGTTGGCGTGCTTTTCCGTATCCGCTGCAGCAGCCAAAAGGCACGTCTCGTCTGCGGGCCGCTTCAGCACCGCTATTGACATACGTTATTTTAATTTTTTATTTTTTAATTTTTTATCGCACGTCCTCGGGACTTGCGCGCTCTTTGTTCAATACAATAGATTTCACACCTTTGAGCGCCAGTTGGAACTTTAACAAAACGCTGCTGCTGAAAACTCAAATATTCCGTTTACGGCCAACTCGTTGCGCTCTCTTCCAACGTGCAATGAAACTTTTTTCAAGTTGAATGTCCTTGAAATCGCTGCGAGCTTACGCCACGCCACTCGTCGCCAATGTCCGGCTTAGTGCTTGCGCTCAAAATGCCGCTGCAGCGCGCTGACGTCAATACAAATTTGTACATAAGTATAACAAAAACAAATATTGTACTATGCATAGGAGGTGAGCTGCAGCGCGAGCAGCGAGGATCGAGAGCCAAACGCTGGCATTTGTATACATACCAAACTTTTCAGGTTTCAGTTTCATTTTCATAAAACAAATATCGCTCATACGTTTTCGCTTCCAGCAGTCCACTTGTCTAGTCTGTCAGACAGACAGAAACCCACCGTCACCCACACCTGTAGCTCACACTTCTCATGCCTGGCGCCTTCGAAACAACAACAGTTACAACGCCAGAAAGGTATTTACAGATACAACAACAACATTGAGGTGTCATTTCTTTGTAAAATGAGACTACGTGATGACATGTTGCCTGGCCCTCCGAGGCCGCGCTCCTTGCACGCCATTTGCTCCGCTTGACATTGACAATGGGCGGTGTTCTTTGTTCTTCGACGTCGTTGCTGTCGCTGGTCTTCTTTGAGTCCAATTCCAGTTCTCACTTTTTAAGTTTACCATTTAAGCGTAATTGTTGTGAAAAGGATTCATTCAGTATTTTTTGCTCTTCGAAACTCTTTCAACTAAGTAAGTGCACTCAGAAAAATGCTTGTTTGGTTAGGAATTGATAACAATTTTTGCGACTTGAAAATCAGGAAATTCAAGAAAATTACGTATGCATTAAAACACACATTTAGAAACATTAATAATATTTTAAAACACTTATTTAAAAAGAGTATAACTTTAACGATTTATTTTAAGAGCATGAAAAAAGGGACAAGGTTTATCTTCGGAGGGTTTATTAAGTATACATTTTATAATTTTATATATTTTCATTTTGAATGAAAAGGAAAATTAAATTAAATAATAAAATAAACAAAATAAAATCTAAAAATAGATTTTCATTTTATTTATTTTATTTTAACTCCTTTATGGATGATCGGGAAATTTTTGTTTCACGTGGACGTGACATCGTGTTAATCCCTCTTTAGAATTTGAAGGTTTGAAACTGAAATCGTATTCAGGAAGTTCTTAAATCCGCTTTAATTGTGCACCGAATTTATTGAAACCAATTCTACCGTACGTAATGCAATGGCACTCTAGCACCCGGTGCGTGATTTGCTGCACTTGCGAGTGTGTGCGAAAGTGCGGCCAAAGTTCGACAGCGACGCTGCATTATTGTCTCCTAATATCTCTTTGACATGAAATATGATGTCTGGCGTGTAATCACAATGACTGAGCTACGTTAAAAAGCATTTTAGATAAGGCAATGCCATAAATTGTCAGCTCGTCTAGAGCCACTATCGAGCGTTAGCCGGAATTAGCGCGGCATTAATGCGGCCGCTCTTGTACGTTGCGCGTTCGTGTAAATCAAATTTTTGTAGTTGCCGCACAACAATGACAACGGCGCAAAGCCAGCAGCGCGCCCAAATTTGTAACAAATATAAAAGCGCAGACGGGCTGACCGCACCGCACCGCACATAAAACGTCCATCAATTGCGCCAGTTCACAACCCATTAGCATTGCAATAAACCCATTCATGGGCAGCGCTCAGCAGCACTAAATAACTTGGTGGCCGGCAGTGGTCACTGCTCGATCCGCGCGCGAACTTCCATGTGTGGGTGTGTGTATGGAAATAAAGTATTTCGCATAGGACTTTTCAGCGTTATGCGTCCTTATGCTGGGAAATTAGACCGAGCTGAGGCTGCATCGCAGAAACTGCTTGCACGGACACATTAATTGTCGGCAAGCGCCGAATGTGCGTGTGTGTAGCAGTGCGACGACGACGAGTCGGACTGCGTGACTAAGGCCGCCAACAGCCGTCAGTGCTGGCTCTCTGCGACCCGGCTGCTATGTGGATTTTTAATTTCCGCATTCATGTCGGCCAACTAACAAAGTTTTAGCTTTTATTCTGCGCCATCAACATTTGAATTGGCTGCTCCGGGCCACAGTCAATAACAATAAAAAATGTTTATGGGGTTAACCAATTACGAGCGTACAGAAGGAGCGCGAGCTACGACCGCCTGAGTCAGCAGGGATCGGGCAGCCCACTGACACCAGTTATTTCATACTTTGTGGCAACATTTTATGCGAGTTATGCGGCTAATAGAGATGTGACTATTGCGATGCGAAACCGTTTAGCACAGAGCTTCAAATCACGACATTTACACCTAAAATCAAAGAATAACAAATAATTTGCAATTCATTTTATAATATGGGCAAATGTCATGCAGTACTTGTGGATTGGTATCAACAGCCTCAATCGTAAATCACCTGAATCTACCTACTATGGACCTATGGTCTGATGCTGAGCTTTAACAGACCCATTATGAGTTTCTTCATACTCCAACAGACTGAATACGCAATCACTTGAATCCATTTGGACATCTAACTGACCCATAATTATGTTTTAATGAAGTATCCAATAGGCTGAATCTAGAATACCTAAATTAATCCGCAAATCGACTACTTTATGAAGTGTAGTGTAGATCAATTCGGCTACCGCAAAGTTTCTAAAACTCAAGTCAAATCATGTGTTGCTGAGAAGCCGAGTGGTTACGTAATTTCTTTGTCGTCTTCATTACTTCAGCTTTTTATATATGTATATTTACATATTTTACATTTTATTGCAAGGTATCGTGTTTTGATTAGAGAACTCATGGACACTTGACTTGAAACCAACTCTCTCTGTAAAGCGTAATGCGCTGGAACATTGTAAAAACGTGGACCGCATGAAGGTCATTGTTTGAACGGGTCGCTTGGGAGAATACCCGGAGTGATGGAATCATATTGTTCGTCTCCTGTGAATACTTACCGAAAAAGGATCAAAGGCCACGTATGCCACATTTCGACGATGTCCCAAGAAGTCAATAGAGCTTATTGCCCTACTGTCCCCAATAAGTTTAATTCCATCGTTTTATACACGGTCGAGGAGCTCCAAATAGGTATACATCAACATCAATTGACGACGGGTGCCGCGGTGGACCTGTGCCCTCCCTTGTGATGACCTCAATGCTGTGCCTGATAGAAGTACTATTTAATGAAAATATTTATTATACTTTGGGCGCCGCTGAAAAGAGATTCCTAACACATGATATTTGCATGTCTTAACACTGAAATCCCGCAATTTTGTGGACTTCATGGCATGAACATCCTTAGTGACCAACTAACAAAAGTATCATAACAGAATTTTTACTATCTCTTTATCATTTTTTATAGTTCTATTTTGTTTCGCTGTGCTTTGAAATGCCAGATTCCCCTCGACATTTATGCGTGTCATTAACATACTGAGGCGCTCATTCGGGCCGGAGTTCTTCGCTAGTGCTCGGATGACTTATGACTTGCAGACGGCACTGAGTTCGGGTGTGGCCTTAGTAAAAAAACGATATTAGCTGCAAAAAATGTTTTTAAGGTGTACTCCCACTCGAACTCGCCACAGTTTCGTAATATTTGAGTGCCTGAGCGTCTCGAGCGCTGCTCTTCTAAATGGAGGACCACAGGCACCGAGACGCCACTCAAAATGGTGTACGCAATTATTTATTTATTTCGAGTTTATCCTTTGAGATAAAAGCGTGACTTCTGCCACAAATGCTTTTCCTTCCTCTACCGACGACGGCGGTTCTCCGGGGTAATTTCGCCATCTTTCGAATGAAATAATTATTAGCTTACAAGCTGTAATAGCGTCCAAATGCAGCAGCCGCCGCCGCAGAGGAATATCAAAAATGACAGCAATGGGTTTTATTGGTCGCAAGCGCTGGCACCAGAAGCCGAAGCCGAAGCAAGCGGCCTGAAGGGCCGCCGACCATTTATTATTCCATACTTAGGCCATTAATCAATTAATTAAAATTTAATGAAACGTTCTCCACCAGAAACTGAATTTTCATATGAACTTGCCGGAAATTTTAAGCTCCAGCCAGCCAGTGACTGATTGTGTGCCAAAGTTGTGTCGTAAAAGTGCAGCCACGGCGGCGGCACCGGCGCCGTGAGCGTCACACACCTTTTGCGCCTGGAGGGTGAAATTCGTTGGAAAATATCGGCGCACAAGCCGAGGCGACGCAAGGGGAAGCGACTGAAGCAGCGAGTCTCCGGCTGGAAGAAGCAGCGCATAAAATATTTCAGTGAGGCTTTATTACCTGCTGTCCTGGCGGAGGGATAATATCCATTTGCAGCTGCTGCTGTTTCAGCTGAAGCTGAAACGGAAGATTAAGACGAACGCCGAGTTGCTGGGAGCGCCGTGCGAAGGATGCGGCTGCTGCTGTTGTCCTGGCGGCAATAACGCCAGCGAAGGTTGTCGTGTGGCTGTTGTTGCAGCATTTTGCGTATCACCGCTAACGCCGGCGATGATGATGTTGATGACGGGGGCTTTTTAAAACTTTATGACTAATTAATTAAACGCGCTTTAATTTTTGCGCGTCATCCGCGCTCGCTGGGCGCGCCACTGGCTGGAAGGAGAAATGTTTAAATTTACACTAAACAAAAAGTTAATCGATGAAGCTAAAATATTTAGGTGCGCTCTCACTGGCAACGGGGCGCCGAATGTGGAAAGCACGCCCGCGTGTGTGTGCGTGCGAGTGTATGTGCCGGCGGACTGAGCTGAAAATTTCTTGAGAAAAGTAAAAGTTTTTAATGAGTTTGTTAAATACGCGCAGAGTTTTTCAAGAATTTTTTAATGAAATGCAAATGACATTATTCACGGCAATGACGAAGCGACTGCGTAAATGATAGTCGAGCACAATTTTCAGCGGGCGCGAAGGTTGCACCGGTGGGCGCTCTGGCACGCGGATTCGTGTCCGCATAAGTTCAGAGAACAGTTGACCGAAGGAGCGTGTTTATATATTTAATAAGTGTCAGGAGGATTGAAATCTTGTCAATACATGCTGACGATTGTCAGAAGGAAAACTTAACCGCGTTAAAGCCGGTCGTCTGGCCAAGTCAACTAGGAAATTGGACAAAAAATAAATCAAAAAGCTATATCCTATCCATAAGTCATATGCTTCGCATAAATAATAAACTGAAAAAAATAAACATAATAGTTAATTTCAATTTAAAAAGAAAACTGGTAAACTTTTGAAAGGTTGAGAAGGTTGGCTTATATTAAAATTAAAAAAAAAGATAGTTGAATGCAAAAGATCACAAAGATTCGATTCGATCAAAGGCATTTCTCAATTAGAAGGAGGGTTTTCTGAAGTCAATTGCCACTTGCTAAGCTCGTAACCGTTTTCGCCTTCGTTTTGCTTCTACCGTTAAATATTTTGCTGACGAAATTGAAACGGTGCAGCTCGTAACAACAAACACCCAATTTGAGCTTCTGGTCGTAGAACTGGAAAACCCTTCTTTAGCCTAAAGGCTATCGGCGAGATTTAATGGTTTCAAATTTTAAAAGTGTTTGGGAATCTCTTGCGGCGAAAGTTAATTCGGTGGGACCTCCTGGGCGAGACGGCGCACTGTGTCATCATCATCATCATCATCAGGCAGCGTTACAGCTCGGGGTGAGCTGTAGCTTCCTTAACAATTTTCTTCCAGGCTTCGCGATTTTTGGCCACCGTCCTCCAGTTGTTCACTCGCAGCTTCTTCAGGTCTGAGATGACTTGACTATGACTTTTTGTGGGCGCTCATTGTCCATACGCTCAATGTGGCCTGACCAGTGTATTCTTTGCGCTTTGATGTGCTTGGCGACATCCTTTCCTTGGCATAAAGCCAGGAGTTCGTCATTAAAACGGATTCTATATGTTCCATCACTCTCACGGAATGGTCCGAAGACCTTTCGGAGTATTTTGCGTTCAAAAACTTGTAAGCCTTGCTCATCCTTATACGTTAGAGTCCAAGATTCGCATCTAGCAGCACAGACCGAATTATAGATTGATATATACGCAGCTTACACGCTCGCGGAAACAGTCTTGATTTAAGGAGCTTAATGTTGGCAAAGTAGGCCTTATTTGCAGCCATAATTCTCTGTTGTATTGTGTCGGCGCACTGTGTGACCTGTCATTTTTAGGATGCCAAAAGTAAAAAAAAAATGTTCTCTGATCGCAAAACTTTTTTGGTATGCAATAGAGGAACATACAAATGTTACGAATATATGCTCAAAGCAAAACAAAAACAACAATTAGCATGATAACCGTTATCGAATTTGTCTCACTGCGACAAGTGCAGAAACACTTTTCGAAATCTGAGATTTTTTGTGAAGTTTACAGTGTCATGATTTTTTTGTCAGAAATATTTTTACACAAATCTTTTTGATTTTAAATACTTGAAGCTTTATTTAATTAATTTTCATTTTTATCAAAAAAAAAAGCTAGTCACTAAAAATTGGGTGTTTCCATAAATGGTTTCTTATTTTAATAGAGTAAAACTTATAGAGATCCGAGTGATGCTTAATGAAAAATGTGCCTAGTTTCAGATTCTGCAATCAATTTTTTCTCCTTTTTACACCAATTTTGTTCACAGCTTATTGAACATGGCAGTTCCGCAAAGTGAACTTTTTGATGTTTGGCTAAAATCCAAGCAAAAAATAAGAATGATGCGGTTCTTAAATATATTTTGAGTTTGATTGGAAAGGGTGTTGATTGAGGGCAAAGTTTGTAATGCCATGTCGGCATATACATCACCTCAAAAGTGCTACATAGCTATGTGGGGCTTTATCGAAAGATAATAATAATTTGAGTGCCTTATCTGAGCGAAAAGTTGACCGAAGCATGCTTGCGTTTGGAATTTCTCCATTACATTCGTGAATACGATGTATGGAGTGTATGCTACACATCGCTTATCGAATGGAAATGAAGACATGGTGTGAACGGGGCGAAGAAAATAGAAAGAAGATGAAAAAGAAAAAAGAATATATTCAAAAGAGATTCCGAAAAGAAGTTGGTCTTTTAATCGATATGCCAAAACAAAAAGCAGGCAATACAAATGATGACAACACGGCAAGAAGATTTTTTGAAATAACGTCAGACATAACAGGCATAGATATACATCTTTTGAGAAGGTTTCATACTACACTTTCCTGCATAGGATGCGGATACAAAATAAATTCTGCAGCTTTCGACAATATCACAGAGACAAGGGAACTGTACTGTGCATAAAATTCTTCTTCATGGGAAAGATATAATTGCGTCTTGTATTGTTCCCATCGGTCAACTATCTGAAGAAGCTCAGGAATCGAGAAATAAAGATGCAAAAATTATTGTGAGCATTTCACTAAAAAACATCACGAATTAAAAGCAACTCGGATTTGTTGCACAGATTGCTCATATCGTCAGACCCGTTTATATGCAGTTTGCGGAAAGCGACTAAGACAAAGCGGCGACCATTAACTAATGAAGTTATTGGGTGGTTAGCAGAACCAGAATATGACGAAGATACTGACTCCGACTAACTTTTTGTTTAACTTTCTTTTATTTTAATATGTATTTCAAAATTGTTTTAAAACCGTATGTTAGTTTAAAAATGTTAAATTTAAAAAAGTTTGCTTTGATGTTAAAGTCAACTTGAAAATTAAACTTGAGATCAACACGTACCTTCTTGCTGAGCACGCTTTTTTCTCAACTTTATGTCACAGGATATTGGATTTTTTTGTTAAAAATCTTTTAAAATGTTAAATCGTTTGAAATAAATTTAATTCAAACATATTAAAAAAAACTATTTTTGCACATTGGTATTGCAAAATTTAATTGTCTACCTACTTTAGTTTGGCTGCTATGACTTTTGGCATCCTAAAAATGATAAAAGTCTCACTGTGCGTCGGTGGCTGGCACAAGGTAAATTTAAATGTTTCCCAAATTTAAGTGAGTTGAGTTAAAAAGAAAATGGTGCACAATAGAAAGGAGGCAAATGCAACAGGTGGAGGCATTTACAAACAAATGGCCCAGTGGAAAATTTAATGGGATTCCAGCAACTTTTAAATCCAGCTGGCACAGCGTGTGGTGTGCCAAGCGAGCGAATTGGTGTATTAGAAGAAGACTAAGAAAATATCCCTACCGCCACTGCTTCTAATTTGCCGATTGCTATACCAGCACATGCCACAATTGGGCAGTCATAGCACATAGCATAGCATTAATAGCACAGAAAGGAAACTGAAAAACATACAAGATTGGGCCTTCTCATAGTGAGAAATACTGAAAAGGGCACCAGCTATCAGCGCAAACGGCCTAGCAGAGGATGAGCAGCAAATGTTAATAGCAAAAGCTAATAGAGAGGAAGAGTTATTCGATCTGAAACGACCAGGGCTGCCGAACGTACTACTATAGTAGTATTTTACTACTATTTCCTCATCTGTATTACCGTACTACCCACAGGCCGATTGTACTACTATTTTCTGAAATATAAGTTTTAGCAATTTAATTTTCATATTTTAAGTAAGGCTACTCGAAAAGAATAAACAAATATGTTACTGAAATGAACATTGCCGAAGCACAAAATTCAAACCCATATTGCCGTTTTTTATTTCTCACCAAATATCCTTGGTTCGTGGGCAACCCTACCACATGTATTTCCGTATGTTTCACTTTTTGATGAACTTTTTGCAATCAAGCAAATGAGCTCGTCGTAGAGTTACCGTTGTGCGACTAAAGTGACAATTGCACCTTTTTGAACCGCTTTGCCAAATGCTGTTCGTATAATACTTCACATTATTCTAATCACATGATATAAGATTTTGATAAAGTCATAAACTTTGAAAACAGCGCAACGGATGCGATACCCAAAAATGAAC
This sequence comes from Melieria crassipennis, assembly GCA_963668005.1. Lineage (NCBI taxonomy): Eukaryota > Metazoa > Arthropoda > Insecta > Diptera > Ulidiidae > Melieria > Melieria crassipennis. The sequence goes on along the minus strand of OY764963.1, from coordinate 30,331,462 downwards.
ATCGTGAATTAATAGAGTAATATTACTGTATTTAAATACAAATTTTTATTTTTTTTATTTTATTTTTATTTGTTTAGCCAATGAACAAATGTCCTTACTGACTATAGGATATAAAAATTATTAAAAACTATAAGTTACTTAAACTATTTAACAACAAAACCTTCGGAAGTGACACATCAAAATCGGTAACATTGCTTAATTCCGAAAGGGCCCTAGATAGAGGTGCATTTCTTGCATAATTCGTCCTGGGGACATCTAAATGAAATTAACTTATATATTTTTGCATATTCTTGTAGGAACCTTTTAAAATTTGATAAAGACAATAAAGTGGTTGCTGGGACGTCGACGAGTCAGAAAAATTAAACTAAGGTGAAACTCGTAATCATTGGAATATCCTGATATATGTAAGTGTATAAAATCGTCCGATTTCTCTTGGGCTTGACATTTTTATTTAACCATATTCGATAACGATATTTGATATTAATAACAAATTTTAATAATAATAAATTTTATTATTTTAAACCCCGACTAGCAAAAATTCTTTAAAAAGAAATTACGGGAAAATTTTTTGTAATATATATTTTTATAAAAATATCTACAAAATGCGATTTTTAAAAAATTTCCGTAGACAAATAGTAATAAATCTTGCTGAATTAGGTGAAAAATTGTACGTATTCATGAAATGCAAATATTAAGCTACTATATTGTTGAAAAAATCTTGCTAGTTTTTGCCCCATTTGAGCAAAATATCAGCAAATACATATGTAAATCATGCTAAACCACGCCTAATTTAATTCCACTATTATATAGAGTACATTTGGTTACGATTAAGTATTTTATCAAAGCTTTATAAATTTTTTCCATCGAAGTGCATCCCAAAAGAAGTATTAGTATCATTAAGTATTATTTAATCTGTGGTTAAAAACGATAATTGCTTAGGTCGACTTAAGACATCATTGAGTTAAGGGTGGTCAAAATAATATATATGGACTTGAGAAATATAAGCATAAAATATGCGTGAACAGCTGCTACGAATTAATCGCATGTTTTCGGACTTTGGCCGCCCGAATTTCAAAAAGCAACTTACACCAACTCCGCACGACTACCGTTACCTAACGGGAGCCGCTGACAACGCCAACCAGCTGAATTGTTGGAATATGATCGGTCCAGCAATAGCATTACCAAATCAACACGGACAACGTTGCCACTCAGTTGGCCCTGTTTCTAATTTCTAATAACAAGAAATTCGAAAATTGGCCATTGAACCTTACGCTCATTTGCATATGAAGATTGCGTTATTCAATGTTTACATGATAAAACTGGAACAAGTGCAGTCCAGCAAAGCTCCATGAAGAAAACACCGGAAATCAGTTTTTACAAATTTTATATAAAAAAATATTTTTGGCTTATAACTTATTATTAGTACACCAAACCACGCTTTGCGTCGTTTCGTTTTGCGTTTTTTCGAAGTTGCGTCGCTGCTGAATTCGTACTAATTTTCACTGTGCGTCGTTAGATTTTCGAAGTTGCGTTGTTTTGGGTTCGAGTCTTTAATTTTTTTTTTTAATTTTCCTTTTTTTTTCTAAAATATGGCACGACTTTTGTTTCTAGTTGCGCCATGCAATCAAAACTCGGGGATTCTCTTTATAAATGAAAATCAACGCAATTATAATACAGTTTTATTTTCACTTTGTTTTGCTAATTTTAGAGTTCAGTTTCAATTAGTGTATTGTGCTTTTTTTTTAAAGAGAATAATACATTTTTATAAATTTTTACGGGTTGTTTCTGGTTACAAAAAAGGTAAATATTTTTCCAATTTATTTATTGGCAGAGTTATATTATTTTTTTTACATACACTTGTAATTTTTTTAGCCAAATGAGTGGAAAGGGCGTTGCTGGTAGAATTACCAAAAATAAAAAAAAAACTATCAGCTTGGAGACGAAATTAGATATTCTGCGACGATTTGATAAGGGAGAGAAGGCTGTGGAGATAGCAAAGGCTGTTGGTCTGGCTGCAACAACTGTCAGAACTATTAGAGATCGAGATGGGGATAAAATAAGAGACTGTAAAATCTGCAACATCATTAGATGCTAAAATGGTGACCCGTACAAGGAGTGCTTTGATGATCAAAATGGAATCCTTGCTTTCTATTTGGATTGAACTGATTAATTTTTATTTTGTTTTTATAAATTAATTGAATGTTTTATTTTGTTTTAATTGAATTTGTTTGTTTTTTGTACGTACGTGTATGTTCCATTTCTCTGTTAACAATCTATGTATTGGTGCCACAAATGCTTGATATTTGTGAATATCTGTGGTCAAAAGCAATAATTGCTTAAGTCCATAAAACTTATTTTGAGCAGCCTCAAAGGAATAGTCTAGCGATTATTGCTTTTGACCATAGTTATAACATGGGATAATACATCAGATAGCTGTATAGCAGAATGTATTCAATATATTATTATTATTATTATTGCTTCAATAATTTACATTGAATAACTTCTGCTACTTTCTTTTCTGGCCAATGTGGCAATTTTGCAACCTAGGCTTTGTCAGCAACGTATGAAACATAGTGGCAGCACATTATTGCTTGGAAATTCAAAAACTTGTCAGCGACGCGTCGGTGAAGATCAGAAATTGCTTTCCTATTTTTTTAAATTAATTAAACCTTTAAAAAAAATAAAAATAAATTTTCGCTATGGACAGGTGAGATAAATGCCTTTTAATTTCGGGGGGTTCACCCCCCAAAACACCCCCTGAATCCGCCACTGGCAAAATGTATCAGCTGCAACAAAATTACCATCCGAAACAGAAGTTGACGGCAAAAAGAAATTTGCAGACGAGGGAATCGCAGATACAACTTCAACAGAAATGTAAGTTCTAATAGTTCAGGCAAAATATTTTTTCTACAATCTGCAGAAACTCTCATAGTGTCTCATTCTGCTTTATAAATAGTATACAGTATAGTATACATACTAAGTTTATCATCGTATAGTGTTTAGCACAGCGTTTTAGTGTACTTTTTTAATTATTTTTGATTTATAAAGGTGCGATTTACGGTCAACAGGATCAGCATCCGAAATAGAAGTTAATGGCACAAAGGGACTTGCTGCCAAAATTCCTGAGTGTGAAAAAAAGGAAGCAACTGTTCAGACCGGAATGGCTCACGCAATTCGAATGGATGCAGCAGAAGGCAAAAGGCAACCAACCTCAACCGTATTGCAAGCCATGCGAAATTTTTTTAGTAAATAATTATTCACATTTTTTAAGACATGAAAACACTAAGGGCCATGCAAACCGAATCATTGCTCTTAAAAATCAGCCTGCAGTAACAGATAACTATCGATTAAAACAATTTCAGAAAAGGGCTGAAAAAGTACAAATAGCTGAACTTAGAATAATCATGTTCTTGTTGCAATATAATCTTCCATTTATGTTGGTAAAACCTTTAATAGAATTAATCAAAGCAGTTGCTGCAGATTCTGAAGTGGCAACACGATTAAAATGTGGAAAAACAAAAGCAACGTATACAGTAAATAACTTGCTTTGCAAGCAAGGGGAAGAAGAAATTGCAAGAATTTGCAATTCAAATTTTGCAATCAAAATTTGTCACTCATTTTTGACGAGACAACAGATGTGAGCACATTAAAATGCTTGGTTCTTGTTGCTCGGTTTTTTGATCAAGTTAAAAATCGAGTACAAGATAGATTCCTGGCATTACTTTCTCTAGAAAAATCAGATAGCTATTCTGTATATTCGGCTATTAAAGAATGTTTAGATGGACTTAGTATTCCTTTAAACAATTTGGTGGGGTTCGCTGCGGATAATGCATCAGTAATGATGGGGAAAAAATCTGGTGTTGAAGCTCTGCTGCAAAAGCATCAGCCTAATAGCCTATTTCCACCGGGCCTTAAATGCATTTAACGCTTAAATGCATTTAACATCGCATTTAAATGCTCTAATTCCCATGCAATTGTTTTTGTATCAAAGTGAGTTAACTCACTTTCAAAACTGAGTTAACTCAGTTTTGCCGTTTACAGACGTCTAACAGAATATGTTATGTTAAAAGCTGGAGCAATACTGACAAATGTTCAAATTTTGATAGCATGCTTTACGGCGCTGCAAGAGCCGTACGAACACAAACGAAAGAGGGAATTCGAATTACGTTCGGTGTGATAGATTTTTTGCTAAGACAATTACTTTTTACTGCATTTTTCGCAAAAATACATATCGTCTGTCATAATCAAAGTCAAAACTTCTATTATTTGCCAATAATAAATGCTGAAAGAGAAAATCAAAAACGTGGAACTTCTCACTAACCCTCTTGACATTAAAAATTCAGACAGCTCTGGTATCAATCAGCTGACAACTTTCATAAATGAAATAAACATTGACAAATGTATTGTTGCTCCTATTAATGAAAACATATTTAAAAATGAAAATGTTAATAGTGTGTTCATTTTTGCTACCAACTTACAGGTTATGGGCCCAATTCTAAATTCGAACTGCTCGGTCGAATTTCAACGGATGGCCGCAAAAAATCCAGGAGATGGAAGCACCATAAACGGACGGTCCTCACATCGTCCGCCCCTGCCCCACTGCGTTTACTCGCATTTATTTCATGCAGTTCCTTTCGGTACTGCGATCGGACGCTCTGAATTTTTTGCTTCACATCCGCGAGTGTTAATCCGCTCACATTTTCCTTCAAACACTCAAATAAAATGTGATACGTTTCTTCCCGCTTGTCCCGGTCTTGGTAGCACACATTTATTACATTCCAAAGGCATTCGTGCTATAATAATTATTTACCACTTAATTTGCAATTTTCCTCTTTATTTCCTCTTTTTGGAAAGCCACGTATAACACAAATGTAAACAAACGATGAGGGTTGCTACGAACCATTTTTTCCGTCATTAGATACATATTTTCGCGACAAGTGTGCCATTTTGCTCCGAAAACACATGTGTTGTGAATAATTTCACAACGCAACACTGTTTTGATCGCATGATTTGGCATCGAGAGTCTCATCATTTTTGACCGACGCGGTCAAATTTTACTCTCCCGCTCTCTCTCTCAATTTTTCATTTTACATTGAAGCAACAACAACTATCGTGACCGACGGTCATTTGACCGTCTGCATAACAGCCAGTGTTGCCATGTTGGTGCTTTTGGAGCTAGATTTAGCTTTTTTTTCAAAATTGCTCCAAAAATTTGGTTTTAGCTCCTAGCTCTTTTTTAGCTCTTTTGAAAATGTTAAAGCTCTTTTTTAGCTACAAAAATTAAGAAGTATAGCTTCATATTTCAATGATTAATTGATCAAGTTTCAGGATTAATTAAATCGTGAAAATCGCCTTTAAAAAAAATATCGTAAAAAAATAACATGTCGCGACTTTGTTAAAATTAATTTGTTAAAATTTGTTAAAATTAATTGCGCAATTGAAGCAACGTTTGCCAAATAATATAAAAACACTTAAAAATATTTGATATGATTTTTTCTATTGATAAAAGCTGTAAAGCCACAGATCAGCGGCGGATTCAGAAAAATATTTCGGGGGGGTTTCAAAAAGTAATTCTTTAATATTCAGAAAATGCCTTTAATTTGTATTTAGTTTTTAAGTCGATCCTAATATTTCGGGGGGTTTCAACCCCCAAAACACCCCCTGAATCCGCCACCGCTACAGATATTTGATCATTTTGAAAATGAAAAAAATAAGTTCACGATTGATTAAATGAAATTAAAGTGACTATATTTATATATATGGAAGAATTTAAATACACTCGATTTTTGGGTCGAGGTTATGGAGTTCAAGAATTCAGTCAATGAAATTCATTTAACGACCTGGTAAATTTTGTTTTTACTCTTCTTGTCCTATCGCTCAGCAATGCTGAAGGAAGTTGAAAGATCATTTTCCATGATGAACCATATAAAAAGCAAGCAAAGGAATAAAGTTAATTTATTTATGTCAAACTCGCTATTGACAGTAAGAAGTGGCCTTAACCCTAATTCCCAGAATTTTCAACGTAACGTAAACCCAGAAGTGAGACTGTCAGGCTCATATGAGCAAAACAACTGAAAAACTCAACTTATTTTACTTTCCCAAATCCAATTACTACTTAAAGACGATTTTATTTAAGTTATATATTTTTAGTAAAGAACTTGTAAATACAGGGTCCACTGGTAAGCAATTGCTACTGCAAAAATATAATTAATTAATCCAGATATTCACATCTTTGTCAAATTTGGGTGGAAGTGGAATGGAGATTTCTTTAGTTTATTGTAAACATGTTCCTGCGTTTTGGAGATATGTGGTGGACAAATATGACAACTACTTTGTTTACGTGTACCAGAATTTGGCGCCTGCGAACTGACCTTTTGCAGTAATACTGCATCTATTTTTGCCTGAGTTATTGCTCGTAGATATTCGTGACTATACAAAAAAAATCCTCCAGTTATCGCAAAAACAACTATTCTTTGTTATCTGTATCCTCATTCCAGTAAGGAGGTTTTTTGAGCCATATGACTTATGTCGCAATACCAGCAGCATCAATCAAATGTATAAAGAAAGCTAGAGGCCATGCATTAGGTTTGCGTTTTTTGATGTACCCATCATACAAATTTTGTTTTTTCTGAGTGTACGAACCCCGCATCCAATAAACTATCTATTACATTTGAGTTTGTAAGTCTCAAACAGTTTTTCAACACCTTTTTCGCAGGACCCAAAGCTCCTTGATTGCCGTATTTGCATGTGTATGGCATTTCAGGAGGTATTAGCACCATCGCACTTCCATATTCTGTTTATATATTTATCGGGATTGGAAGACATGAACTGTATGGACTAACATCAACTTCGGCAAGGCATAAATTCTTCATAATATGTCGTATATTGTAGTATTTTCAAACATTCTCATAGACTTCATCCCATGCCGACTAGATGAGTGATAGGCTCAAAAACTTCGAACTTGATACGATAAAAATGCACCTAAACATGAAAAATAAAAATATTCTTCCATATGGTGGACAAAAAGTCAAGGAATTCTGAGTAAATTTGTGTTTTTGTTCAAATGAGCTACTGAGGCTCACTTCTGGGGTTACGTTGCATTTTTTAAAAATTGTTTAAAAATAGTAGAAAAACTGTCTAAAAAGTAAAATTTATAAATGAAATATAATTCTAACATTCCATTAGAGGATTACATAAAACGATTGGAATCGAAAATCTTTTAGTATAGGATTTATCACCATTTGATATCTTTAGTGAGACTGAGAGGCTCACTTCTGGGAATTAGGGTTAAAAGACTGTCATGATTTTGCAATAAATGATGATCTCTTAAACTTAATGACTGCAAACAACATTTACGACTGTAATAATAACGATTCTTCTTCGGAAGATGAAATATTTGATTTAAATTTGTAATAACTATTTGTGATGTTTGTAACTACTTGTATTTTATTTAAACTACAAAGTATTTTAAAAAATGTAAGCCTTTTTAAGTTTTGTAGTACCGACAAATGTGCAAAAGTGAATTTTATTTCATTTTAAATTAACAGATATTTATTGAACAGATATATAAGCTGTTGTTTAGTTAATAAATATATTTACGTATAATACGTAAAAACATATTAATATTGATAAATGCTTAAAAAATAAATGTAGCTCTTTTTTTAGCTCCAAAACAATTTTTTTAGCTCTTTTTTGCTCGTTTTTTCACAATTTTAGCTCCAAACCAAATTTTTTTTCTGGCAACACTGATAACAGCGCCCGTAGGCACTTTCATGTGTATCGGCTGGAGAACTTCCCAAACCGCGTTCATGGTTTCACGTACAATTTTTGACACAGTTGTTGCATTCGAAAAGTGAATGCAAGAGTTTTTAAGGATGATCCCGTAGCCAAATATCTATAAAAAAAGAATTTTATGTTTTTAATTGTTTTTATCTTTTATAGGAGATGTCTTCCGGAATAAATGGAAGTCTCTACGAGACACATTCCGGAAGGAGCTGCGCAAATTCCCAACTCCTCGATCTGGAGATGGAGCAGTCCCCAAGTGGTCCTCCAACTGGACGTATTTTGAAAGTCTGTCTTTTCTCAAGGACCAATTTACAACCACACCGAGCAGTGGGAATCTAAAGGAACCCGAAATTGCCGATTGCATCCAAATAGATTTGGATAAAAATGAAATGGCAGAAAGCCCTACTTTAGAAGAAACTCCGAGCACTTCACGCCAGAGAGGCGTAATAAAAATCGAAAGCGGGATGAGGATGATATCGGAGCAGCGCTCGTAAGACTTGAGGAGGATACAATTAAAATTCTCCGAAAGCAAGAAGAAAGGAAAGAAGATGATGATGTGTAGTGTCCGACCGAAACCACTTTTTTGGGCCGAAACCGAAACCGAAACCGAATATTCGGTTTTTTTTAAATATTCGGCCGAAACCGAAACCGAAACTTTCTAGTTGAAATAAAAATCACCATATCAAGCACTTTTTTCAACAAACGAATTTTACATTAAGTAAATAAAGAACAAACAAACAAACATAGCATAAATAAATAAATACTTATTAATAAAAACAATTTATTCATTTTTTAAAAACGTAAACAAGAAGAAATCACCCTTTCGTACCTTACTCGATAATATTCAAAATTAAATAATTTAATATTATATGCTAAAAAAAGAAGTTTATTTACATTGCTGGCATCTAAATTACTCCTCCTTTTACTATATATCTCTTACACAATAAAATGTAAAAAATATTCTAGAAAGTTTCGGTTTCGGCTATTCGGCCATTTTTTGGCCGAAACTGAAACCGAAACCGAAACCACTTATTTGGGCCGAAACCGAAACCGAAACCGAATATTCGGTCGGACACTAATGATGTGCAATTTTTGCATAGTTTACTGCCGCACATAAAAACACTTCCGCCAGCTGAGAAGATGCTTTTAAGGCTCAAAATGCAAGGCCTGGTCTACAATTTTGTTTATGCTGGGGGTCGTGAAGACGGTTATTGTGCGGATCAATTTGTTGACGATTCAGTGGCGGCTTAAGGTGCTTGGGGGCCCGGGGCGGCGACGGCTGAGGGGCCCCCACAAACGGTGCAGAATAAGTTTCCGTACAAAACTAATAACTGGAATTTCCGGTTATGCTTTTTAATTTTTTTTTTAATTTGTATTCCATTGGACAGTAAAGGGACAAATTATTTTGAAACGTATATGTGTTTGAAATTTTATAGAAAGCAATAGAATCCCAGAGAAAAAATGAAAATTCTGTTATCACTCATCGAGTACGGACGTGTTTAAATTCGCTCTCCCTATGGTCAGTTGTGCTAAATGCAAACTGCCCTGCACCGCTGCCGATTCGGTATCTTGTGGCACCTGTTCGGTCAAGTGGCACTTCAAGTGCTGTAAATTGAATTCTACTGCTGTGGAAGCTTTAAACTCGAGCCCAAATTTAATTTTCGCCTGTGACTCCTGCATTAAAAGTCCGCGTTCAACGTGCTCATCCATGGTGCCGTTACTGCTGGACAAGCTAAGTGAACTTCGAGGCCTCATCGACGCTCTTAAGATATCACCCTCTGAGAACTTAAGTGCTGACAAGCCGAGCTCTGTTTCTTCCGCAACTGGAAAGCCGCTGCCAATTGTTACTCGCGCCCGCTCCAAAGCTGTGGACGCCCTTGCTGTTGTGTCTAAGCCTCCCATCGCCCGTTCTCACTCGCCTCTACCAGTAAAGGGCAATAGCAAAATAAAACGCCCGCAGTCTCCGGCAGCTAAAGCTAATGCTTCCAATGTTGCTCTCGCTGTGAATGCTGCCGTTGATGTTGTTGCTGACGCTGCTGCACCTGCTGCCTCGCCTGTGACTTATGCTGCTGCGACCGCTGATGAGAATAGTACGCTCACTTGCTCTGCTGTTGCCTCGCTCTCTTCGTCACATGCTGCTGGTGCTCCATCTTCTCCTACTCACTCGTCTATTGCTGCTGTTGCTGATCTACCTGCTAACGACTGGACTACTGTGCACAACAAAAAGCACCGAAACCAAAGGATTGTTGTTATTGGCTCAAACGTAAGCTCGGGTTTGGATGTAGCTGTTAGTAAGAAGTGGTTGCACTTGTCATCGTTTCTACCCTCGGTGACTGAGGATATTCTAACTGACTATATTGCAAATCGTGCCGGAGTTGACAAACGTAATATTTCCTGTTATAAACTAGTAAAGAAAGACGTCTCTACTGAGTCTCTGAAGCGTGTTAACTTTAAACTTGGTGTTGCCTCATCTTCATATGCCAAGCTTCTAGATGCCTCTGTGTGGCCTGCTGACGTTAAGGTGCGCCCTTTTCGTTTTTTTCAAAAAATAGACCAGCCAACAGTGACGGCCTAGCATCCCCTAATGTTTCAAACTCTTCGCTTAAGATTCTTTACCAGAATGTTTCTGGTCTTAGAACTAAATCTAATGATCTTTATGCAATGAGCTCAAATCTGGATTATGATATATTTGTGTTGGTTGAAACATGGCTGAACTCAACCTTTTACAGTGAGGAATTCTTCGATCCCAACCTGTACAATGTCTTTCGTAAAGACCGCGACGCTGTTAAGACTGGCTTGTGTAGGGGCGGTGGTGTGCTTATTGCAGTTCGGCGCAAGTTGTGCTCATCGCTCGTGTTACTTGAAAATGCTGACTCGTTATTGGACCAACTCTGTGTTTCCATTCAGGGATTGTCCAACTCATTGCTTCTTTGTGCTTCTTACATTCCGCCGAATTCGGCTGAAGTTTTCTACAAAGCTCATGTCGACAACATCTTATCTTTAGCTTTAAGTAGAGGAGATGACTGTCACTTGTGTGTTATGGGCGACTTTAATTTGTGCAATTTATCTTGGACTCGCCTGGAGGACAATAATTGCGATGGTGCTACTTTTTTCCCCCGTAATATAGTAAGCTCTTCTGAAAGTTACTTAGTTGATAACCTGTACAGTCTGAATTTAGTCCAGGTTAATGATTTTGTAAACAAGCTAAATAGAATCTTAGATTTGGTATTTGTAAGTGATAATGTTAACTTTACAGTTTCTGAATGCTTAAATTCTTTTTCTCCTTATAGTATGCATCATGTCCCCTTAGTGCTTGAGCTTAAATTTTATGAATTTCAGCCATTGTGCACAGCCAACCGCAATGATTGCAGGGTTCTTAACTTCAAGTTATGCGATTATGTTAAATTGAATTTAATACTTGACGAAATTGATTGGGACTCTTTGCTTCTTGATCTTAATGTCAGTAGCTCTTTTAATGTCTTTAAATCCAAGCTCTGTAAAGTTTGCTCACTTCATGTCCCTGCTTTTCCCAAAAGGATTTATAAGTTACCTTGGTACACAAAAAATTTGAAATATTTGAAAAATCTGCGAAATAAATTTTTCAAAAAATTCAAGACCACCAACCTCTTGTCTTTTAAGGACAAATACTTGAGGTATTCAAAAGAATTTAATTGTTTGAATAAGTTTCTATATCGAAACTATACTTTAAAGTACGAATCTGAGGTAAAATCTAACCCAAAGGCTTTCTGGCGTTTTATCAAGTCCAAGAGATCTTGTTCTACTATTCCCACTACCCTGTTTCTAAATGATGTAACTGCTAAAACTCCCTACGAAGCTGCCAACTTGTTTGCTGAGTTTTTCCGGTCTAATTTTGTGTCCGACCGTGATAGCGATGTGAATGCATATGGTGATATTTGCTCTTCCATCAATATTGGTTCTCTTTCACTATCCTATGATGATGTCATTGAGGGTTTTCGTCAACTTAAACCCTCGTTTCAACCTGACGTTGATGGTTTATCAGCGTCCATGTTGAAGCGTTGTCCTTCCCTTGTCCGTCCGCTTCTACTGATTTTTAATAGATCTCTTGCCTCTGGGGTTTTTTTAGATGCTTGGAAAGTAACTTCAATCACTCCAGTTTTTAAGAGTGGCAACAAAAATAATGTTACCAATTATCGTCCTATCTCTAAGTTGTCCGCTGTTTCCAAGCTCTTTGAATGTATCATCAAAAATCGACTCTATTTTGCTGTCAAAAACATTTTATGTCCCAATCAACATGGTTTCATGTCTGGCCGGTCAACTGTAACAAACTTGGCTATTTTCACCGAAGACTGTCTATCCGCTTTTCACTCCGGTTTTCAAGTGGATTGTGTTTATACGGATTTTTCGAAGGCCTTTGATAAGGTTAGCCATAGAATTCTTATTTCAAAATTTGCTAAACTTGGTTTTCATTCTGTTTTCTTAGACTGGATTACCTCCTATCTTAGCAATCGCAGCTGTACTGTTGTGATTGACAATGTTTCATCTCGGCCTTTTATAGCGTCATCTGGTGTACCCCAAGGGAGCATTCTTGGGCCACTGTTTTTTATAATATTCATTAATGACATTAGTTGTTGTTTTTCAACCTCCAGGTTTCTTCTTTACGCCGATGATCTAAAAATTTACTCTACTATAACTTCCATCACTGATCAGCAAAACCTTCAATCTGACCTTGATAACGTGTTTGCTTGGTGTTGCAGAAACCGGTTATCATTAAATATCAATAAATGCTCCCATGTTGCTTACTCTAAATCTCATTGTCCGCTGCAAACATCCTATTGTATCGATAATGCGCCCCTTAAGTCTCTTAGTGAGATTAGGGACCTTGGAGTTATTTTTGATTCCAAGCTCACTTTTTCCAGCCATCTCAACTTTACTATTTCTAAAGCATATTCAATGCTTGCTTTTGTTAGGCGGAACAGTGCTGATTTCACTGATCCTTACACCGTAAAAACGCTTTTTAATGCTTATGTCCGCTCAGTGCTTGAATATGCGGTTTTTATTTGGAGACCATATCATAGTGTGCATATCAGACGACTTGAACGAGTCCAGAAAGTGTTTTTAAGGTATGCACTTCGATCTTTGAGATTTGTTGACCCTGTTCCGTCGTACTACTCTATGTGCTCTTTATTGCATATCAAGTCCCTCGAAGACAGGAGGAAGATTCTTTCTATGAGCTTTGTATTTGATTTAGTTACTGGTGGTATTGACTGTCCCTTGTTGCTTGATAGAATTAATTTTCATGTTCCTGCCAAACAGTTGCGGAATTATGAAATTTTCAATCTTGCCTGCTGTCGTACAAACTACGCCCAATTTGCGCCCCTGGCTAGAACTTTGGCTGAAGTTAACTCACTTTATAATTTAATAGATTTTTCTTCTTCTAAATTGTCTTTTAAACATAGTTTAAACACTTACTTCAAATAATTTGTACTAATCTGTTATTAGTCTGTAAGCTACTTAATGTACAATAGACTTAAATAAATAAATAAATAAATAAAAATTGGATAAAAGGATAATCTTACTAAATCTTTCCAAATTTGATAAAAACTTTCGTGAAATTAGGAAAACTTTTGGGAGAGCAAGCTCGTCATTTCAAAAAGCCATCTTAAAACTAAAAGAAAAGCAGAATATCTTGCTTCGTTACTACGGTCTGGCCATTATTTTAAGTAACCCGAGCAGGTTTTTAAGTAACCAATCGCGTGCATAGATATAGTGTTTTCTAGACTGGCCGCCGAAACTGCAAATAAAAAAAATTTTTTAAGAAGCGTTTTCAAAAAATCTTCGAAAAACGAGTTTTTTTCCCTGTTGTTTCAGTTATGAGTACATATCTCCTGAAAGAATTATCTGATTAACACGAGCTGTCCGTCGTTCAAGAAGAAGATAATACCTTAGCCTTTTTAGTGATATATAGATTGTTGTTACTTGTCAGTAACTTCCCCAAAGGAAAGTTGTAACAAAGTGAATTTTTCGACCAAAAAATCATAAATTTTCGAATATTTTTTTATTGATAAAAAAAATGATCTCCCCTAGTTTTAAAATCTAAGATGAAAGATATATTATTATTATATATTTTTTGAGCAAATATATTACTTGAGCAAATATTAAGCCTAAAATCAAGAGAATTGAAAGAAATATGACAAGGTTATGATGCAGTGAGTAAAACCACCGACTTTACATTTATTACACTGTGCGAAAAAATTTTTTTGCCGAGACCCATCCAAATTTGGATATAGACGTGAAACTAGAGATAATTTATAGTAATCTGGCATAGTCAGTTTTTCATTTTCTGGCCCAAAGTCCTTTTTAAAAAACTTTAAAATTTTAAGGACATATACATTTCAAAAATTTTTTTAAATATATGCGGTTGTGCATTGATGGAAATATGGGTATCAAATGAAAGACATCCTTTTAACTAAATTTTCAATTTTGAAGTTTCTGGACCAAAATATGTCAGGTAGGGAAAACATACATGATTTGGATTTCAGTTTGTAGATTCATACATCTAAATTTTATTCTATTTCAAAGTTCCAGTCTAGAAAAACTTTTATTTTTAGGTGCATTTTTCGTGCCGAGTAGTTTAGAAATGTACAGAAGCTTACTTACAAGGAGCATAGAATTGCTTTCGTAGAAGAGTCTATCAAAGAAGAAAACCGGATTTCCGGGACGATGTGTTGTTATCCAACCAATAATTACAAAAATAATAATAATAACTGTAAATTTCTTTGACGTCTACAAAGTTTAATGAGGTTAAGTATTTGCTTAATTTGCACTTGTTTACAAGTAAACTCTAAGATGGCGATATTTAATTTTTAACTTAGAATTTTGTATTTGCATACTTTGCACAAAATTTTAGGTTAAAAATTAAATATTGCAATCTTCGAGGGAAAATTTTTTGAAAATTTGCAAACAATTGTTATTTAGAAAGGATGTTTTCTTGCTTTTATTGAACTGAATTTGTTATTGCAATTTCAAAGTCATTTGTCGATACTGTGTCTGTTTCAATTGATAAAAGTGGCAAGCAACCTTTCAACAACCATTGTGGAGCGCAAATAGTTTTTTACAAATTTCAGCAGTGAAAAACTTAAAATTTTTATATACAAGCTTCTCTCGGGGGCCCCCCGCAGCCCGGGGCCCGGGGCGGTCCGCCCCTCCGCCCCCCCCGTTAAGCCGCTACCGTGACGATTTATATTAACATAAACAAAATTGTAGAAAAAGCCTTGCATTTTGAGCATCTTGTCAGCTGGCGAAAGTCGTTTTGTATGAGGCAACAAACATGGGACATCATCATATTATTTTTCTTGTTCTTGCTACCGTAGAATTTTATTTAATTTTATTTTATTTATTGCATCCTCCTCACGTGTTTAGAAAGCTACTCCGATATCACCTTCATGTTTTGGTTTCTCAACGCCTTTCTGAAGCGCTCGGAGTATCTTCCAAAGATATAGGGCTTCATGCCATTTCATTTCTTGCCATTGAGTTTTCAGCAAAAATTATTTGGATTCAATACGCAATTTCGGCGCAGCTGACAAGACGCTTGTTGTTGTTTGTTATAAATAAGTTGTTTGTTTGTTTGATGACAACATATGTAAGTGTCAATCGCCGTGACAACTTGAATAAAACAAAGAATTGAACTTACCTTAACGTAACAACTAATCTTTCTTCTGCGCCGATAGGTGTTTTGTTAAAATTTGTCCACTTTTGTGTTAATCTATGCTTGATTTTTTGAAGTATATAATCAAATGTGGACATTTGCATACGGAAATATCCCTGGAACCGCTCTTTTTAGCCTATGGATATTCAAATAAATCTCTTTGTTCATTTTCGTTTCAATAAACTCAATGCTTCCGACACCAGAAGACGCCATAGATCCCACAACATAACTGAGCCAACACCGTGTTTTACCGCAGTCACTAAATTCTGACTTCTAAGCTCAGTATTAGGCTTTCTCCAAACAATTTGCTTCCCGTCTGAGCCCCAAAGATTAACCTTCGTCTCGTCGCTAAACATAACACTCTGCCAGAAGCTTTGAGGCTTATTGAGGTGAGCTCTTGCAATTTCCAAACGCTTCTTTTTATTTACCGCAGAAATATAAGGCTTTTTCCGAGCTATACGTCCATGCAGATTGTTCTTTCGCAGCACACGACGAACTGTTTCAACGGATATCGGTTTATTGATTGTCTTAGACACCTCTGCGGTCAGTTTGGGTACACTTATTTTCGGGTTTATTTGCACTTTTCGCACTATATTGCGCTCATCGTAAGCTGACAATAATTTTTTTCTGCCTCTACCCTTTGAATTTTGTAATGTTCCTTCGTATCTCCATTTGTTTATAATTGTTTGCACTGTGCAATGAGGTCTGCTAATAATTTTGCCAATTTGCCGGTAAGATTTACCTTCGCAGCACAATTTTGTAACCAGCTCTCTTATTTGTATTGAAGTTTCCTTCCTTGGGCCTGCCATTGCACAAATAACGCACATAAAAAACTGAGACGCTTTTTGAACACTTGAAAAACACCTCGTAATTTTTTGATATCCATTTCAATGGCAATGTTGTGAAAAAAACGGCGACGTAATCTAAAGTTGTGCAAGTGTATATTCAATTTTGTGCTATTAAAATAGGTCTATTTTAACGTTTAAAGTAATATCTTTGTATTCCGCTTGTAATGTTGATGAATTTATGTTGGATGTGGCCTTGTAACATTAGTAGCTATTAATATGCATTACAAATTTTAAGGTAAAAAGCCCAACTGTCGCCAAATGTAGCTTTTTCTTCTTAATATCACAGTGTATACTCAATTTTGTGAGTAACTGTACCATATATTCCTATATTCCGTAATCAATCAATTTAATCAATTACTTAAACTGTTACTGTATTGATTGAACTGTTACTGTATTTATTAAACTGTTTCTGTTTTTTTTCTTGCAAAAGTTCCAGCTCCAACTTTTTTATCTTAAGCTTAGCTCTTGGAAACGTTTATGTTTCTCCTCTTTAATTTCAAGAAGCCTTTCTTGTAGCCTGTCCAATTTGGCTTCCATTCCTGTTTTTGCCTCATTGGTAGCTTTCAAGTGTTCTTGCAACTGTATTAGTCTTTGGTTTCTTTCCGATAATTTTACTTTTTTCTTGAACGTGGTGTAGTGGGCCCTTCATTGCTATCAGTCAATATTAGATTCAAAACGCTTTCAACGCTCTTTTCGATACTCCCTTCACGGCTGTCGTCTTCTGCGGCTACTGAGACGAAACGGTGGTTGTCTCCAAAAGTACGGCTGGTTCAAGTCCGGCTGCTTCAATTATTCTCTCGTCTGCTTTAGTAATTAAAACTTCTTCGTAAGGACCACCACCCGTTCTTCTCTTTAACTCTCTATTGAAGGAAAGCTTTTTTTGGCTTCGTACTTTTGGTCAGCGTACACCTAAAATACACATAGGGTTCAGAAACAATTCAGAAACAGCAATAGAAAAGACAAGTATACCTTTTTCCACATTTTGGCGTCCTTAACTGGCGAGCCAAGGGTGTTGAGCTTCCTCTTCAATTCCTCCCATAAATTGTTGGCTGTTGCTTTTCCCTGTGCGCAGTTCGGTAGACGGTTTTTCGCTAAATTTTGCGCCGCATTAATTTGATTTGTATTTGTCCTAAAATAATCCTTTTAGTAATAAAATTAGTTTTTTATAATTTTTTTTTCAAAATTACTGACATTATTTTTTTCTTCTGGTCGTTTACGAACACAATTTTTTAATCGAATGACAGTTCGTAAGAAAATACTCGTTAACGCACTCGTTACGCACTTGTTGAAGGCATCATACCGAATTACGTTAGCGAGTACTCGTTCACGTATGGCGTAATACGAAATCATAACTTTTAGGTGACGAGTTGTACGTTCACGGAACACTCGATTCGAACCCTGAAAAATATTTTTGTCCAGCTAGCTTGTTCTACACGAAACACTGTGCTGCGGCTGGGAAAACTATTTTTTTTTTACTTAAGGGGTCATTCTCATGTGAAATTTTGTAAAAATAAATTTTTTTTTTAACATATTTGGAATGTATCATCCTTGAAGAAGGTGCTGTCAAAATTGTATTGGAAAATTTCAAGTATTTCGGCTTCTACAGACATTTATATAACGAGCGGTCAAGGTTTCTAGCAAGGATTCAATCAGTTAGTCAAAACTTTAAACGTGTTTTTCTCGGAACGCCTTTTTTTGAAATGGCGGGGATGATTTAAAAAAAACCATTCATCCGATCTCTCTGCGATTTTGTCACGTCATTCTACATATTGTTAGCTATCGCCCCCAGTAAATTCACTCTGATATGTTAAAAATTTCATATTTTTTTTCATTGATAAAATCTTCAAAAACAACCATTTTTTACTGCTCTAACTTCCAATGCCTGCCATTTTGTGAGATTCTTATGAAAAAATTCAAATTTACTACGGGCGAGAGGTACGTTCATACTGATTAAGAATTTCTTTGAAATTCATGTTTCAGATAATCCTGTGACTCAAAACAATCCCCGCCAGCTGACCATGACGCGGCAGAAGCCGTGTCTTTAATCGAAAAAAAGTGTTTGAAAAAATAAAAAAATTTTTTTTTTTTTTTAATATTTTTGTACCATAACAATGAATAAATTAAAGTGGAATATCTTTTTTTGATAATTCCTCGTATTCACAAAGGAAATAATTTCTGAAAAATGTCCATTTTTCCTGTCCGCGCATGAGAATGACCCCTTAACTTATATTTTTATAGACAAAGTATTGCTGTGTATAGAAAATTCAACTACATATAACGGGGCATTAAACTCTTTGCGTACTTTTGCATAGAGTCCGACCGATTAATCGGCATCGGCTAGTATCGGCCAATAAAATTGGTATCGGCATCGGCCAAAAAAAAAAAGAATCGGCATCGGCCTTTTTAGCCGATGCCACATCGGCCGTTTTTGGTCGATGATGCCATCGGCCTATTTTTCTGCTTTCATTTTTTTGTTTTCATTTTTTGTACCAACGGGTTCTTATACCCCTTTTCAGTAATGTATTTTTAGATACTGTTTAATATAAATGTTTCCTAGAAATGTTAAAGGATGAACTATGGCTCGTTGGACAGTAAAAGTTTTCAGCTTTCTAAAAAGGGTTCGATCTCCTTGCTATTCCAACGGAAAGGTGCTCAAATAAATTCGTAAACTTTAAATGCGGTAGCTCCTCAACGAGAAGAGATAGAGGCCTAGGTTAGGTTAGGTTAGGGTGGCAGCTTAAAGAGCTCACGTAGGCCACGTTGCGGCCCGTTGTGTTACCACGTGAAGGGCGTGGCTGCCCTTCAATCTTGCACACCCCCCCGGGTGTTAGGCAGGAGCCATCCCGATTCCACAATGAATCGGGCGATGCGGCCGATGCTGCGAAAAACGGCGCACCCAGCACCCGGAGACGTCTCCTTGCTAGTGCTGGGCAGTGGCACATCAGGTGCTCGACGCTCTCCTCCTCGTCCGCATCATCGCAGCTGCGGCAATGGTCGTTGAAGGGGAGCCCGAGTCTCCTGGCGTGTTCGCCGTTCGTCCAGTGTCCCGTCAGCACAGAAACTGTGGAGTGGATGGAATTCCGCTTTAATCGTAGTAATTCGCGTGTTCTGCCATGGTTAAGCGACGGCCAGGTTTCTCTGGAGATCCTGCAAAGGCTCTCCTCCGCCCAGAGTCGGTTAGCCAGGCGAAGATACGCCTGCTTGACCATAAATTTGACGGTCGCAAGGGGGGTGCTACACAGCGTAGTAGGAGCTGGAAGCAGAGTGCCTTTTCTGGCTAACTCGTCTGCCACACAGTTGCCAGCGATTCCGCTATGCCCCGGGACCCAACTCAGGTGAACCTTGGCATGCTCCGCTATGTCATTCAGAGCTGATCTGCACTCTGCAACCAGTTTAGAAGAGGTATATGTACCTATCAAAGATTTTATTGCTGCCTGGCTATCTGAGAAAATACAAATAGCCGAGGGAAGAGAGGGTTGCGATTGCAACCGGCCCACTGCTAGCAGTATAGCCATGGTCTCCGCTTGGAAGACGCTACAGTGGTCAGGGAGCCGAGCAGTAATACTGGCCCCTAATTGATCACAGAAAACTCCACATCCGACCCTATTATCGAGTTTAGAGCCGTCCGTGAAGATTTCGATAGCGTTTTGCAGCGGGCGACGGCCTTCCGTCCAGTCGCTCCTGCTGGGGATCCCTATAGTGAACTTACGTTCAAAGCTAGGGGGAAGGACTATATAGTCAATGTTCGTAGGGGTTGGAAGATCCAACCCAAGTATTCTAGTGTGGCCCAGGTCCGCTCGTGCCCAACTGCATATGGCATTTAGCCGTACAGCGGCAATCTTGGCGGACTGCCTAACTAGAAGACCCGAGGGGATCCAATGAAGGATAGCGAAAAGCGCCTTAGTAGGCGTAGAGCGAATGGCTCCAGTTATGAGAGTGGCAGCAAGTCTCCTGACTCTATCGAGCTGCTTTAGGTTGACTCGGCTGGCTGCCGCAGGCCACCAGACAACAGCACCATAGAGAAGGATAGGCTCAACCACTGCCTCATAGAGCCAAGAAACGACGCGTGGCTGGAGCCCCCATCTGGCACCCACCGCCCGTCTACAGCAGTAGATGGCCCTAGTGGCTCTTGTTGCCCTTTCAGCAATGTTAGTGCTCCAGGTGAGCCTAGAGTCCAATATCAGCCCCAGGTATTTTACCTCCTTACCAGTAGCGGCTTAAAGGGGGGGGCGGAGGGGCGGACCGCCCCGGGCCCCGGGCTGCGGGGGGCCCCCGAGAGAAGCTTGTATATAAAAATTTAAAGTTTTTAAAAACTGAAACTTGTAAAAAACTATTTGCGCTCTACAATGGTTGTTGAAAGGTTGTTTGTCACTTTTATCAATTGAAAAAGACACAGTGTCGACAATTGACTTTGAAATTAATATACAATGACAAATTCAGTTCAATAAAAGCAAGAAAACATGCTTTCTAAATAACAATTGTATGCAAATTTTCAAAAAATTTTCCCTAGAAGATTGCAATATTTAATTTTTGACTTAAAATTTTGTGCAAAGTATGCAAATACAAAATTCTATGTTAAAAATGAAATATCGCAATCTTAGAGTTTGCTTGTAAACTAGTGCGAATTAAGCAATTACTTAACCTCATTAAACTTTGTAGACGTCAAACAAATTTACAGTTATTATTATTATTTTTATAACTATTGGTTGGATAACAACACATCGTCCCGGAAATCAGGGTTTCTTCTTTGATAGACTCTTCTACGAAAGCAATTCTATGCTCCTTGTAAGTAAGCTACTGCTACCGGGTTTTATAAAATATGTCTGTACATTTCTAAACTACTCGACACGAAAAATGCAGCTAAAAATAAAAGTGTTTTCTAGACTGGAACTTTGAAATAGAATTAAATTTAGATGTATGAATCTACAGACTGAAATCCAAATCATGTATGTTTTCCCTACCTGACATATTTTGGTCCTGAAACTTCAAAATTGAAAATTTAGTTAAAAGGATGTCTTTCATTTGATACCCATATTTCCATCATTGCACAACTGCATATATTTAAAAAATATTTGAAATGTGTATGTCCTTAAAATTTTAAAATTTTTTAAAAAGGACTTTGGGCCAGAAAATGAAAAACTGACTATGCCAGATTACTATAAATGATCTCTAGTTTCACGTCTGTATCCAAATTTGGATGGGTCTCGGCAAAAGAAAAATTTCGCACAGTGTAATAAATGTAAAGTTGGTGTTTTTACTCACTGCATCATAACATTGTAATTTTTATTTCAATTCTATTGATGTTAGGCTTAATATTTGCTCAAGTAATATATTTGCTCAAAAAATATATAATAATATATCTTTCATCTTAGATTTTAAAACTAGGGGAGAGTTACTTGTCAGTAACTTCCCCAAATCTCATCTGATTTGAACATTCTATATATCACTAAAAAGGCTAAGGTATTATCTTCTTCTTGAACAACGGACAGCTCGTGTTAATCAGATAATTCTTTCAGGAGATATGTGCTCATAACTGAAACAACAGAAAAAAAACTCGTTTTTCGAAGATTTTTTGAAAACACTTCTTAAAAAAAATTTTTTATTTTCAGTTTCGTGTTCAGCGGTGAAAGTTAGTCTAGAGAACACTTTATCTATGCATGCGATTGGCCCATTTTTTTCGAGTAGTGTAATGATGCACTGATCGCAAAACAATCTAATCCTCCTGCTCAGGTTGCTTAAAATAATGGCCAGATTGTAGTAACGATGCAAGATTTTCTGTTGTTTTTTTTTAGTTTTAAGATGGCTTTTTGAAATGACAAGTTTGCTCTCCCAAAAGTTTTCCTAATTTCACGAAAGTTTTTATCGAATTTGGAAAGATTTAGTATGATTATCCTTTTATCCATTTTTCATTTTTTCTCTGGGATTTTATTGCTTTCTATAAAATTTCAAGCACATATATTTTTCAAAATAATTTGTCCGTTTACTGTCCATTTACTGTTCAATGGAATACGAAATTTAAAAAAAAAATTAAAAAGTATAACCGGAAATTCCAGTTATTAGTTTTGTACGCAAACTAACGGTATTCTGCACCGTTTGTGGGGGCCCCTCAGCCGACGCCGCCCCGGGCCCCCGAGCACCTTAAGCCGCCACTGCTCCTTACTCAATTTGAGCGGGGTTCCATTAAGGCGGGGAGACTGAAAGGCGGAACCTTGTACTTCCTTGTGAAGAGAACAAGATCCGTCTTTTCCGGGTTGGCCATAAGGCCACAGGAGTTGCTCCATGAGGAGAGGATGTCCAAGAAGTGATTCATCCGCTCGGAGAGCACACTTGGAAATTTTCCAGCTATGGCCATTGCAACATCGTCGGCATAGGCGACGACCCTGCAGCCAACAGCCTCTAGCTTGACAAGCAGTCTGTTTAGGGTTAGATTCCACAGGAGCGGCGACAGAACGCCCCCCTGAGGGGTACCCCTAGTGACTGACCTGCGAATATGTGCCGTCCCTAACTTAGAGTTTATGAAACGGCTGGTAAGAAGGGCGCTAATGAAATCTATCAGTTTACTACCAACGCCAAGTTCAGAGAGAGCCACCCCTATCGCTCGAGGGCAGACATTGTTGAATGCGCCCTCTATGTCTATAAAAGACACTAGGGTGTACTCCTTAAATGCTAGCGACTTATCTATATAGTCGACCAGAGAGTGCAGCGCGGATTCGACTGACCTACCCCTTGTATAGGCATGTTGCGAATCCGAGAGAAGAACTGGGTCAATGATGCTCCTAATATGGACGTCGAGTATCCTCTCGAGGGTCTTTAGGAGAAAAGATGTCAGACTTATTGGCCTGAAGTCCTTGGCCTTGGCGTGCGAGGTCTTGCCGGCTTTGGGAATGAAGACAACATCCACCTCCCGCCATGGGAGGCGGACGTGTCCCCATTCCAAACATGCCTTGAAGATCGCAACAAGCCATGGCACCGTCAATTCCGCGCTTTGCTGTAGCTCAGCTGGAATGACGCCGTCCGGTCCCGGAGATTTATAAGGCTCGAAGGAGTTAATGGCCCACGTGACCATCGCGCTGTCGATGCGGACGTCCGTTAAGGACCAGGAACGTGGTTCCTCCGGATCTACCGCTTCAGCGGAGGTGGGGGTACTCCCCGGAAAGTGCGCGTCACCTAACACCTCCAGGGTTTCCCCACTGGACTCTGTCCAGACACCGTTTGCCTTCTGGATGGTGGTGGGAATAGATGGAGAGTTACTGAGAATCCTGCGGAGACGGCCGATGTCCGAGACTTTTTCGATACCGCCACAGTAGGACTCCCATGATTCCCTCTTTGCCCTCCTGACCTCGTGCTTAAAGGCTCTAAGGTCGGATCTGTATGCGTCCCAGGTGTTATACCTCTTGGCCGCGTTAAAAGAGCGCCTGCATGCGCGCCGCAAGCTAGCAATTGTGGCGTTCCACCAGGGAGGCTTTGGTTTACCCCGGTTAACCCTAGGCTTGCAAGCGGCAGATGAAGCACGACTAAGCGAATTAGTAAGAGTTGCCACCGCGGTCTCAATGTCCCCTGGACACAAGAGACGCGGAGGAGATGCATTAAGATTGGAAGATAGGATCGAACAGAAAATCTCCCAATTCGTCCTACGTTTGTTGCGGAAGGGGGGCCTGGCCGGTATACTCAGGTCCAAACGGAAGCTGATGTACCGGTGATCGGAGAAGGAACACTCCCCCAGAACACGCCAGTCTCTGACCAGGCGCCCAGAGAGCGCGTTGGTCAGAGTGACATCCAGGACCTCCCTCCGAGTAGCGGTAAGGAACGTTGGTTCCCTTCCTCTATTTACAATAACTAGGTTATTATCTAGTATAAATTGAAAGAGCGACTCACCCCGTTCATTTAGGTCGCTGCTACCCCAGGCGTCATGGTGGGCGTTAGCGTCCGCCCCGACAATCAGCGGAATGCCCCGTGCGTTGGCTGCTGCAACAATCTCCCGCAGTGGCCCGTAAGGAGGTGTGGGCCCGTGGTCGTGCGCCATATAACTGGACACAATCCAGTGGACCTGGCACTGCAGTTCAGCGGCTATGACCACGCAGTCCCCGTCGCAGAACCTAGGGAGAAGAGAGACATTAATAGAGTCCTTTACGAGGGTGCAGGCCCTGATTTTACCTGCGCCATGGTGGGATACAATTCTGTATCCGTTGAGGCTGAGCCCTCGAACCCGATCCTCGAAGATCCATGGCTCTTGGACGAGCACAAAGTCCTCCCTGCTAGATGACAGACGGAGGAGAAGGGCAGCCGAGGCCGCCTTAGAGTGGTGGAGATTAATCTGAAGTATCCCCACCATCTCTAGGAGCGTCGACCACCGTGATGTCGCCGTCCTCCTTCCCGGCGAATATATCGTCCAGGTCGGACAGCGAAATGTTATCGTCCTCGGGGTCTCCTTCGGTCCTCACTTCAAGACCCTCGAAGAAGTCCCCGATTAGTTCCGAGGCGGAGACGACGCTGTCGGCACCATCCTCGGAAACGGAGTCGCGGACGGGGGGCACAGCAGAAGGCCCCGGTGTTGTACCTGGTAGGTTCTGCTGGCAGGAGGAGGACTGGTCACCTCGGTATACCCGCAGTGTGACGGAGTCGAAACCATAGCTAACTACGCCCCCGGTAGTAGCAAGTGGCTGGAGGGATTCCTTGTTTAGGAAGACTAAGGCCTCCCTCAGAGAGCCCCGTGGTTCGCTGACCCACACCACCTTCCAATCGTGGGTGGGGAGCTCAGGGTTACCTATCTGCAGATAACGAAGGATGGACGCCGGGTCTGATGGTGCTGCCGGAACCCAGGTTTTGGCGCGCGGTCTGCTAGGGATTTCTTCCCGGGGCACCGCCCGCAAACTGGCACCAGGCCACACTTCACCCAGCCTTCCAACCGCCATACGGAACAGGTCCGCAGAGCGTTGGTCGGCACAAGCCATCAGCTTGACGTGGCCCTGGTGCCAGCCCGCGTCCCTGCACTTGGGGGGTAAACCCGGATTCGCGGCAAGGACCTCGTCGTAGACGGACCTAGAGGCCTAAAACTTTGCACATCAATTTGCGTTTCGGAGCTACGCGCATTTAAAGTTTATGAATTGATTTGAGCACCTTTCCGTTGGAATAGCAAGGAGAACAAACCCTTTTTAGAAAGCTGAAAACTTTTTCTGTCCAACGAGCCATTATTGCGCTAGGGTCGCAATTTGAGAGTACAAATTTAAGTTAAAAATGTAAGTTAATTTAAGAATTGTAATTTTAAGTTGAATAAAAAACTGAATTTGTATGCAATATTTACGTCACTATTTTTGTTTCTCTCTCAGTGGATAAATGTGCTATATTATGTTTTTTAATACATGTTTATGTATTAGAATTCTGAATTCTCTTGTTATTTTATTTAGTTTTTAATTATTTATTTTCTCGTTGTTTTGTTATTTTGTGCTGAATATTACAAAAAATATGTAATAGTTCCTTTTGTTAATTTATAAAATTTACTGTGTTTTTGATTGAATTCATTCGTGCTATTTTTTCTATGTAATCGGCATCGGTATCGGCATCGGCCGATTTTCGCCCTTTCGGCCGATTAATCGGCATCGGCCAAACTCGCCCTTCCGGCCGATTAATCGGCATCGGCCAAAAAATTTGGTATCGGTCGGACTCTACTTTTGCATCAGCATCGAAGCTATTTGCAATTCAGTAGAAATATTTTTCATAACACGAATTATGAAAATTCTGGAATATCTCGAAAACTGTTTTGTTCTCAGTTTTTGACTTCATTTCCCATTTCTGCGAGTGGATTTAATGCAATTAAATGTTTATAATAACAATTTGTGAACGTGTGCAGGAACAAAATCTTTTTGTAACGTTTAGTTCGAACACAAATTTACACAAAACCTCGAGGATAGTTTCCACCATAATTCCGAGCTATTGAATGCATTTTTTTAATGTGGAGCCATTCTTCTCCGGCTACCCACTCCCCATGTATTTTCCCAATTTAATTCCTTTGCTTATTGGCCTGCAACTTCGTGAAATCGAAACAAGGATGCTTACGTTTTCATGCGCAGTTATGAGTGAAAAATTACAACACCAACAACGGACGCCAGTTCCCCGTCACTATTGTCGGCACAATAACAATCACAAGAGCAACAACAACCACAATAACAACGAGATTATAAAAGTGTTATTTGGCACGCGACACATTCAACGCCTGTCGCACCCAGCCATGTGCCCCGCCCCGTCTCTGGTGCGATAAGTAGAAAAGTGCCGTGCGCCGAATGTCGTCGAACACGGAAGGCAGCCGGGCAGTCGGGCGCAGCGCGCAGTCGGAAGTGGAGAAACACGGTATAAACAATCGCTTCAAAACGGCATTTGATGGCAAGGCGCTCCTTGTTGTTGCACTTTCTGCCGATGTCGAAGTTGTCGTTGTTGCTGTTTGGGGTCCGCAAAAAGCACTGTCGGCTGGTTAACCAGCGGCGTGTCCGGGCAGAAGGTGGGAAGTTACGAAAAAAAGTTACAATGTCACGCACACAATGTTTTCCGTTTTCATCCCTGCCCCATCCTGTTCCGTCTGGCGCAATTCTTTTGCACTTTATCGCATCCCTGTCAACACATGATAAGTTTTAGGTGCGTGCCGCCAAGGGCGCCTGTTGTTGCTATGTTACTGGCAATGCTGCCAGATGAGTCTGCTCCTTTTTTGAAATCATATAATCGCACTCTTGACGAAACGTCAAATTTGATTGTGTGATAAAAATAATACAATTGTTTCATTTTAGGAACTAGGAATCGAACCTTGAGCCTCTGGTATGAAAAGCCAGCTCGCTACCTGCTGAAAAATATTTATTAGTAGGTTATGGGTATTTTAGCACCCACTTCTCCCTCCCTACGCTATGTCGTTGCCCTAAACATTTTTGTTTTCTTGACTCTTAATACCAAAGTATCAGGACCATCGGAAATAATGTAAAGGCGAAAATTGGTCAATCAATATTTAAAATACTGCAGTAGTTTTGGAACTTTAAAGTATTCAAAATCTTTAGTCTCAAAATCGAATACTATCGATTCTCTTGGGGATCAAGTGCTTTTTACTTTCATGTTTGGTCCTGACTGAGAAGCACTTTTCAGATAAATATTTAGATTAATTTTGTGCACACAGGTACAGTGGCGGATCCAGGGGGGGGGGGGATGTGGATGTGGATCGACTATAAAACTACCTACAAATTAAAAGACATTTTATAAATTTTAAGGAATTACTTTTTAAACCCCCCCCCCCGAAATATTTTTCTGGATCCGCGCCTGCACAGGTATATTTATAAATATTTTATATTAGCAACATGAACAATTGTTATATTTTTTTCTGGGAATAACTGATTTTTTTTTTAATAACTACAGACTTTTTCATACAATTTTGCGATCATATTAAACGAACAGCTGCCGCCACTTGTAGATATTTTCCCACAACTTGCTGCCGTTCGATCTGGCATCACTGGCCATGGCATGCGTCTTTGTTGCCAACACGTTCATGCTGTCAGGTTATCACAATGACCATCAACAGCAGAAGTATTTGCAACAACAACAACAGCAACAATGGCAACAAGAGCACAAGCACACGAAAAACAACTCGATATAACTTGTAATAACGACAACAACACTCACGTGTTGGCGTCACGTTACGTTTGCGTTTGTTACGTTCTTGTGTGCATTTCAGGTGCGCGCACCCGGAATTTCAACACATTTTTCAGATTCTGTTGTCGGCTTTTTGCTCGTGTTGCTGACGCTGTTGCGTGCAGTTGCTGCTGGATTGCATTTTAATTTGATGCGAACGCTGATGACCAGCTAAAATGTGTTTGCGGGGGGAAAAGTCCGGGGTGGAACGTAAACTCGACAAGGTGAACTGGCATCGAACGCTGGCAGTCATGCAAAATATTTGTACTTCAAATGCTGCACGTAGCGCGCGGATGCTTGTGGCACCAGACACCCGCACCTGGCAAGCAAATTGCATTTCGCACATTTGAATTACACCAACAATAACCGATTACCGTGAAATTCTATCATTCCCGAAATTGTCAGCGTCCTTTTCCACAGCTACACACACACACACACACACAGACACACTCACACATACGCAGGTATCAAACGCATGCCGCCATGCTGCACGCACGCACATCGGTAAATAGCAATAAAAGTTTGTAATTGACATGTGGGCACCCCGCCTAGGCAGTGTAGCCACAACGACAGTAACAACAAAGGCATGAAGAACAATGCCTTGCAAGTGCCCTGCCTCCAGCGGCGCACATGGCAGTGATTCGGCCACTGGATTCCAGCCTCCGATTGCGAACGAGCGAACACTCCGCTTTGCCGCCGCTGGTTTGGTTTTTCCAATTTCCCTTGGCGGTCGTTCGAGTCTGCTACCTATTGACAGACCCGACCCCCACTTCGCCCCACGCACTCGTTTATTTTCGTTGGTTTTGGACTGGTTTGGCGCGGTCTGCGTCGCTCTTCGGTCGACCGTTTTAGGATTAAATAAAAGAATAGCCGGCCAACTAAATCGGCCCGGCTATGTGGCGGCGACAACTGGCCCCCATTGTTGGTCGGCAAACAAGCCGATGTCGCGTCATCGCAGCTGCCGTGGACAGCAATGGCCGCGTCGGGGGTGCGGGCAACCAGCAACTGGCAGCAGAACGAGGATTTATTTTGTTGTTATATTTGTAATTTTGTTTGTGGCTGTGTAGGAGCGACTGGGCGGGAGGCGGGCGAGTACTTTGCTTTAAACTACATATAACAAACGCCGGCGGAGTGAAGATTGCGTGGCGAGTTGGCTGCGAGTGTAGGTGTGGTTGCGGATGCGGCCAGGTGTGAGTTGGTTCGCTTATTTGTGCGGCCAGTGAAGTGAGTTGAATTGAGTCGAGTCGAATTGCTTTATTGAATTCCAACCCTCACATTAATGGTCAATTTCATTTCGATTTGATTGTCTGCGTCTGCTTTCGACTGCAATTATCCCAGCGACGGCGGCGGCGGCAGCGCATCCCTTGCACCGCAGCCACTGCCTGCTGCGGCTGCCGCCACTGGTGGCAGTTCATACGCCACAATTGGTCGATTTGTTTGTTTGTTTCGTTTCGTTTGGTTGTTCGCTTGTTGGGCGGTTGACTACTGTCGTATGGCGTCATTTCAGTAGTATGTGTGACTGTGTGGGTGTGTGGGTGTACTATAGTGTGGGCTTATTGAATAACATGTTTGTGACGACCTCCTGTTGGCTGGTTCAGGCTGCAATTGGATTGAGTATTGCTTTTGTTTCTCGAATTTTTTGCTTCAAGATTGGAATTGGAAAATTGCGTTTGAAGCGAGAATTGCCCAAAATTGCGACAATCTCATGTGAGTTGCTGCCGTATTGTGTGGCAGTTGCACTACAATCAGAACATTACAGTATAAGTTTGTTGTGTTGTTGGTTTTTATTATGAAAGCTTCACAGTCTCTTACTTACAATTGAACATTTTGCCGATTCTTGTTATTTGCACTAAGCACACTGGAAAGAGGAACAAAGAACCAAACAGGAATTTTATTATTTTTAACCCTCAATCACCCACCCCTATTAAAATCACGTATCTACCCACCCTGAGTCCCCGGGACTCACAATTTTTGTTTACGAAATAACGCAACACCTATTAAATTTTTATGGTTTTTTATTTTTTTGCAGGCCACATTAAGACCTCTTGTAACAGATGTCATTCCATATCTTTACATAACTCAAATAAAAATTCACCTTTTAATTGATAGAAAAAAATACTCTAAAAAACATACACTAAACATTTTATAAAAATAAAAGATATAAATAAATTAACAAAAATAATTCTTTTTACATAAATAGCTTAAAACCCAAATCACTATTCAGAAAAGAAACTTGAAGTAATACTTCATTATATAAAATAAGAAAACGTGCAGCAGGTTGAATTTCATATGTTGTGCACATACCTCACATACCTTTTTAGCACAACTAAGGCAAATTGTTAGTAGCAAAACTTCTCACTCTCAATTCTTGAACTTTTGGCAGCCATTTTGGCATCCTAAATTTAAATTAGAACGATTTTAAAAAAATTTACAAGTACAATTTTTTTAACACAAAACACCACCCTGAGTCCCTGGGACTCACTCCGTGCCAAAACTCAGCTTTGTAATTGTAGTGCGCTAACTTCCGATCGTCTTCGCGTTCAGCGCGACCCTGTACGTAGGTATACGAAATCTGGACGCCGAAACATAAAAACGCAACCTGTACCAACTTATTAAAGTTCGTGGTGAGTCCCCTGGACTCAGGGTGGGCGATTGAGGGTTAATAGTGTCACGTGCATTTGGCAGCACTGACCACCACGAGAAAGTTAGTCTACTTCCGGCAGCGTCGGCGGGTGTGAGCGCAACAAATTTTATTACGCATACGTATACAACACCGAGCAATTCACAAAAGTTTTATAATTCTTTTTAGTAAAGCTAAAATTTATTAGTTCGAGTTATTTCGAAAGTACGTAATGAAAGTAAATACTACTTTGAATAAAGTTGAAGACAACTGGAGAGACAGAAGGCGGATTTATGCGCAGTGCAATGTGATGGATGAATGACAGAACAGCTTCTAGAACTTTTCCTGTAAATTTCTTGTATAGTCGCAATGAAACTGGAGGATCAAATCATGCCTGTTGTATTTTTCTCACTTTTAATTGAATGAGTAATAGTTTGTACAAAATTCTTAAAAAAAACACGTTACTATGAATCAGGCTAAATACTAGCAAATTTTAACGCATTAAAACGGTATATTGCACAAATTGTGGTAGTTACATGCCACAGTGGCCGCATCCACCCTGCAGAGGTTTAAAACTGAGTCCAAACAAAGGACAAAACTTTCCTCATTCGCCTTACAAGCTGTCGTTGGTGTTGCCACTGGGTTCCGTTCGTTCAAATTCATCTACCACATAATAATTGAGTTTTGCAGTCTGTTTAGAGGCGACACGTGTTGATTGTCTCAACTTTGGGCCATTGATTGTCGCGTAAGGTTTCATTGCTCAAGGCTGGCCCGCTGATATGCGGCGATGATCAGCACATCAGCAATACCATTAAAAATAATTCACTTCTAGACTCGTTGGTACCAATACAACCAACAACAACAATAGCACAAACAGCCCCAAAAACGCCAACAACTCATAGCTCTCGATTCGCGGATACGCCATTCCATCACAACTTCCATTTTCCGTGCCATTAAATGGTAATAAAACGCTCGTTTACATGCAAATAGAAATCTTGATTATTACTCATTTCGGCAGATACGCGCACTCGTGCGCCGAAAGCTTCCGCCGCCCGCTTAGCAGAGACTCTGCGCTACGGGGTAGCCGGGCCGCCGGGAGTGCTGCAGCACCGAGACCAAAAGTGGTTTAACAAATTGTTATGAAAGTGAAGCAAATATTGCAAAAATTGTTGTGCGCCAGAAAAACATACACACACACAGCCAATAATACTACACACATTCACTCTCGCATACACAGTCCGAAATACGGCAGCACGAATGTGAAACTATGCAAAAAAGGACGTTGAAGCGGCGAACACTCCTTGGTATGTAAATAATTCATAAAATCGTCATCATTGTCACCGCAAACTTCGCAACCGCCAACACCGCCACCCAACGTTGAGCATCGTTTCCACCATCAACACTATCACTTAACGAGAAAAACAGCAAATACAACATCAAGCAAATAGCAACAAACCGCACATTCATTTGCAAAGATACGGCCGGAAAACGCCGCCGAGAAGTGGCACTTGTGTTGTGTAATTTAAACGGATCGATAACCGGTTCATCAGTTCTTGTACGTACTCGCATTTGTTAGTGCTTATGAGCAGCACTAATAAAATATGAATATTTTTTAAGTATATATGTGAATGAAAAAACTGCTCTGAAATGCAGATTAATTGGGCTTAGAATGATACCACAGGTGATAAAAAGTTGTTCGAGGTGGATCTTTTACAGCTGCTCATTCGCATAGATTTTACTGCCGGCTGATATTTTTCAGTTGTTTTCGACTTTTACTCTCTTAGCAGATCCAGTCAAGCGCCATTGTTCTGATGGCCGATGGTATTTTTTAGCGTGTGCCTTATCCACCGCCATTTTTTCTCCTTATCTGCTAAAGTATAATACCCCCCACATATTTATTACTCGGATTGGAGTACATACTTGGGAACATACTTCCCAACACACTCAGGGATCAAATATGAGACCAGCCTGCTTTTAACTTCCCTTTTAAACATATTTCCAAAGCATACCTTATCGCCAACTTTAAGGGTTGAAGGGGCCAAGGACTAAATTTATCAGAAGTTTCCCACTTTTGTATATAGTGTGGCATCTTTCAGACACATCTAAACCAATTTAAACAATTATTTTAATGTCCAACAGCTTGTAACACTACTTACTTACCCATAGAGGGCATCTCAAAGCATGTGGTGAGGCTATACATTTTGGGATCTCTCTGAATGAAAACGATGAATCAACGATTGTTAAACTCTATAAGAAAGTTATAAATTGCCACACATATTAAACAAATTCTAATTATTTTTCATTTCTCTTTTTTGGTCCCGAGTGTACTCATGCGAATATTCGGTTATAATAAGCATGCCGAAAACCGGTTATTTTAAAATGTGATTCTGTTGTTAGCGAAATGAGCAGAAGGCAGAAGCTATGGCCAACGCCACAATAAAATATGCGACACGTTCTAGGGCGAACGACTAAAGTGCTGGCACGCTTTTAGCGTAGGCGTTGACAGCTCGCGTATCTAGTAAAAGCCACGCCACTCCCGCACTCACGCACTCCTGCACAAGTGTGCGTGTGTAACCCCACCACAAGCAAACGCACACAGCCACCGCTTAGAAGCGCCACAGGCTCGCCCGCGCGGGCTCGTAAAACTATCAAAACGTCCTTTAAGGATGCGGCTCTGCGCTGGGCCCACTTCGAGAGTGTGTAGACACATGCACGGGCACATGTACAGTGGGCGTTGCGCCGCCACCGCAGCAAATGAAAACGAAAGTTTGCGGTCTCGCGTGCCAGGCCGACGGGATGTCCTGGATGCCGGCGTCGCGCGCGGTCCAGGATGAAATACGACGTCGCCGTTGCGTTGCCATGCACAAAATATTGTTTTGTACATTCTTTCGGTTGGAGGCGGCGGGTGGACGACGTTGAGGAGGGATGACTGGGTGGCGGACAACGGGCGATTTGTGCTTTTCCTGGGCAGCATTTCCTGTCTCTGCATTATTTCCATACGCTTGACTGCACGTGCGCGTGCGTGTCGTTGTGCGTGTGAATTTCGGGCAAATTATTATGCACGTCACGCTTTCGCCGGAACGGTTTATGAATTTTTACCCGCTTTTCTCAACCGCTTCCCGCCGCCAGTTGGTCCTTGCGCAAGGCGCTTTAAATTGATTGTCCGATGCACATTTCCATTGGCGTTTACTTCAGCTCAACGACAACGGGCAGCACCCCAGCGAAATTAATGAATATCCTTGCAACATATTTGGCGCTGTTGCTGCCCTCGTGCCGTCTTCCGAATTTTGCATACTACATAATAATTGATTTTATTTTCTGGCCTTTCTTCTTCGCTGTTGCTGCTGTCGAGTGTTTTCCAATAACCGCAGCATGTGGCATTTTTTGGTTAACTTGACAACGACACAAGGACTTTCGCTCGCATATTCCTCATTCCGAAATGTTTGTTTCTCTTATAATTTCAATTTAAAGACACACTTAAAGTTGCTGTTTTTGCTAAAGTTGTGCTAAGTTGAGGCTTTTGTATGCGTGAATGTACGGCTTTCCACCCAAATTTCTATTATTAGGAGGATATTTATTTATTTATTTAACAATAATAAACTCTAACACCTCAAGCAATGAATCTTATAATTACGGTGTTAGAAAATGTGGCATACTTACATAAAACTAGGAGCTTAAATCTAATATGTCAAATATTTCGGCATCACTGTTATCTTCCTCGTCAGAAAAACCTCATTACTGTTTTTATGCAAAATACATATCTATGTATATATACATATATTTCTTTTATATTCTATTCTATTTTCCAAAATAAATGAATTGTCAAAAGAAGTTGGCAGTTTTAATTGAGTTTAATTGTACAGGATTTGGCATTTAAACTTCATTCAAGTTTGACTGAAAAATCGAATTTGCGTTTGATAGCCTATTTCCGCTTAAATGTGTTTAACATCGCATTTAAATGCTCAAAGCTCCATACAATCATTTTTGTATCAAAGTACGTAAACTCACTTTCAAAACTGAGTTAACTCAATTTTGCCGTTTACACAGACGTTTTGCCGTTACGATAGAAAATGTTATGTTAACAGCACAAATGTTAACATTTTAACAGCTTGCAAATTTTAAATATTATACTGGTAGATCATGAGTAACATACTTCGGATTTTATTAAATTTTGAAGGGTGTCAAATTTCCAGCTGATTTTTATGTCAAAATGAAAAATGAAGTTCTGTACATATTCGATGAAAATATCAATAATGCCGAGAAAAAGTAAGTGATATAAGTGAAGTAAGAAATAGCCGTGTCAAAATCTGGTCTACTGTATACTGTGTGCCAAAGTACTTTCGTTTATACGTTTTCTCGCTCATATTTCAATACAACTACCTATTTTTACTGTGGTGTTGGGGCATAGTGAAATAAATAAAGTGAACCAGATACTGACAACTCTCTTGAATCGGCATGCTTATTTTATGTCACTATGAACAAATTTGTCAAATACTTAACTCTTTTTGTTCAAAAAATATTTTTTTTTTCAAGAGGCAGAACGTTGCAGCATAGCAAAATAAAAATTGCTGAAATGCCGAAGGAATCGTGCGCATTTTGTAGAACTGCTCATGGGGCACGATCCCCATGTATTTACATTACATTTACAGTACATTTAAATGTGCAGCAAAAAAGAAAGTGGGAAAGTATTTGTAATACTGAGTTCGGCACACATGCGTTCGAGAACAGCAAACTCAAATGGGTTAATTCAAAACGAATTGACATGAAACAAATTTTCAAAGCAATTGACATTTTTTAAGCATGCCTCTCCCTAGCTGGTTCACTTTATTTATTTCACTATGGTGTTGGGGAATATACCCTGCGTCAGCTACTCCCTTCACCTTGATTAGTTCATCATGGTAGAGAGAACAAAAATGACAGCTATCAAAATAAGAGTACGTAAACTAATAGGCGTCGCCTATCGGGATGACTTTATTATTTGACTATGAGCTGTACTAACCTTTTCCCAAAACCAATAATCTATTTTTTTGGGGGGTTCTGCATTCTTCTAGAATAGAAAGCAAATAACGTAAAAGTATTTTACCTTCAGCAGCGCTTGCCTTCGCATCAATAATTAGGTATTGCAAACTTATTTGTCAGCCGCCGTGGCTCAGTTGGTTAGTGCGTTGGACCGCGAGTCGCAGGCAGCAACCTCAGGTTCAAATACTGCCTGTAATAACACCTAAAAAATAACGGGAAAACTCGTTTTCTCTTTCGGTGGCTGTCCTCT
The DNA here is from genome assembly GCA_963668005.1 of Melieria crassipennis. NCBI lineage: Eukaryota > Metazoa > Arthropoda > Insecta > Diptera > Ulidiidae > Melieria > Melieria crassipennis. The sequence goes on along the minus strand of OY764963.1, from coordinate 30,295,592 downwards.
CAGCTGGAAATGGCAAACCTCTGAGAGTAAAAATTGCTTATGAAAAAGCTCCCAACCTGCCGTTCGGAACCGGCACTAAACTGTAGGTCCCTTCAACCCGCGTACAAATTCACACGCACAACACGGGTAGTTGCGGGAAGCTAGGCCTTAGTCTCGCGTAAGCGGGCTGTCGTGCCAGTCAATTATTTATTATTAAACTTATTTGTATGATCAGCAAAATGAAATCGATTATATGCAAACACGAATTGGGAAAAATCAAAAAACACAAATGTAAACAAAAATTAGGTATTGGAGTTTCGGTGGAAAGGCTTGACAGTTCTCGAACTTAACGGAGCTCTTAAATGCATTTCTGCATACTGCGAAATTCATTATTACCAAAGAATATATTATGACTTCATGTTCGTTGGTATTACATATCTGATTATCTGGGTAAACATTTGTGCCACATTTTTGTATTTAAGTAAATACTGTTATACCTATGATTATTTTTCCAGCCCCTAAATATCACACAAATAGGCAGACTGACTGACACGTCTAAAAAAATATATATCGATTGTACAGGTGATCTTGAGCACTTTTCAAAAACAGATGGTCGGATACACATATGGGTCCGAGTTGAAAAACTCACTTAGAGAAGCAAAAATGGATAGGGATCAGGATATTAGATATGAGCTGTTCCCACTTTTCCCCAAATCTACTTTCGTACGGAGCTTTGGCAACGTCTCAGTGTTAATCAAGCCTCTTCGACTTGTCCAAAGATTATAGCAACTGTAGTTAGTTAGTTAGTTAACAGTGTACGACGTGTCTAGAAGTCAAAGCATAGAAAATAATATCTATCGTTTTTCATATATCCTTTTAAAGCAACTATGTAGTTATGATCCTGATTAATTGTACAAAGTGTTTTTTCTCTGGGCTTGGAAGTTATTAGAAAGATTTCTCGTACAGTGTAATAAAGGAACATTTTAAATCGGCTTCTATACACAACAAACTGTCATTTCGGTCACTTTTTTGGTTAATATTACCAAAACTTGTCTTATCGCCCGTTACTCTTTCGTGCGTCGCCATTCGTTGCACTTTACTGCAGTTGACATTTTTATTAAAAGCTTTACAAATACATATGAGCTCAGCGGCAGGGGGAGGAAAATGAAAAACGCATAAATTGCACAACCAAACCTCACACACACACACACACACACATATGTATGCCCACAACCCTAGCGCACACTCGTCGGTGCCGCGCTCGAGCGTTGCGAAATTTGCCACTGCTGCTGAAACTTTACAGTTGCTTTCTTCGCAGCGCCATCCTACCGAATAAGGTTCAGCCGAGTGCAGAGCTGCAACTTGCAGCAAGTTTGAGTTGGCGCAGCGAAATCCTTATGCGACAGCGAATTATGCCAAATATACTTGGCCCTTTAAGGATTTACTTAGCGGGTAATATTTCTGCTGTCTGCTACTTCGCACCACTCCTTGCCACTTCGCTTCTCATTCTTTCGGCGGCTTTCTGCGCTGCTGCATTTTGAAAAATCAGCTGAAATGTGAATTATGATCTTGTATTTATGAATCGGTGACAGCGGCGAAAGACAAAACGACTCCTAAGCATGCGGCAGCAAACGCTGGCAACACAGTCGCAGTGCCGGTCGCAGTGCATTTCGGTGCTGTTCCAATGAGTTTGTGTCATTTAAGTTATACAGGAGCGGTAAAGGATACAAAAATATAATAAATCGTATATAAATATTATTTGAACTTGTACAATATTTAGTTAATGCAATCAAAATCAAATGAAATGACAACATAACATTAAATATCTACACATTTTGTAAGCTCATTGCGGTTTTCACAACATCCAATTACGATTCGCCTGACCGATGTCGCGAAAAAGTTTTCATGCAAAATAAATTTTTGATTAATTCATACAGTGAAATCAATTCTTACGACAATTGTGCACCAAAAATATAGTATATGAGGCATTCCACGCGAAGCGGACAGGTAAAAAAACTCGATGTTTCCGATTTCAATAATATTTGAGTATGTTCTACCTATACGTATTATTGATACGTATACCAAATACTTTTGTGATATAATGACTAGTTAAAGAGTTATGGGACTTTGAAGTTTTCGACAGCCGGTTGGCATGCAGTACTTCAAAGCCGATTATGGAGTCATAAAATTATATATTAAAATAATTAAACCACTGGATTTCTTACTTCATTTACTGAGCTTTTTAATGGTCTTGTTGGAAAAGAAAAAAAATTTTTTGTTCGTAAAAAAAAAAACCAATTAATTTTTTTTCCTTGATTTTCACTAAGTTGGACCATTTTGTTTTTTTTTTATTTTTTTTATATATATTGCTAATATTGTATAGAACATTGGTGCCAACTTTTATAATGGGCATGGAAGTGGATTAGGAGCTAGACTGAAAATACTGCCGAAGGGTGGCGTATGTTGGTACTTAATAGGTATTAAATTCAAATAAACTCATTTTTTTTATAACACAGGCCGACAAAATTCGAACAAATTTCAGAACCAGAAACCAGAGTATACTTTTCCGAAGGTTTTTGGTGCGCTGAACAAGAATCTGGCCTCAGAATTGCTCCATCACGTCAGGTTTTCGAGATATCCTAACCTAAAAGTGCGAAAATTGCGGTTTTTGCCTATATTTGAGGCTATGTAGCATAGCTATTTTATTAAATTTTTGTAAAATAACGACTGGCATCTTAAAGTACAAGCCTTTCCCTTTCAAATGCGCCTTAGTTTGCTCAAAAGTCATTTTTCGTCTTTGAGATATTCAAAATTGAAGTTTGGAATACACATGAGGTGTACAAAACTTGAGAAATTCTGTGTATAATGTATAATTCATGTGTATTCCAAACTTCAATTTTGGATATCTCAAAGACGAAAAATGACTTTTGAGCAAACTAAGGCGCATTTGAAAGGGAAAGGCTTGTACTTTAAGATGCCAGCAGTTATTTTACAAAAAAAGTTAAAATAGCTATGCTACATAACCTCAAATATAGGCCAACACCGAAATTTTCGCACTTTTAGGTTAGGATATCTCGAAAACCTGACGTGATGGAGCAATTCTGAGGCCAGATTCTTGTTCAGCGCACCAAAAACCTTCGGAAAAGTATACTCTGGTTTCTGGTTCTGAAATTTGTTCGAATTTTGTCGGCCTGTGTTATCAAAAAAATGAATTTATTTGAATTTAATACCTATTAAGTACCAACATACGCCACCCTTCGGCAGTATTTTCAGTCTAGCTCCTAATCCACTTCCATGCCCATTATAAAAGTTGGCACCAATGTTCTATACAATATTAGCAATATATATAAAAAAAATTAAAAAAAACAAAATGGTCCAACTTAGTGAAAATCAAGGAAAAAAAATTAATTGGTTTTTTTTTTTACGAAAAAAAAATTTTTTTTCTTTTCCAACAAGACCATTAAAAAGCTCAGTAAATGAAGTAAGAAATCCAGTGGTTTAATTATTTTAATATATAATTTTATGACTCCATAATCGAAAATTCAAAATTCAAATCAAAATCGAAATATCCAAAATTGAAGTTTGGACTACACATGAGGTGTACAAAACTTGAGAAATTCTGTGTATAATGTATAACTCATGTGTATTACAAACTTCAATTTTGGATATCTCAAAGACGAAAAATTACTTTTGAGCAAACTAAGGCGCATTTGAAAGGGAAAGGCTTGTACTTTAAGATGCCAGCAGTTATTTTACAAAAAAAGTTAAAATAGCTGTGCTACATAACCTCAAATATAGGCAAAAACCGCAATTTTCGCACTTTTAGGTTAGGATATCTCGAAAACCTAACGTGATGGAGCAATTCTGAGGCCAGATTCTTGTTCAGCGCACCAAAAACCTTCGGAAAAGTATACTCTGGTTTCTGGTTCTGAAATTTGTTCGAATTTTGTCGGCCTGTGTTATCAAAAAAATGAGTTTATTTGAATTTAATACCTATTAAGTACCAAAATACGCCACCCTTCGGCAGTATTTTCAGTCTAGCTCCTAATCCACTTCCACGCCCATTATAAAAGTTGGCACCAATGTTCTATACAATATTAGCAATATATATAAAAAAAATAAAAAAAAACAAAATGGTGCAACTTAGTGAAAATCAAGGAAAAAAAATTAACTGGTTTTTTTTTTTACGAAAAAAAAATTTTTTTTCTTTTCCAACAAGACCATTAAAAAGCTCAGTAAATGAAGTAAGAAATCCAGTGGTTTAATTATTTTAATATATAATTTTATGACTCCATAATCGGCTTTGAAGTACTGCATGCCAACCGGCTGTCGAAAACTTCAAAGTCCCATAACTCTTTAACTAGTCATTATATCACAAAAATATTTGGTATACGTATCAATAATACGTATACGTAGAACATACTAAAATATTATTGAAATCGGAAACATCGAGTTTTTTTACCTGTCCGCTTCGCGTGGAATGCCCCATATGTTAAGTGTGATTTAACTGTAAGAATTGAATTCGCATTACTCATACGCTCCGTCGAATGTTACATATTGCAAGTGATTAGTGTCACTCGTACGCTTTGACAGCTTCGAATTTTATTCTGAAACGAATGCATTTTTCTGACTTATTTTTACAATGTTTAGGGCCGATCGAAATCTGTTGAATATTTTCAAATTAATCAACAATCGAAAGGCTTGTTTCCATAGGGTTTGAAGCAAATTCTACGCTTTGAATATTTTCATTTCCATCAACATCAAAAGGCTTGTTTTTGTTGGGGTTAATTCCGCTCAAACTTTTAAGGTGTTAGGCGGTAAATATTGACGTTGGGTGTGAAAAAGCCGAATTGCCCTCATTAATTCGCACACAAACGCAGCGAAGCGTGCGATGAAAATATTAGCTGGAATTGCAATGAAATTACCGCGTTGCAGTTGTAATTTTTTGTGCGTGGTTTTTGTAAGGCGACGCGCGTAATCAACGGAAATTTGCATTAAAATTAAATTTGAACTGCAGCGCCTTTCACTCATACTCACATCTGGACGCAGCCTAACATCTGCCAGCACCAGTGCATGCGGCAGGAAAGCATTTGCATGGGCAGCACGTATGTACGAAAGTGTATGTGACTGCATGCAGCTTTGTTTGAATGCAATGCAAGGCATGAATGTATGTGTGTGTGTCATTAAATAATGTAATTATAATGAACGCCAACAACAACAACAACTCGAGTGCATGCCAGCGCTGGCATTTGCAAATTAGCAACACACACCCCAAAGCATATTTCCGTTTGCGCGTTCGACTGCATATGCGCCTATGTCGGTGTGCGTGTGTGTGACCACTTAAAATTCATTTTCGAGGATTACGACATTTTGGCGGACAGACAGAGGAACGAGCGGACGCACAGCTGGCTTACTGTGAAACCTAAATTGGAGCGTTGAGCGTTGCGTTTTCTGACGCAACGCTCTCGCTCAGTGCGGCATACCGAAATTGAAGCGTTGCGTTGGGATTGTAAAAATCATGAAATGTAAAAAATATCTGTTTAGTTGCCAAAAAAACAACAAATTATTATTATTTTGCAAAACTTAGCTCTTATTTGAATAAATTCCTCACAATTTAAATCAAATCAAATATAAATTACAGGCGTTTTTGTTAGTCGCAGCCAACTTCAACCGCTAACGCCTTGTCAAAATTGGAAATTCGAATAGCTCAGCGTCAGAGCGTTTCAATTGCGGTTTGCCCCATACATTTTGTATGGGCATGAAGCAATTTTGACAGTTGCTTGCCGCTGACGCTCCAATTTAGGTTTGACTGTTAGGCGGACAGCTGAACGCATTGCATGCCCATTTAGTGCCGCCAAAAGCCGCGCCCGCACACACACAGCCACAGCCATATGCACCCATACACACATACGCACGCAAATACGAATGAACGCAAAAATATGGGAAACAGTGCGGCAGCTTGCAATTAAGATTATCAAAAGTAAACACGAAACCACACAACCAACCAACAAACAGCGGCAAAAAATTACAACAAACGAACTGCCGGCCAGTCTTAAGCGACTTGTTTACACGCTGCAGAAGCTTGCGAACGCATGGAAAGTAGGTCATGAATAGTCGCAGAATTGTAGGCGAGCTTGCACCCAACAATTATAAACAAAAGTCTACGTGGGCCCTTCTTTAAAATATCAATAGATCACATAGAGGAAATCAATTAAATTTGGTATCAGTCCACATATCGTTGCTCGGTGACTATTGATTTAGAACACAAATCAGAAGATCGTTTGCACCAATGCCCACTTAATGAATACCAGTAATGAAATAATATCTTCCACGGCTATCCTCTCAGCAACAATGACTATCCTCTGACAAAAACGCTTTGCTCTCCAAAGTGTATAATACATTTTTTGATATTTTTATTTTTGGAAATTACGTATTAATATAGTTTCCGATAAAGTCTTTGAAAGACTAATCTGCAATCTCAAACTGCATGCAATTGTGTATTCTTACCTTTAGAGGTCGAAAGGGGTTTAAAAGTGAATTTCAATTAATTGAAGAAACAAGTTTTCGATTTATTTCTAAATTGTTTGCACGAATGTCTTTATCGGGTCATTTGCTGCTGAACAAACATATTAATATTTATTTTAATTCGCCTTGCTCCTCCATACACGAGCATTGAATGGCACATGTCGGCTCAAGCTTTTTGCGTCCTCTCTCAGAAATGTCTTCAGCCAATTGGCCTAAAAATTCTTTTTATGATTCTAACGAACAATTTCATGATTCTAAACGATTTGCCCTTAAGCCGTGCATTCACCCAAAAGTTGTTGACCGGATTGTGAAGTGGTGTAGTGGTACCAGTGACCGAGTAGCACCGCGCGCACACTCGACACAGCGCAACTCAAGTGGCTGGGCAGAGCAAACAATTAACCGATCGGCATGACGTCTGATGCCACCTACCGAAGGGCAACGCGGGCAATGTCACACTTTGTGACAGCCAAATGGAAAACGGACATTGGAAAACTGGACGGAGGACCGGAGGTGTTCCGCAGTAGAACAGGAAGTTGGTATGTAAGCACGCGTACTTACTTAACCAGTCATAACAACCTATTACCGGATTACGGCCTGTCGCAAAAGTTTCTGCATTCGCCTCCGTTTTGCGCGCGTCTTCTCCAGTTGGTCACACCCAGAGATGATAGGGCCTCCTCAACTTGGTCCTTCTACCAGATACACGGCCTTCCTCTTCGAACAGTTTCCATGCTTCTGCGCCATAGAGGAGCACGAGCAGAATTAGCGTCCAATAGAGTGCAAGTTTTGTCGGTCTCTGCTACTCATTTGCCTACCGAGACCATAGTAGCACCTATTGGCAAGAGTAATCGCTCGTTTTATCTCCAGGCTGACGTCATTGCTGCTGCTTACGGCGGTGCCAAGGTAGACGAATTTCTTGACAACTTCAAAAGTATAACTTGAGACCCTGGCCGCTGCGAGTTCCTGCGTGTAGACAGCATAACTACGTATTGCCCTCATTTACCACCAGACCCATTTTGGCAGATTCTCGCTCGATTGCCGCAAAGGCAGCGGTGACATCTCGCTTGTTACGCCCGATAACGTCAATGTCACCGGCGTATCGGATCGTGACATAACGATGCACACCGACCTTGCGCAGAACACTCTCCATGGTGAAGTTGAAGAAGTTGCATGACAAAGGATCACCCTATCTGAACCCTCGAACGGTATCGAATGGGTCGGTGTGGTCACTTCCAACGTTGACGGAGCTGCGGTTATTGCTCAACGTCGCTCTGCAAAGTGTCAAGAGCACGGCGAGTTACCAAGTTCAGACAGGATTACCAAGTTCTCAGCTTCTTGAGAACAATCATACTGGTATTTTTCTTAAAGTTCAGTGAGGCTCTGGCTAAGTTAGATCAGATCAGATAAATAAGTAGAGGCGAGGCCCGCCAAAAGGCCAAACACTCATACGCACTGTTTGACACTTGAGCCCTGCACGACAGTGGTGACGGTGGTTGGAAATTTATTCGAACGATTCCATCGTTCTCCTTCCATACAATACAGCAAGGACTTTTATGTTTTGGTTCATTGCCTTCTAATCGTAGTCGTGTTGGTGTTGGTTAAACTCTGATATAATTTTCTTAAAAGTATCACAAAGTATAGTAGTATAAGTATGCAAAAAGTATTAAATCTATTATATACTAAATCAAGAACGAATTGATGCAGTAGAAGACATTTTCTCAAATACTCTTTTGCCAGTGCGAACTGCGCATTCAAATTTAAAGCCTTAATTGCCGCAAGTAGGGTATGATAAAGCCCAACAACAGCAACACTAACAAAAGATACAAACGCAGAGGCAACAGCAACCGCACTCGTTCGCTTCGTGGTTATTCCGCGAGGTTTCGTCAAAGTTTTTCAGCTCCCATCAACACACACAAGCACACAGGCACACGAATGTGTACATATACGCCATTGAATTACTTTCGCTTTTTGGGTTCCTGTTTGTTAGCTTTTTGCTGCTTTTGTTGCATTTGTTTGCTGATATTCAGCAGTCACTTTTATGCCGCTTTTCAAAGCGCTTCGCCTTGCCTTCGCACATGGAATATCAAAGCTTAGCTTGGCTTAAATGCCACTTTGCCGCACAACCGCCCCTCCCATCGTCTCTGTCGGTATTTGTGTTGGCGTATGCATATGCATACGATGCGGTCGTTTCCGTGTAGCTCTTGCAAGCAAAACTTGGCAGTAATTAAATTGAACTTGCAATGTTTTTATTTTTGGTTTACTGTATGGAAACTAACAAAGTAATGTTGGGCATTAATTATATTTGCTAATTATTTAACTGGTTCACTGGCAGAATTTCGTATTTGTTTGAAATAGTCACGAATTGGGATGAATAGTAAATACATGCTTGAATTTTGCTTTGTGTAGCATACAAAGCACATGATTAGCAATTCCCACAAGAACCGAAATTAGATGAAATCTTGATACATATTACTTTCCTGAAACTATAGCGAACATTTGCTAACGCCATTGAATGGGAACCAGTCGTGAAATTATAAAAAAAAACTGTCAGGTGAACGAGTCCGTAGTTAGAAATTTATCATTAAATCTTTAATTGTGCTTCAGAAGTAAAGGACTAGACAGGAGCAGACTAAGATCAGCAAAGCAAATGTGTTTATGTTTAAATGTTTGTTTGGCTTTTAAAGCTACGAAATGAACTACGCCTTCTTTGCCATTTCAAAATTATTAAAGAGGTTGGTTGGTTTACGAGAATTAAATATTCGACATTTTTTTGGATTTCGGCTTCAGGTCTGTGTGGTAATTTAATCCCAAATTACTTAGTCCGAAATTTAAAAATAGAAAAAAAACTAAACCATCATTTAAAGCCAGTTAAAGGTATTCATGGCAAAGATTCAGTTCCATATGCCAACGAAATGCAATCACCTCGATTGTCATTTTCATTGCAAATGTTGCTCAATTGGCTTTGCAACGCTGCTGCGCAGCAACCGGCGTGATGCATTGCTCTGTGGTTTCAGTTTATTTCGCAACTTCGTCGACCTGTCCTGCTCTCTCGTCTCTCGGCAATAAAAATGCAGAGTGTACACTTAACAGCCATTCACACTCTTCAGCCGTCCGTTCCGCTTCTATGTGCGCCCTCGGGCACTCATGTAGGAGGAACATTTTGAATAAATCTGCAAATTTTTCAACTGCAAATTCGTTCCGAGTCGTTCCTTGGCCGCTACAGGACCTCGACACGCGGGTTGCACGAATGCGAAATATTGATAAATTTACAACTTGTTAACCCGTGGCGCTGCTGCAGCGAACTTGGGCAATAATTGCCAACAAAAGTTGCTCCGTTTTGCGTTCGTAGTGCGCCCGCATTCAGATCGCCGACGCAAAGCTGAAACTCAAAGTGTGCGCATTTCGGCGTTTCGTGTGCCGGATACTCCGGGGAGTCAAAGCATAATTTCACTAAAAGCGCATTCGACTGATTGTTGCAACATTTTTTAGTAACCAGCAGCACACGTAAAGCTCTGTGTGAGTGCGATTAAACGGATATGCCGCAAACAGGACCCACACAAAATTCGCGTTTGCTGCAAAATATTGCCATGCAGCATGCACCACTTCAGTGTTATTGTTAGTCGTTGTTGTTGTTATTGTATTTCGCCTTGTTACTTTGGTTACCTTTCGTTGCGTTGAGCTGCTGCTGACCCAGATTGTGGCTATATGTGTGTGTGTGTGTGTGTGCATATTTCAAATGCAAAACTTTCCAAAATGCGCCGCTAGGCGTCCAACAAAAACAACAATAAAACCAGCTATAACAGCAAAGGGAAAGAGTTTAGTAAAAAGTTACTTGCAATTATTTGAACAATTGGGCAAAAGTTCACTTGTCAGTTTGACAGCTCGGCAGCCAGCCGATAGGTTTTAGGAACTTTTGTTTGCAATTTTCCTATTCCGTTCCTTTTTTAAATTGTTAGTAAAGGATTATTTGGATGTGAGGGTTGTGCACTCTGCGTAACGATCGTATCTTTGGGGAATTTCATCTGCCATGACCAGTGTTACAAATGTAATCAATTATATATTATTAACATTCTTGAACGCCTCGTTATTGAACTGTGCTGAAAACATATAAAGGGGTTTTTTTACAGCTTATTGTCAATAATTACTGTTTATATTCAGTCACAGTCACTATTTTTCCAGCTGTATTGACAATATCTGCTTTGTTTTAGATTTAATTTATTCAATACGAATTTTATATTCAATAATAAGCACCAACAGCTCAAATAAAAGTAACTATGACTATTAATATATAACAAATAATAATAAAATAATAATAATAAATAATAATTGACTGGCACGACAGCCCGATACCGCGACTAAGGCCTAGCTACAAGGTTGGAAGGGACCTACAGTTTTATGCCGATTCCGAACGGCGAGTTGGGAGCTTTTTCATAGGCAATTTTACTCTCAGAGGTTTGCCATTTCCTGCTGAGAGGACATCCGCCGAAAGAAAAATTGTTATTTTTCTTTTTTCGGTGTTAGCATCACATGCACGATTCCTTAGAATCCTTGTTCTGAAATTCAATGTTTGAAATTTGTATGGAAATAGTTTTCATTCCTGAAATAAACTTTGTATTGAGAGGATCTCGAAACTTTAGTTTTTCTTCCGATTCCACAATAAACTTCCAATACTCATGTGGTTCAAGTGCGTGAATCAAATTTGCATATTTCGCCTAATATTGTGGATTATTATGGATATTTTCGAAAATGTAAGGCATTGCATTGTGCATACCGTCAATTTAATCCTAAATGTCAGGACATGATTTACATATGTTACAAATCAATAAGTATGGTTAAGTGTTATTTTTGGATAAAACGAAATGTTATTAAACTGAAGTTAAGTAAATGTTGATTGAAAATGTTTAAACTTAAAGGAAATGTTATTAAACTCAAGATACAAATCTTTAAATTAACACAAATGTTATTAAACTGTGTCCGTTTTTATAGAAAATATATAATAAACATGTATTTACACAATTTGGGAAAATTGTTTTATTTTAAAATTTTGTTATATGAATCGCGGGATTAAGTCCCGGGATCCCGAGATTTTAATCCCGAAACTCCCGGGATCGCAAAATGGCCAAATATTGCGATCCCTAATACCCGCGTATTGCATACAAACTATTTGTTGTGCTTTGGAAAATAAATGACCCCGCTATTTACATATAATTTACAGTATTTACAATATTAAAATATAGTAATATAATAATATCAATATTAATAATATATTGATATATTATTGATATAATATAATTATATCAATAACAATAATATCAATATTATCAATACATTTTGTAAGCAAAACATATCCAAGTTCTGAACCACTCAAGTTGTCAACCACGAGCACACTCACCAATGGAATAACAAATTTAACCCTAGAAGGGTAATATTCGTCGATTCGACGAACACCACATACATTTCTTCAAATTTCTCCTTATTTTTCGATCTGATTGCTTTCTCTTTTCGTGTGATCTCAGTTCGCGATGTGCTTTCGCTATATACACACATTTTGCAGCACGACCGCAGCGTAAGTTTTTTTTTTTATAGAAAAACTAAACTAGTCTTCGTCGAAGACTACTTAGACCGTGAACGGTATTCAGAGTTTTTAACGAAATCGGCTGAATTTGAAGAAATGTTTCATTGTAAGCATTAAAACAATGTTATATAAATATGTATTTGTATACATTTATTTATTTTGAATGTAAAAAAGTATAGTTTTGTCAAATATTTCAAAAGTGAAGCTACGTGACATCACGATAAAATCATGCTTTCACACACAACATGTAAAATAACGCATTTTGGTTTTGCATTAAAATTTTTCATCTCTTATATATAAAAAAATTCAAAAATTCTGTGTCGGGAAAGTGTTTGCGAAAACGGCTCATTCTTTCGGCAACATTTTTTTTGTGTGTGATAGAAGATGTTAATGCGGTGGTTTATAGCGATATTACATGTTTGTACGGCAGGTGGGCGTGGCACCTCCCATACAACCTAAATTTTTAATATGGTATATCTCCGGAATCGTAAGTTGGACAGTATTGAAATTTAGTACAGTGTCATGGCGTAAACGTGTAATTCGACCGGTAAAATTTAATGGGCTTTGGACAAGGGGCGTGGCACTTTTTAGATTCTGGTGTGACTTTTGAACTATAGCATTCACATCAACGACACTTGGTACATAATAACGATATGGTCATGTCCTTCGGCAGTGGGAATAAGGCGTATTTTGGACAAGGGGACGTGGCACCGCCCATACATCTCAATTCTTTAATATGGCATAGCTTCGAAATTATAAGTCGCACAGCATTGAAATTTGGTACAGTGTCATGGCGTAAGCGTGTCATTCGACCGGTAAAATTTAATTGGCTCTGGACAAGGGGCGTGGCACTTTTTAAATTCCGGTGTAACTTTGGAACTATAGCGTTCACATGAATGACACTCTGTACAAACTTATTATTTATTTTGTGTCCTTCGACAGGGGGAATGGGTTGGGTTTTTGACAAGGGGGCGTGGCACCGCCCATACAACCCAACTTTTTTAATGTAAAATAGCTTCGGAATTATAAGTCGCACAGCATTGAAATTTGGTACAGAGTCATGGCGTAAACGTGTCATTTTACCGGTAAAATTTAATGAGCGTTAGACAGGGACAGGGCGCAGGGGGCACTTTTTAAATTCCGGTGTAACTTTGGAATTAGAGCGTTCACATCAATGATACTCGGTACAAACTAACGATTTGGTCGTGTCCTTCGGCAGGGGGAATAGGGTGGATTTTGGACTAGGGGGTGTGGCACCGCCCATACCACAAAATTTTTTAATATGGTATATCTCCGGAATAGTAATTCGCACAGTTTTGCAATTTGGTACAGAGTCATGACGTAAACGTCTCATTCCACCGGTAAAATTTAATGGGCGTTGGACAAGGGGCGTGGAGCGTTCATATCAATGACACTCGGTACAAACTAACGATTTGGTCGTGTCCTTTGACAGGAGGAATGGGGTGGGTTTTTGACACGGGGGCGTGGTACCGCTTTCATGTTTTTATACATAGATGGTTTATTCTGACTGACTGACTGATTGATTGGTTGATTTATCATCGCCCAGCCCAAACCGCTGAAGCTACAAACATGATTTTTGGACTGTAGGTACATCTTGAAGAATTAACCTTCGCCAAGAAGGGATTTTTTGAAATTCAGGGTATAAAAAGGCAAAACCTGGGTTAAAGTGTTGTATGAAGAAACGTGATTTAATAAACATATTGAATTTGAACTTCCTGAAAATATTCTAATATAGATCAAAACTTATTCGACACGTATTTTATAATTTTTCGAAAATCAAAATTTAACTGGCCCAACAATGGGTTAAGGTTTATTTGCGGAAAGACTCCGAAACAAACAACACGAACCGATGGGCCTATTGACTTCAACAATTGTAAAAATAATTGAAATAGATATAATTAGACACGTGTTTCTCATTATTTTCAAAATCTAAATCTAACTGGATCAACGTTAAAAGTATGTATGGAGAAACTGTGAAATGAAAAATATGAATTAGACTTGACATCAAACTTGGGGAAAGTACTCTTTGTGAGAAATAATCAGACACGTGTTTTTCACTTTTTTGAAAATCAAAATCTAACGGGGTCAACAATGGGTTAACAATTTGTATGGAGAAACAAGATTTATTGGGCGTTCCGACTTTAAAGTTATCAAAAGCAGTTCAATCGGGAAATAATAAAACGTGCTTTTAATTTTTTTGAAAATCTGAATCTACCATGGTAAACCAAGGGTTAAGAATTCGTTTGGAGTAAATGTGAAAACATATGATTTAAAGGGCCTTCTGACTTCAAAATTTTTAAAACAGTCGAAATCAAAGATAGACACATGTTTTTTTTTAAATCAAAATCTGATGGGCTCAATAATGGGTTAAGAATTTGTATCGGGGAAAACAGGAGAGCTTGCGTGCAAAGCCGCAGGGCCCAGCTAGTAAATATATAAAAGTCGGTTGTAAATTTAATATAAAACAGAAGGCAAGACATAGGTACCTGTAAAATGTTTACCGTCTTCGACTTTTTTGTGAATGTTTTAATTTTATTTCCATGGCTACGTAGTTAACCGTCATTTGACCGCTCATGGTAGTAGTAGGTAAAATCGGTGATAAAAAGAAAACAGATCGGCGCAGTGATTGTAAAATTTTAGAATATTGAGCTTAGTGCAAAATATTAAAAGTCAAGGAGAACCAGATTCTTAACTTAAATCGTTTTCGAGCTACGGTTAATCAAAAACTGAAAACCGTCAAACGAGCGCCCCCGGTAGTTCTAGTGTTAACGTGACTTTTTGCAATTGAATACGAATACTATACATTGCATTTCAGTATTTCAAAATGTCTCGAAATGCGGGGTTATTATTATTATTGATGGGGAATAGTGCGCCGCGACCTAAAAGATCTATTGTACCCCCTTCATGGACCTACTGTCCGAGAGGAATTTTAGTATATTACCTAAACCTCTAGAAACTCAGTCCGTACCTGGTATAATAAAATCTCCAGGTGTTTCTTTCGTTTGTGCATAAGTACAGGACATTTTCTTAGTATATGCATTGCGGTTTCATTTTCGTTCTCGCGAATTCCTAGTTTAGTTAGATGACAGTTGAATCTACAATGCCCTGTAAGGATACCTGTAATTATCCTTAGATTATTTATTTGAAAAGCTCATGCATTCCTCGAATCTTTTCTTATTATACGTCCCGATAAATGCCTTGGAATATTCAAGTCCTGGTTGGTTATCCCAGTATTGATTCCTATTGAATATCTCGTGTTTCCTGGTTAGGACTGATTGAGGTCCTTTTCCCAAGCCACAAAA
Organism: Melieria crassipennis; assembly: GCA_963668005.1. Lineage (NCBI taxonomy): Eukaryota > Metazoa > Arthropoda > Insecta > Diptera > Ulidiidae > Melieria > Melieria crassipennis. The sequence continues at coordinate 30,280,193 of OY764963.1, read as the reverse complement.
TGGTTCTGGGCCGACGAACGGGGTAGAAGCGCCCCTCCTGCGGGGTTATCAGAAGAATTAATTGCAAAAATCTTGGAATTGGTTAATTCATTAATTCTTAATTAGTTAGTTAATTAGTAAGCAAGTAAGTTTGTTAAATAGTTGATAAGAATTGTATAAATTATTTACATTTATTGATTGTTTTGCTTTTCATTAGTTTTTTAAGGAATTATAATTGTGTTTCTGTCTTCATAGAGAAGTTTTGTTTTGTTTTTCACTTTATTTTAATTTTTTAATTTCTGATACTCATTCGGATCTCAAAAATAAATGTACCTCAACAAAAATTACTTTAAAATACACACATAATTTTTAAAAATATATACGGTGCGAATTATTTACAAAAAAATGTCTTATATAATGAAGTTTAAGTTTATACGATTTCGATTTCCAAAAAAATTTCTTCCAAAAATCGGAGTTGCAACGAAACAACAACCAACCAACAACGTACGTAAAATATGATAACCCTTCTAGGGTTAAAGGCTTCATTTCAGAAGGCCACTAATTGGCGAACGTCGACGTCACCTTTTTTCTTCTTCAAAAACAGCTGTGAATTTGTTCTGCAACCGAGTTGCCGTGAAATTTTAAAAACTGTGCTCAGTGTTGATGACAAATATTTGAAATGGCATGCATTTGCCCAGCTATTTCCACGTTATCGCGAATTGCCTATTAAGTATAAATATTTTTGCATTTATTTGTTTTTAGCAACAGCTCAAATAAACAGCCAACCAAGGCGGTACCACCAAATTGGTACATTGTAAAAAAAATCATATACTCTGAACCAATGGTTCCTAACCAGTGGTCCGCGGACCATTGGTGGTCCCTGGAAGCACCCAAAGTGATCCGCGAAGCCATCCGAAAAATATTAAATACAAAATGACAAATCGAACCATCTACATATTTATTCGAATAGGGCTCTGAGATCTCGCTATCCAGACATGGTACAATATCATATGACATACCATTTTAAAGCTCATGATGAGCATCTTTTCACAAACATTTCAAAATTTAGATTGATAAGGCCAATCGGGAGATATTTGCATCAAAAGCATTAATTTCCTTATTGGAAACAGCATTGCTCGTTACGTTTATTAAATCCAATTAGAAAGCTGTGCGCTCGAGCAGGAAGATGGGAATAAGAAATAAACAAAATCGTACACATTGTTTTCACATAATTTTTTTAAAATTATAATTGTCAATATGTCACAACAAGCATACTGAAGATGAGGGTGAGAGCTGCAAATATTGACAATAAACCGGCAATTATAAGTATTCGCAAGAAATATTTAAGGGAATCCGAAGAAGCAAATAGGTTACCAAAATCGGTAACCGACTGATAATTTTTCTGGAAAACATTTCAATTGGCGCAGTTCAAACTTCATCAAAAATGTATGTTGATTACTGCTTAATATTTTATCAGTGATTAAGCAGCTTTTAGCTCTTAAAACACGTTTTTATCATCCATAATTTTAACATCTTCCAAATAATCTAAAAAAGTCTATAAATTCGTACGATTCATTATTTAATTGTAAATCCGATCTGAAGCAATTATCCGAATAAAGAGATCCACAATTCATGCAATCAAATAGTTGGTCTACTTTTTGATAAATTCAGCTGTACTCAAAGCTAAAATTTTCGAACTTTTTTGAACCCAGTGGTGGCGCAAATAGTCTAATTGCAGCTTGAGCTGTTTTGCTTAGAACTTGCGTGGCAAACGTAACTCGCAACCAAAAAAAAACTAACTACTCCATCTGGAATTTTGAAGTCGCATTTAAGCAAACCGTTTGTTAATGATTTAATCAAATGAGAAAATTCTAACATAACAAAGCAAAAAGGCCGTTCTAGACTCACTACAAAAGTGGTGAATTCTGTTAGTAGATCCCTGATCACATACTAACACTTTGACCCTTATTCCAAAAGAGCTTATTTTTAAATTTTCCGTAATTTTTTTACAAAGATTATCTGCGTTGAGTCCATTTTCAGATATGAAATCATTTAAAATAATACTCGTACAGCAAAACATGGACTTGAGCATAGATACGCACACATGATTACCGATTTTTGTTGTCCTTTAACACTCCGATGCCCAACAAGGTCCGTAGGGACCTATGGCGTTTTTAAAAGCAATTATTTTGTATTTTATACGTTTTTGCTATCTGTCTGTAGTAAAAAATACATAATACAAACACATCTACACACATTATGTAACACTACATTATACAATTACAAGCCTTATATGCAATATTACAATAGAGAACCCTGGGGACCTTGTTGGGGTTTGGCCGTTTGAAAAGTTGTTGGGCATCCGAGTGTTAAACCATTCCATTCGAACTCGTCAACTAAGTCTAATTTTGTATTATATCCTTATTGTTTTGACCGCCATTTCATCCATTAAAAGTACCATGTTATTTTCATTTTTCTGACCAAACCAGGCTGAAGGACTTTATTGGGACGCATCGATTCAATGAGCTTATATGAGGCAAATTTAAATTTAGATTGTTCCACAGAAAGGAAATGTAAAACCTATTTTGTGCTGAATATTTCACAACGACCGAGTATTCTTTTGATCTGGTACTTATTAACAACTTGCAAACGATTTTAGGTTCTTTGCTTAGTTTTGGCAACGAGTCAATTGTATTTTGCAAAGTTTTCAGCGTATTTTTTTTATTCTTATTTAATAAAACAGGACCCTTTTTTCTTCGCATCTTTTCTTAAATTTTTTTAGCAGATCACTGTATCATTTTACACTGCACATTACGTATCATCAAAACGTAATTTTTCAGGTTCCGAACATTTTTCTTCTGAATCCTAACAATACTCATCCAAATTTAAAGTTGGAATCGCACCCAGTTTTAATTTATTTTTGCCAACGAAAAGAAATAGAAAAACGGTTTTCGCAAATAAGGTTTTGCAGATTTTTGTTATAATCAATGCAGTATTGCATTTTTCAAGCCAATTTGACCAAAATTCAAATCAGCAGCAGGAAACTTGAATATTCGCAAATTTTGGTAATTACTTCTAGATATTTTGCAACTGAGCACACAGCATTGATTTCCAGACTTGCAGAAATTCTTGCTTTTCTTTGAAGCCATATTGAACTGTCTAAAAAAATTATGATCAACCACGTCAAAATATAAACAAATAATTCTACTTGGAACAAGTCAAGTAAAAATTAGGTTATAAAGTTTGATTTGGTTCAACCACGTCAACTTGCAAAAAAAATTACATTTAAGATCAACCACGTCAAAACACAAACAAATTGTAATTCGACGAGTAAAAATATTTGCATAAATCTTGATTTTGGATCCACCACGTTAAAATAGCTGCAAGTTTCAAATTATGCAATCCAAGCCCAGCATAAAGCAGGCCATTCACGACAAACATGCGTGAACGATCGGCTTAAAGGCAGCTGGCCACACAGGGCAAGCCGATGCCTAATTTTCAGACTGCTCTTTCCAATCAAGAAATAAAGAAATGTTTGAAAGATTAAATATCTTCATGAAACTGTAAAATTACTGTAGAAATCAGGGACCCAAAATAACAGTTATGATTTTTAAAAAATTCGAAAACGTTGACCATTTTTAAGCAGGGACATATCAGTTACAACGTTTTTAGAAAAAAAGTTGGAAAATAACTGTTTCACTGTAACAAACATTTTAATTGTTACATATACATATTATTATTTTGAAATAATTACACAGTGCAACAAATTCAAAAAAAATTTCGAGGGACAAGGTCAAACCCATCTCATTCGATAGAGGACCTCAGTAGATGAAAAAATGTCAAGGGATTTTTCCCGGGATTTTCGAGTTTTTTTTAAATGCAGTTTAAAGATGGCGGCTTAATGCCCCTTACTGAAACTTTTAAAACATCATATTTCGTGACTCAAATGTCAGAAAGGAATCATTTTTACGTCAAATGAAAGCTAATGATATCAAGTCGATGACAAAACATCCTTTTTGGGAAACTTTTATGAAAAAGGATGTGAAGGACATCAACTAGATTGTTATCCTTGAATATCCTGGAAACCGTGAGGGCTAAATTTATATAAGTAACTTCTAGAAAAATAGCATTCAAAAATCTATACTGAATACTAATTTCATTTCAATCACTTTCACTGTTCAGCCACTACAGCGTTTCAAAAATTATACTCTGCTACTTTCATGCATTTATGTACAGAATATCTCGTAGCTGCTTACTAAAAACATCGAATGTAGCAAAGCACATTTTTTTTAATCGTGGTAGAGTCTTAACTATCAAAGTGACTTACATGAAATTTATAAGCAGTATAGATCTTTGAATGCCATTTTACCAGAAATCACTTATATAAATTTAGCTCTCACGGTTTCCAGGATATTCAAGGATACAAATTTAATTGAGGTCCTTCATATCCGTTTTCATAAAATTTTCCCAAAAAGGATATTGTGTAATCGACTTGATATCATTAGCTTTCATTTGACGTAAAAATGATTCCTTTCTGACATTTGAGTCACGAGATATGATATTTTAAAAGTTTCAAAAAGGGGCACTAAGCCGCCATCTTTAAACTGCACTTAAAAAAACTCGAACATCCCGGGAAAAATCCCTTGACACTTTTTCATCTACTGAGGTCCTCTATCGAATGAGATGGGTTTGACCTTGTCCCTTTTTTCAGTGTTGCACTGTGTTATTTTTAAATCTATGACATAGAAGGGCTCGCTGCTACTCGCGAGTAGCAGCGACGCTACTCGCGTATACGAATACAAAGCAGCGAAGTTCCGAGCTCAGCTTCAGTGTCGTCAGAGTCTATACTAGTCTTGAAACTCCTGTAAAATGAATTGGCAGCACTCATATCGAACTGTCACATCAAGACTTTTGGTTGTCACATCAAGACTTTTGCTTGTCACATCGGGACTGGGCCGACAACATGCTTCCCACCACGAAAGATACTGCGCAGATAACGTTGTCTGAGAAAGCTTTTGTCGTATGTTCTTGAAAAGTCAATAGAACATACAACTTTGTTTTTCGGAGCGACATTTCTCCCGCCAAATTTCGAGGTGAAAGTAATTTTCAACGTTCTTTCGTTATTATTTCGCATGTTTGATTGCGAAATCATACGAAACAAGAAAAATTAAATCTATATTTCAACTGCAGTGCTTTTTCAATATTTTACCAGCATTTCAGCGAAAGTAAGTATATTCTTCAATTTACAAATGAATTTTCTTACGAAAATTATATTTATTTCATAGAAATGCCTCAACGACGTTGTGTACTCGGATGTCCTCTTCCTGCAAGCCTCTTCAATTTTCCTAATAAGGAATCGGATTTAGACAGGTAAGTTTTAAGAAAGTGCATTTACTTATAAGTGTAAAGCAGAGGTGCCCATGCCCTATGCTCTCGTTCCTCATTTGTTTTTGTAAATGCTCTTCAGCATAGGGTGATGAATCTAATTCCTCACGGCATAGGCTGAGCATTCTACACCTTTTCAAGTTCGATTTCAGAAAGTGTAAAAGCAATTTCAGGAAACTGAAGTTGAATTTACGCTTTCTGTAATTAAATTTTTATTTATATTTATATGAAATTGAATTTACGCTTTCTGTAATTGCTTTTACGGTTTCTGGAATTGCTTTTAAGCCTTCTGAAATTGTTTTTACACTTCCTGAAATCGAACTTGAAAAGGTGTAGTATACACACAGCACTCCGCACGCATTGCCCAGTAAACATTAAACTTTAATGGTTAAAGCATGCCATGAATTTGAAAACAATAGCAATTTCAAATTGCTAAATTACTTCCCTTTTTATTGAAAAAGCTATTGCTTTCAAATTGATATCAAGCCAAAAACAAGTGTTGCTTTCAAAGGTAAGGGTTGAGAAACATGCTTGATATCAAGTTGCTGGTAATTTCATAACAAGCCCAAATGTTTACTGGGTGGCGACAGTTATCTTCAACGTAGGTTTTGTTGTTGTCTAGCGAATGAATTTGCTTCAAAACGTGTGCGGCTGTCGATTGAGAAGCACTAGAAAAAATTCGGTGTTTGTTTCGTTTCAACGAAGATGACTCGGGATTCGCATATATTTTTGTTGTTGTCGATTATTGTGTGTATGCCTTTTTGGCTTTGCTGCACAAATTGCTGCAATGTCACTATCAATCGAAACTTTGTGGTGTATGGCTGTTTACTCAGATGCTGCGCTTTGATTGATTTTAAAAACCTGCAAATATTTAGACGTGGTTGAATCCAATTTGAAATTTTTACAAATATTTTTACGTGGCGCATTCCAAGTAAAATTATTTGTTTATATTTTGACGTGGTTGATACCAATTTTTGAACCTTTTGCAGCTGTTTTTTTTGACGTGGTTGAATCCAATTTCAAATTTTTACAAATATTTTTACGTGGCGCATTCCAAGTAAAATTATTTGTTTATATTTTGACGTGGTTGATACCAATTTTTGAACCTTTTGCAGCTGTTTTTTTGACGTGGTTGAATCCAATTTTAAATTTTTTCGGTGTTTTTTCTAATTTATAATTTCGAAGCTTGCAAAATGAACGCGAATTGCAATGAGAAATGGGAAAATGATATTTGTTTCACTTATAATTTTAAGGGTCAAGCGCAATGCACAATATGCTTTCAACTAATTCAGGGGAGCTTAAAATATAATATGGAAAGGCATTTTAAGATATGTCATGCAGGTTGCGTTGCTGATAAGATAGCGGAGGGTTCTAAAGAACAGTTCTTTTCGGAGTTAAACAAGTCGTTTTTGGTTCATGATGCACTACGAATCTTGGAGTACATTGAAAGTTATGCTGAGGAAATAAACATGCAACATCTTAAAATTCAGTCAAATATTACTTATACTGCACCTCTAAAAGCATCTTATGTTGCAAGTTTAAGTATTGCTCAGAACTTCAAACCGTTTTCTGATGGCTTGTTTATTAAAAAAGTTTGCAAGCAAATGCTGTCTTGTTTCGGAGAAAGAGGAACTTTGTTAGCAGACTCAATTGAAACAGTTTCTTTGTCACGAAACACAGTTACTCGAAGAATTGTGGAACTTAACGAGTACGCAGACTACCTTTTAAAAAAGAAATTTAAGTTCTGTACATACTTCTCTCTTGCATTGGACGAATCATGCGATATTTCTGACATAAGCCAACTAATATTAGCAGTCAGAATGGTTGACGACGATTTTAATGTAAATGAAGAGATTCTTGCACTGAACCCGCTTGTTCAAAATACAAGAGGCGTCGACATTTTTGATGCGATAAACGGAAGGTTGGATATAAAAACCGAATCAACCCGATTAACAGCCGTATGCACAGATGGTGCGCCTGCAATGTGTGGTAAAAAGGATGGCTTTATAGGGCAGTTGAATAAAAATGGGATACAGGTTCCTTCGTTCCACTGTGTGATTCATCAAGAATCATTGTGTGCAAAATGGACGAATAGTGTTCACACAACTTGCGTGAAGTTAGCATCGGGCGAAGAATCGACTTAACAGAGTTAACTTAACAGAATGTTAAAACTTAACATTAACAGAAACTTAACAGAGTCATAACAGCGCTTTAACAGAGATGTAACAGACCCATTTACGGCGAAAATTTTGTTTTCGCCGCAGCATACCAGATACTTCGCTATATAACAGATTAGCAAAATCTCAACTGTACTGTGTTTGGTCGACAGTGTAACACTTTTTGCTTTCATCCCAGGGACACAAGTTCAAATCTCAACGCAGCGGTTTTAATTGGAGAGGAAATAAAATTAATTTCAGTGCAAATATTTAAAAAATAAATAAAAATGAAAATAATAAAATAATAATTTTTCGAAAGGAATCCAATTACATAAACACTGTAAACTGAAAAAAGCTTACTGGAAACCGAGCCACAAAATAAGAAATCCTCAAAAAACATGAACATGAACATGAACTGTGAACATTTCTAGAGAAATGCAGAGAAATCTGAACCGACAATTTTTTTTAATGATTTTTTGAAATTTTTCCCTACGACTTGACCACTGTACTGGCTATTGCTCCGAACTGGAAATGTGACCACATATCTCACCTAAGTCAGAGGGTAGCCAGGATGGCTCTGAACATTTCTGGAGAAATGTAGCCACATCTGTTTCTATAATTTTTTTTAATGATTTTTTGAATTTTTTCCCTACCACTTGACCACTGTACTGGCTTTTGCTCCGAACTGGAAATGTGACCATATATCTCACCTATGTCAGAGGGTAGCCAGGATGGCTCTGAACATTTCTGGAGAAATGTAGCCAAATCTGTTTCTATAATTTTTTTTAATGATTTTTTGAATTTTTTCCCTACCACTTGACCACTGTACTGGCTATTGCTCGGAACAGGAAATGTGACCACATATCTCACCTATGTCAGAGGATAGCCAGGATGGCTCTGAACATTTCTGGAGAAATGTAGCCACATCTGTTTCTATAATTTTTTTTAATGATTTTTTGAATTTTTTCCCTACCACTTGACCACTGTGCTGGCTATTGCTCGGAACAGGAAATGTGACCACATATCTCACCTATGTCAGAGGGTAGCCAGGATGGCTCTGAACATTTCTGGAGAAATGTAGCCAAATCTGTTTCTATAATTTTTTTTAATGATTTTTTGAATTTTGTCCCTACCACTTGACCACTGTACTGGCTATTGCTCGGAACAGGAAATGTGACCACATATCTCACCTATGTCAGAGGGTAAGATTGGTAAGAGGGTCAGATTGAAAGTTTTTAAAAACTACCACTAGTACTACTTGTATACTACCATAGTATACAGAAGGCGCATCTGAAATAATTTTGCGATTTCAGTTCAGTCGCGGTCGGGAAGCAACAAAGGTGAGGAAAAAGTAAAGGGAACCGATATCATTTCGACAACAGCACGCAATATTATTGCTTTCTTCAGCAAGCTAGCTTGGTTTTACTCGTGCACATTGAAATGGTGGTTGATTTGGCAAAGCGATCGCCAAGGCAAATTCAGAAGGTAGTTGCAGCGCCAGAACTGATTCAACTTTTTTCTTTGATAATTGGCACGACATTGTAGCAATAGTTGTCCACTTATTATCACTTTCTAATTGCGCCTTGGTTGTTCCAATATTTTTACACAAATACAGGTCTCCCTCGTATAACGCGGTGGTTACGTTCCAGCAAAATTCCGCGTTATGTGATTCGCATTATAGAAGACTAAACTTTCATATAAATTTTAGGGTTATGTTCCAATAAGCTTTTTTCAAAATAAAATAGTTACTAAATTAAAGATGTATGTACATTCGAACTCAAAATCAAAATTCATACTTTATTTAAAAAATTAAAAAAGATAATGAAAAAAATTGTTTTTTTCAATCGCGTTATATCGAAAATGCGTTGTAGAAGTACCGCGCTATACGCGGGAGACCTGTATTAATTTTCGTTGTAGCCATTTTTACTTTTTACAACTTCTTTTTTACAAGCAGACCAAAAGAACTAATTAAATCTATTGATTTTAAATTTTCCCGTAGTGCTACGACCTTATTTAGGCGCCTTGGCGATCGCTCAATCAATTTTACTATCCAAACTATACCTGTCCACTTTTTGTTCTTGTTTGTAAAAAAGCAAGCGACGAGCAAGCACGAGCCACCACCAACATGCAAGCGGCACATCGCTTTGTTGCCTAACAACAACAACCACAGTGTGTGGTGCGTCACTGTTTCATACACCGCTCTCACAGCTTCCCAGTTTACGCTCCCCTTTAATGCTTCGCCGCGCATCCAAAAACCGGTCCTACCGCTGGAACCCCCAAGTAACCTTGTACACTCAATAATAAACAAACCCATAACGATATAAATAAGTAAAATAAATATTGAAAAAATTTGCTTGCTACATAAAAACTATAGTAAGTAATTCCAATCAAGTAGCCGTGGCATTTTAAACGAAAACATTAACCACAGGGATGTGCGCTATGTTTCCTCGTTGGCAATGTGCTAGCGCTTTGGTAGTGCACTTCGTGATAAAAGATGCGGGTTCAAATCCCCACAGGATTTTTTTTAATCGGTATTTTTTTTACTTTTTTAAGGCACATATAACATATTCTTTATATTTACGACCTTTTTCAATTAAGACATTCATAAAAGTCGGATATACTGAATAATTATAGTATTCGCAATCAAATCACAGAAATTGAAAGCAGACATCTGAATCAAATTTTTACTAAGCATTTGCGAAACCATGTTTACTTGCTCAATACTTTTTAAATTAAATAACTATAAATTAATGTGTTTTAAAAATTAAAAAAGTCATTGAATGCAAAAGAAAAACTGAACAATAAAACCCACGACCATTAATTGAACCCCGACTGAGCAACTCTCTACGACGAACAAACAAGCGCCACTGAAGACAGAGAGCGCTATCGCACTCAACCATGCCCACCATCTCAACACCGAGTTTTAACAAACAATTTTACAAACGAAGAAAAAGAAGAGACACTTATTCCATAAAGATTTATCAAAAATGCCTCAGACAAATCCGGCTCCTTTCGGTGTACAGAAAAACGTACCTGTACAAATTGCAGCTCTGCTATTTACATTTCTACAGCTATTGGATAGCAGAATGACTTTAACCGAAAAAGTCGATTCTATGTTAACAAAGAAAAAAGTGCTAACTTCACAAAATTAACAATTTTGTTGTAAACAATCATCGATCCGAATTTCAAAATAATATATAAAGTTATATTCAGGAAACCAATGGCTCCCCTTCACTACGACTCGATTTTGGAGCAATAGCCAGTACAGTGGTCCAGTCGTAGGGAAAAATTTCAAAAAATAATTAAAAAAAATTGTCGTTTCAGATTTGTCTGCATTTCTCCAGAAATGTTCAGAGCCATCCTGGCTACCCTCTGACTTAGGTGAGATATGTGGTCACATTTCCTGTTCCGAGCAATAGCCAGTACAGTGGTCAAGTGGTAGGGAAGAAATTCAAAAAATCATTAAAAAAAATTATAGAAACAGATTTGGCTACATTTCTCCAGAAATGTTCAGAGCCATCCTGGCTACCCTCTGACATAGGTGAGATATGTGGTCACATTTCCAGTTCGGAGCAAAAGCCAGTACAGTGGTCAAGTGGTAGGGACAAAATTCAAAAAATCATTAAAAAAAATTATAGAAACAGATTTGCCTACATTTCTCCAGAAATGTTCAGAGCCATCCTGGCTACCCTCTGACATAGGTGAGATATGTGGTCACATTTCCAGTTCCGAGCAATAGCCAGTACAGTGGTCAAGTGGTAGGGACAAAATTCAAAAAATCATTAAAAAAAATTATAGGAACAGATTTGGCTATATTTCTCCAGAAATGTTCAGAGCCATCCTGGCTACCCTCTGACATAGGTGAGATATGTGGTCACATTTCCTGTTCCGAGCAATAGCCAGTACAGTGGTCAAGTGGTAGGGACAAAATTCAAAAAATCATTAAAAAAAATTATAGAAAGAGATTTGCCTACATTTCTCCAGAAATGTTCAGAGCCATCCTGGCTACCCTCTGACATAGGTGAGATATGTGGTCACATTTCCAGTTCGGAGCAAAAGCCAGTACAGTGGTCAAGTCGTAGGGAAAAAATTCAAAAAATCATTAAAAAAAATTATAGAAACAGATTTGGCTACATTTCTCCAGAAATGTTCAGAGCCATCCTGGCTATCCTCTGACATAGGTGAGATATGTGGTCACATTTCCAGTTCGGAGCAAAAGCCAGTACAGTGGTCAAGTGGTAGGGAAAAAATTCAAAAAATCATTAAAAAAAATTATAGAAACAGATTTGGCTACATTTCTCCAGAAATGTTCAGAGCCATCCTGGCTACCCTCTGACTTAGGTGAGATATGTGGTCACATTTCCAGTTCGGAGCAAAAGCCAGTACAGTGGTCAAGTAGTAGGGAAAAAATTCAAAAAATCATTAAAAAAATTATAGAAACAGATTTGCCTACATTTCTCCAGAAATGTTCAGAGCCATCCTGGCTACCCTCTGACATAGGTGAGATATGTGGTCACATTTCCATTTTGAAGCACAGTGGTGAGTCCGTATGCAAAAAAATTCAAAAATAATCAAAAAAAATTGTCTGTTCATATTTGTGTTTATTAATGTCCACCCTCTGACGTAGGTGGGAAACACACAGTAAACATAGTAAAAACAAGTTGTGTTACTTTCAGATATTTTTGTTACAATTTTACTGGAAAGATAGTACTTACTTAAAAAGTATGGCAAATATTTTACTAGCTATTGCGCACAGCTTTGAATATCTATCTCTCAGAATGCGCAAAAATTTTTAAATAATGTTTTGGAATATGCATGTCTTTCAAATTTAACAGTCCCAAACAAATCCAGATGTCAGAGAAGAAAAATTAAAAACGAAGTTTTACTACATTTAGTCCCTCGTTTTCCGATTATATTGATGTGTTAGAGTATTTTTAAGTACTTATATTAATTTTTATCGCACGGTGTTATTTCTGATGGTTATTACTTGCCGGGAAAGTAATAAGTTACGAGTACATTACTTTTTTCGCTAAAAGTCATAAAAGTAAGTTATTTATACTTACTACGTAATATATTACTCCAATCATTGGATATTAGGTCGCCTTTTGGACGTATGTTAGAGCGTCAGATAGATACTGAATTCAAAAATTGTTATCGTTGTGGAGAGAGCGAAAAGAACGTTTTAGTCGCGATAGATGACATATAAGAGGTGAACCAGAAAAATGTTAGAATTTTTACGCATCCAGCATACGAAAATGTCAAGAGAGGAGCCTGGTATTTTCGAGTGAAAGTTTCTATAAATATTGCAGTTTCTTGCTATATTAGTCAATTGCATCTTGGATCTTTAGTCAACATGTCAAGCCCACAAGAACGTTGGCGCAAATTAATACTGGACATTTACTTGACTGATAAAACAAAGTCTAGACTAAGCATTGCAAGGGAAAGCAAAGCGAGCGTAGCGACGGTTTATAATGTTTTAAACAACGCGGGGAAACTCCATCTACAGAGCCGAAGAATCAGGCAGAAAAAAGGGTCCAAGCAACCCAGAAGTGCTGAAAAGTGTTGTTAGCACATATCGGAATAGCCCCACGAGGTCGACTGGAGATGTTGCAGTTTCAGCTGGCACATCGCAATCAACTGTGATGCGATATAAGCGAAGCCAAGGATTAAGGACCTACAAACAGCAGAAATTGCCTGGCGGGTCGGAAGAAAAAGAAAAAATAGCGAAGACGCGGGCTCGAAACCTGTATGACAATTACGTAACCAAGTACGATTGTGTGATTCTCGATGATGAAACCTACTGTAAGGTGGACTTCAAGCAGTTGCCTGGGAATGCCTATTTCACCACAAACAATAAGAATGGAACACAAAGAAAATACTCTCAAGTGAAATACACTAAATTTCCAAAACGCTTCATGGTTTGGCAAGCTATTTGCACCTGCGGTCTACGGCGCAAGGCGTTCATTTCGAGAGGAACAATTAACTCTAGAATTTAAAAAGAAGAATGCCTGCAAAATCGCCTTCTACCATTTATTGAACAGCACAACGGAACAGTTTTGTTGTGTCACGGTGGTCCCAAAAGAGGCAAATCCACCCAACTGCCCGGAACTTCGGCCTATAGAAAGATATTGGGCTGTAATGAAGCAAACCTTAAGAAAAACAAACAAAGTTTGCATGCATGATGTACAGTTCTGAATTCCATGGAAGCAAGCCTATGCAATAGCCACCGAACGTATTGTCCAGCCTCTAACTAAAAACGTTAAGAAAAATATAAAAATAATAATTATATTTCATAATTTTTTTTGTGAATTAGAGTTTAAGAAATGTATAATAAACTGCAGTTTATTTTAGTAAAATCACACTATTACTTTTTTTAATGTGCCCTTAAAAATTCGAAATTTTTTCTAGTTCACTCCTTATGGTAGTTATCAATAAAGACTGTGTCATCGAAAATTTATTTTCATAAAAGTTGCAGATGAAGGCTATAGAAAATAGGCCATCGAAATGTGTGAAAAAAAATTAATTTCAATATCAAAAAGATCAACCAATAACAGGGTGTTTTGAACTCGCGATCTTCGGTTTGCAACCAGTACCAACGGTCCGTTGCGCCACTTAACGAAACAATTATCTTGGAATATGTGCTGTTATGTATAAAACATATGTTAATCATGTATATCTAATTATAGCAAATAACATTTTTCTGTTCAAATGATTTTCGCCGCAAATTTTAGTCTGTTACGATTTCGCCGTCTTATGTTGCTTACAGACCCGTTTAACAGAAAAATTCGATTCTAACTTGAGGTTAACAGAGAGAATCGAGGCTAACTTCACATCGGTGTTCACACAATGAATGTTGTGGTCAAAATAGTGAATAAAATCCGGGGTGGACACAATTCATTAACTCATCGCAAGTTGAAACGATTCCTTGGGGAATGTGAAAATCAATATGGGGATTTACTTATGTTTACTGAGGTGAGATGGTTAAGTAGAGGAAAATGCCTTGAGCGTTTTTTTGAATTGCGGAAAGAAATTGTTGAGTTCGTAGAAACGGAATTAACAATTTTTGACATTTTAGACGAAATCAAATCTCAAGACTTTAACATCAATCTCGCATTTTTAACCGACTTAACGACACACCTAAATTTACTGAATATTTCGCTTCAAGGCAAAAATAAATAAATTTTTGATTTGGTTGACATAATTGAAGGTTTCCTTAAAAGATTGATATTTTTGTACATGATTTAGATATGAAAAAATTATGGCACTTTTCATGTTTAAAAACTATATTAAATGAGTATCAAATATCAACTTTTGATTTTCATAAATACATTAACCATTTTGATGACTTAAAAATAAATTTTTAAAAAAGATTTCAAGATTTTAGGTGCATTAAGCAAATGAAAGCCATTTTTTATAGCCCAATGACATGTAGAATTTATGATCAAAAGCCTGAGCTACAAATGGAGCTCTGTGATCTGCAATGCGACTCTGAACTTCAAATATCTAATTTAAAGGGCATTGACTTTTGGAAATCTTTAACACCAAATAAATATCCTTTACTTTACAAAGAAATTTTAAGTTTGTATTCCATGTTTGGTAGCACATATATTTGTGAAAGTGCTTTTTCGAATTTAAAATTAATAAAAAGCAAGCACAGAAATAGAATAAGCAACGAACATTTGGAGGCTTTATTAAAATTGTCCACAACTGATATTGATATCAATTTGGATAATTTATTAGAAGGATCATGGAAGAAGGAAGATTAGAATTGTTTTTTTTATATAACATTACAGAAAATGAAATTTTTTTTTTTCGGTGTACATACTGAATTCCATTTTTTTTGTTTGCATTTTTTTGGGCAACTTTACATGTGTTGGTGTTTGCTCTTCCATAAGAAGATTTTGGGCACCCCTGGTGTAAAGTGTAAGACCAGCGCACTTAATTTCAAGTGCGTTTATGTTTCAATAAAAACTAAGCATAAACTGTTTTTTTACAATTGCATATGTGCAATCGGCAATTCATCCTCAGTCCACCACTGCTGAACAGCGACAGAGCTCGACCGTTACGCATTTCAGCGGTCCAAATGGTAGTATTTGCGAACTTAAGAAGTTCAATTTTTTATAATTAAAAAAATGTTTGCTTTATATAAAATGCAATGCTTTGTGTGGTCCATGGTATTAATAATTTGTAAATAATTTGGTAGAGGGTTATGTAATATATATATATATATATATTATATATTTATATAAATGTATATTATATAATATCATTTATTATATAATTATAAAATAATTTGGTAGTTTTTATTTCTTGGATATAACAATCGTTATTTGTAGTATTATTAGTGCACTAAAGTATAATATTATTTCGTAGGCACAACGAATGGATCCGCATTTTAGGTGTGGAAGGATCGTTTGTCTGCGATCGGCATTTTTCGCCAGAGATGCGTGGCAAGAAAAAACTACTAGGTTGGGCGGTCCCAGATTTAAACTTAACTAGTAATGTTTCTTGTTCATCTACTCTGAGTGAACAAAATTCAATTATTGAATTAGGAGTTGAAGATTTTTTCCAACAACTTCAACTCCAAGAGTAGCTTCCCGGAAGCTTCTTTTGCCTTTATTTTCGTCTGAAGTTGCGTCAACTTCTTCTACTCCTTTACCTTTTGTCGATTGCAGCCCTATAGCGAAGAAGCAGAAATTAGGAGTTGATAGAGTAGTCCAAACAGCCAAGAGTCTAAGCGCAGGGACATCGAGGAAACGAAAGCAAGCTGAGGAGATTAGGGTTTTAAAAAATAAATTATGCGAAAGGGATAATGAGATTAGGGATTTGAAAAGAAAGCTTAATGAGGCGACAGCGCAGTTAAAAGCTTGCAAAGAGGAGTCAAGATGTCGGCAGTATGAGGAAGAGGTAGGAAAGATAGAAGAAATTTGTTTGAAACTGCCGCAATATTTAGGGACATTAGTTAAAAATAGTCTTAAAAATAGCTGCCGCAATCCAAAAGGCCGAAGGTACGTGGATTCTTTTAAGACTCTTGCATTAGGAATTTTTTTTTTATCTCCCATATGCTATAGGCATTTAAAAGAGTCCCTAAATTTGCCAGAGGAAAAAACACTCTATGAGTTTATTTCTAACTGGCCTCGTTGCCCAGGTTGCTCGAATAGCAGCATTAAAACGTTAGAGTTCCGTAGTCGAGGTTTCACGCGTGAGCAAAAATTTGTCTCTATAGCTTGTAATGAAATGTCACTGAAGCGACATCTTCAATATGACCGTAAATCGGACAAAATAATAGGTTTGGAAGATTTTGGCTAGCTACTAGTGTTTTAACAATATTAGTGCAAGGAATAGGTGGGGAACCATGGACCCAACCGTTTGCATACTTTTTCGTCCATGGTACTTGCAAAGGAGATGTCGCCAAAAAATATATATTTGAGGCCATTAGCCAACTACAAAACATAGGATTAACTGTTTGCCATTTTGTTTGCGATCAGGGTAGAAATTTTCAAAATTTAGCAAAAATTCTCAGTATTAGTGAAGACCACTCTTACTTCGAGGTTAATGGCCAGAAGGTATTTTTTTTCTTTGACTCTCCCCATCTTTTGAAAAGCACTAGGAACTGCATTGAAAATTGTAAAAATAAAATTTTCTTTAAAGATAATCGCGTTAAGTGGGACGACATTGTCCATTTTTATAATGTCGATTCCCAACTAATGTTAAATGTGCACATAAGCTAACAGATGCACTTTCAGAAAATGAGCGTGAAATTAGCGTCTCAAGTTTTTAGCAACTCTGTCGCGTCAGCTATGTATGCCATGTATAGCTGTGGAGTTCTTAAAGATAGTAGTTCATTTTTAAATACCGCGGAGTTCTTAGATTTTTTTAATAATTTGTTCGACTTGTTTAACAGCAGTAGTACTAGTGGAATACTCCCCCTACAACTAGCATATAAAGGGTCAATAGAACAGGTAGAATTTTTAACCGAAGCCCGAAGGATTCTAAAATTAATTAAAATTGAAGATGAATTCGGAAGTAGTATTGTAGGTAGTTTTTCTTTCCTAAAAGGCTGCATTTTAAATATTAACAGCTTGCAAGGATTGTGGCAATTTTTGTCGCATGAAGAATTTGATAGTGTTAAGAGTAGAAGATTATGTCAGGATGGGGTGGAACATTTTTTTGGTAAGATGAGAAGAGGAGGTGGTAATGCATCAACCACCACGGCCTCCATGTTTAGCAGTCTCTTTCAGAAATCATGGGGGCTGAGTTATGTAAATTTAGTAATAGGAGGCAACTGTGAGCCAATAACTGAGGCTCCAGATTTTGTTCCAGCCTTATCTTCTGCTCTTCCTGACCCGTCTTCTGAGCATTCTAAGGAAATACTCAATCGTGTGTGCAACGATGTCTTGATTCAAGACCAGTCTTGGCAGGATTTTCAAAGTTTGCCACGGCCTGAACATTCATTTCTCCACGATGTTCAGGTTGATGTAAACATTGACGAACACAATTTTTTGAAAAGTAATGCAATGGCATATTTTTGTGGCTATTTGTACTTAAAAAATTTTAGAATGCACACATGCTCAGAACCACTCCCATATTTTGGGGAAGATGAAGTATCTGAGCGCTTCATTTTCACCCTAGAAAGACAATTTCAAAAGTGCAATTTAGTTAAGCCACCAGTTGAGTTTATTTCGTACATAGAAAAATTAGAAGAAATGTTTTGCGAACATTTCAATTCTGAAGCACATAGAGTAGGTATGTTCATATTTGATGCCCTCAAAGTAATTGACCCTTACATTTTTGCAGGAATTGTGACACGGACAAACTCCTTTGTTTATTTGTGCGAATTAGAATATATTTCGTTTTAAAGTTTTTCAATAAAAAACTTTCTATTCCCAAGTCCAAACATAAAATTTTGTGTGTTTCATATTTATAGTTTCAATTTAATTGTTTTATTTAGGGGCGGTATAACAATTAGATCTTCTGTTCGACATGATAAATATTAATCGAAAAAATGTAATAAATAAGTTTTCAGTGCAGTTATAAAAGTTGTAGTTGAAACTGACCCAAATTCAGACGTCGCGTAAATGTTTCGATAAAAAAGCTCAGCGTAGATATGTATATATGTTGTATATAAAAATGTAAATTTAATGCATGTTAGATTAAGATTTTTTACTTTTTATTTGTTATAAAAATATATATATACATATATATATTATATATACTATGTGTGCATATAGTATATGCTTTATTAATATGCATGTATTGCGGTTATGGCGTATATTTTGCCTTTATTGATCAACTGAATTGTTCACTTATAATTTTTACTTTTGCACATGTGTGTTTTTATTTTGCATTATATTGTTGTTATGCATTGAATTGATATTTATTTATTTATTTATTTATTTGAATTTTATTTAATTTTAAATTGTAATGGGTGATATATGCCTCCAGGGGAACCGAGCACCCAAAAAAAATTCGGTAACGCGCCTTCTTTGCATACCTCTATGGTGGTGCGGAAAATGCAAAATTTTAAATGTTTATTATAAATATTTTTTTTTAATATTAAAAAAGGTAATTAATGTATTGACACTTAACATAAAGCATAAGATGTATTTGTTATTTTGTAGTAAATAACGATATTTACTATCGGCACTGCACATAATTATTTTTAATTTACCCCGAGCAACCAGCAGGTTGACGACGAATAAACAAATAAGCAGATATTTACTCACCATGGCTTTTGCTTATTGGCAGCACAAAATATGTATGAGAAAGACCGTCGGAAGAATGCCAAAATGCAGCAATATCAAAGGCAACGAACAAACTTTAATGATGCGAACCTTTTTGTATTTTCCTGTAGGTGTGCAAAATAACATGTAATATTCTTCCGAATAGATTTCAGCATGAAAGTTAAATCTGTGGCCCAACTTCCAATCGCGGAAATTTTCACAACAAAGAAACAGCTGATATAGGTTCACCACGATTTTTTCTTATTGGCCGCACAACAATTACATAGAAAGTGACGGCAGAATAATGCCAGAAAAGTATCAACAAAAGCAACTGCGAATATGATTTTATGGTGGCAAAGCATTTAAATATTCAGTTAGAATCGAAAACGCACATAAAACCTTGTTCCGGGGTAGGTTTTCATATAAAATAATATTGTTTGTCAAAGGCGGTGAAACCGGCAAATTCGCGAACAATTAACAGCTGATTGCTTTCCACCTCGCATTTTAGCAGGATCATCAAAAGGAAATTTATATGAAAATTTGCTCGTATGTAATGCAAGACTGTAGCTACATACTTAAACAAAAATGAACAATATATGTTGATTGCAAATTGCTAAGAACTTGCTGTGGAACTTTCTCAATAGTAAAAACTTTCTTCCGGGTCATATCTCAATGAAAAACCAATATTCATTATTTTGCATTTTCATAAGTCCGCGAGCTGCCACGTTTGATAGATAAATTTTTGGCGCGGAAATGTATCTACAAAAACAGCTGTGTACTTATTCACCACTTTTTTACAGAGAGAGCAAAATTAAATTTGTATGAAAAATTACCAATGAATTTTGCAAAACTACCAGAAAACAACTAAAATGCAAGAGGTTGCATTGCATGCGAATGAAATAGTTAACAATTTGAAATTGATTCATGAGCAGAAAATCTTATTTACTAGTCCTTTTTAGTGGAAATCAGTTGTACGACAAATTCATTTCAGCGGGCAAATAGCGAACAGCTGCTTTGGCTGCTCTCTCACTTTTATTATCTAAATACGCAAAGATAACCATATGTTCAAAGTTTTTTGACAGATTGGCCGATTGAGCGAAGTTTCAAGACTAGTATAGACTCTGGTGTCGTGTCAGACTTCATGCAAGCAACTTCACGCTCGTTTGCTGCTCGCATATTCATGTAAATCAGAAAATGTTTAAGGTTGATTGGGAAACACAAATTTTTTCTTTTCCTTTTTTTTAGTTCCTGTTATACCTGTCCGTTATTTGTCCGTCCGGATGTCCCATTCACAATAGTTACCGGCAACGGAAAAAATATTTCTCACAAAATAAACGTTACCGAGCAACGTAAAAAATATTTCTCACAAAATAAACGTTACCGAGCAACGTAACAAATATTTTTCTCTCATAACAGTTATGCGATGACGGAAAAAAATATTTTTCAAAAAATAAACGTTACCGAGCAATGGAAAACATATTTCTTGCTGATAATAGTTATTAGGCAAAAGAAAAAAATATTTGTCACGAATAATAGTTACGAAATGGCAAACAAGTATTTTTCCCCTCATAATAATTATTGTCCAACATTTATAAATATCTTCTTTAACCCTAGAAGGATAATCATATTTTACATACGTTGTTGGTAATCTTCGTCGAATCGACGAAGTCGTATTCAACTCCGATTTTTGGAAGTATTAGAAATCGTATAAACTCCAATTTAATTTTATAATTATACTTAGACATTTTTGTGTAAATAATTCTCACCGTATATATTTTTAAAAATTATTTGTGTATTTTTTAATAATTTGTGTTGAGGTACATTTGTTTTTGCGATAGGAATGAGTATCAGAAATTAAAAAATAATTAAAATTAAAATAAAGTGAAGCACAATACATAGCTTCTTTATGAAGACAGAAACACAATTATAATTCCTTAAAAAACAAATAAAAACCAAAAAAATTAACAAATATAACTAATTTTTTACAATTCTAATTAACTATTTAACTAACTTACTTGTACACTAATTAACTAATTAACTTAACTAATTAATAATTAATTAATTAACCAATTCCAAAAAATTTTTCAATTAATTCTTCCGATAACCCCGAATTCCGAGACATTTTGAAATACTGAAATTCAATGTATAGTACCCGTATTCAGTTGCAAAAAGTCACGTTAATGGTATTCTTCGTCGTTTCGACGAAGCCTAGTTTTGTTTTTATATAAAAAAAAGAAAACTTACGCTGCGCTCGTGCTGCAAAACCTTGTATTCCGGGAAAGCACATCGCCAACTGAGATCATACGAAAAGAGAAAGCGATCAGATCAGAGAATAAGGAGACATTTAAAGAAATGTGTGGGGTGTTCGTTGAATCGACGAAGATTACCTTTCTAGGGTTAAACGTTTTTTAATTTTTAAAAATGTATAAGTGTTATTTTGGGTCCCTGATAAAAACCATTCAAAAGTGGCCGCACTAAAGTAGATGCACCGCGAGGATTCCAGCGAGTTGACGGGTCAAAAAGTTATGGGCGGTTTGTAGCAGTTGCAGAATCGAAGTTCTCACAAAAGCGACTATTTAAATTTGAGATGAAGTTTTAAACTGTGTTGGGGGTCGCACAAGACAACACTTATCGTATTGTTTTTCGATACAAAACAAAAACTCGTCACTGACTACTTCATCTCCAAAGTAAGGCAATGGTTTCAAACAATTATGAAGTCTATAAAATTTCAAATAAATATAGCCACATACATACGAAAGTGCGTTTTTTTTCAAAAAAAATGGACGAATCTAAATGTATATCAGCTTGTATATTTTCAAAAACTGAATTTCCAGGTCTTGGCAAGCATTAAAAAGTTTGCTAAGAGCTATCCTGGACCAAAACGTCGCTGCATACGTTTCGCACTGCATTTGCGGACAAATTAGTGGATATTAATGGTGATGGCTCACAATTCCCATTTTTACTAAATTAATGTATTAAAGACCCCAACGTTTTTTAAACAAGTACATGTATGACGTGATACTCGCGCTGTTTCCACCCCCTCTTCTTATTGTCGCAAAAAAATGTTCAAGTACGTCTTGACAAAGTTTCCTCGTCATGAGTCCGGAGAATCCTTTCTGTGACAATGTGCGCCACAATCGTCGTAAGCCACTTATATTTTGAAGCCATCCATTAATGTAGGAGAAGGTATTCGTAATAATTTTACCTTCTCTATCACAAATTTTAATGGATTTTAATAAAGCTTCGGCTTGGTTCAAACAAATTATTTGGTCCATACAACCAGAATATGCTCTTCGCAAAGCCGGGGTACAAACAATGCTACTACTATTGAAAACTTCAAATAAATTATTGAAAAATAAAGCATGTTCTGCCGTGTTTATGAAAGAAGCAGCTCTGGAAGAAGGAACATCTCCAGAGCTATTCAGTGCGAACATTGCTGAGGCTACAGTGTTACTGAATACCTGAGCAGCTAATCGCACACGCATCTTTTCAAAAACTGTAGGCCTAATATGTTGAAAAGTTAATTTTGGTATGCATTTCAAATCATTAACCGCATCTGCGTTGCGCAGATGGACAATATTGTCCCAACTCACTTGGCGGTTATGAAATCAAACACAATTTTTATTATTCTCAAGACAATTTCGCGCACTTTTAAGGAGATGAGGAGAATCGTAAAAGAACACGATTTTTTCATTATTAACTAAA
The DNA here is from genome assembly GCA_963668005.1 of Melieria crassipennis. Classification (NCBI taxonomy): domain Eukaryota; kingdom Metazoa; phylum Arthropoda; class Insecta; order Diptera; family Ulidiidae; genus Melieria; species Melieria crassipennis. Next base: position 30,257,245 of record OY764963.1, on the reverse strand, counting down.
AAATATGGTCGATCAGGGGAAACAGGTTAGCAAAATTAACAAAATTTCTCCCCTGATCGAAGACGAAATGGCAAGGATGAAGGTCAATTTTTTTAAGTTGCGTAATGGCTTCAAAAATATACTTTTTTAAGAGTTGCGCTTTGCACGTGCCATGTACAAAGAAGTAACATACACTAGTGGTTGAGACCAAGGCTCCCCACCAATGCCTTGAACCATTATTGTCAAAACACTGTTTGCCGTTCTGGAAGTGCGATTTTCATCGCCGAAGATTTCGCCGAGTGCGATTTCCAGCCCGACAATGCAATCTGTACTTCTAATGTACTGCATGTGCGTCTTTAAGGACATTTCGTCGCATGAAACTGAGACGAATTTTTGCAAACGAAACGAACTCTTGTAAAGTTCATTCGCTAGGCCAATTTAAGCAAATTTTCAAACTCCTATACGCAATGGGTGATAGAAAAAATACCCCCCAGAGCTATGGTTTTTAAATTGTTGTCGTATCGACAACCCCTAACAAGGCGTTTATTATTTCTTAGAAAATTCCTTAAACACAACGCAACATGTGAAGGAAGTTCACTACATAGCTCATTCAGATATTCGTCGGAATTTTTTGTATCATCACTTCGGACAGACAAATTGAGTAGTTCTCTACATTCCCGCATCTCTATATCCTGCAAATTAACCTTTTTCTGTAGTCGTTTCACCTCATTGCGCAAATCCCTATTTTCTGCTAACAATTTTCTCTTCCTAGGGGTCCCTTCACTTAAATATCTTGCGGTTTGACTCTGCACACCGCAAGATGAAACTGAATTCTGTTTTCTTCGTGGAAGGTGGAAGGAAGAGGATCTAAAATTACAGGAAGTGCCTTTGCATTCCTCTAAATTAAGAGACCCGTCCGAGGAAGCAAACTCTTCTGAAGAGATTACGCTCACTTTTAGTTCATCTTCGGATGAAAGCTCTTGTGGAACAAAATCTTCCACACCTAGCACAATAACATCTGCACCTAGGCTACCTAAACTAACTTCTGTATTGCTTACGGTGGATAGCTGTTTGTTTAATATCTAATGGACTTAAATTTAGGTCAGAAACTGCTGACCGCTTCAGTTTCTTCCTGAACCGCATCTTTTCCGAAAAATGCTCAGAGTAGGCATATAAAATCGATGAAGAAACTGCGGACTCTTCTGCACCGAGAAGGCGAACCCATTCATCTCTCCTATAGAAAACTAGAAGTTAAGTAAATGAAGTGAGTAAAGTCGTTGAATGAAATGAGTGAAGTGAATTAATAAAGCAAGTGAAGTGAATTAATGAATGAAGTGAATCGAACTCAAATGAAACTGACTGTAATTTCACCTCTTTGTTATTTACATCTTTAATGAAATAAATAAGTGCAAATTTAATTTAATAAATGGTATATATGTACAAGGTGCAACCCAAAGTAAACAGGGCTTTTATAAAATAAAGAAAACGGATGATTATTTTTGTATAATTCTTTTTATTTATTCAAAATACTCTCCTTCTGCTTCGATACAACGTTTTGCACGGTCCAAAAGCATTTGGAATGAGTGTTTTAGGTCATCGGCCGGCATCGCCTTCAGAATGTTGGTACAAGCCTTTTGGATGTCCTCAACGTCCTTATAACGGTTTCCTTTCATCGGCAAATGCAACTGACCGAATAAGTAGAAGTCACAGGGAGCCATATCAGGCGAATACGGTGAATGATTGATGGTAAAAATGCGATTTTTGGTCAAATAATCGGTCGTAACTAGGGCTCTGTGAGCCGGTGCATTATCATGCAATAAACGCCAACTTCCTTCTTCGCGATATTCTGGCCGAATACGACGAATGCGATGCACCAAACGCTTCAAAACTTCAACATAAAACAAAGCGTTAATTGTTTTTCCCGGTGGAACAAACTCTCGATGAATTATTCCCTTTGAATCGTAGAAACAAATGAGATGAGTTTTGATTTTTGACTTCTCACGGCGGGTTTTTTTCGGATTTGGCTCATCTGGGTGCTTCCATTCGGCACTTTGACGCTTTGTTTCGGGATCATATTGAAAGCATGATAATGCACCGGCTCACAGAGCCCTAGTTACGACCGATTATTTGACCAAAAATCGCATTTTTACCATCAATCATTCACCGTATTCGCATGATATGGCTCCCTGTGACTTCTACTTATTCGGTCAGTTGCATTTGCCGATGAAAGGAAACCGTTATAAGGACGTTGAGGACATCCAAAAGGCTTGTACCAACATTCTGAAGGCGATGCCGGCCGATGACCTAAAACACTCATTCCAAATGCTTTTGGACCGTGCAAAACGTTGTATCGAAGCAGAAGGAGAGTATTTTGAATAAATAAAAATAATTATACAAAAATAATCATCCGTTTTCTTTATTTTATAAAAGTCCTGTTTACTTTGGGTTGCACCTTGTATGTCTTGCTTGCAGGTAGAAATGGATCAACCGAAAACCAAATTAAAAAGAAATGGAGAAAGTTTGTGGCTGTTTGCGGCATTTTTGCAATATTTGCAATGTGTGCTTTTTTGTGCGTTCTCGATGTGTAGCATTTTCCAGTCTTGCACGGTTGCATTTTTACGAATTCTTCCTCCGTGCAAGACATCGAGAATACCCCTATTAAATAAGTATTGTGGAAAATTTATGTATATATTTCATGCTGGAATGTTTAATATTAAATATAAATTGAAAAAAACTGAAAATGTTTAAAAATTACTCTGAATTTTCCAATAATATGAACATTGCATTGTAGTTGCAAATGTTTTGTCCAACACTGTATATGTGCTTGAAATTATATAGAAAGCAATAGAACCGAAGCGAAAAAAAATAAAAATGGATAAAAGGATAATCTTACTAAATCTTTCCCAAAATGAAAAAAAAGTCGTGAAATAAGAGAAACTTTTGGAAGAGCACATTCGTCATTTTCAAAAGCCATCTTAAATTTCGAAAAACAGAAATTCTTGCTTCTTTGCTACGATCTGGCCATTTTCTTAAGGGGTCATTCTCATGTGAAATTTTGTAAAAATAATTTTTTTTTTTTAACATATTTGGAATGTATCATCCTTGATGATAGGTGCTGTCAAAATTTTATTGGAAAATTTCAAGTATTTCGGCTTCTACAGACATTTATATAACGAGCGGTCAAGGTTTCTAGGAAGGATTCAATCAGTTAGTCAAAACTTTAAACGTGTTTTTCTCGGAACGCCTTTTTTTGAAATGGCGGGGATGATTTAAAAAAGACCATTCATCCGATCTCTCTGCGATTTTGTGACGTCATTCTACATACTGTTAGCTATCGCCCCTAGTAAATTCATTCTGATATGTTAAAAATTTCATATTTTTTTTCATTGATAAAATCTTCAAAAACAACTTTTTTTTACTGCTCTAACTTCCAATGCCTGCCATTTTGTGAGATTCTTATGAAAAAATTCAAATTTACTACGGGCGAGAGGTACGTTCATACTGATTAAGAATTTCTTTGAAATTTATGTTTCAGATAATCCTGTGACTCAAAACAATCCCCGCCAGCTGACCATGACGCGGCAGAAGCCGTGTCTTTAATCGAAAAAAAGTGTTTAAAAAAATTAAAAACATTTTTTTTATTTTTGTACCATAACAATGAATAAATTAAAGTGGAATATCTTTTTTTGATAATTCCTCGTATTCACAAAGGAAATAATTTTTGAAAAATGTCCATTTTTCCTGTCCGCGCATGAGAATGACCCCTTAAGCTACCCAAGCAATAGGATTAGATTGTTTTGCGATCAGTGCATCATAATCTTAGGCTAGTTGCATCCAATATCTTCAGAAATGTACAGAAACGTTTTATAAAACCCAGTAGCAGCGACTTTATAAGAAAAGTCCTGAAGAAAACATATTTCCCCTACCTAATAGCATGTAAGAAGCCCATATTTAGCTTACTTACAAGGAGCACAGAATTGCTTTCGTGAAAGAGTCCATCAAAGAGTCTAAAAAACCGGAAAACTATGTGTTGTTATCTATCGAGTAGGAAGATTTAATATTCTCTGATAATGGTTTGGCATATTTGGCATTAAAATGCATCAACTAATTTGAAGATGATTCAGTTAGTAACAAAAATCTGACATTAACAGTAAAGCATAGCATATGAGGGCGTATGGTATGGAGCTGCATGTCTAGTAAAGGAGTGAGCAGGCTGTGTTTTTTCATTCAGAAATGGTTCCGAGGGGTTATTTACATATTCTAAAAGCTTATGCAAGCCAAGGTTTCAAAATTTTGGATCAGGTTCCAACATTTATTTTCAACTTTACGATGACATTAAGGCGCAATGCATACGATGTGAAGCTATCTTTGCTATTAACTGGCTCAAAAAAGTGGAAAAAGTTCCTCCCTAGTCATCTAACGTGCATTTAATTAAATATATGAGGATTTACTTGAACCCTGAGCCCAACAACACTCCATCTTCAAAGATATAATAAACAAATATAACAATTCAGGGATATATCAAAAGAACAGCTGAAAAAACACATAATTTAATAAAATTTATGCCGAAACTTGTGCAGGGAGTTCCAATAAGAGAAGCATATCCAAAAAGTTATTAATTTTTGGACAAAACTTAGTTTAAATTTAATTTTTGGCACATAACCTTATCTTGTACGCAAACTTTTTCTGAGGTGAATTCATAACACATTTTGTTTTTGGCCCTTCCTTTACAATTTGGTCAAGTTTTTGTTATTATTATCTTAATAGAATAAAAGAACTAAGTTTATGGAAAATATAAAAAATATTTTGTTTTTGAAAAATTACTTTAAGTGATTTATTTTTCATATGAAAGAACTATGTACCCCTTGTACGCAAACTTATTCTGACTAGTGTACATATGTTGCTTTTTTATTTCAATATTAAAATTCAATATTAATATTAATCATTTCAATGTTATCCTATATACATTCTCTCCTATGGAGCAAAAATGTATTAAGTTGTTAAGCTATTGCTCCATATTGAGGGAACTATACTTAGGGTAATTTCGCTAAAAAGTAGATGCCTTATTACCCCCATAGAATAAAATGAATGATTCGTAACACTGTTACTGTTTATATTGCGTACTATGTACGTATATATGCATCATGTGAATGTAACTTATGTATTAATTTGCTTACATTTATTATTATTTTTTTTGTTTTTGGGAAAGTTTTACTTTTGCATTTTCTAATATTGTTTGCTTTCGTAATTGTTTTGCTTTATAAATAACCATCTTCTTTCACTTTCGGTGCCGGGTGTAATATTTATGCAAATTTTTTTCTGTTTATTGTACAGGCGCAAAGAATGGATGAGGCGGCTAAATGTTTGCGAGCCAACGAAAGTTCATTTGTACGCCTGTGACCGCCACTTTTCAAATTGCATGAAAGGCAAAAAAAAATTATTAAATTCCGCTTTACCGGATAGTTTTTTTAGCTATGAGCAGTTTTGTAAACACATCTGCACAAAATGCACAAGAAGGGTGTTCTTTTGGCATGGCAAGATAGTTCTCAACCTCATGTTAATGCTGCTTCAACGTCAAGTTTTCCAGTTTCTTCACCAAAAAAGTTCAAACTCCCGAAAGCTTATCTGCAAATACTCCCCGCAAGCGGAAATTACGGGAGGAAAATGCAGAATTGAAGCAAAAAATTAAATCACTGGAAGTTGAAACAAAGCGATTGAAATTTGAGTCTGAGTGTGCTGAAATTTCGAAAAATGCTGAGAACTTTGAAGAGGTTTGTTCTAAACTCGCACTGCACTTGCAGCTGTCCGTCAGAAGCTGTTTTCAAAACATGAATTGTCCACCAAATGGGCGCAGGTACGACAATAAATTGAAAACGATAGCTTTGGGAGTTTATTTTATTTCGCCCGTATGTTATCGCTATTTGAAAAAACCACTTTTTTTCCAGATGAGCGAACACTCCGGACTTTTGTTTCGGATTGGCCTCGAGCTCCAGGCATTTCGTCCGATATCCTGCGAGCCCTGGAGTTGCGCAGCCGGGGCTTCACTGCAGAACAAAAATTCATTTCGATTTCCTGCGACGAAATGTCGCTGAAAAATCATCTGCAGTATGACAGGCATAATGAAAAAGTTGTTAGTTTCGAGGATTACGGTGACGAAAACCGTACTTCTAGACTGTCCAATAGTGTGATGACACTTATGATCCAGGGCATTGGTGGAGAGTCCTGGAGTCTTCCATTTGCATATTTCCTTGTCAATGGAATCTACAAACCGGAAGTTGTAAAAAATATGTTTTCGAAGCCATAGCGCAGCTCCAGAAAATTGGCTTACATCCATGCCATTTCGTATCTGATCAAGGAGCAAATTTTTCTAAATTTGCTAAAATTGTAGGGGTTTGTATAAGCCGTCCGTTCTTTGAGGTAAATGGACAAAATATTTTCTTTTTCCATGACGTTCCTCACCTCTTGAAAAGTGCAAGGAATTGTCTATTCAATAAGAAGAATGTCGTAACATTTAACAATTCCTTAGTAGATGGAGCGATATTGTATATTTTTACGATATCGACTCCGAAATAATTCCTCGATTTGCACCCAAACTTACTAAAACGCACATCAATCCGAATAGTTTTGATAAAATGAGAGTAAGTTTGGCCTCACAGGTTTTTAGTAATACTGTAGCGGCAGGTATGAACTCACTGTACGCTTCGGGTAAAGTAGATCCCAAAAAAGCTTTTTCAACGCCTAATACAGTTGAGTTCATATTATTTTTCAACAATTTATTCGATATTTTCAACAGTAGGAGATCAGATATAGACTGGAACTTTAAGCAGGTATTCAGTGGGACCTCTGACCAAATTGACCTTTTGAAAAATGCCAAATCACTTTTATCATCAATGAAAATTGAAGATAAAAGTGGTTTGAACATAACACGTAGCTTTTCATTCATAAATGGCTGGCTTTTGAACATAAGCAGTTTGCAAATGTTGTGGTCTTTTTTGTCACAAAACGAATTCAAATACGTAGCGACCCGTAGACTGTGCCAAGACGTACTAGAGAATTTTTTTGGACAAATTAGAATGGGTGGGGGTAGTTGCCAGAGAATTACTCCCCACCTTTTTACTTGCTTATTTCAAAAGCGATGGGGGTTGAGCTACGTAGATGAAATGGTCAGAGGAAATTGTGAAGATATAGGTAACTCAGAGAGGATTTTGGCAGATGTTTGCGCTTGGCAGACCTTGTTCAAAATGAGTCTTGGCAAGAATTTCAGAGTCTGCCAAGACCTGCGCAATCATTTGTACAAAAAATTGAAATAGATGTTAACATTAATGAACGTGACTTTTTAAAAAGAAATGCGTTTGCATATGTATGTGGCTGGCTATATACTAAATTGTATAAGTTGCATAATTGCACAAAACCTTTTCCTTACCTTGGTGTTGAAGTAATCACCGAGGATTTATTATTTTCACTGGAAAAACAAGAATCCAGTTTTAATTTGGTGAAAGCTCCAGAGGAGTTTTTGCAGTATATCTCGAAATTAGACGAGATATTTTTAGAATTGTGGGATGGAGCTTCACACAGAATAGGTGTAAGCCAATATCTGTTTTCAAAGATGGAGCATATAGCCCCATACAATTGCTGCGATAATTGCGACAGCCATATTTTGCTATCCCTTTTCATACGGGTGCGCATCTATTTTCTGATACGATTTTATAATCGCGAAGTAGCAGACTATACTTATAAACATAAATTTTTTACTGTCCGACATTTATAAGTTTCTGCTACTTCTGGTTTTTGTGGTCCGTTTAGTCTGTGTTTGTCCGAATTGGGAAACAAACGCATTAAATACATCTTTTTTTTTTTGTTCCTCTCTGAAATCATTGTTAGAAAAATTGTTAAATTGTTACAAAAGCATTCTAGTTGAAAAACAATTTTAGGCACATTTTTCTCTGTAGTAGATTAATATTGAAATAAGTCTCCACCAAATTTAACCTCTTGTGATATGTGAAGATGTGATAGTAATTGTAATGTTTTGGAATAATTGTATTTATTGCAGAGACCTAAAATAATTATTATCCATATTTTTGGGAATGAAAAAATTGCCCTAATTTAAGAAATTCCTATAATTATTGTTTTATAATAATTATTCCCAATAAGAAAATTTTTACGTCGCCTATAACTATTATCATGTAATAATATTTTTGAGCTGCATAATAACTGTTATAAGTAACAAGTATATTTTTCGTTGTCGATAATTATTATTTTGGGATTTATGATTTTTACATTGCTTCATAACTTTTATTTATGACTTTTTTAATTTACGTTACCGATAACTATTATTTTGAGAAATTTTTTTTTACGTTGCTTCATAACTTTTATTTATGATTTTTTTTCATTTACGTTGCCGATAACTATTATTTTGAAAAAAAAAATTTTTTTACGTTGAATTAATACATTTTGGATATGAATTAATTTTTAATTGTTTTAAATTGACAAACGAAAATTAACTGCAGAAACCTTATTTCCACCAACAACTACACCATTCAAAATCAATTCATACTCAAAATGTGGTAAGGCAACGTAAATAAAACAATTTCTTTCATAAAAGTTATGAGGCAACGTAAAAAAAATTGTTTTTAAAATAATAGTTATCGGTAACGTAAATAAATAAAAATCATAAATAAAAGTTATGAAGCAACGTAAAAAAAATTTTTTCAAAATAATAGTTATCGGTCACGTAAATAAATAAAAATCATAAATAAAAGTTATGAACAACGTAAACCAAAAAAAATCCCAAAATAATAATTATCCAGAATGAAAAAAATATTTATTTCTCATAACATTTATTATGCAACGTAAAAATTAATTGTCGCAAATAATAATTATAATCAACAAATAAAATGTATGTTGCATTGTAATAGTTACATTGCAATTAGTTTCTTAAAAAACTTATAATAGTTAAGTCCCTGATTTATTGTACTAAGTATTTTGCATTTTATTATTTTTTATTATTGATTATATTATTATTTTATTAATCATTTATTAAATATAATTGTAATATTTATTGTAATGGGTGATAATAGGCCTACTGGGGAACCGACCACCCAACAAAAAAAATCGGTAACGCGCCTTATTGCATACCTCAGTGGTGGTGCGGAAAATGCAAATTAGTTCTTATTAGTTTTTACATATGCACAAAGAGATAAGGATTTCTTTTTTACATCTTTATGTCTCTGCATATTACAACTTTTCCCTAACATTTTCATTTAAATTAAATAATTTTGATCATTTCATATATTTTCTTCTTTATTTTACACTGCTTCGTGCAATAAGACTGCGAACAAACCTTTTTACAAGTACATCAAAAATACAACCCCGCGTTAGGAACAAATTAGCTTGTCCAGTTGCTTTGTACAATACGAATTGTTCCACAAAGAGAGAAAGCTGGCAGGGTTGACGATTTTCTTTTCAGCTCACACGGATTGTGTTCGTGTGACCAAAAAAAAACGACAAAATTTCGTCAATTCTCTCAGTTTCCAATCACGTTTTCTTCGTGAATTTCGCCTCGGGTTCGTGGCAGGCAGGCGAGGAAGCAAAATTTTTTTTTACATTCAACGCTTTATTTTATAAACATTTTTAATCGTTTATACCTGAATTTAATAACGTATTGATAAATATTGATATAAATAAATCGGTCTAACAATATTTCAGCGCACAAATTATTCTGGTGTATGATCAAAGAATATGAAGGCTTTATTTTCTTTCGTATGATTCATACACATCGTTGCCAAGGCGACAATATGTGGCACGCATTGCCAATAGCTGCGGCGCCAGCAGGTCTAAGTATCCTTTGCGTCGGCGTAGTGGCCGCTGAACAATTCAATTCGTTTTGGCAAATTGTGCCGGTCAGTTCATTCTTGTTTGCGAAAAGCAAGTGCCTGGGCGTACCCAGCAACAACACTTGATGATCATAGTTTTTAAGGATTTTCTACTAAGTAAATATCTATACGTTATTTAAAAAAATTGTCGCCAAAAAGTAAATAAAAATATATAAATGTATTTTATAAAAAATACAACTTCATTACTAACATCCAGCAATTTTATAACGCCACTGCTATCGTGGGTCTAACACATCCAGTGACTTTTTAAAACAATTGTATAAAAGCATCAGCTTTATTTATGCAACTGCAATGTACTCTAAAACCTTCCGAAATATGCAAATGTGGATTACATTATAACTTTATGTTGGTTTTGGTTAAAAAAAATCTATATTTCACTAAGAAATTGAACTCACAGGGTGGATTCCACCCTGACGATAGTAATGGAGGGTTAATGCTGACATTTGGTATTTTGATCAGGCATATCAATATATTGTTTTAACTTGAATTGAAAAAATAAATAAACTTTTGTAACACGAACTATTTGGTAGTATTTATAAATTAAAAACAAAATTTGTAACAATTCCAATATACTTTCAAATTACACAAATGTGAGCAAAATGCTCACGCGCGACAATCCATGCTACTCTGCGAGGCGCGCCATCTCGAGGGTTAAAAAATATTGCACGATTAAACTTAAATTTGGCAGTGTTTCAATGAAGTCCTATTTTACAATAAATTCTAATAAATTTAGTCGAGACTACAGATAATTTTATTCTGTCTTTATATTGCTAGCCGATAAGTGACGCTTAAGTCACAACACTTCTTCAAATATTTCTGCCTTCTTAAATTCATTGTATGTTACAATGAGTTTGTCTACAGCTTCATTGCCCATTTACGTTTTGCAAAATCCAATGAATTTTTCACTACTTCACAACGTTCTTGAAGTAAAAATTATCTCCTTGGTGGCTGCTTTGCCGTTAATAATAAAAAACCCGTTTTTATTTCTAATTTCTGTGCTCATCTTTACAGCGTTCTGACTGACGGAAGGGGGGAACATTTTTCTTCCACAGCAATTTGTACGCTTTGGGACTTGTGGAATATATCGTGATTCATCGCGTTATGTCTTCTTTCTACACTTTGTCGCCAGTTTTTAATTTTTGAATTTGACCCTCTGCAAAAAGTTGACCGAATGGTTTTTCCAAAATTATTTTGAATTGTTCCAAAGATTCTATTTTCATTTTCAAATTTATGTTTTTTTCCCGAAACCTTTTACTGCAGAAGTTAATTTTTTACATATCGAAGTAAAAAAATCCATTTTACGAACTTACCTTGTAAAAAAAACACAGTAAATTCATTTATTCTTCAATATTTATTTTATCTCCTTCAAAATAATCACCATCGGATGCAATACACATATGCCAACGTTTTTTCCACTCTTCGGTATGGCCGCTTTCGGTATGGCTTTCAGCTCCCTCTGCGAATTCTCTTTGATGGTTTCAATCGAATCAAAGCGCTTTCCACGTAGCTGTAATTTGAGCCTAGGGAACAGGAAAAAGTCGCACGGAGCCATATCTGGCGAATACGGTGCTTGCGGAACGACATTCACGCTATTTTTGGCCAAATAATCGCGTACAACGAGTGAAGTGTGCGATGGTGCGTTATCATGATGCAAAAACCACGAGTTGTCTTTCCATAATTCAGGCCTTTTTCGACGAACATTCTCTCTCAAACGCGGCAAAACGCTCAAATAATATTGTGAATTGACTGTTTGACGCGTCGGAAGAAATTCTTAGTGAACAACACCTTGAGAATCGAAGAAAACAGTCAATAAAACCTTGATTTTCGAACGACTTTGGCGCGGTTTTTTGGGTTTTGGCTCGTTCACAAAGCGATATTCCGATGATTGTTGACTTGTTTCCATGTCATATTCATACACCCACGTTTCATCACCCGTTATGATGCGTTTGAGATTGTCATCACTCATGGAAAGCATTTCTTCAGCGACAGTTTTGCGATTAACTTTTTGCAAAAAATTCAACTTTTTCGGAACAAGTCGCGCTGCAACACGTCTCATTTCCAAAACATCGTGTAAAATGGTTTGAACTGATGTTTTTGATATTTCAAGCTCTTCAGCTATCTCTCTTTGAGTCACACGACGATTTTCAAGCACTAACGCCATCACTTTTTCGATGTTTTCGTCATTAATTGATGTGGATGGACGAGCGGCATGAGCAAATTTTCGACCTCTGTACGACCCTCTTTGGACGATTTGTACCATTCATATGCCCGTGTTTTCGACATAGCAGACTCGCCAAAGGCTTTATGCAACATTCTCAACGTTTCGGCACAAGAAATTTCGTTGGAAAGACAAAATTTAATGCAAATTCTTTGATCAACAGATTCAGACATTGTAAAATTCGCAGAACAAACTCGAGGTAGACTTGTTTACACAGCTGTCAAAAACATACTAATGCACATATCGCGCTAAAAATTGACATGGAATGCTATAACAGTGCTACCAACCTTATGCCATCAGAAATTTGACAATATTTGGTGCGCGCTTCATTTAAATTGAAAATTCCCGGTCAAATTTGTACATTTCCTCCCGCAACAACTTTATATCTTTGCTACACTTACATTCGCTGTAAGTTGGAGTGTCAGAGACAAATTTGTCCATCTCGTCTTGTACTCGGGGAGTGTGTCTTGATTCCAAAATTGTGGGAACGACTCCTAATTAAATTAAACTAAATTTTAGTGAAATTCGTTCCTGTTTCCGGAGGCCTATTGTAAAATAACACTGCATACATATATCAAACCAGGTTTTCTGTGAATCATACCACTAAGCAAATAAACACAGGTGTTTTTCAAACCCTTTTTCCAGAGAAGCTCCTTCAAAGATATACCAGCTTGTAGTACCCTGCATAGTAGGATTACCTGATTTATTGTCTTGCCTTATCCTCTTCATTATCATGTTTGTGAAACTAGTTATGTATTCAACAATCCCAGCAGTAGTCATGCTAGTCATGCCTACGTTGGCTGAACCCTTCAATGCGTATTCTAAGAAGCCTTCGTTGAAATGCTTCTGAAGCATGCCGCTAAATACAGGAACACAACCAATTACATCAGTTCCTTCCGTCTTGAGATGGGCAGTAGCTGCAACTATGCTTTTTGAGTAGTAGATAACTTTTACTGGCTTTACTATAGTATAGGGTATTTTTTTTAGAGGTTTGTTTTTCGAATAGAGATAAAACTGGCATTTTGTGGTCAAATCTGGCAACTCTAATGTCATTTATGTTCAGTTTGGTTTGCCATTTCATCATGAACAGGTTGACAAAAGAACAATGCTTGCAAATCGTGCAAATTTATTTTGAAAATAGTTTAAAAATAGCGAAGTTTACCGCAAGCTCCGTCCATTTTATGGTCGACATAATCGTCCATCAGAGCAATTAATTCGGTTAACCATGGGTCGTTTTCGCACTACGTTTACTCTATGTGATAATACGCATCCGCAGAGACGTCGAACAGTGCGCACCGAAGAAACAATTGCCGCTGTAAAGCAAAATGTTGAAGAGGACCCGAATGAATCGATTCGCCACCGTGCACAGCAATTGGAGCTTTGTCCATCAACTTTATGGAAGATTTTTTATACAAGATCCAGCTTGTGCAAGAATTAAAGCTTCGAGACCATGCAATGCGTCGTGATTTTGGTGTATGGGCCGAAAATGAGATTGATCTCGATGCTGATTTTCATCGCAAAATTTTGTTCAGTGATGAGGCTCATTTTTGGTTGAATGGATACGTCAACAAGCAAAATTGCCGCATTTGGAGTGAAGAGAATCCACATGAGACCCTTGAGACGCCATTACATCCACAAAAACTGACTGTTTGGTGTGCTCTATGGGCTGGTGGAGTCATTGGGCCATACTTCTTCCGAAATAATGCTGGAGAGTCAGTTACCGTTAATGGAGACCGGTATAGAGCCATGATAACCGACTATTTTGTTCCCGAATTGGATGGCATGAATGTGGATGAGTTGTGGTTCCAACAAGACGGCGCTACATGCCACACAGCGCACGTCACAATCGATTTATTGAAGGAAACATTCGATGAGCGCATAATTTCGCGGAATGGACCTGTCAATTGGCCACCAAGATCGTGTGATTTGACACCATTGGATTATTTTCTTTGGGGATATGTGAAGTCGCTCGTCTACGCCAACAAACCAGAAACGTTAGGGGACTTGGAAGCCAACATTCGTGGCGTTATTGCCGACATACGGCCACAAAAGCTCGAAAAAGTGGTTGAAAATTGGACCTGTAGAATTGGCTTTATTCGAGCCAGCCGCGGCGGCCACATGCCCGAAATCATATTTAAACATTAATGGCATAAAATTATCCTTCCAAAAAAGCCAAATTGATGGACATTAAAACGATTTTCTTGTGTTTTATTTCAATTCGAAGTTCTATACCTCTAAAAAAAACACCCGATACAATGGTTATTGTTATTTAGTACTTTATACAAATCTCCCATTTGGCTTCTTCCTAGCCAGTTCTTTTCTGTAGTCATTTGTTCCAATATTCCAAAATCTTCTGCATGAGTTCCAAAAGTACAATGGAACATCCACTGCTGGCTGTGTCTTGAGTACCTACAACACTTGACAAAGTATTGCATAATAGAGTTCCTTTTTTGCTAGAGAAACAAATGTCTGGCACTCCTTCATTTCTGAAAGTGTCACCAACTCTTTTAGAAATGCACTTCAATACAGCTGAAAAAGGTGGTGAAATCCTCCTCTTATGTTTGTCTGGATTAACTAAAGATAGGCGGCACATTGCTTCTACTATAGCACAATTAGCTTCTGGATCTCTGAAATCTTATGTTTGTTAAAGTACTTTTTCTCAGTTTTCTTACTGTCAGATAATAACACTAATTGACAAATGCCAGTTGTATTTTTTGAGAGAGTGCTGCGCAGATTTTCATCCCATGATAATCCTGAAGTGAAATGTCTTAGTTCCTTTGGTATACCCCATAAGACTGATTTCCTCGTGGTGGATTGGTTCTGATTTTTTGTTGCAACCCACATATCTGGTGTTTATTTGCTTAGTGATCATACCCATTTTAAAATTAAGGTAATTTTTAAAATCGTCCTCCTTGAAGTGGCACGAGCACAATCTTTCAGTGTCGAAATTTATATTGTTGCGCCCACAAAAAGTTGCCCAAATGCTTCTTTGCAGTGCGTCTATTGGAAACCTCAAGTAATGTTCCGCGTGTGAATTTGCGGTTTATACAAATTTTGTAAAAATCTTGTTAAATATAAACAACGCAACACATGGCACCACAATCACAAACATTAAAAATCATAAATGACTTACATGATCTTTTTGGTATTATATTGCCGACATTGGCCCACTGCACACTTCATTGTTTATGTTTTTTCTTTTTATAATTAACTCGCCACAATTTTTGGAAACGTTTTCGCGATAACGTTACATTTTGTGTTTTGGATTGTTCCAAAGATTGCACTTCGTTTTGGTAAAAACTTGGCGTTAAAATATAGGAATATTTCAAAAATACCGTTTGCCAATCAAATAATTCGTAACGATAAAAAAATCTATTTGCGGCGGGGTTACTCAAAGTTTGAGCAATATTAGACACGCTGTCTGTTTTCTAAGTGTACTGCCAAGTGTGCCTATGTATCGACCATTCAGATAGTTTCCTACTTCATTATTGTTAGTTGAAGTGATAATGTGGCTAGGTCAGTACCTTTGTTTATGTCTTTGCAAATATATTTTGTCGCTTCTACTGGGCGGCAATACTCGACGTTAATAGAGCATTGAAACAGCGAGTAAGCATAGACCCATCTATTGTCCATTCTTATATTAGTACTAACATTTAAAACACCTTCGAATTCGCCATCTTTTGGCGATCGCCTGCCGTATTTTGCGTACCCGTCATCCCCTGTTTGAGTTTCAGCACAATAATCACGTGGATACCTCTTGCTACATTTGCCGTCTATCGTACATGGGGCCTTTTGATTGAAAATCCCGCAGGGACATGTTGATACTATGTCCAACACAAGCGGATCCGCTGTTTGGTCAGGCAGATATGGTTTTGTCAACTTTGTCAGATTTTATTTTTCTTTCAGCCATATGAGAATATGTACCTGGGGCAACCCACGTTTCTGCCATTCGATTGTGTACATATAACAACGCGTTATATCAAAAACTTTATTTTTTGTGATAATGCCCATTAACTTCGGTACTTTTAAGGTCAAAACCCGAGCGACGCTACCGTCAAACGATACTATCAAAAGTACATTGGCCAGAGAACAAAATTTTGGCAATATGAGACAGTTCAGAGTTAGTGGTAAACGTTATAAAGATATAAAAATAAACGTATGTATGCACATGTATGTATATTAATATAATACGTATCTATTATATAAATGAACGTGGACGGTATTATTAGGATTTATATTATTATTATAGGACTTATATCGGCATTAATAGCATCTCGTAAATAGAATATAATTTTTCTCTTCAGAGATCTGATGAAATTCAATCGTTCAGAAATTCTTTTCTGAACGATATCTGCACAATATTGGCTGAAGAGGCTACGCAAATAATGAATATTGTTGTAAAAGCTATCTCGAACCATTAATCTATAAGCATAAAAATGCGTGGCAGACTCGGTTGTTTTATGTACTTATTTCTGTTCCCGTGACTCGGTTAACTTGTGGAATAGAATCGAATAACCGTCTTCACAACGATTTAACTTCGAAACTCATTGAAGCTCATTGCTTCTTGTGCGCAGAACAATATCACGTGGACCATTCGCTTCGTTAATCATTAGATTAGCAACTTTATTTTCTTGGGAGATATATTACAATGATCCCGATGCCGTTGTGCTGACACGCTACTGACGTAAATCATTACTCCCAAATTTTGTTGATATTGAATTTAATTTGCGGCAGATTTGAAAGACCGAACGTAACATAGTTGTTGTACTCATGAAGCATACTTACGTGAAAAATCTGCTATAATTACACTTGATCCTCTTTTTATGCGATTTACAGAGACCAAAAAATTATCGCGTAAAAAAAATATTTTCATTCAAAATCCCGTATTCGTTCCAGTTTAGGAATAAAATCGTACATAAAAAGTCAAGTTTTCATATAAATTTCTGAACACGTTTCATAGAAAAACATTTAACTTCTTGCGTATATGTAAAATAAATAAATTTATTCAAAAATACATACATATCTGAATGGTTATTATACTCAAATGAAAATAATAAAGGAAGGAAGAGGTCTTATGGAAAAACCACTTAAAAAAAAATCGATAAAAATAAAGATTTCAATTTTATGCGACTTATAATTCTGAAGCCATATTAAAAACTTGGGTTGTATGGGCAGTGCCACGCCTTCTTATCCAATGCTCACCCCATTTTTCCAGTGGAATTGTGTGACTAAATCCTAAGTTCAGGCCAAGTTTCAATAACATTTTCAGTAAAAACTGTTGGCACACCTTGTAGTTTGTACAGTTATAAAAGATAACATAGTCATTACTACTTATACTGTTTTTTGTTACAGACGGATAGTTTTCTTTTATTACATTTGCGCATCATGCAAGAAAGTAACTAATCTTTTTGACGGATTTTGTTGCCCATACCCTAATAATGCTCATTTATCGCAGTGCGATCATCCTTGTTTAATTTATCGGCACATGTATCTATGTATATCCACACCTTTTATTTATGCAAGGATTCGGTTGAACGAGAGTACCATGGTTTTTTTGTTTTTTGTTGACATTTGGGTTATGGTTTTGGTTGTTTGTATCCCCTTTTTCCGTACCCACATTTCTTCTTCCGCCTCTTGAGACACTATATCGCTATCACTGTCGTTATAAGGAATCAGCGCGCATTTGGTTGGAAACTAAAATAAAATCCTCGTTAAATTGAGTAACCAATGTTTTAACATTGAACAATAAAACCAACGATAAAACCAATTTAATTGTGATCACTGATTCGAAGCAAATGCTTTTGTTGGTATTCCTCTTACTTATTTTGTGCTCTTTGAACAACAATTTGAAATTTTTTATTTCAGTTGAAATATAACGAATTATAAAACTTCGGAATTTTTTTGAAATCGATTGCAGAGAAAGCGCGCAAGCACCTCCAAGAAATATGATTGTTGCCGCCGCTTTTATTGCAATTAAGTAGTTGACTACACGGCAACGGTTCAGCCGACGCCATCTTGCAGTCTTATGGCCCTGTTGCAGCCGTCACTAACAGCTGATATTCATTACACGTCAAAAAAGTAATAAAAAGAAAGAAAAAGTACGCTTTTTAACCCGTTTTCAGTGGATTTATGTATGTCTGAAATCATGGCGTAAGCACCGGCTGGAAAGCATATCAAGGCAATGCAATTCGACTACGACTGTCGTACTTGGTAACAGACGACGACTACTCGTAGTAGTAACATTGCAAAATTTGTATGGCTTGCCATATTTTATTAACCTTCAAGCGGGCGCGCGGTGTCGAATCGACCGTGCTGAATACATTTTCGTTCATAACATTATTATTACTCGTCACATGTATTCCTAATTTCTAGTAGCCTGCCCTTTTTTAATTACATACTTGTTTTCACCAATTAGACTTTAAATACAATAATAATATATCTGTGTACAAAAAAATAAATGATTATTGTATAATTAGTGCTTTATTTCTCTAATATATCCCGTAGGTCCCTTCGATTACGCGCGACCGCTGCCGTTATAAATGACCGCGCGCCCGCTTGAAGGTTAATAGAAAACAATCATGCACAAAGTAAAATTAAAAGGGCTGGGTTGTGAACCATTACCGTTTTTTCTTTCCCTAATTGACATATCGCCAATCTTTCAACTGTCAAGTTTGTCTTATGATATGACTCTGCTTTTGTGGTTACACCGAAGTACAAACACGTATTGCTTCGTGTAACATCGTATTTGAAAATCGACTGCGAAAACTTTTTTGCTTTTTTGTTAAGTGCTTTCCAAGTGACTGAGTTTATTGCAAAATGGTAAGTGTAATACATGTTTATTTAGTGTTTTGATTCTATTTTACGATTCAAAATTTGTTTAACCCTCTAGCACCCAAGTTTTTAATCTTGTTGAAAAAATTACTAGTGATAGTTTTGTGGTGGAGAAGCAATGTTTGTTCGGGGAAAAAAATTGCATGTCAATAGGAGGCGTGATAGAGGGTGTAGAAAGTAGCAGGCCTACAGGCCTGCTTGGGAAACAAAGCCAAAAAAAATTTCATATGAAAATTTTTTTTTTAAATTAATTTAAATTTTTAATTTTTTTTGTAAATATATGTAAACATAAATAACGGGTAACAGTTTCAGTTCTGCGTGCAATAGACAATAAATTAAAAGCGGTGATGGTAAGGCGAGGGGTAGTGTGTCGTGGGGTGGTTTATATACTGCTTTTGGGGGGTGTAGAAACTAGGAAAACTAAAAAAATCGGTATAGGTATATATATATGCCTTGTTATCTTTTCACACCTATGTCGACAAATCTACTCCATGAAAAAAAGGACTAGGGGAGACTAGTTCTCTCATCTACCCCCGCGGACTACGCCTTAGTATAAATTTTTGCAGTGATATGGTCTTTTTTACATTGCGGTGTATCAAAATGTCGGTTCAAATTGAAAAATAATGCTTAAATAGCGAAAAAATATCATCAATGACCGTTAATTATATAGTATACGCTTATCGTCCCAAGCAGGCCTACAGACACTCTCGGGCTTGGGTTAGGTAGGGGGAGTGTAGCAACTTTTTTTCATAATTTTTTTTTATTTTCTCAAAGAACACATTAACAGCTACTCATAACTAATTTTTTTAGTTTTATTGAGGCTCACAATTTATTTAAAACAATTTTTGTTTCTCACACAATTTCAAAAATAATTATTTGCTTACTTTCTCACAAAACTTCAACTTTCTCTTACAATTACTGCCTTCGTGCATGTGCCAGCGTTATCTGACAACATTTATTGTATAAAATGGAGATTCCCCTTTCCATACGTGTAAAATCAGCTAAAAAAATCATAAGGTGTAATTTACAGAATTTTTTTAAGCTTAGGATATCTACAGGCCTTCTTGGGAACTAGAGGGTTAAGTTGAAATATGATTGGAAGTGTCGTTTATTTGAAAGTTTCCAAAATGGCATCGTGGTTGGGCTGTGAACCACTGAGGTGGCTGCGTTATGAGCCACCTATTTTTCGTACAACATTTGTTCTAGCACTGTCAAATATGGACGGATATATTAAAATAAAGTAATTTTATGTAATTTTACTTGATTTGCGTTGAGCGAACAAACACTTGTTATTTATTAACAAATTAGATTTAAGTTTGCCATACCGTTTGTACATACAAATAATTTTCCACAATAAAAATCACTTACTCATTCGGTAGCGGTACGATAACAATAACGTGTTTTTGTGCTGAATTTTATTTGAGTTTTAGCAATGTTTACCTCAAAAAACACCGCCGCATTACCAAAAAAAGGCTACCGCAGCCAAAAAAAATTAACTTTAATGCGTTGTTGGGTGCCATTAAAGACAATTTGTTAAAAAAAAACCCTACGAGCGGCTGCCCGTAAATATGAAGTTGACAGAATCACGCTGACCCGTCATACGAAGAAAGTTATCGACCATTTAACGGATATTTCCACCGTCAGGGATGTTGATTTGTTGGAATTTATTCGCACTTCCAATATGCAGATTCCATCGAACATGGTATGTTTTTTTATCGCTTTTCTTCATATGTGGATGCTAGTTTGATGGACTTTGCTCGATTTAGGTTTTCTCTCACTCACAAGAAAAAGACCTAATGGAATATATCCTAAAGTACGTGAATCATTATTACGGCATTCAAACTCCAGGTGAATTATCCGGTCTCTTGGAATGACGATTCGATGGCTGGACGTATTTGGTACCGAGGGTTCATGAAGCGCCATCCCGAGCTAACGCTGAGAACCGCCGAGCAGACATCAATCAACCGAGTCAAATCTTTTTGTAAAGAAAATGTAGGAAAGTTTTTTGCGAATTTGGCTCGGTTGCTCGACGAACACCACTTTGACAGCACCTCCATTTAAAACATGGATGATTACTGGTGGTTGCAGGTGACGCTGGTGTGATGTACAGAGATCGCGATCTCGCTATTTTTTCTTGTGCTTTTTCTGTGCAGATATGGCGGAGAGTGCGGATAAGAGTGCGGGCATGCAGCTCGGCACTAGCTCCGAGGATGAACTTTTGGCATCCAGCCAGGAGGTCGGCACCGCGGGCGTGTCTGCGACGGCAGTCAAAAATGCGGTGATCGCAACAACAACAACGACACTTGGTGGAAGCAGTAGCAGTACGCCAACTTTATCTACAACAACAGCAACTGTGACTCAACGGCTGGCCTTGAAAAAGGGTCGAAGCAGTGGCAGTACACCATTTCAGGGGAACTGCACCAGTATTGGTGGCCCAAAACCACAAAAGCACAAATCAGAGGTCCTGGTTAGGAAGCGCCGGTACCAGAAATCTCTTTTTATTCTTGGCAAGATAGCCAGAAATGAGGCAGCCGGTAAGGTACACGAGTTCGACCAGACTGATAAAGTGAAATACCAGGCAGTGGTCGACGAGTATGAGGAATACCAGGCCACTCTGGAAGTTGACAAGGCGGCAAAGCGGAACCGGTCTCAGGACGAGACGGCCCTCTTGCGTAAAAACAAGATCGCCAAGTTATCGACATCGACAAATGTGCCCTCTACGAGCGCCAGAAGACCGTTCAATGAGGTGGTCCGGGATGACCTACAGGTGGCACTCATTGACGCTAATACAAACAGCGGCAAGAGGGTGTTGGAGAAATGGGGGGAGATTGAGCCCAAGTTGGCGGAAATGGTGATGGAACACCTCCTCTCCAACCGAGGCGCATCCCCGCCTGGCTACGACTCTTCGGAGGTTCTTCGCCCTTCTCCTCTCCATTGACGAGGAATCGGCGTGAGGTACGCCAAACTCAAAATTTTCCGGCCATCAGACAACGACTGCGAGGCAGAGGAGCCGGACGCAGCTAATCTGAACGATGACGACAAGCGTCGGGGTGACGCTCAAAGCACACCAAAACACCCAGCTACCGATGATGAAGATCGTGCAGATTAGCGACGTGATGGGGCTCAGGATAAAAAACTACAGGACTTTATACACTAGAAATGCCGGCAGGGTGAGATCGTGTATTCTAGCCAAAAATACAATTAATACTTTCCTCTGTCCCCAATTTAGCACAGGCGATCTAACAGCGGCTAGGATCGAGGTGCCAAGTGAACCAGACTTGATGATAGCATCCGTATACATGGCACATGACAGGAATGCACCACCGGATGCAGCTTTGAGGACAACGCCAGGGGTGAGTCACTCTTTGATTTCATGAGTAGTTCCAATCTTACTATTTGTAACAGGGGAAGTACACCCACTTTCACGTTTCCCAGTTCGGCGAGCTGCGCTGGGTGGGAAGAAGCGCTAGAAGGGTGATTCTGTCAGAAAATTCAAATTTTCGGGTTGAAAATTGGAGGGTGTCCAACAAAAAGTCCTTCTCGGACCACAGTTGGCTAATCTTCAATATAAATATAGCAAATAAGTCCCCTGATCCGTTCAGGAACCTAAAAAGGATAAAATGGCGGATTTTTTCCTTGATAGCTAAGGCAAAACTTAAGGCAGTAAGCACGGCCTACTTAGACTCTACTAAAGAATTGGACAAGCAACTTGGTAAACTTGAGGTAGCTTTTAGTACAGCTTACAAGAAATCCTGTCCAGTAAGTAGAAGTGGTAAATCCCTCCCACCATGGTGTAATTAGGAACTCTCGGCTCTTAGAGAGGAAACTCGTAGGACGTTCAACCAGTGTTACAGGGACAAAACCTGGAACAAATACAGGGATTGTCTTAGGACTTACAAAACATCGATTAGGAAAGCCGAAAGGAGAGACTTTTGTCAGTTAATTGAGTCGTCAGCTTCTTCAAGACTCAGCAAGGCGCTTTCCAAAGAAAGGAGCAATCCGTCATACCTGAAAAGGGAAGACGGTACCTGGACGGAAACATCTGCTGAGACACTTAAGGGGAGGTTCTCCTCTTTTTTTTTCAAAAAATCAATTTTTTTTTTTTTTTGATGAAATGAAAGGTATGAATGTCGAGAATATGTGTGCAAAAGGATTTTTTGATACGACGCGTATTTTCATGGGAGAACACACCTGTCTCACGCGCGCTACGGGACGCTCCACTGCTCTAATTTGCTTCAAACGCGTTTATCTCGAAACCATTTCTTTCATCCTAACGTCAAGCGTAACTCATGATCTACTTATCCGAGTTACTTCATCTATAGCATTTCTTAAAGGGTATGATTTTTTATATGACTTATACCTAAAACAAATATAAACAAATGTGTAATAATAGTCTTTTAACAAAAGAAAAGTCGAAAAAAAGATGGTAAAAATTGAACTTTTTCTATGATTATGCATAAATTAGATGATTTTTTATAAAAATTATTCAAAAATAGGTATAAGTCATAGGGAATTTAATATTCTTTACTATAAAAAAAAAATTTTTGATTTCAGTTCACTACAAGTGGCTACAGCCTTGACGTTTCCGAACAATGTCTCGCTTGCAGAGGTTGACAAGACCCGCCATTTTTGGGCCGCCATATTGGATTTTGTAAAAAAAAATTTTTTTCTTGTATTTTAGAAAGATGGCTTAATAAACCATCAAAACCGTCTATTCGTGAGTCGTTTCATTATCCGACAGTAAATTAAAGAATTTCGCTTTATTTTCGGCCGAAAAGAGGAGAACCTCCCCTTAACCTCTTACTTAAGACACACTTTCCGGGCTGTAAGGAGAGGGCAGCGGTCTCTCCCTCTTCATTAGATTCTCAATATCCGTGCGTGCAGGAATCTGTCTTTACGAAAGATAAAGTCGGAGTACCTGACCTGATCAACAGTTTTTCCCCTTACAAGTAGGCTTCCCAACTATTAAAACGGTTTAGGGAGGACAAAATTTGGCTTGAGGAGGACTTTATATGGGAACTACTTTGTTTCAGGAGGACATCACATTCCTTCAATATTTTACGATGTTTTTAGAAAATGCAAGTGTAAAAAGAGAAAACCTAAAAGCACAAGTAAATTTTAACTTTTTAGCCACTTTAAAAATAAAACAAAACGCGACTGTAATCAACAATATCAAACAATATTTTCAATATCAACATCGAGATCACACAATTCTTTTTTTAATGCAATTTGTATTATGTGCGCGTGACAATTGCCTTTTAATATATTTTGGTTTGAATTCTTAAGATTAACGAAAAGGGCCTTATTTTTACCAAAGTTTGCATTCGTATTATCAGCAGGCACACAACATTTTTTATTTTAAAGCCTCGATGTATCTCGATCTAGTTTTTCCAATGCGGCCTTAATCATGTTGAACATTCCAGCAGCTGACTCATCCGGATTTTCAATTCATTTATAATTTTATTTTGAATGCCTAAAGCAGCATCGAAATATTGGACACAAATTGGAAAAAAATTCCTTATTAATTGATTAAGTTGCCACAATTGAATAAAAAAAATATAAAAAAAATTGAAATTTAATTTGAGCTTGAGGAGGACTTTTTGGCCTTTGAGGAGGACGGAGGACATTTTCTGTTCAAGGAGGACTGTCCTCCTCAAAGGAGGACGGTTGGGAAGCCTACTTACAAGTCACCAGGTCTCGATGGTATTCTCCTAATCATGTTACAAAAAGTACAGGATATGGTGATTCCACAGTTGGTGACGATCTATAGGGCGTGTGTTAAATTCAATTATATACCCCTTAGCTGGAGAAGGGTCAAAGTAGTTTTCATAACTAAGACGGGAAAAATCGGTCACGAGACGGCTAAGGACTTCAGACCGATTAGCCTCACTTCTTTTCTGCTTAAGACTGTGGAAAGGGTAATGGAAATACACCTAAGATCTTTAGCTGATCACTATCAAATTTCCAAATGTCAACGTGCTTATCTTAACCCATTTTCGGCCGCTACCAGAAATAGCCAATATTTTTTTAATTCCTTTTAAGGACTGACATTTAGGACCTTAATCAAGAATATTTTTGGATTTTTTTTGTGTTTTTTTTTACAAATTTTTTTTATAAATTAATAAAAATTCAATTTCAAATAAAAACAAATATATATGTACATAGTTTTAGTCAAATAATAATCAAGCATGAAAACAAACAATTGTTGGTTTATATATGTACATACATACCTGACGACTTCTGGCCAATTCGTCGATTTTCGACCACTGAAAAGTACGCGGTGCTGAGAGGTAAAAATATTTTCATAATCTTATGGATATCAATTGATTGTGGTAATTTGGTCTTAGGCTTCATAAATAATCAATAACACTACTCGACAAAAAATGGGTTCATCGCGTGCTCCTAGAAACAAAAGTATTTTTAAGACTAATCTTCGGCTGCTGAACACGAAACTGAAAATCAAAACATTTTCTTAAGAAGCGTTTTCGAAAAATCTTCGAAAAACACGTTTTTCCCCCTCTTATTTCAGTTATGAGCACATATCTCGTAAACCAACCATCCGACTAACACAAGTCGGTCGTTCAGAAGGCAATTAACTAACCTTTCCAACGATATATCTATTGGCCAAATCAGATGAGATTTGGGGAAGGTACTGACGATGAAAGTTGTAAAAATGTGAATTTTTCGACCATTTTCAAAAATTATACATTTTCGAATCGTTTTTTTATAGATAAAATAAATGATCTCCTCTGGTTTTAAAATCTAAGATGAAAGATATATTATTTAAGCAAATATTAAGCCTAACATCAATAGAATTGAAAGAAAAATTACAAAGTTATGGTGCACGGAGTGAAAACACCAACTAGTTTGACCGCCTGAAAAAAAGGAGATTTTTGTGATTTTTGAATTTTGTGAAGTATTGCATCGAATGTTTTAAAATTTTGCAGATATATTTATGCATAAATAATGAATACAAAGTAATTTTTTCAAATGAAAATATTCGATTTTCAGCAAGTTATCCGCCATCCCCTGAGTCTTCAAAAAAAAAAGGTTCTCCCACTGCTGCAGTGATTGTAGCCTTCGCAGTGCCTGAAATCAAAAAAACCAAAAATTTTACTTAACTAGGTTATATTTCCTATACAATGACCCTCAGTTGTAAAAAAAAAATAAAATGCAACAAAATGGCGTTTTTTTGAAAAAAAAATTAAAATTTTGCTGAAAAATCTGATGGTTTCTGGCCTGGCATAATTATACTTTTCATCCTATCATTAAACTGGACGGTCATTGTATGGAAAAACAAATACACAATAAGCTAAAAAAAGACCCAAGTCGATCGGATGATTTGTTATCAAGTTACAGCTGCAGCAAATTTGAAAAATGTAGTTTTGAGAAAAACGCGTTTAAAGATAAAAGTACTGGTTTCATTGTACTGAGAAGCTGCTATGTAGAAGGCTGTAACTCAGAAACTATTTAAGATTTTCACTTAAGATTTTAATATGTTATTTTTAAAGGTATAAATTATCGAAAAATGCAAAAACAAAAAAAACGAAATTTTCAAAATTTCAAACTAGTTGTGCCCCTTAATAGACCGTGCGAAAAAATTTTTTAATTTTTCCGAGACCCATCCAAATGTTGATATAGACGTGAAACTAGAGGTCATTTATAATATCCAAGCATAGTCAGTTTTTCATTTTCTGACCCAAAAACCTTTTTAAAGGACTTTAAAATTTTAAGGACATACACATTTCAAATATTTTTTTAAATATTTGCGATTGTGCAATGATGAAGAAATGGGTATCAAATGAAAGAGGAAAATTGTCTCCTCTTAACTAAATTTTCTATTTTGAACTTTCAGAACTTTGAAATAGAAAAAAATTTATATGTATGAATCTACAGACTGAGATCCAAAACATTTATGTTTTGCATACCTGACATAAAGTTGGTGTTTTCACTCCGTGCATCATAACTTTGTAATTTTTCTTCTGTGTTAGTCGGATGGTTGGTTTACGAGATATGTGCTCATAACTGAAATAAGAGGGAAAAAACGAGTTTTTCGAAGATTTTTCGAAAACGCTTCTTAAGAAAATTTTTTGATTTTCAGTTTCGTGTTCAGCAGCCGAAGATTAGTCTAAAAAATACTTTTATTTTTAGGAGCATTTTTCGTGTCGAGTAGTGTAATAAATCAATAGGGGTATTCTCGATGTCTTGCATAACCCTGACATCGTGCACGAAATGCGTAATTGACATGGCCATGCATTTCGAGCAACGACACAACAACAAAATACAAGCAAAAAAAGTTGGCATTTTTTGCATGTCATGCTACACAAAACCCTTGTTTTGTGTGTGACATCGCGATTGTGCGGCAGCCATTTCATTTTCTTCGTGTGCGCAAGCGTATTTTCTTTATATTTGGTTTTATTTCAACCTTTTTATATAATTTGCATATATGTTTTGCTTGCAGGTGGAAATGGATCAACCGAAAACCAAATTAAAAAGAAATGGAGAAAGTTTGTGGCTGTTTGCGGCATTTTTGCAATATTTGCAATGTGTGCTTTTTTGTGCGTTCTCGATGTGTAGCATTTTCCAGTCTTGCACGGTTGCATTTTTACGAATTCTTCCTCCGTGCAAGACATCGAGAATACCCCTAATAATTTGAAAAGGTTATGTTTTTCAGAATATTCAAAATATGACTAAAAAAAATTCTTTTTTCGTGCCTTCGCCAACATCTCTTAATTTATCGTTTTTAAAAAAAATTATTATTTCGAGGGGTTAACAAAAGACCAAAGCTATTTTCTGCATCAAAAGTTCAAAGATATAATGTCTAAGTGCAGAGCTACTCTCCTTCAAAGTGGCTGGTCGAAAAATCGACCAGCGGCCGAAAATGGGTTAAGGGCAGATCCACGGAGGCATTACATGAGATTATTCGCACTGTTGAGAAATCAATCCACTACAAGCAATTTTCAATGGCAGCCTTCCTAGATATCGAAGGAGCCTTCAACAATGTGAGCACTAAGGCAATCCAAGATTCTCTTACCACGGTGGGATTAGAAGAGGATCTCAGGAACTGGATAGTGACAATGCTTAAATCAAGAACTATTTATGCAGAGCTAGGCAACATATCTCTGGTAAAACACGTCAGTAGAGGAACACCACAAGGAGGGGCAATTTCACCCCTACTGTGGTTGCTGGTCATGAACAGCATACTCAAGGCGTTAGATGATGACGTGGTGCCAATAGTATCAGGAATGTTTCCGAGCACAATCAGCGAGATTATGCAAGGGGCTCTGGATAAAATCCACACGTGGGCCACAGGTTGTGGACTCAGTGTAAATCCAGGCAAAACGGAACTGGTATTGTTCACCACTAAGACCAAAAATCCACTTTGTAACCTTCCATCGCTGAACGGGCGGCAGCTGAAGCTATCAGCTAAAGACAAATATCTCGGGGTTCTGCTGGACGCAAAGCTAAACTGGAGATCAAATATTGAGATACGAGTCAGGAAAGCCTACGCGGCTTTTTACTCTTGCAACAGGTTGTTTGGGAAAAGATGGGGCGTTCACCCCCTCATCATCCACTGGATGTACACGGCCATAGTGCGTCCAATTGTAACCTACGGATCATTGGTTTGGTGGCCGGCTCTAAGTAGGAGTTATTTGGTCCAGAAGCTAAGCAGGGTTCAGCGATCAGCAAGTGTTGGCATCACGGGGGCACTACGCACATGCCCCACGGATGCACTGAACGTGCTGTTACACTTTCTCCCTATTGATTTACATACACTTTGTTTCACAGTTATAGGAAAACATAAATTTTTTGAAATCCGAAAAACGGTGTGTTTAAAAAAAATTAATGATGCAGTTTATCGACCACGTGGTCACCTTAAAAAAAACAACAACGGTATATTTTGTGCAAGCTGATCAACTCTGCAAAAAGTAACGAAACACGTGTTTCATTTCTATAGGGAAAGTGGATTAAGAAATGAAATTATAACAACTCATTTTAAATTTCAATTAATAACACAGCACAACAAAAAACACTTTTTTTCTTTGCATGGAGTTTTTCTACTGTTTCTTACTAATTTGGGTACGCTGATTTCGAACCTACCCTCAGATTTCTAGCAGCTCTAGTTAGTGAGATATAGGTACCGTGTAATTTTTTCAGTTTTTCCTCTACTTTTTCCATATTTTTGGTCGTAATTTCTAAACCAAATAACCTGTTGACATGATTTTCACCTTATCGCATTACCAACTCCACACGGCTTCTTTTCCGATGCAACTTATTTTTATAAGTTTTAAAATGCCGCGGTAATTGGACCTCAAAGTCGGACAATATGGAATTTTAAGGCGTTTTCTTTGATGGTCAAAAACATACACAATTTTCGTAAATCAATTAACGAGTTAGGTGTATAATGAAATCCGACACATCAAACATTACAACATAGCCAAATTATTTGGCGGAATACACATTAGCATCGAAATAATACCAAAAATGTACCATAGTAATTTTCATCATTTATCATACTCTTTCCTTAAAAAATTAGGAGCCTCAAAATATGCTCTTTTATATGTTACATTTATAGTCTGAAATACAAGCAAAAAACAAAAATATTTTGAATTGCTCGAAACAAAAAAAATTAAAAACTTTGCATATTTTTAGGCCCCTAATTTTTTATGAAAAAAAAATGACTATGGTACATTTTTGGTATTATTTCGATGCTAAGGTGTATTCCGCCAAATCATTTGGCTGTGTTGTATTGCTTGATGTTTCTTCTTAAGATATTCATATACTTCGTAACTTGATTTATGAAACATCTGCACAATTTTCGCCATCAGAAAAAACGCCTTGAAATTCAATATTTTCCTACTTTGAAACCTTATTACAACGCCAATTTCGAACGCATAAAATTGATTAATGTCAGAAAAGATGGCGTGAGATGTTGTTAGTGCAACTATATAAAAATCATGTCGATAGGATTATTGGTTCAGAAATTATAGTCGAAAACGAGAAAAAAGCCGAGGAAAATTCGAAAAAGTGACACGCCCATTTTTTGCGAAAACTAGAGCTGTTACATAAAACGGAGTATGGTTTTGAAAACAGCGTGGAAAAACGATTCAGATTGATGTAAAAACTCCATGCAACAGACATGCTGTTGTGCAGTGTAATTTATTGCTTCACCATTATTATTAATAAGACTGTAAATCCTATTGCGGGAAGCTAGGCCTTAGTCTCGCGTAAGCGGGCTGTCGTGCCAGTCAATTATTAATATTATAAATCCTATTTGGCATCGAATTCGAATACTGAAGAAGCATTTCTGGAGTCAGTGACTCCCACGTACCTAAAACCCTCAACTCCGCAGCAAGGCTTAAGGCGATCGGTTGTTGGGCGGAACACAGTTACGGGCACAGCAAAGTGCTAAGTACATTACCAAACGTTAAGTTTAGTGGGATTACCGACTATATCGTGCCTTACCTATGCTTTCAAAAGGATTTCGGGGCGAAATTCCCTACAAGGTCCGAATGGGAAATAACTGGTCTTTTTAATGAATACGACATACACATCTTTACGGATGGATCCAAAATGGCGTGCGGGGGTATACTCACACCACGTGGGGATTAATGAAGCCATACGTCTACCTAATGATGCCACAGTTTTTCAGGCAGAAGTCCTGGCGGTCAGGGAAGCCTTCCGACTGGTAGAGAGACATATGTATCACCGATAGGTGCAAGGTTGCAATATTCATTGACAGTCAGGCAGCAATAAAGGCTCTACAATCTACCACGGTCCAGTCAAGGCTGGTCGAGGAGTGTAAGATGGCGCTGAGCGCGCTAAATCGTTGTGCTGATATCACCCTTATCTGGGTTCCTGGCCATAGGAACATTGAAGTGAATGAGAGGGCGGACGAATTGGCGCGCTCAGGTGCCTCGCTTGACGCATCGCTGGGTGTCTCGGTTCCGACGCCTTTGGAAGTTGTCAAGAGGGGGTGCTATCTGCACTGTCTCAGTCTTGCCAATCGGAGGTGGAAGTCGCATGCGGAGAGGCTAAGCATCCCCTTCAATACCCACTGTAGGAGATGTGGGAATTTAGATGAGAAAGAAACACCTAATCACTTCCTCTGTCACTGCCCAGCTTTGGCAAGGGCAAGATGTGGTAGAAATAGTCTCTGGAGAAACACTTCCTTACTTGTTCGACCGACAGCTCGACAGTAAGTCTGGGGAATCTTCTTGGATACCTAAATTCTACCGGGCGGATTTAGTCATACTGCTAACCAGGTTTAGTTTTCGGTGAGCATGTGGTATCAAAACGTCGTCTATGCGTTAATTGTGACTTGCAGGGGGACTGTGAGTCAGCCACTTCAACCAACCAACAACATGGATGAAAGTGGGTTTTCAACGGTGCCCACAAAGATCGGCAAAGTCATTGCATTGAAAGGGATAAGGCACGTTGGGAAGTTAGAAGGTGCTGAACGAGGCACCAATGTCACGATGGCTCTCATTGTGAATGCGAGTGGGAATTCTATTCCTCCGTTTTTCTTGTTTCCGCGCAAGAATATGCAGGCATGTTTCTTGGACAATGCTGCAAGTGGTGCCAACCAGAGTTTGTGTGTTGCATCGAGCATTTCATTAAGTTCGTCAAGCCGACAATCGCTTCGCCAGTTTTGCTGTTTTTGGACAACCACACGTCCCATCTGTCGGTTGATGCATTGAATTTAGCGGCTGCACATGGGGTTCACATTCTTTCGTTTCCTCCCCACTGCAGCCATAAGTTGCAACCACTTGACGTTTCGGTATTTGGCCCACTCAAGACTTACTACAAGTCTCAATGTTCCGCTTGGCAGAGAAACAATGCCAATAAGGTAGGATTGACATGATTACTTCAATTTTCACGAATTTTCTTCTTTTACTATACTAGACATTTATACCCAAATTATCGAGATTTGTCTGCATTTTACCGATTTTTCTTTCGTATTTTAAAATAGCCTTTTAAAAAATTAACATGTTTCGCAACAGGTCTTGGAAATTCGTCACATTGCCGGTATTATTTCTACCACATAGCTTTGACGCCAAAAACAATAATCAGGATTTTTGGCGACTGGTATTCAACCATTCAACCCTGATATTTTTACCAACGCTGATTTTGATCAGGCTGTTGAGGTAAACGCCCGTGCAGTTGAAGTCGATGCCGATCTCGGTGGAGACGAACAACGACAAATCACAAGACAAGAAGATGTTGAAGGCACGCCATTTCCTTTTTGTGAGCCAGCCACTTCTGGCTCTGTACCAGCCGCGTCAGGAAGCACCAGTGTTTCGTTGCTTCTGGGTCAAATTGGACCATTACAAGCAGCCACCCCAAAAAAAACATCAAAACGTGGCCGAAAAGCAATGGAGAGCTGCGAGTTGACTTCTCCAGACAAAATTTTTGATCTGAAGCAAAAAAAAGCAAAGTCAAAACCACCAGCAAAAGCAGCACATAAGAAGACACAACCAGCGCCACCCAAGCGTCCCAAAGCTACAGGACAATCAAAGCCTGAGGCCTACTGAATTAATAAATTCTCAAGTTATTTTAAAACTATGGGTGTTTTACTTAGTATTTCACTTTTTGGAAAAGCGAAAAATCACGTCCCTAGAAAATTGGACGTAGAGAGTTAAATTTTAATCAAAACAGTAATCTGTCTTCATAAAAAAGTTGCGTTTCATGTTTACCTTTCCGACGGTATCTTCGATTTTTCGATATCTTTATTCTGTGAAAAGTTAGAGCCAAAAAACAAAACCCGGTTCACAACCCAGCCCTCTCCCTTACATTTTTTAATGAAACATTTTGCTTTTATGATATACCATATTTAAGGAAAATAAAAGAAAATAGGCAAACCAGTTTCGTTAATGTTGAATAAACATAGATTTGTTCTTTATTTTAAATTATTAAATAAAAAACTTAATAGTTACATATATGAAAATCAGGGAAGAATATTTCACATACATATATTTTTCACATTCATTTCAGATGAGCTCGAGGACCCATGGCCCCTGGCAGGCAACTAACTTTCAGTTTGTGGATTTGGTTTTTAAGCGCAAATTTCGTTTATATGAATTTTTCGACTTGTTCTACTTTTCCCTATTCGCTATTAGGGATAATATTTAAACTACTCGAACAATGACAAACTTCAATAAATACATTTAGAAGTTATTTTGAAAACTATATTATAAAACTATGCACACGCTTTGAGTGAAGCAGAATCATGAAAATTAAATGAAAATGTAAACTTTATTCGCACAACTTTTAATGAAGAACACTTTTGCTTGTGCGTTTTGCGGGAAACTTTGGGTTACATTTTAGCTCCCACTCCACGACTGCAATAAAAGTCCGACTGCGGACTAACACGCACACATGCGCGCGTGAGTCGGTGCCGTTCAAAGCGCAGCGCGGCGCAATCAATGCCATTCAATGCACAGCCATCAATAACCCCCCGCGTGTCGGCAATCATCGCGCTGTCTTGCCGGGCAAACTGTGCGGCAGTCCGACCGCCGCCGCTTGTCATCCCTCGCTACTTGTATGAAAATGTCAATATTTGCTGTGTAGCTGCTTGAAGCGTTTTATCAAACATTTTTCCCAATAATAATAACTGCCAACGCTGCCAGTGTTGTCAGCACAATTTGACCTGTAAAGCTACTGGCAGCTGAATGCAAAAATGCATTGCTCATAGTTATTGGTAATACACTGTTTTAGATTCACATACACTTTTTTTGCTTTTTACTTTCGCTTAACCCATTGCTGCCGGGTACCAGTTCCGCCCATACGAGTTTGATAAAATTTCATATACGACCTAGAACTGACCCAAAATGATCAGAAACAAAATTTCAGCATTATATCTCTGCACGTTGCTGAGATATTCATTAGGTATTTTGTACCCATTACGCAGCAATAGTCGCTTTTTTCCATACTTTGTGAAGTGATCAGCTAAACACGTGAACAAAAGATGTATTGTTTACAGGTGAGTTAGGAGGCACATATTTGTGAGGTTCTAGGGCCACTACGTTTCGCCACATTTTCCACCTCCGGAAAATTCACGATTTTTGGAGTCTGGTAAATCTAGCTAGATGGCGAAATTTTAGCCTAGGCGTATACGGAGACGCAGGCCGCACACGCAGCACAACTCAACGCAGTTTAGTTTTTTGTAAATAACGCAGTACCGTATAACGGCGTATACAGCGACATAGCCGCGTGCGGCGGAGAGACGGGCCTGCGCACAACTGCATCGCGTTGTAGTTGAAATACAGTTTCCTACGCGCAGCCGACACGTTAGCTTGCAAAAATTGAAGAACTTATTGAAAAAGTGCGTGAACGGCCGATATTACACCCATATTATATTATATAGGGTCCATTTCAAAGTCTAATTCAGACAAATAACTCGTATTGCTGGGTTTATGGAATAAATACGGAACACGTGTGCTGGTTTTACGAGATTAGTATACGCAGTTCACATATTTTCTGCTTCACAAAGTTTAATTTTCGCCGCGCTGCCTTGTGCTGTGTTGCGCGGCCTGCGTCTCCGTATACGCCTAGGCTTAGGGTGACCTTGCACTAGGTTAAGGTAGTTCCAACTTTACCCTAACTATCCCAATCAATGGTTTTGAGAGATCTCAAACATTGACTTTTTTGTGATTTTTTTTTAAAATCAATTTTCATGGGTAAAATTTTACCCATTAGGCAGCAATGGGTTAACTCACTGCATGTAGACTATAAAGTTGTATACATGCCGTATGCATAATGCGACACAAATATTGCGATTTATTGATTGCAAACTGGCACACTTTTAAGTGCAGCGACGTTTGAGGACAGCGAAGGCACCGAGGAACGTCGCACTCCAAGTTGATAATTGCAAAAATCCTCTTAGAAACCCAATAATGTGGCAATGATGTGTTGAAAAGCTAACCACAAATCGACAAAAAATATTTAGGGTTTGTATGGCAATGCCCGAGCGTGAGGAAATGTCAAAAAGCCATAAAGAAGTGCTCTTCACTTTTCGCCCTTCGCTTTTTAATTTCGATAGTAATAAAGGCTAGCGTTATTAATTTAAGAGTTGCCGCCAGACTGAAAGGCAGCGGAGAAGCACAAAATTGAGCGTCGGGTGGATTAAATAAGTCCACGTCCCGTCAAACCACAAAAAGTTTAAAGTACAAAGGACGAAAAAATGAACGAAAATATGGAATATCCAAAAAAGACCAAAAAAATAGCCAGGGAAGATGAGACTTTGGTGCTGAAACCTATCTCTATTTTCCAAACAATGTTTTATTCTTCCAAATCGTTTTTTATTTATAACAATTTTTCGATTTTTAATTAATATGAACTTTGTCTAGTCAACTTTACTTCTAAACACTCAGTTCTGACATGAGATGCAAGATCCCAAAGGCTTTTACCAGGGCCTAGGGTTTTCAAGAGCTCGAATTTTATTGTTTCATGCAATTTGTTAATTACCTTACAGAAAAAAGGTCTTTGAAGGAAAGGCCCGAACGTAACGGTCTGCATTTTCTCTTCATGTCTTCATAGCATATTCTCCAGATCGCACAGTGATTCGACTCCACACAACCGCGGGACAAAATTAGAAGGAGTGGTCCGATCTTCATAAAATTTGGTATACTAGTTAATCATGGTCTGCTGAATTGAAATATTCATTTTGTTTTTCTTAAACCGTTGTAGTTTGGCAATGCCTGAGGCTTAATTTTGCGAATTTCGTCATTTTTGGAAAGCTATAGCACCAAATGTGTTGGCTAGATTTTTCAGATTTTACATTTAATCGGTAACGTCAACATTGATTATTCCAAAGAGTAACAGAAATTGGCTTCGGACCCTCTGGTTTTGTAATAAAAACGATAATAATAGATGTATGTTTTGCATTTTTGCAGATTTTATCATTTTTCATGCTAATTGCATACTTTTAGGCATAAATAAAATCAATTTTGTCGAAAAAAAACGTGTTTAGACCACTTTTCAAATTGAATTATTTTCTGAGATCGGAAGATATCGGAGGATATAATTACATGAGCCGACAAATAAAGAATGCTTCTTAAAATAAAAAAAATCCAGCAACATACTTTCACATACTTTTTAGATATTTTCGTCTAAGTTTTGCCAATTTTCAGATTTTTAACTTTAAAAAATTTTCTGAATTAAAAGTGAAGTAAAAGCCTACGCTTTGCAAATTTTAGGAAAACATTAAATGCGAAAATGGTCACATCATTTCTTATTCTATATTGAAAGATTAAGCAACTTCTTGGTAACCATGTATTTTTAAAATTTTTTTTACTCAATAGACTAAAAAACAGAAAATATGAGTTTAAATTTTTTTCTGAAAAAAGTTTCAACTTTGAGCCGCTTTTGCATAGACACTAATCGATTTTTTACACAGATTTTTTGGGGTTTTCTTAGTTGGAGTTTTTTCTTTCAAATGACATCAAAATCGTTAAATTCTGAGACCATAAAATTTTTTGAATTTTGTCTATGGAACGAATCACTGTGGATCGGAGCGAACTAATGTGACTTATCTACTCGAAGCATCGTGCAGTATTTTTCCCGTGTTGTTCCTAGAGCTTTTCAATTTACAGAAAAAAATCGCGTATGATGTTAAACATATTTCTAAAATAAGATAAGGGTACGCATACCGGACCATCCCGGCATTTTTTTCGGGATTGAATAAGTTATTTTAAAGAACTAAATCAGACGTCTTTTTCAATCACATAACTTGTATTATCGTATTTAATACAATTCTGTGTTCTTGCATTAAAACTAAGAAAAAATATTCACAACAAATAGCATACAAATGCATTTAATTACTAAACCCTGGAAAACCTGGATAAAAAGCTCTCTGGTTCAATACTACTAGGTGAAATCGTATGTAAATCTCCATATACCATTTGGAAGTTTTGGCCATTCAAAATAAGTAAAATTCGATGTGATTAATATGAATAATTCAAGGTTTCTTATAGCTTTAAACCTCAAATGAAACTTTTATATCAGCCTTTTCTTTCTTGAACCCTCTTATTTGAACCCATTTCCCTGTGTTGTGAATGTGACAAGTCACAAACAAGAGTTAAACTAGCAAATTTTTACAAATTTCTGGTTGTTTACTTTTTTGGACGGATTGATTCATTTTTGGGAGCGTAAGCTTGCTTACTCTTTTTATATTTTAGCTACTGCTATTAGCTATTTTTATTGGAAAAGTATACCAACAGAGCTCAAATTTGTACAAAATATCCGTACACAAACAGCGATATTGTTGCGTTTAAACTTATTTAAACGTCACAGGCAGTGTGCAATTTATTTTTGGTATCAAATAAGGTTTGCCTTTTTCGAAATTAAGGCGACAAAAGCAAAAAGTAAACAATTTTATTTTTTGATGCCGGGATCGGATTTTGACAACCGCGGGATTTTTGGGGACTGAAATTGTCCGGGATCCCGGAATTCCTATCCCTAATAGATACACATGTATAGTTTAGTGTTAGCAACTACAAGAATGTCAGCTGTGGTTGTTACAATTTCATGACTTGAATTTTGTAGCCCTTGTAGGGAACAGTGGGGAGTTTTGAAGCATGGGGAGTTGCGAAGCACGGCCATAGATGTCGCTTAGTAGTGGTTTTGATAGCTCTTACCTACTGTCAAAATTTTTTAACCTAAAATCTCAGTTTTGTACTAGCACTCGTCTCGATAGCACACTTTTTTTGTATCTATCCAGACAGTGTGTTGAACATTTTGTTCGAAAAGTTTTTTTGAGCATTCGTGTTAGTGGAATTTTCGTTAAATTTTTAAGCGAATCGAAAAGGTGAGTACAAACAAAATGATGAACAATGATTATGCTTTTAACGTTCAAAAGGATTTATGCAAAAACATTCGATGTGTTACTGACGCGGTGGCATTTTTAAAATAGTAGCGAATGGGGAGAATTGAAGCACATCTAGTGGGGAGATGTGAAGCACGTCAAATATTACAGATGTCAACCTGAAATCTATTTTACATGCGTATGCGCATTATTTGTAAAAAAATTCGAATGTTTAGTACAATTCCAAGGATTTTTTTCAACGAATTGCGTTATTTATATTTCTCGTATTGTTTTTCGCAACATTTTTGCGTATCTTCATTTCTCGTATTGTTTTTTGCATCGCGTTTTCGAACGATTTTTTGTGTTTTTTCAGTCAATATGCCCCGTTATAAGTATAGTGCGAAAAAGAAGCCAGCGATTGATGTTGATGCCATGGTGGCTGCCATCAAAGAGGTGATGATTGACAGGAAATCGCAACGTCCGTTGCCAAAGCGTACAACATCAATGATACCAAACTGCATCGCTACATTTTCGAGCTGAAAAGTAAAAACATAGATCCCACAAACGTCACGAATGGCCGATTTTGTAACCAAAAAATCTAGCGTGACTCGTGGAAGAACGGTCCATTTGAAGTGTGCTCGTATATTGGCCGACGGTTATACTTGCGTTCATTGCGAATCGGAATGATTGAGCAACTTGCCATTTTTCACATCTTTTAAACAAAAAGTTAATTTTTGTTCCATTTTCTCAACTCTAATACATAAGAAACCTAATTATTTGTCATTTTCTCCGATCTCAATAAAGATTTTTCACCAAAAAATGTAATTTTCTGCGATTTTTAGTCGTGCTTCAAAACTCCCCACGATTTCTGAATGCTCCGAAAACCAGTTTTTTGGGCCAACAGACAAAAATTGTCGATTTTTTTTTATTTTATGCATATCCATCAACTAGGAAGTGTATTTTAAGATGCTCTAGAGATTCTGTTTGAGAGAACGTGAAAAAAATTATTTTTGTGGTAGTTTTAACCCCCAAAAAAAGCATGCTTCAAAACTCCCCACTCTCCCCTAGTATTTATGAGCGGATATTTGAAACATTTTGAAACATAACAGGCGGATACCTTTTCAATACTTCGTTTGTCGACTTACAAATGTAAGCAGAATATTTCATTGTGTAAAATGAAAAATGGGAAGATTTAAGGTGATGCACAGTGATTCGTTCCATAGAAAAAAATTCAAAAAATTTATAGTCTCAGAATTTAACGATTTTGATGTCATTTAAAAGGTAAAACTCCAACTAAGAAACCCAAAAAATCTGTGCAACAAATTAATTAGTGTGTGTGCAAAAGCGGCTCAAAGTTGAAACTTTTTTAAAAAAAAATTGTAAACACATATTTTCTATTTTTTAGTCTATTGAGTAAATAAAATTGTAAAAATACATGGTACCCAGAAGTTGCTAAAACTTTCAATACAGATTAAGAATTGATGTGTCCATTTTAGCTTTCAATGTTTTCTCGAAATTTGCAAAGCTAAGGCTTTTGCTTCACTTTTAATTCAAAATATTTTTCTAAATTAAAAATCTGAAAATTGGCCGAACTTAGAGGAAAATATCTAAAAAGTATGTGAAAGTATGTTCCTGGATTTTTTTTAATTTTAAGAAGCATTCTTTCTTTGTCGGAAAATGTACTTACATCCTCCGATATCTTCCGATCTCGGAAAATAATCAAATTTGAAAAGTGGTCTAAACACCTATTTTTCGACAAAATTTATTTTATTTATCCCTAAAAGTATGCAATGAGCATGAAAAATTGAGAAAACTGCACAAATGCAAAACATACGTCTGTTATCATAATTTTTATTGCAAAACTAAAGGGTCCTGAGACAATTTCTGTTACTCTTCGCAATTATCAATATTGACGTTACCGATTAAATGTAAAATCTGAAAAATCTAGCCAACACACTTGGTGCTATAGCTATCCAAAAATGACAAAAATTGCAAATTTAACTACAAAAGTTTAAGAAAAATAAAATTAAGATCTCAATTCAGCAGAAGAACAGTGATTCGTTCCATAGACAAAATTAAAAAATTTTATGGTCTCAGAATTTAACGATTTTGATGTCATTTGAAAGAAAAAACTCCAACTAAGAAAACCCCAAATCTGTGCAAAAAATCAATTAGTGTCTATGCAAAAGCGGCTCAAAGTTTAAACTTTTTTCACAAAAAAATTTAAACTCATATTTTCTGTTTTTTAGTCTATTGAGTAAACAAAATTTTAAAAATACATGGTTGGCACGAAGTTGCTTAAACTTTCAATATAGATTACGAAATGATGTGACCATTTTCGCTTTTAATGTTTTCCCAAAACTTGCAAAGCTAAGGCTTTTACTTCACTTTTAATTCAAAATATTTTTCTAAGTTATAAATCTGAAAATTGGCAAAACTTAGACGAAAATATCTAAAAAGTATGTGAAAGTATGTTCCTGGATTTTGTTTTTATTTTAAGAAGCATTCTTTCTTTGTCGGATAGTATAATTATATCCTCCGATATCTTCCGATCTCAGAAAATAATTCAATTTGAAAAGTGGTCTAAACACGTTTTTTTTCGACAAAATTTATTTTATTTATCCCTAAAAGTATGCAATCAGCATGAAAAATTGAGAAAACTACAAAAAAGGAAAACTTACATCTATTATTATCGTTTTTATTGCAAAACCAGAGGGTCCGAAGACAATTTCTGTTACTCTTTGCAATAATAAATGTTGACGTTACCGATTAAATGTAAAATCTGAAAAATCTAGCCAACACATTTGGTGCTATAGCTTTCCAAAAATGACGAAATTTGCAAAATTAAGCCTCAGGCATTGCCAAACTACAACAGTTTAAGAAAAACCAAATGAATATTTCAATTCAGCAGAGCACTGTGCACTCCTTCTAATTTTGTCGCGCGGTTGTATGGAGTCGAATCACTGTTTGATGTGCTGAAAATGCAAGCGGATCGAAGTTTTGTGTAGTGAAATCGTTCAAAAATGTGCTTATTGATATTTGTTGACGTTGACAATGGAACTTTATTTCATTATTTGTGGTAACATTACTAAACTAATGGAAAACAAACCGTTGTCTTCCAATATATTAGTTCACCCAGGGGTGTAGCCGAAAGAGGGGAAGGTCTAAGCCCTCAATAACCTATCATTATTCAAGATTTTCATGCACTATTGATGGTAATATATACAATTGCACACTAACTAGCAAAAAGGTCTGTTCACCTTTAAACATGTTAAAGGAAAAGATACTGTTACATCTAAACTTGTAAAATTATATTCGTGAGCAATCCATGAGAAAAATCCCGTCTCATGGCATACCTTAAAAATAAAACACTTGTTCACCTACATTCGTAGCACACCGTCACGGTAGTCGTCATTGAGTTTAGTGATTTAGTGCCGGTGTGTTTTCGGCAAACACAAAAAATGTACACAATAAACAATTTAAAAAAATAAAACCACGAAATTTTTTTGGGCAATACCGCCTTTTTTGGCGATGACTTCTTTCCAATATTTCTGTCCACTTTCCTGTATCCTGAAGGCACATATTCGCTGACAATATCCCAGCGGCTTTCCCTTCCTGTGTTCATATGTACGAGTAAGGTTTGCGCACGATGAAATTAGTGCATACGTTTTTAATCATACTGTTCTCTTACTTCAAATTTAAAATTATTTTCTTATAGAAATAGTTTTGTTAAACATGCCTAAGCCCTCAGGTCGAATTTTGAGATCATTCGATAGTTTTTGGCTTCAAAATGAGCAGCGAAATAGAAGTGCGTGAAAAAATTATTAGACTGCGCAATGAAAATCCAAATTGGACTTTCAAAACAATTGCTCGAAACGCACGGGTTTCACGAAATACCGTTTTATCTGTTATTAAAGTATACAATGAACATCTGACTATTAATAGAAAACAAAGAAGTGGCAAAAAAAAGGGGCTAAGTAACCCTGCTATGGGCAAGAAGGTGATAGCTCTTTTGAAAAAAAAAATCCCAATGCTTCAGGCACAAAAGGGGCTGAAAAACTAGGATGCTCTGAAACTTTTGTTAGAAAAGTTCAGAAGGAGAAAGGGCTGAAGTTATACAAGGTCCAAAAAGTTTCAGACAGACAATCGAAGAAGAACAGCGAGGCAAAAGAGCGAGCCAAAATATTGTACCGTGATTTCATACGGAATTTTGATTGCTGCATTATGACCGATGAAACCTAAGTACTGGATGACTTTTCACAGCTTCCAGGTGTGGCTTTTTATGTTGCAGATCATAGAGGAAATGTACAGAAGCAGTATAAGACTCATAAGAAGTCTAAATTCCGCAAGAAGTTCTTGGTGTGGCAGGAAACCTGTAGCTGTGGTAGACAAAGCAGTTCATTTGTAAGAACTAGGACAATCAACACCGATATATATATCCAGGAGTATCTGCAAAAAAAACTTTTGCCATTCACAAAGCACCACGCAGTTTCTACTTTCTTTTGACCTGATTTGGCTGCGTGCCATACAGTAAAGCAGCAGTTAAGTGATACTAAAAGAATAATGTAACACTTGTACCCAGATATGCGAATCCACTTAACTGCCAAGAGCTCAGACCAGTAGAAAGATATTGAGCTCTGGTAAAAAGGACCATAAAGGGCACAAAACAGGTTGCTGACCCCATTACTAGTTTTTCCAAAAAGTAGCTGCCATCAAGTAAAAAAATTCCTGAAAACCCTATGAAAAGCTTAATGCGAGGCATTTCGGAAGAAATCGAAATTTTATCAAAACTTAATTAAAAAAAAATAGTTTGTTGATGATATAAAACATGAATACAATTTCTGTTAATATAACGTTGCTTTCATTTAAATATGTTAACTAGTTCAGAAGTAATTTGAATTTATTTGTGCACTAATTTCATCGTGCGCAAGCCTTATGCTCTTCTTTATGCGCCCATTAAAAA
Source organism: Melieria crassipennis (assembly GCA_963668005.1). Classification (NCBI taxonomy): domain Eukaryota; kingdom Metazoa; phylum Arthropoda; class Insecta; order Diptera; family Ulidiidae; genus Melieria; species Melieria crassipennis. The sequence goes on along the minus strand of OY764963.1, from coordinate 30,214,556 downwards.
TTTTCAAGAACAAAGTATCTTGATTACATTTGGCCGGAAATGTACCAGAAGTTTTGAATGCTCCAAGAATTCCAAATTTAAATGTATGAGGTTGTTATTGAATTCGTGACAAGTGCGTCGTCTTTGTCACACATTTGCTTTAAATTCTCTAACTCTTAACGTTCCCAAAGTCAACTTTTAATTCCAGAAAATGTTTCAAGGGACTGAGGAAAATGGTCCTGTTACACCTAATGCCGCAAATTGAAATGTAATAAATTGATTGAATTCTTAAGTAGAAGCTGCCGTACACAAAGGTTATTTTATATTTAACCCACGCTGCGCATTTTCATTAAAAGCGCATACGTTTTTTGCACAGTGGCTAGAAGTCAATTAAAAAATACTCGGAAGCACACAGTGTCGCTCAGCTGCAGCCTCCTTGACTGACTTTTCAGCCATTCAATGTCATTCATTTTCAATTTATTCATCTCTGGCCGTCTGTCATTACACCAAATTAATATTCTATGCACGTTCGGTGTATTAACCAAAATTGCCAACAATTTCCATAAGTCAAGCCAGCAGCAAACAAGTAGAGCGACCGGAGTTGCCAGCAATTAAAATCGTCGACCGAAAAAACATAAAAAAGGCGAAAGACGTACGAAAACCCAAGGACACACGCGTGGCGCGCAGTGAACGGGGACTCCAGTCACGCTGCACGGCGTGACGGCGCAGTGGCGACACAGAAAGTAGGACCGTAAATGAATAGCATCTGGCCTGGTTTGATATGGTCGGGTCTGGTATATTCAAATCACTGGTAACGCCCAATTAATGTACTGCGTGCAAATATCGCATACTAATGAGTAGGTGTGACGCACGGACTGTGGCTGGCAGACAGCGAGAAAGTGGAAGCCGAAATATTGTGGCAAAAGCCCAAGGCAGCACGTGGGCCAAAAGTGTGTTGGAGCCCGCATTGGCAATGTGAGATTGATGGTTATTAATTTTTATTTGCCATTTATGATTTCTTAATTCCAAATGTAAACAACCATTTTGCAAATGCCAAATGGCCATGCATTTCGTATATTTATTTATTTATTAGTGGAAAGATAATAATACAATTATGATCTTATAATATTATTATATTATCTTATAATAACACAATTATTATCTTCCATTAAAGAGAGGTTAAGTTCGATGCCGCTCGAGGCTTCAGACGAGTTGGTCCTTGATGGTGGTATGCAAGATATCTAATAAATTTTCCTTCTTTCAAAAATATATTTTATGGCATTTAGTGTAAAGTATAACGTCACTCAAGTGTTGGGCGCCCCAATTTGCAATTATGTTGTACATGACTTTCTATAACTCATACCTACCAGAATACCTGAAAATATTTAACAATACTTGGAAACCAATTAAAACTAAATTTCAGAGATTTGGATAAAACTTATCAAGTAGCTAAGTTTCTTTGTCTACAGCAAATCTTCTATGTTACTGTGAAACCTAAATTGGAGCGTTGAGCGTTGCGTTTTCTGACGCAACGCTCTCGCTCAGTGCGGCATACCGAAATTGAAGTGTTGCGTTGGGATTGTAAAAATCATGAAATGTAAAAAAAATATCTGTTTAGTTGCCAAAAAAACAACAAATTATTATTATTTTGTAAAACTTAACTCTTATTTGAATAAATTTCTCACAATTTAAATCAAATCAAATATAAATTACAGGCGTTTTTGTTAGTCGCAGCCAACTTCAAGCGCTAACGCCTTGTCAAAATTGGAAATTCGAATAGCGCAGCGTCAGAGCGTTTCAATTGCGGTTTGTCCCATACATTTTGTATGGGCATGAAGCAATTTTGACAGTTGCTTGCCGCTAACGCTCCAATTTAGGTTTGACTGTATGAGAAAAACCAACTATAAATAAAAAAAGACAAACAACTTCAAAAGCACACAAGTATATAACTTATATATTTGCATTTTTATAAATTGATTTGATTTGATTTGTTTTAATTTATTTTTATTAATTTCCCAATTTGATTATAATTTGATTTACAATTTACCTACTTACTCGTACATAACGAGGATGAATTGCTCTGGAGAGCCGACTCTATAAATTAATATCAGTTGTGATACTACTGTACCCCTGAATAAATTTGATATCATTTGCTAAATGTATTTAGTTTGTTCACTAAAATCCCCAAAAACACCTTCAATGAATGTTTATTTAATGCCATTCAATTATCTTTTATTTGCAACGTAAATAAAACTCAGAAACAAAACGAAAACATTGAAATAATACACTGGATAACTTTCAACCACGGGTGGTGCCGCTGTCCTCCTAAATGCGCAGAACAGCTTTACGAAACTTAAATTAAAACACAACAGCCCTGTCCGTCCTGAATCCGCAATTCGAATAGTTTGTTTGTATTTTCATTAATATGTATGAGTAGAGCTGATTAAGTGTTTACGGAACCGAAGATGTCAATTCGAAGTACAAAAGTAACAAGTCACAAAAAGTAACCAAAAATGAAAAGCCACATTAAGAAAATCTGAAAACTTAAATAAAAAAGAAGCAAGAAAATAGGAGCTAAGAGAAAATAAACAAATAGTTCCATCTAAACCAAAATCCAGTAACCATGAACCGTGAATGGTTCACTGTTGGCCACAAATTGCACCCCGGGCAGTGCGTTCCCTCCGCTCGATTGCAATGTATTTGTGAATTTCACGCATTTAAAACAATTTTAGCATAACAACACAAACAACAACAATAGTGTGAACAATAACAACACGCGGACGACAAACAGCGACAACAATAAAACTGCAATGCAATAAAAAATAAGACAGAAAAAGTTGTAAACGAAAAACTTTCACAAACAAGTTGCGATAAGTTTTATTTAAATATTTAATATAGCTGAGGAGCTGCATGCTACAATCGGCATGCGTGTGCTGTTGGATAATAAACTCCAATTTAAAAATAAATTCAGCATTTTCGACAAACTAGCAGTAAAGAATAATTAAAATAAAATTATAAATATTAGCGAATGGTGGTAAAGATTCGGTGATTTTGTTTCTTTTAGTATTAAGTGCTTTATATTTTTTCTGATTATTTTGATTTTTTGTCAAATGTCTTATCTATTAAATTTGTCGAACGTTTTTCTATTATTTTGTTGCATATTTTTAGTGAGGTCCACATTTGTAGTATTTTTGCGGTCCTCCCTTCGGCGGAGGTTTCCGCCTAACGGAAAAACAAGTTTAACAAACCGGAAAATATGCAAATTTATACACAGTAGCGCGTACGTACGACCGGCCGTGTTTTTCGCTTCCGGTTTGCTGCGATGCGACGCCATGTCGCTGTTCGGGCTACATACGAACATATCATTCTGTTCATTTATCTGGCCGTTTGGTTTGCGTGCATCCCCCATTTGTTTGTTTGTTTAATTGTCAGTCTGTCCGATGGTGTGTTCTTTGTCTACTCCGTGCGCTGATGTGCAGGGATGCTGGATGGAAATTATAAAATCCCTATGTTTTCATTACTAAACTGGGATATAAGTTTCTGTAACCGATATCAAAAACATGTGTGTTTATGTTCTGATAGTCATTTTATTATTAAGTATATTTTCCTTGACACTTAACACACTTGTTCCAATGGTCCCCCAATTTGTGGAGGCCATCCCCGTAGTGGTTTTTCACGTTACGCTACGACGCTAAATCAGCGGGTAATCGGGTTTGGTTCACTCTTATTGTTATGAAATAGAATCATGGTCCAGAGTCATCCACGCACAAAATCCGTTTTCTTTATCTTTATTTGATCAAATTTGATTTTTGTTTGATTACTGGTTAATGTACAATGGGTGCTGCACACAACATTTTAGCTAAAATATGATTCGCAGTCAAAACTGAAAAATGTAAACTCCCCTTGGCCAATCGACGATCTCAGCGAACCAGTTGTACGTAGTTCGGAAGGATTGTGAGGAATTTTTTGACATTCTAAACATTCTGGTTAATCATTCCGTTTTTTTCATATTAGAATAAACGAAAAATTTTTGCCGGAAAACACTCGTAGGAAGCAGTGCGAAAAACATAGATAGAGCTAAAAATATATCCAAATAAATTGCGCCAATCTGGCAACACGCTTGTTTACTTATTTTTGCCAACACTACCAATTCTGACCGCCATTCTGACCAGCCGTTTTTAAGCATCCCAAATGTTTGTTTGGACGGTTGGTCGGTCGCGCGTTCATGCAAATTTCCCACTTTTTATCATCATTCCTTCTCACTTTTTGGCAATATTTTTGCCGGTGTGTTTGCATTTGTTCTTGGCGAAACTTTTCGGTTAGTGAGTAGGCAACGGGATCAGAGTTTTTTTGTGTTTGTTGATAATAATTGAATTTGTATTCGCATTCGTATTTTTGTGTTGGCGCGCTGGCGCGTGTGTCCCTTTTGTTGTCCCGCTGCGTTGTTGTTTCTACGTTTTTACGGCAGCGCGTCTGTATGCATTCGTGTTTGTACATGTGTGCGTGGGTGTGTGTTTGGGCATTGTTCGCAATAGAATTTGTAATTCTGTCCATAACCGGAAGCGGAAATTGCATTCCCTTTATTGGTTTTATAATTCAATTTGCTGCGCTGATTGAAGGTCTGCCTCATTCTCACCAGTCCGTTTGCGTTCCCTTTCTCCCACTATTTCAGCCTGCTCCGCACTAGATAATTTATCATATTTTTGCTGCAAGCACTTTCCAGCCGGCACACTTTAATGCCAAAATGTTGCAATTTAAACGCTCACGCCCGTCGCTGGCAGTGCCGTATCGCCGCAATTTATCCGCTCACCTTTCACACATGACATTCGCACATCCGTATGCGCTGCCGTTGCGCGAATGCGCCATTAAAGTTTTATGTAAATCGCTTTACGTGCGTTACAATCGGGCTGGCAACCAAAACGCTCGCTTCGTTAAAACAGAATAACACATCAAGTGTCAAAGTGACAACTTGGTATTTACACTGTGCCGCAAGTAACGGCCCGAGTATGAGTAGTCCTCTTGCTGCCGCAAACGGCGCGCCCCCTGCTTCTTTCGCATTCCTCTACGGTACGCACGATGCGGCAACACATTTGCATAAAGAGACGTGCGTGGCATTTTTTGCGCGACTTTCAACTTTAATAAAACGATCAAGATTTTCCTTGTAGAAATTTACGACACACATTCGCAGATTAACTGCTTAACATAAGCACAACGGAGGACGTAAACACACGCGTTGGTTCCGACAGCGGATTTTTGGAAACATGGCGAATTTACCAGCGACAAAAGTGATCTATTAAAGCGTTGCGAAAATGTATTCGACCCTTTGTGGGTGCTTGTGGACGAGACAGTGGTGAGGTGGACCAGTGACATGCTTAGTAGCAGAAGGGTTCACTCCAGCCTAGGCTCGTGCTCGGAGAGGAGGTTAACCACAAGGGGCACACCTCAGGGGGGCGTCTTTTCGCCTCTGCTGTGGCTGCTTGTGATCAACAGTATCCTCGAGATCTTCGAATCCAGGAGGCTACGTGTGGTAGCATATGCAGACGATATCACTATCCTGATCCCTGGAAAATTTCTGTCCACCATCAGTGATCTCATGGAGTCTGCTTTAGGAGAACTATCTAGGTGGGCAGAGCAGAACGGTCTAGGAGTTAACCCCTCAAAGACGGTTATGGTACTGTTCACCCGGAGATACAAAATACCTGAGTTTAGGCTGCCGAAACTTAGCGGCATCACTATCACCCTCTCACCCGAGGTGAAATACCTTGGCACCACACTCGACTCCAAGCTTTCTTGGAGACGTAACGTGGAAGAGCGGGTGAAGAAGAGCTTGAATGCCTTCTACGTTTGTCAGAAGACCTTCGGGAAAAAGTGGGGATTGCGGCCGAGCATTGTCCACTGGATGTATACAGCGATCATTCGGCCGATCTTATGTTACGGAGCCATTGTCTGGTGGCCGGCCACGGACACCAGGTCCTTGACGACGCAACTGACGAAGGTGCAGAGACTGGCGGCTATGGGAATAGCAGGAACCGTCAAAAGCACCCCCCAGGCAGGCCTAGAGATGATTCTACATCTCCACCCAATAGAGCAGTTCATTAAGTGCTGTGCCGCAAAAGGCGCTCTCAGAATGAGAGAGGCCAACCTGTGGAAAGAGCACGCTTATGGACACTCTGGGATTTTAAGGTCATTTATGAGGCCAGGTACAGAACAGCAATTCGATTCCTGTACGGACTATCTGATTCCACACCTGGATTTTGTTTCGCGCGCACTCACCTCCTTTCCCTCAAGGGAAGAATGGGGACTTACAAGTGTGACAAGAGACGCCTCCATCACCATCTTCACAGACGGTTCTAAGATGGAGGAAGGTACAGGAGCTGGTCTCCACTCAGATGAACTGGGGGTACAACGGTCTTTCAGACTCCCGGACCTCTGTAGCATCTTTCAGGCGGAGATTTATGCAATCTGGAAAGCTGCTGAACTAATCCGCGACAGCGGATTACCACCCACGGATGTCACAATCTGTGTGGATAGTCAGGCAGCTCTTAAAGCGCTTGAATCAGCCACTGTGAAATCGAAGGTAGTGCAGAGTTGTCGCACTGCACTTCGAGGCATCGGGCATCACCGAGTCACTCTCTGCTGGGTTCCGGGCCACTCTGGAGTGGCAGGAAACGAGACAGCGGATGAGATGGCAAGAAAGGGGGTCGCCCTGCCTCTCACCGAAGTGGATAACTCTGTGCTCCCTCCGATATCTGCCCTGTAATTGCGTATTGACAGGTTGAGCAAAAGTTACATCGAGTCCTCATGGCGGAGCAGAACTGATTGCAGTACCTGCCGGGCAATATGGCCTTCCCTTTCCGTGAGGAAAACACGATATGTACTGTCCCTGAGTCGAACCTCTATTAGGCAGCTTGTTGGAGTCATCACTGGGCACTGCGCCATTGGATCCATGCTTGTCAAATGGTGCCTCTCCTCCAGTGATGTCTGCAGAAGCTGTGGAGATGAGGAAGAAGTGGAAACGATCCAACACTATCTGTGCCACTGCCCGGCTCTGCAGGAACGCCGTCTCCGTACCTTGGGGTCAAGGTTCCTGTCAGACTTGGCCTGCGCAGCAATGGTTGAAATTTCGGATCTACTCTCCTTCATCAAGAGGTCGAATTGGTTTGCCCCGAACTGAGAGCCACTGGCTAGCTCCAGAATTTTCTAAGAAGGGATTCACAATGGGCCATTTTGGCCTCCGAGTGGAAGTGCTGCCCTTGGGACGCACACACCCTTCCCTACCTAACCTAACCTTGTGGGTGCTTTAATATCCAGCGATGTAGGTCGTAGTTGATCAAGTTGAGAATGCTCCTCATGCCGTCATAGATTTCTCCTACTTCCGTACTACGTACAGCACTTCTTTAAGGCTCTTCGCTGAAGCATCTGTAAAGAGATGTCATTCATCAACAACGTAGGTGTAACCGATGTTGTCAAACAGTCTTTCAATGTGAGCCGCGTATTCAAGATCGGTCATCCACTTTAAAGCATTTATTAAAAGAAAGCTCATGCTTGCGCTTTCGCCAAGAATTATCCGAAAACCTCGTGAAAACAATCACCACAGCTGCAGGCGGGGCTCCAATATCTCGGTACTTCTCTGCGATGTATTCATGTCTTGCGCTATATCGTCAAATTGTGCAAACAAACGGACCGGTAAGCGAAAATTTCGTATATTTCTTTCTTATTTTCGTGGGATTGCAATGAAGAGGAAGTTCATAACAGAGAAGAATGTGACAGGGATTCAGTAGCGTCCGTAGAATCGATGAACTTCATAGTGTATGAACACAGTGCACTGAAAGCACTGAGAAATCGTCTAAATCAAGGGTGAGCAACCTTTTTAATCAACGGGCCAATTTAAACTGTAAAATTTTTTGGCGGGCCGCACATAAAGTAACACATATTAATAATTAACAAAACTTTATTTATAATAAACATTAGAACAAAATCGAAAAAATTAATTCAATTTTAGAAATGCTTGGCGGGCCGCATAAACATGTTTAACGGGCCGCGTGTTGCTCATCCCTGGTCTAAATTAATACAGTGCAGGGGCATAGCTAGAACTTGGTCATGGGGGGAAAGTTTAAAAAAAATTGTATTTGCCAATTTAATATTATATGCTTTCTAAAGTAAACTGCACTTTTCAAAGAGGCCTTTTTGTGGTGGTGCCACCCATATGTGACTTGGTGCAATTAAATTTTCATCAAATTTGGTTCGAAGTAAAAGTATGTTTTTCTCACTGGTACAAAAATTCTATTATAATTTGCAAAAAAAAATATTAAGTTTTGCTTTAAAGTTGGTAGAACTTTAACCGAATCACACACACTCTGCGATATGGTAGTTTTTTTTGCTTGGTTTACCTTGTATGTTACATGCATATTTTGCTCTCTCTTTCGCATAGAAAATCATATTTGTTTTCGCAATGACAATAACAGCGATGCCAATACTTATTAGATTGTAAATTTGGTTACTATTACGTAAACCTTTTACACGCTTACGCTTTTACATTTCACAAATAAAGAAAAACGCGGGCGAAGCGGTTGATTTGCTGGTATTTCAATTGCTCGCCAAAGAGCTTTTGCCAAGAAACATTGAATTTGAATATGTATGGACTCCAAAAGACGAACTGCAGTTGGAACTCTGCTTTTTTGATTTATTGCAATCAGTTTTACTATAAGTCCACCAATTTCCTGGTTTTAATTTATTTTGCACCTTAAACTTTTCAAAAGTAGTTACAAATGTACAAATGGAGAAATGCTTTAAGCGACAAGATGTGATTGTTTTTTGTTTTATAAATAAATAATTAAACGCATCTTTATAAAAAAAATTTGGTAGTTTTGGTAATTTTTTTTTAGAAATTTCGTAATTTTTTTTCCGTTTGGTTGTGGCAACGCTGACAGCAATGTGCTAACGCACACTCGCTGCAGCGAGCACAACCAAAGAGCGCAACACAGATAAGTAGAACTACGCTCTCATTTACAAAGCAACGCTCTCACCACATATTTGATCTATGAAAGCAGAGCGCGGGTCCTAATGTTAGAACCCGCCATACAAAATGTTTGCTTGTATGACATGCGCATTCTGTATGTTTATTTTCTTTGCTGCTAGGTATCTGCTCGCCGGTTTGGAGTGCACGGTAACGCCGGTAACTGACTTCCTACTGGATATTAGGAGTGCCTCCGTCTTCTGTTCCGCGAGCTGCAGTCCAGCCGAGGACAGCCAGTCCTGTACCAGTTTGACGGTGCTGCAGGTCACCTAGACATCGCTAAGGAACTTTCTAGTTACCACCTCTGCAATGTCATCCACAAAGCCCACAATTTTGGCGTTTCTTGATACCGGCAGTCACAGCACCCCGTCGTACCGATTCCTTTGGAACACCCCCGGTGACTAACTATACATATGTCGCTGTGTGTGTATGGGAGATGAGCCGTCGTCGGTGGTCTTAACACATTTAATAGTACTTATTCCCTTAATTTTTCATTTTTATTTAATTTAATCAACAGAATTATTTTTAGGGATTCAGAAGACAAATTAAATCGTAGGTCCGTTAACACTAATTTAAGTGCAGAAAATCCTCTTTCAACACTTACTTGAGTAGCGGGCACGCTGTTTATAACCTTTGCCAATTGGTACAGGTGAGGAAGTGCATATTTTCTTTCTTCCCAATACTCCATTATATCGATATCTATACCAATTGGCTTGAGATTGCAATGCGTAATTTCTGTTATTGCCTTTTATCTGATTCGTCGTTTGAAGTAACTTCTCTATTGTTTAAGAAAGAACTCAGTAACGAAGAAGTATTTTCAGATACGTCGATTTGACAGTCAGGTGTCACATCTGGCGCTGTCCACATCTGTTAATTTTTTTAGAACCGTCTTTCGTTTCTGCAAAGCAACGTGTTCAAACTAATTAACCTTCCGCTGTGAGATGAAACATTTAAGGGAAATCGAATTTTGTGTTTTTGGCTTTAGCTACAATTTAGGGTCAATCGCACCTGAATTTTACTTACTTTTTGTGTGACCATATGAATTTGTCGAATGTGCCGCTTTAAATGGTTTCTAACCATCATTAACTGAATGGGGTCTTTCGCCAAGATCTTTCGCAGTCGAGGGTCCAAATATATCGCCGAAACAATATTTTAATTTTCTAATAAAATGCTTTCCCTTTTTTCTAAAAATTCCGCAAGCAAACTGCTTTTATCACTTTGCATTGCCTTTATCGTCAATTTTATTTCGAGCCAAAGTTTGTAAAAGTCGCTGAAGTGCAGCTGCTCTTCTTGAAGCTTTTGCGTAGCAACGTAAACAGGTTCTAATACCTTTAAGAGTGGACTTATCTCATTCCATTCAATTGACTCAAAAGTAACATCTTCAAAATGCTCTTCGCAGAAAGATTTTAAATTGACAAACGTCTTCAGCATGGTGTATGTCGAATTCCACCGTGTTGGTACGTCTACCTCTGGCTGTGGTTGTTTCAATCAATGATGCACAAACGCATGCAAAAGTTATTATTCTTCCAGAAAACCGAATTGTCAAGTCAGGTCTTGTTGAGTCGATCAAGAAAATAAATGCATTTCGATCGTCAATAAATATTTCATATACATATACATATACAATTTCAGCTTTTCGCCAGCGCAACAACAACAACAACAGCGTTCGTCTTCACATCGCAATCATTCCACGCCACAGCAATGTGCTAACGCACACTCGCTGCAGCGAGCACAACCAAAGAGCGCAACACAGATAGAACTACGCTCTCACTTACAAAGCAACGCTCCAGTGCTGCCGTTTTGAATTTTTCTTCAGTAGTATAAATTTTAATTTTTGGGTAGTATTTATCGACTTTTAGTAGTACACATGCATATTTTCTTAACAGTGTCAAAAATCGCAAGGATTTATCAACTACTAAATCAGATACTAAGTCTCAAAAACCATAACAATTTGATTTATACAAAAGTGAAAGAAACAATGTAATTCAGTTACAAAAATGTATATAAACAAATTTTATATGTTTTTTTTATATAGGTACTAATAGTAATTTTTTGGTGGCTCCCATTTTTCCGCAAAATATTCCCCTAATAAACTTTTTGAAGGTAAATCGAGTGGAGAGTAGCGTTTAGTAAAGAGTTTCTTTTCTAATCTTTAATTAAATTTACTTCGGACTACTATGCGGAAACGCAATTACAGTACCAATAGGAGCGGAAACATATACCCCGTTTATACAACAGTTCAAGTCGCTTTCAGTCAATACGCATCGACTCAATACAGGTGATGTACACTAAGTTTTTTGAGCATTTTCAACTAAAAAAAAGCAACACTAACAGGTAATTTTCATTTATACCTCAAAAAATAGGAAAAACGAAAATATAAAAGCATACTTTTCAAACCTTCTGCAGTCAATTCGCTTCTGAAAACAATGTATAAACACCTGGCTCGAAAGCGTAGCGAGTCAATGCGATATAAATTCATTAATACCGTTGTTTTTGGAAACTTGACTCAAGTTCCAAATTTAGCAATGCTATCCATTCGACGTCCAATTGACCACTTTATTGTCTTTATCAAATTTTAAAAGATTCTTACAAGAATATGCAAAAATATTAAGTTATTTTGTTTTTAAATACAATAAAATTACTCTATTATTTTACGATTTTCATTTTTGGGTATCGCATCCGTTGCGCCGTTTCCAAAGTTTAACACTTTATCAAAAGCTATTGTACGAACAGCATTTGGCAACATAAAAATGGTGCAATTGTCACTTTAGTCGCACAACGGTAACTTTACGACGAGCTCATTTGCTTGATTGCAAAAAATTCAGCAAAAAGTGAAGCATACGGAAACACATTTGTTAGAAATAAAAAACGGCAACGTTGCATAGTGATTCGTTCCATAGACAAAATTCAAAAAATTTATGGTCTCAGAATTTAACGATTTTGATGTCATTTGAAAGAAAAAACTCCAACTAAGAAAACCCCAAAAAATCTGTGCAAAAAAATCAATTAGTGTCCGTGCAAAAGCGGCTCAAAGTTGAAACTTTTTTCACAAAAAAATTGAAACTCATATTTTCTGTTTTTTAGTCTATTGAGTACAAAAAATTTTTAAAATAATTGGTTGGCACGAAGTTGCTTAACCTTTCAATATAGAATAAGAAATGATGTGGCCATTTTCGCTTTTAATGTTTTCCCAAAATTTGCAAAGCGTAGGCTGTTACTTCACTTTTAATTCAAAATATTTTTCTAAGTTAAAAATCTGAAAATTGGCAAAACTTAGACGAAAATATCTAAAAAGTATGTGAAAGTATGTTCCTGGATTTTTTTTTGTTTTGAGAAGCATTCTTTCTCGGTCGGATAATGTAATTATATCCTCCGATATCTTCCGATCTCAGAAAATAATTCAATTTGAAAAGTGGTCTAAACACGTATTTTTCGACAAAATTAATTTTTTTTATGCCTAAAAGTATGCAATTAGCACGAAAAATGATAAAATCTGCAAAAATGCAAAACATACATCTGTTATTATCGTTTTTATTGCAAAACCAGAGGGTCCCGATACAATTTCTGTTACTCTTTGGAATAATCAATGTTGACGTTACCGATTAAATGTATAATCTGAAAAATCTAGCCAACACATTTGGTGCTATAGCTTTCCAAAAATGACGAAATTTTATTTTATTTATTGCAAAATTAAGCCTCAGGCATTGCCAAACTACAAAAGTTTAAGAAAAACCAAATGGAGATTTCAATTCAGCAGACCATGATTAACTAGTATACCAAATTTTATGAAGAAGGGACCACTCCTTCTAATTTTGTCCCGCGGTTGTATGGAGTCGAATCACTGTGCGTTGGTTTAAATTTCGTGCTTTGGCAATGTTCAGTTCGGTAACATATTTGTATATTCTTTTCGAGTAGCCTTACTTAAAATATGAAAATTAAATTGCTAAAACTTATATTTCAGAAAATAGTAGTACAATCGGCCTGTGGGTAGTACGGTAGTACAGATGATGAAATAGTAGTAAAATACTACTATAGTAGTACGTTCGGCAGCACTGCAACGCTCTCACCACATATTTGATCTATGAAAGCAGAGCGCGGGTTCTAACTTAGAACCCGCCATAAAAAATGTTTGCTTGTATGACATGCGCATTCTGTATGTTTATTTTCTTTGCTATTATCATGTAATAAATATTTTTGAGTTGCATAATAACTCTTATAAGTAACAAGTATATTTTTCGTTGTCGATAATTATTATTTCGGAATTTTTGTTTTTTACAATGCTTCATAACTTTTATTTATGACTTTTTCATTTACGTTACCGATAACTACTATTTTGGGAATTTTTTTTTTACCTTTCATAACTTTTATTTATGATTTTTTTTTATTTACGTTGCAGATGAAAAACAATTTTACGTTGAATTACTACATTTTGGATATGAATTGATTTTTAATTTTTTTAAATTGACAAACGCAAATTAACTGCAGAAACCTAATTTCCACCAACAACTAAACAATTAAAAATCAATTTATACTCAAAATGTGGTAAGGCAACGTAAACAAAATTCTTTCATCGGGCAACTATAACATATAGCTGCCATAGAAACGATCGCTCAAAAATGTGTTGCATTGCGATTTGAACAAAAGGGCTAAACTTGTAACGGACGTTTACATTTGAAACTGAACTAAGCATGCTTCGAAATGCTATTGCTATGCTGTAACTATGGTTACAGATTTGCCACAGGAATTTCAAACTGCGATGGTAAAAATTTAGTTTTTTGAAACTTTTGAACGTATCGGTTGACAATTTTCATAGTTGAAGTGTAAATGGCAGATGAAAAAAAAGAATTCAAAGTTCTAAGTGCATCGTCGTTATGTCGGTAAGCGTTTTTTATTATTAATATATTTTATTATTTATTATTCTTTTTTATTGTAGGAAGCTACAAAGAATTTAACGCAGGAATTAACAATTCATTTTATTAACAATTTGCTTAAAAATTATTAGTTATTTGAACATTTATTACATTTGGTTTGCACCATGCTGTGCTTACCGCATACTGGTTTCTAGCTTTCTAGCTGGTTGGTAGCTTTCTTGTTCAAATTTGGGTATGTGATGTGGAATTACCTAAAAATCTTAAATACACAATTTTGTGAGAATATCTTTGAAAATTCACTTTTTACTCTTTTTTTTAATTTCTATTAATTTTTTTGTTGTTTGTTATGTGTATGAACAATCGTTATTTTTAATGTAAGGCTGCATGATACACAATATTTTTGGTTTATTGCTCCGTACCGTAAATAAAGAATGAGGTTGGTTTCCCAACTCGGGAAGACGCCACATACAGTGTACCACTAAAGTCTTCGTACAGCACCTGGTCCAGAACTAATTACACAGTACAACAATTTCGAACTTTTTCTGTGCAACAGAGTAACGACCATATACTTCTGAAAGAGGACATCATACTGATCATTTTTGCCGAACAAAGTAATAGTCCAGCACGTCTGAGTTTTTTGTAATTTGCACATAAAGGTTAAAGGGGTCCCTATAGACTTTTACACGGAAAGTATAAAAACTTGAAAAGCTACAGCTTTGATGTCTGGGACAAAGTTGCTTGCATTAAAAGTGTGAATATTTTTTGGGTACATATGAACCCCCCTCCCCCTTCTCTTACCCCCCTTTTTCATATTTTTCGGAAAAATTTTTCATAAAAAGCTTGTATTGAGTAAAATATTGAAAAAAATACCATATTGTCTTTTGGGAAAATATTCTTCATTAAAAAATAGGGGGGGTCTTCAAACACCAAAACTTTCTCAAAACTCCCCCCAACAAAATAAAAAGCCTTAAACACGAAACCTTCATTTAATATTTTTTTCATAAATTGCTAGCTCTGCTTGAGATGTTGAGAAAAATGTTGAATATTAAAAAAAATATATATTTTCCATTGGAAAATAGTTCTTCTAACCTAGGGGAACCTTAAAAAGTCCGCTCTTAATAAAATAAACAATTTTTATGATTTCAAAAAAGACTTTATTAAGTTCATGGATATTTCGCTTTACGGGAATGCTTAGATGGATCAATATTGCGATTCAAATTCCAAACGTACTCTGCGAGCATTGTACAGTTGGATGTACCTTTATACCTTTCTTCAAGAAGTTTAATTTCTTGATGAAATCTTTCACCGTGCTCATCAGAAACAGCCCCATGATTTTCTTTAAAAAAGAGACATTTTCACATTGATATGATGAAAAGCAATAAGCATGCTCTCAATGTTCTCTTTATATGTAATTGGTTGCTCTTTGATTTCCTAAAAATTCATTAATCACTGATTTCATAAAATCGCTTGCCATAAAATTGCTCGTCATTTAACATTTTTCTTATATCTGGGCCCACAAGCAACCCTGTAAATGAAATATACATCTGTCACAAAATAAACAAACATAATAACTTAATTCCATCGGACATTACCTTCTTTAATTTTTGAGGTAGTTTAGGAAAAATTTCCCCGAGTCGTTTAAATGCTGCTAGACACTCAAGTGTCTAGACTTTTGATACAATTGTTTACTATGCCCAGTTTTATATGAAGGGGCGGAAGAATAATTTTTTCTTTTGCAACAATTGGATCTCGAATTACATTTGATTGCCTAATAACTGCTTGACGACGTTGCTTAAGGGGCCCGAACACTGTAAACTGCGATTTTTCATATGTTTTTTATTTTATTTATTAAAAAAAAACCGACGTTCCGATTTACATGAAACTTTACACATATGTTAATAAATGTCTAGATTATCGAAAAAAAATTTTTTTTTTTTTTTGGCGGCCATGTTTGTATTCTGTAGCTGATCCAAAATGTCGTCTTTTTAAAATGACCCTTGTCGCGTTGACAGCAAATCAGCATAACGAAGCCTCCTAGAGCAAAAAACAAAAAAGATTCTTGAAATATACATTACTGGCTACTGTTTGACGTAGGGGATTTTAAAAATATTGATTAGAAAAAAAATGGCGGCTGTTTGAAGAAAAAGTTTTTTTTTTCGCGTAAAATTTTGCACTAAATTATTTATAAAAAAAAAAGTTTGGCATATATCGAAAAACGGCTATGTCGAGCAGAAGCGACACTATTCCCGAATAGAATGCAATTTGAATCAGGTCGATCGGATAAAAACTTTTTCAGTTATGCTGTCAACGCGACAAGGGTCATTTTAAAAAGACGACATTTTGGATCAGCTACAGAATACAAACATGGCCGCCAAAAAAAAAAAAAATTTTTTTTCGATAACCTAAACATTTATTAACATATGTGTAAAGTTTCATGTAAATCGGAACGTCCGTTTTTTTTTAATAAATAAAATAAAAAACATATGAAAAATCGCAGTTTACAGTGTTCGGGCCCCTTAAAGCATTTTATGTGGTAGTGGCTTTGGAAAATATATTTTTTTTTAATATTCAACATTTTTCTCAACATCTCAAGCAGAGCTAGCAATTTATGAAAAAAATATTAAATGAAGGTTTCGTGTTTAAGGCTTTTTATTTTGTTGGGGCGTGTTTTGAGAAAGTTTTGGTGTTTGAAGACCCCCCCTATTTTTTAATGAAGAATATTTTCCCAAAAGACAATATGGTATTTTTTTCAATATTTTACTCAATACAAGCTTTTTATGAACAATTTTTCCGAAAAACATGAAAAAGGGGGTTAAGGAAAGGGGGAGGGGGGTTCATGTGTACCCAAAAAATATTCACACTTTTAATGCAAACAACTTTGTCCCGGACATCAAAGCTCTAGCTCTTCAAGTTTTTATACTTTCCGTGTAAAAGTCTATAGGGACCCCTTTAACCTTTATGTGCAAATTACAAAAAACTCAGACGTGCTGGACTATTACTTTGTTCGGCAAAAATGATCAGTATGATGTCCTCTTTCAGAAATATATGGTCGTTACTCTGTTGCAGAAATGCTGTTGTACAGTGTTATTAAAAGAACTAAATATTTGTAGGAATTTTTAAAAAGTGTCGATGCAGATCTGTTTATTTGGCATTTATTTTTAATACAACAACAAAAACTAATATATTTTATTAAATAGTTTAAAAGTTTACAACCAAAAACAAAAAAAAGTCGCTTATTTACTTCCACTAAAGTCTTCGTACACTTAAGCTATGTCTGTGCATTTGTCTTCGTACACTTACGAAATTAATTAACTATGAATTATGAAAACCTATAAAATGTTTTATTAATATTTAGTTGGATACCCCTTGTTTTTAATGACGGCCTTAAGGCGATCTGGCTTCGACTTTACAAGTTTTTGTGTATAGTTTGCGTCGATTTTCGCCCATTCCTCCTGTAGAGCCTGTTGTAGCTGAGGTTTTGACGAAATATGATGAGTCCTTATCTTTTTTTCAAGCATATTCCACATGTGCTCAATAGGATTGAGGTCTGGCTGATTGAGGCCATATGGTTAGGGTCGTTATCTTGCTGGAAGTAAAATTTCTCAGATACACCAAACTTTTCCGCACTTGGCTTCAAATTTCTCTTGAGAATGTCAATGTATGCGCGATGATGATGACCCCTTCAATTATTTCCAACCCTACAAGGAATGCCTAACCGAAACTCCAGAAAAAAGCTCAAAATTTGTCTAAAAACTAACACATGCATAAAAATTTCCCAAATATCACTAACACATACAAATCTGCATTTCACATTTTGGGATTTTATCCAATAAGTGGGAATGAAACGATATATTCGCCTTAGTACCTTCCATATATTCTCAATAGGAAAGAATGAGATAGCGATATGAACGTGGCGCGCGCCACTTGATTTATGCGCGAAATGTTGTAGTGCTACAGAATTTACTTGAAAAAAGTAATTGCTATGGCCGAAGTAACCGAGTAGTATTCTCAAGTTATACGAAGTATTCGCAAGTTATACGGATTAATTTCCACGAATATCCCATATATGCACTGAGATTATATTTAAAAATCTAAAATTTGAATATGTAAATATTAAAAGCCTTTAAATGCTATTTGCGGTAATTCCTTAAAATGTGGAATGAGAAAGTGGGTACTGACTTCTTTCAGACAGTAAGTATCCACATCTCTATGAATCCAAAAATAAAGAATTACAATTTTGCGCGTGAAAGAAAGTGGAGTGAATTGTAAAGTGAAAGTGAATTTTAAAGGAAAAAGAAAGCAGATACCAGCCCAAAGGATTAATTAAAGATAAGTATAATATTTATAAGTAATATATATATAAATAAAGTGATAGTGATAGTGAAATTTCAATAATAAAAATGAAAAGAAGAAATATAGAAAACTGCATGAGCAAGGAGAAAAAGCGGTTGGAATCAATAGCAACACGATTCCAGCAGCTTGATGAACTTGCTCATGCACATGCAGAGGAATGTGTGGAGAATATAAATTCTAGTGCGCATGCGTCCAGTGATATTCAGGAGGAGTTAGCCGGTTGTGTGTCTGGTAGTAGCGTTTCCGATCTTGAGAGTTTGGCTGGTTGTGTACCCAGTGAAAGTGGAGATACGCAAGATAGGGGTGAGGAAATAAAATTGTGGGCTATTAGGAATAACATTTCGCAAAACGCTTTGGACGATTTGCTGAAAACTTTGCGTAGAATAGGTGTAAGTGGCTTGCCACTTACTGCAAAGACTCTGTTAAGAACAGAGAGAAAAAAAGTAGAAATTAGGTCCATTCCAAATGGAGATTTTATTTACATGGGAATTCAAAATCATTTTCTTTTAAGCTCTTGCGATTTTTTAAATGAAGAAAGCTTAATTCGTCTTGATATCGGTATTGATGGCCTTAAGTTATTTAATAGCTCCAACCGTGTTTTGTGGCCAATTCTGGGAGCTTTAGTTGATTTTCCAAAGGTGCCTCCATTTGTTATTGCTTGTTTCTCTGGCTTTAAAAAGCCACATGATATTGACGACTTTATGAGGGATTTTTGTGAGGAAGTGGTATTTTTAAAGGAAAATGGTTTAAAAATTGGTTCAAACCAAGTTATTAAGCGTTTTGAAGTACGTCTTTTAACTTGCGACTCACCAGCAAGAGCTTTCGTAACAGGTGTTCAATCCCATAATGGGAAAAATGGTTGTCCAAAATGCTGTCAGGAAGGGAGGTATATGGAGCGAAGAGTGTGTTTCTCTAAAGAAGTAGGTATGTTGAGGACGAACGATTCATTTCAATTGAGACTTGATAAGTCTCATCATAGCTTACAATTCAAAGTGCAAAAAAGCGTGGTAGAATCTGCTGGGTTTGGAATGGTTTCTCAATTTCCATTAGATAGCATGCATTTGGTAGATTTAGGTGTTGTTAAAAAGTTAATAAAGTTATTTATTAAAAAAGCTGATGTAAGAAAAATTAATAAGAAAATTGAGTTTCTTGCCGATTTTGTTCCAACAGAATTTGTTCGAGTGTCTAGGAGTTTAAATGAAATAAGCAATTGGAAAGCAACAGAATTTAGGCAATTTTTGTTATATACTGGCATATTTATTTTAAAGAATTGCATTGATAGCGATTCATACTATAATTTTTTACTGTTGCATGCTAGTATTAGACTTCTCTCCAGTGAAAGGTCGTATAGAATAGAGGCTAATGTTGCTCAAAAAATGTTAGAGGATTTCGTTTCAAACTTTGGTGCAATGTACGGTGACGAATTAGTTAGTTTTAACGTACATGGTTTGCTTCACTTGTCTGACTGCGTAAAGCAATATGGGCCCCTCGATACATTTTCTGCTTACAAATTCGAGAATTACATGCAATACTTAAAAAAAATTGTTAAAAAACCTAATAAAATTTTGCAGCAGCTTCACTTGAGAGTTAACGAAAGGCAAGAATGTGATTTAAATTTGCAAATGATTTCGAAACTAGGATCATTTATTATAGATGAAAGAAAAGAAAAGGATAGTTATTGCTTCTCTGAAAAGTTTGGCCCAATTAAAGTTGTGGGACGTTTGAGAGCCTCAGAGCCTAATATCTTTGTTTGTAAGGCCTTTCAAGTGAAGGAAAACTTTTTTATAGAACCCATTGAATCATTTTCTGGACTAGGTATTATTCTTGCAAGCCAACTTAGTAATGAAACGGTAGAAGTTAGCAGGTCTGAAATTACATATAAGTATTTTAGTGTGCCTTATTTAGACAAATTTATTCTAGTTCCATTTCTTCATCATCTTTTCCATGCATTTTGTAACTAGTTGTAATATTCTCCACACATTCCTTTTTTCAGAAGCAGCTATAAGCTCATAATTTTGAAATAACATCAAATCTAATTTTTATTTTTTAAATGGATTCTTTCAGAAACTATATTTTTGAAGAAAGCGAAAATTCTATCATGGACATGTCCATGAAGTCTGACAATACCAGTAAGTAAAGTAATTTAATTTTTAATTTAAAGTTCCTTTCAATATATTTTCTTTTTCAAGTTCTACCAAACAAACCTAATCCCGATTTTAAAGAGGAAGTGCTGGGTCTGTTAAAGCAGCTAGTTAATAAGACAACAGTCCTCGAGAAGAAAATAGAAAAAATTGAAAATGAGGTAAGACGAAAATAATAAACTATATTTCTATATGACATAATAACTTTTTTTATTTAGATGGTCCGCAAAGCAGACAGCATGGCACACACAAAAGTGCTGTGCGAATGCAAAGTGTCGCTGAAGAAAATAGAATCTGCTGTTTGCCGAATGACAGGAGAAAAAGTAGACAAAACTGTAGATGACATTGCTAGCGTATTACCCTTCACCTCCATCGTCGCAGTTCTTGACATGGAGGAAAAACTAAAGCAAGAAGAATACCTTCAAGGAATGGTAAGTTTTAGTTTCACTACCATTGTTTCTATTTTATTAATCTTTTACTCTTTTATTAGACTGCATACGTCTACAAGCTAAAAGGCCCTTCAGACGACGTGGACGCAGTCATTCGGAAATTATTCCACGATCGGGTACTTGCCGATTTCAACTGGGAGGGCAGGTGGGGCAAGCGCTCATTGGCGGATTTGCTAGTGGTGGAGCGAATATTATGTGGTAAAATCTTAGCATTATTTTAAAATTGCTTTAAATTACATTTATTCGTTATATTTAGATGTTTTCCAAAGCTTTGGCCGGCACCAATTCGAAAAAGCCGTCCGAAAAGCCGTTGAGTTGAGCCACAATCGTTTCAAGCAACGCAAATATCAGGGAACCAAAGCCAGCCTGCCCCCCCAGTAGAAATATTTTGTATGTCATGTCATTTTGTCCTGTCAATTCTTATCTAGTCTTTTTTATTATTCATATATTTATCTTTATGTTTTTCTTAAATATTAATGTTATGTTCGTTATCTTCCTATCACTGTAGAACAGTGCAATATTATTTTTATGCAATAAGTTACGTTTGTAGAACAGTGTTTTTGTTAAAGCAAAATTAAAATTAAAAAGCAAAATTAAAAAAACAATAAAATTAATATTATTATAGAATATTTATTTAGTTACATCTGACCGGTTTGTCGGTTAGGCGTAACTGGTTGTTACGGTAGACATACCGATTCGTACGTTATGTCTACCAGATAGGTCTGACCGGTTTGTCGGCTAGGCGTAACTGGTTGTTATGGAAGACATACCGAATCGTACGTTATGTCTACCAGATAGGTCTGACCGGTTTGTCGGCTAGGCGTAACTGGTTGTTACGGTAGACATACCGATTCGTACGTTATGTCTACCAGATATGTCTGACCGGTTTGTCGGTTAGACGTAACTGAATGGTACATGCGAGACTCCATGCGAGTAAGCGAGACAGCTGTACGTTTGCCAAGATTTCGGAGTGCATGCGTTAGAAGGTGATATCAAATCACACGTACACGAAATCAAGTCACACGTACACAAAAGGACTAGTCAGATTTTTCACACGGCTAGAACAAATCTGACTAGAAATATAACCGATATGTTGGTTATGTATACCGGTTATATAACTAGTCATATGACCGGTAGTCTCCTTGTAGGGAAGTTTCCAACGCCGCTTGCAGCCATGCAACCCCATATCATTGCTCCGCCGCCGCCGTGCTTAACAGTGTTGATCGTATTCTTTGGATTGAAAGCTTCTCCCGTCTTTCTCCAGACCTTGAGCCTGCCATTAGAGCCAAAGATATTGTATTTTGACTAATTGGAGAATATAACGTTGTGCCAGAACTCAGGAGATGCATTTTGGTAGTCACGAGCAAAGTCCAAACGCTTTTTGTGATTGATTAATTTTACCAATGGCTTTCAGCGAGGAGTGCGAGACTTAAAACGGGCATCAATCACGGCTTTTCGCACAGTTTCCGGGTGAACTTTTTTTTCTTCGATTGAAGGAACTCTGAGCTTATTTTCGGTGCACTTCTAAACGGATCCGCTGCAATCATACGCTTAATTTGCAGGCGATCTCCTCGTGTGAGAATTGGAGGCCGTCCTGATTTGGACTTATTTTCTACGCGGCCTTCGTATTTAAAACGCCCAATGACCGATTGCACAGTAGAACGGCTGCGGAAAACGAGTTTCTTGTTATACATAACTCGATAATTGATTTACGAAAAATGTGTTTGTTTTTTAACATCAAAGAAAACGCCTTGAAATTCCATATTTTCCGAATTTGAGGTCCAATTGCCGCGGAATTTTAAAACCTAGAGAAATAAATTGCATCGCAAAAGAAGCGGTGTTGATAATGCAACGAGGTGAAAATGATGTCAACCGGTTTATTGGTTTAGAAATTACAATCCCAAACGTGAAAAAAGGGAAAATCCGAAAAAGTGACACGCCCATTTTTTTGCGAAAACGGAAACTAAGTTTTCAAACGGTTTTCAGCGGTCCCTTATTACCCTAGAACTGATGTCAAACCCAGAAAAGCCGACCAAAAATCGAAATTTGTTGCCCTGTGCAATTTTGTTTTAATACATTTTCGAGACTAAAAAAATCGCCTTTTTTTGCATTATGGTTTCCGTATGAAAAACAAATTTTTTTTTCGAAATTTTCCGTTCAAGTACTCGGCGCTGTAGTAAACAATTGTAAATTTTTTGTCTTTTTGATTACAGTTGAGTTGTTGGCATTCAAACGTGGTCACCGCCAGACTCTGCAGAAAAAACGCGCATCAGGACAAGAGCTACAACTTTTACAATTTTCAATATTTTTTCATATTCGTTCACTCTTTTTTTTCGTAAGAATATGTACTATGTATACCTGTGTCAAGGATGGTTTATGAACACATTGTAATAATTAAAGGTCGTTAACAAATTTGTTTAAAAAGTTTTTGTGCACCGGCGACGAGCCCACCTCCGCGACTCCCCCCTAGCAACTTCCCGAGTTGCCACCCTGTCCGTGACAGCTCGGCCTCTCCTGACCTTCATCCCCTAGGATGACTCGCCGCTCGTCTGCTCGTCGTCATCGCTGCCGTTGTCGTCGATGTCTGGGCTGGGGTAACACCAAGGCTTCATGTGGTCGCTCGCCATGATGTTGCAGTAGCGTCTGCGGGAATGCGTGGTATCGGGTAGATCCTCCACGACATATCGGTCGTAATCCAACACTTTGGTCACGATATAAGGCCCCTTATACTTCGGCTCTAGCTTATGTGACTCCCCCGTCGCGGTCGGGACGTGATCGATGACTACCAGTTGACCTTCGTGATACATCTGTGGGCGTTGATGTTGGCGGTCATACTGTTGCTTCCATTTGGCTTTTTCCGTTTCGATTCTCTGAGCTGCTACGTGTTGCCTGGTCTCGTACACCTGTGCGTCGGATTCTGGCTCGTTGTCCTGCAGTGCTTGGATCAGCCGATTGTCACTCACGGCCCGGATATCGAAACTGAAAATCAGATCGGTGGGACTAAACTTCGTCGTTGCGTTCTCCTGGGAGTTCATGCTCCACTGGATCGTAGGAAGCATCATATCCCAGTTACGGACCTCGTCGACGGAACACTTGAGAGCTGTGAGCAGCGTCTTATTCACACGCTCAACTTGTCCGTTCCCGCGCGGTGTTCGGACTGCAGTCTTGATGTGCTGAATGTCATACCGCTCCACAAAGTTCGCAAATTCTCTTGAGGTGTACGCGGTCCCTCGGTCGGTGATGACTCGACGTGGTTGGCCAAAGATACTCATGACCTCGGTCAACATCTGGATCACTGGAGTAGTTTTGGTGTTCCTTACCGCCTTTAGCATTGCATACTTTGGAAACGCGCACACCAATACTATGACATGCACATTGCCCCGTTTGGACTTGGGGAATGGCCCCAAGTGGTCCAAGTGAAGTGTTTGGAATGGGCTGCGTGTCGGACTCGTGCATCTGGCTTTCGGGTTTGCCCCCCTTGACCTTCGCGTAGCAGCATTGAGGACAGGATGCGATGTAGCCCTTCACATATCGTCTCATTCTCGGGAACCAAAAGTCTTTACGAATACCCTGTAGGGTCTTCTCGAGTCCAAAATGTCCGGAGTTATCGTGGCAGGCTCTCGCGATCCTCCATCGTACTGCCCTCGGTATCACCAACTTGCGCTGCCCCTCGACCTTTCGATAGAGGCGTCCCGTGTGCAATTGAAAATCCTGCTTGAGTTGAGCTGCGTTTGGCGAATCTCCACCGCTGAGTGCTTTCACGATTTCCTGCAATTTGCCAATTTCCGTGCCTCATGCTGCTTTATGCACTGAAATATCCACTGCACGCCAGAGTTTTTCACGAGCACGTGCACACGCTTCGATCTACGAAGTGTGAATGGTACTTCTGATGCGTCGCTTAATTTTAGTATTTTTAGCTCGTCTCCAAAGTATATCCTCGTCGTATATAAGTCGTCTCTTATATCTGTGGTAAGCTATGGCACTGAAATTTTTATGGTAGGTAGTAGAGCTGGAATACTATTTCTTTTTTTTTCGGTTTAACTTTCTCCTTCGTCTAGCTTGCGTTAACCCGGTTCGTTGGTTGTGCTCGTATTCACTCGTGTTTCCTTTAGGCAGCTCGTTCCTTAGCTACCACCGTGGAAAGTTCGTTTTCGTCGGAAGCTTACGCAACTCTTCGTCGGTTACGCATGCCCTTTACGTTATGTACGTATATGCTACGGCTGCACATTCACTCGTTCGTTCTTTCGGCGTGCGGCAATCGGTTCGTTGATTGTCGCCGTGCCGATCGTTGCCTGCTGCTGCGCTCTTCGCTCGTTGCCGCTTGCTCAAACCCTATATAACTATTTTATCGCCGCCTACTAACTCCGTTTTGAAATTTCACAATTTCAAATGCGCAATTTAATGGGAAAGTGAACGCGTGGTGACGGTATAGGTGACATGTCCTCAAGACATGAGTCGTCAGCGACCAAACGGCCGACTGGGACGCTGCTCAAAAATATATCTTGATTACCATGTTGTTGAGTGAAATTTACCCAATCAGTAAATATCATTGAACCCACTTAATAAAATTAAATTCACTTTTATTTAATTTTTCCATTAAACCACAATAAAACAGAATAACAATAACAAAGATGTGCAACTGGGCTCGCCAAATTTTTTCCTTAGCTCTGATCGCCGAAATATTTTATGCCAACTACCGCTAATGTTTTCTAAACGAAACGAAACTAACAAAAGTTTAATTGCATCGATTTTGTAGAATAAACATGGCCACTTTATGTATGTAGGCGCTAAGTGTGCTCCACTGGGCCTGAAATTTTAGTTAATTGGACCTAAAAGTCGGAAAATATGAAATTTTAAGGCGTTTTCTTTGATGCTCAAAAACATACCATACAGATTTTTCATAAATCAATTAACGAGTTGGGTGTATAATGAAAGCCGACACATCAATACAACACAGCCAATATACATTCGCATCGAATAATAGCAAAAATGTGCTCTTGTAAATTTCAACACTTTTCAGCCTCCAGATAAGCAAAGTTTTTTAATTTTCCTTCCCTCTTTTGTAGAAGTAAAAAATAAAAAATTTTGAATTGCTCCATGGAAAATTAAAAAAAAACTTTGCATATTTTGAGGGCCTTTGTTTTTTTAAGTAAATCATTGACAAATGGCTCAAAAGTGTTGAAATTGGCATGAGCACATTTTTGGTATTATTTCGATGCTAATGATTATTCCGCCAAAAATGTTGCCTCAGTTGTTTTGCATGATGTTTCTTCTTAAGATATTCATATACTTCATAACTTGATTTATGAAACATCTGTACAATTTTCGCCATCAGAAGAAACACCTTCAAACTCCATATTATCCTTATTACCACGACAATTTGATTAATATCAGAAAAGAAGGCGTGAGATGTTGTAAGTGCAACGATATACAAATTATGTCGATAGGATTATCGGTTCAGAAATTACAATCGAAAACGTGAAAAAGTCGAGGAAAATTCGATAAAATGACACGCCCATTTCTTGTGAAATCTAGAGCTGTTACATAAAAATGGAATATGTTTTTGAAAACAGCGTGGAAAAACGATTCCGATTCATGGAAGAAACATCATGCAACAGACATGCTGTTGTCCAGTGTAATTCAACATAAACAACTGAACGAAAGATTAATTATTTCATTAATAGTTATCACTAAAGTTATCATAGTATTCTGATTACTAGATACGGTGACAGACATAACTTAGTAAATTATTTGTAGTAATTTTTGACAGTTTGAATATCAAAAAATTCCCAAATATAAACAATGCGAACAATTCTAAGTGCATTAATTTCAAACAACGCGAAAATTCGTTTTTTGGATCAAAAAAGGAGGCAATACCTAATATTGGCAATTACTGCGTATAAGAAAAACAAACGATATAGGGTGTTTGAATTTATTAAAAGAATAAACAGAAAATATAGGTGATTTTGGACTACGGTAAGAAAAAACTAAATTTGCATTTTTTTAATCTAATCTGATTACATATTTGTTCCCAGGTGGAAAAAATCAACCTTTTGGGAAGTTGATGTGCCGGTATTTGCCGCTGAAAAGTTCAGAAACGTGTTTCGAATGGGCAGGTCAACTTTTCAATATTTAACAAAAAAGTTAAGGAATTTGCAAAAGAATGACACCTTCTGGCGTTGTGCATACCACTTGAAAAGCGAGTTGGTATTGCTATATATGCTCTGGCATCATCGGCAGAGTACCGCACTATTGCGAGTTTATTTGGCGAAGAACGACAGTAGGGGAACTGGTTTTGGAAATGTGCGAAGAAATATGTTTGGTTCTTACCTTACCTTACCTAATACAAGGCGTACAAGTACCCGTGTTGCTGATTGGAGATTCTGCATTCAAATTGTATAAATATGTTGTTAAGCCTTACCCCTTTACCGTTGAGCAACCTGAAAGCGAAAAATTCTTCAATAAACGTCTTTCAGCATGTCGTCGCGTTGTCGAAAATGCATTTGGTCAGCTAAAAACTCGCTTCAGAAAACTTGGACGAGGCTTAGAAGTAGACCTCCAAAACGTCAACATTATAATAAGAGCCTGTTGCATTTTGCATAATATATGCAACAATCAGATCGACAACATTAATAAAACGTGGCTTAAGCAAATAAACGCCGTCGACAATTGTAGACAGCAACCAAAAAGAAGTATCGGAGGCAGAAACACCAACAGTGGAATTGCTATAAGAGATGCTATAACTAAACATCTTTTGAAATGTGAGTATGCACATATGGATTTATTAATCAATTAGTTTTGTTTATAAGCTGGGAAAGGAAATCATTGTTCTGCTCCATCAGTTTTATGATTTTTTCATAATTCTCCAGGGACTTATTTAAAAAATGTTCCATAACTTGTTGTTCTTTTGCAGCAATTTGCGCTTTTGCTTATTTGCAGATGCTGAAGATGACCGCTGTGCAGCAGATGTTGAGCAGCCCGGGGTTGATGATGACCCAGAAGACGTGCTCGGAGTGTCTTCCAACTCAACTATCGGCAGATTTGAACGCTGCGGCATAGCTGTCGAGGTGTCTGACGACGACGAGAGCAGATTACTTTCTACCGATCCTCTTGGCGGAGTTAAAATAAGCGCAGAAGGAGGAGATATCGCAAATGTGGGGCTTGGCTCTTCATCGTTTACCACATAAGTGAACTGTTCCATCAATTGGCTATCTATAATTAAATGTAAAATTTATTGTTATTTGCAAAGCAAAAAAAAAAACTGAAGATACTTACCCAAGCTAAGACTTTCCTCCATGAGTTCTGTGTAGTTGCTGCTTTTGAAAGAGCCCATAAACTCATGCACTTTGGTAAAATATATCCACTTGGAAGGAGAACCGCCACATAATCCTTTTTTTTCCTGTCTGATGGAAAACTTTTTAATGCCAATTAATTTTTGTCAACCAAAGCTTACCTATATTTCTTTGCTAAATTATTTACGCGATTTCTGAGTTCAACAGGCGACTAATCCACCACCTACTCTTTGCGGAGTTGCGCACTCATAGCCTAGTAAACGTGAGAGTTTTTGTGCACACCTCTCAACTCGTTTATGTGTTGCCTCCAAACTTCAATGATTCTGAAGGTTTCAGCAGTCCCAACATTTATACGCTTTTCTTTTTTTCCATTATGAACAATATTTTTCTTTTACATTTTTTAAATTGAACTTTCCCTGCATGTCAAAGTCAGATTTTTAGCTGTGTTCAGTAGATTCGAATGTGTGTATGGTGAAATACTACATGAATACTAGGTAGCCGAACAAAATATTGTTACTAGCTAAATACTAGGTTGCTCACGTAGTTAGTATTTAGCTGGTATTTGGTGACACACATCCGGTATTTGCTCGGTTCGTAGTAACAATACTAGACGTCTGTCACGGGTATAAATGATTTTAAACAAGTATTTGTTAAAAAAGTAACACCTTTTTTCATGAGATCACATGTAATATAGTCAGTTTTTTATTTACATATAATAAATACTAAATCCTAAATATACTAAATACTAAATTATTGAAGTAAATAAATTCAAATTTATAATTCAACATAAATAAGTAAACCAAATACACATATTGAACGAAAGCTATATTACTTATAATTTGGGGTAAGGTGTAAATAGATGTAAAGAAGTGTTGAAGCATTCAACCGCTCCTCCGTCATTTTGCTTCTCAAATAAGATTTGAGTCGACGAAGTACTGAGAAACTTCGGGCAGTGTATTTAGAGAATTCAAAATATTCTTCAAGATGTCCCTACTGCATTGTCGCATGGCTTCAGAAACTTTTTTTTGGCCTTTCTTCGCATTTCATATTGCTAACTACACTGAGAAACAGCCAAAATTTTTCCGAGTTCTAGTAAACCTTTTATGAAGGATTTTTGGACGCTGATCACAACTGCGTACTCAGATTTTGGATTGTAAGAGCGGTTTGTAAGTTATTGGTGTTATTGCTAGGAGGTGTTTTCCACGTTTTTTCATCTTTGAATTTGTATTGCGTTTATAATACGTGTAACATATGTTGAAAAACGCGATAATTTTTTATGACACAATAACCAATCCTCAAGCTATAATTTTGACCATAGTCGCATGGTCAAAAATTTACTTTTTTACAATTTTAAAATTTACAATTTTAACTAATCATCATCACAATATGGTGATTAGTTAAAATTGGTCAAAATTGATCGGAATTATGGCTGTTAAATCTCGACCCGTAATCGGATTTTAATAAATTATGCCTTATTATTTAGCTAAACTCGTATGCTTTCTATAATAGTATCAATCATCCTTCTATACCCTAAGATGCGAAAGCAAATCGATATGGAACGGTGACTTTGACCAAATTGCAACTTGTGCGCAACCACTAAAATGCTTGTCAACACCAAATGCATGAGTGCATTTTAATAATGGACCCCTTAAAATTTAGCTAGAGTCTTAAGCTTTCTATATTGGTCCCTAACTCTTCATTATCCTTCAGAAATAATGAGCATATCGATGCGCAAGAATAACATTGAAAAACTGCCTATTACAAAATACCCACTAACCACTAAAATGCTTACAGAATCCAAACGCGTATGGTTAACTTAATAAAAAACCCCTTAAAATGTAGCTAGAGATTGCAGCTTTATCAAATTAAATAATTCAATTACTATTCGGCAATCATGAACAGATCGATGCGCAAGAGTGACATTAAATGGCTGCCTACTGCAAAATCGATAAAATGCTTGTAAAATATGAATTTATATGTTTATTTTAAAAGTAATACCCCCTTAAAACGTAGCTGGAGTCTTCTGCATTCTTTCTTAGTCTGTCCTCTCTGTGTACCTCGATCGTCTTCCATTCATTGGGTCTATCTTCCTTCCCTCATGGACGTATTCCTACCTTTCTTCCCACCTAGGACCTTACGACAGTAAACTTGCTAATTACACTGATCAACAGCAAAATGGCTTTTCTGGGTTTGACATCAGTTCTAGGGTAATTAGGGAGCGCTGATTTCGAATCCGCAAACCGTTTTTAAAACTTAGTTTCCGTTTTCGCAAAAAATGGGCGTGTCACTTTTTCGGATTTTCCCTGACTTTTTTCACGTTTGGGATTATAATTTCTAACCACTAAACCGGTTGACATCATTTTCACCTCGTTGCATTAGCAACACCGCACGGCTTCTTTTCCAATGTAATTTATTTTTATAAGTTTTAAAAATCCGCGGCAATTGGACCTCAAAGTCGAAAAATATGGAATTTCATGGCGTTTTATTTAATGTTGAAAAACATGCAACTTTTTCGTAAATCAATTATCGAGTTATGTATAAACGAAAGTGGAAACATCAAGTAATACAACAGCCAAATTAATTGGTGTGATTCCCATTCTCATCGAAATAATTGCAAAAATGTACCATAGCCATTTTCAACTTTTTTCAGCTTTTTTCCTTAAAAAATTAGGGGCCTCAAAATATGCTCTTTTATATGTTCCATTTACAGTCTGAAATACAAGCAACAAACAAACAAAATTTTGAATTGCTCAAAACAAAAAAAAAATTGAAAACTTTGCATATTTTGAGGCTCTTAGTTTTTTAAAACAACTGAAAAAACTGAAAAAAGTTGAAAATGGCTATGGAACATTTTTGCTATTGTTTCGATGAGAATGTGACTTACGCCAAAAAATTTGGCTGTGTTGTATTTATTGATGTTTCCGCTTTCGTTATGCACCTAACTCGTTAATTGATTTACGAAAAAGGTCCATGTTTTTTAACATCAAAGAAAACGCCTTGAATTCCATATTTTCCGACTTTGAGGTCCAATTACCGCGGAATTGTAAAACTTATACAAATAAATTACATCGGTCTTTAATTTTAACACTCGCGACGAGGATAAAAGAAAAGGGAAAAAATAAAAACAGTGTGGTTGGTGTGTTTGGCTTTCGCAGTTTCGTGTCGGGATTTCGGTGGAATGTCCAACGAGAACGCACCCGCTAAATAGTGAACTAATGTGTGCAGCGTGTCCAATCCCAGGACTTGAAATTTGGGTTGGTGCCCGCCACGTAAAATTATCTACCAAAATTGAAGCCAAAAAGCAAGCCTCGGAAGGAACCCACAATGTTGACGACCACAGCAAACGATTTAAGGACCACGATTTGAGGATATGCACCTGGAATGTGCGGAACCTCTATAGGAAAGGTGCCTCTATCCAACTGGCGGAAGCCCTCACAAAATGTAAGGCTGACATCACCGCCATCCAGGAAATGCGATGGACGGGACAAGGTTTCTCCAAGCGAGCAGACTGCGACATCTACTACAGCTGCCATGCGGAGAAGCGCGGATTTGGCTGCGGATTTGTGGTCAGCAAGAGACTTCGCCAACACGTCTCTCGGTTCACTCCGGTGAACGAACGGTTGGCTTCAATCCGCATCAAGACTAAATACTTTAGCATCAGCCTAATTTGCGCGCAAGCCCGACGGAAGAGAAGGACGTCTACGACGGGTGCCCGGCCCATGACTTCAAAATTGTCCTCGGGGGACTTCAATGGAAAGGTCGGGCGAGAAGGTATCTTTGGTCCCACAGTCGGGCAGTTCAGCCTCCATGCGACCACTTCGAACAACGGTCTGAGGCTGATCGATTTCGCCGCGGCACGAAACATGGTAGTTAGTAGCACCAGATTCCAGCACCTCGATAACCACAAGGCCACCTGGTTATCCCCCGATCAATCCACCCGCAATCAGATAGATCACATTGTGATTGATGGAAGGCATGCTTCTAGCATTCTAGATGTGCGCACGTTCCGAGGACCCAACATCGACTCGGACCACTACCTCTTTGCAGCCAAGGTACGCATGCGTCTTTGCGCAGCGAAGACCGCGCAACCTAGTTTGCATAGAAAGCTCGACATCAGTAAGCTGCGATCACAAGGGGTAGCCGATCCGGTCAACTCTCCAACCAGCTCGGTCGCTCCCCCTCTCCACCTAATGACATCGGCGGATTATGGGCATACTTATCCCACTCTATGCGCGCCGCTGCAGAAAATGTCCTTCGTTTTCGACGCCCACCACCAAAAAACCAATGGTGCGATGAAGAGTGTCGCGCAACCACTGCAGTGAAGAATGCTGCCTACAAGAAGACCCTGCAGTTGGCAGTCACGCGAGCCGTGACAGAAAAATTACGGGAGGAGAGGAAGATTTGATAGGTGCCTTTTTAAACGCAAGAAAGCCGCGAGCGTGAGAAAATCGAGGAATGCAGGAGCAGGAATGACGCCCGAAAATTCTTCCAAAAAGTTAAGCATCTCACGGAAGGATTTAAGCCAGGGGCACCTTCTTGCCGAGACGAAAACGGGGATCTGGTTACGGACGCGCAGGGTGTACCGAGGTTGTGCAAGGAGCACTTCACCAAGCTGCTCGCAGGCGACGAAGGGGACAATACCGCCAGTGGTGAAGATGTCCAGACGGCACCAATCGACGACGACGCACTATGGCCCGGTTTTCCATTTTTCGTTGCAAAAATCATAACTTCTGAACCAATAAAGATATTTAAAAAATTTAAACTGCATCTGAAAGTGTGATATCTAATCTTTAAAATGGGCAAAAACAAAACAGGGTGCCACAGTAACAGGGGGCTTTAAAATTCGTTGCCAAAGTTAAGATTTAGTAAAACTTCATACTACAATGAAATTACTTATTTGTTTGCATTAAAAAATTCTTTTTTTTATATATTTTTTCTAATAAATTAATATAATTTATTGATTCATACGTAATTTTTTACAAAAAAAAAGTTTTTTTTTAAAGTTAGATTTTTTCAAAATCGCTATCTACGCTGGAATTAATGTCTAATAATGAAATCATTTCTAAGCTATAAGTATCTGTAAGTTCTTTTTGTGATCTTACAGATCTCATAGATGAAATAACTGGATCAGAAGAGACTGCTAACATATTGAAAAGGTCTTCATTTTGTCTAGTTCGTGATATTTTGCAAGTGTTCATACATCTATACCTTTTGTAGTCCTTATTTTTGCATTCTTGAGCTTCTTCAGACAATTCCCCTATTGGTAAGCACTGGTATTCTATTAAATACTTTCCATGTGCTAAAATTTTATGTACCGTAGGAGTAAGTTTCTTCTCAGGATACTTCTGAAGCAGCAGTTCGGCAGTTTTGGATGCATATTCACCAAATTTAGGTCCATTAACCATTTCCTTGCAATTCAAATTATTCAAAATTACTCCCAATCTTCGCACAATATCTTTATCAACTCCAGTTATTCGAGCAGTCACTTCATCGTTTTCAAAAAACCTGCGTGAAGAGTTGCCATCATTTGTATTCCCATACCCATACCTTGGAGAGTCTACTTTCAGCCCAAGCTCTTTGAAGAATACATCTTGAATTATTTATTTCCTGATATTCTGCTTTTCTTTGGGTGTTGCGTTGTCCTCGAAAACTTCCCCATGTCGTGGTAGCATATACGCCAACTTCAAGACAAATTCCATACATCTTGTCCGTGCATGCAAAGGAGATATTCCATACTCATAATTATGTTCGTCACTTGTTGATTCATCCAATTTTTGGAAGTCTAGTTTATGAGAAATCCGACTTTGAAGTTTGGTAATTTTCGTCAAGTTTGTCGCTTAAGTCTTCGAACGTTTAAATGCTAATAGGTCCTAAATCGTTCCGAATATCGCTTTACTGTCTTCGGCAAGTTTGTAGATATTTTAACGACCAACACATTTGCTTAAGACACCAATCCAAAAAAAATACATTCAAACTGTGTAATTGCGATATGTGCATTTTGTTGCGCAGCGCGACGTGGCGTATGAGTGTCATTTAATTTTAATTAACACTCATATAATTGACACTCATACGCCACGTTGTGCTGCGCTCAAAAATGCACATATCGCAATTACACAGTTTAAATTTATTTTTTTTGGATTTGTTTCTGAAGCTAATTGGTTGGTCGTTAAAATATCTACAAACTTGCCGAAGACAGTAAAGCGATATTCGGAACGATTTAGGACCTATTAGCATTTAAACGTTCGAAGACTTAAGCGAAAAACTTGACGAAAATTACCAAATTTCAAAGTCGGATTTCTCTTAAACTAGAGCCAATCTTACCAAACGGCTGGTGGATCTCAACTGAGTATACCTATAGAAAACTCACCCAGTAGGTCCCCCCCATGTCTAAATTTTTGAGGGCAAATTTCACGCACAGTGTTATTAATGAATACATACATTGAAAAGATTAAAAATTAAATACAGAAAAATGGACACATCACGGGAAAGCAGTACATCACCAATTATGCCCAGACGCCCTAGAAAAGAAGCTAGTGGTGCTAAAGGTGAAATTTTATATTTCATTATTTTAAAATTTTTTATAAAAATTTAACTAAAATTTACAGATTAGATTCGATGTGTATGTGCAGCGCTGAAAACACAGATTCAAATATTGGAAAGTATGTACCTGTAGCACTGTTTAATCAAATAGTTATTAAGTAAAGTAATTTCTTGTATTTTGCCTTACAGAAAACCAGAAATAGGTACATGCTCCACATTCTGGCTGAGCAAATCGTGCTGATTAAGAGTCTGGTGCAGCAACAAACTGATGAACAAACTTATTTTTCGCTGTTCCCCATCGAAACAGAGGAGCAGCTGGTCAATATTAACGGCCAAATAGCACCCGAAAATAAAAAAGTATACGTATGTATTTCTACATATTGTTACGAAAATGACATCTCTAAGTTCGTATACTGGATTGTGTTTGAAAATAAAACAACTTCAATTACTCAGCGGAAACGCAGTCAAAAATCAACAATCACTTTATTTACAAATTCACACTTGTTACTACTTTACTACTCCTATTGCATGTTTCCCCTTTGCTTACTCAACACCGACTCGACTCTTTACATTGCACACTGCTGCTTTTATACCAGTTTTCTTATCGCGCCGAAGTTTCTTGCAACTTCCAATTGGAAAACGCTCGACCATTCTCGCACAGCCCATTCCTTCGCGAACCATCCTTGCCATATCGGACTATACCAAGCGAATTATACCAAATTTGCCGTACTTCAAAGTGCATGCCTAAAAGTATGCTATGCATTCATGCATAGCACAGCACAAATTGCTTCATCGTAACAATATCGTCGCTGGAATAAGGAAACATTGTAAGTGCCACATACACTATTATTCGATAATTGCACCATTGGATAGACAATCCTTTAATCTATTAGAAAAATCTTGTTTTCTTAAATATCTTTTTGGCTCACCAATTTATTCGCGAAAAACGTATTTGTATAATAATGGTGTAAGTAGTACAATTGTTTACAAATAGTGTATGGTGCACTTACACGATTATTAAGCAAATCCCAAAGAAATTCTTAAAATATTAAAATAACGTAAAGTATTTTACTTCATTATATTGCTGAAAACTTTTACAGGCAGCTTAAAAATGTGAATATTAAAATAGTGTAACATCGACATACACCAATTCATTTTTTTGAATATGCAAACAAAATTTGAAATGAAATAGTGTATCCATGTTATACACTATTCTATTTCTTTAAATTTTATCAATTCCTTGAAGCCTTCGAACAAACAAAACGGTGTATAAGCGTATACATCATTTCAATTTTTTATATACACTGTTTTAATTTTAAGAATGTATTATACACTGTTTTATAGCGTATAAAAACTAATTAGTTGTAAAGAGTAGAGTCTATATAGTTATACAATTCTTATCAATTTGCTTGTAGATTTCATGTGTGATGAAAAATACCTTCACAATCTCTACTTGATTAGCTTTCACATTGAGTTGTAGGAATTTTTATGTCTTCATACAAAAAAATGTTTCATACAAAAAAATTATTTGAATATCTAGTTTGTCTTTTGCTGTGTGTGCATTAAAAGTAAAAATATAAGAAGAATACCCGAGTGTCTTTCAAAAAAGAGGTTTAAAATGGATTTGAATGGTGAATACTGATAATACAAAATTGTTAATACTTATATAATTATGCAATTTATCGTTGGGTTAGTTTAATATTTGTATTATGAATGAATATCTTCAATTCAAGGGGTGAATTCAAGTGCAGAGGAGGAGGTTGTTCTCTATATTATTCCTGAAGACAACTTATCCACTATCAGCGATTTTTCTAACGGCTCCGATGATTTTTACGTACCCGAAACTAGTGCCGATACAAATTCTTCAGTTAATTCTGAAAACTACCAGCACAACTTAAAGTCTATTGGTGATGTTGGTGTTGAAGAAAAAGTTCACACGGGACTTACAAGGAAACGCAAAAATAATTATAAAGATTGGAAACAAAATCAGCGTAAAGCAATGAGGCAAAGTGGGCAAGAGTACGAAACTCGCAGTGGACGCATTATACCGGCAAAAGTGCCAAAAGTGTGGGTTTGTACTTGCAAGTACAAATGCAGTGAATTGTTTTCTGAACAGGATCGAATTGAAATAAATGAAGAGTTTTGGAGTTTAGCCGACTATGCCAAGCAAAGGCAATTTATGAATAATACAATCCTTACCAAACCGTGCCAAAGGAGGACAGTGAGCTCAAACAGGAGACAAAATAGTTTTGAGTATAAGCTCCGTGAACAAAGAGTTTGCAAGCAGTTTTATCTAAAAACGCTGAATGTGTCTGATGGAGCTGTCATGGTTTTAAAAAAACGGGAATGTTCGGGAAAAGATGTCACATTAGACCGACGTGGAACCCAGCGCAATGCTAAAAAAATTGATGAATTAGAGTTAAGCTGCGTTAGGTCACATATTACCACAGAACAAACAATATACAGAATGCGCATCTGGTGTAGAGAACATTTTCTTTGCGGGTTTCAGCGGTACGGCCCGTTTGTTGATGCGGGGGGAAGCAGTAAAGGGGACGAGGCACAGTAGTACTTCGGCTATACGAAGTTTTGTCGCTGGCTTCAGCAAACTTAAATTTTCGAAGATCACCTTCATTCTCTGTTGGGGTGTTCGACAAGGAACATCAATTGCGAGCTGTGCTGTGCTGATTGGCACGAGACGGCGCGCCGCGGCATACCGTTTGCAAATTCGAATATGCAAGGGTGTGTGTCCGTGTGAAAATAAACGTGCGTGTTGCTTGTGTATGCGCTGAGGCGATTGAAAACAATACGAGCAACTGCACAAGTGAAAAGCAAATTGAATTTCCATTCTGAATTTTCCACACCGAATTTTCGGTTCTGCTATGAATAATGAACCATGTGAATTCGCAAAGGCGTACAGTAGAGTGTGCGTTCTTATTGATACAAAAACAAAACCATGAATTTCTGCTGTGCAATGTTGGCATTCATGTAGGCTACGTTGCCTTCTGGCCTAATAAAATTCATACCAATAAATTTTTCAAATTCATGTATTAATAGCCCAATTCTTAATAAATTCACCATATTGACTATTTGTCAAGTTTTTACTATTTGTCAAGAATTGGCATTCTATTTCTAATTCTTTAATTGATAAATTGTCAAAAGTGTAAATGCTATTGAGAATAGCTTACAAATTGAAATTTTTTGTTAATTAAATTAACAAAACAAAAAATCAATTTAATTATTGGTATTTATTATTATTATTAATTATTGTTATTTATTGTTATTATTCTTATTTAGTTGGTATTTATAACTTTTTCTTCATTATTTATTCTTTTTATTTTCTTAAAGTTTATATCATTTAGTATTTTTATGTGTTTTTTAGTATTTGTATTTTATTCTTATTTTTCGTTTTACTTGCAATGTGTTCTTTTAGCCAAATGCAATTTTTTCCAAGCAAAATTATTAAAAAGTAATCTAATATAAATTAGATTAGATTAATTATTATAATTAGTTAGATTAGTTTAGATTAGGAAAGGCTACAGCCTGTGGTTGTTGTTGTGGCTGGCTAACAACTGAAGTTAGAATAAATTTTTGCTTTGGCTGATTTCTGTAAGGAGCTCAACGACTCACAATACTACGATAAAAAAACCGCCAATTAAGGAAATAAGTTTGGTCAAAATAACCAGAGGTTA
This sequence comes from Melieria crassipennis, assembly GCA_963668005.1. Classification (NCBI taxonomy): domain Eukaryota; kingdom Metazoa; phylum Arthropoda; class Insecta; order Diptera; family Ulidiidae; genus Melieria; species Melieria crassipennis. Next base: position 30,176,226 of record OY764963.1, on the reverse strand, counting down.
TTAGGATTTTAAGTTTTCGGGGTTTAGTTACATTTTTCTTTTTTAAGGCCCATGAACAATGCTTCCTGAGAAGAACTAAGATCATAAAATCCAAAATTGTGTTTTTATGATCAGGACATTGTGGTGTAGCATTTTGACATTTAACTTTTATTAAATTTTTTATGCCTAGAATTTGTGGCTGTTTTTCAAAAATGCTGCGGAAAATTTAAATGTTTACTTTGCTTATCTTTAATAGAATTTGCGATGGACTAATAAGATTGCCGAAATCTTTGAGAGAGTTAAAGTTTTTGTGAAATATGAAAAGTTCCCTAGGAACTGTTAGTACCTCATCTTCTTTTCTCAATTCACCTGCACATGTTTCACAGTTTATTTTGGGAAGTATTTTGTAAACAACATAACCCAAAAAATATCTTAAAGACGCTAAATCAATGGTAAATTCAGAACAGTTCTGAAAACTATCATTTAATATGAAATCTGGGATAGTAAAATTTTACTCGGAGCCGGATCAATTTTTCCATTTTTTGTATACTAATAAATGCAATAAATATGCCAAATGAAAGGTAATATAATGACCAGAAAGGATCAACTACGTCAAAATATCTATACAAATTTTTAATTTGGATCAACCACGTCAAAAAAATAGCAAAAAATTCAAAATTGGAATCAACCACGTTAAAATTTAGACGAATAATTATATTTGGAACTAGCCTCGTAAATATATCTGTAGAAATTTTAAATTTGGATCAACCACGTCGAAAACAATTGCAAAAAATTGGAAAATTGGAATTGGAGTATTTGTACAAATTTTTATTTTGGATCAACCACGTCTAAATATTTGCAAAATTTAATATCAATTAATCTAATATCAATTAATCTTCAGCTCGAAGATTCGATTGATAACACAGCACAACAAAAAAACACTTTTTTTCTGTTGCATGGAGTTTTTCTACTGTTTCTTACTAATTTGGGTGCGCTGATTTCGAATCTATCCTCAGATTTTTTCCAGCAGCTCTAGTTAGTGAGATATAGGTACCATGTCATTTTTTCAGTTTTTCCTCTACTTTTTCCATATTTTTGATCGTAATTTCTAAACCAAAAAACCGATTGACATGATTTTCACTTTATCGCACTAACAACACCACACGGCTTCTTTTCCGATGCAACTTATTTGTATAAGTTTTAAAATGCCGCGGTAATTGGACCTCAAAGTCGGAAAATGTGGAATTTTAAAGCGTTTTTTCTGATGGCGAAAATTGTACAGATGTTTCATAAATCAAGTTACGAAGTATATGAATATCTCAAGAAGAAACATCAACAAATACAAAACAGCCAAGTTATTTGGCGGAATACACATTCGCATCGAAATAATAGCAAAAATGTACCATAGTCATTTTCATCAAAATGTGTGAATTTCCTTAAAAAATTAGGGGCCTAAAAATATGCAAAGTTTTTAATTTTTTTTTGTTTCGAGCAATTCAAAATCTTTTTATTTTTTGCTTGTGTTTCAGACTAGAAATGTAGCATATAAAAGAGCCTATTTTGAGGCTCCTAATTTTTTAAGGAAATACACACATTTTGATGAAAATGACTATGGTACATTTTTGCTATTATTTCGATGCGAATGTGTATTCCGCCAAATAATTTGGCTGTTTTGTATTGCTTGATGTTTCTTCTTAAGATATTCATATACTTCGTAACTTGATTTATGAAACATCTGTACAATTTTCGCCATCAGAAAAAACGCCTTGAAATTCAATATTTTCCTACTTTGAAACCTTATTACAACGCCAATTTCGAACGCATAAAATTGATTAATGCCAAAAAAGATGGCGTGAGATGTTGTAAGTGCAACAATATAAAAATCATGTCGATAGGATTATCGGTTCGGAAATTACAGTCGAAAATGTGAAAAAAGTCGAGGAAAATTCGTAAAAGTGACACGCCCATTTTTTGCGAAAACTAGAGCTGTTACATAAAAACGGAGTATGGTTTTGAAATCAGTGTGGAAAAACGATTCAGATTCATGTAAAAAACTCCATGCAACAGACATGCTGTTGTGCAGTGTAATGACAATAAACGAAATCGCCGGCACGTGCTCGCTCTGCGCTTGCTTTTTTACAAACAAGAACAAGAAGCGGACAGACAAAATTTGCATAAAAAAAAGTGACCGGCGAACGCTTTGCCAAAACAACCACCATATCAAAGTGCCCGAGTAAAGCCAAGCATGTGAAGTCAGCGCACACAATTATGCGAACGACTGACCACATCAACATAAAGCAAATTATGAAAGCTGACTTCGAATTAAGAAGTGTGCCGAAGTCATCGCGAATATCTTCGAATAGCCGAAGTCTCTCGGTTCCATATACATTTTCCTCATCTTTGCTGCTCCCGCCCGCGTCTGAAATGAAATCGCAAAATTATTTCAGATGCGCCTTCTGTATACTGTTTATTCTGTGATATTACTTAATTTCCCTGCGTTGAGGCTCATTATGTACGAAAACCGATCTTCCACCTTAAATATTACACGCATGTTTGAGTTTTTTAAGGAACTGCATCCCAATTCTATGATTAAGTATCACAAATATAAACAAATTTTTAACAACGAATATAACTACGCGTTTCATCAGCCAAAGAAAGATGCTTGCAAAAAGTGTTTTGTTTATAAAAATGCAGTCAATAAAAAATTGCATGAAGATGATTACAAGTTACATATAAAAAATAAAGATTTGGCTCGGAGATAAAAAACCGTTGATAAAGCTCTTGCTCACGATGATGTGACTCTGAAAGTGTACACATTTGATCTTCAATCTGTACTGTACTCACCATGTTCACATGTCAGTACCTTTTATTATACAAGGAAATTTTGCACATACAACAACACATTATTCGATTTGGTAACTAAAGAAGGTTTCTGTTACTTTTGGCACGAAAATAATGGAAAGCGTGGATCTGATGAAATAGGGGCAACTTTATACTTTCATTTATCTGCTCTACCAAAACACGTGAAAAATATTATATTGTATTCGGACTGTTGCGGTGGACAAAATAGAAACAGGTTAGCTGTCCACAGTGTAACTGAAAAGTATCTTATACCCGTGACAGACATCTAGTATTGTTACTACGAACCGAGCAAATACCGGATGTGTATCACCAAATACCAGCTAAATACTACGTGAGCAACCTAGTATTTAGCTAGTAACAATACTATGTTCGGCTACCTAGTATTTATGTAGTATTTCACCAAACACACATTCGAACCTACTGAACACAGCTAAAAATGTGATTTTGACATGCAGGAAAAATTCATTTCAAAAAATTGAAAAGAAGAAAAATATTTTTTATGATGGGAAAAAAAGAAAAACGTGTATATCTGTTTATTCTTTTAACAAATGCTAGCACTCTATATCGTTTTTCTTGTACGCAGTAATTGCCAATCTTAGACATTGCCTCCTTTTTTGATGCAAAAAACGAATTTTTGCGTTGTTTGAAATTAATGCACTTTAGAAATGTTCGCTTTGTTTACATTTGTGAATTTTTTGATATTCAAACTGTCAAAAATTACTATAAATAATGTCTGTCACCGTACCTAGTAATTAGAATATTATGATGACTTTATCATGGTATTGTTACTACATGTGTGTCACAGGTATTACTATACAATTTTTTATTATATTGTTTATAGATACATTGCCGCTTTATTAATGTACTGTAGCATGAACTTGTGGTTTGATACAATCCAAATAAAGTTTTTGGAGTCCGGACACACTCAAATGGAGGTAGACTCAATGCATTCAACCATCGAGCGTGCAAAAAAAAATAAAAGTATAAATTACCCTAAAGAATGGGAAACAATTATGCGGAATGCGAGATGTCAGAATCCATACTTTACCAAAGAGATGGAGTATACTGACTTTTATGATTTAAAGAAACTTCTTGATAGTTTTCCATCAAATTTCAAGAAGGATTCGAGTGGCGAAAAGGTGTCATGGCTTCACATAAAAGAAATTAAGGCTTGCAAGCATGATAGCTCCCAACTTTTCTTTCAAACGGATTGGGAAGCGGGGCAGTTCAACCCTATACCAGTAAATCCACCAAAGAGGGTTCGAAAAACGTGGACTTCAAAAAACGTCAAGCTACAAAAAAAATACTCCTCACATCTTCCAGTATCTGCAGCCAAAAAGCGGGACTTATTAAAGCTATGTGCTGAAGGATTGCTGAATAAAGATGCTGAATTGTTTTTTGAGAACTTACAGACTTCACAATTCGTAAGAGATTGCTTACCTGAACCAGACATTTTGGAGGATGATGAAAGCGATGGTTAAATTAATTAAATATTTTAAACCAAATCCTGTTTCTATTATTTAATTATCTAAATTTACATTATGTAACAACAATAAGGTAAGTTATTGTTGTTTATTCTCACACACACCTACTTACCTTTTTTAATCTTTTACTTGTCTTATCTTTTGTTTATGCATTCACTTCATGCAAATTTATACGAACATGTATTCTGAACAATTGTATAAGGATCAATCATACTTATAATAAATCATTCGCAATTCGAACCGCGCATACCTATTCTCTTTATCCATACTTCGACCATAACATAAGGTAGTTTACGCTGTTTTTTGTTCTGTCTTTACTTTAAATTAAAATAATAAAACAGTGCATAATCAGAAATGAAATGATGTATCCCATACAAATAAAATAGTGTATAATGATTTCATACAAGGTGCGTCCCAAAGTAAACAGGACTTTTGCAATAGGGACGTTTCTGGTGGCGCCATCTATGTGTGAGGACATGCGTTGGAAAGGTACAGCTTTCATTCACATACTGTCTAAATTTCATGACATTTGGTCTAGTAGACGCCGAAATATCCCGCTCAATGTGACAGTATGTTTTTAACTTTGGTACGAGAATGTCGATCGAACAAAGAGATAATATTAAGTTCTGTTTTAAACTTGGTAAAACTTTTACCGAAACGTTTAAATTGTTAAAGCAAGTTTATGGTGATGATTGTTTATCCCGTGGCCGTGTTAATGAGTGGTTGAATCGATTCAAGAATGGTCGTGAAGACTTGAATGACGACGAACACGTCGGCCAGTCGAAATTTGTGATTACTGACGATGCCATCAAAACTGTGCGTGATTTTATCAAAATGCAGCCAAAATCATCATTGGAATTGATGGAAATGGAATTGAACATCTCCAAAACATCAATTGATCGCATTTTAACCGAACATTTGGGTCTTCGTAAAGTGTGTTCTCGCTTCATTCCGCACACTTTAACCGACGACCAAAAAGCGCAGAGAATTGAGCACGCAAAAGACATCGTTCGGGAAGCCAGACGTGATCCAAATTTCTTGTTCAACATCGTAACCGGTGACGAAACGTGGTGCTTTCAATATGATCCCGAAACAAAGCGTCAAAGTGCCGAATGGAAGCACCCAGATGAGCCAAATCCGAAAACAACCCGCCGTGAGAAGTCAAAAATCAAAACTCATCTCATTTGTTTCTACGATTCAAAGGGAATAATTCATCGAGAGTTTGTTCCACCGGGAAAAACAATTAACGCTTTGTTTTATGTTGAAGTTTTGAAGCGTTTGGTGCATCGCATTCGTCGTATTCGGCCAGAATATCGCGAGGAAGGAAGTTGGCGTTTATTGCATGATAATGCACCGGCTCACAGAGCCCTAGTTACGACCGATTATTTGACCAAAAATCGCATTTTTACCATCAATCATTCACCGTATTCGCCTGATATGGCTCCCTGTGACTTCTACTTATTCGGTCAGTTGCATTTGCCGATGAAAGGAAACCGTTATAAGGACGTTGAGGACATCCAAAAGGCTTGTACCAACATTCTGAAGGCGATGCCGGCCGATGACCTAAAACACTCATTCCAAATGCTTTTGGACCGTGCAAAACGTTGTATCGAAGCAGAAGGAGAGTATTTTGAATAAATAAAAAGAATTATACAAAAATAATCATCCGTTTTCTTTATTTTATAAAAGTCCTGTTTACTTTGGGTTGCACCATGTATAAAAATGTTCAAAGATAAAATAGTGTATAAGCAGATGCTTTCAGAAAAATGGCCTTCAATGGTATTTCTAAGTAAACATGATTACATCTTTTTTTGTGGATTAACAGCTAAGGAATCAATGAAAAGTGTGGCATATTTAAGATGTGAATATTTTTAATAAAACGCGTACAATTACAGTTTGAAGTAGATCGATTGGTTTATAAAAACTTCCAATTCGTTTTTCTCAAAACTATACTTTTCATGTTACACTATTTCATTATTCCAGCGACGATATATAAACATTTGTTTGTTGTTGTTTACCCTTCAGACCACTACTATGAAGACGTTAATCACGCACGGAGGAATAGCCAACAATTTGAAAAAGGTGCTTGGCACAGATGTGACTGCGGCGTACAACTTGTATGGAATTCACGGCAAAAAAAGCATAAAGGATGGGTCTAACTTTTATCACGCATTAATAGGTGGGAAATTTTATAATTTTGTATTCTAATTTTTGTACTAATGCAACTTCTTTCATATAGATGCTATTGAGGTTCCGGTAGATTCCAAAGCTCCATCGCCAGAAAAGGCTTTGCGAAATGCAATTCGCCTCCAGAAGAAACGGCACTTCAAAAACATATCTATTCAAAAGAAAAACTACAGTAGTTTTTAAATTATCAAAATTTTAATTTCTTGTTTGTGTTGTGTTGATGTTTTTTTTTTATTAAAAACTGAATTAATGTTACATTGAAAAACTTGAATTGATATTGTATTGTATTGTATTGAAACAAGTTACTGTTCTGGCGCATTGCATTTGGGAAACTAGATGCTTTTCTGAGGCATTGCATCCATTTGTTGACACGGGGGAGAAGAGATGAGCGGAGGCATAGTTGCGGCACATTTGCTCGCGCTCAACAGTTTACGAGAACACAAACACTGATTTGCTATTTTGGCATTTACTCTCGCTCGTTCGTTTGCTCATTTGTTCGCTCGTTTGTTTGTGAGAGCACAAGCATTCAGCCTTATCGGGAGTTTCACGTGAACTCGCCCGACTTTTTTTGTTCACCCGAAAAATAAATTGCCATCGGGAGTTTCGCCCGAATGAGATTTCACTTCGAATCAGCTGTGGCGAATCGAACAAACAAAAACGTAATTTTGACAGCTGTGAAAAAAGTGCAAAAAATTAATAAAACAGGCAAATAAAAGCAAATAAGAAGCTTTTGCGAATTTGCGTTGCGACTCATGTGCGAGGAAGAGGAAATCGCCCAGGAACGAGCAGTTCGCAGGCAATTAAGAGATCGTTCCAATCCTCTGGAGTTGCGCGAGCCATTGTGAGATCAAAATCGTTGCTTTTTAACTTTTTTGCAGTAATAGGCCAATGTTTTCCAGATTTCAACAATACGACAGCTCCTGCTGTGGTTCCTTTAGAACCACTTCGCCAGAAGTCATTTTAGCACACTTCGGGTGCCCGGAGGAGTTGGCTGCCCGAAGTTGCTGCATGCTGCTTCGCTTTGGCGCAGAAGGTAGGCAGTCCCTACTACCAGATGCAGCATCCAGGGATTGGTCGCTTTCTTCAACTTCTTCGGCTAGTAGAATAAAAGTGTATTATAATTGTGTTAAATAATAGAATATTTTCGGTTTCACCTGGCTCTTCATTCTCTTTGTCCGTCCTTTTTCTTTTTGGAACTGGAGGTATAATAAAAAAAAAACGGTTAATTATCGGCCGCATACATACATATCGCACACGCACTACAAAAGTGACACAACTCAAAATTTTTAATTTTCGGGTTTATGTGTTGATACTGTGCACAATGCATCAATCTACCAATAAGCAAAAGCTCAGTATATTTTGTTGTTGTTAACTGTTGTAAAAATCCAGTTAGGTCTCTGTTTATGTCAGAAGTTTGATGCTATTTGATCGCTGAAGCTCAATGCAAAAGTGTCCTAACTCAAATTGTGACACTTTTGACGAAATACATTTTTGTTGAAGTTAATTTTAAGCAAAGTTCTGACAATTTTAGTATATATTTTCAAATAAAAAATGAATTTCGAACTCTCAAAATTTTTCTTTCGACTTTTTAACTATAATTTATAATTATAAAACTCAGCAAAAGTGACATAACTTGAAATAATTCCGTAATTAGTGAATTAAAATATCATCAAAACAGTCACAACTCAAAATTTTGGATTTTCCAGTGTAAAATTTAAAAAAAATTCTGGTAACTTATCCTAAAGCATAATCTGTAAGGATTTTCTACTGAAAGGTCTATACGTTATTTAAAAAAAAATGGTTATTTACCTCAAAAACAGTTTTTTGCGTTTCCTGAAAAAAATTTTGAGTTGTGTCACTTTTGTAGTGCGTGTGCGATATGTGTATGTACAAGTAACACAATTTGTACCTTCTTCCACTCCACTTCGCTTTTCATTGGAGGGCCGGCACCATTTAGCTCCAGTGTCAGATTCCTCCAAAACTCTGCGAATTTTTCCCGGCTTCCTTTTATGAAACCTCTCGCAATATCCGGTGGTTCCTCCTGCATCCTATTGAGCAGTATTTCACTTTGCGGTATATTGGTCGTTTTATTCGTAAAATAAAAATGAACTGTGGCTGCAATGTAAATTTCTTTTGCATCAAAATCAATAACTTACATGTTGTTTGTTTATTGATCACGTTCAAAATATAAGTGAAAATTTTTCCGTTAAATGACAAAACATTTCACACGGAATAAGTGTTGCCGATAGGTGAAATTTCTTTCGAACATGCCGAAAATTTCGGGCGAAACTCACGATAAGGAGAAAAGTGAAAAGTGAAATATTCCACCCGAAATGTTGTTCACGTGAAACTCCCGATAAGGCTGATTGATTTTGGTGGCAAAATTCAAATTGTGCTGCGCTTTTCTGATAACTTTTGTTTATGCGTTCAGATGGGAAACATTGAGTATTGCTTGAGCCAATGACAATGAAACTATAAGATGTCTTACTGTGAAACCTAAATTGGAGCGTTGCGCGTTGCGTTTTCTGACGCAACCTTCTCGCTCAGTGCGGCATACCGAAATTGAAGCGTGGCGTTGGGATTGTGAAAATCATGATATGAAAACAAATTTCAAAAAATATCTGTTTAGTTGCCAAAAAAAAACAACAAATTATTATTATTTTGCAAAACTTAGCTCTTATTTGAATAAATTCCTCAGAATTTAAATGAAATGAAATATAAATCACAGTCGTTTTTGTTTGTCGCAGCCAACTTCAACTGCTAACGCTTTGTCAAAATTGGAAATTCGAACAGCTCAGCGTCAGAGCGTTGCAATTGCGGTTTGCCCATACATTTTGTATGGGCATGAAGCAATTTTGACAGTTGCTTGCCGCTAACGCTCCAATTTACTGTGAAACCATATTGATGGATTGACAGATCCCACGCGAATGCTACATGTTCAATATTTATCGCGTCAGTATTCATATAATTGTTATTCTGAGTGGTTCCTCGTTTAAAAGATGTCGCAATTCTTCCAACTTGAAAATTAATTTCAAAATTTTTATTTCTGTCGTAAGCTCTGATTTTACCGGCAGCACACACTCGCTTTCAATACCCTGTTCCATTATATAGCCACAAGCTACACAAAAATTAAGTAAAATGCTTTATTTCTTATTTGTTTTATTTTAATTTCACCACGTACTGCCGAATCGCGTATTGAAATATGAAATATGCTACACGCTCAATATTTATTGACAGATTTGTGATCCGCCATCCAGATTTCAAAATATTTAAATATTTTGCAATATGGATCACGATCCATTAATATTGCATGCTAAACGTTCAATAAACATCGCGATACTGGATCGCGGTCAATAAATATTGAACGTGTAGCAGGCGCCAAACAATCAAACACCAAAAATGCCAACAACGGCACAGTTTCCGTGGTTCGCGCTCATTTTTTTGTACGTATGTATACATATGTAGTTATTTTTGCTAGTGATCGCTTTCGCTTAAAAAAATGCGCTGAGGACAGCTCATTATCAATCCAGTTGTTGCGTTGTTTGGTTACGTATTTTCGTATGCCTGCGATTAAATTTGTTTAAATTGAAAAATTTGAACACATTTTGACGTGGATGATGAATATCGATAAAAGAAAAATTGTCTAAGGTCTGGGCTGAAATGCTGCGTGTCCAGCTGTAAAAAATCAATGCGAGATGATGAGAATGCAAAACTTTTTAGCTTTCCTTCCGCTGATTCGCCCATGGGTCAAATATGGCGTGAAAAATATGGTATTGCAGCAAATGATTACCGCAAGAGGTAAGTCATTTGCAAACACCATTTCTGCAGCTCATTTATTGAAAAAAAATTAAAAGATGGGGCGGTGCACACATTGAACATAAATGAAGCTGCTGGTTTTGATGACGACGACTATGACCTCTCTTTTGAACCCAAAATCGCAAGATTCAGCGTTGAAGGCGTTTGTAGCAATTGCCAAAAATATGTCAAATTGGCTTTAGGAAGCAAAGCCGAAGTATTATGCAAAAATACAAAGAATTGCAAAATTAAGTTGCAAGAGTGGCATTAAAAAGAGTTCAAGCCACAAATCTAAGCTCGTTAATGTTAAAAAAGCAATAGAGTATTTAGAGGGCACCAGCAACGAATCGAAAACTTTTTGTAATTTATTAATATTCCGAAGACGTTAAATTTTTGGCCCAAAATTTATACTATGTTTCCGAGTCCACCTATTCGTTTATGAGAAACAAATTAAAACTTAATTTACCTCACATTTCAACTCTGAATCGCTGGGCGCCATTTAAATATCTTCACCTGGTTTTAAAAATACCGGCTTTTAAAATATATGGCAAAAGTGCTTAGAGTTAAAAGGTGCAGAAAAAGGTAATATGGTCTTATTGATGGATGAAATGGCCATAAAAAGGGAATTAAGGTACAATACCAAATTGGACATAATAGATGGTTATGAAGATGATGGTTTCCAAAGGACAAATAAAATTGGGAAACAGATGTGTGTCTTCATGTTAAAATCGAAGTTGTCACATTGGGCCATAGTTTTGAATTATTTCATTTCCGAAAATGGGCTTTCTGGCGACACGTTATGCAAGATAAACAAAATATTATTATTTTGTCAGAGTTTGGGGTTTCTATTAGTGTTCTAGTATGTGACCAAGGTTCAACCAACAGAAAGTGTTTCACGGCTTTGGGAGTAACGGTCGAAACGCCATTTTTTTAATATGCTAACAAAAAAGTATATTGTATGTTTGATTTCCCACACCTTGTAAAATCTTTACGAAATGACCTTTTAGGCAGTGATGTGATCACACCTGATGGCACAGTTAGCTTCAAAGTTATACGTGAATTATGGGAAACAGAGATAAATGCAAAAACCAAGATGTGCACAAAACTAACAAGACAGCACATCTTCCCAAATTCATTTGAAAAAATGCGCGTCAAGTTTGCCACTCAAGTTTTCATTCGGACAGTCCCGGCTGCCATAAGAAAAATAGTTGACACCAAAGGATTTAAATCAGAGGTGCCCATGCCCTATGATCTCGTTCCTCATTTGTTTTTGCAAATCCTCTTCAGCATAGGGTGAGGAATCTAATTCCTCACGGCATAGGCTGAGCATTCTACACCTTTTCAAGTTCGATTTCAGAAAGTGTAAAAGCAGTTTCAGGAAACTGAAATTGAATTTACGTTTTCTGTAATTAAATTTATATTTATATGAAATTGAATTTACGCTTTCTGTAATTGCTTTTACGGTTTCTGGAATTGCTTTTACGCTTTCTGACATTGTTTTTACACTTCCTGAAATCGAACTTGAAAAGGTGTAGTATACACACAGCACTCCGCACGCATTGCCCAGTAAACATTAAAGCATGCCATGAATTTGAAAACCATAGCAATTTCAAATTGCTAAATTACTTCCCTTTTTATTGAAAAAGCTATTGCATTCAAATTGATATCAAGCCAAAAGCAAGTGTTGTTTTCAAAGGTAAGGGTTGAGAAACATGCTTGATATCAAGTTGCTGGTAATTTCATAACAAGCCCAAATGTTTACTGGACAGTTATCTTCAACGTAGGTTTTGTTGTTGTCTAGCGAATGAATTTGCTTCAAAACGTGTGCGGCTGTCGATTGAGAAGCACTAGAAAAAATTCGGTATTTGTTTCGTTTCAACGAAGATGACTCGGGATTCGCTAATGTTTTTGTTGTTGTCGATTATTGTGTGTATGCCTTTTTGGCTTTGCTGCACAAATTGCTGTAATGTCACTATCAATCGAAACTTTGTGGTGTATGGCTGTTTACTCAGATGCTGCGCTTTGATTGATTTTAAAAACCTGCAAATATTTAGACGTGGTTGAATCCAATTTGAAATTTTTACAAATATTTTTACGTGGCGCATTCCAAGTAAAATTATTTGTTTATATTTTGACGTGGTTGATACCAATTTTGAACCTTTTGCAGCTGTTTTTTTTGACGTGGTTGAATCCAATTTGAAATTTTTTTATTTCGCTTCAAGGCAAAAATAAATCAATTTTTGATTTGGTTGACATAATTGAAGGTTTCCTTAAAAAGATTGATATTTTTGTACATGATTTAGATATGAAAAAATTATGGCACTTTTCATGTTTAAAAACTATATTAAATGAGTATCAAATATCAACTTTTGATTTTCATAAATACATTAACCATTTTGATGACTTAAAAATAAATTTTCAAAAAAGATTTCAAGATTTTAGGTGCATTAAGCAAATGAAAGCCATTTTTTATAGCCCAATGACATGTAGCATTTATGATCAAAAGCCTGAGCTACAAATGGAGCTATGTGATCTGCAATGCGACTCTGAACTTCAAATATCTAATTTAAAGGGCATTGACTTTTGGAAATCTTTAACACCAAATAAATATCCTTTACTTTACAAAGAAATTTGAAGTTTGTATTCCATGTTTGGTAGCACATATATTTGTGAAAGTGCTTTTTCGAATTTAAAATTAATAAAAAGCAAGCACACAAATAGAATAAGCAACGAACATTTGGAGGCTTTTATTAAAATTGTCCACAACTGATATTGATATCAATTTGGATAATTTATTAGAAGGATCATGGAAGAAGGAAGATTAGAATTGTTTTTTTTATATAACACTAGCTGGGCCCTGCGGCTTTGCACGCAAGCTCTCCTGTTTCCCCCGATACGAATTCTTAACCCATTGTTGAGCCCATCAGATTTTGATTAAAAAAAAAAACATGTGTCTATCTTTGATTTCGAGTGTCTTAAAAATTTTGAAATCAGAAGGCCCTTTAAATCATGTCTTTTCACATTTACTCCAAACAAATTCTTAACCCTTGGTTTACCAGGGTAGATTTCGATTTTCAAAAAAATTAAAAGCACATTTTTATTATTTCCCGATTGAACTGCTTTTGATAAGTTTGAAGTCAGAACGCCCAATAAATCTTGTTTCTCCATACAAATTGTTAACCCATTGTTGACCCCGTTAGATTTTGATTTTCAAAAAAGTGAAAACAACGTGTCAAATTATTTCTCACAAAGAGTACTTTCCACAAGTACTTTCACAAAGTTTGAAGTCAGAAGGGCTCAGCAAAATTTCTTTCTCCATACATCATACCCGTCGTTGATCCAGTTAGATTTCGATTTTGAAAATTATGAGAAACACGTGCCTAATTTTATTTATTTCTATTATTATTACATTTCTTGAAGTCAATAGGCCCATCGGTTCGTGTTGTTTGTTTCGGAGTCTTTCCGTAAATAAACCTTAACCCAGTTGGGCCAGTTAAATTTTGATTTTTGAAAAAGTATAAAATACGTGTCGAATAAGTTTTGATCTATATTAGAATATTTTCAGGAAGTTCAAATTCAATATGTTTATTAAATCACGTTTCTTCATACAACACTTTAACCCATGTTTTGCCTTTTTAGACTCCGAATTTCAAAAAATCCCGTCTTGGCGAAGGTTAATTCTTCAAGATGTACCTACAGTCCAAAATTCATGTTTGTAGCTTCAGCGGTTTGGGCTGGGCCATGATAAATCAACCAATCAATCAGTCAGTCGTCAGGATAAACAATCTATGAATAAAAAAATGGAAGCGGTACCACGCCCCCTTGTCAAAAACCCACCCTATTCTCCCTGTCGAAGGACACGACCAAATCGTTAGTTTGTACCGAGTGTCATTGATGTGAACGCTCTAGTTCAAAAGATACACCGGAATTTAAAAAGTGCCACGCCCCCTGTCCAACGCCAATTAAATTTTACCGATGGAACGACATGTTTACGCCATGACACTGTACAAAATTTCAATGCTGTACGGCTTATAATTCTGAAGATATTCCATATTAAAAAGTTGGGTTGTATGGGCGGTGCCACGCCCCCGTGTCAAAAACCCACCCCATTCCTCATGTCGAAGGACACGACCAAATCGTTAGTTTGTACCGAGTGTCATTGATGTGAACGCTCTAGTTCCAAAGTTACACCGGAATTTAAAAAGTGCCACGCCCCTTGTCTAACGCCTTTAAATTTTACCGATGGAACGACATGTATACGCCATTACACTGTACCAAATTTCAATGCTGTACCACTTATAATTCTGAAGATATTCCATATTAAAAAGTTGGGTTGTATGGGCGGTGCCACGCCCCCTTGTCAAAACCCACCCTATTCTCAATGTCGAAGGACACGATCAAATCGTTAGTTTTTACCGATTGTCATTCATGTGAATGCTATAGTTCAAAAACGACACCGGAATTAAAAAAGTGCCACGCCCCTTGTCCAACGCCCATAAAATTTTGCCGGTGGAACGACATGTTTACGCCACGACTCTGTACCAAATTTCAATGCTGTCCGATTTATAATTCCGAAGATATACCATATTAAAAATTTAGGTTGTATGGGAGGTGCCACGCCCACCTGCCGTACAAACATGTAATATCGCTATAAACCACCGCATTAACATCTTCTATCACATACGAAAAAGAAATGAACCGTTTTCGCAAACACTGGCTACACACAAGAAGTGAACTTTTTTTTATATACAGTTACTCACACAATTGAGTATACACTCCGATTTTGAAAGAAAAAAGCACATTTAGCCCCAACTAAGTGTTTCAATTCAAAATTTTTAATGCATAGTTATAGATACTAATGTTACAAAGTCATAACCAAAATAAATTTATCAACATTGCAAACAGAATTCAAAGATATTACATAAAACATTAAAATAAACCTATAATAATGTCACTAAATTAAGTATACATTTCATTGCAATTAAGTTTATTATGTAAAAAAAAATAAAATTTTACGATTTAATATGCAGTAGGGCCGCCCTTTGCATCAATTACTGCTCGCATTCGTCGAGGCATCGAATCCACCAAAGTTTTTGTAAAAGCTGGTGGTATTTCATCCCATATCTTCCTTATCTGCCTTTGTAAGTCAGTTTTGTTTCGTGGACTAACAGTTTTAAGCTTTGATTTGATTTCACCCCATAAATGCTCGATTGGGTTCATGTCTGGTGATTGCGGTGGTGTCTTGAGTTGCTTGGGTGAATTATATAGGAGCCATTCTCTCACTATATGTGCAGTGTGTTTAGGATCGTTATCCTGTTGGAACCAAAACACTGGCGGGAGATTGAGTTTTTGCGAACTTGAGCGTAAATTGCGTCTAAGGATATTCAAATAAACCTCTTTGTTCATTTTCGTTTCGATAAACTCAATGGTTCCGACACCAGAAGACGCCATAGATCCCCACAACATAACTGAGCCACCACCGTGTTTTACCGTAGTCACTAAATTCTTACTTCTAAGCTCAGTATTAGGCTTTCTCCAAACAATTTGCTTCCCATCTGAGCCCCAAAGATTAACCTTGGTCTCGTCGCTAAACATAACACTCTGCCAGAAGCTTTGAGGCTTATTGAGGTGAGCTCTTGCGAATTCCAAACGCTTCTTTTTATTTACCGCAGAAATATAAGGCTTTTTCCGAGCTATACGTCCATGCAGATTGTTCTTTCGCAGCACACGACGAACTGTCTCAACGGATATCGGTTTATTGATTGTCTTAGACACCTCTCTGGTCAGTTTGCGTACACTTATTTTCGGGTTTATTTGCACTTTTCGCACTATATTGCGCTCATCGTAAGCTGACAATAATTTTTTTCTGCCTCTACCCTTTGAATTTTGTAATGTTCCTTCGTATCTCCATTTGTTTATAATTTTTTGCACTGTGCAATGAGGTCTGCTAATAATTTTGCCAATTTGCCGGTAAGATTTACCTTCGCAGCACAATTTTATAACCAGCTCTCTTATTTGTATTGAAGTTTCCTTCCTTGGGCCTGCCATTGCACAAATAACGCACATAAAAAACTGAGACGCTTTTTGAACACTTGAAAAACACCTCGTAATTTTTTGATATCCATTTCAATGGCAATGTTGTGAAAAAAACGGCGACGTAATCTAAAGTTGTGCAAGTGTATATTCAATTTTGTGCTATTAAAATAGGTCTATTTTAACGTTTAAAGTAATATCTTTGTATTCCGCTTGTAATGTTGATGAATTTATGTTGGATGTGGCCTTGTAACAATAGTATCTATTAATATGCATTAAAAATTTTAAGGTAAAAAGCCCAACTGTCGCCGAATGTAGCTTTTTCTTCTTAATATCACAGTGTATACTCAATTTTGTGAGTAACTGTATATAGACTAGCTGGGCCCTGCGGCTTTGCACGCAAGCTCTCCTGTTTCCCCGATACGAATTCTTAACCCATTGTTGAGCCCATCAGATTTTGATTTAAAAAAAAACATGTGTCTATCTTTGATTTCGAGTGTTTTAAAAATTTTAAAGTCAGAAGGCCCTTTAAATCATATGTTTTCACATTTACTCCAAACAAATTCTTAACCCTTGGTTTACCATGGTAGATTTAGATTTAAAAAAAAATTAAAAGCACGTTTTTATTATTTCCCGATTGAACTGCTTTTGATAAGTTTGAAGTCAGAACGCCCAATAAATCTTCTACAAATTGTTAACCCATTGCTGACCCCGTTAGATTTTGATTTTCAAAAAAGTGAGAAATACGTGTCAAATTATTTCTCACAAAGAGTACTTTCCCCAAGTTTGATGTCAATGGGCCCATTAATTCATATTTTTCATTTCACAGTTTCTCCATACAAACTTTTAACCCGTCGCTGACCCCGTCCAATTTTAATATTCGGAAAAATTGCGTATCGAGTTATTTTACATTTGAAGTACTTTCACAAAGTTTGAAGTCGAAAGGGCTCAGCAAAATTTCTTTCTCCATACATACATACTTTTAACCCGTCGTTGATCCAGTTAGACTTCGATTTTGAAAATAATGAAACACACGTGTCGAATTTTATTTATTTCAATTATTTTTACAATTGTTGAAGTCAATAGGCCCATCGGTTCGTGTTGTTTGTTTCGGAGTCTTTCCGTAAATAAACCTTAACCCATTGTTGGGCCAGTTAAATTTTGATTTTCGAAAAATTATAACATAAGTGTCGAATGTGATTTGATCTAGAATATTTTCAGGAAGTTCAAATTCAATATGTTTATTAAATCACGTTTCTTGATACCACACTGTAACCCATGTTTTGCCTTTTTAGACCCCGAATTTCAAAAAATCCCTTCTTGGCGAAGGTTAATTCTTTAAGATGTACCTACAGTCCAAAATTCATGTTTGTAGCTTCAGCGATTTGGGCTGGGCGATGATAAATCAACCAATCAATCAGTCAGTCAGTCAGAATAAACAATCTATGTATAAAAAAATGGAGGCGGTACCACGCCCCCGTGTCAAAACCCCACCCCATTCCTCCTGTCGAAGGACACGACTAAATCGTTAGTTTGTACCAAGTTTCATTGATGTGAACGCTCTAGTTCCAAAGTTACACCGGAATTTAAAAAGTGCCACGCCCCTTGTCCAATGCCCATTAAATTTTACCGGTGGAACGACATGTTTACGTCATAACACTGTACCAAATTTCAATGCTATACGACTTATAATTCTGAAGATATTCCATATTAAATAGTTGGGTTGTATAGGCGGTGCCACGCCCCCTTGTCAAAAACCCACCCTATTCTCCCTGTCGAAAGACACGACCAAATCGTTAGTTTGTACCGAGTGTCATTGATGTGAACGCTCTAGTTCCAAAGGTACACCGGAATTTAAAAAGTGCCACGCCCCTTGTCCAACGCCCTTTAAATTTTACCGATGGAACGACATGTATACGCCATTACACTGTACCAAATTTCAATGCTGTACCACTTATAATTCTGAAGATATTCCATATTAAAAAGTTGGGTTGTATGGGCGGTGCCACGCCCATTGTCAAAAACCCATCCTTTTCCCCCTGTCGAAGGACACGACCAAATCGTTAGTTTGTACCGATTGTCATTGATGTGAACGCTCTAGTTCCAAAGTTATACCGGAATTTCAAAAGTGCCACGCCCCTTGTCCAACGCCCATGCCGGTGGATCGACATGTTTACGCCACGACTCTGTACCAAATTTCAATGCTGTCCGATTTATAATTCCGAAGATATATCATATTAAAAATGTAGGTTGTATGGGAGGTGCCACGCCCACCTGTCGTACAAACATCTAATATCGCTATAAACCACCCCATTAACATCTTCTATCACATACGAAAAAAATTTTGCCGAAAGAATGAACCGTTTTCGCAAACACTGGCTACACACAAGAAGTGAACTTTTTTTTATATATATAGACTAGCTGGGCCCTGCGGCTTTGCACGCACGCTCTCCTGTTTCCCCCCGATACGAATTCTTAACCCATTGTTGAGCCCATCAGATTTTGATTAAAAAAAACATGTGCCTATCTTTGATTTCGAATGTCTTAAAAATTTTGAAGTCAGAAGTCCCTTTAAATCATGTCTTTTCACATTTACTCCTAACAAATTCTTAACCCTTGGTTTACCATGGTAGATTTTGATTTTCAAAAAATTAAAAGCACGTTTTTATTATTTCCCGATTGAACTGCTTTTGATAAGTTTGAAGTCAGAACGCCCAATAAATCTTGTTTCTCCATTCAAATTTTTAACCCATTGTTGACCCCGTTAGATTTTTATTTACAAAAAAGTGAAAAACACGTGTCAAACTATTTCTCCCAAAGAGTACTTTCCCCAAGTACTTTCACAAAGTTTGAAGTCAAAAGGGCGCAAAATTTCTTCTCCATACATGCTTTTAACCCGTCGTTGATCCAGTTAGATTTCGATTTTGAAAATAATGAGAAACACGTGTCTAATTTTATTTATTTCAACTATTTTTACAATTATTGAAGTCAATAGGCCCATCGGTTCGTGTTGTTTGTTTCGGAGTCTTTCCGTAAATAAACCTTAACCCATTGGTGGGCCAGTTAAATTTTGATTTTCGAAAAATTATAAAATACGTGTCGAATAAGTTGTGATCTAGAATATATTCAGGAAGTTCAAATTCAATATGTTTATTAGACCATGTTTCTTCATACAACACTTTAACCTATGTTTTGGATTTTCAGACCCCGAATTTCAAAAAATCCCGTCTTGGCGAAGGTTAATTCTTCAAGATGTACCTACAGTCCAAAATTCATGTTTGTAGCTTCAACGGTTTGAGCTGGGCGATGATAAATCAACCAATCAATCAGTCAGTCAGGATGGATAAACAATCTATGTATAAAAAAATGGAGGCGGTACCACACCCCCGTGTCAAAACGCCACCACATTTCTCATGTCGAAGGACACGACCAAATCGTTAGTTTGTACCGGGTGTCATTGATGTGAACGCTCTAGTTCCAAAGTTACACCGGAATTTAAAAAGTGCCACGCCTCTTGTCCAACGCCCATTAAATTTTACCGGTGGAATGAGATGTTTACGTCATGACTCTGTACCAAATTTCAATGCTGTGCAAATTACAATTCCGGAGATATACCATATTAAAAAATTTATTTTAATGGGCGGTGCCACACCCCCTTGTCCAAAACCCACCCCATTCCTCCTGTCGAAGGACACGACCAAATCGTTAGTTTGTACCAAGTGTCGTTGATGTGAATGCTATAGTTCAAAAGCTACACCCGAATTTAAAAAGTGCCACGCCCCTTGTCCAACGCCCATTAAATTTTACCAGTGGAATGGCACGTTTACGCCATGACACTGTACCAAATTTCAATGCTGTGCGACTTATAATTCTGAAGATATTCTATATTAAAAAGTTGGGTTATATGGGCGGTGCCACGCCCCCTTGTCACAAACCCACCCTATTCTCCCTGTCGAAGGACATGACCAATTCGTTAGTTTGTACCGAGTGTCATTGATGTGAACGGTCTAGTTCCAAAGTTACACTGGAATTTGAAAAGTGCCACGCCTCTGCCCAACGCCCATTAAATTTTACTCGTGAAACGACATGTTTACGCCATGACACTGTACCAAATTTCAATGCTGTATGACTTATAATTCTGAAGATATTCCATATTAAAAAGTTGGGTTGTAAGGGCGGTGCCACGCCCCTGTGTCAAAAACCCACCCCATTCCTCCTGTCGGAGGACACGACCAAATCGCTAGTTTATACCGAGTGTCATTGATGTGAACGCTCTAGCTACAAAGTTACACCGGAATTTAAAAAGTGCCACGCCCCTTGTCCAACGCCCATTAAATTTTACCGGTGGAATGACACGTTTACGCCATGACACTGTACTAAATTTCAATGCTGTACGACTTATAATTCTGAAGATATTCCATATTAAAAAGTTGGGTTGTATGGGCGGTGCCACGCCCCGTGTCAAAAACCCGCCCCATTCCTTCTGTCGAAGGACACTATCACATCGTTAGTTTGTACCAAGTGCCATTGATGTGAATGCTCTAGTTCAAAAGTAACACCGGAATTTAAAAAGTGCCACGCCCCTTGTCCAAAGTCCCTTAAATTTTACCGGTCGAATGACACGCTTACGCCATGACACTGTACCAAATTTCAATGCTGAGCGACTTATAATTTCGAAGCTATTTTAAAGAATTGAGTTATATGGGCGGTGCCACGCCCCCTTGTCAAAACCCACCCTATTCTCCCTGTCGAAGGACACGATCAAATCGTTAGTTTGTACCGATTGTCATTCATGTGAATGCTATAGTTCAAAAACGACAGCGGAATTAAAAAAGTGACACGCCCCTTGTCCAACGCCCATGAAATTTTGCCGGTGGAACGACATGTTTACGCCACGACTCTGTACCAAATTTCAATGCTGTCCGATTTATAATTCCGAAGATATACCATATTAAAAATTTAGGTTGTATGGGAGGTGCCACGCCCACCTGCCGTACAAACATGTAATATCGCTATAAACCACCGCATTAACATCTTCTATCACATACGAAAAAAATTTTCCCAAAAGAATGAACCGTTTTCGCAAACACTGGCTACACACAAGAAGTGAACTTTTTTTTATATATATAGATTACAGAAAATGACATTTTTTTTTTTCGGTGTACATACTGAATTCCATTTTTTTGTTTGCATTTTTTTGGTCAACTTTACATGTATTGGTGTTTGCTCTTCCATAAGAAGATTTTGGGCACCCCTGATTTAAAATATAGGATTTTATTATTATTATACTTAACTATTATACGTTTTTTAAGAAATTAATTGCAATGTAACTATTACAATGAAACTTAAATTTTATTTGTTGATTATAATTATTATTTACGACAATTAATTTTTCGAATTTTCCTCGGCTTTTTTCTCGTTTTCGACTGTAATTTCTGAACCAATAATCCTATCGACATGATTTTTATATAGTTGCACTAACAACATTTCACCCCATTTTTTCTGACATCAATTTTATGCGTTCGAAATTGGCGTTGTAATAAAGTTTCAAAGTAGGAAAATATTGAATTTCAAGGCGTTTTTTCTGATGGCGAAAATTGTACAGATGTTTCATAAATCAAGTAACGAAGTAACTATATGAATATCTTAAGAAGAAACATCAAGCAATACAGCACAGCAAAATTATTTGGCGGAATACACATTCGCATCGAAATAATACCAAAAATGTACCATAGTCATTCTCATACTTTTTCCTTAAACAATTATGCAAAGTTTTTAATTTTTTTTGTTTCGAGCAATTCAAAATCGTTTTGTTTATTGCTTTTGTTTCAGACTATAAATGGAACATATAAAAGAGCATATTTTGAGGCTCCTAATTTTTTAAGGAAACATGAAAATGACTATGGTACATTTTTGGTATTATTTCGATGCGAATGTGCATTCCGCTAAATAATTTGGCTGTGTTGTAATGTTTGATGTGTCGGCTTTCATTATACACCTAACTCGTTAATTGATTTACGAAAATTGTGTATGTTTTTGACCATAAAAGAAAACGCCTTAAAATTCCATATTTTCCGACTTTGAGGTCCAATTACCGCGGCATTTTAAAACTTATATAAGTTGCATCGGAAAAGAAGCCGTGCGGTGTTGTTAATGCGATAAGGTGAAAATCATGTCTATCGGTTTTGTGGTTTAGAAATTACAATAAATAGGTAGGTAGGTTAAGTGGTCGCCTCTAGGGCATCACTTAGGCCTTGTGGCCCATTGTGTTACCACGTGGGGGGGGGGGGACTTCACCTATCCGATTCCAGTGTACATTGGAGCCACTTGGAGGCTCTAATGAATTTGTAAATGTTGCTCGGTGACGTCTTTTCGAGGTCAGCTAAGCAACTCAGAAAGTGCTTGCCCAGGTGTCGTAAGCGCAAACAATAAATACAAAATACAAAAATATGGCAAAAGTAGAGGAAAAACTGAAAAAATGACACAGTACCTATATATATATCAGACATGGGGGTTTTGCACTAAATTCATAGTGCACTATGCTTTTCACTACCACTAAATAAATTTAGTGGTAGCTGAATTTTTTCCACTAATCACTGGATTTTATTTAGTGGTAGTGGTAAAAAGTACCACTAAAAAAAAATTAGTGGAAGAAAATTGCACTACCACTAAATAAAGATCAGTGATTAGTGGAAAAAATTCAGCTACCACTAAATTTATTTAGTGGTAGTGAAAAGCATAGTGCACTAAACAAAGACATCCATTACCATTAAATAAACCACTAACAACGATATGCGCAAAAATATATGTTTTATTTAAACAACTTATTTGCTTTCATCAAGACTAGACGTTCAAAATTGTCATCAGTGACATTAGTGGAAAAGAATTAGTGATAGTGGAGGAATTTTCAACTATCACTGAATTTTATTTAGTGGTAGTGGTAAAAAGTACCACTAAAAAAAAATTAGTGGAAGAAAATTGCACTACCACTAAATAAAGATCAGTGATTAGTGGAAAAAATTCAACTACCACTAAAATTTATTTAGTGGTAGTGGAAAATTTCCCAGCAGACCTCTAGTGGTAGTGGTAGTGGATTTTAGTGCAAAACCCCCATGTCTGATATATATGCAGCCGCCGTGGCTCAGTTGGTTAGTGCGTTGGACCGCGAGTCGAAGGCAGCAGGTTCAAATACTGCCTGTAATAACACCTAATAAAATAACGGGAAAACTCGTTTTCTCTTTCGGTGGCTGTCCTCTCAGCTGGAAATGGCAAACCTCTGAGAGTAAAAATTGCTTATGAAAAAAGCTCCCAACCTGCCGTTCGGAACCGGCATAAAACTGTAGGTCCCTCCACCCGCGTACAAATGCACACGCACAACACGGGTGGTTGGCCTTAGTCTCGCGTAAGCGGGCTGTCGTGCCAGTCAATTATTATTATTTACCTATATCTCACAAACTAGAGCTGCTAGAAAAAATCTGAGGATAGATTTGAAATCAGCGCACCCAAATTAGTAAGAAACAGTAGAAAAACTCCATGCAACAGAAAAAAAGTGTTTTTGTTGTGCTGTGTTATCGACAACGAAAAATATACTTGTTACTTATAAGAGTTATTATGCAACTCAAAAATATTTATTACATGATAATAGTTATATAGCCGACGTAGAAAATTTCTTATTGGCAATAATTTTTATAAAGCAATAATTATAGAAATTTTTCCGAGTTCTAGTAAACCTTTTCTAAAGGATTTTTGCGTACTTAGTTTTTTGATTGTTTGAGCGGTTTGTAAGTTATTGGTGGTTTTTGCTAGTAGGTGTTTTTCATCTTTGAATTTTTATTGCATTTATAATATAATTCATTTAAATTCGGGGTTGCAATTTTCAACTAGGAGTTAGTGTGCAATGTATAGTGTACGGTTGTAACTTAAACTTATAGAACAGATATTTTATGTTGCATGTGCCATTCTCGGCCTATACTCATTAGAGTGTAAATGCGACTTCACCTTCTGAACACGTGTTTGTATTGAAATCTTCTAATGCTCTTCGCGTCGTTGATGAAAGTAGCTAAAGTATGTTCGCAAGCGTCAATATTTGTCTTTTCAAGGGCATTAACAAAATTTGAATTGGTTCATTACTGTAGGAGCTATTCTAAAAAGAGTTGCATCACACAAGTACAAATTTCAACCACACACACTTAGCAAATTACTTGCTGTTTTATATATACGACATATTTTTAGGGCACAAACAATTCAAAATTCGAAAGCTGAAAATTTTATGAATTGAGGGCATTTGTTGAATGTGAGCATTTTCATACTGCTGCCTAAAATTGTGCTCCGATATTATAGCTCAAAAGTAAATCCTTGCTTTTTTTGCTGAATTTATGAATGGAGAACTTACATATTTGTACACATTTTCTATTACAAACATCGTATTTCAAAAATGCTATACACAAAAAATGAATACACAAAAAAATGTTGCTTACAAAAAATATATATTACCATACAGTGAAAGAAGAATGTTAAGGCTTTCAATTAAAAAATACATTTTTGAAATACGATATTTGTAATAGTGTATATGTTCAAATATGTAAGTTCTCCATTCATAAATTCAGCAAAAAAAGCAGGGATTTACTTTTGAGCTATAATATCGGAGCACAATTTTAGGCAGCAGTATGAAAATGCTCACATTCATCAAATGCCCTTAATTCATACAGTTTTCAGCCTTCGCATTTTGATTTTTTTTGTGCCCTAAAAATATGTCGCAATGAAATATTGTGAATGGGACATATTTTTTTTACGTTGAGTGGTAACTATAATTTTGCAATATATATTTTTTACGTTGAAAATATCGGCACACAAAGGAAACAGATGTCTGATCGGTGACTGCGACTATACTTTTTCTATGGAAATAGGTTCGCTGATCATAAATTCGATGTCAGAGTTGGGTATCCACCACATTTAAGGACTTCCTTAAGTCTTACGCCTTCTACCGGGACGGGTACTGGACAAGGGGCTGGCACCCACCACCCACACAATACAAAATTTAATCATTGATTCGATTTTAGATTTGCGATTTTTCCAAAAGTGATTTTTAAAATTTATGACAGTTATGCGATGACGGAAAAAATATTTTTTTCAAAAAATAAACGTTACTGAGCAATGGAAAAAATATTTCTTGCTGATAATAGTTATTAGGCAACACAAAAAAATATTTGTCACGAATAATAGTTACGAAATGGCGAAAATAGTATTTTTTTCCTCATAACAGTTGTTTTCCAACATTTATAAATATCTCTTAAAAATGGGCAACATTTTCGAATTTTTAAAAATGCATAACTGTTATTTTGGGTCCCTGCTTTTTTGATGAAGTTAACGCCAGAGTAGCGGTCAAGCCAGTGTTGCCGTTGTGCGACTAAAGTGTCAAATTTACCCTTTCTGGAGACCGATGCCACCTGATACCGACTTTTTAAAAATAGGCTTATTTTGATCTTGACTTTTCTTGATCAAAAAATTTATATGTACATTTTGAAAGTTGTTTCGTAAAATTAATTTGTTTATTTTTGCGTGTTTAAAAATAGTCAAAATATGCCTTCCTTTTAGGATTCACTTTTCAAAGGTAACACTTAAGTACTTCAGAGTTACACCTCTGGCAACATTTAAACTACTTACAACCCTTTTATTACGTCAACGTTTTTCCGCAAAAATGTACAAAATTTATCTGAATTAACGCGCTTTTTTGTGGCATTGCCTAAGTGATTTGTGCTAAATTAATTTTGATGGCTCCCAATGGATAAGTAAGTATATCACGCATATGCTTTGAAATGCAAATGTTTTCATAATAAATGCAAAACATGCATATTGGGACTTTTTAATATATCCCTCATCAATTAATTTTAGGGGGGAAACAGTTTTTTTTCACAGAAAATTATCTCCTTAAGAAATTTAATAAAAATCATGAGTTTAGAAAGATAAAATAATGAAGGAATATATGTACATATATACACGGTATAAAAAAATTGGATCACTTGATACTTTTTTTTGGCTGACACTTTTTTTGCGACTTTTTAAAAGCGGCAACACTGACCCTTACGTACTTACGAGTATATATCTTACCAGTGGAACAAAACACTTATGGAACCATTCTTTAAAAATTTCTGCTGTCATCCATACATTTTTTGAGAGTCGGTAGTCCACCGGAATGTTGAATGATTTGAAAGAGCGTGGTTTGTCCGCGTTTGCGTACGCAAGATATATAACTGACTTTTTCTTATTTCCTGCCTGGAGCCGTTTCTTCTGCACTGGTTACATAGGTTCTTTCGGGTAGCATCTTCCAAAATAAGACTCTTTTTTTAAGAGTTTTTCTCTTCAATAGCCCGGAAGTCTGGTTGGCAGTAACTTTCGAAATTGCTTTCTTACTTTTATTATTGTTTCGCCAAAATAGTAACATTAACTTCTTTACCGATTTTTTCCACAATATTGCGCTCATCTTTTAAAGACAAGTACTTTCGCTTTTTTGAATCCATATCGCACACGCACTACAAAAGTAACACAACTCAAAATTTTTGATTTTTCAGGAAACGCAAAAAACTGTTTTTGAGGTAAATAAACATTTTTTAAAATAACGTATAGACCGTTCAGTAGAAAATCCTTACAGATTATGCTTTAGGATAAGTTACAAGAATTTTTTTTGTATTTTACACTAGAAAATCCAAAATTTTGAGTTGTGACTGTTTTGATGATATTTTAATTCAATAATTACGGAATTATTTTAAGTTATGTCACTTTTGCTGAGTTTTATAATTATAAATTATAGTTAAAAAGTCGAAAGAAAAATTTTGAGAATTCGAAATTCATTTTTTTATTTGAAAATATATACTAAAATTGTCAGAACTTTGCTTAAAATTAACTTCAATAAAAATGTATTTCGTCAAAAGTGTCACAATTTGAGTTAGGACACTTTTGCATTGAGCTTCAGCGATCAAATAGCATCAAACTTCTGACATAAACAGAGACCTAACTGTATTTTTGCAACAGTTAAAAACAACAAAATATACTGAGCTTTTGCTTATTGGTAGATTGATGCATTGTGCACAGTATTAACACATAAACCCGAAAATTAAAAATTGTGAGTTGTGTCACTTTTGTAGTGCGTTTGCGATATTTGTTTAAATAGTTATCACTTCAAAAGTATAAACCAGAGACCTAATATAATTATTATCCATATTTTTTGGAATAAAAAAATTGCCCTAATTTAAGAAATTTCTATAATTATTGCTTAAAATAATTATTCCCAATAAGACATTTTTTACGTCGCCTATAACTATTATCAAAGAATATGAAGTGTATATAGTAGAAGGCGCATCTGAGCTCAAAAATTCACATTTTTGTTTGCGAGCTTCATAGAGCGGGGGGAAGCCACAAAAGAGAAAAAGCGGTACCAGCAAGAGAGCAAGCGCTTCAGTTTGCGCTCATTGACTGTCCGAACTAGGCTTCCCAACCGTCCTCCTTGAACAGAAAATGTCCTCCGTCCTGCTCAAAGGCCAAAAAGTCCTCCTCAAGCTCAAATTAAAATTCAATTTTTTTTTTAATTTTTTTATTCAAACGTAAGTTTGATTGTTGCCAATCAATTAATGAGGAAAATTTTTCCAATTTGTGTCCAATATTTCGATGCTGCTTATAGACTTCGTTGAAAATCCGGATGAGTCAGCTGCTGGAGTGTTCGACATGATTAAGGCCGCATTGGAAGAATTCGACTTACAAATAAAAATGTTGTGTGCCTAAGTGCTGATAATACGAATGCAAACTTCACTTCACAGAATACACAATGTGATCTCGATGTTGATATTGAAAATATTGTTTGATATTGTTGATTACAGTCGAAAAAATATGCGTTTTGTTTTATTTTTTAAAGTGGTTAAAAAGTTAAAATTTCCATGTGCTTTTAGGTTTTCTCTTTTCACACTTGTATTTTTTAAAAACATGGTGAAATATTGAAGGAATGTGATGTCCTCCTGAAACAAAGTAGTTCCCATATAAAGTCCTCCTCAAGCCAAATTTTGTCCTCCCTAAACCGGTTTAATAGCTGGGAAGCCTAGTCCGAACTGAAGCACACGCTACCGACAAACACACATGAAGTGAAAGTGCCGCTTCTCCTGTGTACTTTGGTTGTTTTGGTCTTTCAATAATTTTTAGTGCAAATTTCTCACAGCATCACATTGTTTTTATATGCCCACAGCAAAGCAATGATCGTAGTTTCAACGACGCCAATGCTTTTTGTTGTTGTAGTTTTTGTGTGTATGCTTTTTTTGTGTTGGCGATTGGTTTTGTTACACAGCTCGAGAAAAATGTAACGTCAATATTGAACAGAATGTTTACTGCCATTATCAATCAAATCGCTGAGGCGTGCGGTCGTTTGTTGTCTTATGGTGGGCTTTGATTGAATATTTTTAAGCTTGCAGATATTTAGACGTGGTTGATCCAAAATCAAGATTAAATCAAATATTTTTACTTGGCTCATTCCAAGAGAAGTATTTGTTTGTATTTTGACGAGGTTGATCCTAAATTTTTTGTAATTGTTTTTTGACGTGGTTGAACCAATTCAAACTTTATATAAATACTTATTTTTACTTGACTAGCTTCAAGTAGAATTATTTGTTTATATTTTGACATGGTTGATCCTTACTTTAAACTTTTTGCAAGTGTTTTTTGACGTGGTTGAACCAATTCAAACTTTATATAAATACTTATTTTTACTTGACTAGCTTCAAGTAGAATTGTTTGTTTAAATTTTGACGTGGTTGATCCTAATTTTTTTTTACAATTCAATATGGCTTCAAAGCAAAGCAAGAATTCTTGCAAGTCTGGAATTCAATGCTGTGTGGCCAGTTGCAAAAAATCTAGACGTAACTACCCAAATTTGCGAATATTCCAGTTTCCTGCTGCTGATTTGATTTTTGGTCAAACCTGGCTGGAGAAATGCAATATCGCATATGAAGATTACGACAAAAATCTTCATATTTGTGTAACCATTTTTGTAGTTCTTTCCTTGGCAAAAGAAAATTAAAACTCGATGCGATCCCAACTATGAATTTGGATGAGAACTGTCAGGATTCAGAAGAAGAATTTTTGGAACCTGAAAATGCAGCCAAAAAATTACGTTTTGACGATGCAATGTGTAGTAATTGCGAAAAAAATGCAAAATCAATTCGCTTTTACAAAAAGAAATACACTGATCTGTTAAGAAAATTTAGAAGAATTCAGGAAAAGATGCGACGAGAAAAGTATCCTGTTAAACTAAATAAGAATAAAAAAATACACTGAAAAACTCGTTACCAAGAATAAGCAAAGAATCAAAAATTTTTTGCAAATTGTTAACAAGTTCCAGGCCAAAAGAATACTCGGCAGATGTTAAATATTTAGCTCAAAATATTTTTTTCATTTCCCAGTCGACGTATTGCTTTCTGCGGAACAATCTAAATTTGAATTTGCCACATATTAGCACATTAAATCGATGGGCCCCAATAAAGTTCCTTCAGCCCGCTTTTAAAAATACCGCTTTCGAATCGCTTAAGAATTTGTGTTTGGATTTGAAAGAAAAAAAATGAAACTAGCATAGTACTGTTAATGGATGAAATGGCGATCAAAAAAGAATTGAGATATAATGCGAAATTCGATTTAGTTGACAGGTTCGCATGTAATGGCTTTGAAAGAACAAAAAAAATTGGTAACCATGTGTGCGTGTTTATGCTCAAGTCCATGTTCTCCAATAGAAGTTTTATTTTAAATTATTTCATATCTGAAAATGGACTCAACGCAGATAATCTGTGTAAAATAATAACAGAAAACTTAAAATTACTTAGTTCTTTTGAAATAACAGTCAAAGTGTTAGTATGTGATCAGGGGTCTGCTAACAGAAAGTGCTTCACCAATTTCGGAGTGAGTCTAGAACGGCCTTTTTTTGAATTCAATAATCAAAAAGTTTTTGTTATGTTTGACCACAGAATAAACAGTATACAGAATGCGCATGTCGACCAGCGAAGCAATCTGAATTTTTGATGCGGGCCGAAAGCAGCAGGAGGGAGGTAACAGAGTTTGTTGAACAGAACTTTTGTCTCTGTTAATTTCTCGTGCGACGATGAGCTCTGTTATTGTCAACTTCGGTAAGTGCCGAGTGGTGCAGAGCGAGTTCGTGCGCTCGATGCGGGCCATAGAAGTTACTGTTATTTTGAATGAAGGGCGATGTGCTATCGTTGTTGTTGTGTTGATCAGCAAATGCAAATTTTGAATTTTTGTTTCTGGCTGACATTGGCTGGCAATTCCCGACGTGTGTTGGTTAATAAGAACAATTGTTTTTCATGTTATTATGCGATCGACCTTCTGCGTGAAGAAATTTGTATCTCCTTATGAGCACTTGAATGCTAAGGTTTCGCTAATTTTGGCTTAAATGACTTCTCGCCGCGATTTATTATTTTATCCCTACGCCTTTTATTCCACTCTAAGCATTCAGTTTTTTTTTGTTTGTCAAATGAGAGGTGCCGAAGAATCGTAATTACAAATTTGTGCATTTAATCAAGTCTAATGTATGTACACATCTATTATAAAGCAAAAAGCTATAAGAAAAAAGTAAGTAAGCAACAACGATCCCGAATGATGGCAGAATAAATTTTTTGTTTTGCTTTTTTTCGATATATGTACGTACATCCACCATTTAAAGGATATTTCGTACATAACGATTGTACCAAATCGTTTAACTATCATCAATATTAAAAATAGTGTGATATCTTTATACCGTAGTGACTTTTTAAGTCGATAAGTTACGCCCTTTTGACATTCATTCTCATATATTTTTGCACGCTACACTCCGTCGTAAAATTGCTACCGACAGCGTATGTACGCACTGCGCTGCACGCAGAATGAACCGCAAAGCAAAAATAATTCAAATTCAATGTTTCATTTCCTAGCCGGCAACAATAACAACAACCATAGCTTATTGCTCTTCTCCCATATATGTAAGAAGCAAGTGGCACCAGTGTTGCCAGAATATTTTTGCGGAAGCGGCTAGAAGACCAAAAAAAAAGAGCTAGAAAAGGCTTGTCGATTTAAAAAAAAGGCTAGAAAAAAGTCTAAGTTTTATATTAATTTTTATTTAAAACATTTTAATGCATATACATATCGTACTGCTGGGGCTTTAGGTACAAAAATTGTCAAATGTATTTTAGAAACATAAATACAATAAAAAAAAATATTACATTTCAATAACAATTCACAGAATTTCAATTCATACACATTTACAATGCATACACTCCAACTAAGAAACTTTATTGCGCAAAAACGATAAATATCGATTTTCTAAAACGATTTGGTGTTTTTTTTTGTAAGAATGAAAAAAGGAACAAATTTCTGAAGGAAACAAGTTGAAGTTATGAAATAGTTTAACTTCTCTTCAGATCAAATTGCATTTATTGAACTGCAATGGCAAAATTGTTAATCAGCATTGGAATTCTAAAGAGAATATAAAAATCTCTTCGTAGCAATGCCCTTCCGTGAATTGAACGATTTTGCTTTCGTTTTTTGGTTTTAACTCTAAGTTACATAGTATTACAATTTCTTCCTTACAACTCAAAATAAACTTCCTCGTCATCAGAGGCATCAGAATCCCTATATGCTGCACCGTTTTCAGATTTCAAAATATCGTCGGTAATTTCAAAATTGTGACAACATTTATTTTGCCTTTTCAAGGCATATCGTATGGTGAGAAGCGAATAGATCATACGCTTGTTAGTTCTATTTCTGTGTTTATTTTTAATATATGACATTGCGCTGAAAATCCTTTCTACTTCAGCATTGCTAAAAGATAAAACCAAAAAACAAAATCTGTCAATTCACGGAAGGGATTTTCCTGCAAAGCATTTTGGTATTGTTTAACTTCTATCCAGAATTCAGTTGTTGATTTTAAATTAGTCCAATGCTGATTAACAATCTTCTGCCATTGCAGTTCAATCAATGATATTTCATCTGAAGAGAATTTGAAATTTTCTTTTTCGATATAAGAAACAATATTTGGTTTTATAATTTTAAGCGAGTTTTCAACAGAAAAAAAGTAAATTTTTTGGAGAGTTTTTATATTGGCGGGAAGTCGCTGCCGGAGTTGCTCAATCAATGCAATAAGAAACGATTGACAGTTACCTCGTATTATATTTTCGGTATCTATATCTATAGTTCCCTCATTCATGTTTGATCTTATAAATTCTTCAAAAGTGTATGAAAAATGTGGAACCGAAATAAGAAAAGTTTGAACAGGAGAAGTTAATGGGTAAAATTCTTCAGAACGTAAAACAATTTGATAACATAAATTTACTAGCAATGATTTTAAATCTGCAAATAACTTTGTTGGGTCAGCAGAATTGCTTTCAAAGGATTTATTTAGTTTTTGCACGTCATGCAGTACTGACTTTAGAAGAATCTTGTGTGCAAACAATGCCAAAATGAGTCTTTAGTTCTAACCACTGATCGGCAATACGATTAACTGCAGTTTCAATGGACAACCAACGAGTGTCGCATGCCCTTACTAACTTTAGCGGCTGATGTCCATCATTTATTAAAGTAAATATTGTTGCGAAGAAGCAATGTGCTGAATGCTTGTCTATGCACGAACGCTTTTCCAAGCATACTTTTAGGCATGCACTCTCAAGTACGGCGAATTTGGTATAATTCGCTTGGTGTTATTCCGATATGGCAAGGATGGTTCGCGAACTGTGCGAGAATGGTCGAGCGTGTTCCAATTGGAAGTTGCAAGAAACTTCGGCGCGATAAGAAAACTGGTATATAAGCAGCGCTGCGCGGCGCAACAAGGGGAGTCTGTGTTGAGCAAGCAAAGGGGAAACATGCAATAGTAGTAGTAAAGTAGTAACAAGTGTAAAATTGTAAATAAAGTGATTGTTGATTTTTGTCTGCGTTTGCGCTGAATAACTGAAGTAGTTTTATTTTCAAGCACAATCCAGTATACGAACTTAGAAACGTCATTTTCGTAACATTTGGTGTCAGAAGTGGGATTGTGCTACTGGAAATAAATCAAAATTGTAAAACGCAGACATGGTTAAACTCGAGCAACTGAAGGTGGATCAGCTGAAGAAGGAGCTGGCCGCATGGAATTTGCTGACAGCTGGCGGAAAGGTGGAGTTGCAGCTGCGTTTGCGAGAGGCGTGTGAATCACGAGGCATCGATTTAACTGCACACGAGTTCGGGTCGCAGGAGCCAGAGGCGTCGGCCAAGGTGGAGGAATCGTCTGCGGGTGCTGCGACGATGCAAAGTACGGCTGCAGCGGCTGCGCCACTACAAGCATTGGACATGAGCCAGCTAATGATTGCACTTAAAGGCATGTTCGAGACTTCCAACCATGAAATGGCAGCCAAAATGGAAACCACGAATCAGGAACTTTCGGCGCAAATGGCAGCGAAAATGGAAACCACGAATCAGGAACTTTCGGCGCAAATGGCAGCGAAACTGGAAACCACAAATCAGGAACTTTCGGCGCAAATAGCAGAGCGAATGGAATCCAAACTCCAGGAAAATGCGGAAAAATTTGAAAATGCAAATCGAGAGTTGTCCAGCAAGCTTCAGGAAAATTCTGCGCGCTTGGAGCAGAAAGTGGAAGGATTTTCAGACAGGATTAACGTGAAAGTTGAGCATCTCGAGACGCGAATGGACAATTGGGACAAACGGGTTGACAGTCTGGAGGATGCGGTGAACAGAAAAATCGACGAGCGGCTTAGAGAACTACAGCTACGAGCAAGGGTGCAGTCAGTTGAGGAAAGTTTTGCCATAGAAGTGCCTACTTATGATGGTACTACGTCGTTCGACACATTCAAACTACAATTCGATATGGCCGCTTTGGAGAGTCAGTGGACCGATGTTAGGAAAGGTCGGAGGCTGATACTGGCTCTAAGAGGTCCTGCGGCTGAGGTAATAAAAACCGTTCCGGAAGGTTTCAGAGGTGATTACGACACCGTCATAAGGGCACTGGCAGCCAGATACAGTGACGAGCACAACAAAATGCTGTATTATTGCGAGCTGAAGAGCCGTAGACAAAGAGCCAACGAGGCGCTGCAGACGTATGCGGCAGATATCGAGCGGCTGGTACCACTGTCCTACCCAGAATTCAGCATAGAAGGTTTGGAAAGGCTGAAGATTGAGGCGTTTATTGAAGGTCTTCATGACCCGGAGACACGTCGCAGTACATTGATGATGATGAAGCCGACATTCCGTGAGACGGTGACAAGCGCATTGACGTATGAGGCGGTCTGGAGGGGAAGTTTTCGACATTCATCTGCGGAAAGGAGCCGAGCCCAATCTGGTCGTGTCACGCAAAGCCAGACAGTAAGCTCAGAGGCACCAGCGAGGCCGCGGGCTGTTTCATCTAGAGTCAGTTGCTGGCGATGTGGCAAGCAAGGCCACATATCACGAGACTGCCATCTGCGGGGAAAGCGTTCCGGACAACAGACGTCGCCAAGATGTGCTGACGCTCTGACACATCATTCTTGCAAAACCGAGCGCAGGCATGATTCGCAAGCCGAAAACAAGGGACAAATTGTGGATGTTCGGTCGGTAAGAGTTCTACAAGAGGAAGATTGGCCTGCGGGAAGGCTACAGAAGGACCAGCGCGAGGATACGGATCTCGCAAAGATCATCAAAGGCAAAGCGCGGAGAGTACGGCCGGACTGGCAGGAGATGGCTGGTGAGAGCCCGATCGCGAAGGCTTACTGGGCGCAGTGGCAAAGTCTACGTCTGAAAGACGGCTGCCTATACCGCGAGTGGGAGAGCAGGGATAGCAGGACCAGAAAATCCCTAATAGTGGTCCCGAAAGGTCGGATCGACGATGTCATCAAAGCAAACCATAACGACTCCAGTGGAGGGCACCTAGGCATCGCAAAAACTGTCGCCAAGATAAGAAGACGGTTCTATTGGGTGGGATGCCAGGGGTCTGTCGCCGAGTGGATAAGATGCTGTGATCGGTGTTCGGCTGCGAAAGGGCCGATGAGAAGATCGCGGAGCCGCACTCAACTAGTCGGAAACAGGTTAAACGCCAGCTATGGTCTACGGGCTAACTCAGAAGGGTTTAAGGAAGGCGATGTGGTAATGCTCAACAACCCGCAGTGGAAGGAAGGTTTGTCTCCAAAAGTTCAAACATCATGGGAAGGACCGTACAAAGTCGTGACAAAGATTAATGACGTGGTGTACAGAGTTCAACGCTGCTGCAACAGAAACGCTAGGCTGAAAGTAGTCCATTTGGAGCGCTTGGCGTCTTACTCCGGCGGAGCCTCGGTACTTGTTCGGGACGAACAGGTCTAAGTGGTGGGCAGTGTTGCGAAGAAGCAATGTGCTGAATGCTTGTCTATGCACGAACGCTTTTCCAAGCATACTTTTAGGCATGCACTCTCAAGTACGGCGAATTTGGTATAATTCGCTTGGTGTTATTCCGATATGGCAAGGATGGTTCGCGAACTGTGCGAGAATGGTCGAGCGTGTTCCAATTGGAAGTTGCAAGAAACTTCGGCGCGATAAGAAAACTGGTATATAAGCAGCGCTGCGCGGCGCAACAAGGGGAGTCTGTGTTGAGCAAGCAAAGGGGAACCATGCAATAGTAGTAGTAAAGTAGTAACAACCCTGTCGGAAATCGGACTGGTCCAAGTCTAGTTTTTCAACTAGTCGCTTGACAGTCATATATGACCTCAGAATCGACTCGTTTTCTTGGAGCAAACTCACCCTTTTAACATGTCGGTGTCCTAGGCGACGGTCAATTGTCCCCGTCTGCATCCATTTCAACTAGTCCAAGGTTAGTCCGAAGCAACCAGTTTTCAGACCAGTTGCAAAGCGACTAGTTTGGAAAACTAGTTTATTCTGGATTAGTTTTCTAACCACTCGATTTTTATGGAGGAAATAAAACAGTGCATTTTTTAAATAATTATTTTATTTTAAAAATATTTTAAAATTTTTTAAATTTTTTAAGTAATTATTTTATTTTAAAAATATTTAAAAATAACAACAAAAAATCATCGCGAATAAAAAAAATTGTTGGTGCATTTAAAGATGAACCAAGATGAACTTCGACTTGTTGACACACTTCTGCCGGAACTATTTGGGGCCTGATGCGATACAACATCCTGACTTCGCCTGCAATAAATAAATAAATAAATGAATTAATAAATAATTACATAAATAAATATATTAATACACACCTTTCAGCTGCCGCTGCAGTTCGTTGCTTTACGCAACCACGCAAAATTCTAACTGAAATCATTCAAGACAAAACATGCAAATCGAGCAAACTTCGTGTCATGGAAACAGAAAGTTCGAAAAATGCAAACATTTCTACGTTGTTGTTGTAGCAGAACAATCGCAAGATCAGCCTTAACAGTATTTTTTTGCTTCTCTCACCTCTGTTTCGTTTTTCTCATTTTTATGTGCTCTTCTCGCTTATGAACGCGCACACAGAACGTGAACGATTAGACGCGAACTCACCGACTTCTGCATCCGCTGACAGTCACTTGGACAACTAGTTGCCCAATTGACTACAAAAAACCAGTTGAAAGACCAATGAATTTTGGGAACTGGTTGTCTCAGTTCCGACAGGGAAGTGTAAAATTGTAAATAAAGTGATTGTTGATTTTTGTCTGCGTTTGCGCTGAATAACTGAAGTAGTTTTATTTTCAAGCACAATCCAGTATACGAACTTAGAAACGTCATTTTCGTAACAATATTTTATGATAATTACTTTGGCGAGATGGAGACTTCGCAAACCAATTGTAAGTTTCTGAAATTAAATATTCAACTTCAGCAGGAATACGCTTTGAGGCACTTGAGACTGCGAGTTGCACAGAATGGCAAACACACGGAACAAGTGTAATATTTGAATTTTTTCTTTTTAAAGGAGCGATTACTCCTTTATTTGTGCCCACCATAGTGCTTGCATTATCGGTCCCTAGACCTTTTAAATTGTTTATATTGAGATCAAACTCTTCGAGAGTTTTAAAAATAGCAGATACAATTCCCTCAGCTGTGCAATTTTCCAGCTCCACTAATTTCAAAAACGTATTTATTATTTGCTTACACTTAGCGCTATAAAATCGAATAACTATTCCTAGTTGCTTTTTGACAGCAATATCTGTAGATTCATCAATTATTCAGCTAAAAAATTCATTACCAATATCAGACATAAGTTGTTTCTTAAAATATGGGGCAAGAATATTTTTTATAAGACCACTACATTTTGTTCTACCAAGCTTTACATTAGAAGCAATTCCACCATCCAAAAATGAGATTTTTTGTACGATAGATAAATGGTTGATTGAACGAATAGATGTGTGGCATGCAACATAAATTGCATTTTGCAATTCAGCACGTTTAACATCCATATTTGCTTTTATTGTCTGATAAGGAAGAACTGGCTGCATTCCGACTTTGAATGGAGCGATTGCTGCAATGTGCTTCACAGTTTTCTCATGCGCGATCAGCCGCAAAGTTTTGGGCGAAGTTTGCAGCAGCAATACTTACAGCTGATGCAGTCGTCTTGAATTTCTATCCATGGCTTAAATCGTTTGTCCCTTAACCAGCTTTGACGAATTTTTCGCGTGTACTGCCTAGAATATTCTTCTTTAAAAAGAAAGCCAAGAAATATAAACGGAATAGAAAGCATACCTGTATTTGTTGCTTCCACTTGGCTCCTCGCTGCAAATGCCAGTACAGGAGCTTTCTTCATTTTCGTCGTTTGATTTTGGGACTTTTTTTTAAATATCTAGGAAACAAAGAAATCATTTTTTACGATTTTTAAAACATTACACGTTTCTTACCTCTCCATTTTTCGTTTTTTTACCGGCAAAACTCAAAAAGCGAAGTGAAAGTGAAAGGGGAGAGTGAGAAAGTGCTGCCAAGTGTTCATTTGTTATGAAAGTTCTGTTAAATTTCAGAAACAGTGTTGCAAAGCATTTGCTTTGTAAGAATTTTTATGATGATTTTTAATTATTCTATTATGGTTTTTTTGATTATGGAAAAAGGCTAGAAAAGGCCACGGGAATTTAAAAAAAGGCTAGGAAAAAGGCTAGCGGCTAACTCGCGAATTGTGCGGCTAAATGACAAAAGAAAAGGCTAGATTTAGCCGCAAAAAAGCCAGATTGGCAACACTGAGTGGCACTTCGTTTTGTTGGCCGACAACAACAGCAACCACAGCCTGACGCTATTTTCAATGCTTCGCGGAGCCGCTGTGATCATTACTTTCTTCTTATCTGTGTGCTGTTTGTTCTGTGAAATAACAGAAACAAAAGCTGTCTAGTGCGGTTCCTAATGTTAATAGCAGAGGACGTAATGTTAAATTAACAGTGGTCGTAATATTACGACCCCTTAACATTTTTGAATTTGTATGAGATGCGCGTTCTGTATTACTGTTTATTCTGTGGTTTGACTTTGCTTATTTGATTAAATCATGAAGAAATGGGTTGCTTAAATGCGACTTAAAAACACCAGATGGAGTAGTTAGTTTTAAGGTCGTACAAGAGCTGTGGGAAAAAGAAGAAAACTCCAAAACTAAAATGTGCCATAAGCTGACTAGGCAACATATATTCCCCAATGCATTCGAAAAAATGCGAGTTAAATTTGCTACGCAAGTTTTTAGCAAAACAGTTCAAGCTGCAATAAGAACTATTTGCGACACCACTGGGTTCACAAAAAGTTCCAAAGTTTTAGCTTTATCTACAGCTAAGTTTATAAAAAAGTAGACCAAATATTTGATTGCATGAATAGTGGATCCCTCTATTCGGATAATTGTTTTAGATCAGCTTTGCAATTAAATAATGAGTCGTACAATTTTATCAAGACTTTTTTGAATTATTTGGAAGAGGTTAAATTTATGGATGATAAGAAACGTGTTTTTTTTTTAGATGGAATGAAATTGTCCCTTAAAGCTGTTCTTTTAATCACTGATGAAGCATTAAGCAATAATCCACACACATTTTTTATAACAACCAAGTCTTTTAACCAAGACAAACTGGAAAATACTTTTGCAATTTTAAGACAAAAAGGGGGCAATAACAGCAATCCTTCGGTTACGGATCTTAATAACATTTTAGCCAGAATAATGGCCTCAAGGATTGTTCACGACTAATTGTGAAGATACTCAGGAACCCATGGATCAAATCCTATTACAAGCTGAGACGGACGAAACTGTTTTTTGTACTGCTGAGGAGAAAGATAATGACGTCCAATTGTGTGATCTCGATTTCAGCAGTAATGAGTACGCTAATTATTTTTTAGATGACAACTTTGACAATCGAGCAGAAATTAACGTGGAGTTAGTTTCAATAAGATATTTTGTAGGATATGTTGCTTACAAAGTTCTCTCAAAAATGAATTGTGACTTATGTTTCCAAAAATTTAGAAAGGAAGA
The DNA here is from genome assembly GCA_963668005.1 of Melieria crassipennis. Taxonomy (NCBI): domain Eukaryota; kingdom Metazoa; phylum Arthropoda; class Insecta; order Diptera; family Ulidiidae; genus Melieria; species Melieria crassipennis. The sequence goes on along the minus strand of OY764963.1, from coordinate 30,136,458 downwards.
TGAAGTTTTAACTGCGCCAAGTGAAATATTTATTTTCCATAAAAATTATCAATCGGTTACAGACTTTGGTAACCTTTTAGCTCCTTCGGATTCCCTTATGGAAGCAAGCAAAAAACACATTCTGGTGTTTCACAAAATTTTTGAGTCGGATCCTGAAAAAATTGGTATTAGGGCATATATATCCGACTCATGCAAGAATTCTACTCCAGAATGGTTCAGTGATGAATGCTGCGACAGTAAATTGAAAATCCTAGATTTTCTTATTTTAGTTCTTTTACGCAAACATTGTATGTGGGCCATAAAAAAAGGAAGTTCCAAACAACGGAAGTTAAAAATTATTGCGGGTCAATAAAACAGCTCTTCCTTTGTTGCTTTTTTATTGTTTATGTTTTGCATCGTTTGGAACTTCCTTTTTTTAATTTACTGTCACATTCATCAGGGAATCTGAAGGAGCAAATAGGTTATAGAAAAAGTCTGTAACCGATTGATAATTTTTATGGAACATGTTTCACTTTGCCCAGTGAAAACGTCATCATTTCTTAGTTTTTAAGAATTTTGTAAGGAACATATCTTACAAAATATATTATTGAAACTAACTCTATACTAATTTCTACTCGATTGTCGAAGTTGTTATCTACAAAATAATTTGCGTAATCATTACTGTAAAAGTATTTTCTAGTTTATCTTGGTTAAAAAACGTATACAAAATGTATGTGGGTTATTGCTTAATTTCATCAGATTTTAGTTCCAAAAAAACTTTTATCATCCATACATTTAACATCTTTCAAATAATTTAAAAAGTCTTTATAAATTTGTACGATTCATTATTTAATTGTAAAGCCGATCTAAAGCAATTATCCGATTGCCCTATTCATGCAATAAAATATTAGGTCTACTTTTTTGATAAATTCTTTAGGAACTTTGTTTGTAGCGATGAGTCGCCATGCCAACCATATTTTATTTTCTTTTCTATGATTTGGCGCACACTACAGTCTGCAATAAGTTCAGGAGCAATATGCGACGCCGTGCAGCCTTATAGAAGAAGAACAAAAGCCAGCCAGAAACTAGAAATCGTTTTTTACAATTTCAGCTTTTCGCCAGCGCAACAACAACAGCGTTCGTCTTCACCTCGCAATCATTCCGCGCCACAGCAATGTGCTAACGCACACTCGCTGCAGCGAGCACAACCAAAGAGCGCAACACAGATAGAACTACGCTCTCACTTACAAAGCAACGCTCTCACCACATATTTGATCTATGAAAGCAGAGCGCGGGTCCTAATGTTAGAACCCGCCATACAAAATGTTTGCTTGTATGACATGCGCATTCTGTATGTTTATTTTCTTTGCTGCTAGGTATCTGCTCGCCGGCCAACCTGGATATGCGCTGTCCTTACTGACTTCCTACTGGATATTAGGAGTGCCTCCGTCTTCTGTTCCGCGAGCTGCAGTCCAACCGAGGACAGCCAGTCCTGTACCAGTTTGACGGTGCTGCAGGTCACCTAGAGATCGCTAAGGAACTTTCTAGTTACCACCTCTGCAATGTCATCCACAAAGCCCACAATTTTGGCGTTTCTTGATACCGGCAGTCACAGCACCCCGTCGTACCGATTCCTTTGGAACACCCCCGGTGACTAACTATACATATGTCGCTGTGTGTGTATGGGAGATGAGCCGTCGTCGGTGGTCTTAACACATTTAATAGTACTTATTCCCTTAATTTTTAATTTTTATTTAATTTAATCAACAGAATTATTTTTAGGTATTCAGAAGATAAATTAAATCGTAGGTCCGTTAACACTAATTTAAGTGCAGAAAATCCTCTTTCAACACTTACTTGAGTAGCGGGCACGCTGTTTATAACCTTTGCCAATTGGTACAGGTGAGGAAGTGCATATTTTCTTTCTTCCCAATACTCCATTATATCGATATCTATACCAATTGGCTTGAGATTGCAATGCGTAATTTCTGTTATTGCCTTTTTCAAGCAGTCGTCTTCCTTATCTGATTCGTCGTTTGAAGTAACTTCTCTATTGTTTAAGAAAGAACTCAGTAACGAAGAAGTATTTTCAGATACGTCGATTTGACAGTCAGGTGTTGCGCTGTCCACATCTGTTAATTTTTGTCTTTTGTCTTTCTGTTAATTTTTGTCCGTCTTTCGTTTCTGCACAGCAACGTGTTCAAACTAATTAACCCTCCGCTGTGAGGTGAAACATTTAAGGGAAATCGAATTTTGTGTTTTTGGCTTTAACTACAATTTAGGGTCAATCGCACCTGAATTTTACTTACTTTTTGTGTGACCATATGAATTTGTCGAATGTGCCGTTTTAAATGGTTTCTAACCATCATTAACTGAATGGGGTCTTTCGCCAAGATCTTTCGCAATCGAGGGTCCAAATATATCGCCGAAACAATATTTTAATTTTCTAATAAAATGCTTTCCCTTTTTTCTAAAAATTCCGCAAGCAAACTGCTTTTATCACTTTGCATTGCCTTTATCGTCAATTTTATTTCGAGCCAAAGTTTGTAAAAGTCGCTGAAGTACAGCTGCTCTTCTTGAAGCTTTTGCGTAGCAACGTAAACAGGTTCTAATACCTTTAAGAGTGGACTTATCTCATTCCATTCAATTGACTGAAAAGTAACATCTTCAAAATGCTCTTCGCAGAAAGGTTTTAAATTGACCAACGTCTTCAGCATGGTGTATGTCGAATTCCACCGTGTTGGTACGTCTACCTCTGGCTGTGGTTGTTTCAATCAATGATGCACAAACGCATGCAAAAGTTATTATTCTTCCAGAAAACCGAATTGTCAAGTCAGGTCTTGTTGAGTCGATCAAGAAAATAAATGCATTTCGATCGTCAATAAATATTTCATATACATATACAATTTCAGCTTTTCGCCAGCGCAACAACAACAACAACAGCGTTCGTTTTCATATCGCAATCATTCCACGCCACAGCAATGTGCTAACGCACACTCGCTGCAGCGAGCACAACCAAAGAGCGCAACACAGATAGAACTACGCTCTCACTTGCAAAGCAACGCTCTCACCACATATTTGATCTATGAAAGCAGAGCGCGGGTCCTAATGTTAGAACCAGTGTTGCCAGAAAAAAAATTTGGTTTGGAGCTAAAATTGTGAAAAAACGAGCAAAAAAGAGCTAAAAAAATTTTTTTGGAGCTAAAAAAGAGCTACATTTATTTTTTAAGCATTTATCAATATTAATATGTTTTTACGTATTATACGTAAATATATTTATTAACTAAACAACAGCTTATATATCTGTTCAATAAATATCTGTTAATTTAAAATGAAATAAAATTCACTTTTGCACATTTATCGGTACTACAAAACTTAAAAAGGCTTACATTTTTTAAAATACTTTGTAGTTTAAATAAAATACAAGTAGTTACAAACATCACAAATAGTTATTACAAATTTAAATCAAATATTTCATCTTCCGAAGAAGAATCGTTATTATTACAGTCGTAAATGTTGTTTGCAGTCATTAAGTTTAAGAAATCATCATTTATTGCAAAATCATGACTGTCTTTTAACCCTAATTTTCAGAAGTGAGCCTTTCAGTCTCACTAAAGATATCAAATGGTGATAAATCCTATACTAAAAGATGTTCGATTCCAATCGTTTTATGTAATCCTCTAATGGAATGTTAGAATTATATTTCATTTATAAATTTTACTTTTTAGACAGTTTTTCTACTATTTTTAAACAATTTTTAAAAAATGCAACGTAACCCCAGAAGTGAGCCTCAGTAGCTCATTTGAACAAAAACACAAATTTACTCAGAATTCCTTGACTTTTTGTCCACCATATGGAAGAATATTTTTATTTTTCATGTTTAGGTGCATTTTTATCGTATCAAGTTCGAAGTTTTTGAGCCTATCAGACATCTGCATGGCTCCATTCACTTTCTCTACCACAGTGTTGACACTTCTGCTGAGTGCACACTTTCTGAGAGTCATTCCAATATGAATACAGTAATTGCTGTAGGCAAAAAGAATGAGTCAAAAAATAGACAGAGTCATAACACACCATTCTCTTGAGTGAATATTCATTACGCACTTGTTCGTAAGGTTATCAAGTGGCAGGAAAGAGCGAAAAAATTCACGTGTATTTTGTTAGTGTTTTTGTTCGGCTCGTTGTCAAATCGGACAGACGGTTCACTTGCCAACAGTATTGCCAGCATCGAATAGACCACTTGTCTTACAAATATTAGATTTTGATGAAGGATGAAAGAAAAGGTAAAAATACACCAATTAACAGCAAAAGCACATAGCTTCTGTTGTTTCACAATGAGGGGCAAAGGTGCTACTGCTCGTTGTATCAAAACGCCGAGCAGCGATATTCGCTTTGCGATGATTGCTTAGTATTCACCTTCTACGTAACTGCAAAATAATCCTGATAAACACATCTGTAATTAAAAAGAAAATCATAACAAAAATTGGAAAACTAATTTTCTTTCATCACTGCTTCAAATTGCACAGAAAAAGACTTGCCTGGCAATGCTGTTCGCCGAATGTAAACGAAAGCAACAAATAACGGTACATTTCGTTTTGGTATTCATTGTTTGTATTCGTTGACAGTTAATTTACTGAAAGCTGAAAATTGTGTTCTAAAATTAAAAAATGGACTTGCAGGAGGTAAATAGTTATTATATCGTAAGCCCACTTCAAAAGTGACACAATTAAAAATTATGAATTTTGAGTTTATATGTTAATACGATGCATAGTGCCCATGTCTACCTATAGGTAGACTAAAGTTCAACATATTTTGTTGTTCTATTTTTTGTTTCGATTCGATGCAATTTGATCGCTGCTGCTCAATTTAAAATAGTCCTAACTCAAATTGTGACACTTTTGATAAAATAAAAAGTCTTAGCTAAAATTTTTCGATTTTCTAAAGTGAAATAAAAATAAAATTTCGTAACTTATTCAAGAACATAATCTTTATGGATTATCTACTAAATGGTCTAGACTTTATTAAAAAAAACTGTTTACTCAGCTTAACAAATGAGTTGTCGTTTTTTAGAAAATTGAGAAGTTTGAGTTACGCCACTTTTGAAGTGGGTGTGCAACATATGTGTAAGTGGGTTTTAACTAGTTTTATAATCTTTATAAGGAACCCACAAATGATTCAGAAGCTTCGGATCAATCAATGCCAAGTACTAGTGAATCGATAACTAATGCCATAATCAAAAACAAAATTCAATCAGGCGACTACAAAATTACGAATAAGAGAGGTAGAAGTAAGATTTGGAACACGTTTGGAACAGTAGAGGATGTTAATGGCGTTGCAATAGAGAATGTCGTGGCATGTAGAACATGCTCCAGTGTCTACAAATTTGCGAGAAGCACCTCTAATTTGGTACGACATCGATGCTATATTTTAAGCAATAGTCGTAGAATCCAACCCCATACTCTAGTTGATGCTCAAACGAAGCAGGCGGGAACTCGAATTGCGACCGAATGGGTTGTGGAGAATTGTCGATCGTTTAAACTAGTACAAGATAGTGGCTTAAAAAAGTCACAAAAAGTTTTCGATTTCAGTTGGAGCGAAATTTGGGGAAAATGTTGATGTAGAAGACTTACTGCCGCATCCTACCACAATTGGCAGAAATATTGAAAAGCTGTACCAACATTACAAGCAAATAGTGTACGACGACTTTAAAAGCAATTCGGCTAATGGATATGGTGTAACTACTGATTTATGGACGGACAACTTTGTTCGAAGAACTTATTTGTCATGCACGGTCCATTACATTAAAAATTCTCAAATAACGAGTCGACTTCTTGGACTAAAATCTATGGAGGGAATATCATGCACAGGTGAATATAAAGTGATGCGCTCAGGTCAAACCGTCTCCGTTTGAAAAACTCGAAAGGACGGCCTTTGATTGCTCTTCCACACCTGCAATGCTGACTTCTATCTTCGTATTCTGTTTTTCAGGTGAACATATACATTTGCATATTCAAAGCATATTGAATGAGTTTGGTAGCGACCTAGATGATAAAGTTTTAATTGTAACTGATAGGGGGCAAACATGATTTCAGCATTTCGTGCGAATCGGCATATTGCATGTGCAGACCATTTACTGCATAATGTAATACAAAAATCTATAAAAGACATTCCCGAATTTTCTGAAATTTGTTCTCAATGCACTGCAGTAGTGAAATATTTTAAGAAATCATCTGTCAATTCAACACTTAAGATGTCACTCAAAAGCTTTTCCTGCACTAGATGGAATACAATTTATTATTTGTTAAATTCAATCGAATTAAATTGGGCGGAAATTGTAAACGTTTTGCAAGAAAGAAATGAGTTAATAAGGATTACTAATATAAATATAAATTACGTAAGTGCTATGGTGCAGATCTTAAGAAATTTTGAAGAAACATCAAACAAGTTTCAAGCCTCTAACCACCCTACACTACATTTGATAATAGTTCATCTTCACAACTTGAAGACATTTTGCGCGACTCTGACGGAAAACTTTGAACCAATACGAAAATTTAAAGAAAAACTCAATTTTTATTTAGATACATTATTGCAAGAAAATCTGACCATATACCATAAAATTGCGTTATATTTGTTTCCTCCGACCAATAAATTAGTTCTTTTCAATCAAAGCGATAAAAATTTAATCAAGGAAAACTGTACTCAGATAATGAGAAGCTACTTAAATGATACGGATCTCGAGAATGTAATTTCAGTAATTTCGCAGGCAAATCCATTTTCTGATTTCATTCAACCTATACAAATTTTAAATACGCACGACTCAATAAATAATGAACTACAGGTATATGAAAACATGAACGAGCCATATAATGACAAATTTAATGTCTTGCAGTGGTGGTCTGTAAACAAATCGAAATTTCCACTCCTGTACAAAATGAGTTGTATGATTTTAGCGACACCAGCAAGTAGTGCAGCTTCGGAACGGGCATTTTCCCTCGCAAGAGGTCTAATTTCAGAAAAAAGGTGTTTAATTGGGCTAAACCAAGTTTCGGTTAACCAAATAATGTTTTTAAATTCAAACATCCCAAAAGAAAAAATTTCGGAGTTCTTAAACTTAGCTGCTCACAAGGAATAGTTGTTATTGAATTTAAGTTTTGTTACAAAGAATTGCATTAATTTTAATTTTATACTTAATAGTTTTTTCTGAATGAATAGTTATTATTGAATTTAAGTTTTGTTACAAAACAAAGAATTGTATTCATTTTAATTTTGTACTTAATAGTTTTTTTCTTAATAAATTTTGTTAAAACTTCATAGAAAAGCATTTTTTAGTTTCATTTTGAGCACACCACTCAATATGAATGATTCAAATCATTCATTTGATTTCGCTGTATTCACAGCATAAAGTGAATACAGCTTCTGTTTGAGTACACTATAAAATGACTCATTCAATTTATGAATACAGTAAAATCTCTCACTCGAGAACAAATTATGACTCATTCATTCACAATCACAAAAAGGAATGTGAGTGAGTGAATGCGTAATTTAAGAGTGAATGAGTCAAAACACGTTTTGAGTGCAATCATGCTGACGTCTGGAGCCTATCACTCATCTAGTCGGCATGGGATGAAGTCTATGAGAATGTTTGAAAATACTACAATATACGACATATTATGAAGAATTTATGCCTTGCCGAAGTTGATGTTAGTCCATACAGTTCATGTCTTCCAATCCCGATAAATATATAATCAGAATATGGAAGTGCGATGGTGCTAATACCTCCTGAAATGCCATACACATGCAAATACGGCAATCAAGGAGCTTTGGGTCCTGCGAAAAAGGTGTTGAAAAACTGTTTGAGACTTACAAACTCAAATGTAATAGATAGTTTATTGGATGCGGGGTTCGTACACTCAGAAAAAACAAAATTTGTATGATGGGTACATCAAAAAACGCAAACCTAATGCATGGCCTCTAATAACACTGTGCGTGAAATTTGCCCTCAAAAATTTAGACATGGGGGGGACCTACTGGGTGAGTTTTCTATAGGCATACTGAGTTGAGATCCACCAGCCGTTTGGTAAGATTGGCTCTAGTTTAAGAGAAATCCGACTTTGAAGTTTGGTAATTTTCGTCAAGTTTGTCGCTTAAGTCTTCGAACGTTTAAATGCTAATAGGTCCTAAATCGTTCCGAATATCGTTTTACTGTCTTCGGCAAGTTTGTAGATATTTTAACGACCAACAAATTTGCTTAAGACACCAATCCAAAAAAAATACATTTAACCCTAGAAGGGTAATCATATTTAACATACGTTGTTGGTAATCTTCGTCGAATCGACGAAGTCGTATTCAACTCCGATTTTTAGAAGTATTAGAAATCGTATAAACTCCAACTTAATTTTATAATTATGCTTAGACATTTTTGTGTAAATAATTCGCACCGTATATATTTTTAAGAAATATTTGTGTATTTTTCAGTAATTTGTGTTGAGGTACATTTATTTTTGAGATCGGAATGAGTATCAGAAGTTAAAAAAATAATTAAAATTAAAACAAAGTGAAGAATAATACATAGCTTCTTTATGAAGACAGAAACACAATTATAATTCCTTAAAAACAAATAAAAAGCAAAAAAATCAAAAAATATAACTAATTTTTTACAATTCTATTAATTAATTAATTCAACTAACTTACTTGCACACTAATTAACTAACTAACTAATTAACTTAACTAATTAATAGTTAATTAATTAAACAATTCCAAAAAATGTTTCAATTAATTCTTCCGATAACCCCGAATTCCGAGACATTTTGAAATACTGAAATGCCATGTATAGTACTCGTATTCAGTTGCAAAAAGTCACGTTAATGGTATTCTTCGTCGATTCGACGAAGCCTAGTTTTGTTTTTCTATAAAAAAAGAGAACTTACGCTGCGCACGTGCTGCAAAACCTTGTATTCCGGGAAAGCACATCGCCAACTGAGATCATACGAAAAGAGAAAGCAATCAGATCAGAGAATAAGGAGAAATTTAAAGAAATGTGTGTGGTGTTCGTCGAATCGACGAAGATTACCTTTCTAGGGTTAAACTGTGTAATTGCGATATGTGAATTTTATTGCGCAGCGCAACGTGGCGTATGAGTGTCATTTAATTATAACACTCAACGTGGCGTATGACACTCATACGCCACGTAGCGCTGCGCAAAAAAATGGACATATCGCAATTACACAGTTTTAATGTATTTTTTTGAATTGGTGTCTGAAGCAAATTTGTTGGTCGTTAAAATATCTACAAACTTGCCGAAGACAGTAAAGCGATATTCGAAACGATTTAGGACCTACTTAAGCGACAAACTGGACTAACATGAGCGAACTTCAAAGCCGGATTTCTCATAAACTAGAGCCAATCTTACCAAACGGCTGGTGGATCTCAACTCAGTATACCTATAGGAAACTCACCCAGTAGGTCCCCCCCATGTCTAAATTTTGGACTTGCACAGTGTAATTAATAATTTAATAATAATTGACTGGCACGACAGCCCGCTTACGCGAGACTAAGGCCTAGCTTCCCGCAACCACCCGTGTTGTGCGTGTGAATTTTTACGCGGGTTGAAGGGACCTACAGTTTAATGCCGGTTCCGAACGGCAGGTTGGGAGCTCTTTCATAAGCAATTTTTACTCTCAGAGGTTTGCCATTTCCAGCCACCGAAAGAGAAAACGAGTTTTCCCGTTATTTTTTTTAGGTGTTATTACAGGCAGTATTTGAACCTGAGGTTGCTGCCTGCGACTCGCGGTCCAACGCACTAACCATGGCCTCTAGCTTTCTTTATACATTTGATTGATGCTGCTGGTATTGCGACATAAGTCATATGGCTCAAAAAACCTCCTTACTGGAATGAGGGTACAGGTAGCAAAGAGTAGTTGTTTTTGCGATAACTGGGGGATTTTTTTTGTATAGTCACGAATATCTACGAGCAATAACTCAGGCAAAAATAGATGCAGTATTACTGCAAAAGGTCATTTCGCAGGCGCCAAATTCTGGTACACGTAAACAAAGTCGTTGTCATATTTGTCCACCACACATCTCCAAAACGCAGGAACATGTTTACAATAAACTAAAGAAATCTCCATTCCACTTCCACCCAAATTTGACAAAGATGTGAATATCTGGATTAATTAATTATATTTTTGCAGTAGCAATTGCTTACCAGTGGACCCTGTATTCACAAGTTCTTTACTAAAAATATATAACTTAAATAAAATCGTCTTTAAGTAGTAATTGGATTTGGGAAAGTAAAATAAGTTGAGTTTTTCAGTTGTTTTGCTCATATGAGCCTGACAGTCTCACTTCTGGGTTTACGTTACGTTGAAAATTCTGGGAATTAGGGTTAAGGCCACTTCTTACTGTCAATAGCGAGTTTGACATAAATAAATTAACTTTATTCCTTTGCTTGTTTTTTATATGGTTCATAATGGAAAATGATCTTTCAACTTCCTTCAGCATTGCTGAGCGATAGGACAAGAGTAAAAACAAAATTTACCAGGTCGTTAAATGGATTTTCATTGACTGAATTCTTGAACTCCATAACCTCGACCCAAAAATCGAGTGTATTTAAATTCTTCCATATATATAAATATAGTCACTTTCATTTCATTTCATCAATCGTGAACTTATTTTTTTCATTTTCAAAATGATCAAATATCTGTAGCGGTGGCGGATTCAGGGAATGTGTTTTCGGGGTTGAAACCCCCCGAAATATTAGGATCGACTTAAAAACTAAATACAAATTAAAAGGCATTTTCTGAATATTAAAGAATTACTTTTTGAAACCCCCCCGAAATATTTTTCTGAATCCGCCGCTGATCTGTGGCTTTACAGCTTTTATCAATAGAAAAAATCATATCAAATATTTTTAAGTGTTTTTATATTATTTGGCAAACGTTGCTTCCATTGCGCAATTAATTTTATAACAAAGTCGCGACATGTTAATTTTTTCACGATATTTTTTTTAAAGGCGATTTTCACGATTTAATTAATCCTGAAACTTGATCAATTATTCATTGAAATATGAAGCTATACTTCTTAATTTTTGTAGCTAAAAAAGAGCTTTAACATTTTCAAAAGAGCTAAAAAAAGAGCTAGGAGCTAAAACCAAATTTTTGGAGCAATTTTGAAAAAAAAAAGCTAAATCTAGCTCCAAAAGCACCAAAATGACAACACTGGTTAGAACCCGCCATAAAAAATATTTGCTTGTATGACATGCGCATTCTGTATGTTTATTTTCTTTGCTATTATCATGTAATAAATATTTTTGAGTTGCATAATAACTCTTATAAGTAACAAGTATATTTTTCGTTGTCAATAATTATTATTTCGGAATTTTTGTTTTTTACAATGCTTCATAACTTTTATTTATGACTTTCTAATTTACGTTACCGATAACTACTATTTTGGGAATTTTTTTTTTACCTTTCATAACTTTTATTTATGATTTTTTTTTATTTACGTTGCAGATGAAAAAAAATTTTACGTTGAATTACTACATTTTGGATATGAATTGATTTTTAATTTTTTTAAATTGACAAAAGCAAATTAACTGCAGAAACCTAATTTCCACCAACAACTAAACAATTAAAAATCAATTTATACTCAAAATGTGGTAAGGCAACGTAAACAAAATTCTTTCATCGGGCAACTATAACATATAGCTGCCATAGAAACGATCGCTCAAAAATGTGTTGCATTGCGATTTGAACAAAAGGGCTAAACTTGTAACGGACGTTTACATTTGAAACTGAACTAAGCATGCTTCGAAATGCTATTGCTATGCTGTAACTATGGTTACAGATTTGCCACAGGAATTTCAAACTGCGATGGTAAAAATTTAGTTTTTTGAAACTTTTGTTTTTTATTATTAATATATTTTATTATTTATTATTCTTTTTTACTGTAGGAAGCTACAAAGAATTTAACGCAGGAATTAACAATTCATTTTATTAAAAATTTGCTTAAAAATTATTAGTTATTTTAACATTTATTACATTTGGTTTGCACCATGCTGTGCTTACCGCACACTGGTTTCTAGCTTTCTAGCTGGTTGGTAGCTTTCTTGTTCAAATTTGGGTATGTGATGTGGAATTACCTAAAAATCTTAAATACACAATTTTGTGAGAATATCTTTGAAAATTCACTTTTTACTTTTTTTTTAATTTCTATTAATTTTTTTTGTTGTTTGTTTTACATGTTAATTAATTTGTTAATGATTAAGTTTATTATTCTACTAGCTGACCCTAGTTGACTAGCTGGCCCTAGTTGTTTCAATGAAATCTTAAAAATAAAAAATAATTGAACAATCGTTATGTTTAATGTAAGGCTGCATGATACACAATATTTTTGGTTTATTGCTCCGCACCGTAAATAAAGAATGAGGTTGGTTTCCCAACTCGGGAACACGCCACATACAGTGTACCACTAAAGTCTTCGTACAGCACCTGGTCCAGAACTAATTATTAAGAGAACTAAATATTTGTAGGAATTTTTAAAAAGTGTCGATGCAGATCTGTTTATTTGGCATTTATTTTTAATACAACAAAAACTAATATATATTATTAAATAGTTTAAAAGTTTACAACCAAAAACAAAAAAAAGTCGCTTATTTACTTCCACTAAAGTCTTCGTACACTTAAGCTATGTCTGTGCATTTGTCTTCGTATACTTACGAAATTAATTAACTATGAATTATGAAAACCTATAAAATGTTTTATTAATATTTAGTTGGATACCCCTTGTTTTTAATGACGGCCTTAAGGCGATCTGGCTTCGACTTTACAAGTTTTTGTGTATAGTTTGCGTCGATTTTCGCCCATTCCTCCTGTAGAACCTGTTGTAGCTGAGGTTTTGACGAAATATGGTGAGTCCTTATCTTTTTTTCAAGCATATTCCACATGTGCTCAATAGGATTGAGGTCTGGCTGATTGAGGCCATATGGTTAGGGTCGTTATCTTGCTGGAAGTAAAATTTCTCAGATACACCAAACTTTTCCGCACTTGGCTTCAAATTTCTCTTGAGAATGTCAATGTATGCGCGATGATGATGACCCCTTCAATTATTTCCAAGTTTCCAACGCCGCTTGCACCCATGCAACCCCATATCATTACTCCGCCGCCGCCGTGCTTAACAGTGTTGATCGTATTCTTTGGATTGAAAGCTTCTCCCGTCTTTCTCCAGACCTTGAGCCTGCCATTAGAGCCAAAGATATTGTATTTTGACTAATTGGAGAATATAACGTTGTGCCAGAACTCAGGAGATGCATTTTGGTAGTCACGAGCAAAGTCCAAACGCTTTTTGCGATTGATTAATTTTACCAATGGCTTTCGGCGAGGAGTGCGAGACTTAAAACGGGCATCAATCACGGCTTTTCGCACAGTTTCCGGGTGAACTTTTTTTGCTTCGATTGAAGGAACTCTGAGCTTATTTTCGGTGCACTTCTAAACGGATCCGCTGCAATCATACGCTTAATTTGCAGGCGATCTCCTCGTGTGAGAATTGGAGGCCGTCCTGATTTGGACTTATTTTCTACGCGGCCTTCGTATTTAAAACCCCCAATGACCGATTGCACAGTAGAACGGCTGCGGAAAACGAGTTTCTTGTTATACATAACTCGATAATTGATTTACGAAAAATGTGTTTGTTTTTTAACATCAAAGAAAACGCCTTGAAATTCCATATTTTCCGACTTTGAGGTCCAATTGCCGCGGAATTTTAAAACCTAGAAAAATAAATTGCATCGCAAAAGAAACCGTGCGGTGTTGATAATGCAACGAGGTGAAAATGATGTCAACCGGTTTATTGGTTTAGAAATTACAATCCCAAACGTGAAAAAAGGGAAAATCCGAAAAAGTGACACGCCCATTTTTTTGCGAAAACGGAAACTAAGTTTTCAAACGGTTTTCAGCGGTCCCTTATTACCCTAGAACTGATGTCAAACCCAGAAAAGCCGACCAAAAATCGAAATTTGTTGCCCTGTGCAATTTTGTTTTAATACATTTTCGAGACTAAAAAAATCGCCTTTTTTTGCATTATGGTTTCCGTATGAAAAAAAATTTTTTTTTTCGAAATTTTCCATTCAAGTACTCGGCGCTGTAGTAAACAAGTGTAAATTTTTTGTCTTTTTGATTAAAGTTGAGTTGTTGGCATTCAAACGTGGTCACCGCCAGACTCTGCAGAAAAAACGCGCATCAGGACAAGAGCTACAACTTTTACAATTTTCAATATTTTTTCATATTCGTTCACTCTTTTTTTTCGTAAGAATATGTACTATGTATACCTGTGTCAAGGATGGTTTATTAACACATTGTAATAATTAAAGGTCGTTAACAATTTTGTTTAAAAAGTTTTTGTGCACCGGCGACGAGCCCACCTCCGCGACTCCCCCGTAGCAACTTCCCGAGTTGCCACCCTGTCCTTGACACCTGTTATGCGAGTTTCTAATAAATTATTTGAAATTGCCCAAAAAAAAATCACAAATATGCCCTAAATTTCCTGTACCAAAACGTATATAACCCCTTAAGGAGAAACATCAAGCAATACAACACAGCCAAATTATTTGGCGGAATACACAATCGCATCGAAATAATAGCAAAAATGTACCATAGGCATTTTCATAATTTTTCATACTTTTTCCTTAAAAAATTAGGTGCCTCAAAATATGCAAAGCAGGGCCTTAACTATTATAAGTTTTTTAAGAAATTAATTGCAATGTAACTATTACAATGCAACATCAATTTTATTTGTTGATTATAATTATTATTTGTGACAATAAATTTTTACGTTGCATAATAACTGTTATGAAAACTAAATATTTTTTTCATTCTCGATAATTATTATTTTGGGATTTTTTTATTTACGTTGCTACATAATTTTTATTTATGACTTTTTTTATTTACGTTACCGATAACTATTATTTTGAGAAAATTTTTTTTTACGTTGCTTCATAACTTTTATTTATGATTTTATGTTATTTACGTTGCCGATAACTATTGCTTAAAAGAAAATTTTTTTTACGTTGCCTCATAACTTTTTTGAAAAAAATTTTTTTTATTTACGTTGCCTTACCACATTTTGAGTATGAATTGATTTTTAATTGTTTAGTTGTTTGTGGAAATTAGGTTTCTGCAGTTAATTTGCGTTTGTGAATTTAGAACAATTAAAAATTAATTCATATCCAAAATGTAATAATTCAACGTAAAAAATTTGTTTTTCAAAATAATAGTTATCGGCAACGTAAATTAAATAAAAATCATAAATAAAAGTTATGAAGCAACGTAAAAAAAAATATGTCTCAAAATAATAGTTGTCGGTAACGTAAATAAAAAAAGTAATAAATAAAAATTATGTAGCAACGTAAATAAAAAAATCCCAAAATAATAATTATCGACAACGAAAAATATATTTAGTTTTCATAATAGTTATTATGCAACTCAAAAATATTAATTACATGATAATAGTTATAGGCGACGTAAAAAATTTTTTATTGGGAATAATTATTATAAAGCAATCATTTTTATTCCCAAAAATATAGATAATAATTATTTTAGGTCTCTGATGCAAAGTTTTTAATTTTTTTGTTTCGAGCAATTCAAAATATTTTTGTTTTTGCTTGTATTTCAGACTATAAATGCCACATATAACAGAGCATATTTTGAGGCTCCTAATTTTGTAAGGAAAATGTATGAAAAATGATGAAAATGACTATGGTACATTTTTGGTATTATTTCGATGCGAATGTGCATTCCGCCAAATAATTTGGCTGTGTTGTAATGTTTGATGTGTCGGCTCTCATTATACACCTAACTCG
This sequence comes from Melieria crassipennis, assembly GCA_963668005.1. NCBI lineage: Eukaryota > Metazoa > Arthropoda > Insecta > Diptera > Ulidiidae > Melieria > Melieria crassipennis. The sequence continues at coordinate 30,120,626 of OY764963.1, read as the reverse complement.
TTAATTAATTAATTTGTTAATGATTAATTTTATTATTCTACTAGCTGTTCCATTGAAATCTTAAAAAAAAAAATAATTGAACAATCGTTATTTTTAATGTACGTAAGGCTGCATGATACACAATATTTTTGGTTTATTGCTGCGCAGCGTAAATAAAGAGTGAGGTTGGTTTCCCAACTCGGGAACAAGCCACATATAGCTGGCCGTGTGAAAAACATGGCATTTCTAGCGAATGCCCTTTTGAATTGTTTGTGGTCACTGCAAAAGCAAGTTTCACTGGGAACTGAATACGTTTGAATTGAAACGGCAAATCGGTGGAAGTCAAGGGAATTCGTTCAATTAGGCATTCTTCTCCCTTGAACGGCCCTTTCAAAATCCTTGCCACTATCATATTGTTCATCACGATTCATCAAGATTCCGTAGCATAATTATGACAGATCCAACTTTAAGACGCAAATGATGAGGCGGCATGCCAGGCAAATCTAAAGAGTTTAGGAATTCCACTGGATAATTAATGACTTCGTCTTCGTTTTCAAAGCGATCGATTGATTTGTATGAACGCAATTCTCCCGGAATTTGATTTTGAATCGTCCAATTCAAGTCATTGACATCAATATTTTTCGCTGCTAAAATTGCGCGTGCGCTCAACCAGTCGTAGTTACGATAGTTTTGACCAATGTTCGGATGATGAGTTCATATTTCGTTGAAGTGAACTGGCAAATGGCAGGTGAAATCGATATTAAACCACTGGAAGCATCTACCGGAATTTGTCCATTTTCAATCCTCAGCAGTTCTTTAGAGAAAACTTCTGTGGTTCTATCCTGTTGCTGGAACACTCGCATATTCGTACTGAATGGAATAGTTTTCACGTATTGCCACAAATACGATGACTTAAGACATGCGTTTAATCACAGAAAAAACAGGAATTTTTGAAGATGCGTATTCTTTATATTTTATGTATTTTTTAATAACATCCCCTTTACATGCACCATGAGCAAAAATGGTGCAGAAAGCCCATTCATAGGGCCGGGCCCGATGTTTGGATTCGGTAAAACCGACCTAAAACAGGACATCCACAAATGGATCCAGAGACAAAAACAAAAATACTGGAATAATACTGGAATACTGGACTACGGCACTCGAAAAGATTCCTTAACTTTAACACAAAACGAGCTAAATCTGCTATACTTCTTAGCAGAAGACAACTCAAAATCCTATGTGGCGCTCTAACCGGCCACTATTCTTGTAACTACCACCTCCACAAACTTGGCTTGGTCATCGACAAGACATGCAGATACTGCAATGAGGTCGATGAAACAATAGGGGTATTCTCGATGTCTTGCACAACCCTTGCACATTGCAGAAGTTGCAGATTATGCAGACTTTTGCAATCCGTACAATGACACAACAACAAAATACAGCCAAAACATATCTGCAACTTCTACAATATTTGCAACACCGAAACCCATGTTTTGTGTAAAAGTGCAACCGTGCGTCAGCTGATTACAAAAAATCGTTTTCTTGTGTCAGCTGAAATGTAAGTATTTCTTTTCTAATCTTCTTTTTTTTAATTTTTCTGAATTTCTTTAATATCTACTTTTTGCAGCTAAAAATGGAGGAGCCCATTAAAAAGCGGTCGAAAATCCAGAGAAAGTGGAAGCCTTCTGAAGTCCTCCTTATTGTCGATTTTTTACACGAGGCGAGAGACTTTGAGGTGCGCACAGCAAATTGAGAAGTTCGTTATAAATTGGTTAATTTTTTTCCCTTATTTTCAGCACCCCACAGCACAATTTTACTATAAAAAATTGTTGGAAAAGACGGGAATAGAAGCAACGTGGGATCTGGTGCGTTGGAAAGTGAGGCATCTGAAGAGCCAATTCAAAAAGGCGAATGACTGGCTCTCATCGACGGGCGCAGGAGTGCTGGAGGAAGATGGCGCTGCAACTATCGCATGTAAGTATATAAGAAGAATAGAGGAATATATATAGTAGGAATATTTCAAAACAAAACTATTTTCAGCACACCTAGCGAAGCTCTGCCCTCATTACCAACGTTTAAAAGAAATTTTTGGCAAAACAACGGTGGAGCTGCCTCCTATTTTGTGCAGCGATGTTGCATCCCCATTGATTTCTCCAGCAACTCCTGCATCCCCACCTCTAGAGGAAGAGCCTTCGCCGGATCAGTCAGATGAACCAGAGTCCAACGCACCAAATCCCTCAGCTTCCCGAGCAGCTGCTACACCAACGCACAAGTCCCCACGTTCTTCCTCAATACAACAGCTCGCAAAGTTGCAGAGCGATAGATTAGCGTTTGAAGCACAGAAGTTAGAAATTGAAAAGCAAAAGCTTCTTTTAGAAGAAAGGCGCTTGGAAATTGAAATGAAAAAACTAGAAAGAGAAGACAAATGGAAGGAAAAGGAATTAGAAATTAAAAAATTAGAGATTGAGATGAAAGAAAGAGTGGCAAAATTTGAAATATGCAAAAAATATGAAAACAAGAATTGAATTTTTTAAAAATTAAAATAAAACATGAATTAAATTCGTCAGTATTGTTTATTGATCATTAAATATCATTAAATATGATGAAATGCAGCACTTTCAATCAAGAAATCAACAATTTTCGAATTTTCGCCTGTTCGCGGCATTTTTTACAATATTTGAATTTTAGGGTGTTCTCGAAGTCTAGCAGTTTTCAGGGTTGCACATATCAGTTTCTGCAAATTTTGCAAGGTTGCAAGACATCGAGAATACCCCTAATGGAACATGTTATCATAAACTGCCCAGCCCTGGCACACAGACGTGCAAAGTTTCTAGGGAAACATATTCTCGGTGATGAAGACCTGATGCAAATATCGCAGAAAGGTCTGATTCAATACCTGAGCACATAAAACACCAGATGATTCAAGGGGCACAATAAACCTACTAGGTTGCAGTGCGCAAGGGCATTGTCCCTACCCATTATCATTACATTACATTACATGCTCCATGAACGAAAAAATATGCAAAGGGTTGTTTCCAGGACTCCCCACCAATGCCCTGGACCATAAGTGCCAAAACACTACTGGCCACCCTAGAGGTGTGATTTTCATCGTCATAATCTTCTAGGCCAACAATTTTGTCATAATGCCCATCATAGTGCAGATGATTTTTCAGTGACATTTCGTCACAGGAGATCGAAACGAATCTCTGTTCTGCACTGAAGCCGCGGCTACGCAACTCCAACGCTTTCAGGGTAACAAGAGAACACCACCCTGAAGCTCTTGGTCACTCTGAGACAAAGCTTTGGAGAGTTCGCTCTTCTGGAAAACTCAGCGGCTTTTTCAAATAACGATAGGATGAGGGTGAAAGAAATAGAACTCCCAAAGCTATTGTTTTCAATTTGTCATCATACCTACGCCCTCTTGGTTGATGATCCAAATTTTGGAAACAATTTTTTACACACAGTTGTAGGTGTAATGGAAGTTTTGTGCAAAATTTTGCAAATGCCTCAGCATCATTGGAAATTTGAGAGCGCTCGCACTCAGATTTAAATATTTTTGCTTCTTCTTCCAGGGTTTTTATTTTTAGCTTTAATTCTGCAATCTCCTCTTGTATTTTACGCTTACGAGGAGTATTAGCAGATAAGCTTTTAGGGGGGACGTGGGGGTCACATGTTGTGAAAAATTGGAAGTAGAAGGCTGAGGCTCGAAAACAAATGTATCCATGTCAGAAGATACTTCTGATGCAATTTGTGTAGAAGTGTTTACAAGAATTTGAATGGGTAAATTTCTGTCCGGCACAGCGGACTTTGATAGCCTTATATTTGCTATCATTTTTGCCGAGAAGTGTCGATCGCAGGCGAAAATAAACTGCTTCGACGGTTCGCAAATATTTAGCAACCGCATCCATTCTTTTCGCGTACAGAGGAAAGAACTACCACCATCGAAATATAAGACAGAAAAAAATTAAGAAAGCAAAAAAACAGACCCCACCAATAACAGCAGCATAAGCGTGCAAAATGTTAATTATATTATTGCAAATATATAATATATAAGTGCAAAATTTACATGTGCAAGTAAAAAAATATATTATATTAGAGTTTTATTAATTTAAATTTACACAAATTTAAGTCTACATATTTTATTTATTTATTAATATATATTAGAATATATTGGTATATTTTTTTGTAATTGTTAATACTAATAAAACACCACGAACCTTACGATATGCATAAGCATGCACTTAAGCGTGAATTTTAACACTCCTGCGGTAGTCGAAATAAAATTGACCCACTCAGAAAAAATCAATCATTATTTAACTCACAGTAAAATAAAATTAACTTTTATTTAAATTTGTCATTAAATTACAATAAAACAGAATATGAAAGTTAGTGAATTAGTTTTAGTTTTGTTATTTTAATTCGTTTCTTTTATTTTTTCGTTTTTTAGAAATTTAACCAAACGATAACTTTAGAGCCATCAATACATTGACATCAATATCTTATTTTGTCAAAAGTGGGTAATTTTAACCGAAACACAGCAGAAGGGGTTTATACACATTCACTATTAACCATTTAAACCATTAGATGCACATTTTATAAATTATAAAAAATGTTACCTTTTCTGCAATAAAGTTAATCGGCCAAAATCTGTTGAAAAATCGGAACAATCAAACTAGGATTTAAAAATATTAAAAGAAACATTTTTTGCGGACAACACCGCGTAAGGCAGCGTGCACATTTGTTTGTTAACAAATGCTCGTTAGCCTTAACACAATACAAAACGCAATTTACTCCCCTTTACGCCTGTATTTCTGATTTGATTTCTATTCGATTGTTCTTAGTTCAGAAATATAGGCAACGTAGTGTAGGCAGAAACATTGCCTATACGAGTACACCAACACCTCGCTTTGCATCGTTTCATTTTGCGTTTTTTCGAAGTTGCGTCGCTGCTAATTAGTACTAATTTTCACTGTGCGTCGTTAGATTTTCGAAGTTGCGTTGTTTTGGGTTCGAGTCTTTAATTTCTTTTTTTTCTAAAAGAAGACTTTTGTTTCTAATTGCGCCATGCCATCAAAACTCGGGGATTCCCTTTCTAACTTTTGTGAACGAAAGCTGATTTACGACAACAGCCACTATGGACTCATCAGACAGTGATTAATTTGTATTTTGTTTTTATAAATTAATTGAATATTTTATTTTGTTTTAATTGAATTTTTTTGAATTTTTTTTTTTTTGTTTTTTGTTCTGTAATAAAATTTTATATTATTTTTGTTTTTTAAATTTTTTGGTTTTTGTTATGAAATAAAATTTTATATTATTTTTGTTTTTTAAATGTTTACTTTGTTCAATTTTCTTTTTAAAAAGTAGTATTTTCGTAACCCTGGTGCCTATCTTCAATCTTTACATGGTTTGCTATAGAAAATCATAATTCACTTTGCGTCGTTTCAATTTGCGTCGTGTTTTTTTTTTGGAACGTAACCACGACGCAAAGTGAGGTATTGGTGTATTCAAAACTAAGTGAACTCACCTGCCACCGTCACTTGCTCCGTCTGGAAATGCGAATAGATGCTTGCTCTCCAAGCATTTTCGCACGCATTGCTTCTTGGCCGGCATCGTCTTGGTTGGCAGCTCGAGGATTCTGGAAAAAAAGACTTAAATCACTGAAATTATTTTGTTAATTATAGACTTTCACGTAGATTCGGACTGCAGCTCAACACTTTTGGCGCACTTTTGTTTATAAATACAAACAAGAAGAAGACGACTACAAAATATCACAAATCAGATATGCTTTTAGTGTTCATTGCTATATTGTAGTCACGGGGTTGTCGTCTTGAAGGGCAATCATAAAAACTGAAATAAAAACATTGTAAAACACATCTGGACTTGAAGTTTTTCAGTAACAATGTATTTTTGCAAACAGTTTTCTATAAATAGAGTAAGTTCGGGTAATGTGATATACCTGTTTGTTTTTCAGCTATTCCCGACACATTTTGCCTTAAAACACACTTTTTTTGGTATCAAACTGTTCACTGATGCATTATTTAGTATATCTATGATTATTAACTCTTTAAGATAAACTGTTGACGAATTTTTTAATTAAAAATTAAAATATCCAAATTTTGGCATCTGATAAAAGTGGCGGGTAATGTGATATACCCGAAAAAACGTTATTTAAGAGACCTATTAGTTTCAAACTTGGGGAAAATACTCCAAATCAAAAATATTTAGAGACGTGTTTCTCATTTTTTTGGAAACTCACAATCTGACGGGGTTAACCAAGGGTTAAAAATTTTTACCGAGAAACATGATTTCATAGATTTTTTTAATCTAAAACTTAACCATAACAGATTTTTGAGAATATTCCACTTCAAATAGTATAAAATAAAGTATATAAACATTTCTGTATACAAATAGTATTACTGTCATAAGTTTGGGTACTGTGATGTACTATATCACATTACCCTAACTTTGGTATATCACATTACCCGAAATTGACTTTTTGCGAAAAAAATATTATAAAAAACAATAATAATTTTGTTGAGAAGAGCGTACCTCGCAAACTCATAATCGATATCACTGATTTACTTCTGATTAGCCTCGAACTTTGTAATAATATTTTTTTTGTACCTTTTCTGCTTTCAAACTTCGTGACCAAAAACTTGTACAAGCCTACTCAAAGCACTTCATCACACTGACGGTAAACTATTTAAGCAATCACATCCAAAATCATGCAGCACGAGTTTTTTAGCTGTTATGATGTTTTAAAAAGGTTAATTTTGAAAAAGGTCAACGCACTTGTGAAATAAGCACCTATATCACATTACCCGACCATATCACATTACCCGAACTTACTCTACACTACAACATAAAAACAAAAAAAAAGAAAATGAAAACACATTATTTTCTTAAGAAATAAACATCGAGCGCACCAGCAACCCGTGCCCTGGCGTTTGTATGGCGAATTTGTTTTACGAACCCTAATCAACTCAACTGGGGCCTGGTTTGACCGAATTAGCAGCCGTGACCCCTCTCAGTTTCGCGTCATATAGTCATTGCAGTTTAGTTTTGGCAAGCAAAGGTGAAACACGGAATAGTCCAATACGCAACAAGTGTTAAGACAGTAAAGTATGTAAGAATTTAAATGTGTTTTGTTTCGAAGCACAATACAGAGAAACGAACAAGCCTACAGAACTAATTTACGTAACAGTATGTTCAAGCACAGACAAAATACATTAAAAGCCTTGTTCCTGTTCATGCATACATGAAGATTTTAGTTGCCAAGATTGCCACATTGAAAAAATTTCAGCGCATTAATCATAAAAAGAAATTGTATGCGAACAGAAAAATAAAATTTTTTAAAAAATATAGACAAATTTCAGATTTTTGAAATTCCCTACATTTAAGTAAATATTAAAAATCTGTCCTTTTCCCCTACATCGCAAATTTAAGGATGAATTTCCCTACATGGAGCCTCTTTTCCCTACGGTTGGCATCACTGCCTTGCATTTGCATATTTTTCTTCTTCCAGACCATTTTCCTTATTTTGGCATCGTTGTTTCGTATTTGCTCTATATTGCCATAGATTTATCCAATTGGTTGATTATTTCCTTCTGCACACGTCGGAAGTATTTTTGGAAGACTAGGCTGCGTACTGTCCGCATTTTGATTTTTTACGATTTTTCTATAGCTGTAGGTGTGCTGGGTGTGGCCCAAATCGGAAATATTGATATTTAGCTCTTCAGTATCAACATTATCCAAGCAGAGCTCGTACTCGTCGTCGTCTTCATCTGTTGACACTTCTTCTTCACTATTTTCGAGATTTAGATCCTATATTCCGTTCATAAACTCTTCTATTTCTTGATCAGACAGATTGATCAGAAGTTTGAAGATTGATCAGAAGATCAGAAGTTGATAAAGCATTTGACCATTTTCCTCTAAAACCATCCACTTAAATTTACTAATTAAAAAATCCGTTACAAAAGATGATTCATGTGGTCACTGCATACTGATGCCTCTAGGCACAACAACTTTAACAGCTTGCTTTTAACATATTTAACAAAAATCTACAATTTCTAACAACAAATTTTCATAGTTTATACTTAAAAATACTTACCAGAAATGTTTTGATCTTTTAAATTCACTTTTTTATCTTAAATGAATACTTCGAAGTTGACACTTTTCCAAAATTATTTATACCGTGTGCTTAGCTCACTTTCACAAGATCAAATGCCAATAGCTAAAAAATGCCAAAAGGAACAAATAACGGTTCCTTTGAAAAGTGTTGCCAAATGTACAAAAAAAATATCATTTTCTTTTCTGAGTTTGAAAAAAGTTTTAACTCATCTATAAATTTGAATAATAATGCAAGTGTGCCTAAAGGCATTGTTATGCAGTAGAGGGTTAAGATTTTTGTATACTAAACTAATAAAGTTAAAAGGACGAAATTCGAAGATGTGGGAGTTTAAATAATAGTCGTTATTACATATTTTATTGGAAATGTTCAAGGATATTCAAGGATAAAGTTTTAAAAGTGCTTGAAAATGCACTATGTACCTATTAGTCCTTGCGTACCAAAAAATTATTACACAGTTTGAATGTATTTTTTTTGGATTGGTGTCTTAAGCAAATTTGTTGGTCGTTAAAATATCTACAAACTTGCCGAAGACAGTAAAGCGATATTCGGAACGATTTAGGACCTATTAGCATTTAAACGTTCGAAGACTTAATCGACGAACTCAACTAAAATGAACAAACTTCAAAGTCGGATTTCTCTTAAACTAGAGCCAATCCAGCCAAACGGCTGGTGGATCTCAACTCAGTATACCTATAGAAAAGTCGCTTAGTAGGTCCCCCCATGTCTCAATTTTTTAGGGTAAATTTCACGCACAGTGTTATTAGTATTGGTGAGGACCCAACTCCAGCTGGAGCTGTGTGCATCCGCTTTATGGAAAATTTTATGTAAAGATCTCGGTCCACGAGCTCATAAGATCCAGCTGATGCACGAATTATAGCCGAATGACCATCTTTTGCGCCGTTCTTTCGGTCGTTGGCCATTGTTTTGTCGCAATCTTCTGTTTAGTGATAAGGCTCATATTTGGTCAATAAGCAAAATTACCGCATTTGGAGTGAAGAGAATCCACGAGAGATTCACGACATCCACAAAAACTCACTATTTGGTATGCTTTATGGAAATTTTGACCGAAGACATGTTTTTTTAACAGGACGACGCGGCATGCCATACATGCTACATGCCAACAAACGACTTATTGAAGGACACATTTGGTGAACACGTTATTTCTCGAAATGGTACAGTCAACTGGCCATTGAAATCATGCGGTTTAGTGCCTCCAGATTATTATGTCTGAGCTTACGTAAAGTCATTGGTTCATACGGGCAAACCGGAAACTTGAGACGCCTTGGAAAACAACATTGTGCGAAACATTGTCCAGATACGGAACCCATTGCTTGAAAAAGTCGTCGAAATTATATTCTATATTAGTCAATCAAATAATTTTCAGTTTGAAATGATGTATCTCATTATTTCATTTCAAAAAGTTCTACACCTCTAAAAAACACTGTTTTATTATTATTATTTATTACTTAGTTTTACACTCAAGTAAGTAGTTGAAAAAAACACTTTTACGTTCGTCACTAAGAACGAATTATATATTCGTTATATAATTTAAGAAATTTTGATTGACACCGAAAGAGTTTAGAGAAGTTTAATCCCATTGCGCAGTTATTAAAAGGACTCATGTTTTAAGTCACTCATTACTCTGCTTTAGTCTTGTTTCCGTTTTCATTTGGTCAAAATAAAGTACCGATCTGAAATTCATTTGTTTATAGAGAAACATAAACTCAAATGGGTATGAGAAGTACAATTCAATCAGTTTAGAAAAAACGTTAACTGATTTATTGGCTCTCCTAGAATTTATCTTTGACATTTCATCTTTGTAATTGTTTAATTTTTAATATTAATATTAATCATATGAAAATTAGTTGATTGCTCTTCTGAAAATGGACTTAAATGCTAACTGACTGCGTCTATGTTTGCCGAAATACTTAGTAGAAATGTATGTAATTAAATATTCAACATGTACACTATACATATCGCTCCTTCGCTGCAAGAACGTCATAACTCAAGACTCCATCATTCCGAGAAAATTCAATTTTAAAGTTTACCATTACAGGCAGTTCAAGGTAGCAAAAAATGTTTCATGTCGTCTTGTGAGCCAAGTATTGAATATTTTACAAAGTGGTTTTGACAGATAAAAGATCATATGCAGATACACACAGGGTTGCCATAAACTGAAAATTTTTTTTTTCGAGTTATGACGTTCTTGCAGCGAAGGAGCGATATGTTCCATGCCCGTGTAACGGCAGTGGCGCTGCAACAAATCACACTTGATTTCGATTGCCGACGCTAATTTTCGTCAGCCAGCAATTAAAAACGAATTATATGGCGGCGACACATTTTGATAAGCGAGTTTTGTCTTTTCCTTCGCTCTAACTGACTTCATGGCACCTAACGCCGCCGTTCATTGGTAGCGATTCCGCCAAAGCATATCCGATAATGTCAACTGCCAGACTTACTTATGGCCAGGCCTGCTCCAAGACTTGCGTGTGTTTACATGCCCACACACATGCCTACACATGTGTGTATTGTCGCGTATTATCTGTTTCGGAGTAGAGTTCTGGCCCGCACTTAACTTGGCCCGGCTCCACACTAATTAAGTTACTTTCCCACTTCCTTGTCCTTGATAGCCCGCACTTCGTCTTTCAGCAGCAGAAAGCAACTTTCCGCTCTTATTTTATATCTCTGAGAAATATAGTTTCGTTTTTTTCGTCTCGGTTTGGTTTTGAGTTTCTTTGGCGCCATTTTGTGCGCGTGTGTGTGCGCGGATTACATATTCCGTCTAGTTTACGCAGCGTACTTTGGCACTGCGAGTCCTTTCACGGATTTTGCTACTTTCACTACATTCATTTCACTTCCGGCGGCGCCATTAAAGTTTCATTAGAATCCCAATGCACGCACCATACACTCAGTCACATCCTCTGCTGCCCAGTAGAGAAATTGTTGAGGCGAATGTGAACGAGTAGTTATGTATAAACAAAAAATGCGCGTATCGGAATATAGTCGGAATTTACTCTTGCTCACACCCACAGCTCTGGATTTGAAACTAAAATTTATTACAATACAACTGGCTCGGGCAGTACAATTGAATCAGTATACATCGATCAGTATTCATGTTCCAAACTTGAAGTAATTGGCTTGGAATTCAATGTACCCACAACACAAAAGCCGATCAGCTTTTTAACTTGGCTTCCATCGACATGCTGCACTGAGATGGTGACCTGCCACTTACACCCCGAACACATAGACGACGGCAACGACACGACTCGATCTGTCAAAATATACAAAGAATCAGAACGTTCGTATGGAAACGATTATTTTGACGACTACACGAACACCGAACACTGTAGCTGTCTCCATACAAAGAACTATTCTCTATTTCGTAGGCAACAAAACCAATACAAGTGGCATCACTGCTTCAAAAGAGATATTTTTCATCGAATTTTGTTGCTTTGCGCAGCAATTACAAATTTTCAGTTAATGTTTACTATGTAGTAAAAAATTACACAGTAAAAATTATTACACATTGTCATTTATTTGAAATTTATTGTAAAACAATAAAATGGATGTAGATGAATGCTTAATAAAGGGAGTGCGAAAGCACTTAAAAATTTGTGTTTAGGAGGTCAAAAATATGATTGTGATGACGTTCTTTACGGTTTCATTGTAGTAACGTAGTTGGCTACATGGCGACGGTCGCAGCCGACGCCATCCGGAAGTTGTGTGGCCGTATCGCTGCCGTCTTGAATGTGTTCGGGCCATTATCCGTAACATTAGTAGGTAATTTCGTGCTGGGTTACTTACTTGAGAGTCTCCTGAAGTTGTTGTTGCAGTGTATGTAATTAAGATTTTGTAAGCGAGCTGTAGCTGGCTTGCCACATACAGCTAGTATACACATGCATACATATAACAACAAATTAAAGCTCAAACGAAACAGCAAACAGTCAAATAAAGAAGTTTCCCCAGTCTACACATCAACTTCTTGTTATATCTCGTTGTTGTAACAGATATGTAAGTTTCCTTTGCAGCCTGCGCGAGAGATTGGCCAAAAATTATGGCGCTGATATTTATTGTATGTGGACGGCGATGACAACAAAAACTAAAAGTGGCGGCAACAATTTGCAGTTCTTTACACACAAAACGTACATTCGTACATACGTGTATGTACATCATGCAGCACATTCATGGCTCGACGGCTTTAATTAGGGCTTTAACAATTTGTTAAATATTTTTGTTAGCTATTACGTTGCTTCTAGAAGGATACAAAAGTAATTAGACAGAATATTTAAAAAAGAATTTACTCGAAGCGAACAAGATCATAGATACAGAGGAGTGGTCTATTGGCTTAAAATATTTCAATGTGTTATTTAAGATCGTCCGGTATTTAGGCATTCACACAATTGCGCGCACAGTGCCTGAAAGGTTCCTTGAAATCCTCCAACAAAAAGCTATCAATATCAATCGATGCTGGCGGTGTTGTTGGATAAATGAAATCTTACAATAATAATTTGCATAAATTGTCTAGCAACGCAATACCCGATATGTAGGCATAAAAAATCACATGAAAATGCATATTAATGCGTGCAAAAGTTCGGTTACGACGCGGTAAGAGTGCCCATTCCTGATGGGATTACTGGCACAATGGCTGGTTATGTCTGTGTTTTTCAAATGTCAGCACGGATTTTGTGTCACATTTGGCTGGATGCGGTCAAATGGCAAACATCAATTCAATGTGCAGAGTTGCCAGATTTACGACTTTTCATGTTGATCTGCTTTGATTGCTTTCGGGCGTTGAGACTAATTTCATGCAGCTTTTAAAAGTGCTTGTGCGATTTTGTAGACATTTTTTGACGTTTTCGTTTGTAGTTTTCTTTGTCTCAATGTTATTTCATTTGACTATTTTCAGCTGGTAGCATCACATTTATCGCCGTTCGGATTCGGCGTTAAACTGTAGGTCCCTCCCCTCCCTTTCCCCATCCGTTTGAAATGTGTGTTGTATCACATGTTGAAAAAAAACAGTGTTGCATACGCATTTCAAACGGGTGGAATCTGTGGTACCACAACGGGCCCGTTAAGAGGCCTAAGAGTGTCTCATACAGAGGCAGCCACCGCAACCTAACCTAACCTAGCATCACATTAAAAACTATTCGTTTGATGTTTTAATTCTGTCTTAGTTTCCCAATTTATTTGTTTATCTTCCGATTTTACTTGATTGTTGTTTTCTTGGAGTTTACTGCAAACCGTTTACCAAAATCTTCCGGGTTTTCTACTGATTTTTCCGCCGTACCGCAATTTTACAACTGTCCCGTTTCGAATTTTCATCCCTTTTTATTTGAAATGTCCTGTTACTTCGTCTTGTCTTGTCAAATTTTCACTCAGAGTCCCATTCACTCAGAGTTGCATTCGTCGTAATAAGTCGATAGTGGAATAGAGGATTTAGAATTAATTAAAAACCCATTTAATTGCCCTCACAAATTGAATAAAAAGTGCTGCAACGTTTAGTTAAATGTGTAAGCGATAAAATCTGCGTAGGCAATATGGGAGGAAATACAGAGGGGTTGAATATTAAAAAAACGCCCATTTCAATTTTTAAGGGCAAGCCTAACATTCATATTCCCCTAAAACTGTTTATGAGAATGCAATCTTATTAATAATTTTATTTATATTAGTATTTAGTAATTTGCCAATCAAACTAAAAAGAACGTAAAAGTACCGACTAGAGCGCTTCATTCCGGCAACAAAGTAAATTGCTCCTCGATTTTCTTATGCAATGCATCTTGTGATTCTGCAGTTATAAAATTTTATAATTTGTATATAAATGCATTAAAAAAAATTATAAAATTGCATTTAAACATTACATACAAGTATTCAGATTTTTAAAGTTACGAGTTCAAATTGGTGCAACTTTCCGTTAATGCTCATGGAATGTTTTTAATTACTACTTTCAAATAAAAAAAATGTTGTTTTATTTCAAGATTTAAATATAATTTAAATATAAATAAAAACAATGAGACTTTTTCGCAAAAACCCCTTTGAAATGTTCCAGCAATTTTATTTGTTTGCCTCTTTTATAGATTAAACTTCAAAATTGAGTGCATTCTAGAAAAAGTCACTAGCAGAAAGCATAACAGTGGCGCACAGGTGACAAACTTGTTGAGGGCAATCGACCTCGACATAAGAGTTATGTTTTGTTTTCGAAAACAATTTTTCAAAATCAAAAATGGTCCTTTCTTTCCCAATTTGTACCTTTTTCAGGAAAATTTTGGTACAAATATTTTGACTGAGTGGCAACCGTGGTTGTGTGTTGCTAATATTGTGGTTTATTATGTGCATAAACAATGCACGCATTGCTGTCGTCAGTTGTTGCTGCTGACGATTATGTGCGTCGTTCTCGGCATTTGCTTCAGTCGCAAAGCTTGCATCAACGAATGTTTGTGGCTGCAGGAGTTGGTGTGCGTTGCTGCCACATGTGTTTGTCTGCTGCATGAATGCTAATGACTGATGTGGGAGCATTTCGCATCATACTTCGGTATTCGTGGCAATTTCAATTCGTTTTGCTGCACTGCCAGAAGCGGTTAGCAGCTGATTGAAACGCATTTGCATCCTTTGTCGTGCAACAAAATTGTTTTGCTTAAATAATACATTATGCATATACCTATGTATGTGATACGTATCTGTTGGATTATATTTGTCAGCACAGCGTCTATTTTCGTCAATCGAGGAAAATAGTTACAAAAACAAAAGGCACCGTTTAAGACCGCAGAAAGTGTACGCAACGTAACGCTTCGATTGGGGCTGGGCGACGGTTGCACTAAACAAAATCCCACAAAACCACCCGTGTCGACCACAACTGACAACAAGACTGCACACCGCCACCGTCCGCTCGTCCGCCAGGTATTAATTAAGCAGGACTCCCGAAACTCAAGCAAAACCAGAAAGCGAACTTTCCGAAGTAGACGTTGCCCCTTTTTCCGCTTAAACGAGCAGAAATTTTCCAATTTCCAATTTTCTTCTAGCTTGTTCGGCGTCTTGCACTCATGAATATTGGCACAAGTGTGCGTTAACCTTAGCCTCTACATTCGAATTTGCATTTACGTTTTCAGTGTGACGGTGTCTGCTTGCCGCTCGTTTCTTGGCGCAAATTTCGCCCAGAGAGCACTTTTAAACTTCATTCGAGCGCATAATTGACGCCGCAGACGAGCCGTCAAACAAAAGGAAGCCAAGCTAAAAACCCAAAAAGCGACGCAAAATTAGTCAGCTTATGCCTGTCAGCTCTAACCGATCTACGTTTACTCTACACTGACACTGACATTTGGACATTTACCACGTTTCAAGTTGTGGTTTTTAAAAATCGTTTCATATATAATTTTGATTTTTTTTAAGTACATACTTGTGGCAGCACTACGACACACATGAGGAGGATTCGGCCAAGGTGGCAGCACTGCACATATGGATTCGAACACATTCAAGACGGCATCGATACGGCCACACAATTTCAAGATGGCATTGGCTTCGCCAGTCGGCGTGTAGTCAACTACGTGATTACAATGAAACCGGCAACAACGTCATCACAATCGTATTTTTCAGCTCCTAAACACAATTTTTAAAGTACTTTCGCACTCCCTTTATTAAGCATTCGTCTATATCCATTTTATTGCGTAATAATTTTTAGAACTACATAGTAAAGTCGCAGCCGCCGTGGCTCAGTTGGTTAGTGCGTTGGACCGCGAGTCGAAGGCAGCAAACCGCAGGTTCAAATACTGCCTGTAATAACACCTAAAAAAATAACGGGAAAACTCGTTTTCTCTTTCGGTGGCTGTCCTCCCAGCTGGAAATGGCAAACCTCTGAGAGTAAAAATTGCTTATGAAAAAAAAAAAAAAAGCTCCCAACCCGCCGTTCGGAACCGGCATAAAACTGTAGGTCCCTTCCACCCGCGTACAAATTCACACGCACAACACGGGTGGTTGCGGGAAGCTAGGCCTTAGTCTCGCGCAAGCGGGCTGTCGTGCCAGTAAAAAAAAAAAAAAAAAAAAAAAAAAAAAAAAAACATAGTAAAGTAATAACACATTTTTAATTATTGTTCAAAGCCCACCGCAGCCGCCGTGGCTCAGTTGGTTAGTGCGTTGGACCGCGAGTCGAAGGCAGCAAACCGCAGGTTCAAATACTGCCCGTAATAACACCTAAAAAAATAACGGGAAAATTCGTTTTCTCTTTCGGTGGCTGTCCTCTCAGCTGGAAATGGCAAACCTCTGAGAGTAAAAATTGCCTATGATAAAGCTCCCAACCTGCCGTTCGGAACCGGCATAAAAACTGTAGGTCCCTTCTACCCGCGTACAAATTCACACGCACAACACGGGTGGTTGCGGGAAGCTAGGCCTTAGTCTCGCGTAAGCGGGCTGTCGTGCCAGTCAATTATTATTATTATTATTAAAATTATTAATTAAATTATTCAAAGCCCACCGAAAAAGTAGGAGAAATTAATAGATGAATATTGACTCAAGGCTTCGACATAAAGTAATTATTTTTATTTAGATAAAAACATTGGCAAGAACACGGAAATCAACAAAAACAGACATATTTCCCTTCATTCATAAAAAATAGAAATGCTATGAACTTCCAAGTTGAAATAAAACGTGAATGCGTATGATAACATTACAACAATGTTAAACGCAAAATTGATGTAGTATGTACTTAGTTGGAAGAGTATTTTGTTCAATAACCGCTTTAATACATTTAGGTGCAAATATTGTTAATAACAACGTTCTTCACTTGCCCGAAAACACAAGTTGTGGTCGTCATTATTCTTGGGTTGATGTGAAATGTAGTTTTCCAGCGTCTTCATCACCGGATGATGATAAGTGTGTTAAACACAAAAGTTTCAATAATGCCACAAATGAACTTTTGCATCTTTGAAGAAAGGTTGATAGTAGTTTACTCCGTGAATATATTCATAATGGAGAAAAATAGTGATTAAATAAATTAATAACTTTAAATAAAAAGTTGAACCTACAAAGAAATTAAATATCAATCGTTGTAATATTTTCCAACAGATATTCGAAAACAGCCACTTTTATCTCTTTGCGCGTCAATTCTTTCCAGATATCGGCATCGGCAGATCGCAGGTTGTGTGATTTTATTTGTAAAGTCTAAATGTGAATGTTATTAACTTTTACTCCAAAGCTAAGTTGCCGGTCCGCCGTACTGTAGGTGCGTCAAAGAGCTATATTAACATTTCCTCTCGTCACACGTTTGTTGGGGTTAAATTGAAATGATGGAAGGACACGGGAAAGAATCGACTAGCGCAAAAAACAGTGTGGGCGGTTCAACCTCAATCTGCAAACACACGATGCAAAAAAACGCATTCGGTCGGGTAAGTTCGTAGCTGCAGTGGCAACAGAGCAACCCCGGGACCGCTTTTCTAATTTGCCATGTCAATTACGTGACGTGTGCTGGGCGCGTCCATTTTATTTAGCTCACCGCCAGATTTTGGTCAAACAACCGCGAACCGCTGATGATGGCTGCCTTCTTCTGGTTTCTTTGCTTCGTTGTTGTTGTTATGTTGCATTAATATTTTCGATGGCTTGGCTGTGACCCCGTGGCTGGGTTGGTGGCTGGAGTGGCATTCAATTGGGGAATGTTGGCATATGTTGCCACACATACACTCACACCGCATATAACCATTTTCACCACAATCTCCTTGTTGAACTTTTTCAGCATGCAGCCGCAACTTCCGGCTTTACTCGCATGGCGACGTGTGTGAGTGCGTTTGTGGCGGCGACAGCCTTGATGCCGGCGGCGCTCAGGGCGAGAAGGTGTTGGCGCTGAATTTCGAAACAAATTTTGTGTACTCACTGGCTCTGCTTCTATTTCACTTTGGCATTTCTTGTGCGGCGTTTGACTTTTGACTTGCGGTGACTTGACTCGTACGCATCGCTATTTGCGCTTCACTTTGTTGCCGTGGTGACGATGACGAGCCGAGAATTACAGCCGCATATCTTTGAAGCCTCGAAATTTGTTTTTTCGCTCGAAGCAAAATTTAGATTTCTTGTGTTTGAAAGTGAAAATTAATTTAATTAAAGGCGAAAATTTCTCGAGCGAAGCAAACTTGTTTGACACAGCCGGAAAATAATTCGTTCTCATGTAAGTTGCATGGCCCAACCAAGATCAAAAAGGGCCCCAAAAACTCTCTTACAAATTGAAGGAACTCATTTGAACCAACCGAGATACATAGAAAGAAATAAGAATGGCGCGCACTGCCTCTAGTTACACACACCACTCTAAATAAAGTCGCTTCCTTAGGCAGAATTACGAGTTACTTCACGGATTGACTTTGACGACAACTCCAGCCTTGCAATTGATGACTTACGCATGTTTGAGATCGAAATTGGTTAAATTTTCTTTTAAAGTTTTCAAGTACAAATCAATAACCGTTCAAGTGGACTTAAGACAGAATTGGATTATGGATGCCAGTTTGGAAGGAAGTCTGTAACTTTAAAACAAAAAAGTTATTAATAAAAAACTACTCGCCTATGCTGCAAAGAACACATGTTGCATTTGCAATAATCGCCTGAGCTTGATTAAGAGTACCGCTTCTTATTGTTTGTTTTTTCTTTAAAAGCGTACATCGACTCAAGTTGTTATATCAAATTTTGTATATCAATATTTTGCAAAATTGTATAATTGTTGCGATTATTGTAAATTTAGAATTCAGCTAAAATTCTTAAACTCAATGTTAGCCTAATGTATGTATGTATGTTCAGAAAATACCACATTTTTTAATAGCAACAAAAGCTTAAGTCGATATAAGTTCATTAAATGTTAGTTTGTTTGAAATGTGAGTTTGACAATGTGCAATAATCGCCATTATCCGTGATTTTTTTTCCAAAATACTCTCTAAATAAAAGTAAAAGCTAAAATACTTAGCACATTCTAATTACTCACATAAAAACCTATTATTATTATCAAATTTGATTTCAGTATGCTCTACTACTTTTATCAAATATGCGCTTAACACTTAAATAATAATAATAATAATATTGCGAGATTCCTCGAAACAAACGTTTTTGACTTAAGCGATTGTTGCTTTGGGCCACAGATATTCAAATTTATTACCCCAAATAAATATTAGAGAACTTTGTGTTTAAAAAAAATTCAAAAATAAATATATGCATTCAAATACATTGAAAATAAGAATTACAGTGATTACTCTATAACCAGGCTATATTTCCTCTTTCAAATATATAATAGTCTATTGGTGGTGAAGGTCTCGGGCTCTTTGTGAGCACCTGCAGTCATTAAAGCTACAACAAATAAAAGAGGTTCGACCTATAACAAATTAATACGACAGAGACTGCAGATATATGAAAATGTTGCTCTCTACCCATTGGACCAACTAGCTCGGTTCCTTTTATTCTTGAAATAGAGTGACCAAAGGCAGCGTGTCGCTTTGATGATGAGCCGCTTTCTATGAGTACACAAATACATATATCAGACAATGAAATACTGATACTGATGGTTACCCATCAGCATGGCGGATTTTAGCGCAAAAAAACCACTTCTTGTTATTGCCTTATTTCCTCTTAAGGAGCTTGCGTGGGGTTGATCCTTAATTTTTAGCACAATTTTTCGATCTTCGCTCTTTTTTATGTCAGAGTGCATAGAGCCTTATGTCAGAATCAGTTCAGCAGATCACAATTTATGGTATGAAGTCTGCTTCATCCCCTTTTTAGCAAAGGTCCGGTTATCGACTCGTCTCTCGATGTTGGTTACTCATCTACTCGAAGTTATCTCCAATAAGTTTCTGCTTCGCCTGTGGGAAGAATGTTGAGTCTGCAAGCTTTTGCTCTAATCAACAGCTAAACGATGGTCCAGCACAGCACGCAGGAAGTGTTCGTTCCCGGCCCGTGCAGCGTGATTGTGAATTGGTTTTAGGGTGACTATTTTTCCCAACAGCTACGACCTTCGTAAGTTCAAGTGCCTTAAATTTTTCACTCAACTGTGGTTTCTAACGAAATGTTTCGCATCACCTGCCCGCTGGCTTTGGCGCAAAGAAACTGGTTTCAGGTCTTTGGCAGTGATGTTCTACGGAACTCAAACACAAACTCAAGACCGAAATAAATATTGGGTAATATTGGATCGATTTAAAATTATTAGATTAAAACGATTTCCGAGGGCAGAATAATGTACGTGAATGTCTGTTTTTAGGTGAGTGTTTCAATGAGAAAGAAAGCTGTTTCTAAGTAAATCTTTACGATATTCGATACGACAGCTCCTCTTGCTCTACGGAGCTATGCTGAGCTGAATTATGAAACAATGAAAACCATCATTTGGAGCGAAATCTTAAATGCAACTTTAATCGGAATTCAATTTCGAATCTCCTGAACGCAGTCACGTGCCAACTGCTGCGATGACATATTCAGCCGGTGCGTGCTGCTGTTCGGCGTTTGTGTTTCGCCTACACACACATGCTCACATTTGTATGGGCCAGATAGCATTCAGTATAATTTGGCGCATGTACGGCCATATGTTAAACGCTCCGAGTGTGCATGCCCTGCAAGCAATTCGGTAGTCGACTACGAAAATAACTTTCGTGACCTAACTAACTATAAGCTAACTACAAAGTAATGCAGAACTTCCCCAAAATCAATGCGAACATCCTGCTGTGTATTTGTTGCTTTTTGACATATTTTAAAGAACAGTTAATTGCTATTTGTTCTTATTCTATTTTATGTCCCTAACTATAAGCTAACTACAAAGTAATGCAGAACACACCCAAACTTAGTGCGAGCGTTTATGGCAGAGTTTTTTAAAAAACAGCTAATTGCTGTTTGTTTTTTGCTCTTTGGAATTTCATTTTACATATTTGTCATTTTCTTTCGCGCATTATGAAATCATAATAAGTGCTTAGTCTCGTGCGTGCGGTCGCAGTGCAGCGAAATAAATATTTAAAGTAAAGTGTAAAACTAAATTAAAAAGGTTCATTGATTATATTTTTTAAGTGATTGCTTTAATTTTAATTATTTAAGCTTAGCCAAAATGAGAGGTGCAAGCAAAAGAATTTTAAGAAGGCTTTTTAAGAAGGAAAGGGACTTATTTTCAAATAAATTAAATTCGTGTCATGTTGCTGAAGACACCTGTTCCTTTGCTGATGTGCACAGTCAAAACGAAATTTATTTTGAAAATATTGGTGTTAGCAATGTTTTCCAAGAACAATCTCCAACAAAAAAGACATTTAAAGAAAAAATCGGTGATTGGTATTTCAAAAATAGGCCATCTCGCAAGTGTTTTGAAGAGTTGTTACATATTTTAGTGGAAGAAAATTTAGATGTGCCTTTGAGTGCAAACTCATATATTGGAAAACAGGACCGCTTGTGCGTAAGGAACATTTTTGCTGGTGCGTATTGCCATTTTGGTGTTAGAAAGCAACTATGCAAAATTTCAAACATCATCAAAAGTTGCCACAAAATAGTGATCGACATAAATATTGACGGATTACCGTTATTTAAAAGTTCAAAAACTCAATTGTGGCCGATTTTGGCAAAAATTGTTGACTTCCCTTGCATTTATATTTTTCCTATTGGTGTTTACGTTAGAAAGAGTAAGCCCTGTAACATCGCTAGTTTCCTAGTTGATTTAGTGACAGAGTTAAAAGATTTAATTCATAACGGAATATTGATAGAAAATAAGTTGATTGCATTTGAAATTAGAGCACTTATTTGTGATGCCCCAGCAAAAGCTTTTGCTTGCGGAATTATTGGTCTTCTTCGCATGGTTGTACGAAATGTACACAAATCAGCAAGAAATCTGAGAATGTGCTAACGTATTCCGCTATGTCAGGTGAACTTATTTCTGATGCAGATTTTGCGTCAAGGAAGTACTTGAGCCACCATCAAAAGGAGTTTCCTATTAAGCAATCTCCATTTGAAGAGCTTGGTGTAAAAATGATAACCCAGGTACCCATTGATCCCATGCACCTCATAGACCTAGGAGTAATGAAGAAAATACTTGTAACAATGAATGCAGATAAAACGAACTTTAAAATCACCAAGGAAGTAAAATTAGAAATTTCGACCCACCTCAAGTCCTTAAAAAAATACATCCCTTGAGAATTTTCCCGCTATCCGAGAGAATTGCAAGAAATCTACAACTGGAAGGCCACTGAGTTTCGTCAATTTTCGTTTTACACAGGTATACTAGTTTTAAAGGATAGAGTTCATGCTGATTTTTTTTTACAAATTCCTTTTGCTTCACTGTGCTTGCCGTTTGTTATCCTGTCCGCGAACGTGTGAGAGAAATGTTGAAAATGCTCAAGTGCTATTAGAACTATTTGTGGAAAACTTCCCTGCAATTTTCGGAGAAAACAGCATTTCTTACAATGTGCATAGTCTTCTGCATATAAGTGATTGTGTGAAAAACTTTGGGCCGCTTACCAATTTTTCTTCATACCCATTTGAAGATTATCTTCAAAAGTTAAAACAGTACGTAAAAAAGCCATCAAAGATTCTGCGACAGATTCAAATTCGCCTAGAACATGAAGAAATGGTCGGAGAACAGCAAAAATTACGGTTTCATAAAAAAAAATGGAGCTATTGTTAGTGCAACAACCTCCGAATATTTTTTTACTGCCGTTTGCCCTAATAACTTTTGCGCTGTTCGACCGTTCATACCCGTACAGATAACAGGCTTCTCCTCACTTCGATCAGAATCAATTTTAGGGCGCCGGTTCAGAGGTATTGAGAGTTTTTTTCAGGAGCCATTTGATTCCGCTAAAGTTTTGGGTACTTGTCTTGTTGATCAGAATAACATGGGTGATGAAGAGGCATTTGCTATAGAAGATGTTGAAGTGAAATTTGTAGGATTTCCATGTGGTAATCGATTTCTTTTGGTGCCACTCTTGCATGGTTGCAAATAATTAAAATTAAAAGCAGTTACATACAGTATTTGAGATGTTTCAAGCGAAGCGAACCACTTACAGTGGCTAAAAGTTAAAATGGAACGAACCGCTCAACAAATTCAGATCAACCTTATTTAGTCATAGATTCGACTTGGAACAATTTTTTTGTTTATAAAAGACAATTGATAAGACAACTAAAGTCAGCATTAACAGGAATGGGTGTGTTACCTTTTTCCATTCATAACACATCGAAATATAGGTGTACGTGGACAATTAATCTGTCGTACACATATGTTTTGATTTTTGTAAATGAAAAAAGGATAACATATTCCCGTTCGCTGTTCGTTCCATTTTAACTTTTAGCCACTGTACAATGATTTGGGTTGCTCATATCGAATGAAATAATGCTCACAAGAACACAATTATACCAATAATAAAAATCGTTTCAATATAGATGCCACTTCCACAAACTAAGCGTTGCAAGCTAGGCTTACAACCAACTCCTCAATGTAAGTACAAACTAAAAATGTACATAACTTGATTTAATAAATAATGGGTTTACAGATAATATGGAAACAAGTCCCTGTCAAGGTTGTTTCAACTTAAAAGAGGAATTTTGAGGAACGTTTTAGAGAGATGAACAGTAAGAATTTCGAAATTCAAAAAAATTAGCAAAGCTAAACTTATTTAATATGCATATCATTTTCAGATACTATACAAAAGCTGCAAGGTAACATCACCCTACATTTTACCATATTCACAATGTTTATTCATTATCATATGTAATTGCAGAAACTATTGTTAACCAAAATGAAATTATAATGAAGGCGTTCGCTGAGCAGAAAGTGTTGGCAGAAAAGGTTCTTCGTCAAGAAGTAACAAACAATAATGGGCGTACCGTTTTCCCAGTAGTAAGTTTCAACATTTTTCCAACTAACTTAAATGATTTAATGCTTTATACAGGGGAATACGATTAAGTCGTTACTAAGAGGACGCCTATCCAAAACGTTAACCGAAGTAATATCCATGAATGTTTGCATGGACGTCAATTTGGATGGGGTTCACGGAAAAAAAGGCTAAACGATTTCAAATCTTTTTTCCAAGTCCTAACAGGTAAGATATATTGAATACAGATATATTTTTCTTAATATAGCATAAACATCTTTTTAAACAGATGCCTGCCGATCAATTGGCTCGAATGAGGTGGAAAAAGATTTACGAGATGCCTTGAAAATTATAAAGAAACGGCATATTCATGCCGAATGCGTTAAAAATAAAAGTAACAAATCTTAGATGTAATTATACTGTACTTAATCTTAATCTTAATCGTAATGTTAACCGTAAATGTTAACCACATTTTCGATTGAACATATTTACTTTTGTATAAGTATATTATTGATGTATAGGTTAAGCTTCCTTTTGTACATATTTCTATTATACATATTTTTCAAATAAAATAAAAATACAAAATTTACAATTTAAAAAACAATCATAGAAACATTCATTTTTATGGATAAAGATTTGACTGTATTAGCTAATAGTTGACTTATAGCTGATTGAAATGAAGCCAACTTGTAGCTGACTGAAATGTAATTAGTTTATAGCTAATTATAAACTAGATAACTTTTAAATAACTAACTTAAAGTTAGTTGAAAAGTAATGCAGAGTCGGACAATTGACTATGCCTAGGCCATCGCCATGTTAAAATAGTCAGTTGGCTCCATTGAAAATAATCCAGTTATCAACCACAACTAACTAGTTGAGAATAAGTTAGATTAAAGTGCGTTAAAAGTTAGGTGAGTTGCCGGCAGGGTGTACACAATGTGCATATGTATGTGTGTGTGCGAGCCCGATGACGTCTGCGGTGCGTACGCCAAAGCGATTAAAGTTTGGCACATTATCCTTCGACGAAGACAATAAACAGCTGTGCAATGCGTGTGGGATACAGTAGTCAGTCGGCATGAACGCACCATGGCGACTATGTCTGTATGTAGGTGTTTTTGTGCTACATATTTTGTATATGTTTTCACACACACACCAACACACGCATAAGTACGCGTTGCACACGTGTGCTTAATGGCATAATTTTAATATTAAAAAGCGGAAATGCGCTTTCGGTGCGTTGGTAATTTTTTAATAACATCCGGTGCCAGCAGTGCAAAAAGTATAAATATAAATGTTCGTACATTTTTTGCGAGCAATGTTTTCGACGGTTTTTGTGATATTGCAGCGCACAAAAACCAGCGTTTGTTACACGTAATTATTTTGACTTTAGCCTGAATAGAGTCGTCATCCCAATGTAATATTTTATCTAATTTCGTTCATACATGCATACAAACTTACATGTACACATACACGTGCACTACGAATTTCAGCGAGATTTAAAAATGAATTAAGCTAAATGTGCGGACATTTGGTAATTTAATGCTTCTCCATTACTGAAAATAATTGTCAATTGCATTGCCAAAGCTCTTTTTCAACCGTACGACCGTGCGGGGGCGCGGCCTGAACTGAGTAGAATTAATGATAAACAAAATAATTTCAAATTTATTTCTGATTCAGTTTTTTAACTGCGAGTACTTAACCCTTGAATAAACACTGTTTTGGGGCAATAAAGGCGAAGTTATATGTTACTTATAAATACGAAAGAATCAACTAATAACACAGCACAACAAAAAAACACTTTTTTTCTGTTGCATGGAGTTTTTCTACTGTTTCTTACTAATTTGGGTGCGCTGATTTCGAATCTATCCTCAGATTTTTTCCAGCAGCTCCAGTTTGTGAGATATAGGTACCGTGTCATTTTTTCAGTTTTTCCTCTACTTTTTCCATATTTTTGATCGTAATTTCTAAACCAAAAAACCGATTGACATAATTTTCACCTTATCGCATTCACAACACCGCACGGCTTCTTTTCCGATGCAACTTATTTTTATAGGTTTTAAAATGCCGCGGTAATTGGACCTCAAAGTCGGAAAATATGGAATTTTAAGGCGTTTTCTTTGACGGTTAAAAACATACACATTTTTTGTAAATCAATTAACGAGTTAGGTGTATAATGAAAGCAGACACATCAAACATTACAACACAGCCAAATTATTTGGCGGAATACACATTTGCATCGAAATTATAGCAAAATTGTACCATAGTCATTTTCAGTCTTATTCCTTAAAAAATTAGGAGCCTCAAAATATGCAAAGTTTTTAATTTTTTTTGTTTCGAGCAATTCAAACTATTTTTGTTTTTTGCTTGTATTTCAGACTATAAATAGAACATTTAAAAGAGCATATTTTGAGGCCCCTAATTTTTTAAGGAAAAAGACTGCAAATGACTATGGTACATTTTTGCTATTATTTCGATCCGAATGTGTATTCCGCCAAATCATTTGGCTGTGTTGTATTGCTTGATATTTCTTCTTAAGATATTCATATACTTCGTAACTGGATTTATGAAACATCTGTTCGATTTTCGCCATCAGAAAAAACGCCTTAAAATTCCATATTTTCCCACTTTGAAACCTTATTTCAACGCCAATTAAGAACGCATAAAATTGATTAATATAAGAGAAGAAGGCGTGAGATGTTGTTAGTGCAACTATATAAAAATCATGTCGATAGGATTATTGGTTCAGAAATTACAGTCGAAAACGAGTAAAATGCCGAGGAAAATTCGAAAAAGTGACACGCCCATTTTTTGCGAAAACTAGAGCTGTTACATAAAAACTGAGTATGGTTTTGAAATCAGCGTGGAAAAACCATTCAGGTTCATGTAAAAAACTCCATGCAACAGACATGCTGTTGTGCAGTGTAATCAATGCAAAATTAATTTTATGTAAATTGCCAAGTTTCATATCACTGTATCATTCTTTTTTGACCTGATCATGATGATGACATATGTATCTGTCACTAGATTTGATCAATACATCAAACAATTGGTTAGAGAAAATCTATGGGAACAGCAATTCCAAATAGAAGTTTTAACAAATATTTATGCGATTTCTTTTTTAATTTTACAAGCTATGAACAAATTTATGTTCGTATTCATGGTTAAGTCAATTCAATTTAAAACAATGCAGTTGAAAAGTTGTTTATGAAAAATTAGATATTTTGTTAATCGCACCCAGATGCTTTTTTACATGTGTGAAATATAAAATAGTTTCCTATGTACGAGTATGTTGCGAGGTGTGTTCGCATTGTAGCTAAATAAAGCTGTTAATTACGCCATTACCATAATTTTAGAATGAATTAAGTTTGAAAAATTGAGCCATATGCCTTTCGCTATTCAATGAAATTAATTTTCATTGCTTGCATTGTCAGGTAAATAATTTTATTTGTAAATGTGTAGTCCACCAAAGAATGCAAATAAAGTCATATAGCACATAATAAAATATTTTTCATAACATTTTGTTTTTATGAAATGTAGAGTGGCTCTTGAGACTCAGATATTGTCGAAAAGAACACCCAGTTGGGCCTATTGTTGTACCACAGGTAAGAAGGTGAAGGAGTGAAGTACTGTCTACGAGTCTGTGAAGAGTCTAGTCAAGCCAATGCCATTTATGATTAAAGCTCATTTGTGTTTAAGTGTGTTGACTGATATGAGGGTGAAGAATGGCTTTGCAGTGACAGAAAATGACATGCACAAAAATAATTCGAAACATATGCTTCAGATTTTAAATCAACATCTGACTAGGTCCAAAATTAATTAAAAGGATACAAAGAAAAACATGAATTGATGACTGCTACAATTTTGGCTACCCTCTTGCAGATGGTTTTCCCCTCATTTGGGGACTTGGTCACAATATTTTTGTTTTTACCACGTACACATTTAGTAACAGCCAGTGCACACATGTGACAACACTCCAGGCCAGCCTCGTGCAGTTACAACTGCTAATCCTACTACGGAGAAAAAAATTTGAAAAATGTCCTTATTAAAAGGAGAAGCCACTATTGTACGTTCTACAGATTAGTAGAACCTGCTAACAGGATGAAAAATTAAGAATTTCATAAGATATCAGAAGGCAAAAAACGTGAGCAATGTCTACAGTCGTTGACTTAAGGGGGGAACTACCTTTAGACACTTCAAAAAATCGATTTTTTTTTATTGTTTTAATCGATAGGTATATTGCCTTAGAATATCGTGTCAAAGTTTCAAAAGGTAATTCTCGAAATTGTGGAAGAGATGCATCCCGGAAATGACTGGCGCCGAGCTCGCCGAGCGCGCCGAGCATCGACGCCGCGAGAATCCGCAAACTTTAAACGGCATTTTCTCGAAACCATGTTTTTCAAAATTGTGTAAGTGATAATAAAATTACTAATGAACAGATTTTCATTATCTAGCATTCATTTTAAAGAGCATAAAAAATTGTTCTATCTAAACTAAAGATTTAAAAAAGAAAACATTTTTAGACATTTTTTGACTGCATATATAACAAAATTTCTTGTGAAAATCCTAATTTTTTTTTGTGAAGCCTGTTTTAGAGGGTTAATTTTCGAATTTCGTAAAAATTTTAGTTCATCGACGATAGAAAACCCTCTCGAGTAAGAAAATGTTTGGTTTTTTTATTTCAGACTAAAATTGCGGCCAGCATCACTTACACAATTTACGATGTCAGCGGCGATATGACTTACAGAATCATTGAAAAATTTGTTAAATTTCTGTTTTCACTTTTACAAAAATGTTTTTTTTTTTTACCTCAGACATCACTGTAAATATATATTATATTGATTTGAAAAGAACTGTTTTCATTTCCCTGTAAATCGACTGTAAAAATTACCTTTTTTTTCGGCCTCTAAAGGTAGTTCCCCCCTTAAGTATTAGAATCACTTATGTGATTTTCCATGATTTTTTTGTTTACTCAGTATTAAAAACTATTCAGTATCGATACAAGTAATCAGTATTGAAACTGTACTCAGTATCAAATTTACATTTGTATTCATTAAAAGTAATCGGTTTTAAATTGATACATGTACTCAGTATCGAAAAGTACTCAAGTACTCAGTATCACATCGATATTTGTACTCAGTATCGAAAAGTACTTTGTATGTATCGAATTAAAACTAGTACTAATTAATTGATTAATCAAAATGAATTAAAATCATTAAAACTAATTAAACACAAAAAATGTGCGAGCAGGAAAATGAAATGAATTAATCTCAAAAATG
Organism: Melieria crassipennis; assembly: GCA_963668005.1. Lineage (NCBI taxonomy): Eukaryota > Metazoa > Arthropoda > Insecta > Diptera > Ulidiidae > Melieria > Melieria crassipennis. Next base: position 30,091,458 of record OY764963.1, on the reverse strand, counting down.
AATTATCTCAAAATGAATTATCTCAAACCAATAAAATAAATAAATCTACGTCGTACTTAGTTCTAACGAATTGATCAGCGACTGTATGGAATAAAAAAAAAACGAGGAATTAAAACTTTTGCTCTGTGCTTGAAAGGATACCTTTTTTATTTCGCTCTAAATTTCAAAGCAGCAAAATGTTTTTCTCTCAGAACCTCCACACCACACCCACACGCACGCACGGACGTACGTAGCCAATATTGCAACAATGACGGCGACATCCGACAGCACAGCGTGATTATCCTTTCATTTCATAATGATATCGTTGTTGTTGTTGTTGTTGTTGTTGTTTTGTGGCACAAAAACAGAAACAAAGCCCGAACTGCAACAAGCTCGTCCGCTTGAATGCCATGAATTTAATCTCATGTTTTGTAGTTTTTCGTTGGCGCATTTGTCGCTGTTGCTGCTGTTCTTGTTGTAGTTGTTGCTGCTGGAGTTGGTGCAGTAGCGTGTTAAGTGAAGGACAGAGCAGCACAGGCAGCGGGACCATCGCTAATACTCGTATCAAATGAATGTGCCAAATAATAACCGACGCCAGCTACGCCAACGCCGGCACATATGCAACTTGACGGGTCTTGGCGTGTTGGCAGGAAGTTGCACACAAGGATTTCCGCTTAGCCGGCCATACACGGCTGTGTTGTCATGCATACTGCGCGTGTGCGTGTGTGTGGCGAGTGCATGTGTGTGTCGGTGCCGGCTGCTGGTGTTGGCGTCGGTGTTTTCATTAAATTGCTGCTTCAACTGCGCACACTTTATCGTCGTCGTCGTTGCTAGTGTTGTTGTTGTTGTTGTTGTTTTGTAGTCAGTTGCTGCTGCTGTCGAGACGCAGAGCCATGCTGACGGCATCGCTGTCGCTCGCTAGCGTCCACGACTTGATCCTGCTGCTCTCACTTTGCATTACGCCAACAATGTTGCCGGGCGTTGAGGAGATTACTCAATAACATTGCAGCAGCAACTGTGCGTCGACATACCAACGTATGTACATACATATGGCTGTTTATATTGTGATGAACTAATATTGCAGTCAGTGCAATCAATTTTTAATTGCTTTTGTAATCTTGCAGCACTTTCATCATAATTAATTAAGCATGGACAGTTGATCTATTTTATTATGTAAGGACCCGTGAAGGTTGTCACACGACTGCATCACAATTTTGAGTTATGTAGTTTTGCTGGCTATGCGCTCTATCCGAGGTTCGAATCTCGGCCTATCAACTATTGATTCATCAAGTTCAAGAGGGTTCTGTTCCGTGTTGGTTAATTGCGGTGAATATCGCCAAAATTATGTTTTTTGTGCATCTGGAGGAAGTTGTAACAGATACCGATGAAGACAATGACAGACTCTTACCGGCAAAACGCACCTTTTGCCAACAAACTTGGTAAGGTAATCCACTTGAGAGACCCAATGTCCCTTTTTGTTCATCTATTTCGTGTTTCGTGTGGTGCCCTAACGATGAAAACAAATAATGAAGGAAAATAAAGCCAAGTGTCTTCTATAGAGTTTTTCCCTACCATTGGGCTGGCGTAGAGAAATTTTCAGTAGAGCTCTGCCATGTGCTCTACCGACTGTGTCCACTGCAGACACATTTTTCTCTATGGCAGAGTGGCATGGTAGGACAAGATCGTTCGACATTTCACTTCATTTCGCAGTCATTCAGTCGTGCGTGCGTTCACAATTTTTTTATCAAACAGGTTTGATAGAGCGTAGAGCCGCACATGCAAAAATTGTGTATCCACTGTAGAGTTTCTTAGGCGAGAGAACTCTACTGTAGGACAGATGTCGATCTCTAGCGTAGAGCTCTAGGGGGTGTATGCACTTCTGTACGACGTCCTGCGCTCTACGAGAAAGAATCTTTATTGATTTTAGAAATGATGCAAATATCAAAAAAGGAGTCTTATGTAGTAAAAGCTTTCAATTACTTAATTAACCCTTCGTTGCATGATTTAATTTCCGTGAAGAAAAAACATTTTTGTCATATTATTCTTGTTGCTTGTTAAGTTCTGATTGTAACAATGAAATTTTGTTGAGTTCCTGTATCTATGAAAGAAGTTTTGCGGACATTTTCCATATCCTGGTGAGAACGCTACCGCCAAAATGAAATTCTTTTTTATCTATTTTTTAGTGATGGCTACTACGGGGAGTCAATCAGAGGTCAGGCGTCACTGTATACTCGTAATTCAACGCACTAAACAGCTGAGCGACGACAACCGCCATATCACCATCGCCATCAATAACCAAAATTATTTCACCAAATCGAATCACTTGTTGTTGTTTCGATTCTTTTGCACACACTTTCAATGTTATTCGCAAAATTCCGTTAGTAATCAAATGTTTTAACATAAAAGATACAACTGAAGAATGAACGACTGTAAAATGGTGAATAGAATAGTTTCAAAATCTATGAAATGTTAACATTGCATATATGCAATGTCATGCAGCGAAGGGTTAATATTGTCCAATACGATTGCCGGGTGTAGCAAAGCTTTTCTTTACGTCGAAGAATCTTTTGTTTTTCTCGTACTGGTGTTGCTGTGATCATTGTTGAGTTTGTGTAGTGTGGCTCACTAAAATGTTTTTTTGGGCACCGCTGGAATAAACTATCAGCCTGAGTGACTGAGGATTTGCCTCATCAGACATTGTTGCTCGGCTCCTCCCAATCCATCCATCTTAATTTAAATACATCGTGCTATTCTATGCTTCTAAAAAAGCAGTTGCCACGCGTTGTGAATAGCGCCAATGTGTTTCCATTATTTACAAACCGACAACGCCGAGTGTACACAACATGTACGCGCCTAAAGACGGAAGCAGTCGGGCATACAGAAGGCCACGCGAAAACTGCACAGCACAGTGCCTGATTTTGTCGTTTTGACACTTCAGCAACCGGAAGATATGCGGCAACAATGACGACATCAACTCGGCACTAACAACATTAACACCAACAACGAGGGCACAACTAAAACAACGTGTTGTGTAAGCACTACAAGCAACAAGCAGTTGCTACACGCTCAAAGGATGTATTCAGCATTCACTGCGCAACGCTTTGCAGTTCTTCCCCGCTCACGCATTGTCTGCTGCTCTAACTCTGCGTGGTAGACATTTTGTTATTGTAGTCATCGTCATGCTGTTGCAGTTGCTGCCAGCGTTGGCTGAATGTTTAATAAATTTTAATAAATCTGCACGTTGTACTTTGCCTGACCATTATGCATTGCCTGAAACACGCACACACATACGCAATGACACAGCACAGCCGAGTAGGCAAATGCCATCGCACAGACTGTCTTCGTATCCTTGCACATCCTGCCTTATGCCGCATCCGGTGCGACTGAGTGTGCGAGCGTGTGCCTGAACAGCTTCCTTCCTCGCAGTTTGACATATTACTGCTTTGCGCAGCGTCCTGCTCGCCTGGTTACAGCATGTCGCACTGCAATATTTAGTGTTAAAGGATATTGATGAAGGCCAAGACTCGAGACTCTAGGACGACGCCGCCGATGACAAATGAAAGATGTTATCAGTGCTTCAGCAAACAAGAAAATCTCGCAAAATCCCACATGAAAGCTTAATGTCGCGAAACGCAGCGAACTGCCGCAACCCCGTCCACACTGGGCTTTCAGAGCGTCGGCTTCCACTGATGAGAGTTGACCTTTTTGGTAAGCCACTTTACTTAATTTACATGATGACGAGTGAAACGTTGTATTGAATATTCGACGACCACCGACGGTACAGCCACACTGCCACAGAAAACTGAAGACGTTTTGCAGACGATGTCGGAGCTCAGAAGTGCTTACGTGGAAAGGTGTTCGTCTGTATCCCCAAATGATTTGACTTTGCAAACAACTACTTAAAAATGCAGTTTCAATCAGCGGAACAAAAGAACAACAACAGCAACAACAACAATACACATTCCCATTCCACAGGTTTTTCCGCACGATACTGCACAATATTTTTTTAGTTGCACGCACAAAGAGATTTCATTTTCGTGTGGCAAAATTTGAAAATTCATTGCCTCGAGCGAAAATACCGAGCGCGGCACGGCACGGCTCTACGGTCCCACTCGCAGGCGCAGGGACAACGCGACGCAGGGCTGCATTGTCTGGGCAATTATTTACGCATTTGTGTGCGCAAGCCCCAGCAGCCCCATGCCGCGCGCCGCTGTTAATGAAAATTTTCAGTTACGAGTTTGCACAGCCGACGCCGCTGACTGCAAAGCAGCCATTCGCTGATGAAAAATGCAAATTGCCACACAAATATCACTTTCGGTGGGCGGAAACGAGCATTCTCGTACTTACGCACACACATATTCAAACATTTAGTATGCACAGCCATGTGTACGTATAGATTGAAAGCGAAGTAGTGGAAATTTTCTATAAATAATGACTTTTCGGCATCGCAGACATGCCCGAAGCTATTTGATGAATTTTCGAGTATTCTGGCTGCTCGTGGACAAACAATTCGCAATTCATTATGCAGTATATGTATAACGGTAATTACAAATATATTGTAGAATATTTTTTTTTAAGTCGATAGTCATCCCCTTTCGAAGATGACAGCTTTTTACTAGGCAATCCTCTAATCCTCTCTTTGGTTATAATAAGAACCTTTCACAATAATTTTGTTTTTATTTTTTACCAGACCCTATTGTTTAGAATTCTGTCATATGTCAATAACAAAACCATTGCAACGGTAATAACTGCCGTTAGAAATGTAGGAATCAAATATGTCTTAATTTATTGTAGCCATATTTTCTTAAAAAGATCAGTTTAAATTAAAGTTAAAATCAAAAATAACAAACAAATCTCTAAGTAAAAAAATAGCATTGAAAAATCGTGTTTATCAGGCATGTGCTACAAATCGTTTTCGTTTGAAATTCGGAGCGAAAACGTGCTGAATTTCGTTTTGATTTCGTCAATTTTCGAAAACGAAATCGTTTGAAATGACATGTGCCAGAAAACCGAAATTCCGTTTTCGTTGCGATTAGAAAACGGGTCATGTTCTATCGGCGTTTCTACCTATGTACATATGTATAAAGAAATTTTTAACTTGAAAAAGTTGTTTGCCAAAATGTAAGTGGCTTGAAAAATATCGTTCTAAGTTGTAATAATCATGGGACATCAAATTTCAGGGGAAAACAAAAAAAACTCTGCCCAGGAAAAAATTTTACTTAAGCACATGGAGCATCACCCTGATCCGTGTTGCGGTAGAAGAAAGCTGGGCAGAGCTGAAGACGAAGTTAAACAGTGTGGGACCCCCACAAAAAGATGTGAATGGTTGGAAGACATACCTTCTTGACTTGAAATGGTGCGCGACCCAGTTTGAAGTGCAGAAAGTGATAGTTGATTTGGAGGAGGTGCCTTCCCACTGAAGAGGCCATCGCGACAATGTGCGGCATACACAGAGCTGTGGAAGGGATTCAAAATGCTGCATCATTTGGAGTGCCCGAGCCAATTGAAAAACGTGAAGCGGAGGAGGTGATGGTGGGATTTGAAGGTGAGAAGGAAAATTGTCCTATATCAGATGAACCGCCATCAACTTCTGCTGACCCCCCAACGAAGAGAGCACGCGTGGTTCCAATTCAACAAAGTTTACGATTAAATATGACAGAGGAAGTAGCCACCCTTAAAAACATACATAGGTGCGACCATAAAAACTAACACAAAGATTTTACAAAAAAATAACCGTGGCATAGGAAAAATCTATAAACCGCTAAAAAATATGAATGACATATTTGCTCGTCAAAATACTTTGTTAGAGCAAGGGAATGAAGACCAACGCAATCATAATTTGAGTATGGAGAAACTTATGGAAGCAAAAATTGATGTTAAAAAGAAGTTGTAAGAAATTAAGGAGTTGAAATTAAAAACATGATCGCAAATGTGACTTGTGTGTAAAGCAGATATTCCGAATTATTTCAGAACCTTTCTATCTGTATCCATTGCGGAGTATTAGTTCCGGACTATCTTCGTTTGTTTTTCTTTTTATTGTTGTACTAGCGTTTTAATAAATACAAATAAAAGTACGCAACAGTGGTTTTGTTCTTTTTTATTGTAATATATTCACATGTTCAACACCAAAGTGTTTGCAATGCTATCTCTTATATTCCGACCTACAAGTTGTGTCGCATTTCCTTCCGTACTCTCTTCATTACTAAGTGTTACGGGGTCCGTTATATCGGGCTCCACAAGTTCTATGACTTTAATGTAGTGTCTACATATATTGTGAAGTGCGCAGCAAACGTTTGTAACTTTCACGACCTTTACTGGATGATAGGGTAAAGTAGTTTGAAGACATTTAAAGCGACTTTTCAGCACACCAATAACTCTTTCAACGATATTTCGCGCTTTTGCATGTTGAATATTAGAGTAATGCTGTGGGGATCTAGCTACGGAGTCTCTGTATGATGTCATCAGAAATGGCTCTATTCCATATCCTGAGTTGCCCAACAACCAGGAATTTCGCTCACCTCCTTCGTACTTCGTCGCCATATATTGACGACCTCGGCTCATGTTGAAAACAAATGAGTCGTGGCTCGCCCACAGGATGGCACGCATCAACACTTCTAATCATCATTTTGTAGTCACATATCTGCAAAAATATTTTATGCGTTAAAAACTCCGATGTGTTCTTTAGGAAATTCAACATTTTCAGTACTTACAACCATAACGTTTATGCTAAAGTTTCCTTTTCTGTTGAAGTAAAGGTGCTCGTCATCCCATGGCTTTGCGATCTTCACGTGTGTGCCATCGATGCACCCAATTACACCAGGAACTTTAAATTTCTCATTAAAATAGCGTTTTGACAAATTAATGTCCTCATTGTCCATTTGCAACTTTATCCATTCGGTACACAGCGATTTCTCTAACGCGGAAAGCATTTTGGTGATCATCCGCGAAACTACCGACCTAGAGACCGCGACGCTTGCGTCACGCCCAATAGCTCTCTGGTAGCCTCCTTCGGCCAGAAACCTTAAGGTTGCAGCCAGCGTTAATGCCAATGGAATTGAGGTTTCTTTTACAATAGGCTTAACGCCGGCCAAAATCATTTTAAATGCTTTCTTGTTTATTCGGTGAACAGTAACAAACCTGTAAAAATTCCAATCTACATTGTTAGCAAAAATTCGAAAATTAGCAATGCAATGAAAACTGCTTACGTCGTTTCCGACATGTCCAGTGGGTTGGAATGGTCTCTCAGAATGCGGCGTTTTACTGTTTCCACTTTTCTTCTTTCTTTTCCTTCTAAATACACCAAACTCGCAAAGAAAATACTCATCAAGTAAGGTATTTTATTTTCAGTTAACGTTTCGAAAAAAATTGTATAGACGTCAACAAAAAAATCAGCTTGAATTTTATTTCGAATTGAAGTCAAATCGTTCGTTTTGTAGAACACCCCCCAAAAACTCGTACGATTTCAAATTCCGATTTCGATTTGAAATCGTGCGATTTGCAGCACATGCCTGTATTGTACATTATATAACTCAAACTATTCTAAAGTCCAACAACTGAATGATTCCCTTGCACCATAGGAAGTTCCGGTGTCCACAAGATTGGCCGATTTTCGACCGACTGATGCGAACTGTGAAGATTATTCAGTAAAATACAAACAGTGGCAGCATATGTGGTCGAAACAGCGTCAAGCGTGAAGCCTAAAAACTCCTTTTTGCACTGAGTTCTGCATTTATTTAAGATAGCTGTGTTTATAGCTGGAGGAGGGCCTGGCTGTTGCTGTTGTTATTATAAGCAGGTGCCGGGTATCCGCATAAAAAAAATAGCTCAGTCGCGAACGTAGCTATTTTTGAGAGCTCAGCTCCAGCCAGGTTGACAACGGCAGAGGTCGTGTTAGATCTCACCTCGATTTTATGGAAGGAGCAGTCACCTCAGTGACCGAACTATTGAGGAGTGGAGTCAAAGGAGAGCGAAAATCACTTTTCTATCTGGTTTCCACTGAAGTGAAAACAACCATTACCAGCCGACACCCAAAGGAAGGTTCGAAGGTGTTTTTTTGCCCGTCTACAAGAGATACAAGGCTAGAGAAAACAAATATAAACTCATGACATTTTTATAGTGGCTACTGCTTGCTTTCATGTGTTTAACAAAATTAGTGAATTCTAGGACAACCTGTACCACAAGTGCCCCTTGATGCATAGGTAGCTATACTTTTTAAGTTGTATTTTACATGGGAAATTGTGTCTAATAAAAATAATGCATTTATTTTATCGCGAGCACCTCGACAGATGTCTTACAGGTTAAAGCAACTTTTTGTAATGTGTGAAAATACTGAAAATCATCTCGAAGGGAAATGTCGACAAGAAAGGCGTACATTGGGGCGGCGCAATGACCGCACGAAAGATGTTTATTTTTAGCGAATATTGGAAGACGAAAATGCTAACAAATCTGGCGGGCAGACACTCCAGCCGGCAACTAATGACTGCATGCAGTACGCAGATGCTGACAGTTGCGCGTTCAAAGCGCTTAGGCAAATGTCGTGGCCCAGCAACAAATGTCACACAGACGTTGTCCCGCGAGCATTTCGCGACAGACACAAATGACGTTTACGCGTCAGTACGTTAGGGCACGCGACATCTATGTGCGTATGCATTGCTGTCGCTGTCACTCGGATTTTATTTGTTAATTTTTATAAAAGTAACGGCAGGGCGGCATAAGCATGTATGTTAGGTGCTTGTGTACAGGGCGTAGGGTAGCCAGCCGCTCTCAAAAGCAAATTCAGCTCAACATTTTGATAGTTTTTTTTGTGTGCAAAGCCTGCAAAAGGTGTCATTTGCATATTGCTTCCAGTATTTTTATTAGGGTAAGATTTTTGTCCTTACTTATGGTATTCACAGTTTGCGGGAACATTTTATTTCGGGCAATTTTCCCTAAAAATAACAATCTAACTGTGAGCACCCCATTGTATATCTTTCAAACAATTGTGGACAAATTATCAAAATAAAAATGCCTCGCTCAAATGGCAAACAAACGTTGAACATCAAATAAAGAAATCGTTCCGATAGTGGCATAAAGTACTCAAAAAATTCGCTCCGGAGATTGTGTCAAAAAATTAATTTGAATTTGCTTTTTGACTATTTCAATAAACATGCTCAGCAGTGCGGCAAATTTTGAAACTACCGGTATCTGTGTTTTTCATACAAAGCAAAAACAATTGAGATACCATATGGGAAAATTCGGGAAAATTGCCAGGTGGGAAATTTAACATGCTAGATACCGCTGAACTGTGAACACCATAACTGTAAATCGAAAAGTTTGTGTCCATTGGAAAAAACTGGGCTCGCCACATCGGAGATCTGACCACTCTAGTGCCTGTCGCGACAGCGCATCACATGACGTCCTAGTGCGGCTGAGAGCGCGGCCGTGTTCCTGTTTTCCCAACAATCCCTTTTGTTGCTGGGAAATTACGCTTGAAATGACAAAGCGGCACAACGAACGCACAAAAACGCCGCATACTATGAGCAGGAAAAACACAAACAAACCAGCGCACAGTGATTCGACTTCATACAACCGCGGGACAAAATTAGAAGGAGTGGTCCGTTCTTCATAAAATTTGGTATACTAGTTAATCATGGTCTGCTGAATTCAAATCTCTATTTTGTTTTTCTTAAGCTGCTGTAGTTTAGCAATGCCTGAGCCTTAAATTTGCAAATTTCGTCATTTTTGGAGAGCACCAAGTGTGTTGGCTGGATTTTTCAGATTTTACATTTAATCGGTAACGTCTACATTGATAATTGCAAAAAGGAAAAGAAATTGTCTTACATCGCTTTGGTTTTGCAATAAAAATTAGAATAATAGACGTATGTTTTGCTTTTTTGCAGATTTTCCAATTTTTCATGCTGATTGCATACTTTTAAGCATAAATAAAATAAATTCAGTCGAAAAATACGTGTTTAGTTAGACCACTTTTCAAATTAAATTATTTTCTGAGATCGGAATTTTCTGAGATATATATTAAGAATGCTTCTTAAAATAAAAAAAAATCCAGGAACATACTTTCACATACTTTTTAAATATTTTCCTCTAAGTTTTGCCAATTTTCAGATTTTGAATTTAGAAAAATATTTTGAATTAAAAGTGAAGTAAAAGACTAAGGTTTGCAAATTTTGAAAAAATATTAAAAGCGAAAACTACCACATCATTTCTTAATCTATATTGAAAGTTTCAGCAACTTCTTGGTAACCATGTATTTTTAAAATTTGTTTTACTCAATAGACTAAAAACAGAAAATATGTGCTTAAATTTTTTTGTAAAAAAAGTTTCAACTTTGAGCCGCTTTTGCACACACACTAATTAATTTTTTGCGCAGATTTTTAGGGGTTATCTTAGTTGGGGTTTTACCTTTCAAATTACATCAAAATCGTGAACTTCTGAGACTATAAATTTTTTGAATTTTGTCTATGGAACGAATCACTGTGCAGCGCGGCGAATGCATGCATGCATGCGGGGGAGGCAACGGCAGCGGGGCGCGAAGGGTGTTGCGTTTAATTGTTGCTGTCGCTGCCAGTTGTCGCACTGGCTTCAAGGGAGTTGGGCGAGGTGATCACTTGCCTGCACTGGCTGCAACAACACTTAGGTTCTTTTTCTGTGCATTAATCTGGGCAGCATTTACATGCGCGTCGACTGGCCCATTGTGTCTGTACATAATTTTAATTGTTCCGAAACGATGCAGTTGTTCCAAGTGACATTATTTTTTGTTGCTTAATTCCTTTCGATTTCAACGCGAGTCTTATTGCAGCTGGTGCGAAGCAATGTTGACTGGATTACGGAGAATCGTCTTTTGTGAGCGATGCAATCGAGAAATGCTTCCAAGTCGCAGAAATGTAAGTCAAACAAGACAAATGTGGACAACTGACTACATGGGTGCGCACGTGACTACTGTGAGTGCCGACTTAAAGCGGTAGGACTAAGATATGCGACAGCAGTTTGTGCAAATTAAGTCCCCTAAATACCCCAAATGACACCAATGAGAGTGGCTTGTCATAGCATAACAAACTGATAATGCCACGACACAACGGCCCCTGCTGATGCCGAGGAACTGGTGATGCGGATCAGTGTTACCGTTGTGCGACTAAAATGTCAAATTTACACTTTTTGGAGATCGATGCCCCCAGACACCGACTTTTTAAAAATAGGCTTATGTTGATCCTTTTCTTCAAAATCATGCGACTTTCGCCCCCTTTTTTTATGAAAAAGTTTATATGTACATCAAGAAAACTGTTGTTAGTATCTTATGCCGAAAAACAGCGAGCGGAGAAAAACGCAATTGAAAAAATGAATTTCCATACGGTTTTTATAGAATCTTCGAAACGTTTTTCGCGTAGAAAAAAGTAATGATACTGAATATGAAAACAAGTACTTTTACGGCAGATTTATTTAAGCTAAAATACGGTAAAACATCTTAAGTTGACAGTTGCTACCACAGATATATATATAAATAATAAAGACCGGTTCACAGTAAATCGGTAGACACATTACCGTTTACTGCTGAGTTGTAACACTCTTGTACTAAACAATTTTAATAGGTTTCTGTTGACAATGAATGTGTCGTTATATGATTGAAATTTCATTCGATTTTGTTGCCATTACGCGAAGTTATTAGCGATGGAGTACGCACAAAGAAAACTAATAGTGTACAAATTCGTTAAAAATCCTACTTGGTCGGGAACAAAGATAGCTAATGTGTTGAAGTTACCAAAAACGACAGTTTGTAGTGTTATAAACAAATACAAGGGTACATTAAGCATTAATAGAGCTCAAAGAATGTATAAAAAAATTGGCACAAGAAACTTTTATTTGGACAACCGTGTGATACGTGATCTAAAAAATAAGCCCAGGTTGTCTGATAATGATGTGGCCAGAAAATTCGGAACCTCTTAAAGTGCAGCTCGGCGAATACGACTAAGAGAGAGTGCAATCCACCCAATTGCCCCGTGCTCCGGCCAATGGGAAAATATTGGACTATTGTTAAATACAAATTAAAAAGAAATGGGGGTGTAATAAAAAATGCCTACTCTCATGCTTCTTAAATTGAACCATTACGCTGCAAAAGTCAATAGAGCATCTGTTCAAAGTCTCATGGCGTTGATCAAAAAGCAGACCCGAATTTTTGTACATAATGCAATAGAATAATTTTTTCATCGACCTTATTTTAAATATAAATAAATTACCTTTAATTATACTCAAAAACTTTAAGTGTGGCTTTTTTTATTCTTGAGATATAGAGCGTTATATGTTACTAGTATTCCTTTTTTGTGACTGAATTGTTATATTGATACATGATGATGATGTATGTACATAATTAGCAGAAGCCGTCAATCGCAATCATTTGCGTCAAAACTACAAGTGAGTGCTGCTTGCCTTTGCTTCCATTTTTAAGATGGTTAAACATGCTGGTTTCTTCCGCTAAAACAGATGTAAAGTATGACCGCGTCTGCCAGCAGCCAATCGATCAATTGAAAGTTCGCCTCAACGAACATTGCATTTGAAGTATCACGAAACCAGAAACTGAAAATTAATCGTCGGGTTAGGGTGAAAAGGTGCTAAGTCCACTTTTTTACAAATATCAGATACTGATGCACGATGAAAGAAAACGTCAAAATACATCATTTAACAAAAAAAGTATATAGCTGTTGTTTGTTTTATCTGCTGTTTAACAAGGATACGAAAATGTGCTAAGTCCATAGTTCGCTTATTTAGAATGAAAATGTGCAAAGTCCAGTTTTTTTGATTTTGAGGAAAGACAAGAGTGCAGTAAAACCAAGTACTTCACCTCACTTAAACATGCAAGCTTAATAGAAATCAACGTAAAGCAGGCCACGATACCTATTGAATGAGCATTTGATAAAGCTTGATGACAAAATGATTTTATTACTGTTTTTGCTCGATTCGCAGAAGGTAATAATATCTAAAATATTATAATTAATATTGAATAAAATTAACAAATTATTTAATTTAAAGAAATTTCGCAATGGATAACGAGAAAAATAATAATGGTGACTTGCAAGCGCAAGAGATCCCGAATATAATCGACGATTTTGATATCCATTCAGATGACGGTGTTGTCGGACTAGTCCCTTATGGATTCCAAAGTGATAGCGACCGTTCTGGAGACCTGCCTGTAAAATCCCAAAAGCACAAAAAGAGAGTCCCTGTTGTGCATGCAACTTGGTTCAAGGCCTGAAACAAAAATTTAAGACAGCGGGGTAAGCCATACTTCGGAAAAGTAAAAGAAAATAATGTTTGGAATTATGAAAGAAAACGGAATGCACGAAAAATTAAACAACGATATAAATGTAAAAAAAATACTGGTAAGTCGGCAATACAATGCGCAGAAGTCACTAATGAAGAGAGGTTGAAATTATTTGAACAATTTTGGCAAATGGATTGGAAGCAAAAACAAACATGTGTTCAAATGTTGACACAAAGTGTAACGACAGCTAGGCCCAGAAACAGAAAAGTCCAAGATCAATCAAGAAGTCGAACATTGAAGTACCATTTAAATGTTAAAATTTTGAGCGGGATTGCATCATTAGTTTTTGTTTGGCAGCTGTTAGCGTCAGTCAACTTTTTGTACTTCGTCGCATTTTACAATGGATAATTTTGTTGATCAACGTATTTGTTTGAAATTTTGTCTTAAGAACGAAATTTCTTGTGCCAATGCGCTTAAAATGTTGCAGAAAGCATTTGGGGAGTCTGCTCTATCAAGAACCAGAGCGTTCGAGTGGTATAAAATGTTCAAAAGTGGTCGTGAAGTGGTCGAAGACTTTCCTCGTTCTGGACGTCCTTCAACATCGAATGCCGACGAAAATGTTGAAATTGTGAAGAAAATCGTGCTTGAAAATCGTCATGTGAGCCTCAGAGAGATTTCTACCGATCTTAACATCTCTTATGGAAGCGCACAACACATTGTTGTCGATATTTTGCGCATGAAACGCGTCGCCGCACGGCTTGTTCCTCAAGACTTTAATTTCGTCCAAAAAGATCATCGAAAGCAAGTGGCTGAAGACATGATTTCCGAAGCTAAGAAGGACCCAACGGTCATGAAACGTATAATTACTGGTGATGAGACATGGGTCTATGAATTCGACGTGACAACTAGCCAGCAATCATCCGAATGGCGTGCTGAAGGCGAGCCAAAACCAAAAAAAGTGCGCCAAAGTCGATCAAAAATCAAGGTTATGCTCATTGTTTTCTTCGATTATCGTGGTGTGGTGCATTATGAAAACGTTCCGACCGGTCAAAACGTTAATAAAGAGTATTACCTTGAAGTATTGAGGCGTTTGAGAGATGCTATTCGTAGAAAACGACCGGATTTGTGGGCCGATAACAGCTGGATTTTGCACCACGATAATGCGCCGTCTCACAAAGCACACATTATTCGCGATTATTTGAACAAACACAGTGTGAATATCATCGATCAGGCTGACTATTCTCCAGATATGGCACCATGTGACTTTTTCCTGTTCTCCCGACTCAAGTTACCGCTTCGTGGAAAGAGATTTGAGTCCATAGAGGTCATAAAAGAAAATGCGACGCGAGAGCTGAAGGCCATACCTGCTTCGGCTTACCAGAAGTGCATGGACGATTGGATTAAGCGTTGGCATATGTGTATTGCTTCAGATGGGGCTTATTTTGAAGGGGATAAAATAAATTTACCAGAAGAATAAAACAATTTTGTTTTTTTGACACAGTCCCGGTACTTATTGATCATAGTGTATTGGTATATGCATGGCCGCTCGAAAAAAGCCAAAACCATATGAGGTCGAATATTTAGATTATACATTTTTCAAAATTTTTAAGGACTTTCTTTTTGTAAAAAGTATTCACCCAGGACGGCTAAAAGGCGATGCTAAAGTCACAAATATTTGGGCCATAAAATACACTCCACAAAAAGAAATACTTTACGAATTATGATTCTCACATTCATGCTACCTTCTTCCACAAAGAGTTGATAAATCTATTGTACCGTTAGACTCGGCTGACTTAAAACCATTATACTCTGAAAGAAGGAAACTTACAGCAATTAAATACGCGGACCTTCAATGCTTAAAGACAACATTGCCAAAGGACCATCATCGATTTTATGAGGAATTACCTCACGAGTAATATTCTATTTTGATATGAAATTTTTTTTAAGCAGCAATGGCGAAAGACTGCGTTGTTTACTTATATAATACTTGTTTTATACTTTTCTCACTTTAATGTTACTGTTTACTACTTTACTGTTTAAATTTTTTTTCGCAGCATCGAAGTAAGACTGTACAAATTCCTTTATTTTACAATAAAACTATTGCTACAAGTATTAAAAGCAACAAACTAGGTTGTGGTATTTGTATATAAACAAATTGTGTTTTGTGAAAAGGTGCAAAGTCCAGTGCACAATTTAAAAATTACTGAAGAAAATGTGTTAAGTCACAAAAGTATATATAAATCGGAAGTCGAATTTTTTTTGTATTTCTTCATATTCTTTTTATTACTCTAAGGCAATGTTTAGTAACATTACATAAAAAAATAAAACAATTAATTTTCTTTTACATTTTTACACTAGGGCAGTTCAGGATAACGTGCAAACGGTCTGGCATCATGGCATGGGGAAAATGTGATGGCAAATATTTTCAACGCAACAACAAAATGTACACATTTGCCCATGCCGAGCAGCGGTAAATTTCCCACACTGAAACTCTATTGCATATTTTTCGGCATGGGGAAAACAGATTTGACAATCAATCAGTTGTCACAATTGTCGAGATGGAGCCGTTGAAAAAGAAAATAAAAAGATAAAAACCAAATAAAAAGTGGACGGAGGAGGAGATTTGTACAATTTTAAGTTATTTGCAAGAAGCGCAGGAGTTAGAGGTAAGTGTGAATTGTTTTCGGATTCCAAAGCGGCAGCAACTAGTGTATGCTCTTTATTCTCGCAGGCTCCCACGGCGCAATTTGTTTACAAACAACTGATAGCTGTTTCGGGGATTGGTGTTCAATGGGATCTCATCCGTTACAAAGTGCGGCACTTGAAGCCTACATATCAGGAGGCTACTGATTGGCGAAAGTCGACGGGCGCCGGATTGCTTGAATCAGATGCAGGAACTTCAAGTGTTGAAGGCAATTTTTCTTTCACTCGTTTATAAATAAAGATTCTTTATACCTTCACTGAGAATTACTTCGTTAGAAGCGTCTTCTATTAGATATTCTATAATTTTCACTTTTTCACATTTTTTTGGCATGTTTTCAATTATTTGTATGGATTTAAAGATAAAACACTAGTATTGTTTTCGATTCCCCTTTTTTATTCTTCAAAAACAGCTGTGAATTTGTTCCGCAACCGAGTTGCTATGAAGTTTTAAAAAGTGCGCTCAGTGTTGATGGCAAATATTTGAAACGGCATATATTTGCCCAAATATTTCCACGTTATCCTGAACTGCCCTACTGTTTTTGTCTCTCCTGAAAAATTTGATAAAGTGGAATTAGCACCTTTTCACCCTAAGCCGACGTAATGTTTCTTACTGTAGCTGTTTAGTGAATCAGGAGAGAAAGTAATGGTAGCATAAAATTATTCCCATTTTTCAACGTAAAAAATATATACACCCATACCTCGCTATACGGCCTAGATACGTTCCACGAAACTTGGCCGCAAAGCGAAAAGCCGTATAAGGAATCAATTATTTTAATACAAATTCATACAAATTCAATGGGATCGGTTCCAAATTTATTTTTTTATTTTTATAACAATGTTATAATTTATATTTATAATAATGACAAAAATATAGAAACAAAAATGAAAGAACTTCATGTTACATAAAAATATTTTTTACGTTGCTCGGTAACGTTTGAATCAGTTATTCCACCGGTGAGTGTGCTCGTGATTTAGAACTTGAGTGGTTCAGAACTTGGATAAGTTTTGCATACAAAATGCATTGGTGCCGGTATTTTCAACGTAAAAAATATATACATATTGCAAAATAATAGTTATCATTCAACGGAAAAAAAAAATCCCATTCACAATAGTTACTGCCAACGGAAAAAATATTTCCCACAAAATAAACGTTACCGAGAAACGTGATATATCGACATCGAAAAAATTTTTTTTTGGCCGTTATAGCGAAACATTTTAGGCCGTAAATCGAAAACGTGCCTTAATTGAAGAAGGCCGTTATAGCGGAAGGCCGTATAAAGAGCGGCCGTATAGCGAGGTATGGGTGTATTGCAAAATAATAGTTATCAGTCAACGTAAAAAAAATATATCCCATTCACAATAGTTACCGGCAACGGAAAAAATATTTCTCACAAAATAAACGTTACCGAGCAACGTAAAAAATATTTCTCACAAAATAAACGTTACCGAGCAACGTAAAAAATATTTTTCTCTCATAACAGTTATGCGATGACGGAAAAAATATTTCTCACAAAATAAACGTTACCGAGCAGTGGAAAAAATATTTCTTGCTGATAATAGTTTTTAGGCAACAGAAAAAAATATTTGTCACGAATAATAGTTATACATAGATGTAAAAGTACTTAATTATTTCAAAACAACCAAAATATTTGTTACAGTGAAACAGTTATTTTACAGTTTACAGTTATGTCCCTGGTAAAAACTGGAAAAAACTCTTTCAACATTAGCGGAAGAATGCGGAATCGATAAAATTCCTTGGGTTATTCTATAAATGTTAGGAAACCTATGTTTATTTAACTTTCTTCTTCTTTCTATTCTGATTTTTGCTCAAAAATCACAAATATCTAAGTGGTTCAACAGTTTTACCCCTTCAATTTCTGCTAAAGCACGGAATTCTGTATTTACCTTCCTTAGCTTTGCAACTTCATATTTTGGAAACAAATGCATTATTAATGGGACAATACTGTTTGTTTCGCCATTTAAAATGCACTCAGGGGAAAGCTTAGTGGCCCAACACCAAACATTATCATTAAAATTTACCTTTTTCTTCAAGGTATTACAAAATTGCATGTAATATTGCTTAGTACATTTTTTTAAAGCATTAATATCTTCTTGTTTTAACGAATTTGCATGTTTTAACGAATTTGTCTATGTTCACACCGCAAAACACTTCATATGGCAGAAGGTGATTTTCTTCTTCATTTATATTTAAAAGATAAATGGAGTTCGAGTCTAAATACGATTTTTTTTACAAAGTTTCTTGCCATTTGATAAAATAAATTTTTAATTTCGGAATAAAAATGTGTATTCGAGCATTTTCTGATTGCATTTCTCCGTTTGCTGGGGTTGCTGCCTTCGACTCGCGGTCCAACGCACTAACCAACTGAGCCACGGCGGCTGCCAGGAACAAAAAATAGATTTTATATTTAGGACATTCAAGAATTTCAGTTATCTGTTTCATATTTTCGTGATCAGTTTTACTTTTGTAGTGTGAAAGAGTGAAGTAGTATTTAAGGGCATTCCATTGCTCTAAAATCCTGTCAATTACAGCTTTTTTTCGGTAATGCCTCTAAAACAGCCACTGCTGCTAAATTTAAAATACACTGGTGGCAATTCCCATAAACTCGCTTAAATTGGATTACATATTGTAATGTTTCTCGAGAAACGAAGCATTTCGACGAAATGTGCTTATTTAAATATTTACATCAAAATCCTTTATAAAAACACAAATCACCATTATGTCAATTTGTTTACAATTTATGAATTGTTTTCATAAAAAAGGTACATTTTCAAGGGGCAATTCACATAAACTCAACACAAATATTATTAACTGAAAATGCTTTCATAGCTTAAAAATGTAAAATACTAATGTTAACCCTAGAAGGGTAATCATATTTTACATACGGTGTTGATAATTTTCGTCGAATCGACGAAGTCGTATTCAACTCCGATTTTTTTAAGTATTAGAAATCGTATAAACTCCAACTTCATTAATTATACTTAGATATTTCTTTATAGATAACACTGTGCGACAATTTTGGGGTCATAGAATCTAACCCGGAACCAACCAATACCAATCGATAGTACTCTTATAGAGTAACAAAACCCTAGCTGGGTTTTGCAAAGTTAGTTGCCTTTTAAAAGTTACAGCCGTGTAAAGTTTCTCTGTGTATTAGGGTTTTTATAACCATATTTTTCTTTATAAGTCTTAAGATATTCAAAATTTTGTATTGTTGTCTTCAGCAAATTTGCTGCTAATGCTTAGATGAACAAATTCTCTGAACACTGTGTAACAAAATTATTGCACCGTATCGAAATTTTGGGGGCAAATGTTACAAAAAATGTACTTTTTTTGATTGTAATTAAAAAAAAAGGTGTTTTTATTCTATTAATATTAATGCCAAAACGCATTTGTATTGCAAAAAATAAAACAAAATATACTAAACCCTCTAACGCCACAAAGATATGTTTTTTTGCAAAATAAAGTGAAAACATGTTCAAGTCTAAATTTGAAATTTTATTGTATACATGTTTTTTTAATTTTTATTTTAACGAGGAGGAAGCATCAAAAGCCGAACCCCGTCAGTGTGCGATTTTAACACACTAAACCTCCTCTTGTCACAGATCGGAATCCCCTCCGGACACTACCGTTAAGTATTACGTCAGAGGGCGGTTTTGAGCGCTCGGCTCACAGTATCGTCTATCACAGTATCGTCGTGCAGTTAGTCGCTAGTTGCACTTACTAGGCTCCCCCCCGTAGGTCGTAAATAGGTCCCTCCCTATATTGTATACATATCGCACACGCACTACAAAAGTGACACAACTCAACATTTTTGATTTTTCAGGAAACGCAAAAAACTGTTTTTGAGGTAAATAACCATTTTTTTTAAATAACGTATAGACCGTTCAGTAGAAAATCCTTACAGATTATGCTTTAGGATAAGTTTCAAGAATTTTTTTTGAATTTTACACTAGAAAATCCAAAATTTTGAGTTGTGACTAGGCTTGCCACCTTTTTAAAATGGCTGTGGAGGACACCAAAAAATACTATAAACACAAACATACATTTTTAGTTTTCAGAGTGCGTGTGATATACATGCATTTGATATACATACATACTAGGGATTGCAATCCCGGACCAGTTTTACAATCCCGGGATTTTCGGGACTGAAAATTGCAATCCCGGGATCCCGTGATTTTTTCGGGATTGAATATATTATTTGAACGAACTAAATCAGACGTAATTTTCAATCAAATACAATTTATTTTCTTATTAAATATATTTCTGTGTTTCTTAAAACTAAGAACAAAATATTCATGGTAAATAATATAAAATTAATAACATAAAAATGCATTAAATTGCCAAACTAGGAAAAAACAAGTAGCCGATGGCAAAAACTAATACCTTACATCAATTCGACTTTAGGTAATATCTTAAAACTATTAAAGTATTAAGGGTATTATCACCTAAACGAGATCTTAGCTTGCTGCATATATTGCCTGCTGATGAAAAGCATCTCTCTGGTTCAATACTAGTAGGTGAAATCGTATCTAAATATTAATATACTTTTTGCAAGTTTTGACCACGGTTTCCGCCATTTTAAAATAAGTCAAACTCGGTATGAATAACGTCAATAAGACGACCTCTTACATTACGACAAAGTAATATTATTGCGTTGAAACAAGTTCAAATGTCACAGGGCGTGTGCAATATATTTTTTGTACTAAATAAGAAGGGTTTCATTTTTCGAAATCAACGTGACAAAAGCAAAAAGTAAGCTGTTTTTTTTGCTTCGATCCCGGGATCGGAGTTTGTCAATCCCGGGATTTTTCGGGACTGAAATTGTCCGGGATTCCGGGATTCGCGATCCCGGGATTGCAATCCCTAATACATACATATATAGTACATATGTATACAGAAAAGCTTCCAAAAATGTTGACATTTAAACATAGAGATAACAAAACAAGTAAAATCATAAATACGAAAACAATTAAAAAACAAATAAATAAATGCATTTACATAAATAGATATATGTGCTTTTCAAAGACTATTTGCTTTTAAATAAATATTTGTCGATTGCTCTTTGCTGCTTTAATCAGACTTATATTGCATTTAATGATATCATAAAATTAATAATAATGAGATCAAAACAAAAAATATAAATTTTTATCGAAATAAATATCAATAAGTTAAGGCTGATTTTATACGAAACATTGTTAATTTCAAGTAGACAGATTATTATGATGCATTTCGTGTTTGCTACCAAAGGAAATAGTAAAATCGAAATGTTTCGTGTTCGTGGAGGACATTTTACCCTCTTTGGAGGACGGAGGACATTTGAGTAATTTGGAGGACTGTCCTCCACAATGGAGGACGGGTGGCAAGCCTAGTTGTGACTGTTTTGATGATATTTTAATTCACTAATTACGGAATTATTTTAAGTTATGTCACTTTTGCTGAGTTTTATAATTATAAATTACAGTTAAAAAGTCGAAAGAAAAATTTTGAGAATTCGAAATTAATTTTTTTATTTGAAAATATATACTAAAATTGTCAGAACTTTACTTAAAATTAACTTCAACAAAAATGTATTTCGTCAAAAGTGTCACAATTTGAGTGATCAGCGATCAAATAGCATCAAACTTCTGACATAAAGAGAGACCTAACTGGATTTTTGCAACAGTTAACCAAAACAAAATATACTGAGCTTTTGCTTATTGGTAGATTGATGCATTGTGCACAGTATTAACACATAAACCCGAAAATTAAAAATTTTGACTTGTGTCACTTTTGTAGTGCGTGTGCGATATGTATTTCAGTGTGTTTTGTGCATTCAGCGTCGTTTTCTCCTAAAAATCGTCCGGTTGCGTTTGCTGACTACACCAACAAATTTCCGCCAGTATGGCTTCAGGAGATTTCTTTCCTTTGTATCTGAACAAATAAATTCGCCGTTTACAATGAAAATTTTAATTAATTAAAATATGTGTTTATGGTAAGTACCTTATCTCAAACGGAAGCGCGGTCTGATGATATCGCTCGCCTTGTTCGTCTGATTCTGTTGGCAGTTGTTGGCTGAAGTAAAGCAGATGATGATGCAAGTAATGGATCTTTAGCGACATGTGAACGCCTATATTTGCAAATGCATCCATCATACGCTGTACTGAACTGTCATAGTTGTCAGAACGATATTTGCCCAAAAATCCAGTAATAACTTCTTTAATCGATTGCCATGCCTTCAATTCATCACCAATTAACACCAGATCAAATGTCTCTGTTTTCATTAATTTCCGTATATCTGGACCATTAACAACTCCTGCAATTAATACAAATACACTTTTTAAGTTCTATATCTATTTCTACCATATATCAGGTATAAGAGACACTTACCATTCAACAACTTTTGTTTGCTTATGTTCGGAAAAATACCGCTTAAGCAACGAAATACTTCATCTCTCTTAGTAATACATTTTAAAAAGTTTTTAACTATACCAAGCTTTATGTGAAGGAATGGCATTAAAATTTTTTCGAACGCTACAAGTGGTTCGTGTATAAAGTTTGCTTGCTTGAATTCGCTTTCATTCCGAGCTTTCCAGTCATGCTTAGCGTATTGATCACCAGTGTATCGGGTATTCCAGTCGCACAAAAAACACATATCGCTCCTTCGCTGCAAGAACGTCATAACTCAAAATGAAACTACATCATTCCGAGAAAATTCAATTTTAAAGTTTAACATTACAGGGAGTTCAAGGTAGCAAAAAATGTTTCATGTCGTCTTGTGAGCAAAGTATTGAATATTTTACAAAGTGGTTTTGCCAGATAAAAGATCATATGCAGATACACACAGGGTTGCCATAAACTGAAAAATTTTTTTTTTTAGTTATGACGTTCTTGCAGCGAAGGAGCGATATGCTTGACATAACCTCCTTGCATGCCACAGAGTACTGCCACCACCTTTAAGTCGCAGCAAATACGCTATTGATTTTCGTTATAGTGAGTAACTTCCAAATGTTCTGGAAGTTTTCATACGTTTCAATAGTATTTGTGTTATAAGCTACTGGGACTGGGGGTTTACTATTTGTTTTGTGCAATAATACGGCTTTTAGACTACACTGTGGTGCATAACTATAGCCTAGTTTTATTTTGTAGGTTCTTTTGATTCTAAAAGAGTGTACAAAAAATCGTAGTATGAGGAATAACAGAGCTTGCGAGGGCACATATTAGCAGAGAAGGATTCTTAAAATAAAATACGCCGTTGTACAGTAAGAGGGAAGTGTGATTTTTTATTGGTGCATAACTATAACCTAGTTTAGTTTGTCCATTTAACTAGAGTGGATTAATAAACATTGACAAGTTTAATAATGCGTGGATCCACCCTAATGATTCACAACATTTCAAAAATACGGTTTGGCATGCTTTCTACCAAGCGGGTTCGCGTCTCGTGACTCACAGACTCCCATGATGTAATAATAGCGCTTTTTAGTTCATCAACATTTGTATACTGCTTATTTTCTTCGTAAATCCGTCGTACAACAATTCCCCAAACATTCTCGACCGGATTCAGATCTGGGGAGCATGCTGGCCACTTCAAAAAAGCGATGTTGTTGGACTGAAGCCATTCCTTTGTCTCCCGACTGCTATGTATGGCCGCATTGTCTTGTTGGAATGTCCAATCAACCTCTCGATTTTTTTCCAAAAATGGAAGAAGGTTCATCCGCAGCACTTGGGTGTACTCTGCAGAGTTCATTCGTGTGCTGGGGAACGCCAACTCCAACATGCCATCAACACAAAAGGCACCCCAAACCATTAACGATCCGCCACCAAAATTTCGTTTGGAGAAATAACGGGGCTCCTTACGAATATCCCTCCAGTAAGAGTTGAAACCATCAGGCCCGTCGAAATTGAACTTTTTCTCATCAGAGAAAATTACCTATACCGGAAAAAGGATTAATTTCTATTTATTAATGACCTTATTAAGATAAACTACTTTTTCCCAATTCGTTCTCATGTTCTCTCGTCCAAAATCGAGGCGTGCATTTATGTGACGGGGCAGCAATTTGGGAGCAGATTTAAGTTTTTCCCTGATGAGGGTGGGAGACCTCTTAATTGCGCGATTTATGGTCCAACGCGACACATTAAGGTCACATTCCCTTGCAATTTTGGATGCAGACTTCAAAGAATTGCTGGCTTGGTTATGAATGCGACTAGTATCGCGGTCAGACAACTTCGGTTTCGGACCACCCCGACGGTTGTTTCCATAATTTTCGGGATCTGCAAGATAATTCCGCACAACTCGGTCAGACCGGCTTAATTTTCTCGCGATTTCACTAAAACTTAATCCTGCTTCCTTAAATGCACTTATTTTGCCTTTTTCGATATCGTTCAATTGAGCACCGCGTGGCATTTTAAAATCACGCAAAGACAGTTATGATTGATATTAAAAACAAATGTGTCATCAAACGAAAATTTCGAATAAACTGGAGTACAAAGGAACTAGGTTATAGTTATGCACCAGTAAAAAATCACACTTTCCCTCTTACGGTACAACGGCGTATTTTATTTTGAGAATTCTTCTCTCCTAATTAGTGTCCGACCGAATATTCGGTTTCGGTTTCGGCCCAAATAAGTGGTTTCGGTTTCGGTTTCAGTTTCGGCCAAAAAATGGCCGAATAGCCGAAACCGAAACTTTCTAGAATATTTTTTACATTTTATTGTGTAGCAGATATATAGTAAAAGGAGGAGTAATTTAGATGCCAGCAATGTAAACAAACTTCTTTTTTTAGCATATAATATTAAATTATTTAATTTTGAATATTATCGAGTAAGGTACGAAAGGGTGATTTCTTCTTGTTTACGTTTTTAAAAAATGAATAAATTGTTTTTATTAATAAGTATTTATTTATTTATGCTATGTTTGTTTGTTTGTTCTTTATTTACTTAATGTAAAATTCGTTTGTTGAAAAAAGTGCTTGATATGGTGATTTTTATTTCAACTAGAAAGTTTCGGTTTCGGTTTCGGCCGAATATTAAAAAAACCGAATATTCGGTTTCGGTTTCGGCCCAAAAAAGTGGTTTCGGTCGGACACTACTCCTAATATATGTCCTCGCAAGCTCTGTTATTCCTCCTACTACGATTTTTTGTACACTCTTTTAGAATCAAAAGAACCTATAAAATAAAACTAGGCTATAGTTATGCACCACAGTGTATACTTGGAGCTGTCTAAGAACCAACGCCAATCGTCTTTTTCATAAGTAATCCCCATTACTTTCATTAACTTGCAAATATCATTGCAATTCGCAAATGTTTTTTCATCATTGACACTGAAATAACTTTGTATTTCTGCTTTGCGATTTCTATATGCTGTAACTTTCGTTCCCAACAAATTATTTGAATTTAAAAATTAAGACAAGATTTATGATTTTCGCTGCGATAGCTCCAACTTCACCACAATTTGATTCAATTTCTATTGTGTAATTAGAATTGGCTGGCCCGACGATGATTGTGGAGGAACATATTCGGAGATTACGGTCGTACTCTCCCTTTGTGTATATTCCGTTACAAGATCAGGGCTTGGGCATGTTGGTTGAGGGATGCTATCAGAGTGAGGTAATGGTAGCTGAACATTTGAAACTCCAACATAAATCTTTTGTTTGGTTTTCTTTTTATTCATTCCAACCTCACTATTGACACATACGTAACAATTTTCCGCTACATGATTTCCTGGATCGAACCATAGCATCGGTACTCCGAAACGCAAAGAGCCAATTCTTTTCTTCTTCCAACTCAAAACATTGGTATAACATATTTGACACACATGTTTCGGAGCCCTTGATACGTTTAAAATTATTTTCTGATTAAAATACAATTCGTATGCTTTTGAGAAATCTGCGGTAAGTGGCCTAACTTTGGCACTTTTTGTTCTTGGCATAAAGTAGCCGCAAACGTAGTTAATATTTCCGGTGGATTTTAAGGAGAACACGACGCTTAAACTGAATGCAAAAAACTTTTCAAACAGACTGAAATATGTAGGTATAAAATAAAAATTCAAATTTAGACTTGAACATTTTTTCACTTTATTTTGCAAAAAAAAATGTCTTTGTGACGTTAGAGGGTTTAGCATATTTTTTTTTTATTTTTGGCAATACAAATGCGTTTTTGTATTAATATTAATGAAAAAAAAAACATTTTTTTATTACAATCAAAAAAAGTCAATTTTTTGTAACATTTGCCCCCAAAATTTCGATACGGTGCAATAATTTTGTTACAAAATGTTCAGAGAATTTGTTCATCTAAGCATTAGAAGAAAGTTTGCTGAAGACAACAATACAAAATTTTGAATATCTTAAGACTTATAAGGAAAAAACTGGTTATAAAAACCCTATTACACACAAACTTTACACGGCTGTAACTTTTAAAAGGCAACTAACTTAGCAAAACCCAGCTAGGGTTTTGTTACTCTATAAGAGTACTATCGATTAGTCTTGGTCGGTTCGGGGTTAGAAAAATCTGTCGCACGTGTTATAAGTTAAATTGTTTTAAATAATGTTTGAAGTTGAATTATATTAAGATTAAAATTTAACTGAAATTGAAATTGAATTGGTACATTGAAAGTAAATTGAATAAGAAAAACTGTTAAAATGTTTGTCATCGCGACTATAATTATGTATGTAACATAGTTACTTACCGCTTAATTTGTACTTACCTACCTCTCAAATTATATTTACATATTGTACCGCTTCTGCTTCTTTATGTAATCCAAAAAGAATACAGTTTTAAAACACTTTATAAAAGGAATAAAATTGGGTCCACGGACCAGTTGCAAAGTGAACGCGAAAGGAGTAACTCTCCTCAATACAAAAAAACCTTGTATTTTTCCAAATATATTGTTGCGTTTTTCTTGTCAATTTCTAAAGCTTTTTATTTATTTATATACTAACTTGTAATCAAATTGTTACATAAAAACAATTTCGATTCTAATGTGATGCCCGTTTTCTTTTTTTTTGAGATGAAAAGCATCGAAAGCCTATTCTCCGTCAGTGTGACACTTTAACACACTAAAAACATCTCATGTCGGTTTATTCCCCCCTGTATTATGTCGGAAGGCGGATTGAGCCATTAGCTCGAAGCGTCTGTCGAAGTTATTAGTCGTCATTGTACGAACGTCGGTGAAATTTTAGTCGTAGCGGAAAAGGTGTTGCACGAGCTCGTCCCTGGTTGCGAATGCCTCTGCAGTTGATCGATTTGCTTACGATATGCGCAAGGATTGCAACTCCTCCGAAGCGTCTCTCCAAGTTCCTCCTACGAACTCTCCATTCTCCATGTGGTCCACCAGATCATCGCTGAAGTAACCGGTGGTTCTATCCAGCATTAAGAAATTATGGAGAACCACCGTTGCCAGCACTATTTTATCCACATTTTTTGGAGCTGCGTCTATGGAGGTGTGGAGCATTCTCCACCTGTACGTTAAAATGCCAAAGGCATTTTCAATATGGACTCGCGCCGCAGACAGCTTCTTGTTGAAGTGCGGCGGACAAGCAGCGGCCAGGGTAGGGGCGCATGAGATTCCTCTTCAACGGGAAGGCGTTATCTCCCACGAAGAAGTATGGGAACGTTTTGTCCGTACCTAGATTGAAATATGTAAAAATTTAAAAAATTTAACAACGTAATTGGGCACTATTAAAAAATTCACTTACCAGGCAGATTGTCATCTGGTGGAAGTGCAAGATCGCTTCTGAGAATCATGCGACCAAATGCACTGCGTGCGAATACACCACCATCGCTTTGACTCCCGAGCGCTCCCACATCTACAAATGTAAATGTGTAGTCGGAATCGCAGGTCGCCATGAGCACAATGCTGAAATTTTTTTTGTAGTTGTAGTACAGGGATCCACTGCGTTTCGGACAAACAATGTTTATGTGTTTGCCGTCAACAGCGCCAAGGCAGTGCGGTACTCCTGTTTTGACGTAGAACCTATTCGCGCACAAAGTGGAAGAATTAAGTGGGGAAATTTGAACTGTTAAAGAATTTACTTGTCTGAAATTGCACCCCATTCCGTCAGATTCGGCTGCGCAACATAGACCTGATGCAGCTCAGTCCAAATGGCATCGCAGGTTGCGTATATTATTTCCCGCACTGTCGACACTCCCATTTTGTGTGCCCACGCCAACATTTGGGGACTGCAGCCTTGTGCTAAGAACCTAAATATATGTTAATGATAATCATTGAGCTGAGTTAAAGTTATTTTAAATGTACTTACATGAGTGTAATGCCCAAGCGTGTTTCCTCGTTGATGGGCTCTCTATTGGATGACCTACGCAACTTCTCCCGCAGAAGGCATAGGAGGATGTCGAATTTAGCGACAGTCATCCTTGTTGAAAAAATGTTCAGTGTCACTCGACTTCAACTGCGAGAAGCACGCGGTGTGGAAACCCAATTGCTTCCTGGTCAAATTACCTGGCCGGACCCACCATCTTCTTCGTTGCAGTTGTCATCATCAGGTACGCTTTCGTTACCATAAACATTATGATAACGATTTTCACAATTTTCACAACGCGGTAAATTTTCGGATTTATTATTCACTCAAAATAAAATACAATTTTGTGTTTGCCGTGTTTGCAGGAATAATTTTTGTGAACAGCTGATGCGAATTTCGCACCCATTCTGTTTCACTGTGCGTATTTTCACGACGACTGACGCGCTGCGTCATTTTTTGGTACGTATAAATTCGGCCGACGATTTGGTTCTGTTTATACCATAATACGCCCATACGCGGCGTAAAAAATAGAAAAAGATCTAAGTGAGCGTACGACGCTTTTACGTTCATACGCTTGCGTCGTCAATTGTGTGCGCTCTCATAGAAATACATGAAATTTAATTTGACAACGCAATACGTCGAACGTAAATACGCTCATACGCTCCAATTATGTTCCTACGGTAAGGCCGAATATATATAAATAACATAAATAAATATAACATAAAGTAATATAATTAGATATAATTATTTATAAAATAAATTCATTAATAATAAATACTTAATTACTAAGCTCTTGCATCAAAATATGCACTTTAGATGTTTTGTTTGTAGATATAGAAAGGTTATAGAAAAAGGTTTCAATAAAAGTCCAGGAATTGGTACCAGCTTTTGGATTATTTACATTAAATATATGACAAGAATTAAAGCATATATCGAGACAACGCAAAAAATTATTAAAAGGAATCTTAGTACCATCCAGATATAAAATTATTTGGTCAAATATTGCGTAACTTTTATCACCTGTCGCTAATATAAATGGTTGAATGCTTTCGCCGCGCTTATTTAAAAAATCCAAGTGGTCGTCTATCATTTGCAGCGACTGTCCTACAAACACGACCGATTCCTGCGAATCTTTGATTGTGAACCTGCAGATGTTCTTTTGCCCTTTGTTGTCCTTTTTTGCAGTTTTATTTGTTGGATATGTGGTGCCATGTAGGCACCACAATGTGCTAAATAAGAATGCTGTTTCATCTAAAGAAATACACAGAATACAAAGAAATGCACACTTAGATCAGAATTATAAATTCTAAAATCCATACCATATCTCCTTTTATGTCGTCCTCCGACATCGATGACGCTTTTCTCTTTTAAAATATTACTTCGTTTTAGGTACAGAAACAACTTCAACAGTTTTTGTTGCCAATTAATTAGCAAATCGTCATGATTTGGATATAGCACTTTGAAATCAAAATCATTCTGAAAATATGTGTACATGTCAATGGCGGTTGTATGGAATCAAAACGTCTTTGAGAAGAGTTTAGTGCATTCTTACTAGTCCATATCCATGAGCCTTTTTATATTCAGGCAATTCGTTAAACACTTCAGGAATGTTCTGATATTTATCTTTTATCTGGCGGATACGGTAATTTGCACAGGCCTGTCAGCAACTGTCAAACTTTTTTGCGGACAAATGATCAAACTTAATACTACTTACTTACTTACTTAACTGGCGATAACAACCCGTTATCGGGTTACGGCCTGCCGTAAAACTTCTCTCCAGGCGCCTCTGCTTTGCGCGCGCATTCTCCAGTTGGTCACACCAAGAGATAACAGGGCTTCTTCAACTTGGTCCTTCCACCGGAGACACGGCCTCCCACTTCGCCGTCGACCTCCAACCATCGCATCGAACACTTTTTTCGCCGGAGCTTCGTCGTCCACACGGTAGACATGACCGAGCCAGCGTAGCCGCTGGATGTTAATTCGCTGCGCAACGTACATGTCCTT
The DNA here is from genome assembly GCA_963668005.1 of Melieria crassipennis. Classification (NCBI taxonomy): domain Eukaryota; kingdom Metazoa; phylum Arthropoda; class Insecta; order Diptera; family Ulidiidae; genus Melieria; species Melieria crassipennis. Next base: position 30,061,270 of record OY764963.1, on the reverse strand, counting down.
ATACAGCTCATACAGCACATTGAATTGTTTTTTTTAGCTTTTAGCCTTGGCACTCTTTTTCCCAGAATAAACTCGTGCGTTCCTGCAAGAAAACGTTGGTATAATTGAAGTTGCTATTTTATTATTAGTTGTACTTACCTTTTCCCAAATTAGCGGCCTATTCTTTTGGGTCCCACATTCTTGACATTTGCATAAAAGCTGCGAACATGCGTAAAAGTGCTTGACTTTCAGCAGCAATTGCCTTGATAGCAATCATTTGGTTTTGCAGGTCGTAATACTGTATGACCAGCAAAATGAAGTGAATTCGTTCCCTTAAATTCATTTTTTACAATTAAACGTTTGAAAGCACACAACAATCACAAAAATTAAAATTACAAATGTAAACAAAAACCAGCTGTTGGAGTTAACTAAGTTTTGGTGGAAACGCTTGACAGTTCTCAAGCTTAACAGAGCCCTGGAAATAGGCTATTAGCACAGAACAAACAATATACAGAATGCGCATCTGGTGTAAAGAAAATTTTCTTTGCGGGTTCCAGCGGTAGGACCCGTTTGTTGATGCGGGGGGAAGTAGTAAAGGGGACGAGAACGCACAGAGCGCGAGAGCGTAAATTTAGAAGCTGTGAGATCGGTGTATGAAACAGTGACGCACCACACACTGTGGTTGTTGTTGTTGGGGAACAAAGTGATGTGCCGCTTGCATGTTGGTGGTGGCTCGTGCTTGCTCTCCGCTTGTTTTTTTACACACAAGAACAAGAAGTGGACAGGTAAAGTTTGCATAGAAAAGTTGATTGAGCGATCCCCAAGGCGCATAAATAAGGTGGTAGCATTACGGAAAAACCAAAATTCAATGGATTTTATTAGTTCTTTTGGTCTGCTTGTAGAAAGGAAGTTGTAAAAAGTAAAAATGGCTACAATGAAAATAAATATATGTGTAAAAATATTGGAACAACCAAGGCGCATTAAGAAAGTGATAAGAAGTGGAAAGCTATTGCTACAATGTCGTGCCAATTATCAAAGAAAAAAGTTTAATCAGTTCTGGTGCTGCCGCTCCCTATTGAATTTGCCTCTGCGATCGCTTTGCCAAATCAACCACCATTTCAATGTGCACGAGTAAAGCCAAGCTGTCTTGCTGCGGAAAGCAACAACATTGCGTGTTGTCGAAATGAGAATAAAGCACAAAACAATCGAATCTATGCGTGTACATCAATTCGCGCTTACTTACTTTCTCGGTTCACTAGAATCACATTTTGTTTACTAGGCCGAGTACTACTTTACCGTTATATTTTCTCTTTTTCGCGGAATCGCTTGTAACATGCGGAATGCGTCACACACCACTTTCCGCTCGGTTGAGTTTAATTTCGCGAGTTGCTTAGATCATTTTGTGCATTGTAAAACCGAACTGACTCGCCACGTGTGAAAATACGTTTGAACAACTCGTCGTTTTTGCTCGCCATCCTAATTCTCTCGGCCTAATACGATTTTGATGTCTCGCCACTCTACTCGTTACGTGTAATCAAGCCTTTAGCTCTAGTTGACAATAACAGAGATCATCGTCGCACGACAAATTAACATAGACAAACATTAGGGGTATTCACACCAAGCTCGTTACTTCGTTACTTCGGTACTCGGTAGTTTTCTATGTGTATTTTGTTTTTGTTCAATTTTTGTACAAACACAAAATACACGTACAAAACTACCGAATACCGAACTAACAAAGTAACGAGCTCGGTGTGAATACCCCTATTCCGTTCATCAAACTCGTTATCTCCCCCCTGCTGCTTTCGGCCCGCACCAGAAATTCAGATTGCTTCGCTGGTCGACATGCGCATTCTGTATACTGTTTATTCTGTGGTGATAATTATTCTGAATCCATTTCACTGCCGCTTTCTTCAGCTGTATCCACGCTACTGTGGCAGATTAAAGTGTAGTGCTCCTTGCAAGTGGGCTTCCTGCATGATTCACAAATCGTGTTATATTTCGATCTTTCGACCGCGGACATTGTGCACAACGTAAACGCTTGCAAGGATTTGAAGGTTCACTTTGCTGTTCCACTTCAGTTATGGAATATCCCATTACCCGTATTGCGCATGCTATTTGGGCATAATTACACTGACTTTTAGATATCCTTTCTACAATATGTGGATGCACTAACTCTCGACTCAATTTGTGCAAGCAAATTTTTCATTTATTCGATCGAGAACTCCAATTTAGAAATTTGATATTGTATAAATTGTAAGCAGCAACAGCAGCAATATCAATAAGGTTGAAAAATAAGGTCATAGGCCATCTCAGTGTTTTTCGCTTACAAGTATAAGTTGAAACTAACTTATCCAAGGTATCCACACCACTAGAGCTGGAATACTATCGATGGCACTATCGATAGTATCGATAGTTTTCATTTTGACTTCACTATCGATGGTTTTCGTTACTATCGATACTATCGGTTCGCTGCCATCTGTGTTTTCGATCAGGGCAACACGAGTGTTGCCGCTTTGGTAGAATTCTACCCAACTTGGTAGATTTATTTTTGAATTTTCATTGTATGCATTTTATTCCAATTTGGTCAATTTCCGGAAAAATTTATGTGTTTTCTTCAATTCGTGAAAAAATTGTCAGATAACAACAAAAGTCTGACAAGATTGTAAAGAAATGTTTAGCATGACCGAATATTGAATATATGAATATTTGAACCGAAACGTGAGAAGCTGACATACTACTTAGTATCTGTTATTTTGTCAAAGAGGGCGAGTGAGACGACTTATTATATTCTTGAGTCTGGGTTTTTGTCGTGCTGGCTGCAGCAATAGCGTTGAAAGCGTTTCATGTTTAAAAATATACTTTAATATACTTTATCATGTTTAAAAATATACTTAAAAAATAATTTTAAAATAAAAATTTCAATGAGTTTCGTTTTTTGGCTGCGATAGTATCGATAGTTTTTTCCAAACTATCAAAACTATCTGATGCTATGCGATAGTTTCGTTAGTTTTGATAGTATCGATAGTATCGATTGTTTTTTTCCAAACTATCGAAACTATCTGATAGTTCGACTATCCAGCTCTACACACCACCCAAGGTTTATAAAATAAAGGTCACGCCACTCGCCATGTTGTGACGTAGAATGAGCATTTCGTAGTGTTGCCACATTTATATATTTTTTATTCGTATTTTATATATGTTACCTTGCCTCTGTGCTTTTGAGCGTTATACGGGCAGACATTTTTTATAGATTCAAAACGTATTTATCCTTCTGTCTGTCCCTTGCTGAAAAATGCGTTCGCTGTCCTTTGGGGTCAGCATGACTCCAATGAAACGGTTATATAATTTACTAACAAAACATGCAGAAATGTTACACATAAATCACAAAACAAAAGGAGAAAACCTCAAAGAGCGTTTTTCTCGATTTATTATTGGGTTGTAAGCGCGATTAACACTATATAACACAAGTAGATGAGCGCACAAAAACGCTCAACCGTTTTATTAATTCCGCCTGGGGTCAAATAGACTTCTACAATCGAAAACATCCGTTACAGTCAAACCTAAATTGGAGCGTCAGCGGCAAGCCACTGTCAAAATTGCTTCATGCCCATACAAAATGTATGGGGCAAACCGCAATTGAAACGCTCTGACGCTGAGCTATTCGAATTTCCAATTTTGACAAGGCGTTAGCGGTTGAAGTTGGCTGCGACTAACAAAAACGCCTGTAATTTATATTTGATTTAAATTGTGAGGAATTTATTCAAATAAGAGCTGAGTTTTGCAAAATAATAATAATTTGTTGTTTTTTTGGCAACTAAACAGATATTTTTTACATTTCATGATTTTTATAATCCCAACACAACGCTTCAATTTCGGTATGCCGCACTGAGCGAGAGCGTTGCGTCAGAAAACGCAACGCTCAGCGCTCCAATTTAGGTTTCACAGTTAGGAATATTCCGTTTGGGAAATGTTCCGTTTGAATGTCAATATCTGTGCCATTTGACATATTTTCTTATTCAAAATTAAGTGCGCTGTGAGAAATTGTAAAAATTATTCAGAAAAACGACAATTTCGTTTTTATAGCTTTCCGAAGGATCTGCAGCGCTATAATAAGTGGGTGCAATTTTGTCGTCGCGATGAATCATATAAGTTTAAGAATTCGCGTGTGTGTTCTGCGCACTTCGTGCCCGATGATTTCGAAAAAAATATGCAACATGCAATGGGTGAGAAAAAGTTTCCAATCACACCTTTTAATTACAACAATATTTTTATGATAGGTTTTTGCACAAAAGGCGAATTTCGTTTGAAGCCTGCTACACTTCCGACAATATATGACACTGAACCGGTCATCGTCTAAAAGGAAGTTTTGCATGACAACACAGAAGTGGCGGGTGTAGGAAGCCTAAAAGCAAATACGGAGAGTGAATTGAGGGACAAAATTGCTTCGCTGGAAGGAGTAATGTTAGTATAATAATTATACAAATTAATGAGATTATTAATTTATTTATCTCATTGAAACTAGTATTGCACTAAGACCAGAGAATGACATGCTTACAACGGCCGATGCTTCGAAAAAGAAAACAATTGAAGAGCTGCGTTATCAGCTCAAGAAATTAAATACTGAAAACGAAGTACTTGAAGCGAAGCTAAAATTGTTTTTTACGCCTGGTCAAATCACGAAAATTAGACAGGGTGATAAACAAATGAGGTGGTCTGAAGCTGACATAGCACAGTCGATCACGTTATATTCCGCGAGCTCAAGAGCTTACAATTTACTTCGACGCAAAGAATTTCCACTGCCGGGTGTGAGAACCTTGCAAAGATGGGCGCAGAAAGTCGACATTTCACCAGGCATTATTGCTCCTGTTTTCAAACTTTTGTCTGCTGCTACCCAGTTGAGTGATGTCCAAAAGCTCTGCGTCATAAGCTACGACGAAATGAAAATAGCAAAAAAGTTTTGCTACAACCGATCTTCGGACACCACCTTATCGCCTCCGAATTATGTTCAAGTGGCGATGCTAAGAGGTTGGTAAAAGCAACCTAGTTTTAAACTTTATATGTAATGTTATTATTTTGATAATATTTATGATATAGGATTTGTTGGGAAGTGGAAGCAGCCAATATATTTCGATTTCGACCAGCAGATGACAAAAACAATTCTATTTGAAATTATTTCAAATTGTAGAGCATGCGGTTTTAAGGTGGTTGCAGTAGTTAGCGACCTGGGTGGTGGCAATAGAGGATTGTTTTCAGAGCTAGGAGTTGGCTGTGAGCAACCGTGGTAAGTGAGCTAATGTTATTTAAAAGTAGTTATAAATATAACATCTGTTTACAGGTTTTGCTGCGGTGATGATAAAGTGTTCGCTTTCGCTGATGTTCCGCATTTAATAAAACTGATCAGAAACCACTTTTTGGATCATGGTTTCTTAATAAATGGCAAAGCGGTTAAAAAAGGCATTGTCGAAAAAATCTTGAGCTTTACAGGGTCGGTCGATAGCTCGACCGATAGCTCAGCGGGTAGCGCGCTGGCTTCTCATACCGAGCGCCCCAGGTTCGATTCCTGGCTTGGGCTGGAAAAAACACTCATTTACTTCTATCGCTATCCACATGAAGGGAATGAGAATTACAAGAATCGCACAAGTGCGCTCTTGGCAGGCAATGGCAAAACCTCCAAGTGTGAACGAAAAAACTGCCAATCGCCGTTCGGATTCGGCGTTAAACTGTAGGTCCCCTCCCTCCCTTTCCCCATCCGTTTGAAATGTGTGTTGTATCACATGTTGGAAAAAACAGTGTTGCATACACATTTCAAACGGGTGGAATTTGTGGTATCACAACGGGCCCATAGGCCTAAGTGTGTCTCATAAAGAGGCAGCCACTAAACCAACCAACAGGGTCGGAAATTACGATCACGCACAAAATATCTGCCCACCACCTCTCAGTGCAAGGCGCTGAACGGCAAAAAGTGTCCTTTGCGACCAAGTTGTTTTCGCATACAATGGCAATGGCTACCACGAGAATCGCAAGTTTGGGTGGCTTGAGCGGAGAAAATTGGGAAGAATGCTCAAGGTTGTTTAAAATTGTAAGTATTCATGTAAAGTATATTATGTTTGTATATGTGGGTGCGTTATTGCTTTATTTTTGTATATAACATTTTTAATAGACAAACGATTGGTTCGATGTACTAAATGTACGCGTACCAAGGGACGGTTGCCGGCAGAGACGTTTTGGCTATGGTTTGCATTTAGACCAACAAAATGTAATTTTACAGCAAATGGACGCATTGGTAAAAAATATACGGGTAATTGGAAAAACGACACTATTGCCGTTTCAAAAAGGTTTGATATGTTGTGTATATGGACATTATATATATAGTAAAGAAATAACACTGATCAACAGCAAAATGGCTTTTCTGGGTTTGACATCAGTTGTAGGGTAATTAGGGAGCGCTGATTTCGAATCCGCAAACCGTTTTTAAAACTTAGTTTCCGTTTTCGCAAAAAATGGGCGTGCCACTTTTTCGGATTTTCCCTGACTTTTTTCACGTTTTCAATTGTAATTTCTAAACCAATAGACCGGTTGATATGATTTTCACTTTGTGTCATTTACAACACCTCACGGCTTCTTTTCCAATGTGATTTATTTGTATAAGTTTTAAAAATCCGCGGCAATTGGACCTCAAAGACGGAAAATATGGAATTTCATGGCGTTTTATTTAATGTTGAAAATCATGCACATTTTTCGTAAATCAATTAACGAGTTAGGTGTTGAATAAAAGCGGAAACATCAAATAATACAACACAGCCAAATTATTTGGTGTGGTTTCTATTCTCATCGAAATAATAGCAAAAATGTACCATAGTCATTTTAATGTTTATTCATACTTATTCCTTAAAAAAAATAAGAGCCTCAAAATATGCAGTTTTTTATTTTTTTTTTAAATAAGCAACAGTTTTTTGGTTTGTTGTTTTGCTTATGCTTCAGACCAGCACATAAAAGGTATGCCTGTTTTATGAAGACAGTTTTCAATTTGAGCTAAATTGGTAAGCAAAAACAAGAAATGGACTGTGCTAAAGAAATTTCAGGTCCAATTGTGGAAAGGGAGAAAGAGATTAATCGGGTTTCAGTCCTTACAGATATTCTCACAAAATTTGGTGTAATACCATTTCTTATATCTAAATTTAAACAAGATCGGCCAACTATATTATATAGCTGTCAACGATCAAACAACATCTTCAAATACCTTATTTTATACTTCATTGGCGTTTTCCGATGAGCTAAAGTCGTCCAAAAATATTTAGCAGCCAGGCAGCTATTTGTGTGTCATCCAATGAATTATTTATTGATTTTTATTCATTCGTCCGTACACAGCAGAGCTAAACAAATTGCTATTGATATCAAGCACATCTTTCCTATTTGTCGCTTTTTATTAAATAAAATTTCGCCAAATTGTATAAATAATGCAAATAATTTTTGCTATATATGTGGCGAAGTAATTTTTTTTAAACAAAAATGTTCACTAACACCACTAATACAAGAGCGTATTTTTTTATTTTGGTAACAGAATCTTGCATCAAGACAAAAAGTGGGCACCGCATTACTCGTGCAAAACTTGCGCAATGGGTCTAAGAAAAAGGGAGAAACGGCGAACGGAAGAGTTTTCGTTTTGCAGTGCCAATGCAATGGCGAGAACCAGAAAATCATCTAACTGATTGCTATTTTTGTTTGACGACGCCTATTTCAAAAGGTTCAAAAGAGTATCGCAGAAAAAGAAAAGCGCAATTATTTATCCAAATATACCTTCAGCTGTTCGTCCTTTGCCTAACAGTGATAAATTTCCAGTTCCAAATCGTCCTAAATCATGTTGTAACGATGGCATAGAAAATTCTTTCGACTTGGAATTAAATCAACCCGAGGTAGTGTATGAGTGAGAGTGTAATCTGTCGTCGCAGCAGCCACACAAGATAACACAAGCAGAATTAAACGATCTTGTAAGGGACTTACAATTGCCAAAAAACAAATCTGAACTTTTAGCGCCACGGCTGCAACAGTGGAATCTTTTGGATGATGGTGTTGCTATTACTTCTTTTCGTACCCGCCAAAATCAATTGACACAACATTTTGAAACGGCTGACAGTCTAGTTGTTTGCAAAAATGTTAGTGGTTTGATGGAATCGCTCAACATAACGTATAACAAGAACGAATGGAGATTACACTGATCAACAGCAAAATGGCTTTTCTGGTTCTGACATCAGTTCTCGGGTAATTAGGGACCGCTGATTTCGAATCCGCAAACCGTTTTGAAAACTTAGTTTCCGTTTTCGCAAAAAATGGGCGTGTCACTTTTTCGGATTTTCCCTGACTTTTTTCACGTTTGGGATTGTAATTTCAAAACCAATAAACCGGTTGACATGATTTTCACTTTGTGGCATTTACAACACCTCACGGTTTCATTTCCGATGCAATTTATTTTTATAGGTTTTAAAATTCCGCGGCAATTGGACCTCAAAGTCGGAAAATATGGAATTTCAAGGCGTTTTCTTTGATGTTAAAAAACAAACACATTTTTCGTAAATCAATTATCGAGTTATGTATAACAAGAAAGCGGAAACATGAAATTATACAACACAGCCAAATTTTTTGGCGTGAGTCCCATTCTCATCGAAATAATAGCAAAAATGTACCATAGTGATTTTCATAATTTTTGATACTACTTCCTTAAAAAATTAAGGGCCTCAAAATATGCTCTTTTATATATTCCATTCACTGTCTGGAATACAAGTGAAAAACAACAAAATTTTGAATTGCTTCAAACAAAGCAAAATTAAAAACTTTGCATATTTTGAGGCTCTTACTTTTTAAAGGAAAAAAACGGAAATCTGTTGAAAATGACTTTGGTACATTTTTGCTATTATTTCGATGAGAATGGGACTCACGCCAAAAAATTTGGCTGTGTTGCATTACTTGATGTTTCCTCTTTCTTGTTATACATAACTCGATAATTGATTTACGAAAAATGTGTTTGTTTTTTAACATCAAAGAAAACGCCTTGAAATTCCATATTTTCCGACTTTGAGGTCCAATTGCCGCGGAATTTTAAAACCTATAAAAATAAATTGCATCGGAAATGAAACCGTGCGGTGTTGGTAATACAACGAGGTGAAAATAATGTCAACCGGTTTATTGGTCTAGAAATTACAATCCCAAACGTGAAAAAAGTCAGGGAAAATCCGAAAAAGTGACACGCCCATTTTTTGCGAAAACGGAAACTAAGTTTTCAAAACGGTTTGCGGATTCGAAATCAGCGGTCCCTAATTACCCTAGAACTGATGTCAAACCCAGAAAAGCCGACCAAAAGTCGAAATTTGTTGCCCTGTGTTATTCATAGACAGTTCCAAATTTAGTTTGAAGGCCGTTTTACTGCACCATAGAAATATTTTACCCTCAATTCCAATCGGCTATGCAGTCCATATGAAAGAGACTTATGAAAATATGAAAACGCTTCTGTTACATATCAGATACAAAGAAGAAAAGTGGCAAATCTGCGGAGACTTGAAAGTTGTTGCTCTTCTGCTTGGACTGCAATCTGGTTACACAAAATTTTGTTGTTTTATCTGCGAATGGAATAGCTAGAGAAGACCATTTTACAAAAAAGCATTGGCCTGTACGTCATTTACTTCAACCAGGGCTGAAAAATGTACAAAATGAGCCTTTAGTTGACCCGAAAAACATATTGGTTCCACCATTACATATTAAATTGGGGCTTATGAAAAACTTTGTAAAGGCAATGGACAAAACCGGAGCAGCGTTTCAATATCTTCGTCAAAAGTTTGCCAGGTTGAGTGAAGCTAAAATAAAAGAAGGTATTTTTTTTGGTCCCCAAATTCACAAAATGTTTAAGGATAAACATTTAGATGATATTTTACAAGACAAGGAAAAAGCTGCCTGCAATGATTTTCGACTCGTAGCCATGAACTTTTTGGGCAACAAGAGAAGTCAAAATTATGTTGAACTTGTCGAAAATATGTTGTCGTCTTATCATGCGCTAGGATGCAACATGTCTCTTAAAATTCACTTTTTGCACTCACATTTGGACTTCTTTCCGGATAACTGTGGTGCACTAAGCGATGAACATGGAGAACGATTCCATCAAGATATTTCTAACATGGAAAAACGTTATCAAGGCAAATGGAACGTTTCAATGTTGGCAGATTATTGTTGGAACCTTACAAGAGACATCTCACAACCCATATATAAAAGATCAGCAAAGAGACGACGGCAAGATTTTGAAACAGATTACATAAATATTTAACGTTTACATCTAAACATGTAATCTATTATATATGTAATGAATGTTTGTTTGTTTGTTTGTTTGTTTGTTTGTTCGTTTGTTCGTTTGTTCTTTTGTTCTTTTGTTCGTTTGTTCGTTTATTCTTTTGTTCTTTTGCTCGAGTGTTTGTTGGGCACAAGAATTTTGTCTTGTTTTATCATAATAACAGTAACTATTCGTTTACAATATAAAACTTTATACACATAAATAACATACATACATACTTTATACATAAATAAGATTATTTAAATTTGTATAGCAATTACAGCAGCTAGATAATATAGTTGGCCGATCTTGTTTAAATTTAGATATAAGAAATGGTATTACACCAAATTTTGTGAGAATATCTGTAAGGACTGAAACCCGATTAATCTCTTTCTCCCTTTCCACAATTGGGCCTGAAATTTCTTTAGCACAGTCCATTTCTTGTTTTTGCTTACCAATTTAGCTCAAATTGAAAACTGTCTTCATAAAACAGGCATACCTTTTATGTGCTGGTCTGAAGCATAAGCAAAACAACAAACCAAAAAACTGTTGCTTATTTAAAAAAAAAAAAAAAACTTTGCATATTTTGAGGCTCTTATTTTTTTAAGGAATAAGTATGAAAAAACATTAAAATGACTATGGTACATTTTTGCTATTATTTCGATGAGAATGGAAACCACACCAAATAATTTGGCTGTGTTGTATTATTTGATGTTTCCGCTTTTATTCAACACCTAACTCGTTTATTGATTTACGAAAAATGTGCATGATTTTCAACATTAAATAAAACGCCATGAAATTCCATATTTTCCGACTTTGAGGTCCAATTGCCGCGGATTTTTAAAACTTATACAAATAAATTACATTGGAAAAGAAGCCGTGAGGTGTTGTAAATGACACAAAGTGAAAATCATATCAACCGGTCTATTGGTTTAGAAATTACAATTGAAAACGTGAAAAAATTCAGGGAAAATCCGAAAAAGTGACACGCCAATTTTTTGCGAAAACGGAAACTAAGTTTTAAAAACGGTTTGCGGATTCGAAATCAGCGCTCCCTAATTACCCTAGAACTGATGTCAAACCCAGAAAAGTCGACCAAAAGTCGAAATTTGTTGCCCTGTGTAATTTAAGTTATATTTATAGGTATTTTGCAGACTAATTACGCACTGCGTTTACTCCACTCGGAGTTAGATAAAAAATACGGACTGAAATACATTTTGACCTACAGACTGAATCAGGACATTATAGAAAACTTTTTTGGGATAATCCGCGCAAAAGGTAGACTTCACGATCACCCAGATCGCGAACAGTTCCGGTATCGCTTGCGCTTATACCTGTTGGGATACAATGAGGGTTTTCTGTAGAATTGTGGAAACACTCAACATGACGAAACGCCGGATTTGGAAGCAATATCAAATTCGCTCACAGGTAACGTTAGACCCATTGATGGCTTTATAAATTTGTATAAATAACAAAGTTTTTCAACAGGTACCATTCTTCGCCCTCTTTCTCAGCAGTGCGAAATTGCAAAAGAGTTGCCCGATGAAGAGGAATCCTTAAAAACAGATGGCCTGGAGCATTTAGCAGGCTATATTTGCTATAGGTTAAAGCATCTGGAGGAAACAAATACGGCACCTAGCTGTTCGTACACTTGGATCGATCATGTTTCCGAAGGTGGTTTGACAAAGCCCACAGACTCTATGCTGGAACACGTCAGAAGTCTTGAAATGGTGTTTCAGAGTATCAACGGCGATGGACTTTTGGCTGCACCTAGTTATTTGCAGCGGCACATTGCTGAATCGCAGCACATTCCTTGCAGTGACAATGTTAAAAAAATTTTTTTCCGATCAAGAATGTATTTCCGAATACGCAGCCTGAATGCTCAAATACGAGGCAACTCCTGCATTAAAAGGCGAAAAATGAATAAAATTATAAAATAATTCCATATGCATGTTTACATGTTTCAATTTGCTTAATTTTCACTGTATGGCAACTACCTTTTTTCGATTTTGTTTACATTTTCTACCATTTCACAAACTCGACCAATCAGAGCTCGCTTCTGTGTGACGTAACACGAGCACAACAAATTTTTTGACGTCTAAGTGGCGGGACCTTTCTTCCATAGACCTTGCACACCACCCTTATATTTATTGTAGTCTAACATAATAAATGGCTTGTTCATTTTTCCTTGATCAACATCTGCAGCGTGGTGCATCGTTGAGAGCATTATTAAATTTTTCCCTCTTTTTTTGGAATATAACTTACGAGGGTCATGTCCTTGCTAAAGCAAAAACGGTTGGTTTGTTTTTCTCTTCGATTCACCGCCAAAAGTTCTGGAGGAATATCTGCTTTGTTTTTTCTTATTGTGACTATTATAGTCGTGCTTTGGGAAAGCATTTGTTTAGCCAACTCAACACTTGTGAAAAAATTATCCATTGTAATAATTCGTCCTGAAAAATTATAGAAGAATTTAACATTTTGATGTTACAGCAATTTCAATCTACACATACATACCTTTACGAAGCCATGGTTCAGTTATTCGATTCACAAGATTTAGTGTATACTGTTATGCTCTGTCTGCGTTTGGCTGTGGACCACAGTATACTACTGTGTACAAAGAATTTGTTTAAAATCTTTATTTATACTTCCAAATCAATTTCATCGCCTTCAAAGTAGTCCCCCCCCCCGATGCAATGCACTTATGCCAACGGACTTTCCAATCTTCGAAGCATGCCAAATAGTCACCTTCCGGTATGGCCTTCAATGCGCGCGGCGATTCACGTTGAATCTCTTCAATCGATTCAAAACGGTGTCCTCGAAGTGGTCTTTTGAGTTTGGAGAATAGCCAGAAGTCACAAGGAGCTATAGTAAATCAGGCAAATACGGTGGCTGTGGAACGATATGAGTTGGCGAAATGCTCACGAAGAACCAATGCCGTGTGAGATGGTGCATTATCGTGATGCAAAAACCAAGAGTTGTCTCTCCATAAATCCGGCCTCTTTTTGCGAATAGCTTCACGCAAACGACGCATAACGCTCAAGTAATATTCCTTGTTGACAAAAACTGCCGATTAATTCACCCAGGCTACTTAGATATGAAATAACTACTAGGTTTAGTTAATCGAACATTATAAAGTAAAAAACAAATGTTTTTGGGTATACTTTAGTGGAAATTTTTTTAAAAAACGGTAAAAAACTAACATTGTAAAAAAAAAAAAATTTGAAAAATTAAATTTGAGTTGAACAGTTTAATTAAAACATTTCATCGCCGTCTCTTGCAGCCAATTCAGTTTCATCATTAAAATCATCATTATCATCATCATCATCATCTTCATCAGCATCATAATCATCACCGTCACCATTATCACCATTCGTCAATATTATCAACTCCATAGCATCTTTGGGCATATACTGAATTTTTTTTGTTGGTAATTTTCTTATACTTGATATAATGGGGTCGGAAGTGATCAAAAATCTTTTAAAAATATCTTCGATGGTATTTTTCCTGCTGCTTTTCCGTGAAAAATTCTCTCTGAAACTCTTGAAATCCTTATTTCGTGCTTCCTGAGCTTCTTCCGATAGTTGCCCGATTGGCAACAAAGCATGCGATATAATTTCTGGTTCATGTATCAAATATTTGTGCAGTGTTGTGGGCATATTGTACCATGGATAGCATTGTACAAAATGTCTTGCAGTTTTTAATGTGTAGCTGCGGAATTTTCCCATTTCGATCTGATGGCCACTGGAAACAACCATAATAATGATGTGCATGCTTTTAATCAATTCTATGTCGATATTTGTGATTGATGCAGATATTTCCGCATTTTGGAAAAAACGCCTCGCAGTGTTGCCATCATTTGAATTCCCGAACCCGGCTTATGGCTTGTCAACAATCAACCCAATTCTGTCTTTGAACTCTTTTTGTATGCGGGCTTTATTTTCCGAAACTAACAGTTTCTCGTCGGCCGTACGAGCTTGCCACTTTTTTATGGGAAGTGTATATGCTACATGGAGCAAGCATTCAAAAAATCTAATCCACCTGTGTAGAATGGATAACCCGAATTTAAAATTAAATTTAAATTTCAGTTTTAAAAAATTAAATTTTCAGTTTTAACAACTCTATTTACCATGTTATCAATTTGATTGAAATCTTTTGCAGTAGCGCCACATACATACGTAACATGGTTGGGTGCATGTTGTTTCGGTTAGTGCGTTGCATACTTTTCCATCAATCATGGCCAAAATCAAATTGTGGTTGACTTGCAAATTTGTATCTCCAAGAGACACAACAGTATTCGAAAGATGTCTTATTTCGTCATCGACTCTTTATTTTTCGTTTCTGGAAACTGCTGCAGATTCCTTGACGAATTAAATTTTGAACGGCCTACAAAATCGTGTAGATGCGGGTCGCGGGTTTTGCCATATAATTTTGTTTCCACAAAACATTCGAAGTGGAACAATACAAGTAATAAAAACAAATGCATCGCTTGCATCAGAGTCATTATATGCTTGCTTATATGGGCTATGACCAGAGCTTCCATCAAAACCCCACTTTGTATACAAACTGATTTTGCTCATTTCCTCATCATCCAACGTATCAATAATAGTTTTTTGAAATGCGACAAGGCGCTCAACAGTGTGATTTAATAGACCTTGAAAACTTACATGGGCTGAAATCTCGCATATTTTAATACACTCAACACTAGGATAACAATCTTTTTTTGCCAACTGAACATATGAATAGATTTTGATGAGAAAGCCAAATAACATTGGAACTCGTTCCTACAAGGAAAATACTCAATTGTTTTAAGATTTGGAAAAAAGAGTCACTCCCATTTACCATTTACCCGAGTTAGTTTACACACATCACTGTGGTTATTCCAATCTATTGCACATGACACGAAAAATACATTATAAACAATAACAATGTTTATTACCGCAACAGTAGACAAAAGATTTCGGTCAACTTGGTTTCATATTTACCCTACATGTATATATGTACATATATTATATGTATGTATTACCTTGCATCATTTTAAGCAGTTGTGTATTTTATTGCATACCTTTTTTGGTAAAAAACATATTTACTTTGCTTTTTATTGCGAGGAGTTATATATGTATTATTTAATATGCTGTGTACTTCATATACATTTAATACATCGACCCCCGTAATGTCGGGTGCACAGAAGCTAAACACATAATAAAAAACACTGAACTGAAAAGCAATGAAAACAACAATTAAACCTTTTGCACATTTTTCTTCATTCGCTTGCACATTTCTATTTGTTATCAATTTCGTTTGCACAATGCATGCATGAGGCCCTTGGGTGCGCTCACAAAAATTGAAATGCTGGAAAAGTGCGCAACATTCGCGCAACTTTTTTTTTCATAAAATGTTACTTAAATATCTAAGCTATACGCTAATCAAAACAGTTTTGCTCGACCTCACACGACTCACAACTATATGTCTATGAAAAGGTCAAAAATTGGACAATTATTAAGCTTTTAAACAAAAAATCTAATAAAATACTTATAAACATTTTTTTACAAAGCAAAATATACACTGCATTGCTGAAATACCTGAACATGAAGGCTGCATCATTAATTTTTCAATAGTTTTTCAAATTCACACAAAGAAATCGTTTTGAAGTGACGACAAAAACACGTTTATCGCTGTGCGCACAAAAAATGAAAATAAATGTCAACTTTCAGAGTGCTTTGCGGGAAAACGGTAAACTATTTTGCAACAACTCTTTCACATAATGATGCAGAATTTTATCCCCTTTAACTCGGTACCAAAAACATAGTTGTATCTTGATTTTTCATTTTTGAATTAATCGGCATTTTACTTATACAAGTATATTACCCCACTGTGCGGCGGAAGGAACTCATAATGCACAACACCACGATAATCGAAGAATTCGGGTATTCTTTGTACACAGTAGTATTTCACCTCTCAATGGATTGCTGTTACTCGCATCACAGCACCAGAATATCTTGATGCCATATATTCCAGGTTTCGAGGGCAAGTATTGACGGAAAGGACAACGTCCTCCAGTAGCCACAAGCAGCAAGTTTATCTAAAACAAGTCTTTGTTGCCGCGTGCGAAAGTCGTCGAATCGTAAAAATCGCAACAGCTGTTGAAAACGTTTCAATGGCATAGTTGCTCTGTAAATAGGCCTATTGTTTCTGTCCCATAAATCAACAAGTTCTTCGTCCCAGGACTTACATGCTCCGGCATGTAATATTAAACCAAAAAAAGCGTATAACTTCTAAGAATTTTTGTCTTTCCATTTACGACAATTAGGATGTACATCTTTTTTATAAAAATCAGCCGCTTTATGATTTGTTGCTCGTCAATGATGTCCACAATATCTGGAGTTATTAACTGTTAAAAGGCATCTATTGGAGTTAATATTTCTTGACCAGAACAATTCGGAATCCCTTGTTTTTCACGCACGATCTCTCCTTGACGAGGCTGAGTTACAGGATTCGGCTTGATATTTCATACACGCCTATTTTTGCCATACAGGCGCTCAAGTTGTGCAATATTATATAAGATATTGGAAACAACAATCTTCGACATTTTCTTCATCATCTTCATCATATAAAATTGGCACTTCAATGGTATCAAATTCGTTGCAATCAGATCCGCTTCGATATCTTGAAATGAGTTTTCTTCGTAAATATCCATCCTATTAACTTCCACACGATATCACTGCCTAAAACGTATGCTCTTACTTAAAAAATACAAACCGAAATCACGCTTATGTAATATAGTACATTGAAAAGTACTGTGAGCACACCAACGCATGCTTCTTGTGTGCTCGTCTACTTGTGTTAGTGCAATTCACTGGTAACAACCCAATAACAAGTCGAGAAAAACACTTTTCGGGGATTTCCCCTTTTCTTTTGAGATTTATGGCAAACATTTCTTCATGTTTTGTCAGTAAGTTAATTACCGTTTGGTTGGGGTCATCCTGACCCCAAAGGACAGCGAACGTAATTTTGAGCAAGGGACAGGCAGAAGGTTAAGTACGCTCTCTATGCTTCAACTTAGGCCTATAGTTACGATAACACTGATCAACAGCAAAATGGCTTTTCTGGTTCTGACATCAGTTCTAGGGTAATTAGGGACCGCTAATTTCGAATCCGCAAACCGTTTTGAAAACTTAGTTTCCGTTTTCGCAAAAAATGGGCGTGTCACTTTTTCGGATTTTTCCTGACTTTTTTCACGTTTGGGATTGTAATTTCAAAACCAATAAACCGGTTGACATGATTTTCACTTTGTGGCATTTACAACACCTCACGGCTTCTTTTCCAATGTAATTTATTTGTATAAGTTTTAAAAATCCGCGGCAATTGGACCTCAAAGTCGATAAATATGGAATTTCAAGGCGTTTTCTTTGATGTTAAAAAACAAACACATTTTTCGTAAATCAATTATCGAGTTATGTATAACAAGAAAGCGGAAACATGAAATTATACAACACAGCCAAATTTTTTGGCGTGAGTCCCATTCTCATCGAAATAATAGCAAAAATGTACCATAGTCATTTTCAAAATTTTTGATACTATTTCCTTAAAAAATTAAGGGCCTCAAAATATGCTCTTTTATATATTCCATTCACTGTCTGGAATACAAGCGAAAAACAACAAAGTTTTGAATTGCTTCAAACAAAAAAAATTAAAAATTTTGCATATTTTGAGGCTCTTACTTTTTAAAGGAAAAAAACGGAAATCTGTTGAAAATGACTTTGGTACATTTTTGCTATTACATATTTCGATAAGAATGGGACTCACGCCAAAAAATGTGGCTGTGTTGCATTACTTGATGTTTCCGCTTTCTTGTTATACATAACTCGATAATTGATTTACGAAAAATGTGTTTGTTTTTTAACATCAAAGAAAACGCCTTGAAATTCCATATTTTCCGACTTTGAGGTCCAATTGCCGCGGAATTTTAAAACCTATAAAAATAAATTGCATCGGAAAAGAAACCGTGCGGTGTTGATAATGCAACGAGGTGAAAATGATGTCAACCGATTTATTGGTCTAGAAATTACAATCCCAAACGTGAAAAAAGTCAGGGAAAATCCGAAAAAGTGACACGCCCATTGTTTGCGAAAACGGAAACTAAGTTTTCAAAACGGTTTGCGGATTCGAAATCAGCGGTCCCTAATTACCCTAGAACTGATGTCAAACCCAGAAAAGCCGACCAAAAGTTGAAATTTGTTGCCCTGTGTAATTAGTTCGGCCACCTCTACGCCTCAGGCAGGCTTATTCGTTTCTCAGGATTGTGCTAAAAAAAAACGCACTAAAAATCTTCAACAGAGCTCTACAATAGTACTTTATTTTTGACACTTTATTTACAATTTGACACTTTACTGTCACTTGTAACTTACTTGTTTCTTATTGGACTACTTCGTGTTGCACCGTTGCTTATTAAAACCAAACTATTCCTCTGCGCTGTACCCGGCTGCCTTTTATAGGTACTTGTTTGCTTGTCGCAAACAAACTCAAAATTTCGGGTATTATCGCGAGTCATCTTTGCGAATGTTCTAGCAAAATTATCAGGCCCCTAAAAGTATAATAATTGACTGGCACGACAGCCCGCTTACGCGAGACTAAGGCCTAGCTTCCCGCAACCACCCGTGTTGTGCGTGTGAATTTGTACGCGGGTTGAAGGGACCTACAGTTTAATGCCGGTTCCGAACGGCAGGTTGGGAGCTTTTTTCATAAGCAATTTTTACTCTCAGAGGTTTGCCATTTCCAGCTGAGAGGACAGCCACCGAAAGAGAAAACGAGTTTTCCCGTTATTTTTTTAGGTGTTATTACAGGCAGTATTTGAACCTGAGGTTGCTGCCTTCGACTCGCGGTCCAACGCACTAACCAACTGAGCCACGGCGGCTGAGCCACGGCACTTGCAGCCCCTAAAAGTATGCCCTTGCAAAATGCACAGCGACAGTAAGCATTTTCGTCACAATACACAGTGATTCGTTCCATAGACAAAATTCAAAAAAATTATAGTCTCAGAAGTTAACGATTTTGATGTAATTTGAAAGGTAAAACTCCAACTAAGAAAACCCCAAAAAATCTCCGCAAAAAATTAATTAGTGTGTGTGCAAAAGCGACTCAAATTTGAAACTTTTCTTACAAAAAATTGTAAGCACATATTTTCTGTTTTTTAGTCTATTGAGTAAAACAAATTAAAAAAAAACATGGTTACCAAGAAGTTGCTGAAACTTTCAATATAGATTAAGAAATGATGTGGTAATTTTCGCTTTTAATATTTTTTCAAAATTTGCAAACCTTAGTCTTTTACTTCACTTTTAATTCAAAATATTTTTCTAAATTCAAAATCTGAAAATTGGCAAAACTTAGAGGAAAATATTTAAAAAGTATGTGAAAGTATGTTCCTGGATTTTTTTTAATTTTAGGAAGCATTCTTTCTTTGTCGGATTATGTAATTACATCCTCCGATATCTTCCGATCTCAGAAAATAATTTAATTTGATTTAATTTAGTGGTCTAAACACGTATTTTTCGACTGAATTTATTTTATTTATGCCTAAAAGTATGCAATCAGCATGAAAAATCTGCAAAAAAGCAAAACATACGTCTATTATTATAATTTTTATTGCAAAACCAAAGCGATGTAAGGCAATTTCTGTTCCTTTTTGCAATTATCAATGTAGACGTTACCGATTAAATGTAAAATCTGAAAAATCCAGCCAACACACTTGGTGCTATAGCTCTCCAAAAATGACGAAAATTGCAAATTTAAGGCTCAGGCATTGCTAAACTACAACAGCTTAAGAAAAACAAAATTGAGATTTGAATTCAGCAGACCATGATTAACTAGTATAGTATTTTATGAAGAACGGACCACTCCTTCTAATTTTCCCGCGGTTGTATGGAGTCGAATCACTGTGCAATATGCAGAATTCAATGGTAAAACTGACGTTAAATCGCCATAAATAAACCCCAGGACAAAATTAATTTATATAATTTTTCAAATTAAATTATAAAAGCTAGTCAGTGACATTATGTTCTGTTTGACTTAATTGTTACTAAACTAAACTAAATATCGCCATTATAACTGCTCCTTTAAAAATGAAATATCCAGTTTTTAACAACACGTGCAAATTGCCTCTCAAACTAAATAGATACTTCTTTCGGTATTTTGATGCTTTTGAGTTTTTAAACTTTGGATACGCTCTGCAATATAAAACTTCAAACCAGCTATTTGACAAAAATTAAAAAAGTAATGTATCTATCCCGTCGTCCATGACACAGTAATCAACTTTTATCAAAAAGTCAGTGCGTAATTTTCATAACGGGCAAAGAAGGTTTTTATCCTTTAGCAGACCTTTCTCGGTTTCGTTATGTTCGATTTGCTGCCACATCTAGCTTTATTCTCAACCCTGGCATTGTTGCTGATATTTATTAATACGTTTTATACCATCAATCTTCCAATATCCAACATTCTTTCTTTGCTCCACTAATAGTTGCCTTGAATTTGTCCAAAATTTATTTGCTTTGTCGAAGCTCATTGCTCTCTATGCCCATATTTTTAAAGCTATACACGTAAAATTTAACTATGATCGAGAACTGTATTTATTAGCACACCAAAGGCATAGCTGATCGTGCAATATATTAAAAAATTGTGCTCTATGAATTGCTGCCAGATTTGACTGACAAAAGCAACTGAAGCAGTTTGCTTCAGTGACAGGTGATAGCAACTTTGACATTCTAAAAACAAAACCATTGTACAATTTAGATAGTAGGGTATCAAAAAACATGTAACTCCCGATAAGATTTTCACGAGATATGCATTTCTTTTAGTTCTGGTATCTAATCTAGTTCTGGTAAAAAAAGTTGTGGTTGTGCCAACATTTGTTTCTTCAAATTTAATGAATTTTTTAATATTATGTGGATATCCAGATTTTTTTAAAATGTTATACATACTAATTTTGAAAAGTTCAAGTTCGGGTTTCATCGAGTCTCGGATATATGATGATTCAAGTTCGCCAAAAGAGTCAGACACTATGTAGTGTCATGTAAGAAATTATTCACTGAACCATACAATCTGGTATGTCATTATTTACATAACAAATCTTGAACTGTAAGTGGGAATTCTCACTTACTAAACGGTGCGATAAAAGGCCTTTTCTAAAGTAATTTGATTTGGGCGAATTACATTTCAGTTTGAGTTATTTTATTTGTTGTTGTGTCTTCACTAAAATTTTTGTCGTGCAAAAAATGTGCAGAAATGTCCCAAAAGTTGGCAGCAACTCATTTATAATTATAATGAACTTTGTCCGTGTTTTTTTTTTCGATTTTCTATTGTCCGTATTTTTTTCCTTTTTTACTGTTTCCTTGCGTTTTCCTTTCTTGCAAGCAAACTCATAAAAGACAAATGAAGCGCACCGCTTAGTAGCATCGGCAGCCAGCTTTTATCGCCAGTCAGTCCCGTTGGCGGCTCGCGGACCGCTGACCGTCGCTGGGCCAACACACTCAGCAAAACAATGAAAGGCAATAAAATTGCGAACATTCTCGTTTTCCCCAATTTTTTAATAATATTTTTGTCCTGTCTTCGTGCAGTTTTCATCCGATGGCAAGTTTTTTACGACAGTCGCCCCTTTTTTAGTCGCAGCGCGTCCCTTGTGCGGCCATTCATTTTTGCTTGTTTAACATTTTTACATCATTCATCTTGGCCGAAGAGCACAAAAGGCGGCTGCTGCTGCGGCAGGGCACAAATGGCCGCTCTCTAAGCTTTTAATAATATCCTTTTTATGTCCACTAAATGAAGGATATAAAGTCAACACTTTCCACAATGCGGCGGCGACGGCGACAGCGCAAACTGACACAAGTCGCAAATTGTTGTTGCTTTAGTTGGGCGTGGGCTGACTGTCTGACTTTGTATCAGCCTGTAGTTTGCATAAGTTGCCAGAAGCCATTTGAGTTAATGTGGTCAGAATGTGGCGAGCTTTTATTTTTGTTTGTTTTGTGTTCTCGGCCGTACTGCGCCGGCCGAAATGCCCGCCTTTGTATTGAATAAAAAATGTTAATACGACAACAGGAGCCATCAATCATTTCAGTTGGAAGGCTTGGAGACGTCTGTGCAAGCAAACATTTGCTCTGACGAATGTTTGGAAATACAACCTCTAAGCCCCAAATGAATTGATTTAAATGTCATACTTTAAGCTTTAAAGCTGACAAAGTTTTAGTGGATAAAAGCCAAGAACTGCAATTTATTTGAAATAGAAATAATAATAATGGTGCACTGACTGATGTTAAATGTGCCCATTTTGAATCGAACTTTTTCAAATGTATCCGAGTGACGTTAAACAAAAGTGTAAGCTGCAAAGCGAGAACTATCGGATATACGTGTAGGGACGGACGGATTACGTTGACAATACGGACGGACAGAAAACATAGAAATGAGGAGCAGAAGAAAAGGAGAAAGAAATAAGAAGTAGCTATCGAAAATCGGACGAAGCAAGTGGTTTTAACTTGAAAGGAAAGTTGTCGTTGTCGTTTCTATATTGAAGGAAAAGTTGTCAAAGTGGTTTAAGGAATCAGACGTTTTCTGTATTGTCATAACGCAGTGTACCAGCAATGTACAATTAGGAATAAATAAAGTGAATAGATACAACTAAAGGAATCTTCTTTCATTGAATTCCTACATACATACATACTTACATTAAACAGACAAGTGCGCATTTTTCTGTTGTCATTAAAATTTTTATTTGTTTAATTTTTAAATCTTCAACGCGTTTAATAGTCAACGAGCTCATCAGCTGCGGCAGTTAGGGTTGCCTTCCTGCAATACAAATCTAGGAAAAGGATCCAGTGGCGAACGCACGGGGGGGGCTACGGGGCTAAAGCCCCTCCCAGGTGGTCCCAAAAGCCAAATTTGCTTCCATAAATTGCTTCCACAATTTGGTATCACGTACTGATGTGGGTGACGAGAATATTTCTCATGAAATTGTTGTTGCGCTAAACCTAAGACAAAATTGTTTTTGTGATCGCTCCCAAATTATCATTTTTTTTTTAAAGGATTTCCTATTACTTCATGGTTAACGGATTATTAAAAAAATGATGAATGTTGTTGCTTTTTGAATGATTTGAATTAAATTATTACAAAAGTGCCACGCAACCGAGAGTGGGAAAAAACCAAAAACAAAGACACAGGTTTTGCCATTAGCTCGTTGAGTCTGTTACAAAGAAAAAACTAAATGAATTTGTTGTTAATTATTTGATTCGTTTTAAACTATGTAACGTCCATCTCACTGATTGACATTATTGCTGCTGCGACCATGCAAGGCAAAGAGATGAAAGATCAAAACCATAAATGATTTTAGTCTTTCAGTGAATGCCTACTAGAGAGCAGGATAATTTTAAAAGTAAGCACCTCATATTTTATTATTATTTATTAAAAAATGGAGTCTTCAAAACGTCGAAAATTAGACGTTAAGAACAAAGCAAAGATAACTGCTTTTTTTACAAGTACAAGCAATCGTGGTAATAGTTCAAATAGGTAAATATTCATTCATTACTCTAGGCAATACCATTATTGTTTCATTTTTGTTTGTTATTGAAAACAATACTGGGAGATTCGTCAAAGTTAAATAACTGCAATGCTTTAACCTTTAATTAGGCGCATTAAGAAAATCACACAATTAATCGCACGGGGTCTCAAGTGACATTTTAACGTAAACATTTTTCAATTTGAATTTCTCCTGACCCCATGCGACTAATTAAAGGTTAAGGCATATTTCAAATGATACCAAATTATACAAAGGCATTCTCTGTTGCCCAGCTAAGGTCAGCTATTGCTATTTGGGACTATCCGCATAAGCTTGTGGTACCTATTCACTGATCCATAATAAATGTCTGATCAGCAAAGAGAATCCTTTTCTTATGTAAAATATAATACAGTTGTATCGAATTTCTGAATCTCCCAGCTTTTTATTTTAAAATTTCTCTATAAAAATTGTAATCGATTTTACATTATCTCTTTTTAAAATTCTGAACGTCGCAGTACTGAACCCGATGCTCTTTGTGTAATTTCTACCAACCAAAACTCTTTAAATGAATTGGAAAAAGGGAATAAGGATAACGAAATTAATATTTCTGCACCTTCGCACCATACTGAAAATGTTATTTCTCAGAACTTTAGTGAAATGGATGTTTAATTGTTTAAGAACAAGACAATGAGTGCTGCTGAGAAAAAACAGTTTTGGGAAAACGCATGGACACCTGATGTAAATTTCAATTTTCCTGTAAAAAAATGTGGAGGACAAAACAGAAAATTTTCTCATGCATGGATAGGAAAATATAAGTGGTTAGCATACTCGAAGCTAGAAGACAGCGCATACTGCAAAATATGCATCTTGTTTGCTCCATCTGAAGTTGGCATAACATCAAATCAAGCGACGGGTCAGCTCATAAGGAATGGATTTAACAACTGGAAAAAAGCTCTCGAACGCTTTGAACACCATAATGCAGCTCAATACCACAAAGAAGCATGTGTTAAACTGGACGATTTTTTAAAAGTGTCATCTGGAAATGTTCCGAGGATTGATTTGCTGATTAATAAAGTAAAAGCGTCGCAAGCACAAGAGAACAGGGAAAAAATAGTTCCTATTGTAAAAACAGTAATCTTGTGTGGCCGACAAGGCATATCTCTTCGTGGACACAGAGACCGTGGCGAGTTTAATCCTGAAAGTCCCCCTGAACATAATGAAGGTAATTTTAGAGCCTTACTGAGGATGCGGATTGAAGCCGGTGATGAATTACTTAAAAAACATTTTCAATGTGCTAGTAAAAATGCAACCTACATAAGCAGCAACATTCAGAATCAAATTATTGAGGCCTGTGATAAAATCATAAAAAGCAAAATAGGTAAGGAAGTGAATGCTGCCAAATGTTTTTCAGTGCTTGCTGACGAAACATGCGATATTTCTTCAACCGAACAATTTTCCTTGTGTGTCAGGTATGTAAAAAAGTTAAGCACGAATACAAAATCTGCGAGCAGTTTGTTCAGTTCATGCCCCTTAACTCAACCACTGGAAAATCTTTGGCAGACACTATTCTAAAAGGCTTAGAGGAGTGTCACATCGAAACGAGATATTTGCGTGGACAAGGTTATGATGGCGCTGCTGCTATGAGCGGCAAATTTAAAGGTGCTCAAGCCTACATTTCCGCAAAAATACCCTACTGCGCTTTATGTCCACTGCGTTTCTCATTGCTTAAATTTGGCAATAACAAATTCGTGTGCTGTTCCTTCTATTAGAAACTGTTTCGGCACTGTAGAGAAAATTTATGTATTTTTCAACACTCCAAAGAGACAAATTGTGTTGATGGACAAAGTTAGTAGTCTAACACCAGAGAGCCAGAGAAAAAAACTTGAAGAACTGTGTCCAACCAGATGGGTGCAAAGGCACGAGAGCATTTTAACCATGTCTCAACTTCTTCATCCAGCTGCTGAAGCTCTAGAAGAGATAAGCTTGTGGGACGACAAAGACTCGTCGTCTGGTGCTAACCTCCTTCTACATTCGATTCTGCAATCAGAATTTCTTGTCGCACTCGCAGTGGCGGCTTAAGGTGCTCGGGGGCCCGGGGCGGCGACGGCTGAGGGGCCCCCACAAACGGTGCGTACAAAACTAATAACTGAAATTTCCGGTTATGCTTTTTAATTTTTTTAATTTGTATTCCATTGAACAGTAAAGGGACAAATTATTTTGAAACGAATATGTGCTTGAAATTGTATAGAAAGCAATAGAATCCCAGAGAAAAAATGAAAAATGGATAAAAGGATAATCTTACTAATTCTTTCCAAATTTGAAATTCGTCATTTCAAAAAGCCATCTTAAAACTAAAAAAAAAACAGAAAATCTTGTTTCGTTACTACGATCTGGCCATTATTTTAAGCAACCCGAGCAGGAGAATTCGATTGTTTTGCGATCAGTGCATCATTACACTACTCGACAAAAAAAGGGCCAATCGCGTGCATAGATAAAGTGTTTTCTAGACTAACTTTGGCCGCTGAACACGAAACTGAAAATAACAAAATTTTTTTAAGAAGCGTTTTCAAAAATCTTCGTTAAAACCTGTTGTTTCAGTTATTAGCACATATCTCTTGAAAGAATTGTCTGATTAACACGAGCTGTCCGTCATTCAAGAAGAAGATAATACCTTAGCCTTTTTAGTGATATATATATTGTTCAAATCAGATGAGATTTGGGGAAGTTACTGACAAGTAACTTCCCCAAAGGAAAGTTGTAACAAAGTGAATTTTTCGACCCAAAAATCATACATTTTCGAATATTCTTTTTATGGATAAAAAAATGATCTCCCCTAGTTTTAAAATCTAAGATGAAAGATATATTATTATTATACATTTTTTGAGCAAATATATTACTTGAGCAAATATTAAGCCTAACATCAATAGAATTGAAAGAAAAATGACAAAGTTATGATGCAGTGCGTAAAAACACCAACTTTACATTTATTACACTGTGCGAAAAAATTTTGATTTTGCCGAGACCCATCCAAATTTGGATATAGACGTGAAACTAGAGATCATTTATAGTAATCTGGCATAGTCAGTTTTTCATTTTCTGGCCCAAAATCCTTTTTAAAAAACTTACAAATTATAAGGACATACACATTTCAAATTTTTTTTTAAATATATGCGGTTGTGAAATGATGGAAATATGGGTATCAAATGAAAGACATCCTTTTAACTAAATTTTCAATTTTGAAGTTTCAGGACCAAAATATGCCAGGTACGGAAAACATACATGCTTTGGATTTCAGTCTGTAGATTCATACATCTAAATTTTATTCTATTTCAAAGTCCCAGTCTAGAAAACACTTTTATTTTTAGGTGCATTTTTCGCGTCGAGTAGTTTAGAAATGTACAGAAATATTTTATAAAACCCAGTAGCAGTAGCTTACTTACAAGGAGCATAGAATTGCTTTCGTAAAAGAGTCTATCAAAGAAGAAAACCGGATTTCCGGGACGATGTGTTGTTATCCAACCAATAATTATAAAAATAATAATAATAAATGTAAATTTGTTTGACTTCTACAAAGTTTAATGAGGTCAAATATTTAATTGTGTATTTCACACTAGTTTACAAGTGAACTCTAAGATTGCGATATTTAATTTTTAACTTAGAATTTTGTATTTGCATACTTTGCACAAAATTTTAAGTTACAAATTAATTTTAAGTTAAAAATTAAATATTGCAATCTTCGAGGGAACATTTTTTGAAAATTTGCAAACAATTGTTATTTAGAAAGGATGTTTTCTTGCCTTTGTTGAACTGAATTTGTTATTGGAATTTCAAAGTCAATTGTCGATACTGTGTCTCTTTCAATTGATAAAAGTGACAAACAACCTTTCAACAACCATTGTGGAGCGCAAATAGTTTTTTACAAGTTTGAGTTTTAAAAAACTTTAAATTGTTTTATACAAGCTTCTCTCGGGGGCCCCCCGCAGCCCGGGGCCCGGGGCGGTCCGCCCCTCCGCCCCCCCCCCCCGTTAAGCCGCTACTGCGCACTCGTGTCTGCAGAGTATCTTCTAAGCTTCACGTTGATTCTAAGTAAAACTCTCCAAGCCAGTGATATAGACCTTGCATCAGCTGTTGGTCAAGCCGAAAGTGTCATTTCTTTGATTGACAATGTCCGCAGCAACGCAGAAGAGGAATTCGAAAAGTTATTTCAAATTATGAATTCTAAGGCTGCCTTACTAAATACCGAAATAACTCTTCCCAGGTTGGCCAAAAAACAAACTCAACGGAATAACGTTCCTGCAGAAAGTATAGAAGAGTATTATCGAAGATCAATATTTTTGCCTTGGATTGATGCCTTTGCAAGTCATATCCGTGACAGATTTCTGAAGCACAATAATCTATTAAAAACGTTTTCTTGCCTTCTACCATCTGATAACAAACCAATAAATACATGCATGGATGAATTCTCAAGACTCACGAAGTTTTACGAAGATGATCTCGAACAAAACAGCTCTTTTGCTACGCAAGCAGAATTCAAGCTATGGAATGAAGGTATCAAAAAGTGCGGAGGTGAAATGCCGAAGAATGCCATTGATGCTCTAAATATGTGCAACGAGCATCTTTATCCCAATGTGTTTGCTTTGCTCAAAATTTATGCAACGCTTCCAGTGTCAACCAGCTCTGCTGAGCGATCTTTCTCAACTTTAAAAAGAATAAAGTCATACCTCCGGAATACGATGGGAGAAAATCGCCTAAATGGATTAGCAAACTTAAATATTCACAGGGAAATAGAGGTCAGCCCAGAAGAGGTTATTTCAGTTCTCGCGGAAGGGCCTAGGAGGATCAACTTTGTTTTGTAAAAAAATAATAAATACATTTAGACTAAGACATTTAGACTTAGCAATGTAATCATTATTTTCTGTGTTTGTTTTTCTGGGTTTTTGCTATAGATGAATGAAGCATCGGTACGAAAAAGGTTGGTTACAATTACTTCATTAGCGCTGTTTTAAATCTGTATTTGGACTTTTTGAATTAAAAATTTTAATTTTTAAAAATTAACTATTTATAATAATAATTATAACCGATAATACTGTATTTAACTATATTTGAAACGATAACTGTTTCATGCGTGGAGTATGTGTATAACTACTGAAATTCATTTGCATTAGCCCCCCCAGAGAAGTTTTCTGGGTGCGCCACTGAAAGGATCCTTTCTCAAATCCCGAAGGTAACCGACATGGGGGATGGATGTTGAACTCGAATCTGTTCTACTCTCGACCCTAAAAACTCAACTTGTTGTTGAGTTACGCGACAACAGGGCAACAAATATCAATTTTTCTAGGCGGTTTTGGTCGTGACATAAGTTCTGGAGTACTTGAGGGTGATTTCGAATCTGCAAACCGTTTTTTAAATTTAATACGAGTTTTCGGAAAAACGGCCGTATCACTTTTTCGGACTTTCCTTCACAATTTTGACTATAATTTCTAAACCAATAAATCTATTGCCATGATTTTTACTTTGTTGCACTTATAACATCCCATTGTTTGTATTCTTTTAAATATATTTTTGAAATACCTATATAGGGTATTGAGGGAGAAAATTATATATTTTTTCTGCAAATCATGTAACAAGCCATACATGTGTCGGAAATAGATTCATCATGCAATACAACTGAGCCAAAATATTTGGCGCGGTTCATATTCGTAAAATTAGGCTGCCTCAAACTATGCTGTTTTATCGGTGCCATTTCTAGTCTGAAGTACAAACAAAAAAAATTTGAAAGTTCGACAGAAAATAAAAAAAAATTGCATATTTCAAGGCCCTTAAATTTTTAAATAAAT
This sequence comes from Melieria crassipennis, assembly GCA_963668005.1. Lineage (NCBI taxonomy): Eukaryota > Metazoa > Arthropoda > Insecta > Diptera > Ulidiidae > Melieria > Melieria crassipennis. Next base: position 30,031,608 of record OY764963.1, on the reverse strand, counting down.
CGTCGCTGGAATAAAGAAACAGTGTAAGTGCCACATACACTATTATTCGATAATTGCACCATTGGATAGACAATCCTTTAATCTATTAGAAAAATCTTTAGTTTTCTTAAATATCTTTTTGGCTCACCAATTTATTCGCGAAAAACGTATTTGTATAATAATGGTGTAAGTAGTACAATTGTTTACAAATAGTGTATGGTGCACTTACACGATTTTTAAGCAAATCCCAAAGAAATTCTTAAAATATTAAAATAACGTAAAGTATTTTACTTCATTATATTGCTGAAAACTTTTACAGGCAGCTTAAAAATGTGAATATTAAAATAGTGTAACATCGACATACACCAATTCATTTTTCTGAATATGCAAACAAAATTTGAAATGAAATAGTGTATCCATGTTATACACTATTCTATTTCTTTAAATTTTATCAATTCCTTGAAGCCTTCGAACAAACAAAACGGTGTATAAGCGTATACATCATTTCAATTTTTTATATACACTGTTTTAATTTTAAGAATGTATTATACACTGTTTTATAGCGTATAAAAACGAATTAGTTGTAAGGAGTAGAGTCTATATAGTTATACAATTCTTATCAATTTGCTTGTAGATTTCATGTGTGATGAAAAATACCTTCACAATCTCTACTTGATTAGCTTTCACATTGAGTTGTAGGAATTTTTATGTCTTCATACAAAAAAATGTTTCATACAAAAAATGATTTGAATATCTAGTTTGTCTTTTGCTGTGTGTGCATTAAAAGTAAAGATATAAGAAGAATACCCGAGTGTCTTTCAAAAAAGAGGTTTAAAATGGATTTGAATGGTGAATACTGATAATACAAAATTTTTAATACTTATATAATTATGCAATTTATCGTTGGGTTAGTTTAATATTTGTATTATGAATGAATAACTTCATTTCAAGGGGTGAATTCAAGTGCAGAGGAGGAGGTTGTTCTCTATATTATTCCTGAAGACAACTTATCCACTATCAGCGATTTTTCTAACGGCTCCGATGATTTTTACGTACCCGAAACTAGTGCCGATACAAATTCTTCAGTTAATTCTGAAAACTACCAGCACAACTTAAAGTCTATTGGTGATGTTGGTGTTGAAGAAAAAGTTCACACGGGACTTACAAGGAAACGCAAAAATAATTATAAAGATTGGAAACAAAATCAGCGTAAAGCAATGAGGCAAAGTGGGCAAGAGTACGAAACTCGCAGTGGACGCATTATACCGGCAAAAGTGCCAAAAGTGTGGGTTTGTACTTGCAAGTACAAATGCAGTGAATTGTTTTCTGACCAGGATCGTATTGAAATAAATGAAGAATTTTGGAGTTTAGCCGACTATGTCAAACACAGGCTATTTATGAATAATACCATCCTAACCAGACCGTGCAAAAGAATGACAGTGAGCTCTAACAGGCGACAAAATAGTTTTGAGTATAGGCTACGTGAGCAAAAAGTTTGCAAGAAATTTTAACTAAAAACGCTGAATGTGTCTGATGGAGTCCGGAAGTAGACTCAATGCATTCAATCATCGAGGGTGCAAAAAAAAAAGAAATAATAAATTACCCTAAAGAATGGGAAACAATTATGCGGAATGCAAGATGTCAGAATCCATATTTTACAAAAGAGATGGAGTATACTGACTTTTATGATTTAAAAAAACTTCTTGATAGTTTTCCATCAAATTTCAAGAAGGATTCGAGTGGCGAAAAGGTGTCATGGCTTCACATAAAAGTAATTAGGGCTTCCAAGCATGATAGCTCTCAACTTTTCTTTTAAACGGATTGGGAAGCGGATAGTTCAACAGTATACCAGTAAATCCACCAAAGAAGGTTCGAAAAACGTGGACTTCAAAAAACGCCAAGCAAAAAAAAAAAATACTCCTCCTATCTTCCAGTATCCAAAAGCGGGACTTATTAAACCTATGTGCTGAAGGATTGCTGAATAAAGATACTGAATTGTTTTTTGAGAACTTACTGAGACTTCGCAATTGGTAAGAGATTGCTTACCGGAACCAGACATTTTGGAAGATGATGAAAGCGATGGTTAAATTAATTAAATATGTTGAACCAAATCCTATTTTGTCGGCCTCGATAGCTCAGCGGGTAGCGCGCTGGCTTCTCATACCGAGCGCCCCGGGTTCGATTCCTGGCTTGGGCTGGAAAAAACACTCATCTACTTCTGTCGCTATCCACATGAAGGGAATGAGAATTACAAGAATCGCACAAGTGCGCTCTTGGCAGGCAATGGCAAAACCTCCAAGTGTGAAAGAAAAACTGCCCATCGCCGTTCGGATTCGGCGTTAAACTGTATATCCGCTCCCCTCCCTTTCCCCATCCGTTTGAAATGTGTGGTGTATCACATGTTGAAAAAACAGTGTTGCATACGCATTTCAAACGGGTGGAATCTGTGGTATCACAACGGGCCCATTAAGAGGCCTAAGTGTGTCTCATACAGAGGCAGCCACCTCAACCTAACCTAACCTAAATCCTATTTCAATTACTTATTATTTAATTATCTAAATTTACATACTTACCTCATGGTGTAACTTACTTATACCCAACGGGAAACAAAAGGAGCTGCTTTCCCAAGGAGCACAATGTGAGCACTTGTAATATGTTCCCACTACCTGTCTATACACCCTGTTTGTAAAGCATAGCGAAAGAGCGGCAAAGCAAACGAAACAACAGCGGTTCTATTTTAAAAATCCCGTTAGCCAAATTGACACAATTTCAAATTCGGGGAAATGGAACACTCGCGTCACGCGACTTGAGTTCTTCCTTCTGCAGCTTTTCGCTATGCTTAGACAATTTATTCGAGCAGCGACCGGCGAAGCGAGTGGTGTCATATAATAATTTAATAATAATGGCAATAATAATAATAATTACATGGCAAAAAACTCAACGGATCCGGCACCAATCTACATTTTATGTTTACTACATCAAATACTTAATCTAATCTGTCTTGCTTAATTACTTCTTAATCTGCATAACTTTCCTTCTTAAAAACCAAAAAACATTTGTTTTGAAAACACTTGTTAACACACACTTTTCTTAAAAAATTTCAATAAAACGAAAAGATATTGAACATTGGAAATTTTACAGTGTTTGTTTTTAAATAGAAAAGGAAAACTCAAAAGGAGCGCTTATTGCTCCTTGTGTATGAAGTGCTTATAGAGCGCTTTAACCGGAGCACAAGGAGAGCGCTTATCCTTCCTTCCGAGTGCTTCTAAGGGAGCACAAAGGGAGCGCTTCGCTCCAATGACACGCAATGTTAAAATACAAGGAAGGGCATAAGGAACGGGGGAGCGCTCACTGCTGACTAAGGAGCGCTCCCAAAGGGCTCCTCGAGCGCTCGATTTCCCGTTGGGTACTTACCTTATTCTTGTTTATTGTCATACACACACCGACTTACAGTCTGTTTCACAAAACAAATTCGCCTGAATTGTTTACGGTGTATGATAACGGCACCAATAAAACGGTAAATCTTAAAATACATATAAATATTTATTGCGTGGTGTGATAAGTATTTTATTTTTGTGCTTAATTTCGAAATAGGAGCACTTTACAAACCGCTATTGACTGAAGCTCATATCCAAAAGCGACTAGTTTGGGCAAAGGAAAACTTGGATCGGGATTGGAGTAAATTTATATTCACGGATGAGTCGACTTTCGTTGTTTCGAATATCTGGAGGAAAGCTTGGATTGCTAAAGGCCAAAAATTTGTTCAGCGGAGTGTTAACACTAGAATGCCCAAGGTAGTCATTTTGACTACATTGAGGTCTTTAATTGTGAATACAATTTTTTCCATCGCTTTCTAAAAAAAAATCTTCCGTGACTTTTATTAATTTTTAAACATGAATGGAATAAATAAATTAAATATATGGTAAAAAAATTGTTTACCCCAACTTTGCAAAATCTACCTTAACCCTTTCGGTTATTCTATGCCATATGGCATAGTCTCTTTTCAGTGCCTGTTTTAGGTCAAAAAAACTTATGGATACTATATTTTTGTTGTTCCTTAGAATAGTTTGAAGTTTTAGGAAAAATACGAGATTAATAAACTGAATAATTAAGTTGAGAGAAGAGAAGGATACACTTTTTTTAATGGTATATCTTGAGATAGTGAAGGAAGAAGAAGCAGAAAAAATTAGGTAACTTTTTTAAAAAAAATTAAAAAAAATTTGGCTGAAGTAAATGAAGAAATATTCAAATTTTCATTATGCATAAAAAGTTTTATGTTTAAGTAATTATTACAGCCAAAAGGATGTGCTTGCTCTCATAGAAAAACACTCTAAAATACAGGGTCCGAGTATAAAAATTTAAAAATTTCTTATGGAATGTTGCTAATATCGGGTGTTTTTTTTAGAGGCATAGAACTTCGAATTGAAATAAAACACAAGAAAATCGTTTTAATGTCCATCAATTTGGCTTTATTGGAAGGATACTTTTATGCCATTAATGTTTAAATATGATTTCGGGCATGTGGCCGCCGCGGCTGGATCGAATAAAGCCAATTCTACAGGTCCAATTTTCAACCACTTTTTCGAGCATTTGGGGCCGTATGTCGGCAATAACGCCACGAATGTTGGCTTCCAAGTCCCCTAACGTTTCTGGTTTGTTGGCGTAGACGAGCGACTTCACATATCCCCAAAGAAAATAATCCAATGGTGTCAAATCACACGATGTTGGTGGCCAATTGACAGGTCCATTCCGCGAAATTATGCGCTCATCGAATGTTTCCTTCAATAAATCGATTGTGACGTGCGCTGTGTGGCATGTAGCGCCGTCTTGTTGGAACCACAACTCATCCACATTCATGCCATCCAATTCGGGAACAAAATAGTCGGTTATCATGGCTCTATACCGGTCTCCATTAACGGTAACTGACTCCTCTTCTGACTGGGTCCTCTTCAACATTTTGCTCTACAGCGCCAATTGTTTCTTCGGTGCGCACTGTTCGACGTCTCTGCGGATGCGTATTATCACATAGAGTAAACGTAGTGCGAAAACGACCCATGGTTAACCGAATTAATTGCTCTGATGGACGATTATGTCGACCATAGAATGGACGGAGCTTGCGGTAAACTTCGCGAACTGAACCATTATTTTCGAAATAAATTTGCACGATTTGCAAGCGTTGTTCTTTTGTCAACCTGTTCATGATGAAATGGCAAACCAAACTGAACATAAATGACATTAGAGTTGCCAGATTTGACCACAAAATGCCAGTTTTATCTCTATTCGAAAAACAAACCTCTAAAAAAAACACCCGATATAATGTCCATATACACAAAATATCAAACCTTTTTGAAACGGCAATAGTGTCGTTTTTCCAATTACTCGTATATTTTTTACCAATGCGTCCATTTGCTGTAAAATTACATTTTGTTGGTCTAAATGCAAACCATAGCCAAAACGTTATCTCAATTTGAAAAACAAACCTCTAAAAAAAACCCCCTATACATATAATCACATAGAAGCCTAAAACGTAAAATTTAAAATTTTAACTTTCCCCAGTAAAAAGCTGTACCGAAAGGGTTAAATGCCCATAAGTAGTCATTTTGACTACCTATATAACATTTTCAGAAAAAGTGAATTTTTTATTATTTTTTTTACATTTCGAAAATAATTATCATCAGATGCTGTGACGACTCCCAAGTTTTTCATTCCAAAATTCACAAACCCAAATTTTCAATGGCAAATGAAATAATGACAAAATATGATCAAATAACGACAAATCTGAGTATTCTCATTTTGTATCAACACATGAAGAATTTAGTGTGTCCGCTGATTTGAAAAGAGAAGCATGGCTACGAAAAATGTACCGTCAGAAGAAATAATAAAAATTTTGCGAAGTATTTCGGAAGATGCTTCCGAGTGCGGTAGTGATGATGACGCTGAATCTGATGAAGATTATACTGGAGATTGCGTTCTTTCCTGTTCTTCCGATAGCGAGGATGAAGGTTATTATCAAATATAAAGCAAACGCTTTTATAAAAACGGCAAGAAAGTTTAAATAAATCCTTTTTTAAATCAGATTCTACGGTTTGCAAAGCATCAAATACATTAGTGGTGCAATCAAGTACAAATGAGGAAAATAATAGTGCTCCTGTAAAAAGAACGAACCGCATATCCAACATCGTTGAAAATACTGTTTTACTTGGCATTGATGGCTCGAAATGGTCACTTATCACGTCTCGGCAAGCAGTTACAGGTAGACGGGCTCAGCACAACATATTGAAAGAAATTTCTGGGCCAACGGGCTACGCAAAAAGAATCCTTGTTGCTGGTAGTCCTTTGAGTGCATGGTCTTTGTTCATAGATGATTTTATATTGAAACATATGCAAAAGTGTAGGGGAAACTGGGGTACATTTGACACCTTTTTTTTAAACCTATATTTCTCGAAACGTGATTGATTAATTTTAAAAATCAATGCTGCTTTCTCGAAAGTGATTATTAAATTTTGGAAATTTAAAGTTATTTTTTTATACAGAAGATTTTGCTTGTTATAATTTCATATTTTTTTAAAAAAGTCATTTTGTCAAATGTACCCCAGTCAAGGGCAACATTTGACTTTGGGAGGGGAACATTTGACATCTATATTTGTGAAAGAAAATAAAATCGCTTCTGATTAAAAATAAGCAAAATTTCGTTACATATTTATTAATATTCCATTTTACGCGAAGGAAAAACTAAATAATAGATATTTCATTTATAAGTCTCTAGTTAACAAAAAATGAACACAAAAAAATAATAATTTGGATAAAAATAAATTTATTTTACAAAATATTTGGACAAGATAATCTTAAAAATATATATTTTGTACGACAACGTGGAGTTGAAGCCGGATTTTCTCGAATTGGCAGTTTTAACTCGATTTCGCTACGCATAATACTGCCACATCTTCTATGTCAAATGTGCGCCATATGCTTTATTTTACTTGATTTAATTTTCTTACCTAAAATACTTTAATGACCTTTAATTAGCAACATTTTTCGAAGAAATAGAAAATAATGTAAGTAAAATTAGTTTACCACTTTGATATATTTATTAAACTCACTTCACAAATTCCTTACGTATCACTGTCACAAAATAAAAGAAACTCCCGAAAAAAAAGAAAAGCACGTGCTGTTTCGCCGAAATTTGCGCACAAACTGTCAAACTTCATGACGCTTTATGAAATCACGTATTTTATTGTTCCCAATAGAGAAATTTCGTTACTTCCACCGATTTGATTTCAAAACGGCCATAGTCAAATGTGCCCCAAAGTCAAATGTACCCCAGTTTCCCCTACAATAAGTGAAGCTCAAATGCAATCTGGAAATGAGGCATTTTCGCTAAGTATCGAAGAATTAGAAAGATTTATTGGAATTCTGTATGCTCGAGGCGTTGCAGGAAAGAATGGGGTGTGTGTGAAATTTCACGACACTTGCGTTTTGATTTAAAATCAGATCGGTCGGTCCGTTTGCAAACAGACAAATTTGCGTTATTTTCAACAATATGGAATAGGTTTGTTGACAATTGCGTTGCATGCTATAAGCCAGGTGAATATATAACGGTTGACGAACAGCTTTTCCCCAGTAAGGCAAGATGTCCTTTTACATAATACATCGCCTCAAAGCCTGATAAATTTGGGCAGAAATACTGTGAAATCTTGTGAATGGATTTCCTTACATTGGAAAAGATAATTATCGTCCAAATTTGGAGCGCGTTTCGAAACACGTTGTAATGAAATTCATGCAACCATATCTCAACAAAGGAAGAAACGTGACAAGCGATAATTATTTTACGTCGGTAAGTTTCGCTCAAAATTAAAAAGAAATGGGACAAGTCTATTAGGAACTCTAAATAAAATTAGACGAGAAGTACCTAAAGAAATAAAGCAAAGCAAAGATATGTTGTATACTACAAAAGTATACAAATCCGATGATATTATAACTCTAACTGTATATCAGGCAAGGAGAAAAAAACGTGCTTGTACTTAGCACACTTCATACAGACGTTAGCATCATTGACAACGCAAAGAGAACTCCAGAAACCGTAAAAGCCTACAACCAAACTAAGTACGGCGTAGATATAGTTGATCAAATGGCCCGAAAATACAGTGTTTGGACCGGCACTAGGCGTTGGCCAATACATTCTTTCCAAAACACTTTGGACTTAGCGGCTATAAATGCTTGGATATTATATAAGCAAGTTACGTCAGAAAACATTTCTAGGCGGTGTTTCTTACATAAACTATCTGAAGAGCTTATAACAGTTAGTATGAGCTGCAAAACAATTGCTCCCAAATCTATCGAACAATTGTCTGATACGGCCAAATTCTGCCAAGCTAAAGTACAATGCAAAAGGAATACATCTGTTGGCATGTGTATTATTTCCCATAATGCAATATGTCGAGGGAAGGTATAGAGTCAGAAGTTGTGGCACTGAAGAAAATCTTCACTGCATGCCTTGCACTGGCCTATATACCACGCCCTTGGAGGATGGTGGTCATGCTGAGCTTTAGACCTAGAACGGCTGATGGAGTTACGGATACGTAAGGAGTCGCTTAATATACATCCTCTATCTCCATTTCAGCATTCCTACCAAAGTGGGAAATCCTGCGAGTCGGCTCTGCAAAATCTTGTTGGTAGGATTGAGCGAGCCGTCGATAAAAAGGACTACGCGATAGGCATCTTTGTGGATATAGAGGGCGCATTTGATAATGTAATTTTTGACAGTATGTGAAACGCTGCCAGTCGACACGGCGTAGACCGGGCTTTGGTAAATTGGATACGTTCAATACTAGCCCAAAGAATCATGACGGTGCGGGTAGAGAAGGATCTGCTGGTGTCATGTGGCGTAAATAGAGGCTGCCCTCAAGGTGGGGTGCTGTCTTCATTGCTCTGGTGCATGGTGATTGATCCCCTACTTATCACCCTAAATTACTCTGGAGTCTACGTCCATGCATATGCGGACGATGCTGTTGCGTAACCGGCCCTTCCCTTTTCGCAAACATTTATGATTTCGAAACCTTTCCCGCTGCTGAGCTGGATTTCTGTGCCAACGCTTTCAAAGCTGGGCCAAGAACATTGATTAACGGGCGCATCTTCATACATTGTATGCAGGGGCGTAGCCAAGGGGGGGTTTAGGGTGTCAGAACCCCCCCCTTAGCCTATAATTTGTCAACATTTTCAATCACTATGCATCGTATGTACGTTCCCACATTAGCAAAAAGGTCTTTTCATCTTTAAATATTTAAAAGAATATTAACAAAACCCTTTTTTTACCGAAACTAATTTGTTTTTTTAATAGTCACGTTTAGGCTTAATGCAGCGATTTGCATGTTCTAAAAACATGTCTAAAGAGTAGTTTAGTTCGTCGACCGGAATGTCCTTCAGGATGTCGGTACAAGCCTTTTGGATGGTTTCTACGTTCTCAAAACGCTTTTTTCACCGCCAATGCATTCTTTGAAAAGGTGAAATTCGCACGTTGCCACATCATGGGAAAACAAAAAACAGTAAAAACAAGTGTCAATAGATGGGATGGCATCTTCGATAACCCAATGTTCAGTTAAAATGCAATAAATGTATGCTATTGAGATGCTTAACCTTCGCCTTACTAAAGATGATCCCAGGAACTTCCGCCGCTATTTTGAGTAAAACTCACAATAAATATATAATAATTTATAAATTTGTTTCATCCTTCAGTATTTAGTATCTTCCTCTGGCGATAGTTCGTATTTCGAAAAAAGGCTTAACTTTAATGACTTATTTTGAGACTATGGAAAATATTAGAAGATTTCTTTCCAGAGGGTTTTTTGAACACATAATGAGGTACGCAAAAAAAAATGTATCGTGAGTTTTAATCAAAAAGGTAGCGAAAGCGCCTGGGATCAGCCAGATACATTTGTATAAAAAATGACAAAATTCAAGTTTAAACATGAACAAAATTTTCAAAAAATATTGTTTCATGTTATTGAAAATTACCTTAAAATTTGTGCAGATATTAAACATGAATATTAAAAAGATCACCCGGGTGGGTATAGGTAAAGCGAAGGTTAAATCCAATTTCAAGATTTTCAATGAAGATTTTGGCTTATCTTTTATGAATTACCGCCCAGTTTTGATCTACGGTGATCACGGATTCAGTTGGCTCACACTTTGGTTATCATTTATGTTCTGACAATCGTTTTTAAATCGCGTTTACCACTTATGAACTCCACCACGGTAAAAACAATCATCACCATAAACTTGGTCCATCAATTTAAATGCTTCGGTTAAAGTTTAAAAATTTTTAAAACAATAGTTAATATTGGATCTTTGTTCGATGCACATTTTTGTACGATGACACAAACATACTTCCACTTCAGATGCAATAACTTTGCTTCCAGTGTACGAAATTTCATGAAATTTTTACTAAAAATCAGGAAAAAATTTAGTTTTTAATGCATTAAGTCACATAAGCCACAACAAAATGCCTTATTTGGAAAGTGCACTTTACTTTAAAAAACATGTAATACTAAACTGGCAAACAATTTTTTTAAAACCCCCCCATGCCCAAGTTCTGGCTACGCCCCTGATTGTATGTATGTATGTGGGTTTGTGCATCTGTACAGAAGCTCGCCGGCACTTTCAATCACTGCTTAGCTAATTAAATAATTTAAATGGTTGGAGCCAATGTGCAACTGATGTGTGTCCCATTTGCGTGTTTGTGGAGATAAAAGCAAGCGGGGCACAGGAAAGTGGAGCGCTAATAAAATAAAACACGTTCGACAAAAACAATTACAAGTACTTTTGTCGTTGAAAACGGAATTTATTCGAATTAGTAAATGTCCGTCGTTGGTAATGCTGTTCGGTTTTTGCGACACTTGATGCTTGATCCTTCCCGATAACGTACTTCGTCTGATAGTTTTAGATAGAAGAAGAAAACATATCTACACCCATGTAAATTTTATGCAACCTTATCTCTATTGAAAAACTATTGTTTTCAAACTGACAAAAATAACCTCACTTCATATTTTTCGCAATGCGCAGGGACTACGAGTTCCTTATGTAAGTAAGAAAAGTTTGACTTAGTTGAAAAGCCGAACGCTCTGAACAATTACTTGCGACTACACACAAATCAAATACAATAAATAAATAAATAATATCTTTGTTCGCTCAAAGACTGAGGGTGGTAGAACAAACTTCAAGTATTTATAATCACTAACCCAGTAGCGACATATGGACGACATATGAAGAAATGAAAACGCTCCGATTGGTTGGAACTTTTCACACGTACGCCAACGTGAAACCGCAAAGTCTCAAGTGGCCCATAAAAGTTGTCAAAGAAACCACACGTACAGGCGAACAATTCATATTTCACGTACCGATGGGACGCAATAATAAACGTCAGAAATTGTGTGATTAAAACTTTTCCAATTTGCAGTCGCAGCCGAGCAGCAGAATACGAAATTTACGACAGATTAACAAGCCATTAACCGGGATCGCTCTCGGGGCGTAAACAACGCAATCAAAAATCAACATCACGTAACTAACAATAAGATACACGGCGCGCAGTCGCCCCTTTGCGCCCAGCTGCAGCCTTCAGCCGTCAGGCGGCAGCGCGACAAGCTGTGCGACATCGCAGGCCGCGTGCGGCTGCAAGTGAAGGAACGTGTTACAATTTATATTTTACAGGTGATTGGGCGCAGGAAAATTCAAATAAAAGTACACGCAAAACATCTTAGGGGTGTCGGCGGTGACGTTGCCGTCAGCAGACGCCAGTCACCGAGCCAACGAACCGTTGCTGCGAACGCCAACATATTGAGGCGAGCCCACGTGGCGCCCGAGGGCGCGGATGGAGGTGTACGCGAGGCGGAAAGCAGCTGGAAGGCAGAAAAACACGCACATAGACGAGAACACGTGAAAACGCCGAAACGTACGCAAGTAGAGCAACCGTTGCCGGCCTTGTCGCTTTTCAAATGTCAAACGCAAAACTTTGTCATTTCAACTCGAGCTGCCTTCTCCCCCGACCGCGTTGCGCTTTTCGCGGTGTCGATGTCGGCGCTGCGCGAGCGGGAACGGCGGCGGCGTCAGCACAGTAAAAAGTATCCGTATCTGCTGCGTGTATCGCGTATCTGCCATCGCGGGTGGGCGCAGGAATTCGCGTAAGCATAATAAACCCGCAGATTTATTCGCTTTTCCCTTTGCTCAGGTTGGTTTTTTACGCCGGTTTGTATTTGGTATTTTTTGGTCAGCTTTATACTTGTTTCAGTGAGGCAAACAATTCCCAGCCGTGTTTGCTTGCTGGCTGATTTTGTCGCAGTGATACTCGCTGTCGTTTGTGGGATTTTCAGTTACAGCGCGGCTGAAAAACAGCAACTTTGCGCAACGTGATGCCGCAATTAAGACTTGCGCCGACACGGACATATTTTCCGTGTTGGCTCAAGCGTCCCCAACCCGCCTTTCGTCGTTTCGCTGTTTAAATTTCACGTGCGAATTCTTATCGCGACACCCTGTTGGTGTCGCCACTAGACAAATGCGTTTTGGCTTGTTTTGCTGCGAACGCGATTCGCCGCTTCCCATTGTTTTGATATATGGATCCCCACGGTGCTGTTGGTGGTGAAAGTTCCAAAAGTTGCGTTGCAATTTGAATTTTTAGATTTTTATGTATTTTATAACAGTCGCATGATGGGTTTGCGAAAATAAAAACACGCGTAAAACATTTTAGATATATTTATGTACAGGTGAATGGTCTAGGGATATTTTTTCGGAGGGAGTTTAAACTCAGTAAACGTAGTTTGCTTGAACTTCGTTTAAATTTGAACTCAGCTTAAACGACAAAGCAGGGTTTCAGTGCTGGGTAATAAGGTGTTAACGGCGCCATTTTATTCTTTGGCACTTTGGCCTCTATTTTGTTCTTTGCTACTGTGTTCTCTATTTTTAAACCTAAGCAATATATAAATATTAATGTCAGCTGAGAAACAATTAACATTCACAGTTCGAAAATAAAAACGAAACGAAACTACACACAAATTATTCACGACAACAGACATATCACCGACAATCACAAGCCTTTTATTTTTACAATCATTTGAGCAATTCTTAGCCCAATTTTATTCACATTGAAACAAACATATTTGTTGTTTAATAAAACGAAAATATATGCACATTAATACCGTTTGTATCATAACTTCCTTGCTGATAATGAAAAAATGCAAAAAATTGGTAGACAAATCCATTGCATGTATTTAAATAATGTCCTGAACCGAAATTCCGAAATGTTCGATACGAAGGGCCAAATAAGAATTTACATAAAAAGGCACTTCTACAAGCGTTAAGAAATGATAGCACCACTTACAATATTTTATTTTTCAAGGCCTTTGACTTTTTTGTCAAACTTCTATTGTAAAAACTAATTGATAAAAACATGCTTAACGCAATGAACAGAAAGGAGGAATTGAAACAAGTGGAAAAAGCCGTCATAAGCACTCTTAAAGACGAAGGTCTAACAAACCGCGAAATTGGACGTGGGATTGGCCTTTGCAACACGGTGATTGGCAAATTGTTACGGTATGAAGAGCTCTTTCAGGAACATCTTCTCCCATATATCGACAAGTTTCCCGCCGTGGATTTTACGTTCAAGCAGGATAGCAAAGCAGTGCACGCATCGAGAAGTACAAGAGAATGGTTATAATCGCGTGATATTCCTATCCTCGAATGGCCAGCAAGATCGCCGGACCTGAACTCAATAGAGAACTTATGGGGCCTTATAGCATGGCAAGTTTACGACGATTTTCGGCAGTTCGAGGATGTGGAAATGGTTCAAGTCTGGGAAGAATTAACTCTGCCAATTCCGGCAGACTATTTTACGTGACCGCAATTCATTGCCAATTTCAATATAGTTCCAAGTATGCAAATTGTGAACAGGACTCCGACAAGTTATAAGGAGTTGATGTTGACTGGAATGCTGTTATCGAGGAAGAAACTGACTTTGCATTAATCAGTCATAATTCGTATGAATCTTCCAATACAAATCAGAATGTAGATGATGGTGATTTTGATTTTACAATTCAAGTGTTAGTTGCGAAGAAATTAACAGGACGTCAGAAAATGCACTAACTTATTTTGCGGGTTATGTAATTTACAAACTACTCAAGAACAAGTCAACAAAAGAGTGCCAAAAATGTTTGCAGGTACTAGAAGATGAGAAGCTCGTGTTGGATTCCAACAAGGATGGCTAATCAAATTTAAAAACTATAGTGATTTATCTGATTTTGGTTCTCTCAAAGCTCCGACACAATTTTTTTTCGAAACTGCACTCTTAAATGAACATTTTTAACGATTTTTTATATCAAAGCCTCATGAAAAAAATATTAAAGAGAAAATTATGAAATCTTCAGAAATGCAACTGGTAGATTGTCGACAGTGATTGTTATAAGCACCGAAAAAATATTATTGACTTCTCACTACTTGTGTTATTAAGAAAAAATTGCAAATGGCATATGGACAAAATAAAACATATTTCTGGCTAAAAGACAGTAAATTAGTTTTTATTACACTAAGCAACAGTTAAAAATTTTATCATTTTTTTCTTTTTATCATTGCCCTCAAAAACCAATTAAAACAATGCACTAATCAAGACCATTTAAGGGGGAAAGCCACTGTGACGGGTAAAAAAAACAACAAAATTTCAAGTCATAATCAGTGTTGCCAATCTAGCTTTTTTGCGGCTAAATCTAGCCTTTTCTTTTGTCATCTAGCCGCACAATTCGCGAGTTAGCCGCTAGCCTTTTTCCTAGCCTTTTTTTTAATTTCTCATGGCCTTTTCTAGCCTTTTTCTATAATCCAAAAAACCATAATAGAATAATTAAAAATCATCATAAAAAATCTTACAAAGCAAATGCTTTTCAACACTGTTTCTGAAATTTGACAGAACTTTCATGACATGTCACAATTTTGAAATTACCGACGATATTATTAAAATATCTGAAAACGGTGCTGCATATAGGGATTCTTTCCTTTCTAATCAAAAATAAGATAAAATTATCAGCTAAATACAAATTATTTTTAGCAGTCATTAGAGCTATACAAAGTTATGCTGCGGAAGTCTAGGGCTTTGAGTTGTTTGAATTGATGGATAAAATTCAATTTTATTTCTTAAAGAAAATTTTACATCTACCAACAAACACACCCTCTTATTGTTTTATGTTAGAAACAGACATACCAAACTGTCATCTGTATACTTTACGGCTTCATCTTAAATATATTTCTAAAACTCTATTTGAGTACGACGATAGCAGATTGCCACACAAACTTTCAAAAATTATTATAGAGAGAAAGATCTTTTGGGTAAAATCAATGCAAATTTTAGGAAAAAAATTAAATATTAGTTGGAATTATGACGTTTTAAATAGAAGAAGTTGGAATGAAAACATTGACACATTGTTATCCGTTCTGAACTCGACAAATAGACAAAAATCTTGGGAAAGGGCTCTTAAAAGTTCACGTATATATAAAGACTTAGATCATAACATCGGTAAAAGCTACTTGAATGACAATCTTGGAAAATATAGAATAATGTGGATTTTGAAGGCCAGATGCGATTTGATACTTCTTGGGGGTCACAGAAATCTAAACTGCAGTCTTTGTAATTTGAACGAGTTAGAAAATATAACACATTTTCTGGGTAGGTGTCCAATTTTGAAAAGAATCAGATATAGATATTTTGGAAAGTTCTTTTTAACTCAAGACGAAATTGTAAACAAGCTAAATGGAATTGGCGTAGGTGGATGGGATTGTCTTGTTTTGTATGTCATTGATGCTTTAAAATATAGGAGCTTAATTGTAAATGAATAATGTTAATATGTATGTATATCTTTATGTTAGAGTAATGTATTTTCTTTTTTTTCCGACAGACGACTTAAAAGTCATTGTCGTAAATTCTTTATTATAACTGTTATATATTGTTAATCCATAATCATTTCTGTAATATTTATTAAACAATTGAATAAAGAATATATCTATCTATCTATCTATCTATAGGGATTCTGATGACGAGGAAGTTTACTTTGAGTTGTAAGGAAGAAACTGTTTTTGTAATACTATGTAACTAAGAGTCAAAACCAAAAAACGAAAGTAAAATCGTTCAATTCACGGAACGGCATTGTTACCAAGCGTTTTATATTCTCTTTAGATTAACAACGCTGATTAACAATTTTGCCATTGCAGTTCAATAAATGCAATTTGATCTGAAGAGAAGTCAAACTATTCTTTTTTATAATACTAGACAAAATATTTGGTTTCATAACTTCAACTTGTTTCCTCCAGAAATTGGTTTTTTTTTTCATTCTTAAAAAAACAACACCAAATCGTTTTGGAAAATCGATATTTGAGCAATAAAGTTTCTTAGTTGGAGTGTATGCATTGTAAATGTGTATGAATTGCATAGTATAATAAACAAGTAGTCTAACCTGAGAGAGTATTTCTATTTTGTTTACTCATATAATAATACTGCAAAATGCAAAACAAATTATATGAACTTTTTATTATTGGTATCGCATTTACTACGATTATGTTCAAATCAAAATGCGATTATGTTTTCTGTTGACGAATTTTGTACATCAAAAATGAAATATTGTGAAAGAAATTTCAAAAAATTTGTACTCAAAAGAGGGGAGAGTTCAGGTTAGACTACTTTATAACACTTCGTTCAATAATGTGTGTGACTGACACATAGATGGCGGCACTAATACTAAATCAATATTTTTTTTCGAAATTGTAAACCTTTTTAGGCTTACTGTCAAAATTATATGTCAATCCGACCATTAGTTTACAAGTTACAGTGCTTTAAGTGACACTACTTTTGAGTTTTCAAAAATAATGAATTCAAAGCAATTCCGTGTGCTGATTTATCATTGTTTTTTAATGAAAAAAAATACTGCTCAATGCCAGGAATGGCTTGAAAAACATTATTCGGACTCTGCTCCATCAAAAAGAACCATTCGTAAGTGGTTTGCTAAATTCCGTACAGGCCATATGAGCACCGAAGACGATGAACGCAGTGGACGTCCAAAAGAGGCTGTTACGGACGAAAACATCAAAAAAATCCACAAAATGATTTTGGAAGATCGTAAATTGAGGTTGATTTGTATAGCTGACTCTCTAAAGATATCAAAGGAACGTGTTGGACATATCGTTCATGAATATTTGGGTATGCGAAAGCTATGTGCAAAGTGGGTGCCGCGCGAGCTCACAATCGACCAAAACCAGAACGTGTCGATGCTTCGGAGCAAAAAAAAAAATGGTACTGAAAAGTTGGAAGATCGCTATAATCGGTGTATCGCCCTCGATGGCAACTATGTTGATGAATAAAAACGAATTTTGGCAAAAAATGTGTTTTAATTAGTTAGTCACACACATTATTGAACGAAGTGTTAATTATACTACATATGTATGAATTGAAATTTTGTGAATTGTTATTGAAATGCAATCTTTTTTGTTATTGTAATATATTTATGTATCTAAAATAAGTTTGAATGTACGTTTTTGATGTTGATTTTATGTAGCACCAGCAGTACGATATGTATGTGCATTAAAATGTTTTAAATAAAAGTTAATATAAAAAATTAGCCTTTTTTCTAGCCTTTTTTTTTAAATCGACAAGCCTTTTCTAGCCCTTTCTTTTTGGTCATCTAGCCGCTTCCGCAAAAATATTCTGGCAACACTGGTCATAATTTCAAAAATTGACTAAGTTACAACGTATTTAGTGAGAGCAAGTAGGCCGACTGTTTGCTTGACCTTCCGATCACAGCGAAGTTAGACAGATGTTCAGTTACTCTAGAAGTTTCGTAGTGAACGCACGTCGTTTCTCTGATTTTTGCTTTTATCCATTTTCAAAAATATCTTGTTTTATTACGAAATGGATTGTAAAAGTGATAAAAAAAAGCATAAAATGAGACCTTCCAGAAATGGAAGAAAATATAATCGACCGCGTAATAGATATGAAAAAGGTGAAAACATACGTCCCAAAAGGTGCTTCCAAACGCAAAATTTCTCAAGACTCTGAATATGATGTCCATCCTACTATAAGTTATAGAATTTTGAACTTTTTTAGTGTTTTTACAATGCTCAGTGATCATGTATCATGTAAAAAATGCGGTGGAGACATAAACTTTACTGAACAAAGTGTGAGAGGATTAGGTTTCAAGCTTGTTGTGAACTGTGGAAAGTGCGATCAAGTGGTAATTGATTCATGCCGTCTTATTAATAATGCGTACGAAATAAATCGGCGTTTTATCTTCGCAATGAGGCTTATTGGTATTGGGTTAGTGAGTGCGGAAAGATTTTGTGCCTTCATGGATTTACCAAGGCCTATGTTTCATAGTTTTTATGATAGAGTAGTCAAACAGATCAGAGATACAGCAAAAACTTGTTGTAATATGGTTGTAAGCAACGCTGTAAAAGAGGAAGTGGAAGAAACTTCAAAACATTTTAAGTCCAAAATTATTCCTGGGATCTCGGTATCTGGAGATGGAAGTTGGAAGAAGCGAGGATTTAAATCATCCTTCGGTATTTGTTCTCTTATTGGCTACTACTCTGGAAAAATTGTGGATGTTGTCATGAAATCGAGCTTCTGTAAATCATGTGCACAAATGAATCTGAAAAAAGATACTGTTGAATATGACACTTGGCAACAAAAACATTCAGAAGTGTGCACAATAAACCATACTACTTCTTCGGGTCAAATGGAGGTGGAAGGAATGAAAGAAATGTTTCTAAGATCTGAATCTTTACATAACGTCAAATATATTTATTATATTGGGGATGGTGACACAAAGACCTATACAAATATTTGTGATGCTAAACCTTATGGAAATGTGGAGGTAATTAAAAAAGAATGTATCAACCATGTACAGAAAAGAATGGGCAGCCGGCTGAGAGCAATTAAAAATCAGCGAACAAAGGAAGGAAAAACTTTAGGGGGAAAGGTAGATTAACCGATAAGTTGATTAATGAATTGACGCTATACTATGGATTAGCAATACGTCGTAATGTTACAAATATTGACGACATGTATAATGGTATTTGGCAAACGTTATATCATAAATTCTCCTCACCCGAAAATCCCCATCATTTTCTATGCCCAGAAGGACCTGATTCTTGGTGTAACTTCCAAAAAGCTGTTTCGACAAATGCCTTGGACTCATTTGTTGACAAACCATCAATTCCGGAAGATATTGCGGAAGTATTATTGCCGATTTATGAAGATCTTTCAGACGTTGAATTATTAGAAAGATGCGTAGGTGGATTTACCCAAAATAACAATGAAAGTTTCAATGCTTTAGTGTGGTAGATCGCCCCAAAGTCAAATTCAAGTTCTGCGGTTATTGTTGAAATAGCTCTGTATCTCTCAACAATAATATTTAATGAAGGGTCATTGGCAAGCTTACAATTAATGGACTTGCTCGGCATCAAAGTTGGACCGACACTCTATAGTTACTGCGCTGACCGTGACTCTACCCGGATTAAAGCTCGAATCGCATCGAACAAATTGATAAAAAAATAAAAAAATCCATCAAGACCCCTGGAGATGAAGAGGAAGAACCGTCATATGGTCCAGGACTCGATAGTTTAATATAGGTATGAAAATTTTAAAAGATACATGATTTCATTACGAGAGAAATGGACTCAAAACTTTAAACGCGTTTTTCTCGAAACGACTTTTTTTGAACTGGCGGCATCAATAACTCGAACAATTATGAACCGATTTCTAATTTTTTGTTTTGTTCGTCTTAGTAGTGGTTAAAATTTGGAAAATGTTGTTTTTTACTATTTTTTAAACTGTCTCAAAACCAAAAAAACAAGGTCGAAAACATGGAAATATTTTCAGTCGATATAGTCGAAGATAGCTACATTCATACAGATTACAATAAAATTTTATTTTATTTTTTCTGAGTACGGGTTTTTGAGAAATCGATGCCGCCATGGAGGGGGAATTTTTTTTCAAGCGCTACGGGATCATCTCTATTGTTTAAACTATTTAATATTTTTTAATAAAAATTTGTGGAAATATTATTAGATGTCTGCTTAATAAAATAAAAAAAACCCGATCCTATATTTACTCGGTCAAAAAAAATGTTTAAAATCACTAATTTTTTGACCCGTCACAGTGGCTTTCCCCCTTAACCCTTTAACTGTTTATGTCGAGTATACTCGACAGAGCGACACGAAAAATTTACGCATAATGTCGAGTATACTCGTCGTGAAGAAAAAAAAAATCGCATTCGTATTAATATTCAACGAATCAACTGTAATTTGTTTTCTCTGAGAAAGGGCAAATAAAGATCTTATAAAAAATGTACATTTTACACAATAGCTTGTCTTAAGCTAAAATAACAAATTCGGGGGAAGTACGATTACAAAACGGGTTTTTGCAAATAAAAACGTATTTCGTATGCGTTTCTCAGTTGATTGTGCGTTATAATAGTTAAAAACTATCATTGCCCTTAATTTAAATTTTTAGTTTTGTATTTTAGATTTCTTGAAATTCATTTGTTCTTTTATTGCTTTTGTTTTCATTTCTATAGGGTGGTCCACATAAGATTTTCAATTTGAACTACGCTTTATTTCGAGAATGACAGTCCAAATGTCATTTAATTTGTGTTCGTAATTTAGTTAAAAGTTTGACATTTACGAAATGGGATGCTATACGCTTGAACAAAATTGGGAAATGTTGAGAACTTACTTCCAAAAAAAATTCCGTGAAATTCGACCCGGAACAATCGAAAAAGTATTTGAAAATTGGGTTGACCGAATGGCGTACTGTAGGGCCAGTCGTGGCAGACATATGAACGACATCGTTTTTCATTCTTAAATAACAAAGTCCAAGCTTTGTAATAAAACAGGAATTGTCAAAAAATATTCGTTCGTTTTTTTTTTTTTATAATGGATTCAAATTGAAAATCTTAATAACGAATAAATATATATATTTTCTAAAAAACCAACACGCAACGTTTGATTTTTAGTCATAATTGCATACATTTACGGGCAGAAACATTTTACTCTGTTTATGTCGAGTATACTCGTCTTCGCTGGAAAATAATTAAGCAGGCAGAAAAAGTTTTTCGAAACAAAATTAAACAGTTAAGAACTAGATACCTAATAAATATATCAATACACTTCTTTTCACAGGACGTATAAAAAATGAATATATTGTTATGAAAATGAGTTCTTTAATCTCTGGATTGTCCTTGAAAATAAAACCACTTCAATTATTCAGCGCAAACGCAGTCAAAAAACAGCAATCACTTTATTTACAAATTTTCACTTTGCTTATCTTTACACTTGCTACTACTTATTGGACTATTGCATGTTTCCCCTTTACTTGCTCAAATCAGACTCACCCTCTGCGCTGTATGCGGCTGCCTCTTATACTTGTCTGATTATCGCGCCGATTGTTCTCGCATATTCCAGTTGGACTATCTCTCGACCGTTCTTGCACATCCCATTACCATCGCGAGCCATCCTTGCCATATCGAATTTATAGCAAGTCTACCGTACTCTAAAGTGCGTGCCTAAAAGTATGCCATGACAAAAAGTATGTATGGCAGAGTGCCTCATCGTTAAAATACCCCCATACCTCGCTTTACGGCTAAGATACGTTCCACGAAACTTGGCCGCAAAGCGAAAAGCCGTATAAGGAATCAATTATTCTAATAAAAATGTATACAAATTCAATGGGATCGGTTCCAAATTTGTTATATCTGTAACATGGTTTATCGTTCAAAATGCATTTAATCTTTTTATTTCATTTAAATCAAAAATACATACATATATAACAATTACATACATTTGTACATAAAATAATAACAGACGCCAAAAACCAACAATGATACAACTTCATGTTACATAAAATGTGTGTATGTATATATAAATAGGTTAGGTTAGTGTGGTGGAAAAGTCCTTGGTTTGTGTGTGTTGATAGTGTGAGTGGTCTATTGTTGGCGGACCTCGCCTCAAAGTGTATGGCTGTGTTGGAGCCTCAGTGAGCTTGCTGCAGAATAGAACACACGAGTTGTCTTTTGCACAAAAGCTGATTTATTTCCGTAAAACAAGGTCTTATATACTAAAAAGATATAACTGTTATATTACTGAGCATTTCCAATGCTCCGCCCAAATTTCCAGTAGTTCTCATCGCGCCAATCACAACGCGGGTCAAATCTGACAACGCGGCACTTTCCCAAAGTGGGCCAGCGCTCTGCGTTGACCTGCGGTAGGTCGGGTCGAGTTACATGCGCGATCGGTGCGAGTGCCCACACATGTGTCGCTTGTGCAAGTGCAGGCCACTTGTGCATGCGACACTTGACACTTGCAAGTGTAAGCAAAGTGGCGCGCACCGCTCGATGCACGTCGGTCTCACCGATTGGCTTGTGCGCTATAGTGTTGGCATTAGTGGTCACGCGGTACCACTACATTAGGTTAAATATATAAATACATAATTTTTTTTAAAATGGCTTTAATCTGAAGATGATGAAAAAAGGTAACCTGCAGATCACTGTCGTCATCATTTTTCGCTGGTAAGGATGGGCCTGGCTTGAAAAAATTGTCCAACGATCGAAAAAAAGTTTTTTTTGCCGTTATAGCGAAACATTTTAGGCCGTAAATCGAAAACGTGCCTTAATTGAAGAGGGCCGTTATAGCGAAATGCCGTATAAAGAGCGGCCGTATAGCGAGGTATGGGTGTATTATTCATGGTTTTGCCAACATATGACGAAGACGGCATATAAGGCAAAAACATAGTGGAACGGCGAGGAAAGCGGGGAGCACAGCGAGAAACGAGTCACACAAACATAGTAAGCGGCGCTGCAAGAGTCATCAAAACAATACTTTTGTGAACTTTGAAAATTTGGTATCTTTTAAAAGGAACCAAATAAAAGAAGAATAATTGAAAGACCATAATTTTTAATTAATTGACTGGCACGACAGCCCGCTTACGCGAGACTAAGGCCTAGCTTCCCGCAACCACCCGTGTTGTGCGTGTGAATTTGTACGCGGGTGGAAGGGACCTACAGTTTTTATGCCGGTTCTGAACGGCAGGTTGGGAGCTTTTTCATAAGCAATTTTTACTCTCAGAGGTTTGCCCTTTCCAGCTGAGAGGACAGCCACCGAAAGAGAAAACGAGTTTTCCCGTTATTTTTTTAGGTGTTATTACAGGCAGTATTTGAACCTGGGGTTGCTGCCTTCGACTTGCGGTCCAACGTACTAACCAACTGAGCCACGGCGGCTGCTCGAAAGAAGACCATTGTCCACCTAATAAATAAAGAAAGGAAGGTTCATGGAGAATTCCATCATTCATATAGCCATCTTCGCGAAAGTCCTGAAAGGTTTCAGGCGTATTTTCGAATATTTCATACATCAAAACTATCAATCTAATAGTATATATAAATGGAACCAATCGTCGGACGAATGTTTCGCAACGAACGCACGCTGTCAAAATCAGTGATAACGTGATTGGAAACTGAGAGGATTGACGAAATTTTGCCGTTTTTTTTTGGTCACACGAACACAATCCGTGTGGGTCTGATGTTTGGCAAAATCAACCTTAGGGTCTGATGTTATCGGTGTATTAGTGTGTATTAGTGTATGTATTGTGGTCGAGCGTTCTCAGTTTCACATCATGTTATCATTGGTCAAAAAAAAAACAAATAGCATCTTATGTGCCCACAACGACGACGACTGCGACGATAGAACAAATTCTAATTTTATCGCAGTCGTCGGACGAAACAATCAGCTGGCAGCTGTCACTGGTAAAATTAAACAAAATAAATAACGAACAAATAAAACGGGTTTTGGAATTTTGTTTTATTGTCTGATTTGAAGATGGACAAAACAGAAAAATTAATAGAAGTTCGTTTTAATGATTGCCTTCTCGACTCGTCCTTGCACGATTACAAAAATTTGACCAAAAAGAGCGATATTTGGAAGCGTATCACCGGTGCCGTCGAGTGAGTCGGGTGAGAAAATTGTTTTATGCAGTTGTGCAACATTATAATTTTTGTTTTGCAGAGATGAGTGCAGAAAATGGTGGCGAGGTCCGCACGACACATACAGAAGGAGAAGGCACGCCGAGAACGTAGCGTCCGGCAGCGGTGCACCGAACCCAGGAAAGCGCTGGAAATACATGAATAGAGTTGTTCCTGGATAACTTCAGGCATAGTAGGGCGTCAGTATTGCGCATTGCACTGGTGTTTGTAACGATTTTAATTTATCTTCCAAATCTCTTATAGCACCGTGGGAAGCATCGAGGAGGTTGTGGTTGAGGTTTTGCTCGATTGCTCAACACTGTGCGTATTTTCACGACGACTGACGTAACGACGTCGTTTTTCGTTGCGAAACATTCGAAAACGTTTTGATTCGGTTGAAAGCATAATCAGTGTGACCGCAGCCTTGTGAAAAAATGTAGCACAGAAGAGACAGTTTCCAGCTGCGGCATCTCCAGATCGAGTAATTGGGAATTTGCGCAGCTCCTTCCGGTCTCGCAGGGACTTCCACTTATTTTAAACGATGTCTCCTTACACAATAGTACGCGCAATTATGCGCTGTGCGGCTGTAAAAAGAAAACAAATTTACAGCTACATGGTGCATTAGCGACGCCTGCAAGGGGAAGCGGACAATTGCGAAAAAAACAGCGCACCAAAATTGATCTAGCGAGGTCCCCAACCATTCTGCTGTAACCTCCTCACACAACAGATGGCGCTACGAGCGGTAACTCGAAATAACGGAGGCGACGTTCCTGAGCGGCGTCCCATCACTTAGAACTACCTGCGGCAGGCCAAACCCTATCCTGGCAGAACAACACAACCGATTAACTTAACCAACACAGGCTGTCTTGTGGCGCCCTATGCTCCAGAGAGGAGTAAACAAGGAACAAAACAAAAACTTAAGCCTAAAGGAGTATTAAATTGGTCACAAAAGTAGTGGGGGAGAAAGTTGGTCGTGAGTGTATGCATGTTTTTTTGTTTTCTGGCGAAGGTGGAAAATCTTCGGAAGATACCGGAACTCCAGTTCGTCGGCATGCCGGATTCCTACCGACTAAAAACCACCCCCCACTATCTCCCCCTGCAGAACCGCCTTCCAGCATCTCTTCACAGGGGAGACATAGCCTTATCCTGGCTGTTCTACAACAAGACACAGTTGAAAACGATGTGCTCAGCGTCTTCAATTGACCCGCTGCAGAAGTCGCAGAAGGGGTTCTGCTCATACCCCCACCTATGTAGGTATGCCTTAAAGCAGCCATGGTCTGTCATTATCTGCGTGAGATAGTGGTCCACCACCCCGTGCACACGGCCCATCCACTTGCGGGAATCGCTTATTAGGGCGAACGTCCACATTCCCTTGCGGGACTCGTTCCATCGATGTTGCCACTTCTGTAGGGTCAGCTCCCGATACGTCTTCCTTTGCTGCGGAGCATATTTCTCTTCGTACTTAGCGCGTGCCTTTTCCGCCAAGATGTCTAGCGGGACCATCGCTGCCACCACGCAGGCGGCGTCATATGACGTCGTTCCGAATGCGCAGCTCACCCTGATTGCGCTGATGCGGTACACCGATTCTATGTGGCTCCGGGACGACTTGACCCTCATCGCCAGAGCCCATATTTGTGACGCGTACAGCATTGTGGCGGCTGCTAAATTAGCAACAGCCGTCTCGGCTGCTTCGGGCCGCCAATATTTGGCATAAGCCACGATAGTACGGCCACTGTCTTCGATGCCTTATTGCCAACGTACTTCAAGTGGTGTTTGAAGCTAAGCCTTGCATCTAACATGACTGCTAGGTATCTGATCGCTGGTTTGGAGTGCACGGTAACGCCGCCAACCTGGATATGCGCTGTCCCTACTGACTTCCTACTGGATATTAGGAGTGCCTCCGTCTTCTGTTCCGCGAACTGCAGTCCAACCGAGGACAGCCCGCCCGTCCTGTACCCGTTTGACGGTGCTGCAGGTCGCCTCGACATCGCTAAGGAACTTTCTAGTTACCACCTCTGCAATGTCATCCGCAAAGCCCACAATTTTGGCGTTTCTTGATACCGAAAGCCACAGCACCCCGTCGTACATCACGTTGCACAGCGTCGGGCCAAGTACCGATTCCTGTGGAACACCCCCGGTGACTATATGTCGCTGTGTGTGTGTGTGGGAGATGAGCCGTCGTCGGCGGTCTTAACACATTTAATATTACTTATTCCCTTAATTTTGAATTTTTATTTAATTTAATCAACATAATTATTTTTAGGGATTCAGAAGACAAATTAAATCGTAGGTCCGTTAACACTAATTTAAGTGCAGAAAATCCTCTTTCAACACTTACTTGAGTAGCGGGCACGCTGTTTATAACCTTTGCCAATTGGTACAGGTGAGGAAGTGCATATTTTCTTTCTTCCCAATACTCCATTATATCGATATCTATACCAATTGGCTTGAGATTGCAATGCGTAATTTCTGTTATTGCCTTTTTCAAGCAGTCGTCTTCCTTATCTGATTCGTCGTTTGAAGTAACTTCTCTATTGTTTAAGAAAGAACTCAGTAACGAAGAAGTATTTTCAGATACGTCGATTTGACAGTCAGGTGTTGCGCTGTCCACATCTGTTAATTTTTGTCTTTTGTCTTTCTGTTAATTTTTGTCCGTCTTTCGTTTCTGCAAAGCAACGTGTTCACACTAATTAACCCTCCGCTGTGAGGTGAAACATTTAAGGGAAATCGAATTTTGTGTTTTTGGCTTTAACTACAATTTAGGGTCAATCGCACCTGAATTTTACTTACTTTTTGTGTGACCATATGAATTTGTCGAATGTGCCGTTTTAAATGGTTTCTAACCATCATTAACTGAATGGGGTCTTTGGCCAAGATCTTTCGCAGTCGAGGGTCCAAATATATCGCCGAAACAATATTTTAATTTTCTAATAAAATGCTTTCCCTTTTTTCTAAAAATTCCGCAAGCAAACTGCTTTTATCACTTTGCATTGCCTTTATCGTCAATTTTATTTCGAGCCAAAGTTTGTAAAAGTCGCTAAAGTGCAGCTGCTCTTCTTGAAGCTTTTGCGTAGCAACGTAAACAGGTTCTAATACCTTTAAGAGTGGACTTATCTCATTCCATTCAATTGACTCAAAAGTAACATCTTCAAAATGCTCTTCGCAGAAAGATTTTAAATTGACCAACGTCTTCAGCATGGTGTATGTGGAATTCCACCGTGTTGATACGTTAGTTCAAAATTATCACCATTAGAACTTGATGAAGTATGTATATAGGTGTCCTTTTTACATGAAATATTTGTGCAAGTAACAGCATCCCGCTGTCACCTTTGTAGCTTTCTGTGGACTTAGGCTAATAGCCTTCTGTAAAACCCCAAATTTTGTGGCAAGTATGCCAAAAGAACACTCAACCACAGATCTAGCTGTGGATAATCGACGGTTATATAATTGTTCTTCTTTTGTAGCTGTTTTTTGTGGATATGGTATCATAAGATTCGTGCTTAAAGCGAAGGCTTCGTCTCCTATAAAGACATATGGATATTCTTCGACTGTGTTAGGTAGAGCTGACGGTGGTGGAAAATTCAAACGACCCTGTTGCAAATGTTCCCAAAACTTTGTATAAAATAGAACACCACCATCTGATACACGTCCATTGCATCCGATGTCAATCATAATGAACTCTTTTTTAGCATTGGCAATTGCCATAAGGACGATACTGAAGGTCCCTTTTTAGTTATAGTACAAGGATCCTGAACCAGGTGGATGCCTTATTTTAATATGCTTCCCGTCAATTGCGCCGACGCAGTTGTAAAAATTGTGGAGTCTTTGAAAATCATCAGCTACACTTTTCCATTCATCTGTTGTAGTTGGCATTTAAAAAATAAAAAAATTATTACACTCCAACAAATTGAAACTTTTTTTTTGCAACAGAGTAACCATGGTATAATTCTGAAAGGGCACGTTGTTGTTGATCAGTACAACGTCCCCTTTCAGAATTATACCATGGTTACTCTGTTGCAAAAGAACTTTTGGACAGTGTTTTATTAGATTATTATTAGATTCTTTGTAAGATTATTTATATTTATTATTAATAATTCTTATATTTTCAGGGCGTGGTTTCTGAATATGAGGGTGATTCGGTAGAAACTGGTGCAAGAAGCCGTTCTCTGGAAGAATTAGACGACTCATATTTTTCATCTGTTAGCGTTATACCTCCAAAAAAAAACAAAAAAAAGATGGCTCCATAGCAAAAGAAAATGGACTCATTGAAAAAGCCTGTTCATTACTGTCTGAGAAACCACAATCATCAACTATGTAGTAATATCAGCGCAATAGCAATATATTGGAGCGAAAAATTGGAAAAGCTAAGCAAAGCAAAGACTGTTTGCAGAAAAAGCCATCAACGACATTTTCTTTGAAGCAGATACAAATTAATGTGTATTCGAGTTCAACAGTAACATCACCGGAGCCAAATATTTGTGTACCCACACGTTCCTCGGACTCTAATGTATTTATGTCTCAATCCAATGACCACAGCGGTTCAGGAGCTGAGTGTCCACATACGCAATCTCCCGTTGTAATTTACCAAAGCAACATAGGAGCAACTCAAGACGTATTTACTACGGACACGCATGACTTTTCAATAAAATCACTTTTTTCAAGTTTTAACGGCAAATAAAAACATGTTTTTCTACTAAAATTGCTATTAAAAATTCAACAATTATAATAATTATTATTGCAAAACTTTCATTTGACTTACTTTAATATAATCTCTAAGGACGTATATTAACGCTTCACATGTATCTTCGACAGCTTGGCTTATTGACTGTCGTGACATAATGGCTGTAAACCTCTCATTTTTTAAGTATCTGTAAAAAGAAATAATGATAAGATACGAAATATTTACAATAAAATATAAATACTTACGTTCCTGTTGCAAAATAATGCAGGGTCAGTGCTAACTTTTTCTTGCCGAAATTGCTTTTCCCATTACCGTGTCTTGCTTCAACAAAAATGGTGTAACTAATTACAAAATATCTTCAAAATTGTCATTACACTTGCGGAAATAATTTTCATAATCTACCATTTTTTACTCCAACTCTTTCTCTCCACTTTTTGCTTTAAAGAAAAAGCCAGCAAGATAGCTAAACCGGCTCTTTTTTTGTTTTCTTGCGACATCTTTTAAACGACGAACCACTCAGAATAACAATGATGTGAATACTGACGCGATAAATATTGAACATGTAACATTCGCGCGCGATCTATCAATCCATCATGACTCTTATAATAATGATGACTCTTATAAATAAAAGTCACTGAATGATTTTTATTGATGACTTTTTTAAATAAAAGTCACTAATAATTGTTACCATAGGACAACTAACATAAAAATCGACTAATTGAACTAATAAGAAAAAAATCAAAAATAATTGTTATCAAAGAATTTTGAATATATAAATAAAAAATAACTGTTATGTGTTGAGTCATTAAATAAAAATATCTCTTATATATTCATTTTTATAATAAAACTTATAACTGTTACGGTCCCTGTTAAAAACGATTAAAAAAATAAATTTATTCTAAAACAAGTTATTTCTTGTATATACCTATAATTTGGCTACGGGATCAAAACTCTCGCCTTCACTTTTCGAATGGGTGCCAAAACTGTCTCAAAAATTGTACGCGAAACCGCGATTTGGAAAATTCTCCAGCCGATTCACTTGAAAGTACCTACGGAAATCGCTTTCAAAAAGATTGCAGCTGATTATAATCCAAAAAATGGAACTTCCTGGGAAGTACCGACGGCAAACATGTGCGGATAAAATGCCCTGCTCATTCCGGCACAATGTTTTATAATATTAAACAATTTTATTCAGTGGTGTTACTAGTTGAAGCAGATTTCGACCACAACTTTATAACAATTGGTGTTGGAGGATATGGGAAGCAAAGTGATGGTGGAACCTTTCGTTCTTCTTCAATTTTTCATTCGAAAGTCGAGACCTATGGATGTCGATGACGCTGTACTAGAAATTTTGCAATTGGTTAATCAGAAAATATGTTTGAAAAGTAATTTTACCATTTAGTGCCCATTGTCCGCGCCGTAAAAGGACTCGCGGCCGCGCATGCAAATAAGTTTTACACCGTGGATTCTGTTACAAACTATTTAAAACGTTAATAAAAATGCTTCCGATGATTGCTTAGGAACGATGAACAATGATTTTTTTATTATTTTTTCATTTGACAAAATTGATTTTTCATAACTTTTCATTTTTCATTTATAAAAATAATAAAGTAAAAGAAGGTAAAGTATGTACATTGCACAAAGTATATAACATATAGGAATAAGGTAAGTATACGTGATTAGAGAGGATGTAGGTGGTGCGCGGTGACGGCAAGCAACGACGTGAACACAAACGTTATAATTATATTTGTTGTTTATTCGAAATGTGGAATGTTTTGTAATCTTATGTATGTTTAGTGTTGGTATGTAGAGTGTATGTCTCAATATTCAATTCAATGTCTAATACAAAAGTTTTCAGAGTAGCCATATTATGGTGAGCTGGTGCCATTGAAATAGTAGCAAAGATCAGTCCGAAATTGCAAGGCGTCTTGGGGTGATGCATTTGCTGTATGTAGCTCAGTTCTGATTACACTAGTTAAGGTGGGATCGCTGCTTTGCTCAGCAGATGCAGTCTGCATTCGATGACATTAATCGAAGATAGTTTTGTAGCACTGCAGTGTCCAATACAACCTCTAAATCTCATAAAGGTTAAACTTCATTACGCCATCTTCGCTTTGGCTCCCATATGCTGCAACATCGATTAGTGTGAAAGCATAGTTGCTGTCACATACAGGTAATAGAACCGGCAAGTATCAGAGTTAATTAATTTGGGGAAATGCGTTGCAACTGAGCAGCATAAATGCACTTACAATACTGTTGACCTTCTTGTAGTTTAAGTATTGCGAGCCTGATTTGGTTGGGCAAGTGATGCGATGTGATATCCATCCACTCTGCCATAAAGCGAACCCAAACCGATTCTGAATTTCATAGATAGCACGTGTAGTGGGAATGGAGTGAGCCAAGAAACTAAAAATGGAAATAGGAAGTTGTGATGACCGTCAGTTGATTGCACTTTCTGCAGTGTAATGTAGATATAATCTCTGCTCAGACTCGATAGGCTTTCTTCATGAGCGCTTTTGCAGCCATGGCTCGATCAAGTTAAGCAATGCTGTGAACTGCTCGTACGACATCCTGGTGGATTTGAACGGGTCATTAGATATTGTATAATGCATCATATCAGAAGTGTTATTTTGATGTTAACTTTAATTTTCCTATTAACAAATATAATTGGTTCTTAAAACATTAACAAGTTTCTTAAAACATTACTAAATATTCGCTGATTCGCGTGAAGACTTTCATGCATGATTTTAACGATTTTCTTATGCCTTGCTTCTAATCCTTCTTCAGAAACCTAGCCTACAAAAGAAAAACGAAAATTTTGGAAAAGTGGCGATTTATTTCTCAACGTAGTCTGCTTTCAACTCCAGCGATGTTCCAACTTCTTTAACCCGTCTGAAAAATACGTTTTCTGGAGGCCTCCGTGGCGGCGATAACCTCCTCATTCGAATCAAATTTCTGCCCGGCGAGTGACTTTTTCAAGTTTGGAAACAAAAAGAAGTCACACTGGGCCAAATCTGAAGAATACGGTGCATGGGGCAGCTGTTCGTAGCCTAATGCGACCAATTTGGCGAATCACCGACCGATATTGCTCTTTTTCCATTTTTCTAAAATCCACACGCGGTCAAAACAAAACTACAAATCCAATATGGCTGATTTTGACAGTAGCAGTCTACGAGGATGTACTACACGATAGTAAATTTCTCTTACGATAGTGGCACCATCGGGCGGTGGGGCTAAGTACTTATCGGACTGCCCACGTACTTTACTTAACTGGCCATAACAACCCGTTACCGGGTTACGGCCTGCCGGAAAAGCTCTCTCCAGGTGTCTCTGCTTTGCGCGCGTCTTCTTCAGCTGGTCACACGAAGAGATGATAGGCGACTTTGTGCACTTTGTGCGCATCAAACAACTTTTTCGCCGGAGCTTTATCGCAGAATGAGCGTCTTTTAGTGTTCCCAAGTTATCCTAAAACTTTCTACCTAATATGTATACTTGTCCTCTAAATTTACTGCTAAACAGCGCTCCAACACAAAAGAGAACACTTTTATTGAAATATGGTTTCATTAGTCCTAGGTTACCCTCAGAGGGGTGAAATCAGAGACTCTCTTGTCTTTCCCTTCCGAACCCTCTATTTTCAATTCTTAAAGGGACTTTCATACCAAATTAATTTTGAGTTAAGGGGTTAAGACGGATAGAGGGTATCTGAATGTGTTTTGGAATAATATTTCAAAGGGAGTGGACTTACATATATTTAACCTCACGAAATGAACCGTTGCGCCGATCGCAGCACACTCAGCGGTGCTACAAATATACGCGTCAGTGCTTTTAATTGTTAATCACTCAAAACCGTCAACGAACGTAACGCATGCGTCAAATTTGTATTTTCTCGTGTTGTCACAAACTTTGATGTATTGTTGCTGCAGCTGCTTCTCGCCTGTTGCAAAATGCATGAAGTAGGACAGAAGGCTGGAGTTGTTTCGCAGTGGCCTCATTTGCATTTCATTGATGTGCAAAAGAACGAATGGACAGCGAAAAATCACATTCGCATTTTTACCTTTACATATGCACGTATTTACAAGTGTGTGTGTGTATGTATTGTGCATACGTGTGCAGTCAACTGCACACAGCATTGTTTGTATTAAACATCAGGTAAGTGTACGCGTATGTCAGGCAGAAATCGGTGTAGAGCCAAAGAGTGTCGGTTTGGTGTTGAAATTTGTTTAAGCTCTCACTGCAGAATACATACAATTTAAAACGATTTCTTTTGTTAAATCAAAGCTTAGTACAATAGTGATGCACACATAAACGCTGAGACCAAGTTTTACAGTCCGAAACATCATTCATGTCTATAGGTGTTACTATGGGGGTGCTGCTAGTCAGAGACCTCTCTCAATCGAGACAGATTTGTATTCCGTGGGACGCTTTTCTGTGCGATCTTCTTAATGGCGATAAAGCATGGACACTATCACAAAGCGTGATAGCGGCCATTGGGATGTTCATGTGAAAGGTACTTACCAAAGTTCTCGGAACCGCTCCTATTACCGTGGACCAACTGTTCAATAAAAAAGAACGTAGCACAGCGAATAAACATCCAGCGGCTAGGCTGGTTTGGAAAAGTTATGCGGATGGAAGACACAGCTCCATCGGAAAATGCGTTCAATGCCGTAATCAAAGCCAAGGCTGAAGAAGAAGGCCGCTTTGCTGTGGGAGGGAAATCATGTTTCCTCTTAAGCCAGTTAAGTAATCTTATTAATGCAAAGCAAGAAGTTATGGACTCTGGTCTGAAACCCAACGAGATCATAGGTGCTGGGAAAAATCTTTGCAGGGAAGCCAATCCACAACCGAAAAGGTATCTAAGGTAAAGGTAAAAGGTAAAGTAAGCCCACGCATGTCACGCTTCGACGATGCTCCAAGGAGTCGATAGAGCTGAATGCCCTGCCGTCTCAAATAAGATTAAATGCATAGTTTTGAAACGGTCAAGGAGCTCCAAATAAAAACCTATTGAGGTTAAACTCCGGTGCGAGTTAAACTCCAATTTTGGTCGGATATATGTGGTGTTAGTTCTGCAGAGATCTGACGGAGTGAAGTTTTTTTACACCGCTTAGAGTTTAAAAATATAAATTCAAAATTGTCTCATTGTTCTTGTAACACGTTGCTATTTAGTTACAGTTAGATAAAAATATAACTGAGCGGAGGTGGAGATTTAAACTGATAGCTAACACATCTTGTCAAGCTCTTTAAATAATATATTTTTTTTCTACAGCCTTGGTAAGCTTTTTTCCACCTTTTTCTTTTATCATCCTATTATAACTATAAAAGTAATGCATTTCCTATTTGTACATTTGTAATGCAAAACATTCTTTGAGTTTTCAAAATTCTCTTAAAAAATCCAAATCCCTTAGAAAATCCAAATATTCCAGGTTAATAATAAAAACAAAATTTCACAACAACGACGTTGTTATTCCGTCGACTTTAATCACAGCGAATCAAGTGTCGTAACACAAGTAAAATAACTTTAAATTGCCGATAACTCAAGTGACACACTTGTTGGAATTATTTGTAATTTTAAGAACAAGTAAGTGGCGAATAAGCGGGTCAAGTCGAATCGACTCAAATGACGTCAGCTGCCAGTGTTTTCAATTGTCTCATTCTAACATAATGAAATTTTTATTTGGTACAAAGTACCAAAACAGATGTACATATATATGTATGCATGTACGAGTGTGTGCAAGTTCAAGAGAATGAGAAACGAGAATGAGTGCATGTGCATTGTTTTCCATTTATGTTCGAGTTTTGCTTGAAAAGCAATTTCTTCGTGTACTTAGACGATGCGCACTGGCCACTCGGCGCACCAAATGGAGCAAGAACACTTTCAGCCAGAATATGGAAGTTTTCCAGTTTTACACAACAAACGACTCCCAGTCGACGAACAGTCGGAACACACTGCCGTACACATTTACGCAAACGCGTGTGCGCGTTGCTGCTGTGTATTTGTATATGTGTGGCGCTGTAATAACAAGCACCAGTCAAGTCACCAAGAGCCAAAAGAAAACAATGCAAGGAGCAGTGGCAGTGGGACTGCAACTGCTGCTAAACGTTTCCCCATAAGCCGAATGCAATTTTAATGCGGCCTCGGCGTGCACGGACGCGTGCGGCTGACCTGTCGGAGTGCGCTCGGCACGCGTGTGTGTGGGTGTGAGGGCGTGTGCGCGCATGCGGCCGGCTGCGACTGTGCGCCAAACGGTTGTCGTTCGAAAGCGAATGTGCGAATGCAAAATTTATTGCATGCAAAGCACAAATTAACTGCATGCAAAATGCATTTGTTGACAACAGCAGAAATTGAAACGATTTTGTCGGAGCAATAATTGATTTGGAGTCCTCGATTTGCGACAGCTCCGGACGTGTGAGGGTATATTTGTGTTACTGTATCTATGTGTGCGAGAGCGGATTGAAATGGAATGTGCACAGCGCAGTTTAAATCAATTTTGTTGTGAATTTCTAATTGATTTGAATGATTTTATGACGAGCCTGGACATTGTTGCGAATTGCCGCAGCAACTTCAAATTTGCTGGTTCAGGGCGTTGCACAGTGTCGCGAGTAGGGACAAAAATCAAAAAAATGAATTTCGTAAATGTAGAAAAGTAAGTTTGTAGTACTGAAGTAAATACCTCAAATTACTAAAATCTGAAAACGGATTTAAAAAATATCAATTTATATACCGATGGCAGGCCACCAAACTTGCACTTTGTGAAGGTGGGTGACTTGGGTAGAAATTATTGCAATTTGTTGAATGTAAGTTCGAGGTCTCTTATTGAAAAATTTCCCATGGAACCTTATGTTAAGTAAATATATTCTATAAATACATATACTATTTTTGCAACTCTGTGGAAGCTTTCCCTCTTTTGTTCTGCTTTCCATATTCCTTCTACCGTTACTTAAAGAAACGTCAATTCGTAGGACTAAAAGTGCAGTGTCATCAAACTTTAGATAAACTTTAAAAAAATACTCCTTCTCACTCCTTCGAGATTTTACAGTGTGATATAGCTGAAAGTATGTATTAATAGAAACCATGGACTTTAGCTGCACAAACTTGCACGTTTTTAAGAAATTCAACATTTTCATTTTTGCAACATGGTTGGCAGGAAAACATAGCGACCACTGCTGCGTTTCGCTTGAGCTATACATTTTTGTTTGTAATAATATGCAAACACCACTGATTTTGAAAAATTACAAAAAAAAAGGTAGATTCGATGGAAGGCTTCGGTAATACTGGATGGCTTGCCATCGAATCAAGGCAACTTTCGAAAAGAAGCAAAACTGGTTAATGTCTTCAGAACCAATTATAGCAGTTAATAGGAAAATTAAAAGTAAACATGAAAACCGAAACTCGGATATTATGCAATTTAAAAAAATTTAATTTAGAATTTTGTCAAAAATAGATGTAGAGGGTTAAATTTGAATAATTCATCATCGGAAACCGATTGTCCTAGCAGTACAGATTAACAAATTGTAATTTTTAATGAAAATATATGCTATACTGAATTAAATAAGAGATGTTATTATTTTCTATTTGGGTTTGAAATTACTTAGATGCGCATAAGTATGAACAGATATTTGTAGATTTTTCAAAATTTCTTTTTTTTATAACAAGCGTATTTGTAAGTTGATCGAAAAAATGTTTGGCATATGTGTTTATATTGATGATATGATATTCTTTACCAAATTTCATCAATATATCTTTTATAGTTTTCGAGATACTGTCAACTTAGTATTTGGTTTGTATGGGAGGTGGGCGTGTCCGTAGGGCGATTGAATTAATTTTTGGTGTATTAACTTCTCTTTATAACAAAATCATATGGACAAAATTTTATTTCCGTACGACTATTCCTTCTATTTTTGTCCCTCGCTACTATGGACTCGCGACACTGTGCGTTGGCTTGCGAGCACACTGAGTCGTATGAGCAGTGTTGTGACTAATATATTAAAGTAGTGTAACTCATTACGTAGTATATTACCTTTGCTTTAAAAATGTAGTGTAACTAGTTACTTTTCCCCATAAGTAATCACCTTCAGTAATATTACTACTTTTTTCAAGTTACTTATTACAATATTACATTTTAGTCAACAAAGTTATAATTTTCATGTAAAACAGCAGCACTGATAACACGATTAAGATCTATTACAATTATACAACGCTGCACTCGCTGCAAATATTTCGATTTGTTGACGGAAGCAACAAAATGCAAAATGCTGCAGTCAAAAATATAAAAGTACGCTGCAAATTGTGTGAGCCAGAAAACGTGACCCTTTCTACTTCAAAGGTACATTTTTTTTTAATAACAGATATTTCAAGATGCCTGAAGTTTTATAAAATAAATATCAAATATGTAAAAAAAATCTTTGTTTATTTTTTGGGAAAAAATCTGTGGAAATCATGTATTTTTTTAATAATATATTACTTTTTGTGATACATGTCAAGTATTTCCAGTAATAAGTAATGTAACGATATTACTTTCAAATGTCAGTAATATGTAATAAGTAATATGTTACTGTCAAAAGTAATAAGTCCCAACACTGCGTATGAGTAATTTATTTTAACCATTTACGAGAAAAATTTATTCAAAGTGTTGTCTTGAGTATGGATCAGCGAAATTCAATTACGTTTGTAGCCAAAGTTGGAATCATTTTTCAAAATTACCACAACACACAATGTTGTGTTATATATTATTTATTATTATTTATTAATAGAGTGTTGTATCCTCAAATAATTATCGGTTAATTCTTCTTTAGTTCAGTGGTTTGCGTATTTGAAGTTTTTATTTGAACATTGAATCATTCAGATTTTTTATTTCAATTCAATATAACTTTAAGCACCGTTATATTGCGGCCGCTAACAAGGGCCGAGGGGAACAACTACACTATAGTGCAAAAGTGAACAAATGTTTTTAGGTTAGTTACTTTTATCCTTGCCTAAACTTATGTACTAAAGCTCGGGAAGTATAACCCATTATTTCTTTGACTTTGATCTTTAAAGAATGCAGCAGCAAAACAATATCCCAAAAACAACAAATATTTACGTAGATAACTGATGTAAACGTATAAATTGCCACTTGTTCAGTTTTGCACCCACTGTATATCATTGGATTTTACATCAAATAAAATAAAAAAAATTAAATTTATTAAATTATTTGGGCTTATAAAAGGTTGTGTTCAGTCGTGAGAACGAGTTTAAGTGCATTGATTTACATTTCGAACATTATCTTCAACAATGAGAGCTTTAGACCAATCCGTTGCAAAATCCATTAAGGACATGCTTTTAGAGGGTGTCAGTACGCGGAATGTCGCAAAAAAATTATCGGTTTCGCAAACAACGGTTATGAACATTAAAAAAAGTGAAAATATCGTGGTTCACAACGTTAAAAACGGCCGTCCCAGAATATTCGACGCGAGGGACAGTAGACAAATCGGGCGGTTATTGATGACGGGCAAGGCCAAAACGCCAAAAGATGCAGCCAAATGTGTTGCAAAAAGTGCAAGTGCATGGACCGTACGACGCGCCTTAAACAGAAATGGATACCGAGCTGCAAAGAAACCGAAAAAACCCAAATTATCAAAGAAAAATAAGAGGGCCCGCATGATATTCGCAAAGGAGCATGAGCACTGGACGGCCGAAGATTGGAAGCGTGTGTTATGGTCGGATGAATGTAAAATTAACAGAATACAATCTGATGGCATTAACTATTTTTGGTCAAACACTGGAAAAGCTACTCAAAATCATCAAATTATCGAAACAGTAAAATTTGGAGGAGGATCAGTAATGGTGTGATGCTGTTTTTCGTTCTTTGGAGTCGGTCCTTTGCAAGAAATAAAAAAAATTATGACAAAAGACATCTACGTGAATCTGCTTTACGAAAATTTACCAGTGGCAGTCGGTCAGGTCGAGTTTTCGGAAGCCGAAATCATATTTCAACAGGACAACGACCCTAAGCACTCGTCAAATCTCGTGCAAAAATGGCTTAAAACACAAGAATTTTCAA
Organism: Melieria crassipennis; assembly: GCA_963668005.1. Taxonomy (NCBI): domain Eukaryota; kingdom Metazoa; phylum Arthropoda; class Insecta; order Diptera; family Ulidiidae; genus Melieria; species Melieria crassipennis. The sequence continues at coordinate 29,992,882 of OY764963.1, read as the reverse complement.
CAATGGTGTGGCCAGCACAAAGTCCGGATTTGAATCCTATTGAAAATTTGTGGTCCATCGTAAAGCGGCGATTGGGAGGCTACGAAACACCTCCTAATAGCATTATGGAGTTGTGGGAAAGAATGCAGACGGTGTGGGCAGAAATACCAATTGAAATATGCAGAAACTTGGTAGAAAGCATGAATTGGGCGATTGCATGAATTGGGCTTCGAATTGCTTCCGCATCCACCGTATTCTCCAGATTTTGCCCCCAGCGACTATTTCCTGTTCTCAGATCTTAAGAGAATGCTCGCTGGAAAGAAATTTAAAGCCGATGAGGAAGTAATCGCCGAAACAGAGGCCTATTTTGAGGCTAAACACAAATCGTACTACAAAAATGGTATTGAAAAGTTGGAAGATCGCTATAATCGGTGTATCGCCCTCGATGGCAACTATGTTGAATAATAAAATCGAATTTTGCCAACAAAATGTGTTTTTCTATAAAACGATACGAACTTTTCAGCCCAACTGTTACGTTCATTCCTTTGTATTATGTTACTTCTCCCAAAACCTCATCATCGTTGGCTCGACACATCGATTCGGTATCGAACGCTCAACGAGACAGTTTCGCTTTCCGTTACTCGATATGAGAACTCTCGTTTTCATTTTTTGGAAAGTGTGTGGAAAGTACTTTGGAGCTGTCAGAAGCAGCGGGAAGTAAACAAAACGAAGAAAATTTGACACATAAAAATAAACAAATTTAAAAATTCTCGGGAATAAAAATGTACAATTGGCGGTATTTATTGTTTTTGGAGGAGTTTCGTCGTGAAACTCCAATCAATAGACGAAGATTAAGAGATGCAGCGGATCCCATGGAATTGCCTGAGTTATGGTAAGTTAAATTGGTATTTGGAAAATTTGTTTATACAATTTCTATTTCACAGCTTCCAACAAAGGTACCGGTTGAGCAAGGAGGCATTTATGTACGTTATCAATGCCATACAATTACGGGATGGCTTGAGAAGTACATACATTCCTCCTTCACAAAGATTAGCCGCCACTTTAGAGGTGCTAGCGGGTGGAGGTTATCATCTCATCTGCCATGGGACCCAGCACTCTATCAAAAATCTTTCGGCAGACCTTAACCTCAATGGAACAAAATTTATGCAGCCAATGGATTAACTTTAACACAGACCGCCAGCAGTGTAAAGAGTATTTCAATTCTAAATACAATTTTCCTGGAGGTAAGTTCGTGGAATAGGAAACTTGCTTTTTAACGTTTAATTTTAATTTAATTCATTTCAGTTGTTGGTGCCGTTGATGGCACGCATTTACAATTGCTGAAGCCCATTGAAAATGAGCATATATTCTTTAATAGAAAAGGAAAACATAGCATTAATGCAAAGATTGTGGGTATAAAAGTGTGGATGTCTTTTTAAATGCATTAGTGTAAAAAAATCAGCGTTTTTTATTTCAAAAGAACTATTATGCGCAACCACGGCAGCCTGTCAATGCTTTGCACTAATGCATTTAAGAATATAGCCATTTATATGTTATGTGTTCCGCTTCCTTGAAAAGTAATATCTTGAAAATTGTTTTAAGTAGATCTGTGACCATCAATTAAAAATAACAGCAATATGATTGTCCTTACCTCCTGAGACTAATTAACTTCAATGTTCCTTCTCGTGTCCTTCGTCATTACGACTTATTTGTCATATCTCCCTGCAGGTCTAATTACGCCTTGAATGCCCCTTTGGTGAGAGCGCTTTCCGAATTTAACAAGATCTGTGGTTCTCTTAACCTCGATCTTTCGATCTCCAAACAAGAATTAAAATCACGTCTGAATTCCTTTTATAAATAATGTCATTCTTATTGTTATTCTATTTTTAAGTTCTTATATTGTTGTTTGCCTAGTCTGTAAGTTCATTTACTGTAGACTTGAAATAAATGAAATGAAATGAAATGAAAATATGGCGGAGCTTCACACGACTCTTTTGTTTGGAAGGCCTCGAATGAGAGGATGGTAATGGAGCAGCGATACAACAACGGAGATAAAAATTCATGGCGTTTAGGTAAGCTTGAATAATATTGAAGACATATTCATTAGAAAAAACATATATCAACTAAAAAATATATCTGTAGGAGATTCCGGTTATCCTCTTGAACCATGGCTAATGACCCCGTACCGATTACGAGAAAACGAAAGTGATGAAAGCAAATGTACATATATACAATGATATACATAGCAAAGCAAGGAGCATTGTGGAGAGAAGCATTGGAATTTACAAAGGTTAGTATATTGAAGCAAAGAGTGCTAAATAGTTTTTATTTACATCGTCTTTTTTAGCGCGCTGGAGAGTATTATCCGACGACAGAAAGCCGCGATATAATCCAACATTGGTTGCGAGAATTGCAAACGTGTGTGCCGCCCTTCACAATGTGTGCGTTTCTTATAATATTCAATTGACGCTCCAAGAAAGTTATATCGAAGCCGCTACATCATTGCAAGAGAGAGATAGCACAACTCCAGCAGAGTTGAGACGCTGAAAGAATAAGAAATCGTATTAATTAATTAATTAATTCACTGGCACGACAGCCCGCTTGCGCGAGACTAAGGCCTAGCTTCCCGCAACCACCCGTGTTGTGCGTGTGAATTTGTACGCGGGTTGAAGGGACCTACAGATTTATGCCGGTTCCGAACGGCAGGTTGGGAGCTTTTTCATAAGCAATTTTTACTCTCAGAGGTTTGCCATTTCCAGCTGAGAGGACAGCCACCGAAAGAGAAAACGAGTTTTCTCGTTATTTTTTTAGGTGTTATTACAGGCAGTATTTGAACCTGCGGTTGCTGCCTGCGACTCGCGGTCCAACGCACTAACCAACTGAGCCACGGCGGCTGCCGTAAATCGTATAAAATACTCTTTTTATCCAAAACATATAAAGACTTCATTTTTATAGAACATTACAAATAAATAACATCAAACAAAAAATTATTGTACTTCATTCACATTCACAAAAGTTAATATTACTATACTAATACTGAGGTAGCACATCCACCAAGAGAGAAGGGCAGGGGTGTAACCAATGGATCTGGCAGATTGCAAGCACCAAGAGCGAAACGGTTTGGCGTGTAGATCAATATAGCAAGAAATAAAAAACCAACACAAATTTAACCTTTATGTCAACAGCAGCGTACCCGGGTATGTTTTGCGTTTTCAAATCGCAGTAGCTTTGAAAGCAGCACTCGGAGCGACCTGAAATTTCTTGATATCCTCTACAAAAATATTTTACACCATTTGGTTGAGATTGGACCCTCGGGTCCAGATATATGGCCAATTTTCGATTTATACCCCCTTACGTCAACAGCAGCATACCCGGGTACGTATATGAAAACGCATGTAAATATGTTGATATAATTGAAAACTGAACTTTTATTTTCCATGAAAATTTCAAAATAGTCCATATAATAATATAAAAAAGTATAAATAAAATGAATTAGAGTTAATAAAATTTTCAATTGCATCTGTTGCATTGCGGCATATCCATGGAATGTTCTGTGCACACGGGTCTTTTGCAGAATGTGCATGCTTTCCTTGTTGGGCGACGTTTGGCGCATATGTAGCAGTTTCCCTTTCTTTTTATTCTGCCGGTGCTGTCACGTTCTTCCTTGCTATTATATTCAAGGGACCGCACATTTCATCAGACATGATCAACTTGAAGGTTTCTACAATGGACAATCCTTGTGTTCTCCGTACTGGTCCATAATTTGCAGATCTTAGTATATTGTGTGTACGGAATCTGCCAGTTTGAGATAGCACAGCAGACCAATTTGTTCCATCTCTGCCAGTAAAACTTTCTCCGGCTTCACAGGGTACATCATCAAGTTCATCATCATCACTTTCGTCGCCTGGGTTGAGTTCTGGTAGCTCACTTTGCTCCACATCGGAGTCGTCTGCGGTTACATCTTCTTGATTGTCGTCCGCATCCTCTTCACATACTAATGGCTCCTCATCACTTATTTCTTCTTCCAAATCGTCTAACCGCTGACAAATATACGTTTTTTGTGCTTCATGGTCCACTGTCGTGTAGTTAGCCATTCACCATCTGCCATTTTTGCTGTATTTAATTTTGCTTAGTTCCGCAGGAGTAGTCACAAATAACGAATGAAACGAAACACAAGTAAACTGAAATTTGGATTTATACGCAATATATGAGAAAAACCACGTCTCATGACATGCTTTTCTACAAAAACACTTGTTACCAACAAGTGTTTAAATTCAAATTTAAAAGAGTAGAAAACGGCAAGTCGGTGTTCAATTTTTTCAATTATGTCGAACATGATATAACAAAAAACCATCACAAGAATTATTTTCGTCTATTTCAACAATTTTTTTCACATAATCATCAAATATTTCTACATAAACAAACATTTTTGCATACATTCATAAGCCACCACTATAAACCATGTTTAACCCTCAATCGCCCACCCTGAGTCCAGGGGACTCACTACGAACTTTAATAAGTTGGTACAGGTTGTGTTTTTATGTTTCGGCGTCCAGCTTTCGTATACCTTCATACAGGGTCGCGTTGAACGCGAAGACGATCGGAAGTTAGCGCACTACAATTACAAGGGTGAATTTTGGCATGGAGTGAGTCCCAGGGACTCAGGGTGGTGTTTTGTGTTACAAAAATGGTACTTGTAAATTTTTTTTAAATCGTGTTAATTTAAATTTAGGATGCCAAAATGGCTGCGAAAAGTTCAACAATTGAGATTGTTAACCCTTTGAGAAGCTTTGCTACTAACAATTTGCCTTAGTTGTGCTAAAAAGGTATGTGAGGTATGTGCACAACATATGAAATTCAACCTGCTGCACGTTTTCTTATTTTATATAATGAAGTATTACTTTAAGTTTTTTTTCTGAATAGTTATTTGGTTTTTAAGTAATTTATGTAAAAAGAATTTTTTTTGTTAATTTATTTATATCTTTTATTTTTGTAAAATGTTTAGTGTATGTTTTTTAGAGTATTTTTTTTCTATCATTTAAAAGGTGAATTTTTATTTGAGTTATGTAAAGATATGGAATGATATCTATTACAAGAGGTCTTAATGTGGCCTACAAAAAAATAAAAAAACATAAACATTTAATAGATGTTGCGTTATTTCCAAAACAAAAATTGTGAGTCCCGGGGACTCAGGGTGGGTAGATACGTGATTTTAATAGGGGTGGGTGATTGAGGGTTAAAGAAACTCAATATTTATACAATAAAATAATATATTTCTCAAATTTTTTTACATACATACTTAAAAAACATATTTTTCAATAAACTAACAGCAAAAAGTTAGGCAGATTTAAAAGAATGCGTTAAATATTCACATATTTATCACAAAGTTATGCCATTTCCCCATACAAAATATACGTGCGTACCCGGGTATGCTGCTGTTGACTAACGTATAATTTTTCTGTTGTTGACACAAAGGTTAAAACGTTATTGCTTTCCGCGCTTCAGCAAGGCTATTTCACAGTTGGTTTTCTCAAGTTTGAACTGTAGTACTTGCATTTTTGTTTTTTTATATTGGATTTCGGATTCAACTTGCATTTCCAATAGCTGCAGCTTCTTTTTTTCTATTTCGTTTTTGTCTTTTAAAATTTGTATTATTTCCGTTTGAAATTTCCGTTGGTTTTCAATTATATTATATATTATAGGAATATTTTGATCTCCACGCTTCCTTTTTGCTCTTGGTGTTTGCTGAAGAGCCAGAGAGTCAGCTGAAGAGCATGGCATATCTGCTTCAGCACCATATGACGCCACGCCCGGAATTCCCGTTATTTGGGCATTTATTTTTGCTGCAGCTATCACCCGCTCTTCCAAATTGCTTATTTGCACGGCGTCATATGGCCCACCACCCGTTTTCGTCAGGTTCTTCATTCGGGTGGTCAATTTTCTTTTGGCGTTATATTTGTAGTCAGTCCATACCTAAAAATATTACGAGTTACAGAAAGGTAAAGTTTTGTTTTTGAAAAGTTTTGTACATTTCAAAGAAAGTGTTTTTACTTACTTTCTGCCACCCCTTCGTTGTCTTCACTGGAGGCCCATTGCTGTTCAACAACTCTGTCAATCTCAACCATAACTTTTTTTTTTTGTCGCGGCCGTTGTTGGAATTCTGCAAACTATTTTTTGCGAGCTCGGCATGTTGCTCCATGAATTCGATTAACATCTTTATTTGTCCAGCGTTCGTTTGTTGACTCCTAAAAAATTAAAAACATTTAATAATTTGCAAAAGAATTCCAAATTTCATACTTACATTTTGTTATGGTTGACAACCGCGGAAACGAACAAACGAGGAAAACGAGAGCAAAATTGGTATCGAGCTGTTTGTATCGAACGTTCGATACGACACGACGACATTTTGCGTTACGGAAAGTAAAAACGACAGTTCGATACACGTATTTGCTCGATATCGAATTACGGAAAGCCACCCCTGTTTTATTTTACAGATTCATCGAATTTCGAAACCCCCTTTTATATTGTTCTATAATCCCTAAAAATATGCAACAAATAAGCAAAACAATCAAATAAAAGTCGAAGTGCACGAAATTGTCACCGTTCTCATTCTTTTGTTGCTTTTGTATACGGCGACGGGTGTTGTTGTTTTGGTTTATTTATTTATTTTTCAATGCCGACGTCAATTCATGATTTGGCTGCGCGCCAACTTCCTGCCGCTGCTCGTTGCGACATTGAAAACGGAGATTTGCAGCGGAAAGGCGTGTTAAACCCTTTCAAATTGATTGATTTCTATTAACGCAACGCCGCGCTGCGCTGAGTTCACAAAGCTTCCTTCCCACTCCAACTTAGGAGGCACTCGCAGGGAAGAAAGGCTGATCGATAAGGCCTTAAGTCTTTTGCCGAAATGTTTCACAATTTTAATTAACATAATCGCTTTAGGCTTGGCACTCGCTTAGGCGTGAGAAGGAAGCCGACAAGAAAAACAAAAACACTGCCTTAAAGCCGAAGAAGCCTTACACATCTGTTGCAGCTCATGGAAAAAGCTTAAAGCTGCTTCTTCCTAATGCTATAGGAATTCTCTTGGCCGGTTGCGGCAAATGAGCCGTGAAGCAGTTGCCGCACATTTCAACTGTACCTGCACAAGTTTTTAATAAAACTGAAGAACCCAAAATATGCACACACATTCACACATAATCGCACATTCGGCTGGAGCGTCCACCGAGAAGTGTCGAGTGCTGAATGCTGGGCGAATCGTTGCTGATCAGTGAACTGTCTATGAATCTGTCAAAGCAGAAATTGATAACTGTGCGCACTCAAGCGTTATCAGCACAAACACACCCACACACATCCACACGAACCCAGTCGGAAATTTGGTAAGGTGATTCCAAAGTAATGCATGATTTACGCCTTATTTCGTATGCTGAAAACAGAACCGTACAGAAGTAAGGTATTCGTAAGCGAAGTTATGAATACTTCAATTTTAAGCTTACAAAGTAAGCAAGGAAAAGTATGCATGAAAAATATAAAAAAACGACGACGCCCGAACAGAGACAAATGCTTACCCGGTAAGGTATTCGTAAGCGAAGTTATGAATACTTCAATTTTAAGCTTACAAAGTAAGCAAGGAAAAGTATGCATGAAAATTAAAAAAAGATATAAGCTACCAAAAGTAAGGTATCAGTAAGGTATGTTCCGAGTAGCTCCGAGTTTGAAAGAAAACAGTGAATGAACAAACGTAGCGGGTTGGGCTCGATAGTCTAGAGGGTAGAGCGCTGGCTTTTCATGCCAGACGCCCTGGTTCGAATCCTAGCGCGGGCTGTTTGAACACTCATCTATTTCTATCGCTATCCACATGAAGCAGTTGAGAATTACAAGAAAAGCACAAGTCAAAATATCGCAGGCAATAATAAAATTTTTATTTTTATTGGAAAAAGTAATTATTTATTTGTAATCATTACGTATAGCTTACGCTGTAAGCTATATTGTAAGGCATACTGCTTACGTTGTATGCTATTGGTAAGCGAAACGGTAAGCATGTGTTCGGGAGATGCTTACTTTTTCAACTATGCGTAAAGCATATTTGGTATGCGCTCACTTTTATAAAGTCCCATTACCTTATCATACGAAAAAGTAAACAGTATTTGGAATGCAAGCACGAAGTATTCCGAGCATTTTCTTTGCATTCCTTTCTATTTCCAATCGTAAGTGAGAGGGTAAGCATATATGATTCTCTTTATACTTTACGAAATAATGCTTACGTCAGGCGGCCATTTCCTTAAAAAAGTAATGGGAATTCGTAAGGGAAATATGGAGTACTCCACAACGAAAAATAAGCATTCCGTAATGCATTGATTCATCGTTCCATTTCCGACTGGGAACACACGTGCTGGCAATTGAGACACTTGCAATTCGTACACGAGTGTGTGTATGTGTGTGCGAATAAGTGTGCTCCACGGCTGTCTGGACCGTGGGGCACGTCACTGCTGCGGCAGTGAGTGCGGCACGGAACACAGCGTCCGCAACGAAGCCCGGACCGGGTCAGCGTCGGTATTTAGCAATCAAACATTTCATTTTGACTTGGGCTCAATCAGGTGGAAAAATAGCTTCATGATTACGTAAAGTGAATTGAATCGCACCGCATAGCAGCGCATCGAATCGCACAGAATCTGCTCGAATAAGAAATGCACGGCATGACTTTTGGCCATCATCCACTCATTATTGGCTATGAACGGTGAATGCGGGAACAGTGAGTGACCAAGCAAATAGTGCAACAATTTATCAGCAAAGTCGCAACAGTTGAGCGTTTAAACTTGAGGTGCAAGTTTAGTGCTTTAAGAAATCATTTCCATTCCAGAAAGTAACCCTTGCACGTGCGATCATCGAAAAAAGTACTACTGCCAGCGCTTCCCGACTTTTTGAATTGTAGTTTCAAAAGTATAGCGCGACTTTTATTTTCTGAAACTAAATCACTAATCTCCACTCGTTGCTGCTGCGCAAGTATTTATCTTTTTGGAATGTGTGAATAATTGTTACCCACAGCCGAAGTATGTATTTACATTGATATACCTACTTAAGTTAGTGTCCCTTTGTTAGTGTTTACATTTTGTTCAAATATGTTTTGGCAGCCCATTCTTCCCGAAACTACTCCTGAGGGAAATTGCGGTAAAACTCGTTGCCTTCCACGCAAGTCTCTAATTCATTTTGTATAGTGTGGACTTACTCTACCGCTATGCCAAAACTGCCTCATCCAAATTGTCCTTGGTTTGGCCGAAGTATCCTCAATTTCCTGAGCACTAAGCACTCATAAATAAGAAGCAATTTATTTTTTAATAATAATTGTTTTTTAATTTTTCACGCGCAACAACTCGCTCAACACTCTGATGGATTAGAAATATCAGCCAAATTTTCAATTGCGTCGCAACAAACACATTCGTAAAATACATTCAAAAAGTATTATGAGAAGTTTATTGGCCTTGCACAGTGTGACTAGCTAAAAAGTATTTCCGGAAAGTTTTCTTAGAACGCTTTCTGAAATTACTTTACTTGCTGATTACACTAATCAACAGCAAAATGGCTTTTCTGGGTTTGACATCAGTTCTAGGGTAATTAGGGAGCGCTGATTTCGAATCCGCAAACCGTTTTTAAAACTTAGTTTCCGTTTTCGCAAAAAATGGGCGTGTCACTTTTTCGGATTTCCCGGTCCAATTACCGCGGAACTTTAAAACTTATAAAAATAAATTGCATTGGAAAAGGAGCCGTGCGGTGTTGCTAATGCAACGAGGTGAAAATGATGTCAACCGGTTTAGTGGTTTAGAAATTATAATCCCTAACGTGAAAAAAGTCAGGGAAAATTATAATTTAAAATGTTGACATTAATGTAATTTGGGAATCATGAACTGAGAAAGCGAATGACTAATGGCTGCGATACGTGTAAATGCCGTAAGGATGTGCCAGGTGTCCAATGTCAAGTTTTCTCTTGTGAAGAGAAATCATTTCTGATGTGATAAGAAGTGCCCATTTAGTTATCTCAACCCACCCATATGCTTTACAGAAGGTACGTGCTACGTACGATAACTTCAGAAGTTATTGAGGTATTGAGTTAAAAATTAAATAATTCCGAGGGGTCTCTCCCTGGTCCTCGGGATCATTCAAAGTAAGGTTCAGTTCGCATTTACATTTCTCTTTCTGAATATTGTTTAAAATTGTATAGTAAAGTATGGCAAAACCTTCGGCGTTAAAACTGTAGGTCCCCTCCCTCTTGCCCCCTCTTTCTTAGTTTGAAATGTGTGTTGAACCCATGTTGGAAGAAACAGTGTTGCATACACATTTCAAACGGATGGAATTTCTGGTAACACAACGGGTCATATAGGCCTAAGTGTGTCTCATACAGAGGCAGCCACTGCAACCAACCATCCAACCAAATAATGAAAAAGGAGCGCAGGTGTGCTCGAATAAGTTTTAGGAAGGGTTTTATCTTCTAAAGCTTTTTAACTTTAAAAAGCCACTTTTTCGCAGCTCGAAATCGAAAAGTCGTGAACTAAATCTTTAATGTCGTGATATACCTACACATTTGTACATACGCGATTCGATGCTTGGACACGACTACTTAAAGGCCGATTTTATTCAACTTGTTCCATAATTCCCTCAACTTTATCCATACACGATCGCCCGGATTGAGTTGCACATCACATCGAAATTAAGTAAACCAATATTGAGTTACATGTCAGCGCGCGGCCACTGCGCGTTTTAGCTTTCAACAAACCAAAATTGCAAAATTATGTGGACTTAACAAATTATCTCAATTTTCCCACACGCAAACGTTTAAATGAAAATGATGATCAAGTAAATAAGCTCAAAGGTGACCGGATTCGTCAAATACCAAAACTGGCCCCATCTCCCCTGACCGTTGTTTCTCCCAGGTTTGGTGCTTTGCTTGGGTTAACAAGTAATGGCGAATGTAGGGCAAGCGCGTGGTTTGACTTACTGAAGCCAAGAAGTTATTACACTTTTCTATGTATAGTATTGTAGACACGCTTGGCTGACCCTGCCCGCAATTATGAACGAAACGATATCAAATAAAAGGCAAATCTACATATATAAGCAACACTGAAGCAGTCTTGAAACGCGATACGATGGGCCAACCATAGCGAAACAGCGCGACATTTAATATATTTTATGGTGCTCGAGTGCTTGCGGAACGAGACGCCGCGCAATCATCTTCGATTTGGCAGATGTTTGGATTTTTCGCGTTGTAACTTCAACAGTGGTGTTGTTTGCATCTGACGTTGTTTGCGCTGAAACTGTCTCATGGCAACGGGGCGCGTTTGAGTGTCAAGTTCAGCGGCGGCGCGCTGACGTGAGCGCGCGGACAAGCTTGAATGGCTTTCACATTAGCGCCGATTAGGTTGCCGCCCAATGACTGCGCCCGCTTGTTCGCCTGTTTCGAGCATAATGAAGGCTTTCAGTTGCGATTGTGCGAGTACGCGTTCGGCAGCTCGCAATGAAATTGCGCGTCGATCGGCATATCGGCAGCCATTGATGAGCGTGGAGCGAGCGCGTCGCTAATCTGCCAATTTTCATCTGTCAAGCACGCGCCGTGCGGCTGCAGCCGCTGGGGGCCAGTGCGCCCGACTGCCGATCCCCATGATGCCGTTCGAAAAATTCGCTTTCGCTTTCATGAGCGAAAACGTGATCGCGCGCCCGTCGCCGCAGTCGGTCACCGCTTTTCGCAATCGCTCGACGTCGGCTTTAATCGTTTCAGTATGTCGCTGATATAGCATGTTTTTGTTATTATTTTGATTTAGTGGTCGGCAGAGTTTTTGAATGGCGTCAGCGTTGGCAACTGTCGACGCCAACTGACGTCATATGGCTGGCTCACTGGCAATTTGTGCTACCGTGTCAAGCATCTGTGGACTGAGCGTTTTATCGGCGGATCTCTGTTCCGCATCCGAGCCACGCGTTCTGGCTTTGTGTTTTCGTGTTGTTCTTATTAGTTCTGTTGCGAATAAAAAAGTTTTCGAATTTGATGCCGCCAGCTGTGCGGCCAAGCCGAACATATTTAAACATTGGTTATCTCGACGCGAAGAGTTTGAAATAGTTGCGGTTTGTTTGTCGACAGATGCAACAGCTCTAGCCGCAAGTTCGCTCAATTCGGAATTGCCGCGAACTGTCGTGTCCTTCGTTGTGTTGCGTAGTGTTACGTGTGGTTGTCGGTGTAGGCTCGAGCAATCATGCCAGCGTTTCGCTGCGGTGTGCTCTGGCGGGTCCTTTTCTGGTTGCTCACGCTGCTCGCGGTGCTGACTGCGGCTGCGGTCCATCGCACGCTGGAGGAAGCGCGTCTAGAACGACAGCGCCTGGTGCAAAAATACATCAAGACGCTGAATAAGGAGGAGGGCGCCATACGCCTCGTGGGCGGCGAAACCGAATACGAAGGTAGAGAAGGACTAATGATCGCCGAGTTAGTGGTTGGGTTTCAGTTGAAGAATGCCAATCTGATGCTGAATATTCTGCTTGAGTAACAGTGATGATTCAGAGACGATTTAGTTTATGAAGTACTGGGACCGACTGGCAACCGTAAGGCCGCGTTAACAGCCACAAAAATTCGCCAATTTCTATTCTATTCGTAATCTTAATTGTTAGCACTTGGCATAAGCTCTGAGAGCAATTCTTGTCTGTACTAAGTGCAGAGACTCAGATTTTCATTGCTTGCGAAATTCGCTCACCTCGAAAGAAGCATATTTTTAGGGGCGCCAAAGACAGCGATTTTAAACCCTAATAGTGATACCAGAATAGAGTTCTAACTGAATATACCAACTAACTAAGAAGTGAAGGGGAAGGACACATGAGTTCGAGTTCATACCCATCATAACTACGGATGACATGGCACTCCGAACTGCAGGCAAACTAAGGTTACCAGAGCTACTATCGGCACAAAATCCGAGATGTGTCTCCCTTTTTTGAATGGAACAGACTGCAGGACACTTCAAGTCATAAAGACATAAATATGTCTAAATGTGTAGAATTGGTCAACAGGCTGACAGTTTCTCTGCTCTGCTTTCACAACTTTGCATTGTCTTAGCAATTCTTCGCAAGCGTTGTGCTCCAATTTAGTGAATATCGTTGACATTGGTTCTCTAAATGCTTCTATATCGTTCAAAGGAGTGATCGATTTTAGAAAAAAAAAACACAGAGGACAAAACCCTGACTTAAAGCTTTAAAGTTTAAATCCCCCAAAAAAATTTCAACACAATAATAAAGACTTGTTACGCGAATATGTGTAAATTCCAGGGAACATTGAGGTTCTTCACAATAACAAATGGGGTGCTGTGTGCGACGACGAATGGGACGCTTTGGAAGGGCGCATTGTCTGCAAGCAGCTGGGCTTTCCCGGCTTTAAAAAGGTGACACACAGCAGCTATTTTGGCCCGGCACGTCGGCGCTACTGGATGGACAACTTGTTCTGCCAGGGGAACGAGAAGGAGCTCACCGATTGTCATTTCGATGCCTGGGGCACGAACGATTGCGAGGCCAGCGAAGCGGCCGGCGTGATATGTCAAGCACCGCACTGGCTGGAAAACCGACCCGCTAAGCTGCCAGAGTTCGAATTGCCCAAGTACCGCATTCATCACAGCCTGCATGTGGACGTGCGTCTGCGCGGAGGGCGCCGAACCAACGAGGGCCGCGTAGAGGTGCGCTTTGATGGCAGTCGCTGGGGCACCATTTGCTCGGATGGCTGGTCGCTACTCGAAGCGAACGTGGTCTGTCGTCAGCTGGGTCTGGGCTATGCTCGCGAAGCGCTCCAAAGCGACTTCTTCGGCGGACTCGACATTTCGGCGGCGCTACTCAGCGGCACCGAGTGCTACGGCAACGAAACCACTCTGGCGCAATGCCTGCATCACGACCACTTGAAACCGCCAGCCGGCTGCCATGGCGCCAGAAACCATGTCGCGGTGGCGGTGTGCGATCACCTGGCACCCGATCTGGTGGTGGACTTCTACGAACTGGAGCGCACCGCGCACTTGGAGGATCGCCCCATGGCGCTGATGCAGTGCGCCATGGAGGAGAATTGCGTGGCCAACGAGGCATACGACATACAGCGTGACGATCCCGACTGGCGCTATGTGACGCGGCGGCTGCTCAAGTTCACCGCGAGCACACTGAACGCCGGCAACACGGACTTTCGGCCGTTCAAGGAGAAGCACCTGTGGGAGTGGCACATGTGTCACATGTAAGTACGATGTGGCTTATTAAGGTTGTCGATCGGGTCTTACAATAGTTATATATCACTGAAATTTTAAAAATGAAATTATTTGGATTGCAGTAAAAAACTTTTAAAAAAATAGAAAAAGTTAATTTTAAGAAATTCCGTTTAATTTATTTTACTTTAAAGTATTTTCTTTTATCTTCACAAAGCGCAGATATGTTCAATGTTTAGGGTGTTAAAATGTGAATAATGTTTTAATCGAAACAATTTTCTTGTCTTTTTTATAGGCACTACCACAGCATGGAAGTTTTTGCCACTTTTGATGTATTCGATCTGGACGGTACCAAAGTGGCGCAGGGACACAAGGCATCCTTCTGTCTGGAGGACAACCAATGCTTGCCCGGTGTGCCGAAGAAATACAACTGTGCTAACTTCGGCGACCAAGGTGGGCGTGCAAGTTTTTATATTTGTTTTGACTAAACACATTTCAACCAATTGACAGGCATCTCTGTGAACTGCTCGGACATTTATCTCTACAACCTCGACTGCCAGTGGGTGGACATTTCGGAGCTGGACACTGGCGCCTACATACTCAAGATCTCCATCAATCCCGAGTTCAAGGTGTCGGAAATGAGTTTCGACAACAACGCCGCCATTTGCAATTTGCTGTACACGGAAACGTACGCCCGTGTGGACAACTGCCGACTGGCCAGGCCGTGAGCGCACAATGAGAAACGCAAAAATAGCAACTAAGCCAGCTGCTTTGTCTATTTAGGATTAAGTTGAATGTAATAACAAAGTGCCAAAACCTTATTTAAATCTATCGCCAACGCAAAACGCACGCGCGCAAATGTACCAACACACACACGCACCTAAATCTGTATGTTATCATTGAAGAGCAAAATATAAACATGTACATAGAAGCCATTTAGATAGCGTGCCAGCAGCAATTTGCATGGAAGCCGTCGTCTGTCATTGCCATCACCCACATCGCATCGATGTCAGCGCGATGCTAAACTTGAAAATTACTCGAGCGTGCCACGCTAATCGCAACGGTTTTCAGCGCTATCACTGCTACGGCAGGCCAGCCGACCGACCAACGGGCCAGTTGACAGTTGCAGAGACGTCGCACCCACCAGTTAGCCGCGGCAGGGCGGGTACTATTTGGCAGAACACACATATCACGCATGGCCGCATATGTTTTGGCTGTTGGCGCGCGAACGATCTACTAAATAATAGCCGCAATTAATTTTTGCACATCGTGTTGCTAGCCACCATCCGAAACCAAACAATTCAGCCAACAGCTCCGCAAATATCAGTGAATATTTACAATTGAATCAGTCACGCGACTAATAGCCCGATTGGTCAAGTCTAATGAAACAGATTGATGTGTCACGTTGAATATGCAACACGCGAAGCATTCGCAAATGCGCTGAGCCCAATGCTAACCCTTTCATGACCATGGGGGATGTTTGTGTCACATATGAAACTTTTTCTGTTTTAAATAAAGATAAAAATGGGTCTATATGGGACAGATGCTATGTCTCATCAGTCGTGAAAGGCTGAAATGATTATGCAGTCAGTTAGCTCTTTCAAACCGATGACAAAGTTGTATGTTAGTTCGGTACTATAGGTAGGTGCGCCTCAAAATCGTCATTTTGCTGTCACTTCTCCGGCTATTGACTTCTCTTCAAGACAACATGTTACTCTGATATGTCTTATGGTATCAGAATGGGCCCATTTCGTGGCCTAAGTGTGTCTTTCGGCAAGTCCCATGCTCAGACAGGCACCTTAACCTACTCTGGTGTGCAGTCTGGTATGAGATGGGTTGGCTAGAAACCGCTCCCCAAACTGATAAGTCAATGGAACGCTAGATTTTAACCACTGCTCGGGCATTTCGCCCTCATTGTCTTATCCACAGTTTCTGCAAAATGGATTATGTGCATTAACCCAATTTGGTTGCGTATGTGCCAGATCAGCGGTCAGTGCCATTAGTTATTAGAACACATCATTGCCTATATTTTGCAGAAGATCATTCGTTCTTTGTTGATCCAACCGTGGCCAAATCAAACGCAATCTCCTAAAGCCTAAACGATGTCACTACTGATGATCCATTGTTGAGCACAAACTGTCCCATATTTCTTACATTTTTTGGTAATGTGTGACGTCACCGGCGTTAGCACCGAGATCAATGCAGATTATTCTCTGGCCGACTTATGAGTATCTGCCGGCACATTGGCCGGAATTGCAACGTGAACGTGAAGGATCCCGCAGAGGATGACGTTCGCTTGACTACACAATGATTTTAATAGGTGATAAGGTCTTTGTTATTGTTCTGATTACTGCTTGACGATTCCTGCTCCGAATTTCTCGCTCTAACGTAATTCTGCAGGCTTGTCTTATTTGCTTTTTTGATAGCCAGATCTACAGTACAGTGGAGTTGACTCTTTATAGAATTTTAGGTGCAATTTTTGAATTTTCGCAATATTTTCGAAAGCAGTTGTAGCGACAGATTGCTACGATAGCAACTTTACACCAGAAAGAGAAATCCAATAGGGGTATTCACACCGAGCTCGTTACTTCGTTACTTCGGTACGAATTGTGTAATGAAATGTGTATTTTGTTTTTGTTCAATTTTTGTACAAACACAAAATACACGTACAAAACTACCGAATACCGAACTAACAAAGTAACGAGCTCGGTGTGAATACCCCTAATATAATTGCCAATTTTGGTTTGAGAGAAAGGTGTCTCGAGCTAACAATTTAAGTTAATGATTTGACAAATCTAGCGGAATCTCAGAAAAGTACAGTGTCTGGTGACACGTTCGACTCACCGAGCTTATGCCCAAGTAAACATTAACGAGTTAAAATGTTTCGAGAAACTAGTGAAAACTTAAGAAAACTCCCAGAAAAACGAATGAAAACATGCGTCTACTAAAAGGGAAAGACTTAAATGAAACCTCAGAGATAGACAGATTGTTTTTGATACGAATTCTAAGTCACATTCAGACAAGAAATTAATTTTGTGTATGTAAAAGTACAATACCCTTCTCACTTGGATCACTACAAAACAGCTGGGCTGGATAGAAACTGAAGCCCCAAACCCTACAATCGAAAGCAGCCGTTCAGAAAGAATATGTTGGGGTATGAGTTCGAGCGGCTGTGTTTGTCACAAAATCGTTATGGTGATGTTATGTTTATCTCTTTTAAATACCATGTGAACTAGTTGAAAGGTATTCAATAGAGTCACATAATTTCAAACTTTGAAACTACTAGTCTAATTGAAATTAACTGAAAAGTTATTATGCGAAATTCGAACACCAACAAATAGTTACAAACAAATCTCTTAAAGACAAAGGCACACTGAGCTATTGAACCATGGTGCAGAAATGCCTTTCGACTGCAGAAAATACACCCATACAGCAATACATTCAACTTTAAAAAGTTAACTTTGAGAATGGTTAAAGAAAAAACAAGCATTGTACTTCAAAATATTATTACAAAAGAACAGTTCAGACCAACAGTAATAATTGCTATCGGGTTTACCAAAGGAGTCGATCCAACCATAGCTAGACGATCCCTCGTCAAATACCTCAATCGCGCATAATTTTAAAAAGTTGAGGTGTGGAAATACGATATGGTATGAACGAAATAAAATTGGCTTGGTTTTTTTTGAAACGCGTATGCAACAATGTCTATTTAGCATGTGTTACAACTAGAGTCCGACCGATACCAAATTTTTTGGCCGATGCCGATGCCGATTAATCGGCCGAAAGGGCGAGAATCGGCCGATGCTGATACCGATCACATAGAAAAGATAACACGAATGAATTCAATCAAAAACAAAGTATATTTTATAAAATAACAAAGGGAGCTATTACATATTGTTTGTAATATTCATCACAAAATAACAAAAAAACCATAAAAGAAATAAAAACTAAATAAAATTCAGAATTCTAATACATTAACATGTATTAAAAGAAAATAATATATCACATTTATTCCACTGAGAGAGAAACAAAAATACTGTCGTTAATATTGCATACAAAATCAGCATTTTCTTCAATTTAAAATTAAGATTTTTATATTAAAATTTGTACTCTGAAATTGCGACCCGTTGTACAGGTGTGTTGTTAAGAAGTCAAACAACAAACAACACTAATTTCGAAAAAATAAAAAGCCTGTTTAAAAAATAGCTTCCAATTAAAATAGAAGGATAAGATTGTAAAATTAAATGACCTTTCTTCTGATGTCCATTTTAATAGACGAAATGCATAGACATTTCGAGAAATTCTGTGTTTTTAAGAATAACTAGTTTTTATAAAAAACATTTTTAGGAAACATTAATATTAAACAGTATCTGAAAATACGTTACTGAAAAGGGGTATAAGAACCCGATGGTACAAAAAATGAAAACAAAAAAATGAAAGCAAGAAAATAGGCCGATATGCCATCGACCAACAACGGCCGATGTGGCCAAAAAAGGCCCATACCGATACCTATATTTTTGGCCGATGCCGATACTAGCCGATGCCGATGCCTATGCCGATTAATCGGTCGGACTCTAGTTACAACATACATTTCAAACGGATGGGGGAAAGGGGAGAAGCTTACAGTTTAACGCCGAATACGAACGCCGGTTGGTAGTTGTCAGTTTTTCTTCCACACTTGGAGGTGGGCAAGTAATTCACATCGAATTTATTTATTTCGGTGGTGCGAATATGATTCACATTGCACATCAGTAGTACACTTTAAAAAGTTTGAGAATCGCTGATGTAGAGTATGAATTAGTCAGCCTAGACTGGCTGAAGCTCTTTTGGTAATTAAATTTTCTACCGAACAAAAAGCATTTATGAACCACAGTGCATTGCGTTGCTATCCAATGGATGTTTCAAATATGAATTCAAAAGCAATTTGAATTTGATTTTTTGCCAAGCATTGTAAAGCACACAGAACTATAAAATAATGCAATTAAATTAAAGCAATCATGTTCGGAGAGCAGCAGCAACATGTTGTAGTGCAGCGACTTCTGCGCGTACACTACGTCATATCCATACAAACGAGTACTATATGCCCACCAGGGGCGTAGCCAGAACTAGGTTTATAATAATTTAATAATTTTGAAATAGTACATTTTCTGATGGCGCCTTCAGTGATTACCGCAGATTCCCTCAAAACTGTGCGTGAATTCATCAAAGATCCGCCAAAATCTTCATTGAAATCTTTGGAGTTGCATTTAAACATCTCAATAACATACATTTATAGCATTTCAACTAAACATTTACCACTCCCTGATTTGCCTTTTCGAAAAATTGCATTTGTCGATGGGAGGAAAGCTTTTTAAAGAGTTAGAAGCAGGCTAAATGCTTGCACCGACATCCTGAAGGACATCCAGGCCGATAATATAAAACTCTTTTTCGACATGTTCTTAGCAGACATGGGCGTTTCGCAATAAAATGCACTACCACTACCATTACGAGGTCTGCTGGGACTTTTCCCACTACCACTAAATAAATGTGGTGGTTAACCCTCTAGTTCCCAAGAAGGAATGTAAACATCCTAAGCTTTAAACAATTTTGTAAATTACATCTTAGCTTTTTCTAGCTGATTTTACACGTCTGGAATGCCGAATCTCCATTTTATAAAATAAATGTAGTCAGTTAACGCTGCCACATGCAGAACGGCAGTAATTGTAAGACAAAGTTGAAGTTTCGTGAGAAAGTAAGCAAATAATTATTTTTGAAATTGTGTGAGGAACAAAAATTGTTTTCAATAAATTGTGAGCCTCAACAAAACTAAAAAAATTACTGGTGAGTAGCTGTTAATGTGTTCTTTGAGAAAATAAAAAAATATTATGAAAAAAGTTGTTACACTCCTCCTACCTAACCCAAACCCCAGAGTCTGTAGGCCTGCTTGGGATGAAAAGCGTAAATAATTAACGGTCATTGATGATATGTTTTTGCTATTTAAGCATTATTTTTCTATTTGAACCGAAATTTTGATACACCGCAACGTAAAAAAGATCATGTCACTGCAAAAATTTATACTAAGACGTAGTCCGTGGGGTTAGATAAAAGAACTAGTCTCTCCTAGTACTTTATTTCATGGAGTAGATTTGTCGACATCTGTGTGAAAAGATAACAAGGCATACAAAATAATAAGAACCGCCATATATATATACCTATACCGATTTTTTTAGTTTTCCTAGTTTATACACCCCCCAAAAGCAGTTTATAAACTACCCCACGACACATTACCCCTCGCCTTAGCCCTACCCCTTTTTATTTATTGTCTATTAGGCGTATGAACTGAAACTGTTACCTGTTATTTATGTTTACATATATTAAAAAACATTAAAAATTTAAATTAATTAAAAAAATAATTTCATATGGGATTTTGTTTGGCTTTGTTTCCCAAGCTATCTATCACGCCTCCTATTGACATGCAATTTTTTTCCCCGAACAAACATTACTTCTCTACCACAAAACTATCACTGGTAATTTGTTTAACAAGATTAAAAACTTGGGAACTAGAGGGTTAATGAAACAAGTTCCACTAATTTTCTTCCACTAAATTCTTTTTTAGTGGTACTTTGTTGGAGTCGAAAAATGTCTAGTAAATTAGTTTTAGAGGTAGTGGAATTGAAAAATCTGTACTAAATATTAGTTGTAAAAAATTATTCCCACTGAGTGGTAAAATTTATATTTTTTACAAATATCATTGATTAGTGGTAATAAAAAATGTATTTAATGTGACTAGCTAATATAAAGCTTGAAAAAGTCGTGACCTAGTTAGGGATGAATATATCGGTCCGATAAAATCGAATTTGGTAAAAATAAACGCTCAGATGAAGCTTCAACAACTTAGTTTAAGAATATTCTAACATTATATGGCAAATATGTAGTGTGTTTACGCTACGATATGACCAACGATTATCTTAGGTTTTATGAAATAAATCAGCTGTTCGTTGCACTTCTTGTTGTTTTATTTCGCTATTATGACTCATATGGTAATTAATAACCACGTGTGCACTAACTGTGATATGTGATTTCTATTGTGTGTTGTTCTCAAAAATTGTGGAATTAATTAATGGAATTAACCGATTTCGATAGTGATCATAGTGTTGTTGACCCAACTTTCAATTCAAGCTCAAAGATTCTACATCTCGATTTTTAAAAAGAAAGGGAGAGATTATGAGTTCATCGCTGGCAAACACACCAAGCAATGTGATGCAAGATTCTGGGTAAGTAACTTCTGTTGCGTACAAAAGTAAATTCTCAAACCCTTTCTTTACGGAAGTAGCCAAGATAAGGGCGCTAACATAGGCCAGACAAATCAAATTTAATTGGAAGGAATTAACAGCATTTTATTTAAAAATGGGTTTCTTCAGGCGGAAAGGGATTCGATGAGAGAGTTCTAATGTTTCTTGCAGCCACTTACAGCCCCTTAAGCACGTGGAAAAGCGTGAATTTCAAAACCTTGACCGATTGATCTGAAATTGGGACACAATAGGTGGGCTGGGCTTCTAAAAATTTTATAAAAAAATTTCCATTATCACTGCACCCGTTTAGCTGTAATGAAGAAAAGTTTCACTATGTTTTTTATTAGTGGAGCTTGAAGTTTTGTGTACGACGCCCATGTGCGGTGTGCTTGCTTGTGGATGTGGAGAATGAAAACAGTGCGGCCGTGGCAGCTCATGTGCGTCGCCAATGCCGAATGCAATGTGGACTGCACTGTATTGTAACGATTGCCATAATCGAATTCAATTGTCCCTTACCGTTTTTATTTATTAGCGAAATTGACCAGACTCGCTTGCATTTCGCCTTGGGTGTCCGGTGATCCGGTGCAGCTGTGCGATGCATATTGACCGAGGCTCGTTGTCGACTCGATTGCTGATTGCAAATGTTTCAGCTGTATTCGGTATTAGAATTTATGACTGGGTGTATGTATTGCATTATTATTATTAACTCAATTCAATTCCATTCCATGTAGTTGGGCTCGTGAATGTGGCGCCTGCTGCTGCTGCCATAATTCAAATGCACTGCACAACAATAAATAAATTAAATGATGCAACGCAATGTGCAGGCAAACGCCGGGTGGGTGGGAGCGTGCGCCCAATAAGGCCGCTGCATTGCGAAGCGAGATTAATTGAGTTTCGTATTCGCATTCGATTTAGTTTGCATTTTCGCTCGGATGTCGTTCGCTCCGCCAGTCAACGTTCAACATTGAATTTGCTACCAGAACCGTAAAATTTGTTCCTACCGAAATATCAAAATATTATCTCAACGATATTTTCAAAAATAATTACCATAAATGGGTGGGCTGGGGTGATGTAAAACACGGCTTCAGGTAGTTTCATTAAAGTATCTAAAAGTTGAATTTTTGACAGGTTAGTTGACTTTTTCCCTAAGAACTGAAAAATTCAAACCGTTTTTAAACTGAATTTCTCATATTTTTACTGCAACAAAAAACGACTCTTTCTAATTGGCTATTTTTTGTATAAATCTCAAATCACAGAAGGGTGAGAAGAATCAACAAAATTAGGGCTTGAAAAGAAAAAGCATGACATCAAGTCACTGCTGAACTTCGCTAAAAACATCCACAATCTCACCGCTCACTTTTACGTCGATACGCAACACTAAGGAGCTCTAACTGGTAGGGTAAGCCAGGGGCTAATAGGGTCTATGCGTGGCCAACTTGGCCAGCCAGCTTACCTAACCTAATCTAAATTAGTACCTACTACAAAAAAATATTTCCAGCCTTGGAAATAAAAATAATAATGACTGACAATTTCAAACAATTTTTTTTTTAATTTATTTAGTTAACTTCAATGCAATACAATAAGATAACACAAAAATATATAATATAAATTTTGATTTTATAAACTGACACATCTATTTCGTTTGAAGTGTTTTCGCCAATTGTCAAGTCACTTGGGCGACTTAATTTATATTTTTTCAACGGTTTCCCTCATATAAACCTTAACCCACTGTTGACCCGTGTAATTTTAAGTTTCACAAAATTAAAAAACTACGTTTTGATTGAGAGTATTTAACCAAATTTAAAAAAGTAACTTTGGCTAGCTAACCTTTTAAATATGCATTTCGCAAGTACCTACTAATTGTTACTATATCTACAAAAATATGCAAGTATGTGCTTAATAATACTTAACACAAATGGAAATCTTTAAGGTCTCTCAAGGTCTCTTTTGCTACTTGGCCAACTTTGAATAACGTCAAGCCAAACTTTATCCTTTGAAGTCATCCACCAGAGTATTTATTGACACAGGCATAATAACAATAACAACAATTGCTGCCTGTAAATACGAATCAAAACAACCAACAACAACACAACGACATCGGCACAACAGCAATAACAACGCCAACAAAATTCCAGTTAAGTTGAAATTTATTAACTGTGTAAGTCGTCGTCAACAGGCGACAAAAGTGCGGAGCGCAGGAAAGAATGAAATTGTTGTGTAAAATTTCATAAAAATCGTAAAAGTAAATATTTACACACCCACACAAACACACACACACATGTTCGCGTTGAAGACAGTTCGAGCCATCTTCAATGGCAGTTCAAGCGTTGTCGGCGCTGCGCCTGCCTACGGAAAACTTTGACGTCTCGCTCTTACGCGCTGCTTAACTCGCAGACACAGCCATAAATATGGCAAGAAGTTATTAAAAAATAAAAAGACATAAATAAATTGTCGCAGTTTGGGTGGAAACGACGACGACAGAAATAAATCCAAAAGATATTGCATTGCGCCTGGGGGTGATTTCGAGGAGCGCGGCGCGTCCTGCTGCAGCAAAGTATTAACATTAAGGCAGATTTGTGCATCCGTGTCTAGACTGCGAGTGTGTCTACATGAAAACAGCCGAGCGCGATGTGATTTTGGCTTCGTCCACATATTTGTCGGTACATGTTTTGCGCTCAAGTGTAAGCAATCCGGGATGGAGTACACTTCTCCTTGAATCGAGTGTATGAGCCTTTTTTTTTTTTTATTGTCCCAAATATTTATTAAAAATCTAATGTCACTTCAGTTGCGCCAAGCTTAGAATTTCGCAAAGTTTAATTGCAACAAATTCCTTTTAAATATATAAATGCTGTATTATCCGTTAAATATATCTGTGGTCATATGGGAGAGTAGCTTAAGTCGACATAAGAGAATTGAGTTATTGTTGAGTTTAGAGCTTTATAGATGTCTAGGCGCTTAATACTACGTTTACACAGCGAGATTAACTCATCGAGATTAAGATAATCTCGTTGCCCGTTTACATAGAGATTAACTTGAATAAGATTAATCCAACACACAAACCTTTTCGCGCTACATGCCCTTCGCCAACAAAGAAACGCATTATTCCTTGCAATGATTAATCCAACACACAAACCTTTTCGCGCTACAATTCATTTTTTTGTTTATTTTTGCATGACTTCGCTTAGTGATGATGTGTTTCATCCGATTTGAAAAATCATGTCCTTTAACAATATTATGTGTGTTTACTACTTAGTCACTTAGTTTACTACTTGGTCAGAACAATTTATGTGTACATGGTTTTCAAACTTTAATTCTGTGGTCAAAAGCAATAACCGCCTAAGTCGAAAATTGCTGTTTCGAGCAATCTCGTTTTAAAGTTTTAGCGCGTAGTGTATTCCTTATGGGAATGCGAATAGGTTTTTATTAATAACTTATTTTATTTTAAAGTTACAAACTCCCCGATTTTACACAAACGTAGAGCACAGTCAAGGGAACGTGGTGGCATCCATAACTCAATTTCTTCTTAAGTCGACTTAAGCGGTTAGTGCTTTTGACCACAGAATTTTCGACTTAAGCTACTCTTCCACAGATATGTACGAGTTAAATTTCAGTACAATCAGATTAGTTTCACACGTTCTTCCGAATTTTTTGTTGAAATGAAATCGACACTTTAAACTTTTGTCCGGATTAGGTGACAGTTGACTCTATTTAAAGCATTAAGAAATTATTTTTAATTAAAGCAATCCAAATAGACAGTAGAGGTGCGCGATCTTTTGCAATCATGGAATTTATGTATAAAAGTACTGTTACTCCCATGAGGGTTATTTTTTTTTTAAGTCTGGCCGAAGGCCGGCCACACAAAACGTATTTTAATAATAATAAGTTTGCCGTTGAACGGCAAACGAACCATATAAGTGCGCTTTTTAATTCGAAATCAACCTTTGCGTTTCAACATTTTCATTTCTATTTCAATATGAGCCACCTTAACCTTTTTAAACTGTACCAGCTGTTTGAAAGTGAGGAAGATTTCGAAATAAGCGAAACAGTGCCTTAGAAGTTAAGTAGTTGAATGGAAGTTAATACCCCGCGAAGGAAGCTATTGGTGGCCACGTAAGGGCCACGTAATACAATTTCAAACATCTGATTTTGTTGATGGCTATGTTTGTTGGTACGTATCCTAATGCGTATGTTTAACATTTTAATATAAAATCATTTACATTTCAGATTCCGTAAACCATACCAAGTAGGCAACCAAAAATCGAAGAAATCCATACGCAAGCACAGGTTTTTCGAAAAATAAAAACTACCCATGCTAATGAAGT
Source organism: Melieria crassipennis (assembly GCA_963668005.1). Classification (NCBI taxonomy): domain Eukaryota; kingdom Metazoa; phylum Arthropoda; class Insecta; order Diptera; family Ulidiidae; genus Melieria; species Melieria crassipennis. The sequence continues at coordinate 29,967,112 of OY764963.1, read as the reverse complement.
TAGCATTTGCTTGCCTATGGCTCAAAAACGTCACACTTGATTTTATAATGGAGGATTTTGGCATTGGAATCAGTACTCATAAAATTAGTATACTTAAGTCATGAGCCATAACAATTGGTGCAAGTAAATACTCAAACCAATTCAACAAAATACTATTACTCATTCGCACCAAAACATCAAAATACTCAAAATCCTCTTACACGAATGTGTACCGGTATTTTGTTCTGAGTACAGAAATAATAAGAGACGATGGAAGTATTTTAAATGATTTAGTGTGTTGCCGAAATTGCAAAAAAGTGTACAAATGCCGTGGCATGCAGACTTCGAATCTCAATCGACACAAATGCTATTCTTTACACATAAATGAACTGCCTAAACAAAAAGTTAGCGAAGACGATAAGAAACTAGCCTTAGATGCTTGCGCTGATTGGGTGATTGAGGACTGTCGTCCGTTTTCATCCGTGGAACGTTCCGGATTTAGGCGTCTAGCCAGGGCCGTAACTAGGCATGTGCAGGCGGTGCGGCGCACCAGGGCCCCCGGCCCTGAGGGGCCCCCGAAGATTTTTTTTTTTTTTAGAATTCGATTTAAAGTATGAGCTAGAAAAGATCTTCGATAACGTTTTTATAACATTGTATAAAATTGGATCTACTTTTTTATGGAAAGGGCCCCTGGGAAACTTTTTTTTCTAGAACGCTCTTATTAGTATCTAATAGAAAATGTTTTCGAGAACCCTTTTTGTTTTATGAACGCTGCTTTGTTTGAGAGCTTATAATTTTATTACTTACATGCAGTAAGTAGCGATTTCATGGGATGAGCGTCAGGCATTGGGCGTAAAGTTTTTTCCAATGCAACAGACAAGTGCAGAAATATATCTTTCTCTTTTGTTGCATCGTAAAAACCAGTTCAAACTTGACAAACATGTTACCGAACTAAACATTGCCGAAGGACGAAATTTACATCAACGTTGCCGATTTTAACAATAACAACAATATAATAACAACGAATGTACGACATTGACTCTAAAAGTCGTCTTTGCCGTTTTTTATTTCTAATCAAATATCCTTGGTTTGTGAGCAACTCTATCACTTGTGTTTCAAGGTGACAATTACACCTTTTGAACCGCGTTGCCAAATGCAAAGGTGACAATTACACCTTTTTAACCGCGTTGCCAAATGCTGTTCGTACAATACTTCACAGGATTGTAATTATATTGTTACGAAAATACCAGTTCTAGTGGGCTAGTACGAATCACTGGATTGTGCAATTTGAAATAAACAAACACACTTAGTTCCTCAAACGCAGTCAATAAGAACCAACAGTCACTTTATTTAACAGATTTACACTTCACTGTCTTTACACTTAAATATTCGCTTAATTATTCCGCGTGGCAACTCCGCTAGTCAAAATCAGACTGACTCCCTGCGCCGTACCCGGCTGCCTTTTATACCTGTCCGGCCATCGCGCAGATCGTTCTCGCACATTCCGGAGTGGACTAAAGGTTTCCATGATGATCGCGACCATCATTGCCAGGTTGGACTAGAAGTTTCCATCATTGCCAGGTTGGGCTAAAAGTTGCCATCATTGCCAGGTTAGACTAGAAGTTTCCCTTATTATCGCGGCCGTCGTTGCCAGATTGAATTATAGCACGGCGCGTAGCGACAGGGTTGCTTTGCACAGCGACAGACTGTCTTATCGTTACACTGCCCACCACTTAGACTTGTTCGACCCGAACAAGTGCCGAGGTTCCGCTGTGATAAGGCGCCAGGCGCTCCAAATGGACTACCTTCAGCTTAGCGCCTTTATTGCTGCAACGTTGAATCCTGTAGACCACGTCGTTAATCCTAGTCACGACTTTGTAAGGTCCTTCCCATGACGTTTGCAGTTTCGGAGACAACCCTTTCCTCCGCTGCGGGTTGTAGAGCATTACCAGATCGCCTTCCTGGAACCCTGCTGAGTTGGCTCGCAGATCATTTCGGGCTTTCGCCTTATCGCTGACAAGCTTGGTGCGGCTCCTTATGAACTGGTGAATTTCCTCCAGTTCCGCCCGCTTATTGACCACGTAGTCAGTCCTAGCGCCTCCCGTCGTGCTGACCACCCCGAACTTCAAGTCAGCGGGTAACCGCAACTCTGTGCCGAACACTGCTCGGGCCGGAGTGAGTGATGTCGTGTCGTGCGGGGCTGACCTATACGCCATCAGGAACAGGGGGATATGCGTGTCCCAATCCTTTTGATTCCTGCCTACCACCTTCCGCAGATATTCTTCCAGTGTCCGGTTAAAACGTTCCACCATGCCGTCGGACTGTGGGTGCAAAGGAGTGGTACGAGTTTTCCTTATCCCCAGCAGCTCACACACTTCCTTGAATACCGCAGACTCGAAATTCCGGCCTTGATCTGAGTGCAACTCCAACGGAACTCCGAACCTGGCTACCCAGTTGTTTACCAGCTTTTCCGAGATCGTAGTGGCCTCCTGGTTAGGAATAGGGTACACTTCGGGCCATTTGCTGAAGTAATCCATTACCACCAGCACATATTTGTTGCCTTGAGCGCTGACTGGGAATGGGCCAGCGACGTCCATAGCAATCCGCTCGAAGGGCGCTCCCACGTTGTACTGCTGCATGCGGCCCCGAGACTTTCTTGTCGGACCTTTCGCGGCTGCACATCGGTCACAGCTCTTAATCCATTCGGCTACAGATTCCTGGCATCCTACCCAGTAGAATCGTCTTTTTATCTTGGCGACGGTTTTGGTGATGCCCAGGTGCCCTCCACTGGAGTCGTTATGGTATGCCTCGATGACCTCGTTGATTCTGCATTTCGGCACTACCGTTAGGGAGTTGCTGGTCCGACCATCCGCGCTTTCCCATTCGCGATACAGGCATCCTTCCCTCAGCCGCAGACTTTCCCACTGCGCCCAGTAAGCCTTAGCGATCGGGCTTTCACCGGCCATCTCCCGCCAGTCTGGACGTGCGCCTTGCTCCTTGCCTTCGACGATTTTTGCAAGATCCGCATCCGCAGACCACTCTTCCTCTGGCATAACGCTTACCAACCGGACGTCCACTATCTGTTCTTTGCTTTCGGCTCGCGAGCACTGCCTGCATTCGACTTTGCACGGACGGCGTGACAAGGCATCGGCATTTCCATGGCTACTGCCCTTGCGATGCTCTATCGTGTAGTCGTAGCTCTGCAGTCGCTCGATCCACCGCGCCAATTGCCCTTCAGGATCTTTAAAGTTCAGGAGCCATCTCAATGCCGCATGATCTGTGCGCAGGCGAAACCTTTGTCCATACAGATATTTGTGGAAGTGTTTTACGCAGTCCAATACCGCCAGCAGTTCTCTCCGTGTCACACAATAGTTGCGTTCCGGTTTCGACAGAATCCTACTGTAGTATGCTATCACTTGTTCTTGGCCGTCTATTATCTGTGATAGCACACCGCCAATACTATGCCCGCTTGCATCCGTATCCAGCACAAACATCTCTCCAGGCACGGGGAAGGCCAGAATTGGAGCAGCGCACAGTTTTTCCTTCAGACGTGCAAAAGCCTGCTCCTGCTCTTCATTCCACTCGAACGCTTGACTCTTTTTCGTCAGTTTGTGCAAGCTGCTGGCTATGCTCGCGAATCCCGGAACAAATCGGCGGTAGTATGTGCACAGGCCCAGGAAACTGCGGAGTTCGTGTAGATTGCGTGGCCGGGGCCACTCCTTCACCGCCGTGATTTTGTCTTCATCCGTGTGTACTCCGCTGGCGGAAACCGTATGACCCAGATACTTGACTTCTTTTCGGAACAGCGAGCACTTCTTTGGGTTGAGTTTAAGCCCGGCTTCTTGTATCCGCTCGAATACCTCCTTTAGCTTTCCCAGGTGGTCGTCGAAGCTTTTACCCATCACGATTATGTCGTCGAGGTACACCAGGCACGTCCGCCAATGCAGCCCCTTCAGCACCCGTTCCATTAGCCGCTCGAATGTTGCTGGGGCGTTGCAGAGTCCAAACGGCATGACGGTGAACTGCCACAACCCATCGCCAACACTGAAAGCCGTTTTCTCCTTGTCTTCGTCTGCAAGCTCTACCTGCCAATAGCCGCTGCGTAAGTCGAGCGTGGAGAACCATTGCGTGCCTGACAGCGTGTCCAGGGTGTCATCGATCCGAGGTAATGGATAACTGTCCTTCTTGGTCACATCATTGAGTTTCCGATAGTCCACACAGAACCGGGTACTGCCATCCTTTTTCTTTACTAGCACGACCGGCGAGCACCAGGGGCCCGAAGAAGGCTCTATGACCTTTTCTTTCCGCATGTTCTCGATCAAATTTGTGACCTCTTCCCTCTTGGCCAGAGGAACTCGTCTTGGCGGTTGGCGGATCGGTTTTGCACTTCCGGTGTCGATGTTGTGCTTCACTATGGCTGTTCTTCCGCCTGCCTCTGCCGCAAATATTGACCCATAGTGCTGCAGGAGAGACCTCGCCTTCTGTTTCTGCTTGGCCGTCAACTCGCTGCTCCACTGGTTCTCCTGCGGTATGACGTCCATGTTAAACCCGCACTTATTTCCTCCGGGTGGGCTACTCTCGCAATTGACCACTGCTACAGCTTCCTTACAGTCGCCAATTACCTCACCTTTCCCGACATATCTGGGTGCATTCAGGGGGTTCAGTATTCTGACCGGTATTCTGCCTTTCCTAGGTTCCACTAATGTACGTCCGATGATGATGTTGTCGTGTCCTTGTTTCGGTGCTTCTACAACCCACAGCCGACTCGTCCCCTCGTCCTCGTCCACCTTTGCCCACACAATCGCCTCAGAATTCGCTGGTATCCTCTGGTGTTGACACGATACAACCTTCTTTACCGCCACGCTTCGCTCATAGCCGGTGTGCAGCGGGAATTCAACGTTGGCATATCTCAGCACATGTCCTTTCAGGTCCAGCGTAAAACCGTGCCTAATCATGAAATCCACGCCGATAATCACGTCGTCCATTATATCCGCGACGATGAACTCATGTTCCAGGCTGCTGGTGCCGATAGTAATCGTTTTTGTAACTTTCCCTCTTACCGGCGCACGCTCGCCAGTCGCAGTCCGCAGCTGTATGCCATGCAGCGGTTCCCAGCTCTTCAGCAGCTTCCTTTTTATGATTGAATATGACGCTCCGGTATCCAACGTCAACACGAACAGCTTTTCATCTATCCTTCCTTCAATTGTCAAGCTGCTGGGCTGTCGTTTCAGCTGTGAGACAAGGACGGTGGGGCGGCAGATTGTGGGGATCAGCTCACGCCCCTTTGGGCTGACCCGTTTTAGTTTAACGACTCGCCGTCCTCAGCCCTGCGCTTGTTGGCTGGGCCTCGGTTGTCAGTATTCCTCGCTTCTGGCGATTGCGATCGAGAACGGGAACGCCTCTCTCGTTGGCGGCAGTCTCGTGATATGTGGCCCTGCTTGCCACATACCCAGCATACAACTTTAGAGGAGACCACCCGTGGCCTGCGCGGCGGCTCAGAGCTTATTGCCTGGATCGCAATGTCGTTGTCCGGCTGGATCTGGCGTATCCTTGCAGGTGCATACCGAGTGCTCCCAATCCATGTCGCCTCGTATGTCATCGCGCTGGACACCGTCTCCCTAAATGTCGGCTTGCCCATCATCAACGCACTGCGACGTGTCTCCGGATCATGAAGACCCTCGATAAATGCCTCAATCTTCATCCTCTCGAGATCATCAGCGCCGAAGGACGGGTAGGACAGCTGCACGAGCCGCTCAATGTCCGCTGCATATGTCTGCAGCGCCTCGTTGGATCTTTGCCTGCGGTTCTTCAGCTCACAGTAGTACAGCGTTCTGTTGTGCTCGTCGCTGTATTTGGCTGCCAGCGCCCTTATGACGGTCTCGTACTCACTTCGTAAACATTCCGGAACTGATTTTATTACCTCAGCCGCAGCACCTTTAAGAGCCAGCGCCAATCTCCGACCTTTCCTTACATCGGTCCACTGATTTTCCAGAGCAGCCAGGTCGAATTGTAGCTTGAATGTATCGAACGGCGTAGTCCCATCATAAGTAGGCACTTCCGCTCGGGTGGCAACACTTTCCGGAGCCGGCGGCAGCCATTCTCGTGGCTGTACCTCCCTAAGCCGCTCGTCCATTTTTCTGTTCATCGAGTCTTCCAGACTATCAACTCGTTTGCTCAGGGAATCATCAAGATCGTCAACACGTTTGTTCAGGGAATCATCCAGGTCGTCGACTCGTTTATCCAAGTGTTCCACTCGAGTTCCCAGGTGCTCCACCTTTACATTAAGCTGGTTGGCGATTTCTTCCACTTTCCGCTCCAAGCGCGCAGAATTTTCCTGAAGCTTGACTTCCATCCGCTCTGCCATCTCTCGGTTCGCAGTCTCGACTTTTGCCGAAATTTCGAGATTCGTAGTTTCCAGCTTCGCGGCCATCTGCGCCGACATTTCACGATTTTCATGACTGACATTCTCAATTTTCGTTTCCATTTTCTGGTCGGAAGCCTCGAACATGCCTTTCATTGCGACCATTAGCTGGCTCATGTCCATGGCTTGTGGTGGCGCAGCCGCTGCAGCCGTACTTTGCATCGACGCAGCACCGGCAGGCGATTCCTCCACCTTGGCCGACGAATCTAGCTCCTGCGTCCCGAACTCGTGCGCAGTCCAATCGACGCCTCGTGCCTCACACGCCTCTCGCAAGCGCAGCTGCAACTCCACCTTACCGCCAGCAGTCGGCAAATTCCAGGCAGCCAGCTCCTTCTTTAGCTGGTCCACTTTCAGCAGCTCGAATTTAACCATTTCTGCGTTTTTATAATTTTATTTTTATTTTTTCCTTATTTATTCAGTAACACAATCCCACTTCTGACACCAATTGTTACGAAAATACCAGTTCTAGTGGGCTAGTACGAATCACTGGATTGTGCAATTTGAAATAAACAAACACACTTAGTTCCTCAAACGCAGTCAATAAGAACCAACAGTCACTTTATTTAACAGATTTACACTTCACTGTCTTTACACTTAAATATTCGCTTAATTATTCCGCGTGGCAACTCCGCTAGTCAAAATCAGACTGACTCCCTGCGCCGTACCCGGCTGCCTTTTATACCTGTCCGGCCATCGCGCAGATCGTTCTCGCACATTCCGGAGTGGACTAAAGGTTTCCATGATGATCGCGACCATCATTGCCAGGTTGGACTAGAAGTTTCCATCATTGCCAGGTTGGGCTAAAAGTTGCCATCATTGCCAGGTTAGACTAGAAGTTTCCCTTATTATCGCGGCCGTCGTTGCCAGATTGAATTATAGCACGGCGCGTAGCGACAGGGTTGCTTTGCACAGCGACAGACTGTCTTATCGTTACAATATGATAAAAGCTTTTGATATATAGTGTTTAACTTTGAAAACAGCGCAACGGATGCGATACCCAAAAATGAAAATTATGAAATAATACATTAAGTAATATTACTGTATTTAAATACAAAATAACTCAATAACTTTGCATATTCGTGTAGGAATCTTTTAAAATTTGATAAAGACAATAAAGTGGTTGTTGGGACGTCGACAAGTCAGAAAAATTAAACTGAGATGAAACGTGTAATTCGCAATCATTGAAATATGCTGATAAAAGTGTATACAATCGTTCGATTTCTCTTGAACTTGGCATTTTTATTCAACCAGTGCATAGAAATTATTATTTAAATTTCAACTATGCCATTTTGAAGAAAATATAAAAAAAAATATTGTTCGTCGTGTTTCGTTTTTTTTCTGTTGATTGGTTTCTCTTGTCTGTTTGCTTGAATTGCTAAAAGTAATATTCGAACGATATTCGATACTAATAAACAATTTTAATAACACATAATTATTGTTATGGAATTTTAAACTTCAGGTATTTTAAAACCCGACTACCAAAAAACCTATAAAAACAAGTTGCAGCATATTTCCTTTATTTTTTTTATAAAAATATCTTCAAAATGGGGTTTTTAGAGTATATCCGTAGACAAATAGTTATAAGTTGGTCTGAATTAGGTAAGAACTTGTACGTATTCTAGATATGCAAATATTAAGCTACTATATTGTTGAAAAGATGTTGCCAGTTTTTGCCTTATATGAGCAAAATTTCAGCAATATGTAACCCCACTATTATATAAAGTACATTTTGGTTAAGATTAAGTATTTTATCAAAGCTTAATACATTTTTTCCGTTGAAGTCCATCGAAAAAGTATTATTAAATCTGTGGTCAAAAACGATTATCGCTTAAGCGATTATTGCTTTGCCACCAAACAAATTACTATTAGTATATAATAAAAACATAAAAAAGTTTGTTTATATGACTTTTGTAACTGAATTACATTGTTTCTTTTTCACTTTTTTCACTTTTTTATAAATCAAATTGGTAATGTGTTTTGAAACTTAGTATTTGATTCCTGATTACATATCACCATCTTTTCCTGCACAATTGTTATCAATGAAATCTACTTTCAATTCAAAAATTAAGCAAATGAAAACGGTAAAACAGCTAGCCGATTTTCTCATGATTGAACACAGTTCGTTGATGTCAACTTTTTCGGATATTTATACTGCTTGTATAATGTACCTTACTATCCCAGTGACTGCAGCTTCTGCTGAACGATCATTCTCAAAATTAAAGCTCATTAAGAATTATTTGAGGAGTTCAATGGGGCAGGAAAGATTAAATGGGCTAGCTGTTCTGTCGATCGAGAATGAAAGAGCACGAAAAATTGATTTCACGAAAATTATTGATGTTTTCGCCGCCATGAAATCGAGAAAAAAGTCATTTTCGAGAAATAAGTAAACGCAAGAGACTGAGGAGACACCTAATGTGCAGGAACAGTATATTTTCATGAGTGATGTTTCTGTGATTTCGTTATTTGTAAGTTACAAATAATTACGTGCAGTCTAGAATATTTGGCTGTAAAAATATCTTTGTAATACAGAATATAGTGTAATAGTATGTGCACACATATGAGAAATAAAGAAATTGTTTAAACCAAAGTATAATGCTGTTTTCAATTTCTCACGACCTTTGAACCCTTTTTTTAATGGACTTCGAAAAGGCTTCGAAATCACCTTTTTTTTTTGTTTAGAAATTCATTTTCAAGGGCCCCTTACGAAATCTTGCACAAGGGCCCCCGAGACCCTCGCTACGGCGCTGCATACGTGGGAGTCATTTCTTGTAACATTATACTCTACAGAAGCCAAGTTACCAACTAATGTAAAGCTGCAGTCGTAGGATGACGACGCCTGCGGGCCTGCTTTCTCACCCTGACCAGCCGCGATACTGGGGTTCCGAACCCCTGCATCGTAAAGGACTTACTTGTGCCTCCCATGACGGCGTACAAGCCGTTAACCCAGGGACTCTGCCAGACGGAGCTGTTGCCCACCGTCACCACGTGGAGGTGCCCTGGTTACAGGCACAAGAAATTGGTCCCTCGAAGGGGATTTGCAATTCCTCGCAATTTCTCGCTCTTCGATTACACCTTTGTGGGTGTGAAGGCCAGACAGCAAAGTTTTAAAAATGTTCTTAGAACTTTATTGTTTTGGGAAACACGAAGAGTGAGAATAACCAATATTTAGTTGAAGAGTTGCTGGAAATTTTCCCGAATTTCGGATGTTTGGTCTGTACCTTGACTACTTTCCTCAAAACTTAAGAGGCCATAGAGCGAAACACGGGAAGCGATGTCATCAATACATTATAAAAATGGAGAATCGGTATCAAGAAACGTGGAATGTTAATATGAAGCGATATTTCAGTTCAAAAAGATTTTTTTATTCCCATATTTGCAAATTTTGTGCAATTTTCAGCCATTTTTAGCGATTTTTTATAATTTATTTTAAATTTGGAGGGTGTATGAGGCAAACTGATATCAGATTTAGATTCAGCGCATCGAAATACATAAGAAAAATACTTTATACAATTTAAAAAAAATCGTGTCATTCTCATAATTACAATTTTTTGCAATTTTTAGCCATTTTCAGCAATTTTTAGCGATTTTTTCTAATTTCATTAAAATTTGGAGTGTGTATGAGCCAAACGGACTTCAAATTTGGATTCAACGCATCGAAATACATCAGAAAAATACTTCATACAATTAAAAAAATATTTTGTCGTTTTTATAACTGCAATTTTTGCGATTTTTAGCCATTTTCAGTCATTTTTAGGGCTTTTTTATCATTTAATTCAAATTTGGAGAGTGTATGAGCCAAACGGACTTCAGATTTGGATTTAGCGCATCGAAATACATAAGAAAAATACTTGATACAATTCACAAAAATTTTTTTCATTTTGATAACTGCAATTATTTGCGTTTTTTAGCCATTTTTGGCAGTTTTTTGCAATTTACTCAAAATTTTGAGGGTGTACGGACAAAACTGACCTTGGATTCGGTTTCAGCGCACCGAAATACAAAAGGATAGGTGGGTCTAGTCAAATGTACAGACCACTTTTTTTTTTGTGTGCCGGTGTAACCTTTAAATTATCAACGGAACATCTAACTGTTAAAGGTATCTGTAAAATAACTATCTTACCAAATAATCTAACTTTAGCAACAGATAATGGGTTACAGAAGTAAATTGAAACAACTATACATATTACTAAAAATAAAAAATTACAGCATTTTTGTCACATATTATCCCCAGCCACTGGATGCGCTGTGGAATTGAACTTGCCCAGCAGCGGCCCGTTGATTTCGAGTGGTGCTGGTTTCCGCTTTTTTGGGATCATCCAAGTGAATACGGCTCTACGGGGGGTACGATGAAGTGTGAATTCCATCTGGTTGGGCAATGGGTTTTCAGCGATGTCTGCACCTTATGCTGCATACCCGATTTTTTAAAATATTTCACAAGCTTCTTTTAGGACAAAATTTTATCTTTAAGATCATCTGTAGACTCAGCACTTGTTTCTAAGACGTTTGAGAAGAGGTGACTTGAACAATTCAGTATTTCATTGTTTTCTAATGCCTTTTTCACATTGCTTCCTCGGTCTGTGACGAAAATAATGCTGTCTATACTATTAATACCGAACTCACCAAAAAGATAACTAATATTAAGACTTAAGATAACTAATATTAAGCTTGAGTGAAGTCCATCGACTTCATTCCAAGTACGATATCATTTAATTTAGAGTCTTTCTGGAAATGCAGTGTGGCACACAAAAAATCTCTCTGAACATAGCAATCTTTCCACAAATCAATTGTAGCAGATGCGTGACCGGATTCTACAATGCTACTTAATTCAGATGATATATCGTTTTTTTTTTGTTGCCGCCTTTTTCCTTATGTTGCGCGAAATAGTTGTAGGGTCTGGGAGCAAATGGTCTATATCCACATTTTTCCCATATTTGGTGCTAATAGCTATAAAACATTCTGCTAGACGCAGCGCCGTAGCGAGGGTCTCGGGGGCCCTTGTGCAAGATTTCGTAAGGGGCCCTTGAAAATGAATTTCTAAACAAAAAAAAAAGGTGATTTCGAAGCCTTTTCGAAGTCCATTAAAAAAAGGGTTCAAAGGTCGTGAGAAATTGAAAACAGCATTATACTTTGGTTTAAACAATTTCTTTATTTCTCATATGTGTGCACATACTATTACACTATATTCTGTATTACAAAGATATTTTTACAGCCAAATATTCTAGACTGCACGTAATTATTTGTAACTTACAAATAACGAAATCACAGAAACATCACTCATGAAAATATACTGTTCCTGCACATTAGGTGTCTCCTCAGTCTCTTGCGTTTACTTATTTCTCGAAAATGACTTTTTTCTCGATTTCATGGCGGCGAAAACATCAATAATTTTCGTGAAATCAATTTTTCGTGCTCTTTCACTCTCGATCGACAGAACAGCTAGCCCATTTAATCTTTCCTGCCCCATTGAACTCCTCAAATAATTCTTAATGAGCTTTAATTTTGAGAATGATCGTTCAGCAGAAGCTGCAGTCACTGGGATAGTAAGGTACATTATACAAGCAGTATAAATATCCGAAAAAGTTGACATCAACGAACTGTGTTCAATCATGAGAAAATCGGCTAGCTGTTTTACCGTTTTCATTTGCTTAATTTTTGAATTGAAAGTAGATTTCATTGATAACAATTGTGCAGGAAAAGATGGTGATATGTAATCAGGAATCAAATACTAAGTTTCAAAACACATTACCAATTTGATTTATAAAAAAGTGAAAAAAGTGAAAAAGAAACAATGTAATTCAGTTACAAAAGTCATATAAACAAACTTTTTTATGTTTTTATTATATACTAATAGTAATTTGTTTGGTGGCAAAGCAATAATCGCTTAAGCGATAATCGTTTTTGACCACAGATTTAATAATACTTTTTCGATGGACTTCAACGGAAAAAATGTATTAAGCTTTGATAAAATACTTAATCTTAACCAAAATGTACTTTATATAATAGTGGGGTTACATATTGCTGAAATTTTGCTCATATAAGGCAAAAACTGGCAACATCTTTTCAACAATATAGTAGCTTAATATTTGCATATCTAGAATACGTACAAGTTCTTACCTAATTCAGACCAACTTATAACTATTTGTCTACGGATATACTCTAAAAACCCCATTTTGAAGATATTTTTATAAAAAAAATAAAGGAAATATGCTGCAACTTGTTTTTATAGGTTTTTTGGTAGTCGGGTTTTAAAATACCTGAAGTTTAAAATTCCATAACAATAATTATGTGTTATTAAAATTGTTTATTAGTATCGAATATCGTTCGAATATTACTTTTAGCAATTCAAGCAAACAGACAAGAGAAACCAATCAACAGAAAAAAAACGAAACACGACGAACAATATTTTTTTTTATATTTTCTTCAAAATGGCATAGTTGAAATTTAAATAATAATTTCTATGCACTGGTTGAATAAAAATGCCAAGTTCAAGAGAAATCGAACGATTGTATACACTTTTATCAGCATATTTCAATGATTGCGAATTACACGTTTCATCTCAGTTTAATTTTTCTGACTTGTCGACGTCCCAACAACCACTTTATTGTCTTTATCAAATTTTAAAAGATTCCTACACGAATATGCAAAGTTATTGAGTTATTTTGTATTTAAATACAGTAATATTACTTAATGTATTATTTCATAATTTTCATTTTTGGGTATCGCATCCGTTGCGCTGTTTTCAAAGTTAAACACTATATATCAAAAGCTTTTATCATATTGTAACGATAAGACAGTCTGTCGCTGTGCAAAGCAACCCTGTCGCTACGCGCCGTGCTATAATTCAATCTGGCAACGACGGCCGCGATAATAAGGGAAACTTCTAGTCTAACCTGGCAATGATGGCAACTTTTAGCCCAACCTGGCAATGATGGAAACTTCTAGTCCAACCTGGCAATGATGGTCGCGATCATCATGGAAACCTTTAGTCCACTCCGGAATGTGCGAGAACGATCTGCGCGATGGCCGGACAGGTATAAAAGGCAGCCGGGTACGGCGCAGGGAGTCAGTCTGATTTTGACTAGCGGAGTTGCCACGCGGAATAATTAAGCGAATATTTAAGTGTAAAGACAGTGAAGTGTAAATCTGTTAAATAAAGTGACTGTTGGTTCTTATTGACTGCGTTTGAGGAACTAAGTGTGTTTGTTTATTTCAAATTGCACAATCCAGTGATTCGTACTAGCCCACTAGAACTGGTATTTTCGTAACAATTGGTGTCAGAAGTGGGATTGTGTTACTGAATAAATAAGGAAAAAATAAAAATAAAATTATAAAAACGCAGAAATGGTTAAATTCGAGCTGCTGAAAGTGGACCAGCTAAAGAAGGAGCTGGCTGCCTGGAATTTGCCGACTGCTGGCGGTAAGGTGGAGTTGCAGCTGCGCTTGCGAGAGGCGTGTGAGGCACGAGGCGTCGATTGGACTGCGCACGAGTTCGGGACGCAGGAGCTAGATTCGTCGGCCAAGGTGGAGGAATCGCCTGCCGGTGCTGCGTCGATGCAAAGTACGGCTGCAGCGGCTGCGCCACCACAAGCCATGGACATGAGCCAGCTAATGGTCGCAATGAAAGGCATGTTCGAGGCTTCCGACCAGAAAATGGAAACGAAAATTGAGAATGTCAGTCATGAAAATCGTGAAATGTCGGCGCAGATGGCCGCGAAGCTGGAAACTACGAATCTCGAAATTTCGGCAAAAGTCGAGACTGCGAACCGAGAGATGGCAGAGCGGATGGAAGTCAAGCTTCAGGAAAATTCTGCGCGCTTGGAGCGGAAAGTGGAAGAAATCGCCAACCAGCTTAATGTAAAGGTGGAGCACCTGGGAACTCGAGTGGAACACTTGGATAAACGAGTCGACGACCTGGATGATTCCCTGAACAAACGTGTTGACGATCTTGATGATTCCCTGAGCAAACGAGTTGATAGTCTGGAAGACTCGATGAACAGAAAAATGGACGAGCGGCTTAGGGAGGTACAGCCACGAGAATGGCTGCCGCCGGCTCCGGAAAGTGTTGCCACCCGAGCGGAAGTGCCTACTTATGATGGGACTACGCCGTTCGATACATTCAAGCTACAATTCGACCTGGCTGCTCTGGAAAATCAGTGGACCGATGTAAGGAAAGGTCGGAGATTGGCGCTGGCTCTTAAAGGTGCTGCGGCTGAGGTAATAAAATCAGTTCCGGAATGTTTACGAAGTGAGTACGAGACCGTCATAAGGGCGCTGGCAGCCAAATACAGCGACGAGCACAACAGAACGCTGTACTACTGTGAGCTGAAGAACCGCAGGCAAAGATCCAACGAGGCGCTGCAGACATATGCAGCGGACATTGAGCGGCTCGTGCAGCTGTCCTACCCGTCCTTCGGCGCTGATGATCTCGAGAGGATGAAGATTGAGGCATTTATCGAGGGTCTTCATGATCCGGAGACACGTCGCAGTGCGTTGATGATGGGCAAGCCGACATTTAGGGAGACGGTGACCAGCGCGATGACATACGAGGCGACATGGATTGGGAGCACTCGGTATGCACCTGCAAGGATACGCCAGATCCAGCCGGACAACGACATTGCGATCCAGGCAATAAGCTCTGAGCCGCCGCGCAGGCCACGGGTGGTCTCCTCTAAAGTTGTATGCTGGGTATGTGGCAAGCAGGGCCACATATCACGAGACTGCCGCCAACGAGAGAGGCGTTCCCGTTCTCGATCGCAATCGCCAGAAGCGAGGAATACTGACAACCGAGGCCCAGCCAACAAGCGCAGGGCTGAGGACGGCGAGTCGTTAAACTAAAACGGGTCAGCCCAAAGGGGCGTGAGCTGATCCCCACAATCTGCCGCCCCACCGTCCTTGTCTCACAGCTGAAACGACAGCCCAGCAGCTTGACAATTGAAGGAAGGATAGATGAAAAGCTGTTCGTGTTGACGTTGGATACCGGAGCGTCATATTCAATCATAAAAAGGAAGCTGCTGAAGAGCTGGGAACCGCTGCATGGCATACAGCTGCGGACTGCGACTGGCGAGCGTGCGCCGGTAAGAGGGAAAGTTACAAAAACGATTACTATCGGCACCAGCAGCCTGGAACATGAGTTCATCGTCGCGGATATAATGGACGACGTGATTATCGGCGTGGATTTCATGATTAGGCACGGTTTTACGCTGGACCTGAAAGGACATGTGCTGAGATATGCCAACGTTGAATTCCCGCTGCACACCGGCTATGAGCGAAGCGTGGCGGTAAAGAAGGTTGTATCGTGTCAACACCAGAGGATACCAGCGAATTCTGAGGCGATTGTGTGGGCAAAGGTGGACGAGGACGAGGGGACGAGTCGGCTGTGGGTTGTAGAAGCACCGAAACAAGGACACGACAACATCATCATCGGACGTACATTAGTGGAACCTAGGAATGGCAGAATACCGGTCAGAATACTGAACCCCCTGAATGCACCCAGATATGTCGGGAAAGGTGAGGTAATTGGCGACTGTAAGGAAGCTGTAGCAGTGGTCAATTGCGAGAGTAGCCCACCCGGAGGAAATAAGTGCGGGTTTAACATGGACGTCATACCGCAGGAGAACCAGTGGAGCAGCGAGTTGACGGCCAAGCAGAAACAGAAGGCGAGGTCTCTCCTGCAGCACTATGGGTCAATATTTGCGGCAGAGGCAGGCGGAAGAACAGCCATAGTGAAGCACAACATCGACACCGGAAGTGCAAAACCGATCCGCCAACCGCCAAGACGAGTTCCTCTGGCCAAGAGGGAAGAGGTCACAAATTTGATCGAGAACATGCGGAAAGAAAAGGTCATAGAGCCTTCTTCGGGCCCCTGGTGCTCGCCGGTCGTGCTAGTAAAGAAAAAGGATGGCAGTACCCGGTTCTGTGTGGACTATCGGAAACTCAATGATGTGACCAAGAAGGACAGTTATCCATTACCTCGGATCGATGACACCCTGGACACGCTGTCAGGCACGCAATGGTTCTCCACGCTCGACTTACGCAGCGGCTATTGGCAGGTAGAGCTTGCAGACGAAGACAAGGAGAAAACGGCTTTCAGTGTTGGCGATGGGTTGTGGCAGTTCACCGTCATGCCGTTTGGACTCTGCAACGCCCCAGCAACATTCGAGCGGCTAATGGAACGGGTGCTGAAGGGGCTGCATTGGCGGACGTGCCTGGTGTACCTCGACGACATAATCGTGATGGGTAAAAGCTTCGACGACCACCTGGGAAAGCTAAAGGAGGTATTCGAGCGGATACAAGAAGCCGGGCTTAAACTCAACCCAAAGAAGTGCTCGCTGTTCCGAAAAGAAGTCAAGTATCTGGGTCATACGGTTTCCGCCAGCGGAGTACACACGGATGAAGACAAAATCACGGCGGTGAAGGAGTGGCCCCGGCCACGCAATCTACACGAACTCCGCAGTTTCCTGGGCCTGTGCACATACTACCGCCGATTTGTTCCGGGATTCGCGAGCATAGCCAGCAGCTTGCACAAACTGACGAAAAAGAGTCAAGCGTTCGAGTGGAATGAAGAGCAGGAGCAGGCTTTTGCACGTCTGAAGGAAAAACTGTGCGCTGCTCCAATTCTGGCCTTCCCCGTGCCTGGAGAGATGTTTGTGCTGGATACGGATGCAAGCGGGCATAGTATTGGCGGTGTGCTATCACAGATAATAGACGGCCAAGAACAAGTGATAGCATACTACAGTAGGATTCTGTCGAAACCGGAACGCAACTATTGTGTGACACGGAGAGAACTGCTGGCGGTATTGGACTGCGTAAAACACTTCCACAAATATCTGTATGGACAAAGGTTTCGCCTGCGCACAGATCATGCGGCATTGAGATGGCTCCTGAACTTTAAAGATCCTGAAGGGCAATTGGCGCGGTGGATCGAGCGACTGCAGAGCTACGACTACACGATAGAGCATCGCAAGGGCAGTAGCCATGGAAATGCCGATGCCTTGTCACGCCGTCCGTGCAAAGTCGAATGCAGGCAGTGCTCGCGAGCCGAAAGCAAAGAACAGATAGTGGACGTCCGGTTGGTAAGCGTTATGCCAGAGGAAGAGTGGTCTGCGGAGAGGCTACAAAAGGACCAGCGCGAGGATGCGGATCTTGCAAAAATCGTCGAAGGCAAGGAGCAAGGCGCACGTCCAGACTGGCGGGAGATGGCCGGTGAAAGCCCGATCGCTAAGGCTTACTGGGCGCAGTGGGAAAGTCTGCGGCTGAGGGAAGGATGCCTGTATCGCGAATGGGAAAGCGCGGATGGTCGGACCAGCAACTCCCTAACGGTAGTGCCGAAATGCAGAATCAACGAGGTCATCGAGGCATACCATAACGACTCCAGTGGAGGGCACCTGGGCATCACCAAAACCGTCGCCAAGATAAAAAGACGATTCTCCTGGGTAGGATGCCAGGAATCTGTAGCCGAATGGATTAAGAGCTGTGACCGATGTGCAGCCGCGAAAGGTCCGACAAGAAAGTCTCGGGGCCGCATGCAGCAGTACAACGTGGGAGCGCCCTTCGAGCGGATTGCTATGGACGTCGCTGGCCCATTCCCAGTCAGCGCTCAAGGCAACAAATATGTGCTGGTGGTAATGGATTACTTCAGCAAATGGCCCGAAGTGTACCCTATTCCTAACCAGGAGGCCACTACGATCTCGGAAAAGCTGGTAAACAACTGGGTAGCCAGGTTCGGAGTTCCGTTGGAGTTGCACTCAGATCAAGGCCGGAATTTCGAGTCTGCGGTATTCAAGGAAGTGTGTGAGCTGCTGGGGATAAGGAAAACTCGTACCACTCCTTTGCACCCACAGTCCGACGGCATGGTGGAACGTTTTAACCGGACACTGGAAGAATATCTGCGGAAGGTGGTAGGCAGGAATCAAAAGGATTGGGACACGCATATCCCCCTGTTCCTGATGGCGTATAGGTCAGCCCCGCACGACACGACATCACTCACTCCGGCCCGAGCAGTGTTCGGCACAGAGTTGCGGTTACCCGCTGACTTGAAGTTCGGGGTGGTCAGCACGACGGGAGGCGCTAGGACTGACTACGTGGTCAATAAGCGGGCGGAACTGGAGGAAATTCACCAGTTCATAAGGAGCCGCACCAAGCTTGTCAGCGATAAGGCGAAAGCCCGAAATGATCTGCGAGCCAACTCAGCAGGGTTCCAGGAAGGCGATCTGGTAATGCTCTACAACCCGCAGCGGAGGAAAGGGTTGTCTCCGAAACTGCAAACGTCATGGGAAGGACCTTACAAAGTCGTGACTAGGATTAACGACGTGGTCTACAGGATTCAACGTTGCAGCAATAAAGGCGCTAAGCTGAAGGTAGTCCATTTGGAGCGCCTGGCGCCTTATCACAGCGGAACCTCGGCACTTGTTCGGGTCGAACAAGTCTAAGTGGTGGGCAGTGTAACGATAAGACAGTCTGTCGCTGTGCAAAGCAACCCTGTCGCTACGCGCCGTGCTATAATTCAATCTGGCAACGACGGCCGCGATAATAAGGGAAACTTCTAGTCTAACCTGGCAATGATGGCAACTTTTAGCCCAACCTGGCAATGATGGAAACTTCTAGTCCAACCTGGCAATGATGGTCGCGATCATCATGGAAACCTTTAGTCCACTCCGGAATGTGCGAGAACGATCTGCGCGATGGCCGGACAGGTATAAAAGGCAGCCGGGTACGGCGCAGGGAGTCAGTCTGATTTTGACTAGCGGAGTTGCCACGCGGAATAATTAAGCGAATATTTAAGTGTAAAGACAGTGAAGTGTAAATCTGTTAAATAAAGTGACTGTTGGTTCTTATTGACTGCGTTTGAGGAACTAAGTGTGTTTGTTTATTTCAAATTGCACAATCCAGTGATTCGTACTAGCCCACTAGAACTGGTATTTTCGTAACAATATAATTACAATCCTGTGAAGTATTGTACGAACAGCATTTGGCAACGCGGTTAAAAAGGTGTAATTGTCACCTTTGCATTTGGCAACGCGGTTCAAAAGGTGTAATTGTCACCTTGAAACACAAGTGATAGAGTTGCTCACAAACCAAGGATATTTGATTAGAAATAAAAAACGGCAAAGACGACTTTTAGAGTCAATGTCGTACATTCGTTGTTATTATATTGTTGTTATTGTTAAAATCGGCAACGTTGATGTAAATTTCGTCCTTCGGCAATGTTTAGTTCGGTAACATGTTTGTCAAGTTTGAACTGGTTTTTACGATGCAACAAAAGAGAAAGATATATTTCTGCACTTGTCTGTTGCATTGGAAAAAACTTTACGCCCAATGCCTGACGCTCATCCCATGAAATCGCTACTTACTGCATGTAAGTAATAAAATTATAAGCTCTCAAACAAAGCAGCGTTCATAAAACAAAAAGGGTTCTCGAAAACATTTTCTATTAGATACTAATAAGAGCGTTCTAGAAAAAAAAGTTTCCCAGGGGCCCTTTCCATAAAAAAGTAGATCCAATTTTATACAATGTTATAAAAACGTTATCGAAGATCTTTTCTAGCTCATACTTTAAATCGAATTCTAAAAAAAAAAAAAATCTTCGGGGGCCCCTCAGGGCCGGGGGCCCTGGTGCGCCGCACCGCCTGCACATGCCTAGTTACGGCCCTGCACGTATGTAATAAAAGTTCTGATTGGTTTTGTTTTGTTTGTGGGGAATTTGTAGTGGCAAAAAATCGAAGGCCTTTATCTGACAAATTAAAAGCAATTTACGAAGATTGCTTTGGCATCAAAATTACCAATTGGGATACAAACTGGGTACCGCATACATGTTGTGGTAGATGTAACATAATGTTGACACGATGGAATAAGACCAATAAAAAAGAAAACTTTAAATTTACAAAACCAATGTTCTGGTCTGCACCGGTAAGTCAAGAAAACTGTTACTTTTGTATGACTAACGTAACAGGTTTTACTACAGCTACTAAAGGAACATCTTATACGCAAACGTTTCATCAATTGTTAAACCTGAAAAAAGAGTGATCTTGGAAGAACCCGTAACTTTCGAACAGATGGATGTGGAAGAAGAGGAATTGCAAGTCGACGATGTCTTCCAAGAAGACAGTTCTGAAGATGAAGAATACTTGCCAGATGGTAAAACGAAAGCTCCCGAAACTTTTGACCAAAAAGAACTTAATGATCTCATTCGCGATTTAGGATTGCCTAAAGATGGAGCTGAGTATCTAGCGGCAAAATTGAAGAAGAAGAATTTGTTGGCTATGGGAACATCAGCTTACTTTTAAACGCCGTCAAACAGCTGACAAAGTTCCTAAAGATGACATAAATTATGTGGCATGCATGTGGATGTGGATGGTAAAGTCGATAAAAAACTTGTGTTATCGAAAAAGTCGAATGCATTTATTTTACACGAAAGCTATTAAATACAGTTAAGAAACATTTTAAATCCAATATTTTAACATAAAATGTGAAGAAATTCCTAAAAATTAGCATAAGACGAAACTTACTGTGAAACCTAAATTGGAGCGTCAGAAAACGCAACGCTCTCGCTCAGTGCGGCATACCGAAATTGAAGCGTTGTGTTGGGATTGGCAAAATCATGAAATGAAAACAAATTCACAAAAATATCTGTTTAGTTGCCAAAAAAACAACAAATTATTATCATTTTGCAAAACTTAGGGGTTATTTGAATAAATTCCTCAGAATTTAAATGAAATGAAATATAAATCACAGTCGTTTTTGTTTGTCGCAGCCAACTTCAACTGCTAACGCTTTGTCAAAATTGGAAATTCGAATAGCGCAGCGTCAGAGCGTTTCAATTGCGGTTTGCCCCATACAATTTGTATGGGCATGAAGCAATTTTGACAGTTGCTTGCCGCTAACGCTCCAATTTAGGTTTGACTGTTAGTCTTCGCTGTATTGGAAATTCGATAGCTTATTCGTTGTATATCGCATTTTGCTCATTCCTGTGAAATAAATTGCTACAAATTGAATTGAACTGAATTTATTTTTTCATTTTTTGCAATGCTCGATATGCATTTATTGTGTTTAAAATGAAATCAGTAAATTCTATAAAGTCTATAACGTCGTATAGTAATTTCATTTCGTTCTTTTTCACAATTTTCCTTGTTTTGCTCAGACGTAAGAAGAGGAAGCAGACTCGTGAAACGCGTGTTATGGAGCATACCACATTGCAACTCGAATAACGCGTGAAACGTCGTAACACGACAAACCCTGAACGCCTGAAACGCCATTCATGGAGTTTGACCTTTAAGGTGAAAATAATTTTAATTCATTTGAAAGTTTTAGCAAAAATAAAAATAGTAAGTTAGTAAATGTTGATGAATCAAATGTTGAAGTAGAAATTGAAGAACCCATGAATGAAGACATTGTTTTAGAATATGCGGACGAAGGAACTATCAAACCTAATGAGTCAATTTGTGATAGGGGAGACCGGGGCAAATACGCCCAGGTTTTGGAAAATTTATTTTTCAACATGACAGTAATGATTCTCGAATAACAATATATGTCACGCGCTAGTGTCTTTCCTAAGGAACAAAACTCACATTATCATTTTTATAGATTCCTATTTATTTTCAAGTTTCAACGAAAAATTTAAAGTAATATCGAATTGGCCATTCGGAAAACCCTCGGGGAAATACGCCCACTGCCCGGGGCAAATACGCCCACTTTATTAATTCAAGAATCTCGGACGAAAGTAATAGAAAACAACATTTCAGAAACGAAATACTATAAACAGAGAGCGTTAATATTATTACGCTCTCACTGTGCCGACGCTTGCTTCCTCTTGATAATGAAAATATTGCAAATTCGAGCTTGCCCTATGCCATTCGATTGTATGAGCGTAAGACATCTTATACTTAATTGTCTTTGGTGGTAACCTATAGTCAATAATAAAATTATTTGAGGAAGAAGTTTTTTCCACGAATGATAAATAATATTAATAATTTTATATATTCCTAAAGTCCTTCACCACTTTTTACAAAACTATCAATTGAAAAAAATATTTTAGAAAAAAATTGAACAAATATGCTTTATTAAAACTTCTAACTTGAATACTTTCTTCGATTTTGAGTTCTGCGAAAAGTGGCGAAGGATTTTTGAAATTCGGAAAAATACAGAAAAAGTTTCGTTAGGTTTTGGTCCGTAACTTCCATACCACCCTGTATATTAAGCAGGTCAGTTATCTGGACCACGCTGTATATTAAGTGGATGTAATTCTGGACCACCCTGTATATTAATATAAAATTGTCATTTATAATCTTCAGGCAGTAAAACCTTGATAAATGCGTTAGGTGGGCGTATTTGCCCCGAAACGAACTGGGCGTATTTGCCCCAAACAACAAAATGTTTTTTTAAAAATTAAAAAAAATACAAAAAAACTTTTTACGACAAAACTACTTTGGCCTACAGTTTTTCTTACTTCAAATAACAGGAAAAACTTACCTGGCTGCATAAGGAACGAGAAACGAAGATTGTAGATATTTTTTCCCAAACTGCAAAACTTAGATGTTCAGACTATGGAACGACAAAACAATCTGCTTTTATTTATAACGTTTTAACCGCAATGTCAATCGCCTCGATTTTTTTGTGGTTATGTCTACGAGTTAAGGCGCACTTACAAAAAAATTGGCGCGGAATTTGAATGAATACTTTAAAAGAAACAACGGGTGGGCGTATTTGCCCCGTGGGCGTATTTGCCCCGGTCTCCCCTAAGTTAATTTCTTTCTACAAAAAACATCATCACTCTGTCCGCTCTAATTCTTTGCAGTACAACAAATGGGATTTTGATGATTCATTGGCGCACATCTTGCCTACTATAAAATTGGCTATGTAGCGACCACATCGATCAGTAGTCTCATCTACTGAAACCCAAATGTAATTACTCCCAATACCACTGCGGATTTCATTTACGACGTCTTCGTAACATTTTTTCAAGTAGGTTTTTCGTAAAGTGGACTCATTAGGTATACTCCTTTGGGTGTACTTCTCCAAGAATGACCGCCAGGAATCGTTATGCAATGTGTTCCATGGAATATTAGCGGCAACCATAGCTTCACACATTTCGTAACAAAAATTGGTTCACGATTACGGCTCCAAAACTAACCGCAGAAGAACCAAGGGAGCATTGCTTGGCTACCGACTACCTGCTCTGTTGTAGTGCTCTGTCTATTGCTAAGTGTTGCTAAGTCGTTGCCGACCTGGTGCTTGCAGGAAAGCATTTGATTCCTTATTTCCTTATGCTCTACTCAGAAGTGCCCCCAAAAATAGCTGAGTAAGCCATACATCACCCTCAATAATGATCGTCAGTATATCGTTTTCGGAATAACAAAAGTCTGGGCTTGTCCAATTTAACTCCCATCCCAACCCCTTACACACAGGAGCGCACCAACATCACTCTTGTTCGTATGCGTAGAAGAACATAAGTCTATATGAATATGTTTATATACATACCTACTTACGCCAAATACGACAAAAAATGGAAAAAAACATGCAAAATATGCAAAAAATATGCAAAATATGAAAAAAATATGCAAACATATGCAAATATGCAGTGCATATGTTAGCTCATTCTTAATATTTTTCAATAAAAATAGTTTCTGTCTTGGTCCCGTTCAAATCCGATGCTCCAAAAAAATATGCACTTGCATATAATTCCGATCCCTAATTATTACCATTTTTTATTATTCCATTGTGCCTACCCAAAAAATACATAAACAACATTAATATAGCTGAGCTGATGTTTCAAGATTTTGTGACAAGTTATACGAATTTGTATCCACCAGCATCTTTAACTTACAATGTGCACAATATGCTTCACATAGCGCAGTGTGTTCGGGAAACAGGGCATATAGAGGAGTTTTCAGCTTATAAATTTGAGAACAAGCTTCAAAAAATAACGAAAAAAGTAAGAAAACTCTCAAAGATTTTGCAACAACTCAACAATTTTTACTCAATACAGAATAATAATTAAAAAAAAAAGTTGGATTTTATGTTAGGAAAAATCGCCTTATTTCTCGATATTATGGGGAAAATTTTATTTTAACAACTAAACACCCGATAATGTCTGCTGTGTGGATCCTTTTATACCTATCGTCATTAAACACTTTTTGATAAAAGACGGAGAAGAATGTATCATTGGACAACGATTTTTAGATATAGACATTTTTTTTGTAAGTCCAGTACGTTCAGGGGATGATTTGGGCGTTGTAGAAGTAAGCAACCCAATCGACGAAACAGAAGAAACCTTCCATATTACAATATAATATTGCAACGATGAGGCACTCTGTGCTGTGAATGAATGCTTTTCCAAGCATACTTTTTGCCATGCATTTTGGAGTACGGCCGTTTGGCTACCGATATGGCAAGGATTGTTCGCGAAGGTGATGGGCTGTGCTAGAACAATAGAGAGTACAACTGGAATGTGCAAGAAACATCGGCGCGATAAGAAAACAGGTATAAAAAGCAGCAGTGGCAGCGCAGGGAGCGGAGTTTTGGTTGAATAAGCAAAGTAGTAACAAGTGTAGATACAAGCAAAGTGTAAAATCTGTAAATAAAGTGATTGTTGATTTTTTGACTGCGTTTGCGCTGAGTAATTGAAGTTGTTTTATTTTCAAACACAATCCAAACGAACCTTGGAAAACTAATATTCGTAACAGTATTATTCAATTGCATTGTTAATCAGTGTAATTTTATCAGAAGGCGACTTTTTTATAACTCTGCTGGTTTCCGAGATATTCAGGAAAAACGAATGGAAGAGTGCTACGCTAAGAAGCGTCGTTTATCAAATTGATCTGGTTGTAATAATTCCGAAAAATATCCAAAGTCTGTTTATTTTTACAATTATTACAATCTTATTGCAAAGTTTAGTAATGTAAAAAATGAATATAAAAAATGTGAAAATTCTAGTTCAGATAGTAGAATTAATTCCTTGAAACATGTTTGCAGTGAGTCGAAACCTTTTGCAAACTTCTTTTAAATTCTGGGCCTAAACAATTGCTATATTGTTGAAGTAAAAGAATTTACCCAAAATACTTTCCGCTTCCCTAAATCTAAAACAAGATGTCTAACTAGATCTAAAGCTAAATGGGAGAAAGTTAACATGATTTTGTTAGTGGATGAAATGACAACTCGAGGAGAGCTCCGGTACAACCCAAAGCTAGATTTTGTGGATGGGTTTAAAGAAAAGAACCTCTGAAATTGGGAAACAATTATGCGTCTTTATGTTAAAATCATTATTTTCCAATAGGGCTTTGGTTTTAAAATATTTTGTTTACAAAAATTTGCTTTCTGGCGATTTATTAAACAAAATTATCGGCGAGAATTTAAAAATTCTTAATAGCATCGGAATAATAGTTAAGGTGTTTTTCCGAGCTTGGCACCAAAATATACTGTTTGTTTGATTTCCCATACCTAATAAAATCACTTCTAATTGGATTAATTAAATGTGATCTTATTACGCCGGACTGCAGAGTAAGTTTTAAAGTAATTCAGGAGCTGTGGGAAATGAAATGAAGTTTGGGAACAAAAATATGCCTAGACAACACATCTTCCCGAAATCATTCGAAAGAATGAAGGGGATTTTAGCTACACAAGTCTTCAGCCGAACTGTACCAGCTTGAAATTGCATTTGCAGTGTTACGGCAAAAGGGTGGAAATAATGTTAATCCGCCTGCGGCTGAAATAAATAACGCATTGGCGCGGTTGACGACAGCCAAAGTTATTCAACTGAGCTCTCAAAGCAATTGGGAAGAGATAAGAGATACGACTAAAGATTTGCTTTCAAATATTCTAGCGGAAGAATCTTTTCCTGAGAATTGCGTCACTGAAATCAGTTTCAGAAAACAAATTGAAGAATAGAACTTTAGCCAAAATGTTGAAAAAAAACGAGGATATATGTATTTGGTGGCAACTGTATTTTGAATGGCAGCTTTAACACTTCTTGCAATATAAATATGAGCTCCCATCGTTAAAATATTTTATTGATCGTAAAAAAGAAGTACGAAAAGAAAATACGGTTTTATCTGCTCCTAGCGAACTTTTTATCTTTCACAAAAATTTCAGCTTATTACTTAATTTTGGAAGCCTATTTGCACCTTCACATGAGTTTTTAGAAACAAGTAATGTAATGTTGTAAAACAAGTTAAAAATTTTTTGTAATATTTTTGAAAATAACCCGCCAACTCTTGGAAAAAAAATATAATAGAATACCGTAAAAAAGCTACTCCCCATTGGTTTGCTAAATGTTGTGAGCATATAGAACAGGTACTAAACTTTATGATTTTAGTTTTATTACGAAAGCATTGTTCATGGGCAACTGAAAAAAGAACAAAAACACATCCCGAAAACTTAAAATACTTTAACAAACAATTTTGTTTCCTTAAAACTTTTAATTTGCTTTTGTTGTTCACACTCCTCGCCGAAGGCCATTGGCATATTTAATTAATCCCAAAAAGCATTTGGACTTTGCTCGTAAGTACCAAAATGCATCTCCCGAGTACTGGCGCAATGTAATATTCGCCGATGAGTCCAAATACCACATTTTTGGCTCCGATTCTTGCAATCACAAGAATACTATCAAAATTGTTGAGCACGGCCGCGGTGGAGTAATGGTTTGGGGTTGAATGGGTAGTCGCCAGAGAATTACTCTTCACCTTTAAGAAGCAGTTGGGTTAACTCATTTAAATGTTATGATCAGAGGGAATTGTGAAAGATTACAGCGCCAGCGCAATCATTTGTCAAAAAAATGCAAATAACTAGATATGAATATTAATGAACGAAATACATTTGCTGTGTGAATTGTGACCAGTGTTGCCGTTGTGCGACTAAAGTGTCAAATTGACCCATGCCACCTGACACCGACTTTTTAAAAATAGGCTTATTTTGACAGTTTTCTTCAAAATCATGCGACTTTTGCCCCTTTTTCTTGATCAAAAAGTTTATATGTAGGTACATTTTGAAAGTTGTTTCGTAACTTAAGTACTTAAAAATTACACCTCTGGCAACATTTAAACTACTTGCAACCCTTTTATTATGTCAAAGTTTTTCCGCAAAAATGTACAAAATTAATTTGAATTAACGCGCTTTTTTGTGGCATTGCCTAAGTTATTTGTGCTAAATTAATTTTGATGGCTCCTTTAGAAATATAATACAAATAATGAGTTTCGAAAGATAAAATAATGAACGTATATATATACATGGTATAAAAAATTGGATCACTTGATGACACTTTTTTTCGGCTGTGACACTTTTTTTGCGACTTTTTAAATTTTTTCAGCGGCAACAGATTGTGACAGTAGCTGGAAATGTTAGCATTCTGCGAAACACAAAGCTTTTCTAAAATATTTCCATCTATAGGTGTTAGGTTTAGAAATCTCCAAAATTTCCTACTGGGGAACCAAACATCGAAAAAAAATCACACCTTTTTGCAAACCTCTGTGGTTGTGTGGAAAATTTGAATTATTTTCAACTTGAAAACTGTTTAAATTTATTTGCAGCGTTTTCCACTTTGTTGGATTGAATCTGCATTTAAACTCATAATGACAGCTTCTTTTTTTGTTTTTTGCTTTTCTCCAAGCACCAACGGCCGCAACTTGCAACCTGCAGTGCCGGTGAAATCACGGCGCATGTGTCCCGGCGGGCCGGCGCAACGAGCCTTGGAGGAATACGCAGACGGTGCCGAGTGTGTGGAGTGTCTGCCATGCGCGCTGACGGGCATCCCACGATGCCGAATGTCATTTAATTTTCGAGTGCAACACACGCGTCCCCACTTGTTGTGTCTGCCGGAGAGTATTTCTGTGTGACTGCAGCCGCGTTTGTGTGTTCGTGCGGCGAACGTGTGTTAATATGCAAAATGAGTTTGCTGAATTCGTTTAACTGGGAGGAAATTAAAAGAACTCGAGCGTCAAATTTAATTTTCAGACGAGCGCGAATTACAAAAAAAATGCACGCGCAAAAACAACACTGCCCAACCAATGCCCGCAACAATGGCCATAAAGCAAGAAATATGCACAACAAAACGTCAAGAAAAATTCATTTAAA
Organism: Melieria crassipennis; assembly: GCA_963668005.1. Lineage (NCBI taxonomy): Eukaryota > Metazoa > Arthropoda > Insecta > Diptera > Ulidiidae > Melieria > Melieria crassipennis. The sequence goes on along the minus strand of OY764963.1, from coordinate 29,938,653 downwards.
TTGCTTTCACGTACAATATTTTATTTAAGTGAAGAAAAACGAATGCAAAGCTCAGACATATTGAAATATGGTGAAATATGAATGTGCATCCTTGCGGCAAGGAACACGGAACAGCTGCCGGAAAGCAGTCACTGGTCCGCGGAGTGTACGCGAAACGCAGTCGCGCTGTCATTGCTGCGCCGCACATTGGGGTAAACATGCCAAAATCTCGCGCATTACGGCTAAACTTTAAGTTACGGGCCAAATTTTTTTTTTTTATTGTTTCGTAATCTGCATGCATGTAGTAGTCAGAAAACCTTTTTTGTCTGGAAATAGGACCGAAACTGGCTGCTGTATAGCCATTCAAAGTTGGGTGTTTTTATACTCAATTTCATTTTGTCGATGCAACTTTTTTGATGGTGATGCTGAAATGTCAATTAAATTGTTATTTATAAATATAATCAAATAATTTTGAGTACATACATACATATAATAAGCATTCCAGCAATTCCTACAATTAATTTGACATATAATTCTTTTACATGGCACATATTCTTGTAAAGATATAAGTTCTTAAAGTTTGGGCAAAAAGGACGATTTTTTAGGAAAATGTCCAATTTTCGTGGTCTATAACTTTTTTGGTTCATCATGGATCATTGAAAATCTTTAGCGAAGGTAAGTAGAAACCTTCATAAACAAATTATACCCAACTTGCCTGCAGAACGCTGCGGAATGCTTAGTTTTTTGGACTTTTATTTGCTTCTCCTGGTAAGATAATAAATTAAACCGAAAACTTGCATCTCAGTTCACATTGACATAATGTTTGAGAAAAAGAATTGCGATCAAGTAACATAAGCTATTTGTGTCAACAAAAACAGTTATTAATTTTGTCAGTTACAACGGTTGTTTTATCGGTTACAAACATTTTATTCGTGGCAATTATTAGTTACGAAAAGTTAGTGCGCTCATGGCTGAAGAGAGTAAGTATTCACTTTGTATTTGAGTTCAACATAATTTATACTTTTACTCAGAGATGCTACATTTGCAAATGCGGACCTAAAGATATGAATAATTTGAAAAACTTTGAAACAACACTCGCTCCACAAAACATAATTGACCTCAAATATGGCATTTCACCGCTCCACGCGAGGATCAGGTACCTATTTTATTTCCTTTTTTTAAATATAATTTTACTATTATATATTATAAATAACTACTATAGGCTACAGCTACCAGTAGACTCTAGAAAAAAGGGCAATCGCAAAGCGGTCGAAGAAAAGCAGTTGCTCGCAAAAGCTAAAAGTGCAATGCAAAAAAAGTTTCGCGAAAAACTTGGATTAATTGTAGACACACCAAAGCCAGGTAAATTGCTAATTTTCAAAATGTGGTTATGGAAGTACATAAAAACTTCTACTATAGGGTTTGGCTCCTCAAACAGCGGCAATAAGGCACGACAATTTTTTGAAATTTTTAAATATCGGCCGATATTACTGGAATCGATAAGGTTTTAATTTATCGATTCGGAGTTATCTTAACCGCAATCAACACGTCTCGAGATGTGGACGCAAAGTACAGCTTCTGGTACATGTCACCGACTGTCCACAAGGTGTTAAGGCATGGTCAAAACATAATATCGCATGCAATCTTGCCTTTAGGTGCGTTGTTATTCTCAAAATTGGTAATACTTGTGTGAAAAATAATCCTATTTACAGGAATTTTATCTGAAGAGGCCCAAGAACATTGCAATAAAGACTTCAAATTATTTCGAAGCCAATATGCCAGGCGAAATTCAAGGACCGCCAATCTGACAGATATTTTTAATCGTTTTCTTAAAATGTCCGATCCGGTTACGCCAAACCTTCGATCCCCTAATAAATCAAGTAAAAATACCTGTGATTTACCACCTGAATTAATAAATATGCTAAAATAAAATATTTCTTATAAATTTTTCCGGCTGGTACGCAGGATAATTCTCGAAAGAGGCAATATATTTCAACAAAACTTTGTAGAGAATTTACAAGTGGTCTAACTAAACTATGACGTGAAAATAGGCATGGTACGCCCACTTTTAAGTACGGTTGCCATATAAGCATACTTTGTTAAATTGGGAACATTTATTATATTTACATATATACTAACAAACGTCATCTGCCCTTTTGTGGTTATTTATAACGGTAAGTGGGCGTGGTACTCCCCATTAACCCGTTATGAGCCGTATCAACCCGTATCAAATGGTTTTTGTTTAAATATGAGTTACCCTACATGTACATATGTATTTTATGTGGGTGTTTTATGAAAGGAGACGAAAAATCGGGGCGTGGCTACAATCCAGAGTATTTATAAGTCAGTTTGGATCGATTTAAGTACTATAACTTTGGTTTTGTTTTTACTAATGAAGATTTTAAAAATGCCGAATTGCCGACTGTAGGGTGCCAGTGCACGGTACAGTAAATGAAATAAAATTATGGTGGACAAACCACTGAAGAGTCCTGAAGGAGATGTCCAAACATGAAGTTTTTATCTTCTACAGCATAAAATAGGCAATGCGCGGGTTTTTGGTATGTTTACCCCAATGTGCGCCGTATGCAGCTGGCTTGGTGGAGGCGTGTTAGTTGACGTCGCAGGCATAAATGAAGTAAGGTGAAATAATTTATTTGCAGCGGAAATATCATGTTACCACCTGTATCAGCGCAGCGGCAAGTGTTGCTATGTGGTTGACGACTTGTCTACAAAGAAACCGAACGCAGCGACCCTGGTTTGTAATAATTCACACAATAATCGAATTCAAATCTTGAGAACAAAAATTAACTGCATTTGTGAGCTTCGAGCCGGGTATCGCTCATACAGATAATCAACTTGGGAGCTAAACGAAATTTTTTGTTTTTACTGCTGCATTTTGTTGTTTCTGCTGCATTTCTATTCAAAGGGTGTGTAAAAATAAAACGAAGTAATCTAGAATTTATTTATAATTTTTTCCTCCGTATGCGACCAACCGCACTTTTCGTCGGCCTCCTGCCATCAATTTTTGCACGAAACATTCGTCCCCTTTTTAGACCCCCCACAACCACTTTCTCCGGAACTCTTCTTCTGTCGATACCCTCGCACCACTCTTCTTTAAAATACCTTAACTATCAACCAGTAGATTTCGATAAGGTGGAGTTCCGGGCTGTTAGGCGAATTACACTCGAGCTGCACTTATTCAATCCCATTCCCATTCAATCCCATTCTCTTCATACTTAATACTACAGAGTTTCCCTGGAGTAGTGGCAAGTAGCCTTGTCAGGCCAAAACAACGGCTTTGATGTGTGGTGAAGAATGAGAGGCAGCAGTCTCTTTTCGATGCATTCTTCCCGGTAAATATTGTTTTTCATTGTACCGACTATTACAAAAGGGTTTGTTTTAAAACCGCACGAACAGATGGCTTGCCAAACCATGGTCTTCTTTGGAAATCTTGCCCTTGATTTCACCTTGTATTCATCAGCAACATCTTGGCAATTGGTGGCTGTGTAGAAATCCTGCCCAAATAAAAATTTAAAGTTGTTGAAGCAGCATCTTCCATTATCACACAACTGAAATTCGGCGCTTCGCGGTGAGATTTTGTTTCGCGTCCCGATCCGGCACTACTTGAGCCTTGTAACTCTTCAAGCTGCTCGCCCCTTGGCTTTCTGGACGAACGATGACAATTTCTCCACGATTTTAGTTACCGAACGACGTGGCATTCGCGAATTTTTTTAAATGCGGCAATCACTTTCTTCGTGCATCTAACATTCTTCTGGCCATGGTCACCACCACTACCCGCCTTACGATCAACACTCAGCCTTTCATTAAAATTTTTCAACACTTCAGCGCATGTCGATGGTGCAAAGTTTAGCTTTTTTGCAGTTTGGCGTATACTGAGGTTTGGATAAGTAATGTGTTCGTGCAAGATTAGTTTTCTACGTTCGTATTCATTTGCCATTTTCTTACAACGGGTTTTGAAATTTTTTTAAATTGAACATTAAAAACTAAGTCATGGAGTACTTACTTCTAAAATTTGACTTTTCAAAGAATTGTATTTAAAAAAACAATGTTTATGTTAATGTTTATGTTTCGGAATATCGCACGGTATTTTTTCTTCATTAACGAAATTAATGAGAAGTGGTTTGGATATGAAGTGCATTTATAATGCTTACATTTAATAGTTTGTTTCCGTTGACAATGTTTCGGTCAACGATGGCCAAGTTCTCCTCCAGGGGAATCGGGAAATAGGCAGCTATTGCCGTCGCAGCAGATTCCTGACGGATTAGTTTCCGGGTCAGGACCTTTTGCTGCGCCAATCCCTCCATTATCGCCGTGTTTTGCTTCTTTGTTATCTCGGCTAGATTGTTGACACTTTCTAGAGAAAATTGCAATTAAATTATTAATTGTATTATATTGCGAAAGAAACTTATACTTGCCTCGCGGCATATTGACTTCTGCCAAAGAATATGAAGTGTATAGAAGGCGCATCTGAGCTCAAAAATTCACATTTTTGTTTGCGAGCTTAATAGAGCGGGGAAAAGCCACAAAAGGGAAAGAGCGGTACAATTAGAGCAAGCGCTTCAGTTTACGCTCATTGACTGTGCGAACTGAAGCACACGCCACCACAAACATACATACATGAAGTGAAAGTACCGCTTCTCCTGTGTATTTTAAGGTGTTGGTGGTTGTTTTGGTCTCTCAATCATTTTTTGTGCAAACTTCTCACAGCAACACATCAGCCAGCGCAATGATCGTCGTTTCAACGACGCCAATGCTTTTGGTTGTTGTAGTTTTTGTGTGTATGCTTTTTTGTGGTGGCGATTGGTTTTGCAACACAGTTCGAGAAAAATGTGACGTCAATATTGAACAGAATGTTTACTGCCATGTTTATTTTCTTTGCTTCTGCTTTAAGCTGCATGCAGCCAGAGCAGGGATTTTTGGTGGGTTCTTCGCTTGGGGATTCAGGGTGGCGTGGAGATTTGTCTGAAAAATCACGGTATATTAAATGCTAAAGAAATGTAAATTTATAATATCGCAAATATAACTCACAATGAGAAAAAATGTCTGAACTTTGGAAACGCTTCATTTCGCTGATACCGCAAATACCGTAAAAAAAATAAAAAAGATAATTTAATACATGAACGAAAGTTTTTAGTCGGTCTTGATCGACATATTTATACCTTGCACCGTAGTCTCCTGTTACATTTAAGAAGATGCTTTTATCGGACGGATTGGAATTGGACCGGATCGGAATTGAAAATATAATTTAACGGACAACAGATGGACGGAAAAACATATGGACAAACAGATAGCCGGAAGGGCGTATTTGCTTTGAACTCAGTGCATGGTAGAAGTAATTAAAATAAAAATACAAATAAATAAGTAAATTAATTAACTAATTAATAAATTAATAAGTTAATAAATTAATATTTTAATAAATAAATACATATGAAATATAAACAAATTTAATGGCAACCATGCAATAGTGGAAGCAGGAGTAAACGGTCATTAAGTAAAAGACACATTAACTTGCATTCTATTTCTTCTAAAGGGAATCTTTCTAAACTTGCTGATGGGACGGCATCTGCTACTGATATTCCTAGTGACATTGAATCTACTGGCTCATTAAAATAGGTTTCTACATTTAATAACCTTTTACCTAACACAAATTTTTCGCTTTCGTTTACAAAGCCTTGAATTTCTTGAATTGAAGATAGTTTTCAAAATCGTACGCGGATGAATCAGATAACATTCCTATTTCGGAAATATTATCAGTTAAATGTAATAAGGTATGGACCTTATACGTTACACTATCAACCCCAAAAACTACGGGAAAATTTTCAACAAATAAAGTTAACATATTTTTAGCTATTTCTAAATTTGCAATATATGATTTTGGGCAAAATAATAATCTACACGCGCAATGCAGAAGCAGAAACTCGTAATAAAGTTCATCTGAAATTTGATTTTTAAGAACTGCTATACCGGTATAAAGTAAAAATTTACGAAACTCGGTTGCTTTCCAATTGCCAATTTCCTCAAAACCTCTGGGCTTGCGCACAAACTCTTTGGGAATATATTACTTTAAGTCTACTAAATGAGAAATATTTGTTTTGTTTTGTTTTTTAATCTAACATCAGTGCTTGTTTTATCGTGAATATGTAATTCTCAATAAAAATTTACGCATTACACCTAATTCAAGCAGATGCATACTGCCAATTGAAATTTGGCTTATCATTTTAATATTGAGAATTTCTAAAGGAGTTTGCTTGTCCCTGAACTTAGTTAAATGGTGATTTAAATATTTTCTAATGAAAAATCCTCGTCTGAAATTAAAGTGCCTGAGTTTGTACCATAAACTAAGATATTATTAATTTTTTCCTATTTGGGTACACTTTGAGCAACCATGTGCTGAAACATGACCAGGAATGCCACAAATAAACGCTTTCCTATCGATCTGATCCCTACTTTTATTGTGTTTCCTGATATGTCCAAACCTGTTTGTAAAATGGCCTTCATTTCTTTTACAAATTGCTCAAGATAGCTCTCAACCGAATCGGGCTTTCGGAAACCTGAATAAATTCCAATTGGAAGAACTGAAATGTTTTTAAAACCTACTACTCTAATTAAAATCGGCCATAATTGGGCTCGCGAGCTTTTAAACAATGGAATTCCATCTATATTTACATCTAAAAGAATAACTTTATGGCCATAAAAATGTGTACTACTTTTCGTAACTGATTCCTAATTCCTATATGGCAGTAAACACCTGAAGGAAGAGGGTAAATAGCCACCTTTTCCTTTTGTTTTAGAATCGTCCCTACACTTCACGGTACATCCATATTTTCTTCGCGCAAAATTGTCAAAAGCTCTTCGAGGCACTTACGGGAGGGCCTATTCCTAATATACCAAGCTGCTATCTTTTCCCTAAAAGTCTGTGCCTGCACTTCTCCTGAGCTTTCTATAAAATGCGCCCCACGGGTCAGCGCAGCACCTGCCGGCGCTTCTTCCACAGAACAAACTTCCTGCACAAATACCTCCTGATTTTTACTGCCTATCCCTAGTCTACTTACAAGGGACTCCTTTTCTCTTTTCACCTGTGTTCTAATGTGTCTTTTACTCATTTTATTTCACTTTTTACTCACCTGAATTAATTTTTGCACACGCGCACTGAATATCGAATACAATAGTTATGTGCGATAGACCCATCGAAAATCAGCTGATCGATTATTTTTGAGAATAAGTGAAAGTCACCCTTGTATTCCTTTATTTTTTTGAGCGATATGGACACCATGTTTTCTTAAACACATAGAAACATAGAATTTAATGCTAAAAATATTACATTTTGTTAATACTTTCATTTTAAAAAAACGGCCCTTTGCAATTACTTACCAATAAATTACTTACTAATTACTTACCAATAAAAGCTCCAGTTCGTCAATTTTTCGCCATTTATCTGCACTATTTTGTTCTTCATTTGGAGCAACTGAATTACTGGAACTTGTCGATGTTCATATTTTGTGGCTTTCAATTCTCGATTTAATTGTATCGAAAAATTGGTTTCGATTAATCGAAACGTTAATCGATTATATGCTCAAACAATCGTGTTCGAATTCACGCGGAGCGGTAGAAATAGAAGAGCGGTGGTTTCGGGTTTTGTGGTCTTTATTCTGTGACGGTAGAATAACGAATGACAGATAATACAAGAAACAGTAAACAATACAAACGGCCGAAGCCGGGGAGTAGCAAATAGGGGGAACATTAATACAAAAGGAGAAGGAAAGATTGGGATTAGTGACGGGATCGACGGATCACTAAATACAGCACAGTACATCTGAACATCGCGGCCGCCATTGCAGATTGCAATTATATGAGGGTGCCGGGGTCGCGTCCAGGTTTACGGCGGACGGCTGGCTGGCGATAATTTGGCGGTGATGTGCGACTGCCTGGCTGTAGAATGGGCTGACGGCTGGAGGGTTGTCGCCGTTCCGCGATGCCGGAGCGCTGGGCAGTGCGTTGAGGGTCTCTCTGCTGTCGATGCTCGGTGCGGACGTGCGGGGCAGTCTGGTGGCAACTGCTGGGATGGTCGCTAGCGCCGGATCTGCAAAAGAGGAGATGACAGTTTTGAGAAACGATGTTGACATCATTGGTGTAGGGTGTGATCGGATTGTCAAGCGATGGGGTTCGATTGAGTTACCGTCGGAGGAGTGAAGGTGCTTGGGACAGGTCGCACGGGAATGGTGACTGACTTGGACCCGGGATGGGTGCGCTCGAGGTTTATTGTATGGGGGGGTGCAATGTGGAAATGCGAGGGGGCTGCAGTTTCCATCAGTTGCTGTGCATATTGACTGCGTGGCGTCAAACCAACGCTTTTGTCGTACCGTTTTTCGCGGTCTCATCGGGGGCGAAAGCCATCCTGCGAGGGCGAAACGTTTGGCAACGAAAGGGAATGTTTGCCGTTTTGAGTCTGAGTGTGCAGGGATGGTGGGTTCCGAGTGATTTGCCTTTATTTCCTTGGGTGGAAACCCTAAGGGATTGAGGGCGGCACTCACGTCAGAAAGGGCTTCCTTTGGAGTAGGAAGATTTTTTCGAAGGGCGGGACCAGTGTGCGTATGGTGACTTGGCACCGCGGCAGCATTTGTCAAATATGATAATATGGGTACTGGACCGCTTAATATCCAACCGAAAACTGTGTGTTGAGCAAGTAAGCTGCCACATACATTTCGGTGGAAACCTTCGAGCATGATCTGCGGGATGAGATCACTGCCAATCACTATATCGATCTGCGCTGCCTCGAAGGGGTTAGGATCAGCGAGATCTAGCATGGCGAAATCGTTCAAATTTGGGGGATTTATTTTGGAAGCGGGGAGAAATTCCGTTAACTTTTGAAGCACGATTGCTTGCACGGGGAGGTTTGTGCTTGTTTCGGGGACTGCCAATGTCAAGAAGCATATGTGGTTTGCGTTTTTCACAATCTGTCTGCCCATGCCCGAGATCTGGAGGTTAGATTTCTCGGTTGGCAATTTTAGGCGTCTCTGGACCTTCGAAGAAATGAAGGTGCGCTGAGAGCCTTGATCGATCAACGCTCGAACTCTGAACAACTTTCCTAAATGGTTAATGGACACCAGTGCCGTAGGCAGAATAGATTGGGTGCCATTATTTGAGTGAAGGGCTGGTACTGGGGTACTGGGTACTGGCTGGTACTGTATAAAATTTTTATTATTATTTTTTCTCTTTTTGGGGTTGTTGTGCGTACCGGGTTTTGTTATTATTTTTCACGTCACTGCCACTTGTTGTAACTAGGTTTTTTTTGTGAGTGTCTTTTCACTTGTAGTTTTCAGTTGTTGTGAATTGTTTTGTATTTTGTAATGTTGAAAATCGTATCACTGTTTGTAATTGTTTTAAAGTTATTTTTTGTTTACTAAAATCGAGGGTTCGCGATGGCTCGAAGGACCATGTTCGAATTCACGCGGAGCGGTAGAAATAGAAGAGCGGTGGTTTCGGGTTTTGTGGTCTTTATTCTGTGACGGTAGAATAACGAATGACAGATAATACAAGAAACAGTAAACAATACAAACGGCCGAAGCCGGGGAGTAGCAAATAGGGGGAACATTAATACAAAAGGAGAAAGAAAGATTGGGATTAGTGATGGGATCGACGGATCACTAAATACAGCACAGTACATCTGAACAAATCGTAAGAAGACGTATCACTACAATTTTTTCGCGCAAAATAAAAACTTGAGACGGACAATTTTTGAAACAATTTTCCAACTATGGCTCCAACTCAAAGCAAAGTTTGGAAATTTTATTCCAAAATTAATGACAAGGACGTGCAGTGCCGGTTGTGTGACAAATGAATAAAATTATGCAAGAATACCACCAACATGCTTCAGCACACTAGGCTAAAACATCCAAAATATGCTGAAACCCTCAATGTAAGTTTTTTAGTTTCAATTGCAATTACGTGTAAATTAATTTAAAATTTTACCTGTACAATATTAGGCACGAATAGTATGCAATGAAGACTCTGAGGGTGACGAAGAAAAAGAAGTGGCAAGCACACGAAAGACAAAATCAGTGCAGAGCAATCAGCCCAATATTTAGGCGGCTTTTTCAAACGCAAGCAGTTACGCATCAGGTGGCTCCAAGCACCACAAATTAACCAAATCAATTGTGGAAATGATTGTGATGGATATTAGCCATTTTCACGTGTAGAAGGTAATAATGTATTGTAAAATATGCCTGTTATTACAATGTCACGAATATAAAATATTAAGTTAGGAAAGAAGTTTTTGAAATTAATGAAGGAGCATCATCACCTCTACAAAGTTCCAACAAGGAAAATTATTAAAAATCAAATGGAAAAAATGTATGAGGAGGAGTTGAAGAACTTTAAAGGAATGGTGTGCCAAGTGTCAAACATATGTTTAACTACGGATATATGGACGGACATCAATAAGAATAGCATGCTTGGTATAACTCTAAATGGCTTGCTAGAAAACAAGCAAATCAATGCCACAATTGGCGTGTTTAAATTAACACAAGCCCACACAGCTGACCACCTCGCTAAAGTGCTTATGGATTCCTTGACACAGTTTTCGTTAACCAAAGATCGGGTTATGGCAGTGGTGAGGGATAATGGTGCAAACATAGTTAAAGCTATACATCAAAGTATCGGAAAATCCCACCACATTCCGTGTTTCGCGCACACACTAAATTTAGTGTGCATGAGTTCCTTGGAAATTCCAGAAGCTTCGGATTTAATTGCAAAATGTAGAAATATTGTAGTTTGGTTCAAACGCCATGTAAAAACAAACGATAATCTACAACAGCTACAGTCCTCTGCTGGCGTCCCAGAGGGAAAAATGTTAAAGGTGATCTTAGACGTCAAAACAAGATGGAATTCGACATTTTATATGCTTGAGCGCTTCATCAAGTTAATCTCATACGTCGGTCAAATGCTGTTAAACTTTTCAGATGCACCCCAAATGATATCAACCAAAAACAAGGATGAGATGGTCGAGATCATAGCCTTGCTTAAGCCTTTGGAAGCGATGACCACTCAAATAAGTGGTGAGAAGTATGCGACTTTGAGCCTAATCATTCCGATTGCACATTGTCGACGCCAGCAAATATTAAAGCCAGTTTGCAAGTCGCCTATGGCAACCAAGTTAAAAACAACTATTTTGAGCCAGATCGATCGACGATTTGGAGCAATGGAGCATTCATTGTTATTAGCGGCGTCAACTTTGCTTGACCTACGTTTTAAAAAGATTCACTTTCAAGATCCCGGTCGATTTGGGGGAAAATTTTTTTTTTATCATAAGATATTTTTTATTTGTATTTATATTTTTTGTTACATTCTTTCAATGAATTGTTATTTTATTCTTAAATACTTCTTTAATTTTATTTCGATTTTACATACGCACTGGAGATTTTTTCAAAAAAAAATCTGCAATCTCAAACGCACAAGATTGTGAATAGTCCTATTGTGTTTTCACTAAAAACGTCCTTTCTGCATTCACTAGACTACGCTTCGACATTTGCGCCAACCACATCGCCAACATTGGAGAATTTGCCGCAATTGATTCGGCTGCATCCGTTGCACAGCGCAGCTACCAAACTATTTTTATGAGCTCTGCTACCTTTTCTCACTCGGTACGTCTTTCGTACATTGGCGAAGTGGACGCTCCGTGCAGTCTGGCCGAGCGCAGGGTCGCAATGATTTTATTGCTCGATTTTATACGCAATTTTATTGCCTTTGTGCATGACTCCAATCCTTGCAAAGTCCTTCCGCGCCCACGGCACCTACCGCGTGTGCAGTGCCATTTACGCATTGCTGCGACCGTAGCGCGCCCGATAATAATTTAATATCATAAAATCGCTTATCCAATTAATTTCACAAAATTTATGGCAATTTAGTTTTATTGAAGCGCAAACTTTCGTCCGACTTGGAGTGGGAATTGGCACTGCGAATAGTTCCACATCCAGCTGGTGTGGCCTTTAACCCGCCTTACAAGCCAAAAGTGAAAAATAAAACAGTCCAATGTCCGCGCTGTCGTCTCGTGCCACCGCAGCAACGCAGTGGCGGCGCGCGCAGCAATTTGTCAAACGACGCCGCTGTTCGTTTTGTGCGGGATATTTTCATAGTTGCCCGCTTTTCCGCTGCACACCCTTGTGCGAGCGCCGCAACTTCTGCTTCGTTGACTTCGTTGAGGCGGTCACATTGACAAAGCGCCGCAGCTACTGGCAGGGCAGCGCGGGCCAAAGCTGGCGGTGGTAATGACCAGGAAAACATTTTTCAAGTGCGCTTCAACTCGTTCCACCTTTTTAGCGCGAGCCGCTTTTTCGTCCTGTTGCAGCTGCATTTTTAATGTGCGGAATGGCGTTGTGTTTGCGCTTTTTGGCGGTGATTGTAAACAATTTGTCATACCTGGCGGCAAAGTGCATACATTTCTACGAGGCTCACTCTATTTGAGTATTTCTCGGTGGGTGCTCAAAACGTTTGTGCGTCTTTGTTGTTTTCGTGTGCTTGGAATGGCTGCGGGCGGCTTTTGGGGCGTTCAATCCCAAAGCATTTTTTATATTCCGGGATTTCGGGTTTTAGAAATGACCATTGCAGAGGCCCGGGTTTTATCGTGTCTCTCGGAAATCTATTTTTCGTTCTCGAATTGTTTGCATAGTTTCAATAATCTACATATAACAACAACAATTTAAAACGATGAGCTAAATGGAGACATAAGACTTCGATATCCAATTATCTTCGCTGAACGCAGACTTGCTAAAGCACAGCAACAGGCCAATAATGTCTGCTAAATATAGCTTATTTTTAACGTTGATAGAAGCATCCTTAACCAGTGTTGCCGCTAAGAATTTATTTTCCCTACCAAAATTGGTCCAAAATCAATCTCAGCCTACCAAAATATTTAATAATAATATCATAATTTGCTAAACAAAAATTTAGTTTCACTGCGTTATAATTTTATCTGGATCGCAGTCCACTAAATTTTGAAATCAAAGGAAGAAGATTTAAATTTTCTTCAGAAAGGACTATATGTGGCGTTATAATCTCCAATAGCTTTAGGTCTTCCCTGCAGAGATGTTTGAACTTTTGCATGTAAAATTGTTTCACAAGCTACAGAGTATGTAATTTTAAAATCATAAAAAAATTAATAGCAAATTTATTAATGCCTACCAAAATTCCTTGAAAGTCACAACAAACCAACCAACCTACCAAAGCCTTAATTTATGAAACGAAGCTAGCAATTTTGGTCCAATTGGACCAAAACGGCAACACTGTCCTTAACCCTAATTCTCAAAAGCGAGCCTCACTGTTCCTATATTTTATGTAATCCTCTAAAAGCATAAAAGGATTCGATTGCATTAACAAATTTCAATTTTTGGACAGTTAAACTTTTTAAATGTTTGAAAATTGCAACGAATCCCAAAAGCCCAATTGCATAAAAAATACTCAAAAATACTCATCCCATACTAAGGAAGCCTTGCCCACGATGTGGAAGAATATTTTCATTTTTTCATATTTGTATGCTCATTCATCGCGTAAAGTTCAAGTCGCCGTTTTTGGCATAACTTTTTCGGACACTTCATAACTTAATTTTTACTTCCAGTTAAGTATGTATGAGGCTTTTTACCATAATAAGACATACGGCTGTCGGTCATCCTCCCTAAATCCGTAATCTACAAAGCCATCAATTTTATCAAGTTGTGAATTGTAGCTCAGGCCCATCTAATCAAAAAATACGGGATCTTAGTTATTCTTTCTTCTTATTCTTCTTCGTACTCAAGAGGAACAATCTTTCGCAACGATATATATTAGGAATTCAAAGCATTACTATAATTACAAGGGCATTATAAGGGCGTATTGGAGGCGTTGGCGGCGACAATCTGGCGCACACTGTTTTGTGAAGGGGCCAGCGTTTCAGGACGTCACGCTGGAGCTAGCAAAGGTACGCCGTACCAACCTAGAAGAAGTCTGGGCGAAGTATAATGACGCCTACGAGAAGGTGGTCGGCGCGACGTCCAGGGAGCAGATGGCCAAGCTGGAGCAAGCAACGATGGCGCATGATGAGCTAGAGTACTTTGAGGGGCACGCTTTGCTCGACGCCAAAATAAGTCAATTGGAGCGAGGGCAGGTGCAAGTGCAAAGGGTGCCAGAGAGAGCCAGACAGCCAAAGGCTAAAGGTGCGGGTGCTGCAATGGTGCCAGAGAGAGCAAGGCAGCCAAAGGCTACAGACGCCGGTGCTGCAATGGTGGAAGAGCTGACAATGACTTGTGAGGTGTCCGCAGGGGATCACATGTTATACCATTGCCCGGAGTTCATGGGTTTGTCATTGAAGGCGCGCAAAGATTACGTTACGAGGCGCAAGTTGTGCCCGAACTGTTTCAAGAAGGGCCACGGGGTGGACAATTGCTATCAGAGCGATTGCTGGAAGTGCCCAGGCAGGCCAAAACACAACAGCACGCTGTGTCCAAACCGTGAGCTACCGAAGCAGACAAACAGCGTGCAAGCCAGGATGGAGGGCAAGAATCTGCCAGAGCAGAAGCGCAAGGTAAGCTGACGCCAAAAGGGGGCCAGAAAGGTCGACGGGGAGTGTGCCAGTAGATTTAAGCGAGCCAGACGAAAAGCAATCGAAGCTCGAGCAGAAATAAAGGTTAAATCAAGGGTGAGCAACCTTTTCAATCAACGGGCCAATTTAAATTGTAAAATTTTTTGGCGGGCCGCACATAAAGTGGCACTTATTAATAATTTACAAAACTTTATTTATAATAAGGCCCGTTTCATAATTATAACGCCACTCGATTTTCCTGAACATCTCGAAAAAAAAGCATTTGTATCACAAAAGCGTCTTCTGATGAAATTGCACTGGCTAATAGTGCAATTCAGGGGCTTAGCCAGAACTTGGTCATGGCGGGGCTTTAAAAAAATTGTTTGCCAGTTTAGTATTACATGTTTTTTTAAAGTGCACTTTCCAAATAGGGCATTTTGTTGTGGCTTATGTGACTTAATGCATTAAAAAGTAAATTTTTTCCCTGATTTTTAGTAAAAATGTCATAAAATTTGATGGACTGAAAGCGAAGTTATTGCATCTGAAGTGGAAGTATGTTTGTGTCATCGTACAAAAATGTGCATCGAACAAAGATCCAATATTAACTATTGTTTTAAAAATGTTTAAACTTTAACCGAACCATTTAAATTGATGGACCAAGTTTATGGTAATTTTTGTTTATACCGTGGTGGAGTTCATAAATGGTAAAAGCGATTTAAAAACGATTGTCAGAACATAAATGATGACCAAAGTGTTAGCCAACTGAATCCGCGATCACCGTAGATCTGGGCGGTAATTCATAAAAGATAAGCCCGGGTGAACTTTTTAATATTCATGTTTAATATCTGCACAAATTTTAAGGTAATTTTCAATAACATGAAATAATATTTTTTTGAAATTTTGTTCATGTTTAAACTTGAATTTTGTCATTTTTTATACAAATGTATCTGGCTGATCCCAGGCGCTTTCGCTACCTTTTTGATTAAAACTCACGATACATTTTTTTTTGCGTACCTCATTATGTGTTCAAAAAACACTCTGGAAAGAAATCTTCTAATATTTTCCATAGTCTCAAAATAAATCATTAAGTTAAGCCTTTTTTCGAAATACGAACTATCGCCAGAGGAAGATACTAAATACTGAAGGATGAAAAAAATTTATAAATTATTATATATTTATTGTGAGTTTTACTCAAAATAGCGGCGGAAGTTCCTGGGATCATCTTTAGTAAGGCAAATGTTAAGCATCTCAATAGCATAAACTTATTGCATTTTAACTGAACATTGGGTTATCGAAGGATGCCATCCCATCTATTGACACTTGTTTTTACTTATTTTCGTTGACGATCGCTTTCGCTTCAACAAATTTGCTGAGAACAGCTCATTATCAATCTAATCGTTGCGCTGTCTGGTTGCGTGTTTTCGTATGCCTTGCGTTAACTGATTTGAAAAATTTGTTTGAATTGAAAAATTTAAACGAAATCTGACGTGATTGAATCCTCAAACAGTTTGTTTAAATTTAAAAATTTAACCTTCTACCTGTCCCTTGCTCAAAATTGCGTTCGCTGTCCCCGAAAGCCCCGAAAAATGTTTTTATTGATTTGTTGTTGGGTTGTAAGCGCTATTAACACTAAATAACACAAGTAGAAGGCGGACAAAACCGCTCAATGGTTTTTTAATTCCGCCTGGGGTCAAATAGACCCCAAGGAACAGGCAGAAGGTTAAACGAATGCTGACGTCCCCAAAAAATTTTTTGACGACCCTTTTTTTTTGAAACGACTTGATTTTTCTCCTATTAACGTCATCAAGTTTTTATCATGAATATAAGTAATTCCGACAAAAAGCGTAAAAATAACAAGAAATGCGCTATTTTTTCCTGTCAAAGGAGCTATAGGAATGATTTCGGGTCCCTTAAAGTTCGGCTTTTTAAATTTGCGAAAAATGAGTATTTCAAAAATAAATGGATCGCAAAATGCAATCTCAAAAAAGATGAAAATATCGACAAGGCATTTATTTGTGATAACCATTTTGAACCTAAGTTTATTGGTAACAGAACGCGATACCCACTCTCAACCTGAACCTAAAAAAATAACTTTCCAAAGTAACACAGAGAGCTCCCCCAATTTATTTGATTTCAATGAAATAGAGGATGAAATTGATCAATATGTTCCGATTCAACGTCGAGCACTTTCTTTCGCAGAATTTAAAAATTGTGGTGACCCAATACAATTGTCAGACTCTTCAACGGACACTGTGGGAGATATTGTAGATTTTTTGGCTTTTGAGGATCCTTGCAAAAATAATACGTGAAAAAATGTGTCCAAGGATTTGGGAACAGATATAAAAGAAGATGAAGAAGACCAATACTGTAATTATTGTTTAAAAAGGGAACAAAACGAAGCTTTTTACAGAAAGAAATATTAGGACGCATGCGGTGAAATTAAAAAACAAAAAAAAATTATTTATGACCAAAAGAGAAAGCTTGTAAAATTACAGAAAAATTTGCTTTCAAATAAGTATAAAAGAAACAAAAAAATAAGAGCGACTTCTATAGAACAGGCAGTTGATGATTTTGTCACTAAGAAATCTTTGTCTGATAATACTGCCACATTTTGTAAAATGTTACTAAAGAAAATCGTTTTTTGGCAAGAAAAAGAAAAAGTTGTAGCACAAAGCATGTTCTTTTATTCTGCAGCTTCTTACCAACTCTTAAGTGACAAACTGAAATTAAATTTACCTTCTAAAACGTCGTTGCTAAGATGAGCTCCAATAAAATCGTTGTTTAGCATGCTTGAAAAAACTTTTCAAGTTATTTATATCGACGAACGAGAAGCTGTTTTGATGTTCGATCAATTTTCTGTCAGAAAACATTTACAGTACAATCTGTTTAATGATGAAGTTGTGGGCTTTGTTGATGATGGAACCGAAAGAAAAATCCAACTTACTGGTCAAGTTTGCGTTTTTATGTTAAGGAGGCTTTATTCAAATTGGAAATACATACGTTTTGATCTATTACGCTTCTTCTACCGGCTTGACGTCAAATGAACTTAAAGAAATTATTAAAAATAATGGACAAATTTCTCAAAAACTGGGTATAAACGTAAGAGCAATTGTGTGTGATCAAGGGTCAAACAACAGATCTTCATTCGCTAAATTGGGAATCAGTGACTACGTGACGCGAAACTCGGAGGAGAAATGATTTTCAGACCATTTTTTGCTTTTTCCAATCGTCCGATAGTGTACGGGTTTTTTTACCCAAACATTCGCACAGCACCGGTTACCAGTCAATTGTTTGCATCTTAAAGCGCTAACTTTTCTTATTCGCTGTAAATATAGCATTGCAAACCAACTTGTTTTACTGGTCTAAGTAATTTTGATTGTAACGCGTACAAAAACAAAGCAGAAATAAATTATTTCATACGCTGAAGTCAGCAGATATTCGGTTGCTTCTTCCTTCAGTTCATGTCTCATTGAGTTTGCCGTTTCTAGTGCAGCAAGCAAACAGTGATGGCAAGTTGAACTCTTTTCAAACGCAGAGCTGCAACTCAAGCAATGCAAACGTTAAGGCAGGTTCTCACCTTGTGGGATTTTTTTTGCCTTATCGTGTAGATATATGTTTCAAAAATGTGCTCCAGAAATTTCAGACCAAAATCTGAAAAATTACAAAAGTTACAGGCCGTACATAGAGCAGTGTCGAGCACCGGCCGAGCGCGCTTTAAACTCGTTTTTCTGAGAACCACATTTTCGGACCTAACGGTCCTAACGGTATTTAAAAAAATAATAACGTATGGTGAATGAAATCTGGACAAATATGTTAAGTAAAAAAAATGACTAGACATTTTTTTTTTTAACACTAGGATGTGCAACTGGGCTTTTCCAGGCCCATTTTGACTTTGAGTAGTCGCTAAATTTTTTCTTTAGCTCTGATCGCTGAAATATTTTATGCCAACTATCGCTAATGTTTTCTAAACGAAACGAAACTAACAAAAGGTTATTTGCATAAATTTTGTAGAACAAACATGACCACTTTATGTATGTAGGCGCTAAGTGGAGCAACTGGGCCTGGCGAGGCCCATAAGCGTAATCAGCTATTCCTACGATTTTCGCCCAGTTAGGCGTGGCATAGACAGCTGATACTTGGCACACGTACTCTATGATAGTATAGCTATGTGTCGATGTAATTATTTGGGGGGATTTCTTAAGTGAGTGGGGGTTGAGGTGCCCTAAAAAGTAAAACTGCTATTTGTATATGGCACAAAATTTAAATTATTTATTTATTGATTAAATTGAAATCAACATAAATAGAGACAGTTTATTCTGCAGCACAGCCATGGCATAAAAATAGTTTATTTACAGAGCCGTGTTCAAGGCCCATGAAATTTTTACATGTTTTCGTAAATATGTGAAAAATGTACCTAAAATATACGTAAGCCGTTAAACAAAAATTATTCAAACACGAGCAGCCATGTTAGGTGACTTCATTACAATTAGTATGTGCAGTGGCGCACGCAAAGGGGGATTATAAAACCCTTTATTATATCTGTTTGTTACAAAAATTGCGACTGGAAAATGTTCTTTCAAACAATTGCTCCACTTAGCGCCTACAAAGTAGTCGCTCATCCTAGTGTTAAACTGTTTGGTATTATATTTCAGTACTATAAGTCTTAAGCTAAATTTACAAAAAAACGTTTGCGCCGTGGCGGTTTGCTTTACGCATTTTTTGGGGCAGTGTATTCATTGCCTCTCGAATTCCATTTGTATCGATTGTTTTTAGCTCCTTCTTGATTTTATTTATCAAACAATCCACATTTTTCGCTGTGTAGCCTTTGCTATAAACGTTTCTTTTCAAGTTAGCCCAGAAAGTCTCGATTGGTCGGAGTTGCGGGACGTTTGGTGGGTTAAACTTCTTAGGTACCCATGCAATACCACGCTCTTCCAATGATTGCAAAGTTAATTTCGCGTAATGCGATGATGCCAGATCTGGCCAAAAAATTATTTTAATTTGCTGATGATAGTTTTTAATAAACTTTTGCAGCGCAGGTATACATTTATCTGCATAAGTTGCAGCAGAGACAGCTAAACCACCTTTAAAAAACACCGGTTCACTGACACCACGCTCGCTGATTGCCAACCATAATAACACTTTTCCCGGGAACTTAGTTTTCTTAATATACTTCACTTTGTCTGGAGCTTTGTGATTAGCAGACTCAAAATAATGTTTTGGCTGCCATTCGTTGCCTTCTACAGTGAAGTAACTTTCATACAGACATATGGTGAGCGTGTAGCA
This sequence comes from Melieria crassipennis, assembly GCA_963668005.1. Classification (NCBI taxonomy): domain Eukaryota; kingdom Metazoa; phylum Arthropoda; class Insecta; order Diptera; family Ulidiidae; genus Melieria; species Melieria crassipennis. Next base: position 29,918,819 of record OY764963.1, on the reverse strand, counting down.
AAGTATTTTTCCGTAAGTGCACGTAACCTGGATTTAATGATTTTTTCCTGTTGGGCAGTAGTAGCTGGTTTTAATTTTCTTTTTTTAATTTCAATATTCATTGATGTCAAATACTTTTTTATAGTATTTTTGTCCAAATCATATTTCCTTCCAAGCTGGCGGAAAGATTTCGCCTTTCGGCCCACCGTATCCGCCTTCAGTTGGGAGCAAACTTTGCTGTCCTGCAGGGCACATTTTTTACCCGAACCTTTTTTTCTTTTTATGCTTTTCAAATAATTGAATTAAATTATAAATCGTAGATTTTTTAAATCCCATGTCTTTGAAATGGTGAAAAACTTCATTTTTGCTTTTGTTTGGATTATCTTTACAAAATTTGCAAATTAATTCCCGACGCTGCAACTCGTTCAAAGACATTTTCGCGACCAAATGAACACACACTGAATAGACTTTGCGTCAGAAGCATAATAATAGATCCCGTTACACTTCTACAGAAAAAATTTTTGTTTCAAGTTTAACGGTAAATTTATTTTTGCGCTGGAACACGTGTCCAGATTTCATTCACCATACGTTAAGTGAACAAAAAAATGCGAAAATCGAAATTTTTTTTTCTAAACCTCATAACTTTTGTAATTTTGATTTTTTTTTCATGATCTTAGTTCATTCAATAGATAATACGGTACACATTAAGAATGTGTTCGATTTTTGTGTTTCAGATCACGGCTTTTGACGGAATCACTTCCGGTAGCGGGACACCTCTCGCTGACATGCCGCCACTGATGGACGCCCCCTCCCCCCTTTTTTGATTCATTCAATTTGAAAAATTGTATTCTCTAAATAAATGCGTGTTCATATCCAGAAGTTGTATCAGTTGTACAAGTTGTCAGCGTTGTATCTCAAAACGTTTTCTCAAAAAAAATTCCTAAAAAAGTGCACTTTTTCGGATCCACAAGGTGAGAACCTGCCTTAACGCTTTGAGGTCAGTCAGCAAAAGCTGAAGTAAGATCATATTAAAACACGAGGCAACATACTTATGACGTTTTTCAGCAACAACGTTTTTTTGCAATCAATTTCCTATAAACGTACTACAGAATGAAAGCAAAAAAAAACCATTATTTTATTTGCAAATAAACATCGAACGCACCAGCAGCCCTTGCCCTGGCGTTTGTATGGCGAATTTTTTATACGAACCCTAATCAACTCTGGGGCCTGGTTTTACCGAATTGGGCAACCGTGACCCCGCCGAGTTTCGCATCATGTAGTCATTGTTGGGAATAACGTCTGAATCTCCATTTACCGTCGTAGATTCGAAAGCAATTTATGCAATGTACGATGTTCCCCATTTAATAAAATCAATAAGAAATATTTTAACACGAAATGATATCACTTCACCTGATGTACAAATTTATTGGTCGATTATTCGCAGGTTATATGAATTGGAGAACAACAATTCAACCCGCCTTTGTCCCAAATTGACAACAAAGCATATTTATCCTAATTCATTTGAAAAAATGAAGGTTAAATACGCAACTCAAATATTTAGCTCACAAGACATCTGGGCGGAAAAATCAAATTTTCTTTTATTATCAAAACTTAATCAAGATCCACTTGAAAATCTTTTTTATTTGGTAAGAAAAAGAGGAGTTACAAACAATAATTCTACACTTTTTGAGTTTGACCAGATTCTTGCTAAAATGATCTCAATGAAAATAATAGCATTTAAGGCAGGAACCTCCAATTGTGAACCAACTGAGGAAGGTTCATTCATAACAATTGACAATAATACCAGTTTGTTGGAAATTGACAATGAAACTAAAAATGCTATAAATCAAGAGTTCGGTGAAGAATTTTACTTATCTAAGGATATATTTGATGCAGAGATAGCGAAATCTTCAAATGCCTTAGGGATTATAAAAAATGAACATATGAGTGATGGCTCCCTTCGTTATTTCTCTGGTTTCATATTGATGAAAACTATTGAAAAATTTTACTGTCATAACTGCAAAAAGTTAATAAAAGATGAGCTTTGTAATTTACAAGGGAACGAAATGTTTATATTTTTCAAAAATTTCAACTATTTTAACAGTAGTTTAAAACTAAAAGCTCCAATCGACTCATTTTTTCAGAGACATAACAGTTATAACGTTTTCAGAAAAAAAGTTGGAAAATAACTGTTTCACTGTAAGAAATATTTTAATTGTTACTTATAATTATTATTTTGAAATAATTATTTTTACATCTATGTATATGTAAAATGTATGTATGTACATATATAATGTTTCTTATTCATCTACCCTGAGTGAACAAAATTCAATCATTGAATTAGGAGTTGAAGATTTTTTTCCAATAACTTCAACTCCAAGAGTAGCTTCCCGGAAGCCTCTTTTGCCTTTGTTTTCGTCTGAAATTACGTCAACTTCTGCTACACCTTTACCTTTTGTCGATTGCAGCCCTATAGCGAAGAAGCAGAAATTAGGAGTTGGTAGAGTAGTCCAAACAGCCAAGAGTCTAAGCGCAGGGACATCGAGAAAACGAAAGCAAGCTGAGGAGATTAGGGTTTAAAAAATAAATTAAACGAAAGGGATAGTGAGATTAGGGATTTGAAAAGAAAACTTAATGAGGCGACAGCGCAGTTAAAAGCTTGCAAAGAGGAGTTAAGATGTCCGCAGTATGAGGAAGAGGTAGGAAAGATAGGAGAAATTTGTTTGAAACTGCCGCAATATTTAGGGACATAAGTAAAAAATAGTCTTAAAAATAGCTGCCGCAATCCAAAAGGCCGAAGGTATTAGGATTCTTTTAAGACTCTCTCCTCGTTTCCCAGGCTGCTCGAATACCAGCATTAAAACGTTAGAGTTCCGTAGTCGAGGTTTCACGCGTGAGCAAAAATTTGTCTCTTTAGCTTAGCTAGTGATGAAATGTCACTGAAGCGACATCTTCAATATGGCCGTAAATCGGACAAAATAATAGGTTTGGAAGATTTTGGCGATGAAAATCGCACATACAGGCTAGCTACTAGTGTTTTAACAATATTGGTGCAAGAAATAGGTGGGGAACCATGGACCCAATCGTTTGCATACTTTTTCGTCCATGGTACTTGCAAAGGAGATGTCGCCAAAAAATATATATTTGAGGCCATTAGCCAACTACGAAACAAAGGATTAATTGTTTGTCATTTTGTTTGCGATCAGGGTAGAAATTTTCAAAATTTAGCAAAAATTCTCAGCATTAGTGAAGACCACCCTTACTTCGAGGTTAATGGCCAGAAGGTATTTTTTTTTTTTTTGACTCTCCCCATCTTTTGAAGAGCACTAGGAACTGCATTGAAACGTGTAAAAATAAAATTTTCTTTAAAGATAATCGCGTTAAGTGGGACGACATTGTCCATTTTTATAATGTCGATTCCCAACTAAATGTTAAATGTGCACATAAGCTAACAGATGCACATATTAGACCTTCAGTGTTTCAGAAAATGAGCGTGAAATTAGCGTCTCAAGTTTTTAGCAACTCTGTCGCGTCAGCTATGTATGTATGCCATGTATAGCTGTGGAGCTGTTAAAGATAGTAGTTCATTTTTACATACCGCGGAGTTCTTAGATTTTTTTAATAATTTGTTCGACTTATTTAACAGCAGTAGTACTAGTGGAATACTCCTCCTACAACTAGCACATAAAGGGTCAATAAAACAGGTAGAATTTTTAACCGAAGCCCGAAGGATTCTAAAATTAATTAAAATTGAAGATAAATTCGGAAGCAGTATTGTAGGTAGTTTTTCTTTTCTAAAAGGCTGGATTCTAAATATTAACAGCTTGCAAGAATTGTGGCAATTTTTTTCACATGAAGGATTTGATAGTGTTAAGAGTAGAAGATTATGTCAGGATGGGGTGGAACATTTTTTGGTAAGATGAGAAGAGGAGGTGGTAACGCATCAACCAACACGGCCTCCATGTTTAGCAGAATTAGCAGATTTCTTTCAGAAATCATGGGGGCTAAGTTATGTAAATTTAGTAATAGGAGGAAACTGTGAGCCAATGACTGAAGCTCCAGATTTTGTTCCAGCCTTATCTTCTGCTCTTCCTGACCCGTTTTCCGAGTATTCTAAGGAAATACTCAATCGTGTGTGCAACGATATCTTGATTCAAGACCAGTCTTGGCAGGATTTTCAAAGTTTGCCACGGCCTGAACATTCATTTCTCCAGGATGTTCAGGTTGAGGTAAACATTGACGAACACAATTTTTTTAATAGTAATGCGATGGCATATTTTTGTGGCTATTTGTACCAAAAAAATTTTAGAATGCACACATGCTCAGAACCACTCCAATATTTTGGGGAAGATGAAGTATCTGAGCGCTCGCTTCATTTTCATCCTAGAAAGACAATTTCACAAGTGCAATTTAGTAAAGCCACCAGTTGAGTTTATTTCGTACATAGAAAAATTAGAAATGTTTTGCGAACATTTCAATTCTGAAGCACATAGAGTAGGTGTAGGTATGTTCATATTTGATGCCCTCAAAGTAATTGTCCCTTATATTTGTTGCAGTAATTGTGACACGGACAAACTCCTTTGTTTATTTGTGCGAGTAAGAATATATTTCATTTTAAAGTTTTTCAATAAAAAACTGTCTATTCCAAAGTCCAACCATAAAATTTTGTGTGTTGCACATTTATAGTTCCAATTTAATTGTATTATTTAGGGGCGGTATAACAATTAGATCTACTGTTCAAAATATCTGTGGTCAAAAGCAATAACCGCCTAAGTCGAAAATTGCTGTTTCGAGCAATCTCGTTTTAAAGTTTATGCGCGTAGTGTGTTCATTATGGGAATGCGAATAGGTTTTTATTAATAACTTTTTTAATTTTAAAGTTACAAACTCCCCGATTTTACACAAACGTAGAGCACAGTCAAGGGAACATGGTGGCATCCATAAATCAATTTCTTCTTAAGTCGACTTAAGCGGTTATTGCTTTTGACCACAGATATATAGATTCTGAAAGCACTCAAGAAAAGTGACTATGTGCAGTGGGCGACAACATTCTACGTACGACGCCCATTTTTGCTATCTGAGGAGCCCAAAAGCATTGCGAAAGAAAGTAATGACGCAATTTTGTTTTCATCCACGGAAATAGCTGCATATACCGTTATTAATATTCAGCAAGCAAGTAATTTAACAAGCGAGAAAATCTGTTATCTGTAAAAAATTAATTTAATTTAAAAAAGTATTTATTAAAAATATATGTAATACCTATCACTATTCTGCTGCCATAATTCATTGCTGCTCAAAGCACGTAAAATTCCAACTGAAATCACGCAAGACAAAACATGCAAATTAAGTGAGCCTTGAAAAATGCTAACACGCGCAAACTTGCTTGGATTCAAAAATTAGAGAAATTAATTCAGAATACCGTTACTTCAGATCAGTGATAAAACTGAGAGGATTCACGAAATTTTGCCGTTTTTTTGGTCACACGAACACAATCCGTGTGAGCTAAAAAGAAAATCGTCAACCCTGCCAGTTCTCTCTCTTTGTCGAACAATTTGCATTGTAGCAAGCAGCGGACTAGAAGTTTGCTCCTAATGCAAGGTTGCAATTTTGACACAATTGTAAAAAGTATGTTCGCAGTCTTATTATAACTAGAAGCAAAGCAAGCAAGCAAATAAACACATAAGGGGTATTCTCGATGTCTTGCATAACCCTGACATCGTGCACGAAATGCATAATTGACATGGCCATGCATTTCGAGCAACGGCACTACAACAAAATACAAGCAAAAAAAGTTTGCATTTTTTGCATGTCATGCTACGCAAAAACCCTTGTTTTGTGTGTGACATCGCGATTGTGCGACAGCCATTTAATGTTCTTCGTGTGCGCAAGCGTATTTTCTTCATATTTGGTTTTATTTCAACCTTTTTATATAATTTGCATATATGTCTTGCTTGCAGGTAGAAATGGATCAACCGAAAACCAAATTAAAAAGAAATGGAGAAAGTTTGTGGCTGTTTGCGGCATTTTTGCAATGTGTGCTTTTTTGTGCGTTCTCGATGTGTAGCATTTTCCAGTCTTGCACGGTTGCATTTTTACGAATTCTTCCTCCGTGCAAGACATCGAGAATACCCTTATAGAGGTGTCACGCAGTACAAACATTTTCGGTCACGCAAATCAACAGCAACATATTATTTATTATTATTTCTTTAAAATTTATATTATTTAGTAATTTTATGTGTTCTTTAGTATGTTTATTTTTTCTAATTTTTCGTTTTACTTGCAATTTGCTCTTTTAACCAAATGCAATTTTTTCTTATCAAAATTATTAAAAAGTATTCTAATATACATAAATTGCTATGTTCCCTACAAGTAGACGGTTCTGAAAACCACATTTTGTATTCACCTACATTTGTTACGTCTGCAACACACAAATTGTACAAAAGCTTTTTTATATTGGAGGAATGAGGGGTTTCCTTAAAAAACGTATGAAATGTGTTGTAAAAGATTTTTGAAACAAAAAAAATCAGGGACCCAAAATAACAGTTATTAATTTTAAAAAATTCGAAAACGTTGCCCATTTTTAAGAGATATTTATAAATGTTGGACAGTAATTATTATGAGGGGAAAACTACTTTTTTCGCCATTTCGTAACTATTATTCGTGACAAATATTTTTTTCTGTTGCCTAATAACTATTATCAGCAAGAAATATTTTTTCCATTGCTCGGTAATGTTTATTTTTTGAAAAATATTTTTTCCGTCATCGCATAACTGTTATGAGAGAAAAATATTTGTTACGTTGCTCGGTAAGGTTTATTTTTTGAAAACTATTTTTTACGTTGCTCGGTAACGTTTATTTTGTGAGAAATATTTTTTACGTTGCTCGGTAAACGTTTATTTTGTGAGAAATATTTTTTCCGTTGCCAGTAACTATTGTGAATGGGACATATTCTTTTTACGTTGACTGATAACTATTATTTTGCAATATATATTTTTTACGTTGAAAATACCGGCACACAAAAGTCTGATCGGTGAATGCGACTATAAATTTTCTATGGAATTGGGTTCGCTGATCATGAATTTGATGTCCCAATCACAATAGTTACTAGCAACGGAAAAAATATTTCTCACAAAATAAACGTTACCGAGCAACGTAAAAAATATTTCTCACAAAATAAGCGTTACCGAGCAACGTAAAAAATATTTCTCACAAAATAAACGTTACCGAGCAACGTAAAAAATATTTTTCTCTCATAACAATTATGCGATGACGGAAAAAATATTTAAAAAAAAAACGTTACCGAGCAATGGAAAAAATATTTCTTGCTGATAACAGTTATTAGGCAACAGAAAAATTATTTGTCACGAATAATACAAGGTGCAACCCAAAGTAAACAGGACTTTTATAAAATAAAGAAAACGGATGATTATTTTTGTATAATTCTTTTTATTTATTCAAAATACTCTCCTTCTGCTTCGATACAACGTTTTGCACGGTCCAAAAGCATTTGGAATGAGTGTTTTAGGTCATCGGCCGGCATCGCCTTCAGAATGTTGGTACAAGCCTTTTGGATGTCCTCAACGTCCTTATAACGGTTTCCTTTCATCGGCAAATGCAACTGACCGAATAAGTAGAAGTCACAGGGAGCCATATCAGGCGAATACGGTGAATGATTGATGGTAAAAATGCGATTTTTGGTCAAATAATCGGTCGTAACTAGGGCTCTGTGAGCCGGTGCATTATCATGCAATAAACGCCAACTTCCTTCCTCGCGATATTCTGGCCGAATACGACGAATGCGATGCACCAAACGCTTCAAAACTTCAACATAAAACAAAGCGTTAATTGTTTTTCCCGTACGGATATATGCCAAACACAGGACATTTCTGTCTAAATTTAAATTTAGACAGAAATGTATACGTACGATCTCACTGAGTCCCAGCTACCCAGTTACCAGGATGTTCTTTTGTATTATCAGTTTGAAAGATTTCGTATAGGGCGACTCCGAGGTGACAACTATGAGCCTAGGAGTAAAGAGGTTTCAGAAATAGTTGCAAAAATGGTTGAAAATATTTTCAAAAAGTCATATATTCCGATAGTCTCACACACCAGAGTTCTACAAATGCTCACCACATACCATAAGAAATTTCTGACACTTAAACAAATGTTTTTAAGGAACCAAAGAGGTTTGCGCTCTAAAAGAGACGACTTTGTCTCTTCTGCCGCAGAATTATTTGACATCGCTGCTTGTAAATGCATTTCTTTTTCTTCATGCAATTGTCCAAAGGAAAGGAAAGTTCCTATCATTGAACAACCATTTCTCTTGGACCAGAGAACCAGAAGAATTGGTCGCATTGGAAGTGTTGATCTACCTGAAACAAAAAAGATTGCAAAGAGAAATGAATGTAAAGAAAAGCTTTCAAAACGTCATTCAACATCAACACTTACCAGAAAAGTATCAGCTACAACACGTGACCATTCAGATCAACCAGACACTCACACAGACGACAACAATGTCGGTGCGTCGCACATACAAGGTGCGTCCCAAAGTAAACAGGACTTTTGCAATATGGACGTTTCTGGTGGCGCCATCTATGTGTGAGGACATGCGTTGGAAAGGTACATCTTTCATTCACATACTGTCTAAATTTCATGACATTTGGTCTAGTAGACGCCGAAATATCCCGCTCAATGTGACAGTATGTTTTTAACTTTGGTACGAGAATGTCGATCGAACAAAGAGCTAATATTAAGTTCTGTTTTAAACTTGGTAAAACTTTTACCGAAACGTTTAAATTGTTAAAGCAAGTTTATGGTGATGATTGTTTATCCCGTGGCCGTGTTAATGAGTGGTTGAATCGATTCAAGAATGGTCGTGAAGACTTGAATGACGACGAACACGTCGGCCAGTCGAAATTTGTGATTACTGACGATGCCATCAAAACTGTGCCTGATTTTATCAAAATGCAGCCAAAATCATCATTGGAATTGATGGAAATGGAATTGAACATCTCCAAAACATCAATTGATCGCATTTTAACCGAACATTTGGGTCTCCGTAAAGTGTGTTCTCGCTTCATTCCGCACACTTTAACCGACGACCAAAAAGCGCAGAGAATTGAGCACGCAAAAGACATCGTTCGGGAAGCCAGACGTGATCCAAATTTCTTGTTCAACATCGTAACCGGTGACGAAACGTGGTGCTTTCAATATGATCCCGAAACAAAGCGTCAAAGTGCCGAATGGAAGCACCCAGATGAGCCAAATCCGAAAAAAAACCCGCCGTGAGAAGTCAAAAATCAAAACTCATCTCATTTGTTTCTACGATTCAAAGGGAATAATTCATCGAGAGTTTGTTCCACCGGGAAAAACAATTAACGCTTTGTTTTATGTTGACGTTTTGAAGCGTTTGGTGCATCGCATTCGTCGTATTCGGCCAGAATATCGCGAGGAAGGAAGTTGGCGTTTATTGCATGATAATGCACCGGCTCACAGAGCCCTAGTTACGACCGATTATTTGACCAAAAATCGCATTTTTACCATCAATCATTCACCGTATTCGCCTGATATGGCTCCCTGTGACTTCTACTTATTCGGTCAGTTGCATTTGCCGATGAAAGGAAACCGTTATAAGGACGTTGAGGACATCCAAAAGGCTTGTACCAACATTCTGAAGGCGATGCCGGCCGATGACCTAAAACACTCATTCCAAATGCTTTTGGACCGTGCAAAACGTTGTATCGAAGCAGAAGGAGAGTATTTTGAATAAATAAAAAGAATTATACAAAAATAATCATCCGTTTTCTTTATTTTATAAAAGTCCTGTTTACTTTGGGTTGCACCTTGTATTATTCGTGACAAATAATTTTTCTGTTGCCTAATAACTGTTATCAGCAAGAAATATTTTTTCCATTGCTCGGTAACGTTTTTTTTTTAAATATTTTTTCCGTCATCGCATAATTGTTATGAGAGAAAAATATTTTTTACGTTGCTCGGTAACGTTTATTTTGTGAGAAATATTTTTTACGTTGCTCGGTAACGCTTATTTTGTGAGAAATATTTTTTACGTTGCTCGGTAACGTTTATTTTGTGAGAAATATTTTTTCCGTTGCTAGTAACTATTGTGATTGGGACATCAAATTCATGATCAGCGAACCCAATTCCATAGAAAATTTATAGTCGCATTCACCGATCAGACTTTTGTGTGCCGGTATTTTCAACGTAAAAAATATATATTGCAAAATAATAGTTATCAGTCAACGTAAAAAGAATATGTCCCATTCACAATAGTTACTGGCAACGGAAAAAATATTTCTCACAAAATAAACGTTTACCGAGCAACGTAAAAAATATTTCTCACAAAATAAACGTTACCGAGCAACGTAAAAAATAGTTTTCAAAAAATAAACCTTACCGAGCAACGTAACAAATATTTTTCTCTCATAACAGTTATGCGATGACGGAAAAAATATTTTTCAAAAAATAAACATTACCGAGCAATGGAAAAAATATTTCTTGCTGATAATAGTTATTAGGCAACAGAAAAAAATATTTGTCACGAATAATAGTTACGAAATGGCGAAAAAAGTAGTTTTCCCCTCATAATAATTACTGTCCAACATTTATAAATATCTCTTAAAAATGGGCAACGTTTTCGAATTTTTTTAAATTAATAACTGTTATTTTGGGTCCCTGATTTTTTTTGTTTCAAAAATCTTTTACAACACATTTCATACGTTTTTTAAGGAAACCCCTCATTCCTCCAATATAAAAAAGCTTTTGTACAATTTGTGTGTTGCAGACGTAACAAATGTAGGTGAATACAAAATGTGGTTTTCAGAACCGTCTACTTGTAGGGAACATAGCAATTTATGTATATTAGAATACTTTTTAATAATTTTGATAAGAAAAAATTGCATTTGGTTAAAAGAGCAAATTGCAAGTAAAACGAAAAATTAGAAAAAATAAACATACTAAAGAACACATAAAATTACTAAATAATATAAATTTTAAAGAAATAATAATAAATAATATGTTGCTGTTGATTTGCGTGACCGAAAATGTTTGTACTGCGTGACACCTCTATAGGGGTATTCTCGATGTCTTGCACGGAGGAAGAATTCGTAAAAATGCAACCGTGCAAGACTGGAAAATGCTACACATCGAGAACGCACAAAAAAGCACACATTGCAAAAATGCCGCAAACAGCCACAAACTTTCTCCATTTCTTTTTAATTTGGTTTTCGGTTGATCCATTTCTACCTGCAAGCAAGACATATATGCAAATTATATAAAAAGGTTGAAATAAAACCAAATATGAAGAAAATACGCTTGCGCACACGAAGAACATTAAATGGCTGTCGCACAATCGCGATGTCACACACAAAACAAGGGTTTTTGCGTAGCATGACATGCAAAAAATGCAAACTTTTTTTGCTTGTATTTTGTTGTAGTGCCGTTGCTCGAAATGCATGGCCATGTCAATTATGCATTTCGTGCACGATGTCAGGGTTATGCAAGACATCGAGAATACCCCTTATGTGTTTATTTGCTTGCTTGCTTTGCTTCTAGTTATAATAAGACTGCGAACATACTTTTTACAATTGTGTCAAAATTGCAACCTTGCATTAGGAGCAAACTTCTAGTCCGCTGCTTGCTACAATGCAAATTGTTCGACAAAGAGAGAGAACTGGCAGGGTTGACGATTTTCTTTTTAGCTCACACGGATTGTGTTCGTGTGACCAAAAAAAACGGCAAAATTTCGTGAATCCTCTCAGTTTCCAATCACTTTATCACTGATCTGAAGTAACGGTATTCTGAATTAATTTCTCTAATTTTTGAATCCAAGCAAGTTTGCGCGTGTTAGCATTTTTCAAGGCTCACTTAATTTGCATGTTTTGTCTTGCGTGATTTCAGTTGGAATTTTACGTGCTTTGAGCAGCAATGAATTATGGCAGCAGAATAGTGATAGGTATTACATATATTTTTAATAAATACTTTTTTAAATTAAATTAATTTTTTACAGATAACAGATTTTCTCGCTTGTTAAATTACTTGCTTGCTGAATATTAATAACGGTAAAATGTGTTTAAAAAGGAAAGAAACTACAAGTAAAAAGCGTTGTTTTGCTAATTTTTTCAAACCAGTCGGAAATAATACACTAGCTTATTTCACTGATATTTGTGGTTTGGATTCAACGATGCACCTGCGTCGCATAGTAGTCGAGTCACAGTTTACTGCGTGCACAGCTTTCTCTGGCAAAATTGTTTTGATTTTTTTCCCCATTGTTTTGTGAATAATTTGTTAAGTTTTCAATGAAGCAAGTGTTAATAAAAATAGATGAAAACAAAATTGCGTCATTACTTTCTTTCGCAATGCTTTTGGGCTCCTCAGATAGCAAAAATGGGCGTCGTACGTAGAATGTTGTCGCCCACTGCACATAGTCACTTTTCTTGAGTGCTTTCAGAATCTATATATCTGTGGTCAAAAGCAATAACCGCTTAAGTCGACTTAAGAAGAAATTGATTTATGGATGCCACCATGTTCCCTTGACTGTGCTCTACGTTTGTGTAAAATCGGGGAGTTTGTAACTTTAAAATTAAAAAAGTTATTAATAAAAACCTATTCGCATTCCCATAATGAACACACTACGCGCATAAACTTTAAAACGAGATTGCTCGAAACAGCAATTTTCGACTTAGGCGGTTATTGCTTTTGACCACAGATATTTTGAACAGTAGATCTAATTGTTATACCGCCCCTAAATAATACAATTAAATTGGAACTATAAATGTGCAACACACAAAATTTTATGGTTGGACTTTGGAATAGACAGTTTTTTATTGAAAAACTTTAAAATGAAATATATTCTTACTCGCACAAATAAACAAAGGAGTTTGTCCGTGTCACAATTACTGCAACAAATATAAGGGACAATTACTTTGAGGGCATCAAATATGAACATACCTACACCTACTCTATGTGCTTCAGAATTGAAATGTTCGCAAAACATTTCTAATTTTTCTATGTACGAAATAAACTCAACTGGTGGCTTTACTAAATTGCACTTGTGAAATTGTCTTTCTAGGATGAAAATGAAGCGAGCGCTCAGATACTTCATCTTCCCCAAAATATTGGAGTGGTTCTGAGCATGTGTGCATTCTAAAATTTTTTTGGTACAAATAGCCACAAAAATATGCCATCGCATTACTATTAAAAAAATTGTGTTCGTCAATGTTTACCTCAACCTGAACATCCTGGAGAAATGAATGTTCAGGCCGTGGCAAACTTTGAAAATCCTGCCAAGACTGGTCTTGAATCAAGATATCGTTGCACACACGATTGAGTATTTCCTTAGAATACTCGGAAAACGGGTCAGGAAGAGCAGAAGATAAGGCTGGAACAAAATCTGGAGCTTCAGTCATTGGCTCACAGTTTCCTCCTATTACTAAATTTACATAACTTAGCCCCCATGATTTCTGAAAGAAATCTGCTAATTCTGCTAAACATGGAGGCCGTGTTGGTTGATGCGTTACCACCTCCTCTTCTCATCTTACCAAAAAAATGTTCCACCCCATCCTGACATAATCTTCTACTCTTAACACTATCAAATCCTTCATGTGACAAAAATTGCCACAATCCTTGCAAGCTGTTAATATTTAGAATCCAGCCTTTTAGAAAAGAAAAACTACCTACAATACTACTTCCGAATTTATCTTCAATTTTAATTAATTTTAGGGCAGGGAAGCCTTCGGGCTTCGGTTAAAAATTCTACCTGTTTTATTGACCCTTTATGTGCTAGTTGTAGGAGGAGTATTCCACTAGTACTACTGCTGTTAAACAAGTCGAACAAATTATTAAAAAAATCTAAGAACTCCGCGGTATTTAAAAATGAACTACTATCTTTAACAGCTCCACAGCTATACATGGCATACATACATAGCTGACGCGACAGAGTTGCTAAAAACTTGAGACGCTAATTTCACGCTCATTTTCTGAAACACTGAAGGTCTAATATGTGCATCTGTTAGCTTATGTGCACATTTAACATTTAGTTGGGAATCGACATTATAAAAATGGACAATGTCGTCCCACTTAACGCGATTATCTTTAAAGAAAATTTTATTTTTACACGTTTCAATGCAGTTCCTAGTGCTCTTCAAAAGATGGGGAGAGTCAAAAAAAAAAAAAATACCTTCTGGCCATTAACCTCGAAGTAAGGGTGGTCTTCACTAATGCTGAGAATTTTTGCTAAATTTTGAAAATTTCTACCCTGATCGCAAACAAAATGACAAACAATTAATCCTTTGTTTCGTAGTTGGCTAATGGCGTCTTTGCAAGTACCATGGACGAAAAAGTATGCAAACGATTGGGTCCATGGTTCCCCACCTATTTCTTGCACCAATATTGTTAAAACACTAGTAGCTAGCCTGTATGTGCGATTTTCATCGCCAAAATCTTCCAAACCTATTATTTTGTCCGATTTACGGCCATATTGAAGATGTCGCTTCAGTGACATTTCATCACTAGCTAAGCTAAAGAGACAAATTTTTGCTCACGCGTGAAACCTCGACTACGGAACTCTAACGTTTTAATGCTGGTATTCGAGCAGCCTGGGAAACGAGGAGAGAGTCTTAAAAGAATCCTAATACCTTCGGCCTTTTGGATTGCGGCAGCTATTTTTAAGACTATTTTTTACTTATGTCCCTAAATATTGCGGCAGTTTCAAACAAATTTCTCCTATCTTTCCTACCTCTTCCTCATACTGCGGACATCTTAACTCCTCTTTGCAAGCTTTTAACTGCGCTGTCGCCTCATTAAGTTTTCTTTTCAAATCCCTAATCTCACTATCCCTTTCGTTTAATTTATTTTTTAAACCCTAATCTCCTCAGCTTGCTTTCGTTTTCTCGATGTCCCTGCGCTTAGACTCTTGGCTGTTTGGACTACTCTACCAACTCCTAATTTCTGCTTCTTCGCTATAGGGCTGCAATCGACAAAAGGTAAAGGTGTAGCAGAAGTTGACGTAATTTCAGACGAAAACAAAGGCAAAAGAGGCTTCCGGGAAGCTACTCTTGGAGTTGAATTTATTGGAAAAAATCTTCAACTCCTAATTCAATGATTGAATTTTGTTCACTCAGGGTAGATGTACAAGAAACATTACTAGGTAAGTTTAAATTTCGAACCGCTCAACCTAACAGTTTTTTCTTCCCACGCATCTCTGCCAAAAAATACCGATCGCAGGCAAACGAGCCTTCCACACCCAACATGCGGATCCATTCATTGTGCGTACGAAATAATATGTTTTAGTACACTAATAATACTACAAATAACGATTGTTATATACAAGAAATAAAAACTTCCAATTTATTTTATAATTATATAATAAATGATATTATATAACATATATGGTATTTATATAAATATACAAAATACAAGGACCACACAAAATATTGCATGTTATATAAAGCAACAATTTTTGTAATTATAAAAAAAATTGAACTTCTTAAGTTCGCAAATATTGACTACCATTTGGACCGCTGAAATGCGTAACGGTCAAGTTCTGTCGCTGTTCAGCAGTGGTGGACTGAGGACGAATTGCCGATTGCACATATAAAATTGAAAAAAAAAACCAGTTTATGTTTAGTTCTTTTTTCACATTTTAGCGCACTTGAAATTGAGTGCGCTGGTCTAATACTAACACTACTTATACATACATACAATATGCACTTTTTAAAACTCACCTGTCTAAATCCGATTCCTTATTTGGGTAGGAAGAGGACATCCGAGGACACAACGTCGTTCGCGAGGCATTTCTATGAAATAAATATAATTCTCATAAGAAATTTAATTTATTGGAGAATATACTTACCTACGTATTTTATATTAATATTAATTATCCTTAGTTATCCACAATAATTGTGTTACATCTAGTGCAGGAAAAGCTTTTAAGTGACATCTTAAGTGTTGACATTGACATATGACTTTTTAAAATATTTCACTACTGCAGTGCATCGAGTACAAATTTCGGGAATGTCTTTTATAGATTTTTGTATTACATTATGCAGTAAATGGTCTGCACATGCAATCAGTTACAATCTACTATGTTATCAGTAGGGCTACCAAAATTAAGCACAACAAAAATCGTTTTAAGCACTAAAAATAGCACATAGAAAAAAGCTCAAATTAAGCACGAAAAACATTGTTTAAGCACTAAGCAAAAATGTTACATAAACGTATAAATTTTCCAAGAAACTTTACGTGTTTTAGTTTTCTTTATTAAAATAAAAAAGCAAATGCATGAATGTATTCACAGAAAAATATTAATTCAATAAAAACAATAACAAAAAAAACATCGCAATGGCTTTAGTCTTCTATTGTGTCTTCTATAATGCACAATCATGTGAATCTTTAAATTTTCGAACAAAAAAGACATATGATTTTTTGTCAAAAAAGTACCATATACCGAAAATATGCGCTCTACATCACACGAAGTTACCGGTATATATTTAAAAAATGTGAGTTCGATTCGATAGGAGAAAGTTTTTTAGCAAAAGTACCGCCTGTGATGAGGTTTTGATTAAGTATTTATTTCGCCGATTTCGACAATATGCGAATAGCCAGTATTTCGCTGTAATATTGACTCCATTTTTTTTGGAGTACTTTTGATTATCCAACTTCCTCATTGCTTCACGAATAGATTGTAGAATATTTAGGCTTTCCATTAATGTTAAGCCACGGCTCTCAAGATTTGTTAATGTTGGTCGCCCTAGTTATCAGTTACAATTAAAACTATATCATCTAAGTAGGTCGCTACAAAACTCATTCAATATGCTTTGAATATGCAAATGTATACATATGTTCACCTGAAAAACAGAATATGAAGATAGAAGTTAGCATTGCAGGTGTGAAAAAGCAATCAAAGGCTGTCCTTTCGAGTTTTTCAAACGAAGACGGTTTGACCTGAGCGCATGGATTTGAGTCCAAGAAGTCTACACGTTATTTGAGAATTTTCAATGTAGTGGACCGTTCATGACAAATTAGTTGTTCGTATAAAGTTGTTCCTCTATAAATCAGTAGTTAGTAACTACTAGTTACACCATATCCGTTAGTCGAATTGCTTTTAACCCTAGAAGGTAGCATATTTTACATACATATGTACGTTGTTGGTAATCTTCGTCGAATCGACGAAGTCGTATTCAACTCCGATTTTTGGAAGAACTAGAAATCGTATAAACTTAAACTTCATTATACAATATATATGTATACAGTACATTTCGTTTAGCTGCCTATTCGCTTAGGTGCATTTTCTGCTTAGCTGCATGATTTGGCCAAAATACTACTTCGCAAACCGAATTTTCTTTGAAAATTTCACATTTAGCTGCATTTCACTTAGCTGCACTATTCCGTTTAACAGCCCTGTTTTTGAGCAATTTTTCTTTGATTTGTATGAAAAATACTTCGTTTAGCAGCACTGGAAAATTTTGAAAAGTTTTTTTGGAAAATAAATAGTATCGAAACAAATTTCCACATTTTCGAAATGGAGGCAATAGTTGTGAAATTTTCAAAAAAGAAATATTCGCAGGGTAAAATTACCTTATTTTACATAAAAGCATATCAGTAAGAATATGTACATAAATATTTTCATTATATCCAGTGTATACACACATATTAAGGAGTGCGTCGTTAAAAATTGTGACATCGAAAAATTAAAACCTCTCAGTAACCACTAGTCCAATTTTTGAAAAGTTTGGTTTTATTTAACATGTCTTTTATCACAGAACAAACAATATACAGAATGCGCATCTGGTGTAAAGAAAATTTTCTTTGCGGGTTCCAGCGGTACGGCCCGTTTGTGTATGCGGGGGGAAGCAGTAAAGGGGACGAGGCACAGTAGTACTTCGGCTATACGAAGTTTTGTCGCTGGCTTCAGCAAACTTCAATTTTCGAAGATCATTCTCTGTTCATTCTCTGTTGGGGTGTTCGACAAGCAACATCAATTGCGAGCTGCGCTGATTAGTGCGGTTGCAACAATGTTGGACCGTGTGAACGCAAGAAACAACCGCTTGACCGTCATGTTGGATGGTTTTCAAAAATTTTTTATTTTTCTGCTCGCTTGTCCAACCATCCAACCAATGTAAACGCTTGTTCGTCGCACCAAGTGCATTTTGGCAGTTTCAGAAAGTTCGCGAAGCGTAAACGTAGTGATGGCGACTGTAAGTCAACTTCAGCTCCTGCAACAAAGTTGCGTGCGATTGTTTTGGCCTCCTTTTTAACCATTCCTTTGTCCATATTCTTTTTTTTCTTGTAATTTCTTCCTCTTCATCCTCCAAAAGTTCGTATACAATGACTGCTGCGAGAAATTTTGTGGTCATGTTTCTTTCAAATCTTGTGCACGAATGATGCTGTCGCACAAGTGTGACCGTGTAAACACAAGAGAAGAATTTACCGTTACAGCCTCATCGCACTTGTTCGTCGCACATGTTGGATCGTGTAAACCTGCCTATTGGCACGAGACGGCGCCAATTTAATTGATAAATTGTCAAAAGTGTAAATGCTATTGAGAAAAGCTTATAAATTGAAGTTTTTTGTTAATTAAATTAACAAAACAAAAACAAAACATCAATTTAATTATTGGTATTTATTATTATTATTAATTATTAATTATTGTTATTTATTATTATTATTTAGTTGGTACTTATAACTGTTTCTTCATTATTTATTCATTTTAATTTCCTAAAGTTTATACGAGTATCATTTAGTATTTTTATGTGTTCTTTAGTATTTTTATTTTATTCTTATTTTTCGTTTTACTTGCAATGTGTTCTTTTAGCCAAATGCAATTTTTTCCAAGCAAAATTATTAAAAAGTAATCTAATATAAATTAGATTATTAGATTCGATTAGATTAGGAAAGGCTACAGCCTGTGGTTGTTGTTGTTGCTGGCTAACAACTGAAGTTAGAATAAATTTTTGCTTTGGCTGATTTCTGTAAGGAGCTCAACGACTCACAATACTACGATAAAAAAAACCGCCAATTGTGGGAGTAAGTTTGGTCAAAATAACCAGAGTTTATTACGATTTTAGGAATTTAAGTTTTCGGGGTTTAGTTACATTTTTCTTTTCTAAGGCCAATGAACAATGCTTTCTGAGAAGAACTAAGATCATAAAATCCAAAATTGTGTTTTTATGATCAGGACATGTGGAAAACCATTGTGGTGTAGCATTTTGACATTTAACTTTTATTAAATTTTTTATGCCTAGAATTTGTGGCTGTTTTTCAAAAATGCTGCGGAAAATTGAAATGTGTACTTTGCTTATCTCTAATAGAATTTGCGATGGACTAATAAGATTGCCGAAATCTTTGAGAGAGTTAAAGTTTTTGTGAAATATGAAAAGTTCACTAGGAACTGTTAGTACCTCATCTTCTTTTCTCAATTCATCTGCACATGTTTCACAGTTTATTTTGGGAAGTATTTTGTAAACAACATAACCCAAAAAATATCTTAAAGACGCTAAATCAATGGTAAATTCAGAACAGTTCTGAAAATTATCATTTAATATGAAATCGGCAAGGATGGCTGTATTATTATCCACTTCGAAATCATCGGTTTGACTAGTTCCTTCGTTATGTTCAGGAGCTGAGTCGAGATTTAATACGATATTAGAAAGCGTTTCAAACGTAGTATCATTTAATTCTTCACAATTGCTGTGGGAACTCAATTGCACAATTTTGGCGGCCATTAACCCTTTCGGGACGGAGTTTAATTTTAAAATTCAAAATACTCTCAGTAGAAATATTCTCATGCTATGAAAGTTGGGGTTAGAAAATTATATTGGATGCTCACAAGCTCTGAAATCATCCTTTTATGTGGGAACACCGAAATCGAAGAAATATTTTACGTGGGTTGTAAGATTTTAATAATTTTTTTGAGGGGCTTTAAAAACTTGCTGGGACGTATTATCCCAGTAGTCCCGAAAGGGTTAAGCGTGCTAATATATTATTAATATCAGCCACTGATGGATTTATATTATTACCACCTTTTTGTCGTAGTACAGAAAACATATTTTCAAGTTTGTCTTGGTTTAATGTCCTTGTCATAAAAAAAAAAAAATCGGATTTTTTCTCAAAAAGCTCGTCTACTAATAGCAAAACGGCTTTTAGAGTAGTTTCATCCCATCTAGAAAAAATACTTTTTTCTTTTTGTCAACAAATGAGATTTCATCCAGGTATTTAAGGAAGAATTTTATATACTCATGTGATAAGCTGTTGAGTTGAATCGCAGATCTGTAAACATTTTTTGAATATAACGATCCACTGTTTAGGCAATCAAATATTTTGTCAATATTTTCTATAAAGCTGGCCGTAGATAAAGCCAATTCTTTAGAGCAACTTTTGAAACCTATAGTTTCAGCAGTTGTCCTAATAGCAGTTTGAACAGTCCTGCTGAAAATTTGGGTTGCCAGTTTTACTTTCATTTTCTCGAAAGAATTTGGAAAAATGTGTTGGCTGGTTAGTTTAGGACACATTTTTGTTGTTGATTTAAGTTCCATTTCAAATAGTTCCTGAACTACCCTAAAACTTGCAATTCCATTTGGTGTAGCTAATTTCTCAATGATTTAACAAGATGCGGGAAATCATATATACAGAACACTTTTCCATCATTATACATGAAAAAAGGCCTTTCCAAAGTTACACCCATATCCGAAAAGCACTTCCTATTGGAAGACCCTTGGTCACTTGTGATGCCAAAACTATTAAGAATTTTTACGAAGTTTACTAAGTTTTTCAATAAATGTTTGGCACGCGCTTTAGCCTCAATATTTTTTTTGGCATTTCGGTCTGGTACTTTTTGAACTTTATATGTCTTCAGACCTGCTTCTTTTTTTACCCTTCTCACAAAAGACTCAGAGCATTCCGTTACCCGGGCAATTGTACGTCCCGACGTGTTTGGGTTCTTCGCAAATAAAGACACTACTTTTTCCGCCTTTTTTTGGTCACTGGAACCTTTTTTCCTGCCGGAACCTTATTTCCGATTAATGCTCACATTTGTCTTTAACTTTTTTACCACTTTCGAAACTGTTCTTGTATCAACATTTACTATTTTTCCGATTTTTTTGTAAGTGAATTTCGGGTTGATCAAAGAAATTAAAATTATGTTTTGACGCACTTTTTGCTCTGAAGCCATTTTAGTATTAAATATTCAATAAATGCTCTAAATAAGCATAAACTATTCAATGACAGAGTTTTCCTGGCTCACTTGATCAAAGAAAGTTTGATTTGAATTTGTATTAGCGATGTGGTTCCGTCTAACCGACGGTCAATCGGGTGGCAGCGCCGCGCCAACGCCGATGCGCTGCTGCCCAAAAGTTCGAAAACAAACGAACGATAAGGTCAGTTGTGCGCGAGACACGAGGGAAACAACACTATTGAAAAACACAACCAACCGGCTGCCATTGATTGATATAATATATATATATTATATATATATTTTGATATATTTTGACATTTTTATATAGGTGCGCGGTGTAGATCTTTACATCAAAACAATTTAGCTGTTTCCAAAAACTTTTGTAGATATTCCGCTTAGCTGCATTTTTCGCTTAAATGCCCCAAATCATGTGCATAGAAGGTGAATGCAGCTAAACGGAATGTACTGTATATATATATATATTATTCATTATAATAATATACATATGTATATACTTACAGCCTGATTCTGTGTATTCTTGAAAAATTTTTTATCAAGGTATTTTGTCAAGATTTTTATCAAGCAAAGCTTTGTTGGCATTCTGATGCAACATTGATAAAGTAAAAAGCTCATTTAATTCAACATAAGGTGAATATGCGATAGCTATCAAATTGTCAAAAAATAAGACAAATAAAAAATTGGAAGAAAAGTAATTTTTGAAATTATTTTTAAATTTTTATTAAAAATTCTTATTTTGTGAGACAGATGATTGGCTCATAGGCAAATTACAGTTATTATCGACGCATTTTTGGTAGGATCCATGTCCAAAAATATGCAATGCCGCCATAACGCGTATGGGCAAAGATAGCGATGTTCTCTGTTTGTCATGTGGCGCCAAGTCCTAAATTAATCGATGCCACAAGGATCGAGTCAGCCGGAAATTCTTCATGAATTCTTCTTCGCTCAACGAAGGCAAATGATTTGTCTTCTTCTGCTTATGATTTCTTCTCTTCCATCCTCCTCAATCGCTAAAAGTGTTAACATGCACAATTCTTCCATTTTCCATTTTCTTTCCATTTTCAATAGTTGTCAATAGCATTCACACTTTTGACAATTTATCAAGAAAAGAGCTTTTATTTTTAGGAATAGAATGCCAATTCTTGACAAATAGTAAAAACTTGACAAATGATCAATATGGTGAATTTATCATCCGACATTTTTCTATAAAATATTTGAGCAGTTGGCGCCTACAAGATATTGAATAAATAAAAGGTTCTAGCTTTTTGTGCAAATACTACCTCAAAAGCTTTGTGCTCCAGCAAAAAATCCAATATTTTGCAAACTTCCTCCCCGCTCCATTTTCGGTTCGGCTTCCCCCTCATTCTCGTTTTTGAAGTTGTACAGGTTAAATTCTCGGAATTCTGGAAAAAAGTCCTAAATTTCGAATATAATTCATAAAAAAGAACTTTTTGTTAAAATAATATACTTACCGCGCAAACCTCACTTTCCTCCATGTTTTGATTTTTTTCAACAATTTATTCCAGCTGATCGAACGCAGTTCAGAATGAAAATTTATATTTAACCCTAGAAGGGTAACCTTCGTCGATTTGACGAGCACCACATACATTTCTTAAAATTTCTCCTTATTCTCCCATCTGATTGCTTTCTCTTTTCGTGTGATCTCAGTTGCGGATGCGCTTTTTTATGCGAATTATTTAATATACAAACAAATTTCTAAGTATGTATAATTATATAATGAAGTTGGAGTTTATACGATTCCTAGTTCTTCCAAAAATCGGAGTTGCATACGACTTCATCGATTCGACGAAGATTACCAACAACGGAAGTAAAATATGATTACCCTTCTAGGATTAAGTGCCCTTAGAACAAGTTTTGTAACAATTGACGAATAATTTTAATTTTAATAATTGACTGGCACGACAGCCCGCTTACGCGAGACTAAGGCCTAGCTTCGCAACAATTGACGAATATTAAAATAAAATACTTGCCTTGAGTGGAAGAATTTATCGATAGTAGAATCTATAAAGTGAGATCACTATCAAGAAAATACAGAATGCTATGTAATGTTACAATTGCGTTTTGCGATTGTAAATTTGGTAAATTGGTTGTAGTTTCAGTTGCATGTAAAGGGTGATTTTTTAAGAGCCTTCGGATTTGAGTAAAAAAAAACAAAAAATAAATTGAGAGAAATGTATGAAATTTGTATTTGAGTCGATAGAACGATCTATATAATTCAATGTTTAAAGATGATTTCATGTAAATGTTGACCGCGGTTGCACCTCAAATGGTTCATACGCAGGGTCCAATTTTGGCATACTCTCTCCAACATATCGGCCGGTATCTCACGAATAAATTCTTCAATATTGGCTTCCAGTGACCGGCCCCAAACGTGAAATAAACTGTTTACCGAACTCGCCTCTCAATTGGACCATTTTTTCGCTGCGATATTTTCCTCCGCTGTACGCATGCGTGTTGGTGGTTTAATGTCCAAAAATGTAAATTTGGTGCACGGGAAAAAGTGGGAAGAAGTGCATGATGCACTTTCTGAACCGAGCATGAATTTTGATAATAAAATTCAATAATCTGCAAGCGTTGTTCGTTTGTAAGTCGATTCATGGTTAAATTATAGACCAAACTGAACATGTTTGATAGTAACATGTTACACGAAAACAGCTGAGCTGCCAAAAAGAAAGTTGCTAAAAAATCACCCTTTATTTGTTTTTGTAAAGTTACAAAATTTACCACAAAAACCAAGAATACACGATACAAGACCAAAAATCACAGATCGTGTATACGGCTAATATATTTTACTTTCATTGCAATAAGAGTTTTCTTTGTTCAGATGTTCTTGTCTCTTGGTCTTGTTCTTCCTTTGTTCAGTTGGTCAGATGTTCTTGTTCTTGTTCTAAATGCACCGATTGGTGCGACTTTCGCTTTAGACGGTAATTGAATTTGAAATTGTGCACAACTTGTTGGGGATGTGTGCACTGTAGCTGCTTTTGACTTTGTAAAATTAGCAAATGTTGCCAACTTCAGCAAATGCAACACTCCCCTCACGACTCAGAGCTTCCTGCCTGAGTGTGCCTGCCATCACGCGGCCCACAGGCAGTCCATCTAATGAATGCATTTGCGCAACGAGCCGTGAAATTTTCAACGCTCACAATCAGTAAACAGTGAAATGTGCCAAAAATTTAACTGCCTGCGGGCGTAGCGAGGCGTGTTAGCGCGACGCAGTGTCGGCCGGATGCCAGAGTTGTGAAGTTTGAATGCCTGTCCGACCACTTTTAGATTTTCATACTTTACCTTTCCCCTAAAATCTCCCCTCAATGCCGGAGCCAATCCTCACCGCACTCAAGTTGGAGGTACGAAAATGTCTAATTATCTCGCATTTGCAATCAACTTAATATTTGCACACCATTATCGACCAACTTTCGGCTCCCACGCCCAACGAATGCGCCCCCTATGACATAAATCAAAATCGAACATAATTAATTGCGTTGTACGAGAAAACAAAATCCCAGCAAAAGGCAATTTCCTTCATCGGTGCAAGCAAAACGTTCAGCGCGCCGTTGAGTAAACAAAAGATTTATGCGCCGCACAGTCGACAATACATAGTGGGATGCGACTCACGCTCTGACATTGGCCGTCAAGGATCCCGACGCACGTGAGTGTGTTTGTACTCGCACCAGCACTCGTGTGTCTAGTTCACGAAGAAGTTCAACAGAAATTTCAATTTATCAACCGGAGGGCAAATAATTTTATGATGATTGCATATTTGCTCAAAAGGCAATTGTGATTGGATAATGTAGCAAACATTTGCCTGCGCAACTGCCGGAGACGTGAGATACGCGCGAGCAATGCTATGCGGCACAATGCAGCCCGTCGCTCGTCTCTGTTCATTCATTTGCACTCATTGGCGAATTGATTGATCGCAGTGAGTGTGAGTTCACCGCGCGAAACCAATTCGACGCGCCGAGAGTGCAAAGCGTCAAATACGCAGAAGCACCCAACCATCTGCAGAGGCGAGGGGACGCAGGTGCTCCCACTAAAAAACAAACGATTGCGAAACTTTGTTTGCAAAACTTTATGGTTTTCCCATACAGACAGTTCCGCCGGCATTTCGGAAAGCAACACCCGAGAATCAGATCTCTTGGCTCCATAATGGACCATCCATGGATGGATGGATGGTTGTTGCGTTTGACGTGAATCTTTATCTAGTAGCACTTTCATTTTTGCGTCAAGCTTTTTTACCTGCCCGGTAAGCTCCTTGTCTTCTATATCGAAGTCACCAGCTTTTGTAGCATTGAAACCATTCGTGATACGTTCTTTTACTAATGGAAACTTAATCATAAATTGTAACGAGCTTCAGGAAAATGAAATTAGTTCTTACCACTAACCTTCCATTTCTTCCGTCTTAATTCGACTTACTCGCTACTTCTCGTACCAGATACATTTGCCCGCTGGGTTATCGTACGTCGTAAGCTTTGCCTTATACGCTTCAAGGACGAATTGCAGGACGAAGCAGGAAGTGACATTGCGCAAAAATTAAGCCGGTCTGACCGAGTTGTACGGAATTATCTAGCAGTTCCGGAAAATTATGGAAACAATCGTCGGGGTGGGCCGAAACCGAAGTTGTATGAACGCGATACTCGTCGCATTCATAACCTAGCCAGCAATTCTCTGAAGTCTGCATCTAAAATTGCAAGGGAGTGCGACCTAAATGTTTCGCGTTGGACCATAAATCGCGCAATTAAGAGGTTTCACTACTTTATCAGGAAAAAACGTAAATCTGCAATTTATCTCAATAAGGTCCAAAGTCGAATGGGTAGCAATGACAGCCTCTTTTCCGTACCCATATTTTGGCCATAGTGAAATAATAAAGTGAACCAGATACTGACAACTCTCTTGAATCGGCATGCTTATTTTATGTCACTATGAAAAAACATGTCAAATGCTTAATGGGCCAGTTACTCATGACACAGAACATAAACTTAACCATAAAGGTAGGTATGCAGCTCTCAAGAAAACGCTCAAGAAAAAACGAGCATATGTTTCTTGAGCGTGAAAAAGTAGTAGTCAAGTAAATTTGACGTTTTGAGCTGGTCGCTTGGGTCATTGTGTTTTCCATTCTGAAATTAGTAAAATTACATTAGAACTACATAAAAAACATTAAATTGGAAGTTTACTTACTTTTGTGCAGGCAGCTGTCACTTTTCCTTTGAGAAATAAATAGGTACACATATGTTTCTTGCCGAAATCAGTGTTGTCATTTCACTTTTCAATGAAAAAAAGTATTAAAAAACCGAATCAGTTTTCTTGTGAGGTGTGTACACCTTAAGTAAATTTGACTTAAGGAAATTTCCTTGAGCATTTCCTTAGCTTTTTTTTATATGAAGTTTTCGCTTTTCTTGAGAGCTGCGTACCGACCTTAAACATAAACTTAGAAAATTTGAGCGATTACTCAAAACTTTATTTCCGTAAACATAAACTTAAAAATCAGCTGATTTTCCTTTTTGACAAAACGAAAATAAAACAAATTTAAAACGTAAATATGGAAGGCACAAAACAAATTGGGGAATTATTGTTTGAATTGTGCGATATTTATAATTTGTGGAAAAAAACAAAAAGAGGGTACGCAGGTGGGCTGTCCGACCCATTAATAGAGATTGGAGGGAAAATGGCTACCAAAGGAAAGTCTTTGGAAAAATGCGAAATATGGACGAGGAGCAGTTGTTTTTACACACAAGGATGACTCGGCCCGTCTTTGACCTGCTCCTAAGCCTGGTTGGTAATGCCTTGAGAAAGCCAAGGCAAAGAATACCGATGGAAGAACGCCTTTCCTTGACGCTGTTGTAAGTATATATATCCATTCGTCCTGCATGTGTTTAGGTATATAAATGTGGATTTTGTAGATTTTTGGCACATGGAACATCTTTTCAATGCATTCAATGCATCAATGCATTCAATGCAATGCATAGCATGGAGCTATAAGCTGGGAAAAACGACAGTGCGAAATATCATCCTAGAAACGTGCGAAGTGTTGTGGCGTTTGCTTTCGCCAATTTATGTTAGCGAGCCCACAGAAGCGCAATATCAAGACATTGCTAAGGATTTTTTGGAATTGTGGAACATTCCGAATTGTGTGGGTGCAATTGATGGTAAACACATTGCTTTAAAATGCCCCGCGAATTCGGGTTCAATGTTCTACAATTACAAAAAATTCTTCAGCATTGTCTTGATGGCGGCCTGTGACGCAAAATATACATTCACTGCGATAAGTATCGGCAGCTATGGCAGCCAGAGTGACGGAGGTAACTATTACACACAAAAGCCACTTTTAAAGTTTCAAAAATAATTGATTGAATTTGTCTCACATAGGAATATTTCAAATGTCTCGATTTGGACAATCTCTGATGGCCAACACTTTGCCCTTGCCGCCTGATGCTCCATTGTCCATTCAATCCCCGCAACCATTTCCGCACTTTTTCGTTGGCAACGCTGCATTTCCCCTAAAGAGAAATATAATGCGTCCATATTCGGGATCACATTTAAGTCGGTCGAAACGAATTTTTAATTACCGGCTTTCACGCGCACGGCGAGTGATAGAAAATAGCTTCGGCATTTTAACTACTCGTTGGAGAGCGCTTCGAAATGCAATTGAATGCAATGCCGAAAACACCGAAAAAATTACGTTGGCTTGTATCGCTCTACATAACTTTATTATGTTAAATGACCAGCAGCGGTGGTCCTGCCCAGATCATTATACTGATTGGGAAGGAGAAGATAATGTTATACATGATGGAGAGTGGAGGCGTGGAGTTAACAACCCTCTTCGGCCAATGACCTCTGCAGTGCGTAGAGGACCAGCTAGCGCCATTCAT
The DNA here is from genome assembly GCA_963668005.1 of Melieria crassipennis. Classification (NCBI taxonomy): domain Eukaryota; kingdom Metazoa; phylum Arthropoda; class Insecta; order Diptera; family Ulidiidae; genus Melieria; species Melieria crassipennis. The sequence continues at coordinate 29,890,751 of OY764963.1, read as the reverse complement.
CTAAGAGACGAACTTGCCGACTATTTTATAAACGAAGGAGCTGTACCATTCCAAGATTCCATTGATATTACCATAAATGGCCCCTACACCAGTGATTGAATTGTAGACTACAATATGGCAAATTAAAAAAATTTCGTCTCTGCAGAGCATATTTAATCATACAGTTGTAAAATAAGGTTAGCACTCCAGGGTTAAAATCAGGAAAAAACGAAAAACCTTAAATTTAGGGAAAAGTGAGGAAAGCAAAACAACTTAAATAGCTAATTAACTTAGTAATCCGGGTCTGCCACTGCATCCATAATAATTGCTGTAACATTTTTTATTATTCGACCTTGCTTCGCACCATCCACTGTTGAAAGTGTCGCCTTGATGAAAGTGGCAAAGCTTTCTACCACAGGGCTGTGCGTCGTTTCGTTGGTTTCGCACCGACGTTTGAACGACTGTATTGCCTCAACCAGAAGCTCATCGACGCTGTCGTCATTTGCTTTCCTTTTTTTGTTTTGAGGCTTCACTGGTTGAGGCAATGGTGAGCTAGGTGAAGTCCAAGAGGATTGGGAGTCTGATGACAGAGAAAACACCGCATCCGGTTGAAGAAGCACAGGCTGTGGAGATGCTGCTTCAGTAAACTGCAATGCCGGAGATTGAACCACGGTACAATCTTGCGAAATGTCCAACGATGGCGACAAAGTAACTTGCGAAAGAATAGTGGCGGGCACTGGTTTGGGCGCCAGGCACACGTTTTTCGAGCAGCGAAGTCTGAAATCAAAAGGCAGTTTGACTATTTAACTATTTCATTCCATTTAATACTCACGGCCGTGGAACTATGTGCTGCTTGAGGAACATCATAGTTTCCAGCAGCGGCCAATGGTTTTCTCGATGTCCTCCGCTGCCCGAAGGTGCCTCTACTTTCCGCGACTCTTTGGAAAACCTTTCGCGCAGCGCTCTCCATCGTCGTGCGCACAGCTCGCCTATAAGAAGGATAATATATGGTTTTGAAAGGATAAGCTTTAATATTAGTTACCTTGGCATTGCAGTTCTTTCCCTATAGCATCCCACACTGACTTCTTCCTCTCGTTGAGCTTGAAAAGTGGGCTTTTTTTGTTATAAAGCTCTGGGTGCTCCTGCACCAGACACACAAACTTTTCGTCGTCCATTGCCGTTTTCTTTTTTGATTTGTCAATTTTTTTTTATTTATAATTTGTTTTTTATAAGACAATATTGCCACTTCGATTTCTCCATCTCGTGAACAATCAAATTCAAACTTTTCGCGACATTTTTTTACTTGCTATTATTAAATGTTTGAGCATCCAACGACTAAAATTATTAATATATTTACGAAACTAATAAAAATTGCAATCCATTTTGTATATTTTACAAATTATTTTAATTTGTTTACTTTTCAATTCATTCCGAAGAGAGTTTTTTGCGTTTTCCGTAAACATAAACTTAGAAACCAAAACGAAACAGATTTCTAAGTTTACGGTTAAGTTCTAAGTTTATGTTCTATGTCTCGGGTAACCAGTTGTACAGCTTTCGGGTATGCCAGGTCGTGCTAGCTGACAAGTAAAACTAAGTTATGTCATGAGTAACTGGCCCATAACTCTTTTATTAAAAAATTTTGTTTTCATAGTGAAAAAAGCAAAAAACAAAACGCAAGCAAAACAGGAAAAAAATATAATAACAAAATACATATATCAAGAAGTAGAACAGGTAGATTTTGCAATTGTATTTTTTATATTGTAATATGTTGTAATTTGTATACCTAAGTACACAGTACATTTTTTTAGAAAATGCCGAAGACATCTTGCGCACTGTGTCGGACTGCTCATGGGGGTTCGATACCCATGTATGCAGTGCCGTCCGGTACGCAACAAAAAAGGAAGTGGGACGAAGTATGTAAAACCAATTTCGGCACGAAGGCAAGGCTTTGTGCAATGCATTTTATGGAGAGTGACTTCAGAGATTCAATGGGCAAACGGCGACGACTCCAATTCAATGTGGTGCCGTCAAAGAACCTCCCAGAGTCCTCCCTACAGTAAGTTAACTAAGGACAATAATCTTTTGCGAAAGCAGCTGTTGGTGTAAGGTTTTCTTCAATGAGTTTATAACACACATATAGTATGTAACTGTAATAGGTGTGAGCCACAAACTGGAAGTGTTATTGAAACGTCGTCTGGGCTGTCCAACTGTGGTGTTATTGAAATGTCTGATGCGAAAATTTTTTACTTAAAATGCAATTTTTGCACAGAAAAATTTATTTGATGGGCTTGGGCAAAATTCATCACCCATATCAAAAATGAGCATAATGCAAGCGCACACACTTTACCAGCAGCAAAAAAACATACCAAGACGCACATACTCAAACGGTGTAAGTAATCAACAGATTAGAAATAGACTAACTATTTACATAAATTTACATATAGAGACGAAGAAGTTCAAGTAATAGCAATGCAAGAGCAACTTTCGTCTTTGTAAACTTTACGAACAAGCGTATCAAAGATATTCACGGAGGGCGAAGTGCGAAAAATGCAAGCTGGGAAAAATATACGCTGGGAGTGGCAAGACATTGCTTCAGCAATAACATTCCATGCAGCTGGCTCAAGGGCATATAGACACCTAATGAAAAAAAGGATTTCCGCTTCCAAGCCCATCCACCATAAATAACTGGGTCAGCTCTTTACCATTAGAGGAGGGGCTTTTGACAAATATAATAGATGTGATGCGGCACAGCGACTTGACAAAGGAGGAAAAGTTATGCATATTATCCTTCGATGAAATTAAGGTTTCATCAGTTTATGAAGTCGATCCTCTATGCAATGTGGTGCGAAAGCCATGCAATTATGTTCAAGTCGCTTTAGCACGCGGTTTTTTATCTTCATGGAAGCAACCTATATTTTATGGATTCGATACAAAAATTACGCGGAAAATTTTGTTTGAAATAATTACTAAATTATATGATGTGGGATTTACGGTAGTTGGAATTGTCTCGGACATGGGCTCAAGCAACCAAGGTCTTTGGAGAGAGCTGAATATTTATATTTGTAAGTGTTTGGCCTGAGTTTTTCGTACTGTAGATTACAACATATAATTTTTAAAATTAAAGATAATACGTGGTTCATCAATCCGGTAAATAACGAAGACTAAATTTTTGTATTCGCCGATGCTCCGCACTTGTTGAAGTTAATTAGGAATCCCTTTATAGACGATGGACTTTTATACGACAACAAAATTATAACAGTGCAAACTTTGGCTCAAGTCCTTAACTATACATCCGGCTCTGACGTTTTTATAACATACAAATTATCGGAAGAACATTTGAACGTTAAACAACCCAGCGAACAATTTGCATTTGGAATAAACTTACTGCAAGCTTACACACGCAAGCATTTTATTTGGAATAAGCTTCCGAAATGTTGGAAAAATGTTTGAATTCAATTATTATGCAAACGGAATTGACCCTTGCTGAAAAACTTATTTCTACAAACTTAATGCAAACGTTTTAGACAAACCTAATCCAAACATTTTGTAAACATTTATTATAAGCTTATAATAAACTTATTAGACAAGCTCATTCCTAATGTGATGCAAGCTTGTAGTAAGTTTATTCCAAATGCAAATTTTTCGCTGGGTATAAATTGGAATAAATTTGGACGCATGCATCACATTTGGAATGAGCTTGTCAATGAGGGTCAATTCCGGTTGTCTTAAAATTGGATCCAAACACTTTTCAAACATTTCGCAAAATTAAAAAACTTTCCTCAATTTTTTAATCCATTTTATTTTTAAGACTTTTGTTTACTTTTTGTTTCTGCCTACTTTTGGAAAAATGGAAAAAGGCCTTAAGGCCACGAACATAAACGTCCTCGTCGATATGTTTGGCACTGGCTGCATCTATAAAGGAAAACTGTTATTAATAAATAGTTTGAAACTATTTTACAAATTGCCGTACTTCTTATAGCAATGGCTGTGCTAAAATTCCGTATGCTTTTCTTGACTTCGGTGCCTTGTCAAGAAAAGTGTTCAGCCACTTTGTCTGTAAAAATATAAACTTCTAGAATGCCATTCTTTATTGTATTGTATTATATTGTATACTTACTCTGACTGATATGAGGTCCTCACACTGGAAACGCACGACAACAAATTACGGGAGAACGGGAGAATATAAACTTGAAGCCGCACCAGTGACGTCAATCAAAATTGTTTCCTATTGGCTGAAAATGTTGATATAATTTTGGAGAGAGCAACACAATGGGACAACATCAAATATTTATTCACTTTTTGTTATTTAATAAATTTGTTTTCTATTTTCGATAAGAAAAGTACGTCTCCACTCATGTACCTTTTTTTTCATTATTTCGTGTATACAGGCCCACTGCACACCTCATGACTCTCGTTTTTTTGTTTTGTAAATTTTTCCGCGATTCCTTCACTACCCGCATCTTTTAACGCGACGACTTTCGAAATTCGAAATTTTTTATTAAATTTAACACAAAAACACGAAAACAAATAAGCAAAAGCGGCACAATTTTCACAAAACAAAAAATTTTTGGTAAAAAAAAATGTTCAACCAATAAAAACCTAGCACGAACTTTGAATTGAATTGCAGGGTTTCCTCCCGAAATTCACTTGCTTTATTTGTGTTATTCATATGAATGAAAAATATGAATTTACAATTTATTTTATAAAGATATACAAATTTCTATTAAACTGTTATGCAACTACATATATATACACTATGGAGCAAAAGTGAACACTTAAACACTAGTTTTGACACTAAGTAAAATAACTTGCATAATACACGTTGTTTAAATAAATGTTTATTTTCTTAAAACAGTTCATATTTGGTAAAAAAGATGGCATATAAAAATTATAACTAAAACATCAACTTCATTGTTGAAAAATTCGTTAAGATTAATATAGATTAGTGTTCGGTTTTGCACTCTTTACTTTATTTGTGAATAAAGGGGTACAAATCTTTAATTAATATTTAGTGAAGCCTCCTTTGCTCTTAAGGACTTCTTTAACTCGCTTTGGCATACTCTCAAGCAGATTTTGGCAAGTTTCGATTGGTATATCGGCCCAAATTTGCTGTACTCTATCCCAAAGGTCCATTATGCTATTTGGAGGAGTTTCGTAGTTGCCCAGACGATGTTTGACAATAGACCACAAATTTTCTATTGGATTGAGGTCTGGACTTTGGGCTGGCCAGGTCATAGTGCTGAATTTTTGCGTTTTGAGCCATTTTTTTACATCTTTGGATGTGTGTTTTGGATCGTTGTCCTGTTGAAACACAATATCCTGTTCTCTAAAATCCATCTGGCCTATTACAACTGGCAGATTTTCATAGAGCATATTCAAATAAACTTCTTTAGTCATTATGACTTCGATTAAAATTAGTGGACCAACCCCAAACTGCGAGAAACATCCCCACACCATCAGAGATCCACCGCCGTGTTTTACTGTCTCAATTACTTGGTGCTGCTGAGTTGCTCTGCCGGTATTAGACCAAAAGTAATAGATACCATCTGAATTAATACGGTTAATTTTGCACTCGTCTGACCACAAAACACGTATCCAGTCATTCACGGTCCAATGCTGGTGATACAATGCAAACGCCATTCGTGCCTTTTTATTTTTCGCTGATAGCTTCTGCTTTTTTGGCTTTTTAGCAGGAATACATCCAACACTCTTGAGTGCACGTCGCACGGTCCATATACTGGCTTCTTTGTTTGTCCTTTGGGCTGCTTGTTTTGGTGTTTTACCTTTCCCGACATTAGAGACCGCGCCATTTGCCTAGCATCCGCAGAGTTCAGGATTCTTGGACGTCCATTTTTGTTACTTTTGTTGAGCACACACTTATTTTTTTTAATTTTCATTACGTAGCTTTGTGATATTTTTAATTCTTTTGCTATTTCACGCGTAGACTTGTCCATTCGGAGCCGTCTTTCAACTTCCGCCACAATTTTTGCATTGCACCTCCTCATTTCACGAGGATAATTGCTGAATTACTGCACCAAATTGATATGAATGTTTACTTGTAATTGCTTTAACAAAAATTGAGCACAACTAGAAAAAATAACGATACATTCGTCAAGCCTACTGCTTTAAAATGTTCAATTTTGGAACAGTGCAAAACTGAACACTAATCTATTTAAATCTAAAGGAATTTTTTAGCAATGAAGTTGATATCTTAGTTGTTGTTTTTATATGCTATCTTTTTTATCAAATATGAACGGTTTTAAGAAAAAAAACATTTTTAGAAATAATTCATTATGCAAGTAATTTTACTTAGTGTCAAAACTCGATTTTTAAGTGTTCACTTTTGCTCCATAGTGGGGCTAAAGTATAAAGAAAGCCATATATTTGCTCAAAAGAGTGAAGCAAAAAAAGTTGTTTGAAAATAGGGAAAAGTTTGTCATTTAATATTATTTAATATGTTGTTTACCTAAATATGTTCAAAGAACAATTGATTGAAGCTGTGCAGCAGCATCCGTGTCTTTTTGACAAGTTTGCACAACCTTACAGGCGTGTGAGCGTCTACTGTATTATTCAAATATTTACAGTAGAACGATGCCAGAGTCGGTGGAGGTCCCTCCGTGATGTAAAGGAAGTGACGGTTAAACCTAAGGCGGGAAGTGGACTCGAGTCGGAGACTTGTAGCTGGAAACTTTTTGATGTCATGTTGTTTCTATAACGACACGTTGCACCCCGAAGGTATGGTATTCTGCCGGACAATTACTACCATTGCGCATTTTTGCAAATTTGTTCAGTAAAGCCGCAGTCTCCACAACTCTTTCGGCAGATGATGGGTTCATTTCTAAAGGAAAAAGCAAAATCCTCCAGCGTGCAGCTAAAATACCGAAGGCATTTTCTATTACACGACGAGCTCGCGATAATCGCTTGTTGAAAATTCGCGTTCTGGTGGTCAGTTGGATCTTAAATGAAAGAAAAAAACGTTTGAGATAACTGAGATCAGCTATTCATGGGTTTGCACAAACCTTCCAAACCAAACAATTCGGGAAATTCCACATACTATCGAAGTCCTGCGCGATTCTCCTCCACTCGTTAGTGTTTGGAATAGATAAGTATGTGGAACCAAGTGTGTCACAAAGCACATTATTTGCAATTAAACGAGCAACAGCGCGGGAGATAGTCTCCTGGCGCTCAGATGTGCAGGTGTAATCCTCGTCAAATCTGTTTTTTCTTTTGCGGCTTGAAACAAGCGCAGGTGCTTCCATGCTGCCATCGCTTGATTGTTTAATACCAGTCGCGTTACTGCTAATAGTTTGAAAATTTATAAGCAATTGGAAAAGTCTTGTTAACTTGTGCTTACATGACTTCTCCAGCAATTTTTTCCTTTTTGTGTAAAAACTTTAAATGTGTTGCCAATGGCGTTGTTGAATTGTGAAAGCTTAAATTGCGGCACAAATAGAGCATGTAACTTGCAGCTCGTCGCCAGACTTTTTAAAAAGGTCCCACACCCAACTTCCTTTTCGTGCGCTCATTATCAACGTTCAAATTACACAGTGCAACAAATTTCGACTTTTGGTCGGCTTTTCTGGGTTTGCCATCAGTTCTAGGGTAATTAGGGAGCGCTGATTTCGAATCCGCAAACCGTTTTTAAAACTTAGCTTCCGTTTTCACAAAAAATGGGCGTGTCACTTTTTCGGATTTTCCCTGACTTTTTTCACGTTTGGGATTGTAATTTCTAAACCAATAAACCGATTGACATGATTTTCACTTTGTAGCATTTACAACACCTCACGGCTTCTTCTCCAATGTAATTTATTTTTATAAGTTTTACAATTCCGCGGTAATTGGACCTCAAAGTCGGAAAATATGGATTTTCAAGGCGTTTTCTTTGATGTTAAAAAACATGCACCTTTTTCGTAAGTCAATAAGTAACGAGTTAGGTGTATAACGAAAGCAGAAAATCAATAAATACAACACAGCCAAATTTTTTGGCGTAGTTCGCATTCTCATCGAAACAATAGCAAAAATGTTCCATAGCCATTTTCAACTTTTTTTAGATTTTTTCCTTAAAAAACTAAGAGCCTCAAAATATGCAAAGTTTTAAATTTTTTTTTGTTTTGAGCAATTCAAAATTTTGTTTGTTTGTTGCTTGTATTCCAGACTGTAAATATAAAACATATACAAGAGCATATTTTGAGGCCCTTAATTTTTTAAGGATAAAAGCTGAAAAAAGTGGAAAATGGCTATGGTACATTTTTGCAATTATTTCGATGCGAATGGGAATCACACCAATTAATTTGGATGTGTTTTATTACTTGATGTTTCCACTTTCGTTTATACATAACTCGATAATTGATTTACGAAAAATGTGCATGTTTTTCAACATTAAATAAAATGCCATGAAATTCCATATTTTCCGACTTTGAGGTCCAATTGCCGTGGATTTTTAAAACTTATAAAAATAAAAAAAATAAAAAAAAATAATAAATAAAATCATGTCAACCGGTTTATTGGATTAGAAATTACAATCCCAAACGTGAAAAAAGTCAGGGAAAATCCGAAAAAGTGACACGCCCATTTTTTGCGAAAACGGAAACTAAGTTTTAAAAACGGTTTGCGGATTCGAAATCAGCGCTACCTAAGTACCCTAGAACTGATGTCAAACCCAGAAAAGCCATTTTGCTGTTGATCAGTGTTATTAATATGTATATTTCTGAAAAAAATTTCCAACAACTTTGAAAGGAAATAAAAATAATCGATTTTGAAAACTTAAGTGTTTATTCGATTATTTTAAAATTTAACAGTTATTTGTCTATTCGAAGCACATCGACCATTCGAATATCACTATTCGAATACTATTCGTACAAACCATGATGAAATAAACAAGGTGAAGTAAGTTTTGACAGCTAATTTTTTACGCTCCCTCAGTTGAACAGCTGCATTCAAAAAGTATGAAAAAGGGGTCAAAATTAGGCCTTCCAATAGATGGCGCTAACAATAGTAGCAGAATTCGTAACCGAATTGATACGTTAGCAAATATTTAACAATAAATAAGTAAATAATAATAATTTAAATTACATTTTAAATCAATTATCAACATTAATATTTTAAACTAAACAAACTGAATACCGTTAACATTTGTTGCAGATGGTGGATTCAATACTATTTTATCTGTTAAATAAAAAGGTGCTCTTTAAGACATAATGCCAATTAGCTAAAGAGAGTGGAGTAAGATTTTGCCTGTATAACTTCTTCAATTCTCTTAAAAGCAACATAACATAAAAAAACCATAACATAAGTGGAACCGTGTTTGCGCATGATGCAAAATTTCGATGGATTTTGTTTTTTTTTTTTAGTAGAGGAAAGCATCGAAAGCCTTTACGTGTGCGAGACTTTAACACGCTAAAACCCCTGTGTTCACTGTCCATGAAACCCTCCTCATGAGATCACCGTAAATTATTACTTCAGGAGGAGGACGGATAAAATATTAGCGTAAAGCTACGTCTGAGACTGAGAGTCGCCTCTCATTATGAATAACATTTATGGTCACCGGACGGACGGAAACTCAGTTTATGATTTTGTCCGCGAACTGTCCCGTCTGTCAATCCTTGTAGAAGCATGATGCGCGCGATGAAGGACTCCGCTGATGCCAGCCTGAAGACCATAACTGAGCGACAATGGTTGTGGGTGCCTTATTGTTTATGCCTTTTCGAGAGAACTTGTTGTTTTTTTAGCTTCTTATTCAGGTGCTTTATCCGGAAATGCATCCGGCATTTAAAAAACAGCCTCTTTACATTTTCCGGCAGATCGATTCCGGCACTTTTCTCCAACAGATTCTTTGTAAACTGTTCACAGACCATTACATGGTCACCGTTTAGAGCAGCGAATTTCTTTTCCAAACTTGAAATTTTGTCCAAGAATTCACTGCTAGGTTTTTTCAGGCCTCCTCTCGATAACACGGTGACCCATGTATATGTCGGCTCGTTCGACTCACACACTGACGCCTAGTTTGCGAATAATGTAGCCAGCTACATATTCCAACGCGTCCTCCTGTAGGGCATCCAGCTCGTCCCAGTCCTCCAGCAACTCGATAGGGATGTCGACAACTGCTTTATCCTCTTCAGTAAGAAAATCGTGTACATTTTCCCCTGTGATCCCCTCCAACTGGAGCCACCCTGTGTCGTCGGCTTGAACATTTCCTGTCGTATTCAACAGTTCCGTGTTTCGTGCTTTTGAAGATAAGAAAAACATGTATGTTACGATATGCATATCATGTATGTATATGTAGTTAACTCACCTAGCAGGTATTTGCGCAACCTATATTTGAAATGCATCGGGCTTGGATTATCGCACAAGCCGCCTTTGGCACGCATAGCGGCAAAAAAATGCTCAACTACGTCTTGGTTCAGGCGATACGTCACGATGTACTGCACCCCATACATTTCTTCTAGATGAGCGCGTAGATCCTTCAAAGAGGTAATACTAATTAGTATTCCTTTTTGGAACGGCAAGAGCGTCCTTCTGTTCGGCACTATGGCTTTCTGCATAAGCGAACTCATTGCGGCTAGCACTTTTAGCTGCTCAAGCAAGTCGATACCGAATGGTTTCTGAGCGGGATTTCGGTGGAAACTGCTCAACTTACTGTTGAATATGTCGAACCAGTCATTCACTTGTTCAATGAATTCGGCAGTCTCACAGGGGTTTTACAGTTCCAAGCCAGTTGCATAACAATGCCGTATAGCACTCGCTGTACTGTGCGAAAACAGTTGTGCTGCTAGCTTCACCTTTTGTCGGCCAGCATGATGAGCTGTGAGATGATCCTCCGTCAGCTTGTAAACGATGGAAACGTCCGATGCCGACGAGTAATTCATAGTTTGTTTGATTGTTTGAACCGTCAGTATTTTGCCGTTCACCAGAAGGCCAGTGTCAAGGAAATGGTTCAACAGGAGTTTTAAGAGGTGCGGCGCATCGGCAAACACAAACACTTTGCCCTGTGTTTAGTCGCTGCGAAACCATGTCTTTTCTTTTTTTAAAAAATACAGAAAATTTATGCTTAGTCATATGGTGAAATCATTAAAATCGCCCTTATTCCCATTGTATTAACGAAATGCTATGTAATCACATGGGATTAAAAAAATTATAATAAAAGGTACTGTACCTTTTCTAATGGGAACGAGGGCCAGTGTCGCACGCAGGGGGTGGTAAATAAATTGCTTACCCATCGATACTCCCAACTCCTTCCATAACGCTTGGTTGCTGCCACCCATGTCCGAAACAACAGCTACCACTGGGTACCCTGCTTCACGCTTTTCGATAATGCTCTCCAAAATGACTTTTGTCATTTTGCAATCGAAAGCATAAAAAACCGGCTGCTTCCGCCTTCAGTCCACGAGCTATGACCATTTGTACGTACTTGCTTGACTTCCTTACGCTATCGGTCAAGGGATCGTGTTCGTATACAGATGCTACTCTCATCTCATCGAACGCAAGTACGCACAGCCGGTCAGCAACTTCCGCATTTTTCATGGCCTCGATCACAAAATACAAAATTCCTTCACGGAACTGCAGCTTTTGGGCCCATTTGGAAATTGTGGATTCGCAGGGTAGAGGAAATCCCTTGCGGTAGAGGTGGTTGTATGCTCTGGGGCCGGCAGAGTGAAGGGTAATCGCCCACGAAATGTCTTCGTGGGACCAATGCAGTTTACTGCCTGATCGTTGCATCCTCCGAATTTGCCCTTCCGTAAAGACAGAGGCAACGCATTTCTTTAATGCGCTTTCGAAGCTGCGCATTTTCCCGTTCCAGTGTTGACTCAGAGTAAGCACTGTAAGAACGAGCATTGTGGTTTTTCATAGCAACGTTTTTTTTTTTAAATATACTTCGTTTGTGTGGAGACGTCTTGTGTGTGGGAGGATTCGTCCCACGACAGTTAATATTCTACTGCCATTGGAACAGCATCCTTCGCCAATAGCCGCCTCTTCGAGTCAGTCTCGAAATCCCTGGGTGAAAAATGCAGAGCGCATACTTTTGAAGTAGCGCTCAATTCTTCACCACAGGCCTCGCTCCACTTCCTTCGTTCTATTTCACTGGTTGGGACATGGTATAAAGCTATACCACTTTTGGCCCACGTTTTTTTGCACAGGAAGCAACTTGCCTTGGGCATGATTGCAAAAACAAACGAAATAACACAGTTTTATTTCAAACATAAAATTGAAATATTACTGTCAATACTTCAAATAAGCATCAGTGTTGAATTTATATTTATTAATGAAAAGTAAAAAAGTAGTCACTACTTTTTTTGGTTTACTTAGAAATAAAATGTACTTTTTAAAAAAAGCAACATTGTTAGTTCGGGGAGCATTTTCCTCAAAATACGCTTTGACAACCGAGAACTTACACCACCTTGTTTATTGCATCATGCGTACAAACAACTAGATACTATTCGAATAATCGATTTTTAAACTATTCGATTACTTTTAAGAGCCCTACATCACAGGTCTCTGCTACTATAGATACGCTTCACCGTTGTGAGTCCCATTGTAAAAGATGAACTAAAATATTTGCTTGCTTCCTCCATGAGCCAAGTAACTTTAAAAAATATGTTCGAATGCTTTATCAATCCTTCTTTCACTAAATTGAACAGCGAATCAAAATTGTCGTTGCTCATCCGAACTGTTTTTTTTTTTAAATTGTTCAGAATCCTTGCAGTACATTTCGTAAAAGTTTTAGACAAAAAATCCGCGGGTGTCGCGATCTTCTTCTTGCAATGGCCATACCCAAAATCAAAAACAACTCCAACACGTCGTTGAATTCCATTTTATTAAAACTGTTTGCAAAACTCGAAAAAGCACACAATTGACGTTTTAATACAGAAAAAGTTGATGTTGTATCCGTTGACAACGCCCAACGGGAAACAAAAGGAGCTGCTTTCTTAACGAGCACAATGTGAGCACTTATGTATAGTAAATTAAATGAAATTGTATGGCGGGAAATCGACTTTTTCACTTTAATTGTTAAATAAACCGAAAATGCGTTTTTCAATAGTCAGGTAGCAACTATATGACGAATAAATACTTTAACCGGAGAAACAATTTATTCGACAATTCACTTGCCAGATAACGACCAGATAGCCGTTGAAATTGTATTTTTGAAATTCAAGATTCAAAAATTCTTGAATTGTGCTTCCAAAAATGGTTAGTTTATTGGACATATTCGATGACTTTGCAGTCGATGAGGAGGGAGAATTCTATGCCGCGCGCCCAAGGAAGGAAAGACCCAATTATTTGGATGGTTTGGACAACACCGAATTCCTTCGCAGAATCAGACTGAAAAAGCATACAGTATGTAGACAGGTCAATTAATTTTTAATTTTTGCTGATTCCTTTTACCTCAGAAATTAATGGTAGATACCAATTTATTCTAGAAATCAACCCGTTTCACCCAGGGAGCTTTTCTATAACAATTGGAGATAATGGTTTGCATAAATCAACATTATGTCTAATAATAAAGTAACGGAAGCTATCGCATCCCTTAGACCACGATTTGTTCGATTCAGGGACTTAACTATTATAAGTTTTTTAAGAAATTAATTGCAATGTAACTATTACAATGCAACATCAATTTTATTTGTTGATTATAATTATTATTTGTGACAATTAATTTTTACGTTGCATAATAACTGTTATGAAAACTAAATCTTTTTTTCATTCTCGATAATTATTAATTTGGGATTTTTTTATTTACGTTGCTACATATTTTTTATTTATGACTTTTTTTATTTACGTTACCGATAACTATTATTTTGAGAAAATTTTTTTTTACGTTGCTTCATAACTTTTATTTATGATTTTATGTTATTTACGTTGCCTTACCACATTTTGAGTATGAATTGATTTTTAATTGTTTAGTTGTTTGTGGAAATTAGGTTTCTGCAGTTATTTTGCGTTTGTGAATTTAGAACAATTAAAAATTAATTCATATCCAAAATGCAGTAATTCAACGTAAAAAATTTGTTTTTCAAAATAATAGTTATCGGCAACGTAAATTAAATAAAAATCATAAATAAAAGTTATGAAGCAACGTAAAAAAAATATGTCTCAAAATAATAGTTGTCGGTAACGTAAATTAAAAAAGTCATAAATAAAAGTTATGAAGCAATGTAAAAAACAAAAATCCCAAAATAATAATTATCGACAACGAAAAATATATTTGTTACTCATAATAGTTATTATGCAACTCAAAAATATTAATTACATGATAATAGTTATAGGCGACGTAAAAAATTTTGTATTGGGAATAATTATTATAAAGCAATCATTTTAGAAATTTCTTAAATTAGGGCAATTTTTTTATTCCCAAAAATATGGATAATAATTATTTTAGGTCTCTGGTTCGATTACCGAAAATTCTCGAAATTCTAAAAATACAAGAAGACTTTTATGACATTGCAAGATTTCCGCGAGTAAGCCATATTCGAGCAAATAGCAATAATCTGGCTCTCCGAAGTAGAAAATACCTGCTGGGAATGGGCTGCACCTCCAGTTTTGTATAACTCTTGGCGATTTAGAGTCACCTTTTCCTTTAAATTATTTTTAATTCTTTTAAACCTTTCGCTACAGGTTTTTACTGGAGAAAGTAAAAATTTTACATGTTACGTCTTAGGCTTCTATGTGGTTATATTAGCACCATTCCATAAGAAATTTTTTAATTTGTATACTCGGACTCTGTATTTTAGAGTGTTTTTCTATGAGAGCAACCACATCGTTGTGGCTGTAATAATTACTTAAACATAAAACTGTTTACGCATAACGAAAATTTCAATATTTCTTCATTTACTTCAGCCAAAATTAAAAAAGTATCTAAATTGAAAGAAAACGTCAAATTAAAAAGTTCTCTAATTTTTTCTGCTTCTTCTTCCTTTACTATGTCAAGATGTACCATTAAAAAAACGTTTATACTTCTCTTCTTTAAACTTAAATATTCAGTTTATTAATTTCGTATTTTTCCTAAAACTTCAAACTATTCTAAGGATCGACACAAAAATGTATTCTTCCAACCATAGAGGATGCCGACGTCCACAAAATTGCATGTTGCCATATGGCAACAAAATAGCGAAAGGGTTAATTTAAGGATAGATGCAGATCGCGCACTTACACCTCCAGCCAAATTGAATAGCTTTTCTATTCTTTCCCATGTCGTTTCTTTTTCCTTAATCGTGACCGTGTCTGTTTTTTTGTTTTCTAACACTTGCTTGTATTTTTGAAGAAGCTCGGTCAACAATTGCACTTCTGCTGGCGTAAAATTGGCGGATCTTTGGCGTTTTTGTTTATTGTTTGTATTTTTTCGTAGCACTTCATTTAAAAAAAAAATATTCAAAAATTCAAAACAACAAAATTTTTTTGTTAGACTTTCTCCTTTTGGGTTGTGCTCGTCACGCATAAAGACAACCTATAAATCTATTTCATACTCACAATTTGGGTGACAATCATAGTTACCGCACCATTTCAAACGTTGTGGAATAGTTATCCGACTGTTTTTGGTTGAAATAAACAAGGTGAAGCAAGTAGATGACAAATGTCTCATCCCATACCCTTATTTTGAAACATAGCAATTGACAACCAATCTTGTTTTGACATTGAGAGAATATTTTTAACCCCACTCAAAACGTAAAAGCGAAAATATTCTTGTGTTTTAAAATTTTGATCGCGGAAAAAATGCCGAGTACATGCTGTTTGTGCAAGACAGCACATGGCAACGAGGTGCCCATGTTTTCCGTACCAATGAATGAGGAGCGGAGGAAGAAAAGGACAGGTGTGTGCGGAGTAAAGTTCACGAATTCTTCGAAAGTGTGCGCGCTCCATTTCAATTCAACAGAACTGATATCATCTGCACTTAAACGAAGCCGACTGCATCCAGATGCAGTTCCTTCAAAAAAGTTGCCACATCCTCCCGCAACAATCACGTAAATATTTAAAAATAGAAGTTTATACGTATGTATGTATATATGTATATGTTTATATGTATATTATTTAGACCTCAAGACAATGTTATCTGTGCAAAAGTCACGACGACGCGTGAAAGGACAACTTATACAATTTGTTGTATCTTTTGTGGCGAGGAACTATGAGGCTGACACAGGGATTGATGCAAAATATTATTAATTTCATGGCTCACTGCAATTTAACACAAGAAGAAAGAATTTGTGTTTTGTCGATGGATGAAACGAAAATAACCTCTTGTTATGAATATGATCCATTGGAGCGCATTGTGAGGAAGCCATCAAATTATGTCCAGGTTGTTTTCGTCCGAGGATTGAGAGCCTCATGGAAGCAGCCAATTTTCTTTGGGTTTGACGTCAAAATTGCGAAGAACGTTTTGGAAAACATAATATTAAAATTATACGTTTAAAATTTTTCCGTCGTTAGCGTTGTTTCGGACATGGGGCCCACAAATCAAGCACTTTGGAGGGAAATGGGCATAACAACTTGTAAGTGGATAATCTGACTAAAACAACCTTATTTTGAGTTAACAACTTTTAATTACTAGCAAAAACTTGGTTCGCACACCCAAATAATAGTGCCTGGCGTGTATTTATGTTTGCTGATGCGCCGCATCTTTTGAAGTTGATTAGAAACCACTTTATAGACAACGGATTTCCGTACAAGGGAAAAATGATAACGGTGCAAACTGTGAAGCAGATGTTAAATTTAACATCTGTTTCAGATGTTTCAATAACCTATAAGCCGAGCGAAGAGCATCTCCAAGTACGAGGTGCAAAAAGACAAAAAGTTAAAACAGCAGCACAGCTCTTCTCGGACTCGTGCGCCAACACAATAAGGAGCTGTTATATGGACGGAAACGAAATGTTCAACCCAGTGGAGTGTAAATAACTGGTTTGACGTGGTCAATTCAAAACTCGGTTCAAATAGAAATGCATATACTATGCCTTATCGTAAGGCGCTTTGAAAACAAAATGACGTGTTGAAAAGGATGTCGGATGTAATGGCAGAGCGGTTAATAACAAATGCGCGAGCAATTGCTCCATTCCAAAAAGGAATAATCATGTGCAATACATATCAAGGTTAACATTTTTGTTCAAAAACTCGTTTTATTTGCTCAACATACACTTTTTGCTTTTTGCTTGGAATTGTTTTCGAAATTGTATTCATATTTAGAGGCTCCATGTCAAAATTTGAGTGTTCATTATATAGGGTGTTCACTATACCCAGACACGACTGTACAAGTAATCTCATAAGGAGGGGCGAGCGCTCACTGCTGAATTTGGAGAGCTCATAGAATCCTTTTCGAGCGCTCGACTTCCCGCTGGGCGTATTCATTGGGTCGAGTCTCTCCGTCATTCCGTCGCTGTCTTTGTCACTTTGACGCAACGGATTCAAAGTATTCTATGGGCCAGGGCCTCAACAATCACCTATTAGCCCATTTGTGTCCTTTCATTTCAAAAAAATATATAGACAATTCAGTTGTGCAAATAAAAAATGAGAAATATGCCCAGTTCGTGCTGATTCGTTGATGGCGGAAGGGATACCGCCCCTTTTCAAGTGCCAGCTTGTAAAGAGTTACGAAAACAATGGGCTCAAGCGCGCGGCAAACGCTTCACAAGACAATCAAATCATTGTTCAGAGCACTTCGAACAGAAGGACAGAAAGCAGTGGAGCAGCACGTTGGGGAAGTGACGATGCCTGCACCCAAATGCGGTGTCGTCAAAGCGACTGTTCTGCACCGTCGCGACAGTGATGCAGTAAGTAAAACTTTTAACTTAAAAAACCTAGAAGCACCTTTTTAGATCAAATAACATTGGAAAACAATTTCATGGGAATTAATGGTGAACAAATTATTAGTGTTAAAAATGTTTGCTTTTCCGCCCTTGCATATTAAATTAGGGCTTATGAACAGGGACCGTAAATAATTATTATCGCAATATAATAATAATCAAAAAAATCCAGATGAGAGAACCATTGCAGATACACTTAGGTGCAAAATTGAGTCAATAATATGAAAATTCATAATCATCGCATTTTTGCGATCAAATATTACAAATTTGGCACATATATATGCATTTTGTCTAATATTCTAAATTAACACATTGACTCAATTTTGCACCCCACATAATTTCTATGAAGTGATATGCTAAGCAACCTTTTTTTAACTGTAAATCGGTAAAATTTTTTTTGTAACCAAAAAATTTTAACCGTTTATTGAATAAATACGATTCGGAAACTTAAAGTGCAATGGAAGCGATTTCGGCGAGCATTACAATAATTATTATTGAAAAATCCAATAGTGGGCTTTTAAGTCGCGATATCGCAAAATTTACGCGCGTAAGCCAGTCGTCCGTTTGCCGAATTGTAAAAGGTTTACAATTTAAGAAAAAAGGTGGAAGAAAACCCAAAGTTTCGGAGAAGGAGGGCCGCAAAATTGGCCGTTTGATTTCTTCCGGGCAAATATTCACCGCAAAGGAGGCTGTGGGGTGCTTTACTGGCGATGGTTAAGAAGAAGAAGCCACTACTATCGGCCAAGAACGTAAAACCAAGACGCAAGTTTGCACAAAGGCACATTTTTTGGACTGATTTTGATTGGAGCCAGGTATTAATGCAGTGTACCTCCGTTACTGACTTTGTGCTGATTACATTTACAAATTAAGGTTATTTGGTCGGATGAGACGAAGATTAACCGATTCCAAACAGATGGAAGGACCTGGTTCTGGGGCAAAGGCGGAAATCCTTTAAAGGCTTCAAATGTTCAACAAACAGTAAAGCATGGAGGCGGATCAATTATGGTCTGGGGTTGCATTACACCAAATGGCGTTGGACCAATTGTGCTAATTGACGGCATAATGCGTAAGGAACAATGCGTCCACATTTTAGAGACCAATTTGCCAGTGGCAGTGGACATGGTGTTGCGAAATCCTGGTGCATCAAGGTATAATCTAATGGACTTGCGAAAAATTACATCAAAATTTTGCGATTGACTGGTACAAAAATGCGATGATTATGAATTTTCATATTATTGACTCAATTTTGCACCTAACTGTATATCATGTAGTGGAATAAAGTGATTGTTTTTGAAAGCAGTTGTCGAAAAAGCAATAAATCAATATTTCTCGATTTTTATTTTCCGCTCACCGAATAACAATTATTTGTTGATTTTTTTTCCGATCAGAAAATAAAAACTATTTTTTGAGTTTTATTTTTTTTGGCGAAAAAGAAAAATTATGCGGTGAGTTTTATTTTTCACTTGCAGAATGAGAATTTATTTTTCAGTTTTATTTTTTTCACAAAATAAAAATTACGGGGCGAGTGTTTGTTTTTGATTTCAAAATAAGCCGCATGTGGTAAGTTCTATTTTTCAAATTGTATTCTGAAAATTATTTTCTGAGTAATACTTTTCGCTCATGAAATAAAAATTCGACTATGAGTTACAAATATTTTTTTAAATATGGCCTATGCTTTCATGCTATTTTACTTCGAGTATTGATTTTCCACGCGATTTACTATTTTCGTAAATTTGTACAACTGCCCGAAGAGTGTGTTAACCGCCCCCCCCCAAAAAAAGAACAAATTAAGCGGAATGGGACGGTACCGCGAACAAATCAATCTTTATTTCCATTTAAATCAATTTACGCAACTTTTTAATTTTTGTGTAAGTTGAGCTTTGTAATTAAATTAATTTAATAATTAGTTCAGTTATATACAAAGGTACACTATATCCACTAATGGACTGCCGCAACCAGAGTTTGATGTATCAACACGCTGGAATTCAACTTATAAAATGTTGGAAGAGATATTATGGTTCCAGAAATTCTGTGAAGAGCATAAAGATACTAAGATTTAACTTACATATATCAACAAGAGTGGACAGAAATAACCGACTAGGTTGCTGTATTAAAGCCAGATTATATTGCAAATATATAGTCATTAAAAAAACTGTTCGGGATGAAGCTAGTTTCATTCACCTAAACTGGTGCCATTTAGGAAAAAAAATCACTACATAATCTATCTAAAAACCTGCATGTAAACAAGTCAATCGGATGACATTTTGTCCATTATATTGTGCCATCGTTTTGGAAAACGTGGGCCTTGCCGCGGTTTCGCTTTTAAATTTACAAAAACAAATTTGTGCACTCTAGATCTCGCTCGCTATATTGTTTCCATTACCGTAGGAACACAATTGGAGCGTATGGACGTATGGGCGTACGGCGTAAATACGCTGTCGAAATACGTTCAGACGTTGCCTTGCTCACAATTCCAGCGTATCATGCAGCAACGTATAAAATACTCAAAATTTTTCAATTGCCAAAAAATGAATAATAAACTCAGTCAAGTTTCGCAAATTTTGAAGATAATTGGCATAATGTACAATATGTACGAGTACGTAACGAAGCGGTTGAAACGAAGATGGTGGGTGCGTCCAGTAAACCGCACTAGAGACGAGATCGGTTTTTATAAGACTTGTATCCTGCAATTGAAAACCGCGGATGAAGAGCATTTCTTTAAAGCCACCAGAATGAGTGTAGACAGATTCAACACCCTCTTAGTTTTGTCAAAAGAGAGACTGCAGCGTCATTCCAGAAGAACTCCAATTGGGGAGGAGGTTCGTTTAGCGCTTACTTTGATGTAAGTATGGATAACTGCCAGAGTGCCCGACGTTGCTTACATAGGTAAGTGAGCGTACGACGCTTTTACGTTCATACGCTTGCGTCGTCAATTGTGTGCGCTTTTATAGAAATACATGAAATTTAATTTGACAACGCAATACGTCGAACGTAAATATAGTACGCTCCAATTGTGTTCCTACGGTTATTCGTTAAGGCTGCGGCCCATAGAATCCGTTGCGTACGTGAGAGCGAAGTATTCAACTGATAAATAAGTTGAGTGTATGAAATTGTATGTGGTGTGACCCATACGCAACGGATACGTCGAAGTAATGCACAAAGTTGAGCAACTTTCAACTTTTGCCGTACGTTGAACACTTTGACAAATAACGAATTATTGTTTTCTGTCATTTAAATTTTATTCGTTCGAAGCAGAAATTTGGTTTGTTTTCAATTTTGCCGATATGTATGTTTGAGGAAAAGTTAATAGAAGCGGTGCAGCAGCATGTCTGCTTATTTGACAAGTCGACTCAAACGTACAGGAACAAGATTTCGAAAGAAAAAGCGTGACTTTCCGTGGCGGTTGCTGCTGGCGCAACAGGTAAGTGCTATAGATTTATTTTGTTTTATATTATTGTACTTATTATTCATTTAATTACATATTTACAGTAAAACAATGCCAGAGTCGGTGGAGGTCTCTCCGTGACCGGTTCGTCAAAGAAGTCACAATAAAGCCAAAGTCCGGAAGTGGACTGGAGTCGGAGAACTCCAGTTGGAAATTTTTGAGGCTATGTCCTTTTTACAACGACACGTTGCACCCCGAAGGTAAGGGTTTCTTAATAACAATATTTTTTAATAACAATTTGTAATTTTAATTGCAGAACGTTATCAAATCTGCAATGGTCTCCAGAAGAGGTAAGCTCGGAGATCAGTTTCTCGATCAAAGAGGAATCTGCTTCCTATTCAAGCCGATTTGTCGACGGTGGAAATGGTGGAGAAGTAACTCCCACTAGCGCAAGCAGCACACACAAAGGAAGAAAACGACAAAGAGAGAAGGATGACACTAATGAGCAGTTCACTTTCCTGTGTGGTGCTGTAAGCCAGCTAATTCAAGAAAGGAAGCAGGTTTCTACCAAAAGCCGCAATGAAGAGTTTTTCAAGGTATTGGATGGCTATCTACACAAACATTCTGAGGAGGACCAAGTCAGAATCAAGATACGCATACTTAATATGGTATACCCAGAGTAATGTGCTCCTTTTGGTAGTTTTTAACATTTTATCAGATCTCTTTGAGATCTCAATCAGATCTCATTCTTCGTTGTTGTTCAATGTAAAATATATTTTTTTATTTGTTTGTAGCTGAATAAATTGGATGGGTGTGGACATAATTCATCAGCTGATCCCTTAAATTAAACTCACTTTTCGATGCATTGTTTGATGCAATAGGCGGCCTATATCTTTGTAAAGGAGTAGAGACTTGATGCCACAAACCTTTTATGAGGTTGTCACCTTGGTATTGGTCCACGTATTCTGCCGGACAGTAGCTTTCACAACTCTTTCGGCAGATGATGGGCTCATTTGTAAAGGCGAAAGCAAAATCCGCCAGCGAGCAGATAAAATGCCGAAGGCATTTTTTATTACACGACGAGCTCGCGATAATCGTTTGTTTAATAATTCGCGTGCAGGTGATAAGTTGGATCCTAAATGAAATAGAAAACGTTTGAGAAAACTGAGATCAGCTATTCATGGGCTTGCACAAACCTGGATAGGGTCGCATTAAATACGGTTTTAATCGAAACGCTGCATCACCAACCAAAAAATAAGAGAATTTCACATTGCTGTCTGGTAGTGCATCATCTGCCGGCAGTGCCAATTGTCCATTCAATAAGCGCTATCCGAAACCCGAATTCCACAAGACTCCACCGTCACTTTGTGAGCCATAAGCTCCAATGTCAATGCAGGTGAATGTGCAATTGGCATCACACACTGCTAGCAGAACAATCCAATTATTTTCCTTTATAATTATAAAATTGCGAACCCGAATTGGCTGGACAAGTTATGTTTATGTGTTTGCCGTCAATGGCACCAACACAGTTTGGAAAATTCCACAAGCTGTTGGAGTCGTGCGCAATTCTACTCTACTACTTCGTTACTGTTTGGAATAGATAAATATGTAGAGTCAAGTGTGTCCCAAAGCACATCACAAGTCTCTCCTATGATTAGTTTTACTGTTGTGAGTCCCATTTTGAAAGATGAAGAGAACATTTGTTTACTTCCCCCATGAGCCAAGTACCTTTAAAAATATTTGTTTAAACAACATTGTAAAGCAATAATATGTAAACAACTTACGCAAGAGTTAGAAAAAGTCGGCATTTTGGTGGAATTGATGGCCTGCTGAAATGCTTTGTCAAACCATCTTTAACCAAATTGAACAGCAAATTAAAATTATCTTTGCTCATTCGAACAGTCTTTTTAAATTATTCGGAATCATTGTTGTACATTTCTTCAAAGCTGGGTACATTGGCCGTACCCAAAATCTTCGTTTATTTTTATGATTTTGAGCTGATCATACGCTTCATGCAGCAATATAACCATTATTATCAACTCAAAGACGTCGTCAATTTCCATTTTTATTAAAATGTTTGCCAAAGCTCAAACAAATTACACAATTTTTGTTTACTCACAAAAACACAGAATATATTTTTTATCCGTTGACAACGTATTCATTGGGTCGAGTCTCTCCTTCATTCCATCGCTGTCAATTGAATACTTCGCTCTCACGTACGCAACGGATTCTATGGGCCGCAGTCTTTAAGGTTGACTTGAAGATCAATTCATTTCCGGGAAAGTTTTAAGATTTTTCAATGAATATAGCCCTCAACGTTAAGGCAATCATAAGCCTGGAGAAGTAATAAAGTGGAAATAGGTACTAAAACATTTATTTAAAATATATTGATCTCTATACCCGGAAGGATCCATTCTTTAATGATAACCAGTAAAGTGTATTTGTCCCTCCTTTCCACTGGTACTAGGAAACACCGATTTGTTTTCACCGACGCCACCAAACACCCAGTGGCTCTTTTCTGCGTGGCCTCTGTAGTACATTTACCTCCATTTTTTTTGCAGATTATGAACTCATCGTGCACGACTTCTCTGCAAACATTGCACCAATTCACAGCGGTGTGCCTATTTTGTAAGTTTCCTCCATTATGGCGTTTTGTGGCATATTTTTGACCCACATACAGAAAAACTAAAAAATATATTGAAAAAATGTAAACGCCATTTGGAAGAATAAAATATATACTATATGTCGCGTACATGCTGTTTTATAGAATGGTTGCGATGGGCCACCTGCTCGCTCTGCGCTTTCACAATAACTGAATCTGTATGCTTGAATTCATTGCTTTCTTAATTTCATTTTCATTGCTTACTCGATTTCATTTTCATAGCTTACTCGATTTCATTTTCATAGCTTACTCGATTTCTAATAGTTTTCTTTGCAAAGTACAACTACTTGCTTTGCAGCAAGTAGATAACTTCTATCAACGACTTTTGCTACTGGAGCCCACCGCAACTCCCTTCGAGCAGCAATGTTATTATAGTGTTCACCGGCTACGACATATACTTCTCTGCATGGAATCGACAAGCTTTTATGTAATACAGGGGTAATTTTCTGCTTTTACTCCTGTAATGCATTTTGCAAGTCATCCTTGTTTGATATTTTCCGTTTGCGAATATTGTTGTCCAGAAAAGCTCACAAATTTTCGATGACGTTCAGGTCGGGTGATTGTGCTGGTGGTGCCACTACGTGGGGGCAGTTCCAAATGAGCCAGGTTTTCACAATATCCGACATATGCTTTGGGCCGTTGCTTGGTAAAACTGAAAGTTTTCGCGTATACCCAGCTTCTGATCGCTAAAGAAGCCCATACTTGCAGCGTGTGTTATAGCCTGCGCAATCGTATGTGAACAGTTGGTGGCTAGTTCCACCTTTGGCCGGTCAGCGCCAAAAACACTCTGCTGCTGCTGATTGAAATCTTATGCGTAATGCGCAAATCTGGCTAAATCAACGCAAGGAGATTTATAATGACTTCCTTTGTGACGGTCTTGCTATTTATGATGAAGCCTTTATCGACGAAATGATTGCGTAGAAGCTTGATGAGATTTGGCACATACGCGAAAACAAATATTTTTTGACTCTTCATAAACAAACCTAATGAGAAACACATATTGATACATTTTTAACATTAATAATAAAATGCACAATTGAGTTACCATGACTTGTTTTCGTTTACGTCCAGCTCTTTACGTAGCTTCCTGTTGCCATCGCTCACGAGAGCAACTACCGTAAAGCCACTTTCCGTTACCTTGTCTAGAATCTCGTGTAAAATCTTTTTTGTCATTTTGCAATCGAAGCGATAAAAAATTGGTTGCTTCCATTTTTCTGGTAAGCCTATCATTATTAAAATCATGAGAACATAATATTCAACTATGAAAACCTCAAAGGATTACCTCTTAACATACGAGTAGCCACTTGCACATAATTTAACGGGGCTAGGGTGGAGGCCGTTGACCTGACGGAATTGTATTTTCCATTTAGTTTTTTAAAACTCAAAGCTCAAAGCAATGCCAAGCTGCAAATCGCTCATGTCTTTGGCGTCAGATACAATTTTTACGACAGGCTTCAGCACCCCTGTAATAATATCTAATTTCTGAGACCGTTGTACATTAACTTGAACGCCTCCGGACTTGCCGAGTAAAGCGTGATGGATCGTGCAATGTCGTTTTCGTGCCACACTTTCATTCTGTCGACAGTTTTGAGTTTATTGATTTGTTCTTCCGTAAAAAGACAGTTCAAAGACTCCTATGTTTTTATTTATTTGACGCTGCAGACAGTCGTTGGTTGGCATTTTGTTGCAGCAAGTTGTTTTCTTTTTGCAATGCTTTGCTGCATACGTTTGTATTTGATGCTTTAAACTTAATTAAGTTTAATTAATCAAACTTACATTTCTTCTTTTAACAACATTATTTCTTTATTTAACTTAATGTTAGATCTCGTCTCAGGGCACAAGCCGACAGTGTTGCCAGATTAGGCGATTCCTCCTAGATTTAGGAGATTCTTGACCTTTTACCAGATTTTTTACGAGGAAAAATTTTTTAGGAGAAAGTTTAGGCTCCTTAATGGATTTTTGGATAACGAAGTATGATGTATTGGGAACACTGGCTACAAAACATATTTGTTTAATAGTCAAAGCACCCTATTGTGTTTGAAATTTTTAAGCTTACAAAATGTAAGCTCATTCTTTCCGTTCTTCTTTCTTATTACTGTCCAAATGAAACCCCGCCAAAAGTGGCACTTTTTTTATTGAAGTGGTCGGCCGCAGCCTGCAGGTGAGTTTAATAATGCATACATTTAACAAATTATTTAAAAATAACTTTTTGATCCTTTGTGATCCTTAAAAAACAAAATATCCAAAAATTTAAAAACGCACGGAAACCCGATAAAAGTTTTAAAGGTAAGAGATAGTAATGGATTAACGTAGTTTATTCCTATTAATATTTTAATATTTTATTTAGAATGGTTACGGTGTATTGGAAACATATCAGAAACATGCAGGATGAAAGAGAATTGAAAAGCATCCCACCTTAGCCAGGTAATAAAGCAATTAGACAAAAGTTCGGAAACTTTGCCTAAAATAAAGCTGCGTAGCTCTAATTCTAAATGTCATATAACCCTGCCTGTTGCAGCAGTTGGTTGAGGAGTAGGGTTATCCTACTACTCACTTTTAATTGATGAAAGCACGACAATAGACATGAAAAAGATATTGTGAATTATGATTAGATTTTATAGTGAAAACTGTCGTAAAGTAAGAACAAATTTCTACCGTCTTGTGGAGTTGGAATCAGGTACTGCTGAGCATATTACAACCTGTTTAATAAAGCAAATTAAACAGGACAACCTCAAATTCGAAAAACTGATTGGAATCGGAGTCGATGGTGCGAATGCCATGTGCGGTGAGCAAAATTCTGCGTCCTCCAAATTGTTCCGTATGATTCCACATTTAACGACTGTTATATGCATTTCGCATTCTCTGCATCTCTGTGCTGAACGATCTTGTGATATACTTCCAAAGAACCTTGATTTTATGGTAAAGGAGAGTCATTTATGGTTTTCAACTAGCACAAACAGAAATATCGAATTTGCACGTATTCACCGCACTATTGTGGACTGCAACCCCAACAAAAATTTTAAAATTATCTGGAACGCGATGGTTAGCACGGCTCGATGCGGTTAAGACAATTTTGGATCTCTTTGGAACTGCATTTTAGTATGTCCAGATCTTCGGAATGTGGGGATCCTGGATTTAAGGCAGAAACGCTTTGCCAAATGTATCGCTGCATCGAAAACATATTGAAAGAAATCCTGGTAGTGTAAATATAAATCTGGCGAGTACTAAGACTCATTGGACGAGAAACCCGAATGAATCTGTTCGAGACACTGCGTCCAAAATGGGAGCATCGAAGAGTTAAGTTCAAAAAATGAATAAAAAAATACTCAACTCAAGTCGTGCAAGATGCAAAAAGTTCCGGACAAAACCGATGAGAAAGAGTGTGAGGCGAAAAGGCGGCCCAGAAAGTTGTATGATCAGTTTCTCACAAAATTTGAATGCTGCGTTATGGACGATGAGACTTACGTTAAAAGCAACAGCCAAAGGAGCTGTTGGTAAGAAAATTTCTGATTTGGCAGGCAATATGCAGTCGTCGAAAAAAGTGATATTTTTGTCAAGCTTAATAAACCAAAAAAAAATTATATTGAACAGTACTGTAAGTATTGTTTTCAAGAAATGCAACCCGCCAAACCGTCCAGAACTACATCCTATTGAGCGATATTGGGCGATGATGAAGCGGTACCTTAAAATAACATAAAACGTAGTCAATCATGAAAATCAGTTTAAAAAAATTGAAGAAATCTGCTGAGAAAGTCTCTGTACCGATTGTGCAGAAGATGATTTGAGGTGTAAAAGAAAAAGTACGGAATTTATTTAGAAACGATAGCGATTAATTGTTTTCTTTGTTGTCATTAGTAGTACTTGGATAGAACTTTGCATAAAATTTGTTTCTATAGATACATTTTCTTTTCGAAAATATTAACAGTTTTCAAGGGATTATTATTTTCGTGTAATAATAATAATAATAATAATTGACTGGCACGACAGCCCGCTTACGCGAGACTAAGGCCTAGCTTCCCGCAACTACCCGTGTTGTGCGTGTGAATTTGTACACGGGTTGGAGGGACCTACAGTTTTATGCCGGTTCCGAACGGCAGGTTGGGAGCTTTTTCATAAGCAATTTTTACTCTCAGAGGTTTGCCATTTCCAGCTGAGAGGACAGCCACCGAAAGAGAAAACGAGTTTTCCCGTTATTTTTTTTTTTTAGGTGTTATTACAGGCAGGCAGGCCTTATTTTCGTGTACAGTCCTTATATTGAGCAGCAGATGCTGTAATAGAAGCATTAGAAATCTGATCCAAGCTGCAAGATTCCGCAGTTTCGTCGTCAGCTGTTCAGTTATTGCGTGCAATAACAACACTTGAATTCCAAATATCGATCCACGCTTCGATCCATGGCATTAAGAAAGACACTACAAGAAAAAGAGATTGACTTAAGTGCGGCCTTGAGTTGTGTTTCATAGTGAGAGAAGATTTAAAAATGAAGCGTGAAAATGTCGAAAATTTTTTCAAAAGTATATTTGTGGAGGTGCGAGAGCTGTGGGTGGTCATTCAAAAAAAAAACACTCCGCACAAATGTTGAGGATGCTGCAATTTAAAATTTTAAATCACGAATTGGAGACATTGCTCGAATGAAACGATCACATGAGAAGTCTACCGACGACAATTGATGCGTTTGAGCCGAGCACTGCGCGAAAAACGGCCGAAATATGAACAAAGGCACAGGTCGTCAAAACCTACCTTGAAACGCTCAAATGGGATGTCCTACCCCACCTGCCGTATAGTCCAGACCTTGCGCCTTCCGATTATAGTACTATCTCTTCCGATCAATGCAACATGGCCTGGCTGACCAGCACTTCTCCAATTACGAAGAAGTCAAAAATTGGATCGATTCGTGGATAGCGGAAAAGCCGGCCGAATTTTTCAGAAAGGGTATTCGTGAATTGCCAGAAAAATGGGAAAAAGTTATAGCTAGTGATGGACAATACTTTGAATATTAAATTTTTAACTATTTTTTCACAATGAAGCTTCAATTAAAAAAAAAACCGCACGAATTAACCGGTACCCCTATTAGTTGAAAAAAAAACAACCACATGTCATTTGCAAAATGTAGGCCACAATTTTATACCATATTTTAATTACACAGGGCAACAAATTTCGACTTTTGGTCGGCTTTTCTGGGTTTGACATCAGTTCTAGGGTAATTAGGTAGCGCTGATTTCGAATCCGCAAACCGTTTTTAAAACTTAGTTTCCGTTTTCGCAAAAAATGGGCGTGTCACTTTTTCGGATTTTCCCTGACTTTTCTCACGTTTGGGATTGTAATTTCTAAACCAATAAACCGGTTGACATGATTTTCACTTTGAAGCATTTACAACACCTCACGGCTTCTTCTCCAATGTAATTTATTTTTATAAGTTTTACAATTCCGCGGTAATTGGACCTCAAAGTCGGAAAATATGGAATTTCAAGGCGTTTTCTTTGATGTTAAAAAACATGCACCTTTTTCGTAAATCAATTAACGAGCTAGGTGTATAACGAAAGCGGAAACATCAATAAATACAACACAGCCAAATTTTTTGGCGTAAGTCCCATTCTCATCGAAACAATAGCAAAAATGTTCCATAGCCATTTTCAACTTTTTTCAGCTTTTTTCCTTAAAAAACTAAGAGCCTCAAAATATGCAAAGTTTTAAATTTTTTTTGTTTTGAACAATTCAAAATTTTGTTTGTTTGTTGCTTGTATTCCAGACTGTAAATGGAACATATAAAAGAACATATTTTGAGGCCCTTAATTTTTTAAGGAAAAAAGCTGAAAAAAGTTGAAAATGGCTATGGTACATTTTTGCAATTATTTCGATGAGAATGGGTTGGTTGGTTGGTTGGTTAGAGTGGTGATGCGCCAGGCATCCAATTAGCGCGGATGCGCCGTTTTGAAACCACTATCTTGATTCAACCTAGGTAAATGGTTGTTGCACTCCCGATGACTTATCCGCTACAGCCATTTCGAGAGGTTTAGAAAGGCAAGAAGTGAGCTTACCTTGCAGTCTTTAATTTCGTCAACGTTCGTAAACGTCGGTTTACCTAGAGTTTTCCACCGTCTCCTTGCTAGGGCCGGGCAATCGCAGAGGAAATGTTGGATCGTTTCCTTTTCCTCGGGATTGTTGCAGCTTCTGCAGCAGGTATTATGAGGAATGCCCATTTTGGCAGCATGTTCTCCAATGGGCCAGTGACCCGTGATGACAGCGGTGAGCCTGGCTGCATCACGTCGGCCTCTGTTAATTAATTCGGCTGATTTGTTCCTGTCGTACCTTGGCCATAGGGATCTGCTGATTTTACAGGAACGCATCCGGGCCCATCTGGTATCGGCTTTAGCAAGGAAGCCTTTGGAGATTTCGCTCTTGATGGAACCGATTGGAATGCGGACCATTTCCGCTACCCGTTCCTCAAGTGCGGAACCACCCCTGGCCAGCTCGTCCGCTCTTTCGTTACCCTCAATATCTTTGTGCCCCGGCACCCAGATTAGGGTAACTTGGAACCGATGAGCCAGATCCATTAAAGCCTCCTTACACTCCCACACCAGCTTGGATGTTATAACAGACGAGCCCAGCGCTTTGATGGCAGCTAGGCTATCAGATAAGATGCATATGCTGTTTTTGTAGGTGGTATCATCCATTACCATCCTACAGGCCTCTTTAATAGCGAAAACTTCCGCCTGGAAGACGCTAGCTGTGTTGGGGAGGCGAATAGATTTGCTGAGCCTCAGCTTCTCTGAGTAGATTCCCGCTCCTACACCGCAGTCCATCTTTGATCCATCAGTGTAGATTTCGGTATCGGTCCCACTTGTGATTCTTCCTTTCTTCCATTCCGAACGGGAGGGAATTCGTATGCCATACCTTTTCCCGAAGAATACAGTGGGAATTTTATAGTCTGTCTCCGCAGTGTGTGCATTTTGCAGTTGTTCTAGTATTGACCCGTGCCCATACGGTTTATTTTTCCAGCATCCTATCTCTCTTAGCCTGAGAGCACTTAGAGTGGCGGTGTTGACGATATAGAGGTCTATCGGAAGTAAGTGCGCCAACACATTCAGAGCCTCTGTGGGGCAGGATTTAATCGCCCCCGTTATCGCGCATGCCGTTCTTTGTATTCTACTCAGCTTTGTGATGTTATAGTCTCTCCTGAGAGCTTTCCACCAAACTAAGGAACCATAAGAGAGGATTGGACGTACAACCGTTTTGTACATCCATAGCATTAGGTCCGGACGGAGCCCCCATTTCCGGCCAATCATCTTTTTACAGGCGTACAGAGCAAAGCCCGCTTTGCTGACTCTGTGTTCGATGTTCGTTTTCCAGTTTAGCTTTGGGTCCAAGATTACCCCCAGGTACTTGGCGCTAGACGAGAGGGATAGTGTCGTTCCGTTCAGCACAGGTAATCTGAATCTAGGTATCTTGGTACGTGTGGTGAAAAGCATCAGTTCAGTCTTACTTGGATTAAGACATAGCCCACGGCCCGTGCACCAAGCCCTCAATCTTTTCAGCGCTGCCTGAAGGATATCGCTAATCACTTCGAGACACATCCCCGATGCCATCACCACGACGTCATCCGCGTATGCCACAACCTTGATACCTCTACTGTTTAATTCAGCTAGTATTCTATCCAGGGCACAAACCCAAAGTAGAGGTGATAGAACTCCTCCTTGGGGGGTGCCTCTGTTTAGGTATTTGATCAGCGTACTTTTTCCCAGTTCCGCGCTGATCGCCCTTGAATGGAGCATTGTTGTTATCCAACCGCAGATGTCTACATTGACTCCAAGGTATTCTAGCGATTCCCGGATCGCATCTATTCGGATGTTGTTGAAGGCCCCCTCAATATCCATGAAGGCCGCCAGTGTGTACTCTTTGTGTTCTATGGACCTTTCCACCGTCCTTACAACCTCATGGAGTGCCGTTTCCGTGGACTTCCCCTTTAGGTATGCATGTTGGGCATCAGACAGCTTGCTTCCCACCACATTCCTAATATGCAGGTCGAGCAGCCTCTCGAAGGTTTTAAGTACAAAGGATGTCAGACTTATCGGCCGAAAATCCTTGGCTGACTCGTGCCCTCTTTTCCCCACCTTGGGAATAAAGACCACTCTAACCCTTCTCCAACTAGAAGGGACGTATGGAATTGTTATGCATGCTCTGAAAATTGCAACGAGCCAAGGAATTATCCACTCCTGCGTGGCCTGAAGCATCATAGGAAAGATTCCATCCGGTCCAGGTGATTTGTAGGCTGAAAAACTTTTGATCGCCCATGCGACTTTGTCTTCCGTTATTATCACGGTACCAATACCCGTGGTAGGTGACCTCTGATGCTCAAAAACCTGCTCTTCATCCGAAGATCCTGGAAAATGAGTTTCTAGAAGTAGATTCAAGGCTTCCTGCGTGCTACCTGTCCATGAACCATCCGCCTTCTTTATAAAAGAGGGGCTGGTATGGTCCTTGGATAGGATCTTGCTTAGCCTAGCAGAATCCTTGGTGGTTTCTATTGAAGAACAGAAATTCTTCCAGCCCTTGCTTTTGGCATTTCTGATTGCTTTTTTGTATTTTCTGAGACTGTCCTTGTAACCTTCCCAGTTGCCAGAGGAGTAGCTCTGATTAAACATCCTACGAGTCTCCGCCCTGAGGCTAGTGAGATCCTGGTTCCACCAGGGAGGAAATGATTTTTTGGAATATTTTACCGGACAGGATATTCTAAACGCGGAGGCCATCGCGTTTTCTAACCGTCGGATACTGCTATCTACATCTCCTGCCGAGGTTATGTCTGAATTGGGTGCCTTACCCATCTTCTTCTTGGCTATCCTAGCGAACCTAGACCAGTTGGTGCGTTTGGGGTTTCGATAGGGTGGAGGGGGTTCGGCCCGAACATTTAAGTCGTAGAGTATCCAAGCATGGTCCGAAAAGGACTTCTGATTGGATACCCTCCACTTATCCACAGATACTAGTTCATTTTCAGTTAGTAGTGTAACATCTAGGACCTCTTCCCAGCCACTGAAGCCTTCAGAGCTAGGAAAGGTGAAGGTCGGAGTATTACCTCTGTTACACACTACCAGGTTAGTGTTGATGATGAAGTCGTAAAGGTACTCACCCCTTTCGTTGGTCTCAGTGCTCCCCCATAGTGTGTGCCTGGCGTTGGCATCACACCCCAGAAGCAGTGCACCGGTACAGCCAGCCACCAGTCTTCGGACCTCCTCCGGGGGCGCTGGCCGGTCGTGCGCCATGTACACCGAGGCCAATGTCATGTTGACCCCGTCAGCAGCCTCCAGCTTGACCACCGTGGCATCGCCTGTGCTGTGAAGAGGTAGAAGAAACATACAGAGATGCTTTTTTGCGACTATACAGGTTCTCGGCTTACCGTCGATCCTTTTATAGAAGAGATTGTAGTCGCCTCGTTGGAGCCCTTTCACCATAGTGCTCCGCACCCATGGCTCCTGAACGAGGGCGATGTCGACGTCCGCCTCCGATAGGAGGACGGAGAGGTTGTCCGTTGCCAACTTGGAGTGTTGGAGGTTGACTTGGACAACCTTCAATCCCATTTAGACGTCGGTATGGGGGGGATTGGGATCGCTGAGCTTGACGCCGTCCATCAGCTTTTCTGCGTCCCCAATCTCATCTATTGCCTCCTCATCCCCGCCGGATGAGCGGAACACCTTCACCTTCGCGTGCCGAACGCCGAAGCGAAGCTTGTGGTCCGCCTTTTCTAGGGCGGCCAGGCTCTCCTCGGTTACCATCAGGAGGAATGACATGCTGGCCTTCTGCGGAGCCTCCGCTTTAATCACCTGCCAGTCAGTCATCGGTATGGAGGGATTGTGCGCTTGCATATATGTCACCAGTTTATCGGTGTCCAGTGGCATATTTGGCAACCAAATGCGAGCTCGTGGTCTCCTAGGGATCTCGCTGGCTGGGATAAGCTTAAGCCTTAAGCCTCCCGCTGCCTCCCCTAACTTGGAGATACAGCTTTCCAGGAAATCCTTAGAAAACTGATCCTCGCATTTGATCACCCTATATCCCCGGACAACCTCCGCGGAGTCAAAGCTGGGAAGAGGTGCCGCCGGGCTCGCTGCCAGGTTGCCCATAACATGGTCCATAACCAGTTGGGTCAACCTGGCCTCGATCTCTCCCCACTTTTCTAGGGCTTCCTTGCCGCGGTTGGTGGTAGCGTCGACGAGTGCAACCTGCAGATGGTCACGCACAACGTCACTGAAGATCCTCTTCGGTTTCGTCGGGTCTGCTGTCCCAGTCACCTTGGGTTTTTTGGTGTCGCGGTCTGACTTCTCCTGAGTAGACCGGTTTCGCTTCGTCGCTTCAGGTTTAGGCAAGGTCGCTTGGTACTCCCGGTACTCATCGACTACCTTCTGAAACCGCACCTTGTCCTCCGCATCCTTGGGATGAGAAGTACCAGCGGCTTCGTTTTTGCTAATCCTGCCGAGGATAGCCAAAGCCCTCTGGTACTGCTTATACCTGGACGGTGGTCTAGGATTGGCCGGTTTCAGTTGGCCCCTTGCTGCAGCGGATGTCGAGGGTTTCTCAGAGAGGATTGGCGTGCTGTGACCCACAGTGCCAGGCGTCTCTGAGGAAATAGGGATGATTGTGTCCTGGCTTGATGCCAGGAGTTCGTCTTCGGAGGATGTTCCCGGAACTTCTCTCCTGTCCGTTCGTCTACTGTCCTTGTCCGATGTCGTATTTTGTCCGAGGCTGTGTTTTTGTTTTTGGAATGAGAATGGGAATCACACCAACTAATTTGGCTGTGTTGTATTACTTGATGTTTCCACTTTCGTTTATACATAACTCGATAATTGATTTACGAAAAATGTGCATGTTTTTCAACATTAAATAAAACGCCATGAAATTCCATATTTTCCGACTTTGAGGTCCAATTGCCGCGGATTTTTAAAACTTATAAAAATAAATTACATTGGAAAAGAAGCCGTGAGGTGTTGTAAATGCTACAAAGTGAAAATCATGTCAACCGGTTTATTGGTTTAGAAATTACAATCCCAAACGTGAAAAAAGTCAGGGAAAATCCGAAAAAGTGACACGCCCATTTTTTGCGAAAACGGAAACTAAGTTTTAAAAACGGTTTGCGGATTCGAAATCAGCGCTCCCTAATTACCCTAGAACTGATGTCAAACCCAGAAAAGCCATTTTGCTGTTGATCAGTGTTATTTTTAAAATTTCCAGTATCATCGCGAGTATCTCTGCTAATGTTCGAGCGAAGTTATCATGCCCCTTAAAGTATGCTAACGCGCAAGTCGTATTCTAATTTTCCTTTCTTTCCAGTGCCTTGCAGATGGTATAGTGACAGCAAGTATTTTCGTCACAACATATTCCATTTCTAAAAATTGTAGTTTTTATTCTCGTCATAAGAAGATAAAGGAAAACCGATACGCTCTTTCTATATTACAATCATCAAGAAAAACGAATGCAAGGGTTAACATTTTTTTATAAATGAAATGGATTTTTATTTAAAAAAAAACCAAATAAATGAAAAAGGGGGATTTATACTCATATATTTTTTTTAGCAAATACTGCAGGGATTACAGGGACACATTACTTAATTGAATGCCTAGAAGTGATTATAATGCAATAATTTACAAGAACTTATATAACTCTTTCTAAGGCCATTACATGTAAGCGGTTACTTCCAATGATATGGCTATGTTAATGTAATGCCTTATGTATTCTAGAAAGTAAGCGATGGAGCTGAGTTTGAAGATTACTTTAGACAATACAAGTACTCAAAGTTGGTGCTGGGTAGGTTATGCGGTTCTCCGCAACATGGCTCAAAGGCCAAAATATTTCATTAAACAACACACAACTGTGATAAGGCCGTTGGGTTGTCGCTAATGCTGCTGCTGTTGGCTGTTGTTGTTGTGTTGGCGGTATTGTCGGCTTGTTTAATGATGCTTAAATGATTATAAACACACAGATGCCCACATGTGTACGCGACGATGACACACTCAATGATAGCGAGTGACACAAATGCACGTTTTATCCAATTTAATGAGCAGCAATTTCAGTACTCGAATCGCGCGCCACTCCACGCTGGAGGAGCGCCGGCCGTTGTCCTTGTCCGGTTGCGGTCGTTTTTCTGACACATTGACCGCACAGCCATTCCCGCAGCGGGTTGTTTGTGGCGGATTTGGGTTTAATAAATTGCATACTTTAGTTGGCCAAATGGATGAGCGTGTCGATAATAAAGCAGCAGTAACAACTTCATTCGGCTGAATCACTCTTTGAGTACAGTTTAAGGCAGGTTCTCACCTTGTGGATCCGAAAAAGTGCACTTTTTTTAGGAATTTTTTTTGAGAAAACGGTTAAAGATACAAAGCTGAAAAGCTTTTTCTGGATATGAACACACATTTATTTAGAGAATCAAATTTTTCAAATTGAATGAATCAAAAAAAGGGGGGGAGGGGGCGTCTATCAGTGGCGGCATGTCGGCGAGGAGGTGTCCCGCTACCGGAAGTGATTCCGTCAAAACCCGTGATCTGAAACACAAAAATCGAACACATTCTTAATGTGTACCGTATTATCTATTGAATGAACCAAGATCATGAAAAAAAAATTAAAGTTACAAAAGTTATGAGGTTTTGAAAAAAAAATAAAGATTTTCGCATTTTTTTTGTTCACTTATTATTTTTTTAAATTAACAATTTTCAATATTTTTGGCTGATCGTGGTTCGTTTATTAGAAAAAACCCTAAGGAACATTTAAAAAAAAATTCGGTGACGATTAGTTCATTCCACCGCCTTCAATCACTTCCGTTATATGGCGTTCAAACTGACGACTTAAACGTGTTTAATGTGCTTAAACAAGTTAAATGAACAAAACCAGTTCGAAAACCTGTTAATTCGCATGCAATTGTTGTTGGAAATTAAACGTGTTAAACCATTTAACAAGTTTTGAAACGAGTTTAACGCAGGGTTGCATCCGAAAGCTTTCAATGAAAAAGCTTTTTTGTCAACTGAACACAGCGCGCACACTAAACACACACCAGAAAAACATCCCTACAAATTCAACTGTCATTTCATCAAAACAAAACCAAACAAAAATTTAAAATTTGAAAATTTTGAAATGAATATAAATAATCGTTTTGCCATTTTCCATTCATCGCCTTTTTATGGCAGCTGAATACAAGGCGTCTAATATTTGGACGAAGTTAAGTATATTGCCGTGGATTGTGAAATATGCACCAATTGAACCTCATTGAGCAGTGTGGACGGTCGTGTTCAACAAAAAGCTCTTTTCACTTAAACTAGTTTAAATGAGTCAGTTTGAACGCCATATTAGGTCCGAAAATGTGGTTCTCAGAAAAACGCGTTTAAAGTTTAAAGCGCGCTCGGCCGGTGCTCGACACTGCTCTATGTAACAGCCTGCTCTATGTAACTTTTGTAATTTTTCAGATTTTGATCTGAAATTTCTGGAGCACATTTTTGAAACATATGTATATCTACAAGATAAGGCAAAAAAAAATCGGTTTTTTTTCCCCACAAGGTGAGAACCTGCCTTAAGGCGGGCAATTCGAAACGATCGAACAGTTCTATTCAAAAATGTGTTGCTGTATTAATACTGTTATTAGCGAGATTTATGGCCTAATTTTGAGGGCAATGAAAAACGACGAGTAATTTGAGTGAAACAAGTGGCTTAGTCGCGCAGTAAACTTCAAAGATGGTCCGGTAATGTAAGACGAAGCTTAGCTTACGAAAAGACTGCCACTAATCTTCTGAATTTCGCGACATTGCGCTATCCCAGTCAAACCTCCTAGGATTCATTGTAATTGTCTTTCCAATTTGAAAAGTTTATGGGACACCAGCCAAGCGACCTAAGCTTAAGGCCGTCAATACGTGTAAATTTACAAAATTTTCAAAATTTTTTTTTTGTGAAATAGACTCCAGGGGGTCTGAAGAATATCCCCCTCAAGTGGTTTTTAATTCTGATGACCCGTTCCCCTGCAGCAGCGCTTTATTGATGGTCAATTCGTTCCGCATGATATCGGTAACGCAAAGTTTAAACCGAATTATTTCGAAACACTGGTTTTTGATTATGGAAGTAGAATATCTCGGCAAGTTTTAGTCCCACTGATCTAAAATTTGGGCAGCAATTTTTTTAAACATAGAACTTCTAAACTAACTAAAAATATCATTGTTTTTGGCGAAATCCGCGGCGCCATTTTCGGGAAATTAAGAAAAAAAAGGTAATTTTTTTCGGTTGGAGCGTATTTTTGTATTTCTGAGAAAATAGTTTTTTGTTAGTTACTTTAGAAAGTACATATATTTTCTCATAATAACTAATAGCAATATTTTTTCAGATGATTTTTGGGGCGCCGGCACAACTTCTACTATAATTTGGGCCCAACGTTGGACCCCCACCACCGCCGCCATTTTGAGCACGCCAAAAAAAAAAATGTTTTCTTGCACAGCTAACTTTTAATAAAGAATGAAAAAAAAATTGTACATTGCATTAATTTTTTCCGGCGTATGCGCGATTCCAAAAATATACCGTTTACACGTATGACCCCCTTAAGAATAGCGAGGTTACGCGTATAGCCTCCGCAATCGTATTCGAAAAGAATTTGGTGTCTAGTTTTACATTTTGACACTCAGCACCAACAACACTCAAACTGTTTATTGAAATTTTATATGTAATGCTAAGATTTGGCGAGTATACTGTCCCTAAGTCGAACCTCTATTAGGCAGCTTGTTGGAGTCATTACTGAGGACTGCGCCATTGGATCCATGCTTGTCAAATGGTGCCTCTCGTCCAGTGATGTCTACAGAAGCTGTGGAGATGAAGAAGAAGTGGAAATAATCCAACACTTCCTGTGCCACTGCCCGGCTCTGCAGGAACGCTGTCTCCCCACCATGGGGTCAAGATTCCTGGCAGACACTCCTTCATCAAGTAGTCGAACTGGTTTGCCCCGGACTGAGAGTCATTGGTTAGCTGCAGAACATTCTAAGGGATTCACAATGAGCCATTTTGGCCTCTTAGGTCGCACACACCCTTCCCTACCTAACCTAACCTACGAACTCAATGCAAGGAGATTTTAAATTATTTCTTTTTTGACAGTTTTCTTATCGTAATAGAGCCATCCGCATAATCAGATATTTTTGCGTACTTCTCCCTAAACAAATGGGTGATGCCACGGCTCTTTTATGTAATGTCCAATCCATTCCTCCAGTTGCGTTCCGAGTTACACGGAAAATTTTAGTCACAAAAAATTTGCCACGCCCCTTGTTCAACGCCCATCAAATTTTACCAGTCGAATGACACATCTATGGGACGATAGTATACCAAACTTTAAAGCTTTCCGTCTTATTTTTCCGAAGCTATTGCACATTAAAAATTTTGGTTCTATGGGCGTTGCCATGCCCCTCGTCCAATACCCACCCCACTCTCCCTGTTGAAGGGCACATCTAAATCGTAAGTTTGTGTCAAATCTCTTTGATGTGTGATTTGTAGTTCCAAAGTTATTAAAAACATTTGAGTTGCTTAAAAAGTGTCACGCCCCTTGTCCAACGCTCATAAAATGTTACCAGGGAAACGACACATCTAAACGGTGGCAATGTATAGATATTTGCTGCAATGACTCGCAAAATTTTTTTATATCCATATTGTTTTGCACAAATACTACACAAATAGTATACCACAGGTAATTTCTGTCATCATAATGGGCATTGCAGAAAGGCGTAAAAGGTGGCGTGGGCAACATTATATAGCGTTATATATAGTCATATTTTCAGACATGTACTGTAGCTTTGTTTTGTTAGTTAAGTGGGCGCGGAAAGTGGGCGTGGCCGCCGACATATAGCCTATGTTTGTCGCAATGACACGCTGAATCGTTTGATACACATATTGCTATGACAAATATACCATGGCTGATTTGTTATTATAGTGGGCGTGGCGAAAAGGCATATCAGGTGGGCGTGGTCAATCTTATATATCCTATGTTAACATCAATGAAACACGGAATCATTTGATATTAATACTGATTTACCGACATGTACCGCAGCTTTGTTTTGTTAGTTTAGTGGGCGCGGAATATAATACTATATGTACCTACTAAAGTAAAGTACTTAATAGAATAACACTGCACAACAGCAAGTCTGTTGCATGGAGTTTTTTATATGAATCTGAATCGTTTTTCCACACTGATTTCAAAACCATACTCCGTTTTTATGTTGTTTCTTTTTTGGCATTAATCAATTTTATGCGTTCTAAATTGGCGTTGTAATAAGGTTTCAAAGTAGGAAAATATTTAATTTCAAGGCGTTTTTTCTGATGGCGAAAATTGTACAGATGTTTCATAAATCAAATTACGAAGTATATGAATATCTTAAGAAGAAACATCAAGCAATACCAAACAGCCAAATTATTTGGCGGATAACACATTCGCATCGAAATAATAGCAGAAATGTACCATAGTCATTTTCATCAAAATGTGTGCAATTTCCTTAAAAAATTAGGGGCCTAAAAATATGCAGTTTTTAATTTTTTTTGTTTCGAGCAATTCAAAATCTTTTTATTTTTTGCTTGTGTTTCAGACTAGAAATGTAACATATAAAAGAGCATATTTTGAGGCTCCTAATTTTTTAAGGAAATTTCACACATTTTGATGAAAATGACTATGGTACATTTTTGACTATGGTAAGTTATCACCGCAGCCGCCGTGGCTCAGTTGGTTAGTGCGTTGGACCGCGAGTCGAAGGCAGCGAACCAGGTTCAAATACTGCCTGTAATAACACCTAAAAAAATAACGGGTAAACTCGTTTTCTCTTTCGGTGGCTGTCCTCTCAGCTGGAAATGGCAAACCTCTGAAAGTAAAAATTGCTTATGAAAAAGCTCCCAACCTGCCGTTCGGAACCGGCATAAAACTGTAGGTCCCTTCAACCCGCGTACAAATTCACACGCACAACACGGGCGGTTGCGGGAAGCTAGGCCTTAGTCTCGCGTAAGCGGGCTGTCGTGCCAGTCAATTATTATTATTATTAAGTTATCACCTAAATAAATATTTGTCATTGCTTTTTGCTGCTTTAATCAGACTTATATTTTGCATTTAATGAAATCATAAACTCAACTCAGATTTATGATGCATTTCGTGTTTGTTAACAAGAGAAATAGTAGTTTCGTGTTCGTGGAGGACATTTTACCCTCTTTGGAGGACGGAGGACATTTCAGTAATTTGGAGGACTGTCCTCCACAATGGAGGACGGGTGGCAAGCCTACATGTGCTGTATAAGTAAATGAAAAGGTTCAAAATGTTATGATGTTCAAATTTTTTTCTCTTACCACTTTACCACTTACGTTTACTTACTTTACTTTACCACTTTTATAAATTTTGTACCTTATGTTGTTACCTCAAAAAAGAACGGGAATTTAAAAAAATAAAATTCTTTATTATCTCCTTCAAAATACTCCTCAATACGCGTCAATACATGTATGCCAACGTTTGATCCAATTTTCCATAAATTTTGTATAGGCATTAGGTAAGTATATCCCATTATTTTCTGCTTAGCCTTCATCATTTTTAAGCGTTTGTTTAAATGGCCCTGCATCTGAAGAAACGATGTCAGTAGCTCGCTCTTCCACATAATGCCAGTGTCAAGAAAATGGTTCCTGATCAATTTTTACAGATGAGACGCATCGGCAAATGTGAAAATTTTCTGATTTTTATTCGCGGGGTGTAGAAACCATGGCTGATCTAAATTATTAAAAACATTTTTTATGTAAATTCAAACTTAAATCAGGAACCTATTACACCGTGCGACAGCATTTTTCACACTGGGAAAAATCCATATGTGCGTGAAACTAGAGACCAAACATAGTAATACTGCGTACTCAGTTTTTCATTTCTACATCCTTTGTCCTTTTAAAAGGACTTCAAAATTTTGAAAGGGATAAAAAATTAAAATAATATAAAGAATACTTTACCTCGTTACAATATGGCGATATGTATATCAAATGAAAAAGGAAAGGCTCAAGAATTTAAATAAAATTGATTTTTTTATCTATTTGTAAAAAAAGGATATAAAATATTTACAGTTTGTCAAGTAATTGTTTGCAAATTTAAAGAAGGTAGAAAATTATTTTGAAAAGCTTATAATATAACAGAAATTGCAATATTTTGAAATTATTTGAAAAATATAGATTAATTGAATATTTCACTCTCATATAATATCAAAGTAATGTCTATTTGATTCGCGTATTGAATGGCGAATTGATTTGAAAGCAGGATTTGGGTAAGCATACTCGTACATACATATTGTACATACATAAGCAATAACTTTATTCTCATTTGATGTTTTGCTGCAGTGGCACACCAGCTACCAAGTACTTCAAGCGCAGCAAAACGCAGCTGTTCAACAACACCAACAATCACAACACATGGAACTACGCAACAACACCCAAACGCGCCAGTGCTACACACGATGGGTCGACGAAAAGAAAATTTGCAGAACCGAGGTACGTTTCAGAAATTGGCACACCTGACGTCGCGACACCGAAACGCGCCAGCCGCGTACTTAAATTTGTAAAATCGACTTTTGCAAAAAAAACCAAAACCATAAAAAGCTGCAAGGACAAAGGAACTACCTAAAAAAGCGGGTCACGAGCTTGGAGGAGCTTATTTCCCATCTGCGGGAAGAAGCACTGATTGACGCCGACGCGTCGCGACGCGGGAGAAATGCTCATAATTTCTAATTAAATAATATTTAGTATTTAGTAAATAGTATTCGTATTTGGAATATTATAAGTAATATAGTATTAGTAATTAGTTTTAGAAAAAGTATTAGTAATAGCGTTTTTAATTATATTTGGTGCGGGGTTCTTGCAACTGATTCTATATAAGTTGGGTCATATGTTATGGAATAGAGACCAGGAAATTTATATATAGTGCAGTATTGTATCAATTGCGAAGTTCTCCGCATCAAATTAGGAGATTAAGATTTCTTCTATCTAGGATCTTTTACCTGAATCAATGAAATTGATGATTGGAAGAAAATTGAAGGGATCGAAAGTGTACGACAAGGAAATTAGAAGTTTTGCGCTGACAATACATTTCTATTCACCGAAAGCGTACAAGTACGTTCGACAAACGTGGAAAGCAATTCTCCCCTATCCCTCCACTTTAAGAAAGTGGTATAGAAATGTGGACGGTTCCCCGAGGTTTACGCAACAAGCGTTGGACGCAATTTCGGCTCGAAACCAGTTGTTGTCAATCTGGTTTTGGATGAGATGGCAATAAGAGAGCAGCGCATATACGACCGAAATGGCTTTGAAGGTGGGATTGATTTCGGTGTCGGTCGAGAATTTTCGGAAAATGATACTATTCCGTCTGCAAAAAACGCGCTCATGATGATGGCAGTGTCCCTAAATGACTGTTGGAAAGTACCAATAGGATATTTCCTTATACAGTCACTGAAAGGCGTAGAGCGGGCGAATTTGTTGACAGAAGCGCTTCACGCATTAAATAACTGTGGTGCGCAAGTGTATTCAATTACTTTTGACGGCGCCCCTTGTAATCTGTCGATGTGCACAATCTTAGGGGAAAACTTTTATTAACCCCGTTACAAAGGGAAATTGTTACGTTTTTTTATTATTGTGATATGGTAAAATTAGTTAGAAATTATTTTGGGGGCAAGACAATTTTGAGGACAGCTGACGGACAGTTAATACAATGGAAATATTTAGGGTACTTACATGACCTGCAACGCAAGGAAGTCTTACGGACAGCGAATAAACTAACAAAAAAACATATTCTTTACAAAAATTCAATTATGAACGTAAAATTAGCCATACAAACCTTGAGCAAAAGTGTAGCTGATTCATTAACATTTTTAGAACACCATATTACAGATGCCACTATTAACAATTTGTTTAAAGGTAGTGCAGCGACTGCAACGTTTTGCCAAAATTTTAATAATATGGGGGATATTTTAAATTGTAAGAATAAATTTTCAAAAGAGGAATAGGACTTGCCTTTAACAGATGAAAACTACTTGAGGCTCGAGTCGCACGCTAAATTATTTGAGCAATATATTACCACTTTACGCGATGCTGACGATGTCCCAATTTTAAAAACTGGAAGAAAAACGGGTTTCCTCAGAATGATCATTGGGTTAAGAAATATGTTCCAGTTGTATAAAAATTTAAAAGCTCTTAACCAATCGTACCTGCTGACGTATAAATTGTCCCAGGACT
Source organism: Melieria crassipennis (assembly GCA_963668005.1). Classification (NCBI taxonomy): domain Eukaryota; kingdom Metazoa; phylum Arthropoda; class Insecta; order Diptera; family Ulidiidae; genus Melieria; species Melieria crassipennis. The sequence goes on along the minus strand of OY764963.1, from coordinate 29,846,710 downwards.
TTTTTGAAACATTTTTCAGTGCGATACGCGCAAGAGGAGTTTTTAACAACAACCCTAATTTAGTTCAGTTAAAAAGCGCATACAGACGCCTTTTGGTCAGGCATGAACTAAAAGAGTTTGCGCTCTTGATGGCATACCTGTTCTTAGCGTGTCCTCTGCCTCTAAGGCACAAACATCTGACGAATCCAAATTAGCTTGTACACAAAATTATATTAATTCGATGTGGCGATTATCTATAGTATATAAGTATGTAGACAATGTCGTGCAGTATATCGCAGGTTTTGGTTGTTGGAAAGTGTCTTCAAAATTAAAGTGTTTAACATGTAAAGATCAGTTATTAGGAGAGAAGTTGTCAAAATTATCACAGTTAAAAAATAGAGGTCCATTTTTAGCACCTGCAGAAGATGTTTGCAAAATTTGTTTGATATGTGAAAGAGTTATTCGGCAGCACAATACTAAATTAATTAAAAAAAATGTTAAACCATTCTTAATTACCAAAATTTTACCATGCCTTGGAGCTGTATTTTCAAATAAGTTTATGGACGACCACGTACAGATGGACAATTTCTTAAACGACACAGACTTTTTTAACGACCACAGGACACAGCTTATAAAATCTATCATAAATGTTTATATAGATACTCGGTTATTTCACGAGAGCAAAAAATTTGAATACACAAAATCTGTATACGTGAGAAATAAGTTTACAAAATTAATATTGTTTGCACATCAATAAGTAATTCCAATGTTTCCTTAACCCTGCTGTCATAACGTTATTTTTTACCCCTGAAATCATAACGATACGTCTGGAAGACGTATAAAGAGTTACGATCTTAAACCGATATTTAAAGGTACGATATCAGCAAATATTTCACTTACATCAGAAATATGTATATTTTTCTGTAAAATAAAAGTCATAGTTGCTAATTATAAGTAGTAAGTGTTTGATTTTTAGAACGAGTTTTATTGCTCTATTGCGCTTTATTGCGCAAAACATAAAAAGACAGAAAAACATCGGATATTACAACGGTTATTTTAATTGCGTAGTATTTTTTATTGGCGTGATTTGAATTTTGAAAGTGTGAAAGACTTTCCCAGCGGGAAAAATAATGTATAGGAATGCATATTTGCTTGCAAGCTATGCATTACAACGGCGATGTCCTACGAAATGTAATGCTTCCCTTTTACCTGGGTGTATATGAAGACATGCATCCCAAAAACATGTACGTTTTCATAAATCGCATAGCATGTAGGAAATCGTCCATTACTCGGTAATGCATAAAATGATCTACCAGAAACCTGTACACCCAAAATAAAATGTTTGTTGTTTTGCTTTATGTTCGTTTTTATTTGTGAAGTAATTCAAGTTCAATAGAGTACATATAAACACATACATTAAATATATATAAATACATTAGATAAGTAAAAATTAAAAAAACTAAAATACACTCACTTAAATAACATCCCTTTGCTCCTTTGTTCGTCTTTGGGCAGCCATTCTGAAAAAGGAAAATAAATCAATATTAAAAAAATCCAGTAAACAAAGTTGTTTTGTAAATTCATACTTACCTAAGTTGCTTTGAATATTTTTGTAAAAATGTCTTGTTTCCGTTAATCCACGGGGCTTCGTAAAATATGTATGAAAACGCTGGGAGCTGCTAAAGATATATTAATAAAGATTAATGAAATTAATTGTCTTTGCAAATGAAACTTTATTAAAACTCACCTCGATTGATGCAACGATCCGCGCGCCTGCTGTTTCACCGATTTTTCTATCACAACTGAAGTTTTTTTCCCGAAAATCAATAGAAGCGACCTTTTCAAAGAAACAGTTTCTTGTTCTAAGAAATATTGCGCCGCTCTTTCAGAATTTCTTCGGAAGGTGCAATCTCTTTGGTATAAAAAACAAAGCACAATTTAAAGAAACGAAAGCTATGCATTACACCCTCGCTTACGTGGTAATATATGTTTTCTATTTGGGTTTTTCATATACGAATTCGTGCATGAAAAACCTCATGCATTCCCAACTTTCCCGCTGGGTTAAATCAGGGTTGCCCAAAATCTTCTTATGGAAGAGCAAACACCAATTCATGTAAAGTTGGCCAAAAAAATGCAAAAAAAAATGGAATTCAGTATGTACACCGAAAAAAAAAAATTAATTTTCTGTAATGTTATTAAAAAAAACAATTCTAATCTTCCTTCTTCCATGATCCTTCTAATAAATTATCCAAACTTATATCAATATCAGTTGTGGACAATTTTAATAAAGCCTCCAAATATTCGTTGCTTATTCTATTTCTGTGCTTGCTTTTTATTAATTTTAATTTCGAAAAAGCACTTTCACAAATATATGTGCTACCAAACATGGAATACAAACTTAAAATTTCTTTGTAAAGTAAAGGATATTTATTTGGTGTTAAAGATTTCCAAAAGTCTTCGTTGAAACGAAACAAACACCGAATTTTTTCTAGTGCTTCTGAATCGACAGCCGCACACGTTTTGAAGCAAATTCATTCGCTAGACAACAACAAAACCTACGTTGAAGATAACTGTCGCCAATGCGTGCGGAGTGCTGTGTGAGTACACCTTTTCAAGTTCGATTTCAGAAAGTGTAAAAACAATTTCAGAAGGCGTAAAAGCAATTCCAGAAACCGTAAAAGCAATTTCAGAAAGCGTAAATTTAATTTCAGAAATATAAATTTAATTTCAGAAAGCGTAAAGCATTTTCAGAAAGCGTAAATTCAATTTCAGTTTTCTGAAATTTCACACTTTCTGAAATCGAACTTGAAAAGGTGTAGAATGCTCAGCCTATGCCGAAGATCATTTACAAAAACAAATGAGGAATTAGATTCCTCAGCCTACGCTGAAGATGATTTGCAAAAACAAATGAGCAACGAGAGCATAGGGCATGGGCACCTCTGCTTTAAATAATGAAAAAATGCGTGTTGTGTGGCAAAAAAGGACGTCCTGGTCATGGGCCATTCTTCCAAGTCCCACTTGATGACAGCAGGAAGAATATGTGGATGGAGAGCTGCAAAATGGCATTTGCAAGAAATGCAGTTGTGTGCGCGGACCACTTTGTGGCCACTGATTTTATTCAAGGGCCAAACAGAACTAAACTCTTGCCAAATGCTGTGCCAAAAACAAATATACAAGGACCATTGTCGTAAGTCCAAATGTACAATGTAAGGAAAAATTAATCATTCGTGTGTTAAATATTATAGACGCGCTCCTATGTCCTCAACGCTCGGCGTACCGGAATTCGAATTTTGCTCATTAGTAGGGTAAGCAAATTGATATATCTCGAATAGCCAACATACTTATGTACTTATTTTCAAAAATATTAAATGATAGGCAAATGCAAGAAAATACAGCCGTCAGTTAGGATCCAGTGTCAGAGTAAATATGTATACAGCAGTTGTCCCATGCAATATCTAAACACCGGATTCGAATCGTAATTCAAGGAGAATTGCGATCAGCCAACGTCCCCTCAAATCGGTTGGGAAGAAGTTATTGTAGAGTGCAAGGAGATTAGTACGCAAACAGAGTAAGTTAAAAACTGTAACTGAATTTATTCGGTAATGCTATTCCCAGGCCTATCGTCAACGAGAGCATAATGGTTGCTGAAATTGCGAGCTTGCGCAACCATAATAAGGAGTTGAGGGTGGACAAGGAACGTTTGGAGAGAAAACTTCAGGAAAGTAATGACATCCTTTCAACCGTGCGTTCCATATTCACTGAAGGGCAAGTGCGCAAATTAAGTACTCCTAGTAAGATTTATTTTATTCCCTGGTGCGAATATTTAATATTGATCACTGAATTGTTTACAGCACAAAACATTCAATGGGGTTGGCCGGACATATCGAACGCCATATGTTTGCACGCCTCTGGTCCTCGTGCATATGCTCATTTATATGGCAAAGGCTTTCCGTACCCACACGTTTCTACTCTCCAACGATGGTACCGGAAAGTCGATATAAATGAGGGGGTCATCACCGCAGCGATTGAATTCATGAGACAGGTCACTGAGCTGTCTCATGAAGACAAAGTTTGTGTGCTCGCGTTCGACGAAATGAAGGTGACAGAAGCATACGAATATGACCAGAGGGCGGATTACGTGCCGAAGACGAGCAATTATGTGCAAGTGGTGATGGCGCGCGGCTTGCGAAAATCGTGGAAGCAACCTATATTTTACGGTTTTGACACAGAGATGGCAAAGGACATTCTGCTTTCGATTATTCCGGCCCTGCACCATGCGGGTTTCACTGTGGTAGCAGTCATATGTTTGGAAGTCACACCAGGTGAGCAATCTAAACTTTGATTAGTTTCATTTTGATATCATACGTAATTTGACTACTTTAGAAAAGCCATGATTTCCACACCCATAAAGTGGAACTGATATAGTTTTCGCATTTGCCGACGCGCCTCACTTACTGAAACTGATAAGAAACCATTTCCTTGACACTGGCCTCGTGTAGAAGGGCAACATTTTGACATCGCGGACCATATGTGATGTTGCAAAGCATACAAGCTCATCCGACGCATCAATCACTTTTAAATCATCAACGGACCATCTTACCGTTAAAGGAATCGGTATGATTTGAATTATCTTATACATATAGTGGCTTTTTACACTAATAATACATTTGTTACGTTAATACAATTTTCCAGGTCGGCAGAAAGTGAAATTGGCTGCGCAAGTGTTTTCCAACACAACAGTCAATGCTATTAGGCGCTGCTACTCCCTCGGACTAGAGGTGTACATGCGAACACAAACTGCCGACATGATCCAGTTGATTAATGATTGGTTTGATGTGCTCAATTCATCTGCCAGCACTTTTGGATACCCCGGAAAGGTTTTTTCGCTTTATGATAAAAATGGTAAAATCGAAACTATATTCCTTATTTATTTTTTCAGCAACCATATGGACACCATCATTACGCAGATAAATGCTTTCATGTCGTCCCAATAATTCCACACAGGAGAAGTGTTTCAGAAGGGCGTGTTGTTAAGCAATGCTGCATTGGTAATGCTCCATAAATATGTTGAGTCGAGATACAAAGTATATAGCGACCAACCGCCTAAACCAAGATGTGACGCAGCACTTCTTTGGGGCTATTCGCAGCAAAGGTGGACTCAATGATCACCCCACCCGCAAAGAGTTTCAATATCGGCTGCGAAAATACATCTTGGGTACGCTTTTTCTTACACCATACTCATTATGTTATAAAAAAGTCATAACATTTGTAAACTTCTTTAGCACGAAACACAGAGCATCTCAGAGGAACTGGAAATGTGGTCAACGACTCCACGAATTGGCTCGGCACTTCAACCCAACTTGCCGTTGGTGATCGGCAGGCCACAACTGTTGATGGCGAAATGGACTTCGCACCTCATACCGAAAAAGAGGAGGACGCTGAAATCATAACCGATTTCAGTTCCGAGTCCTTGGACGACATCGGTGTGCTCCATGAGGATGCATTGGAGTACATATCAGGGTACATAATACGCAAACTTAATCTCACCGAGCCTGAAAGCGAATATGTAACACTGACATGGGTTGACCAAGTGTCAAAGGGCTCAAGAAACCATCTCCACAGTTTCTGAGTGCTGTTAGGGAACTGGAGATGGTATTCTACAGTGTGAATGCCTTAGAAATTTCACACGAAAAACATCTTCTGAGCCGACTGCTGGGAAAAAGCGAGCGTATTGATGTCCTGATAATGTGAAGAAGTCAAGTGCCGGACTTATTTTCGTTTGCGATATATGAATAAGCGCCTGAAAATAATGAAAGCGAAGCAACGGATAATGGGCCACAAGAAATTAATCAAAATTAACCTATGAGAGAGGTAAATCGAAACAGTTATACTAAATAAAATGAAAAGTTATGCTCATTGTTTTCCCACATATCATCCCCACAAAGCAAATATGAATAAATGTACACGAGATTCAACTAAAATAAGCATTTATTTTTTATTTTTTATGGTTTACAAAGTAAATTCAATTAAATAAAATAGCGCACTTTACACATAAATGGGATAAAATGGAATGAAATTTGAAATTTGGAATTTGTGAATGAATTTGATGAGTGAATTTTAATTTGAAAAACTTGGGAATTGTCAAAGTCTACTATGATATTGTAGCGATGAGGCACTGTGCTGAATGCTTTTCTATGCACGAATGCTTTTCCAAGCATACTTTTAGGCATGCACTTTGAAGTATGGCAAATTTGGTATAGTTCGCTTGGTATAGTCCGATATGGCAAGGATGGTTCGCGAAGGAATGGGCTGTGCGAGAATGGTCGAGCGTTTTCCAATTGGAAGTTGCAAGAAACTTCGGCGCGATAAGAAAACTGGTATAAAAGCAGCAGTGTGCTGCGCAGAGAGTCGAGTTTGTGTTGAGCAAGCAACCCAATAAACATTTAGGTTGAAAATCGACTTGAGGTTCAGTTGAGATCAAACGTGTTTCTCAAATCTCCAACGTTAATTCTCAACAGCATCTCCACTTGAGAATCATAGCGTTCTCAACAAAAAGGGCATTTTTTTTTTAATGAAAATTGATTGATTCTCAACTGGAGAAAACTATAATTCTCAACTTGAATTTCAAGGTGATTCTCCAATTGGTCTCAAAAGTACTGCCTAAACGTATGCCTCAAAAATGTAAAACACAACAAGTACATTGCAAACAAATATTTTATTAGCTATGTGCAGACTAGCTTTTAGTATTTCGACTATAATTTATTATTATAATTAATAATTAATTAATAATAATAAAATTAATAATAAAATTAAAAAACTTAAATTAAACATTTATAAAACAAATTACAAGGATTAATTAAAATTACTAAAAATCAAATGATATACATAAATGAAAATAACAAAACATATAAAATGAAATAAAAGTTGAAAATAACAAAACATATAAAATGAAATAAAATATTAAATATTCAGTCAATTCACAAATCTCTTATCTACTATATTTAATGCAACTTTTTTGCTGATTCCGAATCTGCCTTCGCATCAAAAGTTTCCAAGTTTGTTGAGTTATTTTAGGTCGTAGCAACTAAACCAAGAGTAGGATTTGAGTAGATAAACGAAGTGATGGAAGGCATAGTATCTGGAAACTTTTAAAACTTGTGCTGGAAGAGATCAAAATAGATATTAGTAGAAATAGATATTAGTATTGAGACTAATTTCGGGCGACTTATATGCATTTTTAGTTAGAAAATCGGTCAGCGCATCCTCAAGTCCGTAGTGAATATATTCTCCTGACCCCATTTTCTCAACTGGTGCTACCTTTGGAGTTGATTTTAATGTTCTCGCATCTTTTGGAATACCCTCTATATGTTGCCCCAAGATTCCAAGCAGACTTTTTGTGGCTGCATTCGAAATATTAAACCTAACCGCCCAAACAGCTAGCTTTTCCTTCAACTTGCAGGGTTCCTCTTCTGGACTATCGCTGGAGGAGAAAGTCTCCTCGTCTTCACTACAAAAACTTGGGGAATTTTGGCGGGCAGCTGCTGTCGACGGCCCCGGTGCCAAAGCTTCCCCAGTACTTGGGCGTTCAAACAGCAGATCCACCACTTGCCTCACTTCCCTTTTTATTTTTTTTATTTTTGCATCCTATTATCTTACCTTTTATTTTATTTCCAGCTTCACTTCACTTTTCACTTTTAAAAACTTTTGTCGAATAATTTAAATCATATGATTCACAAGCATTACTAGACATACATTTTCGCGAATTCAATTGCAGCATTGCCACATGTAAAATATTTTCCAATTTTCTCAAGTGTAACTCCACTGTTTCTCAAGTTGAAATCATATGTTGGAGAAAATGTTGTAATTCAAGTTGAAAATTATGTTGATTCTCAACTTGAGAATAGAAATCTCAAACGTTGGAGAAATATTGTTTTGATGTTTATTGGGAAAGGGGAAACATGCAATAGTAGTAAAGTAGTGACAAGTGTAAATTTGTAAATAAAGTGATTGTTGATTTTTGACTGCGTTTGCGCTGAGTAATTGAAGTTGTTTTATTTTCAAATACAATCCAGTAAACGAACCTTGAAAAACTCATATTCGTAATAATATTATTTTTTTAAATGTTTGCAATTTTCATATTTCGCAATTGAAGATGTATATTTATCTATTTATCAGTAAGAATTGTATATAGGTAGTCAAAATGACTACCTTTGGGCATTTAAGGTAAATTTTGCAAAATTGGGGTACAAAATTTGTTTACAATATTTTTAATTTATTTATTCCATTTGGCTTTAAAAATTAATAAAAGTCACGTAAGATATTTTTTTAAAAAGCGATACAACAAAAGTTATTTACAATAAAAGACCTCAAGGTAGTCAAAATGACTACCTTGGGCATTCTAGTGTTAAAACAAAGAAGTTATGTACTTTTGATGTTAATTGGTGTATTTTTTTCTGTCATCCTTCATCAAAATCTAATATTTGTAAACCAAGTGGTCCATTCGATGCTGGCAATATTGTTGGCAATTGAACCGTCCGTCCGATTTGACAATGAACCGAACGAAAACACTAACAAAATACACGTGAATTTTGTCGCTCTTTCCTGCCACTACCTTGTTATTGTGCCATGGTTCGGTGCGTAAAATTCGGCCGACGCACAGTGATTCGACTCCATACAACCGCGGGACAAAATTAGAAGGAGTGGTCCGTTCTTCATGAAATTTGGTATACTAGTTAATCATGGTCTGCTGAATTGAAATCTCCATTTGGTTTTTTCTTAAACTATTGTAGTTTGGCAATGCCTGAGGCTTAATTTTGCAAATTTTTGGAAAGCTATAGCACCAAATGTGTTGGCTAGATTTTTCAGATTTTACATTTAATCTGTAACGTCAACATTGATTATTCCAAAGAGTAACATAAATTGTATCGGGACCCTCTGGTTTTGCAATAAAAGCGATAATAATAGATGTATGTTTTGCATTTTTGCAGATTTTATCATTTTTCGTGCTAATTGCATACTTTTAGGCATAAATCAAATAAATTTCGTCGAAAAATACGTGTTTAGACCACTTTTCAAATTGAATTATTTTCTGAGGTCGGAAGATATCGGAGGATATAATTACATTATCCGACAACGAAAGAATGCTTCTTAAAATTAAAAAAAATCCAGGAACATACTTTCACATACTTTTTCGATATTTTCGTCTAAGTTTTGCCAATTTTCAGATTTTTAACTTAGAAAAATATTTTGAATTAAAAGTGAAGTAAAAGCCTACGCTTTGCAAATTTTGCGAAAAAATTAAAAGCGAAAATGGCCACATCATTTCTTATTCTATATTGAAAGTTTAAGCAAATTCGTGCCAACCATGTATTTTTCAATAGACTAAAAAAAAGAAAATATGAGTTTCAATTTTTTTGTGAAAAAAGTTTCAACTTTGAGCCGCTTTTGCACAGACATTAATTGTTTTTTTGCACAGATTTTTTGGGGTTTTCTTAGTTGGAGTTTTTTCTTGCAAATGACATCAAAATCGTTAAATTCTGAGACCATAGCTTTTTTGAATTTTGTCTATGGAACGAATCACTGTGCGACGATTTGATTCTGTTCATACCATAAGTTTTATTGATATTGTTTGTCGAAACGCAAGCGGAGAGCAAAATACGAACCGTTGCAACGAAGATGATTCGGGATTCGCTAATGTTTTTTTTGTTGTCGTTTATTGTGTGTATTCTTTTTTTGTTGTAATGTCACTATCAATCGAAACTTTGTCGTGTATGGCTGTTTGATCAAATGCTGCGCTTTGATTGATTTTAAGAAACTGTAAATATTTAGACGTGGGTGAATCCAATTTGAAATTTTTACGTGCAGAGTTTCAAGTAAAATTATTTGTTTATATTTTGACGTGGTTGATTCCAATTTTGTACCTTTGGCAACTGTTTTTTTTTTACGTTGAAATTTTTACAAATATTTTTACGCGGCAAATTCCAAGTAAAATTATTTGTATATATTTTGACGTGGTTGATTCCAATTTTGAATTTTTTAAGAAGTATTTTAACGCCATTGTAATTCCATTTTGTGTTTCGGATTGTAACAATATGGCTAAAAATGCAAATAGAAATTCCTCAACGTCTGGAATTCAACGTTGTGTTCGCAGATGAAAAAAATCAAGACGTAAATGCGAGAATCTAAGATTATTTAGATTCCCCGCTGCTGATTTTGTGTTTGGCCAAATTTCGCGCGAAAAATGCAGTATATCTTATGACGACTACAAAAGGAAACCTTATATTTGTGAAAATCATTTATCCAGTACTTATATATGGAAAAGATTTCTGAAAAAGGATGCGATTCCAACCTTAAACTTAGACGAAGATCCCGAGATTTCGGATGAAGAATTTTTTTAAAACCATATTCTTCATTAAAACTACCCCGTTATGACATAGTATGCAATAATTGCGAAAAAAGGTCAAACCCCATTATTACAAAAAGAAATACAGCGACATATTAAAAAAATTCTAAAAAATTTACGTAAAATTACGAAAAGCCCTTTATTTTAAAATCCAAGAAAAGTGGTTCCAAGACGTTTGCAAGATTCAATTGATTCTTTAAAACATATTAACTTTGAATCTTAAACATTTTGTAAACTTTTACTCAGTACCCGGCCCAAATAATATTTTGACGATGTGAAATATTTAGCACAAAATATTTAAAGCTAAATTTCAATTTGCCTCATATCAGCACCTTAAATCGATGGACTCCAATAAAGTTTCTTCAGCCCGGTATCAACAATGTTGCTTTTGAATCCATTAAGATGTGCTTAGAGTTGAAAGAAAAATATGAAAATAATATGGTTCTTTTAATGGACGAAATAGCAATACACAGAGAATCAAGTTATAATAAAAAATAGATTTAGTTGATGGATTTGTATGCACAGGCTTCGAAAGAACAAAAAAAAATTGGTAAGCAAGTATGTGTCTTTATGTTCTCTAGTTGGTGTTCAATTGTCGGAAAATGGATTGACTGCAGATACCTTCTGCAAAATAATTAAAGAATAGTAGTTAATGTTTTGGTATGTGATCAGGGGTCTTCTAATAGAAAATGTTTCTCCAACTTAGGCGTATGTATTAGACATTTACGCCGCCGAGCCACGCCGCCGCCGATTTTTGCTTTTTCTGACACGCCGCCGCCGAATTAGGTAAAAACCGGCGTGGCGGTCAACTTTGCGTTGATCATCCGAACAGAGATTGTATCAATATTGGCCGAAACTGAAAACGATGATCTCAACGAGAATAACTTAAATTTTTCCCCGCTCTTTGGCTGATCAAATGAAAAAAAATATAAAAAGTAAATTGGACTGGACATTTCCAATACATGATATATTAGTCTGCGCATCCCTATTAGATCCGCGTTTCAGCTCACTGGATTGTGTATTGGATTACTGTACAGAAAAAAATTTAACAAAATCGGAATTTTTGATAAAAATGTACAAAGAGCTTATTGGCGATGTACAACAAACTAGGCGATGTACAACAAACTTGGCGATGTACAACAAACTGATCATCAGGATAGTTCTTTTCAACTTCCATCTGCTAGCAAAATATTAAAGCTTGCCGAATGACATTCTATATAAGTTAACCCGGCATTGGTGTGGTGGGGTATACCATACCCCAGAGGTTGTATTTTTGTAAATAATACGGATATCAGTTTTATGTGGGCACTATTGCTTCTAGTAGCTGTTTATAACAGTCCAACCATACACATTTGCTCTCCAAAAACAACTTAAGTGTGACCAGATTTGAGTCACATCCCGCTAAAGTTCATTGGGGTATGACATACCCCACCACACCAATAACGTAACTTTTTGTGTAAATGATTTTGAATTAAAATTTTTATTTTTGGTGGTCTAGTAGTCGTCGATTTATTAAAAAATATACCGTACGGAAAAATAAGAGGCAAATACCAACTGCCCAACTGCTACGTGCAAGAAAAGCTCCCAGTTCAGTATTCGCATTTCGTCGCTGTAGAAAACGAATGTCGTATGTTCCATTGAATTCAATAGCACATACGACACTCGTTTTCATCGTATCATATGTTCCAAAAAATATCATTAATACACAAAAATATCATGGTTCTGTAAATCCTTGAAATAAGGCGAAGCTGTACCAAAACGTGGTAAATACAGCACTCGATGTCGGTTTGTCCGAGAGCAAAAACCTTATACGAATTGCGAAAAATGTGGTAATTTTGAGACCCTGTAATTCGCTCCTCTTTCAGGGTAGCTTCCAAAAATTTAATGTCACATAACTATAAGTATGTCATTTTTAAAACAGACTATGTTTTTTGGAAAATTATATACAGACATTTTTGTAAACCTCATTTTATGAAGTCAACTTATAAATATTGGTACTTTTCGTTTATTTTTGTTATATTTGATATTTTCTTATACAAATTGCTTGCACATGAAGTGCTTTTGTATTTTCTTGCGTAAAAGTAAATTAAGAATAATATAAAATTGCTATCTTTCATATTTGTGTTGTTTCGTGAGGTTGCTGCTATATCAAGTCTTGGGGTATGTCATACCCCACCACACCAATAACGTATTTTTTTTCCACCACACCAACGCCGGGTTAACGGCACAAAAATTTCCAGCGAAATAAACATTTTTCGCTGCGCTTAGCGCTTCCTACACGCGCGCTGCAAGCTTAGCGTGAGGTTCAACGGACTATGCGGACGAATTTGCTGACGCTATGTCTGCAGCCTGAGCTGCTGATCACGTTACAGCAACATGCGCAATTCCCTTTTGTTCGATATTTTTCAAGTAGCCTTCTATGTTTAGTCGTCAAGTACCACTCCAATGGAACAGTTGTTCCTCAACATTTAGTCGTTCCTCAACGTTATCGAAATAAAGTCTAATTTTATTCAACTGTTTGAAAGTAAAAGTTTTGTTTTATTTAACTTATATTCCAAAAACACTAGTTTGGAAGCTGAATGCCATTTACTTTTAAGTTTGTCGTTTTAACTTTTTGCAGGGAAAAGGCGTCTGCAATGCCATTGCTAGCTATGTTAGCACAAAAAGTGTTGTGCATTCCGGCAACGAGCACTCCAAGCTAGCGTGTTTTTTCTATTGCTGGTCTCAGCATTACAAACAAAAGGTCACAGCTTAGTCCTTATAACGTCAATAAAATAATTTTCATACATGACAATTACGAGACTTGCAAAGCAAATTTAACATAATTTCTTTTAAATATTATTATTATTATTATTTTTTATAAGTACACCTAATTCTGTTTTTACACGGTCTTTTTTTACACGGTTTTGATTTAACACGGTTTGAAAATAAAAAAAATTTAAATTTTTTTACACGATTTTATTCCATTTAGCACGATTCAAAATCTTTTGGGCTTACATTTTTTTTTGTCAAATTTAATTTTTGCGAAATATGCTCATATCATAAATGTAGGGAAATTCCCTTTTTGTGGATACAAGCAAATTTATTAGTCAAAGCAATTCCAGTTCAAAATTATTCCAGCGATGATAGTGATTTTATACGCATTCGAAGCAAGCGAATGCGAGTAACTGCTGATGACAGCAATTAAATTTATGTTCCTGTATTTATGATTATCATTTAATTTTTTTTTTAATTTTTGTTTACCTTAAAAATTGAATAACCTATTCTTTTTGTTAACAACATAGCTGTTTTACATAATTGTTTTTTGTTCCTGAACTTGTCATACATTTAATTTACATTACTTTTAAGCTTAGAGTGCATACCTTTTTTCTTTAATAACTATGCTTGTGTAAATACACATTATATATGTGATTTAATAAAATAAACATGACTACTTGTTCTTAAAAAATCCTTGTTTTTCACTAATTTTAATAGGTTTTAGAGATAAGGAACCAATCACCTATTTTTGCATACGATCAATGTCTTTTTACACGGTTTTTTTTACACGGTTTTTCCTGGAACCAATCTACCGTGTAAAAACAGAATTAGGTGTACTTATGTAAAATGTGAAAAATGGCTGTGAATTTAAGGAGCACAAGGAAAGCTTTATTTTTTTGTTTAACATTTGTTATTGTTTTTTTTTTAATGTATTAATATATAAATCTATCTATATAAATAAAAATGAAGTGATATGCGTTAGAAAAAAACTCAGAAACCGCTTGGTCGATTGTAATAATTCTTTTTGGGGTTTTGTTTGTCTTGAATCAGAGAAGGTTTTAAAGTAAAACAAAGTTTCGATTTGAAGGCCGTTGGACAAGGGGCGTGGCACTTATTTTTTACTCATTTTTCGACTTAAATTTTCCGCATAACTTTGGAACTATAAGTCACACATCAATGAAACTTGGTACGAGCTTACGATTTAGATGCGCTCAGCGACTGAAAGAATAGTGTAGGTATTGGACAATGGGGCGTTGCACCACCCTTAATATTGATACACTGATAAAATTGTATGGGCGTTGGACAAGGGGCGTGGCATTTTTTGGCAACCCTAAATTGCTATGTAACTTTGGAACTATAACGTTCACATCACTGCCATTTGGCACAAAAATATGATTTAGTCGTGCCCGTCGACAAGGGGAATGGTCTGGGTATAATATGGAATAGCTTCGGAATTATTACTCGGACAGCATTTAAATTTGTTACTGGGAAAATCGGCATGAATACATTGAACATAATAAATCTAACTTAATTGTTTAGGGCCGTTATACAAATAGTTATCAGATATTAAAAAAAAATTTATTATGAAATCGACGTGAGTGAAGCCGCCGGGTACAGCTAGTTTTTAAAATAAATTGAAATAGAAAAATTTCATTTAATAACTGGATACACCGTCCTCCCCGCCGCCGCCACCGCCAGATTAACCGGCTCAGCCGCCGCCGCCGCCAAATTAACCGGCTTAGCCGCCGCCGCCGGTTCTCTCTGGCCCCTACGCCGCCGCTGAAGCAAAAGCAATCGGCGTAAACCTCTAGTATGTATAGAGAAACCGTACCTTCAATTTCAAAATCGAAAAATGTATTGCATGTTTGATTTTCCACATTTAATAATTATTTAATGGTTGGCTTAAATGCGACTTGAAAACGCCTGATGGTTTAGTTAGCTTTAAAGTATCGGGTGTTTTTTTTAGAGGTTTGTTTTTCGAATAGAGATAAAACTGGCATTTTGTGGTCAAATCTGGCAACTCTAATGTCATTTATGTTCAGTTTGGTTTGCCATTTCATCATGAACAGGTTGACAAAAGAACAACGCTTGCAAATCGTGCAAATTTATTTCGAAAATAATGGTTCAGTTCGCGAAGTTTACCGCAAGCTCCGTCCATTTCATGGTCGACATAATCGTCCATCAGAGCAATTAATTCGGTTAACCATGGGTCGTTTTCGCACTACGTTTACTCTATGTGATAATACGCATCCGCAGAGACGTGGAACAGTGCGCACCAAAGAAACAATTGCCGCTGTAGAGCAAAATGTTGAAGAGGACCCAGTCAGAAGAGGAGTCAGTTACCGTTAATGGAGACCGGTATAGAGCCATGATAACCGACTATTTTGTTCCCGAATTGGATGGCATGAATGTGGATGAGTTGTGGTTCCAACAAGACGGCGCTACATGCCACACAGCGCACGTCACAATCGAATTATTGAAGGAAACATTCGATGAGCGCATAATTTCGCGGAATGGACCTGTCAATTGGCCACCAAGATCGTGTGATTTGACACCATTGGATTATTTTCTTTGGGGATATGTGAAGTCGCTCGTCTACGCCAACAAACCAGAAACGTTAGGGGACTTGGAAGCCAACATTCGTGGCGTTATTGCCGACATACGGCCCCAAATGCTCGAAAAAATGGTTGAAAATTGGACCTGTAGAATTGGCTTTATTCGAGCCAGCCGCGGCGGCCACATGCCCGAAATCATATTTAAACATTAATGGCATAAAATTATCCTTCCAATAAAGCCAAACTGATGGGCATTAAAACGATTTTCTTGTGTTTTATTTCAATTCGAAGTTCTATACCTCTAAAAAAAACACCCGATAGTTCAAAAGCTTTGGGAGAGAGAAGAGAATTGTAAAACCAAAATGTGCCCAAAATTGACCAGACAACACAGACAACCAGACAACACATATTTCATTTAAAAAAAACCTCACAAGATATCCACAGCTGATTTTATTGCAAAAATTTACCAAACATTTGATTGCATGAAGAGTGGATCTTTGTATGCAGATAACTGCTACCGATCTGCTCTTCAGATTAATTAAGAATCGCACAAATTTAGTCAAACGTTTTTATTTTATCTAGAGGAAGTGAAATTTGTTGATGAAAAAAAGAGTTTTCTTTTTAGATGGCATGAAACTATCCTTAAAATCGGTCCTTCTACTTGTAGATGAAATATATAAAGATAATTCGGATACATTTTGTATTATGACAAAGGCCTTTAACCCATTCGAGACCGATTGCACACCGTGTGTGCAATGGATTTCCGACGCTATAAGACAGCCTGCACACCGTGTGTGCAATAACAGTAATGTGCATTTATCAGTTATTCTGAGTAAACTAGTCGTCGAAATTCAATTTTTCTGGAACTAATGAAATCTGTAAAGTACAGGAAAACAAAATTTGGCATTGCTTTTACTGTGTATCAAAAAATCTAAAAATTATCTGAAGCCTTTCTTACATGTAAAATACTATGAATACGCATGCTCGCTCCTGGGAACCGTGTTCGAAAAAAATCGTCGTCTCGAATGGGTTAAACAGGACAAGTTGGAGAATACGTTTGCTGTGTTAAGGCAAAGGAGGTAATAACTGTAACCCCTCTGTAGCCGAACTTAATAATATTTTAGCCAGGTTATTAGCCTTCAAAATAATAAAGTTGAGCTCGTCTACCAATTGTGAAGCGACACAAGATTCAATGACTCATATAATTTCAAGTGCTTCTTTTAGAGAGGATTAGAGCTGGAAAAACATCGAATCGATGATTGCCCACATCGATGTTTTTGGGAAACGAACATCGATGAATCGATGTATCGACCTTTTTCCAATGAGACATTTTTTGAAATAAAGTAAAACTTAGAATGTATGCAAAAATTTGAATTTGGCAATTAATTTGCCACTTTATTGTATTTATAAAAATAGTCCATTGAGAGAATTTAACAGCAATTAAAGATAATTAAACATATTAATAAAAAACATTTCTGTGCCACCTAGCAGTAAAATCTTACTTGACTATGGCCGAGATCCATTCATTGGAGTTTATAAATATCAGCATGTCCACATGCTTGGTTTTAAGTGAGCTCCTTTTTTCGCTCACTATAAAGCCAGGGGTCGAATCGAGCGATGCCTGGACGTACAACTCGTCACGTAAAAGTTGCGATTTCGTATTACGCCATACGTGAACGAGTACTCGCTAACGTAATTCGGTATGATGCCTTCCGAAAGTGCGTACGTTAACGAGTATTTTCTTACGAACTGTCATTCGATAAAAAAATTGTGTTCGTAAACGACAATATTGTCCTTTCTTAATGTAAGAAATTTAAAAAAGAAATAAAAAACCAATTATATTGCTAGAAGGATTATGTTAGGACAGATACAAATAAAATATGTGCGGCACAAAAGGAGCTAATTGCAGTATTTATGTCCAATTCCAATCAAAAAGTCGCAACCAATCACTGCTGCTAGTTGCAGCGTTGGTTGAGCCGCTGCAGGCTGCTGCGGATAAACATATTTAAATGCTTCTTTAGTCAAGCGAAATCTTTTTACAAATCTGTAAGAGAACTTTGTACAGTGTAAGTTTCTTCTGATATTTTTGTATTTAACTTACGCCGCGCTTGGTAAATCTAATGGGTTGCTTTGGTCCCTTAATCGCCTTTGCATAATTCTTTCGTCACCATCACTTTCATCGGATGATAAAAAAGAGTAAGGCACCGTCCATAATCTCTTTATTACAACTTTTGTTCGAAAATTTTACCAAATTATGAAAATTCTGCTTCGGAAATTCTCAATTTAAGATTTGAGTGCGCTGTCACTGTCAAAATTGTAAAAGAGGACAAAAAATCTATTACACTTTGAAAGAAAAGAGGAAAATCTACTAAACTTTGAAATAATTACGATCCGTTCGCTTTCGTATGCCATCATCCCATTTGTTTCACACGATTAACGTATCACGAAATTTTCTTTCGTACGATTGCCGATACGTTCACGGATCGCTCGATTCA
This sequence comes from Melieria crassipennis, assembly GCA_963668005.1. Lineage (NCBI taxonomy): Eukaryota > Metazoa > Arthropoda > Insecta > Diptera > Ulidiidae > Melieria > Melieria crassipennis. Next base: position 29,828,522 of record OY764963.1, on the reverse strand, counting down.
ACCCCTGCTTTGCTGAACATCCGCTCGCTTTAAGTGGATGTTGCAGGAACGCAGAGGAACTTTTGAATACATTTTTGTATTTGCTTAGTGCTAAAGTGCTTGATGAAGTGTGTAGAGTTGCGTGTTCAAACGGCAAGAAAACTTGCTTTAAGTCCTCCAGGACGAAACATTTCATCAACTGATAGAGGCGTAAGAGCTTTGGGTGTGTTTAGGAGCACCTTTTGAATGGCAACTTTTGTTAGAATAATGCGTTCTATATGTAAAATGCACTATTCCATCTAGTAGGGCATTCCTGTTTTAAACTACATATTTCTATTTTTTGCATGAATAACTGAATAACTTCCAAAATATTCTGGAAGTTTTCATACGTTTCAATTGTATTTGTGTTATAAGCTACTGGGACTGGGGGTTTACTATTTGATTTGTGCAACAATACAGCTTTGAGACTATACTTAGAGCTGTCTAGGAACAAACGCCAATCGTCTTTTTTATAAGTAGTTCCCATTACTTGCATTAAGTTCTCAATATCATTGCAATATGCAAATGTTTTTTCATCATTGACAGTGAAAAATCTTTGCATATCTGCTTTGCGATTTCGATACGCTGTCACTTTCGTGCCTGATGCCAACAAATTGTTTGAATTAAAAAATGATGACAGGATTTCAGATTTTCGCTGCGAAAGCTCTAACTTGACCACAATTTGATTTAGTTTTTCCTGTGTTATTAGAATTGGATGGCCCGATGTTGATTGTGGAGAACATATACGGAGACTGCCGTCGTACTTTCCCTTCGTGTATATTCCGTCACATGGTCAGGGCTTGGGCATATTGATGCAGGGATGCTATCAGAGTGTGGTAGTGGCGGAGTCAGGCGGGTTGGGGGTTGAAACCCCCCGAAATATTAGGGTCGACTTACATACAAATTAAAAGGCATTTTTTGGTATTTTATGAATATTAAAGAATTACTTCTTGAAATCCTCCCCCCAAAATATTTTTCTGAATCCGCCCCTGGAGTTTGGTAATGGTAGCTGAACACTTGGAACTCCAATATAAATCTTTTGTTTTGTTTCCTTTTTGTTCATTCCAACCTCACTATTGATACACACATAACAATTTTCTGGTTGATGATTTCCTGGATCAAACCACAGCATCGGTACACCAAAACGCATGACGTAACTTTTTTCGCCTCCATCCCAAAATATTAGTGTAACATGTCTTTAGGAGCCCATGTTACATTTGAAATTATTTTTTGGTTAAAGTACAATTCATATATGTACTTCTTCATATGCCTCACATTTTGTTAAAGGTATAAAATGACCGCAAACGTAAGAAAAGTTATAAATTTTTCCTTTGCAAATTTCCATTTTTAAAGTGTCCGTTTATAAGGTTTTGGTGTATTATTTTCACTTGCTTGCGCACTTGAACAAAACGCAAACAGTATTTTAATATTTTCTTATGAAAATACAGATCTTGATACCGTGAAAAGTGGTGGTTCTATGAAATAACACTACTCGACAAAAAATGGGTTCATCGCGTGCTCCTAGAAACAAATGTATTTTTAAGACTAATCTTCGGCTGCTGAACACGAAACTGAAAATCAAAAAATTTTCTTAAGAAGCGTTTTCGAAAAATCTTCAAAAAACACGTTTTTCCCCTCTTATTTCAGTTATGAGCACATATCTCGTAAACCAACCATCCGACTAACACAAGTGGGCCGTCGTTCAGAAGGCAATTAACTAACCTTTCCAACGATATATATATTGGCTAAATCAGATGAGATTTGGGGAAGGTACTGACGATGAAAGTTGTAAAAATGTGAATTTTTCGACCATTTTCAAAAATTATACATTTTCGAATCGTTTTTTTATAGATAAAATAAATGATCTCCTCTGGTTTTAAAATCTAAGATGAAAGATATATTATTTAAGCAAATATTAAGCCTAACATCAATAGAATTGAAAGAAAAATTACAAAGTTATGGTGCACGGAGTGAAAACGCCAACTTTTCATTTAATACACCGTACGAAAAATTTTTTTCATTTTTCCGAGACCCATCCAAATGTTGATATAGACGTGAAACTAGAGGTCATTTATAATATCCAAGCATAGTCAGTTTTTCATTTTCTGACCCAAAAACCTTTTTAAAGGACTTTAAAATTTTAAGGACATACACATTTCAAATATTTTTTTTAATATTTGCGATTGTGCAATGATGAAGAAATGGGTATCAAATGAAAGAGGAAAATTGTCTCCTCTTAACTAAATTTTCTATTTTGAACTTTCAGAACTTTGAAATAGAAAAAAGTTTATATGTATGAATCTACAGACTGAGATCCAAAACATTTATGTTTTGCATACCTGACATATTTTGGTCCTGAAAGGACCATATTTTGATTTTCAGTTACGTGTTCAGCAGCCGAAGATTAGTCTAAAAAATACTTTTCTTTTTAGGAGCATTTTTCGTGTCGAGTAGTGTAATCTTAATAATAATGCAATAAAAAATATCAAATACTTTAGTGATTATAGCCTAAACAACCCAAAACAGTTTCAAATTTTAACTTTGACCGCTGAAATTTCGGGGAAGTATAATTTTCTATATCAATAATATTTGTAATGGATTTGTGTAAGCCCCCTTCAACTTTTCAAAATTTCTGAAAGTGCTGGCAGCTGTAAAGAAAAAAATTTGAACAATGTTAAAGTTAAAAAAATAAAATAATATATAAATCAATTAATAAATAAATAAACAAATCAAATTATATGTAGTTACATAATTTTCGCGGTTTTCGCAAATCTCATTTTCAGCTTGGACTAGCGCTTCCTCAGTTTTAATCGGAAATTTTATATGTTTACTTTTCTGCACCATCAGTGCAACTAGGATTTGGTTACTCTATACCAGTACTATCGACCAGTGGTGGCCGGGTCCAGGTCAGAAAAAGCTGTTGCACAGTGTAATAAATTGTATTTGTACCGAAGCTGTTGCAGCCTGGGTAAGCAACCCAGAAAGGGCTCTGCAAAAGGCGTTTCAGGTTGTAAAGAAACGTCACTTCAGAATGGTATGCGCGCAAAAGGTGGATAATAAAGAAAACTTATTTTTATAGTTTTAGTTATTTTGTGTTTTATATATTTTTAATTCTTTTGTATGAATTATTTCAAGTTAAGTGAAATTACGTTTTCCATTAAGGTTTATTTATTTTCATTATTATTGTTTACTTATATTTTTTGTTATTTGTAAGGTTAATGGATTTTTGTTATTAAAAAATGGACTTGAATTGAAAAAAAGAATTGTATCTAAATTATGGGGTTCACTTATAGATTACTGGTTTCAATACTTGTTTATGTAACTAGTTTTCTATGTCACCTCTAGTATTTGGACTAGGATAGTGCCTATACTCTTGGGGTTGACTTCGGGTAACAAGTGTTTTTGTTGGTTTCATTAGACTCGCCTTTGGACTAGACCTATGTTATGATCAATTCGAGAGGCGGATCAATTGCTCCACGCAATGACATCGCCATGTAAATGTAACCATTTTTTTTAATGGAGTTGCCTTCTGGCGGGAACTAGTGCTGATTTTGCAAAAAATTGAAAACTAATACAAAAGTGGACAAATTTCAACAAAACCCCTATTAGCGCAGAGGAAAGACTTGCTGTTACGTTCAGGTAAGTATTGTATTGTTCGAGTTAACACACGTGGACGGTGATTTACATTAATTTTTTCATTAAAACAAGACAAAGCCGTGCATTTTAAGCCTTAAAAGCATCTTCTCCGATGGCGAAAGTGTTTTTATATGGGACAGTAAACTATGCAAAAGTTGGACATCATCATCTTCTTTTTGCTTTCCTGGTTTTTAAGAATTTTGATTTTATCTTCGAGACTTACGAGAGCTGCTCCGATATCATCCTCATGCTTTCGTTTTTAACGCCTCTCTGGCGCTTTCTGGCATTTCGTTACTTGCCATTGAGTTTTCTCCCGAAATGTTTTGGATGCAATTGGCAATTTCGGTGCTTTCCTTCAAATTCCCCTTACTCGGCCTGGCTACGAATTGATCCTTCAGAAACGAAAGACCTTCAAAATAGGCCCAGTTAGATATCCACTTTCGAGCTGCCCCATCTCCAGATCGAATAGTTGGTAATTTTCCCAGCTCCTTCCGGTGTCTCGCAGGGACTTCCATTGTTTTCGAACGACGTCTAGTGGAAAAAAACGTTAAAAACATAAATTTATTCTAAAACAAGTTATTTCTTGTTTTTATGGGTATTTGGCTATGGGATCATCCTTTAAAACTCTCGCATTCCTTTTTCGAAAGGGTGCCTCAAGTGTCTCAATAATTGTACGCAAAAGCGCGATTTGGGAAGTTCTCCAGCCGATTGACATAAAAGTGCCTACGGAGTTTGATTGCTACTTACACGTTGTTTGCATTTCCGCTGCTACTTCATCCCATAGCTTGTCCAGGACGTGGCGGTTGTGGTGCACAGGATCCTTCTGATCCCATAGTGCTTTTTTTGTAAACACAAAGCTTATAAGTTCTTCAATATTCATTTTTCACGCGCACAAAAAATGTTTCAACCGAAGCTTTTTGAAATAAAACAAAGCGGCGCACAGTGTTTTGCCTAGAACAAGCAAGCTGCACAAGAACGTCATTTTTATTTCCTGATTTTTCTATTAGATAATAAATGTCAACATTCATACATTAGGATTTGTGTAAAAATAACACACCGGCACCTCCAATCTAGTGAGTAATATAGATAAATATATCAGATAATCGTAAATTTTTATTATTTCTTTACATAGTTGATCTGAAGTGATTTCTTAAAATAAGTTCCTGTGAGAAGTCGGTTACATCTTTTTTTATAATGGAGTCTGAGCTTAAGAGTAAGTAGTATTTATTTACAATGTCTTGTACATATTAGCAATTAAGCTATATTTATTAGTTGTAACGTGCCATAATTAAGAAGGAAAGCGATTTTTTCCCCAAATTTTTAACTTTAAAGGTGAAAGATTAAGATGTCCCCCCATGTCCCCTCTGCAAGTTTTATATAGATTCTGCTCATAAGTACCTACTAGTAGATGGAACGAAAAACCAATGCGAGTTTTTTGCACATCTATTTTATTTTATTTTTCAGATTTGACTATAAGCATAACAAAATTTAAATTTTTGGAAATTTGGTTGGAATATTGTAATGAAACAAAAAATGAAGAGATAATGATAAGAAGATAATGATAATCTTATCAAAATTGAACGACTGTGAAGTAACAGAAAATTCCTTAAGAAGCATAAAAGTCAAAATTTCCCAAATAACATCGAAGTTGTCCGTGAAGTGGAACAGTTTACGAAGAAACCGTGAACGATTTCTAAATAAGAACCCTGAATGGCTATCTGGTTCAGAGATAATTTTCGAAATTTCTGTACGTTCAAGCTTGCCATCAACATCTTCAAACCAGGTCCTGACAGGCCAAAGAAGGTATTTAATAACTCCAGTCTGAGGACAAAACGGCGACGAATAGATGACTTAATACAATCCAGAAGTGCTTAGAAAATGAAATACTGCAGAGGTATCTGCACGATTGTCCGGCAGTAGAAATGTAGTAGGTGTTATCAAAACTGCGAAAGACTTTCTGAACGAAAAAAATTTGAAAACAATTCTAGATGTTTGAGCAGTGAAGAAGCTTTAGCATACTATGTAGATAGCAAATCAACTAGTCATGCATACAAAAGGACTCGGAAGTGGAGTATCCAAGCTGGTCATAAGGTATTTCCTTCATTTTATAGTGTTAGAAAGGCAAAAGCTGCTTGTTATCCAGAGCAAATTGATGTGAATGAAACGCGTGTTGAAATTAAACTTCAAGCAATTTTAGATAAAACTGCAGCATAAATCAACTTATCAGTATATCAGGTCTGTTTTAGGTCATATATTTGTCTCCGTTTGGTCCTAAGACTGGAATTATTAAATTTCTTAATGTGTATATGTATATATAAGTATGTGTATATATATACATATATGTATATATACATATAAAAAACATATAACACTAAAAAAATATATGTATCTGAAATAAAAGGTCACATATAAAACGAAAAATTCGGAAAAATATTTTTGTCCAGCTAGCTTCTTCTACACGAAACACTGTGCGGCGGTGCAAGCGATGAAAACAAAATTTTTGAATTCGTCGCTTTGCTTTTTTAGCTTTTTTGTTTTTAGTTTTTCGTAAAGGTATGAATTACACGATGCGTGCAATGCACGAACTTTCGTTATATTGAACAAGTTTCATTCGTGCACCGTGTAATATAATGACGAACGTGTACGAATGTTGACGAATTTTAAACGAATAAAAACTCGCACCGTATAATCGCCCACTTTGTGTCATATAATCACTTATACTACAGTTTCAAAAATTCGTGCACGCATAATGTGCGCGAAAAAAATTTTAAATTCGTTCAAGGCATTCGAGAACGAATTTTATATCATTGTGAAATCTTACTTACTTACTTTTTTCAAGTCCGAAATTGCGGTAAGTTACTAAATAATATCAACAACAACAACCAAAAAATGTATAAAAAATAATTTCTTATTAATAAGTCATTTTCAGCACAATGGAAACAACACCTGAGCAATATACCGTACCAAGCAAAAAACGCAAAGCAAAGATTGAAAATAAGTGGGAGTATGTGGACATAGAAAATCTGATAGGACAAGCTGAAATGCATCCTTGCTTGTGGGCTGCACCGAGCAAGGACCAAAAGGACAGAAATCGGCGTGCAAATGCATGGGAAAAATTTGCACGAATTTTTGAGGGGCGATATACTACTATTGATTGTGGTACTAAATGGCAGTGCTTAAGGGCCACGCACCGAATTGTATGCAGCCAGTTAAAAAAAAAACAATTCCGGGCAAGCTGCAACTACTCAACCGATATGGCGCTATTATAACGCCATGTCGTACTTAACTGCTGCCGAGTTATCTCTTAAAACGATGTCGGTCAGCAACTTGGTAAGATGGATTGTTATTGATATTTTGTGTCTAACCGATGCTGCTTATTGGTAGCTTGATAACGACTATAGCAGTAATATTTTAGTGGAAGAACAAACACCAACAGCAGAAGCGGAATTTGGCAAGACTGACAGCAAAACAACTTCCTGGTACCTAAAATGAAGGCAAATATATGTTGACGGAATTAGTAGAAGTAGATGGTAACTTGTGTGTCCTTGTGAAGGTTAGGGAATCCTTTGACATAACCCTACTCATGTATATTATATATTTAATAACTTACTTTTAAATAGCATAGAGACAATGCAGTATATATGGCATCGAGCAGCTCAGGTATAATATTTGAAATAGTGCATTATGGTATTCTAAACAAGTACTGCAATGAACGAAATGAACTGCCGGTCATAAAAAAATGTAAAAGGCGGCAATTAAAGCAAAAGGAAAACATACAAAATATTAACTTAGTCAACTTTCTCAAAATGAATGTTTTAAATTTTTTACTTTTTTAGTTTATGTTATTTTACATTTACAATGAAAATGGAATTTGAATAAATGTATGCTTCCTTAAAACTGTACAAATTTTCCTTTTATTTGATATGAATTTTATAGAATTCGGATGTATAAAGCCTGAGATACACATAATCAAATTTTGTATTTAGAGGTGTAGGACAAATTATTGAGTTACTGTAGTTTAACCGTGCAGGCTTGGGCGTTTAAACTGAGTTTAAACGTCATTCAAGTTTGACTGAAAAATTCGATTTTGCGTTTAAACTAGAAACTGAGTTAAACTCGCACTGAAAAATTGGCCCTCAATGTAGCTGCTTGAAACGTTTTTAGATATTTTTTTAAGCATACTCCGGATTTGCACTTTGAAACTATTTCAAATAGTTCGAGTTCTGTTCAGTTTCAGCTCTTTGAGTTTTTGTCTAAAAACACGAGCAATGAGTTCTGGTCGCATTTGAGACTCTTGATAGCTTTCAATGTTTTGAATTATTTGCGACCACTTTGGATTGCACGTAAATTTTCCTCCCTTCGTTCTGCGCGAGTTTTAGCGCTTTCTGAATTTGTTTGTTTGTTTTCGTATTCCTATCTTCCCGCTTAAACGCACAGGTGTCGTCTCCCTCGGTGGTGATTGGCCCAATTAAATGCACGTTTGGCCCCCTAGCCGCGGGAAGTTGTTGTACAGCGCGTTAACCAACTCTGGAACGGCCACTTGTAAACCGGCAAAACAAGTTGAAATTTGTCCATCTATCCACACTATCTGTTTACCGGCTTGTACCAATTGATTAAGTTTTGCAACGGAAGCAGCCTTTGTTGTCGGTGCTATTCATCGTGACTGGCCCCGTGTGGACCTTTTTCAGTGAGTACATTTATCCATTTAGGTAGTTACCAATTGTTGTTACGCTGACGTTAACATTAAAGCGCGTTTGAACTCGGGACTTGATCGCTGCAAGAGTTATCGAACAATCCTGCCCTAGCCAGGTTATCATTTCTGCCAACTGGTCCGTTCCAAGCTTCCAACACTTTTCACCATCCTTACAAAGCATTTCAGTGCGTCCTGACGAAACCCATGTGTGTGCCGTTTTGTAGCAAATACCCAAAGAAGCTGCCATCGCCACCCAATCTTCGACGCAAGCTGTTGCGGACACTATTCGCTTCTTATCTTGGGCAGAGTTGGCTTTATACGTTTTCCTTACACATTCTACTGTGGCTGCAAAGAGCAAAAATGTATAATACATAAAAAACTGGCATAAGGATATTTGGCAAAAAGTGATATTTACCAGTTATTTCACAGTTACAAATTGACAAATTTTATTTGCATTCCTTACTTTTGGTTTTATGCGTTTTGGTTATGGTGTGCACAAAAAGTTTTTATTTAATAAAAAAGTGGAACGATTTCGTTTCGTCAACTCGTTTTCACAATTTAGAATACAGTGTCAAAAAAAGAAAAAACTAAAAGTAGAGTGAAGCCATGTCAAGTGGGACCCCCAAAAATTCACGAAATCACCGATTTTTGAAATAACTGTCTTAATTTGTAGCGGGTATGATGCTGACGACTTGGCATTATTATTTCGTTAAAATTCAATTTATTGTTAATGTTATAAACAATCAAACTTTTTAGCCAAAAAAAATTTCTTAATTTTTTTCTCAAAAACTATTTTTTTTTTTAAAAGATGACCACGCGAATTTATAATTAACTGTTGAGGCTATCTATTACAATTTTTTTTCACGCCCAATTAGTTTAAAAAATAACTTTTGCATTAATTTTTTATAAACAATTAAGTTTTCTATAGTCTTCTTCACGCTGCAAAAAAATAAAAAAAATGTCATCATATGCGGAAAACGTTCCCCTTTATTTCAGCGTTCACAGAAGTTTGTCGGTCTGCGCCGTTTTTCAAATATTAATTTTTTTATCTCCCGCGGCGTGCGCTCTCTAGGCGCAAATAAATATAATATAAATATAAAATAAAAAAAATATAAAAAATAATATTGGTATATATATCAAATGAAAGAGAAAATGCTCAAGAATTTAAATAAAATTAATTTTATATCTATTTGTAAAAAAAGGATATGAAAAAGGTCCTTTGAAAACTTTAATCCTTTATATCCTTCAAAATTTACATCGAATTTTCTTGAAAGGTAAGTATGTTAAAACCCCAAATCTCCTTGATCACGTGTCAAAATTTCATTATTTTCGTTTCATTGATTTTGTATCTTTTTATTATTTAAAATACTGATACTCAAATAAATTAGAATTTTTGTACTTTATTAGAATTGCAGCTTCCGCCTTTTTTTTAATAACTTTCGAACTAATAAAGTTAGAGTAATGAAATTTTGACACGTGATCAAGGAGATTTGGGGTTTTAACATACTTACTTTTCCAGAAAATTCGATGTAAATTTTGAAGGATATAAAGGATTAAAGTTTTCAAAGGACCTTTTTCATATCCTTTTTTTACAAATAGATATAAAATTAATTTTATTTAAATTCTTGAGCATTTTCTCTTTCATTTGATATATATACCAATATTATTTTTTATATTTTTTTTATTTTATATTTATATTATATTTATTTGCGCCTAGAGAGCGCACGCCGCGGGAGATAAAAAAATTAATATTTGAAAAACGGCGCAGACCGACAAACTTCTGTGAACGCTGAAATAAAGGGGAACGTTTTCCGCATATGATGAAATTTTTTTTATTTTTTTGCAGCGTGAAAAAGACTATAGAAAACTTAATTGTTTATAAAAAATTAATGCAAAAGTTATTTTTTAAACTAATTGGGCGTGAAAAAAAATTGTAATAGATAGCCTCAACAGTTAATTATAAATTCGCGTGGTCATCTTTTAAAAAAAAAAATAGTTTTTGAGAAAAAAATTAAAAAATTTTTTTTGGCTAAAAAGTTTGATTGTTTATAACATTAACAATAAATTGAATTTTAACGAAATAATAATGCCAAGTCGTCAGCATCATACCCGCTACAAATTAAGACAGTTATTTCAAAAATCGGTGATTTCGTGAATTTTTGGGGGTCCCACTTGACATGGCTTCACTCAGTAGGATTGCTTCAATATGAATATAAGCATACAGTACATAAACGAATTCAGTACAGTGATTGTGTGTACAGTATAACTCTTAACACTTACTAATGGCTCAATGCACTCCACGCGAAACAAGTGTCCACATCTTTGTGTTTTGCATGCAGGTCCCTTTCGCATATGCAAAAATCATATTAAGTTATAAAGAATAAAGGCTTGGTAACTAGTTACTAATATGCAAAATTAATTGTAATAGTTACATACTTATTTAAATGTACGAATACTTATGGACCGGCAGAAATTGTCTTTCAAGTGCTTTCTGGATTGTTTTAGTCGCGTAAATGCTGTAAATGTTGAGTTTTTTTATGCCCGAGGTTTCCGTTACAGCTCCTAGTGACATTCTTAACCTTCTGCCTGTCCCCTGGGAGCTATTTCATTTTCATTCGAATTAAAAAGACGGTTGGGCGGTTTTGTGCGCTCGTCTACTTGTGTTATTTAGTGTTAATCGCGCTTACAACCCAATAACGAATCGAGAAAAACACTTTTCGGAGCTTTTTCTTTTGTGATTTATGTGTAGCATTTCTTCATGTTTTGTCAGTAAGTTATATAACCGTTTGGTTGGGGTCATCCTCACCCCAAAGGACAGCGAACGCAATTTTGAGCAAGGGACAGGTAGAAGGTTAAGGCGATGGGAATAAAATTACCGAAACTCATGTATACATGTGAGTTTCTATCCCGTTCGTACTCTTTTACCCTTTTAGTGCCGGAGGCCGATATATCGGCTCTTGCTGCACTAGCGAGAAGTGCCAGAGCCGATATATCGGCCCGCGCCTTGTAGCGCTTTACTATTCGCATTGCGGGAGAACTCTATCTCAAAATAATTTTGTAATACGTTATAAATGATCTAATTTCATTACGAGAGAATAAAAAAAAAATAGTTTTTTGTTTTAACTCTTTGTGGACGTTTATGTTATCGGAACTTTTCGGCAGCGTGTTATGTAAACAACTGTTTGAGGACTCTCGCAAAATAACGTTGCATTGCCGCAGCGAGACGTAGGATCAGTTAGTGTCTCCTCGATCGTTGTTGTGAACAGTATATTACGTCCCAGTTGCAGTTTGAAAGCGTCATTTTTTTTATTGCTGTTGTTTTCCGCTTGTGTCAAACATTGTTGTTTTTGACAAACCAACAATTAGCAATACAGGATTTCGAAAATTCTATTCATTCTCTATTTCATCCTTAGTATACTGCTTTTTGAATCATGTAAATATTGTTTCGCGTTTGTTTTTTATGAGCATTTTCCCAAACCCAATTAAAACTGTGAAATTCGGCCGGTTATTCTCGCATAGGCATAGGCTCTTTTTCGCCAGGCACTAAAAGGGTTAAAATACGGTGTCCGTTTGGCTGTCGAAACAGAACTGAGCTTTATTTTTGAATTTTTGTTAATTCTAAGGGCCAATTTCTCGGTGCGAGTTTAACTCAGTTTCTAGTTTAAACTTAGTTTAAACGCAAAGTAGAATTTTTCAGTCAAACTTGACTGAAGTTTAAACGTCCAACCCTGCACGGTTAAACTCAAGGTATATTAACAAGGCATGCTACGTATGGAGAAACGCCTGTCAATGTCTCTCTAGGCACCCGTATTCGTGAACTGATGCCTTTTTTCGTAGGAAGAAGTACTATCAGTATTGATATTGTTTGGTACAACCACCTTTTTTGTACATTTTAGAATAGCATTGAAACAAACTTATTTGATGCGTAATATAATTAATAAATCCAAAACATATGCACATTAATACACTTTTCATTGCCCCTTTATCATCCTTGCCTTGAAATCCTTGCTTTTTGAACGTTATTTAAAAATTATTCCGATTTGAGTCCTGTTTGTTTTTTAAAGTAAATAATAAAAATGCCGAAAGCCAATTGCGCTATTTGCCATACCATCTACGAAGGAAAGATGAGCATGTTTTGTGTTTCTGCGTACAAAGAGGTGGCCAGGCAGTGGAATATGGTATGTGGTGGAAGTTTAAAAAAATATTCGAAATTGTGCGAAAAGCATTTTAAATTAGCCAATTTCAAACAAGATGCTAAAGTGCGTTTGAGACTGAAGCCATATACCATTCCTTTATTGCATTTGCCTCAACCAAGTCAAGGAGCACATGTTACATCGTGAGTTATATACATTTTAATAGCAAATTGGGAGTGATTAAAGATAAAGCTTGCTGTTTACAGAGCAACTCAGAGGATTCTAACAGGTTCGGATGTTTCGGAAAAGCAATATAACAATAACGACAGAAACAACAACGACAATTTACCCACAAATAACGGAAATATTTATTTGGTATATACAAATTTTGTTTCATAGTATATTACATTGTCCGACATAACTTCGCACACATGTAAATGCCTATATATCCATCATTACACTAGTTTGAAATGTTGTTATCGTGCAAACTAGTGCTTATTTATATTCGCTCTTAACACGTGAACAGTCGGAGCCGGTCAAGTTATTAGCGAACAATTGTTTAATTCACTTAACTCGTTTTCGATTACAGCGCGAAATACTGAAATTTTAAGTTCAGCAATGAATGTGGAACCAGACACGCCATGGTTTAAATTAACAGCAAATCAACTTCAGGAAAATAACTCTGCAAATGTTGTGCAACCATCTTTTCAAGACTCTTTTCAAAATTCAACGTTAATAGACAATGACGAAAACGAACTTAACATAGACTTGACAAACGAATATGACAGTTTCCACGAGGATGGATTAGAATATTTGGCGGGATTTATTAGTCGAAAATTAAATTTAAACAGCGTTCAAACAACTGAAAGTGGGACTTGGCTAAACCAAGTATCCCAGGGTGGGAAACCAAGCCATCTGGTTTATTTTAAAACAAAATAAAGCAATTAGAAAAAATTTTTGTGGAACTAAATGAAGGCAAAATTCGGTGTATTCTAAATTTATGCGATTATATCTGCGATTCTTCGAAATTTGTTGGACTTTCTGATGGCGTTAAAAAATTGTTTTTTAAATGCCGAATGTGTTTCAGAATTAGACATTTAAACAAAAATTTTAAAGAAACTCAATTAAAAAAAGATTTTTCAATAATAAAAAAATGTAAAAAACTGTTTTATAAAAAATTACCTTCTATTTTTATTTCTATTTGATTGCATTGAATTAAAAATATAAAGTGCTGAAACAAGCATTTTTATAATAAACTTTTTGCTACACAAAATCAATTGTTAGCACATGACGTTTTTATCTCTTTTGCCTTAGGAACAAATACTGAATGTTGCAACCAAACATTTGCTCGTAAGTGAAAGTAACTCTGATTTAAAAAAAAAATTATTATTTTGAAATCTCTTCATACATAGCATAACTTGTTAATATACCTTGGGTTAAACTAAGTTTAAACTGTTTTAAAACCACGGAGCTCGAGTTCTGAAAAGAACTAGCTCTGGTTTAGATCTAAAAAAAAAACAAGAGTTTGAACAACCACGAACACAAGAATCTGTATTGGTAAAAAGTACTGAACATATGAAAGCTGAAACTGATAAACATTGTGAGAATTTCCTTTAGAAATTTGAACAATAATCGAAAAGTAAATATTTCTAAACAATGTGAGAATTCGGAATTTTATAAATAACAACATGAAATAGGGTTGCCTACTGCCGGCGCCACACTGTCAACAGCTTCTGACAGTTAATTTATTTTGGGAATTTGAAAAACCTCCTCTTGTTTTGTCCAGCTCTTGCCTGTCGTGAGCGAAATTCTATTTTGAATTTTTTTTTCGATTTTTATACTTTGCGTGCAACGTTTTCGCGCACCGGAAGTTATCAACAAATTTTGAATTGAAATCGTCTTCAATTAATTTCTTTCCATTTGGTTTGTTTTTCCTCGGCACTCACGCGGTCTGTCTTCTTGCACTCGAGCACTTGTTTTATTTTTTTTTCACAAATGCAAGAAGGCATTCGATTTTCTGAGACGAAAAATTTGGGCTCCGTTTGCTTATTTTGATTTTTTTTTAATGAAATACATTATTTGAGCGCAAAGAATTTATTTACGAATGACAATCAAATCAAAGTAGTGTTGCCACACTCAAATGACAAATATTTGCTCGAGTTAAACTAGCACCGAAAAACTGCTTTGTCGTTTAAGCTTAGTTTTAATTTAAACGAAGTTCAAGCAAACTATGTCTGCCGCTTGTTTGCTTGTGGCTGCAGGCAAGTTCCGAAAAAGTGCAGCTCTGCCTACGTCAGCGTCTGGTGTGGATGCAGGTGTTGTGCGCAGATTGCACAGCGTGGGAGTGAAGCTATGTGCAAGAATGGATTGCGCACAGTGGGTTAACTTGCAACAGTTATCTCGCTCACTCTTTCATCCCACGTACTGGGACATAACTGGTAAGCTACCCGAAACATGTACCGGAAACAGTACCGGTTACAGTATCGGAATGCCTAACGGAAGCCACAGTGCCGGTTACAGTATCGGTTACATATATTAGAATAAATAAACGTTTATTTTTTATAAAAAAATGCTTTTTTAGTAAAATTTTTTGGAACATAGATATAATACTTCTCGTTGCCTGCTTTCTCTCTGTATCTCTTTTGTTTCGTTCTATTATATGCCCTTTCAACCGCCTTTTTTAGGTCGCTTCAAACTGGCTTCTGCCTAAAGTTTAAAATATATCTGATTGAAACAAAACAAAAATTAGATATGTAATTTGGAACTATGTTAAAAATGCAAACTCACCGAATAATATATCTATCATCAACAATTTTTGCAGGGTTTTTTCCCCCCTGGGCTCCCAATTATAAAAAACTAAAACATCGTCCCCAAAAATATTTGGGTGTTTGTTTTGGGTGTTCCGTAAAATTCACAAATTCACAAGTTTTCGAAAAATTCACAATTTCAAATGACAAATGGCTGTACAAGTCCAAACTCGACAACCACGTGATATTCGGAAAGTTGTTGTTTCACTCTTGCGAAGGTATTTTGCATTTGAATGTAAAATATTGTTGTTTCACTTAGTTTTGTTCAGTGTTGATTTTTTACAATTATTTACAATTTTATAGTAAACAAGCATGAATGTAAGGAATAGAAAGATTCCGGACAAAGAAAAAATTGTCATGGCTCTTCGTTACATACATCTATACATCTTAAAATTTGCAAATTGTACGAACTGAAATCCTTCCTTCAGTTTTTTCACCATCGCACGTAACCAGCGCCAGCGCCATAGCAACACATCTATTTTATCCGAAACCAAAGTTTGTAGGTAATAAGAATGGTTACACAGTTTATTCTAAATGCAAACTAATATTTAATGATTAACTTTGGTAAATGATTTGAGAAAAAGAATGAGATTAACAACAAGTTCCGACAACTGCAATGGCTTCTGGGCAAACAATCAAACTTATCCCTAAGCAACAAATTACTGATATACAACACTATCATTGCTCCTATCTGGAGGTATGGTATTCAGATATGGGGCACGGCATGCAAAACAAACGTTGACATTGTACAGCGTACGCAATCAAAAATAATACGAAAAATAGTTGACGCTCCTTGGTACATCACAAACGACTCTTTGCATCGGGACCTTTCAATCAGCACAGTTGAAGAAACAATAAAAAAACTCAGCACGAAACATATTATTGACATGAAAAATCACGGAAACGTCGAAATACAGCATATACCCCTGATCGAAGAAAGGCGAATCCGAAGGCTTAAACGACTTACAACTTCTGACTTACCATCTAGAAATTTTTAATGAAATATGTAATGTAAACTGTATGTATGTATTGTAAACTGAAATTTAACTTACTGTTATACGCTATTGTTTTGTTAAGTTCGTAAATAATTGTATATTCTGATATTGATCTATGTACATAAATTATTTCCAAATAATGTTAGAATATTACGAGATGCCTTTTATTAGGCAGGTGTAATAAAAATGGAAGTTTAAAAAAAAAAAAAAAAAAAAAAACTTTGGTAAATGATTTGAGAAAAACGTTATTAGATTTCCTAGTGCCATATCTTCAAAAGTACGCACAGTGCTTCGAGAGTGGACAAAAATAGGGAAACAAATTATCGCGGATTTTAACAAAAGTAGTACCATGTTAAAGATAATTGTTTAATTAAGCTGGATCCGAAATATTTTTTCGAAAAATTATCGTTATTAGGAGATATAGCTTGTCAAAGTCGGATATATTTTCACAAAAATTTATGAAGGGGAAAAATGAAATTTAGGTGCTTGTATAGAAAAAATTGTAGAAAATGTAATGTTGCAGATAGGCTACCAATTTCTTTTAATATTACAACTACATTAAGGAGAGCGGAACCGCTGATCATTTTTTTTGTTTAGGTAAATCAGTTTTTTTTTACGAATTTTCAAAAATATTTTTTTTTAATCAATGAAAATAAAATAACCAAATTTAGAAAGGCAATTAAAACCGAATGGCGTGAACTGGGGTAAATCCTTTATATGACTTATTTTAAATGGACTTTCTTCTCTTAAGTCTATAAAAAAAATTCTGCGTCTTTTTGCGCCTTTGGAAAATATTTGATTTTTTCGAAACCTCTAAGTGGATTTTTTACAGAAATCCCTTAATAAGGCAGTAGAGCTATAAAGAATGGGCATATTTTGAATTGAATACATGTTTGCAGGGTCGCAGCTAGGAGGAGGGTTAGGCGGTGCTGACCCCCCGAAATGTTAGAACATTCTTCTTCTTTTTACTTTAATTGTCAAAAACAACATGCCTAGTACTGTCCACAAAGTATTAATCCATGGATGTCAGGTCATACAATTTTTTGATTTACCGATAGGTAAGAGTTAAATTAGAGAAACATTTTATTAAGACATTAATAACAACTTTAATTCAACAAGGTTGCTTTTCCGAGGAGGCTTTGGAGGCGAGCCACAATAATATTCGGCACTTTTGTTTAAGCCATACAAGAAAAACTTCACGCGAAGAAACGAATAAAGATTTAATGGCTTATCTCATTACGTGTTCCGATTTGCGCATATCTCTAAAGAGAACTACAAAATCTAATAGCAATACCATTAGAAACAATAATATTGATTTATATATTTTTAAGAAAAAAGAGACTGAAGACGATATACAAATTTGTGAAACGTTTGCAGACAATTCCACAGATTTGCAATACGAAAATGAATAAAAATAAATCAAGAATAAATCAGTAGTAATTTAAATTCAAATACACTTTTATGAAACAAACAGTAAGTACGCATAATCTGAAACAAAATTTGACAACAGCTCGATATTTTAGCAAATTTCTTAGAATTCTGCATGTTTTCAATGAAGTTTAAATGTAAGTTTGCTTCAAATTTAGAACAATTATATTTTCCTAAAATTAAAGAAAAAAATTTTTAATTTTTTTTACAAAAAAAAGATTTAAAAAAAAGCTATAACATATGTTATATACAAAATGTAACTTCATTTTTGAGCTTAGTAGACCCAAATTACTATATGTGTGAAATTTCATTCAAATCTAACAACTCCTTCTATTTTTGCCACAATTTTGTATGGAGTCGAAGCACTGTGGTACGGTGGGATATTTATCTAGAAATAGAACGAGCAAAACAAATAAAACAGGATGCGGTTCACCAGAGAAAGGAGGAAAGATTAGCCAAAAAGGGTTTGAAGAAGAGCAAGCAGAAGTCCAAGGCCAAGAAATGATTACACAGCACAACAAAAAAACACTTTTTTTCTGTTGCATGGACTTTTTCTACTGTTTATTACTAATTTGGGTGCGCTGATTTCGAATCTATCCTCAGATTTTTTCTAGCAGCTCTAGTTTGTGAGATATAGGTACCGTGTCATTTTTTCAGTTTTTCCTCTACTTTTCCCATATTTTTAATTGTAATTTCTAAACCAAAAAACCGACAGACATGATTTTCACCTTATCGCGTTAACAACACCGCACGGCTTCTTTTCCGATGCAACTTATTTTTATAAGTTTTAAAATGCCGCGGTAATTGGACCTCAAAGTCGGAAAATATGGAATTTTAAGGCGTTTTTTCTGATGGCGAAAATTGTGCAGATGTTTCATAAATCAAGTTACGAAGTATATGAATATCTTAAGAAGAAACATCAAGCAATACAACACAGCCAAGTTATTTGGCGGAATACACATTCGCATCGAAATAATAGCAAAAATGTACCATAGTCATTTTCATCAAAATGTATGAAATTTCCTTAAAAAATTAAAGGCCTCAAAATATGCTCTTTTATATATTACACTAGCTGGGCCCTGCGGCTTTGCACGCAACCTCTCCTGTTTCCCCCGATACGAATTCTTAACCCATTATTGAGCCCATCAGATTTTGATTTAAAAAAAAACATGTGTCTATCTTTGATTTCGACTGTTTTAACAATTTTGAAGTCAGAAGGCCCTTTAAATCATATGTTTTCACATTTACTCCAAACGAATTCTTAACCCTTGGTTTACCATGGTAGATTCAGATTTTCAAAAAAATTAAAAGCACGTTTTATTATTTCCCGAATGAACTGCTTTTGATAACTTTGAAGTCGGAACGCCCAATAAATCTTGTTTCTCCATACAAATTGTTAACCCATTGTTGACCCCGTTAGATTTTGATTTTCAAGAAAGTGAAAAACACGTGTCAGATTATTTCTCACAAAGAGTACTTTCCCCAAGTTTGATGTCAAGTCTAATTCATATTTTTCATTTCACAGTTTCTCCATACATACTTTTAACGTTGATCCAGTTAGATTTAGATTTTGAAAATAATGAGAAACACGTGTCTAATTATATCTATTTCAATTATTTTTACAATTGTTGAAGTCAATAGGCCCATCGGTTCGTGTTGTTTGTTTCGGAGTCTTTCCGCAAATAAACCTTAACCCATTGTTGGGCCAGTTAAATTTTGATTTTCGAAAAATTATAAAATACGTGTCGAATAAGTTTTGATCTAACCCACCCTATTCTCCCTGTCGAAGGACACGACCAAATCGTTAGTTTGTACCGAGTTTCACTGATGTGAACGCTATAGTTCGAAAGTTACACCCGAATTTAAAAACTGCCACGCCCCTTGTCCAACGCTTATTAAATTTTACCGGTCGAACAACATGTTTACGCCATGACACTATACCAAATTTCAATGCTATACGACTTATGATTCCGAAGATATTCCGTATTAAAAAGTTGGCTTGTATGGGCGGTGCCACGCCCCCTTGTCAAAAACCCACCTTATTCTCCCTGTCGAAGGACACGACCAAATCGTTAGTTTGTACCGAGTTTCACTGATGTGAACGCTATAGTTCGAAAGTTACACCGGAATTTAAAAAGTGCCACGCCCATTGTCCAAAGCCCATTAAATTTTACCGGTCGAACAACATGTTTACGCCATGACACTGTACCAAATTTCAATGCTATACGACTTATAATTCTGAAGATATTCAATATTAAAGAATTGAGTTGTATGGGCGGTGCCACGCCCCCTTGAATAATGCCACGCCCCTTATGCTAAGAACCTTCCACACGGTGCCCGTAAACACACACGTAATATTTTATTTAAATAGGTCTGGTGGTTTGGGAGTCTATAGAACACATACGGAATTTATTTGATTTTTATATACTTGTATATAGATTTCTAGTCTGAAATTGCTCGAAACAAAAAAAATTAAAAACTTTGCATATTTTGAGGCTCCAAATTTGTTAAGGAAATTTCATGCATTTTGATGAAAATGACTATGGTACATTTTTGCTATTATTTCGATGCGAATGTGTATTCCGCCAAATAACTTGGCTGTTTTGTATTGCTTGATGTTTCTTCTTAAGATATTCATATACTTCGTAATTTGATTTATGAAACATCTGTACAATTTTCGCCATCAGAAAAAACGCCTTGAAATTCAATATTTTCCTACTTTGAAACCTTATTACAACGCCAATTTAGAACGCATAAAATTGATTAAAATTAATGCCAAAAAAGATGGCGTGGGATGTTGTAAGTGCAACGATATAAAAATCATGTCGATAGGATTACACTGATCAACAGTAAAATGGCTTTTCTGGGTTTGACATCAGTTCTAGGGTAATTAGGTAGCGCTGATTTCGAATCCGCAAACCGTTTTTAAAACTTAGTTTCCGTTTTCGCAAAAAATGGGCGTGTTACTTTTTCGGATTTTCCCTGACTTTTTTCACGTTTGGGATTGTAATTTCTAAACCAATAAACCGGTTGACATGATTTTCACTTTGTAGCATTTACAACACCTCACGGCTTCTTTTCCAATGTAATTTATTTTTATAAGTTTTAAAAATCGGCGGCAATTGGACCTCAAAGTCGGAAAATATGGAATTTCATGGCGTTTTATTTAATTTTGAAAAACATGCACATTTTTCGTAAATCTGTTGCAAAAGTCGAAATTTGTTGCCCTGTGTTATCGGTCCGGAAATTACAGTAAAAAATGTGAAAAAAGTCGAGGAAAATTCGTAAAAGTGACACGCCCATTTTTTGCGAAAACTAGAGCTGTTACATAAAAACGGAGTATGGTTTTGAAATCAGTGTGGAAAAACGATTCAGATTCATGTAAAAAACTCCATGTAACAGACATGCTGTTGTGCAGTGTTAGCATACACTGAAAACTTCAAAAATTTCAAACTTCAAATGATGCTACACATATTGTGTAGCAAGGCGAATTCATACAGGTGACTTTGTTGAATCAGCTGATTTGTTTTTTTTTATGTTGGAAAAGGTCTAGATTGTCAAAATGGTTTGTTTACATTTGCGACAACTGGTAAATTCAAAAACAAATTTAAAATCTAATTCAAACCGGAATTTCAAAATAAAACGAAAATATGGGAAAGTGCACAATTTGCATAAAAAAAATGTGCGGCAATGGGCCATTTTTTAAAGTCCCTTTGGACGAAGTGTTTGGGTTGAAAGTTGCAATATAGACTTTCAACCGAACGCTTTGGTTTGTGCGGACCATTTTCTGCAAACGCAGTTAATACGGGGAGCACAAAGAACCCACCTAATGCCAAACGCTAAATACAGCAACTGAGTAAGTATAACGTAATAGCCTACAGAAGAAGTGCTTCACGAATAATTTATTCATGAGGGCATAAACTGTGCGGTATCGGAGGTACGTGAAAATGATTACAACCAATTCTGTCAACCAAACTTCTTGGACGATGAGCCCATGGAGTATGTATATCAGAAAATTATGCTTATATGTATCTTTTAATACTATGAATTTATTTAGGGTGGCTTCGAAGTCCCTTCAGGAAGTCCCGAAATACAAAGATTGCCTCACGCAAACTGAGTAAGCAACTTAAGTTTCAGTTCATTAACTAAATGTACATAGGTATATGTATGTCTGCAGTACTTTAGTGCAGGAATGCTTGGCTGATTTGGAAATTCGTGATTTAAAGAAACAAATAAAGAAGCTAAAAGAAAAAAATGAGCGTTTGAACCTTCAAATTGAAGAATCAAACGCCGTTTTGAAGAACGTGCGCAATCTATTCACTGAGGGCACATTAGTAAAATGATGCTGCTTAAAACATTTTTATAAAAATATTCAGTTATTTTATTACAGCTTAATTGTAGAGCGAAATATTAGATGGCAAAGGACCGATATAGCGAAAGCCATACAAGGTGCAACCCAAAGTAAACAGGACTTTTATAAAATAAAGAAAACGGATGATTATTTTTGTATAATTCTTTTTATTTATTCAAAATACTCTCCTTCTGCTTCGATACAACGTTTTGCACGGTCCAAAAGCATTTGGAATGAGTGTTTTAGGTCATCGGCCGGCATCGCCTTCAGAATGTTGGTACAAGCCTTTTGGATGTCCTCAACGTCCTTATAACGGTTTCCTTTCATCGGCAAATGCAACTGACCGAATAAGTAGAAGTCACAGGGAGCCATATCAGGCGAATACGGTGAATGATTGATGGTAAAAATGCGATTTTTGGTCAAATAATCGGTCGTAACTAGGGCTCTGTGAGCCGGTGCATTATCATGCAATAAACGCCAACTTCCTTCCTCGCGATATTCTGGCCGAATACGACGAATGCGATGCACCAAACGCTTCAAAACTTCAACATAAAACAAAGCGTTAATTGTTTTTCCCGGTGGAACAAACTCTCGATGAATTATTCCCTTTGAATCGTAGAAACAAATGAGATGAGTTTTGATTTTTGACTTCTCACGGCGGGTTTTTTTCGGATTTGGCTCATCTGGGTGCTTCCATTCGGCACTTTGACGCTTTGTTTCGGGATCATATTGAAAGCACCACGTTTCGTCACCGGTTACGATGTTGAACAAGAAATTTGGATCACGTCTGGCTTCCCGAACGATGTCTTTTGCGTGCTCAATTCTCTGCGCTTTTTGGTCGTCGGTTAAAGTGTGCGGAATGAAGCGAGAACACATTTACGGAGACCCAAATGTTCGGTTAAAATGCGATCAATTGATGTTTTGGAGATGTTCAATTCCATTTCCATCAATTCCAATGATGATTTTGGCTGCATTTTGATAAAATCACGCACAGTTTTGATGGCATCGTCAGTAATCACAAATTTCGACTGGCCGACGTGTTCGTCGTCATTCAAGTCTTCACGACCATTCTTGAATCGATTCAACCACTCATTAACACGGCCACGGGATAAACAATCATCACCATAAACTTGCTTTAACAATTTAAACGTTTCGGTAAAAGTTTTACCAAGTTTAAAACAGAACTTAATATTAGCTCTTTGTTCGATCGACATTCTCGTACCAAAGTTAAAAACATACTGCCACATTGAGCGGGATATTTCGGCGTCTACTAGACCAAATGTCATGAAATTTAGATAGTATGTGAATGAAAGATGTACCTTTCCAACGCATGTCCTCAGACATAGATGGCGCCACCAGAAACGTCCCTATTGCAAAAGTCCTGTTTACTTTGGGACGCACCTTGTATGTCTGCATGCGGCCGGTCCACGCGCGTACAATCATTTGCACCATAACGGATTTCCGCTTCCGCATGTTAGTACTCTGCAGCGTTGGTCCCGCATGGTGGATATTCACGAGGGTATTCTTAAAGCAGCAATTGACTTAATGAGGCAAGACAATGACTTATCGAATGATGAGAAAGTGTGCGTTCTCTCATTTGATGAAATGAAGGTGGCAGAGGCTTATGAATACGACGAAGTGGTAGATTGCGTAGTCAAGCCAACCAATTATGTGCAAGTTGCTATGGCACGTGGATTAAAGGAGTCCTGGAAGCAGCCAGAGGCTGATTGCGCACAGTACTGAAGTCGACCTTCCGGAAAATGTGAAACGCTTCGTTTTCAAGTGCTGAATACACTTCCGAGTGCGCCATTTGAATAAACGTCTCAAGATAAAGAGAGCGAGGCAACGAGTTATGGGCAGCAGAAAAAGTATTAGAATGAATCTCTAAACAATGCCTCTGTCACACAATGGCCATCACCGCTCTAAGCGCCACTGTCCAACAGTGCCGCTGCTACAAAATTGGGTAAAATCGGGCAAAATCTAATAAATTGGACAAACTTCAAACAAGACAAAGAATTTTGCTTTATTTCTGTAAATTTGCTGTGAATCTATTTCACATCAGCTGATTTTGACAGTCTAAACCCAGAAAACAAAATTCATTTAAATTTTGTTGTTATCCTTACGCTATCACCTCGCAAAGTTTTTAATTTTTTTATTTCGAGCAATTCAAAATCTTTTTGTTTTTTGCTTGTATTTCAGACTATAAATGGAACATAAAAAGAGCATATTTTGAAGCCCCTAATTTTTTAAGGAAAAGGTATGAAAAGTGATGAAAATGACTATGGTACATTTTTGCTATTATTTCGATGCGAATGTGTATTCCGCCAAATAATTTGGCTTTGTTGCATTGCTTGATGTGTCGGCTTTCATTATACACCTAACTCGTTAATTGATTTACAAAAAATTTGTATGTTTTTGACCATCAAAGAAAACGCCTTAAAATTCCATATTTTCCGACTCTGAGGTCCAATTACCGCGGAATTTTAAAACTTATAAAAATAAATTGCATCGAACAAGAAGCCGTGCGATGTTGTTACGATATATCGTACAACTTTTTTAAAGACTCGGGAAAAATATGTAGATGCAAAAAATGTTAAAATTATTAAGTTTTATAACTAAACTAACATTTCAAATTTGAAATTATTTGGCTTTTTGCTACCCAAAGGTATTTTATATTTAAAAATTTCTTCGCGGAAGCACCGTCACTTGCTGGTTTTTCAAATTCTTGCAAAAAGCTGCTTACAAAACTCACTCATACTGTGTAGCCACGGCTATTATGATTTATATTTTTAAACAGAATAATACATCACAGCCTACTTAATGACAATTAAAAAACCGTTTCATGACATGATGAAATAAACAAGGTAAGCAAGTTTTGACAGCTGATTTTTTACGCTCCCTCAGTTGAACAGCTGCATTCAAAAAGTATGAAAAATGGGACAAAATTAGGTCTTCCACTAGATGGCGCTAACAATAGTAGCAGAATTCGTAACCGATTTGATACGTTAGTAAATATTTAACAATAAATAAGTAAATAATAATATTTTAAATGACATTTTAAATCAATTATCAACATTAATATTTTAAACTAAACAATCTGAATACCGTAAACATTTGTTGCAGATGGTGGATTCAATACTATTTTATCTGTTAAATAAGAAGGTCCTCTTTAAGACATAATGCCAATTAGCTAAAGATAGTGGAGTAAGATTTTGCATGTATAACTTTTTCAATTTTCTTAAAAGCAACATAACATAAAAAAAACCATAACATAAGAAGAACCGTGTTTGCGCATGATGCAAAATTTCGATGGATTTTGTTTTTTTTTTAGTAGGGGAAAGCATCGAAAGCCGTGTGCGAGACTTTAACACGCTAAAACCCCTGTATTCACTGTCCATGAAACCCTCCTCATGAGAACACCGTAAATTATTTCTTCAGGAGGAGGACGGATAAAATATTAGCGTAAAGCTACGTCTGAGCCTAAGAGTCGCCTCTCATGGGACCAATGCAGTTTACTGCCTGGTCGTTGCATCCTTCGAAATTGCCCTTCCGTAAAGACAGAAGCAACGCATTTCTTTAATGCGCCAAGTTCAGCAACTTGTACTCTTAACTTGGCGTTCTCAGTCTCAAGAGATTTCAACTGCTTTCGAAGCTGCGCATTTTCCCGTTCCAGTGTTGACTCAGAGTAAGCACTGTAAGAACGAGCATTATGGTTTTTCATAGCAATGAAAATTATTTTAAATATACATACTTCGTTTGTGTGGAGACGTCTTGTGTGCAGGAGGATTCGCCCCAAGACAGTAAATACTCTGCTGCCATTGGAACAGCATCCTTCGCCAATAGCCGCCTCTTCGAGTCAGTTTCGAAATCCCTGGGTGAAAAATGCAGAGCGCATACTTTTGAAGTAGCGCTCAATTCTTCACCACAGGCCTCGCTCCACTTTCTTTGTTCTATTTCACTGGCCGGGACATGGTATAAAGCTATACCACTTTTTGTCCACGTTTTCTTGCACAAAAAGCAACTTGCCTTGGGCATGATTGCAAAATACAACGAAATTACACAGTTTTATTTCAAACATAAAATTGAAATATAACTGTCAATACTTCAAATAAGTGTTCAGTGTTAAATTTATATTTATTAATGAAAAATAATAAAAGTAGTCACTAGTTTTTTTGGTTTACTTAGAAATAAAATGTACTTTTTAAAAGAAGCAACATTGTTATTTCGGGGAGCATTTTCCTCAAAATACGCTTTGACAACCGAGAACTTACACCACCTTGTTTATTGCATCATGGTTTCATGATAAAAAATTTACAGGTAGTTTCAATGCGACAGATCAAAATAAAATTGACAATTGGAAAAAATATTTGTTTATAAATTTTGTACTACTATTTTAATTTTTGCTAAAGAGCTGCAATTTCGCACAATTAGTTTATGTAGTATATCATTCAATTTCTGCATTTCTTACTTTTTTTGCACCCTAAAAATTTTATTTTTATTTGTCAAAAAAGCAAATGACTTAATTTTGCTCGATTGAATCTACTTGGATATTTTTGTATCATGAGCCGTTTCATAAAAAGTGCGTTCGCTATCGAATAAAAAATCTTCGAAAAAATTTTAATTGTACGATTTTTGCTATTATTTCAATGAGAATGGGAATCATACCAAATAAGTTGGCTGTGTTGTATTACTTGATGTGCTCTATGACTAGGCTTGCCACCTTTTTAAAATGGCTGTGGAGGACACCAAAAAATACTATAAACAATCATACATTTTTAGTTTTCAGAGTGCGAGTGTACACGTATTTGAACTCTCATATACATACATATCTGTGGTATTTTTACAAAACAACTTGTCTAATTTTCAAATTGTTCAGGAGAGCGAAAATACTGATAAGGTGCAGAGCAAATCTCATACAAAACTCGAGAAAAGTTTTATTTATTTATTTGAAATGCTATACATCATATCTCTGTAACTAAATTTATTTTATTTATTTTAACAACAAGTCGATTACACCAAAAGAAGCGTGTCTTTATGATTAAAAAACTGGAAAATTTCACTATTTCGACATAAGTTGTTTTGTCAAAATGCCACAGATATACATATAATACATATGTTTACGGAAAAAGCTCCCAAAAATTTTAACATTTAAACATAAAGATAACAAAACAAGTAAGCATAAAAACATAAATACGAAAACAATTAAAAAATTTAAGGAATAAATTCATTTACATAAATACATCCCGCCGTGGCTCAGTTGGTTAGTGCGTTGGACCGCGAGTCGAAGGCAGCAACCTCAGGTTCAAATACTGCCTGTACTTACTTACTTACTTACTTAACTGGCCATAACAACCCGCTATCGGGTTACGGCCTGCCGCAAAACTTCTTTCCAGGCGCCTCTGCTTTGCGCGCGCCTTCTCCAGTTGGTCACACCAAGTGATGACAGGGCCTCTTCAACTTGGTCCTTCCACCGGAGACACGGCCTCCCTCTTCGCCGTCGACCTCCAACCATCGCATCGAACACCTTTTTCGCCGGAGCTTCGTCGTCCATACGGCAGACATGACCGAGCCAGCGTAGCCGCTGGATGTTAATTCGCTGCGCTACGTCAATGTACAGCTCATACAGCTCGTTATTGGTTCGTATACGATAGTCGTCACCAACACCTACAGGGCCGAAGATTTTGCGAAGTACCTTCCTGCTGTACTGCCTGTAATAACACCTAAAAACAAAACGGGAAAACTCGTTTTCTCTTTCGGTGGCTGTCCTCTCAGCTGGAAATGGCAAACCTCTGAGAGTAAAAATTGCTTATGAAAAAAAGCTCCCAACCTGCCGTTCGGAACCTGCATAAAACTGTAGGTCCCTCCACCCGCGTACAAATTCACACGCACAACACGGGTGGTTGCGGGAAGCTAGGCCTTAGTCTCGCGTAAGCGGGCTGTCGTGCCAGTCAATTATTATAAATTATTATTAAATACATATATGTGCTTTTCAAAGACTATTTGCTTTTAAATAAATATTTGTCATTGATTTTTGCTGCTTTAATCAGACTTATATTGCATTTAATGATATCATAAAATTAAAAATAATGAGATCAATTAATAATGAGATCAAAACAAAAAATATCGAATTTTTATCGAAATAAATATCAATAAGTTAAGGCTGCTTTTATACGAAACATTGTTAATTTCAACTCAGATTATTATGATGCATTTCGTGTTTGCTACCAAAGGAAATAGTAAAATCGGCATGTTTCGTGTTCGTGGAGGACATTTTGCCCTCTTTGGAGGACGGAGGACATTTGTGTAATTTGGAGGACTGTCCTCCACAATGGAGGACGGGTGGCAAGCCTATCTATGACGTTCAAGTCCGGCGATTTGGCGGGGGTTTGCAACAGTTTGGGGCAGTTGTGGTTTAGCCAGAGCCTTGTAACTTCCGAAGGGTGCTTGGGGTCGTTATCCTGGTAAAACGCGAAATTTCTTATTAGGCCCATTTTCTCTGCACTTTACTTAACATTTGCTTTCAAAATGTTAAGGTTCAAATTCCAAACGCCCAACATACGTTCGTCCATCCGAACCAAACAGATTGAATTTGCATCCGTCTGTGAAAATGACCTTTAAATTAAGAAATTTGATTAGATCTATTTCGCAATATTTGCAAAAAACGCAAACTTACCGTCTTCCAAAAATCACTCGGTTTGAGTAGGTATTCTTTGGCGAACGTTAGCCGGTTTGTCTTATTCTTCTGGCTAATAAATGGCTTTTTTCGGGCAGCAAGACCATAGAAATCGTTACTACGTAATACTTTTTTTATAGTTTCGGCACAAACTCTCTTGCCAAGGTTTTCCTTTGCAAAATTTCTTAACTCTGGTGCACTAACAAAAGGATTTTTTTTAATTTCCTTCGTAATTGCTCTTTCGTCGTGTTCATTGAGGATATTTCCCTGCCCTTCTCTACTTTTTATTTTTAAGGCGGAATTCTTGGACATATCGCTTTATTACGTCATGGATCGTAGAGCGCTTTCCTCCAATAATTTACAGCTCATCGGTCCTCATATAAAGCATCCTACAAATTGGTAAGTCAGTAATTGCATTGCATCCGATAGCTGTTCCTTACTAGATTCTTTCAGGAACAATGCGTTATCAGAGGAGCGAATGCTTTTAATTACTTTGCGCTTGTATGCAACTGGCGCCATGTTACGAACAATTGGAGACTTGTATGGAGTATCACTAGGAACTGTTTCAAAAATAATAACTGTGGTATCTCATTACATTGCGATGTTAAAGGACAGATTCATACGATTACCAAGTAACGAAGCTGAACGCTGCACAAATTATAAAGACTTCTATAACATAGCAAAATTCCCAAAAGTAATTGCAGCACTGGATTGTACGCATGGTGGAATTATACAGGTGAAGTAACCTGATGACAGTTTTTTTGATTATGACAGTTCATGCTGCCTTGTAGAAACAATGTTGTTTCTTTGCAAAAGTACGATTTTTGTTCTAAGAAAAAAAAAAAACGTATCGAAGAATACTACTTTATTTCATAAACATAAAGAGATCAACACCGTTGATATAACATGTTTACGGTTACATTTAAAATATATTTGAACCGTGCGCAGCTGAACTTTTTCAACTTTTACAATATTTTTACTTTGAGTTTGATTATTTCAATTTGAATATTTTAACTATGCCGAAATCGAGCTGCAGTTTGTGCCACCGCACTTGGACGGAGGAAAAGGTACCCCTTTTCCACGTACCGCAGCAATCAATTGCGTTATGGAGCGAGTCATGTGGAGTGCACTTCACTTCGAGCTCAAGAGTGTGTGCGCTGCACTTCGCCCCTAACGACTTTACGACGACTGATCCAACCGAGAAGAGACGCCGTCTAGCAAAAGACGCTGTCCCAATGGCAGTAGAATTCCTTACTACTTGGGACGAGCGTACTGAAGCTTGCACGCAAGACGTCTCAACGCAAACCAAGTGAATACGACAAAAACGCGTAATGTAGTGTTTTTTATTTATATATTATTATTGTAGTCCACACAATGAAAGTGAGCTGCAGTCAGAAAACAGACAATTGCGCAAAACAATCAAGGTGCTGCAGTCACAAAACGCGAAGCTGACAGCGCAAGTTGAAGAACTTAGCTCGCTTCGGAAGTCTCTCACTACTATTTTTACTGAAGGCCAAATCAAGAAACTTGTGCGGCCCTCAACCAAAATGCACTGGGCGCACGAAGACGTTTCTTGGGCTATTACGCTGCACTCAGCTGGTCCCAGGGCGTATAATCATTTATACCGTAAAGGATTTCCCCTGCCATGTGAATCGACGATCACAAAATGGGCACAGAAACTTCAGTGTAGAGAGGGAATCCTGCATTTCATCATTCGTGCAATGCAAGCAAGCAATAAAGATGCGCCACTGATCGACCGGATGTGTGTGCTTGCTTTTGACGAGATGAAAGTGGCGTCCGTGTACGAACACGACCCGCTAACGGACAGCGTCAAAAAGCCAAGCAGTTATGTGCAAGTGGTCATAGCTCGAGGAATAAAAAAGTCTTGGAAGCAGCCAGTATTTTATGACTTCGACTGCAAGATGACGAAAGCAATTCTGGACGCTTTAATCCTCGAGCTTAACGAAGCAGGCTACCCGGTGGTTGCGATTGTTTCAGACATGGGGGGAAGCAATCAAGCTTTATGGAAGGAACTGGACATATCGACGGGTATGGCTTTCAACCTTTAACTCATTTATCTTCTTGAACAACCTTTCTTCCTTCCCACCTAATAAAGAAAAAACGTGGTTTCGGAACCCATCAAACAACGACGACAAAGTCTTCGTCTTCGCGGATGCGCCGCATCTTTTAAAACTCTTCCGAAATCACTTCCTCGATAGTGGTCTTGTTGTTGATGGAAAAGTCATTACCGTTCAAACCATTAAGGCGGTAATGAACTATTCATCAATATCTGACGTGTCAATAACACACAAGCTAACGGAAGAGCACTTGACAGCTCACCATTCAGGCCGGCAAAAGGTGAAGCTGGCAGCGCAACTCTTTTCGCATAGCACTGCGAGCGCTATACTTCATTGTTATGCGACTGGCTTGCCTTTATACAACCCCTGCGAGACAGCTCAATTAATTGAGCTGGTAAATAACTGGTTCGACGTCTTCAACAGCAAGCTCTTTTGCGGTCAGAACCCTTTGCAGAAACCATTTGGCCAGGACTTAGAGGTTCAGTTGAACGTGCTAGCGGAAATGACAAAGCTCAACCAACAACCGATAGTGCCTAACCGAAGGGCGCTATTACCATTCCAGAAAGGAATTTTAATGAGCATCAAGTCATTGAGACAGCTATATGAGCATCTTCACGACAAGTACGGCCTAGCGTACTTGGTAACATATCGCCTAAATCAAGACATTGTGGAGCACTTCTTCGGAGCCATGCGATCGAAGGGCGGCCTTTACGATAATCCAAGTCCTATGCATTTCAAGTACAGACTTCGAAAATACTTGTTAGGTATGTAAACAAGATAACATATAAACGTATCTTGGTATTTACGTATTTTCTTATAAATAGCGCGGAACACGGAAATTTTGAACACGTCAGGGAATGTCCAAGGTGATGACACCGAGTGGCTGCAGTTGGAGGAAATTGAAGGCGATTCCCTCCAAGACTATTTAACCGAAACGGACAATGCTATTGTGGACATTTCCCCGGAGGACTTGGATTATAGCAATGAAGAACAACTTGGCTCCTTACATGAAGACGCATTAGAATATGTAGCCGGCTACATAATACGTAAGTTGAAGCTTTTGGAACACGAGTCAATTGAGCCAACATATACCTGGGTGACAGCGTTGTCGAGGGGAGGACTCAAAAAACCAAGTAGCGAGTTCTTGCAAAAAGTAAAGGCTCTCGAAATTGACTTCCTCAAACTCAACGGGGATACAATTATGGCTGGTGAGTGCTTTATGAACAAATTGCGGGAACTAAGCGCAGCGGTCAATTTACCAAATGACGTCAAGAAGCTGTTCTTCAAGTGCCGCATGCACTTTCGTATTAAGCATCTCAATAAGATGCTTAAAGAACGAACGACAAAAAAACGAACTAAAACAGCAGCCACCACAACCACGAGACGATGATAGCAGCGCACCACTACAGCAACAACAGCAATAACGGGGAAGGTGGGGGGTGGTTTTTAGTCGGTAGAAATCCGGCATGCCGAGGAATTGGTGTCCCGGTATCTTTCGAAGATTTTCCACCTCCGTCAGAAAACAAAAAAAAAAAAACCCAATAACAACATCCTGCAAGAATCTTAACACGAAGCCAAGTCGACAATTAAGGAAAAGTAGAGAAAAAACTCATGGACACAGCCAAAAGCGTGAAATACACTCCGTGGTCGTTTTAATATTATGCTCATTTGCTGAGCATGCTTATGAATTTCAGAACTATTTGAAATAATTATTTGAAATTATTATTAGCGCCATCTAGTGGAAAAGGCCGAATTATTTCCCTTTTCTTGCTACCTTTTAATGCAACTTTCAAATAAGGCAGTGTCAAATACAAACTGTCAATTATTACTCCACCTGTATAATTCCACCATGGATTGTACCACAGAATAAACAGTATACAGAAGGCGCATCTGAAATAATTATGCGATTTCATTTCGGACGCGGGCGGGAGCAGCAAAGATGAGGAAAATGTATATGGAACCGAGGAACTTCGGCTATTCGAAGATATTCGCGATGACTTCGGCACACTTCTTAATTCGAAGTCAGCTTTCATAATTTGCTTTATGTTGATGTGGTCAGTCGTTCGCATAATTGTGTGCGCTGACAGCGATCGCTGGCGCTGACTTCACATGCTTGGCTTTACTCGGGCACTTTGATATGGTGGTTGTTTTGGCAAAGCGTTCGCCAGTCACTTTTTCTTATGCAAATTTTGTCCTGATCATAAAAACACAATTTTGGATTTTATGATCTTAGTTCTTCTCAGGAAGCATTGTTCATGGGCCTTAGAAAAGAAAAATGTAACTAAACCCCGAAAACTTAAAATCCTAAAATCGTAATAAACTCTGGTTATTTTGACCAAACTTATTCCCACAATTGGCGGTTTTTTAATCGTAGTATTGTGAGTCCTTACAGAAATCAGCCAAAGCAAAAATTTATTCTAACTTCAGTTGTTAGCCAGCGACAACAACAACCACAGGCTGTAGCCTTTCCTCATCTAATCTAAACTCATAATCTTATTTATATTAGATTACTTTTTAATAATTTTGCTTGGAAAAAATTTCATTTGGCTAAAAGAACACATTGCAAGTAAAACGAAAAATAAGAATAAAATAAAAATACTAAAAAACTCATAAAAATACTAAATGATATAAACTTTAAGAAAATAAAAGGAATAAATAATGAAGAAAAAGTTATAAATACCAACTAAATAAGAATAATAACAATAAAGAACAATAATTAATAATTAATAATAATAATAAATACCAATAATTAAATTGATTTTTTGTTTTGTTAATTTAATTAACAAAAAATTTCAATTTGTAAGCTATTCTCAATAGCATTTATACTTTTGACAATTTATCAATTAAAGAGCTTTTACTTTTAGAAATAGAATGCCAATTCTTGACAAATAGTAAGAACTTGACAAATAGTCAATATGGTGAATTTATTAAGAATTGGGCTGTTAATACATGAATTTGAAAAATTTATCGGTATGAATTTTATTAGGCCAGAAGGCAACGTAGCCAACATGAATGCCAACATTGCACAGCAGAAATTCATGGTTTTGTTTTTGTATCAATAAAGAACGCACACTCTACTGTACGCCTTTGCGAATTCACATGGTTCATTATTCATAGCAGTACCGAAAGTCATGGAAATTCAATTTGCTTTTCATCTTGTGCAGTTGCTCGTATTGTTTTCAATCGCCTCAGCGCATACACAGCAACACGCACGTTTATTTTCACACGGACACACACCCTTGCATATTCGAATTTGCAAACGGTACGCCGCGGCGCGCCGTCTCGTGCAAATCAGCACAGCACAGCTCGCAATTGATGTTCCTTGTCGAACACCCCAACA
Source organism: Melieria crassipennis (assembly GCA_963668005.1). Taxonomy (NCBI): domain Eukaryota; kingdom Metazoa; phylum Arthropoda; class Insecta; order Diptera; family Ulidiidae; genus Melieria; species Melieria crassipennis. The sequence continues at coordinate 29,794,370 of OY764963.1, read as the reverse complement.
GAGAATGAAGGTGATCTTCGAAAATTTAAGTTTGCTGAAGCCAGCGACAAAACTTCGTATAGCCGAAGTACTACTGTGCCTCGTCCCCTTTACTCCTTCCCACCGCATCCACAAACGGGCCGTACCGCTGAAACCCGCAAAGAAAATTTTCTTTACACCAGATGCGCATTCTGTATATTGTTTGTTCTGTGATTGTACGCACATTAGAATAATTTCACCAGGTACTGAAATTCAACTACTTTCATGTGGTGTTTACTTTTGATATAATCGCATTTCTAACTTTAATCTTTCATTTCAGGTGGAGATAACGCTGAGCTATATCGCAATCGAAAAGGATTTTTTCGATAAATGTACAGATGTATGTGCGATGCAAACCTGAAGATTTTAAATATAGTTGCTCGTTGGCCAGGATCTGCGCACGACTCGAATATCCTCAGGAATTCCAAGGTTTACTCTCGATTTGAAATTGGCGAATTAGGCGATATCATTGTATTAGCGGACAGTGGATATCCAAATAAACAATTCCTTTTGACTCCTTTGACAAACGTCAGAAGCCCAGAGGAAAATCTTTACAACGAATCACTAATATGACTCACTCTTTGTTGTGTCGAAAGGAGCTATGGTGTTTGGAAGAGGCGGTTTCCCATTTTGTCATTAGGGATAGGTTTAAATTATAAAAAAACTTCAAAGCATAATTGTTGCCACTGCTGAGTTGCATAATATTTGTTGTATGAATAATGAAACGGAATTGACAAGCCTACCTACCAATGTTTCGGAAGGTAGGCTGGGTTCGTTATTTCTGTGCCAAATAATAGAACTGGAGGAAATTCAAATATCAATAACAGAACGAGATCAGCTTTAATCAGTCAATATTTCAAAAATCTATTATAATTTCACAGCTACGAACAAATACATATATTAGTAATACAAATGTAAACAACAAATAACTTAACTTTTATTTAACTGTTTACTCAAAATTTCATTTTTCTGTCGCAATGTCTCTATTTCTAGGTTTCGTTTAATTTGATCTAATTCGTGTAACTCTTTCATGTGCTTAATTTCTAACTCCAGCTTTTGTTTCATGAGTTCGTGCTCTTCGGTTTTGCACTTCATTTCCAACTCGCATTTTTTTAATTTCTTCTGCGCAACGTCAGCCCACATGTTTGTTGCTGCTTTTATTTTTTTTGTTTGCAGAGTCATGGCGCGGTTTCTTTAAAAGGTTGGGCGTATATTTTTCCCGAAGACTTTTCCATGTTAACTTTAAAGAACAAAACTATGTATGTATATGGTTTGAAATCGTAATAATAGTTAAGTGGTTAAGTTAAGCAATTGTGAAGTGGTTGATCCATCTAAATCGTATTTAGCTAACTCGCAATCAGCTACAGCGTTGTTAATGATTGCACCACCACCTCCCGAACCACTGTTTTCCTGAACAATGCAGTCTTCCGTTATGATAAAAGGAAATACACTTTGTTTCACAGTTATAGGGAAACATAAATTTTTGGAAAATACGAAAAACGGCAAGTGTTTAAAAAAAATTAATGATGCAGTTTATCGACTTGCGCTTGGAAAAAATACGCGGTTCCTTGCGCAAGTCTCTCTCTCCAATACCTCAAAAAACCGTCAGGGCCGTCAAGGTTAAACTTTTTCTCGTCAAAGAAGATTACCTAAATAACGAGTAAAGTTATTTTTAGGGATTTTTTCCAATCGCATTTTCGGTGGAGGATCCTTAATGGTATTGGGCGCCTTCTCAAGCTCTGGCACAGCACACTTGGCCTTTCCCTCTTGCCGTATGAATAGCGAGGAGTATCAGACAGTGCTAGAAAACCATTTATTGCCATTCAGCCGTAGCTTTCCAGAAAAATGATTTATTTTTCAGCAGGATAATGCACGAATCCACATAAGCAGGTCCACGAAAACTTGGTTGGAAAGCCAAAATCTCAACTGTCTTGAGTCGCATTCTTGTTCCCCAGATGTAAACCCAATAGAAAACATCTGGGGATGGCTGGCAAGGAAAATGTATGAAGATTATCGGCAATTTAATACTGTTTCTGAGTTGCAAACTGCGATTTTAGGTACGTGGGAGTCACTGATTCCAGAAATGCTTCTCCAGTATTCGAATTCGATGCCAAATAGGATTTATACTCTTATTAATAATAATGGTGAAGCAATAAATTATTACTTGAAATTTAAAATGAGTTGTTATAATTTCTTTTCTTAATCCACTTTCCCTATAGCAATGAAACACGTGTTTCGTTACTTTTTGCACACTTGATCAGCTTGCACAAAATATACCGTTAGTAGAACAAAGTTGTTGTTGTTTTTTTTAAGGTGACCACGTGGTCGATACACTGCATTATTAATTTTTTTTAAACACTTGCCGTTTTTCGTATTTCCAAAACATTTATGTTTCCCTATAACTGTGAAACAAAATGTATATACTACTATGTACAAAGAATACCCGGAATTTGTTTATAATTCAAAAAATCGTTATTTATTCTTCCAAATCAATTTCATCGCCTTCAAAGTAGTCCCCCCCCCCCCCCCCCCCCCCCGATGCAATGCACTTATGCCAACGGACTTTCCAATCTTCGAAGCATGCCAAATAGTCACCTTCCGGTATGGCCTTCAATGCGCGCGGCGATTCACGTTGAATCTCTTCAATCGATTCAAAACGGTGTCCTCGAAGTGGTCTTTTGAGTTTGGAGAATAGCCAGAAGTCACAAGGAGCTAAATCAGGCGAATACGGTGGCTGTGGAACGATATGAGTTTCATTTTTCGCGAAATGCTCACGAAGAACCAATGCCGTGTGAGATGGTGCATTATCGTGATGCAAAAACCAAGACTTGTCTCTCCATAAATCCGGCCTCTTTTTGCGAATAGCTTCACGCAAACGACGCATAACGCTCAAGTAATATTCCTTGTTGACAGTTTGGCCCGGCGGAAGGAACTCATAATGCACAACACCACGATAATCGAAGAAATCGAATTCCGGGTATTCTTTGTACACAGTAGTAAATACAATGTATATATATACATGCATATGTACATTAATTTAAGCCAAATTATTACTTGCTGCGCTTTGAGCGTCGTCGTCATATGTGGCAGTTATAGCCTATTTCCACCGGGCCTTAAATGCATTTAACGCTTAAATGCATTTAACATCGCATTTAAATGGTCTAATTCCCATGCAATTGTTTTTGTATCAAAGTGAGTTAACTCACTTTCAAAACTGAGTTAACTCAGTTTTGCCATTTAAAGACGTCTAACAGAATATGTTATGTTAAAAGCTGGAGCAATTTTGACAAATGTACAAATTTTTATAGCATGCGCTGCAAGAGCCGTACGAACACAAACGAAAGAGGGGATTCGAATTGCGTTCGGTGTGGTAGATTTTTTGCTAAAACTATTACTTTTTACTGCATTTTTCGCAAAAATACATATCGTCTGTCATAATCAAAGTCAAAACTTCTATTATTTGCCAATAATAAATGCTGAAAGAGAAAATCAAAAACGTGGAACTTCTCACTAACCCTCTTGACATTAAAAATTCAGACAGCTCTGGTATCAATCAGCTGACAACTTTCATAAATGAAATACACATTGACAAATGAAATAAATTTTCACAAATATGAAAACGCAGACATTCCTAGACTGTTGAGAAGGAAAACGAATTGGTTTTCTTGCAGTAGAGGGGCTACAAAAAACCATACATACGTATACACGGAGATGGCGGCGATGGGTAAGCTGTGGCTGCCCAGAAATAAATGCAGAATTTGGCTTGACCAACTAAAAATGTAAACAAAAACCAGCTGTTGCATTTAACTCAGTTTTGGTGGAAACGCTTGACAGTTCTCAAGCTTAACAGAGCCTGTTGAATCTTGCAACGGCACCACAAGATAACCAACATCTGGTTGCACTTCTCAAGTGGTGACCGCTGCAAGAATTCAAGCAACAGGCACGATAAGAGCGTGTGGCCAGCATGTGGTGTTGGTATGCTCTTATCGTGCTGTATATTTAGGCTGCCATGCACTTTGGGTCATGCTACCTACGTGCATGTGCAGGCAAAACGTTAGGATAAGAAATATTGAAGTAGTGTAAATATTGTAGGTAGCATTTAGGACATACGGAATATTATAAATAAAGGCTCCGGGCGACCGGAGCGTTAGTCTCGTTTTCAAAGTTGAAGTGAAGTGTTTTAGTTCAGAGTGGAAGAACTCATCGTCCAGCGACCAGCCCCTGCTGCAACATACAGAGCCCTTAAATGCATTTAAGCGCTCGGTGGAAATAGGCTATTAGTCCGGTAAGCTGCTCGGATTGGCATACACTATGGTCAATAAGTAACGGGACTGTGTATGTTAAATTTTCCGCCGTTGCCCGATGCAGGTAAGGACCTTAACTGACATTTGTGTCAAATTTTGAGCGGGATTGCATCATTAGTTTTTGTTTGGCAGCTGTTAGCGTCAGTCAACTTTTTGTACTTCGTCGCATTTTACAATGGATAATTTTGTTGATCAACGTATTTGTTTGAAATTTTGTCTTAAGAACGAAATTTCTTGTTGCAATGCGCTTAAAATGTTGCAGAAAGCATTTGGGGATTCTGCTCTATCAAGAACCAGAGCTTTCGAGTGGTTTAAAATGTTCAAAAGTGGTCGAAGACTTTCCTCGTTCTGGACGTCCTTCAACTTAGAATACCGACGAAAATGTTGAAATTGTGAAGAAAATCGTGCTTGAAAATCGTCATGTGAGCCTCAAAGAGATTTCTAACGATCTTAACATCTCTTATGGAAGCGCACAACACATTGTTGTCGATATTTTGCGCATGAAACGTGTCGCCGCACGGCTTGTTCCTCAAGACTTGAATGCGCCGTCTCACAAGGCATACATTATTCGCGATTAAGGACTGTATCGAAAATTATAAATACACCAAAACATGTTTCATACTAGTGCATAGCAAAAGTTAGACTTAATTTTTTTTATAAATTACATTTTATATTGTATTTTCTTGTAAACAGCAAAAAAAAATTATTTAGTGGGAGGCTCACCCACATTTTTAATTTTTTTGTGGAGGTCCTTCATTAAATTCTGGACACAGCCAGAACCTAATTTTTTGGCAACACTATTCCAATCTCTTTTAAATTTTTGAATGGAGTTAGCCGGTTTAGGTCTTTTTTTAAGGTCCCTCTTCATCAACGCCCAGAATTTCTCGATGGGGCGTATCTCTGGACAATTTGGAGGATTCATGTTTTTCTTAACGAAATTTATGTTCTTCTCCTCATACCACGTGAGGACTGGCTTAGCATAGTGGCAAGAAGCTAAGTCGGCCCAAAACAAAGTCTTGCCAGTGTGTTTTTTCACCAACGGCAGCAATCTCTTCTTGAGGCACTCATTAAGGTACATTTCAGCGTTCATGGGCTTGTCCGTGAAGAATGGAGTCGACATTTTTCCACACTTGCATATTGCTTGCCAAACAAGAATCTTTGTGCCAAATTTTTCGCAAAAAATTGATTTGTCAGCTTTTGAAACTTCACTGCCTCTCGGAACTGTGTAGAATTGGGGTCCTGGCAGCGTTTTGTAGTCCAATTTGACGTATGTTTCGTCGTCCATTATGATGCAATCAAATTTTTGCCTACAAATATAGTCGTACAATTTTCGGGATCTGGTTTTCACCTGCGCGCCTTGCTGAGTGCTTCGTTTTGGCTGCTTTTGCTTTCTATAAGTTCCCAACTGGTTTCTCTTCTTGGCACGTTGGACCATTGCTGCACTCGTTCTGGCTTTTTTTGCGCAATCGCGTACGGATAACTCCTTATTTTTTTTAAATAAGGTACATATCTTACTATCTAGCGATGGTTGGGACGCACCCTTTTTACGACCTCGTCCTGGCAAATCCTCAAGTGTGCAATGTGTAGTATACCGGCGAATGGTGTTTTGCACAGCGAACAGGCTAACATTAGCGTCTTTTGCTAGTTTTCTATACGACATTCCCTTGGTTGATGCCCATTTGGACAAAATTTCTTGACGAAGTTTTGCGGAAAGTCCTCTCATTTTTAAGCGCGTCGATATACTACACAAAATTTTTCACGAAAATGTCAATTTGAACCTCTGGAATCTAAAAAACGATATTGCTAAGCAACCAGTATTGCATAGCCCACTTTATATGAATTTTAAAGTGTATTTATAATTTTCGATACAGTCCTTATTTGAACAAACACAGTGTGAATATCATCGATCAGGCTCCCTATTCTCCAGATATGGCACCATGTGACTTTTTCCTGTTCTCCCGACTCAAGTTACCGCTTCGTGGAAAGAGATTTGAGTCCATAGAGGTCATAAAAGAAAATGCGACGCGAGAGCTGAAGGCCATACCTGCTTCGGCTGACCAGAAGTGCATGGACGATTGGATTAAGCGTTGGCATATGTGTATTGCTTCAGATGGGGCTTATTTTGAAGGGGATAAAATAAATTTACCAGAAGAATAAAACAATTTTGTTTTTTTGACACAGTCCCGGTACTTATTGACCATAGTGTATATCTAAAATCATTTCGTCCACATGGTTTGATGTACTGGCACTTTTTGTGCCTCCTCCTGTTTTGTAAAGTTCTTGCCTGTCGTGCGCGAAATTCTTTTTTTTCGCAACGTTTTCGCGCACGGGAAGTTGTCAACAAATTTTGAATTAAAATCGTCTTCAATTTCTTTCCCTCTTTCTTTCCCAAAAATAACCCTCATAGGAGCAACTAGTGCAGCAGGCATCAGTAAAGTGCTAACAGTATTTCTGTATTCAAATAATAAAAAATAAAAATTTAAATTTTATACACATATTTAATTGCTTTTAAAAGTTCCTCAAACTCATCTAAATGGCTATTGCTACAATTCCTTCTCCACAAATACTCAATCAACCATTCGTCAAAATTCCCTTTGTAATTAAGTTTAGAAAATCGTTTCTTTAAATTTCTCCACTGGCTTTCAATCCGCTGGGTGTGCGTCCCATCTTCGGCAACGAAAGGGTTGTCAGGGTCGCTATGGTTAACAATTTTGTGTATATACCCATGATCTGGCAGTGCTAAATATGCTCGCCAACTATCCGTGTGGATAATTGACCCCTCCGCAACATGCTTTTTAATTAAAGGGATTAAAGTATCAGCCGATCGCACATTTTCGGGACACACTTCAAGGCGCAAATCATCGCTCCCATCCTCAATCATCCCAAGTACCCAGTGTCCTTCCACTCTGCGACCTCGATTGTATTTTCGTTTTCCGAATTTGCTTTCGTCAATTTGCACGATTCGTCCAGCTCCTCCAATTTTCGGTCTCACCTCCTCATTTTCCAAAGCCTCGATTATGATGGTTTCCCGACAGTAGTTGAACCAGTCAGAGACTGTAGTTTGCCCAATTGTGCACTCTCTCGCTACAGTGGTACACTCCCTCATAGTTTGTCTGTACGTCAGGTCAGCAGCAAAGCAGTACATCAGCCGAAAAGTGACGGGTAAAGGTATTCTGGAATTCTCAAACCATGTATTCTGCGAACGAGATATACGAGAATACCTGCAGTTCTTTTTGGAACACTTAAAACAAGATTTGGTCATACAACATATACAACAGCACAAATAAGAAATGTTCTAATTTGAGTAATTATGATATACCTAAATATACCAAGAACACCATGATTAGTGATTGTCATTTGACTACGGTGCTGCGGACATAGCTTATGGGATAGTATAAGTTGTCTATCCTCGGCAAACTGGAGGCACTGCTCCAAACTTCCTAGTTCTCGAAACAATCGTTCGAAATTCCACCCAGATCTGTACTCCAAGGAATATAAATGCTTTCGCTTTAAGACCCGTTCGTCAGTTCCCGATACCGGAGGGGCGGGTGGCTCAATGAAGTCTAAGACCCGTTCGTCAGTTCCCGACACCGGAGGGGCGGGTGGCTCAATGGAGTCCAACACCCGTTCACCGCTTCCCAGAGCCAAAGAGACACGCAGCCCAATAAATTCTAACACTCGTGCCATTTCACCACTTATTGTTTATAATATTGAAAACTAGTTTTGCTCACTGCCTTAATGCACGTAAATTCGCATAAAATGTACATAAATTCACTTGAACCTCACATAAACATTAAACCGCCTTTTCGGTTAACTGTAAATTCATGAGTAAAATGTACATGTTACTGAATTTAAACATTTCAATATGGCAATGCTGTCAATATTTCTTCAGCTTTTTTGCTATTGTGAATGCCAGTTGTATCAAGTGGAAGAAGAAGTGTCAATTTGCGAGACGATTTCTGTGATTTTTAAAACTAAACAACTTAAAAACTAGACAACTCCGACGACTAAAAATTACGCGTTTTTTAGTGAATACTACCTACCATAAAAATTTGAGTGCGATAGCTCACCGCCCAGATATAAGAAACGAGCCCATTCGATTTCCCGGGAAGAAAAATTTGCGCTCCGTTTGTTCATTTCGAATTTTTTTGATTAAATACATTATTTGAGCGCAAAGAATTTATTTACGAATGACAATCAAAATAAAGGAAAATTATTATCTACATAAAAATATTGCCAGTATTGCCATACTCAAATGACAAATATTTGCTCCAGTTAAACCAGCACTGAAAAACTGCTTTGTCATTTAAACTAAGTTTAAATTTAAACCAAGTTCAAGCAAACTACGTTTGAACACGGTTTAAACTCGCACTGAAAAATTGGCTCTTAGAGTTAAGACACAAAAGTTTATATAAATTAGCCGAAAATTTTTGTTTTCTTTCTTCATATTGTTTCTTGTTCTTATTGTACCCTGTCGCTGTGCTATGAATGCTTTTACGGGCATACTTTTAGGCACGCGCTTTTAGAATATGGCCGACTTGCTATAATTTTGATCTGGCAAGGATGGCTCGCGATGGTAATGGAAATTTTTAGTCCAATTAGAATGTGCGAGAACGATCTACGCGACAAGCAGACAAGTATAAAAGGCAGCCGGGTACAGCGCAGAGGGACAGTCTGGTTTGAGCAAGCAAAGGTGCAACATGGAGTAGTCCACTAAGAAAGAAGTGTAAAGACAGTACAGTGTAAATTTGTGATTGCCGGTTTTTGACTGCGTTTAAGAATTTATTATATTTATTTCGAAGTACAATCCAGAGAGACGAACAAGCCTACAGAACTAATTTCCGTAACAATATGCTCTACATTACCGCTGCCACTCCTGTGCTATCACGCAGCGTGACGCCGCAATACATAAATAAATATTTGTCCATGTTCTTCCTCCCGTATTATTTTTTGTTAACGAGGAGGAAGCATCAAAAGTCTTTAGCCGTAGCCGTCAGTTTGAGACTTCAACCCACTAAACCTGCCCGCTGTACGATCAGTACTGCGTGCGAAGTCTGTCGTGACGCATGCGTTCAATCGACCATCTGTATCAGTTCAGCTGATTGTGGTACTCCTTTCGTAGGATCGTCTTCGGCCTTCGATGATCCCACAAAAACGGAAACCAGCATCACATGGAATCAATGGGCCGCTGCTGAGCAAGTTGAGGTTGTGGTATGTGCAAAGTATTGCAAATTAAATAAACAATTCATTACATTTGGATGTTATTTTTGGATGTGCTGTGGGGATAATGTGTGGGAAAACAATAAACATGATAACTTTTCGTTTTATTTAGTACAAACAATTGTATGTATAAGATAAGATAATTGCTTCGATTTTCCTTTCTCGAAGGTTAATTTTGATGAATTTCCTGTAGCTCATTACCCGCTGCTTCGCTTTCATTATTTTCAGGCGCTCGTTCAAATGACGCACACGAAAATAAATCCGGCACTTGAAGAAGAACTTTTTGACATTATCAGGCACATCGATACACTCGCTTTTTCTCAACAGTCGGCTCAGAAGATGTTTTTCGTGTGAAATTTCCAGGGCATTCACACTGTCGAATTCCATCTCGAGTTGGTTAGCAGAACTCAGAAATTGTGGAGATGGTTTCTTAAGTGAGCCCTTGACACACGGTCAACCCATTTCAGTGTCACTTCGCTTTCCTGCTCTGTGAGATTAAGCTTACGTATGATGTACCCTGATATGTACTCCAATGCATCCTCATGGAGTACATCGATGTCGTCTAAGGACTTGGCGTTCTCTTCCTCTTCTTCTTCGTCATCAATAGTTGTGGCCTGTTGATCACAAACGGCAAGTTGGCTTGAAGTGCCTAGCCAATCCGTGAAGTAGCTGACCACATGTCCTATTCCCCTGAGATGCTCTGTGTTTCGTGCTGAAGAATTGTCAAATTATTATGACTATTTGACAACATAATGAGTATGTTGTAGGAAAAAGCGTACCCAAGATGTATTTTCGCAGTCAGTATTTGAATTTTTGGGAGTGGGGTGATCATTGAGAGCACCTTTGCTGCGAATAGCCCCAAAGAAGTGCTCCGTCACATCTTCGTTCACGCGGTTGGTTGCTACATACTGCATGTTGCACCTGGACTCAACATACTTTTGGAGTATTACCAATCCGTCATTGCTCAACAACACGCCCTTTTGAAACACTTCGAGGCTTCTCTTCTTTGGAATTGTTGGAGATGACATAAAAACATTCATCTGTGTAATGATGGTGTCCTGCCTTGAAAGTTCGAGTCCATATGGTTGCTGAAAAGATAAATAAAGAATATAGTTTGATTTTAACATTTGCAGTAGCGGCTTAACGGGGGGGGCGGAGGGGCGGACCGCCCCGGGCCCCGGGCTGCAGGGGGCCCCGAGAGAAGCTTGTATATAAAAATTTTAAGTTTTTCAAAACTGAAACTTGTAAAAAAACTATTTGCGCTCCACAATGGTTGTTGAAAGGTTGTTTGTCACTTTTATCAATTGAAAGAGACAGTATCGACATTTGACTTTGAAATTGCAATAACAAATTCAGTTCAATAAAAGCAAGAAAAAACATTTTCAAAAAATGTTCCCTCGAAGATTACAATATTAAATTTTTAACTTAAAAATTTGTGCAAAGTATGCAAATACAAAATTCTAAGTTCAAAATTAAATATCGCAATCTTAGAGTTTGCTTGTAAACTAGTGCGAATTACGCAATTACTTAGCCTCATTAAACTTTGTAGACGTCAAACAAATTTACAGTTATTATTATTATAATTATTATAATTATTAGTTGGATAACAACACATCGTCCCGAAAATCCGGTTTTCTTCTTTGATAGACTCTTTTACGAAAGCAATTCTATGCTCTTTGTCAGTAAGCTACTGCTACTGGGTTTTATAAAATATTTCTGTAGATTTCTGAACTACTCGACACGAAAAATGCACCTAAAAAAGTGTTTTCTAGATTGGAACTTTGAAATAGAATAAAATTTGGATGTATGAATCTACAGACTGAAATCCAAATCATGTATGTTTTCCCTACCTGACATATTTTGGTCCTGAAACTTCAAAATTGAAAATTTAGTTAAAAGGATGTCTTTCATTTGATACCCATATTTCCATCATTGCACAACCGCGTATATAAAAAATATATTTGAAATGTGTATGTCCTTAAAATTTTAAAGTTTTTTAAAAAGGACTTTGGGCCAGAAAATGAAAAACTGAATATGCCAGATTACTATAAATGATCTCTAGTTTCACGTCTATATCCAAATTTGGATGGGTCTCGGAAAAAAAAAATTTTTGGCACAGTGTAATAAATGTAAAGTTGGTGTTTTTACTCACTGCATCATAACTTTGTAATTTTTCTTTCAATTCTACTGATGTTAAGCTTAATATTTGCTCAAGTAATATATTTGCTCAAAAAATCTATAATAATAATATATCTTTCATCTTAGATTTTAAAACTAGGGGAGATAATTTTTTTTTTCCATAAAAAAATATTCGAAAATTTATGATTTTTTGGTCGAAAAATTCACTTTGTTACAACTTTCCTTTGGGGAAGTTACTTGTCAGTAACTTCCCCCAATCTCATCTGTCTTGAACAATCTATATATCACTAAAAAGGCTAAGTATTATCTTCTTCTTGAACGACGGACAGCTCGTGTTAATCAGATGATTCTTTCAGGAGATATGTGCTCATAACTGAAACAACAGGAAAAAACTGGTTAATCGAAGATTTTTTGAAAACGCTTCTTAAAAAAATTTTTTTATTTTCAGTTTCGTGTTCAGCGGCGAAAGCTAGTCTAGAAAACACTTTATCTATGCACGCGATTGGCCCATTTTTTGTCGAGTAGTGTAATGATGCAGTGATCGCAAAACAATCTAATCCTCCTGCTCGGGTTGCTTAAAAAATGGCCAGAGCGTAGTCACGAAGCAAGATTTTCTGTTTTTTTTTTTAGTTCTAAGATGGCTTTTTGAAATGACGAGTTTGCTCCCCCAAAAGTTTTCCTAATTTTACGAAAGTTTTTTATCAAATTTGGAAAGATTTAGTAAGATTATCCTTTTATCCATTTTTCATTTCCCTCTGGGATTTTATTGCTTTCTATAAAATTTCAAGCACATATACGTTTCAAAATAATCTATCCCTTAACTGTCCATTTACTGTTCAATGGAATACAAATTTTCAAAAAAAAATTAAAAGCATAACCGGAAATTCCAGTTATTAGTTTAGTACGCAAACTTATTCTGCACCGTTTGTGGGGGCCCCTCAGCCGTCGCCGCCCCGGGCCCCGGAACACCTTAAGCCGCCACTGAACATTTGTATCCAAAAGCAAAATACATTCCCGGAGTATCCAAAAGCGCTGACAGATGAATTGAGCACTTCAAACCAATCATTTATCAACTGTATCATGTCATATTGTGTCTAATCCGAGGGAGTAACAGCACCTAACAGCGTTGGCTGTTGTGTTGAAAAACACTTGCGTAGCTAATTTTATTATGTTACTAGCTGGGCCCTGCGGCTTTGCACGCAAGCTCTCCTGTTTCCCCCGATACGAATTCTTAACCCATTGTTGAGCCCATCCGATTTTGATTTAAAAAAAAACATGTGTCTATCTTTGATTTCGAGTGTTTTAAAAATTTTGAAGTCAGAAGGTCCTTTAAATCATATGTTTTCACATTTACTCCAAACAAATTCTTAACCATTGGTTTACCATGGTAGATTTAGATTTTCAAAAAAATTAAAAGCACGTTTTTATTATTTCCTGATTGAACTGCTTTTGATACTCGTAAGTTTGAAGTCAGAATGCCCAATAAATCTTGTTTCTCCATACAAATTGTTAACCCATTGTTGTTGTTGATTTTCAAAAAAAAGTGAGAAACACGTGTCAAATTATTTCTCACAAAGAGTACTTTCCCCAAGTTTGATGTCAATGGGCCCATTAATTCATATTTTTCCCGTCGTTGATCCAGTTAGATTTCGATTTTGAAAATAATGAGAAACACGTGTCTAATTTTATTTATTTTCATTATTTTTGCAATTGCTGAAGTCAATAAACCTTAACCCATTGTTGGGCCAGTTAAATTTTGATTTTCGAAAAATTATAAAATATGTGTCGAATAAGTTTTGATCTATGTATATTAGAATATTTTCAGGAAGTTCAAATTCAATATGTTTATTAAGTCACGTTTCTTCATATAACACTTTAACCCATGTTTTTCCTTTTTAGACCCCGAATTTCAAAAAATCCCTTCTTGGCGAAGGTTAATTCCTCAAGATGTACCTACAGTCCAAAATTCATGTTTGTAGCTTCAATCAGTCAGTCAGTCAGGATAAACAATCTATGTATACAAAAATGGAAGCGGTACCACGCCCCCGTGTCAAATACCCACGCCATTCCTCCTGTCGAAGGACACGACCAAATCGTTAGTTTGTACTGAGTGCTATTGATGTGAATGCTATAGTTCAAAAGCTACACCCGAATTTAAAAAGTGCCACGCCCCTTGTCCAAAGCCCATTAAATTTTACCGGTCGAATGACACGCTTACGACATGACACTGTACTAAATTTCAATGCTAAGCGACTTATAGTTTCGAAGCTATGCCATATTAAAGAATTGAGTTGTATGGGCGGTGCCACGCCCCCTTCTCCAAAATACACCCTTTTGCCCCTGCCGAAGGACACGACCAAATCGTTAGTTTGTACCGAGTGTCATTGATGTGAACGCTCTAGTTCAAAAGTTACACCGGAATTTAAAAAGTGCCACGCCCCCTGTCGAACGCCTATTAAATTTTACCGGTGGAATGTCACGTTTACGCCATGACACTGTACTAAAATTCAATGCTGTGCGACTTATAATTCTGAAGATTTCGGTATTAAAGAATTGGGTTGTAAGGGCGGTGCCACGCCTCCTTGTCAAAAACTCACCCCATTCCCTCTTTCGAAGGACACGACTAAATAATAAGTTTGTACCGATTGTCATTGATGTAAAACGCTTTAGCTCCAAAGTTACACCGTAATTAAAAAAGTGCCACGCCCCTTGTCCAGCACCCATTAAATTTTACCAGTGGAATGACACGTTTACGCCATGACTCTGTACCAAATTTCAATGCTGTCCGACTTATAATCCCCAAGATATACCATATTAAAAATTTAGGTTGTATGGGAGGTGCCACGCCCACCTGTCGTACAAACATCTAATATCGCTATAAACCACCGCATTAACATCTTCTTTCACATACGAAAAAAATTTTGCCGAAAGAATGAACCGTTTTCGCAAACACTGGCTACACACAAGAAGTGAAGTTTTTTTTATATACAAGTATAAGATTAGTAGCTAATTTTATATATGATAAGATAATTATCATACCGATTCCTTTAACTGTTAGATGTTCTGTTGATAATGTAAAGGTTATTGATACGTCGGATGTGCTTCTGTGCTTCAGGCCATCAGATATGGTACGCGATGTTCCTCCCACACGAGACCAGTGTCGAGGAAATGGTTCCTTATTAGTTTAAGGTAGGTGAGGCGCGTCGGCGAAAGCGAGAACTCTATCAGTTTCATTTGATGGGTGTGGAAGCCATAGCTTTTCTAAAGTAGTCGAATTTTATATAATCTCAAAATGAAACTATTAAAAATTGCCATAGCTTTCGATTCGTGGGTCCCATTCCACACACGACTGCTACCACAGTGAAGGGTATAGGGTCGAGATAATCGAAAGTGGAAAATCCTTTGTCATCTCCGTGTCAAAACCGTAAAAGATAGGTTGCTTCCAGGATTTTTGCAAGCCTCGCGCCATCACCGCTTGTACATAATTACTTGGCTTCGGCACAAAATCCGCCCTCTGGTCATATTCAAATGCTTCCGTCACCTTCATCTCGTCGAACGCAAGCACGCAAACTTTGTCAATGGCCTGTCTCATGAAGTCAATAGCTGTGCTGATAACCCCCTCTGATTTATTCCGGCTTTCCGATACCACCGTTGGAGAGTAGAAACGTAAGGGTAAATGCAACAACTTTAGATATTGAATAGGACAACTGCAGTATACATATTTGCTCTGACACTGGATCCTGAGAGATGGCCGTATTTTCTTGTACTTGCCTAGCATTTAGGTAGGTAGGTTAAGTGGTCGCCTCTAGGGCATCACTTAGGCCTTGTGGCCCATTGTGTTACCACGTGGGGGGGGGGGGGAACTTCACCTATCCGATTCCAGTGTACATTGGAGCCACTTGGAGGCTCTAATGAATTTGTAAATGTTGCTCGGTGACGTCTTTTCGAGGTCAGCTAAGCAACTCAGAAAGTGCTTGCCCAGGTGTCGTAAGCGCGTTCTCGCAAGCGCTGGACATGTGCAGAGGAGGTGCTCGACGGTCTCCTCGCAGTCTTCGTCCCTGCAGCTTCTGCAGAAATCGTTATAGGGCAGACCAAGTCTGCTAGCATGTAGGCCAATGAGGCAGTGTCCAGTAATGACTCCCACAACAATCCCTATCGAGGGTTTGTTCAGCAGGATCAGTTCCTTGGATCTGCTCTGGTTGGTCACAGGCCAGATCTGTCTAGTTATGGTGCACGTTTGTTCGTTGCGCCATCTAGTGTTCACCTTGGAAAGGTATTCCCACTACCTCCACCGCGCTGATGGATTGCAGCTCCGTGCCTGCTCTTGCCAACTCGTCGGCTATACAATTACCCTCTATGTCCTTATGCCCAGGCACCCAGCAGAGGTGCACTCTGTACTGCGCTGAAATCTCATTAAGAGAGTTGCGGCAGTGGAGGGCTGTTTTAGAACGGGGGTGGGCGCTCAGAAGAGCTTGTATTGCTGCCTGGCTGTCGGTGTAAATAGTGATGTCCCTGTAGGATATCATATTAACTCTAAGCCAGGCAGCTGCCTGGCTGATGGCCGTGAGTTCGGCTTGGAAAACGCTGCAGTGATCCGGTAACCGGAATGATAGTCTAAGGTCCTGGCTTTTGCAGTATACACCGCTGCCAACCTTGTCGTTCATCTTTGAGCCGTCTGTATAGAAGGTCGCCAAATTGTAGGCCTCTTCTGGTAGCTCTCGGTTCTCCCATGCCTAGCATTTAACATTTTTGGAAATAAGTAATTCTTATTTCCATAGTTAAGTCCCTGATTTTTAGTGTTCTAACGCGCTGAAATTTTGTTACTTTTTAGAAATATATTGGCAAGATTTAGTACAAATTAGTACAAAGTTATAAGCAATTATACAATGAAACGGACGCGACAAAAAAATAAGTTTTTCAAGCTCTTATAGAAATATTCAAAATTTAGCGATTTTTGGGAACTTTTTTATATATATTTACATATAAATGAAGGTCAAAGGATAACTTTTTTTTTGTAGACTTATGAAATATGAGAATTATCTCTTAGCTTGTTTTAGTTAGATACAGCACGAATACGGACGCGACATCATGGCCGCGACAAATTTTTCCAAGGGGAATAAAATACAGTAATACATTACATTACAAAATAAAACATAACAAGTTACATTAAGGGGGTGTAAACGGTATATTTTTGGAATCGCGCATACGCCGGAAAAAAATTAATGCAATGTACAATTTTTTTTTCATTCTTTTATTAAAAAGTAGCAGTGCAAGAAACAATTTTTTTTTGGCGTGCTCAAAATGGCGGCGGTGGTGGGGGTCCAACGTTGGGCGCAAATTCTAGTAGAAGTTGTGCCGGCGCCCCAAAAATCATCTGAAAAAATATTGCTATTAGTTATTATGAGAAAATATATGTATGGGTAAGTGGGGTAAAGTGGGAAATGGCACTTCCCGGGCAAACGATTAAAGTACAGATGTCATGCGCTACTGGCATCTGTTAGTTACGACCGTAAGCGAATCTTCATGGTATACCAACGCGTGCAGAAATGTTTTCGTGCTATCTGACAATTGTCAAAGTTTTCAAGTGATTTCGAAATTTCTTTCTCCTAAGTTGGCACATTGATTTTTTTACTGTTTTTCGAGATCAACCGATTGTAAGTACACTCAAAGTATTCTTTATAGTCTTAATTTTAATAATGCAAAAGAATTTCGTGTCGTTTATACATTGTCAAGAAATGACACTCATATTTTTGCAAAATGTGGTGTCGGGGTAAAGTGGGAAACCTTCTTTGGGGTAAAGTAGGAAATGTCAAAAATAGCTAATGAGGCGTTATTTTGCATCCAAATGTTGTTAATTCATCGTTAATGATTAAAAAAGTGTTGTGAACTTATTTATGCTCCTCTAACCTCAAAACCCCCACTTCGTCTCGGTTTCATCAGTTATCGGAACATAAAATATCGTACGCACGGCGTGAAAACGAGGTTGTCTAACAATTAGCAAATTGAATTCTAATGCTTTAAATATCGCGTTTAACAATCACAAGAGGAGAGTGCGAGCTATGAAACTTGAATTTAATGAAGCTTCTTTTTGTGATTATTTTCAGTGATTATGCCGAGAATATACGTGAAAAAAACTAATTATACAGCTCCAGATCCCGATGATTTGTTGTAAATGTTGAAAGCAATCAAAATTGATATGAAAACCGTCCTTTCTGTTTCAAAGCATTACAACATACCAAAATCCAGTTTGTATCGTATCGTTGCTGCACTTGATGAGAAAATTGGTGAAAATGAGTTGACCGAAGCAAAATTGGTTGAGATGTTTCTTCCGAGAACGACGAATAAGTCACAATTTTACCAATGTTTTTTTTTATTTTTGCATTATTTTTTTTAATTGCGAAAATGTATTTTTCATATTGATTCTTCAGATGTATTCTTCGAACCTTCAACAAATTAAAATAAAGATTTGATAAATTTTCTACAAGATTTGTGTTCAGTTTATAAAGTTTTGTAATGTTTCCCACTTTACCCCACAACTTTTAAATTTGGTCATTTTGAACATGATCAGTCGAAGCTCGGTAACTCTTAGAAAAATCATTATTTCCGGTTCGTTGCTGTGACAAAAATATAGCTTATTTGATTCTCTTTACTATAGGAAGTCTAAACATGAAAAATAATTAGTTCTGTTCACTTAACGGAGCTCCAAAAAAAAGTTTCCCACTTTACCCCAATTACCCCTACCTTCTAAAGTAACTAACAAAAAAAAATATTTTCTCGAAAATACAAAAATACGCTGCAACCGAAAAAATGACCTTTTTTTTCTTAAATTCCCGAAAATGGCCATCAACCATCAATAAAGCGCTGCTGCAGGGGAACGGGTCATCAGAATTAGAAACCACTTGAGGGGGATATTCTTAAGACCCCTGGAGTCTATTTCACAAAAAAAAAAAATTGAAAATTTACATGTATTGACCCCCTTAAAGGTGCATAACATTAATAGTAATCAAAATAAGGAAAATTAAAGTTAAAAGCTCTTAGTGTGGTTTATTTTAATGTTTTTTTTAATGAATAAACGGTTCGGGCATCTTCAATAAATTTACTGTCGAAATATGAAAACCAATGCAAATGTCAATACAATCATATGTTTATGAAAACTGTTTTTTTTTTCTGGCCAAAGCGGGCGTCGTTTGTTTCACTAGATTGTGCTCAAAATAAAACACTTTGAATTCGTTAACGCAGTTCACTACTAGTAGTCACTTTATTTACACTTTACTGTTTTTGCACTTGTCATTTATTTCACTTCACTTTCTCTAGTCATTTGTACTTTTATCCATGTTGCACCGTCGCTTGCCAAAACCAGCCAAAGGTGCTGAGCTGTACCCGGCTGGCTTTTATACTTGTCTGACCGGAGCGCGTCTCCTCAAAGACTCCAGCATTGCCTCGAATCATCTCTGCTACAATTACGTCGAAATTACCATGCCTCCTAAGAGTATGCACTGCTGTTGAGGCCGACACATGCCCGTCCAGTTGCGGTTGCGTAATGTTGCCTATGCTAGGGACCCGCAATTGCGCGGTTACGCCGAGCGGAATGCTTCATTATCGTCACAATATGTTTTTCTTGCTGGCTGGAAGTTTCTGGCTAAAAAGCCTCTAGTAAAATCTTGTTTTTAGAAAATTAATAGTAGGGGAATGTTACCGGCTGTGGGCCATCACCGGTCGTGGGCCAGCCTTTGTATTTTTTGTCATTAATAAAATATGACAGATCTGAGTATGAGGCTATGTGTACATTGACAATAGACAGTATTAGTGCAAACACCGAAGTGAAAGGACGCATCTGATCCGCAGCTACAACAAAACAAAAAAAATTGACGAAGAAATTTTCAAGAAAGTAATTTCTGAAGATTTTGCGAGTGTGATAAAGCGAAGTGAAATATTGCAAAGAGGTGAGTGTTATGCATTTTATGCAGTTTGCTCAAAATTTTTCGCCACGAGAATTTTGCCAGTCACTTAAAGGATGGCTGCCGTTACCGGTTGTGGGCCACCTTTTGTAATCGGTTGTGGGCCAGCATGTTTTTTGCATAAAATTATTGCAAATCGTGTTTTTGACTTCCTTGTCAAGGCGGTTCCCAGAGTATAATTAAATGACTGATTAAATGACACTCATACGCCACGTTGCGCTGCGCCAAAAAATGCAC
Source organism: Melieria crassipennis (assembly GCA_963668005.1). Lineage (NCBI taxonomy): Eukaryota > Metazoa > Arthropoda > Insecta > Diptera > Ulidiidae > Melieria > Melieria crassipennis. The sequence goes on along the minus strand of OY764963.1, from coordinate 29,774,494 downwards.
ATATCGCAATTACACAGTTTGAATGTATTTTTTTTGGATTCGTGTCTTAAGCAAATTTGTTGGTCGTACAAATATCTACAAACTTGCCGAAGACAGTAAAGCGATATTCGGAACGATTTAGGACCTATTAGCATTTAAACGTTCGAAGACTTAAGCGACAAACTCGACTAAAATGAGCAAACTTCAAAGACGAATTTCTTCTCAACTAGAGCCAATCCAGCCAAACGGCTGGTGGATCTCAACTCAGTATACCTATAGAAAAGTCGCTCAGTATGTCCCCCCCATGTCTGAATTTTCGACTTGCACAGTGTAATTTGATAAAGTAAAATTTTCTTGATGTTTTCCGCCACTAGAGGGTTCATTGATAAATACATTTTGATAATACATATTTCTTTAGTGGTTTTTCTTCATAATTTCGCATTTGAAGTGGATTTTTCAGGGTGGCCCACAACCGGTTACAAAATTTTTTTGGCCAAAAACCAGCTCTTTACAAAATTTGTTAAAAAACACGTGTCAAATTATTTCTCACAAAGAGTACTTTCCCCAAGTTTGATGTCAATGGGCCCATTAATTCATATTTTTCCCGTCGTTGATCCAGTTAGATTTCGATTTTGAAAATAATGAGAAACACGTGTCTAATTTTATTTATTTTCATTATTTTTGCAATTGCTGAAGTCAATAAACCTTAACCCATTGTTGGGCCAGTTAAATTTTGATTTTCGAAAAATTATAAAATATGTGTCGAATAAGTTTTGATCTATGTATATTAGAATATTTTCAGGAAGTTCAAATTCAATATGTTTATTAAGTCACGTTTCTTCATATAACACTTTAACCCATGTTTTTCCTTTTTAGACCCCGAATTTCAAAAAATCCCTTCTTGGCGAAGGTTAATTCCTCAAGATGTACCTACAGTCCAAAATTCATGTTTGTAGCTTCAATCAGTCAGTCAGTCAGGATAAACAATCTATGTATACAAAAATGGAAGCGGTACCACGCCCCCGTGTCAAATACCCACGCCATTCCTCCTGTCGAAGGACACGACCAAATCGTTAGTTTGTACTGAGTGCTATTGATGTGAATGCTATAGTTCAAAAGCTACACCCGAATTTAAAAAGTGCCACGCCCCTTGTCCAAAGCCCATTAAATTTTACCGGTCGAATGACACGCTTACGACATGACACTGTACTAAATTTCAATGCTAAGCGACTTATAGTTTCGAAGCTATGCCATATTAAAGAATTGAGTTGTATGGGCGGTGCCACGCCCCCTTCTCCAAAATACACCCTTTTGCCCCTGCCGAAGGACACGACCAAATCGTTAGTTTGTACCGAGTGTCATTGATGTGAACGCTCTAGTTCAAAAGTTACACCGGAATTTAAAAAGTGCCACGCCCCCTGTCGAACGCCTATTAAATTTTACCGGTGGAATGTCACGTTTACGCCATGACACTGTACTAAAATTCAATGCTGTGCGACTTATAATTCTGAAGATTTCGGTATTAAAGAATTGGGTTGTAAGGGCGGTGCCACGCCTCCTTGTCAAAAACTCACCCCATTCCCTCTTTCGAAGGACACGACTAAATAATAAGTTTGTACCGATTGTCATTGATGTAAAACGCTTTAGCTCCAAAGTTACACCGTAATTAAAAAAGTGCCACGCCCCTTGTCCAGCACCCATTAAATTTTACCAGTGGAATGACACGTTTACGCCATGACTCTGTACCAAATTTCAATGCTGTCCGACTTATAATCCCCAAGATATACCATATTAAAAATTTAGGTTGTATGGGAGGTGCCACGCCCACCTGTCGTACAAACATCTAATATCGCTATAAACCACCGCATTAACATCTTCTTTCACATACGAAAAAAATTTTGCCGAAAGAATGAACCGTTTTCGCAAACACTGGCTACACACAAGAAGTGAAGTTTTTTTTATATACAAGTATAAGATTAGTAGCTAATTTTATATATGATAAGATAATTATCATACCGATTCCTTTAACTGTTAGATGTTCTGTTGATAATGTAAAGGTTATTGATACGTCGGATGTGCTTCTGTGCTTCAGGCCATCAGATATGGTACGCGATGTTCCTCCCACACGAGACCAGTGTCGAGGAAATGGTTCCTTATTAGTTTAAGGTAGGTGAGGCGCGTCGGCGAAAGCGAGAACTCTATCAGTTTCATTTGATGGGTGTGGAAGCCATAGCTTTTCTAAAGTAGTCGAATTTTATATAATCTCAAAATGAAACTATTAAAAATTGCCATAGCTTTCGATTCGTGGGTCCCATTCCACACACGACTGCTACCACAGTGAAGGGTATAGGGTCGAGATAATCGAAAGTGGAAAATCCTTTGTCATCTCCGTGTCAAAACCGTAAAAGATAAGTTGCTTCCAGGATTTTTGCAAGCCTCGCGCCATCACCGCTTGTACATAATTACTTGGCTTCGGCACAAAATCCGCCCTCTGGTCATATTCAAATGCTTCCGTCACCTTCATCTCGTCGAACGCAAGCACGCAAACTTTGTCAATGGCCTGTCTCATGAAGTCAATAGCTGTGCTGATAACCCCCTCTGATTTATTCCGGCTTTCCGATACCACCGTTGGAGAGTAGAAACGTAAGGGTAAATGCAACAACTTTAGATATTGAATAGGACAACTGCAGTATACATATTTGCTCTGACACTGGATCCTGAGAGATGGCCGTATTTTCTTGTACTTGCCTAGCATTTAGGTAGGTAGGTTAAGTGGTCGCCTCTAGGGCATCACTTAGGCCTTGTGGCCCATTGTGTTACCACGTGGGGGGGGGGGGGGAACTTCACCTATCCGATTCCAGTGTACATTGGAGCCACTTGGAGGCTCTAATGAATTTGTAAATGTTGCTCGGTGACGTCTTTTCGAGGTCAGCTAAGCAACTCAGAAAGTGCTTGCCCAGGTGTCGTAAGCGCGTTCTCGCAAGCGCTGGACATGTGCAGAGGAGGTGCTCGACGGTCTCCTCGCAGTCTTCGTCCCTGCAGCTTCTGCAGAAATCGTTATAGGGCAGACCAAGTCTGCTAGCATGTAGGCCAATGAGGCAGTGTCCAGTAATGACTCCCACAACAATCCCTATCGAGGGTTTGTTCAGCAGGATCAGTTCCTTGGATCTGCTCTGGTTGGTCACAGGCCAGATCTGTCTAGTTATGGTGCACGTTTGTTCGTTGCGCCATCTAGTGTTCACCTTGGAAAGGTATTCCCACTACCTCCACCGCGCTGATGGATTGCAGCTCCGTGCCTGCTCTTGCCAACTCGTCGGCTATACAATTACCCTCTATGTCCTTATGCCCAGGCACCCAGCAGAGGTGCACTCTGTACTGCGCTGAAATCTCATTAAGAGAGTTGCGGCAGTGGAGGGCTGTTTTAGAACGGGGGTGGGCGCTCAGAAGAGCTTGTATTGCTGCCTGGCTGTCGGTGTAAATAGTGATGTCCCTGTAGGATATCATATTAACTCTAAGCCAGGCAGCTGCCTGGCTGATGGCCGTGAGTTCGGCTTGGAAAACGCTGCAGTGATCCGGTAACCGGAATGATAGTCTAAGGTCCTGGCTTTTGCAGTATACACCGCTGCCAACCTTGTCGTTCATCTTTGAGCCGTCTGTATAGAAGGTCGCCAAATTGTAGGCCTCTTCTGGTAGCTCTCGGTTCTCCCATGCCTAGCATTTAACATTTTTGGAAATAAGTAATTCTTATTTCCATAGTTAAGTCCCTGATTTTTAGTGTTCTAACGCGCTGAAATTTTGTTACTTTTTAGAAATATATTGGCAAGATTTAGTACAAATTAGTACAAAGTTATAAGCAATTATACAATGAAACGGACGCGACAAAAAAATAAGTTTTTCAAGCTCTTATAGAAATATTCAAAATTTAGCGATTTTTGGGAACTTTTTTATATATATTTACATATAAATGAAGGTCAAAGGATAACTTTTTTTTTGTAGACTTATGAAATATGAGAATTATCTCTTAGCTTGTTTTAGTTAGATACAGCACGAATACGGACGCGACATCATGGCCGCGACAAATTTTTCCAAGGGGAATAAAATACAGTAATACATTACATTACAAAATAAAACATAACAAGTTACATTAAGGGGGTGTAAACGGTATATTTTTGGAATCGCGCATACGCCGGAAAAAAATTAATGCAATGTACAATTTTTTTTTCATTCTTTTATTAAAAAGTAGCAGTGCAAGAAACAATTTTTTTTTGGCGTGCTCAAAATGGCGGCGGTGGTGGGGGTCCAACGTTGGGCGCAAATTCTAGTAGAAGTTGTGCCGGCGCCCCAAAAATCATCTGAAAAAATATTGCTATTAGTTATTATGAGAAAATATATGTATGGGTAAGTGGGGTAAAGTGGGAAATGGCACTTCCCGGGCAAACGATTAAAGTACAGATGTCATGCGCTACTGGCATCTGTTAGTTACGACCGTAAGCGAATCTTCATGGTATACCAACGCGTGCAGAAATGTTTTCGTGCTATCTGACAATTGTCAAAGTTTTCAAGTGATTTCGAAATTTCTTTCTCCTAAGTTGGCACATTGATTTTTTTACTGTTTTTCGAGATCAACCGATTGTAAGTACACTCAAAGTATTCTTTATAGTCTTAATTTTAATAATGCAAAAGAATTTCGTGTCGTTTATACATTGTCAAGAAATGACACTCATATTTTTGCAAAATGTGGTGTCGGGGTAAAGTGGGAAACCTTCTTTGGGGTAAAGTAGGAAATGTCAAAAATAGCTAATGAGGCGTTATTTTGCATCCAAATGTTGTTAATTCATCGTTAATGATTAAAAAAGTGTTGTGAACTTATTTATGCTCCTCTAACCTCAAAACCCCCACTTCGTCTCGGTTTCATCAGTTATCGGAACATAAAATATCGTACGCACGGCGTGAAAACGAGATTGTCTAACAATTAGCAAATTGAATTCTAATGCTTTAAATATCGCGTTTAACAATCACAAGAGGAGAGTGCGAGCTATGAAACTTGAATTTAATGAAGCTTCTTTTTGTGATTATTTTCAGTGATTATGCCGAGAATATACGTGAAAAAAACTAATTATACAGCTCCAGATCCCGATGATTTGTTGTAAATGTTGAAAGCAATCAAAATTGATATGAAAACCGTCCTTTCTGTTTCAAAGCATTACAACATACCAAAATCCAGTTTGTATCGTATCGTTGCTGCACTTGATGAGAAAATTGGTGAAAATGAGTTGACCGAAGCAAAATTGGTTGAGATGTTTCTTCCGAGAACGACGAATAAGTCACAATTTTACCAATGTTTTTTTTTATTTTTGCATTATTTTTTTTAATTGCGAAAATGTATTTTTCATATTGATTCTTCAGATGTATTCTTCGAACCTTCAACAAATTAAAATAAAGATTTGATAAATTTTCTACAAGATTTGTGTTCAGTTTATAAAGTTTTGTAATGTTTCCCACTTTACCCCACAACTTTTAAATTTGGTCATTTTGAACATGATCAGTCGAAGCTCGGTAACTCTTAGAAAAATCATTATTTCCGGTTCGTTGCTGTGACAAAAATATAGCTTATTTGATTCTCTTTACTATAGGAAGTCTAAACATGAAAAATAATTAGTTCTGTTCACTTAACGGAGCTCCAAAAAAAAGTTTCCCACTTTACCCCAATTACCCCTACCTTCTAAAGTAACTAACAAAAAAAAATATTTTCTCGAAAATACAAAAATACGCTGCAACCGAAAAAATGACCTTTTTTTTCTTAAATTCCCGAAAATGGCCATCAACCATCAATAAAGCGCTGCTGCAGGGGAACGGGTCATCAGAATTAGAAACCACTTGAGGGGGATATTCTTAAGACCCCTGGAGTCTATTTCACAAAAAAAAAAAATTGAAAATTTACATGTATTGACCCCCTTAAAGGTGCATAACATTAATAGTAATCAAAATAAGGAAAATTAAAGTTAAAAGCTCTTAGTGTGGTTTATTTTAATGTTTTTTTTAATGAATAAACGGTTCGGGCATCTTCAATAAATTTACTGTCGAAATATGAAAACCAATGCAAATGTCAATACAATCATATGTTTATGAAAACTGTTTTTTTTTTCTGGCCAAAGCGGGCGTCGTTTGTTTCACTAGATTGTGCTCAAAATAAAACACTTTGAATTCGTTAACGCAGTTCACTACTAGTAGTCACTTTATTTACACTTTACTGTTTTTGCACTTGTCATTTATTTCACTTCACTTTCTCTAGTCATTTGTACTTTTATCCATGTTGCACCGTCGCTTGCCAAAACCAGCCAAAGGTGCTGAGCTGTACCCGGCTGGCTTTTATACTTGTCTGACCGGAGCGCGTCTCCTCAAAGACTCCAGCATTGCCTCGAATCATCTCTGCTACAATTACGTCGAAATTACCATGCCTCCTAAGAGTATGCACTGCTGTTGAGGCCGACACATGCCCGTCCAGTTGCGGTTGCGTAATGTTGCCTATGCTAGGGACCCGCAATTGCGCGGTTACGCCGAGCGGAATGCTTCATTATCGTCACAATATGTTTTTCTTGCTGGCTGGAAGTTTCTGGCTAAAAAGCCTCTAGTAAAATCTTGTTTTTAGAAAATTAATAGTAGGGGAATGTTACCGGCTGTGGGCCATCACCGGTCGTGGGCCAGCCTTTGTATTTTTTGTCATTAATAAAATATGACAGATCTGAGTATGAGGCTATGTGTACATTGACAATAGACAGTATTAGTGCAAACACCGAAGTGAAAGGACGCATCTGATCCGCAGCTACAACAAAACAAAAAAAATTGACGAAGAAATTTTCAAGAAAGTAATTTCTGAAGATTTTGCGAGTGTGATAAAGCGAAGTGAAATATTGCAAAGAGGTGAGTGTTATGCATTTTATGCAGTTTGCTCAAAATTTTTCGCCACGAGAATTTTGCCAGTCACTTAAAGGATGGCTGCCGTTACCGGTTGTGGGCCACCTTTTGTAATCGGTTGTGGGCCAGCATGTTTTTTGCATAAAATTATTGCAAATCGTGTTTTTGACTTCCTTGTCAAGGCGGTTCCCAGAGTATAATTAAATGACTGATTAAATGACACTCATACGCCACGTTGCGCTGCGCCAAAAAATGCACATATCGCAATTACACAGTTTGAATGTATTTTTTTTGGATTCGTGTCTTAAGCAAATTTGTTGGTCGTACAAATATCTACAAACTTGCCGAAGACAGTAAAGCGATATTCGGAACGATTTAGGACCTATTAGCATTTAAACGTTCGAAGACTTAAGCGACAAACTCGACTAAAATGAGCAAACTTCAAAGACGAATTTCTTCTCAACTAGAGCCAATCCAGCCAAACGGCTGGTGGATCTCAACTCAGTATACCTATAGAAAAGTCGCTCAGTATGTCCCCCCCATGTCTGAATTTTCGACTTGCACAGTGTAATTTGATAAAGTAAAATTTTCTTGATGTTTTCCGCCACTAGAGGGTTCATTGATAAATACATTTTGATAATACATATTTCTTTAGTGGTTTTTCTTCATAATTTCGCATTTGAAGTGGATTTTTCAGGGTGGCCCACAACCGGTTACAAAATTTTTTTGGCCAAAAACCAGCTCTTTACAAAATTTGTTAAAAAATTTTTTTTTTGGAAAAATGACAGAAAATTTGTTTTTTTTGGTTACCTACTGCCTCTAGCTTTCCATTGGTACCCACAAGTCCGAAAAATTTATACTTGAATGCAAGTTACGGGGAAAAAACGAAACCCGGCCCACAACCGGTTACATTCCCCTACACAAGTTTTGGCATACACAAACGCCATCCAGTCAAAATTTTTGATAACACAGGACTACAAAATCGCACTTGTTTTCCGTTGCATGGAGTTTTTCTACTGTTTCTTACTAATTTGGGTGCGCTGATTTTGAATCTACCCTCAGATTTTTTGTAGCAGCTCTAGTTAGTGAGATTCAGGTACCATGTCACTTTTTCAGATTTTCCTCTACTTTTTCCATATTTTTTATCGTAATTTCTAAACCAATAAACCGGTTGACATCATTTTCACATTGTTGCATTAACAACACCGCACGGCTTCTTTTTCGATGCAATTTTTTTTATAAGTTTTAAAATTCCGCGGTAATTGGACCTCAGAGTCGGAAAATATGGAATTTTAAGGCGTTTTCTTTGATGGTCAAAAACATACACATTTTTTGTAAATCAATTAACGAGTTAGGTGTATAATGAAAGCCGACACATAAACCAATAAAACACAGCCAAATTATTTAGCGGAATACACATTCGCATCGAAATAATACCAAAAAAGGGCTCACGCCAATTTCAACACTTTTCAGCCATTTGTCAATGATTTAAAAACAAAGGGCCTCCAGATATGCAAAGTTTTTTTTTCCTTCGCTCTTTTGTACAAATAAAAAACAAAAAAAATTTTGAATTGCTTGATGGAAAATAAAAACAAAAACTTTGCATATTTTGAGGGCTTTGGTTTTTTAAGTAAATCATTGACAAATGGCTGAAAAGTGTTGAAATTGACATGAGCACATTGTTGGTATTATTTCGATGCTAATCAGTATTCCGCCAAAAATGTTACCTCAGTTGTATTGCATGAAGTTTTTTCTTAAGATATTCATATACTTCGTAGCTTGGTTTATGAAACATCTGTACAATTTTCGCCATCAGAAGAAACGCCTTGAAATTCCATATTTTCCTAATTTGAAACCTTATTACCACGCCAATTCAGAACGCATAAAAATGATTAATGTCAGAAAAGATATTGAGATATTGTAAGTGCGACGATATAATAATCATGTCGATAGGATTATTGGTTCGGAAATTACAGTCGGAAATGTGAAAAAAGTCGAGGAAAATTCGAAAAAGTGACACGCCCATTTTTTGCAAAAATTAAAGCTGTTATATAAAAACGGAATATGGTTTTGAAAACAGCGTGGAAAAACTATTCAGATTCATGTAAAAAACTTCATGCAACAGACATGCTGTGTTCCAGTGTAATTTGTATAAATTATAATTTATGTTTGAAAAAAGTTTGTCTTTCTGTCACGTAAATATTAAAAGCATTAATATTCTGCTTGTATGGCACAGCACTTCACTACACACATCACTTCGCTTTACTGATGCTACAGGCTGGATCCACCACGTCTACCGCCACCGCCACATATTTACAGCCAATTTCCCACTAGCGCTGCGCTGTCACTTTTGTTTTTCTGCACTGCCGAGGCCGTAGGGACTGACAGTTTTCGGAGCAACCACAGCACCTGGAAATTGCCACTAAATCAAAAATTCAAAAGCGCTGCACCGCTTCACTATCGCCCGGCGGCATCTACGACAGCTGCGCTGCTCGCAATCGTTGCCAGCGCGAGAGTCAACAAAGTTGTCCTGAGCTTTTGTTCGTTTGATAAAGAACTAAATAATAGATATAATAGAATAAGTGATAAACTTTTGAGCCAGCACATTTAAGTTTGCTGCCAACGCCGCGAGGCATTCTCCGCAAATTGGTGCGTGGTGTCGGTCGAAATTGTTCCCGCTCCTCCGTTTACTGCTCGTTATGGCGAGCATTTTTTTATTGCTTTTCATGTTCCTTTTCTAGTGGAATACTGCCACAGGTAAGAAATTTATTAGAGCGCACAATTCCATGATTGAAAATTGGCTCGAAAATCCACACCTCGACTTTGGCTGCAAATTTTTGCTGGCGGCACGTAAACTAGTTTAGCAAAAATCTATAGCAAGTTTTGCTGCTGCTGCTGCTGCGCGAACTCACGGAACAGAGGCAATAGTCTCTACTTGGAATTTCAGATGACACACAAAATGGAAATGACATTTTTTTTAACTCTAATAAGGTCATTAGCTCAGTTTGTGTACGAATAATTATTCGCACATATATTCAATTTTACATTTCTAGACATTTCTCTACTAATAGAGTCCGACTGATTAATCGGCATCGGCTAGTATCGGCCAATAAAATTGGTATAGGCATCGGCATCGGCAAAAAAATAGGTATCGGTATCGGCCGTTTTTGGTCGATGGCATATCGGCCTATTTTCCTGCTTTCATTTTTTTGTTTTCATTTTTTGTACCAACGCGTTCTTATACCCCTTTTCAGTAATGTATTTTCAGATACTGTTTAATATAAATGTTTCCTAAAAATCTTTTTATAAAAACTAGTTATTCTTAAAACCACAGAATTTCTCGAAATGTCTATGCATTTCGTCTATTAATATGGACATCAGAAGAAAGGCCATTTAATTTTACAATCCTATCCTTCTTTTTTAAATGGAAGCATTTTTTTTAAACAGGCCTTTTATTTTTTCCAAATTTGTTTTCTGACTTCTTCCCACCGCACCTGTACAACGGGTCGCGAATTTGAGAGTAATTTTAATATAAAAATCGTAATTTTAAGTTGAAGAAGAAACTGAATTTGTATGTATTGAATTTGTATTTTCGTCAGTAATTTTGTTTCTCTCTCAGTGGAATAAATGTGATATATTATTTTTTTTTATACATGTATTAGTTTTCTAAATTCTCTTGTAATTTTATTTAGTTTTTTATTATTTTCTTTTCGTTTTTCTGTTATTTTGTGATGAATATTGCAAACAATATTGTTACGAATGCTAGTTCCAGTGGGCTAGTACGTATCTCTGGATTGCGTAATTTGAAAATAAAACACACTTAGTTTCTCAAATGCAGTCAATAAAATAAACCAACAATCACTTTATTTCACAAATTTACACTTCACTGTCTGTACACTTAAGTATTTGCTCAATTACTCCGTATGGCACCTTCACTAGTCAAAATCAGACTGACTCGCTGCGCCGCACCCGGCTGCCTTTTATACCTGTCCGGCCATCGCGCAGATCGTTCTCGCACATTCCGGAGTGGGCTAAAGGTTTCCATGATGATCGCGACCATCATTGCCAGGTTGGACTAAAAGTTTCCATCATTGCCAGGCTGGACTAAAAGTTGCCATCATTGCCAGGTTGGCCTAAAAGTTTCCCTTATTACCGCGGCTGTCGTTGCCAGATTGAATTATAGCACGGCGCGTAGCGACAGGGTTGCTTTGCACAGCGACAGACTGTCTTATCGTTACATTATATATTGTATTTTTATTGTATTCCTTTTGTTATCTTATAAAATAGACTGTGTTTTTGATTGAATTCATTAGAGTTATTTTTGCTGTGTAATCGGCATCGGCATCGGCCGATTCTCGCCCTTTCGGCGGATTAATCGGCATCGGCCAAATATCGCCCTTCCGGCCGATTAATCGGCATCGGCCAACAAATTTGGTATCGGTGGGACTCTACATACTAATACATAAATCGACAGCAGGAACTATTGAAACAACAATAGTGGTGATGTTTTTTAATTAACATTATACAAAACGGTATTTAAAGATTTTAACAGGCAACAGGTAACCATTTGTAAATTAGAACATCAAAGAAATGTAAACAGAAAATTAAGTTAAGGTTATTTTTTTGTACATGAAGTTTGTTTTTAAGTTTTTGTTGTTTTAAATTTGATTCAAATATTTAATGCGAAAATTTATGCGACACTTATAAAAAAAAACTTTTTATATATTTCACTAAATCTATATTTTCACTACAATTTACCAAATATTCACGTAAATTTGCAATGGGAAGAATATTGTCTGAATTAATTTTGAAAAATTTTTTTTTAGAACAGTTATCTTTTCTAAAAAAATTTGTGCTTGGTTTTATTAACTCTGCTTTTGATAATTGGTCAGTCCTCTAAACGAATCTGATGTTTGTTCTAGATATTCATTTCCTAATTTTAGTTTTGTATTCCGTCAAGTGCTTCGACATTTTTTAATAGAGTGTGTCATTGCAATTACATCAATTAAGTTAAAAGTCATAGAAATCATAGCTGTACCAAGTCAACTTACAGATTAAATATTTGCGGAGCCTATATTGGAACTGGACCGCACTGGGGTGATCGCAAAGCCCTCCGGCGAAACGAATGCTACTGAACATCTTTTCCACCCCGTCCTGGTTGATCCGACTTGTAATTAAATACTGGAATCCAAATTTTATCCTCCACGTATTTCTGCACGAGCACAAGAGACATATTAGTGACAATAATTCCTTTTTGAAAGCTTGCAATAGTTGCAATAGTTCCCCGGAATTATGGGTTGTGCCATTATTTGGGTCACAGCCTGCAGTAAATTGCCTTGGTCACGGAAATTTTGAAATGGTTTCTGATATATATTTATTACACTGATCAACAGCAAAATGGCTTTTCTGGTTCTGACATCAGTTCTAGGGTAATTAGGGACCGCTGATTTCGAATCCGCAAACCGTTTTCAAAACTTAGTTTCCGTTTTCGCAAAAAATGGGCGTGTCACTTTTTCGGATTTTCCCTGACTTGTTTCACGTTTGGGATTGTGATTTCTAGACCAATAAACCGGTTGACATGATTTTCACTTTGTGGCATTTACAACACCTCACGGCTTCTTTTCCAATGTAATTTATTTGTATAAGTTTTAAAAATCCGCGGCAATTGGACCTCAAAGTCGGAAAATATGGAATTTCAAGGCGTTTTCTTTGATGTTAAAAAACAAACACATTTTTCGTAAATCAATTATCGAGTTATGTATAACAAGAAAGCGGAAACATCAAGTAATGCAACACAGCCAAATTTTTTGGCGTGAGTCCCATTCTCATCGAAATAATAGCAAAAATGTACCATAGTCATTTTCATAATTTCTGATACTATTTCCTTAAAAAATTAAGGGCCTCAAAATATGCTCTTTTATATATTCCATTCACTGTCTGGAATACAAGCGAAAAACAAAAAAATTTTGAATTGCTTCAAACAAAACAAAATTAAAAACTCTGCATATTTTGAGGCTCTTACTTTTTAAAGGAAAAAAACGGAAATCTGTTGAAAATGACTTTGGTATATTTTTGCTATTATTTCGATGAGAATGGGACTCACGCCAAAAAATTTGGCTGTGTTGCATTACTTGATGTTTCCGCTTTCTTGTTATACATAACTCGATAATTGATTTACGAAAAATGTGTTTGTTTTTTAACATCAAAGAAAACGCCTTGAAATTCCATGTTTTCCGACTTTGAGGTCCAATTGCCGCGGATTTTTAAAACTTATAAAAATAAATTACATTGGAAAAGAAGCCGTGAGGTGTTGTAAATGACACAAAGTGAAAATCATGTCAACCGGTTTATTGGTTTTGAAATTACAATCCCAAACGTGAAAAAAGTCAGGGAAAATCCGAAAAAGTGACACGCCCATTTTTTGCGAAAACGGAAACTAAGTTTTCAAAACGGTTTGCGGATTCGAAATCAGCGGTCCCTAATTACCCTAGAACTGATGTCAAACCCAGAAAAGCCGACCAAATGTCGAAATTTGTTGCCCTGTGTTATTATAAGACGTCGATAATTTCGAACTTAGGGTATTGAACCAATTGTTCATAATTTCGATGAAGTCGGCACATTCACAGGGATTGTATAAGTCATTTCCATCCGAATAGCACCGGCATATGGCATTGGCTTCCGTATTGGAAAATATGTGTGCTGCCAGCTTAAGTTTTTGCCTATTAATACTCTTAACGTCTAAGTGTTATTCTTTAAGCTTAAATACTAATGATACATTGATATATTGGATGTATAATTCAAGACTTGGCTTACTGTCTTTACTGTAATTATTTTGTTCTTAAATATAAATCCGCTGTCGATAAAGTGGTTTCGATCCAATTTGATTAAATGCGGCAGAACACAGCAGGGTTCTTGAAAGATGTATCTTAAAAAAATTAAGTACAAGAACAAATTATACCAAGCAAGCATTAATTAAATGATCGTCTTACTTCTTGATATTTCAAGCTCTCTCCAAAGTCCCTGATTCCCAGGCCCCCATATCGGAAACAATAGCTTTGCAGTATATTTGGCCGTATAATTTTGCCTTGAATAACTTGGAATAATAGGGTTTTTGACATTTTGCAGTCAAAACCGTAAAAAATTGGTTGCTTCCAAGAAGTCTTTGGTCCTTTTGCCATCACGACTTGCACATAGTTAGCTGGCTTTCTTACTTGCTTTGTTAAGGGGTCATATTCGTATACAGCAGACACCTTCATTTCATCGAAGCTCAAAGTGCAAAGCCTTTCGTCATATTCAAGTTCGTTGTATGCCATGAGTTCGATTATGCTATTTTGGATGCCTTCGTTAAATTTCACTTTGCGGACCCAATTGTTAAAAGTAGCCTTGCATGGAAGTGGGAATCCCTTTTTTTGGTATCGGTATGCAGAGTGCTAACTTGGTCCAGCAGAGTGCAACGATAGCTCTGACGCTATATCGACCCAGTCCCAACAAAGTCTTTGATTTTGGTTTTTTAGTTTCCGAATTTGCCCTGTCGTCAGAATTTTGGAAATGCCGACGTTCAGAGCATTTTGGTCGTTTGAGCATTTTACTGGCTTGCGGAAAATTTTCCGTTGGCACAGCGAATGGCTTGAGGCGTTTGCGACTTTTGGTTGTCTCGCACAAATCTGCCGGCTTGAAATGTTTCGCACATATATAGGAGTAATCTCACAGGTCTACATTGCAATTGGCAATCCATTTGCGCCAATCCTCGATTGAAATTGGTGGGCGAAACATCGGTACACTGGTTGACAGTGCAGATCTACATAATGTGCACGATTTACCCGGCATTTTCACTTCCAAAAAATGTAATATAATTTGAGAATCGTTAAAAATTAAACTTAACTTGCAAACTTTACTTACATGGTTATAAAATCAAAAATTCTTCTCTTGCAAAATATTTTCATATATATTATAACAATGCTCACATCACTATGACATAAAAAACGAATTACTACAAAACTATACTGTAATACTACTATAGGTTTTTCACTTCAAATTAAAGTTTTTTCATTTCAAATTCAATTTTTTTTATTTCAAATTCAAGTTTTTTCATTTCAAATTCATTTTTTTTTATTTCAAATTCAAGTTTTTACATTTCAAATTCATTTTTTTTCATATCAAATTCAATTTTTTTCATTTCAAATTCAATTCGAATATTTAAAACTGAAGAAACTACACAAGTATTTTTATATAAACAAAAAAAATAATAATAATATTTAATGTAGTGGTTGTCCAACTGCTGCCAAAGGCAATTTCATTGACATATCCAGATAATAATTGTTGCAATCGTTCGGGGTAACTGTTGCCACTGATGTTTGGATTACAGTTTCTAAATTGATATTATTTTGTGGATCTGCCAACAAACTTCTCGCTGAAAATTTGACCTTTGAGAAAACCTTTTCAATTGGATTTAACATCGGCGAGTATGGAGAAAGAAAAACGATAGTGTGAGTTGTTTGACTAATTTTTTCATGTACTTCACGGGTTTTGTGGATGGTACAATTATCTAAAACTAGCCATGCCCCTGTGATGTTCTCAGCAGCCAGTTATTAATTTTTCAATTTCATTTAATATTGCATCAGTCAATTTAATGCTTCTTGTACCACCACGACATCTTTCAACAATTTTCATGCCATCTTTTTTGTACCTATTTATTGTCGACATGGCGGTATTTTTCTTAATTCCAGCTATTTCACTTGCCTCGATGATGGTTTTTCCTTCTTCATAGCATTTTATCAATATCTGCTTTTTGTCTATGCTAGTTTTACAGTATGGTTGTCTATGATATCCGCTAGCACGAACAACCAAGTTAGATGAAGATCCAGCGTTGCTATCATCAGATGATTCTACTGGTGGGTGAATGCGCTGATAATTACGTCTATTGGGACGAATAACAGGACTTGAATCTCTGGATGAAGTGCTTTCAATTTCGTTGTTTAATTCCGTATTCATATTTTGCGGTTGTTTATGAATCGAATAATATTAAATACTGACAAAATTTTTTCAACAAAATAATAGCGAGAAATTTTTAAACTGAAAGCCTACTCTATCATTTTTCTTAAAAATACTTAGTTTTTTCACTTTAAAATGAAAATTGAATTTGAAATGAAAAAAATTGAATTTGAAATTAAAATATATGAATTTGAAATGAAAAAACTTGAACTTGAAATAAAAAAACTTGAATTTGAAATGAAAAAACTTGAATTTGAAATGAAAAAAATTTAATTTGAAATGAAAAAACTTTAATTTGAAGTGAAAAACCTATAAGTACAAAACAAATGTTTTGAATTCATGTTTTTATTGTTTTTTCCTTTTGCTCTTAGTACGATTTTGTTTGCATGAAAATACAATACGATTGACGTTCGCATCGAAATAATCATAATACAAGAATATAAGGTAGAGCCAATGCTTCTTCTCAGCCGCCATATTGCGCATCAGACACTAACCCTTTCCGGAAATTTGTACGATATATCGTACAATTTTTTCGAAGATTTTTTATTTGAACAGCTTTTTAATTTTCATTAAGTAGGCTGTGTTGTATTATTCTATTTAAAAATATAATTCATAATAGTCGTGGCTACACAGTATCAGTGCCTTTTGTAAGCAGCTTTTTGCAAGAATTTAAAAAACCAGCAAGTGACGATGCTTCTGCGGAATATTTTTAAATAAATATATTAACACTTTTTGGTAGCAATAAGCTAAACAATTTGAAAGTTTGAATCTCAGTTGATTTATAAAACTTATTTAATTTTACATTGTTTTGCGTCTAAATATTTTGCTCGAGTCTTTAAAAAAATTGTACGATATATAGTACGAATGACCACTAGGGTTGCAAAGCTTTGTACGATATATCCTACAAATGTAAAGCAAAGGTTGCAAGTCATGTTTGCATTTTTTAAAGTTATAGGTTTGGTAATAGATTTTTTGCGTTTAAAAGTAAGAATTACTAGACGAGTTTCTGTTTTATTGGGGAGACACAGGTTATCTAAGGTTAGACATGCGTACTTGCCACTTCCACTACGATAATAAGAATCGGCTATATTCAGTGTCTTTCTGTAAAGCTGTATGAATTTTAGTTGATTCTGTGTTTTATTGAGAGGAAAAGGGCTTTGCAACAACAACAACGGTTATATAAGGCCGAATAAATGTGAGTCAACTGTTTATATATATGATTTATATAACTTTCGATCAAAATGAAATTACGTTTTTATTTTTCGTTGTTATAATTTATGTTTTCTATCAAAAAAAAATAATTAATAGTTCATAAAACTTAAAAAACCGAAACCAAAAATTCATGAATTTTTACTCCTTTGCTTTACTTCCATTGTACGATATATCGGTAAAAATTGATTGAACTGTAATTCTCAACTTAAATATTTTTTTTGTATTTTATTGTTAAAATGTTCAATGAGGTAAATATTTTGAAGGAAAAATTTTTATCTCAAGAAATGTGGAAATTGACCGCAAAGGGCTAAAGGTATTTTTGACGTTCTTCTTTGAAAATGTGCTACCGTACTGTTGTTAGAAAATCCCTTGACCATTTTTTAATCAAAAATTTTATAAAGGTGATAGAGTTACGTGAACAAAAATTGAAATGTATTTTGTTTAGGCTTTTTGGGTTTAGATTGTCAAAATGTGAAGATGTATTTGTAGAAATTGATTCACAGAAACAAAACAAAATTGTTGTTTCTATTTTTTTAAGCTTCGTTTTTTTTTTAAACTCAAATGTTGATGATGTCAAAGCAAACTAAAAATTAACAATTCGAGAAAAACGCAGCGTAGGTGGTTGAGAAATTTTATAATTAATATAAAATACAATATGAGTTGTTGCTTTAACGGTTGTCAAAATACCCGTACTATTTGCCATAATAGTGCGGTAACGTTTTTCTGTTTCCCCACATTACCCTTCATGCGTGAACGGTGGATTACTGCGTGCGGTGTGAACCTCAAAGGCCTGCTTGGACGAATACATGGACTACTTAGAATAGAATAGAATAGAATTGGTAAGGGGTATATTGCACTGAGACCAGGATTGATCTATTGTGCCCCCTACAGTTGTTAGAGTACATCCCCTAGACCTACCGCCCTAATGAAACTTAGTAGCTCGCGGGGGTCTAGGTGCTTGACGTCCTCTTCTGCAAGCCAAAACCGGCCCAGGTAACGTAACCTGCTGCGACAAGCCGCATTACAGTGCAATATAATGTGTTCGGGAGTCTCCTCTGCTGTTTCGCAGAGTCTACAGACGCTTACCTGTTCTATCCCGATTGATGGACCACTTAGAAGGGTATTTAATTTTACTTCAAGGTGTGCAAGAAATTAAGAATAATTGCACTTCAAAATTTTAACTTAGGCAACAAGGAGACGACGAGCCACGACCAGTTGCGAACGTTGCGAAGAAGATAATAAGAAAGGGGTACACAAGTATTGTTGTTGCTTGTTTAACAGTTAATAATATTACTAAACATAATGAATAAGTCACAGTGTTTATTTTAAAAAAGATCTAAACATCCTTAGAACCTTAAATAGCCCTAATTTAGTACTACAACGAAGTGGTATCACGACTCAAGCTTTTGATAAATACGAAAAACGTCAATAAGCACGTTTAGTGTCAAAAAATTTGACAGCGGTTCTACCTTATATTTTGGTATCATGGAAATAATACCAAAAATGTGCTCATGTCAATTTCAACACATTTCAGGCAATGATTTATTTAAAAAACAAAGGGCCTCCAGATATGCAAAGTGTTTTTATTTTCCTTCCCTCTTCTGTACAAGTAATAAACAAAAAAACTTTGAATTGCTCGATTGAAAATAAAAACAAAAATCTTTGCATATTTTGAGGGCCTTTGTTTTTTAAGTAAATCATTAACTAATGGCTGAAAAGTATTGAAATTGGCATGAGCACATTTTTGGTATTATTTCGATGCTAATCAGTATTCCGCCAAAAATCTTACCTCAGTTGTATTGCATGAAGTTTTTTCTTAAGATATTCATATACTTCGTAACTTGATTTATGAAACATCTGTACAATTTTCGCCATCAGAAGAAACGCCTTGAAATTCCATATTTTGCTAATTTGAAACCTTATTACAACCCCAATTTAGAACGCATAAAATTGATGAATATCAGAAAAGATATTGAGATATTGTAAGTGCAACGAAAATCATCTCGATAGAGTTATTGGTTCGGAAATTACAGTCGAAAACGTGAAAAAAGTCAAGAAAAATTCGAAAAAGTGACACGCGAAAAAGTGACACACGAAATTTTAGTTGTATTCATTGTATATATTCAAGTGTGTTAAATATGTTTATACTTGTGAGTTGAGGAGTATAAGTAGTTTACAATTTTAAAGGCATTGCGTCCGGACTAAGATGCCTTCACTTGCCATCGATGTTTGTTATTTCATTGGAGTCGAAGTGAAGGGCACAAACCCTCGACGTCGCATTCACCCACTCTCTCTCTCGCCACTCATCTTTTGGGACTCGGAACATACACACCTCACGCGTGAACCGGCACAGGCAGCAAGTGTTCGTCATTTCGTTTTTCATGATTAAATTTTCACAATTTTGAATTTTCAATTTCACTGCGACTTTGAATTTTAAATTTTTGAAATGTGATTTTTTTTTTAAAAAGGGCTAAGGTAATGATAAAACACTTGTCAAATAAGCGTAACGAAAAGTAAGCATGCCAAATATTGATTTCACTTGGTTGAATACACTTTGATGAAAACCATAGTGAAATTATACAGGTGGGGTAATTATTGACAAATTGTATTTGACACTGCCTTTTTTAAAAGGGAGCCGGCTACATATTCTGATGCGTCTTCATGTAAGGAGACAAGTATTTCTTCGTCGGTATAATCCAAGTCCACCAATACCTCCAAGGGAATTTCAACAACAGCTTTGTCCGTTTCGCTCTTTGAGGGAATCGCCTTTAATTTCCTCCAACTGCAGCCACTCGGTGTCATCATCGACATTCCCTGCCGCGTTTAAAATTTCCGTGTTCCGCGCTATTTATAAGAAAATTTGTAAATACCAAGATATGTATATAGTATATGTTATCCTGTTTACATATGTACCTAATAATTATTTTCGAAGTCTGTACTTGAAATGCATAGGACTTGGATTATCGTAAAGGCCGCCCTTTGAACGCATGGCTCCAAAGAAGTGTTCAACAATGTCCTGATTTAAGCGATATGTTGCTAAGTAGTGCTAAGTAGGCCGTACTTGTCGTGAAGATGCTCATGTAGTTCTCTCAATGACTTGATACTCATTAAAATTCCTTTAATGGGTTCCGAAACCACGTCTTTTCTTTATTAGGGAGAGGTGGGAAGGAAGAAAGGTTGTTAAAGAAGATTAATGAGTTAAAGGTGTAAAATCATACCCGTCGATATGTCCAGTTCCTTCCATAAAGCTTGATTGCTTCCTCCCATGTCGAAAGCAATCGCAACTACCGGGTAGCCTGCTTTGTCAAGCTCGAGGATTAAAATGTCCAGAATTGCTTTTGTCATCTTGCAGTCGAAGTCATAAAACACTGGCTGCTTCCACGACTTCTTTATTCCTCCAGCTACATATGACCGCTTGCACATAACTGCTTGGCTTTTTGACGCTGTCCGTTAGCTGGTCGTGTTCGTACACAGACGCCACTTTCATCTCGTCAAAAGCAAGCACACACATCCGGTCGATCAGTGGCGCAACTTTATTGCTCTCCATTGCGCAAATGATGAAATCCAGAATTCCCTCTCTACACTGCAGTTTCTGTGACCATTTTGTGATCGTTGATTCACATGGCAGGGGAATCCTTTGCGGTATAAGCGGTTACACGCCCTGGGGCCAGCTGAGTGCAGCGTAATAGCCCAAGAAATAACTTCGTGCGCCCAGTGCATTTTTGTTGAGAGCCGCACAAGTTTCTTGATTTTGCGTTCAGTGAAAATAGCAGTGAGAGTCCTTCGAAGCGAACTAAGTTCCAGTCAGCTTCGCGTTTTGTGACTGCAGCAACTTGATTGAATTGCGCAATTTTTTTGTTTTCTGACTGCAACTCACTTTCATTGTGTGGACTACAACAATAATATATAAATAAAAAAACTGCAATACGCGTTTTTGTCGTATTCACTCGGTTTGTTTTGAGACGTCTTGCGTGCAAGCTTTAGTACGTTTCAGTTCCTTACTGTGTCAAGGAAATAGTTCCGAAGGAGTTTTTAAAGGTGCGGCGCATCGGCAAACACAAACACTTTGCCCTGTGTTAATTCGCTGCGAAACCATGTCTTGTCTTAATTTAAAAAGACAGACAATATTTGCTTAGAGTTGCATGGTGAAATCCTTAAAATCGCCCTAATTCCCATTGTATTAACGGAATGCTATGCAGACACATGGGATTCAAAAAATTATAAAACCTACTATACCTATTCTAATGGGAACGAGGGCCAGTGTCGCACGCAGGGGGTGGTAAATAAATTGCTCACCAATCGATACTCCTTCCATAAAGCTTGGTTGCTGCCACCCATGTCCGAAACTATAGTTACCACTGGGTACCCTGCTTCGCAAAGCTTTTCGATAATGCTCTCCAAAATAATTTTTGTAAATTTTGCAATCGAAAGCATAGAAAACCGGCTGCTTCCACGATGCCTTCAGTCCACGAGCCATGACCATTTGTACGTACTTGCTTGGCTTCCTTACGCTATCGGTTAAGGGATCGTGTTCGTATACAGATGCTACTCTCAGCAACTTCTGCATTTTTCATGGCCTCGATTACAAAATACAAAATTCGTTCACGGAACTGCAGCTTTTGGGCCCATTTTGAAGTCGTGGATTCTTTGTACTTTGTTTGTGTGGAGATGTCTGGCGTGAGGGAGCATTCGTCCCAAGACAGTAAATACTCTACTGCCATTGGAACAGCATCCTTCGCCAATTGCCGCCTCTTCGAGTCAGTTTCGAAATCCCTGGGTGAAAGATGCAGAGCGCATACTTTTGGAGTATCGCTCAATTCTTCCCCACAGGACTCGCTCCACTTCCTTCGTTCTATTTCACTGCCCGGGACATGGTATAAAGTTATACCACTTTTTGTCCACGTTTTCTTGCACAGAAAGCAACTTGCCTTGGGCATGATTGCAAAATATAACGAAATTACAAACAGTTTTATTTCAAATATAGAATTAAAATAAAACTGTCAATACTTCAAACAAGCAGTGACTACTGTTTTTTGGTTTACTTCGAAATAAAATGTACTTTTTAAAAGAAGCTAGATTGTTATTCCGGGGAGCACTTTCCTCAAAATACGCTTTGACACCCGAGAACTTACACCACCTTGTTTATTTGAAAACTAACTGTAAACATGTCAATATATACGTGTTATGTTAACGGTGTTGATCTTCTTCGATAGGTTTTTTTTTCTTAGAACAAAAATCGCACTTTTGCAAAGAAACAACTTTTTTTCTTCAACGCAGCATGAACTGTCATAATCAGAAAAATTGTCATCAGGTTACCTCACCTGGCTAATTTCATCATGGATGAAAACGACAAATGCGCCTCAAGAAGCGAATCCCTTGGATTACTGGAAAGTAATAGTAAAAGATTTGAGACTTGTGCGACACGCTATTTATGCATTCCAGCAACTTCAACGGAATCAGAAAGGATGTTCAGGCGAAGTCAATACTTTTGGATAGAAAAACTTCAGTGAAACTTATGAATGTTCTCATGTTGCTTTTTGTAAATAAAAGGTTTTGGAATACCAATGACGTCTTAGTAATTAACAGTACAGTTTTGCAGTTTGCCTCCTCGTGTTGCATCCTCGGTGCCGCTAAATTGTCAGTACACCATCCTGGTGCCAATTGCATCAATCATCATTGTATGCAGAATGCACGACTCCTTTCTGCCCACGGACTTTCCTTGGCAATCAAAAAGATTTGATTGCTCTTGAGCTGTTAGCTGTAGCTGCCGGGTCTTAAGGGGGTCGTCTACGTAGCCTGATTTTCGAGCCTGTTTTTCAAAATTTATTACGAAGGAACGAAAAAAGATATTCACTCACTTTTTTTTGTTTATTTAATCGTAATATTTCAAGAGGCAAGGTCATAAAAATTATATTTCTACGTATTCGAGTGCAGGATGACCTTGAACGTGTCCTCATCAGAAATTTGATATCAATTTTCCTGCAAGATTTTGGGCCAACCACGTAACCTACAACAAAAAATGAAACTAATCTATAATTGATATTACATCAACTATGCTTAGACACGAGCTTTTTGTAAAATTCAAAAATCTCTCGAAATGGTGGAAATTTTTGAAAGAAAAGTTATTTTTCCCTTTTTTCAAATGTTTGTTGCCTGTTATAATAAATAAAAAAACAATATTTTGTCAAAAGCTCGTGTCTAACCATAGGGAGCAAGTAAAAAAAGAAATCGAATCGATGCGTGTAAAAATTTTCTTAAAATCGTGCAAGTAAGTTAGAAAAATACGACTTTCGGGAAAACGCGTTTAAAGTTTTACACAAGAACAGGGAGCGCGCGGAAACACCGTGAGCGAGCGTGCTCACTGCTCTACAGCTCAATAACCGTGAAGAGTTTACCCAAATCCTTTGAAAATAGCATTCCTCACGTCTTCCAAATGAAAATTATGTAAACAAAATCGATTTTTTGAAACTTTATACGTAGACGACCCCCTTAATTGCGATTTTGTTTCTTAATACTGAATGCCAGATTCCAAGTAATTTTCTAAAATATAGAGCTGTTTTCCAATGTTAAATGTTTGTTTGAAGCGGGTCTAAAATTATCATCCATACCCCATATATATGTCATGGTCAACTTTAGGATTCGTTTCTCGCTCGTAATAATATTTTTTGTTCCACTTCAGCGGATACCTTTGTAACTTCAATAGGTGGTGTCTCATTTCCTAACTAAGAAAACATTTTCGAGGATGCCGAATACTTTGTACTACTGTTCTGTTAGGTCCACATCAAAATACAGTGCTTATGGTTGATGTGGAGTTACAACTATTTTATCGTTTTCTGTGTGTTCAGTACAATTTCTTTTCTTCAGCGTTCGGGAAGCATAGATTAGTTCAACGGTGGAATGAGTTTTCAAAATGTCATTAACTCGTATTTATTTGTTTTATAAGAAGCACTAACGAACTTTTGCAAAAAGCAAAAGCTTTAAAGCCTTTCTCTTTGTTTGTACTTCTATGTATAAGAATTAGAGATAAGAATATTTCTTAAATATAAACATATCATAACCCTAAAGGAAATCGTAGTTTTCTGAAGCTATTTTCAGAAGTATTTTTTTTTAATTTTACCTTTATTACGATAACAACTCTGTCACCTCTTCTGCATTGAACTACGAACATTATTTAATTTACTTTTAGGGGCCAATTTTTTAGTGCGAGTTTAAACCCAGATCAAACATAGTTTGCTTGAACTTCGTTTAATTTCGTTAAATTTTTTTCAGTGCTAGTTTAACTGGAGCAAATTTTTGTCACCGGAGCTGGCGCTATGCAGAATGGCGAAAGAACAACAAGTAATTTTGCATTTGTATCCATTTAATTTTCAGTTTTACAGCATTTTATGTTTTCCAGGTGTAATTTCAAAGATGTGTCCCTCCTACGATGAGCTGGAAGAGATCTTCGGCTACAAGGAGTTTGCATCCAATGACCTGTATTGAACACCAAAGACAACAGCACGTTAGAGAGCTCAACGTTAAATGCAGTTGTTTTGGAAATAAAACCCACCTCTGAGGTAAACTCAGTCGAGGAAAGTAGTGCCACATCCCCAGAAGCCACGTGCAGCTCTACAAGGACTGGTCGCAAAGGAATTTATTCAAGAACTGCCCTTGTGGAAGTACTTGATTTCAATTCCGGTTTGATTGCCTTTAAAAAAGAAAATGTCGATGTCGAAATGGGCATCAAAATAAAAGAAAAGGGGCTGCTTATGAAATAAAAAGAGTATGAGCTGCAATATGAAAAATTTCAGTTCGAAAAAGACAAATATTTGAACGAGCTATGTAATAGAGAGGCTGAAATTAGTTGTACAAAGAATACAATTTTTGGAATTAGAAATGAAAAAGAGTATAGCTTTGAAGGAACTTAAAATGAAAGAGAGAATTGAAAAATACAATACGTACAAATGTAATGTTAAAATAGTGGTGCTCACTCTTCGAAGCATTTAAGGCGTAAAGGCTGCGGCCCATAGAATCCGTTGCGTCAAAGTGTTTAACTGACAGCGACGGAATGACGGAGAGACTCGACCCAATGGATACGTTGTCAACGGATAAAAAATATATTCTGTAAGTCTGTGAGTAAACGAAAATTGTGTGATTTTTTTGAGCTTTGGCAAACATTTTAATAAAAATGGAAATTGACGACGTCCTTGAGTTGGTCATAATGGTTATATTGCTGCATGAAGCGTATGATCTGCTAAAAATCATACAAAATAAACGAGGATTTTGGGTACGGCCGTTGTACCGAAATCGCGACACACGCGGATTTTTTGCCTCCAGCTTTGAAGAAATGTACAACAATGATTCCGAACAATTTAAAAAGACTGTTCGAATGAGCAAAGACAATTTTAGTTTGCTGTTCAATTTGATTAAAGATGGTTTAATTAATTTTTCCTCAAACATATCGGCAAAATTGAAAACAAACCAACTTTCTGCTTAGAACGAATAAAATTTAAATGACAGAAAACAGAAACAGAAAACAATCATTCGTTATTTGTCAAAGTATTCAACGTACGGCAAAAGTTGAAAGTTGCTCAACTTTGTACGTTACTTCAACGTATCCGTTTCGTATGGGTCACACCACATACA
Source organism: Melieria crassipennis (assembly GCA_963668005.1). Taxonomy (NCBI): domain Eukaryota; kingdom Metazoa; phylum Arthropoda; class Insecta; order Diptera; family Ulidiidae; genus Melieria; species Melieria crassipennis. Next base: position 29,748,772 of record OY764963.1, on the reverse strand, counting down.
ATTTCATACATTCAACTTAGTTGTCAGTTGAATACTTCGCTCTCACGTACGCAACGGATTCTATGGGCCGCAGCCTTAAAGTTGCAATAACAGCAATTTTTGAATTTTCGCAATGTTTTCGAAAGCAGTTGTAGCGACAGATTGCTGCGATAGCAACCTTGCACCTAAAATGCTACGAAGAGTCAACTCCACTAATGTTTTTAATTTTTATTGTTTACAAAATGTACTAGTGCAGTTCTTGGGTCGTTGTTTTCATGAATTTCTTGTGGATAGTCGGTTGCATCTTCCGAGCTAGCGTCGTCGACAGAGTTGAAGTCTAGTAAAATATTATGTATTATGGGGAATGCTAAAATCCATCTTCAACAGCTTTTATAATTGCTTTCGTTCGGTAATCGAAATCGTAGTTTCTTTAAACCGCTAAAACTTTCTTTTAATTTGCCAAAGCAGTTTTCTACACGCACTCTGTATTTAGAGAAGTATTGATTCAATCGTTCTCTTGTTTCTTTTGATTGCTCAACGCTGTTTTTTCGAAAAGGTGTAATAACATTTCGGCATATAGGATATGCCGAATCGCCAGCAATTCATTGTCTCTCGCAGAAGTATTTTTCCGGAGTCCTGTCACTTTCTAATTTTTTTACGTCTATTTTCTTTTCGAATGATATTCTCTCTTGTACCTTTGTCAGTTGTGATATGGCTGATTTGGGAGCCTTTGGTGTGCACGCAGTTACCGGCCCAGGTGCGGTGGAAGATGCTGCATCTGAAGACAAAGTTTCGCAAACCTCTGTTGGCGATGCAGGAGTAACTGGAGATGGCAGAGGAGATGGAGGTGGCGGTGACAAAGGCGAATCTGTACATAAAATTGGCGCCGCAGTTTGCCTTCCGAAAATATCCTTCAATCTGTTGTAATGTGGACACAACTTTAATACATATCCTGCAATCATTTATGTTATTATTGCTTTTTTTGCATGGTATAAATATACATTACCTTCAACACTTCCATTCCCGTTTTCCAAAAATTTTTTGTAATAAAATTGAGCTGTGGGATGCTGCACAAAAGATGGAAACTAAAACGCTTGAAGACTAAAAATTCAAAGTCAGGCTCCTCATGTAAATAGTCAATTATGAGAAGGATTTCGCTTTCCTTCCATTTCTTGCATGGCGCGGTTTCTCTTTTTTTGGCAAGGGTATCCATTTTTAGCTGGAAAAAATTAAAAATGGTTATATAAAAGTAAATAATACAAAGTTTGTGAAAAATATTTACGTTTGCGCACACGAAATAAAATGAACGAATTTTTTGACAATTGACAATTCTTGTTGACACGTTTGCACCCTCATATAAAACATGGGTATCACTATTGTACACATTGCACGAAGTGCAAAACGTTTTTCCCTTGTATTTTGTTTTTGTATCATTGCACGGATTGCAAGATTTTGCAATTTTTGCATTTCGTGCACCTTGCAAAGGGGTTTGCAAGACTGCGAGAATACCCCTAATGTTTTGTTTTTTACTCTAACGCTTTTTTTTGCTGTTAGTATTTGAATGTAAAATATTTTTTTTTGCACTTAGCCTTGTTAAGTGTTGAACCAAAAATAAATGGTGGCGCACAAAGCAATCTTTGAGTTAAAATATGTTTGAAATATTTATTTGGTTTACACAAGCAAGTATAAAACTCAAAACATGCCCATTTTTTTAAATACATAGTTGACAATTTTCAAATTTATTTAATTTTTCACATTCATACAATCCTCATCATCATCTTGCCAAGTTATATCTTCTAATCAAGACAATTTTTTTACAAAATATTTCGGCTTCAGTTTAATAAGACAATTATCTTTAAAATTATACAACTTTCGTCAAAATGCGCGCCAATGTTTTTTTTTTTTTAATTTTTGTCCACTTTCGAAGCACTTTGTACCGGCCGTCAGGTCTTGTACAAACAGGTCTGGTACATTCCTGACCCGTAGTCTAGCAGTCGAAGTTGCAGGGTTGCATAGGACCTTCCCAAGACTCTTCCATCTTCGGTTAGTTCTCGTAGAGTCGATCTTTTCCAGGTGTTCTTTGGCCGACCGCGACTTTTACACCCTTGAGAGTTCCAGTCATGCGCCATTCTCGTGATGCTGTCGAGTGGTCTTCTCAGTGTGTGAACAATCCATCGCCATTTTCTGCGCTTTATTTGCCTCAGAATGGGTTCTTACCTTCAGAAATGAAAACACGACAAATGATTAGACAGTCTACAGAACATTTTGCGCATTATGTATTTCTATACGAATACACATGGAGAATTCTGCAAATAAACAAGTGCCAAACTGCTCCATGGCCGGCTGAAGAAACAGGTAGGCCGAAACGAAAATGAAACAATTTAAAAAAATTGAACGTTTTACTTTCGTTGAAGGCAATTTTGTATTTTCCTGTGAAAGCAAGTACCTGCAACGAGTAGGTATTAAAAATTGGAATTAATCGAAATATTTAATAATATAATTGATATAGGTTTAACATTTAATACAACATTTACAAAAACGTGAACTTATTGGTCGGCAAACAGAATGAATTAAGTAAATTTATTCCTGATTTTTCATTAAGTTTTGAACTTTCGTAAAACAAACGGGTACCAATGACTATGACCAAAAGTTTCAAGCCAATGCACTGAGTATGCCGCTAAAGTTTTGGCTACGCTACATGAATGGTTACTATAATTAGTTGATGTGCAGTTGGAGTTCGTCTGAAATATGCAGTGTTTTTTAGGGGCAAGCCTGGTCTGCCACTAAAGCAGAACATCACATAAAATAACTTGGAACTTATCGCCTAGGTTATCTAATAAATGTATGTACGAACAAAGAATTATAACTATTGCAACTATAGCAATAGTTATATGGTCTTTGGTACGAGTATGCTGACCCAAATCATGGTCGACCGGGAACCAAACTCCCCTTCTCAGTTTCAGAAGCAGCTGCACCGCCTCTGCAAAGCGCTTGTGCGGCGAGTTCCGGAACGCGTCAATTTTCAGATATCTTTTATTTGCTGAGTCATGATTCCTGTGTAAATTTGTCTTCTTCGGAAATCTAGGAAGTAGAACTTATGTTAGTTTTTACATCTTACAAAGTACTAATTTAATTACGCGTGGAAAATTCGATCCATGCTTTTTGCTTTCCTGCACACGCAACAGCTTCTAACCATTGTTTATACGCTTTTGAATTTTCGAGTTGAGCCCCTCCGCACACGCATGGTGGAATTATACAGGTGGAGTAACCTGATGACAGTTTTTGTGATTATGACAGTTCATGCTGCCTTGAAGAAACAATGTTGTTTTTTTGCAAAAGTAAGATTTTTGTTCTAAGAAAAAAAAATAAACGTATCGAAGGATACTACTTTATTTCAGAAACATAAAGAGATCAACACCGTTGATATAACATGCATATATTGACATGTTTACAGTTACATTTCAAATATATATTTGAACCGTGCGTAACTGAACTCTTTCAACGTAACTGAACTATTTCGTAACTTGTACTACAATATTTGAACTTTGAATTTGAATATTTGATTTTGAATTATTTGAACTATGACGAAGTCGAGCTGCAGTTTTTGCCACCGCACTTGGACGAAGGGAAAAGGTACCACTTTTCCACGTACCGCAGCATGCCGAGGAATTGATGTTCCGGTATCTTTCGAAGATTTTCCACCTCCGTCAGAAAAAAAAAAAAAATGCAACAACAATAACAACATCCTGCAAGAATCCTAAAGTGGCCCATATACGATACAATCTGGTCGTGCGACCGGTCGTGCGGAAGGTTGGTCATTAGGACACACACGTTGCGATTTCCGACACAACTCTCGCCCAACTTCATTTTTCTCATACATTTTTGTTGAGTGCAGACGAAATGACAAACAAAATAATTGCGCTTCTGATCACCAATGACATTATAGAAGAGGAAGAGAACAGTGGAAATTCAAAATTTAAACGCAGTGTTTTCTTAAACGCAGTGTCCGTGGAAATATTCTCCAATTCATCGTCCGAATTTTCATTTTGGTGAATTTGTTCAGCTCATTCATCTTCACGCCCTCAATAGTACCATTGGGATCAATTTTTTTATAGGCTGTCAAAAGTTTTTCATGTGCGGTATGATGAAAACTTTTATTTTTGTATTTTCCACATTTTCTGTTCCATAGTTCCGGCAAATTTCGATAAGCTTCGATAAAATCGCTCCAGTTTTCGTTGCGCTCGTCCATTTCGTTCTCAACGCACAAATGCTGAAACACGAATGAACTCAGAAAATTGCACGAAATTGTACAACATACCCATGCACGTTGCGACCGCTCACACAACACCACCGAAGTATCAAAATTTTTTTATTTTCATACAACGAGTTGTGCGACACGATGCGCACACACGATGCGATTTTTTGTACAACCTTGTCTAGTTGTACAACGAATCGCAACGTATATGGGCCGCATAATGAGTTTGCTCTGCCTTCAGTCACTCAATCGATAACTTTTTTGTTGATGGAATAGATAATGCACATAAAAGTGTTTTTGAATTTCAGAACTATTTGAAATAATTATTAGCGCCATCTAGTGCAAAAGGCCGAATTATTTCCCTTTTCTTGCTACCTTTTAATGCAACTTTTAAATAAGGCAGTGTCAAATACAAACTGTCAATTATTACTCCACCTGTATAATTCCACTATGCCGCACACGCACTTGATTTGCTCACATTTGGCATATCTGCCAAGGCACATTCGTTTATACGGTTTATGTAGATATATTATTATGTATCCTCAAAACTAATTTAGGAGTGGTTTGAGAAGCTAAATGAGCTTGGACTCTACAATCAGGTATGATTCCTTTGGGTTCCGGGTCACGCTGGAATTGAAGAAAATGAACAGGCTTGCAAGGGTGGTGCTTCTTTTTGAATCTTTTTGTGGATTGAGAAAAGGTAGTTAGTTGGGATTTTTAATCTTTCGGTGTGCCTTATATTCCATCTTTCTTAGGTCTTCTTTTCCCAAGTTATTTTTTGAGCTGCTTTTGAATGTCAGTGCACGAATTGGCTTCTCCCGGCTTATAGTTCTTCGATCTAGGCAGCAGGCTGCTAGGAAGCCTCTCTTTCAGTGTAATTAGCAATGTTTTTTGCATAACCGTATGAAACACCCACGGATGAAGCTTCTTGACGATATGACAGGTCCTCATTTAGTTTTTTGATAGCTGATATGGATTGGGCTAATTTCCTCATTTAACTAAAATGAGTTCGCGGCTCGCTCCTTTGACATTTTAATGTTCTTCAGACAATTTATGTATGTACAAATGGCACATCTGACGAGGACGTGTGGTTCAAGATTTGCTTCAGAGTTTATACAGTGATAATTTTGTTTTCAAACATCAATCAACCGTTATCAATGAAGTGGTTTCTTATAAGCTTGAGGAGAAGAGAACATCGGCAAGCATGAACACACTTTCTTCACAGTTAGCAGGATATATGAACCACGTTTTATTTTATAGTTAAGTTAAAAGGTAAGAAGCAATTCAACCTAGTTTGAATAAAATTCTTACCAATGAAAATCTCGAATTATCTCCACAGTGCTTGATTTTTCGGACAAAAATTTTAAAACCCACGACGTATAATTTTTAAATAATTTCTTCTAGAATGAACTTTGTAATTTTGCAATCAAAAGAGTAAAAAACTGGTTGTTTGCATGATGATTTTAAACCTGGTACTATAGCTACTTGCTGGGCTTTCGCACTGCCTCAGTTAAGGTGAAGTTACAGACCATCCAGTATATACGTTATTCCATTCTGTGCATTTGTCAAAAAAGTAGAATCAGTGCAGCTGTATGAAACAAGTTACTTAGCGCAACGCATATGATGGATTGTCGGATACGATGGAAAAAGTTGAGCAACTTTCTACTTTTGTTTGCATTACGTCCGTCGCACAAACAGATCAGCTGATTGATACAATAAATTCTTTGAAACTTTCGATTTCTTCCTCCATTTTTCAAAATTTTTTATTTTTCTCACTCAACAAAATCACAAATCGAAAGGAAAAATTTCAATTCAAACTTCAATCAACTGATTAGAAACATAAACATGACGCACAAAATGCACGATGTGTAACTTCAATGTACGAAATGCATGTACCGCAAGTACTGCATTCAATGCATAACGCATATACTGGATGGTCTGTAACTCCACCTTTAGCGTGCCGAGTTCGAAGCATGATGACACTGTCATCTCGTCAAAACACAATACGCATAATTTTTGTTCTGAAGTCATTTGGTTTTGCTTCAAACCATATATTACATTTTGCAGCAGCCCTTCTTTAAGCGCCACCGTTTGTACTCAGTTGTTTATTGTGGTAATGGACGGCAGTGGGAAGCCCTTAGTAGCCCGAAGTAATTGCCTTAAGGCTCTAGAACCTGCAGCGTGAAGGGTAATTGCAAAGTAATATCTTCCCACTTCCAATGTATATTCTTCCCAGTTTTTAATTTTTTGAGTTGAGTTTTCGAAATAATGTGGAATTTTGAATTTTGAAAATTTTGTTTAGCAACGAAATATTAATGGACTCTATTGAAAACTAGTTTATTATGCAATTGCTTCATTTTAATTAGCGTTGTATGTTGAATTATTTCAGGGCTATAAAATCGTTCATATGTTACGTAATGCAATTTGTAAAATCAATTATTACTCTACTCACTCAGTCTGAGTTTCACAATCAACATACGATTTTTGTGCACTTGGCTGACTTGAATATTGCAATCTATATTATTAAAATAGTCTTGCATCAATTTATACAAAATTATTGCGTTGCACAGTGTTTCTACTCCATACAAAATTGGGACAAAAATAGAACGAGTGCTCTAAATTCGCAGAAAATTTGCAATCTGAATTATTTGGGGCCAAAAAATATATAGTTTTAAAAAAAAATCGAATATATATAACCAATTATGCCATCACCACCGAGCCCAAACCGCTGGAACTATAATGATGAAATTTGGTCAATAGTTGTATTTTAAAAAGTCAACCTTTAAAAAGAAGCGATTTTAAAAAAATCGACCTTGACAGGCCGGAAACGGGGTGGTGAAGCTTATATAGACGGTTATTGTTTTTTGGTCGGATTGTTTTGAAATTATGTATATATATACTTAAAGAAAAATATCGAAATACGTATTTCAGCGTTTTTCTATATTCGACCTTAAAATGGTGGAAAAAGGGCGATGAAGTTGTTTGAAAGAAAGCTTTTTTGTTTTTATTTCCGTAGAACTTAACATAGAGATGACACAGCTATGAAGATGCAATACTATAGTAAAATTTCCAGGATGAAAGAAAATAATTGCCATTTTCAAAAGTTCATTTTATTTAGTTTCACTATCATCAACAATAGTTGATGTTGCGATTGCTATTGCCTTTGTAATGTCATTTTGATTTGATTTTGTGTTATTTTTTCTTTACAAACATATTTATCAATAATATTTTTTCTTTGACCTTTTTTTAGACTGGAGCGATTTTCTGTTATGCGCAAATCTGTTGCAACAATGATGTGTGCCATGAAATCGCGATTTGAAGCTTCTCGTGTTATTTTTCTTGTGTGGTCCAATCGCGCTCTTTTAATGATCTTGTGTGCTGCTTAATACGTTTCTTCCGAAAAGCAGCCTATGGTAAAAATTCAAATTTAATCACTATTAAATAAAATAGTTTATAAAGTTCTCACCTATAGGTAGATCAAAAAACTTGATGCCATTTACTCCATGCACCAACACCTTATGAACACTACTTGACATTTAGTACTTATTTAGGTACAGCATTAAAGTTTTATCAATAAATTCTTTAAAAGTCTCGGTATTGATTATAAGCCCAGAGGACACCACGCGTAGTATTGTTGAAAAATTTTGTATTAGACATTTGTCTACTCCGGTTATTTCGGACGCGATTTCGATATTTCTGAAGAACCTGCGAGCCGTATTGCCATCGGTTGTTGTTCCGAAACCACACTTAACCCTTTGAAGCATACATTTTTCATATAACTTTTTTTCAATGAAAATAGTCGCCCTGGGGGTTTTCGGGGTCGCTGATCACGAATATGTAATCAAATTTTTTAAATACAGCAATCCAATATGGCGGATCCATTATGGCCGACAACATTAGTAAAACTTATTCATATCAATATGGAAATTTGTATATGGGGGTTTCCGCGGTCGCTGATTACGAATTTGATATTCTATTTGTGAAATTCAAGTGTCATTCAAGTGTCGGTACCCAATTTTCATTCTTCAAGAAAGGAATATTTTTTCAATTTGATAACAATTAGTACCGCTTTCAGCCGAACCCGGAGACACAAACGAGGACGTAGCGGCAGTTGTCTCCATTTTTTTGTTTTGTGTTTTTTTTATTTTTTTTTTTTTTGGATTTTTGAATTTTATGTTTTTTTTTCATTTTTCATTTCACGTTTTTTTTTAGTTTCGTGTGGTTGGTTTAGTTTATGAATTATTTACAATTTCTTTCAACAAACATGATCTTACATGAATCTTTATCGCGTTTCACTTTATTAGTGTAGAGTTATTACTCTAGTGTGGTAGCTCGCAAAGCAATTTTACGTTTTCGACAAACATAGCGGTACGTTGCAAACATTACACATCCATTCACTTCTTTTTTGATCAGCTTTTGTGCTGCACAAAGCACATCGTCTATACTGTCCACCATAGACCGGCATGTGAGATGATTGAGAACGTCTCTTTTCAAGAGGCACTTTTCTCCGGGTTTGGTTGAGAGCTGTAGTAATTGTTGTTACCAACTTGAAAAAATGTTCCTTTCTTGAAAAAATATGGTACCTATACTTATGACTTCTATATTGTGTCCGCCATATTCCACCCGCAATTTTGAATTTCGAAAATCTAATAATAAATTCGGAATCAGCGACTCCGAAAACCTCCGTATACCGTATACGTAAAATTTTGAACCATGAACATGTAAATACAGTACATTTCAATGTAGATTCATAAAAGTCGAGTCACAAGAACTTGAAAACTGAAAAAAATGGTAGTATTCTAGGTGGTATATACTAGAGAGCTGCGCAAAAGTTTCTATTGGGCACACTTCACTACTGCACAGTACTGTCAAGTACTGCACTTCAGTGTCGCGGCGACAGCAAATCCAAATGCGCAATAGTTCTATTCTGCAACAAAGCAAGCACTGCAAACCTTCTCGCTACAGCAACGACAGTGCTTGTGTTCTGTTGTGAAGCAAAACATCAAAACAGAAAGCGATAATGAGCAGTGTTGCCAATCTAGCTTTTTTGCGGCTAAATCTAGCCTTTTCTTTTGTCATCTAGCCGCACAATTCGCGAGTTAGCCGCTAGCCTTTTTCCTAGCCTTTTTTTAATTTCTCATGGCCTTTTCTAGCCTTTTTCTATAATCCAAAAAACCATAATAGAATAATTAAAAATCATCATAAAAAATCTTACAAAGCAAATGCTTTTCAACGCTGTTTCTGAAATTTGACAGAACTTTCATGACATGTCACAATTTTGAAATTAATAATTAATAATTGACTGGCACGACAGCCCGCTTACGCGAGACTAAGGCCTAGCTTCCCGCAACCACCCGTGTTGTGCGTGTGAATTTGTACACGGGTTGGAGGGACCTACAGTTTAATGCCGGTTCCGAACGGCAGGTTGGGAGCTTTTTCATAAGCAATTTTTACTCTCAGAGGTTTGCCATTTCCAGCTGAGAGGACAGCCACCGAAAGAGAAAACGAGTTTTCCCGTTATTTTTTTTAGGTGTTATTACAGGCAGTATTTGAACCTGAGGTTGCTGCCTTCGACTCGCGGTCCAACGCACTAACCAACTGAGCCACGGCGGCTGAAATTTTGAAATTACCGACGATATTATTAAAATATCTGAAAACGGTGCTGCATATAGGGATTCTTTCCTTTCTAATCAAAAATAAGATAAAATTATCACCTAAATACAAATTATTTTTAGCAGTCATTAGAGCTATACAAAGTTATGCTGCGGAAGTCTAGGGCTTTGAGTTGTTTGAATTGATGGATAAAATTCAATTTTATTTCTTAAAGAAAATTTTACATCTACCAACAAACACACCCTCTTATTGTTTTATGTTAGAAACAGACATACCAAACTGTCATCTGTATACTTTACGGCTTCATCTTAAATATATTTCTAAAACTCTATTTGAGTACGACGATAGCAGATTGCCACACAAACTTTCAAAAATTATTATAGAGAGAAAGATCTTTTGGGTAAAATCAATGCAAATTTTAGGAGAAAAATTAAATATTAGTTGGAATTATGACGTTTTAAATAGACGAAGTTGGAATGAAAGCATTGACACATTGTTATCCGTTCTGAACTCGACAAATAGACAAAAATCTTGGGAAAGGGCTCTTAAAAGTTCACGTATATATAAAGACTTAGATCATAACATCGGTAAAAGCTACTTGAATGACAATCTTGGAAAATATAGAATAATGTGGATTTTGAAGGCCAGATGCGATTTGATACTTCTTGGGGGTCACAGAAATCTAAACTGCAGTCTTTGCAATTTGAACGAGTTAGAAAATATAACACATTTTCTGGGTAGGTGTCCAATTTTGAAAAGAATCAGATATCGATATTTTGGAAAGTTCTTTTTAACTCAAGACGAAATTGTAATCAAGCTAAATGGAATTGGCGTAGGTGGATGGGATTGTCTTGTTTTGTATGTCATTGATGCTTTAAAATATAGGAGCTTAATTGTAAATGAATTATGTTAATATGTATGTATATCTTTATGTTAGAGTAATGTATTTTCTTTTTTTTCCGACAGACGACTTAAAAGTCATTGTCGTAAATTCTTTATTATAACTGTTATCTATTGTTAATCCATAATCATTTCTGTAATATTTATTAAACAATTGAATAAAGAATATATCTATCTATCTATCTATCTATAGGGATTCTGATGACGAGGAAGTTTACTTTGAGTTGTAAGGAAGAAACTGTTTTTATAATACTATGTAACTAAGAGTCAAAACCAAAAAACGAAAGTAAAATCATTCAATTCACGGAACGGCATTGTTACCAAGCGTTTTATATTCTCTTTAGATTAACAACGCTGATTAACAATTTTGCCATTGCAGTTCAATAAATGCAATTTGATCTGAAGAGAAGTTAAACTATTCTTTTTTATAATACTAGACAAAATATTTGGTTTCATAACTTCAACTTGTTTCCTCCAGAAATTGGTTTTTTTTTTCATTCTTAAAAAAACAACACCAAATCGTTTTGGAAAATCGATATTTATCGTTTTTGAGCAATAAAGTTTCTTAGTTGGAGTGTATGCATTGTAAATGTGTATGAATTGCATAGTATAATAAACAAGTAGTCTAACCTGAGAGAGTATTTCTATTTTGTTTACTCATATAATAATACTGCAAAATGCAAAACAAATTATATGAACTTTTTATTATTGGTATCGCATTTACTACGATTATGTTCAAATCAAAATGCGATTATGTTTTCTGTTGAGGAATTTTGTACATCAAAAATGAAATATTGTGAAAGAAATTTCCAAAAATTTTTACTCAAAAGAGGGGAGAGTTCAGGTTAGACTACTTTATAATTATACTACATATGTATGAATTGAAATTTTGTGAATTGTTATTGAAATGCAATCTTTTTTGTTATTGTAATATATTTATGTATCTAAAATAAGTTTGAATGTACGTTTTTGATGTTGATTTTATGTAGCACCAGCAGTACGATATGTATGTGCATTAAAATGTTTTAAATAAAAGTTAATATAAAAAATTAGCCTTTTTTCTAGCCTTTTTTTTAAATCGACAAGCCTTTTCTAGCCCTTTCTTTTTGGTCATCTAGCCGCTTCCGCAAAAATATTCTGGCAACACTGATAATGAGTTTAAGTAACGGTAAATCATAGCAAGCACACCGTGTGAAGTAGAACTTCTACTTCACACCGCGTGAAGCAGAACATCTACTTCACAGCGAGTGAAACAGAACTTCTACTTCACAGCGAGTAAAACAGAACTTCTACTTCACAGCGAGTGAAGCAGAACTTCTACTTCACACCGTGTGTCGATCTTGTTGGCGACTGCATTATAAAGTTTTCTTAACTCGTAGAAAGTGCAAGTGTAAGGCGTACGCCACGCAAAAAATGGATATTTTAAATGTAAGCAAAATTATAAACTGTGTTAATTTGTGGTATTTTGTTAATTTTAAAATGGTTGCACTTCTTTTGTTGGTAGGAATCTACGAGTGAATCAAATTCAGCTGAATTAAAAGCAAAAGTTTTGTCCGGAGAATATAAGATCAGTGAAAAGTGAGGACGTAGCAAAGTGTGGAATATTTTTGGCAGTATTATCACTGATTGTGGCGAAGACGTACCAGGCTTTTTGGTCTGTCGAAAATGTGTGAACATATACAAATACAATAAAAAAACCACATCAAATTTGGTAAAGCACAAATGCTACGTCAACGCTGGTTCTAACAAAAGCCTTACAGTTCCAAAAATTGCTGCTGACAATGCAACAAAAAAAATTGCAATTGACTTATTCAGAAAATGGGTAGTGATAAACTGTAGACCATTCAAAATCGCCGGGGACGCCGGTTTGCAGGAAATCGCTGAATTTTTTGTTTCTGTTGGCGTGAAATTCGGCCGAAATGTTGACATCAACCGTTTTATTCCCGACCCAACAATAATTTCGCGCAACGTCGAGGCGATGTACGAAACCAAATTCGATGAAATAAGAAGGGAAATTTCTGATATAGTTGACGTTGGATACGGTCTCACATCGGACCTTTGGACTGACAATTTTATGAGGAAGTCATATTTAGCGTTAACTATACATTTTGTGAAAGATGGCAGCATTTACTGCAGGCTGTTGGGAATGAAGGCAATGAATAATGAAAGAAACACATGTGAGTATAGCAGTATCCCTTGTTCAGTAACACCAAAATAATTCTATAATTTTTTCAGCTCAAAATGTCCATGCAAAGGTAGTGAAACTGTTGTCGGACTTCGGATGTGTCTTAAATAACAAGGTAATAATGGTAACTGACAGAGGTTCAAATATGGTCAGCGCTTTTCAACCCCACAATCACTTATTTTGTATAAATCACTTGCTGCAAAACACATTAAAGAAGTCGATGGAAGGAGTGGACGAGATATCCAATATGTGTAAGCTTAGCTCCAAAATAGTGAGATATTTCAAAAAGTCAGGGAGCAACTCCGATTTCACAACAAGTTTAAAAAGTTATTCACCGACGCGATGGAATACCTTCTACTACTTATTTGTTTCGATTAAAAGCAATTGGAATGGAATTAATCAAATATTGCAGGAAAAGAATGAACTCCACAGATTAGGTGAACTTAACGTTTCTCATTTAAATTGCTTGATTGAGGTGTTAGAGTTGTTTGAAGAGGCTCTCAAAAAACTTGAGGGTGAAAAGTACCCCACTTTACACTTACACTAACGATGTACGAAAATACAATAATACATTATTATGATGAGTTCGATACATTAAAATGGTGGGACACAAATACAAATCAGTTCCCGTTGTTATACAAAACAAGTTGCAGAGTATTAGCTATCCCTGCCTCAAGTGCAGCCTCAGAAAGAGTGTTTTCTGCTGGCCGAACCTTATTAACAGAAAAAAGATGCGCGATGGGTGGTAATACAGAAGCTGTAAACCATCTAATGTTTTTACATCATAATTGTTCTTTTTAACAATAACATTCTTTTTTGGAATTGTTTTCTTTTTATTTACTCCTACAAATGCAAAAACGACTTTTTTTAATCGAATGAATGAATTGTCATGTTTTTCCTAATAATAAATATCGAAAAAAACATTTTTTAAACTTGTGTTTTTTTTACATGAACAGCCGAAATGAAATGCAGCCCAGATTCCATACAAAATACCAAAAACAAACATCAGCTACTCCGATCGTGCAAAACAAAACACCGTATGCTTGAAAATGTTCTACTTCAGTGCTTCACTTCAGTGTGGTTCTACTTCAGTGTTGTTCTACTTCCGTGTTGTTCCACTGCAGTATTGTTCTACTTAGTGTTGTTCTACTTCAGTGTTGCTCTACTTCAATGTTCTACTTCAGTGTTGTTCTATACTTCAAGGTGCTTGAAGTTCTATTGTCGTTTCGTGCAGTATTCGTATGAATATCAAAAGCTTTCTTCACCGCAGCGCTTGTTTTGTAGTGAAAGTGAAGAAGAGCGACAGTATTTGAAAGCACAGCGATGGCTTGCAAGTCATTTTTATAGTGCTTGCGCCGCTCTCTAGTATATACGTCTTACCACCGTGCTGCAAATGGTTAACAAAGTCAATGCGCAAACCCAAACGTTTTTCAAACTGCTTTTGAATTTTATGTTTGCCTTCCTTAACTTTCCTCCTTATTCTCAGAAAATACGAGCATTAAATCATATTTGAACAAAAAATTGCATAATAATGAAAACAAAAGTAGGATAATATGGCTCTAAATGGGTAAGCAAAACCCATTTTTTTAATCAAACGTTACTATTTTGTGACATTGGCTTTGTTAATATAGAAGTTTTCATATTTTATGAAAGGCTTCTGTATGGCAACTCTGCCTTTAGTGGGCGGACCATGTCCATTTTTAATAGGGACTGTGCTACTATACTATTTCTTTCCAGTTACATCACTTTCTGGGCGTACAAGAGCCGCACAGTGTGACTTTTATCATTTTTAGGATGCCAAAAGTAAAAAAAAAATGTTCTCCGATCGCAAAAATTGTGTGGTATGCAATAGAGAAATATCCAAATGTTACGAATGTATGCTCAAAGCAAAACAAAAAACAACAGTTAGCATGATAACCGTTATCGAATTTGTCTCACTGCGACAAGCGCAAAAACACTTTTCTCAATGTGAGATTTTTTGTGAAGTGTACAGTCCCATAATTTTTCTGTCAGAAATATTTTTACACAAATCGTTTTAATTTTAGTTACTTGAATATTTTGTGAAAACTCCGGTAAGTTTTTGAAGCTTTAATTAATTTATTTTAATTGTTTATAGATTAAAATAGCTAGTTACTAAAAATTAGGTGATTCCCAAAATTGTTTATTTTTTTAATAGAGTAAAACTTATAGAGTTCCGTAGAGTCCCATGTGATGTTTGTAACCACATTAATGAAAAATGTGCCTAGTTTCAGATTCTGCAATCAATTCTTGCTCCTTTTTGCACCAATTTAGTTTACAGCCAATCAAACATGGCAGTTCCGCGAAGTGAACTTTTTGATGTTTGGCTAAAATCCAAGCAAAAAAATAAGAGCCAAGCAGTTTTTGAATATATTTTGAGTTTGTTTGGAAAAGATGTTGTCCACTCTAAATTAAAATCATGTGTAAAGAAACTCTGCTCTAAATTTCGCTCAAGATGGGCACATTCTAGTCGAATCAATAGCCGTTTCCTTAAAAACAACTTTGACTGGCTTTCGAAATATTTAGACTTATCAGATTTTATTCTTGCTGTTGGACCGTGTAATTCTCGTGATACTTCCGAGATGGGAAGGCCAAAAAAACACTTTTCTGAATCTTCTTTGCGCTCAAAAAATCGAAAAGCCAAGGAACTCATGAGTAATACTGATAACGACCAATTGTTAATGGCGGCGGAAATGAAGCTTAAATTGTCCGGAAAAATAAATTCTGCAAAAATATTTGAAGAGTTGAGCACGAGTTCCCCATGAAGAGGCACTGCTTTAAAAAAATCACGATTTTCCGATGAAAATACTAAAAGTTTGTCACCAGACCAAGCACTTGCAATGATAGTTGCTGCAAATCTTTCAACACATGAATATAACATGATACGGAAACACACTTTAGACATAAGCAAAAAGATGTATCCTTCATATAACTGTATAAAAAAATCAAAGATTTTATGCTATCCTGAACAAATAACGGTCACGGAAACTTATGCTGAAATTCAATTGCAATCGCTAATTGATCATACTTTAAAAATATTGTGTGCTGCACAAGAAGAAGTATTACTTTCATTTTTCGAAATTGAAGAAGTAAATGCAATTATAAAGTGGGGGTGCGATGGCGCTGAGCATAGCAACTACAAACAAAAATTTGCGGAAGAAAACCAATCAGATAGTAGTATGTTTTTTATTTCACTAGTAGTCCTTCAAATGTATACAAAAGTTAATAACCAAAAGATTATAATATGGAACAATCCTGCTCCTTCTTCTGCGAGATATTGTCGGCCGATAAAATTTATATTTACAAAAGAAACTCGAGACGTTATTTCAAGGGAGGTTAAATATGTCAAAGACCAAATTTCGGATCTGCATCCAACAACAATTCAATCTGACACACTAAACTTCAAAGTGAAAAGTACGCTTATATTGTGCATGATTGACGGAAAAGTTTGCAATGCCCTGTCGGCATATACATCATCTCAAAAGTGTTACATATGTGGGGCTTCATCGAAGGACATGAATAATTTGAGTGCCTTATCGGAGCGAAAAGTTGACCAAAGCATGCTTGCGTTTGGAATTTCTCCATTACATTCGTGGATACGATGTATGGAGTGTATGCTACACATCGCTTATCGAATGGAAATGAAGATATGGTGTGTACGGGGCGAAGAAAATAGAAACAAAATGGAAAAGACAAAAGAATACATTCAAAATAGATTCAGGAAAGAAGTTGGTCTTTTGATCGATATGCCTAAACAAAAAGCAGGCAATGCAAATGATGGCAACACGGCAAGACGATTTTTTGGAGATCCTGAAATAACCTCAGAAATAACAGGCATAGATATAAATCTATTGAGAAGGTTTCATACCATACTTTCGTGCATAGGATGTGGATATAAAATAAATTCTGCAGCTTTCGACCACTATGCCACAGAGACAAGGGAACTGTACTTATCTAAATATGCATGGTACAATATGCCAGTGAGTGTGCATAAAATTCTTTTTCATGGGAAAGATATAATTGCGTCTTGTATTCTTCCCATCGGGCAACTGTCTGAAGAAGCTCAGGAATCGAGAAATAAAGATGCAAAATATTATCGCGAACATTTCACTCGAAAAACATCACGAATTGAAAGCAACTCGGATTTGTTGCACAGATTGCTCATATTAGCTTATTAGCATATTAGATTGCTGTTAGCAGAATCAGAATATGACGAAGATACTGATTCCGACTAAATTTCGTATAACTTCCTTTTTTAATGTATTGTTTATTATGGTTGTTTGTTTGTTATGTAATTGTTTTTAAAACTCTATGTTAATTTAAAAATGTTAAATTAAAATAATGTTGATGTGATGTTAAAGTCAACTTGAGTATAAACCTTGAGATCAACCTGTTATTGCTGAGCACGCTTTTTTTTCTCAGCTTTACGGATATTGGAGTTTTTTGTCAAAAATCTTTCAAAATGTTAAATGGTTTGGAATAAATCTAATTCAAAAGTATTCCAAAAATTTTGTTGACTATTTATTTAGCAATTATGGTCATCTGAAATAACACCTTATATGGGGAGTCAAAGAAAAAGTGGGCGGATCACGCCCATTTTTTTGTCTAATACAATGTTGATCTCTACATTGTTATTGCAAAATTTCATTACCATATCTACTTTACTTTGGCTTCTATGACTTTTGGCATCCTAAAAATGATAAAAGTCACACTGTGCGCCGTACCAAAGTGAATGTACCGGTGGGCATCTCAACGTAGAGTACAAAAATCAAATTTTTTAGTTAGAGTAGTTTACAAAAATTCTATTATTTTCCAAGATCGCAAAAAATCGCAGAATTTTTTTTCATGATCCAAAAGAAGAAAGTGCATTCTATAGGATTACGTAAAAAAGTTGGTGTAATAATCCGCAATTCGACATTTGCGATCTACAAAATATATCGTTTTTATAGTTTTTAATAAAAAAAAATGTTTTGTTTAAGTAACGTACAACCCCGTTTTTATTTACCTATATTTCCAAAATAGCTCATGAAATTATTTTTTGGACTCTTATAAGTGCATAGCAGTAACATTTTCTCCGATTGAAGCGAACGTTTTCAATTGTTGACGCTCAAAACTGCATTTTATCACAAAACATTTTTTCTTGATTTTGATCAACTTGTAAATGCTATAACTCTCTCAAAATTTACCCGATTAAGAAATAGTTTGAGATCTTGCTTAATGAAAGTATTATCTTTCAAATGACACAAATTTCTTTGAAATCGGTGACATACAATTTTTCTATTTTTGCCCCACTTCGGAGCACTGTGCATCGTGGTTTTCTTGGATATGACTAAAAAATGTTGTCCAAGACATTAATTTTTAATAAATTAAAAAAACTAACTCTTATCTGCCCGTCAACATGATCGCCGCTGCATGTATGCTCCAGTTTCGAAAGGTGTTATTGTGTACTTGTTTTTTGGGTTTGGTCTTCGTTGTCGGCTTTGGGCCGGCTGTCATGGCTGTTGTTGCCTGTTACAAACATTAACACTGCTTCTCAGCCGGCGATGCACGTTTTATTATATGCAGTGAGCAACTTGTCATGCATTGGCCATGTGGGTGTTGCCGGTGCTACGAATTTTTGAAAGAGGTTCAGCACGAAAATTGACAGCCGTTGGCATTGAACTGAAACTCAAAGAAAACACGAACCTTACGTTAATACGTGATAAGATCTTGTTTGGATTCATTCTGCTCATATTTCCTTCCGGCTGTCAGTGATTTTCGACGTTTTTAATTTACAAATTAGAGTTGAAGGTGCGAGAAGTGTGTTGCAACATTGCACACTGCCTCATTGTAACGAAAATGTTTTCAGATTAATTTTACAAGTTGTTTGAGCGCTTTTTGTTTTTATTTCTATTATTATAAAGCAAGCGTTTTTCCTACTCAGTGGGAAATGATTTAACATATTCGAAGCGGTTATTATTTAAGGCGGTTATCTTTTTGGGAAAATTAATTCTTACTACTGTTAAACAATTTCTTAGGTTACACTGGTGACAAGTATCACAATGGGCCTTCATGGCCTAATTGGGCTCCGCCTTGCGGCAGCCACACCTACCAATCTACCTTCCTACCGGTGATAAGTGGGGTATAAGTTTCCACAATCATGTATAGGTGGCGCAAGTAGTTTTAGCATTTTACTTTTATAAATTAAAAAAATATATATAGATATGTACATATTCGCACACGTACTACAAAAGTGACACAACTCAACATTTTTGATTTTTCAGGAAACGCAAAAAACTGGTTTTGAGGTAAATAAACATTTTTTTTTAAATAACGCATAGACCGTTCAGTAGAAAATCCTTACAGATTATGCTTTAGGATAAGTTGCAAGAACTTTTTTTAAATTTTACACTAGAAAATCCAAAATTTTGAGTTGTAACTGTTTTGATGATATTTTAATTCAATAATTACGGAATTGTTTTAAGTTATGTCACTTTTGCTGAGTTTTATAATTATAAATTACAGTCGAAAGAAAAATTTTGAGAATTCGAAATTAATTTTTTTATTTGAAAATATGTACTAAAATTGTCAGAACTTTGCTTAAAATTAACTTCAACAAAAATTTATTTCGTCAAAAGTGTTACAATTTGAGTTAGGTCACTTTTGCATTGAGCTTCAGCGATCAAATAGCATCAAACTTCTGACATAAAGAGAGACCTAACTGTATTTTTGCAACAGTTAAAAACAACAAAATATACTGAGCTTTTGCTTATTGGTAGATTGATGCATTGTGCACAGTATTAACACATAAACCCGAAAACTAAAAATTTTGAGTTGTGTCACTTTTGTAGTGCGTGTGCGATATATATAAATTAAATACATTTATAAATTATATATTAAATAAATAAATTAAATTTAAAAAAATTAATAATATAAATTTATAAATTTAAAAAATGTTAAAATTGTAGTGCGTTTCTATGAACACCTAAAACGTTTAATTTTACCAGACGTGTTAAAGTGTGTCTTAATGTTGAAGAAATCAAATATCGTTAAGTAATAGAGATGCGCAATTTGAAAAGTGTTGACATTTTACAATCAAATTTAACTTTATTGTTTATACAATAAAATAAAATTGTCATAATTATTTGACTTTTCATGTTGAAAAAGTTATGTTACAAAGCGTTTCGCATTCGCTCACAATCGAACAGAAACACACTCGAATTTGCCTTTCTCGACAACCGCGTTGCAGCGTTTTAAGAGGAATAAAAAGATGTTATGCCTTAATTCAACAGAACGCGTGAGACTGGGGAGAATCCAAATAAAAAGTTAGAGAGTGCTGACGTCATGTGTGCCCATTGCTAGAGTTACCAGCCCCATATTCAAGATTTTTAATTCTATATGTAGCCAACTATCGTAACATATATATGGTCAGTAAAATCTGTTCTGATACCAAAGGGTTTCATTAGTATCTTAATTTATGCAAATACTTTGAAGCAAACTCCAATTTCACACAGAACAAAAACTTTTTGCACTGAGTTTGAATTTCGAACTTCCAATTTTAAAAAATGTCGCTGGTCAGCTCTTTTTCGAATTTATTCGAGATTGGTCAACAGTTGCTTTTTTTTAATTTTTCGCGAGTTTTACTTAAAATTATTATATCAAACGTAAAACGTGATTTTCTACAAAAAAAACTTAGTATTGAAGCGAATATTGTGTAAATATACTGTGTGACAACGTGTTCTTTCCAAAATAAAAGACGAATTTCAGACAGAATGCGTTGTGCAGTGGGCAAATGTGCGCAAGTAGAAACTTTAGTGAATATCTCATGTATTAAAAATGTTTACAGTTGTGGTATTACATTAAGTCGAACAAATATTAACAAAAATCATTTTTCTAGGTTGCAACGAAGTGCACTATTTGACGTTTCCGAAAAATAGAAAATAGCGAGAACTTTTGGAAACACTTTGCGGTCGTATTTTATTTATTTAAATATATTATTATTTATTTGAACTGCAAACAAAGAAATAAAGTGTGTAATTAGAAAAACTAAGTGCAGGTGTTTCACATAAATTATGTGTTTCATTAAGGCAAGCCTAGGCTTCCTAAAATTGGCAACGCCTACCTGTAACGCCCGTCACTAATAAAACGCGGTTATGGTATATTTCAGTAAATCAATATGGTTACTAAACGATTTTTTTGTTTTACTGGCGTATGCAAAGGTCATGTAAGGATAGTTATGGGAACTAATATTTGGTACAAGGTGTTTCCTTTCTTACGACCCTTTATTAAAAACTATGGTCAGCATTGGAAAAGCCATATACAAAATTTTATTGTACTCTTTACTCTCTCTCTCTTTACAACTCTCTTTACAACTCTTTACAATTTGAGCAACTTTTTTGAATATTCTAAAGATTTATGTATTTCCAGGTTTTCGCAAATATAAGAGAGTGGTGCTTAAGATAGGACTTGTTCCTACAATATTGTTGGAGGCTAACAAAAACAGCAATACATCTCCTGCTTTAATGCCGATGATAAGCTCTGAGATCGACCTGTGCCCTGAGAAATCGAACCTTGAGCTAAATAAAGAATTTATGTTGAAGAAGAAATGTAAGTTGAATTAAAATACAAACGTCTACAGCAGAGCATTGCGAAAGGAAAACAACTTTCAAAAACGAACGACTGCCTGCAGCGCCAAATCGACTGCATTCTTCAAATAAAAAAAATCAAGAGGAATCTTTGGGCCGTCTTTTTACGGAAGGAAAAAAAAATCAGCACAAAACTGGCGGCAGAAGGGAAGTGTGGCACGAAAACGATATAGCACGATCCATCACGCTTTACTCGGCAAGTCTGAAGGCGTATAAATTAATGTGGCGGAAGAAGTTACTGCTTCCTTCCATTAGAACTCTGCAGAGGTGGGCGAGCATGCATATGGAGGCTTCAGCCAAGAACCGACCGAGCCAGAATGCTTAACTGTGTTAGTGCTCATCATTGTAGTAGCGAAATAGGTGTTTTCAACTTGGTATGAAATAATACTTCGATGAATATTAACAGCTGAACAAACAAAACAACAATGTGACGAATTTTAATATATACATTTGTAGTTTAGTGCCAAGTTGGCACTAAACTACCAACTTTCAAACAAAAAGTAAATTTTAACATGTCCATCTAATTTTCCTGTTATTTACTACTGTTTGTATTGTTTTACTTTATTATTATTTTATTGATTTGAATATGAGTTCTTAGCACCAGTGTAATAGAAATAGATGGTAAAATAAAATTTAAGTGTGTTTATAAAATACGCAGCCTTTTGTTATTACAGTTTGATGTCTGCTGCTGAGTGATGGTGTTGCATAGGCATGTGACTGCTGTATCTATGTATCCGTTTTAATATCTTAAATTTATATTATTTGCTATTTCATCCCTTATTCTGCTGACTTCATTGTTAAATGTCAATTCTTCATTTACTTCAGAAATTTCATAGCTTTCCGTTGTTTCACTTGGTACCGCAAAGTTTCCATCCTCTTCGTCCTGAATCTTATGTCTGCAGATATTATGCAATGCACAACATACATTTATCATTTACACGACTTTTTGCGGTTGGTACTGAAGACAACCGGCTAACCACCTGAAGCGGCTTTTCAGAACACCAATTGTTCTCTCAACCACATTGCGAGCTGCTGAATGCTTTATGTTGAATGTGTGCTTACAAGTTCCTGCTTCTGGATCTCTATATGGAGTCAAAAGAAAAGACTCCAGCGCATATCCAGCATCCCCCAGAAGCCAGGAATTGCGTTCACCGCAAAGTTTCTTACAAGGCGTTCTCGAGCCCTGCTCATACTCCAAATGAACGCGTCATGGCTCGATCCTGGATGACGCGCATCGGCAACTTTGATGATCATGGTGTAATCGCATATCTATGTATTTGTAGGTCAGCCAGTCCGTAACATGTACATACAGGTACTCATATACAGCCATATTTGTATACTTACAATCATAACATTAATGCTGAAATATCCCTTTCTATTGTAAAATAGTGTTTCATCGTGATGCGGCTTAGTTATTTTGATGTGCGTGCCATCGACGCAACCTATGACACCGGGAATGCGAAAATTTTCGAGGAAATGCCGCTCCGACTTGCGACGCTCGTCATCAGAGCTATTGAATTTAATCCAGGTAGCACAAATATTTCTTTCCAAAATGGTAAGGTTTCTTGTCAAAACTTTAGAAATTGTGCTACGGCTCAAAGCTATGCCAGCATCCTTTCCAACTGATTTTTGGAAACTTCCTTCTGCTAAGAACCGTAGAGTCGCTGCTAGTTGAAGCTGGGCAGGAATTGAAGATGATGGTAGGTGCGGTGAAATAATTCTTAACAACATATTGAACGCATCTTTGTTCACGCGGTAGTATGATATGAACCTTAAATGCAGTTACAAACTGTAATTACAAATTCCCAGCCAAATAATATTTCAAAACACTTACACTGCCTCTGTAAGTTCCATGGGATTGGATTGGTCCATTAATGCACGCCGCTTAATTTTTTTGTAAGCATTTCTCTTTTGTTGAATGGTTAAAACCGTCGTAATAAACACTGCACTCATTTTTACAAACCTCACAAGAATTGCTTGTTTCAAATTCAACAGTCAAAAATTCAACTGACTGCGAAACTTTATTGTGAATCGATTTCGAAGCTATGAAAACGAGTGGAATGCAGCACAAAAATGAAAAATGAATCCACTCGATTCGCAATTTCGATTCCAATTCGATTTCGATTGAAATCTGGCACCTGCCTGATAGAACAAGTTTTGAGTTAGAAAGAGATTATTTTTATAGAGATAGTTTTTCTTTGTGACAGTTAAGTTATGGCTATTTTTTTTAAATTAAATAGTCCAGTCGATCAGTAGTTTTCGCTAGGGCGGAGTTCCGGGCTGTTAGGCGAATTTCTACTTGGGCCTTTTAACTCTTCAAGCTTGCTCGCCTCTTGGCTTTGTGGACGAACGATGACGATTTTTATCCACCGAACGACTCGACATTCGCGGGTTTTTTAAATTATGGCAATCACTTTCTTCGTGCATCTAACATTCTTCTGGCCATGGTCACAACCACTACCCGCCTTACGATGAACACTCAGCCTTTCATTACAATTTTTCAACACTTTACTGCATGTCGATGGTGCAAAATTTAGCTTTTTTGCAATTCGGCGTATACTTAAGTTGGGATTCGTAATGTGTTCGTGCAAAATGAGTTTTCTACGTTCGTATTCGTTTGCCATTTTCTTACTAATAAAACGGGTTTGCAAATTTTTTTAATTGAATATTGAAAACCAAGTCATGGAGTACTTATATCTAAAATTTTACTTTTCAAAAGGTTTTATATGAAAAGATACAGGGGTTTTAAAGTGTCCTGATTTTGGTGTGCACACATTATTATTAACAAAGTAAGGATTCAGTCTTGATAGCCTTTGGCATGTTGAATTAATAATTATTAATTTTTATAATATTCTTTTGTACAGGTTCATATGCGACGACCACCAGATTTTTGCATTTGCCGATGTGCCTCATCTAATCAAGTTGGTAAGAAACCACTTTTTGGATCATGGGTTTCTTATCAACGATAAAGTAGTCAAGAAGGACATTGTGGTGCAACTCTTATCACTCACTTCATCAGATTTAAGAATTACACACAAAATAAACGAAAATCATATCAACGTTGTGGGTGCCGAACGTCAGAAAGTTAGTTTAGCCAAGGTTTATTGAATATAAGGTTACGACATCCGAGACAGACAATTGGACAGCGGCACTCATGACGTCACTGAAATTATCAAATTTTTTGTAGGAACAGTGGGACGAACAGCACACAAACTAAAAAAAAAAATAAAAATCATGAAATTTTTTTTTCAATATTTATTTTTTGTGTATATTTATTATATTTGTATATTAAGTTCAACAAATTTCTTGCACTATTGCAATGATGGCGCGCGCACTCTTCGCTGGTATGGTGACCACTGGCCAGTGCTTCAGTGCGTTATTGCGTTAGTGGTGGTTGGTGCTGTAGGCGCATTTGTGCTTGCAAGCGTTTTAACTGCGACTCCCTTGGCTCTGTTTTTTTTGTTTTTTTTTTTTAGAGATGGAAAGCATCAAAAGCCCCGTCAGTGTGGGACTTTAACCACACTAAAACCATCTTTGTCAGATCCGATCTACCCTCTCTGGTACGACCGTCAGGAATTTCGTCAGGAAGCGGAGTTAAGCTTAAAGCTCGAATTTTGTTCAAGTTTGTTTGTCTAACTGTTAGCCGTTCTAGTCCGTTCTCCCGGTTCAGTCTTCGTTCGTCCGCTTACCACTTACGCCTTAGGTTGCATCTGCACGGAGTTTGTGCATAACCTCGGCTTTGTCGCTGTGCATAACCTCGCTGACCCACAAAGCTGGGCCATGCAAAGGCATCTACTACGTCCTCGCGTTTGCCACTTTGAGATGCTGTTATCCCGTAATACATTTTTAAACGCAGTATCTCCAGTAGAGCCAGCGATTGCTGTTTGGGCCATTGTTCTGGCCAGCTCGGTGGTCGCTGCTTTGTCCCGCTGGGCTGCTGTGGTGCTGGACGGCGCGTGCTCAAGTCGCTGAGCATGGCGGCTGACTTCCCGGTAGATATTGTTTTGGATTCGGAATTAGTTTGCGGTGTTGTTGTTATAGGTGTTGGTAGCGCTGCTGTGCTGCTGGAACTTGTAACATTGGTGGTTATTGGTTAGCATATTATGTTATAGTTTTTTTTCGCTTTCTACTGATAGTTTTTTCATACATTTCAGCGTTAAGGGTCCTTATTTTAAAGTACATTCTTGCTCTAAAGAATAACTTTTTCACCTTATCGTCAATATCAATTTCTTTTGCTTCTTCTAGATGCATTTGAAGATATCTATCCGTAATGAGGATATGGTTGCCATTCAGCCGTCTAAAGACATTATCACACTCGGTTAGTTGGCGCATCGTATTTTTAGAAGGTTTGAGTAATCCGCCTTCACTGAGATGGTTTACCCAAGTGAAATCATCGTCCGCTGCCGTCAGAGATATGTTTTCTCTTTGCATCCTTTTGCAAATATATCCTGCCAGATTTTCTAATCCATCATATTCTAAAGCAGCTAAATCTGCTTCATCTTCTGGCACTTCCGGGAACTGCTCAACGCTTAGACTTTTGAGAATTGTGCCTATAAAAACAGTTTACGGTCGTATTATGTGGTACTATATATACCATATGCTATATATACGGTATGTAATTAAATATAATTTGAAGTAAAACAGATACCTGTAAGCAGATCACCTCCTTCTAAATCGGGCGTGTCGTCGATTTCGGTGTTAGCTGAATCCGATAGCATACCTTCATTTTGCCCTAGAATGTAAGAACGTAGCCGGTACTTAAATTCCAGGCGATCTGGGTGATCGTAGAGCCCTCCCTTTGACCGTATTATACCAAAAAAGTTTTCAAGAATGTCTTGGTTGAGACGATACGTTAAGACATATTTGATATCAAATCTCTGCCGCAGTTCACAGTGTAACATTTTCAATGCGTTGTTTGATTGAAGAATTCCTATTATACATACAAAAAAGTGTGGTTTTATGCAAATACTCTTAATGGTATAAAGAAAATCATAAAAAGTTTATACCCCGTTGAAATGGCATGAGCGAGTTTCTTCCAACCACTCGCATTTCCGAAACCATTTGCGACATTTGATCTAAAATTTGACTTTGAATTTCAAGAGCCAAACCATATGCGTGGCAGCGAGCCCTTGAACCACTTCTT
This sequence comes from Melieria crassipennis, assembly GCA_963668005.1. Classification (NCBI taxonomy): domain Eukaryota; kingdom Metazoa; phylum Arthropoda; class Insecta; order Diptera; family Ulidiidae; genus Melieria; species Melieria crassipennis. Next base: position 29,722,055 of record OY764963.1, on the reverse strand, counting down.
GGCACCCTTACGTTCATTACATCGAACCAATCGTTAATCTATTGAAATTTAGGTTTTAATGTAGACGAATAAAGGTGATGCACGTAACTGTTTTACCAATTTAAAAAGTTGATGGCACTCCTGCCAATTCTGATCGCTTAGGAAGCCCATACTTGCAGCGCGTGTTATAGCCTGCGCAATCGTATGTGAAAATAGTTTGGTGGCTAATTTCACCTTTTGCCGCTCGGCGCCAACAACACTCAAACTGCTGATAGAAATTTTATGCGTAATGCTCAAATCAGGCGAACTCAACGCAAGAAGATTTATAATGAGTTCTTTCGTTACAGTCTTGCCATTTATGATAAAGCCATTATCGACAAAATGATTGCGCAGAAGCTTGATCAGATGTGGCACATCCGCGAACACAAATATTTTTGATTCTTCGTAAGCAAACCTAATGAGAAACACATATAGATACATTGTTAACACTAATACTAAAATACGCAATTAAGTTACCATGGCTTGTTTTCGTTAACATCTAGCTCTTTACACAACTTCCTGTTGCCACCGCCCAAGTCGCTCACGAGAGCAACTACTGTAAAGCCACATTCCTTTACTTTGCCAAGAATCTCGTGTAAAATAGTTTTTGTGATTTGGCAGTCGAAGCGATAAAAAATTGGTTGCTTCCATTTTGGTTGTAAGCCTACCATTATGAAAATCTTGAGAATATAATATTCTAATATGAAAACCGCAAAGAATTACCTCTCAACATAGCCACTTGCACATAGTTTACAGGGGCTAGGGTGGAGTCTGTCGACCGGTCGTAATTGTATTTTTTTTTAATTTTCATTTCGTCAAAGCTTAAAATGCAGAGCTTCTGCATATCGCTCATATCTTTGGCTTCTGACAAAATTTTTACGACAGGCATAAGCACTCCCGTTGCTATGATTAACTTCTGCGACCACCGCTGCAGAGTCCTAATAGAAGGAAGCGGAAACTTCTTCCTCCACATTAATTTATAAGCTTTCGGACTTGCAGAGTACAGCGTGATGGATCGTGCGATGTCATTTTCCTGCCACACTTTCCTTCTGTCGCCAGTTTTTAGTTTCGTGATTTGTCCCTCCGTAAAAAGACGGCCCAAAGACTCCTCCAAGTTTTTATTTATTTCACGGAGGGACTCGATCTGGCGCTGCAGACAGTCGTTGGTTGCTGATAATTGGCTGGCATTTTGTTGCAGCAAGCTATTTTCTTTTCGCAAAGCTTGGCTGCAGACGTTTTTATTTGATACTTTGAACTTTATTAAATACAATTAATTCAACTTACATTTCTTCTTTTAGCAACAATATCTCTTTATTCAGCTCAAGGTTCGATTTCTCATAGCGCAAGTCGATCTCAGAGCTTATCGGCATTAAAGCAGGAAATGTATTGCGGTTTTTGTTCACGTCCAATATTATTGTGGGAACAGCTCCTGCCTTAAGCACCACTCTTTTACGTTTACGAAAGCCTTGAAATATATACATACGTTTTAGGTATAACAAAAAAAGTTGCACAAATTGTAAACAGTTAAACTATAGCACAATTTTCAAGTATATGGTGTATGCTTTTCCAATACTCGGTCATATTTTTCAGTAAAGAGAAGAGGAAGGAAACGTCATGTACCAAATGTTTGTTTGATTAACTAACCTTACATGATCTGTGCTTACTCCAGTATAACAAAAAGTCGTTTATTAGATAACTTAATTATTTACTGAAATATACCACAGTCGAGTTTTATTAATAACGGGTTTTACTATAGTGGGCATAAGAAGCGTGGTTCATCTTATATAGCCTATGTACCATTTCCCCACATATGAAATAGTTTGGTACTTATTTCATCTGAATCGGTTGAATCGTCGGAGTAGCGTATTGTGTGATTGTGGCTCAAAAAGCAACGACACATTGGTTGTTATATAACTGTATAGATGTCAACTGCTTCAGTGGTTTTTAAGATGGGAAAAACACGATGCAACTTACCCAATCGAAATTGTATGTCTTCTTCAAAATCTTCCTCCCGGAAATGCAATGAGCATATCCTCGCCGTTTCAAAATTGATGTCGCCTTGGCGATCGCAAAACGATACCCAAAGCTCTCGCTGGTTTGAATTCTTTGGGAACGTTAAGTAATGCACTTCATTGCAACCTAGAAAATATGTGTTTTGTTAATATTTCTTCTATGTGATGCAATAAAACATTTTCAAAATAAGAGATACTCACTTAAGTTCCTGTTATTTTGCGCACATTTGCCCACTGCACAACGCATTTTGACAGAAATTGTTGTTTTCTATTTTGGGGAAAAAAACACGTTTTCACACCAAATTTGTACAGGAAATGCACTTCAATACTTACGTTTTTTGGGCAAAAATCACTTTTTGAGGGTAAAATAATAATATTCACTAAAACTCGCGAGAAATTCGAAAGAAACCGTCGGCCAATAGAAATTTGCTTTTCGAATCGTTTCTAAATAGAGCTGCCGAGTGACATTTTTTGAAATTGAAAGTCGTTTCTTTTTTATTTTGAAATTTCTAACTAGGTGCAAAAAGTTCTTGTTCTGTGTGAAATTGGACTTTCCTTCAAAGTATTTGCATAGATTAAGATACTTATCAAACAATTTGGTATCAGAACAGATTTAGTTGACTATATATTACGATAATTGACTGCGTTTAGAACTAAAATTTTTTGAAGGTGGGGTGGTAACTCTAGCAATGCGCACGCGTGACGTCAGCACTCGGATGTCGTAATCTTGTATTCTTTCATTCATGAGTTTAGCAGTTAAGCTATTCTCACATACAATGGCGATGGCTATAACAAGAGTTGCGAGCCTGGGAGGTTTGGGTGGTTAAAATTGGAATGAATGCTCGTAACTATTTAAAATTGTGGGTGCTCCTTCATTATCTTAATTTAATTTTAATACATAAACACGTCAACATTTTATGGTGGATCGATGACGTGTTTAACGTACGAGTGCCAAAAGATGGATGTCGTGAGCGACGTTTTGCTTATGGCTTAGCATTGGAGAAGCACAATTCAATTATTGACCAGATTGTACCATTTCAAAAAGGTAAACCAATTTCGCAATAATACAAATAATTTTAAATAGTACCAACGAAAAATAATAATCGTAGGTATTATACAAACAAACACTGCCTTGTGTTTGCTTTATGCAGAGTTACGCCGAAACTATGGACTGGACTACTACTAATTTACAGGCTAAACCAGGACGTAATTGAAACCAGTCGGACCGCCAAAATTTTCGTTTTTCGCTTGCTCTGGTTTCTTAGGATATAATCAAGAAATACTCTCGAACAAAGGAAACATGGCAGTAGACAACACTCCTGACCTGGAAGTCATAAGCTGCGTGTACACAGTAGAGAAACTTCGATGGAGCTCTACCTACTCTCGAACTCTCGTCTATCAAATGTGTTAACATTATAGAGGATCTCTACGTAGAGTTCCTGTAGATAAATTTCATGTAGAGGTCTGCAATGAACTCTACTCGACGGTACAGTATGACATTTTTTCCTCTCTCCTAGACCGTAGAGCAAAATTGAATTGTGAAAAGTTTTCAAATTCTTGGAAACAGAAAAAAAATTTGGAAAATTGAGTGCGCGCCAGAAGCAAGCAGCAGCTGCGGCTACATGCATTTGTATTGTATGTATGTATTTGAAGACGATTTCAAAAATGAAAAATGCTGGGTGCGAAACGTATGTATTTTTAAATCAGTTAAACCCAATGGCGCGTTTTAAGATCGCCCATAAATGTTCAATTGTATTTAGGTCTGGACTTTGCGCGGGCCACTCCAAAAGATTCACATTTTGTTCTGCAAACCAATCTTTGGCCAGACGAGATGTGTTTCGGGTCATAATCCTGTTGGAAAGTGACTCCAGGAAAGATGACTTGTTGTGCATAGGGACGCATTTAATTGGAGAGTATGTCAATGTATTTTTTCCTTTTATGAGGTGTATAGGCCCTACACCGTACTATCCAAGCAGCCCCACGCCATAATGCTTCCCCTTCCATGCTTCACAGTCTTCTGCGAATGACGGGACAGCGAACATACTTCTTGCCATCCGATCCAACTAGGTTTATCTTAGTTTCATCGCTAAAAAGTATGTTACGGCACTTCGATTGGTTTAGCTAAGTGTTTTTTGGCGAACTTCAGTCGTTCTCTGACATTTTTTGTCCGCAACATTGGCACCTTACGTACCATCCAGCCGTATAAATTGGAATCTCGTAGCCTGTAGAAAGTATTCTCTTAGCGATAAAAAATGCGGTTTGCGGACAATGTAGTCAAACGTTTTTTTGGAAATCAGCAATAATTTTGTGAAACTGACAGTTAAGACAATTTGGGTATATCAAAAGTTTTTATAATAACACAGCATACTTGAAATATGTGCCAACATAGTAGATAAAGTATTTTTCTTATTATTTTGCTCACCACTGTATGTATTTCAAACTGAGTAATCCATACCTTTGAAGCTAGAAAGATGAAATAAAACTCAATGCAAGTGTTTCAAAGCATATTGGAAAGTATATATGTTTAGTATATTAATAATTTTTACGATTAATCATGAATTACATTTTGAAAGTCTTGTTCAATTGATGAGGGTGCCGACGATATTTGCAACACAATTACATCGCCAGGCTCTTCTTAAGTGCTTGTTCTCGCTTGCGCATTTTTTTGGCCACATAATCACCAAATATTTGGTTAAGTCAGCGGGAGCGTTCAATGTTTTATTGCGTTGTTTAAAAGTTCATAATTTTCCACGTTGGCTTTTGTTTTTTTTTCTATATGACCCTTTTACTATAGCCAGGCTTTCCGTAGTGGAATTATCTCCACTAACACACAAACACCGTATTTTCTTCCTCGATATCCTACAAATAATAAAAATTTCACTTTACTTAGGTGCCGAGCACGCCGATGCATTCAACAAACAATGAAATTTTCCGGAATTTTTTAGGCGCTCTAGACGGAAAACATGTTACCATGTTTGCGGCTCCGAACTGTGGAAGTATGTTCTATAACTACAAAGCAGGCGCGGATCCAGAAAAATATTTCGGGGGGGGTTTTAAAAAGTAATTCCTTAAAATTTATAAAATGTCTTTTAATTTGTATGTAGTTTTATAGTCGATCCACATATTTCGGGGGGGGTTTCAACCCCCAAAACCTCCCCCCCCCCCTGGATCCGCCACTGCTACAAAGGCACCCACAGTATCGTACTTATGACACTTGCTGATGCAGACTACAAAAACTTTACATGGATGTTGGGTGTAAAGGCCGCATGTTCGATGGCGGAGTATCCTATCAGGGTACTTTATCGAACGCTTTGGCAATGATCCACCCGCATGACCAAAATAAATAAATAAATGGATAAGTAAAAGGATAAATAAATAAATGGACCAGCTTTTCCATATTTGGTAGTGGCAGATGATGCGTTTGCTTGGAAGCCAAATATAAAGAAACCATTTCTTTTTCGCAACTTGAGTGGTCCTGAACACATTTTTGACTATAAGCTCTCTGGAGCGAGACGAGTTGTGGAAAACCTTCTTGGAGTGATGCCTGTCCGATTTCGTGTACTCTTGAAACCGATTCATTTAGATGAAGAAAAACAACGAAAATGTTTTTAGCACTCGGAGCATTACATAACTTTTTATTGACCGAATCCAGAACTTACGCAACGGGCACCGATTTTGATCGCGAAGCAAATTGTGAAATTATTCCAGGTAGCTGGCAAAACGAAGTTTATGAAAAAATACAGCCACTACACAGAGGAAATCATGGAAATACGTCCACACATGCAAAATACGCCACAAATATTTGTAAAGACTGTTTTTTGAGCTTAGAAGGGGAAATTCCATGGCAATACGCGCGTATTTAGATTCTTTGTTTGTATGTCTTGTTTCTGTTATATGCATTTAAATAAATGAAATAAATTACTTATAAGTACACTGACTGGCAGTGGCCGCACTAGGCCGACTTGATTTTTGTTTTTTTTTTTGCCACCGCGAGTGGCCCAGTTTTTTGCCGCCGCACAGCGCCATGTAATGACCACTTCAGACAAGTTCGCGAGCGCTTCACAAACGGCAGAACCGTATCGAGAGGTGACGCTCGTGACTATTTCATAACTGCAAACCAAATAGGCTTTCGAATGGGCCGCACTGTGCCGATTACCTAACAATTCACGGGCACACCATAAGTGCTGGCTGGGCTTCACAAGCGGACACACGCCGCGGCGTTACCAAAGCATTTGCTGTACTCGCTTATGTCAAGAAGACAATAAATATGCCAGCGAATACGCCGCTGTGCGCGCATGATCTGGGCGACTAATGACCAGCAGCGAGCCCCAAATTGAGGAAAGTAATACAAATTCGCAGAAGCGCAGCCGCTACTGAACAATGAAAATGCATGCAACTTTCGCCACTTGATCGGCGAACACACGAGCAGTAGCCGCAGAGCGTCCGGCCGGCTGACCAGTGTGCCTACGCGTGTGCGCGAGCTCATCGGCGCGGCGACCAGTCGCGCTCACTGTTGCCACAGTTGGTTACTTGGTTACTTTATTTTCGGTTTGATGACTGTTTGCAAGGGAAACCGAAAAAATGATACATTTTGGCGACAAATAGAAAGAAAAAGCCCTCTTGGGTTGTTGGTCAATGCAGGAAAGATAGTTATAAGTATTTTGTTTTGTTTTTGAACTTTGTTACATTTAGGTTACTTTTCCAAACAATTCTTGTTAATAAAATGTTGGCTAAATGGCAACCGTGGTCGCGCTGCACGAATTAGCACAGCCGTTTGGCAAGCAGGTGGGAATGGCGGGGCGCTGAAGAGCGGTGGCGGCGATTGCTGGTGAAATGTAGAAATTGGGCTTTGGCGGACCGCGCGACGATGCGCCGGCGTTAGTAAGCGCTGAACTGTGGCGAAAGGCGCGAGTGACTGCTGGGAGTGAGTTTGCGAAATATTCAATGTTATTGTGAATCGGCTGGCGCAATGTTCATCAATAGGCGGCAGATTTTCGTTGGTGCGTTTTTGATCGCGCTTCTGGCACTACGTGGCGCCGAATGTGTTCAACGCACTCAAATTGACAGCGAACAGTTGTTGCGGCAGTCGCAGAACACTTTCATTCAGTGGGTGCTTTCGTTGCTGCCTCAACGACCTTCGTCCTCGGCGAATCCCACCACCACCACAACGCCCGCTGCGCTGGTTACGAGCAGCACAGAGCCGTCCACCCTGAAGCCTGAGCCAACTTCCACTACCGCTTTACCTGCCACAACCACGAGCACAGCGGCGCCAAGCACCACCACGTCCACCACCACCACAGTGAGTCCGCCCAGCACAACCGCCATGCCGCCGATCATTTTGGATCCGCCACGCAATTGCTCGGACTGCGTTTGCGGCATAGCCAACACACAGAAACGGATCGTTGGCGGGCAGGAAACCGAGGTGCACCAGTACCCCTGGATGGCTATGCTGCTGTACGGCGGTCGCTTCTACTGCGCGGCAGCACTGATCAACGACCAATTCCTCATAACCGCGTCCCACTGTGTGTACGGCTTCCGGCGCGACCGCATCAGCGCGAGGCTGTTGGAGCATGACCGCAAAATGTCCCACTTCCAGAAGATCGATCGCAAAATCGTCAACATCACCACACACCCCAAGTACAATGCGCGCACCTACGACAACGACATTGCCATTCTCCAGTTGAATCGGCCGGTGGAGCTGACGGAGCTGCTGCATCCCGTCTGCATGCCGACTCCGGGCAAATCATTCAAGGGAGAAACAGCCATCGTTACTGGCTGGGGTGCGTTGAAAGTGGGTGGACCCACATCGGATACGTTACAGGTAAGAACGGTGGACGAGGCTCCCATCAAGCGTTATCCCAGTTTGGTCTTTTCCCATTGAATGCATTGCCCTTGTCCTAATTGGTTTAAAATACTATTAGGCTGTCTTTATATGTAAAGCTCAAAAAATAACAATTCAGTGTGCTTAGAAATTTTAATCAACTTTTTCGGATAAAAATTATAACGACTTTTTTAAAAGCCTGCTGGGACATTACGTACGCCCCGGCTTTGTGTCACAATGTCCTGCTTTCAAATACTTGTTTTTCTAGCTGTTAGTAAGAATTTTCGAATTTAAAGACAACTTACCTTTACCTTAAAAATATGAAAGAGATTTTATTTAAGAACTACTTCAGTTGAAATCTGGCGGGCATTAAATGGTAAAAAACTAAACTTAAAAGCGAATATTCCTGTTTTCAGAACATTCTTTTGTTTGTATTTTAACTAAAGATCAACAAAACAATAATAAAAATTAATTTCCACGCTAAAATATTCGAATTTTAGAACTAACAGCCTTCATCAAAATTTGAACATCGCTTTCATTAATTGATTCCCCACATTTTACGAAACTGGGTAATGTTTGAAGCATAGTTTTTGTTGTCTTAAATTTCCGTTTCATATAGGCTCAATATCGCCCAATCGGTCATAGCTTCGGGCAATTTGGAGGATTAGCCTCGTTCGGATCTACGTTGATCCTATTTGATCCGTAAAAATCTTGCGCTGGTTTTGAATAATGGCATGTTGCTAAATCAGGCCAAATCATCACCGGCATATTTTAGTTTTTAACAAACGAAAGAACTCGCTTCTCCAGACTTTCTTTGACATATAGTATATTGCTATTGATTGTCCCTTCAGTGATGAATTCTTCACTTTTCAGGCCACACGTACATATTGCTTGCCAAATCAAATACTTCTTTGCATATTTTGAAGCCTTACGGTTTTTAAGCTTTGGATGAACTTGGCCTCTCTCCTCTGCTACATAAAACTAAAGGTCAGGTATTGGATGAAAGTCAGCAACGCAATATGTCTCGTCATCCATTACACAGCAATCAAATTTGGTCAAAAAGTCCCTATATAACTTTGGGGCACGAGTTTTGCACAATATCTCCTTAGAGCGTCTTGACTCGGAACTTTTTGCACTTTATATGTTCTTATTATGCAGATTTCCTCATACTTTGATTCGATAAACGGTTGTTGCTGATTTTTTGACTTTAGCGGCAACAACACGTTCAGAAATATTGAGATGCCTATTGTAAGCCCTCGGGAGTTCTTTCTAAATTGTTTTATTTGCGAGCCTGTTTTCAAGTCAGATGCAGATGCAACATTTTATACTGTCAATCTTTCCATTTTCAACATTTTTGCTAGCCGAAATTGAGAGATGTTTGGATTTTGCAAATAAAAGTCCAACATCAATTTTCTTTCAATCAAAGTTTGTTGTTCTCCCTGGCGCGTATTTTTAAAGCTAGATACGTTAAAATTTGTTCTGATTCAGAACAATAACAGTAAAATCAGCATACCAATAATCAGCTAATCGTGTTATCGATACAAAAGTTGTGCCATGTGAAGTGCTGCAAGATATAAACTGAAGCAGCTCTTATTAAAAAAACATAAATGAATTGATTTAAAACAACTTAACTACAATATCAGAATATATAGAAATATTTAACTAATGTTTTCCTATATTGTGATCGTATGATTGTATTAGTTTATAAATACAGTTCGTTCACAAATTCATTAGGGTGTTAAAAGTCCAGTCCAGTCTATCTCTCTGAAATCAAAATACCATCCTTTTTTTTGGCTTGGGATAACTTAGGAAAACAACTCTTGAATTACAGAAATGTTTCAGAATCTTGATGAAGAGTTTGCTTAAGACAGACTATTTTTAAATGCTTAGGAGTGATCATTATATACTGAATCAATAAATATTGAAGGATATTTAATATACACGCCTGTATTCCCATTCATATGCTGTGAGTTTTTTGTGCATTAACGTAAAATAATGGTTTTTAAAAATAACTGATAGTTTGAGTAAGTTATAGATGTAGGAATCAGCAAATATTCTGCATAAACGGGAAATAAACAAAATATTATTATTAATATTTCTTTATGTCTACAAATCAGTAGAAAAGAAGTAAAATATGTTCGTTAAAATACAAACTCAAATAAAACTATTGCTGAAAAGTCACCCATTATGCGAATTACATTCGTGGAAGTACGATATATAGAATTCGAATAATATGAACCCATTTTCGATCATCTGCTCCGTTCCACAGGAGGTGCAAGTGCCGATCATGTCGCAGGAAGAATGCCGCAAGACGCGCTATGGATCCACTCGTATAACAGACAACATGCTCTGTGCCGGCTTCGACGAGGGCCAGAAGGACTCGTGTCAGGGCGATAGCGGCGGACCATTGCATGTCGTCGCCGGTGGCGGCAGGGAGCACCAGCTGGCCGGTGTCGTCTCATGGGGAGAGGGCTGCGCGAAGCCGGGCTTCCCGGGCGTTTACGCTCGCGTGAATCGCTACGGCACCTGGATTAAGAGTGTAACACGCAACGCCTGTCTGTGCCATTCCGAAACGAAAAAGATCAAGAAACTATGAGCCGCGCCCGGTGGGCGAGTGCACGCGGAGTGTGCGGCCGTAGCGAATGTAGGTCGACTTGTGTTTAGTTTATAGGCGCACGAAGTTTATTTATTGCATATCATTTAATAAAACACAGCTAGTTATTTTCCACTACTTTCAAGTGAAACCAGTTTTGTGCTTGGAGGTTTTTGCATTTGGAATTTTCGCGGCCATCGAAACTTTCTTTTGGTTGGCATATTTTGCGTTGGTTCGCTTGGACTGCACTTGAAGCGGGCCGCGAGCGTATTTATGGCATACCAATTAATTTAATTGAAGCTGGTTGCTTGGGAAAGTGTGCGACGCAAACTAGCCGCAGTGCAGTCGGCCGCGCTGCCCGATTTTCCCAGATCGCCGTGCTGCAGTTTACGATTTTCCTGCGTCTGGTGGCCAGTTGTTGTGTCGCCGTGATCGGAGGCAGTTCGTTGCAAAGGTCGTTCGACCGAGATGGGTTACAAATGCGCTTCGGTGGCGTTGCTTGTGTTGGCGTGCGTCGAATTTCAGGTCAATGCTATCCCATATTTGGCAGCGCCCCTCGGTGGGCATGGCAGTGGTGCGCGTCAAAGCAGTTTCCTGGAGTGGATCTCTTCGATCCTTCGGCCGCCGACCACAACGCCGGCCCCTGTTTCGCCGCAACGCGAGTGCAGCGACTGCAGCTGTGGCACGATCAACACCTATCGCCGCATAGTAGGCGGCATGGAGACGGAGGTGAACGATTACCCCTGGATGGCGTTGCTGCTGTCGTACGGCAGCTTCTACTGCGGCGCGTCGCTGATTAACGACAACTACGTGGCGACGGCGGCGCACTGCGTGCGGGGCTTCAATCAAGGCTCGATAACGGTTCGGCTGCTGGCGCACAATAAAAAGGGGGATCGCGTCAGCACGATTGACAGACGTGTTTCGGCTATCCTGATACACGAGCGTTACAGCAGTCGAACGTTCGACAACGACATTGCGTTGATTCGCTTCACGGAGCCGGTGGAGTTAAAGGAACCGCTGCGTCCTGTCTGTATGCCCGCCGCGAACAACAGCTTTGCGGGCGAACTGGCCGTTGTGACGGGTTGGGGTGCGACCAAGGAAGGTGGAGCCACCTCGGACACGCTGTTGGTAATTAGAAGGTGTTCAGTGGGGTCTGTTGTAATGCGAATTTCTTAATGTGGATTTTTTTGTAGGAAGTCCAAGTGCCGGTATTGTCGCAAGAGGCGTGTAGCAACAGTAACTACGGCGCCAGCCGCATTACGGAGAACATGCTGTGCGCGGGATATGAAGAAGGCGGAAAGGACTCGTGTCAGGGTGACAGTGGAGGACCGCTGCATGTGAGCGCCAACGACACCATGACGCTTCATTTGGCGGGCATTGTTTCCTGGGGCGAAGGCTGCGCACGACCCAATTCGCCAGGCGTGTACACCCGTGTGACGCGCTATCTCGACTGGATCAGCAAACGCACCCGCGACGCCTGCGCATGTAGTTCGGCTAATACTGGCCGGAACTCGAACTAACTGAAGACATACGCTTTTTATTGTCTTATACAGTAGGAGTTGATTTTGTATTGAATTTTGTGTGATTGTATTTACTTTTTTTTTTAATCACTATCGCTTTCGAGTGGATAGTTCTAAAATTTTGACTCTATGGCTTTTAAACTCATACATATTGAAATGAATGATTTATTTACTCATTAGCTAAGTTGCTTCAGTTTGCAAGCATTAAAACTTCATTTTTCTTGGTCATTCAGCGACAGAAGCCGCTAGGAACACCATAGCCAATCAGTTTTGACGCAAGTGCTTTGTGCAACACTCGGCCATAGTTTTGTCTGACTCACGTTGTTGGCACCAAGAAAACAGCTTAAAGCATTGGTTTCCCCCCAAAGAACTACCGTCTTGGTGCGATCGAATTTATGCGACGACCGCATCCATTCGAAGCCATTTCAAATAAACATTCAAATTTATGTCACTGCCAGATCAGAAAACACGGCACAACTGCAGAAGACGCGACGAAGAATACAAAATCAATCCGCAAGATGGCAACTGCTAACCGCAGCCAGCACGGCTTGCATTGTGATTGACGACAGAAGCGCGCACAGGCGCGACGTGACACAGCTTTCACGCAGCCCACGCGTCCAGCGCAGCACAAGAAGCAAGCACTGCAATCTAATTTCCGCACTCGGAGCCGAAAACGAACTTGTAAGACGATTACACGCGGCAGAGTCGATTGACAGCCTTCATAAATCGATCGACACTGTAGACGGACGGACGCAGGCGGCGCGGTGCCAACACTGTCCGCTCGGCGCAAAGTGTTGCCAATCAGTCAGTTGCGTTGAGAGGTGCAAGCAGTGAACGCGCACAGCCCGGCGACAGCTGTGTGCGCGCCTCCGTTTGATTCCCAGAGGTAGAAATGCACTCTGGTGCACCGTCCCGTCCCTCGCGCACCGCCCACAGAGGGCTTTTAAATTTGAGTGCCGTGCCGCGGCCGCTGTCGCGGGTGACGCAATTTCATAAACTACGCAATCGTCGGCTTAATTGGACATTTTCATCCGCTTTATTGTTTATTTTCTTTTGGGTTCGCGTTCGCTGTTCTTACGGCTGGGCTGGCGGAATGCCGCCGCCTTAAGGTAGTCCCTAATAAAATACCACTTAACAATAAAATTACGCCCTAATTTCGGTGTCGATGCGGAAAGAATGCAGAGCGCGCTCGTGCCTGCTTCTGTTGCACTGCCGTCAATGCTCTGCGGACGGACGCGTTCCGAGACTGACTGCAGGCAGCGCTCCCCCCTAATGCATAGCAGTGGCTCTTGCTGCTGTTGTTGTTTTCGGTGTGCTGTGCATTTCTAGACTTTTTATAGTGCATAAAATTGTCAAATTGTTTTTGATTGCTTTTTAAATTGTGGTAATTTATTGAAAATGCTGCGGAAACATTTTGATGTGTCGCAGTGCCGTATTTACAGATATGCATTGTACGCATGTACATACATATGTCCGATGTGTGTTGGTCTAAAATATTTATGTACTCGTTGGCATGTTTGACTTCTCTATTTGATGACTTTTTATTGTTATTTTTCAGAGCGATTCGCGTTGGCAGTTTAGTTTGCAGGGATCGAACGCCATATTGCTGATTGTTATTTATGGACTACTGTTTATTAAAAAGCATGTGGTGTTCGACAACGTTGGGATGTGGTAGTCTGCGGTCAATGCTGTCAACATTATCTATTGAAAAAAATCCTCTTTGGGTGTGTCTCCCGAAAAGGAAAGAATTGAGTGAATATAGAATTGACGATTTGTTTGAAACTATAAAATCGATTACCAAAATTTTGAATGGATCGATAGCACAGTACAACAATTTGTAGTTTTTTCGAAATCCCGTGAGGTATCTACATCGATTCTGATATTTTCGGGGTCGCTGATCACGAATGTGTACTTGGATTTTTCGGGTCAGGTCAAGCTTTAATAGCATATTATTCAATTATTAATATTCGAATAGTTTTACTAAAGCATTTTTCACTAAAAATTGGTACGCACTCCAGCAATCCCTACAGAGTCATTTTTGGAATGTATTAAAAAAAGTAAGTTCGTATCAGTGGGCAATGAATGTACCGTTATCAGGTTAAACTTTTGTAGAACTAGCTTTTTATTAGTAAGTTTTATTCGCGATGGAGTTTGCTGCTCGGAAATAAATTGTGAACAAATTTGTGGAAAATCCGACATGGTCAGGATCAAAAATTGCTAAAATATTAAAGTTGTCCAAAACTACTGTTTGCAGAGTAATAAAACGATATAAGGACACCCTGAGACTTGAAAGGAAGAAAAAACAATTAAAAAAAATACAACAAATTGATAAAGGAATGTTAACAAATGAACATTTTGTGGTAACAAAAATTGTCGCGGGGCGCGACAATATTTCCAGGAATAGAGAATGTTCTTTCCGACTCAGCCAAAGTAGCTGAGATGCTTGAAAAACGCTTCTCAAAGACAAACAGATCAGGATAAATACCACAGTGATTTTTCCATGTTAGCGGATTTATATTGTGACCAATTTGTGGTTCTGCCGTATAAAAATCTATTTGAGATGTAGCGTCATTTGCTACATTTTCTTGACTGAACAAAAAATCCATATCAGTGCTCTCAGTACTGTTGTTTGGTTCATTTCTAACTCTGGATTTTCGAACTAACGCCCTGATAAACGAATATAGTTACTTATGGGACTATTATCGTTTGCGAGTCGAATGAATTGTTCTATTCGCCCGCCTTGGCGAGTCACAACCAAAAACGTAGTATGGTTAGCGAGTAAGCTGATTCGCTGTGATTCGCCTTGTTACCAACCTTAAAAAACGAAAACAAACTTGATAGACGTCAAACTTTGAATTTGTATTTGAATTTTCGGAATATTGAATGTGAATTTTTCATGATGATGAGCAGCGCCGATCTATTTTTTGAAGATGGTTACAACGTTGGAAAAGCAAACATGTTGAGACTGCGACATAGCATTGGAGCATTGGAGACAGCTCTAATCAACTCGAAGCAAACAACCGACTGTAAGGACGAGTATGCGTATTTTATTACTTCCGGGAGGGTTATAAAGAATTTGCTTCTAGGTTTGTATCGTAATGTAATGTAATGCAGATGGCTCCTACCAAAAAGGTGTTGGAAATGATTATGAAATCGGCTTTGAACAAGCAACAGTTTCAGTTGTGGTGAAGGAAGTGCTGCTCATATTTGAAAGGGTCATTTGTCATGAGTGGATTAGAATGGAAATGACTGAAGTTGAAAAGAAAGCTGCTAGGAATTGTTTTTACGGGAGATCGGTGTTGCCGGGAATAATTGGATGTGTGGATGGAACACATATAGCTGTTGTTGCTCCAGCTCACCGAAAGCACGAATATTTTAACCGAAAAGGATTTTAAAGATTGAACGCAATGATTGTAAGTGCATCTTCTTAAAGTATATACTTAGCGCCATTACATTTTTCTACATATTTTTCCATGTTTTAAAGCTGAAAATAACAACAATATGATTATACGGTACGTCGACGCACGGTACCTTGGATCGACCCACGATTCATTTGTATGGAACTGCAGTGAGTTGAATGCAAGCTTGGAAAGGATGCACAATAGCGGAGAGCATTGTTCAATGTATTTGGGTATGCGTATGACCTATGTTGTAATTTTGCTGTTTAATACAAAAAAACCTCCACATACACCATAGAGAATCAATGTTCAATGAAAACCATGCCAAAGCCAGAAACATAATTGAGCGAACCATTGCCGTACTTAAATGTAGATTTCTGCCTTTTAGCAGTCCGAGGGGTGGCTTTCGGATACTCCACCATTGTCTCGTCGTCTTCGGGCACGCTTATACAATTGCTAGGGCCGTCTTCGCTTGCACTGGGGCCGTTTCCGCTTGTTCTGAAACCGCTGATATTAACGTTGGGTACGCTTGCACTTGTGCTGGGGTCGCTTATGCCACTTCTGGGCCCAAAAATAGGACCCTCAGGATTTACTGCTTCATTCAGGCTTAGACGGGACTCCACCGCCTGTTCTAGAGGCGAAAGAGTCACTTGGCTGTATGGACCGCCACCGGTGGCCAACTGACTCCCTTCTATTAGCCGCTAATTTTGTTTTCAATTTGAGTTCAAAGTCCAGCCAAACCTTAAAATGCAAATAGTAAAACGTTGAAATTATATAATAAGGGTTCAGGGATTATGGACTCACTTTATTCCAGTATTAAGTTCCGCTCCAAACTGCTTCCATTGCTCTGCTGTCGATTTTTTGCTTTTTTTGAAATTGTTGTTTGAGTCCCAATATTGAATCGTTAACACAGTGAATTTCGAGAAGTTTCTTTAAACTTGTTTTCATTGCATTCATCTTCAAATGATGTGGCCATATGGCTGTGAACAAGGCGATTTATTAACGGACGAACTAAAGAAATTGTTGCTGAGTTTCCTCCACACAATACTGCAGTTGCTTTATCGTATGGTTTCAAAACTCGTACCATATTTTCCAGTTCAGTCCACTCATTCTCCACTGGGTCTTTCTAAAAAATTACTTAAAAGAAATCGTTCTTGTGACAATAAAAGTATGCAATTATACCTTCTAATTTTTCGTTGCAAAGAGTACCGCTGCATAAATCGTTCTTCCCATTCATATACTGCGCTTCTTTTGAAATGTAACTGTCCTACACCCGTGACGACCACTCGTCCACACAAATTAAAGTACTCACTGCTTGCGTCAGTTCATTTGAAATTTTTTCCTTTACGTCGTTAACAAGTAAGTACAAACGCGAATAAATACTTTGTTCACATGGCCCCTAGTAACCTGGTTCCAAAACGTTTATAAAACACAAACGATATCGACAGCAAATTACTTGGAATCAAACGAGCAAAAGCGCGGAAGGCAGACTCCTGGCGCTCAGATGTGCAGGTGTAATCCTCGTCAAATCTTTCTACTATTTACTATTCTAAGCATTTACTTTCAATTTCTATGGGGTGGCGGGGAAGTGTGATTACAATATTGCAAAAAAAAATTGCCAACAAGGAATCACTAACGAATAGACCAGGACAAGGACGTCGTAGAGCCAGACCTTACTTCTTGTAGTGGCAAATTGAAATCTGAAATTCAGAGTCTGAATGGTCATCTACCAGCGAAAAGCATGTGAGTGCAAGAACTACGAGGCGACGCCTACAGGAAGCAGGTCTCAATAGCTACAACCAGAAGCGAAAAACAAGAAACAGCTACAAAAACTGGACGGCAAAAGACTGGAAACGTGTAATTCTCAGCGACGAGTCCCATTTTGAACTAGTCAACCGAAAAAATCGTAGGTTTGTTCGAAGAATCGCCCAAGAAAACAACCAGCCATTCTATTTTCAACCCAAAATACAAAGAGGTGGTGGTGCTGTCAGGGTGTAGGGTTGCTTTTCTGCGCATGGTACCGGTTTGCTGAAGTTTTACGATGGGATAGAAGATCCAGAAGATACATAGACCTCATAATAAAATTATAAAGGTGAGATCTTCCTTGACAGCTCGTTTTTGACACTGTTTAGAACGAGAACCAATGTAGTCTAGTACGCATTCAAGAGAAGGGGGAAAACGACGAAGGAAATTAAAAGTTTCAAATACAAATTAATAAACATTGATTGCAGCAAAAGGTTAGGATTAGTTTATTAGGTTGTGCATTTCATTTGATTTTTTATATTGATTATATTATATCTTGTTATTTAAAAATTGTACCCTAAAGTGAATGCGACATTTAAAAAAGAATTTTTTAACTTCGCGGGGCAATTCGATATTGGAAGTTTCGTGAAGAAGTTTGGCGCTTATTTTGACATTTTGCAGTCAAAAGCAAAAAAAACTGGTTGTTTCCAGGATGTTTTTAATCCTCGGGCCATAGCTACCTGAGTGTAGTTTGATGGCTTTCGAACCATGTCAGATATGGAATCATACTCATATCCACCTTCTACTTTCATTACATCAAAACATAGTACACAAACTCTATCTGACATAGGTAACTCGCTGCTCGCTTTCATTAAGTCGATAATAAAGTTCAGTGTGCCGTTTTGTAACTGAATTTTTTGCAACCATTTCCTAACCACTGACTCTGAAGGTAATGGAAACCCTTTTTGGTAAAGGTGGTTATATGCTCGTGGGCTTGCAGTGTGTAAAATGATAGCATTTGAAATGTCTTCCCAAACCCAATTGGTCCTCTTGCCAGGATGCATTAATTGCCTTAGCTGACCGTCAGTAACATTTTTTTTAAACTGGAATGTAGTTCAGTTTGGCAATCCAAATTAGTTTTTAATGCTTTTAGTTCTGCCTTCAGCGTTTTTACTTCGTCGTGAAGGCGCCGGTTTTCAGCTCGTAGTATACACTCACTGAGCTTTGCCCTAGAATGTAATACATACATATTTCAAAACCTACAACTACTCCTTTGTAATCCAATTCGTTTGTTTAATTCTAATTTCAATTTTCATAGAATAATACAGTATAATTGTGTAATCGAAAGAATAATTCTGTTATACTTTCGATACAGCGAATAAACGTTATCTTTTATATTTACATATATACGTATACATACTGGCGTTGAGTAAACTGATCAACTTTGTCACTTTCGTCTCCATTTAGCCAGGAAACTACCATTGGGATGGCACCTTTTCGCAAACGCTTTCTTTTGCGGTCCGTTGCGGCAGTTACGAAATTAGCTTCTTCAAAATGATTTTCGCAAACTCGCGCACATTTACTGAGCCACATACTTTGCTCCACACATCTCTTCGTTGCTCATTTTGAGGGACGTGACAGAATTTAGCGCGATTTTGAAGCGCCCTGTGGCACAATGAGCAGCAGAGCTTGCTCATTTGCAAAATGGTTTAAAAAAATCTGATAATCTTTTTTTGACATTTGAAATGACAGTGATACCAAATTTCAAAGTCAATAAAACGATTAAAGCACCATAGTTATGTGTATTGCCTATAGAAATTTTTTTGTTTCCCCCTTTTTTTAGAGCAGGTACTTTTGGAGTTTCCAGCCACGGAGTGCTATCCTCCTCAACGTTGAGCGCCTTGCTTAACGTCTCAGAGTTTCGAGCTAGAGTAATAAAACATTAAGATAATGATTTTGTGAAAGCTCTACTAGCTTTTAAACTTGAGTTGGTTTATATAAATCGTACCTAATAAATACTTTCGGAGCCTCTATTGAAATTGTACCGGACTTGGAGGATCGTTGAAGTCGACTAGTGGCAATGTATTCCAGGTTATATTTTTCTTCTAAATATTTAAAGAGTCCTTGTAATGATTTGGTGGCAATGATTATTCCTTTTTGAAAATTGAGTAAATTAGGTTTTCCCGGAATTATTGGTTGTGACATTGTACTAATAATTTTTTCGAATACACGAGTTTGCTCCAAAATTGATTCTCGGTATGGTCTATTAAAGATTTGATAGGCACAGTTAATTAATTTAGATTTGATAGGCACAGTTAATTTAGAATTTAGGACATCAAACCAATCGTTAATTAATTGTATGAAATCTGCGCATTCCGTTGCATTATATAGTTCTGTTCCATTCGAAAAACAATATCGAATAGCATTGTGCCGCCAGTTTTACGTCTTGCCTCTGCACGCTTTTTACAGTCAAATGATCTTCGGAAAGTTTGTATAATATGGAAACATCGGATCCGGACGTTGCATTTAAGACTTGTTTTAAAGTTTGGACTGTTATAATTTTGTTGTCGATGAAATGATTACGTATTAATTTTAACAAGTGGGGAACGTCGGCAAATAAAAAAATTTTTTCAGCATCATTTGCCGGACTTTTGGACCACGTGTTACCTCTAATTTTAAATACAAATTTTAAGACAATGAGCTAATAAGAAATATAACATTCGGCAAAGCTCGAATGTGGAGGACCATACACACCATAAACTGTACAATTACTATTTTGGAACTCTTATGTCGCACGCTTTTTTTGTCGCACGGTGTAATAAATGTAAAGTTTGTGTTCACTCACTGCTTCATAACTTTGTCATTTTTCTTTCGATTCTATTGATGTTAAGCTTCATATTTGCTCAAATAATATATCTTCCATCTTAGATTTTAAAACTAGAGCAGATAATTTATTTTATCCATAAAAAAATCATTCAAAAATTTATGATATTAAAAATGGTCCAAAAATTCACTTTTTTACAACTTTCACCGTGAGTAACTTCCCCAAATCTCATCTGATTTGGGCAATCTATATATTGCTGGAAAGGCTAGGGTATTATCTTCTGACCGCCGGACAGCTTGTGTTAGTCGGATGATTCGTTTACGAGATATGTGGTCATAACTGAAACAATAGAAAAAAACTGTTTATTCAAAGATTTTTCGAAAACAATTTTTAAAAAAATTTTTTGATTTTCAGTTTCGTGTTCAGCGGCCCAAAGTTAGTCTAGAAAACACTTTAATTTTTAGGAGCATTTTTCGTATCGAGTAGTGTAATCAATAAAACATGAAACTGTTCATCAGTTAAATTTTTTAGCTTATGTGCCCAGTACGGCCTTAAGGCACGCAAATTTATATAGGTTTCACGCCCACACAGAAGCAAATTTTTTAATTTTAAAAATTTTCCCTTATATGATTCTGAAACTACATGGTGAACAATTTTTCGACTTAAAAAAAATTGGGGCAGTAGAGGGTTAAAATTAAAGTTTGTAGTAAATTTAGGTCCAAGTTGGACCAGGCTTCTAAAATTGACTTTTGTAACTCCTGAGTTGTATTGAATTGCCGATTTTCGGCATAAATCCGGCGAACCAATATACCCCAAATATTTTCCATTTTTTCAGCCATGCCATTGTTTCCTTGCTAGTGTGTATGGCTGCGTTGTCCTGTTGGAAACACCAGTTTTTATTTTTGTTTTCGTCGAGGAAATGGATGAGGCTGCTTTGAAGGACTGTTATGTAGTCGGAACTTTTCATCCGGAAGGAACAAAACTGAAACTCCAAAGTTTGCTCTGCAGTAAACGCACCCCAAACCATTAAGATGCCGCCTCCAAAATTTCTGCGCGAAAAAAATTTAGGTTCTTTCCTAATGTCATGCCAATAGCCATTAAAACCATCTGAACCATAAGATTAAATTTCTTTTCATCCGAAAAGATTATCTGCATAACAAAATTAAAGGATCGTTTGGGAACCAAACAATTTTTTAAGTTATTTACCGAAGTCCAGTCAGTTCCAATGTTTTTTTTCAGCAAACTGCATGCGAATGTCCTTGTGACGCTTGAACAATCGTGGCGCAGACATCATTTTTGAGCGTTTGATATGTTCAGCGCGATTTAATGTCCTCCATACCGTTTGGCGACATACTGGGGTTGAGGAAAGCGTAGCTAGAAAGCGGCAGCTTTTTGATGTGTTGCTTGCTGCCCTAATTATTTTTCGCTCATCCCGTTCACTTAACTTTTTTTTCCTTCCTCGCCCTTTTTTGCAGCCGTACCCATCAGGATTTTGAAAAAAGTGGATACAAGCAAAGAAAATAAACATATCACTTCATATTCTTTGATACAAGGCAAGCACTTCTTCCAATTTCGCGAGCTATTTGCCTTATTGATATTCCCGCACTTCGCATGCCTTCGATCCGTCCTTTTTCAAAATCCGTCAATGATTTTCCTTTTGGCATATTTTTAGTTTTGTTAAAAAAACTCTTAAATTGGTGCTACAAGTTAAACTTTTACACAATTTCGCGGCAAATGTACGTTTTTATGCATAAACAGAAACGTTCGTATAATTTTGTAACACTAATTTTTTGACATTTTTCGATTAACGTTCAAAAAAGTGCCGTTAAATTACAGTTATTGGAACGCCAATTAAACAAACCACTGTACTTACCCATACAAGTATTTCATGGAAAATTAAATTACTCCAAAATTCTCAAATTAATCGTTTAAAGTAAAAAAATTAAATGTTCGTATAATTTTGCAACAGAGTGTATGATACGATGAAAACGATTGTCGTATGTGCTATCAAATTCAATGCAACATACGACATTCGTTTTCTACAGCGACGAAATGCGAATACTGAACTGGAAGCTTTTCTTGCACGTAGCAGTTGGGCAGTTGGTGTTTGCCTCTTATTTTTCCGTACGGTGAATTTTTGAATAAATCGATGACTACTAGACTATCGAAAATATTAATTTGAATTCAAAATCATTTACACAAAAAGTTACGTTATTGGTGTGGTGGGGTATGTCATACCCTAATTAACTTTAGAGCCATCCTTTTGAGGCATTTCCGCTTATTTGGAATATTTATAATATAAATGCTTGGCGCATGTTACCGATGTGCCCTCCAATCTTATGTTGCATGCAGCCACCCACTTTTGTCGCACGGTAGGGTCTCGTGGTGGGTGGAACATGGTTACCACGTTATTGTGCGTGCTTTTGCACAACGCACAAGAATTTCCCGGCATTTTTTAATACAAACGGATTTTTTAATATACATGGATTTTCAATTTTGTAATGTTGAATTTTTTTCACTCAAACACTTTTTGAAATAAAAAGCACAGAATTACAGCAAGGCGAACAGTAAACAAAATTTTGGCGCGGCTTTACAAATATTAAAAAAACCTGACAAATACATATATTGTCAAAAAGTCTCTCTATCGCATTAACTCAACACCCCTCCCAAATTGTACTCCCATTTTACAATACTCATTGTAAACTTTGAGTTCTTTATTATATTGGCATCGCCTTCGCTTCCATAACCACCAATATCTAAATATGTAAACCTGTAATTGGCGTCGCAGGTAGCCATTAATACAATCGAGTGAAATCCTTGTAACAGAAGCAAGTATTTATTAAAAAAGTTTGTCCAAGCCGAATAATCACCCACGTACCTTCTAGTTGTAAGAAATTACGCCACTTTTGGCCGGGGCTTTTATATTAATATGTGTGATCGCGAATTTCCACTGGAGCTGAAACCCGTTGCTTATATGTGATAACGTTTTCTCCGTCCAATCGGGCACTTCGGTTTTCAATGTGGCGCATATAGCACCACACATATGAGACACGATTGTGCCAAAAATAATAAGTTGGGCTACTTAACGAAAATGTAAAAATACCGTACTCGACTACTTCCCTTGTCCCTGAAATATTTCAAGACAGTGTAATAAAAGCATAATCCGTTGAAATATATTAAAAACTTAGCGATCGTCGTCCATTTGGGGAGAACTGAATTTTATTATTGAAATTAAAAATTGTCCAGTTCAATTCAAATCAACTTGTAAAATTTTCATTAAAAAGTCAAATTTACTTGACTACTACTTTTTCATGATGCAATAATGAAAGGTGATGTCCATTGAACGCCGTCTCGTTCTACTTTGACAATTCTCGCTCCCTTAGCAAATCAGTAATGCTTCTTGAAACGCATACTATTTCTTTTACAAGTAAAAAACGAAAAATTTATTAAAAATCCTACAATCTCTCTCAAAAAAAAGTGAGCATTACTAGGCAAATTTTTGTTTGTTTGTTTTGATTTTTTCGTAAACAAACTCAAACTGAAATTCAAATTCAAAATATTTTTGGTCAAAATAACCGTTGCGCGAATTTAAAAATAATTTATAATGCCCAAAACGTGGGCACATGAGGGCGTACGTTTATTTCATGTCCCGAAGGAGGAAAATAAAAGATTAGCGTGGAGTGCGGCCTGTGGTTTGAATTTAAACCATGCACAGTGATTCGTTTCATAGACAAAATTCAAAAAATGTATGGTTTCAGAATTTAACGATTTTGATGTCATTTGAAAGAAAAAACTCCAACTAAGAAAACCCCAAAAAATCTGTGCAAAAAATCAATTAGTGTCTGTGCAAAAGCGGCTCAAAGTTGAAACTTTTTTCACAAAAAAATTGAAACTCATATTTTCTGTTTTTTAGTCTATTGAGTACACAAAATTTTAAAAATAATTGGCTAGCACGAAGTTGCTTAAACTTTCAATATAGAATAAGAAATGATGTGGCCATTTTCGCTTTTAATGTTTTCCCAAAATTTGCAAGGCGTAGGCTTTTACTTCAATTTTAATTCAAAATATTTTTCTAAGTTAAAAATCTGAAAATTGGTAAAACTTAGAAGAAAATATCTAAAAAGTATGTTCCTGGATTTTTTTTATTTTAAGAAGCATTCTTTTTTGTCGGAAAATGTAATTATATCCTCCGATATCTTCCGATCTCAGAAAATAATTCAATTTGAAAAGTGGTCTAAACACGTATTTTTCGACAAAATTTATTTTATTTATGCCTAAAAGTATGCAATTAGCACGAAAAATTATAAAATCTGCAAAAATGCAAAACATACATCTATTATTATCGTTTTTATTGCAAAACCAGAGGGTCCCGATACAATTTCTGTTACTCTTTGGAATAATCAATGTTGACGTTACCGATTAAATGTAAAATCTGAAAAATCTAGCCAACACATTTGGCTTTCCAAAAATGACGAAATTTGCAAAATTAAGTATCAGGCATTGCCAATCTACAACAGTTTAAGAAAAACCAAATGGAGATTTCCATTCAGCAGACTATGATTAACTAGTTTACCAAATTTTATGAAGAACGGACCACTCCTTCTAATTTTGTCCCGCGGTTGTATGGAGTCGAATCACTGTGCCATGGGTCAAAAGTTTGTGCCTTGCACTTTTCGAGCGCCGACTTCGTGTCTGGATCCGACCAGAAACGCGTGAAGCTTGCCATCGATGCTGTTCCAATGGCAATTGAGAGCATCAATGCTTGGAATGAAGCAAACGCCGACGTTACTTTCGTTGACGCATCAACGCAGACGGAGTGAGTATATTGTAGTGATATGTGCAATGCGGCCGGTATCACAGTGATTTGTTTTTTTGTTGTTTTTAACAAATGTAGTTGCTACGTAAGCTCAAACGCTGATCACCAGGTGGCCATCCTAGAAAAAGAGGTTGCAAAATTACGAGCTCCAGTAGCTGAGCTGCAGAACTTTCGGTGTAAAGTCAAGTCTTTTTTCACGGATGGCCAGATTCGAAAAATTTAATCTCCAATGAAAAAAATTCATTGGACGTGGAGCGACATGTCGTCGGCCATAGCCTTGCACTCGGCGGGACCGAGGGCGTATACCCATTTAGTCAAGAGCGGGTTTCCATTGCCATGCGAGTCCACTGTGGCGAAATGGCTCCAAAAACTAAAATTTGACGATGGGATATTACACTTTTCCATAAGTGTAATGCGAAGCGTAAACGAGACACCTCTGGAGGATCGACTTTGCATTCTCTCCTTCGACGAGATGAAAGTCGAATCCGTGTACGAGTACGACAGTCTTTCTGACGTCGTGCGAACGCCTTGCAATTACGTGCAAATGATCATTGCAAGAGGACTGAAATCGTCATGGAAGCAGCCCGTTTTTTATGCATACGATTGCAAAATGACGAAAGTTATTTTGAACAATGCGATCACAATGCTTCAAGAGGCAGGTTATTCGGTAGTGGCGATCGTCTCCGACATGGGTGCTGGAAATCAGCATCTCTGGAAGGAACTAAACATCTCAAGCGGTAGGTCAAAAGGTTTTGTTTTTGCTTCCTACATCTTATAATATAACCTTTTTATTAGAACAAACGTGGTTTCCGAATCCGGCAAGCGAAGGCAACGCACCACATCTTCTCAAACTTTTGCGAAACCACTTCCTTGATAGTGGCTTTGTGTTTCAGCAAAGTGTGCTGACAACAAGAACTATCGCCCAGTTGCTGACATACACGTCAGGATCAGATGCTTCCATCGTCCACAAACTGACCGAGCAACATCTAACGGTGCATCATGCCGGGCGCCAAAAAGTCAAATTAGCAGCACAACTATTTTCAAATAGTACTGCGAGCGCGATTCGACGCTGTTACAGTCTAGGCTTGGACGTGTATAACGCGTGCAACACAGCATACTTCATTGAAATCATCAACGAATGGTTTGATGTTTTCAATTCGAAGTTCTCATCGTTTCGATCACTTCCCGCAAAGAAGCCGTTCGGGATGGATTTGCAGCATCAAATGCAAATCCTTCACAAAATGGATGCATGCATGCAGCAAACACGCGCTTTTGGAAGGCAATCACTGCTGCCCTTCCAAAAAGGCATACTTCTGAACAATAATTCTCTAAGAGGGCTATACAAATAGGTTCAGAAGTATGGCCTGCAGTACATCTTGACGTACAGATTAAACCAGGATGTTACTGAGCATTTTTTTGGCGCAATGCGTGCTAAAGGCGGTCTTTTCGACAACCCTAGCCCAATGCAATTTAAGAATAGATTGCGAAAGTATTTACTTGGTAAATATGTTATATGCACGCTTTCAGATAATAACATCTTAAATAAATTTTTGTTTCTTTTATTTAAAGCTCGCAATACGGAAACGCTGGCAGCCCGCGGTAACGTCGAAGCGGATGAGACTGAGTGGCTACACTTTAATTCAGTGGAGCTAGACAGTTGTCTGCCTCCAAATGAGGAAGACCAAGTTTCAGAAGATGTCGGTGCCGCGGAGTCAATAGACTTTGAGTGCCTCCATCAGGATGCCTTAGAGTATTTGTCTGGGTACTTACATAATACGAAAATTAGGATTAAGTAAATATATTTCAAAGGAACCCACATATACATATGTGGGTTGATGAAATATCTAAAGGAGGATTAATTAAACCAACAGAAAATTGTTTGGCCAAAATTAAGGCTTTAGAAAATGTATTTCCAAAATTCAATGGTAGTTTCATCACAAATTGTCCAAATTAATTGAATACTTTATTCAAAAAATGTGATGAAGTTGAAGTAGAAGAAAAAGTTAAATGGCTATTTTTAAAAGCACGAATGCATTTTCGCATTAAGCACTTAAATAAAACCTCGCGAAAATATGTATTTGTATTTCAATCCAAAACTTTAAATTTGCAGCAGAAACGTACAGCAGTATATTTTATAACGCAGCTATTATGCCATGGCGCGATTATGCAGAGTGAAATATTTTTTGCACTTATGAAACCGAGACGTTTTCTTACTTAAATTGTGTAGTGGTTTCAATACTTTTTATTGAAAAGGCCTTTTTTTATTCCCCATTTTCCATTCTTCTGAAATACGACATTGAGCTAAGGGAGTGTCAAATCCGGCCTGTTGTTTTTTTTAACAAATCTAGTTGCTACGTAAGCTCAAACGCTGATCACCAGGTGGCCATCCTAGAAAAAGAGGTTGCAAAACTACGAGCTCAAGTAGCTGAGCTGCAGAACTTTCGGTGTGAAGTCAAGTCTCTTTTTACGGATGGCCAGATTCGTAAAATTGAAACTCCAATGAAGAAAATTCATTGGACGCGGAGCGACATGTCGTCGGCCAAAGCCTTGCACTCGGCGGGACCGAGGGCGTATACCCATTTACTCAAGAGCGGGTTTCCATTGCCATGCGAGTCCACTGTTTCAAAATGGCTTCAAAAACTAAAATTTGACGATGGGATATTACACTTTTCCATAAGTGTAATGCGAAGCGTAAACGAAGCACCTCTGCAGAATCGACTTTGCATTCTCTCCTTCGACGAGATGAAAGTCGAATCCGTGTACGAGTACGACCCTTTATCAGACACCGTCCGAACGCCCAGCAATTACGTGCAAATGATTATTGCACGGGGTCTTAAGTCTTCATGGAAGCAGCCCATATTCTGCGCACACGATTGCAAAATGTCGAAACAAATTTTGGACAATGCAATTACTTTGCTCCAAGAGGTGGGCTATACCGTTGTTGGCATCGTGTCTGACATGGGTGCGGGCAATCAAAGTCTTTGGAAGGAACTTAAGAGGTATGTGAGATGGAAACAATCGCCGGATTGTTGGGTATTACATCTTTTAATATAATATTTTTATCAGAACGAACATGGTTTCCAAATCCAGCAGTTGATGGCAACATTTTTGTGTTTGACGACACACCACATTTGCTGAAGCTCTTGCGAAACCATTTCCTGGATTCTGGGCCCATGTATCAAGATAGTCTATTGACGACACGGACGATTGCGCAGTTACTAACATACGCGTCGGTATCTGATGCTTCCATAGTGCACAAACTCACAGAGGGCCACCTTACAGTGCACCACGCGGGCCGTCAAAAAGTGAAGCTAGCTGCGCAACTGTTTTCACATATTACTGCGAGCGCGATCCGACGTTGCTATAGTTTAGGACTCGAACTATACAACGTCTGCGAAACGGCAAATTTCTTTGAGATTGTGAATGATTGGTTTGATGTTTTTAATTAAAAATTCTCAACATTCCAATCAATCCCCGCAAGGAAGCCGTTTGGAATCGAGCTGGAGCATCAATTGGACATAATATCCAAGATGGACAATTGCATGCAACGAACGCGAGCACATGGCAAGAAACACTTGTTGAATTTTGAAATTTTGAAAGCCTTCACGAAGACGCACTCGAATATGTCGCTGGTTACATTATTCGTAAACTAGGGCTAAGCGAGTGCGTATCGAGGGAGCCAACATATACGTGGGTGGACGAAGTGTCAAGGGGTGCTTTGACAAAACCCTCGTCTAATTTCTTAAGCAGTATTAAAAAATTAGAAGAACTATTTTCGACATATAATGGCGACATTATCAAATGCTGCAATATTTATATGCGTAACTTGTTAAAAAAAGTGAAGATATCACTATAAACGCTGAAGTAAAAATATTATTTTTTAAATGCCGAATGCACTTTCGCATAAAATATTTAAATAAGTGCATGAAAAATAAAATCAACAAAAAATATTTGAATTTCTTTTCTTTTCAAACTGATGGTAACATTTTCTTTAGTAACTTTCTTTTATATTTCATCTTTCCACACATCATGCATTATTTTTTTTATCAAAATTAGTATCCTCTGGAATTTAAGGGTTACGATTTTTTTCCTATATGTTGAATTCAAACAATGGACTGTCTTACATTTAGGCAGTTTATCATGCATAAAATACTACTTTTTTTAAATACCTTTTCATGAAAAGGCCTCAATTTATTCCCCATTACCCCTGCTTCTGAAATACAACATTGAGCTAAGGGAGCGTCAAAACTCGGCTGTCACAATGTACATCACCTTTTATTATCCCACCATGCTACTTTTTCACGCTCATGAAATATACATATGCTCTTTTTTCATGGGCGTTTTCTTGAGCACTGCACACTGACCTAGGTATACCCTACCCTACGGGACATGGGTGATGGAAACTCATACACATAAAGCGCAAAAACTAACACATTCACACATTGTGGTCAAATTTTTGTACTGGAGCCACTTCGGTGGAAAAGAGACTGTTTGGCTATGAAATTATTTTGTAAGAGAGAGCGAGATGAAGGGCTAATGTACATTGACATTTCAAAATTTGAAAGAAAAAATCAAACTTTCATTTCATCAGCTTTTGCATCAGCGATGATGCCTTTATACAACATCAATGAGGAATAAATACCTCAGCGCTGACAGAAACGAAAGCACAGACAGAAGTTAACGGTACATCGGTATAGTTGACTATGTGTGGAAAAAGGACAGCTATACCAATCGCCACCACGTGGCCGGTTGTCAAATTCAATTTTGACATTCTGTCGCAAAAAGTTCCAGAAAGTGGTCGCGCAAAAATCAGTGGAAATAAAAATTGTGAAAGTGGACGCAGGCCGACGAAAAAATCAAAGAAAGTGAACAAAAATTGTGAAAGTGGACGCAGGCTGAAGAAATAAGAGAAAGTCGACATCGTATAAAAGGATTTCAAGATAAGTATCACATATATTAAACAAATTAAAAAAGTACCTTTGAAAACTGCTTGAGCAGGGAAAAAAAAATTTTCGAATCCAATGTACAAGGATTCGGGAATCTGCTCAAGCAGTAGATTTGGTAGATTGGCTAGCGTAGGAAATTTTGAAATAGAAAGTAATAGTAGCAGTAATAATAGTAGAAGTAGTAATAATAGCACTAGTAGTAACGTTGAGCAAATAGATTTGTTAGCCGGTGGCTGCGGCTTCAGCCAAGAAAACAGAAGTGCAGAGGGCAATGTAAAATCGGACGCAATTAAAGCTTGGGCGATTCGACATAATATTTCTCGAAACGCCTTAGATGACTTATTGCATACGTTGCGAAGTAAGAGTTAAGGATTTGCCGCTCGCTGCAAAAACTCTTTTGAGTACCAGCCGGCAAAAGGCAGATATATCCCTAATACAGAATGGTGAATTTTTGTATTTTGGAATTCAAAATTTTGTTCTGTCGAATTCATTTGACTTCTTGGAAGATAGGGCAGAAATATTAATTGACGTAGGTGTTGATGGGTTAAAGTTATTTCATAGTTCAAGCCGAGTTTTATGGCTTATTCTTGGGGCCATTGCAGATTTCCCAAGTGTTAGTCCGTTTATGATTGGTTGCTTTTCGGGGTTGAAGAAACCAGAAAATATTGATAGTTTCATGTCCGACTTCTGTGCAGAAGTACAATTACTTAGGGAAATTGGTCTCAAGGTGGGTTTTAAAGAAACCAGAAAACGGTTTAATATTCGTGTTTTTACTTGCGATGCTCCCGCAAGAGCAATTTTAACAGGTATTATATCACATAATGGGAAGCACGGCTGCCCAAAATGCTGCCAAGAAGGAACGTATAGAGAGAAAAGAGTTTGCTTTTCAAAAGAGCTAGGAGTTTTCAGAACTGATAGATCTTTCGACATGAGAACTGATCCTTCTCATCATACTTTTATGTTTAGGGAGCAAAAAAGTGTTTTGGAAAAATCTGATTTCGGGATTGGGCTGGGCGATGATGAATCAGTCAGTTAGTCAGGCCAACCAATTATATGTGCCTATAATAATAATAATTGACTGGCAACCACCCGTGTTGTGCGTGTGAATTTGTACGCGGGTAGAAGGGACCTACAGTTTTTATGCCGGTTCCGAACGGCAGGTTGGGAGCTTTATCATAGGCAATTTTTGCTCTCAGAGGTTTGCCATTTCCAGCTGAGAGGACAGCCACCGAAAGAGAAAACGAGTTTTCCCGTTTTTTTTTTAGGTGTTATTACAGGCAGTATTTGAACCTGCGGTTTGCTGCCTTCGACTCGCGGTCCAACGCACTAACCAACTGAGCCACGGCGGCTGCCATAGATATTACATTACATTGATATATTTCTTATACTGTTTTGTTCTTATATTTGTAGCAAAACCATATCATGACGACCACAAGTAACATAATTGCAGCCCAAAAAAACATCGCAGAAGAAATTAAGAAGCTGCAATACAATGTAAGTAAAAATGGTTACTACTTAATTACAGTATTCTCCGGAAATCCTATACATCATCTTTTTTAATTTTCTTTCCAGATGCTTGATAAAAGTGAAATGCTTGCTCAAAGCAAAGTGTTACGGGAAGTGAAGGTCATGGTGCAGCAGGTGGAGAAGAGCATTTGTCGCATGACTGGGGAGTCATGCGACGAGAACACTAAAAAAATTGCGAGCGTCGTGCCCTTCTCCTCCTTGGCTGAAGTGCTCGAAACTGAAAGTTACCTACAGGACGAAGAATACGCACAGGCGATGGTAAGTTGTTTTTTTTTTAAATAAATTTCAATTGTACCTTAGAATGAAGTCATTAATTTTGTTTAACATTTCCAGACTACATTTTGTTATACTCTGAAGGGCGTTGACGACGACGTAGGGGCAGTTCTCAAGAAGCTGTTTGCAGATGATGCCCTAGAAGCGTTCAATTGGGACGGCAGATGTGAAAAACGGGCTCTCTGCAAATTAAAACTTGTTGAGACTGTCCTTCGAGGTACATATGACAAACATATTAACGATATTAATAATACATTTTTCTCTAATATTACATTTTTCAGGCGTTTTCAAATCCAAATATTCGTCTGAATTCGAGAGGGAGGTGAAAAAATGCATAGAATTAAGTCATCACCGGGTTTTACAAAGAAAATATAAAGTTACGAAAAAAGCAAAACAAGAAATTAACTAACACCTTTTGTACTTTTGTATTCTTAAAATTGTTTTTTTAAAGTACCTTTATAATGAAACCTGTTTAGTTTAGTTTTTATGTTAAATTTATTTGCTGTTCATGTTAGGTTGTCTTTGGCCATTTTCGTTTACTTTTGTTTAAAATCATTTTTGTTATTTCTATTACTTTTGTTGTTGTTGTGGTTTTTTGTTTTACCTGTTTATTATTATTTATATAAATGAATTGCGATGTACGGTTTTGTTATGTTGGAACTAACGTTGAATAATTTCTTTAAATTAACAATTTGAAACATGTACAAATGTATCGGGTGTTTTTTTTAGAGGTATAGAACTTCGAATTGAAATAAAACACAAGAAAATCCATTTAATGTCCATCAATTTGGCTTTATCCCTTTCAGACCGTGATGCATCGATTGTGCGGATGGTTTTCGGTTTTAATATTTTCGCTTCTATCTGACCAATGTCAAATAGTCCGGCATGCATCGATTTCTCTGCTTTTTCTTTATGTTTGTTTGTCACATTATTCAGCTGTTCTCTTTACCATTTCTTCAATTATTGCGGAATTCTTGCGTCACATTTCAGTTTTGTCAAAACGAGCCGCAGAAGTAAGTTGTGATTTCAATTACAAAAGTACTAATCGTTAACAAATAGTGAAGTGGGCATATTTGCGCTAAAAAAATTATAAATTTTATTGTTTCAAGCCAATTGAAGTAATTTGATGCAATAAAAATGCCTTTTAGCTAAAAATTTTAACGAGTGCATCAATTGTGCGTATCGGGTCTTATGTCTCTAAAAAAGTGGGTTTTTTTTTTAATTTTTAAGTGCTAATTAATTTGTAAGCCAATTGTTGATTCAGTTAAAAACGCTTGCTTAAAATTTCCGAGACAAGAGAATGGACGATATTCCATTGATGAGCAAATTATACTATTCACAGGCCGCTGTCCAGTACGCCAAAGTTTGTCCAACAAACCAAGAGGTGTTGGTTTAAAAAAAGGGGGAATTGATCACATCAGACGGACTAGTTCTCGATTTATCTAGTTTCGATAGTTTCTCGATTTAGTTCTAAATTTATCAAGGCAAGACCACGCCTCTTCCGAAGGAAAATATTGGACTTGGCCCTGCACTCGTTCTGCGTCTTGTACAAACATTAGCTAAAGTATCCAAAGTATTTTTTGACAGGTACTTTACCTCATTGCCCCTATTGGATAAGCTTCTACAAGGACTTTATGGGGCGGGAACGATAATGAAAAGTCATATAAAGGGCGTTAACTTGACTGATGAAAAAAAGATGAAAAGAGGAGATATGGAGAAATTCTGTTCCCCTGAGGATACAGTTGCCATTGTGCAATGGAAAGACTCAAAGTCGGTTTTATTGGCGTCATCTGCATTTGGATGCAGTCCCGTTAATTATGTTCGTCGTTGGTGTAAAAAAGAGAAAACATTTATCGAAGTCGCATGTCCAAATATAGTCCAGCAGTACAATGACTCAATGGGTGGTGTGGAAATTTGTGACCAACAAATGGAGGCATATCGGACCTTTTTCAAAAACAAAAATGGTCATTGGAAGTAATCATACATTTCATAGATTCGGCATGCTGCAATGCTTGGATGGAGTACCGAAATGCTTGTCGGGAAATCGAAATACTACCAAAAGATCGCACGATTTGCTAAGTTTTCAACTTGCGTTAGCTGAAACATTGGAGGCCACTCAAAAAACTAACAACGTGGAGTGGAGCTCTAAATCCGAAACGAACGAGGTTGAAACTGTTCAACAATCAAACCCAAATCGCCCAGCGGGCCAGCCATGTCCCGAAAAACGGCTGGAAGGCTTTAATCACTGGCCAGCAAAACTCGATTTGAAAGCAGTCCGTATGTGCCGTCGCAAAGACTGTAAGTCGCGTACACGCACACGATGCACCAAATGCGATGTAATATATTTTTATGTTTCAGCAAAAAAATAATAATTGTTTCAGGCTGTATCATACTGAAAAATAAAAATAGTATAAACAAGTTATCATATGGGGCTTTGGTTATTTTAAAATCAAATTAGACCGAGATGCATCAATTGTGCGTGTCCTAAAAATCCTTGAAGGATATAAAAAAAGTAAAACCTAAACATTGATTATATTTTCATACGATATAGAGACCATATATTCCAAAAATTATGAAAAAATTCCCAGTAGTTTAGCGTCAGGTCTGAAAGGGTTATTGGAAGGATAATTTTATGCCATTAATGTTTAAATATGATTTCGGGCATGTGGCCGCCGCGGCTGGCTCGAATAAAGCCAATTCTACAGGTCCAATTTTCAACCACTTTTTCGAGCATTTGGGGCCGTATGTCGGCAATAACGCCAAGAATGTTGGCTTCCAAGTCCCCTAACGTTTCTGGTTTGTTGGCGTAGACGAGCGACTTCACATATCCCCAAAGAAAATAATCCAATGGTGTCAAATCACCCGATCTTGGTGGCCAATTGACAGGTCCATTCCGCGAAATTATGCGCTCATCGAATGTTTCCTTCAATAAATCGATTGTGACGTGCGCTGTGTGGCATGTAGCGCCGTCTTGTTGGAACCACAACTCATCCACATTCATGCCATCCAATTCGGGAACAAAATAGTCGGTTATCATGGCTCTATACCGGTCTCCATTAACGGTAACTGACTCCTCTTCTGACTGGGTCCTCTTCAACATTTTGCTCTACAGCGGCAATTGTTTCTGCGGTGCGCACTGTTCGACGTCTCTGCGGATGCGTATTATCACATAGAGTAAACGTAGTGCGAAAACGACCCATGGTTAACCGAATTAATTGCTCTGATGGACGATTATGTCGACCATAAAATGGACGGAGCTTGCGGTAAACTTCGCGAACTGAACCATTATTTTCGAAATAAATTTGCACGATTTGCAAACGTTGTTCTTTTGTCAACCTGTTCATGATGAAATGGCAAACCAAACTGAACATAAATGACATTAGAGTTGCCAGATTTGACCACAAAATGCCAGTTTTATCTCTATTCGAAAAACAAACCTCTAAAAAAAACACCCGATATATAAAATGTAAATTAACTTATATACTATGGCGCATAATCATAGTCCCGCAAAAAAGCCGGCTTTATGTAGCAAAAGTCTAAAAAGATAAAGTCGACTTTAATTTTTCAGTTACCATAGTCAGTTTAGAACATGCTTCTACGTAGCAGCGACTTTTTGAAACAGCAAACGAAAGCAACGGCAACTCTACAAGAACTAGTGATTCGGTGTTACAAATGAGAATTTATTTTCGGAATTATGCCCATACCGATTTATTTTGTAATCAATTATTTTGCAATATTTGTTTTTCTGAACACTAATAAGCAGTTAAAAGTAGATGTCTACGGTCGATTACTTGTGAAAAGCAGACGGCAGCACAAAAAAGTCGACTGCACAGTTTTCCGAGGATTAATCTGCCCATCTCTGACATAAACAAACAGCTGATTGATTTTGAATTTGAATATTTGTTTACTTCGAAAGCGACAAAGCAGGATGGCAGACGTAAGCAATGTAAGTAAATTTGTAAAATTTGCATGTAACAGCTATTATACCATTTATCTGAACATCTATCTAAATTAGGGAAGAAATCGGGAACCGAATTGGACGGCCGCAGAAAAAGACTGCTTGCGGGAGTTAATAAACTGCCACATTAACATCATTGAGAGCAAACGGAACGATATGTCGCTCATCAGAAAGAAGAAGGATGCTTGGGAGAGTATCCGGATGGATATGCTGGCATCCGGATTCAATCGGGACATACCCCGATTGAAGCAGCAGTGGATGCGCATGAAGATGGGTGCCAAAAAAGCTGTGGCACAAGTGAAGAGAGTGAATGTGGCCACAGGAAATGTTGTCGCCATTCCGACGATAAATGAAGAGGATGAACAAATACAATCCATGATTTCGTTCGACCTTCAACAGGACTTGTATATTTATCGGTACCGGAAGGCCTCTGTTGCTGCTCGGTTCTTGAATGTTCAAAACATCAATTACAAACTGAGCAGCAACTTTATCGAGCCGGTAACGACTATAGAAGTCTTCGTCATCGAACTCGAATGGATCGATGCGGCTTTTGTATACTTTTCGCCGTCTCAGCACAATGTCGTCGTTTATTATATTGAAGTCTCGTTCAATTTGCTCAAAATGAAACATTTTACTTTGATTTGATTCCTTTCCTTTGATTTACTTTTTCGAATTTGATAAAAGTGACATTTCTGCTCATTTTGACTTATTGCTAACTGGTTTAGCAACAGCTTTTGTTTGTTTTAAAGTTAGAGTATACTTTAAGCGTTAAAGTATGCTCTAACTCGACTATGATTGACTTAGAGCCTACTTTATTTAAAAGTATACTTTATTGATCTTAAAGTGTACTTTATTTCGACTATGACTATGCGCCTATAACTTTTATACTTACTATATGAAAAAATCAAAAAAATTATTAAAAAATACATTAAAAACATAAATATTGGGTTTTTAATTTTTACATCACCACATCAGCGGTGATGAGCTTTCTCATCAGCGGTGACTAGCATCGCTGATCCAAATTTGCATCAGCGCTGATACATTTGCACATCAGTGGTGATGAGCTTTCCCATCAGCGGTGATTAGCACCGTTGATGGATATTTACATCAGCGGTGATGCATTTACACATCAGTGGTGCTGAACTTCTTCATCAGTGCTGATTGAAAGCGTGCATTCAATTTTAATAGGAGTAAATGAGACAGCTGTATGTTTCACAAGCTACTGAAGTTCGTGTGTTGAAAGGTGATGCAAGATCACATGTACACAAAAGTTTCCATCCATTTTTTCACAAAGCCCCTAAGAACGTGATGGCAAAGGTGATGGAACCTTTAATCAGCGCTGATAGTCAGATGATGGGTCACGTGAGCATCACTGTCCCGCAGGGTAGTTATATGTACATATAACACTTCGTTCAATAATGTGTGTGACTGACACATAGATGGCGGCACTAATACTAAATCAATATTTTTTTTCGAAATTGTGAACCTTTTTAGGCTTACTGTCAAAATTATATGTCAATCCGACCATTAGTTTACAAGTTACAGTGCTTTAAGTGACACTACTTTTGAGTTTTCAAAAAAAATGAATTCAAAGCAATTCCGTGTGCTGATTTATCATTGTTTTTTAATGAAAAAAAATACTGTTCAATGCCAGGAATGGCTTGAAAAACATTATTCGGACTCTGCTCCATCAAAAAGAACCATTCGTAAGTGGTTTGCTAAATTCCGTACAGGCCATATGAGCACCGAAGACGATGAACGCAGTGGACGTCCAAAAGAGGCTGTTACGGACGAAAACATCAAAAAAATCCACAAAATGATTTTGGAAGATCGTAAATTGAGGTTGATTTGTATAGCTGACACTCTAAAGATATCAAAGGAACGTGTTGGACATATCGTTCATGAATATTTGGGTATGCGAAAGCTATGTGCAAAGTGGGTGCCGCGCGAGCTCACAATAGACCAAAACCAGAACGTGTCGATGCTTCGGAGCAAAAAAAAAAATTTTACTGAAAAGTTGGAAGATCGCTATAATCGGTGTATCGCCCTCGATGGCAACTATGTTGATAAATAAAAACGAATTTTGGCAAAAAAATGTGTTTTAATTAGTTAGTCACACACATTATTGAACGAAGTGTTACATATGTATACTACTTGTTTAGTTTCACTTGTATACCCTAGTATATATAAAATTCTCGTGTCACAATGTTTGTTACCATACTCCTCCGAAACGGCTTGACCGATTTTTATGAAATTTTACATGCATATTCAGTAGGTCTGAGAATCGGCTACTATCTATTTTGTATAACCCTAAGTGATAAGGGGCGTGGCACATACAAGCAAAATCTTTAAAATTTAATATTCGCCACCTCACGTATGTATTTCATTATAGAAAAAAAACGAAGTTTGCCGGGATGTCATAAAATCTTTAAAATTTAATATTCGCCACCTCACGTATTTCATTATAGAAAAAAACGAAGTTTGCCGGGATGTCATATGTGTCATATGTCATATATCATGTTAGTTATATTTATGTGTGTTTTGTAAAGTGAACAATTTGTAAAGTGAACAATGCCAAGAAAACGCAAACGGTCTAATTTGAGCCGTAATACAAGTAGATCTAGAAGCATGCGAAATAGAAGAGGCCAAAGAACCGAAGAACAAATCCAGCAACAAAATACTGATGTGCGTGTGAACATGGCGGAATTCAGTCAAGAACAATCAGACGATACACGAGCTAAACGCAATAAAGTAATAAGATTAGAACAACGACAATCACGCCGTTTCACAGTCAATAAACGCAGAATAAATGACCAACAACGCCAACAGGAACATCGAGCATTTACATCTGATTCATTCCTGCGTGTAGCATTCCAGTATGAGTTCGATATTGAATATTATGCTCATTCAAACGTGGTAAGTTAGCGGCTAATAGAAGGGAGTCAGTTGCCTCCGGTGGCGGTCTCTTTCGCCTCTAGAACAGGCGGTGGAGCCCCTTCTAAGCCTGAATGAAGCAGTAAATCCTGAGGGCCTTATTTTTGGACCCAGAAGTGACATAAGCGACCCCAGCACAAGTGAAGGCGTACCCAACGTTAATATCAGCGGTTTCAGAACAAGCGAAGACGGCCCTAGCAATTATATAAGCGTGCCCGAAGAGGACGAGACAACGGTGGAATATTCGAAAGCCACCCCTCGGAAGAGAATGCGCTCATCTGTGTCGGATGTACAAATGTGCGAAAGAGAACACTTGGAGTTGCTGAAAAAACATACTGCGAATCAGGAGGAGTTAATGAAAAACGTTAATCAAAATTTGGAAGAAATTGCAAGATATGCGCGAACAAATTTTTAATTGAAAAAGGAAAAGGAAGCTTGAAAAGCAAAGGAACACCAGTATCGTATGCAGAAGCATAAAGAGAAAATGGAAATTAAAATACGTGAGATAAAGTCGCAGTCTCAACATGTTTGCTTCCCCAAAGTTGTAACCATCTTCAAAAAATAGATCGGCGCTGCTCATCATCATGAAAAATTCACATTCAATATTCCGAAAATTCAAAGTTTGACGTGTGTCAAGTTTATTTTCGTTTTTTAAGGTATGTATCAAGGCGAATCAGTTTACTCGCTAACCATAATACGTTTTTGGTTGTGACTCGTCAAGTCGGGCGAATAGAACAATTCATTCGACTCGCAAACGATAAAAGGCATATAAATCTTCATTTAAATTTATTTCAGGATCATTCAAAATTAAATTTCCTTACGTAAATTCAAAAATGGCTACGATAGCAATTTTAGTTACACCTAAAATGCTATGAAGAGGAACTCCGCTAATATAAATATCTTTCCCAATCGATCTTTACTTAAATATTGCAATTTTTTGTTACATGTGCATTGTTGTGTGTACTTATAGAACCGTGCGACAAAAATAAAAAAATTTCAAAACACACGAAAAAATCGATATGCTCCTGAAACTAGGGGCCAATATCTTCCCCGGTATTTATATCTGTTCAATTTCTTCCCTGCGAAACTTGTCATCGAAGACTTTGCTAAATTCGCGAACTTCCTCCAACAATGGCGTTGCGTCTTCTTCCACATTGAGCGCGGTACTCAATATTTCGGTATTTCTAGCTAAAAGTAAAATAATATGCACTTACATGAATACAATTTTGGTATGAAAAAACCATAAAGTAATGGTAAAACTTAGCAAGATTAAGTTCACTTACTAAATAAATATTTTCGCAGTCTGTATTGAAAATGTACTGCAGTCGGATGGTCACAAAGTCCTCCTGCGCATCTCATGCAACGGAAAAAGTTTTTCAAAACGTCCTGGGGTGGCTTTCCGTAATTCGATACTCGACCGTCGTTGGCTCGACACATCGATTCGATATCGAACGCTCAACGAGACAATTTCGGTTTCCGTAATTCGATATGAGAACTCTCGTTTTCATTTTTGGGGAAGTGTGTGGAAAGTACTTTGGAGCTCTCAGAAGCAGCGGGAAGTAAACAAAACGAAGAAAATGTGAAAAGTAAAGATCTGAAAATAAACAAATTTAAAAAATTTTCCGGAATAAAAATGTACAACTGGCGCTATTTATTATTTTTGGAGGAGTTTGGTCGTGGAACTCCAATCAATAGATGAAGGTTAAGAGATGCCATCCCTTCGGTGACTACATTGGAGGCCCATTCCTGTTTAGCATTTCCGTCAATCTTAACCATATTTTTTTTCTTGTCGCGGCCGTTGGTGCAATTTAGCAAACTATTTTTTGATAATTCCTCATGATGCTCCATAAATTCTATTAGCATCTCTATTTGGGGAGCGTTGGTTTGTTGACTCCTAAAAAATTAAAAAAATTTATTAAAATCACAAAAAAATTTAAAATGTTATACTTACATTTTGTTACGGTTGACAACGGAGAAAAAGCAAAACGAGAGCAAAATTGGTATCGAGCTGTTTGTATCGATAGTTCGATACACGTATTTGCTCGATATCGACTTATGGAAAGCCACCCCTGGTTTAAGCGGTATGTGACTAAATATCTTAGTCCAAACTTTTGCTGCAGGTAGTTTTGTAAAAGCACGAGAAACGTGTTCGTAATAATTATTACGATAATAATTAAAAGGTGCAAGGCTTGATTTTCCAGGAATTATTGGCTTTGCCATTATTTCGGATACTTTTTGGTAGACAAGCTTGTTCAGGAAAATTTTCAAATGACTTCTGATATATTATAGAATATTATTCTGATATGACGTTGTTAATTTCGAATTTAAAAGGTCAAACCAATCAATGATTAATTTAATAAAGTCGGCACAACCACATCGGTTCTATAAATCGTTACCGTCAGAAAAGCATCTGCGAATGGAATAAGCTACAGTATTTGGAAGTAGTTGAGCAGCTGGTTGAACTTTTTGCCGAGTAATGCCCTTAACATCCAGATGTTCTTCTTTAAGCTCATGAACTATAGATACATCTTTGTTTGTTGCGGAATTTAGTATTTGCACGGAAATTACTTTGTCTTCAAAATTGAATCCGCTGTCTATGAAATGATTGTGCGCCAACGTTAATAAGTGTGGCGGATCTGCAAACATGTAAATAAAATCTGAAGCGTTGGCAGGATTCTTGAAGGATGTGTTGCCATTGAACAAATGTTAACTAGATTTTTTAAATATGAAATAATGTAAACACCGTAATTATGGATATACCAAGCTCCCTCCATTGGCCTTGATTTTCCGGCCCCATATCAGAAACTACTGCAACTACAGTGTAATTCGCAGAACTGAGCGCTTGGATTATGTTAAATAATATCGCTTTAGTTAGTTCACAATCAAATGCGTAAAACACTGGTTGCTTCCAAGAAGCTTTCAACCCCTTGCCATCACAACTTGCACGTAGATTGTCGGTACTGCTTCGCCAGTGGGTCGTACTCATAGACCGCCGACACCTTCATTTCATCAAAACTCAACGTGCAGAGCCTCTCATCGCTTTCCAGCTAATTGAACTGCATGAGTTCAATGATTCGCTGTGGAAATCCTTCCTGCATTTTTATTTTACGCACCCAGTTATTTAACGTTGCTTTGCATGGAAAAGGGAATTCCTTCATTTGCAGGAACCGATAGGGCCTCGGACCAGCTGAGTGGAGGGTTAAAGCCGAAGGTATATCCCTCCATTCCCACTGAAGCTTTTGATTGGGACACTTTATTCTTTCGGATTTGGCCCGGCGTTAAAATTTTCTTAATGCCATCAGTGAGCAAATCTTGTTCTTTTAATTGAAATTTTAGCTCTTTAAATTCTGCTTCTACTTGCTGTATTCTTCTGTTAAGCCGCATGCTTTCTAGCATAGCTGCACTTTTTACTACGTGAGGCCTTTAAAAATTAACATTGTCATTACCACAAACATAGATATTTACGATAACAATAACCTACTCAGTTTGAAATTCGTTTTTTGTTTGCTGGTTTGAGGCAAGTTTTGAGTTTGTATAGCAGAGCAGCTTTTCGCTGCTTCGCTAAAATCTGAAGCTTTGAAATGCTGCTCACACAAATTCGAAAAGTCCTCTAAAGATGTTATTGCACGCTTCGATCCATTTTTGGCGCTGTTCTGCTGATTTTGTTGGGTGGAACATTGATAAAGCGTTGTGGTGTGCAGAATTGCTTACTTGGCTTACTCATATAAAATGAAATATTCACAAAATATTGATATCTACTTACAAAGTAATTTTCAGCAAATTTCAATATGAAATATTTTTTTCACTTCACTTTGACTTTCTGCGACCAAAAAAAACTTACTACAAAACTCATATAATAAAACTGCTGAATGCAAAACAAATTGTATGAACTTTTTATAATTTTTGGTATCGCATTTACTACGATTATGTTCAAATCAAGATGCGACTATGTTTTCTGCTGACAAATTTTGTACATCAAAAATGAAATATGTATTGTGAAAGAAATTTCAAAAAATTTGTACTTAAAAAAGGGGAGAGTTCAGGTTAGACTACTTTATAATTATTAAGGGGTGTATACGAAAAAAGTGTTCACAAAGAAACACTTGCTTTTTCATAAAAAATAATAGTACAAGCACGCCATGTATAAAAAACGATCGAGTAGGATTTGTTTTACGGTATTATGTCATTTTTTATTATAAATTTTGTTTATTCTTCAAAATGAGTTCAACGAAATCAACCACTCGTGATTGAATCGTGCACAAAAAAACAAGAAAATCATAATTTGTCTCACAGAAGGACTGCAAAATCTTTGAATATTCCAAATTCTACTGCGACAAAAGTGCTTAAGCAGTTCAACG
Source organism: Melieria crassipennis (assembly GCA_963668005.1). Lineage (NCBI taxonomy): Eukaryota > Metazoa > Arthropoda > Insecta > Diptera > Ulidiidae > Melieria > Melieria crassipennis. The sequence continues at coordinate 29,679,314 of OY764963.1, read as the reverse complement.
AATTACCGAAAGGAAGGTTTGGAAGTGGACGGAGAAAGGGATTTATCTCTGAGAAAAAAGCTAGGGAAGTGATACGTACATTTTATCGAAATCCTGCACTCTCGATTAGATATGTGGATACGTACAGAAAGTTCGCAAAGAGAAAGGTCTTCGAACATTCAAAGTTCCACTAACATCGAACAGAAACGACAAACAAAATACAAAAGCCAAAACTCGTTCACGGAAGCTCTCAGCATTTTGCACAATTTCGGATGCAAAATTATGGACGACGAAACGTACGTGCCAAAAAAAAGGTAACGTAGCCCAAAAATTTAAAGAAAAAATAATTGACAAGTTTGAAAAAAAATATTTAGTTTGGCAAACAATTTGTAAATGCGGTTTAAAAAGCAACGTTTTCGTGTTTACTGGTACAGTAAACCAAGAAGTTTATGTAAGGGAATGCTTGCAAAGACGACTTTTAACTTTGATACGTGATACGCAGGAACTCTCTCTTTATCGTATACTTATTTTCTTACAGTTAATTCCACTATGCTGACAAATGTTAGATTTCATAACTCGTCTGTGCTGCATGAAAATACTTGTATACAAAAATAAATTTTTGTTTGAAAAAAGTAAATACGTTCTGACCCAAAACCGACAACAAAACCGCAACTATACATGCCGGAAGAAACGTGCTGGATCTGCAAAAAAAAAACGCACGGCAATGCAGTTTCTATGTTTTCGGTGCCGAAAGTGGATGCTGCAAAACGGAAATGAGAAGTAGCCTGCAAAAGAAAGCTAGGCAGTGCTTCCTTCATCTGCGCTCTTCATTTTGATAAAGAAGCCTTCGGGGGGAACACTAAAAGGAAGCGACTTGATGTAACTTACTGTAACTGTCGCGCAAATGTAAATTTTAAATATTGTGCTATTTTGGGGACAACAAAATTAAAGGTTAATCGAACTGACACAAATAAATTGACACATTGACAATTGTTGCTCAGAGAGATAGGTGTAGGATAGGAGTCATCCATGAAGAAATTAACAAGGTGGTGTAAATATTGACAGATTGCTTTTGACACTCCCTTATTTAGTGGTTGCATTTAAAGGGAGTGAAAAAGGGGAATTATTTTGAGCTTTTTCACTAGACGGCGCTAATAACAATACTCGACAAAAGATGGGTTCATCGCGTGCTCCTAAAAATAAAAGTAGTTTTTAGACTAATCTTCGGCTGCTCAACACGAAACTGAAAATCAAAAAATTTTCTTAAGAAGCGTTTTCGAAAAATCTTCGAAAAACACGTTTTTTCCCTCTTCAGTTATGAGTAACTACTAACGACTAACACAAGTGGCCCGTCGTTCAGAAGGTAATTAACTAACCTTTCCAACGATATATAGATTGTCCAAATCAGATGAGATTTGGATGTTAGTCGGATGGTTGGTTTATGAGATATGTTCTCATAACTGAAGAGGGAAAAAACGTGTTTTTCGAAGATTTTTCTAAAACGCTTCTTAAGAAAATTTTTTGATTTTCAGTTTCGTGTTGAGCAGCCGAAGATTAGTCTAAAAAAGACTTTTTTTTTAGGAGCATTTTTCGTGTCGAGTAGTGTAATTTAGTACTTATTTTATACTTATGTAAATATACTAGGTGTGCGTTATTACAACCGGAAACAGTTTTAAAAATGTTTTTTTAAGCGTTAATCTGAAAATATTGAATCAAAATTATTCCCTACGAGCTACTGACTCTTCTGTCCACCACATTTCCATCCAACAGGTTTCGGTAGCCATACAAGGAAGTTATTACAGTTGTATTTGAATATTTATTTATTTACCAATGAAAACGAAAGCCAACCAACTATGTAGTGCTGGACTCTGAACCGCTAAGCTAGTGCCATTAGTCCTTCAATATTTTTATTTACTCATGCTGATTCAAACATATTAATTGCCTGATATTAAATAACAATTTTTCCTTGATGATACATTCAAGCAATTTAAAAACAGACGATAGCTTAGAGATGGGTCTGCAATTACTAACATAACTTTTATTACCACTTTTAAAAATTGAAGCGATTGAAGTCAACATCCAATGATCAAGGAAATCATCTTAGAGCTTGAACCTATAGCTACTAGGCATTCCGGCCGCATAGAAGTTGAAGCTGCAGCGGTCAAATAAAACACACGTTCTTTAATTGGGAAAAATGTATAAAAAACCCAAATTTATTAGCAAATACTCGCGCACGTCTAGTATACTGCACCTGATCCCAGAAAACTCTTTATCTGTGTTTGCTTCTTAGCATCTTGTTCAGATACTTTGTGCGGAAGTGCATCCGACATTTGAAAAAAGCTTCTTTACGCTTTCTGGCAAGTCATTACTGATACTCATTTCGAGCAGCTTCTTTGTGAAGTGCTCAGTGGCCACTATTTGAGTTCCGTTCAGTTTTATGAACGCATTTTCCAGCAACTTAATTTTGTTCAAAAAGTCGCTGCTGGGCTTTTTATGGCCGCCTCTCGATAACGCTGTAACCCATGTGTAGGTAGTCTTGGTGGACTCATATTGGTTCAGCTTTAGCTTTTGTATGATGTAGCCAGCTACATACTCCAAAGCGTCCTCATGTAATGAGTTGAGGTTGGACTCTTCGTTGTAGTCCCAGTCCTCAAACAGTCCTCCATGGGAATGTCAACCACTGCCTCGTCTTTTTGCTTCAATTATAAAATGGAGAATCCCCTCCCTGGATTGCAGTTTTTGAGCCCATTTTGCAATCGTTGACTCGCACGGCAGTGGGAAGCCTTTGCAGTACAAATGGTTATACGCTCTGGGACCAGCAGCGTGCAGAGTAATGGCCCACGAAATATCTGCTTCTGTCTAATGTATTTTTGCTGATGGTCGTTTCAATTTTCTGATCTGCCCCTCAGTAAAAATTGAACACATGCTCTCGCGAAGTGCATCAAGTTCGCTAACTTGAGCTCGCAGCTTTTCGTTTTCAGGACTTGCACTGTCTTGCGCAATCGCTCGTTTTCGAGTTGCAATGCACTTTCCGTGAATGGACTGCAAATGTAATACGCTAACATAAACATTTCAATACCATTAAAGTTTTTATTGGGCTTACTCTGATTGCGTGGACTTGTCTTGGGTGCGAGAAGATTCGGCACACTCATCCCAAGAATCAAGGCAATCTATTGCCATTGGGATAGCGTTTTTTCCCAACCGCCGTTTCTTCTCGCCTGGCTCAGAGCAAAAGTCCTGAATTGCAAAATGAAGAGCACACACCTTCGCGATGGGAGTGAAGTTCACTCCACAAGCCTTGCTCCATTTTTCCCTCGTAACTCGATTCTGCAGCACATGAAACAGGGACACATTTTCGTGCGTCCAAGTTCGATGGCACAAAGTGCAGCTGGGTTTCGGCATCGCAAATTTAAGCAAACACAATCAAAGAAAAACGACACAATATATTTGTTTGAAAATAACTGTATATTGAAACATGTCAATATGTACATCTTTGGCTGAGAAAATGGATGCCTTATGTTGCATTGAATCAAATTGAACATACGCCATTTGTTTTATGAGGTGATAAAATTCAAATTAGAGACACGCTATTTTTTTTTGCTAAGAAAAAAAAAGTATTTTTTAAAAGAAGCAACAATGTTTTTTTCAAGGGAGCATGAACTGCAAAAATCGAGGAAACAGTCACGAGCTTACACCACTTTGCTTATTGCATCATGAGTGTCATCTACCTGGTTTACTATATTAATTTCACTTACAGCCCTATTCTGGTACTACCATAACAATTGTCACCCCCGTAACAATTGAATTGAATTTGATTGTTTCCGTATTCTGGAAAAATGGTGACAAGAAGAAAGTTCAAACAATTCACCACTCGAGGTGAAAGCTCTTTTACTGTCAAAATAGCTGATTTTTGTATTTTTTCTGTCAAACTGTAAAAAAATAAATAAACAAAAATGGCAAATGCAGAAAATCTGGCGAAGTAAGTAATATTTTTGGAGTTTCTTCACAATGTATGTATATATTCTTTTCGTTTCTAGAGTTCCTAAGTTGAAGCGCACGACGCAGGAGCAGCTGAAGCATTTTTTGCAGTTTGAAATTTTGAATTGAATGAATTTGAATTTTTTGAAATTTGAATTTTACAAGCTTTGTGTGCTTGTCACCTGTTCCTACGGAGGTAACAAATTTCGTAACAATTGACGCCTTTTGAGCTTTTGAATTTGTTTCAGAATACCAAAAAGTGACAATTGTTACCAAGTATTCAATTGTTACCGAGGTGAATATTGTTACGGTTGCCAGAATAGGGCTGTTAGAGTGAACCAGGCAGAATGACGGCCTCTTTTCAACAAGACAAAAAGAGAGTTATTTGAAAAACTATTTTTCATTTATGTCACAATGCTCAAAAAAATTAACCCTGAATAATATACAAAAATCTTAAACTTGATGGGGTTTCAAACAAATTGAAAAAAAACAAGAAAAAACTAGTAAATCCTTGCTTCATTGACAGCAGCACATCTAACATGACAATTTTTGTAGTGTCCAGCGTAGTAAATAATAGCAAAAAAGTTATGGGGAGTGTGGGCTGCACTTCAATGAATCAGAGAGCGCTTTCAAGGGTGTTGGGTTAATGCAAAAGAACAACTGTTTGACAAAATATTTCCCATGTTTTTTTTTATTAATGAAGAAATAAGCCGTGTCAAAATCTGGTCTACTGTATACTGTGATATAAATAAATTAACAAAAACAGTTCTTTTTATATAAATAACTTAAAAATAAAATAACAATTCAGAAAAAAAAACTGACAGAGCTATTCTGGCAACTATCTTTCAACTCACCTCAATGTTTCGAAGTAAAAAATCTTTCGAAAGACAATTTGCTATTCTAGCAACTATCTTGAAAGTTTTTTCCGTAACATGAAAGACAGTTTGAAAAATTTGCTTTTGGGGTCGTCTTTCAACTTGAAAAAAGTACGTGCGTTGTGTTTTGTTTTGTGAAAAGAAAAAGATATAAAATGGAAGAATTGTTCTTAAGCGTATTGGTACAGAAGAGCTCCAGGCGGCGTCGCATTTTAGAGAAGCGACGATGCTTAAGGCAGCTCTGTGACGGAGGAGTCATTCCGGAAAAATTACAGACTGCCAAAAATCTTAGTGCTGCTCTCATCGCCGAGTTGGAACCATTCGATGTGCAACAATCACATATTTCATTCACTACACGCTTTTTGGCAGCTATGCACTTTTCCAGCCACGGCTCTAAAGTGCACGGCACGGTTTCAGGAGCGTGTGCTCCATTATAGCCATGAGCGAGCGGCTACCATAATATACATAAAAATATGTTATGGGCAAAGGAACTAAATCAACTAGGCAATGAATTTGACATTAAATGGACGGAAGATAACGCCGACAGACTAAATTGGAACAAGAATCGGCTGGCATTGTTAAAAATGCTAAAAACTATATATTATGAAGGTTGGTTAAAAAAAGCCGAGCAAACAGAAAGGATATATAAGCTATATATAACAGATGTGTTCACCGATGAAGAAATAATGTGGGTTTTTAAAGCACGCAGCAACTTAATAGATATATAGATAGATAAAATATGTTCTAGGCTCGAAAACGGTATTTGGAGAAAAACAGCTTCAATGAAGAAGAAATAGTTAATATATCGAATTGTGAATTAGATGTAAGAATTATCGTTAAGTATATAAAAGTATGCTTAACTTATAGAAGCTCTCTTGTTACAGAGTTTAATTATCAATAAGCAAAATATAAAGTAATTAGCTGTAAGAATTCCGACTGACGACATTTGTCATAGCCGTATGTTCTAATTTGTACAAATGAATGTCAATATAGAACAACTAACTAACATATGCTTGAGCAATTTTGCAAAATATCCTATTAAAACGAGGAATTTATTTGGACTCATCGGAAAAGGAAACCGAAGACGTCTGTGACAGGCGCACGAATTCGAGAAGTATATACAACAACATTGAATGTATAACCAACCAGAATCTACGTATACTATTACATTCAAGCAGTAGTGCAATCCCACCAAGCAAAATGTGAGAAATAGGCAACAATCGTCAGTGGCAATAAATTGGCTCAAAACATCAAACACCAAAAGTATAAGTTTGATGAGTTCAGGTGCTGTGCGAAAAAAGAGCAACAGAGAATGTGCCAAAATAATACAATAAATATATAATTTGGAAAATATTGAGCCAGACGATTCCCAAAACAAAATAAAAAAGCCATGCATTGCGGAAAATATAAATTCTGACTTGTCCAATTACAATGATGTATTTATTGACAATGAGAGCAACATTGAATATTTGTATGCAAGAAGTGATGATGAAAGAGCTTCAAATGAAATTCCATTCCAACCAAAACTGGATGACTTTTTATATATTCATAATTTTCCAAACCACATGATGTATTTAGATATTAACATAGACGCCCAGGCGATATGAAAACGACTCGTCAAGGCCAGTTGCTTTCGGCGCTCGTTTTCTTATTGCCGGCAACAAAAAATGTCTGGTGGGATATGATATATCCTTACATAAATGTTGAAACAATCTACCCAAAGAGAAATAAATGAGTATATGTTACACAGTTACTTTTATCTATTTTTTTTTATTAGCGATGTTACAGCTTGGCTCAAAGCCAAAACAGTTGAAGCAATTTCGCTAATGACAGCCGCCGATTTTAATTGGGCCTCAATATTTCGCTCCTCTATACCGTTGGCGTTGAGCAACAGATTCGCGTAAAAGTGAAAGAACTTCGGCATCCGTGTCAACGCGCTTTCGTTTTGATGAGAATTGCGGCATTGCCACAGGTGACGATGCCAAATTCTCCACCGATGAAGATTCCGGCATCGTCACAGGTGGCGTTGCCAAAATCTCCGCCAGTAAAGGCTCCAGCATTATGACAGGTCACAATGCCGAATTCTCCGCCAATGAGAAATCCAGCCTTGTCACCTGTGGCGATGCCGAATTCTCCGCTATAAATCCCATTGTCTGCACTTTAGCTCGGCCAACCACAGCAGCCACCCCGAAGACACACATTGCCCTTTCCTCCAGATCGCTCAATGTAGCCCACCACCCGTCGCTTTTGACTCGGCCGCCGCTTGCCGTGCACGCGATTGCACCATATTCCTCCAACGCACCAATGTCTAGAATTGAGAATGGGATAAGAAAACCAAAAACAAAGAAAATTAGTACAACTTACATCTTTCCACTGCGCGGCCGTTTTGGTTGGCCCTCTCATAGCGTTGAGAGCGCCAGCCAAATTCGTCCCATAACTGCTGAATTCCATTAGCCGCCCACGGATTGTTGCGCCCGATCGTCATCAAAGGGTTTTCAGCACAAAACTCCACGAAATACTTCAGTTGCTCGGGAGTCGTCCGCTCAGCCTTTGTATGCCTATGAAATATATATGTATGTCACGTCCATGCTACTTTTTCAAGGGGTTCCGGTGGGCCACCTGCTCGCTCTACAATTTCACAATAACTGAATCTGTATGCTTCAATTCATTGCTTTCTTAATTTCATTTTCATTGCTTACTCGATTTCATTTTCATTGCTTACTCGATTTCTAATAACACTGCACAACACAAAAAAAAAATAACAAGGTTCTGACAACGGATTCTGGTAGAGGGGACCAAAAAAATATATACGTGTATCGGCGTTTTGAAAGTTTACATCTGAATTTTTTTTAGGGGGGCCAAATTTTTCCCCTTTTGCACATTCTTATGGTGAATCGGCATACGAAAACCATGTAACCTTACATTTTAGGTATATGATGGGTTCAGCAATTTGATGTAAAATACTACGAAGAATATTTTTGTGGAGCATTTTAACCCTGTAGCTACTATTTTTATGGGTCAATTTGACCTTTTTTTTAAAATGCCATGCCAAAATTTCATTTTTGAGGGTTAGTGTGTATGGGAAAAATGTTGAAAGCAAATATATCTTTTAGGGCGTAGTGCACTTCCTAAAGTAATGGAAACTTTTGGTTTACTTGTATTTCTTATAGAAATTATTTTTTAGATTTTTAAGATGTTTCAAATCTTTTGTGTACCAACAATTGCGACATCAATGCTTTGGCGTCCACAGCTTATCAGGAAAAACTTCCAGTTGAAAGTAACTTCTATAGATGTCTTCTATTTTGCTATTGAAAAAAGTAACTCTATGTTCAGGAATAATATGTTTGCCACAGACGTAACAAAACCAATCATATTTTTTGAAACAATTCGCCATTTTAGCAAAACTGAAAAATAAATATTCTTTAAAATCCTTTAAGCAGTTCATCACTGTAATCACCTCATTTACAGCTATGCAGAGCGAAATGTAGTATCGTCACAGTATTAAGTAAATCACACAGGTTTGTTTGAAAAGAATATCGGCTGCAATTCTTTAAAAATTATTCTTTGTAGTATTTTACATCAAATTGCTGAAATCATATACCTAAAATGTAAGGTTACATGGTTTTCGTATGCCGATTCACCATAAGAATGTGCAAAAGAGGGAAAACTTTGTTCCCCCTAAAATAAAATGCAGATGTAAACTTTCAAAACGCCGATACACGTATATTAAAAATTGATTTTGTTGTGCAGTGTAATTTTCTTTGCAAAGTACAACTACTTGCTTTGCAGCAAGTAGATAACTTCCATCAACGACTGTTGCTACTGGTGCCCACCGCAACTCCCTTCGAGCAGCAATGTCATTCTAGCGTTCACCGGCTACGACATGTACATATTTTATAAAAGAATGCAATTAATTGTTTAATACATTTTCAATTTTACTCACTTCAGCTTGATTTCTTTGGCCATTGATTGAAATTGAAGAAATTTGATTATTGTTTTGTTTAGTTGAAATTTTTGAAATTTTGTTCGAATTTTTGTCAAACAGCATAGTGGAATAAATAAAGTAAACCAGATAGGGAGCGGCACCCTTAAAAAATGTCAATTGCTTTGAAAATTTGTTTCACGTCAATTCGTTTTGAATTAACCCATTTCAATACAACAACTTCCAGTTTGTGGCTCACACCTATTACAGTTACATGCTATATGTGTTATAAATTCATTGAAGAAAACATTACACCAAAAGCTGTTTTCGCAAAAGAATATTGTCCTTAGTTAACTTACTGTAGGGAGGACTCTGGGAGGTTCTTCGACGGCACCACATTTAATTGGAGTTGTCGCCGTTTGCCCATTGAAACTTTGAAGTCACTCTCCTTAAAATGCATTGAACAAAGCCTTGCCTTCGTGCCGAAATTGGTCCTACAAATTTCCTCCCACTTCCTTTTTTGTTGCGTACTGGACGGCACTGCGTACATCGGCATTTTCTGAAAAATTTTACTTATGGTGTTCACAGTTCAGCGGTATCTAGCATGTTAAATTTCCCACCTGGCAATTTTCCCGAATTTTCCCATATGGTATCTCAATTGTTTTTGCTTTGTATGAAAAACACAGAAACCGGTAGTTTCAAAATTTGCCGCACTGCTGAGCATGTTTATTGAAATAGTCAAAAAGCAAATTCAAATTAATTTTGTGACACAATCTCCGGAGCGAATTTTTTGAGTACTTTATGCGACTATCGGAACGATTTCTTTATTTGATGTTCAACGTTTGTTTGCCATTTGAGTGAGGCATTTTTATTTTGATAATTTTCCCACAATTGTTTTAAAGATATACAATGGGGTGCTCACAGTTAGATCGTTTTTTTAGGGAAAATTGCCCGAAATACAATTTTCCCGCAAACTGTGAATACCATAATAGTGTACTTAGGTATACGAATTACAACATATTACAATATAAAGAAATACAATTGCAAAATCGACCTGTTCTACTTCTTGATATATTTTCCCGTTTTGTTTGCGTTTTGTTTGTTCAGCTGCTTTCAATTTTTTTCACCATGAAAACAAAATTTTGTAATAAAAAAGAGCTAAGCATTTGACATGTTTTTTCATAGTGACATAAAATAAGCATGTCGCATGATACAAAAATATACAGGTAGATTCAATCCAGCAAAATTAAAAGTCATATGCTTTTTTGACAAATAAAAATAAAATGTTAAGGGTGCAAAGAAAAGTAAGAAATACAGAAACTGAATGACTACATAAACTAATTGTGTGAAATAGCAGCTCTGTAGCAAAAATGAAAATAGTAGTACAAAATTTTTAAACAAACATTTTTTTCCAATTGTCAATTTTATTTTTATCTGTCGCATTGAAACTACCTGTATATTTTTGTATCATGGCATGCCGATTCAAGAGAGTTGTCAGTATCTGGTTTACTTTATTTTTTTATCTATGGTCAAACAGCTGTTCAGCTCGAGTGGTGAATTTCAGAGCTTTTTCCGAAAGATGTTTTCGTTGGAATAGCTGCATAAAATCTTTCATTTAGTCTTTCGAACTATCATTCAATAATCTTTTGAAAGGCTTTCAACTATATTTGCCAGAATAGTAACACTTCATTATATAAAATAAGAAAAACGTGCAGCTGGTTAAATTTCATATGATAATTGTAAGACATAATTATGGTTATCATAATTATGTATAAGAAAATTTCACTTTGCAGCCTCGCCAAATCTAGGTAGTAATTTTTTAGAAAAGCAAAAACGCAGAGTAATATTGTAAAGGATCAGTTTTAATTATAAGCGCAACTTAATATTCTTAAAAATGCCTGTCAAATATACCGTTAGCTTTTATGGGAGTGAGTAATAATTTGGGTAGCTGCAATCGTAAAAAAATTATACCTCGCATACCTTTTTGGCACAACTAAGCCAAATTTTCAGTAGCAAAACTTCTCAGATTCTCACTCTCAATTCGTCTACGTTTCACAGCCATTTTGGCATCCCGAAAATTAAATTAACACGTCAATAAAAAAATCTGTAACAAAACACCACCCTGAGTCCCCGGGACTCACTCCATGCCAAAACTCACCCTTGCAATTGTCATCTTTGCACAGAACGACCCTGCACGAAGGTGTGCCATTGAGGGTTAAAAATACGACGGGCGTAGATGTTAATCATCAGCCAAGTTTGCGGCTACTTAAATAAGAATTTACCAAATTTTGGGCCTCCATCTGCAGGGCGTATGCTGTTTTTAATAAAAAAAATTCTAATTTCATATTGGCTGCAAGCAATGACATATGTAAGTTTTTTATAAATACCCTTCTAGACACAGATTAATTAAATAATCATACAAATTTAAATAGACACCCAGCACAAGCCCTGATAGACAGGCACTGAACTTTGAGGAAAGCTCTGAGAGAACCAAGAGGAGGACAGTTCAACACCTTTAAGGCGCGAAGTCGTCTAAGGATATTTCGCGCTGCGTTCAACAAAAAAAAAGTAATTTACCTGTTTCGGGATGCATGTCCGTTGAGAAAGCGTTGGCTTTGTATTACGATTTGGATGTGTCTGTCAAGAAGTACAACTTTCTTCGACGCGAATTTAACGAAATCCGCAAAGATGGCGTGCCTAGCCATAGTTTACTAAAGAATGCTGAAGATGCTGTAATCCGATAGTTTCATCTGAAAGCTCAGTTCACGTTCCCGTGCTAAGTATCCTAAACCAAACGGCCTCAAGCTTGGTAAATTTAAACGAAGTAGCTAGTGATGCAGATGCTGTACATCAAATGGTGCTCTATCGTTCTGTCTATATCGAAATTTGTAGAAATGAAGTGCCTTCTTCAACACTATTTTGCCGGCCAATCAAACTTTTGTTTGAAATAAAATGCTAGCTTAGTTATTCAAACTGAATGATATTTTGAGTCAAATTCATAGTCTTGAGCCATTTGTAGCAACGAAAGGATGTTTCAAAGTGAAGATACATTTTGAAATAAATTTGACGATGATCCATGGCGCTGTGATTAATATGTTAGCAAGCAACAAGTCTGCAATCTTTGTGCTGCAGTTCCTAAAGAAATGAACCTACCAAATATTTGTGATATACCAATTAAGAGGGATGTTTTGAAATTCGGCGTATCGTCAGTCTTGCGATAGATTCGGTCGGAATAAAGAAATTTAGGAAAACTACAAAGGTTACTGCATTAGTAAGCCCGTCGGAATATCTGGGTTAAACCGCTGAGTTTTTCGAAAGCATAAAATTACCTATGAAATCTGAGCCTGAAATCTGTGCCACAACTAAGTTATCCTGAGTATATTTTGATTCTGTGCTGTAATTAGTTTACTCTCAGAGGTTTGTCATTGCCTGTTGGGAGGATAGTTGTGAAAAACAGATTTCAGATTTCAGCCGAGCCATTACTGTTCGTGTTATTTAAAAGAAGCTTAAAGTACTAAATAAATGTTATTTCTTCGCTTAGTTGAAAAACACCTTTAAAGCTTTAGTCGCCGCCATGAATAACGATTGACCCATAAAACCATCATTTGCGAATTTTTCTCGTTGCCGCCGTAAAATCAAAATTAATGATTTAACCACCGGTTGGACAGAGCAGCCGTCGGTTATATGTACATACGACCATATACATCTGTGGTCATATGGAAGAGTAGCTTAACCCGGCGTTGGTGTGGTGGAAAAAAATTACGTTATTGGTGTGGTGGGGTATGACATACCCCAAGACTTGATATAGCAGCAACCTCATGAAACAACACAAGTATAAAAGATAGCAATTTTATATTATTCTTCATTTACTTTTACGCAAGAAAATACAAAAGCACTTCATGTGCAAGCAATTTGTAAAAGAAAATATCAAATATAACAAAAATAAACGAAAAGTACCGATATTTATAAGTTGACTTGATATAATGGGGTTTAAAAACATTTCTGTATATAATTTTCCAAAAAACATAGTCTGTTTTCAAAACGAAATACATATAGTTATGTGACATAAAATTTTTGGTAGCTACCCTGAAAGAGGAACGAATGACAGGGTCTCAAAATTAGCGCATTTTTCGCAAGTCGTATAAGGTTTTTGCTCTCGGACAAACCGAACATCGAGTGCTGTACTGACGACGTTTTGGTACAGCTTCGCCTTATTGTAAGGATTTACAGAATAATGATATTTTTGTGTATTAATGATATTTTTTGGAACATTTAATACGATGGAAACGATTGTCGTATGTGCTATTAAATTCAATGGAACATACGACATTCGTTTTCTACGGCGACGAAATGCGAATACTGAACTGGGAGCTTTTCTTGAGCGTAGCAGTTGGGCAGTTGGTATTTGCCTCTTATTTTTCCGTACGGTATATTTTTAAATAAATCGACGACTACTAGACCATCAAAAATACAAATTTTAATTCAAAATCATTTACACAAAAAGTTACGTTATTGGTGTGGTGGGGTATGTCATACCCCAATGAACTTTAGCGGGATGTGACTCAAATCTGGTCACACTTAAGTTGTTTTTGGATAGCAAATGTGTATGGTTGGACTGTTATAAACAGCTACTAGAAGCGATAGTGCCCACATAAAACTGATATCCGTATTATTTACAAAAATACAACCTCTGGGGTATGGTATACCCCACCACACCAATGCCGGGTTAAGTCGACATAAGAGAATTGAGTTATTGTTGAGTTTGGCGTTTTATAGAAGTCTAGGCGCTTAAATGTATTTCATCCGATTTGAAAAATCCTGTCCTTTAACAATATTATGTGCGTTTACTTCTTAGCTCAAGTCTTTTGAAAGAACCATGCCTTGGTCAAAACAATTTATGTGTACATGGTTTTCAAACTTCAATTTTCGACTTAACCCTCTAGCAGGCTAGTCCGCCTGTAGGCGGGGTGTACTATTTTAGCTATAAAATTCCAAACAAACCTATTTGTGTTTTAAATCGCCAAGAAGGCTTTAAAAAACAGTTCAATGCATGCACGGGAGAAATTTTTTTTATCATTGTGGTAATATTTTCGGCGCCATGATCATTTAAAGCGTAAAATTTGTGTCAAACAGGTGTAAAACTAATTTGTGAAACGTTGTGATTTTCAAAAATTAATTTAAAATATCTAGAGATTTTTGATAAAGCTCAAAAAATTACTGGTAAGTAGATAAAAGTGTTCTTAATCCAAAGGCGTTTTTAAAAAAAGTGTTATAAAAGTGAAAGGTTACAAAAAACCCTTTTAATCATTGCCCGCCTACAGGCGGACCTGCCAGGCTACGCAACATTTTACGATCTTTGTTGCTCATATTGGCCTTTCATTTGTTTAGATATGCCGCGACGAGGAAGTAATAAACTCTCAAATTTATCTGATGGAGAAATTGTGGAATTCATGGAAGGCATGCATTCTGAGCTCGAGTCTAATGAAGAGTCAAATGGAGAATTAGCGACGATGATAACGATGATAGGGATAATAGTCCTTTGGCCCCAAATATTGAATATGAAATTGATCAATGTATTGCGGTAGACAGCATTCCATCTGTTGATTTGCTCTGTAATGTGGTAGACAAAGGTTTGAATGACAGTAACCTAAGCAATATATCTTCAGTAGCTACTTCACCATAAGTCATTTATCAGCAATTACAACCAACTGTGCTGAAAAACCACACACTGATGAACAAAATTAAAAAATTTTATATTTGATAACTAAACCGGCAAAACGGCCCCGATCACCATTGCCATCGTAAGAAGAAAGCCCATTTTTTTAATCTCATTATGGTGGTTTTGTCGGAAATATAGCTGAAATTTATCCAAAGTCCAAAGTTTATTGATATGGCATTGGCGAATACGTATCTACTGCTTCGACGTATTCATGGGGGAGTTCTAACTTCCTAAATTTCGCAGAGAACTAGCGTCTGTCCTTTGTCAGAAACTGCAATGACAATGTAAACTATCAGGTAGCCCGTCCAAAAATATTTCAAATGACCGGTCACCGCCACCAAAGAGGACTTACATACCGCCTTCGGATGTACGCTTTGACGGATATAACCATTTATCTGATTTTTTGGATCGCAAAGATAAACGAATGTGCAAAAACCAGAAAATTTAGCAGAAAATAACATTTCAACGGCTGACTTTTCTCTTTAAACTTTTTAATTCGTTGTCTCATAATAAACCAAATTTAAATCACTCCTTTATTTTTTCACTCCTAAGCCGGCAGGTCCGCCTACAGGCGGGGTACCTTTTTTCTCATCTGGAAGCTAAACTACTCATCAATTAGAAAAAATAACTTCATTTTCGACTTTTCTGATCCAAAATTAGCCCGTCTATAATTTTTTCATCGAAAAAAAAAATTGGGCTGCTAGAGGGTTAAGCTTCTCTTCCATATGGCCACAGTCATAAATACATACAGCACATATCCATACATATACGTACATAAGTGCTTGTGCATACATATATGTATGTAAATTCGTATGGGTAAATACGGTCGCTACCGCGGCGCAGATACTCAGCAATCGTGTTGTGTATTAATTTTTGAGCATCTGCATAAATTCAGCGATATCCCGCTGTGATTTATAAACATCGAATATCAACGGAGAAGCCGCTCAGCCGCAGTGCTCGCTAATGAGATACTTGTGCGTCTATCTCCAGGTGTTGCAGGATGAAAGGCCGGCTCGCAGCTGCGCTGAGCAGCGTTGCACAAAGGCACAGCAAATTGACGTCTGCTGAAATTCACATTTTAATTTACTGCATATTGCTTCGATACGCGCATAATTAATTACATTCGGAATGCTGCATGTGTGTCGTTAAGTGCATAAATATGTGTGCGTGTATGTGCGCACAGTATTTGCATGTGTAACATAGAACGTACGAGAATTTCGCATTGATTCTCCGTAAGTAGATCAAAATGTTGCTTAGGTGCCATGGCCGACGACAGTTTGGCGGCTCTATGTGTACTTAATCCTGAGAGTTCGGAGTTCAGATTTCGCGTCGCATCTTTGAGCGCTGCTACCACGCTCCGCGTCCGCATTTGCAGCCTTCTATGCCCACACCACCAACACAATTTCTGTAATCCCCTGTAATGCCCTGTTAATAGCAGCCCGAGCCCCGCCCCGCCCCAACACGTCCCTTTCCCGGCAAACTTGCGCACGTCAAGTGAATTGTCAATGTGATCGGCTTAATTTCAGCTCATTACGCGACTTTTCCAAATCTTCGAATTTATGGTTTAATATGATTGCCGTTCGGGCGGCACGACTCTTCCGCTTTTCCAACTTGTCACTAAGCTGCGGTTATTAATTGACGCGCTTAGCAGCGAGCAGCGATTGCGACTACCACTCGCTGGTGTCTGTAATTCAGTCAGTAAGCGCGCCATGTGTAAAACGCTCCTGCCGTCTCCAGCGAGTGCAGTGTGGGAAGCGGCCAAGAACTTAGTTGTCAGTAGGTGTGGGGCGACTTATGTTCGTATGGAGTGGAGCGCAGCGTAAGTGTGTAACGACATCAACATTTGCATAATTTTCACTTTTAGTGTTGTAATTAGGCAGAGCAATAAATATTGTGGCGACTGTGATGGAGGCAAAACTAAGTGTAAAACGCTCCAAATGCTGAAAAGACCTAAAATGCTTTTCGAGATTTGGAGCTCACCATGTGATTAAATTGCGGGAAATTGCTCTCATATATTTTGGTTTAGTTTTTGGATTTGTGTTTTGGCTGTTAGCTCGTTTAACATGGCTATTTGTGGCCCACACTCGGGGCCACACACTATTGAAAACCACATGTCAAATTTGACTCTGTGTTACCTTTGCACAATGTGTTACAACTTTAGAGTGAGAGTTTTTCAGACACTCAGGTGAATTACTGACGTTTGCTGAAGCTCAAATCCCCACTTCCTAGAAGATATTTTGATTCGTTGAGAGCTTATTCTATTCTACGAGTATTAGTTTATTTTATTTAATTTCATTAAATTAAATTAAATTAAATTAAATTAAATTAAATTTAATTTAATTTAATTTAATTTAATTTAATTGAATTGAATTTAATTTAATTCAATTTAATTTAATTTAATTTAATTTAATTTAATTTAATTTAATTTAATTTAATTTAATTTAATTTAATTTAATTTAATTTAATTTAATTTAATTTAATTTAATTTAATTTAATTTAATTTAATTTAATTTAATTTAATTTAATTTAATTTAATTTAATTTAATTTAATTTAATTTAATTTAATTTAATTTAATTTAATTTAATTTAATTTAATTTAATTTAATTTAATTTAATTTAATTTAATTTAATTTAATTTAATTTAATTTAATTTAATTTAATTTAATTTAATTTAATTTAATTTAATTTAATTTAATTTAATTTAATTTAATTTAATTTAATTTAATTTAATTTAATTTAATTTAATTTAATTTAATTTAATTTAATTTAATTTAATTTAATTTAATTTAATTTAATTTAATTTAATTTAATTTAATTTAATTTAATTTAATTTAATTTAATTTAATTTAATTTAATTTAATTTAATTTAATTTAATTTAATTTAATTTAATTTAATTTAATTTAATTTAATTTAATTTAATTTAATTTAATTTAATTTAATTTAATTTAATTTAATTTAATTTAATTTAATTTAATTTAATTTAATTTAATTTAATTTAATTTAATTTAATTTAATTTAATTTAATTTAATTTAATTTAATTTAATTTAATTTAATTTAATTTAATTTAATTTAATTTAATTTAATTTAATTTAATTTAATTTAATTTAATTTAATTTAATTTAATTTAATTTAATTTAATTTAATTTAATTTAATTTAATTTAATTTAATTTAATTTAATTTAATTTAATTTAATTTAATTTAATTTAATTTAATTTAATTTAATTTAATTTAATTTAATTTAATTTAATTTAATTTAATTTAATTTAATTTAATTTAATTTAATTTAATTTAATTTAATTTAATTTAATTTAATTTAATTTAATTTAATTTAATTTAATTTAATTTAATTTAATTTAATTTAATTTAATTTAATTTAATTTAATTTAATTTAATTTAATTTAATTTAATTTAATTTAATTTAATTTAATTTAATTTAATTTAATTTAATTTAATTTAATTTAATTTAATTTAATTTAATTTAATTTAATTTAATTTAATTTAATTTAATTTAATTTAATTTAATTTAATTTAATTTAATTTAATTTAATTTAATTTAATTTAATTTAATTTAATTTAATTTAATTTAATTTAATTTAATTTAATTTAATTTAATTTAATTTAATTTAATTTAATTTAATTTAATTTAATTTAATTTAATTTAATTTAATTTAATTTAATTTAATTTAATTTAATTTAATTTAATTTAATTTAATTTAATTTAATTTAATTTAATTTAATTTAATTTAATTTAATTTAATTTAATTTAATTTAATTTAATTTAATTTAATTTAATTTAATTTAATTTAATTTAATTTAATTTAATTTAATTTAATTTAATTTAATTTAATTTAATTTAATTTAATTTAATTTAATTTAATTTAATTTAATTTAATTTAATTTAATTTAATTTAATTTAATTTAATTTAATTTAATTTAATTTAATTTAATTTAATTTAATTTAATTTAATTTAATTTAATTTAATTTAATTTAATTTAATTTAATTTAATTTAATTTAATTTAATTTAATTTAATTTAATTTAATTTAATTTAATTTAATTTAATTTAATTTAATTTAATTTAATTTAATTTAATTTAATTTAATTTAATTTAATTTAATTTAATTTAATTTAATTTAATTTAATTTAATTTAATTTAATTTAATTTAATTTAATTTAATTTAATTTAATTTAATTTAATTTAATTTAATTTAATTTAATTTAATTTAATTTAATTTAATTTAATTTAATTTAATTTAATTTAATTTAATTTAATTTAATTTAATTTAATTTAATTTAATTTAATTTAATTTAATTTAATTTAATTTAATTTAATTTAATTTAATTTAATTTAATTTAATTTAATTTAATTTAATTTAATTTAATTTAATTTAATTTAATTTAATTTAATTTAATTTAATTTAATTTAATTTAATTTAATTTAATTTAATTTAATTTAATTTAATTTAATTTAATTTAATTTAATTTAATTTAATTTAATTTAATTTAATTTAATTTAATTTAATTTAATTTAATTTAATTTAATTTAATTTAATTTAATTTAATTTAATTTAATTTAATTTAATTTAATTTAATTTAATTTAATTTAATTTAATTTAATTTAATTTAATTTAATTTAATTTAATTTAATTTAATTTAATTTAATTTAATTTAATTTAATTTAATTTAATTTAATTTAATTTAATTTAATTTAATTTAATTTAATTTAATTTAATTTAATTTAATTTAATTTAATTTAATTTAATTTAATTTAATTTAATTTAATTTAATTTAATTTAATTTAATTTAATTTAATTTAATTTAATTTAATTTAATTTAATTTAATTTAATTTAATTTAATTTAATTTAATTTAATTTAATTTAATTTAATTTAATTTAATTTAATTTAATTTAATTTAATTTAATTTAATTTAATTTAATTTAATTTAATTTAATTTAATTTAATTTAATTTAATTTAATTTAATTTAATTTAATTTAATTTAATTTAATTTAATTTAATTTAATTTAATTTAATTTAATTTAATTTAATTTAATTTAATTTAATTTAATTTAATTTAATTTAATTTAATTTAATTTAATTTAATTTAATTTAATTTAATTTAATTTAATTTAATTTAATTTAATTTAATTTAATTTAATTTAATTTAATTTAATTTAATTTAATTTAATTTAATTTAATTTAATTTAATTTAATTTAATTTAATTTAATTTAATTTAATTTAATTTAATTTAATTTAATTTAATTTAATTTAATTTAATTTAATTTAATTTAATTTAATTTAATTTAATTTAATTTAATTTAATTTAATTTAATTTAATTTAATTTAATTTAATTTAATTTAATTTAATTTAATTTAATTTAATTTAATTTAATTTAATTTAATTTAATTTAATTTAATTTAATTTAATTTAATTTAATTTAATTTAATTTAATTTAATTTAATTTAATTTAATTTAATTTAATTTAATTTAATTTAATTTAATTTAATTTAATTTAATTTAATTTAATTTAATTTAATTTAATTTAATTTAATTTAATTTAATTTAATTTAATTTAATTTAATTTAATTTAATTTAATTTAATTTAATTTAATTTAATTTAATTTAATTTAATTTAATTTAATTTAATTTAATTTAATTTAATTTAATTTAATTTAATTTAATTTAATTTAATTTAATTTAATTTAATTTAATTTAATTTAATTTAATTTAATTTAATTTAATTTAATTTAATTTAATTTAATTTAATTTAATTTAATTTAATTTAATTTAATTTAATTTAATTTAATTTAATTTAATTTAATTTAATTTAATTTAATTTAATTTAATTTAATTTAATTTAATTTAATTTAATTTAATTTAATTTAATTTAATTTAATTTAATTTAATTTAATTTAATTTAATTTAATTTAATTTAATTTAATTTAATTTAATTTAATTTAATTTAATTTAATTTAATTTAATTTAATTTAATTTAATTTAATTTAATTTAATTTAATTTAATTTAATTTAATTTAATTTAATTTAATTTAATTTAATTTAATTTAATTTAATTTAATTTAATTTAATTTAATTTAATTTAATTTAATTTAATTTAATTTAATTTAATTTAATTTAATTTAATTTAATTTAATTTAATTTAATTTAATTTAATTTAATTTAATTTAATTTAATTTAATTTAATTTAATTTAATTTAATTTAATTTAATTTAATTTAATTTAATTTAATTTAATTTAATTTAATTTAATTTAATTTAATTTAATTTAATTTAATTTAATTTAATTTAATTTAATTTAATTTAATTTAATTTAATTTAATTTAATTTAATTTAATTTAATTTAATTTAATTTAATTTAATTTAATTTAATTTAATTTAATTTAATTTAATTTAATTTAATTTAATTTAATTTAATTTAATTTAATTTAATTTAATTTAATTTAATTTAATTTAATTTAATTTAATTTAATTTAATTTAATTTAATTTAATTTAATTTAATTTAATTTAATTTAATTTAATTTAATTTAATTTAATTTAATTTAATTTAATTTAATTTAATTTAATTTAATTTAATTTAATTTAATTTAATTTAATTTAATTTAATTTAATTTAATTTAATTTAATTTAATTTAATTTAATTTAATTTAATTTAATTTAATTTAATTTAATTTAATTTAATTTAATTTAATTTAATTTAATTTAATTTAATTTAATTTAATTTAATTTAATTTAATTTAATTTAATTTAATTTAATTTAATTTAATTTAATTTAATTTAATTTAATTTAATTTAATTTAATTTAATTTAATTTAATTTAATTTAATTTAATTTAATTTAATTTAATTTAATTTAATTTAATTTAATTTAATTTAATTTAATTTAATTTAATTTAATTTAATTTAATTTAATTTAATTTAATTTAATTTAATTTAATTTAATTTAATTTAATTTAATTTAATTTAATTTAATTTAATTTAATTTAATTTAATTTAATTTAATTTAATTTAATTTAATTTAATTTAATTTAATTTAATTTAATTTAATTTAATTTAATTTAATTTAATTTAATTTAATTTAATTTAATTTAATTTAATTTAATTTAATTTAATTTAATTTAATTTAATTTAATTTAATTTAATTTAATTTAATTTAATTTAATTTAATTTAATTTAATTTAATTTAATTTAATTTAATTTAATTTAATTTAATTTAATTTAATTTAATTTAATTTAATTTAATTTAATTTAATTTAATTTAATTTAATTTAATTTAATTTAATTTAATTTAATTTAATTTAATTTAATTTAATTTAATTTAATTTAATTTAATTTAATTTAATTTAATTTAATTTAATTTAATTTAATTTAATTTAATTTAATTTAATTTAATTTAATTTAATTTAATTTAATTTAATTTAATTTAATTTAATTTAATTTAATTTAATTTAATTTAATTTAATTTAATTTAATTTAATTTAATTTAATTTAATTTAATTTAATTTAATTTAATTTAATTTAATTTAATTTAATTTAATTTAATTTAATTTAATTTAATTTAATTTAATTTAATTTAATTTAATTTAATTTAATTTAATTTAATTTAATTTAATTTAATTTAATTTAATTTAATTTAATTTAATTTAATTTAATTTAATTTAATTTAATTTAATTTAATTTAATTTAATTTAATTTAATTTAATTTAATTTAATTTAATTTAATTTAATTTAATTTAATTTAATTTAATTTAATTTAATTTAATTTAATTTAATTTAATTTAATTTAATTTAATTTAATTTAATTTAATTTAATTTAATTTAATTTAATTTAATTTAATTTAATTTAATTTAATTTAATTTAATTTAATTTAATTTAATTTAATTTAATTTAATTTAATTTAATTTAATTTAATTTAATTTAATTTAATTTAATTTAATTTAATTTAATTTAATTTAATTTAATTTAATTTAATTTAATTTAATTTAATTTAATTTAATTTAATTTAATTTAATTTAATTTAATTTAATTTAATTTAATTTAATTTAATTTAATTTAATTTAATTTAATTTAATTTAATTTAATTTAATTTAATTTAATTTAATTTAATTTAATTTAATTTAATTTAATTTAATTTAATTTAATTTAATTTAATTTAATTTAATTTAATTTAATTTAATTTAATTTAATTTAATTTAATTTAATTTAATTTAATTTAATTTAATTTAATTTAATTTAATTTAATTTAATTTAATTTAATTTAATTTAATTTAATTTAATTTAATTTAATTTAATTTAATTTAATTTAATTTAATTTAATTTAATTTAATTTAATTTAATTTAATTTAATTTAATTTAATTTAATTTAATTTAATTTAATTTAATTTAATTTAATTTAATTTAATTTAATTTAATTTAATTTAATTTAATTTAATTTAATTTAATTTAATTTAATTTAATTTAATTTAATTTAATTTAATTTAATTTAATTTAATTTAATTTAATTTAATTTAATTTAATTTAATTTAATTTAATTTAATTTAATTTAATTTAATTTAATTTAATTTAATTTAATTTAATTTAATTTAATTTAATTTAATTTAATTTAATTTAATTTAATTTAATTTAATTTAATTTAATTTAATTTAATTTAATTTAATTTAATTTAATTTAATTTAATTTAATTTAATTTAATTTAATTTAATTTAATTTAATTTAATTTAATTTAATTTAATTTAATTTAATTTAATTTAATTTAATTTAATTTAATTTAATTTAATTTAATTTAATTTAATTTAATTTAATTTAATTTAATTTAATTTAATTTAATTTAATTTAATTTAATTTAATTTAATTTAATTTAATTTAATTTAATTTAATTTAATTTAATTTAATTTAATTTAATTTAATTTAATTTAATTTAATTTAATTTAATTTAATTTAATTTAATTTAATTTAATTTAATTTAATTTAATTTAATTTAATTTAATTTAATTTAATTTAATTTAATTTAATTTAATTTAATTTAATTTAATTTAATTTAATTTAATTTAATTTAATTTAATTTAATTTAATTTAATTTAATTTAATTTAATTTAATTTAATTTAATTTAATTTAATTTAATTTAATTTAATTTAATTTAATTTAATTTAATTTAATTTAATTTAATTTAATTTAATTTAATTTAATTTAATTTAATTTAATTTAATTTAATTTAATTTAATTTAATTTAATTTAATTTAATTTAATTTAATTTAATTTAATTTAATTTAATTTAATTTAATTTAATTTAATTTAATTTAATTTAATTTAATTTAATTTAATTTAATTTAATTTAATTTAATTTAATTTAATTTAATTTAATTTAATTTAATTTAATTTAATTTAATTTAATTTAATTTAATTTAATTTAATTTAATTTAATTTAATTTAATTTAATTTAATTTAATTTAATTTAATTTAATTTAATTTAATTTAATTTAATTTAATTTAATTTAATTTAATTTAATTTAA
The DNA here is from genome assembly GCA_963668005.1 of Melieria crassipennis. Taxonomy (NCBI): domain Eukaryota; kingdom Metazoa; phylum Arthropoda; class Insecta; order Diptera; family Ulidiidae; genus Melieria; species Melieria crassipennis. Next base: position 29,655,311 of record OY764963.1, on the reverse strand, counting down.
TTTAATTTAATTTAATTTAATTTAATTTAATTTAATTTAATTTAATTTAATTTAATTTAATTTAATTTAATTTAATTTAATTTAATTTAATTTAATTTAATTTAATTTAATTTAATTTAATTTAATTTAATTTAATTTAATTTAATTTAATTTAATTTAATTTAATTTAATTTAATTTAATTTAATTTAATTTAATTTAATTTAATTTAATTTAATTTAATTTAATTTAATTTAATTTAATTTAATTTAATTTAATTTAATTTAATTTAATTTAATTTAATTTAATTTAATTTAATTTAATTTAATTTAATTTAATTTAATTTAATTTAATTTAATTTAATTTAATTTAATTTAATTTAATTTAATTTAATTTAATTTAATTTAATTTAATTTAATTTAATTTAATTTAATTTAATTTAATTTAATTTAATTTAATTTAATTTAATTTAATTTAATTTAATTTAATTTAATTTAATTTAATTTAATTTAATTTAATTTAATTTAATTTAATTTAATTTAATTTAATTTAATTTAATTTAATTTAATTTAATTTAATTTAATTTAATTTAATTTAATTTAATTTAATTTAATTTAATTTAATTTAATTTAATTTAATTTAATTTAATTTAATTTAATTTAATTTAATTTAATTTAATTTAATTTAATTTAATTTAATTTAATTTAATTTAATTTAATTTAATTTAATTTAATTTAATTTAATTTAATTTAATTTAATTTAATTTAATTTAATTTAATTTAATTTAATTTAATTTAATTTAATTTAATTTAATTTAATTTAATTTAATTTAATTTAATTTAATTTTATTTTATTTTATTTTATTTTATTTTATTTTATTTTATTTTATTTTATTTTATTGTATTTTATTTTAATTTTTTAATTTAATTTATTTTATGTTATTTTATTTTTGTAATTAAATTAAATTTAATTTTATTCTGTTTTATTAATAAACAAAAAATTTAGCATCGAAAACTAATCGCACATCCACTGTTTGTTCATTCATTTCATTGATTATATTGACAAAAGTTTAAATTTCCTTATTTCAATGCGGGAATATTTGGAGTTCCGAAATTTGTACTCTGCTGGACAGATGAAAAGTAGGCCAAGGAGTGCAATTTAGGTTAACGGAAGACAGTGGAAGTGGATAATATTTTTCTGAGTAAAATGAAATTTCAAATTTCATATACGCATTCCAATAAATTTAAAACATGCAGGCAAAAAAAACTTGTTAATAATTCTCAAAGCATTTTTTTCCCATTTTGTAACCCAAAATAGCTACATACATTTCAATTCGGTGTTTCGATGGTCATAAATTTCGAATGGATGGACATGGGCCATAATGTGTTTAGAGGGCAAGTTACACCCATTTTAACTCCGGAACACTAATCTGGAATATTACATTTATACATTTGTAAAATTTCATGCCCTAACGTTTGGGTATCAAAGTGCAATACCCAATAAGGCACATTTAAACCAAAAATTAAATGAAGGAAAGAGTTTTTTTCAGTCTTCAATCTCTTTTTCCAGTCTGAAAAATACATAAACTAACAAATATTGTGATTAATATTTATTAAAAAGTTGTTGTTTTGTAATCTACTTGTTAAATCGATTATCCTGGCGGTCCTTACAAAATTACTTTTTTGGTGGCAATTTGAAGAGGTAAAACAAAGGACGTGTCCTTCTTAAGGACAACCCCCGGTATCCCTACCCAGAAATCGTTCATAGAATATTTTTCTCATATGGTAGGTGTTTGATTTACAACGGATTTCAGTAACATTTGTGTTGCTTATTAAGGCAGGTTTCTACCTTGTGCGGCCGAGAAAACATGTTTTTTTTTTTAAATGTTTGATGGGAAGGTTTTTAAGATAAACACTGGAAAATTTTTTCAGATGTAGGTATATGTTTATTGTACAAGTAAAAAAAGTTTCAAGATAAAATATGCAAAGGGGGGGAGGGGGCCATCGAGCAATGGCGGCAGGACTTCCTTACTCGCGGAAGTCCTGCCGCTGTTTGAGATGACTTGAAACACAAAAATGAAATTTTTTCTTATTCTGTATCCTTTTGTCTATGGCTGGAACTAGGATTTAAAAAAAAAAAATGAAAAATGAAGGAAATATGCGATTTTGACTAAAAAACTCAATTTTTACCTACTTTTTTCAATACAAATTTCTATTTTTAATGAGAAAAAATTATTATTTCTTGAAGATCCTAGTTCGTGCCATAGCTAAGACCTTGATAAATGACTGTTTAAAATTTCGTAGCTATTGCTCAACTCGTGTGGCCTAAATCACTTCCGCAAGGTCAAAAAATGTAGTTTTGAGAAAAACGCGTTCAAAGTTTTGCTTCAGCGGCTCGGCGCGCTCGACACCGCTACCTGTTTCGATAAATTGCTTCCGTAATTCGAAAGATTTCAATTTCAAATTTTGGGAGCGTATTCTACAATCATGTATTAATCCAAAAATGCATGAAAAAAAAATCGATTTTTTTGACCGCACAAGGTAGAAACCCCCCTTAAATGATCTAAACGAGGTCAATAGCCCTCATCAGCTTTCATACAAATTAAATTATTCGCCTTGAAGCACAGTGCAACTTGCTTACTCATAATTTTTTAAGACCAACAAAAATTGCACTCTTAGCTCTTACAATGACATAAAACAAAAAGAATATTCCAAATTTTTAAAGCGTTGCGATGATGTAAAGTAATCCGGGCACACGCTCAAAATTTATTCATCGCTGTCAAAGTACAATCAAAATGTCATTCTCGTTACAAACTGTCAATTTTGTTGTTGCTGTTTTCTCATTTTAAATTGTTTACAAGCTCAGTTTTTTACCGCGCAACTGCAAAGTTGCAGTGTAAAGTTAGCTTGTTGAGCATAAAAACAATCAGAAAAGTTTTGGACTTTATTTCGAAAATAATAAAAGGCAACAAAGAACGCACGTTTTATAGCGTTCGAGCGTTTTTTTATTTGGCCATTGCAAAATGGATTAGCTCGAAGTGTAAGAGAAACAAAAACAACGCCGACAAAAAGTAGAGCAACAACAACCACAGCAACAGCAACATAAATAGAAACAAGTCAGTGTCAAAATACGCAACCACTCCCTGCCCTCCCCTCGCCCACCGCACTTGGTAGACACTTCCATTATGCGATTCCCCCCGAGCGCTGCCACACAAACAGAAAGGGGCAACCGAGCAAAGAGACGCGAGCGCGGCATGTGAGGCATGCCAAATATTTTATGGCAAGTCCGCGTATTTCCGTTTCCGCTTTAGGTCCTCTCATTGCACCCTTATTTCCATGCTCGTTCAATTATGCCGCAGGGCATCGTCGCCTGCACCGAGTCCTGTGGACGCCAACAGTTGTTGGCCAACAGCACAAACAACGCATTTTGTCAATGCATTTTCCGGGACACAGCAGAAAACAGATTTCTGCCAAGGACCAACAACAAAATGAGCACAAATGTAAAACGACCAAAACGAAACTGAACCAAATCGCCAAAAGAAAAATAAAGTTGGGATTCTTATTTTAAACTTTGCACCCTAATTCGTGCTGGAGATTTTATTTGTTGCGTTTTCATGTGAGAATTTCAAGTTTATCCCGAAATAAGGATATCATGCATAAATATGTAAATTGCTCTCAACTTTAATTTCATGCTTACTTTAATGTTGACCTTTTTCACTTTCGCCGTCAGCGAGCAGGCGGGTGCAACTTTTTAAAACGAACGTAAATTAAATTACTCGCTTACGTTCAGTTTCAACGAAAGCTGAGACTGTCTGCAGGAAGCGAGCGCTCTTCTTCTTCTCCTATTGTGAACAGAGAGTGAACGTGCGCGAGCGTGAGTAAAAGTTTAAGTGGGCAAACTTAAAATTCAAATGAGGCATTACCGTTACGACAAGTCTAAAAAATTGAAAATTAAGATTATCGTTTGGTGAATGGATGGAGAATTATTAAAGGGTCACTTCATTTTGCGTTATGTTTAAACTTTAAAAAGTCCACTCATCTTGGATACCACGTCACTTGGCGTCACGTTGGCGTCCGCAACTTTAAGGTGGTAAAAGACTTTGTCTACCAAGGCCAGCGTGAAGCAAAAAAAGTTCGCCTTCTAAATAGTTGTTCGGAGAATCTTCCGTGCCAGTAGGCAATTGCGAAGCAAAGGTTTGTCTCGATTGAAGAGAGTAAGTTGCTTATGGTGTCCATCTGATAGATATGCACCGATAAGCCTTCATTAGGAGCCTGTGGGCAGTGCATGTCGCCCTTCCACTCTTCAGCTAAAAAAGCGCAATTTGAATCCCTCCGTGTTCCTTGTATAGAAATCTAGTAGTCTATTTCCAGGGCAAAGTATTGTAAGTGAGGATACGTCGATGATTTTGGCCATGGACGTGTGGGCGGCAAAGTGTGTCGCACTCAATTAAATGACAAGTACTACCTTCTGTAAAATATTTAAATCATTTCATACTTTGATCTTCGTCATCATCAAATCATAATCCTTTGATTCAGTTATCGTTTCAAAAACTTATATTAAATTGAGTTTAATTTGAGGCGGACTCATACTTTTGACGGTTAATTAATACGCACAATTTTTATTCATTCATCAATAATTCTCACGTCGTCTACAAGGTGGCCTCCTCTTACATATGTGAGGGTTTTTTCAGTCTCCGTAATGTTTTCTATAGACTCTTTCCGGTATGGCCTTCTATTTCGCTCACAAATTTTGTAGTCTGTGAAGCAATTTGACTTCTTCAGCTTGAGTCAAGTAAAATCGGAGAATGATTTTAGTATGGGGAACATATACAGCGGTTCATACAGGGTGGCGCTAAAGTCATCACCTTATCGGCAGATGCTATAACTTTGACAAATGGCGGCAAAAGTAAATTTTGCTTTGACATTCATTCATTAGAGCCAAAGATCACCCACTGACAACTTTTGCGCCACCCTGTATTGGCCTTAAACTTTCGATCTGTGAGATGGCTCATTATCGTCGTACAAAATCTACGAATTGTTGGGTTAACGAAACGTGATGGGTTAACGAAAGGACTCGTGAGATATGTCAAGGTCCCGAACAATCCCTTTTTAGCTGGAATAGCGATTATCGAGCATAATTTTCTCCACTTCCTTCAAGGTTTTGATTGGACAAAGTAGCCTGGAATGAGGCTTTTTACCACTTTTACTCACTTTTACACTTTTTTCTTTCCACAAAATTGATCCGCCACGAAATTCCGTTCGTAAAGTAAAAATGATGGCAAAGTCTTCAATAATTTTCGTCAGTGTAAAATCCTGATGTATCACTGAAGGGTAGTTTCTGTTCCTTTTTTGCACAATACCATAGTAGTTATAGTATAAATAGTGTAGTAGTGCATTGTAGTGTAGAAGTGCAGTAGTACAAGTTATCTATATATATAAAAATGAAACGTGGTTCGTTCGGCCGCTTAAAACTCGAAAACGACTGGACCAACTTGAATACTTCCTTCGGCGAGTTTGTTCAAAATGTTTACATGAAGGTTTATAAAAAAAGAAAAGTCGGGAAAACGGGGCGTGGCACCACAAGAATACATTTTTAGACAATAACTTTGGAACCATAAGTCACACATCAATTCAATTTGGTGCAAACTTAGTATTTAATCATGTCCTTCAATAGAGGGAATAAGGTGGGTATTGAACAAAGGGGTGTGGCACCGCCCATACAACTCAAATCTTCTAAATGGAATAGCTTCGGAATTGTAAGTCGCACAATATTGAAATTTGGTGTACCGTCGTTTCATAGATGTGTCATTCTACTGTTAAAATTTTTTGGGCGTTGAACAAGGGGCGTGGCACATTTTTTATGACACAACATTTCAGCAGAACTGTAAGTCGCACATCAATGAAACTTGGTACGAACCTACCATTTAGTCATATCTTTCGACAGAGCGAATGGGGCGGGTATTTAACAAGAGGGCGTGGCTCCGCCCATAAAACTCAAATCTTTTGTATGGAATAGCTTTGGAATTGTAAGTCGCACAGCATTGAAATTTGGTTTGACATCCTCCCATAGAAGTGTAATTCTACTGTTAAAATTTAATGGGCATTGGACAAGGGGCGTGGCACATTTGTTGGGCACAAACTATCCGCATAATTTTCGAACTGTTCGTCGCACATCAATGAAACTTAGTACGAATTTACCATTTAGTCATATCTTTCCACAGAGGGAATAGGGCGGGTATTTACCAAAGGGGCGTGGCACCGCGCATACAACTCAAATATTTTATATGGAATAGCTTCGGAGTTGTAAGCCGCACAGTATTGAAATTTGGTGTACCGTTGTTTCATAGATGTGTCATTCTACTGATGAGATTTGATTGGCGTTGGTCAAGGGGCGTGGCACATTTCGTATGATCCAACAGTTATGCAGTACACACACACACATCATTGAAACTTGGTACGAACATTCCACTTAGTAGCACAATTCGACTAGAAGAAATTTGTGAGCATTGGACAAGGGGGCGTGGTACCGCCTCCATTTTTATATACATAGATGTTTGTCCTGACTGACTGACTGATTGTTTGATTCATCATCGCTCAGCCCAAACCGCTGAAGCCACAAATATGAAATTTGAACTGTAGGTACATCTTGAAAAATGAACACCGCTAAGACGAGATTTTATTGAAATTCGGGGTTTAAAGGGGCAAAACATGTGTTAAGGTGTTGTATGAAGAAAAGTGATTTAAGAGACATATTGATTTTGAACTTCCTGAAAATACTCTAAATCAAAATTAGTTCGACACGTATTTTATAACTTTTCGAAAATCAAAATTTATCTGGACCAACAATGGGTTAAGATTTGTTTAAGGGTAGACTCGAAAAAACATGAACCGATAGGCCTATTGACTTCAAAAATTGTAAAAATACTTGAAATAAAAAACATTGGTCACGCGTTTCTCATTAATTTCAAAATCGAAATCTAACTGGATCAACGACGGGTTAAAAGTACATATGTATGGAGAAACACGTTTTTTTTACTTCAAACTTGGTGAAAGTACTTCAAATGTCAAATAACTCGATACGTGTTTTTTATTTTTTCCGAATATTAAAATCGGACGGGGTCAACGACCGGTTAAAAGTTTGTATGGCGAAACTGTAAAAAACATGAATTAATGGGGCCACTGACTCCAAATTTTGTGAAAGTACTTTTAGTGAGAAATAATTTGACAAGTGTTTTTCACTTTTTTGAAAATCAAAATCTTACGGGGCCAACAATGGGTTAACAGTTTGTATGGAGAAACACGATTTATTGGTCCTTTTCACTTCAAACTTAGACAAAAAGCACTTCTATCGGGAAATAATTAAAATGTGCTTTTCATTTTTTGAGAAAATCGAAATCTAGCGTGATAAACTAAGGGTTAAGAATTTGTTTAGGGTAAATGTGAAAACTCATGATTTAAAGGGCTTTTGACTTCAAAATTTTTGGAAATACTTGACATCAAAGATAATAGACATATGTTTTTTTAAATCAAAATCTGACGGGGTCAACAATGGGTTCAGAATTTGTATCGGGTGAAACAAGAGAGCTTGCGTGCGAAGCCGCGGGGCCCAGCTAGTACATATATAGATATGGTAATATATAATATATTCAGTAATTTACATACATACATATGTATGTGCAGTGCTACCAAGTGACTCTAAAAAAATTGTTTGAAAATCATTGATTGTGGGCTTTTGAAAGTAAATACTTTACGTACCTTATAAGAGAATGTCTGTAGAAAGACGATACATGTAGTAATGAAAAGCAACGGCCCACAAAACTTCTTCGACTAAATAGTTCCACCAATTAATAATTCATTAAAAGCGCGTAAAAAGTCTCAATTAATTCGTAATTGTTATGAATACCAAACACGAGAAAATGCAGCAAATTAATATAGGAGCTTCGAATGGTGCGGTTCCGACAAATCAAGCACTTGGACACCCCACCACTGTCAACAACCATAAATAACAATCAACGCGAAAGGCCAGCGAGCAGAAGCCAATTGCGGCGACAGCCAACAAGTTAACAAAAAGCGCCGCGTCCAAGACCGAGAACGGATGCAGCTGCAATTATTGAGGCGTAATTAATAAAGTGGACATTAGTTCTGCCGCTCGCCGCAGTCGTGCGCCGTATGCGTAATGCTGCATTTTCGAATTTAATTCAATTACTGGAAATGAGCGGCTGTTCGAGAGCACACAGCCGGCGCCGAGAAAGTGCAGCGTGACGGTAATTAGTGGCGGGGCGCACTACACAGGGCGCTCCGCCCCACACTGCATCGCGCCTCATTAGGCACGCAGCACGCGTTTCTACGTGTAGTGCAAGTACACGAGCGCCTACGCCTTCGGAGGCCGGCTAAATTGCTGTCAATTGGAAATTTCCATATGGCAGTTGTAAGCAATTGGCGAGCACAGTGAAAGCCGCCAATGGCAAGAAAGCATAGACTCGCTCTAGCGGACATTCTTCCCATAATCCTTCTGTCACACCTTTCACAGGTAGGTAAATGTGATTATATCGATGATATATTATCGAATATCGAGCACATGATATCAAGTTTGAAATCTCAAAGGTTTGCAAAGGCTGCAAGTCCTTCGGCTTGATATCAACATGTAATCAAGTTGAAAAATTTTGAATTCTCAAAGGCTTGAAAAAGGCTTTGAATTTCGGTTCACATTCAAGTTGACGCATTGTTTATTCGGGTCGTACCACAGTGGGGCAGGACACCTAAAAAGTTGGTACAATTGAATGCGTTTAATCTTAATTAAACTCGGTAGGAGAACAGCCCCCACTTAGTATAAGACAACTATGAAAAAGAAACGGAATCAGTTCACTACCATGGCCATTTTTCATACAAGGTGCAACCCAAAGTAAACAGGACTTTTATAAAATAAAGAAAACGGATGATTATTTTTGTATAATTCTTTTTATTTATTCAAAATACTCTCCTTCTGCTTCGATACAACGTTTTGCACGGTCCAAAAGCATTTGGAATGAGTGTTTTAGGTCATCGGCCGGCATCGCCTTCAGAATGTTGGTACAAGCCTTTTGGATGTCCTCAACGTCCTTATAACGGTTTCCTTTCATCGGCAAATGCAACTGACCGAATAAGTAGAAGTCACAGGGAGCCATATCAGGCGAATACCGTGAATGATTGATGGTAAAAATGCGATTTTTGGTCAAATAATCGGTCGTAACTAGGGCTCTGTGAGCCGGTGCATTATCATGCAATAAACGCCAACTTCCTTCCTCGCGATATTCTGGCCGAATACGACGAATGCGATGCACCAAACGCTTCAAAACTTCAACATAAAACAAAGCGTTAATTGTTTTTCCCGGTGGAACAAACTCTCGATGAATTATTCCCTTTGAATCGTAGAAACAAATGAGATGAGTTTTGATTTTTGACTTCTCACGGCGGGTTTTTTTCGGATTTGGCTCATCTGGGTGCTTCCATTCGGCACTTTGACGCTTTGTTTCGGGATCATATTGAAAGCACCACGTTTCGTCACCGGTTACGATGTTGAACAAGAAATTTGGATCACGTCTGGCTTCCCGAACGATGTCTTTTGCGTGCTCAATTCTCTGCGCTTTTTGGTCGTCGGTTAAAGTGTGCGGAATGAAGCGAGAACACACTTTACGGAGACCCAAATGTTCGGTTAAAATGCGATCAATTGATGTTTTGGAGATGTTCAATTCCATTTCCATCAATTCCAATGATGATTTTGGCTGCATTTTGATAAAATCACGCACAGTTTTGATGGCATCGTCAGTAATCACAAATTTCGACTGGCCGACGTGTTCGTCGTCATTCAAGTCTTCACGACCATTCTTGAATCGATTCAACCACTCATTAACACGGCCACGGGATAAACAATCATCACCATAAACTTGCTTTAACAATTTAAACGTTTCGGTAAAAGTTTTACCAAGTTTAAAACAGAACTTAATATTAGCTCTTTGTTCGATCGACATTCTCGTACCAAAGTTAAAAACATACTGTCACATTGAGCGGGATATTTCGGCGTCTACTAGACCAAATGTCATGAAATTTAGACAGTATGTGAATGAAAGATGTACCTTTCCAATGCATGTCCTCACACATAGATGGCGCCACCAGAAACGTCCCTATTGCAAAAGTCCTGTTTACTTTGGGACGCACCTTGTATAAGTTTGGAAGAACTTCAGCCTAAAGTACTTAGCATAAGAAAATATGGTTAGTATATATAATATATGATATTATATGTACTAAAGTCATCAATATCAGATACTAAGGTGCTAAGTGCGTCGAATAAAATTGTTCGTTACCAAAATTATGAAATCTTTTGAACCAGTAGTCCGATTTTTATGAATTAAAGTATTTTTGCTCAAAAATGTTTTACTGATTTCAAAACCAAAGTAAGAAACCAGATATTATGTTTTTTTTAATAAAAAGTTTAAATTTTTCAGGAACCCGTCCATTAATGTTTTTGTGGTAGTGTCCGACACCCTCATAGCTGATGAAGACCACTTTCTTTTAAAGTCTTGAAGGTCTTTGGCCACTTTTTTGGTTACCTTCATCTTCTTTTTTACTAAAGCCCAGTATCTCTCGATCGACCGTAGTTCTGGACAGGTGGATTGGCTTCTCTAGGTAGCTGCCAAACGGTAGGCAAATGAGGCAATAAAAACACTTTGAAATTACTCATTTGAAATTACGCATTTGGGCTCAATGTAAACGTAGTATTAGGTTGCTATAAAAAAATTCGCATTGTGAAATGTGCGAATGCAGAATGGAAAAAGGTAACAACAGAATCTGCAGATTTCCATATCAAACTGCACTGCATCGCAAAATCCTGCTTTCATATCTTCAATTGTCACCGCCACTATTGCTGCCTAAGTCCAAAAACACGATTATGTCCATTTTGGGTAATTTTTTGCGTTTATTTTAATTTTTCAACAAAATTTTCACTTGACAAGTTTTCAAAATTTTCATGCCGATAACGTAGTTTCATTCGGCAACAGCTATCAAACGGAGCGGTAAAGCAGATTATTCCGCCGTTATCAGCAATACAAAAAAAAATTATCGATTGATATTTATTACCGCACGGAAAGCCTTTCCGCGCGGCATCAACAATAAGACCCAATAAAATATTGTACGACAAGACCCACGAGGGTTATAAAAATATAATAGCGAGAGAAAAGAAATGAAAAGAAATCACAAAACAAGTGAAAAAAGCTTGGTAAATACCAAAATAAAGTAAAAGAATAATGTTCACTCAAGTTTGCATATTTTCAATTAGAAAGGTGGAAGACGATCCATGACAGATATTATACAATTTTTAAAGACGACAGTGTGCTTCAAAAAATTTCAAAATGTCTGCAAAAATTCTAATTTGACGATGAGACGATGTTAAATTTTCATCAAGTGTAATGTGAGGCGTAAACGACATACATACATACCTCTGATCTACGAGAACGACCGTCTTTCTGACGTCGCACAGTGTCGCGATCCCATATAAGCCATGGCCAAAAATGCTTAGCATTGTCCTATCTCGATGAAACTTGGTGAGATTGATTTCGTGGTCAAAATTAAGAGATTTACAAAAAATCATTCAAGTTGAACCACTGCCACGCCCACATCCCATACGAAATGAACTGCTATATTTGAATAACTTGCTTAATATTAGTGATAGAATTATGAAATTTGGTATTTGAGCTTGAAATAATGATTTAAAAGCTCACACTAAAAATGGACGGTTTTCCATGTCCACTTTTTTTAGAAGGCTGTTTACGATACTCGTTCTACGATGTGATTTTAATGGCAGCTGGAGTATATTTACTAAGTGGCCAAAACATTTCCTTAATGAATTCGTAACATTAGTAACAAAGTTCTTAATCTAATCCATAAAACACATTATATTTATTTCTTGTATCCAAAATTATATTTATTTCTTGTATAACAAAATTATCAAGCATGTGCTACAAATCGCACGATTTCAAATCGAAATCGGAATTTTAAATCGTACGAATTTTTGAGGGGTGTGCTACAAAACGGACGATTTGACTTCAATTCGAAATAAAATTCAAGCTTAGAAGAAAAAGAGAAAGGAAAAGTACGAAGGAGGTGAGCGAAATTCGTGGTTGTTGGGTGACGCAGGATATGGAATCGAGCCATTTCTGATGACACCATACAGAGACCCCGTTGGTAGATCCCCACAGCATTACTTTAATATTCAACATACAAAAGCGCGAAATATCGTTGAAGGAGTTATTGGTGTACTGAAAAGTCGTTTTAAATGTCTGAAAACTACTTTACCCCATCATCCAGTAAAGGTTGTGAAAATAACAAACGTTTGCTGCGAGTTATATGTACATATATTCTACTTGTTACATTTTACTTGTTTCATTTTATAATTTTACTAGCTGGGCCCTGCGGCTTTGCACGCAAGCTCTCCTGTTTCCCCCGATACGAATTCTTAACCCATTATTAAGCCCATCAGATTTTGATTTAAAAAAAAACATGTGTCTATCTTTGATTTCGACTGTTTTAAAAATTTTGAAGTCAGAAGGCCCTTTAAATCACATGTTTTCACATTTACTCCAAACAAATTCTTAACCCTTGGTTTACCATGGTAGATTCAGATTTTAAAAAATTAAAAGCACGTTGTATTATTTCCCGATTGAACTGCTTTTGATAAGTTTGAAGTCAGAACGCCCAATAAATCTTGTTTCTCCATACAAATTGTTAACCCATTGTTGACCCCGTTAGATTTTGATTTTCAAAAAAGTGAAAAACACGTATCAGATTATTTCTCACAAAGAGTACTTTCCCCAAGTTTGATGTCAAGTCTAATTCATATTTTTCGTTTCACAGTTTCTCCATACATACTTTTATGTATGATCGTTGATCCAGTTAGATTTAGATTTTGAAAATAATGAGAAACACGTGTCTAATTATATCTATTTCAATTATTTTTACAATTGTTGAAGTCAATAGGCCCATCGGTTCGTGTTGTTTGTTTCGAAGTCTTTCCGCAAATAAACCTTAACCCATTGTTGGGCCAGTTAAATTTTGATTTTCGAAAAATTATAAAATACGTGTCGAATAAGTTTTGATCTATATTAGAATATTTTCAGGAAGTTCAAATTCTTTCTTCATACAACACTTTTACCCATGTTTTGCCTTTTTAGACCCCGAATTTCAAAAAATCCCTTCTTGGCGAAGGTTAATTCTTCAAGATGTACCTACAGTCCAAAAATCATGTTTGTAGCTTCAGCGGTTTGGGCTGGGCGATGATAAATCAACCAATCAATCAGTCACTCAGTCAGGATAAACAATCTATGTTTAAAAAAATGAAAGCGGTACCACGCCCCCGTGCAAAAACCCACCTCATTCCTCCTGTCGAAGGACACGACCAAATCGTTAGTTTGTACCGAGTGTTATTGATGTGAACGCTCTAGTGCCACGCCCCTTGTCCAACGCCCATTAAATTTTACCGGTGGAATGAGACGTTTACGTCATGACTCTGTAACAAATTTCAATGCTGTGCGAATTACAATTCCGGAGATATACCATATTAAACAATTTAGTGGTATTGGCGGTGCCACACCCCCTAGTCCAAAATCCACCCTATTCCCCATGACGAAGGACACGACCAAATCGTTAGTTTGTACCGAGTATCATTGATGTGAACGCTCTAATTCCAAAGTTACACCGGAATTTAAAAAGTGCCACGCCCCTGTCCAACGCACATTAAATTTTACCGGTCGAATGACACGTTTACGCCATGACACTGTACCAAATTTCAATGCTGTGCGACTTATAATTTCGAAGCTATGCCATATTAAAGAATTGAGATGTATGGGCGGTGCCGTGCCCCCTTGTCCAAAATACGCCCTATTTCCTCTGCCGAAGGACATGACCATATCGTTAGTTTGTACCCAGTGTCGTTGATGTGAATGCTATAGTTCAAAAGTTACACCAGAATCTAAAAAGTGCCACGCCCCTTGTCCAAAGCCCATTAAATTTTACCGGTCGAATTACACGTTTACGCCATGACACTGTACTAAATTTCAATGCTGTCCGACTTATAATTCCGAAGATATGTCATATTAAAAATTTCGGTTGTATGGGAGGTGCCACGCCCACCTGCCGTACAAACATGTAACATCGCTATAAACCACCGCATTGACAGCTTCTATCACACACAAAAAAATGTTGCCGAAAGAATGAGCCGTTTTCGCAAACACTTTCCCGACACAGAATTTTTGAATTTTTTTATATATAAGATAATCTAACATTCCGGAGAAATACTTGTCACATTTTCTAGATATTTGTTCAGTCGAAATAAATCTACAAAACATTGAACAAATGAATTTGATTCAAAAAAAGAAAAAATATAACTGGCGCACTTCACAATATATGTAGACACTACAACATTGAAGCCATAGAACTTGTGGAGCCCGATATAACAGACTCCGTAACACTTAAGGTATACAATTTGCCCGAAATATGACGAAATAAATATGTGTATTGGAACATACATACATATTGTACGATGCGTTCAACTTCTCGAATTTTTATGCGTGACGAATTTTTTGTTTGAGCACGAATGTAGGGAATAAAATTTTGAAAAATATTTCACGAATTTTATTTGTGTACATTCGTCCATATATTATACGGATTTGAAAATTCCTGTGCGTCCCGTTTTAAAAACTTTGTGCAATTGCGAACGCATTTCTTGACGCATTTACAATAAAATATTCACGCAGAATACGACATGACGACATTGCAGGCGCAGGACGCAGAAAATGCTTGCATCTTTGCTGGGGCCATTTTACTTCTTCTTGACGCAAATGAGGGAAAAGGCGCCCACGTTCAATATGGATTTCGCCGTGGCTAAACAAAAGAAATGAACAAGGAGTCTGTGAAAACTTGTTACGAGAGCTGTCGGTCGCTGATCAAATGAAGCAGCGGCTATTCTTTAGTTTCCATAGAGTGGACAAAGCGTCGTTTGATCACCTACTTGTCTCGCGATTCGACACGAGGCGCGCTTTTCTTTGGCGTTACATTTTTTGGCGACCGGCAATTCATTTCGTTCATTGCAGTACTTGTTTAGAATACCACAATGCAATATTTCAAAAATTATACCTGTGGTATACTATAATTAAAAAGGCAGCCATTGCATTGTGCTTATGGCTATATGTGACGCGGAATATAAATTCATATACGCTGATGTTGGATACAATGGGCGATCATCTGATGGCGACGTTTTTAATGCACATTTGCACCAAAGCCTTTACCTGATCGTTCCATCGAAGTGCCGCATGTATTTGTAGCTGACGATGCGTTTGCCCTAACAATTCATATAATGAAACCCTATTCAATGCGAAATTTATTACCACCGACATGCATACATTATTATCGCACAACTCTTTAATGGTGCGGAAAGGATCTAGTAATTTGGGTGATCGTGTTTATACTAACGGTGATATCATTGCGGGAGAGTGGCGAAAATATCCGGCCGCAAGTAACTTGTTATCTTTGGAAGCTAATCGTGGAAATATTTCCCAAAACGCCAAGCAAATTCGGCAAGAATTCGAGGAATATTTGATGAATGGGGGAGCGACACCGTGGCAATGGGACTCATTATAAGATAATGAGTCACACTAGATTTTGGGTTGAGGTTTTCGGCTTTATATCACCCAACCACCAAAATGTTGAATCTCTGTTGGACTATACTAGTAAATTTCAATGTATTTTAAGCCGCTGAACACAAATCAGAGGTCCAAGTTTGAAAGTTAGCTTGAATTTGTAACGTAAAAATGAAATAAGTATACATATCGCAGCAGTCCTGAACCCCAATTTTGGACTTGAAAAAATTCAAGCAAATTATTTTAAAATTTCACAATGATACACTGCAGAGCATAACTACAGACGCACACACACATATTTCCGTTTCTGAGCAATTAAAAATTTTTGAGAAAAATCTAATGATGCAGGGTGAAAGAGCTTTAAAAGTTATTTGCTTTGGGTTCTTGTGCAAATTAAAAAAAAAATGTTTTTTGAACACTGCGACTAAAAATGCAGTTTTTGGCCGGTGCATAACTATAGACGCACTGTAAAAATGTGAGTTATCTAGTCTGTTGATCGATATAGCGGTATTTTTTTGACGTCTTTTCATTGATTTCCATATTAATTTAAAATTCCGCGTGGTTCGTACTTGTCGGAAATCGAAGAAGGCAAAATTTTAGCTTTTCGCGAGGAAAGTGTTGGACTTCGCGAAATCGGCCAAAAATTGAAGCGATCGGACAAAGTAGTACGATCGTTTTTAAAAGATACAATCAATTATGGCACAAATAAAAAAGTAGGAAGAAAACCAAAGCTTTCTGAACGGGATAAACGTCGTGTAATTGCTGCCGCTAGTAACTCTATGAGAACAACTGAGCAAATTGGAAAAGATTGTGGAGTTAATATGCCTCTGGTGTTCCAACAAAAGGCCCAACTTTGTGGATGGCTGCTGCCTACATTTACTATTTTTTAAGAACTATTTTGGATTTATCTTATTGGAAGTATTATCTCTACATATACATACATGTTAAAAAATGTATGTTAAAAAAAATTGCATGCTTGCAACATAAATTTTTTGTAATTTCGGCCACGCGACACTGTGCGTCGTGCGAACACCGGGCAATTCCGTCTAAGTGATTATTACAAGAGGACTAAAATCGAAATCATGGAGCGACCCATTTTTGGCGCGCGAATGACGAAAGTAATTTTGAACAATGCGATCGCAAAGCCTCAAGACATGGGTGCTGGAAATCAAAAACTCTGGAAAAAACCAAATCAAGCGATAGGTCGAAAGGTTTTGTATTGCTTACTATTTATATCTTATAATTTAACCCTTTTATTAGAAGAAACTTGGTTTGCGAATCCAGCGAAAGCAACATTTTTGTATTTGCTGACACTCCACATCTGCTGAACCTTTCACGAAACCACTTCCATTGATAGTGACCATCGCGCAGTTAAGGCTCCGGCCCAGAGAATCCGTTGCGTACGTGAGAGCGAAGTATTCAACTGACAACTAAGTTAAAATGGATGAAATCGTATGTAGTGCGGCCCATACGCAACGGATACGTCGAAGTAACGCACAAAGTTAAGCAACTCTCAACTTTTACCGTACGTTGAATACTTTGACAAATATCAATGATTGTTTTCTTGTCATTATAATTTTATTTCTATTTTCGTTGGAAGCAGAAATTTCGTATTTTTTTTTAATTTTGCCAATATGTTTGAAGAGCTATTAATAGAAGCGGTGTAGCAGCATGCCTGCTTTAGACTAAAGCTTACAGAAACAAAATTGCTAAAGAAAAAGCTTGCCTTTCAGTGGCGGTTGCTGCTGGCGCAACAGGTAAGTGCTATAGATTTATTTTGTTTAATATTATTGCATATATTATAGGGTCAGTTGGAGGAAAGTAAACAAGGGGTAATTGTAAACAGCGGGTTTTTTATGCTTTTAAAATTAACTGCAGCAGACCATGACCAAAAAAAAAATTATTTGATATGTCCCCAAACTGTCGCCTAACTTTCACGTCGGTGACTTTCAAATATCAATGAAAGTTTTATGGGCCAGTTACTCATGACACAGAACATAAACTTAACCATAAACATAAACTTAGAAAATTTGAGCGATTACTCAAAACTTTATTTCCGTAAACATTAACTTAAAAATCAGCTGATTTTCCTTTTTGACAAAAGGAAAATAAAACAAATTTAAAACGTAAATATGGAAGGCACAAAACAAATTGGGGAATTATTGTTTGAAATGTGCGATATTTATAATTTTTGGAAAAAAAACAAAAAGAGGGTACGCAGGTGGGCTTTCCGACCCATTAATAGAGATTGGAGGGAAAATGGCTACCAAAGGAAAGTCTTTGGAAAAATGAGAAATATGGACGAGGAGCAGCTGTTTTACACACAAGGATGACTCGGCCCGTCTTTGACCTGCTCCTAAGCCTGGTTGGTAATGCCTTGAGAAAGTGGCCAATGGTTTTCTCGATGTCCTCCGCTGCCCGAAGGTGCCCCTACTTTCCGCGACTCTTTAAAAAACCTTTCGCGCAGCGCTGTCCATCGTCGTGCGCACAGCTCGCCTATAAGAAGGATAATACATTGTTTTGAAAGGATAAGCTTTAATATTAGTTACCTGGGCATTGCAGTTCTTTCCCTATAGCATCCCACACTGACTTCTTCCTCTCGTTGAGCTTGAAAAGTGGGATTTTTTTGTTATAAAGCTCTGGGTGCTCCTGCACCAGACACACAAACTTTTCGTCGTCCATTGCCGTTTTCGTTTTTGATTTGTTAATTTTTTTTATTTATGATTTGTTTTTTATACGACAATATTGCCACTTCGATTTCTCCATCTCGTGAACAATCAAATTCAAACTTTTCGCGACATTTTTTTACTTGCTATTATTAAATGTTTGAGCATCCAACGACTTAAATTATTAATATATTTACGAAACTAATAAAAATTGCGATCCATTTTGTATATTTTAAAAATTATTTTCATTTGTTTACTTTTCAATTCATTCCGAAGAGAGTGGCAACATTTTTTGCGTTTTCCGTAAACATAAACTTAGAAACCAAAACGAAACAGATTTCTAAGTTTACGGTTAAGTTCTAAGTTTATGTTCTATGTCTCGGGTAACCAGTTGTACAGCTTTCGGGTATGCCAGGTCATGCTAGCTGACAAGTAAAACTAAGTTATGTCATGAGTAACTGGCCCATTAGTCGTAAAGACAACATGTGTTCTAAAAGTGAAAATCAGTTTTGTATTTTATAATTTTACACTAAAAAGGTGAGTAATATTATAATTTTGTTTATCAATCTTAGAGTGTGGGGACTAAAATTTATTGCTATTTTCGTGTTTACATTTCCGCCAATAAATGTTTAGCATGTGGGGGAAATGTAAACATTTTTTGGGGGTAAATGTAAACGTTTTTTCTAAAAGCCTTCCCGGTTCGTATCATTTCCAGTGATCAGAATGCCACGAACGTTTGTAAGGAAGAATCCACTTGTAGAGTACGACGCAAAAGATGTAGAAAACGCTGTTAATGATATTAGTCGTTAGAAAAGAGGCCAATACCAAAATTTAAACAAATGATGTGTGGCTAAGTTATGACTTCGAACGAAGTTCTTAAGCGACTCAAGGAAGCAAAAGCCAAAAAGATAGCAAACAAAACCCCTAAGCTCAAGAAAAATAACCCCAAACCATGATGTTTCCCCCGCCATGCATTACGATCTTCTTGGTGAAGCTAATATAGAATTCCTTGCCGAACGTTCGAACGTTCTTTCCGCAATCATTGCAAAACAAATTAATTTTTGTTTCATCGCTCCAAAGGACGTTTCGCCACTTTTTTTCACCCACAGGACCACACCATTCGTGATGGGTTGATGCAAATTCTTTTCTCATGGTTAAATATTTTTTTAGTAAGAAGACGAACTTTGCGGGTTCATTTTTCCAGGCAAATTTGCATCCACCAACCAATCGTTCTGGAACTGATCCGAAGCGACATGTCAGCTGAAATCGCCTTTGACGACTTGGACAGGACTCCTTGTTTGACGAGCAAAACTATACGATGGTCATCAGTTGCGCTAGTCAATGTAGGACGCCCACGTCTTTCTGCGCCGGATTTGAACTTTAAGGCATTTGTAACAAAATTTTGAGACCGACCCAATGCATTTGCAATAAATTTATACGTTTTCCCAGGCTTCTCAGCTCTTTCACGACACGTCTTTCTTCTGGCGTGCAATGAGGTTTACGACCCTTCTAAAAACGCAAAAATGCGTACAATTTTACCACGAAATACTTTTTTTAACATATTAATTTTCGAACCTTTGAAAATTATCGGTATGTAGCACAGAGAAAATCGGCGAAGTAATGTCCAATATATTTTTCCACTGAAAACACAAAGCGCATGCGCACAATCGAAATGAATTTTCATGACTGACATACTCAGTGCAAATATAATTAAAAATGTCGCAGGTGCTGGCAGAATACGGTATAGTAGTTCTGAAAATAAATTGTTTCCCGATAATTCGCAACATCTATCGTACCATTGATACCTATTATTTTGTCCATGAGTGTACATGTTTTTCGCATTCGTTCCATAACGCAGTGGAAACAGCTGCGTCTATCATAAGATATAAAATTTGACGAAGATATTGACATAAGTAAATAAATTTTGTATGGAAATAAGTTAGATTAAAAATTGCATGGAAGAAATTGCATTCAAAGAACTATGAGAATTTGTTTTCAACTTGCTTTCACTTCCGCAGCAGCAGAAAGAAAATGTTCCGAGTTAGCTTTAATTAAAACAAAACTAAGGAATAAGCTGGAAGTAAATACAGCAAATATGCCTCGTTCTGACTATGTAATATTCATTGACGACAAAAACTGCCGTCATATTTTCAAAGTAAAAAAATATTATTCAAGAACTGTGAAAACGAGAGAAAATAAACAGACGAGTGACAGTGGCCAGCGCGGCTTTGGTGTTGGTATCCTGTATCTGGATATTAAAAAAAAAAAAAACAAACGACATAGTGCAAAAAAGCGCTGGTGGATTCGACCTGGGCTGACCCACAGATCAACCAGTGGATTTTACGAAACGCTGTGGGCAAGAATGTGGGAGCAGGACCCTCAGTGGTTCCACAACTTCGTGCGGATTAGTGTGGACGACTTAGACTACCTTGTGGCACGTCTATCGTCACACATCAATAAAAAAACGAAATGTTCAAATTTTTTTTTTCGTCAAACGTAGTCAAATCCATGAATGAAAGAATACAAGATTACGACATCCGAGTGCTGACGTCACGCGTGCCCATTGCTAGAGTTACCACCCCACCTTCAAAAAATTTTAGTTCTAAACGTAGTCAATTATCGTAATATATGGTCAATTAAATCTATTCTGATACCAAATTGTTTGATAAGTATCTTAATCTATGCAAATACTTTGAAGGAAAGTCCAATTTCACACAGAACAAGAACTTTTTGCACCTAGTTAGAAATTTCAAAATAAAAAAGAAACGACTTTCAATTTCAAAAAATGTCACTCGGCAGCTCTATTTAGAAACGATTCGAAAAGCAAATTTCTATTGGCCGACGGTTTCTTTCGAATTTCTCGCGAGTTTTAGTGAATATTATTATTTTACCCTCAAAAAGTGATTTTTGCCCAAAAAACGTAAGTATTGAAGTGCATTTCCTGTACAAATTTGGTGTGAAAACGTGTTTTTTTTCCAAAATAGAAAACAAGAATTTCTGTCAAAATGCGTTGTGCAGTGGGCAAATGTGCGCAAAACAACAGGAACTTAAGTGAGTATCTCTTGTTTTGAAAATTTTGTATTGCTTCACATAGAAGAAATATAACCAAAACGCATATTTTCTAGGTTGCAAGGAAGTGCATTACTTAACGTTCCCAGCCCAGCGGGACAAAGCAGCGACCACCGAGCTGGCCAGCATAATGGCTTTATGGAATGTGTCTAGTCCCAAACAGCAATCGCTGGATTTACTGGCGTACGAATGCAGCGTCGTGCACCAAGCCAACTGCAGAGATACTGCGTTTAAAAATGCATTTAGGGGACAACAGCATCTCAAAGTGGCAAACGCGAGGACGCGGTAGATGCCTTTGCATGGCCCAGCTTTTACGGTCAGCGAGGTTATGCAAGTTAGGTTCTCACGTGTTTATTAATAAAATGCGTTATTTTTGAAGTTGGGTACTTGAGTTTTTATTGATGAGAACTTTTTTCACAATTGGGTTTATTAATAAAATTCGTTATTTTTGAAGTTGAGTACTTGAGTTCTTATTGATAAATTGGGTTTACCGGATTTTAGTTGGAGGTTCTCAACCGGCTCGGTTGAGGTAAGAATGAAGACTGAAATCTGCGCGTCGCGGCGGCAATGACCGCTGGCCAGCGCTATGCGTGTTTTCCGCGTTGTCATCAATTTTGCCTTCTTGGCTACGACGGCACTATTGCGAAATAAGCGCGTGCTGCAATTGTTTCAAGCGCGGCTTGATTCCAGGAATTAAGTGCCGTTGCACTGCAAGCTTTACCGATTGGTAAACAATTGGGAATGAAGGCATTGACTTCCAGAATTGGGTGTCGTTGCCCGAGATAAGCTAGTTGCTTAGAATGCGGAATTTAATAATTGGACAATTGAAACCGAAGGCATTGGTTTCTGGAATTTAATAATTGTTAAACGCAAGCGTTGCTCAATTCTAAGAATTGAGCACTTGAAAAGAGAAAAAAATGATTTAATAAGGCTATGCCTTAACTTGCACAAACTCCGTGCAGATGCAACCTAAGGTGGAAGTGGTAAGCGGACGAACGAAAACTGAACCGGGACAACGGACTAGAACGGCTAACAGTTAGACAAACCAACTTGAACAAAATTCGAGCTTTCATCTTAACTCCGCTTCCTGACGAAATTCCTGACGGTCGTTCCAGAGAGGGTAAATCAGATCTGACAAAGATGGTTTTAGTGTGGTTAAAGTCCCACACTGACGGGGTTTTGGCTTTTGATGCTTTCCATCTCTAAAAAAAACAGAGCCAAGGGAGTCGCAGTCAAAACGCTTGCAAGCACAAATGCGCCTACAGCACCAACCACCACTAACACAATAACGCACTGAAGCACTGGCCAGTGGTCACCATACCAGCGTGGTCACCATTCTTGTACTATTGCGCGCGCCATCATTGCAATAGTGCAAGAAATTTTTTGAACTTAATATAAAAATATAATAAATATAAACAAAATATAAATATAAAAACAAACAACAATTTCATGAATTTTAATTTTTTTGTAGTTTAGTGTGCTATTCGTCCCACTGTTCCTACAAAAAATTTGACATGTTGGCATAATTTCTGTGACGTCATGAGTGCCGCTGTCAAATTATCTGTCTCGGATGTCGTAACCTTATATTCATAAACCTTGGTCAAATCCATAGTGAAATCAATAAAGTGTACCAGGTGGATGACGTACACTTATTTCTCTAAGTAGCAATTGTCAACAAGGTTTATAGAATAGAAGGCTACGCATTCCGGTTGTCAAAAAATGACAGCGCCTCGCGTGACGTAGGCATAGGGTGGCTCTGATTGGCTGAAAATATTTTTGAGCAAAAAAATTTGAAAAAGTGTAAACAAATCCGGAAAAAGAAGTTGTCAGATTTTATATTTATACCCCTTAAATAACAAATCCAAATATTTTTCTGGATTAGTGAACAAAAATGAACAAAACTGCAACCAACCCTTATGTACTTGTTATGTAACAATTTTATTCATTTTTCTCTTTTTTTTGCAGCTATTTTGTTCCGCTTGCGCATTCAATTGCCGAACTTTAAAAAACATTCTCGAACGAAAGAATAGTTTTTTAATACGATCACTGCACCGTATGTTTTGAGCTTGTTGAAGATGTTGGGAAATATAATTGCTTTTAATAAGAAGCTCAGCGCCATTGATGTCCAAAAAGACACGTTCCAAATCTGTTATATCGCGCATCATGTCTTCCGTAGGCTTTTTTAAGCCACCGTCTGAAAGGTGATCTACCCAAGTGTAGTCCACTTCAGAAGAATCGGATGGCTCGTTAAGCTTATGGCATATATAGCCTGCCAAATGTTCGAGGCCATCCTGTTGCAGATCTTCTGTCGTCTGATCGTGACTGACTTCAGCGGCATCTGACTGAATCGTTTGGAAAAACGGACGAAGAAGTCGCCCTGTTCAACAATTGAATTTAAATCTGATTGAAAATAAGCTAAATATGTGCTTAAAGTTTACCTGTGAGGGAACTCTCTAGGTCTGGTGTGTTGGCAGTTTTCATCATAATGACATTAACTGTCGGAAAATAAGTGTACGATGAAGAGAGAGTTCTTGCTATTAGAGATTAGAAATATCAAACTGCAGTGTAATTTTCTATTGAAATGTTTGAATTAATGACTAAATGTGATTTAGTTTTTTATTTTCTATGTAATGTTTTTGGGAGGAGGAGGTGGAGGTCTCTTCGTGACCGGTTCGTTAAGGAAGTCACTGTGAAACCAAAGTCGAGCAGTGAACTCGAGTCGGAGAGTTCCAGCTGGAAATTTGTTGACGCTATGTCGTTCTTACAACGACACGTTGCACCCCGAAGGTAAGAATTTCTTTGTCATAATGTAATTTTTTTTAATAACAATTTGTAATTTCATTTCCAGAACATTATCAAATCTGCAGTGGTCTCCAGAAGAGGCAAGCACAAAGATCAGCAGATTTTAGTGAAACAGTTAACGAATGCCTTGATGTCTTTAATACACAATTTTCGTCGTTTTGGCCGTTGCAACTTACTTATTTAAATATTTATATATGTATATATATTTCACGCTGTATCGACTGCTCCAACAAGGTTTTTCATAGACCCAGAACCTCCTTTTTTGATCAGTTTTTCAAAAAAATTACTATGGTTTACCCCTACTCCTGAGTCTTTATTTCTCTCGTCCATGTTCTGGTAGGTTTTAATTGTAAATATTTCAAGTAAAGCCCATTAAGCTCAACTAGATTTTTAGGCGAATTTATTTCTGATTGACAAAAAGCTAATCACTTCTGCATTGTAATTCTGCTATTAGGTAAAAGAAAATGCTTCGGTCGAATGCTCCATACGTAGAAGGCCGATTCAAAATCTGTGTTGGTCGGTGTTTTAAAAGTCTTTCTTGCTTTTGTCCAAATTTTTATGTTGCTACTTACTTAGCAGAAAGAATTTCAATGTATGAATGCAATTTCGCTACGAGTTTGCTGCTTCTGAGCGGATGCCAGATAAGTGCTGAACGTTTTATCTGCTAATTAACCCATTTCATCATTTATTTTGAAGGACCACTTGAGCGAGAATATTGCGCTGTGCGCGGCGAAATGAAGTTATGTGTGAATTAAATCGACGAAATTTAATTTCACAACAATCCGATTTCCGGTAGAGGCCGCAATTAATTTAAACCGCAGCCGCAGCTGCTGTCGCGGTCGCCGTTGCATGGCGGCCGGAAGCAGCAGTCATCAGGAGTGCAATCAAAGTTGCTCCAGCAAAAACCCGCCGCAAAAGTTGAGCTGCAACGCGACCCTCACAACTGCAGTGCGCGGTAGGCGCCGACAGCAACAATTTCAATTTAATTATTTAAACTGTTTCGTTAAAAATGTAAAAATCAAAGCGACAACAACAAAAGCGCCACTACAACAATACATCAACAATGACTACAAAAGTCCGCAGCGCACTTGAACTTTTTTCTTGCGATATTTTTCACGCGTTCTCACCACTTTTGTTTTTGTTTTGTGTATTGTTTTTTTTTAATTCTGGTGAAAAATTATTTTTAATGGCTGCCAGCGCTGATGGAATTGAAAATAAATTGCGAAAAAGCGCATATTTGCCTTTCTGCACATGTGAAATGTTTCTGCCTTGGCAGCGGACTGGGTGGCGCCGAGACAGGACGCGCCGCACGCAGCACAATCCCAGTGACACAGTTCATTGCATTGGGCAGGCACCGCAGCATTTCGATGTTAACATATTTATTCTGCGCTGCGTAGTTGATTTTCGTGTGCGCGGCGTCAAAGCGCCGACCATAAAGCATTTTAATGAAATGTTAACATTTTTGCGGCAAAGTAAATTATATCAATTAATTAAATGCGAATGCACTTCAAGCGCTCCACTGACGGCCGAGGTGCAGCGGTTCGCGGCCCACGGCCGGGTCAGTCCTTCATAATGCAATACGCCATGCGTGTGTGCTGGCATAAAGGAAGCCGCATCCTGAGCACTCAAGGCAGAATGTTCAGGAAGCGTGTTTCGCGAATACTCTCGAGTCCATCAAACATGGGTGGTGTCAACGGTATTAAACTTCTCCATGACCTCAAACATGTCATTGCTTTGCTTCAAAGCAATAAGCAAGTAAACTCAAACATTTGCTCGTTTGAAAAGAATATTAGATATTAGAAACTCATAAATACTTTCCAGATGTCTTGAAAAACCCCTTCGCATGGCACGGAATAACACATAATGAATTTAATCAAAAGCAGTCAAGAAATTTAATACAAAAGATGTTAGAAGGATTTCTTTTAAATTGATCAGGAATCGTTCATCGCTATCAGAAATTATTTATTTAGTTATTGATGGCTTAATTTTGCCCAATGCAATTTATTTCGGAAAGTGCATATAAAAAACGTATTAGTTGCAATTATTGCAAGAAATTATTGTGGTATTAAAATGTAAATTCCATACACAAATTTTCCAATTGAATCATTTTTTGACCATCTATTGGTAGGTATTTGATAGCTTTGGGCAAATAACAACGATTTTTATCCAACATTTCCCTGGCTTTGTTGGGATGAACTGACTGATAGAATATCGCCTGCGATATGTTACCAATTACAAATCGACTACTGTACATTTACCAACTTTCTTCAAATTACATTGAAACATGAGTGAAACTTGAGCTCGTCTCTCATTTCTGTTCGTATGAAATATTTTGGTATCTGCGAAGGTCTTATTGTGGCTTTAAAATTCGGTATGCTTTTGGTGTCATACCTTAAACTAATTTTCCCGAAAACCTATAAACCTAAAAATGTACTCTTTTGGAAACCACCATAGTAAATTTCATCAATTTATTTCATCGTAATGGGTATTTAGATTTAACATATTTGACATATTTCGAAGAATATGTGGATGCTGCATCAAATTCATCGGAGAACTATTTGTTTACACAATTTCGACTTCTGAAAAGTTTTGGATCGTAAATGCGTTAATATCTTAAATCACATCGGCTTTGCCTTCACTTGAAAAGTCATTGGGTGTTTCGTCAGATTGATGGAACAGCTCTGCTATTTCGTTTTTATTCAATGGAGTCATTCGTAAAAAAGAAAAAAACATTTCTCACAAAGAAAAAAAACCACGTGAAACAAATGCAAAAATATATTCAAAATGTACTATTCCATACCGTGGTTTCCATAGAAACGATTCAAAACCATAATGTAAAAAAAATTTTAAATATCTGAAGCTTACAGTAAACATTTGAGTTGCTTCGAAAGTTTGTGGAATGTACCAAATTGCGTCTCGGCTGTTGATGGCAAGCACATAAATATCAAATGTCCACCGAATGCTGGTTCGGAGTACTACAACTACAAAGGCCACCATTCGATTGTGCTTCTAGCCACATGTGAGGCGAATTGCGTCTTCACTCTAGTGGACATTGGTGCATATGGCAGTCAAAGTGATGGAGGCATTTTCGCGGAATCGTCTTTGTACGGAAAATCCTCACCCCCAAAATGAAATCCCGTGTGCGCCACTGTTTGGGTTGTAGTCGCTTGAGTTCTGAGCCAGTGAAAGAGTTGTGGAGTGACACGAACTTGCCTTTTTAAAGCAGCAATGCCCAAATATCGTTTCTGCGCCATAAACAGAACTATTCAATTTGTTATTGCCTAAGTATGTATAAAAATAATGAAAAAAATGATAAAAATATGTATAAATATATAGGTCCCTGGGGACCTTGTTGGGATTTGACCGTTTAAAATTTATCGGTTATCGGAAGGTAGAAAATCAATTGTCAGACTTTCGCTAGAATAGGGCTTTCACATTCAAAGTTTTATTTTAGATTTGTATATTTACCATTTTCTGGCATTGATATTAAATTGATTTCTTGACTGCGATATGTAAGATAGTAATTTCTGCAGTAAAAAGTTGCGGGAAGAAAACATCGATCTGAAAATGAAAAAACAATCTTCGGCACAAATCAAAACTATTCTAAAAAACATTGGGTCAACTTTTTACAGAGGGTCAAATTCGAAAATTTAAAACTGATGATAAAAAAAAAGTAAGGGATGAGGAAGTAATAACGCGATCGATCACAATAGCGTACAAATTGCTGTGGAAGAAAAATTGTCCTCTTCCGTCAGTGGAAACGCTGCAAAGATGGAAATAAAGATGGGGGTTTTAAAGGCAGTGTTGAAAGTTTTATCGACATCAGACCATTTGGATTCAATTGAAAAATTTTGTGTGTTAAGCTTCGATGAAATGATATTAAAAAAAATAAATAATTTTTTAATTTTGAATTCTTTTAGGTCAAATGACCAAAGTAATTCTAAGTGAAATTTTGAAAAGTGTAAAGATTGCGGTTTCCAAATATTAACTGTAGTTAGCGACTTAGCAGGTGGCAACAGAAAATCTTTTTAGCGAACTTGAAGTCGATGCAAACAAACTATGGTAACAAACTTTCTTGTGCATACACATTCATATTTAAATCTTATTAAATCCATTTATCGTATGTGCATTATTAGGTTTTTGACGAAAAACGTATTTTTGTTTTTGTTGACGTACCTCATTTGATACATTTTGTTGGGGAATCATTTTATTGGCAAAATAATATTTTAAATCAGATGACGCAGATGATGTTCGACATACGAGTGATTGGCCTCTTACCGTTCCAACGTGGTATGTAAGTATTTACACGATGAATATTTGTAAAGTTATGCATGCATTTTAATATTGATTTAAAGGTATTATGCAATCAAACAATGCCTTAAAAATGTTGCACGTTGAATTAATATCGAGTACATCTTAACATACCGTTTAAACCAAGATGTACTGGAAATTTGGCGGGGTATATGTATTTGCAAAAGTATGCAAAATGAAGGAAAATCGCTTGAAGCTGCAAGTACTGAAAGTGAGTTTACTTTGGTAAATCACCTAAGTGAAGGAGGTTTACTAAAACCAAAAATTGTTAACAAGTTTTCGGAATGCGAAAAGGTTTTCCAACAACTAAATGGAAATGAGATACTTATAGCAGAAAATTATTTAGAGTTGCATATGGAGAGGGCCAAAAACATTGAATGCGATGAAAAGCCCAAACAACTTTTTTTTAGGGCCGGAATGTATTTCAGGATCAGGGCCCTAAATAAAGACATCGCAGAAAATTTAAATAAAAGAATGCGGAAACGGAATGATGATCCGATTTTGCTTTTAATATCAATCTGTCTGTCTATCTTATATGTCTCTTCGTCTATCTTTATATCTGTCTGTCTGTTTATTTGTCTGTCTGTCAGTCTGTGGTGAGCTCCATTAAGTATGGGGGATAAGGGGTAAGCAAAATGTTAAGTATCTACTACAGGGTGCCGCAAAAGTTCTCATCCAGTGTTGTTTGGCTCTAATTTGTTTATGAATGAATCAATGAATAGGAAGGATTTATTCACTCATTAATTATTTTTCTACATCCTCGTTTGCTGATCGGTTTTAATTTAAAATAGTAATATTGTTGAAACAATTAAGCGAAAAATGCAGCTAAGCGAAATATCTAAAAAAGTTTTTGGAAACAGCTACATTTTGTTTTATGTAGATCCTTAGCGCACCTATATAAAATTGTCAAAATATATCAAAATATATATAATATATATATATATATTTTATCAATATTCCAACTTCTTGCTCTATGCCGATGACTTGAAGATTTTCTATGTTGTCCGTACTCCGTCCGATTCTTTAAACATCCAGTCCGGCCTCGATAATGTCCTCATGTGGTGCAGGAAAAATCGTTTATGCCTAAACGTCAGCAAATGCTTCCACTCAACTTTTTCGAAATCCACTAATACAGTAACAACTTCATTTCAAATTGATGGCACAGTGTTAGATAAGGTGGCTGAGATCAAGGATCTGGGCGTTGTTTTCGATACTAAGTTTAGCTTCACTGCCCATGTTAATCGCATTGTCTCGTGTGCTTACTCTATGTTAGGTTTTGTCCGCCGAAACTCTTCCTCCTTTTCCAATCCCTATACGCTAAAGCTATTGTATACTACCTTTGTTAGGTCCAGACTGGAATATGCTGCTTTCATCTGGAGACCTTATCATGCATCGCATTCTGATCGTTTAGAGCGTATCCAAAAAAGATTCCTTAAGTTTGCCCTTCGCTCCATTCGTTTTTCTGAGCCCCTGCCTCCTTACAGGTCTAGATGTCTTCTGCTTGGTTTAAATTCACTTGAAACCAGGAGGGCTGTAATTTCCATGGCTTTCATTTTTGATATAGTCAATGGAAATATTGACTGCCCCTCTCTCCTGTCTAAAATATCTTTCAATGTGCCATCTCGCTCCCTCCGACATGTTTCCCCTTTTTCTGTCGAGTTCTATAGGACGCGGACGCAGCCGCCGTGGCTCAGTCGGTTAGTGCGTTGGACCGCGAGTCGCAGGCAGCAACCTCAGGTTCAAATACTGCCTGTAATAACACCTAAAAAAATAACGGGAAAACTCGTTTTCTCTTTCGGTGGCTGTCCTCTCAGCTGGAAATGGCAAACCTCTGAGAGTAAAAATTGCTTATGAAAAAGCTCCCAACCTGCCGTTCGGAACCGGCATAAAACTGTAGGTCCCTTCAATCCGCGTACAAATTCACACGCACAACACGGGTAGTTGCGGGAAGCTAGGCCTTAGTCTCGCGTAAGCGGGCTGTCGTGCCAGTCAATTATTATTTATTAATTAAAATTAATTCTATAGGACGCGTTATGGTAGTAACGCTCCTATTCCTCGAGCCTTAGCTGCGCTAAACGTGCTGTCGACCTCTTCAATGTTTGATCTGTCTGTACCTAAACCCTCGTTTATTTCCTTTGTTTATTCTCTCTTTCCCGTTTAAGTTTAAGTTTAGGCTTAAGTTCAATTTTGTTAATTAGTCTGTAAGAATTGTTTCAAAGACTACTACTAAATAAATAAATAAATAAATATTGATATATTATATATGTCAAAATTTTGCATGAACGAATCTATTGAATTATTGAAAAGTGTAAGACTGTAAGAATAAAAAATTGAAATTATCGAAGTTTCGTCCACATAACTATGGTCTCGCCGAACATTCTGTTAAGATTTTTGTTGGAGTCTTGAGTGTAAGTATTGTGGTAAACACACTAATCGAGCTGTTTTCATTAATGTCACCTACGAAATAAGACAGTTTACGTACGATTTATTAATGGTATTTGTTGTTTTTGCATTGGCATTGGCTTAGGCTCGCGGTCCAATGCACTAAACAGCTGATTCACAGCGACCGCTGCAAAACTGTGACAGCCATCAAAAAACTCTGCTTTGTGTCTAAAACAGATTTTGTATTACATATTTAGAAAACCTCATGGAAAATATGCCGAATTCGTTGTGTTGTTGCATCTTATAATGAAAATTGTGACAACACATTTGACTAGTCGCTTTAATGTCTTAATTTTTAAGTAATTTGGATAGGAAACATCTGTAATAGATTTCGGCCTCCCAACACACCCGCAACGCCGAACTCTTTCATCTTTCGGCCATTTGGTGCCTTTGCCCAGTGAGAAGTGCGTCAAGGCGCAAACGAGCACACTGAAAGAGGCAATAAATCACAACAAATTAACATAAATCTCTGAGGAATTGTCGCAACGGCCGCAGCAGTGCCTCGAAGCCGAAAATAACAAACGCCAAGTGGGGATCGCGCGGCACCGCGGCAATTGACAGAAACACTAATAAAAAACACGACAAGGCGCAAAGACCATAATATTTAAATTTTAAACGCACATCCATAAATTCTTCGCGCGAACACAAGCACTTATCCAGATTTGTGGTGTTGTGCGCCCTGTATGCACCAACCGAAATGCCACACGAATCATTTTTACAAGTTTGGGAAATGTCATAAACTCCACTTGAGTTGTACTTGAAATCGTCTATTTTCATAGCGCAGCGAGTGAGCGTATTTCTAAAAAAATCCGAAATGAAAAACACATTTCGGCGCTCGGTAAGAGCCAAAGTGAGTGTTTTACGAAACTTTAATGGGGAATTTGCGTGCAATAAAACTAAGATGCTCTAATGGCGCTCCGTGTGTCGCGCACTGCCTGACTGCCTGACGATTTCGGATTTCGTAAGTGACGCACGTACACGCCGACATATTTATATATGAATTTCCAGCCTTTAGAGGGCGCAGCAATTAGTGGCGAGGGCGTTAATAATTTGTTTGGCACATAAACTTTGTGTGATTCCCTCAATGGTAAACCGAACGCGGTGCTACGTGCGCACAACTTGTGGGCGGTCCAAAACTTATAATGCGTACCGTAGGTTGGAACAGCATTTTAACAAGCTCGGGTGTTTTCGTCGATTGCGGAGGATTTTCATATTTATACTTACATACTAATAAATAACTTTAGATAACAGTGATAAGGCCTGGAGGTACCGATTTTTCGTACCTTGCGGCTGTCTTTTGCTGGTTTCAAAGTCAATTCGGGACGTTCATGAAAGTCGATTAATCGCAAATCTTGCTGCTGAAGACTTCCTTAATATTATATATTCGAAAAACGATCTTTTAATGTTTGCCCTCCTCCTTCTTATTGACGGCTTCCTCTTCGTGTGGATTAACACAGCTGATATTGAGAAGAAGGCGGGCAGACTTTGCTGTATGTTGCCCTTCGGGCCCTTGACCTGTTGAAATCGCGGTGAGTCTGGCCATATCACGCGTTTTTTGTTCATCCGTTCTATTTGGACCAAAACTCTACCACCCTAAGTTTGCATTGACCTGGAAGCCCTAAGAGATTTCGCTTTTAACAAGGTTTAATGGTAGGAGGATCTCTTCCGCAACTCCTTTTTAAATGATGGCAAGATAATCTGGCGAGCTCGTCCGCCCTCTCGTTGTCCTTAGTTGGGTCCCAAATAAGAGTAACATGCCTCGGCGTGCCAGATCCAGGGTGGTTTGCCTGCAGTTTCAAACTAGCTTGGAGGTGCCTGTCTGGTTTTGAAGGTAGTGTCTTCCTACAAGCTTCCTTGTTCGGAAATGGAGTATATGTACTGCCCTCAGTCTTCCGAAATGAATAAATACCTGTACTCCATATAGTTAAGAACCTATTCTAATCAAGCCTTCTCACAATTCTATGTCAACATAATAGATTTTTGTTTATTGAATTATTGCTGACATGTTGTTAAAGTGGTACTTGTAAAATTTATTGCTGCAAAAGTACTTTCAAGGAAGGAATGAATGGAGTGGATATCTCACATACTATAACTTGATGTATTTACATTTTAAAATTGAACTTCCGTATTTGAACAATTCTATATACTTTCATCCAGCAATACTTCAATATGATTACATTTACATTGATTACTTCTCGTAGACCTCGCAATGTAAAAGATTCCCATAGTAACGAAGAAATCACGAAACTTTAACTAACCAGGCCGCATTTTTGGGATAATTTGGGCCAAATTGGTCTTCAGACTGCACTTCTCAAATCGAGTCAACGATTAACATTATGTAAATCAAAAAGGTTGGCAATTTGGCGAGTGTTGACGTTGATTTTTCCAGCTAATAATGAATTGCGTTGTATTATGTTTGCCAAGCCAATTCCAATTCAATGCGATTCACTTTTCTACGTATCGCCAATATAAAATAATTCCCGACACTCGACGAAAAACTGCAGATGCAAGCTGTGGCTAAAGACTGAATTTTGCTTTTGCTTACTGCCAAAACCTCCGCACTCGGCTGTGAATAGTGGCTGAAATTCAATTTATGTTAATTTCCGGACATGCGCATAAATATTTGGAGGTGTTGTTGTTTGTTAATTTGACGCAGCATTCGGCGCGCCTGCCAGTAAATCTCCGCCACGGATGTCTGCCCGGCCGCATGCGCCTGCGCCCGTGCGTGTGCAGCGTCTGTGGAGTGCGGCGCTGCGTTCGCGAGCGCAGACTCGGGCAGAATGATCAATGATCGCGTTGCATGGAAATGTAAATTTGTCCGTCAAAATTGTGACTGTCCAGGCGGTGCGGTGCGCACCAGCCCGCCAGACGGACTGCATGCTGCGCGCCCGAAAGCTGCACATAATTTATGCAACATTCAGAGCTGTTGGTTGGGTTGCGAGGCTGCTGTGGGCTAAACGTTGAAATTGTTTATTGTACGCCTCGTGTAGCGTTGAAGGCAGCACAACACCAGACAACTGCATTCAGCTGAATGAGGAATTTCGCTGGCGCGCTAAGCGATTGATTAAAGTCCTTGTAAGCGCAACACTTCCATGCGTTCGCAACAGACACAATTTTGTGCAACGTGATGTAGATAACACAGATGCATATGTAGAAAATTCAACTTACGCCAACGACGACGTGCAGCCTCGCTATTGGGTGCTGTAATATTGTTTTATGAAATCGATGTTATGTACATTGGTGTAAGAAAACTATTTGAACATCTCTTAGGAAAACGATCGTCTATTAGTTTTAGGAAATTGAAAAATTTACGTATTAAAGATAAGACTGGGTTTTCCTTAATATTAAATCAAAATCATGCAATGCTCAGACACTGTCAGTCAGTCATGCAGCCAGCCTTCGGCGTTCCTTATGTCCCAGGTTTTTTTATAAACTCTTCAGGTTTTTTAAAACACAACACCGGTTTCGAGTCGTTGTTTAATTGAATTGATTTGCATTTTGCGTGCAGGCGGGAGGTGGACGCTTCGGCCGAGCTTGCACTTTGGCCACATGGCACACTGGCAGACGTATCACAGAGTAGTGGAGCTCAAATGGTCGCTCACCCATCTGGATCGCGTCCAGACATGAAATGAAACTGAAATTAAATTTTTGAAAAGCATTTTGCCCGGCTCATTGATTTACTTGCTACCCGCTGCGAAGCGCCTCCTCCCCCTTGGCCGACGTCTGCGCGGTTGTTGCGGCGCTCACTTAATTTCCGCACCTATTTAAGAAACCGTGCAACATGCAGGACCAGTCGTCGCCGCATGCAAATTCGCCTTCAAATTGCGAAACATTGTTGCAAGTTGCAGCACGAAACAGGAACTGCGCGCGCTCCGTCGGTCCCCCAATAGCAGTGCAGCGCAACCGGTAATGCGATGCTTGCATGTGCCACCGCTTTGCCTGGCAAAGTGGCCAAGTTTTTACGGCCTTCCGAACAGCGCGAAAACGAACGAGTGAAATTATGGATTTGAATAAGTTCTACCTTACGAGTAAATACATATTTGTGATAAGTTCGGCTAAGCAGGGACGTAGCCAAAATTTCGCTATGGAGTAACGGGCAGCTTTGAAAAAACGAAAAAGGCCACAGCCGAATAAGGGACAAAGTGCCCCACGTCAATTTCGATTAAATCTATTACAGTCGTGTCTGGGTATAGTGAACACCCTATATAGTGAACACCCTATATAGTGAACACCTCGATATAGTGAACACCCAAATTTTGACATGGAACCTCTAAATCATGAAAAAAATTTTGAAAGCAATTTCAAGCAAAAAGCAAAAAGTGTATTTTGAGCAAATAAAACGAGTTTTTGAATAAACATGTTAACCTATATATAGTGAACAAACTCAATACTGTGAACAGGCCTTGCAATAATTATATATGTATATTATATCGAGACACTACTGTATTACTAAGTTTCCAAGGATTCTGTTAAATCCCCAATGATATCAAAGACGTAGCTATCCACACAGAGTTTGCGTTTCGTAGCCGGCGCAGGATAGCTGCGAAGGAGGTTCTGGACATTTCTGCAGCTTCTGCAAAAATGATTAAGACTAAGTCAAAAATAATGTCTTGTGAGAATCCCGGAAACAGTTTCGATGTAGTAATTTTTAAAACAACTATTTTTTGTGGTTGGTTGAGACTGAATTTCAGTTAAGCCTGCTGCTCTAAGTGGCCCAAGTGGGCGAAATTGTGATATAAGTTAGATCCAGGCTGACCTGTTTCATAATGCTCATCTGTGTTTGGGGGGTTTTTTCTGAAATGTAACTCTGCCTTGGTACCCAGACAGATCTTGTCGCTGGTTTGCAATCTCGTTAAGGGATCTGCTGCAACTGAGAATTGTCTGGGCTGTACTGAGTCGGGGTTTTGAAGAGCGGCTCGACTGTCTGAGAGAATTAAGACATATTTTTATTAAGAAATGTTCTGTTTGTTTTAAAACAACTCTAATATGGCGTTCAAACTGACTCATTTAAACTAGTTTAAGTGAAAAGAGCTTTTTGTTGAACACAACCATCCAGACTGCTCAATGAGGTTCAATTTGACAGCTGTTTGTTTACAAATAAACAAATAAATATTTTTGTGAACTGTGCGTGAAAATGTGCTGCGAGCATGATCCGAGCGAAATATTGGTGCATATTTCACAATCCTCGGCAACATTCTCAACTTCGTCCAAATATTAGACGCCTTGTATTCAGATACCATAAAAAGGTGATGAATGGAATGAAAGCAGTGCAAGAAAAACGATAATATTCATTCATTTCAAATTTTTCAAATTTTCAATATTTTTTTATTTTGTTTTGATGAAATGACAGCTGAAATTTAAGGGATGTTTTTCTAGCGTGTGTTCAGAGTGTGTGCGGTATGTTCAGTTGACAAAAAAGCTTTTTCATAGAAAGCTTTTGGATGCAACCCTGCGCTAAACTCGTTTCAAAACATGTTAAATGGTTTAACACGTTTAATTTCCAACAACAATTGCATGTGAATAAACAGGTTTTCGAACGGGTTTTGTTCATTTAACTTGTTTAAGCACATTAAACAGGTTTAAGTCGTCAGTTTGAACGCCATATAAGCTTCATGTAGAACGGAAAACGCTACCGAGGTTAGAATGTGGAAACAAGTTTAGGTTTATTTTGTAGTGAACTTGTGAAATTTTGTAATCATATTTAGTGCTACTTAATTAAATTTGCTTAATTCTGGCAATCTAGAATAATAAAAAGTTGAATAACTGCTGCTACTGAAACTTTAGGGCCCATGGACGCGTAAACTCCTTCATTTTCAACTTCGATGCAAAAAAAACCATAACTTTTTCAGTTTGCATTTGTATACAATTTCGAATCGAAAGTGTCGGTAAACCCTTTTTTAGATTTTTTTTACTTTGGTCTGGAACTGAACAGAGTCGCCGCAATCTTCGAAGAACTTCTGTTCAGGCGCTAATGAATTGAAGCGCCGTAGTATGATTTATTGCTTTTAAATTTTGCAAGAGATGAATAAAATTTTTAAAAATCCCGGGGAAAGAGTAAATTCATCATGACCCCCTTTAGCGACAACAAGGTGAGAGCTCTCTCTGCCGCAGGGTTTTCCTAAGCAATGAAATATTTGTAATTGGTGTTTTGTTCGCGTCGTCTTCAAAAATCCACATACTGTATACATAGGCTTTGTTTCTGCCCACATGCAGGAGGATTACCAGCAACTAGTATTACCATTGCATAACGAAGGTCAGCGCTTGTGTTGAGTGTTGCATGTTGCAAATGCTACGTGTTGCACGCTGCCGCGCGAACAGCGATGCTTAAACAAGTTTGGGGCATGTTTTTCGCTGCATGCAACACACGATTTCGCTGTTCGCAAATAATTTGCATGCAACTTATGCCTTTTTATTGCAACTTCACCGCAACTGCGTCAACTGTGGCTTTGTTGCTGCCTGTCTTGTTTTTCTTCGCCTGGCGGGTAACGCGTTTCGCATTCCGCGCTTCGCGTCTCGCCTTTTCGCAATTAAAGTTTAAAGTCTTCATTAGCCCCGTTTAGTTTCCACTTTTGCAATTTTTCGATAAATTCGGCGCGACGCGACGCGGCGCGATAAGGCGCTGGCGGCAATCTCCGCTGCTGCACACCTACCGCTCGGCCAATGCATCTCTGCAGCGCCGACACGCCGACGTGTGTCATTGCGGCGCTGTCATGGCACTGGGCGTTGCTGATGCTGTGCCGTGTTGTGTTGCTGTGTTGCCGCGCCGCTGCGGCGATAAGAGCGTCGCTCGTGCGGATTTGCCGTCTCCGCCAGCGGCCTCCTCTGCAAAAGTCCTCTTTGCGTCCTCTCACTGGTTCGACTCGCTCGAACACACGTCGATATGAACACTTTGATAAACTTATCGTCGCTGTCAA
The DNA here is from genome assembly GCA_963668005.1 of Melieria crassipennis. Classification (NCBI taxonomy): domain Eukaryota; kingdom Metazoa; phylum Arthropoda; class Insecta; order Diptera; family Ulidiidae; genus Melieria; species Melieria crassipennis. The sequence goes on along the minus strand of OY764963.1, from coordinate 29,617,466 downwards.
GTGACACTTGAGTGGCTTATCACCAGACAGTTTTCTGCGCTGTGCCGCGCCGCAAAATTGTCATTTTATTGCGAAAGCAAATCTTTCATTAAAAATCCCGTTTGAATTCAGCAAATGTTTAATTATTTCGTTTTTTGTTGCTGAAAATGTTTAAGCAATCATTCAATCTGGTCAGGTCGATGTAAAACCAATTTGAGAAACCAATTTCGATAAAAACAAACAAGAAAAAAAGACTATATAAGTATGCATTATATTATACGCGTCAATGATTAATAACACAAATTATGTTTGTACATACAGACATAGTTTACATAGGCGTCGCTTGAAAATCAAACAATTAATCAACGTTTTAGGTCATCTGGGGATTTTTTGTGATTTAAGTAGTCATCGAATTCCTATTTTCTGAGAAATAGCCCCAAACTGAATGCACTGATCAAAATGAGGATTTTTTACAGTTACATTACAGTATTCGTAATCGCCTTTCCTACTGGCGGAAGCCTTCGACAAGGAACAATACAGTGATATTTTTGTATAATAAGTTCCTTTATTACCTTTATCGATATTTGCACATTCTTCTTAAGTAAAATTGCAATATTTGGAAAGCAAAACTATGACAAATAAACAAGTTTTGTTGGTTCTAATGATCTAATTTTCAATTGAAATCATTTATAGGTTTCCGACAATCCATGAATCAAGTCAACAAGTCTGATCTTTTGGTTGTCCAAATGGATTTTTGCTACTAAGTAGTCGACTCTATTACCATCATTAGTATTTAACTGATCCGTTTACCATTTGTGCGATATTTAAATAAACTGACGTTGTTTGAAGAAGTGACACTCTGTTGAAAAGACGCCTTTGGATGGCAACTTTTCCACTTCAGCGTTAGTTGCAATGTGCATACAAGTTAAGCACGTTCGACTGCCGATTGGAAAGTCTCACTTCCTTTCCCAGCTCAACTGACAATTCAATAAACCATAACAACTGCATATCAAACAGGAACTGTCTAATGACAACTCATATTCGGTTAGTTCGAGGCTGGCTGGCGAGTTGAGCAACGACTTGAACAGCGACTAATCGCGACATGCACCTCACGTACGAGTCGGCACAGTGAAGCTGCCAGTGACAGTTGGGTTACTCGCCAACAGCTGCGCAGTGTTCCAAGTCCGTCTTCATTACTTCTCAAGACTCGCTTCCACTGCTGGCGCGTTTGTTTTTCTGTTTTTCTACTTTGGTGCTTGTTTAATTTTTTTAAGCGCTGCCACTCAAAGTCGCGTTGTTGGTGGCCAAATGTGGCCGCGTAGCTGGTCGCACGCGGTAGGTGGCGGCGGTCTATGGACGGCGGGCCGGCCGGCGCATGCACGGCGCGCATATGAATATTGCACCTTAACTGCTGTTCTGGTTGTAATGCGCCACCGTAATTACCGCATTCATGTACCTGCCTACCGTGCGCCACTATGCGCGGTGGCCCGCTTTATGCAAATGAGCAGCACTGGTCTTTGTTTTGCCCTTCTGCCGCTGGACTAGCCGGTTGATTGCTTTTGTTGGCGCTGTTACGCGATATGCTGCGGCTATCGTTGTCATCACTGTCGCTGCAGTCGCCGGCGACGCGAAAGTGTTAACCAGCGTTGAGCGAAGCTTCGTAGCTGGCGTAGAAAACCGGAGCCCAAAGTGTTTTTTTTGTGTAGAATTTTACATAAACTTTGGGCCTGTAGATATATAGATCCAAGAAACTAGAAACTAGAGGCTCTAAAGAACTTTTGACCGAATTTGAAATTGTGCGACTGTAGACTATCGAATTAGCGACTTTAGACCGGGGCAGCGAGGCCAGAAAGTTTAAATTCAAAGACTCTCCCTTAGATGGCTGACTGTACTGGTAAAGGGACATTAAGGGAACATTTAGTACGGTTCAAGCTTGCTGAAGAATAACTTGTAAACTGCATCTAGAACTCAGAACTGGTTGATTTCATACATACTCGTAGTAAATGAACATTAACTACAAAATGTGATGCAGAATTGGTGAATATTTTTGTCGTTATCTACACGCAGTGTGCTTTTGAAATTGTCGACTTGGTTTTGGTCCAACTCTGCTGGTATTTCACTTCAAAGTGACGGTGGCCAGCTAGCTGGCCGCACTCTCATCGAGTCCACTGCGAACTATCACCGCTGATGATGATAACTACGTTGTTGGTGGCGATGATGACTTTGCGAGCCACGATGCGAATGATGGGTTATTATGCTCAATTAATATGCTGAGTGCAATTATTGAATACTAATGAGCTTCAATTCGCTTCAGTTCAGGGGATAATGGAAATTTTCTGCAAGTGGCGACATTACCCATACATACATAAATACACAAACGTACGCCTGAAATGATTAGCAGAAGAAACCAAAAACTTAAACGGTCGTAAAGAGGCTTTCGTTGTAAATTAAATTAAATGGAGTCTTAAAAACCCGTCAGAGAATTTCCAGCCATTTCAACGCGCTTCCCTAATGTGTTCGTATAGTGCTTTACGCTTCTTTCTATTTGTATGTATTTCTACTTTTGACTTTGCCACTCTTAGGCGGATCGTCTTCGGATTGCTGTTGTGCCATTGGCTGCTTTCAAATCGTGCAAAAACGCATTACTTTGCATTATGATTAATGGCTGGCGGGCTTTCCGTGCGATTTCAGCGAAGCCACCGTCGCTGCCCGGCCAGGACAGGGCAGCGCGTCAGCGCGTCTAGTCGCCGTCAGTGTCAGCGACGTGCGCGGGTTCCAGGCGCTCGTACCATATCTCATTGTCATAATGGACATGCTGACAGTAAATAATCTATCAATAATTGCTTCGGCTGTCATTGTGCAAGACTCATCGCCGTCGTTTGCGATTGCAGTCGAGTCCGCCAGTCGGGCTTGTGCCACCACCAGCGCTCCTCCCGTGCTCGCAGCGCGCCTCCCTCGGCCAACTCGCTCGCTAAAGGATTACGTGTCAGCCTAGAAAGCCGCTCAGCCACTCGTGCAGTTGGTCGCATCCTCTTAGCCGCAATTCGTTAATTCTTTATGTCAGTCGCGATGACATTTATCATTGCCTCATTGTGCATTGTGCTCTGTCAAGGCCACCAATGAAGCTCATTCTGCAGATCATTCATTTTGCTTCGGCGGTGCGGCGATGGCGTGGAGCAGCCTGACTCCGTGTGGGCTAGCTTGGTATCATTTAAAATTCCAATTGCTGCCTGCCAGCCACGTTGTTCCTTCGCGTTTCCAGCAATAAATTTAGTCGTTTTTTATATCGTTTTGGTGTCAACAGGCAGAACGCAACCGGATTGTCTCTAGTCTACGGAATGTGATTTTCTTGCAATTTGTGGCAGCATTTTTTGTTCGCCCACTAATAGGTGGACTTCTTTTAGTAGCAGTCCGATCTGCACTTTTCAGCTAAATGCTTGGCTTTTGAATTCTATTTAATTTCTATAACACAACGCGTAGCGCTATCAATGCGTAATTAGTTAGAGAAATAATGGATGAACCGATTGTTGATCGGTACAAATTGATTGAATTAATCATTTAAAATTTTTTATTAATTCGTCAACTATAAGAAAAAAAATAAAAAATTACAACTGTCGAAAATGATCCAATCTGCCAAAATAAGTAAAAACAAAGAATTAATTAAAACAATGTAGTTGTTATAGTCTGAAAGACAGAATTTTTATTACACGCGTATTTTTGAATACAAAACTCTTAAAAATTAGATCAAGAATGGCTCCGGTCTTGTCTTGGGCGCCCAGCGGTCAGGTCTCTAAGATGGGTAGATCTGGTAACTGCATTTCTGCTGCATAAACATACATACCAACATTTTGACTTCATTGCGTGCCCCTTAACTGTGTTTTTTGTTGCTTGACATGTTATAAAAAAAAAAACGTAAAATATCTCCACCGTTCGCTTGAAAATCGTCTTAAACGATTGTAGCAGCTGATTGCTTCACATGACATTTTCGCCCTCGACATTGATTGAAATCAGCTTGGCTCACGTCTTTTCATCTCTCGAATTTTACTTGCGACTCCAATTAATTACTTCCAAGCTGCGTAAATTTCTTCATTATCTCTTCAGCAGGTGACAGTTATTTTCGTTTTACAGACAAACAGAAATCTTCAGGTTTTTAATCTGTCGCTTTTCCCATTTCCCAACTGTGGCTGATCGCCAGGTGAACATCGACCCGACTCGATTCGAATCGAATCGTTTTTATCTTCGCATCGCATTTGAATTTGAATAACAAAAGCTGCTGCCAGACAATCAAATCGAAATGACATCATTTAGTTTCAGTGTCATTTACGTTTTGTTGCACGTTAAAAACGACATTTGACAGCTGACACAACAGTGTCCATCAATTATGTCCCCCATCGTTCGGCACAAGCGCGTTAAAGATGTTCTCACAGCAACAACGGCACTGCCCGCAATCGACGCGCACTGTTTGTGCGCAAGAAAAGTGGCCCGACTATTGTACAAACATACATAGTTGGAAATGCCTTTAAAGTATGTCGTTAATTTGTTTAAAGCCCAACAAATTTGTAGAGAATTTTTTCGAAGCGTCGCGCGCAGGCGGCAGCGCAGAGGCGCAGCGGGCGGCGGCCCGGAGGCGCTTTTAATTAAATTATTATACAAAATCATAAAACTAGCCTCAGCGGCGTCGGTCCGCGGACGTGGAAGCGGGGGGCCTTTGTGCGCGCCTACCCAGTAATTCGGTTTAGTGTTTGTGTGCGGCGATCAGTCATAATACACGATTTGAGAATCCAAAGTGAAATACACTTGCGAACACACAAAGCACTGCTGCCGGTTTTCTGTGCGCTTATGTTAACGGACAGTGCGGCCGAAACCCCCGCTGCGCACCGGAGTTGCCAGTGCAAACACAGCGCCGCGCGCACAGTGCCGGCTGCCGCCTCGCGAGTGCGGCTAATTTGAATATTATTTTGATGGGGTTGTAAAAAATTCATTCTCGCAGCTCATTAAAGCAGACGAAGAGTGCGTAGAGGGGGCGGGGCGAGTGCGGTGCGCGCCGTTTCATTCATTCTACTTGCAACAAAATTCAATTCGTTTCTGTGTTTTTCATAATCCTAACCTATTTTCAGTTTTTTAATTAACTTGAAATTTCAATTTTAATTGTTTCGGATGCATAAAACTGGCAAAAGTGAAAATTGTAATGACCAACAGTAACAGCCATGGCAGCGCTGCCCTAATTGAGTACAAAGGCAGAAAGCTCAGTTGCGGGAAAGGAAGTGCTGCGCTGCCCCCAAATGGGCGTTAAAGGGCGCAGTGATGCATGCAGCGCAGCTTTGAGCCAACTTTGTGGCTAAACAAGCTAAGCAGTGAAGGGCATCGGGCGAGTGCGTGCGCTGTAGAAGGGCGGGTTCACTTTTTCCATTCAGAACATAAAACCACTTATTTAAAGTGCACTAAAAATGTTGCTTGAGCAGAAGTTTCTTAACCACCGGCACATTCCGACATAAGAGGTGACACGTAAGCCAGCAAAGTGGCAAGGGATGGTAAACACTTTCGGTAGTACCAGAGGCATTCTGTAAAATAGTAAAGAGAACATGGAGTACACCACGAGTACTCATTTCGATGGTATTCGTTTGATTAATTCAAAATATGTTTTGTAATCCATTCGATTTTATATTCGATCGCCTGAAATGAGTTTCAGTCAGTGAACAAGTTAAAAATATCTGTAAAAGTAAGGATCAGTAACTTAAAGAAATTCTCATACTTCCAGATTCTTCTACTTGGCAATTTCATCTATGTAAATGGTTTTCGTACAATCGTACAATAGTAATAAAACAATTTTGTTTGAAAGAGACCAAAGTTTATGCTGCTAAATTTTGTTAAGAATGAGCAAAACATTGAGGTATTATGTTACATTTTCAAATTTCACTTATTAATAAAAAAAGGTATTTACATAATTAATCTAAAAAGACATTTTGTGAAGGTTACATTTTTAGTTTTTTAGTCAATTTATAAATGACATTGAATGTCCGAATTTTAGTTATTAATAAATTTTATTGCCCTATATGACATATGGTTGGTTGGTTGAGGTGGCTGACTCACAGTCCCCCTGCAAGTCACAATTAGCGCATAGACGCCGTTTTGGTACCACATGCTCACCGAAAACTAAAACCTTGTTAGTTGTATAACTAAATCCACCTGGTAGAATTTAGGTATCCAAGAAGATTCCCCAGACTAACTGTCGAGCAGTCGGTCAAACAAGTGAAGAAATGTTTCTCCATAAACTTAAATCTTGCCCTTGCCAGAGCTGGGCAGTGACAGAGGAAGTGATTTGGTGTTTCTTTCTCTTCTAAGTTCCCACAGCTCCTGCAATGGGTATTGAGGGGATGTTTAGCCTTTCCGCATGTGGACTTATAGTCCAGTGGCCTGTGATGATCGCCGTAAGCCTAGCGACGTCCGTTCGTGGTTTGTTAATAAGCTCGCGAGATCTCGGCTCGTTGTAGGAGGGCCACATCTCGCGCGAGGTACGGCAGGAAGACAGCGACTTCCACCTCCGATTGGCAAGGCTGAGATAGTGTAGATAGCAGCCCCTCCTGACGACTCCCAAAGGCGTCGGAACCGAGACAGCCAGTGATGCGTCAAGCGAGGCCCCCAAGCGCGCCAATTCGTCCGCTCTCTCATTCCCTTCAATGTTTCTATGGCCGGGAACCCAGATGAGGGTGATATCAGCGCAGCGACTCAGCGCGCCCAGAGCTGTCCTACACTCCTCGACCAACCTTGACTGGACCGTGGTAGAATGTAGAGCCTTTATTGCTGCCTGACTGTCAATGAATATTGCAACCTTACACCTATCAATGATGTGTCTCTCTACCAGTCGACAGGCCTCCCTGACCGCCAAGACTTCTGCCTGAAAGGCCGAGGCATCATTGGGTAGACGTATGGCTTCATTTATCCCCACGTGCTGTGAGTATACCCCCGCACCCACCCCGCACGCCATTTTGGATCCATCCGTAAAGATGTGTATGTCGTATTCGTTGAAAAGGCTGGTTCTTTCCCAGTCAGCCCTCGTAGGGAATTTCGTACCGAAATCCGTTTGAAAGCTTAGATACGGCACGATATAGTCGGTCATCCCACTAACCTTAATGTTTGGTAGTGTGCTTAGCACTTTGCTGTGCCCATAACTACGTTCCGCCCAACAGCCAATTGCCTTTAGCCTTGCTGCGGAGTTGAGGGTGATATACATTATATGTAAGTCGATGGGGAGGAAGTGTAAGAGCACGTTCAGGGCGTCCGTGGGGCATGTGCGTAGTGCCCCCGTGATGCCAACACATGCTGATCGCTGAACCCTGCTGAGCTTCTGGACCAAATAACTCTTGCTTAGAGCTGGCCACCAAACCATATAGTAACATACACATTTTTTTGAATTTATCTTTAATGTTTTATTTATAATCAAATTACAAATAACGATTAAAGCCCGCTTTTTAAATAAAAAATGTACACTAAGTTCTGAAAATGTTTTTCATTGGATATAAGGTTAATGATATATTGACTGCAAAGACTCGGCCAACTATCGCAAAATGGACATAATACACAGTGATGTAGTTAAGTGTTTGACTATGGGCAAGTACTGGTTTTTCGGAATGAAGTTGTGTCTTCTAACAATTTACGCCAGAATTTGTGTGGAATGTGTTTAAAAAACAATTCATAAATCAGTGACAAGAGTGATTTAATAACTAATTAAATTTCAATAATAAAAACTGGCAATTTTTTCAAATCGTGTTCTCATTTCCTAATAATCAAAGACAATAAAATCATTTAACAATAAGTCAGTAATTATAAATTATATCTTCTTTCTGCAGAAAAGAATCGATATCGATATCAGAAAGATTCGAAAAACATATCAAACAATCGATCAGAGGCAGTCAGTTGTAAGAACAATTTTAATTCCAACGGTCCTATTGGCAACTTCGGGCATGAAATTATTTAAATCAAAGAGGAGGAAATATTCACACCACTTTCCGTAACCCAGATACTTACAGCATTGATAAATGTTGTGTCCATATTCCATCTTTTCGTCTGCCAACCAACACAGTTGAATCGCATTCATAGAGACAACCCCTGAGTGCCATGCAAGGGGCCACACATTAAATTATCGACATTATGTATCAAAAGTCCTTATATGGAAACAGTGATCTCACCACTCGCTGTGTTTGAACAATCTTTTGAAATTAAGTGGTTTACACGCGCTCGTATTGTGTTTCAGACATTCAACATTGTTTGTTGCAAGACAAAATATTTATACGTGTTTTCCAGCAACGTTGCCGCTTCCCACTTATGGTTGTCGCTGACAAATTCGAGCACATGCATGCGACACTTGGAATAGCTACTTCACCTCTGTTTGCATATATCTTCGCAGCGACTGAGCATACTTTAGCGCTGAAATCAATCCTCGCACGGAAAATGAAATGTTTTGAATGCATTCACAGTTGCTATGAAATTACCAAGTCTAATATGTATGTATAGTTACGACAGCAACAACTGCACTGCTGAAACAAAAAACCACGCACAAAAACTATGGTAGAGCGGCAAAAGTGATGCGGCACATCTGCTCGCCGCGCCTACCCCAAACATTCACATTGGCGGCAAGGATTCGTGCGCGTTCGCTTCGCGTTCGCTTCGCGTACAATCCAAGCAGATAGCTAACAATTTTTCATTGTTTGAATTTTCTCGTGACTTTTCCCGGGGTCGTTTCGTTGAGTTAAAGACTTTAGAGTTAATGGTTTTCCGCTTTTTTGTTCTTGCGTTTTGTTGTAGTCTGTACGCCACTGCACACACGTCGACTGCTGGTCGGGGCCCATGTTTGGGAAATAAGTTGTTAATTATATCAACAAGCGTTTTTCAGCCTCATTTAACAAAACGATCCTACAGTCGCGGGCACGGGGGACTCAGTGCTGAGTTGGAGTGGCAAGGGGTGAAGAGCGCAGCGTGACATGTGTGCACACAATGCGCAGAGTGCTAGGAAATTAGAAAAATATCAAATTTCGTTGAGGCTTTGCGTTTATTGTTTTCCATACGAATTGCTTTGGCTACATTGCGGTATTAATACGAAATAAATCAGTGTGATGAATGGGTTAAATAACGGAAATCCAGGATTTGGATGTATTTTTCACACTTTGTGCGTTTTGTGTGCAAAGCTTTTTTATTTGAATGATTTTTACACACAACTGTGCATGAAGAAGCAGCAATTGTTGTTGTTGTAGTTGTTAGAGCGAGTTTGGCGATTGGTCACTGCTCCAAGCTGCGCGCCGTTCTCAAGGACTTTGGTCAGTTTTGGCGGTTTCTGGCGTTCGCACTTTCTCATCAATGAAATTGCAAAGTCAGCGTGAGTTGCCCAGTGTCCGAACACGAAATCATCGCCCGGCTCCACGTTTATGTTTCACCTCGGCGCAGAGGCTGCGGCTGCCGACCTGGCCTCGCGACGATCGCTTACGTTCGCTTGGCTCCGGATGCAAAACAAAGCCACGCAAGCAGGCGGACACAACTGCAGTGTTGTTGCTGCTCGGTTGCGCAGCTAGAATGTATTAATTTTTAATTACTTTCGCATTTGCGGCCGGCCACATGTCGCTTAATTAATTACCATTCGATGCAATTGAACCGGAAACCTGCTGGGCAACTGGCTCGGCCGACGTTCGTTGATTTGGCGCGGCCAAGCGGCCTTGCGCCAGCGCTCAGCTCCCGCTGGCACGAGTCCAGCACAGGACCGCTGTGCCGACTATGCATCGCTTGGCAGACTTCCCTGCAGCGTCCGACGAATTTGCCAGCCCGCACATTCGGCTGCAACGTGCTGCACCATTTGCATCAGTTGCGCACTCTTACGGTGGAAGACAGGTCGCCGCATGCAAACTGGCCGGGCCGATGTTCGTCGAGACTAAATGTGAGTTTCGTACGCGGGCCGCTGGGGCACGAATACACACAACCAGCTAATTGGATGCAAACGTCTCGGAAGAATGTTGCGGTCGCAATTGCGACTCAAACGATGTGCTGGCTGGCGTTTTTGTGGCCGTAATTGAGTTGTGCCAATATTTCAACTGGGACCGATCCAAGCAATTCATTAGACAATTTTTTGTTGTCGTCGCCGGTATACGAGGAGATTTAAGGCGCACGTTTTCGGTGCGACGGCGAAGCAAACCGGAAATGGTACAACAACCGCATACGAAATATCGTTGTCATCAATGTAATTTGTTGTAATTTTTTAAAATTCAAACAGCTTACTTAAAAAAAATAAATTAAAATAAACAATAATGTTTTATTATTGAAGTGGATGCAGATTTCAAGCTTCTTCACTGCATCATTTACAATTTCAAGGTTAAAAATTTATTACATGTAAACTGTAGAAATATAAATAAAAATAATAGTACAAAATAATAATTCCTTAGACCCTAAATACGAGTACGCTTTACTTTTATGGTTTAGCTTACGTGTAGATTCTGTGGTGGTAATTACCACAACTTTAGTTCTTTTACTGAACTGGAAACAGGTTAAAAGGTGAAATGAAAATATTTGCTGAAAATACGATTCAAACAATGGTAACTGCTTGGAAACACACGTGGAACACCGGTGGTGCTAACGGGCCATTGGCTGATGGGGGAAAACACTTTCCGGCCGAAATCCCCTTCAACAGGCACCAGAGGCGCAACATTCATTTTATTTCGGGAGCTCTTGCTTACAACTTTTGAGCCCAATTTCATTTGAAACCATATTTTATACCATAAATGTTTGTATGTGGTGGATTTGAATCCCCCTGTTTGCGCCACTGTCGCAGTTTGTGGGATGAAAAGCAGATGGAGAACACACACACTTCTGAGACACCGTCAGAACTGAGGACCATCTCCACAATAGAGCTGAGTGCTTAAGCTGCTCTGTTTTTCGTACATCACAACGTTCATTTAAACTCGAGTTTAACACCAAAATTAGTTTGTGGCACAAAAGGGCACAGTTTGCTGCCCGTTTGCCAAGTTTATGGTTGGAAGATCGGACCTACTGGTTGAGAATATGTCGGACGTCGGTTTACGTTTTTTAACATCTTATCCTACTGTCTTGAAATACCGATGAGAAACTTCTCATTTGAAATCATTTTCAAGCTACTTTTGAAATTACCATTCTTGAAGTTTCAACGGAGTGCCTTCTGAAATAAACAAGTTGTGGACATTTTATCTGAAAGAGAACTCGACAAATCGTTGTGTGACGCTTTCATATTGAACAAACGCTTAGAAAAACGTTTAGATACTCTGACCTGTTTGTATGCATATCGCTGATTAGGCATTAACCCTTAAATGGCGTTATCACAAATCACGCATAAACAAAATCCCACCCGGCCAAATGGGCGGTCAGCGTTGCCTACTAACTTGTCGTCAATGGGTGAAAAAACACAAACAAATAAACGAACAAATGGACAAACGTAATGGAGATAACGCCAAACAAAGCAGCGTTGACGCACTTTACGATCTTCACGGCCATGACGCACGATCAACTCGGCGCGGCCAGCCGCATAACTTGCCCGGCAGTCATTGGGCAGCGTCTTCGACTTGCACATTACATAGTGGCAGTTCTGCACTGCACTCACAACTGCCAGTTGCAGCCTAATGGAGTAGAAAAATGTTGCAGGCATTACGTGTGGTGCTGGGCGCAGCAGCCACAGCCGGCGCAACACGCAACGTGCAACGTCTCACAAAACGCTGCTGCTGTCTACTGCACGGCGTGGCGGCCGGTCGTGGTTGTCGCCACTTTGCGCCTTCAATTCGTCACACTGTGTGCTCCTGCGCGCGTCCGTGCAACACGCGAGTGCGCTGGTGTGCGTGGCATGCGCGACGCAGTGTGTGCACGGCGTTCGGTGGAAAGTGTAGTTAATTTCATTTTTATGAACCCACATAAAATCATAAATTATAATAGAAACGCACCAGCCAGCGCCGCAGCGCCTGTCAACACCGCTACACGCCGCAGGGCTGTTGCAGTGCGCATCTAGGCGCGCTCGCGCGTTGGCATCGGTGCTTTATGACTGTCGGAACACATTAAACGCATTTGGTTGCTCACTTCTTACAAAAGTCAAAAGTGGAGCAAATTGTTCCAATTTGCGGCCGCGCATAAACGCTCTGCCGCCACGTAGGCTTCCGCCCGTCTGGCGTTTGGCCGTGCCGACTGTCGTTTGAGCCGTGTGCCGTGTGCGACGTGCGGCAATTCTTCTCGTGCCATTTAGCGCGCTGCCGCTTCTTTTATGTCTGCGCGGACGCATCACCGGCACCAGCACCGCCGCAGTCTCCTTCGTGGCCGCACTGCTATGGGCGTTGCTGGCGGGCGTGTTCGAGTTCTGCCTATTTTCGTTTGAATTCCATTCACGCCGCACTTCCCACATTGCCCGTTTTCAATGGAAATTTATTTGCGTGTGCGGTGATCTGTTCAAAGAGTTCAATGCGTTTCGGCGTTAGCGTGTCGCTGACTAATTGAAACTTTCGAATGGCCTTTCATTGCGCCTTTGGTGTTTGACGAAAGGAATTTTTTAATTAATTTGTAATGTGCCGAAGAGTGTGTAAAACGAATTCGGTGCTGTGAACTGCGGCGGTTGGACTCCTCGCATTTGAATGTGTCACATCTGACATTGTAGGCACCAAAAACACTGTCAGAACATTGATTTGATAGAATACTCCGAGTTCTAGAACAGCAAGACGTAGGTTTAAATGCTTGAACTTGATGAGCTAAGATTTTGACCTACTAGTCAGAATCGGCACCAAAAAGGATTCTTTCAAAGTCTGCTCGAAGCAGGCAACGACTAATTTCTAGGAGATTTCTTGTTTCTTCATATCAAAAACTGTTGCCGGAAGCTCAAATTAGATTCCCCATAATTCATAGGGATCTGTAGAAATTACAAGTTTTCGATCTAAGCAGTCTGTATTTATATCAATAGTTTTCGTCTAAACCAAATAAAGAAATCGAGGAGACGAAGAAATCTCTTTAAAATCGTTTCAATTCTTACTCTCTTAAATCGTATGTTGAAATTGTTAAAGGTTATATAAATAAATGTCTCATGAAATGAATCAAAACTTGCTATTCGAAAAGTAAGCGGAAACAAAGAAAAATAACTATTCTAAAATAAAACCAATTTTTTCAACTACATTCGAAATATTTGCTGGTTGACTAACTAGGCCTGCCTTAAGCACCAAGTGAGATGTTCGTTCAAAAACTTATTCACCCTTAAAAAAGATATTCTGGAATCATAGTTCGCGAGCAGGACACAAACTGAGGCAAAATTAATCATGAATTGAAAACGTTATTGAATTTTTTCTATGCATACTTTCCGTGCTTGTAAGCAAAATACAAAATAGACATATCAGGCATATCACTTCCCCAACGAAGATATTATTTTTTAAGTGATAATTTTTTGGAATATCCTAACATGTTCGCTAGTTATGCCAGATTCCCGAAACAGACCACTTAATCGGGCCTCTTTTCATTTCCTATATGAAAAGAATTAGTCGTCCCAAAGTCTGCCATAGTCATAGACCTCCCGCCTGGTAACTAAGTTAATATATTTAAAATATCCTTCGTAAGAAACCCCGGTAAACATTGCTTCTAGAATGTCGACATGGTATTTTGTCGATTCACGAAATGCTATCCGAGTAGAATAGATATGGGATTTATTCTCATACAACATTAATTACAATTATATCTTCCAAATGAAAAGTATGTATAAAGTTTTAAGGGTAAAGGGAACTTTACATTTGTAAGCGCGGCCCAAGAGGATTTCTCTCAGGAACGTTGGAAATTACTTTACAGATCATTTTCATGCACTACGTATATGAAAAAGTATGCAATTTGTTGTTCGGGATTACCAGAAGAAATTATACAACCATATATTTATGTCCGTCCTTCTTTTCACGCTCCAATTGGCTGGGTCGAACAATAACTTTCGGGGGAATCGAATCGCATAAATTAACTTTGATACAAACTTCAGTGGGTCATTTATTGTAACTTTTGACTAGGGTTACCAAAAAATAATGTTGCCGGAGCTACTCAGGTATACACATATATATTTATATATGTACATGTGAGTTCTTTTTTGAGCCAGGTATTTTTGTTTGTTACAATTCGACTGCAGACCGGCCGAGACCAACAAGAACACTATTACTTGTTATATTGAATTGTCACAGTTGTTGGATCTAAATCGGAAGCCACTGTGGTAGTTGGCTATTACGATTTGATGGTTTTATTTGTTTCGATTTGCTGGTTAATTGATTTAATTTGCGTTCGCCGTTGACATTTCACCTCAGACGCTTTCACTATGAGGCAATCAAAATATCAAAAACACTTCGACTGGAACCGGCGTTTCGTGAATTTCAGGCATTTCAACTGAATGCGTTTCTATTGTTGGTAATAAATCAAGTGAGCTTCCCGAAACAAACGTTCGTACTTTTGCTAACCCTTTGCGCGCCCGTTGGCGGCATGTTGTCAAAGGCGCACGACGAAGCAGGCAGGCAGGACCTCCACACGAAACAGCCGGCAGGCAGCGCATAGCGCACGTGCCGAGCTGTCAAAAATCAAGCACGACTGCCGTACTGTGCAGCGAAATAAAAACGGGGCGAAGAAAAAAATGGGGAAACGGGATTTTAAATGACATTTACATGAATATTTAATTTACATCCTTTAATCATGCCAATGCGACAGCAGACAGTCAGACGCGCCGGTGCTCGGGTTGTCAACACGTTGCGATGACAAGTCGGAACCTTTGCCGCCCGCCCTTTATGAAAATATCACAGGCACATCGAAGCGAACAGGAATGTCAAATACGGGCAGTTGAATTTATGGCCCAACACGGACGTGATTTGCTGACAAACCGGCACTGGCGCTGGCGCTGGCAATGGCAGTGGCGACAATGACGGTGGCGGTAACGATGATCATTTCTGGCAACACCCCCGCAGAAGGGGTTATCGCCGCGGCGCATCATGGGGATCGCCGAGGGTCTGCCTGTGCATAAATTTGCACTATTTGTTGGGTGGAGGGGGCATCTCCCCGGTGACGTTTCACAACTGTATGACGCATTTTTGACAGCGCCAAACAGCATGTCAACTAAACAAAATCAACCATACAAAAAGCTGATTTTTTACCACTGCCTTTTCTTTTCTTTTGTTATTTTGTTGGTTGGTGGTTGAGGGGTTTTCGGTTGTGACGAACAAGGCATAAAAACATCCGAAAAAGCACACCTTTTTATTGTTGCTATGGTTGTGTTGTTGGCCTTTTGGAATTTGTTGTTGGTTTGCTTTGTCGTGACATTCTTCGATTTGAATACGAAATGAGCGTTCCGAGGCGCAAATGACCAATTGCCGCGTCAGATTCAACAGGGCACCGTTCGTGCGGCTCATTGTGCGTCTCGGTCGGGCTTACCTTTTCGTAACCGTCTGTTGTTATGGCTATTGTTGTTGTTGTTGTCGCTGTTTGGAGAATGGCACCTGACGTTAAACTGCGGTTAAATGTGCCATAATGATGCCGTTTACTGCGGTGAGAGTTGATTTTTATGAGTGTATCAATTTTTGTTATGTTTCACGTTTTTGTGGAACCTTCTGGGATCACGTCGGGCTTACGGTCATTTCTTTGTGCCGTACATATTGTTGTGTTTTTTCAATGTGGCTGTGCATGTGTGAATTTGTGTGTGCCGTATGTCACGTGTCCCAATTCGGTGATGAATCAGTGAGGAAAACATTTTTTTGGCGCATTTGTTGCATTTCACAATAACAAATTACGGCTTTAATTTTCTATTTCAATTTCACACACACATACACATATATCTCACAAGTGCTATGAATTGTGGGTGACACCACTCGGGTAAAGATTTCGTCGCAATTGAGTTAAAATTAAAATTTAAAAATTTGTATTACACAGGGCAACAAATTTCTTAGTGGTCGCGGATTTCGAATCTGCAAACCGTTTTAAAACTTAGTTTGCGTTTTCGCAAAAACTGGGCGCTTTGGTTTTTCTTTGACTTTTTCATTTTTTCGATCTTAATTCCTAAACCAATAAACCTCTTTTTCGATGTAATTTGCTTTTGTAAGTTTTAAAACTTCGAGGTATTTGGACACACCAAGTAATACATCACAGCCGCAGGGAAAAAATACCACAAAAGTAATTTATTTAAAAAATTTAAATAACACAGTGCAACAGCTTTTTCTGACCTGGACCCGGCCACCACTGGTCGGTAGTACTGGTATAACAAAAGCCTATCTGGGTTTTGCAAAGTTAGTTGCCTTTTAAAAGTTACAATCGTCTAAAGTTTGTATGCGTTAGTGTGTATTCGAAATCAGATTTTCCTTTATAAGTCGTAAGATATTCAAAATTGTTGACTGCTGTCCTTAGCAAATTTGCAGCTAATGTTGCGAATGACAAATTCTGTGAACATTTTATAGCCAAATAATTGTATCTTACCGGAATTTCGGCGGTCAATGTTAAAAAATTAATCTGTTTTAGGTATTTTGGGCTATAACCAGTAAAGTATTTGAAATTTTTTAGTGCATTGCAGTCTGATTAAAAAGAAAATTTTTTAATTATTAAAACTAGGATTATTTCATAGAACCCCAACTTTTCACGGTATGACGATCTATATTTTCGTGAAAAAAATGTAAAAATACTGTTTGCGTTTTGTACGACTTCGCACTGAGTGTTCCGTCAGATAAATTTTGCATTGTTCCTGTAATCGCGTTTCAAGCAAGTGAAAACACACCGAAACCTTATATACGGAAACTTTAAAAATGGGAATTTGCCAGGAAGAATTTAACAAAACCTTTAACAAAATATGCCTGAGTGAGACCATTTACCAAAGATTTTATAGAAGCATATAAATTGTACTTTAACCAAAAAATAATTTCAGATGTTACATGGGCTCCTAAAAATTTGTGCAAGATATGTAACCCCAAATTTTTGGGATGGATATTTAGTCCAGGAAATCATCAACCAGAAAATTGTTATGTGAAATTGTCTGGAATGTTATGCGTCAATAGTGAGGTTGGAATGAACAAAAAGAATATAAAACAAACGATTTATATTGGAGTTCCAAATGTTCAGCTACCATTACCACACTCTGATAGCATCCCAGCACCAACATGCCCAAGCCCTGACCATGTGACGGATGTACACGAAGGGAAAGTACGACGGCAGTCACCGAATATCAACATCGGGCCATTCATTAAAAAAAACAGAGGAGAAACTAAATCAAGTTGTGGTCAAGTTAAAGCGGTCGCAGTGAAAATCTGAAATCCTGTCATCATTTTTTGAATTCAAACAATTTGTTGGCACCAGGAACGAAAGTGACAGCGTATCGAAATCGCAAAGCATATATGCAAAGATTTTTCGCTGTCAATGATGAAAAACCATTTGCATATTGCAATGATATCGAGAACTTAATGCAAGTACACCAATACCTCACTTTGCGTCGTGGTTACGTTCCAAAAAAACACGACGTAAATTAAAACGACGCAAAGTGAATGATGATTTTCTATAGCAAACCATGTAACGATCGAAGATAGGTTCCAGGGTTACGAAAATGCTACTTTTGAAAAAGAAAATTTAACAAAGTAAACATTTAAAAAACAAAAATAATATAACTCTGCCAATAAATAAATTGGAAAAATATTTACCTTTTTTGTAACCAGAAACAACCCGTAAATATGTATAAAAATGTATTATTCTCTTTTCAAAAAAAGCACAACACATTAATTGAAACGTTACAAAAAGCACAGCCCACTAATTGAAACTGAATTCTAAAATTAGCAAAACAAAGTGAAAATAAAATTGTATTAAAATTGCGTTGATTTTCAGTTAGAAAGGGAATCCCGAGCTTTGATGGCATGGCGCAATTAGAAACATAAGTCGTGCCATCTTTTAGAAAAAAAAGAAATACTCGAACCCAAAACAACGCAACTTCGAAAATCTAACGACGCACAGTGAAAATTAGTGCTAATTCAGCAGCGACGCAACTTCGAAAAAACGCAAAACGAAACGACGCAAAGCGAGGTATTGGTGTAATGGATATTACTTATAAAAAAGACGATTGGCGTTTGTTCCGAGGCAACTCTAAGTATAACTATATAAATGTAACCATGATACAAGAATATAAGGTACAGCCAATGCTTCTTCTCAGCCGCTTTCTTCTTTGAAAATGTGCTACCGTACTGTTGTTAGAAAATCCCTTGAACATTTTTTTATCAAAAATTTTATAAAGATGATAGAGTTACGTCAACAAAATTGAAATGTATTTTGTTTAGGTTTTTTGGGTTTAGATTGTCAAAATGTGAAGATGTATTTGTAGAAATTGATTCACAGAAACAAAACCAAATTGTTGTATCTGTTTTTAAGCTTCGTTTTTTTTAAACTTCAAATGTAAACAAAGCAATTTGGCAATCTAGACCTTTTTTATAAATCAGCTGATTCGAAGAAGTCAAAGCAAATTAACAATTTGAGAAAACCGCAGCGTAGGTGGTTGAGAAATTTTATAATAATTAATATAAAATACAATATGAGTTGCTGCTTTAACGGTTGTCACAATACCCGTACTATTTGCCATAATAGTGCTGTAACGTTTTTCTGTTTCCCCACAATACCTTTCATGCGTGAACGGTGGATTTATGCGTGCGGTGTGAACCTCAAAGACCTGCCCAAGGAACCATTTGTTTTCTCCATCCATTTCTCCAAAGAATAAATCTCTTCTGGAAATGGAAGGAGACAACTAAATGCAAACGCTGTCCCGAAGCCGTAAGTACTTGATAGTTTACCATTCTACTAGGTAGTTTTCTTCGATAATCTCTAAAAAAATGTATTATTCTCTGTTTCTTCGTTGTTGTAACAATATATTTTTGTATCTAGGACGGATTAAACCCATACGCTGCATTCAAGCTAATGCGCAGTCGACTAATGACGATGTACTTGGCATTGCTGCTCCGGACTCAGATCAAGTTCTGAGCCAGAGCATCTTGACAGATGTTTTTGACAACGTTGATATTTCGACAGAAGAGCAGCTTGAGGTAAATTCATTCGTTTTCTATTTCTTCTTTAACTCACTAAATAATCCTTTACAGTTCGAATATCAGCAAGAACATGGCACCTTAATGGAGGAAGTAACCCCATTAAGCGATGTCGAATTCGACGGCCTCGAAAATTTCGCAGGGTACATCGTTACCAAAATGAAACTTGGAAACTACGGGTTTCGGACGGCGTCTGGCGGCGATGAAAGTTACACATATGTTAATCTCCTTTCAGAGGGGGGGGATTACATAAGCCAACATCCGAATTCCTCCAAATTTTACAAATTCTAATTACAATTTTCACCAACATTAACGGTGATAGTTTGGTGGAAACACTGAACTACATAGAAAACTTATTAGCTAACAGTCAAAATTGCACGGTATTAGAGCAACGTGTTGCGAAACGTTTCTTTTTAGGCCGAACATTTTTTAGGATACGGTTTTTGAACAGGTTTTTAAAAACAAAAAAAATAATGAATATTAATAAGAAATTAAAAAAAAACAATTACATAAAAATTTACATTTGTACCATTGATTGCGTCGTTTCTTGTCTAACAGTTAATAATATTACTAAACAAAATTAATTAGTCACAGTGAAATGTCTATTCCGCGTTTATTTAAAAAAATTTATTTATTTTATCTAAAAATCATTACAACCTTAAAAAGCCCTAATTTAGTATTACAACGAAGTGGCATCAAGACTCAAGCTTTTGACAAATACGAAAAACGTCAATAAGCACGTTTAGTGTCAACAAATTTGACAGCGGTTCTACCTTATATTTTTGTATCATTAATTTAACTATAACGAAAATCAGTGACGTATTTGCTGCGATTTAAAAGTGGTGGTAGTACTCTGTGGCATGCAAGAAGGTTATGTTATAAATATCTGCTCATTATGTGACTTGAATACCCGATACGTTGGCGATCAATACGCTAAGCATTACTTGTAACTCTAAATTATAGCGAATTCAGAAAAGCATATTTTATGCGCGAAACACTTGTAGCGTTCGAAAAAATTTTCTCATTTGAAAAAATTACCTGAGAAGAAAGCGGTGATAAAATTACACGAAATTAAAAACATGTTTCTGCATTACGCACGTTTGTCCAGGTACGAGCGAAGTTTCTTCATGCAAATCCCAGACAAGCGTCGATATGATGTTTGGTCAGTCTTGGCGTGCTCTTCATTTTTGAAGGTGTGGGCATCTTTGAAGTGCTCGAGAAACCGTAGGCAGCGTTGAATTTCAATTCATTACGCAACTGTCTTAAGCTTTTGGTAGAATTGCTTACAGCTCTGAAAATTTGACCCTCCTCTCGTGGTAATAATTTTTTTCGGGCCATCCGTATTATTTGTGCCATAACTATCGGGATTTTTCAAAAAAATTGCGATTGTCACGTGATAACGCCCCAATTTGCGTCCAATTTCGCGTAAGGATAGTCCAAATTCACGAAAGACCTTAATTTTTAATTTAATTTCCTCGACCGACATTTCGCGTAACAAATTAATAAATGTAATTAACAGCATTACGATGTCGAAAAAATTGTTGTGACAGCAAGAAAAATGAGTATTTGATTAGTGGTGATATATGTAGTTATGAAACAGTAAAAATAACAAACAATACATAATTGGCAACTTTTTGCAAGTGTTTCCTTTTGCAAAAGAGTTACAAAAATAAGATGGTGATATAGTTATGAAATGGACTGTGTATTTATGAGTAAATATAAATTCTTTTCGCAAATCTTTTCTTTTTTTAACTTTTCGAACGTACACCAAATAACAAAACAAAACTGGAAAACTAAAAAAATGTTGCCAACCCAGTAATTTTTGGAAAGTGTTGCCTACTTTTAAATAAGTGCGCAAATTACCAATAAATCGGATATTTTCCAGTACACTGAAAAATTGTGTCGAACGCAAGTACTTGCTTGTTTTTCAAATTGTATCGATGCCAAAAGTACTCACATATCGAGGAAAAGCATCAATTTAACTTGTATCGTCCCTGCAAGAGCAAAGTAGTCAGTTGGCAAAAGTAACACTAGAAGTACCGGGCTTGGCTTCATACCTACTTATACCGTGAACGGTCAAATGACGGTCTTCAGAGTTCTTAACGAAATCGTTTGAATTTGAAGAAATGTTTCATTGTAAGCAGGTACTTGTAAAATTTGTACCGTCTTCCAGTTTTTTTTAATGTTTTAATTTTATTTCCATGGCTACGTAGTTAACCGTCATTTGACCGCTCATGGTAGTAGTAGGTAAAATCGATGATAAAAAGAAAACAGATCGGCGCAGTGATTGCAAAATTTTAGAATATTGAGCTAAGTGCAAAATATTAAAAGTCAAGGAGAACTAGATTCGTAACTTAAACCGTTTTCGAGCTACGGTTAATAAAAAAAAATCATGCATGGCTACACAGTTCACGAGCGCATGCGCCGTAATCGTTGCATTGTTCGTACAAACGACAAGTCGCCAGTGGCGCCTGCGCGATGAATAAGCCTAGGCGTATACGGAGACGCAGGCCGCGCAACACAGCACAAAGCAGCGCAGCGAAAATTAAACTTTGTGAGGCAGAAAATATGTGAACTGCGTATACGAATCTCGTAAAACCAGCACACGTGTTCCGTATTCATTCCATAAACCCAGCAATACGAGTTATTTGTCTGAATTAGACTTTGAAATAGAACCTATATAATATAATATGGGTGTAATATCGGCTGTTCACGCACTTTTTCAATTAGTTCTTCAATTTTTGCAAGCTAACCTGTCGGCTGCGCGTAGGAAACTGTATTTCAACTACAACGCGACGCAGTTGTGCGCAGGCACGTCTCTCCGCCGCACGCGGCTATGTCGCTTTATACGCCGTTATACGGTACTGCGTTATTTACAAAAAACTAAACTGCGTTGAGTTGTGCTGCGTGTGCGGCCTGCGTCTCCGTATACGCCTAGGCTGAGGGTTGCCTATTGTTTGAAAATTTATATTTTCTGGGTTCGCGTATGCGATTCTTAGAATTTGTTAGTGAATCCAATGGGTTGGCAACATTGCTAACTGAAAAGGACGCCATATCGTGTTTATTCGTCGAAGCCTGCGCGTGAAAAAGTATAAATAAATGCGTAGTATAAAGAGGTGTGTAAAAAAAATTATTTAATTAGTAAAACTAAATGCCTCAAAATCAAAAAAACATTCGCCGCAAAATAAAAAAAAACACAGAGAGACAAATCGGCTTGGAAGTGAAAATGCGGCTGAAGGCACGAATGAAGACGTGCAAACGTCTAAACGTGAATTTACATATCGCTCCTTCGCTGCAAGAACGGCATAACTCAAAACTACATCATTCCGAGAAAATTCAATTTTAAAGTTTACCATTACAGGCAGTTCAAGGTATCACAAAATTTTTCATGTCGTCTTGTGAGCAAAGTATTGAATATTTTACAAAGTGGTTTTGACAGATAAAAGATCATATGCAGATACACACAGGGTTGCCATAAACTGAAAAACAAATTTTTTTTTAGTTATGACGTTCTTGCAGCGAAGGAGCGATATTTAATATCTTAGTGCCTTATGGTATAAACAGAATCAAATCGTCGGACGAATTTGCGCAACGAAAAAAGACGTCGCTATGCCAGTCGTCGTGAAAATACGCACAGTGAAATAGAATGGGTGCGAAATTCGCATCAGCTGTTTACAAAAATTATTCCTGCAAACACACAACTCGCTCCTTCGCTGCAAGAACGTCATAACTCAAAAAAAAAATTTTTTCAGTTTATGGCAACCCTGTGTGTATCTGCATATGATCTTTTATCTGTCAAAACCACTTTGTAAAATATTCAATACTTTACTCACAAGAAGACATGAAACATTTTTTGATACCTTGAACCGCCTTGAAATGGTAAACTTTAAACTGAATTTTCTCGGAATGATGTAGTTTTGAGTTATGACGTTCTTGCAGCGAAGGAGCGAACTGTCTTTTATTTTGAGTGAATAAAAAGAAGAACATGAATCCGAAAATTTACTGCGTTGTAAAAATATTAAAAATCATAAGTATAATAATATAATGATGAGGCAACTTCAACGAAGAAGATAGTGGGTGATGGCCAGTAAATTTTACCAGGAAACAATTGGTTTCCACACCGCTTGCTTTTCGCAGTTGAAGTCTAGTGACACCGATCATTTTTTCACCGCAACAAGGATGACTGTCGCGAAATTCGACGCCCTCCTATGCCTTCTGCGGGAGAAGTTTAAAATAACTTGAACTCAGCTCAATGATTACACTGTGCGTTAAATTTGCCCTCAAAAATTTAGACATGGGGGGGACCTACTGGGTGAGTTTCCTATAGGTATACTGAGTTGAGATCAACCAGCCGTTTGGTAAGATTGGCTCTAGTTTATGAGAAATCCGGCTTTGAAGTTTGCTCATGTTAGTCCAGTTTGTCGCTTAAGTAGGTCCTAAATCGTTTCGAATATCGCTTTACTGTCTTCGGCAAGTTTGTAGATATTTTAACGACCAACAAATTTGCTTCAGACACCAATTCAAAAAAAATACATTCAAACTGTGTAATTGCGATATGTGAATTTTATTGCGCAGCGCAATGTGGCGTATGAGTGTCATTTAATTATAACACTCAGCGTGGCGTATGACACTCATACGCCACGTAGCACAAGTATAAGCCAATTTATTGATTATCCTAATGTGAAGAAAGTTTTTTAAAATATAATACAACTTTGTCATCCAGCGCTCCAGTCGAACGACTTTTTAGCATTGGAGGGGATGTTTTAACCCCAAAACGAAATAAACTTACCGATAGTCTCTTTGAAAAATTATTATTACTAAGATACAACAAAAATTTAATATAGTTATCTACTATGATCTCATAAACTGGTAACGTGTGATAAAATGACTATGTTACTTTTATATACGCTTTAGAATATTTTAAACATGGAATGTGAGTACAAAAAACGGTATATGTTTTAAAAATAACTAAACAAGATGCCTGAAGTTTTATAAAATATATATCAAATATATAAAAAAAATCTTCGTTTATTTTTTTTGGAAAAAATCTGTAGAAATCATGTATTTTTAAAATAATATATTACTTTTTGTGGTGCATTACTTGACATTTCCAGTAATAAGTAATGTAACGATATTACATTCAAATGTCAGTAATGTGTAATAATTAATATATTACTGTCAAAAGTAATAAGTCCCAACACTGATTATAACTACAAGAAAAATTTCAGCATTGTGCTCATGGCGATTCGGACTACACATTTTCTTTTGTAGATGTGGGAGCGCTCGGGAGTCAAAGTGATGGTGGTGTGTTCGCACGCAGTGCATTTGTGCTTCCACCAAATAACAATCTGCCTGGTAAGTGAACTTTTTAATCGTGCTGAATCACGTTGTAATGGATACATTTTACATATTGCAATCTAGGTACGGACCAAACGTTCCCATTTTTCTTCGTGCGAGATAAACGCCTTCCCGTTAAAGAAGGTGCTTGTCCGCCGAGAAGCAGCATTTTAACAACAAGCCATCCGCGGCATTTTAGCGAACAGGTGGAGAACCTCCACCTCCATTCACGCAGCTCCGAAAAACGTGGGCGAAATAGTGCTGGCAACGGTGGTTCTCCATAATTTCCTAATGTTGGATAGAACCACCGGTTACTTCAGCGATGAGCTGGTGGACCACATCGAGAATGGAGAGTTCGTACGAGGAACGTGGAGAGATGCTTCGGAGGTCTTGCAATCCTTGCACATATCGCAAGCGAATATATCGACTGCAGAGGCATTCGCAGCCAGGGACGAGCTCGCGCAACACACTTTCCGCTACGATTAAGATTTTACTCACCGACGTTCGTACAATGACGATTAATAACTTCGACAGACGCTTCGAGCTAATGGCTCAATCCGCCTCCCGACATAATACTTAACGATTGTCAGGGGGGAAATAAACCGACGTGAGATGTTTTTAGTGTGTTAAAGTCTCACACTGACAGGGAATAGGCTTTCGATGCTTTTCATCTCAAAAAAGTAAACGGTCATCACATCACAATCGAAATTGTTTTTATGTATAAAAGCTTTAGAATTTCACAACAAAAACGCAACAATATATTCACTATATTTATAAAATACTCTTCAAGTGTTAAGTTTTTTAAATAATAACAATAAAGAATAATAATAAGAAACATTGCATACAGCGACACTGGCAGGCAGTCGGACGGATGCAGTAGTGGTGGTGGTGGAGGCACTATTCCTTCCTGGCGATGTCATCCAACTCACTATATACCAAAGCCACTACCTTGCCATCGACACGTCTGACCTCGTCCTTGGTCAGATTACTAACTGCTATTCGCTTAGCCAAAGTAACAGAAAGCGAGGTAGTGGCGTCGGTGTCTTCGGGGTAGGTTCTTTTGCCGAGCTCCTTCAGGGAGCCCGCGCATTCGTGCATCAGCTCGCCGAAAGCTGTGGTGACGTCGGTATCGGCTTGCCTATTTGTTGGCTTCCTCACCCGTGAACCGGATGGGCCGACATCCGAGAAGACGCTGCGAGCATTGTCGTCTGGGGCATAGATGTTCATCTCGCGAACTGTCTTCTCGCGCACTTTCGTCAACGCTCGTTGTTGAGCAATCGAGCAACACCTCTGCCACAACCTCCTCGATGCTTCCCAAGGTGCTATAAGAAATTTGGAAGAGAAATGGAAATTAAGATCATTACAAACACCAGTGCAATGCGCAATACTTACGCCCTACTATCCCTGAAGTTATCCAGGAACGACAGGGTATTCAAGTACTTCCAGCGCTTTCCTGGGTTCGGTGCACCGCTGCCGGACGCTGCTAGGTTCTCGGCGCGCCTTCTCTTATACGTGTCGCGCAGACCTTGCCAACGTTTTCTGCACTCATCCTCTGCAGAACAATAATTATCCGATATACATATAATAAATCTAAAAACAATAAATTCTCACCCTCTTCCAAATCTCAGTCTTCTTGATAACATTTTTATAATTCGCTGACAATAGGTCGAAGAGGCACTCATTCTTCCTAACTTCCTTAATTAGCAGCTCCGTCTTGTCCATTTTCTAAAACATACGAAAGGGAAAAACAAAATTGATTATGTGGCACAATTTCTTATTAAAATTTGAAGCACTTACAACTTTTCAACCTCAAAGTAGCACAAATCAGAAAATGTTTACCGAATTTTTTGTTTAGTTATTTCTTATTTTCTGATTTCTTCGCACGACACTGCGATAAAATTAGAATTTGTTCTATCGTCGGATGACCGGTCGTCGGCCGAATATCGCAGTCGTCGTCGTTGTGGGCAATAACATGCACAACTGTGTGTCTTAATTTTCACAGCGTACGTTCGTTGCGTAAAATTCGTCCGACGATTTGATTCTGTTTATACTACCATTAACCCGGGATTGGTGTGGTGGGGTATACCATACCTTAAAGGTTGTATTTTTGTGAATAATACGGATATCAGTTTTTTGTGGGCACTATCGCTTCTAGTAGCTGTTTATAACAGTCCAACCATATACACATCCCGCTAAAGTTCATTGGGGTATGACATACCCCACCACACCAATAACGTAACTTTTCGTGTAAATGATTTTGAATCCAAATTGATATTTTCGATGGTCTAGTAGTCATCGATTTCTTCAAAAATTCACCGTACGGAAAAATAAGAGGCAAATACCAACTGCCCAACTGCTACGTGCAAGAAAAGCTCCCAGTTCATTATTCGCATTTCGTCGCCGTAGAAAACGAATGTCGTATGTTCCATTGAATTTAATAGCACATACGACAATCGTTTTCATCGTATCATATATTCCAAAAAATATCATTAATACACAAAAATATCATGATTCTGTAAATCCTTGAAATTAGACGAAACTGTACCAAAACGTCATCAGTACAGCACTCGATGTTCGGTTTGTCCGAGAGCAAAAACCTTATACGACTTGCGAAAAAAGCGCTAATTTTGAGACCCGGTAATTCGCTCCTCTTTCAGGGTAGCTACCAAAAATTTAAAGTCACATAACTATATGTATTTCATTTTTAAAACTGACTATGTTTTTTGGAAAATTATATACAGAAATGTTTTTAAACTCCATTATATGAAGTCAACTTATTGCTACGAGGAGGCATTTTGTGTTGGCCCACACTGTACTATGAATGCTGAATGCTTTTCCAAGCATACTTTTAGGCATGCACTTTCAAGTACGGCGAATTTGGTATAATTCGCTTGGTGTTATTCCGATATGGCAAGGATGGTTCGCGAACTATGCGAGAATGGTCGAGCGTGTTCCAATTGGAAGTTGCAAGAAACTTCGGCGCGATAAGAAAACTGGTATATAAGCAGCGGTGCGCGGCGCAACGAGTCGAGTCTTAGCTGAGCAAGCAAAGTAGAAACAAGTGTAAATACAAGCATAGTGTGAATCTGTAAATAAAGTGATTGCTGATTTTTGACTGCGTTTGCGCTGAGAAATTGAAGTTGTTTTATTTTCAAACACAATCGAAACGAACTTGGATTTTCGTAACATTTGGTGTCAGAAGTGGGATTGTGTTACTGAAAGTAAACAACGACAGAATTTATAAAACGCAGACATGGTTAAATTCGAGCTGCTGAAGGTGGACCAGCTGAAGAAGGAGCTGGCCGCCTGGAATTTGCCGACTGCTGGCGGAAAGGTGGAGTTGCAGCTGCGCTTGCGAGAGGCGTGTGAATCACGAGGCATCGATTGGGCTGCACACGAGTTCGGAACGAAGGAGCAAGAGGCGTCGGCCAAGGTAGAGGAATCGCCTGCTGGTGCTGCATCGCTGCAAAGTACGGCTGCCGCGGCTACGCCACTACAGGCATTAGACATGAGCCAGCTAATGGTTGCAATGAAAAGCATGTTCGAGACTTCCAATCGTGAAAATCGCGAAATGTCGGCGCAAATGGCAGCGAAACTGGAAACTACGAATCAGGAACTTTCGGCGCAAATGACAGCGAAACTGGAAACTACAAATCAGGAAATTTCGGCCAAAGTCGAAACTGCGAACCGAGAAATGGCCGAGCGAATGGAAAACAAGCTTCAGGAAAATTCTGCACGTTTGGAACAGAAAGTGGAAGAATTCTCCAACAAGCTCGATGTGAAGGTGGAGCACCTGGGAGCTCAAGTGGAGCACTTGGATAAACGAGTCGACGGCCTGGATGATTCTCTGAACAGACGAGTTGACGACCTGGGTGAGTCCTTAAACAAACGAGTTGACTGTCTGGAAGATTCGATGCACAGAAAGATAGACGAACGACTGAGAGAGGTACAGCCACGGCAATGTTTGCCGCCGATTCCGGAAAGTTTTGCCACCCGAACAGAAGTGCCTACTTATGATGGTGCTACGCCATTCGATACATTCAAACTGCAATTCGACTTGGCTGCCTTAGAAAATCAGTGGACCGATATCAGGAAAGGTCGGAGATTGGCACTGGCGCTGAAAGGTCCTGCGGCTGAGGTAATGAAGTCAGTACCGGATTGTTCGACAAGTGATTACGAGGCCATCATGCGAGCGTTGGCAGCGAAGTACAGCAACGAGCACAACCATACGCTGTACTACTGTGAGCTGAAGAACCGCAGGCAAAGAGCAAACGAGGCGCTGCAGACATATGCAGCAGACATTGAGCGGCTCGTACAGTTGTGCTACCCGAAATTCGGCGCTGACGATCTCGAGAGGATGAAGATTGAGTCGTTTATTGAAGGTCTTCATGATCCGGAAACACGTCGCAGTGTGTTGATGATGGGCAAGCTGACATTTAAGGAGACGGTGACCAGCGCGATGACATATGAGGCGACATGGGTTGGATGCACTCGGTATGCACCTGCAAGGATACGTCAAATCCAGCCCGACAGCGACATTCCGATCCAGGCCATAAGCTCTGAGACACAGGTCAGACCACGGTTGGCTTCCTCTAAGATTGTTTGCTGGACATGCGGCAAGCAGGGTCACATATCACGAGACTGTCGTCAACGAAAGAGGCGTTCCCGTTCTCGATCGCAATCGCCTGAAGCGAGGAACACTGACAATCGCGGCTCAGCCAACAAGCGCAGGGCTGAGGACGAGGAGTCGTTAAACTAAAACGGGTCAGCCCAAAGGGGCGTGAGCTGATCCCCACAACCTGCTGCCCCACCGTCCTTGTCTCGCAGTTGATACGACAACCCAGCAGCTTGACGATTGAGGGAAAGATAGATGGAAAGATGTTCGTGTTGACACTGGATACTGGAGCGTCATATTCGATCATAAAAAGAAAGCTTCTGAAGAACTGGGAACCACTGCATGGCATACAGCTGAGGACTGCGACTGGCGAGCGTGCGCCGGTAAAAGGGAAAGTAACAAAAACAATTGCTATCGGCACCAGCAGCCTGGAACATGAGTTCATCGTCGCGGATATAATGGACGACGTGATTATCGGCGTGGATTTCATGATTAGGCACGGTTTTACGCTGGACCTGAAAGAAAATGTGCTGAGGTATGCCAACGTTGAACTCCCCCTGCACACCGGCTATGAGCGGAGCGTGGCGGTAAGGAAAGTCATCTCGTGTCAACACCAGAAGATACCAGCGAATTCCGAGGCGATTGTGTGGGCAAAGGTGGACGAGGACGATGGGACAAGTCGGCTGTGGGTTGTAGAAGCGCCAAAACAAGGATACGACAACATAATTATCGGACGTACGTTAGTGGAACCCAAAAATGGCAAAATACCAGTCAGGATACTCAACCCACTGAACACACCCAAATTTGTCGGAAAAGATGCGGTCATTGGCGAGTGTAGAGAGGCTGAAGCAGTTGTCAATTGCGAGAGCAGTCCACCCGGAGGAAGTAGGAAACGCGGTTCTAACATGGACGCCATACCGCAGGAGAATCAGTGGAGCAGCGAATTGACAGCCGACCAGAAGCAGAAGGCGCGGTCACTCCTACAGCATTATGGGTCAATATTTGCAGCCGAAGCGGGCGGAAGAACAGCCATAGTGAAGCACAACATCGACACGGGAAGTGCGAAACCGATCCGCCAACCGCCAAGACGAGTTCCTCTGGCCAAGAGGGAGGAGGTTGCAACTTTAATCGAAAACATGGGTAAAGAAAAGGTCATAGAGCCTTCGTCAGGCCCTTGGTGTTCGCCGGTCGTGCTAGTCAAGAAAAAGGATGGCAGTACCCGATTTTGTGTGGACTATCGAAAGCTCAATGACGTAACCAAAAAGGACAGTTATCCATTACCTCGAATCGATGACACCCTGGACACATTGTCAGGCACACAGTGGTTTTCCACGCTCGACTTACGCAGCGGCTATTGGCAGGTGGAGCTTGCAGACAAGGACAAGGAGAAAACGGCTTTCAGTGTTGGCGATGGTTTGTGGCAGTTCACCGTCATGCCGTTTGGACTCTGCAACGCACCAGCGACATTCGAGCGGCTAATGGAACGTGTGCTAAAAGGACTACATTGGCGGACGTGTCTGGTATACCTCGACGACATAATCGTGATGGGCAAAAGCTTCGACGACCACCTGGAAAAGCTGAAGGAGGTATTTAGGCGAATACAAAACGCCGGCCTTACACTCAACCCAAAGAAGTGCTCGCTGTTCCAAAAAGAGGTCAAGTATCTGGGTCACACGGTTTCCGCTCGCGGAGTACATACCGACGAAGGCAAAATCACGGCGGTGCAGGAGTGGCCCCGACCACGCAATCTACACGAACTCCGCAGTTTCCTGGGCCTGTGCACATACTACCGAAGATTCGTTCCTGGATTTGCGAACATAGCCGGCAGCTTACACAAACTGACGAAAAAGAATCAAGCCTTCGCGTGGGGCGAAGAGCAGGAGCAGGCTTTTGCACGACTGAAGGAAAAACTGTGCACTGCTCCAATTCTAGCCTTTCCCGTGCCTGGAGAGATGTTTGTGCTGAATACAGATGCAAGTGGGCATAGTATTGGCGGTGTGCTGTCACAGATAATAGACGGTCAAGAACAAGTGATAGCATACTACAGCAAAATTTTATCGAAACCTGAACGCAACTACTGTGTGACACGAAGGGAGTTGCTGGCAGTATTGGAATGCGTGAAACACTTCCACAAATACCTGTATGGGCAGAAATTTCGCCTGCGCACAGATCATGCTGCATTGAAATGGCTACTGAACTTTAGAGATCCGGAAGGCCAATTGGCGCGGTGGATCGAGCGGCTGCAGAGCTACGACTACACGGTAGAGCATCGCAAGGGTAGCAGCCATGGAAATGCCGATGCCTTGTCACGCCGTCCGTGCAAAACCGAATGCAGGCATTGTTCACGAGCCGAAAGCAAAGAGCAGATAGTGGACGTCCGATTGGTAAGCGTTATGCCAGAGGAAGAGTGGTCGGCGGAGAGAATACAAAAGGACCAGCGCGAGGATACAGATATTGCAAAAATCATTGAAGGCAAGGAGCTGGGAGCACGTCCAGACTGGCAGCAGATGGCCGGTGAGAGCCCGATCGCGAAGGCTTACTGGGCACAGTGGCAAAGTCTGCGGCTGACTGATGGCTGCCTATACCGCGAGTGGGAGAGTGAGGATGGCCGGACCAGCAATTCTCTAATTGTAGTCCCGAAATGCAGGATCAACGAGGTGATCGAAGCATACCACAACGACTCCAGCGGAGGGCACCTAGGCATCACAAAAACTGTCGCCAAAATTAAAAGACGATTCTACTGGGTAGGATGCCAGGAGTCTGTAGCCGATTGGATTAAAAGCTGTGAACGATGTTCGGCTGCGAAAGGGCCGACAAGAAGATCTCGGGGCCGCATGCAGCAGTACAACGTGGGAGCGCCCTTCGAGCGAATTGCCATGGACGTCGCCGGGCCATTCCCACTTAGCACTCAAGGCAACAAATATGTGCTGGTGGTAATGGACTATTTTAGCAAATGGCCCGAAGTGTATGCTATTCCTAACCAGGAGGCCACCACGGTCGCGGAAATGCTGGTAAACAACTGGGTGGCCAGATTTGGCGTTCCGCTGGAGTTGCACTCGGATCAAGGCCGAAATTTCGAGTCTGTGGTATTCAAGGAAGTGTGTAAGCTACTAGGAATAAGGAAAACCCGCACCTGTCCATTGCATCCCCAGTCCGACGGCATGGTAGAACGATTCAATCGGACGCTGGAAGAATATCTGCGGAAAGTAGAAGGCAGAAATCAAAAGGATTGGGACACGCATATTCCGCTGTTCTTGATGGCGTATAGGTCAGCCCCGCACGATACGACATCACTCACTCCAGCCCGAGCAGTGTTCGGCACGGAGCTGAGGTTGCCTGCTGACTTGAAGTTCGGAGTGGTCAGCACGACGGAAGGCGCTAGGACTGATTACGCAGTCAATAAGCGGTCGGAGCTGGAAGAAATCCACCAATTTATAAGGAACCGTATCCAACTGGTCAGCGATAAGATGAAAGCCAGATATGATTTACGGGCTAACACAGAGGGGTTCCAAGAAGGCGATCTGGTAATGCTTTACAACCCGCAGCGGAGGAAAGGTTTGTCTCCAAAACTTCAAACGTCATGGGAAGGACCGTACAAGGTCGTGACCAGGATTAATGACGTGGTGTACAGGATTCAACGCTGCTGCAACAGAAACGCCAGGTTGAAAGTAGTCCATTTGGAGCGCCTAGCATCTTACCCCGGCGGAGCCTCGGCACTTGCTCGGGACGAACAAGTCTAAGTGGTGGGCAGTGCTACGAGGAGGCATTTTGTGTTGGCCCACACTGTACTATGAATGCTGAATGCTTTTCCAAGCATACTTTTAGGCATGCACTTTCAAGTACGGCGAATTTGGTATAATTCGCTTGGTGTTATTCCGATATGGCAAGGATGGTTCGCGAACTATGCGAGAATGGTCGAGCGTGTTCCAATTGGAAGTTGCAAGAAACTTCGGCGCGATAAGAAAACTGGTATATAAGCAGCGGTGCGCGGCGCAACGAGTCGAGTCTTAGCTGAGCAAGCAAAGTAGAAACAAGTGTAAATACAAGCATAGTGTGAATCTGTAAATAAAGTGATTGCTGATTTTTGACTGCGTTTGCGCTGAGAAATTGAAGTTGTTTTATTTTCAAACACAATCGAAACGAACTTGGATTTTCGTAACATTATAAATATCGGTACTTTTCGTTTATTTTTGTTATATTTGATATTTTTTTTTACAAATTGCTTGCACATGAAGTGCTTTTGTATTTTCTAGCGTAAAAGTAAATGAAGAATAATATATAATTGCTATCTTTTACATTTGTGTTGTTTCGTGAGGTTGCTGCTATATAGAGTTGTGGGGTATATCATACCCCACCACACCAATAACGAAATTTTTTTCCACCACACCAACGCCGGGTTAAGTGAATTGGCTGAAATTAATCATGAAGTAATCATGCGATGATTACTTTGATTACTGTAATCATTTTTTTGTTTCGTGGTGAATTTTATGATTAATCATTGTAATCACTGATTACTGATTACTCTGTAATCAGTGATTACAGTTTTTGGCCATCCCTAGGACACGTATTTTTTAGTTTTTTGAAAATCAAAGTTTAACGGGGTGAACGAAGTGTTAAAGTTGGTTTACGGAAAGACTACGAAAAATCACCGAACAGACTTGCCTATTGACTTCGAAATTGGTGAAATTAAAATAACACGTGTTTCTCATTTTTTCTAAAATGAAAGCTTAAAGAGATGAATCAAGGGTTAAAAGTTTGTAAGAAGAACTTACACTGCGCTCAATAGCATCTAAACGATTGAATATTTTTGTCATCATATCTATCAATAGAAATAAAAACAATCATTTAAATAAATGAAATGTAAATTATATTGTTCTAATCAAACAAGTTACCATTGCCAGTACGGGGTGGGGTGTTTTCGTCGACCACCACCACCTTTCTCTTCTTTAAAGGTGTTGAAGTCGCCTCGTTAAAAAGGCCCACCTCATAGGTCTTTCTTATTATGCTACTTTGATTTACTGAAAAAATATAAGCTTAAAATATTTATGTTTACTCATAATATTAATGAATTGAACTTACAATTTAGTTCTGGCGTAGCGCTATCATTCAGGAGGTCGCTCAAACTGAAACTCATGTAAAATATTTATTTATTAGTATGAATATTTTTATATATAATATAATAGATTATTATTATAATATAATAGATCTTAAAAATATTGTAGAAATTGTGGCTTAGCTAAGAAAAATCGTGAAATAAATTATGTAAAATAGGTACAAGTAAATGTTTTTGCTCATATGGTATACAAAAGTATTTATAATCAATTTCTTCTAAAGAAATCTCAACTGTTTCAGCAGATAACTCACTAGCAACCACTATACCTAAATCAGCAAATGATTGAACAGGTCAAATGACTGAACAGGTTCATTAAAATAATTATCCGTTTTTTTGAAAACTTTTCCAACAATTCTCCCTTCTCCTAATGTGTTAACTTTTATAACCCATGAATGTTGAAGCTAACTAAGTGATCGCTGTATAAAGAACCAAAGTATGTTGCAAAATGTACTTAAATTCTTTGCGCTAAATCTGCTTCTATTCGGTGCGAGCGTTCACTTGAAAGAAGTCTAATAGCACTATGTAGTAACAAAATATGTCATTACTAACGCAACCCTTTAAAATAAAAATACCTGTGTATAATAAAAACTGTCGATATTCAGTTGACTTCCAATGGCAAACTTCATCTAAGCTCCTAGATAAACGACAAAATTCTAAAGGAACGAATTGGGCTACAAAATTAAGTTTCTCATTAAGTTTAGATACATTTGCTCTTTTTATAAGCAACTTTAAAAGCTTCCTGGCTACTCCTAAATCAACTAAATGCATGGAATCTAAGGGGAATTGTGAAACCATCCCGAAACCAGATTTTTCCAAAACACTTTGTTGCTCCCTAAACATAAAAGTATGATGAGAACGATCAGTTCTCATCTCGAAAGATCCATCAGTTCTGAAAACTCCTAGCTCTTTTGAAAAGCAAACTCTTTTCTCTCTATACGTTCCTTTTGGCAGCATTTCGGGAAGCCGTGCTTCCCATTATGTGATATAATACCTGTTAAAAATGCTGTTGCGGGAGCATCGCAAGTAAAAACACGAATATTAAACCGTTTTATGATTTCTTTAAAACCCACCTTGAGACCAATTTCCCTAAGTAATTGTACTTCTGCACAGAAGTCGGACATGAAACTATCAATATTTTCTGGTTTCTTCAACCCCGAAAAGCAACCAATCATAAACGGACTAACACTTGGGAAATCTGCAATGGCCCCAAGAATAAGCCATAAAACTCGGCTTGAACTATGAAATAACTTTAACCCATCAACACCTACGTCAATTAATATTTCTGCCCGATCTTCCAAGTCAAATGAATTCGACAGAGAAAAATTTTGAATTCCAAAATACAAAAATTCACCATTGTGTATAAAGGAAATATCTGCCTTTTGCCGACTCAAAAGAGTTTTTGCAGCGAGCGGCAAATCCTTAACTCCTACTTCGCGCAACGTATGCAATAAGTCATCTAAGGCGTTTCGAGAAATATTATGTCGAATCGCCCAAGCTTTAATTGCGTCCGATTTTACATTGCCCTCTGCACTTCTGTTTCCACCGGCTAACAAATCTATTTGCTCAACGTTACTACTAGTGTTATTATTACTACTTCTACTATTATTACTGCTACTATTACTTTCTATTTCAAAATTTCCTACGCTAGCCATAAAATCGACTGCTTGAGCAGATTCCCGAATCCTTTTGTACTCTTGTACATTGGATTCTAAAAATTTTTGTTCCCTACTCAAGCAGCCGCCGTGGCACAGTTGGTTAGTGCGTTGGACCGCGAGTCGCAGGCAGCAACCTCAGGTTCAAATACTGCCTGTAATAACACCTAAAAAAAATAACGGGAAAACTCGTTTTCTCTTTCGGTGGCTGTCCTCTCAGCTGGAAATGGCAAACCTCTGAGAGTAAAAATTGCTTATGAAAAAGCTCCCAACCTGCCGTTCGGAACCGGCATTAAACTGTAGGTCCCTTCAACCCGCGTACAAATTCACACGCACAACACGGGTAGTTGCGGGAAGCTAGGCCTTAGTCTCGCGTAAGCGGGCTGTCGTGCCAGTCAATTATTATTATTACTCAAGCAGTTTTCAAAGGTACGCTTTTTCATTTATAATATATGTGATACTTATCTTGAAATCCTTTTATACGATGTCGACTTTCTCTTATTTCTTCAGCCTGCGTCCACTTTCACAATTTTTGTTCACTTTCTTTGATTTTTTCGTCGGCCTGCGTCCACTTTCACAATTTTTACTCACTTCCACTGATTTTTGCGCGACCACTTTCTGGAACTTTTTGCGACAAAATGTCAAAATTGAATTTGACAACCGGCCACGTGGTGGCGATTGGTATAGCTGTCCTTTTTCCACACATAGTCAACTATACCGATGTACCGTTAACTTCTGTCTGTGCTTTCGTTTCTGTCAGCGCTGAGGTATTTATTCCTCATTGATGTTGTATAAAGGCATCATCGCTGATGCAAAAGCTGATGAAATGAAAGTTTGATTTTTTCTTTCAAATTTTGAAATGTCAATGTACATTAGCCCTTCATCTCGCTCTTTCTTATAAAATAATTTCATAGCCAAACAGTCTCTTTTCCACCGAAGTGGCTCCAGTACAAAAATTTGACCACAATGTGTGAATGTGTTAGTTTTTGCGCTTTATGTGTATGAGTTTCCATCACCCATGTCCCGTAGGGTGGCTTCTTGTTTATTTGTGGTGTTTTTGATTTTGCGGAATGTTTGTCGCAATTCCGATACAAAATGCTTCCTGTGATAGATACAAAATCAAAACATTTTATAAACTCTCTGTATGTTTTTCTTTGATAAATGCATTTTTTCGCAAAGTTTTATGTACGACTTTATATTTATTTAATATTTGTACTCACCAAATTACGTCTGCTCACTTCAAATGCCGAAGGGAATAGAAAGACAAATTTAAACAATGTAACACGCGTTCTTTCTGTGCGCCAATCAGACAATATAACGGTTCATTGACGTATTTTTCAGGATTATACTTAAGTACAGTTTTTGAACAAAAACAATGGACGTCCAGTATAACGAACTTTCCATTTAACGAATTTTCGATTTAATGTACGGCCAAATTTTTTCCATTGATGGTTCTACATATATTACGAGCGAAAGTGAAATTTATTCGATATTCGATATAAAGAATATTTTTGTTGTTTTTCACGCTCGTCAAGAAACCTTCGAATTGTTTTTATTTGAGCATTCATATTCTTTACAATAACAATGAATGTTGGTAAGCATTGCTGATCATTTTCATAGGATTTGTTTTGCGTTCGGTCGGCGTTTTTCTTTTAAAAATTAAAATTTCAGCAACACAGTGCGTTTCAAAAATTATCTCATAGCTGATACTAAAAACATCGAATGTAGCAAAACACATTTTTTTAATCGTTGTAGAGTCTTAACTGTAAAAGTGATTTACAAGAAATTTATAAGCAGTATAGATCTTTGAATGCTTTTTTACTAGAAGTCACTTATATAAATTTAGCTCTCACGGTTTCCAGGATATTCAAGGATAAAAACTTAGTTGATGTCCTTTATGTCATTTTTCATAACATTTTTCAAAAAAGGATAGTGTTTCTTCGACTTCATATCGTTAACTTTCATTTGACGTAAAAATTAATTATTTCTGACATTTGAGTCAAAAGATAGGATATTTTAAAAGTTTCAGCAAGGGGCATTAAGCCGCCATTTTTAAATGCAGTTTACTCGAACATCCCGGAAAAAATCCCTTGACACTTTTTCATCTACTGAGGTCCTCTATCGAATGAGACTTGTTTGACATTGTCCCTCGAAATTTGTTTTGAATTTGTTGCACGGTGTAATCAATCAAGAAAAATGTCTATACAGAAAAGTTGACTTGCGGTAAAGAGGCAATCCGCATCGAAACTTTTTCACTGTACATACATAGCCACATTTGTATTTTGAAAATGCTGGAATAAAACAAGATATTTATTTAAAAACTGAATATGTGAAACTTATTTCTTTAAGAAGGATGGTTTACAACAAACAAAAAATTTCGATCGATTTAACGAAAATTTCGATTTAACAAATTAACAAAAGGGTACAACATTATAAGACAAACTGCAGGACATTGCCGCTAAGGTTGTCACCAAAAGCAAAAGAGTTGAAACTTTTTTCACAAAAAAATGTAAACACATATTTTCTGTTTTTTAGTCTATTGAAAAATACATGGTTGGCACGAATTTGCTTAAACTTTCAATATAGATTAAGAAATGATGTAGCCATTTTCGCTTTTAATGTTTTCTCAAAATTTGCAAAGCGGAGGCTTCTACCTCACTTTCAATTTAAAATATTTTTCTAAATTAAAAATTTGCAAAACTTAGAGGAAAATATCTAAAAAGTATGTGAAAGTATGTTCCTGGATTTTTTTTATTTTAAGAAGCATTCTTTCTTTGTCGAATAATGTAATTGCATCCTCCGATATCTTCCGATCTCAGAAAATAATTCAATTTGAAAAGTGGTCTAAACATCGACGTATTTTTCGACAAAAATTATTTTATTCATCCCTAAAAGTATGCAATCAGCATGAAAAATTTAAAAAAACTTTAAGTTTGCACAAATGCAAAACATACATCAATTGTTGTGATTTTTATTGCAAAACTAAAGGGTCCCGATACAATTTCTGCTACTCCTTGCAATTATTAATGTTCACGTGACTGATTAAATGTAAAACCTGAAAAATCTAGCCAACACACTTCGTGCTATAGCTTACCAAAAATGACGAAAATTGCAAATTTAAGTCTCAGAAATTCCCAACTTACAAAAGACCATGATTAACTAGTACACCAAATTTTATGAAGAACGGACCACTCCTAAATTTGTCCCGCGGTTGTATGGAGTCGAATCACTGTGCGCCATGTCAAAATCAATGAAAACTATAGCAAAAAAGCATGCATTTGTTCTACGATTTGGTCCCAAGTGACTTTTTCCTGTTTGCAGACCTGAAAAGAATGCTCGCTGGAAAGAAATTTAGAACTATGCCTGTCACGGGCAGTTGCGATAGTGAAATCTCTCCTAAATTTAAAAAATTCAGTTTTAAAATACAAGATAAGCTAAAAATGTAAAAGATTGAAATGGTTTTTGGATGTAAAAAAGGCAATTTCAGGCTTTCATGCAGAAAATTACATGCACACATAATACTTTTCTCTTAAGTTGTAATTTTTATGAAATAACAGTATTTGATATGAAATAAGATTTTATTTTAACAAAAGTTGTTTGAAAGCATATAAAAGTAACGCGAACCAAAACGAAACCATTAAAATTCATTCATCTTTTGTAAGCAACTTACAATAAGTTAAAACTTAGTTTGTTGGGATCAAAGTTGTTGTTTTAGTGTAACATTTTTCACTTTGTGCAGTTAAACGAAAAAATACATAGCCAAAAAATGGGGACTGGAGTAGGGATAAATAATGTTGCATCGAGTTCTAAGTTCACGAAAGTGCTGGGACATTGCTAGATGGTTCAATGTAAGACCGGATCGCAATCATTGAACTCCCAGGCAAATTTGCCTTGAATGAACTCGACCCAGTTTCTATTGTCTGTCATTATTAACTTTCTCCTACAAGCAATAAAATGCAAATGACAGCAGACACGACATAAAAATGTTTGATTTTCATACAACATGTTGTACAACAGATACAACTTAACTTTACACTTTGCAACTTTCTGTACAATCTACTCAAATAGTTCAACAAATCGCAACGTCGGACGCCGCTTATTCCCAGCTATACCAAAACATACATACATATTCACTCTCAAGATAACATTTTCCCCTACATTCATATTTTTAATATTAAAATGTTTTTGCAAAACAATTTTTTCCATACGTAATCCCTCCCACTGTCAATAGGAGCCGATCAATAAATTCCGCATTTCCTAATAAATGGTAGTCAACTTGTAATTAATATGCAAAGCAGGCGTGTGAACCAATAACAACAATAAATGCTTATATTGTTTAGTAAATTTACGAGCCGAAACCAAATCCCAACTCAATTGGGACGGCCAACCGCTGACGCAACGCGTCGTTCATGGAATTCAACATGGACTGCAAGTAGAAACGGAGGCTCAATCAGAAGTGTAAGAGAGACAGCCCGAAGAAACGGCGATAAAGATGCAGAAGAAGAAGAAGCAGACGAAGAAAAAGAGGTAGTTTATGCGGCGCTGTGGTCGTAAAGTTGTGCACAGAATGTGACATTTTTATGACATTATGACGTTGGCTGTGCTTGGGTGAGCAATGCAGCCGATGCGATCTCAACTGCTCAAATGTCACGCCGCGACACTGACTTCAGCAAACGTCAACCAAGCGACAGCAGTGAAGGCAAACGAATGAGTGGACGGACCGACGGCTGCTACGGGCATGAAATATGATACCAAATAAAAACTAAATTAAGGCGGATAAAATCTAGAAACACCACAAGCACGGACCACGTCGCACAGTGACATGAATGTGGCAAAACATACTACAAATGGATTTTTCAATTTTGTTTTAGCTATTTATTGGTAATGAGATATCAGTATCGGGTATCATGGACTTCAGAAAGGCCTCTGGATAGTGGTTAGTGTCAGCATCTTCACTATAAAATGTAAGAGTTAGTCGCTCTGTGTTTGGCTACGTCAGGTAGTGGGACAGTTAAACAGACTTTGGAAAGGTGATTTTCGTTGTTTCAGAAGCAGAAAGTTTGCGTGGCCAATACGTCGGCTTGGAAGAAACTAACTTGCATCGAACACTTCGGCCAAACAGAGGAGCTCATGTTACGGTCGCCGTGTTGTGTCCAAAGAAAAATGCAGAGACTGCAGGACGCGAGTTCAGGTCCTTGTGAATAATAACAATACCGAAATCGTTATAAACACCTTATAAACCATACATATAATAAATGTGTCCTGCTCCTGATGAATGTGTCCTGCAAACTTTAAACATTATCATATCAGCATCAGAAGGATCTGGTACGGCAGCAGTAGACGGCGGTACCGAAATTCCACACATTTGAGAATGAGGAACCAAATTTCCCAGCACATGAGGCACAACTCCACGAATATTTGAAAATTTTAAGAATGTAGAAGGCGAAAAAGATTTTCCAATTTTGATGATTTCACATAATCATCAAATTTTGAGTCGACAATATAAGTTTTTAGTCTACGTAAAGGTGGTTGGCCTGGGAATGAACTCAGCAAGGATTTAATGTCACATTTTCAACACCGTTAATTTTATGTAAATTTTGCAAACAGATTTAAAATTTTTTGAAATCGAAATATTTATTTTACTAATAGGTTGTGCGGCTAGGGCGTGTCCGTCAAAAAAAACAAATTTCATTTACCTTGGATCTCTTCTATAACTCATTCTCAGTTAGTACTGACTCGTCCCACTGTGCGCCGTATTATTCATTGATTTCTGATCTTTGTCGCTCGTGGTGGCAACAAAATTGTAATTGTGGGTGTGGACTCGCGTCCTCGACTGTAATTGAGCCCATACGAGTTTCATGCTGTGATATTGCCAAACGAATTTCGGTAGACAAAGAAACATTTTGTTTGTGAGTTTCATATTTTTACTAATGCATTAAGACTATTTATAGTTTCTTTTCAGAAAACAAAACAATTTTTATGAGCCAAAAGAGCTAATTGCATTACAGAGTTCCCAAATCTGAATTATATGCATGAAAGTGCAGACGGTTCAATTTAACCAAAACGGCGCTATTTACTTTATCGAGTTCGTCGGAGAATTATAAAAAAATTGAGTAGCAAATTAATTAATCGAAATGTCAACATTTCGTCGGCGACTATTCATCAATGCCGCCTGACACAAGTCGCCGCATTGGGGCGCGGGAATTAATGATGTATGGCGGTTGTTTTTCTTGTGATTTCACTTTTAAGAGATTTTAATTAAGTCGTCGTGCCGGCGTAGTACGTCGGCACGGCAATTTCGCTCTGGGCCATGGCCTGTTACGCGCCGAAATGGGACGCGAATCGCTTCTTGTCTAATATTTAATTAAAACTGCTCAGCGAATCGTTTAATTTACAAAAATAAAAGTGCAATTCTCGTTCAGAACGAGCCGAGAGGTGTTCGAACGAATGCAGCACAGGCGGCCAAGACCGACTCACAGACAGATAGACTAACGGACGGACAGGAAACGGCAGACAGCGAGCACTCACGTGTCGACTAAGCTGATTAGCAGCAACAAAAAACAAAAACAAAAACATACATTTGCAACAACCTGAAGAAGTGCAGATTTCCCAGCTAATGCGAAATGTGTGCGTGTGCCGCGGTGCCGGGTGGCAAGCAGCGGGCGGGGCCGGCCGTTATGAGTTATTGCAATAATTACGCAAGAACACATGAAAATAAGCAAATGTGTCACGGCGAGCGTGGTGGCGGTGGGGCCGCGTTGCCAGGAATCATGCCTCATCTACGAGAATGTGTATTAATTTAGCTCGTTATTATTATTGCCACAACAAGTACACACACACACACATATACACGGAGGCGCACACATGTGCCGCCTGCATATGGATTCAGTTTCGCGGCTGGGGTCTGCGTTGGTTTTTCGGGGCATGCCGATGGCGTTCGCATACTTTGGCAGTGCACACGCCCCGTGACGTTGATTAATTACCTTGTTGCTGTTGTTGTTGCAGTTGTATTTTACCACATTTAACTTCTTTTTTGACTTAGTTTTGCGTCGCTTCAGCCGCACGTTGATGAAGCTGTTTTATGTATCTCCAACTGAATGCCGCATGTCGTTGCTGTTTAATGCAAATGTGGCGAAATTGCAAATTCTTTTTGGACTGGCGTCTATTGTGACACTGACACTCTACAGTAGATCCACTAGTTAGTGTCTTATATTTTGTGGCTCAGTCATGAAAATTTTAACGAAATTACGTAGACTCTAAGAAACACAATAGATCTACTAGGTCGCAGTGCATTAACCCCATCAATAATAATAATAATAGTTAATAAGAAACACGTAAACGATTCAGGAAACCGAAATCTTCAAGTGATTTCCATAATTCCATCACTTTCAATTTACCATATTTTTTAGCTCATTCCCATCATTCTGCTATCCTTCAACTTGGACGAAAATATATGTATAAAAAGTATGTGAAAATATATTGCTGGATTTTTCTGTAGTTTCAGAAGCATTCTTTCTTTGTCGAAATATGTAAACATATCCTACGATATCTTCTAATTTCAGAAAATAATTCAATAGGCAAAGTGGCCTATTTTTTGACAAAAATTGTTATTGAATATGATTGCCTAAAATTATGCAACAAATTATTCCTGACATATTTTACCTTTTTACTCATTCAAATACAAGTATATTGTCACTGATAAGCATTGTAAAGGGACTTGCTGAAAAATTAGGTGATTCGAGTGATTTAATGTTTCGACAAGACAATGATCCGAAGCATAAAGCTCGCAATAGGAAAATTTGTTTCCTATAGAATAATATAAAGTTTCTGGAAGCACCACCGCAGTCACCGGATCTCAACCCGATTGAGCATTTATAGGCAGATATGGAACGATCGATTCTCAAGCGTCAAATAACTTTGAAGATAGTTTAAGAAAGCTGTTTTCCAAGAATGGACGAATATTTCCCATGAAAGAGCCCGCAAACTGGTTGCATCTACGCCAAACCGGTTAAAGGATGTTATAAGGATGAAAGGATGTACAACTCGTTACTAATCCGATATGGTTTTCTGTATATATAACTTACTGACTTAATTTTTGTAATGTTTTTTTTTTGAACGACTCGAAAATTAACTAATTTTTGTAAAATTATCGGTTATTATAATATTTTGTATTGTGTCGGCCTCGATAGCTCAGCGGGTAGCGCGCTGGCTTCTCATACCGAGCGCCCCGGGTTCGATTCCTGGCTAGGGCTGGAAAAAACACTCATCTACTTCTGTCGCTATCCACATGAAGGGAATGAGAATTACAAGAATCGCACAAGTGCGCTCTTGGCAGGCAATGGCAAAACCTCCAAGTGTGAAAGAAAAAACTGCCCATCGCCGTTCGGATTCGGCGTTAAACTGTAGGTCCCCTCCCCTCCCTTTCCCCATCCGTTTGAAATGTGTGTTGTATCACATGTTGAAAAAAAAAAACAGTGTTGCATACGCATTTCAAACGGGTGGAATCCTGTGGTATCACAACGGGCCCGTTAAGAGGCCTAAGTGTGTCTCATACAGAGGCAGCCACTTCAACCTAACCTAACCTAACCTAACCATAATATTTTGTACATGTCAAAGTACCCGCAAAATTGAAAGACGTGTGATTTGTGAAACACGTTATGAAAGACGTTTTGTAAAGTTTGATAACACCAAAGAATATGAAGTGTTTATATGTTAATATGTTTATTTTCTTTGATAACACTAAATACGGTACTTTTTAGCAGTTTCAGAAATGTTGCCACTTTTGCTGCAGACCTCAATGGATTCCCTAAAAATGTGTTCTAAATATTTTTCA
Source organism: Melieria crassipennis (assembly GCA_963668005.1). Classification (NCBI taxonomy): domain Eukaryota; kingdom Metazoa; phylum Arthropoda; class Insecta; order Diptera; family Ulidiidae; genus Melieria; species Melieria crassipennis. The sequence goes on along the minus strand of OY764963.1, from coordinate 29,572,891 downwards.
ATTCCATTGCTAGCGAAAAGCGACTATTCGACCGAATTGCGAGACATTTTTAGAAATAATAAGACAATTTGAAATTAAATAATGTTGACACTTATATCCAGCCTTACTTATTATTCCAAACATCGAGTGAAATATTTTACACGAGTCAGCCCTATTAATGCGAAGCATTTCGCTGATTCTGGGAGGAGGCAGCAGAGGTCAATTTAAGGCTTTGTGCCACGACCATAGCTTAGCCGTACCGAGTTAGAGTTAGTAGAGTTAGTACAGAGTTAGAGTTTAAAAACGTAATTTATTTCGTCGTGACATGGATTATTCAGATTTAAAATAATATCCTCATCCTAAAAATAGTTGAATTAGGATTCCGAGTAGATCAGAAACATTTTTGAAGCATTAGCTAAAAATTAATTTGCAGTATTCATTTGGATATTCAAAATGGCGTTGCTAATATGGATAATTTCTGTAAATATGATGCCATATTGAAATGCGAATACTTACGAAACTTTCAAGTGATGATTTCGGGCACGGTTGAATTCGGTACGTTTTTGTTGACTTGGTAAGGACTTTCGAATTTGATCCATAAAATACATTTTGTCTGATATTGAATTCTAATTTTTAGTTCACATTAGCGGTAATTCAACAAGTCTAGTAGTAACCCTGGTTTTGGGGTCAATTGAAAACATTTTTGATGCATTTATTTCAGGTTTCAGGTTTCAAGTATTTTAGATTTTGGTCTCAAACATGTGAAAATTGCATCTCTTCTGCATCTCGTTTGAAGTTTAGTCAGTGTTAAAAAAATTAAAATTATCCGATTTCGCGCTGAATTGCGTGTTTAAATTAGAATCGCACAGCGTTACTTTTCGTTTTAAAAGTGATTCATAAGGCAGACATATTTGAGAGTCATTGATCAAACGTGGAATGCTGCTGGCCTGCTTGACGGGTTGGAGAATGTGAATCGAATTTCAATTTGCATTTGGCCAATGTGGAGCGCTGGCAATGCAAATTTCGATTCGCGGAATTGTCGAAGCAAATTTTGTGTTTAAAAACTTTGCCAGCCGGCAAAAAATCCTTTTGCGTGGCATCGTTAATGACAAATTTACGACTTAATTTTGTTCGAAGCTGGCTGAGTGGAAGTTATGGAACTCACGTTTGACTTGTGACTTCATAAAAATGCAATTGACTGACAGCAAAGCGGACCACAACTACAACAGAATCGAAGAACAACAGCTGTTAAGACAACAAAGTGAACTGCACCCAAGTGTGCAGAGTGGAAGTTAAGGGAATGCGGCGAGGTCTTTATGTTACCTCCTGCTTGCTATCGGTCGACTTGACGCAACGCAGCAAACGACAGACATACATGCATACCCAAATGAACTGCGCAACCCCCTGCAGCCGTCTCAACCCTTGTCGAATGCGCCACAAAACCGCGCCGTATGACCACTTGACACGCATTCAATGCGCTGGTAACGTTGGTTTTGTTGTTTTGTTTTTGATTTGTGGCGGTCGCAGTTGGACGCACGGACAGCGGCGGAGCGCGGTAATGAGCGCTAAAGTAAACAGTCTGCGGCGTTAAGAAATTAAATAAATAATTTTCAAAATTGTAGCGTAATGTGGTTGCAACGAAATATTAACGGGATGCCATTTCTTCTACTTTTTCCGAGGGCTATCGCCCCCCGAGGTCAGCGAAGTCATAAAGAAAAATGCAATTAACGCACAGCCAGTGCATGCGAGCGCGAACGAAAAGCAGCATTTCATTTTATTTCATTTCATTTAATTTATGTTAATATGGCAGTGCTGCCAGCAGTCGCCAGCAACCGATAACGAACGGAAGCAGAAGACAAATGGTCGCACGCCTCTGTAGTGACAGCAATTCGGAAATTTTCACAGCTGAAAATTTAAGGCCGGCAGGAAGAAACGCTTGAAAGCGACAACATGCAAATTTGAGTACAAATTTATTGAGAGGCGATACATATTCATTTTGCTAACCAGATGTGAATATTTTTCAAAATGTTATATTTCTTGATAATTCCGAAATTTGTGGGGAAAAGTCAAAGCTAAAAATGAAAAATAGGTACTTTGAATCATAGTCAAGGCGAATTAACACAGGTGACCTCGTTGAATCAGCTGATTTGATTTTTTTGTGGTGGAAAACGTCTAGACTGTCAAAATGCCTGTGTAAAACTGTGACAGTTTAAAAATGAAAAAAGAAAGCTTTGTGCTTATTGGCTGATTTTGACAATCTAAACCCAGAAAACAAAAACAAAATACATTGAAATTTTGTTTACGCCCTTACGCTATCACCTGTATGAATTCGCCTTGATCATAGTCAAATAATAAAGTCATCCTGATAGGTGACGTCTATTTGTTTACGTACTCTTATTTTGATAACTGCCATTTATGTGTTCTCTACCTTCTCACATGAATGAAATTTGTCTGCCAAATTTTAACCTTTTCATTCATAACATAAAATATTTAAAAAAAATTTGATTGAAAATGTATTTGAAAATTTTCGCTGGAGTGCAGTGCAGTTAATATCAAAAATGCCAACGACGTGCTGCATTTGCAAAACCACATGGGACCAAAAAGTTTCAATGTTTTGTGTACCCAGTGAAATAGATGAATGCTGCACCTGAAGACATTGATGGAGACCTACATTTATATGACAACTTTTTGAAACTGTTTGCAAATCTATGTTTATGTGTTTTCTGTATAATGGTATATGTACATACAGTATACATACAACATATACAATCCATTGCTTGTAACTATTTGAATATAGTTGAAAAAGGGTTAAAACCGAAAAAAATTTGAAATGAGTTGAATTCAAATTACTTTGAGAGAATTAATAATTAATTGACTGGCACGACAGCCCGCTTACGTGAGACAAAGGCCTAGCTTCCCGCAACCACCCGTGTTGTGCGTGTGAATTTGCACGCGGGTGGAAGGGACTTACAGTTTTATGCCGGTTCCGAACGGCAGGTTGGGAGCGCTTTCATAAGCAATTTTTACTCTCATAGGTTTGCCTTTTCCAGCTGAGAGGACAGCCACCGAAACAGAAAACGAGTTTTACCGTTATTTTTTTAGGTGTTATTACAGGCAGTATTTGAACCTGGGTCGCTGCCTTCGGTCCAACGCACTAACCAACTGACCCACGGCGGCTGCTTTGAGAGAACAGTTGTCAGAATAAGAGTACTTGACATAAAATGTCACTATCGGGATGACTTTATTATTTGACTATGCTTTGAATAATCGAAATAAATTTTAAAAGTAAAACAAAATCCTCAAAACTTATTTATGTATGTATATGTAACTTCCAATAATAAGAAAATACATTTTTAATGAACACACATGAATGTGATAGAAATTGGACAAATTTCCGATGGAATTTTAATGGCCGGACGGGTCATTTCGACAAATGTCAATTGCAAAAAATGCGGCAAAGTTTGCCAGATTGCTGCAATTTACCGTTAAACTACAAATGTAGCAATTGCTTATAAAAACACTTACAATAAATCGCATATTATGTGTAGCAATTGCGGAAATGTAATGACTGTCCGAAGTCGCCTTTCATTCGGCATTGCACGTTAAGCTATTTCGCGGCTGAATTGGAATGTAATGCAATGTGTTGTAATTTAAACGGCGTCAGTTCGATGACAAATCAATCAGGATAAACAATTATATAAACGTTCAAAAGTTTCTTAATTCTAAATCGTATTTTATCCTAAATCAAATGGACAGCTTCTGCTAGTTTCTAAAATCCTAAATGCAGTTAATAGATTAAATTTAAATATTTATAAACAAATTCAAATTGACTCAACTGTCAGAAATTTAGAATTCCTATCAATTTCGCTGGCGGTTTTGACATTTCGGCGACGTTTCCCTGCCATTCGGCTTTTTCACATTTTCCGCACTTTCGACACTTTGACATTTCATTTTGCCAGGTATGACATTTTCCTCAGGTTCCCATTCCCCATTTCGGGCGCCGTTACCAATGTTCGTGTGCCAGTCATCAATCACGCTGCATTTACCAGAGTCGTAGCGCGGCGCGTGTGCAACAGTTTGGCAGTGCGGCGGTTGCGCTGTCGCCGACGTTTGTCTTCATGCGGCGCGCCGTGCTCAGCGGAGCTCAACTAATGCGACTTTAACCAATTTCGAAATGATTTGCTTGCCAGCTTCACCAGCCGACTCGCGACATGCAAAGCGCGCATTAATTTCGATTTGTCCGCATATGGAAAAGTATGAATTTGACGCAACGAAATTGTTATAAATGATTTTACGTCTGAAGTTTGCGTGAAATTCGCGTTCGCCGCACTCCTTCACCGATTTCGAAACCAACATTTTCGAGTGCATCGCAACTGTTATTCGAAATTCAACGCTTGTCGAGCTTTCCCACCGAAAGCCCACAGCGCACGCCCGCCGATTTCGCAACGTTGCTGCGTGCAGCTGCATTGACGATGCCCGTCCGTCGACCGATCGCCCGCTGGCCGGCGCGTCCACACTGCCGCTTCTTATGAATTTCGGCCGCATGATTGATGAATTTTCTATTTTTGTGGGGCTCGTTTTCGAGTCGAGCCGGCGCTGGAGTCGCCGCAGCCGGCGTCATTAATGTGTGGTTTTACACTTGTTCGCAACGTTGTGAGCGGGTCGTTAGTCATTGGCAGCTTGTAGCATCATTAATTTCAGTTAGCCGGCGTTGTTAGTCTATAATTAAAATTAGTTTAATGGCAACGCTTATTTGAAAATTATGAAATCTTCCAACGTTGTCGACTGTTTTGGCGGCATTGACATTTGCCTGTAGCTTATCGGCCGCTCGAACTGACTGACTGACTGATTTGTCCAACTTAACGCGAGGTGATTTTCGGCTTCGATATTTTTGTTGTTCGTTTTGTCTGCGCTGCGCTAATGATATAAGTTAAATATGCCACAACAACAAAATTGTTTAAATCGCTTTTTAGCACATTACTACAGTTGAAGGTAGGAAATGGCTACTTTCCGCGTTAGCTGATAATTAAAGTCGTTGTTTATTATGTTCGTGGCATGGGGAACTAATGGGAAATTGTGTCGTTATTAAAACGAAATAAAAAACCAAAAACAATAGTAAGAAAAACTAAAACTAAAAACAATAGTAAGAAAAAGCTCTGGAAGAGATTATTCGAAACAATAAAATGATTAAGTATTCCATAAAACTGTCAGACTGTGTAATTCAAATTCGATATCATCTTACATATTAATATGCTAGCACATTGTTTTCTTCCGTTTGCGAAATATAGGTAAACCTACCAACGGCTTTCATTCGCACAGTTTGAGCGAGTAAATGGTCGAATTCCGAATATATATCTGCAGTGGTTTACCAACTAAGAAATTAGTAATTTGATTAATTTTGTGAGTATTTTGCCATTAGGAATTTACTATAAAATTGTGAAATTATTTTTAAGAAGAATTATTTAAAAATAAACATTCAGTGGCTCGTTTCAGGAATTTCTAATGTCACACTGAGAACCGAAATGGTTGTCATTCTCATCAGACACAAATTTCACTGTGCTCGTTGGTAGAAGGCCATTATCAATAATACATTTTGCCATACTCCTAAAAATAGTTATGTAAATATTTACGAACGCCCAACCAACTCGCTGCACTTTGGACGCGAAACATTGACAAAACACTCGAAAGGACCGACCACCAGACCAGCAGACACCCAGCCAGCTGGACAGGCTGACAGTGGGGAAAACTAATGGTAACGCACATAAATCTTCAATTTCTGTCAGTCTGGCTGTGGCGCTGCCTCGGTCTCCGGGCCCCCGGCACCGGTCTCCGGTCGCCTGGTGCTGCATGCGGCATGGGGCGACGGTGCGGAGCAGCGGGAAATTTTGGCGATGCTCTATTTTGATGCGTGCACGCCAGTGGTGTATCTGTCAAATGCAAAATGCCGCAAACTGTCATGTTGCCGTTGATGTTGCCGAGATATGTGTGCAAAGAGCCGCATGCGTGCGTGCGTGTTTGTGTGTGTGTGTGTAGTGGCATCGGTGCGGCATTCAAATGCCGGGCATATTTCCGCGCAACTTGGAGATGTTTAACATTGGAATTGGCTGCGGAATATTGTGGGGCAATGGCGCGCGTTCGCGTCTGCTGGCGCGCGTATTTTCGGCGAAATGTCAGACATTGTCAAAACAATTAATCATTGACAGCGCAGCTATGCAACCCGATGGCGTACACAGGATACGTCACGTTTGTTGTGTCGTGTGAATGCAAGTTGGTCGACATTTGCATAACTGTCGCCACATCTCGCTCCACTAATTTGAGGTGCGCCCGCATGGCTCGCGCTGCATTGGCGCATTTTTGTGCGGTGTGGTAGCCAACTGAAATATTATATTAAATACACAGCCTCTGTTATATTTGCCCAGTTGCAGGTTTATTTGTTCTATCGACTGCATCTAAATGATGAATGGTCAGCAACGTTGAAGTGGCAACGACACTGTTGCCAATGGAATTGTGACGACGCGTTAATGACCGAAACTATTCTTGTGATGTGATACATAAATATTTGTAAAGATCCACAACCGTCTCCATACTGAAAAGACGCCTTCACATTACTGCAAAATCTTGCAAATAGTTTTATAAACACTACATAATTCCTCGATTTTTTGCAAAGAGAGACAATATATTTTTGTTGAATATCTAAATTTAGTTGAATATCAGAACTTTTTACTTCAAAACTATAATTTAAATATGTACATTACACTATACTTATTCCTTTATGTTACTTGTTTATGGGAAGAGTATATAAATTCTTGTCATGAGAATAAACAAATTAAATTCGTATTATAAAATAAGTAAAATGTTTCATTCTGCTGAGAGTTAAACGTGTAAATATGTATATACATTTCTGGTAATAATACCGGTTAAAATCAACTTGTAAATGTGACAAAAGCTGCCGCTAAGTTAAAGGCAATTCGTTCGTCGATACAAATAATATATTTCCATAATTTGCACCTTTTCAACGCACTTCGATATCCGCCGATATTCCGCCTGCCGTAGAAAAGATGCGTTACGATGCGATAATCACCGGCGCGTAAATATGCTGGTATATTGGCCGGCTCGATGATCAGATTTCTGATGTCGTAGTGACCCTGAAAAGTTAGATTGCTGAATAGTTCACTACCTCAACGGTTGCTGTATTTTATCATATTTTTCAGCCACTGCGCCAGCATCTTCACTCTGTGCAGACTGTTCAGCACCTGACACGTGCGCACCTGGTACGTGAACAGGGTCTGATAGTTTTTGCTGCCGGACAGGCTGATTTGCACATTGAATGAGGTTTGGAAGCCGTTCGTGACATCTCGCAACGTCCAGAAGTCCATGTTGAGAGAATCATTCGCTATCCAAGAAATCGAAATTGTAAACTTTAAAGCTCGTCTTGCTTACCTGGATTCCTTGCTGCCTCAACTGCTGACCATCCACTCGACCAAAGGCAGATTAAGAGATAACAGTGCCGTTTGAAGCTGCTGTAGTTAACTTTGCACGTTCATTTATTCAAATTGATGGCATTGGAGTGAATTTAAAGTTGCATAGACTTTTTGTAAAACATCAGATAGCTCATTGAAATTGGAAAAAATAAAGTTATTTTAACAATGTAATTATAAATATATTCTCTGTATTCTTGCTTATTTGTCTGTTTATACAAATGACGGATGTAAATTTGTCCGGCAGCGTGCATGGAATTTCACACCGTACATCGTGGCACAGTGTAGCCTTGAAAAGTCGACTTGTACTATCGTCATTTAAAGTTAAGAGCGATATAGCTCACTCTGGTACCATGTGATAATTATCTCAGGATAATGCCTGCAACACACTTCTTACGATGGAACTGCACTATCTTTTTTTGAGGTAAAAACGATCTTTCCGCGAATGTATCACACAACATGTAAAATACAGCCAACAGCAAAAACAGCCAGTAACATTTTCATCATTGAAAGGTTTGATTCAATAACGACTTCGTGTCGACTTTGAATGTTGCCTGAATTTATACATATACACATATGTACCGGTTCAAAAATTCTACTTATATTAGACTACAGTGGGCGTGGCCAACTCAATAAACCAATGGTCGTTTGTAGCTATTTTGCCTAAATCGGTTCAGTGTTTCTTTTATTTGATCTTAAACCCTTCTTTATTTATTTCCTTACTTAACTGGCCCTAACAACCCGTTACCGGATTACAGGCTATCTTAAACACAGGACAAAGGGCACTGAGGTTCCAATCATTGGCCATACGTTCTTTCAGTCATATATTTCAGATGAGTTAATGCATGCACCCAATCAACTCACCGCCACCGGCCTTGTACAATTCTGCTGGTAGCCCGTCCGGTCGTGCAGCTTTATTGCTCTTGAGTCGCTGGATAGCGACCCGAACCTCGTCATAGCTGGGCGGTGGCATATCCACACCGTCGTCATCGATTAGTGACGTCTGGACATCTTCTCCACGGGCGGTATTGTTCTCTTCGTCGCCTGCGAGCAGCTTGGTGAAGTGTTCCTTCTTCAACCTCAGTACACCCTGCGCATCTGTAACCAGATACCCGTTTTTGCCTCTACAGGAAGATGCCGGGGATTAAAATGCTCGACTTTTCGGAAAAACTTTTGAACGCAATTCCAGTTCATACATTCCTCGATTTCCTCACGTCTAAACAGGCTCATGATAAAGCATTTAGCCTTGATGCCGATGGAGGACAGCGTTCGTTCACCGTTAGATGTGGTGGCGAAGCCTCTTGCTGACCACAAATTCGCGCTTCTTCGCAGCAACCTTGTCCTACCCATCCACTTCCTGGAAGACGGGATGCCAGTCTTACATTTCATGAGAGTTTCCGCCAGTTGGATAGATGCACCTTCCCTATAGAGAGTCCTGACATTCCAGGTGCTTATCCTCAAATCGTGGTCCTTAAATCGTTTGCTGTAATCGTAGACAACAACATAGTGGAATCCTTCCGAGGCTTTCTTAGCACTAAGCCCTGTGCACAACCCAAATTTAAAGTCCTGGGCATTGGACACGTTGCACACATTGAACGGAATCAGAGACTTTACCTTGTATGCCAACTCCCATCCTCATTTCTTTATGTAGTTTTATATATTTAATATTTTTAAGCGACTGTTCTAAGTTGGGTAAAAAACTGTTCTATTGGTTTGGTTTTTAATATCTTTTTTTCTTAAAGCGCTCTTAACATGTTAAGGGTCATCATGAGAATCACAACTTCACTACAACTTTCTACTTTAGACGCTTACGAGCGAATATCTTCTAGTTTAAGAAATCTAACAATATGGCGTCAGTGATCATCTCGTCTTTAAAGTGAACGATTGGTATGCCTTATCTATTCGACTCTGAAACCTAAAAGTCGAAGATGAACTTAGCTGTGTTAGCTACGTTCCACGTTCCAATTTCCAGTGGTGTCCAGAACTATGAACACAAGAAAAACACGTGAATATAATTACAGTCGGTCTGGGTATAGTGAACCCCCTATATTGTGAACACCTCGATATAGTGAACACCCAAATTTTTACATCGAGCCTCTAAATATAGAAACAAATTTTCAAGCAAAAAAACAAAAAGTGTATTTTGAGCAAATAAAACGAGTTTTTGAACAAAAATGTTGACCTTGATATAGTGAAAAACCTCAATACAGTGAAAAGGCCTTGCAATAATTAGTTCACTATATCCAGACACCACTGTATTATTATTTTTATTATGATCAGTTTAATTATTTCCCATAAGATAAAAATCAATTATCAATTTCGATAAAAAACAGAATGCAAATTTCTGTCAACTTACAATAATATAATTTATAAGAAATAATAGAATACTTGACTCGACATCTACTTGATGAAAACCCCTCACAACTTTGCGCTTTATCAAAGTGTTGTTATGCTATAATTGAAAACGGAAACAAAGTTTGATTCGAAAAAATGGAAATGTTCCCTTTTGGCTGTTCACTACGTGCCAGAGTTATTTTCCCACCTGCTAAGCGTCGCTAATAATCGCTTGGTGTCGGTTTTCTAATTGTCAGCGACGCGCAGTGTTATCCATCGGAGCACCCACTACAAATGTTTACAAACAATTCTTGCTCCCACCGTCGGCTGCCGGCTTATTTATTACGTGTTTGCCTGCATTTGCCATGCTCTCAGCCAAAACATTTCGATTCGCATTTCAATCTCCCGCGCCACACAACAACGAACTGCACGTTTGCGCGCATTGGAGTGGTCTGATGTTTGCTCTCCGAAATAAACAAAGCATCAGCTGTTCCTTCCAGTGTGCTCAACGGCAAAAGAGCGACTGGTTCGACTCGAGAGTTCAGCAAAAAAGTCAGTCTTTCATGTGGCCATGTGCGCTCTGGAGAGCGACCACAATTTAAGAGAACTGTGGCATTTAATATTCAGCTTGTTTCTGATATAAAGTTCCCGTCGTTAGCGGCGCGCAATTGTCGTTTCCTGCTTTTGTTGTTTATTGCTTGAGTGTTACACGTGTAGCATACTTCAAGGCGCGAAACGTGCTGGTTGAAGAAAATTTTTGAAAAAATGCTTACTTTTAAATTTCAAACCAATTTTGCTACAATTTGCTACAATTTTAAATTTATCATTAGGCCTTTCACATTGAGAAGTTAATATAAAAACTCTTTGTATTCTTAAATACGCAATAATAACACAAAATATGAAATCTTGAGGGCCTAGAAACTTTGAAAATTGAACTATAAACATGACCTACTTATTTAAATATTTTTCTATTATATTTATTGATGACAAGCACTGTCGCACACAAGAGGACTTTGGGCAGAATCGGCAGTATCACAGTACTGGGTACTTTTTAAAATAATCCATAGTTTTTTAAGCATGTCATATCATTTTTTTTAAACTGGTTCAATTTAATACTGAGTACAAATTCTAAGTACATATTCCTTACTACATTAGAGTAAGAAAAGCCGATACTTGAATGAATTCAGGATTGCCGGTTCTATTGGCAATGGAGTAGGTATTTACTTCTTTAAGTAACTACTGACAATTATTCAGAGATTTAAAAATAATCGTCATTTCGCGTCGTTTTGTCAAAAAATCTTTGATGTAAATCACAAAAATATGAATTCGAAACATATATTTATTAAGTTAAAAATATTATAGATTCACAAATGCACATTTGATAAAAGCAATTCAAGAAAACTCGTTGCTTTAGAAAAAAATCTTCAAATTCGATTGGTTCATCCATTGTCGGATTGAAAAATAGTCGTCGGCTGATTATCTTTACGCAACTGACATACAATTTTCCTAAATATAGAAAAGTTTTTAGAAACAAATTGCTGGATTCAACTTCAAAATTCACACACGTTCTTTGAAATTATCGCATGCTACAAAATCTTTTCACGCATGCGAGAGAATAGTATGCAAAGCATGTGGCCTCTCAATGCCGGCAACAGCTGCTCTTTGTCCGTTCGCACGTTTCCAATGGTAGAACGCGGAGACACCCAACTAAAACGAAAATTCCTATAAGCAAACACGACACCGTGAACCACGAACAGCAGCGGAACGCCACCGCCACGGCCACTGGGGGGAGCAACATTTCGGCGTGGCAGCAGCTCAAAGCGTTGTGCGCTGGCTGTGCGTCGGACAGTGCGACAAGCTGCAGTTGGAAAACATACGCGGATACGTGAGGACGTGCACAGCGGGTACTGTGAGCGCGCTTCTGGTCGAATTCGAATGCGTGAAGTTATGGCAATAAAAAGAAAATTGTGCGGAAATAGCCCCAGAAAAGATAATTTACTTCTATCAGCGGAGCAGTACATAAAGCCAAACGAGTGTCGCGCTACATAATCGAGAGCAAGTTAATACGAGGTTTGCCAAGCGACTATTTGTGAAAATGAAATAAAATTATTGCAGCGTGTTTGGAAATGTGCACCTAAAGAATTTGAAGCGTTTGAGTGAATTTAACTAGAAGAAATCTACTGAGAGTGCAGTGCAACATTCGAACTAAAAATTAAATATAAAAATTAATGAAAACAAAACTAAAATTGTTCGGCGCCAATCGCTGGGCTGTGGCTTGAATAATGTAGCACCGCTGTTCACACGAAGAGGTTAAAGCACAAATTCGGACAGCCCGGAAACCGTACGCCACAAGTCGCACCAGCAGCGGCCGAACCAAAGAAACTGAAATTCCTCCAGGACATAACCGGCGCAAGCCAGCGTCAGCACTCGCACTGGACAGTGCCAGCAGCGCCAATAATCGTCACGCCTCGAGAGCAATTCGACACAAAACAAAAAACAAAACACGGTAATTGCTGCCAAACAAAGCAAAACCCTGAAGACACAGTGTCGCATGTCATTCTGTGTCGGTTGTTATTGTTGTCGCTGCACACTTGAAGGACAACTGCCACAGCGCCGTTGGAGCGCCGACCGAGCAGACCGACCCGCGAACGCACGTACACACGGCAGGCGCGATTCAGACGCTGACCCCAAACGTAGTCAATAAGCCAGTCAGTCAGTCGGACAGACAGCCGCGCAGACATAGCAGTCCACAAGCGGGGCTTTGCATTTGCGTCATTCCCTTGGCTCGACTTGCTCGTCGCCTTATCAGCGCATCGAGCGGCGCACTGTGCGGTTCGTGTGCCCGTGTGCGCTCGCCTATCGCTGCGTCTTGCAACCGCACACCCCGCGGCTTTGACGTTTCAAGTGTTGCTGCTGATTTGTGTGTGTTTACGTCTTTTGTTGCATTGTTCGAAAATTAAATGCAATTTTCACGCATTCTCCGCCACATTTGTGTTGCTCAATTCGACGTGATTGTGTTGTTGTGCGCGCGTCTGTTTGTTGTCGCTGCTGTTGATATTGCGACGCGTAATTACGATTTGATGTGAAACAGAAAGTCTATAATTGATTTGCAACAGCGACCAATCGGAAGCTCGCTTAGCTCGTCAGCGGCGGCCGCGTGCAGCACTCCCTGCCACAAGTCGTACATTTGAAAGGATAATTCGACACGCAAAAGTTTGCAACAAGCAACGTTTGATTTGAGGGAATTTTCATTGTCAAAAGGTAAGTTAAAAGGATTTTTTTCTTTTTAATATGATATTTCATAAATTTTTTTTTTTTTGGAAAGCGCCCATAAAAGGCGTGGTTTGGTGTCAATGTTCAAAGTTGCTTTCAAAATAACTCAATCAATTCTCGATCGATTTATATCACACGGGTATCAAACGAAAGGTACATACTTACCAATAATGAATTATAAGCTTAAAATGAATTTTTAAATATAAAAATTAAAAACCGGAAAAGTCCGTTATTAAGATGCAATAAATTTTCTACCATATGGTCTGTAAAACTTCCTTAACCCACTCGACATTTATTTTTCTGGAATGTGGAACTAATTCTTCGATTGCTTGTCGGAAACAATTTCTAGGCGTGGTTAAAGTTAAATCGCCTCCAGGTGAACGTTACTGTTTACTGGCTCATTCTTACTACTTGCCAGCATCTTTTTCAGCTTTAATTTTAAGTTTTTGTTTTCACTTCACTGTGCGTAATTTTCACGACAATTGGAGTTCAAGTGAACATTACTTTGCTCGAAGCAAATAATATGCTTCAAGTTGCAATTTGACAGCAAACCAAGGACTGAAATTGTTGTAAAGCCCCAAATGTGCATGAAATTTCGACTTAACTTATTTAATTCACAATAAAAAGTTGTTACTGCATTTCGACCTGCTTCCACGTTTTCTTCAGTTGAAGGATTATTAGTTTTCGCATCGAAAAGGTTTTTTGCCAGAGTTGCATCACTCATATGAACGACATAAATTAACATTTAGAAAATTTTCTGTAAAATTAAAATAGCTTCATGATTTTAATATTATTTGGTCTCAATAAAATTGTATGTCGTAGTAAATTTTGAGTTAATGAACTAAAAATTTAATTATGTTGCCGATTTAGGGTAATTTTTAATCATCGGAGAATGCGATATTTTTATATTCTTATTTAAGAGAGAGAGAATTTACACAATTTCAATGCGTTGTGCGAGTGAGGTGTATCGATCCATATTTCACATCATTTTAATTTTTATTGTTCATTGTTAAAAATTCAGTTCAATTTATAAAGACACCTTTGTCATAGTTTTGATGTGAATGATGTTTGAAATTGGAAAATATGTCTTTTGTCTTCAATAATCTTTTTACTATTTTGAATCAAGTCTTCAGGAAATAGATTGGTTCAAATAAATACTTTATTTGTAATAATGGAACTTGAATGTTAAAAAATTTCAAGAAACATTATTTAATGAAAATATGAAATATGAAAATGTTCATATTGGAACTCAAAACATATATATTTTTTATGTTATTTTTTAACCTTGTTGTTAGGTAATCGAAACTTGATCAAAGTAGTACACACTTAAATACATACTGAAATAATTGTGCTGACAAATTTACTAATGGATTTTTCTCGCAATGATGAAGTTTTAAATTATGAAGTTCTTGCAGTAACGCAACGTAAGTTATTAGGGCTCATAATAACCCATTTTAATTCTAACAGCAAAATTCGTAAGTTCTTTCCAGTTTATAGCCTGATTATGACTAGCTCCCTTCCACAACTTTTCTTAATTGTCCTTCCTCTTCTCCTACCCTCCCTCAGAGCACAGTACAATGGTCCGAATGGACTAAGTTCTATGGAAGGTTTGTAGCCTTCCTGCCCAGCCTCACATCATGGTCTCTCTCCTCACTAGCTCAATGTACGTAAAAATTACATTTAATTACCGAACCTTATAGTAAATTATTTCATTTACTTTTCGTAGAATTACCAGAGGGTATCCTGTTTGACCTATATATTCGTTAACGATATTTGAAACATTCACACTACTTACCGCTACTGTGGAAAATAATTTTTGCGTTTGCAATTCTTCGAATAGTATTTTTCGCTCTACGATAACATTTTTGACACGAAATTCACACACATTCTATACAAAATTAGCTTACCCCGCGAACTTCGTCTCGCACAAAATATGTTTTTTTATAATGAAATGCACGAATGCAATTTCAAGAACAAATTTTTATAATTTTTACTTACGACACGCCTCCTTGTTCAAGATCCGCACCATTCCCTCTGTCGAAAGATATGACTGAATGGTACGTTCGTACTTAGTTGCATTGCTGTGCGACTTATAATTCAGCGAAATGTTTGGGTCACAAAAAATGTGCCACGCCCCTTGTCCAACGCCCATCAAATCTTACCAGTAGAATTACACATCTATGGAACGACGCTATACTAAATTTCAATGCTGTGCACATTACAATTTCGACGATATTCCATTATAAAGATTTTGCTTGTATGAGTGGTGCCACGCTAAAATTTTCTTTCATACAAACCTTGTTGTGACAACTACGAATACAACCAAAACAAAACCAGGGGTCGAATCGAGCGATCCGTGAACGTACAACTCGTCACGTAAAAGTTGCGATTTCGTATTACGCCATACGTGAACGAGTACTCGCTAACGTAATTCGGTATGATGCCTTCCGAAAGTGCGTACGTTAACGAGTATTTTCTTACGAACTGTCATTCGATCGAAAAATTGTGTTCGTAAACGACAAAAAACGACAAATAATGTAAGAAATTTAAAATAGAAAATATAAAAAACCAATTCTATTGCTAAAAAGATTATGTTAGGACAGATACAAATAAAATAAGTGCGGCACAAAAGGAGCTAATTGCAGTATTTACGTCCAATTCCAATCAAATAGTCGCAACCAACCACTGCTGCTAGTTGCAGCGTTGGTTGAGCCGCTGTAGGCTGCTGCGGAAAAACACATTTAAATGCTTCTTTAGTCAAGCGAAATCTTTTTACAAATCTGTAAGAGAACTTTGTACAGTGTAAGTTTCTTCTTATATTTTTTCATTTAACTTACGCCGCGCTTGGTAAATCTAATGGGTTGCTTTGGTCCCTTAATCGCCTTTGCACAATTCTTTGGTCACCATCACTTTCATCGGATGATAAAAAAAGAGTAAGGCACCGTCCATAATCTCTTTATTACAACTTTTGTTCAAAAATTTCACAAAATTATGAAAATTCTGCTTCGGAAATTTTCAATTTAAGATTTGAGTGCTAGCTGTCACTGTCAAAATTGTAAAAGAGGACAAAAAGTCTATTACACTTTGAGAGAAAAGAGAGACAAAATCTATTACAATTTGAAATAATTACGATCCGTTCGCTTTCGTATGCCATCATCCCATTTGTTTCACACGATTAACGTATCACGGAATTTTCTTTCGTACGATTGCCGATACGTTCACGGATCGCTCGATTCGACCCCAGCTAAATCGGTCCAGCCGTTCTCAAGTGATTCGCGGTCAAACATGGCAGGGATTTTCCGACTTTTTCAATAGATTTTCCGGAATTTTCTTTTCGCATAAGCCTGAACTGACTCAAGACGAATCCAACAAAAAAAAAAAACCATGGAGATCGGCCGGTTCGTTTGAGTATGATGCGCTTACACACATACACGTACATCCACTTTCTTCTATATATAATATATATATAAAAGAATAGATTTGATGAACTATGTATAGGCAACAATTTCAAAACCGTGGTCAATACTCTTGATGTTGTTTTTTCAAAACATATCCAAAACGTACATGTTTTTATTTAATGTCTTTAGCTTTAAATATTAAATTTTTTCTACAAGTTGAAAAATATAATGTTATGTAATAAATGTACCACTATGCACTAGAAGGCCATCCTTAAATCGCTATAAATGAACAAACTATAAAAAAATCCTTCGCCATTTTGTGTCAGAAATGAGCTCAATGGATCAAATGCTTTGTCCCAAAAATATTTTGCGCATTTTTACAATTGGCGTATTTTACAAACAACATGTCCCTTGTGCTGTCGACGTTGTAATTTTTTCGTGGAATTTTTGAAAATGTTGAATAACGGCGACGTGTGTTTGAATGCATTTCATAAATAACTGATTAACGACACATAGTAAGAGGAGCTCTTTGATGCTGCAGCGCATCGAAATCGGGTTTTGCCTATAACAGCGAGCAATAAAATGTCGGCAAATTTACTGTTGTTGTGAATTCCAATTAAAATACCAATTTATTTGGCAACAAAATTGCATTTTATGCATAACGAAACTGCATGCCGAAAAAGGCTCAAATAAAAAACGAGAAGCACATTACGAATTCAACTCCACCAGCAGCGAAGTGCTGGGCTAGAGAATTAAAGATAAATATTGCCGAAAAATCACTAAAAGCGTAAATACTTTATATGGGGTGTTTTGCTTTTGAAAAACTGAGGATAAACAATTTTTGATTTTGCATAAATATTATTCAGTTGCAATGGACAGATGGCAATACGAACATTTTGTGATAAACGGATTGTGCTTGAATCTTCTGCTTCTTGTTGCTGATTTATGTGTATTTGAAAATATTGAGAACAAATATTCAAATTATGGAATTTTCGGATGCTTCTTGCGTGACATAAATTGAATGCATAAATTAGCATAATTTACCGCTTTGGTTCGAATTCAAACTTGAATTTGCATTCAAATAAAAATTGCAGCAATTCATTTGTTTAATTTGGCATGCAATTTAACCCATAAATGCGCACTGTGTTTTCGAAGATACAACGCTATTATTGATGAAAAGGTTTTACAAATCGTACAAGATCTACAAAAACTCGGAAATATTTAATTAAAAATGCATTTTTACAACCATTACAATAGTTTTCCTAAATTATGAATATTACACCTCAAAATTTGAGAACCGATTTTGAGGTGCCACCATTACAGATTTAAAACAATTGCATGCAATTTCAACAAGTGACACTAAGATTTGCTATTTGCCGCAAGAAAGAAACTGCCGGAGCGAGTTTGGTCAAAACGCCTCGAGAGCTAATTGAATTTATTTGCCACACCCACGCCGGAACGCACACACGCGTCAACAATCGCACAACGCAAGCGTAGTAAATAATGAAATGCACAAATTTGCTTTGGGGCAAAAATGTACTTTGCTGAGTGCGAGTGTGTGGTTGTGTGCGTGAGTCGGTGTGTGAGTGTGTGTGTGAGTGTGTGTGCTTCAATAAATCGGGCAATAATTGCACCGCGTAAATAGGAGTGCAAGCAGTAGTGCTCACGAGGTGATTCTGTTCAGAATATGAAACAGCAACAACAACCACTGCAGGGTGCCAATAAAAATGCCATAAGCAGCAACAACAATTTAAACATTCACACTTGCCAGACGTGCAATATGCGTGCGTGCGTGCGTGTGTGTGTGTGCGCGCCGTCATCGCAGCCACCGGCAATTGGCGATTGGCCGTTTCGTGTTGCTGCCATTTTGCTGCCGCTGCTCACTGCACATTCGGTCCATTTGCGGCGCTGTGGTTGTTGTTGCTGCTAGTGTCGACGGTTAGCGGCAGTAACAGCGACCATGGCGCATGAATGTGCTTAGCATTTAATTAATTTTGTTTGTGCAGACACGCAAACACACTCACACACACACACACACAAAGGCGCACTCGCATTTACAGGGTGCAATTAATTTCACGTGTAATCGGAGTGCAATGTTTGCCTTTTCAATTTGACGTTTCTTCGTTTGCTGCTGCCTCGTATAGCGCGGCGCACGGCGAACGTGTCCAATTGCGCGGTGTGAAATGTGCTGCCAGGCCGCTGCCAGTTGCTGTTGTTATTTTTGTGCTTTTCAGCGCGCCAGTGTTGACAGTCACAACACTCGACTCGTGAGTATTGCAGACGGCTGCGCTGCCGGCGAGTGCTGCTGCGTGCGCGCCTGTATGCATCGCTGCATGCGTCCGCGCCAGCTCCGCTCTAATGGCTTCCTCCGGCAAGAACGTGCCGCACTACCAACGAGCCCAGCCAAGCCAAGCTGCACCGAACTGAGCTGACTAAATTCCATTTTTACTATTTTTCCCGCCCAACATTATGGACTCTGCTGCCGGCCACTGCTCTCCTTATTTATTTTGTTTTTGCGGCTTTTGTTCGCGCCTAGCCGGCATTGTTTTCCTATCGTACGCACCAGCTGCACATTCGGAGGCATTGTTTGTTTGTTTGTGACATGCAATGCATATTGATTGCCGCATTAGAACTGGAACATTTCGGATTGCCCGAAAGCCGCTGCCAGTCCCCACGCGGTCGGCGCAAGTGTTGAAACCGCACCCAAACCCACACAAACTGTTGTTATTCAATATTTCGGTTAATGTTCGATTTTGTGTTTATCAATTTTTCAATTGACATACTAGCAACATATTTTTTAAAGCTTCCACCAGTCTGCAGTCGGTAATTACTGTTCGAAACAGTTGTTGTCGTTGCCGAGGTAATATTTTTTTCGTGCCACGCTGAAACTCTGCGGAAAGCAACCATGAAAGTGTACACTTGAAAAAAGCAAATTGATGCGCATCAATATGTATTTTTGGAAAGTTCTATAAAATTCGCTGAAAAATTCATATTTTTTAAATCTAAATTATCATTACTTGAAAACATATGTGCATCGAAAATTATTTCATAGAAGCAGCAATACGATTCTGCGGGTGTGTGAACAATGAATTTAGTTTTATTTGTTGATGTAGTTTGCACTTTTAGTTTGTGTTGGGGTTATTCTTAAAAAAAAAACCAGAATGCATGCCCAGGAGTAATCTCCTTTTTTCACTACTCTAAGCCTTTTCGTTTGGTGTCTTTTAGTTCCCCGCATTCCCCCTTTTCTAAGACTCACCCCAATCCGTTTGAAATCTGTGTTGTAACACGTGTTTGAAAAACAGTATATCATACACATTTCAAAAACGGGTGGAATAGCGGCCTAAGTGTGTCGCATATAAAGGCAGCCACTTTAACCTAATCTAACCTATAGTAATCGTACCCTGGGGAGAAGATTCCTAACAGATCTGCTTTGCGCAGCAAAAGTCCCAGATCTGCTCTCCTTTATCAAGAGGACTGGTTTGCCCCGGATTGAGACTGATTGGTTAGCTCCAGAGCAATTTAGGAAGGGATTGAGAATGGCACAATTTGGCCTCCGAGTACGGTCTCTGTGCCGGAAAGTGCCAACGTGTAAGTTTTGTTATTTTTCATACCATGAAAACGCGAAAGAAAACATAAACAAAGGCAGCTAGTACGCCCAAGTAAAGAAAAGAATTTCGGGAAGAGCATCCATCTAACCGAGTAAACACATACTTATACAAGTATCGATGTTGAGTTCTTTTCGACATGGAAACGTTTCAAGAATCGCGTATTGCCAATTTGTTTGAGAACTTTTACCTACCGTTTCAAGTATCGATTCTGACTTTGAGTAAAGTTTTTTAGCCGTTGTTTTGATGACTACGAATTTCATTTCAAGAAATAAAATAGTTTTCATTTCCAAGTTTCATAGTTTGTAGATTTTTAAGTCATAAATAATTTGTAGTGGTAAAATATTGGTAACTTTTTGAAATTAAAAATGTTATCGAATATAAATGTTGTCGAATGTAACTTTTTGGGGGTTTTCATTGATATTTATGATTTCATTGATACTCGTATATGTACATATGTCGAAATATGTACGCATGTATGTATGCAAGTCTACCTCAATAAAATATTCTTTTCAATGTTAAGTTAAATTGCATTTTCTCATAGAGTTACAAATACCTAATAATTTATTATTTAACTGCAAATCAAAGTTTTCGTTTGTCAGAAGGAAATACTCGCAGAAGAGACGCCAGTTAATGTTAATGTTCACGTACGAGCAGTGCAGATGAGGTGTAAATGCTCGCCAGCGGGTCGCATGCAAATATGCGAACGTAAGCGGAGTAGGGCAAACGTATGCGGACCAAGGCCTCAGGCCACTTCTTCAAGTGGCTCTCGGTGGGGCCGCGACGACTGCGGGAGGTGCGGGCTAAGTTCATCGCGTTCGTGCTGGCGTGCCGAGAAAAGGGCATGTCGTGGCGTGGCGCGGCGCGCGCAGTGAGTCGGAAAGGATGCACTCGAGGCGAGAAACTAGTTCAAGTAGGGCGAAGATAATTAGTGAGCAGTTGTGGCGAACGCATTTAAAATGCGCGCCGTTTTACTTTGAATATTGTGGACGCTGCAGTCAGCGTGCGCACTGTGCATTTTTGCTCGTAAACGATAAACGACGTGCTGTGTATCACTGCCGCTTCCAAATCAATGAAGCTGCATCACGCAGCAGGTTAATTTCTGCTGCGCGGCACTCGAGTGCTGTCTGAACGAGCGTAATTAGCTGCCTGAGCGAGATCAAACGAACGCACTGTTATATTTTATATTTGTGCCTCGATAAAGACAAATGGAAAATACATAAACAACAAATATTTGAATTTTCTTCGGGCCGAATTGTTTATTCACCGGCTGCGTATAGTGCGTTCTTCATTGTTTAACGGTGCATTCTTGAGATTTCTGCTTAGAGATTAGCCTGCAATACGCAAACGCAGACGTCCGCATGTGCATACAAATAAGCGGGCATGGCGGGGCCCGTATGCGCCGCCTCGTTCGCCGGTAGGGACGACTGGTATGTCAAAAACATGACATGACAGCGACTGTCAGCGCTTTGTGCCCACATGCACACCACAAGAGTAAAAAAGTTACACGCTGGCAGTGCGCACATCAGGTGGAGAGGAAGCGGAAAGGGCGTACTCGCACACAAACATTCGCAGCGCGATGAATGTTGATGTAGAGATATGGTGTGAAAAGGCTGCGGCGGCTCAAAAGTGCGCCCGTAAATATCTGAACTTTAGTTGGAACGAAAGGCAAAAGATAAGCCGCAGAACATCAATGTTAAAGCTTCCAAGGATTAAATAAAAAACGGTTGCTAATAATGTTGTGTATGAACAGAACTCAGTCGAAAGTGAAGGCTACATGTTAAACAATTATTATTTTTTAATTTTGAGTACAAAAAATGAATGGTCAAAAAATGAATTGTTTCGAAAAGTCCTGATTAATTTTTGTAAAATCGTATTTAAAGTGAATAAAATCAAAAGTGTTTTTGCACAAATAACAGTTACGATAAACGAAATTACCACAAACGAAATGTTTCCTTAACACTAAAAAGAACGCAAGATATCTGCGGATATTTCGAAAAGTACACATCGGATGTGGCTAATTGTAATTGTAGAACCCTATTTGCAGAATCCGATAAGAAAATATAAGGCTTCAAAGCAAAAGTTGATAGAGATACTAAAGAAAATACAGATATTTGAAATTTAAAAACCGTCAAAATGACCGCAATGGTCTTTCTAGTGTAAAACGAATATAAAAGCGCTTAAATTTGTGCAATCCTGAAGAAAGTAAATAACTAATAAAAGTTTATACAAAATGAATTGGTTCTATTAATTTTTAAATAACATAACATACGTCGAGAACTATTTGTGGACATCAAATTTGTTGGACACTGTTCAGCTTAAGCTCATATAAACATAACAACAACAACAACCAATATAATAGGTACCATAGATTGGATCAAGTCTACCAAATATCTCCAACTGTCTTATGTAAACGACATACTTGTGGATAAGGAACGATGTTCAAATCTAGCAAGCTGTAGAATTACCAATACGCCGGGCCAGTTAGGAGTAGAAAATAGAAGTTGCTTACTAAAATTAGGGTCGAACCTATCCCAGAACACTGTCCATTAGCTCAGCATATGGCGTTCATCATCATCATCGAGGGCTGAACATACATATTCGCCTCCGTTTGCCCAATTTCGATACCAATGCTGCAGGAATTTATAATGTGAACTCTCTCTCTGCAACATCTCGAAATTCGTTAAAGAATCCAGGAAATTTGAAGAAATATTTTGTAAATATGTTTTGCCTTCTGTGTATCATAGTGTTGTACGTTCAGAAAACCGACTTAAGTACAACGTGTAAGTCTGTCTGATTGCTTCGGAAACTACAGACTGATGGGTTTTCAGCTTTCCCTCAAGACTATTTAACAATCTGAAGTCTGCGATAGTCATCCAAAAGTAATCAAAGTACCATAAAAAATGATTAATATCGTCTCTAAAAGGATCCGCAATATCTGTGCAGACATTTTGCACCACTTGTCATGGCTACTTAAGGTCGACAGCACATTTGTAAAACTCAACAAATAAAAATTGAAATTGTTTGCTTCAGATGTTAACTTGATGTTAGAAGATTGATCTAAAATAGTTGAGCGACCAAAGTAAAACAATTATCAGATTTAATGCAATAGGGTTATGCATTCCCCCTCCAATCTTCAGTTCGGTTAACCGCTAACAGTGGCCGTTTAATAATAACAGGGGAGGTGGGGCGCCACTTTGCTTCAGCAGTTATGGTCACCGTAGGAATGCGAATTTGCACTTGATATGCAATTATAAATTGATGAGTTAATTAAACGAGAAGCTTTATTAAACTTAACTTTATTAAACTTTTGCGTTTAATTATGATCTTTCATTAATGTGCTTTAAGCGGAAAAGTGCAAATTTCAACGAACGCATTTTAATGACAGTTGATAAAATCGGCAAAGCCTGAAACCAAAAAAATATGATGCAAATTTACCGTAAACTCATTAAGCCGCGGCCAATTAAAATGCATTTCTGCCCAGCCGGACGAAGCGCTGCAAAACGTAAAAATGTAAAAGCGCAAAGACTCACTCGCCAGGCGACTCCACTTAGACGCACCGAATGCCTTGCAAACATGGCCGCCGAGCGGGCCTAGCCGCGCACGCATTTGCCGCTCGTTATCGAATGACATGAAAACACTAAGTGGCAACGCTAAGCGGGGAAATAATCGCTGGATTAGCAACTGTCGGCGCGATGCGTCCAAGGCATAGGGGACAGATAACTAAACGGAAAATTGTTAGATTGCAGCGCGGCGCGTTGTCGGTCGGTTGGTGAGTTGGGCGCACGGCGCAGTAAATGCGTCGCTGCCGTGCGCTCTCTGCCGCGAATCGCTTATTAACGCGCAGTCATTTGCGAAAATTGAATTTGCGGCATTGGAGCGGCCGCGCAGCCACACGTGTGCCGCCAACGGTGCTCAAAAGTCGCGCAGCTGTTGCGCATTGCGCGATTTCGGCGCGCTGGGCTGGTTTATTTTCGGCGCAGCGCTGACTGGCTCGTTTCTGGCGCGGCATTCACTCGCTTTTATCGCCGAAATTACGCTGCAATTTAGTGAAGTTGCCGTCTGCGTGCCGAATGCATTCTTTCAATTGCAATAAAATAATCAGCGTCGCCTTTGTACCACTTGAGGCAGACTTCACCGCCGCGCCGTTTCCGTGCATTCGCCTGCGCGGCACATTGTTGCCGCTGCAGTGCTCGTGCTTTATGCTGTCAGTTTTTCGGCGCGCGATTTACTGCCCGCATGGGAAACACGTTGCGCCGCGAGTCGACGCACCGCGTAGTGGCAACACCGTGCAGCATGTGGCACTTTTCGTAGACTTGGTGCTTTTATTGTGCGCTGCATTCGCTGCTGCCATTTGCGGTTATTTGTGCTGCTGCACAAGTCCTCCATTTGTTGGCGCATTTGTAGCCACGCCGGGGTAAACGATAAGCCGCGGAGCGCATGTTGCCATTGCTTGCAGCAGTTCGCGTTAGCCGCATGGAAGCTGCACGACCACGGAGTTGTCTACATTGTCGGAGTAGATGATTAAACAATGCATAGGGAGAGCTATGCTAAGGTAGCCATCCAGATTGCGGAAAACGTTTAAGCCATCACGGGATTTTGTGACTCTGTAGATATGGTTGACAATTTAATTTTCGTGGTTTGTCTTGAGAGAAGCTGGCATGCTTTATATGTTGTTTGGGCTGCACGCCTTTTTACTTGTCAGACGTTATCTACATTAACATGTCCGGAATTTGTGTTTTGGTAGGTGTACATTGTTGAGTCCTACTTTGCGATTGGTTTTACAACTGCTACTAATTAATTTGTTGTTGTTGAGCCCAAGTGTGCCCAGAATACGACTCTGCAGAAGCATTTGCCCGATAGCAACATTAGTGGGGTGTAAGGCGCGAGTTTTTGGCGGCGAGTAACCTTAAGTAACATGCGAAAAGTTTGTTAATTTGTCCTCATTTTGGATTAAAATGTGGAAGTGCATGTTTAAAGTGGAACATAAGAAAGAACGATAAAATGCTTCAAACACTCACCTTCCTCACATATCGCACGCAGGAATTAAAAAATCTCCTCACTTTCATATATGTATTTGAATACGCACCGCGAAAAAAAAATCAAGTATAATGAAGTGAAGTTGTCAGAACTTGTCGATTGATTTTACGGAGAATAAGATCTTCGCTTTTTTTAACTTTTATTTGCTGTTTGCAAGCGATAAGTCGCAGTTGTGTCTTTTTCATGAGAAGAACCAAAATCTGCGTTGCGACCAGCCAAAATTCGGCCAACTCGACACAACCGATACGTAGAGTAAGTTCGGGTAATGTGATATACCTTTTTGTTTTACGGCGATTCCCGCACACTTTGCCTTAAAATACACTTTTTTGGTCTCAAACTACTCACTGACAAATTATTTCGTATATCTAAGATTATTAACTCTTTAAGATAAACTGTTGATGAGTTTTGTAATTACAAATCAAAATATCCAAATATTCTCGTCTGATAAACGTGGCGGGTAATGTGATATACCCGAAAAAAAGTTATTTAACAGACCTATTAGTTTCAAACTTGGGGAAAATACTCCAAATCAAAAATGATTAGATACATGCTTCTCATTTTTTTTTGGAAAATCACAATCTGACGGGGTAAACCAAGGGTTAAAAATGTATATCCAAAAACATGATTTCATGGATTTTTTATCTAAAACTTAACCATAACAGATTTTGAAGAATATTCCACTTCAAATATTATAAAATAAAATATAGGTATACAAATAGTACTACTGTCATAAGTTTGGGTACTGTGATGTACTATATCACATTACCCGAACTTTGGTATATCACATTCCGTCAATTGACTCTTTGCGAAAAAAATGTTATAAAAAAAACAATAATAATTTTGTTAAGAAGAGCGCAAACTCATAATCGATATCACTGATTTACTTCTGATTAGCCTCGGACTTTTTAATAATATTTTTTTTGTACCTTTTATGCTTTCAAAGTTCATGACCAAAAACTTATGCAAGCACTACTCAAAGCAGTTAATCATACTGACGGTAAACTATTCAAGCAAACACATCCAAAATCATGCAGCATGAATTAAATGTTATAATGTTTTAAAAAGGTTAATTGTGAAAAAGCTCAACGCACTTGTGAAATGAGCCACTATATCACATTACCCGACCATATCACATTACCCGAACTTACTCGACACATTCATGCCGAGAGAGAGTGGTATCAAAACAGCGCATTAGGGCAAATTAAATCAATCAACCAATATCTTCTTACTTAGTATCTCTAACCAATTTGAATTTCTCTCAAAGTTAGGTAAGCAATGAGCAGTCATATCGGTTAGATGCCTTAAAGGATTGAAAAATAAGTTCTCCAAGTGGGTCTTCCTTCTTCCAGACAATGTAAGGCAGGTACATGGAAGATGAAGTGCATTATCTTCCTCTATTCCTCCGTCCATAAGTCAGTCAGCTCCAACCTTTTGCGTGGGTGCTCAGCATACAGTAACCCATAACAACATCAAGTATTCTGGTCCCTTTTTAGCGAGACAAGTTTCATGTTATATATAGAACCCATCCTAAGTTTGTTTGATATTCATACAATGACAACTGAGAACAACAAGCAAGCAACACACAATCCAACATACATTGCGCCGCTGTCTTCTGACATTTTACGAGGTGTCACACTCCAAGTGGCAGTAATACGAATTTCTGGTTTACTGCTGACACGCTGATCAAATTCCTCGATAATCTCTCATTAAATTTCTCATATTTCAAACAAGCAGCGTGTTTGCTGCTTAGAAAATAAAAACCGCCCAGTGCCGTCATTTATCTTACGAAACCAACGAAACAACAACAACAACAATGGCAACAACAGCCACATAACCGCAGCAATAACAACAACTCGTCGCTGCAACAGCCGACAGCGACCAGCAGTAACGACACCTGCGCCGGCCGTGAACGTGAGTTATCAGCATCTCGCCTGCTGAGCGCCTGTCACTGTCATATTGTCGCCTGAATAATTCCCAATGAATGCAAAATGGATGCACTCCCATATTTCAGCATTTCACCTACTCAGCGCCGGTATCGCCGCAACAGCTGCAACAACGCCGCCGGCGCCGACCGCACGAAGTCGACTTTGGCGCTCACAGCCGTGTGGTGAGTGCCAACATTCCGCCATCAGAGAAAACGACATGAGCGGCAGCAACAACAACGAGTTGTTGGCGATGCGCCGCATCAATAATTTATTGGAAAGCCTAAAACAGCTAATCAGCGGACAAGGCTTTTTCTGATTGTACAGTGCGGTCTCGGCGACGTGAGACTGCAGGCAGCTCAGATTGAGCATCGCCATTTGTACAACGAGCCCAACAAAGTTCAGCGAAACTCGCCGACGGACTATACGTACGTTCCACTCATCGGGCTTTTACTGTACTATTTCGATCCGCACTCGCGCTGCAAAATGAGTGAAGGTGACAATTAACTACGTATTTAAATTTCCCCCTTGCGAAATGGCGGCAGAAGTGTAAATTTCGTTTGACATCTGAAGGCGATGTCAAAGCAGGCACATGCACACACCTACATACATTAATGTATTTTGGATATTTCAATGAGTCTTTGGCATAATGTGTATCTCCCACCATTTTGCATTAAAAAATGTATGTATATGTTACATAATGGATAATATTTCTCTTTATGCCATAGTAAAATTAATCAAAGGCTTTTTGGAAGAAAATCCATCATCTCCATCGGCACACACAACGCGGCGAAAAATGTTCCGTGGTCCTGATAACAATCTTGCTCCGTCACTTTTATCAGACACCGGCATTAACGCTAACCGCAACCCTCGTAAATGTCATTGTCGGGGTGCGCGGGCCCCGTGCAGAGCAACAACAACAGCAGCAGTGGCGTACTCTCCTATGGCGCTGCCAGCACCGCGGCCGGCCGCCTGGGCGGTGCCGGCTTGATTAGCATGCAGCATATTCCTTTTTAATGAACGGTGGTGCGTATCCCCTCCGCTCTCTCTTCCCTATGCCAACGCGATTGGCGCGCGGTGCGTTACTGCTCTTTTATAAAATGCTTAATCATTTTTTGTGTTAGGCCCGCTTGGTGTAGGTAAAACTTTTTTCTGATTAATCATGGTAACCCATCTGCTGTTGCATTGCGTAAAATGATGGTTGGGTGCCTGCTGCGTGTCGTGCGGCTCCCGAAGTCGCTTCCACATTTTTTGCGGGTATCATATGTTCCGTTTTACACGACGATTGAGTGAAGCTAAAATTGCCTACCGTCATTATTTGGCATTCAGGACGTTTTTTGTTGTTGAGTTTTACGGTTGTTGCATTTTTATTTTGAGGGTTTCAGTGTGAGGCGTGGCGGTGAAAAAAGCATAAATCATGCTTAGAATTTAATAATTGACTTGTAAGTTTTTCAATCCTCTTTAAAGAGGGGTCGGATAAGAAGGCAAACAATTTGAGAAATACTTACTTTTTCAAAGTTTAAAAGGTTTTGTTCAATTAAAATTAAATTTCAATTGAGCCATCATTTCATTAACAGTTCGGCTTATAATGAGGTGGGTTCTGTCCATTATTACAAAGAGGGTGCGTACTATACCAAATGAGGTGCTGACTGAAAATAATTTGAATTTGAAGTTTACTGGGAACAAATAAATAACTTGGTCCCATTTAATACACACATGAACCACTGTCTTCAAGGATGAGATATATGTAGCTGTATTAGCCCAGTGAAGGAAAGCTGCAAGGTCGTAGATAGGAAAGTATTGTATTGCGAGTGTTTTAAAATATAAATTGTTGGATATCTGATTACTGATGCGTAATGTCAAAGTCAAAGTTAAATATGCATTATTATTCCTTCAAGTTCTTAAATACGGAGAACAAACCAATTCCTTTCCCCAAAAAGACGTCACGAAGATGTCCTCAATGGGCGGAGGATTCGTTTTCAGCTTATTATTATTACGACGATTATTATTAATTATTATTTTTAATTATAAAGGACCTCTCCGAACTGTTGGATACCAGTTGATGCTGAAAGCCAAAGGCCTTACATAGCTCCCAGTCATGGGGATAAGGATCAGTTTGCTACCAGACAAGTGTTGAATCAATTCTCAGTTAACCTTAGTACTGTAATATGTAGGTTTTCATGCCTTTTTGTTCACACTAAAAGTACAATTTTATATTTCTCAAAATCTATCTATCTATCTATCGCGTTGCTCTCTCATAAACCTTAAATCTCTTGAGAGTAGAAGAACCATCCTCTCTTTGGTGTTCGTCCATGAGGTTATTAGTGGTTCTGTTGATTGTCCTTACCTCCTGAGTCTAATTAACTTCAATGTTCCTTATCGTGTCCTCCGTCACTACGACTTATTTGTCATATCTCCCTGCAGGTCTAATTACGCCTTGAATGCCCCTTTGGTGAGAGCGCTGTCCGAATTTAACAAGATCTGTGGTTCTCTTAACCTCGATCTTTCGATCTCCAAACAAGAATTAAAATCACGTCTGAATTACTTTTATAAATAATGCAATTATCTTATTGTTATTCTATTCTTAAGTTATATTCCTATTGTTATTCTATTTTTAAGTTTTAAGACAATATAGTCTGCCTAGTCTGTAAGTTCATTTACTGTAGACTTGAAATAAATGAAATGAAATGAAAATCAATAATGATTTTTCTCGCAAATAAATGGCAAAGTTTATAAATGTTATATATGTACACATATGTAGCTATATGTATGTACAAGGTGCAACCCAAAGTAAACAGGACTTTTATAAAATAAAGAAAACGGATGATTATTTTTGTATAATTCTTTTTATTTATTCAAAATACTCTCCTTCTGCTTCGATACAACGTTTTGCACGGTCCAAAAGCATTTGGAATGAGTGTTTTAGGTCATCGGCCGGCATCGCCTTCAGAATGTTGGTACAAGCCTTTTGGATGTCCTCAACGTCCTTATAACGGTTTCCTTTCATCGGCAAATGCAACTGACCGAATAAGTAGAAGTCACAGGGAGCTATATCAGGCGAATACGGTGAATGATTGATGGTAAAAATGCGATTTTTGGTCAAATAATCGGTCGTAACTAGGGCTCTGTGAGCCGGTGCATTATCATGCAATAAACGCCAACTTCCTTCCTCGCGATATTCTGGCCGAATACGACGAATGCGATGCACCAAACGCTTCAAAACTTCAACATAAAACAAAGCGTTAATTGTTTTTCCCGGTGGAACAAACTCTCGATGAATTATTCCCTTTGAATCGTAGAAACAAATGAGATGAGTTTTGATTTTTGACTTCTCACGGCGGGTTTTTTTCGGATTTGGCTCATCTGGGTGCTTCCATTCGGCACTTTGACGCTTTGTTTCGGGATCATATTGAAAGCACCACGTTTCGTCACCGGTTACGATGTTGAACAAGAAATGTGGATCACGTCTGGCTTCCCGAACGATGTCTTTTGCGTGCTCAATTCTCTGCGCTTTTTGGTCGTCGGTTAAAGTGTGCGGAATGAAGCGAGAACACACTTTACGGAGACCCAAATGTTCGGTTAAAATGCGATCAATTGATGTTTTGAGGATGTTCAATTCCATTTCCATCAATTCCAATGATGATTTTGGCTGCATTTTGATAAAATCACGCACAGTTTTGATGGCATCGTCAGTAATCACAAATTTCGACTGGCCGACGTGTTCGTCGTCATTCAAGTCTTCACGACCATTCTTGAATCGATTCAACCACTCATTAACACGGCCACGGGATAAACAATCATCACCATAAACTTGCTTTAACAATTTAAACGTTTCGGTAAAAGTTTTACCAAGTTTAAAACAGAACTTAATATTAGCTCTTTGTTCGATCGACATTCTCGTACCAAAGTTAAAAACATACTGTCACATTGAGCGGGATATTTCGGCGTCTACTAGACCAAATGTCATGAAATTTAGACAGTATGTGAATGAAAGATGTACCTTTCCAACGCATGTCCTCACACATAGATGGCGCCACCAGAAACGTCCCTATTGCAAAAGTCCTGTTTACTTTGGGACGCACCTTGTACAATATTGACACAAACATTACATCAGCTTTTGTTGCAGCAGGGTTGTTTTTAATTTTTTTCTCAAGAAACTATAGCTTTTTATTTTCTTGAGCGTTTTCTTAACCCTGCTGTTAGGTTAAGCCCATTTGGTCCAATTTTTGGCTTGTTTCCTTTGTAACTTTTGACTAACTATTTAACTATTAACTATTTTTTACATCAGTTATGTTGAGTAAAGAATGAATGAACCAAAATAAATACAAAAAATTTAAATAAATTATTGTTTTGTACGAAAATTGCAGTATGGACCAAATGGTCCCTTTTCTAACCTAACAGCAGGGTTAAGAGCTACAAGCGGATTCATTTGCCTACCAACATTAATAACTGTAACTAATGTTATTGTTTCAACTGGTCATCAAACCTCATTACGGGCTCATTTGGGCGCATTGCGAAGAGCAACTGGCCTATCACAGCTTTACGTCTTGTGTCTTGCTTGAACTTTACGAGCAGAATGCCACACACCGCGCACTGCCTGCAGTCGTCTGGTATGCGAGGCGACAGTTTAATTCGCTACGCGTCGCATTTTTCACCAGCATTGCCCACGTTGCGCTGCGTTTCGCTGCGTTGCGTTGCGTCGGATCGCGTTAGTGTCGCCTCCGAGCTGAATAAATTTGAATTACTATTGTGTAACCGAATGTGTTCATTTCTCTTAATCAAAAATTAATAAATTTATTTGTCCGCCAGTCAAGCCACAACAACAGCAATAACAACAAAAGGGGGAGCATTTTGTACAAACATGGCAACTCATTAAGATAAGCCGCGCTGTAAACAACACACATGCGTCAGCCGCACAACAAAAGCACCAGCGGCCGCAACAGCAGCCGGCGCATCGGCTGGTGGCTGGCGACTGACGGGAGGGGCGGGCACAAATAATGCAACTGGTTGTGCTCACCTGCAACGCGCGAGTTGAGTTTTTGTCTGCCTGCCGCCAATGCTTTTAGCTGTGCTGCCACTCACCGCTCCCACCGTGGGGATTTGGAAAACGCCCCGCTTCCCCTTCTATAACTAACAACAAAGTGTGCTCAAGTGAAAAAGCAAATGAAAAACGCATCCGCGCCGCAATCGATGGAAATGCATTAAAAGCCTGTCGCACGGTCTATTGTGGTCGCGGTTGGTTTTGTTGTTGTTGTTAGTGTTAGTGTTGATGTTGCGGTGTAGGTACATGCAGTTTTGTTTATGTTGAGGTGTTGGAACGTTTTTGGTCTGCGGATAAAAATGTTTTCGTGGCTCTTTTTTGTGAAAAATTGGATGATTTGTTCGCAGCGAAACCGATCATTTGTGCTTTAATGTGAATTTAGTGTGACTAATTTGGATGAATGGCTGGTTATTTATATAGGGAAATATTTTTAGACATTCCTCAAGGTGTGTGTGGGCACTATAAAAAATGTGAGACCAACAGTTTTATAATTAATCTTATGGTTAAAATATCTAACTGAAAATTTGTATTTGGATATTTCTATTTCGATTTTCAATTCTCTCTCCCGATTTCAAGCTCAATGCCAAGCAATTCACAACTTCATCCAAAAATGTAAAGACGTTAACGGCCCGCGAGACCCGTTTTATGAATGCAGAAGTGGTTGGTGTTTTATTTAATGCAAAAATTGCCCATTACCAAATGACATCGCTTAGGGATTCGAAACCAACGGCTGTTTTCAAAAGGTGTCAACCCGAAATCGGCAACCAATATGAACGCGCCCATTACTTTCCAACGCTTGGGGTTTATCTACCGATCCCATTTAACAGTTTTTCATACAATACAAATTTCAACTCCGATTTTTACATTCTAGAAATTAAAAAAAAAATACCCAATGTATTTTTACTCAGTTCAGTAGGTTTCTTCACAGTAAAACTTGCAGGAAAAGCATAAGAAACAATTTGATATAAATGCTCTCACACAGAGAAGGATGGAGAAAAAAGTAAATGAACAGAAAACCAGTACAAATTTGCAAGCAACCAGCTGTGACAACTGTGAATTAAATTTTTGTGAAAAATAAACAATTTGGAAAATGAAAGCATTACAAATACAGTTGAATTGTTCTCCATTTAGTCGGGTTCAGAAAGGTACGCGTATGTATAAAAGAATGTCTTAAAATGTAGAAATGTATGTATGTATACCTAGACCCGAAATATCCGTCCACGATCATAACCCAAGTGCAAAGGAGAGACAGGAAGATTTTGACAAAGTTATATTTTCGGAGAATTCAACAGCGCCGGAGCACGATGAAAGTAGATTCCATGTTGTTTTGTTATTATTTTCATGAATACTACATATCGCACACCCACTTCGAAAGTGACACAACACAAAATTTTTAATTGTTCAAAAAACGCAAAAAACTGTATACTGAGGTGTATAAATTGTTTTTTAAAACCTATAGACCATTTAGTAGAAAATCTTTAGAGATTATATTACACTAGAAAATTCCAAATATACTTTTTTAATGATATTTTAATTCAATAATTACCGAATTATTGCAAGTTATGTCACTTTTGCTAAATTTAAAAAATATAAATTACAGTTAAAGTTGACTGAAAAATTTTGAAAATACGAAATTAATTTATTTATTTGAAAATATAAACTAAAATTGTCACAAACTTTACTTAAAATTAACTCCGATAAAGATTTAATTTGTCAAAAGTGTCACAATTTAAATTCGAACTATTTTGCATTGAGCTGCAGCGATCAAATAGCATCAAACTTCTTGACATAAAGAGAGACCTAACTGTTTTTTGGCAACAGTTAACAACAACAAAATATACTAAGCTTTTGCTTATTGGTAGATAGATGCATTGTGCACAGTATTAACACATAAACCCGAAAATTCAAAATTTTAAGTTGTGTCACTTTTGAAGTGGGTATGCGATATATGAAGCTAGCGGCAGCGCGGCCATCGATGCCAAAAAAATTAATGGCTCGATACACCCACAAAAATATTAATATCAATGGTCAAGA
The DNA here is from genome assembly GCA_963668005.1 of Melieria crassipennis. Taxonomy (NCBI): domain Eukaryota; kingdom Metazoa; phylum Arthropoda; class Insecta; order Diptera; family Ulidiidae; genus Melieria; species Melieria crassipennis. Next base: position 29,538,787 of record OY764963.1, on the reverse strand, counting down.
ACCTGCAACCAAGAACCTTCTTAACCAAAAAGAAAATGTGGATTTCAATTTCTGAAAAGCTTTGCGAAAAAGGACACTTATTTACGGGACAGCAATTGGAGGCAAATTTGTATGGTTTGGGGGGGGCGGTACAAAAGTGTTGAACCACACAATTCGCTAACAGGCCGCAATAAAGAGACTTGCTTGTACCAAATCGTAAATCGTTAATGCTCTAAATGTGCTACAAAAACACATTAGTTTCACTATATTTTTCATTCAGCGAGTTAGCCGATCTCTTCGGGGGGAAGAAAAGTAAAGTAAAAAGTAACCCAGAATTTGAACTGGACGAAGAGAACTCGTCAACCACAGACGTTGATCAAGAAGAAGGGTTGTAATTCACTCTCCGATTTTTTTAAGGTGTGTCCAGAAATTGGTATGAATTCAGATATAAACGTTTGTTGATTTTGTACGAAAATCGGACATTCCACTCTTGTCTTGCATTTCTCGTTTCAAACACGCCTTGATGACATTTGAAGAGCGAAATATTTTCCATAATATTTAATAATTATAATTTAATAATTGACTGGCACGACAGCCCGCTTACGCGAGACTAAGGCCTAGCTTCCCGCAACCACCCGTGTTGTGCGTGTGAATTTGTACGCGGGTGGAAGGGACCTACAGTTTTTATGCCGGTTCCGAACGGCAGGTTGGGAGCTTTATCATAGGCAATTTTTACTCTCAGAGGTTTGCCATTTCCAGCTGAGAGGACAGCCACCGAAAGAGAAAACGAATTTTACCGTTATTTTTTTTAGGTGTTATTACGGGCAGTATTTGAACCTGCGGTTTGCTGCCTTCGACTCGCGGTCCAACGCACTAACCAACTGAGCCACGGCGGCTGCCGTAATATTTATTTGCCATAAATTTATCAACAATGTCACTTACACATACAATTTGAAAATTGAAGTGATTTGTTAGATATTTTTTACTTTCATTCAATACCAAATTCTTGGTTTGATATTTTTTGTTAGATTGTAAAACTTAAAAAAAAAATTTGATAATGTGCTTGCAAAAATCTAATTTTCTTCAAGAATGTCTTTTTTCATAATTAATATTAGTTTCATTAGAAAACATTCGTTCGTTTGTCTTTACCGTTCGGTGCTGCAGGCCACCGCTTGGAATTGAATTCGATTATATGCGATGGCCGCGCCCGCACGTGATTGACTAGTGATTACTGACCTGTGGATTACTGACCAATGCCGTAATTAAACATGTCAACAGTAGCCAGCAATTAGGACAACGCAACGCGTTATTAACTTCTGCTGCAGACGGACGCGAAGTGTTAATGACCGCACTAATTTTACTCACCCAGCGTTGCAACAAATAAAAATCAAACGTTAAATGACAACCGATTGCCATTGATTGCTCTGACAGCGACAAAAACCGACACATACATACATACATATGTTCATATGTAACTATTTGAAATAAGGACAAAATTAATGTTACAAAATCCCGACGATTGATGGGACTGGGGTGCGGATTGCACTACGATAATAGGATCGGATATTGAAAGCCGCCGATATTGATTAAGGATGCTGTTGAGAGGCCTCGAACCGTCGCTCTTGAGTATAGTTTTAATTAAAAATACCCTTTTCGTGCACGAGTGGAATTGTAATCCCACGCGTAATTCACGCGTATTGCTGTGCCGCGCAGCTGCTAATTTTGGCTTTTGTTTAAGACACAAGCCATGGTCGTCGCTCCTTCGAAAACATGACAAACTTCCGCGCCAAGCCCGCCGCTACAGAGGGAAAACACCGAAATTTATGTAATTGAAAAATGATATTTGTGCGCATGCGCGGCTGTCATGACTTTGAAAATCGTTGCCTGTCTCGCGCTGTCATGCGTCGCGGGCACGTTTCGTTGTTTGCGCAGCACTGGTGTCGGCTTGTTTGTCTAGAGGAAGCAAAACACATGTAAACGTCGGTTCGTTAATTGTTAAAAAGCATGAATGAGCGCGCAGTTTTCGAAAACGCCGAAAATCCCAACTACTTACTGGCCGGCGGAAAGCGGCCGCAGACAGCAAACCGGGCAAATAATGAAGAAAGAGATCGAAAGATGTGTTTTGTTTAGAGCGATGGAACAGAAATGCTTATTCATCACGTTGGTTCGGCTCAATTTAATATGATAATCGGCAATCAAAAGAAACGACTACACGTTAAAGACGGAGCACTCGTTGGTTTTGAACAAAGGCAGCGTGATTGCCGCTCAGCAGATCAAATTTGTTTAAGTTTTTGAAGTCGTTTTATTCCATTTCTCATGTACATACATATGTAAATATGTATGCGAGCAATTCAGGGGAGAGCAGCAAAACTTGAGGGTCAAAGTTAGGCAACGACATAAGTCACCAAAAATTTTTGTATTTTTCGAGTCTGTATGTTAATAACAATTTTCTATTTCTTAAGATCGATAAATAACTAAAACTAATAGTTGTCGACCGATTGACCGGCATCGGCTAGTATCGGTCACAAAAATTGGCATTGGCCTTTTTTGGCCGAGTCACGTCTTTTCTTGCTTTAATTTTTGCTTCAAATTTTTTTAATTTTGTTTTAATTGTTTAATTGATTGTGTATCAATTTTTATTTTTAATTTTATTTTTATTTTTTCTTTTTGGTGTTATTTATGTGAAATATATTACAAACAAATGTATTTTTAATATAGGCCCTTCGTTTTTGTTCTTTTGTAATATAAACTGTTTTTGATTGAATCTATTCGTTTTATTTCTTCAGCATCGGCCGATTCTTGTCCTTCCGACCGATTAATCAGCATTGGCTTCGGCGGAAAAAGTGGGAATCGGTCGGACTCTAAAAACTATCATTTATTTCACTTTCTATAAGTCTCATTATTGAGTGTTTATGCCAACGTGTTTAACGTTTTATGCTACTTTTTTAATTGCTTAAGGGGGGTTTCTACCTTGTGCGGTCAAAAAAATAGATTTTTTTTCATGCATTTTTGGATTAATACATGATTGTAGAATACGCTCCCAAAATTTGAAGTTGAAATCTTTCGAATTACGGAAGCAATTTATCGAAACAGGTAGCTGTGTCGAGCGCGCCGAGCCGCTGAAGCAAAACTTTGAACGCGTTTTTCTCAAAACTACATTTTTTGACCTTGCGGAAGTGATTTAGGCCACACGAGTTGAGCAATAGCTACGAAATTTTAAACAGTCATTTATCAAGGTCTTAGCTATGGCACGAACTAGGATCTTTAAGAAATAATAATTGTTTCTCATTAAAAATAGAAATTTGTATTGAAAAAAGTAGGTAAAAATTGAGTTTTTTAGTCAAAATCGCATATATCCTTCATTTTTCATTTTTTTTTTTCAAATCCTAGTTCCAGCCATAGACAAAAGGATACAGAATAAGAAAAAATTTAATTTTTGTGTTTCAAGTCATCTCAAACAGCGGCAGGACTTCCGCGAGTAAGGAAGTCCTGCCGCATTGCTCGATGCCCCCCTCCCCCCCTTTGCATATTTTATCTTGAAACTTTTTTTACTTGTACAATAAACATATACCTACATCTGAAAAAGTGTTTATCTTAAAAACCTTCCCATCAAAAATGTTTCAAAAAAAAAACATGTTTTCTCGGCCGCACAAGGTAGAACCCTGCCTTAAGTGAAATTCCGTCCAAAGGGTGTAAAGATTTGGATGCATTACTTGCATTCTAGTCTTACTGGCATAATGCAATGTGGCCATATCTGGCTAAATTATCAATGAACCCCGGAATGGCTTTCAGAAGGGCAGAATCCTTTTCAAAGCATTAATTGATGTGAACAAATTTGCTTTTTCCGAGATCGAATATGGTAGAATTTCTTGCTATGCTCTTTAAAATCATACTTTTAACAATTTTAACTTTTAAGTTAGCAACCACGAAATATTGATGCAAGAATTAATTGTTTTAGAAAGTAATTAACATATGCACTTCTTCACGAACATCCCTCATTCAATTTGACATTGTCCAACGATACATATGTAAACAGCACTTGGGGCTGCACGACGAAAGACGTGTTTTCCCCGAAGACCCTTGAGAGACCTTCGACACATCACTTGGCAGCGAACCAGTGCGGGTATGAGTGCCCTCGACCAAGAACAAAATAACCCCGTATTTATTTTACATTAAAATCATAATTTCTTCTAAAAGCTCGTTCAACCCTTTCACAAATCGATTTATGAACTCATTCACATTCACATTTATGGACTTCCGTCAAACACAGAGCCGTGGCACTTAATTAAATACCAAAATATGCTACAATGGCAATGGAAACGTTAACATCCCGCAATAATAATATTGTATGTGAGTTCCCGGAACGCCCTCTTAATAACGTTCAGCCCGTAGCGCGCTGCATAGGGAACTGCTGAAAGGCCGCCCGCAGACGCCCTCACCCCACAGCGGCCGCACTTGTCATGCAATCATCAGTTGTTGAATTTCCCATGAGTGCCATCCAGTAACCCAGTGAACGGATCGCGTATTATATTTGTGCAACATGCGTGCTGTCGGCGCACACCAGCCGCCGTAGCGCAGCGCTGCACTTTGTGCCTCGCAACAGCACAGCAACAATGTTGGGTGTCAAGGGGCGCAGGCGGCAAAACCCCCATAGAAACGGCAGCAAAAAGAATGCGGCGGTGTGATTTGTTTTGCCGTCATGTTTGTTGTTTGCTTAGCAAACATTTTAATGCAATTTATTGTGAATATGCATTGATGTGTGTGTGTGTGTGTGCGTGTGTGTGCAGGAAAGACGCAGTGCAGCGCTCGACGCCTGCTTTGGCCGGAGTCAGAACGCCAGCAAATGAGAAACGCGGCGCATGAGGGTACTTTCGCCATCCCACACTTTGCTGGCTGGCGACCGTTGCTAAATGACAGCTGTGCGGCGACAAACAACAAGCAGAGGATTGTCAAAGTGACTGACACTTCCACGTCCCTGGCCGCGACAAAAGCCACGCCGGAGGACGCGCGTCGCGTCGGCAATTCGGCTACGCGGTAGGTAAAGTCGAGCCCGAGGGCAAATCGTACATTATGTTGATTTGTTTTTCGGCGGGGACGCGGCAGCAAGCCGCCTTCAAACTTCACTTGCGTCGAAGAAGAAGAAACCAACGCGCACACACACCGCACACGCGAAGTACTCATTACTTTTTGAGAGATGTGTACGTGGTTTTCAAAATAATTGAAAATGTGTGCATTTAATTTTTTCGCCGTCAGCCGTTCGCCTTTCGTCGGGTGCGCATCCCATCAGCGAGCGCCACAACACAATTCACACACGCACACACGCACAAACCTGCGGGAAGGCGCAAAGTGCTGATGGCATTCTTCATGCTCGTTTTGATCGGCGTAAACGCAGTCGGCAGTCAAAGTATTGTGTGGCGGCGGGCGGCAACCGTCGGTCTATCCATCCATCTGTTCATCTTTGGCACTTTGCATTAATGAGCGAATGTCAATGGACAAACCTGTCAAAGCTGACAAGCCACACTAAGTACTCGCATTCGGCGTAATGGATGCGGCCGCTGCTGGTAGCGTTCGCCGGAAAGCGAGTGGAGCTCGATCTAGAAGGGGAAAATGTAAACCGAAAAAGTGAAATATTGACGACAAGTTGAAAAAACGGCGTCTGCTCGATTTCGTAGTAAACAACGAAAAATTGTATCGAGTGGTGGCTGGCAATTTCCAGGTCAACGCGTCTTTGAGGAGATTTACTTTTTCAATATGTACACGAAATTCTTGGGAAATTGTGAATTAAGTATAGAAGAAGAGTGGAACAGTATACAAAAACCTAAAATGAAAAACCAACAAAGAATTTATGAAGGACACCCAAGCGATGAGTGCACTGGGCAGTGAAAGACATTAATAAATGCGTTAATGTTCAAAATTTTTGTTTATTCAAAGTAAAATTTTGTATATTCAAAACGTAAAGATTTATTCGTTCTCTGCTACCACAACCAGATGTCACTTTAGAGCAAAGACAGAAAGTTGACACTTTAGCAAGACGGAAAGTTGAAAGTTTTATTGATTCTAGAAATGCAGTAATTTCACATAATTCGGAAATTCCGAGCGAAACGTGAAACTTGTTAAAATTTGTTGTTAGAATTTGAGTTTAGATTTAAAAACGTTATAAGTTTCATGGTTTCTATTTAAAAAGGTTTATATTCCTCCTAAAACATTAAGTAGCTAAATTTATTAACTAAAAGTGGGCAAAACAAACTCGTTGGGGTATCCGCCTACTTGTTAGTTTCCCCCTTTTTGTAGATTCACTGGCTGACCAGAATGCAATACCACAGCCACAAACGATGTGGCAGCCACATCAGCTGATCTCAATGTGTGTCGCCGCACTCGAAAGTCGTGAACACAATGAACACAATGCTGTAGCAAGCGAAACAAAGCGAAAACTTCTGAAAGTTTGATTGTGATTTGCAAAAAAAATGTCGAAAACATATTGCAAGAAATTAATTATTTTTAATATGTTCGCCAAGTTTTATTGTTTTTATATCGTCGATATTCCGAAAAAATTAATGAAATGTCAAATGTTTGAGCTGTGAAACGTGTGTTGCGAAAAAGTTAAAGTTAACTCAATCTTCGCCACACCCACCGCTGCGCATTGTGCGCACTCTCATACAAATTCATACATTTCAACTTTTGACAGGTCCTACCACAGCCACAGCTACGACATTCTGGTCAGGCAGTCAGTGTTCCAAATTGTTTTTGATTGACGAACAAATTTTTTCTATTTCGTGAATTATTCTTGTGGGCAGTGGGGATTACATCGATTCTCATGGTAACTCGAAACATGTGCAAACTTATTCTTCCATACCTTCTCCAGAGCAATTTGCGAGGCTTTATGATAAACTGTGTTCTAGAGTGTGTTTATACGACCGTCAACGTTGCTAAAAAGCCATAAATATTTTCAAATTTGCCAAACAAAGCAATTGCCAGCTTTTTAGGTTAATTGGCATTGAGGGATTTGGTAGCAGTGTAAACCGCCATTAAGCTGTTGGAAATTTTAAATTGTTTAAATTTGTTCGCGTTACATTTCAATCAAACGGCTGCTGATTAAAAATGCAAGCGGAAAGTGAAATGCGAAGCAGTGAGGAAAAATCTCTGTAAGCGCTCGTAAAAGCGCAAAGTGACCTCTAAAAAAACCTTTACCGATTTTTGCGCTGGGCAATTTGGTTATTTTAGCTTCTGTTTACGCAGCTGTAAAAATATTTCTCTACTCGTCGGCCACCCGAAATTAAACACGGCGCAACGCTGTGTTTACAGTTCGTTAAATTTCCATGACTTTTTAATGCCCGAACGGAAGCGGAGGACGTGTGGACTCGCGCGAGCGTTTAGCGGATGTAAGCCGCGGCCAACTGGTTTGCGCTGAATTTTTGATTAAATCAAACTAAACAGTGAGCTCGAATAAAATGAATAAAATTACAAATTACTATCCATGCGTTTGCGTGGAATTTAATTTCATATTGTCCGAAGGCTGCTTCAGCGGCAGTTGGCAGCACTAAAGCAATGTTGCCTCACAAATCGGCTCATGCAAGACCACTTTTCTCCGTGTCCTTAGCATCATTAACATTTTGTGCACAACTGCCTCATTAAATCCCCAAGCTGTTGGCGACATCTGGCAGCGTTGAACGTCAATAAAAATTTCAACATTTTCACTTCGAGTCGAATTAGAGAAACATTTTGCCGCACCATGAAATCCTTTCGGCCACATTCGCTCAACATGCAACTTTTATACCCGCCATGTCAACACATGTGTGCTGGCAATGTGTCGACTGCGGCAGGCCTGATTTTATCCCTTTCGCTAATTTTGAAGTTTTCAGCGGTTGGCACATTAAAAAGCCATCGCAACCTCGTGTTACCGACTGTCGGCAACAGCTGACTTTGGCCCACTGCCACCCTAATCCCACCCCAACACAAGGCAACCTTCCGCCACAGCCAATGTCAAACATCCCCAAACAGTTGCGGACACGTTGAGCAACAACGACATTCACTGATAACGCGACAGTGTTTGCGCTCCGCGTGCGGGCGCGCTTCGGTCCCGCGTGTTCTGTTATGTACAAGGAATTCGACTTAAGTCGAAATGTAAGTTGTTCGCACAGGCCCGGTTGCTGCGCCCGCATTCATGCTGCCCGTGCGAACCCCGCCTGTCGCCTTTTTTCAAAGCGAAATAAAACCTTTCTGCTGCTGTGCGCTTTTGTGTTTGGCGCGACGGAGTTTCACTTTCGGTGGGGGCGGCACTGGCTGCGCATATAAAGGGACTTCCTGCAACAGCGGAAGCGTGTCGCCCTCCGCAGGCCGCACGCATAACAAATGTATGGATTTTGCATCCGCCTTTCCGCTGGCTTTGGCATTGACTTTGGCATCGCTGCCGCCCAGCCAAGTTTTGTTTCTTGCGCGCAGTCGTAGTGGGAGCGAAAGTTATCTGATGTTTATTCAGGCGTTTCGGCCGTAAATTAAAAATAGCTCAATATGGAAATGCGCAACCAATGCCAGGATAATGCATGAAGGTTCGCGTGTGTGAGCGGTGGCCAGTTGGATAGAGAACATTTTGCGTGGGCGTGTGTGTCTATAAATATGTAAAATCGGCCGAAATATCAGAACATTGTTTGTTTTGGTGATGAAAGCGCAGCTGCGTTTGGGGCGAAGTTTTCTGAGGACATTTTTCAACGCACGTGCGGCCTTGTGTTTTGCTTTTATTGATGTCCAGAAATCTTGAAAACCGACGACCCGGTTGTATATCATTGCATTTGGTAAATTCAAACATACATACATTCGCACTAAATTTTGAACAGTCCAAAATTCCCAGGACAATTCTCGTCAATTGTGGAAAAAGTAAAAGTAAAAATAGGTGATACAACATAAAAGTGATATTTGTAAACACAAACATCGTTGTAATAAAGCCAGACAAAAAAATGCATAGAAAATTTAATTTCGGTTACTGTTTTCCACAAATTTAACAAATCGGAATGACCAAACATGAGTTCGAGAAAACTCGGCGCAGCAGCATGTCGCCTTTTTTTTTTGTTTTGACATGAATATGTATTTCGTAAGCCATTTTCGAAAAAATAGTTTGACAATTTACTTGTGATTCTTTTTTAGGGATTTGTGGGTATTTTAAAGCAAGCTATGCATTATGGCACTTAGAAGTGAGCACACGAGGGTGTCCGGTTTTACAGTGCCTTGAAGGACGAATATAGGAGACAAGCATGGAATGTAGCTTGCGGTTTGAACCTGAATCTCAGCTTGAAAATTTGCGTTCTACATTTTTACACCGTTGGTTTCGTAGCTGGTTTCGACCAAAAACTAGTGATGCTTTCTAGAGATGTGATTCCAATGGCCATCTAAAGCCTCAATTCTTGGAATGAATTAAATCATTGACGCGTTTACTATAAAATATAAATATTATTATTTACTATGAAATATTGAATTTCGTTTGTGGTTTACATCCATCGGGATCACTCGCCAGATGATGGCGCAGCGTATATCGCACTCTACTCAATTTTACACATCCACGATGTCGGAAAAACAAAGTATTGGGTTGAAACACTGATCGGACATTGATGATCGCGAAGAAGAGCAATCAATTTTGAGAATTTTCAATCAAATTTCGTAACTTTCAAACTATTCAAACTATCAGAAATGACTGTCAGCTGTGTTTGTTTGATTTTCCTACCACACTGCAACGACTATCAGGCGAAACTAGATACACTCAGCTCGAAGCTCCCACTCGCCCTCCCTCTGTGCACATGGACCAAAAGTCCATTGCTGAAATTCGCCGCTGCTGCTTTCAGTTCTAATTTTTCCCACTTTCAACGTTTCAACTTACAACAAATATTTTCTTTTCCAAACGGCCACAGCCAACCGAAGAAAAATGCTCGCCAAGCAGGGAGGCTGGCAGGGGAGGCAGCACTAAAGTGAGGTTGTGTACACATAATCTAAAATGTCAAGAGCCGTCAACCACTCAAAAGTGCTACTTTTACTCTGTCGCTGACTGACTGACGATCGCTTGCCCACCCGCACCCGTCGCCTTGCCTGGCCCCCTCGCTGTCAGTGTTTGTGTTTTTATCTTTTCGTGCTGCGAGTGAAGCGCATTTCTTGTGTAAACATTCATTGGTTTTAGACACAATTTCTTGCTTTTCTTCGGCGGCGCTGCCCTTTTCCTCCTCCTCGTGTCGGCAATGCCCTCTTGGCAGTCGTCTGCGTGTTTTTCTAAGCGCACAAGAGCAGCAAGGCAGCGCGTCTGTTTTCCCAGGCAGACGTAAGCGCGAGCTCTTTGTGCGCGCGACTTTGTTTGAGCAGCAGTTTAAGCGTGTTTTAACACCGCCACCAACACTTAAGCACACACACACACACACACGCACGCGCCCATCCACTTGCTGCTAAAGACGCCGTAAAGTGCAGCAGGAAGCGTATACAACTTGACTCTTAACTTTTGTTGCCACCGTATAAATCAACACCAGAAGTTTTGTTTAACCTAACCTAAAAAAAGAAATTATAGTGGGTTCATACACATTGCACAATGAATATCCACGTCGCCGCTGCATGGCATATGGATGGATGTACCTGCTCCTTAGCCCTCCACAGACCACACGTGCCGGCCGACCCATCTGGCGGCTGCATTCACTGCCGCTGCAACTTCCGCCAATGGAAACTTTCCTAAGGAACACTTTGTTTGCCAGCCAAATGAGAAGATCCCCCTTTGTTGTGATTCCGACGGTTTTTGTTAACACTTTTTTAACTTTAGCACGAAACAGAGAGGAAGCAACAACAAACAAAACACTCCATTTGCAAAAGTAGTGCGGCAGTTGCACCGGCCGAACGCGCCGACCTGTGCGGCAAGCAGTGCGCCAAGGCAGGAAAAACTTTGTTCTTCGCAAAAAGTGACTGAGTAAATAAACATTATTTTACGTTAACAAAAGCGTTCCCGAGTATCCGCGGCGAGTATCGGACTGACTTTCTTGTGGCCCAAATGGCGGATATCTCAACGACGTATTAGACCCCAAATGCATACATATGTATGTCCTTCAGTTGGATTAACATAAACATTTTTCGATTTAAAAATGAGGTTTTTGCTTTGAATTTTTTTTATGTTAAATTTAAAAATAAATATTAAATTGCTGCCAAGTAAGACCCAAGATTTATGAATCTTTACACCGCTGAAGCTACAAATATGAAATTTGAACTGTAGGTACACTTAAAAAAATGTACCTGCGCTAAGACGGGATTTTTTAATTCGGGGTCTAAAGAGGCAAAACGTGAGTTCAAGTGTTGTATGAAGAAGCTTTATTTAATGGGCCTGATTGATTTGCTTTGGTGAAAATACATTAAATCAAAAATAATTCAATACGTATTTTTAAATTTTTGGAAAATAAAAATTTAAATTGACAACGGGTTAAGGTTCGTACACGGGAAGACTATTAAAAAGATATGAATCGATGGGCCTATTGACTTCAAAATTGGTGAAAATACTTCATATGGAAAAGAATTAGACAAGTATGTTTTCATAAAAATCTGACGGGGTCAACAAGGTAACCCCTTGAGAGAGAGAGAGAGAGAGAGAGACACTTGAAAAACCCGCAGGGTACTGCTAATAATTTACAATGTTTTTAGAAGTTGTAACGGTTTATTTCATTGAGCCTATATGTGGGTCTTCTGCTAATAGCTTTCACAATTAATTTTAAGCAATTCATTACAAACTTATAAGCTCAGCACAGTTTTCCTTACTCATAGAAGACTTGAATGGATATATTTAAGAGGCTCGTAAAATTTATTTTATTATTTATTTACTTTTTGAGCTGTGATTTTCTTGAGTGCTCCAAAACTTCTTTCACTGCGAAAGACGGGACTCTCTTTATCAACCTGACAGTTTCTCTTAAAGATTCTTCTTCCTTTCATGAAATGATTGCCCGTCCTCTTGTTTCAGCATAAGCTGCCCACCCAATTTGTTGCAAGAACTTTACTATTTTGACAGAGTACTCGATTTCACCCAACAAGTATTTGCAAAGTTGGCTTACTTCCAATAATGTTGTCAAGTAATTAATGCCTAAAATGCCAAATAATCTTATTTGCAGCATTTAAGTGTGAGCCGCTCCCGCAACAGTTCTGAGTAATCGCAACTAATATTTTGCGCACTTAGTTATTGCCCGTCAAAACTGACAGTTGCCAAGGCGCTGCTTTTTTCGAGTGTCGTGCGATTATACAAGTTGACAGCGAGGAAATGACAAATGCAACGTCACAATGAGCGCCGGCGAGTGGCACGCACAGTCACCATCGTCAAGAGATGCGTGTTCGAACCTAATAAGAATGTATGAAAATCGAATTTGTCACTACTCGCACTTTATACTCATCTCTATCCAATGCACACACTCCCACTCTTACAAACACATACGCGCACACACACACACCAACACACACAAACTAATTTCATGCTCGTTTCAGTGGTAAATATTAGGAATATCTTAATTCCGACAGACAATTTATCACATTTGGTGGCAATGCAGACGCGTTGCATTGTGGTCGGCGTTGTGTTGACGGCGGTGACGGTGTCGCAGTTGTAAGCGCTTCCCGGACGAGGAGAGGGAAGGACAGGAAATCAAAAGCGGTGATAATTTATCACAAAGTTTACAAGAGACTTAATCAAGCATTGTGACAGCTCAATTGAGTGCGCGCGAGCTGCAGAGAGCAAAATCGATGCGACGAGCGAGTGGCAGCGGCTGAGCGAAAGGTGGCAAATACTCGTAGCACAGTGAATAAAGAAATGCCACTTTCGCATAAAATGACAAATTTGCTACTTGTGGCGTCAATAGCATTTATCACGCACAAGTATTGCCGACACCGAAACGTCACTGGATAAATGCGGATTTATTTGCTGCGCTCGCCTTGAGCGAAGCGGAGTAATTCAGTTCTGTGCTTTGTCTGCTCATCTGTGTCGCTGTTTGAGCTTTGCCAACTTTGACAACCGAGCAGTGTTGACTTTAGCTTCTGTATGTGCTGTAAGATTAAAAGCAAACATTCTTCTCTGGTGCGATCCAGCACCAGATTAGGGCAGCTCAGACCACGGCTCCACTGCCGGAGCGAACAATTACATTTGTTCATAAAAATTCGAGCACTAATAAGTGCGATGGCTTAGAGGTCGCCGGCAAACAAACAGCGCCCGCTGCGAACAATCATCAGCATTGGGCAACTATACATAAATATTAGTTTCCAGCATGAAGGATGCAAGCGCTCCGCAATGTGGCACACCAATCCACTTCATAGTGCATGACTTTGCCGCAATCGTTGCTGCTCTATTCAGAGTAATGAGTGCTCTTATCTGAGCTTTTGCCTCAGCACAGCTCATAATTTATCTGAGCATTTGTTGCTCGTATTTTTTCTGTCGTGCGTGCAAAGCCGCTCCTTATCTTGCACACATTACATTCTGTCAAAGCATTACCGGGAAATGTTAAATAAACCGCAGTCATTTCATTTGTATACCAAGATTTTCCAGTTTTCAACGAACAGTTTTGACTAGACGGATCCATTATGGCCTTCCACAAATTTTGTTTAACGGCCCCAGTGGAGTCAAAATGGATTCGCTGAGGCAAAAATTTTAGACGAGACCTGATCAGGTGCATATGGTGTGGTTGATCAATGGGGGAATTTTATGTGTTTTTGGCCTTAAATGTTGTGAATTGTCACTCTATTGCATAAAGCATTATTGCAGTGTTAAATCGTTCTATCAAATATTTGGCGTTTCTAATGGATTTTCTCGCGGAAATCTTTCAATAAAGACAAATAGTATTATTCATTGGCCGTCCAAATAACGATGCCGTGATGCGCCAACTCGTTTTATGCCGAAAAAAATCTAAAGAATAGACAAATACAAAAGTCACTAATAAACTATTTTAAACTCATACTCATACTCAGTGTTGCATGTCTTTGACGTTCTCTTAGCCCGTCGTCAAGGTTTTATACCAATTTTCTCATAAAACTGATTTTCAATCAGACTTTTCTAACATTCGTAGCGGGACGGCACATGAATTTCTGTTTGCAACACCAAACTCTTTCAACCTGCCTGATATTTGGTAGTAGTTAGTAGTCAATTACTAAGATTAGTAATTAGTCTATAAATTTATTAATCAGTTACTCCGTGCCTTTTAAATGACAAAATCCGTGTACTTTTCTGACAGAGTGTATGCACCGATTTAGCAAGAATAACATATTGTTTTGTTTTTTGTGTGTGAGAGTTTGCTAAGCAAATACGCCATTCACAAATACGGGACGACTTCTTAAATGGTACAAATGACACAGAAATGCATACAAATGGAACTACAGAGAATAGGAACAATAATAACGTAAAAACTCTCTTCCAACTCCCGCACAACTAACTAACTTTAACTATGTTAAAGATTTCGTCGACGAAGTTGTGATGTTTGATATTCGTTACTCACGGCTGATTGGACTATGTGAACTTCCGCCCTTCCACCTGGTGGTCTAGACGACCGACTGTGAATCTTTTTATCTGTGGGGGAAAATAATAATTCATCAGTCCGCAGCAAACCAGTTCTACTGCTTAATAAATCGAAGAAAGTTGAGAAATCAAACTATATTTAAGATTGCGAATTCGGCGTTCCTGGCGAGTCGAATTTGCGTATTGGGAAGTTTTCTATAATTTTCACTTTTTCTAGGAAAATTGGTTTGATTCCCTTTTCGAATATAAATTGTTGGATTTTTAAAATTGAGTAATTGATCGGAAAGCTGAATTAGCCGTCGAAAAAACTATTATAAAAATCGAATACTTACTAGTTGATTTTTGATCAGAAATCGCTAAACTGCAATTTTAAGCTATATTGAGGTGTGATAGTATAGAAAAAACAATGTAATTGCTCTACTTAAAAATTGCCTTTATTTAACCCTTTCCACGTGCAAATTAATACCTTCCTTCGATGTCAACACAAAACTGTTCACTTTCATTTCGAGCGGCACTTTCATTTCTTTCGTCAGCGAGAACTTGAAGTTCTTCAGCAGCATTGCGAGGCCCACTATCGTCTGCATTTCGCCAAAGCGCAGGCCGATGCAGTTGCGCGGTCCCTCGCCGAACGGCAGCCACGCCATCGGGTGGCGCTTGCTCACTTCTTCCGGCGTGAAGCGCTCCGGGTCGAAGACGTCCGGCTCGGGGTAAATGTCGGGGTCGTGGTGTATGGCGTCGATCGGTATGATCACCAGGATACCCTTCTCTATGACGCGGTTCGTGTTGGGCACCACGTAGTCGTTGATGGGTTTGCGCACAATTATCGAAGCAATGGAATACTTCCGCAGTGTTTCTGTACGGAAATTTCAAAATGATTTAAATTCAAATCAAACACACCTTTCGGAACAAGCAAAGCAGTGAAAAACGTGGCAGCCCAATATCGTTTCATTAATTTCGCTCAATTATTAGACACGACTCTTTCTGACTTATTGAGCTGCCGCATTCACACCGCCAACTGCAGGTGCACTAACCACAGAATATCTGGTGCAGGTACTTAAGCTCGTGCAACGCCTCGTACGTGAATTGGCCATCGTGACGCTGAAGCACTGCGTCAATTTCGACGCGCGCTTTCTCCTGGATGTGCTGATTCACCGCCAGCTCGTAAAGGGCAAATCCCATCGTGCTGGAGCTAGTCTCGAAGCCCGCCAGGAAGAAGACAAACGCCTGCGCTGTGATTTGGTCGATGGACAGGCCGTCCGCTTGGTTCTTCAACTCGATGAGCAGATTCATAAAGTCGTTACGCTGCACGTCTTCGCGCTCCCGATATTCGACCGTGTCGCGCACGACCCTCTGGAAGAACTCGTTCACGTCCTCCGGCGTCATTTTGATGTGCAGCTTGCGTGCGAGTCCGGGAAAGGCTTGCGACAGCGCAAAGATGAACTTGCCGTGGCGGCGCTGGGTGAATATCTTCTTGCCCATTACGCGGAATAGCGTTTGGGGATTTTTCAGGCTGTTGCACTCCAAGCCGAAGGCACAGCTGCCAATGACGTCGGTGGTGTAGCGTGCCAGCAGTTCCTTGACTTCCACTGCTGCTTTGGCGCCGCCCAACTCGCCCTGTGCGACCAGCTCATCTATAACGCTGATGAACCGATCGGCCACGTCCACCACTGTGGGGAACATGAACTTCATCTTGCCAGACGTGAAGGTCGGCGTCAACTTGGTGCGCATGCTTCGCCAACGCGGGCCGTCCAGATTGAAGACGTGCGCCGATATCGGATCGTCCTGCTCGTTGTAGTAGTTGCCGCGATGCGCAAAGTTGGAAAAATCCTTGATCAACACGTTTTTCACCAGCTCCAGATCGAAGAGCACAACTGCCAGCCGCAGCGAGAAGTAGAAGCCCCCGAACGGGGCGGCGTGTTTGTACTTGGTGTAAAAGTCGAGGAAAGGTTGGCGCAGCGTCTGCGTGCGCCCCACCTCGCGCAGGTTGCCGTACAAAAGAGCCGGCTTCTCGTGCACTATGCCTCGATCGGCCCAGTGCGAGAGCCGCTTGCGCCACAGTAAATAGAGGAGCGAAAACACCGCGAAGAGCAAATACGCGACCACAATCAGCGACTGCATTGTGTCGTTCCAAAGGCTGAGCAGCAACTGACACGATGCGGCTCGCCAACTGACAGCCGTGCACTGTGTTGTTTTGATTTTATTCGAATACCCTACAACCATTGTGTGCGGGTCTTTCTGTTTCCAAAGACACTGTGCGACCCATGATGCAATTATTTAATAAATTGAAGGTTCGACCCATACCCACGTCCATAGTGCAACAGATGGCTGTCCAGCGGCATTAGAATTATTGAAACGATTCAGAGCGGCAGCGTACCAAAGAATCTTAGCCAAACCTCTGTTGTCGATGACAAGTAGGTCATTTGGAAGTTCGACTTGGCCGAGGCTAATTTTCTCATAGCTTGTCCACAAGCGGATAACATTAATGACTTGTGTTGTAATTGGGCTAATTTGCATTTTGTTGCATAGTAGAGTCAGGTTTCTCTGGCCTTTGCCGTGCTGGGCTTTCTCTCTAGTTGTAAGCTTTATAGCGTTGAAATTATTAATCCCCCAAACAGTGCGCCGTCCGATTGGCGCTACTGCGTTTGTTGACGATAATGAGTCACAGTTTTTCACTTTGCTCGTTGTGATTACAATGTTTGACTCTCAGAAAGTTGACGATTGCGTTATCCACATTTTCATTGTTGAATGGTTGACAAAAGTAGTAAAATATTACATTTTTCAGTTGGGGCTGAAAATATTGTATTTGTAATTTTTTTGATAGAAAGTTTTGGGATACAATAAAAAAACAAAGGATGGAAAGGAAACAACATTTTTATCTTTGAAAACCTGGACGCGTTACATTTAGATTACATAGCTAGGTAGGTATAATTGGTTGGCCACGAACGACCACACATAGACCCTTATTAGGTGCTTAGTGATGCCAGATGGAGATGCATTTATGAGTGATAGTAGTGATCCGTGAGAATTCGAGTGCTTTTGGCAAACTTAATGTAGATTAACGATGTATGAATTAAACTCATATTTTATTAATACTTTATTACATAACACAGAAGCACAGAATTGCAAAAGATTACAAAGATATTAGGTCTGTTTGGCCAGATTTCCAGTAAAAAATATCAGGAGAGTAAGCCAGCTTACGCTCCATAAAATCAAACTATCCAAAAAAGTAAACAAACAGCAATTTGTAAGAATTTGCAAGTTTTAACTCTTGGTTACACCAGTGGTACTTCGCACACTCACAATACACAGTAAAAAGGGTGTAAACAGGAGGGTTAAAGAAAGCAACAGCTGGTCTAAAAGTTTCATTTGAGGCTTGAAGCGGTAGGGAAAATTTAGTTTAATCATATATTTAATGCAAAAGGCAAATAGTTCGTTGCGCTCAATCTGCGATTCCTCCCTTTCAGCTTCAGCGGGTAAAGCTGAGCAAGACGGTTGTGGGTCAGCAGACTTGCGAACGCACAAATTCTTTGCAGGTTCCATTTGCCTCCAAAAGTTTGCAAAAATTATTCTGATCATATGGCAGCCAGTCATATGTTTTTCTTGTTCTTCTTCTTACTGGCTAAAAGTTACTGGACAAAATTTCTCCAGTAAAAACTTGCAAGTTCTCACGAAATGAACTGTCACTTTACGCCCTCAGTTTCTCTCTCGTTACTGGAGATTTGGCGTGAACAAACAGGATCCAGTAAAAATTTGTACAAATTATTCCTGCCAAACAGACCTATTCTCTGCCAAACAGACCTATTGTCAAACAGTTTGAATATAATCTAAATATATTTATAGTGGTTATCCGAATTACATACAATTTGCAAATCTCGTTTCTTCTGATTCGTATAAAACAGAACACGAGAGAGTATACTGGGGAACAAATCTGAATAAACCAAGGTTGAAGGTAGGTAGGTAGGTAGGCAGCCCTAAAGACGCTAGAAATCTGCTTCACCAACTGTAGACTATTTAAAGGACTGCCGCAACCTCTTAAATTAAATTACCCTCGTTACCAGTTTAAATAAATTTTTGCCTTTTCGGGCGTAACTTTTCTTAGTGCTTTGCAATCGCATCACTTTTACGGACCTTCTATCCATCCATGGCGCAGGAACTCCTTCGCATTGGTGTCGAAGGCAATACTGTTTATTGCCGTCTGCTATATTATTCATATTCATTACGGCCACAATGGTGTCTTTTGGGACAACACATTGTAAACACATCAAACGGCTGGGCACAAAAATCGAAAGAGAAACCTTACTTAGAAGCAAGCGACCATCGTACTGAAGTTTGCCAAGCAACTGCAGCCAACGGAGCACTTTATGGTATTTAAATGTGAGCTGTTGGAGGTATTAGCCGCGTGCGAAATTGCGGCTGCCACCTACGACCGCGATTCGCCGTGACATTTCAATCATCATAAAAAGGTATCGTTCGCGCGGTTGGTGTTGAATGCAGCGCGGCGCAGACGTCGTCATTTTTGTGTGTTGGCGCATTTTATGGTCGCGTGCGTGGGCTCCCGCCGCAGCCAAGTGTGTAATAGCAGCAGTGTCCCTGTTATTGGGGCCGCACTGTACTGCAAAGTGTGAACTGCCCATTATTTGACAAACCGCTGGGAATTTTCAACAGCCACTTAAAGTGAGCCTCACAGGCGTCGGCTGCAGTCGGCGTATTACCGCGTTGACTGTTTAGTCTGTGCATTTCGGGCGATCAAAAGTTGTGGAAGCTTGCACTATCGCTTTTTGCACTCGGCGCGCAGTACGTGTGAAGATTGATGGTCCGAGCAGGCGCGCAACGAGTTCACGCGGGCGGTCGGCCAGCGCCCCGAAGGTGAAAAATGCAATTGTTCGGAAACTGTGCTAAGAAACGGCAAGAAGCAATAAATACACGTCCGAAAAAAGCACCAGCGCAGCAAGAGTTGGCGCTGGCGCTGGCCGCGCTTAGGCACGAAATGAGGCGCGTGCAAGTTCGCTTTTTCATCTCTCTTCTGGTCGTCGTGTCGGCGGCGATAACAACAGCTGCAGCTGGCTGGGTGAACCTGCAATCGGGCACATAATTCGCGCAATTTATTTCACCGGCAGTTAAGAGTGCAGCAAATCCGCAGCTCCAGCAGCCGCTGCAATTCAAATTGGTACAGCGCCGATGTTCGCTCCGACAACGACGCGGCCGACTTGTAATCGCCAGCCATAATTTCTTTTTCTAACTTCATTCAAAGTCCAGATAGCTGCCGCGGCTCCCTCGTGCCTACTGCGCCACTTCGCTGCAATTACTCAGCTGGCATCGCTGCCAACGAAATGTGGCGAGGGGAACGGGCTGGACGAAGCTAATCCACGTGCTCCTGCAGGCGGCCATGCAGGCCGCACGTACCCGGCGCACCTTCGCCGGCGCTCGTAATTTCGCCAATCGATGGCCGCTTATTTATGGCCAATAACTTTTCGCCATAATTGTTTTTATTGGGTGTGCAATTGGCGCTGTGGTTGTTGCAGTTTCAATGTTGTTTTTATTGTTGTTGATCTGGTGGTGGAAATAAAGTCATTTTGCTGTGACAGTTTTTGCCATTCCCGAGACACATTTCTCCCTAGATTGAACGCGATAAAACGCCCGAAGAGGGCACAGCCACGCGGCCGGAGCGGGCGCTGGCCAGAAACCGCATCGAGAGTTGCAAGCAACACTCTCCATTAACTGTGGCGGATAAATAGCGAGATTCATGAGATCGGCGTGAACAAGTGGAATCACACTGGAACTCGTTGTATCCAGTGGGATTATTGTCATAATTTGCATCTTGTTCTGGGGAGTGACATGCAGAAATTGCGAGCTAAATTTGTATTGATGTGGAAACACGAAAGTTATTACTTTCGATATATGTATTTCTAATTTTATTGTGCAGGAATAATATAGAAATAAATGATTTCTTACTTTAAATAACATTAATCTTTGTTTCTTTTTCAGGTTTGTGAATACTTTGCAGGTAATCAATACGGAACCTATCCACATAAACCTAACATGGCTAAGCCACATAATATCGGCCTAATTAGAGGTATGCCCAAACACTATATCGAAAGTAAAAGTTGTGCAATTCATCGAATTTTAATCGAAGTTTGTTAAAATATTTCGACTTACTATATTATTGAATTTATCTTCTCCAAGAGAGTAGATTGCTCCTAATAATTTTTAGCTCCAAATCGAAAAACTTAGTCCAAAAAATATTGTTGAGCAGTAGAAGTAGTGAGTGTAATAATAATTCGATTCTCAATAAAAAATTGCAAAGCTCTTTTAGGTAGCTTTTTTTACTTGCGAGTTCTAAACTGTCTTTGAAAGAATTATGTTTGTTTCGAAATAACCGGTTAATCGAAATTTATTTTATTGATTAATTTATGTTTAAGATTGAAATATTTATGATCGAAGAAATAATAAAAAATAGTCCTAACCGAGTTGAATCTGAGATATACGACAATGCTTAGTTTTCCAATCGTTTTACTGCTGTTTACAGCTGGGTGGCTTCTAGGGTGCTTAGGTTCAGAGATTTGAAATTAAAATCTGTCTTTATTTATTAACAGTTTATAACAAAGCAAATCTTTACCTGCACAAACAAAAACCATAATTCATATTGAACGAATTAATAGCACTTGAAAAATTAAAACTTATATAACAAACATAATTATTATATAACAAATTAAATTTGAGAGTAGTATTTACGAGTATTTTGATTAAAATATATAAAAAAAAGTAATCAAACTGATTAAAAGGGTTTCAACCAATTATGCAGATTTATTTAGAGTAAAGACTGTGATTCAAGTTAAAGATATGCTTACAAATTCGGAGCCCGGAGAATCGCCCAAAACTCCTCTGAATCTCCGGGTGAAATGTCTGATCTGGCAATCCTAGAGGCTACTGAAAAACGCTACTAATAAACTAATACAAGCAAAATTCCAGCAAATCTTAAGCTGCCTTCAAAGTGCTGGGTCGGTTGAAGTGTTGAAATACCTGCAGGAAAGTCCATATGAGACGTCGCAGAGTTGATTTCCACTTTATCGAGTTTCTCTTGCAAACTCCTGTACTGTACTACTAACATACTTTTACACATCGTATGAAGCACAAATTGCATTATTTCGCAGTATAACCCATTTAAAACTTAAACTTAAACACTTAAAACGAATCTTAGGCTTTATAGAAAAACATTTACTATACATTGCAGTGTGGACTATTCGTCAGGAATCAAATTACAACATTTCATAGAATCGCGTCATTTTCATTAACAACGCCAATCTTTCAATTTCCCATAAAATTCAACTCCTGAAAGTTATGTCTCAGATTTGTGTAAATCAATATCGACTTTCAGAATTGACCTTGAAATCGATATTTTTAGTCTATTCCCAAACATGGTATCGCACATACCGTTCGGCTTGTATGTAAATATTTTTAACTTAATGCGCAGTCCAAGAGAACATTAAATAATTTTCTGGTGAATTAAACAAGCGGCAGATAAAAATCAATGGACCATAAAATGGAGAGGCACGGGCGATCAGCTGGCGCTGGTGCTGACTTTCGTGCCGCCGAAATTATGGTGGCAAAGCATGCGCCACTTCACGGCAACTGGTCCAATAAACCATACGTTTTAAATTAGATCTTATCGCGATAAGTAGAATATATGGGCGCTCCTTATATTTCGGCCTATGAGCGTGACAACTTTGAGACCGACCTGACAGATGCTGAATAGCTCGCAATGTGCGGCCGAAGCGAGCGGCACTAAATTAATAATCCTGAAAAGGGCAACCAGCAACGAAAGGAACCGTATGTACGTCGAGCAGGTAACGGCAGGCACTCACCTGGAAAAGTGTGAGTTTGAGTTAATGCTTTGCTCCTGGACTGGCCCAGTGACAGGGGCAACAAACTAAGACCTGCACGGATTATTTGTAAGGACTATTTTGCATATGCACAATGAGGGTGCACTAAATACATAAACATATGTATGTGTGTGTGTGACTGCGATTCAGTTTAACCCTTTGGTTAGGGCATGTCGACATGTGTCAGGCCAGAGTTGCTGTGATAAATTTGCAGTTTTTTCGGCTGTATACAAGTTTGCTTTCTAGTTTAAAGTAAGAAAAAAAACGGTCGAATTTAATGCAACATTCATTCAATCCCCTTGTAAGTGCTCTAAGGTTTAGAATTTGAAGAGATAGGATGCTGAAAGGATGGGCCTCATGTAAACAGCAGTTAACTAGGGCGGGGACAAGGAGTACTGACCACAATAACATACTACAGAATTCTTCTACAATAGTTGTATTGCTCGCGGAATGTCGCATTTTCGACTCTTCTCTCAGCAGGAAATGGCAAAAGTCTGAGAGTAGAACTTCTCTTGAAAAACCGTCCAGCTCAGAGTTTCGTAATCGGACTGTTGCACTAGTTAGTCCTTACGGCCACAGCGAGGGTCTTGCGGAGCTGTTTTATCAATTCAAAGCGACCTCAATCTGGTTACTTTGGCCCAAGATATCGATTACCGAAAGAACTTCCTTCGTTTTTCAGACAAGAACGTAGTCTTTAACTTAATACCAAAGAATATGAAGGGGGTTTATCTCTATTTTCGTTGATAATACTTACACTAGATGATTGAAAATGAAATCCTTGAAGATTAGTCGATCATTCGGGTGAAAAAAAAGATCTTATTGTAAAATGATCATCGCTTCCAGGACCAGCTACCGCAGCCAATGGAAACCTAATATATATTTTAACCAACTGCTCATTAATTTAATGGAGAAAAAACATGTAATATGTAAGAACCAACACCGAAACAAATACTGAAATTAAATTTTTCATGAAAAGTTTGAAGAAAAAGTTCTTATCAGACGAGAAACATTTAAAAGTATGTTACGTTTTAATATTTTTTCTCACTTTCCTTCGGTAATTTAATTTACCTAATGTTAAATTTCGCAGTCACTTATAAAAAAAGTCATGAGAAAATTTCAATACTTAATTTTTTGTGAATTTTTTTTATAAGATAGTTCGAAGATTTGTAATAAAATTTTACTTTTAATTAAATAGTTTTGAGTTTGGAATTTGTATAAAGTCTGTCCACTCTTATCAAAAGAATAATTGAATATTTATACCACTGAACATTTTCAGTGCCGTCAAGGGTTAAGTATCGATTTTGCCGTAGTGATTTTGTGCTGCGCCCTTAAATGCCGAATAAAACTTTCTTTCACATCTTAATTAATTTTATGCATTGAATTTATATTAAAAATAATTTACTGCGCGCCTGCAGCGGAAATCGGCGACGAGCGGCGCTGCAAGTGCGGAGTGATTAAATGGCATTGTTCGGCGCCCCCATTGTGCCTCATCGCCGTCAGCTGCTGCACGCATCCCCAAGGAAAAGTATTGAATGCGCAATCAGCAGCCGCATACGCACGCAGCAACCCCAACACACACACACACGGGAAACAATTACAATGCATTTTAATTTAGAGTTATGCCCCTCCGGTGATGGCTCTGCGCTGCCCGCGCTTTTGAGCCAAATGATTGTTAATTGAAATTTATCAAAGTGCTGCCAGTGCTGGCCGCTGCCGTCGTCGCTGCGGCCGCCAACCAGCCGAAAACAAATACACAAATACCACGTTGCAAATGTTGCATTTGGCAGGGGCGGCAAATTGATGCCACAAGCAACGGCGGCGGCAGCGGCAGCGCGAAATTTGCATTGCAATTTCGCCAAATTATTTATGCGTAAAGCAGTTGTAATAAATTTTAAATGATTTTATCCGCAGCAAAAATGCGAAATTGCGGCAGCAGGCGGCACACTGCACGCGCGCCATCCACCGCGCACATCATAATCAGTTTCACATGTAACGGCACCAAATGCCTTTTATTTTTTCATTATTGCGCATAATTGCACGCTGCAGATGCCGGCAGTCGGCCGAGGCCGCCCAGTTGGGGGGCGCGGAACTGTAGGGCCATGTTTTGTTGGCACGAGGACGGCGGTGGCTTTTGCCAAAAGTGTGTTTCATTATGCTGCACCAATTCGGAATCACACAGTTTCGACACTTTGGATTGGGAAGTTGAAGCTAATCATTTCTTATCACAATATCCTGTCAGGACACTGAATAAAAACCATTACTTGATACCCATGTTGCGTACTTTTGAATATGAACAGACATGGGCGTAGTGCACTTACTGTTGTGTCAGATGGTCACACTAAACATGCACATGCTTCATATTAAATAACTATATGGCTCCAACAAAATCGGATTTGATTTACAACGCTCAGATGTTTGTATGTTTGTCCTTTATATTCAGAAACTACTTGAACGATTGATCTGAAATTTGGACATAATAGGTGGGCTGGTTGACAAAATATTTGAAGCATTCTTTTTAAAATGATTGAAAAAATGTTTCGTTACCACTACTCTCATTTAGTTATAGTGAAGAAAAATTTCACTATTTTCAATATTAGTGGAATTTTGTGCACTATGCCCATGTTTGGTTATGAAGAACTAAGAGTGCATAGGAGATTTATTACTACCCACATTTTTGAAGGCCAGAAAGGACACAGCAAAGAAGACTCAATACCGAGTTGGAAGTCGCACCAAGCGATTTGATTTAAAGATTTGGCTTGAATATCGGATGCCACGTTCTTTGTTTATCGCTCAGA
Organism: Melieria crassipennis; assembly: GCA_963668005.1. Lineage (NCBI taxonomy): Eukaryota > Metazoa > Arthropoda > Insecta > Diptera > Ulidiidae > Melieria > Melieria crassipennis. Next base: position 29,513,645 of record OY764963.1, on the reverse strand, counting down.
GGTTCCGAACACCGGTCAACATTAACCCTTTAACTGTTTATGTCGAGTATACTCGACAGAGCGAAACGAAAAATGTTCGCGTAATGTCGAGTATACTCGTCGTGAAGAAAAAAAAAATCGCATTCGTATTAATATTCAACGAATCAACTGTAATTTATTTTCTCTGAGAAAGGGCAAATAAAGATCTTATAAAAAATGTACATTTTAGAATAATCGTTAGTCTGGCAACCCTATTTATTTTAATACACAATAGCTTGTCTTAAGCTAAAATAACAAATTCTGGGGAAGTACGATTACAAAACGGGTTTTTGCAAATAAAAACGTATTTCGTATGCGTTTCTCAGTTGATTGTGCGTTATAATAGTTAAAAACTATCATTACCCTTAATTTAAATTTTTAGTTTTGTATTTTAGATTTCTTGAAATTCATTTGGTCTTTTATTGCTTTTGTTTTCATTTCTATAGGGTGGTTCACATAAGATTTTCAATTTGAACTAGGCTTTATTTCGAGAATGATAGTCCAAATGTCATTTAATTTGTGTTCGTAATTTAGTTAAAAGTTTGACATTTACGAAATCGGATGCTATACGCTTGAACAAAATTGGGAAATGTTGAGAACTTACTTCAAAAAAAAATTCTGGGAAATTCTACCCGGAACAATCGAAAAAGTATTTGAAAATTGGGTTGACCGAATGGCATACTGTAGGGCCAGTAGTGGCAGTCATATGAACGACATCGTTTTTCATTCTTAAATAACAAAGTCCAAGCTTTGTAATAAAACAGGAATTGTCAAAAAATATTCGTTCGTTTTTTTTTTATAATGGATTCAAATTGAAAATCTTAATAACGAATAAATATATATATTTTCTAAAAAACCAACACGCAACGTTTGATTTTTAGTCATAATTGCATACATTTACGGGCAGAAACATTTTACTCTGTTTATGTCGAGTATACTCGTCTTCGCTGGAAAATAATTAAGCAGGCAGAAAAAGTTTTTCGAAACAAAATTAAACAGTTAAAGGGTTAAAGAAGCCAACAAATTGTGAAAGAAAACCAAGAAAATTTAAACTCAATAATCTCAATGTTTTTCGTCTAAAGGCCGTGACACTTTTTTATAGCATAAGCTGTAGACACCCTTACTCCATAAAATATTAATGGGCTTCGAACAAGAATTATTTTTACTCCCTGCTATCGTACAATTATAGTCGAATATAAAGTGTTAATTTATTTTCAAAATTATAATACAATGTGCAGAAACGCTGTAACTCAAAACTACATTCGATTATTCTTTTTCAATAACAAAGTAGCTATAAGGTTATTTCTGGGTCCCAAATACAATTCGACACCAATTTTTCGATCGTGTATGAAAAAGATTTTCTTACGTAGTTAACGTCACTTCGTCTCTAGGTCGGTTTTACTGTTTAGTTCTACTTGTTTCAAGTTTGTTTGGTATTGCCGGTATTTTCTTTATGCTTCTTGGACGTTTAAGGGTTAAAAACGAGCTGAGCATTTTAATAGTAAATTATCATTGATTCTCTCTCTCTGGAATCTCCTGAATTTGTTATTTTTTATTTGCTTAAAAAGCATTTTTATACTGTTTAAAGTATAAAAGTGTTTGTCGTTATGATTTCGCGGGGGTTAATTTCATTTCACATCGGAGCGGGCTTAGTGCGCTATTAACATGCGCTCCAATCATATCACAGTACACCACATGTCGCATCAGAGATGTGTTTGTGTTTTTCGGGATTTTTTAATATAATTAAAATGAGTCCAAAAGTGATTAGTTTTATGGGTGTCAAATTTTTTTGTTTTGATTTGCATGAGATCGTTTCTCAATTCTAGACGGGAATAATATCGGAAATGAATAACAAAAAAATCAAAATTCAAAAGTAAAAATCTTGCAGTCAGCGAATACACATAAAAGTAATGGGGTACAAATATGTCCCACGAGTTTCTTGAAATCCGGTGAGTGCGTTTTCATTGAGCTGCTGTGGCATCTCTAATCGGCAGCGTTTAATTTGCGATTTAATTACGGCTGCAATCGGAATCCGATGACGAAATTTTACGCATTCGCGACGCCGCGTTTCCATTATTTTTATATTTTTCGTGTGCATTATTGCAAATTGTTTGCCTCTAATCGAATTTTGACGAAATTCTTTGTCGTGCGGTTTGCTGCATTTACTCGTATGTATGTATGTTAATTTATGGGAATGTGAAGTGTGGATGATGATAACAATTTGGCTTATTGCGAAAGATTAAAATTTTTTCAAATAGAATAAATTAGTTTATGGCGGAATTTTACAGCTGCATTTATTTTGTTGCGCGGTGTGAAAGGTGTTCCAAAACCAGCGTACAGAGGCAACAATCCTTTAAATCCTGCGTGTATGCGCGCGATTTTCGTATGCTAATTCGTGTCGACTCATTGCCTTATTGACTGATGACGTTAATAAGATTTCGAGACAGTTTTAAAGCCGCATTGCGCCGCATGACATCGAGTGCTCCGAGTGGAATGAGTCCTTTGGAAGGATGATGCGAAATGAATTTGCGATTGTCGCAATGACGACGTCGTGACATGTCGTCATAGGCGAACAACAGTGCCGCGCAGCAACGGCTTGCGTCAACACGGCAGCTGCTAATGTTGCTGTCGGCGTCTAAGCCAATGTCGCCATGATGAATTAAATTGAAAAACGTTGAAATTAAGTGATGCCAGAATGAGTGCGCACAACACACACACACACACATAAACACACAGCGACGCATATAGGCGCACCACCGCATATTTCCTTGACACATCGTCGACATCCTGCAGAATTTCGATTGGCATGTCGGGGTGTGGCGGCAAGTTTGTGCATTTTATTGCTTTCAATCGCATAAACGACAAACACCGCGATGATGTTGAATTATTGAATTTCATTGATTGAGTAAATTAGATTTTGCGGTTTCGCCGCATTCAAACGGCATTAAGGCATGTGAACGAAACCCGAGTCCCATTCAGAAATCGCGCGAGTGAATTATTGCAGATATGTACGAGTCGTACCTATGTAGGAACGTGTGTAGGCGCGAGTACGGGTGTGTGTGTTCGATGTTCGTATGTTTGCTTGCGCGCTTTCCAGGTAATGCTGCCTGCCTCCAATATTACACGCGCGCGTGTAATGAGTTGCTATGCTCTCATATTGTCATATAAACATACACAACGACGCACATACTTAAACGCATAACGTATGAATCTGGCCGTTAGGCCGCATTTGGGATTCGCAAATTTCCGCTGATGAATGGCTGAATCCATATGTTGAACAATTAAGTCGATTTCATTGGGATTAATTACTCTTATTGTGAGCCCACTTTTATGTGAACGTAATGCGCAGTGAGCGATTGGGAGGCGGAAGCTTTATTGACGATTTGATTTGCTTGCGAAAGCATATATATTTCGAATCCTGATTAAAATTTCAATTAACTGTATTTGAAACTTTTAATGAGCATAATTCGTAATTATCTAATTTGATTAATATTGGAATAAGTAAAACACTTTTATTTGGCAACCCTATTCAGACATGGGCAATTTAAGCCCAGGTTTTAAACAGTTTCTATTATGCAGTTAAATTCATATCATATTTAAATCCTATATCGATATATCCTTCATGCGTAGGCTAGATCGATGCTGATCTCAAATATATTCCAGCACACAGTATCCAAATGTGAAAACTTGTTAGCCCCATTCATTTATACCACATTCTTTTTTTCTTTTCAATTAAATCTTTCATAGTCTCCAGGGCCGTCACGAGAAGGACGAGCCTTGGAAGCCAGTAGACAGGGTCCCTCCTCCAAAACACTTTGCATACAAAATATAGAGCAATGTGCATTAAAGTATAAAATCCGGGTTACCAAAAACCTTGGAGTTGGGTTAGAACCTCTTCGAACACTGGTTCTAAGCAAAATTTAATGAGAAGTAAAAGAAACGAAAAAGTATTCTGAAGACGGGTATATAAAATATTTATTAATTAGGTGCCATGTACCTGAGACTTTCAGCTTTTTTTTCTCGTTCCCTTTTAGAAGTTGAGTGTTTTCATAGTAATTACTCAAACATTTATAAAAATTAAAAAAAATTTTAACAAAAATTAAAAAAAATTATGAATAAAAACCTTAATCTGTTCGGGGAATGCTTCGAATTGCTTTAGCGCTGAGTCGATTTCATTTATCTTTGACAAAGACTTGAGTGGAATTAATTAGCATAGGCTTATAGCAATGCCGATGCTTTAAACACAAAGCGTAAAATCTTTCTCACAAAGGCGGCGGCTGCGGGAACCTGGCACATCTCCGCAAGTCAATGCTGTGCTGCAAGTTGCTAAAACACACACAGACACACGCTGCCGGGTATGCGCTTCCACGCAGCTCCTTCGCGCGCGCGTTAATCACTTTCCATCACTTTGTCCCATCGCACACCCCCATTCCGCCTGCACAGCCGCATTGGAAGTTCTTATGCAGACGACGTCCACAAGCCACTCAAGTAGGTCATCAAAGCAATCACACCGCAGGCCTCAGAGTAATTCGTCATTAATCACGCACACTCGTCATGCAGCGGCCACCACGCCGGCGTCACTCACCCTCCCACTATGCTAGCGCCCAACACTTTCCCAGCCGCGCTAGGCACCCTTCGATAATTTTGGAAATAGTTGCTTTTGGCATAATCGCATTAGCGGTGCAGATTGTTTTAATGCGTTATTGATGGCTCCGGCGGCGACGGCGGTGATTATGCCGCTTTTCGTTTTATTTATCGGCGGTTTTTAGTAGGTCTTCACATCGACATGTAGGTGCATATGTGTGTGTGTGTGTGTGCTCGCATGTGCGTGTGCCTAAGTCAACCACGCAAACGGTTCGATGGGAACTTTTACAGGAGCTGAGCTCTTTTGAATAAAATTAATGTGATTTTAAATGTTTACCAAAACCGCGAACCTCCCATTTACATGTTTTGTGAGACCATTTCAGTATTTGAAATTAGAATTCGGTTAGTTCAAATTCAATTTAAATTCAAATTTCTTACAGCAATATATATTTTAGAGGAGCAGGACTTCAACTTTCTCAAGAGAGAACATACAACTTCGAAGATAGTCTCTCTCTCTCTCTCTGTTATTCACTGTTATATGGGTACGAAACCACAGCGATATGAAAGGAAAATTGCTGCACCATAACACAAACGCTCTGGTCCTCGATCTCGTAATCTCATTTAACCCTCAAACGCATGAAGCATTTTCTTGTTGGTTTTCTTTTTGATGTAAGTTTCTAGCAGAAAACCACTTTAACAAATATACACAGGGGCGGATTTAGAAATTTGCCGCCCCTAGGCAGTTGGTAAAATTGCCCCCCCCCTATTTAAAATTTCTTGAATGGTGGAATTAGTTTGGTGCGAATATTTTTTTTTGTTTCCTTGCGCATTCTGTATGTTTATTTTCTTGGCTAGTATAAATCGCTTTTTTTTTTTTTTTTTGCTTGGGCATTCTTTCTTGCCTTGTATAAATCAGTTGTTTCTTCGATTCAGACATTTTCCACTTAAAATGTTGGTTTCCCACGAATTCAACAAGTTTTCAAAGTTCCCGCTAAAATTTGCCGCCCCTCAATTCTTGCCGCTCTAGGCGACTGCCTACAATGCCTGTATGGTAAATCCGCGCCTGAATATACATACATTGGATTAAGTAATCGTTTCACAAAATTATATCCGCGTTTAATGTGAAGATATGTACACACATATATGTATGTTTCCAGCAGGAAATTAGCTTAATCGAATCAACTATAACAGGACATTGTCTCTTCGGGAGTTATGCCAGAAGACTAGGTAGACATAGGAAGTTGAGACTACTGCCGTAGTCGTCTTATTGAAGAGGAGGAAGACATGGTAAATCACTCTCTCCACATATACACAGGTCGGAGATTTTAGTTTTCTCCTTTTTCAGTGACTGGGATGATGTGAAATCTGTCGACTTCAAATCTCAACCACTATAAAATGGGTCAAAATGACCAGAATTCGGGCTAACACTTTATTTGATGATTGCTTTCATCAGTGGAATCACAGAAAACTTTATTGACCCTCTACTTAACGTTAAAGTATCTTTATATCTCGTTAATGAGAAGCCTATTGGAGTATTGTTCTGTAATATGGAATCCTTATTATGAGGTTTACTAAAAAAAAACTTGAAAAAGTTCAAAAAGTCTTTAGTAGAATAGCTTTGTACAAACTGCGGTAGAGTGATGGTCTTCCAGTTTACTTCGCAACTGCTCGGCCTGCAGTCTGCATGACAGAACAATTTATTTTTCGCTAATTTTCGTTTACAATGTCGTTAATATTGTTTGTAAATTAAACCCAATATGTTTAATTTAATTTAATTTAATACCCAATATGCAATCTAAGAAATAATAGTTGTTCCTCAGCTCATCGCATAAAACGAATTACGTTTCAAATGATTTAGATTAGATTGGATTTTAGTGTGAATAATTTTACTGTTTGTTCAAACAGTAAAATTTAATTGATTTTGTTTAATTGATTTTGTCTTACTAAGGTCGCTGTCGCTCGAGATAGCACAACGGGCCCCTGCCAAAAATCTAAAGACAGCATCACTTAAATCTAAGTCGGCTGCACACTCCTCGTTCATTTTTCTGTAAGTATCTCTAACACATTTGTCGTTAAAGACTTAGTCTCCACCCCTAAAATAAATAGCTGGGGTCTTGCGAGGCAGCTTATAGTCACGACTGGTACAACAACAACATACAACATTACATTTTCTGTTCAGAATGGTTTGATTAAACGGAAAGACATTTTGCTTCTGTTTCGTGAAACTGTAGCCAAGTCAAATTTCTTGACCCTAACTGCCACTTTTGGGCTCATACAACTAAGCAATTTGTAAAAATGCCAAATGCCAATTACGCTGATTTAAGTATTGCGAAATTGTTGATGAGAAAAAGCGAAAGTCCCTACGAAGTATCTGCATTTATGCGTAAATTTCGCCTTCGTCACAACAGTGACATTTTTATATTTGCCCGCTCTGGGTCGCCCTTATAAGTATGTGCCAACATGTTTGTATGTGTGTGTGTGTGTTGTGTAAGCATAGAAACGAACATGTGGCCGTGCGGCTCTGGTCGCACAGCATTTGGGAGTTAAGTTGTGCTCTCGTTTCGTTTTAATTTCTCACATTTAATTACTTTATTTATCAGAAATCTCACCACTCGTCGCCCCCGACCCAAGTCTCGTAAAGTTTCTCCATTTACGCTGGCACTGGCGATAACTCGTATTGCCACGTGTGTTGTGAATGCGGCTGAGTGCGTGTTTGCTCTGTACGTCTCCAATGTAGATGTATAAATATTTCGCTACCATGTCGCAAGGAGCCGCCGCTGAGCCCAATTCCACAATTTCCACCAGCCCGTCGCACAATGAATGGCGTTCAGGTTCAAGTTGCTCCGCGCGCGCATTCGCATTCGTGCAGCGCCATTTTTCCCCATTTTTCCGAATAAATTACGCCATTAAGCATGTTTGGCGTTGCTCATTCCCGCTTTTTTCTTCTCGCTCGCTTTATTCGTTTTTGCTGCTTTTCTTCCGCTCCTCGTCTCTGTTGCCGGATCGCGCACTGCCGTGATGGGCCGTTACGTTGTTGCCCACAACACACATTATGTGGTTGTGCACTTTCTGCACACTTGCCAATTCACCAAACCGCCCCGCCGCCTCTAGCCGCTCCCCGCCGCCCTGCCGCAGCTCGTGTGACCTTTAAGCGCCCGCAACATCCCAGCCATCCCTGTCGCAGGATGTGTCTGCAATTTATCACAAAGAGCAAACTCATGTGTCTACATGTCGTCCCGGCGCTCCGCGGCCGCCCTTGCGGCTGGTTGCGCATGTGAGCCATAGCCCCCTCCCCCGCCCGCTTAATTGTTTAGCATTTTTAGGTGCGGTTGCCGGTAGCGAGTGACGGCGGTGCCGGGCGACTGCCGTTTGCTTCGTATCCCGTTTCCCGTTTCCCGCTTCCCGACCCCTGATCCGGCACCAAAAGACATTCGTTTATTTTTTATGCTATTTGCTGCTGCTACTTAGTCCTTGTTGTTGTTGTTGTTGCTGTTATTGCTGTTATTACGATTTTTTTCGCTTTGCTTTGTTCAAACAAATTAAAAATACCACAACAGACGCCACATCACCTTCCATTTAGTGTTGCGTACATTAACTCGCACACACGCACACACACACACACACACAAGCAAACATACGCCGCCTTGGCCACATACAAATCGCTGTCGCGCTGCTTATTGCATACGCGCGCTCGGCGGCATTTTTAGCATATTCCATGTGGTCGCTGTGACGTTCACGTTCCCGGCGTCGTTCTTGTCGTTGTTGTGCTGTTGTCGTTGTTGGTGTCATTATCATTACATTGTTGTTGTTTTTAGAGTTTGTCTTGTTGCGCCGTTTCAGAATAAGCTTTAATTAAATTATGACAATGTTAATGTACCGTTATTTAGCCACAATTTCCCCGCCCAGCGTCGCTCCGCATTCATTCATTCACTGAACTGTACTGTACGGTACTGTACGTTTCACATTTCTGTGCCGTTCCTTGCATGACGAATCTCATCAGACGTTCATTTGCTGCCATATCGCCTCTGTCGCCTGCACCTCGCTTTGTAAAGCCCCCAGTTGCACGGCGCCGGGCGCTTGCATGTGGCATGTGGCGTGTGGCATTTGGCGTGCGGAGGTGCGTTGAAAGATGGAGGATACGAGGAGCCGGAAGGGCCTCGAACATGCCTTTTACTATTTTTTCATCACTTTTTTGATGACATGTATTGTTGTTGTGGTTGTTTCTGTTGTCGTTGTTTTTTTTTGTATTATAATTGTCATGACGCTCGTTCGTTTCAATGCGCCGTCTCTGTCGCACGCCACACAATTCCCGCAAAAGTAAATAAAGAAATTAAAGTAATAAAATGTAATTTTTTCGTTGGTTGAGCGAAATGCCGGCCTGCGCCTGTTTACCAACGTTTTTTGGCGAGTGCAATTTTCCTCACCGTGTCACCCATAAAGGTGATAATTACAGTTATTTAATCAGTCATTACTAGAGCCGCTCTCCAGCGGCTCCCCTTCGCGCTACTGCCATACCATCAGCCTTCTCCCGTTTGATTAATTTGCGTTTGACACGAAATTGTCGGTTTTGTCAATTCTTTTTTCTGGTTTAATTTTTGTATTTTGACAGCTGACATTAAAGGATATGCTCGGCGACTATTGTGTGCTTTGAAGTAGGCTGCGGTGTAGTTTTGGGCGGGAGCTACATGTTTTTTCAATTAGAGGTAACTACTATTTACATAAGACGCCAGCAGTGTGAACGGGAATAAAGATATGTCCTGCCATATCGCAAAGTCTCCATTTGACTGCAGTGAAGATCGCTAAAAGCATGAGAGGACCGAAGTGGAATTAAGTCTGGGCTGGGAATTAAGTCTATGCTACAACGTCTAACATTAAAGGTTTCAATAAATTGAACCCAAATATTAGATTTCGCAGTACAAAATATCTATAAAAATTTATTGGGATATTTGTGAAAGTTCTAAAAAGAGTGCGCCTTTAAAAATACAAACTTCGCACGATCTGGATCTATGTCGTTCACAAAATCTCATTGATCACTGAAAGAACAGTGATGTCCCGACGCCAAACGGTAATTTATTCTATTTGTTATTTATTTGTCTCACTCCAAATCCATTAACTGCTAAAATATTGCATAGGTTTTCTATCTGCTGTGTAACCTTTTGTTTAAAGTTTCAAGCTACGACAGAGCTCCTTTGAATTAGACTCACGCTCTTCCTTTTCACTTTTTCCACCAAATTTTGCACCAGACACTTCTTTCAACAACATAGCCGAGGCATCACAGTCATCAGATGTTATTGTGCTGAATGATTTCTTCTAACATTGGAACCTTTCTGGGACTTTAACTCTCAACTGATCAAATGACTGCGTTTGTGCATGAATTTCGTACTCAAATGCTAACTGAATTATAACGTTTGTTCACCCCGATACTTTTAAGAGCCCAGTCTTACGAGTATGTATCATCGGCCCGAAAGAAAAGCCACCGGCATAAACTCTGATTCACCGCATTGAATCATCTGTCAAAATTAATTAAAACACAAGCAGCGGCTTGTCACAGTCGCCAAGCTGCTCGCACACTAATGAAGTAATTTTGTAGCACGGCCATCAGTCGTCAGATATTTGAATAGTTAGTCATAGGGGCACACGTTGAGCATCAACATAAGGAATCAATGTTCAATGTTCCATAATGATGTTCGAATGTCGCTCAAAATGTAACTCAAACCATTACTTCGATGCTGATCGCTACTTTCAGGAATAGAGTGCAGCCGACTGGATGTGCCGATACTGGATCGTGAATCGGTAGCTTTTTATGACTCTCGAATCTGTCATTTCCTGCTAAGATTTGTTGCTTTTTAATCGGCATGCGAACCTTCCTTGACGCCTTAACCACTGCGCCACGCGGCCTTTCATGACTTTATAGTTAGTTTTAAAGCCGCTTCGCAAACGCTCGACTGTTTGTCCGCTAGTAGGCGTGGTCCGAGGTCGTGCTGGGTTGCTATGTGCCCGGTGGGGGTTTCGCGGTTTGTGTTGTGCGGTTTTGCGTTGCCGTAAGCGGCTATTATCGCGCTCAGTTTCGCTTAAAGTCTGTGGCCAAGGCCGATTTGCAGTGAACTTGAATTTAAACGACAGCATTTAAGTCCGCAAATTCCTATTCAAAGTTTTTTAAATTACTTTAAAACTATTTCGCGAAACTCAATCTGTGAGAATCAGAAAGATGTGACATTAACCCTTTCGACCCCAAAGTTACCTGAGAGCCAGTTCACCTATTTGTAATTTTATAGCAAAAGCTACGATTGATTTATGGGTTTAATTTAAGTAGGCACCCACAAATTAATAATTTTAGAAGTGAATTCAAAGCAAATTCCAAGCATTTTACTGTTATCCCCAAAATAATTTCCAATAATTTGCAGCGACATCAGGGAAAGTTTGTGGTCTAATTGAAGTCTACGAATTGGGCGCGTTTGATCAAATCTCTGTTTCTTTAATAATGGTTAAATAAAATCAAAAAGTGATAATTTTATATTTTTCCATAAATATTAAATAATTTTCCTGTAATTAAAAAATATTGATACAAAATATATTTAACCCATTTTAAGCTAAAATTGTTCAAAAGTAAACTAGCTGTAGAACTCTAACAAAGAGGCGTTGCGACTTCAAACGTCGTGTGCACATTTCTTAGGCAAGTGTTTCATGATTTAAATATCAAAAAGTAATATTGAGACATTGGGTAAAATTTTGGGTCGATAGGGTTAAGGAAGACTGGAAGCGGAAGGAAGCGAAATGTTTTAGTTAGGTGTTTTTAGTGGTTTGGCAAAACTTTTAACGGATTTCAAGGATATATAGATTCTGAATTAATATTTAAACAATCTGGAAACTGTTTGCCCTGGATGCGGCTCACGCATTGAAGTGTTTATCGGGATGGAGACTAGGCGCTTAGCTAGAAATGCATTCACATGATTTGGGATAGGGATGCAATGTCAAATGTGGGGAGTATCTCGGTTTAAAAAGTACTCATAAAAATTGTATGTCGCGGCGATTGGCATAGCCAGAACCTCACTAAAAGGGGGAGTGTTTTAGAAAAAACATTTGATTTATCTATTTTATAAATAACAAACATTAAAACAATTTTTTAGGTCATTTTAGTTTTAATACACCCCTCATTTCGAGCCCGTAATGTAAAAGAACTGAAATGCATTTAAGTCCGTATTCAGCGGAGCAATTTGAAAATGTTGATATGAATTTTAAAAACTGAATTTTATAAACGGTAAGCTTAAACGCAATGATGATGATGGAAACACAGCAAAAATTCGGGTCCTTGTAACTACCCCAAAACTGAGCATGGGGCCCATTTTAATTGTGAGTCTTTTCGATTTTCAATTAGAAATCGCATTATCCATTAATGTGAATGCAAAACAATATTTGGAGTAAACAACGCAATGCAAAAGGACCACGAATCAAGCCCACAATCGGGTTGTGGCTAAAAGTGCATTAGGCGCACGAACCAAATTTAAATGCAAATCACATCGCATTCAGCCGCCACAAATCGCGCCTGTTCCTACAGATTCTGACCGGGTAATCCACCGGCGCGATGTGCCCGCACGCAACGAGTTCGAACCGCAAATGGCTTTGTAGCACGGCCAAGTTGATTGAGATTGTGCAGCCGCCCGCCGCTTTTTGCCAGGTCCAACCCATTCAGCTGCTTTCCAGTTAAGGTTCAGTCGTCGAGCATTAATAAAAAATGCTTGTAAGGCAGCAAATACGGGGCTAAGTGCTGTTTTTCGACAAAGCGCAGACTTTTTTCCCTCCGAATAGGAATTACGAATCATAATTTGGTTTATTCGGTTTTCGTTTTCCTTTTGCCCAACAAGCCGCAATGGGCGCAAGAAGAGCAAAGTCACTGCTCGAAATCGAACCATAAATCTCTTCCAACACGGCACTTTGAATTTTAAATATGATTGTGTGGAGCGGACACAATATGCACGGCCGTTGTACGGGTTCGCCGGGGCGGTGGCGGCGGTGCCGGGACGCACGCTCGTGGAAACAAGAAAAACCTGACAGCCCATAACAATGGCTTATCTGATTTCATTTCCTTTTATGTGGCTCTCTCCGCCCGCCCTGCGTCTTCTGGCACAATGGCACGAATTCACTTTCGGGATGAATTTGAATGTCTGTCGATCAAAGCGCAATCAATCGTCGTCATCTTCCTCTTCGTCATCGACTTCGTCGAAGCCGTTTAAGCGGCGTAAGAAATGCTTTTGTCATTCGGCGGTGCAGCGGCTCAAAGTGGCCACTGCAGCGTCGCATTGTACCATTTCTGCTTTTTATGGTTTATCGGCTGCTTTTTTAAGGTCTCCGCATTCGACTATCGTCATCATATTATCATTCATACTAACATCGAAATCAAAAAGTGAGCTCAATATTGGCCGCCTCACCGCTGAATGCACGAAATTGGCGGCATAAATTTAAGGATTAACTCGTAAAAGGCGCACGCAGTGTCTTCACAACGGATTACACTTCGAAATTGGTGTGAAAGGCGCGCAAGATTTGAATATTCAATCAGGATCAAAACATATTTCGATATTAGGACGTTCCGAGTTTCGTTTCATTTGCTAAATTATTAGACTTTCGTTACGAGCCCACTTCGAAGGTCGGTGTAAAACCTTTTATAGCTGCGGAATGTGAATATATCTAAGTAATAATGCTGGGAAAAGATCTGCAGAAAGTCTGATCATGATTTTGATGGCGTTGTACCATCTTTTATAACAAACCAGTAAAGAGTGTTTAAGTCGTGAAATTTGCCATAAACTAAGCTACACATTTGATCTAAAAAACAAGGCAATGAGTTTCACACTCCTGAATTCCTTACATTTCTTAGTATGGCAAGCAAGAATTCTTACTCCACTTCAACATTATTTGGAATTTATGATTTTACGTTTTTGTATAAATAAAAATATTACAATAAAATAAGAAATAAATCAAGAACAGCCTTTAAATCCTATAAATCGGTGAAAAAAATTTAGAGGGAATCTGTCAGCCAACTAAAAGCTGCCCTCACTACAGCGTCTGCAGCTTCTAATCCATACAGACGGTTTTTGCTGATTTTGGTGCAGCCAATCAATCAGCGCACACTGACGTGCTGCTCCGCGAGCATTGATGACCTGTCATATTTAAGCAAAAGACTAGAAAGCAATATTTAACACTCCATTGTATTCAGCCTGTGCTCTGCAAAGCGAAAGACGTAGCTTCAACTGTTGATATCGGCACCTAAGTGCTCGCCCGTACGGAACGAATGCGTTGCGCGCGGCCGCTCGCACAAATCCGTCCGCAAAGGCATCTAACGAACTGCCAGCGTCGGTGTGGCGCGGCCCGGCTCGTCTGTCCGTCGGTCAGCTTGTTAGCCAGTCCTTTGGCACAGTTGGCATGGGGCACACTTTGCGCACCTACGTCGAATGCGAACTTTGTGTCCCCCATAGCAACCAGCCAGCCAACGCACCGACCAACCAGCGGCGCTGCCATGGCACTGCAATCCGTTCTTTGTGTTCAGTTTCTACTTAAATCTGCTAAAATTGTGCATATTTTTCACTTTTGCCGGTTAATGTCCAGGTTCGCAGTGTCCGTGCCGGAATATTTCGCCGCACCGATCGCTGCCATCCATCGCCATCTTCATCGCCGTCACCGTCGCCAATTTTGAACGATGGATTTGTGTCCGGTTTTGATGGATTTGTAACCGGTGCCTTGCACCACCATTTCTTGCCTCATCAATAATTGAGTGGAATAAATCATGGCAAATTGAATGCGAAATGCGTCTTGCGGTGGCGGAGCTTTTAGTCGGGGCGCCTCCGCTTCTGACTTTCTAAGGCCGAGCGACGGGCAGCTTTGAAATTATGCAAACCTGTGGCAGCATTAGTTAAAGTTCCGCATAAATACAAACGGATTGCATTTGAATTTTTTCTGTATGTAATCCCCAAAGGGCAGACGCGCACATGGGAATGGGTCTTGCAATTAGGAAATCGATTTAGGAGGCAGAGAAATTACCGATGTCCAATTTGGCTGCAGAATAACAATCCATGTGTGGGCATTCACTGCCATTAAGGTATCACTACAATGGAAAAGAGTTGGTGGGAGGGAGTCGGTTTGGATGTTGGACCAAACTGCTATGCGTTCAAGTGCCAGACTCAGTCAGCATCAATGAAATGGTTTGTCTCATTGATTCTGTCTCGGTTCGGGGAACTGAAGGCGCTTTCAAAGCTAAGAATTCCTTAATCACACTCTTAAGCTTAATGACACCGACATTTTAAAATAAGTTTTATTGATGAGTTTAGATTGGAGTGACAGAGTTGGTAAATGTTATGGAAAACATTAGATAGAATATGCTGCATACCCGAAGCAGTCATTAATTCTTCACACCATTACATAGGTTTCATCATATTTGGATTGGATTTGATCATTTCAAGGACTATTATAAATAGACTCCTTAATAAAAGAATGAAGAACTATTTCCTCTTTTCAGACCATTGAAGTGTCTTCTAAAAGAAACTGTTGTTCATTTTCAAAACTCTATTTCTGCTAAAACGACGAAGGAAAAGAGAAAAAGGATTTGATTTCAAAATGAAGCTTAGAAAGTCTCTGTAGGAAAACTTTTGGCTGAACGACCCCAAACTAGCCAATAATACTAGAGACTTTCTAAAGCCCATTTAGAAATCAAATTCTCAAGCCCGACAAAATTGAACAGTATAAAGTCAAGAACGAATTTCAAAATCTGTTGTTACTATTCTACTGAAGGCTCCATTTATCCATTTATTTTCTAAGCTATTTACAGTGGTCAGAGAATCTCAAACCCACCTTTTAATTCAAATATTTATTCAACCAAAGACTGCCATTTCATGCTCTGGGCAAACTGGCCAGGTGGACGGTGGACCAACGAATGAATTGCGGAACTGCTTAAAAAATATTGCATTACCTTTTTTGCGACCTTCCTTTAGTTTGACTGTAAATTCCAAACTCTTATCTATAGCAACACATTCGATTTTGGTAAAAATATTACGAATGTTTAGACAACAGCTCTTATAATAAAAATAATTATTAAGTTGAAAATGAAAAATCGATGTTATGTTTCTTTCCGAAGAGAATATGACGTTAACTTTTCATATGTTCCAGAGTCAATCTACTTCTTTTTGCTGGTCCTAAAAATACTCGAAGGAATTCGAATTTTTGTATCTCTGTCTTAAAAAAAAACAAGTAAAACCCAACCATTTCATTGTTTCCAAAAGCAGCCGCCGTTTGCATCCAAAATCGAAATATTCAGCGGCCACGCATTGCCTTTTAAGTGCAGTGGCACAATTTTCGCACTGAGGCGATCGAGCAGTGGAGCACTCAACGTTCATAATGTCGGATGCCAATGATTTTTAATCAAGTGGCATTCTGTCTGCTCTTCCCCTCGCTCTGCCACCGTTCAAGTCAATCGGCCGAAATTTGGCTGGCTGAAATTTCATAAATCCGCGTACCTTTTTGTGTGCGATTTTCGCATTAATTTTAGCTGTTGCTTCTTAACTCGGCGTTTCGCGGAATTTTATGAAATTTATATGCGTACGTGCTCAAAATTAGCAAGGCCCTCGCACGGAGCAACTCGCAACGAATGCAGGAGGCAAATGGCCCGCTTTGTTGTTGTCATTGCGGCAATGCGCAGGCGCAACGTCGCGTAGCCGGCCGGCTCAGTCGGTGCGAGCGACGTGCGTTGCAAATGTGACGCTTAAATTAGGCATTAAATGGCAAAATGAACATCGTCACTGCACCAAGTATGGCCGCATAGCCGCGGCTGCGGACGGAGTCTTCTGCACGGAGTCTTCACGCACACACAGCGCGTCGCTCCGGTTGATTGACAGTTGCAGCACTTACGTCCGATATGTGGAGGAGCGCGGACTGTTGGCTGGCTGCGCGATTCCGCGAGCGGCAGCCCGCCGGTCGGTGGTTCTCATCCCACCCGAGCCAGTGGTCGCCCATTATTTGTTCGGTGTTTGGCTGCGCTGCAGAGTGCATTTTATGAATTATGTATTGGCGCGCGGAGTGGCCATAAATGCGAAGTGCGGCCGATGAAAATTCCATATCGCATTTTTATTCTAATAAATGTTTCCGTTTTTTCTCCTCTTGCAGGTAAATTGCGTGCCTGAAGTGGTCACCCATAACATTCCTGCGTCCCAATGCCTTACATGCACTGCAAGGTATGCCGAATAATGCCGGTTTTTGGCCGAATTTTTCCAAGTCAGAATTTAGGATATTTAATAATTATAACTACGAATAAGTTAAAGGATCTCATTCTTAGAAGGTCTCATTTTATATAGTTTTATATTTTTTTAAATAGTTAGACGGAAAGTAAAAATCAACACAAAGGTAACGGTCCCATAGCTGGAGATTTAGAGTTCAAAATGAATTGGGGAAGTACTGTAACATAATTTTTTGATTGATTTGATACTTGAATGAATTTCTAGCTTGAAGTACATTCGCCAGTCTCAACAGGTTGATTTAATTTTCTAACAAATATTATTCTAAATTTTTCTTCTTCATGTATATTCCTTAACACATGTCCTTAAAAAGCATTTTTTAAAAAATATTTTTCTATTATTTTTACTACCATAAATTTATACGAACAAAAACGGTCATTTGTTATGTTCTATGTTGTTCATAAAGTTAATAAAATCGCTATTATTTCGAGCTAGAAAAATCCACTATTTTATATTTTACAAAAAGTAGAAAAATCGCCGTTTCTGCGGCTTTGTCTACAGGACTCGATCCGAAAAGTCCCATTCTGGAAATTCTGGTGCATATGTCAGATTGCGTTTCAGCAATGTTTTGAATGATTTTGTTCTGCGGTTAGTTAATTGCTGTTAGTTTGATGCCCTAAACTAGACATTTAACATAGCCTCAGAGAAGAAGTCTAAACGCGTTAAATAGTACTATGTCAAAGGCCCAATTTGGAAATACCGCATTTTGGGAAGTTTTCTTGCAACAACCAACAACTAATGTAACGCCCGACGTTTGAGATGTGGCGCCCTCTTATTGAGGTCTGTGTCATTTAATTGAAGCCAAAAGAGTCTGATCATTCTCGTTTTAAAATTTGTCATTAGATAGGACATAACTATTGACAACCACTTTATTATTTTTGCAACGAAACTTCAACGAGTAGGGCCTTTTCAGAGTTGTGTCTGCATTGCCTGTGAAAGTTTCTGAAAGTAGACGTAACATTTTCGATGCATCGATAAAATGTTCAATCATTTTCAAATATGATCCACAAAATTAACTCGCATAATCAAACTTCAATGGCACTGGAAAAGGTTAACAAAAACGAAATGGGAAATTGTGCTAATTTGAAATAAACTACCGAAGAACCAACTTCGCCGCAAAAACTATAGGGGAGCCTTAGGAAGCTTCGGCAAAGCACTGACTTGAAAGTTTCACAATTTTGATTTTATTGTTTCTTATGGATTGTGAAGGTCTCACTGCAATATTCATCAAACAAAAATATTAAATAAATAAATAAATATTTCACACATTCAAACAGTTGGGAAATCTACATAAGTTTGGTTTATGGACGACGACTTGTCACAATCACCCGATTTTCCACTACAAAAAAATAATAATAAGCAAACAACAAGGACCAAACAGTTTTGCGCAATGAAATTCAAAAATTCAGCACAAAAATTGGCTACCAATCAAATTATGCGAATTTTTTCAGTTTTTGGTTTTTGTGTATTTTTGATGTATTCTCGAATTTGTTTTGATGCACTTAAATGGCCGCAGGCGAGGCGACGGCGCAGGTTGGTCCGGCATAAATTTTGTCATTAGGTTGAAATTTATTCGGGCAAATAATTTCGGCGCAAATATTTATGGTGTGGCGGCCAAATCAACAAAGGCGGCAGCCAAAAGGGCAGTCGGGAAATTTACACAAATTGGAAACGACCCGGATGCGAGCTGGCCAGCCGAAAGTAAAAAAGGAAAAATGCGCGTTATTGTTATTGTACGACTCATAAATTGTGTGCATAGCCGGGATAATGTGGAAAAAGGACCAATTTCGTCATTCGCACAAATAAGATTCGACATAACATACATACAAACATATCGACAAGAGAAGTGAGCCGCAAGCAAAGTTTGACTTTGGTTTCCGCTTTTCTCAGTGGCGTCGTTTTGGTTTTCGATTTGCAGCGCTTATTTTATGGAACCAAAACTCTTATAAAAATTTGTCGGCTGTATTTGCATGCGGAATGAGCGTCATCGAAAGTGTTGCAAGTTTGTGCGAAAACGTTTTTTGGGCTTTCTCACTCGGGGCAAGAAAGTGAAAAGGGCTTCGACAGAAATTCAAATATTGCTTGTCAATCGAAAAATCGAACATCACAGTTAAAACCCGGGTGGAGCATTAGTCAAGAAAGGTGGAGTGGGGGTTTGAGGGCTAAATTGTAAGAAATTAAAAAATGAAAAAAAACAAAATTTGTACTAAATTACATGAAGAGTGCAACGCGCTTTAAAGTGCGAATCTTGAATCTTTATAAAACATGTGGGGAACTTTATCATGTCTATGTTTTTTGCTTTCGAATGAATTAATTTCATCATCAGAAATAGCACCAATAGTAATAATTTTAGTCACAGTGCAGCAGCTTAAAAGTTGCCAAGTGTATTTGTGGAGTGACAGAATGCTGCAAAGCTCGGCAAACTGTGGCGTCTGCCGCACTGACAAACTGCCGTGGGCGTTCCGAACTGCCGTAACCGCAACCGCAAATATTTTTCCCCCGAACCTAACGCACTGACATCCAGCAAGTCGGGAATGCTCGCAGCGAAAACAACGCCAATAACTGTCACGTGAGTGTTTTCGGATCTCGAAAGCAATAACAGTGCTGCCAGCGACCACAATTTCGCATAAAATCCCTTTAAACAAATTTGCGCCAATTAATTTGACATGCGCGCGCCCAGGCACTGCGCGCGGCTGCGTGCTGCTCCACCTGTTTGCGGCGTCGTTCGCACATCGCCCACCAGAGTGGGGCGGCGGCGAGGGGTGCGAAGCTTAGCGCGCGCCAGCAACAAGCCAAACACGACCGCAAAATGTAAAAATTTGTTTAATTGATGCACGCGGACAAGGCTCAGGCGGTAAAGCGGCATTTGACTGCCAACGGGATCTAACTCCTCGCTGTGTGTTATCTGTGTGCGCGCCCCACCACGGCGCCTGTGCTCGTATTTTCCCCATATTTTTTTGCATGGCGAAAGCAAAAATGGTCCATAATCCTGCCAACATTTGGCGCGCCCTGAGAACAGCCGCCGCACGTCAGAGTCGAATCGAATCGACTGCGGTCGCCCGGCGAAATGCGGCTGTGCAATTTAAAAATGTCTCAATTTAAGTTCAGCGAAAGCAAAAAATGCGAAATGGAAACAAAATAAAATAAAGCCAAAGTTTGCGCTCGCCGCAGCCGCAGCCACAGCCGCCGTTGCGGAGCGCGGGCGGGGTGTCGGGCATAATTTTTCATTTGTGAACTGCAACACGGTTGTTGTGCGTCCATCTGCCCTTCTTGCTGCCATTTGCAGTGTTGCCAAATAGTCGCGTCGGCAGTTGGGGGAGGGGCAGCACCACTCGCATGTTCGCCGGGTAAGCGAGTGAGCGTGTACGTGAAAATTTTGCAAATACATAAAGGAAAACAGGCGGCAAAACAAACTCAACAACAAACACATCAACAACAACAACAGCAGCGGCCGCGGCAGGAGTAGCAGCGCGGCAGGCCAACGCACAAACGAGAGAATCGCACGTTTGCACGGCCAACGGAACCCGGCGACGGCGCACAGTGGCTGATTCTGCCGACGTAGGTTGCAAAAGTCGATTTTGTCATGTTCGATTTGGGGGAAACTGTTATACTTGTCCGATAGATAAATGCTTGGACCTAAGAAATCCGAAAACCTTAACTAAATTGGACAAATAGTTTTGCTTGTAGAGCCCGTCAAAGTTGAGCAATTTTTAGAGTGTGAAATAATATCAGCAATTTGCACTTTTTCGGCAACGCTGAAGTTTTAAAATACGGAAAAGAGCAAATTGATTGAAACTTTTTGCACCAGCATCGTAAAAGAAGGCATTTGTAGTAAATAATTAAATATAGGAAAAAAAAGTTGGTTGTTGTTGTTGTCTTTTCATAGGCACTCACTTGAAGCACTATTTTTATCACTCTTTTTGAACTTTCGATAGACTTTCAAAAAAAAGGCCATACTTGCCACGGTTCCGTCTTTGGGAAAATTGTTCACTAGTCTTCTGTGAGTACTGCCCTAAAGAGATCGGGTGCCCGATTTTGCCCGACTGGATTTGACAGCGATTTTTCTGTGGCCACCTCGCGCAATTTTGTGCTTTCGGGTGCGTGCGTTCGAACAAGTTCGTCAAGATTTTGATAGTGAATCACTTACACGCGATTATAATCGTTGCCAGGGCATGCAAATTTGGATTTTGGCTTCATTTAAGATGTGATACAAGCTTGCAACTTCATATTAAGTCGACTTTTTTTTTGCGTATATTGCTGTAAGCTCGAAGTAAAGAGTACTTCTGCTGGATGCGTAGTTCGCACGTACGAAAAACAAGTTGACAAGCTATCATGTATCCTTTGATGTAATGTTTTTGTTTTTAACAAAATACTAACACTGTGCCTGGCATAACATTTTTTTTTTAATTTGAGCAAAACTCAGTCAGTCGCCATTAGTCGTTGAGTTGAACCGCGCCAATGAAACAATTAGTTATTGAAAATCAAAAAGCAGACATAAGTATCTATGTGCAATGTCTAAAGCTCACTTATGTGTCTGGGCTGTTCAAAAACCCCACAACGCGGGAAAACCTAACAACTGTTTAGGTACCTGCTAGTACTAGAAGCTTAGTACCTGCTATTTGAATGCATATGCAAATCCTACTTATAAATAAAGGAGTTTGGAGTAAGTGAAGTTAGTTTCGAATTTAATTTGAACTAAACATAACTTCAACTCCGCCACTGCAATTAAACCGAAGAAGAAGCACAAAGATGTTTTTGAAAAATTCGAAGCTGTTTGAAATATTTACTATTTCGAAGACAAAGGAGAAGTTTTTTCTGGCTGTTACTAAAGAAATTGGTTACGTTGGTTAAGTTTGCCTGCAGCCAACATATCTATGACTAAAGAGAAGATATCCAGAACTTATCGCACTATAAAGTTGTAATGGATTGCGGCAAACCGTACCAAATTCAATTTTGTCCAGAATAATGAGGAGTGGTTGGAAAAAACAATTTGCTTCGATGCAGGAGATGCATGTAGCATAAGCGATGACCAACCATCGACATAAAAGGCGGCAAAAGGAAGGCCGAAAAAGTCAATTCGGACTGTGCGTCATTTAATAAAAAAGGAAGCTTATGGAGGCAACGGTAACAATAACTACCATCCACCTGTCAGAAGCTTTGGTCATAAAATAAAATAAGGATCAGGAGAAAATGAAAGGCGTTATAGTGGAAGCAGTTTTACCAGCAAGCCCGGGTCGTGTTAAAAGAATAAAAAACAGTATTCGCACCCCACCCAACGTGCTACCCATCAAATATAGTCATAATAAAACTTTAGCACTGTTTTGTCCAAAGAAAAATTGACTTTTTATGTAAATTTTTCGAATTCTGGTTCTAATTTTGAAAGCAAAATTTATTAATTTTTATCTTTAAATTTGACTCTTTCAGCTTGTTTCTTAAATTTCTTATTACTTTTCATCTTTTTTAATGCATTTTCATTAATTTTGCAACTAAAACTTATCATTGTTGCTCGCATTATTCTTATTTACAGTAAGCCGAACTTTGACAAAGTATTACGTAGCACCCTGTACTTCAATTGAGTTTATTTTTGAGAATACAATAGCCTGATGAATTTCTAATCAACAGCAAAAAAAATTTTCCAATTATCTCTATTCGTTCAGGAGTTATTAATTTTGCAACCTGAAATGACAAATTGAGCCACTGTGCGGCGCTGCGGCGTCGCGACGGAATGGGGCGGGGCGGTAAGGGACGGCCGCAAAATACGACGGAGCACAACGTGTTTTGCATTTTCAGTATTGCGCTTTTATTATTCGCCAACGCTGCTCCGGCGCCGGCAGCCCCCGCCGTTCCGCTGCTGGTACAGCGCCGACTTGCATGCAGCGTCAGACAAAGGTTTGCCGGGACGCGTGTTTGAGCTGGTGCGGCGGTGTGCAGCTGTGTGCGTGTGTTTCGCTTGCGTCTCGCTTTTTAATTTATGACTTGTATTTATTTAAATTAGGAACTCATTAGTTGGTAACGCCGTCTGCCACGTCGGCGCTGCCGCGAGTGGGTCGGGAGTCGTGTCGGTCTCCTTTTGAGTGCCGCAGCATATTGCAGCCAGTAGTCGCCAGCAGCCGGCAGCCACCCGGGCTGGTGGTCCAAGCCAGCTCAATTGAGTAAGTGGCAAAGTGTCTATTAACGAATTGAGTCATGTTGCCACATAAATTAAGTGCCAGCAGCGAAATTGTTGCTGATACGTTTTCGTTGCTGATAAATTGAATGTCACAGCCTGCAATAAGCCAACTTCAAGTTGCCCTTGTTTGAACCCACCTTTAAGGAAGGTTGGTCGTCCGTGTCTCTATGGCGAGTGCGTAGGTTAATGGTCAGAATCCCGACTTAATACGTTTTACATTTGGTATCCTAAAGAGGGATTTTGTTTTTTTATCAACAATTAAATACCTATTACTAATACCAAAAAATTAAAACTTTTCTTAGTCATTAAAATATTTTTAAACATGACTTATGAGCTTATAATGTTGGTTCTCAAGTGTCTCAAATGTCAAACATTTAAATTTCGATATGGTCAAACTATAAAGTAATAAAGCAATTAGCAAATTTATAAAAAGTTTTCCCCCCCTTTTTACGACGAAGTAAATCAATAGCTTCAAATACGAATTAATAAATAATAATAACAGCAAAAGGCTAAGATTAGTTACAAAATAATTGTGCATTTTGTGTAATTTTTTGTATTGATTATTTATTTTTTTGTATTGATTATTTGTATTATTCTTCTTATTTAAAAATTTCACCGTAAAGTGAATACGGCATTCAAAAAAACCGTATTAACTTCGCGCACCATAGTTATTTTGATGGCCTATTGAAATGTTCATATGTTGAAATTGTTTCAAGTTTTCTTATTTAAAAGCAAAGATACAACATTTGTTTCATCAACATTTTTAGTTTTCTGTCAATAAAGATCTCATCTTTATAATTGCGTCATGGGATGAAACACCGCTTTTCTTTTCGTCTTTAAGTGTCACTTACTAAAGTTATGATATGCTTATAAAAATATTAAAGGATAATTAAAAATTTTAAGTAAAAAAAAATGATGATGATGAATCAAGAGTTCGAAATTTGACATTTTCTGTGTACGGTTTAAAGAGTTTCGAATAAAACTTGTTTAGACTGCATAACTTTAATATTATTTCGAGTTTTGGCTGAGGACAAAAGGCCAAAGGGAATAGCTGGCAGCGAGAACAGCGGGAATAGCTGCCAGCGAGAACAATTTGTTTATGAAATTTTATTTCAACATTAATATTTTCAGTTGAGAAAGTCTACAAGTTGCGGCATTTTAATGGTTTCAAAATGTCCCGACAACCTTTAAAGGCTCGTCCAGCACCCACTTCTGTGTATGTATTAATAGCAAAAGTTTAAGAATTATTTGCAATTTACTGTTGTGCGCAAGGACACCTTGCACAAATTTAATGTTATCTGCTAAGTTCAGGAAGTTTACTCCATCAGTTGAAATGCGCGCCGCTTTTTTCCGTTTTTACGTGTTCCTCATTTAATTCGCTTTAAAATTTTACGAGCATCTTAAGCGTTTATTCGCAGCAATTTCGCCGCCTGCCCCCAACACACTTTCCGCTTTCTGTCAACATGTTGGTTTTTTGCCGTTTACTTCTTCTGCTTCACGGCCAAAACGGTATCTTCTTTTCGGCTATTCTTCGCAAATGCTCAAATAGTCCTTAACTTTATACCTTGGCTGCGATGCTTATCGTATGAAAACGCATTTGGCCTTTTAGCCGTTGCCGGCGAGTGGCTCAGTGTCGTTCTGCTGATGTT
Organism: Melieria crassipennis; assembly: GCA_963668005.1. Lineage (NCBI taxonomy): Eukaryota > Metazoa > Arthropoda > Insecta > Diptera > Ulidiidae > Melieria > Melieria crassipennis. The sequence goes on along the minus strand of OY764963.1, from coordinate 29,488,953 downwards.
TCTTGTTTGCACTGCGGGAAATCCAGCCGCCACCGTTGCCACTATTAACCCAAGACACTTCTTCTTTGTCCCACACAAACTTGTGCACTCCTTCGCAGCAATCCTGCTGAAAACTCACTTTCCGCATGTGGATGTGGGTGGGTAAGTGTCATCTTGGCCTGCTGCTTGGCTGGCTGGCTGTCTGCTTGCGTTCGCCCCAATTTTCACTTTTACGATGATTCCCGATTCTATGCCCTATTTTAGTTCCACTCGAGGTCTGCTACGGTTTAAGTGTCCGCGCGGTAGTTGTCTCCTTGCTTTCTCGCTTTTATCGCTTGCGTATAATCGCAATCTTCGTCGGAGTCTTGTTATCCTGGCTTTTACAGTTGTAATGCGGGCCGCCGCCACCCGGCCGACGGACCACCGTACTCACAGCACGAGTTAAACTTATTAGCTGCATTCAGTGCACTGTAAATTTTATTTATTGCAAATAGTTAGTAACGAACTCGACGGCAAGTGTAGTCGTAAAGAGCGAGTTTCCTTTTGTTTTGCTTTACAGGAAGAAAGCGCAGACCGCTGGTGATTTACCAATACATATTCATGCATTCAGAACTATGTACGTGTGTGTGTATATGTGAAAAGTGATTTTTTCGAAGCAACAAGAAACAAAAATAATCAACATTTTTCCTAATCCTTTACGTTCATATCAATTGATTTTCCAACAAATCTATGTAAAATGCAAATTCTTAGCACTGTGCGTTGTATTTAGTTTTTGTCTGACTGAGTATTCGGCTTAAATTTGTTAGAATGGATCTATTTTTATGCACACATTTGAAAAAGTTCGGTGTTGGGCTCGATTTTGACTGATTTTCGGAAAACATCCAAGTCTCGGCACGGGTTCTGCCAAAAAAAAAAATGATAAGTAATTACACGGGGTGCATCCGAAAGAGCCAAACGAAACCTAACCGATGAAATAAAATCACTTTTGGTGCTGTTCGGGCGGCGTTGGCATTTGCCGGCCCGAAAAAGTGCTGCACAATGCAGTTTTCAGTTACACAAACGGCAGGCGGCAGACTAAGCGAGCACCACAGGCAGACAGACACAGACAGACAGACGGACGGATGGTAGGGCAAATGGACAGACAAAGGCCACGCTCGAAGCTAACACATAGCTAAAGAGCAGAAGCAAAACAATTTAATGGTTGCTGCGCTCGCAAGAAATCGACTGCACTCGAAATCTATTATTGAAATCTATGAAAACCATTAAACTTTTTCATCTTTCGTTTGCATCGTTTTGCGTCGCTTATCGTGGCGAATCTTTTGAATTTCAGTTTTTATTCATTTTTAATATGAGCGCACCGACAAAAACATCAACAACTACCACTACGAAGCGGAACCAGCCGGGGGAGTGTGTCCGGCTGCCATTCACTGCTGACTACGGCTGAATAGTGCTGAATTGCGCTGAATAGTAGCGATGGGATTACCTCCGTTGCTGTTGCGGCAACTAACGTTGCCACCGCTTCCGCCGGCAAGTAGCGAACAGCGTTTGACCATTTTCGACCATCAGCATCTATGCATTTTCGACCGGCTGCCGTCTCCGTTGCTGTTGGCGGCTCCAGTGCGCGCGCACTGCACAAGAATGCGGCGAAGCGCATCTTCGGCGCTGGACTATATCTGAAAATCTGATAGCACAAACGATGACTGCTCATCGAGCGCGGACATGGGCAAGCGGCGCGGTTGGCGACGGTGACTGGGAGCGGGGGGCTGGCGTGGCGGATTGGAGACTCGGGCAAGGAAATTGATGATGTGGATGAATGAGCATTGCGCAAAGTGATTAAGATTGCTGGCGGGAAGATATGCCGCGCTGCCGAGTGCCGAAAGCAGACGCAGCGCACGAGATTCGGTAAATTGTATTAAAAAATTTGAACATTTCATCAGGAAGCAGCGAAATTGTGCGAGCACAAAGAAGTTAATGCGCTTCTGTAGGGAAGAGATTTGTTAAAAAAGTAAAAAACAACACCGAGGCAAGTTCAAAATTAGTTAAAATAACTCCGTGGAAAATGAACCAAGAAGTTTCATTTAGGTATCTGCGTGGACAAACGCTTTACCTGCATTGGCTGTCTAACAACAGTTTCGGACTGGCAATCAATCACATAGATGCCGAGCCGCTCTCAAACATGTTTATAACTAAATTAAAGCTCGCTCCAAACTGCCATTTAACTGCATTCGCTCGAAGCTTAAGCATCCAGCAGCCGCCGGCGGCACCCGGCCTTTATCCTCAAACAATCCAATTACGCTTAAGTGCTCTTTAAAAGCGTATAATTTAACTACATCAAAATCCACACCCATGTGAGCACAAGCCGACAACACTCGCAAGCTTATCGCGTCGCCGCATCGCGCAACCCGTCGCCGTGCAGGTCGCGCACACCACAATGCCGCAGTCGCAGCGCCGAAAGCGCAAAGAGTCGCGCACCTTTGTGCGTTTGCGCACAATCGGCGTAATTACGATCGCTTTCAGAGTTGAGGAGCGCAAAGGAAACCAGTAGAAAGGGCCCAACGCTTTTTCTAAATTAATTGCACGACGACACGCTTCGGCCACAAACGAACGAGCCCTGCTTTGTGCAAATGCCGATATTAGCTGAAAGATAAATTTGCCAGCAGTATCTCAACTTCATAGCAATGTGGATTAATGATAAAATATTGTATGTGCTTACTTAACTGGTATTAATAACCCGTTATCGGGTAACGGCCTTCTTCATTTGGTCGCAGGAGATGATAACGCTTTGGCTGTTTGATCCCACCGACGGAGACTTGGCTTTCCTCTCATCGACGACCTCTACTTATCTGCCGCAACGAGCACCTTTTTCGCTGAACCTTCGTCGTCCATCTCGGTAACATGTTCTGTTATCTTGAAGTCCATGAATTTTTAAGGTTGATCTGGTTACGTTAGTACTGGTAATGCGAAGATTCAAGCGAAAAAATACGTGTGGAAGTTCTTCTGATAACGCAACAAGAGTAAAGGAGATGTGCCATGAAGAAATGTTTCCGCATTTCAAACATCTGGAAAATCATCAAAAATACGTGTTTTTCACTATTCCTTTAAAAGGTTTTTTCTTCCTTTACCAGCCATAACAACGCGTTACCCGGTTGCGGTAAGCTTCGATTGCTTCATCTGTTGTTCGAAACATCAACTGGGATGATAGGGCTTCCTCAACTTGGGGAAGTCTCCTTCCAACGGTGACTTGGCATCCTTCTTTGTCATCGACCAAGGAACCGCAACAAATACCTCTTTCGCTGAATCTTCATCGTCTATCTGGGCAACTTGTTCAAGAGAGCGTAGTCGATGAATGTTAGTCGCCGTCCATACCAATAGGTCCCAAAGTCTTGCATAATCGTGTTCGCTTGGACACCCTTAGGGCCCCTAACTATGTCGGTTTGCGACAGTGTTCAAGCCTTTATCTTGGGAAGTATTTGTAGACGCTTGCCTTGAACACACCAATGTCCGGGATCTGGGGGATCTGTCTCTCTCTGTAATATGTAAATAGTTTAAGTAGTTCATTTCTATTCAATTACTTAAAGGAAACTAAACACCATAACTGTGTTGGCCATAGTACCCCTAAATTAAGCTAAGGTGTCATTAAATATTTATGCTATGCATTAACAAAACTTTCGCAGTATAATTGAGGCTAGACATCGCTTAAGCTCAACCATTGGCCACATTGTTATACATGAAACAAGCGTCGTCGAGTTGCTCAGCCGCAGCCTCGGACAAACGTTGAGCAACACTTGTGTGACCGTCAATAAGGATTTATTTGCAAATAATTTAGTGCTTTAATAGCAATTGACCTAAACTAATCTCGCGAAAATTATCTCTAATTGTCTGCTAGTCGAGCGGCCGCGTGGTTAAGGCTGCGAAGGGGTTCGGCGAGCCCTTTGTTCGGCCTGTGGCATTGTTCGTTCGGCGTGTGGAGCGCACAGTAGTCTTTGAAAGAATGCTCACGCGCGTCTCTGCATTGTTGGGGCAGCCTTTACATTTCGCGGATTAATTCACTTGCTCGGCGGCTTGTTAAAGTTCACTTTGCCGGGCCACCACCCAGCGCCAACGAGTCAACCTTTGAAATGGCCCGAAGTTAACACAATGAAGCCAGCAATTGAGCGCGCCACTGCTGCCGCCATTCGCCGTTTTTGTCCCCCGTCCCTGTCAATGTGCGCCATTGTCTACTTCTTGACTGTCTGCCGTTTCGTTTCTTCTCCTTTTTGCTCTTTGTCGATGTTTGTTTTGTGCGGCAAATGGAATTCAACTTGGAATTCATAGCCAAATCGTCATTTATTTATTAATTTGGTTTTTTCGGCTAAAACGTCCACGCACAAAGCCTCCATATGTGATATGTGGTTTTGACCCGCATGTGTGTAGCATGCGTGCATAAACACACAAACGCACACAAGCCGACGTACATACATACGTATGTATGTACGTGTGTTGGCTGGCAGACGGGAGTGTGGCTGGCCGCATTCATGAATATCCAAAGCGGTAGCGGCAAACGGGCCGAAGCACGGCGGAAAGCACTTTACGGCTGACGACCTCACCGGCCAGCCGGCTGATTATGGGATAGAAGATGCCGTGAGCATTTGCTGCAAACTTGGCCATGATGGGAATCGATTAGTTTTATTACTATTGGTATTTGCTTTGGCCACTCACTCAAGACTTTTTCCCACTATCGGACTTAATGAACCTTGTTAAGTGAAATATTAAAAAAATATGAATATCCGCTTGCGGTTTAACGTGTTTAAATGGCTTGAATGTATTTTCTGAGAAAAGACATTTTAATTTTAGCTGTTTGCAGCAAATGTGAATATCGGTGCTTTAGTGTCACTGTAACCGCAAATCGGTTGTGGTCAGATACAATTAAGCATTAGCTGCTTCTTTCCTTCCGCGTGCCATCCAAGGTGAACTTGCTTTGCCGAAGCTTCGGCTCACTTGCCCAAACCAGAGAAGCTGCGGTATTGTTGCGCGCTTTTGCTGTACGAGCTGTAAAGCACGATAATCATTACCCATTCAAATCGAAGTCCTTTTGGGGTATATCTTCTCGAAGGGTTCTTATTAGTGTTTTGACTTTGCGTTTTATAGATGGATCGAGTGACTGCATTTAATGCTACGGTTGTATAATAAAAATAGTCAGAAGTTCATTTTGTAATTTGACAAATTTTTAAAGTTATAGACCAACAAATTAACAACAATAACTAATAAGACGGTGATGATGAGCGCTTTTACAGTGTCTCTTTGGTTCATCGAGATATTTTCCAATAGCCTACGGACAGCAGTGGATTCTATTAAAGAAAATAAAGAAAGAAGAAGAAAATAAAAATAAAGACACTTTATATTCTTTGGTTCTATACATTTAATTTCCGTTAAGTTAACGAGATTTTTGTATCAAGGCTGGTATCCGAGAGCCACAATTCTTTATTCTAAAAATTTATTAGGTAATTGGTGAAAATTTGAGAAACAAACATTTACCCTTATAAAAATTTTATATACTCTGTAGTTTTGAGTTTCTGAGCTAAAGACAACTTTTCGAGTAGCGCGCTGGCTTCTCAAACCGTGGTTTCAGGTTCGATTCCTGGCTCGGGCTGGTAAAACGCTCATCGACTTGTATCGGTATCCACATGAAGCTGATGAGAATTACAAGAATCGCACTAGTGCGCTCTTGGTAGGCAATGGCAAAACCTCCAAGTTTGAAAGAAAAACTGCCAACCGCCGTTCGGATTCGGCGTTAAACTGTAGGTCTCCTCCCTCCCTTTCCCCATCCGTTTGAAATATGTGTTGTATCACATGTTGGAAAAAACAGTGTTGCATACACATTTCAAACGGGTAGAATTTGTGGTATCACATATAGCCCATATACGTGGGTGGTCCGATAAGTACTTAGCCTACAAAAGAAAAACGAAAATTTTGGAAAAGTGGCGATGTATTTCTCAACGTAGTCTCCTTTCAACTCGATACACTTGACCCAGCGATGCTCGAACTTCTTTAACCCGTCTGAAAAATACGTTTTCTGGAGGCCTCTGTGGCGGCGATAACCTCCTCATTCGACTCAAATTTCTGCGCGGCGAGTGATTTTTTCAAGTTTGGAAACGAAAAGAAATCACACGGGGCCAAATCTGGAGAATACGGTGGATGGAGCAGCTGTTCGTAGCCTAATGCGACCAATTTGGCGAATCACCGACCGATATTGCTCCTTTTCCATTTTTCTAAAATCCGCGGACACGTTCGTTTCCACACGCGGTCAAAACAAAACTACAAATCCAATATGGCTGAAATGTTGACAGTAGCCGTCTACGAGGATGTACTACACGATAGTAAATTTCTCTTACGATAGTGGCACCATCGGGCGGTGGGGCTAAGTACTTATCGGACTGCCCACGTAGGCCTAAGTGTGTCTCATACAGAGGCAGCCGCTACAACCAACCAACCAACCAACTACTTTTCGTAGTACACTATAGGAAAGCCTACTTAATCTACTGAAATTGGGAATGTTTTGCTGTATCTTTTTTAAGCCTAGAAGAATTTGTCCAATTGTATAAATTTGCACCTCAACTAAGCGCACCTTTTCGTTTTTTAGCAGCTTTATTAATTTAATTTATTAAACGCATGAAGAGGGTTTTTAAGGACTGAGTTTAATCAATTTAAGGTTGAATATGAGATGCATTTTTATTTGACTGTATGAAGCTTCAAATATACACAGATCTGGTTCTTCGGTTCCTTACAATGTCTGTGTATTAAGACCCAAATTTTTGGTCGCTTTTAAGCGTTAAGATCTAAAGTCTTCAATACATTTTAAACTGTCATTTATTGCCCACTCTGCATTAAGTTTATTGGATTGGAGTTGGATTGGAGTTAGGTTAGGTTAGGTTAGGTTAAAGTGGCTGTCTTGGCCCGGGACTTGCCGAAAAGACACACTTAGGCCACGGAATGGGCCCGTTGTGATACCACAGGTTACAAAGGTCTGTCTTACTGCAAGTCGATAGGCCTAGTTAAGCCATTTCGAAGAGTAAATGAACTCCATCAAGTCTTTTATGCTAGCCGAACTGAGTTCACTTAAGTTGTCGAAGAAAGGAGAGCCTAGGGTTTTCCATCTTCGTCTAGATAGAGCCGGACAGTTGCAGAGAAGGTGGCTGATGGATTCCTCCTCCTCTTCATTGTGGCAACTGCGGCAGAAGTCCCAACTGTTGACGCCTAGTCTGACGGCATGGCGTCCGAATAAACAGTGGCCTGTCAGAATTGCGACGACCGTACTAATGTGCTGCCTGCTACGCGAGATAAGTGCTCTTGTACGCCTTAGATTAAAAACAGGCCAGAGCTGTCTGGTTATGGTACATTTTCTCTCCCCTTGCCAACGCCTGTTGGCCTTATCTAGGAAGAGTGAACAGATCATTAGATCAGATCACTGTGGTGCTGAGGTGCGGGAGGGTGGTGCCACGTCTGGCAAGCTCATCAGCTACACAGTTTCCACTGATGTCTTTGTGGCCCGGTACCCAGATAAGGATAATGTTGTGCGCGTGTCCTAACTCATTTAGTAGGGAGCGGCAGAGAGTAACCACTTTCGATGTCGTTGAGACCTTCTTATGGGCTTTTATTGCTGCCTGGCTGTCAGTGAAAATGCGAACCGTACTCTTAGGAAGGTTGCCTTGTTTTAACATAGACAGGGCTTTGAAAATGGCCAGAACTTCCGCTTGGAAGACACTGCAGAAATCTGCAAGACGAAAACATTCTTCCATGGGTGGATTTTCACACATTACTCCACCCTCTACTCTGCCATCCAGTTTGGAGCCGTCAGTATAGAAGCATACTCCAGTTTTTGGAACCGTGTCCTGCTTCCACTCCCGTCTATGCGGTATGAGGGTTGAGAATTTGGAGTCGAAAACAAAAGATGGTAATGAGTAGTCTATGTTGTTACGTAGGTCAGGTGAACTGCCTAGAATCTGGCAGTGACCGAAATCAGTACGTGTCCATCTATTGATGGTATTTAGTCTCACTGCAGAGAGGGTAGCCATTTGTTTACCGAAAAGGTCAACAGGAAGAAAGTGGAGCAGGGCGTAGAGTCCTCTGGACGGTGTCGATCGCATGGCCCCAGTTATTATAAGCGCCGCCGATCTTTGAACTGAGTCCAGAGGTTTCTGGTTGGTCCCCTTATCCAGGGCAGTCCACCATACTACTGCTCCATAGAAAAGAATGGGCCTAATCACAGATATATACATCCAGTACATGATACGTGGTTGGAGTCCCCAGTTTTTGCCAACTGCTCTTTTGCAGGAGTACAGTGCAACAGTGGCCCTGCGAACCCTTTCTAGTATGTTCGCTTTCCAGTTAATTGGAGTTACAAACGGTTCAATTCTGGCCTTTACATACTACATTACATACATTACATATTATACTTGTATGTCACTGTTGTTCGACGTAACAATTGTTCCAGTAATTAGGAAAAATATCGCAACTTAAAAGCGAATTCAAATCAAGCTTCCGTGCAATGTGTCTTAGGCATAGTTTCACAGCTATTTCCCACTAAAAATTCCAGCATAGTGACACGCCCATTCGATCATTTGCATTGTTATTCGTCCCATAAGTGATCGCTAGCAGAGCCTTGGAAAGTGGCTAGTTCCTCCGTTGAAGTTCTTAAACTCAGATTACTCCATTCAGATATCAAATGCTGCTTTTAAAGAAGACCACTGGCATCAATCTTCTAATACAAAACTCTAAGACCCAAAACCAGTGCAAATAACTCAAATGGCATACGACTGTTGCATACTAAGTTGGGAATAATCAAGTTTTCAATTAGTGATACACCGCAGTGCTGCAATGATTGCCAATGTTTCAATTAAAACCGAATAACACCCACACCTCGTTACAAAACAGCCGCTCGCGCCGCCGCCGGGCGCAAAGATAATTAACATCGAATATTGCCAGTAAATGTCAAAAACATGAAACCGCAAACCGAATTTTCGGGAGAAGCCTTCGGCTTCGTAATGCAATAATAAACAATAACAACAACAACAACAAAAACAACAACAGGGGGTCAGATTATGTAGAGTTGCTGTACGCGAGTTGCCGCGCCGTCTAGCGCGCTCGTACCGAAACGGGGCGCAGTCTGCTGCGGCATGGCAGCCGCAAACGGTGGGTGTGGCACGGTGCAGTGCTGAGTGGTGTTTGGTGTATGGAGTGCGATGGCGATGGCGATGTGTTGCAGCAAGTCGCTCAGCATGCTGCACGCAACGCGCCGCAGCTGTCGGCACACTTGAGCTGCGTGTGAGAGGTTAAAGTCGTTGTTGAACGCCACTCGCTCGAGCGCGGGTGGGCAACGCCGCGACATTAGCGCATAATTAACCCACCCACAGCACACACGCGCGCGCACGTATGTTACTACGAGTGCGAGGGGCGAGGCCGAGGCCGCTCATGTAACTCAGCTGACAATGGTGTGCGCTCAAAACTATTATTGTTCTTCCTGTTGTTTATACTAATGTCGCTGGGCTCGCTTTGATTTAAGCCACAAAACCACAACAGTTGGCCACGCCATAGGTGGTCGGCCGGTTATCAGATACCAGCTCGCGCACGCGCCGCATTGCGATTTTGTGCCGCATTTGTGTCGTTCAAGTGACAGCACCTTGTTGCTGTCTCTCTGCGCCGTCTGTGTTCACGCTGTGCTGCATTTAAGTGCGTGGCGTTTACACAGTTTTATGCTTACCTAATGACTGGAAAGCAACCGCTGCGCTGGTCCCATATTGCGACACCAGCCGCGTAATTCGCTCAAAGCGCACTTGATAGATTTTAGATACTTTTTGTAATAACATAAAATCATCTCTTCTACTTGCAGGTATGCGTCAACATGTGACCCGACGAGTACAGCTGCGTAAGTCGCCCGCACCGCTCCCGCGTTATAACTCTCGCTTCGGCAGCCGATGTGCTTCGAGCACTTGGACAACGCCGGCAGCTACTCTCTACTATGTTTTGATGTGGCATTGATTCGTCTGCCTCAAAATACGTTTGAATGTTGCCGGCGCGTCCATGATGGGCACTTGGGCAGCCGCAGCAGCGCACCTTTGCTTCAAGTGATAATTAAAAATGAATAATATTGGAATGTTAAGACTTTCTTTTATCACAAAGATGTTTGTACAGCAACCTATCCATACGTGCGAGCCGTTCTACGACGATCACGTAGAGTGCCCACCTATTTCACAAAAAAATTTACGCACAAAGTCGACATGATTCATTGATAAGGAATGAATACATATTTAGATAGATAGAGGGAAATTAATTGAAAAAGAGCACTGCGTCTATAAGTCTAGTGACCCTTCTTCTAGTAAGTTAAGTACAGTAAAACCCGCTTAAGTAACTAAATTTTTAAACACTACTCCGTTAATCCTCTGCAGCTGATGTGATAGTCTGACAGACACCGCAAAACAAAACCAATTGCAATAAACCACATAATTTCAAACAATCGTAAAATTTAATCTTTATTGGATTATAAACTATTTCTTATTATAAATAATAAAGGCCTAATAAATTAAAACAAAGATCTTTCAGAAATTTTTTCAGTTTATTTCAGAGTGTCCGTCAGACCACCACATCAGTAATGCTAAAATGAGAGCACGTCAGTTGCATAGGGTTAAAGTAACCAACGTACGCTTAGTACTCAACCCACTTAAGTACCTCGAATAGATTGCACTGAGAGGTGAGGTACTTAAGCGCGTGGAGTAGTTAAGGGGTTTTTTAAACTAAACTACGAAAATATCATAAACGTAACCAATTAGAAAAAAGTAATATTTGAACTTGAAATTTGTATTAGATCTCATAGTATCGCCTTTGTTTAATTGCGAAGCAGAAAAATAGCGACTTAAGGATATTGTCTGTACAGCTCCTCAAAAGACATGTCCCTCATTGGGACATATAACGATATTTAAACAATTCAGTTACTATTTTAACTCTAAGCCAAAATCCCAACTGACAACTAACTGACATTTAAATGAGTTATGACCCTTCGAAGTGTCGAATTGGCTTTAAGTCCGTATGAGGGTCAAATTATTTTTACTTGGGCGCTCAGAAATGCATTATTAGATCTATCATTATTAAAATAACTCAAAGTATAACGACATATTCTAAACTGTATTCAAGTTATTGAAGTTTGATTTGAAGTTAGTCGACCAAAGAAAACATCAAGTTCTTCTAAAAATTAAAATTCCTTCAGACTCTCTAAACCCCACACGCCAGTTGGACTTTTCAGCATTTTGACACTAAACTAATGTGTGTCGCTTCCGACCCCTCTCCGCGTTTGGCCAATTTCGTTGACGCTCTCACAGTGCCGCAGCGGCCGACTGCACTAGTTCGCAAAAACGCGTGCACTCCTTTGAATTTCGCGCACAATGCAGGCTTATCCGAATGCGAATCAGCATTATCATCGCGAAATTACTTTGGGTGCAGCTGAAGGAAATCTGAAACCGCGCAGCATCTAATATGCGCTGCGCGAAGTGCGCGCGATGCACTGATTCGCAAAAATGGCGCGGATGCGCGCCGTACGCCGAAAAGAGAGGCAGATCTCGAAGATTGCGCGAGCTTCAGCGAAACTTATAATTAAATTTAATTATAAGTTTCGGAATAGCTGGCAAAAAATGCGCAGATGCGCAGCGGCCGCGCAATAGCGAGCAGGCAGCGCTTTTTTCGCAAAGATTTGGAATTTTCAATTTAAACATTTTCCGCAACTCAGCGCAAAGTTTGGAAAAATGCCGCCCTTAACGCGGCGCACGGCAGGCGCGAAATAAGGACGTACGTACGAACTCGTTCTTAATGCAGACGGGAGGAGAACAGTTTTGCAGCCACTATACAAATGGGTAGTAAAAAATGGAAACTACTATGTAGTATTGCGGCGGCTGCACAAAGAGCGCTGCCTTGGAATGGGGAAGTCAACAACAGGCATGAGAAATGCGCTGCGCCAAGCGCTCTGCTCCGCATGTCCGCATTCCGGGAGCAATAAAAACGCTTGCACTTTACGCAAATTGCATTGCTTGCTGCCGCTGTCGCTGTGCTTTTTGCGGTTGTCCCTCCTCGCCGCGCCGCCGCGCGTAAGTAGGTGAGGAATATGGTATTAGTACTTCTTCTGCTGCCATTCATGCGGCCGCAGCGCCAGAGTGCGGATAAGCTTCTCGATTGAATTTGCATAAATTGCGGTGGAGTTTCGCTCCGCTGCTGCACGGGCAGCGGCGCTGGTCGGTCGTGCGTGTGAGCGATAGCTCCGCTGCGGCCACAATGCCACGTTGCATTTAACCACTTCCGCCGCCATCGATACGAAGTGGTCGGATCTTTATGCAAATTGTAAAGTACACTAGTTGCAAGTTTATTTATTCCAGCATTCCCGCCGCGGTGGTTCTTGACGCTTTTCAAGGGCAAAGTTTATTTGGCGAATTGAAAAATCTGAAATCGTTCGAATTCGCATTTTAACTTTGGAAGGCGCATTGTGTCTTCAAAGAAATATTTATTCAACCATCGTGATTAAGTGGCATTCGAGTTGTGAAAATTTTAGATAAACCATATGAAATTCGAAAATATTTTATTTTAACAAAGTGAAAAACGGTCAAGAAGCGACTTTAGTAGTGGTTTTTATTATTTCTTGAATATTTATGTAGGAATTTAATGAAATAATATTCACTTTATTTGATTATCCGATAAAAAGTTCAGTTTTCAATGAAATTGTACATAGCGGTTTGATTTAAAAAAATTCACGCATCTTCCAAACGACCGCGACAACTTTTTTGCCAATACAACGATCTCGTTTTCTTTTAATACAAAACAACTTGCTCCGTGCGACTCCCTTCTGTTTTCTTTCTCTTTTTATTCTGGTCCTCCTTTCTATGTTTTCTGTTCGTTCGTGTTGTGAACGTAATGGTCCTTAGTCAATGTTGTCAACCTGTCGTTTTTTTTACCCCCACCCTAAAGAAATTAATTAAATACATTAATTATAATTTCAGCATTGCCTAAAGAATTGTAGCATTTTCATAAAAATGGTCGTTGTACATTATTTCTCTCCATTTTCTCAAGTTCTCAATAAAAATTACTCATGATGATTAAATAATTATTTGATAAAGTGACAAGATTCTACTTTTATGGATCTAATTGATCATTCTTGTAAAAAGTGTTTGAAATTTCGCTTCAAAATAACGCTTATGGTTTAAAATGTCAGTAAAAACACGCAACAATAAAACGTAATAAGGAAGAAAGTCAAATCCAAATACTAAAAGTAAAATTAACAAACAACAAAATTTGACCTCATGGTTTTGGGATATTTATGAATATATTTCTGGTCATTCTTCTTGACTTTAAACTTTAATTTCTTTAGCTTTCTATGATAAGTGAGTTGAGAGATGTGATATTCTAGACAATAAATTACACTGAGGCGCACTGGGAATTTATATTTTTTAATAATAAAAAATCGAATAGATCTATGAAAAAATACTTTAGCATAGAATCACATCCTTTATCGAATGTGATACGCGAAATCGATCACCAAGAAGACTTTTTTAATCTCTCGCTCTGTGTTATTTATTGTTTTAAAACGAAATGTCCAAAACGTCCAAAATGCTTCGCGCCTGACACTCGCCAAGCGCTGAATTGTGCGTCTGGCGCTTTTTGCTTGGTTTAAGCAACTCTTACATCGTTAGCAGAGATTAATGATCACTCGCAGGCACGGCATTTGCATTAACATATCAGCTTTTGGCATTTATCATGCGTTACGAAGCCGCCATCACTTGTCAAGAGTTCAGAAATGAAACTCGCGGGCTTTTCAACTTTAACTACCGCTGCCCTCTTTCAGTGGCTTTTCAAACGATTGTCGCGTCCCTGTGGCAGCCCAGTTGTTCCGTTGGCCGGTTTTGCACAATAACACAACGCCCCGCAGCATCATTTATCTGTTTTTGAAGCGAGCGGGAGCGCAGGAGCGCATTAGCGCGAAACGTCAAATATGACAGCTCTGACAGGCAAGAGAATATGGGCCGGAAAGCGAAATGAATGCACGCAGAAAAACTGTGGTGACCCTCAGAAGACCCACTCTGCGATAAGACGCCGCGTGCAAGTCAGCCAACCGAAAGGCTACCCGAGGCAACGCAGCGCGCGCAACCCGGCTCAGAAGTCAAATGGAAGCCGCGGCTAGGGAATTATGACAAGGGTACGCGGCTCGGATACGTAATTAAGAAGGTATCTGGCCGACTGGCCAGTCGCCCGACTCATTACACGCTAATCGATTTATGGTGTTTGTCACTCTGCTTTAACTCGGAACGCTTTCGCCCAACGCAGTCGTCGAATCGCTGCACTGCTTAATGGTCGGCGCATAATTCGCCTAATTATGTCTTGTCTTATGAGCTGTGACAAGGAATGGGAGTTATGAATCGAATGAGAATTTCATGCTTGTGAAGTGAAATGGAGCTTAAATATGAAAGACATCGTTTATCAATGATTGATTTTCAATTTTGTTCGAAGGATGAGCAATAAATACTGATATATGTACATATTTTATATCCATTCAAAATGCAACAGTCAATAGTCAGAGAACTTAATTTTGAAACATGTTTCATTATTACGTTATTATTTGCATGTCAGTATAAATAGACTGCGACTGCACTGCACTGTCTCTACACCCAACACCGTGAAATGACCGCACGCTCATTCGTTTCAACTGCAATTGTGCCATTTCCTGTGTGTGTTGTCTTTCTCCTCACACATTCGATACTTAATAATCAGTTAATAGTAAGGACTCAAGGTCTTGCGTTCATGTGTGCGCATAGCATCTGCAATAGGACGACGAACGCTCATAAACGCCGCGAACTATGCTTCTATTCACTTCTATTTGCGTGCCTTTTCAATTCGAGTGCGCCGCCAACGCCGACCCATTAATGCGCTGTTCACGCATTCATTCAGTCACTCAACCAGCCAGTCAGCAAACCAGTCATCTCACCAACCAGTGAGTCAGTCAGCCAGTCAGTCAGTTGCCATTCGCGCTGTCAGAGCTGACAGTTTTAGACAGTTCAGTGTGCATTAGTCATACAAAGTAGCGTAAAATAACAATAACAACAAATAATCATGTTGTTAGCACAAAGAATCAATCATGTGAAAAATTGTATTTCGCCTTATCCCAGCCAGAGAGCGCACAACAGCAGGAAGCGACGCCGAGCTGCGCACGACGATGACAACGTAAAGACGTCGAAGGGAAGTGAACCCATTGTCAGTGGCAAATAAATAATGCCATTTGTTGTTGGGTTTTGTTGTGTTTCTGCTTCTTGTTCTGCTTGAGTCTGAGCTTCAGCTATTATAAAAGTGCGTCGTGTGTATTAAAGTGGCTCAGCGTCAGCAGCCGAATCCGACAGCGGCACTGACACAGAAATTATGTGGGTGGCTGACAGTGGCTTCGGCGTGAATGCTAACAGAAAACCATTTCACGTCTGCACTTTAAATACTAAATCGAAATTACAGATTCCTATCGGCGGATACTGAAGGTAGTACTCGACGAATACTAAAAATAAATGCAAGAAAATATCGCTGGAAAAAGTGATTGGAAGAGCGCCGACATGTAATCAGAAATAAACGATGATAACATGTGAAAACCGTTCCCTTCTAATCGTCGAATTTCGATCACAGGACGACACAAGCTTCTATTATTACTCAGTACTTGTTCCCATTTTGTTTTTTCTTTTTATTATATTGTTCGCAAATGTTCAAATCCTTTAGGATATAATTACTTAAGTTTCTGATTGAAACAGAAATGAACGATATTCCACTCAGATGGCTATGCATACTTCAGAAGAGGAGAAAATCTGATGGACTCAAGTCAGAAGAGTAAGCACCCGCCGTTTTCTCCATAATTGCTGTAGCTTTTGGAGAGTCCTTCGATATAGAATCGAGGATTATCTTATGTAAGCTAAAGCAGCATCTTTTTCGTCTGTAGCTTATTTTAATCGTGTTAGTTCCGTATTGATGGTTGTAATTTTATAAAACCGATGATAGTGGATGATTCCTTTATGCGTCTCATCAAACGTACAACCCATACTTCTTTGGAGCTGCCGTGGGATCTGGGCTCTGTTCAGCAACTTCTTTTTGTGGCAGATGTCTCTATACAACATTTGTTTTTCATCACTTGTAAGAGTTGATTAGGCTATTAAAAATTTATTTATTTACAAGTTTCAAAGCAATTTTTGTCAAATTATGCGGAACCAAAATACAAATAAGTCAATTGAGAAGTCTGTACAGTTAAATAGTTAGATTGGAGTTATTTACTTGGCCTTTCCACAGTTACTGTGGAATTGTCAGATTCAAATTGTTGCGCCCTTGATTTTTACCATAAATTAGGTATAATTTTTTTGTAGCATTAAGATGAAGCATTTTTCTGACGAAACTCATCGCTAATCCATGGACACCTGCATCATAAATCCTCGTAATCCTCGCAACTATTGCCGTTTGCATTGGCAAAACCATGAACAGCAGAGCCATTTCGATCAATTCAAAGCAACCGCATTACTTATGGAATGATATAAAATTTCTAATAATTTTGATTAACAATTGTTTAATGAATTATATATGAATAATTTGAATTTAATGTGTTAAATATTGGCACTTGCGTTCGCTCAGACGTGAAAATTGCGAAAATAATAGGCGAAAATGGAAAATTTTCAAACATTTGATTAAATTTAATTTTCAAGTTTTTCGCGCAAACCTGTTCAGCTGCGAAATGCTGCAAAATGCTAATGACACCGCCATTAGTTCCCACTTAATGGCTGCCAGCACAACGCCATTTCATGTTATCAACAGACGGACTGTGGGTGGGGGAAAAATTGAAATATTTATGTAGGTGTGTGCTTGTGTGTGAGTGCGCCAAACATGGGGAATTGCGTGCACGCGTCGTTCGCTGGATGCGGTGCAGGCGTCGCCGGAAATTGAATTATTTGTATTGTGCGGGGAAAGTGACAGAACGGCGCTGCCAGCACACAAAAATGCTAAAAAGTTGAATTTCTATTGGAAGCTGAGAAAACATTAAATCGGAGAAGTGGGCGTGTGCGCTGGGAAACGCGTCACTTCACGGTGTGTGCTAGGCATTTCATTCCATAAATTTAATCGTTTGCATTTTTTCCGAGTGTCGAAAGAGATCGCAGCAGAGTTTGTGCAATGAAATCATGTAAATTGATTTTAATTGTTTGTCATTACACTAACAACGACGGCCGTACGCGTGTGTGTGCCGCCAATTTGCATTTGGAGAAGTTTGCCGTTTTCCATTTTGGCCGCTGCGCACAACGCCACCGTCCACAACGACGGCAACTTCGACTCGCTGCATCTAAATATTTGCGCGCGTACGTGCAATGGCGCTGTGGAAATCGCGCAGCCTGAAGGTTGCGTCACGATTTGGCAATTCCCACCTGATTTGCGTATGCACAATTTGTATGTGGCATGCACTCACTCACATGTGGCAGCCGTAATTTGTTTGCAACATGCACATTTGCATTCGCAAAGCCAACGCCGAGCCAAAAGGGAAAATAAATGAAAGCAATTGCTCCAAATGAGCGAAAGGGGGCGTGCGGCGCGGAGGAACACTTTGCGTGCATTGCCAAGTTTCTAATTGCGTGGCATTCGTTTGTAAAGCGGCAACAAACCACAACAAAACAGCAAAGCAACAGCGGCGCGACGAGCTTCCCGACAACTGACTGACCGCTCAATGCCGCCGCCGTGGATCGGCTGTGCGGAAAAATATTCTGGCTGGTCGAAATCGCCCTGAAAAGCGAGCGTGTAAAGCTTCATTCCGGGCAGCCACGGCACGCGCTCTGTGCGCGCCATAAATTCACTGCGCACACTGTGGGGTCTTTCACGTAGCGAGATCTAATGCGTTTTGGTGTGCTTTGTATTGGTACAAAAACCAGAAACACTGAACCCCGGATTTTGTGTTCACATGGACACTGATAGTGAGCCACAAACAATTGTTTTACTACTTAAAATTTTAGTGTGAATCCCGGGCAACATCGGGTACTCTTGCTTGTAACTTTATACATTTCTAGCCTCCAAAAATGTGAAGCTATCGATTTTCGCTTTCAAATACTATTGTTTGAAATCTCAAAAAATTATGTGAATGTAATGTAAAAAATTCAATGCTGAATGCCGACTGTCGACGTCGCGTTATGTACAAAATATTTTAAAATAGGTATTATTTTCAAAATGAAATTGTTTTGCGAAAAAATTTAGAACTGAATGATTTCGTAGTCTCAGCTGTGATTCCATAAATTCTGTGTCAAATTCCGGTGTACTTTGAAATGCATTATGCAAGCACTTACAACGACACATAACAAACAAGGATCGGATATATCGCATTCATTGAATACATTTATTCCATTCCTCATTTTTAAACCGGGTTTGTGCTGGCATTCGGCATGGCCCGCCCACCCAGGCTTTGCTGGGTGTATTGGAAGCCTTTTAACTTAGCAATTTGCAAGTAACGGTGCAGGGCTCACCGAAAATTCTCAAGTATCTCATGTGTCGTGTTGCAACATAAGCCGCCTGCATGCCATAACAATCGTCTTCGAGTTCATTACGGCCAGTTGCTTAAGCGGCTTCTGGCTGTCGAACACTTTGTCGCTTCGCAGAGTCAGCGCCGGCCCCCGTAACTCGATACGTTCACGGGATGAGCTTACGGGCACTTAGTGTACAACACAATATCTGTCCCGTTGTTGCCACCACTGGGGCCGATTTGCTTTCTCGTGCAATGATTTATACGTAAAGTCAACGGTGGAGTTGCGCAGTTAAATTAGATGGAAAATGATGAAGTCTCAATAGTGCGGGAATCGCTGCCCTCCGCTTTAGTGGCAGCGAACAATATGAAATTTGAGACTGGAATTCCCAACGCAATCATTTCAGCGCAAATTCCGATTCAATGTTGGGTAAACATTAGATGAAAAATGCGGCGAGCGCGTTGGCAATTGGCAAATCGTTCAGACGTCGATTTCTTCCGCCGCCACAGACCGCCACGAGCTCAAAGTTCTCGGCGACTGCACGTGTCCAAATATTGGCTCAAACTGACAAAAACGTGTAACCAGCGCTGGCCGCGCACAGCTGGTCCGCCAGCCGCGCCAGATAATTGCCAATCTGCAGCTACCAGCGACTGCCTTGTCCGAACACGTTCGTATGTATGCCTGCGTGCATGTCTGTGTGTACGGGCTGGCGTTGGCTAACATTGTGCGATATCGCCGACCCTCACCGGCCGGCAAACCAACAACGGCGGCCGGCCAAAGTCAGACAATCAAAATTAAATACGAAATGTTTTTCGCAACCAAACTGCGCTCAAATCAAAACCAGACGCAGACCAATATTGCCACGAAAAAGAGCGCAAAACCAGCAGCGTACCACCACACCGACGCGACGCGCCACGAACAACGTTTGGCTGGAAAATCAAAGTCTCGCCTGCCGCCAAAGGAAATGCAAAAGGATGCCGCTAATAACGGAATTGCTTGTGGCCGCCAGTGCGTTGGGTGGGACATACTCGTATGTTTGGCTGGCAAAAGCGATGGAAACAATATTTCTCCGGAATCTGTAACAGTCACTGACGAACATTTGCGAATGGGTGCGGCAAAGTGTATACATTCTGTTAAAAAATTTCCGGGAAGTATTTAGAAAATGTTACAATTTTCAAGAATTTATTAATTTCTTTTTCAATGGGGCCACCATTTGATGGAGCACGCAGCTCAAAGTGCTTGTTGCTAGTCTTTGAAATACTTTTTATGGCTTTCAACTACTTCCACAAGTTTTGTTTTGCGGCTTTCATTGAGCCTTAGTGGGATTTTTTACGTTACAGACAAATAGTACTTTATATTGAGTCCAGTATTGTAGTACTCCATATTGACTTTATATTACCTGCCCTACTGGAATAAACTCTTGATGCACCAAACCACGAATATCTAAGAATAATAAGCATCAATTTGTTTTTTGAGTAAACTTGAGGCGCTTTTCCCGGTTTCGGCTTGTCTTTTTTGGTCTCTTTAATGACTGTTGACTTATTCGCAAGTCAAACTTGTAGATCCTCTTCTCGTCGTGGAATGGCAGAATACCCTTCATTTTGTCGATATTTTCAGCAGCTGAAAATGTAAAACTGATTCACTATAACACACAAACGAAATTCCGTTTACAACACAAAATTTGAAGTAAACTCTTTGTCCAACAAATTCCTTCATTTTAAAACGTCTTCCGCGCTACTAAATCGGCGTTATTCACCAAACTGATTGACTTGTTTGTTTGTAACAGTAGTTGAGTACAAATCCATAAATCGCAATAAATAAAGATTCTCTGGACTTTTGTCGCGAGCCTTTCAAAGTACAAATTCCCGCTACTTTTGTGATCGATTTTTTTATGTAGTTACTGCATGAACTAAAATACTTTGGTCGGGGTGATTGCAATTTCGACGGGTTCGTTTGAGCGGGTTGGCCAGCTTTTTCGGCAGTGAAGTGTGTTTCAGAGTTATTGACATGGCTTTGTAGACAATGTGTACGCCATCAAGGTCAAAAAAGGCGTAGTCGCTGTGCACCGCCTCACTGCATTTTTATATTTCCTGTCCGCGTGTCTGTGCACAACTCTACAACGAATGCAGACAATTAAACTTTACTTGTGGTCAAAGAGACGAAACTAAAAAATAAACCCCTGACCACATCGACTGGCCAACGGTGCAGTCCATACTTTCAGTTAGTTGCCTGAAAGCAAGGCGAAAGGGAGTCTTGATGACATGTGGCACAGCATGCAGGCAATCGGCATTCCAACAGTATTGAACTAAAAAGTTTGATGTGTGGTTTCCATTTAGTTTTTAAAAAAACCATAAAAGCTTAAAAAATCGGCTGATATTTTATACTCTGTACTGTGGTTCTATGCTATTTGCACTTTTTATGGTGCTTGTAGCGCCTAGAAGGTGAATCGATGCAATTAAGGGCGTAATGAAACTGCGACTAGACAGACAGACAGATCTATAATCTGTTTTGGAACCATCAGTATAGCTTAACGATTAAACCATAAACCTAGTCACAGAAATCTTAATTCAATAGAGTATTGTATTTGTTGTTGGGTACACTGGGGGCAATTCCCATAAACTCACTTTGATCTGAGGTATGAAAAGCAGGGACCGAAAATAACTGTTATTTTACAATTTTCAAATCAAAAAGGCACAACGAAAAAATTGCCGGTGGACTTTTTCAAATATACCATAAAGATCGTAATGGCCTCAGCTTCACAAATATGACATGCCTTTTAAATTTTTGACTTTTACTATAAAAGTTAAAAATAACTGTTATTTTGTGCCTTTTATAATTTCAGGCAAAAATAACTGTTACTTTTGACTTTTATTTTATCGGTCAAAAATAACAGTTATTTTGTGACTTTTATTTTTTCGGTCAAATATATCAGGCAATTTGAATTTGTTCAAAGGCCGTTTGACCGACTAAAAAACTATTGATATTATTTTTTTCGTCTCGTCAACGCGCACATTTTGAGCTATAAAACTTGCCGCAATGGAAAGATTCCTCTAAACAAAAACATTCAAAAAATTTCGATATCATCGTTGCGTTTCGAATTGATAAAACTTTTTTTTAGCTTTTTTAAATCTATTTTTTTCTTAATTCCACCGGTAAAATTCCACCTTTTAAAAGTTCCACCGGAAATCCGATGTAAAGAATAACTAAAAAGTAAAATTTTTTTTTGCACTAAAAAATCCAAATGCATTCAGGGCATCGATTAGCAAATTTAAAGCACAGTTCCCGATGCACCTTCTTACATGTAGTACGGTTGGCTTATCTGGGTTGTACTATTCAGAAATACTCACTGGTACATACAGTTTCAAATAAGAAATTTGCATAAGTATAAATGTCAAGTCATTTTATTAAATTTGTTTTAGCTTTAATATCATTATTGCAGCTAACTTCTCTGCTGACAAATTGTACCGTAAATCGCCAAGAACAAGTTTCAAGGCAGAAAAAGCTAGTTCTACGCTCACTTGAGTAGCAGGAAGAGCATGAACTATGAAAGCAAGTTGTTAAAGCCAAGGAAACACATATTTCATTTCGTTCCAATATTCCATCAAATCGGCATCAATTTCGAAAAATGCTTTGCGGATGTTGGCATCAGCAATAATATTTTCCTCATCAGACGAAGAACTTGCTACCTCCATTTCGATAATTCCACGTCTTAATAAGGAAGAGGTACTTTGCAAAGATCCTTCATCAATTAAGAACGCTTGTTCTTCGACCGTCTGCGATGATGATGCATCTGTAATCAATGTTTGCTGAAAAATTTATATAAGTATTTTTGACGGTTTTTCATTTTAAAAATCTGTACTGATTACTTTTATTTTTTACCGGGTTCTACAACTAAAAGTAATTTCAGAAAGCGTAAATTCAATTCCGGAAACCGTAAGTTCAGTTTCAAAAACTACCTTAAATGTAAGTATAAAAATGTTTTTGGAAAAATGCACTTTGCCAAATTTTTTAACTACGTACGGAACAAGATGGGCCACAGCCATCTGGCCAATGGGTGCAAGGCCTAATAAACGAATGGCAGGAAAATGGGAATAATGTAAATGACGTTGTGATTGTGTGCGACAATGCACCATGCCATAGTTCGATGGAAACATCTGTCTTGCGCAAGTGTTACGTCTGGGTCCCTATTCACCCATGCTTAATCCCATAGAAAATATACGAGTATGTCGAAAATTAAGTCTTACGTTACGTCGCATATGGCTGCGCCACAAGTCCGATTACCTGCCATTATGGAGCAGCGGCTTCAGTACTTAGAAAAAATAGTTGATGATGCGAAATGTACCATTACTGGAGGCGACTGCGCCAGAGCAATCCAGCACAGTTCGACTTTTCATGGAGATGGTCTTGCGCAAAATGACATTATTGTAGGAACGTAAACATTTCTTTTTCTGGGCAAGCATTTATGTAGATATTTCTTTTTTAAGGTATTATAATGAATGTTACTGTTTCAAATCTGTGTAAATGCAACCAATATATATTCAACATTTACTTTGAAATTGAATTTACGTTTTCCGAACTTGAATTTACGGTTTCAGAAATTGAATTTACACTTTCTGAAATTGAATTTCCGAAATTGCTTTTACGCTTTCTGAAATTGTTTTTACACTTTCTGAAGTCGAACTTGAAAAGGTGCAGTTCTACAATTTGGGTTCTACAAATACAATTAACCAAATCCGATGTGTACTTTTCGAGATATCAGCGGATAAAACATATAGTCTTTGTAGGTTAAGATAATTTGCGGCCTTTCTAGTGTTAATGGACCTAAGTAATCATATTTCTTTTAACCCTTTGTTGACCCGTCAGACTCTTATGGAAAAAATTAAAAGTCAATAATCTTAAAATATCATGTTTTTCCAAATGAACTGTTAACCCATTATTGACCCGTCAGATTTAAATTTTTAAAACAGCGAAAACACGTGTCGAATTATTTGTGATTTGGAGTTTGTTCACCCAATTTTAAGACTATAGGCCCATTCCCATTGATATGATTTTACCAAATTTGAATAGTTAGGCTTATTATTTCATGTTTCTTCTATAGTCTTTTTACAAAACTAAAAAATACGTGTCGTGTATATATGATTTAGAATATTTTTAACAAGTTTGAAATACATACATGGGCCCATTAATTCACACCTGTAATAAGGTGTAGCGGGAACTGTGCTTTAAATTTGCTAATCGATGCCCTGAATGCATTTGGATTTTTTTTAGTGCGAAAAATAATTTTACTTTTTAGTTATTCTTTACATCGGATTTCCGGTGGAACTTTTAAAAGGTGGAATTTTTCCGGTGGAATAAAAAAAATAGATTTAAAAAAGCTAAAAAAAAGTTTTATCAATTCCAAACGCAACGATGACATCGAAATTTCATAGCTCATCGAAGTTTTATAGCTCAAAATATGCGCGTTGACGAGACGAAAAAAATGGTATCAATAGTTTTTTAGTCGGTCAAACGGCCTTTGAACAAATTCAAATTGCCTGATATATTTGACCGAAAAAATAAAAGTCACAAAATAACTGTTATTTTTAACCGATAAAATAAAAGTCAAAAGTAACAGTTATTTTTGCCTGAAATTATAAAAGGCACAAAATAACAGTTATTTTTGTCGGGAAAAATAAAAGTTAAAATATAACAGTTAAAATCTGACTTTTTTGATAAAAACCATAACCGTTACGGTCCCTGATGAAAAGTCTTGTAGGGGTAGAGGAGATGATTTTAAAATACAAATAAAGGTGGTAAATTACATTTCCATAGTTTGCTGTAAGAAACGGCAGGTGTACCGCTATGCTCTCTTTTATAGTTTGCGAGATCGAGCAAAACATTCAGAGCGACTAGTGTTTTCTCAGAGTTGAAATGTGGCAGTTCACTAAAACTCAGCGATTTAAATTAATCAGTGAAACAAAAATATAAGTAATTTGATGTTTGTTATGCCTTTATAAGCTGATTTAATCGATTTTTGTACTATTAAAAAAGTAAAATTTTTATTTTCTTCAGACCTGTGGAAATGCCAAGAGGAAAGTAATTGCCACCTTAAGAAAAGGGAAAAGTTAATGCATTCAATCAATCAGAGTTTTTTTTAAGAAATAGGCAGGTCTGAGACACGAGTTTATCATTATTCAAAATTACGGATCTTATGGGAAAAACGTAAGATATGACCGAAACATGAAAATTATCGTAAGGCAAAAATGTCTGATAATGGCATTGGGAATAAAAAAAACCTATTGTCGACCGAGTTTGTTCGGAGTACCCATGCTTTGGGTACAGTAATGCGAATGCGAAATGCCATTCGCCAGCCGATGTTGAAAGTAGCGCAGTTGTGCGAAAAGTGACTGCGCCAAATGCTTTAAATCGCACAAATACTCAGATTATGATATAAACTCGACTACGATTAGTAGCTTCGAGTAGTTAGTGTTCGTTTTGGCCACACAACTGCCTTATTTGCATTATTTCTGGGTTGTGCAAGCGGTCTGCAATGAAAACCCGACTCATTATATAGCCGCCAATAAAATTTACGTAGCCAAGTACAAAGTATTTGGTCCGCTACTGCCTTATCTGCCGCCGTCCTGCGTCGGGCTCGTTCCCCGCCGCTCTAATGAAGTGTGTCAACGCTAATCCGGCGCTGTGACGTCTGCTCTGGCTTTCTGCCTAGCCAACAAAATTCGAAAAATGCAGCGCGCCGCGAGAAACGAAACGCCACACGAACGAAATTAAATCTATCAGAGAATGTCATAAAAATCACTTTTACAATGCCATAAAAAGTCGAGGCGAAGGCAGGCATTTTTACGGCACACTATAAATTGCTTTCTAAACAGACGATAAAAACGCTTTAACAAATGAAAATCTTGAATTGAAATTCAAAGTTGTTTGATTGTTTGGCACAGAACAGCGTGTGGAAACGTTAAGGCGGCTGGTTAAGCACTACTTTAATGTTGTGGCAGGGTTGCCAAATGTGTTGGCGTGTGAACATGCCAGAGGCAATGCTTTTAATTTGAAGGCCAAGTGAAGCACATAGGAAAATATTTCGACATCTTTTTAGTGCTCAAATGAATTTTGATGTGTGAGTGGGAAAACTGACTCATTTAAATGAATGCATAACAATCGAAAATTAAGCAATTAGAAGCCAGTTTTAGGATGTTAAATGGGCGAATGAGAAAATGCTTTGACTGCTCCTTGGTTTCTGATTTGCTGATTTTGTCCACGGTCACGAAACAGCGCAAAAATGTCTTCAGATGTCTTGAATAACGCCAAACACAGCAATGTCAGCAATCGCGGCACCCATCGCGCGGATTGCTTTTTTATGTTCCTAGAGATGCCTACAGCCTCAGCCACTTCATGCGCTTTCATTCTCTGATCGTCCAATATCATAGCATGGATATGTGATTTCCGTTCTGCGATTTTTTTTCATAAATGTGACTTTATGATTTTAGACACAGATTTATTGCTTGGTCCCACCGACTGGTTCCGCAAGGGACCATTTAAACTGATGTTGATAGTCAAATCTAAAAAGCTTCTTACACTCGCTTCATAATTTTTTTTAAATATTTATGTCCCAAGAGGAACTTTTTTTTCCAATAGGTTTAATTATATGATTTGACGGCCTTGAAATATTGTTTAAGAAAAACAAACAACAAGTTTTCTTCTTTCGAAATACTAAAAATGTTGCCCCTTAAAGTTAATTAATAACATTTAAGGGTTTTCCGTTGTGATGCAAAGCACGTCCCGCTTGTCTTTCCATTTACTAACATAAACATTGCCCGGTCGTCTCCATATGTTCTCCTCTTTTCAATTTTTTTTTGTATTAAGACTTTTGGATTCAGTTTGCGGTTGGTGCTTAAGGTTCCAGTGATATGAGTTCTCAAACTAAGTAATCGATTGCTCAGTCCGATCCTATTATAGTAGGTGTCCATAAATAACTAAAATAATAATATATTTAATAAATAATGGCCCTTCGATAAATATGGTGTCATTAATTTCATGACTACAGAATCCACTACAGATAGACTCATCTAACGAGTCCAGGCTTATATGCGGTTTGAAATGAACTATTTACAAGCTTAAGAAGCTCGGAAATCTTAGATAGTCTCTCATTAATTCGTACAGATTCACAATTCAAGCATCTCCATGGCAGTTCAAACCGGCTCCCTGTCATAGATGTCCCGAAAATTTCTATGATAATATAACGGATTGTTGGACCAGTTCCAACGAATTTTAGGTGTCTTTATTTGAGCCTACAACAAACAAAGGCCGAAAAATACCTCCATTTCCTGAAAGCTTCTTTCTTTGAAACCCTGTATCCGGTAATTTCTCGTACGCGGTCGTGATAGTGGCAGCAATTTTTTTTTGCCATATTCATTTGTGCAACTAATAATAAAATTCATTATTTCAGTAGACCAAAATTTATCGAAATTCTCTTTCGGAGTTTTACAGTTTTTCACATCATTAGCTACACCAATTGAAGAGCAAGCAAAATAAAAGTATTGTATATCTACAGTATCTTCATTCCAAAAGGTGGTTGTCTCATTTATCCGATTTGAAATATTCAAATAAATTGGTAAATTCCTCTAAATCAGATGATGATGGTGATAAACCCATATTGTTTGACAAAAAAAATATAGTAGGATTACTCCCTCTTGAGTTTTCGCTGAATCGTATGACAAGGGTCTCCATCAAATTGACTGATTTCATTTTCAATTATTTCTTTAATACACTTACCTATTCTTGATCTAAATCAGATTCATCAAATATTCTCAAACTTCGCGTACGCTTTTTATGCGAATTTTTCTTCAAGAAATTTTGTATGCATTGTAATCTAAAACACTGATGTTTTCACTTTGTTCTCAAATACTGAACTAAAGCAGATGACGAAGGATCTATGCACATTGCAGAAAGTAACGGTAACTATAAACAAATTTACAGCAATAGAGTCTACTCTCTCTCATAAGTCTGCGAATTATACATAATTGCTATAGCAAGTACTACACTTTTGGTTTACACAATGTAACGGCTTAGGCAAATTTGTAAATACTCCGATAAAAATAAAATAATATGAAACTACCTATTTAATCAGTTGCTAACTAC
Organism: Melieria crassipennis; assembly: GCA_963668005.1. NCBI lineage: Eukaryota > Metazoa > Arthropoda > Insecta > Diptera > Ulidiidae > Melieria > Melieria crassipennis. The sequence goes on along the minus strand of OY764963.1, from coordinate 29,461,321 downwards.
TTTGAAATGTACATTAATTACAAACATTTTAGTTTATATAAAATTAAATGTATAAAAATTGGCTTTAAAATTTAAATGCTATAGCATTCACGTCTTTTTGCATGACTATGAAAATGACTGCTATAGCACTTAAAAAATTGCAGGAACATGGGCAAGTTTTTTTAGAGTGGTGTTAGCTGAGTCGAGACTCGAACTCTCGATCCCCAGACTCGCAACGTACAATACTAACAGCAAAGCCACGGCGTAGAGCCACATTATATTTTCTAGTCGCAGCATTTGTGAGCTTGCAGGTTGTACTGCTCACTTCAAAATAATCTATTTTCATAATGCGTTAAGAGTTTTTCGAACGTTTGAATACTTCCGCGTTGGGTTCGTGGAAACATTTTAGAAGCTGTTCATAGAAACCGAACTAGTTTGGGAGCCCTAACATCGCGCTGGTCCCATTTGAGTAGAAACGCGAAAAGTTTGCATCGCTTTTCGAGTTTGCTATGTAAGCGGGGAATACTGTACGTGCAGCTGACTGAGGCGATGCTGCTAAAAACACCTTGTTGCGCCCGAGACGGGAAAACATCAACGCATTGATGCCGCCACTGTTGTGCGCTCGCATTAGTATGAAAATAAATGCACATTATGTCAGCGCCAGCGACACGACACGACACGAGACATTTTCCGCGTTGCACCGTCGCTGTTCGCTGCGCCGTTGGCTGGCGTTGATAATGGGAGACGGTGGCGAGTGGAAATTATGCGCCCAAAAGTGCAACGACAACAACGCCAGCAGCAAAACAACGACTCTGACAAAATTTGTAGTTTGTCTGCCACTTCGCTGCGTCCATTATGAGCGCTGAATTCACTTATTGTGTCGCACCGCAACTCGGTTGCCGCCCGCTTTGCTGCGGAGTGCGATGTGCAATGTTGCAAGACACATGTTTGAATAAAATTCGCCGAGGCACGTCGGGCACACCCACCGCAACACGTCTGCACGCACGCGAACGCAAGATGCCATAATGGCGCTGTAAACACTTCAGAGCGGCGACAAACAGCCCCACCAGCGACAGCGACAGCGACAGCGGGCCACCCTCGCCGACAGCAGACACATTCCAGGGCGCCGGCAACAGTGTTGCAGGTTGCCCGGCCGCTGCGCGTGTGCGTGTTCAATGCGTTTCAGATATTCTGCTGCACTCGGCGGCCCAGTGCGGCTGTGGAAGTAAGCCGATTTCGTGTTGATAGAAAAATATTATTACGATTTTTTACTTCTAACGGTAAAGTGACAGCATACTTGAGCGTTTGTTGCGTTTCGTTGACTGTTGCAGTTAATGCGGGAAATGCCGTCGGCGCGACGACGAGGCGAGGCGTGCCTGACATTTGCGGGACTAATGTGCAAGTTTGAGTGTTGGATGCGGAGGTGTGCCGAAGAATGAAGCAATTAAAGGCGACTGTCGGTATGTGAGTGATAGACCAGTGACAGTGGCAGCCGCCAAATCCCCCTGTCCACCGGCTTCTCGTTCAATCTCTCATGGCATCTGGGACCACAGAAATGCACGTAAACAGCGCAGGTGAACTGTGGGCGTTTTTCTCAATTTATGAGCTTAGCTGTGCGGTTCAGTTATATTTTTTAAGTTGAATCTGAGAGTTTGCTCCCAATTATAACAAAATGTTGGAGATATTAGTTCCACGGGAAAAAATAAATTTTTGAACAACGGCACACGACAATTTTACTGCTTCATTGCACCAAATGACGCTCGCCAAGATGTGTGAAGTCGGATAAAGATGCGATAAATTAATCGATAAATTTAACGGTATGCGTGTCAGTTTAACTCGTCGTTCGTCAAGTTGGTGACATATGCCATCCATAGGTTTAACATTTTTTATACACGCTTAACTTTCATATAAGTACCTAGCAGGGCCCCGCGGCTTTGAAGTCAATAGGCTCAATAAATCAAGTTTCTCTTAATCCTTTGTTGACCCCGTTAGATTTATATGAAAAAATACTTGTCTAATTATGTCTCATTAGTGCTTCTACCAAGTTTTAAGTCGAAAACCTAATCTAAGCATGTTTCACCGTACAAACTTTTAACCCATCGTTAAAAGCCAACGCAGCTTAACAAATTTACAGGCGAATGGATGGAAGGGCGCTAAATCGGCACTCCTTGTGATGTTGGTCATAGTTGCTTGCAGCTTTTCATGTCAGTCAGGCCTGCAAAAGTGAATTTGTTCTACACTGGCAGAGTTTGCAAAGAACTATGAATGAAGTGCAGGAGAAAACTGATGTTTGTTAAGAATCACCATTTCGTCAAATTCTGATCGAACCTCTTTTTTGCCCATATTTTGTGTGGATATGAAGCACTGTGTATTATCGTCACTGCGGCCATCACTTTCAACACTTTAACTTCTTACCACTGCATGCAAAGTTATTACGTCTTCCTGTACTAAATGTCAGCGGAATGACGCGCGCCGAGGCGAACATGTGTCATGTTCTGCTTAGGGAAGTGCGCGTGGCATTTAGCTTCTAGTGGCAGCGTGTTGACGATACATGAAATTTTCGCCAATGAGTGCGCGGCGACACTGGCTGCCAGTAAAAGAGCAAACTATCTGCGATGACGTTAAGCGCTGACAGTGATAAAGACCTGGCTGACTCGCTGATTGCAGTGCAGTGCGCGCGCAAGCGAGCGTCAATGCAACGCCTTCTGCGCAATTGTTGAGAAAAGCATGAAATTGCGTTATGAATCTTTCAGATTTTCGCCACATTTCTAATTTGCATAGCGAATGGTTGGCATCTGGTGACGTCGCCTGCCACAAAGCGAACACCGTAAAATGTGTGGCAACATTAAGCGAACGAGAAAAACGCAACTTTCACACAAACTCCGAATCGAAACGCAACCATCGAATGCCGACCAGTGAAATCAAAGAAAATGCGTTCATTAAAAAAGCACATTTTCACAAACAGCCAGAATCAGTTGTGCTCGCAGTTCTTCTTGTTTTCTTTCACTTCGATTCGGTTTCGTCCAACTTGAAATTTGTGGCTGGTTCGGTGAGCACACGATTTAAATTGTAATGATTTCATTTTCCGCACACACCCCAGCCGCAGCCGCAGCCGCAGCCGCAGCCGTCATTAAAGTCGCCACCACACTCGATCTCGGATGCCAGATAAACGCCAATTTGTTGCGGCCCGGCGCGCTGCTGCCAGCGGTGCTGCCGTTGTTGTTGTGGTCTGTTACTTACTTAACTGCTGTGTACGCTGCCTCGCTGGCGATAAGCACTTCTTTCACTTGGCGATTCACTTTTGGGGCGGCACGAGCAGCGAATGCGAGACGAGATGGAGCCGCGATAAGGAATGTTCAAGTGGCGCGGGAAACGAGCGAGAATCTGGAGCAGAAATCAAATTATAAAATTCACGACCGTGTCCGACACAGATCGGCAACAGATTAAGCTAGATAATGAAATTGGTTAAATCTAACGGACAAGCTGGCAGCAGTTTAAACTCACTGACGTAGGAAATTGCTGATTAGCCAGCGGCAAGGGCAAAGGGCATCCGGCACGCGGACGCAGCACATGGTCCAAACGTTTGGCTGGCCATGATTTTCGGCTGGCATTCGCATGAAGGATATATGTAAGTTAAGAGTTTCGTTTTGTAGGAGTCGTCAATGAGAGCCTTAAACATAACACAAATTATGAGGTATCGAGAATAATTTCTTGTCTAAGTGTCTCTAATTTGAAAGATATTTCTTTTTATAAAAACTGCCTTTGCCGAAATGAAGAGGAACTGGTAAAGAGATTTAACTAAATTAACCCAACTGTTGGTCAAGAATAAAATTACCGTCTGCTCGGAAGGAAAGTAAATATGGCAAAAAAAATATATGGATTCCCCTTTAAATGGATGGATGGATGGATGGATTCCCCTTTAAAATTTTAGCAATACATGGCAGTTACTAGTTTGAGGTTAACTTTTGTCGTATGTAGAGATTTTTCAAACATGCCGCTTTTAAATGAGTAAAAGATGGGTTAAGAATTTATATACAGACAATCACGATTCAATGGGCCAATTTACTTCAAAATTTAAATACTACAAACGCTTTAAATATTTTTAATCAACGTCGGACGAAGTGCAGCCGCCGTAGCTCAGCTGGCAAGTGCGTTGGGCCGCGAGTCGAATGCAACGCTCGAACCCAGGTTCAAGACTCTGTTGCTGCTAACATTGGAAAAAAAAACAAACATTTTTCTTTCGGCGGCTGTCCTCTCAGCAGGAAATGGCAAACCTCTGAGAGTAAAATTGCCCATGAAAAATCTCCGAACTCGCCGTTCGGAATCGGCATAAAACTGTAGGTCCCTTCCAACCTTGTAAAAATTCGCACGCACAACACGGATGGTTGCGGGTAGCTAGGCCTTAGTCGCGGGCTGTCGTGCCAGTCAATTATTATTAAAATCGGAAGAAGTGTATAATGGGCTAAGCAATATCACAAACGGGGTCTATAACGAATTGCTGATATAAGCTAACATAAAGGGCATTTAACCCTCAAATGCCGTCTATAAGTCCCTATATAACCCTATGGGTCCCCTTAAGGCCGTCTAACAAATACAAGTTGAACCCCCATACGTTCCTTAAACTGCAACTAAATCGAAAGTCGTTTCGTTTCGCTTTCAAAGTGATTTTCTTCTAGTAACTTGCCTATATTACTCTATATAACGCTATGGGTTCGCTTTCGTACATATGTACATACATATGAGTCGTTTATTTTGAAAGTGTTTTAAGTCCATTTTTCTTATATTGAGATATTTAAGGGTTTGTGTTTCATTTGTTTCAAAAATATTGTTAACTGGTATTAATTTTTTTTTATGGCTTTGTGACCTTAAACATGTTAGAATATATAACGTAATACGTTTTGTAAACTTTACTAGAAAAATAAGCTTTGTTTCAAAACTAAAAATGGACTTAAACCACTTTCAAAATAAACGACTCATATATTTAAATTGAACCCCCATATATAAAAAATCATGCTTTTGAAAGTTAAATTCATTTTGTTTTCATAAGTTAGGTGCTGTGACTTTTGTTGCTATGTTCATAATTGTTTTCATTATTGTTTTGACTACATCTTTCCAAGTTGTATATCAGAAAATTCAACGTGTATTTCAGATTTTAAAATTGAATTTCAGCGTTTAAAACTGTATTTAAGATTTTAAAATTAAATTTAAGCGTGTAAAACTGTATTTCAGATTTTAAAATTGAATTTCATATTTTTCAAAAATTAAAGCTATACAATTTTACAACACTGAAAGACAATTTGAAAAATTCTGAAATACACTTTTACAAATCTGAAATACAATTTCACAAATCTGAAATAAAATTTGAAAAATTCTGAAATACAATTTTACAAATCTGAAATACAATTTCACAAATCTGAAATAAAATTTGAAAAATTCTGAAATACAATTTTAAAAATTCTGAAATACAATTTGAAAAATCTGAAATTCAATTTGAAAATCTGAAATACTGTTTTAAAAGCTGAAATTTAATTTTAAAATCTGAAATACAGTTTTAAACGCTTAAATTTAATTTTAAAATCTGAAATACAATTTGAAAATCTGAAATTCAATCTTAAATTTCAGATTTAATTTGAAAAATATGAAATTCAATTTTAAAATCTGAAATACAGTTTTACACGCTTAAATTTAATTTTAAAATCTGAAATACAGTTTTAAACGCTGAAATTCAATTTTAAAATCTGAAATACACGTTGAATTTTCTGATATACAACTTGAAAAGGTGTAGTAGAAGAAAACATTTAAAAGTTTTATGAAATTTACGTGTTTAAAGTTGCAGACATCAACAATTTTTCAGGCAACACTAACTCAGTAACCTACTTTTAGAAGTTGTAAAATAATCAGCCCATTGGCCATTTATAATTTGTTAATTGGTCACACTGTAATTTCCCACGTGCTGATTGCGCTTCATTTTGCATCTTTCAGTAAACTGCAACAGCTGCCAGCCAACCCCCTAATTGGTGCTCTGCGCTCAGGTAGGTCTAATTTCCTTGAAAGCCAACAGGTCAATTATCACTTAGTTATCTGAACTCTGCACCATCGTATTTCCTGCGCTACCTGCGAAAACTGACAGCACTTTAATAAGCAACACGGATATTGCATTTGCAGGACAATTTCCGTCCAATTTCAGTGTGGCGCGCATTGTGCACAAACGCGTCTTAAGCCCAAGTTGCCGCCACTCGCCGCATGGAAGGTGGTTGCGCCACGAGTTGGCACCGTTGCCGCCCTGTGTTGCCGGCAGTGAAAGTGTGAAAAGTTGCCACCTGCACTTTGCCCGCCGTGTAATTCAATTTGCAGCCGACATCATCGAAATTGAAAGTAAGCTGCCACGTTTTTCACAATTCAAGTGCAATAAAACTTTTGCCGAATTTGTCAAAAACAAAATGTCGCCCGGCTGAAGTTGCGAGCGATTGTACGCTTGCAGCCACTCGCAAATTGGTTGGCGCACTGCTTGGCATGAATGCTTCATGTGGTTAGTGCCGAGGGGCGGAAAGGTTAAACTAGAGCAGCAACAACTGAAAAACAAGTGTTGCCAGACGCGCAAGTGTTCGTCATAGTGGGGCGGGGGTTCGTACGAGAACGGGGGTCCGTGCTCGCTCGCTTTGTGCAACTTCGACAGTCGACAATGCGTGAAAAACAACCTTGGGAACGGTGTAATTTTAATTTAAGACTCACAAAGGCTGCATTGGGAAAGTGTGCGCAAATCCACTCGAGCCTCGCCGCGCTTTGCCGCAAACCATTGGCGAACTTTCTGTGGCGCAGAGCTGCACTTGAAATGGAAAACAAATATCCATTTAATCCAATAGAAAAGCGTTTAACCGTATAATCTACTTTACAATGCCGTCGAGTAACGAGTTGCTAAACTTTTGCCCACCGTGGAAAATTTCTTGTCACCCACAGCCGCCTGGCAGCGGCATTGTTTCTGGGACTGGTATTTCATGCAACAACTTTTCCAAAAATCCCTTCTGAGCTTTTGCTCCGCCTTCACTTTCCCTTTGGCCTGTGTACTTTTTTGTTGAAATACCTGTAGACATTTTAATTTGGTTTTAGATTTTTCGCTTTGCAAGAACACATTTATTTGAATTTGATACATGCAAGTTGTAACTACTATGTGTAAGTACTATGTGTAACTGTTACATGAGCATTGAGAAGCCTCCTAGTCCTCCTAGGGTTTAATATGCGAGTAGAGTGTCAGAATTTTACGAATTCCGAAACATTTCGCTCATTCCTACTTAATTAACTTCCACTTTAAAAAAAACATTTGCCACTTGTGCAACACAAAGTGGCCGACTACATAATTTACCACACCGTCATAAATTCAATCAGCGCTTTTCACAAATTTTTAAATGCCATAATGACAATAAATTGTGGGCATTCACGAATTCGTTCGACTCGCTTGTAAAAATGTTGAAAATCTTTGGCATCCAAAAAACAAAGCCATAAATTTTCCGAAATTAACAAATGCACATTAATTTCTTGGGCCACCGCCACTTACGCATCCACCTCGCCTGGGCATTTCTCAACCACACCCTAAAAGCGGCAGCGTAAATTTATTAATTGGCATTTAAACAAGTCGCAGGAATTAACACGTTTATAATTTAAGAGCGAAAATGCAAAACAATGAATGAAGAAATGAAAACAAAAACAAAAAATATAAATGGAGCAAGAAATTTGTTGCGCTCCACCAACGCACACGACAGCAATAACAAACTTGTAGACAAAAATACCAACAACGACAGCGCAGCAAAGTTTCCAACAGTTTAAATTTCACTTTGTCATAAAACGAAAATGTTGCCAAGAATTGCCATAAAACATAAACACGCAACAACACACGCGCACGCAGCGCGACACCGGCCCCGGCTCTGGCTCTGGTGGCGGCAGCAGCAGCAGTCGCCGGCATTCGCCTTCAATTGCCAACAGAAATCCCCGGCACGGCCACCCACCCGATTCTGCACTTCAGCGAAAAGCGAATCACCAGAAGAAGCCAATGTCGAGTGTTTTTCCAAGTAGCGCGCGCGTCACTTCAAAGCCGCCGGACGGACGGGCCGGCGAGCAGACAGAAACGGGGACGAACGGCGCAGACTGCCGCACACCGGCAGCCGCGTGCGTTCGTGCTCATCAATCGGCTGGCACGCCAGCTGTTGCTGGGCACGATCGATGAATTATAATCACTCGGCTGCGTTTCCACGCCCACCGAAAGGAGGCGCAAGACAGCGAGACGCACAAATGTGCCGCGCTGCACTGGGTGGGTGGATGGGTGCAGCAACTACGCGCGCAATAAATTGCCAGCTGTCGGTCGCAACTTAGGTTCCGTTTGTATAAAAAATGGCGGCAAATTCAGCCTCGATTCGAAATTCACACGTTCTGACGTGGATAGGTTGCGGACGGTGACAAGGGCGGGAGAAAATAGTGGGACACAAATTATTGCAATTTAATAGGACAATGAAGGCTAAGAAGGGGTTGGCACTGAACTTTACTTGAACGAAATTGTCGCAGACTTGTTGAATCGATTGAATTATATGTTTTTTATTAGGCGACATCGGCTTTTGAATGACATCGGATTGGGTTATTGTGGAATTAGGGTCGATATTGCATTAAAGAAACAACTCTTATGGAAACTGGTTTTGTCTTTTATTTAAATCCGGAAAAAATTAAAGTTATTTGATGGCCCCAAGCCTTTTTATATACTTTTATATTCGTTATATGTATATGTAGTTGTTCGTGAGGCTTTTTAGATTTTTATAGCATTTGGCGAATTAAAACAGACTTCAATTGGGCTACAAAATATAAATAAAATTCTTGACCACTTAGAATGGGAATGATATGTTTATTATTTGTTGCAGCAGCAATTTACTCAGCGAATGTAGACGAATTGGAAAAGCTATGGAACTAATTCATATTTAACCTTTTTACTAGTAGTCGCAAATTGCGGTATTCAGGTGGACAAATTTCAACCCATTTCGAAAGCCAATCTATGCATCGTGAAAGCGTTTTTGTATATTTTGGCTTGACATTGGACATTAAAAGTGTCTTTAATTAAGTACCATGTTCCTAACTTCTTGCACAGAATAACCAGTTAACTCGTTCAAACGAAGTGATTTTCTTCTGCAAGATGACGATTCATTCTTTACATAACTTTTGATACACGTCCAGCTCCATAGATTAAACTTTATGAATGTAAAATATTTGTGAATATTGTCCAAGCCACACATGCAAGTAAAAAATTCTACGCCAATTAGTTATACCTCGTAAGTGTTTGACAATCTCAATTTATTTTATGTAGTTACGCATTTGCTTTTTACTTATCAACTGCTGTAAATTGTCTCACCGAATTCCTGCATGCCGCAGGAGTTCAAAGGATGCACAGCTTTTCCTGCAGCACGAATTGTTGTTGGTATGGTACAGATTTTTCCAGCCATTGCTTGATTTATTTTATGGCGGCACTCCGCGTCCATTCGGGGCTACCACAATCAGCAGCCAGTTTTTCTATATGTTTTCATGTATTTTTTTTTTACTACTTGCAGCGGGTTAATGCACCGCTGCCGGCACTTGGCTTTGGTTGGTGCAGCAGCGCGTTCACTCGCATTATTGATTTTAATTTCGCAACAGTGGCGGCGCATTTTTTGGCACGTAACCCTTTCGGCCTTTGGCCAAAACTAGCACAAAAAACGCTTTCCCATTTGTTGCCTTTTAATTCTGCTGGATTGGCGCAGCACAGCAGGAGCCAAAGTTAAAAAGCCGGCGCAGCAAAAAGAACAAAACATGGGAAAAATCAGAAATGCCCAAAATGGAAAAGAAAAACAGCCCCACACACACACACACACACACAGCAAGTGGCAATTAGGAAGAAAACGCACGCGAACCAGGCCGGCTCGCTGCTGAGACCACCTTTTGGCACCCGCGGCTCCAATCTGTGCGGATTCGCTGGAGTTGGCCTAGTGGGCGAGCTGTGGCGGGCCCACTTACGTGGCGTGCCGCGAGCGTTAGCAGAAAGCAAATTAAGGTGAAAATTGCTGGCGAATTTGTGGGCATTGGGAATGCGCAATCCGCGTGTCTTCATTTAGCGGCGAGCACAGCCTGCGCTCAGTGGTTCGGCATGGCTAATAAGGTGACCGGGCCGCGAGTGACTGTGGGCGAAGGGGAAATTGCGGTGTTGACGAATTCAAGCGATTCTGTTCTCTAAAGTCTTTTAAAAGTGTGGCCGGCATTTGTTCCTCAAATGACGCTTTTTGCAGCGTCAACTGCTGCCTGCACACTGCATTAAGGTATCGGCGAGCGATCTACATTGTGAGCCATAACAGAATTGCACAATCGCTGAACACAGCCGAACTGGCGGCGGGGTGGCTACGCGGGACGGAGTGCGTTGCCAAACAAATGCGCGCTGCATGAAGACCAACTTTGCGAAAGTTGGCACCACTCCCGTACGCTGGCAACGGTACATTACACTAGATTTATGATTTGACAAAAGCAAAGTAGTCGCAACAGTGAAGAATAGTGTAGCGGATGCTTCTTCACACTTTTTGTCTGCTTGCAGCAAAATCTCACTGCAGTGAGTTTTTCAACGCGAATTTGTTATTTTGTGCAACTTTTTTCAGTTCATGTACGTAAGTATTGTCAAAGTGAAGCAGTATTGAGCTGCTTGGCAGCAAACGGCCAAAAAGCCAATTTAACAAGAAAGAGTTTTTCAGTCGGCTTCAACTGGTTCAGAACAACAAATATCATTTTTGATAACGACGACAGGGATGTTGAAAGTTTTACTGTTAATTTAAATTAAATACAAAGAACTCATTTTGAATTGATTTTACAAAATAAGAAAAACAAAATGGTTTAATGTTCATAATGGGTTAAAGTAGTTAGTAGTAGCAAACAATCCAAACACCAACAATTTCACTAACAAATTATTTATTTGCATTACGTAAAGTACTCATTTATGACAATCTTTCTTAAAAGTGATCCCAAATGGATGACAGATTTTAAATAGAACACTAGAATCTGTACCTCGTTCCATCCTGATAGGGACGGGCGGACATCCTTATCCTGTCCTGTATACATATATACTTTTTTCACACCAATCTAAAAGAGAGTACAAAAAACGAACTAAGGATGCAATTTTTTTTTTAATTAACTTGGTTTTATGTTTTAGATTGAAGAAGGATGGTGTCAGAAAATTGTATTCGAGCTCTAAACGAAAACTTTCGCGTCTTAGACATTTGCAATGTTGAAAGCAACTCCACACAAATTTAGTTCTTCGGCATACAACGTCGCTTGCAAAAACAACATTTCGCATAGTCCAGCGCAGCGCGATAGCATAAAGTTATATTCATTGTTTCAAGGCAGCCAACCCCCGAACATTACACATAGACCTGCAGCGAGCGCACAAGAAATGCACTCAAAACTTGGCAGACACTGAAAAATGTTCGCTCACAGCTCCCGGCTTCAGTAGCCAGACGCCGCGCACAAAAATATACAGAAAACGAACAGGCACAAGACAAAATGACTCTTGAAAAAAAATTTGCACATCGCTGCAGTCGTATTTAGTTTATTTTTGAACAGCTCGTCGCATGTCGCTTGTAGCATGCTGCATGCCGCAAAACGCCTGCCGCCGGGTTCTCCAAGACGTTCTGCTTCGTGCCTCCTTTGCCTGCACTTGCCTTTTGTTCAGATCTGATGCAGACTAAATGCCATTTGGCGCTGCACAGCATTGGCCAAAGTGACAGTTGCAGCAACAGATTCGGCGATATCGCACATAATGCAAAGCGGGCCAGTCGCCGCTCGAGGTGCGGAATGACACTCCAAGAACATGCACTTTCTTCCCAAGACAAGTGAAATGTTGCTGTTCTTGTGTTAGAATGTGTTTGCGCAATTTTCATAGATTTGCTTTAAGGACTTTACGAAAATGAATAAGATCAAAGTTCGCTGTTAAAAATTTTTCAGAATTGCGCTGATTTCACCAGACAACACAAAGTTTTTGTCTGGGTTTATTATTTAGATGCAATAAATATAGAAATGTAACAAAGTTTTTTCATGTTTATTAAATTCACCTCACGTGAAACTTTTTTTATTGTTCAAATGGCCCAGCACAATTTTTTTCATAAAATTTATTTTTCCTAATTAATTTTGTAATGAACTAGTACAAAAAAAAAAAATCGATGTTTTCCTTTAATTGAAAAAAATGTTTTGTAAGAAAAGTTTGCTTTGTACTTGAACAAAGTTTTCTCAGAATTATTTTAGCAGAATTAGAAATAATTGCGTGTAAAAATCTCCCTCGCCCTCCAGCCATTTTATGGATGGTTGCGCACATATTTCATGGATGGTTGCGGTATGTTCGGCCTTAGTCCTTCATCAGATTTATGCGTGCAATATGCACAACAAATAAGTAACACTACATAATATTTGTATGGCTTGTTATAAAACTTTAACTTTCAACTAAAAATTTCCTCAGCACTTGTAAAGTGTTTTCAATAGCAATAAATGCCATCGGTCCAACAGTCTAAGTGAATTTTGCTCAAGTAACGCCTGCTTAGCACTTTTGCAACAACTCGCAACTTCTGTTATTGCTTATCGCGTTTAAAGTGAATCTCACTTACCAAAGAGCACCTAGCAAAGCCAATCACTCGCCTCAAATTGACGAAAGGCGCGTGGCTTCATCGCTGGTGCGAACATCGTCACTTGGAGGGCGCCTTCCACGTGCCACGTCTTGTGGCGCTTTCAATTTCGCCTCGGGCACTCGTGTGCCCTTATTGCAAGGCGCAAAAAATTAATGTTGACATTTGCCATTCGGCACTAAGCCGCTGTCGTCAGGCGGACAGAAATGGCGAACGACAGCAGAATGGAGTGCAAAGTGTAAAGTTCAAAGTGCGCGCACGGAATTTTGCATTGAAATTTATGTGGAAACTTTTGCCGTCGATTTCATCGCAACGATTGATATTTTTGTTCAACAAATCGCACGCGGAAACGCGTGACTTCTTTGCACCTTGAAAATGTGCCATCAGAATTGGCATTGAGTGAATTCGAATACGAATGCAATGTGTCGTGGCGGCGTAATATGAGCGCACATTTGGTCCCATTGAGGCTGCTTTAACTTTTGTACTGAAATCCTGCCAATTTATGTTTACAAGCCAATTGGCTCACTAATGTGAAAGTGTATGAATAGTTGTTCTTTTCTGCAGACTTTCTTCTATCCTTAAGTGAATGGTTCAACAACTCATGGCTTGCATATGTCTGTGATTTCAGTTAAAAACGAGTGGCCTTTTCCACAAAACCAGGTTCATTCAATATTTTGCTTTCCGTGCAGGTGAACATTTTTTACGGTTGCAGGTTTAGAAAAATCTAGTCTAACGCTCAAATTATTAAGCATTTTATCATCTTTGAAGCAACTTTCAGCCACCGATATGAATAAAGTTCGTTCGCTTACTTTGCAGCAGGTAAAACTTTTAGCGATATTTGCATTCCGTGCGAGAATATCAGCACTTGTCAAAAGTGGTCAGCGACTGCGTGATATATCGGGGGCCATAAATATCTGCGTGAAACTTTGCCCGCTGCCGGCTGAATATCAGCAGCCAAGCGTATGGCACACGTGAGTTCATAAAGAGTTGGGTTATCGCTACGGTGACCATAAAGTTTAAAAGAGAATTGCTTGAATTATGCGGTCCACCAGCCGTCAGCTGCGAATGCAACTTTAATTTGTTACTGTAGTAAATAAGTTTTAAACCTATATCAGACTATTTATAATAGGTATATATTTAATTAATCTATTCATGGCTCTGTAACCTTTACAGTGTTAACAAATATTCGATTCTTCATGTTAAATACAAGTAACAACAAAAGTGTATAATTGCACTGTTATACACCCTGAAAGGACCAAATACGTGGGCTGATTCGGTCAATATTTCGACAAAGGACAGGAACGTCTATTGTGATATGAGGATAAGTGCACTGCGATCTAAAAAAAACTATTGGGTCCCATCCAAATTTCTCCTTTTATCTCCTGATTAAAAGTTGCTTCGAATTTTTTAAATTTCCCAGAGCTTGATGTGCCGAACTTTATCGAACTTTAATTTAGAATAGAACATACATAAAGTCATTTTTAACATATTGTACTTGACGAATGGTCACCCTAAAGAAATAAACATACACCCACACGTACATATTGTTCTAAATTTTGAACAAAGATATGCAGCAATGAGAATTCTTTTCTTACGTTTTCTCTTCTTGCCGCACTTTTTGTGAACGAACTGAAAATTCTTCAAAAACTAACTCTTATTGGCTCACTTTACAAACTTGGCAACATTGTAGCGTCTACAAAAAGTGCATGCAAATAAGTTATTTATAATTAATAGTTTCCTAACCATCGACGTTAAGCTCCCGATGTTGCTCTGTTCTACTGACTTAACTTTCCTAACTCAGTTCTTTGTTTTTATTTGTTAACACTTTAATTTAAAGGTTTTAGTGTCGATTGCGCTTCAAATCAGTTGTGATTATAAATAGCAAAAGCGGCCAATTTGTGTACAACTGCTCGAAATCGACAGCCTCGTTGGGCTGAAAGCTCATTGCCGGTTTTATCGCCACCTCAGTGCCTGCAATAACATTGAAGTCTCGGCTTGCACTCGCATCCGCCATTCAACCGCACAAAAGCGAAACACGCGAGTGGGCAAACTTTTGCCCAAAACTTTTGTTTAAACCAAAACTTTTGCTCCCCACATATTTTTCCAACGCCTCGTTTGCGTTGTTAATACACTGCGCGGGCCCCCAGTGCCCCTGCGCCAGCCGATATGAAGTGAAAATTCCCAACTGGCGCAGCCGCCACAAATACTCACTCCCGCGCATATGCTGCAACAGGGGCGTACCGAGACCGCGGAAAGGGGATAACCGAATTTTTGTTTGTCCGCTTCAAAGCACATTATTATTAAATTTCTGCAACGGAGCTTTGGGTTCAATTTCATTTGAAGAAGTTTCTAAAAACAATGCATTACAACAAAACAACGAAGCTTCCCAATTAATATCATTCAAGTCCTGCTGAAATTTCCAAAAATGTTGCTTTCCCTCACAAAAAAGATAATCGCGAATGTTAAGCAGTTTAATAAGTATAAACAATCATACAATTTTTCGACGATAGTTTCAACAAATTTTGACTGTGGTGCTTTGAGTAAAGAAATATGATACAAATTTATAATAAATATTTGTTTAGATTTTTACAAAAACTTAGCATTGTTATAGTTAATTGGTTCATTAAATAAAATAATAATAAAAAAATTAGTAAAGACAGTACTTTTCGTTTATAACGAACCCGTTTAAAACGCCTAAAACGAACCAATTTCAAAAGTACGCGCTGTATGTTTTTGCTTATTACGGACCCCTTTCAAAGCGAACTTTCGGTTAAAACGAACCATTTTGCCCAGTCCCTCGAAGTTCGCTTTAAGCGAAAAGTACTGTACATTTTGTCCTAAAACCCCCCTGACGAGGTATTTGCTGCGCCTCTGCCATATTTACTTGATTTTTCCAAAGTTCGCATTTTCGTTTTTTCGCTTCTCGCTGTTCTTGTGCCACGAAAGAGGAGTGGAAAACAATGTGCAACTTAATAATTCACACGGGGTTTTTATTGGAAAGCAAAGAAAAATATGAAAGAGCGGTTTTTGTGTGTGTTTTTATGACTTTCGCAAAAGTTCAGGGAATGTGGCAAAAAATGTCGCTGGGGTGTGTGTCAAAGTTGAAGTTGCTGACATTGTTTGGCCTTGTTGCGGGGCGGTGTGAGTGCGTGTGCATTGCTGGTGGCAACTTTCGGGCGCTGGTTAATCCGATCAGCGCGCAGTATTTTGTCGCCGCTGCAATTATTAATTGCTTCTGGTTAAAGCGAGATGAACGCGTTTTCAACATACACAAAAACAATTTTTGCTAAAAGCCTTTAACCCTTTCAATACGACTTTTGGCCAGTGAAGATATTTCTGTATAATTGAACTAAATGTGCTGTAAATAAGTAAAAGCACATGTTTACATAATTTCAGATTTTTTTTTCTCATGCACAAAGAGCACGCTTACACTTCTGAACGTATACCAAGTATGAATTAGTTAGGTTATGCTAACCAAAACACGTGTTGTGAGGTACTGACTACAGACTACTGTTTAGTCCCATCCCAGCACTTTAAAAGCGAATACGTTATCTGGGACTTATATATCCCCGCAGTATTGAAAGGGTTAATGATAATGAACATTTTCATTCACCACTCATCACTGCTATTTTTATCTTTGCAGCTCTCAGCATGGCGTTGAACTGAGGCACTACAACTGCTCGCACGCCTCACTCACCATCGATGCTGTCACTCTGGTGCAGCCGCCAAACCAAATCGCACCACAACAACACCACTTGCAAAATGTCAAGCACACCACAACGTCCAAAATGGCAACAGAGATCGCGCCGCCAGCAGCAATACTCACGTTCACGTTCACGTTCACGTTCACGCTCACGCCCGCACCTGCACCCAACGCTCTTCGCGCTCCTTTGCCTGCTGACGCTCAGCTTGGACACTGCGCAGAGCTTCTGCCCGTCCAAGTGCCAGTGCCTGGGCGGTGACGCCAACAGCCGCACCTACTGCGTGGACGCCGCCCTCGAGGACGTGCCCATACAGCTCAATCCCGAGACCAAGTACATCAATCTGACGCTGAACAAAATCCGCAACTTGGAGTTCACGCTGCCCTTCTACATGAAGCTGGAAGTGCTCGATCTGTCGCAGAACATCATCGAAACGCTCGGCTCGAAGAACTTCGAGTACCAGACCGAGATGCGAACGCTGAACCTCAGCCGCAACTCGGTCAGCTCCCTGCAGAAGGACGCCTTCAAGGGCCTCAGCAATCTGCTGCTGCTCGATCTCAGCTATAACCGCATCGAGGTGGCGCACCCGTCCGCCCTGGCCGATCTGACCTCGCTTATCGAACTCGATCTCACCAACAACAACATCGTCAGCCTCGAGGACAACTGCTTTCACAACATGATTTCGCTGGAGATACTGATTTTCAAAAACAACCAGCTGCTGGACGTGCCCGCGAACAATCTGCAGCACCTGCACGCACTCAAGTCGCTGGATCTGTCGGACAACCTGGTCGAGTATGTGCGCAACGACAGCTTCGACGGACTGAGAGAGCTGATGATGTTGACCCTGCGAGGGAACGTCATTTCAGAGTTGGATCTGGGCGCCTTCGAGGGACTAATTGCGCTGAAGCACATGGATCTTGGCGACAACAATCTAACGGTGAGCACAACATTATTTTCTCATTTATTCGGCGTTAAGGGAAAAATCATATTGGCAAATCGTTGCGTTTCGCGTTCGTGTTGAGTTGAATTAAATTTAACATTAGCCTCGAAGTTATGTATATCTTATGACCTAATGGTTGGTAGAATTGGAAATTAGAAGAATTACATAATTCGTAAAAAAAGGATTTCGAAAAAGTTCTTTTGCAATATCGCTTCATTGTATATAGAACTGAAAAAGGTATCAAAGAAACATATAAAATGCAAAAAGTGACAGATAGAGGTTCCTTTCAAAACCAAACTGTGACAATTGTAATCAATTTTCTTTCGAAGTATAAGTTCTGCATCATGGGCGATAAAGCTTGCACACCAGACTTTAAACAGATATTATACGTAAAGAGGCAAAGCTGGTGAAAAATACAGGAATAGAAAGCGTAAAAATTTACACAAAATATATAATATGGCCGACAGGAACACATAATGATAACGAAAAGTTTAACAGAGCTCTACAAAGAAAGTGTTAAAGTTCTTAACATTCTGATGATTTCAACAAGTGTTGCACCAAAGAAAATACAATATTGTAAGTAATTGTATTATCTTTGGTTGCACCCTTTTAGAACTTTAACAATTTGTTCAGGTACAGCAATCAACCTGAATGGAAAGTCACATTACATTTTAAAACTTTCAGGAGAACCACGTTTTTAGCCAAAACCGCAGATAGCAGCGGTACTAGTAACTACAGAACTGTAATGAACAAATGACCAGTTGATTCAATCTTGCGTTTGAACCCTAAATCCTAATCCTAAAATTGATTTCTTAACATAATTGTAAGTAGATATATGTATTAGTGGAGTTCACTCGAGTGAAGAGTGAAGATCTTCATAGCATTTTAGGTGTAAAGTTGCTATCGTAGCAAACTGTCGCTACAACTGCTTTCGAAAACGTTGCGAAAATTCAAAAATGTCTACGATATCAACTTTACACCTAGAAAGCTATGAAGAATGAACTCCATTATTATTTATTTGTGGTATTACAAGAGGCTTTGCATGCTTCCCCCATCTTTTGCTGTTGGTTGTTCCAAAATGGACTCGAAACTGAATGGTAAGTGGTCCTGGTATTATGTGACGTAAGTGAACTTCTTCTAAACCGCCACTTTGATCCCACCTAACCTATTCGCAGTTAAGAATACTAAAGCAAGTGCTATATTCCTTTTTCATTGGTAGTACTCGTCTCAGCGCAATATGAAAATATGTTTGTATGTAAATGTTTCCTTCCGGTAACACTGATCAACAGCAACATCGCTTTTCTGGTTTTGACATCAGTTCTATGGTTAAAAGGGACCGCTGATTTGTGGCATTTACAAAACCTCACGCCTTCTTTTTCGATGCAATTTATTTTTATAAATTTTAAAATTCCGCGGTAATTGGACCTCAAAGTTGGAAAATATGGAATTTAAAGGCGTTTTCTTTGATGTTGAAAAACATGCACATTTTCGTAAATCAATTAATGAGTTAGGTGTGAAACGAAAGTGGAAACACAGTAACACAACACAGCCAAATTATTTGGTGTGATTTCCATTCTCATCGAAATAGTAGCAAAAATGTGCCATAATAGTTTTCATAATTTTTCATACTTTTTCCTTTAAAAATTAAGGGCCTGAAAATATTCTATTTTATACATATGTTCCATTTATAGTCGGAAATACAAGCAAAATACAAATAGATTTTGAATTGCTCGAAACAAAAAAAAAAATTAAAAACCTTGCATATTTTGCATAACTGATGTCAAACCCAGAAAAGCCGACAAAAAGCCGAAATTTCTTGCTCTGTGTAATTATGAAATAGAACACGGAGAAATTTTTAATTAGTTATTAATTCAGAGTGCTTAATTCAGAAAGGGGTTGCCGCAGCGTATTTGTAGGCTGGGGGCAAAAAGTTGGCGTGGGGTAAACAATTTGTTTGTGTGCTGCCGGCGCGCTGTCGGTGAGTGCAAATTTACAGTGGCGTGCAGCATGCGGTTTCCAAGTGGCAACGCCTGTGCGAGGAGCGCAAATAACACCGTTCAACACAAAATCCGCGTATCTGATTTTCGTTTCTCCACATTACTATTTAAACAATTTAAAAGTTTTAGCTGAACATTTTTTAACCAAAATATAAATCAGCGTTTTCAATGAATTTGAATTCATTTTAATGCTAAAAACAATTCAGAATAAATGCCAACAGTTACTGAACATATGAAAAAAAATGACTTAAAAAGTTGTATTTTTGCATTTTTGTTGTGACTGTCTGACCGTTCGAGTACATAGCATTTAAAAAATAATAATAATAGTTTCTCTGCATAGAGAATCACAAAAAAGGATGCTTACAAATATAGTAACTTTTCTGTTGACCTGTGTGACCGTCGGTGGTGTGCACGTAACGCCTCAAGTGTGGCTGAAATGCAAATTAATAATTTAAATTAAAATCGCGCAGCGCTCGGCTGCAGTGCAGCATTCTCGCTAGCCACCAAATTAAGCTACGACTTTGGTTTTAAATTCGAGTTTGCTGCAAAACTGCCGGTGCCGAAGGAAGCGCGGCGCGGAGTTGCCGGCGAGGTGCCGCTTGCACGCAATCAATATTTGCTCACCTTCAATTGCGCTGCCGTCGTCGGCATCGCCGCTGTGGTCTTGGACTTTGGCACTTCCGCTACCAGGCGACGTCGCATACTCCGGCACGAAGCGTTCATTATGTTATCGCGATTGAGTTGCACGTTCGCCCGACACCGACACAAAGTTTTCTCTGATTTTTCACATTTCCAATTGCATGCTTCTGCCCGCTTTTCCGCCGACCACCCTTTCGCTTTCACCACGGCGCAGTGTTGCCACTTCTTGCAGCAACTTGTTCTTGAGCTCGCTGGC
Source organism: Melieria crassipennis (assembly GCA_963668005.1). NCBI lineage: Eukaryota > Metazoa > Arthropoda > Insecta > Diptera > Ulidiidae > Melieria > Melieria crassipennis. The sequence continues at coordinate 29,441,147 of OY764963.1, read as the reverse complement.
TAACTGAGCACATGTGCGGAGGCGGGGCGCACAGGCAGCTGGAATTCATTAAAGCGAGCGGCAACGCGGCAGCACCACACGGCTGGATCTGCACGCGCAGTGTTCGCCACTCAGCGCCGCTGTTACAAATTTGCTGCAAGATTGATTTTATTGCCGCGCTGAACCACGGCTGACCAGGGTCGGCACTTCGAAGGGACCTCGCTGCCCGCACATTACCAAAAAAGCAACTGGCGGAAATACACGACGTACGTTTCCGTTTCCGGTGCATTTTTCCTACCGCACTTTGAGGTGGTGGTTGTAAACATTTCGTTGCTGCTTTTCCGCTTTGTGCGCTGCTAAAATTTGCCTGGCACTCTTTATAAATATTTTTCTTTGGGCCGCGCATACGCCGAACTCTCAACCCCCGTCGCAAGGCGGGCAGAGTCAGCACGATGGCAATATTTATTTGACTGCTGGCGGGGATCGCTTCGCCCCTTCGACTAGTCGCCTCCGCCCGAGGGGAATACTCCATTTGGCGCCAGTTCGTTGCAACTCTTTGTGGGTTGCTGCTTAGTTATAATGAAACCGAAGAATGGCAGTTATTATTTATGGAATGCGCACTCGTTGCTCTTATAAATGCCTTCTCCCTCCTAAATATGTTTGGGCAATTGAATGAATGAATTCGTGCAATGTTGCCACTTGCACTCGGCTTTTTGTTTCAGACACTGCACGCTTTCACTTTCATCATGTTTCAGCACATTTGTGCGGTTACCTCTTGAAAAGCGAAGGCAACGGAATGCGCAGTTGTGTTTCAAATCGGTTTTACATGTTTAGTTTGACCTAAATGTTTTTGAACGAGGAATGTTGGCCACCCCAAAGCATAATTTCCGCCAAAGCAGATACTTGTGTGAACACAGCATGAATGTGTATAACGCTGGAAAGAAGTTTAGCAGTTTTACAGTTTGTCAAGTAAATGTTTGCAAACTTAAAAAAGGTAGACAAATTATTTTGAAAAGCTTATATATATAACAGAAATTGCAATATTTTGAAATTTTTTTAAGATATAGTTTAATAGTAATGTCTATTTGATACGCGAAAACAGTGTAAAAAATAAAAAAAAACGAATGAAGCTATACTTCAAACTGTCAAAAAATTTGTCTTCTTTGGCGCCGTACAGTTCCGAACAGTTTCATGAGATACATCAGTTCCGCGTTCTATTTTTATATCGAAAGCCATTTCCCTTATTGAGATACGGGGGTTTTCACGAATTTTTCGGATGGTTTTTCTTTCTTCTCTGTCAGACAGTTTTCTGGGTCGTCCAGGAGATACTTTCAAATCAATTCGCCCTTAGACATTACTTTGATATTATATGAGAGTGAAATATTCTATATCTATATTTATCTATATTTTTCAAATAATTTCAAATATTTCAAAATATTGCAATTTCTGTTATAGTTATTATAAGCTTTTCAAAATAATTTTCTACTTTCTATAAAAAATACAAATTCTTCAATGTGGTTAATTCAATGCACGAAACAAATTTCCAATGATGACCACAAGTTATATTTTGGTGTTTGAAGGCGAAAGAATATTAAATTAAAAAGGGCCTTTCAGTTGATGTCAACGCACTTGGCACAAAAGTAATTTAAGCAAATGCGAGTTAAACAAACGAAATATAAGAATACCCAGACCATGTCCATTATTCCCTTTATTTGAAATCTTATCCTCAAAATGGTTCATGTCAAACTTTATTCCCATATCTCAAAAATTCCATGAAGGAACTAAATGGGTTCAGGGGGCGTGCTTTCCAATCATACTTTTTCCAACCCTTCATAGACTTAACATTATTTTGGTTAAATTGGTTTTTGTTTTTTAATTACTTTACTTTTTTCACTGTTCTTTTATATGAAAGCCCAAATTTGGTAACTGTGAACTGATAGTTTTTATTCTATTCATAGTCCTTCGTTTTCAATTTGTGCAACCTTATAATCTGACTCGATGATCATTTAACACGTAAAGCAAAGGTTCGGCCTGCTCTTCTCGATTCTGAGGGTTGTGATTCGACGATCAGCTTAGCACCTTAACCCTCTAGTTCCCAAGAAGGCCTGTAGACATCCTAAGCTTAAAAAAATTCTGTAAATTACACCTTATGATTTTTTTAGCTGATTTTACACGTATGGAAAGGGGAATCTTCATTTTATACAATAAATGTTGTCAGATAACGCTGGCACATGCACGACGGCAGTAATTGTAAGACAAAGTTGAAGTTTTGTGAGAAAGTGAGCAAATAATTATTTTTGAAATTGTGTGAGAAACAAAAAATGTTTTAAATAAATTGTGAGCCTCAATAAAACTAAAAAAATTATTTATGAGTAGCTGTTAATGTGTTCTTTGAGAAAATTAAAAAAAATTTTGAAAAAAAGTTGTTACACTCCTCCTACCTAACCCAAGCCCGAGAGTGTCTGTAGGCCTGCTTGGGACGATAAGCGTAAATAATTAACGGTCATTGATGATATTTTTTCGCTATTTAAGCATTATTTTTCAATTCGAACCGACATTTTGATACACCGCAAAAACTCTCAGCCAGCCTACCATCGGATTTCCGTCCAATTAGCATACTGCCTACACTGTCTAAGGTCTTTGAGAAATTAATGGCGAGACAAATAATTGCATATCTTGACAAAAATAGGCTTCTTACCGAAAATCAGTCCGTCTTTAGAGCTGGCCATAGCTGTGCTACTGCAATGCTTAAGGTCATGGAGGATATACGACCAGCATTTGATAGAGGCGAAGTAACCATTTTAACACTTTTGGACTTCTCTAAGGCCTTTGATTCTCTTGCAGAAACTCAATAAATATTTCGGATTTTCTGACAGCTCGATTAAGTTGCTTGAGAGCTACCTTGGCCATCGTTGGCAAAAGGTTGTTATCGGAAATACAAGTTCTGAGCTGAAGAGACTCTACTCAGGGGTGCCACAGGGGTCCATACTTGGTCCCATTCTGTTTAGCATATTTGTCAATGATATAACATACAGTTGTAATAACGTATCAATCCATTTGTATGCTGATGATGCTCAGATCTATCTTTCGCGTCCAGTTGGTCTCTCTGAGGACCTACTATGTAGAATTAATGAAGATCTTCGTTCGATTTCATTATGGGCAAAGCAAAACAACTTAGCTTTGAATGCATCGAAAACCAAAGCCATATGCATTGCACCGTGCCGGCAGGTCGAAAAATATCTACCCAATCTAATCTTGGAAGATACTTCTATAAAATTTGAGTCGACTGTTACCAGTCTTGGTTATAAATTGAATTCCAGCTTGGGATGTTCTGATCACATCAACCATACTATAAGTAAAATCTCCTTTGTATTGAGAAAGTTATGGTGCACAACAGACTTTGTTCCTCAGGAGGTGAAACTGAAATTGGTTAGAACTCTTATTGTGCCACTCATATTGTATAGTGAGCTCCTCTATGGGCACCTTGACCATGCATCATTACGGAAGTTGCAACTGGCTTTAAATAACTCCGCCAGATATATATATTCAAAGCGCAAGTTTGACCATATTTCCCAATTTTCCTGCAGGATACTCGACTGTAGTCTCAGTGCGTTTTTAAATGTTCGCAATCTAGTCTTCTTGCATAAGCTAATTTATACAAAGCGGCCGGAATATCTTTTTGAAAAGTTGCGTTTTTCGCAGTCTGTTAGAACCCATAACCTCATTGTGCCACGTAGTAATTACCTCACGTCCTCTAGAACGTTCTTTGTCAATGCTGTAAAACTATGGAATTCCCTTCCAAATATTATTAAATCTGAGCAAAATCTAAGGCGCTTTAAGTTGGCAGTATTCAACCTATTTAAGTAAATTTTAATTTTCAACTTTCTCTGTTTTCTGTATTTCCTTGCTCAAATTACTATCCTATTATCTTACTAAGTTTGAGATTATGTTATTAGTTTAGATTAGTTTAGTATATTAAGTTTAGCATATCAAGTTTTGTATATAAGAAAATTGAAATGTTACTAACAATTTATTCATACATGATGTGCTTAAAAGACAATCAGTCTTACATGTACAACCAGCTTCCTTTAAATAAATAAATAAATAAATAAATAAATGTAAAAAAGACCATATCACTGCAAAAATTTATACTAAGGCGTAGTCCGCGGGGGTAGATGAGAGAACTAGTCTCCCCTAGTCCTTTTTTCATGGAGTAGATTTGTCGACACCGGTGTGAAAAGATAACAAGGCATTAACAAATAATAAGAACCGCCATATATATATACCTATACCGATTTTTTTAGTTTTCCTAGTTTCTACACCCCCCAAAAGCAGTATATAAACTACCCCACGACACACTACCCCTCGCCTTACCCCCACCGCTTTTAGTTTATTGTCTATTGCACGCAGAACTGAAACTGTTACCCGTTATTTATGTTTACATATACACCCATACCTCGCTATACGGCCTAGATACGTTCCACGAAACTTGGCCGCAAAGCGAAAAGCCGTATAAGGAATCAATTATTTTAATACAAATTCATACAAATTCAATGGGATCGGTTCCAAATTTATTTTTTTTATTTTTATAACAATGTTATAATTTATTTTTATAATAATAACAAAAATATAGAAACAAAAATGAAAGAACTTCATGTTACATAAAAATATTTGTTACGTCATCGCATAACTGTTATGAGAGAAAAATATTTCTTACGTTGCTCGGTAACGTTTGAATCTGTTATTCCACCGGTGAGTGTGCTCGTGATTTAGAACTTGAGTGGTTCAGAACTTGGATAAGTTTTACATACAAAATGCATTGGTGCCGGTATTTTCAACGTAAAAAATATATATTGCAAAATAATAGTTATCATTCAACGGAAAAAAAAATCCCATTCACAATAGTTACTGCCAACGGAAAAAATATTTCCCACAAAATAAACGTTACCGAGAAACGTGATATATCGACATCGAAAAAATTTTTTTCTGCCCGTTATAGCGAAACATTTTAGGCCGTAAATCGAAAACGTGCCTTAATTGAAGAAGGCCGTTATAGCGAAAGGCCGTATAAAGAGCGGCCGTATAGCGAGGTATGGGTGTACTTAAAAAAAAATTAAAAATTTAAATTAATTTAAAAAAAAAATTTTCATATGAAATTTTTTTTGGCTTTGTTTCCCAAGCAGGCCTGTAGGCCTGCTACTTTCTACACCCTCTATCACGCCTCCTATTGACATGAAATTTTTTTCCCCGAACAAACATTGCTTCTCCACCACAAAACTATCACTGGTAATTTTTTCAACAAGATTAAAAACTTGGGTACTAGAGGGTTAAGTAGTTAAGACGAAGTTCTGGTAAATAAATAATCTTTTTAAAAACAAAAATGGTAGTTTTTAAAAAGTTAATAAAGCAAAAAAATGGGAATGTAATTTGAGAAACACATTTGCGAAAAGTTTGCATTTCTATAACAGAAAGCAGGCTATCATCCAATCACAATCTTCTACTTTTCAAAGTGTTCATAATCCGTATCTGTTGTATAATCAGGATCCTCTAGAGGAAGGAATTGAGGTAATGATAACAAAATTCAGTATTGGTTGTACCGAAATTGAAATTAAATTTACTTGATTAATTTGCATAGTCAAATGGACAAGTGGACAAGAGACAAATAGTAAATGGGAAAAGTTTGTTTTTATTTACATTTCACAAAATTAATTTTGAATTTAGTTTTTGTTTTTCAGCTTCCGCAAAATCTTGCAATTTTGAATGACCTTTTTCAGTGCGCTCTTATTTTAAGCATTTTGTAGTCGCTGCTCATTTTTTACATAGGTAGCGCATTATATGACATTTTTATATAATGCACGCCGCATGCGTCATGAAGCATTTTAGCGTAATCCGGCGTAAGTCGGCTGCTCTACCCAAGCAGCCCTCTCCCCGGCCGCGCCCAACTCAGGCGCACATAGAAACCTCGCGCGAAGCAGTGCCACATTGCAACTTAATGGAATTTTCTCAATCTTACCACGTAGCGCAAATAAATTCTGGCACAAGGACACTGCTGCGTGCCGGCGCGCTGTGCAGGGATGCGGCCGCCGATGATGCATGCCGCACTGCTGCTTATGCTTAATGGCTACAAAGCAGAACAGCACCAGCAACAACTGGCAACAACCGCTGCAGCAGCACGTGTGCAGCGGGCAGGCATGCAGACAAGGCATTCTTATTGTGCTTGATATCAGTCACAATCTACTTAAAATACCTTTCAGCATTTTTCCTGCCGCTCCTGCTCGCTCCTGCCATGTGGCCGCTGCGTTATGTGTATCACTGCCTGCGTTCGGCGTTCTCGACACGAGCTGTGCTGCAGTTGTTTTTATTTGTATGTTATATTGTTTCTAAATATTTGCGAGTTAGGAAAATGTGTTATGATATTACGCCGCGCTCGTACCACAATGCGGAAAAAATTCCGATGCATCGCAGAAACTGGTTCGTGTGCCCTTTTGATGCCAACCACTGTTGCCGGTAGCAGCCAGCTTTTGGTTATTTTGCGCAAAGGCGTCCAGAAGTTATGCCACTAGTCACAGAGTTTTAAATTAATTTTTTTTAATTGTGGGAGAGATTACAAAATGATTTTTTTAATTATTACTTTAGAAATTTTCAGGGAATACAACGGCAAAATACTGATCAGTTGCACCATAAACAACATTTCCGCAACACAATTCAATACGATTTACATTCACCCTCAGTGCTCACTAGTTGCAATTAGTACAACCGAATAATACTTTAAATACTGTTTACATGGCTTCGTCATCGTTCATAACCCTTTGATTTCTTATTTTTTGTTTTGTTAAAATCTCGAACCTTCTTTTGCGACTCCATTAGCATTTTCTAAGATTGCCACCCCCTCAAAAAAAAACCAAAATGAATAGTTATTGTTTTGCAAGGCTGCCAAACTTAAAGAGTGGCGCTTAAAAACACCAAAAATGGTGACATCAAAAGTCTGAAAAAGTGTAGTATTTAAATCGTGCAAACTAATCGTGGTTAAGGATTGCATAAAGTATGCACCTATGAACGAGGAAGAAGATGTCCCAGGCGCATTTCCATAAGGGAATATATGCATTACCAAGCTAATGAAGTTCTCACTACATATAGAACGTCAAGAGAACTCGCACAAGACAGCAGCCAAATGTAAATTTCTATCTGAACCAATCAAGTAATGACATCGCCCTCGGCCAACGGGCAGCCGGGCATGTCGAGATGGGCAACGCACGGAGCATGTAAAATTGCAGTTGGAATTCGGAATTCTCGTAGACATTACCCATACAAAATATCACAATTACCATAATTCATTGGACAAATGCAAAATTTGTATGTAGAAATGCTCTGTGCGTCGAGAATGGCCGACAAGCAGGATTCGCTTCATAGTCCGGCAGGAGATGGTGGCAGAAGCAATGCGAGCCCTGCAAAATTACAAATCAATTTGTCTATTTTCATTCATCCGGCATGAATGTGCTTTTGTTAAACTAGTGTAGACTGTGTACAGCGGAATAATTGGAAATGTGTGTGCTGCGAGCAAAAACATGAATAATTTGAATAATTCCCGATTTATTTTTTGTATTCCAGATGGTGCCCACACAGCAATTATCGAAATTATCGAATCTCACCTACTTGTCGCTGAGCGGTAATCGTTTCACCCACCTGCACGCCGTAGCCTTCCTGAATCTGTTCCACCTGCGCGAATTGCATTTAAATCGTTTGGATCGCTTAAGTCGCATCGACTCAAGGTAAGCCGAAAATTGTTCTTTCTTAACTACATACAAATTCATGAGTGAGTGTGTGTGTGATGGAATTTATAAAAATCTGAGAGAGAAAGTAGTGCACTTTCATAAACTTTTCATCAGCTAATGAATAGATTTCTTGCAAAAGTTAATAGAAAGTAGAAATTCAATATATTCCAGAAGCTCCGATCCTGTTTATTGTTAATTATTTTTGTTGAAAATATAAATTTAACTATTTCTTGACTAAAATGTAGTGAACATTGCTTTAAGGCGCAAAGATTGTTTGTATTATAAAAATCCTTTAAAGGGAAAACATTTATTTTTCACAAGGATCACCTTAGATGCGAATACTCAAAACTTCTTTAGTGTACTCTAGGGTTAATCGTCAAGTTCGTTGAAAAAACCTGCAGGCACCAACAGACGCAAAGCATTGCACTCCACAAATTTCAGCATTCACCAAATCTCCAATCCATTCAGGCATATAATTCAATAATTTCAGGCAATTTTCATATCGACTCCCTACCTCTGCAACCCAACCCGCACTAGACACGTTTACACGAACGTAGATACAAACGTACTCAGAGCGATGTGATGCGAAATTTCTCAGCAGCGCCAGTCATCGCATTCATATTGAATTGTCTGGGAAGCTGAAACGTCGAACTATTCGCTGGCATTGCTGTGGCTGGGCCAGCTGCGCCCCAGCTACCTAAGGACCAGTTTAATTTCTGCGCTTTTATTTATGCATCAAAGTTGAGCTGCGTTCAAGTGATGTGTGCACTCATGTGTGCGTGTGTGTGAGTGTGTAGTTGTTGGGTGGGTGTGCGGTGGCGGCTGTGCTCAAGCATGATGTCAATGCTTAGCCAATCTGTCTTCTGGCCAATACCACAACGTCTCGCGGGGAACACATGTAATGCGGACAATTTTGCGCACTTTTGTGTATTTTGCTGGCACGTGTTAAGTTTGCGGTTGTCATTGAATGAAAGCGCCCCTAATCATCGATACGATCGGTGTTTTTTTTTTGCCTTTGAATGCCATTCGATGGGTTCTTTTGAATCGCATTGGAGGCTAAATGTGTGTGTGTGTATGTGTTACACTTTTACCGCAGCATTGACTATACCTAAGTTTGGCAAGCAGTGCATGGCGGCACCCGGAGAAGAAGTCTACCTGTACAACGAATCACAGCAGCATACAACTATTTTCGATTTTGTGATAGTTGATTTTAAAAGAAATCAAAAAGTTTATATGGGGCAAAAAATGTCAACAGCCTGTGAGGTTGGTTGGGCAGGTTAGTTTAAATACAGAGGCTCACAGGTAGTACTAACGTACTACATTTTTCAGGACTGGTTACGATTTAAAAAAACGTATAAAAGCTATTAAATGCGTTCACGTCTAAAAACAATTCATTCTCAAAAATATCTATAATACTCGTAGATTAAATCAACGCAATGGGACCTCAATCGCTAACTCATATTTATGATTATGTGTAGTTCTAGTTAACCACGTCAAAATGTGGCTCACGCAGAGAACCCAATTTGAAACAAATGTGTAGCTTAATGTTTCATGCTATCGACTATAGGCAAACATACGACTTGGGTTTTTTAGACAAACAAATCGATCGATAATTTTGAAGTCCTTTCTAAAGGAAATTCAATCATTCTTTAAAGTCTATGTACTGTAATCATTTTTGTACTTTGCTGTCTACTTATATTGAGGTAATTATTTGACTTGCTACGAGTGCACCAACAAAAAAAAGTAATCAATTATCCATTTAACTGCTAGTCAGGCAATGAACTCGTCAGTTCTTGCAGCGACAGCCGCTGTTCGCCTCAGACAACAATAAACAGCTAATAACTGCAATCAGCATTACCAGCAGCGCTCGGATGCGCACGTTGCCACATACCTGCAGCCAATCATACATATATATGTATGTTCATGTACATTGTACATACATTTGTACGCGTCGTGCCGCACAATTTCCCTTTGAAATATTCGTCTGCTTGCAGACAGCTGGGGGTGCTCGTCGTCAAAGTCGTTGTGTTGTTGGTTTTTGCTTTGGTACTTGCGACCAATTTTCAAATCACTATAGAATTTGCATTTACCCAGCGACATGGCATACTCACACACATCCAGTAAGACATACACTCATAGGCAAACAAAGAAACACAAACTTAACCTCTGTCCCACCAGTGCACGCTTCTCGTTTCCGTTTCCGTGTTGTCTTTCTTGACAATTTGGCGCGCAAACGGTAAATTGAGCCTTCATTCGCACACACGAAGGGATCGCTTGGCAGTGTGTGCGCGTGAATGTGCAAAAATGTACGTCAACTTGTGTGCGTGTGTGTGTGTGTGCCTGGTGTTTGCGTAGGCATGCGATTTGCTTATGTTTTTGTTAGCATACATTTCGGCACTTTAGGCAGCTGTGCCGTTAATATGCAGCGGCTTCCATGTCGCTGCTACTGCTGCTGTTGCTGATGACTTTGTTGTTGTTGTTGCAATTGTTTTTGTTGCAGTAATGCTCGTTATCTGTCTATGACGTTGCCACATTACAGAAGCCATCGCGCACACACTGCGATATTGCATTAGGCTACCCCTCAGCTGTCCGCCCTCGCCCCGCGCCTACTGTCAAAAAATCACATTTTGCATTTAGCAAGTGAAGATTCACTATTTTGCATAATATTTGCACAAATAATTGAATTTCGTGTCGGCAGCCAGCGCAGTTTCCCAGTCTGCGTGCGTTGCCTTCGGCTCCAATTTTGCCGCTGCTGCAGTTTACATTTTGCCATCGCCGACTTTCGCATGCGGCGGTAAACTTTCGAAGCGCACTTCTGGCAATTTGTGCGCGACGTTGATAAATTTTGTGGTTTTCGCTGTCGCTCTTTGACTAAATTAGCTTGCGGCACTCAGAGTCGCGCCACCAAACAACACTTAACTTGGTTATTTTCAGCCGGAAAGTTGTCAGAGCTTCCGCCAATGTCGACAAAATTCAAAAAATATTTAAATATTTATCAATACTTGTGGCAGTTTTCGGTGCTATACTACGACCCACGCAATAGGTTCAAAATCAGAAATGAGTCCCATGAATTGGTTGTAATTGTTCAGTATTTATTATAATGACGAATGAATCCATTAATCTTGTATTTAGTAGTTAATAGTTTTTTCCTGTTGAAAGATGAAAAACTGTGCATAATTTAGTCACTACATATCATTAGTTACTAAATTTTTAAAATAAATTTAAATAATATTTAAACAAAACTTTTAAACACAAACACATTTCAACTATTAATCGACATCGGTATCGGCTTTAGGATTAAACTTTCAAAGCTGTCATCTGTTCAGCTCGAACTAAAATGTCAGATTATTTAACCCGTTGTTTTCGAAAATTTAACTTTGAAGGCTTTAAATCGCAGTTTTTCTTATATTTTCTGTTAGTATGGTTACATTTTTGGCCGAAGCAGAATATTCGGCATAACTAAAATATAAGGCCGAAGCCGAATACTAATAAAAAATCTTTTTTCTTAAAAAACTGATAAAATTTAGCTTTTCTTTTTTATTACATTTCTTTGTTCCACTAAAGAATTAATGAAATACAAAAAATCAAAAACAGTCTTACAGTTCAGTTTCTAACAAAAATAAAAATAACTTAACAATTCAGTTAACAGGTACAAAATTAATAATAATAATTTAGGAGCTTTATATTATACGCTAAAAAAGTAGCTTCTCCGCATTTTCGTCGAGGAAGTTGGAACGCCTTTCTGTAGGGAGATTTTTGTGGATAAATTGAAGAAATTGCACAATTTAGCTGGCTTCTGAATAGGATATTACAGGGCGAAAACCTGGGGCTTAAGTATCGGCTATTTTGGCCGAAGCCAAAGATTTAAAATTGGCCGAAAAGGGCGAATACCGAAGCCGAATATTCGGTCGGGCACTAGTAATTAGACATTGAAGTTATCAGGGCTTCCTTTTAGTATTCTGGCAGCCTACGGGTTGACACATACCATTCTCCCGATTTCCCTTTTAAATAAATATCTTAATTGCAATCATACCAGCTGAAGGTATGAGAGCTATAACAGAGGTTAACTTGATTATCCCTTTTTTCGCGGTTGCATTGTCGGGTAGATCGACTGATTAGCGAATGACTAAGGAACGTCAGGAATGTCGTTGATTGATGAATAAATTAGATTAATGTGTGATTGGCAACAAAAATGTCCTTAAAAGGACACTTCAATTTCAACAACTTCCAAAGACATTTCAACTTTACTACACCTTTTTAATTTGTGATGAAAATAATTAATTTAGATAAGGTTTGAATGAATATAAAGTTGTCAATGCAATTTTAAGAATCTACCACAGTAATTTCTTTAATTTGTGACAATCAAACAAAAAATGAATAATATTATATTCCGCAGCAATTTTGCTTGTCAATGTCAAAATAAGACTTTCGAGAAATTAATTCGTTGAAATTGTGTGTACAGCACTTTGGTTGCGACATTCACAAGAAAGTATAGAAAGTATAGTATTTGGGCGGGTGTCTGCCATTTGCCAAGCAATCCTTGATGCCATTTTAAATACTTTTCGATGGATCGGTTCAAATGCGAAAATTGCTGCTGTTAATAATTTAAAATGACTAGTGTGCCCGACGGGCGCACTTACGCACACCTATGCGTATGTATGTATGTATAGAGGTACAAACGCATAAAATAAGTGAGTGTGTGTAGCTGGAGTGACTGCCACTCGACGTGCCATAAATATGGGCGGATTTTTGCAAAGATTGCTGGGGCGCTGTGGGTGGTGGAGGCGCGCATAAATTTTGAGGGAGCGACACGGGAGCCGGCTAACACGTTTAATGGCGACAATTTCCAGTAAATATGGCGGCGGCATATTGCGAATTGTTTATGCGCGACTAATTTTCAATGAGACCGAAATTCACCAACATATTAAGGGACTTTGTGGATAAAGGACGCGCCGCTGTCATTGTCACATTGCGGGCGTTGCCTGCTTGTTCTTGTTATATCAAAGTTTGCAGTTACACTCCGCGCGCTGCAGTGTTCTACGGGTACGTTGTGGAGTTATCTGAAAATTTCGAGCGCACACCTATGCAATTACAAAAACGCACACACGCGTACTTGCGCGCGCACTTAGCAAGCGGTGATCGGTGTGTTGTATGAGTTGCACAAGTCCTTGAGCACATTTGTTATTTTTCCCAGGCCTGAAATGTGGCTGCGTTATTGCTGCCGTTGTTGTTTTTAGAATATCCAGCGCTCAGCGCGCGCGCGCCTATCACAAGCAGCGAAATTATGGCATTTGATTTTGTTGTTATTATGAATGAAAACAAAAACACAATTACCTACACTCGCAATCACGAGCGTGCACGCGCACACAATGGCGAGCTGCGCGGTGCTGCGTTGCTGCTTTTGGAAATATTGCATACTTAAATGTTGATTAATGCATATTTAAAATGTTCGGCAACAATCGGCGAGTGAATAATTTATGCAATTTCGGAAAAGGCGCATTACCGTCTAGGACCAGCCCGAAACATATAATACATATAATTTAAATATACATAAATATATGTAAATACAAAAAATGCACATGTCTATATGCACATTTCTCCAAAAATATTTCTCGACGCGTGTAAATACCAAAGTCGCTATCAAGGCAATGCAAAGCGAAGTGGGTGTTGAATGAAGTCGGCTACAAAGATGCCTCTAGATGTTTTTCAGAAATGATTCAGTGGAGTTTTTAAGAAACTTTTTGTTTCCTTTTCAAACTCGCTAAATCCTCGTTAAGATTAAAATGCGTTGCCTCCTTGTGGGCGTTACAAACAATATACCATAGGGTCCAACTCTAAGTCAACCCATATTAACGTTGTATTGTATATAAAACTTCGTATTACATTTTTTCCTCTCGAAAGAGGCAGGGCTATTCGATGAATCTATAGCAATTTATTCACAATTTTTGCTTGTAGCGCTTTATTGGTCGCTTGCTAGCTTTGCAAAAAGTTGTTTGACGTTCCATTTTGGGATCACATTTACAAACCTTTGATCACGATAAATTTGTATGTGCATGCAAATCACAATCATGGTGATTGTGATCGGTCTATCGCCAGTTCTCACGTCATCATCACCGTTATCGTTATCGGGGATTTGGTATATTTCTCACACGATCATAATTGTGTATGAACCGACAAAGTGGTGACGGGGATTTGGTATTTTTTATATACGTTATATACGTTATAGAGGCCATAGAGGTGAAAGAAAGAGTGGCAATAATCTGCACATGATTGATTGAATACTTACACCCAAAACAACCAAATGTCTGTAGATTCTACAATAACTAAGTAATACGTTTTCATAAAAGCTTGTAAACAATAATAATCTTCTAAAACTTCATATTTTTGTTTGGGAGCTTTTTGTTTGTTTCACTGGAATAAGTGTCTATTAAATAAAAAATTTTGAAGATAGCAAACAAGGCATTATAGTTGTTACATCAATAAAAAAAGTTGTAGTCAAACGACGAATATGTTATATCCCGAATCTAATCCAAGTCGCCTAAACCTAGCTAAATTAGTCAGTGGCGCACATAGAGCGAAAGAGGTTGAGGGTTTAAACCCCCCAATACAAAAAAAAGTTAAATCCTGTTTGTGCCACTGAAATTGGTGTCGTTATATCTAAAATATGATACGAGCCACACTACGCGTATGCACAAATAACAGTTGGTTTCTGTCCATGCTTCATACCACTTTTATCCCGAAAGATCTGAAGTCGCATGTACATTTCACATTTTTAATTATTTCCTTTTATGTTGCAAATTCGTATGATACCGTTTCGCTTTAATCATTGCCAGGACATTAAAGTGTGAATTTAATTTGCGAGGATTTCAACCCTCGAATTCCGCTCGTAAGTGCCGGTGCAGCTGCACTCAAGCGTGGAGAATCCTTTTGGAGAACGCCAGTTTGCGTACAGCAGACAAATTGTAACAAATGTCTGCAGCCCCGACCCCGACGGCAAGCGACAGCCAAAGGATGCCCTGACATTTGACTCTGCTCGCCTATGTGAACACCTGGAACGAAGTCGTCCGTCGCAAAGCGTCGCACGCCGCCGCACCGGCCTGCGCGGCGCTTAAGTGCGCTGCATAAATATTTATGCAAATGCGTTAATGGAAATCCACTCCGATAGTGGCTTTCGCTTGCGTCCATGTGTGCGGCGGGATAATGCTGCCCGGCGCAGCAGCGGAGGAGTTGGGTTGCTGCAGATCCCCCGGGTACCATGCTCCATTACATGCACGACACCTACGCCAGACAGACCGACGAATGGTTGCACGGACTGGCGAAAATATCAAAGGGAATGCAAAGTTAATTTTTGCGTCGAGCCAAAGAAACGACGGAACTGAGGGGCGCATGCACGGAAAGGGGTTGCGCCAACACCTGGTTGCGTGCTGGGGCGATGAACTAATTGTTTTAATGCCTGTTTGCGCTCATACAAAAGCACACACACACGCACACATGCGACGCTGCATAGTAATGCGCTGGGCGCTTAAATGAAAATTATAATTTGATACACCGGCGCAGTGCCCTGAAAAGGGGCTGGTAAGAAAAGCCGAGTGCATGGAAAGTTAATTAGGCACATTCTTGCCGGTCGGGCTCACTGGCTCGCCGGTGGCCGTGAAAGGATTAGACATTGGCGATAGTTTCACTGCTGAAGAACGCGAGCGGGGTAAGAAATTCTGTCTACTTTTGGGCTGTTTCGCCCTTCAATTAGTGTCGGATCACTGGTGGTTGCACCGACAACTTCGCTGCATAATTGACCTTTTCAAAGCTTCTGCTTACTCATTTAATTTAGATGCGGCAGACAAATATCAAAGCTGCAGCAAAAACATGGCCGAGCGGAACGAGATCCGATGTGCTTAAGTGTAATTTGATACGCCTAAAAGTATGCCCCACCCAGCGGCTCTCGCATTGCCGCACACAGAAGTATTTCAATATTTATGCTGGAATTTCGAGCAAGTGCAAGTGTAAGCGCGAGGACAGCATGAATTTATAATCAGCGTTTACACGCCGCACTTTGTTGCGAGTTCGTGCATTTGAAGTGTTTGCGTATATGCAAAGCTTAAGCAAATAATAAACAAGCACACACGTGCACGCGCCGGCATGGGCGGCCAGGTGCCGCAGCAAGTGCCGGGGCAATGCGGCCACTCCACTGCCAGCAGTGCGTCCTTTACGTGAATTTCCGGCGAGCGAACACATTGGCACCGCTCCGCACAGCGGCTTTGCAGCTTTGCAGCTTTAACTTCGACTTTGTTTGTTTGTCGTTATGAACTTTCGGTTTTCGCTTTGCGCAGTGCTTTCCTTTCTACGCTTTGATGCTTTGTTCGTACACCGCCACCCCGAGTTCCGCCGCTGGCCTGTGCGCACCTTTGACTCGGCGCCCGCAAGCGGCGCGAGCAAAGGCGAATTGTTTCAGGGCCAACAAATACGCAGTGGAAACTTTGGTTTTCGCTGCACCACCGCACGGTGCACAAACTCAAGCAAACAACAACAAACACGCTTTGTGCCGCGGTGGCTATTGTTGCAGCACGGCCACAGCGCCGCAGAGCACCGCACATTTGCCCCGTGCGCCAGTCGGTTTATTAACTAACCATAACAACTTTAATCGGCCACACGCTCGCACACACACACACATACACATGGAAACGCACACACACACATACAGTTTAAATAAAACGCTTCTGCAGGCTTTATTCGAATACCATAAATCGACCAGTTGCACCAAAGCTTTGAAATTGTTATAGTTGGCTCTCAATTCTGTTTTCTCCCAACCAAAGGGAAACATGCACGTAAGTGGTTAGTGAGAAGAATGTGTACAATAGTTCGATGATTGGCTTTGTCAGAAATGTGATTTAAATAGTTGCTACGAGTATTTTTGGTAGAATGAAATTAAATGTGTTTGGTTTTTTTTTTAATTAATTGAATTCCAGTAAAAAGCAAATTTTTGCCTGCCAACTGATAAACGGCGGTAAGCGTGGCTCAGTCGGTTAACACTTTGTACCACAAGTCTGAGGCAACGTTTAACCCCAGTTTAAAACGTTCGCTGTAGTTAACATCAAATATGGACAAACCATTTCGTTTTCCGGTGGCTGCCCTCTCAACTGGATACGGCAAACCTCTAAGAGGGAAAAATGTCTTTGTAAAAGCTCCCATGAACTGGCCACCGAAATCATGCGATTTAACGCCTTTAGACGCCAACCTATGCGAATAAACAGCAAAACAATTGACGCCTCCAAAGTTCACATCATAAATGCCATTCAGAAAATTGAGCCAGATTTATGCCTCAAAGGCATTGAAAATGGAAACTCTCGAATAAGTGGTGACATGCATCGAAACGAAGCCGCGACAGCCATTGAGTAACGATTCATCCCATACTTACTTATCTGTGACCAATGCATCCCATCTCAAGAAGTTTCAATGTCGCATTCGATGAAAATAATCGTCAAGTGACGAAGTCTTTAACGATTTGAAAGTAAATGATTGAAGTACTGTCAATGTGGTTATTTCTTTTAATTAATAGATTTTTAGTCATTGCAAATTTTAGACTTCCAACTGTTGTATGAATAAATCTCTTCAGATCGATTGAAAAACAATTTACTTCCTTTCTTAGATGATACTCGAGTATTGCGACTGCACGCATATTCGGAAATCATCGCTTTGAAATGTCATTATGTTAATTCTGCGAAAAATCCTTTCACATTAATTACATCTGCAGAGATTCGTCATTGGATTTAGTTAATTGCCAGTTTGAATAGAACAACGCGCATGTTTTTCATG
Organism: Melieria crassipennis; assembly: GCA_963668005.1. Classification (NCBI taxonomy): domain Eukaryota; kingdom Metazoa; phylum Arthropoda; class Insecta; order Diptera; family Ulidiidae; genus Melieria; species Melieria crassipennis. Next base: position 29,423,586 of record OY764963.1, on the reverse strand, counting down.
TGCTTCACATTCCTCGTGTACGCAATTTCGCTGCTTTTTTCATTTGACAAATGTAAGACGCAGATTTATCTGCACGTACGCGCGCACACCAGCTACCGAAAGGAAATCCTTCGCTGTCCTAACCCAATAAGGAAACTGTAACGAACTGCTCGCTTTCAGACAGTGTCTGACTTTCGCATAAGCTCGCTTCAAGTTGCCGCCAAATGCAGCCGCTGACATTGGTGGAAGTGGGAAGGGGAGCGCGCCGAGGCAATGTCGCAAGCTGAAATGGTATTTGTAAGCCGGGACGGCAGTGCGCCAAAACCGCTCGTCGTCGTGTGGAAAAGACAAATCTGTGTTTTACCGTTAATGCAGTTGACTGCCGCTTAAGTGGTGCGCAGTGTGCGAGCGGCACACACGCGTGGAAGTGCACAAACGGGCTGCAGTTTGTCGCTCATACGCCACGTTGCACATTTTCATTTCGCTAAAACGCCACGCCATGTGTTGTTGTACCTTGCGCGCGTGCTTTTGTGTTTGTGTGTGTCAAGTCGAGTCCGGGATTTACATCATTTCATTCCGTTTTATTAAGTTGAAATGGATGACTTTAAATAAATCTCCATCTATCTGTCTGAATGCCTCCTGACGCCTTGTTTCAGCCAACTGCAGCAGGCGCTCGCCCGCCATCTGCCCGACTGCATCGCTGTGGCAGAGTCAGCGTGTTGTGCATTACGCGCTGATGAATTGCTGGCCCGTTACTCTGGCTGAAAGATGCTGTTTGTCTTGCGCCACGTGTGCGCAGCGATTAAGATGGAGAACTGCGGCAATCAGTTGTGCTGGTTCTTGTTGCAGCCGACGGTTGTGTATTAAATACAGCCAGGGACGTAGCAAGAACTTCAGCCAGGAAGTGGGCCGCCAATTTACAAAAATGTTTTCAAAAATTGCATCATATTTATTATTCACCGAAAGTGCTGCATGAACAATTTTTAGAAAAAAAATAAAAAAAAATAATAAATTTTTTCGATACTTAAGCATAATACATATATTTTTAATTGAAATTTGTGGAATTTTTGCAAACTGGACTTCTGATGAAAATGAAAATAGGGTCGTGCTGTGGTCGAATGAAAAGTGTGGCTGACAAATTTTCTTAATATGCAACCAAAATAATTACAACAAAAATGTCATGCACGATTGTGTTCTTTTTCTTTGCAGAGCATTTGTGGACAATACACACCTGCAGTCGTTGCACCTGAGCGCCAACCCCCAACTCACCGACATCCCGATGCGACTCTTTCAGGGCAATCCGAATGTGCTGGAGGTGTTCATGCAGGGCAACAGCCTGCAAACGCTCTACGCGGCCCAGTTCCCCGTCGACCAGCTGGAGAAGCTCTACCTCGGCGACAATCCGCTGCAGTGCAACTGCTCGCTGCTGTGGCTCTGGCGGCTGGTTACCGGCAACTTTGACGAGGCCAACGGCGTGCACGTGACACACAGCGGCGGCGGTGCGGCCGTGGCGGCGCTGGGCGTGTCGAAAGACGCCGCCGACACGGCCGGCTCAATGGCCGCCTACGTGGCCGACCATAAGCCGAGCGAGCCGGTGACAGCCGTCAGCCACAGTGGCGCCAGCAGCGCGGGAGCCGGCTACCTGCAGCTGGACGCGGAGCGAATCGGCTGCGACGTGTGGCAGGACAACGTGCGCACGCGCCGCCATCTGGCCGCCATGAGCGAGGGCGATATCACCTGTCCCGCCCACATCGTGACGATCGTGTGCGCGGTGCTGACCTGCTTGCTGGTGCTGATGACCGGCGCCAGCATCGTTTTCTACTTGCGCTTCGTGAAGCGGCGCCGAAAACTGTTGCACGACCGCTCGCTGCGGCCAGGCAAGTCCATCGTCAACGTGCACGATCGCATACTGCAGCACCAGCCGCTGAGCGGCAACGGCAGCGCGGGCGGCGGCCTCGGCCTGGGCATCGGCGGACTCAGCTACCCGCACCACACCATCCAGCCGCAGGGAACGCACCACGCCATGCACCCGCTGCATCACCACGAGTACCAGCAGACGCTGCCGCAGGCGGACAAGCTGGAGCTGGAGCGGTATCTGGCGGCGCAGGCGATCGCCAACGAGTATCGTGCCTTAAAGCCGTGGGAACTGCCGGTTAAGGACGCCAGCTACAGCGACGAGCCGGAGCATCTGTACGAGAAGTTCGACCACTACGAATATCCGGACACGCACACGATGACCAAGTCGCAGCCGGCGTCGCTAACGTCGGCCGGCAACGGGACGCTCGTTATGGGCGGCAGCAGCGGCGGCGGCGGTGCGGCGGCCAAGCCGCACGTCGTCTACGTATGACTCGCACGGGGCGCCGACGTCGGAGACGGGGAGCTGCGCTACTGCTTGAATAACAATTACAGTAGTTATGTGAAATTAGTTTAAGGGGGCGTGGCGCAACAGGGAACACACAACGTGTACTAACGGCATGGAGCAAGGTGAAGGCTGACTGAGAGGAACGGCAAAAGCGACGATGGCTGAAATATATTTCAAGTGAATTTCGGCTTTCGCATTTAACGAATTTTCGCAAAATATATCCAAACTATTTGGGCCACGTCTGTGCAGCTTCTCCACTGCGCGCTCGCCTCGACAAAAGGCTTTTGTCGCAGCGGCGCATTCACAGCTAGAAACAGGGAGCTTTTGTCTTTCCACTAACAACGGCGGGGCAGATCTCGGCGAGCGGCCCAGAACAAAAGACGCCGCCGCGATGGCTGCGTCTGTTCCTTTTGTCGTTAAAACTTTTTCAGCGCATCGCGATAGGACTTTTCTGCAAACACTTGACCGAAATGAAAGCAACAACAACAACAACAACAAAAACAAGAAACAATGTAAAATGAAACAAGGGATAATATAAAGTTAAACTAGTAAAATTACGTACGATTAAGTAAAGCTGCATCTAACCTACCACAACAGAGCATAATGCGAAGATTCAAAATAGAAAGAACGTTAACATTTGAGCGATAGACACACAAAACACAGCCTGATGCTCCAGTATCGGCACCGCGTAACGACGCGCTGCGTGGAGCAGCACTGGGAGCGAATGAGTTTCGGTGCATCGGGAGCGCGTGGCGCAATGGTATACAACACAAATAATGCATAAGCAGATAGTTTGTATATGTAAAGACTCAACTAGCAATAAACGTACATAACTAAACGTAAGCAACTGATTTGTGAAACAAAGATACGTATGCATCCGCAGCAACAGCGGCTGACATAAGTACGCACATACATCCTAACGTATACTATTTATTCACACATACATAGATGGGCTGCACAGCTGGCAGCTATAGTTTTGGTTTTTGCCAGTAGCGCAGAATAATTTGCAAGAATCGACATTCATTTTGTCAACCAATTGGCGGGAACTGTTCACTAAGACGCACAATTTTCATTTATTCAACAATATTTCGCTTTGAACACGTGTGTTTTTTTTTTTTGTGTTTTTTTTTTTTCAGAAGGGAAAAGCATTAAATGCCGGAGTGTGAGACTTTCACCCACTAAAAACCCTTCTATCTCCTACAGACTGCTACCAGGGGACGTCCTGTAAGGAATTACTTCCTGGTAGTAGTAGGGTGAGGCACCGTGCCCACCACCTCGGACTAGCTATTTTCCCTACGTTGGCGTTCTAGGACGCGGAGCGTTTTCATAGTGCTGGCACTGGCCGAGCATACAGATTTCCACTTATACAAAGTGTCGCACATGTGTGCAGTCAAATTTGACACAGACGGACGCTCCCCAAGAGCTACGGTTAGTTCCCCTCGGACTGACTCAAAACGCGGGCACTCTAACAGCACATGCTCCGCGGTCTCGTGCTCCGTCGGGCACTGCGGGCAGAAGGGATCCTCCTCGTATTTAAACCGGTGGAGGTACTGCTTGAAGCAGCCGTGTCCACTTAAGATCTGCGTCGTGTGGTAATCCAGCTCACCATGTGCGCGTTCTGTCCACCGCGCGATGTCGGGTATCAGCGCATACGTCCATCGGCCTTTGCTGGATTGGCTCCATCTTCGCTGCCAGTCTTTAATGGTGACACCCCTTTCTGCGGCTTTGGTGGCGCTCGTGTGCTTTGTGGTTGTACCATATAGCCGTCGCATTTCGACAGCCAGCAGGTTGAACACGTGTGTGTGTGTGTGGCAGCGTTTTTTCAAGAATTTGAAGAATACATATTACAGACGCTTCCCGGTATAGACTTTAACTCCTTCCACCATTTTTGCCATGAAGGCTTCAATCAAGTCAAAACGAACACTGCTGGAGCAGCAAGTTCAGTCTGCATGGGACCAGATCTAGTAAATACTGTGGTTTGTCGATTGATTATTTGCTGTGTTGTTTACTTTAAAGTTGGCTTAAACTGTCGATCCATAAAATGTTCCTCCACAAATCTGATCGTTTTCGACGAAGTTTCTCAAGAGAACGCTTCAATACGGGCGAATAGTATATTGACTGTATATTCTCTTGGATATTCTCTTGGAGTATATTCTCCTGGATGCATGAAACCACGATCATGCCTGGCTTTGATTTTTGGGTTCTCGGTTCCTGTAATGTTGGCATCCATGAACTTTCAGATTGAGGTGTTAACACTGCACTTAATTAATATTCAGCTCAAAAATAAAACAGAAGCCAATTATTTGTAGAAACTATTTCTGGAATGCAGAGAATCGGTTTTTATCTGAAAACGTAATGTTTTCTAATAAATTCATTTGCATTTAAAATCTATAGCTGAGTAAACTTAATGCTGCAATCTCAAATAATCGAAACCATTGTTGAGCAGTTATCAAAATTCAATAACCGAAGAATTCGACTGTTCTTTTCCTTCCAGGGTGTGTATTCCAGAGTACGGTGGGACTAGTATAAAGAATCAGTTCGGTTATATCTGCGTGTTTGTCCCTTTCCGATCGGCTGATACGTTCGTTACGTTACGTTAAAAAGTGTTGCGAAAAACTGCGTTCGATTTTTGGTTTTCTGTAGAGATCTTAATTGAAAAAATAGAACATGGAAAAGTGTTTGAACACTTCTTCAGTATTATTTGCCTTGAACTTGTTAAAAAAATTTCATAGTTCATAGAACTTTGCCATCTTGTTTAAATATTAAATAATAAATACTGCTTAAGCCGGATTTATAATTCTGAAAACTCATGATTTACAAAGAAAAATGTTTACAGAAAAAAATTACATTGATTTTAATTTGATTTTTGTAATACAACCGGAGCACAATGAAACGTTTTGTGTGCTTTCCTAAATTGAAGCTCAGAATACGAAAAATGAATTTTATGTCATTTAGGTAGACACAAACTCGATGAAAGCCGGCCTTATTATGTTGTATTCAAATCTCGCACACAGCGAAAGTTGCATTAATTAAATTTGCTTCCACAAATATAAAAACGGGTTTCCAGCTTCATTTCAGCATTGCCTTTTGTGTAGGTTTTCCGTTTGTATGGAAAATTTACCGTTTGTATGAAAAAAAGTTTTCTGTAATTTACCGCATTAAGTTTTGTTTTTGTTTATCGACATCGCTACTTGAAAATTTATGTGCAATTAAATATGTAATTTTACACTGAGTTTACTTTATAATTTCTCGAAAGCAATACTTAAAGTCGGTCGTGTGAAACGCGATAGGTTCGAGTGCCAGAGTTCCTCTGTGCAAAATACCTCCTGCTGTTCTAGTTTAAGCTTATGGAACGATTCGATTTGTACGTGTAAATTTAGTACAGTTGCATAGTTTGTTAGAAATTTCGAAGGGAAACAGAATGTAAAAGGACAATATTGAGAAATGTACGAATATGTATGCTCCATGTTAAGTGGACGGAAATTGAATTGTGTAAATATACTAAGTTTTTATTAATAACCTGTAAATATGATTGTAATAATTTACATAGTCAATAGTTGTAAAATTTGATTTTTCTACAAAAAAAATAAAACAACTCCTAATTTGTATTATTAATCCGCTTTCTCTGTTTGCTGATTAATCGTTTGAGTTACAAGTCTTTTCTGGGTTCGCACCTCAGTTAAGTGGAAAATTTCAATAAAAAAGCAAATTTCAAATATAAAAGCACCGCACACCTACCATTTGACATTTTTGATTCATGATCGTGCAACTAAAAGAGAACAAAACAACAACAACAACCAAAGTTGAACATGAAAGAAATACATTTACGAAATGATACAGCAAGAAGAAAAGATTACTAATTATTTTTCCATAACCAGCACAATGGGCGTGTTTTTATGATAAATTCACTAAAATCAAATACGAACATCACGAAACCGACAAAAGCAAAACAAAACAAGAAATGATAAATGATAAAACAAATTTACATTATTCATAATGGGTACGAGCAAAGGTTAAAAATAGCTAATAATTAAATGAATATGGGATACGAACTAACTAACAAGCACTCGACACTAAACAAACACACACACAGACAAGCAACACTTAGCAAAGAAATCGCATAAATACAATATCCGATATTTAGATAAACAACATGAAAATGCAACAAATCCAACAAAATTATTATTATATTGTGTAATTATATTCATTAAAACGATTACAAAAATTCAAATGTTATTTCTTATACAAAGACTGACAAAACGCAGAAATAAAGCTGAAAATAAACAGATTACAAACAAAAATTACGATTTCGTTATTTTTTGGGGTGAACGATTTGTGTGTTGCAATTCCTAGGAAATTAGGGCACTTTCTGGCGAAATTGCAAGTTGATCGCGAAGAAATTCCTCCTAGCCACCCACTAGCCTCTCGAATAAAATTGATTCCACACGACACCGAACATTATACATTTTTTCAGTTTCCTATTTGAAATCGATTACAAATGCACATGCAATTTCAAAGATCAATTTCAGAAAATATAAATTTAATTTCAGAATTGTTAGACAAGCAAGTAAGAGTGCTCTAGTCAGTAATATTGACTGAATAATTGTCACTTAACCCTTTCAATACGACTTTTGGCCAGTGAAGATATTTCTGTATAATTGAACTAAATGTGCTGTAAATAAGTAAAAGAACATGTTTACATAATTTCAGATTTTTTTTTTTTTTTTTTATGCACACTTCTGAACGTATACCAAGTATGAATTAGTTAGGTTATGCTAACCAAAACACGTGTTGTGAAGTATTGACTACAGACTACTGTTTAGTTCCATCCCAGCACTTTAAAAGCGAATACTTTTCGCACCAGTAATTTTTGAACATTATCTGGGACTTATATATCCCCGCAGTATTGAAAGGGTTAAGCAACAATAAATTGCTTACAAATTGGCTGCTACAAATAGCCGGATATGATTTCCAAATTAATATGTTTCAGGTAATCAGTAGTGAGCGAAGTGGGTTCGACCGCCGCCCCTGCCAACGCCAACTACAGTTAAGTTTTCCTTCGACGGCTGTTCTCTCCCCGTAAACGGTTGTTTATGAAGGGTCAAGTTTAAAATTAATTAAAAAGACCTGTGCAATACTTGACTTACTTACATAATTGGCCATAACAAACCGTTATCGGGTTACGGCCTGCCGCAAAAGCTCTCCCCAGGCGCCAGAGACACGGCCTCTCTCTTCGCCTTCGACCTCCAACAATCGCATCGAACGCTTTTTTCAGAGGTTAATTCGCTGTGCTACGTCCATGTTTGTAAACAGCTCATACAGCTCGTTGTTGATTCGTATTCGATAGACGTCGCCAATACGAACAGGGTCGAAGATTTTGCGAAGTACCTTCCTCTAGAACACTTTATTGTAGATTAAAGCACATTCGTCGGTACATTCGGCTTCGTTTATAGGACTCGATCCGAGAGGGGACCAAATTTGTAAAAATTTGTTGCATAAGTTCGACTGAATGTCAGCAATGCTTTGAAGGATGTTGTTCGCTAATTGATCAATTCTTATTGCCACAAACCACAACTTAATGTAGTTGTAAGCTTTTCTTGCAAACAACTCCAATGTGACGCTTGATGTGTGCCGTGTTGTTGGAACCACATCTCGTCCTGGTCTATGCCATCTACTTCTACTACTTACTCTCTCCCCATAGGTGACTATTTTGCTTGTCCACGTAACAGTTCAACTAAAAATCTGCTTCATTATTAAAGATGAGCAGACCAAGCAGCGACGACGAACTTGGTGGTCCTGGGGTTTGTATTACTTGGATTTCGATGGTAAAATGGCGAATTCGACGGAACGTAATTACTTCAATTTCATACGAGTACTTCAACAATAGAGGTTTTGGTCATAAGCGCAGCTTTTAAGAAAGTCATAAAACAACAAAATTTCAATTATTCTTTCAATATGACCTTCGATGTACCATAATCTTCTAGTAAACGAAGGAATACGACTCAATTCGTACAGAGTTATAAATAACTATACCTTCCGAAAAATTGGATAATGAAAGTTGTAAGCTATAGTAAAGCGACCTATTTCTTAAGTGTACTGATGCAAACTGTCATTGGACGTTTCAAGGTCGCGTGTTTGATTACAGCTGTCTAATTTACAAAAAATTTCCAAGACACAGATATTTCAGACAGGTTTGAATCCCCAAAACTCCCCTTTGCGCCACTGTACATACATATATAAACATTCTAATATGTCAAGGAGGTGAATGGCATTTGTACACAAAATTAATGTTTCGAAAACAAAAATGTCAATTTCATTGAAGTCACTGCTCGTGAGGTCATGTTTATTTTGGCAGCCCTTTTCATAAAGAATGTCAAAAAGTTTCAACCTTGAAAACTTCATAAACTGTGCCTCCATTTATCCGAATATTTAGCCAAAAATATCCCAAGCGGCCAAAAAAGGCCTGAAATGTTTGTATAATAAATCAACTGCTCTCCGGGACGAACAAATGAGCGGAATGTTGCACAAACGGACACGGGTTGCTCACCCACAGTCGCTGACTTGGAATGCATCTGGTTGGGCATTTCCACTAAATTAATGCGCCCTGTAATATTTTCGCTACTATTCCGTCGCCAGCAGCGGTACAACTTCATTCTCAACACACACCCACACAGACGCACACAGTCGCTGGAGTGACCGTGGAAGGGCAACGACAGCAAGAACAATGACAATAATGATGACATAAATTCCTGAACAAGTGCCCAAGTGGCCCGCCCACACTGAACAAAAGCTCGCAGTCATTCCGGGCCACCTGCAGCTTCGGCTTTCGGGTGGTTGTTGCAGCGAGCGAACCAAGCAAAGAAACAAACAAGCCGGCAAACGCTGCGCGGCACAAGTGTTGCTTTGTCGCTTTGTGCGAAAATACGGAATCTCGTTGTCGGCTGAGTTGTGAAGCCTCGGAGCCTGCAGGTGGGCAGCGGAAAAAATTAAATCGGTGTGCTTTCTAAATAATTAACGCTCTCAGCTCGGCCGCCCTGCTCGCCCAGCCGTGTCTCCCTGGCGTATCCGGTGAATGATTGTTGGTCATTTTCCTTTCTACGTTTTGAAATGTTTTAAATAATTTTTCCGCTGCTTAGATCCACACGAACACTCTGCTCCAAGTCCTCGCTAACGGCCAGCTTTTTAGCTGTTTTATCTCTGCATTTTTTCAGAAAAGTGCTTTGTGTGCCCTGCACTGCGGTGTCCGGGTATATTTGCTTAGGAGAATTAGAATTTTTAATCCTAGAGGAGTCCATATCACTACAATACTTAGTTCGTCAGCCAGGTCTGGCTGCTAAACACCTTAACTTTTCATGGAGTTAAGAATCCGAAGTGGATCTGATATATAATTTTAAATAGGAACTGTTATTCAAAATAGGCGTATTCCGAATTTTATGCAGTGTGACCTTATACATTTTGTGGGCAGCAGCAGTAATCACATAAGTTCTTAAGTATTATTTTGAGCAGCACCCCAGAATTAGAAACAAAATATGGACCACTTGACAACAACCAAGACAATCGGTTGCTTTATAGATATTAACAACAGTAAAGGACTATGGTCTTCAATTTTAGTTATTAATACATTTCGCGATGCAGATGCCTTTTGACCAGGTGCCTGTATTGTCCAGAAGAAAACGAAACTTGTACGGCAACGTTTATAGTATACACATGATTGGAAAAACCAGAAGATTTGATATAGCAAAGTTCGTCCGCTCATCAGTTAACTGCTGGTTCGCAAGATATTTGACGATCTTGCATGAGTAAATATATTGGAACCCAATTTGGCCCAGTTACTGCAGGTTTTGCCGCTAAGAGTTGACACCCATATGGTCGTGGTTCGCCCATTCTGTAAAGTTGTAAAAAACGCAGTTTAATACGATATTAAATTATTTTTTTTTTTTAATCTCAGATCAGAACCCTGAACCCATTTTGCCCGAATATGAAATGTTTTGGCGCACACAGGATTTCATTTTGGGGGGTTTTGCATACAACTTTTGAGCCGAATACCAATCGAAACCATATTTTGTACCAGAAATTTTTGCGTTTGGTGGAGGTTTGAACCCCAAAACCCCGCTGTGTGCGCCAATGTCTCCCACTCACATTTGGTTGTTCTGGGTACGACTGAAACACTCGTTCATAAGTAGTTGTCATTGTATTCGATGTGATTTCTTCTACAGTTCATCCCACAGGTTTTATTTTGCATATGACACGCTTCAAAACGATGATTCCAATTATTTATGAATAGCACCACTTTGAAAAATGTTGAAAGTAGTAATACATTTGCCTTTACAGGTATATCGTATAAACGCATACGTCCACATAATTTCAAAATTTTGAAGGAAATTAAATTTAATAACATTTACATTTTTGCAATCAAATACACAAATTTGGCAAGAAAAACTGTATAAACTGAATAAAATCTATTTTAAATCAAACTGTTTTGATCCTGCTACGGTCATTCCGTGTCCCATAACCCAAGTTAGGTGTTTAGCTCGCATTATAGCAGTGAGTTTACTAAATACCGATACATATCTTGACTCCGGAAATCCACTCAAAGGTCTCAAAAGTCTCACTTAGGGTAACATTAATACTTGAAAGGGAAATTACATTGAATAATTATTGAATTCTTTATATTTTTTAGCGTCATATAGATTATACAGCAGTTGTTGTATCACACTTATGTTCCGAAGGCGATATTTTTGACAGACTGTACAGTGTCTGAAAGTGACGTAAAAAGGGCTCGTTTACTCAAGGTGAGCATTGCTGTCATGTGAACAATGAGCACAATTAATAATCTGCCTTTCCAGGCCATTTAAATAATGAAATGTGCAGCGTTGTAGTGTACAAACGGCGACAGCTTGGCAAGCCGACTTAAGAGTCCATTCAGTTGTGTGGAAATCAAACCACGGGTTTTTACTGAACTGTGTTAACTTAATTGCAGCCTACACGAAAGATGTAAAACATGCAAAGGGCTCGCAGAATTCAATAAATGTAGAGCATTCTACGTTCATTTTGCTAGCAAGAGTAGGTCAATGAACTGACAATAAACATATTGACAATGCACTAAACACTGACAAACACTCCAGAGATTTTTTCAGAGTCTATCATATAAAGAACGTTTCCGGACTCAATGCTTGATGAAGATGGATGCAAAAAGAAATTCTTTTGGTTTTCAAAAATAGTAATTTAATCGACCAAGTAGCGTTAAATATTTGTAGTAAGTATTTATATGGTAATTTTATAAACAGTTAAGAGATATTTGCTTAATCTGGGAAAGTTGCGTAGCACTTAAGAACAAAAATCGTTTCATAAGCTACTCGCTTCTAATCACAAAACTGCACCACACCAAAAATATTTTTCCCAGGGACCGTAACAGTTATAAGTTTTATTATAAAAGTCAATGTTTAAGAGTCATTTTTTTACTTTTACTTAATCACTCAATAAATAACAGTTATTTTGTATTTATATTCTAAAAATCCTATAATAATAATAATAATAATTGACTGGCACGACAGCCCGCTTACGCGAGACTAAGGCCTAGCTTCCCGCAACCACCCGTGTTGTGCGTGTGAGTTTGTACGCGGGTTGGAGGGACCTACAGTTTAATGCCGGTTCCGAACGGCAGGTTGGGAGCTTTATCATAGGCAATTTTTACTCTCAGAGGTTTGCCATTTCCAGCTGAGAGGACAGCCACCGAAAGAGAAAACGAGTTTTCCCGTTATTTTTTTAGGTGTTATTACAGGCAGTATTTGAACCTGAGGTTGCTGCCTGCGACTCGCGGTCCAACGCACTAACCAACTGAGCCACGGCGGCTGCCAAAATCCTATAATAAAAATCCTAAAAATCCTATAATAACAATTATTTGTGATTTTTTTTCTTATTAGTCCACAAATAACAGTTTTTTTCGATTTTTATTTTAGTTGTCCTATGATAACAATTATTGGTGACTTTTATTTAAAAAGGTCATCAATAAAAATCATTCAGTGACTTTTATTTTTTAAGTCATCAATAAAAATCATTCAGTGACTTTAATTTATAAAAGTCACCAATAAAAATCAGTCAGTGACTTTTATTTTTTAAGTCATTAATAAAAATCATTCTGTGACTTTTATTTATTAAAGTCATCAATAAAAATCATTCAATGACTTTTATTTTTTAAGTCATCAATAAAAATCAGCCAGTGACTTTTATTTTTTAAGTCATCAATAAAAATCATTCAGTGACTTTTAATAATAAGAGTCATCAGTAAAAATCATTCAATGACTTTTATTTTTAAGTCGCAACATAAAAGTAATTTTCATTAATCGCACTACTGGATTCATTAAATATCGAAATATATATATATTCCTGATCGGCTTAACAAGACCTGCCCTGACAACTCTGTTTCCTGGAAGAATCATAACTTTTGCATGCATTAATGAAAATGACTTTTATATTGCGACTTGAAAAATAAAAGTCACTGAATGATTTTTCTTGATGACTTTTATAAATAAAAGTCACTGTATGATTTTTATTGATGACTTAAAAAATTAAAGTCATTGAATGATTTTTATTGATGACTTTTATAAGTTAAAGTCACTGAATGATTTTTATTGATGACTTATAAAATAAAAATTGAATGACTTTTACTAATGACTTGGTCGGCCTCGATAGCTCAGCGGGTAGCGCGCTGGCTTCTCATACCGAGCGCCCCGGGTTCGATTCCTGGCTTGGGCTGGAAAAAACACTCATCTACTTCTGTCGCTATCCACATGAAGGGAATGAGAATTACAAGAATCGCACAAGTACGCTCTTGGCAGGCAATGGCAAAACCTCCATGAAAGAAAAACTGCCCATCGCCGTTCGGATTCGGCGTTAAACTGTAGGTCCGCTCCCCTCCCTTTCCCCATCCGTTTGAAATGTGTGGTGTATCACATGTTGAAAAAACAGTGTTGCATACGCATTTCAAACGGGTGGAATCTGTGGTATCACAACGGGCCCATTAAGAGGCCTAAGTGTGTCTCATACAGAGGCAGCCACCTCAACCTAACCTAACCTACTAATGACTTTTATAAATAAAAGTCATTGAATGATTTTTATTGATGACTAAAAAAATAAAAGTAGCCAATAATTGTAATAATTGTGGACTTATATGAAAAAAGTCAGAAATAATTGTGATTAAAAGATTTTTAAAATTTAAACAAAAAAGAATTCTTATTTTTTAATTTCTCCATAAAAATGACAATAAAAGTTTCTCCGTGCGAAAAGAAATGTATTGGTATTTTTCATTTATTTGTATGACTTTTCCTTCATAGTAAATTTTTCAAATATAGTTTTCATAAATAACTGTTAATTCCGGTTCCTGATTTTTCCTAATAATTTTATACCGTTGCAAATTTCACATTCAGAAAAAAAGAAAAACTCCCAGATTTGAAAAAGATTGAACAAAGAAGAAAATTTTGTCTGTCCACTTATCGAAATTATGAGTGTTATAAATTTTATGCTCGACAATTAATGACATATCGAAGTGGCCGTTATGGTATTTTTAGTTTGGCCGTTGTGCGGAATTGAGCTGCCAATTTTAGATTTGTCCCAAAGATACATTCGTATAATTTTTATCATCGACAATAATCCCAGCGGGCCGGAATTGTGAGCTAACAATGCATAAAACCAGGTGCTTGGACAATTTTCATCGCCCTCGGGAAGTGCGACAAAATGCCGTCATTTGAGCTTTTTTCATCTTGCAGATTTTAATTATCTCCCAGTCACCAAAGCCTCGAAAGTGGCGCGTGAGCTTTACTGCTGCCACCATATTTCGCTGAGGAATCTTGACGACTTCGGATCATTTTAATTGCTTCGTTGCCATTTAGGAAATTGCGCAGAAACAGTGGGCAGGGCGGTTGGGTGGTGACGGGCGGCGACACAGCCAGATAACGCTGAGGCGGAAAGCGCAGCAGCGTTATACTGTCGGCTGAAGCATATTAAAATTAATGGAAGCAAATTGATGGAAACGCCATTTGCAATAATTTAGCGCTGTGGTTCTTGCGCAGAAAGAAATGTCGCAGCCGCTGGATTCCGCTTCCGCAGGCGACTGCAATGCCCCCGTTGCTAATGCCGAAACAACACTTCGGTTTAAAAACAACATCTCACAGCTGCCACTCGTCCCCGCCAGTGCAAAAGCAACAGCCATCGGAATTGTACTATGCTATCAAAACGAAAGAAATTAACTATTAAACCACAGTTTCGATGACACAAAAAAGTGATGGCAATTTCCATTTTTCGCCGGAATGCGACGAGCAGAAAAACGCTCTCGAACAACGCGACACACTACGAAAAAGGCTCTGCAAAATCAAAGAACAGATGGGAAAAAATTAAAATTCAACAGGAAAAGGCAAAAAACGAAATTGGAAAATACATAAACTAAACTAAAGCACAACAGACGAGATGAAAGCGACACAGAAGGGAACAACGCCGCAACTGGAATAATAGAAATCATCAAATGGATTCTTTGTGTTCGGTGCGGATGATTTTTTAGCAAAGAAAAAGCGAAACTATACAAAAAACGCGGAGAGCAGGAGGAAAACGCCGGCCGACCCTTTCGCCCCAGCCCAGCGCGCCCGCCAACGCCAACGCTGGTGCGGCCCAACCAAGCGAGGGTAGGGCGACCGCACGCTTATCAGTCCAGTGAAATATGGCCGGGCGAATGAAATGCCAGAAATGTTTAGAAGATAAGCACACAGCAGGAAAAGAAATAAAACGGATGCCTCCGAAACGGATGTGCGAGCGAAGGATCGTATACTTGTCTGCTCTCTGACTAATGCACGGCGCGGTGAGTGCGACACCGGTCGGGCGAGTGCTCTCGGCCTGGATGTGCGGTTGCGGGGGACTGGGTTCCTCGTGGAAGCCGCTGTCGGGCCACTGGTGAATGCTTAATGCCAAACTGACCAACGATGTGTGCCACTGGATGTGTTCAGCCAAGGGTACACGGCAAAGAATTGCAGATGAAGAGGTCAATGAATTTTCTTGAATATTGAAGTTTTCGATAATTTTGATAGAATACCTCAATTATTTTATTAATGGATCGATAAAATTAAAATAACAGACGTATGTAAGTGGTACCAATGCGTTTTTGTTATGCAGCCGTAAAATTGTATAAAATTTTGAGAAGATTTTGCTGAGGAGCATGTGGACCAGCTTCAAGACCCCAATTTCTAGCGCTCATTAAGAGCGTAATTGAAGACAGAAATAGAGATTCGTTCACACAGCGTTTTAGGAATAATCCAAACTTTTCTGAGAACGTTTCAGTGTGTAGGTAAGAAGCAGTTTTTATTATAAAATAGTACGTGAAGATCCATTTATGAGTCTTAGTAATGATCCATAAGAATGAAAAATTTGTTGCGCATTTCAGCTGAATCTTGAATTTAAGCAACATTATTTCTTCGGTGCAAGTAGTAACGCGTTTAGACTAAATCTAGATATACGAGTCCAATCATTGCCAAAAGATAATTTCTAATCGTGAACTGCGATGATGAAAAGGTGATTTGATGAAAGATGCGGCAGTCAAAAGGTATTTGAAGTAGAGAGTACAGGATGATGAAAAGGTTGTCCTCCAGAGAAAGCGATAAGGTCGCAGGACCCTCACCACGCTCTCTGTTACTAAAGCTCTTCAAGTCGGTTGTAACCCTGTATCAGGTTGTTATAGCCGGTGGCGGATAAAGTTTATACGCTGCCCGATTCAAATCACCAGAGTGTCGCCCCTTTTCTTTTTTTTAAATACTTACGAAGATTAGCAAGCTCATGTGATCTGTTTAAATTAAATTTTTATACACAAACATGTGGGAATATTTATATGAATGCAACTTGAAGACAATATTTTTCTGAAATTTGGCGCCCATTTCAAACATTTTTTTCTTCAAGTACAAAATTAGTCGCTTCGCTCGCAAATTTTGCCGCCCCTCCCAATATGCCGCCATAGGCATTTGCCTCATAACCCTCGTGCTTTGACCGCCACCGGTTATAGTCTACGTCAAAAAGTTGTTAGCATCCCCTGAAAATTCTTGAATTAACCTAAAAGGATATTTAAACATTTTTGCGTAGAACTTTGAATCTATCGAGCAGGAATCTTTGAAAATTAATTGATTTATGTTCACTTAATAACAATTTTTATGATTTACATTTCATTCTGAGCACATTTTGTAAAAATGCAAATATAGAACAAAAACAAATTCACAATTCATTCCATTGGATAATTTGTTCATGCCACAAATAAGTCCAGTAAGTGGAAAGAAAGTTTTTCATTAAGTTTTGTTTGTGATTGTCGGTAAATATATTTTTAGACCCCGGTGTTATCATTAAGAAATATCTTTCAATGTTGTGACAAATTTCAAGTATTCTTTGGATTTCTGTAGGTGACCTGGATTCAGTCCAGGTCATTTTCCATTACATCCAAGTCAGACTGGGGTCACCATTTCTCTGGAACACATAAATACAATTTCCGAAAGTCACATTCAAAACCTTCTTTCTCGCCGTGCACACTTCAATTTGGCTACAATTTGCGAAAATTTGATTATTCCGTTGCTTCGTGTTTATTTAGTTTATTTTCTTTTGGCAGCGGCCATTCGACAGTGCGCTGCCGGCACTCTTTTCACACCAACGAAAGTAAGATGAATGTCCTTTCTTATCTTCGGACATTGTGGCTTCACTCGTTAACTGTCAAGCTGTGTTACTGACAAAAATTGTTGTTGCGGTTGTTGCTGCAATGCCCCAAAAGCATTCGTTTTGCCTCTTCCGCCTCGAGTTGAGTCCGTTGCCGCAGGCGGAGATCTTAGCCGCTCGCTCGCCTTTTGTCGGGCATGACGTCCGAAAGTTTAAGAACCGGGACAGCATTGCTGTCGCGCGACCACTGCCTCAGCCACTGTCAGCGACTGCCACTTTGACAGCATCTTAACTAATATCATACCCGATTTCCTGTGGTTTACGGCTTTCCACTGTCAGTGGCGCCGTGCAAGGTGTTGACTATCTGCCTGCTGACGGGGGTTGGCTTCGGTGCGGTTCGATTGCCCGGCTCCGTGGTCGAAGGTGGCCGAGCTGTCTGCGGTGACGTTGTAAATAATACCTTCCGGCGAGCGGAAAGCTTTCGCCTTGAAAGGGGATGTTATAAAAAGTGAAATACATCGAATGGTCATTATTTAAATTGATATAAATGATATTCGTATTAGAGGTTATTGTGTGTGTGTTTGTGTGTCAGTGTGTGTGTGTATGTGTGTGGCGCTGTGCGAGCTTAGTTCGGCACATGGCTGGGAGAGTGATTTGGGGATAATTGATGGCAGTGACAACGGTTTATTTGCACTTGAGATTGTTTCACTTATATAAAGATTTTCGCAGCGAAATTAATTGAATTGAGGCAAGAGACAACCAATCAGAGGACCTGCAGTAGGTGATAAGTAAATTCAACTAGTGTGAAGTTTTGAGGACATTCAACGATTTGCTTGTTTAAAGAGAGCACAAAACTTTGGGCAAAAAGTAATGTTGCTGGGGCATTATTTCGCATTCTTCGCAAACATTCCGGGCGTCTTGCAAACGTCTTAATAAAACTTCCTATTTGCCATGGCCCAAGTTCGGCTACAAAAATGGCGAATTTTAACAACTACACAGCCAAGCAAGCAGCCAGCAAATGGCGAAGAACTCGCACAGGAAGTACTATGGTTTCGCTGCTTCTGTTACTGCCGCTGCTTTTATCATAAAGGAAAATGTTCTTGCGTTCGTACTTTGCTCATAAGGAATTATTAAAGAAAAAACAATAAAAGTCAGCCGTCTGGCGGCGCAAGGCAGCAAGGCAGCACTGCAGGATGGAGAGCGAAGCAGCAGCAAAAGATGAAATTATCGCTGCCGGTTGCAACAGCACTGCGGCAGCTTTGTTGTGCCATGATCCTTCCCGTCATTATCATTAGCTGCATTTGTGTGCAGCTGCCGGCTGCTGCAATGTTTGTGCATATTTTGCGTGCGTGCGGGTGTGTGTGTGTGTGTTTCTATGCAGCCTGCTTGCAAGATATAAATTCAGACAAACATGTGAACACTAACGGAATTCACAAGCAGCACCGAGAGCCCCATGCCGAAGTTTACTAACTAAACAACAACAAAGCCGCCAGGGCGGTGGTGTGCCGCATTTTAATTGGCCGCAACAACTGAAAATTTTTAAATAGCTTTCGGGCACTTGAAAATATGCCACCTAAATGCAAAACTATTTTTTAAACTAATTATGGGTTTTTGAACACGAAAATGAAAATCGGTTTTTTTTAAGAAGCGTTTTCGAGGAATGTTCGAAAAACCAGCTTTCTTCCTCTTAATTTAGTTATGAGCACATACTCGTATCTAGAAAACGAAGCGGTCCAATGTAAAGGAAGTAATACATTATCCTTTACAACGATATACGGATTGTCCAAATCAGATAATAAATATATCTTTTCGTGTTGAGTAGCGTAATCAATAAGCAAAAAAAGTTCATAAATTTATTTTCAGTTCATAATATTTTTGTACCATAAATACATAGTTTGAAAGTGTGAGTTGCGTGTGTCCCAAACTTAGTAACTCGTCAGGGTAAGTTTTGATATAAGCGACCGAGATGCAAAATCGACAATAAACGACGAGTCCAATCGACTCTTCGACTCTGCCATGCATTGCTGAAAGGAGCAGAAAACGCCAGTAGGCTAAGGCTATACGTCTGTAAAAGTCCGGCATTCTTCGCACGCCGCCGTAAGAATCTTCAAATTGCGTTTTTCACTCTGCAAAAAGAACTTAAAAGTCATGCGGGGACACGTGCGCGTCCCCCTTCTATTTCTTTGCTACTTCTTTGTTAGTTCATATGGAAATTACATATTCTGCATTGCAGAGCGCTACGAAATTGCCGCACAGCATGACCGGAGTGGTAGGTTTCAAAATGTCTCAGTCTATCTAAAAACTAGACATGCCACAACGAACAACTACGTATATATTTTTGTAAAAGAAGTCCCCTGATATTTTCAAAGTCACACCACTGCCAAATCTTAGCAAAAAGCGGCACTCAGTTTATATTTTTGAAATGGGAAATGTTACAATAAAAAAGTTTCGAATAAAAATTAAAGGCGAATTCCAGTAGTAAGTGGAACAGTGATAAATGTAAAAAAGTAATAAACTCCGCTCGGAAGACAATGCCCCCCTTGAAAACGCACCAAAGCGTAGGAAGGAGGCAACAGCAAAGAGCAGTTCGTATTTGTCTTGGTTGTCTTACTGCGAACGGCTTGGCTGCAAGTTTCCCTGCAGCACGCGCGCTGCATACGAGATGTGCCAATGTGAGCAGCAGTTGAGTTGTTAGGCGGAGAAAGCGGGATTACGCGTGCGCTGGGAGGAGACGGATGTCTGGCAGCAGCGCAGTCACGAGTCATAAACAAGCGAATGCATTTTCAGTGCACAAAAAACACAAAAGCCGGCAACAGTGCTTCACCGTAATCGCAGCTTACGAACTTGGCTATGCACTTGCGGCCGAGACGTGTGTGGGAGTGTGTTCTATGTATACGGTTGCTTGTAATCGCGTGTGTGCGAAATTCCGGGCCAGCTGAGAAAGCTATTGCCATTTCCAGTGTACTCTGCACTTATAGCCTGTTTTCTTTATTTTCCTTTCAAGGAACAGGAGCTTTGCGCTTCAAATGCCGCCTAAAAGTATGCCTCAAAACAGTGCGAAGCCAATTGATGGAGAACCAATTGATTTTTGAATGAATTTTTTGATTTTATGGACATTTCCTTGAATATTTTTGCATACATTCGATTGGATTCAATTCTACCAAAGTCTCGTTATGTTTGCAACTCGCAACATTTGCACTAAAATCAGGAATCAGTGGAGAACCACACAGCACACGTTCCTGTTGGGCTATGGCGCGCACGTTTCTGCCTCCCTGTCCATATGTGTGTAGCGTATTGCAATGTGAATATGTGTTGCTGGAATCTACCAGCCAGCAGAAGCGCCTGGCAAGTGTTCAGACTACTCGATATTATCGTGCGGACTATGCATGAAGTTGCAACAGGGGGTGCAAGTTTCAAGCACACTTATTGCAGATTCATTACGTTTCATATTTAATATTTTTGTTTCTGTAGAGTTTACTTTTGGGCGCATATTAATGTTACACTCGATATGAACTGTTTTTGTGTGGCACTTAAAAAGCACGAGGGTGCATGTGCACGTATAAAGTTCCGTGTTACTGATAACTAATGTCCGACCGAGTGTTCGAGTTCGGTGCCACTGTTTCGGCACGGTTCGATTTCGTATCTGTAATATTTATGAGTTTATGAAAACATTTATCTGTGGTGGTTCCTATTAAACTGGAAACAAGTGACAAATAATATCTTTCTACGCCCTGTCTGGAGTTGGTAGCAAGCAAGTTTTTAGTGCCATCTATGAGTTAAATTCCGGGTACATACGAGGCCTGTTCAAAAAGTATCGCGAATTTTGAATTTCCGCGGGTTACGTATATTCGATTTTCGATTTTTGTGTGGCTTTACTCATGTCCCTCACTTATGCCGAAAAATTCGGTCATTTGTTCAGAATGTTCAGTTAATTTTTGGCAGCTGTTTTGCTTGGACGTGTTTTGGCTTTTCTTCGATTTTTGCCCAATTTCGACCAAAAACAGCGTCGCATTAACATTGCTAGGGAGCTGTTGGACTCCGTCCCGACCCAAATTTGGTCCAGAGAGTCATTACTGGTGACGAATCATGGGTTCATGGTTATGACGTGGAAAGCAAAGCTCAATCATCCCAATGGAAGTTGCCGTCCGAGCCAAGACCGAAAAAAGTGCGCCAAGTTCGGTCTAATGTAAAGGTTTTACTTACAGTTTTCTTCGAGAGCAGGGGCGTGATGCATCATAAGTTCTGGCCACAGGGTAGAACGGTCAATAAGGAATATTACTTGCACGTTATGTGCAACAAAAATTGGCTTTTGCATCATGATAACGTCCCTGCTCACACATCGTTGCTTGTGTGCGAATTTTTGGCCAAAAACAACACACGAATAATACCGCAGTCACCGTATTCCCCCAGACCTGGCCCCTGTGCCTTTTTCTTGTTCCCGAAAATAAAGAGGTCGATGAAAGCACGGCGCTACGCTTCGATTGAGGAGATAAAGACGGCATCGAAGGAGAAGCTGAACAAGATCACAAAAAATGAATTTTTGAAGTGCTTTGAGGATTGGAAAAAACGCTGGCACAAGTATATAATATCTGATGGGGATTAATTTGAAGGAGACAAAATAGATATTCATTAATAAATAAATAATTTTTTAAAAACACAAAATTCGCGATACTTTGCGAACGGACCTCGTATATTTATTCCTTCACGGATTTTTTTGCTTGACCGATCTGCAGCAACTGAAGTAGAGAATGGTTTACTATGTATAAGTATATTAAAGGGTTCAGTGAAAAAACTTGCTCAACATTAACTAAGTTCATATTTAAAA
This sequence comes from Melieria crassipennis, assembly GCA_963668005.1. Lineage (NCBI taxonomy): Eukaryota > Metazoa > Arthropoda > Insecta > Diptera > Ulidiidae > Melieria > Melieria crassipennis. The sequence continues at coordinate 29,401,747 of OY764963.1, read as the reverse complement.
GTGAAAGTTAACGAATTTTGATGACTTTACAAGCCTTGAAAAGTGGAACTCTTCAACATATGTTTGTGTTAAATTATGTAAAAATATTTGTATTTAATTTTATAATATCTAATATAGTAAAAATAAATACAAGTCTGTATATAAAAAGTCGCATAAATCATGGTCCTACTTAACTGAAGAAATGAAGTCGCACTAAAAAATTAAATGAATATGAACGGAGTAGACTTTTAAAAAATAAATAGCTTACAATTACAAAAATTACTACAATTGTATTACATTTTTACTTAACTCTCTAGAAATTCAGGTTATAAAGTTGCAAGATGCATTTTATAAATATTTAATTTGGATATACAAGGTGCAACCCAAAGTAAACAGGACTTTTATAAAATAAAGAAAACGGATGATTATTTTTGTATAATTCTTTTTATTTATTCAAAATACTCTCCTTCTGCTTCGATACAACGTTTTGCACGGTCCAAAAGCATTTGGAATGAGTGTTTTAGGTCATCGGCCGGCATCGCCTTCAGAATGTTGGTACAAGCCTTTTGGATGTCCTCAACGTCCTTATAACGGTTTCCTTTCATCGGCAAATGCAACTGACCGAATAAGTAGAAGTCACAGGGAGCCATATCAGGCGAATACGGTGAATGATTGATGGTAAAAATTCGATTTTTGGTCAAATAATCGGTCGTAACTAGGGCTCTGTGAGCCGGTGCATTATCATGCAATAAACGCCAACTTCCTTCCTCGCGATATTCTGGCCGAATACGACGAATGCGATGCACCAAACGCTTCAAAACTTCAACATAAAACAAAGCGTTAATTGTTTTTCCCGGTGGAACAAACTCTCGATGAATTATTCCCTTTGAATCGTAGAAACAAATGAGATGAGTTTTGATTTTTGACTTCTCACGGCGGGTTTTTTTCGGATTTGGCTCATCTGGGTGCTTCCATTCGGCACTTTGACGCTTTGTTTCGGGATCATATTGAAAGCACCACGTTTCGTCACCGGTTACGATGTTGAACAAGAAATTTGGATCACGTCTGGCTTCCCGAACGATGTCTTTTGCGTGCTCAATTCTCTGCGCTTTTTGGTCGTCGGTTAAAGTGTGCGGAATGAAGCGAGAACACACTTTACGGAGACCCAAATGTTCGGTTAAAATGCGATCAATTGATGTTTTGGAGATGTTCAATTCCATTTCCATCAATTCCAATGATGATTTTGGCTGCATTTTGATAAAATCACGCACAGTTTTGATGGCATCGTCAGTAATCACAAATTTCGACTGGCCGACGTGTTCGTCGTCATTCAAGTCTTCACGACCATTCTTGAATCGATTCAACCACTCATTAACACGGCCACGGGATAAACAATCATCACCATAAACTTGCTTTAACAATTTAAACGTTTCGGTAAAAGTTTTACCAAGTTTAAAACAGAACTTAATATTAGCTCTTTGTTCGATCGACATTCTCGTACCAAAGTTAAAAACATACTGTCACATTGAGCGGGATATTTCGGCGTCTACTAGACCAAATGTCATGAAATTTAGACAGTATGTGAATGAAAGATGTACCTTTCCAACGCATGTCCTCACACATAGATGGCGCCACCAGAAACGTCCCTATTGCAAAAGTCCTGTTTACTTTGGGACGCACCTTGTATAATGTTTATGGGTTGTATTAATACACAATATGCATCTACATGATATCCAACACATTCAGTAAATCCATTGATTTTGAGCATTTTTTTTACATGTCCGATTGAACTTCATGGACCGATTTCGAGTCTCGGTTTTAGTCAAAAATTCGGATATGATCCAACACTTTTGGTAAAACCGTAAATAAATCAAATTATATGCATCAAAGTAATAGTATACTTCCGGGCGCACGATGTAGTTTCTTGCGAAATTGCGTTCATTTTTCAATATCGACACTGCTGTCGCGGCCGCTGTCGCTGTGTGTGCAGTTGTCAAATTTAATGCAACATTTTTCATGCGCAACAAATTTAATTTTCATAAATTTCCTCGTCAACTTTCCCCTACCAGTTCCACAATCTTCTATCCACAAGCGCGTACAGGCGCGGATGGCTTTCTTAACGGAAATCTGATAGGATTTTCGCATTCGTTGCTTCTTGTTCGCATTTGCTGCTTCTTATATTGTCGCTATTGTTGTTGCCTTGCCCATATTTACATATATACGTATGTTTGTATGTAGATTATAAAAATTCACATTTTCACTTTATTTTTTGCCATTTTATTTATGTTGGTTTTTTATTCCAACACACGTTTACCACACTGCACATCCCACACCCCGCAGTCAATTTATTTCACAATCGAGTTTTTGAATTCAACCCTTTAAAATTTGTATTTTTTTTTTTTTGCTTTGGCAGCTGAGGGAAAGTGGGGAAAAGCTGAAGCCACAAAATATTTCATTCACGCCTCAATTCAGCTCTTTACACTGTCGTTGTTGTTTTCCTGAAGGTACGCAGAGCTGCGTACATTCTCGCTCTTACATCAAAAAGTGGGCGTGAGAGCGACAACACATCAATTTGAGTACATCGCCAAACAGGCAGCTAATGTGCGCGTTTGCGGTGTTGCCTCCCGCCCTACGCTTTTCTGAACTTTTCCAAACACAATTACTGTACACCACACGTACTGAAGCACATGCCACACTGCCTGTTCGAAAATTTCGGCTGTCTTTTTTATGTATGTATGTACTTATAATTCGTCATGTTTTCATCACATCTCCACGAAGCTCGCGTATAGGTCGTATAGAAGGGCCATCACCGACCCCAACAGAAAAAACTCTTCTCCAAGATGCTGGAAAAGCAATTAATTACGCTTACAAAACCCTTCAATATGGTCTTTCATAGTACACTGATCCTTAAAATCGTTTGATTTGGATTCAATTCTCTCTTCTCCGAGTACACCAAATCTTACCTAAATCTCCCACATGCCCAAATATCACACATGTCGATCTCCTGAGGATAGTAAGCCATATGATTTCTCAAATTCTTTTTATTAATGGTATTAGTACTATGTAGTAGTATTCAGTGGTATTTTTTTCAATACCAAGATTCAAAAGATGAAGAAGCCCTCAAGATTCTGAAGATTTTCTATATTTAAAGAGTTTTTACGGTTAGTTTTTACGGGTTAGTACGACGCGAATACGATTCTCTAAGGAATCAACTTTACTTATAGCAAAAGGTTTCTATGTATTCTCAGAAAAATATTTTGGTTTTGTCCAATCAACTATGCGAATTTTTATTGATTCTCTTAATTTGGCGAGAAATGGAAAATTCAAAATTGTCTAACTGTCCGAATACTGCGCCAGCAGACTGTGTATCGAAGATGGCGTTGATCTGTGTATTTGTGAAAGTGTGTGGATTCAATATCGAATTTGTAATGCTTCCACGCTACACTCCCTATCACTCGTGCTGGTTTCGCTGCAAAACAATATAAATAACTCATTTTGTTGCAGGTTTACAACACTGCATGCCGCATTTGTTTGCTACATGTTTTTCTTTCCTCCTACTTACATTTTACCTCGCCGGCAAGCACGCCGCCTCCCCACTTGCTTTCACTTCCCAAAGTATGCAAATTTCTCGCTTGTACTCACATGTGTGCGACTCTATGTTTATGTGTGGCTGCATATGTGTGTGTGTTGTTGAAATGTTTGAACACAAAGCGGCGCATAACTTTAAATTGGGGGATAAGTGTTTGAAAAATTGTGGTAATTTATAATGTGTATTTGCTGGCAAAACCAACCAACAATCTCAAATAGTAGCCCTCGAAAAAATTGTATTTAGTATTTTTTCATGTAAAAATGTACCTAAATTGTATACGGTTGCCAAAATTTGCACCATTCTTCAAGCAGCCAAACAAAAATAAAAGCTATCGCCGTCGAAGTCGCCCAATTGGACAGACGAGAAAGTACACATGAGTGTATGAGATGGGCGCACTCATACACACGTCTCTACGTACGAACTGATCTGTGCATGTGTACATGTGGGATTATGCCATTACCAAGTAAATTACTGCATGTAAGCAGCATTCCGAGAACAGTCAGCGAGATGATGGCCCTGGCAAAGACGATGATGGCGCGAGGACGCCGCTGCTCAAAAAGCAATGCACGAAGAGCAACAAAGAAGAACGCCGAAATTCGCATCCTTATGGCCGCACTCGCACACAAAAGAAGCTGTGTAAATGATTCGCACGGACGGCTATTTGTGATTGTCTGATTGTGCCACTGTCGGGTGCACTGACAATGGCACAAAGTCATATCGTAAAAGTTCGATTACGTTTATGGATACACCAAAACCGTCTGCATTCTGTGCTTCGCTTTAAAAAAAAAAAAATCCATATTCCGGCGACAAAAGGGACAGACACCCACAAGGGACAGCATGAAGTGGTGCGAAAACACACGGACCCACCTACAAATTTGTACATATTTAGAATGTATGTATGTGTGTGGCTACCAAACAGCACATCGTAAGGTTCGCAACCGAGATATCGTTTTATTTGCGATTTTATGGTAATTTTTCTCATTGTGTTTTATATAAATTTGTTGAATTTTATATACATACATATGTCTTGCGCAAATATCTTTAAATATGACATATAAATTATATAACAATTCTGAATTAAGGCCAAAACCGAGCATTCCACTGTAAAGCATTTTAAGCGACTTTATACACACGCGAACTGAAAGGACCTGCAAAATTTCTTAGATTGCGATTAACGCATTGGGATCTTTTCTAAAGCTAAAGATTACTCTTGCCAATAAGTGGTACTACGGTCTCGGTAGGCAATTTAGTAGTAGTAGAGACCTCTCTTGGCCGACAAAACCGACCGAGGAAGGTACTTCGCTAAATCGTCGGCCCTGTTCGTATTGGCGACGAATATCGTATACGAACCAACAACGAGCTGTATGAGCTTTTGAAAGACATGGACGTAGCACAGCGAATTCACATCCAGCGACTACGCTGGCTCGGCCATGTCTTCCGTGTGGGCGATGAAGCTCCGGTGAAAAAGGGTTCGATGCGGTAGTTGGAGGTCGACGGCGAAGAGGGAGGCCGTGTCTCCGGTGGAAGGACCAAGTTAAGGACGCCCTATCATCCTTTGGTGTGACAAACTGGAGAAGGCGCGCGCAAAGCAGAGGCATCTGGGAAGAACCCGATGGGCCGTAACCCGATAACAGGTTGTTATGGCTAGTTAGGTAAGTAAGACCTTTTCTATGGTAGAATTACCTAAAGGATAGTATAATTTCTCATTAAATATAACATTTTTCGTCTTTGTTCCAAGCGTACTCCTTCCTTAGTTACATTTTGAACATTAAACATTAATTCGTAAGTATGATTGATTGGTTGACTGTACTTATTTTCTCACGATTTGTATGTATTTGTGTATTTTATGTTGGTTTGTTTTCTTGGAAATTTTGATAAAATCAGGGGGGTTGGAGATTAAAACCCCCAAACACAAAAATTGCTGGTCTAAAATATGGTTTTGAATGATATTCGGCTCAAAAGTTGTACGCAAAACCCCCCAAAATGAAAACCTTTGTACGCCACTGAATACACCACTATATGAAATTGCTAGAATCATACCAAGAAGAAGAACTCTGCCACACTTCTGGCATCACAATGAGCCTTAGTTCACAGATCTCAATTGGCTAAAGATACTCCAGAAGCAGAAAACGAAGATTTTCTGAAAAACCTATTATTTGTATTCACTTGTACTTCTGTTTTATTCAATAACATTTGAAATTTATGTCAAAGTGCTCTCTAAGAGTAAGTAATATTTATAATCAACTGAATAAAGTTAGTGATAGCGAAAATTGCCCGAATCACTTAATTTAATGCACTACAGACTAGACAAAGAAGTTTTGCACTAAATTTATTATGGATTATAATCTTCACTACCACTCAATACATTAAGTGATATATGAATATTTTTCCTACTAATCACAAGTTGTATTTAGTACAAATTTAGTGCAAATCGCCCATGTTTGACTGCTTAATACAAATTTTGAGAAATGCTTAACAGAGCAAACCTCCATAAAACAGCAAAATGTGGATGGTTGTAGTGGCTGCCTCTGTATGAGACACACTTAGGCCTATATGACCCGTTGCGATACCACAAATTCTACCCGTTTGAAATGTGTATGCAACACTGTTTTTTCCAACAACACACATTTTAAACGGTGGGGGAAAGGGAGGGAGGGGACCTACAGTTTAACGCCGAATCCGAACGGCGATTTTTTGGCAATTTTCCTTTCACACTTGGAGGTTTTGCCATTGCCTACCAAGAGCGCAATTGTGCGATTGTAATTCTCATCTGCTTCATGTGGATAGCGATAGAAGTAGACGAGCGTTTTACCAGCCCACGCTAGGAATCGAACCTAGGGCCTCGGTATGAAAAGCCAGCGTGCTACCCGCTGGACTATCGAGGCAAAATGTGACTTTTGCCTAAAGTATTCCATCACTTTCAGACAAACAGACTCAGTTATTGCATACGGTGCGAGTTGATGTCTTCTTCAAACGCGCTCTCCAACAATTCACACTTTCCCTTAATACTTATTATTTATAAAATCAATACGTGCTGCTGTAAAAAACTGAGTTTTACAACCTTTGCGCTGTCCTGAGCGCTACATCTGCAGAGCGCTGGTCGACCAACGGTGGGAGAAAAAGTGATGTTACTTTAACATAAAATTTTTATGATTTACCGCTTTCAATTGCTTATGTACGTAGATGCCCATAAACACATATGTACATATATCTACACTGCATATGTGACACATTTGTCGTACTCATTTCGCGCCTACACTCGCCCCCATGTGACACTTGCATGTGTGATCTCCTCGTCCGCCTCGCCGCTGTCTCTCGGTTTTTAATGCGACTGTGCGCTTGTAAGAAAGAAAGAGTCGTCCATAAAAAGCACAAAGTTGCGTTGTTATCCTTCGGCTGGCTGGCGTATGCTTTCCTGCAGCGACACATGCGTTGCTTTGTTTGTTGTGCTTCGTTTTATTTCAATCTCGCACTCTGGACGCGCTGCAAAGCGCCATCAAGCAGGGCGGCATCTTTGCACACTTCCGCTTCCTCGGGCGACAAGTCACAACGCCAGCCTGCTGTGGCGCGTCCTAATGCCGTCTGGGCGGCTTGAATATTTCACAAAGGACGCGAGGACACTGCTTGCTGCTGATTCATAATAAATAACCGCCCGCCGGATAAAGCGTCAGCACTGCGAAGCGCGACGTGCGCAGGCGACGCTGCCGATTCTTATGAACAGCCGACTGCGCTCGCATCAATCTTTCGGCGTGTTTCAATATTTGCGCATAAATATTAATTCCGTGTTATCCCATGTGCCGGTGTTGCCCGGCCGGGTGCCGCTTTGTTGTCTTTGTCATTGTTGCTTGTTTGTGTTTGTTACACTTAATTTTTGCGCTTCGAATCCGGGCGCAATTTATCATTGCTTCAGTGGCTAAAAGTCACGCGCAACCAGCTCGCATTTTCATACGCAAATCGTGCGCGGCGCTCGCTAACAAAAACCTTCTCGGCACAGTCCATTGCAACTCGCGCTTCGCAACAACTCACGCGAACAATTTCGCAATTTGCCTGCCTAGTGCAGCGTTTGTAGCTTAATGTTGTTGCTGTGGAATTCACAACAGCGCCCCGTGCACTCGTCGATTTCATCTCATTTTGCACTTAATCGGTTTCCAATTGCACTGCCATTCCGTTTCGACTCGATTCGGTTCGCCGTCAGCGCTCCTCTTCACTCGCAGCGCGTTTTCCATATGATTTCATTTGGCCCCCAGCGTGCATGCCGCTTGCCTCTGACGTCCACCTACTCTCCGCGTGTTTCTTTTTGCATTTGCAATTTGCTTCTTCGTTCGTATCTTTCGCAGCTCAATCACTGCTGTTTCCATTTCGATTTCCGCTTCCGCACTGAGCCCCTTGAACTATGCTTTATAAAATATGGCATCGATTTAAACAGCGAAATGGCCCCGCTGATGTTTTTATGCGCCGGCATCGATTTGTTTCGCTTCTTGCTGCGGCGCTCCGCGTTCGCTCTTTCGCACGTCTCGCCTTACGGTGCGAGCGTTTTATGATCGGTTTTATTTGCTCGTCCCACACTGGCGGCGTGTTAATCAAATTAAGTGCATGCTAATGGTGCGCACACACTCGCCGCCGTTGCCCCCGGCTCCGGTCGCCGTGCGCTCGCCCGACTGATGAATAATAAATGGCTAATCATAAATACTGCAAAATCAGTAGAAAAGAAAACAAACATTGGAGGCGGAACAAGCACAAAGCACAGCGAAAAGTACGCAAAGCCCGAACTAAACGAAAACGAAGGCAAAACACACACCAGGAACGTGCACCGAGTGCAAAAAAAAACAGTTAAATTGGAAGGAAACAAATGGCAATTTTATACGGCATTGCATCGATATTAATGGAGCGTTTAACATCCTCGGGGACGTGCATGCCAAAGCCAATACGTCACGAATAGTGGAGCGAACGGGTATGGCTGGAAAAACATTTGTAAACAATTTTTCCAACTTCGGGCATCCTAAAAAAAGTGACGGAATCAAAAAATTAATGTTTGAAAAAATATATGTTTGCCAACAATTTCGAACTAAATAACCAGAGGTTTTTGCCAATCGAAATGCAATCTTCGGAATTCTATTTCAAGTTAGTCATTAATTATGAAAAATTATATCAATTTTAAACCTGTTACAGCAGTTGATCCGTTCGAGGTAATTTGCGGCACATGGCTACAAATCGGCGAACCAAGACGATTGAATCATTCTGGGTCTTCGGTCACACGGCCATTCACAGCAGACAAATTTTCGCTATACGTTTTTTTGAATTCTCACTACGTTGCGAATTCAAAGAATCCAACTGCACCAAAGCGATTTCTACTGTTTAATTGACTTCTAATGTTGGCAAAGATTGGCACTTGGTTAAGAGTCGATTGCACCCAGCGCAACTGACTAGACATTTGTTTTTTAATAACCACGTACGTTTTTAAAATGTGCAATGACGAAAAACTAATATATTGAAACCGTCGTCTCAAGGATATTTTGAAAAGTTCCGAATTTATTAGTTTCAATTCAACTCAATTTGTAATTGCTGCGTCACTGTCTAAAGCGAAATAAGTGCAGTTTAAAATTTAATATGCAAGCAATCCAACAGGATTTCCAAATGCCATCACGCAAATTGTTCGCCCACCGTCAGCCGCGCAAATATCGCACCCGCCACAAGCCCTCCCCTGCACAGCATCTAACCGGCTAACCCCACTGTAGATGTCGCAGTCGCAAACGCATTTGGTACAAATCGGAGCATATGTTCGCATTGTATAGTACTCTCGAGCACTTCACATTATTTTTAACGCGTTTTTGCTGGGGCCGCCCGGCCAGCAGCGCGCCGCATGCACATTTTATTGTTGTCAATTTAAGGCGGAGGAACGAAAACACACCGCTCGAAAAATAAGCAAGAAAATCCCCACAATTTGCATATGAACATGAATAGCGTCCGAGCACAGGCAGCCGGAAGTGGCTGGCGCGCTGTCTTCGACTTCCGTTTGCAATTGACAACCGGCATTAGCATTGGCAGCGGCAGCGGCTCTAGCGACGCGGCCACCAGTGCACAGCGGCGGAGCGCGCCAATTCCACCCCAGTAAATGTCTCGATAATATTTATAGCAACACTTTTTCTTAATGGCCGCGTGACATATGCGAGTATTTTGTTGAGATTTAAAAACGTCTGCGCCGATGTCGGCCGGAAATGGCGTTTCCCCCTTGGACATTCGCAATGCCGAAATTTACTGCGTCAGCGGCGTGGAGGTGTGGCCATTGTTGGCAACAACAATGCCGAAATTCCGTCTTTCAATTTCTGTTTTGCAAATTTATTGACGCATTTGGCATTTGCGCGCAACAAACAAGCGACATGTGTGCTGGGAACGCCAAACGTAATTGAAAATATTCAAATTGAAAACGAAGGCCAAATTTTATTTTATTTTTGGGGGGAGGGGCAGACGGAGCGGATTTTGTGACAACGCAAATCTATAGTAAATTCCACTCGTTGCTGTGGATCGAAGGGATAATGTGATCACTTGGAAGAAGATTAATGACCCACAGCGGAAAACAAATAAATATGTGAGTGTATGCGTCTGTGAGCTTCTCAGTCGTTGCAACATTTTAATTACCTCACCCAAAGAGCGTTACGCCCGGCATCGAAACAACAAAAATCGCCTCTGCAAGCGATGGGACTAGATGGGCATTAAAGGCTTTCACATGACTGCTTATCAGTTTATCTGTCCGGCTTGACTGTCCAAAAGTTGTGCGCATGAAAAATCTTCCGCACCAGGCCGAACTCCCAGTTGGGACTCCGCGACATTCCCCGCTCATTCATTTGCGTTCGCTCTCAGCTTACTGGCCTTTAACGTCATTTCTGTGATTTTTTTGTGAGTTGAAGTTATTGTTGTTGTTGTTGTTGCTATTGCCTGACCGACAACAGTGTTTAACCCGAATCAGCCCAGTGTTGCCATATGGCAACGCACGATAGACATATTTGTAAACGATCATAACTTACAAACGAATATAGATAACGTTACTTTGAAACACAGTCTGGACGCGGAATTGATTCTGCTTTCACTTAAAATGATTTGGGCGACAGTGCGTGTTTGTTTGTATAAAGTAGTGCAACGTAAAGTGAAGACAAAATTTGGAGTGCAAAAAAAAGGGGCATGAAAAAATAAGTACGTCTAAAATATATACTTATTATTTTGATCGCGTAATGAAATGTGTTTTTTTTTAGTGTTTGAGGAAGAGAGTAACGTCTCATAAGTGTGCTACTCTAAAAAAATACTTTTTATGGACTTTTTTTGAAGTTTTGTGTGCATGTTGCCATATGGCAACGCTGGGCGGGCTAGGGGACTGGTTTCCAGTATAATGATTTTGTTTTGTTTTCTTGTTTTTTGTTTTAATTTAAAAAAAAAATACACTGATCAACAGCAAAATGGCTTTTCTGGTTCTGACATCAGTTCTAGGGTAATTAGGGACCGCTGATATCGAATCCGCAAACCGTTTTGAAAATTTAGTTTCCGTTTTCGCAAAAAATGGGCGTGTCACTTTTTCGGATTTTCCCTGACTTTTTTCACGTTTGGGATTGTAATTTCAAAACCAATAAACCGGTTGACATGATTTTTACTTTGTGGCATTTTCAACACCTCACGGCTTCTTTTCCAATGTAATTTATTTATATAAGTTTTAAAAATCCGCGGCAATTGGACCTCAAAGTCGGAAAATATGGAATTTCAAGGCGTTTTCTTTGATGTTAAAAAACAAACACATTTTTCGTAAATCAATTATCGAGTTATGTATAACACGAAAGCGGAAACATGAAATTATACAACACAGCCAAATTTTTTGGCGTGAGTCTCATTCTCATCGAAATAATAGCAAAAATGTACTATAGTCATTTTCATAATTTCTGATACGATTTCCTTAAAAAATTAAGGGCCTCAAAATATGCTCTTTTATATATTCCATTCACTGTCTGGAATACAAGCGAAAAACAAAAAAATTTTGAATTGCTTCAAACAAAACAAAATTAAAAACTTTGCATATTTTGAGGCTCTTACTTTTTAAAGGAAAAAAATTTAAATCTGTTGAAAATGACTTTGGTACATTTTTGCTATTATTTCGATGAGAATGGGACTCACGCCAAAAAATGTGGCTGTGTTGCATTACTTGATGTTTCCGCTTTCTTGTTATACATAACTCGATAGTTGATTTACGAAAAATGTGTTTGTTTTTTAACATCAAAGAAAACGCCTTGAAATTCCATATTTTCCGACTTTGAGGTCCAATTGCCGCGGAATTTTAAAACCTATAAAAATAAATTGCATCGGAAAAGAAACCGTGCGGTGTTGATAATGCAACGAGGTGCAAATGATGTCAACCGGTTTATTGGTCTAGAAATTACAATCCCAAACGTGAAAAAAGTCAGGGAAAATCCGAAAAAGTGACACGCCCATTTTTTGCGAAAACGGAAACTAAGTTTTCAAAACGGTTTGCGGATTCGAAATCAGCGGTCCCTAATTACCCTAGAACTGATGTCAAACCCAGAAAAGCCGACCAAAAGTCGAAATTTGTTGCCCTGTGATATTTGAGATATATGAAATATACCAAGGTAAGAATCCAAAGTTGGATCCTAAATATAAGGAAAAGTTCTAAACTTGCGTAACACTTCTATGTATGATAGACAATTTTACGGAAGATGTACAAAAAGTGCCATTTGCATTTTATTTCGACAAACTCTTCACATTGCTTACTTATCTGAGCAGCCGATTCCGATGCTTCCGGACAAGTCGAGAAAATCGAATTCCTGAGAGTTATCGGATCCCCCATTAAAATGATTTACTTTCAGAACAACGAGGTTATTATCGAATTGTAAATATCAAAGAAACCGGAATTCCCTTGACTAAATGGCTGGATAACGCGGTGATGTGTCTAGCGTCGATTTGTTTCGGTGCTGAACCGAAATCAACAGCATCTCGTTACAGCAGTAAACTAAAAAAGAAAATAACAGCCCCACATCCATGCGTTGTAAGCGAGTCCAACAAATATATGGCCGGTGTTGATTGAAATGTTTCAGGAACTCGCATAGCTTTTCGGGGCAAAAAATGGTGGCTTTGCATTTTTACTTGGCTAATCGATGCGAGTATTCAGAATATCTGGCTCCTTCATCGATATGATGGTCAAAATAAAACACTAATGGAGTTCAAGCGAAATGTTGCCACTTACTATTGCAAGCTCTGCGGTAATGAGTCAAAAATCTTTAACAGACCTTCGGAGATACGATTGGATTATGTAAAAAATACTCTTCTCTACGACAGAATCGATCACCTTGTTATTCTAATAGAAAAGAAGAAGCGGTGTTCAGGAGATATATGCAAGTCTATTGTACGTAAAGCTTGTAGTAAATGCGATGTAGGACTCTGTTTGCCATGCTTCAAGCCATATCATACATATCATACAAAACTTTAAAAAATATTTATCTACGTTATCTCAACACAAATGTAAAAGACGATTTCCTTATTTTTCTATTTCGAATAAACACCAAGAAATAATTTTTTTGTTTTTTCAAAGGCTAAAAGCGGCAGCCGCCGTGGCTCAGTTGGTTAGTGCGTTGGACCTCGAGTCGAAGGCAGCGACCCAGGTTCAAATACTGCCTGTAATAACACCTAAAAAAATAACGGGAAAACTCGTTTTCTCTTTCGGTGGCTGTCCTCTCAGCTGGAAATGGCAAACCTCTGAGAGTAAAAATTGCTTATGAAAGAGCTCCCAACCTGCCGTTCGGAACCGGCATAAAACTGTAGGTCCCTTCCACCCGCGTACAAATTCACACGCACAACACGGGTGGTTGCGGGAAGCTAGGCCTTAGTCTCGCGTAAGCGGGCTGTCGTGCCAGTCAATTATTATTATTAAAATTAATTATTAAAAGCGGTTTTGCTTATATATGTAAACCAGTCCCCCCGCCCAGCGTTACCATATGGCAAAAGGACATTCCGAGCGTCCTGTGGGCAGGATTAAAAAACGAATGATGCAGTTTTTTTATTTTGCATATTAAGAGTATGCTCCTAAAAAATCCTTTTGAAATTCGAAAAAAAATTTACGTGGGCTAATTCGGGTTAAGGCGTTTGTCAGCGCTCTGCATGAGTTATGGCAGTGTTCGCAGTTAACCCTACACACCGACGAAGACTTTTGGTCATCTTTAGCATCTAACCAGCAATTCAAGAAATACTCTAACCATTTGTAAAGTCATATTGAACATATGGTACAATTACAGATTCACTTTGTAGCGCTCGAAATTTTAAATTCGATATAATCCAATGTAAGTAGTAGTGTATGTATATGCGATATATATAATTAGCACGCCAGTCCGATAGCAAGACTAAGGCCCAGTTGGCCCCCTGTCCACAAGAACTCATTGTCTTAGCGTTTCCTAAGGCTAGGCGTCTGGTCCTGGAATGTTCATGACAATGAAACTGCAATATGTTCTTTCTTCTGTTCTGTTGCAAGTTCTACATCTTATCCTGTAAAATATTTATGATTGCCATGTGTCGAGACCCTACACAGTCAGCATTAAGAACGCGTAACAAGTCGCGTTCTGGTTGTAACTGTCGCTTGAGTAAGCCGCCAGAAAGGACACCATCGAAAAGTACGCTGATTGATCAGTTGCGCAGAATGAACATAGTTTCCTTTACTCAGAGAACATCGACGACATCTCAAATAATAAATGGCTTAGTACTATTTATTGGCCCTGGATCGTTCGAATTTTAAGTAGGACTACGTTCTATGGAATCACAATGGGCCAATGGCCTATGTGTACCTTTATGTCTTATCTCTCGGAAGACAGGTTCCTCTACCTACCTACCTGATCCTTTTTACTAACAGAAATTGCATCTAAAGATACACCTGATCGATTTGTTCGAAACGTATTGTTACGTCGAATTCATGTGCCTTTCCGTGTACCCGCTACGACCCAACTGCGATGGAACTAGCTTAGCTAGTGGGACAACTCCAATTTTTCTGGATTTTGGTTTTAAGAAACTATGACCAATTTGCCATATTTTGTCATTGGCGTGTTTTAACCCCCGCTTGAATTAAGCTTATTTAAACTGTTTACGAGCAATCGAAGGTTAAACTGACCTCCGAAAAATATGTTCACTACGCAGTCTCAGACATATACATTGTTCACAAAATCCGCCAACAACAAAGTAGATCAAATAAAAACTCTTCCATGACTTATATTGCCGCGCCATAACTTGTGCACCACAAGAAACTGCAAAAAATATTAGCCGCCAGCAGCTGCTGCCGCCACCGCTGCATCCGCTGATGAGTTTCAATTCTCCTGACACACTTCGGTTTATCACTGCTGGCGCGCAGCAACGCTAAGTGGACTTTTATTTCTTTATTTTTTGTGTGTGCGCCGCTGGGCCGTTAAGGATAATAGACAAATTTGGCTTTCTGATGCTTTTTCGACGACTTCAGCGCGTCATTTCCTCGAGGAAAACAATTTGGATTAGTTGCGCCGTGATGGAGTTTTTCTGCGCTAGCCCGCTTGTTCTCAGTGAGAGAAGTGGTGCGAGGGTGGTTATTGGTGGCTGTTTGAGTTGAAGCGGGGGCGGTTAGCCTGATGACTGACGAGTGTGTTTAATAACGGGTTCATAATGGAAACGCATTAATTCTCGTTGGGTACTTCGTCTTGCGGCGAGGCGTGCTCGTGAAAGTGGGAGGGACGAGAGCAAAACGCGGCGTGTAAAACAATAACTGTGCGTGATGCGGTGGCGGCTTTATTTTGTGTTTTCTCGTTGACTCCGAATTGACTGCGAAGAAATGACACTCGTGGCAGCCCGTCAAGTACCTGAAAGTGCGCCGTAACGAGCGTAACCAAAACGACGATAGCTTAAGTCCTCCTCTCCTTCTCTGCCTCGCATTCATTTGCATTTGCGTGTTGTGTATGTTTACTGAAGTTTAAAGTTGCAATTAAGCCAAATTCAATGCCGAGTTTTGCGATGTGCGCGTCGCAAATGCTTGTTCCACTTGCCGATGTGGTTAAAATCAAGGCTCGAAATATTTAAGCGGATACAACAGCCCATCACATATTTCTTTAAAATCCGTCGTTGCGATATTCGCAACGCACTTCATAGCACCTTCGAGTGTACGGAATGCACCGGCACGTGCGTGCAAGCTGACAGAAGTGCGCTCTTCTTCGCGCCTGGCCGGAGCTCAACGATTCCGCGACCTGCACCGCTTCGTATTCGTCGGGGTCTCTTCACCCGTTTGCATCTGCGAGCACGTGAACACCAGCAATGCCTTTGTGGCCCGCACTTAGCTTACCGACTTGCTTTAAGCTGTATGCAAATGTTGTCATTGACTTCAGCGTAAATGTTTTCAAATAAACTGGAAATTATTTTTAATTGCTCCAATACTTTACTAAAGGTACGAACTCTGTACATACTCCATCGTCATAGGTGTTTTCAGCGTCGAAGGCATCAGGACCATGCCTTTCGGTGGGAAAAGTATGTGACCAAGTTCCTCCTCCACACTCTCGAATTCTCCGCTGGAGTACGAGCACAGGAGGCCGTCTACGGCTTTAAAGCAAATCATTCAGACACAATGGGAATGGGTTGGAACATATGACGCTCCTTGTCCGTTTACTCCCACCTTCGTTGCTACTCTTCTCTTTGACCCTAATTCAATTGTTTGTCTTTTCCAAACTCGTACAGTCACTGTAACTCCAACAAACACAAATCAATGGATTCACGAAAGGGCGTTTTGGTCTTTAGTGACATTCCCCGCGTACTGCACTACGCCCTCCTACGTTCTGCTATCTTGTTGCTAAAGTCCAATACTCAGGATAGATGTGTGAGCATAGTTATGGTTCTAGATTCTAAGTAAACAGACAGGTGAAGACAATTCGAGGAGAAACCAAACAATAGCACGGGTTGAACATTTGCAACCTTTAACATGCCGGCAATATATCAGATGTATAAGACAATTAGAAAAGGTTGCGTAACTCTACACCGTCTCAGAGCTTGCAGTACTTCTTCCTAATTCCCAGATTTTGACGCATTTTTGACGTCAAACGTGACACACGCGCAGTACTTTTTCGAACAATCAATCATCAATCAATCTGCTTTTGAACTCAGATTCAATTATTGCACACTTAAGGCTATTCTCAGCTCCAGAAATCCTTAATGAATACCAATTATTATTGCTTACTTCAAATTTAACTTCCCACTGTTCAAAGCAATGAACTCCTCAAGAAGATATCAAATTGAAACCATTACAGGGATTAAAATTTCGGTTTGAATGAATGAAACAAAATCATATGTAATGTGCTCATTTTAGATGTAAAAACAACTAAGTTTGATACCTTTTCAATATTTAGCAGGATTCAGCTTAAATGCGAATCTTTAATTTTTTATGGAGAGGAAACTGGGTTCGACGATTTTAAAACTGTGGCATCAAGTAGGCTTTGTACCTATCTAATAATTTAAATTAATAATTGACTGGCACGACAGCCCGCTTACGCGAGACTAAGGCCTAGCTTCCCGCAACCACCCGTGTTGTGCGTGTGAATTTGCACACGGGTGGAGGGACCTACAGTTTTATGCCGGTTTTTGTACCTATCTAGTCTATCCTTTTTTAACCCTAATTCCCAGAATTTTAAACGTAACGTGAACCCAGAAGTGAGACTTTCAGGCTCATATGAGCAAACTTTTCCCAATCCAATTACTACTTAAAGATGATTTTATTTAAGTTATATATTTTTAGTACAGAACTTGTGAATACAGGGTCCACTGGTAAACAATTGCTACTGTAAAAGCATAATTAATTAATCCAGATATTCACATCTTTGTCAAATTTGGGTGGAAGTGGAATGGAGATTTGTTTAGTTTATTGTAAACATGTTCGTGCGTTTTGGAGATGTGTGGTGGACAAATATGAACCGACTTTGTTTACGTGTACCAGAATTTGGCGCCTGCGAACTGACTTTTTGCAGTAATACAGCATCAATTGTTGTCTGAGTTATCGCTCGTAGATATTCGTGGCTATACAAAAAAATCCCCAGTTATCGCACAAACAACTATCTTTTGCTATATATACCCTCATTCCAGTAAAGACGTGTTTTTAGCCATATGACATATGTCGCAATGCCAGCAGCATCAATCAAATGTATAAAGAAAGCTAGAGGCCATTCATTAGGTTTGCGTTTTTTAATGTACCCATCATACACATTTTGTTTTTCTGAGTGTACGAACCCCGCATATAATAAACTATCACCTAACTCCTTACTGGTGAACTAGCTGGACATTATTACATTTGTGTTTGTAAGTCTCAAACAGTTTTTCAACACCTTTTTCGCCGGACCCACAGCTCCTTGATTACCGTATTTGCATGTGTATGGCATTTCAGGACTTCGCACTTCCATATTCTGATTACATATTTATCGGGATTGGAAGACATAAACTGTATGAACTAACATCAACTTCGACAAGGCATAAATTCTTCATATTATGTCGTAGATTGCAGTATTTTTGAAATTTTGAATTGACTTCATTCCATGTCGACTAGATGAGTGCTAGGCTCAAAAACTTTGAACTTGATACGATAAAAATGCACCTAAACATGAAAAATATAAATATTCTTCCATATGGTGGACAAAAAGTCAAGGAATTCTGAGTAAATTTGAGTTTTTGTTCAAATGAGCTTCTGAGGCTCACTTCTGGGTTTACGTTGCATTTATAAAAAATTGTTTCAAAAAAGTAGAAAAACTGTCTAAAAAGTCAAATTAATAAATGAAATATAATTCTAACATTCCATTAGAGGATTACATACAAAAATTGGAATCGAAAATCTTTTGGTATAGGATTTATCACCATTTAAAATCTTTAGTGAGAGTGAGAGGCTCACTTCTGGGAATTAGGGTTAATTATTTTAGCGGTAATATTTAAACAATAATCCAATCTGATTAGACTACCAGTGGCTTGCAAATCGGCACCCAATACCGCTTTCAACTCAAAAGTATCCATTACATTGCTTTCTACATTCTTGCTGAAAACTTTTTCGGCACATCTTCGGTCTCACCCTCAACTTGACCTGTATTTACCTACATACATCAAAAGTATCTGCAGTAGCACAACGCTGCTAAGCATTTTTTGATTGCTGATATCCCCTATTTGTCGTTAGCTTCCTCCGAACTTGAGCGCTATTTGCTGTGACCAGCTTTTGGCCAGCTGAAGAAACGGATGTGAAACTTAAACGGCCGAAAGGGCTAAAACACCAAAAGTGCCACTTAGCGCAACCACAACAAATGGTCGAGCGCCGGTTGAAAAAAGCGCAAAAGACAAATAAAATTGCTGCCTTGCACAATAAAAATGCAGCCATTCCCAGGCGCTGTTTGTCTTACTCTTGTGCTTCCCGCAAATGCGGCCTTTGAAGCTGGCGCAGCAGCCCCCGCCGAAAGCGGACATGTGTGTGTGGGTGGCACAGGCGCAGGCGCAGGCGGGCGAAAGCGGCCGCGCCGGCCTTGCACGTACAAAAGTTGCAAAAAAGAAAGAAAAGCATCTCGAGCGTCGCCGAAACACTCAGCCGCACCCTTTCGGCACCCTGCTGCCACAGCGTTTCAGCCTTTTTACAACATAAACAAACGAGCACAGCAAACCGAACAGTCAGCCAAACAAACAAACAAACGAGCGAGCGAGCGAAATAGTAGTAAACACTGAAAAGTTTCGCTACTAAATCGTCACAGTTGCTTAACGTTGTGTTGCTGTGTTCGTGTTTTGTTTTTACTGCGCTGCTTTTTACGTAGGACGACAGCAACGACGTGTGGGGTGGGGCGCGAGGAGAGCGCTGCCGCTTTTTAGTCGGACGATTTTCTTTCCCAATGCAAACACCGGAAATCGAGTGGTACTTGTGGCTTTGTTCGAGCGCGCCTGTAGTGGCAGAGGCTTTTAGAAAAAACTTGAAAGCCTGCGAACGGCCACAAATGGCTGAAGCCGCAACGACGAATGGAACGGAGCGCCCGCTGAAGGTTAATAGTGGATACAAAAGGCACACAGAGACAGGTGAGAGCGTTTTAGTCGGCCTTCGGGCACTTTCTTATGCGCTGCAGTCGCATCGATGCTACGCCCTTCTCATTTGTATTCTTAACGGATTGAAAATATAAATATATTTTTCTCTCAAAACGAAGACCTGCAGAAATACGGTGCAATGTTTTTTCGCCGATCACAACTTCCTTTAAGTGCTACACGCTTTAAAGTACATAAATGTGCTCAACATCCCTAATGTAGAGTACAACGAAAAATATGAAAACCGCTGTTCGAATTAATAAGAAAATCCACCAAAAAGAAAAATTGCGAGAAGAAAGTAATCCAAGAGATGCGCCAGAAATACTGGTTATTGAATTTTATACTTTGGACAGGCCTTGCAATAATTAGTTCACTGCCGCCATGGCTCAGTTGGTTAGTGCGTTGGACCGCGAGTCGGAGGCAGCGACCCAGGTTCAAATACTGCCTATAATAACACCTAAAAAAATAACGGGAAAAGTCGTTTTCTCTTTCGGTGGCTGTCCTCTCAGCTGGAAATGGCAAACCTCTGAGAGTAAAAATTGCTTATGAAAGAGCTCCCACCTGCCGTTCGAAACCGGCATAAAACTGTAGGTCCCTTCCACCCGCGTACAAATTCACACGCACAACACGGGTGGTTGCGGGAAGCTAGGCCTTAGTCTCGCGTAAGCGGGCTGTCGTGCCAGTCAATTATTAATTATTATATCCAGACACGACTGTAGTTGGAATATTTACAAAACCCATCGTAAATAATACGTGTGCACATTAAAAATTAAATAAAATCAAAATAAGTTTTTAGCATGAAAAGGGAACATAAATGAAAGTTAAAGCCTGGTAATCGGACACAAAACACAATTAATCGCATTAGTAATTTTAGCATCGTGAAGATTTTACTTGAGATCGATAAACTCAGAAACATCTATTCTGAATGTGACAAATCAAAATTCTTTAGAAAGAAATTCATAACGCTTTCCACGTGTGGCACACATTTGCCATACTTTGAACAGTATCTTGCATCCCGTTCTGTACATATATACTGGTGTTTGTTTTTATCTGAACTCGTTCAAGTTCATCAAGGGTTGTGTATTTTAATATCACATAATCGCCCGTGAAACTAGTACGTGATCACGCATTGATTTCACTTAATTGCATTAAAGTGTCGCTTAGCTATCGCCAGAGTCATCTGTGAAATAAATACAACAGCAATTATTCATATTCAGTTCTGTCAGCTGGTTTGGTTCTCGCACGCGTATATAGTCGTGTGATATCAAGTGACTTCTAAGTACATTTTCCCCAACAAAAACACAACATTTATAGTCAATCACTTTTCAGTTTGTTCGGAACCAGCGTTGTAGGAAGTTCGGCCGCCGTCAAGGAGTGTGGAGCTAAGTGCAGTTTTAAAATTAATTAATAGCGTGTTAAGCCATATAAGTGCAAATATATTAAATACTTTCTTGCTAATTGGTTTTTACTATCAATATTCATTTAAATGTGACATGCAAATATTTTAAAGGTACAAAATATTTTATTAAACACATCATTTTCACTTTTTACAATATAATTTCGATGATGATGCAATTTGTTTTGTATAATAATTAAACTACAATTGTTCACTGCTATACCGTTGTAACTGTTTTTTAGTGTAAATATTTTAATAATACTTAACTACACAAGCCAAAGTCTAAAAATTGGATTACAACTTTCAATCAAAAGTACACTTACAATGATTTTCAATCTATTTTGAGACTTTTTCTTGGAATTATTTTAATATTTCGTAATATTTAAGGGAAGTTTGTATGTTTAACTATTATTTCTTAGTATTTTGTTTTTACACCAACAAAAGCAAAAAATAATAATGACTTGGCTTTTGAATACATTTGCATTGACGTCTGCATTCACATTCGCTTCTGCACCGAATCCGAATCCGTTGTTTAAAATATTCGATTCCATAATCGCTAAATGGCTTTCGCCACATATTTACATATTCACTACAAAGCTGATCATTATTTAATGTGATGATTGCCGCATATAAGGATTTCTCACCAACATGGCAATTAAACAACATTAACAATATTTGTAGTTGTATTTTTTTACATAGCCAAGATGATAAATTTCAGTGTTTCAAACTGATTTCATCAAAAAACTGTACTCGTATCTCGAAAAGTGTCTCGACTGAAATGTAGCTGTTTTAGAATATTCCTTTTAAAGAAAGCTTCGACTTACCCAAAACTGTGCCCTCCACTCACTGATGGACAATAATTCGTTGGAGTTATACGTCGGATCATTGCATACTTGCGGCCATGATTGATGCAAAGCCTTTTTGCAGCGCTTCTCAGGGCTTCTCGCTTGTATCAAGATGAATGTTTTATACATAACTATGTGTGCGTTGCTGTTTTTGTATGCAATATATTGAAAATATTGTGTTTTTTCCTCTGTGGATGCTTCCCGGAATGCATTTAATTACACTTTTGTTGCGGGGTAAGCCGCGTACGCACTCGGTCGCGCCCATTACAACAATTGACTTGTATGCGGCACGCAATGCGCTCGTATGCGGCGCTCGCTCGCTCTCGCTTTTTGCAGGATTAATTGCATGTCCTTGAGCTGCTCTGTGCCACGTTGTGCGCGAATGCTGGCCGCTCCCCACGCTCGGCCAGGCGCCCACTCTCCGCCCCAATTAAAGCGCATTTTAAAAGCGCATTGGTCGAGTTCGATCTGTGCATAATGGCGCACTCCAACCGCCAATTCCGCGCCGCCGTCCATGAAACGTCAACATCAAAGGCCGTCCGTCGGCGTGTGCTTGTGTTCGGTCTTTTAAACTGGATTACAATTTCATTTAAATTTGCATTTAAATAAGCTCGACGGCAAACGAAACGCTCCCTCAAACCGGACAGCATCCAAAAAGAATAATAATGCAGCCCGACGAAAGAGTGCAACGTGCGCGGCGCACACACACGGCAGCTGCTGCCCTCGTAGGCACACACACACAGGAACACAACAACATCGTGCGGCGTGAAAGTGTTTCAAAAGTGCTTCGGCAGTGCTTTTCATATCTTTTTGCTTCGGCCCATTACGGCCAAATGAGCGCATTGTGCCTTTGGTGGCAATAATAACGGCTTTATTAACTCGTCATTGATACGCGCACTGGCGAGGGACAGCCATAGCCACAGCAGATCGAAAGCGAGCGAGAGGGATATAAGGATTAAAGTTTATGCGTTGGCTAGCTGACGGCGATCGCAATGTGCCAGCGCTCCTACATAACCACACACACGCACAAGCAGTAAATACTTATTATGCGCTGCAATTAAATCGTCCGTGCGCGCCCAGTTTCGCTTAATGTTTGGTGTTAATTAAATTGCGGAGCTCAAATATTGTGCAGCAGATTGGCGGAAAATATGGCAGCCCCATCAAGACCGCATCTTTGTTTCAAAGAGCATTTACAATAACGCATACTTAACGAGTGCAGTAAACAACGGCTGAATGCATGTAATGCCAGAGCCTCTTAATCGAGGGCTGGTTTATTTTCCAAGTCAAGTGCTTGAAGATACAAGGAATTACAAGTTAATGCTGGTGCCGCCACTTAATGGTTGTTGCAACAATTAGTGCTGAGCACTGAAAGCCGATTTACACTCCGTCGAAATGGGAAATGGGTTCCATACAAAGTTTAGATGGGATCCAGGTCCTGACTTAGGTCTTTTAATTATGCGTTTCTCAAACTTTTTCTCGTGTACGATACATGTGCAATGTGGATCAGTTTTGGAAGTCTCACGTATTACATACTAGTGGTATCGTACCATATTTAGAGAACCGCTGCTCTCAGTCTTAGAGCTATTAGTCGTCTTCGTGAATATTTAGAGGGGGAAGATAAAACGTAGAAAAAGTAGTGCTTAATAGTTATCCGAATGAGATGAATACGAATGATGTATCAACATATATACATATACTAGCTGGGCCCCGCGGCTTCGCACGCAAGCTATCTTTTTCCTCCGATATAAATTCTGAACCCATTGTTGACCCGGTCAGATTTTTATTTAAAAATAAACATATGTATATTATCTTTGATGTCAAGTGTTTCCAAAAATTTTGAAGTCAAAAGGCCCTTTACATCATGAGTTTTCACATTTACTCTAAACAAATTCTTAACCCTTAGTTTTCTAGATTTCGATTTTGAAAATAATTAGAAACTCGTGTCCAATTTTTTTATTTCAAGTATTTTTAAAATTTTTTAAGTCAATAGGCCTATCGGTTCAAGTTTTTTTTGAGTCTTCCCGTAAACAAATCTTAATACATTGTTGGTTCAGTTAAATTTTGATTCTCAAAAAATTATAAAATACGGGTCGAATTATTTTTGATCTACATTATTTGCAGAAGTTCGAAATCAATATGTCTATTAAATCACGTTTCTTCATACAACACCTTAATACATGTTTTGCCCCCTTTAGACCCCGAATTTCAAAAAATACCGTCTTAGCGGAGGTTCATTCTTCAAGAAGTACCCATAGTTCATTTTGATGAGTCAATCAATCAATCAGTCAGTCAAGACAAAGAATTTATGTATATAAAAAAGCAGGCGGTACCACGCCCCCTTGTCCAATGCTCACAACTTCCTTTTAGTCGAATTGTGCTACTAAGTGGAAAGTTCGTACCAAGTTTTACTGATGTGTGTGTGTATTTACTGCGTAACTGTTAGGTTATAAAAAATGTGCCACGCCCCTTGTCCAACGCCGATCAAATCTCACCAGTAGAATGACACATCTATGAGACGACGGTACACCAACTTTCAATGCTGTGCGGCTTACAACTCCGAAGCTATTCCATATAAAATATTTGAGTTGTATGCGCGGTGCCACGCCCCTTTGGTAAATACCCGCCCTATTCCCTCTGTGGAAAGATATGACTAAACGGTAAATACGTACTAAGTTTCATTGATGGGCGACTAACAGTTCGAAAATTATGCGGATAGTTTGTGCCCAGCAAATGTGCCACGCCCCTTGTCCAACGTCCATTAAATTTTAACAGTAGAATTACACTTCTATGGGAGGATGCCAAACCAAATTTCAATGCTGTGCGGCTTACAATTCCGAAGCTATTCCATATAAAAGATTTGAGTTGTATGGGCGGAGCCACGCCCTCTTGTTAAATACCTGCCCCATTCCCTCTGTCCAAAGATATGACTAAATGGTAGGTTCATACCAAGTTTCATTGATGTACGACTTAGAGTTCTGCTGAAATATTGGATCATAAAATATGTGCCACGCCCCTTGTTCAACGCCCATAAAATTTAAACAGTAGAATGATACGTCTATAAAACGACGGTGCACCAAATTTCAATGCTGTGCGACTTACAATTCCGAAGCTATTCCACTTAAAAGATTTGAGTTGTATGGGCGGTGCCACACCCCCTTGTCCAATACCCACCCCATGCCCTCGGTCGAAGGACATGATTAAATAGAAAGTTTGTACAAAATTTAATTGATGTGTGACTTATGGTTCCAAATTATTGTCTAAAAATGTATTCTTGTGGTGCCACGCCCCTTTTCCCGACATTTCTTTTTTTATAAACCTTCACGTAAACATTTTGAACAAACCCGCCGAAGGAAGTATTCAAGTTGGTCCAGTCGTTTTCGAGTTTTAAGCGGCCGAACGAACCACGTTTCATTTTTATATATATAGATATATACCCAGGCCCGGATTTACCATACAGGCATTGTAGGCAGTCGCCTAGAGCGGCAAGAATTGAGGGGCGGCAAATTTTAGCGGAAACTTTGAGAACTTGTTCAATTCGTGGGAACCAACATTCTAAGCAGTCCGGTCCAACATTCTAAGTGTAAAATGCCTGAATTGAGAAAACAATTTATACAAGCAACGAAATAAACATACAGAATGCGCAAGCAAAAAAAAAAAAAACAATCGATTTATACAAGCACAGAAAATAAACATACAGAATGCACAAGCAAAAAAAAAACAAAAAACAACTATTCGTACCAAACTAATTCCACCATTCAAGAAATTTTAATAGGGGGGGCGGTAATTTTAGCAACTGCCTAGGGGCGGCAAATTTCTAAATCCGGGCCTGTATATACCTAATTATTTTACCCAGTCAAGCTCAGATATTTGCTTTGTTAAAAACGTTTCCTGGATTTCTCGCGAATGACAAAATATGAGCATTTTGTTATTAACTAAGCCAATTTCTCATCTGGTAACCTTTTAAGGGGTTCTTGAAGGTAAATCAAACGAAATCATTTTAAAACTAGCAAGTCGGTCTGGTCGGTGACAGTCGGAAAATCCGTGAATCACAAAATAAGTGCAAAATGCAAATTAGTGCAAAATGTTTATATGTTTTTAAATGTGTCGGAACTTCATACTGTGCATGGTTTGATGGGATAATATGTGAGCTAAAATTGGTAAGATGAGGTGAGAGTAGTTGGTCTTGCATTAAATTCAAAGATTAAACATTTCTCTTATTTAAAGCTTTTCAGTTTTCATAGTAGAAACTACCAAATTGATATCCTATCAAACTGGTTTGTGTGAAAGGTGCCCTTTGGTGTTAAGTTTTGCAATATTCATTGATTTTGTATTTTCTGCACTAAAGAATGTTGGAATTGCTTAAATGATTCTGTTTCCTAAGTCAATAAACTACAACGCATTACATTTTGTTGTGTAAAAAGTCTAAGTATTTCCTATGGGATCTCCTTAGGCATAATAATAATTGACTGGCACGACATCCCGCTTACGCGAGACTAAGGCCTAGCTTCCCGCAACCACCCGTGTTGTGCGTGTGAATTTGTACGCGGGTTGAAGGGACCTACAGTTTTATGCCGGTTCCGAACGGCAAGTTGGGAGCTTTTTCATAAGCAATTTTTACTCTCAGAGGTTTGCCATTTCCAGCTGCTTAGGCATAAGCAATCCTTATTACCTATTTCTAGGTAAAAGGTGTGTTCAAGAAAAATGTTTGAATGGGGAAACGTTGCACATTGTCCACTAGGAACATTGGGGCGTTCGACAATAAGTTCATTTCATAAAAACGTTCATTTTGTAAGCTCGTTAAGGGTTGTCGAGAAAATATATTTGGAAACATAAATTATTGGAGGCCGGTCCTTCATTTCATCCTTCTAAGTGCAACTTTTGTGCAATTCGGGAGTGTTTTGCTTACATTTCTGGTATTGCGACGCCTGAAAACGAGAAGTTAAAAAGCAGAGTGAACTGTCATAGGCTTTAATATGGTTAGGAGCTTCTGAGTTCTACACTCATGTACAGTTCGAATGTCCCAAGTTAAAACAAATTGTCTGGATTGTCTGAGTAGTACGGACATGGTTCGAATGGTCTAACGGACTAACTAGAGTAGGTATCTAAGCATTCGGCGACTATTCACATAGTTGTATATTAATGGTCCGAATACTTAGATGCTCTAACAAAATTCTCATTATCACTTTTTGCGAATACTTGAGGCAGTCGTTTTATAATGTTTTGTGCTTGAAGTTTCCTTTCAGAACAACGGTTCCGAACGCAATTTAGCGTAAAATTAGAGGCGTCGAAGTGAACAAAGGCAGCTACGTCTATCGTGTATTCCGCTTTGCAAACGCTTCTTTCGCCTCCAGGCAGCGCTTAACAAAAACACAAACACAGAGCAGCCCGTTTTGCTGAATTGTGCAACAACACACTGAGGCACAGGTCTTGCACCGACATGATACGCTCGCGCAACATCCACAGCGACAACAATGTCACCGAGCGACGGAACGAGTTGCAGCAGCGCTCCGCTCAATCAAGCGAGGAGTCCGCAACATCCGGTTCGCTGACGGCGTCCACCGCCTCACTGCTGGATCACCAACAGCACGAACCCTTATCGCCGAACATGGGGCGGCCAATAGCCGCAATGACAGCGGCGTCAATGGCAGCGCATCCACAGCGTCAATTGTACCGCACAGAGCAATTGTACCCAACAGCCGCGTATCAGCCGCGGCACACTCATTATGCGGCCCCGTACGCCGCACAAAAGCGAAAATATTTAAAACTACAGTTCCCGGGCGCAGCAATGGTGGCCGTCGCTCACGAAGACGGCACTGACGCCGTCAGGCGACCACCGCGCGATAGCAGCGCCCTGCAAACAGCGCGACCGGGTGAGCGCGACGTGGAGAATGAGCAGGGCCAACTATTGTGGACAAAAATGCAGCAGAGTGTGCGACGCATTCGCCGCCCCCGCCAATGGCTGCGTAGGCTGCGGCGAGGGAACGACGCCACTGCCTCCGCCGCGCACACTAAAGCGGGTGTTGTGGACAAAGGAAAGGCGTTCATTATCGAGTTTCTGCAGGGCTCTTCAATACACGGCTTTATCTATTTGGCCAAAGTTGGCCTGAGCATCGTGGAGCGGTGAGTATGTTGACGCAACCAATTCGTAGCCGCCGGCTCCGCGAGTTCCGCAGCGGGCGAAACGACACCCAACCATTGTCGGTTCGGTGAAAAACCTGCCCTCGGGAGGTGTGCACAGAAAGGTGGGGCTTACTGTTATACCGCGGGGTGGCATGGGTTCAGGACTACGTCAGTCACACTGACGCAGCTCAATACGCAATGAAATACACAAAGAATGCGTTGATAGGCATTCGGGAGTGAGTTTAGAGATTCGGTAGTGAAATCCGCCGTTAATGCGTAGATTGTTAGACGTTTTTAATTAAAATGAAATTAAAATCAGATATTAGCACAACAGGTTTTTGTAAAAACATCGGGATAAGCTTTTTAATTGCAGTTAAATAGAAATTGGAGAGAGTACAGAAAAGCAAACAAGCAGTGAATCTATCGCACACATCTGCTCTGCTCAACTCACTCATTTGCTCACTAATTCCACATTTTTTGCATTGTATGCCCAAAAAACAAAAATTAAGCAAAGTGCTTATTGAAATTTCTATCTGCAGAGCAGAGCAGAGTTGCCAGATTAAAGTTATTGTCGCCATTTGAACGAAAACCGTCACTAGAAATGTGTATTATAAATATACAAATATTATGTCACAATAAATCACAACAAAAATAACACTACTACCGTCGAAAATGTTAGCTTGTTTTAGTGTTTTCTGCAATTAGAAACCTTTTCTTACACAGTGCAACACTAAAAAAAGGGACAAGGTCTAACATGTCTCATTCGATAGAGGACCTTAGTAAATGAAAAAGTGTCAAAGGATTTTTTCCGGAATGTTCGAGTTTTTTTAAATGCAGTTTAAAGATGGCGGCTTAGTGCCCCTTACTGAAACTTTTAAAACATCATATCTTTTGACCCAAATGTCAGAAAGGATAATTTTTTCGTCAAATGAAAGCCAGTAATATGAAGTTGAAGAAACAATATCCTTTTTTGAAAAATTTTATGAAAAAGGATATGAAGGACCTCAAATAAATGTTTATCCTTCAATATTCTGGAAACCGTGAGAGCTAAATTTATATTAGTGACTTCAAGTAAAAAAGCATTCAAACATCTATACTGCTTATAAATTTCATGTAAATCACTTTTACAGTTAAGACTCTACAACGATTAAAAAAATTAGCTTTGCTACATTCGATGTTTTTAGTAAGCAGCTACGAGATATTCTGAACATAAAAACATGAATGTAGCAGTGTAAAATTTTTTGAAACGCTGTACTGTCTTAACAGTGAAAGTGATTAAAATGAAATTAATGTGCAGTATAGATCTTTGAATGCTCTTTTACCAGAAGTCACTTATATAAATTTAGCTCTCTCGGTTTCCAGGATATTCAAGGACTAAAATTTAGTTGATGTCCTTTATGTCCTTTTTTATAAAATTTTTCAAAAAAGGATATGGTTTCTTTGACTTCATATCATTAGCTTTCACTTGACGTAAAAATTATTATTAATTTTCTGACATTTGAGTCAAAAGATATGATGTCTTAAAAGTTTCAGTAAGGGGCACTAAGCCGCCATCTTTAAACTGCATTTTAAAAAAACTCGAACATCCCGGAAAAAATCCTTTGGTACTTTTTCACCTACTGAGGTCCTCTATCGAATGAGATATGTTTGACCTTGTCCCTTTTTTTAGTGTTGCACTGTGTAACAAAAGGCATCCGCCACCGCATTCCCTTTAACGATGCAAATCGTTTTGCTGTAGATGCGGCTTATGACCTACAAATAACCATAAACAAGTAACTAACGACTACGAGGTATAACTGTTTGTATTACGGATTCCGCTTCATCCACAACTATCAACTATAAACATCGTAGACCCGAATCTCATTTCACATCTTGCGATTGTTTCAATCAACGAGACAATAGTTTGATGAATTGAGGTTATGTTATCATTTCATTCATTTTCATTAGGCAGGACGTATACTTAATTCGGACTCAACATCATTCTGAAGTTTGTAATCTAAAAAATCGCGAAGCGTCGTTATAAGAAATACCAATGTATATAAAAACTTGTTTGGTGACTCAATTACTATAAAAACACAACATTTTAGCAAATCGCAACGCCGACAAGTTGGCTGATCGAACGACAGTTGAACTGTTCCTTCTGGCAACACTGGCGCCGCGTACAGTCTCCGGATTAGTAGCGAGGGCAAAAGCCCATGCCTTTTCGCGCACTTCACACGCCCACACGACACACCCAACAATCAGACACACATGCACACATCCATACACACACATGCACAGGTCCATACGAACGCAGTAACAGGCCAAATTGCTCGACGGCTCAGCGCACGGTTGCCATACCGACTGGTCGTTTTGGTTGGTGTTATCATATGCCGCAGAGATTTCCGACTATTTTTTATTTTTAGCATTTTCATTATTTAGTTTTTGCTCAAAGCAATCTACTGCAATCTACTTTTTCACCATGACACTCTAATGCTGCACTTTTTATTTACTGCACCGAAACACAAAGCGGAGCACTTTCGAGTGGGGGAATTATCTTTGGTGCAGATTAAGTGGTCGTGCTGAATAAAATGCGCGCTGACGGGTTCACTTAATTACCGAAAAACAAAGCGCAACTTTTAATTAGTTCACTAAAACTTCAGCGAAAATTACAAATAATATGCAGTAACAATGAAAACGCAGAAGATGCCAATGGAAATGTGCGAAATGAAAAATCAACAGTTTCTGCCGGTTTATTGTTTTTGCGCCAGCGCATTTTTGCTACTTGAGCACATCGCAACTAAATAAATACAAACCAAAGCGTGGCGCCAGCAAAAATTCCGCTCGAACGCCCCAACGCGACGCCATATTTGTTTTATTGTATTCGTGTATATTTAGTATTTTTGTTTGGTTTAATAAACAACAAATACAAGTGCAACATACGTGGAATAAAGCATGACCAAATATTTTGCCTCTAGTGTAAATAAATAGAGGACAACACGCTCACACACAGCTAGCAACATTCGCAGTGTGCGCCAACGAACGAAGCGAAACGAGGGCACAACTTGTAGTCCGCACTCGCATAAATGTCGACACTTGGCTGTGATTTCGATAAAGAATGCAATTACAATCAATATTACTCGATTCCAATCAAACTGTCGGTTCGACTTGACGCAAAATCGCAACAGTTCAAAATTTGGCGAAAGTCTTGTCTCCCATTCGGAGCCGTTGGCTCAGTTAGATACGAACTCGAAGCTTGCATCACCCAGTATAGTAGGTGGAATTAACCAACATCTACTGCTGACACACACTACGCCCACAAGGATTCATCTGCTTCCACTAACCATTCACACAATCGGTCCGACGGAGCCATTGCGCCAGTCGGACCACATTTTATTAAGAGAAATTTGTCAATAAATAGTGCTTGTGTGTTTTTGCGGTTCCTTATTTCAGTCCGCACAATGTCAACAAAATATTTCTCATTGTCCGCATTGTTTGATATGAAGTCGACAACTTTTCATGTTTACTCGCAACATCCCCGTCTATTTTCAATACATGAAGAGTTTACATTAGAGATGGGCGGATGCCATTGTCCGGATGCGGATATATAAGTACACATGCAATTTGTGTACAAGCGGATTTTTGATACAGATGCTTCCAATGCCGGTTAAAAGCTAATTTTGCCACCTAAATAAAGTCGGATATAACAATTTTCTGCGTACAACAATTTTCGTATATACGCCAAATTTTTTAATTAGGACCTTTTCGAGAAATTTCAGTTTATCCTACTTAGATTGTCTAGAAGGCAGCTTCAATGTGAGAAGACCTTCAAATACCCCAAATATTTTAGAACATTCATAGAATTCGACACATTTATCTAAATAAATATTGATACAGATGCTTCCAATGGCTAAATAAAGTCGGATACAACAACTTTCTGCGTACAACAATTTTCGTATATACGCCAAAAATTTTAATTAATACCGTTTCAAGAAATTTCAGTTTATCCCTTTTAGATATTTTTGATTTATCCTTTTTAGATTTTCTTTAATATGAGAAGACCTTCAAGAATTGGACACATTTATCTAAACACAAACTTTTATCTATAAACAAATTAGAAAAGGATTGCAAAATAAAATCCAGTTTTCGTTTAGAGGTAAATGTGAATATAAATTTTTTAAGCAAAGGGATTTCTACGCGGATGCGGATGCGGATTTATTTTGTAGCACATCGCTAGCTTACATTCATATGTGTGTGTGTGTGTGTGTGTGTGTTGGCCTACATAACTTTAATACTCAAAATGCTTTTAATTTTATTGTACACATCAAAGTTAAATTTCCGCATTCCGCTGCTCAAGTAACTCCAAAATTTCACTGACCGAAAAATTTCAAGATTTTCCTCCGCCCCTCAAATAGTTGAGGCCCCTTACACATTTGCTGGACATTTAATTTATCTTGTCGCTCTAATGAAACTGCGGTGGTACGTTGGTAAGAGCTGTTGACGTTTTGTAATAACGTTTATTTGTTTTCTGTCGATTTATTCAGCTTCGTGATTACTTTGAAGTAGTGGAATTTGGAAAATTATAGTTTCAATTTTGAGGTCAAAATTACTTATTGTAATCAAATACATTTGATTCAAGTTAAAGCTTTGTTTTATACAAACTGCTTACCATCTCAAGAGTATTGGATTTGGGTTTAATTCCCACATAGCAGTATTTTTGGTGTCAGTTTTTGAGTTAGAATTTTGTTCGTGCTTACTGAAGCGACTCAGCAGTTGTTGGACAGAACATTGTGGTCATACAACATCATGTATTCAAATGCAACCAACCATCCAAAGAGTCTCACTCTAACTATCTGAAACTAGACATTGATCTCCTAAGTACATCAATGAAAGCAGAAGTTTATTGCTCAGAAGGAGAATTATGTGCGGAAAGTTCCATAGTAAGTTGCGTCACGACTCGTTGTTTCATTGATTAAAAAGCCTGTTAGAACCTGTCAACAATTCAACAGTCCGATCTCAGTATGAAGTAATGTAAACATTTCACTTCTTCTACATTTCTGCATTCGACAGAATCCTTGACCCAAAAACATTTTAGCAACTTGACAGGTATAAGTAGTACAAAACTGTACATCCACATCTTGAGATATATTCGAAAAAATATATAACACAAAAATGCTAAAATGTGTATTTCAGAACTTATCTAACAAATGACATACCAGTAAATGTGTATGCTTGTCACTTATGGCCGCAATTGAAACATTGTGTGCCGTGCTCCCAAACGTGGGGCATCTACCACGCATGGCTGTTATCATACATCATGGCGAGTCCATATATGTATGCGTGCGCATGTACGTGAGCACAATATATCACTGAACTGATGCAACTGCCCGCAACCAACGCCACCCTCCTGCTGCCACCGCTTCTGCTCTCGATGTGTACGAGGAAGTGCTACTCACTAATTATATCTAATGCTGAGCACTATCGTGCTTGGACCTTTTTATTTCCCCCGAACTCTGGTGGCGCTTCGCTGCTGTTACCGTTTAATCCTTGCGCGTGTAATCCTGTTTGTCATGTCATGTCAGTTTTAAGGATTTATTGCTGGCAAAATAAAAATGCTCCCAAATATTTCGTGTGTAATTTTATGCATGAAATGTACAAGAAATGCTAACGCCACGTGGTTACACAAATGTACAAACTACTGGCGCCTCCAACACCCCCGACTGCAGCGGCAACAGCACAGCGGCAGCCGCACCACCATCACGTCTTCCGTGCGAAATTTTAAGCCCAGAGTTTAGTTGTTTCTTCTGTTTGTTTTGTAATTTAAGTTTTACTCAAGTTGTATTAATGTGCAGTCGGTAGGTGGCGGCATGCGGCTCTGCGACCGGGAAGGTAAAGTTTGCAGGAATTTTAATGCGTTCATTTTGGAACTGAGAGTGAGAGGCTTTGTGGAGCTTATGCGGACACCTTGAACGGGGCAAAGTCAAGCGAACGGAGCGGAGTGGAATGAAATTACGCAAAGAGCACAATGGCCTCTCGAGAACACACAATTAATTTGTTGGATATTGTTGCACCTAGAAATTGGGCCCAGGTTTGTGAATAGTTATATTACACAACACATACAATGCTATGTTATCGTCATATGTATGGTTAGAAGATGGAGAAAGTTCAGAAGAGAGTGTGCTACTCTTTGTTCCTCAACCACAAGTGCGGTGGTCGTATATAGATTAATCAGCTTTTTAGAAACCAGCACCCGGTGGTTGACAATTGAAAAAACGATTAAAGTTGTTCTCGTTTTTAATAGCGTTTGCATACAAAATAAACGATAATTCAATTTGCCTTTTCTATTGCATCAACCTTTATACTGGAGACAAACTTTTCACTGTTTGTTTCCTCGATATTACATACTCGATAATTTTTACAAAGTTTAATTATAAACTCTTACCATCTAATTATTTTGTCTTAACTCGTTAGTTAGTGCAAACGGAATCGACGAAGAATCTCTTATACGGCAGCTATGGGTTAAATAACATAATACATCATATGTGGAATAAATCGAAAAGTTGCATTTCAATCTTCTGGTAACTGAAAACTAAAAACAAAAAGTGTACTAGAAATGGCCTTCAACATAATATCTACATATATGTATGTGTATTTGTTCTGTTCCAATTAAAATGCGTTATCTCTTTTCAAAGTTTATATTAGCACACATTGAATCCTATTTTGCGCCACCAAAATTGTTTTCAATAGCATCGTTTCGTCGACATCGCCCAACACTTCGTAATCAGCGAGCATTTACCCCGAAAATGCGTTGTTTCTCTTTGTTTAAAATTTCAATGTTTTTTTTTTACTTTTGCGGAAATGCGGAACGAGCGTTACGGATTTTCGTCGAAAGCTTTATGAGCCATTGTGGCGTCAACTGGCAACTTGCTTGTCTCGCGTTGATAACTTTATGCGATTTCGTCATGTGCGTGTGTGTGTGTGTGTGGGTCTGCGTGTGAGTGTGTGAAAATTTGCTGGCATCATTCTGCAGCATTTCGCATTTCCACTCTGCCGCGCGCCGCCGTTGCCCATCCGCCACTTTGGCCGCGTGTCGTGCCAGCACAATCGGCGTGAACCCAAAGGGTTCGTTTACAGGACACAGATGCGGTGCGCGCAGTGACTTTCTGGCGCTTTGCTATACTCGTTTTTGGCACCGAAACTTTCGAAATTATGCACTCTTCGCATTTTAATGGCGGCATGGAATTTTTTATGCGCATACAGAAATTTACACGCAATAGCGTTTTATGAGTGCGCGCCGAACTCCGGCGCCACTGACGTCACTGCGCCGCACATGTGGCCGGCACTGACTCCACGCTCGCGCGTTCCGTTCTCCGCAGGATGCTGTGGTTTGCCTTCATCTGCATCGCGCTATTCAGCATCATCAAGCTGAGCAAACGGACCTGGGAGCGCTTCCAGACCTCGCCAATGGTCATCTCAATGGATCGAAACAAGCTGGTGTGGAACACCAGCTTCCCATCGCTGACGGTCTGTCCGCACAAGCGCATCGACGAGCTCAAGGTCGAGGAGTATATGGAGTGAGCTGCCGTCGGAGTTGACGCCCAGCACGTCGCGCTCAACAGTTGTGTTCCTTTTCAGGTTGCACCCGGAGCATTTTGGAAGCGACGAGGACCGGAAGGCGTTTCGCGATTTCATTGAGAAGCTCGCACGCCTCACTTACGAGAACATTGAGACGCTGCCCAGAAACAAGACGTTTGGCATTGCGAGCGACAAATACCTGGACACACTCTATGAGCTCAAGTGGAACTTCGAGCCGGAAATGAGCAGCGGCGCCGCTGTGCAAATGTACATTTACGAGACGCTCACTGAGTTCGGCATTTGCCACTCGGTGAATTCGCTGGTGGCGCGCTACAACTCGTACGAGTGCGTCGCTCTCCCCCACACTTGTCGAAAACTTTTCAAATTGATTTTCGAACTGCTTGCAGCTATTGGCGGAATAACGATTGGGGTCTGATGGATCATGGGGACCGCGTCTCGGTGCACCCGCTGGACGGCGAGATCTACGCGCAGATCATCAACCTGTCCACTGCGTACGATGTCTACTTTCACGGCGCCGGCGACATTCCCAACATATCCAAGCAGCGCTACACCTTCCCGGAGAGCGACTATACAACTGTGGAACTCATTGCCCTCGAAATCTACACCGCCGAGGAGGCGCGCGCGTAAGTTTCCACTCAGCAGCTATTATTTACAGTACCTACTCGATTAATGCGACTAACGGAAACCATGTCCGCTGTTGAAAATATAAGTAAAGAACACAAATTTGTGTTAAAAAGACACAAAAGACTGACATTTTTTGATACTTGTTATATGTAGGGAACTCTATCAAAAGTGTTAAGCTTTACATTTTACATTACACAGAGAAGAAGTCAAATTTATTGAAAATGGCGAGTAAGTTATTGCGAACACGAATAAAAGAAAATTGTCATATTATAAAAAACTATAAAAGAAAATGTTGTGTTTACAAAATTTTTTTTTAGTTAATTGAATGGGTACTGTATTTCAGTGTGTGGTTATATTCTTCGCTTCCAGGTTTACCACGAAACAGCGCAAGTGCCGCTTTCAGTACGAGGCCGATGATATGCTGACCGCGCCCATCTACAGCTTCGGCCTGTGCCTGGCCGAATGTCGCATGTTTTTCGCGCTGAAAGTTTGCGGCTGTGTGCCGCATTTCTATCGCAATCACTGTAAGTACTGGTCAATTATTCAATTTGCTAAAATGTCTGTCATTTCACTTAATTTTGTTTGCTAAAAAGAATTTCATTTTTGCAAACACCACAGAGCTACGCTGCAATCATATTTTACAATTAAAACTCGCTGTCCCAGTTCGCTTTAAACGCGTACAACCATTGCCATCTGACAGCACTCCGTGTACAATAATCTGAAAATGGCGTCGCCCACACCGCCATTGGTATTTGTAAACAAATATGGCAGCCACCTAAATATTTGCAGAATGGCGTTGTTGTTTTGCTTAGGAAAGCCATAAAAACGTAATTATTTTACCATCATACCGTTATGACGCCATTTTGCAACACCAGACGCGACGCCACTTTGTTATTAGCTGTAAAGCTTTTACTGCTGATGGCCATTGTCCGCAAGCGCTACAAATGGCGAAATTTTAGCTATCGCGCTTGCATGGTGGACGTTCTGATTTTCGATCGACGGCAACTCGTTTCAATTAACTCTCATCAGTATTTATTGCTGCCAAAATTAAAACTACATAGGTACAAGAATAAAGCAAATAAAAATTTTCAGCTTATCTGAGGTCGAGAAAAAAGTGTAAATATTTTTGCAATGATTGGGCTAATAAAAGTTTCACACAGATTTTCTCTAAATTTTGTACACAGAATTTTTACAAATATTTGTTCATTATTTTATAATCCCTACCGATAAAAAACTAAAACCATCATTTATCTCTGAAAAACTTTTGCATATTTTACGAAGATCAAAATAGATGGTTGGCGATATATGTACTTCAAAAATTTGTTTTTTCAGACACGTGTTTCCAATATTGTCTGGCATCGTTGCCTCTTTGGGCTGCCGGCCTTTTAGGGAATAATCAAATGAATGGAAAGTTCCAAATAAAACATGATTTACTTCGAAAACTCTCACACATCTTAACCACCGATCTTAACCTACTTTTTACGTTCCCCGCTTTATAAACTCGCCAAGGAATAACTCGACCATCTGTCTTACGTTTGAGTTAAGTCAAAGAATGTGAAATGCGGATTGATCATACCTTAATTTTCTTTGCTTAAGTATACGTGCGCTGCCCTTTTCCACTAAGTTCACTTATATATTGGTGTACATGTTATTTTGCATTGGGCGTACCAGTTGTCAGTATAGAATAGGCAACTATGCAAACGAAGCAACTATTTATTTGTAATACTTTGATGCAGGGGCGTAGCCAGAACTTGGTCATGGAGGGGGATTTTAGAAAATATTAAGTTTTGCTTTAAAGTTAACCCTATCCGACATGAAAATAAACCCGTTCTGTATGAATTGTATGGGCTGTAGTCCAATATATTGGACATTGTGACTGAAAGGGTTAATAAAACTTTAACCGAAACATTTCAATTGATGAACCAAGTTTATGGTGATGATCGCATTTCCCGGCAGAGTTCATGAGTGGAACACGCGATTTAAAAACGATTGTCAGGACATAAATGATGACCAACGTGTTAGCCAACTGAAATCCGTGATCACCGCAGATTCCGTCAAAACCTGTCGGTAATTTTTTTAATTGATCAGCCAAAATCTACTTGAACTTGAATTGAACCTTTGCTTCCCTTATACCCAACCGGGTGATCTTTTTAATATCCATGTTCAATATCTGCCAGGGTATTTTATGTAGTTATGATTTCGACTTACTGAACAAATTCGAAAGTAGTTTTCAATAACATAAACAAATATTTTTTTGGAAATATTATTCATGTTTTTTGTTATTTTGTATACCAAATACACACACCCCTGACCCCAGGCACTTCCGCCACCAGTTTGAATAAAACACACACAATTTTTTCTGAAATCTTCTAATATATTTTCCACAGTCGCAAAATAAATCGTTAAAGTTAGGCCTTTTTCGAAAAACGAACTATCACCGGTTGAAGATACTAAATACTGAGGTATGGGAAAAATTCTTTATTATTGTTTATTTATTGTGAGTTTTATCTAAAATAGCGGCGGAAGTGGTGAGGTCAACCGGGTGGGTATTGGTCAATTACGCATACAATATACAAAAATCTTTGGTAAGGCGAAGGTTAGGCGTTTCAATAACATAAAATTATCGCATTTTAAATGAACATTTGGCAATCGAAAGATGGCATCTCATCGATAGACATTCGTGACTGATTTTTTTTACTAAAAGTAGAATTTTAACCATCAACCACTCTCCGTTTTCACCTGATGCGGCATCGTGCGACTTTCACCTTTTCAAAAAAAATGTATTTACCGATTAAACAAAGGCGTTTTTAGGACGTAGAAGCCATCCAAAAGGCTTGTACCGACATCCTGAAGGACATTCTAGCCGACGATCTAAAACACTCATTAGACATGCTTTTAGATGATGCAAACTGTTGTACTGACCATGAAGGGGACTATTTAAAAAAAAAAATATTATTATTTTCAATGTTTAAAGGTGAAAAGACCTTTTTGCTAACGTGGGAACGTGCATACCATGCATAGTGATTGCAAATTTTAAATAATTATAGGCCATGGGGTGTTCTGACACCCAAAATCTCCCTTCTTATAAATCATTGAATTTTACATGAAATCGTATTCGACGTTACAAGCCCATTATGAACATTAACTTCGTTAAATTAAGGTGTATTTGATATTTTGTAATTTGCTTTTTGCTGCACCAAAAACGAATAATCAAATTGTTTCTGTTTTTCAAAGCCACTAAATGAAGCGAATAATTGAAATATTTTTATTTAAATTTGCGCAAAGTAAAAACGGGACGAGTATTGCCAGTTTGCGGTTTTGAGGGATTCAAGTGTTTGGAAGATATTAAACGTGAGTTCAACACATATCATATCATCATATCTAATCAGAATATAGAAAAATTGATTGAGATTGAAATCAAAATCACGTACATCCTTTTTTCATAAAAAGCATGCACATCTTTACGCAAACATACATAAGTACATATGTATATGCACGTTTGACTGTTCATATGATTTCCTTAACTGTAGAACTATGCAGAGAGGAAATTAAAACTCACGTCGAAATTATGCAATTTACTTCATTTGTCAAAAATTTGGCGTATTTTATTATTTTAATTTCCTCATTTCGCAGTGCAACAAAAATGTATCATTGTTTTCATGAGCTCTGCGGGGCGAACGGCACGAATACTCCCATATGTGCCCGCACACATGCGCGCACTTCGGCTAGGGATGTCAGCTTTTGTAGCGCTTTAAATAATCGTGATGTCATAATATTTAACTTTAAATGCAAAAGTTACTCTATTCACATTTAAGATTGGATATCTTTCCATACATTTTACACATTTCTAACTACTGACATTTTGTATTAATATCGAACTTATTTTACCTGACTATTTAATCCCTTCTAATAAATTTTGTATGCTTTTCTCAATAGACTGTTGCTTTTTTCACCCACACATAGCAAGCAAAAATAGCTGATTAGTAGGGTCCGGATTTTAATGCACAAAAAATGAATAACATGCGTTTAAAATATGGTTTAAAAATAGGAAAATATGCATGAAGAAAAATTTTAAATATTCACTTAAGGGGGTCTTCTGTAGTAACACTTTCAAAAAATCGGTTTTTTTTTTTTGCATTTTTCAACAGATAATGTATTTATCTATCCTATACAAAAAGGTTTTTAAAGATTTCGGACGGGAAACTGGTTTTTTCAGGGGGGTTTGTGACTCCGCTGAGTTTGGCGCGCTCCCGGCGTGCCGTGTTTTCGTGAAAATCGTTTCCTAAGTTTTTACAACGGTACATCTGTGTTGCTAGAAAGAATGCAGTCCAACAACTCCTACTCTTTTTTTCATGCTTCTACTGACTGTAACTAATTGTTGAATTGGATTGGAGGGAATTTTTTCTAGCAACGTTTTCATCTCAGTTCACCTCAGTTCTAAAACCGTTCACGCGTCCCGAAATCGTTGTTTAACAATCCTCGTGGATTTTCAAGTTTACTTGTCTTTCTAGCCATGGATAGAAAGGGTTCGCGAGTAAAACGAAGTAATAGTTATCGAAAACGGCCTCGACAAACGTATACCGGACCTCCAAAAACGCCGGAAACTTGCACCGAATACGCGAGCACATCGGCACGTAAAATTTTGAGTTCCGACAAAGCGGATTACAGTGTCGACAACAGCAGCAGCTACAGTTTTATAGATTTCTTTTTGGTGTTCTCCGTACTTTCTACGTGTGTTGTTTGCAAGGAGTGCCACGGAAAAGTGAAATTTGAAAAAAAAAAAAACGAGGCCTGGGCTTTGCTGTGTGCGTGACTTGTGTGTGCGGGATTGAAGTTTTCATCGATTCGTGTCCGTTAGTGAACAATGCTTACGAAATCAATCGTCGTATAGTTTTTGTCATGCGGCTTTTAGGAATCGGTGTAATGGGACTCAATCTGTTTTGTGGTTTGATGGACATATGCAAGGGCCTTTCAACCTCCGTGTATTACTCGTGCTTGGAGAGTATACATTATGCAGCGTCATCGATTTATGAATGTTCCATCAAACAAGCAGCTTCCGAAGAAAAAAACTTCAACAATTCAATTAATTTGACTGTTTCCGGTGATGGGACGTGGAAGAAAAGGGGGTTTACCTCATTGTTCGGGGCCGCGAGTTTGATCGGGATACATTCTGGAAAAGTGCTTGATTCGGTCGTAAAAAGCAAATTTTGCCAACCATGCATCGAACATGAGAAAATGAAAGATGAAGATGCCGATGCTTATGAGATGTGGCGTCAATCACACGCCGAGAACTGCTCAATTAATCACGAAGGAAGTGCTGGAAAAATGGAGGTCGACGGAATCACAGAAATGTTCGCAAGGTCGATGGAAAAGTTCGGAGTCAGATATTCTAATTACGTAGGAGACGGCGACTCCAAAACTTTCAAGGGAATTTTGGACTGTAATCCCTACGGTGACGATTACGTTGTGAAGAAAAAAGAGTGCGTCGGCCATGTCGAGAAGAGAATGGGCACAAGGCTTCGCAATGCAAAAAAGGAAAACAAGGGGGTCGGTGGCAAAGGCGCTGGCAAATTGACTGATAGTCTCATCGGGCAGCTGACTAAGTATTACGGACTGGCAATTCGGAGACATCCTGATTCGGTGGAAGAAATGAAGAAAGCGGTATGGGCTACGTTTTATCACAAGATTTCAACTGACAAACTACCGCGACACGAAAATTGCCCCGAGGGCGAAGATAGTTGGTGCGCGTGGCGTCAGGCCCAAGCGAAGGGTTCTCTTCGACGTTTCAAACATGATCCACCTCTGACAGAGACCGTTCAAAAAGTCATAAAGCCAATATATGAAGCTCTTTCATCTGACGAATTACTTTCGCGTTGTTTGGGTGCTGCTACTCAAAATAACAACGAATCTTTGAACTCCCTGATCTGGACTTTTGCTCCAAAACATCTTCACTCTGGGGCCAAAGTTATCGAAGTAGCAAATTTTTTGGCGGTTCTCATCTTTAACGACGGCTTTACTTCGATTTTGAAAGTTATGGAAGCATTAGGAGTGACCATCGGGAAGACAGCTGAACTATACGTCGAAATACGGGACGAGAGTCGGATCAACCGTTCGGAGTCGCGCATCTGCGAGGTCGCTAAAAAGGCCAGGATCGACCGAAAAGTCCAGGAAGCTGCAAAACAAGAGTTCGCAGAGATTGAGGAAGGTTGTTTGTACGGCCCTGGCATCGCCGATTAAATGTAAGTTTTAACATGATAAAAAAAAGTGAACAAAAAACTTTAAATGCGTTTTTCTCGAAACCACGTTTTTCGGACTGGTTCACACGATTTATAATGATTGAGCAAACGGATTTCAATAATTTTTTTTTTCAAATGCTCAGAACTGTTGTCGCTATCGTCCGACGAGCGGTTTTTTCGATATTAATATTTACAAGTTTTGAATGAATTTTTTTTCGTCGAAAAAATTGGCCAAAAAAAATTTTTCAACTTCCGAGTTGCGCTATTTTGAAATTTATTATGAAAAAAAAAAAAACTCCCGTCGGACGATAAAAGCACTCGTATAGATTACAAAAAAAAAAAAATTTTTCAATTTCATTGTTTCAGACTGGTGCAATCGAGTGAACCGTCAACACATGTTTTTTTGGAGGGCATGACTTTGCGAGGCTGTAGTGCAGCAACTAATGTTTATTTTTACAAACTTAATACAGGATTTTGTAGTTAAAAGTACAATAAAACTTTTAAAAAAAACCGCATTGAAAAATATTAAATACTTTCTTTACAGCGAAAATTCGAAAAACGGCTAAAACAAGAGCCGTTACTACAGAAGACCCCCTTAAATTCGTAGTGAATATTTTACAGGTGATTTCCCAAAGTAGAAATGCAAACCATCAATACTTTTTAGTTCCAATCCATTGGAAATACGCACAGCAAGATTGCAAGAATTTAACGCACATTAGTCCTTTCAATTTCAAATAGCTTTGGCCCCATTGTTACACATGTATCGCCTTAACTGCTAGGATCACTGAGTGATTCGTAAAATTCGCATTTCAATCATTTTTTTTTAAAGGATGCACATAATTGATTGAACCATTTAAGAAACCTAAAAAAAATTAATTTTATTGTAAGTATTGAAATGAACTTTTAAAGTGAAAACAAATCTAAAATGTCCTCAGAAATATGCATTAAAAAATGAATCAATAAGCAAAATCAATTGAATGCGTTTTGAAAGAAAACTTTCTGATTCGGAAAGATATTTCACATGCATTTGCATGGAAATCTGCACCCTACCGATTAGATAGCAAGTCGAGTAGCGACAAGTTTTAGTACTTGTGTTCTAAAAAATTTTTGTGCCAATTGTAAAAGAATCGAATTGAACACTAATTCGGCCTCCAGAGTTTCGCTTCTCTAATGTCTATGTTTATGTATGCACCAGGCAGGGCGCAACATGCAGTGGCACCACCACCACTCTTGACTGTCGCGTAACCGATGGACCAACTCTGACCGACCAACTTAACTCGACTGCCAAAAAACGGACGCCGAACAAAAAATCACGAAATTATTACACTCAATACAGACACACAACCACACGCGCCCCCTCATGCGCGCCGAGATAGCCGTGACGGACGGGGGCGCACCGACGTGCCCCCTGCACAGTACGTTCATATATCACCGCGCTGCATTATACTCGCCGAAAATGATATTTTTCGTGCGAACACCTGCTGCACGCAGACACGGCGAGGACGTACAGAGCGC
This sequence comes from Melieria crassipennis, assembly GCA_963668005.1. Taxonomy (NCBI): domain Eukaryota; kingdom Metazoa; phylum Arthropoda; class Insecta; order Diptera; family Ulidiidae; genus Melieria; species Melieria crassipennis. The sequence goes on along the minus strand of OY764963.1, from coordinate 29,357,794 downwards.
TGTGCAGTCGTACACACACGCCCGAACGGGGGCCAGATTTGTTGCCGCACCCACACACACACCGACCACTTTATCCGCCTCGCACGCCCTACGCCGGTGCGCGGTCAACACATCAACGTGGCATTTGGCCAAAATGCAGCTAGCATCGGACTAAAAACTGGAAATAGTTTCAGTCTGGCGTGGGCACTTTTTCCTACCGTACGTGATGTGGCAGAAATTTTAGAAAGCGCCACAAAACCATCCACAGCGGAACAAAAATCAAAAACAAACTCCACAAAGCGGTAGCGGGAGGCGGAGCGTTTTTGCAGTGCGGTCGGGAGTGCAAATTAATGCGAGATTAGTAGGTGTCGTAAGCGGATTTCCGCAGTTGGCAGACTCACACAGTGCCGAAGGTCCGTCGTGTCAGCTCAACTTCCTTGTCATCGGCTACAGGAAATTTCTTATAGAACCGCTTTATGAATTTGATGAGCAAATCAGTAGATGGAAGCTGAGACTGAACGCATAATATTGGATGTCACAGAAGTCTTTTCGCAAGGTTGATACTGTCAACTTTAAAGTATAGTACAATCAGTTATCCAAGTCATCTTACAATTTATGCTGAATTTTGTTTCAATCTGTGAAATGCTACTAAAACAGAATGAAAACGAGTAATTTGTTGAAGAGAACAATTATACATAGTTGAAGAAACGGGCATCACCTGTGAACAAAGTGAGGTGGAAAAGTCGTGCTCAAAATTTATGCCATGGAAAGTAATGCATACATCTATCAGACACAGATTAAAAGAACATAGAAAAGTGAAGATGAAACTTTTAAACGCTCTTTGATGACCAGCCTACATAATCCGTTATTATCCCGTTATGTTTTGTATTCTATCGGCCAGATATTTACATTGCTCCAAATCCTGGAGAAGACTCATGAGAGTCAAATCAATACTTAGCATCTCTTTATCGATTACAAGGCAGCATTCGATAGCCCGATAAGCGATCGCCTATACACCACATTTTCTGCAAACTCGTGGGACTTTGCAGAGTGACGTCGAGCAATACCTGCAGATACCGTTCGAGGCTTCAGACAAGGCGATCCTTTGTCATGTGACCTCTTCAACTTCACCATGGCGAGCGTTTTGCGCAAGGCCGGCGTACATCGTAATGGCACAATCTTTAACAAAAGTGTCCAGCTCCTTGCCTACGCGGATGACAATGACGTCAGCTTCAATCGAAAGAGAATTTGCTAAAATGGGTCTGGTGGTAAATGAAGGCAAGACGAAATAGATGCTATCTACACGCAGGGACTTGTAGCAGCTACAAGTCCCGTCCAGGCCGACAGGTATACTTTTGCAGTTGTCAAGAAATTCGTATACCTTGGCACCGCAGCAGTAATAATGCCAGCCTGGAGATAAGGCCAAGGATTACTCTTGCCAGTAGGTGCTACTACGTCGTCGGTAGGCAACTGAGTCGCTGAGACCTCTCTCGACCGAAAAAACTTGGACTCTATAGGACGTTTACTCTGCCCATGCTGCTCTATGGCAGCACTAAACATGGAGAAGCATGAACACTGTCGCGTGACGACACAGCGGCTCTTGGGGTGTTGAGAGGAAGATACTTCGCAAAATCTTCGGCCCTGTTCGTATTGGCGACGACTATCGTATATGGACCAACAACGAACTGTATGAGCTGTTCAAAGATATACACATACACTGGCTTGGCCATGTCTGCCGTATGGACGATGTAGCTCCGGCGAAAAAGGTGATCGACGGCGAAGAGGGAGGCCGTGTCTCAGGTGGAATGACCAAATCCCAAGTCCCTAATGATGCCCTATCTTCTCTTGGTGTGACAAACTGGGCAAGACGCGCGCAAAGCAGAGCAATTTCAAAATTGCCTTTGAACCTAAGGATTTCTTTTCACAAGACATTAAAAAATTAAAAATGTAGTTTTCTTCAATAAAACTCATCCAAGAGTAGCAAGATGAATGCATGAGGATACGTACTTACTGTGAATACCAGTGCTCATGAGGATACGCACTTACTGTGAATACTAGTGCTCACAATTTAATAAAAAAATTAACAAAAGTAAATTATTTATTTTAAAACAAATTGGTTAAGAAAAACGTATGCGTTTACTTTAACGTTTGTGTTTTTGGTAGGTGTCACGGCAAAGCAAGCAACAATACTCGGAAAGTATGTGCTTTTCCCCAAAAGCGATTTTCAATTACCGCAATGTCTTGGTGGAAGCGCTCTCCGTGTTCATCACTAACTTTACCTAATCATTTTGCAAATGTGTGCTAAATGTAAAATTTAATATATATATAGAATACAATTAAAGTATTTAAACCATTTATCATATGGTCAGTTTATTATTTTTAAGTGCAAAAATGGTTCTATAAATACGATTTCAGCATCCTTAATGATATTGAAATTATCCATATCCTGTAGAGAGAAGTATTAAATTTTTTATATCTTAAACTAATAAAGTTAGAAGGACGAAATTCAAGGATGTAGTAGCATACGTATTAGTCCTTAAGATATATTTTTTTTAATTATTGGAAATTTGCACGGATATTCAAGGATAAAGTTTTAATAGGACATTTTCAATACCTCTTCGTCCTTTTGCACCAACACATTAAATCTTTAAAGATTCTAAGGATTTTTCTCTTTCATTTGATACCCATAATGTTATTCTATAATGCGCTCAATTTTTAAAATAATTTTTTGAAATAAACATGTCCTTGAAATTTCAAAGTCCTTAAAAAAAAAATCCTGACGTCAGAGACAAAAACTAAAAACGCAGTTTTACTACATTTGGCCCCTAGTTTCGCGAGTATGTATATAGATTTTTTTGTGTGTTTTGAAATTTTTTGATTTTTGTCGCACGGTGTAATAATGCTAAAGATAACTCAGAGATTTTCAAATTTGGTAGTCATTATCGACACGCCATTTTTTAATTTACTCTGCTTGCGGTGATTAATTTCAATCGCCTGCTTTTAGACTCGTTCTCTTGCTGCCGACACTATATTTGGCCAATTATTTACAAAGCACGTTTGTCATTTTATGCCACCACAGGAGAGATAATTTCGCTCAAGTCCAGCCGATACAAAATCGATTGCAACTGCCTCTCGAACTGCGACGACTCAAATTTCTTCGTGCAGTCCTATGTGAGTATAAAGTGTCTCCTCAGTCAGCACACACACACACACACACACACACACACACATTCATACGAATACGCACAATTTGAGCATAAGCCAGTTTAAGCTGTTTTAGCCAAAATCACTGAAGCTAACGGAACGCCACTGCAACGCACTGTCCGTCCGCTGGACACGGCAGGTATTAAATCAGCCGAGGAATTGCTTGAAATACAATTCTACATCAGTCTGGTACCGGGCGTGCAACACTCGCTGTGAAATTGTTGGAATTCGGTTGCAACATGTCGCACTGCCTCGCACCAAAGGCTGCCAGTGTCACTCGCTCAGAAGCGCTCTGCTTGCTTCCGTTTCCCATTGCTGCCGACGACGACAACCACTCTCGACGATGTTGTTGCTATTGCTGCTGTTGCTTTGTGCGTTGCAATTTCGCACTGAGCGTAGCAATAAAAAATATCCTTGATTATTTTTGACAATATGACGGTGTGTCGTATGGATTGCACAAATGTTGCCACATTTGCAAAATGCTATTATTTGGCATTTTATCGAACTCGCGTTGTGTTTCTCGTGTTATTGCTATGCTCACATTGTCTCTGCTCTGCTGTTGGGGAAATTCACCAGCTGGCACGAGCTCGATCCTGCGCGTATCCTGTTGCGCTTCTCAAATATAATACAATAAAATTTAGAGGAAATCGATCGACGCTATTTTGCTCCAGGAGAGATTGCAAGAACTTGCCATTAATTTTCGAAATTCTACTCATTCTAGCGTTCTAGAGTCTGGTTCTTGGGTGCGAACTTGCAGTGGGGCATCATCGACTACCCAAAGATGCAGCTACGGCGCGATGTGCTCTTTTCATTCGCCGATGTCTTGGGTACACAGAGAGCTCTGCAACACTTAAGCCTTCAATTGAATATTTTGGCTGACATTTGACCCATTTCAGTTTATATTGGAGGCCTGGTGGGATTTTTCCTGGGCTGCAGCGCTTTAAGCTTCACGGAAATTGTGTATTACTTTACGGCACGCTTCATTCATCGGATGTTCTGCAACTGGAAACAATGAGCTATGTGCGTCTGAAACGCTGGATACATCATTTCTGATCTTCGCCAGTAAATGGAATATGAATATTGTCTAAATTATATGAATGTGTTGAATTAAATATGTACGTCAATGTGTTATAATAGCAACAAGCGATGTTTAACTGAATGAATTATATTTAATTGAGGAGATTAGCTCAATGTTGATAAAACAGGAGGTCAAGTCTGGGCATCTACGTCAGTGCTAGCAGAGTTAGTGCCGGCCATCACTGCAAATTAGAAAATACATACGTATGTGACCATTCGTACATTTATACTTATACGTATGTACAAGTAATAGAGTTATGTCAACTGTTACTTCGTTATCGAGTCAGATTTTACTTTAACAGCGCATACCAAGCGCTCTTTGACCCGACCCTTGATAGCTCTTGAGCGAGAAAAAATATACTTGGGAATGAAAATTGGTATACATACATAGATACTCTTATCCCCATCAATAATAATAGATACTCTTGATTTTTCAGTTCAGAATTACCCATGTTACATTGAAAACTATTAGTATTAACGAAATAATTTGTGGATGTTTACGAATGGAAATGAGTGTGAGTCACACGCACAACATGAATGATCGGTCTAAGTCCAACACCGGACAGTCATGACAATTGTGAATGATCGATTTTATTTGTATATTATGTATCTTTGTTTTTTAACCTCTATGTAAAGTGACTAATAACTATGGAAAATAAAATAAATCTTTTATACTTATAAATTTTTAATACATTTATTATTATCAGTAGAACGTCCAATTTCCTTACTTACACGCGGAGTCCCAATCAATCGAAAGCGACTACAATAGTTTCATTTAGCAAAATGGTATTTCTCTTTTGCCGAAATCTATTGGTGCATAAATATTACACACAAATAAAAGTTAACGAACCAATTTGAAAAATAGTCGAATGGTTAATGTTTATTTACGCCGGAAATGTGGCCGCCGCGTACGTCTTAGCGGGACAACAAGCCACAAATCAACATTTCCAATACTTATGGCACCAATGCCACTCACCCCACATGCCGAAGAACAGGACCTAATATGTAGCAACAAATCCAAATACCCGCAACGTCGCCACAGTAGCTGACCGAACGCGTGTGTCGCTAAAGACAGCGCGTCTGCTCGTGCTCGCAGGCAGCATGGATTCGAAATGAGAAAATGTTATTTGCGACAAATTGCCAATAGCCGTAGTAGGAAATGACAAAGGGTAAAAATCTGCCAAGGTTGGACTTTTGTAGGAAACCGTTTGAGTGGAATTGAGGGACGCACTGAAAAGGCCTCGCAAACGACAGCGACCCAACATGTACTGCTCATGTTAACGTAAGAATGTGTAGCATACGTACAGGGGTCGACGTTAAATTGATTTGAGTTTGAAATGTTAACTTGATTTTCACAACTTAAAACAACAAATTATGAGTACTAACATTTATTTAACCAACTGAACTAACTAAACTAATACTTAAACTTAAACTTGAAATATTTGCTGCGCTGACGGCACGTTCCATGCGCTTGAAGCCCACCCTCAAAGTATACAACATAAATCCTCCATTTTATTGATACAAAGATTTGTGTAATCTCTCAACTTCACAACCCTGTACACAAACTCCGCAGACGGTCTGCTAAACAAAACAATGCACTGCTTACTTCAGTCATTTCTGCCTTGTCATCAATTATTGGCACATCGAATTGCACGATTACGACTCGCAATCCAAGCCCCAAACATTAACCCCAACAAGTCGGTCATAGCAACAACTATAGGGTTCAAGTCATCGCGCCAGCTCCTGCTGACTCCCTTTCAGTGCAGTTTATCTTGATATTTTATTTAATATTTATGATTGAATGAAATAACAACATCAGCGCTTGTCATTTAGTCTCAATATTGACAGGATTGGTAAGCATCGAATGCCAATGATACTTTGGTATTTGTATCAGCGTTGCACGCTTTGTCATAACCTCAATTATTCACAATGCGGCACTTACAACGAAAATCCGATATCCGATGACACTGAGGCTATGTTCGCCAATTCATGGTAGTCGCCTTGTTGGCGGTCAAATTGTTTCCAGTTGCGACACTTAGGTTATATTAAGATAGTCATTGTTATTTGTATGTGTTCAAGTTAGTTTGGTTTTTGTCTTGGCTTTCGCCCGGTGAGTGGAAAGAATAAGGTCGAATGGCTTTAATTCACCATTGCCAACTTAATGCGTTTCGTACTAAAGTTAGTGCTTTGTGAAAATAAAAACGCGGAAAATATTGAGTTTGGTTCTTGGTGCGTTTTGTAGTGCCCTTTTTAAGTTTAAAAGACACCAAGACTAATTCTTGCTTAAAAAAATTAAGTGTCTAGTGTAAGTATTTTATTTAACAAACAATACAACACTGGAATGTTCTGTTAAAAAAATCATTCTGTGGATATTCCATGAAACCTAAACTGATCCTTCATGGTTGAATTGCTACTTGGGTCAAGGTTGCCACTAATCTGCAAAAATTTTCTTAGTATGTTACACGTAACATTGGGATAACTATCAACATTTGGTTTTTTTTGCTCGTCAGTACTTTTTGAGTGGAAACACGCGGGATTTAGTGCTTTCTGAAAATGAAAAGTTGAATCCAAACAAAGTTCGAATACTATTCTGCAAAAAGAGCAATTTTAAAATACAAGTTATAGCGATTAGATATACATAGAGAAATGATGTGCGTTATGCGAAAATTTCAGTGGGATTTCAAACATATCCGAAAAAATTATGAACTGTGAATTTCAACTCAAATTTGCTGACCATAAATTAATTTCTCTAAAGCATGCACCGAACCAATGACTTAGAGTTACCGAATCAAAATCCAACAGCCAAATCCTGAAAACTCTAATTTTTAATTGGCCGTAATTGTTTTAATAAACTTGCACCAACAAAGTTTCCATATTATTTAGAGACTAGCAGGGTCCAGCGGCCTTGCACGCAAGTTTAAATCAAGTTTTTCTTAACCCTTTGTTGATCGCGTCAGATTTTTATGAAAATATACTTAGCTAATTATTTCCCATTTGAAGTGCTTTCACCATATTTGAAGTCAATTGGCGCATTAAATCATGTTTCCCCATACAAACTCTTAACCCATGTTGACCCCGCCAGGTTTTTATTTTCAAAAAAATTAAAAACACGTGTCGAATTATATCTCACTAAGAGTACTTTCACCACGTTTGAAGTCAAAGGGCGTAAAAAATCATGTTTCTTCATACAAACTTGTAAGCCTTGGGTCACCCCTTTAAGTTTTGATTTTCAAAAAAAATGAGAAACACGTGTCGAATTATTTTTGATTTCAAGTGTTTTCACCAACTTTGAGGTCAATATTCCCATCGGTTAATGGTCTTTTCGTAGTCTTTCCGTATACGCACCTTTACCCATCGTTGACCCCGTTAGATTTCGATTTTCGGAAAAATGAAAAACACGTGTCAAATTATTTCTCACTAAGAGAACTTTCACCAAATTTGAAATCAATAGGCCCATTAAATATCGTTTCTTCATATAACACCTTAACCCATGTTTGGCACTTTTAGACCCCGAATTTAAAAAATCCCATTTTATAGCTTCACGGGCTTGGGCTGGGCGATGATGAATCAGTCAGGACAAGCAAGTATATGTCCATAACATATATAGATGGTTCAACGTCCGTGCATCGCTGGAAATGGATAAGTTCGGATTGTCGGATAGGAAAATGTTATCGCTAGACTGCAGGCCCAACTTCACCAACAATTCGTACGCAAAGACGGATCTACCCCGTCATCGGAAACACTTGTAACGCTTGTCAGAATTCTGAGATTTCCAGTAATAAGGTTCATAATTACCGTCCATCTTCTCCATTATTTTCAAAAAAGGTAATTATTAAAAAAGAGTGAAAGCTATAGGAAAAACTTGGCGCATTTTGAGAAGCAAAGCATGAAAAAGTTAGATGGAAGAATTTTGTTAGTTGCAACAAAATGTTCTACTAATGTTGGATGACGAAAAGGAGTTCTCCGTTGCAACATGCGAAGCCAACTCCACAAAGTTTTTGTCTTAGTAAGCTTTAGTTAAGCTTAAGTTAATGAGTAGCGATGCGTGCCAATTTATATTCGCTCGAAAAATAAAAATATCTAGGATGGTGTCGATTTTGGAAGCCGATGTAGATATGGGTGTCCAAATAAAAAAGTGCGTTGAATCAGATGTCCAATTTCCTATGCGTTAGAAAGCTTTGGCTTTTTACATAGACGGATGTTATAGCACAAGTACAATGCGAAAAAAACGAAATGCTTGTATTTATATGACGAATGATGTAAAAGATCGTAACGAGTTTTTTCACTGAAATGCCTTTACAAAGTTCGGTTGACTAATTAGGAGTTGATATTTCAATGTTTCAACCCACTGCAGTGCAACAGTGCACTGTCCAAATGTCATAAAAGAACTGGGATACACCCCGTGACTATCCTAAATGATCATTGTAATGAGTCAAACTTACAAATATTTTTTAGGAAATAGCGAAATATAGTAAACGCCACGTTTTTATTTATTTATTTATCTACCCGAAGCTAAAATGATGTCCAAATAATGCTATCCAAGTTAACGTCGTTGTTTAATTTTCCTAACCACCCTGTGCTCGGCTGTCAAAATGCCATTTTTAAATCAGCTGATTTGCACTGAGCGACCGCTTTGTTTACATGAGTTTGGTGCGAAAGAGAAAACTCGATAACCGGTTTGCTGGCGCATTGTGGTGAAAATACGTAGTGGTGGATGAATTTGGTGGTGGGCAGCAGATTTTGATAGCGTAGAAATTTTTTGTTTTTGTGGTCTTTTATTTTCAATTAGCACGTACGCGGAGTTGTATTTTTTATTTTTAAGAAAAGTTCCTTGCGAAAGATGTGAGACTCTATCTGTAAAAACTACTTCGAATTGCTGAGGATTGTGCGATAGTCGATTTGAGAAGATAGTAGCCGCGGAATTTGCACGACAATCACCTTTCCCCAGCGCCACCGCCGACCAGCAAAGCCGACTTCATCGCTTCAACGAGCGAGTGGCATTATGCAGCAGCGACGGCTGCAATGGCCACGCCTACCGCTGATTTTGAGCTGGCTGCTAGTGCTCCAGCTACTGTGGCAAAGCAGCACCGGCATACACGTCAGCGGAGTGTTCCACACACACGAGTTCTTCAAGGTTATAACGAAATTTGGTTTCCAAAAGGCGGAGGTACATCCGCAAGGCAGTTCCTTCGGCTACATCTACGGCAATATCACATCGTCCGAGACGTTTGCGCAACCCATCTCCCTGGTGGTGCTGGATAAGGCTGCGTTCGTGAACTTCTACAGCAATCGCAGCTACTTCGACCGGGAGTTGGCATGCCAGCGCATGTTCTCGCGACTGCAGGACCTCGTCTACGATGCGGACTGCAACAAGGATGGCAAACGTGATTTTGTGCGGCGTGTTCCATGCCGTCGGGGTGAACTGTGCGTGGACGAAGACGCGCCAGGCAATGTCATTCCAGGCCACCAGTTTACTTATGTCATCAGTGAGGTGACACAGCCCAGGTGAGAAACAGCGGCGGCCCGCACAATTCCGTGCTCCATCATACTCAGGACCCTAGATAGTTTCGGAAGTCGACGTCTCATCCAAGTACTTTGGAACTTTGAATTGAAGTCCGCTGTGGACAATGCTATTTTATTGGAGCGCAAAACCACTCTTATATGTACATATGTGTTTGTTAGATTCGAGTCCTCGTACACTTTAGCATTTGGATTTTTAACAGTCTGCCATTTTAGCAGTCGTGCTGCAGGGCTGAAATTGTCCATATTTTTGCTTAATTAGACATGAATGCAATTAGTTAAGAGAAAACACTGTAACAAACATTGTATCGTTGTAAGCGTACTTAAAACGAATGCATTTCGTAGCGATCGACTGGTTTCAAAATACTGGTTTCCCTCCTACGCCTTTGTACGACCACGTTCACCAAGAGGTCAGGGGTTCCGAGTGTGCATTTCGCACAGTGTTGGTCACATCAATTGATCAATTGTCAAAGCAAAATCACAGTGGCTATTGTGGGCTCATCAAACACACCATCAGATTGGATAGGCCTTGCGTACTCTTTCGTACCATGGGCACAAGCAAAGCGACTCCACCTCCATTATACTGAATATACATGCATACATACGTGGCTGCGTGTGTTTGTATATTTTCTTTACAATCACGCAATTAATTTGTACCACTCAACCGCCACGAGCTTGTTTTCCTTTCACTATCTTCTTTCGCTTTTGTTTTGACGCTTATATTCGCTCGTTGCTAACTTAAATTAAAGCGTTTGAAGTTGGTTTTGGCAGTAGCGGAATGCAGTAAATGCCACAATGCAGCATTCAATCTGGCTGCCGAGTAAATGAGACTCGGAGTCAATAACTTTGCGCTGAGAAAATTGCATTGGCGCTTATCGCTATGATGCAGTTTATCAGCGTTATCTTAATTTGTAGCTAGAGTTAATATTTTGCAATGGTAGTAGTGTCAGAAACGTGGGACACATTTGAAGCATTGTATTCGAAGACAACAACTTGATTTTAAATCAAGTGCTCTGCTCTGGAGAGACCTACACAATTTTCTGTTATCTCTCTTCATGTTTTAATTGTGCACCTTGTAGTTTTTATTGTTATACGGAAACTAATTTTTGGTATTGATGAATTTTTTAGTAATAACTGTGGGACCGCAGGCACTAAAAGATCTAAAATATGGTCAATGCCCAAAAACGATTTCATACCACTTAAGAGAAAATTTTATAAAATGCACAGATATTTCATCCATTTCATTAGACTTATGCAGTAAAAACATGAATTTGCTAAATTTTCCACGCCTTAGTAATGACTAAAAAATTCGCGGTTCAAGTTCCTTATTTAATTTTTAATTTAATATTGGATTCTTCTGACTTTATTCAGGACACAGGAACACATAGATATCAATCCAATTTAACAAATTAAGTTCAAGTAAATAAAAACATAACTGACAATAAACACTAAACCTAAATAAGAAGTTTAGTTAAGAATCATGATTATCAGACAACAACGACTTTTTGCCAAAAGCCATTTGTCCAACGGAGAGGCCCAAATCGACATTGGGTTCTTAACACCATTACATAAAAAATCCATTTTATTTAAACATAAAATATTTTGTACCTTATGAAAATTTCCTTTTATAATTTTAGGTTCTGGTACGTTGCCGTGGCGGCCTGTTATCGGAATCGCACGACTTGCCAGTGGCACGCATACGATCGTCTAAAGGGCGATCATACTGCGGCCGTTGCTGCTTCTGCGCCGCTAGTGCGCACACTCCACACGCTGAGTCTCAGCTATGACGTGCGCGTAGTGAACGGACATCCCAATAACTCTGCCGCCCACCCGCTCACCTTTGAATTCTCATTCGACCAGCAAAATTTACTAGAGATGTATTTGATATTTTTGCTGGTCTATATGGTGTTACTGCCGGTGCAAATATACGCGGTGCGACTGCAAAAGCATCCAGTGACGCGGTTGTTCACGCTCAGCCTCTTGAGCGAGTTCGTCAGCTTGGCGTTGATAACGGCACATTTGATAAAGTTCGCCATGAATGGCGTAGGCGAGCCGAATATGCAAGCTGCCGGCGATATCTTGGATATATTCAGCAGAGTATGTTTGCTGCTGTGTACCTATCACGTTTGTACTGATGTTTGCTTTCCCCTTTAGACAACTTTCATGTTAATACTATTATTGCTGGCAAAAGGCTGGGCGGTGACACGCCAGCAAATCAGCCGCACAGGCTGGATTATACTTATGACTATTTGGGTGCCCTATTGTGCATTCCATGTGTTTCTTTATATCTGGGATAGGGTATGTACACATTTAACTTGATTGAGGTGAAGAAAAATTTATATAGTAAATTTTCAGACGGAAGTGGACATCATTTCAGACATCGATGAATACCAAACGTGGCCAGGTTGGATTGTCTTAATATTGCGGTAAGCACCTGCGTTGTACAGTTAATAAATACAGGAGTATCGTATTCGCAATTACTTAGTTATATCGAGCCTTTCCCGCGTTTTTATCGTATGAGCCAAAAACCAAATTTTTTTTTTGGTTTTCTCTGCATTGGCGCAACATAGTTGCATGATTTTTGGTTTACACACATTATTTAGGATTACACACTTGGAATAGGTAATTTTAGTGACTTCAGCAAAGCGGAACGTCGTTATTTTGGACATACGATTATTTGTGCGGGCTCTATTATAAGCGATTCAAAATTGCAGTGGCACATACGATAAAATCGTTTTTAAGTAAAAAATAATTTGTTCCTGTATTGTACTGTAATGTATTTTCATTTATTGAATACAAAATATTGTTACTTTCAGATTGATATAGTGTAATTCATAGGTGATATAGTGTAGCTTTATGTCAGAAAAAATTAAATACTATCTTCTTCATCTGTTTGAACTAGTACATCTTTTGTCATTCCATCAATTTGTAAATCTAAGTTTTCATGACTAGCAGGGCCCGTGGCTTTGCACGCGCGTTTAAAGTCAATGAGGCCAATAAATCAAGTTCTTCTTAACCCTTTGTTGATCCCGTTAGATTTTTATGTAAAAATACTTGTCTCATTATTTCTCATTTGAGAAATAATTTCACCTTTTACCATATTTGAAGTCAATTGGCGCATTAAATCATGTTTCCCCATACAAACTCTTAACCCATCGTTGGCCTCGTCAGATATCGAATTATTTCACATTTGAAATAAACAATCATTTAACCAAGCTTGAAGTCAAAAAGCATAAAGATTATACTTCTTCATATTTCTTTCATATTTCAAACTTTTAACCCTTGGTTCACCCCTTTATGTTTTGATTTTGAAAAAGATGAGAAACACGTCAAATTATTTTTGATTTCAAGTGTTTTTACCAACTTTGAAGTCAAGTCTATCGAGTCATGTTTTTTCGTAGCCTTTCCGTATACGAACCTTAACCCTTGGTTCACCCGGTTGAATTTTGATATTCGAAAAAATAAAAAAATAGGTGTCGCATTATTTTTGATTTGAAGTGTTTTCACCAAATTTTAAATCAATAGGCCTATTAAATCGCATTTCTTCACACAACACGTTAACTCATGATTTGCCCCTTTAGACCCCGAATTTCAAAAAATTCCGTCTTAACGGAGGTTGATTTTGCAAGATGTACCTACAGTTAAAATTTCATATTTGCAGCTTTAGCGGTTTGAGCTGGGCGATGATGAACCAGTCAGTCAGGATAAACAATTATATGCATATAGATTCACTTTTCACTATTCAAATGTTCTCAATTGTACGATTTATTTAGAAAAATCAGTTTTTTGAACTCTCTCTCTAAAATTTAACACACTTTTTTAATGAAGTTTAAAATTATCTTTTTGCAACTAAAGCAATTTTGTCGTAACGCATAGCTAGTCGCAGACACAAAAAATGAAGGAAAATTTTGAAATGGACATACGATAAAATTGTTTTTTCTCAAACTTCGTAACGGTTCATCGTAGAGATGTGAGCTTTTAGGGACTGATGACAAATTTAAAGTGCTATCGTTACCGGTAAAAAAATGAATTTCGGTAAAAATGGCTCATACGATAAAATCGCGGGAAGGGCTCGATATGTATTTCGTGTAGATAGAGAATTGTAATTGACTAGATTTCACGTATTTGTGGTACACTAAATTGCGAGTAATAAGGACCGTGTGAGCAGTTGGACTCACAAATATGTGCACACATTAATAGAATATGTTCTAATCACACAACATTTTGTATTTTCCTATAGCACTTCGTTTATGACGTGGTTTCTGTACGAACTGCGCAACACCATGAAGTATGAACATTCGACCAAGAAGCTAGACTTTTTGCTGCATCTGGGTGCTTCGAGTCTGGTGTGGTTCATTTATTTGCCAATAGTAGCCATTGTTGCGTTGCAAGTGAGTCCCATGTGGCGCTACAAGCTGTTGCTAGGCATAACGAACTCGGCTGATTGTCTGGCATACTGCGTCATGACTGGACTCCTGTGGCCGAACCGCACGGGGCAATATTTACTGCTGGCGGGCAATAAATACACGGGTACGTTTGCAGACCAGGTTCCGCTAGTTTGAGTAATTTGTGTGTTCTTATATGTGTGGTTTCATCTTGTAGGCATGGATGAACTGGATGAATTCAACGAAGCGCCGCATATCGTGCGCGAACGCGAGCGACGTCACAACTCACCAGATGCGGTCATTGTTAATGGCGACATAGCTCACGCCACGAACGGCAACAACGGTACTGGCGGTATGATCTTGTCGACGAGTACGTCGAACTCTGTGAATGGCGATGCCTGCACAGACCTGCTGGAAGCGGAAGATTTGGATGCCGTACTTTTAACCGATTTGAATAAGAATAGTCATGTTGTGGCATAAGTTAGCCGTAGTGGCATAATCTTAGCGAATAGTGAAACCTCAAAGCTCGGTTGAGGGAATTGTCTTCAAACGAATTGTCCAATGAATGGAAACGAAGATCGTTGTGCATTATATGTGATGTTTATGATTTTATTACACCTCGGTTAAATTCCATTTCTTTAAATTGTATTTAAAACTACTTTTTCGGAAAGTTTCGATTGTGTGATTTAGTGAAGTACGAGCTACCTACGTTTACGAACTCCTACGTTAATTGTACGTATATATAGATTGCATAGATTTCCTAGACGCGGGGAGCAAACACAAAAGCTGTTATATTGTATATTTCACGTTACTACTGCTACATTGTAATGATTATATAGTTTTAGTACTTACGTGGTAGTTATGATGTGGCATAAATTCGTTGCGCGCATGTCTGCAGCAGCGTTTGCTATGGACTTTGATAAAACTTATGAGTACATTAATATGCATTGAATACAGTCAAAAAGAGAAAATCGCATATACCTAAAGATGTGTCAAATTATATTTGTAAATTGCACAATTTTGCATATGTAAATTTAAAGTAAAGGGGAAGCAGAAACAAAACTACACAATAAGAGCAGTTTTAAAGTTTTTAGAGCAACATTATATGCTAAGATAATTCAAATGTAAGAAGAAGCAAGTTAAATTGCAAACTCGTTTTGGAATTTCACTTTGCCATACATTTTATTAGTATATTTATTTTTTTTTTTAAATATTGTTTGTTATGCATCATCCCGTAACACGTATTATATAAATGTAGCATGTCATGCTGGCATATCCCCGTACGTATATGTAAGCATGCGTGTATGTGCAGACTATTTTGAACCTGTATTTCATTTTTTACAAAATAAAGTGAAAGCTCTATAAAAATTATATTTGCTCTCGTACTTAGATGAGGATGTTCCAGCTTATTTCGAATTGTATATCATATCGAACTGCACGAGCACGGATACCTTAACCAGAACAGTCAGGAAGTAACGCAGATATGCTTCCTTATTGAATTCAAATAGGCCGCAAATCTTATAAACCAGTTTGTGACATCTCAAGTGATTGCAAAACGTGTCTATCTACAAAATTCCAATACAGTTAGAAGCACTGGCACAGCAACAATAACAACAAAAACCGCATACCGCTCGAGTTAGGTGCGTGGAATTGTTGGACTGCTCCATAAAATCGCTGCACTCACGCAACAGCTGGCTGGTGTTGTTGCAAGAGGACAGCACCGCCTCAAGGGCCCACATAGCCAGCGCAGAATCGCAGTAAAATAGGATGGTGAGCAGCAGCTCAGTGGCCACGGCCCAGGTGTCAGGTGTCAAATGAAAGCTAAAGAAGAGCACTGCGTAGTAAATGATGCGAACATTGATAGCGAACATCCGCGAGACGATAGCGGCGCAGGCTGTTTCGCTGATGCGGAAAATGCGCAGCGCCAACCGATAACACTCCAAGTGCTTGGCTCCCAACGACACAAGTCGTGCCGTCAAAAGCTGAAGTTCCTCTTGGTGAGCGGTCAACCCTCCCGCTGCGAGGCTGAGCAATTTTAGCCGCGCTATGACAACGCGCAAGTCAGCATTCA
Organism: Melieria crassipennis; assembly: GCA_963668005.1. Taxonomy (NCBI): domain Eukaryota; kingdom Metazoa; phylum Arthropoda; class Insecta; order Diptera; family Ulidiidae; genus Melieria; species Melieria crassipennis. The sequence continues at coordinate 29,341,558 of OY764963.1, read as the reverse complement.
CATTGGCGAATTGTCTATACAACTGGCAGAGGGCGAAAAAGAAAAAGCACATCGCCACGGCCAACGTCACCGATACCACAAAGCCGAATAGGGTCATGTACATGTAGGCCGCAGTGAAGCCTGGATGGATCTGCATGAAAATGCTGTTTAGCATCAGCGTGCTGAACAAACAGTTGAAAACCTTGAATACTAAGAAATATTCGATGCGCTGCTGAACTGTGACCTGCCGATCGAGCTTTGTGGGCAGGTCGCCGTAGCGATTCTTCATACTGCAAAACTCCTCGAAGGTGACGATTATGAGCTGCCGTTTGCACCACGCCTCCTTAATGAGCAGAGCTATGGCAACAAGTTTTGTGGCACTCGCGATGGTGTACGTCCACTGCAGCACCGGGTGCCTGGCCATGTAGCCGTTGTCAAAGAAGTAGTACGACGATATCAGCATTGTAACCAGGCCAACGCAGTGCACAAGCGCGCTGTACACCAGGTAGAAGTGCGACTTCCTAAACACCAGCCCATTCCAGTCGAGCGGCGCCGGCAGCAGTCCGGTCCAGAGCGAGTAGTAATATATCGTTCGGAGTGCCCAATGAGACCATCGGTGACTTTGCATGCTCGCAGCTGCCTGGACGCTTCGCTTCGCAAACGACTAGTGACTGGTAACTGGTGGCTGGTGAAGCGGTTGTGCAGTACGACTGCGATGCGTATCTCGGCACTTTCCCTAATTAATTACCAATGAGCGCGTGAATTATTTACGGAGCTTAATAATAATTTGTCGAGAACGCGTTCAAAGATGGCGCAACACTTCGTCACCCTTTGCGAATCTAATTTGAAGACATGCAATTTCGTATTGCAAATAGATGGGGATCTTCAATGCTGTTACCAAATCGGAAAATGTTAAGGATTGTAGTAAGTAGCAAGAAAAGAATATTTCTGGCGACATTAAATTTATGCCTCAATCTGGCAGTAAGGCTCATTCTATACAATCTGTTGCTTCGCTCCATAACTATTTATATTCACAAGAGATTTTATGCATTAGTTTACAGCTTCGCGTTGTGTCTCTTTGTCTGTCTGGGACTCGTTGATAGCAAGTTGAATGAACAGCATTAAATACAATGTGATTGCTTTTGTCATTCGAATTGCAGTGTTCATGTTTAGTTCAAAGAACCCGAAGATATCTAAACGGCAACGATTTTGCAGTAATTCAAGTGACAGGAATTCCAGCTGTAAATAAACAAAATTTAAGCAATTTTTCCCAAACATATGCAAATATGGATCCGTTGTAGTTCAAGGCTCAGGACCCTCGGACTATTAGATTATATAAGAAACTCAAAGCAATCTGCATGCGTTTGTTAACACTGACAATCCATCCGTGCGTTTGTCAATCAGTTGGTTCATATATGCAAGGGCATCTGAATATTTTGTACAGAAACTGTTGGTGTTTTAACTACGTTACAGTCGAAATGCCATATCAAAGTAATTTGCGAAATTAAAACATTTTTATTTTAACCTAAGCTTATGCAGGTTTATGAATGCAAGTGACACTCCGCCTTAACCCACTGTATGCCACAATAAGTTATTTTATTTTTTTAGCTTATTGCGCACTTAATGGAGCACCGTATTTTGTTTCAAATTAAGTCATTTGACTTATTTAAAGAGCGAAGTAGCAAGTATGGTTGACTGCTTACTTAAAAATATAGGAATATCATTTACGGATATAAGTAAGCAGGAGCTTTGGTGTTCCTAGGTCTACGTTCGATGAGAATTTCTCAGCTATGCATTACTAAATTACAAAAAAAAAACTGAGCATGGCCTCAGGTCCGCCTGAGTTTGCCAAAGTTTGACTCCCGACTGCGACCATACGGCGCTTCCCAATAGTCCACATAGCCACATTCAAGTATGAAATTCCAAATAACCGGACACTCACCGTCGCAGTGTTTTTGTCCGGTTATGGGAGATGTCCGCTTATGGAGGAGGAGGGTGCACAAAATTAGTTTAAATTGTATCCAAGTGTTTCTCGTTTATTTATTTAATATTTTGTACGATTTTATGAATATTGAATATTAAATTAATATTTATTACATACATTGTACAAGTCGTTAAATTTTCGTACTGCTTTGGTTGAACAAATTTTGTAATGGTTGATTGATTTAATTTGCAATGTTCATTTTCAAAGTGAGTGAGTGAGTGAGTGAGTGAGATTTGTATTATAGAGTAGTACAGATTAAAAAAAAACTGGTTTGGCATTTTTTGAATTTCGTCTGTTTGAAATATAATGTCCGCGTCCAGGTATTAGAGCGTCCGGTTATTGGAATGATATTCTGCAAAATTTGTCCGGCTATTGAAACTGTCCTGTTATAAGGACTGTCCGTAATGAGGAATTTCACTGTACTTACCTCCGTGCTGAGTTGACTTCCTGATGGGGCACGAAGCCAAGTTTTGTAAGCAATTTCGCGCAGCCGAAGGAAGCGTCGGTGAATACATTCGCATAAGTAAAAAAGCAACATCAAGTTCAGAAAATTCGCAATCGCAATCACTAAGTAAATAACCAGCGCCGACACACGAAAGTCGTCGTTATCAGCGACATACACCAGAATTGTGAAAAACATCTCCGTCAGCTCGAGGAGGGAACAGAGCAGCTGGCCGAGTAGGGAGAATCGAATAATGGCGATCAGCCGGTGGACGAGAGCTTTCAGCTGGCGCTGGCGCTTGCAGATCAACTCAACGTGCCGCGCCAGCGCCACTAACCACTGCCAGCGGGTGCAGTGCACAGTGTGGCGCCAGCGGGGCGACAGCCGCCGGAGCAAGTTGACTTCGTAGCGAACGGTGTGCAAGTGCTGCAGCAGCATCTCGAGCAGCGCGTTGCTCAACAGCAAAGCGAAAAAGATATTCAAGTCGACAAAGATCATGAAAATATCCAGCGTGAAGATCAGGAGCGTGCAGAGCACGTAGTCCCACGTAAAGAACTCAAAGCTGTCGCACACCGTGGCCGAGCCCTGCCCATAGAAGTAAATCAGAAGCACGACGAACCGACTGACCGAGGAAGTGCACTTGAACTGCAGCAGGTGCTTGCAAGCGCCGCGCTCGCGTCTGACGGCGAAAGGATGTGCACGCTGTTCGTTTTGGTATTTGGCAAAAACGCGCACAAAATCGCTGACCATAGCGTAGATCTGCCTGCGCCGAAACCAGAAGCCGAAAATTGTAATGTAGGCCGTGCACACGTTGACGAAGAGCGTTCCTCTAGAGATCAGAAAACTCAGATCGAACGTGTCGCACTGCTTAAACTTGAGCAGGAGCGTGTTGGTGGCCGGCGGCAACAGCGCCACGTACAGCGCATTCAGCACGAGGCAGTAGGCGATTGTGGGCTTGTGGTGCAGGTTTAGCCGTTGGCGCTTCTGATCGTACGTGATGTTGGCCAAGCCAATGAGCCGTATTGCCCACAGATACCAGCGGCTAATGCGGCCCATTGCAGCAGCTGCCGGTGCGTCGAGTGAGCTTGAGGTCGAAAGCGCGACTGCAACACCGTGCGACCGCAACGCGCACATGTGGAATGCAAAGGGCGGAGTCGTTCAATCCCCTGGCTGCATATTAGGTGGCCAATTAAAACTACGGAGGACGCGTGTTAGAAGGTCACACTAAGGGCATTCACGATTTTGAAGTGTTAATACAGTTGCGGTATTCACAAATTTTTAACCGTTCACGAACCACAATCTTTGAAAGTTTTTAAATGATTTCAATATGAATTTGTAATTTTGTTTCTCTTATCGAGGCGTGTACATAGCTAACATGGAGTTGGCTCATAACTCCATGTTACTAAACAAAAAAAAAACAAAACTTCACTAAAGAAATACAATCTAGATTTTGTTAAAAAAAATGCAGCAAATTCAATCTTCAAGCACTTTACGTGCTTTGCTTAAAACTTTGTAGGACCACAAATCTATCACGCGGTTGCTATACTCATTTATAAAAAAAAGTTGTGTAAGAATGTACAGTAATTTTATAGTAGGTTATTATAGTAGTAACTAGTATTAGTATAGTAGTTATTATATAGTATTCTGGTATGGTTGGGTAATGTGGTATAGCACTTTTTTTGGGAACTAACTACAGGCATTCAAACAACAGAACTACGATGAAATGTGGATAATGCACAAAAAAGTAAAGAATTTTGCACCAAAATGCTTTTCGCAACTATTACTTTTGATCAGTTGTTAAAAAACTGCTTTGGCATGCAACCGACTTTTTTCAGAGCTTGCGAAAAAGTTTTTTTAAGGCACAAAAAGAATAAATTTTAATTCTTGAGTTATATTAAAATCAATAGCATAGTGTTTTTGAAACTGTAGCATTGACGGATAATTACTTTAATGGACATTTATTTATTTTTTCGTAATTATTTTAAAATATGTCAAGTTCGGGTATGGGTCGTGGTGGTATAGGCCGCGGAAGGTAATGTGGTATACCATCTTTGAGTACTAAATAGGTCGAAAAAACAAAAAAAAAATCACAAATGGAAAGCTAAAAGCGCAAGAAATGTAATTGTTAATAAAATAAGAATAACTTTAGCTTGCACCACCCTTTAGAGCATGGCGAGCATTGAAAAAAATAAGTTGTGAAACTTCTATCTACTGCAGTAAGCCAAAGACTGATTTTAGTCGGGGATTGTATTTTCATATGCTTAAAAATGTTTAAAAATCATATTGTCTTACAAATCAATCGAATAAATTTAAGCAAATAGAAACAAAGTAGGATACCACATTACCCGAACATGCTATACCACATTACCCGCCAAGTTTTTCAATGGGCTGTTTATGAGTTTTCACAAACTTGCAAGAATATCTCTGAACATTTTCATGAGAAGCCTATTCCAGTTAGTCTGTTTAAAAGCCAAACTTGACACATGTAATCCGTTGAATTTAGTTGAACTTGGACCGAATTTTACTGCGATATAGACAAAAAACAAATAGGTATACCACAATACCCGAAGTTACCATAATCCACAAGTTTGATATAAATAGTGCTTTCCCCATAAAATAAAGCTTTTTTATTGTGGAGAGTTTCGAAAGTGTATAAGATGAACTTGGCAAAGTTTCAGCTACTTTTATTGCATCCCATACGCTGCCAAATTTCTTATACTCGTAGATATCGTAAGTATCGAAGGGACAAAGCCAGTTCTAATGCTATAATTATAGCACCCCATTGGTATAATTCAATTCGCAGCCTTTGCAAACACACAGCGACACAAACGCTTTCCTTATCTCTCCCACTTGTTACCAAATTGCAATGTTGCAGTACAGAAGGCCTTTGCCTAACCCATACATAATCATTGCATTACCAAATCGCATCAACTTTCTAATCAATTCGCCAATTCAACGAGTAAAAATATTAAACAAAAATTTAAATAATCGAAAATTTAGAAACAAACATTTAGAAACTACATCTGTAGGAAGGCTGAAAGTGCCATAAAAGTAAATCCATTAAAGTAAAATAGTTAACTCAGCTTTCTGCATATGGAAATTACTTCGTTTGGACGAGTTAACGTGTTCCTGTGTAGGGCGTTAAAACCATTTTCAAAGCATTTCAATTTTTAATTACCTTTTAAAACACCGGGACCTGATGATCTGCATCTGACTGCAAGACGCGAAAAACACACTCAAAAATCAGCCAGAATGCGTTAAAATTTATTAAATAAACAAATATTTGAAATTTGGTATAAAACAAGGACGGGAAATAAGAGTTATTTAGGAAAATTATATATATTTGAAAAAAATACTAAAATAAAATAAATAAAAACCAAATGTCATACAACTTTGACAATGAATTTTTATTTTGTAATTTTTATGTAAAATTTAAAACATAAGAATTTGTTTTTACTGATATTTTAAAAATGCTATTATTTTCGGTTTTTATTAAAAAATTTTTTGTTTATAAATATCGCTTTTATCAATAAAAATCAGTCAGAGATTTTTTAAAAAGTCATCAATATAAATCAGTCAGCTGCTTTTATTTTTTAAGTCGCAATATAAAAGTAATTTTCATTAATCGCAGTACTGGGATTCATTAAAGATCAAAATGTATGTACCTCTGTATATTCCTGATCAACTCAAACAAATATTATAGGTACATATTTAAAAAAAAAAAATTTAATCACCAGCCGTGCAGCCATTCCGTGTCGATGTGGCTGCTCTTTTTTTGTTCCCCTTTGGGGGTTTCGGCAGTATTTACATTTAGGGACCTGACAGTTCCGTTTTCTGGCAGAATCATATCTGTTGGATGCATTTGTGCATCATTGATTGAAACAACAACAACATTCATTAGTTCTTCCGCAATGACAACAAATTCGCTGATCGACTATAGATGGGGATCACAACAACCACATTTAATTTGCATTGTGCTACAACCCCTTACGCAGTACACTACAACAACCACTTACGCACTTGTTGGGTAGCACAGTTTAGCTCAAACCGATGCATAGAGATACAAATGTTTAACAACATTTAGGTTATTTATATTTATGTTTGTCCTGATTGACTGACTGGTTCGTCATTGCCCAGCTCAATCCGCTAAAGCTACAACCATGTAATTTGAACTGTAGGTACATTTAAAAAAATGAACCTTCGTTAAGACGGGATTTGTTTGAATTCTGGGTCTGAAAGGTCAAAACATGAATTGTATTGGTGAAAGTACTCCAAATGAGAAATAATTTAGTATATTTTATTTTTTCGAAAATCAAAATTTAACGGGGTCAATAATGGGTTAACATTTTGCATGGAGAAAAACGATTTTATGGACATTGCGACTTCAAACTTGGTGAAAACACTTCACTTATGAAATAATTCGGTACGTGTTTTTAATTTTTTCGAAAATCAAAATCAGAAGAACTCAACGACATGTTAAGAGTTTGTAAATATGAAGAAACTGTGAAAACATATGTATGAATAAATGGGCCTATTGATTTCAAATTTGGTGAAAGTGCTCCAAATCTAAAAAAAATTTTAAACGTATTTTTCATATTTTTGAAAATCGAAATCTGACGGGGTCAACGATGGGTTGGGTTTTATGTCTGTTATTACGGACCACTTCGAAAAGCCTTTCTGGTAGGGAATCGTACAAACTTTGTATGTAATAACTCGTGATTGATAGAAAAGCAGCTTCAATGGCTTTTTGTAGGTCCAGCCATTGGAAGAAAGTGATGATCGTAAAAAAGTGTCGCGCTTGCATGGTCCTAAATAATAACAAACTGCAATATACCGTTAGATTTTATTAGTTTGTTGATGACCCTGCAGGAAATTATTTCAATTTGTTAGCAAAACATGGCGCTACCACCAAGGCGCTGTAAACTAAGGTAAAAGCCTCTGAGAAAAATTTAACTAAATAATTAAGGGCGAGTTTGAGTGACTTAAGGAAGACAGATTTAGGGAGCGCAAAATCAATGTCCGATGACACAAAGAGTTCATTGAGCTCTAACAAAACTCTGGAAAGAGGAACATTCAGCGCGTAAATCGTCCTCACGAAATACATAACATAAAATAGTACAGGGTTCCGGAGGAATTTCAGCGGCGATTGAAAGAAGTTCCTGCCCAGAAAAGCAGGACAATTCACAGTACCGTTAACGACATCAAAAACGAAAGAGAGTGATAGGATATCTCTCTTGCTTTGAAGGGATTTTAAATTAAGGAGCTTCAGACGCGAGGTATAGGAGGGAATAGAATCCTCGAAACAAGGGAGCACAGGCCGAAGCGAAGAAAAACTTTCAAAGCGATTAGTGTAACACACACGATAAGGAGTAATTATGGAGTAATTAAATAAAACTCGAAAATAATTGTAAACATATGAAAATTAAAAAATGAACTGTTATTTGTTGATATATTAAATAAAAATAAAAAAGAACTCTTTAACATGCATTTTTATAATAAGGCAAGTTACTCTCAATGCTGACCTTATATTCCACGCACTTTGAACTCCGCAAACGCCATGTTTATGTTAAACATTACCCGCAGAAATAATGTTGTAATAATTAGTTGAAACATATGTGTGCGTGTGTCCAAGTCCCTTTTTCTCGAGCACTTTCTCATTACCTAAAAAAGGCAGAAAAATCATATGAGACACACATGTTTTCGAAGGGATAAATATTATAATTATCAAGTTATTTTAGTTCTAACTTCGAACTTTTCAGAGTTGCGAATACGTTGATTTTCCGTTGAACTGTAATATGTTTGTTAATTTGGCTTAAATTGGAATTGATGGTATGGAATAAATTATGTGAAATCCCAGAACAAATCCACTTGCAAGTCCAGTTTACACTGCTTAGCGTAAAACAACTGCCAACAGCCGATAATCAGGACCAGCCGAGAGACAACTTTCCTTTTCCACCCACACTTGTTATCGTCCCAATTAACTCGAAGCACTCCGTGTCCACATGTGCGTTCGAAGAGCTGCGTAGCAAATATTTTAATTAGGTTGCGAAATTTGCTGCATATTAAATAGCCTTCCCCTTAAGCCATTCGCATCGCATTCGTATTCATAACTCCCAAATGTTTTGCTGATAAATGTTGTTCTTCATTTTGCCGCCTCTGGTTGCGGCACCGAGCGTTGTCAGCCGGCAAACTGCTGCAAGTTGACAATTTGCTCTGATTTTTGCTCGAACTCGCCGCCCATTCAGCGCTGAGCGGAAAAGTTCAACTTCCTAATTAGTTTTATGGAAATCTTATTAGTTAATGTGCAACTCGGCCTCGGCGGGCCGGCGTGTACATTGAGCAGAGCTTACGCTGCGGTCGTGCTGGCCGCAGCCGACCGCTGTCGAGGTCGACGGCTGCTGGCACTTGTAAGCGTCATTACTAAAAACACACGCTTAGCCAATTAGTTTCAGCAGATAATTCGCACAAGGAGCTGGGACGGGCCTCAAACAGTCCCGCATCCTGCATGGGCGAATACGAGCGCGTACGTACTGGACCACACACAAACACCATACGCCCATACGCCCACACACAAGCCGCCATCCAATTCGCATGGCACTCTCGCTAACGAACCGGCGTTAGCGGGAGTAATGACCTAAATCCTCGTGCATCAATGAACGTGGCGGAGGAAATTCCCAGTCGTGCGTATAATTGGAATTAATACAAAAGCAGCTGGAATATTGGTTTTGGCAGCGCCATATTAAATTGCTGCTATCCAGCGGCAGCGCCGGCGGTGGGCGGAAGTGATTGCCAGCAGTGGGCATTCGGAATGGCAATGGCGACGTTGGCGGCGCCGGCAGCTGTGGCGACAGCAGCAGCAGCGGAAAAGTGGCAGCTGCTGACGCCATATTGCTGCAGCTTCCTTCGGTGTGGCTTGCTGCCATTTGCGTTTCGCGGCAATGCATTAGGGTCACATTTTCTATTCGAGTACAAAGTCTGAGGGCCGACCTGACACGATTGACGCCACTGCGTCGTTTTAAAGCCTGCGCCGAAACAGCTAAGCGATCTAATGAAATCGCTCTTCACTGCATTGTCGACCGAAACGTGGGCGGGGAGTATTGAGTGAGCTTAATATAGTCGAACACAAAGCTCGAACTAAATTCTTTGTATGCTTAGCAGTCAATCACTCCCGGAAAACTATTTACAGATTCGTATAACGTTTGCAACTCAATCATCTACAAAAATAAAGTCGGCTTTTATTATCTTCAAACGATTTATGCTGTTTTATCCATTTTATATTAATATTGTTACCATTATGCCTCGTCATCCGCATCAGTAAAGGCTTGATTACACGTAACGAGTAGAGTGACGAGACAGCAACTCGAACGAGTACTCGTTTCGGCTAAACAGTAAGGCGAGTTGTTGATTGAGTCAGTGACCGAGTAGAGTGGCGAGAGAGTCACTAGAATCAGATTTTGTTTACTAGGCCGAGTACTACTTTACCGTTATATTTTTCTCTTTTTCGCAGTGATTCGCGGAATCGCTCGTAACATGCGGAATGCGTCACACACCACTTTCCGCTCGGTTGAGTTTAATTGCGCGAGTTGCTTAGATCATTTTGTGCATTGTAAAACCGAACTGACTCGCCACGTGTGAAAATACGTTTGAACAACTCGTCGCTTTTGCTCGCCACCCCAATTCTCTCGGCCTAGTACGATTTTGATGTCTCGCCACTCTACTCGTTACGTGTAATCAAGCCTTAAGTATAAGACATAACATCGTTTAACACTAGAATGCGCGACAATCTGACCTACCTAAAATGCCCATATGTATGACTTTTTTACAATTGTATTGGTTTTTAAGTAGCAAATATGAATAAATGTACACGAGATTAAACTAAAGTAAGCATTTAGTTTTTATTTTTTTATGGTTTACAAAGTAAATTCATTTAAATAAAATAGCGTACTTTACACATAAATGGGATACAATGGAATGAATTTTGGAATTTGGAATTTTTGAATGAATTTTATGAGTGAATATTGAATTGAAAAACTTGGGAATTGTCACAGCCTACTATGACAGCCGCAGCAGACAGACCACAGCCGCCGTGGCTCAGTTGGTTAGTGCGTTGGACCGCGAGTCGCAGGCAGAAACCTCAGGTTCAAATACTGCCTGTAATAACACCTAAAAAAAAATAACGGGAAAACTCGTTTTCTCTTTCGGTGGCTGTCCTCTCAGCTGGAAATGGCAAACCTCTGAGAGTAAAAATTGCTTATGAAAAAGCTCCCAACCTGCCGTTCGGAATCGGCATAAAACTGTAGGTCCCTCCAACCCGTGTACAAATTCACACGCACAACACGGGTAGTTGCGGGAAGCTAGGCCTTAGTCTCGCGTAAGCGGGCTGTCGTGCCAGTCAATTATTAAATTATTTATTATTATTACTATGATATTATTATTTTTAAATGTTTGCAATTATTTGTAATTTTCATAATTCGCAATTGAAGATGCATATTTGTCTATTTATCAGTAAGATGTGCTGAAAATTGTATATAGGTAGTCAAAATGACTACTTTTGGGCATTTAAGGTAAATTTTGCAAACTTGGGGTAAACAATTTTTTTACAATTTTTTTAATTTATTTATTCCATTTAGCTTTAAAAATTAATAAAAGTCACGTAAGATATTTTTTTAGAAAGCGATGCAATAAAAGTTATTTACAATAAAAGACCTCAATGTAGTCAAAATGACTACCTTGGGCATTCTAGTAACTTGACATCACAAACATTTTTCCAGGAATCGATTCTTTTGAGGTGATTGTCAATTTAAATGTTTGGTATATTTCAACTGGTATTTCAGTCATAACCTCACAAAGGTTGTACGGTCAGTCTTCTAGAGTCAGAGAATTGATCGTGAGGTCACTACAGAGAAAGTGGTTCACGTGATGGGCCACTGCACAGTGATTCGACTCCATACAACCGCGGGACAAAATTAGAAGGAGTGGTGCGTTCTTCATAAAATTTGGTATACTAGTTAATCATGGTCTGCTGAATTGAAATCTCAATTTTGTTTTTCTTAAACTGTTGTAGTTTGGCAATGCCTGAGGCTTAATTTTGCAAATTTCGTCATTTTTGGAAAGCTATAGCACCAAACGTGTTGGCTACATTTTTCAGATTTTACATTTAATCGGTAACGTCAACATTGATTATTCCAAAGAGTAACAGAAATTGTATCGGGACCCTCTGGTTTTGCAATAAAAACGATAATAATAGATGTATGTTTTGCATTTTTGCAGATTTTATGATTTTTCGTGCTAATGGCATACTTTTAGGCATAAATAAAATAAATTTTGTCGAAAAATACGTGTTAAGACCACTTTTCAAATTGAATTATTTTCTGAGATCGGAAGATATCGGAGAATATAATTACATTATCCGACAAAGAAAGAACTTTTTGTCTAAGTTTTGCCAATTTTCAGATTTTTAACTTAGAAAAATATTTTGAATTGAAAGTGAAGTAAAAGTCTACGCTTTGCAAATTTTGGGAAAACATTAAAAGCGAAAATGGCCACATCATTTCTTATTCTATATTTCTTATTCTATATTTAAGCCACTTCGTGCCAACCAATTATTTGCAAAATTTTTTGTACTCAATAGACTAAAAAACAGAAAATATGAGTTTCAATTTTTTTGGGAAAAAAGTTTCAACTTTGAGCCGCTTTTGCACAGACACTAATTGATTTTTTGCACAGATATTTTGGGGTTTTCTTAGTTGGAGTTTTTTCTTTCAAAAGACATCAAAATCGTTAAATTCTGAGACCATAAATTTTTTGAATTTTGTCTATGGAACGAATCACTGTGCACTGGAATGATTTTTCATTAATAGCAAATGGAAACATTGGGCTGTACTAAACTGCCTACGCTCAGGATTAGTTTCTATCCAAAAACACCATAAAGTGTTACAGCATCTTCGATGTAATTAAAGAAAGTGTTAAAAGTGAGAGAGGATTGTCTACCAGGTCAATGTCAGAATTGACGTGTATTCAAGTAAGTTCTGAAAACGGGGTTTTTCAGATCCCAATCCTATCGAAAACAGCTGCGGTCAGCTGGTCAGCAAAAGGCCATTTTACAAGCTTGGAGACATTTAACTCACAGAAATGCTACACAGTTGCCCAAATTCTATGTCAAATTGACTTACAGTCAAACCTAAATTGGGGCGTTAGCGGCAAGCAACTGTCAAAATTGCTTCATGCCCATACAAAATGTATGGGGCAAACCGCAATTGAAACGCTCTGACGCTGCGCTATTCGAATTTCCAATTTTGACAAGGCGTTAGCGGTTGAAGTTGGCTGCGACTAACAAAAACGCCTGTTATTTATATTTGATTTGATTTAAATTGTGAGGAATTTATTCAAATAAGAGCTAAGTTTTGCAAAATAATAATAATTTGTTGTTTTTTTGGCAACTAAACAGATATTTTTTTACATTTCATGATTTTTACAATCCCAACGAAACGCTTCAATTACGGTATGCCGCACTGAGCGGGAGCGTTGCGTCAGAAAACGCAACGCTCAACGCTCCAATTTAGGTTTCACATTAAAAAACCACACATTTTTACTCATAAGTTATAACTGTCAGTAGTTTTATTGTTTCAGAGTAAAGTGTCTTTATAGCAATGAAATACCAAAAAATTGTTGTCTCTATAGCTTTCAATAAAAGTATATTTCTCAAATGGGCAGCGTGAGCTCTGACAGTTTTAACTTTAATTGTGGAGGTTTGCAGAGATGTACTGGATATGGTTATGTTAGGGCGGCGGATGTATTGAAACCGCCATTTAGACTTGAGGCATTGGCATTTAAATTTACTTTTAATTGTAAATAAGACCAAATTTTTGGGTGAGTATTTTATGCCAGTCAACGTCTAAGGGCCTTACTTCACACGTTCTACTGCACGCAATCCACGTGAGCGATGCCACAGATAAAAGCTAAGTGGTTCTGTATACCAGTGGAATGAACATAATTAAAGGCTGCCCTTTTGACTGATTCTTTCACACTGATTCCAACTTTTTACATATTTATATTGGAAAGTATATTTACTTGAAGGCTTAAGAGTCGATCTACCTATGCAAAAAAAAACACACAGTCTGCATGGCTGTATGCATTCTTGTGAAACGTACACACACAGAACATACATACTTGTGGTCGGACAGGCGCGCGGCTCAGCGCTTCACTTTCCTTTTTGATATTTGCCCTTTCCTTCTCTCCGCCTCCGCCTCCGTCAACTGCTTGGAATAATGGCAATTGTGTAATTGCTGCTCGCTGTGCGAGTGCCAGCGAACCACTCTTCTCTCATTTGCAATGCAGCCAATACCTTCAAGTGTCAGTTCGAAACACCGCAAGGTATGCAGCCGCGTCATTTCCCTTATCTGACAGTATCGTACGTCGGTATGCACGGATGTATGTGCGTTGTGCCAATATGGAAATGGCATGGAAACTACTTAACCAACTTCAAATGTTGCATAACGTTCGTCTAATGGAAATTTCATGTTCAATTTCACATGCAAATGCAAGTTTCGAACGGCGCGTCGCTCCGATTTCACAAGAATATGCTGCAGATTCCGAGCATTTACATACATATACTATATGTAGTGCAATTCTATTCCGTTTGCATTCCGTTTGTGCGCCTGCAGCGATATTCGGTAGCAGTGCAGGCGAGTGAATTGGTGCATGGTTGGAGCGCTGGAGCAGCCCGATCGGCGCAAGGACGACACCAGCAGTTATCAATGTGCGCGTAAAACTGCATATATCCCGGCGCGTTCAATCCCTTTTACTCATATTTACATATACATACATACATATGTATATGTTTCAATGAGTAGATTACACTGATCAACAGCAAAATGGCTTTTCTGGGTTTGACATCAGTTCTAGGGTAATTAGGGACCGCTGATTTCGAATCCCCAAACCGTTTTGAAAACTTAGTTTCCGTTTTCGCAAAAAATGGGCGTGTCACTTTTTCGGATTTTCCCTGACTTTTTTCACGTTTGGGATTGTAATTTCAAAACCAATAAACCGGTTGACATGATTTTCACTTTGTGGCATTTACAACACCTCACGGCTTCTTTTCCAATGTAATTTATTTGTATAAGTTTTAAAAATCCGCGGCAATTGGACCTCAAAGTCGGAAAATATGGAATTTCAAGGCGTTTTCTTTGATGTTAAAAAACAAACACATTTTTCGTAAATCAATTATCGAGTTATGTATAACACGAAAGCGGAAACATGAAATTATACAACACCGCCAAACTTGTTGGCGTGAATCCCATTCTCATCGAAATAATAGCAAAAAATTTACCATAGTCATTTTCATAATTTGTGATACTATTTCCTTAAAAAATTAAGGGCCTCAAAATATGCTCTTTTATATATTCCATTCACTGTCTGGAAAACAAGCGAAAATAAACAAAATTTTGAATTGCTTCAAACAAAACAAAATTAAAAACTTTGCATATTTTGAGGCTCTTACTTTTTAAAGGAAAAAAACTGAATCTGTTGAAAATGACTTTGGTACATTTTTGCTATTATTTCGATGAGAATGGGACTCACGCCAAAAAATGTGGCTGTGTTGCATTACTTGATGTTTCCGCTTTCTTGTTATACATAACTCGATAATTGATTTACGAAAAATGTGTTTGTTTTTTAACATCAAAGAAAACGCCTTGAAATTCCATATTTTCCGACTTTGAGGTCCAATTGCCGCGGAATTTTAAAACCTATAAAAATAAATTGCGTCGGAAAAGAAACCGTGTGGTGTTGATAATGCAACGAGGTGAAAATGATGTCAACCGGTTTATTGGTCTAGAAATTACAACGTGAAACGTGAAAAAAGTCAGGGAAAATCCGAAAAAGTGACACGCCCATTTTTTGCGAAAACGGAAACTAAGTTTTCAAAATGGTTTGCGGATTCGAAATCAGCGGTCCCTAATTACCCTAGAACTGATGTCAAACCCAGAAAAGCCGACCAAAAGTCGAAATTTGTTGCCCTGTGTTATACGAAATAGAGGCTTTTACTCTACGAAAAAAATTATTATTTAGCAAGAATGAAGCTGAAGTGACTCGATTTCATTGCGGTCTTGGAATGCTGAAGGGAAGATTTGTCGCTCTGAGTAATTTAACCATGAAATGCTTGTAAATACCCATTTATATGCGCAAAATATACGATGTTCAAAATAGGGAGGCCAACATGCAGTGCGAGACTTTATTTCGCCATGACTGCTGTGATCTTTCTAGATGTGGAATATTTACGGATTTTCTAGTGTTAACAAACGCTTTAGAAAGAGATCCTCTTCCTGTTTCATACTTCCAAAATAAATCATTAAAGTTAAGTACTTTACTGCCGCTAGAGTGGAAGAAACAAGAAGTATTTCGTTAATCACTAAAAAAACCAAGCAAACAACAATTAACATGAAGATAACACTGCTCTGAAACCCATTAACTGACAACATAATGCCGAAGACCCCTACCCAAAATTAAAAGATATGTTTTATTTATTATATAGTATGTATGTATGTATATATATTAACTTTCATACGAATTATAGTTCATACAGTGGCGCACACAGGATTTCATTTTGGGGGGTTTTGCGTACAACTTTTAAGGCGAATACCATCCGAAGCCGCATTTTGTACTAGCAATTTTTGTGTTTTGGGGGTTTTCAACCCAAACCGCCGCCCCCCCCCCCCCCTGTGTGCGCCAATGAGTATATATTATCTTTTCAAGCCCATTTACATGGAGAGTACGAGACAATGGCAAAGATATTCGATTAAGTCAATGACATAGACTTAGTGACAATATTTCAGATTATTTCACGTTATGTAGAAATGTAAAGTATGAGAAGCCGCCTTGTACTACCTGAAATAAATAAATATCGGAAAAGCTTTCGTATGTGCAACATTGCCAGCAGTCGTACCGTCGTGACGGACTGGAGAGCGACTGTGAAGAACTTCAGGCCGGTCAGACACAGGGGTCGACTGTTCACTTGCATGGCGAGCAGCACCAACTTCATGAGCCGTACATTCTCCCTAGAATCGCTGGACCGCTCTATTACCTCATCCCAACGAGACTGATAGCAGGCAGCGCTTATGTTGTCTGTCTGCAAGCACATTAAGCACGCAACAGCACTTGACAACAAATTCAACAGCACATACGGTTTTTATTAAAGACGATCCCAGTTCGCCAATGACGAACAACTCGCTCACTTTCGCCAGAATCCAGGCGAGAAATTGTGCATTTTCCCAAGTGATGCCAATCTGGAAGTAAATGTGCCGGTTACAATTACGTTTGGGAACGCTTGCGTACGCCGCCTGCCTACCGCGAGCACATTGTACAACAATGCGCAGACGCCGATGGAACTGAACGAGAACAGAACGAAAATTCTCACGGTGAATGTCTTCTCCATCTCGAAGACAATGTCATTTAGCTCGGCAATACTTTTGGTGAACTTCAGAATGCCTTTTTCGAACTCGAACGCAATCTTGACTGGATCGGCACCGCTCGTCAGCAGCTGCTCGGTGCAGTCGTCCATCTCCGCTTGCAGGATCTGGTAGCGTCCGTTCAGGTGGAGGATGCTGGTGGTGAGGATGTTGGTCTCGCCGAAGAACTGCGATATGACAAGCAGGCCGACCCAAAAGTTGGCGGCCAGGTGCAACAGGTAGAGCGGCGTGGCTGTGTAATCGTAGTGGTACGCCTGCTTGAACATGAGACTGCGCTCGCCGTGCGCCCAGGACATCACAAGTGCGTTGCCATAGAAGCAGTAGGTGAGTACGTAGGAAAAGGAGTAGTAAATGGCGGGCAAGGATTGCAAGCGAATGCTGCGGAAAATTTTCGGGAACTGCGATCTGAAGTAAATAAAAAATGAAATACGAGTTACGAGTGGTTTTCGACGCAATTTAATAGTCGATGGCGTCATGTGTTCCGTGTTGGTGCGTTTGGTTTTTTCTGCAGCAAAATTTCAATAAGTGATTGTCGGAAGTGATGGAATGTTTTTGGTTTTTTTTTTGTCTAGAAGCCGAATTAATGAAAAAAGAAACCATCACTACGCGAAGTAAACTCACTCCTGGACGTAAGCCGTTTTGTAGAAAGCTTTCATGAAGTGTTTAAACTGATTCTTGTGCGCTGCCATGTGGTAAACTCGCAGGTGGGTCTCCATCAGCGCCAGAACGGCGGGCCCGATTGAAACGATTTCAATGATGTCCGGATGCCGGTAGATGTACAAGAAATTTGAGTAATCAATGTAGGAAAGCAAAATGAAGCTGATTAACGTGTACGAGAACTGCGCCACCTGGAGCCACTGGGGTGCAGGGTCCGCCAACGGCCACACTGCCGGATTGCAGCGAATAATTTTGATTGGCCACGGCAAAGGCGCCCGGCGCCCATCCGGCAACCGTGGATGGAAAAACATTGATGCTGCTTGGCCGGCAGTTGTTTGGGTTGCGCCTCTACTCCTCGCGCCCGCCTTTATTGGAGGCGGCTAAATCACTGAATGTTTCTGTTTGACATGTTGCCGCTTTATAGTACTGGCCTGCCACAAGTATGTATTATATGTATGCCACTTGTAACACTAATCAAATAATTAATGAATAATTAAAATTGTACGGGAGAAGTTGGCGTGTCCGAGGGAGACCCAAACTCTTCTCTTTCATATCCACCACCAAGTTGCCACTGTTTGATCCAGAATATAAATGATATAAACCGATCCACTTGTGCTCATATAAGCCATTCTCTCCCCTACTGAAATGAATGATTTGAATTTTATGATTAATGATTTTAATTTTTATTTGCCAACATTCATTCACACAAATGCGCTTATTTACCGCCAGAGTAAATAAGCGGTAAAATGCGCCCGAAATATTTGTGCATATTAAATATGTTTAATAATGAATGAATGACAGTATTAGCTCCTTCTGGATGGTTTACATGCACATAAAAATCGCTTCAGTACTTACACGCATTTCTAAAGGGAAATTAGAAAGCGATTTCGCTCGAAACAACGATGCGTCTGTCTGAAACATGTCACATATTACAAATTCATTAGACTAACGGTACACGCGTGTAGGTACCCCCAATGTTGACCTCAATTTTTAAACTCAAATTAAACCAACTTGTGATTGGCCAATGCCAATGCAGTCCGTATGCAGAGCCTGACTTGGTCGATAAGCAAAGAAAATGTGTACAATTTTGTGGCAACTGATCTTTTTATTTATTGCATAGAATTCTAAGGAAAAGTATTGACTCCCATTTTGTTGCAGTGAGATTGGCTGTATAGTTCGTAAAACTTCGTTCGTTCGCGAAATAGATGTACGGAAAGTGAAAGTCGTTGAGCAGGTAATCAAAGCCTGATCTTCCTGCGTAGCTACCAAAGATACAATTTCCAATGATAACACCGATAACTCTTAACAGGCTCAACAGGTTTTCTGGTGTGTCTCCAGTGCGGCAATGTTGTCATAGTTCTAATACTAAAAACAGAAAATTTCTGAAATGATCCCCTTGCTAGGACCTTGTCTAGCCTGTTCGTCTGCTCTACAGTTCTGCGAAATATGTCATCAAAAGTAGCACAAGTGTTGCAATATTTATTATTCACAAACAGAATTACAATTAGAAGTTTGTATGCGGTTTATTGCAGTTGCACAGAATCATTTCACTTTCATGTCGAACTGCATCAGGACAGTGGCTTTGACGAGCGCCGTGAGAATGCAGCGCAAACTCAAACCTTTGTTGAACTCGAACAGCCCACACACGTTGTACGTCAGCTGGTGGCCGCTCAGGTAGGTGGAGAAGATGTCCGCCTGCGATAAGGGAGATTGAGTAGCCTTTGAGGCATCTCGCAAGTGACAAGTGACTCATTTACCTCACGCAACAGGTCCTTGTGACGGCGCAAGTGCGCCAAGTCGCTGTATTCGCGCAACAGCGGCCCCGTCTCGTTGCACGCAGCCACAACGCCCTCGACTATGGTCACAATTAGCGCGGAGTCGAGGAAGAACACCAGCAGCAGCGCAGAGCCGTTCGCGGCGCTCGACGCATCCGCGGTGATTCGCTGTGAAACGAACTGCACCGCGTGAAAGATGATACTGATGCTCAAGCTGAAGGTGCGCAGCAGCACGGCCGCAAACGACGTATCAAACAGGCGAAAGACTCGTCTAGCCAGCAGATAGCAGTCCCAGTGCATGGCGCGCAGAGCAGCGAAACGCGTCTCCAGGGTGTGCGGCGTCTGGCAACTGCAGCCGCACTGCTGCAGCAGCTGCAACCGCATCTCGCGCAGCGCTGCGTTGATAAATATGAACTGGCAACGCAGCTGGCAGAGCGCGTAGGCCAGCTGGTGCGTGGCGGTCATCAGGAAGGTGGTTATGAATAAGTTGGTCGATACCATCAGCACGTAGGACAGCTGCAAGAGCCCCTCATTCATTTTGAAGAGTATGCTGCTGTTCAGCACCATAACGGCGTGGCCGCAGATGAATTTCCAAACGAGTAAACGCTGCACGCGCTCGACTACTCGCTGCTTCGCTTCCTCACTGCTCGGCTGGAAATGGCGATAGCGTTGCAGGAAGGCCGAGTAGGCATAGAAGAGCTCGGTGAAGTGCTGCCGCTCGCTCCACGTCATCTGCACGATTGTAATGAAGGCGAGCACCTTGGAGGCCCCCGACAGCGTGTAGGCCCACTGCAGCGTTTGGCGGCTGGACATGTAGCTGTCGCTGTAGAGCTCGTTGGGAAAGACTAGCGGTATGGACGACAGGCAGAGCGCGTGGATCGCCGCACTGTACGCGAGGTAAGTGCGCGACTGACGAAATCTCCGACTGCCAAAGTTGAGCGGCGCCGGCATTAGGCCGACGAACAGAGCGTACCAGTAAGACACTTTGAAGCAGACTACCCAGAGCTGCCGACGCACCATCTTTAATATTAGCACCGCACGTATTAGTGCATCGAATGTGAGTTATGTGGCTGCGCTGCATTCGAACTAAAAGCGTTGCACTCGTCCATACGCACCGAAGCACTCAGAGGAGGATTGCGGCTTAGCAAAAACACTTTGCATAATTAAATTGATTCTGTTGACGATAGCAGGTACTGTCCGCGTAAGCACTACCATTAACAAAGTATGAACCATTTAAGTTTAAACTAAAGAAGTACCATTAAAAAGTCATAATTTTTAAAAGTCATACTTTTTAATGGGTACCGTGGCCATATCTCTTAATTCACATCAATTAAGTTCTTCTAACGATTTATTAACGTCGTTTGTATCGTCCGTTGGTTACAAAGTTTTGTTGAGTGCAGTGCTCCTATACACGACTCACAATATGCACGACATCTCGACGTCAGATCTTAAAAACATTGTTGTAACCGATACGCTCGCACTACTCTTCTTCAAGACGGCTAATAGAATAATAGGCGGACTACACTCAGGCTCTACAAATGCAATTCGATTAACTTTGCACGACCACAGAGTTTCCAGAGCGTATTGACAAGTGATCAGGTCAGACACAAACAATGTCGCAACATTGTGTGTTTCCTTTTTCACCGTAAGTAAGCAGCGCCGTTCATTAACCCATTGCTGCCTAATGGGTGAAATTTTACCCATTCAAATTGATTTAAAAAAAGAATCACAAAAAAGTCAATGTTTGAGATCTCTCAAAACCATTGATAGGGATAGTTAGGGTAAAAATGGAACTACCTTAACCTAGTGAAGGTCACCCTAAAATTTCGCCATCTAGCTAGAGTTACCAGACTCCAAAAATCGTGAATTTTCCGGAGGTGGAAAATGTGGCGAAACGTAGTGGCCTTAGAACTTCACAAAAATCTGCCTCCTAACTCACCTGTAAAAAATACAACTTTTGTTCACGTGTTTAGCTGATCACTTCACAAAGTATGGAAAAAAGCTACCATTGCTGCGTAATGGGTACAAAATACATAATGAATATCTCAGCAACGTGCAGAGATATAAAGCTGAAATTTTGTTTCTGATCATTTTGGGTCACTTCTAGGTCTGTATGAAATTTTATCAAAATCGTATGGGCGGAACTGGTACCCGGGTTAAAAGCCGTGTTATAAACGGATCGGTCTAGTCTATGACTGCTTTTGAGATTTCTTAATTTTATATTCTATTCCGAACCTTCCATCCACTGGAGTCCAACATTACAACTGAATCAACTTGAATTAATTTACAATGCATGTAAATTATGTAAGTTTGAAGTGTTTATGAGCAAACGAGAGCAGCATATAGTTTCCACTGTTTTAATTGTTTAACTGTTAAAATTGTAATTGTAAAATTGTAACTTAATATATTTTTACTACTTGATTCATCACAAAAAGTTGCGTAATAAATAAATTAATTTGCATGAATTTGCTGATGAAATATATTTTAGGTGATGAAATACAATTTGAAACAGAAATATTTTAAAATAAATAAAAATACGAAAACAACTTTTTCTGAAACATGAAAAAATTAATTCGAAATATGAAAAATAACTTCGGATAGCTGAAGATTTTTAAAGAAATATATACTGAAAGTATGCTAAAATACTCATAAATACATAAATAAAGGGTATTGTCGCATGAAAGGAATATTTTCTGTTCTTATGTTAAATTTTTTATAAAAAAAAGAACCTTTTGTATTTGTATTGTAAAAAAATTGTGTTCCAGACCGACATTGTCTCCATATCAGGTCAGGATGGGCATCCCGTGTGTGACTTATGTGTCAGTGGATTCGTTAACGGAACGCTGTGCCTTTGTAATTGTGTTAGCATGCACCCAACATGCAGATTGTCCTTTTAACAATTGTCTTGTCTAGCTCTGGTGTGCTCCCGATTTCAAACGACCAGCAACGATATTATATGCACTGTGCTCCATGATTTTCCCTATGAAATAAGCTCGAGTCATGCACAATTGTGTGTACACATTCCCTAAGCATACTCGGCCTGCAGTTTGTACAACCGCCGCACAGTGGGGTAATGGATGCCGAAAATGCCGATTAATTCACCCAGGCTATTTAAATATGAAATACCTATTAGGTTTAGTTAATCTAACATTATAATGTAAAAACAAATATTTTTGGGTATACTTTAGTGGACATTTTTTTAAAAAACGGTAAAAAACTAAAATAGTTTCAAAAGATAAATCTTGCACATTTCTAATGAAAATTAAGTTGAACAGTTTAATTGAAACATTTCATCGCCACCTCTTGCAGCCAATTCAATATCATCATTATGATGATGATTATCATCATTATAATCTTAATCATCAACATTATAAACCATTATCATCATTCCTCATTAGTATCAACTCCATAGTTAGCAACTTTGGGCATAATATACATATGATGCACTTTTTTGTGGCAATTTTTTCATACTTGATACAATGGGATCAGAATTAAAAAAAAATCTATTAAAAATGTTTTCAATTTTTTTTTTCAGTCCACTTTCGTAAAAAATTCTCCCTCCAACACTTGAAATATTTATTCCGTACTTCTTGAACTAGTTACTTCCGACAGTTGGCCGATTGGCAACAAAGCATGCGACTTGATTTGCGGTCGATGCAAAAACTATTTGTGTGAAAATTGTGGGCATAATTTACCAGGAATAGCATTGTAAAAAATATTTTACAGTTTTTAATCCATAGCTGCGAAAATTTTCTATTCCGATTTGATGTTCACTAGAAACAACCATAAAATGGTGTCAATGTTTTGATTCAAGTCTACATCGATTTCTATCATTGATGCAGATATTTCTGCATTTTGAAAAATAATAAAAACAACAAAAATACTCGTACCTTTTGCTTACTTGTTTTCATCTAAAAAATAAACAATTTTAAAAAAATTTATTTTGCACATGCTATTTGTTCTCATACATGGCCCATTTGGCCCATGAGTTCGCACACAAAAATCGAAATGCTGGAAAAGTGCGCGACATTCGCGCAACTTTTTTTTTCATAAAATGTTACTGAAATATCTAAACTATACGCTAAGGAAAACAGTTTTGCTCGATCTCACAAGACTCACAACTATAGTATATGTCTATGAAAAGGTTCAAAATTGGACCATTAAAAAAAATTTTTAAATGAAAAATCAAATAAAATATTTATAAACATTTTATAACACAACCAAATACACACTGCATTACTGAAATACCTGAACATGCAGGTTGCGTAACTAATTTTTAAATACTTTTTGAAATTCACAAACAGAAATCGTTTTGAAGTAAAGGAAAAAACGCATTTATCGCTATTCGCACAAAAACTGAAAAGAAATGTCAACTTTCCCCGTGCTTTGCGAGAAAACGGTAAACTATTTTGCAAAAACTCTTTCACGTAGTGATGCACACAAAAACATATTTGTATCTTTATTTTTCGTTTTTGAATTAATCGGCACTTTACTTGTATATTACCCCACTGTGCGCCGCCTCGGTTGTGGTGCGGGTGCGCAGGGATTAGTTGGAGTAGTGCGGAGATTGTTTCGGAACTGTTTTCGAGGCTCTAAAGTGCGGCTGCAAGTTATGTATTTAATTTCAGCGCCACACATGCCAAAAGACGTACTGGCGCTCACTCGCACATGCCAGACACACTAGGCGGACACGGGATATGCCTCGTTCCGGGAGCTTCTGCATAAGTGAAATGTGTGCTTTACTCTGCGTCTCTGTATGGCGGTGTGGGGCGTGTGTCTGCAAGTGAATGGCGTGCAAGGTCGGTTGTTGTGGCAATTAAGGTCATTTGTTTGCTACATGTAAACAATAAATTAATTTTCTCACTACTCCCTTGTGCCCGTTCGTTTCGATTTTCTTCCGTTTTTGATTTTCATACCGTTCGTGTGCAATATTAGACACGATTTTCCTTTGAGGTGTTCGTAATCCTAATTAGCTTGATGAATAATAAATGACGGGATCCACAATGGCGCCGCTCGAAAGTGTTGTTGCTTTGGAGTTTTGCGCCGACCTACATATTTGGGCATATTTATTTTTTTTTAAGAAATTCTTAGAGAATTGCATTGTTGGCCGAGTGTTTTATGTACACTTATTTAAATTTTTAACTGCATGTGGTAAACTATACTCAAGCCTATGTATTTTCTTTCAGTAATTGAAACTTACATAGAAAACGTTTAAAAAAAAGATGTATAATAGTGTGAAGGCAAAGTCGGGCAGTTTCATTGCTCAACTTTATACATTAACTCTTCCTGCCCTAAACAGAGGTCATAAATATGGCAAAGATTCTACGGCAGAACCCTTCAAGGTTAACAAAAGACTATATGTTTGTTTAGTAAAAATATGTTAAAAGGAAAATAAGTGAAGAGTAGTCTTACATTTACACCTCTCAGGTTAACTTAATTTAATACAAATAATTAAATTTATGGAGAGCTCACTCAAGCGATGCGTAATTTGTTTGGTTCAAATTGTTGGAAGATGAAATAATTGAAGATCCATTTCACATTTGGCCTTTCTACGGTCAGCATGGCAGCAGTGGGGTGTTTCTTAAGGAAACTTTCTTAAGGGCATGTAAGAGGATTTTTTGGTGATCGGCTATACTTTTAACTCTCCACGAGTAGCTCTGAGCAGTGGTGAGGTAATTTCCTAATTTTCTTGTTTGCAGGTTCTTGAACCTTAATTTTTTTGTTTCCTAATTTTTTCATCTAACCTCAAAAAATGCGAGGTCCCGTTTTTCCAAATCAAATTTTTAGGAAGTCACTAATTTCATCATTTTATTTTATAAATTATAAGGGTGAGTGGCAAGCGAAATTGGCTGTACAGATTTGCTTGAACAGATATGCTTAAGATAAGTTTTCATAAATTCGCTTCCTGTGCTGGATAGTACCAAAGAATATACAATATGTATATATCGGGTGTTTTTTTAGAGGTATAAAACTTCGAATTGAAATAAAACACAAGAAAATCGTTTTAATGTCCATCAATTTGGCTTTATTGGAAGGATAATTTTATGCCATTAATGTTTAAATATGATTTCGTGTTTAATATGAATAAAGCCAATTCTACAGGTCCAATTTTCAACCACTTTTTCGAGCATTTGGGGCCGTATGTCGGCAATAACGCCACGAATGTTGGCTTCCAAGTCCCCTAACGTTTCTGGTTTGTTGGCGTAGACGAGCGACTTCACATATCCCCAAAGAAAATAATCCAATGGTGTCAAATCACACGATCTTGGTGGCCAATTGACAGGTCCATTCCGCGAAATTATGCGCTCATCGAATGTTTCCTTCAATAAATCGATTGTGACGTGCGCTGTGTGGCATGTAGCGCCGTCTTGTTGGAACCACAACTCATCCACATTCATGCCATCCAATTCGGGAACAAAATAGTCGGTTATCATGGCTCTATACCGGTCTCCATTAACGGTAACTGACTCCTCTTCTGACTGGGTCCTCTTCAACATTTTGCTCTACAGCGGCAATTGTTTCTTCGGTGCGCACTGTTCGACGTCTCTGCGGATGCGTATTATCACATAGAGTAAACGTAGTGCGAAAACGACCCATGGTTAACCGAATTAATTGCTCTGATGGACGATTATGTCGACCATAAAATGGACGGAGCTTGCGGTAAACTTCGCGAACTGAACCATTATTTTCGAAATAAATTTGCACGATTTGCAAGCGTTGTTCTTTTGTCAACCTGTTCATGATGAAATGGCAAACCAAACTGAACATAAATGACATTAGAGTTGCGAGATTTGACCACAAAATGCCAGTTTTATCTCTATTCGAAAAACAAACCTCTAAAAAAAACACCCTATATAAATAATATAAATGTAATGTAATGTACATGAAAATAATGTTCTATCTTTTTTGATAGTACTTCGTCCCTCTCGATTGGCTGGCACATTTTGCCACGCCATAAATTCAAATAAGTGTGGTTTTGACTGGCGAAATATCGACATCATTTTAAATGTAAATGACGCGATCTCACGCGACAATTACGCAGAGCTATTAGACTAATGCGGTCAGCATAAAAAATAATTTTGTCAAACAATGTGAGGCCTAATTTTTCAATTACTTAGTCTGTGCCATGAGATGCATTTTTTCGGTGGCGAACTGCGTTGGCAATAATTGCTGGGTAATATTTCATCAGTTACTTCTACGACTATCATTCGATTCCACAAAAATCTCTTTGAAAATACGAATAAGATACGAAGTTATTAATTTCTTTAGCTATTTCATAGAAAACGTTGATTCCAATTTTTCCAATTATTTTTGTATGGCTTTAACAAAAGTGTTTCTACGCTTCTGGAAATGATTTCATAAACATTTTTTATAATTAAATAAAAAATCTTGTTCATAGGCAGTTGATAAAGCAAGAAGACCTCCAGCTGTTCACCTACAAGTACTTTTTTGTCACACGAAATTTACAATGTGTCGGTTGACGGGTTCCGTCAAAAGAAGTCGACGCTGTCGGTGTTATTAGTTTTAAATGCTTTACTTGTACGCACTCGTGCAGTCCCCTTACCTCTGCCCATTTAGACACCACACACACCCACACACACATTCGCATACTGCATTACCCAACAGCGGTGGCTGGAGCGACCCCTATTTAATCGCATTACTGTAAAATCAGCACAAATGTTCATGGGTAAGTGAAGCAAATATGTGCGTGTGTATGTATGTATGTCGACAGTAATGCGCTCATTCTGGCAGCTGTGCTGCCGCTGACCAATGCAACAAGCGGCGGCTGAGGCTACGTTCGAATCCACACCAAGTCTGGCCACGGCCTGCGTTCGTGTAAGAGCACAAATGGGCAGTGGCACACGCAAGAAGGAATATGGGGGGTTCAAACCCTCCGAAATGTATATTTGTTGCGAACATTTTGGGTGGCAAATATGGTTTCAAATAGTATTGGGTTCGAAAATTCTGTGCAGAACTCTCCCCAAAATGAATTCCTATGTGCGCCTCCGTGTATGGCTGTGCACGGATGTGTGTGCATGTATATGCGTCATGCTCAGTGAGCAGGAGAAGTGTTGGGGGGGGGGGGGGCAGCCCGTTCAAATTGTAATTGCGCGTCATTCACAGGACCAGGAACAGTAATACAAATGCTTATACAGTGAGGTTTCTCGCACTGGACTCTGCGCGGGACGTAATATGTGAGTTGGATTGATTAAAACTCGTTTCAATTAACTACTTGACTCTAATTTTATTATTTAAAAAGCAAGGCGAATTGATACAGGTGATAGCGTAAGGGCAACAACAAAATTTCAATGTATTTTGTTTTTGTTTTCTGGGTTTAGATTGTCAAAATCAGCCAGTCAGCACAAAGTTTGTTTTTTTCATTTTTAAACTGTCAAAGTTTTACACAGGCATTTTGACAATCTAGACCTTTTCCACCAAAAAAAATCAATTCGCCTCATTCAACGAGGTTACCTGTATTAATTCGCCTTGTTTAAAAAGGTTACGAATTGGCTTCCGGAGTTCTTGGCTACGAATGTCACTCAAATGAGTTGCCGAAATTTTGTCTACTTCTCTTCAAGTATTTAATTGATAAAATTTTATGATTGAACGTCAACGAAATTCTTGCCAGATCTGATGTAAGAAAGTTAATGGACGACAATAGCTGTTCGAAGTGCTTAAATGCCGGCAAAATAACGACTTGGACATCGTATAGAACGAGTAGTCATTGTTGAATTGATTCTCGTGCTGCTCCTGTTCATTTAATTTTCAGAAAATAAAAATGAAAATGTATTAAATTTAAGGAGAGTTTACTAAACCTTTGACGTATGATTTTCCAAAATACACATTTTAATTAATTTTTTTAATTACAGTAATAGTCAGTTATGGGTTTTACTGTAGTCGGCTGCGTGGCTGCGCTGAATTGGCTTGCCAGACCGCAGAGGGTGCTAAAGCGGAAATAGAAATAGTAACATAGAGCAAAGCAAACCGTAGACGGAGACGACGATTGCAATTTCACTGCTACTGCGGCAGTTTGAGCGCCGCACGCAAACGCGCACGCACACTCGTCCACCCACGTGATCACAGCGCGCACCCGTTCCACTTGTGGCTCGTCGTCTTGGCGAACAACTGAATGAGGCAAACGGTGGCGACGCCAATGAGCCAAGAATCAAATGGCGAAATGGATTCCTTATGTCAGTGGTTACCGCAATGGACTGCGCACGCACATAAGAACACACACATACAAATCCACACATACACATGAACACATAGCACCCACTCGCTGGCAGTGCGGCAGCAATTCACGCCCCATCGCGCTCCGCTGTCAGAGCCATAAATCATTCCCGTTTAATTAAACTGAACTCAGTGTGACATCTCCGCAAAGTTTCTGACCTCTTTTACCTTGACTTGTGCGAAGGATCATAGCGAGCATGTGTGCGTGCGTGTGTGGCCTGCGCCATTGAAACAAGTCGGCACATTACAAAACTTGCAAAATTGTTATAAATGCTCGCGCCTTGGCGCGCACAGAGTCGCGTTCATCAGCAGGACCTGCAAAGGACTAAATCTTACCGTCGTGCTTACATGTCTGTATGCCATTAAAATCATAAAGTTTTAAAGTCCCATTAGCACAGTCACCTCAACACAGTTGATTTTCCAAATCCTAAATAAAATTAATTGATTAAATGCTGTGCAATGAGCGCTGGATAAACGTAATGTTTATAAGATTCGATTTTTCTAATATGACAACATTTATGATTTCTTGTTAAGCAAACAATTTTGCGTGTTGTTACTTCATGCCAACAAGTGACCCAATAAAACTGCTCGTTTAGTTCGACAACATTTATTGGCGTTTGCGGCCATAAATTGTCGACATCCGATGTGCTGATATGAGACGAGTGGACGAAAATTTAAATTGCGCCTGCACTAATAATGGGCGCCATAATGTGCACATGAGCGTAATTCAATATTGATGGCCTGCATTAATTTGGCGAATAATTAAAATCGGATATGCCAGAATTATGCCAAATATTCGAACATCATTTGACGGCAACTAATTGACGCACAATTCCATATTTACTTACATTTGGATAATTGATTCGCCGCTCTTTCGCGATGAATTATTGAATTTCGCCCGGCATTCGAGCAAAGTCTACGCACAATAGCTGTGACCAACACAAATTATTTACATATCTCTAAATTTAGAGAAGGGAAGAAAGTTCGTTGTTCGTAGTAGAACAGTTCGGGAAGTAAGGTAAGGAGGTTTGCAGAAGTGCCTTAGTGTTGGAAAAGGATTCGTAAAAATGGGTTTATGTTATGAAGTTGGGTGAGCTAATGTATAAGCCAACAAATTAAAAGGTGAACTGAAGGTAAATGGGTCAGATTTCATTTCAATTTCACATTCCAAACGTTCTTGGACATCCTCTGCACGCAATCTTTAAGTCGGTTTCTTACAAAATGCTGCTCGAAGATTATTTCCAGAGGAATTAAGCATGAAACCCCTTAACCCCTCATTTGTTTTCTCTTCCAAAACATTTTGCCGAATGTACAGGGTTTGGTAGAAGAGATCAGTGGCGCACACAGGAAGGTTTTGGGAGTGCAAACCTCCCCAAACACAAAAATTACTGGTACAAAATGTGGGTTCGAACGGTATTCGGCTTAAAAAATGTACGAAAACCCCCTCCCCCACCCAAAATGAAATCCTGTATGCGGCACTGGAAGAGATGTTATTGCGATGACATCTGACAAATAAAATCTAGGAAGTTTTCAGACACATATGCAGCGCACAACACATTGAAAATGATGATACGAACCACCTTTCACACAAACCATGAAACCAAAGCTCTTTAGCTCTGAAGGACTTTATTGGATTGGATTAAAATAGTATAATCACTTTGCGAAAATATTTATTTATTTGGCCAATGAACAAATGTACTTACTGACTATAGGAAATATTAAAAAATATTACAAAGATTTACTTAAACTATTTTACAACAATCCCTTCGGAAGTGACACATCTAAATCTGCAACAAGGTTCAACTGCAAAAGGGTCCTAGATAGAGTTGCTTTTCAAGCATAGTTCGTTCTAGGCACATCTAATCTCTCATCTGTATATCTCATGTAGCCTATGTAATACTCCCACGCAAAAGAAATCGTTTGGCACTTATTTCAACTAAACCGGTTTAGTAGCTTTTGGGCGATTCTGGCTCAAAATTGCAACGACACACGGTTTTTTAACACACATAAAAGTATAGGATTATACTAGCTCTCCGACTCGCAAGTGCTAGAGTTCGCAATTCGGGAGATCAGGCTGCCCTTGTCATCTTTATAATTGATATTAGAACTTTAATACAGTAAAACTAAGTTTCATCGGTTTATCTATTCTTGAACTCTGTTATTGGGAACACAGTGATTTAACAAATTTCATATTTGGTTTCTACTTAAAACTTCTGTGGCGCAGGTGAACTCTTCTCGGAGCAGCCAGTCCCACCTGCTATTTACGTGGAACAAGTTTCAAAATTTATAAAAATGTTAAAACTATAATACTTCAAGTACAGAATATGAACTTTTAAGGCAATTTAATTTTTTTTCATACCGACACATACAGTAGTCATGAAATTCAAGCAGCAGTACGTTTTACTAACCAGAAAATGAATGAATTGAAATTCTTTTAATGGGTATTTTTATTGCCCATACAAAATAGATCAAGCAGCTAAATGTTCCCCCACACTTTTCATACACTTCGCGAAATACATACACACATACGTACAAATGCATATGTTCCACAGTTAAAATGGAAACACAAAGCCGAGCGAACGAGCACAAAGTCCTGTGGCAAACTTTTGCCACCACATTTACAATTCACATGCCGGCAATTAAGTTGTTTGCAAACTTTTAATTATCGTTTCGCCAACTTGCCGGCAAATACTTGCACAATGGTGAGCAGTTCAGCACAAAATGCCATATAAAAGCGCACTGATTGATGGCTCTCCACGCAAACGCTTAACGGAGCCATACGACTGGCCGATCGACTACTGAGTGCACGGAGCGAGACCTCGAATGTACTACAGTCCACGTCTGGGCAGCGGCGAGCTGGCGCCATTGGAGTGGCAGACGCATCTCTATCTGGTCACCACCAGCTGGCCAATCCGCGGCGACGCAACGTGGTGCACCCGCGTGTGCGACAAGCTGCTTATGATTGCGGGTTTCCTCACCTTCTGCCACATCAACGAAGCCGAGCTGCACTACATCGTGGCCAATCGCCACGACATTGGCCTAATGCTGGAGGCAATGGCCACGTACCTGATCTTAGTGGAGTGTCACCTGAAGATTTTCAACCTGGCCTGGAATAAGAACGACTTCAAGAACGTCATTGGAGACTTCTACCAGAAGATTTATATGCCCAGGTAGAAGTTTCGCAAAACTAAGGGTTACTTATGGACTCACAGACTTGCGTTGTCCAACTGAATTGTGGTCTATCATTGCAGCTTCGTCGATCGCGAAATGTACGCCGAAATCAATCGCAAGCTGCTACCCACGAAGTTGTCGACGGGCACTTACATACTCACGCTTATCACTTACTTAGCGATCCCGGTCAAGGGGTACTTCGACAACGCCCGCCTGCTGCCCTTCAAGATGCTGTTTCACTATGACCACACGCCACTGCACATCTACATACCCACGCTGCTCATGACGCTGTGGATCGGCGTATCCGTCGTCTCCAGCCTGATCGCCGAGGCCATTACTCTGGCCCTGCAGATTCTGCATCTCAATACGCGTTATTTGTTGCTGCAGCGCGACTTGCGCGCACTGGGCGCTGCACATGCCCGCTCGATGGGCCTTGACGCGGCTGCGATGACGCGCCGCTTTCGCCACGGCCTCGTTGCGATTGTGAACCGCAACATGGAGCTAAACGAGTTCGCGCAGAAGCTGCAGAAGCAGTACTCATATCGCATATTCATTCTGCTCGCCTTCAGCGCCATTTTGCTGTGCGTGCTGGGCTTTAAGGCGGTCACCGTGAGTGCGCGAGGTTATCGAAGCAATTCCTTCAATTGTCTCGCCTTCACTTACAGCTTGGCATGTCCTCCGAAAATATCACCTACGTAACGTGGATTGGGGGAAAAATCGTTGAGCTGCTCATTTTTGGCGAATTGGGCTCCACACTCATTTACACCGTAAATATTAAATCCTAAAGATGTGCTCGAAAGAGTATTTTCTGTAACAATTTGTCAATATACTTGTTAACCACAGTCGCTCAACGTTGTTACGAGTATGTTACATGGGTTTTTAAATACGGACAAATCAAGTAATGTGCAATAATTCAACCAACTAATCAAAATTTAAAAAATAAAGTAATTAATGAGCGTTAAGTGTCAAAATTGTAGGCAACTAATATGCTGAGTTCAACTGTGAAACACGTGATGCCAATCGAATTAAATAATATTAGTATTCAAGGCTTAAAAATGATCGTACGAGCACTGAAAGTCTGCCACGCAATGCACGTCCAAAAAGTGCATGAACACATTGGAACCAGTGTGCTGTACTCAGGACGAATATATGGAATAAAAAAGTTTATTACAGTGACGCACACAGGATTTACTTTGGGGTCCATACACAACCTTCGAACCCAATACCAATTGGTGCCATATTTGCCACCGAAGATTTTTGTAACAAATAAATGTTTGAGGGTCAAAATCCTTCTTACGTGCGCCATTGATTACACCGTGCGACAAAAATTTAAAAAAATTGTTCACACCGGAAAAAATCCATATGGTCGTGAAACTAGAGACCAAACATAGTTATACTGCGTACTCAGTCTTTTATTTCTACATCCTTTGTCCTTTTAAAAGGACTTCAACATTGTGAAGGGGATAAAAAATAAAAAAAATATAAAAAATACTTAACCTCGTATCAAAGGAAAGAGGAAAGGCTCGAGAATTGAAATAAAATTAAGGTTTTTATCTATTTGTAAAAAAGGATATGAAAAAGGTCCTTTGAAAATTTTAATCCTTTATATCCTTGAAAATTTATATAGAATTTTCTTAAAAATTAACTATGTTAAAACCCAAAATCTCCTTGATCATGTGTCAAAATTTCATTATTCTCGCTTCATTGATTTTGTAACTATTTATTATTTAAAATACTGATACTCAAATAAATTAGAGTTTTTTTTTTAATAACTTTCGAACCAATAAAGTACTCTAACTTTGAAGTTTTGACACGTAATCAAGGAGATTTTGTTTTTTAACATACTAACTTTTCAAGAAAATTCTATATACATTTTCAAGGATATAAAGGATTAAAATGTTTAAAGGACCTTTTTCATATCCTTTTTTTACAAATAGATAAACAATTATTTTTATTTAAATTCTTGAGCCTTTCTTCTTTCATTTGATATACATATCGCCATATTTAACTAGGTTAAGTAATTCTTATATTTTTTTCTGTTTTATCCCCTTCAAAATTTTGAAGTCCTTTTAAAAGGACAAAGGATGTAGAAATGAAAAACTGAGTACGCAGTATTACTATATTTGGTCTCTAGTTTCACGCACATATGGATTTTTCCCGGTGTGAAAAATGCTGTCGCACGGTGTTATATGTCAAACCAAGAATACAGAAGCTTATCCTCCCAGCACAGTGTAGTTAAATGTCATTCAATTATGATTTTGCTCTCCCTACAGACCAATCAGATGAGTACCGCCTACTACTTTTCCAACTGGGAAGATGTCATTCTTGCGTCGCCAAACCACAGAGAGAACGTTGAAATCATGAAAATGGTCACGATCGCCATCAACTTGAATAGGAAACCGTTTCAGCTCTGCGGCCTATCGTTTTTCAGTGTTAGCCATGAAACCGTAGTTTCGGTAAGATTTTTTCAAAATCAAACTAGATTTTTGAAAACTTCCTAATTTATTTATTGCAGATATTACAGGGTGCCGGCTCGTATTTTACCTGCTTATACGCTTTTCGCTGAAACTGTTTGAAGCTGAGCCCCAATAATCCACTCAAAGACGAATACAAATGCAAAGTAGCACCAACTGTTGGCAGTTTACCCTTTTAACAACACATTAATCCTTCTGCGATGCTCAAAAATAATCCCGAACTACTGTGTTGTTGGGTCAATTTGACCCATCCCCTTAGCCGAAAGGGTGAATAAACCTCTATTTACAAGCCAACTGAATATACGAGCGTATATGCCTACCTACATATATCAAGATAAAGTATCCTTCGTCAAACACAAGTTGGGGTCTTGCCAGCGTCTGTGCAAAAATTCAAAGCAGCACCATCGTCAATCGACTCTTTTATCACTATAGAAGCCCCCAATAATTACAGCAACAGCCAATATTTCGCCCGTTCCTGTCCAGACCACCCACATTCTTTCTGCCGACAAACTCATTCGTATGCCGGCAGCGTGGCGCGTGTTATCAACTTATTTATAACCTCAAAAAATGATAAAGTTTATCCACTCTCGATTAGCTTCACTCCAACAATTGAAATCGAATGCGGTCTGGGTGGAACGTGTATGTGGGCATATGCGATTCATGTACGCACACATGTACGTTTTGTGCGTGAGTGTGCTCGGTTGTGTATGGGCAAGCATCCCAGTCGGAAAGTGGTTTACAGAAAAAGAAAGACACTATTCATAAAGTTATTGCTTTTTTATTGTTGTTGTTCGCGACACTAGAAAGTGGATGCAAAAAAGTTACTATACTAAAATTAAAATAAAATGTTAATTTTTGAAAAAAATTAAGACAAATTAAGTTGATTTGATTGAGCTGATTGTTGTTTATTTTTAGTGCAAAGATTGCAGTGAAAATTCAAATTAACTAAGAATATCACATGGAAGCCATAAACGTTCTTCTGTAATACGTTTCCAACCTATTCAGTTGCATATGGAAGCTTTAGTTTTCAAAACAGTTATCCTACTCAAAGAATTTATCTTATATGACCTGCAATAGTTTAACTTAGGAAATAAGACCGTCATGATTTTTGTGTTAGCTAAGTAGTAATCAGGGTTTTGATGTCCGAAACGATTGGGTCTAAGCATGTTTCAGAATGCAAGATGAAGTTAAATACACTGGGTGTCATCTTTTGTGAGGTCCTGGTCTATTCTGCGCCACAGGCACCCAGCTTGTTGTACCATTTCCAACTTTCTTAAAAAAAAACTAAGGATGAAACAACCTTTGGAATGGAGGCCAAAGCATTTAATTTTAGTAGAATATGTGAACATATTCGATGACTTTTATACTTTACTGCTTTCGTAATGTGCGTTCAGGGGAGCACAAAGAATCACGTAGAATCAGACGAGACGATGGTGTTTAGTGTGTGCTGAAAATATCCGAAAGTCTTAGGTCTGCACAATCGCGACTAACTAAATTGTTGTTCTTGTTGTTGTTGCTTGTTGTCGCTTACCGCAAGTTTTAACGTTCAATTTGTCTTGAAGTATATGAGTTTATTTCTCAGTTCCATTGCCACCGCACACGTGCAACCATACAAACAACGCGACAATACTGTTTTCGCAATTGTTGTTATTATCCTCACCAGTCGCCAACTGTGGTGCATGCGATGGGTTGAGTTCGACTGGGGCTGCTTGTTTTCCTGTTGTTACGTCGCTTTGTTGATGATGTGGTTCTTTTCCATAACTGCTATGATTTCTTCTCGTGCGTGATAGACCAATCCGAGATACACTGACAGCAATTTTTGCGAAGGTTGCTCACAAACACCGGTAGCCATTGGTCAGTGAATGGTACACTGAATCACATTTCAGAAGGCCGTAGCTTGAGAGGGTCAGTGGCTGCTCTTCTAGCGGACAATGGAAAGCATTTGAGACTAAAAGTCTTATTATGACATACTACTGTGTACAAAGAATACCCGGAATTTGTTTATAATTCAAAAAATCTTTATTTATTCTTCCAAATCAATTTCATCGCCTTCAAAGTAGTCCCCCCCGATGCAATGCACTTATGCCAACGGACTTTCCAATCTTCGAAGCATGCCAAATAGTCACCTTCCGGTATGGCTTTCAATGCGCGCGCCGATTCACGTTGAATCTCTTCAATCGATTCAAAACGGTGTCCTCGAAGTGGTCTTTTGAGTTTGGCCATAATAGCCAGAAGTCACAAGGAGCTAAATCAGGCGAATACGGTGGCTGTGGAACGATATGAGTTGGCAAAATGCTCACGAAGAACCAATGCCGTGTGAGATGGTGCATTATCGTGATGCAAAAACCAAGAGTTGTCTCTCCATAAATCCGGCCTCTTTTTGCGAATAGCTTCACGCAAACGACGCATAACGCTCAAGTAATATTCCTTGTTGACAGTTTGGCCCGGCGGAAGGAACTCATAATGCACAACACCACGATAATCGAAGAAAACTGTCAACATGACCTTGATTTTTGAGCGACTTTGGCGCGGGTGTTTCGGCCTTGCCTCACCTTTGGCACGATATTCGCTCGATTGGTCGGCTGTTTCCGTGTCGTAAGCATAGATCCAAGTCTCATCTCCAGTAATAATGCGTTTCATAACCGATTGATAATCAGAAAGCATTGTTTCACACACATCAACACGACGCTTTTTTTCGAAGAAATTCAAATTTTTTGGGACCAATCGAGATTTGACGCGTTTGAGGCACAAAATGTCCTTTAAAATTGTGTTGGCCGATCCATTTGATATTCCAACAGTAGAAGCAATGTCTCTGCATGTCAGCCGACGATTTTCCATGCTTATCAGTTGATGTGCGTGGTCCGTCTGGCCGCTCTTCGTCTTCAACGCGTACTCTGCCTTCTTTGAACATTTTATACCAATCAAATGTTGTTGTTTTTGATAGAGCATGGTCTCCGTAGGCCTTCTGCAACATTCTCAACGTTTCCGCAGCGGTTATTCCGTTCAGGAAACAAAATCTGATCGCACTTCTTTGTTGGATAATTTCAGACATTATAAAAATCGCCGAATTCACTTTTTGCGTCTCACAAAACCAAGCGTAACTCAAACACTAATGAGTATTTTGACTTATAATTTGACATGTGAGCCTCTAACAGTTGTACCAACCTAAAAAAAAATATTTAAATATTTTAACCGCGAAAATATTTAACCGCGTAGTTTAAATGGGGAAATTCCGGGTATTCTTTGTACACAGTAGTAAGTCACAAAACTTACCACGGTATCCTTAGCACAGACATTTTGAATGCTCTTGAAATGGCAATTGTCAAGAGGGTTGTGACTGACGTTTGACAAGTGAAAAAACCGATGTAAAGCAACAATTGCATTTCAATATTTTCGAAAATATTAGCCAATTTTTTATTCTACAATGGAAGAACAATTTTTATTAGAAAATGCGGGCGTTTGGCTAGAAAAAATTAGATTGTCGAGAAGAGAAGATTTTTGAGGTTCTTGGTGAATAATTATGTAAAATGAATGTTGAAATACTTCTGTACATTGCGCCAACGTATTTGTTCGAGTTCTTGCAAGAGGCCGAGAAGTATTTTTTCGGGATGACTCGAGACTCGGGGAGATTTTTTGAGTTGGTTGAAAAACTTTTTAAATTGAACCATATATTAAAATGGTTTGGGTTGATCCAAATAAAAGCAAGGTCTCTTTTTTAAAAATTTTCGAGTACTTAATTGTCTATTGTCAATTTTCAAGTACCAAATTTTTGATTTCGTTGACGTGGACTTTGTCGGTAGGTGTTGATGTTCGTCAGAGGCTCTATTCGTCTTGCACTTGTTCCCGGCCTTCTTTGATGCCTTTGTACCACTTCCAAACATTTCTTTCCACATAACCTCATCACCGAAGGCCTTCTGAAATAACCTCTGCGGCAGATCATGCATTTCGCAAACAAAATTGAATGAACTGAATGAACATGAACTGAATGAACATGAAACATTGTTACAACCCACAAACGAATTATTTCATGATTTCATAGCAAATGTGAACTTTAAACGAAAAATTCACCTTGGTTTTATCACAGTAGTACTTACTTGTGATTATGTGCATAAGTATAATGTATTTATATTATCAGTAGAACTTGCAACGTTTCTCTTCTTGTTAAAGTCACTAAAGTCACATCGATCGAAAGCGATTGAAGCTCGTTTGGCTGCTTTTTACATACTTTAATTTTGACCAATTTGGTTTGTTGCTCGTTGCTGCGAAGAATTTTCAAGAATGCTCCAACAGGCGTTTAGTGTTTTCAATATTTAATTTAGGAGCAGAATGTTTAAATTACCAACCGAGGCACATTTATATGAACGTTTACAACATGTTCTCATGCGCTCGGGTGCGGTGTGCAGTGAGTGTGAAAATTGCTCCACCACGTTTACGGTCTGTTACTAGACGCAGAACTCTGAGAGACAGGGAAGTATTTTATTAATTTGCACAAAATTTAACTTGAACCGAAAGCACTGGGCTTACGATTGTTTTCAGAATCAGCATCACGTAGTCACTTCCTGGAGACGGCCAGCTGCTGCGCCCGCCCCACCCCACCTCGCCAGTGGCCACACACAGATTGCCGAGACTTATGAACGGAGCACTGCTGACGACGTACACAACGTTGTCGACAGTCGTGCACATGGTTGGCACGGCGACGTCGGCCGAATCCTGTGAATCCAGTGTTTGCCTTCATTTGCCTTCGTTTACTTTGAGGTTTTACGGAGCCGTGTCAATAACATTCAATATTGAAACAAGTCCATCAAAAGAAAGTCTATTAGTGCTGCGAAAACATGCTGCAGCACGGGGGGAGCAAGCAAAAGCACAAATCATCTGCTGTTGTCGGCATGCTTTCGCTGCTGTTGTGGAAGCCGTCGTCGATGTTGTTGTTTATGCTTTGTTTTTGCTGTCACTGGGTGGCAGTACAGTAGTTGTTGTCATCGTTGCCATAAATCCGCCTCAATGCAAGCGGATGCGACGAATGCACCCAAGGAGAGCCGAGAAAAATGTGCAAGATTGCTGGCAAAACGAAAAGAGTCGAGCATTTCGATTTGCCGTGTACTTTGAGCAGGAAAGCTATGCACATTTGGGCGCATGATGGATGGACGAAGACGCATCCTGAACTGACGGTGTGATAGGCAATGAAAAATAAATGGCGGGCTTTTCTACCATTTCGGAAATTGAATCGCAAATCTTAGTTATACATATATCCTCTCGGTCAAGCCGATAATAAAAAATCAAAATTACCTAACCTGGAACCTAACTCTTCTCAGCAGTGTAGTTAAAAATAAAACTCTTCTGAAACATTTGGAAAAAACATAAAGACCTTTGGCTGTTAAAAGATGTTAGTAGATGAAAACTATTGTTATAATTAATTCTTATAGCGAAGAATACGGAAATTATGTTTTTGAGTAAACGTTTTTAAATTTCATCATAACTTACGTATTGCATATGAGGCATTCCACGCGAAGCGGACAGGTAAAAAAACTCGATGTTTCCGATTTCAATAATATTTGAGTATGTTCTACCTATACGTATTATTGATACGTATACCAAATATTTTTGTGATATAATGACTAGTTAAAGAGTTATGGGACTTTGAAGTTTTCGACAGCCGGTTGGCATGCAGTACTTCAAAGCCGATTATGGAGTCATAAAATTATATATTAAAATAATTCAACCACTGGATTTCTTACTTCATTTACTGAGCTTTTTAATAGTCTTGTTGGAAAAGAAAAAAAATTTTTTTTTCGTAAAAAAAAAACCAATTAATTTTTTTTCCTTGATTTTCACTAAGTTGGACCATTTTGTTTTTTTTTATTTTTTTTATATATATTGCTAATATTGTATAGAACATTGGTGCCAACTTTTATAATGGGCGTGGAAGTGGATTAGGAGCTAGACTGAAAATACTGCCGAAGGGTGGCGTATTTTGGTACTTAATAGGTATTAAATATCAAATAAACTCTTTTTTTTGATAACACAGGCCGACAAAATTCGAACAAATTTCAGAACCAGAAACCAGAGTATACTTTTCCGAAGGGTTTTGGTGCGCTGAACAAGAATCTGGCCTCAGAATTGCTCCATCACGTTAGGTTTTCGAGATATCCTAACCTAAAAGTGCGAAAATTGCGGTTTTTGCCTATATTTGAGGTTATGTAGCATAGCTATTTTAACTTTTTTTTGTAAAATAACTGCTGGCATCTTAAAGTACAAGCCTTTCCCTTTCAAATGCGCCTTAGTTTGCTCAAAAGTCATTTTTCGTCTTTGAGATATCCAAAATTGAAGTTTGGAATACACATGAATTATACATTATACACAGAATTTCTCAAGTTTTGTACACCTCATGTGTATTCCAAACTTCAATTTTGGATATCTCAAAGACGAAAAATGAGTTTTGAGCAAATTAAGGCGCATTTGAAAGGGAAAGGCTTGTACTTTAAGATGCCAGCAGTTATTTTACAAAAAAAAGTTAAAATAGCTATGCTACATAACCTCAAATATAGGCAAAAACCGCAATTTTCGCACTTTTAGGTTAGGATATCTCGAAAACCTAACGTGATGGAGCAATTCTGAGGCCAGATTCTTGTTCAGCGCACCAAAAACCTTCGGAAAAGTATACTCTGGTTTCTGGTTCTGAAATTTGTTCGAATTTTGTCGGCCTGTGTTATCAAAAAAAAGAGTTTATTTGATATTTAATACCTATTAAGTACCAAAATACGCCACCCTTCGGCAGTATTTTCAGTCTAGCTCCTAATCCACTTCCACGCCCATTATAAAAGTTGGCACCAATGTTCTATACAATATTAGCAATATATATAAAAAAAATAAAAAAAAACAAAATGGTCCAACTTAGTGAAAATCAAGGAAAAAAAATTAATTGGTTTTTTTTTTACGAAAAAAAAATTTTTTTTCTTTTCCAACAAGACTATTAAAAAGCTCAGTAAATGAAGTAAGAAATCCAGTGGTTTAATTATTTTAATATATAATTTTATGACTCCATAATCGGCTTTGAAGTACTGCATGCCAACCGGCTGTCGAAAACTTCAAAGTCCCATAACTCTTTAACTAGTCATTATATCACAAAAATATTTGGTATACGTATCAATAATACGTATAGGTAGAACACACTCAAATATTATTGAAATCGGAAACATCGAGTTTTTTTACCTGTCCGCTTCGCGTGGAATGCCCCATATTATTAATTATGGAACCATCATTTTGTAATGCGAAGAGTGAAGAAAGTGACGTCAAAAACGAGCACGAAAAACTGACTAGATGCTTCATAATTATTTAATAGTTGCACCAAAGAGGGTAAACCAAGGGAACGAACTCTAAGAAATTCCCTTGCACAGTTTTTCCCCTAACACTTCACTCCAACAGATGTCGAGGTTCTCATACGACGATAAGCGGTGTTATGAAACAAGTTCTCTACTGTTCCGTGTTGTCGTTAAAAGGGACAAGTGAGAGACCAACCCACATTTATTTTTCGGAGCATACTTATAGTACAATGCTTAAGGGGGTTCCCCTACAAAAATGACGATTATTATGAGATCAGTTTGGACTCAAGAAGCTCCCAAAAGTATCAAATCTACTAGAAGGTAGATAGACAGGTAGTAATAACTGCTCCGAAGGGATCTCTCTTAGGCCATAGAAGCTCATTGTGACACAAAATTTATGAGACTCACATCTCCTTACTCATAGAACCAGTTTGAGCTTCTGTCACAGCTAGTAGCTAAGTCAATAGTCGAATCGCCGAGATGCCTTCAATAGTAAAAGTAGAAGTCACCCAAGCGAGTTTTTCTTCTTCTAGAGAGTGCAGGTCAAGTGTACATAAGGAAGGGAAGTACATTTTCAGAATCCATTAGAAAGCAGCCCCAGCCTTTTTACGTGAGTCCTTATAATTAAAACACCAATCATGATTAACAGCGGATCTCCTTTTAGTAAGAGCAGTACTCTACAATGGCAGAGGTTTGGAGTCGGCCAAATCTAGAACATTGTCTTTAGTAAGTTTCCGTATGAAGGTTTTAAATTCAAATACAATGCTTACAAATGCAAGACCAAACCTTTATTTTTCCTTTCAAACAATTTGTCTGAACATACTTACTTCTACTCGTTCTATTGTCATGCAGTGGCTCAATAATTATTAAACCGATTCAAGTTATCCTCTCCACTGCCCAATTATGTGCTGAACTGCAAAAATAAAAACAAAACAATTAATGTTCCATAACGCACCACCAGAGCGCAGCTGGGCAAGGCAGTGCCGGTTTTACAATAAATCCCTCAGGAAGTTGCCTCTGAGGAGCTGTGGGGCAGTTATTGGATTGTCCTTGCACTTTGAACTTTGAAGGCGATGCGAGGTACATACTCCCATATCTAATGCATGACTTTTGCATGAAATATTGCATTGGGTTTGCTATTCGTTGAATTGAATTTAAAAGTATTCCGTCATGCGGCAGTGTAACTTGCATTGAACTTACAAAAACACTGTAGCTCCAAATGAATTCACCAATTATGCGAATAGTTCTGTGGTCTGTTTGTGTGTGTGAATGTATGTGCATACCAACAAGACACGCAAGCTACCGCAGCTGAAAGTGCAACTCGCACGCAATCAACAATTAAAAGTTGTTGTTACAGTTGTTGCGGTGTGGTTGTTGGAGTTGCAACTCGAACGCTTCGTGCTGTGCTTCGACGGCGATCCCTCGAGGTGCTGTGGAGGATGCCTGCCGTTTGCGCTCTCTAGCTGAAATTGTTGCAATTACCGCCCGCACAGAAAACAATGACAACAACCGACTAATGAATATGCATTTTAATGCAAACATAAATCCGTTTCGGCGGAAACTCTTTGCGGCAAAACACTCCAATGCCGCTCATTTTTATGCGCTATTCAGAGTACGATTTCGGG
This sequence comes from Melieria crassipennis, assembly GCA_963668005.1. Classification (NCBI taxonomy): domain Eukaryota; kingdom Metazoa; phylum Arthropoda; class Insecta; order Diptera; family Ulidiidae; genus Melieria; species Melieria crassipennis. Next base: position 29,298,436 of record OY764963.1, on the reverse strand, counting down.
GAGCGGCGTTTGAATAAATTTGGGTTCTGCCATAAAAGGGAATACGCCGCAAAAAACTTGCTGCATATGGTCCTCGCTAAATATGAACGATACAATTTATGATAAGTTTTGTTGTTGTTGTTTGTAGTGCAAAGCATAGCGAGAGATTCGCAAGGCACAAAGGGAAAAGGGCGCTTTTTGGGCGAAAAGTGGTTTCAACTTGTTTATTGTTTGACTTTTTTCTTTGTTGCTTTCGGAGTATTGACGCACTTCAAGGCTTGCTTCAAAGTGCTTCAAAAGGGCAAATACATACATACAAAAGCATTCGGTTCGGAATAGAGGCAGCTGTCAAAAATGTTTGTGTACAAACATAGCTTTTCGATTTTGTGCTTTGTGCGGCAAATGTCCAGCTTGTGGCAGTGCCAGAGCTACATTGCCGGCAAATGGACAGACGCAGTCGACGGGAAGACTTTCGATGTGTACAACCCGGCTAATGGCAAGGTAATCGGTCGTGTGCCCGACATGACCACTGCCGAGGCGGAACTCGCAATCGATGCTGCCCAGAAAGCGCTCAATTCAAAGGAGTGGGCTCTGATTACAGCCAAGGAACGCTCGAAGTTGCTAAAGGTCTGCATACCATTGTGCTGTCAAGGTCCAACCACGGAATTCAAGATCCAATATATGTATGTTGTGTTCCCTTAGAATTGGTTTCATCTGATCGGGGACAACAGCGACGAGTTGGCGCACATAGTGACGACCGAATCGGGCAAGCCCATAACAGAAGCGAGGGCCGAGATCGCCTACGGGAATTCATTTGTGGAATGGTTTGCCGAAGAGGCACGACGCATTCATGGTGAACTGATTGCCAGTTCGAAAGCCAATCAGGAACTGCTCATTTTGAAGGATCCGCTGGGCGTGGTCGGCGTTATTACGCCCTGGAATTTTCCATGCGCATTGCTCTTACGCAAAGGAGCCGCCGCTTTGGCAGCCGGTGAGCAACAGCAAACTGATTTGCCTCTTCGATTTGTATGTATTCTGTGTCGTGGAATTATTTGGCCGTGTACCGAAGGATATTTTGCATTTCACTGCATTTACAGCAGCGAAGAGTTTTTATTGATATGAAGCCAGGTTACAAAGTTTTCAGATTTTATTTATTGTTTTATTTTACACGCTAATACCACAATCTATTCCCAACGAAAAGATTAACACGTGCCATTTTCTCCAATGCAAGGTTGCACTGTAGTCATCAAACCAGCCGAGGACACGCCGTTCACGACCTTGGCGCTCGTCAAACTATCGGAAGCTGCCTGCATACCGCCAGGCGTCATTAATGTGGTCACCACCAAAACCGCCGCACCGATTGGCCATATTTTCTGCAAGAGCCCCAAGGTGGACGGCATATCGTTCACCGGGTCCACGGGAGTGGGCAAAATTCTGTTCCGCGAGTCAGCCGACGGGATCAAGCGAGTGTCGCTCGAGCTGGGCGGCAATGCGCCGTTTATCGTTTTCCCTTCCGCCGACTTGGAGAAGGCCGTTGAGGGCGCCATCGTATCAAAGTTCCGCAATTGCGGCCAAACCTGCGTGTCATCGAATCGCTTCTATATACAAGAGGATGTCTACGACGAGTTTCTGGGTCTGCTGAAAACACGCGTGGAAGCATTGAAAATCGGCGCTGGTGATTGCGAGAACGTGCAGATTGGGCCCCTTATCAACGAAATGCAAATAAAGAAGGTCATCTCGTTTATGGAGGACGCTTGCAGCAAGGATGCCGTTGTTATAACCGGCGGCAAGCCGCTGCCCGAACACGGTGCACTGTTCTACGCGCCCACCATTATAGAAATTGCGGATCCCACGTCGCGCGTGTACAAAGAAGAAGTATTTGGCCCCATTATGGCGGTGAGGAAATTTCAAAGCGAAGCGGAAGTACTGGAAATGGCCAACAATTCGCTACGCGGCCTGGCGGGCTACTTCTACAGCAGCGACATACAGCAAATATTCCGCGTGGCTAGGCGACTGCAGCTGGGAATGGTCGGCGTCAACGAGGGCCTAATCTCGATGGCGGAGGCACCCTTTGGCGGCATCAAGGAATCGGGCATTGGGCGCGAAGGCTGTCACCATGGCATCGACGAGTTTGTCGAAATCAAATACATCTGTCTCGGCGACTTGAAATATGATCATTAAGCAGCGAATAAAATGCCGAATAAAATGCGGAAATCTCAGTAGTGGGACACATACTACAAAGATACATTTAACAAGTGGTGTTATTTTCAATTTTGCGTAATTTTCGAAATGTCATTGCGTTGAAATTTCACAAGTAACAACTACTGAAAACATCGTGAACACGACATCTCATATCTTCCATTTCAACTATCTGGGTATGCAAACGAACTCTATTGCACCTGGGTCTCCGAAATGCCGACAAAAGTAGTGAAACAGCTCTTTAATCATTACGCCAACATTTGGCGCGGTTTTTCGGCGGGAGGTATAACCCTTTCTCAAAAATGCTGTTGCAGTTCTTATGCATAGCTTTCTATAACGAAGGTTGTTCATTTATTTTGTTGGACTGAATTTGAAGTTATAGATGTGGACGCTGTTTAGTTTCAGCAGGATGAAGCCACCTGTCACACAGCCAGAGAAATATAAAGTGGTTTTATAGCTGTCGCTGTTTTTCAGGGACATTAGTGACACCAGCCACAAATCGAAATACACACCCTCTTCTTCGAATTTCTTTTATTACTAATATCATGTAATCTAAAATAATATACTTAATTACATTTCAATAATACTTCTTCACTTATCCAATAACCGTAACATTACATTCCACTTAATGCCTATTACACTAGAGGTTTTTACAATTGTTCAATTTGCATTTTGTTTGTCTTTTGCATATAACTTCAAAAGTACATTTATGCAGATCTGACGCTGTATATCTAGATTCTAAAAATTATGTGCATAACAAAATAAATCGGGCTGTTTTCATTACGGTTCAAGGGCCATGCATCCATGAATCATAAATCCACGCGTTTTTTCCATTACAATTCCATTCAATTGAATCGAATCGAATTTAATTTACTTAATGCTTCGTGTAAAGTCAGCGTGCAACAGGCGCCACGTAACGATTCAACGATTGATTTTATTTATTTTTATTTTTTAAATGCGGACAACTCTATTGTGGACAGTTGGTGGTTGGTGTGTGTGGTTGTTGTTGCTATAATTGAGTAAATGCTCGTACATGCTCGTCGTCCATGCGCGTCTACATATGTATGTGTAACACAGATAAGTGTGTGTAAGAAGCGTTGCGAATTCATTATAGTTTAATGCGGGTGAAGGGTTTCCTATATATTACTGCCGCGTGGCAAAGACTGGCAAATTATTTCACCCCTGCGGGAGTGTCGGGTGAAAACCGAAAGAGTATGCACGAGAACACCTTGACGGCTGGAAATAAATTTAATTTGCTTCGTATCACCTCTGCTTACTAAACTATTCAACATTGCGCTCGCGACTGGGCCACAGTACACAAATCTGTATATACTCGTATGTATGTACATGTCCGTCTAGTAGCGGCTGTTGTAGCCGTGCCCCGGCCCCCTGCACATGCGGCAGATGATCGCCAGCAGCAGCGTCAGCATGAGGCTCAGGCCGAGCGTGATCAGTATGAGCTTGCCGTACGGCAGCTCCGTGAGGTCCTGCCGCAGGCAGATCTCGGGCGACTCGTCGTGCAGCACCATGTCTTTGTAGCGCTCGGCGTGGTGTATGAGCCCGAGCTGCTCCAAGTTCCACTCAATGTGCCGCGTTAGTTGAGCTATCGTGGACGAGTGCGTCACGTTCGGACAGTTCTCGATGCCGTTGCAGATCAGGTGTTGCGGTATGCAGACGTCCGTGTTGCCGGGGCAGCGGAAGTCGCAGCCGCCGTCCTGCAACAGCGACGACGCTAGACTACCGTCAGGATTGCGTGGCAAATGGAACAGTTCGGTCCACACTAGACGGAAGGCGTTCTTGCCGGGCTGCCCGTCGCCGGTGTACTGTATCAGCACCGGCAGCGGCTCCTGGTCGGCGCCGAGTGCGCCCAGGTCGGCCGCCGAGAGAATGGGCAGGTCGCGCGCCAGCGATATATTTTCGGGGCAGACGATGAAGCGCGGCTCCAGCCGTCCGGCCAGGTAGACCTCGATTTTGGCGCTGTCGCATGTGCGGTCGCCGAAGCGCGCCTTTTCCAAGTTCAGCCAGAGGTCGCGCTGGGCGGCCACCTTCAGCTCCCAGATGCACTTTTCGCGGCGGTAGTGGTGCTCCGGCGCCGGTGCCATCGGCCCCGCCACCATGGCCAGCGCCTTCTTGTAGGGGAAGACGAGCTCGCCGTCGGGTGAGGGCCCCAGCGTGATCGGGCCGCATAGCGGGCCGTGAGCAAACTCGTACGTCGCCTCGAAGAGTGGATTGGGATTCTTGAAGTACGACGTGATCGCGTGCTGGCCCTGCACAATCATCTCCAGGTTCATCTGGTCGGCCGACGAAATGACGCGCACCGCGCGCGGTATGTTGTCGCAGAAGCAGGCCAAATTGTTCTGGAACTTCTCGCGCTCCTCCCAGATGACCAGCTTGTCGACGCGCTCTTCGTGACAGCGCGTACAGGCGTTGTTGTTGTAGGGTATCTCCTTGAACGACACCGACGACACCTCGATGACGGCACGCGCGTACAAACGCCGGTCGGTGATGAACTTGAACTGACAGCGCACGTCCGAGCCGCCGGTGCGCTTGAAGATCAGCGAGTTCATGGGCGAGCGTATCTTGCCGCCGGGGTGCTTCCACGCGTACATGATCTCGTCGCAGAGCGTGTTGGGCACGGGGTCGCCGAAGCGGGTGTTGTTGAAGAAGTCATAGTGCGCCCAGTAGTAGAGCGAGCTGCCGCTGTACGAGCCCGTCTTGGACTCGAACTGCACGAAGAGTGAGGGGCTGGTGCTCACGAAGTCCACCTTCTCCATCGGGCGCGAAAAGGTATCGCAGAAGGTCTTGATGATGCGCGCCGGATCGGGCCGATCGGAGTCGTAAATTGTCAGCGATTCGCCGCAGTCACCGTCGTATTTCAGAATTGGCGACTCGATACGATTGATGCGAAAGCTGCAAGTACATGAATTCAGCTAATTAACAAACAAACCAATCACTCGAAATACGAAAAGAGTATATAAGTATAAGTATATAATTTAATACAGTATTTCAGTAAATCATGTTACCGCGTCTTTCACAAGCACGAGGATTTTTTTATACTTATTAGCTCTGCGAAAGTGTCGGCTGCGCCAGCTGCTGTAGACACGTCTGGCACTCAGCCAGGCCGCATCTCCTCGTTCCATCTTTAACATGTTACATACGTACAAACTCGCATGCAGGGCCGCAGCGAGAACTTCGCCAAAGGCAGAAAAATATATTTTCTTTTTATTTACTTATAATATAAGAAATTAATGGTAAATAAAATAACCTCTAACAAAAATAACCTTTTTTGAACAGGTTAGTAATTTAGCTCTTAAATATGTACTGAAGTTTTCGAGATATAATTATTTAATGAATTCGTTTATTGCGATGAAAAGGTTTTAAAAATTGTTTATAATATAAACATTAATATAAAATGTTTATATTATGAAAAAATACGAGGAAATGTTAGAAAATCACAATGAAGCAACAAATAAAAGTGAAAGTGACAGTTTATTATTTATTTGTTTTGGATATTTAAAATATTTATAAATAAAATGAAATCAGAATTATGAAAATAATAATTATGAAATAATTAAATTAACTTTGTGTAATATTTTTACTATGTTGAAATTTACTAAATAAATAATAAAAAAGTGATTTTTCCTGCATTTAAATTCTAAATATTTTGTGTATTGTCACTTATTTCTTAAAATCTCCAACCATAATTTAAGCCAACAGAAGAATGAAGAATAAGACACATGTTTTTACTCATAAGCATTTAAGATTTAAATTGAAATATTTGATTTTGATTTTTATCAAATAAAATGAAACAATTTATGTAAGAAATTATTTTTATAAAATAAAATAAAAGTTAATTGTCTTTGTCATAACATTCCTCTGCCGTCCCTGCGCATGCGGAATAGTAATAGTCTCCCTATTTCATTTTATGGAGGATTTTTTGCTAAATTGCACGACACTGCAAAGCCGTCAGCTCGTGGCTGAGCCATTTTACAAAATTACATAAACTACACCTGACCATGCAGGCCTCCGCCGCTGTTACCACACAAGTAGTGGCGGAGTATGTGCAGGTGTGTGTGTGTGCAGCTATGCACAATGCATGCAGTCAGGTTACCAAAACTTGTATACAAACATACACACCCACTCACGCCTATTGTCGCATGGCAGAATGAGGGCTGCAGGGACGACGTGACCCCGCCCCCTTTCTTTGCACACGGCCAAGTGGCAGTGGCCTATGCACTGCTTCGGCATATTCAAGATACAACTGGATTATAAGGACATGCCGCAGGCAGCGGCAAGCCGGGCTCAGCGTGTCAGCGTTGGTAGCCTCCTCGAGCACGTGTGCGGCCAACTGCACGTAGACGCCGTAAATATTTTTGGTAAGTCGAGCAAGTAAAGTTGAAATGAAATTGTGCCGCGGCAGCAGCTTCGCCTTTTCGCTCCCCTAGTCGTTTTCACCAAAGCTCCGCGCCGCGCGTTCGGCGCTCACGTAATCCCGTGCAGGCCTTCGCGTGGCCGCTCGCAGGCGGATGGGTGGGCGGCCGGCGCCGGGGATGCCTGCGCTACGTAGTACAATAAAATATTATGTCACATTTTATTAGGCTCCGAAATGTAATTGTGCAAAATTTGTGCTATGTGCAGACTGCAGAAATTGCCATTTTTGTGGTTGGCTTGCTTTCGGGATCATTGGGAAAGTTGCAAAGTTATCGTTATTGTTGCAGACGCAATATTTTTTGCAGTCTCACTTTGATGCTCGGCATTTGTATATTCTTATGCACGGAGGTAGTTTGCCAAGTCCGCATATGACGGCATTCTGACAGCGTTTGGTATGCATGGGCTGGCGTGAACGGTAATTGAAAAAGTTTCTGTCAAATAATCTGCATTGCAACTCTGGCGCATGCACCCAAAAATATTAATTTGCCGTTTTGCTGGCTACGGGATTTTTTCGTTGCTTGTTACCGGTTGCTGCCATTGCATAAACAAGCATAAACCAGGCAGCGTGTGTGCATGTTAGACGTTTGTTAGGTGGCAGGACACATGTTGCGCTGCAAAGCAACTACCCTGCATTTATGTATGTATGTAGCTGTGCTTATGGACACTGGAGCACCGATATGTGCGAAAGGTTGCATGGTAAAACAGATTTGCAATCAACTAAACATTTGTAGTGGCAAAATTCTAGGCCGATTGTGCCTGTAGCCTTTAAATAAACCAGACGCGACTCATTACTTCATTGATCTATAACTTATAAAGTAACGAGTTTGCCCATCAATCTGTATGAAATTTCTATGTGAAATTATAATATAAACATTTTCTCAATTTACACTTTTGACCTCGCACTGACTTTTCAAGCTCAAAATTCAACTGTCAATTAGCGTGGCAATTTTTTTAACCACCCTCACATGCTACTTGTCGCTCTTTCGGTGCAAGCAGAGTCCGACCGATTAATCGGCATCGTCATCGTCATCGGCATTGGCTAGTATCGGCCACACAAATTGATATCGACATCGGCATCGCATTTTAAGAGAAGAAAAAACTTAATTTTAATGTAATATTTATTAATAAGTTGAGTTCGAGTCAGTATTTTTGTTTATCCCAGTGGAGACGTGGAGTATATGTGATATATTATTTGTTTTAAATACATGTAAATGTATACATATACTGGATTCTCTTGTGATTTTATTTGGTTTTTAATTTTTACTTTTCCCCTTCGCAGCATTGTTACATAATCATGACAGTGATTGATGATTGACTATATTTCTCACACCATCATGAAGATGTAAGAGAATATGAATGATGATCTGCATATGAATAATCAAATACGAACACTTCGCAGCTAGGGGCACCGTCTTGTTGAAACTACTCACTGTCAAGTTCCATATCTTAAATTTGAGGCCGTAACTAACCGTAGGAACAAAACCGAATGTTGAATGAACTCGATAGAATTCAGTGGACTGTCACTGGTCTGATATTTTTCGTTAGAGTTTAAAACTTGAAAAAATTCAATTTGTTTTTCAAAAAACTGATTAGACGACTTTCTTTAAAAAGTAAGCATCATAAGGTCTCTTTGGGATATTTTGTACAAGTTTGTACAAATTTTTACTAGATGTCGTTTGTGTACACCCAATCTCTTGCAACAAGAGAGCGTAAAGAAACACGTGGTTTTAATTTTTAGGAGCTGATTTTAGTTAGTGACAAAATTTTATTGGAAAATTTCCCAAAGAAAGCTATGCTTAGTCCTTGTCAAGTAGTTAATATAGCTGACAAATGTGATACTAAAGAGCGTCCCGGGCAGGTAACTTATGAGCAACACGTCAATCAAATCAAGGAATTGGGGCTTGCAAACAGTTGATTAACAATACGAGTCCTTGCTGATGATATTGGCATATAAAAGGACCAGTCAATACCATTTTGAAAGATGTTTTAGGCCTCAGACGCGTCAAATCTCGATTGGTACCGAAAACACTGATTTTTTTAGAAAAACAGCGTCGCGTTGATGTGTGTAAAACAATGCTTTCTGGCTATCAAGATAAGCTGAAACGCATTATTACGGGATGACACTTGGATTTATGCTTATGACCCGGAAGCAATCAATCAATCGAACGAAAGTCGCTCAAAAGTGAAGGTGATGTCGACGGATTTCTTCGATTATCCGTGTATGGTACATTATGTATTCCTTCTGCCCGGCCAAGGAATATTATTGAAGCGTTATGCGTCATTTGCGTGAAGCTATACGCCTCAAGAGGCCAAAATTATGGATCAAAAACTCTTGGTTTTTGCACCACGATAATGCGCCATCTCGCACTGCCCTCGTTCTTCGTGACCATTCGCCAAAAATTCGACCCATATCGTTCCGCAACCACTGTATTCATGTGAATTAGCTTCGTGCGTCTTCTGGCTATTCGCTAAACTCAAAAGACCACTCCGCGGACATCGTTTTGAGTCGAATGAGGAGATAAAAGCCAAATCGAAGTAGGAGTTGAAGGAAGATTACGATTTGGGATGCTTCGAGGACTGAAAAAAACCCTGGCTGAATTGCATTGTATTGAAGGTGGAGTACTTTGAAGGCGATGAAATAGATTTAGAGGAATAAAAAATACTTTTCATTTTATAACACAATTTCTTGTACACAGTAGTATGTACTTTGTATCTATACTATGTATTAGGTATATAAAAACAAATGTGACGTTGCTTTTTTGAGCCAAAATCAGGCAAAAACTACTGAACCGATTTAGTTGAAATAAACACCAAAAAATTTTTTATATGGGAGAATGGTACACAGGCCATATGAGATTGACCACGCCCCCTTATTACGCCAACTATGGTAAGAAAACTCATCTATGGTATGCATTTGTAGGGCAGTCAGAGTATCAAACGATTCAGCTTGTCATAAGGTATAATATAATCGGCCACGCCCACTTTACGTGCCCACTCAATTAACAAAACAAAGCTAAACTACATGTCTGTAAATCAATGTTGATGCAAAATTATTCTGTGTTTCATAGGGGTAAACATAGGCTACATACGTGGGTGGTCCGATAAGTACTTAGCCTATAAAAGAAAAACGAAAATTTTGGAAAAGTGGCGATTTATTTCTCAACGTATTCTCCTTTCAACTCGATACACTTGACCCAGCGATGCTCCAACTTCTTTAACCCGTCTGAAAAATACGTTTTCTGGAGGCCTCCGTGGCGGCGACAACCTCCTCATTCGACTCAAATTTCTGCCCGGCGAGTGACTTTTTCATGTTTGGAAACAAAAAGAAGTCACACGGGGCCAAATCTGGAGAATACGGTGGATGGGGCAGCTGTTCGTAGCCTAATGCGACCAATTTGGCGAATCACCGACCGATATTGTTTTTTTTCCATTTTTCTAAAATCCGCGGACACGTTCGTTTCCACACGCGGTCAAAACAAAACTACAAATCCAATATGGCTGAAATTTTGACAGAAGCCGTCTACGAGGATGTACTACACGATAGTAAATTTCTCTTACGATAGTGCAAAACAATATGGATATCAAAAACAATATTGATACAAAAATGAATGTCTGTTTGTTCGTTTGTTTGTTGGTCATACGACATTAAAACTCAAAAACTACTCAAAAACTCATCTTGACTAAATCTTGGTAAACCACATAGTGCGAATACGACCCGATAAGTGGGCGTGGCACCGCCCATACAACCCAAGTTTTTAATGTGGAATATCTTCGAAATTATAAGTCGGACAGCATTAACATTTGATACAGCAATATGGCTTAGATGTGTCGTTGAAGTGGTTAGTGACATTTCGAACAACCTTGCAACTAAGACGTGCCCTTCGATAGAGGGAATGGTGTTGGTATTGGACGAGGGGGCCTGGCACTGCCCATACAACCCAAATTTTTAATGTGGCATAGCTTCGGAATAATAAGTCGGAAGCTTTGAAATTTTGTATACCATCGTCCCATAGATGTGTCATTCTACTGAAAACATTTGATGGGCGTTGGACAAGGGGCGTGGCACATTTTTAGTGAGTAAAATTTTCAGCGGAGATGCAAGTCGCATATTAATGAAACCAGGTCGCACCCTTCGACTGCAGGAATGGATTGGGCATTACATAAAAGAGGCGTGGCATCGCCCATACAGTGTAGTATGAGGAAACTTGGTTTATTGGGCCCATTGACTTTAAACTTGCATGCAAAGCCGCAGGGCCCTGCTAGTGCTATTTGCATCGATTTCGCGTCTGCGAAGAATCGCCGCAAAAGCCCAGCGCAATATTAAGAATTACGGCGAAAGTTGTGTCCAAGAAACTGAACGAAAAACGAAAATGGCACAAATTGCAATTACACAGAGCAACAACACGCCAACAACATTTGAAAACCAGCAGCGGCTGGCCACCAACTATGCAAGTTAACCGAATGAATAACGAGAAAGTTTGCAGCTTGCAAGTCGCAACAATGCTGACAGCGTCTAGACGACCCGACGCAACTGACAAGACACGCTCACGCGTCGGGCGGCGAGTGCGCACGACATTCAAGCGCGCTGCGAAAGGTGTGGGGAGTAAATTGCCATTTGCTGTCGCTGTTGTCGCCGGCAACGGCGGCAGGATATCAAGTGAGCACGTGTCCTGTCGGCTGCAGTGCACAGAAGTACGCAGGTATGGGGGGTGTTGCGCGTCAGCTGTTGGACTGCGCACATGCATGTGTGGTGGCCTGGCTGGCTGGCGAAGGTGTCTGTGCGTGCCCGCACTTTTGCGCTTTTTGAAACAAAAGCAATCACAGCGGATGATTGCTGCCGAGGCCGAGGCGTTCTATTCGCAGCTGCGAGCGACGGTTGCTGTGCTAAATTAAATATTATCCATATAATAGCAGCAAAATAACTCACAGCCGGTGGCGCTCCAACAACAACACCAACAATCAGAGAGGAATTAAAGCAAGACGTCACATAAATCGTTGCTAGAATTCTCATTAAAACGCTGGTGGAACCAGCGGGCGGTGCACGGTGTGGAGCGATGCTAGTGGAGCGTGCAATGTCACTGCCGCTGCTGCTGCAACATGTCATGCCCCCCGCCGCTACTGCTCGGAATTAAGTAAAGCTTTTTGTGGCTTACTGTGGAAGCGAGACTAAAATGTCAGCTTTCCGTCTGTATGCTGTCTTTTGTTTTCTTGGCTTTATTAAGAAATTGCATAATAAATTCCTGTCGAAAACCGAAAAGTTATAAATAACATTGCCACATTGCCACAGAGAGGAGATTTATTGAGATTTTAGTCGGCAAGTGGGCAAGAAGTTGTGGCACCTCGAAGGATTTTCTCCTTTTCAGGCTTTGGCTTTAAATTGATTATCATAAATGCCGCAAATTTATATCTGTTTTCTGTTTTCATAAAGCAGTACTTAAGCATTGAACACAAGTTTGAGATCGGCGATTGAACGCCGATAATCTGCGAGTATTGACGATTTGATACACGTAAATACTTCATAATCTTCTATGACACAAGTAATTTGGTACTCTAAGCTGTTTACAAGTATTTCGCTTGGTATCGACAACAAGGTGTACCAAGTCAGTAAAGTACCATTACCAGCGGCTATCGAGTTATCTCACTAACGGCAACGTGAATGTCGCTCATTCGCACCGTTTGACTATATTTCCATTGCCCCAAATTCAAATTCAGTATTGCTTACCTGGGAAAGTACAGGCGCACTATCTCGCCAGGCCGTCCCTTTATGTGGTAGCTGCAGGATGTGTTGGGCGGGTACCAGTGGGCGATGCTCAGGAAGATGCCCTCGCTGGCGCTGCTGTCCTTCAGCGAGTCGGAACTGAGCAGCCAATCGCAAATGCCGTGCTTTATGCCCGCCGTCTCCACGTGTCCCGGCCAGTTGCCGACGTTGAAGTGAAAGCCCGTGTTGAGCAGCGGTCCGGCCGGCGATGTCACAAATTCGACGTACATGTACTGCGAGGTGCCTGCGGAGAGGAAGGGAGTGCCACACGGTGGCCGTGCGTTAGAGAGTGAATTGCGAGCGGCTTGGTGACGTTTTATAAATATTAATTGCATTAGCGACGCATATCGCCCAGCGCCAACGCCCGCGCCAGCGACAATGCCAACCGCGACGGAAGAAGCGAAACAGCGCCAAATTGACATAAATGGACATGTCGGATAATTTCGTTGCGATAACAGCGCACCGTGCAGTGCATAATATGCAAATGCGGCGCGGCACAGTCAGTCAGTGAGGCCAGCATCGACAAAGCCATTTGTTATGCAATCGTCAATGCGACGCACACCAACTGCTAAAATGACAATTTCGATTGGAGCGCCCGCCTGGCGCAAAGTCAACGTATTGCGACGGCTGTGCGGGCGAACAGTTTGCATTTCCACACCACTGCGCGCGTGCCACAGTCAGCAAGGTTATTGCTAGGGCCGGTTGTTCGTTAGCAGTTCGTTGTTGCAGTCAGTGAGGAGCTAAGATCGGTCAAGGCCAAACATGGAATGTCCTCGATTCAATTTGAAATCGAAATCGAATCTGCTGGCAGTGGACTCTAATAGGGACCTAGCAAACAAAAAACAAATGAAACTTTCGTTCCAACGGTTGCGCGCTCAGCAGGAAATTATAATCTTTTAGGAGTACAAACCCAAAAGCGTGCTTCAAGAATCGGTATACACTGTAGATTCTTTTCAACTATGTCAAGCAATCATCATCGAGGATTTCCGATAGCAAGGACGTAGAATTTGGTATAGGGTTTTTGGGTAAAATCTATATATATCTAGTATATGTATTTTGTCTTCTGTAGCTAGAAATACCCCTGCTAGGAGATTATTTGAGTCGGCTGATGCCATAAAAGAAGATTCTCTAGAGGATCAAAACCATGTAAAACCTACACACTTCAATCAGTTAACGAAAAATTGATGGAGATGTGATGACGTTGTCAATTAGTTGCATTGCGGCGTTTTGGATCTTCTACCAAATAAATTGAGATCAATGAATTAAAACCCTTAGTTACATTTTAAAACTTCAAATATTTTTTCTTATAATGTATACGAGAAAACGATGTATTTTTCATGCTACCACTAAAAAGTTCATATTCGTTTAGAAACTTTTTGCGCAAAAATTAGCATTCACAGATGATTAAGTTGGGGGGTTTTCAAACTCCCTGTGGCGCTCAAAACGATTCTGATTGGTGAGCGAGTTTGCCAAAGTTTACTTTGCCATTTTATGTTCTGCTCCACGATTTTAAGCCACTTTTGTGTTTGTGTTGTGTCGGTTGTGTGATTTATGAACTGCAAGTATTATTTTTTGAACATTTATCGAATAATGACTGAACATTCGATTTGATGCAGACTTGATTCAATCTAATCCAATTAAGACCTCTGAATATCTCCGAACATTGAACGCTGCATATACATACATACATACCGGGTGTAGGGTGTGAAAGTTGGCGCTGCATCAAACAAAATGTTGCGATGCGAAACCTTTGCAAAATCCATTCACTTACCAATGATGCTGAAGGGAAACTTGCCCAGGCCGCAAAATTTGCCTATTAACGGCGAATGCTCGTCCCGTCCATCATAAACCGCGAGCCAGTCGTAGGGGCAGTGTTCATTGCCCGAGCCAATCGGTCGTATGGGACACGTCATCACGTTCTCACATCTGCAAACAGAAAACGAGCAAAACATAACTTAGGTGAAGACTTTTCAATTAGCAAATTTTCAGCTGCTTTGAAAACGATAACTTTTTAATAATAAATTGTCCTTTTTCCATAAAAGTGTTGGCATAAAGCTGTATAGAAAATTGAGTAGGTGCTCACAAACATTATCAAAACTGAAAATTTCCCAACGCAAATCGAGCAATCGAACTGCTTTAAGCATTCGGCGCGCAGCGTGCAAAATATTTGCATAGCCCTTTTCATAACATGAAAATATAATATTTTCCCAGACGGTGCCAATGCGAAGATGAGGAATATTTATTTGCATTAATTTCCGCTCGCCGAACCCGACCCGAGCCCGTTGCCCTGGCACGGGCGTTGTCGATTTTTGCAGTTGTGGCTTCGCTTCCAGAACATTTTTCACCACAGTCCTTTTCTCCGCTTTATTGATGATAACGATGATGTGGCGAACTTTTCGAACTGGGAATAATTGATGAGCTGGCGCGTTTGCATTCGTTGCCGAGTCGCGCAGACTTTTGCGCAAATATTATGTGTAATTATGGCTCAGCATTTGGGCAACTTTTGCTTTTCGCATTGCTGGCCATAATTAAGCGTAAAGACACATTATGATTTATAACAGTAAAATAATCTTTTTCGTTTCGTAATTAATCATTAGGCCGGTGGCCTTTCGTTGCGGATTGAATATTCGCATTTTTTAATCGGACGCGAGCCGACGCTGACTGTCGAGCGAGCATGCATACCAAATGTTCGTAAAAGGGTCTAAAAGCGTAAAGTTTCAATCTTGTGGCCGAATGATTTTGAGGTCAATGTTCGATTAAACTCTCATCCGAACTGTCGAGACTGTCAAATCGGAAATTGTAAGTTATGGCATTCACAATGATGACAACTTCATACAACAGATTGTGAATGGCCTCTACTTGGAAATTCCGGCATTTAAAGAATTATTTGGTTAACATGTCCTTGAACGAAAAAACAAGACTTATGAATTGTATTTCCTTAGACGTCGGGAAATACCATACGGACCTAAGTGGTGATTATGGCAAAAAAAAGTATTTTACTTTCCTAATTGAATAAGCTTTCCGATGATGTGGCAATCATTTAGGTCATTGAGAAGCCAGTCGAAAAAGTTTGCTTAGTGCTGGTGTGCCGTCGAGGAAATTAAGCAAAGCGCTGGAAGGTGGCTTGAGGTGAAATGACGTTTGTTCAGCAACACTTATGGACGATTGCCGATTTTAAGTAGCCCTTCTCAAAACTTGTTCAGAGTTTCAGAAGCTACACCTGTGTAAGCAGTTTCCGATACAGCTGGCTGTAACTGGTTCAATTGTATTGTAATGATTAGCTGGCTTCATAGAAATCGCTGCTGCCCGAAAAATGTCCACTAAAGTGGAACAAGGAGTACAAGAAGATTTTACTTACGGTTATCATTTGTCATTGGCGTAAAAAGATTATATGAGTGCAAATTATTTGCAGATAACCACAACATGATGTCATACGGAACATGTGTATACGCTACGCATTTGCTTAACCCAGATATGCCAAAGGTTATATATGTATACTACTATGCATCAGCACAGAT
Source organism: Melieria crassipennis (assembly GCA_963668005.1). NCBI lineage: Eukaryota > Metazoa > Arthropoda > Insecta > Diptera > Ulidiidae > Melieria > Melieria crassipennis. The sequence continues at coordinate 29,282,551 of OY764963.1, read as the reverse complement.
AACTTATAACTTGATGATGATAACAGATAACTTGATTATCTGTGGCATCGGTTAGCTCAACCTTTTTGGGATACCATTTAATTGAACTAACATTCCTTCGCTATCAAACAACTGTTACACTTTGTAAATGTCATGTTTTATTTAACTGTTGAAATTGTTGTCTGTCGTGAATGCCCTTAAAATATGTTTTTATCTAATTCCGTACTTGGTTTACTTTTTCACACTTTTCTTCTCATTTTCATTTCATTTATTTATGAATTTTTTCTTTTCAATTCCATTTGTATTAAACTGCCAGATTGAGTGATAACACCGCATTAAAGCCGGCTTAAAGAAAGGTACAAGTTGAAAAATCTGCTAACTTTAATATGGATTTATAATTTGGTGTAGATCAGCTCGAGAAATGATGATGAACGCCGCTTTAGTATTCACAATCCATTTTGAATTTCGATGAATTTCAAAGTGGCAACTGAATTCTTTAAAGTGGAGCGAGGAGCTACAGAAAAACGAGGTTGTGGGCCACAAGTACCGTTTCTTAATTTTATAACTGGTCATTCATGGCTCAACGTTACATAACTTACTTTTTCATATCTACAATAACAAGATACGAGTATGTATGTGTAGGTATATGTATGAATATTTGCAGCCGTATTTTTAAGTTACAAATAAACACTGACATTTTTTACGACGAAAGCTAAACTAAGCCATTCACTTTGCACATTTTCCGAAATTTAATTTGAACGTTCATTTTCGCTTTAACTTACGTATGCAAGTCCTTTTCAAAACCCCTACACGTAGATTACATTTATCGTTGCAAAGCTCCCCTCGCAACAGTAGCGACTATGTCTTATAGTGAGGCAAACATTTAAATTAAAAGAATGTGAAGGCGAAAGGACACGTACAAGTACTCGAGGGAAGTAAAAACAGTTGTGGACCGATACCGGCAGTAGAAGGCAAACGGCCAGACAGGCGGACAGACTGACAAACGGCAGCACTTGCTGGCAGTGCGGCAACAACGGTTTCTCATAGAAAATGCACAGAAACAAAAACGAGCACAGCAGCCGAACATAAATACCTGAACAATAAAATAAGATAAAACGGTATGAGATAAGGGCGAAGATGGCAAGGGTGGCCGCGCGAAGGCAAATGAAATCGAGACAAATGAATGTGAAACAAATGTAATAAAACCGGAAGCCGAACGAATGGGACGGCGGCGGGGGAAAGGTACGAGCTGCGGGAGCGTCAGCGTGGGACTAATTTAATAAAACACCGGCAAAGGTCAGAAAGCGCAAAGTAAATGCTGAACGCCAACAGTTCGGACCGACAGACAAGCAATAAATGTTAGCCGAATGCTATGTGAACATATCCACATAGCAGAAAAGAGAAAAACAACCGAGCTGACCATATCCTACTAAACGGCGAGCAACTGCAGTGACAGTGACTGCAGGCAACACGGTACATCGCGACGTTCGCGCGACATTTGAACGCGGTGGCACCAGTGAGCGCTGCGCGTTGACTTGACATTGATTCGACCCAGCAGCCATTGTATACATTAGCGAATCTTTTGCACTCTACTCGCCATTGTGCGCTTACACATAGTTAGTATGTAGACTACTTTGAAATGTAGACGACGATGAGCGAGATTATTTTTGACGATCTTGGCTTACTATACAAATGTCCGATTTATTTGGAATACTTTAACCAACAATAACTAAACAATTGGTTTTTCATGTTTCGTTTGTAAATATGCCATATTTTTCTCGTTATTTACTAATATTCATCCCGGTAGCCCCAGCTAAACAATGAGTAACCTGGCAAGTTTAAAAAAGTATTCAAGTTCAATGTTATATGGCGTTCAAACTGACGACTTAAACCAGTTTAATGTGCTTAAACAAGTTAAATGAACAAAACCAGTTCGAAAACCTGTTTATTCGCATGCAATTGTTGTTGGAAATTAAACGTGTTAAACCATTTAACATGTTTTGAAACGAGTTTAACGCAGGGTTGCATCCGAAAGCTTTCTATGAAAAAGCTGTTTTGTCAACTGAACACAGCGCACACACTAAACACACACAAGAAAAAACATCCCTACAAATTCAGCTGTCATTTCATCAAAACAAAACCAAACAAAAATGTAAAATTTGAAAAAATTTAAATTAATGAAAATAATTGTTTTGCTTGCATTGCTTTCATTCCATTCATCGCCTTTTTATGGCATCAGAATACAAGGCGTCTAATATTTGGACGAAGTTGAGTATGTTGCCGTGAATTATGAAATATGCACTAATATTTCGATCGAATCATGCTCGCAGCACATCAGTTCACAAAAATATGTATTTGTTGTTTGTAAACAAACGGCTGTCAACTTGAACTTCATTGAGCAGTCTGGACGGTTGTGTTGAAAAAAAAGCTCTTTTCACTTAAACTAGTTTAAATTAGTCAGTTTGAACGCCATATTAGTGTATATGCCTTATACGGCCGAATGCAACTCGCTTGGGGTTAGCATTGCCCTCGCAAACTCCGCAAAGGCTGAGCAGTTTTGCCAAATCGTCTAAAATATTCCACTTCGTTACTAAAGATCCCTCACACCCGCACAATTGCTCACAATGGCTTAGGGGTTAAAGTCCAACGCCAGCTATTGCTGCGCCTGTAAATATGCCAACAGTTGGGCCATGTAACCTTTGCTGGTCATATTGTGTTTGACTTTGATCATCTCCGTCACCTTTATTGCTGCAACATTTTTCGCTTTAAATTGCTTTTCGCTTGTGCTGCGCGCCGCCTTCGTTCCCATCGCTCGTGTATAATTTGATTAACAAAATGTGGGCAGGACAATTGAGCGCGGAAAGGCGCAGCAGGGCGTGAGCAAAAGAAAGCAAAGGCGGCCATAATTATTGAAGTGTAAAAGTAAATTAAAAAGTGAGCAGAAGCCACGAGTCACATCGGGCCAGCGGAAAGCACAGCAACGAAGGCGAGAAAGCAAAGTGAACGCACCACATTTGTGCCAACAGCACCGAAAGAAACCATTTATGTGTTCGTGCTGAGTTTAATTTGTACTTCATTCGTCCAATTTGCCTTTTGGTAGTCCAGTCCAATTCATGCCGTCACACTCGACAACAATGCGGAGTCTTCAAAGTTCTTTGGAAGCTTTGAAAACGGGCCAGAGCGCACACGACGTTGGTCAATGAATGCGAACGCTTTGAAGTTCGACTCGCCAGATCTTATTCGGCAATTACGCAAATTTTGAATCAAAGCGAAAATAGATTCCCCAACTTAAAGCGAACAAAACTCTTTCCACCAAAATACATATTCATATTTTTATGGGTCGGCTCGCATGGATTTGGCTGGCTAACTGGCTTTTTCGTATCTCTGGCCTTTCATACAATGCCGAGCGCGTGATGCAGCAACGTTCACCAATTAAAATAGACAATGGAGTTTAGGTGAATGGGGCCAGCATTTTGATATCTGGGTTTCGCGCTTAACTGTGCTCCGTACACAAATTATTCACATATTGAAAGCGTTGAAAGCTTCTAGTGAATCAAAACAAATTTACTCGTTCAGCGAAAAGTTTCTAGCCCAGCTGCTATCATAAGGCATATTTTTTATTTTTTATTTATGCTTTGGCTCTAAATCAATCTGAACTAAATACACTGGATTGAGTCGTACTTCCATCAGGTCGCTCATTGGAGCCATCACAGAAAACTGGGCAATAGGGTATCTGCTGGTAAAACGACACCTCTCGTTCAGTGATGTCTAGAGAAGCGCTGATGAAAAATAAACAGAACCAGCAGAACATTTCGTTTGGCACGGCCCAGTTCTTCATAAACGTCGGAAGTCACTATCGAAGCTAGATAACTTTATCAAAAATTAAATTGATCTATTGACTGAATTCTGTTGGATATTTCTTCAACTACTCAAAGCTAGTGCGACGAGTTCGGCTGTTGCTGCTCGCACCTTCTAACCTAATTTTAAAATATTTGTATGGAAATCGCTTGTTACACAAGAATTGTTTGAAGCTATAGAAGTCAATGGAAGCTAAATCTGGAGAATAGGGCGGATGTTGGTTGTAATTAATTGAATTATTTTTTATACTCAAAACAATTTTCTTGAAACAAATTTATTAATACATATTTGTCTTTCGGGTGTATTGTTATGAATCTGCGATTAATTTATTTCAGTCAATTGAACCTAGAAATGTTTTCTTATAATGGATTAAATGCCAACTTGTTGCTTTTCAATTAGTGAGAGTGATACTAAAAATTTGTCACGTAATCTGTTTTGTAAAGTAATTAACTAGTGGCAAGAATTTAACTCTAACTACAAATTTCGCAGCTGAAAATGTTCAATGAAATCAATCAATTAAAACTTTCAATTTAAAGCCAGCCCAGTGTGTGTGTGTATGTCCCGTTTTAACCTGAGCAGTGATATTTTCCTTTGTAGAAACGTGCGCACAATTAACCGTAACTTTCGACAGCAATTGATTTTCATGAGTGCGTGCACATTTCTCCGCGCCACTGTTTCCGATATAAAATTTACAGCATCGCAGTACGCCTGCAATTAAATTGCGTCACTCTTAAATTGGCGAGTACGACACCAAAACGTGTCTGATCATCATCAGAAGCATCGTCATTATCATCGCGATTGTCAGCGGCACCGGCTTTTGTCGTTGGCCTTTCCGTTTTGACGCAATTGAATTAAATACGCGATTGATTTTTAATACATTTATTTTCAATGCAGAACTTGGCAACGCGATGGCAGCGAATTTCCGATGCTGAAATAATGTCATTGTTGCCGCCGCATCGCTCGCGCGATATCGTTGCAGTGCGCCTTGCAGCGACCGCTGCTGGTTGGCCGACTCGCTGCAGCTGCGTCCGCGCCCAAATATCCTCGCTCGCTGCGACTGCGCCCGCGTGCCAGGCAAACGAGCCCGACGAGTCGGGCAACAACGTGCGGACAGACAGTGCCGGCCATAATGAGATGCGAAATGGAAACATAAAAACTTTTATTGTACTTTCGGCCATATCATGATACGATATAGTCATACATATAACTCATTGATAATAAATGGGGAAGAAACTTTGTTTATTTTGTGCAAACGAAAGTTTATCGTCTGCCCGCCGCACACTCCGCGCCGTCAGGTCTGCGTTGCGTAACTTTGTGCAAAACTTTTGCTTCAAATTTGCTATTGCCATCGACAACGAAAATGGGAATAATTTGGAAATATTAAAAAACTTATTTTTCTATCTGTGCGCACACACACGCACACACCACACACACATCTAGATGCATGCATGGTGAGTGTGAGTGTGTGCAAAGTTTCGGTTTGCACAAAGTGATTTGATGGTGTTAACGCTGAACTGGGGGGTAATTTAAATGTTGTTGTTGTTGTTATTGTTCTCTAATGCCATGCCACAAAATCTAATGTCAGCACACAAATCAACTACGTACACGAAATTTAACTTTGTAATATGTATTTATGGCTCGACTCGTACTCAGCCACCCGAAGAGTCTAACGTGTGCAACTATTCCGCTAGTTACCTCTACTACTGTCAAAATTTATATAAATCACAATATAAAAACCAAAAATACTAACGACTATATATCAGATGTGATCATCGACCACTGTTTTCCGCGTGTGACTTCTTTATAAAGAAACATTTTTGAAAGGGGCTGAAGCGTCTTCAAAAATTTTTTGAATTATACTAAAAAACGCTTATATAGGTCAAATAGCCAATTTGAATGCGAAAATATTCAAAATGCATCTTTTAATAACTCTTGGTGGTTTATAACATAATGTGTGCTCGATTTTAAAAGTTTAAAAAAATTCAAATCGGTGCTACTGAATAAACGACTCAACGCCAGACATACGCCGAATGTTCGCAAAGCAGCTTTAAAATGTTTTATCAAGGAGAGTCGAATACTCTACCATCTATTACAATACTATTCCATTATCGTTGGTTGTATCTACCCACTGTAGTGTAGATACAACAAATTCTGCGGACAACAAATTTGACTTCCGTGGAATAATTGGTCTGTGCTGCGAAATGGCAACTCTGCAGCCAGGCCTTTGAAAAGTGCACAGCGCCAGCAACGACATCAATTATAGAGCCAATATTTTCCTACACCACAATCGCAGCTCGCACACTAATCTCCTCGCGCGCCAACGTAACTCATTGTCAGTGGCGCTGCCATGTTCCACGTACCGCAGCGCCACATAACATACCACTGCCGCAGGAACGGGGACAGACATAGCGACAGAGACAGCGATTGTGGGCCACGTCACCTCGTGCTCGCTAAACCACTCTGCACAAAAATATTTTCCAAGATGTGCCAATTTCTCTCCAGCTGTCAAATTGCCATTGTCAGCGTGCCAAATGCAAGTGTTGTCTGTCGCCGGCGAGCGAACGTGCCAAAATGACAAATTACAGAGTGTTAACTTTGCGTTAATTTTGCAGCATGTCGCCTTGGACGGAGCTTGGCTTGCTCCGATTTTAAATGTGAGTGACACGCCTGAAGGCAACCGCCGAAGCCGCACCCGGTCCGGCGCCACGGCTTCCCCGACGTGTGCGGGATTGACATTCGGGTTAAGCTTATTTGGACTGGCCCTGATTGCGTTCTTACCGCTGTCCGTCGACCGCAAACTGCTCGTTCTGCAAGTACAGCTTGATGTAGGGCTGTCGCGTGTGCAGCTTGTAGCGACAGTTGAGTGCTCGCGGGTACAGGCCGGGATACGCGGGCGACTGCACGTAGCACGTCTGCAACCTGCAGTCTCGGTATTCGCGCTCGCAGTAGGATCTGAAACCAAAGCCAATACGAAAACATTATAAGCAAATTTGAATTTGTTCCATAGTTTTAAGATTTAAGTAGTGTGCGAAAGATGCCGATAACGATGCCGAGTATCGCCAATACAGATGCTGATAAGCAAATGAAAATAAAATATTTCTCAATTTAATATAGTTTCTGCTTTTTATTCAAATAAATTACCAACGAAACGAAAAACAAAGCTCGATAATAGCAAACCTAGGTATTAATATATATTTTCTTACAGGTCTTACAAAAATCTATATGTACATATGTATGTATGTGAAGAAGCGTTTCCGTGTTATTGTCTTCTTATCTGTTATTGTTACAGATGCATTTCATTGTCCCTTTTTACGAAAAACGATTTTAGCTACCGCGAAATTCGTCCACACGGCGTTAAAGTAAGTGAGCCCTATAAATCGGTATTCGGAGCTTGTGAGGAAATATCCCGGCATCTTCCTAGCAGAATCAACGCCATCGTTTAGTTCCATCTGAAACGAACCTACTGAGACAAGAAGATACCTCGTATCTGAGAAGTTTAAAGAAAACCTTCTGTAGGATTGGATCTTCTTAATGGCTACTAAAATTTCACTACGCCCAGGCAGTATTAACCCTTTCCGGTCAATTTCCACATTTCTTGAGATAAACATTTTTCCTTCGAAATATTGACTCTTATTGAACATTTTAGCAATAAAATACAAAAACATTTCAAAAAAAATCATTTTGGTTGAGAATTACAGCTTCATCAATTTTGTACGATATATCGTACAATGGTCCGCAAAGGAATAAAAATTCATGAGTTTTTGGTTTCGGTTTTTTAAGTTTTATGAACAATTCATTGATTTTTTTGATAGAAAACATAAATTATAACAACAAAAAATCAAAACGTGATTTCATTTTGATCGAAAGTTATATAAATTTTATATATAAACAATTTATTCGGCCTTAAATAACCATTGTTGTTGTTGCAAAGCCTTTTTCCTCTCAATAAAACACAGAATAAATTAAAATTCATACAGTTTTATAGAAAGGCACTGAATATAGCCGATTCCTCTTATATGTAGTAGTGGGAGTGACAGGTACGCATGTCAACCTTACACAACCCGTGTCTGTCCAGTAAAACACAAAATCGTCTAGTAATTCTTATTTTTAATCGAAAATTGCCGAATAGTCGAATTTTATTAGCCACGTGGTTTACAGATGGGCGTGGCAGGCATACAAAAGCAAAAAATCTGTTACCAAACCTATAACTTTAAAAAAATTCAAACATAACTTGCAACCTTTGCTTTCCATTTGTACGATATATCGTACAAATTCAAATTTTTACGATATATCGTACATTTGATTTAAGTGCCATTGTACGATATATCGTAAAATTTTTTTAAAGACTCGGGAAAAATGTTTAAACTCAAAAAATTTTAAATTTATTAACTTTTATAAACCAATTGATTTTTAAACTTTTAAATGTTTATGTTTTTTGTTACCGAAAAATATTACAAACCTAAAATTTTCCCTGCAGAAGCTTCGTCACTTGTTGCTTGCTCAACTTCTTGCAAAGAACGTTTTACAAAACAAACAAATACTGTGTAACCCCCACCACTATGATTTATTTTTCTAAACAAAATGAGCACAGCCTACTTAACAAATATGAAAAACCCTTTCATGAAATGTGCGCTCGCTGTCTAATGCAATTTCCTAGAAAAATGTTATTTTAATATATCGACCAAATGGACAATGGAAAGGGTTAAACACCTACATTCAACCAAAGGTGCCCGAGGATGGAATGTATGAAACCAACAAAAATTAACCTCCTGGATCAGCCTTGTGGACTGAGGAAGCGCAAGTATGAAAGATAAAGATAACTCTTTACATATCCACGGGCATTCACAAGAGAAACTTCGGTACCAATGTCTTTGAATATGATATAAAAGCAGTGGAGCCAAGGAAAGTATTTCCTGCAAAATATAGAACTCAAGGGCGAACTGGAGTCTAGCAGAAATACAATAGACCGCAGTGATCGAAATACACCACCTCATCTTTAGTTATATTCTCCATATTTATTCCGCGAGGGGTTTCGAAACATCTCCGAACTAACGCAGCTAGAATATTGAGTGATCTGATAGAGTTCATTTAATAAGTTTGCATTTTCTTTCTTCTCTTTAAAATATAAAATTGTTTGATAGTAAATGAAAAGCATATCTGAATGAAGTTAGGAATTAATTACACTTAAACAACTATATAAAGATATATCTAAACAAATGTTCTTGTTCTTTGGGGAATACGCAGTTTGACATTTCAACGATAAGGTCCACCTGAATTTTGTGTAACAATAAATTGTTTAAGCACCGAGTGAATCGGAGCTACAAATTCTCTTAAATTTTCGTATCTGTTTTTGATAGAACAAAAGGAACAAACAATTTACATTACATTTGTTTGGTTTTGGGTAGTTCTTTAACTCTTTTAGGACTTTGATGTTTAAAAACAATTATTTTAGCCGATGCCGACTACGAAACCTTTTTCCGATGCCGTCAGTCAGCCAAATACTGGATTTAAGGCAGAAATTTTATTTTATTTGGCGTTTTTACTTTACTCAAAAACGAACATAATCACTCCATCCAAGTTATACTCAATATTGGATGCCTATAGACGTTATCGTATGTCTGCGAGTCGACGTTGCCGCCAGTTGGCAGCGTCGGCAGCGCATGGAAATTGCTTGCCGTCTGCCAATTATTCATTCAAAACGCCATTACCAATCAGGCAATAACAGTAAAATCGAAATTCAAGAATGTGCCCATTGAGTTGAAAAGGCAACACTGTCGTTAACACTCGTGTTATTGCACGGCCTCGGTTCTGACAGGGTGGAGGTGGGCCGCCATGATTAGTAAGTGAGAAGTTTTTGCGCTGACAATAAAATGAAAAAGTTTATTAGCCAAGAGAAGCGTTGACGGAGCAGTGCGGGCACGTTGTGTCGGGTTTTCACCGCAAGTCATTTATTGCTATGGGGAAAAAATCGATAATAAGTATGCTAAAAAAAGGCAGAAACAGGATCGTCGTTGCTTATTGAGTTGATTGGTAATTTAATTTGTTTACGTCGCTCCGCGTTCCACGCCACGCACGGGGGCCGGGCCCCAAGTCTGAACCGCGTCTCCCGCTTTGAAAATAAGATTATGGCAAGGAAAAGCACTTAAGTTACGCATAATAATAATAAAATTAAATTATTGTCTTGCTTGACGCATCGTCGGCAGCGTCGGCGCCTCCTGTCGGTGCGGCATCGGCATCGGCATTGGCAGCGCGCGGCGTGCATTGCGCCTCACATGTCGCTACACACGATACCTACCCCTGCACCACCTCGCCGCGCCGGTTCGGATACAATTCCGGATGTTGGCCATAACGTAAATAAACTTCCGTTTGTTGTTCGGCGCGCGAATCAAATGTGAAATATGTCTGCAAATAAAATGCGAGAAAACATTGTGAGAGACTGCAGCAGAACGACGAAAGGACACGGCAGCGTGCCCACAACAAATAAAAGTAAATTGAAAAATATTTTATTGCTATATGTATATAAGACTGCAATGTAATAACGAATGAAATTATTTGATTATGGCAGCCGGTGCCAAGGATACACGATGCGAACAGCTTCGATGCGACTTCCGATCCAACAGCCAGCGACGGTTCTAAATATCGATGTTGAATGGCCCAAAAAGTTGAACAAGTCGATCGTTACCAGTTATATTCCGATTTGGCCATCAACAACTCAAATGTTTGTAATTCGGAAATTGTTTAGACTTGCTTATTACGCAGTTAATTCTCAATGGGAGAACTTGGCGAAACAAAGCATTGAATAAGACTTGAGGATACCACACATTTCATATATAGTATGTAGGAAGTAAGTTCGTAAACACTTTCGTTCCTGATTTCAATAGACGGAATTCAAAAAACAACGGGAAATTTTTGGAATAAAAAAATTTTAAGAAATTTGCTCAACTGAATATACCTAAAGTAAATTCAAATTTTCGAGGTTATAAATGATTACACAGTGCAACACTGAAAAAAGGGACAAGGTCAAACCCGTCTCATTCGATAGAGGACCTCAGTAGATGAAAAAGTGTCAAGGGATTTTTCCCGGGATGTTCCAGTTTTTTTTTAAATGCAGTTTAAAGATGGCGGCTTAATGCCCCTTACTGAAACTTTTAAAACATCATATCCTTGGACTCAAATGTGATAAAGGAATAATTTTTACGTCAAATGAAAGCTAATGATATCAAGTCGATGACACAACATCCTTTTTGGAAAACTTTTATGAAAAAGGATGTGAAGGACATCAATTAAATTCTTATCCTTGAATATCCTGGAAACCGTGAGAGCTAATTTTATGTAAGTGACTTCTGGTAAAATAGCATTCAAAGATCTATACTGCTTATAAATTTCATGTAAGTCACTTTGATAGTTAAGACTCTACAACGATTAAAAAAATATGCTTTGCTACATTCGATGTTTTTAGTGAGCAGCTACGAGATATTCTGTACGTAAAAACATGAATGTAGCAGTGTATAATTTTTGAAACGCTGTAGTGGCTTAACAGTGAAAGTGATTGAAATTAAATTAATATGCAGTATAGATCTTTGAATCCTTTTTTACCAGAAGTCACTTATATAAATTTAGCTCGCATGGTTTCCAGGATATTCAAGGATTAACATTTAGTTAATGTCCTTAATGTCCTTTTTCATACAATTTCTGAAAAAAGGATATTTTTTCTTTGACCTCATGTCATTAGCTTTCATTTGACGTAAAAATTATTCCTTTCTGACATTTGAGTCAAGAGATATGATGTTTTAAAAGTTTCAGAAAGGGTCACTAAGCCGCCATCTTTAAACTGCATTTAAAAAAAAACTCGGACATCCCGGAAAAAATCCCTTGACACTTTTTCATCTAGTGAGGTCCTCTATCGAATGAGACGGGTTTGACCTTGTCCCTCGAAATTTTTTTTGAATTTGTTGCACTGTGTTATTGAATATGAAAATATTTATTTTTCTCTACTAATAAGACAAACCCCTTATTGATTTCATGGAACAGCAAAGAGGTTCACCCTGAACAAGTCAGGACAATGGGTTTCCCCAATTCAATGTTGTGGTCAATTAGGAAAAGGCATTTAAATCATACAGTCATATTCGCAATTGAAAAGTTACATTCAACACTGCATTCTTTTAATTATTTCGTCCACTCCGCGCATATTGGCAATTATGTCACTCCTTCGACAAATCCTTGTTTGCTTTGGATTTTTCACTCCTTAAGCCCGTGCACCCTCCACACTATTTGCTGTCGGGATTTTTGCTCCTTCGCTCACATTTTTTCTTTTCAATTATACCCAACGTAATGCCGTCGGTGCAACTCCCGCAAGATACCACTTGGCCCCCGCAGCGCGCCCTTTGTTATCCGCCGCTGTCACACTTCCCGCATTGCATTAATGCATTATTTAGACGCACACCAAACGTGTTGCGACGCAATGTCTCACTTTTGTGAGCGCCGCGCGGCAGAATGCACATTCGCCAAGCAGCCACCCGCCCGGCCCGGCCAGACAGCGGCGGATCCGCTGAATCTCGTGAAGTTTGCAGGTTTTTATTACTTCATTCTCTGGTGTCTTATGCACCTTAATAGAGTCATAAATATTTATGAAAACTTGTTTTCACATTTTCTCCGGCAAGCAGTGAGCGCGCGTGGCGCAGCATTAGCGACGGTGCGGCGTATGTATGCGCTTCCATGTGTGTGCGTGCGTGTGCGGATGGCTGCATGGGGTGTAGCGCTGCCAAGTAATAAGGATACACAGCGCATCAGCGTTGCGAGGTTCTTCCTGTTTATGCATTAAACTATACAAATCTATGTACATATGTGTGTGCGAATGTGTGTGTGAGCAGAAAGGATGTATTGTTGCACGCTGGGTAGGTACGTGTGGCTATGCGAGTTTCTAAAGAATTGTTTAGTGTGAATAAAAGAATCACCCATATCCGTGAAAAATATGTTGTTGTTGCTGTTTGTTGTTGCCACTCATGGTGCTATTGTTGTACGCTGAAGTAAAAATACCGGCGGCGCACCGGCAAAGTAAGTCATTGAACTTGAGTGGGTACAAAAATCGCGCGACTGATTGTTGCCGTACGGGCTTTCTGACTTTAAGTCGCACAACTTTTATAATCGACATCAAAATATAAAATCACGACTATCGTTAATACTTTCTGTCTAAATTAAAAGCTACAAATGATTAATGCAAATAACAATAACTATGGTATGTGCCGTAAAGTAAACGTCAGAAATGAAACTGAACAATAACTACACAGTTTTTAATTAACCACAAATAGTGCACTTGTGAAATGTTACTGTTAAAGCTTACATATATAACGATGATAAATTTAACTATGATGAAAAGAAAAAATTGTTAAAATATAAGTCAGATAAATCGCTTTATGCGCTCACCATCAGATACTCACTTAAATTAACTAACAAAGCAAAATTTAAATTAACGAGACAAATAAATAAATACTCGTTTATTTATAAAAATTAAACAAAGTTAAAAAATATTTATAAATTGTAAAAGCTTTAAAAAATACTTATTGAACAAAAGTATGTATAGATATGTTCATATTTCAAAGAGGAGAAGGTTCCCAAACAAATGCGACCACATCACGAAGAAGCAAAATCGGTTAATGTGGTCTATTTTGGGCTAAGAAGAATGTCATTTAAATTTCCAACTAAAATAAATTTCTAACTAAACATCCATGGGCAACCATATTATTTGGGTCCTTTGGTAAACCATGAGTATCTGCATCACATTTCATTCTGGTAACCTTAATTGTTCAGGAACTATTGTATAAAACATCCGGTTGAAGCACGGATAAGTAGTGCTAATTCGATTTTCTATATACATTTTCATACCGGCCACATCTTCTTCCAGGTCGATCTTAAGTGCCACTAAAAAAAATGTCTTTAGTGAACTGTGCAGGTATTTTGTATTTTTTGCATAAAAGCTCTGTAATTGCTCTCAGTCGAAAAGGGAGCGCATCATGTCAGTATTCGATATGAGACAATCTCAGTTCATACCTACATCAGACAGCACTTTTAATTTACCGCTTTTGCTCCGTGATGAAACAAACACACACACACGCATGTCGACACACATGCACGTGCAATGCGGCACCGAACACGCTGTTAATTCCCATTGATTAATGCACATTACGTCATTACTCCAAATCATCAATGTTGCACACGCAGTTTTCATTTAATCATTCGACTCGATTATGAACACTTCGAAAGTGTAAATAATGAAAATATTGCACCGACAGCGACAGCGCCGCGCGCAATGGGACACACGTCCACTGCTGCCCCGAATGCGTGGCGCCCGCGCGTCACGGCGGCGCGCAAATATTCGAAAATCAATAACTGGAAATGATATGGTGAACGCAGTAAAGCAGTGCACACCGGCCGGTAATCCCGCACGTCAGAGCGGCCTATGTGCGGCGCGCTCGAGCTCGCGTTCGCTGACGATTCTTAATTTATTCGATCACATTCGACGGGAAATTAACAGCGTAATGCGCCGCACGGCAGCATCGCGTCAGACGCGCGACGTCAATCCCGCAGGTCTGCACTTTTAATGCGCTGCAGCAATGCGCCGCCATGCCCGGCGCCCGGCAGCACAGCGTAGCAGAGGCACAGAGTTGCGGCCAAACGGGGCCGCCGCAATCGCCGCTTCTGACACGAGCCGGCCGAAGCCCGCATCGGCACGGGATCAACGCAGCATTGCGCCGCAGCCACATTGTTAAGCGCGCACGCGATTCACGCGGCCAACTTATTAAATATTGACATGTGCCTGGCACATGTCATTATCACTGTTGATGGCGCAATGAAATAATGTGAGTCGCTTCGTGCCGCTGCCTTTTGGCAAAGGAGTGCGCGGCCGCTCACAGGTCAGTGCCGATGCGCGCATCCAACGACAAAATGGTTGGCGGATAATTTGTGCTGTCACTTGGTGCTTCAGTTGCGACGACTTTATCATTTAATGGTGTGTGTGTGTGTGTATGTGTGAAGCAAACAGACCCATGCAAAATATGAAATGCGAAACGTAAGAAAAATGTGTGTAAAATATCCACCGCACAGCGAAAAATCGTTGATAATGTGCGCAGCGGCGAAAGATATAAAACAAAACTGATTGGATGCGCGCCGATGCGCGCATCCAACGACAAAATGGTTGGCGGATAATTTGTGCTGTCACTTGGTGCTTCAGTTGCGACGACTTTATCATTTAATGGTGTGTGTGTGTGTGTATGTGTGAAGCAAACAGACCCATGCAAAATATGAAATGCGAAACGTAAGAAAAATGTGTGTAAAATATCCACCGCACAGCGAAAAATCGTTGATAATGTGCGCAGCGGCGAAAGATATAAAACAAAACTGAAAATTTTTGAATAGTTCATTCGAATAGTATCATCGTTAGTATCATTTTGAATAGTATCATCGACCCCCCAAATCGTAGAGAAATCCCATCAAAATGAAATCGACGCACCATCTTTTCGCTTCTATTACTACTACGCTACTAAATAGTTATTGTCTGAGCTAGGTATTTCGGCAAAGCTCATAAGGCTCAGCAGAATGATTTTGGAAAATGTATGTAGTTACGTCAAAATAGAAAAAGACCGACCAAGTGGCTGCTGATTATGCGACTTCTTCAATTGGTTTGCGCAAAGCCTGTGTGCATCGTGGAACTATCTTCAGAAAGATCGGTGGATGCACCAAGCGAGATATTACTGTGGCCTTTCCTACTGTCGGAAGAGAATCTCAAAACGAAGTACATGCTGTCGACAATTCACGGCGTCTCGAGTTCCAGGTGACCGGATGGCCGGCAACTCTATTTGCAGAGCAGTCATGAACTTCATCATAGTTGGCTCCAACATTAACTGAAAAAATCATATTAACCTAAAACTCAACAGGTGCTCTTTGGTGTTAAAAGACAATTGGGAAGTAGAGGCCTCTGTTAACTGATAAAACCAGCTTTCTATGCTTCTTTCTGCCGCGGAGAATAGACACAATCGCAAAACGATAAAGCGGCCCTTAGAGTGTTTGAAGGAAAGGTATTGCGTAACGATGGACAACGATACAAGTATTCGATGTAGAAGTCGGAGGACACGACAACGAATTAGACATGGTTTCGGAGACGCTGTGACGGGTTGTTGTGACCAATTAAGCAAGTATGGATCTTGCTGTTCTAAAGACATTCAAAAATCTTACATTTTCTGTACTAAAATATTTATCGATCATACATATGTGCTGCATTTGCTCACCTGGTCTGTAAAATTATCTGTATGGAAGAGCACTTTCACGTAGCTGGTCTCACTAATGAACGTTTGTGGCTGCTCCGCCTCGCCGCAGAACATGCCGGGCTCGCGGCGATTCGAAACATCAGTTTTCGCATTCCCATCGACAATCTGTGAAATGCAGGAAAGACGAAACAAGTTCAAAAAATTATTACAAGCATATGCTCAATAGCACTCCGTACATTTATGTACATTTGATACAGTAAAAATTTGATTTACTCGCACAAAGATAGAATAAGCCTATCGATTTCTGCGTAGGAACACGCTCCCTGGCCTTGGCTGCCATATTCACACGCAGCCGCAAGAACACATTTCGTGCAGTTGCTCCTTTTGCATAGGAAGCGTGTGTCCCTTGAAAAATAATACAGAAATAACGGCACATCGTGCGGCAGGAACGTAGGATACGGGATAAGTAAGACCTAAAGCCAATGCAATATGGCCTTGTAATGTTTACAGTAAAAAGTTTTTCACTTTTACTGCTGCGCACACAGGAAAGTGAATACGAGTAAATTACATTTTTCCTTACGGAATATGCACGTCAGATATTTGAACCTGTTTTATATCTTCAGAAACAGAATTGTTTCCAACCTGAGGAAGGCGGCTGACATCTCGAACCTTATTAATGTTTTAAACTATGTATTAAAAAATGTTTAAAATTTGTATGTATTCAAGATAATACAGTAAATTAAATCTGATCCCCGGTGACGCTAACAAACCGTCAATCTTAGAGGAGATTGTCCAACAAATTTTCTAACTTTTCGTCGTTTATTTCACGAAGTTATGCTGCCCAGCTATCGTTAGACAAATAGTTGCACATGATATCGAACTCGAATCAGTTCCCTTCTTCAGAGCATCTCAATGGAATGCAATACATACAACACCGTCTAATAAAATTCAACTTTAAGCTGCCCACAGATTCCTTCAGAGTATAGAAGGAAGAATTAAAAACCAAATATTTAAAACCTTTACAAAATGTAAATAATTGTTATTGGACTAATCGGGGGCATCGATGTAGCGATTGTCCGCCAGTGTGATTTGAAAACTCAAACTAATTACGATGTCATAGTGCAAGTATCTATAAATTTACATATTTGTTTTTTAATAAAGATCTGATTAGGAAATGAACAACGGTTTGTCGGTTTTAAAGATGGGTTACCATAGAACGATATCGAAAAACATATGAAAATATAGAAGACTAGATTGATGACCTAATCTTACATAAAAAGAATAATAATGTTATACGAATGGGTGTAGAAAAACTGAAAGATAATTGTATTTTATTTCATAACTTCTTTCAAAATATATAGGATTTTCCCATGTGAGAAAAATTGTGTCAAACAATGTTACATGATGGCCTGTCTACAAACCATTACTGTAGTTGAAATCCATTTTGAGAAAAGCATTACAGATGTGCAAAATGTGATTTTAGTATCTAATAATAATAATCGAATAAAGAAACACTTTCCAGGCCAAAACTCAGTGCTAGCGCCTGAAAGCATGCAAAGCATTGTGCGTTCGCTATTTACCTGCAGATAACCACCGTCACAGTGCGTTGCGTTGAGCAGTGTGCCCACTTTGAATTTTTTGAATCGCAGCCGAAGCACAAAATCGCGCGGGGCACCTTTTAGCGTACGAAAGCGATACCAGCACGTCAACGGCCGTCCGACATTCAGGTTGCTGATCTCGGGCGAGCTGACATCTTCGAAGATGTCCACGGTTTTATTGCAGTGATCTTTCGAAACGTCCGCCGCGCCGCCGCCTGCAATTAAACAAAAAAGCTCAGTCCAGTTATTAAAAAAAACACAATATTTAGTACGATGGTTAGTGGTTTCAAAAATATTAAGAATATATATTAACGAAACATCGTGGCTCATTAGTTAGTGCAATGGACCACAAGTCTAAGAGAATCGTGGGCTTCAATTCAGACTCAAGCCACAGAAAAGCCACTGCCCCACAGAAAAGCCGCTGCCCTCTCAGAGAATATATAAGAGTTTAACACGTTGACTGCCACGGCAATTTTCAGAATACCGGTCTAAACAGCCAATGTCATTTAATCATATTATATTATTAAAAACCCTAATTATATGTAGTACATAGTTATCATCAAAAAGAATAAAAAATGTATATTTTTTAAACACACTACACTATATTTTAAGTAAACACACTACGAGATAACTCGTAGTCGGAGTCCTAGCAAAGAACGCAATCTACGAGTTACCTCGTAGTTGGCAGTCAACGTGTTAATAATTGTGTATTTATAATCGCCGTACAACATCAATGGTTGCCTTGTATCGATTCCCGTCAGCCTGTTGAGCATCGTTAATCGTCAACTTCAAAGTAGTTTATTTTTTCAATAAAGCCTCCTGTGCCGCACAACTTTAATGCATTTTATGTGGCCCGCTTATTAAAATCGAGATGCGTTCAAAGAGCCGTCCGGTTGCATTTTTCATCCGATCAGCATTCATAAATTACACGCATAACTACTCGCATCTTTAAGTTGGCGATTTCTGCCGCTCGTCACGATTGCGCGCCACTGCTACCGCTATTCATTCCATCGTTTCATGCATCGCGCCGCGGCAAACAATTTTCACCAGATCCCGCCGATGATGGACTTCATTGTCCTTAATTTATTTTGCGGATTTACAAATGAACAAAAGGACATTGTGCTGAATTTGTAATTCACGTTGCCGCCTTTTGTGCTCCGCTGCTTTCATGTACTCGAGTCGACTCGACTCGAGTTGCCTACACTCCACTCCACTTCACTCTAGTCGCGTAGCGCGGCTCGACATACATAACTCAGCTCAACTCAACTCAACTGCATTGGACTGGACTCGAATATGTAACGGAAAATCGCGTGCACTTTACTTTTTGGATGCCAGACTCTACGTCGCAGCTCTCCCTCACCACTTGGCGAGTGCGAGGAATTCAAGTTATCCTGCCGCAGTCGCAATGCATTCCTTTTGTGGCGATCACAGCGAGTCCTATGTACATACATACATAAATAATAAAAAATGCTGCGACGAAAAAAGGAAAATCGTCGACGAGCACTTCTTTTATATTTTCGTTAGAACTTTTTAATCATGGCCGGACAATGCGACCGAACACGAACGTGACAGTCATTCAAGACGAAGTCGCAACGTTCTATTCCTTTCGCCATTCACTCATTCGCAACTTGGTCCGATTTATTCCCTTTTTCGGTGTGATTTAATTTTCGCCGTCACGTTGATGCTCACCATTACTGTTTTTTTTATATTTTTATTCATTTAAATTTACGTGGCGGACATAATGTATATAAGTTGGCAAGGTATGTTCTGGTAAGTGGGCGCTGCGAATAATTTCGGCCGGGCTGCCAGACGTACTGAGTCAGCACCAGAATGAGCCTGGATGGAAAATCTGATAAATTTACTTCTCTCGTGTTATAATCAACACTTTTGGAACCGGTAATTGTAGATCATTAAATTTGTGAATACCCACACAATTTCTCACAATTTCGCTTCATTATTTGTTTGAGGAGTACGCTAGGTGAGTGTTTGTGTGTGGTGAGTGAGTTCAGCCCAGACTTTAGTGTTCAGTGTTAATTCCCTCAACAAGTTCCCCAGCCCATATTCCATATCGCGAAATTAATTTTGTTGTTGCCACAAGGGGCACGGATTGTGCTGCCACTATTTCATTCTCTCAAAACGCATTGAAGTGAAAACGGCCTAATGTAAATTGCCGCAATTCCATTCAGTTACATCAGCAGTTTTAATGCCCAACTAAGCTGGCCAGCGTCCCACACATTTAACTCGCTGCTCAATAGCAGGGATTCAGCGAAATTAAAATGTCCCCAAAAATTTACCTCAAAACAATGCACAAATCCTATTTTAGAGCCTTTTACAATTAAATTCCACCGTTCCGGCCGCGCCGCATGCCGCATGCAAACACTCGCGCTGCACAGTCGTACAATCGCAGCAGCAGCAGCAGCACAACCACAACAAAACACACAAAACGGCTGCACAGCTGAATGCGAACGCGCGAGCGGGCGAGCAGGCAAATAAGCAAATGGAAAAGTAGCGAATCCGGCAGGAATTCAAAGCCGGATTTAGAGCACGCCGAGCGTATCAGTGGCAAGTGTGCAAGGACACTGCGGGCCGCAGCTGCTCGCAGTGACAATGGCACGGCCAGCGCACGCGAGACGATGAACGGCGCGGCGCGGGGTGTGTATTGGCGCTGGCGACAGCGGATCACTAAACAACAAATCCTGGGTCACTGCTGCGCGTATCGCGACGCATAGTGCGCGCTGTTGCTCTAAATGGATTCAAACTAACTTTGGGGATTTCCGTATTATCGAGCACAACTGCGGAGCAGCCGGCGCCACCTGTTCGCTGCGAGACGCAGCGGCGCAGCAATGCGCGTGACGCAAGGTGACGCACAGGACATGGCGCTTTTTGCTTTGTCTACAACCATTGTTGGCCGCAGCGCCGGCTCTCTTCGCGCTGTTTTTTGCATATTTCGCGTCATAACGAGCGAACGAGGGTGGCGAGGACGCGATAAACGCGCAATGCGAAAATATGCTCGAATGGAAACAACAAAAAGCGCAAATTAAATTGAAACAAAACTGAGTTTTTCGCATTAGGCTTAGCGTTGTTGTTGTTTTTTGCCGAGTTGATAAGTGAATTGGCCATCAAGGGTTATGGATGACGAAAAATAATATCTCGACTTTTTTGCAGCATTTTAGCAGACACTATAAAATAAAACTCTTTTTAAACCGCCGAGATAATCTGATGATGACGTAATTACGTTTCATTTCACTTGAAAATGTCAAACATTTCCGTAGTTATAAAAATTCAATTCTGCACAAATGATTGTACAAAAAAATGGTAATTTAGTAACTAAATGATCTCTCAAAATTAATACCGGTTATTTCGTGCGGTTTTCTAACAAATGGCGTAACTTGATTTTGTGAACAGTGATTCACCTTTCCAAATATGTGTTGGAAAGCTATTGTCATATCCCAATAAACATTTAGGTTGAAAATCAACTTGAGGTTCAGTTGAGATCAAACGTGTTTCTCAAATCTCCAACGTTAATTCTCAACAGCCACTTGAGAATCATAGCGTTCTCAACAAAAAGGTCATTTTTTTTTGTATGAAAATTGATTGATTCTCAACTGGAGAAAACTATAATTCTCAACTTGAATTTCAAGGTGATTCTCCAATTGGTCTCAAAAGTACTGTCTGCTATGTGCAGACTAGCTTTTAGTATTTCTACTATAATTTATTATTATAATTAATAATTAATTAATAACAATAAAATTAATAATAAAATTAAAAAACTTAAATTATACATTTAAAAAACAAATTACAAGGATTAATTAAAATTACTAAAAATCAAAGGATATATGTACATAAATGAAAGAAAATAACAAAACATATAAAATGAAATAAAAGTTGAAAATAACAAAATATATAAAATGAAATAAAATATTAAATATTCAGTCAATTCACAAATCTCTTATCTACTATATTTAATGCAACTTTTTTGCTGATTCCGAATCTGCCTTCGCATCAAAAGTTTCCAAGTTTGTTGAGTTATTTTAGGTCGTAGCAACTAAACCAAGAGTACGATTTGAGTAGATAAACGAAGTGATGGGAGGCATAGTATCCGGAAACTTTAAAAACTTGTGCTGGAAGAGATCAAAATAGATATTAGTAGAAATAAATATTAGTATTGAGACTAATTTCGGGCGATTTATATGCATTTTTAGTTAGAAAATCGGTCAGCGCATCCTCAAGTCCGTAGTGAATATATTCTCCTGACCCCATTTTCTCAACTGGTGCTACCTTTGGAGTTGATTTTAATGTTTTCGCATCTTTTGGAATACCCCCTATATGTTGCCCCAAGATTCCAAGCAGACTTTTTGTGGCTGCATTCGAAATATTAAACCTAACCGCCCAAACAGCTAGCTCTTCCTTCAACTTGCAGGGTTCCTCTTCTGGACTATCTCTGGAGGAGAAAGTCTACTCGTCTTCACTACAAAAACTTAGGGAATTTTGGCGGGCAGCTGCTGTCGATGGCCCCGGTGCCAAAGCTTCCCCAGTACTTGGGCGTTCCGACAGCAGATCCACCACTTGCTTCACTTCCCTTTTTATTTTTTTTATTTTTTGCATCCTTTTATCTTACCTTTTATTTTATTTCCAGCTTCACTTCACTTTTCACTTTTAACAAATTTTTTCGAATAATTTAAATCATATGATTCACAAGCATTACCAGACATACATTTTCGCGAATTCAATTGCAGCATTGCCACATACAAAATATTTTCCAATTTTCTCAAGAGTAACTCCACTGTTTCTCAAGTTGAAATCATATGTTGGAGAAAATGTTGTAATTCAAGTTGAGAATTATGTTGATTCTCAACTTGAGAATCATAGAAATCTCAAACGTTGGAGAAATATTTTTTTTATGTTTATTGGGATACGAGTAGTTTCAGAATCAGTATGTGTCATTTAGCTGAAGCGTAAACAATTTTTGAATTTTGTGCCGAATAAAGTGTTTTTGCGGGGAGTACTTCTTCATTACTTCAATATGAAGAAAAAGGCTGCCGAAAGTCATCGTGTTTTGGTGGAAGTGTATGGTGTGTATGCTTTAGCTGAGCGTACGTACCAGAAGTGGTTTGCACCGTTCAAAAGTGGCAATTTTGACTTGGAGGACGATGAACGGCCCGGACAGCTAAACAAGTTTGAATATCACGAATTGGAGACATTGCTCGACCAAGATCCATCCCAAACGCAAGAAGAACTTGCAAAATCACTTGGCGTCGCTCAACAAACCATTTCCGATCGTCTAAAAGCAATAGGAATGATCCGGAAGGTAGGCCATTGGGTGCCGTATGAATTGAAGCCAAGAAACGTCGAACGCCGATTTTTCATGTGTGAACAACTGCTTCAACGGCACAAAAGAAAAAGTTTTTTGCATCGAATTGTCACCGGCGATGAAAGGTGGGTCCATTACGATAATCCAAAACGTCGAGCAACGTATGGATAACCCGGCCATGCATCATCATCGACGGCCGTTCAGAATATTCATGGGCTGAAGGTTATGCTGTGTAGTTGGTGGGACCAGCTGAGTGTGATCTATTATGAGCTGTTGCAACCGAATGAAACGATCACAGGGGAAGTCTACCGACGACAATTGATGCGTTTGAGCCGAGCACTGCGCGAAAAACGGCCGGAATATGCACAAACGCACGGCAAGGTAATTTTGCAACATGGCAATGCTCGGCCACATGTTGCACAGGTCGTCAAAACCTACCTTGAAACGCTCAAATGGGATGTCCTACCCCACCCGCCGTATAGTCCAGACTTTGCGCCATCCGATTACTATCTCTTCCGATCAATGCAACATGGCCTGGCTGACCAGCACTTCTCCAATTATGAAGAAGTCAAAAATTGGATCGATTCGTGGATAGCGGAAAAGCCGGCCGAATTTTTCAGAAAGGGTATTCGTGAATTGCCAGAAAAATGGGAAAAAGTTATAGCTAGTGATGGACAATACTTTGAATATTAAATATGTAACCATTTTTTCACAATAAAGCTTCAATTTTTCCCCCAAAAAAAACCGCACGAATTAACCGGTACCCCTATTACTCAAAAGCTGGCTTGCGTTCAGAAAATATTTCTAAAAACGGTCTCAACTGTTGGAATCTTTGAAATGTATAACTTTGTGGTAAAAGTTAACGCTCGGCTTTTATGATTGTATGAGTTCAAGTTTCCGCTTCGAACGAAAGAAGTGAAAATCTTCTCTAACGAAAGAATTGAAAATCTTCTCTAATTCGTATCTAACAGAAAATCGAACCCCCTTCTGTCGGATAGTTTTCCAAGAGAGAAGATGTATAGTATTCGATCGCTTTTCGTCCCTCCTATTTTGTGTTTAGTCATTCAGAGATCTGCCGTAATCATCAACCTTCCGTTTAGTGACTGTATTAGGTAAGAAAGGATTGTGATTGTGAGTGTGTCCAGCCCCTGACATCCTGTAAAAGAAATGAGGATCCATAACTCTTTTATGATTGTTCATCTCACTAGATGAATCCCGTATACATCTCGTAGATGTATCACTGTCTGCTGAGCACATTTTAAAGGCTCTTCCATTTAAAAAGTTGACTCATGTCGCCGTCTGAAGATTAAAAGCCTTGTTATCAATGCGGTTAGTCATCTGAGGGTTTTAAATCTGAGATAAAATTATTGATATCATGACTTAGCAGCCCAATGGTAATTTTAGAGCTGTCCTGGATTTTTTTACTATTGTTTATCCCATTCCATTCAACTTGATATTTTGATTTTACCCCGTTTTACTAGACATTTAACCATCAAATTGTTTACTTGAATTCTTAGCTCGAGGGATTCTTTGGACTCTTCCAAATGTACACATATCAGAGCCACTTGTTTGTACAGCGCCATTTAGTTAGATGCGACGTTACCAACAAAAGCGTAATTTCGTAATTAAGTCACAATTTGCGACTATTGGAACAAATTCAAAAGCTACAGCCAAAGATTGTGATTATCCATCACAAGATGCAAAAACCGCCTTACCTAACATTTTGTTGAATTTCTAGGAAATTCTTCAGCTTCCGCAGCAAACTACTGAAATTTTCCTTTTTTGGGGGAAGATGGGGTATTAAGAAAAAAATGCCTAAGCTTCCAAAAAAAATGTCAAATTTCGGTTATAAAATGTAGGAAATAGTACGTAACTCACAACTTGTGATCTTTTCTGTCAAAATGAATCTAAAAAATTATGTTATGTTATATTATTTAAATGAGTTCAAACCGAAAGTGCTGAAGTTTTTGCTGAGACCTAAAAGAAACGGAAGAAGATGTAAGTTCCTCTGTTAATGAGAGCAGACGGTTGAAATCAGCAGAATGTACACGCCATGAACACGTAAGTACAACATTTCAGCTCTTCGTTTGAAATATTTTGCTGTGTAAATGCAAAATGGAAAGCATCGAGTGTCATCCACCCGTCCGGACAGGATGCACGAGTCGAACGCTGTGCGCTGCATTCGTGCATTTCTTTCGGCAAGAGCATGAATGCGATTCAGCAACGCGCCGCGACGCGACCGCAACCACACCGCGAGCGAATACGGGGGAAATGCCGGAAGTATTAAGAGTGCTTTTCTACTTGGTGAAAGAAATCATTGCCTATTGTAAGGCGCTTAAAGTCGACAGCACCGGGCTGCAGCAAAAAATCTATGAAAACAACCAAACTCAAAGGCAACAGAATCGCTCAGTCTCAGTCGAGCGACACAGTGGTGCCTCAATAATAAGAATGGACTGATAAAGATTCATGACTTTCTTTACAACTTATCTCAGCTATTTACGTATGTATATACATAAGTATGTGTACCTATGAACATACATATTTATATGCTTATACTTGCTACACATAATGATGTTGTTTCTTTTGTGGTTCAGATTATCGAGGTGGCACTGTAATTTTGTCGGGACACTCAAACAGCACCACGATTCGGCAAATGGCGGGCGTAGCGTGACTTTGTATAGCAGTCGCGTAGGCGGTAAGGGCGTAAGCGTTTACGCTGTCTGTCCGCCTCTCGTCGAGTCACGCCCAAAATCCTTTATGCCGCTCCCGCTGATGTTGCGCACATTTTTCGTTGTATTCCTGGGTCTTTTATCGTTATTATTTCTTGATTTCTTCATTGTGAAAGCGCCGTTTGGCGGTCTGTCTGTCTTCTACTCAGTGTCTGCGTCTGACTGTGTGTCCTGTCTATCAACCTGCCTTTGTGCGTCTACCAGCGGCGCAGCATCGCAACAGTCGAGCGCAACTTCACAACATGCTGCCGCTGCTGTTGTTGTTATTGTTGCTGGTGTGGCTGTTGTCCTTGTCGTTGCCGTTGCCGCTGTTGCAGGATACTGTCAGAGCACAATGAAACTTTGATAAATTAAACAGATTTATTACTTGCTTCTGCTACACTTCTCCAATGTGGCATTGCCACTTCGCTCTTTCTGGGCTTTTTTCTTGTCCTGTGCCGCGTTTAGCGTCGGCGGCGGCGGCGGCGGCGATGACGGCGGCAGTGGCGACGGCGGCGATGTTGCCGATGTGCCGTGCCTTAAATTATTCCGGGTGACAGTCTTTCTGGTTGCCGCCTCAAATTTGTTCTCGTTTGTGTGTTCACGTACATACAAACATAAATAAATAAATAAATATGTACATGTGTGTACATATGAATGTATGTATATGTGTTTATGTATTATAATACATAGATACAAGTATGGTACTTGTGCGTCTTCGTGTGGCTGCGTGCGATGTGCGGCGTCTTTTAGTTGCATCCATTTATTAAGTTTGGCATTAATCTTTTGATGTCGCATTATTCATAATCAGTCGTAAATAAATAACGGCTGCCGGTTTGTGCGTGAGCGTGTGCGTGCGTGTGGGTGGACGGAATTAAATATTGAAAGTTCGCCGCCCAGATTCTCTTCAAAACAATGAAGTATTTAATTAACACCATTTAATGAGCTCGTTCCGTTGTGTTTTAACGGCGTTACACATTTAATGCTTATCAGGCCCCCGCCCCTTTTCCGAACCGTTGAGTCTGATCGCAGCAACTGCACAAATAACACTTACAATTTTGCGGCTGATTACAAATCATAGGCTTGAAACTCGTCCAGCCTCTGGTCCCGCATTTCGTCCTCGACGGAGTATTTTTTCCGGAGCGAAGCAAAAACGCAGAGAAGAAAAATACATCTGCGTACGCATTGGCCAACAAGCCGCAATCGAAGTCGTCACATTTGGACTTCCTCGGGGTGAACGGTTACAAAACACTTAACTCAAAAGACCAAATAAACACAAAAAGAAACAAACGACCAAAAGTTCGCCATGGCAAATATCCAGTACGCCGCTAAACGTTAAGTTTAGGGGAAGAAGAACCCGATGAAAATCCAAGCTCGATATAACAAACAAAATAGAAATTTGTTGGAAATATCTTTATGGATTTAAAACTTTGTACTGAAAGGCATGTTTAATTCAGAACATTCGCTGTACTTGAAACATTTCATTACATACTTACAGCCTTCATGTTTGTACGAATATCTTTCTAAATATATAATCCACGAAATATGTTGTTTTAACGATTTTTTAATTAATACCGACATGTAATCGCATCTACTTTGTTTGGCAAATGTGCGCAAATCGGCAGCAAATTTGCATATATCGTACGTGCTCCTATTACATTTTCCGCTTATTTATTTCATCCCCACTCACACACACCATTTCGTAGCCCAAAATTTGCCCTTATTGACGCCTCCGCTCACCGACTCTAAAAATAATATTTTTCGCATTTCGCCAAGGCATTAATTTAACCGTCAACTGATCCAGGCATACCAACATTCCGTTACTTACACAATCAAAACTGAAACGCACACGCACATTTATATCATTCAAATACATATGTACGTATACACACTTTCGCAGCCACATGCGTGCGTGTTATTTACATACGCATTTGCAAATGTAAATGTAAATATTACATAAATTCTCGCGCCCACCTGTGCGTATACGCAACTTCTTCACATGACAACGCTAGAGATGCCAATTCGCGGCTTTCTTGCCGAGTTCGGGACTTTCGCAATTTTTGAAAGCAGGGTGTAATCGATAATAAATTGGGTGGTGATGGCCCCAAATGTATGTGGAAAGAAATGGTTTCCGAAAAACTGGGCAATTTTATTGCAATTTTTTTACTGCTACAACAGTGCATTTCATCAACCAACGAATGTGTTTAAAATGTTCCAAAAACTAATTTCGAAAATACTGATTGCATGAATCTTGCCGATGAAGCACAGGTTATCCAATGATTCTAGGTGGAACAAAAACAATTAAAAGTCGAAACAGGACAGTACAAATTATTTGTCAAATTGAAAGAAGCTTTTAAAATGTTCTTCATCCATCGCAGCTAACTCCGAGAATTTCGGCACAACTTTTGACTCGAACTCGGCACCCCGCAATTGGCATCCCTGGTTGATACACACACCCCGACTGGAATTAATTGCGGAGGTGTGTTTGTTCTGGGGTTTCGCGTAATAATATTATTGCTGCGGCTGTTGTTTGCTTTACTATTACTGTTATTGTTAATATTGTTATATGCGTTTCCCATTTGTGGACTCGTTTCGTTACACTCGGCACATTTCTCTAATTTCGGCAGCTTTTCCAACCTCACTTTCTTTGTTTGTTCTACATTCCCGTGCGACTTTCTGAAGCATAGCAAAAACAACAATCACAACGGCGACAGTGCAGAGGCAAAAGTACGCGTAATGAATCCACTTGACGTGGATACATACACAACTTCGTTAGTGTATGGATGGGTGTGTTCGCCAAGGAATTTCATTTCGATATAATGTTAATGAATCTCGTCGCTTGTTGCCCAGCATCGAAAAACATTAGCAGCAGCCAAGTGCGGCAGATTAAATTTGCCCTGGGCTGCATACCGCAGTCGGATTTCGTCGGCTGGAGTTGTGTTTTTAGTAATTCTGAATGAATTAGTACTGGCAGCTGGACTTTCTGAATTGCATTTTGTACATTAGAGTAGCCAGAAAAGTGAAATGAGATTGTAAATCTTCAACTCAAATTAACGAAAATGTTTAGTGTTAATGTTTAGTTGTACTGATTGAAGTAAACGAGCATAATAATGGAGCATTATAAAGTTTTCAAGTAACTGGTTTTATTAAGTTAGGTTAGATTATGGTGGCTGCCTCTGCAAGAGACACACTCGGAGGCCTGAAAGGCCCATTGTGGCACCATATATTTCACCCGCTTTTTTAAATGTGTATGCAACACTGTTTTTTCGAACATGTGTTACAACACACATTTCAAACGGATTAGGGAAGGGAGGAAGGGACCAACAGTTTAACGCCGAAACCGAACGGCGCTTGGTAGATTTGCTTTCACACTTGTACTATCGAGGCCGGCTAATTGGTTTAATTAAAATATCACCATTTTGGACAAAATTTTGTTAAGAACAACAAGATACAATTTTTTAACATAATACTACATATACGAGTATGTATGTATGTAAACGTATCTATAAATTTGCCCATAGCTGAGTTTAAGTATTAATTTTAAGGCAAGTGTTCGTTTGTGAAATTTCACAGCGGCTTTGAATCTCAGCGGCCTGAAGTAACCATTTTGGAAAACTAGTACTAAAATACTTATTTATCTTCTTGTCTCTGCGGAGCATACGTATTACGCCTAGCTCCTGTCAGAAAACGAAGGAACGGCGAGACATAAATTGACCGACAACCACACTGCAAGTCCGATCGATATCGCGAGACGGCTACAGTGACAAATCGACCGTAAGGCAAATTTTCTAATTAACGCTCAGTTTAATATATTCAAAGGCAGTCGGCAAACATGACAGCTTCACTCGTCCCCTCCTCCCACCCGACAGCGGTCAGTAGGTGGGCACACTTTGTTGTGAGTAATCTTTTCGGTTGCTTAACGCAAATCCTGCTCACAGCTTTTTTCGTGCGGTTTGTCAAACGCACAGCAGACGCCGACAACGACCAAACCCATAAAAAGTGGCGCGCAAAGAATGCGTTTAAGCCAAAAAGTACCCCAAGGACGACGGCGCAAGTTGGCCGAGATTGAGGCGAGCCGGAGAAAAGAAGGAAAATTATTTCACCTCACTCTGGCCACGCGCCGACCGCTGCGACGTGTTTGTATCGCACTTTTTATGCGCCCAGTGATGCTAACCAAGGCTGCTGTTTTTGCTGTTGCTGCTGTCGCTGTCGCTGAAACTGTTGTTGACCGTAAATGTTGCTGCGCTTGTTTAAAATAAATCTATTATACGTTTGGGAAAAACGGCGCAGCGACAGCAACTTGTCCATGAAGTGTCATTATGTGGCCAAGGATAAAAAGGATTTTGCGCGAATGCTGCTGACGGGCTTGTCGGGGACGCACCGTCAATGCTGCGGACAGCTTTACGAACGCACACATACGCGCTGGCGCACTGGCTGTCGATGGCGATGACGATAGAGTTAAGGTCCCGCACAGAAAGTCACGCAAGACTGAGCAATTTATAGACACACACACACACACATGCGCCAGACAAAGCACGTAAATGCACACATTAACACACACAGGCACACGCATACGCACGCAGCCGCACACGTACGCGTACGAGTACGACATGAACGCATTGCGGCAATCACGTCGTGTGAGTGTTCGCCAAAGTCAACTCAAGTCTAGGAGAAGAAAAATTGTTTTCCATCAACATGTGTTCTCTTTTTTGGCTTTGTCGCTTTCGTTTTGGTTTTTTGCCATTTGAGAATTCCATGCACGCTGACACGCTGTCAACATGTTAGTCGTCTGGGCGCTGAATGGCGACACTGGATGGGTTGAAGATGCCACGTCGCGCTCGCTCGCTCCCTTCTCTGCGGCCGGCCAGTCGCCTGATGAGGGATGACAGGCGCTACAAGCGGGCGGAGCATTCGTGAAAATCGATTATGAAAATCGCTTCAGATATTTACGTAAAACACTTACCCGTCCGCCGCCGGCACTCTCGGCCGTCATGCTTGTGTTTTGCTCCGAAAACGCCGAGTGTCGATACGTAAGTGCGCGCTCCAGCTTTAGGACGACGGCGCAGGCATGGCGAGAGCGCCAGTGGATTTTGCATAAATATTTTAATAACAT
This sequence comes from Melieria crassipennis, assembly GCA_963668005.1. Taxonomy (NCBI): domain Eukaryota; kingdom Metazoa; phylum Arthropoda; class Insecta; order Diptera; family Ulidiidae; genus Melieria; species Melieria crassipennis. The sequence continues at coordinate 29,251,724 of OY764963.1, read as the reverse complement.
TTCGGCATAAATTTATCAGCGCATAAGCGTGACTCGGGAGCGTTTAGGGGAAGAGCCTCTGAGGGGCGCGGGCGGAGGCTAGCTGGAAACTTGTGCAAGTTTCGAGCGGGTTTCGCTTGCTTGTGTAGTGCTTGTAAGTGTCTTTTTGTAGCTTCGGTTGTTGTTTGTTGTTGGTTGTTGTAAGTTGACGGACGAGCGAATGAACGGACGAGTGAAATATTACGGATTCGCATAAATCAGGCAAACATGAACTTTTACATCTGCTGCCGCTGTGTTATTTGCCAGAGCAGTTTTAAAGGAAACGAGAGCACGTCGGTTAACGAAATATGAGAATGATTTGAAAATTAATTTGCATACTTTTAGGCGTACACAAGACGGCACCGGCGCTGCAAATTGTGTTTTTAAGTGACTGCACTCCGCACTCAGTTTTAGTCTGTGAGTTAGTTAAAAATCACAAACAGTACAACACAGTGAAAAAGTTTTTTATTCTAATTTAAAAAAAACACAAGAATTCATTTGCATACTTTGGAGCGCATGAACGCAAAGTTCATTTACGCCGGCAAGAAGTTTGAATTGGAATTAAATTCGACTAACAAATTTAAATAAGTCCTCGAGCAGCGCCAACGAGGAGCGAATACTGCTAGTACATCCAGTTTGGAATGGAGCTGGTTGCATTGGGCCACGGAATAAGCGCAACGAAGCACAAGTTTCCCAAATTATATGGAGAACAAAATCCATTTAATATGCATTCATAATATTTTGCAACATTTTATGCAGCGACCAAAGCGTGGAATCGCAAGTTAACGACTGCCAACACTGAGTATTTGTATACTTGTTTATGTAGAACCACGCCCTCTTAAGGGGCGAGCACAATTCCGCACACAGGATTTGAGCAGCAATTTTTGTGTTTGGGTGTTTGAACCCCCAAGACCCTCCTGCGTGCGCCTCAGACAAGTGGCGGCACAATAGTTTCGCTAAAAGTAGCACAACGCTGCCAATACAATGCATACAGTGCTACCAGTGTAGCGATTTTAAATTTAGATTTGGCTATTGTTTTCGGTATTTCATTGGGGAGAATACGTTTCAGCTATCAAGAATTTGAAGACTTTGAAAGCCTTATTGGGGTGTGAATCTTTCGATCATTAAATGGTAATCTGTACTGAATAAAATATCTTCCTAGTATCGAGAGCAGACAGTTACTCTGATAGTCCATCCCTATCAAAGATTATATTACTAAATAACACTACATCGTGTTTTTTAAATTAATTTTGATCCAAAAGCCTCGCATCCGTTAATTTATAAGTATAATTATTTGTTAATATTACTTTTCATTTTTCTTTTCATGTAAATACGTAAGTATATATGTTCTTAAAAAAGAACCGATTTAGTTTGGCTACTTTTGACAATGGTCTAAAATATTTCAATGCAACAAAGAAGAATTGTTATGCTTAGTAAATATTTAATTGTTTAAAAAAATTAATTTCTTCTTAGCAATTATTTGCGTGAAAAACAGCTGCAATTAAAGACGACTAAATCAGGATTAAAAGGGGAGGGTATGAGTTACATTTTCGGCGTCTGGTGTGTGTGTTGTGTGTTTGCGAACATTGGTGTATTTAACACTGAATCCTATCATTGTTACGTAGTAAGTCGAATTGTCCTGCCTCCCTTGAATTCATTCTTTATTCCGTCGACATTCTGCCATATGTATCTTGTCCCTAACCCAACCAACCATTCATTCATTTCGCAATTTCAAACGGCGCGCACTAAGCGCCACAGCTCGTATCGTCGTTAGGCGAATTTAATGCCTTTCAATTTCTTTTCGCTATTTCTCCCAAATACGGTATATGTGCATACAAACGGGCGTCTGTTCTTATTCCTTGCATTGTCTTCCTACTGTGTCCTTCTTACTTTTTTGCTTTCTCACCTCCTTCCCCCAGTTGAATCTTTTCCTGATTCATATTTCAGCACTCGTGAAGTCTGCCTTTCAATTTCCACTTCTACAAGATGTTTCCTATTCGAAATTCGCACCCAATTTGAAATTACCAGCAAATTTTCTCTTTTACACTCTGCTCCTAAATAACCTAAAATCAAAACAAATGGCGTCACGCTTCAATTACTAATCGCCAGCAAATTCTCTTATTAGATTACTTTCACTCATTCTCCCTTTATGCCCAACGTCTAAATATTTTGGCAATTTTTCTCATCTCCCGGCGCTGCGTCATGCTCGCCCAGCACCAGCCACCATCCCGCCGCAGTCGACTCGACGCTCGGCGGCGGCTCGTCAGCAAAGTGTCGCTGATAGATTTACTGTAACGGTGATGGATCATTTACTTAAACAATTTAAAGTGCCTAGCCGCTCCGCTCATCTCTGGCCAACCCCTCGTTCTGTTCCGTCCCGTCCCATCCGCCTTCGCCACCGTGGTCCCCAATACATGGCCGCGCTGGTTTAGGACACGGGACAGTGAGCTGACAACCAGCACAAGGCTTAGGGAAAGTTTCATTTCAGAATACTTTTTTCGGCTCCCAATTCAGTGCGATTTATAATTTTATCAACATGAAAATCCATTAAAAAGTTTGCTTTATCGCCCTTTTTGTGGGTGGTGACACAAATTGTGTCGCAGTGCGTAAAGTTGTTTTTTCTTCTTTTTTGCTTTATTCTCGCTTTATCCGCCGATCCTTGACAAATTCTATCTGCTAGAAAGGGCCGCATAAATTACACAATTTTATTTTTATACTCGCATTTGTGTCAAACACTTTGAGGAGCGGCGCTGTGTCACAATGTTACACATTCGAAGGTGCAAAGAAAAAATTAGTCAGCGTCGGGTCGGGATTTTTGATTGAAGATACGAAAGCGGATGTAATGTTACGAATGCGCCGAATGCCAAGTCCCCAGGGGGCCGGTAGCATAGTGGCGGCCTTTTGCTTCGAGCGGAAGTGTGATTAAGCCGGAAGAGTTTGCAACACTGCTGCTTCAATTGTTGTTGCTTCAATTCCCGTTCCAGTTGAGGATTTGATAACGCACTAGGGTTGCTTCTTGATTGGCAAGAAAGTATAAATTAGAAATTAGCGACCAATCGGCGGGAGCAAATATTCCAAAAGGTGAAAAATTAATATCCAAAGTGAAAATAGATAAATTTGCGGTCAATTTTTATGAAACTTTGAAAAGTTAGAAATTAGCGTCGATAATTTGGGTGCTCATATGAGGAAGGATTCCTACAGCCGGTATGCACGCAAAATTAATTGGCAATTATTTTATAGTGCTTTACAAATTTATATCCGGCACGACAGTCCGATAACGACTGTCATTCACCCATTTTATCATTGATGGCATTTTTGTGTTAAAATGTGAAACAGCAATAAATTAATACTTTAGAGTTAAAAGGATAAAAAAAGTGGACTGAGTTGAGACACTCTCACTTCTTGTATTTTAAATAATAAATTTGATTTGGTGGGATACGAATAGTCAAACAAAACGGACTAAAACACGCTTCCTTTTTATTTTACGTGTTCGGAATTGTAAAACATTTATTAATGAAGAATTATGAGAAAATGTTGTTGCGTCTTTATAAAACCCGTAAAATTTTTTGAAGAAAAATTGCAAAGAAGATTTAAATGCATATCTTTAAATTGAAAGAATCATTTATTTAGAAAATGTAAATAATTAGTTAGCCAGACAACAGCCAATAATTCAATATTTACAAATATTTGAATTGCATTAAACAAAATGTTAAATTTCATTTACTCAGTACATTAAATAATTTAAAAATTCATAAATATTCTAAATACAATCGCAAAACAACAACATTTTGTTTTCTAGCCCTTTAATCCAAATTTGAAATGCATTTAATAAAAATAGAATTTAAAGATATTAAGCTTTAATATGAGTTTTGGAAAATTTTTAAACTTTTTAACTTTCACCATGTCAATGAGGCTGATTGAATAAATCCATCTTCGTAAATTCATTATAATTGTTTAGTGTCTCGTTTGATAATTTGTTAACAGTTTAAATATTTATTTGATTTGTTGTGCAAAATAATTAATACTAATGAACCGGGCTATCTATTTATTCGTTTCATGTTTTTGCATTCTAATCCTTGTTGGTTATTGGTGCAACTTCATCACTTCTGTCCAGTCTCTGAATATCAGTTTTACGACCATACAACTCGTCTCTGGAACTCGCTCCTGCCTTGCCTTTATTTATGAATTATTTATTTGGTTATTATTTATTGGTGTTCACATTGAAAGCACATAGGTCTGGCCAAACCCCTATATGTATATCGGACGGTCCAGTGGGGCACAAAAGATTTAATATTGGGTGACAGGAGGGCGTTTGCGTACAACTTTCGAGTCAAATACCATTCGAAATCATATTTTGTACCAGCAATATTTATGTTGGCGGGGGAGGGTTGAACTCTCAAACCCCCTTGTGTGCGCCATTGGATCGGTCCTACATTTAACCATTTCAGAATAACAGAATAACACTAACACTAGGCCTGAATTCAACATCAGTTACTCGTACTCCAGCCTCCAATTTTTGGGCTAGTATTTTTTCATTAAACTTCGTAAAGTGACTAGTTTGGAATATCCAATTCGGGCAATTTTCTCTAAACCATGCAAACTGAAAGTATTTTGCTTACGGAAGATGAATGAATTCAATAGTTTTGTTTTGGTTCGCGATACTTTTATACGAATTTCATATAACTTTTGTTAAAATAAAACCCATTTCATATAAAATACTGTTTTATTTCATAAAAACGACAGTAACAGAAAAAGTATGTGTTTATACACACAAAACAAAAACCCCAAAAAATCACGGGATCCCGGAATTGCCATTTTTAAATCCCGAAATCCCAGGACATCCCCAATGCTTGGGGGTTGAACGCCTTAGTTGGTACCTTTTTAAAAGTCAGATGTGTGCCCATTTCTTGGTAGGGTGTCACAAGGCAAATATTCGGGAAACGTAAAAAAAACAAGATTTGTTTGTCTAGGTTTATGTTCCAATCAAACAAAAACCAATATAATCTATGTTATTGTTGTTCGTTGTAGGCAAACCGTATTCGAGTATGTTGGACATATACACTTTTTACCTCCGTCGAAAGTTTGTAATCTTTTTTTTTTTTCAACCGAAACCGAACCCAAACTTTTAATAATGTTGGAAGAACGTCAAGAAAAAGTATAAAAGGCATGCAAACTACTCCATGTTTCCAGAAAACTACATTCAGGTCTGCCCAGAAATATTCGTGTAACTATTTTTGTTTAAAATCGATAAGAAATATATTGTAATTCTAGGAAGAGTAAGGTATGAAAGTGAAAAGTCAGCTTGAAACGTCTGTCCAGACCCAAGTGCTAAAGGGAACGTGAAAGCAATATATCTCAAAAATCCATTAGTGCAAATTCAAACGTACGTTACGTGCCAAACGTAATTTTTGTTATTATTACTAACTATTCGTATTTTTTCTATCCTTTTTCATTATTTATGCCAAGATGAACAAATTTGTCAATCAATTATTATGCTTTAACATAAGAATTTGATCCTGTGTCCCAGATGTTAAGACAAAAAAATAAATAAACATAGCTGTGGCACACGCTGTGCAGTATCGTTCTGCATTTAGTCCAACTTGGGTTGATTATGTTCAATAACTGATGAGTGTTCAATAAGTTATATCAGGCCACAAGCCAGACAAGCCCACTTACATATGTATGTATGTGTGTTTGCATAGAATTTAGCATAAATCTGCAAAGTGCCGACCTCGTTGGCGACTGATTGCATTGCATGCAAAATAAGCGAATTTAGTGTAGAATACAATTTTATTATACCAAATATTTCGCTAATAACTGCGACTGAACCGGATTTGCGGCACACGCGCTCAGAAGTGGGAAGGAACTCCAGTTCATTAAACTCCGCACAGAAATTGCCACGTCAATTTCTCGCAATAAAACGTAATCGCACTTGTACTCGCACTCGCACGCCTGTGTGCGTATTCGTGTGTGTGTGTGTGTGTGCGAACACGTTTCGGTGCCGGCGCAAGCAGCGAGCCAGTCAGCCAAGCTTGTCGTAAAACATTCGTCGTAACGCAACTAATAAATTGTTTAAATTGAAGTCTGCCATTTGAGATTCCCGAGAGACTGAGAGACCGAGAGACTGGAGCAAAGATAAAACATTACAAATTGTATGAAATTTGCGGGCCAAGAAGTGTGCGAGGCGGTCGGTGGTTGCGGGAGGGCGCCACGAGGCAATCAGATGGACGACTGTATGTAGATGGGTGCGTACGTGTACGTGTACGTGCCAGCGCCACATGGCCACTGCCACATGTGGGCGTGGGTGTGTCTTTGACTGCTGTACGTACCAGTACGTACGTGCATATTTAACGGTATAAAATGTTTTCTATCTGATCGACGTTCTGTCAGCCTGTCACAAATACTTCAGCAACAAATACAGCAAAACACTCTGGCAGAAGTGAGCGCTGCGAGAACCATTTTACTATGCCGCCTGCCCCCGCCCCCCCCAACACGTACACACCTCACAACAACAATTGACAATACTGACATATCGAAAAACATTACAATGAAATTACAGAGCGAAATGCTGCTCGGTCTCCACCTCAAGTGCCAACGTTGCCGGTGAACGTTCGCACGCGCGTCCTATCCGCATGCATACAGCATGTTGGCATTGTTTACATTGCTGTTGTTGTTGTTCAATGTTATTATTTTTGCTGTTGCCGAAATGCTGGCGATAATGTTAAGCGACGGCAACGGAACAACATGCGGGGATATGTGGTTGTTTTTGCTGCCGATGACTGTAACGTGGCTGAATGATGATGATGATGATGAGTGTGATGGTGATGGCAATGGTGACGGTTGTGGCGGCAATCGTCGCTGACGATGGCGACGATGATGATGTTGATGTTGTTTTTGTTGTTGCTGATGATGTCGTTGTTGATGAATTTCATTTTCGTGTCAAAGTAATTTGTCGCAATTGTACGCCTACTCTCGTCCCCGCCGGGATATTGCCACCCCAGGTACCCGCACAACAGCGCCAACACGAGGAGTGTGCAGTTCGCAATTCCATGCATCATGCGGAATGGCTTCTGTACCGAGCTGAACGCCAAATTTGGGTCATAAAATGATTCTGCTTTTTTCACTAGTAGCGATTTTTGCTTCTTCACCCACACCCACCGACTACTGATGTGCAGTAGTCGGTTCGAAAACTTTACGCCCACTTACGTAACATTCGAACACGCGATTCAGTATTGGAGCCGAATGCCTAAGTGGTAAATCAGTTTGTGAAATATTGGGCACTGTTCAAAACCAGATCAAAACATTAAAAATGTGTTCTTAAGTTGGGAGTTTGTTCATTGAGCAACGTACAAAAACGTACTAATTAAAGAATTTGTATAGTATGTCGAAATGGGTCGATTCAATCCCCTAAAACTATACAATCCGTTACAACTATTAGAATAAATTGAATGTTGTTGTTCCACTAAAATTAAAAAATGGGGTACCTTCTGTCAACATACAAAAGTCTCCGCCTCTTGGACAACGAGTCACAATTGTCAACTGCAGTTTTCTGTTTCAAGACTGTTCCTAGTTGCATCAAATCTTTGAACAAAATATCACCGGGTTGGCAAAAATTTCAGCACAATCGCTCAAACCAATTAATCTGTATGCATATTTTTGTTTGTCCTGACTGACCGCTAAAGCAACAAACATGAAATGTGAACGTCAAAACCAGGCGGGGTCAACGATGGATTATCACTAGGAAGACAATTGCCGTAATTTTTACGGTTTTTAATTTTTAAATATCTGTATTTTCTTTAGTATTTCTATCAACTTTTCCTTTGATGACTTTTATTTTTTTCGGGTTCTACAATTACTTCAACAATTAGGGTTCTACAATTACAATTAACCAAATCCGATGTGTACTTTTCGAGATATCAGCGGATATAACATATAGTCTTTGTAGGTAAGGATAACTTGCGGTCTTTCTAGTGTTAAAGATTGTATGTTGATACATGATATGGTAAAAGTATTTAAAATGAGAAATAATTCAACAGGTGTTTTTAATTTTTTTGAAAATCGAAATTTAACGGGCTCAACAATGGGTTAGAAGTTTGTTTAAAGAAACTGAGAAAACAGATGAATTAATGAGCCTATTAAGTTGAAAATTAGTGCAATGAGGCACGTGTTTTTCATTTTTGTTTTTAAATAAAAATCTGACAGGTCAATGCTGGGTTGAAAGTTTGTATGGGCGAAACATGGTTTAATAGGTTTATTGACTTCAAACTTTGTGAAAGTGCTCCAAATGATGAATAACGTAATAACGTAACACGTGTTTTTAATTTTTTCGAAAATCTAAATTTGAAGATGTCAACGATGGATTAATAGTTTGTATGGGGAAACATGACTTATAGGTTTTTTATAGGTAGGTATTGACTTCAAACTTTATGAAAGCACTTTAAATAAGAAATATTTAGACAAGTTTGTTTTCATAAAAATCTGACGGGGTTAACAAAGGTTTAACAGAAACTTGATTTATTAGTCCCATTGACTTCAAAGTTGCATGCAAAGCCACCCCGCCCTGTTAGACTATTAACAAAAAAGAAGAAAAAATAAGCATGGGATTCTTACGAAGCAATTTCGAATAAGCAATCATGCCAAACAATTTCGGTTTCCTTGCTTCTGTAGAGGCTACACAGATGCGGAGCAGACGCCGACTGGAATTTAGCGTCATCCAGCAGGAAAACCTGGGGCTAACCTTCTTGAAGTTTTGCTATCAACATGGGTCTTATAGGCTTTAGTGTTATCCTTTCCCATTTGGAGACTGCCACCTAGCATAGCGTCTTCTTCTGTACTTTGATTCCTACACTCATATAATATTTAAAATATGTTCGTGTGCATGTATGTTTGTATGTATGCGTGGTTGAGTACGGAGTTGCTGTCAGTGAACGAGACATGGTAGGAGCATTGTGCGTGTCTTTGGGCATGAAATGCTTCCTAGTGATTGGAAAGCAATACTAATCAAACGCTCACAGGCCTCAAGCCCGTTTGTCCTTCGCCCATTTGTCTCTTTCTCTGCGCTCCTTTGTCCGTGTCCCGCTCATGAATGGTTTATTGGACCACATTATGGCCAGGATTTACAATTTAATCAAATGTCTTTTCATTACCTCCTTAAGGACACATAAATTTCAATTCTGTACTGATACCTCACTTGCCACTCGCCATTCAGTGCCCAGTTCCGAGCAGTGTTTGCGTGCCTGTTACTATGCACACACACAACCACGAGCGCCGCCACCCCCGCCAAGCTCAAATTCAATGCCTACGTCTCCGAGTCGCCGTTCGCAGCCGCAAGCCGGTGCCTACTCGTGTGCGGGTGGGCTGTTCGGCTGGCTTGATCTGGTTGGTTTGGTTGGCTCGGTTGTTTGTCAGCTGCCGGGGGCGTTAATGTTGCCGTCGATGCCTTTGTTGTTGTGCAGATTGGCGCTGTTTGTGCGGCTGCTGCTGATGTCGACACTGCTGTGTGTGGGCTCTGTTAAGGGCATTTATATGAGTTCATTACGCGATTTCACATTTATATGAGCTCGCACAATATCCTTCGGGGAATTTCAGCTACGGAATGGCCGTAATTCGATAATTGTGGTATTAGGCGGATGTATGCGGAGATGTGGGTACAGTGTGTGCAGTGCGTGCCGGTTCTCGCCACTTCCTTGTCCACTAATGGAAATCGAAGTTATTGGAAAATCGCACAGGCGCACGAAATGTGCAGAAATGTGTTGTTGCTGCTCAGTATTGCTTCAAGTTTGCTATGCTAATTCTATTTGAATGCGGTTTTTATGCACAATAAATAAGTTTAGGCAGTCCTGAATATATTTAGGTAGGTAGGTAGCTGTGGCGATATGTGTTTATAGCCAAACCTGTAATCAAAGGTTGTACTAAAACTTTTAGCGATTGCGGTTTGTTTATCTTTACGACAAAATTACATAACATTTAACGCAAATATTCGGTTATGTAAAATAAATTTATATTCTTTCAGCTGTAGTGTGAGACACATTGCGCTTTTCAATCCATTTCAATACATTCAGTGTTCTCTAGTTTCCAAGAAGGACTGCAGACACCCTAAACTAAATAGAAAACTAAAAAAAAAGATAAACTAAAAATATTGCATCTTACTGTTTCATAAAATTATGTTGATCTACATTCATAGCTGAATAGGCATTTTGAAAAAATAAATAAATGTAGTAAGTTACAAGTGCGACACATACAACATCAGTAATCATAAGCCAAAGTTGAAGTTTTGTGCTCAAATGAAAATATAACCGTTTAAGATATAACTGTTTAAAGATAATAGGTATTTTGTGTTGATATTTGGCTGTAAAAGTACGGTCAGAGGGAATAATCATCAAATTTAATTTCATTCATTGCTCTCATCTCAAGCAGGGGGCTAAGTTCGCTACTATTTATACCCCTAACACACTTAAAAATGGCTTTTTATAAAGGACTTTAGTACTAGCAAGAAAGAAATTTGTCATTCGTCTGATAATAAAACTGCCTAAACTCGCTTTACAGTATTGGCATACAACTGAAGGTCCTTGCATTCGCGCACAAATTCACACGCACAACAAGGACGAAACTAAGCCTTAGTCACATCGTACAACATCGCACAACATATTTAAGTTTGCTGTAGTAGTTGAAGTAATAGTTGTCGAAAGAAATTGTTATTCGGTGTTGGGATTTGAACCCATGACTCTCCACCCGCGGCCCAACTCACTAACTGCAGCGTCAGGGCGGTCGCTTTAATATCGCGCAAAGTTCCTCTGTTCTCTCAGTTTTCGCATATTTCAGGAAGGAAAATATTTTCCGTTTAGATTCGCTTGCGACTGAATTGCATTTTTTACCTGCTTTACATGTGGCGGCTACTTGCCAACAACAACAACAACGTGCAACACGCCCACTACTCTGCCTCCCGCACTCCAGGTTAATGTTTCCGGAACAATGCCGTTTTCTCGCCGGTTGCTGTGCTGCCGCTCGCCGGCGACCAGTCAGCGTGATGCCATTTGCAGCGCTGGATTTAGCCGACGCCTGCGAACCGCCCGGCGCCCTCCACGCCAATATCATAACCTCAGCCAAGCGATCGACGCCAGCGGTGCGGGCCCGTCACCGCCGCCGCAACGACCGCTCGCAATAAACAGCGCGGGCAGAATCCATTTTTCACTTGTCCATTAATAAAAATAACGGCACAGCGAGTGAAGTAACGTGCGATGCTGTCTGGCATGCTGGGTGCTTCGTAAATGCAAATGCGCGACAACAACAACAACCACAGCAACGCGCTAACAAAACCAACTTCAATATGTCCAAACCGAACCTAAGCGGAAAAAGTGAAGAAAATGAGAAAAATGCAAACTAAAAGTTCGCAATCAACTTTTAACCACGTTAAAAAATTCTGTAGCTCTTCGCCGCGACCCCCGTCACTATTCGCCGCTCCGGCGGCTGAATGTCGCCGTAGTCGGCACAGCCGCTGTGGAATTTTAGTTTTCTCTCTTCAGTTTCAAGTGGAATTTTTGTTGCATACACAACAGCAAAATCCGGGCAGGCGAAAACAAACAGCACCACCAACAAGAACCACCACACCAAGAGCCAAGAAAACTGTTCGCAGATGGCCAAGTCCGACTGCCTGTTGCCTCTTGTTCGACGTAAAGTTGGTGCGTTTGGTTTCGACTTCGTCGTGGCACTTTGAACATTTGCATTCCACTCTTTGGGAGTGTAAGTGAGACTCTTGGCAGTCGACGCAGCAGCAATAATGGCAACTGCAACAGCAATGGCCGAAGTAATAATAGCAGCAACAACAACGGCGGCCCCAGCGAAAGGCTCCAATAAAAAACACCATCGAAGCCGAGGTAACAAAATAGCCGCCAGCAGCGACAGCCGCACGAACGCACGGCTGAAAAGCATGTATAAAAATGCAAGTGAACAACAACAACAACCACGACAGCGAGCACATGCCATGGCATTGACGCGGCGCGAAAAGCCAGCACGGAGCATCCATTCAATAAAGCAGAGAAAGAAAATTTCATTTACTTTTGTGTTCTTTCTTCGGCGCACTGAAAGCCTACACAGCCTTTTGATTGTTCTCGCTGGTACGTTTAAAACGAAAATGCAAAATATCGCAAATCCTTATGTCGAAAACAGGAACCGGAAATATTTACACAAAGTCATCGCACGGAGAGAAACTTTGCCGAAAATGAAATGCTTTTCGATTGTTTTCGTTGCTACGTTTAAAACAAAAGTGCAAAAATTCAAAACTCCTTTATGTCGAAACAAAGAATCGGAAATAACGCAACCACGGAAACGACGAATTTCTACGTAAATGGATAATAATTTGTGCTTCCACTACCTGTTGTTGATTTGTCTCGATTCGAGACCGATTGCATACCGTGTGTGCAATGATGGATTTCCGAGGCTATAAGACAGCCTGCACACCGTGTGTGCAATAACAGTAATGTGCACAATACAAAGAAAAAAAAAATTTCGCTCCTGGGGACCGTGTTCGAAAAAGATCGTCGTCTCGAATGGATTAAGCCAAAAATTACGTAATTTTCTACGCGTTTCAGAAAATGAAGAGCGAAAATAATATTGAATGATTTCAATACTAAAATTGGGAGATGCAAGCTGCATTGACAGTTTACCCTATCACAACAAAACAATTTTTTTCCACAAGACACATACAAAAAAGTTTCACACCGATCTAAAGCACAAACCTTAATATTGCCATTATTTTCAGACATTTTTTTGTCATTCGGTCAGTAATACGATTTCGATGAGTTATAAACTTTAAACTGATTTTTTAGTTGCAATTTTTCGATCATCCGTGCAGAAAATGCTTCGTGTGTGCACCTGCACACGAGCGTAAAACCATTGTTGTTGCCACAAAGCGGTTGTTTCGATATTTTAATATAAATTCCCACTTTTATTTTGCACCAACAAATGTTATTAAAAACGCAATATTTTCAAATCACTTACATGGACTGCACTACTTTTGCGCTCCCCTTTCGTGCACACATTTTTGCAATTCGCTTTGGCAATTTTGCAAAATTAAACATTCCGTTTATTCAGCAAATATGATTCCGAACTGCTTCATCAGCTGCACAGCGCACCCACGCCGCCGGGTCACCCGCACGCTGCTGCGTGCACACGCCATGTGCTGTGCGCCAGTCACACAGGGTTGCCATGGTGCCAGCAATTGCCCAAAAACCATTTGAGTATGAATTGCGAGTCTGCCGTATCAGACTCAAAGCAAATATGGACACGAATTGATTACCCAGACTTTGCACACTGACGGCTGCAGGAGCGACGCAGCAGCGGCAGTGGCAGCAGCAGTGGCGGCCGGAGCGTTGCTCTGTGCGCTGAAGGATTTGAACTTGAAGAAATTATATCGGGTGTGGAGCGCTATTGAAGAAGGCGGACGAAGGGCGCCGTTGATTTCAAGTATTTTCAAATTCAAATTGATTTTTATCATTGGTCGTAAATGTCCAAAATTTACCTGAAATTGAAAGAGAGAGGAAATTTAATACAATATTTTTTCAGATGTCAGAATTTATTTATTTTTGTTGTATTGGTTCAATTTGTTTTGTTTAACATGCAAATGTAATGTATGTAATGCACACGTTCGCAGAAGAAAGTGAAGGATTGTAACTGTCGTCGCACAGTGGAGTGAATTGGCAAGAGTGTTCGACATTTTTGCATTATTTCGGTAAACAAGAATAATAAATATTTGTGATATTGGAAAAACATTTTTGGTAAAATGGTTAAGTTTAAACAAAATCCTTAGGACAACACAAGTGAGACTGTACCACAACAAAAAAGTGTTCGATCTTTGAAAATCTCATCCGTTAAGGAAAAGCATTGTATAGCAGAATGCTAAACAATAAAACTTTAAATACCTCAAGTTTAAGCGAGTCAAATACAACGTTCTGATACTTTACTTTTAAGTGACATCTCTGAATCACTATAGTTATAGTGTCTATCAATTTACGTATCGTAGAAACTTAGATTTAACGTCAATTTGAGAGTAAAACCGTACTTGAACTTTCTCAAATCGGTTGAAGTTTCTAAAATCTGTTAAAATTCTTTTAGAAAAACACTCCTACATACTATGTAAAATTCATTCGAATTCTGTTTTATATGTAGTAACGTTCATTATCATATGCAATTTTTTAAAAAATCTATTATAAATTTTTTTTTACTGTTTGCATTGTTTTATTATGGAAAACCTCAATTCAAACATTAGAGTATTGTTTTTTGTTATTGCCATTTTTTTTAAGAATCCCCTTTGTTCATTTTTATGTTTAATTTTGTTCTATTTCTAAGCCATTTTGCTAACTTGTAAGCCATATTTTGTGTGCAGAAAGCAGAGTATGCGACATCAGCTTCAATTTTGTATGCTATCCTTGTCGCATCCTTGCCAAATGCTTTGCATCTCGTACCCAGGCAAATGCGTTTCGACGTGCTTTAAAGCATTGTTGGAGAACATTTTCTTAAAAACGACAGGCTACGCAAGTAAACAGTGCACAGTGCATGGTACACAACGCAAGCAGCGGCACAAGGACCTTTGCACAGTAGGGTCGTGCATGTGTGCGCGTTGTGCTTCCGCACGTGAGTGCCTGCGTATGTGGGGCAATTGCTAGCCATGAGTGAGGCGGGCAGCAGGAAGTTGAGCTGAACCAAACACTTGTGTGACACAATAAAAATGCTTCTTACAACGTGTTTTACTGCAATTGTTGACTTCGCTAACTCAACAAAACCAGCACAGCAGAGACAGAAACACTAGCAACAACAATAACAACAACAACATGGCAACTAAAGTAACCACCATGGAAATGATAAACAAAATGAAACGACAACAATAACAAAAACCACAAGACCAAAGGCTCAAAACAAAAATATAGAAAATCAAGGGAATGAAATTCAGCCGCAACAGCAACAACTTAGAACAAAAGCATTAAACACATGCAGTGAGACTAGAAATGCTTGACGACGTTTGTGTGTGGGTGAGTACTGCGGAAATAGTTAGGAGCGGGTTAAGTGCGCAGACGGGCACCGCGAAAGAGCGCCGACTTGATATGTAAAACAACGGAATTCAGACGGCGTCAAACCCGACTTTGTTGTTTGTGCAACAGCTGGCAGCGCACTATATCACGATTTCCAGTGAAATGGTAGATTTTGTGGAGTTTTTTGAACTCTAAAATGTTTTTGAAATAAACCCTTTCAATGCTTTTCCAACGTTTTGCGTGTCGAAACGTGCCAATACGCTTTTTTATAAGCCTCATTGCGCCATTTTGACTGCGGTCTAGGAACTACCTATAGATGCATTTATGAGGCTCCTGCCTACAATAATGAATGGAACTTGACATACACTTATTGAAAAATTTCACTACTATTTTGAAGCCAGCGGGTAAAAAATTAAGATGGATAAACGAGTTCCGAAAATAAAAATCAACAAAATGAATGTGAAAAATCGACCTAGGTAAATAAATTAAATTAAATACATATATACAAATTGTAATGCATTTTTTAGCGCATCAAGACAATCTCTTTGTTAAAATTATAAAATTTAGTAAAAAGGAGACAAATTGCCTCTTTCATTTGATACCCATATCTTCATCATTGCACAACCGCAAATATTTTAAAAAATATTTGAAATGTGTATATCCTTAAAATTTTAAATTCCATTAAGAAGGTTTTTGGGTCAGAAAATGAAAAACTGACTATGCCAGGATACTATAAATTACCTCTAGTTTCACGTCTATATCAACATTTGGATGGATCTCGGAAAAATAAAAAAATTTGTTCGCACTGTGTAAAGTTGGCGTTTTCGCTCAGTGCATCATAACTTTGTCATTTTTCTTTCAATTCTATTGATGTTAGGCTTAATATTTGCTCAAATAATATATCTTTCATCTTAGATTTTAAGACCAGAGGAGATAATTTATTTTATCTATAAAAAAAGTACATATTCGAAAATTTATGATTTTTGAAATTGGTCGAAAAATTCACTTTTTTACAACTGTCATCGTCAGTAATTTCCCCAAATCTCATCTGATTTATACAATCTATATATCGTTGGAAAGGAGAGTTAATTACCTTCTGAACGACGGGCGGGAGATATGTATGTGCTCATAACTGAAATAAGAGGACGCTTCTTAAGAACATTTTTTGATTTTCAGTTTCGTGCAGCCGAAGATTAGTCTAAAAAATACTTTTGTTTTTAGGAGCACGCGATGAACCCATTTTTTGTCGAGTAGTGTTATTTGTGTATCTAATTTTTTTTCGAAAATCAAAGTCCAAACAAATTCAAAGCAATGCATAACTAGAATAATTTTGGTAAGTGTTTCGTTGTAGTTTATATTCGAAATCAGGCATGAAAGTATGTTTTTTTTTGGAGCACAATTTTATTTGTACGACAGACAGTGGATGCGGATCAATTTGCAAATTGAACTCCGCATAAAGTCATTTTTGGCCCAATTATTGTTTACTTAAATGCGAAATATCAGAGGCATAAAAATGTACGACATACCGAAAACTGCATTTTTACGCTCGCCATTTACACCGCAAATTCGCAATAATAAAAATACGCAGCAACCCATTGTCTGGCGCGGGCGGCAGCTCGTCGTTTGTGCATTTATGTGATTTTCATGTTATTGCGATGGCTTCATGGCGAAAAAGGCAACAATGTTGCAAAGCTGTAAGCAAAGTCAGATGGCCTTTTCGCGCTCCAACACTCGCCCCGTCGCGTCGACGCGCACACACAAGCGGTCATTCGCACTCCACTTGCCCACATAAATTGCCAAACACACACACGCATACACGCAACGTGCACTTAGTTGCCGGCTGCCATCAGTAGCAGGACGCTTTTATTTTAATATGGCCGGGAAATCGCTGAATTAATTTGTGCAAAGTAATCGAATCAATGGGATGTGCGTGTGTGTGTGTTCGTGAGCGTGTGCGAGTCCATTCAATACAATTATGGTTTAATTCGTTCGCATTTGTGACAGACAAAATAGCGACAAATTCGACCGCAATGAATGAATTTCACTTTTGCGCTTGCAATCCGCCGAAGATGCCTTTTGTGGCGCTTTCACAACGGGGCCGCATTAAGCATTTGTGTGTAGTCATGGGAGCTGGGGGAGGGGGTGAGCGGCAATGGTATTTGCTCATTGAAATCGTTTATCGAAATATGATTCCGGCATCAGCGCACACTTGTGAGCTGCCGAGTGATTTGCGGAATTTGATACACTCGCATTGAATTTGGTCGCAGTTGACTTTTATTTGCATTGGCAAATTAATTCATATATAGTGAGCCGCAAAGGCAACTCTACACGCTTGCTTATTACAATAGATTTCCTTTTATTTCAGTTATTTATTTAGTGCTATTGCTTTTGCATAGAAAGTAAAGAGTAAAGAGTAAAGATGTTAAACATAATCTGCTTTCTTTTGTCGCTCACTGTGCATATGGAATCAATATACTCTGACTGTTGGTTTTGTAGAACATTGAAGATTCTACTATAAGATTCTTTGAACTTGTACAATTATCTAAATCAAATAAATTGCTATGAAACATGTAGCAGGCTTTATTGAAAATAATGACGATTGTGAAATCATTATAAATCAATGAAGTTGTGGTTGTTTACTGAAGGCAAATTCAGTTGTAGAAGTTGTTAATTTATTTAACGTTCTTCTTGTAAAGGGTGCATAGTCCAATAAGTAAGAATTTGATGAACGTTACATTTAAAAACATAAATAATTTAGCATCGTGACAGTTGGTAGCTACTGCAACGATTTAAAATTAAATTTTTTGCCCAGGAAAACATCACTGTGAATAACTGATAACGAAATAATAAAAACAATACGATAAAATTAATTTAAATGAAATGAAAAATTAAGTCGAAATGAATTAAAATCAATCGATATGGGTTTGAAGACGATCCGTACTGCGGCGAATGCAGCGGAAAAGTCGAAGACGCGGAGCACGTCGTGTTTGAGTGTGCTAGGTACAACAGACAACGACGCCGCCTGACCTCACAGCTGGGGTGTGACGCTCATTTGTGAAATGCTGAAATCGGCCTCAAATTGGAATGCTGTGGATGAATACGCAGCGAGCATTATGACAACGCAACGACAAGTTACGGGCTTAGGACGGAGCCAGTCTAGGCAGGAGTCCCCGCTGCACAGTGTCGCGAGTAGGGACAAAAATCCAAAATATGAATGTTGTAAATGTAGAAAACTAGGTTTGTAGTACTGAAGTAAATTCCTCAATTTACTAAAATGTGAAAACGGATTTTAAATTTATCAATTTGTATACCGATGCTAGGCCACCGAACTTGCACTTTGTGAAGGTTGGTGACTTGGGGAGAAATTATTGCAATTTGTTGAATGTAAGTTCAAGGCCTCTTATTGAAAAATTTCCCTTGGAACCTCGATCAAACTTTAGACAAACTTAAAAAAAACTACTTCTTACAACTTTAAGATTTTACAGTGTGATATAGCTAAAAGTATGTATTAATAGAATACATGAACTTTAGCTGCACAAACTTGCACGTTTTTAAGAAATTTAATATTTTCAGTGGCGTATGCAGTCAAAAATAGGGTCCTTTTAGCAGCATGGTTGGCCGGAATACATAGCGACCGCTGCTGCGCTTCGCTTGAGATATAAATTTTTGTTTCTTATAATATGCCAACTCCACTTGATTTAGAAAAATTACAAAAAAAAATAGGTAGAATCGATGGAAAGGCTTCGGTAATACTGGGTGGCTTGCCATCGAATCAAGGCCACTTTCGAAAAGAAGCAAAACTTGTTGTCTTCAGAACCAATTATAGCAATTAATAGGAAAATTAAAGTTAAACATGAAAACCGAAACTCTGATATAATGCAATATATAATATCTGAGGAAGTTGAAGAAAGGCATTTTTAAATTTTGTCAAAAATAGATGTAGAGGGTTTAGTTTCCAATAGTTGATGATCGGAAATCAATTATCCTAACAGTACAGATTAACACATTTTGAATGGAAATACATATATGCTCTACTGGGTTTAAGAAGAGGTGTTTTTATTTTTTATTTAGGTTGGAAATTACTTAGGTGCGCATAAGCACAAATACTTTTTAGTTATATTCAATTATATGAGTGAGAGTTATAGTCAATTATATGAGTGTTAATTATAATTAAATTACACTCATACGCCACGTTGCGCTGCGCAAAAAAATGCACATATCGCAATTACACATTTTAAATGTATTTTTTTTTTTATTGGTGTCTTAAGCAAATTTGTTGGTCGTTAAAATATCTACAAACTTGCCGAAGACAGTAAAGCGATATTCGCAACGATTTAGGACCTATTAGCATTTAAATGTTCGAAGACTTAAGCGACGAACTCGACAAAAATGAGCAAACTTCAAAGACGGATTTCTCTTAAACTAGAGCCAAACCAGTCAAACGGCTGGTGGATCTCAACTCAGTATACCTACAAGGTGCAACCCAAAGTAAACAGGACTTTTATAAAATAAAGAAAACGGATGATTATTTTTGTATAATTCTTTTTATTTATTCAAAATACTCTCCTTCTGTTTCGATACAACGTTTTGCACGGTCCAAAAGCATTTGGAATGAGTGTTTTAGGTCATCGGCCGGCATCGCCTTCAGAATGTTGGTACAAGCCTTTTGGATGTCCTCAACGTCCTTATAACGGTTTCCTTTCATCGGCAAATGCAACTGACCGAATAAGTAGAAGTCACAGGGAGCCATATCAGGCGAATACGGTGAATGATTGATGGTAAAAATGCGATTTTTGGTCAAATAATCGGTCGTAACTAGGGCTCTGTGAGCCGGTGCATTATCATGCAATAAACGCCAACTTCCTTCCTCGCGATATTCTGGCCGAATACGACGAATGCGATGCACCAAACGCTTCAAAACTTCAACATAAAACAAAGCGTTAATTGTTTTTCCCGGTGGAACAAACTCTCGATGAATTATTCCCTTTGAATCGTAGAAACAAATGAGATGAGTTTTGATTTTTGACTTCTCACGGCGGGTTTTTTTCGGATTTGGCTCATCTGGGTGCTTCCATTCGGCACTTTGACGCTTTGTTTCGGGATCATATTGAAAGCACCACGTTTCGTCACCGGTTACGATGTTGAACAAGAAATTTGGATCACGTCTGGCTTCCCGAACGATGTCTTTTGCGTGCTCAATTCTCTGCGCTTTTTGGTCGTCGGTTAAAGTGTGCGGAATGAAGCGAGAACACACTTTACGGAGACCCAAATGTTCGGTTAAAATGCGATCAATTGATGTTTTGGAGATGTTCAATTCCATTTCCATCAATTCCAATTATGATTTTGGCTGCATTTTGATAAAATCACGCACAGTTTTGATGGCATCGTCAGTAATCACAAATTTCGACTGGCCGACGTGTTCGTCGTCATTCAAGTCTTCACGACCATTCTTGAATCGATTCAACCACTCATTAACACGGCCACGGGATAAACAATCATCACCATAAACTTGCTTTAACAATTTAAACGTTTCGGTAAAAGTTTTACCAAGTTTAAAACAGAACTTAATATTAGCTCTTTGTTCGAGCGACATTCTCGTACCAAAGTTAAAAACATACTGTCACATTGAGCGGGATATTTCGGCGTCTACTAGACCAAATGTCATGAAATTTAGACAGTATGTGAATGAAAGATGTACCTTTCCAACGCATGTCCTCACACATAGATGGCGCCACCAGAAACGTCCCTATTGCAAAATTCCTGTTTACTTTGGGACGCAGCTTGTATAGAAAAGTAGGTCGCTCAGTAGGTCCCCCATGTCTAAATTTTTTAGAGTAAATTTCACGCAACCATGAAGAACAGTTATTTAAATCCATACAACTGGAAATAGTTGAATCGAAGCTCAGCTCTACGAGCTCAGTTATGCTGAAAGTTATAAACCTGAAATTTACCGCAGAAACTACTGCAGTCCAAAAACAACTTGTGATAACCTGAGATCAATCAGCGAGAAATGAGTTAATGGTAACATTTACTTAGAAACATTTCGGTTAATCGCGAAAATTTTGCATAACAAAAAAACCTTTTCAATATTGGCAAAGTAATGTTAGATAAATCATGGTTAATACAAAAACTATCTTCATTGTCTTTGAATAAATGTAAATTTGTATTTTTAGAACATTTTTGGAAATGAACACAAAGTTTCCCACCTTTGGTACTTTGACTGTGTTGAATGCTTACGATATGTATTTCCAATATTGTCGTTTTTGCAAAAATGTTCAAACAAATTTTCAGTTAGTTATTGTTTTCCATAGAAAAATTAAACAATTGATGACCACTTATTCGTTGCCGAAAAATCGTTGGCCTTCTTGTGATATCAGAAACAAATTGGGGGTTTCTACGGCATTTTTATAAACATTGTTGTTGGACCACCTAATTTGCATACACACATGCATACGTAAGTACGTTGCGTGGCCATACATACAGACATGAAATATTCGTTCGAATTTTTGTGTACTGGTGCCTCGTATTTGCGTTAGTTGAACGGCAAACATGTTTGCGCTAGAATTTTGCTTTCTTTATTTTTAAATTTATTTATTTTTAAATTTGTACACGCTGTGCGTTGATTTACTTATTTATGGCGCGCATCAGTATGAATTACCGAATGTTTTTTCGACTTCTGTTTTTAACAAATAATGGCGAAATGATAAACAATTCGTTAATGTTTTAATTGGGCTGCAGGATATTTTTTCCGAGTTGCGCTTTAATTACGTTTTCACACACAAATGCAGAGCCAAACACAAACACGCACACAAAAGCTCACACACACATACACACTTGGGTACGAACAGAGGCAAACTTACTTTACTAACGCTACTCAAACCGCCGCCCGATCCTGGCACGCCGACAGCTGCAGCACGGAGCGGCCGTGTGGCGGCGCTGGGAAGACGTGGTGAACCCATTCCGGGCCAGACGAAAGATGCCAACAATAAATTTGCATAAAATTAAATTAAAAATGTTGTTCGCAGCCAGGATGTGCTGCTCGTCCGTGTCGGTGCGCTGCGCTGTGCGTCGCTTCCTGCATGGGACTGGCTGACGCGCTCGCCGCTTGACGCTGCACTTCGCGCAATAAACAAGCCAGCAAGTCTAACCGTAATTTGCAAAAATATTTGCACGCTAGCAACAGACCCTGCTGGCCCATATTTTTCCGCCTCGCCAGCGGAACGAGGACAAGGAGCGGACGCGGTGCGGCGCTCGGCCGGGTATGTGCCTGTGTGTACATGCAAGTAAATCATCAAACCGAGCAGCAACAGCAAGCACTTCTGTAACAACAACAAAAACAACAACAATAGTTTGCAAAGCGCCAGCACTGCATTACATCTAAGTAAGGAGCTCGGCGTCCTTTTATTGGCCACGTTGGCAAGCGACTACGTAAACTTGAAGACGCACGCACGCACTCACACAACCGGCGCCTTGCTCTGCCGCTTTCTCTCCTCTATTACTACTCTAGCACTACTCTGCATATGTGTGTGTGTGTGTCTGTGTGTGTGATTGTGTTGTTGCCCAAACTTTGTACGCAACTTTCTGCCATCACTTCAATGCTTCCACTTCAATGTTGCAGCCATCCCCAGCCCCACGCGCCCGCCCTGCCCACTCCGCAACTCTTTTGTTTATTGAAACACTCCTGACTTTGCTCTTTCGTTTATAACTTGGTCTACACTTTTGTCTTCGACTTTGTTGTGCGGCTTTCGTGAATATCAACAAACTTTAACCTTTCCTGCGTTTCGCACAATATATGAACCTGTTTGCAGTTCCAGAAAATTTCTATTGGAAATTGAGGTTAACATGTTATTTGCGGTTTGATTGGTGCTGAATGGCGCAAAAGAGCAGCGCCCGTCCATTACCCCGTTTCCCTACTCGCCGCGCTCTCAACTATCTATTCAACATGTAGTAAGATGCGTTTTATGTTTTTGGTGGAAGATATACTGTGACGAAAACTAGAAATATTATCCATTCGTTATGATTTTGCATCCAGAGCAGGACTGAATAAAGTTTAACACAGGTCCTATGAGTAATTTTAGTTACGTTTTAAAATGTCCTCTAGAAGGTTTAATTATTTGATCGAGAAAAACTGAGGCACGAGTATTTTTTAACCCGTCTTTTTAGAATGTATATGATTTTGCACATTAAAAAAGTTGTAATGTTGTTAACATGTAACCATGTTCTACATTTCATGCTGATATTTTAAATTCCTTAATTGCTTGAGCGCTATGGCCGGCTCTCCAGTCGGTTAAAAGCGCATGCGCAAGAAATATTTAGATCGATTCACCTGATTATCGTATTTGCAAAATTTAGTAAATTTGTATACCAACTACCATCAGTACCTGACTGTTCTATAAATAGAAAGTCATCACCTTATCGGCAGATGCTATAACTTTTGCAAATGGCGGCATAAGTAAATTTTGCTTTGGCATTCCTTAATTCATTCATTAATTCATTTATTTATTCATTCATAAACAAATTAGAGCCAAAGAACACTGGGTGACAACTTTTGCGCCACCCTATATATAGAATTGGCGACAGCTCATTACGCGACCAACGCCTAGTTACTGCTGCTGCAACGTGCTGTGACTGTGAATCTGTCCCGAGATGGAACGACGCAGAGTTAAGAGCTTTTTAATAGGCACATTTATTTTTATAAATTCTTAATATCCTTCTGAATGCCAGCGAATACAAAACTCGCGACCGAATATCACCTTTTTTTGCGAAGGTCCATTTTTTGTTTGAATTGAACCAGCCCGTTTGCCTGTCTTCATCCTTTTGCTCCACTTAACTTTTGATTTGTGTCATACCTCCTAAAATATTAATTCGAGCACTTTAAGTTTACATACACAAAGCAGTCTGCCCAAACAGTTCGGCCCTTTCCTCAAGTCTGCCAAGAAAGTACAGAGAAAATTGTTTTACAAGTAACCTAAAGCTTCCCACAATTCCGCCAAAATCCTTCGCACACGAAATATGTAGATGCCCCGAATTTAGCACTGCACAAAGTTCACGAAATTGCAAAATTCTCTTGAATGCGGACCAATGCAACAGCATAATTTAATAAACAAACGTTTATGATTTGCTTTATTATATAATTTTTCAGTTGTGCTCGATTCTTGCAATCTAATTTCTCAAATGGAAAATGCCCAACTGGCCGAAAACAACATTCGCAAACGCCAATACATATAGTATGCACACACACATACGCATTGCTTAGATGCACGCAGACCTGATGCCTTAACCCATGTACTGTTCCGCACTAAGTCGGCCCCATTGCACGGCCGACCGCAACCTCAAAGCACTAAAATCAAAAATCCACACAAACCGCATTCGTAAGACATGGATTTCTTCTCGCAAACACACACATAGGCACATTTATGTAAGTAGGTATATGTGTGTGCATGTACTCGTAATTGGCGTACATGTAGGTACCAGTTCGTATGTTTGTTAGTATGTATGCGCACACAGCCATGTCCGTGCCACATTTGCTAAACCCACTGCACATCCTGCGCCAGGCTGCGCTGCCAGCGCTGCGAATCATCCCTTGCCCACATACCGCATCTCCCTCCTCGTCTGCGATAGGCATTGCCAAAAATGAAGGCGGACCAAGACGATAGGTGCTCCAGCGGGTCAACTCGCTCGTTCTCGTTCACTTTCTCCACGTTGACCTACAGACTTCATTGATGTTGTTGTTGTTGTTGTTAGCTGCCGCCGCCCTTCCCTTAGTGCCACCGCTTTGTTCGGCTTCGGCTCGCTGTGTGTATTTTCTAAAACAAACCTGCTTATACCAAATTGATGACGCATCCAATTTTTGTTTAACATATCCTAGGTATCCTCAAAAATTTTGCCAACCAAGATTACCTGGCAAGCTTTTTATGTGCGATTGCTTGTGTGTGTGTGTGTGCATGTGTGTCGTTCCGTATAAATAGCTGCGTGTGCGAGTTTTAGATGGACGAACAAATGCTTTTAACATATTTGACGTCGGTTGCTGGCCGCTGCTCGGATAAGGTTATCTAAATTGCTACTTTGCGACACGAAGTCGAGACGCTTCGAAATTTGCTTTAGCCTGCATTAAGCCCCAGATCATCTCGGATGATTGCATTTGCTTTTTATCGACTACACCTGAGTCATTTTGCTTTGCTTTGCTTTCGTTGCTAAACGCGTTGCCTTAAACTAGACGCACGCTAATTCCATCGCCATGAGTTAGCACACTGCCGCACAGGCAAATAAAATCTAATTAATTTCAAGCACACACCTAGTAAAGAATTTCATGCTCAGAGTGCAGTTAGAGCATTGTTTGTTTGTTTGTTTGTTTGTTTGTTTATTCAGTCTAATGTTTACGCAACCTTACAAACTATGAAACAATAAATTAAAATAACTTAAAACTAGTAAAAAATTTTACAAAGAAATAATTTAATTTGTGGAAGAGATTTTCCGAATAGTCGTAATAAGGTTTTTCCTTATAAGTATCTGTGTGTATGAAAATATATAAATGAAATAAAGAGTCCCCGCTGACTGCAGCATTCAATACAATTTCCACTTAAAGAACGACAGCTTTTAGCTTCACACTATTCAAATTAGTAAAACGCGTAGAAAGCAGGGACCGGACCGGTTATTTATGAAAACTATATTTGAAAAAATTACTATGAAAGAAAAGTCAATGAATGATTTTTTTTACGACTTTTATATATTAAATAAAAGTCACTGAATGATTTTTATTAATGACTTAAAAAATAAATGTCACTGACTGATTTTTATTGATGACTTTTACAAATAAAAGTCACTGAATAATTTTTATTGATGACTACAAAAATAAAAGTCACTGACTGATTCTCATCGATGACTTTTTTAAATAAAAGTCACCAATAATTGTTATCATAGGACAACTAAAATAAAAATCGAAAAAACTGTTATTTGTATACTAATAAGAAAAAAATCACAAATAATTGTTATAGGATTTTTAAAATATAAATAAAAAATAATTAATTAATTAATTAATAGTAATTTTCTTAAACATTAGGTAAACATTACAAAATACAGTAAGAACACATAAAATTATTTGCACTTTATTCAGCAGAAATCTGAAAAATGCAATTAAAGAAAATAGAGTTCCGTCATATGACCTCTACGATAGTATCCCAAGAACTGCATTCTGTAAGTTTAATTTCCGATAACTTTGTTCGCTCAAAGTTGTCCGTATAGAATGTAGAAAGATCAAGTCTCACCCACTGGTGTGACTAACAGAAGCAGAGAACCACTAACGAGTTGTTTTTGACTATTTAAGTGAGATACTTGATGGTTGCATATAGGGGTCAACTATTATACTTGGAACGCTTCCGAAGAACGTATAGCCTCACAAGAAAGCTTCCTACGCCAGGCCAGCCGCTACTTTATTTACTAAGCGTCCGTCTTGTGTGCATGAATAACTGTACAGTATCTAAAGGAATATTTGTCTGTGTGAGCAACGACTTGGAAACGACGTCATTATGTTTCGATTAAAAATGTTTATGTGACCATTCGGTGCGCTGCGACTGGCAGCAGTAAAGCAGCGTCTATAAGTCTTCTCCGGTGCCAAAGTCGTGTTTTTGTGTCTCTTTGGAAGCACTCAAACTTTATTACAAACTTTCCCATGAAAACATTATCAACGCCGCCGCAAATCTTGATAACTCAATCGAGAGAAATTTTAACATTCAACTTTTTAATTGGACTGCGAAGTTGACGTGGCGCTGCGCCAGTTGTTGGCGTGCGGTTGTGGCGTTGCGGTTGACGCGTCGCGACGCGACGCGCCGTATGACTCTCGTGTCCCCAGGCCAAAGGAGCGCGCAACACCACTCAAATTGTGCGGTTGTGTGGCTGCTGTTTTGTGTTGTGAGTGCCGTTTGCTTGGTCAGCAAATAGCAATATCACCAACAACCATAACAACAGCAACCACACCAGCGGCAACAGCAACAGCGGTAGCGGCAGCAGCATGCGTGAGCGCATAGCGAACAACAAGGCCAGCAACCAAGCAGCAGGCCAAAGCGAGAAACAACACGACAAAAAATGAAACATTGAGATAAGAAAGGCATTTTTTGCCGCCGCCTGGTGCGGCGCTGTGTGCGCTGCTGTCACGCGGCCAGGCGAGCGGCGCTGGGTGTCTGCGCCGCAAAATATACTGCGCTAAAAAATATTTACGTAACTTGAACACACTCGTAAAACGCCAAGACACCTTGGGGCCAGCGCCCGCACCGTAGTGCCGACGGGGCAAAGCGAGGTGAGGTGCGAAAGCAGCGCGGCATGCAAAGCGCTGGCACACAGATGCTCCGACTTTTATGCGAGTGCGATAGGATCGCCGCGGCATTATGGCAACGAACGAGCGCTATCGGCGCCTTACTCTGCGCTGTTGTGATGATTTTGCGCCAGATTGTTTGTATAACAATTTCGGCGCATTTCGTACGCCGACGACGACTGGCGCCCAATGCCCATTGGCGTGTACATGGCGATGCAGCGCAAGCGGGCAGCGGTAATTGCACGTTCGTTCGTTTCTTCATTTTGTCGTTTTCTATTTTATAAAAAAATATTTTTCTATTGGCGTTTTTTACACGGTGCACTTTGTTTGCAGAGGACTCGCTGCTGCTCATTCTCGTGTAAACATATGCAACAAATACGGACACACACACACACCTGCACGGACAGTGCTGGCCACACATATCTGCGAAAAAATACGCGAGAAATATTCTTTCGCTAGAACAATTAACCCACCCACAATCACACATCGCCGTCGGTACCTACCGACAACGCTTAAATGCTCGCGGACGTTAGGGGCGGAGGCGGGGGCGGGGCGGCGGCTGACTGTGGCGTGTTTTCCTCGTTTGTTTACGTGAATTTTTCCCAGCGACAATATGTGTGTGTGCGCAAGTGATCAAGTTGTTGCTGTTGTTGTTTTAGTAGTCGTTTTGTGTTTTTTGAATATTTACAATATTTACATGTGGCCATGTCAGTGTATTAGCGCCTGACTGTAGTGGCATTTAAATTGTTTATACGGTTGTGCGCTCCTGCGTCCCGTGGCGAAAATTTGCTTTTCGAGCATTTCCCGCTCGCGTTTCGCTTTTATTTCATTCACATATTTTCGTGTATGTTCAAGTGTTGTCGCGGTTTTCCAATATTTGCATAAACGAATCCCGAGTATTTACTTTTGGGATTTTTGACATTTCAACCAATTTTTTGTAGTCGGCATAGAGTCAGACGTTTTGATAAACATCGAAAGCTAGAGACTGTAAATTGCCAACTGTGCTTTAAATATTTTAAAACCACAACCCTGAAAGATGCGTGCCGCGATTTCTCTACTTGTCAATGTTCAGTAGAGTTCGACCGATTAATTAGCCTCTGGATGGGCCAAGTTGCAGTTGGCATCGTTTAAATCAGCTTCGACCGAACCACAGTGGTTCGACTCCATACAACCACGGGACAAAATTAGAAGGTTAGAAATTTGGTATGTCAGTTAACGATGGTCGGCTGAATTCAAATCTCCATTTTGTTTGTTGTTTCTTGAACTTTTGTAGTTTGGCAATGCCTGATACTTGAATTGGCAATTTTCATCATTTTTTTTTATCAAAAGTTTTAGCAACTTCTTGCTAACCAAGAAGTTTTACGAGTTTTACGATCAATAAAACATGTGTTTACATTTTTTTATGAAAAAAATTCAAACTTTGAACAGCTCTTGCAGGCACACTAATTAATTTCTTGCACAGAGATTTTTGGGGTTTTCTTAGTTGGAGTTTTACCTTTCAAATGGCATCAATATCGTTAAATTCTGACACTACATGTTTTTGGAACTTTGTCTATGGAACGAACCACTGTGCGATCGGCCAAAAAAACATCTCGGTCGCAACCTGAGTGCGAGAGCGGTCAGGTGATTTTCAAAGCGCAGTGCGCTCTTTAAACTCATTTTTCCCGATTTAAATCTATCAATTTGAGGGACGATAAAAACAAAACACACTGCACAATACTACTCAGCATTCGATCTGAAAAATCACCCAGATATTCGAGACATGATATGCTGTGCAACAAACCCCGGTAAAAGTCGAATTTCATTGATCCAAAGTGTGTCATTTCAGCAGTTGTGGGAAAGAATTGGTTGACACTCATTACTTTTATGCAGTTGAAAAATCTATGTATGTTTTTTTTATTATTCTACGAACAGCAACCGTGCCCGCCGTTAAGGGCCGTCACCGAGGGTTCCACCACGAGGACTACAGAAAAATAAATTAAATTAAAAATATTAAAATAAATTTGGATAAAATTCAAAAATTAAAATGAAGTAATAATAAATGTTTTTGCATATGTAATAAGAATAAAGTTATTTTGCATCAATATCATTTGTACATTTTACACCCAAAAATAGAGGTTAAATGGTCAATCTTTTATATTTTAGTTAGGTGAGTTTAGTGAGTTCTCTTGCGCCGCTGTACTAATAAAATATTAGCCCAGTGAACATTTGTCATGAAAATTGGTTCATACATAGGAACAGCCTACAGTGGGCGTGGCAGGCGAGGGTGACTTATTTCATTTAAGAAATATAATTGCTCATACTAATAAGAAATCGTTTAGTATCCATTTCGTCTAAATCGGTTCAGTGGTTTTTGTTTGATTGCGGAACGAAACAAAGGCGCCACTTTGCCATTTACAAACACAATAGTACACATAGATACATAAATATAAAAGTATGGGCGAGTGTATTGACTTCTATTCCCAACACGGTGGAAAAATAAACCACCGCCATGTTTAGTGACAACTTAGCATGTCGCATCGCAATTGAATTCCGTTCTCGTAGCGCTTTTCCCAAGTGATAAGCCCCATTTTCCTCAGCTTGTCGTGTTCCCCAAGGAGAATGCAATATTCATTCAAAACAGCCACTTACACCTGGTCAGCCCACACAATCAACCGTCAAAACATGCCAATATTGCCCCCAATTTTCCGTTTGTCCACTTTGAGTTCTCGATTGTCACAGCTCACACGAGATTCAACACCTTCATTATTACTTTAGGCGGATTTCTTCACCTTCTCCTCCCACGCCACACAGCGGCCAATGCAAATTCGCATTAGTGCAAGTTCTGTCCACTTTCGGTCGCTCCGAGTATTTATTAGGAATTCGTGCATCGACACAGGCACACAAGACACTTGAGTGTTCAGTCGTGGACACACACAACTACGGCTAACGATTTTTGAAACGACAATATCCAATCAAAGCTTTCAGTGGCCAGTTGGGACATTGGCACGTTTCGATTATTTGCCTTGGAATTAACGTGTGGCAACTCCAAACTTTGCTGCAAGATGCAGAGGAGCGACTGTGGGGTGCGTGGGTGGGTTGGAGTAGGGGAGATTGTAGGGCTTCAAATGAACGAAAAGAACGTTGGCTTTGCTTTATTCATTGGCAATTACGGCAACTGCTTGCATGCTGCAAAGTGCACATTCACACACGCAGCCGCACGCCGACTGCCCGTACACCGCACTTCACTCACCTGCGATCTGCGCCAGCAACGATAAGTGCCAAAAAACTCCAAAAATCGACAACGGAAAAAGCGAACGACCTCGACGCTGAGGTTTTCTCTGGCGAAAACATATTCGAGTGGCTCTTAACTTGTGCTGGGATATTCGATTGTGTTCGATTTCTCGATTGTTCGTGCAATATAATCAACCGACACCCACACGAATAGTGCATACACACAACATAGCGACCGCACACTCATCGCCTGGCCACCGCTGGCATATCCAGGCGCCAGCGTTCTCTGCCGAGTCCGCCCTCAACGCAAGGATAACCAAGAGGTTTTTGCATTTTAGTACGGGAATCTGTGTAAGTAAACAGATTACCACATTCGGTGCCCGTTGTCGCCAACGACGATGGCTCTCGCAACGACGTCTTTGTACGTAATGCGCTAATGCCGAGTAACAGAAACGCAAACAACGGCGCGAAAGGAACGAAGAGCAAATTAAAACAAGGTACCGAACGTAATGGGTCTACTTTTCTAGCCAATTGAACTTATCATTTAATAAACATTTAATAAACAAAACCAAAATAAAGACAACCACAACCGCATGATGTCGTTTTTCGGACAGGAACTAGGCAGGAAAATGTCCTCCGCTCAGTTCCTGTACGCACAATTGCGCAGATGCTTGAATCCCTTCTCTTTCTTATTGGAAATAACGCTGATACTTGATTGGAGTTCGGCCCGTTCTAATTCATTTTTAGAAATTAATATACAAATTTTTGAACAAGCATTTTTAAATTCTAAGATCAGTGGAAACGAATATGTACCAGGTATGCGCCTATGAATTATTTTTGAAAAAAACACGTTTATTGTGAGGAAATGATTACAATTTTATTCTTTAAAGTAATGGCCATCGCTAGCTACACATTTTTCCCATCTCTCAGGCAATTTATGGATGCCTCGCCAAAAAAATGTTTCGTCTTTTGCCTGAAACCAATCATCGATCCATTTTTTGACTTCTGCGTGAGAATTGAAGCGCCGTTCCGTTAATGCGTGGCCCATCGATGCGAACATGTGATAATCCGAAGGCGCCAAGTCTGGTGAGTAAGCCGCATGAGCAAGAGCTTCCCAGTTGTACGATGCAACCAATTGTTTGGTGGCTCTAGTGCGGTGTGGTGGTGCGTTGTCATCGAGGAAAATCACTTTGTGTTGCCTGGCTTCATATTCTGGGCGTTTTTGGCGTATAGCACGGTTCAAATCGGCCAATTGTTGTTGGTAACGTTCACCGTTAACCGTTTCACCAGGTTTTAGAAGGTCATATCAAACACAAAATTAACTGTGTCCGCAAATCGTAATTTGTAGGCACGTAATCCGACATTTTCCGGAGCGTCAAACAATGCGTTGTTGGATGAAACTTGACAAATTGTGAACTGAATATTGTTGACATATGACAGAAGAAGTAAACATGACATTTGGTACGGTTCCGAAGTTTATAAATATTCGGCTATTTACCGCTAGATGTCGTTACCGGTTTCATAGGCGCATACCTAGTAGACTAATAATAGTATAATATTTTTGTTATCTTAACATTTCATTGACTGAAGAGTTCGCTACAATTCGTTTGTTCATATCCACATCAAGTTCTATTCGTCCTCATATTTCTTCCACAGTCACAACCACGAGCCCAACAAACAAACAAACATAATCAACGGCAACGTATACCAACGTATACCAGTTGGCTCCACACCATGTTTGTATACAAACATACAAGAGTACAAACATACATCAGTTCATGCATACATGAGTACACATGCATCTGCATACACACCATATCGCCGAGCAATCAGAGCAACGCTTACTGGCGCCACGCATGACGCAAAAATTTGGTAGACAATTAAACACATCATTGTCTGAAATTTACTACTTAACATCACGTAATAAGCAAAATCCTTATTGACACTTTTGCAGCATATTAATTCGCCTGCTTAACCCACGGGTCCGCCGCATAGGAAAGCTCGGCACGGCACACATTGTGCACGGGGCCGCAGACGGCGCGGAATGGAACGTAGGCATAGGTAAGAGTAAACTCCATCAATGATTAATGTAATTTCACGCGCCACTTAACGGCATCCTTCCAAGGACATATTACTTAATTGGAAGCCTGCAGACGCACGCCATGCCACGCCACCACGCACCGCTCCACCAACCACGCAGCAGCCGACACGCCTGCCAGAAGTCTCATAAGCCGCACAAGCGCCAACGCGCTATTAGGGCAAAGTCCTGGTGCAGCGCTGGCGGAGAGCGCACGCGACTGTGTTGTGTGTGTGTGCCGTTTGCAGAGGGGCGGGGGATGTTGAAAAATTGTCGAGACGATTTGCATGCTTGCGGGTACTTAAAGCGCAAACTGGAAACGACGATTACTTACGAGCACTTCGCCGCACGTTATCCGCGGCGTCGAGCTACCGTCGCCCGTCCGTGGACAGCAGCGGACGGCGGACAGCGCGCGCCACAGGGACACTTGCGTGTTAATTGGATTAATGTGATAATTTGCATGAATGCAGATAATTTTGTTTTAATTAAAAATTTTCCAACTTACACATTTTTCTTTCTATTCCGATTTTTGTTTTTTGACTCATGCACTAAAATGCTCGGACAGGGAGGTTCTGCCCAGAAGTTGTTAACGTCCAGAAGAAGACAGGGCCGGTATGAAAAAAGATGTATGCATACGTTCAGCAGTATCAGCATAATCGATAAAGCAATGTCCCCCATCCTCCATCCGTCTATCGACAGGCTCACTCGCTCTTAAAGCAGTAAAGATATTGGAATGAAATCTGGTGCTGATACTCCTAGTGTTCTAACTAACTGACAGGGTCCTGCCACGGATATTTACGTCTGGAAATAAGTATCGTACACTCACTTCACCCACTTCACTAACTATGTTAGCTCAATTTCGTTTTTACTTTTTCTATATACATACCTATTTTTTTCATTCATGTCCAAACTCTCACGAATAACGTGACATAGCGAGAAGCTGCAAAAACCCAATATCGGTCCCTCCTGACAATTGTGAAGGAATCGATTTTATTGTTGTTGGTTTTATTCAGTTTATAATTATTCATTTGCCGGCCCCGATAGTCCAACGGGTGGTGCACTTGCTTCACATAACAAACGCCCTAGGTTCGATTCCTACCTCGGGCTGGTGAAACACTCGTCACTTCTATCGCTATCCACATGGAGTAGATGAGGATTGAGTTCTTGATTGCGGTCTTGATTGAACAAGTCTTGTCGTAAAACTCAAATCCATCTACTGCTTTATCATAGCTCTTATTGCAACGTTTTCGACTGCAAAATTGTCAAGGAAGGAAAAGTTCAGCACTCTGTCGTACATTGGGTTCGACAGCAATGCATCGTCAGAGACCTGATCTGAAAGGAACGTGGTAGGTGGATGTGCGGAATGTGCAGAACATAAAGGACTGTCAAACTTTTTGTTAACATATTTTAGGATATGGATCCATTAGTTGAACGAGTTAAGAGCTATAAGTCTTACAGTCTCATTTGCTGTCGATCTTCTACTTTTCTACTACTTCTACTTTTCTTTCTACTATACTCGTCTGGGACTCGTTCGGTGAAAGAAGAAAGTATTTTGGGAGTTAACCGTTCGGAAAACTTTCCTACAGCGGGCCCACAGTGTTGCCTTGTTTTGGCAGGCAAAATGTTGACAAAACTTGTTTAGTTACCACTCTATGTGCCGGCCTGCACGAGTACTGTGGCCATTATTGTTACGTCTCTATCCGCTGCTTCAATTTTTCCGCCCATTGGCACTGATGTGATGAAGATAGGAGCCTAAAAATGTACAGCGTTGCTGGAAAGTTCAAGTAATTTGCACTTTAATTGGAGATTAACCTAAATAAAAACAAAATAAATGGCCACACTTAAGCGCAAACACTCACTCGTCCACACACTCATACACAGCCAGCCGGTACGGCCAACCCAGCGGTACTGGCTGCCGACTGTAGTTGTGTGCAATGAACGAAGGTCAGTCCTGCCGTTGCTGGACGGACTTTCTATGCATATGCACAAGTATTATTACACATATTTGCATTATTCGTGCGTTTGTGCTGGCGCACGGCTCACGCTACGACTGAGAAAGCTTCAGTTTCAGTTTCGACTCGACGCCGCTTTTTGAAATTAAATATTAACAAAATGGCCTCATTGTGCAATACGGCACGAATGTGCAAATATGCACTCATCCTTGTGCACACACACTCGCACTCGCACTCGTTCGCTCGGACCGTACAAATCGAGTTTGTACCTATTTGCATGCGCTCGCCGCCCGCATTGCCGCTCCGCGCCGCTGCCAGCGCCTTTTACAGGTTTTACTTAATGAAATGCCCACCGCTATTACCCGCAGTTACGTATTGCTGTTGCTGTTGTTGTTTTTATGCTTTCCATTTCTGCCGCGGCTGCCAGCAGTTTTTATAGCGCTGCCGCTTATATTCTTGGCCGTGCTTTATTTGCGCTTTCGTTTTTATTTTATGCGCCCCGCGCCCTAATATGTGGCAGATACCGCAAATACAGCCAGTCAGTTTTTGCGCTGTTTGCTGATAATCACATTTATGCCGTCGTCGCCTGCTGTCCGTCGCCCATAGCCCATCGCTCGCTGCCACGCACCTCTGGCCTGTGCGACCACCCATTCAGGCTGGCAGCCGGCCTCGAAAATTAAGTTAATGTTTGCTTATGAATAAACAAATAACTGCCTACAGCTGCTGTTTTCGCTATCAGCATATGCAACGCATTCATCTCCCGCCAAGCTCCGCCCACGCGTCCCACCCAGCCCAACTCGGCGGAGCGCTGCACACAACACAGCAGCCCCGCTGGCAGTGGCGCTGCCGTCGATTCGTCCGTCCGCTGCTCGAGTGCCTGGAGGTTGGGCTGCGTGCATAGCCGCAAGGCGCCGCAGAAGGAGGCCGCCGCAGTGAAGGCCGAACGGAATTTTTTGTGCAAAATTGCTTGCATGTGCGGTGGTGTAGATGTAATTAGTTGCGGTTTGCATTAATATTAATTAGTCACTTGATGGAATTGCAGCTTTTGTGACTCACTTCCGCGCCACAAAAGACAAAAATCGCAAATAAGATTTTCATTTCGGTCGCAACTAAATAGTAAGCACCCTACGCACTTCAAAAAGGGCGTGGCAAATGTTCGGTAGAAAACACTACAAATAGAAATTTGGAATTGTAAACTAAATAAACTATTATTTATAATTTTTCTATTACACTAATCAACCCAATTTATACGTACCTATTACTTATTAAAAAAACAATGATTATTTTACGTAAAATTGTTTACTTTTGCAACCGTCAAAATTAATCATTCTTAATCGAGACTGTAAACCTTAGATGACATTTTTCTCTTACGATGTGGATCGTTACCCCTACGATCAACCACAGTTGAATATTAATTTTAGCGTCCCGCTTGATCCTAGACAGATCCTGGATGTCAACCGCACCTAAGCTGCTATACAAATGCTGCTAACTATAGTGTAACTGACTACAAGATCCGTTTCAACGACGAACTGCTGGTTTTATTCAAAGGACATCAAAGATAAAAAAACGCTGGTGAGGCCATACTGAGCGTATGAGTAATACATGCCCGCAAAACGCCATAGCCGCTTATAACGAGAACGCTTAGATTTTAAGTGGTTGGAACAACGAAGGACGATAGCAATAAATTGCGACACTTGAAAGAAAATTGTGAATCAAGCTAAAGCTCATTCCAAGCTATAATGCTACCAGATAATGACGTAAATATAAAATCAAACTTTTGCTTCAAGATGGCTTATACAAAGAACAAACTTTGTGTCATGATCGAAGACTATGCTAAGTTGACATTAGTATTTGGCAGTCATTATCTTTTTAGAGTAACCAGTTAGGCACTTCTACTGTAATTTTATAACATACAATGCAATGAATTTATCAAGTAAATTTATCGAGAAGTATTCATATAATTGGATCACTTCCTTATAAACAAAAATATTGAACAAATGTTTACATGAAACTTATTGAAAATTTTATATACAATGAAGGTACATTTAAGGATATTTATTAAGCGCCTTGAATTCCCATTTGAAAGCCGTTATTAAGTTTACATATATCGACATACATATCAACTTTATTTTTATTAGTACAAAGAATAAGAAAATAAACATAAAAAAGCAAACTAAAATTGTATCCTGTGTTGTTCAGCATTGCAAAACTGCATCAAACTGAGGGAAATAATGTGCGGATCTGCCCCGTCTGCCCATCGAGAACATCCCTTTAAGACAAGACACAATTAACTCCAAACAAACTGCATGCTAGCCTTAAGCCTTCGAGTGTAGGGTATGCGGGAAAAGCAATAATGGAGGCAAACATGCAAATAAAAGGAAACAGGTAAATGGAACACATATGACCACAGTTTAATGAGATACTCTTTGGTTTCATTCCATTAAAAAATCGGATCTTCTAAGTGTCCGACATGCAGCTGTTAAAAAAAAACAGATGGAGTCCTGTAAGCATTCTTTCCAGCCTATCAAAAAACCGATCTCTCCGAACCATTTGTTAGCTCGAAGATAAAATGCAGATTCTTGCTAATGAATAACACTGTGCAAGTCCAAAATTTAGACATGGGGGGGACCTACTGGGTGAGTTTTCCATAGGTATACTGAGTTGAGATCCACCAGCCGTTTGGTAAGATTGGCTCTAGTTTATGAGAAATCCGACTTTGAAGTTTGGTAATTTTCGTCAAGTTTGTCGCTTAAGTCTTCGAACGTTTAAATGCTAATAGGTCCTAAATCGTTCCGAATATCGCTTTACTGTCTTCGGCAAGTTTGTAGATATTTTAACGACCAACAAATTTGCTTAAGACACCAATCCAAAAAAAATGCATTCAAACTGTGTAATTGCGATATGTGCATTTTTTTGCGCAGCGCAACGTGGCGTATGAGTGTCATTTAATTATAACACTCAACGTGTCGTATGACACTCATACGCCACGTTGCGCTGCGCAAAAAAATTCACATATCGCAATTACACAGTTTGAATGTATTTTTTTTTATTGGTGTCTTAAGCAAATTTGTTTGTTGTTAAAATATCTACAAACTTGCCGAAGACAGTAAAGCGATATTCGGAACGATTTAGGACCTTTGTCCTAGAATGATCTTTTTCAGATCATTCTAGGACAAAGAACTCTGATAAGGGTTGCTTCATCACATGGGCCTTACTAGCCTTCGAATAAGTTTGTGCTTAACCAAGCCTTCATTCAAGCCCAAAAGGTTTACTTATTCGCAGACCGCAAGTTGAGCATACAAACCCAGCCAGGCCGATTTCCTGCGGATATAATTTGAAGGGCTTTTCCAGCCGCATTCGTCAACTATGTACTTTGCTATACGCAAGAAATCGATCGTGGCCACTCGTACTCCACGCCACGCCGCCCAACTCACGCGTCATTACACGTTGTGGCCCGGCCTTTGATTTGGCTTTGTATTGAAATGAGTGTGTGTGTGTGTGTGTGGGACTGTGAAAGATGCTTTGGCTCGTTTGCGCATTTGAAATGGCATTAGCTGCATTTGCCAATGGCAAACAAAAAAGACGGCGTGCGGTTTTAAAAGTCGAAAGTAAGTCACACAGTATTGCCACCAGAGACGGCAATGGCGCGAAAGCACGCAGTGTGACAGCCTCAGCTCAACGCAGCTACACACACATGAATAAGAATGCATGTATTGTAC
Source organism: Melieria crassipennis (assembly GCA_963668005.1). Lineage (NCBI taxonomy): Eukaryota > Metazoa > Arthropoda > Insecta > Diptera > Ulidiidae > Melieria > Melieria crassipennis. The sequence goes on along the minus strand of OY764963.1, from coordinate 29,213,415 downwards.
GTGTGTATGTGTGTGCTTCCGCATTCGCAAAGCACAAAAGTTGCTTTCGGCATTTTTCTCGGCTAAGGCAAAGTAAAATAAAAGTAAAGTAAAAAAAAATAAAAAGCCAAATAAAAAAGCCAACAAAGGAAAGCGTCGTAAAAAAATCGAGAAACCTAAAAGGGAAATTTCTGCTGCTGCTACCAGTTCTCCTGCCGCGCTGGCTGCGCTCCGTCTGCCACTTTATGCATGCAACTCCTATTACTCGTTTACTGCTCCAGTCGTCGCTCCGTTGCAATTTTAGTGCCGCCACCGCCAGCGCCGCCGAACGGTGACCCAACTCGCCGTCTGCTGCGGCTGTGGCACTCCATTGTCCTAATGCATATCCTCGCCGAGTTTTCCTTTTGCCTTCGACGTGTTCTTTTTTATTCCGATTTTGCTGTTGTTGCTGTTAGTGCACGTACAAGTTGGCCGCTGTTGTGTGTTTCGTATTTTGTATTTTTCAGCTTTTGTTTAAAATATTTTCGTTGCATCATATGTCGGCGCGAGCTCTGCGCGCCGTGCAGCAACGAACGTGCGCGACTTAACTATTTCGGAATTTATGACCATTTGGGATTTAGCGGGCTTTCGTTGATATGTTTAGCATATTTCTTGCGTTGTGCCGCGCGCCGCTGCTGTGGAAATCTCGGTTTTAAGTGTGAAAAACAAAAAGGATTTATTGCAATTTTATACACAAACGTGCTGGGAATATTTCTTCGGCCCTCCTGGCGGCAATGTGTGCGACCGGCACTACAAATTGCTGAGATTGCGTGCATTCGCGCTGAATTCGCGTGCGAGTGCGAGTGTGACGCGGACGACGCTGCATCCTACCGAACGTAAGTATCGCTGACTACATTTCACGGCATTCCACTTAAGCCATAGCTGCGAATAAAATTGGTGAAGAAAAAGTGGGCGGGAATCCTTTGGAGAATTTTGAACGAATGTGATTGCGTTTCTTGCAATGTTTTTCACCAAGCCGGCAAGATGGAAACAATTGATCAGATATAGGTGCGGCGTCAATATGTGTCTTGGACGACATTGTCATGCGAGTCGTGGGGGTGGAGGGGATCATTTGGCATCAGGAGTTGTACATTTTTACTCGCCCTTGACAGTTGTTGATGGGTCAGAAATATTGAAATTGTACTCCGAAGAACAGGCAAACATTTTTCACATTAAAAAATCCTTCCCTCCAGATCTTCAAGACGGCAGACCATACTCTATACAAAGTCGTATTCGTCTATATACATAAAATTGTTCAACTCAAATGACTGACCAAACCATTGAAGCAGAAGTATTTTTATTTCTTGTTTGGAAATGAATAGAGAAGAGAACCAGAGATCTTGTTAAGTTCGGAAATCGTTCTCACAAAAGGGGCATTCAGGGGCAGTCGTAGTGACGGGCACCCGAGAAGGAACATTTAAATTAATTTGACTCACAAGGTAAGGACAATCAACAGAACCACTAATAACATCATGGACGAATAACAGAGAGAGGATAGTTCTTCTACTCTCAAGCGATTTAAGGTTTATGAAAAAGCAACGCGATAAGTACGGGAGAATGGGTTTGGAAAACTTTAGAGAGCGAAGGTCAAAATTCGAGAAGTATTTTTGAATTCTTTCAATACGATTACAATGAGAAGAATAATATGGACTCCAGACAAAAGACGCATACTCTAGACGAGATCTAACAAAGGAAGTGTATATATATATAGGAGCTTGAGCGTGTAGGGATCAGAAAATGCAAAACTATTACGACGGACACATGCTAGCATAGAGTAGGATTTTGAGATAATGAAGTTCACATGACTAAGAAACGACAGCTGGGAGTCAAAGATTACGCCAAGGTCTGTGAGTTCGGTCAGCTTCTTGTGAGGCGTACAAGCAATATGATATGAGGACTGGATAAAGGCTGACGGTTTACTGAAGGTCATAAAAAAGCACTTTTTTAGGTTTAAAGAGAGCTGGTTTCTAGTGCACCACAAGTTGACGTTGTCCAATTCAGACTGTAGATCGTCAGCATCGCAAGGACTGCGAACAGTAGTGCAGTAGTGTAATTTCTTAAAGTAAGTTGAAGTTATTTGATTGAAAGTTATGAAATTCAAACGTACAACTGATCGTATAGCATAACGATATATGTATAATCAGACAGAAGGGTGACAAAAATAACTATAATATTTGAAAGACTTTCACACGGAATTCGAAATCCGCTTCGACTGACTTTTTTCAATGTACAAGCAAAAAAACGAAAGCAAACAACCGATGGGAGTATTAGAGGCGCACAATTCGCTTCCTTTGGGCAGCATCGAAATCTTTCGGGAAAAATTTCAAACTTAACTTTGAAGTACTGAGTGTTTGAAGTACTGAGAGTCTGTACTGTTCAAAATCGATTGCCAATTCTTTCGGGAAATGAGAATCAGTATTCACAGATTCAGAATCGATATTTTCAAAAATCGAATACTACCAATTTTTTTGAGAATTGAGTACTTAGTACTTTTGGCATCGATTATCCCCAACACTAATTAAAAGTGAAATACTTATCTCTCTCTGTTTATATACAAAAATTAATGAAATTCGTTGAACCTTAAATATTTACAAACATTTAACTTGACACTGTTTGACTTAACTTTGATTAAAACTCGAGATTTCGAAGTCCTAATAGTCTTCCTGCGTTAAGGACAATCATGTTTGGATTTTATATATATGAACGTTGTCATTATGAATACTTTCTGTTAGATGTATTGCAAGGTTGATCTACTGAGAGTCCTTTTGTTTCTGACTGGATGGCCATGATTTACAAATGTGTCACAGCCTTTTATCCAAAAGCCGTCAACAGTCTCCAATATTGCTGAGGCAAATGAATTACGGCAAGACAAGGATCCTTTTTCTATTAAGGCAAAGGGAATTGTTCGCAAATAAGAACAAAATTTCGCTCCCCTGCGCCGAATTACCCAATTTATCCGCACAACGCGAGTGCGTGATGACAATTGAATCAATGTGAAAAGTTCTACATGTGGAACGTAGCCCGAAAAGTCAATTGAAAGTCTGCATTGCATTTGCCGCAGCGACCGATCTCGGCCCGTTCCACTTTAAGATTTACATATTGCACAGAGCGGCGTGCACCGCCTTCCCCCGACGCCTCCATCGCAGCTCCAAATGCTCGCACCACGAATGCGGACAGTTTCTGTTGCCTGCAGCAACTCACATTCATAAAATTTCTAATTTAAATTTTAATGTTCTATTAACAGCGAACAATATTGTCATGAAGCAGCGCCCGACCCTTTGTGAGCCGCCGCCCCACACAAAGAGCAAAAGTGCAAAACAACGGCAAAACGAGTTAAAAGCAGTTCGCTATGCGCCGAGCTCCCGCACCCGCTCGACACTCCGCATTATTTTTCTGACGCAACTTCCGCCGCTCCGCTCGCCCGCCTCAACATACGCGTTCAACAAGCGCCCCCTCCGCCGCTGCTGGCACCACTCAGGATTGCGTGTGTTACGGTCGGCGTCGGCATTGGAGCTGCTCTCGGCGCTGGTGTCGATGACGGTGTCGACCCTGTGCGGGTCCGGGTGCCAGTGAATCGGTGCCGGTGTCGGTGTGTGCTCACTTTGCATATCTGCCGTCTACGCTTGAAATGTAAATGAGATTTTTATCATTCACACGACAAACGCAGAGATAATTTTTTATGTGAACGCCGGTGCGGATGAAAAATTCGCACACGGCGGTAATGGGGAAGCGGGGTGTAGCCGCGCTTGCAAGACAGCACCACAGCTGAATTGTTGTATGCGGCCTGTGCGTGTGTGTGTGTGCATACGAAAAGTCACTCTTTTCACTCGAACTATACTTTGCTGTACTATATTTAGTAGAGCCATAGACGCGGCGGATGTTGGGGGAGCGCGTCTGCGTGTCGGTGTGGCTGGCAGCATACCCAGTCACATGGGCTCGCGACCGCGTGAGAGCGGCCGCTTCCGCTTTAATTAAATTCAGCATTAAATCCAATGACATATCTGAAAATTTGGGGCTCGTCCCAATGTAATTGTGCGATTCTTTAGACAAAACAATTGCTGCGAATGGAGTGAAAGCAATCATTTTTGAATCAAATGTTTCCCATGAACTGGAACAACAAATATAGGAGACACCAAGATCTGGCTCTTGTTTTTCAAAAATGCCGATAGACTTTCACCATTTCTATTCAAAATGCTTTTACCCACCGCCCAGTGACATTCTTCTATTTACAAAAATTCCATCATTGAGCTGCATGCTACAAGCTGATGGGTCTTAAGACCCCACGGTCTAGACTTCTTTGGGAGTTTCGACGCTGATTCGACAGTGTAGGCTTAAACAGCGCAACCTTGATTTGTATGAAATTAAATTCATTCAAGTTATAACAATCACATCAGTTTCGCAATAAGATTCATTCAGCTGGTATCAACTGAGCCAAATAACTGTCCTAATATTGTCGCAGTCTATCAGAAACAATTAACAGGACCATGTTTTTTAACTTCTGGTTTATAAAGACATTCCTTTAAATAAACATAATTAAATACATTTTAAAAAAATACCAAAAAAATTAAAATTATTTACTTGGGTGTATTTGTATTTTTACATATGTAAATATTTGACTTTTGTGTGGAGAAAAATTGAGTGTGCCAGATTGATCATAATATCTGACCTTTGGCATTATAAAAAAAAGATTGTCCATCGTAAATGTATCTACATAATAATGGTCAATACTTTTTAGCTAATTTTCTATATACTCACGCAGGACACCCTCCTATCGCACCCATTTCGAAGCATTGATGCGCAACATGCAGTACAAAAACAGAGCATTAAAGAGTTGCGTTAATAGCGCCGAAAGTAGCGCACCCAAGGGGAACATGGAAAATCGCGCATCCTGAAAATCCAACCACATGCTAAGCGAGGTATCCAACCATTTGGCATTTTCACATCCACTTAGCATCAGCTGAATGCAATGATGGCACACACAAAATAGCAGCAACTTATACCAAACGTTCAGTGGCTGCAGCACATCACAGCTTAATATGGGCTAATCAGCTACCCAATCGGCACATCAACCGATTAACCTAATCAGCATAAAACAGTTAAGCCTTGTCGCGGCCTTATGTTTCCTAGAGGAGTAAATAAAAGACAAACCCTTCCAAATCGATGTCTTCTTCCACAATCATTTCCCTTAAGAATTATAGTGTATCTATAAATTATAGAGAAGGTATATAGTAATAGTAATAGAATTTTAAAAGCAAATATTTAAACAAATCAGCAGAATGTGTGTCGATTAACGCTATAAAAATAAAATAAACTTTAATAATTACGTGCAAAAAAGTTAATAAAAGTTAAGTTTGAATTCAACATAGTATTGTAATAGTTTCTTATACATTTCTATAACCACTGAAAATGCAAATTTGTATTTATCTTTCTCACAAATAAAGACAATATTGATTTTAGTTGGAGGACACGCACAACATTTTATTGTTATTAACAAAACATACGCTTTCAAAATACAAATAATGGAAAATTTGCTAGCTGTCAATTAAAAACAGAAAAATTCATAAACGTTCCCTTAAATAAGGAAAATAGGATTTTGCACAACGTTTGCAGGGTCTGTGTAGAAAAAAGGACATCGGACATCTAATAAAAATACCATAGGTTGACATTAGATTAGCTGTTGAAGACTTTGTCGTAATTGTTTTGAGACACATCGGTTTTTTGCTTGAACGTTCATTTTTAGCTGGACACGCAAGAATAATCTTGAGTCAATACCATTATTCCTGCGAATTCAGGTCATCCCGAAGAAGCATCGAAATTTATAAATATGAAGGAACGTAAATACATAACATAAATATTCAAGGGTCTTGACTCGAGCCGCTCATTACGTTCGCGGGCACACACCGCCGATACTCGAAACACCATTAAGCGGCGAGGACATTAATCCTTATCACAAAGTCGAAAGAGCTGGATACACATTGTTTGCAATACAGATTTATTGCCGTACATACTTTCACGCCCACATGCAAACACACACACAGATACAAAATGCAAAATTGGCAGCAAGAATTTATCGCTTATGAAAATCGGTTGGGCTGAAACAAAAGTACGCAGTGTAGTAATTGTTGTTACTGAACAGTGCTTACGTACTTACATATATTTTGATAAGGGTAAATACGAAACAAGAAACAAAAGAGCCGCAAAAACACTAATGCTCAATTGCCGCTCCTTTAGCATTGTAGTCGCTGGAGTTCTGTGGTGGCCCAAAATCGAAAACATGCGAGGAAGCAATACTTTGGCAAAAACTTTTGCTACCCACAGCGGTACGGCCGACTGTTTGCTGCCGCTACTGCGGCTCCTAAATACTTAAATGTGCCACACATGCGTGTGTGCAGGTGCGAATCTACGTCTGTATGTATGTAAATAAGAAACTGGATTTGCACGCAGCAGCAGCCTCGGCCCACTCCCCGAATCCCACTTTTGAGAATTGCAATATATGACCGCTTAAGCCCTGTTCAGAATGTGCTTGTGTGTGTTTGTGTGTGTGTGTGTGTGTATGTACGTGTGAGTACGCGTGCTAGCTGCACTTAATACTGAAATAAATCTTCCTGAATTCGCAATTGAAGCTGCTCTTTGCAGCTCATTCTCGTTTTGCAGCTACTTTATGGATTAAATTCCTTGCTCGGTCTGCACGCACACAGGCACCCACACAGCACACATAAAACAGCGATGCAAACAAACCGAGCCAAGTGGCACTACGCTGCCGCTGCCATCGTCGAAGTAAAATGTTGTCGTAAATTAAATGTTTGAATTTTGGGTGGCACTGCCAAAGCTCCGAGGGACGTTAAACTGTCAGCGACATTTTTTACAGCGGATTATGATTGTGCGTAAGCACAAGGAGTGCGAAAATCTGGATTTGTTGCTGCTTGGAAATGATGCCGATCCGCAATCTATGTCACAAACTGCTGGCTCTGCGCCGCCGCGTTTAATTAAACACGCAGAAGCGCAGCAATCAGCTTAAAGCGGCTTACGTGCGCCCCATAAGTGCGATTCGGCTCTGCTGTGTGATTCCTGGCGTTATTTCGCCGGGCCTTATTTCGCCTGCCCTACGTAGTGAATGTGAATTATGTTCACTCGGGCAGAAGGCAAGCTCAGCGATTTCTATTGTCAGATAACAGTGTCGGAGGCAGCATTGTTGTACGGCAAATTGTTGATTTTTCAGCTCAAAATATTTGAGGATATATTTGACATAGCTAACATCCATGCGAAGTACACTCTAAGAAATTAACTTTGAGCGTAAATGAAACCGTAGGAAAATGAAATAGCTTTTGGGCCTGGATGCGATACTATCACCTCAACTAGATCTCCGTGGGTATATAAAGTAGAGTTTTCATGATAATAACGAATGCATTGACTTAAATCTTCTCTTTGCATTTTACATATAACATGAAAGGTATTTCAATCGGTTTCGACTGACTTTTGTAATACCCAGCACTTAGATCAACCAAAAGTTAGTTAAGATAACAATGACAGAAAACTTGAAGGTTCTACTGCGGGTTTAATTGCCATTAATTGATTATATGTAAGTGCGTCAGAGATCTGGTCTGAACACACACGAGAACGTATATGTATTTGCCTATTTGACTTTAACTTTAAATTTATTAGGAACACTGCTTCTATTTATTATTTATCAATTTTTGTTTCTTGTTCTAAACTAAAAGAATGAAGTATCATTTAGTCGTAATACGTAATAAATTAAACGTTTCTTTCTGTTTTTTTGTGCAGCTGTGTTTTCCATGTGCAACGTAAAAGATGCTGTGAACTTACAACTAAGCAGTTATGTAAAATTAATATCAAAATAATAAAACGAAATCAAATCAGCAACAAAAACTCTATACGTAAAATCTCATCAAATCCAACAAAAATTAATAAAAATTTGGCAGTTTTAAACAGTGAAGACGTGTGGTTGTTGTTGTTATTTATGGATAATAAAAGATAGTTACACATTCAGCTGACTTACGGATTAGAAACTACTCGATGCTTTCAGAAGAACAAAAGAACTCTTTTATTAATGATAAATTTGTCACAGATTGTGAATGTCGCCAATACGTGTGCAATATTCTTCAAGAATGCCATAAACATCGACAGTTCGACCTGTGACGTCACAGGCACAGAACGTGTAAAATAAGTAATTTGAAATTGCGCGCGCACAAATTGCGACAATCACTTAACTGAATGACTGGGCGGTTTGCGAATAAATGGCGCACCGTTTGTTGTGATTTCGGCAACAAGCGAAAGCGAAACATTGGGGGTATTCTCGATGTCTTGCATAGCCCTGACATCGTGCACGAAATGCATAATTGACATGGCCATGCATTTCGAGCAACGACACAACAACAAAATACAAGCAAAAACAGTTTGCATTTTTTGCATGTCATGCTACGCAAAAACCCTTGTTTTGTGTGCGACAGCCATTTCATTTTCTTCGTGTGCGCAAGCGTATTTTCTTTATATTTGGTTTTATTTCAACCTTTTTATATATGTAATTTGCATATATGTCTTGCTTGCAGGTAGAAATGGATCAACCGAAAACCAAATCAAAAAGAAATGGAGAAAGTTTGCGGCATTTTTGCAATATTTGCAATATGTGCTTTTTTGTGCGTTCTCGATGTGTAGCATTTTCCAGTCTTGCACGGTTGCATTTTTACGAATTCTTCCTCCGTGCAAGACATCGAGAATACCCCTATTATGAGTGTGTGGTGAAATGGCAAAAGTGCGATTAAAGGCACTTCATATAAAATCAAATTAAAGTCAAATTAAAAGCGAATGCTAAGTAATCGCATTAAATGCTCACTTTTGGCACATCACCAAAACGAGGGCGGAAGATGGGGTGGGCGGGCATACCGCTTGAGTGCTTCAGTACTGCCACCAAACGCACAGCCACGCACACATGCGCACCTGTCACACTTACACGCACCCAAACGCACACACATTTGCTGCCGGATGGCAAATAGCAAAACAACTACAGGAATGACGACAAAGTTGCCAACATGAATTTCAACAGCGCGCAGGCGGAGTGGCAGGAATTGTCGTAGCTGTGTGCCTACTCACACGTGCGGCCAGACGTGCAGGCAGTGCGCAGTGCGTAGTGCGGCAGGCGAGGTGGCATTGCTACGACGCCCACCACCCAGGACGAGCACCGCCACGCATGCAATAAAAAGGACACAACCGGCAGTATAATAATTGACAATGACAGCGGGGAAAATACGCAAAAATACATTAGGGCATAGGGCGAGCAAAAAACGAAGCGACGGCGAAAAAATGGAAATTTCAAATGGCAGGACACACGGCGACGCCAGCAGTTGCGTGCGCCAGTAGTGGTGGCCATAGTGTGTTGCTGTGCAGAAACACTCTCACTTGCTGCTGCTTGAGCGCTATGTGAGCACTAGATACGATGCGCCGAGTAGAAAAAGCGCGCACTCAAACACACCAGCGCGAACCGCCGCACATGTTTGCCGCTGCACACAGAACTTTAGTGAAGTGGGGCGACGGCAAAGTGCTGAGCAACGTTTTCTTTTTTCGCTACCCACTGAGGAGCTTTGCGAGGACGACAGGCGGCGACGAGGGACGAGAAGAACTCGTCCTTGAGCACGAACACACTTCGCGCACTTGGAAGACGCACGGAATTGTTTGAGAGGCGGACGGGTCGAGTCATGCCGAAAGTGACGAGCAGCGAAGTAGTGAAGTTAAGTGGTGTGAAGCGAATCCTTAATCGCTTAAAGCATTCAAATTCCAGATTGAATATCAGCGACAGCAACGGCATACGGCGAGTGCTGCGAAAGTGCACGCCCGAGACAGCTGCTGGCACGCAGCGTACAGTGTGACACGGCGGCGCGCGGAGATTGACTTCCCATTCAACAGTGAAATTCATATGGAAAGCGCTTGGCATATGACGGCAGCCGATAAGAGGGCACGCAGAGGCTCAAGAAGCGGCTGGGCTGCGGCAACGTATGACATCGGCAGCGGATTTATGTTGCCTTTCCGGCTGCCTTTATTCCGCGCTAACCGGGCGATAGCTTGTTGAACAACTCAAACAAGGATAAGAACCGAAAAAATAAAAATAGACAACTGGAGTGAAGCGAAGCGAAAAGTAGCGATTAACGTTGCCGGGAATTAAAGTTCATGTTAGCAACTTTGTCGACATGTTTGCTGTGGGTTGGCAGCGGTTTGGGGCTGATGGGCTGACAAGCCAGACAATGAAGTGTGTCGAGACAATCGATTGACCCATTGGCCGCTCCAAAATGTAAACATACTCAACATACGAGTAACATATGTCGCTTTGAGTAACGAGCGCTTGAAGCCAATCTAAAAATAACATCATCACAATTTGCGGCGGAAAGTCATTTAATGCAAGTCTCGCGTAAAGGAAAACAAATTTGATTTGACATGTTTCGATGAACCAAAGCTATTTAAAATATTTATTTTTATTTGTATTCTTTTATTATGTGAAAGATAAATAAAATAAAATATAAAATATATTTATTAAAAACTGTTCATTCGAAATTATCAAAACAGGATTTAACATACCATATACAAAATTTCTAATACCTTTTTATCAGCACATAATAGTCACAGTGAAATTGGTTTGGTAAAAGCAATAATTTTTGTATTAAATGTGTATTTTGATCTGCGTGAGTTACGTTTTACAGATTAAATATAAGAAATATAAATTTGAATACAATTGCACATTACAATTCATTCGATTCGTTCAACAATTTCTATTCGGTTCTGTTTCCTGATTTCGCATTGTATCTGATTTTGGTCACGATTTCATACTCAAAATAAATTAAACAAAATTCTATTTTCGCATGCTTTCGTTTTACAAAGCAAGCGATTTCGCATCACTCGCTCGACTTTTAATGCTAATGCAATAAATCGTCATTAAATTAAATTAAAACATTCCCATTGTAGGTGGGCGACATTTTTCATGAATGCTTTTGATAATTGTATCGCATATAAAAAGCGCCTGCAGCACTCATACATACATACATCACATTGTTCTCAAACAAATAAACAGTCGCGGGCGGAACAATGACTATAAGAAGACAGTGGTGACTAATAAAAATTGCCACCATACAACATTTTTATGTTATTATTCTTTATTATTGACTATTGATTATTCTTATTAATAAAAGTTATTGATTATTTTATGCAACTGCGCCAAGGACTAACTTTAAAGGGAGGAATCCCAACAAAAGAATGAATTTTAAACCTTTGAGGGAACATTTGTTGTCAACATTGGTAAATGCATGCTCGGCAGTATTTTGTCAAAATGATTGAAGGCAGTAATTTTTACAGACCATTACAAAATTAATCTCAATTAAGCGACGATGTATGTTATTCTACCTGTGCGGCGGCATTTGGTCTGAACGCTCAATTCTTGTCTTGTTTTGAGTAATCATTGATCCGATAATCCAAGATTATCCTGCGTCATGTCAAGAATCAGAACATCAATTTGATAGGTTTTATAACCGATGCAATATGTGGTGCAAGTAGGCTTAAAAGAGGCATTGGTTTGGTAATGCTAAAAGTTACATAATGAATACACTTTTAAAAGCCCCAAAGGTCGTGCCATCCATTTATAACCCCTTCGGTATTTTGTTGCCATATGACAACATGCAGCTTTGTGGGGTCCTGAGCGCCCTATGGGGCTAGAAAACGAAAATATGTTTGTTCTTTAGAATAGTTTAAAGTCTTGAAAGTAAAACTTAATGTTTAACCTTAAAATAGAGAAATTCTTGTAAAGCTATCTTTTCATGTGGCAATTTTTTTAAAAAATTACTTTAAATTCCTTTTTTACCACTAAATGAAGCTCGTTTTTAACTTATTATGGATAAAATGACTGAAGAAACATTTGATTCTTACTTGTAAGTCAAAACTTGTATGCTTAAGTGAGTATTACCACTACACCGATTTTTTTCAATATTACTTGTTGCCATATGGCAACCATTTTTTTTTAGGGTCATAAAATGTATCTCTCAGTGCAAGCATAACTCATTTGTTTGTTAAAAAGGGCAATATTTCGTATGGCCTAAATATATAAAGGAAAACAATTAGGAAATCGAGAAAATATTTATAAATTACGAAAGCTCAGATTTATTCGATTTGGAGAACTTAGAAGCCGCTTAATGCTTTTGAAAAAATTGTACGTGCACGATAGAAGAATTTTCTCGACAAGATCAATATGAAATTTTTAAATAACTTTAAGTTTATATATTCATATTTATATTTATTTATTTTAATTGATGCTTTTAATTACAAAATGTAGAAGAAAATAAACTTGAACCAATTAGAACTCACCGACAAATTTTTTAGACTATGCTTTTTATATTATTACCGCTGAATATTCTTATCCAACGCATTTTGTTTGCAATTTAATGTTTTCATCAAATGGATTTCATGGAAGTCCGTGTTAACCTACCTTACGCCGAATGTGGCTACACAAATGTGCATCCTTTAAAAGTAGCACATTTTTATAACCAATAGCAACTTAAATTTTGATAAAAAGATATAGGTTTTAAAGCAATTTCTTACTTTTAGGGAACCTTTTATACATTCCAACCATTTCATATGCATCAAAAATTCAACCAATAAGAGAGCGAGAGCGCAAATCCAACGCTGAAATTGTCTGATTATAAATAAGTAATAAGCTTTTTTTCGGGCCATTAACCATGATCGGAATACTAATTCTGTGAAGACTCCACTTCTGAAACAAATTTAGATGTGCCAAAACACCGCAAACACACACACAATTAACATACAATGCAAATTTCCATTTATCTCCGCCCTCCCTCGTTCACGTTGCACAAAGCAATCAAAGTATTGATTAATGAATTTATTTGTTTGAATTGTTCCATTTTTCAGGCATCATCCGCGCCGCCGTCAGTCGCTCAACTTGCCAATCGGCTTGATGAGGGCCGCGCGCGCTCACTTAGCTCGGCGCCTAATAAATTATTCATTTGACAGTTTGCGCTAATTTACTGTGCTCTTATTAACTTTTCTACTTTTAAATGAAGGCATAAATGAGAATTGACAAGACGAATGCATAAATTATGCGATCGCCCGTGCGCCCCGCCCCACCCCACGCCCGGCGCCACTCCGGAGACCAGCCATGGCGGCCGTGGCGGCGCGGCGCTCGGCCCACGCTGTGCAGTGCATATCGAATTTGAGTGATTTCTTCCAACGAGTTTCGTTGTTAAGCAGCATTTCGGCTTTTATTACATTCTTGCATGATTTCTTTGGGGAGTCACATGTCAAGGCTGTCAGTTGCGATGCTGGCGAGCGCGTCCCTGCGCGCTGCGACAGATACTAGACGCGACAACAATGAAACGCTCGCTCGCTGTGCCAAAAATGAATCGAGCACGAACGGAACGAGACGGTGAGCGCCTTTATTAATAATTGATATCGATTGTACTGCCGTCACGGCAAGATATGGATTGAGTTCAATTTGCATTACAACATAAATACGCTTTACGCTTTAAAGCGTTCTAATTTATAATGCAAGCGCGTCAATTCGAATTGCCAACATCGTGATCGCTTAATGCTCCGTGCGTCAGCTTGAACATTCAACATTTTCGCGGAAAGTGCTTGCTGCGGAAACCTCGACTGTTTGAGGCTGCACCAGTTGGTGGAAACTATGCGCTGCAACTGCCAAAGTCGAGAGCTTTCAGTTTTTCCTGCTGCTCGTTCCTCCCTCTTTCTGATGCTTGGGCTCGTTCTTGTTCTTGTTCTTGTCGTGTCTGTTGCGCGCACTGCTGGAGTGTTCGTGAAAAGAAATTCGGCCTTTATTTACGACAATCAAAAAGTTGTACGTTCAGCTCTGACATTTGGCACAAAATAAAATAAATAAAGCCGTTACAAGGAGCGAAAGTGAGCAAAGCAAGATGCACAGCATTTCTGAAAGTATTCCCAAGCGGGAAATGAAAGCAAAAGTTACGGGAATGCACAAAGCACGTAAAAAATATTTACGTGACTCCGGCTCGTTGTTATTTCGCTGGCAGTATAAACTACAATACAATTATTTGGTTATCGCCGCGCGGGAGGGGCAGCAGCAGACGGCGGAGTTGGATAGTTGAAATAGCTGAAGTTCTGCTCCATACACTTTACGATTTAGAACAGAAGAGCTTTCAAGCTTGAAATCGTTGCTCGAATATTTTCACAACCAAAATGCATGTTTTGCGCACTTTGCTAAAGACCAAAATTGGCAAATGGTGGCGTGCAACAAACAATAATAAAAAACTACTACTACAGCAAAACTAGCTGGTCCTACATAACTTGGGTGTGATTCAGAGCGATGTATTAGAGGAGGTAAGCCATTCTTAAGATTATTGTTAAATTAAGAGGCCGAAAATAATGATTACATTGTACAACAGGAACAAAACTCGATAGGAATCTCGAGTGCTACATTTATTTCCGAAATCGCTGATATAGAAATGTAATCAGTTTTCAGCTCAAGATCAAGACAAATTAAATAAAAACACTTAATTTTGAAACAATTTTTATTAATTTATTTGAAATAAATTAAATTCATTCAATTAATTTCAAAAATGTCCGATAGAGAGTGGACCAAAGGGCTCGATAATTACTGCAGTCGATTTTGTTTCGCTATTAAGTCTCAATGTCTGAATCACTGAGTCGGATGAATGCAGGAAATGCAAAGAAAATGGTGCCAAGGAAACCCTGGAGCACTACTTTGCTCCTACCCGGCCATCTCAAGACTACGCTTTACTTACTTCGGGGCCTCATTCTTCTCTGGGTTGGGAGAGGTCCCCAAGCACGACATTAAATCGCTGCTGAACTTCGCTAGGAACACCCGCATTATCACTCCTACGACGATCCGCAACACTAAGGAGCTCCAAAACTGGTATCGGCCCAATAGAGTCTAAGCTAACCTAACCTAAGTTTCAATGTCCTTGCAAGTTATCCTTTTAACCCATTAATGCCCACAGTTACATATACGTAACGGCAGCAACGATGATTTCAAATGTTATTTACAGGTTGCATGTACATGCTTATTCATGTTTATGCATCATATGACATTGAAAATAGTTTAGCGAATGCTGTAAAATTCAAATTAGGTCAGTAGCTCTTTTGTTTTCGTCGCGAGCACAAGTTTTATAAAGAGGTAAATTTGAAATTAGTGAAAATAGCGATATGGCGACACGTAAACGGTAAGAAAAATTTATAACAATTTAGTGAAAGTATTTTGTGAAAAAATTTTTGTGAAAAGTGATTATTAAATACCTACAGTTTTATTAAAAAATGTTAAAATAAACTTTTAGGGCCCGTGGGCTTTTCTGAGCAGCCTGCAATTGCACGGTTACGTATATGTAACTGTGGGCCATTCTCAATACTTTTGTGTTTTTTGTGTAAGTTACACATACGTAACAGTGGGCCATTCTCAGTACATTTTTCACGTAAGTATAAATATAAATGTAAGATTTTTGTATGCTTAGATACGGATATTTGACACTGGATGAGGCCACTATGTATTTGCAAGAGCTTGCAAGTGATGAAGAAGAAGATAGTACAGTGGAAAAGTTGACTATTGAGCCGCCTAGTGGCCATATTTTGGAATCTGAAGAGGATTCTGGGGAAGAAGATGGCGGTGGAGTGACAACAAATTTGCCGAGAACACAATTAATGCAACCGTGTGAGGTTATTTTGCGGCAATTGACAACAAATGAGGTTGAAATGGACGACGACGAAAGCATCGTACTACAGCAAGCTCTTGAAGACGTTATAAATAATTCCTTCGCAAACTTAAATACAGATCTTATAGTCACCAAGTACTACACCATCAACGTCTTTTGGTTCGCCATCTTGCGGAGGAGCCATTTCACTGCCTATGGTTCATAAACCTTCAGAAGAAGAGCCATTGGAGCTTAGTGATGAGCTTTCGTCGGTTACAACTGCAATATGTACACCAACTGTCAACATTCTAATTAAAAAAACACCGTTAAAGGCACCTCGTGCTCAACGTGCAAAAACTATTCATGCTCAACATGCTACAACTTCTCGTGCTTGTATTACATTTGATCACCAAAATTCTGCATCAAGGACGTCAGAAAAACCATTGGCAAAACGTACAAAACGTATGAATGGAAAGTGTACCAAAGCCAAACGTACCTACAAACCTTCTAAACCTGCTATTCAGTGGTTGGAAGATGATGACATTAGGGATCAGGAAATTTTCCCAGAGCCGAACTATTCTGATTGTAGTAATTTACATCCTCATCAGCAGTTCGAGAAATTCTTCGACGACGAACTGATTCAGTTGTTGTGCGATGAAAGTAATAGCTATGCTGCTACAAACCCAAACATAACTGTTGAAGAGATGCGAGTTTTTATTGGAATCCTGATAGTCACTGGCTATTCGTTTGTACCATCGAAAAGGGGTTACTGGTCGACCCAAACAGATCTACATAATACGATGGTTTGCGATGCAATGAGACGAAATAAATTTGATGTGATTTTCCGCAGCATACATTTTATAGATAATGCAAAACAGCAAGCAAACGACAAAATTTGGAAGTTACGACCATATACCGACGCATTGAAGAAGCGTTTTGCGAAGCACTTTCACCCAGAAAAATTTCTATCATGCGATGAATCGATGTTTGAGTACTTCGGACGACATGGATGCAAACAATTTATAAAAGGCAAGCCACTTCGGTTTGGCTATAAAATCTGGAGCCTGAATACTCCTTCAGGATATCTAATTAACTTTGAAATGTATCAAGGATAAAACCGTCGTCTGAATACAAGCTATTTTTCCAAATATGGCAAAAACATAACTCCATTGTTTTGCATGTTAGATGAGTTTGATGAAAGCATCAAAGACTTGGAGTTTTCCATTTACTTCGACAACCTTTTTACATCACCAGCTGCCTTATTTGGGTTAAGGCAGCGTGGCTATCATGGCACTGGAACCATCCGAGAAAATATGATTCCAAAAACATGCCCATTGCATTCAAAAGATGAACTGAAGAAAAAAGAACGTGGTTATATTGAAAGTATTAAAATGGAGCCAACCGGAATAAAAATATGTAAATGGGTTGACAATGCGGTGGTTACTGTGGCTTCTACTTTACATGGAAAACTTCCAATCACTAAAATTGGAAGATATTCCCGAGTAGAACGTAAAAAAAATCATGGTACCATTACCAAATTCGGTACTGCAATATAATCGGCATATGGGGGGAACCGACAGAATGGACCAAAATGTAAACGCATACAGGATTGGCGCTCGTGGCAAGAAGTGGTGGTTTTCCATTTTTTCATGGCTCATTGACGTGTCGATGCAAAATGCGTGGATCTTGCATCGTAAAGGAGGAAGCAGTATGACGCAACTTGATTTCCGCAGAGCCATTGCCAGACGCTATTGCACAACTCTTGGCACAATAAGACCACCTCAGAGCTTTCGTCGTACAACTGCGGCTGAGCCCGACTTCTCAAGCCGCTATGACTGCATAGGGCATTTTATTGTAGAAACAATAGATAAAAAGAGGCGCCGCTGTGCTGGAATGAACTGCAAATCGCATCCCACTTCTATGTGCAAAAAGTGTAATGTTGGTTTGTGCATCAAATGCTTCGAAAAGTAACATTATGCTACAAATCCATAATTTATTGTATCAACCACATATGTATTTCATTCACTTTTACCTTCACAATTCAATGTACATATACAAAGTTTTCATGTATTTTTAAGTACTAAGCTGTAAAAAAACGGCAGCCGCCGTGGCTCAGTTGGTTAGTGCGTTGGACCGCGAGTCGCAGGCAGCAACCTCAGGTTCAAATACTGCCTGTAATAACACCTAAAAGAAATAACGGGAAAACTCGTTTTCTCTTTCGGTGGCTGTCCTCTCAGCTGGAAATGGCAAACCTCTGAGAGTGAAAATTGCTTATGAAAAAGCTCCCAACCTGCCGTTCGGAACCGGCATAAAACTGTAGGTCCCTCCAACCCGTGTACAAATTCACACGCACAACACGGGTAGTTGCGGGAAGCTAGGCCTTAGTCTCGCGTAAGCGGGCTGTCGTGCCAGTCAATTAAAAAAAAATTAATTAAGCTGTAAAATTGTCATTAAAAATAAATAAATTTTGTTCCACCAAAAAGTACTGGAAATAGCCCACTGTTACATATATGTAACGGCTTCCACAGCCCAATCCATACATGGTACCAAACATTTTTTTTATTATTTACGTTCCTGTGCATCATAAGGCATGCGTCTCTAAATTTCAGTCCCCTAGCACTGCTAGATCGCTGTGGGCATTAATGGATTAATGTCCATGTATAGAACGCATATTGTTGGTCCTAAAGTACAGGTAGACCACGCTTAACACGGCATTTTCCAGGAACGTAACTACGTTAAACCGTGTTAAGCGAGGTCTACCTATATGTATATGAATAACTTTTTGAAACATGCATATGAATGATTAAAGTGAGATCTTGCACTCTTTAAAAGCAAAGCATTTTGTATAAATCAGGGAAACATAACGAGAATTTTTTTTTCAATACCGTGTTAGACCGATGCTTTTTACGTGTGTGTTAATCGAAAATGTGTCGCAAAATATGAACCGTGTTAGAACGAGGCCGTGTTAACCGAGGTACGTGTTAAGCGCGGTCTAAATGTACACCACACTGTCAGCCAACACAAGGCACTTCCTTGTCATCTCTTCTCTTCTGTTGTTTTGTTTCATTTCCACTCACCCCGGAGTGTCTAGGTCCTCGAAAAGAAAGTGATTTTGTGATTTTTTTATGGTTCATCGCAACTTGATTTCACTTTTATACATTTTTTCATTGTTGTCTTTTTCTTGGAATCTCTTACATAATCAAATAAAAGCGTAGAGCAGCAGTAACAAAAGGAAATAAAAAATAATCGCAGTAAGCCAATTTCTATGGAATTGTCAAATTCAAATTCATGGCTTCAATTCAGGTCACAAACACAACATTTTCAACATTACCGCAAACACATACAACACCGTTCACAGCGACTATTTGATATGTTGCTCGGAATGTAGAGTGAATTCGGCTGTTAATTACATTTTCCAATTAAACCTTTCTTGCGTTTTCTAACGAATACTGAATTAAAAATCCGAAAATTTAACTTGAAGGGCGCAACATCGACATGCAAAACCTTAAAAACAATTTTGCCGAAACTGTATTTAACAAAACGGCTCCCACTATATAGTATGTCAAGATAAAAAAAACATTTAAAATTAATGTGCATAATTGAAAGTGGTTAGTAAACATAATTTGAAATTTATTTCAATATTCCTTTTTTGAATCTGTTATAGCCGCACTCACGATTATGAAATATTTTGGTTAATTTATTTTAGATGGATAGAACGGAAGGCACTTCTGCAAAATTTGTTTTTTTAATGGACAGCTCCGTGAATTTTGTATTAGAGTTATCGTCCGTAATTTATTCAATTATTTAAATATATTTATTTAATTTTAATTTAAATTTATTTAATTTTATTTATTTAATTTATTTAATTTATTTAAACACAATTAAAATAAATCAATAAAAACATAATAGAAAAGAAACTTGGTTTCCTACACAAAATTCTAAAAAATATCTCAAAAATATTCAAAAATATCCTTCCCTAGACCAAAGTGTATCCAACAATTTTAAATTATTCTATTCTTGTATTTGTTCACGTTACAAATTTCTTTATGATTTTGAATTTATCGGTGAAAGTCGTGGTGACAAAATGCATATTAATTAGGCGTATCGCAAAACAACTTCATCAAATATTTTAATTTAAAGCAAAATATTTGTTGTTCGAGGAAGCCATTGCATTAAGATCAGAATAGATTTTCAGACGGACATTGAAACTTTGGACATTTCACTGAAACGCCACTGCCAACAAGGCGTATAAGTAATGCAAGCACATCTCTGTGTCTTCAGGTGTATCACGTGGTGCACAATATCAATGAATAGTTGATCGAAACAGACAAATATTGACATGTTTTAATTCCCCATTAGTAATCGTTGCAGTGTATTAGTGAAATTCGCGGTCAGCAATTCGTGCAATCGAATCACAGCTTACATTTGAAATTAATATCGGTTTGTGTTCAAAATATTTATAATGTTTGTATTCAGGCAATTATGTTGGCATCAACATAGCCCCAAACGCAAACAATAGTTTTTCAAATTATATTTACAGCAATTGGGAGAATGTTCGGTCAATCGCGCCGACACGAGCTGTGACCTACGTTGTGATTCAACAATCAGGTGTACAAATATTTTACATTCCGTAATAAAAAAGGACCTTTTTTATATACAATCAGTAGTGGCCTTTGGAGCTCAGTGCAGACAGCTGACATAAAACCACTGAACAACTGGTAATCCATTCAGCTGCAGCGTTATACACTGCACAAAACTGCTATTGCGTATTTTTAAATAGTCGACGACTTGCCACACTTGGCTCGAAAGAATGCAAATTCAAGTATGCTAGCGCAGTCGAGTGTAGGCACGCGCCGCCGCAATTGCACTACGGCCGACGCCAGGCAGTGCAAATAATGGCCCGAAACATTTTTAGAGTGCAACACATATTCCGCATATTTGGCAAAGTCATTAAAAATGCTAATTAGCAAATTGCCTGCAATTGATTTATGTTCGCGCCTGCTCGCTGCGAAAAAGCATCCAGCAAACAAAAACAATTGTAATATAATTAAAATAAATGTAAAATTAACAATGAATAAAATAACCATAATTCACATAACATAATTCACGGCATTACGGACAGATATTTGTTGTATTAATTATTTAAACAGTGTTCGCTGCGATTGGAACACACAATCAGTCAGTAAACATCTATTTGCATAATTTGATTAACGTAACGATGCAGAAACACACACACGTGTTCGAGGACAAAAATAAATTCATATTCATATTTGAGAATCCCACAGACAGAGGACATGCGGGAATGACATGAATTGCATACAACACATTTGCAATTGCATCACGAACCCAACACTTCACCATCCACTGGCAAGAATTTCCTTGATTCCTGACAAGTGATCGAAAATTTAATTCAGCTGTAATTCAGTAAGAATCCGGCATACCTCTTGACACGGGCTCATCGGGTTCATTATCATCTGTGAAAATGTCCACGTACTGTGAAAAAAGGATAATACCAAATTTTACTTTTGAACTTTACTATCGCAAATATTCACCATATGAATCGAATAGAATTATGAATGGAGTGGAGTGGAGTAGAGTGGAGAGACCATAAAAGTCGCAGCTGTGGCCACCTACTAAAGAAGTAAACCAGGTCGATATTTTATCCGATGTTGAAAGAAGAAAATGTCAGTCAACCGACCACAGCCTACGAAAAAGCTATGGCAAGGCAGTAAAGCAGGCACTGCAAAGACATCCCTTCCAGCAATTAGGCCGAGGACTTGGCAAGCCGCGTATTCATTCCCGGGAGACGCTCAACAGGGGCAGAAATGTGGCTTTAGTAGGTCAAACTTGGAAGTAAGTGGTTGACAGTTTCGGAACATAGCCGTCTTCATTAGAAAAACAGAGTAGTTAATGCTCTTTGTTTCAGTAGGAGTCAAAAAAGATACCCAGTGATACCCACCTGTAAACATTCTTAGATTGTTTTTGCTTTAATTCAAAAATTGGCCTTGATAACCTGTGATTAAAATCTCCCAGGAGAAGCTTAGCTTGTGCGTGAGCCCCGTGGTGCTTTTCCAACAGAGTGTTCTACTGTTTCACTCATCCATACTTACCTCCTCAAATATTGTAGGAGGTCATATAGCAATTTTGGGCTCTGGGCGCAATAAAGACGCCGCCGCTTCGTGCTAGCTTATCAACTGCTTCGTTGCTTGTGTGCCTTTGTGTCCTGGGAATCAAAGTGCAAATATTTTGTTGTTCTTGCCTTATTTACTCTATTCTTCGTTATGAAGCATTTATGCACAAGTTTGTAATTTAAACATTAAATTTTAATTCAAAATAATGAACCGCTTATTATGTAAAAAATGTGATCGATTTTTAATAGTTAAGAAATCTCGTTTTTATGATTGCCGGAGTCGAAATTCAACGCTATTCTAAGACTATTTCAAAGAATTATCCAGACATAGATAGCACTTGCACTTTAACTTATTCTAATCGATGATGTCTCAGAGTTGCACTTGACTCGATGACGATTTTGCCTCGATTCCTCAAAGTCTCCATCCCGAGGGCGTTCATCGTCAACCAGAAAATAGGCAAAAATATCGTGGGAAACTTTTCAAAAATTTGTAGTAAGAATTGAGTAAAATATTTTAAAGAAATTCGTTAAATGTAAATTTTTTACAGTTTGGCCACAAATTGGATTATAGGATTATTCTTTGATGCAAAATTGATGGACAAATGGCAAAATTTGATGGACGTAATAATTGCAAACTTGCCAACCAAAATTCGAACCATCAATATGCCACGCAATTCCCCTTTCGATTGCTTCCAATCCATGTTCTCGAATTTGAAAAGTTCCACTTGCCCTAACTTATTTATTCACAAAGTGAACAGGTGTACCGGCGCATGCAGGGAGTTGAAAATAAATTTCTATTACGCTGGCAAAGCGATATATAAGAGGTACGATATGCAAAAGGCAGCCAGCAGAGGGGCGCGGAGAGCGCACAAAATTTGCAACACTCGTGCGTGCTTCTTTGGCTTTTGCTTTCCCTCCTCAACTTTGTCGCAAGGGTTTTATTTACTTTGATGTTGTGCTTGCTGTGCATAAAAGTAACAACAGTTCCAGCAACATCGACTAGACCAATAACAACAACTGCAACTTCACCAACAACGGCCGCATCATGGAATACAAAAACGACAACGCTGGAGGAAAGCAAGTCCTTAAAATCAAAAAATAACTTTTCTCATTTCCTGTGGCAGTCGCTGCAGCAGCCGCAGCCGCAGCCGCAGGTTGGCTAGTCGGTCGGTTGGCCGGTTGGCTGGCAGGCGGCTGGTTACCAGTGACAACAGGGCGAATGACGTTTGCGGTTGTTGTGGTCCGGTTCAGTTTAGCAAGTACTCATATTAATTTATTTATTATTACTATCAGCACTGCGGCCCAGTCCCGCCCCTGTCGCCACTCGCGCCGCACGCTGACCAGTTGTGTGCCACTCTCGCACTGCACTCCGTGGCTGTGCAGCGCCGCTGTTAGCAGAAACTTTACGCGCTTACGCACTTACGCAGGAAATTCTTCTGCGAAGAAGGAAGGACGAAAATAACTCTTTTCTCTCTAACTTTTGTTTTTATTTACATTCTTGCTCGTATCGGGCACGGCTTCCACACACCGAACCACCACCGTGACGGCCGGCGACGCTCTCGGTGGGTGCGATAAAAAACGGGTTGCAGTGCGAACGGAAAGCGCAAATTTTGAACTTTTTAATTACCGCAAAGCGAAAGTTTAAATTGTGTTTTTCCTCGCTTCGGCGTTTCGTTTTAACTTTATTCTGCTTTATTTCTTCCCCGTCACTAGTTTGTCAGCGGTAGCCCTCCCCAAGTGTCGGGCCGAGAGCCCAAATACGTAAACGAACTATTCGCCATAACTGCGTGTTTCGGCAAAAGTTGTTTGCGGCCACAGTAGCGCCGTTTCTTGACTGACGGCCGGCCGTGGTGAAGGAAAATAATTATGTTGATGAAGTGGAAATAGCACTTATGTGCCTTTCCTTCTGTCCGCCAGACAAATTCCAAGTAGGTATAGACGAACTTACTTCGCCGTCGTTCGGAGTTTCAGAATTTCATTTTGGCTGCAAACTTTAACGAAATAAATACAAATATGGCTAATGTAATTTAATTTAAACGCAATGAAAGTTGGAAGCCAAACAATGCATTTTGACTCTAGATTTTATTTTGTAAATAATATTTTCTAGATATAGTATTTCTTTCACTCCATTACAGCATTTACAGATACGAGTACACCTAATTCTGTTTTTACACAGTCTTTTTTTACACGGTTTTGATTTAACACGGTTTGAAAATAAAAAATGTTAAATTTTTTTACACGATTTTATTCCATTTAGCACGATTCAAACTCTTTTGGGCTTAAATTTTTGTTGTCAAATTTAATTTTTACGAAATATGTAGGGGTAATTGGGGTAATGTGGGAAACTTTTTTTGGAGCTCCGTTAAGTGAACAGAACTAATTATTTTTTCATGTTTAAACTTCCTATAGTAAAGAGAATTAAATAAGCTATATTTTTGTCACAGCAACGAACCGGAAATAATGATTTTTCTAAGAGTTACCGAGCTTCGACTGAACATGTTCAAAATGACCAAATTTAAAAGTTGTGGGGTAAAGTGGGAAACATTACAAAACCTTATAAACAAAATCAAATCTTTATTTTTAGGTTCGAAGAATACATCTGAAGAATCAATATGAAAACTACAAAATTTTCGCAATAAAAAAAAATAATTAAAAAATACAAAAAAAATTGGTAAAATTGTGACTTATTCGTCGTTCTCGGAAGAAGCATCTAAGTCCGAGTCACACTCTCGGCAATGGTAGAAGCTAGTAGTTGGGTTGACGCATTTCAGATGAAATGATCGTTGACAATCCTTTTTGCTACATGTAATCGTATTGTTCCTGGTCATGATTTCAGGCATGAGTTGCAGACAAATAGTGCAAAAATCACGATCTTCATCAGAGCTAGAACTTTCTTGTTTCTTTTTTGATCCTTTCTTTGTTTGTGGTTTTTTCTTTGCTGCTGTTGTTTTCTTTATCGGTGTTTTTTTTGTGCTCTTCCTCTTTTTTTTTTTGGTTCATCTGCATTTCCTTTCTTCTTGCGCTTGTTTGCCAAACGTTTTTCAGCTGCTTTTTGCAACTCGCTTAGCCTTTCTGGTGTTGTCAAAACGGTGCTTTTCATGGCCTTTCGACCTCTATTTGGATGCAAAATAACGCCTCATTAGCTATTTTTGACATTTCCTACTTTACCCCAAAGAAAGTTTCCCACTTTACCCCGACACCACATTTTGCAAAAATATGAATGTCATTTCTTGACAATGTATAAACGACACGAAATTCTTTTGCATTATTAAAATTAAGACTATAAAGAATACTTTGAGTGTACTTACAATCGGTTGATTTCGAAAAACAGTAAAAAAATCAATGTGCCAACTTAGGAGAAAGAAATTTCGAAATCACTTGAAAACTTTGACAATTGTCAGAGAGCACGAAAACATTTCTGCACGCGTTGGTATACCATGAAGATTCGTTTACGGTCGTAACTAACAGATGTCAGTAGCGCATGACATCTGTACTTTAATCGTTTGCCCGGGAAGTGCCATTTCCCACTTTACCCCACTTCCCACTTTACCCCACTTACCCCTACATATCACAAATTTAGGGAAACTACCTTTTTGTGGATACAAGCAAATTTACTTGTCAGAGCACTTGAAATGTGTTAATATTTTGTGAACTATCAATGCAATCAGACGTGTTTGGTAAAGAAATTGTTTATAGCAAATTAGTTTTTCCAACCTTACATTTATTTTAATTTAAAATAAACATTAATCCTTGTTTTAATTTTTATTGTCTTGTCTAATTTTAATAGGTTTTAGAGTTAAGGAACCAATCACCTTTTTTTGCATACGATCAATGTCTTTTTTTACACGGTTTTTTTTACACGGTTTTTCCTGGAACCAATCTACCGTGTAAAAACAGAATTAGGTGTATGTATAAATGACTAAACAGGGGACCATTTACGAGTTTCTGCAAGCATGCATCTTATACCATCTTAGACCTATCCCGACGGCGATTCATGAGCTATTTATATTATGGTATTTTATTATGGTATTCACCGTTAAAGGGTATCTAGTTGTTAAATTTTCCATCTGATAAATGTGCGAAATTAAGCGATAAGACCATGTAAGACAAAACTTCCAGTCATTTCCAAGTTTCCCGCGAAAAAATGCCTAATAACTGAGAACTGACTATAATTTCAATTAAAACTTTAAATCAGTGTAAGCAAATAAGGTTTCTTTTCACATAAACCAAGATAAGTAAAATAAAAAAGTAAAAGTAAAAAGATAAATTGTTGTGTTGTGTGATAAAGCTATGTTCAGAACATACCAGATATAAAAAATCCGAAATAAATTGTATGCATAATGTATTCAAAAATTATTCTGAAACGGCGATTTCACAATTGGTACCTCAATATTTGTAGCTAAATAGTTAGTATGTTAATCGTACTGTCGAGTTTTCCCTATTACAATATTGTTTTAATGCACAATTACACAGGGTAATTGTAATGGATACTGTATAGTTATTCATAGTGTAAACAAAATAAATTTTGACCACAGAAATAGCACGAATACTTACTTAACGAATACTTACTTAAAATAAAATTTTCGAATAGCAAAAGATGAAAGCAGTGTTCGGACTTTGCTACGATCGTAGTGATTTTGCTACGCTTTTTACAAAATTAGAATTAATTTAAGATCTACTTCGCCACTCCGCTTGAGACCTAATCTACAAAAATCTTTCCCCGGAAGCAAAATGTACAAAAATGTTTCCTAAGGGGACAAAAACATATCTACATAAAACATATCCATTGTTCTTTCTTTTTGCTTCCACGTTTTCCCGAGCAAACAAAATTTAGTTTTTAGGTTAGGCTTTTAGTAAATTCTTAAATTTAAAAATTGACTACGCAACTTTTGGTGTTGCTACGCTTCTTTGCAGCTGTCGCTACGATTTCGGATTTGCCAGGTCCGAACACATGAAAGTATTAATCGCATGCAGGTGTACGAAACAGTGATGCGCCACATACTGCGGTTTTCGTTGCTAATTTAAAAAATTTGATTTTTTTTTTAATTTGAGCAAACGCGCAGGGGATGATCACTATTAATGCGAGGCATTGCGTTGGTTCAGGAAAGATATATAGGTTAGGAGCTGGGGTTTAGAATGAAGTGATTTTAAAGATGGGAATACCTGGAGTGATGGCATGAAATTAGAATAAACTTTTGTTCCGGTGGATTTCTGCAAGAAGCTCTGTGTGTACACGCAGTGTCGCAGGGTTGTCACGTTTGATCTATTTGGACCAAAAGTGGGCCTGGCCTTTTTATTTCACTTGGGCCTTTGGGCCGCATTTTTTACAAAAGTATGTAGGCAAAAAAAAGTTTCGATACTAAAGTTATGTTTTGTTTCTGTGTTAAAAAACAATTTGTCGAAGTTAAAAAATTTCAATTCAATTAGCACATATATGTAAATACATAGTACATATGTACGTAGCTGTGATGAAGGACTCGAACTGTCATAAATTAAGAGCATTGAATTGATTGATAAAATCCTATGAATTCAAAATTGTTTGTATGTAGAAAACAATAAAAATGCGTAATATCTTTAATTCATTAACCCATTGTTAAATCTTCGACAAAGTATTTTAAATAAACTTTGATCTGGTGGGCTAATTCACAGGAAATCACTTGGGAGTATTGAACGTGTTCAGTCCCATTTTTTAAAACCACTTTTTTTTGTTGCATATATTTGATAGTTGAATGTTTACACCTCTTTCTCCCAATATTTAATTAAGCAATTTCTGATTTCAGAATTATCGACGGCAAATCTTATAGAAAATCTTGAGTTATTTATCTCGAGTAAAAACTGCCATTGACCCACATTTCCCTTCAACGGCATCGTGCCCCACTTCGGCCAATACGTGCAGCACATTGGACATTGATGTGCAATTTGCTCAACCACAAGCGCCATTGTCCTGATGCGCTCGCGCGTCCGGCTGGCCCTGCTCGCTTACCTCTTTTCTGCGGCGGCTGTATCGACGAAGACGGCACACACTGCACACACATCAGCGACGAAATTGCAATCCATAGCCAAAGGCAAAGTATCCATGAGTTGCAGTTAAGTGCTCCTGTTTTTGTTATTACCGTTGTTCCTGTTGTTGTCGCCGTCGTAGCTGCTGGTGCTGCTGGCATTGTAGCCGGTATCGTCGTGGCTGCAGCAGTGGCCGTTGTTGCTGTTGTTTTTATAGGTCGTTTCACGATTCTCCTTGCCGCTGTTATCATCGCTGCTGCCGTGCGTCTGCGTTCGGGGCGCTTGGCTACAGACGCCGCCGCAATCGCCGCAGCCCGGCAGTCGGACCCAGTTCCGCGCGCCGTGGCAAGTTTGCTCGAAGGCATGTCCGCAAATAAGAACGCTGAACGTTGCTGCAACGTCCTCGCACTCATCGCCGCCGGCGGATACTGTACGAGTGTGCGGTTTGCGCGCGCGCTTTCCGGAAATGATAGTGGGGCAATAATATTTTAATGACTTAATGCATGCAACATGATTACAACTGCTGCCGCGGATAACGTTGTTTTATTTTGTTTGACTTTTATTAAACATTTATTACGATTTTCTTATTCCGCTGCTGGTGTTTCACAGTTTTTTCACAATGTTACGCTTTTTGTAGGCAAATGACTTGTTTTCACAGCAACGATGCCAAAGTGCTAAAAGTTATTCCGCAAATTTTGCGCTGAAAGTATGTGGCGTCATTTGAAGTATTGAATTTTAAAATGCTACACTGCCGAAAGCCGGCGGAGTGTTACGGAGAAGAGGAAATAATGGAGTTCAAATCGTTTTACGGCTGTTTGTTTCATAGGATCGAATATAGTTAATTATTCTAGTAAATTATAGCATACTACATAAATGATCCTAGGCAAAATTTGTTCATTTACTATATCTTATGGTTTATCATTTTAAAAAGAAACACAGTCACAGGTCACAGTCTTCTCAGGTACGGGCATCGAAAAGTCAATTATCTTCACTTAGAACTTAACTCAATTTATTTCATTTTTATAGTTTTTACTCAAAAACACTTGAGGCTGTCATTTTCCGAATCCTATACTTATACTTATAGTTCTATCACCGATTAACTTAGAGTAGTGGAATTTTAAGAAAATAAAAAACAAAGAAAAATTTTGCGGAAAATAAAACTAATAGAAAAACTGAGGATTAAACGGGAAAAGCCTAGTAAATAGTAAACAATAAAAGAAATACGAGTTTTGATCTATCACTAGGACTACTCCTGAACAAAAGCCGATGAAAATGCTTGGGAGTTTTGCAGTGAACGCTCCAGTGAATTGTAGAAGCTGCTGCCCAATAAGACTTCGTTTGTTCTGAGCATACGCGCGTCTTTGCGGCCAGTTGATTGTAAACCTACTGTTTTGCACCCGTCTTGGCAGGAAACCCAATATCGTTCACAATTGATTGCAAATGATTAGAATAGTCCAACTTCGCAATGTCATTCCTCGAGTCTTTCAATATTCAATCCCGAGCAACGTACACATACATCCACTATATATAGTGTGGACAACGTATATATGGCATACATTTAATATGTTCATAGCACGCTTTCACGGCACGTTTCTCCTTTATTTAATCGTCATAATTGAAAAGCTAATTACAATGTCTTTAGAAACTTTGATTCAGTGTCGCTTTTTGTCACTCGAATTTGTAAACTTGAAGCAGCCGCTTCGACGCGCACTCACATACACATCATTATATATGTGTCTGTGTTGTTTTTGCGCGCTCACATTCTGGGCCATTTTGCGCTGAAACCCCAAAAAAGAAAAGCAGCATAACACTTTGTTTTTTCTATTCACCGGAAACGGAAGCAGCAGGCATTCGGTAGTCAGCGCACCTTTTCACAAGGCAACAGCCAAAAGCAACAAATACAAAACAACAAGCGGAAAATTAAATTTTATCGCAATCACCACGAGCGACGAACACGAAAATGATTCAAGCGACAGGCAAGTCAACGTCAAACTGGCGAAAACGAGCACGATGACAACGACCAAACGAACCCTCAATTCAAAAACATTCCATCCGTCCGACCGTCCAACCGTGCGCACACCCCGAAGCCCACAACCACGTTGGCTCGAATCACGAACAGAATCACTGAAATCTGCCCTCGAATGCACAACTTTACTGAGCCAACTCGACTGTCAATCGCGCCGCCACACGTAATCCTCACAAGAACCACACCGCAAATGTTTAACGCCAAACTGAGACTCACACGGCGCCACGACGCGCTTAAATAGTGGGACAGCCTGTGTTTTTGTGCAACGTGTGCCGACTTACACTTCGGCAGAACTCATTTCCGTTCAGTAGTAGCGGTTGAGCTTTTCACGAACCGCTTGAGAGCGAGTGAGGAAAATGAGAAGGCACTTTGTTGAGACGAGAGCCGTTCCATCGCGCTCCCAAAGGCCAGTGTTAGCATGGGGAAGTGAAACGGGAAATTTGGGACAAGCCGGTTTGGGCAAGTCAGCTGCGAAGGGATGCAGTGCAAAATATATTTAAATTCGTTTATTATTTTGACTTGGTACGCCAAGCCCAGTTAGTCTGGCGTTGGAAATTCTAGCTTCTAGCCAACGGATAGTGGGCAGGCTTATAGTTTTATGCCGATGCCGAGAGAACAGTTGCCCCAAAAAAATAATGTCAACTTAATCGGAATTTCAACCGACGATCCTCCGATTCGCTGTCCGTCGCATTAGCCACGGCAACCAGATTCGTGTCTATGTGTGAGCTACTATTATCACCAAATTTTTTATTAAAATATAAATAGTATTAAATATACATATAAAATCTGTGATATTTACGACATTGTTCCAAGTTCAGAAGAATCGTAAATTTCTCTGTTTAACCAAAGCGCAAAATCATCGCGCGCACACTCGTTAAATTCGTTGAGACACTTGAAGGACATCAATTCTTCGAGGCAGGCGGTTCGAATGAAATTCTTCACACACGGCATATCAGACATTAGCCGCAGAGCCTGAAGCAGAGCAACAAGACAAAAATAAATAATCAAACAAATCTTGAGTGAACATAAACATCTAAAAAACTGATAAGTTCCAAAATTTATACATTTATACATAAAACAAAAAAAGGGGCGTAACAATCCTCTTTTGTTTGCCTATTCTTAGCTTTGCCCATTCCCAATATAAAAATCAGTAAATTTATTACATACACGTATACGTAGCCTACAATTAAATAACCAGCGTTTTCATATTTGAATGCTTTTATATAGAAATTTGGTAATGGAAATCTACAGATTCTCGTTAATCCTCAGTCAGGGTGAAATGAATGTTAGCTTGGTTTTAGGAATTGGGCCGTTTGGGAGTTACAACCACTGAACCTTTTTGTTTTCTTTCGATCTTGATGAACTTTTTGCGATCTTCATCACAAATGATTGAAATCAGTGGCACTTGGCTTATTCCATTTTACAACTTTCATAATTAACCCATTAACCCTTTCCGGAAATTTGGTCGATATATCGTACAATTAAAATAACATTTTTCTAGGAAATTTCATTTGACAGCGAGCGCACATTTCATGAAACGGTTTTTTCATATTTGTTAAGTAGGCTGTGCTTTATCATTCTGGTTAGAAAAATAAATCATAGTGGTGGTGGTTACATAGTATTTGTTTGTTTTGTAAAACGTTCTTTGCAAGAAGTTGAGCAAGCAACAAGCGACGAAGTTTCTGCAGGGAAAATTTCAGGTTTGTAATAATTTTCAGTAACAAAAAACATAAACATTTAAAAGTTTAAACATCAATTGATTTATAAAAGTTAATAAATTCAACATTTTTTGAGTTTAAACATTTTTCCCGAGTCTTCAAAAAAATTGTACGATATATCGTACAATGGTACTTAAATCAAATGTACGATATATCGTACAAATTTGAATTTGTACGATATATCGTACAAATGGAAAGCAAAGGTTGCAAGTTATGTTTGCATTTTTTTTTAAGTTATAGGTTTGGTAACATATTTTTTGCTTTTTTATGAATGCCACGCCCATCTGTAAACCACGTGGCTAATAAAATTCGTCTATTCGGCAATTTTCGATTAAAAATAAGAATTACTAGACGATTTTGTGTTTTACTTTGCAGACACGGGTTGTGTAAGGTTAGACATGCGTACCTGCCACTCCCACTACTATAAGAGGAATCGGCTATAGTCAGTGCCTTTCTGTAAAACTGTATGAATTTTAATTTATTCTGTGTTTTATTGAGAGGAAAAAGGCTTTGCAACAACAACAATGGTTATATAAGGCCGAATAAATGTGAATCAATTGTTTATATATAAAATTTATATAACTTTCGATCAAAATGAAATCACATTTTGATTTTTGTTGTTATAATTTATGTTTTCTATCAAAAAAATCAATAAATTGTTCATACAAGGTGCGTCCCAAAGTAAACAGGACTTTTGCAATAGGGACGTTTCTGGTGGCGCCATCTATGTGTGAGGACATGCGTTGGAAAGGTACATCTTTCATTCACATACTGTCTAAATTTCATGACATTTGGTCTAGTAGACGCCGAAATATCCCGCTCAATGTGACAGTATGTTTTTAACTTTGGTACGAGAATGTCGATCGAACAAAGAGCTAATATTAAGTTCTGTTTTAAACTTGGTAAAACTTTTACCGAAACGTTTAAATTGTTAAAGCAAGTTTATGGTGATGATTGTTTATCCCGTGGCCGTGTTAATGAGTGGTTGAATCGATTCAAGAATTGTCGTGAAGACTTGAATGACGACGAACACGTCGGCCAGTCGAAATTTGTGATTACTGACGATGCCATCAAAACTGTGCGTGATTTTATCAAAATGCAGCCAAAATCATCATTGGAATTGATGGAAAAGGAATTGAACATCTCCAAAACATCAATTGATCGCATTTTAACCGAACATTTGGGTCTCCGTAAAGTGTGTTCTCGCTTCATTCCGCACACTTTAACCGACGACCAAAAAGCGCAGAGAATTGAGCACGCAAAAGACATCGTTCGGGAAGCCAGACGTGATCCAAATTTCTTGTTCAACATCGTAACCGGTGACGAAACGTGGTGCTTTCAATATGATCCCGAAACAAAGCGTCAAAGTGCCGAATGGAAGCACCCAGATGAGCCAAATCCGAAAAAAAACCCGCCGTGAGAAGTCAAAAATCAAAACTCATCTCATTTGTTTCTACGATTCAAAGGGAATAATTCATCGAGAGTTTGTTCCACCGGGAAAAACAATTAACGCTTTGTTTTATGTTGAAGTTTTGAAGCGTTTGGTGCATCGCATTCGTCGTATTCGGCCAGAATATCGCGAGGAAGGAAGTTGGCGTTTATTGCATGATAATGCACCGGCTCACAGAGCCCTAGTTACGACCGATTATTTGACCAAAAATCGCATTTTTACCATCAATCATTCACCGTATTCGCCTGATATGGCTCCCTGTGACTTCTACTTATTCGGTCAGTTGCATTTGCCGATGAAAGGAAACCGTTATAAGGACGTTGAGGACATCCAAAAGGCTTGTACCAACATTCTGAAGGCGATGCCGGCCGATGACCTAAAACACTCATTCCAAATGCTTTTGGACCGTGCAAAACGTTGTATCGAAGCAGAAGGAGAGTATTTTGAATAAATAAAAAGAATTATACAAAAATAATCATCCGTTTTCTTTATTTTATAAAAGTCCTGTTTACTTTGGGTTGCACCTTGTAGAACTTAAAAAACCGAAACCAAAAATTCGTGAATTTTTATTGATTTGCGGACCATTGTACGATATATCGACCAAATTTGATGAAGCTGTAATTCTTAACCAAAATTATTTTTTTGAAATTTTTTTGTATTTTATTGCTAAAATGTTCAATAAGAGTCAATATTTTGAAGGAAAAATTTGTATCTCAAGAAATGTGGAAATTGACCGGAAAGGGTTAAAGCCGGGTACCAGTTCCGCCCATACGATTTTGATAAAAATCATACACGACCTGGAATTGACCCAAAATGATCAGAAACAAAATTTCAGCTTTCTATCTCTGCACGTTGCTGAGATATTCATTAGGTATTTTGTACCCATTAGGTAGCAATGGTAGC
The DNA here is from genome assembly GCA_963668005.1 of Melieria crassipennis. NCBI lineage: Eukaryota > Metazoa > Arthropoda > Insecta > Diptera > Ulidiidae > Melieria > Melieria crassipennis. The sequence goes on along the minus strand of OY764963.1, from coordinate 29,179,481 downwards.
TTTCTTCCATACTTTTTAAAGTGATAAGCTAAACACGTGAACAAAAGTTGTATTGTTTACAGGTGAGTTAGGAGGCAGACTTTTGTGAAGTTTTAAGGCCACTACGTTTTGCCACATTTTCCACCTCCGGAAAATTTACAATTTTTGGAGTCTGGTAACTCTAGCTAGATGGCGGAATTTTAGGGTGACCTCTACTAGACTAAGGTAGTTCCATCTTTACCCCAACCATCCCTATCAATGGTTTTGAGATATCTCTACCACGAACTTTTCTGTGACTTTTTTAAAATGTCAATTTTCATGGGTACAGCTGCAGAACATCAAAAAAGAACTAGACAGGTAAAATATGTATGTATGCAATGGGGGAGTTGGGGGAGTTCCGTACATAATACATTTTGAACCCAATATCAGTTGAAACCATATCTGCCACCCAAAATGTTTGCAAGACACAGATATTTGAGAGCAGTTTGAACCTTTTTGGCCGCTAGAGTTGTATGCCTTAATTGATGCAAATTCCGAATATAATGAAGAACAACCATGCTTTAACGGAGATGACGGCGATAAGGATTATTTCCCTAATGAGGTAAATGATGTGGAAGTAGAGGTAAGCGGCGAAAGTGGATCGAAAGCGGTCGGCGATGATTTAGTAACGTCTTCTGGTGATAGTCCGTTTTAAAAATACTTAACTTTAACGTTTTGTTTTGTGACTCTCGCAAAACTATAAGAAGATTTTTTGAGGTAGGGAAACAAAATTCTTTGTGAGTTTCATTTAAAATGGTAATAATACTCTGGGGTAATAATACTCTTATGTTGTAATACTATGGCAAATGTTAAGCAATAAATATCAAAACTACCACCCGGGGTCTAAGAAAAGCGAATGTTAGGATGTTCAATGTTATCATTGAACCGATTCTTGTATCATGAAAACATTATACAGTAATCACTGTGTGCTCTGTGTACCATAAATGCGCACTTAATTCGAAGAGTCAATTAATCTTTGTGATGAGCCTTAATGCATACTTTCCGAATTTTCAAATAATCGACGAAATCGACGCAACAGCTATTTAGTATCTTCATAAATCTACATACCTTTACGCAGTGCAGCTGGAGGCGCGTGTTGTCAGTCTCCTTGGCCAACTGGATGAGCTTGCCGGGCAAGTCGGTGAGTTCGCGGCACCGCCAGAGCGCGTGTCGACTGATCATGCCTTGATATAGGGCGAACACCACGAACTCGAAAGTGTCCAGTTGCTCGTTGCTCAAAATCGTATGCAGCATGAGGACACCGTCAATCGCATCAAACCGACGCTGACCTTCTTCGCAGCGCAACAGCAAACCAAAGCATTTCATATTCAGCGTATGGTACAGCGGCAGTCGGCCCATTATCCGATTGTAAAACAGATCGAAGAATCCTTTTTTTATGCCGGTCTCGGGATCTAGCTCCAGGAAGTGACTGAGATGCACCCACAGTGCTTCTGGATGATAAGGTATGCAGATGTCGTGGTTAAAGATTTTGGCGACTTCATTTAAAGCATTTGTATTTTGCAAAAGATGCAAGAGAACTGAAAAGTCGCAACATTTGGACATGTATTGTGGTATATAGTGAACAGTCAATGATGACATACGTACCAGCGTATTTTTCGGTTAAATTGCGTAAGATTTTAGTTGCCACATACATTAAACTCTGTTTGATGTAAATTATCCTGTAGAATTCTTTGATTAAGTTGGGTCGATGCGATATATCCATGGCGCCGTCATAGTACTGTGAGAGCAAAACTGGAATGATGTTGCGAAATAGATGGAATGGATTCATGTATGAAAACCTTTCTAAAAATTATAAATTAAAAATTATTCATGTATGAAAACCTTTATAAAATATTATAACTAGGAATATATATAAATTCCGTCGAAAGCATTAATCTTCCCGTTGGACAAATGTTTAGCATGATATATGTATGTCATGTACAGTAGAGCGCTCATGAGATATCTGGAAAACACAAAAGTCTAAACGCGCACTTTTCGATGGGTTGAGTATCAGATCTTCTTACAAATCTTGAGAAATCCGAAAGAAGGCAGATGATCGGACATAATTTTCCTCTCAGAACTTTCTAAATTCCTACAGATATGGCAGCCGGATCGAACTCTGACTCAAGCAACTCAGGCTCGCAGTCCGGTGCACTAACCAACTGAACCTCCGCGGCCTCAAAACTTCATGTATTCGAAATTCAAATTATACTTATTCGTATTGGATTTTATCCTCTTTAGGGGATTAATTTTGATCAAAAACCATAAAGATAATTGAAATTGAGATTGAGCACAATTGCGGTCGGAATGACAAAGTTAGAAATCGTATATTATGTTAAATATAATATGTAATAAAAATTATTAATATTCTTTTGCGTAATTGCAACTATTTATTGAAAAACCAAAAACTGATGGGTATTTTTGAGGGAAAGCTAAAAATTTATATTAAAATAATCATTAATTACATTTAAGATTTTTTCCGAAATCTGCCGTAACTCTTCCCGGTCTTCAACCACTCCCAGTCTTATCGTGAGCGGTTTTCAACTCAAGTGCAAGTATCGGTTATATTGCCCGAATACTAACTATTAAATGCTTTGAAATAAGAATTAAGTTCCAAAAACAACTGCTGTTTTTCATTTATATGGACTTACGAAATATTTGCATCAATTGCTCTGGTTCCCGATAATATTTCTTCTGGTAATGGTGCTGTATGCGTATGAATATATTTTGCGTTCTACAAAAGGAAGGCATTTTCAGAAGCCGAATCTTTTGGCAGACGACTGCAAAAGTGTAATAGCAACTAGCACTCACTTGCGCACAATGTCCTTTTCTAAGATCGCGCGTTGGGCCTGTAGCGGGTTGAGTAGAAACTCCGACAGCGAGTTGATGGCACGCCACTTTATTAACGGAACGTCGCTGCTTATTTCGTGCATAAGCTTCGGCAGCGCATAAAAGCCGTACGCCAACTGGGCGCGATCGTTGAAGTAGGTCGAGTGCTCACATACCTCCGGATAAGGGGCGCGGCACGTTTTACTCTTCGCTTGGATTGCTTTAAAGTTCTCCTGCTCAAGCTGATTGATTCGCTCGGCCGTCATGTACGGCAAGCTTTTTTGCAAGAAATGATTTTTGTAACTTTCCAGTTCGTTCCACATTTTGTTGAAACCGACGTGACGATAAAATTGATTTAATTGAAAATTGAATTTATACACAGACAGAAAGACAAGAAACCGAAATGAATAAAAGTTTAGTAATGTGTCGTTGCCGAAAGTGATATCGAAAGGATATCGAAGTGAAATGTGGCAGATTATGATTTGCCAACTATTCTCCGACGTACTCCTTGGCGAGCTCCTCATTATGAAAGCATCGTTATGATGATATAGATTATGTTTTCGCCACAATTACGAAGTCGCGAACTGACAGAAAACCTTAACGTATACCAAAAGAGTCGTTGGTCTCGGCCAAATTACTTTTAGCATGCCACCGCATATTGTTGTCTTGCAAACCGTGTAAGGAGAACAAATATTTCATTCAACTTAAAATAATCTATTAGTTTCGTTGGTGCCCAGTAGTAAATTGTCAACGAATGAATTTCAAAAGTGATGGGATGGTGATGGGAAGTACCGACCATTTTCAGAATAGAATGCTCATCAAGACATGAAGTAAACATGTTGAAAATCAATTTCCTTTTACAAATTTCTATTTCGATGGAAAACTGTCTCCATTTTGTTAGTTTCGATTTGATAAATACGCCGTACACGAGATTCTCTCCTTATTCTTAATCAACGCAACTGCATTTTTTACATTTGCTCTGGAAACACTGGCCAATCGATTTTTTTTTCAATTATAATCAACATTTGTTATATGTATGTGTGCACCTGATCACATGGCATGCCCTACGTTCGTAGCGGCCTCACGTTGGGCGCCATTTTCTGTTATGCGTTTGAGTGTACCTACATGTGGCATGCCTCACGACGAGCGCCACGAATGGATCAGTAGGTATAGCTGGCCGTTTGCTTCTGTTTCTGCTGCCGCTGCACCTCCACAGTCCTTGTGGCGGGTCACCACCGATCGGCTTCCTGTCGCATGTAGGCAGGCACCCTACATTCGGTCGATGAGTGTGAGCAGGACCACGGGGCCAGCGGGTTTGTTGTACGCGTGCATCTGGCTTCTCTTATCCCGTAGCTTCAGCTGGCGTGGGTTCCACTACAACAATTCCGCTCAGTAGCCCTACCGTCTCACCTACCATCATTTGGGAGCTGCCCAACAAACTCCGCAACGACGACCTCGCCGCTTACAACTGGTCAGCATCCGAGCTTTCTATGCCTACACACATACACCAACATACAATTATTTTCATGCACACGCTTTACCTCCTGACATTACGGACGGACCTGGCAGCAAGTACCATTGCTGCTGTTGTTTCTATTCCACAGCATCGCCTCATTGAATGGGATGCTCTTTACCCGCCCTACCTTTGTTTCCTATGCTGGAGTTGGGAAACCCAATAAGACAATCAACCCTCCTTACCCCACTTCATTGACAGACCAAACATTTTCTCTCTAGCCAATCATAATAACAATTTTATTTAATAAACTTAATCTATTACAACATCCTTATTCTTAACCTAAATTCGAAATTATTTTGCATGTTTAAGTAACATTTGGTAATTTTCACAATTTTATTCACAATTTTATTATTAACTTCTAGAGGAAAAAAAAATAGTATAAGAAAACTTAGCTATGAAATTAAATTATAAAAAAAAATCATAAAATTCAATTTGCTTAGAAAATAACTCTTTAGGAAATAAGCCAATTATTTTCCCGGAAAAAAAATTAAACCAAAATTATTATCAGAAGAAATCAGGCATACTTTCAAACAAAACAAAAATCTGTTTCTTTCTCGATCCCCTTTTTTCCCCCCCCCCCAAATTTGATTAATTTTAATTGATTTTTTTTTCCATAAATTTTTTTTTCGAAAATTATCCCTTTACTTTACTATTACTATTATTATATTTTTTTTTCTTTTTTTTTTTTTTTTTTCCAAATAAAACGCACAAAAACCCAAAATATATCAGAATTTTAAATGTTCACTCACAGTTTTTTTTTCGCTCCATCGATGCGTTGGGCCCAGCGACATGATGCGCGTTGTCAGGAACATGATGTGCTAGATAGGGTTTTGTGGAAAGGAAATATGTCATAGGTGTCAGTGCGTCCTTCTTTTGCTTTTTTTTTTTTTTTTTTTTTTTTTTTTTTTTTTTTATTTAGGATAAATTCATGTTTCTGTTATAATTTCTAATTACAAAGAAAAACCCCTTTAAAAATAAAATAGTAAGAAGTACTACCCTTTTTGACAACAATTTCATGTTTTTTTGTTTTTTTTTCTTTTTTTTTTTTTTTTTTTTAAAAAAAAATGGATTTAAATAAATACCTAAATTTTTATTTTAGAGAAATGAGAAATATGACGCACATATTGTTTCAAACATTTGAATTAGTCTTATTAGGAATGAGTTTTTATTAGGAAAACAATTTTGAGCAACACTTTTAACATCCTGGCATGATTCTAGCAGCTCCTACGGACTCCAACGATGGCTGGTCTTTCGGCATTTTCAGCAGCATTCCATTTCATCAGCAGCACTCGTTATTCAGCATTTTTAGTTCGTCGACTTTTCACTCATAGATTTCGTTTAGCTTGGTTTAGTTTTAGCTAGTATTTGTTTTAGCCAGTTCAGTTAGCACGGGTTTTGACATTAGCATTATTTCACTTTGGCCGGATTCACAAGTTTTGGGATTTCTGACGGCAGGCCCTTTTGGTGGCGTAATTCCAAAATGATTATGGCACGAGCCTTTGTAACGGCTAGTTGCTAGAACCAAAGTTGGTTATTAAATTTTCGTCTTGCGACATTCTGGCCACGCACTTGGCACTGAATATTTGTTCGCTTTAAATTATGCCATTATTTTGGCCACTATGTCACGCACTTCACCACTTTTTCCTGCTGCACAAAGTTTGCTGTCACTCGTGGACCAATTGCTAAGCCACTGACGAACCGGCACAGGTCAATTTGTTGACCACCACTCGACGCACCACGCCTTACAGATTTGCCAATACTCTTCGGGTTACGGATCTGCCACTACTCATCCCGATCTGTCGGCGGCGGCCGCTTATAAAGGCAAATTTGGTCGCCACAGCGCATAATCGCCTGATCGCCCAAATTCCAGTAGATCACGCCACTTCTTTGCAGAAATGCGGCAAAATTTGGTGCAATGGGGTGATCTTTACGTGTTTGGTGGAATGCAGCAGCCAGAACGGCAAAGACTTCACCAGCTGCACGACACAACAACACCATGCTTGGAATAGCAAGGGCCAGCAGCCGAAATGCATCCTACCAACACTTCGCGCAAGGTCATAAAGTGCAGCGCGGCCGAAGTGCACTACCACCGCCACACCCCACTATCGGCTGGATACGCAGATTCGATTAAAGAGCGCCGCGCTAGCGCAGCACGAACGCACAGCAAAAGAGAATGCGCAAGTGCAGCGCGAAAGTTCTGCGCTCACGTTCGCCAGCGTGGGTGGCTCAGCCTGACAACAACAACAACCATGTTGGCTACCGAGTGTGAATACGAGCCCTAGCTAGCGCTTACTCGATCACTGCTGAACAAGTCTAGCTTGATTAGCGCTAGGCTGATTAGCGCTAGTGATTAGTGCAGTGCGTCGCATTAATACGCGGCCTTGTTTTATGTATCTGAGTCTTTATATGCAGCCCAGTACAACACAAAAATTGCGGCACAGCTGCAAGTTTTGGAAAAGGGATGCGAATTCCTCTCCTGTATGTCTTTCCTATGGTAAATCTCTCGCTTCCCTGTTTCTTCATCTTCCAACTCGTACATATTGTTGCCTTTCTTGCCTATAACTTTAGCCTTCAAAAATTTGGGTGCAAATTTAGCACAGAATCGTTTGCTGGCATCGCTAAGAACAAAATTACGCCTAAATACTGTGTCGCCTATCTCGAACTGTTTTGTCGAACTACGCAAATTGTAACGGTTTGCAGAACTCTCGTAAGCTTTAGCAATATTTGAACTTAAAGCTTCACGTATTAGCTTGATTTTGTCCTGCCTTTCTATCACCGTATCATCAAATGATTGTAGTTTTCGCAACAATTCATAGTCGCGTCCGTGCGACAACATTTGTTGGCCCGTCAATGCAAAATATGGCGAGCAGCCGATAGTTTGATGATAAGAGCTGCGCAATGCTTCTGCTATATTAGCCAAATTGCGGTCCCAAGTCGTTTGGTCTTTGCCAATATATGACCGGATGCCTACCAGAATGGATCTATTAACACGCTCGCTTGCGTTCGCTTGTGGACTATACAGCGCGGTGTACATATGCCTTATGCCTCGCTCTTTTAAGAACTCGTTGAAATGTGTCGACTTGAATTGTTTACCATTGTCGGTTAAAATTATTTCGGGCGTTCCGAATATACTGAAAACATTTTCGCGCAGATAATCGCAAATAACATTGGAGTTGGCTTTCCTAATGGCTTTCAACAGCGGAAATTTCGTCAAATGATCCAGCACAATTAGTATAGCTACATTGCCTTGTTTTGAACGCGGATAAGGGCCTAACAAATCAATATATAGTTTTTGAAAAGGACGTTGCGTACCGTATTGGCCAGACATCGGCGGACGTAGAATTCGATTTGGAGCTTTGCTCTGCCCACAAACTGTACATTTGCCAATAAAGTCCTTGACGTCGGCAACCATATTCGGCCAAAACAAATTTTTCCGCAAGTGCTCTAGAGTTTTGCCTATACCACCGTGACATTTATTTGGAGGGCAATGAGCACTGCTAATTGCTTCTGCAATTAATTCTTTTGGTAGCCACAGCTTCCAATTTGATACTTCCCGTTCAGGGTTACCATCTGCGAATTCATTACGTTTGTAAACGTGTTTGCCAACAATACGCAAATCCGGCAATCGTACTTCGTTTTCGGTAATTCGCTGCTTTAAATCAAGATAATCAGCTGACTCAAAAGCTGGAGATTCTAAGTCAACAATAGGTAGAGCTTCAATTCCGCATACTTTATTGTCAAATTCTTGCCGCGACAAGCAATCAGGCACAACATTTTGGGAACCACGTCGGTGCTCAATTTTAAATTTGAAACCCTGAAGCTTCAAAGACCAGCGTGCGAGCCTACCAGACAAATCCGGCTGTCGCATGAGCCACTGCAAACTTGCATGATCTGTCACAATAGTGAATTCCTGGCCTTCTACGTACGCTCGGAATTTCTTCAAGCTTAACAATGCAGCAAGACATTCTAGCTCTGTAACGCTATAGTTACTTTGTGCTTTATTTAGTTTCCGCGAGAAGTACGCAATCGGTACTTCGACTCCTTCAGCATTTTTCTGAGCTAAAACTGCTCCTAACCCTAGCGTACTAGCATCGCATTGTATGATGAATGGTTTGTTGTAGTCCGGATTGGTTAACACTGGCGCGGACGTTAGTTTCTCTTTTAGCACATCAAACGCATCCTGCGCTTCTGCTGACCAATCGAAACCTTTACCTTTCTTTAAAAGGTTGGTAAGCGGAGTTGTTATGGCTGCGTAATTGTCAATGAACCGACGATACCAGCCAGTCATACCCAAAAATCGACGTAAGCTTTTCACTGTAGCTGGTGGCGGGTACTCGTGTATGGCTGACACTTTCTCCGGGTCAGTGCGAAGTGTACCGTCACCTACAATGTAGCCCAGATATTTTACCTCCTTTATGCAAAATTTGCTTTTATCAACGTTAATTGTTAAGCCTGCTTTTCTTAAGTGGTGCGCTACATCAGCGAGAACAGACAGATGATCAGCAAAAGTTTCAGATACAACTAAAAGGTCATCCAAATAAACAAATACTTGATCTTTCAATTGAGCAGGGATTGCTCGGTCCATCAACCGACACAATGCTTGTGGCGCGTTGCACAGGCCAAAAGGCATAACGCAATAACGATATAAAGGCCGATTAGGCACTGTAAAACAAGTGTAATCGCGGGACGATTCAGCTAAGGGAATTTGCCAAAATGCACGACGAAGGTCGAGCGAAGATATGAATTTGGCTTTTGGCAATCTGCTTAAAATACCCTCAATGTGCGGAAGTGGATATGCGTCCTTGATTGTGACTGCATTGACTTTCCGCGAATCTAGACACAGACGGACTTTTTCTCCCTTGCGGACTAATACGACCGGACTGGACCACGGACTATGAGGGGACTCTTCTATTACACCAAGGGTCAACATTTCATCAATCTCCTTGTGCACTAACTTCTCTATTGCCGGAGAAATCGGAAAATATCTCTGCTTAATCGGACGGACATTCGGCTCAACTTCTATTATGTGTTCCATGAGGGTTGTTTTCCCTAGCCCCTCAACTTCACATGATGGAAATGCCTTCTTTACGGCCTCTAAACTTCTCTTCTGCTGATCTGTCAGAACAATCAACTTCTCATCTGCCTTCTTATCGTTTGCGCCGATATCAATTTCAGCTATAACGTCTGGCGCAATCTGGAACGCTTTCCAAAAATCTACGCCTAAGATAAGATCTTGCGATAAATTTGGTACTACATAAAAATTAATATCTGCTTTCTGTGCTTTAAATTGTATTTCAATTGGGAAAATTCCAAAAACTACTTGTTTCCTGCCATCAGCAGTCTTTACTGTTGTTTTGTGTTGCCTAAATTCTTTCCTTTCACAAAATTCTTTTGCTAACGAACTACCAACACATGAAACTTGCGCGCCACTATCAAGCAAACCAAGATGTGATTTGTCAAAAAGTGCCTACTGCACCACATCCATAACAAAATATTGACCGAGCTTCTAAACAATCAAAGTACCTGTGACCGTCTTTGCGGCAATTCCAACAAACTAATTTTATTGTACTCCGTCTAGCAATTTCTTCTACCTCCATTTTGAATTCATTGTCATCTACATCTGCTATATCTACCTTATTATCAAAATCAGCTTCAACTTCATTTACTTGGCGACGCGGAAAATTACCTCGCGGATTAGGTAAGGAGTGTGCAGCGCTCGACTTTGCAATTTCGTTTAGCAAACTTTCGCCTTTTAAACAAAGTCGACGCAACTCAGCCATTGAGTTAATATTGACGTACAATAACTGCTGTCGAATACGCGGTCGTAAGCCTCTTTGTACAATTTCCACAAGCTCAGATTCAGATATCGGTGAATTAAGGTTTTCCGATATTCGCAAAACTGCGTTTCGATATTCATCGAATGATTCAGCGGCGCCTTGCCGTCGGCTGCGCATGGCCTCTTTGATATCTGTATCTGTCTTGTGCTCACCATAATGAGTACGCAGAGCTTGACATAACGACGACCATTCGATCCTGTCTACTGAACGCCGGTATCTCCAATACCAATCCTTGGCCTCGTTAATAAACAAACTTTGTACGTGCTCGCACAATAAACTAAAATTCCCACCTAGGGTATCTATAACCTGCAATTCAATCCTAAAGATAAAATTCTCTACTGACAATTTAGGACCACCATCAAACTTGATGTCCCAACTCGAGATAAGCTGCGCAATTTTGCCTGAATTGGTGACGGTCGATCCGTCACTGACGCGGAACGGAACCGGAACCTGACCATCACGGTTGTTGCTGTTGTTGTGTGCATACGGCAACTCTTGCGGAAATGTTGGTGCTGAATTGTGAGCTGAGAATTGGTTGTGCTCACGTTGTGCACCTTGTAAATTCAATCTGCTCAAAACGTTACTCAGGCTAGCCTCTAGCTTTCCCTCAATCAGCTGTGTCACTCGTGATTCCAAACCATCCAGAATTGTGGCTTGCCTAGCTGACACAATAGCTCCCACCACGCTTCTGATTCGGCTTTCGTCGGAAACATCACTTGCCACGTTGGCAGCTGTATCGGCAACCGCATTACTGGATCGGGTTGGCGTGCCAGACACCTGCGCTGCTGCTGCTTGCGATGTGGATGGACGAGGATCCTCCACTTCCTCAGACGGATTTGTTTGCGATCGCGTTTGCATGCCCGTATACTTGGCTGAAGATTTCAAAAATTCTCGGCTGCTACACGCAGCTCGACATTGCGGACACGACGAATTGCGCTTCAGGTAATTTAAAAGACACGATCTGTGAAAAGTATGGCCACACGCCGTTCGCAATATATCACTGCCTTCAATAAAAATTGCACGGCATAAGGTGCAACCCGATTGCATAGGCAAATCGTCAGTACTGTGTCGCAGCGACATCTTTATTCAAAAAATTATTTTGTACCAACAAAAAAAAATAAAAAAAATTTAAAAAAATATAGCACCAGCCAAAAATTGCAAAGCCGAACCAAAAAAATCAAACCGCAAAGAAATAAAGAAAAAGATATAATTGTTGTACTAACAAACTCAGAAAATGTGCCAACAAGATAAAGGTAAAGGTAAAGATAACAATAAAAATAAAAATAAGTCATCAATACAAAATCATCAATCGCAGAAAAAAATAAATTTAAAAAAAAATCAATCAAAAAAATAAAATTTTCTAGTTTGGTCTGTATGAAGGGTGTAAGGAGATTTTCCGGAGGAGGGTGAACCAACTAGCAGCTCGCTTCAACGATAAAATGCATTTGCAATGAGGTTATAAGCTACAACTACAAGCTTAAAAAAAATCCACACTGCAGCACTATCGCAAAAACGAAAATTTAGCAACACTTAATGAAAAAAATACATATATGTAAACTCAAGCATATCGGTTTTCCCTACAGCATCCATGTCGGTTAGCTCAGCCAACATTTAGTTGAAGCTGTGCCAAAAATCCGAAGCACGAAGCTAATGGAAAAACATCCGATTGCAAAAAAAAAATCTTTTCGAAGCGATTCAGCGTTCGTAGGCAGTGGTAAGAAGTTATAGTATTTAACCAAACATCAAAAATCCAATCATACCCAACGAACGCGATGCTTCAAAAGCCAAACGGACCGACAGACAATTACCCTATGGTAAAATTCGGCCCCACTTACGTAGCGGCCCCACGTTGGGCGCCATTTTCTGTTATATGTATGTGTGCACCTGATCACATGGCATGCCCTACGTTCGTAGCGGCCTCACGTTGGGCGCCATTTTCTGTTATGCGTTTGAGTGTACCTACATGTGGCATGCCTCACGACGAGCGCCACGAATGGATCAGTAGGTATAGCTGGCCGTTTGCTTCTGTTTCTGCTGCCGCTGCACCTCCACAGTCCTTGTGGCGGGTCACCACCGATCGGCTTCCTGTCGCATGTAGGCAGGCACCCTACATTCGGTCGATGAGTGTGAGCAGGACCACGGGGCCAGCGGGTTTGTTGTACGCGTGCATCTGGCTTCTCTTATCCCGTAGCTTCAGCTGGCGTGGGTTCCACTACAACAATTCCGCTCAGTAGCCCTACCGTCTCACCTACCATCATTTGGGAGCTGCCCAACAAACTCCGCAACGACGACCTCGCCGCTTACAACTGGTCAGCATCCGAGCTTTCTATGCCTACACACATACACCAACATACAATTATTTTCATGCACACGCTTTACCTCCTGACATTACGGACGGACCTGGCAGCAAGTACCATTGCTGCTGTTGTTTCTATTCCACAGCATCGCCTCATTGAATGGGATGCTCTTTACCCGCCCTACCTTTGTTTCCTATGCTGGAGTTGGGAAACCCAATAAGACAATCAACCCTCCTTACCCCACTTCATTGACAGACCAAACATTTTCTCTCTAGCCAATCATAATAACAATTTTATTTAATAAACTTAATCTATTACAACATCCTTATTCTTAACCTAAATTCGAAATTATTTTGCATGTTTAAGTAACATTTGGTAATTTTCACAATTTTATTCACAATTTTATTATTAACTTCTAGAGGAAAAAAAAATAGTATAAGAAAACTTAGCTATGAAATTAAATTATAAAAAAAAATTATAAAATTCAATTTGCTTAGAAAATAACTCTTTAGGAAATAAGCCAATTATTTTCCCGAAAAAAAAATTAAACCAAAATTATTATCAGAAGAAATCAGGCATACTTTCAAACAAAACAAAAATCTGTTTCTTTCTCGATCCCCTTTTTTTTCCCCCCCCCCCCCAAATTTGATTAATTTTAATTGATTTTTTTTCCATAAATTTTTTTTTCGAAAATTATCCCTCTACTTTACTATTACTATTATTATATTTTTTTTTTCTTTTTTTTTTTTTTTTTTCCAAATAAAACGCACAAAAACCCAAAATATATCAGAATTTTAAATGTTCACTCACAGTTTTTTTTTCGCTCCATCGATGCGTTGGGCCCAGCGACATGATGCGCGTTGTCAGGAACATGATGTGCTAGATAGGGTTTTGTGGAAAGGAAATATGTCATAGGTGTCAGTGCGTCCTTCTTTTGCTTTTTTTTTTTTTTTTTTTTTTTTTTTTATTTAGGATAAATTCATGTTTCTGTTATAATTTCTAATTACAAAGAAAAACCCCTTTAAAAATAAAATAGTAAGAAGTACTACCCTTTTTGACAATAATTTCATGTTTTTTTTTTTTTTTTCTTTTTTTTTTTTTTTTTTTTTTTTAAAAAAATGGATTTAAATAAATAAATTTTTATTTTAGAGAAATGAGAAATATGACGCACATATTGTTTCAAACATTTTAATTAGTCTTATTAGGAATGAGTTTTTATTAGGAAAACAATTTTGAGCAACACTTTTAACATCCTGGCATGATTCTAGCAGCTCCTACGGACTCCAACGATGGCTGGTCTTTCGGCATTTTCAGCAGCATTCCATTTCATCAGCAGCACTCGTTATTCAGCAATTTTAGTTCGTCGACTTTTCACTCATAGATTTCGTTTAGCTTGGTTTAGTTTTAGCTAGTATTTGTTTTAGCCAGTTCAGTTAGCACGGGTTTTGACATTAGCATTATTTCACTTTGGCCGGATTCACAAGTTTTGGGATTTCTGACGGCAGGCCCTTTTGGTGGCGTAATTCCAAAATGATTATGGCACGAGCCTTTGTAACGGCTAGTTGCTAGAACCAAAGTTGGTTATTAAATTTTCGTCTTGCGACATTCTGGCCACGCACTTGGCACTGAATATTTGTTCGCTTTAAATTATGCCATTATTTTGGCCACTATGTCACGCACTTCACCACTTTTTCCTGCTGCACAAAGTTTGCTGTCACTCGTGGACCAATTGCTAAGCCACTGACGAACCGGCACAGGTCAATTTGTTGACCACCACTCGACGCACCACGCCTTACAGATTTGCCAATACTCTTCGGGTTACGGATCTGCCACTACTCATCCCGATCTGTCGGCGGCGGCCGCTTATAAAGGCAAATTTGGTCGCCACAGCGCATAATCGCCTGATCGCCCAAATTCCAGTAGATCACGCCACTTCTTTGCAGAAATGCGGCAAAATTTGGTGCAATGGGGTGATCTTTACGTGTTTGGTGGAATGCAGCAGCCAGAACGGCAAAGACTTCACCAGCTGCACGACACAACAACACCATGCTTGGAATAGCAAGGGCCAGCAGCCGAAATGCATCCTACCAACACTTCGCGCAAGGTCATAAAGTGCAGCGCGGCCGAAGTGCACTACCACCGCCACACCCCACTATCGGCTGGATACGCAGATTCGATTAAAGAGCGCCGCGCTAGCGCAGCACGAACGCACAGCAAAAGAGAATGCGCAAGTGCAGCGCGAAAGTTCTGCGCTCACGTTCGCCAGCGTGGGTGGCTCAGCCTGACAACAACAACAACCATGTTGGCTACCGAGTGTGAATACGAGCCCTAGCTAGCGCTTACTCGATCACTGCTGAACAAGTCTAGCTTGATTAGCGCTAGGCTGATTAGCGCTAGTGATTAGTGCAGTGCGTCGCACAGTGGGATAAAATCTCAAAAAACTGGCCAAAACTATATAATTCTGTAATTTTGGGTCGCTGATTACGAATCTGGTATTCATTTTTAAAAAAACAAAATGGCGGATGCAAAATGGCGGAATCGTTTCATTTTCCACCTGTTTTCAGTTAGTCAAAATTGGTTAGCTGGTGGTTTTCGGTGTTTTTAATTGCAAATATAATATAAAAAAAAAAAAAATGCTGATAAAAAATGGCTAAGTATTTTTTTCCGGTCAAACCAAATTGACTATACAGGAGTTCTTAAGGTTGCTGATTGTGAATCTGAAATTTGTTCTACAGAAACTCAATGGTGGATAAGAAACTGACGATTACTTTTATTCATTGTGATTTATAAAAAACAATATTTTAAAAAAAAGGAAGGTGGACATGCCATGGTTCTGGGTGCTGTAAAAAATAACTATAACAACAAGCATTTGTGTGTAACTATGATGTTTTCATAGTTTATTCTCACATCACTACACAAATTAAAATTTAATTACATTATTATTCCATTTTCCATCCATCCATTCCATTTTGACAATCTACATTCAATCATTAACGATAATGCTTCGTCATCAGAGAGTTTTTCTTCGGAAATAAATTTCAAAGATTGTCTATACCTAGACGGTTTTGATGGACTGCCAAAAGTGATGTCGTGCAAAACTTCGGCTGCATCCAATTTCCCCTCTGCCCTCAAGGTCATTCGCGTTGCATACGCCAATTCTTTGCTACTCCTCTGCTTTCGAATTTCCTCCGTTTTTCGTCGCTTCGTCCTTTCACTCGATTCATCAAAGACAATGGGAGGGCGCCCACCGCGACTAGTTGATGGCGTCGGCGTCGATTGTGGAAAGGGTTCGATCGCGGATCCGACATCGGCAGGTTGGATGACAAAGGTGTCCAACCAGTCTTGAAATTTATTTAGGAATTTTTCTTCCTTTCGATAGACTTCTTGCCACTTCGCGTCCATTTTGCTCACACAAGAACGTATAGCCACTTTATTCGTTTCATTAAGGTCATAACTGTACTTCAATTTTCGACCCATATCTTTCTCGACTTTAGCATATATATCACTAATTTTATCTCGAAAATGGCCTTTCAGCAAGTAGAACAGTTCCTTTTTTTTCATACCACGTTCGTCACCTGAGTTAGAGAAAACAAACAAATTCAAAAGACTATTAATTCACCATCAAAACTCGTAGGAACGAAGTATCATATTCTAGCAAAATTAATTGAAAATTAGCCCAAAGGCAGAAACGCAGCTAGACGCAAAGTTTTTTTTAAAATTCAGTAAGATAAATATTTAAGGAATAAGCCTACACAAAATTTACACAGGAACAACGCGGACGTTTTTTTAAATCGATCGGTCAATATGATATTATATATTTAAACACCTCAACCTCCACAGTAAATTGTTTATAACAATTAATTATTGAATTAAACCTTTTCACTCGCGATCACGTATTGTAATACAATATACATACCTTTCTGTTCATTATCCATTTTGCTGGTTCAAAAAAAACACTTTTTCACTTCAGGATTCACTTTCCCGAGGAGCGCTATTTCACGTGTATCGTCGGCGCGCACGATGCTTCGCGTTCGACGACTATGTTCGAAGTGAAAGTGTACAGCAGGTATTGATACCTGTTTAGTTTGGACTCGAGAATTTGATGGTCCAAACGTTTACTTAAGTGAATCTTATTCGAAAAACGCATTTGAAAAAATTTTTTTTTGGGGGTTGTGGCCAGTTTTTCGAGATTTTATCTCACTGTGCGTCGCATTAATACGCGGCCCTGTTTTATGTATCTGAGTCTTTATATGCAGCCCAGTACACATTGTTCAACTCCGTTGCTCGCTGCGGTCGCTGCACAAGATGCTAAATAAACCGGCACTTCCTTTTGCTTCAAAAGCTAGACTAACGCTCCGGTCGCCCGGAGCCTTTATTTATAATATTCCTTATGTCCTAAATGCTACCTACAATATTTACACTACTTCAATATTTCTTATCCTAACGTTTTGCCTGCACATGCACGTAGGTAGCATGACCCAAAGTGCATGGCAGCCTAAATATACAGCACGATAAGAGCACGACAACACCGCATGCTGGCCACACGCTCTTATCGTGCCTGTATGTTGAATCTTGCAGCGGTCACCACTTGATAAGTGCAACCAGATGTTGGTTATCTTGTGGTGCCGTTGCAAGATTCAACATATTGCCCCCGTTGAAAGGAGTAGCCTTTCAACATAAGACATGCGGTTTTCTTAACCTCCTAAACATATGTAACTGAGCTAGGGCAGCAGCTGGCAGCGATGTTGACCTCAGCTTCCTGACCTTCCAAGCGCTGGTTACTGCTGGTTGCCAACTGGGATCTGCGATCTCTTCACCTCTCAATTTCGCATCTTAACTCCAGCTACTTGACTCCTGGCCGCTAAGTTGGTTGTTGATGTTGGTTGTCCGCATCACAAAGCACGTCTGCTTCCTTCATTAGAGCCATTTGCACCCGGGCAGGCTGTCTCACACTTCTGCGCGATCTTGGAGTTCCTCCATTTCTTGTTGATGAACTTCAACGATCTTCTTCGTGCTGACGTATCTGTCACACAACGAATTAGCGCTGACCGGACGGGCCCAGTTGCCCTCACGCAGGCGATTGTCCACCTTGGTGGGAATCTCATCGCCCTCAATGTTGTCACGGTTTCCGTACTCAGGATCAATTGGAAAAGAAACTTCTTCTTCCTCCTGAATTTGTTCGGCACCCAACCATATTCCTCTAGCTTTGCGCCTTTTGCGCTTTCAGCCTTTTTAGGAATTGGTTCCTTTTTCATCTTTTGGGCCAGACGACTTCCTTCAATTGCGCTGCGCTTACTGAACTTGTGGCTGCATTCTTTCAATGACCGACAGCCAGTCAATGCGAGTTGACATCAGTACGCGCAGCAACCTTCTTGCTGCAGATGGACTTGCGATGGACTGCACATGTTGCAGTTTCCCAGATGACTCTGCTTGGTCTTGTCGATGCGTTGGTACTCCTTCATGGCTGCATTTCTCACACGGTCCCACGATGTTCGCGTTGAGCCACGCTGCCCTGCTCTTATAACTTATCCTTGACTTATATTTAACAAGTGGGATTTTAATTAACATTACAATTTATACTAGCTATTTATTCTTATTTCTAGCTCTTGTCACTACTCTGACAATCTTAGCAAGATTTGTCTTCCTTAGTAGTTTTCATTACATTTACATTTGCTTTACATCTATTCCTTTAACCTTAATTTTTCAGTTTGCCGATTTAACTTCTCAGCTACCAATTTATATTTTCTTAAATCTTATAAATTCTTTTTCTTTTTACTTAACTTTAAATTTCCCTTTTAATTATAATATTTTAAAATGTCGTTGTAGGAAAAGGATAAGACGCATACAAGTCGCCTGATCCTTGCGTCTACTATGTCATCAAGACCATTTTCAGCGAAACTGGCCTTGGTCACCCTGCCCCCCTGCAATTTATTGCAGACCAACCATTTCTTGCGGAGAATCGCAACCTAGTTACTCTGTCGGTTAGTGGCCTGCGTAACATTTGGTTTCTTATTTGGACAACTATAGCACGCGCGTACAACTTGCGCTGCTATTTGTCTTCCTCGCAGCGGCCAATATTTTTGCCGCGTGAGTTCTAGCAACTCTTTTGCTTCACTATGTCGGTTCTCTTCGTGAATATCTGAAATTATAGAGTTGGTTAATAAGCTCGTGGAAGGTAATAAAATTGGAAATTGTGTGTCATCCGACATCGCCGTCTTTTGCGACCGAACGCCTATTCGAATGATCCCATCTTTACCTAAAATTGGAGATAAAGCGGTTAGTTTCGATGATCTTTTTACCGTTTTCCCTTCCTTTAACCTTCCAATTTCTTCAGAAAAGAACCTGTGCTGCTCTTTCCTTATTAAAGTTTCAGTTCGTTTATTAACTTTTGTTGACCTGTGTTTCGTAGTTCCACAGTCCCTTTCCTTAGGTTTAATTGGCGCAGCTCCAATTATAACCCAACCAAATACCGTGTTTTCCATATAAAGACTCGAATTTAAATATTTCCTTTTTTCGTTCTTTAATATGGTCCCCATCACTTCCGCCCCTAGTAGTATGTCTACTTGAGTTGGGGTGTGAAATTTCGGGTCGGCTAAAGGGGTTCCTTTTGGAAGATTAGATATCTCAATCTTTTCCCCTGGTAGATTTGGCGTAATTTTTGGAAGAACCATTGACTCAACTTTGATTTTAAAATCATTGTGAGATGATTTTACTTCCACCATTACTTCCTCCTCTACTTTTGTTTTTACACCTGAAACCCCTTCTATGGTTGTTTTTGCCGCTTTTGTTTTGAACCCTAATTTTTGACTTAATTGTTCCGTGATAAAACTTCCCTGGGAACAATTGTCCAGCACAGCTCTTGCTGTTATGTATTTGCCTTGGTGGTTTTTTATTTGCACCAAAGCCGTTGCGAGTAATATGCGGTTCTTATTACCACCTATCGCTAATGCAACCTTCGATTTACTATTACCGAAGTTGTCATTATGCAGCAACGTGTGGTGTGACTTCTTGCATTTTTGGCAAGGTTCCACCTCACAGCTTTTGGATAAATGCCCTTTCCTTAGGCATTTGGTGCATATCCTATTTTCCAGTGCTACTTTAATTCGCTTTTCTACTGCGAGATTTTTAAACTCGTCGCAATAAGACAAATTATGCGCACTGTCACAACCTAATAAACATGTCCTTGCATTAATTTGGGTCCTATTTGTTTCATATTTAAACTCTCCTTCCCTATTTGGCAACTCGAATCTACTAGCATTCAATCGCTCACTTCCTTCAAGTGCTTTGAATTGCTTTTCGAGAAATGCTAACAGGTTTTCTATTGATGGTACTTCAGTTGAATCTGGCAAGGATTCCTCGTACCTAACTTTTGTGTGTGAGTCTAGCTTCCTCACAATTATGAAGTGCAAAAGGGCTTCTTTAATTTCCGTATCTGAGAGTCTAGTAGACTCTAACGCTCTCAGATTAGCTGACACTGTGTCGTGCAACTCCTTAATTTCCGCAGGCGTGCGCGAACATATTTGCCTGGCGTCAAGCAAATTCCTGAACATATTAGATGTTATTTGCCGCTTATCAGAATATCTTCTCTCCAGGATATTCCACGCCACGTTAAAGTTCGCACCACTTATACCTAAGTGATCAACCAACCTTAACGCCTCACCCCTTAAATATGATTTTAATGCAATCATTTTATGGGTCTCTCCCACATTTTTATGAAGGAATATTTCAGTAAAAATATCCCTAAAGGATATCCACTTACTATAATCCCCACTAAATATGGGAATCTGAATCTGAGGCAGGCTATATGGCAAGGAAGGAGCCGCATTTTGCTCTAACAGCTTTTTCTCTTCCTCTTCTGCCACAATATGAGACCCTTTATCCATTAGGTCCTCATATTCTTCGCACAACTCGTCCTCTCCAAAGAACTCATTGTACTCGAACTTAAGATCTGTCGCACGGTCCTCGAACTTGTGCAACCGTGACAGATCTTTCCACCCCATCTGGATGCGTTCGTGGCACCTTCTTAACTCCTTTAAGGTGCCTTGAAACCGCGCTTGAATCGATGCGGCCTGGTCCCTTTGACGCTCCGCTGACACCGATTTCCCTGTGCTGTCAGTTCGCGCCTCCATCTTTTCAATTGGCGGACTGACCACGCCCTTACCCATTCCTGCCTCTAAATCACTTACTCGCTTGATTGTACTTTCGTACAGTGCCTGCACTTTTTCATAGTATTTCTTTTCGAAATACACCTTGTACTCCCTAAGCGCTTGCTTGGGAGCTAAAATGCAGTGATTCGCCGTTAGCTCCTCGAACAACGAATTCAACTGCCCTTGCAGCCTTTCACTGCGACCCTCAGCGTTCAGCTGGTTGCAAATGCTAAGAATAGCATTGCCAAGCTCTTCCTGTTTCTTTAACATTTCTTTTGCCATTTCGTAACTATTATTTATTTTACCCAACAATAATTTTAATTAATTTAAATTTCACTTACTTACTTTTTCCTTAGCAGTAGGTGTGTGTCCTGGGGTCACCAAATGTTCAACTCCGTTGCTCGCTGCGGTCGCTGCACAAGATGCTAAATAAACCGGCACTTCCTTTTGCTTCAAAAGCTAGACTAACGCTCCGGTCGCCCGGAGCCTTTATTTATAATATTCCTTATGTCCTAAATGCTACCTACAATATTTACACTACTTCAATATTTCTTATCCTAACGTTTTGCCTGTACATGCACGTAGGTAGCATGACCCAAAGTGCATGGCAGCCTAAATATACAGCACGATAAGAGCACGACAACACCGCATGCTGGCCACACGCTCTTATCGTGCCTGTTGCTTGAATTCTTGCAGCGGTCACCACTTGATAAGTGCAACCAGATGTTGGTTATCTTGTGGTGCCGTTGCAAGATTCAACACACATTGTCCCATTTCCTTCCGAACTTCCGAACTGTTAACGACAGCTAGAAAATAACATTTAATTCAACAACAAATGTCATAGACTTTATTTGTTTCATTGTTATTATTTTTATTTACCAACATAAAATATAAAAGTATATTCAAATACTATCCAAACTAAACTTAGCAAATCATTTAACTGTATTTTAAACCCTCCTATCTTCTATGTTTGAGGCCCTAGGTGTATGTAACTTTCTGACTTAAATTGTTTGCTTACTTTTATTGAAGAAAACAATACAATTTGATCCTAGACACTTTACATTCGTAAATATAAAAGATAGGTCGCTATGTATTCATATAAACGTTTTATACAACAGTGTGACATTGAACATATGTAATGATCATTGAAAAGTGATTTTATGCGAAATAGATTGTTTGTATGATTTAACAACACTAAATATGGAAACAATTCTTCATCTGGTGGTAACTTTGTTTCTATTCGAGAACAAAGGATAATCGTTTTTATAAATGGAATGAAGTGACTTCACCACTGAGTTTCAACGCTGAAAGTTGTTGCCACGCATGTGTGGGAATGGAGAGAATTTAAATATAAACTTAGAATCTACTTCTATGCTAAAAACCTTTGTAGACACCAACACTAAAAAAACTTACGAGTAAATTACTTTAAAAATTTCGTAATAATGAACGGATTTAATGTGTGCGCCTATGTCGCACGATAGTTCTTGAAGGAGAATATCGGGTTAAAATTTGGTTTGTGATAGAACTAAGGACTAGTGCTGGGCATGGTCCGGTCGCTTCTAAGTAATAGTCACTTTTTGGTGATATTTAGGTTCGAAATTATGTAAAGAGAAAATAGGCGGTATCGAAATGGCCGATGGATTTTTTAAGGTGCGAAGTATGAAAATGTTGGAAAAACCGATTACATGTTTTTAAAAATAAAAGTCAAGTTAAAAGTTCATCAATTTACCATAAAAATACCAATTAAGGCAAGTTATAACGTCGCAATACGCTTATGCATCAAAACCGACCCACAACGTAAAAATTTTGTATTCAATTTCATTCTTAGGCAGACAACGAAGAAAGCACTTTTAAAAATGCAGTACAAATGGCTAGCACCTTATGGGAAAACCCCGTTTCGATTGGCCTTTTGCAAATGGGCTTAAATTTTACAAGTTTGCACAAAATTGGCACCATTGCATTAAAAGTTGAAAGTGTTTGGCAGCACTGCTTAGGTGCAAGGGTTGCCGCCGCACCGTCACAAAGGCGCTTTTTACGAGTGGTACATCTAACAGATGGCTTCATTGTCCTAATATTTTCTTTCTCTTTTTCTTTTTATCGAGAGTTAAATTAAATCAGACTGGTTCCAATAACTATAAATTTTACATACTTTTACATATTCACATTTATAAACACACATTTTAAATTGCTTTTGAATCTTGCTGATGCCGAAATTCTCCAACTTTTCTGCCGAATGCAACTCTGCGCAATACTTCCGTAGACTCTTGTTAAGAGAAGATTGTGCTGATGTTTACTTCTCCCTCGCTCGGGCTCAGTTTAACTCGCGAATGTTACAGAATCACCTGCAAGAAAACCGTCCGGCTGAGTCGCACTTCAGTATGAATACGTTTCGCGCTGTCTACAGCAGGTCGTTTTTTGCTTTCCAGTGAATGGTAAACAAAGCGGGTCGCAAGCAAAATATTAAACAAATAACAAGAATTGCAGTAAGCGAAAAACCCTGAATGGTGAAACGCAAAGCATAAAATCGCAGTGAAAAAGTGGAAGAAAAAGCTTAAAGTGAAATCTATGACGACATGGAATAAATGTCAATTTTATAAACAGATTAAAAAGAAATTCCTACGATTAGGAAAATGTAAATAAACAAAACTCAGTGAGGATCCGGAAAAGAGCAGTTGCAAGCGGAGAAGCAACACATAGCAGCAGTAGCGCACAACGAAGAACGGAAAACAGCAAAAACGAAGACGCAGCTGCATCTCACTGCCGAGAATCGCAGCGAAACGAGGCAATTGCATCTATTCACAAATTCCAAAACGAAAGCAATCGAGTACTGTCCATACGCCATTTATCCACCTTTTGACGGAATATTGAAGCTGCGTGGAAATGGCGCTGATAAAATTGGCCAGGTGAGCACCAATTTCCGAACAAGGGATTCCAGTCTCGGATCGTCCCTTGCACGTCCCAAGGCGTGACTGACCTGCTGCAAATGTGCTCCTATATGCAACTTCTGTCTTTTTGCGTGTTTGCTGCATGACTTGTTTCTTTGTTCGGTCGCACAAAGGATACATAGATTGTGTGACTGGTGTGAATATCCTTTTCGTCTGTGTTCTTTAACAAATTCATTTCAAACGAATGACAAATTAAGAAAAGTTTAACCTGCTCCATCTAAATGAATTCAAATGTATGAAGGCAACCTCTGTGTGCTAATGTTCATGGGTGATGTTGTTTTTACTATGTGTACATGTTTGAACTTTTTAATTAAAGTCAAATTCTCAAAAAATTAAGAGCCTGTACTTCGTAAAACAGCAATTTTTTCAAAAACGATGCAATTGTAAGTAATTAAAAGCTCTTTATTTCAACTTTAATATTTTTACGACACTCTCCCTAATTATGGGAACCTTTAAGTAAATTAATCATTGTTTTCAACTCATATATTTTCCGATTTTAAACACCAACACCAATCAATTATATAATTTATAACAATAGTTAATTTGCTCAACCTTCTAACTTTCAATAAAAAATTATATTCAATTGATGGTTTAATATGCTGTAAGAATGGACAGCCCTTTGTAATTCCCTGAAGAGCTCAGCAAACTGCTCACGAAACGTCGAGGAATAGTGAAGCTTCACTGATTGACCATTGATCTTACACAAGTCATCTCATCGAATAAACCATATTCAAATTTTCAAAATATCTTTGATTTTATTAATAAATATGTGAAACATTGCATATTTATCACGAAATTTGGAAAATAAGTTTAGTTGAATGGCCTCTTGATCCATTCAAGGTAGTTTTTGATAGACCAAATTGCTGAAACTTTATGTTTGCGACATGGATATCTTTAATTTGCATGCGCCTACAATGCGCACCGTTGACTGTTACAGTGAAACCTTGATCATATTTTCAAGAAGTAAGGCCCAATGATGCCACCTAACCACAATGCACATCAAACAGTAATTGTTGGGATGTTTTTTGGCCTGCGGCCGCACTATCGCTCACAGCAGCAATATTCCCAACTTATAAGTCGTTTGTATTTCTTCACTACTTTGCACTTTGTTCACTCAATTGGATGATTACATTGACCATAATCTCCCGTCGATGCGCAATTCGTACAGAAATTTTATTTTTCTAATAATTAAAAATGTTAATGCTTTTTCATTCATTCATTAATCTTGTAAAGGAGTTGGTGCGAATCAACAATTCACGCTACAAGCAAGCATAATTTTTAGGGTTTCCAACTAAAGAAACCGGAATGTATTAATTTTTCATTATCTTAGTTGATATATTTAAATAATTCTGATGTTCACAATTCACTTATTCGAAATCAGTTATTATTGGAAGGAATTAGTAACTCTGCAGTTACATCAGTTACGTATATTTCACAATACAATTTCACAATCATAGCTTCCCAACAAACATTAATGACTAATCTCAAATTGAGGTACATTTGAATCAAATTGCTTTCTCAAATTTCAAACCTTTGTTCTCAACTTGATCGCAAATATACTGTTATGACATTCTCAACTTAAAAGGAAAATTTTGTAATTATGTATGTGTAATGTAATGTAATGTAATTACATTTTCAGTACAATAGTAGTTGTTCAGTAAATAAGTGAGACGTATCTATAGAAAACTCGTAGAATTGCCGTTCAGTGATCAAAGATTGAAATAAGCGCCCAAAACGGCACTGAAGTAAAACTTGTTCACTAAAACCGCATTGCCACATTGTCACCTGCAAAACGTTCAAGCATTTAAAATCGTGCCGGCAGTGTTCCGCGTCGCGACAACGGCAAAGGCATATCTACGTGCGTGTGCGCTGACGGTAGCGATCGGAAAGTCTTTCCTCTTGCATTGACAGTTGATAGCGTGGCGTGTAGCTAATAAGCACCCGCCTGGAATTGATAGCGCGAAATTAGCGTTTAACATTCTATTTACTTAAGTGCTTACTTAGCCCAACGCTACTGGCTGTTGCCGCTGCTGCGGGAGCGGGCTCATTGTAGTCAGCGCCAAAGGCTTCTTGCTGCGCCGAGCCAGGCGCGCAGTAGCGTAACTGCAACATGCCAATTGTCATGTCAGCCTCCACGGGTGACGACGCGACTCGCTGCTACATTTTATCGCGCTGCATGCTCGTCGCTCGAAGCGTCTTTGCGGTCGGTTCGTTGGCGCAGTTTGTTTTCTCATTATATTTAATTACTCGCACGGCACGGTGCGCCAGTGTTGGCGCGCTTGTCCGCACGTGTGTGTGTTTGGGGATGTGGCTGTGAGTTGTGTGTGTCGCAATGCCATCACAAGTGTCGTTTTGTATTTGATCAAGTCGTTACACCAACAATAATAACATCATCGAGAGTCACTGAACTTTGACGGTTTTCATCTGGAAACATATCTAATACAATATTTTCTTTGCTCTTAATTAAATTAACTTTTACGCTCACCGGTGGGTACAAGTGTAACTATAAACATACAGATATGTATGTTTTTGGAAATGGCATGACGCATTTTATTGTATTGTGTAGTCATTAATCGATTAATCGATCGAATCGATAATCGAGAGATTAATCGATGACATATAGCTTATTTATTGATGACCTTATGACATTTGAGCGTTTTCGAATTCGTCGTTTATAAAAATCCTCTTTGTTACTGAACATCTGAACTAAGCCTACAGTCAAACTTAACGGAAGTCGGACGGTGCAAGTTCAGGCAGCCAATACGAAGATGAATGAAGTAATACAGCAACTTTTTTTTTATTTTACAGTTGGGGTCATTTCGGCAATATGAATTTGATCGAATTAATACTAAAGTCCCATTTCACCAAACCCTGTCAAATGCCGTTTCCGTACCATATGTTGATGCATTTAACTCTAGTAGTGTCTTAGAAAATTATTAAACGCAATCTGTGCTCATATATTTTCCAACAATCTATGTATGTAGATATGTATGTGCCTACATATATCATCAGGAAACCAAAGTTATCAGTTTGAAATTTATTAGTTATCGTAGGCTAGTAAGTTATCACATTTCATTCTTTTCAGTTTCTAAAAGAGTTTTTTAATCTAAATATTACATATAGTTATAGAAAATATATTAACTCTCAAGTATAACATGTCTTTCAAACTGGTCACCGCTGAATGTTTGAAAAAAAGCTCCGCAATTTGATTACCTTTTTTTAGATAACTGCTAGAAATAAAGGAAATCGAATAAATTATTTTGATATCTCGGTTGGTTACAAATTCGATGAACTTTCAATGAACACAAAAAAATAACACTCATAGGTAGAATTCTCAGCTGCGCAAACAGCAGTGTTTTTGCATTTAAACCCTCTGTTTGTTGATGAAATTTGTGACTTTTAAGCTAAAAAAATCTACATTATTTTCCTTTTTTCAATCAGCTCAAAAAAGCTATTGGGATCACATGAAGTCGTACTCTCCCCAATGCTTACCTTGACCGCCAAAGAAAAACAAAAATTCCCAATAAATTGTCGCCATGTAGATTTAAGTATTTACAACCATTAGATGTCTTTTTTTTAATTTAAGCCGATATTATTTTATGGGAGAGGTTTTATTTCTAAATGGATCCTCTTTAGGGTGTAGTTTTATTTTTTTCACAACTTCTTAAAAACATTATTTATGGAAATATGCTGATATGCACTCTTGAATATTAGTTTATTAAAAATTTGTCTTAGTTTATTCAAACATTCCGCATAGCTACCACTTTGAGTTACCATTATCAATCTATCTACAGCTCACAATACTTCGCACTTGTCACAAAACCCATCCAAGCATGATTGGAAAAATTCTAACTTGCCCCAAAACTAACATGGAATGAACAAAAAAATTAACAGATTCCAATTATGTGAATTCCAATTATATAAATGCGCTAAAGATAGTGTATGTGATTACTATGCAACTAAATTATGTTATAATTAATTTTGTTATCACTTGGCATCTAATTCCTATAAATACCACTAAGCTAAAAAGATAACTAGTTGAGGCAAGTTCGTCTGCTTCAAACCAGAACTGATTTCGTATGATTCCCATGCGGCTGTATAGTTGTGACTGAAATATTAAATATGCGTCAATGGAATCGTTTATACTCTTTAAACTAAATGACTTCAACTAAATTCAACAAATTTGATAAAAGTTTAACAATAATCGAATGCCAATTATGTATTTTTCACCTACCTCATTTGAGAGCACACTTTTCCAGAATCGAGCCAAGTCCGGCGCCATTCATTGTCTGTTGTGTCAGATGTACATTAACACCTTCTGTCTGCTCTCTGCATGTGATAGCAGAGGAAGTGCTAATGACATGTTAAAACGAATTTATAATTTCAATCAATATGCGATAGTAGTCAGTTTGATTGCATTAAGTCAGGCAATTAATCATACTATTAAATGTTGTAAACAGCGGCGGTGGAATTTGGTTCAGAGCAGCACTTTGCTTAAAAATTATGTATTTATATTATATACATACGAGTACATACCTATATTTATTCATTATACACATGTGGTCCAAATAATAAGTTGTTAGATGCTAGTTAGTAGTATTTATTTGTGTTAAATACGATACGATTACCATCTTTCGCTTTTTGCATCTGTCAATCGTGTTATTAGGTTTTAAAGGACTATTTACCAGAACATATACCGACCCATATATCGAATGTTTTTATTTTACAATCTCAAACTCAATTAACCCTTTCCGGTCAATTGTTGTTGTTGTTGCAAAGCCATTGTTCCCTCCATAAAACACAGAATCAATTAAAATTCGTATAGGTACGTACGATTCTTATTATCGTAGTGGGAGTGGCAAGTACTCATGTCTAACCTTACATAATCTGTGTCTGCCCAGTAAAACGCAAAATCGCCCAGTAATTGTTATTTCTTAATAGAAATTTTCCGAATAGTCGAACTTTATTAGTCATTCAAACAAACGGAAAAATTCTGTTACCAAATCCATAACTTAAAAAAAAGCAAACATCACTTGCAACCTTGCCTTCCATTTGTACGATATATCGTACAAAGCTTTGCAACTCTTGTGACCATTTGTACGATATATCGTACAATTTTTTTTAAGGCTCGGGAAAAATATTTAGACGCAAAATATGTTACATTTAATAAGTTTCTGAGTCAACTGAGGTACAAACTTTGAAATTGTTTGGCTTTTTACTACTAAAACGTATAACATATTTAAAAATTCCTCCGCAGAAGCATCGCATTGCCAAATTCTTGCAAAGAGCTGCTTACAAAACTCACTCACACTGTGTAGCCACGGCTATTGTGATTTATATTTTTAAACATAATCGTACAACACAACCTACTTAATAAGAATTAAAAAGCCGTTTCATAACGGCAGCTTTCGCTGTCAAAAAAAAAAATCTTAAAAAAAATTGTACGATATATCGTACAAATTTCCGGAAAGGGTTAAGGGGTTATATACAAAGTTAGGGAGAAAAAGTGAGCTAAGTTTGTGATTTTTTAAAAAGGTTTTAAGCAAGTTTTATTGGATAAAGCAAAATACAATGTTCTAGTATTACTATGGAAGAAATAAAAACACTTTTTTTTTGCAGAGGCTTGCGGTAAACGTTCTCCAAGGCAAACCGCTCAACTGAAATCAAAAAGGAAAAAAAATTATTTAAGAAAAGTGTATTCTGGTGTACTTGAACGATTTGGTTTCCCAAAAAAATTTTTTTTTTAATAAAAAAACCACGCTGACTGAAAAAATTGATTTTTTTGGTGGTCAAAATTTCAAAAAAAAATGCATTGCAAAAAGTTAAAAATTTTCGGATGGAAAATGAATCGTTCAAGTACACGAGATCGTAAATACAAGTATTTGAAAAATTTTTTTTCGAAAATCGGATAAAAAGTTTTTGAGATATCACGTTCACCGCAACAGTACTTTTGAAAACAACGCATTCCGAGATAATCACGTTTAGAGTTTTGTGCGCCAAGTGCCTATGAATAGGACCAGCGCGCTGCAAACGGCTGTAATTTGACAACCAGTGATCCGACCTGGATGAAATTTTGCACAGATATTTTCAAAATTATGTACTTTCAGAAAATGCCAAAAAAATGTTTCGATTTTTCGAGCCCCAACTTTGTATAGGATAATAAGATAACAATCTGCTGCGAAAAAACTGATCAATTAAAACACTTCAATGGAAAACAAACATAAATTTGAAAAGCTTTTGGAATCCCTGTGTTATTCTCACTTTTAAAGGTATTACCAAGTTATAACTATTTTAATAAAAATTTTAGTACTTTTATGCATTTATTGAATCTAGATAAAAACGATGAAGAATTTCGTAGAATAACATTTAAGACGTACCAATTTTTTTGTCCATGTGTATATTCGTATGCATACATATGTGAGAAAATGAATACATTTTGGAAGTAAGTAAATCTGGAATACGTACGTCGAAACATTTCGCGTATTTCGCACTGATTCCAACAGCGCATCCACAGCCGATTTCGGAAACGACAGTTTAAAGAAAGAGTTGGCTCGCGGCAGCGGGGCCAAACGGAATTGCGTTCTATTTTAACTCAAGCCGCAGTTAATAGTGCAGCCTCTGTTGACTGCTGACGACGATGGCCGTTGTGGGTCTATCCACGCGTTGAGCGCGGTTGTGCGCGTAAAATGCCAGCAGCAGCCGGCCGCTGATTAAAAGCGGGTCACTAGAGGCCAAAGTAATCATAACGGAAAAGAACAAATTGAAAACTCCGTGCACATGCATCCATACAGATACATACATACACATATGTATATTTAAAATACTGCACATGTCCGCGTACAGACATGCATGTGAGCACTGTCCATTATCAGTTCTGTGCATAGATTTTTGCGTACGAGTGCAGCTGAAGAAGTCGCAGACGCTGTCGCCGAGCGTCTGCTAGGGCCACACACCAGCCAATTGCATATTGGCTGCGGCTTAATCTGAAGTGCGGATATGAGAATTGAAGTTGTTGTTGCTGCTGCTGATTATTATTGTTCACTTTTTTGCTGAGCCAGTCGCGTGAGTCGCCATTGTGTCGAGTTATTTTTAGCAGAGCAACAATAACACCACAAATAACGCGAGTGATAGTGTCACTCAGTCCACTTTTCCAGCTACGCAAACGCGCATGTGTGCGTGCAGCGTGTGCGGGGGCGGGGGCGGGGGCGGCGGTGTACGCACCACCAGCGCCTACATCGCGCAACGCATTAAAATAAATGACAATGGCTTATTGTCGGGCATAGATTTCTCCCTCTTTTATGCGAATACGAGACGTGCGGAAATTGCTGCATGCTTGCCGCAGCAAAATCGAAAATATTACCGATTGCTTGTAAACCTTAGCAATCGGGGTCGTTGATTTCGTTATACATACCAAATGCCTGCACCGAACTGCTTTCCTGTTATCGAAATCATTCCCATAAAATGTTTTCATACACCAAAGCTCAAAGTATGTCTCCATTAATGGTGGAGTGGTGGTAAATAAACAAAAATCTTACATTAGACTTATTTCCAAAGCGAATACCAATAGTTAACAACTCAAGAAATAATTTGAACAAATACCAAATCCAGCTTGATTAATCCTTTCACGACCAATGGTATACTCAATCGCTGTGATTATTATTAATATTATTTTTATTGGCGGGGAATGTGTACTGCGTCCTAAGAGATCTATTGTGCCCCCTTCTTGGACTTCACAGTTCGTCGGTGAGTCCAGTATCCAAGAGAAATCTCAGTACATTTCCTAAGCCTCTAGAAACTTAATCCGGTCCTGGTATAATAAAATCACCCAGATGCTTTTTCCGTTTGTGCATTAGCGCAGCGTATATGCCTAGTACTTATGTGTATTGCAGTTTCATTGTCCTGCAAACAGAACCTACAGAGTTCGTTCCCCCTGATACCTAGTTTGGTTAGATGATAGTTCAGTCTACAATGCCCTGTCAATATACCTGTGATAATCGTTAGATTATTCTTTGAGAGACTGATGCATTCCTCGAACCTTTTCTTGTTGTAAGATCCAATAACCATCTTGGAATGTTCAAGGCCTGGTTGATTTTCCCAGTATTGATTCCGGATGGTTATCTCGTCTTTCCTGGAAAGGATGGATGGGGCTCCTTTGCCGAGACCACAGAAGGGTTCTGGGCCGACGAAGGGGGTAAATGCTCCCCTTCTTGCAAGCCTGTCGGCCTGCTCATTCCCATCAATACCGGCGTGGCCCGGAACCCAGAGGACCCATATCTGATTGTAGCGGCCAAGTTCGTTCAGCTTCTCAAGGCATTCCGACACCAGTTTCGAAAATACCTGGTAGGATCTTCATGCCTTGATTGCCGCTTGGCTGTCCGACAGGATCGCGATCTTCCGGTTCCGGTATTTCCTCACCAGATTGAAGTAAGCACACCTTTCAATGGCGAATATTTCCGCCTGGAAAATGATGGTGTGCTTTCATGTAGTTTCCGAGTATCTAATCCCCGGTCCATATACCCCGATTCCGGTACCTTTCTCCGTTAGGGAGCCATCTGTGTACCAGGAAATCATGTACTGATCTATCAGATATGTCTCTGATATACATACCCAGCTTGTTTTATTACTAAGTTCTGTTTTAAATCTTTTGGTGAAACAGAGCTTCGGAGTAATTGAGGCTCTCGGTATTGTAATCTCGGGATACTGGTTCTTAGGAATATCAATCTTCTTACGACTCAGGAAGCCCTCGGCCCCGATTTTTACGTCAGTCACCCGTAGGATAGCCCTCTCCGCCAGGGATTGTATATGTAAGTGAAGAGGTGTAAGTTCAAGAAGAACCTCCATGGATGCTATCGGACACGTTCTCATAGCCCCTGTTATTCACACACATGCAAGTCTTTCTAGCTTACTGAGCGCCCTGATGGTGGTCAGCTGGCTGGTTCTACTACCCCAGACCGCTGAACCATACGTTATCATGGGTCTCACGATCGCCGTATAGATCCATCTCAGTATAGCTGGTTTACAGCCCCAGCTTTTGCCTGCTATGGACCTACAGGTCATCAGGACCCTAGTGGCCTTTTTAATCGTTTCGTCAATCTGTCTCTTCCAGTGGAGTTTCTGATCTAGTATAATACCTAGATATTTCACCTCCTTCTGAATCTCTATCTCTATCCCATCCAAACGGATGGTCTAAGAACGTCAAGTTTTTACTTTCTTGTAAAGGCTACGATAGTGGTTTTAGCCGGATTTATATTCAGCCCCACCACCGCGCACCATTTCTTGGTTGAACTTAGCCCTAGGGTTATCCTATCCCGCAGGGTATCTTCAAATTTTCCCCTGCATACGATTACGATATCATCTGCATAACCCTGTACCGTTAGCCTAGAGTTAGACAGCTCCTGTAGGAGGCCATCCACCACGAGGCTCCATAACAGCGGTGATAGTACACCACCTTGTGGACCGCCCCGGGTCGTGCTGGCTTCTATTAACTCGGCTGTGCTAGTCTGAATCTCCACCTTCCTAGTAGCGGGCATTCTGTTTACCCAGCATTTCAGGGTATCAGTCAACCCCTTGCTAGATAAGTCGTTGTCTATGATTATATGAGAGGTATTGCCCTCCCCCCCCGCCCCCCCGATACCCAGGAAGGCACAAAGTGCTATCTCCTTCTCGCTTAGACTTTCCTGTATCTCACTTGTGTCAGCTGGTACAGGGCAGTTTAGGTGGAGCGTAATACTCTGTAGGCGTGCTGACAGGTGTGTAAAGGATCGTCTATTGGGATTGTCGCCCTTACATAGCTATCTACAATTTTCTCCAGAGTCTTCAGTAGGAATGAGGTCATTCAAATCGGTCTGAAGGATTTCGGGTGAAGGGGATCATTTTTCCCGACCTTCGGTAGAAAGACCACCTTTGCCCTCCTCCAGGCTTCTGGTATATATCCCAGCGCCAGACTGGCTCTAGCTATTCTCAGAAGACTACGTTTGATGATGTCCATCCCATTCTGTAGTACGGCCGGAAAAATGCCATCGGGTCCAGGAGATTTATATGGTTTGAAGGTGCATACCGCCCACCGCAATCTCTCCTCCGTGCAGATTTCCTTTGACACTCACCAATCTCTTCTGGAGAATCTACAAAGCTCCTCAGCCTGCCCCGTTCTCCTGCAAGCAACAGACCCCGGGAAGTGAGTATCCAGGAGTAGCTTTGCCTTCTCCTCCTCACTCTCAGTAAACTCTCCGTTGCTGTTCATGAGGGTAGTAGAGGAAAGACTGTGGCCTTTAGCCATGACCTTATAGTCTAGATGCCTCTGAGGTTTGTTCTATATTTTCACAGATTCACAGATAGATTCCCTGATCGCCTTATTGTATTGGGTCAGTGTATTTTTATACTCGGACCAACTCCCGGTACGTTTAGCCCGGTTGAAAAGCTTGCGAACCTTACTTCAAAGTATACTGAGGTCCCTATTCCACCAGGGCACATCCCTGGAAAATTCTCGGTGTCCGCGCTCGCACAGTTTACCAGTATGAGGTCTGGTCGAAAGTGGATCCCATCGAACTGAAGCTTAGTCCTCCAGCCCTTGCACATCTCCGCTACGAGTGCGTTTTCGATCTGTCCCTGTTCCTCTCTGGAGAGTATGCCAATAGGGAAAGATGCCGATAGTATCGCCAGTCTAACTGGCACTGGCCTAAGTGCTACGTGGCCTCTTGAGTCCTCTGAATCCTTCCGCGTCAGGTCCTCAGTCTTGGATTTTCTGGCTGTGTTGCCCTCCTGAGGACTGATCTCGGTTACGCCCCTCTTCTTCGCATCAAGCGAAGCGGGTTTCGCGCGGTCCAACACCTTTTGCTTGGCCTGCTCCGGCGCTAAGCCATTTTTGAGATATCGCAGATACCACTTTGCATCTGCGCCACTCAACCCCGTTGCTCTCCTGGCCTCTACAAACTTACCCAGCTTCAGAGTCTGTCCGGATTTCAGACCAGTACTGGTCGAGGGTTGTGGTATCGTGTCCTTGGGAGCCGAAGCGCCCGCAGACCCCTTTACCGCCCGACTTTCTCTGCGTTGTTCCTTTGTCGCTGTCCATTCTGGCTTTGGCCCAAATTTGCCATATACCGTACGTCTAGTCGTATTCGTACTCCGAGGAGTAGATACCTGGGTATCAATGTCTTGGATACGCTCCACTTGATTCGCCAGTTGTGATGCGGTATAAGATCCCGCCATCGCATTGATGTTTTTCAATTTTTTTTCCCATAAATTAGATCCCACGAGTGTGGGGGAAAGAGAGGTCCGCCGTGCCATAGCCCCCGATAGCACGGTAAGCCCATAGTTACTCTCTGAGGCGTACAGGTATCAGAGAGCCTCCGTTAGAATACAGCCGGTATTAGCCCCTGGCTGCAAACCATCCAATAGGCACGGGTCGCGAGACACCTTGGATTAGGGGGGCGGGGAGGGGAGGGAAAGAGGGTAATGTAAAAGAAGTAGTGGGGTAGTGGAAATTAAAGGGGAATGACGTTCAGAAGAATGTGTAGCTGCATGGCAGTTCGTCTGTCATCAGGATGTAAATTAGTAAAGTTATTGGAATGAATTTTGGTACAAATACTTCTGAACTGAAAACTGTCTGTGTGTCCACTTTCAGGCAAGGTTCCCACATAAAAGTAATTTGCAAAAAAAGCATTCCATTTCTAGTATAAAAAAGTAAAACGATTTTTTGTATACTTTGTTTTCACTTGACACTCACATTTGTTAGTGCCCAATTACGATAAATGTTTGTCAAGTAGCTATGGCGTTTTTATTGTTTCGTCAACTGTGCGCATTGCGTACGCCACAAAAAGTTGGGTAAGGTTAGGTACCACTGGTAGGTAGGTCAAGAGACCACTCTTAGACCCGTCCGGTTCTCAAGGGACATGTGTGTAAAAAGAGAGAAAGTGTAAAAAGAGATCTGATCAATTTCGCATATGCTTACTTCGCGCCTGCACTGTCGGAATTCAGTTGCACAGCAAAATTGTATGCAATTTCACTATTGAAAAGTCAGTTGTATCAAATAATTGCATGTTGTGGACCTTGGATTGCATTACGTAGCAGCACTGAATACCAAGTGCCGACTACAAAGCAAAACAGGAAGATAATTTAACAATTCCGTCGCTCTCTTAACATAGGCGCGTCGTAATTGTGAATCGTAACTCGTATCGAGCAATTATATTTTCGCACGCTCCAGTAGCTTCTTGCATCAGCTTAAGGTGCGACTTTTTAGCCACCACCGTTGCAAAAAACTGTCAACAACTGAATCATTGCCGGGGCTGGGCATGTAGCCAAGGCGCAACGGCACAACATATAGCCCGCATTTAGCCCGAGACAGCTCAGCGGCAGCTAATATTAAACTCCGATTATTGGCACCTATAGCCAAAAATGAATGAGAAAGCAATTAAAACAAGAGACAAAGACGTTTCCTAAAGAAAATAGACAAAAATTATCGTCAACCAGTAAAACGAGTTACTATATTCGAGTGCGTCGCAGCGAAAGTAAATAAATGCTGGTAGATTTAAGAACAATCTTCAAGCGTTTGGGTCACCGCAACAAGTTGGCATACATGTATGCGTCAAGCTGATTCCCGTACGGCGATCAAAACCATAAATCTAAATAGATGTAATATTGGACATTCCCGAGCGGCTGTCGCAGCGCTGCGGCCGCTGGAGCTGCCGGTCCAGTCGATAGAAAACCGAACAGAATTCCACGCGCATGACGCCAACGGCGAACACACATCGTCGCATCGCCGCTTGTACTATACACAAGAATCTGAGATTCTGGTCAAGTACAACGCGCGTATAAACAAAACCGTCTAAAAGCGGTTTGTGTCAGTTTTGCCCACCACACTCGTCGCGGCCGCCGCCGTTACTGCTGCGGCTGCTGCCGCTACAGCGGCTGCGATTGTGATTGCTGGTGGAGCACAACAACGCGAATGGGGACTGAAGAAAACGAAAACAAGCGATTTCACACACATGCACGATATACGAACATATGTACGTATTAACGATGGCTAAATGCAATCAACATTCAAACAAAAAACATATACATATGTACGTACATAGCGGCATGTACAAAACATATATAACTATATACATGCAATATGCACATACATGATTATGGGGGTATATAAGGAACGCCTGTGCCAAGCTCAAATCGCTAACAAATAAACGGAATTACATATTACAAAATTGTTTTAACTTCTGCATTTCTGCGCACCAGATCTCCAAAGAATTTCTTTCTCTTTGTTTCAAAACAGTGCGCAGTAGGTCGGAATGTCGCTCACCGCAGGGGCATTTATTTATTGGCTATGACGCAAACATTTGCCTAGCTGCTACGAATGTTGTATGTATGTATGTATATTTGATAAAAATATCGAAATATGTATGCTATTTTGTAGTCAATTTTACTATTTCAAATATACGAAAACCCCAAAATATCGGGCATTTTCACCCAGGAGCGTAACATGAACTTCCCTAGAAGAAGGGTGAAACAAATTTTGTTATTTACGAAAAAAAAAATTGTATATAAGATAGTTTCCTAAAGCGGTGATTAGCTGTTTTTTGAAATATTCGAAAATATTTACATAAACCAGGCAGACCTAATCCACATCCGCAATCACAATTAGAACAAAGTCGTTGGAAAATGTATAACTTTTGGTATCACAGTTCTTGCAAATGTATCACATAACTTGTTATAAGGCAAAAAAAACCGACTATGAAAACATTGTTGTCGTATTTATTGCGGCAGTCATATCATGTGAACCCAAAACAGAATTGTATTCGAAATTCCGAGTAATATTAACAAGATTTCATCATATATGTAGATACATGCACGTATGCATGAATATTGGATTCAAGTCAAAGCGCCACAGGCAACCA
The DNA here is from genome assembly GCA_963668005.1 of Melieria crassipennis. NCBI lineage: Eukaryota > Metazoa > Arthropoda > Insecta > Diptera > Ulidiidae > Melieria > Melieria crassipennis. The sequence continues at coordinate 29,142,006 of OY764963.1, read as the reverse complement.
AGCGTTTTAGAGTAAAAACATTAAGTGCAAGGGGGTATCAAACCCCCAAAAAATCAACCTTCTTGGCTACGCCCCTGTCTTTGCTCACTTAATATTACATATTTCACCATTTAGATGACTTGGGGCTTGGACACTGTCGTAATCAAATACTATGCAACTTGCGACAGTTTCATAACATTCAAACAATGTGTCATGTGCAGCGTACTTCCCACCGAGCCGGCAATTGTCAACTTCACTTACAGAAGAAACTCTGATGCGGCGATCAGCCTGCTGTCCGTTTACGAATACATAAATACGTGTCATTGTACTTGCGTATGGAGAGGCGTAGCTTATACATATTGTATATAGTCGTTTTATTACTCCAACCTGCCGAAATGCTGCTTGTGAAAAAATCACAGAGATATGAACGCGATTTCGTTTTATATAAATCACAGGCCCAAACCAATAAGCAATGCGTCGAAATTGTCTTCGTTCAGATCTACCTACATACATACAGCTGCTAGTGTCCGAAGAATACCCATATTTTGTCTGTTGCTGCTATCTGATAGCATAGATAACTCATCAAGTGATCATCAATTGATGAGTTGTCTGTGCTGATAGTTTCCAGATTAGTTGTATGTTACAGTTTTCCAATGATTTTTCATGCCCAGACTCGAATCCAGTACTCAATATATTTTTATTTTGAGATTTTATTTAAAACTATATAACGCGGTAATGGAAATCACCTCATCATCATCAGATACATATTGCCTAATCTCTATACATATAATTGTTTGTCCTAACTGGCTGTCTGATTGAATGACTGATTCATAATCGCCCAGCCCAAACCATTGAAGCTACAAACATAAAATTTTAACTGTAGGTACATTTGAAAAAAAGAACTTTCATTGAGGCAGGATTTTTTTAAATAGGGGGCAAGACATGAGTTAAATTGTTGTATGAAGATCCTCGATTTAATGGGCCTATTGTTTTCAAACTTAGTGAAAATACTCCAAATCAAAAATATTTCGGCATTCGTATTTTTCGAAAATCAAATTTCAACGGGGTCAGCAATAAGTTAAGGTTCGCATTCGGGAAATAAATAGTCGCATTAAAGTTTATCGGATAATTAATACTAAGCTAAGGTTACCCCGAAACCTTTTAGTATCTTTTTTCCTAATACAGCAGTTCAGGATGGGATTTTGAAGAAAAGAACTATTGTGGCCCTGAGCACCGAGATTAAGCTACGCTGCCGAAATTACTAAAAATAAAGTTGCTAAAAACCGATTGTCGTTTTCAATTTGGTAACATTTACGCTGCGGTTGGGGCCATGCGTGTAACAAGTAATTACAAATAATCACGTGTAATCACCCGTAGCCATGTTAAGCGAAAACAACTTTTTACGGGCTTTATGGTATGGCATCATTTAATTCAGTGGCAGATGAGGCAATTGACAGATAAAGTCAGGTGAACAGCTAAAAAGACTTTTTACCGCTTACCACATAAATTATGCCAACCGTAATGAATCTCAAGCAACGAAAATAAATTAAAACTTCAATTTTCAACAGGAATCAGATATTCTCTTTTCATGAGGTATTATTGACAAGAAAAAAATAAGTAGTTGTGGCTATTTTTATGAATTGCTTATTGGAAAACGAAATGTTTTACTATTAACATATAACACTATATACAAATATACACAAATATACAAATATACATTAACACTATATACAAATATAGTGTTTTGCGTATGAAATTAAAATAATTATAATTTTAATACAAAATTCTCGAAGTTATATTTTGTTTCGCGCAGGAGGTTGAATTCTTCTAAAGATACTGTCGCTGTGCCCAGATACTGTACCTTGGCTGCTTCTGGCCCATTCTGCTCGTCTCAGTTCAGGTTGTATTGATGGTATACCTCCGCATATTGCCTCCAAAGCTTCCGCTGATTCCAACATTGCATCAACGATATTACGTGGGTTCAGACTTTTCTGGGTCGTTGCGTTTAGTCTGGAGTGTTCGGCCTCGAATTTTGGGCATTCAAATAAAGTATGCTCTGGGCCTTCTGGATTGTCAAATGATGAGCATTTAGCATTGTCATCGTGGCCGAAGCGGTGTAGGTGTAGCTTTTGTATCAGGTAAGAATTCAGTATAAGAATTGCGCTGACCTAAGTTTGATTTTTCATCTTTTCTCTCCACATTCATAACCTGTAAACTTTGAAACTTTTATATAGAGGCGAATCATGCAGAATCGTGCAGAAGGGCGCCGCCTCCTTCGGATCTGCAAACTTTCTTGACAACAATTGAAAAAGTTTGCCACATCACTGTGCAAGGGATACACTTCGATTAGTTACTGTTATAACGGGATTTTTAATAGGACATTAATTTTTCTGTTGTGACAAAAATCACAAGCTTGGTTAGCTCCAAGTCTTGTTTTATCGCCGCGACAAGAAGAAGAACGCAAAACAATTTGCACGTTTTCTTAAATAAAATAATAAAAATAATAATAAACCATTGCAAAAAATGCAAATGCGGGCTGCGCGACCGTTTGAAACGGATAATTCAAAATGAACAAAAGAAAAATGAATTCCTTATCTATATGGCTGACTGACTGATTGATTGATTGACTGATTAACTGACTGACAGAATCATTATCGCCCAGCCCAAACCGCTAAAACTACAAACATGAAATTTACAGTTTAGGTACGTTTAAAAAAATGAACCTCCGCTAAGACGGGATCTTTTGAAATTCTGGGGTATAAAAGAGCAAAATTTGAGTTAAGGTGTGTGATGTACAGCCGCCGTAGCTCAGCTGGCTAGTGCGTTGGGCCGCGAGTCAAATGCGACGCTCGAACCCAGGTTCAAGGCTCCGTTGCTGCTAACACCGAAAAAAGAAAAAACAACAATTTTCCTTTCGGCGGCTGTCCTCTCAGCAGGAAATGGCAAACCTCTGAGAGTAAAATTGCCTATGAAAAAGCTTCCAACTCGCCGTTCGGAATCGGCATAAAACTGTAGGTCCCTTCCAACCTTGCACAAATTCGCACGCCCAACACGGATGGTTGCGGGTAGCTAGGCCTTAGTATCGTAATCGGGCTGTCGTGCCAGTCAACTATTAATTAATTATTATGTTTGATGTATTTTTTCAAACTTGGTGAAAGTACTCAAAATCAAAAATAATTCGATACGTATTTTTTTATTTTTTCGAAAATCAAAACTTAACGGTGTCAACAATAGGTTATTGTTCGTATACGGAAAGACTGCGAAAAAGCTTGAACCGATAGACCTATTGACTTCAAAATTGGTGCAAACACTTGAAATCAAAAATAATTAGATACGTGTATTTTATTTTTGAAAATAAAAAACCTAGCGGGTCAGCGGGCCCTGCTGGTGTTTTATATAATTATTACTGATTATATTAAATTTTAAAATAAAAATATAAACATTTAATTTAAAAAAAAGGAAGTAATACGTCCATATCTTCCACCACAGCTCTATATATAAAAATACTTTTCTTGTTTAGTAGAAATTACTTTTATATGGGTTCCTTGTTTAAAAATTGGCATACCGATATCTTCACTGGTTCAACAGCGAATCAGCCGATTAATAGACAAATTACTAAATCAGTGGCCCTTCCTTGTGCGACCATTCTTGTGGTTCCGACCATGTAAATATATAATTTTTCCGTACCGGTCACGCCTCCTCTGGGCGTTACAAATTCTTATTTGAAACGTATGAACTATGGCACCTCAGTGTAGGGTACAATAATCTACCGAATGCTGCTTTTATTGGCCGCACAAACTCCCTTGCCCACCGGCCTGCATGCAGTGATAGTCATTGCTGCATGTGAATCTGAAGTAGCTCCGGCAATGATAACAGGCGTCTAAAAATAAACATCGCAGCTTATAGCCCAGACTCCCAATCACATGACTTCGAATGTACGCACGAAAAGCTTCATGTGAATGCCTGCCACTAAACAATCGTAACTTTTCCTCACAACAATTTAACTGTAGCATTTGCTTACCGTTACAGGTAATGCAGCTGACTAATGATCTTTTGAATTAAACTTGAATTTGTTGTTAAAATTAACCCTTTCCATCTCTCTCATTAGAGATATACACAACGATATCATATCGATTTGTAAACTTGCCGAAACATTTTTTACAGCATTCGTTTTGCTTTGAATATTTATGCCGCACATCAGACCCGAGCGAAATATACGTTGCGCATTATGTTTATTATCTGCTGCTGTTCTTTTATTAGCTTGTTATCGCATTGTCTAATGTCGATCTTTTCTGGCTTATATCGTTATATTCACTCCCACATGTAGCTGGCTGATTCGCAACCACTATAAACTGCGGTCTTTCCTTGCGGCTGAATCGTCGAAAGTAAAAGCAAACTCTTTCCTACTTATGACGTACTTTTAACTTATCTCAGCAAAGCATTTTCCGTACAAATGTGTAGTCACGTTTCGTATGGACGAAAATTTGGTTTACTGAAATTAATGAAAAAAACATTCTTAACCAATTCTCTGACTTTTGTAAAACTATACTAATGTTGGTATTTTTCCTTCGTATTAGCACATCCTGCCTGTCAGGTGCTGCCTTTGTACTCATCCGCTGGAAAAATAAATTTAAACTGGTTTAGTCTCTTTTAATAGATAATAACGGATTTTTTCCCTTAACTTTAAGTTTAATGCGGTTATTAAATTTTTAATTATACATATTTCTAAATATTCCGGCTAGTTGCATTGAGTTTGGCAGCACTGTATTATGTATACAACAGTGTTGCGTGGCGTTGCATACCAAGCAGTACGAACTTATGGAACTCTGCGCACAGCTGATAGTAATTTTTATTTGATTGCGGATAACATTTTGCGTCGCTGAACTTCGAACAACGAATTATTATGGACTCTAATTGCACTATATTTGTTAAAAATATTCCAAAAGGTGCTCCAAATGTAGCCGATCTGCTGACGACACCTGCGCTCAGCGTGAAACAATTTGGCCGAGGTCGCGCGCTGATTACATACAGCAACGAAAAAGAGGTGCAGCAAGCAATGCAGCAATTGACGGACCTAGAACTCATGGGAAAGAGATTAAAGGTTTCCACATTTTCAAGAAATGGAAATGAGCGCGAGAAATCCTATGGACAGACAGCCAAATCCACTACAAACAAGTCAACTCAAACCAATATCCACGTGGAAGGCGCATCCGCCGCGCCTCAAATAAGCAAGTACGTGTGTAAGTTATATGCAAGTGATTCGAAAATGAATTTCAAGCAGCCGCCACCGCCATATTTGAAGTACGCTTATCCCGCTTTAACACCAGACATCCTCGATGCCATCGGCATTGCACTTATGAACAACACCCGCTTCTACACGCAGGTGCTACACCTGATGAACCGCATGAACCTGGAACCGCCTTTTGGGCCCAAGCAACGCAATGTTCAACCGAAGACTGTACCCAAGGATGCATGTACGCAAACCATAAATGAAGTGAACAAATTTTCGGTTGAATCAGTTGCGTCGGTGCCAGCTGAAGACATGGAATCAGAGCTGGAGACATCGTCTGGCGATGACGAGAGACAGCGTTTACGTGTCGGCACTTATGTCAAGCGAAAAGCTCCGCCCAGTGCCGAGCAATACAAGAAAAAAGCGCGAAAAGTGCTGCAGGCAAGCTTGGTCCAACAACGACAGGCCATTCTACCGTCATCAGCTCAACCGACAAGTGCGAGCGGTGCTGAGGAGCGCAAATTAAAGCCACTGGATGAAGTCTTCGACCAATCAACTGAATTGAAGCCGTCCAGAATTGCTCTAAACCTTAAACCAATCGACGCTTCCGGCAAGCAAACTAAAAAACCCAGTCCGTGTGAGCTTCCGGTCGAGTTGCGCACACAGCGTTTGACATCAGAGCAAATGCGGAAGTTGCCACTTTTCAAAAATTATGAAACTGGGCAGCCTAGCAATAAACTATACATTAAGAATCTCGCCAAAGATGTGACGCAGGACGATTTGCTACAATTGTATTCACGATTTGCTTCCCGCGAACAGTTGGATGTTAAAGTTATGCAACAGGGACGCATGAAAGGACAAGCCTTTGTTACTTTCTGCAACCTCAGCGAAGTGGATGCGGCCGTCGTTGTAGCAAAGGCGCTTAAGGAAACAAACGGTTTCGTGCTGCGCCAGAAACCGATTGTTGTTTGCTTCGGCAGAAAGTAGTGTTGTCCCACCAGCATATCCAGCACTTTTTTGAGTTGAAGTGTGCATAGTCATTATTCCCCTTTGATATGCTTGGCAGATTATGAGCGAATGTAATTGAATACCTATCACTATAATTTTCGCATTGAAAAATCGCGGAATTTATGACTGTTTTTTTTTTTGCAGACAACTTGGCCTCATCGAAACCATCTACGTAGAAGGAGCGCCTCAACCAGAAAAAAAGAACAGTCCTAGTTACTTAACAAAATTTCGCAGATCGCAGTTATGCACGCAGCCATACAAGTACGTCATATGCATCGACTTTGAAGCCACTTGCTGGGAAAATCAGGCACCACCGCGGTGGCGCGAGGCAGAAATCATTGGTATTAGAGCGCAGCCGCCTTAATTAATATCAATTAGTTAATTTGATTACTTTGGCTTCGTTCCAGAATTCCCTGCTGTGCTCATCAACTTGAAAACTGGCAAAATCGAAGCTGAATTCCACAAATATGTAATGCCTATTGAATCGCCAAAGTTAAGCGCCTTCTGCACTGAGCTAACCGGCGTCACACAGCAGGCCGTCGACACTGGCATCCCTCTACAGACGGCGCTCATGATGTTCCAAGAATGGCTGCGCCGAGAGTTGCGGGCACGTAACCTGTATCTGCCTAAGATGTCCAAGGATAAAATGATTGGCAACTGCGCCTTTGTCACATGGACCGACTGGGACTTTGGAATTTGTCTGGCAAAGGAGTGTCAGCGCAAACACATCAAGAAGCCACCATTCTTCAATCAATGGATTGACCTGCGGGCCGTCTATCGCGAATGGTACAAATACCGTCCGCTCAACTTTGCTGACGCGCTGACACACGTCGAACTTGTATTCGAAGGCCGCGAGCACTCCGGTCGTGACGATGCCCGGAATGTGGGTGCGCTCGTATACAAAATGGTGTGTGACGGTGCTCCATTGGCGATCACGAAAGACCTCACACCGTTCCAGCTCAATTCAAATTGTGTGTTGTAATACGAATTGCACGAGCAGTTTTTATGAATGCAAATTTGTTGTTAGATTATGTATTTTTTACTCTGCTGAGATGAAATTTTGTAAGACTTAACTGAAATAAATCAAAAGCCGAAGCTGCATTTCTGAGCCACTTAGAGAAGATTTTTATGATAATTCTTTTTTATACTCTGCATATTTATAATGATCACTTTTGTATGTTTATACGTTTATATAAGAAAATTGCGTATTTATGTGCAAATGCCACGTACTACTTCATTGTAAAAGCGCATGTACACATATGTAATCGATATTCGCACACATACTTACGGACATAGGCTTATAAGATTTGTTTTTGATACAAAGCATTTTATAATGGAAAAAAGAACCACGTCACATGAAAATTTGTAAAACGGAATTGACCAACTTAAAGTCAAAATCGCAACGGATTCCAAAATAAACAAAATACGAGAATCACGGAAAACAAGTTTGCATTTTTCTTTCGCATGAAAATTTCACTTCACAATCAACGATAGTTTATAAAAGGAAAGATTTGCTATATATACAAAGTTCTCAGTTTATTATTATTTTTTTTAATGAAAATTTTGAGACCAGGAGCAGGGCAAGCGGCTTAAAATCGTTGTCAACGAAAACGAAAAAAAAGTTCTCTGCCGAAACCCGGGATTGAACCGGGGACCTTTAGATCTTCAGTCTAACGCTCTCCCAACTGAGCTATTTCGGCATAAGGTGAGTGTTGTCAAATAACATACTTCTCTTGCTCGTAAAAAGTGTATGAAATTCACTAAATTGAAAAATATCGACTGTGCATTCACCATACCAGGCATGGACATGTTTTAACTCTCACCACACTCCTTTAATAGCCACCAAATTTAATAAAAGCACTGTTGCCAACTTATGCGTTTGAAGAAAATTTGTCTTTTTGAAAATCAAAACGCGGAAATTATTAAGTTTGGTGCTTGATGAGTTTTATAGGGCTTCTTTTATTTGAAAACACCAAGACCTATTCTTGTTTTAGAAAATTTAAGTTTTTTTAATAACTGAAATACTATATTTAATTTAACAACAATACAACACTGGCATGTTCGGTTAAAAAATCTGCCACTGATCTGCAATAATTTTCCTATTATGTTACAGGGAACATTGGGAAAACATTCAACAGTAACTCTTTTTTTATTGCTTTTTTTTTTTGCTCATCACAGCAACGGCGAGCGGGTCATATGGGCTGTATTTAGTGTTCTTTGAGGAGAAAAACGCGGGTTTTAGTGCTTTCTAAAAATGAAAAATTGGCAGCACTGAATAAAAGGGTTAATTCACCATGCCGGCAAATATGTTTTATGTTGTTTCGAAAGCGAAACCAAAACGATTACAGAACTTTGATTATAAATCTGTCATATGGAGGAGTAGCTTATGTTCAAAATTTAAGTTTTTTCAAAACTTCTTCAATTCTGTGCCATTTTTATTCTACTTGTACTTGTTTCTTGTGAAAAACACTCAACATAATGATAAGTTCATTACAGCATTAGAGAAATAAGCAAGTTAAAAGGAAATATTTGACACTTCAACTTAAACGCTTTTTCGATACTGAAATTTGCGTTTTACAGTTTCTTAAATAATTTAAGACCTTCTATTCTAATAAAAACTATGTATTGCGTGGTTTTAAGGTATCATGGCACGTTAGAAAAGGGAATTTTTAATGATTTACAAAATTATTTATTTTTCAGCTCCTTTATTATCAATCTTTTTTTTTTTTGGCATATTGTCTCTTATATAGGTGGAGCTGAAGTCGCGTAGAAAAAACACATCCTCCATTACGGACACTTAATCTCCGGAAAAAAATTTTCAAAAAGATTTATAATAAAGGAGCTGAAAAATAAATAACTTTGTAAATTATTAAAAATTCCCTTTTCTAACTTGCCATGATACCTTAAGTAAACATAAGACCTTTTTAAACATAGGAATAGTTTTTTTTAAGGTGAGCATTTATACAGCTTAGGTCAATTTTAGTTACTATAGATATAGTTATAAGATGACTGAAAGGTCGGAATATGTAAACAAAACTATGTGCACATAAGATATTCTGACGCATGCATTGTAGTTTCAAAGACCTTAAGCAACATTTTTTATAGAAACAATAAAAACAAAATCCGTTTCTTTATTTTTTTTTTTTACAAATTTAACACTTTCAAGATTTTCAGTTTGCATTTTCTATGTGGCTAAGGTCTTGTTACACTATTCAAATTGTATTTTTTCTGACATAAAAATTGGCAATAATTGAAAAAATTCCTTGTGAGCAAAATAGGCTTAAAAGTCGGTCAGAGGGCGTGCCGCTCACATTACCAGTCGTAGGCATCTATAAACTGGGTTAATATCAAATCTTATTGATTCATAAATTGCTCACACATGACAGCTCTTGTTAAAAGTGGGCTTCTAAGAACATCAGCAGCATCTGTACCAAATTTAATAAATTAATAGTGATCCTGATTGCTCTGCTTTCTATGCTTTTTCCTCTGAACGTTACAAGCTCCTGATTCTCTGTGCAGAGGTAAAACTTTAAATTTAGCCCAGGAATTAAAAGTCACTTGCTTGATTTATGCAATGCTGACAAAATGTAAATGTATAATACATCCGACAAGCATCGAACTAAATTCTTTAAAACTCTACGAAGTTAAATTTGGTCCAGAAAATGTCAACATATTCTTCGTGGAATCTGCTTACTTGTCCAGGTTCTGCTATAGATCAAACGACTTGGAATCTAACTAGTAATCGATATTTTTCCTCGCGGAAACGTTTTTTCTTTAACAGCTATTCTGGCAACTATCTTTCAACTCACCTCAATGTTTCGAAGTACAAAAATCTTTCGTAAATCTCTCCCAGATCTAGTTTTTTTTAATATAGTCTATCCTGTCCTTACCTGTAAGTCCTTTATCACAAAACTCTTGATTGCCGAAATAGCTCAGTTGGGAGAGCGTTAGACTGAAGATCTAAAGGTCCCCGGTTCAATCCCGGGTTTCGGCATTACGGTTACTTTTTTCATACTTCAATTGAATATTTTGCTGGAAAATTGGTCGGTATATTTATTTCTCAAGACGTTTTATAGTTCCACAGAAGTATCTGTCAGTCAAAGAAGTGAATATCATATTTAAGTGTTAAACGAGAAAACAAAAAAAATTTAATTTAAAAAAATTCAAGATTTCCAAGTAGAAAACTGATTAGAAATTTTATTCTACCTTCGCGGATCGTAAGTACATACATTGGAAATCTATGTTAATTTTGATATAGTGCACAAAACTGCTTGGATATAATACTAACACATGAAATATACATAAATACACCAAAAAGTAAAAAACAAAAAAAAAATTTTAGTGTTGCCGAAACCCGGGATTGAACCGGGGACCTTTAGATCTTCAGTCTAACGCTCTCCCAACTGAGCTATTTCGGCACATGACGACATTTAGCCTAATGTATCTTTTATTCCTTAGGAATTTAGTTTTACAAAGCAGTGCTGCCAATTTTGACATTTCCAACACTTTAACCCTGAATCCCCAATAGAAATACTAGTAAAAAATAAAATTCAAATATATTTCCCAATTAATTTGGATACGAGAAACACGCCGAAATTAGAGAAAATTTAGTAATTGAGAAAAATGTGTAAATGCTTTTAAACAGATGTTATGTATATGCAATAAATTAAAATTTAGTCTCAGATAAAATCTCCGCGCGTTGTTACGAAAACTTGAAAATTACATATTTAAGAAAGACCATAAGCGAAGATACATTTAATGGTCTTGCCTCGCTCCCCATACGCACAAATAGGGGGGCATAACTCCAGAAGAAGACTTAAGCGTCATCCTGACGTCGCTTTTGAGATTTTCCAAAAAATAAACAAATTTTTTGAGTATTAATGTTTTCAGTAGTGTTTTATTTGTTTAATTCCCTTCATAAAACTAAACTAAGATTTTTCTAAAAATGTTAAAACTAATCGTGACTAATTTCAACTCGTTGTTTAAATTCATTTAAGCAAGAGTCTTTTTCAGGCAATTGCAATTACGATGCGAACTACTAGTTTAAATATTTTCAATTTCATTAAGGAGAATACAAGTCCGCGAACAAGGCACACAATTTCGAAAACAGACATTTTCTCAGGAAGACTAACAGAACTTGTAAATACGAGTATATGTAGACAGTATATAAGATAATTGCGTGATACGTTTCTGGAATATAATAAATATCGTATGCAAGCAGCGCCAATTCCACGCAACAGTGTCTACTATGGAGTACAGCACATACCCAAAGCACTGCAGTCGTGCAGTTGCCTTGCGCTCAGTGCGCCATCGGTTACTACAGAGTACTTTAAATTTGTTACATTAGTCACACGAGCACAAGTAATTCATTACACGTAAACGACATTATTTATATATTAACGTTAAATACTATCACTCAAAAGTCGGGATCGTAATCTCGGGGGTAGCGCGTCCGACTCGCGTGGTTGTTGTATGTGTACATCTGGTGAGCATCCGCGAACGCGTCGGGGTACTGATGGCCGTAGGTTTGGGGGTATGCTTGCTGGTGTTGGTGGTGCTGCTGCTGCTGGGGCGGTACTTGGTGCTGGTGCTGGTGTTGGTGGTGGGAGCGCTGCAGGGAGTCGCCCTTCTGCGAGTCATAGAAGTAGTCACCATGACGCGTGGAGCGCCAACTGTCGTAGATGTTCGAACCGTTGCTGCCGTGCAGCGAGTTTGTAAAGCGCTGTCGAAACACAATGAAGCATTGTTAGACCGTCTGATCGGTTGAATGATACTCACCTTTGGTTTTATCGGCTGCTTGGTGTCATTCCAGGCATCGTCAATGTTATAAAAGTCATCGACACCGTAATTGTCAGCTCCTCCCATGTGGTTGATTTTCAGCTCATTGAGCATGTCGTTAGTGAGCGGAATTGGAATCTTCTTGGCGCGCTTTTGCCGATTGAGAAGCTGAATATGCAATTTTGAGTATTAGAAGTCGAGACTTACTGGCACGTTACTGTTGCACTTACCACAGTGACGCCAAATATGACAACGAATATAAGGGAGCCCACTCCGATGACAATGACAACGATCGCCCATTGTGGTATCAGCAAATCTTCCTCGGCATATTCCACAGTGGGAGAAAGTGATTTTGGTATTACTGCCGGAATAAGTTAAAATATATAAGTAATTTCGCACTTAATCTGCCGCTTCAAAGATAATTCACTTACCGCTAAAATCGGTCGCCGCTGGATCGATAATGTATTTGCCCATGAGAAAGGTCTCTTTCACCAGCTTTTCCTCCTTCAACTCCTGGAATGGATCGTTCACGTCGTCTTCGTTGTCGGTTTCATTTTCCGTCTCCGGCTTGAGCGGCAACGTTGCTTGTGTGGGTGACTGCGTCAGCGCATCATGGAAGAGTTGCTTGATCTCCAGCGTATTGACATCCGTCGTTATATTTGCCAGCTCCACATAGTAGTCGACCAGAACGCTGCCTTTGCTGAAACTGTCGATGCGCACTTTCTTGTACCAATTACGAAGCTGAGGCGCCTTCGAGTATACCTCGTTTAGCTGTTTGATTAAAAAGCGAAAATTCATCATTAAACAATATGCTTACGAATGAGTTATTGGATTTGTGACTCACCTCTGCTTCGACTTCCCTGGCCAGATTTTTCCATTCGAGCGTATTATGATCGAGCAGTTCCGGTTTCCACGCCACGCCATCAACAATCTTGATCGTCGCTGCCAAATCACAATCCGCCGTACAGTGTCCCGGCTTGGTGGGCCGCGGTGTCGTGGTTGTGGTAGTGGTCGTGCTAGTTGTAGTGGTCGACGTGCTGCTCGACGATAGTAGATCGTCAAAGTTGATGCTGACCGTCCTTGCCTGCTCGAGCAGTTTTTCGATGGAGATAGGCGTTGTAGACGGTGTCGGCCAACCGGTGAACTCCGTCGTTGCTCTGGTTGGAGGACCCTTCTTTATCACTACCGGCGGCGAATTTCCGCTCTCGTCACTCTCATGGGTGCGCGGCGTTGTCAATCGATTTCCACCAATGCGTTTGTGTATTCCTTTCGGGAACACAACCTTGAAACCGGACGATGCTGTTGTCGTGGCGTCCGAAGGTTTCTCCGTCGACGAACTGGTGGAGACTAATGTCGTTAGAGTTGTTAGATTAGTGGCCACTTCTTTAAAACTTATTTTCTTTGAACCATCGTCTGCGTCCTGCTCCTTTGTGGCGGATAGTTTGTAGTCCTTTGGCAGTAATTTAGAAATGTCAATGGACTGTGGTTCGGACAGCAATGGGCCCTTATCGGTGGAATTCAGCTTATAGCCGGGCGGAAGGAATTGGCTAATGCTATCAGCTTTCAAAGCAATGATTCCACCCAAAGCCTTATCAGATTCGTCTTCCGTGGCGGGTGGCTTGTAACCAGCTGGCAAAAATTTACTAATATCGTCGTTTATCAAAACCACTGGTTTCTTCGTTGTGGCCGATGAGTTTGGCTTATAGCCGGCTGGCAAAAACTTTGTAAAATCATCCACCAACGTAACTGCCGGTTTTAATGTTGAGCTGGCTTTATCCTTGTAATCCTTTGGTAAAAGTGCATCCACATTATCCTCAAACTTTAATTTATTCAAAATGTCCTTGACTTCTGGTTTAGGAGTTTCAGTAGTGGCAGGTGGCTTGTATCCTTTGGGCAAAAGTCCTGCTAGGGCAACATCTTGAACGACCACGGCATTATTTTTAAACGATCGCCCAATTGTAGAGTTACGTGAGGGCTTTCGAACCTCACCACTCTCCATTTCGGGCGCTTGTGTGGTTGTTGTAGACGTTGTTATTTTTCGATTTTTATACGACGATCTCGGTTTGAACCCCGCAGGTAGCAGCCCAGTTAACTCATCCATTTCGCTCTCATCAAAATGATGGACCTTCACTTTAGAAGCCGCAGTGGTCTTCGGTTGAAATTTTCGTATGTTCGGTAAAAATCTGTTTCCGGAAGTGGTTGTGGTGGCTGGCGTAGACACATCCATTTCCGTGATGATTGGGTATTTGCCGGAAAGCAAACCACTCGACAGCTCCGATTGTACACGATCGAGTTTGTCGATAATGCTCTCGGTTGACGAGGAGCTTGCGTTGGTCTTCTCTGTCGTTTCTTCTCCACTGTCGGCCGGTTCTTCAGAACTGGTGTCCTTCGCATTTTTCAGTGATGCCGATTTCTGTCCATGAATCTTGCGCTCCAATTCAGAGAGCGTCTGCTTTGTTTCCTCCTGTTCAATGGCGGGGAATGGCAGAAAGCGGGCACCATTGATGCTGCGGCTAGTTTGTATAGATGCTATGACGACATAACTCTCAGTTGTGTTACTGACTGACTCTTCATGCGCAGTATTATTATTCACAGTCTTCTCATTGTCTTCGAGATCATCTGTAGCAGGCCGCATTTTGTTTTCATTAAAAATTACTTCCTCATCAATGCGCAACGTTGTGGAACTAGGCGTTACCGGCGAGGGAAAAGCAGTTGAACCATTCACCACACTCTTTGTGGTGACTACCGACACAACTTCTCGGTCAAGCGTTTCCTTGTCAGAAACTTGTGTTGTTTCGGGACCTCTGCTACTGACGTCCTCATCTTCTTCGGACTCTTCTTCCTCATCATACTCTTCTTCATCGTCGTAATCGGCGCTGGACTCGTAAAGTGGCTCTTCATTTGTCTCATTCTCATTCAGCAATACTTGGGTGGTGGTCTCGGGAGCAGCTGTTGTAAGTAAATCCACCGTAGAATCCTCCTCCTCGTCGCCATTGGCTGTTGTCCGTGGAAATTCTGTTGTCATATCTGAACTCTCAGAAAATGGAACACTTGTCGTAGTCTCTTCTGTTTTCGACGTTACATTCTGTACTTTTGCTTCCACTTCTGTAGCTTCAGTCGATTCATCCTCTTCCACGTATTCGTATTCATACTCGGAAGTATTGTTGTTTTTAGCATGGGATATTGTTTCGTTTTGGCCCTCTTTTGACACGATTTCATCTAAAGCTTCACCGCTACCATTCGTAGTGTCGTCTGCCTTAGAATTAACTGTGGTAATCGAGATGGACGACGACGTGGTGTCCGTTGGTGGCAGAGTTGTTGTTTCGATCGCTTCGTGGAGCTCAAGTTTTTCAAAGCTTCCTTCCTGCGAGACAGCATCTCCAGAATTACTTCCGGTGAGAGATTCGTCATATTCATGGCTATGACTATCGTCGCTGCTTGTGGAAAGTAGGGGGGAAGGCTCGAATACTGTTGACGTGGCGGCCGCTTGTTGCGTCAGTACTTTCTCCTTATCGAACTTCACCCGTCCGCCGTTCGGAGAAAGCGGCCGTTGAACTTTCGCCAGGTTCACGGGCTCGTTGATTTCTCTACTAATAAACACGGGTCGCCGAGGCGTAAAGCCCCTGACCCCGTTCGCCTTATTTCCGGCTCTCCCAAAGCTGGGACGCTGAGACTGTGCAACGGCGGCCGATTCCGTCGATGGTTGTGGCTGTGTTTTTGCACCCGAAGTACGTCCAGCACCGAAACGATTAAAGCGCTTACTGCTGGTGGGCAGCGTGGCCTCAGTGGCGGCGAAGACCTCAGCATTAGTTGTCGAAGTTGCACTACTCGGCTGGAAGCGATTGCGCGTGCTTTTGAAGGAAGTTTGTTGCTGCTGGGACTGTGCGGCCACAGCAGCGTCGGCACTGTACGAAGCTGCCGCGGGACGACTGCGGCTTGGCACGAAGCCGCCATTGCCAAAAGGTCGAGATCCGGAGCCGTTTAATCCATTAAAAGAGGGCCGATTCGGAGTGGACGTGTTCTGAAATAACATACAAACATTACACAGACGTTTAGAAGAAGTCAGAAATGGTGCAATGCTGCAACGACCCAGTTTACACAGCTCAGTTGAATGGCAACTCGTGCAATCTTGCGTGAGAAAATCGCCCATACACAGTACTTGTGAAACAAGTCTTTGCTAGTAGTGCAACACTGCAGGTGATGTATGTTGGCCTTCTCAGGCTTGTTGGCTCGCAAGACACAACATCTTTTACCACAATATGTATGCCGCACATTTCAGCTGCTACTTATGTATATCAAATCAAGCTAATGACTTGAGATGAGTGATGAAGTAGGGAAGTAACAGAATATCATGCAGCCAATAATGGGTGTGGAACATTTACCTATTTTATTGAGATACAAAATCCGTTACAGAGGACACATTCTAACCTTGTTTAGTGCAATTGTAGGAAGCTTAACTAAACAACACATCATATATTTTCGTGTGCATTGGACAATTAAATGGCCTTTTATTTCGCTACTCTAGCATTAGAAAAGCCAATCTTGGACCATTTGCGAGCGCCGTGCACTGAGTAACTCGTTTTGGGGTGGAGTGTCACGTTGTGTTGTATGGCTTCACTCACTTTTCTTGTTTATTCGTTTAATTCACATCAACGCGCCGAATGCTGTCTGCATAAAAATGCTATGGTCAGACACAAAAATACCGGGATTCAGTAAGTTAAAGGCCTATGATGTATTATTTCTCATGTAATTTGATAGCGTTTACATAATGTGGCAAGCACAAGCGCGAGCTGTTAACAAAGGCAGATCCCTGTATAATAAACACGTCATAAGCAGTGATGAGTCATCAGTTTACGAATTTTTCAAAGACAAAGCAAAAGACGAATTAAAAAAAGTACGTCAAAGTCGCTTAAATATCAAAGTATTTTCATTTCTATGACTAGATTTGCGGAAGAACAATTCGTAGATTACACAAATACCAACGTTCAATCTCTGCGTTCATCAAATCTTTTTAAGATTACATGTCATCAAATTGTCCCTCTGTGGTACATTCTGTGACTTGATAGTAACCATAAACCCTTATTCCCAGGAAAGTTGAAGACCATTACGAGCTCATAAAAAATTTGTCGAAGCCGAAATACAATCATGTAGGAACGTTCAGGGCTACAAAATTGATATTGATAAATAAATGGATATTGCATTTTATTTAACAATTCCCAGTCATTTATTGACGGAATGTATTTTGCTCTGATTTGCTTTGCTTTGGTCTGCGTTGTGTAATTATTTTATCTTAAAAACGTTGGCCCGTCGTTTGGCCATTTTACATTTTCGCAATTAAATAATTTGATTCGGTTTGCCGGGAAAGAGGGAAACGACGTGAGAAGGGACGCTTTTATAGCTTTTTCGTTGCAATACCAACTGTTATAATTTTCGCTCCTACTCGGCAACGTGCATGATTCAGTACAGGTACTGCAGCAAACGCAATTAACTTTGGGCTATTTCTTTTCAAAATATTTGTTTCTTCACATATTACGTTTTGACCATGAGTAGCCAAAAAATTACATGCCGATAACCTGTTGTTGTTATGCGAAAGTAATTTGTTTTTTGGAGAGTTGAGCAAAGGTAGAGAAGGTCCCGGAGCTTACAAATTTGCTGGTACCTACAGCATGCAATTGTTTCGGATTACTATTTCGACTTGTCGAACTTACCGGCTCGTTGAAATGTGCCAAAAATTGTGTCTGCTGATGAGGAACATTTGAGCGTAAGGATTGTTGTTGCGGTATGAAACCACTGCTGCTGCTGGCTGGCCGAATAGCTTTGGAGCGCGTAAAACCGTTTGATGATCCACCGGCACCAGCTACTCCAAACGGACGCGGCGATATGTCGTAGTATTCGGGATTGCGTGTCTGCTACAAAATTAAAAAATTAATCGATAAGCAAATACCATTTCCTGTTAAAACTATTACTTTTGAATACAAAAAGATCAAACTAGAAGTTCAGTTGTGTAAAGAATAGCATATATCGAAAAATACCATTTGTATGATTAATTTCATTCGAATTGTCACTAGTAGGTTAGGTTATGCTGGCTTCCTCTGTAAGAGACACACTCGGAGGCCTTTTATATGGCCTATTGTGTTACCACAAATACTACCCGTTTGAAATTTGTGCAACATTGTTGCCCTTTCAAACGAATTGGCCTACAGCCTTACGCTACAGCCTACAGTTTTACGCCGAATCCAAACACTTGGAGGTTGTGACATTGCCTGCCAAGAGTACTCTTGTGCGTTTCTTATAATCCTCATCTGCTTCATGTAGATAAGGGTAGAAGTAGACGAGTGTTTAAGCAGCGCGAGCTAGGAATCAAACCTAGGGCCTCTGGTATGAAAAGCCAGAGGCCGATCATTGGTAAATAACAAGGAAAAAGAGTTTGTTTCTTTCCCAACTCCCACGTCTTCCTAAATTATCTCAACCACTTACAACCAAACTGGAAGGATGTAATGCAACACATTATTTTGTACCACGATTCGAAAAGGCTCTTCTGCCAAGTTAGGTTAGTACGTAGTGATGGCCTTCTCCTTGACCCAAATATACCAACCGTACTACATGCATACATGCTGCTTTAAATTTGCTAACCGACACTCTGAAATGTAGGTATAGTTACATATACGGTATATCTGGGTTAAAAAGCTCACTTAAACAGAAAGGACGTGGATAGTTCGTTGTGACACAACATTGCGGTGGCATGATTCCCCCTTTGCGCTATCTCCCTAATATCTAAAGTTGAAAGCTCGGTTTGATTAGCGTAAAAGCTGAGACAGGTTTTTAAATAGTCTTCTCCAGGCCAGGACATTGACACATAAAGTGGAGGACCATTTCTTCTTCCTCTTCAGAAGGCTGATGGTGTGTCTGGTATTACTGCAGGCGTGTTAAGAGGAGATCACTTCGATGAGGGTTTCCCTTTCTCTATTTGTGTTTATGGAAAAGAAGTCGTTATTCAATTGCTTTCGGTGATCATGTCAATGCTCTCTCTGTAGAGTCGGGAGAGTGTCGTCTTGGTTTTCCATTTGTGTGCTCCAATAAATTTCGAATTAATAAGTTTAAAATAAAATTAAGTATGTCAACTTAATCGTTTTGATGTAGTACTTAGTCAATTAACTTGCCTGAGTTTGTGGAGGAGCACATGGCTTGTGGCATTAAAAACTCGCAGTATGATTTTCAGCTTTAACGTATTCTCAACGTAATCGTGTCTAAAGAGTGTTTCAACGCATTATGGTTATTTAGCGCGCCTAATAAAGCAAGAACGAAATCAATTTGGTAAGTCTGCGAGTACTGGAAATAAAGTGGGCAATTTGCGCGCGCTGCTGCTTAACAGACCGGAGCGTTTGCGCTGAGCAGTGCAGGTGCGAAAAACATTTCAAATACCTAAACTTTACACTGGCGGATAAAATAAAATGCGAACATGGAGTTAGTAATGAAGGAATGCATCCCATAAATACCCGAAACAAATTTATATCCGATCTTATGCGCGTTGGTCTGTAAATAACTGCTTTCAAAAATGCTGGCTAACTCTCCGTTTGATTCTCAGATCAAACAAGGGCTATGAACCACAGAAATTTGAAAAGTGATTCGGTTTACTTTTTCGTAATATTGACTCGTACACTTTTCCTGTTAGGTAAAGCACTCGAAAATTTGAAAAATTGTGGAAGTCAAGGGCCGAAAAGATGGATGGAACAATTCAAAACCTGTTTAGAACCTGTGTGAATTAAACTGAATGCTTGGTGGGAGGAGTGACTGTAGTACACGCAATGTCCAAGCTCTGTGCCACCATAATTTTTCCAATAATTTTTATTATTATTTTTATTATTGTTATGTGAATCTTCAGATTATAAAAAAAAAAACTATTTTGTATATGTAAGTACCCAGACATTGATTTTTGTACTGAAATCAGGAAATAATGTGTGTCTTATTTATAATGTGTTTTTATATTCGCCCGCCCACTTATTTTGTTTGACTTGTTTTTTTTTTTGTGTCGAGACGTTTCTACTTTCTTATTCATTCAATAATAAACTGTCGGTGCACATTCATTGAATGAGATCAGATGCCAAATTGCACACATTGTATTTCAATTCAATTCATTTTGGCCAGATGAGTTGAGCTGTTAACGCAGGTTTGATTGAAGAGGCGGCCCCTTCTAATAAGATATTAAAAGCATCGAAGCCCTTTGACATTGTGAATGGCACATTCCGATGTCATAATGTGACCCGAAGCAGTATGCACGCATTTTTCGTTTCTCGAATGTGCTTTAATTTTACTCGCTACATTAGACCCACTTTCAGGATTTTCGGTGCCTTGAATAATCATAACACAGTTTGCTTTGCTTTCTAAGGGCATCAAAGGTGTCCGCTGTCTTTGTT
Organism: Melieria crassipennis; assembly: GCA_963668005.1. NCBI lineage: Eukaryota > Metazoa > Arthropoda > Insecta > Diptera > Ulidiidae > Melieria > Melieria crassipennis. The sequence continues at coordinate 29,121,597 of OY764963.1, read as the reverse complement.
TCCAGCAGTTTCTATAGCGGGGTTTCCATTTAATCCCACACCCGTTCGACTTGTGTTGTTATATGTAAACTCATTCACGCTCTACCATACGGAGCGCTCGATGTGCCACACAGTGAAGACACTTTCCAAGCGCATTCGACTGAAATTCCGAACGTTTCTGCGCAACGCCATAAGTAAAAATTCAAAATACGCCCGTAATTGTGGACACGCACGCGCGTATTGTGCGCTCGTTCATGGCGCTTTTTGAAAAATTCGATTGCGGGTGTTCTGCAATCTGAGCGCCGCACTCTTTGTACGGCTGTGCTTTCGAACCAATCGATTACGTGCCACAACTGAAAATCGAGTTGAACGTAATTGCCTTGCAAACGCTTAGCTGCAGAAAACGTCGCCGCTGCTTCAACTGAGTTGCTGCTGAGTCACGCATGCGCGTTCGATAAGGTTTTCTTTGGCTTTCATAGTGAGGGGCGGTGGCACCGCAGTCGGGCGAAAACAGAAGTTTTCAATTTGAATTTAAAATTTTCAGCGAGTGGCCGTATCGGTTGGAACTTTCACTTGGCCAATTTCGACGCAATTTGAAGCGATTCAGTGGCTGCAAACATTGAAGTGTTGTTGTTTTTTTTCAACTGTTTCTCCCTTTTTATCTTTCTTTATTTGCTTGTTTTATGATTTTTTGTTTTGCTCGTCCGATTCCCTAACTTGCTGAGATCAAAAAAATTAACACAACAACAAGAATCCAATTTAATATCAACTATATTTTTGTTTGTGAGGTTTGAAAAGCCTAGCACGTGATCACGCATAATCCGGTTGCATCTGCGAGCCGGATGGAAGCCACTAATGGCAGCTGTTCATGTTGCAGTGAAGTGCCTTATGTGTGTAAGCTCTGGGTACCTTTTAATTTTTTTTTTGGCTTTTACTAATTTGACCATAACTCATAGCTATTTAATACCCAAAAAAACAATTCATATGAGGTAAATATAATTTATAAAAAGTATTCGTTTCTGAGTACTTTTCGGTACGGAGTTAAGAGTTACTGAGTAAAATGACCAATTCAAACTAAGTATGCTCTGTTCGTAGTACAAGTATTCCGATTCTTCTGAGAACCGAGTTATCAAATAATATGCTGTAAATATCGACTATATGTTTACACAATTTTTAAATGACGTCGTAGAAATAGTTATTAGTATTTAATATTATTAGTATTAATATTTAATATAATATCGACCATCCATATTTTGCATGTACCCGTAGTTACATGCTACATACATATTTGTTAGTCTTACCGACAATGGCCCCCCAAAAGGCGAAAACGCTGACGAGGTTAGTGGCTGTGCTACTGCCTGTTGCTGCTGCTGTTGCTTGCTGTCATTGGCTATGAACAGGAGCTGCTCCTGGTAGGAACCGGGCTGAGGGTAAGCGCCAGCGCCCGTCGCACGCGATCCCGACAGATAGGCGGCTTGTGTTGGCGGGCGGCTCGCCTGGAACGAGGAAGATGGCACAAATCGTGTCTGTCCGGCCGGTGATGCAAAGTAATAGTTTTGTGGATCTGCAATATAAAAAATAGCCGAAATATAAATACAAATTCATAAAGCATATTCAACTAACGACTATTTCGTTGGCACAAAATCGTCGGTCATTCGCCCAAACGATTTGTGACGAGTGCACCTCGAGCTTTCGATGCCGTAAAAACGGCTATTAGAAAGTTTGATGAAAAGTGACAGCAGCACGAAAGCGTCAAGGTGACAACAAAAGGGAAAAACTCAAGTGGCTTATTTTGTCTGTGTGTGTTTTTTGCTGGGTCTAAAAGCCAGCTGCGCCAAAAGCCGTCAGACATCGTGCATCACAACAAAATGCGGTCATTTGTAAAGGTACTGAAAGCACATTGGCCAACAACAACATGACGAATAACATTAGCCCCTTGCAGGGTGCAAGTGCGCCGCCATGCAGCCACAGCACGGCGACGGCGAGCAGCTGTTTGATTATGAGCGGCTGCCCATTAATTTCAATTCTTTTTCACAATTTTGTTTGATTTGTTAACATAATTATTCACTATGAATTGATTGCTGACCACATTCGGAGCTGGCATTTCAAAAGCGAAAAACTATACGTAACACGAGCAAAGGCGGATGCTGAACCCTGCCGCACGGTCGTTGTTCATAAAAAGGGCTGAAGCGGGGCGCGAATGTGAAATGGTAATTTTTGTTTCAGGTCAATTTCGACGTTACTTGACAATGTGGCCAAAATACACGGTGACGTGTGTTTGTGTACTCCCTCGCATAAGTTACGGGACCCGTTGAAGGCCCAAATATTTGACGGCCAACACAGGTACGGCGAAACGAACGAGCGATTCAATCTGCCTTCTTTGATTAGAGTTCTCAGTCACAATCGACTTATGAAACCCTCTTGCCAAACTAAGAAGACCCGGACCCCTACCCCGCTCGCAACAACAAAATCATCACCACCCAATTACGCCAAGAATCGAACCACCGCCACCAGCTTCTCTGCACTGCTAGCCAACCACTCAGCACGAACAACCATTAACATAAATGTATTTGTTTGGCTAAGCTCAGTTTTGCTCATTCGTGGTGAATATTGTCACTTTTGGTGTGTTTGTGTATTTTAAGAACAACTGGTAAAATTCACCATGAAAAAACAGTAATGCTAACACTTTTGAATATATGGGAAAAGTCGACAGTGTTGAGACACGTCAGTTATATTGGCTGTATATTTGTTTAATCAAAAAGAAAAATAACATTTAAGGAACAACTTTTGCTTTAGCAACTTTGTTTTGAATGTGAACGCTCATTTTTGCGCAATAACTGAATTTTGGTTTGTCGAACGCAATGAAAATATTTTAAGACGAACGATGCAAACTCATATGCCTTCATCGGAAGATGGAGCTTTGATACTTTCGATAGATTTGCAGATGTAGCTCTTTGTTGTGTTTTGCTTTCAAGGAAGCGAGGTATTCTTGAAATATTGAAACCATGGTTTCTATCGCTTTTCGTCCAATTTCTCTTCGGTTTGATTTCTGTTCGGTGTGATCTTGTGGAACGGATCGATGTGAGGAATGGGAGCTATGTTGTATTATCTATCTACATAAATATAATTGTTTGTTCTGACTAACTGACTGACTGATTGACTGATCCATCATCATCCAAATCTCTAATGCTACAAACATGAAATTTAAACTGTAAGGTAATAAAATCAACCTCCGCTAAGCGATTTTTTTTTTACATTCGAGTTCTAAAGAGGCAAAACATGGGTGAAGGTGTTGTATGGAGAAACGTGATTAAAAAGGCGTATTGAATTCAAAACTTAGTGAAAGTATTCCAAATCAAAAATAATTCGACACGTACTTTTCATTTCATGCAAAATCTGACGGGGTCATCAATAATTTAAAGTTTGTATATGGAAAGACTAGAAAGTTTCTAGTAGAAACTAATACTAAACATGAACCAATGGGCCAATGACTTCAAAATTGGTGAAAATACTTGAAATAAAAAATAACTAGACACCTGTTTTTTTTAATCACAATCTGACGTGGTCAACGATAGGTATGTGTGAAGAAGCACGATTTAATGGGCGTATGAAGCATTTCGAATGGGAAATAATTAAGTAAAAATTTTCTAGAAGCTTATGTGAAAAAAGCATAACATTGGATCAAATAAAAAAATTAGTAAAATCATTAAAATCATAAAATGCGTGCAATGCAATGTTCAAAACGAATATACTCGTACATGTGTACATTGCATAATACTAATCCACATGTTGAATAACTACTATTGGCAGAACTTTTTAAGGCAACATTTTGAAATCATAATCACCGGCGAAAATGCCGCTATTTCCAGACAGCATACACCCACTTTTGGGATGCGGGATTGCGCAGAGACGTCAGAAACGATCTTGTAGTTTGAGGTGTTTCAAGTGAGTCAAGAAATAGCATCGTTGATTTATTTTTTTGACTACAATTTTGCATGTTTGGCCCCGCATTAGTAGTTCAGTTGGAGCGGCAGAATAACGCAACTCTTTTGCGCGGATAATGAAATAAAAACAACGTCTGAAATTGCTGCACGTCGCAACCGAAAAATTCGACTCGAATCTGATCAGAACCCTACAAGGAGACTACCGGTCATATGACTAGTTATATAACCGGTATACATAACCAACATATCGGTTATATTTCTAGTCAGATTTGTTCTAGCCGTGTGAAAAATCTGACTAGTCCTTTTGTGTACATGTGACTCGATTTCGTGTACGTGTGATTTGATATCACCTTCTAACGCATGCACTCCGAAATCTTGGCAAACGTACAGCTGTCTCGCTTACTCATATGGAATCTCGCATGTACCATTCAGTTACGTCTAACCGACAAACCGGTCAGACATATCTGGTAGACATAACGTACGAATCGGTATGTCTACCGTATAAACCAGTTACGCCTAACCGGTAAACCAGTTAGACCTATCTGATACTAATAAAAATTAAATTAATTCAATTTTTTTTATTTATTTAAAGTAAAACGTAAGAAACTACATTAAATAAAAATAAGCCAATAAATAAATATGTAGGACAGAGGGACAGACGTTTGCCGAAAACCAAATTCCAACCGACGCTTGCCTCATTTGCCCTTACAGTTGAAATGTGCTGGTAACCAGTTGTCTTATCACCGCAATCAGATCGTCCTTCCTTCCGTACTTTGTCTAAATGAAATAATTTTAGATTTGTATTAGATTTAATTTTAATTTCACTCTTTTAATACTTATCTTTATTTGGATGCCCTCCGAATGTTGAACATCGCGACACAAATTTCAATTCAGCACTGACATTGTGAAATCAGGTGACGCACCACGTTTATATCGCCATCTCACTCTTTCATACAGAGAATATGAAAGGTATTAATGCGAATATATTCTTTCATTCCCACTTACTAGAAAAAATCCCAAAATATGAAATGCAGATTTGTATGTGTTAGTGAGATTTGGGATATTTTTATGCATGTGTTAGTTTTCAGACAAATTTTGAACTTTTTTCTGGAGTTTCGGTTAGGCATTCCTTGTAGGGAAACAACCGAGATTTTCGTTGTAAGAATGTATAGGTGCATGCACATGCAAAAGCGGAGGTTGGCGACTGCTGATATTTGTTTCGAGGAATGTTGGCAGAGCGCAAATGCAGACAGTCAGACACGAATTGTTCGAGTATGGTAAATGTCAATCGTCTGTCTCGGTCGCTGTCGCTGTCGATTGCGGAGTCTATGTCGTTTCGCTTGTTTTGTTTCAATCAAGCTCGTGTTGCTTGGCGTCTGTCAAACGGCGAACGCGCATCTTGTACACTCCTCTGTCTAATGGGTAGTAAGTACTTGGCTGAGAGTTGCCGGCCGTTTCTTTTTGCCGATCTTTTCTGACGCTGCTGTTGCAAGTTGCAACTGAAAGCAACAAGTGGAAATGCCAGTATTGCTGCCGCCGTGCGCTCGCTTTGGTGCACGCAATCTGTGAAGCGGATCATCGGAGAGCCATTTGATATTTGCAACAGCGCGGGTAGTGTCAATCGTATGCGCAACGATCTGAGAAATGTGTGATAGCGACACAAGAATGTCACATGTCATTCGAATTACGGGCAATGCTGAGATTCGGGAAAACGCCGATTATATAACAATATTTATATTTAAAGAAATTTTATGAACGGCTCGTCAGCCGAGTAATTCACTACCTATAGGGTATAATTCCGGTTGAACGATTTATTTCACACATTCGCTGATTGAAACTTCGCACGAAGGTTTCCATACATTCAGTTGGCTGTTGCTTTTGGCTTTTACACAGAACAACATTGAGACTTTGGCATGTTTGGAAATTTGCAGACTTGATAAACACTTGAATCAATAGCAAAATGTGCAGAAAAGCACATAAAGAATAATTTCCTTAGCGAAAATTGTTTACAAAATTATTAGATTTTGAAAGAGAAATGTAGAATTATTTTATTTTCATTAATGCGTTAAAAATGCTGTATTCAAGTAATTATTAGTAGTATGGCAGTAGTTTAGTTTATAAGGAAATATTTAGGAAGCCACGTAAAAGATTTGAATAATAATTTCACGGTTGAACAAAATTCTTAACAACAAAAACCAAAAAACTAGAGAATATTGTTAATTGCGAGAATACCACATACCACTAAAAAATTCAGTACACCATTTTTACTTTAGTTTTATTTGATTCACAAAGCTTTCATATGCATCAAAGTCTTCTGTGAATGCTCAACAACAAGAGGCAACTGTCACCAAGCGTTCGATTTTTCCGTCAACTTATTTAAGACCCCATTTAACTACCTGCTCAAATTTACGGCAAATTTACGCACTCTTCACGAACACCGAATTCAAGAATTCATTTCAAATTGTCATCACGCGCTTGTGCCAAATAACGTACGCACACCAACACTAACACCAGTACCAGCTCCCCCGTCATTTCATTAAGTAAACATACATATCTACATTACAAAATCGAGAACAGACTGAAATTGAGAATGTGACATCATCCGAAGAAAATACCAAAATGCCAAATTACAAAAACCCACATAACCACTGTTACGTTTATGGCGGTGGTTGTTGCTGTCACTAAATGGGTTCAACAACATTTCGTGGCGCGTAATCACCCAATCTCAGCCGCGGTTGTCCTCACTTCTTTGTTTACGAATGTAACAGCGGCACAACAAGCGGTCGAACGCAGAAAGTAGAACGATTATTAATATCCTTTAAGTTCCGCCACCGGAACTTGCACGAGATAAATACAACACACGAAGTGGCATCGACTGGAAATTAATTGCACAATAATAATGCCAACAGAAGGTCATGGACAACGTCCGTCAATTTGGTTGTTGCTCTTGAGACATGAAATAAATTCCACAACGCCAAAAGCAGCGCACATTCAGCAGTTTAGGCCAACGTAAGTTTGGTACAAGGATTATGACGATAACGATGACAAATTGTTACTTAGCATCCGATGAAGTTAGTTACTTGCACGACACTACCTTTAGCAACTTCCTGTGCCCAGACAACCACTTAAAGCCAAACGAATCAAACAGAACCCAACAGTTTTATTTATGTTTTCGAAGGAATCTATGACCTTGAATTACCCGCAAGTCTCTGTCACTTCCAATGAGCCTTTACGCTTCCCCGAGGCAGTCGAACGACGAGCAAAGCAATTTATGGTCGCCAACTGATTAGTTGTGAAACCAAAGCACAACACGGCAAAAACATTTATTTACCGCACCCTCAACCCCTGTCGCCAACGTACCAGCACCGCAGCGCAGCGCACAGCTGACCGAAAACCAGCGAATCGTTTGCTAATAATTATAATTATTGCGTTGGGCGCTGACGCTGTAACCACCGAGCGCTAATTGTGAAAAATATGCAGATTTGCACTTGCGTGCCGCTTGCGCACATTGCTCGGCGTTGCTTTATTACCCGAAATCAAATAACAATTAGAGCAGCTAAAATGTGCGCAAGTGCCGCGATTCGAATTCGGCAGCTGCTGCGCGCAGAAGGCACTGAAATTGAACGCAACACAGCGAGTGCTGTTTTTGCGGGCTCCGTGGGCTCGACTTGGGCGTGCTGAGTGTTTGCGTTGCAAGCAGCGAACCATATGAACAGAACAGCATTTCACAATAAATATCTGCACACAATTTGTGTGCTACACAATCTATTTGCGAGTGTTAATTGCGGAAAACTTGAGAAATATTTTTAACATTTCAATTGCGGCATTCTTTACTGGAAATCGCCTTGCGAAATATATTCATGCATTTGTGTTGTGTGCGAGTTGACTGACACACAGCATTGAAAAACACAATTTTCGTTGATAATTCCCTGAGAATGCGGAAAACCACCATCACCACCACTGATTGGCCTCAGTACCGTTGCGTCTGACATTTGCTAGCAGTTGTAGCAAACAGGTCTTTTTGAATACAATTTCAAGCCCAGGGGCATAAATATCTGCCATAACTATAATTAGTTAGCATTGACGCCCAATAAAAGTATGTATGCAAAACGTATGTGGCAACGACTTTAAACAGCTTTTCAGTCATTCTACAATGTGCTAAGTACTGTCAAATGCATAAGGCAAATTTGGTGTATAAGGCGCAAAGCAAAGACTTTGTGGACTTTGGAAAGACTTTGTGATCTAATAGGCCGAATCATTTTCTAAAAACTCTTTTCATAATTTGGTGGTGTTTGAGCTTAGTTTCAACTTCTTAAAAAATATTACATAGTTTTCAAAACACATTGCTGCAACGGCCTTACCAACACTAGTATTCAGTTTAATGGCTTTAGATTGAATCCCCATACCAAGTTGCCGTGTTGCCTACCATAACGTCCCCCATAAGCATGAATCTGTTACTTAGTTAATTAATGGAAAAGTCATTTTGTAGAAATTGCAATTAAGACTCTGAAACTATATGATTTTGAATTGTCTTTTCCGCTATAAATATGTAGTAATGAAAAAATTAAGTACGCTTTTAAACATTTGAAATGATGATGGTAAATGATAATTATTTTAGTAGTTGTGTAATAAGATAGAATTAGTGTAACATGTTATTTACATACATAACATCTAAGCTTTTGGTCTACTCAAGTCGTTATAAAAGACGTTTCCACACAAACTCTCGGCTGCCATATCGCGTAGACTTAGCCTATTCCATGGCATGCAGTGTACTTTTCCACACTTTTGCGCACTTCTATTGTAGAAGGCAAAGTTGTTTCTCCCTACAAAAGATATGTATGCTGCTTGCATGCCTGCAGAACTGACCAGTTGAACAGGTTATGGCTTTAGCAAATACCAAGACTTCGTTATCGATTTGTGTACACTGGGTGTTGTTGCTGGTAACTAAGTTTATTCGTGCAAATGCGGGGGCGTACTTGCGATTGAGCAGCCACTTTCAACAATCACCACATCCAACCACCAACGACCCGTGTGCTCGACGCCATGGATATAATTGTGGATAATAAGCGTAAGAACAAAAAATGTCCTTGGGCCAGTTAAGCTGTTTACTGGTTTCCAGGTGATCGAGTGGCTCTCATTGTTGTAATTGATTCTGTTGACAAAACGTAAAAACAAACGCAAAACGGATACTAAAAGCGGTCAGTTTCAAGCCAGCAGTTTTCAACACTAAAGGGCAGCTGCCGTGGCTCAGTTGGTTAGTGTGTTGGACCGCGAGTCGAAGGCAGCGACCCGGTTCAAATACTGCCTGTAATAACACCTAAAAAAATAACGGGAAAACTCGTTTGTCCTCTCAGCTGGAAATGGCAAACCTCTGAGAGTAAAAATTGCTTATGAAAGAGCTCCCAACCTGCCGTTCGGAACCGGCATAAAACTGTAGGTCCCTTCCACCCGCGTGCAAATTCACACGCACAACACGGGTGGTTGCGAGAAGCTAGCCTTAGTCTCGCGTAAGCGGGCTGTCGTGCCAGTCAATTAATTAATTATTAATTATTATTAAAGGGCATCACAAAGAGAGAAATTGAATAAAAACTCAAAATATGCTAGAACAGCAAATATTTATTTATCAACTGCAAACAAAATACATTGTATGTAGCTTAACAAATTCCCCTTCCATGAAATAATTCAGCAAAGTTATAGAAATACGTATTTAAAAACTTTGACTAATTTTGAAATTACCTCATTTGTTATGTGACTGTACAAAGTGTTCGACCGAGTAATCGACATCGGTATCAGCAACGATAAATTTCAAATTAATGAATTAATGTTGAAGTACAGCAAAAAGTGTAGTTTGATTTAGGTACAGTAAAGTTGAAAATCACCATCGGTTCAGAATGCAACCAATATTTTTATGTATCTAATGTACATATAACAAATGTATAACTATTTGGATTTGAAATCAATTTATCGTATGGAAGGTACAAAAATGTTTTGAAGGTGTTTCCTTTGAAAGTTTTCTTTAAAAAATTTGAAGTTTTATTGAGACAAATTGGTACAAATCGTGCGACATTTCCCATCTTTCAGGGAGCATACGAATTTCGCTTTGGAGAAATTTTTCCTCAGTGAGGCTATCCCAGAGTCGACTCGACTCGAAGAAAAAGTGCCTTTTGGCGATTAGTCGGATAGTCGGAAACAATGTTTGGTGAATACGGGAGGTGGAGTAAAACATCCCATTGAAGCGCCTCCAAAGCGCTTCCCGCAAATTGTGTTTTGTTGGCACGAAGTTTTTGATAGTTAGAGCACAAAGAAAGTATGTTGTTCACACTTCAGCGAAATTACACATTCTGATCTTTAAAAGGAAATGTTGACTCTCATATATACAGATGCAAGATGGTCCGATGCCAAATAATTCCAAGTCGCTCTTTTGAATGAATTCCAACATCTTCCGATATTAGATAATAACGTATTTGAAATTTTTCCAAAACCATTTATTTATCACGGATTTTCAACTGGATGGTTCAATATTGCTATAGGTGCCTACAAAATGTGGCATTGAACATTGCCTGCACCGTTGAATAACCAACAAATGAAAGTTTTAACACTGAAATAAATAATTTTTACGTTTTTTAAGAAACTGCTATACACACCATTTATTGGCACAAAACTACCGTTAATTACAGTTTTAAAACCCTACTCCAAATTTTTTATAACAGTTGTGTGGTATTTTTGCTAACCTTTTTTAACCTTTGAATACGACTCCTCAACCCCTCACGCCACATTGTCGGAAAATGTTAGTTACACTTGTTTACAACAATTAGTTTGATGCTCGTTGAAGGTGTTAAAATTGTATTTAATTTAGTTTTTTTAAATTAAACATAGAGTTCGTTGCTCAAGTCTTCAGTTTTGTGTAGTGCAATATTGCGTTGAAGTATTTCAAGGCTAATAGTGACCACATAAATACGTTACATATATGAATATAGCAAAGTTTATAAAAGTTGTTGATATTACAGGCAGTCATTGTTTTCATATTGTAAAACAGAAAATGCTCTATTTTTCATTATTTTTTTCTGCTACAACAGTGTGACAGTCTGCCAGCAATACAATATAACTAGTATAGTGTACTCCATATGAGTTTACACTCACAGTCACAGCAACGAACCAGCAAAGAAACGTGCATGCTCAAGGCCTCACCTTGCTGCGCGAAACCACAATCGAGTAATTTTAATCTTGTTTTCTATGCACACGCACACAAAGCCAAACAACCAGCCAACAATCGCTGGCTGTTTTAAAATCAGTCTTGAACGCTGGTGCCTGTCCGCACAACTTGAGTTGTCGGCTGCACAGGCCGCGACAAGTCGCTGCACACCATTCCACACTGTCGGCAGTGGCAGTGCCCGCTGCGTTCTTAAATCTTACTTTATTATTGTTGTTATTGCTGTTATTATTACGGTTGTCTCTTTTTCTAGTTAATGTGTGTATGTAGTCTGGATAATTTAGCGCTTTTGCGTGGTTCTCTCCTTCCGTATGCCATGGCTTGTGCCTTTCAGCGAAGCTGATTGGAATCTTATTTTAAAGTATTGTTTTAATAATTTTTAAAATTGCACAGTTCGTGAAAGGAATTTTATTATAGTCGTATGGAACTTTTGTCGTTCCATCCCAGCAAAGAGAACTCAGTTGCTTTACGTTTTTATGAGTGTCCCTTTTCTTTAAACAGCGCGTGAAAATTTTTATTGGCAGTATAGTTGAAATAAAGGTATCGTATCATTTCAAAACTCTAATGTTTTGTTTAACAAACGACATCTTTTTCCACCGGCAATGCTGGTGCACAACTCACCAAACAAAAAACTTAAGAAACAAACTCACCTAGGCGCAAACTCGGTTTGTGCATATGTGGTCAGTTGGGAAAATGCATAATTCGCCGGTATTTCAGGGTAAGGATTGCTGAGCTTGCTGTGTGTTTTCAAATAAAATTTCCCAAACACTAAGTGAAAGAATTGTTGTAAAATAGTTTAGGGTTTAGCTTTTCAGTATTTATGCGCACAGCAATAAACCCGTTTTTTTTCTTTACTTTGACCGATTTTTTTTTATGAAATTAATGTTGCAGCCTTCATGTTTAGGTATTTAAGTAAAGCATTGTGTATTTTGTTTTGTTAAAAAGTGTTTACTAATTTTGTATTTCATTTTTTATTTAGAAGCTTAAAAACTGCCCAATTTTTACCCTTTACATTATCATATAGGTATGAGTCTTGTGAGATCGAGCAAAACTCTTTTTATTAGCGTATGGTTTAGATATTCTAGTAACATTTTATGAAAAAAAGTTGGCGAATGTTGCGCACTTTTCAAGCGATTTTTGTGTGCGAACTGTGTGGGAACGTGTGTGAGAACAAATACAAATGTGCAAAATAGATTTAGTTTGAAATTATTTATTTTTTAGCTGAAAAATCAAAATGCAGAAATATCTGCATCAATAATAGAAATCGATGCCGACTTGATTAAAAACATGCAGACCATTTTGAACATCAAATCGAAATAGAAAATTTTCGCAGCTATGCATTAAAAACTGTAAAATATTAATATTATATTAAAATACATATTAAATATGCATTAAAAACTGGTAAAATATGCCCACAACTTCCCAGAAATAGTTTTTACATGGACCGCAAATCATATCGCATGCTTTCTTGCCAATCGGCCAACTGTTGGAAAAAGCTCAAGAAGCAATAAGAATAAAGATTTTAAGAATTGCAGGGAGAATTTTTTACGAAAGTGCAGTGAAAAAAATATCATTGCAGAAATTTTTAATAAATTTTTTTTTTATTAATTCTGACCCCCACTTACTGTGCGGCGCTCGTAAGTGCGCATTCAATCAGCAAGTAAATAAGCTTCGGCTAGCAACAAATGGGCTTTCACGCACTGTTGCAGCGTGTAGCTCTTACCAGCCGCCGCATGCAGATTCGGTTTCAAACATTCAGAAGCAATACCAAACACGCCAAACGACGGCAATAGTTGGGCAACATAAATGCGGCAACAACAACATGAACTGTTCGCTCTATTACTAAATGGCATGGGCGCAGGAATCAAAAGCGAAACAACCGAAAAAAAACTATCTTGTGTACAAACTTCGCTGTACAAAAGGCTTGAAATGGAGTAAAATCTGTGCTTTATACGTACTTATGAGGTAGACAAAATGTTCAAACACGAGCGGTTTAACTGCACTAAAGACGACGAAACAAAAAACCAAACTAGTTAGGCATCTATATGCCGATGAAAAGAAAAGGCGGTGCAACATTTTGACACTAAACCATGTATCTCCATTGGTATATCACACTGATTTTTGCTGTCGTGGCGTAAGCGTAAGCCGTAGGCGAAGCCCAAATTTATTTATGTGGTACAATTTAAAACATTGAAACAGGATCACTTAGTTAATATATTTTTCAAAATAATTTTGCAATATAATATCAACCCTGCGTTAACGATCCATTTTTAATATACGCCACCGCTCACTGAAAAATATGTAAATTGAACTATTCCACATATTTCCAATTATATATGTAGGTACAAGTAGATTTTTTTACTTTCGAATTGCGCAAGTTTCGTTTTAGCACAAGTATTGTATAACATTTCCGTCTACATTTTTTCCGTGCCAGAGGGTTTTAACGATTTATTATTGTATAACTCTTAGCAAGAATATTCGCAAAGGTAAAATGAATGCAAAATAAAGCAGCTTCAATCATACCGAGACCCAGCAAGCCGCAAACTGGTTCGCACCAACTTTGGCCGTTTCGATCGGTGGCTGTCGCCTTCGACTTGTTGTTATTGGCCACTGGCTGGTGCCATGATTTGTTTGCGATTTGTTTCTAAACCTTTAACCGCAGCGTTTTCAAATCGGTTTCTTTGGGTTCATTGGGTGGGCCGCGCACAAGGTGTGTATTTACTTGTTGCAATACCGCATTTGTAAGTATTTGTATTGAGTTTCTCTAGCCATGTGGTATTTATCAAGACAGTGACTAATTTATTTACGAAATACAATATTTAGTTTAAACTAGCTGCATTTATTGCAGAACTGTGTTGTCTTTGTGTATCTTAGAGTTCAGTATGTTGAAAATTATTTGAACGGTGCGTGCAAATAAGATTATTCTGGATTGATTAACACTTTAAAGTTTCTTCTACTAAGTACTATATATATTTTTTTAAACTAAAATCACATATTTACAAAAATCGAATTTAAATTAAATTGCTCGAGGTTTTGCGTTCAAACATCTGACTTTGGCTTATTTACATACATACATAGATTCATAACAGAATACAAATATATGATGAATTGACATGGCGGAAAAGTAAACAATTTAATAGATCGAAGCTGCTATTGTCGAAAACGTGGCTCGAACATTGTTGTTACTTACTTACTATCTGGCCAGTTGAACAATAAATAAAATACATATATCAAAAAAGTGTTATGCTCAAGTCTCTTGCAACGAGACACGACAATGCGTAATATAATACGTCGCGTCGCGGATTTAAATTCGTTGACGTTCGCAATTCGGGTCACCCACCAAGAACGGCTGTGAAACGCATGCGTCATCTATGAATCATATTCGGACTCCGACTGCGAAAGACACAAACAGCAAACTAATTGAACGCCGATAAATTGCACATGACAATCAAATATTCCCATCGGCCAAAATATTTTATGATGAATATCAAAGCATTCCTAAAATTGCACATATGTTTTTGTACACTCGTAAAAATACAATAATACGCGTATTGTTGTGCACACCAGTTGCTAACACGTTGTTCAATCTATTCAGTGACAATGCAAAACAGTGCGCCCAGTAGGAAGTTGGTTTAAGTGGAGGCCCCCATGGAGTACATTTAGACCTATAAAGCCCATTGATACGCTGCAGTTCAGAATCGATGGAGGTGGGCCTATTTTTAAGCACATTTACCTTTCACATTATTAAAAAATATATTTATTACATATCTACATAAATCATTAAAGAGTATATGACTATAGATGCGATATAGATTAAAAAAGATTATTTTATTATTTCTTAAAATTTTTTTCCGCTTAATGGCATTTTTTATGCAAATACTGGTTGCCAACTATGGAATCGGTTTAGAGAAAATCACAAGTACCAACAACCTACTAAGTAAATCAATAAAAAAATAGCTCTGTCAGTTTTAAGCAAAACATAAATGTTTTTCAGCTCTAAAAAGAACTACGTAGAGGTGAACAAAGCATACCAGGGCGCAATTTTAACTCGGTTGCATTGTTTTTCTTGCCAGACAATAAGTTTTCATGAACTCCGCGCATTGGCTTAGCGAAAACGTTTCGCCTTGCCATTGCTTGCTCGAAGGCAAGTCTACGCCGCTCCAGCGTTAAGCATGCTACGCCGATTCGTTTAATTGAGTCAGTTTAAAACTTGTTTTCCAACACATTCTCAGAGTAAGCGGAATGCCGCTCCGATCGTTTCAACCGCATGCAGTAAGCGCGCCGACGCCTGTCGAGCTTTCAAAGCTCTGTGACATGCACTTTCATATTCGGTGACCGCTTGAGCACTGCATTGCCGTCCGGAGAGAACGACATTGAGGCGGCAAAGTGCTCAAACGCAAAGCATTAAGGTGTGTTATTGTACCAAATGCCATTGCAATGCCATTTATGGACAGCCACCAACATTACCAACCATCTGTTCAATTTTAATTAATAACTTTTCGAGTTCAGTTCCAATTCGCCGTTGAATTGCTGGAAAATACCAGCGATTTTGTCAGAGTCATAAATTCTTGTAATTCTTGTAACTTTTGTTTAAAGTGACCGCCTTGAAGACTTCCCGTCACAACAACGTCAACGTCTGAGGCGCATCAGGTACTGCTGGCCGCCCGCATGCTGACATGACACCATCCACTTCCCGCTCCATCAGTGTGGTTCACGCGTAGCCGTCTACAGTTAATCATGCGTCAACTCACGGCGAACACGTACGCCGAGCCTCAAGTTAAGATAAAGAAACTTCGTCCCGAGAATTTCATTGTTGGTATTTAGTTTGTCGAAAGGTGAGCAGATAGTCAGCGTAGGCTGGTGACTACATACCTATCATTTTTAAGTTTTTAGCTGTCTGTGAACTTGAGCAGAGTCCGAAATCGGCAACAAGAGCAACACATTTTCGCTGCTCAAGTCTCAATGTGTTAATAGTGGCCGCAATTCGCTGCCTCATTCTCGGATTTCATTCTTGCATTTACAGTGTTCAGCTTTGTCAGTTTTAATCACACCCTGTCGATCGCAGTTCCCATAAATTTAAAAAACTTGCAGGTTGTTGAACAAGTTACGTTCTCTTGTAGTTTTCATTATTTTGTAGTTGCTTTCTGATTTTCAGCTTACGATTAATGCTGGCGAAGTTTGACTCGACGCCTGAAAATGCAATTCAAATTCCTATCTCCAATCTTACCGCAATAAACAACTATTCCAACAATATTAAAATTCGAGCCGCATTTCTTAAGTCACTCACGAATTGGATAGACATTTTGAAGTAGCTCCAACAAACTCACAATCGATGGATAAATATGACAAACATAAAAGTTTCCAAGTACTGATAGTGTAGGTACATGGTCCTTAAACCTTATATTTGTACTCATACATATTCAGTACGCAATTTATGCAATTATCACACAGCTTATAATGTTCTCGAGCATCTGAAACATCTCATTTCCTCTTCGCAAGAAGCAATTTTTCAAGTCAACATTTTAATTTTATTCAGAAATTCATATTGGAAATGCAAAAATATTTAAAACATTACGGCCATAAATCCAGACATGTAACACTATTTCGATCGGTCTCGAAGACTTGTGTGTTCCCTGCAACTATTTGCTCTGCGTACTTTGTGTCTAATTCGCACAAACTGAACAGAAGAAACCACGAACAACTTGGAGTGCTTTCAAATGATAAAAATATGTTATGGCCCTTACGAGCCATATCTTTCTATATCTGATAAGTTTGCAGTTCTCTAAAAGTTATCATTTCTTCCAAAGAGAGGGCATGAGTTTAGCCACTAATCTCGTTGGCATTTCTTTTCGCAGCGTATAAACCACGCCTTGTTCGATGACATGACTACCTACGAACGTGAGTGTGTGCTCGAGTAGAGTGTCAAACGTCCAAGCAACTACCCAAGCACCTGACCTCCAATGGAAGAGGTCTCCCAAAACTTCACCACCGGTCGTACAACTTAGAAACCGCCACGGTCTTTAACACCGGCAGCTGCCACAAAGCGTATTAATAATTTTAAGAAACCTTAGGATTTTATTGTTGTTGTTGTTGTATGTATGTTGGAAGTGCCATAGTTGCACTAGTAAAAAGGTCTTTTTGTTGTTGTTCAGTGCATATTAATATCACAATTCGACGAACTTTTGCCACAGTCTGTGTCGGAATATTGGCCCATTGTTGGCAATTATCTTGCGGCCACTGGGGCTCAGTGTTTGGGTTGTTGCTGTTGTTGTAATGCAATTTGCTTAATGCTTCGTTTATTATTAACGGAGAAGAAAACAAAGGCTGCAACAAACGCGAATGCATGAGCCAAAGCCAAAATAGGCAACGCCGTTGAAATTCGACAAGCGGAGTTAGTTACTGTAAAAGCCAAACGCCCAACGCCAGCTTGCAGTTAACCAGCTAACAAATTCCACACGACGTTGCCTAATGCGGAAAATTCGTCTTGCAGACACAAGACTGGTAAAATACAGACGTGTGAACGGGCATACATATATCCATGTGTATGCACGAGTGTGTATGAGTAATAAGCATCCCTACAAGACGTGGCTGACCGAAACTCCACTACATTCATAAAATTTTTTCAATTTACCAATACATTCGCATGAAATTTGGCCCATTGTGAACTTGTCAGCAAGCATTGTGAACTTGTCATCAGAGTGCTTTGAAATTGACCTGCTGAGATGATCGCTTATACACGCATGTGTAAGAAGAAGAAGCACCTGCTGACAAGAACTCGCATCGGAGTTAATATAATTATTAGGAGCCGGAGGCTGCCGTAGCTACGTAGCTCAGATGGCTAATGCGTGCGGTCGCGAGTCAAATGCGACACGCGAATCCAAGTTCAATACTCCGTTGCTTCAAACACCAAAAAAAAGGAAAAGCAGGATGAAGGTAAGAATTCGAATTAAAATTTACTTTAAATCATATTATTTGAATATTTAAAATAATTCTGCACTTTCAGTAGCTTCAATATTGGGCCATAGCAAGTACCGAAACGCAAGACGAAGGAAGCCGATGCCAATGATGCGCTAAGCAAACGCCCTTCGATTGCGAATTTTTTTAAATTCAATTTTTTTTTATATTATTTCATTTAAATTAATTTAAAATAAATTCAGGCAGAAGTAAAAGCAAACGGTTTTTCCAAAAAAGTTCAATAAAAACCTGCATTTTTTCAATATTGAGTCATGAATGACCGATTTATACATCACATTGTGACCGATATTTGCATCAGATATTTGCAATGTTACTCTCAGAGGTTTGCCATTTCCTGCTGAGAGGACAGCCGCCGAAAGAAAAATAAAAAAAAAGTTGTTTTTCCTTTTTTTTCGGTGTTAACGCAACGGTGTATTGAACTCGCGGAGTCTTGACTCGCGGCCGCACGCATTAGCCAGCTGAGCTACGCAGCTACGGCAGCCTCCGGCTCCTAATAATTATATTAACTCCGATGCGAGTTCTTGTCAGCTGGTGCTTCTTCTTATCACACGTACACGAGAGTTTTGGTCAGTATTTTCACACCGCCTGTACAAAAATGATAGAAACTTTGTTCGGAGAGCTGACCGAAACTTCGGTCAGGCATGTCGGTCATATGACCGGTCAAATGATCGTCACTGTTCTTGTAGGGATGCGGACTCCTCATACAATGGCAGACAAGCACTCTTGTGTAGGTGTGTGTAATTGTGGCAAGAAAATGGTTTCAACGTGTTGTTAGTTGCCACTTGTTGTACCCACCGAAATGGCAGAAAGCGGCGTGGCGAATTCATTACGCGCTGATTGTTTTCATGTGTGGGGTATGAAGAACTGGCACACGGCGCAGCCGCAGCCGCCGATGGCAAATTAAATCGGCTATTTTTCTTCGAACTTCACTACAAAAGTGTTTAGAAACGTGAAAACGTTTTAGTTGTAATTCCGCAAGTTTGTGTTTCTTCTTAAATATGTGCATTTAAAGTAGGTACAACAAGCTATTTGAATATATGCCAGCACGGATCGCTTCAACTTGAAAAAAGTCTATAAATATATAAACGAACTATTTCAAACGATCGCTTTCCGTGGATCCAACTCAATTTCAAATCAGTTTAGTTTACATTATTGTATTTTTGGCATAATACTAATTAATTTAACGAGTTGGCCGACTTCTAAAAAAGTGAGAAGATCCCGCAGGATTCGTGAGAGCGTCAAAAATATTATAAATAAATGTATAATAAAATTTGTATTGTAATCGAAATTAAAGTCTTAACAAAAAGCCAGAATACGGCAAAGCTGCATCATTTTTAACTTGACATTTCTAAACTACCATTTTCGAAAAAAGATAGGATTTTCAGCTGTTGTTGAAAACGTCGACACTTAACGCGAAGACCTTTCCAACCACTTCCTTTTCATATTTTCCACTTCTTTGTTTTATATTTCTTTGTTCAAAAAATATGAAAAAATCTGGAAATTCTCACCATAAACCAAACGAGTAACATTCGCTGAGAGAAAACGTCAAAACGGTTTCTATTATATTATGCTGCCGAAAAAGTTCATGGCCAAAATTGAACGGCATAACAAATTCACGCTTATTTATATTTCGTTGCATTAATAGTGTTGAGTATTGCCGCAAAATAATTTCACGCTCTTATTCGAATTCTTTACTAACTTAAAAAGAATTATCCACAACGAATAGCATTTAAATTGCAGTGTCAAAAAAAATTTGCAAATAAGGTTACATATTTTAATTAATTAAAGTTGAGTTATTACAAGCACAATCAGCATGGTGCATCTCAACAATTCTCAAGCCAGAAGAATCAATAGCGAAAGGTAATCTTCCGATCTTCAAAGCCTATTTTAACTGTTTGACTAAAGTTATTAGTTGAAAACTTGACTTGGGAAGACAAAGAATGGACAAAAAGGAAGAAACGATTCAAGTCAAACACGTCATGAACCCAGAAGCAGAAAAATACCACAAACCATGATAAGGTTATAATGTTTGAGATATGTACAAAAGGGGATTTCTGGTAACCATACTTTTTGCACCTAACGGTGTTCTTCACTATGGGGCAGCAACCACTTTAAAATATTCATTGAATAACATTCTTTTTCATTCTTTTCTTTTTGAGCAATAATGTACAAACATAATTACAGACACAAAAACGCAAACAATACACATATACATATGGTATATGTATATACATATTGCACATACAACTCCTAAACAAAACGACTGCATTTATCAATTCAAGAGTCTTCGACAATACCATAAACGAATAAAATTATATAAAAAAAAGTTTGAATGCCTTTGATATTTTGGCTTTGAACGTCATTTAAAGTCGTTGACATTTCTGTGCGACTTTTAAAGTTATGCACATTTTTCGTCTTTGCATTGCTGCGTGTGTTTTGAAGCAACTCATTTGGCATATCGAGCCTTCCCCGCGATTTTATCGTATGAGCTATTTTTACCGAAATAAATTTTTTTACCGATCACGATAGCACTATAAATTAGTCATCAGTCCCTAAAAGCTCACATCTCTGCGAAGAACCGTTACAAACTTTGAGAAAAAACAATTTTATCGTATGTCCATTTTAAATTTTTCCTTCATTTTTGTGCCTGCAACTAGCAATGCGTAACGATAAAATTGCTTTAGTTGCAAAAAGTTAATTTTTAACTTTATTGAAAAAGTGTGTTAAATTTCAGGGATTGAAAAAGTTACTTGTTCTAAATAAATTGTACAATTGAAATCATTTGAATAGTGAAAAGTGAAACTATATACATATAATTGTTTGTTCTGACTGGATGACTGAATGACTGACTGACTGGTTCATCATAGCCCAGCACAAACCGCTAAAGCTACAAATATGAAATTTAAACTGTAGATACATTTTGAAAAACGAATCTCTGCTAAGACGGGATTTTCATGGGTTAAGGTGTTGTATAAAGAAACGCGATTTAATGGGTCTATTGATTTCAAACTTGGTGAAAATAAAAATAATTCGACACGTATTTTTTATTTTTCGAAAATTAAAATTAACCGGGTTGAACCAAGGGTTAAGTTTCGTACACGGAAAGACTACGAAAAAACACTGAACCGATTGGTCTTTTGACTTCAAAGTTGGTGAAAACACTTGAAATCACAAATAATTTAACACGTGTTTCTCATTTTTTTGCAAATCATAACTTAAAGGGGTGAATCAAGGTTTAAAAGTTTGTATGAAGAAATATGATATTTTACGCCTTTTGACTTCAAACTTGGTGAAAATACTCTTAGTGAGAAATAATTTGATACGTGTATTTTATTTTTTCTTAAATACGGGGTAAACAACGGGTCAAAGTTTATATGGAGAAACTGTAAAAAAACATGAATTACTAATTCCATTGACTTCTAACTTGGTACTAAAAGTACTCTTAGTGAGAAATACTTCGATACGTGTTTTTAATTTTTTCGAAAATCGAAATATGACGGGGTCAACGACGGGTTAAGAGTTTGTACGGGGAAACACTGCTTAATACGCTAATTGACTTCAAATGTGGTGAAAGCACTTCAAATGAGAAGTAATTAGATAAGTATTTTTTCATAAAAATATGACGTGATCAACAAAGAGTTCAGAAGAACATGATTTATTGGCCCCATTGACTTCAAACTTGCGTGCAATGCCGCGCGGCCCTGCTAGTCCTGAATATTTAGATTTAAAAATTGATGGAATGACAAAAGATGTGCTAGCCCAAACAGATGAGGAAGATAGTGTTTAATTTTTTCTGAAAGAATGTTGCGTGTTTCATAAATAAAACTACACTATATCACCTATGAATTACACTACATCAATTTGAAAGTAACAATATTTTGTATTCAATAAATGAAAATGCATTATACCAAGGAAACAGTTATTTGTGTATACCAAAAATCATGCAACTATGTTGCGCCAATGCATAGAAAAAACAAAAAAAACGTGTCCTGTAAAATTTGGTGTTTTGCTCATACGATAAAAACGCGGGAAGGGCTCGATATGGAAATCGTTGTGCATCAAATTTCATTAAAGATGTCTTAAAAAGTGAATATTGCATTTAACACTGGCAGAAACATCCAACCACGCAAAACTACACAACTGACAGCTGAGCATTTTTAGGCAAACACAAACGTCTAGAAGCAAAGAAGCAAAGCCCTTGTAACACAGTCTACAATTTACATTAAACCTGACCCAGTGCGAAAGTGAGACTTGAAAATGAAAACCAACAAATCGCAACCACACACACACACTTAACACTTATGGAAACGGGGTCAACGGCTGATAACCTTAAACAATCACTTCCGTTCTAAACAGACTCTGCAAATAATTTAACGACTTTAGCTCCACAGCAACAACCACAGAAAATACTAAAATAGCGGAGTTAGGCTATTGGGGAGCACCAAAGCAACTGTTTAAAATCTGTTGTGCTTCAACCACAACCGCGCAGAGAGCATTGGAACGCGCGCCAAGACCCAAAACGTCGACTGTTTTGTACATACCACCCTTTAAAACCATTTAAAATTTGGAATTTGAATCGGTTATAAAAAAATGAAATGAATGAATGAAAATCGAATGAATATTTGTTGAAAATTCCTGTTTTATTACAAAGCTTGGACTTTGTTATTTAAGAATGAAAAACGATATCGTTCATATAACTGCCACGACTGGCCTTACAGTCGGCCATTCGGTCAACCCAATTTTCAAGTACTTTTTCGATTGTTTCGGGTAGAATTTCCTGAATGGCAACTTCGATTTCATGTTTCAAAGCTTCAATCGTCTCTGGATGGTTAGCGTAACACTTGTTCTTTAAGACTCCCCACAACATTGGTAGCTCCGAGGCGACCAATTAACTTCAGAATTTCGGCTGATTATTCGATTTTCGAAAACGGTGCCCTAAAGTTTGATTGTTACGTTGGCTGTGTGGCTTGTTGCGCATTCCTGTTGAAATCAAATGTCGTCCATGTCATCCGCTTCCATTTTTGGAAACATAAATTCGTTTGGGTTAAAGACTCTCCACTTTGGAAGTAAGTTCTCAATATTTCCCAATTTTGTTCAAGCATATAGCGTCCCATTTCGTAAATGTCAAACTTTTAACTAAATTACGAACACAAATTGAATGACATTTGGACTGTCATTCTCGAAATAAAGCGTAGTTCAAATTCCAAATCTTTAATGGTCCACCCTGTAAAGGGAGCACAATTGCTTAAAGCCAGGTTATTTTACAGAGATATTGTCAATAGGCAACACTTGAGCACTGAAAGTCTCATACTTTAGTGTTTTTAGTAGCGTTACATTTTTACCTCCAACATTTATGCAGATTTCTATGAGAGATCTGGCATTACTTGGCAATTTTGCGAAAGTCGTCGTTTTCCAGCACCGATTCGTTTGGTGTTAAATGTAACGGCATCTTTCGGCACCAGATTTCAAAATCACAATCGGAGCGAAGCCGTAGCAAAGCAGCCAAGCCCACTTGTACACAATTTCGTTACATTTCTGGCCAACTTTGAAGTTATGGCTGCAGTAAGGCCCGAGTCACCCCCAACGAGACAGCAGCTTGTCGGCGCGCCATTGCGCTGTCGCGCGCGTGAAGCAATTACAGCACTGCTCTACTTGACGTTGTTGGACATTCAAGCAAGTTGCTATCGCGTTGGTATCATGCCTTGGCTTTAGCATTTAAGTCTTTACATTTAAATACTTTGGTGACAAAAAAATATAAATTTAAAAAACAAAAATTATAAAAACAATTGCAGCCAGAAAGGTTACAGGGTTATCTAACAAATGCACACGATTTGTATTGCTTGGTGCTTCTGTTTTAATTTTGTGATTAGCGTGCAATGGTGTAACTGGGCCATTGCTGACTTGGCCCTAAAAATTAAGTGTTAAAAGCGCATTAAACCCACTGACCACATCGCTGTTGTCACTTGCATCGTTGTGTTGGACCAACGAGCATGTTTAAATTAGTGCAAGTAATTGCGATAAAATTCAAATTGATGTGTCATTTAATAGTTTTATCATACAATTAATAAACGAAGCAGGTTATGGCCACTGAGAGGTGTTTGAGATTCAGCCGAAGGAATTAGTATTTCGACGAGCTAACAAAAAGAAGCGACAATGTCACTGCATTTAAATTGCGTTAATTATGATTTTACTGGAAGGTTTATGTTAATAAGTATGTTTAAGAGACAAGTTTTTAACGAAATGAGCTAAAATTGGAAAACAATTTTTATGTTCAATGTTTTACGAAATCTATTCCAAACTCCAAAATATGCAGTAAATCTGATATATGTTAAAACCTACAACGAGGGCAGTCAAAATATGTATGAATTAAAATTTTTATTTTAGATTTTGACTTTCAAGCAATAAAATATTTACTTTATGAATTCACGTTCTATACACGATATATACAATATACTGTATTGTAATCCTCTATATAGCATAACTATATTCAGACGTTATTCAAAAATCTTTGTAATTTGCACTTTCGATTAAGTAATAACCTTTTGCCGACGCCTATCTCAAGATGTTCCTATCACTTAAGTTTTGTTGGTCTACAAAAAAAGACAATCAATTATAGCATTGAAAAAAAGATGGAAATTTACACAGGAATTAGGAAAAAATATGCAAGAAAATTACTCAACATTCAACACTGGGCGAAATTTCACCTGCAGTAAAGCTTTTTTAACGACACAAAAACATCAAGTTATAAGATTGGCAGTCACCTGTCAACATACGAGTACAAGTCCAGAAATATTTACCTCTCGTTTATAGTCCCCAGAAGGTGTAAATGTCACATTCACAGCCATTAATTAATGAAACTACTTACATTTATCTCAGGCTTTTAACATATAATTATGAATTATAATTAATTATGAATTATAATTATTATGAATTATAATTAGTTATTTAGTCAATTATATAAACAAATTCTATTAAAACTATTACCATAACGTACTACAGTACTTTTGGATATAAGTCAATTGGTTAGTAGATTTCCCCGCCAAACCAAATTAGGTCACGAAAAATCCCCATAAACAATATACATACAGGAAAATTCCGGGTTAATGTATTTCCCACTTAAAAGATCTACATTTGCAAATATGTGAACCATTTAAAGAAAGTCATACAAAAATCCCCGGATAGAAAAAATACAAATATTGGCAGCATTGTGATGATTTTTTTTTTGATTTTGTTTTTTGCGGCATGACAACCTTTGGTCTGTAAAAATATATGTTTGTATATAATATATGACGACAAGTGGTCAAATTTGAAAAATCGTAAGTGAAATAATTGTTTATAATTGTTTATTTTTATTCTACAGCATGGTTGGAAATAAAAGGGAGACCCTTTCAGTAAAGGACAAGAGCAAAATTATCGGTGAGCGCAAAACTGCCACTAAAGCTCAATTGTGGAGGCTCAGTATGAAGGCTCCGCAAGAGTAATTAATAAAATTTGAAGAAATGCAGTTGAAGTTACTGCTAAGGAAAATTAGATAGAGCAGGCGTTATTGATGTGGTTCAATCAAATGAGAGCAGCAGGTTCTACCCTTTTTATATAAATATACTTTGTACAAATGAACATTTTTAAATGTTACAAACACATAATTTGTTTTATTAATGCGAGTACGTTGTGTATGCAGGTTTTTTCTATAAGGGTGGTTGTTTCATTAGATGGTTTTTTATATAAGCCTCAAAAGGTTTATTAGCGGATTTTTTGCCCCAAAAGTGCTATTAATTTTATATTGCATTATATTTTTATAGTGTTTTATTTTTTTTTAAAAGACTTACCCGGATAAAGTATTTGAATTTTGAGCATTTAACTCGGTTCTTATATCCAGAAAATACTGTATAATGTGTCCAACACGGCCTTGCTTTAACACGGTTCACATTTTGCGACATATTTTCGATTAACACGTAAACAAGACGCGTTCTACACGCTATTGAAACCAAAAAAAAGTTAAGACCTCACTTTAATCATTTATATGTATGCTTCATGTATGCCTGTTCCGACCTTGCTGATTCTTAGCAATATTTCACTTTTCCCGAGCGTCTAAGGCAGACTTATTACCACTATTTTATATTCAGTAAGACGCAAGTAGGGCAGCAGCTGCAACCAACATACCTGACCAATATTCATATTTTTCTTCTAAGACATATAGGAAAAAACTTATTTCATTTAATTTATTTATTTCACTCCGCCTTTTTTGTGCGGCGATACGGACTCGAATGTAGGCCATGCGAATCCGCAGTAGTTGGTGACAGCTGGCGCTCAAGCAGCAGCAAGTGCTGCACTTCGGTGCATATCACCTTTAGCAACAATAGCAATCATGGCAGCAATTTTTGAGAGAAAGACAGCAGCAAAAGTGAAAACCTGCACGAGCCACAGGAAAACAACCAGAAAATGATGATAACAAAAACGGCAAATGAATGTAAAATGATTAAACTATTAGTATGTCTCGATATTGTTTTTGTTGATTGCGTTGCTGGTTGGAAGACAACACAAGAAAAATACCTAAACTGCACACAATATGAAAGCGATAAAATCGGCGCACCAGCTACTGCAGCAGGGCGGCTGCTGGGGCTGAAGTGGCAGCAACGAGTACGTAAGCCACAGCCAGCCAGCTCTGGTCGGACGCCGCATTTCAAGCGCGCCAAAATGATCGTCATGACGTTAGTAGTGGTGGTAATCGTCATCGCGAGGTTACTCATAGCGATGGCAGCCGATGGAGTTGGATGGAAGTTGGTTGCAGATGAGACACACCAGCCCGCAGCATTTTCGCTGCTGTTGTCATTCGGCGTTGTTGTTGTACTGTTAAGCCAACTAGTTTTAATATCGATGAAATTATTGGTGTTGGTTATACTTTAGTATGCGTGCAATTTGGCGGCTCCAACGGCAGTCAAACTTGCAAATCTCGTTGCTGGTCGCATACTCAACAATACGCGAACAAGTTTCTGGTGCTGCAGCTTTAACGACTGCCTGTGCTTCTGCTCTTTTCATTCAATTAATTAATGTGTGTAAGTTGGTCAACAGGTTTTTGGCGTATTGCAATAGTAAATAATAAAAAGCGCTCATACAGGTACTGAGTGGTGCGCGAGTGTAAATACTCATACCAGAAGGAAGGACGCGCATTAAGTTACTGTTATCAGTCATAATAATGTGCATTAGAGCTCTGAGTCAATTGGCTTTAGTCCTGCGTTCGGTTAAAAGATTCTCTGATATTATTGGCCATTTATAAGTCAGCATTTATTCGTTGCTTCTCTGCGGAGTCGATTGAAAGTGATGACATTGCGGAAATGTTTTTGAGTCGGCACTTGTACGTTTTCAAAGCTTACTGACTAAAGTTAGATCCAATGCAGTTAGCCGTTGGTGCACAAGCTACAGAGCTTCGTATCGACGCTCATTAATTACAAATGTACCGCAGGGGCCTGCAGTGCGGCAAGTACTTTTTCCTGGAGCACTCAAACGCGAAGTAAAAAGTAAGCGAAAAACTGGGGGAAAACTGTAAACAAACAAATTTTCCAACAACTTTTTCGCTTTCCAATTCTACTTGTCGATGGCAAGCGAAACAAGTCGAAGACAAGCTCGAATTGTTTTTGTTGCTGTTACTACGCGCGCATGGGTATTATCGTTGTGGTTGTGATACATACACACATACCATTGGCACCGTTACACTTTAAGCAATAAGACTTACATAAGCCGTCACAGCGGCAGCAGACTGGCACCTGCCCCAGCACACCGAGACCCGAACGGGGAAACAGAGAAATGCGCGTATTGAAAATGGTTTCGAATTGCCTATTGGTGATTGTTGTTTTTGTTGTTGCTTTATTTGATTAGTATTTTAAGCTTCCTACTTCACTTGTTATAATTTGCAATTATTACTTTTGTTGCTGGAGCCCATTTAAACGGAGAGAAATGCGGTTCGTTTTCATATACTGCTGCTAGCCATCAAAATGTCTGTTCGTCTAATCACACTTGCCCAGACGAAAATGCAATATTCATAGAGCACATACGCAATGCAGTGGAAAGTGCGGATATTCCTGAAATAAATATCTAATTGGATTATTTTGCTTGCCTTTACTCCGCCAATTAAAGCACCAAACTTACTTAGTGTTTTAAACGAAACCCTCAAAATTACCAAAAATTTAATACAATTTCAATATTAAAATTTGAAATAGCCATACGGATTTGACGAAATTTTGTTATCCAAATCTTTGCAAACAAGACAAAATAATAAACTTTAAGAATAAACAGTAATTCATAGAGTCCGACCGATTCCCACCTTTTTAGCCGATGCCGATTAATCGGCCGGAAGGGCGAGATTCGGCCGATGCCGATTCCGTAGAAAATATAAAACCAATGAATTAAAAACAAAACCATTTGTTTTACAAAGAACCAAAAACGAAGGGCTATATTAAATATACATTTGTTTGTAACATATTTCACATAAATGACACAAAAACGAAAAAATAAAAATTAAATAAAATAAAATCACTAGAGAAACCAGCGTATACATTAACATGTATTTCAAAATAGTAATATATCACATATATTCCACGTGTCCACTGGGATAAACAAAAATACTGACGTAAACTTGACTTATTAATAAATATTGCATTCAAATTCAGTTTGTGTTTGTTCAGATGTGGCATTGGCCAAAAGAGACTGATGTGGCGCGGCCAAAAAAGGTCGATGCCGATACCAATTTTTGTGGTCAATACTGGCCGATGCCTATTATTCGGTCGGACTGTAGTAATTCGGCATTCAATAAATAATAAATGATAAATACAATATTTATATTTTTGACGGTATTAAAAACAACTCTCAATTTTTTTATATTCAATTTGTATCGCTTTTCACATAACAAGTACATTACGAATAAAGTGTGTCACATTATAATCAGTTGTTCAAAATTCATCATTTAAGTGAGATATCGACATTATTTATTAAATTTATCGATAAACAAAATCCAACTATCTAAAACTTAGTCTGGGTAAAATGCAAGCAACTCAACTGCAACATAATTTTACAAAGAGCCGAAGCATGGTCCGCCACGATATGATCGTAAACCTTAGAAGTGCGTAAAAGTGAAAACGATTGAAATACGAAAACGTTCTCGACAAAGCTACAATTTTTCATTGATTACAAAAACAAACCCTCTTGCCTACACATTAGACCTGTAGCAGTGCATACTAAAGTCTTTATATGTATGTATATACATGGGCACATGTAATCGTGGAGTGTTGGAACCCAACGTCCCTAAACATCTCTCATTGCCTGCTATAAAATTCATGCAATAGTTTTTATTTTTCGCACATTTGTCTAAAATTTCTACCCTCGTTTTAAACAATTTTAATATTCAAACGGGAATACAAGTTATTAGTCGTTATTATTTTCTTTCAATTTCTTATTTACATATATTTAGATTAACAGTAACAGTAAAGTTTCGGCTACGCCCCTGTGCGATACTCAATGACGGTCGTTATACAAACTTTCGTTTTCGCGCAAACAGTTGTCTCCGAACACGGCCTAGTCCGCAGGAGAAAGGCAGCATTGGCGCATCATTCAGCCCGCTCGTGTGTTACACTTTGCGTTTCATCCCACAGAAACCAGACGTGTAGTGACACTAATGTTGCCAATGTTACGGTGTTAATGGTCGTATTCGTGCCTCGCCTCGTTCAGTCGTTCAAGCTATGCGCGCTCTTCAGTGAGGGAATTCGCCACCTGGTGCGCTGCGCGACCAGCGTCATTTCACTTTCATTTTCCTCAACTATTTCACAGCCCACAAGAAAATGGCAAAATGAAACGCGTTTTGTTAGTTGGTTTTGTTTTCGTTTCACCGTTTTTGCATTGCATGCTGCATTCTCAACTTGACAAATGCCGAAAGTGAAATTATTGAATCAGCATAAACCGTTGAGCTTCAACCCGTGCGCCATCGAAGACTTCAAACCGATGGAGCGGCAATTTCTTCAGTATGTATGCACTTTCTGTTGCGTTTCCTAGCACTTTCAATTTCGACTGGAGCTTTTCAATTTGCAAAAACCAACACCCAATGAAGACGAGCCAGAGACAAAGCTGTAAACTAGTTTAACATAACAAAACCCTCTTCCCCAGACGACTTAAGCACCGTTTGTTATTTGTTTGTGTTTCGGTACGTGTCTTCTGTTCATTTCTCGCTTCATGGCCCGAACACATTCAAGACGGCAACGACACGACCACACAACAAGATGGCGTCGGCTTTGACCGTAATACATTTTTAGAAATAGTAAAATTTTACTGAATTACTAACAAATATGTAATTGTTAAAGCCCACCGAAAAAGTAAGAAAACTGCCATTAAAAATATATCTTTTGAAGCAGTGAACCAATTGAACCAATTGCGTTGGTTTTGTCGCCTACAACTGCACTCGGGGGCCGTGTAGCAGTGCAATCGTCAAAATAATCATCTCAATACGAACGTTCTAATCCTATATTTAGACAGATGCAGTCGTGTCTTCTGCTGCCTTCATCTATGTGTATGTGTGTGGGGCATCATTCCCTCTAGTGTCAAGCTTATGCAAGCCAACAAAAACAAGTTTTCAGCATGCTTTCTCGGCTCGGCGCGGCGAACGGCATCGAACGCTGAGGAGTGCTCGCTTATTTGTGTGATCATCGCTTCATTAGTTAATATTATTAACATTTTATATTGTTGGTCTCCTTTTCTAGCCAACAGCGCTCACCCGCGGTCTGAGCAGTGGAGCCGTTCGCCGCCGATGCTGCTGATGGCTTTGGTATGCGGACAACTGCGCAATAGCTTTTCAAGTTTCGGCTGTATTTTTACAACTACTTATTCTAATTAACATAAATTTCATTTTGTGGAACTTATTACGAAAACCGATATTTTTGTCGATAATGATTGTGTAACGATGAGATGTCTTTTGATTTGTCTAACAAACCCATACGATTATGCGTGATAGCGCAATCGAAGACAGTGATGGGCGGAAGGCCGCTAACTCAAAATTGTAGTCTGAAAAACGCAGTTTGGTTCACTAATCGGAAAAGAAAAACTACTATCTGGACTTGCAAGATTCTTCTTCTTTTTGCTAGTAAAAATCAACGATTTTATTTTGTTTCCTCTTTACAATTCATCCCGCGTTTTTCTACCACTGCAACAGGCAGATTATTAAATGCTTAACAACAACAACAACAAAAGTCCGTCCTGCCTCTTTTCTCTGTTACTTTATACGATGATACAATTAACAATTATTGTATCATGACCGTTCACGAAGCGAAACACTTTCGGTGCTGGTATCGCTCGGCGCTTTGCTCTTTCCTGCATTTGCAAAACACAAAAATTAGCAGCAGTTGTAGCTACACGCTGGCATTCCGACCCATAAATTGCAAGCGCAGCGCCACAAGCATGAAACTATGCCATAAAATCATTCAAGCGTGTCACACTGAAACCACATGAAGCCCGAATGTCGCCAGTAAGTCGCCCCTTCAGCTTGCTGCTCGTAGATCTCTATACGCGTTTACCGAATCACAGTGGCGTCTTTACTTGACGAGCGCCCACAGTTAAAGCTAAACCACTTCTAGACAGCTTCGACTTCTCAACTAGGGTGGTTGATGTTGTTGATTTTTGTTGTTGAGGTCTTTTTAAAATGCCGCTACTCCCATCCTTTGCCTATCAGTCGATCCTGCTGCTGCTGCTCATGCTGTTTCTGTCTGTTTATTTTTTTCCACATTGAAATAAATTTAGCTTAAATAATTTTGCGTATTTTGCATTTGTTTTGGCTATGACTTATGAACATGATTGTGTTGTTGTCGGCGTTGGTTGCGGCTATACCACTCGTTAGTAAACAAATAACGATGCTTCACTTCTGTCTTAGTAACTGCTCGCATGCCGAACACTTTGTTCGGTTCGCTCTGCGTTCAGCTTAAAGTATCGGTAGCTTTGCAAATATTTTACATGAACTAAACATTTTCTGTTTGTTGTGTTTTCAGTATTGTATTCGTTAGTGCAAACCAAAAATGCTACGGTTTTATCACTTAGCGTTCATTTGTAAATAATCATAGAAAAGACTGTTTGTATAATGCGTGTAAATTTCATAAGCAAATAGGCTTCGCCGATAATAAAGACCAAATATATAAAATCAGGGACCGAAAATAACTGTTAAATTACAATTTTCAATCAAAAAGGCATAACGAAAAGGTTGCCGGTGGACTTTTTCAAATATACCATTATGATCTGAATGGGCTCAGCTTCACGAATATTAAACGCCTTTTAAATTTTTTACTTTTACTATAAAAGTTAAAATAACTGTTATTTTGTGCCTTTTATCATTTCAGGCAATAATAATTGTTACTTTTGACTTTTATTTTATCGGTCAAAAATAACAGTTAAGTTAAAAGATAACAGTCAAAATCTGACTTTTTTGATAAAACCCCTAACCGGTACGGTCCCTCTATAAATTCAGGATATTTGGTGACAAAAATAATGTCAATTATGCTAAAAGGTAAAATCACAAATACTAAAGAAAGCGTAGTAAGTAGTAGTAGTTCCCCCTCCCCATTCCCCATGCGCTTTAAGTGTGTTGTAACACATTTTGGAGAAAACAGCATTGCGTACACATTTCAAAAAACGAGTGAAATATGTGAAATCACTTTCCGCCTCCATAGTACAATGCCCACCCTCAAATTATCATCAAAGGTCCTATGCAACCAAGTCTTAGTGGAAGCAAGTCAACTTAGAGACATTGGAATCACGAATTAATTCACATAAATCAATCAATAAATCAAATCAATATATCAATCAAAAATTGTCCTTAAATAGCGTAAAACGCCTGAAAAATGTACCGATTTGTATTGCTTTGTAGTGATATTTGAACCGTTGTACTGACTACGCAAACACACTTTTGAAAGATTTATTCTTTAGCTTTATTAAAACAAATGTTTCTGTCGTTGTGTGCGTGCACTGGCCTTCTCCATTACTTCAGAATGGCCCCTAACCTCCTTGGAACCCATATCAGCTTACACTCATTTCAAGTAAAACTCTCTCTACAGTGACAATCAATTCGACGAGAACCACTGACACTTTCCCAGAACGCTACACTCCATCAGTGTAAACATTGCAGTGTGTGCCGTGTGTTGTACAATGTGCGCTCATTTCCGTTTTATCATCTGATACATTTAGTGCAGCACGTTCAATTCCATTTCATATTATTTTTTTGCGGCAGCGCACTTGCTCGCGCCTCCACCAGCAGCGCGCTGCCAGCGTAAAGGTCATGCGCGCTAGGTGTGGGTCTGAGCGGAAGCTGAAGATGTTTTTGTTTCATGAATTATGTGATCTTAAGCTTGGAATGCTTTAACTGAAGCAAACAAGCGCAATAAAAATAAAAAAAACATGAAGCGTCAACTTGAGCACTGTTCGTGGGACTGCTAGATGAGTAGAAGTCGTTAGATATTTAAAATAAATGTTTGTTTCATTTTTTCATATTTATTGTTTTAGTACTCTCATATTTGTTGTTGCTTGCTTGTAAATATTTTGTCTTGTACAGATTCTATAATTGTGTTTTTTCGTAATCATCTACCATTCTTTCTTCAAACAAAATGTATTTTACCCAGTACATTAATACTTTTTATATATTTACTGAATATTCAGTAAACCCCGGTAACTGTGTTATTTAGTGACCATGAGCTGAGCTGGGAGTTTAGTAAATTAGTTTGTCTAAAATTATGCACACGAACGTATTGTTTTGAATTCGACTTTTGAAGCAGAGGTACCCAATACTACCCAGTACTTCTTTCACCAGATCAGTGATTTTTTGGATGTCACTTGCAAAAACTTTGGTGAAAAAAGGAGACGCCAAGCAAACATCTCAAAGACAGTTTAGTATTTAGTATCCACGTGACAGAAATCCGTAATCAACAATTTCCCGACAGAAAAACATCAAATTGAGTAATGCAAATGCTATAGTAAATATTTGAATACGTGTACTGTAATTTAAGGTATTGATGTGAGTTTGTATTTGTACGTACATTAGACATGATTTAGTGCAAGATTTTTTGATTTCGATGCTCCTCAACCTCTTCTTTTATGCGTTTGGGTGAAAAGTGCATGAGCCAAAAAATTTTGGGGCTAGGGTTAAATGTCGTCTCATCGAGGTCAAAGTTCACAAAAAAGCTGGGAAATTCGACAAATTGTGCCATAGCTGGTCAGAAGTTGCTCGTAGAGGATTAAAATCTATGACTGACCCCCACTAGTTTTCTCTACTGAACATTTCTTTCAAACATATTTATACCCCATCTCCAACTCTTAATGGGACTCTCATACAAAATGGTCGTTTTTACGAAATAGGCTCCCACTGCTTCCAGGTTGCCACCAGACGTGTCAAATGTATGACGGACACCCATTTATTTTCCCTTCCGAATGTTTCTTCCAAACATACCTACCCGCTCTCTCCAAGTCTTAAGGGGGCAGGCATACAAAATTGGCCATTTTCTATGCCATTGGCTCCACACCATTTTTAGAAAACACATTGATATAAAAACGTTTTCAAAAAATATTTTTAGAAAGCTCTCTAATCTCATTATTTAAATATTGTAGATTATTTGTAGTAATTTTTAACACATGTAGAAAAACAAATTTACTATTTACTACACAAATTCCTAACTTGTTGCATTTTAAGGAACATTCAATCCTCCATAGCAGTTCCTTAAATACATTAAAGTATAACTACATATATAGTTAGATAATATGCTGAAACAAAGATCCCCAATAATGAAAGACAACCTAACTTTTGTAGAATTTACTAAGAATTTACTAGAATTTACGTATCCCCAAATCAAGCGAATCATTCTCATTAAACGTACTAGGAAACCAAGTCATCACAACACACGAACGCTGAGTGTGTCGACTGCTGCGTCACTTACCTTGTGAGTTCACACAACGAAGCAGGAGCAGTGTCATCAGTGCCAAGACGGCGAGCCCATGATAGTTTGGTAATCCCATTGCAGTGTTGCTGTTTCTACTGTTGTTTCTGTTGAATTCCTCAAAACTCATTCATTAATTTCGTGAACTTTATATGGTTTACATGTTTGCCCGTTGGCAGTGTTAAAACAATGTGCACGGTTCAGACAATGGTGAATATATCCAAGAAGATCACTTTTTATCGAAATGGCGAAATGACATTCAAACAGCTATCGAAATGAAACAGAATGTTAGCTTGTTTTAGCTGGTTTTTATAACATTACTTTGAGCACATGTAAGCAAAACGAGATAGATCGAATGGAAACACAGCAACCGCAAGAAATCGCCTGCAAAACGTTATGAAGATGATAGCCTTCAATTCTCGAAGCGATTTGTTATTGTTGTGGTAAGCGTTTGTTGTTGCTGCTGCTACTAATGTCATCTGCAACTATATGTGTACGTATTAAATTATATTGCGTATGCTCTTAGTGGGTAAATCCACTGCTGCCTCTCGTTTCTCGCCGCGTTTTGCTATTTGCGCATTGCTTTCTTTATACTTCATATCGCTTTATTCGTTGTTCACGCGCACTCTCTTGATTTTATTCACATATCAACATGTATTTCTTTTCTTCAATACATATATGCACCGTTTTTTTGCTTGTTTTTGTTGTATTTTCGTACACTGTGAAGGTTATTGCGATTTTGTAAATTTAATTGCAATGTCTTAATTGATTTCGAATGCGCTCATGAATGGATCAATTTGAAGCCTTTAGGCGGCGTGCGAAGGCAAAACGACTCAGACAAACAAGATGTCTAACGTACATAACTTATAAAAATGCAATTATTAACTGTAGCTGGCACACTTTTTTACCATAAACACGGCGCGGCTTT
Source organism: Melieria crassipennis (assembly GCA_963668005.1). Taxonomy (NCBI): domain Eukaryota; kingdom Metazoa; phylum Arthropoda; class Insecta; order Diptera; family Ulidiidae; genus Melieria; species Melieria crassipennis. Next base: position 29,085,615 of record OY764963.1, on the reverse strand, counting down.
AAGTATGTTTGTTTCATTGGAGTCTTGCACCTGCCCCTATTAAAGTAATTTATTAAGTTTTTAGTTCTTTAAAAATGTACTAAGAACAAGTTCAAATTGCATGACTTTTCCTTAAATACTTCAATTCAATTTTTAAAGCACGTCCCTTGCTTTATTTCGAAAGTCAACGAAGGCATTCTCCTTCCTTTCCGAAACTAAAGACTTACGAAACGAACGCGAGGAGGGCTGCCGAACCCCACAGCCTTACTGATACGCGCTTATTGGCAAAATTGCGACTATTGAAACTTTTCAGTATTTTCTAAAACCGTCACTCGCTTGAATGATTCACTACCGCCGCAAAGTTGCCAACAGCGCCGTCGAATTTTGATAATATGCAATTACATTATGGTATGACTTAATTAATTTCCCCAATAAAACATAAACAAAATCAAAAAACAAAAGAGGCACCAAGTAAAAGCTGAGCCAAAATTGGTCACTGCTTCACTCGAAATGGCGTTGGTGGCACACCAACGAACGAACGAAGGCACAACTAACGGCTGCACAGCTCGAAGAACCACCTATTCCACACCATACGGCGCGGCACCGCAGCCCTCCGCTGCGCACTGCACTGCACACTTTGCATGCAATGCCAATGCACGCACTGCACTCCGCACACCTCGGTGGCGACCGCGTCCACGTCTGCGTTTGCCTCTACGGCCACGGCTGCGACTGAGACTGCGCAATGGGAATAATGTCGTCGCTTGCATACGAATTAATTCGAACGAAATTCGAATCGCCACGCCGTCGACTGTTTCAACGAATCTTATTTCGCCTGTTTGCATTCAAACTTTGATTTCTTTGTGCGACAAATACACTAACAACCACTAATAAAGCAAGCCACAGTCAAAAACTCACACACGAACGAGTGGGAGACTGAACGATAGCTCACTATCCGCAAGTCGGGGCTGAGGTGACCGCACACAGACGAGTTTCAAATCAAACTAAAGCCCAGCTAAATCTGTTGCTTCGGACTGCCAACTATGCCCACCGCCACTTACAAGACAAGCCACCAAGAAGAGACGTCGACCATATGGCGAAAGCACCAACATGGAGCGGAGTGGCAGCAAGCTACTGCGGTGCACGCTGAACGAGAGAGCTAATACAGGTTATATTGTTGAAGAGACAGAGCGAAAGTCACTTTGGTGAAGCTTTTTAGCTTTACGCTAATGTTTAAGTCAAGATGCAGACAACTTTTGGTGTTTTGGTGTGTGCTAAACATTGTAGAAGGTCTTGCACCATTGCGACCATAAAAGAAAGGATTCAACCTTGAGCCGCTCTTTATCAATACCGGGCTCTTGCAACAACCTTATCGTTTCAGGATTCTGAACACACTACTTTAGGAAGGTTCCAATCAAGGCACATTAATAAAGGTAGTGGTGGCAACACAGCTGCTTACACTTTTTTCTTCTGATTCTCTTTTGATTTCTTCTGATTTTCTTTTGATTTTTTGCGAATGGGGATGTACATTGTCAAAAATTGGTAAAATTGTTTTTGTGTTGCTTGTGTTCTGATTTGATTTTGACAAGCTAGTTACCCAAATCCAACAACAAAATACATGGGAATTTTGTTGCTGGTCTTACGCGTTCACCTTTATTAATACACCTTGGTTCTAATTCAATGATTGTCTTTGATTCAGCAAATAGCTTACTTCAGAATAAAAGATTTGCTAAGGGGCGTAACACTGATATTCAAGTTACATACATATATGTATATACATCGATATATAAGTATGTACATATATACAGTGCAGTGCCATATCAAAATATGAACATATACATATATTTCTGCAAGATAGATGTGTTTTCTCAATTAGGTTAAATTCTAACTATTCTACACAACTGCCCTGTGATATTGCAACTGGGAAAAGTACCGTCAGGTAAGCTTAGGATGGCAACCTCTGTATTAGACATACGAGGGTTGCCTTTTATGTTTCGGGATTTGGCAACTCTGGTGGTACAATCTGGAAACTGACAGCTGTATCGTAAAGTTGGACATTTTTGAGGTTATAAGTACTCAGAACATTTTGACATACGAGCGCTATTTATATTATTTACAGTGAGTTGAAAAATTCATCTCGGCCCAAAAATGGAATTAAATCGTGAACATTTTCGTGCGATTATTTTTTACAACTTTCGACGTGGATTAACTCAGCAACAGTGCATAGATGAACTTAATTTAATTTTTGGTGATGAAGCTCCATCAAGGACCAGTGTTTATCGATGGTATGGTGAATTCAATCGTGGTCGTAGTTCACTCCTAGACGAACTTCGTGAAGGTCGTCCAAAATCAGTTGTTGTTCCGAAAACCATTGATGCTGTGCGCGAACTGATATTGCAAGATCGTCATGTGACCTATCGTGAGATTGAGACAACTTTAGGCATTAGTGGGGCCAGCATACATTCAATATTGCATGAACATTTGACTATTGAATATGTTCGCGTTGGATCCCACACAATTTGTCAACTGCTCAAAAAAAGACTCGTGTCGATTGGTCGAAAGAAATGCTCAAAAAATACGATCGCGGTGCTTCGAAATACGTCTATGACATCGTGACAGGTGATGAATCGTGGATTTACGCGTATGAGCCCGAAAGTAAACAGCAGTCGACTGTATGGGTGTTTCAAGATGAGCCAAATCCAACAAAAGTTGTTCGCGCACGAAGCACTTCCAAGCAAATGGTCGCCTGTTTTTTCGGAAAAACTGGACATATCGCAACCGTACCACTAGAACAACGCAGAACAGTCAATTCTGAGTGGTACACAACCATTTGTTTGCCAGTTGTCTTCCAAGAAATCAGGAAAACCAACCGCCGAAGACGGATCACTCTTCACCACGATAATGCGAGCTCTCAAACAACTGAATTTTTATGCACCCAAAACATCGATTTGATGAGTCATCCGCCGTATAGTCCTGACTTGGCACCGAATGACTTCTTTTTATTCCCGTACATAAAAAACAAACTGAGAGGTCAACGTTTTTCGACACCTGAAGAAGCGGTTACTGCATTCAGAATGCATGTTTTGGAGATAACTCAATCAGAGTGGCAAAAGTGCTTCGACAATTGGTTCAAACGCATGCAAAAGTGTATAGATCTTCATGGGGAATATTTTGAAAAACAATAAAGTGATTTTCGATGATTAATATTTGCTTTTCTTCTCTAATCCCGAAATATAAAAGGCAACCCTCGTATTTAGGCCTACACAGCCCGTTGTGATATCTCAAATTTTACCCGTTTAAAATGTGTATGCCGAAACAAAAATGATTTTATTGAAAAATAACTATTTAGACTGAGTTCCCTTAAGCATTGAATGTTTTCATATTTTTGCACGTTTTACACATTTTTTCACATTTGTTTAGCATACTTTGCATATTTCACTTTCATATTTACCCGTATTCGGCGTAAACATATGTATATATAAACATACTCATACATGCATATAGTACGTGGACTTATGCTATGCTATGCAAACCCAAAAAAGTGAGGAAAATGTGCAGGGGCATGGTGATATGTTGTGATATGCTTCCACATTAAGGATACGAATGAATTTTATGACTGATGGCAATGTCCAGACTTTTGTTATTCTGAGAATGATGTTCTTACGATCATTATTAAAGTGGTTGTAGTTTGGCTCACAAAGCTATTTTGTTTGGCACTGCTAAGTGGAGCTAGAATTGTTATGAAAGTGCACATATGCTAAAATCACTTGTTGTGGCATTTTGTGGAGAAAAGAGGCACAGACCTGGCCGTGGAGAACTTACGAGTAGAATGAATTTCAGTTATTTAACTTATCTTTATATATATGTACATATCCCTTCTGTTTTTAGCTGATTTACGGTATTTTTTTCTGGACCTTATATAAAGAAATAATTTGTAAAAAACATTCGAGTTTTTTGTGTAAACTTTTTCAATATTAACTAAAAAATACTTGTCGAATTATGTTTTATTCGAAGTATTTTTACAAAAGTCTGAAGTCAAAAGGCATATTAGTTAATGTATTTTTCATAGTTTTGTCTTATACAAAACCCATCAGATTTCGATTTTTGAAAAATATATATCGAATTTGGTTTTTTAGTAAGTTTGAAATCAATTGGTCCATTAGATTACGTTCCTCTAACACTTTAGACCCCTGGTTTTTAAATATCATTTTTTAGCAGAAGTTCTTTTTCAAAAATTTACCTACAGTTTAAATTTCAAATTTATAGATTTAGTGGCATAACCTAGGTGAACGCTTGAAATTTGAATCTGGTGTGCATATTTTTTACATATGCATATATTTTGCATATTTCGGTCATATTTATTGGCATAAAATTCATATGCCAAATTTTAAGGTTGTATAGTATATACTCGTACATACTATAGACATGTTTCTATATTAGTTGGAACACTAATCCAGGCATTGTTTGTAAATTTGTTTACTGGGCTATTTTCTAAAGTATGTGCAATGCACATCTTACCACTTCGAAACGATTTCAAAAGTGAAGTCAGCCCTAATTGAAATGTTTGCAATTTATAACAACCTTTAGTCGCGAATATCTTGCACCTACTCAGCTGTTGGAAACTTCATATATCCTATAGCCAAACTCTTTAGAGGGAAGAGTTTGAATTAATTTGCAGGCTAATTCAAACACATAAATTAAAAATAAAAAAATTCTCAGTAACAATTAATTGAAAACAAAGCAGTCAGTCGGTTGGATAAAGTTTGACCACTAAATAATCTGACGGTTCACATTTAGCCATTGAGTTTTGTTTTCTGTTCGAATTATGTGAAGCTTATAGATTAAGTTGTTAGATGTTAGTTCAAAGCTAAGTTTGGTATGTAAGTATATATGTAATATATTATTCCATATTTATTATTATTATTCCATATGTGTTTTTATGTTTTTATAATCTTTTATAGCGATAATAATTTTTTTTCAAACAGTAAGTATATATTTAAGGTGAATAAAATAATATAAAGACAAGAAATTTTACGTACGTAATAGGAAATAAATTTATAATTTTTGAAGCTATTTTATAATTTCATAATATACAAATAAATTCTACTGTCATAGTTAAGCCTTATGATCTGTAAAATATTAACACATTTGTAATAATAATTTTGCAAGTCAGCTCATTTCGAAAGAATAAAAATAATTTCTTAGTGCCTTGAAAGGCTAACACTTAAAAGGCCCCACACATTTCTACTAACTTCGTTTAAGTTCAAGTTTAATGTTGTTGCCGTCGCTATGTTATTTCGCAAAATGCTGCTCTATTTCTTTGCACAGTTTTATTGCCCTGAACTGTATAATAATATCGGGTGTTTTTTTAGAGGTATAGAACTTCGAATTGAAACAAAACACAAGAAAAGCGTTTTAATGTCCATCAATTTGGCTTTATTGGAAGGATAATTTTATGCCATTAATGTTTAAATATGATTTCGGGCATGTGGCCGCCGCGGCTGGCTCGAATAAAGCCAATTCTACAGGTCCAATTTTCAACCACTTTTTCGAGCATTTGGGGCCGTATGTCGGCAATAACGCCACGAATGTTGGCTTCCAAGTCCCCTAACGTTTCTGGTTTGTTGGCGTAGACGAGCGACTTCACATATCCCCAAAGAAAATAATCCAATGGTGTCAAATCACACGATCTTGGTGGCCAATTGACAGGTCCATTCCGCGAAATTATGCGCTCATCGAATGTTTCCTTCAATAAATCGATTGTGACGTGCGCTGTGTGGCATGTAGCGCCGTCTTGTTGGAACCACAACTCATCCACATTCATGCCATCCAATTCGGGAACAAAATAGTCGGTTATCATGGCTCTATACCGGTCTCCATTAACGGTAACTGACTCCTCTTCTGACTGGGTCCTCTTCAACATTTTGCTCTACAGCGGCAATTGTTTCTTCGGTGCGCACTGTTCGACGTCTCTGCGGATGCGTATTATCACATAGAGTAAACGTAGTGCGAAAACGACCCATGGTTAACCGAATTAATTGCTCTAATGGACGATTATGTCGACCATAAAATGGACGAAGCTTGCGGTAAACTTCGCGAACTGAACCATTATTTTCGAAATAAATTTGCACGATTTGCAAGCGTTGTTCTTTTGTCAACCTGTTCATGATGAAATGGCAAACCAAACTGAACATAAATGACATTAGAGTTGCCAGATTTGACCACAAAATGCCAGTTTTATCTCTATTCGAAAAAAAAACAACTAAAAAAAACACCCTATAAAACTGATCGTTAAATGGAAACATTTTGATTTCGAACGCTAAAGCCGCTTTAAAAATGTGTGTCCATTAAAGTCGCTTTTTTCATTCCACTTCATTTCACTTATAAAACGACCACAGTGACACAATATTTTATATGCCAGTGTAATAAGTACATACAAAATATGAAAAATATAATCATCGTTACTATTCATAAGTCCTTAAGTACATAAGCAATCACTTGCGTATTTGTGCAACCCATGCAGTGCCAACTGCACGTTACTAGCCATTAATCAGCATTACTCAAAGCATTTTTTCGAATCTATATTTAAAATATTTCTTTACACCTCACTTAAGGCTATGCGCTTAAGAACAATTTGCCCGCGGATTCTAGCCATATTAATCAGTTTATTTCTATACTTGCACGACTACTAGTCGACACAGATTTGCAATTTTTCACCGTGACTCCTGTCATCTTTAGCTTGCAGCTCAATAACTTATGTAGGCAATACTTACGAACTCTGAGGCAAATTCAATGGGAACTGAACTGTGGTAAAATAAAATAAAATGTTCCCATATTGCAATCATTTACATTTGCATGAATACTTTTCCATGCGAAATGGTTTTCCTTTGATCGCTCATCTGCACATTCCGCCACTCAACATTGTACGTCGTCGACAGTCGATTGCATAACTTCTCAATCGATCTGCTTTCGAGCACACACAGTGCTTGCTGTTTCTATTTCCATGCAAGCCATCCATTTCACCGTATTGGTGTACTATATGCCCCGACGGACTGACACGATGGCCACAAATTACTACTGCCGGAATAACAATTCGCAATTTATGTCAATCACATTCAGGCACCGGGCTGAAATATTGCACTTCCAATACAATCAGTCGCCAAATTGCAGGCCTCCAGTATTTAGGCAGATGCGCTCCCAGTCAATAAAAGCGACAACAACGATTCCCACCACTCATTCGGTCCTTAAGCGGATGATGATCTGCTGCAAAGACATGAAATCGACATAGATTTCAACGCTAAAAGCTTTCAAAATCTGTGTTTCTGCTGCACTTGGTGCAAATTCGCAGCTCGCTCCATGCCATCTTGCTTACATTTGTGCACATACTTACATATGTATGCATGTGTATGCAATACTGTGTACGAACGTGAGCATTTGCGAAATGTAACAAAAATCGCACCGATCTACAGTAGTTAGATGGTGCGATCGTTGTTGCATCTTTCGTTGGCTAGCGATTTATGTATTATGTTGACAATATCACAAATGTACATAAGTTCGTGAATGATTTCAAACGAACGCGCCTATATTCAAGTTCTTTCAGGTACAAATACATCTTACAAATGTGTTACACAACGAGATAAATACCTCTTGATACCGACCACGACTCCTCATAATTCTCGTAATTAGTCCAAAATAGATTTAGTCCAATTTAGATTTAGATTAACCCAGTGGAGGTTTTGGAAACATGTATTCAGTTGGTAAATAGGTTGTGCTAAGCTCAAATTGAAGTGCACAAATCTCTAAAAACGTTTTTAAGCCCACTGAAACTTGAATAAGTTCCTGCACACAATTCATATCCGTCAATTCCAATGAATTTGGTATTTGACAGAGCATGTCTCTCTCCCCACAGATTTATTGCCAAAACATTTCGTGTGTCCTCATCCGAGGTGAAATATAATTGGTATATACATACCTAGGTCTTAATATTTACAACATCCCTTAAAACCTTTTTTCAACGAAGACATAATTATATGTATGTATATTCAATGACAACAGGAACTTCGGTTTCAGTTAAGATCAATATACCTTTGTCATTGTAAATTGAATGAAGTCATTTATAAACTCAGCCACAAATATATATCCTTGCAAAATCTAAAGTTTTTTCAGTCCAATTTACTTTCCTCATTATTTCTTAGATTTATTTTTTTTTCGATACCAAAATATCCATAACGTAAGATGAAAAAATGTATTATACTTGTATTAGTTTTATTTTATTCTTAAAACCATAACTGAGCAACCGAAAATACAATGCATTACGATTTACACAAAGAAACTAATGGTGTTGATGCCATGACAAAGTTGTGAAGTCGTTTACTTGGTATGCAATCGTTGTGGCGACCTAAGACTGCCATAGAATTAAATCCGGCATTCCCGTGTTTTAATCTACATCTTTGCCTGTTATTAGGGAAAGTTTTGGCACAAGTCGCAAATCAAAAACGGCCAATACAAACAATTTGGTATGTTAACTTAAACTTTAAACGTAAATTAGATTTTCAGTTTTATGATGAATTAACTGCCCAAACCGCTTTTCGCACAAAACCTGCAAACGGGCACAACACATCAGTTCTGCTTTGCAGTAGTGAACTTCGATATGCTCTCCAATAGACCAATGTAGGACGAGTGTTCGAAGGCAGTAGCCAAATCCGACATTTTTTCAACGAAGTCATTGCTGATGCCTTTCTCCTCAAGTAGATTCAAAAGTAAGTCGTACAAATACAGTGAGCATTCTTTATAAGCAACCTTTACACAAGCAACATTCTATTGAAGCAACCTCTGCATTAGCAACTTTTTTTATTCCAAAATTTCTGTACAAGCAACCATAGTTTTATTTTTCATTTTAATTTTCATTCTTCCGTAAAAATGGAGAAGAAAGGCAGAGTATCAATTTCTTTGAAAACAAAATTATTAATTTTAAATGAACTCCAAGATGGCAAGACACCGACAGAGATCTGCAGAAGCTACAACATCCATAAGTCGACTTTAACGAGGATAAAAAATAATAAAGAAAACTTGGAAGAATTCGCCTCAAAAACGTATGTTAATCAAAAAAAAATTAAGCGAATGAAGCCATTAAAAAATCCTGATCTTGATGATAAACTATACGCATGGTTTTTACTACGGAGAGAAGCAAACGAATTGGTTTCAAACGAGATGCTCAAAGTTAAAGCACTAGATTTAAAAAGGTCACTCAATGGACACGAAGAATTTTCAGCCAGTGATGGCTGGCTTGATAAATTCAAAAAACGCCACGGCATAAGAATTTTGACGGTTTTCGGTGAAAAACTTTCCTGCAATGCTGAGAGTGCTGCTACATTTACAAGCGATTTCAAAAAGATTATTGCCGAAAATGGGTTTTTACCGGAACAGATCTACAATTGTGACGAAACCGGTCTGGTTTACAAAGGTTTGCACAAGAAAACAAACGCTACCGTTTTCGAAAAAACTGCTGTAGGACGGAAATCCATGAAGGAAAGGGTCACCATTATGCCTTGTGTAAATGCAACTGGGACGCATAAACTCGATTTGATGATGATTGGAAAATCTAAAAATCCTCGGTGTTTTAAAAATGTAAATTTACCACTGTATTACAAATCATCCAAAAATGCTTGGCAAACTTCTGCGCTTTTTAAGGAGTGGTACAACGATTTATTCATCCCTGAAGTTTCTCGTCACTTAGAAGCTAAAGGCTTACCAGTAAAAGCAATTTTATTGGTCGATAATGCCACCTGTCATGGGACAGCAAACACTTTTCCCATGATGAAAACTTTAAGGTTATTTTTTTTCCACCCAACAATACACCCTTGTTGCAACCACTTGACCAAAATGTCATAAAATCCCTTAAGCAACGGTATCGAAAGCACCTTCTGTCAACACTCTTGGCGTTATGTGTAAACGGCAATAACGACATGGTCTCAGCTCTTAAAAATATCAATTTAAAAGACGTGGCATTTTTGATAGTTGAAGCCTGGAATGATGTCCCACGATCCGTTGTCATGAGTTCATTTAAACATCTGTTTTCATCGATCGACGCAATAGAATTTAATATACCGGAAAATCATTTTGTGGAAGAGGACGATATCCCCCTGGCTAGACTGTACAATTTGGTAATCGAAAATGATTTAACTGAGAACGAAATAATGGAATGGGCGACTGGTAGCAACGAGAGAAGCGTACTTTTTGAAAGAGAAAATGAAATAGCAAATGACGAGAGCATCGCGAACGAAGAGGGTCATATGGAAGAAGAGAGCAGAATCAGCATCGATAATGTGATAGATTCCTTCAACACCGCGGTAGAATGGGCAGAGGAAAATAACCTTACAAGCAATGAGATCTTGTTTTTGCGACGAATTCGAGAAAAAGCAGTTCTTAAAAGACTTAATTAATATTATTTTAACTATGTAATAAAATATAAAACTGCTTATTTATCTATAAATCACAAAACTGATTTTTCTTAAAATTTATACTCCTTTTTTCTATATAAGCAACTTTTTCTACATAAGAAACTTTTTTGAAAAAATTGGTTCAGATTAGTTGCTTGTATAGAATGCTCACTGTACTAAAAAAAATTAATAAAATGTTATTTAATGCCAGTCAAACAGAGAAATGAGAAACCGACCCCATCGAGCACATCACCGGCAACAGCGTAAACTTTGTCATTCCATTCGCCCTGGAAAATGCACATCTCATCAATGCCGAAGACGTCATCTGCAAATTAAAAAATAATATTAATTAAAACCGACGGCCCAGATATGCTGCCGCCAGTTTAATTTTACTATATTCGCCCTCCTGCGGGGGGTTTTCAAGGAAGGAGCACGTGAAAGACAGCGTGGTGCTACCCTTGACGATGTCTACTTCAAATCTTGGCTTGCTTCGCATTTCCCCAATATCTGGTTTGTCTGCGTTCGGATCCACTTCCGGATCATTTTCAGTGTCCACAGTGTGATTTACATTGAAGGAAACGACAATTCTAGAGGAAAAACTCATTTACACAGCTATAGAATATAAAGCGGCAATTTCTCACTGACTTCTCATTGTCGGCTTGCTTGGTAAGTTCGACATCAGCGCCGTCCAACTTAACGCAGAAACCTTCCAGGGTGGTAGGTATGGTTTTAACCTTCTGCGCTTTGCGCTCAGCCAGAACCTCTTCTGTTAGAAATTCCACCAGTTCGCGCTCACCTACAAGGGTAATTAAAGCTAGTTTTATTGATAAGCCATGCACAATAATTCAATCACGTTTTCAGGTTATGTAATGTAACATTTTACCCAAAAACAGTCAATCACTCAGCCAGCAACCTGCTCCACTCCAACACTTACATTTGCTGTGCATATGTTTCATGCCACATCCACAGCTACATGTCAAGCTAGGCTTGTGCCCATTCAGAACACCGGTCTGTGTGCTGGATGTGCCGGAAACATCTGGAGTCTTGCACATGTGCCACAGCGTGCGGGTAAAATCACGTTTACCAAACACATTTTTCAATGCATTTGCTGAATTCACCGTCGTCAGGTTAGACAGGCGCACTGCAACTTTCGCCAAATTATTCATTTCACCCAAATTTCAATCTTTAGGCGTTTACTATTAAAAATTATACTGCAATGATCAATTTAACCTCACAACGTCTCACCACCGATGTTTTTGTTCTTTGTTCACGTTCTTAAGAATAGAATGTCGTTGCCACCTGACTTTAAAATTTCGTTACAAGAAACACATCAAAGCTGAGAACACTACAATTTGAGTCAAGTGACTTCCAAAACGCAGTAAGCATATGTACTGTAATAATCGGAAAAATATTTTAAATGCTTTTAAATATTCGAAATGATTTTCCAATATTTCTTTATAAAACAAACAAATATGTATAGCTAAATATACATTCACCGAAACATCGTTATTGTTGTAAGAATATTGGCAGCACGGTTGCTACTTCGGTAGATTTGGACCAAAAGAGGGCCCTTTTATTTCACTTGGGCCTGCAGGCCGGTTTTTATGTAATTTAGGCCTTTTTTATACAAACGTGTATAAGCAAAAACGAAAACAAGACTAACGTTTTGAGGGACATCGATAAAAATTTTGATCTAAAAGTTATGTTTTGCTTTTGTGCTAAAAATCGATTCGCCAAGACATAAAATGGTCCATTCGTTTCCACTTTCGGCGTTTTTTGGGAAAATGTTGGTACAAAAAATTTTAGTTGAGCGGCAACCGTGATTGGCAGTTCCAAGCAGTTTCAAATAGTTGCTAAAACATTGCTAAATATTTGCATTGATTAAATTAGACCAACAATTGAATCTTATTGGCATTTAATTAATGATCGCATGTGCATATGTATGTATTGATCTGTCTACATCGAATCTAACCGTTCACATTCTATAAAATTCAGCATTATTACATATTTCAAAACAAATTAAGCCACTCAAGATAGTTTTGCTCTGGATGACAGTTCAAAACTAAATGCAAAGCAACTTTGAATTTCTTACTTTTTAAATTTTATTTTTAGAATTAAGAATGTTTCGATATTTGTCCTCAAATATGAAAAGTACTTTTTGAAGAAATAACGTCATTATATATTGCAACACTGCAGAAGAGGTCGCACTCTGCGCAAGTTCTACTCTCACCATAGTGAAATCAATAAAGTGTACCAGGTAGATGACGTACACTTATTTCTCTGAGTAGCAATTGTCAATGTCTGAATTTATTTGTGTCAGTTCGATTAACCTTTGTTTTTGTTGTCACTGAAATAGCACAAAATTTAAAATTTACTTTCAGTACTCCAGAAATATATATTTTTGTAATGTATTTTATGTTAGAAAACCATAGAAACTGCATTGCCGTGCGTTTTTTGCAGAGACAGCACGTTTTTCCTGGCATGTCATTGCGTTTTTTGTGTCGGTTTTGGTGCAGAACGTATTTTCAAACAACAATTTATTTTGAAATTTTTTCATACAGTACAGACGGGTTATGAAATCTGGCAGTTTTCATCACAATGACATTAACGGTCAGAAAATAAGTGTACGATGAAGAGAGAGTTCCTGCTATCTGGCACACTTTATTAATTTCACTATGACTCTCACAAACTGTCATTTAGTCGTCCATATCACTTTGACATTTGTCGTGCACGTTAGAAGCAGTCACGAATTTTTCCAATATAGTGTATGTAATTTCGCAGATTATTCACGAATTGCATTATTAAGTGCACAACCGTGGGAGGGTCGCTGGCACCATGAACAGCCTGGGCGAGGACTGTAACGAACTGAAGAAACAGTACGATGCCTGTTTCAACAATTGGTTCACCGACCGCTTTTTGAAAGGCCATCACGACGATTCGCTGTGTGCTCCCATATTCAAAATTTACCAGGAATGTGTGAAGGTGAGAAACAAAACGTCGAAGGTTGCAGTAGCTACAATACAGTTATAATTTCATTGTAGCGCGCGATGCGCGATCAGAAAATTGAACTGCGGGAAATCGAAGCCGATTATTCCACGGGCGAGTACCAACACACCAAGCCGGAACACGCGAAAAGTTGACCCCTTCGGAACAGTAATCTCTCGTACACAGCAGCAAACACTTTCTCATCCATGGATGAATCCCGCGGGCATTGCGAGCAAACGAAGGCGCACGAGCGGAGCAATTCCGTTCCGTAAGATTGCTCTGGAACGCAAAACTGCACCAAGGGTTAAAGAATGAAATCCAATAACTCCAACATATACATTTAAAATCACATCTAATGACTATTTCATTCCGCTGCTCATTCTTAGTAATGCTACGCAATGTTCTACTTACGCAAGAATGTTCCCTATGTGCTTAGCAAGCAAAAACACTTTAAAGATTGTAGAATTATATTTTCTTGTAGTACCACATTAGTCGTTTACATTTAAGAATTGAATAAAGTTGTTTTGCAATGTTAAAACCTAGCAAACGTCATGCTACCTTACATCGACACTACGGTAATGGCGACAACTTAATCTTCACCTTAGTTTCGCTGAGAAATAGAGACTCTTCAATGTACTTTTTACGTTGTGCACAATGGCGCTCATTATGCCCGAACCGGCCGCACAACAAACAAGTGATTACATCGCTGTGGTTCTCACTCGTAGGCAGAACAATTCTGTTGAACTGCGCTCGCCACGCCGGGCAGTGACGTTCGATATGGCCTATGTCCAAACAAATCCAACAGCGTTGTTTTGACTGGTACTCCTGACAGCTATGGGCCTCCGCCTGGGTGCAGCGTCGACAGTTGACACAGTGCACGTACGTCGGCTTAACACATACGCCGCAGCGATCGCAGTGCCGATAGGTGCTGCCATTCTTCGAGGGACAGCAGCCGCATTTGTCGCAGTGTTGGTTCTGTAGCGCGGTGTAGCGCTGACACTTCGTGCAGTACTTGTACTCCTCCTGTATGGGAAGCCGCAGCAACTGCAATGGTACATTGGTGAAGATGCGCACTGGTGAGCCAAGTTTGCGACTTTTATTGCCAATATCCGTGTACGCAACGTGGTTAGTGTAATTCACACGATAGTCGCACATTTGCATTTCAGGCATGGTATGTTGTATGTAATGTTCGGAGAAGTAAGGGAATATCCAGAAAACGGGCACTGGCTGATGCAATAGCTGATTAACTCTATTATGGAGTGCGGTGAGCTGGCGAAGTGTTGATGCAATAGGTTCCGTGCGACAACCAAAAGGTGGATCAGTAAAAATTAAAAAACGCTGAGACCTTAAAGTAATAATTACAAGAGGTTTGCTAAATTACAATTATACAGTTTCCTAAATGTATAATTATGAAATATGTTGCACATGGCTTATTCATAGTGTGAAATCGAACTTTTTTACTCACTTTTTGTGCTTAAGAAACCGCTTGAATTCTGCCTTTTGCTGATCATCGAAAAAATGATTGTTGCACATGTTGTACCAGGCAAAATTTGTATCTTCAAAGTAAAAAAATCGGTGATCAAAGTCCAACAAAAAACTTTGCACCGACGGGCACTCATTGCGCAGATAGGCATGCAAACGGGGCGCGCCCATGCAAACCACTTTACTGAAATCGAATTAGGTAAAAGCCAAGATTTAAACCAATTCAGTATTTAAGGACTCCATAGCTAACCTGATTTTCAAGTCCTCAAAACACTTTCGGAAAAATTGCAGCGCTCGCAGGTCGAAGAAGTACTGTGCTTGCACCTTGTCATCGTCAAGTGGCGGTAAGAATTTCGTGGGATCCTGTAGCATTGCCTCCGTGAGATTACGCACTACCTCATGGCTGGCATGTGATGGCAAGTCAGCGGACAATAATGGCACATTGCATTCAATGCAGTAATGGCATTGGTTTCCTACTTTCACGTCGAGCAGCTTGGGAAGAAATTGTTCACAAAATTGTTAACGGGGAATGCAGCGTAAGTCACAAAGACGGCAAAACTCACTTTCCGGCGTCCTTTCCTGTACTCATTTATGTACCCGGTTACATCGTACCGCCGCCGCAACTTTCCCACTGTCAATGCTCGCACAGGCAGGTGAAAGTTGCATAGTCCCTTGTCTCGGTGCGCTGCGCATGCGAAGTACTCCTGTGCCTTTCCTTCACCGTCACTGGGTTGGTAAATTAGCAGCGTAGGGCCGTGTGGGCAATATGGGTGGGCGAACTCGTCTGCCTCCGGACACGTTATGCTCAGCTTGCGGGGGCTGGCCACTGAAATGTAGTCTTGAGTGTTTTGGTTTCAGTTTTACGAATAATTTTACATACTGTTTTATCATCGGAATCTCTATACTGTGAAAAGCAAAGTAAATCCTTTGCAAAGGTTTGTCCTGATACGTTAGTTTGAGCATTTAGTCGATCAGCTGGTCAGCTTTTACAACTTGTGGGAAAATTTTCATAACTGGCAACGCTGAAGTACAAAATTGGTCAATGTGAAAACATTTTTGCGTATAGAATCTAAGCATGAAAGCAACGGCTTTTCTTAAAACCACAGCAAGATATTGATTGTACAAACAATAAAGAAATGAGTTATACAAAAGGACAAAGTTTTATTGTTATTAGCATTTAAATATATGGTACCACCAAAGAAGTAGAGCAGATCGACAAATTTCAAGAGTGAAAGATTGATGCTATATGCTAGCAATTTCATTATATATTCACGGATTTTTCAGAGAAAAGAGTTTTGAATTTTATTTAAGAAATAAAACTATTTTGCACGTATAAAATTTTCAGTAAACATAAATAACCAAATTTTGCACATATGTATACAACGAGGTGCGAAAAATTACCTTCGTTGATACCATTATCATGTAATCGATTGAGAACAGAAAACCAGAGAGCCCGACGAAGAAAGCTAAAACTTCAAACCTCAATAAGGTTGGCTGGGAATTTAATTAGGCAGCATTACACGCCCCTGTGCCCTGCTTTCTATCCTCTTTCACACTAAGCGATGCCAGGTTCCACAATGATCGAAAACATCGTTTTCTCTTTCCATTATCCACCGACTTCCGCATAATGATCCATTCGGGATCACATTATTTTAAAGCTCCTTTCAAATAGTGATTTATCCGGATAAATCCTAGTCTAGCCGTTTACAAAATAATGTTCTCTAGGCCCCAGAGAGGGCAGCCATTTTATATTATATGCTGGTAACATTGTGGAGATAGGAAAGAGTAGAAGTTTTGTCAATCGACAGCGTGTCCTATCTTGTCGAAAGCCTTACCCCCATTTGCCGTCGGACCCATTTTAGCAGGTTCCCTTCGATTACAGGGAAGACCATATAACCCGACCACTTTTTTGAATGTAGTGACATTTCAGCGGTAATACTTTCACATGCAACACTAGCAAGGTCCAGCGCCTTTGCAGGCATGAATTTTGGAATTTTTGGACACTGAAACGCAGTATTTAAGTAAGTATTTTCCCCAATTCAATCGGCCGAAAAATCACGTTTCTCTTTACCCGTCAGGCTTTGATGAGAAAAACAAAATAAAAATACTTGTTTTTGTTTCTCATTTGAAGTAATGTTTTTGAAGTTCGTCAGCTTATTGCCATTTTTTTTATTGTTGTCACTTTAACACTCGGATGCCCAACAATTTTTTAAACGGCCAAAGCCCAACAAAGTCCCCAGGGACCTCTTTTGTAATATTGCATATAAGGCTTGTAATTGTGTAATGTAGTGTTACATAATGTGTGTAGATGTGTTTGGAAAGCCAAAAGGCTAAGCTTGGTGTATATTTTTTAGTAAACATATATGTATTTTTTACTACAGACAGATGGCAAAAACGTAGAAAATACAAAATAATTGCTTTTAAAAACGCCATAGGTCCCTATGGACCTTGTTGGGCATCGGAGTGTTAAGAAAATACTGATACTGGGGGCTTTAATTTTGGTTGAGGAACATTTTTAATCAAATATTTTATAAGACTGTGCTGAGCTACATATTTCAACAATTTCTCATGCCAATATTGCGAAAGTAGATCATTTCACTGTGACACTTAATGTGAAAAAAAACGTTTTGCAAAATATATTTTTTTTCTTTGCTTCTCATAAAAAATAAAATCGCCAAAAACGGCTTTTATGTTAATTGCTCAATATGGCTATTTTTGTATCATGTTTGAAGTGCTTTCACATTTAGACACAATAGGCCCATTTGACTTAATGAGTGTTATGTCTTGATTTTGGAAAAAGTAAAGACATGCTTCGAATAATTTCTCACTTTCACTAACTTTGAAGTCTAAATACCCATAAGTGCATGTTTTATCACAGCTCCCCCATACGAAGTCATTAGGCCCATTAAATATCCTGTTTTTTAGTTTCTCCATACAAACTTGCAACCCTTTTCTTACCCTTTTCTTCTTCTGCAACAGAGTAACCATCGTATATTTCTAAAATAGAACATCGAGCACATAATTTATGCCGAACAAAGTAATAGTCCAATACGTCAGTATTTTTTACTTGCACATTAAGGTTAAGAGACAAGTATATAGACTAAGTACTTAGTCAAAGTTGTTTGCCATAAAAACGATCTCAAAACTTCTGCCAAAAACTTGAAATACTTAGAAAAGCTGTTTTTTCTTAAAAAAATGTTTCCATTGGTAAATATAGTTGTCTCTAGTGCTCGACCGAAACCACTTTTTTGACCGAATATTCGGTCGGACACTAGTTGTCTCCCAACAATAACACCCAACAAAGAAGTCGTATCTGAAAGAAAAAAAAAAACATTTTTATGACAACTTCGTTTTTTCATACAAAACTTTAACCCACGCTTTGCCCCTTTGGATGCCCTATTTTAAAATATCTCTCCATAGCGGATGATCATTTTCCAAAATGAACACACGTTCAAATTTAGCGATTGTAGCTGCAGCGGTTTGGGTTGGTCGATGTTATTCATCATATTCAATTAACTAAAAGCGTATCCAACCATGTTTCGCTGTGTAATTGACTCTTTGTGCTTACATGATCCTTGTGAAGCGAAATATGTAGTATCGTAATCGTAAAACATCTATATTTGGGTGTGAGAACCCTCCCCCACAGCCTATAATTATTCAACATTTTCAATCACTATGCATGGTATATACGTGTACGTTGCCACATTAGCAAAAATTGTCTTTTCACATTTAAACATTTAAGAAAAAAATAACAGCACAAACCCGATTTAGGCAAACCCGATTTTTTTATTGTCCCCTTCAGGCTCAATACAACGACTTACATAATCTAAAAGCATGTCTAATGAGTTTTTTAGATGGTCGGCCGGGATGTCGGTACAAGCCTTTTGGATGGCTTTTACGTCCTTAAAACGCTTCTTTTCATCGGGTATTAATTTTTTTGAAAAGGTGAAACTCGCACGGTGCCGCATCAGGTGAAGCGGTGAGTAGTCGATGGTTGAAATTCGACGTTTAGTCTGTGCAGTAAAAACCGTGCACACACTTTTCGATAGCCAAACATTCAGTTAAAATGGGATAATTTTATGTTATTGAAACGCTTAACCTTGGCCTTACCAAAGATTTTTGAATAAGTCGTTTACCAAATACTCTCCCGGGTGAACCTAGGCGATTATGTCGCCATTTTGAATAAAACCTCAATATGTGTTCAATAAACCTTCTGAAAAGCAATATTCTATTTTGTACCTATAGTCGCAAAATAAATCGTTAAAATTAGGATTATTTTCGGCCGCTAGAGTTTTGTCCCTTAATTGATGCTAATTCCGAATGTGGTGATGAACAATCATTGTTTGACGAAGATGATATAGAAGTAGAGTAAACAGCGAAGGTGGATCGAAACTGAATCGGTTGACGATGATTTAGTAACTTCCTCTGGTGATAGTCCGTTTTTCGAAAAAGGCCTAAGCGACTATGGAAGTACTTAGCAAAAAATTTTGTTTCCCAAATGGGAATAAATAATTATAATAATTGACTGGCACGACAGCCCGCTTACGCGAGACTTAGGCCTAGCTTCCCGCAACCACCCGTGTTGTGCGTGTGAATTTGTACGCAGGTGAAAGGGACCTACAGTTTTATGCCGGTTCCGAACGGCAGGTTGGGAGCTTTTTCATAAGCAATTTTTACTCTCAGAGGTTTGCCATTTCCAGCTGAGAGGACAGTCACCGAAAGAGAAAACGAGTTTTCCCGTTATTTTTTTTAGGTGTTATTACAGGCAGTATTTGAACCTGACGTTGCTGCCTTCGACTCGCGGTCCAACGCACTAACCAACTGAGCCACGGCGGCTGCCAAATGGGAAACAAAACTTAATATTGGCTCCTTGTTAGATGCACATTTTTGTACCGACGATACAAACATACTTTCACTTTAGACGCAATAACTTCGCTTCCATTGTACCAAATTTCATGACATTTTGACTAAAATTCGGGGAAAATGTAAATTTCCAAGGCACTAAGCCACAAATATGTAGGTCGCGCCACCACAAAATGCCCTGTTTGAAAAGTCCAGTTTACTTTAAAAAGCACGTAATAATAAAATGGCTAAACAAATTTGTAAACCTCCCCTCCCATGACCAAGTTCCTGGCTACGCCCCTGCCATAGGGTATCCTTATCGGACTATTTACTCCAAACACAGCACAAATTTGTTTAAAAATGACGACTTTATTAAATTTTCAGAAAATTTGTTTTTCTTACAACAGAAATGGTGTTTAAGGTCGATTACACACTTTTTAGTTTTACAATTCAGGAAGACATTTTTTTAATATCTCTCCAAAATTATAAAAATTGATCGTTTCAACCTCAAACTAATTGATTCGCTTGCCAAAAATGTTGAAATTTAAAAAATCTATCACAACTTTTTGAAAATTAAACACTTTAAAACTTAAGTTTACACTAATACCAATAAAATAGATTCTATACCGATTGTAAAAATGTATAGCCATAGGCGTGTATATGCGTATATTTACATATTCCCTAAAATATTTATAAAAAAAAGGGTTAATATCAAATCTCAATCACCAAACTGCCGTGAGCCCTACATATTTAACGGTTCCTCACGCCAGTTCAGTAATCCGTATCTGACAGACTAAAGATACACTTGCACACGATATGCATAAAATAACTCCACATGTCAATGTATGAGTTTTAGTTACCCATAACAAAATTTGAGTGGGACGGACATACTTACAACCTAGTGGACTTGCAAGCTTACACAGAATCCGTTAATTATTTTAAGCCTAACTACCAATAAGGCATGCCGTGCTTAGATTAGCAAACTTAAAATTCGATACGAGTGGCAGGGCGCTACAAATTGTCATATGCCCCTTGAAATAACTTAACTACCAATTGTTGCTTTGAACACTCAATATTTTGTAAGAATTGATCAATATTATAATTGATCAATAAATATTCTACGTTATTGTTTTACAACTGACGGAGCTGAAACATGTCTTTATGTCATGCCCTATAAATTAACTGAATGCTGCTTTTCTTGACTTTAATTCTACTCCCATAGATGTTGCTTCGGGTGGTCTTCGAAAATAAATCATTTTTGCATAAAGTGTCGGGTACAGCGACACATTGCACATGTGCTATTATTTTCAAAGGCTAAGTAATTACTAAATTATCAGCCAGAAAATGATCGAATGCAAATCTGCGAAGCTCACATCCGCAAGCAGAAAATATGACAATTGTAACTCCCTGTTTATTGTTTTGTGATTCAATTCCTAATTAATTGAGCTTCTCGTCACATTATGTCAATATTTGTATATTTTCGGATATAACTACAATAAAAAAAATATTCATTCTTATTATTCATTATTCGAGTGATATTTCGCAATTTAAAATTTTAATCGTCACATTTGTCATAGCTTAAATAAACCGCAGACTCTTTTTTCAAGATAAAATTTAAGGAAATTTTTAAGGAAATGTGATATTCTGAAGTTCGCCGAATCTACCGATAAGAAGTTTGGAAAACAATACAGGTGTACGAAAATGGGAATGTTTAGAAAAGAACGCTATTCAAATTTTAAAAAGTTGGCGAAGTGATGGTGGTTGACTTAATGCCAAAATTGCACAACATCAATTAATAATAGAGAAAGCAAGAGTCGCGTTTCATGAAGCACGTGATCGAAAGAATTGTTTCTTGTTGTTTAGTCCTTCCGCCGTACAAAAATATATACATAAGTATAAGTATAGTGTAAACGTTCAGTCTAGTCGCTTGAATACTTGCACTTATTTTGCTCCGCCTAATTATGATCGGATATTTGCTTCTCGCTACAATTGTCCATGACGGCATATATATGAGTATATAGTACGTGTGCGTGTGTGTTTATGTATATTGGGTTGATTTCAGTATCGATATATAATAATTTAACAATGACATGCGTCTCCGTTCGAATTAATGTTATGCTATTTCAATACTTTTGTACTTAATCAATATGAAAGTGTCTAAAGTTATGTTCTCAAGGCGCATATTGTGTTAACTACATTTACAAACTAAGCTATGCCTATGTAAAAATAACCTGCCATAACAACTAGCACACATGCATACATTCCAAGTGTAGAATGTACCGTTGTTGCTCTGCAGGACCGACAAATAAGGAGTGTTCTTAACGACTCCTCGCCTCTGTGTTTTCTTTGTCGTCACCCATTAGGGTTGAAGTAATGTTTTAATAAAAATGTAACAGTTTCATACGCGCTCAGGCTGAAAACGGTGTTCAATTTCAATTGCGTCCGGTTAATCGAAATGGCTAAAGGGAAACACGAAAATTGGTCATGTGTTTGACACAAATTTCTACACCATTTATCTGCTGCAGACGCTTTTCCAAACCCAATTCAAATTCAACTACGCATTCAGCCGCCATTCGCACTATGGCGCATACAGCAAACAGACAAGCCAAACATTACAAAACATAAAAAATACAATTTCCGCTAGTATTCAATTTGCAACCTATTAAATGTATGTACGCTTTACTTTCGTCAAAGTTGACGTTTTGCATGGAAGTTCCTTTTCCAGATTCTCCGTAGAGTTCTTGCACTCGTGACTACGGTCCTTCTCCAAGTCGAGGTTCGGTTTCTTCTGACTGCAGAAATGATTCGGATTCATGAGCAGATTTATGTCCTTGCCACTGTTGTGGTGTTTCACGCCAAATTGTCTACGAGAGTAGGGAAATTCGATTATCACACCTATTTCAAACCCCTCACACACAAGTGAACTTACGAATTCGAATTGAATTGGTTGCGGTGGTTTGCATGCGGCAGAGTTGCCTTGCAGATTCGCTTCGACCCATACAGACCAACAACGATGCCAATTATAAATGCCACCGCCACGAAAAGTGGTGCGAAATTCCAATAAAAATTTTTGCCAGCCAGCTGAATAGTCTTGCCATCCACACTGCTAGTCGAGTGCAATGGATCTACGATTTTCAAAATACAAATTGGTAAAAATTTAGCCAATGCTTTGTGTTTGCTACCGTACCACTGAACGGAGTCATCAATTGATCTGGATCTACCGAGTGCAGAGTGATCTTGTTTTCGTCACTGAAACTATTTAATACAAAGTCTCCTCCGTCTCCTGTTGAGGCGTCCATATCTGAGCTAGAGACGACATTTATGTCATTGACACTATTATTGTCACCTCCGTTGGCGCCGTTCACAGTGGCGCCTACCTTGGAATAGTGTAATTTCTTTCCCAGTGCTTTCTCGTCATCCGCGTGGGGCAATTGCGAAGATAATGGATCAATACCGACATTTGGGACACCTGCACCACCACTACCCGGGCCATCGCCCATCAAAGTACCACGTGTGAATTTCGGACAAAGCGCTGCTGCCACCTTCTTCGTGCTGTTTAAGCTCTGCAGGTATGTCTTTGTGCCGAATTTATTGTTATTCGTTGCTAAGCTCTTGCACTCCTGATTCTGCTGATCCCAAGCACAGTTCGGGTCCTGAAGACTGAGGCAGCCAAAACAGTCGACAATGTGAGCGCAATGATGCAGTGGTACCGTAACCAGACTGCCATCGCTTACCACCAGCAGGGTGTTGGTCTTTGCTGATACCACCAACTCGCGCACTGCTACGCCCATTGGCAACACTTGCATCTCAGAGATGACAACCGTCTTCAATTTATCCACTGGTCCCGATGAGCCCGCAATAGACGGAGTTGGTATATTTATGAATTTGGTGATCTTACCGTCATCGGTGCCGGTATAAATGACGTCATAGTATTCACCATTAAGTGCCAGTATTTGCGCGTCGATGGCAATGGTTGTAAGGCGGTGATGCAAGTTTACCTTTGTCAGTAAGGGGCGGCCATAAACAGAAGGCACGGCCATCTCCATTAGCGGATGGTTCTTTACGAAGTTTACAGCGATACTGGACAGCATTCGCGAGTCTTCAACACACTGGCCGGGACGTGGTTCGGGTATTTGTTCATCCTGGACGGGCAGCCACTGCGACTGGCTGTCCTTTTGCGACTTAAAGTTGCCTTCAAAGGCATCCATGATGTCTTCTAGGTTAAAAGCACACACAGCCGAACCAGGTATTGCATTCACAGATGTTGTAAAGACCGCATAGATGAGTGAATTGACACCACTTTCCGTAATTGGAGTGATTGCCTCTGTAAAATTATGTGTTACGGGATTTTAGAGTATTTAAGATAACGTGAAATTCAAATGACTTCTGGCGCGAGTAAACTATGATTTTTACTATTTTAATCACATCTTTTACAACTTACGGATTTCATCAAAGTAAAACGGAAATTCTCCAGGAACAGAACAGTTCAGCCTTGCTTTCAAAAAAGATGTCCAACTCTTAGATAACGTGTAGGGACCACCACGATCATTCTTGCACACACGACCCACACGGGAATAAATTGTCTACAAATACCGTCAACAATTTTCACTTAAAGCTAATAAGTTTTGGTACATTCAAGATCAGCAAATACCTTGCCGAAATTCATGTATTCCATGGATATTTCCCTGAAGAAGAACATCACGTAACCGTTGCGCTCCACAGCGCCCACAAAATCCGGCTGATTTAATTGCTTCAAGTCGTACTGCTCGGTACGCAAATTCTCACGATATATAAGCGGATCACTGCCGGAAAAATCTGCAACTGTAGCGCTGTACAGCTGGCCGTCAGCGAACGCGTAGGTGCTGTTGTGTGCCGGGCTGTATGGACAAAGACCCTGAGCTTCTACATCACGCGCGATCTCATATCGCTGACCAGAGCCGCTGGCTGCACTAAGTTCATTCGAAGTGGGCGCATAATGGCGACAACGAGGCTTATGCGAGTTGGTGCCACATACCAAGATTTGGTCGTTATCTAACCGAGCAAAAACCCGAATGTAGTTATGGCAGTCTGCCTCACCTTTACCCTTGAGTGCGCAAAGCTCTCGATCAGCGTCCGAAGAGTGCCACTCCAAGCGGCTGTTTTCACGTAGACCATTTAAGCTGATATTGTATATAACATCTCTGTGGAGTGTTTAAACAAAGATTATCAGATACATTTCGTTACAATCGTCCAACGGCGATTGTAAAAATGTGTGTTTGGAAAAATTCTTACTTTGCGCCCACTAAAATTGATGCCTCGTTATAATCCAAAATCTTAAAGTAGTCAGTACTGTTGCCCAAAAACTTTGCGATAATTTTATCTTGCTCTGTAATGCAATAAATATAATGAAATGTAATGCAATAATAAAAATATTACTTTATGTAAATGAAAGAAGGAAATTTAAATTATCGAGAAGCAACACCGCCAATCGGGCCTCAACTTACTCGGCTGTAAGTCCGGGCGCACATCGGGCATCCAACCGTTTACAAAGTGTGACTGCAGCTGTAGCGAAATTTGCAACAGTAACGTGCAAGCGCTAATTAGCGTAGTTGTGTCCCAGTACTGGCGAGCATTTGCCTCGAATATTCGCATTTTTGTTGATTGCTAATTGTAAACCTTTTCTAATTGTAATTCGCTGTTTTATACAATTGGCTCGTTCGCATTTGTAGTTTCAACTAATGTGAAGCAAATGTTGTTGCTGCTAATGCTCAGCAGCAGTGCCCGGCTGGCCCCATCTTCATGGCAAAAGTATGAGCGGTAGACGAACGGGACCGAGTACGATATCAATGCCTCTTGACTCGTCCAACGCAGTTCAAAATCGAAACACAATTGAAATCAAATATGTACCTGCAAGAGAGCAAACAGCGGGAATGTTAGCTAAAAATATTTCGCGATTGCTTCGTGCCACATGGCGCTGCAAGCAAATCTTAAACGCACACTCGAAGTCCTGCCGCCGCCTGTGGCGAAAAGCGTATCTGGCATGTGTGCAATCCGACTAGCGCCCAGGCACAGGTATTTACGTTCTCACAAACACGTTCTCCTATTCTGGGAGGTTGCACATGTATGTGCGCCACTAGGGAATGGTGTGGAAATCACGTTCGGGATTTTCCGCTTGTCTGCCAAATTGTGGCCTTCATTGTTCTACCATTTACAAAGAGAGGAAACGTGACTTGCCGCGGCATGGTGTGGGAAACTAAAGCCCAATTTATTCGTAGACATTTCGCCGCCACCGGGAAACGAGCCAGCAAAAAACGCCCAAACAGAAATGCAAACAGACATTTGTTGTCACAATTGCAATTGCGACGCCTTTCCGATAGCTACTCCCTTTCCGACGCCAAAATTCAGACATTTTTACGCTGGCCGAGAACTCAGACATTCATGTTTGGCAAATGATTCATTTATTTCTCCGCGTATCCGCTCGCCCCATACGAAGCGTAAATATTTATGAATGAACGCAAATAAACTGAATTGTCGAGTTTGAAAACAGCTGGCCAGTTGCGTTAATCGAACATCTATTTCATATTTGTTTATAAAATTGTTCCCAGTTTTTATCTATCGTCGTTACTACACAAGACCGCACCAATTGTAAACAATAAATTTGTTGGAAATAGCGATATAAACGCAATCAGCATTGGCATTGTCATTCCCATAGATTTAATGCCAATATGAAACAATACATCGAGGCAACACAACACAAAAGTCCGCATGTGAAAATATGGCACTTGGGGTTTTTTATGCTGCAAATACACTTCAAACCACAAGCACTCTAAAGCCAGACACTTTATTTCTGTCGGACGATCGTATCCGAATATTCCTTGATGACTGCAATTACCTGTTTTTTCTTAAGCTAGCCTAATTTCGATACGATACAGAGATAAATGCTGCGAAATAACGCTGACTTATGCAAAAGTTAGAAAATTCCCATCCAATAAGACTTTATACATATTATGAGGAAAATTCCAATTTGGCAATAAAGTTTCTAACTTTAAAGAGACAATGTATTTTCTTCCAAAAATGTTGCCTTCTACTTATTCTACGTATTCCACTAATTTTGACTGAATCAAGTTTATAGAAGTGTTCGACATGCCCCAAGGGAAATGCATACAAATGTGATGTGCGAATGAAGAAAGTATTTAAAATTCAATATTCTAAAGAATTTAGTCGAGGCAACGATAAGGAAGGCGGGTTTCATGACCTGTAGGTCCATATCAGGTAAAAGTTGGGGCTGCACTCCGACTATACTGAGATGGATTTACACGGCGATTGTAAGACCCATGATTACGTATGGTTCAGCTGTCGGGTAAGCAAGACCAGCCAGGCTACCACTATCAAGGCGCTTAGTAAGCTACAAAGACTGGCATGCGTTTGCATAACAGGGGCTATGAGAACGTGTCCAACAGCATCCTTGGAGGTTCTTCTTGAACTTACACCTCTTCACTTATACATACAGACCCAGGCGAAGAGGGCTCTCCTACGGATGACTGATGTTAATATCGGGGCTGAGGGATTCCTGAGTCATAAGAGGATTGATACTCTCACGCATCAGCATCCCGAAATCGCAATACCGAGGAACACAATCTCACCGAAGTTCAGCTTTGTCAAACGGTTCAAAACTGAACTAAGTAACAAAAGGAAATGGGTAGGTATATCGGAAACATATCGGATAGACCAGCACATGATATCCTGGTACACAGATGGCTCCTTAACGGAGGAAGGTACCGGGATAGGAGTATATGGGCCGAGGATACGATACTCGGAACATACGGGAAAGCACACCACTATCTTCCAGGCGGAAATATACGCCATTGAAAGGTGTGCTCACTTCAATCTGGTGAAGAATTACCGGAACCGGAAAATTGCCATCCTTTCTGACAGCCAAGCGGCTATCAAGGCTCTTAGATCCTACCAGGTGTCCTCGAAACTGGTATTGGAGTGCCTTGAGAAGCTGAATGAACTTGGCCGTTACAACAAGGTCTGGGTACTTTGGGTTCCGGGCCACACCGGCATTGAAGGGAACGAACGGGCTGACGAGCTGGCAAGGAAGGGAGCTTCCACACCCTTTGTCGGTCCTGAACCTTTTTGTGGGTGGGGAAAAGGAGCCTCTTCCATCCTACTGAGAAAGGACGAGACAACCAGAAGGAATCAATACTGGGAAAATCAACCAGGTCTAGAGCATTCGAAGCTGGTTATCGGAACCTATAATAGAAAACGTTTCGAGGAGTGGGAATGCTTACAGGGCATTGTAGATTGAACTATCATCTAACGAAACTAGGAATCCGTGAAAACGGGTATTGCAGGTTCTTCTTGCAGGAAAACGAGACTGCAATACATATACTAGGAAAATGCCCTGTACTCATGCATAAGAGAAAGAAGCACCTGGGAGACCATATCATATCGGGTGCAGACTGGGTATCCAGAGGTATAGGAAACATACTAAAATTCCTCTTGGATACTGGACTCACTGACAGTCTTTGAGGTCCAAGAAGGGGGCACAATAGAACTAATAGGTCGGAGTGCAATATCCCCATTAATAATAATAATAATAAAAGAATTTAGTCGTTTTACTTGTTTTTCTTGCTTCGACTGTAGCTGATAACCCAAAAACACACATTCAGCGCCCAGTTCGAAGCCGCTGTTTCGATAGCGAGTTACAAATTAATTTAACGTGTATGACTAATCGGAATTAGTAAATGACTAATGACATCTCTCGCACAAGGAATTGGAATTGTTCAAATGACTTCGTGAGTGAAATGGTATTCAAAAGCGCACTCCCTTCTCTTGAACGCAGAGTATCACAACTGCGATAAACCAGAAGAATATTCAAACTTGTATAAATACGCATACGACACATGCAGTGTTTGATATAAGAGCTTAATGCAATGCACTGAACTGCTGCCGTTGCATATGCACTTGAAACGTCTCAGTAACATCACTTCCGCCGCAGGCAGCGCAGATAAAGCTAATCTGGCAGTCAAATATGGACGTGTGCGCATATCCACCCGACATTCGTAAATTGGAGCAGCCGGCTTTCAGATTAACTTCATAATACCGTGTTCCTTCCGGTGCTTTGTGACTCACGGCGACACGCATTGACGTATACACTTTAATGAAAGCGAGGTTCAAGTGGCGGAGCAATGCCTAACTTTGTATGTAGGTGTCACCTTGAGACGAGCATCATTGGATTATTTTGGAAGACTGCGTCGAAGACGACAATGTACCGTCGGAAGTTCTGCGTATGGGGTTGTTGTAGTTCAAGCCGTAAACCTGATAAAAGCGCACTTTTCAGTTGCCTACAACTTGCACTGAACTTGGTCACTTGGCTTACTATCTCGTCACTTTGTCACTACTAGCAGACTTTTTGTCTTCGGTTTTGCTCCCAGTTCTCGGCGACTGCGTTTGGTTCGCTGAGCAAGCGAGTGAGCCCCCGCCTTAATCCAATTCACCTGTAGCCACTTGTGACGAAGTTTATTTTTCCTCGTATTATCGCTTCGCCCCGCAATCACCGCTGCACTCGTCGACGTAAGTGGTTTGCTTCTTGTTGCTCGTTGTGCATACATTAAATGGTGCTGTTATTGAGTTTGTTGTTGCTGTAGTTTTTCTTGCGACTGGTTGTAGCCCGTGTCCAAAAGCGACTCCCAAAAACCTGTTTGCGTTACACAAAACACACGCACACATTCACCGCCGAGAACGCTCAACACGTACACAAGCATAAGCGTCTGTGCAGCACCCAGTTCAGGCAGCATACAAAGAGAAAAACGAATGGACCCCAATTTCCTGGACATTTAATCACTTTTTTGTACACATTTTCAACGCGACTTTTAAGCGAATTTCACTTCCACTATTCAGTTGACTAATTGAACTCACCGAAAATTAGGGAAAATTCGAAAATA
Source organism: Melieria crassipennis (assembly GCA_963668005.1). Taxonomy (NCBI): domain Eukaryota; kingdom Metazoa; phylum Arthropoda; class Insecta; order Diptera; family Ulidiidae; genus Melieria; species Melieria crassipennis. The sequence continues at coordinate 29,055,962 of OY764963.1, read as the reverse complement.
TTAACTAATTTGAACAAATAAACAAAACACGATACTTCGTCACTTGGTTGCGTCGGTGGCCATCACTGAACTCACTCTCGACCCAGTATGTATACATGATGACAGGGTTGCAGCGTTGTGTACGTTCCTTGGCAGTGCAACTTTAGTACACTTCACCTGCTTCTTCTTCTTTTCAGACAAGTAACATTTACGGTGTACGCATCCAAAGAGAACAATAACAAGAATAAAAGTTTTACAAAACTCTGCAATCAAAATTCAAGAGATTTGTGCGCATAAAACAGCTTCATAAAGTCTGCTCGCACATTTTGTTCTCATTTAATGTTTCGATAGCAAATTTTCCCAATAATGGACTGGTAAGTTTGACAAGCATTGTACTGCGTGAGCGGGTGCAGTGCCTCCCAAACCAGCTTAGAAAATCGATAAATTGTGCATTTGACATTTGCTCACTGATAAGAAAAATTCCAGCCCTGCTCCAGCCGTGCAGCGGAATTTGCAACTAAAATTCCTCGAGAATTACAAAATAAATAACAATAAAAATGTGTTCAAGGCAATTATTTTGTGAATAGTTTCGCTGCAGCATTTCGTTTAGTGAATAAATGAAATAAAACCGCCAAGGAGATGGCCAAGTAAGCTTGTGGCCAATTAATTTGGCTTTCCAAATAAAAGGAGTTGCAAATTTACTGCAAAAAAATAAACCTTGCAACCGATTACTGGACAGCTGCATGGGGCGGATTGCTTAATATGAAGACTATACTGAATCGCTTTTGGTTTGAATGCATAAATTAAGGATTACTTTTCTGTACTTGTACCTGTAGCTCGCATTCACTATCATTGATTTTTCCATTTTTCTGTTTATCCCTATGTATACTGTAATGCTGCTGGTTTGAAGACATAACAACATTCACATAGTTGCTTTTGTTCAATTTGAATGCACTTAATCATGAAAATTGTCTTAAGCGTAAAACAAATTTTCCCATAAAGTTCATATTATGTATGTCCATACTTGCATTCTTGTCGTCATGCACCTCGGTTAAACTAATCTATACATTTCGGTTACAAAATATTTTGGCGTACAGAAATATATATGATATTGTAATACAAAATTATACAATATAAACTTAGGAACTCAATCAAACTGCATTGCTTAGTTGTAAATAATGTAGTTTAGTGCGACATGCCCAACTCAATAGTTGTAACCACATAAATGTCTATAATTTCTTGATGTTACCATTTTGCGCTAATTGCCATTGTGCAACAGATATGTATGTAAATAAGTGCTATTCACACCAATGTCACACCCGCCGCTGCATCTCGCGCCCCAATCACTCATTCGTCCAACGCGGCTCCAGCGCTCATATTTCAATCAGCTAATTGCCACTTGTTTCGACTTGGTCCTCCCCTACTCCACCTACATCGTCATGTACAAACAAATTGTAAACTACGCGTGACTTTAAAATTGATATACATACATACGTACATATGTAAAATGTTGACGCCGAAGCGCCCTTCTGGGAAAACTACTCAAACTAAGCGCACCGTCTCATCTGGCTGCTGACAAGATTTTTCACTCAACGACACTGGCCTTATCAGCCGATGTGGAGGTGGCATGGCATTGCGATTACTTTTATCATTGCGCTAGTGTTGATAATGGCCCGTTGTACGTGAAATAAATTGCCAAACCGAAGCGAAAACTGTCATTAACATTTAGCTTTGATTGGCAATCGGCGGCATTAACAAACTGCCTTGAGAATTGAACATTTCTAAGTCCGAATTATGTGGCGTAGCTGGCGCAAGAGTAGCCATAAGCGATGGTCGACTGTGGAGCAGGCACTCGACGCAGCGATGAGGCGAAGTGGCAACGGAAGGTGGTGTACTTGATGGCAATTGGCAGTTAGCAGAAACAACACTCTTTATGTGCTCACTAACACCGTTGCTTAATCTTGACTTGTAGAGAGACTATGATCGTGTTCGTCTATGACACCGAGTGCTTGAAAGATGAGGCTGACGACCCGGTCAAGGCGGTGTTGTACTTCCACCCCAGCTGGGTATCGGACACACAGAAGGTGGCACTATGCGGTCAGCTAATGGGCACTTCATATTTTCTGAAAGACTGCTTCTTTAAGCCGCGCATCATGTCCTTGCAAAACGGCAAATTTGTATTGAAGGATTTTGGGCGTTTCACTTTGGTTTGTTGATGTCGTTCAGTTTATATAATTATCATTGTTACTTTTCTTTCGACAATTAAATGGTATTTCCAGGCTGTTGGTACTGATCGCAACATTTCTGACAATTTGCTGCAGCATCGCGCTGATTTACTCGCATCGATGGTGACATTCTTTCATCGAGATTTGCAGACGATTTTTGACCAATTCCCACTGCAGGGACAATATAAGAATCTATCCGAGAAGTTGTATCACATATTTGAAACATATCTGCCGATTTTACAACGCAGCGGGAATATTTTCCAAAATGTTCCCAAATTGCGCATGCCCAAAGTAAGTTTCTCAATGCTGCAGTTATTTGTTTGCCACCAGCAATAATAAGTGCATATTTTTGGCATTCTTATTTGAATTTCATTCCAATTCCAGACGGCCAGCAACATTTTTCTGGATGCCATACAAACACTACAATGCTGTCAACAGACAAGGGGCATTCTAGGCGGTGCCGTTCTGTATCACAACAAGTGAGCTAGTTTATTTACTCTGCACAAAGTTCCTTTTAACTGTTACTTAATTTTTTCTACAGGGTGGTGGCTACGCAGCTGAGCGGTGCCACTACAAAGCAACTTGTGCTGACCGACCCACTGCACATACGCACCACTGCCGAACAGATAAATGTCACCGATTTTCACATACCCAACGGTGTGCAAATGATTGTCGTTTACATGGACATGCAACAATACCAACGTTTGGCAGCAGATGCACAGCGCGCCCAAACACTACAGACCACACAATTGTCGCAAGGCGCGGTGCCTTTTCAATATGCCAAGCGCAAAATGAAGCGCGACAAATCATTAATTTTCACGAACATACCCGAGGAGGGCAGCAGTCATGCCAGTGGCGATCATGCTAACGGAGAGGATAGTGCGCCTGCAGAAAAACGTCAGTCGGGCCAATCGCAACAGCTCGCACGACCAAAATCACTTCTGATTCGTCCCACCTACCTTCCATTGCGTTTGAAAAGCAACATGAACACCAAAGAGCTGCCTGAGTCTGGCATTGCCTCAATCAACTTCGACGAGACCGATTCGTATCCCGAGTTCATTGGACGGACGAGCGTCTGCTCTACTCCTATGACAGAGAACAAGGTTTTGCAAGTGGGCAACATTATGTCGATTTGTGCAAATCCAGAGGTAGGGAAATGTCATATTTACACATATTTACATTTATACTCCAAGCGTCTTTAAACAAATTTGTTTGATCCTCCTGCAGGATGAAAGCAACTCAAACAAGCAAAAGTCTACTCAGCATCAACGCCGTAATTCGCTAAAATTCGACATCGAGAAGTTTTTTCAAAATTTCATTACAAACCCCAACAAGCAGCTGGAGCGACGCAACTCATTCACCGATTTGCAGGACTCTCTGAAAAAAATCTCCAAAAAGTTGTCCCTAAAGCAGCTTTCGCATAACTTCAAGACTGATGTGAATCGCAACGGTAACACCGGAGTTTCGGAGCTTGATTCGCCAGACTTCATTGAGAACGACGACGAAGGCGGAGAAGAGTACTCGGACAACTCCGAAGAAAATAATACGACATCGCGCACCATAACAGATCCCACCTATCCAGTATTCAATGCTAATGGCCAACCCATATCTCGAAGTCTGTTCCAGGAGTTCCTAGAGAAGTACTACAAGCTTTGGGATGCCAACGATGAGTCAAAAAAAGACGCCGAGATCGCACAACTCATCGAGGAGTTCAAGGATTTCGACAATGAATTAAAGAAACTCGACAAATCTCTTCGGCAGGAGAGCATCAATACCGCAACTCCTGCTTTTAAGGCTGATCGGAATTTGAACATGGAACCCGTCGCAGTGGAGCTGAAGCCGAAAACGCCTTTGGATAAAAAATCATTAAGCTTGCCACTAAAACCACTCGCCGATGCTACGTCTTTAAATGAAAGTAATCAGGCCCAAGGCACAGTTGCCGGTCGTAAGCAGTCCGGGGGCATACCACTCACGCCGCTCATGGCAAAGCTTTCTGTATTGGCACTTAATGAGGAACACTCTGCATGGGAGGCCGCATCTGCTGCAGCTGTAGATATTCAAACACCGCTGACAACCACAAAGATGTTTACACGTCGCAGTTCGCTCAAATGTGATGATGCCTTGGATGCCTTGTCCACATTGTCAACAGCGGGCTCGCACTGTCAGACTGACGGTCTTCGACGTGTCGAGCTGTACATATGCGGCCAACAGAACATGACCCTACTGCTGTTAATGGAAGAAGGAGCTGCCCGCCAGCAACACATTGTGCAGAAAATGGTAAAATGAAATTGTGCCTGTGTGCTTCTAATTACTAGTTTTCATTTCTAGTTTGATATTTGTGTGGCGAAATTCCCGCACATGGAATCTCATTTGAATCAGACATTAAACGTGAATGTGGAAGGTGATAAGCGTGAAGGTGGTTTTAGCTTCATGTGCATCGATGCTAAATGGGACGCACTGCAGCGCAACGGCCCATGGAACCCAATAGAGCTGAACACGCTGGAATGCATACACCGTGACTTGGAAGGGGACAGAGGAATAAGCGATCTTATCCTAAGGTGAGCCAAGAAATATAACGATTACAGTCATTTAATATCGAAATTGAAATGTTGCTTTGTATATTTTTAGATCCCATGACACTGTATTTTATGGTTACAAATCTGGCCGCACCGAAGTATTTTATAAAGAGCCCACACATCAGACAAATGGCATTCCTCCGCCTTCTGATCCCATGGGAAGTATCGCTATGCGCGCAAAAACTCGCTTGGAGCGCGACCATTCATATATTTTATTGTAAACAAGTTGAAATAGCAAGTTATGAGCTAAGAATCATCTTCATAATCAGAATAATCCTCATAACCATAGTGTAAATTACATGGTAAAAAGAAAGAAATTTAGAGGGTTCGCTATCTGAGGAAAATGATAAAATTTAAACATACGCATTTAGTGGTGAAATTAAACATTTTTATACTCCATAAGCTCATTGCCGGAGGATGCACTGGCAAGCGTCCATAGAAAACCTTTTACTGTTAGAAATGTGGCCATCTCTCTGTACTATTATTGATCGGGTTAAATCGTGGCTCTTCGCTGTCCAAGAGTGTGGCCACTGATAACTACATATTAGCCATAGCTAATCTGTTGCATCAATCACAATCGTATCATAAATTTGCAACATATGCGTTGCTTTTATATCTAAGTATACCTAGTTTAAATCCATTGTTTTTGTGTTGCTTCTTCTGCGCTCTTGTTTCAAATACAGTCCTAAAATTGTTCTTAGGTAAAATGAAAGAAACATTTTGAATATCGTTATCGTTGCTTATTTATAAGTAAACTATTTGAATTGCAATTGATACCTTGTACCGCCATTATATTTTTGCATTCGCTTACAATTTTAGAGTCAACCTATGATTTGGGACCACACACTAATATTAACAATGATATCGTGCCAATTAAAAAATCCATTCCATGGTATTTATAAGTTTTATTTATAGTTCTACAGAATGGTCTAAAATTCGAGTCGAATTGTGGGCTTAAAAGTAAACATTTCTAACTAAACAATCCACAATCGGTTTATTCGATGAAGCACAATACAAATAATATAGATTTCACCTTCGACGTGATAATGAGCGTTCTTTTGAGAACTCTGCCTACGAGGCCGGCATAAATATTCTCAATTTTTAGACTACTTTGTAGTAGTGATATGAAATATTATAGATTTAAGTACTCGCTGTTAGGACAAGGATAAAGGTGTGCTTTTTACAGACAATTTTGTGCAATGTTTAAAATATGTGTGTGTGTATTTTGTCTTATTTTACGATTGCATGAACTCATTTCTAATTTGCTCGATATGTGCAATATTCATGTAACTTTGTCTCAGCTAAAGAATAGGACAAGTTAAGTAAATAAATCATAATTTGTATTTGAATTTTATAAACAGCCACAAGTTATGAGATGCAAGTAGAAAAATACATCGACAACAGAAAAAGTATCATTGCTTTTTTATTTACCCTAATATCTACATTAAATTATTAATACCGGTAGGCTCGTTTGTCAAGCTCGAATCGACTTATTTTGAAGTACGATTTTTTTTTGCTATACTATAAATATTGTATAATATCGCAACACGCAGCATTTTTCTCGTTACTTTGCGAGAGTAAGTGCTACTAGTTCAACTGACTCAATGACTCCTAATATTGTAATATCGCAATGACAATATCTGGATATATCTGAGTATGACTTTCAAATATAAATATTGTAGTAGGCCAAGTATTGTAGATAGGCCATTGCTTGATCCGTATTAAATACATTTTCTAACTAAAACCTAGTTACATACATTTCCACTTATTACCACTACGGCAATTTCATCACAATCCAGGGAACACGTCCATAATTCTTGTAATGGTAGTAGTCATAAGCCAATTTTCCCAACACGAAGACAATCAAGCTTGCTAGAACCCCATTGAGCAGGTCCAATGGATGAACTTTTGGCTCCTCGTTGGGCTTGCAGACATCCTCGCGTGTTATGGACAACACATTAACTTGCTTCACCTCGCCACCCTTCTGGTAGATGCACGATATATTCCACGAGTCGCGCATAATGTCATTGTACTTGATGAGGATTTCTCGAAAGCGCATCGCAAACTTGCAAGTACATTTCCAAGGATTTCTACTCAGCAGCAGAAGGTTTGCGTTCGCATTATCCTCTAATGCGTTGTCCAATGCGTAAACAGGAATCTAAAACACAAAAGCGTAACAACTAAGAGTGATTTTTGGTTGTCGGAGACACAAACGGTTTGCCATCAGGCACACTTGTATTGCTTGTGGGGCAGGAGTTAGTTACTTATGATTAAGGCCGCACGGGTAGATTCTTAAGAACCAGGCTACGAACCGAGTTAAGCGCACAATCTACTTTGCCCAAATGTCTTGACATACCTTTTGCAATTTGTTGCCGCGCAGGCTCAGCAGCCGAAAATGTTCCAGCCAGTAACCACCTTCCAGAACGTCAATATTCTCAATCAGATTGTTGTCCAAGTGCACATCTACTACATGACGATAGTTAAGATTGTTTCGCAGCGGCAGTATGTCCGTTATCTGGGGAATGCGACAATGCAGTGCACGTGAGCTACGAGTAAGCCCTGCAGCAATCGAGACTTGCGAAATGTTACCAAATTGTCGTTCAGAAAGAGCATCGTCGTGTTTGCTGGTAGAGTGGACGGCAGGCGACCGAACTGCAAATTGGAACAGTTGACTGTGTAGAGCGGGATGTGTGCCTTGGGAATAATGTGGTGCATGGAGCAGGTGCAGTTTTTAAGTTCCGGATTCAACTGGCATTCGTTGCGCAAAATCTTCAAAATTCGAGGCGCACGCATGTACACATGTCAAATAAGCTATAACATTTAAGAGCAACTGCTTACCACTTTGTAGTTCATCACAGTCAGCATGTGGCGATCTTTGTATTTGCGATCGGTGCAAACCAGCTCATCACGATCGGCCACGGAAGCACCCTTCTCGGGCAAGAGCAGCCACTTGAAGTTGCGGGTGCAGTTCCACGGGTTACCTAACCAACTAAGGGATATTAAAATATGAAAACCCCGCCGCAGGAGCATTTGCAGATACTTGCCAGCCAAGTACAGTCGTTCGAAGTATCGCGGCAGCATTAGGGGCCCGTCCAGTTGCACCAGTTTATTCCATCGCAAATCGACCACCTTCAAAGTATGGACGCGCCTAAAAGTGCGCGAATTTATTTGCGACAGATCCGTCCAGGATATGTTGATGGTCTGTCAGTTGTGACATTTAATGTAGCATTTAAGTGCAACGGCACCCGCCGGCATAATGAAATATGTATGGACATTCATATCTTTTACACAATATAAGAATTTGCTCTATTATTCAATAAAAGAGCAGACATGCTATCAAACAAGATCCACGCAAAATCGGTAAGGAAATACATACGTTTTTCGACATACATAAGACACATAAGATTTTTGTATAAAATGTAACATCTAAAAATACTGGCCCACAAAGCAAATTACGACTGCGTATTCAAGTCTAGTTAGGATTTACATTTAAATTAACAGGCCCAGTATGGAGAAATAAACGATTAACGGCTGATGACAAGAAAATTAGAAAAATTTTGCATATGTATCCATGGCACAATAATATTCAGGTAATTTCATTCGGCAGCCGTCGTGGCTCAGTTGGTTAGTGCGTTGGACCGCGAGTCGCAGGCAGCAACCTCAGGTTCAAATACTGCCCGTAATAACACCTAAAAAAATAACGGGAAAACTAGTTTTCTCTTTCGGTGGCTGTCCTCTCAGCTGGAAATGGCAAACCTCTGAGAGTAAAAATTGCTTATGAAAAAGCTCCCAATCTGCCGTTCGGAACCGGCATAAAACTGTAGGTCCCTTCAACCCGCGTACAAATTCACACGCACAACACGGGTGGTTGCGGGAAGCTAGGCCTTAGTCTCGCGTAAGCGTGCTATCGTGCCAGTCAAGTATTAAAATTATTAATTTCATTCGATCAAATTTAAAAGTCAGTTGCTTTTTTGACAAATAAAAAAAATTTAAATGATGTAGAAAAAAGTATGAATAGTAGGAAATTTTTTCAGAAATAGTAGTTAGTAGAAGTTGTAGTTAATTTTAACAATTGATGCGATCAAATTTGGATAACTGCTTCACCCCAAAAACCTGCCTTCTTTTTTCTGTCGCTCACAGCGCAAACACTTAGAAAAAATGTGTTATTACAATTAATATTATTATTATTAATTCTTATAGTATTTTTATGATACGTTGCTACATAAACTGATAGCCGTAAAGTTACAGCCCTATGACTAAAATGAAAATAGTAGTAGGAAAAATTTATTTCTCATAGTATAATCATAGTATAATAATAAAGTAGTCTAATCAAAACTCTCCCGCTCAAAGAAAACACAATTTTTTGAAATTACGTCAATTTTGATGTCTGAAATTTGTCAGTTCAAAAAATGTAATGCAAATAAAATCGTACTAAAACCAAACGGAAAATGCTTAGGTATATTTTAATACAACTTTGTTTACTCTGCTGATGACTTTTTTGATAATATTTGTCAATCAAAATAGAGGTACATTAGGGGTACTCTCTTTGATTACACTACTTTATTATACTATGAGTATAATAATAAAGTAGTCTAATTATTAAATTACTATCTAATTATTAAATTATTATTTTTTCTTAATGTAATTTACTAGTTGTCGAACATCTGCTCGCTTTACTTCAGCGGCATATACAGTCCATTTCAATAACTTTGAATTGAATCCATTTCAATAATTGAAGTTCGCACTTCTTCTCAACTTTAGCAAAACAATTGATGATTATTTTTTAGTTGAACAAAATTGAGGAATTGAGGTTCATTTCTTCTGAAACAAGGAATGAACCTCTTAAATTATTGCTTTTGAGTAGTACAAGTGACCAATTAGCACGAATGGATCATATGAATGGATGAAAAATATTCTTTAAAATATTGACTTGACGTCAATGTTGATGACATGAATGATGAATGATGATGAGCGACTGAATGATAAATGAAATGATGATGAAGACGTTCAGTTTTTAAGTGCCTAACTACTAATAGCTTGTACTTAGTTAAATTTGCTTTTGTTTAGAACTTCGTTTTACCACAACACAAAATTACCACAAAGTTTAACTATAAAATTGTGGTCCAAGAAGTTGTTAAAAGTCTGATTTGGTACATGTTTCGACATATTGGAAATTGCGTCATCACTTTTCATACAGTGAGCAAAGCAGTATTCCCGTTTTTTAAGTGTTTTTGTTCGATTCAAAATGGCTCGCATGAGAGTGGAACATCGGTTTATCTGATTATTAGTTGTAAATGATTTCTTCCACCGATTCAGTTCTGCACGACAGTGCAATTTTTGGAAAATGCCATGACCTCCAAAGCTGATTACACTATTCAACACTAAACAATTACATATAAACAATTTTTTTCAAAAACCCTGCTCAAAATTAATTTAGTGTTCTCGTTTTCATTGTGTGTAAAATCTTTCACAACCTCACCAGAAGTTAAAATTAACAAAAGCATGTTAGAATGGTTACCCGATTTTGCGAGAATCGAGCTTTATATATTCGATAGTTGGTGAGCGTCAACGTAATTTATAATTTTTAGTTTAAACACCCACCTGAAGATGGAACATTTCCGGAAAATCAAACACGATTTCTTTTAGTCCACTGTACTCAATAGTAAGAGAACGAATTCTGGGAAACGACTGCAAATCAGTCAGCGGATTGAATACTTCCTCGGGCCAGCCGCACAGTATAATCTCCTCCAGCTTGCGCATTTTTTGTTCCCTGCAAATTCAGTTCGAAGGTGTCACATACAACCAGCAATAACATTAGTTTTCTATGTAAAACAGTTTGTTCGGTGACATTACGGTATTGACTGTAAATTGTTCATTCCACCGTAACAGCGAAGCGCGCCATAACGTCCGTATCGAGTGCAGTTGCCCGCTGTTGCCTCGGGCGCCTGTTTCCAGTCTACGCAGGAAAAATTATGCTGATGAAAGTGGGAAATGTATTCGCCACTTGCGGGTCTAAAATTAGAAAGAGAATCTAATAAATATGTAATTGCTTTATTCTATTGTAAACAAAATCCAGACCAAGTTTGCTCTGATGCGCTAAACTTTATCAGATCACTGAGATAAGTTGAATAACATTGCTTCACGTAGTGGACACGATCGGAAGTGTGTACATATTTTAAACATTTGATTATTAGTTTTGTTTACGTTGTCTGCTCCAGATTGCGAGCTGCTGTCGTAAGTGGATGCTCACGAATTATAACGAGCGTCATATTCCAGCCAAAGTACTGGTAATTCAAACTCTTATGGCTCGTGTGCCATTTTTTTTCTGTTTCCCTGTGTTGCAATATTCAAACCCGAACATTCGCACTAGGGATCGCAATCTCAGGATCCCGACCATTTTTCCAGCCCCTAAATTCCCGGGACTAGAGAGTTTGGAATTTCATTTAAACAGGCGCGGATTCAGAAAAATATTTCGGGGGGGTGGGGGGTTTTAAAAAGCAATTCTTTAATATTTATAAAATGCCTTTTAATTACATACATAAATGCAACGAAATACATAAATGCAACGCCACAAAAAACTAAGTATTCCTTATCTGAAACTTTGATGAAAAAATTTACCTTTTTTGCAATTTAGGGAATAGAGGGCGTCTTTTACAAAAAAGATGTTTTTCTTCAGCAGGGTTTATTTGCAATAAATTCCGTTCTAGATTAGAAGCAAAAAACTCTAAATACGTTAGTATTTGTAAGATTTCAGTTTTAATTTAATCAAAACGCTTAAATATCTTTATCGAAATCTAAGTAAAACTGAAAGCACAAACAAATTAACTTTATTTTGAATCAAATACCCACATATATGCACTTTATGACGGATATACCATACATGACTGATGCCCTTTATGACTGATAGATATGTACCTGTAAGTAGGTTTAAATACTTTTTTTTGGGTTTAAACGAAATGTGATTAAACCAGGGACCGTACCGGTTATGGTTTTTATCAAAAAGTAAGATTTTAACTGTTATCTTTTAACTTTTATTTTTCCCGACAAAAAATATAAGTTATTTTGTGCCTTTTATCATTTCAGGCAAAAGTAACTCTTACTTTTGACTTTTATTTTTTAGGTCATAAATAACAGTTATTTTGTGACTTTTATTTTTTCCGTCAAATATATCAGGCAATTTGAATTTTTTCAAAGGCCGTTTGACCGCCTAAAACACTATTGATACCATTTTTTTCGTCGCATAAGTCTTAAGCTCAGAATCTGCGGTCTGCTGAGACGAAACAAATGGTATCAATAGTTTTTTAGTCGGTCAAACGCCTTTGAAAAAATTCAAATTGCCTGATATATTTGACGGAAAAAATAAAAGTCTTTATGACCGAAAAAATAAAAGTCAAAAGCAACAGTTATTTTTGCTTGAAATGATAAAAGACAAGGAACTTTCTTGGGAATTTGGACATTTTTTGTGTTTTAAATTTGTTAGAAACAGCTCCTTTAGCTGCGGCAACCTAAAACTGCTGCCCGGGCAATTGTTGGAAGCAGACATGGGGGTTTTGCACTAAATTCATAGTGCACTATGCTTTTCACTACCACTAAATAAATTTAGTGGTAGCTGAATTTTTTCCACTAATCACTGAATTTTATTTAGTGGTAGTGGTAAAAAGTACCACTAAAAAAAAATTAGTGGAAGAAAATTGCACTACCACTAAATAAAGATCAGTGATTAGTGGAAAAAATTCAGCTACCACTAAATTTATTTAGTGGTAGTGAAAAGCATAGTGCACTAAACAAAGACATCCATTACCATTAAATAAACCACTAACAACGATATGCGCAAAAATATATGTTTTATTTAAACAACTTATTTGCTTTCATCAAGACTAGACGTTCAAAATTGTCATCAGTGACATTAGTGGAAAAGAATTAGTGATAGTGGAGGAATTTTCAACTATCACTGAATTTTATTTAGTGGTAGTGGTAAAAAGTACCACTAAAAAAAATTAGTGGAAGAAAATTGCACTACCACTAAATAAAGATCAGTGATTAGTGGAAAAAATTCAACTACCACTAAAATTTATTTTAGTGGTAGTGGAAAATTTCCCAGCAGACCTCTAGTGGTAGTGGTAGTGGATTTTAGTGCAAACCCCCCTGTCTGGTTGGAAGTCGTCTTTAACGTATGTTTCATCGTCCATGACGCAGCACTCAAATTTTGTAAGGAACTGCTCATACAACTTTCTAGCTCGCTTTTTGGCCTAATTTTCCTTGTCATCGCTTCTATCCGGATCTTTCTGCACTCTATATTATTTGAGTTGAGCATTATTTCTAGTTTTTTGGACAAAACTTGATACTCCCACTATGGATGATATCACGGACGGATGCATTCGGGTTTTTCTTAAAATGCGCCTTCACTGCATTGGAAAAATTTTCGTTGGCAGGGCCAGCCTTTCTCCCAGAACCTGAAGCCCTCTCAACATGTTTTACTACCCTTTTTTGGGTCCATGTAGGATTTTCATTCAAAGTGTGCACAATTTTTTTTCGCTGCTGAATTTCGTTCGCTGCCATTTCGCTCGAGGGTTATAATCAAAATGAAACTAAATGCAATTAGTTTTTGTGAAGTTTAAGCTTTTTGCAAAAGCAAAGCCTACTGTTGAGGTACGCTCCTAAACAAATTTAAAAAATCAAAGAAGAGGGATCAGTTTTTTCGTGGACACTCCTTATATGCACGCGTAAGAATTAACACCACAGGGCAGGCCCACTGAAAGCGGAAAATATACGCATCGATTTGTATTACCACAGAATAAACAGTATATAAATATTGTTTGTTCTGTGGTATTACTCACATTAGTGCGCTTGACAATTACCTGAGTGCGAATTAGACTGCTTGATTTTAATCTGAACCTCATGACTTTGACCACATACATTGTAAATTCGACGAATTCAAAAGCACACGGAATAACTTTAACCCTTTTAGTGCCGGTCGTCGTGCCGTCAGTCACTCAGGGGGATCAACATGTAACACTGGAAAGTGTACGTGCCGTAACTGAGCTGGCTGATGGAAGCGTGTGCTAACACCTCCGCGTGGTGACGGCTGGAAACGGCCACTTCCAGATCTGGTTCTGGTCGTGGTCGGCTAAGGTAGCACAGCGAAAACCTCCCTAATCCGGGGTGTCATGCGACCCGTGCCCATCGGACTGATTTGCAGCCAGGGAGTAATATCGGCTGTATTCGAACGGAGCTTTCCTGATACCTGGCCGCCTCAGGAAGGAACGGTGGCCTTATCACGGTAAGGGGCTATGCCGTGACGGACCCTCCCTTTCCCCAATCTTTGCCTTGGTCACCGTGCTAGCACTTCGGTGTTTTAGCACAGCCCGCCTGGTCGGGCAGGTGACCGTACGAACCAGATGACATGAAAAAACAAAAACACAGCCTCGGACAAAATACGACATCGGACAAGGACAGTAGACGAACGGACAGGAGAGAAGTTCCGGGAACATCCTCCGAAGACGAACTCCTGGCATCAAGCCAGGACACAATCATCCCTATTTCCTCAGGGACGCCTGGCACTGTGGGTCACAGCACGCCAATCCTCTCTGAGAAACCCTCGACATCCGCTGCAGCAAGGGGCCAACTGAAACCGGCCAATCCTAGACCACCGTCCAGGTATAAGCAGTACCAGAGGGCTTTGGCTATCCTCGGCAGGATTAGCAAAAACGAAGCCGCTGGTACTTCTCATCCCAAGGATGCGGAGGACAAGGTGCGGTTTCAGAAGGTAGTCGATGAGTACCGGGAGTACCAAGCGACCTTGCCTAAACCTGAAGCGACGAAGCGAAACCGGTCTACTCAGGAGAAGTCAGACCGCGACACCAAAAAACCCAAGGTGACTGGGACAGCAGACCCGACGAAACCGAAGAGGATCTTCAGTGACGTTGTGCGTGACCATCTGCAGGTTGCACTCGTCGACGCTACCACCAACCGCGGCAAGGAAGCCCTAGAAAAGTGGGGAGAGATCGAGGCCAGGTTGACCCAACTGGTTATGGACCATGTTATGGGCAACCTGACAGCGAGCCCGGCGGCACCTCTTCCCAGCTTCGACTCCGCGGAGGTTGTCCGGGGATATAGGGTGATCAAATGCGAGGATCAGTTTTCTAGGGATTTCCTGGAAAGCTGTATCTCCAAGTTAGGGGAGGCAGCGGGAGGCTTAAGGCTTAAGCTTATCCCAGCCAGCGAGATCCCTAGGAGACCACGAGCTCGCATTTGGTTGCCAAATATGCCACTGGACACCGATAAACTGGTGACATATATGCAAGCGCACAATCCCTCCATACCGATGACTGACTGGCAGGTGATTAAAGCGGAGGCTCCGCAGAAGGCCAGCATGTCATTCCTCCTGATGGTAACCGAGGAGAGCCTGGCCGCCCTAGAAAAGGCGGACCACAAGCTTCGCTTCGGCGTTCGGCACGCGAAGGTGAAGGTGTTCCGCTCATCCGGCGGGGATGAGGAGGCCATAGATGAGATTGGGGACGCAGAAAAGCTGATGGACGGCGTCAAGCTCAGCGATCCCAATCCCCCCCATACCGACGTCTAAATGGGATTGAAGGTTGTCCAAGTCAACCTCCAACACTCCAAGTTGGCAACGGACAACCTCTCCGTCCTCCTATCGGAGGCGGACGTCGACATCGCCCTCGTTCAGGAGCCATGGGTGCGGAGCACTATGGTGAAAGGGCTCCAACGAGGCGACTACAATCTCTTCTATAAAAGGATCGACGGTAAGCCGAGAACCTGTATAGTCGCAAAAAAGCATCTCTGTATGTTTCTTCTACCTCTTCACAGCACAGGCGATGCCACGGTGGTCAAGCTGGAGGCTGCTGACGGGGTCAGCATGACATTGGCCTCGGTGTACATGGCGCACGACCGGCCAGCGCCCCCGGAGGAGGTCCGAAGACTGGTGGCTGGCTGTACCGGTGCACTGCTTCTGGGGTGTGATGCCAACGCCAGGCACACACTATGGGGGAGCACTGAGACCAACGAAAGGGGTGAGTACCTTTACGACTTCATCATCAACACTAACCTGGTAGTGTGTAACAGAGGTAATACTCCGACCTTCACCTTTCCTAGCTCTGAAGGCTTCAGTGGCTGGGAGGAGGTCCTAGATGTTACACTACTAACTGAAAATGAACTAGTATCTGTGGATAAGTGGAGGGTATCCAATCAGAAGTCCTTTTCGGACCATGCTTGGATACTCTACGACTCCGCCTCCGCGTTTAGAATATCCTGTCCGGTAAAATATTCCAAAAAATCATTTCCTCCCTGGTGGAACCAGGATCTCACTAGCCTCAGGGCGGAGACTCGTAGGATGTTTAATCAGGGCTACTCCTCTGGCAACTGGGAAGGTTACAAGGACAGTCTCAGAAAATACAAAAAAGCAATCAGAAATGCCAAAAGCAAGGGCTGGAAGAATTTCTGTTCTTCAATAGAAACCACCAAGGATTCTGCTAGGCTAAGCAAGATCCTATCCAAGGACCATACCAGCCCCTCTTTTATAAAGAAGGCGGATGGTTCATGGACAGGTAGCACGCAGGAAGCCTTGAATCTACTTCTAGAAACTCATTTTCCAGGATCTTCGGATGAAGAGCAGGTTTTTGAGCATCAGAGGTCACCTACCACGGGTATTGGTACCGTGATAATAACGGAAGACAAAGTCGCATGGGCGATCAAAAGTTTTTCAGCCTACAAATCACCTGGACCGGATGGAATCTTTCCTATGATGCTTCAGGCCACGCAGGAGTGGATAATTCCTTGGCTCGTTGCAATTTTCAGAGCATGCATAACAATTCCATACGTCCCTTCTAGTTGGAGAAGGGTCAGAGTGGTCTTTATTCCCAAGGTGGGGAAAAGAGGGCACGAGTCAGCCAAGGATTTTCGGCCGATAAGTCTGACATCCTTTGTACTTAAAACCTTCGAGAGGCTGCTCGACCTGCATATTAGGAATGTGGTGGGAAGCAAGCTGTCTGATGCCCAACATGCATACCTAAAGGGGAAGTCCACGGAAACGGCACTCCATGAGGTTGTAAGGACGGTGGAAAGGTCCATAGAACACAAAGAGTACACACTGGCGGCCTTCATGGATATCGAGGGGGCCTTCAACAACATCCGAATAGATGCGATCCGGGAATCGCTAGAATACCTTGAAGTCAATGTAGACATCTGCGGTTGGATAACAACAATGCTCCATTCAAGGGCGATCAGTGCGGAACTGGGAAAAAGTACGCTGATCAAATACCTAAACAGAGGCACCCCCCAAGGAGGAGTTCTATCACCTCTACTTTGGGTTTGTGCCCTGGATAGAATACTAGCTGAATTAAACAGTAGAGGTATCAAGGTTGTGGCATACGCGGATGACGTCGTGGTGATGGCATCGGGGATGTGTCTCGAAGTGATTAGCGATATCCTTCAGGCAGCGCTGAAAAGATTGAGGGCTTGGTGCACGGGCCGTGGGCTATGCCTTAATCCAAGTAAGACTGAACTGATGCTTTTCACCACACGTACCAAGATACCTAGATTCAGATTACCTGTGCTGAACGGAACGACACTATCCCTCTCGTCTAGCGCCAAGTACCTGGGGGTAATCTTGGACCCAAAGCTAAACTGGAAAACGAACATCGAACACAGAGTCAGCAAAGCGGGCTTTGCTCTGTACGCCTGTAAAAAGATGATTGGCCGGAAATGGGGGCTCCGTCCGGACCTAATGCTATGGATGTACAAAACGGTTGTACGTCCAATCCTCTCTTATGGTTCCTTAGTTTGGTGGAAAGCTCTCAGGCGAGACTATAACATCACAAAGCTGAGTAGAATACAAAGAACGGCATGCGCGATAACAACGGGAGCGATTAAATCCTGCCCCACAGAGGCTCTGAATGTGTTGGCGCACTTACTTCCGATAGACCTCTATATCGTCAACACCGCTACTCTAAGTGCTCTCAGGCTAAGAGAGATAGGATGCTGGAAAAATAAACCGTATGGGCACGGGTCAATACTAGAACAACTGCAAAATGCACACACTGCGGAGACAGACTATAAAATTCCCACTGTATTCTTCGGGAAAAGGTATGGCATACGAATTCCCTCCCGTTCGGAATGGAAGAAAGGAAGAATCACAAGTGGGACCGATACCGAAATCTACACTGATGGATCAAAGATGGACTGCGGTGTAGGAGCGGGAATCTACTCAGAGAAGCTGAGGCTCAGCAAATCTATTCGCCTCCCCAACACAGCTAGCGTCTTCCAGGCGGAAGTTTTCGCTATTAAAGAGGCCTGTAGGATGGTAATGGATGATACCACCTACAAAAACAGCATATGCATTTTATCTGACAGCCTAGCTGCCATCAAAGCGCTGGGCTCGTCTGTTATAACATCCAAGCTGGTGTGGGAGTGTAAGGAGGCTTTAATGGATCTGGCTCATCGGTTCCAAGTTACCCTAATCTGGGTGCCGGGGCACAAAGATATTGAGGGTAACGAAAGAGCGGACGAGCTGGCCAGGGGTGGTTCCGCACTTGAGGAACGGGTAGCGGAAATGGTCCGCATTCCAATCGGTTCCATCAAGAGCGAAATCTCCAAAGGCTTCCTTGCTAAAGCCGATACCAGATGGGCCCGGATGCGTTCCTGTAAAATCAGCAGATCCCTATGGCCAAGGTACGACAGGAACAAATCAGCCGAATTAATTAACAGAGGCCGACGTGATGCAGCCAGGCTCACCGCTGTCATCACGGGTCACTGGCCCATTGGAGAACATGCTGCCAAAATGGGCATTCCTCATAATACCTGCTGCAGAAGCTGCAACAATCCCGAGGAAAAGGAAACGATCCAACATTTCCTCTGCGATTGCCCGGCCCTAGCAAGGAGACGGTGGGAAACTCTAGGTAAACCGACGTTTACGAACGTTGACGAAATTAAAGACTGCAAGGTAAGCTCACTTCTTGCCTTTCTAAACCTCTCGAAATGGCTGTAGCGGATAAGTCATCGGGAGTGCAACAACCATTTACCTAGGTTGAATCAAGATAGTGGTTTCAAAACGGCGCATCCGCGCTAATTGGATGCCTGGCGCATCACCACTCTAACCAACCAACCAACCAGTGCCGGGCGAAAAATAACCGCCTATGCGAGAATAACCGGCCGAATTTCACAGTTTTACTAGGGTTTGGGAAAATGCTCATAAAAACCAAACAAGAAGCAATATGTACATGATTCAAAAAGCAGTATACTAAGGATGAAATAAAGAATAAATAGAATTTTCGAAATTTTGTATTGCTAATTGTTGGTTTGTCAAAAACAACAATATTTGACACAAGCGGAAAACAACGGCAATAACAAAAATGACGCTTTCAAACTGCAACCGGGACGAAATATACTGTTCACAACGACGATCGAGGAGACCAGCGATTAAGCGATGTGAAACTGGGAGAGTAAGCCGATTTTTGTGAGTTTTTTGCAATTCACGTACACAGTCTGTGTGTGCTGTCAGTGATCAGCTCTTCACTGTTTCCACTCTTATCCCGATATTAGGGATTATTGTGCAAACTAAAACTCCGCCAGTTTTCTTTCAATTATTTGCTTTTTTCTGCATCAAATACACAACATATCAACTTTTTGGTTTTATTACGTAGATATTATTGAAAAATATACCAAACAACACAAAGCTTAATGCGTTGAATACGACAGGGTCAATTGTCGCCCTTTTTATTTCGCAGTTCTTCATTTAGCGAATCTCTAACGATCAGATCAGAACAGGTATGCTTTTGGTGATAAATGCTCTAGTTCGAACGCAGGACTGTTTTTTTATGCAGCTTTTAAAACCTTAATTTAATTCAATAAAAAAAATACCAAACGGTTCTTTTGACACTTTTGGGCAATACATAATATATTTTTATAGTTAGTTCTATACAAACGTATTACGAAATTGCACAAAAAAAATACAAATAAAAATAAATATTTCTTTGGTCACAAAAAATGACTCACACCAGCAACACTGGAAATTGAAATGAACTAGAACAGCAACCCCGTTTTAGAAATTTATATGGAGGAAAAAGTACGTTCCTGATCAAGCTTGGGGCCTGGGCTGAAAAGTCTTTGGCCTGACATAGAGATGGCGCCAAAAATTAAGAATTATTGTGTTGTACATGGAAAACCATCCTTAACTTAGATTCTGTCAAAGTTTCATGACATTTGGTTGACTCGTTTTCAAGTTATTGCTTTCGAAGTGACGCTACCTCTGAATTTTTGTAAACAATGGAAAAAAGTGAATTTCGTGTTTTGATAAAACATTGCTATTTGATGGGCAAAAATACAGTGGAAACAAAAGCATGGCTTGATAAATGTTATAATACATCTGCTCCACCAAATTCAACTATCAAGTATTGGTTTGCTGAGTTTCGTCGTGACCGTACGAGCACCAGTGATGCACCGCGTTCAGGGAGGCCAAATGAGGCAGTTAATCCGGAAAACATCCAAAAAATCACGGACCTTGTGTTAAATGATCGCAAAATAAAATTGAGTGAGATAGCTAACATCATAGGCATCTCAAAGGAACGCGTTGGTCATATCATTCATGAACATTTACACATGCGGAAGCTGTGCGCGCGATGGGTGCCGCGTTTTCTGACAATTGACCAAAAAGCAAAACGTGTTCGTCTTTCAACCGATAATTTGGAGCGAATTCGTCGTAATAAGAAGGATTTTTTGAGGCGGTTTGTGACAATGGATGAAACATGGATCCATCACTACACACCTGAGTCGGCAGAGTGGTTGTTGCCTGGTGAAAGTCGTCCGAAGCGCCCAAAAACACAACAATCGGCTGGCAAGGTTTTGGCCAGTATTTTTTGGGATGCACATGGTATAATCTTGATAGACTATCTTCAACATGGAAAAACAATCAATAGACAATATTACTGTGCTTTGTTGGATCGATTGGACAACGAGATCAAGTCTAAACGACCTCATTTGGCTAAGAAAAAAATCCTGTTTCACCAAGACAATGCACCAGCTCATTCTGCTCGCGATACGACCGAAAAATTAGAGGAATTACGCTACGAAGTCGTCAAACACCCACCGTATTCACCAGATTTAGCACCCAGCGACTATTTCCTCTTTCCCAGGTTGAAAAATTGGCTCGCCGGAAAAAGATTTTACTCAAATGAGGAGATCGAGTTGGAAACAAACGCCTATTTTGAAGAGCTTCACGCGGACCACTATAAGAAAGGCATCGAAATGTTGGAAGACCGTTACACTAAATGCATTACTCTAAATGGAGATTATGTCGAAGATTAAAATCACTTTGGCACTAAAAATATCGTTTTTTCATTGTCAGGCCAAAGACTTTTCAGCCCATGTAGTACTTGTAATTTTGAAAGGGAACATGATTTTTTGCCCAACTAGACAACACCCATGCATATCAGTTGTTACTTGGGTGCTTTATATTTATATTTATAAATCACGCAAGAATTCAACGGGTGAGTGAATGAGGAATGAAAATCTGAATGAATGAATTCACAAACACTCATAACAATGGGCTATTTCATTTATTTGTATTAAACGAAAAACACAGTCGTGCGTATTATGTTCGTACGAAAAAAGGGATATAAATATGTTACATTAAAATTTAAATGCCTCAAGTACGAATTTACATACATACGTAGTAATATGCCGGATACGTTAGGGAAACTATAGATAGTTTAAGTTGCTGCAAAATTGCCCCAATAGATACTTAACAATTGTGTTAGAAGAGCTCTGGAAGGTAGGGAATACATGCATATTGTTGCGATTGCGGCAATGTGCTGAATGCTTGTCTATGCACGAACGCTTTTCCAAGCATACTTTTAGGCATGCACTTTCAAGTACGGCGAATTTGGTATAATTCGCTTGGTGTTATTCCGATATGGCAAGGATGGTTCGCGAACTGTGCGAGAATGGTCGAGCGTGTTCCAATTGGAAGTTGCAAGAAACTTCGGCGCGATAAGAAAACTGGTATATAAGCAGCGGTGCGCGGCGCAACGAGTCGAGTCTGTGTTGAGCAAGCAAAGGGGAAACATGCAATAGTAGTAAAGTAGTAACAAGTGTAAAATTGTAAATAAAGTGATTGTTGATTTTTGTCTGCGTTTGCGCTGAATAACTGAAGTAGTTTTATTTTCAAGCACAATCCAGTATACGAACTTAGAAACGTCATTTTCGTAACATTTGGTGTCAGAAGTGGGATTGTGCTACTGAAAGTAAACAAAAAGAAATAGTATAATTATAAAAACACAGACATGATCAAACTCGAGCTGCTGAAGGTGGACCAGCTGAAGAAGGAGCTGGCTGCCTGGAATTTGCCGACTGCTGGCGGAAAGGTGGAGTTGCAGCTGCGCTTGCAAGAGGCGTGTGAATCACGAGGCATCGATTGGGCTGCACACGAGTTCGGGACGAAGGAGCAAGAGGCGTCGGCCAAGGTGGAGGAATCGCCTGCTGGTGCTGCGTCACTGCAAAGTACGGCTGAAGCGGCTGCGCCACCACAAGCCATGGACATGAGCCAGCTTATGGTTGCAATGAAAGGCATGTTCGAGACTTCCAACCGTGAAAATCGCGAAATGTCAGCGCAAATGGCGGCGCAAATGGAAGCAAAACTGGAAACTACAAATCAGGAAATTTCGGCCAAAGTCGAAACTGCGAACCGAGAAATGGCAGCGAAAATGGAAACCACGAATCAGGAACTTTCGGCGCAAATGGCGGCAAAACTGGAAACTACAAATCAGGAAATTTCGGCCAAAGTCGAAACTGCGAATCGCGAAATGTCGGCGCAAATGGCAGAGCGAATGGAATCCAAACTCCAGGAAAATGCGGAAAAATTTGAAAATGCAAATCGAGAGTTGTCCAGCAAGCTTCAGGAAAATTCTGCGCGCTTGGAGCAGAAAGTGGAAGAATTTTCAGACAGGATT
This sequence comes from Melieria crassipennis, assembly GCA_963668005.1. Lineage (NCBI taxonomy): Eukaryota > Metazoa > Arthropoda > Insecta > Diptera > Ulidiidae > Melieria > Melieria crassipennis. Next base: position 29,033,222 of record OY764963.1, on the reverse strand, counting down.
AATGTGAAAGTCGAGAACCTGGAGACGCGAGTAGAACATTTAGACAAGCGAGTTGACAATCTGGAGGATTCAGTGAACAGAAAGATAGACGAACGGCTTAGAGAGGTGCAGCCACGGGAATGTTTGCCGCCGGTTCCGGAAAGTTTTGCCACCCGGACAGAAGTACCTACTTATGATGGTGCTGCGCCGTTCGATACATTCAAGCTGCAATTCGACATGGCTGCTTTAGAAAATCAGTGGACCGATATCAGGAAAGGTCGCAGATTGGCACTGGCGTTAAAAGGTCCTGCGGCTGAGGTAATTAAATCGGTTCCAGAATGTGAAAGAAGTGATTACGAGGCCATCATGAGAGCGTTGGCAGCTAAGTACAGCAACGAGCACAACCATACGCTGTACTACTGTGAGCTGAAGAACCGCAGGCAAAGAGCCAACGAGGCGCTGCAGACATATGCAGCAGACATTGAGCGGCTCGTACAGTTGTGCTACCCGAAATTCGGCGCTGATGATCTCGAGAGGATGAAGATTGAGTCGTTTATTGAAGGACTTCATGATCCGGAGACACGTCGCAGTGCGTTGATGATGGGCAAGCCGACATTTAAGGAGACGGTGACCAGCGCGATGACATATGAGGCGACATGGGTTGGAGGCACTCGGTATGCACCTGCAAGGATACGTCAAATCCAGCCCGACAGCGACATTCCGATCCAGGCCATAAGCTCTGAGACACAGGTCAGACCACGGTTGGCTTTCTCTAAGATTGTTTGCTGGACATGCGGCAAGCAGGGTCACATATCACGAGACTGTCGTCAACGAAAGAGGCGTTCCCGTTCTCGATCGCAATCGCCTGAAGCGAGGAACACTGACAATCGCGGCTCAGCCAACAAGCGCAGGGCTGAGGACGAGGAGTCGTTAAACTAAAACGGGTCAGCCCAAAGGGGCGTGAGCTGATCCCCACAACCTGCTGCCCCACCGTCCTTGTCTCGCAGTTGAAACGACAACCCAGCAGCTTGACGATTGAAGGAGAGATAGATGGAAAGATGTTCGTGTTGACACTGGATACTGGAGCGTCATATTCGATCATGAAAAGAAAGCTTCTGAAGAACTGGGAACCACTGCATGGCATACAGCTGAGGACTGCGACTGGCGAGCGTGCGCCGGTAAAAGGGAAAGTAACAAAAACAATTGCTATCGGCACCAGCAGCCTGGAACATGAGTTCATCGTCGCGGATATAATGGACGACGTGATTATCGGCGTGGATTTCATGATTAGGCACGGTTTTACGCTGGACCTGAAAGAAAATGTGCTGAGGTATGCCAACGTTGAATTCCCTCTGCACACCGGCTATGAGCGGAGCGTGGCGGTAAGGAAAGTCGTCTCGTGTCAACACCAGAAGATACCAGCGAATTCCGAGGCGATTGTGTGGGCAAAGGTGGACGAGGACGATGGGACAAGTCGACTGTGGGTTGTAGAAGCGCCAAAACAAGGATACGACAACATAATTATCGGACGTACATTAGTGGAACCCAAAAATGGCAAAATACCAGTCAGGATACTCAACCCACTGAACACACCCAAATTTGTCGGAAAAGATGCGGTCATTGGCGAGTGTAGAGAGGCTGAAGCAGTTGTCAATTGCGAAAGCAGTCCACCCGGAGGAAGTAGGAAACGCGGTTCTAACATGGACGCCATACCGCAGGAGAACCAGTGGAGCAGCGAATTGACAGCCGAACAGAAACAGAAGGCGCGGTCACTCCTACAGCACTATGGGTCAATATTTGCAGCAGAAGCTGGCGGAAGAACAGCCATAGTGAAGCACAACATCGACACCGGAAGTGCGAAACCGATCCGCCAACAGCCAAGACGAGTTCCTCTGGCCAAGAGGGAAGAGGTCACCACTTTGATAGAAAACATGGGTAAAGAAAAGGTCATAGAGCCTTCGTCAGGCCCTTGGTGTTCGCCGGTCGTGCTAGTCAAGAAGAAGGATGGCAGTACCCGATTTTGTGTAGACTATCGAAAGCTCAATGACGTGACCAAGAAGGACAGCTATCCACTACCTCGAATCGATGACACCCTGGACACACTGTCAGGCACACAGTGGTTTTCCACACTCGACTTACGCAGCGGGTATTGGCAGGTGGAGCTTGCAGACAAGGACAAGGAGAAAACGGCTTTTAGTGTTGGCGACGGTTTGTGGCAGTTCACCGTCATGCCGTTTGGACTCTGCAACGCACCAGCAACATTCGAGCGGCTAATGGAACGTGTGCTAAAAGGGCTGCATTGGCGGACGTGTCTGGTATACCTCGACGACATAATCGTGATGGGCAAGAGCTTCGACGACCACCTGGAAAAGCTGAGGGAGGTATTTGGGCGAATACAAAACGCCGGCCTTAAACTAAACCCAAAGAAGTGCTCGCTGTTTCAAAAGGAGGTCAAGTATCTGGGTCACACGGTTTCCGCCCGCGGAGTACAAACGGATGAAGGCAAAATCACAGCGGTGAAAGAGTGGCCCCGGCCACGCAATCTACACGAACTCCGCAGTTTCCTAGGCCTGTGCACTTACTACCGAAGATTCGTTCCTGGATTTGCGAACATAGCTGGCAGCTTGCACAAACTGACGAAAAAGAATCAAGCCTTCGCGTGGGGCGAAGAGCAGGAGCAGGCTTTTGCACGATTGAAGGAAAAACTGTGCACTGCTCCAATTCTGGCCTTCCCCGTGCCTGGAGAGATGTTTGTGCTGGATACAGATGCAAGTGGGCATAGTATTGGCGGTGTGCTGTCACAGATAATAGATGGCCAAGAACAAGTGATAGCATACTACAGCAAAATTTTGTCGAAACCTGAACGCAACTACTGTGTGACACGAAGGGAGTTGCTGGCAGTATTGGAATGCGTGAAACACTTCCACAAATACCTGTATGGGCAGAAATTTCGCCTACGCACAGATCATGCTGCATTGAAATGGCTACTGAACTTTAGAGATCCGGAAGGCCAATTGGCGCGATGGATCGAGCGGTTGCAGAGCTACGACTACACGGTAGAGCATCGCAAGGGTAGCAGCCATGGAAATGCCGATGCCTTGTCACGCCGTCCGTGCAAGGCCGAATGCAGGCATTGTTCACGAGCCGAAAGCAAAGAGCAGATAGTGGACGTCCGATTGGTAAGCGTTATGCCAGAGGAAGAGTGGTCGGCGGAGAGGATACAAAGGGACCAGCGCGAGGATACGGATATTGCAAAAATCATTGAAGGCAAGGAGCTGGGCGCACGTCCAGACTGGCAGCAGATGGCCGGTGAGAGCCCGATCGCGAAGGCTTACTGGGCACAGTGGCAAAGCCTGCGGCTGTCTGATGGCTGCCTATACCGCGAGTGGGAGAGCGAGGATGGCCGGACCAGCAATTCTCTAATTGTAGTCCCGAAATGCAGGATCAACGAGGTGATCGAAGCATACCACAACGACTCCAGCGGAGGGCACCTAGGCATCACAAAAACTGTCGCCAAAATTAAAAGACGATTCTACTGGGTAGGATGCCAGGAGTCTGTAGCCGATTGGATTAAAAGCTGTGAACGATGTTCGGCTGCGAAAGGGCCGACAAGAAGATCTCGGGGCCGCATGCAGCAGTACAACGTGGGAGCGCCCTTTGAGCGAATTGCCATGGACGTCGCCGGGCCATTCCCACTTAGCACTCAAGGCAACAAATATGTGCTGGTGGTAATGGACTATTTTAGCAAATGGCCCGAAGTGTATGCTATTCCTAACCAGGAGGCCACCACGGTCGCGGAAATGCTGGTAAACAACTGGGTGGCCAGATTTGGCGTTCCGCTGGAGTTGCACTCGGATCAAGGCCGAAATTTCGAGTCTGTGGTATTCAAGGAAGTGTGTAAGCTACTAGGAATAAGGAAAACCCGCACCTGTCCATTGCATCCCCAGTCCGACGGCATGGTAGAACGATTCAATCGGACGCTGGAAGAATATCTGCGGAAAGTAGTAGGCAGAAATCAAAAGGATTGGGACACGCATATTCCGCTGTTCTTGATGGCGTATAGGTCAGCCCCGCGCGATACGACATCACTCACTCCAGCCCGAGCAGTGTTCGGCACGGAGCTGAGGTTGCCTGCTGACTTGAAGTTCGGAGTGGTCAGCACGACGGAAGGCGCTAAGACTGATTACGCAGTCAATAAGCGGTCGGAGTTGGAAGAAATCCACCAATTTATAAGGAACCGTATCCAACTGGTCAGCGATAAGATGAAAGCCAGATATGATTTACGGGCTAATACAGCGGGGTTCCAAGAAGGCGATCTGGTAATGCTTTACAACCCGCAGCGGAGGAAAGGGTTGTCTCCAAAACTTCAAACGTCATGGGAAGGACCGTACAAGGTCGTGACCAGGATTAATGACGTGGTGTACAGGGTTCAACGCTGCTGCAACAGAAACGCCAGGTTGAAAGTAGTCCATTTGGAGCGCCTGGCGTCTTACTCCGGCGGAGCCTCGGCACTTGTTCGGGACGAACAAGTCTAAGTGGTGGGCAGTGTTGCGATTGCGGCAATGTGCTGAATGCTTGCCTATGCACGAACGCTTTTCCAAGCATACTTTTAGGCATGCACTTTCAAGTACGGCGAATTTGGTATAATTCGCTTGGTGTTATTCCGATATGGCAAGGATGGTTCGCGAACTGTGCGAGAATGGTCGAGCGTGTTCCAATTGGAAGTTGCAAGAAACTTCGGCGCGATAAGAAAACTGGTATATAAGCAGCGGTGCGCGGCGCAACGAGTCGAGTCTGTGTTGAGCAAGCAAAGGGGAAACATGCAATAGTAGTAAAGTAGTAACAAGTGTAAAATTGTAAATAAAGTGATTGTTGATTTTTGTCTGCGTTTGCGCTGAATAACTGAAGTAGTTTTATTTTCAAGCACAATCCAGTATACGAACTTAGAAACGTCATTTTCGTAACAATATTACAACTTGCTTAAAAGTGTGACTGTAGCCAGTGATAATTTAAGCCTTTGATGATTTTTTTTTTGGCACAACGCAGTCCCAGCAGCAAAGAGTGTAGTATGTTCTTATATATAGTATATTGTTTTATCTTCTTGAAATATGTTAAAGTATTCTCAAGCCTTGATCTAAGCAAGCCAGGGATAGTATTTACATCGTGTCAAAATTGTTTGATGCTAGCAATATCCAAAGCTGTTTGTTTAGATTTTTTTTTTTAAAGCTGCGATCAGTTCATTGAGTGCGTTCCCCAATGCATTCCGTATGGTTCTTAATAGCTCTTCTCAACACTTACCTATAACTAGGTATCGAATTTATATGCACACCAAATATGCACGAAATATGCAAAATATATGCAAAACATATGCACTCCATCCATGTCGAACCGCTGAAGCTACAAACATGAAATTTGCAGTGTAGGTATATCTTCAAAAATGAACTTTCGTTCAAAAAGGATTTTTTTGAAATTCGGGGTCTAAAAGGGCAAAACATGGGTTAAGGTGTTGTATGAAGAAACGCATTTTAATGAGCCTATTGATTTGAAATTTTGTGAAAACACTTCAAATAAGAAATAATTCGAGACGTATTTTTCAATTTTTCGAAAATCAAAACTTAACGGGTCAACCAAGGATTAAGGTTCATATACGGAAAGACTACGACAAAAACATGAACCGATAGGCCTATTGACTTAAAAATTTGTGAAAACATTAAAAATAAAAAATAATTAAACACAAATTTTTTACTTTTGTGAAAATCGAAATTTAACGAGGTAAACCAAGGGTTAAATGTTTGTATGGAAAAACCAAATTTGTTGGCCTGTTTGACTTCAAATTTGGTAAAAGTCCTTCAAATGCGTAATAATCAAGCACGTGTTTCTCAGTTTTTTTTAAATCGAAATCAAACAGTGTAAACAACGGGTTAAAAGTTTGTATGCATAAGCATGATTTAATGGTTTTTTTTCTTCAAACTTGGTTAAAGTGAAATGTGTTTTTTATTTTTTCGAAAATCGAAATCTGACGGGGTCAACGATGGGTTAAGAGTTTGTATAGGGAAACATGATTTAAGCGGTAAAATTACTTTAAATATGGCGAAAGCCCTTTAAATAAGATATAATTAGACAAGGATTTTCTCGTACGAATCTGACTGGGTCAACGAAGGATTAACACTATGACGTCCGGTGACACCACAGTGGCGTCGCGTCGTCAGCAAACTAGCGGCCCACAGCCGATGACAAATAAACAAATTTTGTATTTAGTTACGTATGTATATGTATCGGGTGTTTTTTTTAGAGGTATAGAACTTCGAATTGAAATAAAACACAAGAAAATCGTTTTAATGTCCATCAATTTGGCTTTATTGGAAGGATAATTTTATGCCATTAATGTTTAAATATGATTTCGGGCATGTGGCCGCCGCGGCCGGCTCGAATAAAGCCAATTCTACAGGTCCAATTTTCAACCACTTTTTCGAGCATTTGGGGCCGTATGTCGGCAATAACGCCACGAATGTTGGCTTCCAAGTCCCCTAACGTTTCTGGTTTGTTGGCGTAGACGAGCGACTTCACATATCCCCAAAAAAAATAATCCAATGGTGTCAAATCACACGATCTTGGTGGCCAATTGACAGGTCCATTCCGCGAAATTATGCGCTCATCGAATGTTTCCTTTAATAAATCGATTGTGACGTGCGCTGTGTGGCATGTAGCGCCGCACAGTGGCTCAATTTGTCATTTCAGGTTGCAAAATTAATAACTCTTGAACGAATAGAGATAATTGGAAAATTTTTTTTGCAGTTGATTAGAAATTCATCAGGCTATTGTATTCTCAAAATTAAACTCAATCGAAGTACAGGGTGCTACGTAATACTTTGTCAAAGTTCGGCTTACTGTAAATAAGAATAATGCGAGCAACAATGATAAGTTTTAGTTGCAAAATTAATGAAAATGCATTAAAAAAGATGAAATGTAATAAGAAATTTAAGAAATCAGCTGAAAGAGTCAAATTTAAAGATACAAATTAATAAATTTCGCTTTCAAAATTAGAACCAGAATTCGAAAAATTTACATAAAAAGTCAATTTTTCTTTGGACAAAAACAGTGCTAAAGTTTTATTATGACTATATTTGATGGGTAGCACATTGGGTGGGGTGGGAATACTGTTTTTTATTCTTTTAACACGACCCGGGCTTGCTGGTAAAACTGCTTCCACTATAACGCCTTTCATTTTCTCCTGATCCTTATTTTATTTTATGATAAAAGCTTCTGACAGGTGGGTGGTAGTTATTGTTTCCGTTGCCTCCATAAGCTTCCTTTTTTATTAAATTACGCACAGTCCTGAATTGACTTTTTCGGCCTTCCTTTTGCCGCCTTTTATGTCGATGGTTGGTCATCGCTTATGCTACATGCATCGAAGTAAATTGTTTTTTTCAACCACTCCTCATTATTCTGGACAAAATTGAATTTGGTACGGTTTGCCGCAATCCATTTCAACTTGATAGTGCGATAAGTCCTGGATATCTTCTCTTTAGTCGTAGATATGTTGGCTGCAGGCAACTTCCTTCGACGTAACCAATTTCTTTTGTAGTAGGTAAATATTTCAAACATTCATTTGGCAGCCGCCGTGGCTCAGTTGGTTAGTGCGTTGGACCGCGAGTCGAAGGCAGTGACCCAGGTTCAAATACTGCCTGTAATAACAACTAAAAAAAATAACGGGAAAACTCGTTTTCTCTTTCGGTGGCTGTCCTCTCAGCTGGAAATGGCAAACCTCTGAGAGTAAAAATTGCTTATGAAAAAGCTCCCAACCTGCCGTTCGGAACCGGCATAAAACTGTAGGTCCCTTCCACCCGCGTGCAAATTCACACGCACAACACGGGTGTTTGCGGGAAGCTAGGCCTTAGTCTCGCGTAAGCGGGCTGTCGTGCCAGTCAATTATTATTATTATATTAAATATTTCAAACAGCTTCGAATTTTTCAAAAACATCTTTGTGCTTCTTCTTAGGTTTAGTTGCAGCGGCGGAGTTGAAGTGATGTCTAGTTCAAATTAAATTCGAAACTAACTTCACTTCACTCCAAACTCCTTTATTTATAAGTACGATTCGCATATGCATTCAAATAGCAGTTACTAAGCTTCTAGTACTGGCAGGTACCTAAACAGTTGTTAGGTTTTCCCGCGTTGTGGGATTTTTGAACAGCCCAGACACATAAGTGAGTTTTAGACAGTGCACATAGATACTTATAAGTCTGCTTTTTGTTTTTCAATAACTAATTGTTTCATTCGCGCGGTTCAACTCAAAGACTAATGGCGACTGACTGAGTTTTGCTCAAATTAAAAAAAAAATTTATGCCAGACACAATATTAAATAGTATGCTAGTATTTTATTAAAAACAAAAACATTACATCAAAAGATACATGATAGCTGATTGCCGGAAATGAAAGCCAACTTGTTTTTCGTACGTGCGAACTGCGCATCCAGCAAAAGTACTCTTTACTTCGAGCTTACAGCAATATACGCCAAAAAAAGGTCGACTTAATATGGAGTTCCAAGCTTGTATCACATCTTAAATTAAGCCAAAATCCAAATTTGCATGCCCTGGCAACGATTATAATCGCGTGTAAGTGATTCACTATCCAAATCTTGACGAACTTGTTCGAACGCACGCACCCGAAAGCACAAAATTGCGCGAGGTGGCCACAGAAAAATCGCTGTAAAATCCAGTCGGGCAAAATCGGGCACCCGATCTCTTCAGGGCAGTACTCACAGAAGACTAGTGAACAATTTTCCCAAAGACGGAACCGTGGCAAGTATGGCCTTTTTTTTAAAGTCTATCGAAAGTTCAAAAAGAGTGATAAAAACAATGCGTCAAGTGAGTGCCTATGAAAAGACAACAACAACAACCAACTTTTTTTTTCTATATTCAATTATTTACTACAAATGCCTTCTTTTACGATGGTGGTGCAAAAATTTTCAATTAATTTGCTCTTTTCTGTATTTTAAAACTTCAGCTTTGCCGAAAAAGTGCAAATTGCTGATATTATTTCACACTCTAAAAATTGCTCAACTTTGACGGGCTCTACAAGCAAAACTATTTGTCCAATTTAGTTAAGGTTTTCAGATTTCTTAGGTCCAAGCATTTATCTATCGGACAAGTATAACAGTTTCCCCCAAATCGAACATGACAAAATCTACTTTTGCAACCTACGTCGGCAGAATCAGCCACTGTGCGCCGTCTTGTTGGAACCACAACTCATCCACATTCATGCCATCCAATTCGGGAACAAAATAGTCGGTTATCATGGCTCTATACCGGTCTCCATTAACGGTAACTGACTCCTCTTCTGACTGGGTCCTCTTCAACATTTTGCTCTACAGCGGCAATTGTTTCTTCGGTGCGCACTGTTCGACGTCTCTGCGGATGCGTATTATCACATAGAGTAAACGTAGTGCGAAAACGACCCATGGTTAACAGAATTAATTGCTCTGATGGACGATTATGTCGACCATAAAATGGACGGAGCTTGCGGTAAACTTCGCGAACTGAACCATTATTTTCGAAATAAATTTGCACGATTTGCAAGCGTTGTTCTTTTGTCAACCTGTTCATGATGGAATGGCAAACCAAACTGAACATAAATGACATTAGAGTTGCCAGATTTGACCACAAAATGCCAGTTTTATCTCTATTCGAAAAACAAACCTCTAAAAAAAACACCCTATATATTCGAAATTTCATGAAACTAGGGAAACAAGGTTGAGAACTTATGAGAACTAACGATGAGATTAGTAAAACTTAACAATTCAGAATCCCCCGATAATGTCAAAAACGGCCGGCAACAAGCCAAGTAATCCGGATTAGCGCTGCCGGCGCCAAGCGAAAAAATATTTACAAGTCGTGCGGACGGCAAAGTGTTAAGAGAAACTTGATTCATTGAGCCCATTGACTTAAAATTTGCGTGCAAAGCCGCGGGGCCCTGCTAGTTGTGGAATGAAAATTTTTTTAATAAAAGTATGAAATTCTTCCGTGCAGAGCCGGGGATAACTGGTAGTATTTCTTATATTCCATGAATTTAGTGAAATTGGTTAAAAAATCATTGTGTTTTAAATAGAATTCATTTCTTAACTTGAAGTCCACCAAACAAAACCTTAACTCAAATAATAACAAAACTTAAAATAAAATGTAAAAAATTAACTACTTATTACAGTAAATAACTAAAATTGTTTTCAAGTTTTCTAGAGTCAGCATATGTCATGCCTATGCCGTACACCAGCTCTTGGAGTACGAAAACGTTCATTATTCTTGTATACTTAGCATTGCTGACCCCTAAAAATAGCTTAGTGAGCCAAACTACAACAATAATGATCGTAAGAACATCATTCTCGGAATAAAAAAAGTCTGGGCTTGTCCAAATTGAACCCCCTCCCCTCCCAACCCCTTTACACACAGGATCACATCAACTTCACTCTTGCTCGTTTTCATAGAAGAACATAAGTCTATACGAATATGTTTATGTACATACTTACGCCAAATACGGCAAAAAATGAAAAAAAACATGCAAAATTATGCCAAAATATTCAACACATAACATATATAAAAAGTATGCAAAATATGCAAACATATGCAAAATATGCAAAAAATATGCAAAATATGCAAAAAATATGCAAAATATGCAAAAAATATGCAAACATATGCAAATATGCAGTGCATATGTTAGCTCATTCTTAATATTTTTCAATAAAAATAGTTTCTGTCTTGGTCCCATTCAAATCCGAAGCTCCAAAAAAATATGCACTTGCATATAATTCCGATCCCTACTTATAACTATCCAATAAGTATTTCCAACCATTTATAGATATAAATATTAGATCTTATAATGGCCGAAGAAATACGTTCAGTACGGAGTTTGTGTGTAGTTCGAATGAGTTAAAAATGCTTTAACTACTAATCTTAAATTTGACAAGGCATGCAAATTGAAATCGAAAACCTTTTCCACCTGTGCTTTAGAATCGCTAAGTGGTTCACGGAGTATAATTGCTGGTTGTGGACTCTATTTGAAAATGCTTGTCAATTAAAATCAATCAAAAACTATGTAATAAATAAAAAAATGCTATAGAATGTATTCCTGAAATAACTTTATAACAGACAAGATGTCATAATAGTTGTTTTTTTGTATGTATGTGATTGCTTAGCGAGCGTGTGCTTCGTTATTTGTAGTCCATTTAAAATCGTTGATTTGAACGGAATATTGAATTAAGCGACTCCGCTGGTTAGTCGGCTAAATGTCAATCCGGGCAACACGGAACACTCTCCATAATGAGGGTGTCAAAATTCAGCATACTGAAACTCATTGAACGGCAGTTAACCATTTCAAAGAATAGGTTTCGGAATAGGTTTAGGATCCGAAACTAAATTGTAGGTCAATATGGATCACATCATAGAGTTAAAAAAGCTTGATTCTTTGAAAGAAATTAAATAAAATGAAAAATACACCAGCATTAATCCAACGGACGGTTTAAGAGGTTTGGCCACAAGATCTACTCAGATTTCTATGGATGTCGGATAGATTTAAAGCGCATTAACAGGGAACATCAAATTGAAGTACAACAGAGTGCTGGGCTTGCTAGGCTGTTCCGACAAAGAAAAATATTTAAATATATAAAGCGGACGCAATAGTCTAGCCCTGCGAAAGCATTTCACGTTTTAATCCAAAAAATCAATTAATCAATTAATTCTATGTAAAGTGCAGCTGGACTGTGAAAACATACAGAATGTATTCTCCGCAGAAGAAGGAAATTTTTAAAGACCCCAATGAACCCGTGTCCGACGGCATGCCGGATTCTTATCGAAGGCATTGGCTAAAACAGTTGCCTTTTCGACATAAAAGTACTTAGTATGTTGGTTGGTTGGTTGTAGTGGCTGCCTCTGTATGAGACACACTTATATGAGAAGGTCCATAACAAAACGCAATAATTCCACCATAACAATTTTTTGGATATACGAATAAATGTAATTAAAGTCAGTAGGATATATATGTATATTCTTTTAGATAGTTGCTGTGGAATAATTGTTTTCTAGGAACAATACACATCATAAAGAAGTTAATTTATTTGGCAATAACTTTTTTAGTTATTTAGAAAACAAATTTGGAAATGTTGCGTTTTGGTCCGATACATAGTATTTATTTCATTTTGCTATGAACCCTATGGAGATGTTACGTTTTGATATGAACTAGGTTTGGAATTGTGGCGTTTTGCTGTGAATAACATAGAAATAAAATCTTTTTGATATGAATTGCATAAGTTTCATTATATTACGCAAGTACATTCAAGTATTACAAAAGTATATAAGTATAATAATAATAATTGACTGGCACGACAGCCCGCTTACGCGAGACTAAGGCCTAGTTTCCCGCAACCACCCGTGTTGTGCGTGTGAATTTGTACGCGGGTTGAAGGGACCTACAGTTTTATGCCGGTTCCGAACGGCATGTTGGGAGATTTTTCATAAGCAATTTTTACTCTCAGAGGTTTGCCATTTCCAGCTGAGAGGACAGCCACCGAAAGGGAAAACGAGTTTTCCCGTTATTTTTTTTAGGTGTTATTACAGGCAGTATTTGAACCTGCTGCCTTCGACTCGCGGTCCAACGCACTAACCAACTGAGCCACGGCGGCTGCCGTATAAGTATTCAAGTATTAAAAAAAATCAACATTGTGTTATACTCTCATTCCAGTGTCCTCCTCCAAACAGTCACATAAGGTTACATCATCGGTTTCATTGCAACTATTTCATTGTTCGTCTAACAATATCTTTGTATAATATTCTAACCCGGAAATGTTTGACCACTGTTGGCCATAATGTTTTTCCAATAGTTTAACAACATCTTTCTTCTTTTCTGAATTAATTGCAACACCAAGAGGAATTCCATCAAGCAAACGAAGGGGTATTTTGCCTCTTTTAAGATAGCTGGTAAATTTTTCTTTGCCTTCAACTTTGTAAGCTTTGACTACACATTGCTTGTGCTGTTTTGTGGAGAGTTTAAAGTAAATTCTTTTCATACTCTGTATGCCGTTTATAGGAGGGTAATATTCTGCCAACATTTTTAAATCCTTAAGGGTCCAATCTTTTCCTAAAATAGTAACTTGCCTGTTCACAGAATAAACTTTGTGATTTCTTTAAAGAAATTATAATATTTTTTCGCAAATCATTTTCAACACGCACAAAAACTCGATACAATTCTCACCGTTTTATAGTTATTGTAGAGTTACCATAATAATAAATTTAAATTTTATTAAAATTAATTTATATCATTGACTTTTCACTAAGATCTCGAAGTTATTTATTGCATAGATATGGAAATGTTGCAATTTGGTCTGAACCATAATTTTTGGTTTTGAATAAGTGAAATTATTGACCTTTGGTATGTTTTATAACAATTGTTACATAGATTTTAACATGTAGAACTGGATTCAGTCAAAAAAACGAAAAACTTAAAAAGTGGAATTATTGTTTTTGTTTGTTTGTTTATGGACCTCCTCATATGTACTTGCCATAACTTCTACCGACTATTTAATACCCTTTTTGTATTTTCAAGCTCTACATGGACGTATTCAATATAAATTTCTGAGTGTGGTCAAGCATTTATCTGAAGACTTTAAAAAAAAGACTCCTGTCGTTTTTGTCTTCCCAATAAATCAAGCGTGTTTCAGTTACAGACTTTAGCTATAGGCTAAACAGATAAAAACTTGCTTTACAAATGTTTGTTCTAAGAAAAATTAAAACGGCGAATAAAAGCTATGTCAATAAGTTAATAATGAAATTTAAAATTTGATAGAGAATAGAATAGAATTGGTAAGGGGTATATTGCACTGAGACCAGGATTGATCTATTGTGCCCCCTACAGTTTTTAGAGTACATCCCCTAGACCTACCGCCCTAATGAAACTTAGTAACTCGCGGGGGTCTAGGTGCTTGACGTCCTCTTCTGCAAGCCAAAACCGGCCCAGGTAACGTAACCTGCTGCGACAAGCCGCATTACAGTGCAATATAATGTGTTCGGGAGTCTCCTCTGCTGTTTCGCAGAGTCTACAGACGCTTACCTGTTCTATCCCGATTGTATGCATGTGTTTCCTCAATCTGCAGTGCCCAGTTAGAAGACCTGTGACCTGTCTAAGCTGGTTCTTCCTTAGTTTGAGGCATTCTTCACTCCATTTGGGGTTATAATCTTTAATGAAGATTTTCGATTGCCTGAGACCGGAGGCGCTAGCCCAGTATTCTGTTTTCCTGGTCCTTTCCTCAAGTCTCAGTGACTCTGTTATGGCGCTTTTGCCCAGCCCAATGAAGGGTTCAGGACCCAGGGGGGGCGTGGCTGCCGCGGTTCTAGCGAGGCTGTCCGCTTCCTCATTTCCTTCGATACCTCTGTGTCCTGGAACCCAGAGGATCTTCACCTGGTTACATCTGCCCAGTGCATTCAATGCCTCAATGCATTCCAGCACTAACCCTGAGGTTATCTCATATGAGATTAGTGCTTTGATGGCTGCTTGGCTGTCGGAGCAGATGACGATGTCCTGCCCCCTGTACTCACGTTCGAGATTAAATTGCACACAGAGCCTGATAGCATACAGTTCCGCCTGGAATATGCTGGGTGTTTTCCCCATGGGCTCGTAGTGCTTGAGGCGAGGATTTGATAAATCAGGTTGCTAAAAAAATGCGAGCAAAACAAGCTTACCAATTTCAACTTCAAAAGCAGAGAAAAATGAACGACATATCAAGAAAAAATTATCACAGTTCATCTATTGCGATACCATCTGTTAGCTCTACCTTCACTCACTTCCTCTGCATATACCCGGCATTAGCTGAAAGTAATGTAGAAAGATGAGCAAACAGAGAAGTGCCTGTAAAACACCTGTTTTATTAAGGCAATGTAACGCTTATCGCACATGTGAACGGATGTTTATGCTAATCATTCGAAGATAACGCAAAATGCGCAAAAATGAAAGAAATATATTAAATTGCAGCACCAGAGCTGGGCAGCTGAGTTGAATGAATTAAATCAATGCCTAAAGGGATATTAGTTAGCTGAATCTTTGATATAATAATTTTGCTATTATAAGTTCTAACTAGAAACTCCGAAATTGTGAAATTTGTCAGCAATTTTTCTTTAGTAGATACATATATTTTTTTTAGACAACTGGCAGAATACTAATGTGCTTTCTAAATTTTAAAAGTATTGCATGCGTAATGTGCTATTTTCGGAGCGCACGCTAAACAATTTTTAGATTGCAAGAACCATGAGCCTTTATCCTTCCTATTTTCAGCAATATTTCAGCAGCAAATTGGTGTTAACCTGATATGTGTTTGTGTTAATATGTTTAGCTTTGTTGCTTATGCACTTCTCGCTATTCTATTTGTACTTCCTCGCACATTTCCACAACGCTCGATTAAAAAAGAGTCGCGATTGCGTTTGTAATACAATAGCAGACACATTGAAATCCACCCTTTTAATTTATTTAAAGTTTAATTTATTTTTGCGATCAAAACAAACTGTCTAATAAAAGGCAATAAAACTGCGTATGCCAACATGTATACCTTAAACATTTTTGGGCGAAGAAAACAAAGTGTAGAGCGGCACAGTCACAGCCAATCAGGAACTCATAGTTAGATTTTACCATAGAATTCAATTGCACTTATTTCCAATTAAAGCTGATCGACTGAAAACAATAAAAACCAAATTGTTTAAGTGCCATCCCATAATGCCGAGCTTGAGTTTTTCGTTTTCTTTTTTGCAATCGGTTTTTAACTTTATAAATGGTAAGAAGACCGAAAAACTAAACAATTTGACTTTCAATATTGTGAGATGATGAATGAAAATAGTGACCTTAACCAGGTTTTCAAATATTTTCAAAAGGTAGAATAGTAAACGACATCACAAGTTGTTTCTAAAAATTGATGGTTCTCTTGAGAAATACAGTCAATTATCATTAGCATTAAAATTAGCACCGTGGAAGGAGCACTTTTAGTGTGAAAAAATTTAACTTTGAGGTAATACTATAATAAAAATCAATGTAAAAATTAACTCCAATAAGAGGGGAATTGTGGTAATGATTTATGTGCCTACGAATACCATCAGAGGAGTAATTAATTATTTCAAATCAACAGAAGAAGTGACAAATAGTATTAAGTGTGAATAACCATAAAACCTTTACTAAATCAATTTTATCGATCACTTCTCTGAATGTCAATGTTAAAATATTACGGTTCCCTAGTTGACACTATTTAAACAACTGTTCTATTGATTGAAAACCAGGTATCGAAATTTTGTGATTTCCTAAATCATAAGAGGCTCATAACTAATAATGGAAAATGTCTCTAAACAACTATTCAATTTCGGCCGCTCTATCAGCCAAGTAAATTACAATATTAAAATATATTGAATAAATACTAAAAATAACATGTTTTCCAACAGTGGCCCTCTTAGCAGAAAGTTGTAAGCATCTGAGCGACTGAATTAATCTTTTTATGATTACAGCAGACCAACAATAATTAGTTTGTTTATATATAATGAACAAAAATTGCCTGTGCTATCAAAAATAGAAAATTATTGAATTGTAAGACAACTTAAGAAATGCATATGCACAAAGTTGTTTAAACATTTATCTGCCAGAAGTGTTAGTAATGATCTGTAAAACTACGTAATGCTTCGAACTTGTGAATTAGTTCGTTGCAGCTGTGCGAAGTTTTTCGAAAGTGGTTGTACATATAATAAAATTCAAGTTCCCCTTTTAGAAATCTACATGGCACATGAAATGGCAGAACCACTAGAAAATCAGGCTTATCTATTATAATAGATAATTATCGAAGGTAGATTTTATTACCTCAACCCAAAATGTGCCCGCGTTTACTGAAAATTCCAATTATACCCAAGTAATTATTTGGTCGTAGAAGTGCTTTCCTTATCTCAGAGTACATATACGAAATCTTAAGTTCATGTTCGACATTTTCCAATTGCATATCTAACACATATTTCATGTATATTTGGTACACAAAATTCAATTACAAACAATATTTGTCACTTTACTGCAGCACATGTACTTATAGCATTTAGCATGTAGCTTATTTGCATTTCACTCACGCACCACACAAAACTTCATTCAAATAATTGTTTACTGACCAATTTGTTGTGTTCAGATAACTACTATAGTTCCATGCCAAGCATTTCTGCTTTTAGATAAAGTAGGTATTAACCTTTCATGGGGTAGTTCAGCTTTTGTAGCTAAAATTAGCACCGAAAGGAGTCAAGTAGGCGCTAAGTCGTGTTATGGATTGTTATTTATTAATATGAAAGTATCATCAGCAAATAAAAATGGGAAAATGTTATCACCGAAAGAAAAAACGTTGTCTTTAAATTCTTCCACTCATTTAATGTATTTTTGTGACCTAATCAAACACAGAAGAAAATTAAGCTTTTTACTTTAATCACTGATTATTTTGCCAAAGCTTAACACAAAATTCACAAAATTTTAATGGTGCGTAACGGAAAATATCACTTTTTAATATAGAACGCATTCTGTCCGAATGGCAACTGAACCATTGTCTCTGGCCCGTAAACTCTGAAACCATTGCTAACATGATTAACGTCAGCAGGAGCAAGACCAACGTCAACAATATTTTGTCTTAAACAATATAGCAATTTATTTTATGAATTTTGCCAAGGTTGCGGGGCCCAACACAAACAGCTTCGCGACTAAATGAGATAGCACGCACCGTATCACTGTAAATAGGCTGTTGATGAGCACAATGCCGGCAGAAGCCAGCAGCACCAGCCAATTCGGCAGCTGGCACTGTTTCTGCTTCTTCTTGACCACAAACATTGCGGCAGCTAATTTATGTGTCTAATTAGGAGTCTGCAACGTTTTCACGCACTTTATTGCAACTGTTACACACGTATTCGAACTGGAACCGTTTCCTAAATGTTCGAATTTGCACTTGAATTAGAATTTGGCGATCGCACGGAACACGATTGTGTTGGCCGCCACTTTCGGCTGTTGAACATAGAGTGAGTTCGAAGGTTTCGCACGCAGCATTCTTCAAGCCCCAGCTAACGGCGACGGCAGTGTGGCTGACGACCCGCTAAACATCCATCGCTATAACTTTGAAAGCGGCCGCTTCGTTTCTGCCGCTCAGTGCTAGCGTGCGATCAGCGGATCGTGAGCTTTGTCGTCGCCGCTCTCATGTTTATTGTCTGTTCTTGATCGCAGTCTTGTTAGGTCGTTTTTAACGTATTGCACTTAGTATATTCGAAATCTAAAAGTGCACATGTCGTGGGTGACTTCTATATATCCATTTGTTGAGCAAATATCAATATACGGTTGATAACGAAACAAACAAATAAGTCTAGTTTACCACAATGTAGTTAGTCGCGAGAGCAAATGCCCTTCCGTGTCCATATAAACGTTATTTTTTTAAGCTCTATCGAAATGAGATGCGTCGCCTGCATCTGATTTTCGGTTTTGGTTTATAGCTTTTCAATATTCAAATGCAAATTCTGATCGTACATAAGTCCGTAAAATACCAATATTTGTATTAATCATTTACACGACTGGCTTCTGCTGTCGGTGTTATTGTGCTGAAAATGATTAACGCTCTCCCAATTATGCTAATTGGTTTTGCGCCCCAAATAACAACTCCAGTGCAAATCGCTTGGTCTATTAGAACTGAGCATATGAAGGGTGTTAATAAGTAATGCTAAACAACTGGCTAAAGTTTCTCCAAATTGAAACTTTACCGCAAACTTCTTTTTTGCTTTTTAACATAAAGAATAATTCAAGCGGTATTGGTATTTAAAGTCGTATTAAGTACATGTTTCATTTGCATTTAATATTTATTTCAACTATTTTATATAATTACAATTCAACTAAATAGAATAAAAGTCCTATAACAAGTTTCGGCAAAAGCAAATATTGTATTTCCAGTGTCAAAAATGATAACGAACCCACATGGCAAGTGACGCCTATATTGATAATAAAGATATTAAGCATATCTGCGCTTCCACTATGGAACCATTTGTTCATTTGGACATTTACATAATTACAAAAAACATATGAAAAAAAATCAAAATTCAATAACGACCCGAGTGGTTGTGCGCCTAATTCACACACACTCTTTGTGACGTACAGTGAGTTGAAACCACTTTTTAAATCATTAAAGTGAATCCCAAACTATTCTGTGCTTAATCAATTCCCTCAATACTGCCTCCTAAAATTTGGTCGGCTGTTGTCATCGAGTTTGAGCCATTAATTACCGTTGCTGCTGGAATTGTATTGCCTTTGAGCTTCTCATTCGTTTCGGCTTGTTTTTGCCTCTCGTACTCGCGCACATCTTCCAACGTCATACCGTGCCAGTCATCAATCCAAGTAAACGCCTGTCGGTGACCCAAAAGCAGGACATCGCGAATAGCGCGCTGAATGAATTCTTCCACTTTGGTTTGAAGGCCCCACACCTCAAAAGAGGCATTCACCAACTTGTAGGAACACATAATAGGCGTGTCCATAACACGCCAACATTCGATTAGAGGTCCACGATCTGCAAAATACAAACGCTATTATCGATGATAAATATTGTTACGCCATGAACATTGACATTTGGATCTTTCTGATGCAATGCGCAATATACGGCTACTACCAAGTGTTAAGTATATACCCACTTGTTTTTATCGATTTAAACAGCTTTGGATCTTCCTCTTTTTTATAGTGTTTCATATTAGACAGCTCGTCGAATGCAATATCAACCTCCTCTACTATACGGCTTCTCAAGTCTTCTTCGCTGAGTCCTAGACACTGTCAAAACAACAATTCAATAATAATTGAGAAACTCTTTCAATAGCTTTTGGGGATTCACATTGAAATTATCATAGTCATAAAAGTTTGTAGAGACGTCGCACAGTGTAACTTGTGCAGCCAAAAATACGTAAAATCGATGTTCAAAATGTGGAAAAACTTGTTTGTACATCCGAAGATAATACTCATATTAAGACAAATCCGAAATATTTTCTTAATACTTGAGTTCTTGTAGCTACTACAGGCCACCAAAATTGAACTGAAATTTTCTTGCAGAACGAATTGATTATTTTATGTACCTACTACTTATAAGTACTATATTTCAATCATTAATTAAGGCACATTCATATACGCAACGAAAATACGGAATTAGTACAACTTCACAAGACTGTTTTTTTGTTTTTTATTTATCACTATCTTCTAAGTACCGTTACTTTAAAGTACGTGCGATCTTTCAAACGAAAAGTGCAACTAATCTAAAACTTTGAGGTTAAAAAAAAAATATATATATATTACATAAAAAAAATATGTTCCCAATTTTATCACCAAAATCTACTACATATATGAACTTTCGAATAAAAGCAAAATTAGCTGCTACTCCGCTAACTATCTACGTTTATATAGTGGCACATTCGGTGCAAATATGTGTAATTGTCGGGGCTCGGCTGGCCGTTCACAAGAAATGTGGCAAAGAAGTACTATCGATAGTAAAATTAACACGCCTTTACAAACGGGGCTGTTACATAAATATGTGAAAAGTTGAAATATTTGGACTTGAAGTTTGGAAAATTTTGAAGCCCTTGGAGTCGCACGTACTTTACTTTAAGAAAATCACTTTGATTTGCTAAAGTCATTCTTTTCTTTTACAGTAATTTTTTTTTAAGATGTTTAAATTCTAATGAATAGATTTGTAGTCTTTATATTGTAAATAGATTTTCTTTCTATTAATATAAAGAAAAAATTGTATAAATGATACATGTATAGAGTAAGTTCGGGTAATGTGATATAGTGGCTTATTTCCCAAGTGCGTTGACCTTTTTCAAAATTAACCTTTTTAAAACATTATATCAACTAAAAAACTCGCGCTGCATGATTTTGGATGTGTTTGCTGAAATAGTTTACAGTCAGTGTGATGAAGTGCTTTGAGTAGGCTTGCACAAGTTTTTGGTTATAAAGTTTGAAAGCCCAAAAGGTACAAAAAAAATATTATCTCAAAGTTCGAGGTTAATCAGAAGTAAATCAGTGATATCGATTGTGAGTTCGCGAGGTACGCTCTTCTTAACAAAATTGTTATTGTTTTTCTATAATATTTTTGGGTAATGTGATATAGTACATCAAATAGACCGAACTTATTACAGCAGTACTATTTCTATACAGAAATGTATATATGCTTTATTTTATAATATTTGAGGTGGTATAATCTCAAAAATCTTTTATGGTTACGTTTCAGATAAAAAAAATCCATGAAATCATGTTTCGCGATTGAAATTTTTCTCCTTTGGTTCACCCCGTCAGATTGTGATTTTCCGAAAAAAAAATGAGAAGCACGTCTCAAATTATTTTTGATTTGGAGTATTTTCACCAAATTTGAAACTAATAGGTCTGTTAAATAACGTTTTTTTCGGGTATATCACATTACCCGCCACTTTTATCAGACGCCAATATTTGGATATTTTGATTTGTAATTAAAAAACTCGTCAACAGTTTATCTTAAAGAGTTAATAATCTAAGATATACTAAATAATGTGTCAGTAAGCAGTTTGAGACCAAAAAAAGTGTCTTTTAAGGCAAAGTGTGTCGGGAATCGCCGTACAACAAACAGGTATATCACATTACCCGAACTTATTTTATTCACCTATTGAGTTTTAATTACTTCTTTGTTATGTCTTGATTGTACATATATAACTTTATAATTACTGTTATGATAGGTCATTATTTACGAAGTAGGCGTGACAGTATAATTGTTTTAAATTTGTGCAACTGTTCTTCTTTGTAAAGCTATTTTTTCAGAAACGCTTCATATATTTGAAAGTAGGCGTAGTAGGCCGCTAATTTTTAGTGTCAACTTTTAGGTCAATATCCTAA
Organism: Melieria crassipennis; assembly: GCA_963668005.1. NCBI lineage: Eukaryota > Metazoa > Arthropoda > Insecta > Diptera > Ulidiidae > Melieria > Melieria crassipennis. Next base: position 29,011,330 of record OY764963.1, on the reverse strand, counting down.
GCTCAACTACCCAATTGAATAATTTTATCACTAATATCAAGCAAATTATTCCAAAATTACTTTAAAATTCATATGGGAGGTGGGCGTTGCAGTAGTACTTTTTAATGATTTTTTGAAAATGTCTTAATTTATATAAAAAAATGTGCTCACAAAGTTTCATCGAAATTGGACAACCTTAACTACTTTTAGTCACGGGTTATATGAAGTCGTTACACTGTGCGTCATTGCTAATTCAAGTGAAAAACAACATTCTACTGTTTTGGCAAATTTTCATTTCACTTTAATAGTTACCAATCTCGCTTTCAATTATAGGGACCATGGTTTGAATTATCACGTGCTTATTATAAGTACTCACATTATCCGAGTTTCCGTTATTATTTTCATACTTTGTTTTAATTGATATGCACAGTTTGGGAATAAATGAGCACTATAAAAGAAAAAGTTTGTAGGTTTTAAAACCTTAGTGTACTTTCTGAATATGAAAAACACTCACTGTGTATTCTTTTTTTGGCAGAAACATTGGAAATGTTAACATGAAAAAAGAAACAAATTTTCATTTAAATCATTGCAACTACAGTTATCATAAACAAATTTGAACATCACAAACAAATTTTAAACGAAAAGCATTTACAATAAATTACTAAATTTTATTTTTGTATTTACATATAATTTTAATTGGATATCTTTAATTTTGATAGATGTTTTCATGTAAAGATAAAAGCGAAGACGGTGGTGTATGGACAGTCACAGAAGCTTTATAACATATCATTCCACTTTTGCTATTCCGTACTTCGACATTATATGCTACGATCTCCCTAGTATATACCCCAATGCAAAATAATGATCCGAATGGTTTTCCTGTCGTCAAATATTGAATGCACAAAGTTAACTGCGGCAATTACTGAAAGTCGGTTCAATTATTCTGTAAACAGCGTTGTGCTATACTCACAAGTGGTTTTCTTTTGGCTACAGGAACTAAGGACAAAACTCCTAACTGTGTGCACAGCAGTTCAAGCGAAATGCTTATATGTACATGAAGGCCTATTACTACTGGCAAGGATTGCTGCAATTATCTGATAAACAAATGTACCTACCCTACATTTCAGATAAGAACAGTTTGCTACAGATAAACGACAAACGTTGATACACGTTCACATGTGCATGGTTATATGTATCATACATGTCACGTAGAGCCAGTTGAATTAGGCGACCAAAATTTAACACCACAAATGTTTAGGATCACACGAATAACTAACCTGGCCCTTTTCGTTGCGCTAATCTTCTGTTGACTTTTAACAATAGTTCTGGTCAGTGATATTCAAACTAATTCATCTATGAAGTATGTTTCACCGAATTTTTTACTTCTGCAATAGAACTCTAAGGTATGTTTGAAGAACGCAACTACAGGTAAACTAAAGTTTATACCTCAGCAGTTAAGACTTAACGCTGCTTATTTTTGAATTGAACTCTAACGTCATATGTTCGTAACAGAAAACAACAAACAAATATTTTTTTCACCATTTACCTGTTTTTGTGAACGGATAAAAGTTCCATGATTTCTCGGTGACATAGAAGACTCGCGGGCAAATAGTTTGTATCCAATAGGGCAGACGGCTACGTATATATGTATATGTATGTATATATATATTTCGGGAGAGGGGCAGACAACTCATTAGAAGCTATTGAATTGGTGATATTTTTGGCAAGCCGCTTACGCTTTCAGCTGGCTTTCTTGCCCTCACCTAGATAAGTGTATTCGTTTCTCCGTATACTGTCCCTTGCCATGCTCTGGGTCCTCGCATTCTTCATTAGCCACAACCTCCACGCCTTCACCATCGTCCGACTGCTCCAGACTGTGGCGTGCAATCATGTATAACTGACCGACTTGGTACTACCACAAACAGAAATTGTCAAAGCAAGTTTGCGTATTAGCACACATTTCATAGTCTCATTGCCCAGCCAACTTACTTCCTCCACTGTCAACGGCATACAGATGCGGTACTCCTTGGTCAACACCATGCTTCCAGCCAATCCTGCAATTCCTATGGTTTTTCTTTTACTCGGCTTGCGCTAACGTCTCAGTTACGAAAGATCTCTTCCTGCGACACACACTGCCTCAAATGCACCTACGCCTGACTGCTGGGTCCAACGTGCACGTCCATCCATTCACGATATAATACTTGCATCGAAGTCAAATGAGCGATTTGTTTTCAATCCCGTTGCAGAGTTGCTATGTAACTAAACGAACAGATTCTACATTCCTCTGGCAAATTTTTTTGGTATAGCCAATTTCTTATGGGCGCTAGCAGTCATTTTCATTTATAGATTTGAAATTCTAATTATATATTGTAATCCGCATAAGTCAGACGATTATTTTTACAAAAGTTATAATATTTACACCCTTTGAAAAAGTAGCAGTTTTAATACTACTGATCTGCGTCATCAACACTTACGTTGTGCGCGAATACCGAATTAGACAAGAAGTCTCCAATCTAGCGTTACCACCTTAAAGCATAAATTAAAATGTAACTCAGTGAAGCAATCAATCCTGGGATCACGAATCATGAAATCCCGGGATCCCGGTTGTTGATAATCTCGAGATTTTAACCTTCACTCTGTGCTTGGTGGTTACAGCCTAAACCGTGCATGGTGATTTGAATTTCTCAGTGATTCCAATACATTTTGGGATGGGATGGGAACAATGTTTTGAGAACTAATTATATTAGTGGAGTTCACTCTTCATAGCATTTTAGATGTAAAGTTGCTATCGTAGCAATTTGTCGCGACAACTGCTTTCGAAATCATTGCGAAAATTCAAAAATTGCTACGATAACAAATTTACATCTAAAAGATTACGTAGAGTGAACTTCGCTATTATAACTACTTATATATATTATATTGTAAAGAAAGAAATTGTCGCAGTGGGAAAGTGTGTACTCCATGCACAGAATGAAGGTTGAGTGTTGAGGTTGAGGAAATTCTGCAAATTGTTCCCTTAATGGTTGACTGGTTTTGGGAACAAACATTTAAATAAATAAATGATTGCATGTATATCCTACATGTAACCATCTAAGGATAAAACCATCTCCTGAGGAATTGCCTAGCACTTTCGTAAACGTAGTACTCGATGCGACGTCATTTACTCTACATCAGCCTATAATTTTTTGGCTCTGTATTTTTTCATTAAACTTCATAGAACAAGAGGTTTGGAATATCACAATCGAAAAATTGTTCACTAAAGCATGCCTGATCTCCACAAACTAGGTATTAACTTATTGTAAGTATTTTGCTTACAAAAGACGAACGAATTTAATGGGTTTGTTTGGTTTGCGAATTTCATACAATTTTTTAAAACAAAAACCTATTTTATATATAAACTGTTTTATTTCATAAACACGACAGTTTAACGGAAAAGTATGTGTTTATTTAAAAAATTCGATTGGCTTCCATAATTTTCTGCCGAAAAGGTTACACAAAATAATATTCACAAAAAACTCGAAAACCCCGGTATCCCGGGTTCGCCATTTTTAAGTCCCGAAATCTTAGGGCATCCATAATGCTTCTGGACTGAATGCCTTATGTTGCAACTCCGTAATACGCTTGGTACGCAGCATGGCACAATAATAAGGTAATAGCATGCCCGGAACGCCAAAAACCACATGTATTTTGTTGGTAGGATTGTTTATCGCTACTGTCAAAATCAGCTGATATTTTCCGACGAAAGAGGGAGAAACTGAAAACATACAAAAGTGATTGTTGCCAGACGGTGCTGTATTTGAGTGAAAAAACGAGAAAAGTGCTCAGGTCAGTTGTTTTCAGTCAGGTATTTTCATTTCAACCGATGCGGCAACACAGCACACCGACGATTTTGACAAAAGCGATAAACGATCAGCCGGTGGCTTGCTACAACCTTATAGTTGAGCCATGGTACGCAGAAACGCTTGTTTCGCATGTAACAAAATTAATACAAATAAATAAAGCTCACACTCAGTGTGTGAATGTAATTGATAACTATTATCCGATTTTTGTTCATGGTGGAATTAAAATTAATAATTTTATTGAACGCATTTTATTCACTGAAATATTTCTAAACGTTGCTATGCATTTGCTTTGTTTGAAAGCTTTGTCAGCACCAAAATTGAAAGAAGTTATTAAGGACAGAAAGGTATTTGTCGATAACATTTAGAATGAAATACAAATTTACCACTCGTGGTTGTTGCAACCATAGTGAAATCAATAAAGTGTACCAGGTAGATGACGTACACTTATTTCTCTGAGTAGCAATTGTCAAAGTGTCAATTTATTTGTGTCAGTTCGATTATTTTTGTTGTCGCTAAAATAGCACAAAATTTAAAATTGACTTTAGTACTCCAGAAATATATATTTTCGTAATGCATTTTATGTTAGAAAAACATAGAAACTGCATTGCCGGTCGTTTTTTTGCAGAGATAGCACGTTTTTCCTGGCATGTAATTGCGTTGTTTGTGTCAGTTTTGGTGCAGAACGAATTTTCAAAAACACTATTTTAAAATTTTTTTCATACAGCACAGACGGGTTATGAACTCTGACATTTGTCAGCATAATGACAATAACTGTCAGAAAATAAGTGTACGGTGAAGAGTGAGTTCCTGCTATCTGGCACACTTTATTAATTTCACTATGGTTGCAACCAGCTGGCTCGTTCGAACGATGCCAGCATAGCGTCAAAAAGTGTATCTTTGGTTAGTTTCTGCTTTTTCGCATAATAGCATCCGACGCTTTTCCCTATTTAACTCGTTTCATACAAATATACTGATTCTACTTTTTTGACAGATACAACGAAAGTGTTGCTGAAGCTTGTAATGGAGTTGCACCATTCGAGTTTAGTGTGCGATATAATACTACGTTTACACAGCGAGATTAACTCATCGAGATTAAGATAATCTCGTTGCCCGTTTACATAGAGATTAACTTGAATAAGATTAATCCAACACACAAACCTTTTCGCGCTACATGCCCTTCGCCAACAAAGAAACGCATTATTACTTGCAATGATTAATCCAACACACAAACCTTCCCGCGCTACAATTCATTTTTTTGTTAATTTTTGCATGACTTCGCTTAGTGATGATACAAAAATAATCGATTTCAGCCAAATTTGCAGAGTTGCATTGGGGAAATACGAGATTACTTTGTGAGATTAACTTTTAATCGCCCTTTTTGCGAGGTTAACTTTGTATGGGTAATCGCGCATTTTGATACGAGATTAACGACTTAATCGCGCAAATCGAGATAATCTCGTCGGTGTAAACGTAGTATAACTCATAATATAAATTTTTAGGAGCCGGCCATTAAATTAGAATTCTGTACGCAGCTTCAGTAGCGCATAACAAGACTGCAAGTGTGGCAACGTAGGCTAGTGTTTCACTCTTCTGCTTTGTTTTTACCACCCTGAATCCATTTATTACAACTCTGCTTAAATTGTTGAGATTCAGAAAATTTTCTCTATTGCGATTTTTCGATGCGCCAGTGAAAATTGTACAAAAGAATCTAAAATTTACATAAAACAATTTATCACTCCTTATTCACAAACCGTCTGTCGACTAAGGTACTTAGCTAACATCGAAACACCAATTTACGTGTATGGCGAGTTGATTGCGTATCGCAGTGTCACGTCTTTGTTTCTTGCACCAGTTGTCCGTGAGTTTAGTAGCAAAGTAAAAACTACAAAACAATTTGTGTTTTCTTGCATTTGGACAGCATAGCAAGAAGGAAGAGGTTAAGAGTGGATACGCAAAAAGATATTTCGATGCTAAGGATCCGCCTAAAAATGGGTCCCCAAACACGCAACAAGGAGTGGACGTGCATCTTCGGTATACACGTCCATACCGCGACCATAGTTATTGGCCTTTGGCATTTGGTAAGTGTGGAACAGCTGCTGGGACGTGTGGGCGACAGAGGGTGTTGCTAGTGATGGTGGTGGCAATATATGTATTGCAAATTGCATCGCTGGCTGCTTTAATTTTGGCATTCATTGATTGGTTACTGGAAGTGGAATTAAGAGGGAGGGAAACTGCCACCTAACCGTGTTTTGGTTATCATAGAAGAGGGCAGGCCTCGGTTATTAGGTAGAATGATGTTTCGCGAATAAATCGTTCGCTCTGCTTGCCTTACCTCGCCCGATTTGTAGGCTTAAAATAGATTAACAGCAGCATCAGTGGTTCGACGTTGATATTCTGCAACGAAGGGAAAATTGCAATCAGAAATTGTTCGTTTCTCTTGAGTTCCTATATTGGCACAGTCGTATCGACTCATTCATCATTATTTTTGCTTTGCTAGTAGTTGTTTACATTTCGGTCGTCAGCTTATCTGTTTTAAAAATCCACTACAGTTGTGTCCTTTTTCGTGCCGATTAAAGTGCAGCTTTTATTATTTGGTAAACACTGATGTGAAGCTGTTAAAAAATTTTAATCAGCTGGGTTTCAGCTTTGTTATATAGTATATGACTCACATACAAATATTCAAATCGCACTAATGTCGTGACTGGACTCATTAAAATTAACCTGTATAATTTATGGCAAAATTTATGCTAGCTGAAACACAAGAGTGCTGATAACCTTTAGGTGATACGCGTGTCATGTTTTTGTATAGATTTGCAAAAGTAACCCGCGTGGGACATATCTAAGCGCTATGCTGAATTTATTATATAATTGGAATTTATTGCCACGAGCGATTAAAGAAATTTCCACTTGTCAGCAGATGGACTTTTCTAATATAAGTATGTAAATATTTTCTGTGTTTTTAAGAAACCAACTAAAACATTAATATACATAAAAGTTTATAAAATATCTGCCCAACAACGTTGGGCACATTTCTTGTGTTTGTCGCTCAAGTGGGAATTCTGACTCAGATGTTATAGAAAGGCCCAAGTAAAGTAAAAGCGATAAGCAAATATAAACTGGGAAACACGCTGCAAAGAACACAAAAACGTCGTCGTGCTGCGTGGCGTGCAGTTTTCGTTTTTATCTCAATTTTAAATCTGCACCTGTAGTTAAGCTGAAGAAACATTAACAAAAAGAAAATCATTGAAATTCCGGTTTCATTGAAATTTCGCTTAAAGTAAAACACGCTCCTCTCCCAAAACCGGACAAATAAGACAATGCAGTTAAAAAAAAGCTATGGCATAGGCACCCCTAATGCCCACTTTCTGTGTCCAGACTGTCGTTGTGCGACTTTTGGTTTCTGCAATGATGTGGCGATTGTAATCTAACGTTACGTTTGTAATCTAACACCGTTCTAAAACAACGGTAATCTAAACAAACGATTCGCCTATATCTGAAACGATCTTGTTTATTTGTGCTAGAAATATGAGATTAATACATTTTACTTAAATACGGCTTGACTTGGAATGTTGATTGTAAATTCTGGTATCGATTTGGTTTATTTTTGTATGCACAATTGGCTGCTGTAATGAAACATAGTAGTGGCACAGAGAAAGGCTTGTAGGAATTTATGCGCTCAGATTACGAGTCATATTGAATATGTGTGTAAATTGAGCTTCACTAGAAATTTTAGAAATATGTATGTTAAACTGCAATGACAATTAGGTTCAGTAATTTATGTCAATACGTTCCCCCGCCCTACCCCCTATGTTCAAAGAGTTCACCCCTCACAATTAAGAATTTAAAAAAACATTGAAATCAGACTTTTTTGTCACAATGTAGTCGACTTACAAAAGGAGCATTAACTTGTTTTCAGCAGACAGAAACTACTTAGAATGCTTGATGCTGTTTTTTAGAGGATTGTAAAATGTTTACAACTGAAGTTTAACATCCGTATGATCAATGTCCAATTCAGACGTCAGTTTCAATGTTTTGCCACACGAGAAAGCTTGTACACAAATTACGATCGATTGAAAATCCCTCCCATGTTAAACCGCTAATCACTTCAGAACGGCTCTATTTGGCTGGTTTTTTTTTGTTGTATTCGTAGTTGTCAGAACAAGGGTTGTATCATAGTATACTATGCTTTGTATGAAATAAAATTTTAGGAAAACGAGGCGTGGCACTTTTTCAACAGCCGACATTTTCAAACGATAACTTTGGAAACATAAATCACATATCAATTAAATTCACTACGAACTTACTATTTAGTCATGTCCTTCGACAGAGAAAATGGAGCAGTTATTGGACGAGAGGGCGTGGCAGGACCCATACAAGCCAAATCTTGAATATAGAACAGCATTGACATTAAGTATAGCGTCGTACCATAGATGTGTCATTCTACGGATAAGATTTGATGGGCGTTGGACAAGGGGCGTGGCACATTTTTGTGACCCAAATATTCCGCTAAAGTATAAGTCGCACAGCAATGAAGCTTAGTACGAACTAGAGTCCTGCACGAGTCTGCATTTTTGCTATTCGAAAACATTCAAATGCTTTTGAATAGAATACTTCACTTCATCTCTGCGGACCGGTCCGAATGAATACGAGTACAGCTCTCTTCGAGTACGAATAAGCTCCGAACATAAACGAGTAGACGTACACTATTTATTCGCTCGAAGCGGGAAAACGAGGACAAAAGCATTCGAATAATAGTACACATTGCTTCGAATATATTCGAATATACTCGTTTTATTATTCCTAAGATTATTTAGAAATATTTATGTTATATATAAATATTTATTTATTTGTTATGCTACTTTCTTCAATAATTTCCATTTTGCGTATGGAAGACATGGAAAAGTGGCATACTGCGCATAAAAATATTCGATGAAACTGTTGATCTTCGAATACTTCGCCAAGTTCTCGATTACCGAATACGAGCACTGCAGTATTCGCTTCTCACCGAATACGAGCACTGCAGTGTTCGCTATTCACCGAATATGAATAGAAACGAGAAGCGACGCTCGCTGGTTCTCGTTTCTATTCGTTTCGTTGTACACATTCTTCGAATACCAAGTACCCGTACAGTATGTACAGTAGTGTAGCCGCCAAAATGAATATATTCATGCAGGACTTTAGTACGAACCTACTATTTATTCATATCTTTCGACAGAGGGAATTGTGCCGGTATTGAACAAGGGGGCGTGGCGTAAGTAAAAATGATAAAAATTGGTTTTGAAATTGGCATGGTTCAAGCGCAGTCCATTTCTTTACTGCAACTTGGCAGCAACATTGCTGATTTGTGGGCCTCAATTGCGTTAATCAAATGCTCTTCCTTTAGTTGGTTTTCTTCGTCAATTTGCATCGCGCTTTTCATTATAAAAAAAAAACAAGTGTTGTACGAGATGAAGTTCGCCTGGTCAGATAGTTTCATACAAAAACTAAGAATGATGAACACCAGTACCGCGTTTAAATGTGGAATATGCTTCTAACATTTATGTTAACCATTTAGGTCAACTCTATTTGTCATTTCGAACGCTAAAGTACAACCTTTTTGTTTTAGTTAAAGTTTTACGGCTAACAAAGAAACAATTGAAAACAAGAGGAAACGATTTAATTTTAATGTTGCTGAAAAAAGTGACCTCATCTTCAAATATTAACAAATTTGCACTGAAGTAAATTTTGTCCAGTTTTTTTTCTTATTATTTTATTATTTTATTTTATTTATTGTTATTTTATTATTTTATTTTTATTCCAACAACAATGTAGGTATATGCAAATGTACGCAGTAGGTGTATACAACTTTTTAGCCCAATACCGTATGAAACCATATTTTCTATCCACAGTTTTTTTAACAAACAGGTATTGGGAGGGTTGTGGGGGACGGAAGGAAAGGTTTAAACCCCCAAAACTCTCTCATGCGTGCGCCATTGGATGCACAAACTAACCTTTTATTTGCTTTCAGTTTTTGAACATTTTGGCACTCAGCCTGCTGGCTGTAATCTGGCGAAATCCGCATATGATGGAAGAGTTGGAGAGCGGCTACGATTACACAGTTGACCTGAATGCGCCGGCGCTACCTACTCCACTTAGTAAGGTAGACCCACCCTACCCCTATCGTGACCACTCACTTAACTACCGTAAGGCATACCGTAAGCTTAAATTAAATTTACAATTAATTCACATATATTCTTACTGTTGAAAATTGTGTACCCCAATGCTTGTACAGAGAACTTCGACATGGGCGGACTGGTATGCACTTGCATGATCGCCATAACTTTAATGATGATATACGGTACAATCAAAGGGAAACCCTCGCACCTGCTGCCCTTCTTCTGCTTGCAGCTATTCGACTTTGCCATTACAACGTATGTGATGAGATTAAGCATATTTTACGAACGGTGCTACTTATTTTCGTTTTTTCTATTTGTGCGCAGCCTCACTGCAGCCGGATATATCTGCTACCTGCAGGCTGCCCATCGCTTGATCTCCGAGTCACACCGACTACCCTGGCGCGAGAAGTTACTCGAGCTCTCTCCAGATGAACTAGTGGTAGTCGTATTGCTGGTTTTCATATGCATCGTTTTTATCAAGGCTTACTCGATTGGTGTAGTTTGGCGCTGCTACAAGTATTTGACATTACGCCAGCAGAGCATGCGCACACTGCTGCCCTGCGTTATACCAGACTTAAGTGGCGCCAACCTGGGCGAGGAGCGCGCCTATTCCACCCTCTTGCCCAACTATGATGAGGCTATTGCACAGTACATGAAACAGGCGCCACCACCATCGTACCAGGTTGCCATGTCCAATTACCAAAGAGTGGAGAATGCATCGGAAGTTGCTGGAACAGATGCCTTAGACAACAACAATGATATTCCGAACAACAATAATACAATGCACGTCAATGCAAATGCGCCACAAATGGCACGGGATGAAAATGCTGCTGCTGATTCAGTTCAAGAGCCGGCTGCTGATTGCGATGTAAACGCACCGCCATCGTATGCCGTGTTGGTGGTAGCACTCAATGAGCCGCAACAAAACGAGGAACAGAAGCAGCAGTCACCAGTGCGCACTGTTAATAATACTAACAACGAGAGTCAGGCTTAAGCCATCCGTGATAGGTGTGTTGCGTTTGTGGAGATTCCAGTTTAAACTTCAACTCCGACGTAGGTCGAACATATTGCTGGTATAAATTAAGATAAATATCATATTTTCCTTTTATCACAAGGAATATCTGTCCCAAGATTTAAATGTGCGGTGCAGTGAACACTTTTTGAGAACTCTTGGTAAAGTTTTACTGTTGGTGTGCGTCTTTAATAATGCCCTTAAGTGAATTTCGCACAATTTTCGAACGCGTAAGCGGTGATAAAATGCTCGATAGCTGGATTTATTGAATTTGAAAAGGACTATTATATTGTGATTGAGGAACTTTAACATATGCTATTTCGTGTAATATCAGATTTGTACGTCTCCACACATTGTCTTTGAAGTGAAGAACGGGTTTTTCGAAAAAGATCGGGAAAATAAAAATAGGGTAAACTGAAAACGGAGTGTTCGTGCAGCAGTGTTAGCAGCAATATATAGCCCAGCAGATAGCGAACGCCCTATCAATGAATTATGGTATTAACACAACAAAACAATAATGTTACGAAAACCAAGAAACAAAACAAAATTTTAGCAAAAGCTCTCGTTTCTGTTTATTGCTCTAAATGTACTATATTACGTGGAATATGAATATCCTCTCGTAAATACATTCGGTATGTAGTGAAATTTCAGGACAGAAAAGGAGTATGCGTACAAATGAGACGCAGTCAGTGGAAGGGAAACAACAGAAAATACAATTACACAAAATTAACAATATTGCTACAATTTTGCTATTTTAGGAGCTCTCCAGGGCGACCCGTACTTTAAAATGGACACGCTATTAATTTTTAAATTAACTCCAATTTTCACATATTCCCACTACAATTTAGATCTTGAATTCGTTTTGCAATCCAACCCTACTGTTATTGTTCACGATGGAATTCCAATTTTGTTTTATCTTCTCATAACATTCGTCAATTATTGTTTTTGTAGTTTGTATTATCTCACTTCTGTATTGTATAAGACTTTAATATTATTATTATAATATTACTATTATTACCGTAAACATGCACTACACAAAAATATTCGAATAGAGTAGTTTATGCGATGATTTGTCGTAAAGGGGCATCCTTTTCGAGGGTGCATTAACTGTGTAAAAATAAAATGGTCAACTACATATTTACAAAGAATCTGATTTATTGTGTTTTTCTGGGTAACCACTACCACACAATATACGAGCAGCAACTAATAGAGATATAGCGAAGGCGATACGTCTTTTATTGCGAAGCATTAATTACGCTTCCAATGTAAAAATCGACACTAAGCACCATTTTAACTAGGAAAGAAAGAGTAAAAATAGGGTGGCTTCGGGTATTTTGATATGATCGGGTAATGTGCTATAGCACTTTTTTCGGAAATTACAGGTATTCAGACAACAGAACCACAATGAAATGTTGACAATGCAAAAAGAAGTAACGACTCTTGCACCAACATGCTTTTATCAACCATTGCTTTCGATCAGTTGTTAAAAAGCCCGGAACCGGAAATAACATTTATGAAAACTATATTTGAAAAAATTACTATGAAGGAAAGGTCATACAAATAAATGAAATATACCAATACATTTCTTTTCGCACCGAGAATCAAACTTGGCAATAAACCTGTTTTTGTAATTTTTATGGAAAAATTAAATAAATAAAATAAAAATCATTCAATAGCTTTTATTTTTTAAGTCATCAATAAAAATCATTCAGTGACTTTTAATTATAAAAGCCATCATTAAAACTCATTCAGTGACTTTTATTTAAAAAGTCATCAATAAAAATCATTCAGTGACTTTTAGTTTCTAGGTCGCAATATAAAAGTCATTATCATTAATGCATGCAAAAGTTATGATTATATTGCGTTTTATATTGCGGCTTAAAAAATAAAAGTCATTGAATGATTTTTATTGATGACTTAAAAAATAAAAGTCACTGACTGATTTTTATTAACCCTTTAACTGTTTAATTTTGATTCGAAAAACTTTTTCTGCCTGCTTAATTATTTTCCAGCGAAGACGAGTATACTCGACATAAACAGAGTAAAATGTTTCTGCCCGTAAATGTATGCAATTATGACTAAATATCAAACGTTGCGTGCGTGTTGGTTTTTTAGAAAATATATATATTTATTCGTTAAGATTTTCAATTTGAATCCATTATAAAAAAAAAAACGAACGAATATTTTTTGACAATTCCTGTTTTATTACAAAGCTTGGACTTTGTTATTTAAGAATGAAAAGCGATGTCGTTCATATGACTGCCACGACTGGCCCCACAGTACGCCATTCGGTCAACCCAATTTTCAAATACTTTTTCGATTGTTCTGGGTAGAATTTCCCGGAATTTTTTTTGGAAGTAAGTTCTCAACATTTCCCAATTTTGTTCAAGCGTATAGTATACCATTTCGTAAATGTCAAACTTTTAACTAAATTACGAACACAAATTAAATGACATTTGGACTGTCATTCTCGAAATAAAGCGTAGTTCAAATTGAAAATCTTATGTGGACCACCCTATAGAAATGAAAACAAAAGCAATAAAAGACCAAATGAATTTCAAGAAATCTAAAATACAAAACTAAAAATTTAAATTAGGGGAATGATAGTTTTTAACTATTATAACGCACAATCAACTGAGAAACGCCTACGAAATACGTTTTTATTTGCAAAAACCCGTTTTGTAATCGGACTTCCCCAGAATTTGTTATTTTAGCTTAAGACAAGCTATTGTGTATTAAAATAAATAGGGTTGCCAGACTAACGAATATTCTAAAATGTAAATTTTTTATAAGATCTTTATTTGCCCTTTCTCAGAGAAAACAAATTACAGTTGATTCGTTGAATATTAATACGAATGCGATTTTTTTTTTCTTCACGATGAGTATACTCGACATTATGCGACATTATGGTTAATAATAATTGACTGGCACGACAGCCCGCTTGTGCGAGACTAAGGCCTAGCTTCCCGCAACCACCCGTGTTGTGCGTGTGAATTTGCACGCGGGTGGAAGGGACCTACAGTTTTCATGCCGGTTCCGAACGGCAGGTTGGGAGCTCTTTCATAAGCAATAACCGAAAGAGAAAACGAGTTTTCCCGTTATTTTTTTAGGTGTTATTACAGGCAGTATTTGAACCTGAGGTTGCTGCCTGCGACTCGCGGTCCAACGCACTAACCAACTGAGCCACGGCGGCTGCCTGATTTTTATTGATGACTTAAAAAAAAGTCACCGACAATTGTAATCATAGGACAACTAAAATAAAAATCGAAAAAACTGTTATTTGTGGACTACTAAGAAAAAAATCAAAAGAAAAATCAAAGAAAATAACTCTTATATGTTGAGTCATTAAATAAAAGTCAAAAAATAACTCTTAAACATTGATTTTTACGATAAAACTTATAACTGTTACGGTCCCTGAAAAAACTGCTTTGGTATGCGACCGACTTTTTTTAGAGCTTGCGAAAAAGTTTTTTAAGGCACAAAAATAATACATTTTAATTCTTGAGTTAAATTAAAATTAATAACTGAGTTTTGTTTAAATATAGTATATACGATTACTTTCATAGGTATTTATTTATTTTTCATAATTATTTCAAAAGACTATACTATCTTCCAGTACTAAATAGGCCGGGGAAAAGCACTAAATCGCAAATGGAACGATAAAAGCATGAGAAATGTACTTGTGACTTTAAGGAATAATAAAATTGTAATAACTTAAGCTTACTCCACCCTTTAGGGCATGGCAAATATTAAAAAACACTGTGTTAAAATTGGCTTACAACCAGTTAAGAAAAGCATAGCAGTGTATAATTGTATTAAAATATTTGCATAGGGAAATCGCTTCTTAGAGGAAGTTTCAACGCAATTGATATCAATCCTATTAGGCACTGTGCAGGGTATATGTTGTATGTACCACGATTCTATTCGATGAACCTGATTACAGGTTTACGAACACGAATACGAAAGAAAATTCCATATCAACCACGCATGGTGGTAGATATACCAACAATATACTTAGTATAATATATTTTTGCAGTGCTGTGGATCCGGGTTAATTTGTTAGATTTCATTGCTTGGGTTAAAAATGAAAAAAAAATACTCAATGAACCGGCAAGCCTTTGGCCAACTTCTGTGAATGACGGCCGGCTACTACTAATCAAATGTTGTATTCAAGAAGTGAGGCATACTCCCAGCAAACATTTAGGTTTTATCATAGTGAAATTAATAGTGTCAGATAGCAGGAACTCTCTCTTCATCTGACAGTTAATGTCATTATGCTGACAAAGTCAGACCCAGTATCATTAATAAAGATTGTGAAAAGGATGGGATGTGATCGATGAAATCGCCTCAAGAGAGGGACATATTAAAGATAAGACGTAATGCTACACATATAGATGAGCTGCATTGCTTAAGAAACTAAGAGGATAAACCATCGATATCACTTTTCAAGGAGAGTTTCAGAGAGGAAATGCCATTACTAAAATTCGTATCAGTTAAGGACAGAGTCCCAAAGACTAAAGATTGGGAAACACCAAAACTGGCAGGCATATCATTAGTTACATCATCAAGCACATAATTAGATTTGAAAGAATCTGCAAAAAGTTGACAGTATCAAATACATTTTAATTACCGTTCCCATTAAAATTAACACAGGCTGAAATATTTGTGCAACCCTTCTTAGAACGAATATAATTCCAAAAGGCTTTAGGATTCTCTTTCAGTTCAGATTCAAATGGACCAATATATTGATTGTATAAAAATTTATCATGGACATTAAATTGGTTCATGTAATACAAATATTTTTCCTAGTATGTGATGCTGTCATTATGAGATTTAAACAATTTATAGTGCTTATTCCGTTGATCTTAAACTTTTTTAATTTTTTGGTGTACCAAGGTAATTTGTGAAGACGAGGCGGAAGCGCGCAAATGTTAGCCATAAATAACTTAGACAACTTGAGCAGAAATTTTTCAAAGCATTCAGATACCAAACGTGAGTTGAAAACAGTATCCCAATTAATAAGTGATAAGGCACCGTTTAATTTATTTATCAGCATCACGAAAATAAAAAGAAAAAGGTTTCTTGAAGTTAAGTCTTATTAGTCTTATTAATAGGAAAAGGGCACTCTACTAAATTAAATATTAAATTTTCAACAACAAAAACAAGATCAAGCAATTTAATAAGCTTATTGAATGAGATATTAATTTGAGTAAGATTAATGCTAAAGAGACTATCTAGAAAATTTATCTCGTGAGGTCTATTAGCATTGGTTGGTATCAAAAAGTCGTTATTTTGAAAGATGGCAAAATAATAATATAATAATAATTATAATAATAAAAATAATTTAATGATGGCAGTTAATGATTATATTTATAACAAAAATAATGTCAACTGAACAAAATTAATGTTGTTGGTGGCTTGAATTTTTTTTTTCATTTATTAAATTATTAAGCTGTTCTTTTTCCAAAATCTAATCATAGGTATTGTTTGTAGACAAAAGTTACTAAGAATATTGAATTTTTTAAATTATTTGTGATTAAAGATTCCTAATTGTAGTAATTGAACACAAGAAGTAGCTTGAAAATCAATTTGTTATGATATTATTCGAGTGTCAAAGTCCGCGACTCCGACGAATTGACGAAATTATATAGTTTAGAAGTTATGGTTGGTTGGTTCCAGTGGCGATGTTCCGACATACAATTAGCTCGTTGGCGCCGTTGTGATACCACTATTCCTGGTAGATACTATAAGGTATACTGGTGCGCTGTCTTCTAGACTATATAGTATATATTTAGATGTTTAGAAGTTATACAGAAAAAATGTCGGCATAAACGCAGTATAGCAAACCGTCATGAAAAACATAAATTAGTATGCTTTTATATAGAGGGTTGACTCTTGAATCTAATAAACTAAAAAATTTGCCTGGGAAACGCCCAAAAAAGGCGTGGCTCGGGCTCAAAGTTCAAAGTTTTTATCAAAAAACTCAATTAATCTCCATCTCTTTTTCATACCTTGCTATTAATGTGCAACATTAGATACGTAAGATATACTAATAAAACGTTTTAAGCAAAACAATTTTTTTTTATAAAAACTAGACTTTTTTTTATAAAAAATTTTTAAGAACGAATTTTTTTCTAGAAAAATTTATTACTAAGGTACAATACGTTTTTCACCATATTGTAGCCTATGGAATTCCCTTTACAATGAAATATAAAACATTTGATATTTTTGTGATTTCGCTTTTATAGGTATTTATATTTAAATTTAAATTAAGTTCAAAGCATCTGCCTGCAATATTGAAATGGCGTTTATGAAAGTTATTGCTTAGGAGCGACCGATCGCGCATCAAGGTTTCGAATACAAAAATACTGTAAACACTTTATTTATTCCTGATGCCTTAGTTACTCCCATGAGGGATATTTTCTTGAAGCTCGGCCGAAGGCCGCCCACCAAAGGTATTTGAATACAGAAAAACTGCAGTTTACTACCACCCTCCATATAATCGAAAAATATAACCACACACAAATACAATTGAAGGCTTGTGGTGTCACGCAAAATAATCAATGCCACAATACCATAAAAGCAAAAAAGGCTTTAATTGTTATTTGGCTAAATTTAAGCTTCTAAAATAATGCAAAGCTAAAAATCTAGATCTTTTCAAATCTTTTTTAATATGGCAGGTACTTTGTACCAAGATTCATTGAATACAGAGATTGCGCCTTCCGAGAGAAAATCAATTTTAAACCGCACCAGTGACGTCATCGGAGAATATGTAGGGTTAGGTAGGTAGGTAGGTAGTGTGTGGCTGCTCCGAGGAGCACACTTAGGCCAGGCGGCCCATTGTGATACCACATGAGATCGAGCATCGTGTCGCTCACTCGTTAAACCAGTTTGAGCTATTAACGAAGCTTAGTAGACGGCGTATGGTCTTGTCAGCTAGATCATCTAGACTTCCGAAGAAGAAGTTGCCTAAGTAGGTCAGCCTTCTTCTGGATAAAGCAGGACAGTTACATAGTAAGTGAGGAATATTCTCTTCTTCCTCCTCGTCCAAGCAGCTGCGACAGAAGTCGTTCGAAAACAGCCCCATCCTTTTTGCGTGGGTGCCGATGAGACAGTAACCCGTAAGGACACCGATCATGGTTCTGATCTGGGCTCTGTTTAATGAGAGGAGTTCTTTAGAACGACGAAGATTTAAGGTTGGCCAAAGTTGGCGCGCAAGGAGGCTTGTGTTGCCCTCAACCCATCTTAAGTTCGTATCGTGTATAGAGTGAAGCCATGTCAAGTGGGACCCCCAAAAAATCACGAAATCACCGATTTTTGACATAACTGTCTTAATTTGTAGCGGGTATGATGCTGACGACTTGGCATTATTATTTCGTTAAAATTCAATTTATTGTTAATGTTATAAACAATCAAACTTTTTAGCCAAAAAAAATTTCTTAATTTTTTTCTCAAAAACTATTTTTTTTTTTTAAAAGATGACCACGCGAATTTATAATTAACTGTTGAGGCTATCTATTACAATTTTTTTTCACGCCCAATTAGTTTAAAAAATATCTTTTGCATTAATTTTTTATAAACAATTAAGTTTTCTATAGTCTTCTTCACGCTGCAAAAAAATAAAAAAAATGTCATCATATGCGGAAAACGTTCCCCTTTATTTCAGCGTTCACAGAAGTTTGTCGGTCTGCGCCGTTTTTCAAATATTAATTTTTTTATCTCCCGCGGCGTGCGCTCTCTAGGCGCAAATAAATATAATATAAATATAAAATAAAAAAAATATAAAAAATAATATAGGTATGAAAGAGAAAATGCTCAAGAATTTAAATAAAATTAATTTTATATCTATTTGTAAAAAAAGGATATGAAAAAGGTCCTTTGAAAACTTTAATCCTTTATATCCTTCAAAATTTACATCGAATTTTCTTGAAAGGTAAGTATGTTAAAACCCCAAATCTCCTTGATCAAGTGTCAAAATTTCATTACTCTATCTTTATTAGTTCGAAAGTTATTAAAAAAAAGGCGGAAGCTGCAATTCTAATAAAGTACAAAAATTCTAATTTATTTGAGTATCAGTATTTTAAATAATAAAAAGATACAAAATCAATGAAACGAGAATAATGAAATTTTGACACGTGATCAAGGAGATTTGGGGTTTTAACATACTTACCTTTCAAGAAAATTCGATGTAAATTTTGAAGGATATAAAGGATTAAAGTTTTCAAAGGACCTTTTTCATATCCTTTTTTTACAAATAGATATAAAATTAATTTTATTTAAATTCTTGAGCATTTTCTCTTTCATTTGATATATATACCTATATTATTTTTTATATTTTTTTTATTTTATATTTATATTATATTTATTTGCGCCTAGAGAGCGCACGCCGCGGGAGATAAAAAAATTAATATTTGAAAAACGGCGCAGACCGACAAACTTCTGTGAACGCTGAAATAAAGGGGAACGTTTTCCGCACATGATGACATTTTTTTTATTTTTTTGCAGCGTGAAGAAGACTATAGAAAACTTAATTGTTTATAAAAAATTAATGCAAAAGTTATTTTTTAAACTAATTGGGCGTGAAAAAAAATTGTAATAGATAGCCTCAACAGTTAATTATAAATTCGCGTGGTCATCTTTTAAAAAAAAAAAATAGTTTTTGAGAAAAAAATTAAGAAATTTTTTTTGGCTAAAAAGTTTGATTGTTTATAACATTAACAATAAATTGAATTTTAACGAAATAATAATGCCAAGTCGTCAGCATCATACCCGCTACAAATTAAGACAGTTATTTCAAAAATCGGGGATTTCGTGAATTTTTGGGGGTCCCACTTGACATGGCTTCACTCTATAGAGCTCGCATGGGTACGAAGCTTACATATTAAAAGAGGGACACCGAGCGTGGTCAACTCATGGCCTAACTGCTCAGTAGTACCCTGTCTCGCGAGCTCGTCCGCTCTACAGTTCCCTGGAATATCCCTATGACCTGGAACCCAGCATAGGCGAATATAAAGCTGCTTGGCAGTCTCGTTGAGAGATTTGCTGCAGATGAGAACAGTCTTAGATGTTATTTTGACTGCATCCAGAGCTCTAAGAGCTGATTGGCTGTCCGATAGTATCAGGATACCAGTAGCCGATATCCTGTTTACCCTGAGCCAATCGGAGGCTGCGCAGATTGCTGTGACCTCAGCCTGGAAGACACTACAGTAATCTGGCAGCCGGAGCTTTAAATTAAGGTTTAATCGTTCTGAGTAGATACCACAGCCCACCTGACCAAGCAGTTTCGATCGATCTGTATAGATATGGACATCACCGCTGGCAGGGGGCACACCCAGCTCCCATTCGGCCCTAGATGGGATAACAACCTGATAGTCCTTATCAAAGGACAGGCTGGGTGTCATGTAGTCAACATTCTGAGGTATACCTTTGAAATAATTCAGAATAGAGGAGTGCCTGTAACGCCCAACTCTCCATTGCGCGGAAGCGCGCATCCTGATGGCAGCATTGGCGGCCAATTGCCTTCCCAGGATATCCAATGGGATTAGGTGAAGCACAACATCCAAAGCATTAGTGGGAGTAGTCCGCAGGGTCCCACTTATACATAACTCTGCGGACCTTTGAATTTTGGAAAGTAATTGGGAGTGAGACCTTTTGGCCAATGAAGGCCACCAGACTACTATCCCATATAACAGAAGAGGCCGAACAAAGGCGGTATACAACCAGTGTACGATATGTGGTCTTGTACCCCATACATTACCTATCATCCTTTTACAAGTATAAAGGGCAATACTGGCTTTCTTGGCTCTCTCCAGGACGTTGGGTTTCCAGTTAAGTTTCCTGTCTAACACAAGTCCCAGATATTTAGCAGTATCCGAGAAATTCAGAGCGATCCCTTGCAGTCGCGGGGGATCAATCTCAGGTATTTTATGTTTGTTTGTGAAGAGAACTAGCTCCGTTTTATGTGGGTTGACCACATTCAATGGCCCAACTTGTTAGGATGTTCAAGCCATGTTGTAACACATCCCTGATAATTAAAGGAAACCTTCCGGAGACCGCAATAGCAACATCATCTGCGTAGGCGACTACCCTGCACCCCGCCCTCTCCAGACGCATTAGCAGTGTGTTCACCGCTAAATTCCAAAGCAGAGGCGAGAGGACCCCTCCCTGGGGTGTCCCCCGAGGGTTTGTAGAGTTTCCATCAGTACTTTTTAAACTCTTTTATTTTGAACTTACATTTTGCTTTACTCTTTTGATCAAATATATGGCTTTCTTTATACTTAAGCCCCTATATATACATATACTTACATAACAGTTTAATAGAAATTTGTATATCTTTACAAAATTAAAAATTCGTATAATTCGTTCATATAAATAACACAAATAAAACAATTGAAATTCGGGAGGAAACCCTGCAATTCAATTCAGATTTCGTGCTTTGTTTTCATTGGTTGAAAATTTTGTATTCACAAATATTTCGGTTTTTGTAAATCGTGTCGCTTTTGCTTGATTGTTTTCATTGTTTTTTGTTAAAATAATTAAATAATTTTGAGTTTCAAAAGTCCTTGCTGTAAAATTGCGTGTAGTGAGAATATCGCGGAAAAATTTCAGAAAAGGAAAAAAGCAAAAAAGAAGAGAATCATGCGGTGTGCAGTGGACCTGTGTACACAAAATAATGAAACAAAGGTACATGAGTGGTGAAGTGCTTTTCAAATGGAATATATATATATATATGCATATATATGATTTAGATTGCGCAGTGCACTTCATCCGGTTCCCCAAGGATGCAAGCCTTATACAGCGTTGAGTGAAGTTCTGTGGCCGGGAGACTTATTTGAATGTTTAAACGGCAAGAGTTTGCTCGCTGCACCTTCACCCAAAACGACTTCGAACGGCAAATAATAATTAATAATTGAATGGCACGACAGCCCGCTTACGCGAGACTAAGGCCTAGCTTCCCGCAACTACCCGTGTTGTGCGTGTGAATTTGTACACGGGTTGGAGGGACCTACAGTTTTATGCCGGTTCCGAACGGCAGGTTGGGAGCTTTTTCATAAGCAATTTTTACTCTCAGAGGTTTGCCATTTCCAGCTGAGAGGACAGCCACCGAAAGAGAAAACGAGTTTTCCCGTTATTTTTTTTAGGTGTTATTACAGACAGTATTTGAACCTGAGGTTGCTGCCTGCGACTCGCGGTCCAACGCACTAACCAACTGAGCCACGGCGGCGGCAAATACTCAATATTTATCGGTAAGGGTAAATTTACTGGAATTAAGAAGGGAATTGAAAATGAAAAAAATAATGAAGTAACAAATATTTAATTTTGCCCCACTGTGTTTCTCTCTCCAAAAATCAATCAACATTTTCAGCCAATAGGAAGCAATTTTGTATGACGTCACTGGTGCGGTTTCAAAATTATTTTCTCCCGGACGGCGCAATCTTCTATTCAATGAATCTTGCTTTGTACAACCCCCTTCAGCACTCATTGCCCGAAAGTGATAGCGAAGGTGAATATGAAATGGCTTTGGACCTAGAGTCAAGTTACAAAGTTGCACGGTCCAAAAGCATTTGGAATGAGTGTTGTAGGTCATCGGCCGGCATCGCCTTCAGAATGTTGGTACAAGCCTTTTGGATGTCCTCAACGTCCTTATAACGGTTTCCTTTCATCGGCAAATGCAACTGACCGAATAAGTAGAAGTCACAGGGAGCCATATCAGGCGAATACGGTGAATGATTGATGGTAAAAATGCGATTTTTGGTCAAATAATCGGTCGTAACTAGGGCTCTGTGAGCCGGTGCATTATCATGCAATAAACGCCAACTTCCTTCCTCGCGATATTCTGGCCGAATACGACGAATGCGATGCACCAAACGCTTCAAAACTTCAACATAAAACAAAGCGTTAATTGTTTTTCCCGGTGGAACAAACTCTCGATGAATTATTCCCTTTGAATCGTAGAAACAAATGAGATGAGTTTTGATTTTTGACTTCTCACGGCGGGTTTTTTTCGGATTTGGCTCATCTGGGTGCTTCCATTCGGCACTTTGACGCTTTGTTTCGGGATCATATTGAAAGCACCACGTTTCGTCACCGGTTACGATGTTGAACAAGAAATTTGGATCACGTCTGGCTTCCCGAACGATGTCTTTTGCGTGCTCAATTCTCTGCGCTTTTTGGTCGTCGGTTAAAGTGTGCGGAATGAAGCGAGAACACACTTTACGGAGACCCAAATGTTCGGTTAAAATGCGATCAATTGATGTTTTGGAGATGTTCAATTCCATTTCCATCAATTCCAATGATGATTTTGGCTGCATTTTGATAAAATCACGCACAGTTTTGATGGCATCGTCAGTAATCACAAATTTCGACTGGCCGACGTGTTCGTCGTCATTCAAGTCTTCACGACCATTCTTGAATCGATTCAACCACTCATTAACACGGCCACGGGATAAACAATCATCACCATAAACTTGCTTTAACAATTTAAACGTTTCGGTAAAAGTTTTACCAAGTTTAAAACAGAACTTAATATTAGCTCTTTGTTCGATCGACATTCTCGTACCAAAGTTAAAAACATACTGTCACATTGAGCGGGATATTTCGGCGTCTACTAGACCAAATGTCATGAAATTTAGACAGTATGTGAATGAAAGATGTACCTTTCCAACGCATGTCCTCACACATAGATGGCGCCACCAGAAACGTCCCTATTGCAAAAGTCCTGTTTACTTTGGGACGCACCTTGTATATTTAGAAAAAACAAAAGTATACATTTTTATATTTCGTTGTAAAGAAAATTTGCCAGCACTAATGTCCAGTGCCGGACAAGCGCCATACCACTGACCACTGTGTTTTAGTCTTCGGATGGCCTTTAGGGCCTCTCCTTGGATGAGAACATCAAGTGGAGGAAGGTTCCCCAGGGCATCTAGTGACGGACCAGAAGTAGTCGGGAAAGCTCACGCACAACATATGGCCGCAGTGCGCTGCAGTCTGGACAAGGTTCTCCTGACCCCTGCTAGAGAGGGTCTACTCATCCAGACCACCGATGCGTAGGAGATTATGGGTCTTATCAAAGCCTTGTAGATCCCGAGACCCTTGTTAGAGGAAAGAACCCACGTTTTCCCAAATACACCTCTGCACTGCCAGAAAGCCGACAGTGCTTTCGATGTTGTTAGTTCCACGTGCGATTTCCAAAGAAGTTTATCATCTAGGATAACTCCCAGATATTTGATCTCTTTGGATATCTAGATAGTGACCCCCTTGAGTGTGGGCAAGACGACTCTATCAAGTTTCCTCCTTCTGGTAAAGAGAACCATACTAATCATATCCAGAGTTCTCTGCATCTTTCTGCATATATGCATAAGGGAAGGGCGGGTTACGAGATAGGCCACATCGTCCGAGAGTAATTTAGTGTGACTCACCATGCACCAGAGCAATGGGGACAGCACCCCACCTTGAGGGCAGCTCTATTTACACCGGATGAAACCAGCCCTCCTCCTCTTCCCGCACCGTCATGATTCTTTCTGCTAGCATTGAACGTATCCAATTTACCAAAGCCCGGTCTACGCCATGTCGGCTAGCAGCGTTACACATACTGTCAAAAGTTGCATTATCAAATGCGTCCTCTATATCCACAAAGATCCCTATCGCGTAGTCTTTCCTGTCGATGCCTCGCTCAATCCTGCCAACAAGATTTTGCAGAGCCGACTCGCAGGATTTCCCACTTTGGTAGGCATGCTGAAATGGAAACAGATGTTGTATCTTAAGCGACTACTTACGTATCCGTAACTCTACCGGCCGTTCGAGACTTCTTAGCATGAAGGAAGTCATGCTAATAGGTCTAAAGCTCTTGGGGCTAGTGTAGTCGTCTTTTCCAAACTTCGGAATGAAAGCGACTCTCACAATCCTCCAAGGGCGTGGTATATATTTAGGTCAGTGCAAGGCATACATTGAAGATTTTCTTCAGTGCCACAACTACTGACTCTATACCTTCCCTCAACACAATACATAGGATAGATGTCATCAGGACTTGGCGATTTGAAGCTGTCAAAGGACTTGATGGCAAATCGAATGGCAGCTTCATTCGCAACAGTTCTAGCGACGTATCAGTCATGTCGAGACGGTGTGATTGCCCTAGCAATGGTTCCATCCAAGGATGATTGTTGCTGGGCAACATTAACCTGATTTCCTAGAAAGTGAGACTCCATTAGTAGACTGAGTGTTTCTTAAGCGCCCCCAGCTTCGCGGTTTGGTCCTTTTTCAGAACTTTTACCAGCGACACAGCGCTCAAAGATTCAATGCCGGTGCAGAAATCTCTAAAAGAGGCCTTCTTCGAAGCTCGAATATGCTTCTTATAGTTCTTCTGAGTGCATCGATAGCGCTCCCAGTCCTCGTCAAGATTTGTTTGATATATTTGAAATATTTAGTATCATATCTTTTAAATATCACACAATTACATTGTCATATATGGATACGGTTGTTTTCAAGAAAAATTCAAACCATTTTAAAATGATTATCAGATGTAGCCGAGGCACAAAAGGAAAATTTGACTCAACAATTTAAAGAGTATAATTTATAAAAAAACTAAAAAAAGATAACAACTCACATACAGTTCACTTACAGCTATTATGCTAGAACATGGCCCAAACCAATCTCTAATCAAGTGAAACAGCAAAATCCAGCTCTTATATTTCTCTTTCTTAGAGTAATGTAAAAATATAGAGAAATGATATTTCTCATTTTCTGATATCTACATATAATAATATAATTTAAATGATAAAGATTGCTTATATGTATATGAACTCCAATGTATGTTATTCATTTGGTTCAATCAAGTTATCCGACAACTACTAGAGGTCAGCCAAGAGAAGACACCACCATTACATGCCACATGTGCATAATAGAAAACCCATAATTTTGCTTGTGGCATACTTTGAATTTATACCATAATGCTATAAAGATTGAGAGCTTTGCTATATTTTGGAGACCGTAGTATAGGACAATTTTATACTTACATATGTCAACACATCGTAAAACTGTACTAATTATAGAAACAGGTACGTTCTCATCTTGCTGTCAACCGAGAACTTTTCTATAAGTTACTAAGTTACTATAATCAGTATACTAAAATTTGCAATAAAACACGCATATCTCCGGCATGGATATGCAACCAAATGTTAGCCAAACACACAACTTCTTCCGTGCCATCTTAATGCTAAGCGCATTCAAAGATATCAACACATAAATAACACAAATTTTCATTTCGCCATATCTCGTTTATATTAAGGAAATTAAATTTAGGAAAACGCTTAGGCCTTCCAATGGGACCACTTCTTGATCTCGTTATACAAGTTGGTGCCAGGGCACTCGGTAGAACCGACTTGGCGATGACCATACAGGGTATATGTCGACTTGATTTGACCCTTCTTGACGGCATAGGCTAACAGGTTCTTGGCTGCCGAAATCTGAGCGGATGTTGGTTTTTTATCTGGAAATTGAAAAAATAAAAATAAATATTGATGTGAAGACTTTTGTTTAGACACAAACAATTCAATTCTATTTAGTGCACTCACTGTTGTAGTTGCCCATGAAGGAGATGCCAATGCTCTTGGAATTCCAGTTGGTGGCGTGAGCTCCCATCACGTTCCAGCCGCGGCCCTCGTAGATGTTGCCATCGCCACCAATGAGGAAATTGTAGCCAATATCAGCCCAGCCCAAGTTGTTCATGTGGTAGTTTTGGATGCTCTTCATTTCCGTAATGCAGGCTGTTTTGGTGGAGCAGTAGACGCCGGCGGTGTGATGGATGACGGTGTAGGCGAGGTTGTTGGCCAAAGAGGATTTGCTGGTGGCGGTGCGACCACCCCATTGCGACTTGGAGATGATGGTGATGCCGAGAACGGTCTGGGCGCAGAATAGCACAGCCAGAAGACCGAAGAGTTCCTTGGAAATCATGATTACGTTTTTGCTATAGAAAGTTAACTGTTAATAAGTTACAATTTACTTTCTTTTATATTAAATTGTTCTCCAAAGGGGCACGTGGCTGTGCGTACACACATACATATGTACCCTGCAAGCAATTCGGTAGTCGACTACGAAAATAGCTCACTTCTAGTTAACTTTCATGACCTAACTATGAGCTAACTACAAAGTAATGCAGAACTTCCCCAAAATCAATGCGACCATATTCTCTGAATGTATTTGTTGCTTTTTGGCATTTTTTTTTTTAAAGAACAGTTAATTTCTATTTGTTCTTATGTTATTTTATTATCTGGCTATAAGCTAACTATGTACAAAGTAATGCAGAACTTCCCCAAATTCAATGCGTGGCATAGTAATTTAAAAAACAGTTAATTGCTCTTTGTTTTTTGGCTCTTTGGAATTTCATTTTACATATTTTCAATTTTCTTTCGCGCATTATGAAATCATAATCAGTGCTTAGTCTCGTGCGTACAGTGAAATAAAATCAATTGAAATCGAAGTGTAAAACTAAATTAAAAAAAGGTAATTGTTAAAAAATATTTGATATTTTTTTAAGTGATTGTTTTTTTAATTTTAATTATTCAAGGTAAGTCAAAATGAGAGGTGCAAGCAAGTGATTAATAAGTTTAAAAATTTTTCCAACTAACTTTAGCGATTGGCATACACAAATATATCTCTTAATGTAGCATAAATATCATTTTAAACAGATGCCTGTCGATAACTTGGCTCTAATGAGGTGGAAAAGGACTTAACAAATGTCCTAAAAATGATAAAGAAACGTTATATCCATGCGGAATGTAGTTAATCTTAATTGTAAATTGTATTAGCATGGAAGTACAAAGCCAGGAAATGTTGTCTTTTTTGATTGGAAAGAATTTTTATATATTATTGATGTTTAGGTTAAGCTTCCTTTTTTGTATCTTACTTATCACTCGATATCGAAGTCATTTGATTGAAAATAATTTTTTGATTATCAAAATACATTATACATATTTTTCAAATAAAAAAGGAAATAAAAAAATTTACAATTTAAAAAACAATCATACACACATTCATTTGTATGGATAAAGATTTGACTTCAACGTATTAACTAATAGTTGAGTTATATCTGATCTAAAGAAAGTCAACTTTATAGCTAACTAAAATAAATGTAATTAGTTTATAGCTAACTATAGATTAGATCACTTTCAACTAACTTTTAAGCAAAAAAAGTCATGCAGAGTCGGACAATTGACTACTGCCTAGGCCATCGCCATGTTAAAATAGTCAGTTGGCTCCATTGAAAATAATCCAACTATCAACCACAACTAGTTGAGAATTAGTTAGATTAAAGTGCATTAAAAGTTAGGTGAGTTGCCGGCAGGGTATATACTCGTACATATGTATATCTTATCGAGCACTATCAGCATAGGATTTGGTTTGCCGATTATTGCAAATTTATTGTGCAAAATGTTAAAGAGACGTGTTGTAGATACATTGGTGGCAATTCCCATAAACTCACTTTGAGCTGAGGTATGAAACGTTTTGTGGGAATAGAGGAGATGATTTAAAAAACAAATTAAGGTTGCAGTTTACATTTCCACAGTTTGCTGTAAGTAACGGCAGGTGTACCATTATGCACACTTTTATAGTTTGCGTGATCGTGCAAAACATTCAGAGCGACTAGTGTTTTCTCAGAGTTGAAATGTGGCAGTTCACATAAACTCAGCGATTTAAATTGATCAGTGAAGCAAAAATATAAGTAATTTCAGGTACATAAGTTTTGCCTTTATAAGCTGGGTTAGTCGATTTTTGTACTATTAAAAAAGTAAAATTTGTATTTTCCTCAGACCTGTGAAAATAATAAGAAAAAGTAATTGCCACCTGAAGAAAAGGGAAAAATTAATGCATTCAATCAATAAGAGTATTCGATACAGAACATAGCGGATAACATAGGCAGGTCTGAGACACTAGTGTGTCATTATTCAAAATTACGCGGATCGTATGGGAAAAACGTGAGATATGACCGAACCACGAAAATTATCGTAAGGCAAAAACGTGTGAAAATGGCATTGGGAATAAAATAAAACCTAATGTCGACGGAGTTTGTTCGTAAAATCGATTTGTCTATAAAGCCCCGACATGTTCGACAAATTTTACAAAACTCAAACCGCGATGTTTACACTAAACATCTCAAAAAACCCCCTTTGATTGTTAGTCTTAAACCCAAAATAATGGAATTCGCGGAGAAGCTATTTAGAGGCGTGAACAGTTGTCAACAGTTTTGTTTAGTAACAAAAACGGTTCATTTTAGAAAGTACTGACTGCTTTTAATACTTTTAGCTCGATAAGTGGGTTTAAAAGGAAGTCTGTATGAGCCGAACCAAGTGATGATACAATGGTTTGGGCTGGTATTGCCATGTATGGTACTACTTATCTTGCGTGGGTTTCTGAAAAAATTAACTTCTACATAAACTGCACGTTTCAAAACGGGCACTTTGTGGTTGTGCCACACATATGTGACTTAGTGCATTGGAAATTTCATAAAATTTGATTCACTGGAAGCGAATTTATTGCGTCCGAAGTAAAAGCATGTTTGTGTTACTGGTACAAATGATGATCGTTTATCCCGTGACAGAGTTCATGAGTGGTACACGCGATTTAAAAACGATTGTCAGGGCATAGATGATAACCAACGTGTTAGCCAAATGAAATCCGCGATCACCGCCCATTCCATCAAAACTTGGCGGTAATTCATCGGAGATCAGCTAAACTCTACTTTAAATTGGATTTAACCTTCGCATTCCTTATACCCACCAGGGTGATCTTTTTAATATTTATGTCTAATATCTGCCATCTATATTTATCCAATATACAGCCCTGTTCCAGAATCCGAATCGGAATCGGATTCGAATCGAAATGAAATCCGATTCCGATTTAAAGAGGTGCTCTGCAATCCGAGCGGAATTGTCACATTCGAAGTTAGCAAATTAAACAAACCTTCAGTCAGCTGTTTGCTTGAAATGTTCAAATGAAAAAGGCAATTGTAAAATCTTGTGAGATTTTTTATTTTATTAAATGAGTTCGGTTATTTTATTGGTAGTATTGCTTGAGAACGAGCAGTCCGCCGTTGAAAAAGTAAAGCGTAGAATTTTGCGAGACCACAGCAATCCGATGGAATTGCCAGATTCTTCGTAACTAGTACAAGTTATATCAGTTATGTTCAAAATTTCCTATTTAACCCTTCTGTCAATCCGAAGGTACCTGGGTACCTTTTGCATTTTTGAGGTAAAAATATCATACTTTCGGCCAAGGAAAGCTATGCTGATATTTTTAGTATCTTCCTAAAAATCAATTTACTATCTATTAGATATGTTATATTGAAAGAAATATTTTTCTAGATAACTTTTAGAACCGATTTTTGAACACTATCTCTTTGTTCTATACGAAGGTACCCGGGTGCCTTCATACAAAATACAGTAAAACAATACAGTTTCAACGTGAAATTACTCGTTCATATTCGAGTCAAAGCAAGTTTATTCAAACTTCAAATTTTAAATTTGCATTCAGAGTTGTATTTCAAGATAAGTTGAATTCATTACATCCGATCGAAGTCATCGACTTTACATGCGTGTTACTCCAAGATTTTTTTTCTTTGAAAGGAGAGGCTTACTCTGGAAGACTAGCTTATTATCAACGTAAGACAATAGTAGCAAAAGCACAAATTTTGATTCAAAGCTTTAAAGTTTAATCCCTATGGCCGCAATGCTGCAGCCTTTTTGCCTTTTTTCAGCCACCTTTTTACTTCTGAGGTACTTGCGGAATACCTTTTCGCAAAAAATCTCACTTAGGTGTTAAAAATTAATTCTCGATCCCTAAAGTCATCGATATTCGGTTTCATAGCGACAAAATCTTTGGAGTTGTACTTTCCAAAGAGCTATGAATCTGGGTGGTTCATCCAACTATGCGTCACGGCAAAGCAGTGTCAGGTGACAACCCAAAACCCAAGCTGATTTGTATTTACAATAGTACAAAGGTTGATAGACGTTATGGCTCAATGGTTGACCCATTTCATTACTAATCATAGAACCTAAAGGTGGCTAGTGGTAGCTAATATGCTCAATTTTTGCAGCTCGATAGCATATATTATTCGCAGTAAACATAAATGAGATACCACAAAAAAGTCAGATGCCGTGGAGAATATCTCGAGAAGGTAACGCAAGGGGGTATTCGTGGTTCAAACCCCCAAATATCTGCTAGCTACAAAAATTATGGGTGACGCAGTGATTTCAAATGGTATTGGGGTCAAAAGTTGTATGCCTCTTAAAATGAAGTCCTGTGTGTGCCGCTGATGCCGAAAATTCAGAAAAGAGTTGAACAGGCGCTAAAGCTCTTCACGGCACTCACAATAAAAATTGGTTGTCTTAACATTGGAAGTTCTCCCCTCCTGTGGCTCGTGTGATTCTTAGCATTATGCCACAAAAGATTGGTGGCATTTCTCTAAAGAAAAATGTTTCATATTTTTGTTAAACCATTGTTTATTGCATTTTTATAAATTGTTCAAAGTTCACTGTAAATCACAAGCTAGGTTTGTTTATAAGTATTGAAGTATTTTGGGAGCAGACAATTTAATGAACATAAGTTAGGAAAATAATACGTTGACAGCTTTACTGCTTCAAATAGCCGCCATAGGAAGGTGCCAGCTTCACGACCTTCACCACTGGCACGGACTGCACATAGTGCGCAGGCGCGTAATCGTGCACGACTCTAACGACTCTTGAGCTGCCATAGCCGCCAACAAGTCCACCACCGTAGCCACCAACAAGTCCACCACCGTAGCCACCAACAAGTCCACTACCGTAGCCACTGCCATAGCCGCCGCCAACGCCCAGATTCACGAGGCCTGCATTGGCGCCCACAATCAGCAATGCCACCAAACAAATGTAGAGCTGCAAAGCATTTATTATTATTTTATCTGATGCACTTGTTGTCAATGAATTTCAAGCCGATTTTAAATCGAACTCGTGGGGTTACCTTCATCTTCTTTGCCGGGTTTCCGCTTGAGTTGATTAGTTGGAGGTGTTTGTGTTAGGATCGTCGGAAACGAATCGTGATCTAAGCTGTCAGCGTGGACAGCTTTTATACCGTTCGGCCTGAAAAATTTACGAAATCAATTCATTTGCGATCTGCGTTGATTTGTGAAAGGTGTGTCATAAAAATTTGCAATACAACAAATACTTCAATGCCACATACAAGTAAGATTTTGTCAAATAATTTAATTAGTTTAAGCGTTTATGCAGTACAAACGCATGTTTATATGTATGTAAATACAAGTAGATCGAAGTGCTGGTATTGGCCGCTTTTTCTTTGCAACATGAGCCAACGTCAGCGCCGTCAAAAGCCAAAAACAAAAAGAAGATTTGCGATTGTTTAAAATGATTGCTGGACCACATTTTACTTTTTTGTTTTTTTGGATGTGATGGTTTTCTAAAAAAATTGTACTGTGTGTGTCATCATTGTTTCTGCTAGTTTGAATGATATCAACTCCTGTTTTATATCTAAAATTAATTGTATGCAGAACGGCAAAGGCAAAATAACGCCCTTCTTACCACAAAAACGTTGTTACATTAAAAACGGGTTTGAAGCAGTTTTCGGAGCACAGACGCCCTTATGTTCGTTTCTGCAAACGTCAAAACGAGACTCCGACCACCGGCCAAAAGCCCATGAGTCGTGCTATATCTATTCCGATCATTGTAAGCAAAAACGTAAAACAAGAAAATGCTGAAATTATTGCACTATTAATAAGTGTTTAATGCTTTTAATTGAATTAGCAATAAATAATGCTTTGTTTTAAACGGTTACATCGATTTTTAAAATTTGTGCGCTATTATTTTCACTTTTCCCATACAAATTGTATGAAGGTACCCGAGTACCTTCGTATTGATGATAGGTGGACATTTTTCGTATTGACAGAAGGGTTAAGGTTTATTGCTCAGTACCGCCTTAGCAAAGCAGCATTCAACATGATCTTGACCGAAGTGAAACGTTTTCTTCGGCAATGCTCCATTCCGGCAGAATTGAAATCGACGGCTTTGCGATTTCATGCCGAAGGAGGCTATCAACGATCGGTAGAAAAGGCAACCGCCTTTCCCATTTTGGAAAGTGTGTGCTTCTTAAAAGGTCCACCGCCGGTCGTTAAAGCTTCTCATCTATTATGCGCCAGGTTCCTTCTTACCTCACTTTTCCAATCAACCCAAGTCTATGATTGAGGAATTTTTACAAAATGAATTGATTTAATTTACTTGTCACCTTTTTACACCCCGTTACACTTTTTGTTGGTGGTCCTTGCCCGTTCAGCGACCAATAATAATCACACTTTTCCCTCTTACGGTACAACGGCGTATTTTATTTTGAGAATTCTTCTCTCCTAATATGTGTCCTCGCAAGCTCTGTTATTCCTCATACTACGATTTTTTGTACACTCTGTTCGAATCAGAAGAACCTATAAAATAAAACTAGGCTATAGTTATGCACCACAGTTTATTTAAAAAAAAACATATCGGTTTTACCAAAACAAATTTGTATTATTCTTTTCAATGTGTTATGTGTATGTAGGTGTATGTATTTATGGCCTCACATTAAGCGCTATTTCTGTTATGAATACGTATACCACTCTACGGTCGATCCATATTCGGTGATGATGTTTTACCGCCATTTGCCTTTGCTGCCGCTGCACCTCCACAGTCCTTGTGGCAGGTCACCACTAGCCGCATGTCTTCAGGCACCCTACATCCGATCGGTGAGCACGAGTATGACTACGGGGCCAGCGGGTTTTGTTGTACGCGTGCATCTGGCTTTGCTTAACCCGTAGCTTCAGCTGGCGTGGGTTCCACCAGGGGCGTAGCCAGAACTTTGCCATGGGGGGGGTTTTAAAAAAAATTGATGACCAATTTAGTATAACATGCTTTTTAAAGTAAACTGAACTTTTCAAAGAGCGCATTTTGTGGTGGTGCCACCCAGTGCATTGGAAATTTCATGAAATTTGGTTCACTGTGAGCGAATTTATTGCGTCCGAAGTAAAAGTATGTTCTTGTCAGTGGTACAAAAATTTGATACTAATTTGCAAAGAGCAAATATTAAGTTTTGCTTTAAAGTTGGTAAGACTTTAGCCGAAAAATTTAAATTGATGAACTAAGTTTATGGTGATTATCGTTTATGCCGTGGCAGACTTTATGAGTGGTACACGCGATTTAAAAACGATTGTCAGGACATAAATGATGACCAACGTCTTAGCCAACTGAAATCCGCGACCACCGTAGATTCCATAAAAAATCAGCCAAAATCTACTTGAAATTGGATTCAACCTTCGCTTTCCTTATACCCACCCGAGTGATATTTTTAATATTCATGTCTAATATCTGCCATCTGTATTTATCCAATGTAAATAGTTATGATTTCGACTTACTGAATAAATTCGAAAGTCGTTTTCAATAACATAAACAAATATTTTTTTGAAAATATTGCTCATGTTTTGTTTTTATTTTTGTTATTTTGTATACCGAATACCCACACAGGTGATCCCAGGTGCTTCCGCCACCATTTTGAATAAAACTCACAGTAAAATAAAAAATTAAAAAAAAAATAAAAAAAATTGTTCAATAAACCCTCTGGAAAGAAATCTTTTAATATTTTCCTTAGTCGCAAAATGAATCGTTAAATTTAGGCATTTTTTTCGAAAAACGGACTATCACCCGAGGACGATACTAAATACTGAGGTATGGAAAAAAATTATTTATTATTTACTTATTTATTGCGAGTGAGTGAGTTTATGGGTATTGGTAAACGACGCATACAAAAGTCTTTGGTAAGGCGAAGGTTACGCATTTCAATAACATAAAAGTATCACATTTTAACTGAATATTTAGCTATCGAGAGACGGCATCTCAAAGATAGACACTTGTGACTGATTTTTTGACTAAAAGACGAATTTAACCATCACCCACTCCTCGTTTTAACCTGATGCGGCATCTTGCGACTTTCACCTTAGAAAAAAAATGCATTTACCGATTAAACAAACGCGTTTTAATGACGTAGAAGCCATTCAAAAGGCTTGTACTGACATCCTGTAGGGCATTCCAGCCGACGATCTAAAACACTCAATAGATATGCTTTTAGATCATGCAAATAGCTGTACTGAGCCTGAAGGGGACTATTTAAAAAACCATATCGGTGTTACAAAAAATTGTTGATTAGTCTTTTAAATGTTTAAAGGTAAAAAGACTTTTTTACTAATGTGTGAACATATATACCATGCATAGTGATTGAAAATTTTAAATAATTATAGGCCATGGGGGGGGGGTTCTGACACCCAAAACCCCTCCCTTGGCTACGCCCCTGGGTTCCACTACAACAAATCCGCTCAGTAGCCATACCGCCTCACCTGCAACCATTTGGAGCTACGCCAACAAACTCAGCAACCGACGACCTAGCCGCCTACAACCGGTCAGCATAGGTTTTTTTGTAGACAGGAAAATCGGAACAGAATATACATACATATATACACTAACATACAATTTATTTATGCACACGCTGACATAACGGACGGACATGGTAGCAAGTACCATTGCTGCTGTTGTTCCATTTCCTCAGCATCGCCGAATTCAATGGGATGCTCTTAACCCGCCCTGCCTTTGTTTCCTAAGATGGAAACCGGAAACCCAAAGGGAAAATCAACCCTCCTTACCCCACTTCATGATCAGACCAAACATATTTCAAACTTAAACCTGCATAGTAATAATTTTTATTTCATAAACTTAACCTAATACAAAACCAAAATTCTTAATCTAATTTGCAAAATATCTCGCATGTTAAAATTATGTTTTAAATTTGAGTCACAATTTTAGTTGTTAAATTTAAGAAAAAAATAGCAATAAAAAAACTTAGCAATGAAATTGAATAATGAAGAAAAAATCATTTTCACATTTGTTTAGGAAATAACGTTTTTAAACAGCTTACACTTCAGTGGTGATTATTTCTTTAATCAAAACTTAACCAAATAATTTTATGAGAAAAAAATTACCAAAATATCAGCGTGAAGAAAAACACATACTTTCGAAACAGAAACAAAATTCTTTTTTTCTTTCTCAATGTTTCCTCCCTATTTTAATTATTTTAATCATTTTTTTCATATTTTTTTTCTTGAAAATAATCTTTTTTTTCTCCTTTTTTTCTTTCAAACTAACGCACCAAAACCCACTTAACACTTCTGTTACCTTAGGGTAATTTTCGAGTAAAATTTGACTTTAAAGAGCCGTAACTTTCTTATTTCTGGTAAAGAATTGTTTTCCTTTGGACTCAGTGACTAATTTTATGCCATTTGAATATACGCTAAATTTCATTTTATTTGCAATACTGGTTTACCTGCAAATGAGCAACTATACAAATTTGACCTTAGGGTCATTTTATGACCCATAGTACTGAACGCAAGAAATTGGTCGATGCGATGTGAATTTTATTAGATTTGGTTTCAAAGTGTCGTGGATAAATGTTTCTGGGATTTTTGTTTTGTTTTGTGTTGGTAAGAGGGCGTGGCACTAGCTATACCACCCTTTGTACTATGGAGTAAAATCTAAATTATGAGTCATACAACATTGCAATTTCGTGCAATGTCCCCATGTAGACACTGTTCCACTGAAAATATTTCATGGGCGTTTAATAATGGGCGTGGCTCTCTTTTAACGATCCAAATTTCGTATATAACTTCGGAACTACAAATCGCACATCAGTGACACTAAGATCGAACTTACTATTGGGTCATGTTTTTCCGGAAGGGAGAAGGTTGGAAGGGGAAAAGGGCATTTAATAAAGGGCGTAGCTTCGCCCACACATCTCAATGAACAGTATAAGAGCTTTTAAATTCCAAAGGATCGAGACACAATGGTACAAACACTTTGTTTCTGGTATGAAATCTTGATCGAAGCTTTCAATAAAAGTAAATAGTACCTACATATAGTACGATTTCTAGCAAGTAATAAATTTCTAAAAATTTCCAAAAGGAGTATGAAGAGAGCTAGATAAAATTTCTGGGACATATTCGTGTCAGCGACAAACACACAATTTACTCGTGGCTGCAGTTCGCAATTCTATTATTCCTTGCGGCACCATTGCATTTGTGATGTGAAATTCATCCCTGGAATGATAACGTAACGCCGTTTATTCCATAAAGAATTGGAAAAGTTACTTCCTGGGCTTCAATTTCGCGAAAAGAAAGGAAGCCAATAATAGAATCGTGTGAGTTATACTCAGCAGTACATTCACTAAAGAAGAAGATACTCAGTGAAAGGAAACGATGGGGCGCAATTCGGCTCAGCCGAATATATTCATTTTCATCTTCGGGAAATCGAATAATATTAATTAATATATATTATAATTTGTATTGGTTCATTGATTTCAATATCTAGTATAACTTTCATATTTTGGCATACTTTTATAAATTAAACTTTTAAACTGAGTATTTTTTTGTGGGTCACGGGAACAGGATTTCTTGCGAAATCATTTCTTTTTGGGCGATTAACAATTAATGATTACTATCCGTTATGTATAATATAATTGTCCAAAAATTAGTTGCGATATAGTTTTAACTTCTGAAGAAATCGCAAGAATTATAGTGCCCGAGAAGAATATCATGAACCTGGGCATGGTCTCCATGTTGAACATATTTGACTCCAGTTAGGCCAAATAGTCGCTTTTCAATAATAAAAGTAATAACTAATTGTTAAAACCACAATGTCTTAACTTTTTTGAACAAAATACAAAGAAATAAATCGGGGTAATTTTATGACCCAAAGGTCAAATGTGCGAGTTTTTCCTAGGGTAACAGAGGGGTTAAAAATATATTAAAGTTTAAATGTCACCCACGGTTTTTTTTCCTCGCTCCATCGATGCGTTGGGCCCAGCGACATGATGCGCGTTTTCCAGGAACATGTTGCTAGATAGGTTGTTGCGGAAAGAAATTGAATTATAGGTGTAAGTGCAGGGTTTTTCTTTTCCCTGATATAACCAAATTAATTTATTTTTTTCTTCTTTTCCCCCATCTTCACTTTTACCTATTTTTACATTATTTTATTTCGCTTTTAAAATGATTATATTTTTTTTCTCTTTTTCCCTTTTATAAAATTTTAGCATAATTTTACCTTGGACAAATTCTTTTTTTTCCTAGCTTATTTTTATAGTTTTCATTTTTAATTAGTTACAATATTTTAAGAATAAAATATTAAGTAGAAATACCATTTTAGAAAAAATTGTCATATTTTTTTTAAATAAGGAATATGACGCACATATTTATACAACATTTTTAGGAGTTTTTATTAGGAAAAAAATGTTCAGCACTAGACACTTTTGGAACACGATATCCTGGCAGGAATAGCGCAGCTTCTTCGGACTCCAACGATGACTGATGCATCGATACAGCATTCTCGGGACAGCAGCAATATGAGTTCTTTAGTACTTAGTTTTCGTCGACTTTTAATTCTTTAAAACTTTTGTAGTGTAGTCTAGGTTACCACCTTTGCGTAGTTTTAATAGGTTTTTAGATAGCACACATTTTATTAGTTTCTTAACTTGCATATTTGCACGCTGAACGGATTCGGAATTTGTTTGGTTGTTTTTGCTTTTTGAATTTTTGGCGGCATACTTTGAGATAGTTTTTAGCACAATAACCACATTTGGATTCGATAAAGTTTGCCTTGCGAGCTTTTGATCAAATAAAAATGTTCTCGCGCAATTTTCCACTCGATATTTGTTGGCTGATAAATGATACCATTGTTTTAGGCCATTATTTCCGCGCTCTACACCTTCACCGTTTTCATAGTCTTCCGCACAGCAGACTTGTGCCACTAGTAGACCGCGCGAACTTCCAAAGGCCAACTTCGAAGGCCGCAGACAAGTCACCAAGATCACCGCGTACGAACTCTCACCACCAAATTACTTACTTCAAATACTCTTCTCGATCTCACTGCTGCGGCCGCTTATTAAGGCAAATTTGGCAGCAACAGCGCATAATCGCCTGATCGCCCAACTTTCAGCAGATCACCCCACTGCTTTGCAGAAATGTGACAAAATTTGGTGCATTGGGGTGACCTGCAGCAGGTGGAATGCAGCAGTCAGAACGGCAAAGACTTCCACAGCTGCGCAACACAACAACACCATGGTTGGAATTGCAAGTGCAAGCACTAGCTAGCGCTTACTCGTTCACTGCTAAACAAATTTAGCTTGATTAGCGCTAGACTGATTAGTGCAGTGCGTCGCACTAGTACGTGGCCCGGTTTCATGTCATTCCTAACAAAAAGCAACTCTGATTTGGCCCCCTTATTTTGACGGCTCTCTACCTTGGTCCCAGTGAAGTTTTACAACTGCTGCGCTCAGTTATCGCTGCGATAACGAGGTACTGATTTGTTGTTGCTCATTTATTTTGCACTTATTGCCTTACTCAAAATATTTTGCATTGTAAGTCCATCAGTTACGGTAATCAGATACGAAGCGAGTATGACGGCGTAACGGCGGAATGTTCACCCATTCATGAAGCTTGCCATTTGCTCGCACAGACTTACGGGCAAACGATTCTTGTTGACGTCACAGCAAGTTAAGTGCTCTAAATTAATTCTAAAATCAGAGAAGTTGGTAAATAATTGAAAGTACCTCAGTACGCAAAGGTATTCCACAGATTATAAAAATTTATATCCAGTATAAAATACTCCTCGCTCGCTCGTACAAGATACGTAATGCATACATAAGTACAGTTAGTGCGTATGGAAAATTAGCCATTTTATGTTTTGGCACAGGAAGCACCGATGTTGCTACATTAATGTCATTTCCATTACGGACAAAGTACTTCGCATCATTCCCGTGTCTGATGCAGAAGAGCAGCGGACGTGAGTTGATTACGTGATCGGAAATTTAATATTTTGCTTTGTCCTTCTGCAACAATTCAAAATAAAATGCTCTGTGCACGCACAAAGAACAAACAACACACACAACCGCCTAACTTCCACCGAATCGAAAAGAAAACAAGCACCAGAAGGAGGGAAGAAAAACAAAACAAATGCAAATAAATGGACGAAATAAGCGAACAAATCTGCGAAGGCGGAATGAAATGTGATAATTTAAAATTTATAAGAAAACCCAAATTGCTGTATATCTGTTGCTATATCTTAATAGGAGTACCGGTTATTTCGTGCGGTTTTTTTTGGGAAAATTGAAGCTTTATTGTGAAAAAATGGTTACAAATTTAATATTCAAAGTATTGTCCATCACTAGCTATAACTTTTTCCCATTTTTCTGGCAATTCACGAATACCCTTTCTGAAAAATTCGGCCGGCTTTTCCGCTATCCACGAATCGATCCAATTTTTGACTTCTTCATAATTGGAGAAGTTCTGGTCAGCCAGGCCATGTTGCATTGATCGGAAGAGATAGTAATCGGATGGCGCAAGGTCTGGACTATACGGCGGGTGGGGTAGGACATCCCATTTGAGCGTTTCAAGGTAGGTTTTGACGACCTGTGCATCATGTGGCCGAGCATTGTCATGTTGCAAAATTACCTTGCCGTGCCTTTGTTCATATTCCGGCCGTTTTTCGCGCAGTGCTCGGCTCAAACGCATCAATTGTCGTCGGTGGACTTCCCCTGTGATCGTTTCATTCGAGCAATGTCTCCAATTCGTGATCTTCAAACTTTTTTGGCTGTCCGGACCGTTCATCGTCCTCCAAGTCAAAATTGCCACTTTTGAACCGTGCAAACCACTTCTGGCACGTACGCTCAGCTAGAGCATGCACACCATACACTTCCACCAAAATACGATGACTTTCGGCAGCATTTTCTTCATATTGAAGTAATGAAGAAGTACTCCCCGCAAAAACACTTTATTCGGCAAACAATTCGACATTTTCAGAGTAAAAAAATATTGTTGCTTACGCTTCAGCTACATGACACATACTGATTCTGAAACTATATGACAATAGCTTTCCAACACATATTTGGAAAGGTGAATCACTGTTCACAAAATAAAGTTACGCCATCTGTTAGAAAACCGCACGAAATAACCGGTACCCCTATTATATATAAAATTCTCGTGTCACAATGTTTGTTACCATACTCCTCCGAAACGGCTTGACCGATTTTTATGAAATTTTACATGCATATTCAGTAGGTCTGAGAATCGGATACTATCTATTTTGTATACCCCTAAGTTAAAATTGAATATTCGCCACCTTACGTATTTCATTATAGAAAAAAAACGAAGTTTGCCGGGATGTCATAAAATCTTTAAAATTGAATATTCGCCACCTCACGTATTTCATTATAAAAAAAAACGAAGTTTGCCGGGATGTCATAAAATGAAGAAATTCCCTAGAAATAATTTGTATGGCAAAACAACGTTTGCGGGGTCAGCTAGTCTTATATATAAAATTCTCGTGTCACAGTGTTAGTTACCATACTCCTCCGAAACGGCTTGACGGACTTTTATGAAATTTTATATGCATATTCAGTAGGTCTGAGAATCGGCTACTATCTATTTTTCAGGGGGCGTGGCACCACCCATACGAGCCAGATCTTAATAATGGAATATCTTCCAAACTGTAAGTTGTACAACCCTGAAATTTTGTATCCCGTCGTCCCATAGATGAGTCATTCTACTGATAAGATTTGATGGGCGTTGGACAAGGAGCGTGGCACATTTTTTGTGACCCAAATATTTTGCTGAACTATAAGTCGCTCAGCAATGAAACTTAGTACGAACCTATCATTTATTCATATATTTTGATAGAGGGAATGGGGCAAGTATTGGACGAGGGGGGGTGGCACCACCCATACGAGCCAGATCTTAATAATGGAATATATTCGAAATTGTAAGTTCTACAACACTGAAATATAGTACCCCGTCGTCCCATAGATGAGTCATTCTAATGATAAGATTTGATGGGCGTTGGACAAGGGGCGTGGCACATTTTTTGTGACCCAAATATTTTGCTGAACTATAAGTCGCTCAGCAATGAAACTTAGTACGAACGTACCATTTATTAATATATTTCGATAGAGGACATGGGGCAAGTATTGGATGAGGGGGCGTGGCACCACCCATACGAGCCAGATCTTAATAATGGAATATATTCCAAATTGTAAGTTGTACAACACTGAAATTTTGTATCCCGCCGTCCCATAGATGAGTAATTGTACTGATAAGATTTAATGGGCGTTGGACAAGGGGCGCGGCAAATTTTTTGTGACCCAAATATTCCGCTGAACTATAAGTCGCACAGCAATGTAACTAAGTACGAACCTACCATTTTCTCTTTCGAGAGAGGGAATGGTGCGGGTATTGAACAAGGGGGCGTGGCACCGCCCATTGAACTTAAATCTATATATATAAAGTGGCTGTATGTGAATTACGGCATCACACTCAAACGGACCGTCCGATTTGCATGCGTTTTGTTTTTTGTTGGATTCGTCTAGATTCGTCAGTTCAGGTTTAAGCCACAACAGGTGGCGTTTTACTTTAATTCAACAGATGGCATTCTATTTTAACGCCGACTTGACGAATTATCAGCTGCGTCGGCTACTTCAACATCGACTTGACGAATTATCAGCTGTGTCACCTTTTCCAAAAGATATTCTTTGTTTTTGTGATGAAGATCAAGTAGTTTGTGCGAGACGAAGTTCGCTGGGTCAGCTAGTGTACATATATATGTATATGTATAGTATATACACAAATAAGTATCCGCGGACATGTACTGCACTAACTTAATGTGTACGTATTTAAATGTGTACACAAATGACGACAGTCCGAGCAGGAACTAAAGCCTGGTAGGTTCCAGCAACCACCTCTGTTGTGCGTGGAAATTTATACTCGAATGGAAGCGACCTGCGTTTTTATGACGATTCCGACGGTGGGAGCTCTCCATACGTAATTATTTACTTTACAGGCAGAAGTTTGACCTTCTCTACTCAAAAGGAAAAAAATAATTACTGTCTGGTTATTGAACTGCTGTTTTTTGCTAGCATTTGCAAATACCGCGAACAATTTTTGTATAATTGTGGAATGATGATTTGGGCGGTCAGGCAATCTTTAAGGACACCATGTCTTTGACTCAATTATAAGTTATTTATATGGCTGCGATAACAAACCTGATTATGCCGACAACCGCCTTCGCGACCAACTGGCTCCAAAGAACAGTAGTGCGATGTGGAGAATCTAATAGAACCTCAAAACATGAAAAGTACGAAACAAATGTTTCTGTATTGAAAATGCGTTGAGATGGAAACGGATTTATGCCTCCTTAACTGAGACTGAACTAAAATAAAAATTAAAAATTGTTGTTGTGTGTTGTTGTGAATTGTTGCTAATACCGAATTTGATTAACATTTAAATTTCGACAAAATAAATATGAATATGATATTTATTAGAATATGATATTTATAATATTTATTTATTCATCAATAAATTCCAACTAAATAAATAAATCACAACTTTTGAATTTAGTTCCATATGAAACTATATTTTGCACCAGCAATTTTGTATTTGGAGGGTTGAACCCCAACACCCCCCTGTGTGACCCACTGCCCATTAGACATAATACACTTGTACTAGCGCTTTTTTGTATGGCCTTGAGCTCTTTCCAATCTCCACAATCGTTGCGAACCTCAGTTTTTCATGGGTCTTTCACTTTAAGGAACCGTCATGATTATGCTGTTGTTTTTGATCCAAAAATCACGAACAAGAAACGATGTGTATGTTTTTGTATCTGTCAAAAGTAAACTAAATGTTATGTTAACCCTTCGTTGCATGATTTAATATCCGGGCAGAAAAAACATTTTTGTTTTATAATTCTTGTTGCTTGTTAAGTTCTG
This sequence comes from Melieria crassipennis, assembly GCA_963668005.1. Classification (NCBI taxonomy): domain Eukaryota; kingdom Metazoa; phylum Arthropoda; class Insecta; order Diptera; family Ulidiidae; genus Melieria; species Melieria crassipennis. The sequence goes on along the minus strand of OY764963.1, from coordinate 28,967,486 downwards.
ATGGTAAAAATGACATTTTGTTGAATTCCTGTATCTATGAAAGAAGTTATGCGGATATTTTCCGTATCCTGGCGAGAACGCTACCGCCGAAATGAAAGTCGGTTTTATTTACACATATATTTTAGTGTTGGCTATTACGCGGAGTCAAACAGCTGAGCGAAGGCCACCGCCATATCACAATCGCCATCAATAACCAAAATTATTTCACCAAATCGAAACACTTGTTGCTTTTTCGATTCTTTTGCACATGCTTTCAGTGTTATTCGCAGAATACCATTAATAACACTGTGCAAGTCGAAAATTCAGACATGGGGGACCTACATAGCGACTTTCTATAGGTATTAGAGAGTTGAGATCCACCAGCCGTTTGGCTGGATTGGCTCTAGTTTAAGAGAAATCCGTCTTTGAAGTTTGCTCATTTTAGTCGAGTTCGTCGCTTAAGTCTTCGAACGTTTAAATGCTAATAGGTCCTAAATCGTTCCGAATATCGCTTTACTGTCTTCTGCAAGTTTGTAGATATTTTAACGACCAACAAATTTGCTTAAGACACCAATCCAAAAAAAATACATTCAAACTGTGTAATTGCGATATGTGCATTTTATATGAGTGTTAATTATAATTAAATTACACTCATACGCCACGTTGCGCTGCGCTCAAAAATGCACATATCGCAATTACACAGTTTAAATGTATTTTTTTTGGATTGGTGTCTTAAGCAAATTTGTTGGTCGTTAAAATATCTACAAACTAGCCGAAGACAGTAAAGCGATATTCGGAACGATTTAGGACCTATTAGCATTTAAACGTTCGAAGACTTAAGCGACAAATTCGACTAAAATGAGCAAACTTCAAAGACGGATTTCTCTTAAACTAGAGCCAATCCAGCCAAACGGCTGGTGGATCTCAACTCAGTATACCTATAGAAAAGTCGCTTAGTATGTCCCCCCCCATGTCTGAACTTTCGACTTGCACAGTGTTATTATTAGTTTAAAGATGGCGGCTTAGTGCCCTTACTGAAACATTTAAAACATCATATCTTTTGACTCAAATGTCAGAAAGGAATAATTTTTACGTCAAATGAAAGCTAGTGATATGAAGCCGAAGAAACCATATGCTTTTTTGAAACATTTAATGAAAGAGGACATAAAGGACATCAACTAAATTTGTATCCTTGAATATCCTGGAAACCGTGAGAGCTAAATTTATATAAGTGACTTCTGGTAAAAAAGCATTCAAAGATCTATATTGCTTATAAATTTAATGTAAATCACTTTTACAGCTAAGACTCTACAACGATTAAGAAAATTTAAGAAGCTACGAGATATTCTGTACATAGACACATGAATGTAGCAGTGTATAATTTTTGAAACGCTGTTGTGGCTTAACAGTGAAAGTGATTGAAATGAAATTTATAAGCAATATAAATCTTTGAATGCTTTTTACCAGAAGTCAGTTATATAAATTTAGCTCGCACGGTTTCCAGGATATTCAAGGATAAACATTTAGTTTATGTCCTTTATGTCCTTTTTCATACAATTTTTCAAAAAAGGATATTATTTCTGTGAGCATATCATTAGCTTTAATTTGATGTAAAAATTATTCCTTTCTGACGTTTGAGTCAAAAGATATCGCTCCTTCGCTGCAAGAACGTCATAACTCAAAACTACATCATTCCGAGAAAATTCAATTTTAAAGTTTACCAATGCAGGCAGTTCAAGGTAGCAAAAAATGTTTCATGTCGTCTTGTGAGCAAAGTATTGAATATTTTACAAAGTGGTTTTGACAGATAAAAGATCATATGCAGATGCACACAGAGTTGCCATAAACTGAAACAATTTTTTTTTTTAGTTATGACGTTCTTGCAGCGAAGGAGCGATATGATGTTTTAAAAGTTTCAGTAAGGGGCACCAAGCCGCCGTTTTTAAACTGCATTTAAAAAAAACTCGAACATCCCGGAAAAAATCCCTAGGTACTTTTTTACCTACTGAGGCCCTCTATCGAATGAGATATGATTAACCTTAACCCTCGACTTTTTTTTTTAATTTGGTGCACTGTGTAATCATTCATGCTATTAAGGCATTCACAAATTTTTGACAACATACTTGTTTTACTGCACTTTTTTATTACTCACTGCGTATGTGTGAGAGAATCAACTGAAATGTCCGCGCCATGTGAACGTTTTTTCAACTTAAGTTATGTTTACTCAGTGCATATGTATTCAAACATACACATGTATGTATGTATGTATGTACACGCGCCCCATATGATTGGCATATGGAAAATTATGGGTATTGTTATAAAAGCCCAATTCCTAAAGGAAAATCAAAGATTTTCTTATGCAAACGAGCCATCTAAAACAGATTTTTACGCGCACATATCCGTCGGGATACACAAAGATTGCTGAAACTCACCGCAAACCTTTCGACTCACGCACTTGAACCCATCATTTCTTCGGATGAACGTTGGCGTGTTGTTTTACTTTTGCGGCATTCTTGAAAAAGGATTTCGCCTGCGGGCCCGCGGTGTGTGCGTTTGTGTATATGTGTGTGCGATTGCTGAACGGAGACAGTCCTTGAAAAGGGCTGCCGCCGCTTGCAAAGTGGCCCAGAGTGGCTAACAACTTTTTGATTTTTGTTGCGCTTTGCTTGCTTATGTTGCTTTTCACATTTTATTTTGCAAATGAGAATGGGCTATTGTGTTGTACGCGAATTCGCATCGCAACTGCTTCTGCCGCTCTGCACTGCTTCTGTCAATATTATTATTTTATGTTGTTTTCGATGGCAACGATTGAAAATGAATTTTTGCGCTTATTCTGCCTGCAGTTGGGTAAATAAAACACAAATAACATTTTTGTCAGTTAAATACAAGCAAGACTACCGCAAAAGGCTGAGCCAGCAAGAAGTGGAAAGGATGCGGCGAATAAGTGAAAAGAAATTTAAAATTACTTTCATACAATACTGTTTCAATATTTAAAAAGTAGCTTCTTAAAGTATGTACAAATGGAATGGATGAAATTGAGAGATGTGAACGATGTCGAACTGAAACTGAATCTTTAATTCAGGCGTGAAATCAGTAGCTGGCACTAATCTAAAATACTGGTGCGTATTAACACGACAAATACCGATTCCGAACAGCAAGTTGGCAGGTTTTCATAAGCAGTTTTACTCTCAAAGGTTTGCCATTTCATTTAGTGTTGAATTGAACTTGAGGTCGACTCATTTGTTCTTAATTATATCAATAATAGATGAATGAAGGGATTCGCATATAATTGCATTCAAGGGATTTATATAATAGATAATGTATTTCCCTGTATTCGGGGATTTGTATGTATATATATGATATGTATATACGTAAACATATATATTTTCTAATAAAGTAGAAGCGTATCCGTACCATTTTAATTTTACATACCACAGAATTCGTTTCGGAATCAACGCCGAACCACTATTTATCTTCAAATCAACTACCATACATTTACCATAATTACCAAAAATCTGCCGCCCTCGATAGTCTAACGGATAGCGCGCTGGTTTCCGAGGCCCTAGGTTCGAATCCTAGCTCGGGCCGGTGAAAAACTCGTCTACTTCTATCGTTATCCACATGAAGGAGATGAGAATTACAAGAATCGCACATGTGCGCCCTTGGTAGGCAATGACAAAACCTCCAAGTGTGAAAGGAAAAATTGCCAAAAAACCGTCGGTTCGGATTCGTCGTTAAACTGTAGGTCCCCTTCCTCCCTTCTCCTAACTCTTTGAAATGTGTTTTTTAATACATGTTGAAAAAACAGTTTTGCATACACATATCAAACGGGTATTACAATGGGCCTATATAGAGGCCTAAGTGTATTTCATACAGAGGCAGCCACTACAACCTAACCTAACAACCTAACCATAAATCTAAGAAGTATTAACTTCATTCTTCATTGATAATCACATTTACCAAATCGGCTTTTGCTCAGCTGGATTACTTTAATATTATACTAAACTGGGCACCGTGTAAAACAATCCGAAAATTAAAAAAAATTCACATTTTCTTACCTGATTCTGAGTGATTATAAAATAGAACACAATATTTAGGTTAAACGAAACGGGCTTGGACTGGCTTTCAAATTTAATGTTTTGAGTTTTTCGAAAACATTCAGTTCATATTTGACCCATGTCGATACCGATGCTGATTTGGATTTGCAAAAGCAATTTCAAGAGTTTTCAGTACTCAGCGAATCGCGTTATTGCGGCTTTATTTCGTCACAACAGTCTGTTTATTTGGACTGTTTCTGCCTGTCCATTTGGCCTGCCGGCCGTTACTCAACGCATACACGTATACATACTTACATACACTGAGCATGGTACAAAGTACTTTTCCGTATTCCAGTTTGATTTGCATGAGCTGCGTCGAAGCCGTGCTTTTTGCTCCTTTGCATGCAGTCACTTTGGCAAAGTTTCGTTCTCTCGAAAGTGGGAAAACAAAACCGAAAAGAGTAAACGTTCTCGTCGCAAAAATACGCAAATGTAAACACTAAAGTGGCCAAATCTATAGCGCGTTCATGCCAGAACGAGCAAAGGCTGTTTGGTTTCTTTGAGGACGATCGCGTCCGAGCAGCTGACGCAAAGTGGAAAATTAGTTTAGTGCCCACTTTGAAAGCAAAAGCAGAAGTCAGTAGCGTTTGATGGTTTTGTTTGTTTTGCACCGATGGTAGTGAAAAGGCTTCAGAAAATAAAAAAAAAAAGGATTAACTCGATATTAAATAAGCGAATTGCAAAACAGGCTCTATATCAGCTTTCCCAACTTTCTTGCGTAGGTGCCAACTAAACAGTGACCCGTTAGAACACCTATCATGGTTTTGATCTGGACTCTTTTTAGTCAGAGAAGTTCTCGAGAACGTCGACGGTTTAAGGTTGCTGCTCAGTCGTACCCTGCCGAGCGACCTCCTCTGCTCATCCCTGAAATATCCCTATGCCCCGGAACCCAGCAAAGGCGAATATGAAGCTACCTGGCAGCAGTCTACAGTCTTTGGTGTTATTGTGACTGCATCCAGAGCTCTGGCTGTCTCGTAGTAGCAGGATATCTTGTGCCAATATCCCGTTTACCCTAAGCCAATCGGAGGCTACGCAGTTTGCCGTGACCTTGGCTTGACACTGCAGTAACAAGTAGATACCACAACCTACTTGTCCAAGCAACCGTCTTGGAACCGTCCTTTTTCAATTGTTGCGTGCCTATTTCGCCCAACTCTCCATTGCGAAAAATTGAATTTTGATGAGTTGAATTGACTTTTGATGAGTAATTGAGAGTGAGACCTTTTGGCCAATAAAGGCTACCAGACGATTATCCCATATAACAAAATATGCCGAACAACGGCAGTATATAGCCAACCAACAATAGGTCTTGTCCCCCCCAACTTGTATAGTAAAATGCTACAAAATGCAGCACCACTGAGTGTCAGATGACGTGGAAACACCGGACAAGTTGTGTTTGCATGCAAAAAGGTTTTCGATGTTTTCACGCGACAGAGCTGCATATGCAGCTGTATTCGCCGATGAGCTTGGTGCCGCTTGTGCCGAGTTAAAACTGCCGCCCAGCGCGGGCAACGGAACAGTTTTGAGCGAATGCATTCTGTGAAGTAAACTCCATTTCACTTGGCGTTTAGAGTTATTTCTGCACTACTGAAATATAAAATCAATTTGCGCGCCTGGACGATGCGAGGCGAGATGCAGTAGCAGGTTTCTGCGCCCAGTGGGATGATTGATGATAAACTGGTGACTTGAGGTGCACGCACAGAGCTTTGCCTGAATTTTGTAAAATGTTGCTTCTTAATAAGGTTAAGTCGAATTAAAAAAAGAAATTACTTTTTCCTACAACCTAAAGATTTTTGTATACTTTTCGGCAAAAAATTAACAACACCAATAAGAATATTTATGAATAATACACACCGGGACTATCAATCAATCGTTTCCATGCATTCGTCTATTCGTTTGTATGCCCGACTGTTCGTAGAAAGTAAAAAAAATTACCTTCGGAGGGGGTAAATAAGGAATGGCAACTGATTTAAAAAAAAGCATAGTTCACTTAATTTAAAGCAGGTTTGCATTTAACAAATACGAGTAAGAACTAATCAGAAAACTTAACACTTTATGGATATTTTAGAAGTAGCTGTAGTGCAGCCGCCGTGGCTCAGTTGGTTAGTGCGTTGGACCGCGAGTCGCAGGCAGCAACCTCAGGTTCAAATACTGCCTGTAATAACACCTAAAAAAATAACGGGAAAACTCGTTTTCTCTTTCGGTGGCTGTCCTCTCAGCTGGAAATGGCAAACCTCTGAGAGTAAAAATTGCTTATGAAAAAGCTCCCAACCTGCCGTTCGGAACCGGCATTAAACTGTAGGTCCCTTCAACCCGTGTACAAATTCACACGCACAACACGGGTAGTTGCGGGAAGCTAGGCCTTAGTCTCGCGTAAGCGGGCTGTCGTGCCAGTCAATTATTATTAATTATGTAGTGCACTTATTTAACCCATTTTACCATATTAACACAATTTTTCATTCAAAAATTTGTTAAGAAAGGTCAAATAAGTATACAATAATTATATAGTAATTATTTTGACTACCATTTCTGGCATTAAAATAATGTACAAAAAATATTAAAATGGAATGACCAGCAATGACTGAATATGTAAAAATAGAGAAAATCCCGTTCTAAACATTGTTTGGAAATCCCGACATAGTAAGTATTGCCATATGAATGAAAACGCGGTGGGTTGGTTGGTTGAAAACCCGGGACTACAAATGTTATTTTCTTAATTTAAAGATTTCTTCACACGAAAACAGATAATTTGGTCACAAATTTCCATGAACTGTGTCATGAATGAAAAATTTAATTTTTTAGTATTTTCTGCAAGTCAACTCCTTATTTAATCATTGCTGTACCAAATGAAACATATTTACTTTTCAAGAAAATTCTATGTAAATTTTCAAGGATATAAAGGATTAAAATTTTCAAAGGACCTTTTTCATATCCTTTGTTACAAATAGATAAAAAATTAATTTTATTTAAATCCTTGAGCCTTTCCTCTTTCATTTTATGTACATATCGCCATATTCTTACGAGGTTAAGCATTTTTTATATTTTTTTACTTTTTATCCCCTTCAAAATTTTGAAGTCCTTTTAAAAGGACAAAGGATGTAGAAATGAAAACCTGAGTACGCAGTATTACTATATTTGGTCTCTAGTTTCACGCACATATGGATTTTTCCCGGTGTGAAAAATGCTGTCGCACGGTGTTATATACTATATAGCTTTTTCTTAGTGAGGCTTTGTTTTTTGAAATGATACACTTTTTTTATATTTTTCCCACAGAACGAGTACTGTGCGACGTTTCAATGTAATGACAGTACGACTGCAGAAAAAAATTACGGAAAAGAAGTAAAATGCTGGAGACAGTTGAACGGAAGAAAGGCGTCACAGTCGTGATGAATTTCTTCCGCTGGTCTACATGCTGGCAGTCGGCCAGTGAATCTTGCGTCCTGTGGGTTTGACGCGGTGTTGCTATTTTCTTTGCCGATTGCGAGCAAATGCGCTACAATGTGTGGCTTCCGAATCCATTGCGTTAATTTTGGGCAACTTCGTTTAGGATGTGTTTAAGTGCAGTTAATAATGATTTCAATTTTATTTTAACAATTCCCAACAGACTCGACACGAACGTTCTGCACTGAAATATTTGGTGAGCCCTCGTTCGGTTAATACCATAAAGTAGTTACTAGAGATCTGCGCAACACTTTCTATTTGTTACACTTCTTCACAACTACTGACTTCAGTGTAGCGTTGACACCGAATAAAAATATTCTATGTCCGTAGTCTGCAACAACGCAAGCACTGCATCGTTTGAAAAGCGCTTGGTTACAAAAGCGACAGTGCTCTCTGTGCCCTTTTTCGAATAAAAATATCAAAACAGAGTGCGAGAAAAAAACGGTAAATTGAAGCAAGCACCAGCGTTGCTGGTTTGGTTATTTTTAACCAAAAATGGTTATTTTTATTTTTCAAAATGGGTTTTGGTTATTTGGTGATTTTTGATCCCATTTGGTTATTTTTTTAGAATATTGCACACTGATACAAAATGTATCTTAAATATAGCACAATATTATTTGGAGTGGCAGTAATATTGATATTGATTGATAGTGGCAACTCATAGCCATTGCTGTTTCTCGTAAAAAGTAAGCAGGATTGTTTAAATCGATAACTATTTTTTAAAAAGAGTCAACAACACGTTCGCGGTCGTTCGCAACTAATTAAAAAGAATATCGCCTGTCTATTTTTGCAGCTCACTGAAATTTTTACTGTGCGTGAACGTGTTAATTATTTATTTTATGCCACACATACATACATATCGCTCCTTCGCTGCAAGAACGTCATAACTCACAACTACATCATTCCGAGAAAATTCAATTTTAAAATTGGTATCAAGGTATCAAAAAATGTTTCATGTCGTCTTGTGAGCAAAGTATTGAATATTTTACAATGTGGTTTTGACAGATAAAAGATCATATGCTGATACAGACAGGGTTGCCATAAACTGAAAAAAATTTTTTTTGAGTTATGACGTTCTTGCAGCGAAGGAGCGATATGTTATGTATGGATGTAAATAAATAATATGTAAAAGGACATAAATGATATAAACTTACCTTGCTATACGTTTATTTACAGGCCCATTAGTATATTTTTACAATTTGAATTCGCTTTTAGAGCAGACTAGCGTCAGCAAAGCTTGATGGGATCGCAATTGTTGGCGATCCCGGGATTTTCGGGACTGAAAATTCGAATCCCGGGATTCCGGGATTTATTCCGGGGTTTCATAGACAAATTTTTAAAATAAAACAATTTTCCCAAATTGCAAATATTTTCCATAAAAATGGACAGTTTAATCACATTTGGGTTAATTTCAAGATTTTTTATCTTAAGTTTAATCACATTGTGTTTAATTTTAAACATTTTCATTCAACATTTAACTTCAGTTTGATAACATTTTGTTTTATCCAAATATAACACTTAAACATACTTATTGATTTGTAACATATGTAATATTATATCATAAAGTGCATATGTATGCATATTTGATAAACAAAATAGTTCAATTGTTTGTACTTTTAGTTTTACTTCGATTTCTATAAAAAAATGTTAAGCGTTTTGATTAGTGTCCGACCGAATATTCGGTTTCGGCCCAAAAAAGTAGTTTCGGTCGGACACCAGTTTTGATTAAATGAAAACTGAGATCTGAAAAATACTAAGGCATTAAGTGTTTTGTCCTCTAATCTAGAACGAAATTTATTGCAAATAAACCCTGCTGAAGAGAAACATCTTGATCCAACACTTGTTGGTTGAATGGTTAGTAAATAATTATAAGCCCTTTGCAAAAGACGCCCTCTATCCCCTTCATTGCAAAAAAGGTCAATTTCTTTTATCAACGTCTCAAATAAGGAATCGTTATTTTTTTTTGGCGTTAAATATTATTTCGTCTGAACTTTCCAAAAAAATTAATTAAGTATTACAAGCTAGCAATTTAATTTAAATACAATCCCGAAAATCCCGGGATTAGAGACTTTGAATCCCGGGATTTTCGGGACTGGAAAATGTCCGAGATCCCGGGATTTTCGGGACTGGAAAATGTCCCAGATCCCGGGATTGCGATGCCTAATGGGAACAGAAGTTGTAAACACGATGTAACCTCACCCTTTGTTGCACGTTTTACATTTACATACAGTACAACGGTGCAGAGCAGAATTGTCAAAATTTACTTACACACGTAATGCGCTTGACGCATGCAGACGTGGCCCCGAACTGCACTCATTCTGGCCGTGCGTAGGCTCAGCTCAGCGCACGTATGCGGAAGCCGGCGCAGCAAGGCGGAACGCCACGCTTAGGCGTTTGCATTCGCTCTAATCAAATTTAGTCAAACTTCACAACGACAAACTTTTCACTTTGCTTTTTACCTTTTAAATTAACAAAGCAAATTAAAGAATAAAACTTTTCGCAGCACTTTGCAGCGATTCAATTTGCACATGGCAAATTGATTCAATGAAGCATTTCAAGCGCGCACAGTGAGCAGGAAACAGCCGCCAGCTGGCGGCGGGGCAGCAGCAGCAAAGGCACCAAGAGGTGCGGGTCGCTATTGGCGCTTCATGCGCCACACAGCGCAGGCAGCAACGGCGACGACAACGATGGCCATGGCGCACAGTGCAATGCGCGTGGCCAAAAATCTAAAAAACTATTCGTGTTATATAAACTTTTTATGCAGATCGTCAGGAATAGAAGGTCAGAGGAAAAGAAGGTCAGAGAGGTTTTGGAATTTCGTTTTGAAATTTTGATTTTCCTTGTCACAAGACTCAAATTTCTTTCAGTTTCTGCTACCATGCATCTTATGGTCAATTTTGTAGTGAAAGTCATAGTAAGGTTAAGCAATCCGCTTGATGCATGGCACACGGCGAGCGGGCAAAAAAAGCACATCACCCAAGTACTCGAATCAAAATACAAAGGAAAATGTGGCAGTGGAAAATTCAAATAGAACTTATTTCGTCAACAAGTGGCTTCATTTGAATTATTCGTTTGTTGTTTGTAAAGGGAATTTTTTAACCCATGTTTTATTATCATAATTTCTGTTGAACGGGCATTATCTACCGAAAACCAGAAGGAGGCCGATGATGTTGTTCCGTTTCTTATTTGAGAATATAGCGAAAGGCAAAAGCAATAAGCCAAATTGTATGTGCCAGTTACGTAAATATGCATGTATGAATAATTCTTAGTTTTTAAGTGTAAACGAGTAAATATGTATCTAACAAGTATATTATACTCAAGTCACTTTGCGACTTTGCAATTGCATTACGAATTATGTGAGAAAGCTAGTAATTCATAAGTTACGTCTTTCTTGAAATGATTTATTTGACTATATCGATTTTTTTTTTATAAAAAGTGGATCACTGCCACGATCCAATTTCAAATATATTTTTGGTATAATCTTTTTCTACAAAACAAATTCCCAAGGTTTATTATATTCGAACTACGCTTATTATTTTTGACCACCGTTACTACGAAAGCATTGCGTGTGCGTGGTGTGGTGTGTGTATGTGTGTGCATTCGATTCGGAGCATTCTGCCACGCCATGTTAACTTTTATTTGCGCATTACACCCTGCGTGCGCCCGACTCACCGCCTAGCCGCCTCACTGCGCCCGGTTGGTTGTGTTAGCGACAAAATCCAATTGAGTCACAGTCAATTGAATCTAAAGATGCACTGAAGAAGCCAACAGCTCCACCTTCTGTCACTCCTGCGGTGCCCGTCCCTGCCTCTAGCCCTGCATCTGCATCTGCTTTGCCTGTGCAGCAGCCGCCCCACCGTTCCATCCGCTTCGATGCACTCGCGCGAGAGTGTGTGCACATATTTAGTTTATAGTTTCGCAGCTAAATTTCACTACAGACGCTGCCGACGCTTCTGTTGGCGTTGCCAGTGGTGGCGGTGATGTTGGAGGTGTTGCCTCAAATGTTCGTGTGGCCTGGGCAACAACAGCAGTGTTGCCGACATTGCATTTTTAACGATCTGTGACATTCACATGTGAAGCATTTGAAAAATGTTATTATATACGTAACATTCGTTGCAGCGGCATGTCAGGCTGACTGCATAAAACAAGTTGCCAGTTCAGTACTTCCCGGCACACACCTACATATATGTACAGACTAGGCATCGCAATCCCGGGATCCCGGGATTCGAATTTTATATCCCGAATGGCCAAAAAATTGCGATCCCTAGTACAGACATACAAACGTGTAGTTGGTTCTGAAAGTAAGATAAAAGATGCATATGAGGCTGTTGTACACTGCGACCTGTTAGATCTATTGTGATGCTCTTATTCCTCATGAAACGAGGGCTCTCTCACCTATGGAACCACTGGGAGAAATTGTTGAATATAAAAGTAATCAAGGTAAAGAAGGCTCTTGTCCAAAATAAGAGAAGCTGTGAATCCGCCCAGTGGAGTTACCAAATACGTATGGGAAGAAGCTCTTCAATCATTTATGGTTTTTGAGTAGAGGCCTAAAGCACTGCACCACCACAGCGATTCATTGCTTTGAAGCCGTAGTCAAGTCCAAATCGACATCGAACACTTTCTTTATTTTCTTTGTTTCTTAAATGAGATACCGAACACACTCACTGACAGCGAGCTAATTACCTTCGGTGTATTATCTAATGTTATCTGTAGATATTTTATTTAAAATCAATGCACAAATTCAACTAAAAAATCAATGGCTGATAGAAGCAGCCTGGAGGAAAAATAACAAATCAGTGCACAACAAAGCAGAATTCACGAAAATCAAACGAGACAATATTAATGTATGTACTATAGATACTTATTGCACTAAAGTCCGAGTGATACCTACCTTTTAGAGCAATTCCGAAGCCAATCCTAATCCGTTAACCTTATGAGGATCATCCGAATCTGATCATATAAAATTTTCGAAATAAAATATTTTGACATTTTTTTACATTTTTATGTGACGATTCCGAGGCCGAATCTTCTCCCAAAATTCTAATGTCTGGCCACAAAGGTGCGACTTATTGCCGAATATTTTATTCCATACTTAATCGTTAAAACATGTCTACTTTACTATGCACTAAAAATATCACCAGTCGCTAAATAAATACCCATGCTTTTTGTTATCAAATAAAAACCCTAAATTCCTTATGTTTCTTTATAAAATAACATTTTCTCAATTTGCATTTTAGGTTTATATATAATACAACATTCCATGTCCGAGAATGGCAATCCCAAGATTTTTCGGTATTTCGTTCTATGTAACTTTTTAACAAAAAATTATACAAGCTAGTTGAATTTTGTATATAAAGATATAAGCTGTGATTTTTATGAAATAAAATAGTAAGTATTTAATACAGTAAGTTTTTGTTTTAATAAAGGTTGTATGAAATTCGTAAAAAAATATCGCAAACCAAAACGAAACCACTACATTCATTCATCTTTTGTAAGCAAAATACTTACAGTAAGTTAAAATTTACTTTGTAGATTTCAGAAGTATGCTTTAGCGAAACATTTTTTAATTTTGATACTCCGAACCCCTTGTTTTATGACGTTTAATGAAAAAATACATAGCCAAAAAATTGGAGGCTGGATAAATGGGGAGGCTGGCGTAAATGCCGTCGCATCGAGAACTAAGTTCACGAAAATGCTAAGAAATTACTCAGGAGCTGGTGTTATCCTTAGATGGTCACATGAAGGATCGACATGCAATAATTTATTTAATTCAATATTTCTTCCCAAAACCTAGTCAACCATTAAGGAACCAATTTGCCGAATTTCCCAACACTCAACCGTCACTCAGTGCATGGGTATAGAATTTCCCCACTGCGACAATTTAACAATATAGAATACAGTTTAAATAGAATTCTTTTCTAAAACACTGTCTATTATTTTACTCATTCCCATGCAAAATTTATCTACTGGTATTAGTGAAGTATTCAAATCACCATGCACGGTTTAGGTTGTAAAAACCAAGCGATTTCGGGGTTGGTAATAATAGCTGTGATACCGAGATTTCGGGATCCCGGGAATGAATGCCTTAATAGTACCTATTTCAACATCAAATTTAATTTTGTATAAAAACTTATCGGTTTGGTTTCTGTTAGCGGTATCGAAGCAGGAAAAGTATGTATAAAGTAAAAAAGTTACAAATAGCATTGTATTTCTTAAAAGCCTAAAGAACTAAAGTTCACAATGACATGCTTTATGTATAATTTGTTTAGTTCCAAAAGGGAAAATAATTGTGTTTCGATCTCCGAATTTCACATAGCTGCTTATTAATGAACTTCAAAAGAGCTTTGGGCTCACTATTTCAATTTCTATACTTAGAAAAACTGAGAAAAAATTAAAATTAACATTCTAACTATTGCATTTGGTTACACTCAAAATGGACTTAACAACCCGCCGGCTTCTGGCACAAACTGATATAACAATCACCGCTAGAGACAAACTTTCATGAATATTATTAATGAAACGAGTGCAAATCCATATTATTAGAATTGTGCACACGCATCTACAAGTACATACTTATGCACATGTGTAGAAATATTTCGAAATGGGAAAAATTTGCATAAAAATGCATTGCTGCATAATTCGAGTGAGCAGCAAAAATCATCGCAACTAAGTATTTCGCAGCAAATGCGCTATGACGAGCTCAGTCAGTGTTGGGCCGGCAAGCAAAACCCTCAAGTGTCATTCACAGAACCGTCATGCGAGAATGTGTTGCATGCAACATTATACGACAACCGCGGCGAAAATGCAAAAGTCGTAACGACTGAAAAAGCACAATGTCCGTTGCCGCTGTTGCGACGCTGAGGAAAGTTTTGTTTTAAAATTAAAATTAATGAACGCATTAAGGGCCGCTGGGTGCGGTCATGGCGGCAGTGCGCACATACAAGAGGATAATTCCCCGCTGCAGAGCGCGCGTCGGCAAAATAGTAGACAGAAATTCGGCCGAAATTTTTAGAGCGGTCACCATGCGCGCCAGTGTACCCCACGCGCACACTGGGACAGCCGGAAGATGAGTGCAATTATTTTTAGCCAAACCGGCCGCCCGTTTCGACGGCGACGACATGCACATCAGCAACACCCGCAGGAACAACAAATGCACGTCAACTTCATCAGCCGCAGCTACGACAGCGCCGCAGCACCGACGATTGCAACGTACCGCGCATTGTGCTGATTTTTTATGTTCCACCTTTACGCCGAAAGCCCCAATTGCTGCAGCAACGCCCACTACCCTCCAACGCCGCGTCGATGGCTCCATTCGATGCTCATTTCACGTTCTCTTCACTTGGCCGGGCAAAAAAGTGGCAAACTTTCGCAATTTTTGCGCGAAGCGTGCCAAATGCAGCGTGCGAACACTGTCGGCGCGGCCGGGAGGGCCGAATAGAGTGGGCCGGTTGCGCAAATGTTTGGCTTGAATTGTGCGCATTTATTTAATATGAACCGTTTTTTTAACTACACACATAGATGAGCTGGCGAATTTTTTTACGACCACGGTCGTTTTTGTGCTCTTCGAACATTTTGCAGTGAGTTTTTCGGATCACATCCACACCGCCGACTCACCTACAGGCGCGGGATAAAGTTTGCCACGATTTGATTTGAAGGATTTATGTGAAATTTGGCGTGCGTGTGTAGATGGGAAGCCAGCGCCGAACATCATTTCATCAAAATGACCAACTTTTAAAGCTGTTTTGATTTATCAACTTGTATTATGGCATTTGTGCCCGCGCTCGGTCAATTAACGTGGAAACTGGCAGCACATTTGACTTTATGGCACCAGATCCCATTCAGCACTTAACCCTTTTAGTGCCGCGCGAAAAAGAGGTGCGTATGCGAGAATAACCGGCCGAATTTCACAGTTTTACTAGGGTTTGGGAAAATACTCATAAAAACCAAACGAGAAACAATATTTACATGATTCAAAAAGCAGTATACTAAGGATGAAATAGAGAATAAATAGAATTTTCGAAATTCTGTATTGCTAATTGTTGGTTTGTCAAAAACAACAATATTTGACACAAGCGGAAAACAACGGCAATAACAAAAATGACGCTTTCAAACTGCAACCGGGACGAAATATACTGTTCACAACGACGATCGAGGAGATAATAACTGATCCTACGTCTCGCTGCGGCAATGCAACGTTATTTCGCAAGAGTCTTCAAACAGTTGTTTATATAACACGCTGCCGAAAAGTTCCGATAACAAAAACGTCCACAAAGAGTTAAAACAAAACAGTATTTTTTTTTATTCTCTCGCAATGAAATTAGATCATTTATAACGTATTACAAAATTATTTTGATATAGAGTTGTCCTGCAATGCGAATAGTAGAGCGCTACAAGGCGCGGACCGATATAAGGGCTCTGGCACTTCTCGCTAGTGCAGCAAGAGCCGATATATCGTTAAGCACCAAAGTAAACACTGATTTTGTTAAATGAAAACTAATGCACGTTTTGCATACGTCTATCCACGCATATCAATTCTTTATTTTTGGGATGTACTTATCTTCATTGAGATATATGTACATATATACCTACGCATATAATCAAGGGCGAGTTTCCAATGTTAGCAACTCTGCTCGTGGCTTACATTTTTTCTAGAATATTTCTGGTGTAAGCGATACCACAGTGTGGCTACCCGGAATTATCGACTCGTCGATTTTTGCAGCTTGGGCCTTTCAGGTCTGCTGTACGGCCGCTGATCTCAAGCTACCCTCGCCAACGAAAAACGTGAATAAAATAATTGCCAAAGTTCCCAGCCCGCTGTTCGGAATCAATAAATAAATGTGTAGGTCTCTATCATGAGTGTATATGCATTGTTGCGGAAAGTAGGTCTTAGTCTCGAATAGCCATAAATAGCGACACAAGTAGTCAACTTATGGTTGGTTGCTGATCTGTTGTAAATACTTGTGTACACCTCGACCTTTTGTTATGCATGTGAGAGAGTTGGTTGTAGAAAAATTCAATATTCAACAAATATATTCAATTAATTACCATTCTCCCTTTGACTGAAAGAGTCCCTCTTCCTAAAAAACATAATTCTTTTACGGTTCATTCTTTCGCGAGTCACCTTAAAAATTCCAAACGCTATGATCGAAAAGCTCCAACTTTCAAAAAATGTAATATTTTGGTGATATTACATAGGTGATTAAAGGGGTCAATACGTATAAACCGAATTATTTCGAAACACTGGTTTTTGATTATGGAAGTAGAATATCTCGGCAAATTTTAGTCCCACTGATCTAAAATTTGGGCAGCAACTTTTTGAAACATAGAACTTCTAAAGTAACTAAAAATTTCATTGTTTTTGGCGAAATCCGTGCCGCCATTTTCGGGAAATTAAGAAAAAAAGGTAATTTTTTTCAGTTGGAGCGTATTTTTTTATTTCCGAGAAAATATTTTTTTTTGTAAGTTACTTTAGAAGTAACATATATTTTCTCATAATACTCGTAACTAATAGCAATATTTTTCAGATGATTTTTGGGGCGCCGGCACAACTTCTACTAGAATTTGGGCCCAACGTTGGACCCCCACCACCGCCGCCATTTTGAGCAGGCAAAAAAAAAAATTGTTTTCTTGCACTGCTACCTTTTAATAAAAGAATGAAAAAAAAATTGTACATTGCATTCATGTTTTCCGGCGTATGCGCGATTCCAAAAATATACCGTTTACACGTATTTACCCCCTTAAGTTTATTATATGAAAGGCTGATTACATTTTTCTCTGTAAAATAACAAACTCTGTTCTTACATTTTAGGAGCTAGGGGGTGTTTTGGATGTTGATCTAAAAATGTATTTGTATACATACTTGTATGTACATTTTGAATTAAATACAAGTATTTTTGATTTTCAACTGATGCGGTGTGAAATGAGTTGCTAGACTCATGGAACAAAAAATCACTTTACCGAGACCCATTCAATAGATGGCGTGAAACTAGAGATCACTCACAGTAACATTTCATATTCAGTTTGTCATTTTCTGATCCGATGTCCTTTTACAATTTCTTTAAAGTTATAATGACATAAATATTTCAAATAATTTATTTAAATATTTTCGGATGTGCAATGATGAAGTTATGGGTATCCTTTTAAAGGACATCGGATCAAAAAATGAAAAGCTGAGTATGCCAGGTTACTATGAATGATTTCTAGTTTTACGCATGTATCATCTTTTTTGTTGTGACTTTATTAATTTTAAATACAGTTTTCACAGTTTTTTCATTGTTATTACAACCTAATTTATTAAAAAGTGTTTACACTGGTTATGGGTATACATATGTATGTGGTTATCCAATATATATACAAGGTGTATTCCAAAGTAAACAGAACTTTTACAATAGGGACGTTTCTGGTGGCGCCATCTATGTGTAAGGACATGCGTTGGAAAGGTACATCTTTCATTCACATCCTGTCAAAATTTCATGACATTTGGTCTAGTAGAAGCCGAAATATCCCGCTCAATGTGACAGTATGTTTTTAACTTTGGTACGAGCTCCGCACCGGCACCGGCACTCTGCACCGGCTCACAGAGCCGTAGTTACGACCGATTATTTGACCAAAAATCGCATTTTAACCATCAATCATTCACCGTATTCGCCTGATATGGCTCCCTGTGACTTCTACTTATTCGGTCAGTTGCATTTGCCGATGAAAGGAAAACGTTATAAGGACGTTGAGGACATCCAAAAGGCTTGTACCAACATTCTGAAGGCGATGCCGGCTGATGGCCTAAAACACTCATTCCAAATGCTTTTGGACTGTTCAAAACGTTGTATCGAAGCAGAAGGGGAGTATTTTGAATAAATAAAAAGAATTATACAAAAATAATCATCCGTTTTCTTTATTTTATAAAAGTCCTGTTTACTTTGGAACGCACCTTGTATATATATATATATACAAGTATGTACACGTATATACTATAAGTAATATATCAGTAATATTCGAAATTCGTTTTCAGTCTAACTACAATCCGTATTCCGAATCTGTAGCTGTTCAAGCCGTTCTTGTGAATGAAAGTGTTTATATATATAAACGCTTATATATAAACATATGTACATATGTATGTGTGTAATTCTACAGCTCCTGCCGTTCACGTGTGTGCAAATAGTTGAATTCTATCCCTGGCGGCTGTTTAATATTTGAATTGCTCAACCTAATCACTTCCCTTTTTGGCTGTCATGTCGCTTCCGCTGTCTGAGAAATGTCTTCCGTTTTCGACCAAGTTGTTTTCGCTCCCTGTCGACTACTTTATTACCTTCGATCTCTTTTGCGCACCTTTCGCAACGAATTGGCAGGCATAAAAACTGCGTATCAGCCCATAAATTGCTTCGGCAAACACTTTCAGCGTGTTCGGAGTGTTCTGTCACCCCCACAAAGCTGTGTAATTTTTCTCGGAAATGTTTTTAACATGACGTAGTTATGTACGTACAAAATCACTATAGAAATTTATCTCTTCGAACTTGGTACTAAAAGTTGATTGGCGTTGCTGTGAAATTCGAGAGCGTGTGAATTTTTTATTGCATAAGATTAGAGTTAAGCACCGAATTGAGGGTAAATATTATATTGAACGGTTTTCCAAAATAACACAACAAAGTAATAACATGCATGTTTTATAAATACCTAAGCAAAATTATTATTATTATTATTGCGGTGCACTTTCCCCGGCAAAAATAATAATAATTATTATTTTACAATATTTTTACAAACAAAATTGTGGGGTGGGTCTTGCTGTTTGCTTGTTTAATCAGCTGAACCATGGCAGTATCACAAATTTAATTTATTGGTTAAAAACGCAATTAAATTGTAAGATTAAGTTTCTAAAACATTTATATAACAAATCTTACTTTAAAGGATAGTTGTCAACATCATACGACCTTCTCGATTCACATGACTGTAAATGTATGTAGGGATGCACAATTTCATTCATACATACAACACAAACAGTCGTAAGTAATGTTATTCCATAAATTTACAAAAGAGTTGAGTTGCATTGAAGTGCACACACAAAACATACGAACAATTTCATTATTCGCTGCAAATAGTAGTTTTATTATGACAAATTACATCTTAATATAAACGAACGGAACAGCATGTTAGCAGTAATGTGCGATTGCATTTATCAATATTCAACTCGACGAATGCATGTCCGTATAAAGGGTGAGCCTAAAAACCTTTCATACTTCATCCTGACTGGCTGGCTGATTCATTATCGCCGAGCCCAAATCGCTAAAGATAAGTTGAATGAAATGAAATTTGAAATTTTGGTTTATTTTATAAAACGAACCTTCGCTAAGAAGAGATTTTTTAAAATGCACTTTTTAACTCTACCTTACATTCCAACCTTCGCACAGTGTCGCCAATGTGGCCGAAATATAAAAAAATCGAGTGTGTGATATTGAAAATCCAAGTTTGCATAATTATTGTAAATACTCGAACTAACAAATATCTGTACAAAACGTTATTCAGAAACTAATGGTTTAGTAGATATGGCTCTATAAGTTAAAGGTCTTTGTTAACATCAAACTTTTTTCATACAAGGTGCGTCCCAAAGTAAACAGGACTTTTGCAATAGGGACGTTTCTGGTGGCGCCATCTATGTGTGAGGACATGCGTTGGAAAGGTACATCTTTCATTCACATACTGTCTAAATTTCATGACATTTGGTCTAGTAGACGCCGAAATATCCCGCTCAATGTGACAGTATGTTTTTAACTTTGGTACGAGAATGTCGATCGAACAAAGAGCTAATATTAAGTTCTGTTTTAAACTTGGTAAAACTTTTACCGAAACGTTTAAATTGTTAAAGCAAGTTTATGGTGATGATTGTTTATCCCGTGGCCGTGTTAATGAGTGGTTGAATCGATTCAAGAATGGTCGTGAAGACTTGAATGACGACGAACACGTCGGCCAGTCGAAATTTGTGATTACTGACGATGCCATCAAAACTGTGCGTGATTTTATCAAAATGCAGCCAAAATCATCATTGGAATTGATGGAAATGGAATTGAACATCTCCAAAACATCAATTGATCGCATTTTAACCGAACATTTGGGTCTCCGTAAAGTGTGTTCTCGCTTCATTCCGCACACTTTAACCGACGACCAAAAAGCGCAGAGAATTGAGCACGCAAAAGACATCGTTCGGGAAGCCAGACGTGATCCAAATTTCTTGTTCAACATCGTAACCGGTGACGAAACGTGGTGCTTTCAATATGATCCCGAAACAAAGCGTCAAAGTGCCGAATGGAAGCACCCAGATGAGCCAAATCCGAAAAAAACCCGCCGTGAGAAGTCAAAAATCAAAACTCATCTCATTTGTTTCTACGATTCAAAGGGAATAATTCATCGAGAGTTTGTTCCACCGGGAAAAACAATTAACGCTTTGTTTTATGTTGAAGTTTTGAAGCGTTTGGTGCATCGCATTCGTCGTATTCGGCCAGAATATCGCGAGGAAGGAAGTTGGCGTTTATTGCATGATAATGCACCGGCTCACAGAGCCCTAGTTACGACCGATTATTTGACCAAAAATCGCATTTTTACCATCAATCATTCACCGTATTCGCCTGATATGGCTCCCTGTGACTTCTACTTATTCGGTCAGTTGCATTTGCCGATGAAAGGAAACCGTTATAAGGACGTTGAGGACATCCAAAAGGCTTGTACCAACATTCTGAAGGCGATGCCGGCCGATGACCTAAAACACTCATTCCAAATGCTTTTGGACCGTGCAAAACGTTGTATCGAAGCAGAAGGAGAGTATTTTGAATAAATAAAAAGAATTATACAAAAATAATCATCCGTTTTCTTTATTTTATAAAAGTCCTGTTTACTTTGGGTTGCACCTTGTACAATAGTAGAAACGGAAAAATATTTGTAAAAATTTGAATGGAATTTTCTAGATATTTAAAATGTTTCAGTATTATTGTAGCTATGTGGAAATATCAACCTTTTTTTGGCTTTAATTATATCTTGAGTACCGTTACTTTAAAAATTCATAAGCACAATTAATGCAAAAAAAGTTTTTCCCCAAAACCTTTTAGCTTCAATAATAGCAGAACGTAAGTAAAATCGATCAGTAAACTATTTAATGTTTGAATTTGGGTTTGCCGTGGTGCCAAAAAAGGATTAAGTATCCAAAAAAATATGGATATTCATACGAAATTCCATAAAAATGCGCTCAAAATATAAGTGGAATAACAAAAAATCTGAATGTAAAATCTGACCATGCCCATATTTAACAAAATGTTTGAATGTTTTAAAACTCATCTCTCTATATTCAAAATTACAGAAACTATCACTAATCAAAATTGTGGTTTGTATGAGAAGTAGGCGTGTCCGTCGTCCGATTCTTTTCATTTTTCCATATAATATTATGCTTTCATAAAAATCATCTGTGCCAAATTTCATCAAAGTAAAACCACTCTAAGAAATTTCGGTCACTCACTATATGAAACGGTGACACTGTGCGCCGTTATTTTATCTTCGCCTATAAGAATTTGCTCTCCCAAAACTTGTTTTTCTGTAAAATAAGTTTGTTTTATGTATGTTTTTTAGACAATTCTAAATTCATATGTAATCATTCAGTAATGTTTTGAGTTTTTTATATCCTACTTAAGACTACAAACATAAAAAACAGCGTCATTTTAATATAGGTTGGTAATAAGATGAATTAAAGAGGTCAAATAAGGTTTCTTCCTTAACTTAACATAATTTAATAAGCGTGTTGATTTTAAATTTGGTTAAAATACTCCAAATCAAAAATAATTCAGCACGTTTCTCGAAAATCAAAATCTGACATGGTCAGCAGAGAAACGAAACGCGATTTAATCCAGTATGTTCTATCATTAACCACGTAACACAAAGAAATCCTACATCCAGTAGGAGTAGCGAATGATTAGCAAAATAAATTAATATTATATCGATATAAAAATATCGAAATAAAAATAAAAGTTTATTATGATTAATATGGTTTAAATTAGGTTCGTACTTTTTAAGGTTTTTACATAAATTTAGTGTTGAAAACCTCTTGCTGTGTTCACCCCTTATTTGTGAATGCAATACTCTTTGTGTTGACTATATGGTTATTTCTTACAATATTTCTTTTATCATAATTTATCGCTTACGAGAAAGGCGATGGCTGCGACGACAAGGCAAATGAGGATTTAAGTGATTGATTCGCTTATGAAGCCGGATGTGCGAGCGTGGGGGTATGAAATTACGAAACTTCATAAAATGTGCATAAATGGCGAATACGAACAAATATTTATTTACTTCTCCCCCACATTTAGTTCCACATGCACAAATATGAGCGTAAACGGCATTTTTTCACGAGAAAACCTGGCTATGGTTGGTAGGAATCGTAATTAAATGAAACAGCTTGTTTAGGCGAACGATGTATATGCCATGTATATAGTTCATGTGTGGGGTTAAACATATAATTTTTTTTACTAAAAGTCAGCGCGCAGAGAAAGTGTTGACTGCATTGATTGTGGAAAGGAACTTAAGTATTGAAGAAAATCTACACAAGGAGACAATTTCATAATCGCGCAGTACCGCCCAAAGGCCTCTCTCTCTCTCTTTAGTGCGTAGTGCCTTGGAACATCGTTTCAACGCGGAATGCATGAGCATCAGTGTTTCAACTCCACTTTTTAGTACTCTCCATTTACAGTGGTAACTTCCATTTCTTGTTATTTTCGAAATCTTCTGGGCTGCTGCAGATAATGTTCCTCTAAAATTTTTGACAACATTAGCATAATTCAATACTTCAAATTGGACTAAGTTCTTAACAATTCAAAAAATTTACTCTATTTTTGTAGCTTTTAGCCGTAACCTTTTCTCCAATCATTCCTTAAAGAAATACCGGGATTTCTTGTGCTCGAGGTTACAAAAGAGTTTCTCCATTCACCACAACGAATGGAGAATTTCGATTGCATTTTCGTACCAAATTTTCGGCCACATTATAGTACAAAGCCCTTTTTTCCTTCCGATACCTGCATTCCGAATGGTGACAAGATTTTTCTTAGACTTTCTCAGCACATAGTGTGCAATTTTTAACTTGCAAGCAACTGTTTTCAAATTTAATTATAAACTCCATTGCGGAATGCTCCTCTTAAGAAAAGTTCCAGTTTGCTTGCCCTTTTTAAATGTTTCAATTTTCATATTCCACAAAAGAAGTAATTTGAGTTAAGTTAAGTTACCGAATAATTAAATAGTTAAACAAAATATGATCGAAATTGCCTGGGGCTTTTTTTATACAAAAAGCATAAAACTTGCTGACATTTGACACAGCAAGGAAAATCGCATAAGCGCGTGTCGCAGCCTGGCTGACGGCGCTCGTGATTTATGCCGCAACCAGGCACAAAATAATTCGATTGGCTTCCATTCAGGGCTATGACAGCAGGACAAATGTTGACATTTGTCCGCGATGTCCTGCACTGTTGTTTGTCGCATTTGGTTTGCGTAGCACTCAAATAACCACTTTGACATTTTTATATGCTGCATCGACTACTGTCGCCACCGGCTGCTGCTACAGCTACAGCTGCTTCTGCTTTTGCTTTCGCTGCCGATCTGGGTCCCTGTGCTCACTCGACGTCATTCATGCTGACACCGCCGCCAGCCTCTAGTCGTCAGTCCCCTGCTTCTGCCGCTGCCAACTTCCTAGCCGCCAGCAGTAAGAAGTCAAATATTTGCTGAAATATAAATTTCACATTTTTTCGTTGTTTTCCATTGATGGGATTTGCTTTTTGCTACTGAACTGAACTTTTTTCTATTTCGAGCATTTCCACTATACGGCGCGCTTCCCCATCCCTCGCGTCGTGCGTATATTATCGTTATGTCAAGCCATTGCCATAATCTGACACATTTTGCCGGATTAAATTTTCGCCAGCGTGCCAGTAGAACATTCGCAGCTGGAGAGCGGATAAGTTGAGAGAGTCGGCCAAAGTCGAGTTGGAAGCGCTTTTCGATTGATACCCAATTTTCGCATAAACAAGCGCCCGCACACCCACACCCCCACCAACTAACAGAAAACACCAACAAGCACCCAATCGCTTCGACTAACCTTCGTCTCATCTGTCATCCCCACTTTGCGCTCTTCTCTGCCCGTTTGCCAGCCAACTGCGCTGACACTCATCCTTGACTCATGCTCCCCGAAGTACTCTGCATTCGCCACTATTTTAGCTTTAAAATTGATAATGGTTCGCTTTCGACTCCTGTCTTATGCTCCAGTCGTCACTCCTTGCACTCTTCTTGCACACAAACGTCTTCGCTGGCGTAGTGTTGCTATCTTCTGTAAGTATAAATTGCTGCCAATTTCTGCTGTCTGTTTTTCTGGTCCTCAAGACTCATCTCCATTCGCTTCATTCATTCCGAGTCTACCGTCTGACGTCGTCGGCTGCCACTTTTACTCCTGCTTCTTAGCAGCCATTTGTACTGTCCTGTTTACTTTCGCACCCTTTTGAGTGTGTGAATGTATGCGTTAGTTTAAGGACGTTTGTATTTGTGCTTGTTGTGTGCGTATTTGTTGCTTTGCTGTTGCCCGAATAAATATTTATTTTTGCCGTTCGTCTCATAACTTTTCAAACTAGCGTAACCTCATTTGTTGTTTTCCTCAGGTGCAATTTGATAAAATTAAAAAAAAAAACTCTTGCATACTTTTTCGTCATACATATATCACTAAAGTTGTTGCTGTTGTATTGATGTAAACCCATTTGACAAAAAACCCATTTGATAAAAAAATTCTTCAATTTAAATTTTTGAGTCGTAAATATGTTATATTTCATTCCTAATAAAAAATGCTATCAATCAATTATCAGCCACTGGCCATTTGTTTCCTTTGCGGTATTTTCAGTGACTGTGAACCCACTTCGAGCGGTACCTCGGCATTATTTTTATGAATTTGGTGGAAACTCAACAAATTACAGTCAGTAAATTTAGTGACAATTTGTTGACCATTTCTACAAAATTCAATTCGAGAAAAACCCTTCTTCCTATTATGGGTATTACTTGTATTATTATATATTATTGTGAGTGTTCATTATACCACAACTACTACGGGCTATAGAACATAGATCATAAAATGTTTGTTTTTTTCTTCCAGATCCATCCGTCGATAAATCCGTCCACCCATTTAGGAGCCATTTTGAATTAAAATAATAACATTTTTTCCATACATACAATAAATTCCATAGCCTCGATATGTATTAATATGTAAATATTTCGTTCCAAGTTAACGGTATCAGGACCACTCTTTATTGCTGCGCGTCTCCGCAAAGCAATGTTTGTAGTTTTTTGTTTTCCAGCGAATGCACTTGAGGTTAATTTTAGTTGTCTCCTCTTTCTTTGAAGAAAAACGAAATAATAAAGTTTGTGTAGGCAAAGTCATAAATTAGTGGTGCGTCGCACGCTGTGCTGCAGACACCATATCATAGGTGGATATAATGGCGAATAAGCTCTCATTACGAATGCACGCCGGTAAATGGCGCACTGTGCTAAACAATGGATGCCGCCGCGCAGTGAATGGCAGCTTTGGGAACGAAAACTTTGGGCTGTCACACAAACCGACGCAGGACGCTTCTGGAGCGCGGAATATGACTGAACGAAAGCAGTTAAGATGCATAAGTGCACTTGCCTCAGGGCACAGCGTCGCAATGAGGAGCTAACGTGACAGATGGCTTGCGCAAACAATGAGCTGTTTAAATCGTGTGTGCGTTTCGCAAGATATGAGCAGTGTGATGAGCAGCGAATTCCAAAACTCATCAAAGTGGCGTTCCAACGCTGCGCAGCATACCTCGAAAGCAATAAAGAAGTCTCTCGACAATGAGGCTGTAGGAAAAATTCGGAAATAATGCACGTTGACAGTAATTAACCGCGCAGAGGGACGAGCGCAAACGCAACAATGCCACGGAGCCACTGAGAGCAGCGTTAATTTTGCTGCGCACCGCACTCGATGACAAAAAACGAGACGAGTACCGGAGTGAGCAGAAAAACTATCGCATATAGCGAGCCGGATCAGGAGCAGTAACAACAACAAAAACACGAACAACGGCTGCAATTTTAGCAAAAAGCGCACAATTCATTAACATTGCCTTGCAACAAAGCAGTTTTAATTAGTTTAAGCACTTGAGACCATTATTTAAAAGCTTGCATTGTTAACCGACCGCTTCCATTACCGAACGCTTGCACTCTGAATGAAGCTGTCAGCGGCAGAACAGGGGGAGGACCACGAAAAAAGCCCCGGTGGGTACTGCAGGCGGCAACTGGATCGGGCAACCAGCACAAGTTGCCGCCGCTCCGGCTGCTGCACACGTAAATATTGCGAAGACGACGAAGCAGCGACGTTACCGAGTTGTCTCGCTGGCAGCGAGCTCGGCCCAAAATTGGAACAATGCGACTACACTTTAGCGGTGACAACAACAACGACTAGCTTTACGGGGGAGTTGCAAATAAAGAACCGCGAAAAGACAATGCAAAAATCTCGGCTAACATTGTTTGCATAGAGCAGCAAAAAACCGCCAAGAAAGTATAAATTTACATTAAAAAATCGGTACAAGCGAATGGGGTGAACGGAGTGGAGACGTGGTATAAAAGCAGGCGGCACACACACACACACACACACACACACACACAAAATACTACAATCTCAATTTGAACAACTTGCTACATCATCATTTAAACAAAACGTTCCGGCAACAATGAAGCAAACGAACCAGCGACATTCAGTGTTGCCAACTCAAAAGGTTTCCCAATAGGATAAACGAATTTTGAAAATCAAAACACGAAAAACGCTTCATTAAAGTTTCATTAAATACTAGCAGGGCCCGCGGCTTTGCATGCAAGTTTGAAGTCAATGGGGTCAACAAATCAAGATCTTCTTAACCCTTTGTTGATCTCGTCAGATTTTATAAAAAAATACTCATCTAATTAACTATTTCTGTACTTTCTGTACTTTCTGTACTTTCACCAAATTTGAAGTCAATTGGCGCATTAAGTCGTATTTCCCCAGTCAAACTCTTAACTTATCGTTGAACCCGCCAGTTTTCAAAAAAACACGTATCGAATTATTTAAGAGTACTTTCACCAAGTCTGAAGTCAATGCGTAAAAATCATATTTCTTCATATGAACTTTTAACATTGGTTAAGCTCGTTAGGTTTCAAATTTTCGAAAAAAGAAAAAGACGTGTCGAAGTCAATTGGCCCATTAATTCGTGTTTTTCACAGTTTCTTCATACAAACTTTTAACCCTTAGTTCACACCTTTAAGTTTTGATTTCCGAAAAAATGAGAAACGCGTGTCAAATTATTTTGGATTTCAAGTGTTTTCTCCAACTTTAAAGTCAATAGGCCAATCGGTTCAGGGGGTTTTTTAAGTCTTTCTGTATAAAAGCCTCAACCCTCGGTTCGCCCCGTTAAATTTTGATTTTCGAAAAATTGAAAAATACGTGTCGAATTATTTTTGATTGGGAGTATTTGCACCAAGTTTGAAATCAATAGGCATATTAAATATATCAATTTTCTTCATACAACACCTTAACCCATGTTTCCCCTTTTAGACCCCGTATTTTATAAAACTGGTCTTAGCGAAGGTTCATTTTTCAGGATGTGCCTACAGTTAAATTTTCATATTTGTAGATTTAGCGAGTTGGGCGGGGCGATGATGAATCAGTCAGGACAAAAACAATTATATGTAAGTACATATGTACTTATATTAGATTAGATTAGATTATAAATAATTATATGTATTACTACTAAAACGGCAACTAGCGGCAAAGGCTATCGACCTTACGTAATTCTAAAATATTTTATATTTACATATATAATTGTAATATAAATTATCTTAATTAGGAAATAAATTCGTGTGTTTGATTTTTTAAGTAAAAAGTTCTCATTCACTGAATTTTCTAATCTTCTAATCTGAATCTTCTTTTTATATGTATATATCCTTCGTATAAAAATATGTTTATATAAAATATAATAGGTTAATAACATTATAAATTATATATTATTTATTTTCATTTTTAATTTTAATTATTTTGTTTTATATTTTATGTGGAGAAAAGGTTAAGCCTTTGGAGAGATCATGTTTTTTCTTTATCTGCGCAGATTTTTATATCGCAAAGTTGGTAACACTGTCGCCAGTTTGTATAAGAATTGGAACGTTGAGGGGGTGTCGCGGCAAGCAAAATGCGCTCCATAGCCGATGGCGTTCACTTGCGAAGTTTTTTGCCTTTGCTCGTTACTTAGTATAAAGCTTTTGTCGCGTCGCGAGGATAGCATAGTACAGATCCTGCGGCTTCCACTCAAGTCTCACTTCCCCCCAGTCGACAAGTACTTGCGTATTTGTGCCTTTTTGAGTATGCGCTCTTTCGGTTTCGATTGTTATGCATTTTATGATGAAAAATTTATGAAATGTTGGCAAAAGTGGTAAATAGTTGACGAGGCTGAAAATGTGGAAAATTTGCATGTGTGAAAGACACCCATGGCCAGATTACCAGGATCGGAAATAGGAAATAAGAATAAGGAACCTGCTATCATTTTTATATTCTAGAATAGGAAAGTTTCAATATTTTTTCGGTTTTATACCCTTTGTCTTCAATTTTTCAGAGAGTTCCAGACATAAAGCTAATTTCACGCCGAATGGGTGTGTCCTTTACGTATATAGATATACCTATATTTATGATCAGATAATAGATTTGGTCCAATTTGTGAGCCAACCAGCTGCAAAGCCTAATGATTTCCGAAGCAGCTATCATGCTTTGAAGTGTAATTTATTGTTATACCTTCTTAAGAAATTTTGTATCTGTAAACCACGGGGAAACCCGAATCGGTGTTGCATATGTTGCTGTCCGTTTTAACAAAATAAAAAAAATTAATAAGTTTATAACCGCGTTTGAATCACATCATCATCAAATGAATGCAGGAATCTCAGTGGGTTTGAGCGATGTTTTTCCCGATCGGTATCCACCGGCCTCATGGGGATTGATCGATCCTGACTTGACCGATGAATTTCATAAAGAAAAGGCCGATAGCCTTCGCTGCGTTTTTAATTTGTAATACAGTGTTTGATAGTTATACATAGGTCATTCAAATAAACACATTTGGATGAGGAGGTCATACCTATTGAGCAATGAAGCTTACATAAACTTACTTGAGTCGCAGCGCTGCGCTATATAAATACTCCGAATGTATTTCTTTATACCTGACTGATTAGAAAACACAAAAAGCAATAGGCCATTATGAAAAACAATGGGCTATTTTTACCGTATATTTAAAAGTTGGCTGATACAGGCCAACACCAATCAATCGGTCGAACACTAGCTTTGACAGACTACTGAAGCGACGAGGACGCACGCAGCAAGCTCCGAAAACACAAGAAATGATGAAGCAATAGAGAAGAGCAGCGACACAAGCCAACTGCCGCCACAAACTTTAAACTTTACAAACATTACATGCTGAAACAGAAGGACCAACATCAGCAAAAAGACCAGCTGCACCGTCAACAATGAAATGCCATTCACGCCAAAAGCAGCTCAACTCGACTCGACTTCTCGACAGAACAGCGGCTACGACAGCAAAACATGTACTAGCCACCCCACGTACCCGCCTGCCCTCTGACAGCGGCTTAACGAATTCTTGAAAGCTGGCAGAATGATTCGTCGTCACCGCAACCGTCACAAGCAGCGTGTGCCCTCCCATCACCACCGACAGCATCACTGTCACATCATCTTTGTTGTTGTTACTGTTTTTGTCTTCGCCATTATTATTTTTGCTCAACATTTGATGCTCCTTTAAAATAGCTAATTAGCTTTTGGTATAAAACCGCAGTAAACAACAGTTGACACGCTACCAAAGCTGCGACTGCTGCCGTTGCTGTCGTTGCCGCTGCTATTCCTGTTGTAACGCTGAGATATGAAAATTGAAGCCAATTCAGCCAACGAAATAGCATGGCGTCAATATTGGCAAAGTTTTAGTCGGCTGCGCTGTGGTGTGATGGCTTATGGTGTGTTAAAAATTGTTTGCAATTGAGTTAGTGGTGACAACAACGACAACTAGATAAAATCATGCACTCTTCGGTGCCAGTCGACTTTCCGGAATCCTTACGGTTCCACTGTTGCCAGTTGAGGAACAGACTAGAACCAACCAAGTAACTTCTAAATGCGCACTCCTGGGAAAACAAAAATTGATTTATCTTTAATCTTAGGTCTTTGTCTCTCTTAATGAGATCCACATAAGAGCAAACGGCTGGCTACTTTGCACACTCAGCAAATTTGCAGGCCTTTTTTCGTCACATAATCGCATTCATGATACAAAAATAGAAGGTAGAACCGCTGGGAAATTTTTTGATACTAAACGTTTTTATTGACGTTTCTCGTATTTGTCAAAAGCTTGAGTCGTGATGCCACTTCGTTGTAATACTGAATTAGGGCTACTTAAGGTTCTAAGGATTTTTAGATCTTTTTTAAAATAAACACGAAATATACATTTCAATGTGACTAAATCATTTTGTTTAGTAATATTAGTAACTGTTAGACAAGCAACAACGCAATGAATGGTACAAATATTAATTTTTGTGTAATTGTTTTTTTTAATTTCTTATTAATATTTATTATTTTTTTTTGTTTTTAAATTTCTGTTCATAAACCGTATTCTAAAAAATGTTCGGCCTAAAAAAAACGATTCGTTCGATAAAAAAATGTATGTGTGTAAAAAAGGGATTTTCTAACAACAGCACGGTAGCACATTTTCAAAGAAGAACGTCAAAAATACCTTTAGTGTCAGATGCGCAATATGGCGGCTGAGAAGAAGCATCGGCTCTACCTTCTATTTTTGTATCATGATCGCATTTACACAAACAATACTAAAACTTCAAACAAATGCAACATGGGGCAGCTGAAAACAATTATTTTTTCGTTCTTATAAAACAAATATGTGTATGTATGTACGAAACTAGGACGAATACCTAAATGCGAAACTATTGTTTCACTAGGTTAGGTTCAGATTTATAGTCACTACAACAGCCACAAACCCCCAGTTTTCAATATGGACAACAGCGCTTGTGTATTCCTTTTAATATTTTATTACCGCTTGCTGTCGAAGTGGGTGCTGACACGAGTATGTGCGCGCAGCGTTCTCGCAATGGACCCAGCTGAAGTGAGATATGCGGCACGGCAGCTGTAAAGTGGGTGGGCTGGTGCAAAATTTAAAGCTGCATCCTTTGGGCGCTGTTGCTGCCGCTGCTGTCGTTAATGGTTTTCAATTGGCCTCGGTAGTGGTGCCAGTTGAATTAGCGCTAAGGTTCGGGCAAAAGTTAAGAGTGGGCAAAATGCAAATTAGGTTTTGCTAAAAGTGACGAATAACTCAAACGGGAATGCTGACCGCGCTGAAAAGTCGAATATCGCGCTTTGTGGCAAACTATGACAGATTTTACTTAATATTTTAGTCCAAAATTCCAAAGCTTGCGGCAGTATCGAATCTGATAAACACGTCAGGAAGGAAATGTAAACGTGCAGTGTAAATGAAAACTAATTACAGTGGTCCTGAAAACCGGCTCATTAATCTTACGCTGCGAAGGAAAATCCCTCGCTGTGTTGGTACCCAACCAGCCAAAGCGATTTTATGGATCACTGCTGCTTCAGCGTCCACTTCACCCACGCCACGTACATCTTCATTGGGCCCGTCCATAACGGCTTAATATCCTGTGCATTAAGCACAAACACCGTTTAAGCCAATACAAACTTTATACCATTAGAAATCGATGGCTCATTATATAAATGTACCCGCCGCTTAGCTTAGCTCCTTGGCGGCGGGGCACATAAGCACGCATTGTGCCGTGATGAGCGAGACATAAGGGATACGGTAGATTATTCGATGGGCGCCGAGGTCAAGTAGACAGACAAAATGAACGAATGCGCTTAAATATAGGGGAGAATGGGGTCATTTGAACCTTCCAAATTAGAATTGCGAAAAATTTATAAAAAGCTAAATATTTTTTGAGTAAGCTGAATATTTATAGTGAACGGATCTTCGCACTCAAGTACAGATAAGGAGTACTCACATTAGTATCAAGCTTAAGTGTCGATACCAGGTTCAGAGAAATATTTTGGGGGGGAACGTTTCAAAAAGTAATTCTTTAATATTCATAAAATGCCTTTTAATTTGTATGTAGTTTTAAAGTCGATCCTAATATTTCGGGGGGTTCAACCCCCAAACCCCTTCCCCCCTGAATCCGCCACTGGTCGATACTTAGACTTTAGACTTCCATCTATTCTACAAACTAAAAATAAATTGACTTTGAAATCATTCAGAGTTCTTTATAGTTCTTTTTATTAAATAATGATAAGAGGTGGTATAACAAAGTGTATAGGTAATTTTTTCAGATGCCCTTATTTTTACTTGAAAACAAAGTTTTAGGAAACATGGGTAATTAATTCGTAACAAACTTTCATGTATAAATTCAAACTATTACATTAGTTCGTTAAGCTCATAAATTCAAAAGTAAATATGTGCGGCAGTCTTCCAATTATGTCAACCTTTTTACTAGACACTAGGAATGACATGACAATGCACTACTTCAAAATTGTCATATAAATGCTGTTCAAAATTGACTGCCAATAGTCGCAACTGCATAGTTTCGCCATGTCATTTCCAACGGACTTTGAACAATCCGCCAAATGCCAACTTTTTTACTAATCCTGAGAACACGCTCTGTGCAGAACAACTACGAGCGAAGGACCGAATTAGTGCGGCCTTCCCCTACATGTGACTGTGTGAAGAAACTATAATAAAATCGAAGTGTGTAAGTGTTCAACAGCCCTATTTAGTTTGTTTATTCGCTTCCAAGTACGTACGTCTGGTTATCCTTTTGTCTGAATGTTCTTCGCTTGATAGGCGTGTGGTTGGGTGCGTGGGCGCGCAGCGGATATCGGAAGCCACCCGGCCATACAAGCCAGCACGGACCCAGTCAAGTGCGCTCAACAATAGCCAGATGGGCACACATGCACACGCACCCATTGGTTTAGGGCCGCACGCACACAATTGAAGGATAATAAAAAGATTATATTTCAAATAAAGGTCAACTGAAGTTAAAGTTATGAAAGCCAAGTCAGCATTATCCTGCATTATCCTTTCGCCATTAATGGCACACCGACACTGAGCGAGCTGAAAGGCCAGCATGTGTCTGCGAGTGTGTTTGCGTCGAGCAGCGTGGCGGCAGCTCTGCGGCGCTCCGTAGACACTTTTGTGTGCTCGTATCGCCCTCCTGTACAATCGGAATCACAATCACAATCGCCCTGGCAACGCACGGACAAATGAGTGCCTTGTTCGCTACGCCACGAGAAGTGGCATTTAAGAAAAGTCAACAGGCGGCGGAGCGAAGCGGGGCTGGCATTGATTACGCCTTTGTTAAGCGGCGCTGTGCGGTGCTGCGTGGTGGCAGGAGATGTTGGCGACGGGATTGTTTGTTTAACTATTCGAAAGCTTGTTTGTTTTCGTGTTTACTTGTTTGCCTGGCACTGAAGAATGCTTCAAATTTCAAAAGCTTGTGACAGGTTCTATTTTGAATAAATGAATGTAAGCCCGTCCAGATAGCCGGACACGTCTAGTTGTGTGTGCGAACGAGTATATGTGGCATCAATTTTTATTGTTTACTGAAACTGCAGTAGATTTTCGTCTTCGTGTTGTCATGGAAAATGTGTTCTCAATTAAACTGTTGGCGTGACCAATTTCATCTGCGTTGGAAGAAACGTAAATATTGAGCTCAAGTGCACGTTGCTCGTTTGCCGGAAGCATTCTATTCACTTCCCAGCCTGCGCTTTTTCATAAACTAGCAAAGAAATTCCCAACAACTCAGTTTTCAAAATTTCAACAAAACTAAATACAAATTCTTCTATTCTGGTTTCTCTTGTCAATGTGGCCAAGGAATGTATAAAATTTGAGCTATGAAAAGGTTACGTTCGCTGAGGAATGTAATGTGTAATGTGCCACACACAATAGGCGACTGGTCCTAATGTCAATGCCAATTTAAGTGTTTTTCCGTGAACAACCAATGCGGCACAGCTTTTTACTGGGAAATGTTGAAGTTGGCCATAATTACAATATTGCATTATAATTTTTTTTGTTTTTTCACCGGACCCTGTTTGAGGCTGTGCCGAAAATATAATGCATACTTATACAATTTTTGACACATTTTTTGTGCGCATTGTGATCAGGTGATATCGTTGGGCCTTACATTTTTGCTTTAGGAATATTAAACCCATTCATTTTGGCAACAAATCGGAGGCTTTGATGTGGAAGAAATGTGATTTCTTGCTACGCATGTTAACTATTTGTATTGTTTATGTCCGAGGTCGCCAAGTTTTTTCCTTAAGGATATCCTAAAATCGAACCAGCGTCAAGTTGTAGCCAGCCCACACCCAACAATTACGAAAATGTAATCGAAAATTTCCATGAGGGAATCAATTGTTGCTGAAGATCCAGATGCGGCAATTTAAAAGACATTACACATTTTTCATAAGTAATGAATACCATTTTAACTGACATTATTGAAGTTCGTGTTGTTTTTGTAAAACTAAAACTAAATTCGAATCACCCTTTCCGAAATGATGGACTTACACAACTACTGCATTTTGCATTTGCGATCTGAGCAATTTGCTGATTAGATTACTAAGCCCACCACCGCGCTAAACGAACAAACTCAAGAAGGAACACGAAGGTCCGGGCAGAAACCCGAACAAACATGCACACGACCCATCGAAGATGTCCACATCTCACATTTTAATAAAGTTGCCCGCTTCATGTTTACTTCATAAATAATTTATTTAATTTCCTATTGCACTCGGGGCATTGCGCACCCACTTGCGCGCTAGCTCGTTCGCCGCCAAATTCCACATAGTCTTCCTGACGTCAACTGCTTCCGTCTGTCAATGACGGATTTGTGCGCCGTTGCCTGTTCCCAAGCCCACTTGCCCGCCACCCTGTTTTACAGTCAAATGACAATAACTCAAACAGACCCTCCGCTCCACCTTCCAGCGATGAATTGAATTAATTTTTTTTCACGTCGCGCCAGCCCTGTTCGCTACTTACCGCTTCTGCCATCCTGCTGCCGCTCCCGTCCTTCCGGCGCCACGTGCTAAGCGCTCAACGCAAGCACCGTTTATTTTATAAGACAACAGCAAAAATTTCTTACGTAAATTCCATGACACGTCGTCGACGTAAAAGAAAGAAGAAGCGCCGAGCTGTGCGCAGCCTTCTGTTTCCGGTGCCACGCTGCCTTGACTTGAATTGTGAAACAAAAGGAAAAGGATGCGCTGCAGCTTTCTTGGCGTTGCCACCAGATCCACGAGTGTGAGAAGGTCCAAGAAGATATTCCACTTGGTTAAGCCCGAACTTGGTCAAAACACTCCACGAAGTATGTTCATTGATTTACACTTAGTACAGGAGCCGACTTAAGACAAGATCGAGTTATGGCTGAAGATATCTTTAGAACGTACATACATAAAAATAATACTAAACGACTGAAAGTGGCATGGCTAGCGCTGGTAAAGCAGATCTACGGTAATGGAATACAAAAGCTATCTTTTAATTTGCATTTTGTTTCGCATGTAGATTGTCCCAAATCCAATACTTTTTTCGTCGCGACGTTTTACTCGAATGCATTCAGCATAGAATAAGAAGATATATAAATTTGTCGCGCGACTGCGCTGTTTATCTTAGTTTTAGGCATGGCCAAAGTAGAAATTAGCGCGCATGGCCGCCTTTCCTGCGTCGCTTCCGTTTTTCTGCCAAGACCGCCAAGAACGTGCCAGCAATTTTAATGAAGTCGCTTGGCTTCCATATTTTTCTACGTTTATTAATGCACAGTTTGGATGAACTCCAAATCGAAAAAGTTGCACTTTGCCTTCGTATTCAACCTGTTTGTGTAGTCTTAGTTGTTTAACTGGCGTAATCTCGAATGACTTACTTAGCACGCTGGCCAGCGCACAGCGAACCAAAGCTTTGCAGAAATACTGGCGAAGCGCAGTACGAGCAAGTCAAAAAGTACTAAAGCAAATTGTGACGCTTTAAGTTAACAAGAATAAAACGAAAAAGTTGTCCGTACGAAATGTGACAAAGTTTTTGCAAAAAATATCCTTCTAACGGGTCTAACCAATTTGCAAAACAAATCGTTTGCAGCTTCAATCAATTCATTTGCATATACTACTGTGTACAAAGAATACCCGGGGGGGGGACCTACTGGCTGAGTTTTCTATAGGTATACTGAGTTGAGATCCACCAGCCGTTTGGCTGTATTGGCTCTAGTTGAAGAGAAATCCGACTTTGAAGTTTGGTAATTTTCGTCAAGTTCGTCGCTTAAGTCTTCGAACGTTTAAATGCTAATATGTCCTAAATCATTCCGAATATCGCTTTACTGTCTTCGGCAAGTTTTAGATATTTTAACGACCAACACATTTGCTTACACCAATCCAAAAAAAATACATTCAACGTACGCCACGTTGAGTGTTATAATTAAATGCCACTCATACGTCACGTAGCGCTGCGCAAAAAATGCACACATCGCAATGATGTGAAGCAAATATGTTGGTCGTTAAAATATCTACAAACTTGCCGAAGACAGTAAAGCGATTTTCGAAACGATTTAGGACCTACTTAAGCGACAAACTTGACGAAAATTACCAAATTTCAAAGTCGGATTTCTCATAAACTAGAGCCAATCTTACCAAACGGCTGGTGGATCTCAACTCAGTATATCTATAGGAAACTCACCCAGTAGGTCCCCCCCCATGTCTAAATTTTGGACTTGCACAGTGTAATTATTAAAAACTATAAGTTACTTAAACTATTTAACAACAAACCTTTCGGAAGTGACACATCAAAATCTTTAACATTGTTTAATTCCGAAAGGGCCCTAGATAGAGGTGCATTTCTTGCATAATTCGTCCTGGGGACATCTAAATGAAAGGTACCCACCCTCCGCAGACTCCGTTTAGGGACATTAAAGGCTATTCTTGGTCTCGATTTCGTCCAATTTTGATTGCTTAAAAATGTATTCATCACGATTAAAGAATTGATGGAATCGTATTGTTACGAAAATGACTAGTTCGTATCTGATTGTGCTTGAAAATAAAACTCCTTCAGTTATTCAGCGCAAACGCAGACAAAAATCAACAATTGCTTTATTCACAAATTTCACACTTTGCTTGTATTTACACTTGTTTCTACTTTGCTTACTCAGCTAAGACTCGACTCGTTGCGCCGCGCACCGCTGCTTATATACCAGTTTTATTATCGCGCCGAAGTTTCTTGCAACTT
This sequence comes from Melieria crassipennis, assembly GCA_963668005.1. NCBI lineage: Eukaryota > Metazoa > Arthropoda > Insecta > Diptera > Ulidiidae > Melieria > Melieria crassipennis. The sequence goes on along the minus strand of OY764963.1, from coordinate 28,929,616 downwards.
CCAATTGGAACACGCTCGACCATTCTCGCACAGTTCGCGAACCATCCTTGCCATATCGGAATAACACCAAGCGAATTATACCAAATTCGCCGTACTTGAAAGTGCATGCCTAAAAGTATGCTTGGAAAAGCGTTCGTGCATAGACAAGCACTCAGCACATTGCCGCAATCGCAACACTGCCCACCACTTAGACTTGTTCGTCCCGAACAAGTGCCGAGGCTCCGCCGGAGTAAGACGCCAGGCGCTCCAAATGGACTACTTTCAACCTGGCGTTTCTGTTGCAGCAGCGTTGAATCCTGTACACCACGTCATTAATCCTGGTCACGACCTTGTACGGTCCTTCCCATGACGTTTGAAGTTTTGGAGACAAACCTTTCCTCCGCTGCGGGTTGTAAAGCATTACCAGATCGCCTTCTTGGAACCCCGCTGTGTTAGCCCGTAAATCATATCTGGCTTTCATCTTATCGCTGACCAGTTGGATACGGTTCCTTATAAATTGGTGGATTTCTTCCAGCTCCGACTGCTTATTGACTGCGTAATCAGTCTTAGCGCCTTCCGTCGTGCTGACCACTCCGAACTTCAAGTCAGCAGGCAACCTCAGCTCCGTGCCGAACACTGCTCGGGCTGGAGTGAGTGATGTCGTATCGTGCGGGGCTGACCTATACGCCATCAAGAACAGCGGAATATGCGTGTCCCAATCCTTTTGATTTCTGCCTACTACTTTCCGCAGATATTCTTCCAGCGTCCGATTGAATCGTTCTACCATGCCGTCGGACTGGGGATGCAATGGACAGGTGCGGGTTTTCCTTATTCCTAGTAGCTTACACACTTCCTTAAATACCACAGACTCGAAATTTCGGCCTTGATCCGAGTGCAACTCCAGCGGAACGCCAAATCTGGCCACCCAGTTGTTTACCAGCATTTCCGCGACCGTGGTGGCCTCCTGGTTAGGAATAGCATACACTTCGGGCCATTTGCTAAAATAGTCCATTACCACCAGCACATATTTGTTGCCTTGAGTGCTAAGTGGGAATGGCCCGGCGACGTCCATGGCAATTCGCTCAAAGGGCGCTCCCACGTTGTACTGCTGCATGTGGCCCCGAGATCTTCTTGTCGGCCCTTTCGCAGCCGAACATCGTTCACAGCTTTTAATCCAATCGGCTACAGACTCCTGGCATCCTACCCAGTAGAATCGTCTTTTAATTTTGGCGACAGTTTTTGTGATGCCTAGGTGCCCTCCGCTGGAGTCGTTGTGGTATGCTTCGATCACCTCGTTGATCCTGCATTTCGGGACTACAATTAGAGAATTGCTGGTCCGGCCATCCACACTCTCCCACTCGCGGTATAGGCAGCCACCAGACAGCCGCAGACTTTGCCACTGTGCCCAGTAAGCCTTCGCGATCGGGCTCTCACCGGCCATCTCCTGCCAGTCTGGACGTGCGCCCAACTCCTTGCCTTCAATGATTTTTGCAATATCCGTATCCTCGCGCTGGTCCTTTTGTATCCTCTCCGCAGACCACTCTTCCTCTGGCATAACGCTTACCAATCGGACGTCCACTATCTGCTCTTTGCTTTCGGCTCGCGAGCAATGCCTGCATTCGGTTTTACACGGACGGCGTGACAAGGCATCGGCATTTCCATGACTGCTACCCTTGCGATGCTCTATAGTGTAGTCGTAGCTCTGCAGCCGCTCGATCCACCGCGCCAGTTGGCCTTCAGGATCTCTAAAGTTCAGTAGCCATTTCAATGCAGCATGATCTGTGCGCAGGCGAAAGTTTTGCCCATACAGGTATTTGTGGAAGTGTTTCACGCATTCCAATACTGCCAGCAACTCTCTTCGTGTCACACAGTAGTTGCGTTCAGGCTTCGACAAAATTTTGCTGTAGTATGCTATCACTTGTTCTTGGCCATCTATTATCTGTGACAGCACACCGCCAATACTATGCCCACTTGCATCTGTATCCAGCACAAACATCTCTCCAGGCACGGGAAAGGCCAGAATTGGAGCAGTGCACAGTTTTTCCTTCAATCGTGCAAAAGCCTGCTCCTGCTCTTCGCCCCACGCGAAGGCTTGATTCTTTTTCGTCAGTTTGTGCAAGCTGCCGGCTATGTTCGCAAATCCAGGAACGAATCTTCGGTAGTAAGTGCACAGGCCTAGGAAACTGCGGAGTTCGTGTAGATTGCATGGTCGGGGCCACTCTTTCACCGCTGTGATTTTGCCTTCATCCGTTTGTACTCCGCGGGCGGAAACCGTGTGACCCAGATACTTGACCTCCTTTTGAAACAGCGAGCACTTCTTTGGGTTTAGTTTAAGGCCGGCGTTTTGTATTCGCCCAAATACCTCCCTCAGCTTTTCCAGGTGGTCGTCGAAGCTCTTGCCCATCACGATTATGTCGTCGAGGTATACCAGACACGTCCGCCAATGCAGCCCTTTTAGCACACGTTCCATTAGCCGCTCGAATGTTGCTGGTGCGTTGCAGAGTCCAAACGGCATGACGGTGAACTGCCACAAACCGTCGCCAACACTAAAAGCCGTTTTCTCCTTGTCCTTGTCTGCAAGCTCCACCTGCCAATACCCGCTGCGTAAGTCGAGTGTGGAAAACCACTGTGTGCCTGCCAGTGTGTCCAGGGTGTCATCGATCCGAGGTAGTGGATAGCTGTCTTTCTTGGTCACGTCATTGAGCTTTCGATAGTCTACACAAAATCGGGTACTGCCATCCTTTTTCTTGACTAGCACGACCGGCGAACACCAAGGGCCTGACGAAGGCTCTATGACCTTTTCTTTACCCATGTTCTCTATCAAAGTGGTGACCTCTTCCCTCTTGGCCAGAGGAACTCGTCTTGGCTGTTGGCGGATCGGTTTCGCACTTCCGGTGTCGATGTTGTGCTTCACTATGGCTGTTCTTCCGCCAGCTTCTGCTGCAAATATTGACCCATAGTGCTGTAGGAGTGACCGCGCCTTCTGTTTCTGTTCGGCTGTCAATTCGCTGCTCCACTGGTTCTCCTGCGGTATGGCGTCCATGTTAGAACCGCGTTTCCTACTTCCTCCAGGTGGACTGCTTTCGCAATTGACAACTGCTTCAGCCTCTCTACACTCGCCAATGACCGCATCTTTTCCGACAAATTTGGGTGTGTTCAGTGGGTTGAGTATCCTGACTGGTATTTTGCCATTTTTGGGTTCCACTAATGTACGTCCGATAATTATGTTGTCGTATCCTTGTTTTGGCGCTTCTACAACCCACAGCCGACTTGTCCCATCGTCCTCGTCCACCTTTGCCCACACAATCGCCTCGGAATTCGCTGGTATCTTCTGGTGTTGACACGAGATGACTTTCCTTACCGCCACGCTCCGCTCATAGCCGGTGTGCAGGGGGAATTCAACGTTGGCATACCTCAGCACATTTTCTTTCAGGTCCAGCGTAAAACCGTGTCTAATCATGAAATCCACGCCGATAATCACGTCGTCCACTATATCCGCGACGATGAACTCATGTTCCAGGCTGCTGGTGCCGATAGCAATTGTTTTTGTTACTTTCCCTTTTACCGGCGCACGCTCGCCAGTCGCAGTCCTCAGCTGTATGCCATGCAGTGGTTCCCAGTTCTTCAGAAGCTTTCTTTTTATGATCGAATATGACGCTCCAGTATCCAGTGTCAACACGAACATCTTTCCATCTATCTTTCCTTCAATCGTCAAGCTGCTGGGTTGTCGTTTCAACTGCGAGACAAGGACGGTGGGGCAGCAGGTTGTGGGGATCAGCTCACGCCCCTTTGGGCTGACCCGTTTTAGTTTAACGACTCCTCGTCCTCAGCCCTGCGCTTATTGGCTGAGCCGCGATTGTCAGTGTTCCTCGCTTCAGGCGATTGCGATCGAGAACGGGAACGCCTCTTTCGTTGACGGCAGTCTCGTGATATGTGACCCTGCTTGCCGCATGTCCAGCAAACAATCTTAGAGGACGCCAACCGTGGTCTGACCTGTGTTTCAGAGCTTATGACCTGGATCGGAATGTCGCTGTCGGGCTGGATTTGACGTATCCTTGCAGGTGTATACCGAGTGCCTCCAACCCATGTCGCCTCATATGTCATCGCGCTGGTCACCGTCTCCTTAAATGTCGGCTTGCCCATCATCAACGCACTGCGACGTGTTTCCGGATCATGAAGACCTTCAATAAACGACTCAATCTTCATCCTCTCGAGATCTTCAGCGCCGAATTTCGGGTAGCACAACTGTACGAGCCGCTCAATGTCTGCTGCATATGTCTGCAGCGCCTCGTTGGCTCTTTGCCTGCGGTTCTTCAGCTCACAGTAGTACAGCGTATGGTTGTGCTCGTTGCTGTACTTAGCTGCCAACGCTCTCATGATGGCTTCGTAATCGCTTCTTTCACATTCTGGAACCGATTTAATTACCTCAGCCGCAGCACCTTTTAGCGCAAGTGCCAATCTGCGACCCTTCCTGATATCGGTCCACTGATTTTCCAAAGCAGCCAAGTCGAATTGCAGTTTGAATGTATCGAATGGCGTAGCACCATCATAAGTAGGCACTTCTGTTCGGGTGGCAAAACTTTCCGGAATCGGCGGCAAACATTGTCGTGGCTGTACCTCTCTCAGTCGTTCGTCCATCTTTCTGTGCATCGAATCTTCCAGACTGTCAACTCGTTTGTTTAAGGACTCACCCAGGTCGTCAACTCGTCTGTTCAGAGAATCATCCAGGCCGTCGACTCGTTTATCCAAGTGCTCCACTTGAGCTCCCAGGTGCTCCACCTTCACATCGAGCTTGTTGGAGATTTCTTCCACTTTCTGTTCCAAACGCGCAGAATTTTCCTGAAGCTTGTTTTCCATTCGCTCGGCCATTTCTCGGTTCGCAGTTTCGACTTTGGCCGAAATTTCCTGATTTGTAGTTTCTAGTTTCGCTGCCATTTGCGCTGACATTTCGCGATTTTCACGGTTGGAAGTCTCGAACATGCCTTTCATCGCAACCATTTCTCGGTTCGCAGTTTCGACTTTGGCCGAAATTTCCTGATTTGTAGTTTCTAGTTTCGCTGCCATTTGCGCTGACATTTCGCGATTTTCACGGTTGGAAGTCTCGAACATGCCTTTCATCGCAACCATTAGCTGGCTCATGTCTAATGCTTGTAGTGGCGCAGCCGCGGCAGCCGTACTTTGCAGCGATGCAGGCGATTCCTCTACCTTGGCCGACGAATCTAGCTCCTGCGTCCCGAACTCGTGCGCAGTCCAATCGACGCCTCGTGCCTCACACGCCTCTCGCAAGCGCAGCTGCAACTCCACCTTTCCACCAGCAGTCGGCAAATTCCAGGCAGCCAGCTCCTTCTTCAGCTGGTCCACCTTCAGTTGCTCGAGTTTAACCATGTCTGCGTTTTACAATTTTGATTTATTTCCAGTAGCACAATCCCACTTCTGACACCAAATGTTACGAAAATGACTAGTTCGTATCTGATTGTGCTTGAAAATAAAACTCCTTCAGTTATTCAGCGCAAACGCAGACAAAAATCAACAATTGCTTTATTCACAAATTTCACACTTTGCTTGTATTTACACTTGTTTCTACTTTGCTTACTCAGCTAAGACTCGACTCGTTGCGCCGCGCACCGCTGCTTATATACCAGTTTTATTATCGCGCCGAAGTTTCTTGCAACTTCCAATTGGAACACGCTCGACCATTCTCGCACAGTTCGCGAACCATCCTTGCCATATCGGAATAACACCAAGCGAATTATACCAAATTCGCCGTACTTGAAAGTGCATGCCTAAAAGTATGCTTGGAAAAGCGTTCGTGCATAGACAAGCACTCAGCACATTGCCGCAATCGCAACAGTATTATATCTTTGAAGATACAGTATGATTCTGTCTGTTCGAGTGTCCGTTGCGCTTCTAGTACAAAGCCAGAGTGGATGGTTTGTCATTAGAAGATATTGAAGTTATTTCATAACTTTCGACAAAAATTACAAAGCAGAGAGACGAATGGCACTTATTGCATGCTAATTTATTTTTATTTGACTGAGGAAAATTTGTTATGTTTGGAATTGCTTATTTTATGAAAAAAAAATATACTAACATACAAACATAGTACACATCAGTATAAATGCTTTAGTCTTAATTCAGTTCTTAGAATGTAACTACAAAGTATTTAGTTCTGAAGCAACTGTAATGAGCGTACCTAGCCACAAGAATTTGTTCATAAAGCTTTTGCGTTTGCATCGTACTTATGTGTAAATGTGCTTATATGTACGAGTATGTGCATGGCCATGAATGTTACCTACCGGTTTAAATTATTCGTTTTTAATTAGGCTAATTAATACACGTAAATCTGTGGCTCACATTACACCGACTGTATAACATAGTTTGAAAAACTGTTGGTATTTTTTTGGTTCTCATTTGACATGATTTTCGATTTTTATGCAGGAATTAATGTTGCTGTTAGTGCTGTTTTGGGATTGCGCCAAATCGTGGCACTTTGCCGTTTCCGCTATGTCCATTATTTGTCAATTATTTCGAAATTAATTTTGCCACAATGACAGGTCGCGTCAATATTTATGCAAATTACTGTCAATAAAAAGGTTTTCATGCGATGGTAAATATTTGTATAGTATATATGTATATATTATGTCTGTGTGTGTGTGTGGGTGTGTATGGAATATATCTGCCATTCGCGAGAATTGTGAGTTTTGCTCTGGGAGCGAAAAAGAACATGTATGAAAAAAAACAAAGGCCAACAGTGCCGACAATAGCTGTCACAGTTGTAACAATGTAACACACATTGTGAGTACTTATTTATGTGTATGCAGCTTATTAAAAAGTTAAACAAAAATCTGAATTAATTGCGGCTTGCAGATGGCGCCCGGCATTGTTGCTGCTAACGCACTTTTCATGTTGCTGGTCACTCGATTTCCGTTTGCCCGATCGCTGAATAATGGCGCATTACAATTACTTAATTATGTATGTAGGTAGGTACACGATATTTGTTTGCACTGAACGTAAATTTATGTTTCAACCACTTGGAAATAGTGTGGGAAAATCAACTGGAAAATCGAGTATTAATAGCTAAATCTTGCCATGTGATTTCGGTCAATACACTACCGGGAGTTGTTAAATAACTAAAATGCACACTCTTTAATTATTTTCAAAATGATGAACACCCAGAAGTACAAATTGGCGGACCCAAGTTGCTACTTACTCAATCGATTTCATTGAACACGGGTGGCAGCGTTGAAGAAGTGGGTGTGACACGTGAGTTTGAATTGATTTTTCTGATTCTCCAGTCGGTCCACGATTAGAGTAAAAAGTTTCGGAACTAAGGAACCCCCTAGCAATGCAGTTAAGCAAACATCGGCACAGAGCGCAGAAAAACAAACTACACCACAAAGACAAATACAAATACCTTTTGCGTTGAGCCCTTGTGTTCGCCATCATCGTTGCTGGACAACTCCGATCGCAATAACATGTCCATTGCCTTCGCAAGCTTCTTCACCGCAAACATCTGACACACCACTCCCACCAAATCCGTACACGCGCGCCCGGCCTTGCTCCCCACGTCCCCGCATGCAAGTATACGTTTAAAATAAGCACCTCATTAAGTTGAAAAAGCGCTCGCAATTTGCAGTCGCAAACACAATTTGCACTTGTTCAGCGCCGACCGGCGAGTGGAAGCACCTTGCAAAGTGTCCCACTGCAACAGCTGCGGCCCGCAGGACTGTAGTGAACGCCGCTTCACTGCCGCAGTCGCTCCACAAGAAAGTTGCGGCAACGGGTACCGCACTCGTGTCAAAGTGGTCGTTCCATTTATTTGACTTGAATTGCACGAGCTGAGAGCAGAAGTTTTTCGGTTGTCATTACTGCGGTGTGTAAACTCAAGCCAGAGTTGGTCAAGGGATTTATTGTGCTGCCACAATTAGCGCTGTCCCACATGTAAAAACTGTCACCGCTTTCAGAAAATCTGGAAAGTGCACAGCAAGGACGCATACTTACGTACAATGGCTTAACTAGGATCCTACAAGGATGCGTATTCTGTTTCACAAGTGTTTCATCCTAGTTCGTATATAATACCGTCCAAAAATATTCAACTTTGAATTGCACACAGGAGAAAATCCTATAACTATATGAAAGAAGGATAGAAACCAATTAACTTTATCCCTCAGTTTTCTTGACTATATTTCTTTTTTTAGTGTTCCGTACGATACTTGTATGTGTGTGTTCAGGACCGTCCGTCTCTTAACCGGCTAGAACGCGCACAAGCTCCCAACGATTTCAAACACCTTAATTGAATTTAGTACAAATGACTCTAACTTGGAATGATTTTTTAATATGAAAATGTTTATATTAACCAATATAATCCAGCATTGGTGGATTTATGCATTTGTTCTCAAAACTTTATTTATTATCAATTTTTTCGTTAAAAACAAGGAACGTTTTTAATGGACTAAAAAAGACGTGAATAAATGTAATGTCGGTCAATGCATACATATCACAACAAAATATTAGTACAACACGTTTGTGTGGGAGAAATGAAAGTTAAGTAAAAGAGGCAGAATTTTCAAAGGAATTCACTACGCGAGGGTATAAATTCGAACTGAGATGTTTATCATATAATCTACTGGCATGCAAAGCTGGATATCGGAATCCAGCAGTCCAACACAATGCATTTGAGTACTTACTCAGTTTATTTGAGCCGAATTGTAGATCGGGCGAATTGATTTCGATGTGATTAATTTTTGTATACCATGATACCACGACAATAATACGCCCAAACCACTTTGGGAACGTATCAGACTCAGACTCAGACTCTTAAAAGAAAAGTTTAGTAGCTTAAAATAAAACTCACTCACAACTAACAAACTTTTTGTTGCAGCCTGGCAGTAACCGCGTTGAACACCTTTTCACTATACCTTTTTCGCTCAAACACTACTCTTGGCTATATTAACGGTTTTGTAGAGGTACTACAGTTCGCTCGAATACGGTAGACAGGGAGACAAGAGTATCAAACTTTTAAGCCTTCTTTCAGAATACTTTTGAAGTTGTCATGAAGTCGAGAATTGATTCGCCCGGTTCTTTTACGCCCATCCTCAGAAATATGACCAGCCCAGTCGAGACCGGAAACATGTATGTATGTATCTATGTGTTTACATATTGTACATTCAATATGCAACATGTTGCATTAGAAAAACATGCAGCACGTCGCGCTGCATTAAATCATATGCAGCCGGACGCGCTGATGTTTGCGATTGCTCGCATAATGCAGATTTTAGCGAATGCAAGATTTGCAAATCGATCGGGGAATTGCGTTCGACGTGCAGCAGCATCGAACCGCGCAGTTGGAATTGATGACGGATTCGCCGCCGACCGCGAGTAATGGCCGACTTTCAGCTGCACGTCCAGCTGCGCCGTTGTGGCGATGACGTTCTCACTATTAACACTGCTGTTGCGGCGTATGTGGCCTGGTCGCGCGGCACGGCTATTAATGTTTGTGCAAATTGCTTAAATTTGTTACACGTTCACGCCGACACGTACGCAACTTGCAGCTGAACGCCGTCGTCAATTTATCGCATGCCGTCCGTATGTTACATATACACAAGCTTGCATACGAGTATGTGCATCCGCACGTCCTCATGTAAATATGTAAGCAATTGCAATTTGCGTGCGTCGCAGTCTACAGTACGAGTATATATGTGTGTGTTGTACGCGTGCACTATGTGCGACAGCAATTGTGGTTGGTGTGGCATCCCATTTCCGCCAACAGCAAATAATAACAAGGACAGTATGAGCCCACCTTGGCTTGCACAGTCCCACAATGCAGAGCAACCACATTATAACTAAACCTCAAGACCACCTCCCCGACTCGCGGCGTTGGAGTGGCTGCAGCTCAGCGGTTGTTGTAGGGTTAAAGTGGTTGTTGTGCCGCGCATCAGTGCGCTGTTAGAAAGTCATTAATTTGCCATCAATTTTGAACAGTGTCTATCGTTTTGCATTCGCCTCAACCAACGCATGTGCGAAAAATTTGTTGCCACCAAAATGTTAATGTTATAAAATGTTTAAAAATACAGATTCCAAAAACCATCTTCAAAGTCAAGGGCGTAGCTAGAACTTCGCAGAGAGGTCAGTTTAAACACAAATTTAGAAAAACTAAACAACACTTGTTGTATGTTATAAACGTTTAAAATAAATTAAAGCAAAATTATTTCAAAAAACGTTTAACTACAACAGTTAAAAGTAAAAAAAAGTTGGCGAGTAACCTACCTATCGAAATTCAGTTCGTTTGCTTATCTAAAATGTTCAAAATAGGATTGACAGTCTGTTTTAATAATCCATAATTTTCACATAAGGGCGAGCACAATTTCTCTAATCATCAACAGTTCACTAACTCAAGTTTAGTGTCGCAATCATGATTTCCAAGGCACTCTTCGGCTTGCTGGCTGTGCTCTTCTGCGCCAAGGCCATCCTCGGCATCACCATAATTTCCAAGTCGGAATGCGCTGGTCGCTCTGATACCAACAAAACCACTTTGACCAACAGCGTCGCCTATGCCATCATCCATCACACTGCCGGCGTCTACTGCTCCACCAAAGCGACCTGCATTCAGCAAATAAAGAACAGTCAGTACGACCACATAGGCGATCTGGGCTGCGCTGATATTGGCTATAACTTTCTCATTGGTGGCAATGGCTACATCTACGAGGGCCGCGGCTGGAACGTGATGGGTACCCATGCCAGCATTTACATCTCCCTCATGGGCAACTACAACAGTTAGTGTACTAGTTTATATTTGATTTACAGTGTTCAAGATGTAAAATCTTAAAATTGGTAGAACAAACAAGATACGAATAAATTGATCGTTTATGAATATTCACAATTATTGTTTTCCAGGCGACACACCCACCTCCGCTCGGATTTCAGCTGTCAAGTGCCTGTTGGCCTATACCATCACCAAGAGTCAAATCTAGTCAATACATCCTGTACGATCATAGCCAAGTCGGTTCGACTGAGTGTCCTGGCACCCATTTGTAGCATAAAAACTTGTATGTTAAAGCATTTTACAGGATTTCCATTTCCATATTTCATACAACTAATGTTATCAATTTGTTCTCTTTGGAGTTTGCTCCGCCGAAATCTTAATTTGTTACTTATGCAAACGTTATGTATGCATTTCGTAGGCATCACAGCGGCTGTTGTCCGAAAGCCATTTATTGCGACAGGAATCACAACCGAACTGCACTTGTGTCTGCTCTAAATCCGCTTCATCGCCTCGATCCGTAACAATGTTCGTTGGGTAACACTGACTGCACTGCGATTAAGTGCGCCATGCACTTCTCTGCTAGGTGTGAGTGCGGCGGCGGTGCGGGTGGGCGGGTGCTTACATACGCACCCATGTACAGATCTGTTTATGTGCTGACTTAAATACACATTTCATTGCACAGCTGCAGTATCTGCATCCAGTCACTGCCCAGCAGGACAGCCTTTGTCGTCCTTCACGCTTCAACTTTAACGACGGAATAGCTGGCGCCGCGTTCCTTGTGTTGCGTGCCACTTGCCGTCTGCTTCATGTTGTTTGAGTAGCGTATTTAATTTGTGATTCTTGCACGCAAGACTAATTTTTCCCTTACTCGCTTACACAAACACATCATGCACGTCTGTGTGCGATTTTACATAAGGACAATGCATCCGCTGTATCATGACAATGCGATTTTCGAACATTTGTACATTGATATTTACCTACAAACGGATAGTATGTATGAATGTACCCCGCACGGGAAAAGTCTTCAGTTGTCAGAACCAACTATTTCTTAAGTAAATGCTTTTTCTACGACCAATTTGTAAGTAGTCGGAAAGTAATGCATTATCACTAGAATAGAATATAATTGATAAGGAGGATATTGCACTGAGATCAGGATTGATCTATTGTACCCCATACAATTGTTAGAGTACATCCCCTAGACCTACCGCCCTAATGAAACTTAGTACACTAACTTAGTACACTGAAACTTAGTACCTAATGAAGCTTGACGTCCTCTTCTGCAAGCCAAAACTGGCCCAGGTAACGTAACCTGCTGCGACAAGCCGCATTACAGTGCAATATGATGTGTTCGGGAGTCTCCTACAGACTCTTACCTGTTCTATCCCGATTGTATGCATGTGTTTCCTCAATCTACAGTGCCCAGTTAGAAGACCTGTGACCTGTCTAAGCTGGTTTCTCCTTAGTTTGAGACATTATTCACTCCATTTGGGGTTATAATCTTTGATGAAGATTTTCGACTGCCTGAGACCGGAAGCGCTAGCCCAGTATTCTGTTGTCCTGGTCCTTTCCTCAAGTCTCAGTGACTCCGTTATGGCACTTTTGCCCAGCCCAATGAAGGGTTCAGGACCCAGGGGGGCGTGGCTGCCGCGGTTCTAGCGAGGCTGTCCGCTTCCTCGTTTCCTTCGATACCTCTGTGTCCTGGAACCCAGAGGATCTTCACCTGGTTACATCTGCCCAGTGCATTCAATGCCTCAATGTATTCCAGCACTAATCCTTTGATGGCTGCTTGGCTGTCGGAGCAGATGACGATGTCCTGCCCCCTGTACTCACGTTCAATATTGAATTTCACACAGAGCCTGATAGCATACAGTTCCGCCTGGAATATGCTGGGTGTTTTCCTCATGGATTCGTAGTGCTTGAGGCGAGGTCCAAACACCCGTGCCCCTGTTCCCTCGTGCGTTTTCGAGCCGTCTGTAAACCACTTAATTGTGTGTGGTCTAAAATGGATCTGGTGGTCTTCCCAGGCCCAGTCTGCTTTATTGCTCATAAAAACTCCGAAGTGTTTTTCGTAGTTATATGTTCTTGTATCCATCGGATAGAAAACATAAGGGTTACTAGTGGATAGCAGATCATATCTCTGTGCCTAAGGATGTGATTTCCCCCTTTACTAGTTCTGGCCAGTCCAAGGATAGTACGCTTGGCCGCCATCTCAATTGTTGCTTTACTGATAACTGCCTCCGCATGCTTGCTCCAGAGTAACTTCGAATCTAGTGTTACACCTAGGTACTTTACCTCTGGTTTATAAGCTATGCTCTTTCCGAGCAAGCGTATTGTCCGCATGTGTGGCAGCTTTCTTTTCCATGTAGTAGGTACTATGGTTGTTTTGTCCGGGTTTATTCGCAGGTCTACTCGGGCTCACCATTCTTGGGTTATTTTTAAGCCTCTCTGGATTATGTCACATAGAGTGTCTTCAAACCTTCCTCTAGCGATAATGACAATGTCGTCGGCATAACCTTGACACGTTATGCCATTGCTTGTCAGTAGTTCAAGGAGCTCATCCACTACCAGACTCCACAGCAGCGGTGATAGTACCCCGCCCTGTGGACATCCTCTTTTCGCTAGCACGCTCCTGGTGGTGGTGCCCACCTTCGTAATGGCCCAACTGGTAGAGAGCATGGCTCTTATCCAGCGGCTAAGCGAGGCTTCTACTCCTCTCCTGCTGAGCGCTCTTTCTATCGCCTCATGCGAGGTGTTATCGAAGGCTCCTTCGATATCCAGAAAAGCGCACAGAGTAATCCCCTTTTTTTAAGAGCTTCTTGTATTGAACATTATCATTAATAACTATGTATTTGGAAAGTCATGAGTCGTTCTTGCGTATAGGTGTCATCTGCATAGAAGGAAATAAAGAACAGAAAAAATTGGTATCTTGACAAATTGGCCGCCGCGGGTAAGTGCTTAAAATCGTCAACTTGAATCTAGATTGCAGCCAACACCAAATATTAGGAACGTTCACATTCATAAAAATGGAGCAAATCTTTTAACCCTTTCAGTCACAATGTCCAATATATTGGACTACAGCCCATACAATTCATACAGAACGGGTTTATTTTCATGTCGGAAAGGGTTAAAATAAAAACTCTAACTGATGAAATAATGTTTTGCAATAGTTGGAAATTGGAAATAAAGCTTCCAGTAAATTTTTAAAATCTGCATAAATAAATGCATAAAAACGAAAGATTTCAGAACAACATTTAAACAAACAAAAACATTTTTCGGAACAAATTAATTTTTAAATTCCTCAACTGGGGTATCGTCATGTTAAAATAATCAGCTGCCTCCAGCTCCACGTCTATTGACGTCCTCTGTCTATTAAAAGGTTTTTAATTAAACTTTCAATCAATTAAAAGTTTAGTATTATTTAATGATCCAAAACCTAGATCCAAATTACTTCATAACCGTTTACTATAAATGTATTTCAAATTAGCCATGTTTCTTGCGGGATGCCGTGATTGTGTCGGTGCTAGCCAACCTGCCGCAGCGCACGAAGCAGCAACACATGCGCACACATGTGTAAATGTAATCAGCCTGCGTGTATTTGCGTCAATGTGCGGCCGCATAATTATGTACACTTATCTAGGAGAATACGATCGGGCGCCAGGTCGGAGGTACTTATTCATTTAATTGCGGTTTCGCTGTTGTGTTCGCGCTGCCATGGAATTCCCTTTTTAAATTCTGTCGCATTAAATAGCTGCGTCATTTACTTTCAACTTCCTCACTTCCACCCTTTTACTGCCCATTGGGATCATTGCCATTATTAGCCATAAACATTTACACCTTTCGCCCTACTCACTCGCCTCCAGTCACCAGCCCATCTCGCCGTCCGGCAGCTGTGGCAATCTGACGTTCTGACCATCAGCGATAGCCTTGCCAACCCTAACGGCTTCAGCGCAGAGGCGACCGAACATTCGATACTTTGCACTTTTTCTCTGCCCGCGACCACAAAATACGCCAATGGCGCACTTGGAAATAATGTTAAGCTGCCACGTTATTAGAGCCGCTTAAAGGGCGTTAATAGTTCTCGCTTGGCTGGCAGCGCTATTAAGCCCAAGTGCGACCAAGACATTAGACGCCATGGAGCCAGCGGTTGATGGTGCGCCCAGCATATCGAAATCCACTATCCGCAATTTGGTAAAATCATTGCAAAACCGAGTTAAACGCACTCCCGCAGCCGGTGCCAGAACACGCCGGGCAACTACAGTTTCGCAATTGACTTGAACCGTGACTGCAAGTGTTTTCGTCGTTTTGTGGGTTGGGGGTTTTTACTTTTATGAAGTTACCTTAACTGCATTTCTTGCTTTAATCAAGTCCAAGTTTTCCTAGAATTGCTGATAGAATTTTATACTTGGCAAATAAGCAAAACGGCGGAGCAAAACACAACGTCGGCTAGAAATTAACGGCATAAACATACAAAAGTAACGACGATAAACATTTGCAATTATTTACAAAGGAACAATGGCCGATGAAAGTTGTTGGCGTGCAGATGCTGAAGGATTAAAAAAGTTAGCAAATTCCGAAGCCCGAGTATTAACCATAAACTTAATTACCTCAACATTATAACTTTTAGCAAATATTGATGTTAAAAGAAGCACTCATACACATTTGAAGATCGCAAATAGTTGCGGCTGAGTTTAAGTCTCTCATGTTATTCAAACACATTACCGGGTCGATGGTACAAAGATATTTGAAAATATAGAATTTTATATACAAACTGACGCATAGGTCGCAATGCATTCTTTTCGTCGGGAATGGGAACACGAACGGGATTTACGCGGCTGGCAAGCACTCGAAGTACGACTCCAGCGAATTAGCACCAATTGAGAATAATTTAATGGGTGTTGTATTATTTAACAAAACAAAAGTGTGAGTGTGAGTCGCTGGAATTCAGGTTGCGTACAACCGAATGCATTACGAATATTGAAACTATTTTAATTTTAATGATGTTATGCAAAGCATTATTCTCAAACGGCATTATTTTGAGTTCAATGTAAATTGTATGTAAATTTTATTCATAAGCGCGTTTATTCGGTAAAAACTTGTCATTAGTGCTTCTGGCAATTGAAGGCATTCACACGTAAATACTGAGCACAATATGCAAGCATGAGCGATAAAGTGGTGATGTCCAAATGGAATCTTAATGGCTTCGTAAATTATTTTCATTGTTGCAAATTGTTTCGGCATAAATATGTAACGCTCTAAATACACTGCGTTGTGTGGTCTTACATTGCCTAAGTGGGGCAGCAGAGCGCGGGACGGCGGAAAAGATTCACACCATAATTTCGGTATTACAGCTAAGCCGAAGGCAAATTAATTGTTGTGTGCCAGCTTCAAGTACGGTCTTTGTATGGCATATGCGGTATTAGTGTTGCCACAGCGCAGAAATATGTCCGCACTTCTTTCTCGATTTACTTCATAGGCAAATTAAGTGCACGGCTAGTTTTAATAACGTCGCAAATCTTTCATTTTCCCAACATTCCAGTAATTAAATGTTATTTTCACAACAGCGGTCGCAACTATGCGCTGCATGTGTACAAACTGCAAGATGGCCACCTCGATGGCGATCGTCATAGACTTTTGGCGGGCGATAAACGGCTTTCATTCAGGCTATTGTGATTACGAGGGTATTACTCCCGTGCCCGCGGGAATTGCAACCAAGGAGACCGTGGAGGCATAATACGAAGAGGGAGCCGGCACCGCCGCGCTGTCCGTCTCAGCTATCGTGCGCCATTTTTAGAGCACTGTGTCCAAAATGAGCGAACGCTGCTGGCAGCTTAGCCTTGGCAGTTCTTTTCATTTTTCTTCCGTTGTGCAGTTATTTGTTGTCATTCCTTTTCCCTTCTTGTTTTTTTGTTTATTTGAGGAATGTCCGCGTCGCTTTGGCGCGATGGCGGCGGCAAACGTAATGCCGTTGACGATGATAATGTTGATGGCAACAATGACGGCATCGTGCCTGCGTTATTGTTGTGGTGCAGATGCAAATGAGCGATAGAAGCACCGTCCCCTATTCGGCGAATATGTATGTACATGTCGCCCTGAATTTAGGCCTTTTGTTGAATTTCGTGTGTTCTTCTCAATTTCTGATGTGCTTCTCACTACTGGAATGCGGCAATTTCGACTCTAAACTAAAGTCACACAATCCCATTAATATTCCCAGATTATGCAATGAGGCCCTTTGTTGTTACAGCGCTGCTGTGGCGATTGCTGTGTAGGTTTTCTCTCTCGCTCTGTTATGTTGAAATATTCGGGAGATATACATATTTTAATTTGGCAGTTCGCTTTTACTCGCGTTTAGACTGAGAGCAGCTGAAAATGAAGGATTCAAATTTCAGTACCTGAACATGGGTCTAGTTTTGCGTTTTGTCATCACACTCATATTAAAATGTAAAAAAAATATTTAATATCCGCTCACAAAGGACACATCTCATAGGCGCGCAGTCCAAGTTATCGGTGAGGATGTTACCGACGGCTTTATCACATCCATTTCGTTAATAATAATTTGATAATAATATTTGCACACGTTTTCTAGCGTTCTTTCCTACTGAAAGACCCTTTAGAATAAACTGGTGTTTTTTCCTGTAGTGGACGCGTCAGAAAGGTCAACCCCACATATTCCATGTTTACCTCACCAAAACACAGATTGTTTAATATTCATATCGCTTTACAGAAAACATAACATCACCAAACTTTATTATTTTATAGTTAATATATTATAAAAAGACAGAATCCTTCCACACCCATGGTACAGGTCAGACATTTACATATGTAAGTATATACACGGTGGGCGGAAAGTTTCTGCATACATCGTTTAAATTGTAATATACTTAAAATTCCGATTGCTTGTTTTATTTGAAAACGAAATGGGGAAATCCCCTATAATGTGATGGTTTGAAAATCCTAAGCAGTTCCCTCGTAGATCTACAGCGATTTTAATGCTGGACGGTGCGCGATGTCATACGGCGAATCAGTCAATAAGTGTTACTAAAAGTCTATTTAAGCTAGTATGAGAAGACTGGCCGGGAAATTCGCCAGATCTTAATCCTATTGAACATATCTGGTGCAGGATTCAAGACTTAGACTTCAACTCATTAAGAGAGTAAAACAAGAGTGGGATGCCATATCATTGGCCGAAGCGTCGGTCTTGTGCGAAAGTTTCCGAAAGCGAGTCCTAGAGTGCTACGAAAAAATGGCACACATACACAATATTAATGATCAATTGAATTTTGCTTAGGTATGATTTAGTGGTTTAAATAAAAAAAATTTTGAAAAGCAATACCAATGATCCTTAACGGTGGTTTTTTGTATGCAGAAACTTTCCGCCCACCGTGTACTATTAAATCCATTTGCGGCTCATCTGGGTCTTCAGCCGCCGCCCAAATATTTCAAGCGAAATATACTTACATGTGTATTTCCTACATAACACCATGCGACAACAAATTTAACACACGAAAAAATCTATATACCCGCGAAACTAGGGGCCAAATGTAGTAAAACTACATTTTTAGTTTTTTTGAAATTTCAAGGACATGTTTATTTAAAGAAATTTTTTTTATTTTAAAAATTTTGCGCATTGTAGAATAACAATATGGTTATCAAATGAAAGAGAAAAATCCTTTGAAAATTTAATGTTTTTGTGCAAAAGGTATTGAAAATGTTCTTTTAAAACTTTATCCTTGAATATCCTTGCAAATTTCCAATATTTTTTTTTAATATATCTTAAGGACTAATATGTACGCTACTACATCCTTGAATTTCGTCCTTCTAACTTTATTAGTTTAAGATATAAAAATGTAATACTTCTTCCACCGAAGGCACAGCTGCCCCCGGCAGAGGAGTGTGGGATTCGAACCGCACTAAAAAACATGCCGGATCGCCGACCCTACATAACATCAAAACTACTGCGACGTATAATTTCAGGAAGATAGATTTATTTAGTTTTTCATCTGCGTCTTCAACAGGCCGAATGTTGGCAATGTTCTCCTATATCAACGCTGATGAAGCTTCGACCAAAGTCCAAGCCGTCAAAACTAGTCTCGTCGAACGACAGGCAAAGCCATATTGTCGCCATAAACATGTATCGTACAGTTTGTAAACAAATTGTATTCATAAACTTTTTAGGAACTTTTTTGATTCCCACGTTCGTCTGACGTTTGGTACAACTCGCCTTGTGTTTGCTTGTTTTCTTGCCGTGTTTGTATAAATTTGTGTGCGTGCTATACGGCGCCGAGTGATTGCAAAGCATGTGTTAGTTTGTTTGCTATTTTAATTGAAATTCCTGATGAGTTTCTTGTTCATCAAATCGCAGCGTCCTCCAACTAGTTGTTGAGTTCGTTTCCTCGAAAATTGGATCTGCTGCCGCTGTCTTCCCATTTACTGTGTTGCATGCAGCATTCTAGCAGTTTCGAAATGTTACCGTGTTTGAGATTTTACAAAATGTCATACTATTTATGCATTTTTCAGCGCGCATACAAACCCAGCCAGACACCAGCCGGCTCACTCGGCAATGCCCGCACGTATTTATGTAAGTCCCACATACGCCGCGGCGCACTGATATGCGGCACGTTTGCGGTTGTGCAGTTTGTAATTAAATATTAAATGTAATATAATTCCTTACAAATTACGGTGTAATTCATTTGCGTTTAGTGCAATTTTCGTGCACGTTCGAGCAAAGCACGCAACGGATTTCGCACAATCTCAGCTTTCACTAGAACATAAATGCAATCTCGGACGAAATGTGGCTGCTGAAAATGTAATCGTAACGCAACAACATCAGGCTGATCGTTGTCTGGCACGCAGGTACCAGAGCATCCCATAAAAGAAACAAAAATTTCGGAAAACATGATGAAAACGGCAGTGAACACGTTGCTTTTAGCTGCAAATATCCAAATTCTAGACACATATTTTAGGTAATTTCCATTTTGTTTTATTTATAGCACTAAATTTTTGATTACAGTTGTACATAAATAGTACAGTATTCCCCGGATATACGCATCCATGAAAAGACATAAAATCCGGTATTTATAAGAGGAGAGTAAAAATCAATTTCAAAAGCTCTTATTAGCGCATAATAGTTATACGCGGTGTGCATATAACCGATAAATAGATCGAATATATAATAGGTTGTTAGGCAGCTTCAGTAGCCCAGCGTGAAGTGCTTTGAGCCCCATCCCGCAAGTCGTAGGTTCGATTGCCACATAAAGCTTGGGCCCGTGCTCATTAGAATATTCAAAATTGTCCTTCCTTCTGTTTCCCATACATCAACATTTCCCAGTCATATCCTAAACCCAGGTGCAGGTTCCTATCTTTCTCACGCCATTCAGTGAATGAGCAGCACGCAGCAGATCCTCATTTTCAGTAGTCGCACAAACGTCAGTACGGACTAACGGACAATGACCCACACCCTCGAAGATATCACCCTCTGCGTTATCCACTCCCTACCTACATATCAACAATGAATGTGCATACTTAATGCGTCCATAGAACTTAGTCGAAAAAGTTCAAAACGCATTGCGACTCTGCTCACCCCAGCTTCAAATTATTTGGCTCTTGCATTCTCTCATCAAATCTCCCAAAATGAGTTGCTAACTATTCCTCTTCAATTCTTGCTTATCAATGCATTGCTGCATTGATTAGATACGAATTTAATAATGCAAAGGTTGCTGACAATTTCGAAATAATGTCGCAAAAATGTAACAAGCGCCGCACACAGAAGAGGGCGCAGGAAAAGTTGCTTGGGAGAGAGCTTAGGACGATATAGTTCTAGTTAAATATGAAAACGGCAAAACAGCCCAGCTGGTGCCCACCAAAGTGAAATTGAAAAGCGGCTGATGCCACGTCTTCTCTCGCGCTTACGTATTCCGAAGTGAGCGACAGTGGAATGTGTGGCAGGGCGCCTGTATGTGATGCTATCCGAGCCGCTGCGATGCGATGTGCTGCGCTGCAAGAAATGATGAATTGCACGAGGAAGTGCTGCAGCTGATAACATCGTTTGAGACGATACGCGGCACCCCGCGCACCCAGTGACTCGATGACTTGGTTGATGCCGTCGCAATGGCTGCGCTTGACGTTATTGCTGTTAGTGTAGCTGTAGCTGTTGCTGCTGGCGGCAATGGTGTTGGCAATGACGTTGGCGATGACAGCTCCAAGTGAAGCGTTCTGCAAGTGACACTCGAGTGTTTGTGTGGCGCATGAATATAATGAGAAGTGCGACACAGGCCACGCAAACACCTGCACACCAGCGCACACGCACCACCACAGACACGAGCACGTACACAACGGCACTTGAATGCACTTTTACACTTGCTCAAGTAACAAACTATGGCACTTCAAGGCACATCATACTCACACACCACACTCAGAGAGACGCGCCAACGTGTCCCCCTTGATGCCGACACGTAACTGTATTCGGTTTTGATGACGTCGGGCTTGGAGTGAGACATCATTATCATAATTATTGCAATAAAATGAGAATGCACACATCAGCAGCCGTAACAAAAAACAGAAACAACTTCTTCATCAATGACACTCAGCAGTACGATAAGGTCAACATGGACGCACATGTGAAACGAAGCAATCACAACACTTAAATATTTGCAGTTCGATTTCACCGTCTCTGTGGTGATCAGTCTGTAGTAACACACCCTATGACCCTACTACGGGGTGATTGACATACGAATGAAACAAAGGAAATCGTGTTTAATGAATAAAAAATTTGATGAACAGTTTCCATAATTTCATATAGAAGAATACTAGCAATCAAATGGAGGCGTCGGCACCTACTTTGCTTTGCTAATTAATGCTTTGGAGGCAATATTCGTTTGCTTAAAAAAAAAAACTTTAAAAAATCTGTCTTCCATTCAAATGACTGTTTACCTACTTGAATGTCAAACTTGTAGATGCATGTCTCTTCATTAGTTATGATGTGCTTCAGGGGTGTAGCCAAGGGGGGTTTAGGGTGTCAGAACCCCCCATAGCCTATAATTTGTCAACATTTTCAATCACTATGCATCGTATGTACGTTCCCACATTAGCAAAAAGGTCTTTTCATCTTTAAATATTTAAAAGAATATTAACAAAACCCTTTTTTTACCGAAACTAATTTGTTTTTTAATAGTCACGTTTAGGCTTAATGCAGCGATTTGCATGTTCTAAAAACTTGTCTAAAGAGTACTTTAGTTCGTCGACCGGAATGTCCTTCAGGATGTCGGTACAAGCCTTTTGGATGGTTCCTACGTTCTCAAAACGCTTTTTTCATCGGCAAATGCATTCTTTGAAAAAGTGAAATTCGCACGGTGCCACATCATGTGAAAACAAAAGAACAGTCAAAACACGTGTCAATAGATGGGATGGCATACTTCGATAGCCAAATGTTCAGTTAAAATGCAATAAATCTATGCTATTGAGATGCTTAACCTTCGCCTTACTAAAGATGATCCCAGGCACTTCCGCCGCTATTTTGAGTAAAACTCACAATAAATATACAAGGTGCGTCCCAAAGTAAACAGGACTTTTGCAATAGGGACGTTTCTGGTGGCGCCATCTATGTGTGAGGACATGCGTTGGAAAGGTACATCTTTCATTCACATACTGTCTAAATTTCATGATATTTGGTCTAGTAGACGCCGAAATATCCCGCTCAATGTGACAGTATGTTTTTAACTTTGGTACGAGAATGTCGATCGAACAAAGAGCTAATATTAAGTTCTGTTTTAAACTTGGTAAAACTTTTACCGAAACGTTTAAATTGTTAAAGCAAGTTTATGGTGATGATTGTTTATCCCGTGGCCGTGTTAATGAGTGGTTGAATCGATTCAAGAATGGTCGTGAAGACTTGAATGACGACGAACACGTCGGCCAGTCGAAATTTGTGATTACTGACGATGCCATCAAAACTGTGCGTGATTTTATTAAAATGCAGCCAAAATCATCATTGGAATTGATGGAAATGGAATTGAACATCTCCAAAACATCAATTGATCGCATTTTAACCGAACATTTGGGTCTCCGTAAAGTGTGTTCTCGCTTCATTCCGCACACTTTAACCGACGACCAAAAAGCGCAGAGAATTGAGCACGCAAAAGACATCGTTCGGGAAGCCAGACGTGATCCAAATTTCTTGTTCAACATCGTAACCGGTGACGAAACGTGGTGCTTTCAATATGATCCCGAAACAAAGCGTCAAAGTGCCGAATGGAAGCACCCATATGAGCCAAATCCGAAAAAAACCCGCCGTGAGAAGTCAAAAATCAAAACTCATCTCATTTGTTTCTACGATTCAAAGGGAATAATTCATCGAGAGTTTGTTCCACCGGGAAAAACAATTAACGCTTTGTTTTATGTTGAAGTTTTGAAGCGTTTGGTGCATCGCATTCGTCGTATTCGGCCAGAATATCGCGAGGAAGGAAGTTGGCGTTTATTGCATGATAATGCACCGGCTCACAGAGCCCTAGTTACGACCGATTATTTGACCAAAAATCGCATTTTTACCATCAATCATTCACCGTATTCGCCTGATATGGCTCCCTGTGACTTCTACTTATTCGGTCAGTTGCATTTACCGATGAAAGGAAACCGTTATAAGGACGTTGAGGACATCCAAAAGGCTTGTACCAACATTCTGAAGGCGATGCCGGCCGATGACCTAAAACACTCATTCCAAATGCTTTTGGACCGTGCAAAACGTTGTATCGAAGCAGAAGGAGAGTATTTTGAATAAATAAAAAGAATTATACAAAAATAATCATCCGTTTTCTTTATTTTATAAAAGTCCTGTTTACTTTGGGTTGCACCTTGTATAATAATTTATAAATTATTTCATACTTCAGTATTTAGTATCTTCCTCTGGCTATAGTTCGTATTTCGATAAAAGGCCTAACTTTAATGATTTATTTTGAGACTATGGAAAATATTAGAAGATTTCTTTCCAGAGGGTTTATTGAACGCATAATGAGGTAAGCAAACAAAAATGTATCGCGACTTTCAATCAAAAGGCAGCGAAAGCGCCTGGGATCACCCAGATACATTTGTATAAAAAATGACAAAATTCAAGTTTAAACATGAACAAAATTTTAAAAAAACCTACCTAATTTTAAAAAGACCTACGGTGATCGCGGATTCAGTTGGCTAACACTTTGGTTATCATTTATGTTCTGACAATCGTTTTTAAATCGCGTTTACAACTTATGAACTCCACCACGGTAAAAACAATCATCGCCATAAACTTGGTCCATCAATTTAAATGCTTCGGTTAAAGTTTAAACATTTTTAAAACAATAGTTAATATTGGATCTTTGTTCGATGCACATTTTTGTACGATGACACAAACATACTTCCACTTCAGATGCAATAACTTCGCTTTCAGTCCACCAAGTTTCATGAAATTTTTACTAAAAATCAGGGAAGAAATTTCGTTTTTAATGCATTGACTCACATTAGCCACAACAAAATGCCCTATTTGGAAAGTGCACTTTACTTTAAAAAACATGTAATACTAAACTGGCAGAAACATTTTTTTAAAACCCGCCCATGACCAAGTTGTGGCTACGCCCCTGATGTGTTTCATAAATGTGAGGTCGGAATCAACGTGATCCAGAATATCTAAGAAAGTTATGTTTTTTTTTTTTATTTCGGCTCTTTGGAGGGAATTGTCGAAAACAGATGTCGTCAAGTCATGGGGTCATGGGTAATCGAATCGCACTGATCTTTGGCACATCGATTAAGTAGAGTACTACTCATTTTCATAAAAACAAATTTAACAAAAATCAGGGAATAACACGGAAACTTGGATTGTCCCTTAAGTGTTATCAAATTAACACATTTAAATTGGCAGTTACCGGCAGTTACCGTTTAAAGCAAATTAATAACTTTATGCAAGTGAATTGAAGTTGCGAACTATGTTTCCGACACCAACGACCCCTGATCAGTGGTGAACTTTGACCCTTTTACTATTAAAAATACGCCACGTACAAGCTGCAGTAGAAAATTATTGTATCTCACAGCGCAAATGGTCAGATGAGGGCGATACTCGAATAGGTATGTACATGCATGCCGATGTGTGTGCTAGCTACAGAGTAGCAGCTTAGCCCGTATTGCGTCGTGAGTGCGCTGCGTGCGGTGTGGTGTCCTTAATAACTTTAAATGCTGTTATAATGGCATTTATAGCTCGTTACGCCGTGATAAATGAGTGCTGGAATTCAATTTAGCTTAACTTGTGCAACGCACACCTACGCCTGCACACACCCACACGCACGTACGCACTCACCTACAGACTGCCACGGATTTGTATCGCTATAGGGAGAATGGCAAACCTTAAGGATCAAGTTTTATTACTTTCCTCCCAGTTTCACTGTGCTCACTCACTCGTTCGTTTATTTCTTCGTTCGCTCGCTTTGAGCTCGCTCAAATGGAAATGAAGATGTTCACATTTTGCCGTAGTGTCTCCTAGAAAAATCTTACGAGTTTCGTATGTGTATAAATTACTATTAACTGACTCTTTGCACTATATGCGTGTGCGTTCGCTTCAATGTACATATGTGTGTGTGCGCCGCTGTGAGATGGGAAGAGTATGGCAGGGAGCTAAAAAAGTCCCACATCTTTGCTGCCAAGTAACGCGGCCAGTTTGGGAGGGGGAGGCAGGGAGTGTGCGGCACGGGGTCTGCAAGTAATAGCAGTAAAACTGTCGGTTCCCCGGCTGAGATTTATTGCTCTATTCGCGCATATAAGCTTTATCGCCTCCCCTTCACGCGCCGCACGCCCAAGCGCTACTGCAACAAACTACAACCATATTTAATTACAATATACACACGAACACAGCGACGTTCGGCGTACAGATAAAGTTTTATTAGGCGTCGTGAACTAATTAAATTCTACAAGCATATGTTCCAGATTCTGCTGTGCGCAATTGAACTCATGAGGAAAATTAAAGTAACATCCATCAGGCCACGTAACAATGCCTTCAAAATTGCTCTCAACCTAACGGCAGCGGCTTTGAGCTGAGATAGAAACAAATGACAGATAAGCTGATGTGGCTAAAATTATCGAAACATTACATATTTGATGGATAGTCAAAAGCTAATCGATACTTTTAGCCACATAAACTTATCTGTCTGTGTTTTTTAAATGTGAAGTATCTGTACTAGCATTAGCTCAGATATGCCTAACGTACTACAAGTAGGACACCTATTTGGCAAGGTATCGGTTAAAACAGGTGTACTACATACAGTACGGCCGGCATATCTGGCTTAGACAAGAACACTGGGTCCGCAGAAAATTAAAACAACCATTTAAAACTTAATCCTCAAATCAATTTTAATGGGAATATAATAAATATATGACCCGAAAATAACAATTTCAAAACGAATCGTTCCTCTAAATTGAAACAGTTCTATAAAATGAATTTTCAAGAACAGTTAACCTTCTCCAGTCAGCGACTTTTTAAGAAACACGAACAATTTTCTAAACAAAAATTGTAAAATGCATTCAAGTGCACATTTCAATATTTCGTAGGTATATACATCAGGGGCGTAGCCAGAACTTGGTCATGGGGGGGGGGGGGGTTTTAAAACAATTGTTTGCCAGTTTAGTATTACATGTTTTTTAAAGTAAAGTGCACTTTCCAAATAGGGCATTTTGTTGTGGCTTATGTGACTTAATGCATTAAAAACTAAATTTTTTCCCTGATTTTTAGTAAAAATTTCATGAAATTTGGTGGACTGAAAGCGAAATTATTGCATCTGAAGTGGAAGTATGTTTGTGTCATCGTACAAAAATGCGCACGAACAAAGATCCAATATTAAGTATTGTTTTAAAAATGTTTAAACTTTAACCGAAGCATTTAAATTGATGGGCCAAGTTTATGGTGGTTTTTGTTTATACCGTGGTGGAGTTCATAAGTGGTAAAAGAGATTTAAAAACGATTGTCAACGAACATAAATGATGACCAAAGTGTTAGCCAACTGAATCCGCGATCACCGTAGATCAAAACTGGGCGGTAATTCATACAAGATAAGCCAAAATCTTCATTGTAATTCTTGAAATTGGATTTAACCTTCGCTTTACTTATACCCACCCGGGTGATCTTTTTAATATTCATGTTTAATATCTACACAAATTTGAAGTTAATTTTCAATAACATGAAAAAATATTTTTTTTTAGAAATTTTGTTCATGGTTATAAGTAAACTTGAATTTTGTCATTTTTTATACAAATGTACCTGGGTGATCCCAGGCGCTTTCGCGACCATTTTGATTAAAACTCACGATACATTTTTTTTGCGTACCTCATTATGGGTTCAACAAACCCTCTGGAAAGAAATCTTCTAATATTTTCCATAGCCTCAAAATAAATCATTAGATTATTTACGAAGCCTAAAGACCAAATTACCACAATCAATTGATATCCATAAGATTATGAAAATATTTTTACCTCTCAGCACCGCGTACTTTTCAGAGGTCGAAAAATCGACAATTGGCCAGAAGTCGTCATGTATGTACATATATAAGCCAACAATTGTTTGTTTTCATGCTTGATTATTATTTGACTAAAACTATGTACATATATATTTGTTTTTATTTGAAATTGAATTTTTATTAATTTATAAAAAAAATTTGTAAAAAAAAAAACACAAAAAAAATTCAAACATATTCTTGATTAAGGTCCTAAATGTAAGTCCTTAAAAGGAATTACAAAAATATTGGCTATTTCTGGTAGCGGCCGAAAATGGGTTAAAAAACCATATCGGTATTACAAAAAATTGTTGATTATTCTTTTAAATGTTAAAAGGTAAAAAGACCTTTTTGCTAATGTGGGAACGTATATACCATGCATAGTGATTGCAAATTTTAAATAATTATAGGCCATGGGGGGGGTTCTGACACCCAAACCCCCTCCCTTGGCTACGCCCCTGATATACATTTATTAACACAAAATTTAAAAATTGCTCCAAAAAATTGCTACATTTGATCATTTTCTTCCAAACTAAAATTTTTGAAAAAATTGATTTTTTACTAAATAAAATGATGATTGATTGATTTTTTACTTCATAAATTTTTTATGACTTTAAAACCTGTTCACCACAATAAACAAATATATACAACATTTCCAAGTTTAGATCCAACTCCCAAGACCACCCACAAGTGGATATTAGCAAAACTTTAATAGCATTTCGAATTAGTATTCATTTCTAACAATCATCTGAAAAAAATATTTTTTGTGTAAATTGCGCAGTGGAGTTAAAGTGTAAACGGTGAGATTAAAAAATGTCCGAAAATAATTTTCTTCATCAGATCTGGATGAAGGAAATATTCGCAAGTAGCAAATAATACCAAATAAACCAAAGCCATGAAGCCCGCCTAGAGACGGTTTAACTTTATCCACGCCTAGAATTTCTTTAATGTTTAGGATCCGGAAATTAGCTTAAAGAACGAAAAAACCATTTCGAAAGAGGGTCAAGGGCTGAACTCTTTGTAGGATTGCAAAAACTGTGCGCAACCGGAAAAGTCGGAAATTTTAACTTTGAATTATTAACGCTAAGCGACTGTTCCTCATATGACGTTTCCATTACCATTCATTTTTGACACCGACTATGTCTTCCCTCGGGACTGTTTGGAAACTCAATCAAATCTATTCCGAATTTCAATGAACCGTTCAAGTGCATCTCGCCGCGAATATGTGCGAATGAGCACCGGGAAACTAGTCGGCAGCCCGCAGTATTACGGAGTGTACACTCCGACCCGATCCGGCGCAATCTCATTTGTCACAGTCACAGCCACAGACACGCTTACACTCACGTCTGCTGAACTCCGCTGACAATTGACTTGACTTTTGTAACACAAACTTTGTCAGCCAGGCAGCCGTGCACCCGGCGCGCGACGCACCAACTGACAAACTAACAGACAAACAAACAAGAAACTATTTATAATATTACCAGAAGACGAAATCATCATCATTTTTCTTAATAACAAATTCCAGGCAACTTGAAAAACACGCTGCTACTTCCGCTTCCGCTGCCACTTGACGCTTCGCGCTCGACGCTCATCGCCCTGCACTCGGCGCTCGACGGCATTTAGCCAACTTCTCCGCTCCCCGTGACGCTAGGAGGCCAGGAGAGGGCGCCGCGGAACGGACGCGCTTACCACTTAACGAAAAACTTTCAAGACGCGACGGGCGCGCGAACGTACGAGCCCAGTAACGGGCCAACGAACGAGCAGCCGAGAGTTGTGCATTTCAACAATGAAATATTTTATTTAATATGCCACAAAAATATTTTATTTCGCAAGTTTTGCCAACACGGCACGAATAATAAACTCGAGACCATCGCTAGCTTGACTGCGTCCCAGCAGCCCGGCCCCACGTCATGGCAACGAATGTGGCAGCTGCAAGCGCAGCAGCGGCGTCAGCGTCAGCAGCAAATTGTGGCAAGTAGCATGATTTATGCTGCTTTTAGCATCAGCATTAAGCACATTATAAATATAAATAGAATTTCGCAAATATGCAGTCACACACACGCACACAAGCGCGGCCACACGCTCTCGCGAAGATACAAACACACAGTGGCCCCGAATGGCACGTCACTGAAAGCACAAGGGAACATTGAAGAAACCCGGAGAAATCCTCAGAAATCCTCAAGATCCTTGGCTGAAATATGAGCGAGCGAGTGAATTACTGGCGCGTCGCCCGGCCACCCGCACGAACAACGCTTCCCTTCACTTCTGGCTGCACTATCAAACTCAATCTGGCTTTCGGTGGCGCTGGAGCTTTTTCATTTTTTAGTTAAGCTGCATGAGAATTTAATAATATCAACACATTCCATACGATTTGCTGTTATTGCACGCAGAAGTGTTACAGCGGCCGTGGCAACAGCTGTCGAGAGCGGGCGAAAGGGCAGTGCAGCGGCCAAAACTTGAAGCTGGCTGTCAACGGAGTCTGCCAGTTGAAGCTACTTCGCCTTCACCTCCCAGAAGCGATAAATCATTGCCGTTCCCGCGCACTTTGTGCCCGCACCTATGAAGGACAGATGAGCAAACGAAACGCTACTAAGTGATACTATTCGGAATGCTGTCAGCAATCCTCTGCCTTTGGTACACCTGAATTCCACATTTCCTACGTCAACATTAATGGCGCTCGCAAACAAATTGAACGCGCGAGTGCTGCCCGACGTTGACATGACAGCGCGCGACAACGTGCCACACCTGCTGTGGTTGACATATTCATACGTCGACTACAATTGCAGTTTATGTACATTCCTTTGTACCCATACACACACTAACGCTCACGTTCTCCTCTGTGCACGCACTTTTTTCTTTTTCATTTAACCCAGGCAACTGTTCGCCCTTGTGGCAGGCAACATAAATTTAGGCTCCGAATCTCGCAAATATGTACACATGTCAAACCAGTTTTCCATATCGTCAGAGAGGAAAAGCATAATAAAAACTGAAACACAACTGATATAAAATTCATTGCAAGCTTCTTGTAAATCTGTAATTTGCAATCTTAATGCATTGGATTTTTGAATAGAAACGTTTCGAATCAACAAAAAAGTGTACCTTAATGTGCACTTGTGTGGTTTCTTTTCTCGGTGTATGATTAAGAATTCAATATAAGACTGAAAAGTGCTTTTTCATATACATACTGACATAATAATACTACATAGTAATATAATACATAATAGGTATTATTAATTTGATTATTTATCATTCCAATTTGCATCCTCATTGCAAAGAAGCAATAATTTCGAGCTACAGTGCATGTATGAAACAACTACAAACATAATAAAACACAATTCTATGCACATATATCGTCTTTAACAATGTTGTTTTTGTGTAACAATTTTGTTCGACAATAAAACTTAACTCTACTAAAACGATGAAAAATTCATTATTCAGTGCAGAAGATTAAAAAATCATTAATTGCCATCAACTAACTTTTCCCGCTAAGATAAAATGGTGTTGTAAACACCATGGAACACCATGCTGGAATAATACTTCCGAATTCAAAGACCAAAAACTTTCGAAATATTAACCTAAACAGAGAACTACTCATATTTTCTAATATGTAGCACAGTAATAATAATAATAATAATAATTGACTGGCACGACAGCCCGCTTACGCGAGACTAAGGCCTAGCTTCCCGCAACCACCCGTGTTGTGCGTGTGAATTTGTACGCGGGTAGAAGGGACCTACAGTTTTTATGCCGGTTCCGAACGGCAGGTTGGGAGCTTTATCATAAGCAATTTTTACTCTCAGAGGTTTGCCATTTCCAGCTGAGAGGACAGCCACCGAAAGAGAAAACGAATTTTCCCGTTATTTTTTTAGGTGTTATTACAGGCAGTATTTGAACCTGAGGTTGCTGCCTTCGACTCGCGGTCCAACGCACTAACCAACTGAGCCACGGCGGCTGCCTATATGCCATATGTAGCACAGTATTTGTCCTCAATTCTGAAACAATTTTGAAATGATGCCCACGTCATAAAACATCGACAAAACACGATAAAACTGCCAAGAGTAGCTGGAATTATTTTTATTTTTTAATTACTTAAATATTTAGTTATAAAAGTGAAATTGTAAAATAGTGGATGTGTGATGCACCAGCTATTATTTTATTTTTAATACAAAGCTGTAACACTTTAACTCAAAACTCAAACTCAGCCACCGTGCAACACGGATATTGCAGTTTTGTCCCTGGCTGCCAACTGGCTGGAGTTCTGGCGCCTTGTCAATGCAATGGTATCGCAATTGTCCTATCGATTATCAAATAAACGTCCTCCTTCTCCTAAGCCTTTCCTTCTCTCACCCGCCATCCAGCGCGCTGTTAGGGTGCTTTGTGCTGGCCACTGGTATCGCTTCCACCTACATTTGGAGGCCGCAAATAAATTTCCACAGTCTCCACTCAACGCTAGACAGGCACAGCTGGAGTCACGGGCGGAAGTACGAACGCAGAACGGCCGCCGCCATTAGCGGCGCGTCGTGCTGTCTCGGTCGGTGCATTGTCGAGTCGAGGCAAAACAAATCAAAGCGCGCTAGCTCGATCCGGTGCCTGTGCTTTGGAATTCTCATTTTGTTAAGTTCTTTTCAGCGGCGACTAGTCTGGTCGTGGCGCCGGTAATACATCTCCAAACTCTGTGGTCGCGTCCTCAGCTGAAAACAATTTTGCGAATAAAGAAAACACAATTGCAAACGAATGCAACTGCAACAACAACTACATAAACAGAGCATTAACGACAACCATAGCCAAGGCGACAGCCGCCCTAATACCAACACCAGCACCAGCAGCTACAGCTGCAGCGGCCGAGCGCGTCTCCGCATGCTTACTGATCCCCGCCCGGTTGACACTATGCCATTTCCACCCACCCCGTGCCCCTTCGGATGGACGTTGTTGCCTCCTCTTCATGTTGTGTGGCGATGTTTGGTTTCTGTTGCCGTTCCAGTGCGCAATGTTGCATCGCAGCCGAATCGAATCGCATTGCTTCGCATGCCCAAAGTATGAAATTGATTTTGTGCCAATTCGCATCGAAATTTTTGTGGCATGAACGTAAATAAAATCAAAATTGAATATTTTCTCCTCGTCGTGGCGATGACCACCGCCTAACTTGCCGTGCACCCACTCCCGCTGCAACTGGTCACTATTGTTGTTGTGTTTGCCATTATTGACAGCAGGACTGTGCAGTAGTTGTTTCAGCTGTTTTTACGTCGCACACTGACAATGGTCCTACGTTCTCCGTTCGGAATGCTGCATGCTGCAGTCCACTTTCTAATCGTGTTGAAAATTTGAAATACTGCCGAGCGCACCGGTGCGGCGTTGCATGCCACACAACCATAGACACGGACACAAACTGGCGCTGCCACCAGTTCGGCCAGCAGACAGAGCACGGAGGCGAATGCTTTGATTCCGTTTGGTTTGTTTTGTGCACATTTTCGAATTGTGCTGCAATGGAATTTTTCCGAGGAAATTGTTGCAGAGGCGTCGAATGATAAGTGAATCCGACAATAACAACAGCAGCAATGGCAACAAAAACAACAGAGGCGAACGACAAACAATTCGGAAGCGGAAATCATTCGAGTGCGCTCACTGGGTATGATTGAATCAAGAAATGGGAGGCAGTTCTATGGGTACACTCGCAAAAACGAATGTAACGAGCACTAAAACCCAAATACCGGCAAAACTAAGAAGCTATCTCAGGCCGGATTCGTGATAGCTTAGCGTTGAGTTGCCAGCAAATTGAACAAATGTGTAATAATCTTAGGCGGTAAGATGTAAGATTTGCGGAGCCACAACTGTCCGATGATTATTACGATTATTAGTACACCAACGTTTCCGTTAACTGTTTCGTTAACTGATTGGGAATTCATGCTTGGTATACTACATACAGTGGTATAAACTACATATATCTGACTAAAACAATCCGATTCAAGAGGTTCGCATTTTAATCAATGTCCCCAAAATAAAACCCATTGCATTTAATTTAATGTTTAAATATGTATTTTTCCATGGTACCAGTTCCAGTTTTTTTATTGAAAAAACCAGGATGCAACATTTGCTTTTAACGGACCACAACAATGGATTTGCTCCACTGCACAGTGATTCGTTCCATACACAAAATACAAAAAATTTTTAGTCTCAGCATTTAACGATTTTGATGTCATTCGAAAGGCAAAACTTCAACTAAGAAAGCCCAAAAAATCAGTGCAAAAAATTAATTAGTGTGTGTGCAACACCTGGTAAAAGTCGGAACTTTTTTCACAAAAAAATTTAAACACACGAAATTTTCAATATCGATTAAAACTTAATGTAGGCATTTTCGTTTTTAGTGTTCTTTTAAAATTTGCAACATTGAGGCTTCTACCTCACTTTTAATTTAAAATATTTTTCAAATTTAAAAACCTTAGAATTGGCAAAACTTAGAGGAAAATAACTAAAAAGTATGTGAAAGTATGTTCCTGGTTTTTTTGTATTGTAAGAAGCATTATTTTTTTGTTTGAATAATGTAAACATATCCTCTGATATCTTCCGATCTGAATCCAATTTAAAAATTCAATTTAAAAAGTGGTCTAAGTACCTATTTTTTGACAAAATATATTTTTTCATGCCTGAAAGTATGCAATCAACATGGAAAATTAAAAAAACTGCACAAATGCAAAACATACATCTATTATTATCATTTTTATTGCAAAACTAAATGGTCCTAATAAAATTTCGTTTACTCTTTGCAACTATCAATGTTACGTAACTGATTAAATGTAAAATGTGAAAAATCTGGCCAACACACTTGGCGCTATAGCTTACCAAAACTGACGAAAATTGCAAATTTAAGTCTCAGGTAACGCCAAACTACAAAAATTTAAGAACAACAAAATGGAGATTTCAATTTAGCAGGCCATGGTTAACTAGCTTATCAAATTTTATGAATAACAGACCACTCCTTCTAATTTTGTCCCGCGGTTGTATGGAGTCGAATCACTGTGCACTGCAGAAAGTTATGTGGGTTCATATTGAAGATTGAAGGATAAAACATATATCCCATATTGCTTTAAGTCTAACGTGTAAGAGTTCTTCTGGTTTTTGCGCCTTAACCCTTTCAATACGACTTTTGGCCAGTGAAGATATTTCTGTATAATTGAACTAAATGTGCTGTAAATAAGTAAAAGAACATGTTTACATAATTTCAGATGTTCTTTTTTTATTTTTTATGCACAAAGAGCACGCTTACACTTCTGAACGTATACCAAGTATGAATTAGTTAGGTTATGCTAACCAAAACACGTGTTGTGAAGTACTGACTACAGACTACTGTTTAGTCCCATCCCAGCACTTTAAAAGCGAATACTTTTCGCACCAGTAATTTTTGAACATTATCTGGGACTTAACTCACATAGTTAACCGCATAGTTCTCAGTTGTCGCCCAGTAATTAAAGCCCAAACAATCTAAGACCAAAAACCGAAAGATCGAAAAAAAATATCAGAGCAAAAAGATTAGAATGTACAGCATTCTGATTTTTTACCAGCACCAAATTGTTTAATGAAAGTTTTGCATCTAAACCGACTATCGAGTGTATTTTTAGAAAGCTGCATCACCAATGAGCCGCTGTTCCATTTCGGTGACAAAACAATTTTGCTGCTCAGCGACTCCTGGTCATTGTGACATGTACGAGTATGCCGCACCGCCGAGCCTTTCTTGCTGCCCTCTGCCTGCTGGTCGAGGCGATTTTTTAATTTAGTCGTACGCAACAAACGCCCTTCCGAACAGTGTCGACAGCGCAGACAACCTATTTGGATGCCAGATTGTAAGTTTCCAACTGACTTGGCAACCAGCTGTTTTTTACTAATACACCCCAAACCAGCAGCAGCCACCAACAACAGCACCCACAACAACACCGACCATCACTCGCAATGTGCTCGCTGTCAGTTAAAAGAAAATGTTAGCAGCGCAAAAAGTCAAATTTTTAATATTGTGTCTGCACGTAAGCCATACACATTTTTTTTTTAATAAACAGAGCAACCTAATACCACGACTGCGGTCACTGCCGCAATGTGCCCTGCGTCCAATTAAAATCCGAAAAGCCAATTTGAATGCGATATCCGTACAAGGTCGCAAATTTTAATCAAGCCTTAAGTGAAATATATGAAATGCGATTCAGCCTGCTACTTCTGTCCATACGTGTACGCGGGGTGGCCAGATGCGCGGGACGTTCAGCGAGTGCGCTGCTCTCGCCAAAGCGAATTAATGCCAATTTAAATAAATGTGCCAATAAAGCGAAGTGGGCCAAAGTTAATGGTTATTTAATGCGTTCGCCTTTTGGAAGTGCCGTCGTTTAAACTTCGCCTCCGCCACGCTGCCCGACTACCTTCCCCAGTCGCTGCTTTGGAGCTAATGACACTGGCCAGCGCGGAAACAGCTTCAGCTTCGCTATCAGGACCCCACTGCACAGGTGAATGTGTGTCGCGCTTTAATGGCATTTTTCGTTCCCTCGATTTTCTTTTCGAGCCACACTCTCACGTCTTGCCAACCACGCTCCCATCATGTGAGCAATACCATACAGGGTGGCGTGTATCGGGTCACTTTGTGTGGTAAGTGACCATTGCGACCGCATACCTGGCCCCGGTTGTTCATTGCATCAATTGCGTCGCATACGACATAGTTAAGGCGCCCCAACCGTCAAGATGTAATTTAAAATATATCCGTATGTATGCATATAAAACCATGCATGTATGTTATTAGTCCAAAAGTTGGAGTTGTTGTGTACTGTGCAGTAGGTAATATCGAACAGTATATATCTGTGGCCATATGGATAGTTGGGAGCTTTATAGATGTCAAGGCGCTCAAATGTATTTCATCCGTGTTGAAAAATCTTTCTTTTTAACAATATTACGTGCGTTTACTTTTTAGCTTAAGTCTTTTCAAACAACAATGTGTTGGTCAGAACATCTTATGTGCACATAAAAACTTCAATTTTCGACCTAATACACTCTTCCATATGGCCAGACATAAGATAAGAAAATGCCTTTCCTTTTTACCATTGCAATGCGCAGCACTAACTCCGGCAAGATGCCAATAGGTTAATAGTTCGTTAGTTTCTCCGTTATAATAGCTTTAACGTTATATACCGTTATATGCTGGGCCTGAAAATCGATATACTGATTATCTATACACTATATTATAGATTGATTCATCAACGCCGAACACAAACTGGTGGCATTGCTTCAAATGATAAGAGAAACAGGTGAGAATATAAATCATTTGGCCTATTGACTTCAAACTTGGTGAAAATGCTTCTAATAAAAAAGAATTCAAATTATATTTCTAATTTTTTAAAATCAGCATTTGACGGTTTAAAAATGGGTTACGGATTTGATTTCTTATAATTTCAATGTTAATGTAAAACTCATATATAAATTTTATTAAGGGTTTTTCATTAAGCGTTTCTGAATGCGCAACTTGTTTTGAAAAAAGGATTTTTTTTAAGAAAAAAGAGTTGTGAGAGAAACAACTGATACCTTGTACCCTAGTATCCCTGGCAAGATTCCTGATGGACCTGGCTTGCGCGGCAAAAGTTAAAATCCCGGATCTGCTCTCGTTTATTAAGAGGTCGAACTGGACCCGGGATTGAGATTAATTAGTTAGCTCCTGAACTATTTAAGAAAGGATTAACTATGGGTCAATGTGGCATCCAATCGGAAATGCTAACCTAACCTAACAACTGATACCTTTATTCCAATTTAAAGTCAACTCAATACCATTATTATTATAAACATGATTCGCCATGGGCAATTTTTTATGACTCTGGATCAGGGACTTAACTATTATAAGTTTTTTAAGAAACTATTACAATTCAACATAAATTTATTTGTTGATTATAGTTATTATTTGCGACAATTACTTTTTACGTTGCGTAATAACTGTTATGAGAAACAAATATTTTTATTCGTTCTCGATAGTTATTATCTTAGAATTTTTTTTTTGTTTGCGTTGCTTCATAACTTTTATTTATGATTTTTTGTTATTTACGTTGCGGATAACTATTATTTTGAGACGTTTTTTTTACGTTGCTTCATAACTGTTATGAAAGAATTTTTTTTAAGTTGCCTTACCACATTTTGAGTATGAATTGATTTTTAATTGTTTAGTTTTTGGTGGAAATTAGGTTTCTGCAGTTAATTTGCGTTTGTCAATTTAACCCTCTAGCAGGCTAGTCCGCCTGTAGGCGGGGTGTACTATTTTAGCTTTAAAATTCCAAACAAACCTATTTTTGTTTTAAATCGCCAAGAAGGCTTTAAAAAACAGTTCAATGCATGCACGGGAGATATTTTTTTTATCATTGTGGTAATATTTTCGGCGCCATGATCATTTAAAGCGTAAAATTTGTGTCAAACAGGTGTAAAACTAATTTGTGAAACGTTGTGATTTTCAAAAATTAATTTAAAATATCTAGAGATTTTTGATAAAGCTCAAAAAATTACTGGTAAGTAGATAAAAGTGTTCTTAATCCAAAGGCGTTTTTAAAAAAAGTGTTATAAAAGTGAAAGGTTACAAAAAACCCTTTTAATCATTGCCCGCCTACAGGCGGACCTGCCAGGCTACGCAACATTTTACGATCTTTGTTGCTCATATTGGCCTTTCATTTGTTTTTATATGCCGCGACGAGGAAGTAATAAACTCTTAAATTTATCTGATGGAGAAATTGTGGAATTCATGGAAGGCATGCATTCTGACCTCGAGTCTAATGAAGAGTCAAATGGAGAATTAGCGGCGATGATAACGATGATAGGGATAAAAGTCCTTTGGCCCCAAATATTGAATATGAAATTGATCAATGTATTGCGGTAGACAGCATTCCATCTGTTGATTTGCTCTGTAATGTGGTACACAAAGGTTTAAATGACAGTAACCTAAGCAATGTATCTTCAGTAGCTACTTCACCATAAGTCATTTATCAGCAATTACAACCAACTGTGCTGAAAAACCACACACTGATGAACAAAATTCAAAAATTTTGTATTTGATAACTAAACCGGCAAAACGGCCCGATCGCCATTGCCATCGTAAGAAGAAAGCACATTTTTGTAATCTCATTATGGTGGTTTTGTCGGAAATATAGCTGAAATTTATCCAAAGTCCAAAGTTTATTGATATGGCATTGGTGAATACGTATCTACTGCTTCGACGTATTCATGGGGCGACCATGTTCTAACTTCCTAAATTTCGCAGAGAACTAGCGTCTGTCCTTTGTCAGAAACTGCAATGACAATGTAAACTATCAGGTAGGCCGTCCAAAAATATTTCAAATGACCGGTCACCGCCACCAAAGAGGACTTACATACCGCCTTCGGATGTACGCTTTGACGGATATAACCATTTACCTGATTTTTTGGATCGCAAAGATAAACGAATGTGCAAAAACCAGAAAATTTAGCAGAAAATAACATTTCAACGGCTGACTTTTCTCTTTAAACTTTTTAATTCGTTGTCTCATAATAAACCAAATTTAAATCACTCCTTTATTTTTTCACTCCTAAGCCGGCAGGTCCGCCTACAGGCGGGGTACCTTTTTTCTCATCTGGAAGCTAAACTACTCATCAATTAGAAAAAATAACTTCATTTTCGATCCAAAATTAGCCCGTCTATAATTTTTTCATCGAAAAAAAAAATTGGCATGCTAGAGGGTTAAAACAATTACAAATCAATTCATATCCAAAATGTGGTAATTCAACGTACAAAATTGTTTTTTCAAAATAAAAGTTATCGGCAACGTAAATGAAAAATGAAGTGAAATTTATTTATGGACTAACATGTTTATACTTTTCCCAGCAAATCAAAAATAAAACTCAAACTATCTTTGCAAATCATTCCAACACCTCATGCAGGCGACTATGGGAAAATTATTCGCATAAAAGTCCTTCTAAATCCTTTTGATAACTGATACATAGATTAGTGACTGCCAAACTGTGCACTGGTGTGCGTGAGGCAGACTTACTCGCCGTCGACACACTCACGCATTGCGACTTGCCTACTTATCTGCGCATGAATGAACGTATACTTATGTACATACATGCGCTTGTAAGCATATACTATGTATATATATATATACCTATATGTGCGGATAAATGCATACAGACAATGATTGTGCTGATGTGAGACTCTGCGTCCGGCTCAATAAAAAGGGATTTGTGCATGTAAGCGGGTATCGCCGCAGTGATTTCCAACTTATCGCATTTTTATTTGTTCTTGTGTCTATTTTTGTTTTGCGCTGTGGCTCACACGTTGCTTGCGTGCGAGATTCTGTGTGCCCAATCGGCTGGAAATGGGTTTCGCATAAATCTGTGGCCTGCATGTATTATGATAATACAGCAAAAGGGTCACTCAGCCGCCGAGCTGAGATCGACTGATTATTTTCATCTGTATGAAAATGATTTGATTTGCAGCAAAACCCGGTTCGATAAGTATTTACATGCAATACATATGCAATATCAGTTCGTTCGTAGACGTGTTTAGTATATGGTATATTCAACTGTCTTGAATGATCCGTTTTTTCCTTACTATTAACTTTGACCAGGCGCGTAATTAAACAATCATCTACTATAGTTTTAAAGTGAATGCAATATTGGCACACAAAACGTTAATCTATGGTCAAATTATAAATCATTTTGAGGCACAGATTGCGGAGTGAAGTATTAATAATAATAAAATATATATTTTCCTACGTAAGTATGTATGTAGTGATACAGCTTTTAATAGGAAAAAATTGTCAAAGCAGCTGTCAATATTTAGCCTTATCATTTATGTTAGTTTACCATTTCAACGAGTAACGACGACCGCGATCCTTTTTTTATTCGAATTTTTTTTTGTTTTGACCATATAGCCCCTATAATAGTTTTTCAAATTTTGTGACCCTTTAAGTTGGAGGCTAATCAAATCATGAAACTGGTCGAAGAGTGAATGGTAAAAGAAAGTTTCTCAAGTTAAGAATTTGTTTGAATTATGGCTTCCTTTGATTTAAGTTTCAATAAACGCACACCTCGAATTTAAGGGAGTTACAACTAGTTTTGCTATGAATCCATTAATGAAAACATTCAAATCAAAGCTTAAGACTGGCGGTGTGGGGTTTGAAATCGAAATTCGTGTGGGGAAACTCAAATTGGTACTAATATTGAATGAAGCAAACACCAAGGATCAATAGCCTGTGAGACATAATAGGCGCGCTAATACGAATGCCTAAGCGAGCACGCATACATACATATGTACTTGTATGTACGTCGTATACAACAGCTGCGCGAACAGCAGCGAGCGTCCGGTGCTCGGTGCTTGTAGCTGCGGATGTGTGCGAGATGCGCTGGGGATATTTGCACAGCGCTTATCTTTTAATTATAGTACTAAATTAAACAAATAAGCACACAAATTCATCAAAATGCAGCACCCACTCGAGACCCACTCCGACACAAGCGCACACACACGCGTACGACGCCGACAGCGCAGCAGCCGCACGCACGCCAGCACAAATGCAATTTGAAGGCGCAGCAAAAGCGGCAACAGCAGCGGCAGCTGCAACTTGAGTGCTTGTAATAGTAACAATAACAACATCAAATAGACAAACGCACAATGTGTAATGAATATCTTATTA
Source organism: Melieria crassipennis (assembly GCA_963668005.1). NCBI lineage: Eukaryota > Metazoa > Arthropoda > Insecta > Diptera > Ulidiidae > Melieria > Melieria crassipennis. The sequence continues at coordinate 28,888,712 of OY764963.1, read as the reverse complement.
CGGCAAATTGCTTCGGCGAAGGCGCTGCGGGAAGGAGGCGTGTGCCAACAACGTCTTCATCTGCATTCATTTGCGCTTGCCCCACGCTTGCCCGTCACGCCTCCCGCAAGCGAATGTACACACAGAGGCAAGTCACCGCTGCAAAGGGGACGTGGCTCTGGAAAGCGCTGCGGGAAATTGCAATAATTATTGCAATATGGCGATTGCAGCAGCGTCGGCATTGGCGCTGGTGTTGGGGTTGGTGTTAGCAGCGTTCAGTATGTGACCTGAATAATGTTACTCATGAGGATCAGCATTAAACCTGTGAACAGCCTCCTGCTGCTGTCCGCCCACCCCACGCTGCGGATGTTGCGACCGCAGCGCTTACAATGCCGACAACGGAATTCCAAGACAGGCCATTTCACACATGACGCAGCGCACTCGCTGCTGGCTCCAATGGAACTGGTTACCAAATGTTTGCATTGATATGTACTGCATTTAGCCAGCAATGTGCTGGGCCGTTGTAAGTTTGAATGGCATAGCACCGTGCAACAGCAACTTGTGGAACACAAGGAAAATACCATATAGCCATGAAACCAAATATATGCAACATGCTTACAACCCTTTACTCGATTACGACCTGCCGTAAAAACTTCCTCCACGCACTTTAGTAACAGCGCGCAGTTTGTAACACTCAGAGATGACCTTGGCAAGACTTTAAAGTTTTGAAAGAGTTGTTACGTGTATTCTTTAAGGAAAACTGAGGCAGTTACTCGGAAACAATTATTTTGTCAATATCTGCTTCTATAGGGTGATTTTTTAGCAACTTTCTTTTTGGCAACACTGTTTTTGAGCTGAGCTACTGTTTTCGTGTAACATGTTACTGTCAAACACGTTCAGTTTGGTCTATAACACTCTGCAAGTCGAAAATTCAGACATGGGAGGGGACATACTGAGCGACTTTTCTATAGGTATACTGAGTTGAGATCCACCAGCCGTTTGGCTGTATTGGCTCTAGTTGAAGAGAAATCCGTCTTTGAAGTTTGCTCATGTTAGTCGAGTTTGTCGCTTAAGTCTTCGAACGTTTAAATGCTAATAGGTCCTAAATCGTTCCGAATATCGCTTTACTGTCTTCGGCAAGTTTGTAGATATTTTAACAACCAACAAATTTGCTTAAGACACCAATCCAAAAAAATACATTCAAACTGTGTAATTGCGATATGTGCATTTTTTGCGCAGCGCAACGTGGCGTATGAGTGTCATTTAATTATAATTAACACTCATATAATTGACACTCATACGCCACGTTGCGCTGCTTGATTAAATATATCGCATCGTGAATACCCAGAATGTAGCGTAAATTGATAGAACCGAACAAATGCTTCTATTTTATCATATAAATTTTTAAATATTTTATTAACCGATACGTTTTATACTTGTCTTTACTCGTTTCACTCCCTAAAGTTTTTACATTTTTTCACAACTATCGAAAAGTGGATTCGAATTCGAAGTATGAAGAACTGAACATGACTTCGATTTAAAGCGGTTTTTTTATGTAGGTCTATCGGTTACAACAAAGACCCTTTATTGCTTTACGGCCAGCGGCAAAATCTCTCGCCAGGCGTCTCAACTCCAGGCACACATTCTGCTATTGGTCCCACCGAGAGGGCTTCTTCAACTTGATCCTTTTTCTTCACCGTCGACTGCAGACCTCCGTAACGAACACCTTGTCGTGGGAACCATCGTACTGAAAGTAGGTAGTTAACTTTATTTCTTGTTGTTTTCACGCACGCCGTGTATCTCTTCATTGACCACTTTGCGGTAGCAACAAATGTGGTCAAAACTGCATTCATTTTAATAAATATTTCTGAATTTTATTTTTTGTCTATATGTCAGTGTTTCGTTAGCATACCTAACCCATAACACAAGCTATTTATTTCAATGAATGTATTGCATGAAATATTACAATTTCCATCAAAAACTCTCGTAGTTATGTATATTCATAAATATAAAATACCATGGATTATTTTAAATTATTTGCATTCATGAATGCATTTTGTTTGCTATAAAAACGTGTGTTGAAAACCAAAAGCGCAACTGCCATAAATAAATGTTGTTATAAATGAGCATTAATTAAAAAATGTGCATACATTATTCCCAACACTATGACATGTGCAACTTTGGCAATGAAAATAACAAGACACAACAACAACAGTACACTGCAATGACATCGGCACAAACCTCTAGCTATCTACAGAGAAAACTGCAACTGATCCATTTCTTCTCAGAGTACGTGTACACATAAACACACTCAATCATTATCGCATTAGTATCGTAGTCAGATCGGCTTTTTAGCAACAGGAATCAAAACATTTAGTTCAAGTGCAAATACAATTATTATTTCTCTTTTTTTTACAAGTTTTCTTTTTTTTACAAGTTTGATAATCCCATCGATAAAATTATAATTATATTACAGTGTAAAAAACAGCACATACAAAAAGATTAGTTTGTTTAAGAAGATTAAAAAAAGCAATTAGAGAATTTAAAACCATTACACTACTCGTCGCAGCCGCCGTAGCTCAGCTGGCTAGTGCGTTGGGCCGCGAGTCAAATGCGACGCTCGAACCCACGTTCAAGACTTCGTTGCTGCTAACACCGAAAAAAAAGAAAAACAACAATTATTCTTTCGGCGGCTATCCTCTCAGCAGGAAATGGCAAACCTCTGAGAGTAACATTGCCTATGAAAAAGCTCCCAACTCGCCGTTCGGAATCGGCATAAAACTGTAGGTCCCTTCCAACCTTGTACAAATTCGCACGCACAACACGGATGGTTGCGGGTAGCTAGGCCTTAGTCTCGTAATCGGGCTGTCGTGCCAGTCAAGAAGAAGAAGAAGAAGAAGACACTACTCGACAAAAATGGGTTAATCGCGTGCACCTAAAAACAAAAGTATTTTCCATGAAAATATGGGTATCAAATGAAAAAGAACTTTTTTCTCATTTTAACTAAATTTTCCATTTTGAACTTTCAGGACCAAAATATGTCAGGTAAAGAAAACATACATGTTTTGGATCTCAGTCTGCAGATTCATACATCTAAATTTTATTATATTTTGGTATGGAAAAAAAACATTCGAAATTTATGATTATTGAAAATGATTGAAAAATTCACTTTTCTACAACTTTCACCGTCTGTAACTTCCCCAAATCTTATCTGATTTGGACAATCTGTATATCGCTATCTCTATATATATAGGCTAATGTATTGCCTTCTGACCGAGGGACAGCTTGTGTTAGTCCGATGATTCGTTTACGAGGTATGCGCTCATAACTGAAACAAAAAGGAAAAAACTGGTTCTTCAAAGATTTTTCGAAAACGCTTCTGAAAAATTTTTTGGATTTTCAGTTTCATATTCAGCGGCCCAAAGTTAGTCTAGAAACCCCTTTTATTATTAGGTGCATTTTTCGTGTTGAGTAGTGCTATTTAACGCTTCATATTTATGAACGTTTTTAAGTCACAGAGCGTCTTATAAAAATTAAAAAGAATATGTAGACAAACTCCAAAACAACTGAATTGTGTATTATTTTAAACGCCAAGGGGGGTTTTGGGTGTCAGAACCCCCCTCATAGCCTATACATATTCAACATTTTCAATCACAATGCATGGTATGTACGTTGCCACATTAACAAAAAGGTCTTTAAAAGAATAATAACAACACATTTTTTTTTGGAAAAACCGATTTGTTTTTTTTAATAGTCCCGTTCAGGCTCAAAACAGCGTTTTGCATTGATCTAAAAGCATGCCTAATGAATCTTTTAGATTGTTGGCCGGGATGTCCCTCAGGATGACGGTATAAGCCTTTTGGATGGCTCCTACGTCCTCAATAGCTGTTGGAAGGTGGAAGGTGGAAGCCGCACGGTGCCGTATCAGGTGAAAACGGGGAGTAGTTGATGGCTGAAATTCGACTTTTAGTCACAAAATCAGTCACAAGTGTCGGTCGATGTTATGGCGTCTTTCGATAGCCAAATGTTCAGTTAAAATGCAATAAATGCAATGTTATTAAGATGGTTAAATCCAATTTCAAGAATTTCATGAATTACCGCCCAGTTTTGATGGAATCTGCGGTGATGACGGATTTCAGTTATCCTGACAATCGTGTTTAAATCGCGTGTACCACTCATGAAACGATCATCACCATAAATGGGATAAACGATCATCACCATAAACTTGGTTCATCAATTGGAATGTTTCAGTTAAGTTTTCGACAATTTTAAAACAAAATTTAATATTGGTTCTTTGTTCGATGCTCATTTTTGTAACGTTGACACATACTTTCACTGCAGACGCAATAACTTCACTTCTAGTGAACCAAATGTCATGAAGTCTTGACTAGAAATCGGGAAAAATGTAAATATTCAAGGCACTAAGTCACATATAGGTGACGCCATCACCAAATGCCCTGTTTTGCAGTTTACTTTAAAGTCATAATAAATTGGGAAAAAATAATATAATAATAATTTTTTAAATCACCTGCTCATGGCAAAGTTTTGGCTACGCCCCGGTTTGACATTATATTAGACAATATTAACTCGATATAATATTGTTATGAGTTCTTTTGATGATTTTTTCCCCGTACTAAAAACCTCATTATACTTTTTATCCAATGTGTAAAATACATCACAAATACATATAAATGGTTGCGTTTTGTTTGAGTAAAACTTTCTTTATACAAAATAAATAAACACTTAATTCCCATTATTTTGAGCAAAAAAAAAAAGTGTAATCAGTGTTATATCGACTTAAAAATTAGCAACAAAATTGTTTTCAAAATCCACCATAACAAACTGTTCTTTATGTCAAATAATCGTTTATTATATTTTAATAATTTCTTATGGCATTGCGGCGTTTCATACTAAAATCGTAGTAGTCAAAAAAGTCCAGTCGAATTCCTGGCGGCCCGCAATTAAATTCCCGAATACGAGCACTGAAAAATGTATTCAACAAATAAATTTACCGAACTGGTTTCCTCTTTAAAAGGCGAACCGAATACACACACAACGCCCACATTCATGCAAACATTTAGCATAGATGTATGAATGTCGTTTCGTGTGTATGTAGTTACACAATTTTCTTTAATTGTTTCTGCGTGAATTTGTTGCCGTTGCGTTATTGTTGTCATCATTTAATTTGCCTAATGGAATACCGTGGTTGTTGGGTTTTCTCCTCTTTTTTTTATTGATTTCCTTTTTGCGCACTGACGTTGGCGAAATCTGATTTACATTTAATCAAACCAATACTTTTTTCTGCTGTGCGAAAAAACAACACGAGTTATAAAAAGGCAATAGAACAGTGTTCACTTTCCACCTGCCGGCTGCCGGCTGAAAGTGATCAAACCGGCCGCCAGCCATTTTAGTCCATTCGCGTTGCAAGTCGTCGGTGCGAACCATAAACATTTACAACCCGAAAACGGGCGATACGCTTGTAAAGCATTGCGCTGCAGTTGAGTAGAAGTAAAAATCTGAAACTCATGTAAAACGGCGCGTAATTTGCATTGCGGCCGTTAATGGCACAAAGCGAAAAAGACTGTTTCAATTTTAAATTGAATTATGACACTGAACATGTCACCCAATAATTGAAACGACTTTATGCTAAATTTAAAGCACGAAGTTTCGCTAATCGAGCTTGAAATATTGTAACAAATATATTTTAAATAATTAAACACCCACACTGTGGAAAGTTTCATCATATCGGTGGTGGGAGTCGGAAGCAACATACTTAGCCCCTCCCATCGCAATACGGTGCTGATTCATAGCTTAGTTTGTTTTTATGTCTTCTTTCATACGCCATTGAAGTGTTTGTTATTGTTAATTTAATTGAATAAAACAACAAAGTGGCAGATTAAGAAAAATGTTTTGTGTTTGAATCTTTGCTGGAAGTGATTTAAAAAATAAACTCTGTACTTATGCGTTACATTTGTCTATCAAGTGTTTGTGCAATTTACCTGAAAGACCGGTAAATGAAAAAACAGCTTACGTCCAAAGTACAAAAGAGACACAAATTCTGTCAAACGGCTGCGGGCTCCGTCTTAGAAGAATGTCCAGGCGTGTCCTGCTCGTCTGTGTTCACCGCATATGCAACTGGATGCGACTCGGCAAGTTTGCAAAGATCTCGTCGCAAGCACACAATTTATTATGGCACCCTACATGCTCCTCTCGAATCGGGAATCTATGTGAACTGAACGCTTAAGCGAGCACACCAGCGAAAAGTAATTTTAATTGCAATTTAACATGTCAGAACGATTTAATTTTAAAATCGCAGAAATACTGCACGCCCTGCACCGAAGTATGTAGGTATGTATGTCGGGATGGCACCGGCGATGTTTGCGCTGCGCGTTGTCTGTCCCAGCTGAATCCGTTTGCCAAATTCCGCTCCCTAATTACCGGAGATTGCAGCAGCACAATATTAATGCGCGTTCTTTTTCAATGAACATCGTCCACAGCAACAACAACGGCAAGTGGCAGTAGCCACTTAAATGGCTGCCGCCGTGATGCTCCCCCTCACCGCTGTTGTCCGCATACGTACTTAATTATTGCCCAACCCGGACGCAGGCATACGCCAGACTCAAGAGCGACTGCGAGTGCGAGGCGGGAAGGAAGCACAGCGGCGCGCAAAAATCCAAAGAAAATGTACGTAACTATTTTTTGTTTTTATTGCACTCATTTCGACAAAGAAAAATCGCTTCAGATAAGTGGCTGTTAGAATAACAACGCTGCCCAAGCAGGCGAATTCCACTGCAACTACAGCAGCAACAATAGCTGTAAATAGTGGCGGCCGCAGCAGCATCAGCAAGCACATAAGTACGCCATTTTTAAAATGGCTGCTAAAACAGCAAACATATTGCTAACGATGCTACTAAAATAAAACTGAACCTTAGCGTGCGTCGCACTTGCCGTGCCGCTGCCTGCCATGCGCCTCCTCACAAAGAGCTGCTCACTACGGCCAGAGTGTCCTTTCGGCGCTGCCTCTGCTTCTTGGGATCAGAGCTGTTGCAGCTCTGGCGCGTTGTTGTTATTGCTGTTGTACTTGTAAAGACCACATTGTAATTCCCACTCGCCACAAACCTCTATGTACACAAGTATGTATGCACATACACAGCAAACATCTTGTATATGTATATGCACGTACACATGTGTGTCAGTGTGTCTTTCGGTCGAGTTTGTTGCTCATATCCTTGTTCTCATTGCCACATCTACCACAAATGTATGAAATGTAGTGTGTAAGCATGTGCGTTTGTGTGTGTGTGTGTCGTGTGTGTTTTGTGCCCTTTGGTCGTGCATAGTTTGCAACCTTTCAGCTGAAGACATTTCTGTAATTATCCAATTACAATGGCTGTGCAAATACTCCATTTCTTTCTCTTCAAAGCATTTCATTTCTCCCCCGAACCACCCCCGTCCTCTCCACACCAACCAACAACCGTGCAGACTGCTCGACATTTCGCGAGTTTCTTTTTGTTAAGTTTAGCAGCCGAAGTGCTTTTTACTCCTTTCGTTTCACTCCCCGCTGGACGAAGCAAGGCTTAGCAAGCACCTTTTTTCTTCAGTCGCTTCGTCCTGCTTTGAAGTGTTTGCTCGAGTAGATTTCCATGGACGTCGCAAGTCCTTTGAAGTTATCTTCTCCGTTTCGTTATATGCGCCATTCTGACGGCCGGCCTGCGTTTAAAGTTGCACGAATGCAATAATTGTTCGTTTCAAAATAGAAACAGCCCGTTGAACATTGAAGCACACCAGCGACTAAAAAGCGATGTGTAGTCGTCTTACTGCCAACGCCATGGCTGCTAATGCAGAAATTTATTTGTTCTCAAACTTAAATTCAACTAATTGGTGTTCCACTTTTGTATCACAATTTCTGTGGTCTGGTATAGCCAACAATCTGCGTTAAGCTAAACATAGTTTGTAATTTGGGCCCAAAAAAAGTCAGTTCAATAGCTACTTTCGCGCCTATTGCACTGGTCTCACGCCATATGTAACAAACCACGGACTTCGTTCCTGTCCCGTATTTCAGCGGAGACAAACCCATGGTATAAATTAATGTCATATTTCAAAGAAATTATGGGACCAATAAAATGTTTGCATTAAAATGAATCGAGATATTTTCTTCCGCCTTAAGAAAATGCAAAAAAATTTTTGGTTATATGTAGTTAAAATTCACTTTTCAATTGCATGTCGAATTAAGGTATCGAGGCGACGATTGTCTACTTTCGAATTACGAAAAGCCATCCTTGGTTCATATGCGAAAATCACGTTCAAATTCGACCAAATTCACTGCACTGGTCAAATTTTAAAATCAAGTAAAAGTTCAACCTAAAAGACATTCTTGTGTTTCTGCTTATTTCTGTAATTATTCAAGCAAGAATTTGAATCCATTCAATAGAGATAAACACGTATAGTCAGGAAAATACGAAATATTTACTGTTCTGCCCATTTTGAGCTTCGACGACAAGTCAATGTTGGTTTGGATGATCGTTGCGGATATTGGGAAGTTACACCAAAATTCGAAAAGCCATGAGTGCGGTCGTGCACCAATTGTTGGGCTTTGGTTTAGTTCCCTTACTTTCTAGTTTTTAATCCAGCACACTAAACACTAGGCCCACTTAATGCTCAAACCCAACAAAGCTATTATTTTAACCTTTAAATTTCATTTGTAATCATTGCTTTTAAATTGTCGACAAATAATGGCACAAACCTGCACTGGTGCATTTGTTGTCTGTCAAAAAATGACCAGGAATTGTAAGATAACATGCACAATAATCATTTATAATCAAGATTTACTTTGTCGTCTTTCAAGTAACTCACATTGGCAGCGTTGCTTTCAGTCTTCGAAGCACTCCAACATCGCAACATCGAGCACTACTAACTTATGAGCGGCTGCGATATTATTTCCTCGCTTTCGGCTTGTCAAACTTAGAACATAATTAGCACGATCCAGCATCGAAAAGTAGATGCTAAATTAGCTTAAATTGTGTAGCCCTGCTACAGTAAACTGATTCTACTTATCTGCGTGCAGTGCTACGAAATTAAGGAACAAATATTTAATAAAAATCGTTTGTGCGGTCCTTTTAAATCAAAAATTTTCGGCGCTTTTTTGACAGACTGCATGTGTGCGCATTCACCAAACATTCGCGCAGCGAATACTGCGCAACTTGCGTGAATAAATAAAATTTCAGAGTTACCAACAGCTAAATGTGGTATTTAATGCGCTCTTCCCTTTCGCTGTCGGAATAAATTTTTGTGGTCGATTGCAAACACGCAAAACGAGTAGCATGGAATTTTAACGCCAACACTGAAAATTCTTTCAGGCGGATTTCCGAAATACAAATTTGCAAACCCCGCTTTCTTTTGCACTCGCTTTCTTCGGCAGCTTTCTGCGAAACCCTACTTCGAAGCCAATGTGACAGCCGCCGTCTGATTGCAACAGGGTCAATGGCAATCTGACTCTACAATATTTACCCGCATCTACTCACCGGCTTACTTGATTGCCGATGCACAATAATTTTTGCGGGTGTAGCGTGCAGCCATTAGCGGCCGGCATTCGACAGCCCGCCAACTAATTATGAAACAATTCTCGTTACTGTAAACGCTGTACGCGTGTTAAACGGGACTGCGCCGTGTGCTGCAGCGCAGGCCACCATTTGCAGTTGATTTAATGAAATTCTACTCCAAAATAATGCGGCCAATGCAATCTGCACGTCCGCCGCACTCATGCTGGCCGGCTGGAATGGGCCGTGGCCGCGAAGCGACTCGTACGAGTGCACAAACGCCTACATCCATACATACTCGTACATATGTATGTATGCACGTCGAGAGCTCGCGTGATACCAGTTATTTGCAGGCACTCATGGGGGCAAATCGACGCTGGTCGCAAGTCATTTCCACAGTGAAATAATCGCGAAATATCTGCTTGCATCCGTTTGGTGGACACTCGCCGCTGCGCCGATGACAGCGCGGCGCCGCTGTCGAAATGTTGCTGCAATGGTCCTTTTTCTAATTAACAATTTTGTGGCCATATCCGCGGGCCCATAATTCAGCCAAATGAGAAATTTATTATGCAAATTGCTTATTAACTTTATGGCTTTCAGGCGGCCATTGTTGGTGCGTGTCGATGTGATCGTCAGCGCGGCCGCCGTTGCTGCACATATTTTCAACCCAGTACATACTTACTACACACGCACACCGATGAATCTGCTGTAGCCAAATTCTGATGCAATCGTAAAATGAAATCACATGACAAACCATAAAATTGCCGCTAACGAGGTCAGTTTAACACAAATGAAGCAATAAGTCCCGTTTCGAAAGTCCGGCATTCGACACGTACTCGTTTAGCAGTTCATCCTGTTCGATAATTGAATCATCAGTTTGAAATCATCTCGGCTGTCCTTGGGTATTTTGAGACCCTGACTTAGTCATCTACAGAGTGGTGCGCAGTTTCTAGACGCCACATATTTTATAATAAAATTTAAAGACGATTGTATATAGTATTTAGTACCTCGACTTTCGAAAACCGCACTTTAATAGGCACTTTGGAGTTTCCAACAATTCAGCATTTTCCTTTTAGTATATTTCAACAATTTTGTTATATTGTAATGTTATATTAGTTATTTTTTGACAGTCCAGTTTCTAGCACCTATTTCACTTTGTACCAAGGACCTTCGAAATCGATTATGATACAGGAACAAATTGCTGCGCAACGTACCCCTGCTGCCCAACCCTCTGCTGTAAATATTTATTCCACTCTGTCCATAAATTCAATTAGTTAAATGGGTTTCGCATGGCCGTTCAAGGTAGTTTAATAAAATATCCCTATAATGTCCTGCCGCGCCATCACCCACAGCACTTGGTGTACTATGGCCCCATATACACCGTTTAGCATTTGGCCCCGTCCCCTCTGGCTGCTAAATCACAGAATAGTACTGTGTATTTTCGAACTAACTATAGAAAAGCGCAGAATCCACTGCTCAACGCTCAATTGGCCCGCCGGCTGCAGCTCGCCCAGCGGCCCTACGGTAATGCTTAACTTTCAACTTAATTTCGCTGCGCAGCCTGTGGCTGTCACCGACGTACGGTAACGACAAGTATTGCATTTGGGTGGGCGCGTGCATCGAAGGCGCTGCTGCAGCGGCGACGCTGCCAATTGAAAGTTTTGTTTTAGATTTATGGGCTAATTCGCTCCACATGCACCTTCGCCACACGCAAACGGCAACTACAGGCGGGCGAGCGGAGTCGAAACAAAAGCCAGAACAGGAAGTCGCTCTCGAAGGGCGATTGCAAAAGTTTCGATTGTAATTGAATATTTATGTGCGCAGGTGAGCGGCATTGAACAGCTTCGGCTATCCGAGGCGTGCGGAAGGCGAGGCTGGCTGCATTAGGCCAAGCAACATAGCAATAAGCTTATTTAACCTGCAAGCGGCAGCGACTAAAATGTACAAAATTAATGGACTGGGAGCTGCCCGTTTAAATGCCCTTCTTGCCATCCGCATCATGACTTAAATCCGCCAAGTCCCTTCGGCACTTCCTAAAATGCTATAATGCGTACAATACACGTAAAATTAATATATATGCAAGTACAAATGATCTAATAAATAACACAGCACATTGAACATTTTCAATTGCTTTTGGGTCGTTCAAAACTCTATAAACACATCAACTCTATAACACCAACAAAGTGATGGTCTTCTGAAATTAAGGACGTCATTATATGGCAGAATGTTATGTTATGATTTTTCAAAGGTTGCATAAGTGTTTTATAGCGATTTAAGCATAGCATTTGCGTGGTAACAATTGAGAGTTTACTCAAACAAAAAAATACTATTATTTGAGATTGGTTTTGGTGAGGTCCTCGCACTATAATCCGCATATTGTAACAACGTTTCAGTTAATGTCCTTATAAGGATTTGATCAAATAAAATATTTGTATGATTCTGTTCCAAATCGCATTTTTGAGGTTTCTTAACCAAACCAAACTAAATAAATTTGAAATAAGTAATACCAAACAAACTTGTATTGTTACCTTTTTTTGTTACTGGCCTTAATCAATCGAATCGCAAAAAGGATATTTTCGACCAAAAATTAACATATAAGCAACCTAAGTTTCGCGGTCATTTTAACCAAAAAACTCGCTACAAAACATTCGATTTATACCAACCGGTGGGATAAAAAACGCCATAACAATCTGTGGTCTTATTAAAGTGGGGGAGTGTATTGTCAGTATATTAATTGCAAAAACTAATGTTAATCATGAACTACAGGTTCAAAAATGGGCAATAAAGTTTTGCTGCCGTTTTCAAAAGTGTTGATTCATTTCTAAAATCGCAAGCGCGATGGAGAAGCCAAAACTGTGAAAATAAACGGTAAATGCCATCGTAATTTTAGATACAGAACAACTCCACTTTTCAACCCCATGTCGTTCCGTCAAATCTCGTAACGACCGTACAAAAGAAAACAAACAAAAAACGTTATTACAACATCAACACTTTTCCCAGTCTGCTGCACAGTTCACAACGCGCTGCCATTAGGTTTCCGTTCGCCAAACAAGCGCGCCCGCCATTTTGTGCCATTACGAGTAAGTCATCATATTTAGCGCCAGAGCCAAAAGTTATCATTTGCTTGAAATTTTTATCTATTTGCCTTTCAAAGCGACCGATTTTTTTTCGCTCCAATTTCTTAGTCAACGACATAATAAAACGCAACGTTACAGAATACGCCCAAGTTTTTCTAAGAAGTCAGCCCACCGACGGGGGAAGGGACTGAGACTGGCGAGACAGTGACAACACTGGCAACTCACTGGCAAACGCCAATTGTAATAACGTGTCTGGGCCGCTCTGATTTGAAAGCGGTAACTGGCACTGCCGAGCGCGTTGGATAGGTTGGAAGCAAATCGACAAGTGGGCCGGTGGATTCGCTTCACCAAGGCACATGTTGGAATTGTGGTGCGACGAAAAATTGCAAAACTCCTGCCAAACTAAATGCAACGAACGAAAACTTTGACAGCTCAAACGTGATCAGAAAATTGAATTTCACTCACACCTTCCTTACCCATTGCACATCGCCCTCTGTCCGCCACACAGCACGTACGCTGCACGAAGCCAATACGCTCACACCGCCCCAGTCACCCGTATAGCATGCATCCTATGCATGAACCTTAATCGCTGAACCTGGCCCCATGTTCCGTGTGTGCGAAGTGCAACTGCGATGATGACTGCAAGACAAAAAATCGAATCGCAAATTTTTTTTATGATATTTATAGCTTTCAGAACGTGGACGTGGAAGTAGAAGTAGAAGTAGAAGTAGAAGAGAGCGAGCCGGTGACTTCCGATGTCCGAACAATTTGCCGCCATTGAAGGAATCTCGCATTCGTTAGCTGGAAAGTGAGAAATCTCTTAAGAGTTGCTGCCAAATCGTCATGACATCCTACGTGGCAATCGCTCTCGTCTTTCAGCTTCTGTCGGCCTGTGGGCTGTTACAAATATACAGAACACTGAATTAGGACTTTGTTAAGCTATCAGAGCCAATGTTCGCTGCTTTTCAGCTATCTTTAATACATATAAAACAGATAAATTTAGGTAATATGATGTCTATATTTTTAAATATTCAAATATTTGATTCAATAATTGTGACGAATAATAACCTCCTCTTGGTCTTCTTTAGGATTTGATCCGTTTCGGATAATATTCAATCGATATATGTACATACCTTATGATCAAAAAAGAATTTTAAATTGAAGCGCTTATCTAATCGGTAAAGAAGAGAGGGCGCCAAAGTCGGTCCAAAATCAAAGTTTTGCTGACGGTTTTCTTCGATATTCGTGGTGTGGTGCACTACGAATTCCTTCCGGAGGGCCAAACGGTCAATAAAGAATACTATTTAGGCGTTATGCGTCGTTTGCGTGAAGCCATTCGCAGAAAAAGGCTCGATTTGTGGAAGAACAATTCACCGATTTTACACCACGATAATGCGCCATCTCATACGGCCTTGATTATTTTGGAATTTTTGGCCAAAAAATTCGACCAATGTCCATGACCAATGGCCCCAAATGACTTTCTTCTATTTCCCAAACTCAAATTGTCATTGCGGGGAACGCGTTTTGAGACCATAGAGGCCATAAAAGAGAAGAGAAGAGTGAGAAAGAGAAGAGTGAACTGAAGACCACACCTCTTGCGGCCTATAAAAAATGTATGGAAAATTGGATCAAACATTGGCATACATGTATTGACGCAGGAGGAGAGTATTTTGAAGGGGATAAAAAAGACATTGATTAAAAATTTAAATTTTGCGTTTTTTTATTCTTTTTTGATCATAAAGTATATAAAAATGAATCTTGGTCCATTCGGATGCAAATTGAATACTTCCTTCGGCGGGTTTGTTCGTAATTGCTACGCAAAAGTTTAGGAAAAAGAAAAGTCGGTAAAACGGGGCGTGGCACCACCAGCATACATTTTTAGACAATACCTTTGGAACCATAAGTCACACATCAATTAAATTTGGTACAAAGATATTATTTAGTCATGTCCTTCGATAGAAGGAATGGGGCGGGTATTGAACGAGGGGGTGTGGTACCTTCCTTTGTATGGAATGGTTTCAGAATTAAAAGCCGCACAGCATTGAAATTTGGTGTACCGTCGTCTCATAGATGTATCACGCTACTGGTGAGATTTTATCGGCGTTGGACAAGCGGCTTGGCACATTTTTTATGATCCAACATTTACTCAGTACTGTAAGTCCACATCTATGAAACTTGGTACAAACTTTCCACTTAGTTGCACAATTCGACTAGATGAAAGTTGTGAGCATTGCACAAGGGGGCGTGGTACTGCCTCAATTTTTATATACATACATAGATTGTTTGTCCTGACTGACTGATTGATTGATTGATTTATCATCGCCCAGCCCAAACCGCTACAGACATGAAATTTGAACTGTAGGTACATCTTGAAGAATGAACCTCCGCTAAGACGGGACTTTTTTAATTTCGGGGTCTAAAGGAGCAAAGCATGTGTTAAGGTGTTGTATGAAGAAACGTGATTTAGTAGACATATTGATTTTGAACTTCCTGAAAATACTCTAAATTAAAAATAATTCGACACGTATTTTATAATTTTTCGAAAATCAAAATTTAACTTGGCCAACATGGATTAAGGTTTGTTTCCAACATTGTAGAAATATTTGGAATCAAAACAAAATAAGCCACGTGTTTCTCATTATCTTCAAAATCGAAATCTATCAGGTTAAAAGTACATATGTATGGAGAAACAAAATTGTTTGAGCCTTTTGACTTCAAACTTGGTGAAAGTACTTCAAATGTAAAATAACTCGATATATGTTTTTAATATTAAAATCGGACGGGGTCAACGACGGGTTAAAAGTTTGTGACTGTGAAAAAACATGAATTAAACTTAGTGAAAGTCAGTAGCGGCTTAAGAGGGGGGGCGGAGGGGCGGACCGCCCCGGGCCCCGGGCTGCGGGGGGCCCCCGAGAGAAGCTTGTAACTATATAAAAATTTCAAGTTTTTCAAAACTGAAACTTTTAAAAACTATTTGCGCTCCACAATGGTTGATGAAAGACTAAGTCGTTTGTCACTTTTATCAATTGACACAGAGAGACACAGTATCGACAATTGACTTTGAAATGGCAATAACAAATTCAGTTCAATAAAAGCAAGAACAATAACAATTGTTTGCAAATTTTCAAAAAATGTTCCCTCGAAGATTGCAATTTTTAACTTAAAATTTTGTGCAAAATATGCAAATACAAAATTCTAAGTTAAAAATTAAATATCGCAATCTTAGAGTTTGCTTGTAAACTTGTGTAAATTACACAATTACTTAACCTCATTAAACTTTGTAGAAGTCAAACAAATTTACAGTTATTATTATTATTATTATAATTACACTGTGCAAGTCCAAAATTTAGACATGGGGGGGACCTACTGGGTGAGTTCCCTATAGGTATACTGAGTTGAGATCCACCAGCCGTTTGGTAAGATTGGCTCTAGTTTATGAGAAATCCTACTTTGAAGTTTGGTAATTTTCGTCAAGTATGCCGCTTAAGTAGGTCCTAAATCGTTTCGAATATCGTCATACGCCACGTTGAGTGTTATAATTAAATGACACTCATACGCCACGTAGCGCTGCGCAAAAAAATGCACACATGGCAATTACACAGTTGGAATGCATTTTTTTCGGATTGGTGTCTTCAGCAAATTTGTTGGTCGTTAAAATATCTACAAACTTGCCGAAGACAGTAAAGCGATATTCGAAACGATTTAGGACCTACTTAAGCGACAAGCTTGACGATAATTTCCAAACTTCAAAGTCGGATTTCTCATAAACTAGAGCCAATCTTACCAAACGGCTGGTGGATCTCAACTCAGTATACCTATAGAAAACTCACCCAGTAGGTCCCCCCATGTCTAAATTTTTGAGGGCAAATTTCACGCACAGTGTTATTGGTTGGATAAAAACACATGTCCCGGAAATCCGGTTTTCGAAGGCAATTCTATGCTCCTTGTAAGTAAGGTAAATATGGGCTTCTTACATGCTGTTATGTAGGGGAAATATGTTTTTTCAGGACTTTTTTTATAAAGTCACTGCTACTGGGTTTTATAAAATATTTCTGCACATTTCTGAAGATTTCTACACGGAAAATATACCTAAAACTAAAAGTGTTTTCTAGGGGGTAACTTTCTTGAGAACTTGAAATAGAATACAATTTAGATGTATGAATCTACAGACTGAAATCCAAAACATGTATGTTTTCCATACCTGACATATTTTGGTCCTGAAAGTTCCAAATAGAAGATTTAGTTAAATGGAGACAATTCCCTAATTTGCTAAAATAGTATATATTTCATATTAGATTTTAAAACCAGAGAAGATAATTTATTTTTTCTTTAAAAAAATATTAGAAAATTTATGATTTTTTAAATTGGTCGTTAAAAGCCACTAAGGTATTATCTTCACAGACAGCTCGTGTTAATCGGATAATTCTTTTAGGAGATATGTGCTCATAACTGAAACAACAGGAAAAAAATCATTTTTCGAAGATTTTTCGAAAACGCTTCTTCAAAAATTTTTTGGTTTTCAGTTTCGTTTTCAGCGGCCAAAGTTAGTCTAGAAAAAACTTTTATTTTTAGGTGCACGCGATTGGCCCATTTTTTGTCGACAATCGAATCCTCCTCCTCGGGTAGCTTAAAAAAATGGCCAGATCGTAGTAACGAAGCAAGATTTTCTGTTTTTTTCGAGATTTAAGATGGCATTTGGAAATGACGAATTTGCTCCCCCAAAAGTTTTCCTAATTTCACGAAAGTTTTATCCATTTTTCATTTTTTTCTCTGGGATTCTATTGCTTTCTATAAAATTTCAAGCACATATACGTTTAAAAATAATTTGTCTCGTCGTTTAAAAATAAAAGTCCGTTTACTGTTCAATGGAATACAAATTTTCAAAAAAAAAAAGCCAAAAGCATAACCGGAAATTCCCCTTATTAGTTTTGTACGCAAACTTATGCTACACCGTTTTATGGGGCCCCCCTCAGCCGTCGCCGCCCCGGGCCCCCGAGCACCTTAAGCCGCCACTGGTGAAAGTACTCTTAGTGAGAAATATTTTGGCACGTGTTTTTCACTTTTTTGAAAATCAAAATCTAACAGAGTCAACAATGGGTTAAAAGTTTGTATGGAGAAAAAAGATTTCAAGTCAAGAGTCAAGAGGCCCAACTTGACTTCAAATCAAGGGTTAAGAATTTCTTTAGAGTAAATGTGAAAACACATGATTTAATGGGCCTTTTGACTTTAAAATTGGTGAAAACATTTGAAATCAAAGATAATTAGGCACATGTTGTTTTTTTAATCAAAAACTGACGGGTCAACAATGGGTTAAGAATTTGTAAATCTGAGCGCGCGGGCAAAGCCGTGGGGACCAGCTATTGACATTATAGAAATAATAACAATAATGACATTGCGTGGAAATTGCGCCGTCTTGGTAAAACCACATCTCTTTTACATTGATATCTCCGATTTCGTGCCAAGCTTTATCATTTATCTTGTCCATAACTACCCAGTCTGACCCCTATCGTTTCCAAAAAAGTAATGGCGCCACCTGACCACAATACGCGCAAACCAGTTTCTTGTTGGAATGGTATCCCGTACATCAATTTTTGTATTATTTGAGTTGAAACTCTCGTAGCTCTAATACCCAACCTTAGGCAAAGCCACTGAAAGAGGTTTCCTATCAAAGGCAATAAAAGGAACTTTTACGGCTACACAACCTCAGACATTACAAGGATTATGGGTTTACCCTTTACAAGAACAACCTGGGAATAATGTCATTCCTACTCACAGGGCATTGTAAACTGAATTCACACTTACTGGACTTGTGTCTAACTTCCGACAACAATAGATTTTGCCTGGAAGAAAGAAAGAGTTCTGTGCATTTGCTTACCCAATACCCTTCCAAGGCGATGTGATATACCTGGCGCCAAAATTCATTTTGCATTACATCGTGAGGGCGTAATAGATTTTAAACGTCGTAAATAAGCAATATGCGTAAATTCATTGCTGTTCGTGGCTTGGCTTTGTTTCAATGCTTTCCGAATTGTGCGCTCCATAGGACAATCAGATTGACTATAGTCTTCTTTATATTCATAATGCAGATGCTGATTGATCGGTGGAACGCTGGTGTAAAACATCGATGACCGGGGATTGAGACTGTTTTCGTCTTCCAGTTTCATTTCATTACTCAATCGTCTGGTGTACTGATCTGGTCTACGCGAAATTACTGGGCATTATGTCACTCTCACTACCGGTTGTCGACGGTGTTGCCAGGCCTACTCAAAGCAATTGCAAGAATTCTATTAAAATCTTCGCAGCGACGATGACCAACTCCACGCTCGACGCAGGACAAAGCCACTTAACTGCAAAAGCAGCATATAATTAAATGCTTTTCGCCAACAAGCATGCAGCAAAAAACAACACAAGTGCCGCCAAGTGTACAACAAGTGTAGGTAAGTGTGTGTATGGGTGTTTGCAATGTGTTGAAACTCTGGCGGCCGGAGCGAAAGCACTTTGGCGTTGCTTCGGCATGTTGGTAATGCGCTGCATGTTGTAAGTACGTGTCCGACATGAATTTATGCTGCCGACAATTAATTTCTGGAAAAGTTCAAAACTTAAATTGGGCGAAATACTTAACATTTTTCAACAACACAACAGCAGCAGCGGCACCTGCAGTAGCAAGAACAACGCCAGCAACATCCACACGAGCCATGGCAACAGCAACAATAACATCAATTTACACCTGCCACATTGGAATTTTAAGCACATTTACAGCTCGGCCGCTACCAGTAAGAGGCGAACATTTTCAGCATTTTCAAATATTAACGACAACAAAAACAAGGCAAACAACCAGACGGACGCAACCAAGTAGACCAGAGAAAGTTGGCCCTGGGTCCGTCTAACACAAATGCTTACATGTAAGTACATATATACATTGTTTTTGTACGTACGTTTGCACGTGTGTATAAAGCGTTCATGCATATATACATACAAATCATTATATTTATATATTGGGTAGGTCACCAGCAAGTTTTTCTAAAATTGTTATAACAAAAATACCAGTTAGGTACGCATTTTACAAAGTTTGTTGGTTTATTGAAAAGAGTTAACCTTTCGATTGCCTAAGCAGATGGAAGTGTAGGCATGTCTGCCTGCGAGGAGGATGATGAGACGGCGGATCATTCCTCTGTGCCTGCCACGCGTTCGCCCAAATCAGGTTTGAGACATGTGACGCCGATGTATTGCGAAGCGACCAGCTTGGCTATATTCGGTCCGATCGCCACGCTTGCTAAGCTGTTCCTGTTAGTTATTAAATGCAATATTAATCAAATGGCTGCCACTAGCTCATCCTGTCAACTCAATTTGTTAATAAATTGGTGCTCTTTTAAGCTGCATTTCAAGAATGCCTCGACCAATACGTGCTTAAGTGCCTGAAAAGATGTTGGATTGTTAGCATAGAAAAACAGTTTCAAAACAGATTTCTTAAAAAAGAAACCAACTGATGGCCCACTCCGTACATACATACATACCTATTTAACATTATAAACATACGAGTGAATGTGGCTATGAGCGCGCGTGTCTGTGTATTTGAGTGTCAAGCACGACAATTTCAAACACAAACGCGACGCGTAATTAGCATTTCAGCACCGCGCCATGGCAAGCTAAACTAAGAAATCAGCCACTCAGCCAGCCATCGCACGCAAAGGTGAAAGCACACTGAGGAAAACAAGTGCAAACATCGGTACGGCGCAGATGGCAAAACACCAAAAAATAAGCTGCAACTGTTGGCGCGACTTTTCCGGCGTAGCACAGGAAAATTCATTTCGACCTGTCAGCTGCAACTGCCGTCACCAGGGCCCGCGCTGCTGTTCTTGCATTTGGTGCGGTTGCTGCCGCAGCCGGCGCTGTAATGAATTGGCTTATTTCGCCAAATCACACAGCCGTTGCAGTCGTTAGCGCACATATATTTTAAGCGCGAATATAAATGAGTGTGGTTGCTCATTCGCCGGCTGCAATTACGCGCTGACAGCTTGGCGCACCCCTTGGTGCGCTCCAATGGATCATGTGTAGACTGTCGCTTACGTTGTGTGTGGATTTCTGCTCCAAAAGCACGAGATTGCAGCATTCGACGTTCCCCTTCTCCCGAATAATGCTTTCAATTGGCGGTTAAAGCTTAAATTTTTGTTTTCGAAAGGGACAAAACAGTTCCAGACACAAAATAATCGAAACGCAGCACACAGTCAAATCAACTCGCCGTACCACACTGTAATTTGTTTGCTTACACACAAATCAACACTTGGGGATCCGAACTGCTAGCAGCACTGTTGGAATTCATTAACTTAGATATTTGTGAAATAATTTTTAAGGCGGTCTAACGTGAGTCGCTTTTAACCCTAATTCCCAGAATTTTAAATGTAACGTAAACCCAGAAGTGAGACTGTCAGGCTCATATGAGCTAAACTACTGAAAAACTCAATTTATTTTACTTTTCCAAATCCAGTTACTACTTAAAGACGTTTTTATTTAAGTTTTTTTATGTTAAGCAAAGAACTTGTAAATACATGGTCCCCAGGAAAACAATTGCTACTGCAAAAGCTAGAGGCCATGCATTAAGTTTGCGTTTCCTTACTGGTGAACTAGTTGGTCATTATTACATTTGTGTTTGTAAGGCTCACACAGTTTTTCAACACCCTTTTTGCAAGACCCACAGCTCCTCGATTACCGTCTTTGCATGTGTATGGCATTTCTGGAAGTATTAGCACCATCGCACTTCCATATTCTGATTACATAGTTATCGGGATTGGAAGACATAACTGTATGAACTAACATCAACTTCGGCAAGGCATAAATTCTTCATAATATGTCGTAGATTGCAGTATTTTCAAAAATTGTAATAGACTTTATCCCATGCCGACTAGATGTGTGATATGCTCAAAAACTATGAACTTCATACAATAAAAATGCATCTAAACATGAAAAATACAAATTTTCTTCCATATGGTGGACAAAAAATCAAGGAATTCTGAGTAAATCTGACGCTCACTTCTGGGGTTTCGTTACAATTTCATAAAATTGTTTAAAAAAAAGTACAAAAACTGTCTAAAATGTTAAGTTTATAAATCCAATATATTTCAAACATTCCATTAGAGGATTACATAAAATATTGGAATCGAAAATCTTTTGGTATATAATTTATCACTTGAAATCTTTAGTGAGACTGTGAGGCTTACTTCTGGGAATTAGGGTTAAGGTAAATCAGATCACCATCAGATCATAATGTCACTTTACGATTTTTTGTATCACAAACGTGGCCCTTCTACCGGAGACATGGTAGAAGGATCAAGTCGTTGTCGACGTCGACTTCCAACTACCGCATCGAACATCTTCTTCGCCCCAGCTACATCGTCCATAGTTGTTAATTTGCTGTGCTACGTCCATGTTTTTGAATTTGAACGGATGAAACGGAACGGATTTTTTATTTCACGTGTAATGACCTCTTATCTCTACACTATGTACGCAGAGATAGTGGATAGCATTGAAATTGCAATTTTTACTTTTCCTCCGCATACATACTTCTGATCAGACATGGGGGTTTTGCACTAAAATCCACTACCACTATGAGGTCTGCTGGGACATGATAAATTTAGTGATAGCTGCATTTTTCCACTAATTACTGATCTTTATTTAGTAGCCGGCAGCCGCCGTGGCTCAGTTGGTTAGTGCGTTGGACCGCGAGTCGCAGGCAGCAACCTCAGGTTCAAATTAATTAATTTTAATTGACTGGCACGACAGCCCGCTTACGCGAGACTAAGGCCTAGCTTCCCGCAACTACCCGTGTTGTGCGTGTGAATTTGTACGCGGGTTGAAGGGACCTACAGTTTTATGCCGGTTCCGAACGGCAGGTTGGGAGCTTTTTCATAAGCAATTTTTACTCTCAGAGGTTTGCCATTTCCAGCTGAGAGGACAGCCACCGAAAGAGAAAACGAGTTTTCCCGTTATTTTTTTTAGGTGTTATTACGGGCAGTATTTGAACCTGAGGTTGCTGCCTACGACTCGCGGTCCAACGCACTAACCAACTGAGCCACGGCGGCTCAGGTTCAAATACTGCCTGTAATAACACCTAAAAAAAATAACGGGAAAACTCGTTTTCTCTTTCGGTGGCTGTCCTCTCAGCTGGAAATGGCAAACCTCTGAGAGTAAAAATTGCTTATGAAAAAGCTCCCAACCTGCCGTTCGGAACCGGCATAAAACTGTAGGTCCCTCCAACCCGTGTACAAATTCACACGCACAACACGGGTAGTTGCGGGAAGCTAGGCCTTAGTCTCGCTTAAGCGGGCTGTCGTGCCAGTCAATTAAAAAAAAATTAATTATTTAGTAGTAGTGCAATTTTCTTCCACTAATTTTTTTTAGTGGTACTTTTTGCCACACCCCCATGTCTGTCTGTGACACGCAAATATGAACCAAAACACCAAATAAGTGTCAGTGGCAACAAATTTTTAGCGGCTAGAGCGTGTAAACAAAGCAAGAAACAAACACACATGCAAATTGTCTGGTTAATACTTAATGATTTCATTAAATACACCGTAAAATGTATTTCGAATAACATATCCGACCGCACGAAAAAGAACATGCACACATGAGTGCAGTTGCCTTCATTCCATCTTGTGACTCACATCACTGCACGCTGCGATTTGCGAAACTCCCAGCCCTGTCCCACGCCTCTCGCAGGCACACTCGCGACCAAAACAAAAACATAAACATAAACGCGAACACAAACATAAACATAAACATCAACAGGAATGCAAATAGACCACATTTAGCGGTAGTAAAGCGCGCTCGAAAAGTTAAAAAGTGCAGCAGCAGAAAGCCCAAGTAGAAAATATCTTGAAAGAAAAAATATTATTACTCATACGCCACGTTAAACACGCTTTGCGAGCTACGCAACACAGTCAGCGCGCTCGCACAGGCGTTCACGGCGCGGTACCCGTTCCAAGCGAAAAACGCACAGAGTTTCCACTCTTGTTTGCATACGGTTGCTATTGTTACTGTCGGAAGAGTGGTGGGGGTGGGGGTGGTGGTAGTGGTAGTGGTGCTTCTGCTTTTCATCCATTCTGCCGCCCGCACTACAAAGGCCGCCGCTGCGGCTGGTGATGCGGTGGCCGCTGTGGCGGCTCGGGCTGCGGTGTCGGTGGCGGCAGTCGCTGTATCCTTTAAGGATATTTGCATAAATGTTTTGTTACGCCTGAGAAAATTTGATTACCTCCAACAATGTGAAACGCGCCCCGAAGCAGCCCGCAGTCGTGCCGAACTGAGCTGAACAGAACGCAGCCGCAAGCCGACGCCGCTGCGCCACATTTAAATGTTGCGCCATGTTAAATATTTACACGAGAAATTATGTGCATTTCACCGGCGCGAGCGGCGCGAGTGGCAGTAGCGGTGCCAACTGTGCTACCAACAGCACCAACACCGGCGAGTAAGTTAAAAGTCAAACGAAAGGATTCGAAAACTATGCATGCGGAAATTCACGCAACGCAACATTTGCGTCGCAACCCACGCCACTCGTCCCATCCCGCCCACCTCGCTAAACGTTTAATGAAGTTCGCCACGTTTTTTGTTCTTATCTGCAATTTCTGCTTTTTTTATTCGTTCAGTGGTTGTGTGCGCACAGAAACTTCAGGCTTTATGATTAAATTTTAATTCGGTTTGTGAAACATTTTCGCCTTTATTTAATTAACTCATTTAATTATTAAGTTTTAGCAAAGTGGCTCACTCTTTCCTTATATTGTTTCTAATTAATTTTCCCCGATGATTAATTGGGAAATTAGTTCGATTTCAGCCGAGGCTAATGTCAGCGCACATCAGAAGCCAGACAACTTATGAATTACCTTCAAAAAATTGTCAGTTATAGATTTTCATCAAATAATTAACTGTTATCCAATTCGTAAATTTTAATGAATGAATGAATGAATCGTTATCTGAAAATTTGAAAAGCTCAACAACGTATCATCGCGTGTCACTTCCATATAGTGTTCGACCGAAACCACTTTTTTGGGCCGAGGCCGAAACCAAATTTCGTTTTTTTTAATATTCGGCCAAAACCGAAGCTTCCTAGTTGAAATAAAAATCACCATATCAAGCATTTTTTTAAACAAACGAATTTTACTTTAATTAAATAAAGAACAAACAAACAAACATAACATAAATCAATACTTATTAATAAAAACAATTCATTCATTTTTTAAAAACATAAACATAAAAATCACCCTTTCGTACCTTACTCGTTAATATTCAAAATTAAATAATTTAATATTATATGCTAAAAAAGCATCTAATTTACTCCTCCTTTCACTATATATCTGCTCGGCTGCACTTACTAGCTGTTCACTCGCTACACAATAAAATGTAAAGAATATTCTAGAAAGTTTCGGTTTCGGCTGTTCGGGCATTTTTCGGCCGAAGCTGAAACCGAAACCAAAACCGAAACTACTTATTTGGGCCGAAACCGAAACCGAATATTCGGTCGGAGACTACTTGCATATTTCATTATCCTACACATTTTGTGGGGCTTGAGGTATTCCGAGTACCAAGCAAAACCAGCTTCTACTGCGCAATGTGCTCGCAAGGGGGTTTAGGTTTACGGGGCCTTTTTTGTCGTTGTCTTCCTCCTACTTCCACATATTCCAAATTGTTCTTGTTGTTCGAGCAACATGGCCAAGCCAGCGCAGTCACTAGATTTCGACCTGCTTGGCTGCATCCATTTCGTTGATCAGTTGGTACTCGTGCAGCTCGTGGTTCATTCAGATACGGTGGGGACAGAGCGCAATGAGAATGACTCACATAAAATGAAATAATGCAAGCAAGACGGCCGCAGCATCAAGCCAACTTGAAAAGGTTGTTTATGAGTATCCTCAATAATGCAATGATATTCAATGCGATATAATCGTATGAACATAATGCTATAAATAGTCTGCTAAGAATGCTATAAATAGTATGCAGTAGTATGCAATGCTATACAATAGTTACCAATATTTGCAGTAGACGACAAAGTTTGAGGTGATAAGAAATGGTATGCTTCAGTATTCAAAGTTTATTACAAACCGATCTACAAGCGGAATTGCAACCGACATTAAATTTGGCTCAAGAGTAAAATCCAATGTTGATTCCATTACAGCAAATGAGTAAATGAGTACTCGGAAATTGTGGAATCAATGGACGTATTGAATTATTCGTATATGCTCAACTATTGAGGCGGCGGAGCGATATGCTGCTCTATCTATCGATCTCTCTATCTTCACTATCTTTATCAGATATATTTTGTTAATTTTTAATTTATTGATTTAATTAGTTTTGTCATTGCTAAATCTAAACCCTTATTACTGCATTGCGGTAATGCTCCTTCACTTCAATTTTTGTGTGGCTGCTTTTTTGCATCAAGCTGACAACGGTCCTACTCAGGACTAGAAACTGACGCCTAGTAAGAGGAAATTGCTATGTGGAGATATGCATTCTTTATATTCTTCCCAGACCACAAGCAAGCGTGTACGCGATGAATCTATCAAAGTTTGCGACAACCGCTGCAGCACGCCAGTACTCGACCGCAAGCCATAAAACAAATCAAGATCGCTTCCCTGTAGGAAATCGGACTGGTCCAAGTGTAGTTTTTCAACTGGTCGCTTCATATATGACCTCAGAACCGACTCGTTTTCTTGGAGCAAACTCACCCTTTTAACATGGCGGTGTCCTAGGCGACGGTCAGTTGTCCCCGTCTGCATCCATTTGCAACTAGTCCAAGGTTAGTCCGAAGTAAACCAGTTTTCAAACCAGTTGCAAAGCGACTAGTTTGCAAACTAGTTTATTCTGGATTAGTTTTCTAACCACTCGATTTTTATGTGGAAAATAAAACAATGCATTTTTGAAATAATTATTTTATTTTCAAAATGTTAAAAAATAAAGACAAAAAATCATCGCGAATAAAAAAAATTGTTGGTGCATTAAAAGATGAACCAAGATGAACTTCGACTTGTAGACTCACTTCTGCCGGAACTGTTTGGGGGACTTCGCCTGCAATTAATAAATAAATAAATAAATTGATGAATAATTTCATAAATAAATAAATTAATATATTTATACATACCTTTAGGCTGCCGCTGCCATTCGTTGCTTTACGCAACCACGCAAAATTCTAACTGAAATCATTCAAGACAAAACGTGCAAACCGAGCAAACTTCGTGTCATAGAAACAGAAAGTTCGAAAAATGCAAACATTTCTAGGTTGTTGTTGTAGCAGAACAATCGCAAGATCGGCCCTAACAGTATTTTTTTGCCTCTGTTTCGTTTTTCTCATTTTTATGTGCTCTTCTCGCCTATGAACGCGCACACAGAACATGAACGATTAGACGCGAACTGACTGACTTCTGCATCCGCTGACAGTCACTTGGACAACTGGTTGTCAAATTGACTTACAAAAAACCAGTTGAAAGACCACTGAATTTTGGGAACCAGTTGTCTCAGGTCCGACAGGGTTTGTACAAACACCCAGACAGGCTCACAAAACCATCTTCACGCATTCACATACGCACGCGAATTATTGCACGCTAAAGCACACAAAGAGTGCACCCAAAACTTGTTGCCTGCCGCTAGGAGTGTGTTGCGTGTTGCGACAGCTGTTGTGCGCCGCTGGGGGCTGCGGCATCCAGCGCCGTCACTGAGCCGACAGCAGCCAACGGCGCAGTGCAAATATATTTAATTTCAGGCCGGCGCACAGTGATTCGTTCCATAGACATTATACAAAAAAGTATAATAATTTAATAATTGACTGGCACGACAGCCCGCTTACGCGAGACTAAGGCCTAGCTTCCCGCAACCACCCGTGTTGTGCGTGTGAATTTGTACGCGGGTGGAAGGGACCTACAGTTTTATGCCGGTTCCGAACGGCAGGTTGGGAGCTTTTTCATAAGCAATTTTTACTCTCAGAGGTTTTCCATTTCCAGCTGAGAGGACAGCCACCGAAAGAGAAATCGAGTTTTCCCGTTATTTTTTTAGGTGTTATTACAGGCAGTATTGAACCTGGGGTTGCTGCCTTCGACTCGCGGTCCAACGCACTAACCAACTGAGCCACGGCGGCTGCCTATACAAAAAAAGTATAGTCTCAGAAATTAACGATGTTGATGTCTTTCGAAAAGTAAAACTCCAACTAAGGAAACGCCAAAAAATCTGTGCAAAAAATTAATTAGTCACAAAAAAATGTGAATACATATTTTCTGTTATTAGTCTATTAAGTAAAAAAATCTTAAAAATACATGGATACTTCAATATAGATTAAGTATTGATGTGGGCAAATTCGGTTATAATATTTTCTCAAAATTTCTAAAGCTAAAGCTTCTACTTCACATTTAATTAAAATCTTTTTTTAATTTAAAAACCTGAAAATTGGCAAAACTTAGAGAAAAATATCTAAAAGTATGTGAAAGTATGTTCCTGGATTTTGTTTTTAAGAAGCATTCTTTTTTTGTCGAATAATGTAATTACATTCTCCGATATCTTCCGATCTCAGAAAATAATTCAATTTGTAAAGTGGCCTAAACACCAATTTTAAATATATTTTAGTCATCCCTAAAAGTATGCAATCAGCATGAAAATGAAAAAATTAAATGAAAAAAAACAGACCACTCTTTCTAATTTTTTCCCGCGGGTGTATGGAGTCGGATCACTGTGCGGCGGCCTGAGCTCTGCACTCTTCTCTGTTATGATGAAATGCCGCTCAGCAGGGGGCCATAAATTTGTTTGTCTACCGCGATATGGGACTACTCATAGGACGCTAAAAGTAAGAAACGCCAAAGCAGTTGTTGGTATTGTGGTGCAGCGATTTCTCAATGTGCCGAAGTATGTGTGCGTGTGCTTCACACATCTATGTACACACTAGGCATCGCAATCCCGGAATCCCGGACATTTTCCAATCCCGAAAATTCCGGGATTCAAACTCTCTAATCCCGTGATTTTCGGGATCGCATTTAAATGAAATTGCTAACTTGTAATACTTTATTAAAAAAATTTTGGAAAGTTCCGAAAGATGTTTATTTGCAATAAATTTCGCTCTAGATTAGGGGAAACAAACACTTAATGCCTTAGTATTTTTAAGATCTCAGTTTTAATTTAATCAAAACGCTTGACTTTTTTTATCGAAATCGAATTTTATTTTTTATCAAATATGGATATATTTATATGCACTTTATGAATGATATACATATGTTACAAATAAATAAGTGTTATTTTTGGATAAAACGAAATGTTATTAAACTGAAGTTTAATGTTGAATGAAAATGTTTAACAAAATGTGTTTAGTTTAAGCAGATAAGATTAAAAATCTTGAAATTAACCAAAATATGATTAAGCTGTGTCCATTTTAAGCAGCCGCCCTAGCTCAGCTGGCTAGTGCGTTGGGCCGCGAGTCAAATGTGACGCTCGAACCCACGTTCAAGACTCCGTTGCTGCTAACACCGAAAAAAAAGAAACAACAATTTTTCTTTCGGCGGCTGTCCTCTCAACAGGAAATGACAAACCTCTGAGAGTAAAATTTCCTATGAAAAAGCTCCCAACTCGCCGTTCGAAATCGGTATACAACTGTAGGGGTTCCTTCCAGCCCTGTACAAATTCGCACGCAATTTGGTTAAAATTGTTTTATTTTAAATATGAATCCCGGGATCGCAAAATGGCCAAAAATTACGATCCCTAGTACACAGTCATTTAATTATACTTAAATGACACTCATACGCCACGTTGCGCTGCGCCAAAAAATGCACATATCGCAATTACACAGTTTGAATGTATTTTTTTTGGATTGGTGTCTTCAGCAAATGTGTTGGTCGTTAAAATATCTACAAACTTGCCGAAGACAGTAAAGCGATATTCGGAACGATTTAGGACCTATTAGCATTTAAACGTTCGAAGACTTAAGCGACAAACTTGACGAAAATTACCAAACTTCAAAGTCGGATTTCTCTTAAACTAGAGCCAATCTTACCAAACGGCTGGTGGATCTCAACTCAGTATACCTATAGAAAACTCACCCAGTAGGCCCCCCCATGTCTAAATTTTTAAGGGCAAATTTCACGTACAGTGTTATTAATTTCAGTACTTTGCTTTCGTAATTTTATTAATACTTTGTTTTTCACTGCAATTCTACAATTCCGGAAGTGATTGGTCCGTATTCCCTTCCAACAAATATTTCCGATCGCGTTAATGCAACTGCAATTTGATCATTTGTTAAATAATTGTGTGTGTATCACCATAGGTAAGATAGACAAATTATGATTTTACTAAAAATTTCTTAATGTACTCAAGAACCTGGTGTTGTGGTTCCCCAAAAATATTAACAACGTTTGTGTGTATGCGGCTGCTCAATGCGAAAGCGGAGCGGATGTTTGCAAAATGCGGATGCAAATGCAAATGTAGAGCACATCCGTAGAAAGTGTTGTCACACGCTTTGAAGCAATTTCTTTTCTGAACTAAAGCGCTATTAAAATAGACACAAATTTAAATGGCGAATCATTTCCCACGTTGTCACCCACGCGACTGGTTGTGCAACACCTCTCTCCTCCACCGCTGTGCGGTTGGTGCTCTTGTCGCCAATGTAGGGAAAGTTGGGTAACCTTAGCATTTTTGCAACTTGAAGCTGCTTAACTACCGGTATAAATTTAAAATCAGCAACGAGGCGACCAAATTTGACGGTGCTGCAAGCAAACGTTTTCCTCAATCGCCGTTATGGCCCTCTCTTTCTGCGACAATTGTGCGATCGCTCCACTTGATTGACGCCTGTGACCCAGTTCACGCGAACTCCGGGTCATGCAAATCAAATTCGATATCTACCTTTTCCCCGGCAAGTCCTGCTCAAGCACCTCCCCCGTTGCCTACATCGCCAACAACGCTTCTATACCCAATGCTTGCTGTCTCCGCTGCCACAGGCGACAATGACAACTGCACGTCTTCGCCTAATTATGCCAATTGCTCCCGTTTCTGCGCTTGCAACAGTTTCACTTTAATCTCGTGAGCGCCGACGCGCGCTGCAAAGGAAAACAGCTGCGCCCGCTACTTACTACGGCAGGCGACGCAGTGCTCGCACCATTTGACGTTTATTTGCGGAGCGACGGTGCCGCGTCCACCGTCGGTTCCATCAGAACGGTCGTGCTGCCTAGATTTCCGGCCCGGCTGCTACCGTTGCCCCAGTGCTTCTAAGCAAATACACTCTGTGCAATTGTATTGCGCACATACTCGTATACACACGTGCGTGCACATGGAAATATTTATGTAGAAACAGCGGGAAGCAAAGTGAAGGCGAGTAAGTAAAGTAAAAAAATGCGAGCGGCAGTGATAGCAGCAGGAACACTAGTATGCATGTGCACCTGCGTGTAGATGTATGCATGTGCTCAAAAAAAAAAGCGTTTCCCATTTTGATACCACCAACTAGACACATACAGGGCAAAACTTAAGCTTGCCAAGAAATACCACATTTAAAAGCAGGACCTTCCAGTACTCGTCGAGAGTACTTTACTTCATATGTAAGTATGAAGTAAAGTTTAAATAATATTTTTTTTTTTATTGGCTAATAATTCAGAAAGACTAACATAAAAACATTAGCGAAACATCGGCTTCGACTCGCTGGCTAAATATGGGTTTCTATCTGAAAAGTCGGGTTCGATCGGGCAAGAGTGATGAACCAATTTGACAATGTTGTCATTTATTGTGTTTTGCCCGTTAAAATTTGTTAGTGAGATGTTGATTTTCGAAAACTGAAAACATGTGCTGTATTATTTCAGATTTGAAATACTCTTACCCATGATACAAAAAATAAAGGTAGAAACGCTGTCAAAGTTTTTGACACTAAACATGGTAATTGACGTTCTTCGTATTTGTTAAAAGCTTGAGTCGTGATGCCACTTCGATATAATATCAAATTAGTGTTATTTGAGGTTCTAATGATTTTAAGATCTTTTTTTAAAATAAACACGGAGTAGACATTTCACTGTGACTAATTTATTTTGGTCGAAAGTATAAAAATGTTAATGCTCATTCAGCCGCAGATAATACATTACAGTAATAAAAAATGTTCAAGAGATTTTCTAGCCACACGTACGGTAGTACATTTTCAAAGGAGGGCCAAAAAACATTTTGTATCAGATGCTCGACATGGTGGCTGAGAAGAAGCATTGTCTCTACCTGTATTGTTTGTATCATGCTTTTACCACTTTAAAAAAATTCAAAATACTTGTGGAATTATTTAACATTTGAACTCGATTTACATACTATACCTGTATCTCCATACTATATATAGTCTTAAGCCATGGTTGATACCAACAAATTTTGATTTCTAAAATATGAAGAACATATGTCGAACAAACGACGTTTTTGCGATCTTTTGTATGCATAAGTAGTCGGCTCGCTAGAAACAACAATAGTAATTGTGAGCATCTCTTTTATTTATAGCGACTAACCGACTAAAGATCCAAAGTCACTGGGAAACTTGATGTCAACGTGTAATAACAATACCGAAGTCCCATAGCCATTTTACTCTGGTGTAAAAGTGGGCCACAAAACATATACTATATATTGGATGAGTGCATAAGTTCGTGCCCGATTTGAAGTCAAAACTCAAATTGAAATTTTTCAAAACAAAACCTTTATTAATCAATTATGTATTCGCCATCATGTTCGGCAATCCACTCCCAACGATCAACCAACTTACGGATGCCGGATTCATAAAAATCACGCGTTTTTTCGTTAAAAAAGAGGACAAGGTGGTTTTTAACGTCGTCCACGGTTTTAAATCTTTTTCCATTCAAATTGTTCTGCAATGAACGGAAGAAGTGGTAATCAGAAGGCGCGATGTCTGGTGAATATGGACAGTTTGGACAGAGTCGGTTTTGCAACATGTAGTCTGGCGTTGTCGTGATGGAAGAGGACTCCTTTGCGATTGGCCAAAATCGGACGTTTTTCTTCAATTGCTTTCTTTAATTGGGCCAATTGCTGACAATACTTATTCGCGGTAATCGTTTCGCCAACGGACAAGAGCTCAAAATATATCACTTCTCGGATATCCCACCAAACACACAGCAACACCTTCATCGGATGCAATCCACCTTTGGAGACCGGTTCCGCCTTCTCGTGTGCCTGTTTCCATGTTCGTTTTCGTTGGACATTGTTGTACAGAATCCATTTCTCGTCACCTGTCAGAAACCGATCCAGAAAAGGCTCATTTTTGATACGTCGAAGCAAAGAAATGGCTGTTGTTACACGGTCCACTTTATTTTATTCACTCAACTGATGCGGCACCCAAGTATCGAGCTTCAAAGTGTACCCAACCTTTTTTAAATTACGAAATGCAGTTGATTTGTTGACTTTCAGTTCTTGGGCAGAAGAGCCGTTGAAATCCGTGAATTGTTCTCAACAAGAGTGCGAATAACGTCGTCGTCAAGGTCGGAAGGCCGTTCAGCGCGAGGTTGGTCTTTGAGGTTAAAATCACGAACTCGAAATTTAGCAAACCATTTCTTCACTGTGCGAAGCGCTGGTGCACGGTCCAAATAAACTGCTTGAATAGCTTTCGTTGCGGCGCCAACAGTTTTTCCCTTCCGAAACTCGTATAACATAATATGACGGTAATGTTCGTTTTCGTTATCCATTTTCAATGCGCTTTTCCAACAAGCAAACTCAAAGAAATCAAAATGATTTCACACTTAATTCAAAGTTTGATTTGTCACCTTTACAAAGAATTACAACAAGTATACATTTCAGTCATGAGTAGCAACCGTGCACGATTGAAACGCCACGTAGCAAAATCGGGCACGAACTTATGCACTCATCCAATATATATTTTTATTGCACGAGTCATCGACCCGTACCGGCGTATTCAAAAATTTAGTTTCGAATACCGAGCACCTGCCTTTACCTACACACATATATAATGTAACGCCTTTTAAAGCAACGGCCCATTAAGGTTATCTGGCAAGACTGCACCCTATAGAGCCCATATATAGTGCATATACTCGACTATATCTACTCGAACAACTCTTATTATGCGTGCAAAAAGTCGACAAAGAAATTCATGAGGCGATCAATGGCACAGGTGGCATGAGACAAGCGCGCAGGCACACACCCACCTTTGTATCCGCGTGCACGTAGAATGACACGACATGTACATACATACATTTCGCAGTGCGCAGCTCGCATTTTCGCGCAAACACTTCAATTCAATTATTATGTTGATTGAGACTTGGCTGCCATTGCCACTGTCGCAGCCGCCGTCGACGTCACCGCCGGCGCAGATGATTGCACCGCATCGCCAACAGCGGCAGGCGGAGCCACAGCGTCAAGCGTTTTTGCGTCGGTCTCATTCGTGCTGTGTGTCAATGGAATGGCGCGCCCTGCAGTGTGCACACACAAAGTGCAAACGCACTCGTACGCCTGGTAGCCGCAGCGGTATTAGCGGAATTTCAGGTCATGGCCAATGGTCTCAAACGGCGCACTTTATTGAAGTCATTCGCTTGCGTGCACGCACACTGCCGCGATTCACTGTGCGTTTGTGTGCGGGTCCGCAGTACGTTGCTACAAGCGTTGTTGCGGTCGTCGCAAAATTACCCAAAAGCGGCATAAAGAAATCGCCGACGCAGACTTTATCCATGTTATTATCGTAGTTGTTCTTGTAAGATAGGACAAATCAGTGGAATCGGCCAAGAATTGACCACATTACCGGCTGATTGTGTGCTTGTGGCTGCAAGCAGCCTAAAAGTGGGCTACATTATTTTTATGTTATGGCGAATCGCAAAAAAGGGGCAGCTCAACCAACCCGACCCCTTGTTTCTGCTCATGTTTACTCATTATTTATTCAGCCGCCAGTCATCTCACGTCCTTCACCGCTCCCGCCTTGCCACGCCACATACAAGTGTATGTGGTATGCCCGAACATTCGACACACATATTTGGGCGTGCTAGCGTAGAAATTTGTTTCGCTGCCTTGTTGTTTGGTTTGGTTTTGTTTTGCCTTGTTTAGCTGTTTTCTGGCTGTATGTGTTGGAGGGGGTTCTTCCTCCGATTTCGTAAGAACTCAACGAGCTCGCATCAAGCCGCCACACGCACAGACTCAGTGCCGTGTGCACTCACGTCATGCACGTACGTGCTGTTATTTTCCCCAAAAATTCACTTCATGGCCTAAAAATTCACTAAAGTTGCTCTCCAAACCAGAAACGAAAGTACAAAACGAAAATTGCAAATAACAAAAACAGCAACGCACAGCAGCAACGAAAACATTACAGAAACAAAAACATTGAATAACATTGAAAAACAATAACAATTCAATCAATGGACGCCAATTTACTATCACATGGCGTCCTTTGTAGGTGCAAGTGAGGGTGTTTGTGTGCCTGTGTTTTGCTCGCATCTTTTGCAGTCCACCAACGCCGCTCTCGCTATCCCATTTTACCGTTTCAATTTCGCAGCTCTAAGCTCCGCCAAACGCAAAAGCTTTCGCAACATCTCACCTCTCTCATCCGCTCTCTGCTCTGCTGGACCTGCGCACCACGTCGCCCACCTTAACCGTTTGACGTCTTGTCCCAAATCACCCCTTCACTGCGACTCTTCCTCGGGCTCGTGAAGTTTGTAAACAAACAATTGCCCCTCAACTTCACTCCATTCATAAAAAGCTACGACTAGATGCTGAGCAGTGTTGCCAAGGCTGTGCAACCACTTACACAGTGGTGAAGGTGATCCTAAAATCCCAAACAACTATAAACAGCATACATAATGTGTAGGGGAGACCGGGGCAAATACGCCCACGGGGCAAATACGCCCACCCGTTGTTTCTTTTAAAGTATTCATTCAAATTCCGCGCCAATTTTTTTGTAAGTGCGCCTTAACTCGTAGACATAACCACAAAAAAATCGAGGCGATTGACATTGCGGTTAAAACGTTATAAATAAAAGCAGATTGTTTTGTCGTTCCATAGTCTGAACATCTAAGTTTTGCAGTTTAGGAAAAAATATCTACAATCTTCGTTTCTCGTTCCTTATGCAGCCAGGTAAGTTTTTCCTGTTATTTGAAGTAAGAAAAACTGTAGGCCAAAGTAGTTTTGTCGTAAAAAGTTTTTTTGTATTTTTTTAAATTTTTAAAAAAACATTTTGTTGTTTGGGGCAAATACGCCCAGTTCGTTTCGGGGCAAATACGCCCACCTAACGCATTTATCAAGGTTTTACTGCCTGAAGATTATAAATGACAATTTTATATTAATATACAGGGTGGTCCAGAAATACATCCACTTAATATACAGCGTGGTCCAGATAACTGACCTGCTTAATATACAGGGTGGTATGGAAGTTACGGACCAAAACCTAACGAAACTTTTTCTGTATTTTTCCGAATTTGAAAAATCCTTCGCCACTTTTCGCAGAACTCAAAATCGAAGAAAGTATTCAAGTTAGAAGTTTTAATAAAGCATATTTGTTCAATTTTTTTCTAAAATATTTTTTTCAATTGATAGTTTTGTAAAAAGTGGTGAAGGACTTTAGGAATATATAAAATTATTAATATTATTTATCATTCGTGGAAAAAACTTCTTCCTCAAATAATTTTATTATTGACTATAGGTTACCACCAAAGACAATTAAGTATAAGATGTCTTACGCTCATACAATCGAATGGCATAG
The DNA here is from genome assembly GCA_963668005.1 of Melieria crassipennis. Classification (NCBI taxonomy): domain Eukaryota; kingdom Metazoa; phylum Arthropoda; class Insecta; order Diptera; family Ulidiidae; genus Melieria; species Melieria crassipennis. Next base: position 28,852,452 of record OY764963.1, on the reverse strand, counting down.
GGCAAGCTCGAATTTGCAATATTTTCATTATCAAGAGGAAGCAAGCGTCGGCACAGTGAGAGCGTAATAATATTAACGCTCTCTGTTTATAGTATTTCGTTTCTGAAATGTTGTTTTCTATTACTTTCGTCCGAGATTCTTGAATTAATAAAGTGGGCGTATTTGCCCCGGGCAGTGGGCGTATTTCCCCGAGGGTTTTCCGAATGGCCAATTCGATATTACTTTAAATTTTTCGTTGAAACTTGAAAATAAATAGGAATCTATAAAAATGATAATGTGAGTTTTGTTCCTTAAGAAAGACGCTAGCGCGTGACATATATTGTTATTCGAGAATCATTACTGTCATGTTGAAAAATAAATTTTCCAAAACGTGGGCGTATTTGCCCCGGTCTCCCCTACCTTAGAACCAATGAAAAGGTCGCACATTTTACCACAACCTCACTTGTATTATTTACAAGAATTGCTACGGAATGCTGATCCAAGGTGATCCATGTGATCCAAACAAACATCCGCCAAATTGAAGCCGACAATCAGACCCCAAATCTTCACAAAAAAATCATCGAACATTGCCAACTCGGCGAAAATATCGAGAAAGGATGCTCCTAAGAAGCAAAGTCGTTTATCTCTCAAAATAACTAAGACATTAGCACATGAGGAGACAAGAGGGTTGGTTGTTCGAGCAAAATATATGAAAGTAAACCCTTTGGGGTTTGTTGTTATATACGAGTACATGACTAGTTTTGTTGGTCTTATGGTGCGGTCTTCCTTTTTCAGTCTTATCTTATATCTTTATTGCTATAAGTATACAACTTGTAACTTCATTTATCCAATAAGTATTCATTCAAAAAGTAAAGCATCGGTACACTACAGGTATACAGCTTCCCAAACGGCTAAAGATTAAAGACAGTTCTGAGATCAAAAACATACTCTGCATGCGTTGCGTGCCTGCCAACTTGTCGTTTCATAATTGCAATGCGCAGCGTTGCTGCCCGTACTCAATTCTTGGCTCATTCCTCAATTTTGCCAATTTCATTGTTTCGGTTCATCTACTAAATTTAAATATAATATTGAATACATAAAGACATTTTTTGCGTTCATCATTCATTGTTGGCTGCAGCATACTAACGCATACGTGTATGTGCAGGTTATAAATCACCCATAAATGCGGCAGTAACGATGGCCTTCTGCGCTGCCGCAAACAACTTCGAGAGTTCTCCAGAAAATGGAGAGCATAAATTCGCCGGCGCAGTAAGTGAAGCTTGAATTATGACACTCGCACGTATGTCATGTGAAGTTAAGGAAATTTATTAGTTGCATTAGCACACACAGACACACACACAGCCCGACATGTGCGCTGTGGGTTGCCGCTTACTTAAAGCGCTCAATAAGTTTCGCCCATAAATGTTGCCATTTCAAAGAAGTGGCGAGCAGTGAAGAAGCTGTTCAAAATCCTAACAACTTCGAGTGCGAAAGTTGAAGGTGTCTTTTGTAAGTAGTGCTGCAACACTGCTTCGTATACAATCGTCAGAAATCGGCGATCGATTCGATTTCTAGGCAAAAATTTATAGCAATAAACTTGCTGTTAAGTAATATATATAACCCATAATAACTACATTACGTTATGGTCTTCGCGAAGATTTTGGCTTTTACGCCAAGTGTGAACCGACCCTAACCGACTAAGTAAATAGACATTTCTATACCTATCAAAACTGCATTAAAAAGTAAATTATCTAACAACTGGACAACCGGTAGCCACAAACTTCAATATACAAGAAAAGAAAAAAACTGTAGTCTCTCCAAGTCGGTTTCCGACTCGGAGAGCAGATCAACAACAATCATTCCCTATTTCCTGTGCCCCTCTGCGACACTTCACTGCCTCTTCTGTCATTCATTACTTGATCCGATTTGTACCTGTTGAACTTTCTGTACAATCTACCAATCCTCTTGATTATTTGAAACAACTGTATTTTTCTTTTATTCCGAAATTTCATCAATTCCTTAACAACAGATCAATTCCTTAACAATAGAGTTAACTTAAAGTCACGTGTCCACTGTAGAGTTTTTGGCGTAGAGCTAGAGAAAACTCTCGTGTAGAGCGAGGGTAAAGTAGTATGTACACCCCGTAGATCTCTATGCTAGGACTCTAAATCCACTCTATGGTAGAGTTCTCTCGCCTAAAAAACTCGACAGTGGATACATAATTTTTGCATATGCGCCAGAGCTCTTCATCTGCTCTACTCTATATCAAACGTGTTTGATAGAGTTTTTCGCTCTATGGTAGAGTTAACGGTGTACTTCCGCGCGAGTTGATAAATGCGCTTCTCTGTGACAAAATTTAAATCGCATCTTTTCTTTTTTTCTTCTTCAAGCAAACATAAAACGGCAGCAGCAACCTGCTTTAGGCAATAAGTAATTTTTTTTTTAATTTCAAATTATTCAATTAAATGTTTTCCCACGCCCAGATAGCCACCTTAACCTAAATTAACCCAAACAAATGTTTGGTTCTCCCAAAAATAATTGTGTACGCCAGGGGCGTAGCCAGAACTTGGGCATGGGGGGGGGGGATGTTTTAAAAAATTGTTTGCCAGTTTAGTATTACATGTTTTTTAAACTTTCCAAATAAGGCATTTTGTTGTGGCTTATGTGACTTAAGGGGTCATTCTCATGCGCGGACAGGAAAAATGGACATTTTTCAGAAATTATTTCCTTTGTGAATACGAGGAATTATCAAAAAGATATTCCACTTTAATTTATTCATTGTTATGGTACAAAAATAAAAAAAAATAAAAAATTTTTTAATTTTTTCAAACACTTTTTTTCGATTAAAGACACGGCTTCTGCCGCGGCATGGTCAGCTGGCGGGGATTGTTTTGAGTCACAGGATTATCTGAAACATAAATTTCAAAGAAATTCTTAATCAGTATGAACGTACCTCTCGCCCGTAGTAAATTTGAATTTTTTCATAAGAATCTCACAAAATGGCAGGCATTGGAAGTTAGAGCAGTCAAAAATGGTTGTTTTTGAAGATTTTATCAATGAAAAAAATATGAAATTTTTAACATATCAGAGTGAATTTACTAGGGGCGATAGCTAACAGTATGTAGAATGACGTGACAAAATCGCAGAGAGATCGGATGAATGGTTTTTTTTAAATCATCCCTGCCATTTCAAAAAAAGGCGTTCCGAGAAAAACACGTTTAAAGTTTTGACTAACTGATTGAATCCTTGCTAGAAACCTTGACCGCTCGTTATATAAATGTCTGTAGAAGCCGAAATACTTGAAATTTTCCAATAAAATTTTGACAGAACCTTCTTCAAGGATGATACATTCCAAATATGTTAAAAAAAAAATTGATTTTTACAAAATTTCACATGAGAATGACGACTTAATGCATTAAAAAGAAAATTTCTTCCCTGATTTTTAGTAAAAATTTCATGAAATTGGACTGCAAGCGAAGTTATTGCATCTGAAGTGGAAGTATGTTTGTGTCATCGTACAAAAATGTGCATCGAACAAAGATCCAATATTAACTATTGTTTTAAAAATTTTTAAACTTTAACCTAACCATTTAAATTGATGGACCAAGTTTATGGCGATGATTGTTTTTACCGTGGTGGAGTTCAGAACATAAATTATAGCCAAAGTGTTAGCCAACTGAATCCGCGATCACCGTAGGTCAAAACTGGGCGGTAATTCATAAAAGATAAGCCAAAATCTTCATTGAAATTCTTGAAGTTGTATTTAACCTTCGCTTTACTTATACCCACCCAGGTGATCTTTTTAATATTCATGTTTAATATCTGCACAAATTTTTAGGTAATTTTCAATAACATGAAAAAATATTTTTTTGAAGTTTTGTTCATGTTTAAACTTGAATTTTGTCATTTTTTATACAAATGTATCTGGGTGATCCCAGGCGCTTTCGCTGCCTTTTGATTGAAAGTCACGATAAATTTTTGTTTGCTTACCTCATTATGTGTTCAATAAACCCTCTGGAAAGAAATCTTCTAATATTTTCCATAGTCTTAAAATAAATCATTAAAGTTAAGCCTTTTTCGAAATACGAACTATAGCCAGAGGAAGATACTAAATACTGAAGTATGAAAAAAATTTATAAATTATTATATATTTATTGTGAGTTTTACTCAAAATAGCGGCGGAAGTGTCTGGGATCATATTTAGTAAGGCGAAGGTTAAGCATCTCAATAGCATACATTTATTGCATTTTAACTGAACATTTGGCTATCGAAGCATGCCATCCCATCTATTGACATTTGTTTTGACTGTTTTTTTGTTTTCACATGATCTGGCACCGTGCGAATTTCAGCTTTTCAAAGAATGCATTTGCCGATGAAAAATAGCGTTTTGAGAACGTGGAAACCATCCAAAAGGCTTGTACCGACATCCTGAAGGACATTCCGGTCGACGAACTAAACTACTCTTTAGACATGTTTGTAGAACATGGAAATCGCTGCATTAAGCCTAAACGTGACTATTGAAAAAACAAATTAGTTTCGGTAAAGAAGGGGTTTTGTTGATATTCTTTAAAGCAAGGCATAAAAAAAAAACAGTGCTTGCTCCATAATATTCCATTCAATCTTTTTCAATTAAAGCTTCGAAAAATCAAAAAAAAAACTTCGGCGCTATCCAAAAGTGATGGGGATGATCTTGTTGAGTCAAAAACAAATAAATACGCAGAATTGAAATGCTTTAAATATTTGCATGATTAGTCTCGCAACAAATTGCAGAAAACCCCATTGAATTAAATAAACTTTCATTCTTATATTTCGTTGACTTAACTAAGATACTCGATGAACGATGTATTATAATTACTAGGCAGAGTTAAATTTAACGATTTAATTGCTATACTCCGTAAGACTAGTATTCGATTGGCGTCTATACGAAGAAGTCGAAAAATTGTTGTGTGGCGATTTTTGATGTGGCTGTGCGTCATGTTGATGTGGCCAAAGAGATGATTTCCAACGCAGACAGCAAACCCAAAATTCATCGAACGCATCATTACTGGTGACGAAACATGGGTTTATGAATTTGATATGCCGACCAAACAACAATCGTCCGAATGGTGCTTCGAAAATGAGCCAAAACCGAAGAGAGAGCGCCAAAGTTGGTCCAAAATCAAAGTTTTGCTGACGGTTTTCTTCGATATTCGTGGTGTGGTGGCCTACGAATTCCTTCCGGAGGGCCAATAAAGAATACTATTTAGGCGTTATGCGTCGTTTGCGTGAAGCCATTCGCAAAAAAGGCCCGATTTGTGGAGGAACAATTCATGGATTTTACACCACGATAATGCGCCATCTCATACGGCCTTGATTATTTCGGAATTTTTGGCCAAACATTCGACCAATGTCCATGACCAATGGCCCCGTGTGACTTTTTTCTATTTCCCAAACTCAAATTGTCATTGCGGGGAACGCGTTTTGAGACCATAGGGGCCATAAAAGAGAAGAGAAGATTGAGAAAGAGAAAAGTGAGCTGAAGGCCATACCTTTGGCGGCCTATAAAAAATGTATGGAAAATTGGAACAAACGTTGGCATACATGTATTGACGCAGGAGGAGAGTATTTTGAAGGGGATAATAAGAAATTTATTAAAAATTGAAATTTTGCGTTCTTTTTTTATCATAAGGTAATGTACCTAAGATGTCAGGGATTTTAATACAAACAATAAAACATCCCCTCGAGTAAAAAACGAAATATCAATTAAGCTCCCAGTTGCAGGTGGCATCAAACAAGGAGGCTGATTGATCCTTATTTTCTTCATAATCAAATGCTTTAACAATCAGCTTATTCTCATCAGCTATACTTTTCTTTACCTAAATTGGCTTTTATTGAAATTCTTAATTTAACAGTTTAATTCATTTATTATTTAGTTTGTAATGTACATACATTGTAAGGTAGTCTTAATTGCTTAATTTGTACATTTCTTGGATTTGTTATTATCAATACTTTATGTTTTTTCTAGTCTGTTAGGTACATTGTACTGTAGACTTAAAATAAATAAATAAATATCTCAAAACCCAAATGCAGATTGGCAGTTTACGTAAAACCATAAGTACGTGATGAACTTTAATAACATGGAACTGGCACAACATCGCCAAAAAGCCTCAAAGCCAAAGTCGACGCACAAATGTCGATCACATATAAATGGGTGCTATAGAATTATCGTATGTGGGTATAAACACATGAGTATAAAATCGAACATGAGTATAACATATACAGTAGAAACAGGAGCTGATACGAAAAGCTCGGAGCATAGTGCATCACAGGTTAAAATGTTAACGCTACGCTGCATAGCAATGGGATTCAATGCGCATTTAAGGAAACAGAGAGATGTGTGAAGTGCAGAGCGTCGTCAAATGAAGCCGAAAGCGACGATAGGAGTGAAAGAAACATGTCATGCGAATATCAACTGTCGACTAAACAAAATCTTAGTAGCGGAAAAAATATAACAAAAACGTCCACCGAGTAGGTCACCAAGACCTAGCGTCTTCCAGGCGGAAGTTTTCGCTGTTAAAGAGGCCTGTAGGATGGTAATGGATGATACCACCTACAAAAACAGCATATGCATTCTATCTGATAGCCTAGCTGCCATCAAAGCGCTGGGCTCGTCTGTTATAACATCCAAGCTGGTATGGGAGTGTAAGGAGGCTTTAATGGATCTGGCTCATCGGTTCCAAGTTACCCTAATCTGAGTGTCGAGTGTGAAAAGGATCCCCTGTTGGGGATCTTGAGTAGTACAGGGCTCGGTCAAGCGATGTTACGGCCGCGGTACCGGAGGTACCCGACCGCTAGCCTCTGCCGCAGCCAAGACCGCAGTGCGTGGTGCGGAGCCACATCCTGCTCGAGGTGACACTGCTGCGGAGTCCGCTTCAGCGAACACCCATACAGAACACTGCGGATCTAGACTGGGAAGTCAATAAACATCCCCCCCCAAAATCAGGGTGTTATGCGACCCGTGCCCCTGATTGGTTTGCAGCCGGGGGGTGAAGTACCTGGCTGTGTCTGAACGGAGCCTCCCCGACACCGGGCCGAATCGGGTGTAGTACTTGGCCTTGCCATGGCAGAGGGGGCGCTGTCATGGTCGACCATCGTTTCGCCCCCACCTCCTCAGGCCCGCCGCGCTTGCCTTGTCGAACAAAGCGGGCGATCATGAATCGTGATTATGGCTTCTTCCGGTTTGGCCTCGGAACTCGTGGGAGACGAGGATAACCTCTCCCTCACTGACTTGGACAACCTCTCAGGGCTAAGTCAGGACACCTTAACTGAGAGCGTCGGGGTGCGCGCCAGTGGCGCCTCCCCGGCACCCGTTTTAACGAGCGGACCGCAGACCTCCAGTGGAGTGAAGCGCGACGCGAAAAAACCCAAGAAGCGGACAGCGAAGGCCGCCTATAACCACGCCCTATTCGTTCTCGCTAAGATAGCTGAGAATGAAAAGAAGGGCGTGGCGGTTGAAAGGGACGCAGCCGACAAACGAAGGTACCAGGCAGTCGTCGATGAGTACCTCGCAGCACAGGCTCGAGCAGAAGAGCAGCCGACCACCAGCGGGAAGGCGGCTGCCATGCTGAAAAGGGTTAGGTCCCAGGAATCTGCCGACAACCACGCCAAACGAGTGAAGGACGCCAGGGGCGCCCCGCGGAGGAAACCGCACTCCTCGAGCGAGCAGGTCCGCCTCTTCAGTGAAGTGGCCAAGGATCAGCTCTGCATGGCATTGGTTGACGAGAAGAACAGCACGGGCCGGTCTATCAGCGAGCGATGGGACAAGATCGAGGCGAAGCTTTCCGACCTGGTGTTGGAAAAGCTGAGAGCAAAACAAGGATCTATCCCCAGTTTCGATTGTTCGGACGTGGTCAGGGGCCATCGGGTGATCAGATGTGACGACGAGGCCTCGAGGGTGTTCTTGTTGGAGTGCGTCGCTAAGATTAGCGACGCCTGGGAAGGTCTGAAGCTCAGACTGGTACCGGCCAGCGAGATCCCCAAGAGACCAAGGGCGCGCATCTGGTTGCCTAAGGGGCAGACTGACCATGCGAGAATAGTTGAGACACTCGCTCTGCAGAACCCCGAGGTGCCAATGGATGACTGGGTCATCATCAAAGCAGAGGAGCCGTCCAAAACAAGCCAGACGTTCGTGGTCCTTATCAACCCAGAGAGTGTTGAGGCCATCGAAAAGGCTGATGGCAAGTTGAGGTATGGCATCAGGAAGGCCAGGATCCGTGTCTGGACATCCGACGCAGGTGCTGGTCAAGATGACATACCGGCCCTTAATCCAGATGAGGTGGAAGACACCAACAAGTTGTTGGACGACCTGGCGCTGGATGATAAGGAAAACCCCACAAAAGATGCTTAGGGTCGTGCAGGTGAACCTGAAGCACTCGAGGTGTGCCTCAGACAACCTGTCCGTTCTTCTCAGCGAGGAGGACGTGGACCTCTGCATCCTACAGGAGCCCTGGGTCAGAGACTCAACTGTGAAGGGCCTAAGTATCCAGGGGTACAGTCTTCTGTACAGGGTTTCGTCAGGTACACCTAGAGCCTGCATATTAGCTAAGAAACATATTAACGCTTTTCTATGTTGCAGCCTGAGCAGTGACGACCTCGCCGTTGTGAGGCTCACGGACGCGCGCGGGCAACCCTTGATGGTAGCAGCGGCCTACATGGCCCATGACAAGCCGGCACCGCCAGCGGAGGTGCAGACGCTAGTGGAGGCAGCCCGCACCGCGAAGTGTGATCTGCTGCTGGGATGATGCCAATGCCAGGCACACACTTTGGGGCAGCAGTGAAGACAACGAAAGAGGTGAGTCTCTCTTCAGTTTTATTTTAGATAATAACCTTAGTGTTTGTAACTTGGGTAACTCTCCTACTTTCACCTTCCCGAGCTCAGAGAGCTTTCAAGGGTGGGAGGAGGTACTCGACGTAACTCTGCTACTCGACCAGACTAATTTGAACATTGAGGGCTGGAGGGTGTCCGACAAAAAGTCTTTCTCGGACCACAAATACATCATGTTCAGTGTTGACACACCGGTGTGTACTCCAAAAAAGTTTAGGAACCCTCGGAGGACGGACTGGAACCGGTACGAAAGAATCGTGAAGGCCCAGTTCCAAAGGTTCCCGAAGTCTAGCATTGGCTCTATATCCGAGTTAGAGAAGAGAGCCAATCGGCTTGAAAAAACTCTGGCTAGGGCATTCGACCAATCCTGTCCGATCCGTCACGAAAGGAAACCAATTCCACCGTGGTGGAACACAGAGCTTTCTGAGTTGAGGAAGGAGACCAGAAGGGTCTTTAATGAGTCCTATAGGACCAATTTTTGGCAGCCATACAGGGAGTGTCTGCGCAGGTATAAGCGAGCTATAAGATCTGCCAAGAGGCAGTCCTGGCAAAACTTCTGTTCTTCGATTGAGAACGTTAAGGAAACGGCCAGGCTAAGCAAAGCTCTTGCCAAGGGATATTCACCCCCGACGCTCTTACATAGACCGGATGGGACAGCCACGGAATCAGTGGCAGAGTCATTGGAACTCTTAACGTCCACTCATTTCCCCGAATGCGTTGTGACCGCACCCAGGGTGCTACCAGTTCGAAGTCCTAGGGCGAGAGCGGTCGCCCAAAAGGTGATCTCTAGGGAGGTGACCCGCTGGGCTATCAGCTCTTTCTCCCCGTACAAAAGTCCCGGTCCAGACCGAATTCTGCCCATCATGCTACAAAGAATGGGGGAAGACGTAATGGACTGGCTTCGAGAGCTCTTCGTCAGCTGCATAGCACTAAACTATGTACCCAAATCATGGCGGAAAGCCAGGGTGGTATACATACCAAAGGCAGGCAAAAGAGGGCATGTCCTTCCGAAGGACTTTAGGCCAATTAGCCTGACTTCGTTTGTGTTAAAAACGCTCGAGCGCGTACTGGACACGTATATAAGAGGAAGCCTGGAAGAGAACCATCTTTCCGCGGCTCAACATGCATACATCAAGGGTAAATCCACCGAGACTGCTCTGCACGAGGTCGTGAGGACCGTGGAGAGATCTCTGACGTTTAAAGAATATACCCTGGCGGCGTTTCTTGACATTGAAGGAGCATTTAATAACGTGGACAAAGAGGCCATAGTTAACTCCCTGCTAGACCTGCAGGTCGAGGGTTGCATCTGTTCGTGGATTTCGGCTCTGCTAAGTAGCAGACAGATCCAGGCTGAACTCGGCAACTCGAGTATCACACGTTATGCAAAGAGGGGGACACCCCAGGGAGGGGTATTATCTCCATTGCTATGGCTTATTACTTTGAACCCCATACTGATGACTCTTAACCGGGGTGGGGTCAAGGTGGTTGCGTACGCCGATGACATCATCATTATGGTGACAGGGCCGTTCTTAGATACAATCAGTGACATCCTGGAGGGTGCTCTGAGGACTCTGAGCAGCTGGGCCGCTCGATGCGGGCTGGGGATTAATCCTACCAAAACAGAGCTGCTACTATTTACAAGAAAGTACAAGGTTCCTCCATTTCGACTGCCAAAGCTCAACGGTAACGAGCTCAGGCTATCCTCAGAAGCTAAATATCTTGGAGTCATATTGGACACCAAACTTAGCTGGAAAACTAATATACATGAGAGAGCCAAGAAAGCACTGGTAGCGTACTACTCGTGCAGCAGACTCTTCGGTAAAAAATGGGGCCTACAACCGAAGATGGTTCGTTGGACCTATACAGCGATAGTTCGACCAATTCTCACATACGGAGCACTGGTGTGGTGGCCAGCGCTAGAGAAGAACCACAACATCAGTAGACTTAGTGCAGTGCAGAGGGTGGCGTGTGTCGGGATCACGGGGGCCTTGAGGTCCTGCCCTTCTGACGCTTTAAATACGCTTCTTCATCTGCTGCCGATTGAATCTTTTATTAGACGGACGGCCGCTTCTAGCGCATTGAGACTGAGAGAATCATCCCAATGGGCGGAAAGACCTTACGGACACAGTAACATCCTCACGAAGGTTCCGATGGACCTAAGGGGGGATACGGACTACACAAAAGAATGTGCCGACTTTGATGTTAGGTTTTCCACGCTCTTTCCCTCCAGAAGGGAATGGGAGCGTTACGCATCCTTGTTTACAAACGTAGAAACCGCCCTATACACAGACGGTTCAAAGATGGACTGTGGTGTTGGGGCAGGCATTTACTCTAGGGATCTGGTAGTGGAAAAAGCTTTTCACCTATCAGATATATGCAGCGTCTTTCAAGCGGAAGTCTTTGCAATAGGAGAAGCCTGCAGGATTCTCCTACAGCAAGAAATCCAGAGTAGGGATGTTTACATCTTTTCAGACAGCCAAGCGGCCATTAAGGCACTCACCAAGCCCATAGTGAAATCTAAACTAGTCAGAGACTGTAAAGAATTGCTAGGGTTGGTGAGCGGCCGGGTGGATCTTACCATCTGCTGGATACCCGGTCACGCGGGTATCAGCGGAAACGAGTCAGCCGACGAGCTGGCCAAGGTGAGATCCGCCATGGACTCACAGCCCGAAAGGGTGGCACCGCCTTTAAGTGCAAGGCTAAAACAGTTAAAGGATTATTTCCTGAGGAAAGCGGATAGTAGGTGGAGCAATCTTTCCAGCTGCAGAGTGGCTCGACAGATCTGGCCACGCTACAACTCCCACAGAACCAACGATCTGCTGCTAAATTCTCGTAGGAATGTTTCTAGGCTAACAGCCGTGATCACGGGTCACTGGCCAATTGGCCTACACGCGGCGAGATTGGGAATCCCCCACAACCCCTTTTGCAGAAGCTGCAGAGAAAGCAACGAGAGTGAGACACTCGAACACTTCCTCTGCGGCTGCCCTGCCTTAGCATTTAAAAGACTAAATTCCTTGGGGAACAGTCTGATTAGCTCTCTAGCTGATCTGTCTGAGACAAGACTGATATGCATCAAGTCCTTTTTGGACGATGCGGGTTGGCTTTAAGGTCCAGTATCTTCTCCCACGCAGGGAAGACCAAATCGAGGAGGCGACAGCAAAACGGCACATAGTGCTACTTGGGTGTGCTCAGTGAGCACGCAGTCGCTGCTACCTACCTACCTACCTACCCTAATCTGGGTGCCGGGGCACAAAGATATTGAGGGTAACGAAAGAGCGGACGAGCTGGCCAGGGGTGGTTCCGCACTTGAGGAACGGGTAGCGGAAATGGACCGCATCCCAATCGGTTCCATCAAGAGCGAAATCTCCAAAGGCTTCCTTGCTAAAGCCGATACCAGATGGGCCCGGATGCGTTCCTGTAAAATCAGCAGATCCTTATGGCCAAGGTACGACAGGAACAAATCAGCCGAATTAATTAACCAGCCAGGCTCACCGCTGTCATCACGGGCCACTGGCCCATTGGAGAACATGCTGCCAAAATGGGCATTCCTCATAATACCTGCTGCAGAAGCTGCAACAATCCCGAGGAAAAGGAAACGATCCAACATTTCCTCTGCGATTGCCCGGCCCTAGCAAGGAGACGGTGGAAAACTCTAGGTAAACCGACGTTTACGAACGTTGACGAAATTAAAGACTACAAGGTAAGCTCACTTCTTGCCTTTCTAAACCTCTCGAAATGGCTGTAGCGGATAAGTCATCGGGAGTGCAACAACCATTTACCTAGGTTGAATCAAGATAGTGGTTTCAAAACGGCGCATCTGCGCTAATTGGATGCCTGGCGCATCACCACTCTAACCAACCAACCAAGGTCACCAAGAAATAGTTCGAATTTTTGACTCCTAATCTACGGAAGGCGAAAACAAATTAATATTTGTGTAAATAACTTAAAAGTACCTATGTATATACACCTGCATTGCATATTGTTGTAATGTGTGCATAATGTTTCTAACTCAATTGTTGTTAACAACAGACAAGTATCCAAGTGAAAAAGAACAGGCCTTACTCTATAGTCTAAAGCCTAGACCAACAACGCACCAAGCGAAAAGCGACTGATTCACCGATTCTAATATCTAACATCCACAATGTGCAAAAAGGGTTAACGCTGAAAAATAAGAACATGTAAAACGGAACTGTAACAACGGATATGGGGAGTTGTAGTAAACAATAAATAAATAAAACACTAACCGACAAAGTTAACTTCATAAACCACAGCCTGACTTGGCAATAATAATAACAAGGCAAGCAGCTACATGCCGGAAAAGGCGTTCAAGCCAAATCTGCTGGCATAAATATGTGCTATCGCCGCACACATCTAGAGTGCTGCCCCTACCCCCGCAACCTTTCCGCTCACAGTGCGCGAGCATCAACGGCACAACAGCCCGACAAAACTATGCCAGCCGTTCAAGGATTCGTTGGTTTCGCCACAAACTTGGAGAGTACTTACTCAAATTTTCCCCTCGCAATTTCGGTATGAGCCTCTTTGTGCCTCGCCGACCTCCGAAAGCCATCGATAAACTTCTGCAGCCGCAACGACTTCTTCATTTCCACTGGAAAGTTTGCAAACTTTATCGTTGATAATAATAAATTAATATTATCACACAAGCATGTTAAAGTTATTGTGTGTGAAAATTCGAATCTTTTCAGAGTCATCTGCCCGTTCGAGCCCATTCCACTGCCGGTGTGATATGTACGCAGTCATCCTGAACCCTGTGCACACTTAACTGTTTAGAATTCTAAAAACTTGTATACAAACTTGTGTGTTCAGGATAATGGCAAAAAGTAAAGCATTCCACCAATCTATAATAAACCGATACAACTCCCGAATGCAGAAAACTGCGACTCAATCGGAAGTGATATCACTAAGAAAAAACATCGCGAGTTTTTGTTTTGTGTGACTAATAGATTTAAAGTCATACCAGTTAACACTTCTGTTACCTTGGGGTCATTTTTGATGAAAAAGAACATGGACATGGTCTGCATGTTGAACATATTTGACTCCAGTAAGGCCAAATAATCGCTTTTTAATAATAGAAGTAGTTAAAATCACATTATCTAAACTTTTTTGTATAAAATACAAAGAAATGGATCGGGGTCATTTTATGACCCGAATGGTCAAATGTGCGAGTATTTCCTAGGGTAACAGAGGGGTTAAAAGGTATAAGGCTAAGGTTACGACTTTTTCAACAGCACCAAAGCTGCAATAATATATATAAATTAGTTTATACCAAGAAGATTATTTTTTTAAGTATGTACATATGTATGTATCTACGTGGATCTAACTATGTGATTAGAGGAAAAATATAAAATCCGCACGATTAAGGCAACCATTGTCAAAGAATGGGCGAAAATTGGGAAGTTTTTTAATTAATAATTTAAATAATTTTAATAATAATTGGGAAATTTTACTGCCCAAAATTGGTGAAATCAAGGCCTAAATGTATAAATACAAATAAATATGGTATAAATAAATATACATACAATACAATAAGACAGTGGCGGCTTAAGGTGCTCGGGGGCCCGGGGCGGCGACGGCTGAGGGGGGCCCATAAAACGGTGCAGCATAAGTTTGCATACAAAACTAATAAGGGGAATTTCCGGTTATGCTTTTGACTTTTTTTTTTTGAAAATTTGTATTCCATTGAACAGTAAACGGACTATTTTTAAACGTATATATGCTTGAAATTTTATAGAAAGCAATAGAATCCCAGAGAAAAAAATGAAAAATGGATAAAACTTTCGTGAATTAGGAAAACTTTTGGGGGAGCAAATTCGTCATTTCCAAATGCCATCTTAAATCTCGAAAAAAACAGAAAATCTTGCTTCGTTACTACGATCTGGCCATTTTTTTAAGCTAGCCGAGGAGGAGGATTTGATTGTCGACAAAAAATGGGCCAATCGCGTGCACCTAAAAATAAAAGTTTTTTCTAGACTAACTTTGGCCGCTGAACACGAAACTGAAAACTAAAAAATTTTTGAAGAAGCGTTTTCGAAAAATCTTCGAAAAACGATTTTTTTCCTGTTGTTTCAGTTATGAGCACATATCTCCTAAAAGAATTATCCGATTAACACGAGCTGTCCGTCGTTCAGAAGATAATACCTTAGTGGCTTTTTAGTGATATATAGATTGTCCAAATCAGATGAGATTTGGGAAGTTACTGACGCTGAAAGTTGTAACAATGTGAATTTTTCGACCAATTTAAAAAATCATAAATTTTCGAATATTCTTTTAAGGGGGAATAACACCTTTGAGGGTCCGAAAAATTGCTTCTTTTTTTTTTTGCTTAAATGACACTTTTATGTATACAGAATATAATTCCATGAACATTTAGTCGGTGAAGACCTTTTTCATGTTGAAAATAGCCATATTTATACGTAGCTTCTATGCGCGTGGAGATAAATCCAAAACTTCAAACTTGATTTCTGAAAAACACCTTTTTTCAAACTGGTGTACATCAGAACTCCCACAATTTTTATCAGATTCACTTGAAATACAATTTTTTCTTCTCTCAATAGACTTTTCCATGGAAGTACGTAGCCATTTTTTAATTGAACTGTTAGTTTTTTTCGGGAACTCATTTAATGCAAGATTTTTGAGTATAAATGTTACGTTTTTTGTTCAAACGAGTGTCAAATTCACAAAAATTAATATTTTTCAAAAATCCTACGTACTTCCACAGTTAATCTATCAATAATTAATAAATATATTGGATTATTGTTGTAGGTCACACCAGTTAGCCGAAATCGTGTACACCACCCGGACTCACATGACGCAAGTGGTCCCTTAAAACGGTCTGAATTCAGTGTTTGTTTATTGATTTTCTACTTAAAAAAATTTTTTTGTAAAACTTGAATGTATAATAAAAAGATAACTAAAAGCCTTTTTTCAATAGCTCGATTTCTTATTCATTAAAAAAAATCGTAAAAAAGAGGCCGAAATTCAAGCTTCAAGGTGTTATTCCCCCTTAAAGAAAAAATAAATTATCTTCTCTGGTTTTAAAATCTAAAATGAAATATATACTATTTTAGCAAATATTAAGCCTAACATCAATAGAATTGAAAGAAAAATGATAAAGTTATGATGCAGTGAGTGAAAACACCAACTTTACATTTATTACACCGTGCGAAACAATTTTTTTTTTTGCCGAGACCCATCCAAATTTTGATATAGACGCGAAACTAGAGATAATTTCTAGTATTCTGGCATAGTCAGTATTAAATTCTCTGACCCTTTTTAAAGGACTTTAACATTTTAAGGAGATACACATTTCAATATTAAATATATGCGATAGTTCAATGATGAAGGTATGGGTATCAAATGAAAGAGGGAAATTGTCTTTTAACTAAATTTTCTATTTTGAACTTTCAGGACCAAAATATGTCAGGTATGGAAAACATACATGGTTTGGATTTCAGTCTGTAGATTCATACATCTAAATTTTATTCTATTTCAAGTTCTCAAGAAAGTTACACAAACCCCCCCCTAGAAAACACTTTTATTTTTAGGTATATTTTTCGGGTCGAGTAGAAATCTTCAGAAATGTACAGAAATATTTTATAAAACCCAGTAGCAGTGACTTTATAAAAAAAGTCCTGAAAAAACATATTTCCCCTACATAACAGCATGTAAGAATCCCATATTTAGCTTACTTACAAGGAGCATAGAATTGCCTTCGAAAACCGGATTTCCGGGACATGTGTTTTTATCCAACCAATAATTATAATAATAATAATAATAACTGTAAATTTGTTTGACTTCTACAAAGTTTAATGAGGTTAAGTAATTGTGTAATTTACACAAGTTTACAAGCAAACTCTAAGATTGCGATATTTAATTTTTAACTTAGAATTTTGTATTTGCATATTTTGCACAAAATTTTAAGATAAAAATTGCAATCTTCGAGGGAAGATTTTTTGAAAATTTTAAAACAATTGTTATTGTTCTTGCTTTTATTGAACTGAATTTGTTATTGCCATTTCAAAGTCAATTGTCGATACTGTGTCTCTTTCAATTGATAAAAGGACAAACGGTTTAGTCTTTCATCAACCATTGTGGAGCGCAAATAGTTTTTTACAAGTTTCAGTTTTGAAAAACTTGAAATTCTTATATAGTTACAAACTTCTCTCGGGGGCCCCCCGCAGCCCGGGGCCCGGGGCGGTCCGCCCCTCCGCCCCCCCTCTTAAGCCGCTACTGCAATAAGATACATGTTGCATAAGATTGTACATATGTATATGTATGTGTTTATACATAGGTATGCTTACATAAAATTCTTAAAACAAAAAATTCAAGTGACATGTAAAAAACACAAAATCTTACTGATTTTTTTCAAATTTCAGCAGCTGATGCAGGATTGGCATCAGCCTGCGTTTGATTACTACCTTGGTAAATAGTCGATAGTTTTGGCAAGGCAATACTGATTTTTGTATTAATTTGTTTTTTCCCTTCTAAGGACACCCGGTTCTGGCCAGACCATATTGAACTTTGGATCCACTTTTAGTAATGTTGTAGTTAAGCTATAGAGCTCATATTTCATGATAACCTCAACTGATCCTTTCTAAACACAAAAACCAAAACCATGGTCTGGCCAGACCACGGTGTATTTTCATACAAATTTCACAGTTATTTAAAATGTTTTCTTATTTCCCACCTAATTGTTGTCAGAATGGTTTATAAATATTTTTTGCGTTATTTCCTTATTCAGTCCCTTACGGAGCATAATGCTTCAACTCAGTTTTTTCCCTCTGACGCGATTTGACGCCTTTTTTCGTGCCATTCCATAAAAATTTGACATATGGTACTCGTAAGTTAGTTGGCGCAAAATCTACCTGGTCCAAGTATTTTTCAGTCGCCTTGACTTTTATTTTCTTTTGAGTTAGTAAATTATAATTTTCGTTGCAAAATAATGTCTGAACATATTCAAAATTAATATTTATGCATTCATGGTTACCATATATCCGTGTTTTAGTGTACATTTAATTACATTCCTGAAGTGAAAGAAGATATGTGGTGTTTTCTGTGACAAAGATGAAAGGAAGGGAATGCTAGGGATGGATGATTTATCTGGAAAAATAGTTTAAGCAATAGCGGAAACCAATGCTTCTAGAGCAAAAAATTAAGATATTATTTCGGTTGCTGCTAGAGATAATAATGACGATGTTGCAAATTATATTTTGGACCCTGAACAAAACGAAGCTTCGATACTGATGCAAAATATGGTAGTTTAACGTGAAGACAGCGATGACGAAGGCGATTATGAAGTCGATATCCGACCATTTCAGCAAGAACAATAACATGTTGAGCATGTTCTGCTTGAACGGAATATTTTTTTTTTTGGATAGATGGAACTAAGTGGTCAATAGAAGATCTTTTTTCTTATTTATAGCCACCAATTGACACTGTTCTGTATGAATCAGCTACCTTTTCGACTTCAAAGCAGAGTTGTCAACAATGCAAGGAGTCCAAGAATAATAATATATACCTACATGTATCAAAACACGATTTGTATGTGTGCAATGTAAAATCTCAAAGTGTCATTATACTATAAGTACATTACATAGTTGCATAGACTGCATTGGTGAAGCAGTTGAAGCAAATCCATTAGCAACGTATTTTACATTTATATTTATTTTTTTATTTTCTTACTTTTCTGACGTATTTTTTTAATTTCCAAATTAATTCATTGAAGTTGAAATTCGCTATTTATTTAATTATTCAAGTATATTGTTAAAGTTCGCGGCGGAGCGGGGAAAATAAGTACACGGTTGGTTCAGTTTGTAGGTTCTTATTCGTCGGGTGTTGAATAACGAATAACGAGTATTATAATAACACTAGGGGCTAAATGTAGTAAAACTGCGTTTTTAGTTTTTCTCTCTGACGTCAGGATTTTTTTAAAAGGACTTTGAAATTTGAAAGACATGTTTATTTCAAAAAATTATTTCAAAAATTGAGCGCATTGTAGAATAACAATATTGGTATCAAATGAAAGAGAAAAATTCTTAGAATCATAGAAAATTTAATGTTTTGGTGCAAAAGGACGAAGAGGTATTGAAAATGTCCTTTTAAAACTCTTAAGGACTAATATGTACACTACCACATCCTCGAATTTCGTCCTTCTAACTTTAATAGTTTAGGATATTAAAAAATTTTATATTTCCCATTATAGTTAAAACAAAGATATATTGCCCCGTACGACAAAAATCACATATTTATTAACTCATGTATAAATCGTTATGCTGCTAATACTGGAGGTTAAATACACTAATTCTGCAATTTCAAAATTGCGTTTGAACCTAAGTAATTTTTTTCACAAGACATTGAAAATTTAAACATTGAGTTTTCTTCAATAAAACTCATCCAAGAGTAACAAGGTGAATGCATGAGGATACGTGCTTACTGTGAATACGAGTGCTAGTGCTCATAATTTAATTTAAAAATTAACAAAAGTAATTTAAAATGCATTTGAAATGCATTTTATAAATGATTTATTTTGAAACAAATTGTTTAAGAACAATGAGTGTAGGATTTGCATATGCATTCAAATAGCAGGTACTAACCTTCTAGTACTAGCAGGTACCTAAACAGTTGTTAGGTTTTCCCGCGTTGTGGGATTTTTGAACAGCCCAGACACATAAGTGGGTTTTAGACAGTGCACATAGATATAAGTCTGCTTTTCGTTTTTCAATAACTAATTGTTTCATTGGCGCGGTTCAACTCAAAGACTAATGGCGACTGACTGAGTTTTGCTCAAATTTAAAAAAAATTGTATGCCAGACACAGTGTTAGTATTTTGTTAAAAACAAAAACATTACATCAAAGGATACATAAAAGCTGATTGCCGGAAATGAAAGCCAACTTGTAAAGAGTACTTTTGCTGGATGCGTAGAGCGCACCTACGAAAACTCCGAGCTTACAGCAATATACGCCAAAAAAAAAGTCGACTTAATATGGAGTTGCAAGCTTGTATCACATCTTAAATGAAGCCAAAATCCAAATTTGCATGCCCTGGTAACGGTTATAATCGCGTGTAATTGATGCACTATCAAAATCTTTACGAACTTGTTGGAACGCACGCACCCGAAAGCACAAAACTGCGCGAGGTGGCCACAGAAAAATCGCTGTGAAATCCAGTCGGGCAAAATCGGGCACCCGATCTCTTCAGGGCAGTACTCACAGAAGACTAGTGAACCAAAGACGGAACTCTGGCAAGTATGGCCTTTTTTTAAAGTCTATCGAAAGTTCAAAAAGTGTGATAAAAACAGTACTTCAAGTGAGTGCCTATGAAAAGATAACAAAAACAACCCATTTTTTTTCTCTATATTTAATTATTTACTACAAATGCCTTCTTTTACGATGCTAGCTTTGCCGAGAAAGTGCAAATTGCTGATATTATTTCACACTCTAAAAATTGCTCAACTTTGACGGGCTCTACAAGCAAAACTATTTGTCCAATTTAGTTAAGGTTTTCGGATTCCTTAGGTACAAGCATTTATCTATCGGACAAGTATAACATTTTCCCCCAAATCGAACATGACAAAATTGATTTTTGCAACCTGCGTCGGCAGAATCAGCCACTGTGCGCCGCACGCGGGTTTGCTTCTTTCACTTTCTTCCGGAACTCACGACGCACAGTGTTGCGAGTAGGGACAAAAATGCCAAAATGCAATTGTATAAGCCCAAAAATCTGAGTATGAGGTTTTGTTGGAAATACTTCAATTAAGAGAAATCCCAAGTTTTACGAAAAAATATTTGATAACAAAGAAGTTATTAGCTCTTAAAGTACGCTCTTCCAGCGTTGAATAAAAATTGTGTACAAACAGCAAATTTTTGCTTTGACTTTGAGGTTGAATATTTCAAAATAAATTATGAGCAGGCCCCTAAAAGTTACTATTGTCGTAAGTCTCATATAATTTAGGTCTGGGAAGATCAACATTTTGCTGATTACTCTCACTTCTGAGCTGTACCGTTAAGATGAAAATGAAGTAAAGAAAACGAGTGAATAAAAAGTGAGTTCAAACTTTAAAAGCGATTTTTTAAAAAACTCTAAGTATCACTTTTGAAAATGTTTGATATTTTGTTTTGCTGTAAAATTTTCAGCTGCGCATATTTGCGCGAATGCAAGTTATTCGCATTTTTCGGTGAAGAATTGATTGTAAATTCGCGATATTTTCAACGTTTGGTTGAATACCCATAGCAATCTGTCAAATAATGCTCTGCTGCTGATGGAAAAATTTGTTGCAGATAGCTTCGGAAAATCAATTACGATTACTATTATATTCGAAATAGAGGGTTTAATGGAGTTTTGGCACTACACTTTGATTTTTTTTCGTACAAACCCAAAAGTTGACAACTTAACTACTTCACTTGTTTGGGAGGCGCCCTCTGGTGGTAAATTTTTGAACTCTAATTAATTTTGTATTTTTTGCACTCAGGAATGTTGACGATTGTTGAATAAATCATTTAAATCGGTTCAGTAGTTTCGCAGATACGATGTTTCTTCGCTTACTTTAATACATTTACAAGTGTGGAGCCAGTTCCATTGAAAATTACTAGTTTTGTATGGCAGCCACCTTAAGGGTTGGATTGCGCTTATAGGTGTGTAGAAAAAACGTTCGAAAGGGAAAATAAATGGAGGTCAGTCTTACATATGGTACGTCTGAGACCAACCTGAAAGCAGCGGGAGCCCACTTTCTAAAAACAATGATTTTGTATGGGAGTACCCTCTAGTACCCAAGTTTTTAATCTTGCTGAAAAAATTACCAGTGATAGTTTTGTGGTGGAGAAGCAATGTTTGTTCGGGGAAAAAAATTTCATGTCAATAGGAAGCGTGATAGAGGGTGTAGAAAGTAGCAGGCCTACAGGCCTGCTTGGGAAGCAAAGCCTAAAAAAATCCATACGAAAATTTTTTAATTAATTTAAATTTTTAATTTTTTTTAAATATGTGTAAAAAATAACGGGTAACAGTTTCAGTTCATACGCGTAATAGACAATAAATAAAAAGGGGTGGGGGTAAGGCGAGGGGTAATGTGTCGTGGGGTAGTTTATACACTGCTTTTGGGGGTGTATAAACTAGGAATATTAAAAAAATCGGTATAGTTATATATATATGGCGGTTCTTATTATTTGTTAATGCCTTGTTATCTTTTCACACAGATGTCGACAAATCGACTCCATGAAATAAAGGACTAGGGGAGACTAGTTCTCTCATCTACCCCCACGAACTACGCCTTAGTATAAATTTTTGTAGTGACATGATCTTTTTTACATTGCGGTGTATCAAAATTTCGGTTAAAATAGAAAAAGAATGCTTAAATAGCGAAAAAATATCATCAATGACCGTTTATTATTTACGCTTATCATCCCAAGCAGGCCTACAGACACTCTAAGGTTTGGGTTAGGTCGGAGGAGTGTAACAACTTTTTTTCATAATTTTTTTTATTTTCTCAAAGCACACATTAACAGCTGCTCACCAGTAATTTTTTTTAGTTTTATTGAGGCTCACAATTTATTTAAAATAATTTTTTTTTTCACACAATTTCAAAAATAATTATTTGCTTACTTTATCACAAAACTTCGTCCTACAATTACTGCTGTTGTGCATGACTACATTTATTTTGTAAAGTGAGGATTCCCCTTTCCATGCGTGTAAAATCAGCTAGAAAAATCATAAGGTGTAATTAACAGAATTTTTTTAAGCTTAGGATGTCTACAGGCCTTCTTGGGAACTAGAGGGTTAAAGGTTGGAGATAGGGGGTAGGTATGTTCGAAAGAAATATTCAAGAGCAAAAATTAGAGGGGGTCAGTCTAAGATTTTAACCCTCTAAGAGAAACTTCTGAGCAGCTGTGGAGCAATTTATCGCGATTTAATTTGCAATCACTTTAAAAAAAGCGCATTGTATCTATATACACATTTATATATTTACATTTAAAATACAAATATTATGAACGTAGCTTTTATGAACTAAGATAATTTTCACTGTTAGTATGAAGTTTTTTCAAATCCGTTTGTATGGGAGGTGGTCCAAGTTTTGCTCCGATTTCATTGAAATTTTGCACAGTAAGTTCTTTACTCATACAATATCTGTGCACCAATTTGCAATTCCAATCCAATCCAATTTACTTTAGGTACGACCACTCCTTCTATTTTTGTCACTCCGCTATATGAACTCGCAACACTGTGCGACGCCATCATCGTTTTGCGCGTGGGTGCTAGGGTTGTATTTTAGGGTTGACAATTCGGCCAATCCTGATTGAAATCGTCCTCGATTTCCGCATTGCCATCATCCTCGTCGAGATCAGGAGCACTGCGACACCATGGCTTAATTTTGCCAGCCGAGAAACAGAGCAAAATTCCCGATTTGTTATTTGTACCCCAGGTATGTCCTCGATTAAATAACAGTCATTGCCCAGGACCTTGCTGACGATGTAGGGTCCTCGGTATTTTGGCTCAAGCTTACGCGACTCCCCGGTCGCGGCTGGCTCGTTTTTGATAACAACGAGGTCGTTCTCTTTGTAGCTTTTTGGGTTAGAATGCGTGCGGTCAAACTGCTCCTTCCATCTGGTTCGCTCTCGTTCAATGTTCTCGGCAGCCAGACTGCGTTTTTCTGCAATTGTGAGTGTTTTAGTCTCACCATCTACGTCGTCGTGTACTGCGGCTAGCATTCGATTCTGCACTACGTCTCGGAGGTCGAAATCGAAGACTAATTCATTGTTGATGGGTTATCTGTGGTATGGGTATTAAACGGCTGATTTGCGATTGGAGGACTTCTGAGAGACTGGAAAACCGATCAAGGATGTTGGCTTTATCTTCGAGAGGGTGGTGGCAGTCAACCTTTCGTTGTTCCGGAAGTTGAACTGTGGCTTTTTGGCACAACATTATAGATTGATTGAGCCACTCCACCAGAAAGAGGGAACTTAGAGTTTGTACCTGCATGATCCAACGTCTGCGGGATTTGCAGCGCTTGGGACAGGTCGCAAGAGCTACCCTCTTCTCGGACCCGGGATGAGGGACGTGCAATGAGAAACTACGAGGGAATACAATTTGCGTCAGTTGATGTATGTATGGAATGAGTGGCGTTCAGCCCGCGGTTCTATCGAACTCTTTTCCGAGATCTCATTAGAGACGAGATACTGCGGGATAAGATCACTGCCAATTTCTATATCAATCTGCGCTATCTCGACGGGGTTTGGATATTTAGATCAAGCGAGATCTGGCATGGCGAATTCTTGCCCATTAAGGTGGCTTTCGCTGGAAGGGGGAACCAAATCTGTTAAGTCTGGAAGCACGATTGCTTGCACGGGAATTTTCGTGCTCGAGTTGGGGACTGCGAATGTCAAGAAGCATGTATTGTCGGAGTGTTGCACAATCTGTCCGCCCGAGATCTGGAAGGGGGATTTCTCGGTTGGCAATTTTTTGCGTTTTTGGACCTTCGAAGAATTAAAGGTTCACTGAGAGCCTTGGTCGATCAACGCTCGAACTTTGAACAACTTTTCTGCGTGCTCCATTGACACCAGTGCCATAGGCAGAAAGGATTGGGTGCCACTAGTTGAGTGGAGAGCTTTTACTTTAGAAATGGGCGAATGTGATCTGTTGAGCGAGTGAGTGGGTTGCGCACTGCCTTTGCGGAAGTGAAGCATAGAGTGGCAAAGCAGCAAAAACTCCCGCTACAGCCAGCATCCAACCCACTTGCTGTACATTTTAACTTTGAACTACTGTATATGTATGTTTTTGTCTCTTCACTTCACGTCTATCAACAAGGCACATCAGCTGATTTACAGATAATGTTTTGTGTAATTACTTACTTGTATAGTTATAATTAAGTTCTATTATTTATTATTATTATTATTAAATAGGCTATAGTGCACTGCGACCAACTTGATCTTTTGTGCAGCCTTTGTTAAGGCATCCAAGTTAAGGCTTTTTATAAATTTTAGCACTTTTTGGGGTTGTAGTTTCCAGATGGTTGATGGCGGTATTGACGCCTGACCAAACTGGAGAAATCTCTTTCTACTGAGCGCAGGATATTCGCATAGAATGTGGAGTGATGTCTCCTGTTCTAGTTCTATGTCGCAGATACCTGAAATGACTTTATCTTAACTCTAAGCAAATAACTGAAGTTGCTTGCCAAAAATGTAAACAAATTCCTAATTTAAAACAATTTCTCAAAAAACCTAAAAATATGCTTAAACCACCATAACCAATTTTACTCACAAAAAACCAGGGACCGTAACAGTTATAAGTTTTATTATAAAAATCAATGTTTAACAGTTATTTTTTGATTTTTATTTTATGACTCAACAAATAACAGTTATTTAGTATTTATATTTTAAAAATCCTTTAATAACAATTATTTTTGATTTTTTTCTTATTAGTCCATAAGTAACAGTTTTCTTTCGATTTTTATTTTAGTTGACCTATGATAACAGTTATTGGTGACTTTTATTTAAAAAAGTCATAATAAAAATTATTCAGTGACTTTTATTCATAAAAGTCATCAAAAAAATCTTCGGTGACTTTTATTTTTTAAGTCATCATTAAAAATCATTCAATGACTTTTATTTATAAAAGTCATCAATAAAAATCATTCGATGACTTTTATTTTTTAGGTCATCAATAAAAATCATTCAATGACTTTTATTTATAAAAGTCATCAATAAAAGTCATTAGATGACTTTTATTTATAAAAGTCATCAATAAAAATCATTCAATGACTTTTATTTTTTAAGTCATCAATAAAAGTCATTAAATGACTTTTATTTATAAAAGTCATGAATAAAAATCATTCAATGACTTTTATTATAAAAGTCATCAATAAAAATCATTCAATGACTTTTATTTATAAAAGTCATCAATATAAATCATTCAATGACTTTTATTTATAAAAGTCATTAATAAAAATCATTCAATGACTTTTATTAATCATTCAATGACTTTTATTTATAAAAGTCATTAATAAAAATCATTCAATGACTTTTATTTTTTAAGTCGCAACATAAAAGTCATTTTCATTAATCGCAGTACTGGATTCATTAAATATCAAAATGTATATATATTCTTGATCGGCTGAACAAAAACAATAGAACAAACCACATATATATTACGAGAAGGGCCCACGAGAAGGGCTTAAAAAAACATCATTTGTATCTCATTTGAAGTGCTTTCACCAATTTTGATGTCAAGCCATCTTTTAAATCATAAATTTAAAAATTTATAAATAAAAGTCATTGAATGATTTTTATTGATGACCTAAAAAATAAAAGTCATCGAATGATTTTTATTGATGACTTTTATAAATAAAAGTCATTGAATGATTTTTAATGATGACTTAAAAAATAAAAGTCACCGAAGATTTTTATTGATGACTTTTATGAATAAAAGTCACTGAATAATTTTTATTATGACTTTTTTAAATAAAAGTCACCAATAACTGTTATCATAGGTCAACTAAAATAAAAATCGAAAGAAAACTGTTACTTATGGACTAATAAGAAAAAAATTAAAAATAATTGTTATTAAAGGATTTTTAAAATATAAAAAAAAAATTATTCTTATTTTTTTATATTGCCGTAAAAATTGCATAATAAAAGTTTATTGCCAAATATGATTCTTGACACGAAACGAAATCTGTTGGTATATTTAATTTATTTGTGTGACTTTTCCTTCATAGTAAACTTTTCAAATATAGTTTTCATAAATAACTGTTATTTCCGGTCCCTGCAAAAAACTCTATTTACTCCCAAAACTAAGGACCAAATATAGTAAAACTGCGTTTATTTTTTCTCTCTAATCTTCTAAACAATTCTTCCGCATAAAGTTCCTGCTTAGAGCCCGTGATTCCCTCATATCTTGGAGGAAACCTTCTAATCTGGCAACACTAAACTCGAGATTTTCTTACATCAGCTGTTCACACGAACAATTAAATTAACATGCATTGCGAAAATGATGCCATATCGATTAGATGATAAGTTTTCATTGGTTTAAACTTTTCGACTAAAACTCAATCTTCAAATCCTAAAAATTACTGAAAGAATGAAATACTATCGAAATGCCCTATAATGAACTTGTATACAACGAAGTTTGCTTCTTTCTACTTTTGGTGTTATTTTAAATTCCTTATAAAAGACCGTCATACAGCGTTCGTTCCCCTATAACGACCCTGCAAGAACACAGTGGGGTAAATTATAAATCATTTAACCTATAGTGCTGATAGAAATTTCCACCAGAATTCCCATCAGCTTCTGAAGAGCCGTGTGAAAATTCTGATAGAAACTCACGTATTCGTGTGATTTTGCATCACCTTTCAACACAGGAGTTTTGGTATCTGGCACCATATATGTAATACTTCTATATTGGCAGCCACCTATCTTCGCAATGTGTTTTCATTCGGAAATCAAAGGGAGACAAGCGATGAGACAGAAAACACGAAATTTTGTGAATGTATTTCTATGCACACACATGAAAAACTGTCAAACTGCTCCAGGGGCGGTTGAAGACATTTTAATTTCGACAAATTTTTATTTTTTTCCAGTCAATTTTTTTTCCGCCTATACGCACCTGACTTTTTGACACTTTTTACAGCTGTCAAGGTACATTCGTTTATACGCTTTCTCGCTCATATTTCACTATTGCTGTACTGTGATGTTGGCGAATGTACCCTGAGCTTACTGCCATATAGAAGTATTACATATATGTCTGGCACAGATATACAGCTGTCTAGCTCGCACCTACTATGGCAAAAGATTCAATGGGCAGCTGTTCGCTCGCACCTTCTGTCATTGTGGTTTGAATTCCTTGTGAATTTCAAGCTGTCTCGCTCACTCACATCAGCTTTCAACAGAGTTTCCTGATTAGTAGTCCTGATTAATCAGATGATTAATCAGCCCTGATAGAAACTTCATTGATTTCTGATATCAGGGCTGGTGTATAAACCTATAAGCACTGATTAAAAGTCATTTGTTGTTTGTTTACTGGTTTATTTTTACTATATAACAATAATTCATCTATTTTTTAAATCGATCAAAATTGTTAATTTAAACCATAGTAGTAAGAAAGTGATGCTGATGCTTCGGTGCTGATATCTTTATCTCCAGTTGAACCTTTGATTTTTTGTAAGTACGTGGTCTGAAATAGGGATAAAGAAAGGTGTTAACATTTAGTTGAGAATTTTTGAGATAATTTTTCCGCCATTTCCATTGCTTGAGCAGATTCCCGAAATTTCTTAAATTTCGAGACATTGGATTCGTAAATCCTTTTCTGTCTGCTCAAGCAATTTTGTAATGTTCTTTTATTCATTGTATACACTAAACACAAATACTTATCTTTCTGTTTCTTTTAATCCTTTTATTCCTGCCTTTTTCGTTTTTCCAAATCCAGCGAACGTCCGCAGCACACAAACTTCACGAAAATTTACTCTTTTTGGGCGCCATGTGCACGAGCACCTGTCATGTGCACGAGCACCTGTCATGTGCACGAGCACCTGTCATGTGCACGAGCACCTGTCATGTGCACGAGCACCTGTCAAGTTCACGCGCCAATGTATACATTAGCTATCTCGTTCTCTCATACATAACTTCACGTCATTCTGCAGCTGAAAATTGGAGGTGACGAACTTGAAAAAATTTTTTTTACTATGCGAGTGTAGTTCTAACTTAAATTACTGATTATTTTAAATAACAATGAAGACAATATTCATCTTGTACAGATTCGCTATGGGAGTATATAATGTTTACATTTATAATATTTGTGTACAATGTAAATTAACAACAATTTTCTTCCGGCTTCGACATTTTCAACAGTAAATAGTAAACAAACAAATAATTACCTACAAAAAAATTTAATCCAATCTATTGGCCGAAATCGATATAAAACTATGGATCATTTCCATCTGCGTACGAATTCGCGCTCATATTGGTTACGGAAAACGTTGGTTTTGCGGGAAGGTTTGTTATTCCAGTCATACGTATATATGCGTATATTTTAGGTGAACCGAAAAGGTTAAGCAAGCATTCTAAAAGTTCACCGGCAAATGCGAGGTGTAAAGCCCCAGCAAACTAATGACGTGTATTCATTGAGTTTTGGTCGAACCCTCCCTGTTGTGCTTATTGAAATAGCAAAACAAAATACCTAAATAAAATTTTATTCACTTCTACAAGATGTCTTTCAAAGACATTAGCTGCATTACCACATTTAAATATAGAATTTTTGGGGCTTTAACTACGTTCAAACGTAGTGGCGAAAAATTCAAATATTCCAACAGGTGGCAACACCTTGGCTAATTAATTATTGTTTGTTTCTGCATTCTAGCTGGTGGAATATCATTTCTTTCTTTTTAGTCGCAAATGTTGTAAACCCAAGAAAGGAAGCTAAGTTCGGAGATCATTTCCAATCAGCCAAATCTGTTATTTGTGACTGTTACTTGACTACTGCTACTTAACCGAAAGAGTAAGTTCTAAAACTGATAAAAGTTCTAGTGACACCTTAAAATTATACCTTAATTTCAATTACCAACAGTCATCCTAACGTGAACCTATTTAAACGAGTTGCTCATTGTACAAGATAGCAGCATGCGGAAGAGATATTGTTTCTATGGGTGTTCTGGAGCGACTCGGCTGCATATGTTTCCCACTGAGGAACGCGATCAAGAAAGGTTTAGCTGTCACATGCAGGACGGTCCCAATATCACTTGCTAAATTCGCCAACATTTCGGTTTTCCAGGAGAGCAGAATGGCTTAAAATCGTCGGGCTGGACAGCGATGACAACCGCAAGGGTTTGTTCCTTTGCGCAAGGCATTTCTCGGACAGCAGACCGGATTTTAAAAAATTGCCATCCAGCGCTGTTCCCGACATGAATTTATGCCATCAACCTGGCTCAAGAGAAATACAACATACCACTTCAGCTTTACCAACGAAGTTGCTAACTCCAGTACAGACGAGAAGAAAGAGTTTTGCATACGTGCTGGAACCAGCCAATGAAGTCGGTAACAGAGAGAGTGTACCAGCTAGATCTTGCTCTATGGCCGCTTCCCCCGATGTAAATACCGCGGCGGTAAATAAAAATAATGCTCCTGCACCGAAAAACTTAGCGCATATAACTGGATCTGCATCAATCGGCATTTCGAAATTTTTCCCATTGAAAAGACCCTCTGCCCCGCTCACATCCAATTTAAACGCAACGTCTTCTGCACCGAAGAAACTATTTTCCGTTCTTCGACCGTCATTCGCTGCGGGTCAGCCAGCGATGCCACCAAATACCACTAAATCGTACAACCAACGAGTTTTAAATAACGTAGAAGCTAATTCTAATGCCGAACCGAGAGCAAGCGCCAGTTCCAGCACACGTCTCGTAATTTCCACCAATTCAAAACCAACTAATGTCAATAATTCGCCGCAAAACCTGCACCAGGGTGCACATTTTAACACCTGCCCAACGACTGCAAAAGCGCGCGTGCAAACTAAGCCGAAAACATTCGTTATCGTCCGCCCCCCTTCCAAAGAAGCCAACACAAGTGAAGCACTGAAGAGGTTTACTGTGCCCCCTCCACGATCCATACCAAACTCTGGCATACCAATGTCTACAATCGCAAAATCCACCGCAAACACGAGATCAAAGGACAACACCAGCGTGAGCAATGGCGTTACGATATCAGCCGCACCACAACCAAAACTGTTAAGCGTTCTTCGTACTTCCTCCAGCAGTACCAATGACTGTAATTCAGGCAGTGCCATATTGATTCCACAAAATATAATTTGGAAACCTCGTAAATTTATAATAAAACGAGAGGATGTGAAGTTGCCTGTAGTGCAATTGCCCGTAGCGCCCACCAATTCTGCGACTAAATTGAGAAAAATCGCTCCTAAAATAACATCGGGCCTAAATATTGTACTAAATACTCCTGCTTTGTTAAGCACTGCTTTAGTCAATCCGGCAGCGCATGGTGTGACTCCGGGCAATCTCCCTACGGTCAGCACTGCTGTCGTTTATACGCCAACTGTAAATGCTGCTTCAGTCAATCCCACGATCAATAACATTACTACATTCAACCCGTCAACAGCTAAGGTTAGTCCGATAAATACAATGCTGCAGCCAATTCCGGTCGCGAAGGACAATTCTGGCTGTTCTTCATTCATTGTTCCGAATCCCACAATGCAATCAACAACTGCCTTTTCCGATTCTTCGTCATCGACATCGCACTTCAACCACTCAGTATTCGCCAAACCGGAAATTGGGCCTATTTTGCAGCCACCTAGATTCACCAAGAAGCCGCCGAATGCTAAACCCATATCATACGCCGCACTTTCAATTTTTATGCCGGAATCAAAGGGCTATCGCGTCAATGCATCATCAATAAAAACAGCAGTTGATCCGCTGGCTATTGATGACAGGATTTCGAACTTAGCACGTGTTATTATAGACAGGTATCAAGCTAAATCGGCTTCGAATATTTCAACTTCTCCCTGTCATAAAACAACGCATGAAACGGCCATAAAAGACAACGAAAAAAGAAGCATCGATGAAATCTCTGAAAGCAGCATGAGAGCAAATAATGCGTGCAACTGTGAAAAGTTCAACTTTGCGGACGAGAAAATAAAAACTACCGTAAACGAATTTGTTCCCTTAAATAATCAGGCAAATCTGCTGGAATTACAAAAGCAGATTTTATGCTTAAAGCAAAAACTTGAGTCAAAAGAAACTGAACTGACAACCCTGCGATCCATTATGCTAAACATCGCTGCAAAATGATTACAGATGCCAGAGGCGATTTTAACACAGTCGATTTTTCTTATCCCTGTTTGTTAGTTATGGGATGAAAAAGTATGTATTTGAAAGTTGATTTTTTAACTTTATAGTGTTTTCCTAATGCAAACAAATTCAAAAACTACAAGGCGTATTTTAAGCTAGGATATCGCTTAATTTTAGTTTCAGCAAGTAATCGTATAATTTAAATAAAAAAAAACAAAAATTAATTGTTTATTGTAGTTGTAGATTTAAATTCGGTTGTCTGGTATGCCATCCTAAGATTCATTAGGTCGGTGAGTACAGCGGACAACTTGTGGGGCACAATGGATCACTTCTAGTCTCAGTCCAACAAACCCCATTGAATTATATTCTATTCCATGGTATGTCAGAGTACTATTGCGTCCCCAATTGTGTGCTCCCATCTTGTTGCTGAAATGCATTGCAATATTGCCATAATAAAATACATATAACAAAATTATTTGAATCACACCTCGGCAATTGAGACCAAGAGCGCACTTGTGCGTTTCTCATAATTCGCATCCGCATGCGATAGAAGTAGAAGTGTTTAACCCGCAAGAACTAGGAACCAAACTTGAGTAAGAGTCCGGCCTGCCTGCTAAGGTAGGAAACCTACATTAGGTGTTTAGAGGATGGTTTTCAGCGCAAATGTATATCAGAGGCTTAACTCCCTAAACTGTCTTACCAATACTCGTCCAACTTTCAAAATCATTCCAGTACATCAGGGGCGGATTCAGAAAAATATTTGGGGGGGTTTCAAAAAGTAATTCTTTAATATTCATAAATGTGTATGTATATTCCTTTTCATTTGTACCATATGTAGTTTTAAAGGCAACCCTAATATTTCGGGGGGTTTCAACCCCCAGAATCCGCCAATGCAGTACATCTATCGCAGACTATCTTCCATCCCTTTTCTATAGTAAACATTACCTGATTTTTTATTTGACAAAGTACAAATGTTTGCTAAAGGATACATTTGCTGTTTGGCAATTTGTCAGTGCCTTCGGCTCTTCATCCTACCTGCAAATCTATAACATTGTGAGTGATAAAAATAGTGGTCAGCATGGTACACCTAATAAACATATTGTATATAAAAAACGGTATACGTACACATAAATCATGAAACTTGCGGCAATTATTTTATGAATTAAATATTTATTTTTATTTCAATATATGAATTTTTTGCAACTGAAAATAACTTAGACTTAAGTTACTTAAACGAGGCTAACAAATTACAGTTTCTCTATGTTCTGTCTTCTCGCAACTCTAATTAACAAAGATTCGCGCAATTTTTCAATTTCAAGTTTAATGTCTACATCTAAATTACTCTATACATATCAATTGTGTAATTTTATTTCAACGCAATTCTCTTCCAAGTCTTTTACAATAATTACCACTTCAAAGCCATTTCTTCTCAAATTGTTTATGAACGAAAGATAAGAGGTGAACTTAACTAGTTTTGTTTTTGTGTTTTGTTCTAAATACGTAGCTACGCACACATGGATAAATATAAATGTATATGTTCATAGTGTTCTCATATACTCGCATTATACTGTAATTATATACACATTGAATTATTTTATAGCAAGAAAATAGAAAATGAAGCAGAGAACATGCCAGAAAAGAATAAGAGTCCTTTTGCGATTCCTTCCTCGCGTGTGTATTTTGTGTAGTTTTCATATGGTAAAGCATACGTATGTATTTATATGAATAGGTGAGTTTGTATAGTATTTACAAAACTTTGCGTGGGAATCTCGCTTTGCGATACTCATTTCCAATGTTTGCCGCCAACATTATTGAATCGCAGGTTGATTTATCTTGTCGCGTTATTATTTATTGTATCTTTTTGATGCAGCATGCGAAAATTTCACTAGACTTAATGTAATTCACTTAAAACTACGCCACAATTTCAAGTGCTGCTCAAGGTGCGGTAGCGGAATCGCAACCACATACTGCCTTCTATTACACCTAAATTAACCAGCGGACAAAGGACGAGGATGGGCATAATCTGTATACATTTTTCGTTGAGCGTGAAACTGCGCAAGAATTGTTCCAATTAATCAATTCCAATTAATCCATCATTTAATGTTTATCTTTATAGCAAGTCACTACTTTCATATATAACAAATAGTGCGCCAGAGTTTAGCCACCCTCCGTCCTTTGTCAACTTCGAATCAACCGATATGAACTCTTGCAACAAACTCCTACACTAAACAAATGTAAATCAACAAACAAGCATCCAAATTCACGACTCTCGTTACAATATTGTAATAATGCACTAAAACACATTAGAACTTCCATTATAATAAAAATTTACAAAAAAACCCGAAAATATTTTGCTGATGTCTCAGAACATGTGAATCCTAATCGGTTCTTTACTGTTGTCTTGCTTTGGATTTTTGTATTAGTTTACTATTCTCTCATTTCGTTTGTTTCTTAATTTTCCCTTTGTTATTTTCTCTGCTCATAGTATAGAAAGAACGTAGTACTGACAGTATCACTAATCTAGTGTAGTCACTTTCATGAGGCGTACATGCGGTTGATATCGTGCTGGTACTTGTCCTGAATGTCTTTGCGCTTCAATTTGAATGCGGCCGTGACCAAACCCATGTCCGGCGACCACACCTCCTTACACAGAGTTATAGCGGCAGGCACTTCGTACTTTTGCAATTTACCTGAAATGTAAAGAAGATATTTGTAATCACAAATGTAAATGACGCACCAGCGACGTAAAAAAACGGCAGGAGGAATACATACATTTTTTGGCATGTTCCGCGATTTCCCTAATTACCGCCTGTTCCATCATAGACGACGCACACAATTCCTCAAAACTCATGCCAGCCAGCCCATGACGTTGCGCCAACTCCTCCAGGTGTTTTTGATTAGGTACAACCAAAGCCACTGTATACTGTTTCGACGGATCACCGTAAATGCAGATGTTCTCCACGAAGGGGCAAGTCTTCAGCTCCGATTCAACTTTGCCTAAAGAGATGTATTCACCAGCCTGCAGCTTTACTAAGTCCTTTTTGCGATCTGTGCAAAGTCAAGTTATTAAGTGTGAAAATGCCATACCGCAGCGGAAATTTTACCAATGATTTTAAGTACACCATCGGGATGAACTTCGCCAATGTCACCAGTCTTGAACCACCGCTTTCCATCTTCCTCAAAGAATTCCTCAGCAGTTTTGCCTGGCATTTTGTAGTAGCCCAAAGAGACGCAATCTCCGCCAATTAACACTTCGCCCTGGTCAAAGTCAAAACGCACATTAGATTCACACATTTTACTGTTACTGGTAAGGCATACCTGCGGATATGGTTTATTGCTTATACGGTAGTTGCCCTCTTCCCAATTTACAAGGCGTATGTCGCACACAGTCAAGGGGGCTCCAGTGCGTCCATAAGACATATCCCGATCTAAAACAATACGAAACGAACGGTAAAAATATGTTCAGGTTGCTTTTACCGGGCTCAATTTTGCACGTACAATCCATTACGGTCGCGCCGGATGTTGTCTCTGTTAAGCCGTATCCCTGTATCACATCGACACACAGACAAACCTTGATTTGCTCATGTGTATCTGGCGACAGCGGTGCACCACCCGACATCATCAGGCGCACGCGTCCGCCCATTAGCTTGGCTACTTTACGAAATACTAATCTGTAAGCGAAATCAGCAAACTTTATTTAGTGTCTACGTGGTTAGATATGTTTACCTACCGGTCAACCAGGGGCGTAAGGTAACCCTTTTGCGTCCACTTCACTTTGTACTGGTAAAGGAATTGAAATAACGCTTTCTTGAATGCTGAACCCGAGTTAATTTTGTCGTTGATGCCCTTGGAAATGCGGTCCAAGATAAGCTAAAAGTATACGAATTGTATGTAAATTAGTAAAATACAATTACATAAATGTAAATCATGCAGTATTCTTTATCAAGATTCAATTAAAGTTTTAGTTTTAAGATTTTACGGGTGACGACACTAAACTTTTGAAAGAGTTAATTTTTCGCTTAAAAGCGTTATTAACTAAAAAAGAATTCAATAAAAAATAAACGAAAAAAGGGAGCGTGCGCAGAGTACTTGACACTCCTTTTGCTCCAAACCGCTTTTACAAACTGGGTGCACTTGAACACTGTTGCATAGATCGGTGTAAAATGACAGTAGCTTCACAATTATAATCTCTAAGGGAGAACGTAGCCGATTTTGTCAATTACAAAAGCAGGAAACATAAAATATTTGAACTATTCGACATATTCGCCGTGCATACTAACCGGCACAGTTGTCATGCAAGTGGGCCGCAGAACAGTGGCATCGCCATGGCTACCTCGCATAATCTTGCTGCTGGTGTCGATCAGGGTCAGAGGCGTGGAGTAGCCGATTGGCACACCAGTCATCAGACAAACACTCTCGGCCAGCAACTCGAAAACGTGCGCCAGCGGCAGGAAGCTGAAACAAACAACAAACATTTATTTTTTGTTGCTGTAATCAGCTTTTCTCTCGGAAAACGTAAATAATAGTTACCCAATTAAAATATCATCGGGCCGCACGGGCACCATATCGCAGAAGCCCTTCATGGTAGCAATGCAATTTTTGTGCGATAGGAGAACACCTTTGGGCGTGCCCGTCGAACCAGACGTATACATGATGATGGCAATATCATCAGCTTTTGGCGGCACATTTTCTGCACACGGAAAGTAGAATAACCAAATCAGAACTCCCACTTTCGGCATCTGCTCATTCGTACGTACCAAATTTACTGTCCTGGCCCATACGCACCACCTGCGAGAACGGAATTATCCGCACGCCGCTCTTGAATCCAGTTACTTCGGTCTTATGCAGCTGATCTTCCAGAAAAATTATGGTGTCCACCCGGGGACAATGCTCCAGCAGCACTTTGAATTTGGGCAGCAGCTCGTGAGAGGTGATAACAGTGGTCACTTCGGTTTCGTCGATACCTGTGGGCGAGTACATTTCAATACAATTGAAAAGCGCGCTGATTAACGGACAACTTACAATGCGCGACACCATCATCGCCCAGAGTGGCGTACACCGTTACAATGGGCATGGACTGCTTGAAGCAGCCATGCGCCGCAATCACCCACTCAGCGCGCGTTTCCGCAAAAATTACGATATTCCTCCGCGCATCCTGGCCGCACTCGCGTAGGCCCCGACCAAAGGCCGCCGCCATGCGTTCCGCCTCGATAAAGTTCTTCCACTTATAGTCGCCCATGTTGTACTTCTTAAAGATGCGGCCGTTCGGCTGCACCTCGTCCTCCTCGCTTAGTATCTGGCGCGTGCCCAGACAGCGTTTGGTGGAATGCGTTCTCGCCACGTAGTTGAAAACCTTCTCCAACGTGTCAATGTTCGCCTGCAACATTTTCACGTGCACCTGTCGCGGCGGCTCAATTGTGCGGTACGTCAGGGAGCCATCATCTGTGCTCACGATCTTCGCCTGCATAAAATGCAAAGTGGAAACAGGTGCGTATTATTCCTTACTATCGGTCACCAGTGTCCAAACGAATGGTATGTATTGGCGGAATACATATTGGTGAGGTGGAATGAGTGATGGTGTAGAAAAAACAGATGCAACCAGAAGAAGGTGCCTCTAAGCAACAATAACAACAAGAACAACATCAAACCATATTATAAGTTCACATGTAGGCATAACATATGTACATGTATAGTGCCAAAGCCTGCAGAAGTTATTGAAAAAGAAGTAGGAGCATCTGTAGGGCTGCCACCGACGCTGTATAGTTAGGAAATTAATTCGTACAGAAAGTGCTGCTGCTACAAGTCAAATTCGCTGCATTATGTATGTATATACATATACGTATGTGGTTGCTGCACATTGTATCACATATCCCCTTCACCAAAAAGTTTCCGAAGTAAAGGGTTGACTCAGGCGGGATATAGTTTTAGTTAATAGGTTGCAAACGACAATTAAATACAACAGGAAACATAAACCATAATCGAGCTCAAATTAACTCTTATCCAACTCATATAAAATCAAAGCGAACAACCTCGATATCGTCCGGCGAGTACATGGGATTATCTGCCGCGTTATCGGCCGTTTTATTAACTGGAACCGCCTGGTATGAATACAAATAGGTATAGATAATAAGTTCAATAATTGTCAGAAAGCCTCATTTGTAAGACTAAAAATTATGTTATTCATTGCTGCTGTACGAGTTATTTTTTCTAATTACTGAGCACTGAAGAAGACAGAGTCAGAAACCATTTTGAAATCTCTTTTTATTTATAAACTGCCTTATGTTTATAATCCGTGATGGTCAATTGACATAAGAAAAATGTTTTTCTTTGGTTTTACAAGATGCGTTCCAAACTAAACAGGATCTTTGAAATAGGCCATTTTCTAATTGAAAGGTACATCTCTTCCCGATTTCCAGTCGAAATTGTATAACATTTGGTTTTTTAGAAACAGAGTTATTGCATCTGAAGTGAAGTGAGAATATTTGTCAAAAAAGAGCATCGAAAAAGAGCAGATTTAGCCGAAGTTTTTTTTGTTAACTTGGTAAAACTTTTTT
The DNA here is from genome assembly GCA_963668005.1 of Melieria crassipennis. NCBI lineage: Eukaryota > Metazoa > Arthropoda > Insecta > Diptera > Ulidiidae > Melieria > Melieria crassipennis. Next base: position 28,814,263 of record OY764963.1, on the reverse strand, counting down.
TAAAACATTTAAACTGATGAACCAAGTTTATTGTAATGTTCGTGGCAATGTTCATAAGTTGTTCGCGATTTAAAAGCGGTGGTGAGGACATAAATGATGACCAACACGTAGGCCTACCGAAATCCGCGATGAACGCAGATCAAAACTGTGCAAGAATTCATCAAAGATCAGCGGAAATGTTGAGGGAAATGGAACTGAGCATATCCAGAACATTAATTTATAGCATTTTAACCACCGAAAGGTATGTTCCACACAAGTTGACTGCTCAGAATTCAACATTAGATGAACATCAATTTTTTACTATGAAAGGACATGGAAACCATCCATAAGGCTTGTACCATTATTTTTAAAAAGCCCTGTTCTCTTTGAAACGCACCTTTAATTTCGAAACACCACAGTAAGAATGCGTTCAGAACTATCGCGATATGTACATATCGAATTCGGGTGCCGTCAGTTTCTTACAAGTTTAGATATTTCCAGCGGTGAAAACACACATTTTATAAAAACAAAATTGGGCCACGCTCATAAAAATGTTTCGATTTAACGGACTCCGACATTATTTGCGAAAAGCTGAAGTCTCAAGTTCAAAACCATAAAACTACTTCGCCATCTTGCTTATTTTTTGTGAATCTTTGCCCTCAATATTTTGCGCGATCCTAATTCACGTCAAGTTAATTTTCAAAAAAATTGCCAACCAGCAAACCCAAAAGGCAGGTAATTAGCAACACTTCTATAGGTTTTTTATCAAACATTGTACAGCAACTACGGCAAAAGTCTAGAGTTAGTTCGGGTAATGCGATATAGTGGCTTAATTCACAATTAACCTTTTTAAAACATCATTGCAACCAGACATGGGGGTTTTGCTATTAGCAACTAAAAAACTAATGCTGCATTATTTTGAATATGTTTGCTTAAATCGTTTACAGTCAGTGTGATGAAGTGCTTTGAGTAATGCTTGTGCAATTTTTTACTTATGAAGTTTGAAATCCCAGAAGGTACAAAAAATAAACTATTAGAAAGTTCAAGATAAATCAAAAGTAAATCAGTGATTACGATTTTGAATTTGCGAGGTAAGCTTTTTTCAAAAGCTCTTAAGCTCTTTTCAAAATTATTATTTTTTTTTTATCTTTTTCGTTAAAAAGTCAATTGCGGGTAATGTGATATACTAGAAGTTATTACAACAGTAATATTTGTATACAGAAATATATATATGCTTTACTCTAAAATATTTGAAGTGGAATAATCTCGAAAAATTTATTATAGTTATAACACTACATTTAAATATGCATGTTTATAATAGGGGTACCGGTTAATTCGTGCGGTTTTCTAACAATGGCGTAACTTAATTTTGTGAACAGTGATTCACCTTTCCAAATATGTGTTGAAAAGCTATTGTCATATAGTTTCAGAATCAGTATGTGTCATTTAGCTGAAGCGTAAACAACAATACTGTTTTTTACTCTGAAAATGTCGAATTTTGTGCCGAATAAAGTGTTTTTGCGGGGAGTACTTCTTCATTACTTCATTATGAAGAAACAGGCTGCCGAAAATCATCGTATTTTGGTGGAAGTGTATGGTGTGCATGCTCTAGCTGAGCGTACGTGCCAGAAGTGCACGGTTAAAAAGTGGCAACTTTGACTTGGAGGTCGATGAACGGCCCGCACAGCCAAAAAAATTTGAAGATCACGAATTGGAGACATTGCTCGACCAAGATCCATCCCAAACGCGAGAAGAACTTGCAAAATCACTTGGCGTCGCTCAACAAATCATTTCCGATCGTCTAAAAGCAATGGGAATGATGCGGAAGGTAGGCCATTGGGTGCCGTATGAATTGAAGCCAAGAGACGTCGAACGCCGACTGCTTCAACGGCACAAAAGAAAAAGTTTTTTGCATCGAATTGTCACTGGCGATGAAAAGTGGGTCCATTACGATAATCCAAAACGTCGAGCAACGTATGGATACCCCGGCCATGCATCATCATCATCGACGGCCGTTCAGAATATTCATGGCCTGAAGGTTATGCTGTGTATTTGGTGGGACCAGCTGGGTGTGATCTATTATGAGCTGTTGCAACCGAATGAAACGATCACAGGGCAAGTCTACCGACGACAATTGATGCGTTTGAGCCGAGCACTGCGAGAAAAACGGCCGGAATATGAACAAAGGCACGGCAAGGTAATTTTGCAACATGACAATGCTCGGCCACATGTTGCACAGGTCGTCAAAACCTACCTTGAAACGCTCAAATAGGATGTCCTACCCCACACGCCGTATAATATAATAATAATAATAATAACCTTGTGCCATCCGATTACTATCTCTTCCGATCAATGCAACATGGCCTGGCTGACCAGCACTTCTCCAATTATGAAGAAGTAAAAAACTGGAACGATTCGTGGATAGCGGAAAAGCCGGCCGAATTTTGAATTGCCAGAAAAATGGGAAAAAGTTATAACTAGTGATGGACAATACTTTGAATATTAAATTTGTAACCATTTTTCTTCAAAGCTTCAATTTTCAAAAAAAAAAAAAAAAACCAATTAACCGGTAACCCTATTATATTTCAAAAATTGATATCAATCATGCCAAAAAAAGCATAAATTCGAAAATGGTGGAAGTGCAAATTAATGAAGCAATTGTAGTAGTCAGAAACGGAAATATTCTTTCAGCATTCTTTTAACTACCAACACTTTTGAAGTCATATTTGCAAAGATGTTTCAAAAATTTGAAAACAAATGTTGAAATATTTTTTATTGAAGTGTTTCACCAAATTTTAAGTCAATAGCATACAAACTTTCTAAAGTTTCTAAAATTTAAAACCATGTCTCGAATTATTTATCGTTTGAATTTTTGTTTTACTAAGTTTGAAATCAAAAAGTGCATAAATGTTAACCATTGGTTTATAGTCAGATTGTGATTTTCCAAAAATAAAAATGAGAAACACGTCTCTTATTATTTTTGATTTGGAGTATTTTCACCAAGTTTGAAACCAATATGTCTGTTAAGTAACGTTTCTTCGGGTATATCGCATTACCCGCCACTTTTATCAGACAATATTTGGATATTTTGATTTGTAATTAAAAAACTCGTCAACAATTTATTCTAAAGAATAAATAATCTTACATGTACTAAATAGTACGTCAGTGAGCAGTTTGAGGCCAAAAAAGTATCTTTAACTCGTCAATTCCCAGTGTCACTTGAAGGTGACAAATGCTTAATATTTTTTTTCTACCACATAGGTTTTTATTTTTATATTCTAACACTTTTATAGCAAAGTCAATTAGTAGTACTTATTTATTTATTTTTTCTGGCAACACTAATGAAACGTCATTTGCTAAATTCATTCATTAGTTTCGCGCGTAATTGGAGCAGTGCGAGTTTGTGTGGATTCTTTCGATATAAAGTGAAACAAAAATGGACAGACCGAAAGTATTGTTTTCTTATTACATGTAATAAATGCATATAATATAAAAGTATTTTACAATGAAAATAACTTATAGCATAATTGTTACAACTTTGGAAATATGCCGTGGCACCTATGGGTGACACTGGGCAATATAATAACTCTATTGTTCTAAATTCATTGTAAGTTATAAAAAGACTGTTGTTTACAGTTGGGCTTATCGCTATGTGGTGATGTTGTTTGAGAACTTGTTTACGAATTACAGGTTGACGTTAGATGAAATTGCCGCAGAGTTGGATATGAAAACTCAAGGATATGAAAAAAGAGCCAAGAGGGAAACTGTGTCATAAAGCTTCTAAGGACATTATTGCAGCTAAGTGGCATGACAATAGCATTGTCACCATTGCATCCAACTGCCATGGATTAGATCCTATCACAAAAGTAGATCGGATTGGATTTGTGAACAAAAAACGGGCAAAAATTCAAGTCGATTGCCCAGCTATCATCAAGATGTACAAAAAGTACATGGGCGGTGTAGACCCTTTTGACGAAAACGTTGACTCCATGAGGGTAGTTCTTCGCGGGAAAAATTGGTGGTTCCCTCTTTTTGCTTTTGGCTTAGATGCAGCTTGCCAAAATGCATGGCTAATCAAAAGACAATCGGAAAACAACTGGACCTACTGCGATTTCCGGCGAAATGTGGCAACCATCTACCTACAAAAATATGGCAAGCCCCCGACCCGCAATTCTGCTTGTGGCGTTCCTGTGCAGATAAGATTGCCTACCGAGGTGAGGAGTGCAGGAAGGGCGGACGATCACTTTCAAATCGACTGCTCTCAACGAAGGTGTGGATATTGTCACCAACGCACTAGAAAAATGTGTGCCAAATGTAATATCGGTTCTGAAGTGTTGGTATAGCTTTCACAATAAATAAGTATTATATTTTTTCGTATAAATAAATATTATTATAAAAATGTACGTGTTATTCCTACCAAAAGAATTTAAAAAAATCGCCTATCTTTCAGATTATTAACAACTATTAATGCCCAGTGTCAACTGTAGGTGTCCCCCCCGTAATAAAAGATTAGGGTAGTTTATATTTTATGTATTTTTTTGTCTTATCCAAACGTATCTAAGCTAAGCGAGAATCGCCGTAAAAGAAACAGGTATATCACATTACCCGAACTTGCTCTACCTAACGTGAGCCGCTTACTCTCTACTTCAAGTGACCTTGAAACTTGACAGCATCGGCGATTTCGCACAGATATGGATTAATCAAAGACTGCAGCTTTTCACTCACCTTAACCCGTCGGGCCTCTTCTCTCCGTTTCCATGGCCGCTGCAACACCAAATACACCGGCAGTGTGATTATATCACACACGAAAGCCAACACCTTGATGGCGCCAATCGCACTATGCACCCACAAGCTTTCCATCCTACAAAAAGAAAAACAACACACACAGCCATTACGAAAGGAAATTAGCAAGTATAAAATCATTTAACAATTAAAAATCCACTTTGAACAAAGCAATTAAATTCCTCGTGCCTTTGAAGGTTTGTTTCCACAAGCCAGTGAGCGACTAAAAGCCTAAAGAACATCTAACTTTGACACAACACATTACAAAGCATTCCACAAGCTTTCACTAAATTTGCTGATAAACTCGGAATATTATCTCAATTTCTCAGCGCAGCTATGCTTTTAAATGTTTTCAACTACTTGACTGATAGCGGGCCGAGTTAGGTGCGCTACGGTCGAGCAATGTACGCATTAAGGGGGCCGATACATTTAGAACCTTAAAAAATCGAAATTTTTTTTATTGCTGCAATCGAAAGATAAACTATTTAAAAATATAGTCCCGAAGTTCTATTGGCCTACTGTTAATATTTTGGGAGATAATAGCCCAAGACCCGCGCGGCGGCTATACAGGCAGCTGCGCGCACATACACTTTGAACCTCTTTTTCTCAAAACTATGTTTTCTGATCCGGCCGTCAAGATTGCGAGCGAGCTCTTTAACCGATTTAGTCGGATTAAACAGCATATTATAGATAATTTTATATTCAAGTGCGTGGCAGAGCAATTTTTTAACAAAAATCGTTTTCACAGTTATTTACTCATTTTTATGTCATAAACACGGGTAAAAAATGGCACTTTTTCACTAAAAGCATGACTATACCTCCAATTTTTCAAAATTACAGTAAATCTCTTCGCTACGCACTTGATAAAAGCTTTCTGATTCATAAGATATTTTCATTTCTTGTTTCGGATCAAAACTCTACCTAGGAAGTTGACGGCCGCAAAGTTTGTCACCGCCAGGAGATCGGCCATAACTCCGCCATTTTGTGTTTTTTTTTTTGTAAAAAATTTTTTTCTCCCAGTTTTATTATGCCTTAATATATATCCGAAACAAACCTGACTCTATGTGTTTTTATTCTCCCAGCATAACATCAGAATAAACTACCTTTTTTGACGCTTCTAAATGTATCGGCCCCCTTAACAAACCTTACGATACGTAGTTCGAGTGCTTCGACGATGCGCGCTATTTACAATCAGACACAAGATCGCTATTTAATAAAGTGATGGGATAATTTGGCTTTCAAATTTCCAAAAATACAGTAGCCGCGACAGTGCTCCAAAAGCAAATAGATAGTCTCACTTGGAGCACCGGTCTTGCCGTCTGCTTGCATTTATTTTATGAAGTTGTTCTCGTCTAACATCACCCAGTGTAGCCCCTTATGAAGTTGTTCATGTTCATGCTCGGAAACATATGGCGAGATTTGCTTTCATTTCAAATTCTAATTTCACTTTATCTGCAATTCTTTCAATTCACCACTTTCATGTAGCCTGACATGACAAGACCTTGTCGCAATTTAAACATCCAATACGGACCAAGCCCAAAGCAACAGCTTAAATGGAACAATACCGAATCCAACACATTGCACTATGACTTTATTTAAACCTTACATAATACACGTTCAACTTCTGAACACGAGCAGTACTGAGGACAATGTTTCACATTTATACTTGTTTTGTCAAGTGCCACCCTTGCGTACTTGCGTTATACTCTTAATCGGGGTTTGATTAATTTTATCTATACTATTTATGGAACTTTGGGCCATTCGTGCGATAAGCAGTTGTCTATAATTGAAATTACTTTACTTTAATGAAGTCATAAATTTAATTTTAAGTAAACGTCTCAACGCCCTGCTGCGCTGGCCACCTGAAGTATAGCACCTAATGATTTGCCATTGGAGACATAAAGACAAGCACTGCAAAATATAACTCCAATTTTGCGCTAGTCAAATGTCTGTATCCGTTTTCGGAATATTGAATTAAAGATGGAATTTTACACATTACTATTTGGTACATTAGCAGCTGCGCATGACCCAATTCAATGAAACTCTTAAAATGTCTGGGCAATTTCCAAAATATTATATTTGTGTACTCGTACACTATCACGTTGAGTGTGAACTAAATATTTACTCAAATGTCTACTCTTGGGACAATTCGATTTAAATCAATACTTCTTGCCCATTCACTACAATGACAAATATTAGATCATTTACTCGTAAAAGTCACACTAAAGCGAAAGCACTCGTCGCATTTAACAACCTGGCACTGGCTATAGTTGCCAAGCGTGCGGAAAAGTGGGTCATGAATACAAATAAAAATAAACTCAGAGCGGGACAGGAGCAAACTTGAGACAAGCGCAAATAAAATATATATAACAATAATCAAGGAAGAACAAAAATTACAATTAAAATCACAGCGAGATGAAGAAAAAAAGGACTATGACATCGGCCATTGAGGCTCAGCGCAAGAACAATGCAGAGATTACAACATTATAAATACTTCGCGCATGTGCCTGTACTTACTGTGCGTCATCTTCGATAAACATTTTCCAATTGTTTCGATTGTCGACCAAAAGCCAAACCAAGCCTTAAAAAAACCAACTGTTTCTGCTGATACGGACGAATTCGCCTCAACTGTCGATCTGGTGGAAGAATGAAGCCGGAATTTTTGCTTGGCCTAAACTAATGCTAAATGCTTTCAGTTTTTGCGTTGTGTTGGCAGTTCAGGTGACGGTAATGATGGCGATGGCGATTACGGTGGCGGCAGTGATAATGATAGTGAACGATGTGTTTGATGGCCTCCCCAATAGAACAGGTGTCTTCGACTCGATGATGATTCTCTGATGTTTGCAATCTGCAACGACAAAGAGGAAAGACAACGAAATAATAAGCATGTGCATGTGTGTGAATTGTGTGATGACAACTGCCAATCATTGGCACGTTTCTACGATTGAATGAATCGCACAATATGAATGTATGTATAAGCGTGTGTGAACGAGTGCAGTCGACAAAAGGAAGCTATGCAATTTTAATGAACAGAAAAAGATTAACAATTTAACAACCAAAATAAATTAAAAAAATGTTCAATATTAGGCAAATATAACATAACAACAAGGATAACAATCAAATTTCTATGATGGCACCAAAAACAATAATGAATACAGAATTGTAAGGCTGCAAAGAGCCATCACTAGGGTGGATCAGGAGATTTCGCATTCTCTGCTTGGCACTGCTGGTACGTCGTATAGCGTTAAGGAATTTGCGCCGCGACTTATTTGTCATATCTCCCTGCAGGTCTAATTACGCCTTGAATGCCCCTTTGGTGAGAGCGCTTTCCGAATTTAACAAGATCTGTGGTTCTCTTAACCTCGATCTTTCGATCTCCAAACAAGAATTAAAATCACGTCTGAATTGCTTTTATAAATAATGTCATTCTTATTGTTATTCTATTCTTAAGTTCTATTCCTATTGTTATTCTATTTTTAAGTTCTTATATTGTTGTTTGCCTAGTCTGTAAGTTCATTTACTGTAGACTTGAAATAAATGAAATTAAATTAAATGAAAATGCAGTGAAGAAAAAACTGCATTATTTAAAGCTTAAAAACAGTGTTACATGCATTTATGTACGTAATACCATCTACCTATTTACATCTATTTAATATTTTGATTTATTTCATTTCAGTCTTATGCAGTATACTTTCCACTTTCACTTTTATCACACAACTGGACCCCGGAAAGGATTGATTAAAAATGCCAGTTGTATCTATCGTTGCAAATGTCCACGAAAATACAAATATTCATATACAGTTGCGGTCAAAATAATAGTAGTACGCATACAACGAAAAGAAAATTAAGAAAAAATAATCTGCTTTTCTTTACAAATATTTTCTTTGTATTTTTTTTAACAAGTTATATGTGTTAACAATGCAATCATAAAAGAAAATTTAAGAATTAAACTCAGTTTGATTTGATTTAAATTAAATGCGCCAAAAGCTCCAAAATATGGACGGTCAAAAAAATAGTAGTTCGCTTTACTTTCATAAAAATGAAGCAAAAATTGTGTTACATTTTAAAAGATTTAGTGGTTAAACAGTAACAGCGTAATTTTTCTTCAAATTAATATTTAGTTACGTAACTGTTCGCTATTACTGCAGCACAGAGCCGATGCATTGAATTAACCAAATTTTCATATCTTTCTCTAGGTATTATATATTCCTGGTTCTCAAAGTTGATTATTATTAGTTAGATTATAGTGAGCAACTGCTCTCTTCACGTCGAACCACAAATTTTTAATTGTATTGAAGTCTGGTGATTGTGCGAGCCATTCCATAACCCTAATACTGCTCTTGCGAAGCCCCTTTCGTGCGAACTTGCTTGTATGCTTTAGGTTATAATCCTGTTGAAAGACCCAAAGCAGTGCCGTTTTTTGACGGACATACGGTAGCACGATTTCCTGCAAGATTCGTACACATACACATCGATCTATCGTTTTCTTGATCAAATAAATAGCGCCACCTCCATAAAACGTAAAACATGCATATATTTATTGAGCATGTTTTACGTTTTATGGAGGTGGCGCTATTTATTTGATCAAGAAAACGATGGATCGATGTGTATGTGTACGAATCTTGCAGGAAATCGTGCTACCGTATGTCCGTGAAAAAACGGCACTGCTTTGGGTCTTTCAACAGTATTATAACCTAAAGCATACAAGCAAGTTCGCACGAAAGGGGCTTCGCAAGAGCAGTATTAGTGTTATGGAATGGCTCGCACAATCACCAGACTTCAATACAATTAAAAATTTGTGGTTCGACGTGAAGAGAGCAGTTGCTCACTATAATCTAACTAATAATAATCAACTTTGAGAAGCAGGAATATATAATACCTAGAAAAAGATATGAAAATTTGGTTAATTCAATGCATCGGCTCTGTGCTGCAGTAATAGCGAACAACAGTTACGCAACTAAATATTAATTTGAAGAAAAATTACGCTGTTACTGTTTAACCACTAAATCTTTTAAAATGTAACACAATTTTTGCTTCATTTTTATGAAAGTAAAGCGAACTACTATTTTTTTGACCGTCCATATTTTGGAGCTTTTGGCGCATTTAATTTAAATCAAATCAAACTGAGTTTAATTCTTAAATTTTCTTTTATGATTGCATTGTTATCACATATAACTTGTTAAAAAAAATACAAAGAAAATATTTGTAAAGAAAAGCAGATTATTTTTTCTTAATTTTCTTTTCGTTGTATGCTTACTACTATTATTTTGACCGCAGCTGTATGAACATATAGTACATAAATTAAAACAAAATTTATGAAAAAATTAAGAACTTTTGACAAAAATACAAACTGCGTATATGTAGACAAAAAAAATCGTTCGTGACATACCAGAAAAAACAAACAATATCTGCTTGAAATTTTACGCCGAATTATTCTAAAATAGCTTTCGGACTTTGACAAGAGAATTTAAAATTTCACTATTTCATTTCGTGGATATTGGACATGATTCTCAAATAATTAGCACCTTACATATGTACATACATGCATCATACATATACATACATCATTATCCTTGCATTGGGGTACTTAATTGTGTGTAAGAAGTTGTGATGATGCAAGCCAGATCGGAACTCGACTGATTGCCCACACGATTATATTTTGCACTTAAATCGGACTTTGTGCTCTTCATTTTCAACTTTTGGAAGCAATCCAACATCCGCGCGCTCTCTGGCTCTCTTCTCGCTTCATCCAATAGTGACCACGAGCACACAAGTCAGAATTGGCTCAAGTCATTTCGCAGCGTTCAATGTCAATCACTTGCACGCACAGTGCTTCAATGACAGGGCGGTCCAAAGTCCGAAACATTGCCACTAAGATATCGGCTCACGGCACGCCAGCTAGATATCAATTTCACTCCGTCCGCTCAATTTCCTTCTTGTGAATTAGCGCACACCAACATTCAGAGGCACAGTCACTCATACCCATATCTTGTAGCAATGATGAAGTTATGGGTATCACTCCAGTCCCCACACGCAAAAGGCGTTTCGGCTGCAAAGTTCAGTACTTCTCATATCGCACTTCTCATATCGGTTGCACGTACCTTAAATATGAATCTAGTTGTTGTAATTTCCATGACCACGACACACAGAACATAAAGTGGTAGCTACTAAAGATAACAGGTCAAAGAAAGCCAAAGTCCAGTCTTATTCATTGCACAACATGGAATAATGTCAGCGGGAATATCCGCTTACTCGTCCGTCTAGCAACACTACAGCGCACGCAAAAAGTTCGTCATACCTATGATTAATTGATTAAAGGAACAGCCGTCTAAGGGCCAAAGATGTAAGCTGATTCCCGCAAGTAACAACTAACAGCGTTACTGATTTGTTTAAACCCTTTTTTGTACGTATTCAAAGTTAAAAATCTATTTAATAATATTATTATATTATATACTAGCTGACCCGGCGAACTTCGTCCCGCACGACATTTGTTGTTTTTTTATAATGAAATAGGCGAGATGGCGAATCCATGGCGATGTGGCAAATGGCAAATTGACGAAGAAAACCAACTAAAGGAAGAGGAGGGAGCTACTGATTAACGCAATCGAGGCCCGTAAATAAGCAATGGTGCTGCTAAGTTTCAATAAAGAAATGGATAGCGCTTGAACAATATTTAAGTTATATTGGCAGGGCCACGGCCCCTTATTCAATATCCGCACAATGCCCTCTGTCGAAAGAGAAAATGGTAGGTTCGTACTAAGTGTCATTGCTGTGCGACCTATAGTTCAGCGGAATATTTGGATCACAAAAAATGTGCCACGCCTCTTGTCCAACGCCCACCAAATCTTACCAGTAGAATAACTCATCTATGGGACGACGGGGTACTAAATTTCAGTGTTGTACGACTAACAATTTCAAAGATATTCTATATTAATGATTTGGCTTGTATGGGCGGTACCACGCCCCCTTGTTCAATGCCCGCACCATTCCCTTTGTCGAAAGATATGAATAAATGGTAGGTTCGTACTTAATATCATTGCTGTGCGACTTATAGTTCAGCGAAATATTTGGGTCACAACAAATGTGCCACGCCCCTTGTCCAGCGCCCATCAAATCTTCCCAGTAGAATGACTCATCTATGGGTCGACGCTATACTAAATTTCAATGCTGTGCACCTTACAATTTGAAAGATATTCGATATTAAAGATTTGGCTTGTATGGGCGGTGCCACACCCCCTTGTTCAATACCCGCACCATTTCCTTTGTCGAAAGATATAAATAAATGGTAGGTTCGTACTTAGTTTCATTGCTGTGCGACTTATAGTTCAGCGAAATATTTGGGTCACAACAAATGTGCCACGCCCCTTGTCCAACGCCTATCAAAATTTAACAGTAGAATGACACTTCTATGGGAGGATGTCAAACCAAATTTCAATGCTATGCGACTTACAATTCCAAAGCTATTCCATATAAAAGATTTGAGTTGTATGGGCGGAGCCACGCCCTCTTGTTAAATACCCGCCCCATTCCCTCTGTGCGACTTACAGTTCTGCTGAAATGTTGGGTCATAAAATATGTGCCACGCCCCTTGTTCAACGCCCATCAAAATTTAACAGTAGAATGACACATCTATGAAACGACGGTGCACCAAATTTCAATGCTGTGCAACTTACAATGCCGAAGCTATTCCATTTAAAAGATTTGAGTTGTATGGGCGGTGCCACACCCCTTTGTTCAATACCCATCCCATTCCCTCTATTGAAGGATATGATCAAATAGAAAGTTTGTACCAAATTTAATTGATGTGTGACTTATGGTTCCAAAGTTATTGTCTAAAAATGTATTCTTGTGGTGCCACGCCCCGTTTTCCCGACTGCCGAAGGAAGTATCCAAGTTGGTCCAGTCGTTTTCAAGTTATAAGGATACATAGGGACTTTGCGACTTTGCTTTATATATGTAGTGATTATTTTCATGGGGAAAAAAGTAGTTATTACGATTGGCAATGGGTTAACGACCATTTCTATTCGTAAACTTCCAGAACAAGCAGCACAATTTAATAAACTTAGACCCAAATTCAGGACATTTATTAGATCTATTAAACACATAGTGAATTGCCATGCTATTAAAAGACCATAGGGACCATGGGACCAAAGACCCATTCAATCCAAATTTCTTTGCAAAACTTTAATTGGTTTTGGTTCCCTATGTTAAAAATGTAACAGAAGGTAGTTTTTAGGGGAAAACACAATACTTGCTCAAGAAAAAAATAAAGTCAAGAAGTAGAAACCTAGAGGACTGCCAGGAATGGAAGAAATGAAAAAGCTTAGGTACATTTTTTATATGCATTTTTTGTAATTCTCAAAGCGCATATTTACAGTTACACACCAAGAAGCTTGAAAAATAGTTAGGTATATAAATTGTTGACTATATTTAATTGCTTTTTTTTTAATTTTCTCAATAAAGTGAGTTGAATAATAGACTTGCCTAGACTTAATATGGAACTATTGTTATTGCCATTAGACCGATGTCCGTGTCCGATTTGAATATATGTTTATAGCGGTAACTTCTAGACGTAAAACTTCGATTAACCCATTGGAGACCGATTGCACACCGTGGGTGCAATGGATTTCCGAGGCTGTGTGCAATAACAGTAATGTGCAATTATCAGTTATTCTGAGTAAACTATCGTCGAAATAAGATTTTTCTGGAACTAATGAAATCTGTAAAGTACAGGAAAACAAAATTTGGCATTGGTTTTACTTTGTACCAAAAAATCTAAAAATTATCTGAAGCCTTTCTTACATGTAAAATACTATGAATACAGATGCTCGCTCCTGGGGACCGTGTTCGAAAAAAAATCGTCGTCTCAAATGGGTTAAGAAACAATTTTCAAATATTTGAAAAGAACATAACTCCCAAAAATTGGTTAGCAATTTGTCATTATCGGTCATTTCTAGTGTCCGACCGAATATTCGGTTTCGGCCCAAATAAGTGGTTTCGGTTTCAGTTTCGGCCAAAAAATGGCCGAAACCGAAACTTTCTCGAATATTTTTTAGATTTGATTGTGTAGCAAGTGAACAGCTACTTAGTTAGTGCAGCCGAGCAGATATATAGGGAAAGGATGATGCACCAATGTAAATAAACTTCTTTTTTAGAATATAATAATAAATTATTTCATTTTGAATATTAGTGAGTAAGGTACGAAAGGGTGATTTTTTTGTGTTTATGTTTTTAAAAAATGAATTAATTTTTTTTATTAATAAATATTTATTTATGTTATGTTTGTTTGTTCTTTATTTACTTAAAGAAAAATTGGTTTGTTAAAAAATGGCGATTTTGATGCTTGATGTGGTGATTTTTATTACTACTAGAAAGCAGGGACCGGAAATAACAGTTATTTATGAAAACTATATTTGAAAAGTTTACTATGAAGGAAAAGTCACACAAATAAATTAAATATACCAACAGATTTCTTTTCGTGTCAAGAATCATATTTGGCAATAAACTTTTATTATGCAATTTTTACGGAAATATAAAAAAATAAGAATTTTTTTTTTTTAATATTTTAAAAATCCTTTAATAACAATTATTTTTGATTTTTTTCTTATTAGTCCATAAGTAACAGTTTTCTTTCGATTTTTATTTTAGTTGACCTATGATAACAGTTATTGGTGACTTTTATTTAAAAAAGTCATAATAAAAATTATTCAGTGACTTTTATTCATAAAAGTCATCAATAAAAATCATTCGGTGACTTTTATTTTTTAAGTCATCATTAAAAATCATTCAATGACTTTTATTTATAAAAGTCATCAATAAAAATCATTCAATGACTTTTATTATAAAAGTCATCAATAAAAATCACTCAATGACTTTTATTTATAAAAGTCATCAATAAAAATCATTCAATGACTTTTATTTATAAAAGTCATCAATAAAAATCATTCAATGACTTTTATTTTTTAAGTCGCAACATAAAAGTCATTAATTGCACTACTGGAATATCTAAATTTGTCGGGTATTGAATTTGAACTTCCTGAAAATATTCTAGATCAAAACTTATTTTACACGTATTTTATAATTATTCGAAAATCAAAATTTAACTGGCCCAACGATGGGTTAAGATTTCGTATGTGGAAACATGATTTAAAAGATGGCTTGACATCAAAATTGGTGAAAGCACTTCAAATGAGATACAAATGATGTTTTTTTAAGCCCTTCTCGTGGGCCCTTCTCGTAATATATATGTGGTTTGTTCTATTGTTTTTGTTCAGCCGATCAAGTATATATATACATTTTGATATTTAATGAATCCAGTACTGCGATTAATGAAAATGACTTTTATGTTGCGACTTAAAAAATAAAAGTCATTGAATGATTTTTATCAATGAATTTTATAAATAAAAGTCATTGAATGATTTATATTGATGACTTTTATAAAAAAAAGTCATTGAGTGATTTTTATTGATGACTTTTATAATAAAAGTCATTGAATGATTTTTATTCATGACTTTTATAAATAAAAGTCATTTAATGACTTTTATTGATGACTTAAAAAATAAAAGTCATTGAATGATTTTTATTGATGACTTTTATAAATAAAAGTCATCTAATGACTTTTATTGATGACTTTTATAAATAAAAGTCATTGAATGATTTTTATTGATGACCTAAAAAATAAAAGTCATCGAATGATTTTTATTGATGACTTTTATAAATAAAAGTCATTGAATGATTTTTAATGATGACTTAAAAAATAAAAGTCACCGAATGATTTTTATTGATGACTTTTATAAATAAAAGTCACTGAATAATTTTTATTATGACTTTTTTAAATAAAAGTCACCAATAACTGTTATCATAGGTCAACTAAAATAAAAATCGAAAGAAAACTGTTACTTATGGACTAATAAGAAAAAAATCAAAAATAATTGTTATTAAAGGATTTTTAAAATATAAATACTAAATAACTGTTATTTGTTGAGTCATAAAAAAAAAATCAAAAAATAACTGTTAAACATTGATTTTTATAATAAAACTTATAACTGTTACGGTCCCTGCTAGAAAGTTTCGGTTTCGACCGAATATTAAAAAAAAAAACCGAAACTCGGTTTCGGCCCAATAAAGTGGTTTCGGTCAGACACTAGTCATTTCAAATACGTAAATTGCTGGAAAGTTTTTAGACTCGCCGAACGAGCACCGCAATGGATGACTCCGCAGAAAAATACATTTGCAGGTAATATACACAGTAATTATGAAAAATTAAAGGTCGAGACGACAAACCCTTCAATAAACCACACATAACCACACATATGTAAACCCTTCTAAAATACATTACTAATTAAAGCATTTTCTCGCCAAAAAGAATAAAACGACAAACAAGTTGAACATCAATCCCATCCCCATAAACAAAAATTCAAAAGCCAGCCAGAAGTGTAGGGAACGCAAACAACAATCGATTGTTTTGGTGAGCTGTAAACTGGTTTTTAAAAATAATTTTCACAGTAAAATAACCAATGGCCTGCAGCAGAGCGCACAGTAACCACAAATTCTCATGCGCTCACTTTAAAATGCGCATTAAATCGTAATTTAGAACACTATGAGACGCTCTAATGGGACTCTCCAAGGGGCTGTCGTGTAAAAGCAGCAAGTAACCGCTTTGAGTGTACAATTGACTTGGACGCAGCGGCTATAATTTGCGCTAATGGTGGTGACGCTGGTGCAGGAACTGGTGGCGGCAATGAAATCTGAAACAATTTAAATTTTGCGAAATGTACTTTAACCCCCGAACCACAAATGTTCAATTGCCTTTATCCGGTGATTTTCTGTCGACTAGATCACCAATTACCGCCGTGCAGGCAGGCAAGGTGCGAAACCGAGTGCTCCCCACTACCGGAACCAACCAGCGGGAAAACCAACCCACTCACACTGCCGGCACTAATTGTGCGCTCTGACGAGCACAAAGTTCAAGAAGATAATGTCTCAAGCGCGCACGCCTTTGAGTGATGATTTCCAAATGTTGATTACATCAAGTAGAAGAGATTAAATAATAGTATTGTCACCCACCTGAAACATGCGAATTCTCGCATCAATTCAATTGAATTTCTTCTGTGAGTGAAACTTACATTTACCAATTTATGTTTACATCAAATATGTTAAAAATTATTGTTGCATTGCCAAAAGGCAAATATGGGTCGTAATATAGGCTGACAATTACTGACGACGTCCACTCCAATGTGCGGTTCAACAAGATTTTATTCGGCAGAAGGGTTTAATCTCTATACTTACTTTACGTGCAAAACGGTTAAGATCACTCATTGCGAGAAACTGGTAAGCCTTCGTACTATTGAATGGCTTTTACGCTTATTGTAAAAACAAATTTGTAAATTATAACCTATCGCAATTTTGATTTCAGCAATTAAATCTGTGCTTTGTACGGCAAAAGCACATTAAATAAATGCTCACCATTTACTATCAATTCTAAATCGTGTTTACTATTTTTTACAATTGTTATATTTGATTTACTTGACATCTGGAATGAGATTTGGATGAAATAATTCAAATGTAATTTAGTGTCGAGTTGAAAAAGCTTAACAAATATTACTTCACTCTGAGCGAACGCAATATGTAACGCACTGCGCAAATGTGTTTTTAATTTTAATAAGATAAACTAGCAGGGCCCGCCGCTTTGCAAGTTTTAAGTCAATGGGCCAGTAAATCAAATTCCTCTTAACCCTTTGTTGTCCCCGTCAGATTGTTATGACATAATACTTGTCTAATTATATCTCATTTGTGCTTTTATCATATTTTAAGTCAACTGTCAACGTATACTTGCATACTGCATACTTTTAACCCATAGTTGACACCGTCAAATTTCGATTTTAAAAAAATGAAAAACGTGCCTTATTATTTTTAATTTCAAGTGTTTTCACCAATTTTGAAGTCAAAAGGCCCATTAAATTTTCTTTCTCCATACAAACTTCCCATTAATTCATGTTTTTTACAGTTTCTCTATACAAACACCTTTAACACCTCGTTGACTCCGTCACATTTTGATTTTTGAAAAAATGGAAGTCAAAAGGATTTGGTGATTAATAAGCAAACGCAACATGCAAAAAATGCAACGATCACACATGAATTGAAATATTTTCCATAATAAAATTAACGAAAACAGAAATCAAGTGCAAGGTCAGCGAACAGAAATATTATAGGAAGCATCGCACGATTGCAGTAGAATTTATAGAATAGAAAAAGCGGTTGCTGCCCGCGTCAATGTGCTTCACTTTGAGTATATGAGTGATTTCGAATACTTATAAACTATATAGCTATACGTGTAGAAATGTCAGCAAACTATAATGGTGTAAACAGAATCAAAATGTCGGACGAATTTTACGCAACGAACGTACGCTGTCAAAATTAAAACACACAGCAGTGCATGTGATTGCGCACAACGACGACGACTGCGATATTTGTCCGACGACCGTTCGGCCGACGATAGAACAAATTCTAATTTTATCGCTGCGTCGTGCGAACAAATCAGCTGTCAGAGGTGAAAATCAAAAATAATAACCAAACAAAAAATTCAGTAAACATTTTGTAATTTGTGCTACTTGGAGGTTGTAAAATTGTAAGTGCTTCAAATTTCAATAAAAAATTGTGCCAAATAATCAATTTCGTCTTTCCCTTTCGTATGTTTTGGAAAAAGGACAAGATGGAGCTGCTAATTAGTTAGGAAGAAGAAAGTGTGATGGAAGAAGGAAGGGTGTTTGCCGTGTTTGCAAGAATAATTTTTGTAAACAGCTGATTCTGTTTCACTGTGCGTATTTTCACGATGACTGACGTAGCGAGGTCTTTTTTCGTTGCGTAAAATTCGTCCGACGATTTGATTCTGTTTATACCATAACACCGTGCGACAGTACTTCTGACCCATCAAAAAGATTATATATACGTGAAACTAGAAATCATTCATAGTAAGCTGGCATACTCAGTTTTTCATTTTCTAATCCAATGTCCTTTTAAAAAGTCTATAAAATGTTAAGGACTTACATATTTAAAAGACTTCTTTTTTATATTTGCGGTTGTGCCACTGATGAAGATATGGGTTTCAAATGAAATAATAAAATTGTCGCCTTTTGACTTGGTTTAGAGTTAAATTTAGTCAGATGTTTGCTGACCTTGCAAAACAACAAAATTAATAGGTCCATGTGAAGAAAGAAGAGTTTCGATCGGACATAACCCACTCAGATGTTCGTAAACCGTGGAAATAATACTGGAAGCCGTTTGATCCACCCAAAAAAAAATTAGTTTTTGTCCGAAAATATACTCGTTTCGCCAATGTAAGTTAGCTCTCGAAAACTCCAAAGGGACCTAATCTAGTTAACAATTAAATGTGGTTTTCTCTTTCATTTCTTGCGTTACAAGTGGGGACACTAATTCAGGGCTCTCTGAGCAGTTCGAAGAGAATCTGAAACACCAACTTTTTCTTTGATTCTAGAAGCAGGGGCTGCAGAATTCGCCGCCCTAAATATTGTATGCACATTCGAAACAATCTTCGAGACTTTAACTTGGGACAACTAAAAACAGCATCTAATACATACATATACAGGAATACGTTATTCTTAATAACTATTCGTGCTCCTAATGGTGCCAACTGTTTGACCGCATGTTTGACCGCGAATCACTTGAGAACGGCTAGACCGATTTGGCTGTTTTTTTTTTTGGTTGTATTCGTAGTTGTCAGAACAAGGTTTGTATGAAAGAACATTTTAGGAAAACGGGGCGTGGCACTTTCTCACCAGCCCAAATTTTCAAACGATAACTTTGGAACCATAAATGACACATCAATTACATTCACTACGAACTTACTATTTAGTCATGCCCTTCGACAGAGGGAATGGGGCGGGTATTGGACGAGGGGGCGTGGCAGGACCCATACAAGCCAAATCTTTAATATAGAATATCTTCGAAATTGTAAGGTGCACAGCATTGCAATTTAGTCGTCGTCCCATAGATGTGTCATTCTACTGGTAAGATTTGATGGGCGTTTGACAAGGGGCGTGGCACGTTTTTTGTGACCCAAATATTCCCCTGAACTATAAGTCGCACAGCAGTGAAACTTAGTACGAACCTACCATTTTCCCTTTCGACAGAGGGAATGGCGCGGGTATTGAACAAGGGGCGTGGCACCGCCCATATAACTTAAATCTGGTTCAAGCGCAGCCTATTTCTTTACTGAAACTTAGCAGCAACATTGCTGATTTGTGGGCCTCAATTGCGTTAATCAGTAGTTCTTCCTTTAGTTGGTTTTCTTCGTCAATTTGCACCGCCATAGATTCGCCATCTCGCGCATTTCATTATCAAAAAGAAAAACAAATGTTGTCAGCTTGTATTTTATACAATGTGAAAATATAATTTCCCGCTATACTATAAAAAAATGTCATAATAATTTCCAGTCATCTGTGATAAATACAAATAAATTACCATTGAATTATTGCAATAGACTGGTTGAAAACTGAACATGTAATTTGTAAGTCAACTATTGCCCGCACGCACGCGTAGTTCAGAAACGGTCAGTGGCCGTTTTAATTGCGCTCGCACTTTATCCCCATTTATTAGTTCTACGTCTAGCGGAAACGAGCCAATCAAAGTTCACAACTATGTAGCTGGCAGCAGATACAAATTATATTTTGATTGATGTTCTATGTGTTTCCCCACACTTTCGACTTTAGCATAGAACACTTCTCACATACTATCGCAACTGAGCGATAAGCAAATCGCATTGCTAAAATTACAGATTACAATGCTTGTAACTACAATTTCAATCTCGAGTAATTATGTACATATGTTCGTAACTAAATTGCAGTCTCTTTTTTCCACATAAAAATCTACACATTTGCCCAATATACAGTTGAACCTCGATTATCCGGGTTGCTCGGGACTGGGCTCATCACGGATAATCGAAAAACCCGGTTAAAAGAGGTTACATATAATCGTTTATAAATTGTATTATTTTTATTTTTGATAAGAACATGTGAGACTGCTTCTATAAAGGTACATTTGCATCAATAAATCTTATTCTATTTAAAAAAAATGCATTTATTTAAAATAAATATGTATATTTATATGTGTGTTATACGGAAAAAAACAAACACAAGTACATGTGCTTCACGGATAATAGAGGTAAATCACGGTTAATAGAGGTATAAAATCAACCACTCAGCATCCCGGTTAATAGATGTTCCCGGTTTATGGAGGCCCGGATAATCGAGGTTCAACTGTATCAGCACTCAGGTTTCTGGCGTCAACACACAACATAACACAACAAACTATGTGTTTAAAAAAATTATTATTTCAATATTCAACACATTTCTTTGGAAATTCGATGAAGTAAAATATAGTGAAGAGTATTTCAGTCGATTGTGAGTACTGAAGAGTTTAACGTGCGAGTATGGATGTAGCCAGGACTCGCACAAAACGGCTACGACACCCGCATACAATCTACAAGTACGTACCGACCAGGGATGGTAACCCGTGTCGTGAGTTGTGAAACAATCAGAACACGTAGTTCGCGGCAAAACGTGGTCGCCTAGCATTACGTTAAGCAATCTAGTGAATGTTACACGTCATACTCAAAACTCAAATACATTTAACTGTATGTATGTATGCAGTCCGGAACGGCAGTTATGACTAATTATAAATCTTTTTCTGAAAATGCCGAATGCGCCAACAATCGAATAGCACAAAACCGGGCCGCTCATTCGAAGTATTTGAGGAGAGCTTTCGTGCGTCCTTGCGTGAAAATTTCATTGCAGGTTACATCGGTTGAGAAACACTCCAAATCCGAACTGCATCACGTGCGGCCCACGTCAAGTGCATACATGTTTTGTTTACGTACAAAATCAACATTTACAGTTGAAATCTGACCAAAATCCAAATAAAGTAGCTTGACTTCAGTAACAGCCGCGTCTGTGTATGGACTTGGGCACACGACTTACAACTTTTTGTTCTTGTTCAGCGTAGAACAACAGTTAGTCACTTTATTTAATTTATTATTTAAATTATGCGGCTTGCAGCACGACTCAAAATATAAGCGTACAAGTGTAACCGAACATACTCGTATTATCTGTACCCGCTGTTTGTGTCCCCATACAAAAATCGTATGACTGTGTCAAAGTCCACGAATATGCACAAAATAACAAAATAACGAAAACAAGTCGCACAGATATACATATGTACATGCAGATGTACGTAGATATTGATGTTCATACTCGGTAGCGAAAAAAAACTAAAAGATGTAAAGTGTTTGTTCTCTCTTGTATTTAACTCAGCTGAGACAGTTGAGGTCGGTGTGTGTAGCTGCCAATAAACAACATCATCACGATCATGATCATAATAACGCTGGCAATGTGTCAGTCTTGCTTATCGCAATGCCTTCGACCGTTCAGAGCACCGCCAGTTTCCACTGAATTTTCTGCGCAAAATACATTTTTACTTCACACACCACACACTAAGGGTCCAGCGTGTTGTGTTGTGCCGATTTCGTAACGCCCAAAGGCGAATGTTCGCCACAGGGTCAAATAAGCAGAAATCGTCATTTGATTCCCTTGCCAAATGCGTAAAAGGGCCACAACCGATGCGGTACCCAACTATTCCGTCGATTTCAAATATGTTAAGTTTGATAAAATATCGGTCCAGGTTCAAACGTATCTAGGGGGGGAAAACACAAGGTCCGCCAAATTCGGTATCTACATACGATAAGCGTGATTTGCAAAATCAATTTTACAAGTTTTCAAGATATATTTCAGAAAGCTAAAAATCAATTTTAGAAAACTTAAAAAAGTAAAAAAATCACCAATCATTTTAGCATTATTTATGGAACAAGGTGCGAAATTTTTTCATTGTGAAAAACAACATTGTTAATTTTGTCTTACTTCCTGAATAAAGTCCAAAGACGTGTTCGAAAGATTGTGAACACTTGTTTCACGTGGGGTGAACTCAGCCATTACTGAGAAACGAAAATAAAACGTGCCCATTTGTCGATGTGTAATTACTGGTACGTTTCAGTTTTTGCAGAAGCCCCTTCAATGTTGGTGATGCCATTGGGTACCATTGCTGGGGATGACTGAGCCAGAGCAATTCCACTTTCCATGAGATATAGTACTCGTGCTAGAAATGACATGCCAGTAGGAATATAAACATTGTTCTCTTCTTTTCCTGCACAAGATGATTCGCTCAGCGAATTTGTTTAACGATTTTGCAATATTATAATAATTGTTGTTTTCACAAATGCAAACCTATGTAAATAAAGGAAAAATAAAATCTACATTTATTCTTAAATTGAGTTTACGTTGTCTGAAATTGAATTTATGCTTTAAGAAACTGTAACTTATAGTTGCTGAAATTGTGTTAACGGTTTCTCAAACCGATCTTAAAAAGGTGTAGAAATCAGTCAACGGCCGCATCTGAAATCACCAAACTTTCAGATATTCAAAATTTGAATATCGAATCGAAAGTACCTACACGTACAGTCAGAGTGAAAAGTTAGTATGCAGCAATTATTTATCCTTATAATCACAAATTATAAAAGCGTGACGTATTGGAATAATGTGATTTTTAGCTATGAAAGCAAATCCGAGATTTTCGGCGCAAAATGAAGTGGTAAGGTCTGGAGAACAGTTAACAGCGAACTAGAACCCGAAAACCTCACGTCAACAGTTAAGTATAGTGGAGGTTCAGTAATGGTTTGGGGGTGTATGTCGGCCACGGGTACAGGAAAACTGGTTTTCATTAAGTCAACAATGAACCACTTGCACTTTGACATTTTGAAGAACAATGTGAAAGTTAGTGCGCAGCAATTAAGCCTGATGATGCCATGGGTTTTCCAGCAAGACAATGACCCAAAGCATACAACCAGAACAGTCCGTGAATGGCTGCTATACGATGCCACAAAACAGCTAAGCTCTCCACCACAATCTCCAGACCTTAACCCCATAGAACACTTGTGTTACATATAGATATGATCGAAAGGTACGAAAACGTACCATTTCTTCAAAGAAAGCTCTAATGTCAGCTCTGATTGAAGAATGGACGGAGATCTCCCCCAGAACTTACTAAAAATTTGGTGACTGCGATGCCCAGAAGACTGCAAGCTGTTCTCGACGCGATAGGAGGCCCAAAAAAGTATTAGTTCACCCTTTTTACCACGAATGTAAGTCGATGAAAGACTTTTACGTGCTGCTGTATACAAACTTTTGACTCAATTTTTCAGTGCTGTTTCTGTTTAATGGCAAATGTAACAACAACTAATAAAAACAATCATAATAAGCCTTTCTATGGCACATAAACCATTTGTAAACTCCTTCGATATACTTATGTATGTAAGAAATTTGTAATTACAAGGATAAATATTTGCTGCATACTAACTTTTGACTCTTACTGTGCATATATGTAGAAAGCGGCAATTGTCTTTTTCCCCCCGAAACGTTTCTTCAGTCTGGCACTGGTGCTGAATAAACTGTATTGCTTGTGGAGATAAAAGTGACGTACCAAACCTTACTTTACAGTTCCTTCTTTCGACATGATTGAGAACAATGCCATCAAAATTAAGGACCTAGGGTCTTTTTAAAAAGAAAGTAAAAATAATTGTTGCTCTCTATAAAGCATAGAGGTCGCCGTAGCCCAAAGAGGCAAAGTTAAACATCTGATGAGAAATTGCGATAAAATAGTCGATATTGCATTGAAAAAATTCAATGATTCATTTAGAAAAAAATTGGGCGCATCCATTCGCATAGTCTTACCTTACCTTCCATCCCAGAGTGAATACTTACTACTCTTAACGCTCCACCTGACAGACAATCAACAGCACTTAGCCATCGCATTAGAAAAACAGGGTTCAAGGAGGACAAAGGTCATGAGTAGGGATCGGAATTATATGCACGTGCACATTTTTTTTGGAGCTTCGGATTTAAACGGGACCAAGACAGAAACTATTTTTATTGAAAAATATTAAGAATGAGCTAAAATATGCACTGCATATTTTGCATATATTTTGCATATTTTTGCACATTTTGCAACTTGTTTTTCATTTATAGCCGTATTTGGCTATAGTTATAAACCTGCTAATATAGACTTATGCTCTTCTATGCAAACGAACAGGAGTGAGGCTGGTGTGCTCCTGTGTGTAAAGGGTGGGGAGGGGGGTCACTTTGGACAAGCCCAGACTTTTGTTATTCCGAGAATGATGTTGTTACGTTCATTATTGAGGGAGTTGTAGTTTGGCTCACTAAGCTCTTTTCTGGGGCATTGCTGAGTAGAGCATACAAGAATAAGGAAGTTTTATTATTTGAGTTAAGGTTTTGTTTTGTTTCATGAAATACTTCCAATTACCCCCGGAAGAATTTCATACTTCCATTGAAAAAATTTGTATTCCCCAACTAGCGGGGCCACGCGGCTTCGCACTCAAGTCACTCAAGTTTAAAGTCAATGGGGTCAATAAATCAAGTTTCTCTTAATCCTTCGTTGACCCAGTCTGATTCTTATGAATAAAAATGAATCGTGGTTCGTTCGGCTACTTAAAACTTGAAAACGACTGGACCAACTTGGATACTTCCTTCGGCGGGTTTGTTTTAAATTGTTAGGAAAAAAGAAAAGTCGGGGAAACGGGACGTGGCACCACAAGAATACATTTTTAGACAATAACTTTGGAACCATAAGTCAGACATCAATGAAATTTGGTACAAACTTACTATTTAATCATGTCCTTCAATAGAGGGAATGGGATGGGTATTGAACAAAGGGGTGTGGCACCGCCCATACAACTCAAATCTTTTAAATGGAATAGCTTCCGAATTGTTAGTCGCAAAGCATTGAAATTTGGTGTACCGTCGTTTCATAGATATGTCATTCTACTGTTAAAATTTGATGGGCGTGGAACAAGGGCGTGGCACTTTTTTATGACCCAACATTTCAGCAGAACTGTAAGTCGCACTTCAATGAAACTTGGTACGAACCTACCATTTAGTCATATCTTTCGCCAGAGGGAATGGGGCGGGTATTTAACAAAAGGGCGTTGCTCCGCCCATACAACTCATATCTTTTATATGGAATAGCTTCGGAATTGTAAGCCGCACAGCATTGAAATTTGGTACGAAATCGTCCCATAGAAGTGTCATTCTATTGTTAAATGATGGGGTTGGACAAGGGGCGTGGAACATTTGTTTGACCCAAACTATCCGCATAATTTTCGAACTGTTCGTCACACATCAATGAAACTTAGTACGAATTTACCATTTAGTCATATCTTTCCACAGAGGGAATGGGCGGGTATTTAACAAGAGTGCGTGGCTCCGCCCATACAACTTAAATCTTTTATATGGAATAGATTCGGAGTTGTAAGCCGCACAGCATTGAAATTTGGTGTACCGTCGTTTCATAGATGTGTCATTCTACTGATGAGATTTGATCGGCGTTGGTCAAGGGGCGTGGCACATTTTTTAAGATCCAACAGTAATGCAGTACACACACACACACACATCAGTGAAACTCGGTACGAACTTTCCACTTAGTAGCACAATTCGACTAGAAGAAATTTGTGAGCATTGGACAAGGAGGCGTGGTACCGCCTCCATTTTTATATACATAGATTGTTTGTCCTGACTGACTGACTGATTGATTGATTGATTCATCATCGCTCAGCCCAAACCGCTGAAGCTACAATTATGAAATTTTAACTGTAGGTACATCTTGAAAAATGAGCCTCCGCTAAGAAGGGATTTTTTTTTAAATTCGGGGTGTGAAGGGGCAAAACATGTGTTAAGGTGTTGTATGAAGAAAAGTGATTTAAGAGACATATTGATTTCGAACTTCCTGAAAATACTCTAACTCAAAAATAATTCGACACGTATTTTTTCGAAAATCAGAATTTATCTGGACCAACAATGGGTTAAGATTTCTTAACGGTAGACTCGAAAAAAAACATGAACCGATAGGCCTATTAACTTCAAAAATTGTAAAAATTCTTGAAATAAAAAAAATTGGACACGCGTTTCTCATTATTTTCAAAATCGAAATCTAATTGGATCAACGACGGGTTAAAAGTATGTATGGAGAAACAAATGATTTTGAGCGATTTGACTTCAAACTTGGCGAAAGTACTTCAAATGTAAAATAACTCGATACGTGTTTTTGATTTTTTCCGAATATTAAAATCGGACGGGGTCAACGACCGGTTAAAAGTTTGTATGGCGAAACTATAAAAAACATGAATTAATGGGGCCACTGACTTCATATTTTGTGAAAGTACTCTTAGTGAAAAATAATTTGACACGTTTTTAATTTTTTTGAAAATCAAAATCTAACGGGGTCAACGATGGGTTAAGAGCTTGTATTAAAAACACGTATCGCTTTATTTATCATTTGGTGCACTTTAACCAAGTTTGAAGTCAAAAACCCCATTAAAGCATGTTTCTCCATACAAACTTTTAACCCATCGTTGACCCCGTCAGATTTCGATTTTCAAAAAGTGAAGAACACGTGTCGAATTGTTTCTTACTTAGAGTACTTTCACCACGTTTGAACTCAATAGGCCCATTAATTCATGCTTTTTTCATAGTTTATTCATACAAACTTTTAACCTTTAGTTTACGCTGTTTGATTTCGATTTTCAGAAAAATGAAAACTCGTGTTTAATTATTTCGTATTTGAAACACTTTTACCAAGTTTGAAGTCAAGCTGGCAATCTTGTTTCTCCATAAAAACCTGGCTGAAAGCTTGAAGAAATCTGGTGTGCATATTTTTTGCATATATGTATTTTGGATATTTCGGGCATATTTTGTGTGCATATAAATCCGATACCTAGTCATGAGGCATCAAACAATTTAATTTTTTTATAAATAGTTTATAAAACTACTCACAAATATACTCCGAAGATTTCAAGTCAAAATCCTAAAATCCTGGGAATGTATGTTACAATTATTCGGTTGATTATAACGAGCATACAGGTGGATATCTATGAACTGTAGTGCCAGTTATTGAAAGTGGTAAATTGTTGATAGTTGTAGCAGCTCATAGCAACCAAGTCTTTCATTTTGTTTTTTCTTGTTTTGATCTTTATCTTTCATGTTTTAGTTCAAAATTTTGCAAAAACGAAAACAATGACAAAAGCGGCAGCGACTACGAAGCTCAACCAAAGTTAAGATGCGCAACAACACATATTACGGTGAAGCCAACGAACAGACGACCGAAAATCACGAGGCCGCATCGAGTGCAGCCAAAAGAGAAAACTTTAAAAAGTAGAAATTTGTTATTTGCACGCTACGCAGCACGCAACGTCAACACCGAACGCCGATTGAGACGGACCAGTTCATGGACGGCGGCGGGCGCCCGGCACTCTGGGCCGCATCGCAGCTATTACCAATGGCAACAACAATGCCAACGCATGTATACGTATGGCCATGCTGTGGTGTTCGTCGCGCCGCTGGTCTATTTTCATACATTGGCAGAAAGGAAAGACAAAAATACAGCAAGGCAAAAGAGGTGTAAATATCCACATTTACACACACATATACCATATATATATATATATATTATACACGCCGAAAATCGTATGAGATTGAGGGGAAACGTACCACGTACCTCGCCTCAGTTCCTTACACGTCTCTGTTCCAGTTTCCCATCGGGGGCGAATTGAGAAATGAGAGGAGAAACACGGCGGCGCAGAGAGAGCAGCGAAGAGCAGAGCGCGTACTCACCGCTGCACAATTGAGCCAAATGCATTTGTGGCAACACCGACTGATTACCGGCAAATACCGGCAAGAAATCACCAACACACAAGTCAGCCGCAGCGTTAGTTGTTTTCGTACAGGAAAAGTGTGCGCAATGCGAGCAAATCAGATGAAGCCAACTGGAAACGAAGCCACCTCATTTCAAATTTAGCGCATTAGAAAATATTTGGAATGAATGTTCAAATCCTTATTTCAATGTTGTAAAGTGATATGGACGAATCGAGACCAAAATGGATAGTTTACTCTTCGGCATCAAATGAAATATAATTGTACGGAGCCTTTACATCACTTGTATTAAGTTAGTAGGAGACTTCAACGAAAAAGACCTGCTGCTGACTTACTTTAAGATAATTACTAATTATTAAATATGTACGTATTTTCAATAATTCATTGTAATTTCCCCTTCGTGCTCGTTAGTCAATACCGTGGCTAGTAGTTAAAAACAAATAATAATAATAATAAACTACTAAAATATTTCTTTGAACAGAAATGTGGGCAGATACACTGCAGAGCATAACTATAGACGCACCCAAATTTTTCCATTTCTGAGGAATTAAAAATTTTTGAGAAAAATCTAATGATGCAGGGTTAAAGAGCTTTAAAAGTTATTTACTTTCGGTTCTTGTGCAAATTAAAAAAAAAATTTTGTTGAACACTGCGATTAAAAATGCAGTTTTTGGGTGGTGCATAACTATAGACGCACCTTAAAAATGTGCGTTATTTAGTCTGTTGATCGATGTAATGGTACTTTTTTGACGTCTTTTGATTGATTTCCATATTATTTCAAAATTCCGCTTGGTTCGTACTTGTCGGAAATCGAAAAAGGCAAAATTTTAGCTTTTCGCGAGGACTTCGCGAAATCGGTCGAAAATTGAAGCGATCGGACAAAGTAGTGCGATCGTTTTTAAAAGATACAACCAATTATGGCACAAATAAAACAGGAGGAAGAAAACCAAAGCTTTTTGAACGGGATAAACATTTTGTAATTGCTGCCGCTAGTAACTCTATGAGGAAAACTGAGCAAATTAGAAAAGATTGTGGAGTTAATGTGCCTCTTGGACAGTGAACAGAGCCATTATCTTGTTGAAAAATTAGTCCACTTCGCCGATATCGGTTATAAAATCGTAGCAGGTTCGTTTGCAAGAGTGTAGTGTACTCTGCCGAATTCATTCGCGTACTAGGAAAAGCGAGCTCCAACATACCGTTCCCACAAAATGCTCCCCACACCATTAAGGAACCCCCACCGAAGTTTCTTTTGGAAAAATATCGCGGTTCTTTGCATAAATCCCTCCAGTAAGAGTTAAATCCATCTGGACCGTCAAGGTTAAACTTCTTTTCATCGAAGAGTATTATCTGCAAGAAAAATGCATGCTTCAGAAAATTAAGGAAGCATAATTGGGGATTCCGTACTCATATTGTTTTGACCGAATTGCAATCGGGAGTCCTTATGGCGTACCAATAATCGGGGCATATTTTTCAATTTCTGCCGGGAAATGTTCGGGGACTCCTTTAACACCCTGTTCACTGTCCAATGAGGCGTATTAACTCCACAATCTTTTCCAATTTGCTTAGTTGTTCTCATAGAGTTACTAGCGGCAGCAATTACAAGACGTTTATCCCGTTCAAAAAGCTTTGGTTTTCTTCCTCCTTTTTTATTTGTGCCATAATTGGTTGTATCTTTTAAAAACGATCGCACTACTTTGTCCGATCGCTTCAATTTTCGACCGATTTCGCGAAGTCCTCGCGAAAAGCTAAAATTTTGCCTTTTTCGATTTCCGACAAGTACGAACCAAGCGGAATTTTGAAATAATATGGAAATCAATCAAAAGACGTCAAAAAAGTACCATTACATCGATCAACAGACTAAATAACGCACATTTTTAAGGTGCGTCTATAGTTATGCACCAGCCAAAAACTGCATTTTTAATCGCAGTGTTCAACAAAATTTTTTTTTTTTTTTGCACAAGAACCGAAAGTAAATAACTTTTAAAGCTCTTTAACCCTGCATCATTAGATTTTTCTCAAAAATTTTTAATTCCTCAGAAACGGAAAAATTTGGGTGCGTCTATAGTTATGCTCTGCAGTGTATTGCACACACCACCTGTACACAATATTAAAGTCTGGCATTAAGTTCTTTGAGGCACAAACTGTATTTAGAAGTTGCATATTTACTTGGTGTTTATTATTACATACTATAATGCTCTTTTTCAGACATTGTCACTAAAAACTACTCTTTTCACACATCTCTTAACCCTCAACAATTGAGAGGTCCAATTTGGCTGAATATTCTCACCAGTCAGTTTGTGTCCACCAGTTTTGAGTGTGTTTGTGCAAATGGTATTCATCTTTGCAGCACCAATGAATGAAACTGCAAAACTTTTATGTTCTGAAGGTCAATTTTATTTACCGCCATTTGTGTGGACCGTATACGAGCACATCGGATTAATGAAAACTAAAGTTAAATATTAAACTTTGTGAACAAATGTTTAAAATTTATTATAAATTACTAATTTCTTTACTTGCCCACACCAACAATTTTTCTCATATTTCGGTCTGTCGTATAACTTTTCCCCGTGCCTCCGCTCCGCGCACACTTATCTCAGTTTGTATCACAAACTTTTCTTCAAAATTATCCTCTGAATTTCGTGCACAAACATTTGTTTTGTTTCCACCTTGCATGGCAATCCACTTAGATACATATGTGTCTTTGGCCAACTGTTCACTGGGCCCATATCATCACCTAAGCACTCCCAACACTCAGCCGTAAACGATACAATTTAGGGCACGGATTTACTAAGTACAACGTTGTACATGTACACACCTTCGTCTGCCACAGCTTGGGCGCAATCAATAAGCGAAAACAATGAATGCAATTTGAATCAATATCAAAGTTTGGTTTAATTGAAACAAACAATGAATCCTACATCACTGCAACGTCACAGAGTACGCAAAGCAATGAATTTGCAAACACACTAGTAAATGCTAATCGAGTGGGCAAATGCAACGCAGTGCAGTGCAGTGCGGCGTTGGACTTCATTGTCCAATGCCGCACACAGTAAGCGACCTTGTCTGTTTGATTATAAAGATCGCTGGTTATCTATTTTACAGCTATTCCTTCTCTACGGCTTCTAAACACGCCGAACTTTTTATTTACACCACGCCCTGTTGCGTTCACCTTAACGTGCGCGCTTTTGGTTATTATTGCATGTGTACATACTATTTACACGTACACATACTTGTGTTCAATAACAGCCGGTTTCAAATTAGAAAGTCACATGATCTTAAAACGAAATGAAGGCAAATGAAGTTGCATAGCCCGTGGTAAAAGTGGAGGCGCGGAGAACGAGCTTTCGCAAACTTGTGTACAACCACCAGACTCGTATACAGAATGCGCAAAATATTTATGTGCGTAGCAGTAAAACTTGAGTTCACCGCTGAAGTGTTAGCCATTTTTCCCGAGTATTGCGGCCGAGAAGGTAATTGATATGAAAATTACAACTTCAAATGAAAATATTACAGTAGGAGGATTACCAACTCAACAGAACGTGTCAATTATCGATATTTGTTACTTATTGTGACAAAATTTATGTGAAAAATTCAGTCACATGCTTGACATGCTTTTGTGGATTAAGCTGCAAAACCACGTCTAATTTTTTACACCCCGCCAGTTATTTGTCGATCCAGATAACATGTCAGTATCACAGATAGTTGTAAATAATTTGAAGATAGTCAAAAATGCAAAACGATTCGAATGAAGCAGAACTCACATGAAGCACAGCTCAACTTACGTTCTGTGAAAAATGAATCCATTGGCATTAGCTACAAACACGATCGCTGGGTTGCACTCAACGTCTGCGATGCATAAACAAGCCGTTTACACTTTATTGGCGCGACAATGCAAGCTTAAAAACAAAATACACGAAATTACTGCGAAACCCTAAGCAGCTTAATTAAACTAGAAATTATTAGTAGGAAATCTGAACGACATATGGGCATATGCAAATTTCCAGCCATATGTGTACTATTCTTAAATTTTAACCAACTCTCCAACGGAAATCATATCATACTGTTGTTTATGTTCCAGGCTTTGTTTACCTCCTTCTGGCCGTATATATGTTTTGCGTATAAGTAACAGTTTTATGCTACTCAACGCAAACTTTCATTACAAATAATACTAAAATTATATTAACTTCAATATGCAAATACATTTTGACAAAGCTAAGCGCTACAGTTCCCAGGGCAAAACGCTAAGCGCGAAAGCGAACTAGAGTTTTCGAAACCAATGGGGTCACAGGGGATGTAAAGCCACTGAAGGGAGAAGCATGGTCCACACCGACAGCAGCCAAACAGTCTTACGGAGAATCTAGAGAGTTCCCGTGGTTCGCTAATTTATGTTCTGTTGCCCCCCATGCCCATGGAAGTGCCTTCAATACGTGAGCATGTGGGTGACAGCGAACAGCGATACAAAGCAACTACGCAAATGCGGAGCCCAAACGGGGAGATACCAAGCCCAAAGTCAAACGTCATTTCCACACAGCATTTCAAAAAGGAAATTATGCCAGTCAGAGAGCGGTCAGAGAGAAATATACAAAAACAAAAAGGTAATTCTCGTGGTCGCTGGTCTTCAATTACGAATCTGAATGAAATTGCAATAAATTAACCTGTGTCCACTACATAGCAGAGAACAGCTTCTACAATTTGCACAGAAACAAAATACGTGGAAAGGCTATTGCCCGACTTAGCTCGGCTCCCATATCGGATTATTTCAATGTTCACCAGCAATGTTGACAGCCGTGTTGTTGTTGCAGCGAAGTTGGCCAGCCACACATAAAAGAAATGTGTTGCATGTGTTGAAAAGAAAGGAAAATTAAAATTTTAGGCTTTTCGAGGTTATGTGGAGACGTGTGCTGCAACACAACTTAAAAATACACAATAACGTGAGCATGCAATCTCCCTACCAACCGACAATTTATTTCGAGTCTATTAACAATGGCTTCAACTGCGATTTCACTCATGCACCACTGGTCACTGCCACACACTGCATTTGTTTAAAATTTCACCGAGTCAACACACTCATCGCACCGCCAAACTTATCCGGAACAATTTTTAGATTTTGCGACCGCAGTACACACAACACTTTTCACATTCCCAAACTTTTCTTGGACAATCCTAGAAATTTCGACCGAGTCTCCGCTTTCCTGACAAGAAAAGCCAGTTGCTGCGATCCACGTTTTCCTACTTACACAATCACGCTTTCGATTCCTCACTTTTTGTCTTTTCGCTCCGTTCAACTCTACTAATGCAGTAAATTGTAAAAAACCTTTTTTCAGACAAATAAGTAAACTTATTGCGCGCCCGCTTCGGATTGCTACAACAGCGATTGTTCTTGGCCACGTTAATTTTACTTCTGACTCGGTTTGTCTGCGTCGTTCGCGCTGCAGCCTGTCATTGTCGCCGCGTTTCCCCTTCGATCAATTTAACTGCCGAGGAAAAACAGTTCGTTTCATTGCTCACTTTCTCCATCTCTCTCGCTTACTCTTTGCCAATATGTGTTTCACACAAACAGCCAACGCTGTTGCCAGCGTTTGCGAAATTAAGTGTGCGGCGAGTTTGGGAATCCACAAATCCGTAATCTGGCTATTAAATACACGCTTCTCCATACACTTCCAGCGAGTTATTTCAGCAAATCAAATTGTCTGGGTTTCCATTATTTATTTCGATTTCAAAATTTAGCATGGCTGCAAATGGGATTTTTACATTGAAATACGTGTTAAATATTGGTTGTTCTGAAAAGATCCTAAATGTAATTAGGTCATTATGCCAGTTTATGTTAAAAGCTCAAATTTTATAACAATTGAATTTTGGTACACTATTATTTGTGTCTAACAAACGATATTAGCATTTTGATCTGGCAAATCCAGTCAATCTAACAACTCTGAGAATGAGAAGGGACGTGAGGGTTGCATTCACGTGTTATGAGTAAGACAACAACGGAGTATAAACTTGTTTATTTTTTATATACACGTTCTGTCATTTATGAAGGTGGCGTGATTCTTTCAAAAGCAATGCGCATGACTGAAAATGTATGAGAAAACGAGACGGAACATACCCACACAGAGGATAAAGTTGCCACTTTTTCCGTAGATTTCATTCTTCTCCATTCATTTAAATATTTTTATTTTATTATAATCTTTAAATACATTTTTATTTTTACGACAGGGAATATAAATAAAGTTGCATTTCGTCTATAAAAGTATTTTTCAGTCTGCGGGCATTTGCCACAACATTTTTTTTCGAAATCACCAACTTTTTAGGAAAGCAAAAAAAATTGACAAAGTGCCGCAAAATATTTTTGGTAGGAATTTATAAAAATTGTTTAGCTTGATATTATGGTCAATAACTAAACAAAAATCTTTAAAGAGCAAATTCTAATAAAAAAATATAATTAAATTGTTTCATCGAAAACATTCTTATACAAAAATTATCCTAAAAAAGCCTTAACCCAAAAGAGGCGTGTTTAAGTATTACGTTTTGATTAAAAAATGCTGAAAACTTATCATATCCCGAAAAAAGAAATGTTTTTCTTATGTCCACAGACATGTTTGTTC
This sequence comes from Melieria crassipennis, assembly GCA_963668005.1. NCBI lineage: Eukaryota > Metazoa > Arthropoda > Insecta > Diptera > Ulidiidae > Melieria > Melieria crassipennis. The sequence goes on along the minus strand of OY764963.1, from coordinate 28,779,114 downwards.
TGACTGCATAATCATCGCCGAGTTCAAAAGGTTTAAACTACATATGTATAAGAAAATTAAATAGTAGATTGATTTTTATTTTTATAAACGTAATTTTTTAAAATGCAACCCTAATATTGACCCTTTTTATGTAAGATGAAATATGATTTGATACGAATTTTGATTTCGAACTATCTGAAAGTACTTCAAGTAACTAACTTTATTTTTCGTACTGTATAGAGTAGACCAGATTATGGAACGATTTCATATCGCTTCATAAATAGAAAAAACATTACAAATACTTCATCAAAATGTTTTTCTATCATTAACCGAACAACCGGCAAATTGTACTCTGGTTAATTGAAGTGCAAACAAGTTATCAATTTTCCGCAGCTCCGAATTGCACAATTTTCTAGAATATTCTTGATTAAAATTTTTTTTGCAGCTACACCAAATTTCAAACGATTTTCTGTTAACCAGGGTTAATTTGGTCGAGCATTATGTCATAAATGACAATTAGGGAAATAGGTATAAGTGAAGGAGAGTGACCGTCCAGCTAAAAAAGATTTGAAATAAGGACATAGTCCGCCCCTTTTTAACTGATTTTAAGTGTTTAAACAATTTTTGGGGCAAATGTATATTACAGGTGTAATAAGGGGTCAAAGGTAAAAATTTTGAAAAATTTAAAAGCCTATATTTTCTAAAATATGGTTCCGATTTTAGAGAGAAGAAGAAGTAAAGGTAATTTCTTTTGATGTGCATATTTTTGGAAAAATGAAAACAGCCCTAACTGAATTCATCATCCTCTCCAATTATTAGGTCATTGATTTGTTTATGTCTAAGAAGGTTTTATGCGACATTCTCTCTAATTATAAATATCTCTGAATAAATTTTGAATGATTTGATACTTATATTTGTTTTTTGCCCTGGTCTGTGAGTTTTAAGACCTGCAAAATTAAATACAACAATATTTGTGACTACAAATTACTTCAAGTCTACTTTTTAACTGCCCAACAATATTTCGTCCAAAGCACATATGTATACCAGCTGGCAAGGGACAGGGTATAACCATAGTGAAATTAATAAAGTGCGCCAGATAGGAGGAACTCTCTCTTCATCGTACACTTATTTTCTGACAGTTAATGTTATTTTGCTGACAAATGTCAGAGTTCATAACCCGTCTGTGCTGTACGATAAATTTCAAAATAAATTGATGTTTGAAAATACGTTCTGCACCAAAACCGACACTAAAAACGCAACTACATGCCAGAAAAAACGTGCTCTCTGCAAAAAAACGCACGGCAATTCAGTTTCTATGTTTTTCTAACATAAAATACATTACGAAAATATATATTTCTGGAGTACTGAAAGTAAATTTTCAATTTAAAGACCACAAAAATAAAGGTTAATCGAACTGACACAAATAAATTGACACATTGACAATTGCTACTCAGAGAAATAAGTGCACGTCATCTACCTGGTACACTTTATTCAAGATTCATTGAATAATATTGAATCATGCACTTTATTGATTTCACTATGGTTCTATTTATAATTATTGAAGATCAATCTTAACGCGGTAAATGTATACATTTAGAAACATGATTAAATGTGTTGAATCGAACAGTATTATGATGGAAAATACATACATATGTACGTACATAAATGAACCAATCGACCGTTGGCATCTGCGGAATAGAGCGTCAACGAAGCGTATTTTCGTCTTGCGAATAAGCAATGGACAGAGTAGCCTGCCCAACGCAAAACCACAAGAGAGCCAATCAGCTCTAGGGTCCAGCATTGGCCAAAAGGAAACTTCCTCAACTTGCGGTTCTTTTTGGTTGACCGACTTGTTGACCACCGACATAAACCGTTTTATAAAAGATTCTCAATGCCTACAATTTCCCAGCCAGGGGAGAAGATACGTACTTTTACCATTTTTCCACACCAAGGCTGGCATATGTGAGTTCCATAAGCTCTCACCCTAACAACCAAGCCTAGGATGGAAAATTAATATACACCACTTGCATTGGCTAAAGCAGACATTTTCTTTAGTGGCAGTTCACAACAACGCATAGCATAATCCTAATCTTTTGTCACAACAGATAATCCTTCCTTTTACTTAATCTTGAACTTCCATACTGATTTTACCAACTCCAACTAAGTAGTACTACTTACATGTTGGCTTTGTTCGTCGGAACTGCTCTCCCTTCTTAGACTTTTATGGTATAGGTAGTATATAACATACATATATAGGGTGATTTTTTAGCAACTTTCTTTTTGGCAACACTGTTTTTGAGCTGAGCTGCTGTTTTCGTGTAACATGTTACTGTCAAACATGTTCAGTTTGGTCTATAATTTAACCATGAATCGACTTACAAACGAAGAACGCTTGCAGATTATTGAATTTTATTTGAAAATTCATGCTCGGTCAAGAAAGTGCATCGTGCACTTCTTCCATTTTATGGTCAGTTTGGGCGACCTTCTGAGGCGGCTATTCGGAATCTTGTGACTAAATTTCGCACCAAATTTACATTATTGGACATTAACCCATTGCTGCCGGGTACTAGTTCCGCCCATACGATTTTGATAAAATTTCATACACGACCTAGAAGTGACCCAAAATGATCAGAAACAAAAAATTTCAGCTTTATATCTCTGCACATTGCTGAGATATTCGTTAGGTATTTTTTACAAATTACGCAGCAATGGTAGCTTTTTTCCATACTTTGTGAAGTGATCAGCTAAACAAGTGAACAAAAGTTGTATTTTTTACAGGTGAGTTAGGAGGCAGATTTTTGTGAAGTTCTAAGGCCACTCCGTTTCGCCACATTTTCTACCTCCGGAAAATTCACGATTTTTGGAGTCTGGTAACTCTAGCTAGATGGCGAAATTTTAGGCTGACCTTCACTAGGTTAAGGTAGTTCCATCTTTACCCTAACTATCCCTATCAATGGTTTTGAGAGATCTGAAACAATGGCTTTTTTGTGATTTAAAAAAAAAATCAATTTTCATGGGTAAAATTTTACCCATTAGGCAGCAATGGGTTAAACCACCAATACGCATACGTAGAGTGCGGACAGAGGAAAATATCGCAGCGAAACAATGGCCCAATTGCGAGGCGAGTTCGGTGAACAGTTTATTTCACGTTTGGGGCCGGTCAATTGGCCGCCTAGATCGTGCGATTTAACGCCTTTCGACTATTTTTTGTGGGGCTATGTTAAGGCTCATGTCTATAGCGACAAGCCCGCAACGGAGACAGCAATGGCGAGAGTATGCCAAAATTGGACCCAGCGTATGAACCATATGAGGCGCAGCCGCGGTCAACATTTACATGAAATCATCTTTAAACATTGAATTATATAGATCCTTCTATCGACTCAAATAAAGATTTCATACATTTCTCTAAATTGTATGTGTTTTTTTAATCAAATCCGAAGGCTCTTAAAAAATCACCCGATAGTATATGCACCAAAAATTATCTTGAACGAGTTCAAAAAGTTTTTATTCGCTTTGCTCTTCGGCCCTGGAATTTTAAGATCCGATTTCCACCTGTGACAACATGATTTAAACTAAACTTGATGAAAGCATAGACACATGTTTTTAATTTTTAATTTTTTAATCAAAATTTGACAAGGTCAAGAATGGGTCTTTTGAGTTCAAGCTTGGTGAAAGTACTCCAAATGATAAATAAATAGGCACGTGTTTTTAATTTTTTCGAAAATCAAAATCGTATGGTTATGGTAAGGAGAAACATGGTTTAATAAGACTATTGACATAGTATAATAATAAAGTAGTCTAATTAAAGAGAGTACCCCTAATGTACCTCTATTTTGATTGACAAATATTGTCAAAAAAGTCATCAGCAGAGTAAACAAAGTTGTATTAAAATATACCTAAGCATTTTTCTTTTGCTTTTAGTACGATTTTATTTGAATGAAGCTGCGACTGTGGTTGAACATTTTTTGAGCTGACAAATTTCAGACATCAAAATTTACGTAATTTTAAAATATTTTGTTTATTTTGAGCGGGAGAGTTTTGATCAGACTACTTTATTATTATACTATGACTATTGAGAATATAAGAATATCGACTTCAAACATGGTGAAAGCACTTCAAATGACAAATATTTACACAAGTATTTTTTCATAAAAATCTGACGGCGTTGACCCCGTAGTAGAGTCCGACCGATTAATCGGCATCGGCTAGTATCAGCATCCTTCGGCCTTTTGTAGCCGATGCCACATCGGCTTTTTTTTGCCGATGCCGCATCGCATTTTAAGTTGAAGAAGAAACTGAATTTTAAGCAATATTTATTAATAAGTCGAGTTTGTATCAGTATTTTTGTTTATCCCAGTGGACACATGGAATATATGTGACATATGTAGTATTATTTTTAAATATACGTTAATATGAACGCTGGATTCTCTTGTGATTTTATTTAGTTATATGTTACAAACAATTGTATATTTAATATTTTTCTGTTTTTGATTGAATCCATTCGTTTTATATTTTCTACGGAATCGGTATCGGCCGATTAATTGGCATCGGCATCGGCCAAAAAAGTGGGAATCAGTCGGACTCTAACGAAGAGATAAGGTCAATAAGGTAAGATGAGGAAAAGGGTTAAAAAGAGGGCCGAACATTGTGGTGTGTGGGCTGAAGTCCTTTGCTAATGGAGTGCTTTTCCTAGGCTATGCCGTTTATCATCAGTAGAGCAATCAGTTTTGATATACATGAGTGCTCTGTGCAACAGGACATTTTGGAGATATCCAGTGCAACAATATTGCTTTCACCGAAGTTAAAACACTATGATGCCATTTTTCGGTAAGGACCGCCTTCGGTCATTGCCTTCGAAAGTCATAAAATGGTACGGGACTAAAGGTTGTTGGGCAGATAAAAATTGTCTGCTTAAGTTTTAGCCAATAAGATAGCTAGATAAGATAGAAGACCTTCGGGAAAAAGTGGGGATTGCGGCCGAGCATTGTCCACTGGATGTATACAGCGATCATTCGGCCGATCTTATGTTACGGAGCCATTGTCCGTGGCCGGCCAGCAGGTCCTTGACGACGCAACTGACGAAGGTGCAGAGACTGGCGGGTATGGGAATAGCAGGAACCGTCAAAAGCACCCCCCAGGCAGGCCTAGAGATGATTCTACATCTCCACCGAATAGAGCAGTTCATTAAATGCTGTGCCGCAAAAGGCGCTCTCAGACCGAGAGAGGCCAACCTGTGGAAAGACCACGCTTATGGACACTCTGGGATTTTAAGGTCATTTACGAGGCCAGGTACAGAACAGCAATTAGATTCCTGCACGGACTAGCTGATTCAACACCTGGATTTTGATTCGCGCGCATTCACCTCCTTTCCCTCAAGGGAAGAATGGGGACTTACAAGTGTGACAAGAGACGCCTCCATCACCATCTTCACAGACGGTTCTAAGATGGAGGAAGGTACAGGAGCTGGTCTCCACTCAGATGAACTGGGGGCACAACGGTCTTTCAGACTCCCGGACCTCTGTAGCATCTTTCAGGCGGAGATTTTTGCAATCTGGAAAGCTGCTGAACTAATCCGCGACAGCGGATTACCACCCACGGATATCACAATCTGTGTGGATAGTCAGGCAGCTCTTAAAGCGCTGGAATCAGCCACTGTGAAATCGAAGGTAGTGCAGAGTTGTCGCACTGCACTTCGAGGCATCGGGCATCATCGAGTCACTCTCTGCTGGGTTCCGGGCCGCTCTGGAGTGGCAGGAAACGAGGCAACGGATGAGATGGCAAGAAAGGGTGTCGCCCTGCCTCTCACCGAAGTGGATAACTCTGTGCTCCCTCCGATATCTGCCCTGTATTTGCGTATTGACAGGTTAAGCAGAACTTACATCGAGTCCTCATGGCGGAGCAGAACTGATTGCAGTACCTGCCGGGCAATATGGCCTTCCCTTTCCGTGAGGAAAACACGATCTGTACTGTCCCGGAGTCGAACCTCTATTAGGCAGCTTGTTGGAGTCATCACTGGACACTGCACCATTGGATCCATGCTTGTCAAATGGTGCCTGCGCAGCAATAGTTGAAATTTCGGATCTACCAGGTATGCGCCTATGAAACCGGTAATTATTTTTGAAAAAAACACGTTTGAGGAAATGATTACAATTTTATTCTTCAAAGTAATGGCCATCGCTAGCTACACATTTTTCCCATCTCTCAGGCAATTTATGGATGCCTCGCCAAAAAAATGTTTCGTCTTTTGCCTGAAACCAATCATCGATCCATTTTTTGACTTCTGCGTGAGAATTGAAGCGCCGTTCCGTTAATGCGTGGCCCATCGATGCGAACATGTGATAATCCGAAGGCGCCAAGTCTGGTGAGTAAGCCGCATGAGCAAGAGCTTCCCAGTTGTACGATGCAACCAATTCTTTGGTGGCTCTAGTGCGGTGTGGTGGTGCGTTGTCATCAAGGAAAATCACTTTGTGTTGCCTGGCTTCATATTCTGGGCGTTTTTGGCGTATAGCACGGTTCAAATCGGCCAATTGTTGTTGGTAACGTTCACCGTTAACCGTTTCACCAGGTTTTAGAAGGTCATACCATATGACACCACGCTGGTCCCAGAAAACACACTTTTTTGGTAGCCGGCCACGCTCCTCGTTTCTCACATCAAAATCACCACTTTTAAATTTATTGAACCACTCGTTACACTGTGTGCGACCAAGAGCATGCTCGCCGTAAGCTTCCACAAGCATTCGATGCGATTCAGAAGCGTTTTTCTTCAAATGGTAACACAAAATTAACTGTGTCCGCAAATCGTAATTTGTAGGCACGTAATCCGACATTTTTCGGAGCGTCAAACAATGCGTTGTTGGATGAAACTTGACAAATTGTGAACTGAATATTGTTGACATATGACAGAAGAAGTAAACATGACATTTGGTACGGTTCCGAAGTTTATAAATATTCGGCTATTTACCGCTAGATGTCGTTACCGGTTTCATACGCGCATACCTTGTACTCTCCTTCATCAAGAGGTCGAATTGGTTTGCCCCGAACTGAGAGCTCCAGAATCTTCTAAGGGATTCACAATGGACCATTTTGGCCTCCGAGTGGAAGTGCTGCCCTTGGGACGCACATACCCTTCCCTACCTAACCTAACCTAGCTAAGGGCGATGTTATGCTGCCGGTCAAACGATCCCGGTCACGGATAAAATTGTTGTTGTTTCAATGTAAAAGAGAAAAATTACGCTCTCCCAATTTTCTCTTTTACATTGAAACAACAACAGTTTTATCCGTGACCGGGAGCATAACATCGCCCTAAGAGAGTGATGAATTGGTCATTGGCAACAAGAGTTGAAATTAATGATGATGGCTGGTTCTGCAACCTCTTAACTAATGAGCAAAAGTTCTTTGGAGCGCCTAAGGATGGTATTGCATCACTTTCTAGTCTGTTTACGCAACTGTTCCGTCGAAAGCTTCCTCTTCACCCAGATGGCGGATTAGAGAACTGTTAACATCCATTTGGCTCTCCTGGGCAAAGGACGGTCGTCTGGTTGTCTGTCTCAATGGTAGTATTGAATTGGGGTGTCTCCGCGGACTAAACTGGATAGGGAGGAGTCCTAATTAAAAGACCATGTCAGCCGCAGCCAAACCACAGAGATTGGTGGACAATGAGGCCTTGTAAGAGGCCAAGAGGTTAGCGACTTCAAGTGATGAGCCTGTTGGCAAGACGAGGCCTGATGCGTTGGACACCAACGCAACGAAGCAAGCAACATGCTGTTGCTGATTCATGCGTTGGAGCATCTAATTGAGAGTCAGGTATCGAATAAGGTCATCGTTATAGCGCTGGATAATCAGGGCGTAATTTAATGTATTTAAAAGGCAACGGTAACCTCGAAACTGGCTTTTGAATTTGTTTTACGGTTGCACCTGCGGTAACAGGGTAGCTCTGATCTCTAGCTCTAAAAGGACATTTCGGTATAAAGCAAAATAAGCTGGCAGTTGGTCCAGCTAAGAAAAGGTCAGAACAAGACTTTTGTGGACCTGAGCAAAGAATTGGAACAAGCAATTCAGGTCGAGGGTGTGGTTAAAAGTTGGATGATCTCAGTGCAGCGTAAAAGCTAAAATGAGATGACCAACCGTAGACAGTTCAGGGCAGCTAAACGCACATGCCGCCTAAAGGTGTCATCAGACAGCGAAGCCGTAACAGTTCTTAGTCTTGATCGGGGAGCCCTCAGATCGCTTACTGCATTGACAACGAAGCACAGTTACTGGAGAAGAAACTTGGAACGGCTAAACCTTGTCGAGGGAATAACCTTAATACCGTGGAGCGAAAATTATGAAACAGCCGTTATATATTTGTTTTTCATTTGTTGGCTTTTTATTCTTTAAAATGTTGGCCCGATGAAAAAGAAAATCGACAGTGAACATCTCTGCAGTCTCCCAGTTACAACAGTTGAGGAAAAGTGCAAGTCGATGGGATGAGATTTTCGGTCATCAAATAGTACCTTTTACAAATCTCATATCCTTTTTTTAAGCCGAATCTTCATGAAACAAACCCACAAAATTACAAGGGAATGTATTTGTAATTTATATTTATTGTATTTAAAGATAAACGAAATATGATAATCTTGACGACTTACTTCTGGTTGATGTCATGAATGAGGTTTCTATAACCAGATTTTTGAATGTAGGCATTTATATACATAAAAATGTAAAATACTCAACTTTTTCATATTCGGGTTTGTCAATAGACAAAGTGCTCAGCGCAGCCGCCGCTATGTGTAATGAATATCCTCGAGGCGTTAGTGCTTGCTGACAGGAAACGTGTTAAAATGAAAAAGCCTAAACATATGCAATGTGGTCATCAGTTTCAGCAAAAAGTGGAAATGTATTAACTTCAAATCTTTTCAAAATTAATGCTTACACACTAAATTAACATCTCTGCCCAATTAATTAGCGCTAATAAAATCATCATCGACTTTCTCGTGTTTGATTTGGGGGCTATTGTTGTCGTCCGGCAGGATGCACTCATCCGTTGTACTTTGATCATTTTGAGAGTGGCCCTGTGTAACGACTATTACTTTAGCAGCTGTAGTAGCCGCTGTCTTTCGCGTTATCCGCCTCGAAGTTGGTGCCATAGTTACGGATGCTTGGGTGGTCACCGTGGTTGAGGTGCGTTGAGCCGATGTGATTACTGCTGACAAATGAGGATTTCTGGTCAAAGTCGGCAGCCGACCCACTGATGGAGGCGTTATTGTGCTGCTGGCGTTGGGTGGGGATACCTAATAGAGACCGTTCAATTTGTGATGGATTTTTTATAAATGACTCAAGTTCCTTTTAACTAACCCGACGAATAGTGATTTCCCGATTCAATCGCGGTGCGCTTCTGAGTGTAATTGATGAACCCATTGGTGTGGTTCCAGCTGAAGAAGCTATTGGCGTTGATGTTTGCAAGGGAGGCTTCGCGTAGAAAATTCGTGGCGACTCTTGTGTGAGCGATTTTAATGCAGAAGTCGGTGTGCTGGCAGCGTACACGTTTGAAAGTGAGGCACTTTTTGTGTTAGCTGATGTCGACATTACCTCACTGCGAGCAGACATAACAGATTTTGTAACCGTAACACCAGTTGAGGGTGCGGTCATTTGGAGTTGATAACCAATGATATTCTTATAAACATCATAAATGGGCACCTGACGTTTTAACTGTTGCTGTAGTTGATGTTGTTGTTGTTGTTGAGTTGCCGTTGTAGCTGTCGGCGTTCGCGCGGTTGTGGTTTTCGGTTTAGGCGTTGTGTTAGATTGTGCTAGTCTTTGCTGTTGCGAACCAGACGGAACCATGGAACTTGCAGTCGAGTTGATTTGTGCTGCGTATTCTTCCAGCAGTCGGACAGCTATCTCCACATCTTTGGCAGAGAGCGTAGTCGTTGATAAAACGCCTTCTACAACTTGTTGTCGTTTGGCAAAAGTAAGCATCCCTATGCGAGGATAGTGCTTCTTGAGACAGGCATCAAACTGGCGCAAGTGTGACCGCAATAGAGAACGCTGATACTCAACTAGTATTGGAGATGACGGTGCTATACTGTGCGAGTTGGATATTGCACTGAACGGTGTCAACGGAGGAAGTGGAGTGTCCTTCGCTGTCAATGCATTTGATGCGCCGATGGGGTTAGACGGCAATATTTTGGGAGTAATTGTTGTTGTTGGTGGCAATTGCTTCTGCAAAGCACTTATAGTAGGCGTTATAAGAGGTGCTGGTTGTACTGGTACCGACACCGGCAATGCAGGAACAACACTACTGGTGATAGATGTGTTGCCTACCGCGTTTGCCGTGATTTTTTCTACTTTTTGCCTAATGGAGGCTGGGATGACGTTCTTGTTTGCCTCCAAATCTGCGCGGGTTATCAGTTTCGTTGTCATTACTATGTAGGCAGGTAGCTCGCGCACAGCCGCTTGTACCTGGGTGTGTATACGGGTGGGGTCTATGGCTGGCATTGGTCCGTCGAGGTTCGGGCAGCAATAATCAAGCAGAACGCAACCGTGACTGCGTTGATATTTAGCCGGATGCAGGAACGAATAAAGCCTTGTTCCGTTCGAATCTATGACTGTCGGCGCTACACCGAAGGTAGTACCTGCGGCACTTAATGCTGACTGACTAACGACGACTGATCCTACTGTCCTTGTAGTCGATGAGTTAATACCAACTGGAGTCGCAGCTGTATTCAGTGCCTCATCCACGATTTCTTCCTTTGGTTCCACAGGCGTAAATGGTGCTGCCGATGATAGCTCATTTATAGCAGACGAATTCTCTGGCGGAACGACTTCAGTTTCAGCTGACCGTGTATCGGGTTGGTGTCGTTCCTCTTGATGCAATGGTGGCTGTTTGCGTACTGTGGCTGCGATTGTATTCACAGTGGAGGATTTAATCGGTGTCAGCAAAGAAGTGTCCATTTGCGAGGAATCAGGTTCACATGCACCTGATAGTAAACATAAAAAATTAATTACTTATTACTTATCGTAACTAAAACCCAATTTGTAACACATACCCACACTGGAGTCCTTATCTCTGGTTGTCACTGTGCAGGGCTTCGTGGGCAATGGCAAGGCTCGTCGTTGATGCGGAGGAATCGTTAAGACATTTGCAGGTCCGCTTATAACTGGCGCTGGCTTGGTACGTAAGGTAACTCTCTTTTGTGTTAATGTCACTGCAGATTTTTCAGCGGTTGACTGTGCGGCAAACACTGCTTTTAATGGCGTTTTCGATTGCGTCAAGCCTAATGTTCCATCTGTAATATAAAATATATTTTCATTCTATTGTTCGTAGGAAATATCTGCATTTCAATTACCCAATTCCGGTACAGTACTACTTTCTAACGAGGAAGCGTCGGTTGTTCGAGACATGGGCTTTTGGGTTGCCAGGTTCCTCAAATAAGCTGTAACAGAAACGCGGTTCATACGCACCCGCAGTTTCCGTAACTTAAACTTCTTATAAAACTTATTACGGTTTTCGGCCTAAATGCATATTTCAAAAATTTAATATAAATTCCAAACACTCACTTGGCCAACATACCTTATCCACACCGTCCGTACTGCTGCCGCTGACATGGGGCACTTCATTTGTGATTTTGTCAGCCAAGGAACGCACAGGCGTTCCGCGTAATCGCTGTGGTGTTACCGGCACCTTAAATTTCTCAGAGAATGTTGTAGCCAACTCACCTTTCGCACCTGCAGCCAATGGCGATGTAATATGCGGAAAGGTTTTGGAGGAACCACTTTTTAGCATTCTTCTGGGATGTTTCTCTTCGAGCAACATCGCAACAGCAGGATCTTTCAGTTCTTTTAAAACTTCGACTTCAGATTTTCTAACTGAACGAGTTTTTATTTTTTTTGTATTGCTCGTATTGCTAACACTTTCTGGGTTCGCCTCGTGCGTAGTACTCGTATTATTCTTAGAAAAGTCGGCTTTATTTTTGGATCTCTTATTTATTTCTTTATTAGTTTCTTCCAAGGACTTATGCGAATCATCATGTTCCTCATTCAGATGTTCCAAGCCTTTTTCGACATCTTCGAATTGTCGCTGATTCAGCCATTCTTTAAATGTTATTACAGTTGAGCCCGGAGACTTCTTGGGCGACGATTTGGACTTTTTCGTCGGTGAGCTATCCTTATCGCCTTGGCTGCTTTTCGTTTTCACCTCAGGGTTTTGCGCTCCTTTCCTCGCATCTTTTTCGACATGCTTTTCTGGCTCCTGATCTTCTTCCTCCGGATTGGTCGACTTTTCGGTACTATTTTGTGTCGGTGACGTATTATCTTGGTTCTGCTCTGTAATTCTGTCTTTTTCTGTACAGGCAGCCTTTGCGCGTAGAGATTTGCGCTGGGTTTCTGGCAATGCTTTGCTCGGCGCGGCTTGGTTTCCCACATCATGCTCTGTGGCAAGATTCGATGGGTACCTTTCATCTATGGCTTTTAATCGCAGAGTTCTCTTCTCTGGTGTTAGATGAAGTGTGACTCCATGATCAGCATCCAAACAGTTTTTAACAATCTTCAAAGGGTCATTGCTTGATTTATCTGCACGAACAAACTTCGGTGAGGACTCTTCGAGTGCAGTAAAAACTTTCTTGGTTCTAGAATTATTTAACACCACTCTACTTTTTTCGTTCTCCGAAGTTTTTTCCTGTTTTTTCCTTTCCGTTTCTTTTTGTGATGCTTGGAGATCCAAATCTGGGCGAGACAACTTTTTAGGAGGCTCACTTATGTCGGCCCTGTCGCATTTGCTTTTCAACGGAGAGCCCCCACCAACAGCTAACATAGACTTTTCCTTACGTTGAGGGAGTTTGCGTTTACTTCCATGGGACAGTGAAGTCATTTCAGCTTTATCCTTTACTTTTACCATCTTAGCTGACTCTTCACAAAACTTGGTCTTATCAACTTTAGGAGCAGACATTTTCTTCTCAGTTACATTTTCAAGCTTATTCTCCAATATAGACTTCTCAGATTTCTGAGAAACTTTTGGTCTAGGCCCAATTTCAGCTATGCTTTCCTCACTTGGCTTCTGACGTAGGTTCACGTTTACAAGACTACTACCATGATCCTGCGCTGCTTCAGACTTGCATCTCTTCTTTGCATTCGATGTCTCGCTCTCATTTTTGCTTAAATTGGTTAGCCCTTCCATATTATCACACGGCAATCGAGCTGCAAGATAAGACAAAATATTTTCAATATATATATAACATATATATAACTTTCGTTGACGTACCAGACTTTCGTTTTACCTCCGTCTTTATTTTATCTTTCTGATCTGAACTTTCTTCCTTACCTAAAATTAATTAAATTAAAACAAAATGCTTATTGAATATGCTTTTTAAAGATTGCAATTAGAATGTGTACCTTGTAATTGAATAACAAGCGACCTTGTGCTGCGTTTCGGAGACGTTGCGCTTGCTGTTTGCGCTTTGGGCTTCACCGTACCAGAACTCAGAGGTTGCTTCACTATTTTCTTGCTGACATCTACAACAAAAAGAAATTTTAAAATTAATACAAAATTGTGCAAACATTTTACAGTTAGCAGCTTAACCGTTGAGGGGCGACTGTTCTGCGCATCGCTTCCGCAATGAACGGCGCCTCAATACGTCTTCTTCAGGATTATGAGACAAATTTCCATTTTCCACCTGATTAAAACTATTAACTAAGGGGGTGGTCGATTTATCAGTTGCTTTAACTGAAGAGCACCCTGAGTCCGCAGCTCTTTCGATGCTACCTTGTGCAATGCTTTTGTACTCTGTTTTCTCGTACGCTGGAGTTGCTGGACATTTAGCAGTGCTTTTGGTGCTTTCATTTTCCTCAGCACAATTTTTGTTTCCCTTTTTTTTCTTCACACGTCTGTATGATTGCAGGTTTTGGTTATCTTGTTCGTCATTAGCATCGCTGTAATTGCTATTCATAGTTGTCTTATCCAACTGTTGCTCCATAGATATTTCATTTTCTTGGACGCAATTATCTCTAGGACCCTCTAAAATTGAATTTTTCGTTTCATCCGAAGCTTTCTTGTCTTCAGTTCCTTGTTTTTGAGGCTCAAACTGAGAGGATTCCAAAGTTTCAAAAGGCTTCTCAGTACTCTTTTCTTTAGAAGTATTCGTTTTTTCCCTTTCAAGCTTCTTGAAATCTGTTGGGATTACTGTGCCCACTTCATCCCGCTGTGTTTCTTCTGACGGTATTCTTACGGTATCGTTTTTTTCCCAGGCTTTTTTATTCATCTTGTTTCCACGAGTTCCCCTTTGGTTTTCTTCTGGATTAACCTCATTGTGTTTCTTGGTGGAAATGTCTCTTTCCGTAATCGACTCCGGTTCTTTCGAGGAGTCATCACTTTTTTTGACTGCATCAAGATTTTTGTTATCAGTTTCCTTTGCGTCGCAATCTTCAGTAGACGCTTTTTCGACAACACTCTGTGCATTTTTGACAACAGAAACATCAACTACTTTAACCTCATTATCGCTATGCAATGCCACTTTGTTTGCTTCTTCTTCCTCACAAAGATCTGCGTTTTTGTGAATCTCTTGACTATTGCCTGAGCTTTGTGGTTTGTTTTTGTCATCGCTTTCATGTTTTCGTTGACTCCTTTTAATTGATTTTGCGTTTTCTTTACATCCGTCTTGCTTTCCATTTAGTTTATCTCTGTTTCCATCCTGTATCGTTTGATTTATTTCTTGATTGTTGAGAGACATTTCTTTGGGATTACTTTCTTTTGCCATACAGCTCGCATCGATCAGAGACTTATCTTCTTCAGATGCCTCAATCGACTTTGTTCGCTTGACCAATTCATTGCTTTGAGCAGTTTCGCTCTGCATGGTTGGAGCCTCTTTGTCCTTCCTTCCACTTGCCGATTTATTAGCTTCTCCACCATTAATAATCTGCGAACACTGCTCTACAGATCCTGGTAAAGACTCTTGATTCTCCAAGCTAAATCCTGTTTTGCCAATAACTTCTCTGTTTATGTGTTTTTCATTAATTACTTCTGTTTTGCTCAATTTTGTGTTTGTATCGGCTGAAGTTTGAACTGAAGATCCAACCACTAATGTGCTTTTTTCAATGTTTTCTTCTGAACATTTTTCGTTTTCTTCAGGTTGGTTTGACTCTACTTCTCCTTCGTCTGACTCTTTCAATGCTTTCTCATTGTTTAGAGCAAGGCCTTTTGCCGATTTCCCAAATGGCTTCTTACTGTCTGATAGTTCGCTACTACTTCCTGCATTACTCGCCTCATCCGCTTTCTTTGTACGTTTGGTTTTTTCTGCGAAAGAATCACTTGATTAATATAAGTTTTTTCTAAAATGATCTTCACAATTGACCACCTTGCTCCGTTGTCGACACTTCGCTTTTTGAAAGCCCTGCCTTAGTGCTTCCTACCAATTCGTCGTCACTTTGTTTACCACTGGAAGTAACTTTTGATTCGTCATTCGTAACCGTGGCACGCAGTGGCACTGAATCGCAACGTGGCAATAGTGTATCGCTGACAACAATTGCTTTCTCTGGGAATTCTGTTACGACCACACACTTTGAAGCGTTTGGACTAATGCACCTGGCAATTATTTCTTCATGATCGACAACACTAGCCTTGGTGTGAACGTCCTCGTCTGTTGTCGCAGAAATTTTTGTCTGGTTATCTGTTGTCTCAGCGGTGGTCACAACTTCAAGCATTAATTTTCCTGGGGATTCACCTTTGTCACTTTTATTATCTTCCGAAACGATGGGCGACGGTGTAGCACCGCGAATTTTGTCTGAAGTTGTTGTTCTGGTTTTGTAAAAACATTAATTGCAAATTCGAGTTAAACTTACCAAAATTTGCTCTCTCAAGACTGGAGTCGTTGGACAGCTCGATAATATTTCGTCCGTCCTCATCACTTAAGGACACAAAGGATTCAGCTGATATGTCGGAAAGGCTCAAAGAATCGGAATCAGACTCATGATTTATATTGTCGAGGCCTAAAACATATGTATATTCAAATTTTAACTTAGTCTTCATTTGGCATTTATGTTTTTGATCTAAAAATGGCCAGATTTCATTTTTTTTTTGCACTGAAATGGCTCTTTCGAAAATATCAGTCCTACACTAAAAATTTTTTCCAGTTTAGTGTACTAATCGGTCGACAATTTTACACTTACTTAGAGGATCTTCTACGGGGTCTCTAGATTGTGGTTTCTCTGGTTTAATTATAGTCGGCTGCGAACGACTAGGTTTCTTTGCAGCCTCTGTAATGAGCCCAGATCGCACTGCCTCTAACGTAGTGGTAGTTGACGTGGCGACAGAAATCTGCTTTCGCGAAGATAACGCGAATAGTCCCGAAGTGCCGGCCTTGGTCATAGAAGATCCAACAGGTAGAACTGTTGGATTCTGTGTGCTGCTCACGGCACGGCTGCTTGTTGTTGTTCTCTGAAAAACCATAAACACATTTAGTGTCTCTTTAATTTTTCGTGTATTGTTTCCACTTACTGCAGACGATGTTCGCTTCTCTTGGCTTTGACTTTGCACAGTTGGTCTAACAGTTGCTACTGACTTAGGTTTCTCTGGCCGCGTTGATGAATCTGCTCTGGCTGTTGATGCAATGGGTCCTGGCTTTGCAGTGGCCGATCGTTCCTTGGACATGGCTATTGATGAGTCCGTAAAATTTAAAACAATTTCCTAAGAAATTTTTAATTAAAACGATTCCGCATACCTTTTGGATTTGATCTACTCGAATTACCAGCGCTGCTGTGTTCTGTTCTCGGTCTGGTGTTTTGCGGCGGCTCACCTACTAATAACGTAAGTCAATTATTATTTTATCCCATTAGGAACTCACTAGCAAACTTACCCAAATCTTTTACAAGCAGATCAATGGAGTCCATGGAAGCCCGCTCATCCCGTCGTTGATTGAACTTTGGGTGGGCTGAAACCACAACGGAATTATGCATTCGTGCCACAAAAGTCACTTTGAAAAATGCCTTTTTGCTAAACACCACACTTTATCCCCTTGCAACCCCTAACACTAACCTTTTTTCTGCGGCACATTGTCGTCGTCCGAATGATCATCGAATAAACTCTCAAAAATGTCCTGGTCAATGGAGGAAGAGTCCTCATCATCTGGCACATTAGCCATGGTGCTGGGACGTTTGGGTGCGTTGGTGCTGGATTTTATTGCTGTAGAATACATATAGACACTTTTATATACATAAATACACAAATGGACAAATAACGCCACGGCAGGGTTCCTGCTCGACAATACTCACTAGGCAAAATCAAATCTTCGTACTCTTCCAAGTACTCAATCTCTTCCATTTTTCATAAATAGGGCTGAGAATTGACTAATTTGCTCCTCCACCTTTACGCCATTATTTTTTTCTGACGCAGTGGACTATGTTTGACGACGAGAGCAATGCGTTTATTTGCCTTGTGTTTTTCTGTTATTAAGGAATCCTTTTACTTGTAAGCATAACGCTGCAACACACCGTGAAATCTACTATATCCCAACCTTAACTTTTACGGAGAATACCGAAATCGCAATCTTGAAAATATCACAAAGTACAAAAGAAAAATGTCGCGCGCGTACCTTCACAAACTTTCAGCTGAATGTTTTGACTGGATCTTTTCAATGCCCACACGCATATTTAACACACCGCAATTCAGGCATCAATGCCCCCACTAACAACGCTGCGTCACTGACGTTTCATTTAACGATTCGTTCAATATACTTATGCGGCTCTCTTTTCGTGCTAGCTGGCATAGACAGTTTTCTGTTCAAGTACGCGCGAAAAGTACGTAAAGTCAGCGCTCGATTCTTGGTCTGT
This sequence comes from Melieria crassipennis, assembly GCA_963668005.1. Taxonomy (NCBI): domain Eukaryota; kingdom Metazoa; phylum Arthropoda; class Insecta; order Diptera; family Ulidiidae; genus Melieria; species Melieria crassipennis. Next base: position 28,761,339 of record OY764963.1, on the reverse strand, counting down.
AAGGTTGCCAGAAAATTTTGTAAGTTATAGCTCGATCGTGTGCGACAAATATATAAAATTTTTATAGCTAAAACTATTGCTTAATGTATATCTCCGTGCTCTTAAACTCTTAAAACTAAATTCTTTGAATGATTTTTCTTGGCGACACGGCCAAACAACTTTAAGATGGCTTAGATTTCGACCGTCGCCGTGTAGTCAACTACGTGACTACAATGAAAGCGGTTTTAACATCATCATAATTATATTTTTGAGCTCCTAAGCATACATTTTAAAGTGCTTCCTTTATTCTCTCTTAATTAAGCATTTGTCTATATCCTTTTACCGTTGTACAATCAATTGTAAACAAATGACGATGTGCAATAATTTTTAGAACTATTAAATTTTAACTGAAATACACCGAAAAAGTAAGACCATTTTCATTAAAAAAAATCTGTTTTAATGCAGTAATGTAAGAAATAGAGAATTATTCTATGTTTGGCGACAGCGGTAACTGGTGCTGTCGCCAAAATAATCATTTCCATACGAACGATGATTCTATATTTAAACAGATGTAGTCGTGTCGTGCTGCCGTCGTCTATGTGTTCGGGGCACAACTTTCTACATCCTGATAAGTAAAAAAAACATATTGTTTGAATTGTGCTTCTTTGCAAATATGAATCAATGCTGAAGTATAGATTATACATTTTGCGGCTTAAGTGCAGTATAGCACACCCTCGTGGGAAAAATAAAAAAGTATGCTCTTACTTATAAGTTTGGTTCCTGAGTCTAATCAAAGAATATACAATATAAAGAATACGCATGTTCAAAAATGTTGCAAACGTGTTTGTTGACGCGGGCGGTAAGAGATGAGCGGAGGCATAGGTTGCAGGAAATTTGCTGTCGCTCAACAGTTTGCGAGAACGTAAACACTGCGTTTGACAACAGCAAAAAGCAATGTTGTTGTTGTAACGGCTCCGCTCGTATATATTGAAATGGTGGTTGTGTGGCGTAGTGATCGCTAATTTTTTGCATGCGTCAAAGCGCAAGCGGAGAACGAACAACGAACCAAAGCATCGTCGTTTCAACGAAGATGATTCGGGATTCGCTTATGTTTTCGTTGGTGTCGTTTATTGTGTGTATGCTTTTTTGTGTTGCCGATTGGTTTTGCTGCACAAATTGCTGTCATGTCACCATCAATCGAATCTTTGTGGTGTATGGCTTTTTGCTGGCCAATGCTTTGATTGATTTAAAAATTTAGTGGTTGATCCCAAATTAAAATGTTTACAAATATTTACGTGGCGAGTTCGAAGTAAAATTATTTGTTTATATTTTCACATGGTTGATTACAATTCTGAGAATATGGGTAAACTAAAAAAAAAAAATTAACTGATGGGCATATTGGCTTCAAAATTAGTGAAAACACTTGAAATCAAAAATAATTAGATACGTGTTTTAATTTTGTTGTTTTCTGAAAATCGTAATCTAACGGACAAACCAAGGGTTAAAAGATTGTATGGAAAAACATAATTTAATAGGTCTATTGACTTTCAATAGGGCGAAAGCACTACAAAAGCACTAACTAAAGAAATAAATAATAAGACAAGTATTTTGTCATAAGAAAAATGTTATTACGGCATGCCTACGTTTAAAAATGGTATAAATATTCTACATTATTTATTTTTTAATTGCCTGTAGCGATCATATAGGTCGCCATGCCAGCCATATTTTATTTTCTTTTCTATGATTTTGCGCACACTACAGTCGGCAGTGAGTTCAGGAGCAATATGAGACGCCGTGCAGGCTTATAGAAGAAGAACAAAAGCCAGCCAAAAAATAGAAATAGTTTTACAATTTCAATTTTTCGCCAGCGCAACAACAACAACAACAGCACATCGTCTTCCTCCTCTTCGGACAATTGTGCGAGAATGAACGAGCGAGCACAGACGCAGCATTCGTGTTGCCATGATTTGCGCTCAGAGCATTATGCTCTCATTTCAAGTGTTTCGTCTCGTTGTCTACCCCCCGCATCATGAAGACGGGTGGCGATATCAGCACCCGCATTCAAATTTTTGCTTGTACGTGATGCACACTCTTTATGTTCCATACTTTTTGGTCTAATCAACTAAAAATTTTACTTAGGAAACCAGTGGCGGATTCAAGGGGGTTTGAGGGTTGAAACCGCCCCCCCCCCCGAAATATTAGGATCAACTTTAAAACTACATATATATATATATACATACATACATATTAAAGAATTACTTTTTGGAAACCCCCCAAAATATTTTTCTGAATCTGCCTCTGTAGGAAACGCCCACAAAAGGCGTGACTCAGGGTGAAAGTTTTTATCAATATAACACAACCAGACGAACGGTCTTTTTCACACCTTTTAATTGATATGCAACATTAAATTTGTTATATGTACTAATAATAAGTTATAAGCAACAAATATTTTTTTTATATAAAATATATAAAAACGGATGTTTTTCTCGAAAAATCCATTATTAAGTTTGTTACGATATTATGGCCAATATGATATATTAGCCATTTGAGGTTTTTGCTGTTTTGTTTTTATATTTAAATTTAATTTGAGTTAAAAGCAACTGTTTGCAATACTGAAATGACGCTTATGAAGATTATTGCTTAGGTGCGATCTTTTGCAACCATAGGATTTGAATACTGTAATTAGTTACTTTATTTAAACTTTTATTCGTCTTTTATTTTGGACGGAACCACTTGCTTCGCCAGTCGCTGCTTGAATGACCGTATGAGCATAGCGAAAGAGCAGCAAAGCAAACAAAACAACAGCGGTTCTATTTAAAAATCCCGTTAGCCAAATTGACTCAATTTCAAATTCGGGGAAATAGAACACTCGCGTCACGCGACTTGAGTTCTTCCTTTGCAGCTTTTTCGCTATGCTTTACAAACAGGGTGAATAGACAGGTAGTGCGAACATATTACAGTTTAGTGCGAACATATTACAGTTCGGCCAGCCTGACATTTGATCGACCCCGATCAACTGTATTACAAAATATATATACAATAGAGATAACATAATATAACATGTATTGCCTTTTGTAACTGAGCTTGTTAATAGGTTTATCTGTGTTAACAACCGTCTTCCTCCCACAGTCGGATAAATCGGGACTCAATAATGCCATTGTATGGCAATTGTGTAACTTGACAGTTTTCAATATCTTTGATTACATAACGATCGTTAAGTAGTTTTTTGTGTATGACATATGGTCCTTTAAATTTCGGTATAAGCTTCTTATTAACACCTGTAGTACTATCCACGTTTTTTATTACGACATAATCTCCAACAGAGAACTCTTTTGCAGGCCTATGATGTCGCCCAAAGTATTCTTCGTTGCGCCGCTGGGATGCCGATATTGCCTCACTTGCCTCCTGCCTACAAGTAGTTAGGTCCCGTTCACCACTTATTTGTTGACTATCAAAGAATTCCGTGAATTCATCAATAAAAACTCCTCTTTGGTCTACACCAAACAGCAAATTCGCAGGGGTTTTTCCGGTAGTGCTGTGAATAGAATTGTTAAGGGCATATTCGATCATACTTAGTTTGGACACCCAGTCGGAATGCTGAAGGGGTTCGCTCAATTTACTAAGCATTGGGGTCAACACTCTGTTTACCCTTTCCACCTGCCCATTTGCTTGTGGAGAGCCCACAGCAACCTTCACATGGTCAATATTATTTTTCATTAAGAATTCGCTAAATTCCAAAGAAGTAAAACAAGTTCCTCGGTCTGAAATTATTCTAGCTGGTCGATAACATTGGAAATATTTTTTCAAAGATTCCGTAACCTCCCTGGTGCTTGTAGAGTTAACTGGATAGAGCTTTACATATTTGGTAAATGCATCAATCACTACTAGCAAGTGCTTCCTTTTCGACTTCCAAGAGGGCAAAGGACCAAGGTGGTCAATATGCACTGTATCAAAAGGAACCGGCCTCTTAGGAATGCTATAAATATTTCGCTCATCCATTCGAGCTGGAGCTGAATACATGATACACTTAAGGCAATTCTTTATAAATTTTTCGATCTTTGACGTCATGTCGGGAAACCAGTAGTGCATTCTTATTTGATTATAAGTCTTATTCATTCCCAAATGAGCAATCTTTTCGTGTATGGATCGTATGACGTTATCTTCCATTTCCCGGGGGACATAAAAATACAGTTGGCCTTTCATATCCTTCCTGTACACTAAACCGTCCTTAAGATCATAGATAGATCATCAATCTGTCACGGATTTTCACAATATCTGGGTTCCTACTTTGAGTTGCATGCAATTGAAACTCTATGTCGTCTTCATTAATAACTAGTACTACCTCACTTCTGCTGAGAGCGTCGACATGACCCATATTGGTTCCACCCCTATGGTGTACACTATAGTCATAATTTTGTAGCTCCAAGGCCCATCTCGCAATACGTGGGTTTAGTGTTTTCTTGTTCAGCGTTAACGTAAGTGTATTGCAATCTGTAATGATTTTGAATGGAATCCCCTCCAGGTATACACTAAAACGACGTAAAGCGTAAATTATGGCAAGAGTTTCCAGTTCGAAACTATGATATTTACTCTCAGCGCTTGTTGTTCGCTTAGAGAAAAAGAAAACCGGGTGAAACTTTCCATCAGTTTGACGTTGTAGCAAGACAGAACCAAAACCCTGGGCACTCGCATCACAATGTAATTCCGTTTCCCGTTTTGGGTCATATATAGCCAAAACAGGCGATCGAATCAGTTTTGACTTTAGCTCATCAATTGCCTTCAAACAGACCTCATCCAATTCAAATTTCATGTTCTTTCGTAGCAAATCGTACAAAGGCTTAGCTATCCTTGCAAATTGTGGAACAAATTTCCGAAAATACGCACATAAACCAATGAATGAATGCAACTGCTTCAAGGTTTTCGGCAACGGATATTTTGCAACTGATTCTTTGTGCTGATCGTTTGGTTCAATACCCTTATGATTTACATTGTAGCCCAGATACTGAATACTGCTATGGCAGAATTTGCACTTTGACAGTCGCAATTCGAGGCCATGTTTGGCTATTTGTTCTAAAACAGATTTTAATAAAGATAAATGTTCCTCAACTTCAGTTGTTGCAAGTAATATGTCATCCATATAAACTATCAACAGATCTTTGGCAATAAAATCTTTCAAAATGAATGTGATAAATCTTTGAAACACCGATGGTGCATTTTTAAGACCAAAAGGCATCATGGTGTACTCAAATTGTCCGCTTGGCGTAACAAAAGAAGTAAATTTGATGGACTCCTCTGATACCTTCACTTGGTGAAATCCACTCTTTAAATCCAAATCCCACCCAGGTATTCGAGGCAGTCTTCAATGAGAGGTAAAGGGTAGTTATCCCTAATAGTAACTTTATTCAAATCTCTATAATCAATACACATGCGAGTTTCTCCATTTTTCTTTTTTACCAATACTATCGGCGACGCATATGGAGGAGCACTATGGCGAATAATTCCCTTATCTAGTAGATCCTGAACAATCTTTTGTACTTCAGACTTGTCTTTGTACGATAATCTTCGTGGATGCGAGAAAATAGGTTGTTGTGAATTCAACTTGATTGACATCTCAAATGGCTTTGGTAGCTTTTCTTGTGAACAATTTAAGTAGGAATCCCGCAGTATGGACTTAATCATATCGCGCACTTTATTTGGCAATGAACATTCAATACCATAATCACTACTGTTATCCTCACAAATGGCAGTAACATCTATCGTACAAGCAATATTTCCCCCGCTATGATAAAAACAATCTTCACTAACTGAATCACTCAATAAATATTTGGCACTTCCGATATCGACAATATCACCCTCAGCGGAGCCACGAACACTACCGGGCATACAATCACTTATTTCGTTCAACTGTTTGTTTTCACTGTCAATGTTTTCAATTTCAAATTTCGCAACATTTAATTCACTTTGTTTTTGTTTACATTTGGTCATAACAAGTTTAATATTGAATATATGTAGAAAATCTCGGCCAAGTAATAGCGATGTGGCCAGAAGGTCGTCTGAAACTATAAACAAAGACAGAACATTAGACTGACCATTAAGAGAAATCTCGCAGTCAATTCTACCGTACGTTTTGAGTCTAAATCCGCCGATGCTGTGGAAATCTGATATTGTCTGAAAATCTTCAGACAAGTCGAAAGGTAAAAGGTCCCTTCTTACAAAACTGGCTGGACTACCACTGTCAATCAGGGAAATGCAGTTTTTTACTTTTCTATTGTACAAGCTCTGATTACAAAAAGCAATACTTACAGTTTGATACGGCTCAATAGGATGGGCGTCTTCAATTCCAATTGGATTGCTGCTCACAGCATTCACCATCTTCGTCGCCGGCTGCTTGCACTGCTTGATAACATGGTCCTGGCCACCACATCGAAAACAAGACCCAGCAGCACGTTTGGGTTGTTTGCACTCGCTGGACATGTGCCCCAATTGGGAGCAATTAAAACATCGGACATCTGGTTTGGTTGCCCCACTCGTACGTTGAACAGCGTTTCTGGCACTACGGTCACTCACTCGTTTTTTCTCATACTTGAGCAGCAGTTCCTGAAGCTCGTCAAGATTCTTAGCGGTATACAGTACGGAGGCATAAGCTGTGTTGTCTCTTAGCCCCTCAATAACTGCGCTGACCACTTCGTCCTCACTTAAATTCGCTTGGGCGGCAATCTCTTTCATGGATAGCAAGTAACAAACAATATTGTCATTCGGCAGACGCTGGCGTCGGTACAGCTCTCTGTACACATCGGTGACAGACACGCTCCGTTTGAATTGTTTCAAAAGCGCCTCTTTCAACTCGCTATAGTTCGCAGCCGTCGACGTTCGTAGAAATATGGCGGCGGTGCCCGACAGCAACCGACGCATGCACATATATTTGAAATGGTCGTCACGGTCGTTAATTTTGACCGCATTTTCGAAATCGCGCAGCCATTTTTCGATTGGGTACGCATTGTCGCCGGAGTACCTCGGTACCATCGAGTCAACATCGGTGATCGCCAATTGTTGCAGCCCACTGCTAGCCTCGTCTTCTAACAGCTTTAGCTCCCGCTGGAGCAGTAATATCTTCCGCTTCTTTTCTAGCATCTTGATGGCGCTATCCAGGTCGTCGTTGCCAATTTCCACTGCGGCGTCTGCACCCTCGACTTCTTCTTCAGCGCCCACGTCATTTGCGGATGCACCGCCTTCAAATCGCCGTTGTCCTGCGCCGCATCCAACAGCTTCCGCAGCTGCGCCACTGTTGCGGTGTCTGGATAATCGATGTTCTCCTTTTCCAGTGCGTGCAACAGTTCAGTCCTGTTCTTCCGCGACATGCTCGAATCCCACTTCTGATGTAATTAGTTACTTTATTTAAACTTTTATTCGTCTTTTATTTTGGACGGAACCACTTGCTTCGCCAGTCGCTGCTTGAAGCAAACGAAACAACAGCGGTTCTATTCAAAAATCCCGTTAGCCAAATTGATTCAATTTCAAATTCGGGGAAATAGAACACTCGCGTCATGCGACTTGAGTTCTTCCTTTGCAGCTTTTTCGCTATGCTTTACAAACAGGGTGAATAGACAGGTAGTGCGAACATATTACAATACCAATATATTGTAGGTATTGTACTGATCCCCATGACCTAGTTACTCCCATGAAGGTTTTTTTTTGGAGTTCGGCCAAAGACCGGCCACACGAAGGGTATTTTAATAATATTTAATGGCTATTGGCCGAAATTTATGCTTTTAAAACATTGAAAAACTAAAAATTTAGATCTTTTGAAAACGTTTTTTAATATGACAGGTACCTTGTTCGCCAGGATATCAATTTTCCTAAAAACAATATACAGTGAAATACCTCATTACGGACAGTCCTTATAACCAGACAGCCCTTATAACCGGACAAATTTCGTAGACACAGCAATTTCATTAAGTTGCTCATACAAATATCATTCCTATAACCGGACGCTCTAATAACGGGACGAGGAAACTATATTTTAAACCATTAAAAAAAAAATTTTTAATTAAAAAATCTCCCATAAACGGACAAAATTCAAATATATACGAAACGATTTTTTACAAATATGTACTACCCTATAATACAAATCTCAATTTTATTTGAAAATGACCATTTGAAATTAAAACAATCAACCATTACAAAATTTGTTCAACCAAAGCAGTAGTAACATTTTAACGACTTGTACAATGTATGTACTTTGCCTATACATGTAATAAATATTCAATTTTCATACATTAAAATATATTAAATAAATAAACGAGAAACACCTGGATACAATTTAAACTAATTTTTTGTGGCCCCTCCCTCATAAGCGGACACCTCTCATAACCGGACAAAAACACTGCGATGATGAGTGTCCGGATATGAGGAATTTCACTCTATAAGTGTTTAATAGTTTTTTTAGAGGCAGATATACAATTTTTTTTCAGAATACTTCTGGTAGAAACACTTCTCGAGAATTCTGCCACCACTTTGACTTTTAGTTGGCCTTTTAATTGAATTAAATTTCATTAAACAATTAAAAATAATTTTAAAAATTAGAATAATACAATAGAAAAGCGAATTGTTAAAAAAACTGGTAAGGAAATATTTCAGATAAGCTAAAAACGTTTTGAATTTATTTTTTCATAAACATTTTTTAAAAAGGTAAAATTCGTTAAAACAAAACTAATAGTTGAAATACAGTTTCTATAACTCAATGATAACCATTTCTCTACATCAGTGGTCGGCACAGCTTACTCAATTGAGCAGTACGCTCAGCACACGCATTCTTACGCTCTCTCAATCAGTCGTTGTTCAGGTCATAGTATAATAATTATTAATAATAATTATTATACTATAATAATTATTATACTATGGTTCAGGTATAATTTTATACAGTGCAGAGAAATTACAATGCGCTCACTAACACCATCTCATTGTCAATTTTGCCGACCACTGCTCTACATGCACCGCTGCAATCTGTCAAAAGTAGGATGCGTGTCATCAAATGAGTGTCCACACAGTGTGAAAATGCTGAACTGAAGCTCAAAGTGACGTTTTTACTTTATAACCAACATTAACAAGGTAGACTAAATACGGAGAGCCACGTAAATTGCCGTACGAGAAAAGACAGTTGTCGTCAAATGTTTTCATTGAACAGGGTGATGGTGCTTCAGTCTAAATTTAGGACCAAAAAGAAAATCACCAGGGTGTAACAAGTATCAAAAAAATTAGTTTTAAAACCAAAAATTTGCTAACAAAATAGTTGCATATGCCTGTTTTTATATTTCATATTTAACATTTAAACTTAAACAGAACATTGCTGACAATATTTGGTTTTCTCCCCTGTTTTATTTTGAATGCGAGTGAATAGGGTGAAAAACAATGCCATGAACTCATACTTACAAAATGCAACCATGCTCTTTGGGAGATACAAATTCTTGCTGTCATTCAAATTGCACAAATTGTCACTACCTTTGTACTCTTTCGAATGTTTCCATGTTACTTCATTTTTAAATTCTCAGTTTACCGGTCGCGTTATAGCAAGCTCCTTTCAAACGATATATAATTGAAATAAAATAAGCCCGTAATATTCTGTAATAATGACGCAAGAGTGGACTAATTTTATTTTTATTTCTTATATATTTTATTTTACATATTTTATAATACAATTATTGTATTTTGACAGTCAAAATCAAGGCGAATTAATACAGCTGATTTTCTTTGTTTAATGCTGGAAGAGATCTAGATTGTCAAAATGGCTGTTTTTGGTTGGTTGGTTGCCGATGGCTTGATTTTGATTGTCTGATTTTGACAATCAAGTTGCACAAACCCAACAACAAAATACATGGGAATTTTGTTGTTGCCGTTACGCGGCCACCGTTATTAATTCGCCTTGGTCAAAATGAAAGAAGCAAATGTGATATAAAAGAAGCTCATCGTGTAAAAGCGACGTGCAACTTTAAAGGAGAACGTCAAAAATGTTCATGACCTCCGTCTTACTCGTACTTATATACTCCGTACTTAGTCTACCTACTAAAGTCCTGCATGAATATATTCATTTTGGCGGCTACACTACTGTACATACTTTACGGGTACTTGGTATTCGAACAATGTGAACAACGAAACGAATAGAAACGAGAACCAGCGAGCGTTGCTTCTCGTTTCTATTCATATTCGGTGAATAGCGAACACTGCAGTGCTCGTATTCGGTGAGAAGCGAATACTGCAGTGCTCGTATTCGGTAATCGAGAACTTTACGAAGTATTCGCAGATCAACAGTTTAATCGAATATTTTTATGCGCAGTATGTCACTTTTCCATGTACTATGTCTTGTAGTGCGGTTGAAGTGGCTTATTAGTTAATACGCAAAATATTATTGAAGAAAGTAGCATAACAAATAAATAAATATTTATATGTAACATAAATATTTGTCAATAATCTTAGGAATAATAAAACGAGTATATTCGAATATAATATATTGAATATATTTAAAGCAATGTGTACTATTATTCGAATGCGTTTGTCCTCGTTTTCCCGCTTCGAGCGAATATGAATAAATAGTGTACGTCTACTCGTTTCTGTTCGGAGCTTACTCGTACTCGAAGAGAGCTGTACTCGTATTCATTCGGACCGGTCCGCAGAGATGAAGTGAAGTATTCTATTCAAAAGCATTTGAATGTTTTCGAATAGCAAAAATGCATACTCGTGCAGGACTCTACTACCTACCTTGTATCGTGGATGATAACTAAGGCGCATTATTAATTTGGTAGCACTACACAAACAGCAAAAATTCAATGTATTTTGTTAGTGCTTTTGGGCAAAATGAAGTGAAAAAAACACGAGTCAATCAGAAGCCACAGCAGTGCTGCTAAATATATTTAACAATCAGCTTGCTCATTCGCCAATAACCAAATGAAAAAAGTTTAATCAGCTGCGGTGCTGCCACCACCTATTGAATTTGCCTTGCGCTGTGCACTTCCCACAGCGCAAGGCAACCGACAAAGCAAAAATGAATTCAAATTCGAAACTTCATTTGTCAGCAGCAAAACAACCCCCGTAACCGTTTTTATCAGCAAGTACAAGCAGCACATTGATTTGTTCACGAATAACAACAACAACAGTCGATATTCTCATTTTTTTCTGTTTACTCTCTGACAAATTCTCGTCCGTTCTTGCAGCATCTCATTTTATGCTGTCACCAGTGTAGTCACCAGTGTTTCTTTTTTAGAACCCACTAAACCCCGCGTTTAGCCGCCGTGGCTCAGTTGGTTAGTGCGTTGGACCGCGAGTCGAAGGCAGCAAACCGCAGGTTCAAATACTGCCTGTAATAACACCTAAAAAAATAACGGGAAAATTCGTTTTCTCTTTCGGTGGCTGTCCTCTCAGCTGGAAATGGCAAACCTCTGAGAGTAAAAATTGCTTATGATAAAGCTCCCAACCTGCCGTTCGGAACCGGCATAAAAACTGTAGGTCCCTTCTACCCGCGTACAAATTCCCACGCACAACACGGCTGGTTGCGGGAAGCTAGGCCTTAGTCTCGCGTAAGCGGGCTGTCGTGCCAGTCAATTATTATTATTATTAATTATTATTTAAACCCCGCGTTTTCTTACTCAAAAAGTACAAAATAAAGCCCATATGACTGGGTCATCCTTGTTGTGATGAGCAGAAAAAAAGAGCTAATGTTGAATTTTGTCCCAATGTTCCCTGTAACATACTATGAAAATTATTACAGATTAGGGGGCAACTGTGACCCAAGAAGCAATCCAGCCAAGGAGGATCACCCAAACAATGATTTTTTTCAAACGAACATGAATTGAACAGTCTTGGTCACTAAAAACGCACCAAGCACCAAAGTCATATATGTAATACTTCTATATTGGCAGTAAGCTCAGGGTACATTCGCCAACATCACAGTACAGCAATAGTGAAATATGAGCGAGAAAGCGTATAAAGGAATGTACCTTGACAGCTGTCAAAAGTGTCAAAAAGTCAGGTGCGTTCAGGCGGGAAAAAAATTGACTGCAAAAAAATAAAAATTTATCGAAATTAACAGAAAATAGTACCTTTTTCTTCAACCGTCCCTGGAGCAGTTTGACAGTTGTTCATGTGTAGAAGTGCTCATGTATACACGCATAGAAATACATTCACAAAATTTCGTGTTTTCTGTCTCATTGCTTGTCTCCCTTTGATTTCTGAATGAAAACACATTGTGAAGATGGGTTGCTGCCAATATAGAAGTATTACATATATGACCAAAGTCAATACACTAAATTTAGTGCGAAACGCACTAAGTTGGCAACAGTGGCTGTCACGTTTGTGCGTTTTCGTCGCCACGAATGTGACGTCATATTCAAATTTTTATGTTTCTGTACACAGTGCCATGCAAGGTGTATTAATAAGGTGATGGCACTACTGCAAAAACAAAATTCCCATGTATTTTGATAGTGCTTTTGGGCATGTTGCTTGTCAAAATCAAATCGAAACACAAACAACACAAAAACAATTTTACCAATTTTTGACAATTAGCATGCCCATTCGCGAAAAATTAAAAGAAAATGAGAAGAAAGCAAAAGAAAATGAGAAGAAAAAAGTTTAATCAGCTGAGTTGCCACCACTACCTTATTAATGTGCCTTGGTGCCATGCATGATACAAAAACTAAAGGTAGAACCGCAGGGAAATTTTTTGACACTAAACGTGTTTATTGACGTTTCTCGTATTTGTCAAAAGCTTGAGTCGTGATGCCACTTCGTTGTAATACTAAATTATGGCTATTTAAGGTTCTAAGGATTTTTAGATCTTTTTTAAAATAAACACGAAATATACATATCAATGTGACTAGTTCATTTTGTTTAGTAATATTAGTAACTGTTAGACAAGCAACAACGCAATGAATGGTACAAATGTACATTTTTATGTAATTGTTTTTTTTTAATTTCTTATTAATATTCATTATTTTTTTTTTTTAATTTCTGTTCATAAACCGTATTCTAAAAAATGTTCGGCCTAAAAAAAACGATTCGTTCGATAAAAAAATGTATGTGTGTAAAAAATGGATTTTCTAACAACAGCACGGTAGCACATTTTCAAAGAAGAACGTCAAAAAGACCTTTAGTGTCAGATGCGCAATATGGCGGCTGAGAAGAAGCATCGGCTCTACCTTCTATTTTTGTATCATGGTGCCATGTCGGCCCCGATAGCTCAGCGGGTAGCGCGCTGGCTTCTCATACCGAGCGCCCCAGGTTCGATTCCTGGCTTGGGCTGGAAAAAACACTCATCTACTTCTATCGCTATCCACATGAAGCTGATGAGAATTACAAGAATCGCACAAGCGCGCTCTTGGCAGGCAATGGCAAAAAACCTCCAAGTGTGAAAGAAAAACTGCCAATCGCCGTTCGGATTCGGCGTTAAACTGTAGGTCCCCTCCCTCCCTTTCCCCATCCGTTTGAAATGTGTGTTGTATCACATGTTGGAAAAAACAGTGTTGCATACACATTTCAAACGGGTGGAATTTGTGGTATCACAACGGCCTATAGGCCTAAGTGTGTCTCATACAGAGGCAGCCACTAAACCACTGATCGGCAAGCTTACTCATACGAGCAGTACGCTCAGCACACGCATTCTTACGCTCTTTCAATCAGTCGTTGTTCAGACAGCAACGAAGCAACACGTGTGGTGGTTGTGTCAATTTTTGCCTTGTGTACGCTGCAAGAAATTTTATGTATGAAAAAAATAGATGTTTTTGTTGTTGTAGTTTTTGTGTGTATGCTTTTTTGTGTTGGCGATTGGTTTCGTATTCGCTTTTCGGTTTAATTTTATACAATGTAGAAAAATTACTCTGCGCTCACTAACACCATCTCATTGTCAATTTTGCCGACCCCTGCACTAAACCAACCAACCAACCAATCATGGTGCCATGCAAGGCAAATTTATAAGGTAGTGGCAGCACCACAGCTGATTAAACTTTTTTCTTTTGATTTTCTTTTGATTATTAGCGAATGGGCATGCCATGGTACAATAGCAAGGTATGCCAGATAGAGAGAGTACTTTTGATGTACTATGAGATGTCAATGTCAAACGACAAAAATTAGAGGTGCTTATGAAAGGGAGTCGTGCGCAGGGCTGCACAGAAAATACTGATAAGCATACAGTTTTTACAATACACAGAAAAACTTTAAAAGGTATCTTGTTCTTTGCAAAAAGTATAAAAATGCTGATATTTCTGCCAAAATTAAGTTTTGGACGTAAATTATATGTCCGGTACCAGCTACTTGCGGGAAAATAGAAACAAATTAGTTATGTTACTGTCTTTAACAGTTTTTTTTTTATTAGACGTATTTTTTTAAGTTCATTTTCTTTGAGTTTTTTGTTTAAAAATCGATTCTAAAAAAAGTTCTGCATTTGAAAAACAAACTTTTGACATTTTCAGGTACGGAAATATCTTTGCTACTTTGTAGTAACATTTCTCTTAAAGAAATAAAACTATTAGGTATGTAAATAAACATAAATATAAATTATTTTTACTTAGTTATTTGTCTTTCCTGTAACATTTGAAAAAGTGGATTTAGCACCTTTTCACTCTAAGCCAGCTAGTGCATATTTCTTGTTTGTTTAGTATGAACATTTCCAAAACGTATGGTATGCATGGGATACGGTACAAAATTTCTAGCGTACACGCAACTCTAGTATCTCTGTTTGACAGCATTTCCAAATGTAAGCAAAGGAAAAAAGAGCGAAATTTTTCTAGTTGGCATACCTTGTTATTGTACCATGGGGCATGCTAATTGTCAAAATGGCCGAGCATGCCCAAAAGCACTAACAAAATACATGGGGTTTATGTTATTGCTGTAGTGCTATCACCTTATTAATACACCTTGGTGCCCTGGTAAGCAGTGCCTAGGGTTCGGACCTGGCAAATCTGAAATCGTAGTGGCAGATGCCAAAAAGCGTAGTAAAACCAAAATTTCCGATACTGCACCCTGTCGCTGTGCTATGCACTAGAATGCTTGTACGGTCATACTTTTAGGCACGCACTTTAGAATACGTGTTATAATCTCGCTATGACAAGGATGGCTCGCGATGGTAATGGAAATTTTGAGTCCAATTGGAATGTGCGAGAACGATCTGCGCGACAAGCAGACTAGTATAAAAGGCAGCTGGGCACAACGCAGAGGGACAGTTGTGTTTCAGCGCAGAACAAACAGTATACAGAATGTGCATCTGGTGTAAAGAAAATTTTCTTTGCGGGCTCCAGCGGTACGACCCGTTTGTTGATGCAGTAAAGGAGACGAGAACGCACCGAGCGCGGGAGCGTAAAATGAGAAGCTGTGAGAGCGCAAAATCAAATTTACGGAGAGCAAATAGATAAAAAGAATTGATCGCATGCCGGTGTATGAAATAGTGACGCACCACACACTGTGGTTGTCGTTGTTGGGCAAGGTTTATAGAATAGAAGGTTACGCATTCCGGTTGTCAAAAAATGCCAGCGCCTCCAGTGACGTAGTCATAGCTTGGCTCTGATTGGCTGAAAATATTTTTGAGCAAAAAAATTGAAAAAATTTTAAACAAACCCGGAAAAAGAAGTTGCCAGATTTTATATTTATACCCCTCACTTAATTACGCGTGCTAAACTCTTCTTTTAATCACTCATTGCATTCAGCGTACAGGTAGAATTTTGGCCCGTTACGCACTGTCAACGATTCATTAGCATTGCTTGCAGTGTATATAGCAGAGAGAAAACAGTGCGTGCCATGGCACAATAACAAGGTAATAGCATGCCCGCAACACCAAAAACCACATGTATTTTGTTAGTAGGATTGTTTATCGTTACTGTCAAAATCAGCTGATATTTTCCGACGAAAGAGGGAGAAACTGAAAACATACAAAAGTGATTGTTGCCAGACGGTGCTGTATTTGAGTGAATAAACGGGAAAAGTGCTCAGGTCAGTTGTTTTCAGTCAGGTATTTTCATTTCAACCGATGCGGCAACACAGAACCACTGCTGACACCAACGATTTTGACAGAAGCCATAAACGATCAGCCGGTGGCTTGCTATAACCTTGTAGTTGAACCATGGTGCGTGCCTTGCACAGCCAAACAAATGAGTGTTGACTGCTATTGCGGTTTGCGTTTTGTTGTCATTCTTATACTGCTCTCTTGCTACAGTGAATGCTGGCAAACAGTGCACACTGCACCAAATCACACTGTGTGTAGGGAGAAATGAATCATCCATTGCAGCTCTTTAGTTTGCATAGAAAAATTTATTGAGCGATCGCCAAGGCGCACAAACTTTATAAAGCCTCTGGCTCTGTTGATTGTAAAGTTAAGTATGAACGCTACCTGAAGGAGTTTAATGTACTCCATAAATTCTTATACCAGAGGTACATCTCTAAGTTTGAGATTGATTTAAAGTCCAATCCAAAATCTTTCTGGTCCTTTGTCAATTCAAAAAAAGGTTGCTCTAGTATTCCCTCCTGCATGAATTATAATGGCAAAACCTCTCATAATTTTCGGGACACCTCAAATTTATTTGCTGATTTCTTTAGCTCAACTTTTGTAGAAGACCATAGTAGTTTTTCTCCCTCGCCTACTAATACTGGTACCTCAATAGTCAACTTTGGTAATCTTTTGGTATCTGCTATGGATGTTCTTGTTGCGATTAAGGCCTTATCCTGTTCAACAAAACAAGACTGTGACGGTCTATCCGCCTCCCTACTCAAAAGTTGCGCTTCTGCTATCTCTGCTCCTTTAAGCACTATCTTCAATTTGTCGTTGCGATATGGTGTATTTATTGATAAATGGAAGGTTGCCTTTATTACACCAATCTTTAAATCTGGGAAGAAAAATTAGATTTCAAATTATAGGCCAATCTCAAAATTAACAACGATATCTAAAATTTTTGAGAAGGTAGTCAAAACTAAAATGTTTTTCGCCGTGAAACAAATAATAAGCCCGAACCAACATGGTTTTATGCCAGGCCGCTCTACTGTGTCGAATCTGTCCGTCTTTTCCGAATTTTTTATGTCAGCTTTTAAAAATGGTGACCAAGTGGACACCATTTACATTTATTTTAGTTTCAAAACTTGCACGTTTTGGTTTTCACTCAACGTTTCTTAATTGGCTAAAATCATATCTCACTAACAGAGTATGTTGCGTGAAGATCGGTAATGTTAATTCTTGCACTTTTGTTGCCACTTCTGGTGTTCCGCAAGGTAGTATTCTCGGCCCACTTTTGTTTGTCTTGTTTATCAATGATATTGGGGACTGTTTTCAACATTCCGATTTTTTGTTATATGCTGACGACTTAAAACTATTTCGTAGTTTTCGTGATCACACTGACATTCCTCTGCTCCAATCTGACATTAATAATCTGCCATTTTGGTGTCACAATAATAAGTTATCCCTTAACATCAATAAATGTTTTCATGTTAGTTTCTCTAAGTCGCATAGTCCTGTCCCCTCCTTTTACATGATTTCTAACTCACTGCTAACAACTGCAGGCAAATTCCGCGACCTTGGAGTGATTTTTGACGCTCAATTTACATTCGTGCCGCATGTGAATTACATTATTCCAAAAGCATACTCACTTCTATCGTTTATCCGGCGGTATGGACAAGAATTCAAGGACCCTTACACGCGTAAGCTTCTGTTTACGTCTCTCGTCCGTTCTAAACTCGAGTATGCCTCTGTAATCTGGAACCCACTTTACACTCTTCCCGTCTTGAAAGAATTCAGCGTAGGTTTCTTCGTTTTGCCCTACAGCCTCTCCATTTCTCTGAACCCTTTCCTTCTTATAGTGCTCGTCTAATGTTGATTAATTTGCAGTCTCTAGAGGTTAGAAGATTCGTCCAATCTGTAATGTTCGTCTTTGATCTCGTCTCCAATGTCATTGATTGCCCCTGTCTTCTAGAGAAAATTAAGTTCAATGTGTCCTGTAAATCACTACGTTTCTCTCCGCCTTTTTATGTAAAAACTGTTAAAACTAATTACCTCCTTGCAGCACCTACAACACGGGCGATATGTGATTTCAATAAGTCTCTTACTAGATCATGGTTCAAAAGGCAGCTCGATGAGGTGAATCTTTTGGCACCTTAGTACTGTTTTATTTTTTTTTGTTTTGAATTTATTATATTTAATTTTGATTTAATTTAATTTTAAGTGTTTTGTTAACCTAATTGTAATTGATAGTCAGTATGAATCTGTTTCTATTTCACTATTAAATAATAATAAACCAAATAAACCAAATAATAAATAAGGTGGTAGCACTACGGAAAAAACCAAAATTCATGGATTTTATTAGTTCTTTTGGTGTGCTTGTAAAAAAGAAGTTGTTGTAAAGAAGTTGTATTTGTAAAAATATTGGAAAACCCAAGGCGCATTAAGAAAGTGATAATAAGTGGAAAACTATTGCTACAATGTCCTGCCAACTATCAAAGAAACAAAAAGTTTAATCAGTTCTGGTGCTGCAACTACCTATTGAATTTGCCTTAACGACCGCTTTGCCAAATCAACCACCATTTCAATGTGCACGAGTAAAGCCAAGCTGGCTTGCTGCGGAAAGCAATAACATTGCGTGTTATTGTCGAAATGAAAATAAAGCACAAATCCATCGAATCTATGCGTGTACATCAATTCGCGCTTACTCTCTCGGTTTCCTTTACATTGTCCTCACTTTTGTTTATTCTGTGGTTTCAGCAAGCAAAGGTGCCAAACGGAGTAGTCCAATAGATAATAACCCTGTAGGAATTCGGACTGGTCCGAATGTAGTTTTTCAACTGGTTGCTTGTCAGTCATAGCTGACTTTAGAACCGATTCGTCTCCTTGGAGCAAACTCACTCTCTTTTAACATGGCGATATCTTAGACGATAGTCAATTGTCACCGTCCGCATCCAATTGCAACTAGTCAAAAGTTAGTCCTAAGTAAAATAGTTTCTAAGTTTCCAGTTGCAAAGCGAGTAATTTGAGAACAAGTTTATTTTGGGTTAGTTTTCTAACCAGTTGAATTTTTTAAAAGACAATAAAACAATACAAATTTTAAATATTAACTAGCTGGGCCCCGTGCGAAGCCGCAAGCTCTCTTCTTTCCCCCGATACAAATTCTGAACCCATTGTTGACTCCGTCAGATTTTGATTTTAAAAGAAACATATGTCTATTATCTTTGATGTCAAGTGTTTCCAGAAATATTGAAGTCAAAAGGCCCTTTAGATTATGAGTTTTCACATTTACTCTAAGAAAATTCTTAACCCTTAGTTTGCTAGATTTCGAATTTGAAAATAATTAGAAACACGTGTCCAATTTTTTTATTTCAAGTATTTTTTACAACTTTTGAAGGCAATAGGCCTATCGGTTCATGTTTTTTTAGAGTCTTCCCGTAAACAAATCCTTACCCATTGTTGGTCCAGTTAAATGTTGATTCTCAAAAAATTATAAAATACGAGTCGAATTATTTTTGATCTACATTATTTGCAGGAAGTTCGAAATCAATATGTCTATTAAATGACGTTTCTTCATACAACACCTTAATACATGTTTTCCCCCTTTAGACCCCGAATTTCAAAAAATCCCGTCTTAGCGGAGGTTCATTCTTTAAGAAGTACCCATAGTTCATGATGATGAGTCAATCAATCAATCAGTCAGTCATAAATCAAGTCAGTCAGTCAGGACAAACAATCTATGTATATAAGAAAACAGATGGTACCACGCCCCCTTGTCCAATGCTCACAACTTTCTTCTAGTCGAATTGTGCTACTAAGTGGATAGTTCGACCAAGTTTCACTGATGTGTGTGTGTGTTTACTGCGTAACTGTTGGGTTATAAAAAATGTGCCACGCCCCTTGTCCAACGCCAATCAAATCTCACCCGTAGAATGACACATCTATGAGACGACGGTACACAAACTTTCAATGCTGTGCGGATAACGATTCCGAAGCTATTCCATATAACAGATTTGAGTTGTATGGGCGGTGCCATGCCCCTTGTTAAATACCCGCCCCATTCCCTCTGTCGATAGATATGACTAAATGGTAGGTCCGTGCTAAGTTTCATTGATGTGCGACGAAAAGTTTTAAAACTTTGCGGATAGTTTTGATCAAAAAAATTTGCCACACCCCTTGTCAAACGCCCATCAAATTTTAACAGTAGAATGACACTTCTGTGGGAGGATGTCATAACAAATTTCAATGCTGTGCGACTTACAATTCCAAAGCTATTCCATATAAAAGATTTGAGTTGTATGGGCGGAGCCACGCGCTCTTGTTAAATACCCGCCTCATTCCCTCTGCCGAAAGATATGACTAAATGGTAGGTTCATACTAAGTTTCATTGATGTACGACTTACAGTTCTGCTGAAATATTGGGTCATACAAAATGTGCCACGCCCCTTATCCAACGCCCATAAAATTTTAACAGTAGAATGACACTTCTATGGGACGATGTCATACCAAATTTCAATGCTGTGCGACTTACAATTCCGAACCTATTCCATTTAAAAGGTTTGAGTTGTATGGGCGGTGCCACACCCCCTTGTTCAATACCCACCCCATTCCCTCTATCGAAGGACATGGCTAAATAGTAAGTTCGTACCAAATTTAATTTACGTGTGACTTATGGTTCCAAAGTTATTGTCTAAAAATTTATGCTGGTGGTGCCACGCCCCGTTTCCCCATCTTTTATTTTTTCCTAAACCTTCGCGTAGCAATTACGAACAAACCCGCCTAGAATAGAATATAATAGAATTGGTAAGGGGTATATTGCACTGAGACCAGGATTGATCTATTGTGCCCCCTACAATTGTTAGAGTACATCCCCTAGACCTACCGCCCTAATGAAACTTAGTAACTCGCGGGGTTTAGGTGCTTGACGTCTTCTTCTGCAAGCCAAAACTGGCCCAGGTAACGTAACCTGCTGCGACAAGCCGCATTACAGTGCAATATAATGTGTTCGGGAGTCTCCTCTGCTGTTTCGCAGTCTACGGACGCTTACCTGTTCTATCCCGATTGTATGCATCTGTTTCCTCAATCTGCAGTGCCCAGTTAAAAGACCTGTGACCTGTCTAAGCTGGTTCTTCCTTAGTTTGAGGCATTCTTCACTCCATTTGGGGTTATAATCTTTGATAAAGATTTTCGATTGCCTGAGACCGGAGGCGCTAGCCCAGTATTCTGTTTTCCTGGTCCTTTCCTCAAGTCTCAGTGACTCTGTTATGGCGCTTTTGCCCAGCCCCATGAAGGGTTCAGAACCCAGGGGGGCCGTGGCTGCCGCGGTTCTAGCTAGGCTGTCCGCTTCCTCGTTTCCTTCGATACCTCTGTGTCCTGGAACCCAGAGGATCTTCACCTGGTTACATCTGCCCAGTGCATTCAATGCCTCAATGCATTCCAGCACTAACCCTGAGGTTATCTCATATGAGATTAGTGCTTTGATGGCTGCTTGGCTGTCGGAGCAGATGACGATGTCCTGCCCCCTGTACTCACGTTCGAGATTGAATTGCACACAGAGCCTGATAGCATACAGTTCCGCCTGGAATATGCTGGGTATTTTCCCCATGGGCTCGTAGTGCTTGAGGCGAGGTCCAAACACCCCTGCCCCTGTTCCCTCGTGCGTTTTCGAGCCGTCTGTAAACCACTTAATTGTGTGTGGTCTAAAATGGATCTGGTGGTCTTCCCAGGCCCAGTCTGCTTTATTGCTCATATAAACTCCGAAGTATTTTTCGTAGTTATATGTTCTTGTTATACACAAAACATAAGAGTTACTAGTGGATAACACATCTAAGTCTTTGTGCCTGAGGATGTGATCCCCCCTTACTAGTTCTGGCCAGTCCAAGGATAGTACGCTTGGCCGCCATCTCAATTGCTACGTGCAATGGCGATATGTTAAGTATCACCTAAGGAAGTATCCAATTTGGTGCAGTCGTTTTCAAGTTTTAAGCAGCCGAACGAACCAAGATTCATTTTTATATATGTATATAGATTTTATTTTAGAAATATTTTTAAAATATTAACAATTCATCAAACAAATATACATGCACCAATAAATTTCAGTTCTAAGAAAAGATGAACTTGGAAATGACAAACTTCTGCCGAAACTGTTTGGGGCCTGACGAAATATAATATCCACATCATTACTGATGCCTGCAATTAATAAACAAATAAATTAATTAAAAATTAAAAAACAAACAAATTAATTAATAAATACCTTTTAACTGCTGCTTCAATTCTTTCCTTCACACAACCACGCAAAATTCCAACTGAGAGCATTGAAGGCAAAACGTGCAAATCGAACGAGCATTGAGTCATAGAACCGGACAAGTTAAAAAATGCTAACATTTCTATGTTCTCGTTGTAACAAAAGTATCGTAAGATCAGACTTAACAGTATTGTGTTGATTATATCACCTATGTTTGGTCTTTCTTATTTTCATTTGCTCTTCTCGCCTATGAACGCACACACAGAACGTGAACGATTAGACGCGAACTGACTGACTTCTGCATTGGCTGACAGCTACTTGGACAACTAGTTGCGCAATTGACTTATAAAAAACCAGTTGAAAAACCAATGAATTTTGGTAGCCGGTAGTCTCAGGCCCGACAGGGAAGTGTAAAGACAGTAAAGAGTGAATTTATAAATAAAGTGATTGCTGGTCTTTGACTGCGTTTAAGAGTTGAAGTGTGTTCTATTTTAAATTGCACAATCCAGAGAGACGAACAAGCCTACAGAACTAATTTTCGTAACATTTTGTGTCAGAAGTGGGATTGTGCTGATTGAATTTAAACAAGAAAACAAATTATAAAACGCAGCCATGGTGAAACTAGAGCAGCTTAAGGTGGACCAGCTGAAAAAGGAGCTGGCTGCCTGGAATTTGCCCACTACTGGAGCAAAAGTGCAGTTGCAGTTGCGCTTACGGGAGCCGTGTGAATCACGAGGCATCGTTTGGGCTGCGAGTTCGGAAAACAGGAGCTAGAGGCGTCGGAAAAAGTCGAGGAATCGCTTGCTGGTGCTGCGTCGCCGCAAAACACGGCTGCGACGGTCGCGCCGCCGCAAGGAATGGACATGAGCCAGCTGCTGGTAGCAATGAAAGGCATGTTCCAGGAAACTTCGGCAAAAATCGAGAATGTGAATGATGAAATTTCGGCAAAAATGGAGACTTCGAACCGTGAGATGTCGGCGCAAGTGGAAACGGCGAACCGAGAAATGGCAGCGAAACTGGAAACAACGAATCAGGAAATAGCAAAAATAAGGACTGCGAACCGAGAAATGTCAACAATTTCTGCGCACATAGAGCAGAAGGTGGAGGAAATTTCCGATAGGCTGAACGTGAAAGTTGAGCATCTGGAGACGCGAATGGACAATTGGGACAAACGAGTTGACGACCTGGATGATTCCCTGAATGAACGAGTTGACAACCTGGATGATTCCCTGAACAAGAAGACTGACGAGCGGCTCAAAGAATTACAGCTGCGAGAGTGGTTGCCGCCAGTTCGGCTACCAGAATAGATGTGTCTACTTACGATGGTTCTACGCCCTTTGATACCTTCAAACTTCAATTCGACATGGTTGCTTTGGAAAGTCAGTGGACTGATGTTAAGAAAGTTCGGATATTGATATTGGCTCTAAGAGGTCCTGCGGCTGAGGTCATAAAATCAGTTCCGGAAGGTTTGAGAATTAATTACGAGAAGACAAGTATAAAAGGCAGCCGGGCACAACGCAGAGGGACAGTTGTGTTTTAGCAAGCAAAGGTACCACACGGAGTAGTCCAATAAGTAATAAGTGAATAAGTAAAGAGTGAATTTATAAGTAATAAATAATAATAAATAAATAATATAAATGATAAGAGTGAATTTATAAATAAAGTGATTGCTGGTTTTTGACTGCGTTTAAGAATTCAAGTGTATTTTATTTTAAATTGCACAGTATTTATTTTTTTGGTAATTCGTTTTAGTGATTGGTGCTGAAAAATAATTTTTCCCATATTTTGCTTTGGAAAAAATCGTAGTAGATTGGATCTCAAGAGCAGGTCCGAACCCTGGCGGTGACCCATGATACAATTAACCAGGTAGACTAAGTATGGAGAGCCACGAAAATTTGCGTACGAGAAATTAAAGTTGTTGCCAAATGTGAAAAAGACACTTTGCTTAAAAAAAGTAGCGATTGCTTGCGCAGGTCCGAATTAAGAGTTTTGCTGTCAATAATTCCCTCCCAACTCATAGTAGATAATTTCCTGCTAATTTCACGATACACACAGCAAAACTTTCCTGACCAACAATCTTGGTTTGGCTACCGTTTACGTCGGCTCATCGCGATTCGATCACGAGCGTTTTCGCCTGACATCGTAAGTGATCCACTTTTCATCACCAGCCGTCTCAGAATAGGTCGGTTTGGTTTCGATTCAGCAGTCGTAATGGATAACCAGGTGCTTATTATTATTATGATATAGGCTATAGTGCACTGCGACCAACTTGATCTTTTGTGCAGCCTTTGTTTTAACCATCCAAGTTAAGGCTTTTTATAAATGTTAGCACTTTTTGGGGTTGTAGTTTCCAGATGGTTGATGGCGGTATTGACGCCTGACCAAACTGTAGAAATCTCTTTCTACTGAGCGCAGGACATTCGCATAGAATGTGGAGTGATGTCTCCTGTTCTAGCTCACATATCCTGCACACATCCGTTGAGGATATTCCCATATTTTTGAGATGGTACCTAAGTGAGCAATGCCCTGTTAGGTACCCAGTGAGGATGCGAAGGTCCTCTCGGTTTAGCTTGAGGAGTTTGTTAGATACCCCTCTGTCCGGGGCCAGGAATTGTTTTGCCTGCCGTAGTCCCGTTGTGTTGGTCCATTGGTCAGCAAATTCCTGGTCAGCCCATTTCCGTAACCACTCCTGAATGTGTCCTCTAGATAGTCCACAGAATGGTTCCGGGCCTATCAGTGGGCGTAAGGCACCCTTCGGTCGGCTTGTTCGTTGCCGTCATGTCCTTCGTGCCCTGGTATCCAGTGCAGTTCTACAGTGTTGCGCCTGCCCAGTTCATTCAAGAGATTGCGGCAGTCCGTCACCAGCCTTGAAGTAGTCGAGTAGGCTTCTAGCGCCTTTAGGACTGCCTGACTGTCGGACAGTATATAGATATGTGTGCCAGACGACTTCCTGTGTAGGCACTCGCTGGCACACTCTATGATGGCGTGTGTTTCCGCCTGAAAGATGGTAGCTAGCTTCCCCATTGGAAAAGCTTTGTGAAACCTGGGACCATACACCCCGGCGCCAGTGCTCCCATCTTCCAACTTCGATCCATCCGTGTACCAAAGTTGCGACCCTGGGTCTGGTATGAATTGATTTGATCTCCATAATTGTCTGTCCAAGATGTTAATCTTGTACCTTTTGGAGAATTCCATCTTTGGTGGAATAATGTCAGAGATCCTGAGCATTGGGTCATTTTCGAGCATTTTTAGTATGCTCATGTGTCCCTTAAGATCTCCACTCTTTAGTTCAGTACTGCAGACAAGCCTTAAGGCCTGAGAGCAGGCTTCTTTCCTGATGGCTATGTTAAGAGGAGGCACACCTAAAATTGCCTCCATTGCAATTGACGGGCACGTTCTCATTGCCCCACTCATGCCTATACACGCCAGACGTTGCAGTTTGTTTAATTTTCCGACTGCACTTTCTTGTTCAACCTTATGCCACCAGATTGCTGATGCATAGGTGATTATTGGTTTAACTATGCTGTTATAGGACCAGTAGACCATTTTTGGTTTCAGGCCCCAGGTTTTACCGTGAAGTCTTTGACAGGCATACATTGCCCGCGTAGCCTTGCCGATAACATTGTTCAGGTGAGAGTTCCAAGTCAGTGTCTTGTCCAGGGTGACACCTAGATACTTGGCCTCATCTGAGAAATGAATTACTTTACCATTCATTGAGGGATTGCTGAGACGTATTCGTCTTCTTCTCGTGAATGGTACTAGTACCGTTTTATCCGGGTTGAACGAGAGACCTTTGTCTCTGCACCATGTGTTTGTTATACAGAGGGCCTTTTGCATTTGACTCGCAATGGTTGAGTCATCCCAGCCCACAACGTAGATGGCTACATCATCTGCATAACCTATTGTGCTAAATCCGAGGGCGTTTAACTTGGTTAGTAGTTCATCAATCACCAGAGTCCACAGTAGAGGAGAGAGTACTCCCCCTTGAGGGCAACCTCTAGTGGCTTTTATTTTCTGGTTCTGCCCTACTAGCTCAAGGTTTATCACCCTGCTTTCTAGCATGGATATTATCCAATTTATAATCATGGGGCTTATCCCTTTCCTGATCATGGCCTGTTTGATGGCTATATATGATGTGTTATCAAAAGCACCTTCAATGTCGATAAAAGCGCAGAGGGCTATTTGTTTAGCCTCCAAGGCCTTCTCAATCGACCTTGTCAGGTGCTGTATCGCTGTTATCGTCGATTTGCCTGTCTGATAGGAAAATTGAAACTTACAAAGTGGGCTATTCTTAAGGTATGCCTCTCTGATATGTAAGTCCAATGGTTTTTCTAAAGTTTTTAGAATGAAAGAGGTAAGGCTAATGGGTCTATACGATTTAGGCAGTTGTTCTGGCCTTTTGCCTGCTTTTGGTATAAACACCACCTTAACTTCCGACCAGGCTTTCGGAATGTGGCCTAAAATAAGGCTGGATTTGAAAATCCTAACTAAATAGGGGACCAAGATTTCCCTTCCCTGTTGTAAAAAGCAGGGAAGTACATTATCTGGTCCAGGAGATTTGTATGGGTTAAATGAGGAAATCGCCCATTGTACCTTTGCCGGAATGCAGATTATGCTTGCTAGGCTAATGTCTCTGCCGGTGGCTGTCAGTGGAACTGCATCCACCGACGGAACAGCCTGTAGCGGTACACACCCCGGGAAATGGGTTTCCAGCAAAAGCTTGCTGGTTTCAGCCGGAGTTTCCGTGTAACTGCCGTCCGGTTTTAAGAGGGTACCAATGCCATTGGAGTGGTCTAGTCTGAGTGCTTTCTGTAGCTTAGAAGCATTCGGGAGGTTGTCAATCCTTTCGCAATGCTCCCGCCACGTAGCCCTCTTTGACTTACGCAGCTCCTTGTTGTATTCCGTTAGGGCTGTTTTGTATGGAACCCATTCATTCATACGTTTAGCCCTGTTGAATAATTTCCTAACTTTCTTCCTCATTTCTTCGAGCTTTTTGTTCCAAACCAGGTGCTTTGCAATTCAACTCTTACTTCAGCTCACCCAAACTCGCTATTTGTGGAATGGCAACGGATATCGGGACGCCACCGCAACGCTCGCTGTGGACTGCTGCATCGAGGGCCGAAACGGTGCGATACTGCGAAGCTAGGAGCGAAGGCAGACGTCTTTTCGTTATAGAAACAGGATGTGGCAAGATGTGAGCCGAATATTCTTCCAACGCTTCAAGCGCCACGTCAATGATTTCAAGCCCGGGATCGGTTCCTGCAAGAACGAAGATGACAGCTGAGGACGAAAGTGACATATGTCCAGGACATGCTTGGGTTATGGAGAGATGACTTCTCGCAGCTGCTTAACCAAGGTTTATAGTATCAATCTTAACGATGAAACTTGTGGCATGGACGATGGAGTTGAAACCGAATCCTCAGTCGCTGACGATGGGGTCGTTATACAAACACTTGGCCATAATGGGGTACGAATGGCATCAGCGCGGCTTAAAAACAACAAAGATGCCGGGCCTGACGGGGCCGAGTTATCAAAAGCTGGAGGCTAGGAACTGGCAAGTTTCGAGCACCAGCTTCTTTACAAGATATGGTCGCAAGAAAGCATGCAGCAAACAGTAATTATGCAATATGCATGCAAGGACTTATCGAGCGAACTATATGAGAGACTGAAGCATATTACCAGTAAACTGATCGGACCTCATCACTGCGGCTTCTGACCTCACAATACGCCAAGTTCTGGAGTAGACTACCCGAGAAGCAGATCGACATTTAAAACTGCATTTCCGGCTTTTAAACCTTTTGCTGGATAATATTGCACGCGTCGCTGAGCTGAACCGTGCCGGCACTATTTTCTAAATTTTATGCTGCTGACATATGCCGCCGATATTGGTATCATTGGCTGTTAAAGCCTTATTTTCGGCGCGTCTTTCTCCAGTGTGGAGAAAGACGCGAGCGCAGTAGGTCTTGAGATGAACGAAGACAAAACAAATAATTGGGTTGGGGAAAAAGTGTTACGAGTTTTTCTGTCAGTGTCGCTGCTACTCGCAAATATCAGAATGGACATCACTGCTTTAAAGTATCGTAACTTTGAAAGCAAAAATTTGAAACTTCAGAAAGAATACTTACTTACTTACTTAACTGGCCATAACAACCCGCTATCGGGTTACGGCCTGCCGCAAAACTTTTCTCTAGGCGCCTCTGCTTTGCGCGCCATCTCCAGTTGGTCACACCAAGTGATGACAGGGCCTCTTCAACTTAGTCCTTCCACCGGAGACACGGCCTCCCTCGTCGCCGTCGACCTCCAACCATCGCATCGAACACCTTTTTCGCCGGAGCTTCGTCGTCCATACGGCAGACATGACCGAGCCAGCGTAACCGCTGGATGTTAATTCGCTGCGCTACGTCCATGTCCTTATACAGCTCATACAGCTCGTTATTGGTTCGTATACGATAGTATACACCAACACGTACAGGGCCGACGATTTTGCGAAGTACCTTCCTCTCGAACACTCCAAGGGCCGCTATGTCGTTTCGTGTCATTGTCCATGCTTCAGAGCCATAGAGAAGCACGGGCAAGATAAGAGTCCTATAGAGTGCAAGTTTTGTCGGTCGAGAGAGGTCTCTACTTCTCAATTGCCTACCGGGACGGTAGTAGCACCTGTTGGCAAGAGTAATCCTTCGCTTTATCTCCAGGCTGACATCATTACTGCTGTTGATGGCGGTGCCATGGTAGACGAATTCCTTGACAACTTCAAAGGTATACCTGTCGGCCTCGACGTGAGACCCTAGCCGCTGCGAGTCCCTGCGTGTAGACAGCATATACTTCGTCTTGCCCTCATTTACCACCAGACCCATTTTGGCAGATTCTCTTTCGATAGCCGCAAAGGCAGCGGTGACATCTCGCTTGTTACGTCCGATGACATCAATGTCATCAGCGTAGGCAAGGAGCTGGACACTTTTGTTGAAAATTGTGCCATTACGATGTATACCGGCCTTGCGCAGAACACAGGTCGCAGGACAAAGGATCGCCCTGTCTGAAACCTCGGACGGTATCAAAGGGGTCGAAGAGGTCACTTCCAACCTTGACGGAGCTGCGCGTATGGCTCAACGTCGCTGTGCAAAGTCTCACAAGCTTTGCAGGGATACCAAGTTCAGACAATGCGGCATATAGACGATCCCTTATCGGGCTATCGAATGCTGCCTTGTAATCGATGAAGAGATGGTGTGTATCGATTTGATTCTCATGGGTCTTCTCCAGGATTTGGCGTAGAGTGAATATCTGGTCGATGGTTGACTTATCAGGTCTAAAGCCGCACTGATAAGGTCCAATCAGCGCCTTGGCGAGTGGCTTTAATCTTTCACATAGTACGCTCGTCAGGACCTTGTATGCAATGGGAAGTAGGCTGATACCCCTGTAGTTGGCGCATATTGTTGGGTCGCCTTTCTTCAGCACAGGGCACAGGGCACTGAGGTTCCAATCGTTGGGCATTCGTTCCTCCAGCCATATTTTGCAGATGAGCTGATGCATGCACCCAATCAGCTCACCGCCGCCGGCCTTGAACAATTCAGCTGGTAGCCCATCCGGCCCTGCAGCTTTATTGTTCTTGAGTCGCTGGATAGCGACCCGGACCTCGTCATGGCTGGGCGGTGGCACATCCACACCATCGTCGTCGATTGGTGCCATCTGGACATCTTCACCACTGGCGGTATTGTTCCCTTCGTCGCCTGCGAGCAGCTTGGTGAAGTGCTCCTTCCACAACCTCAGTACACCCTGCGCATCCGTAACCAGATCCCCGTTTTCGTCTTTGCAAGAAGATGCCCCTGGCTTAAACCCTTCCGTGAGACGCTTAACTTTTTGGAAGAATTTTCGAGCGTCATTCCTGCACCTGCACTCCTCGATTTCCTCACGCTCGCGCCTTTCTTGCTCCCGTTTCTTGCGTCTAAAAAGGCACCTCTCTTTCTTCCTCTCCTCCCGGTATTTTTCGGTCACGGCTCGCGTGGCAGCCAGCTGCAGGGTCTTCTTGTAGGCAGCATTCTTTGCTGCAGTGGCTGCGCGACACTCTTCATCGTACCATTGGTTTTTTGGCGGTGGGCGTCGAAAACCAAGGACATTTTCTGCGGCGGTGCGCATCGAGTGGGATAAGTGAGCCCATAATGCGCCGATGTCATCAGGTGGAGAGGGGGAGCCACCGAGCTCCGAAAGAATACTGTTAAGAAATTTAGTTCTGTTGGCCAACATAGGCGTAGATCATATCGCTGGAATTTGCCAAAATAAAACACACAAAACGCAGTTCACCGCTGTAGTCACTTTATTTACAATTTTCCAAAGTCACTTCACTGATTCACTAATTTACTTTACTTTCATTTCACTTTACTTATCCGTATTACACCGGTGGTTGTCAAAACCGAACTGACTTGAAGCACCGTTTCCGGCAGCCTTTTATACTTGTTTGCCCGTTCCTCGTTATCGAACATTCCAGCATCGCATTGAATCGTCTCTATGATCATTCCCGCAAAATAACCATGCCCTCTTATACTTTGCAATGCTGCTGCTGCCGACAAATACTCGTTCAGTGTTTTCGTGTTGCCTATGCTAGGATCGTCACACTGGCCTTCACTAAGACTTGCTTTTCTCGAACAAGTGCCAAGGTTCCACCATAGCAAGACGTCAGGCGCTCCAAATTTACCACCATCAGCCAAGCGCCTTTTTTTATTGTGAGTTGTAGAGCGGTACGAACTCTTTCATCTTATTGCTGACCAGTTGTGTGCGACTCCTTATAAACCTGTGGAGTTCCTCTAGTTCTAACTGATTATTGGCCACATAGTCACTCCTATTGCCTTCCGTTGGGCTGACTACTAAGTCAGCTGTCAATCTCAACTCTGTGCCGAATATTGCTCGTGCTGATGTGAGTGATGTCGTGTCGTACGGGGCCGATCTATACGCCATATGATTGAGTGCATGAAAGAACATATGCCCAGCCATTGGAACCTCAGTGCCCTTTGCCCTGTATGGAAGAAAGGCGAACCAACAGTATGCGTCAACTGCAGGGGTACTAGCCGTTGTCGAATCGAATATAAGGTCCTATCGAACGTACTATGTGAAAGATTGAAGCCACTCGCCGAAGCATTGATTGGGCCGTATCATACCAGGTAAGTCCACCATCGAGCAGATATTCACAATACGCCAAATACTGAAAAGGACCCATAAGAGTTAAATCAAAACCCACCATCTATTTATCGATTGCAATCCAACATTCGGTAGCCCGTTAAGGGTTTGCCTATATGCTGCATTGTCTGAACTTGGTATCCCTGCAAAGCTCGTGAGACTTTGCAGAGCGACGTTGAGCAATACTCCCAGCTCCGTCAAGGTCAATTTCACCATGGAGAGCATTCTGCGCAAGGCCGTGATGGGATAATCTTAAACAAGCCTATCCAGCTCCTTGCCTACGCCGATGACCTTGACGTCATTGAGCGTAACAAGCGAGATGTCACCGCTCCCTTTGCAGCAATAGATAGAGAATTTGTAAAAATGGGTCTGGTGGTAAATAGGTGCAAGACGAAGTATATGCTGTCTACACGCAGAGACTCGAATTCGTCTACTTCGGCACCGCCATCAACACTAGCAATGATGTCGCATTGCAGTTGGCAACGTGATTACAATGATGGCGGCAGCAGCAGCACAATAATCATATGATTTGTTAGGCTTGAATTTTAACAAATTCGTATTGGTTTGGAAGTGTCGAAATTGAACAATTAATAATTAAAAATCGTTAGTTAATTTTGCTAACGCAATGAAGCAGCTGAGCAAAGTATGCACACAAGCAATCGATGTTGCCAATCTAAGCAGTGATATTAATTGCTTTGGTTTTGTCGTCTACGATATAGAGACTAGCTCTAAGCTTGACGACAGCGACATCTGTGTTCAATGTTCGTGTTCTCGTGCTGTCGTCAAAATAATCGTTCCTATACAATTGTTCTGATTTTATATTTTGACAGATGCAGTCGCGTCGCTGCCGTTGTCTATGTGTTCGGGGCATAATGATACAACTCCAAATCACGCTTTGTTTGCACCAATGCTTGTTTTGCTTTCGGCGCGTTCGCTAGATTTCACGCTTTGAGTTACACAATGCGCTTTTGAAGCATCGTCTAATCAGCTGACAGTAACACCGCATTGACAGTATTGCCGACAAGGGGGAAGGAAATTTCTGGTTAATTGAATTTATTGACTTAGTCGACTTTGTTCGCATAATTGCATGTGCTGTAAGTGGTCAGGAAAAACTTCTGGGCAGCGAATCCAAATCCGATATCAATTGTGTCCGATATCGAATTGCGCAAAAATGAATGCACATATATGTATATAGATCACACTCGGTGCGTGAATGTAATTGATAACTATTTTGCCATTTTTGGTCGTGGTAGAAGTGAAGTTAATAATTTAATTGAACGCATTTTATTCACTGACATATTTCTTTGCTACGAATAGTATATGTTTTGTTTAAAACCTTTCTAAGCACCAAAATTGAAATAAATTGTTCACGGGAAAACTATCGATAACAATTAGAACGAAATATAAATTTACCGTGGTTGATGAAATCCGCTGGCCTGTTCGAACGATGCAAGCAAAGCGCCGAAAAGTAGAAAGTTGGGCTAGTTCCGCTTTTTACGCATGATGGTACTATGTAACTCGCTCCATACATACACTCAGATTCCACTTTTTTGACAGATGCAATGAAAGCGTTGCTGCAAAAAAAGCGTGTTATGGAGTTGCACCATAAATATACTTTGCGCTTGACACTACATCAATTGTCATGTGAGATGTGCTGCACCGAATACAGCAATAATTTCCTAGAACTTTCTTGTTTTAAAAATTTTAAAAACTTAAAAAGATTAAAAAGAAAACTAGACTTAGTTGACTGGTGTTTTGTAATATGTTTTGATATTAGTGTATTGATATCGATGCATCTTCTGCATAATGGTCAAACTCCATGAATTGCGTTTCATACGTTTCGCTGCATTTTGCGTTTCTTGCGTTGCAAAAAAAAGTTGAATCAGTGTATTTGTATGAAGCAAACTCCATGACGTGCAGCGCAACGCATCAAAAGTTGAACTATTTTCAACTTTCTCTTGCGTTGGTTGCGTTGACGCCGTCAAACAGCTGACAGAGCTGCTAAAGATGTCATAAATTATGTGGCATGAATGTGGATGTGGATGGTAAAGTCGATAACAAACTTGTGTTATCGAAAAAGTCGAATGCATTTATTTTACACAAAAGCTATTAAATACAGTTAAGAAACATTTTAAATCCAATATTTTAACATAAAATGTGAAGAAATTCCTAAAAAGTAGCATAATTCTTTGACAGACGAAAGTTAGTCTTCGCTGTATTGGAAATTCGATAGCTTATT
The DNA here is from genome assembly GCA_963668005.1 of Melieria crassipennis. Classification (NCBI taxonomy): domain Eukaryota; kingdom Metazoa; phylum Arthropoda; class Insecta; order Diptera; family Ulidiidae; genus Melieria; species Melieria crassipennis. The sequence goes on along the minus strand of OY764963.1, from coordinate 28,727,754 downwards.
CGTTGTATATCGCAATTTGCTCATTCCTGTGAAATAAATTGCTACAAATTGAATTCAACTGAATTTCTTTTTCATTTTTTGCAATGCTCGATATGCATTTATTGTGTTTGAAATGAAATCAGTCTAAAGTCTATAACGTCGTTTAGCGATTCCATTTCGTTTGTTTCACAATTTTCCTTGTCTTCTCCCAATGCACAACGAAATCAATCAGCAGTTTGACAGCATCAGCTGACGGAAGAAGAAGAAGCTGACGCATGAAACGCAATTCATGGAGTTTGACCATTTGCAACGCAACTAGCGCAATCAACGCACTGACGCAACAACCCCGAACGTATGAAACGCAATTCATGGAGTTTGACCATAACTCTTTAAGGATTTTAAACGTATTCCTGCATAACTTTTTTCTGCTTAATTTTTCCTCCACGTTAGGTTTTTTTGCTTTTCGACTATTCCAATCTTCCAACCACCTGACTGATATGACAATAATTATCTTTAAATTTCATAAATCATGTTCCATATTATTTGTTTCTATGTAATGTTTTTGTTTGTAACTTGTTGAGATTTTCGACAGTAACCATTTCAGCAGGGACCGAAAATAAATAAATAATAATAATTTTCAAATCAAAAAGACAACGAAAAAATTGTCGGTGGACTTTTTCAAATATACCATTATGATCGTAATGGCCTCAGCTTTACGATTAATAAACGCCTTTTAAATTTTAGACTGTTACTATAAAAGTTAAAATTAACTGTTTTGTGCCTTTTATTATTTCGGTCAAAAATAAATGCTATTTTGACTTTTATTTTTCGGTCAAATATATCAGGCAATTTGAATTTTTTCAAAGGCCGTTTGACTGACTAAAAAACTATTGATACCATTTTTTTCGTCGCACAAGTCTTATAGCTCAGAATGTGCGGTCTGCTGATAAAATACATATACACGTATATATACATATATATATACATTTTGATAAAAACCATAACCCTGCATTTCAGGGTAGATATGTTGAAATTTTTCGAATCCTTTTTTTAAGGTTTATGTTACTCCTGAATCATAAGAAACATTATTTGGTCGCACTCTAAACAATTTTTTTGTGTGTATGCTCCAGCAACTATAAACTTGTGAACAACCCTGCTGCCTACAAGTAAAAACAATCCACCCTGGTCATAAAAACTTTTACGGATTATATTCTGATCGTACAAGCGGGCATCTTCACTTGACTAAGTGACAAAATAAGCAAGCTGGGACGCAAATTGCAAAAATAATCGAAGTTAAAGTGAAGCCAATAACACGAAAAATCTGAAAAAAATATTCCTAGCAGTGAAATGGTAAGTCGATATTTTCAGACTAATTTTCGGATGCCGCAATTGTAGATTTAATCTCGCCATCTGGCTAATATTAACTATTTGTGGTCACGGCTCGTCATTTAATCGAACACCACATTGTGGTTACGATGCAATGTCAAATGTTTTCGTGGACTTGGCGATGGATGGGTATCAAAAACTTCCAGCGATTTGACATAACCCAACTTTGTTGCTACTATGAAAATTTTGATTTCACAGAAAGTGTAGACTGATTCAAAGTGCCTGTCTCTAAAATACTTTTCAGAGTCCACGTTCTCGCAGCCGCAGCATCACCCCACGTCGTAGCTACTCTAAATCGCCTGTTCGTCGCAGTGGACGACGGTATGTGCACTGCATTATTGTTTGATGATTTGAAATCATTTGTGATTCGTTTGCAGTCGCCATTCTAGGGATCACATGTACGATTCTCGTAGCCGCTCCAGCTCACGGCATCCACCGTCACCACCACCTTTACCGCCGGGACGTAATGGACGCTACTCTGGCGCTAGTAAAAGTTCTTCTACGTAAGTTGCATTAATGAACATCTTCAGAACAAAAAAAATTAAATGTTTCTATAGAAACTGCAAGCAACGTTACTTTCAACTTTTACTTATTCGTAGGTAGAAGGTTCTTGTACATCTTCAGCATTTCTATAAAATGTGTTCATTATTAAAACCCTTTTTTTTGGAGAGTATTACCACCTACTGCCTGTAACACCTAAAAAAATAACGGGAAAACTCGTTTTCTCTTTCGGTGGCTGTCCTCTCAGCTGGAAATGGCAAACCTCTGAGAGTAAAAATTGCTTATGAAAAAGCTCCCAACCTGCCGTTCGGAACCGGCATTAAACTGTAGGTCCCTTCAACCCGCGTAAAAATTCACACGCACAACACGGGTAGTTGCGGGAAGCTAGGCCTTAGTCTCGCGTAAGCGGGCTGTCGTGCCAGTCAATTAATTAATTAATTACCACCTAGTTCTCCTTATTAGTTGGTAGCACGGTATAGTCTCTTGTATTTTTCTGCCCATAGAGTACAAGTCAAATCTGTACGTTTGGATGCCTTTCTGTTCTGCCTGTTTTAATGTGTTTCGCAATCAATTTATTAACACAGTGTGACTGATCCCAATTCGACGGGATTTTATTTTGCTTACATTATGCTTAGAGTCGATATTTCATACATTTTTATAAAAAAAAAAACATATTTTCTTTAAGTTCTCATTAACCTTTTATTACAAACCTTCCTCAAAAGGACAACGCAGTTTTTATTTTCGTAGTAAATCGCAAATTATTATTTGTATGCGCGCTAAGCTAATCCCAGTAAACTTTGTATTTTCGCATACAGGCGTAAAAATAGGTTCATAATTTAGGGTTAAACGCACATTGTTCGTTGGGAACTTCAGCCTATAGATCAAACAATTTTAGAAGAGTGATTGCGAGCTAGGTTCGATCTGCGTCCTTACTAATACCAAAAGTAAAAAAAAACAGTATTTAGTATTTTTCGGTGCTTGCGCTCTCTGCAGGAAATGACAAACCTCTCAGAGTAAAGTAATTGTTTATGAAAAAGCTTCCAACCCGTCATTTGAAATAGGCTCAAAACTGTATGTCCTACCGATTTAAGACGGGTGGTTGCAGACAATTTGGATTTAGTATAGAGTAAGTTCGGGTAATGTGATATACCTGTTTACGGCGATTCCCGACACACTGTCTTAAAATACACTTTTTTTTTTTGTCTCAAGCTGCTCACTGACACATTAGTTAGTATATCTAAGTTTATTAACTCTAAGATAAACTGTTGATGAGTTTTTAATTACAAATCAAAATATCCAAATATTGGCGTCTGATGAAAGTGGCGGGTAATGTAATATACCCGAAAAAACGTTATTTAACAGACCTATTAGTTTCAAACTTGGAAATACTCCAAATCAAAAATGATTAGAGACGTGCTTCTAATTTTTTTTGGAAAAACACAATCTGACGGGTAAATCAAGGGTTAAAAATTTGACTCGAAAAACATGATTTCGTGGATTTTTTTATCAGAAACGTAACAAACAGGCATGTGCTACCAATCGTTTTCGTTTCAAATTCGGAGCGAAAACGTGATGGAGTGTGCTCAATTTCATTTTGATTTCGTCAATTTTCGAAAACGAAATCGTTTGAAATGATATGTCCGTTTTCGTTGCGATTATAAAACGGCTGATATTCTATTTGCGTTTCAACTTATAAAGAAATTTTGAACGTGAAAATGTTGAGCGAGCTTTCAACAAGATTACTGGCTCACTGACTAACATGAAACTATGCAAGCCGATAGTGGACATATGTAGTTCACAACCTGTTAACCAAGATGGTTACAACTCCTCTACTGTTGCACTGTACTCTTGCAAAAGAGCAGTTGGCAAGAAATGGGGTATCCAACCACGTATCATGTACTGGATTTACAACTCAGTGATTAGGCCCATTATTTTCTATGGAGCAGTAGTATGGTGGACTGCCCTGGATAATGTGGCTCATAATAACTAGAGCATTCGATCAACACCATCCAGAGGGCTCTACTTGAATGACCTCAGTTCAGCTAACATCAAAAACTTGCTTGAGTTCATCCACAATTCAAAATGGCTTGAATAGTCATCTCGACAGTAAGCCATCTCGGCAGTAAGACAGACCCTAAACTTGTAGTATCACAACGGGCCCATTCCGTGGCCTAGTGTTACTTTCGGCAAGTCCCATGCCAAGACAGCCACCTTATCCTAACATAACAAAACCTGCAAAAATTCCAATCTACATTGTTAGCCAAAATAAGAAAATTAGAGAGAGTGAGATTCCGATATGTCCAGTGGGTTGGAATGGTCTCTCAAAATACGGCGTTATACTGTTTCGACTTTTCTTCTTTCTTTTTCTTCTAAATACATCAAACTCGCAAAGAAAATGCTCATCATGTAAGATATTAAATTTTCTGTTAACGTTTCGACAAAAAATTGTATAGACGTCAACAAAAAAACCAGCTTGAATTTTATTTCGAATTGAAGTAAAATCGTCCGTTTTGTAGCACACCGCCAAAAATTCGTACGATTTCAAATTCAGATTTCGATTTGAAATCGTGCGATTTGCAGCACATGCCTGCATAACAGATTTTTGAGATTTTTCCGCTTCAAATATTATACAATTTTGCATATATTCATTTCTGTATACAAATAGTACTGCTATAATAAGTTCGGGTACTGTGATGTACTACATATATCACATTACCCGAAATTGATTTTTTGTGAAAAAATATTATAGAAAAACAATAATTTTTTTAAGAAGAGCGTACATCGCAAACTCATAATCTATATCACTGATTTACTTTTGATTAACCTCGAACTTTGTAATAATGTATTTTTTGTACCTTTTGGGCTTTCAAACTTTATAACCAAAAACTTGTGCAAGCACTACTCAAAGCACTTCATCACACTGACTGCAAACTGTTTAAGCAAACACATCCAAAATCATGCAGCACGAGTTTTTTAGCTGCTATGATGTTTTAAAAAGGTTAATTTTGAAAAAGGTCAACGCAGTTATGAAATAAGCCTCTATATCACATTACCCGACCATATCACATTACCCGAACTTACTCTAAGTTATCGAGCTGCCGTGTTAGTTTTCTATGTATAGATAATAGCTTAAGAAATATTTATTATTAATGTATTAAGTGGAAGTATTTTTCGAGTATAGAGACTGATACTCGAAGGTCATAAAAACGTTTAAGGTAAAGAGATGATATTAGATGAAGCCGCAAGCAATTAATTTTAATCTTAAGTGCATATGATGTCGTTAACGCTAATATAGTGGTTGTTGTTCTTTAATTTCAGCATAGAAATTATAGTGAAAAACTGAATGAATGCAAAGCAATAAGCAATAATACAGTAAATGTACCAAACCTCACTTCAGTCAGCAAACTCGCAGAAACGCAAGTTTTCACAAATTTCAAATTCAAATCCAAACTCAAGTCAGATCCAAACCTCAAAATATTCGAAACAGATCTCAATTTCGGTATCAAACCGCCTATGATCAAGCATTCGCAAAAACCTTCTCCAAATTTCAAAGATATTAGAGGCATTCCCAAATAAAAACTATTCAAATTTTTCCACATTCTTCTTCATATAAACAAGGTCGCTATCGCCACGTCATCGCCGTCGTATCTCGAGATCCCGCTCACGCTCACGTAGTCCCTACGATAAGAAACGCGGAACACGGGTAAGTTGCGCGATATCCTCTCGCAATAAGTTAGATTGTACAACAATATTTTCTAGGAAAAACCCATGCAAAATCGCTGCATTGGAGTATTTGGACTGAGTGTTTACACGACACAGCAAAAGATACGAGACATATTTTCAAAATTCGGACCCATCGAACGGATACAAGTGGTCATAGACGCACAAGTAAGTAAACATTAACAGCATCGCAGTGCCATTCTTTTGAAATGCATTCAAAAGTAAACCTTTTTAAATGCTCAAAGCGTGGCGACAATAACAGCTCAATGAAAATGAGTGCTATACTAGAGTACAATGTGTTAGTACCAAAGGCTCTTTGAGACACTACGAATTGGGGTGATTTGTTTAAAGAAGACGGGGTGCCGTTGACTGAAATCGATTTCTAAAACATCCCTTTTCTAAGGGTCGTATTTAAACACAACAAATTGTGTAAATTATGTCCCGTTGGAAGCGTTCAGCACAGAATCTTTAGCACATGCATGTTTAAATACCAACCCTGCCCATAACTGTTTCAATTTTGTCAGGGACCATAACAGTTATAAGTTTTATTATAAATATCAAACTTTAATAGTTATTTTTTTACTTTTACTTAATGACTCCACAAATAACACTTATTTTTTTATTTATATGTATTTTAAAAATCCTATAAAAATATTTTGGATTTTTATTCAATTACTTTACAAAAAAGTTTTTTTTAAATTTTTATTTTGACATTAATTTATTGTGACTTTTATTTAAAAAAGTTAAAAAAAATCACTCCGTAATTTTTTTTATAAAAGTCAATAGAAATGACTGACTTTTATTTTTAAATCGCAATATAAAATTAATTTTCGTTTTACTCACTGTTTCACTACTTCCAGATTACCTGAGATACGGAAAGTTGCAACAAATATTCCAATAGCAAAAAAATCAGCTGCTCAGCTGGCGATTTTCGCCTCATTAGTATTCTGTGCTCGATTTCCAAAAGTTAATCACTCAATGCTCTGTAGTAAACTTAAATGTTACTTTAGTTTTTCTGATACTGCGGTTTTCTTGCTCAAAGAGTAAAGGTTGGTGATACTTTCTGCGCATTCAAAGATATTGCCAGCGGGGTGCCTCAAGGCATTGTCCTTGACATCCCCGTCAACTGCAGATATGTCACAATGCATGCGTATGCTGATGACCTACAATTCACTTTTCGTGTGACAGTTAATAAAGACTCAAGAGCTATAGGTGCGTGAGCTAGAGAAAACAAACTATTTCTGAACTCCCAGAAATAATTTGTTTTACCCATTTCGAGAACTGCTTCCCATTGTTCAGATTGGCCCCCTATTCTTCGTAATGGCGTAGAACTGACATTTGATAGCAAACTTGTGAATTTTGGTTATAAAATCAACTCTTCATCGTCTTGCGTGGATCACATAAATTTTGAGGCGGACCACGGGGTTTGTACCTGTGGAAACTAAATGCAAGCTAGTAATTAAGTTTTTGCTGCTTTGCATAACAAACTCTGCGGCTGTGTATAGCAAATTGGATTCCAGGTCCATGCATAAACTGCAAGCAGCTTTAAATAATGTTTAGTTTTTTAACAATTTAGTCAAACATACCTAATCTTACTGATTAGCATTTACAATGTAGTTAGATATGTTTACTGTCTTAAAAGGTTCGATCACATTTCCGCCTACATTAACAAAATATTGGGCCACATCTCACAAAGCTATAGCTAAATTGTATATTTTGGTGATTTTGTATGAGAAACTTGAGTTCTGTAAATCAAACAGAAATATGAATTTGTTACGTCCTAGCTACAACTTCCTTAAGCACAGTTAGAGTATGGGATTTGTTGCCTATACATACACATATGGTCAAAAAAATAAGTACACTACCTAAAATTATGTGAATGCACAATTTTTTTTTCGCGTATTGAATTCATACATAATACTTCCTTTTTATTTTAATAATTTCAATATGGCAATGCATTTAAAAGTGAAAATGAAACAGGGTTTTCCCCAATCTGTCGTATTTGGGCTTATTTCGCTGTGATGTGGTATAATTGGTTGGTCATAAAATTAAGTACGTTGATTCTTTTTCACGTTTGTCAACAATCTGATCAGTTTTTTCGCAAAGCATTGTTATTTTATTTGTATTATTATTTAGTTATAGTAAAATAAGACGGAAAACATCTTACAGATGGGCCGCAATAAACATTGTACTTCCGAGGAGAGGAAAATCGCTTTGAGGTTGAGAAATGACGGCCAAAGCCTTCGTTCCATTGCCAAAACTTTGAATCGGTCACTGTGTTTTGTCCAAAATGCTTTAAAACCTAAGAAGAACATCGAAAAACGCGGAAGACCAAAAAAATCTTCTATAACGACAGACAATCATATTGTCACTCTTGCGAAAAAGGACCCATTTGTATCCTCTAGAGCCATTTCTGCAGACATCGGCAACGTGATTTCTTCCCGCACTGTTCGTCGAAGGCTACAAAGAGCTAATTTACCTGGACGAATAGCCAGAAAAGTTCCCTTGCTTCGGAAAAAAAATTTGAAGACGCGGTTACCTTCGCAAGAGAACATTTAAATTGGTCCGGACCTGACGGTGAAAAAAAATGGTGAAATATTTTGTGGAGTGACGAAACCAAAATTAATTTGCTTGGAAATGATTCTGCTCGGAATGTTCGACGTCCCAAGGGTAAAGAATTTCACGTGCGCTTCACTAAAAAAACCATTAAGCACGGGGGAGGCAGCATCATGGTATGGGGTTGTTTTTCATGGTACGGTGTTGGACCAATACATCTTATAACCGAAACCATGACGAGATTTCACTACAAAGACATCTTGGAAAATACCATGTTGCCCTATGCTGAGGAGAGTATGCCGCTAAGGTGGACATATCAGCAAGATAATGATCCTAAGCATACTTCATAGTTGGTCAAGAAATGGATTCAAGAAAATGGAGTGGCGTTGCTTAACTGGCCGAGTCAGTCACTGGATCTGAATCCAATCGAAAAACTGTGGGGAGAATTGAAACGAAGAATTGACAAGGAAGTATTCCAAAATGAGGACCAATTATGGAATTTTATCCAAAAAAAACTTGGTATGCGATACCAATAGATACTTGCCGTAAGCTTATCTCCAGTATGCCAAACCGAGTGGCGAAAATTATTCAAAATAAGGGTGGGTATACCGGCTACTAATAAATAAAAGAATTTGCTAACAAAGAAAGGCGATAAAGTAGGAATGTGAATTTATTTTATTAATATAAACCGAATGTACTTATTATTTTGTCCAACCATTTTCATTAATTTCATACTTTGTTAGCGATACTGAAAGTTCCTTTTGTGTTTTATTCGTATTGTCCTCATTTATTTTACTTGTTATGTTATAAGAAAAGATTTATCAATTTGTTTTTAATTGAACTAAAATAAATATTCGCCTATAAGCCATTGAAAAGATTATATAGGCCTGTACTTATTATTTTGACCATATGTGTATATATTAAATCTATAATACTACCAATGGAGGCCACGTTAAGCATTTAATCTTTAAATATTTTTCTTAACTTTATCTACTCTTGCGTACTTTTGTACTTTTTCCTTCCTTTTTTTGTTTTGGTTTATAACATTAGATTATTGTTTATTAAAATTGTTTTAAATTGTCACTATGCTGTCCATTTGGGTCATACAAAAGTAACTATTCTTACATACCGATGCACTTGTTAATTAATAAACTACGCAACCAAATTATTTTAGGGGTGGTTGCAAATAGCGAAAAGTTGCATTTATTGGACAGATTTGAAAAACATAAATTATTCAGTACAAACACATTTTATTGAGAAAGAGGTGCATTTTATATTAAAAATAGGATAGCTTCAGAAACAAAAATATATATATTTCTTTTAAAATAAAATTAGTACAAAAACAAATATTTCAGTTAAAAAGAATAGAAATTGATTTGCTAATCGACAAAAATTGACAAAGAAGTTCGTAAAAAAGCAAGGCTTTATGCTTAGGTTTATGTAAGTTTTTTAAATGATCAGAAATTTTAACCGCCCTGAAAACGCAACCAGAAAGTTGCTTTATTATAGTAATATATTATCTCTGCGAAGAAGAATGGAGTGGCCATTGCATAAAAGCGGTGTGGCACCGGCCATACAGTGTTGTATGAAGATACTTGATATACTTATTGGGCCCATTGACTTCAAACTGGGCCCTGCTAGTACATAAATAAATAAAAGTCATCAATAATGGTTATCATAAGAAAACTAAAATGCAAATAAAAAGCTGTTATTTGTGGAGTAATTAAATAAAAATCGAAAAAATGATTATAATAAAAGTTTATTATCAAAAGTTTTGGTATTATATTTAACTTTTTATTTTTATTTATCAGTAGCAGCACTAACAAGTTTGGCCATCGGCTGAGTGTGTTGGTATATTTTACTCAGTTGTATGACATTTCCTTTGTAATAATTTTTTCAAATATAATTTTCATAGGGTAAGATGGGGTTATTCCCCGCATGTAAGCATAAATCCGAATATCTCGCGACTCGGATTGAGTTTCGAGACAAGAGTGGTATCGTTGGAAAGGTGGACCCAACGCGCAACTTTTGTTACTACATTACTTATAGTGTGTGATTTACCCGTAACGAGCTGCAGCCATTGTCCCAAAATCGAAAATTGTGGGGCTATTCCCCGCTGGTGGGGTAATTCCCCGCACCCCATGGGGCTATTCCCCGCACCCCCGATTTTGCCGTTTTCAAAGCAAATGAACTCGAAAATAAGTATCCAAACTTGTTTTTAAAAAATATTTTTTGTGTTTTTTTATTCATAATCTTACACAAGTTCAAAAGTTGACATGGAAAAAATGCATTTTGTCAGAGAAATATGAAAAATTCTATGAGAACGAGGGAAATTAAAACCATTTAATCTTCTTCGGAGTTTGATTCATCGACATATTCCACGGTGGTCTTCGCCGCTTGCTCACACGTCCTGGTGTCGATGGGGTTGTGTCGATGAATATAAGCTCCAAGTCGAATTGCATTCAAAGCCCAATAAACCTACAATAAACCTACTAGGTTGCAGTGCGCAAGGGCATTGTCCCTACCAGTGTTGCCAGAATATTTTTGCGGAAGCGGCTAGATGACCAAAAAGAAAGGGCTAGAAAAGGCTTGTCGATTTAAAAAAAAGGCTAGAAAAAAGGCTAATTTTTTATATTAACTTTTATTTAAAACATTTTAATGCACATACATATCGTACTGCTGGTGCTACATAAAATCAACATCAAAAACGTACATTCAAACGTATTTTAGATACATAAATATATTACAATAACAAAAAATTTTGCTTTTCAATAACAATTCACAAAATTTCAATTCATACATATGTAGTATAGTTATAAAGTAGTCTAACCTGAACTCTCCCCTCTTTTGAGTACACATTTTTTGAAATTTCTTTCACAGTATTTCATTTTTGATGTACAAAATTCGTCAACAGAAAACATAATCGCATTTTGATTTGAACATAATCGTAGTAAATGCGATACCAATAATAAAAAGTTCATATAATTTGTTTTGCATTTAGCAGTATTATTATATAAGTAAACAAAATAGAAATACTCTCTCAGGTTAGACTACTTAAGTACAACAATTGTTTATTATACTATGCAATTCATACACATTTACAATGCATACACTCCAACTAAGAAACTTTATTGCTCAAAAACGATAAATATCGATTTTCCAAAACGATTTGGTGTTGTTTTTTTAAGAATGAAAAAAGAAACCAATTTCTGTAGGAAACAAGTTGAAGTTATGAAACCAAATATTTTGTCTAGTATTATAAAAAAGAATAGTTTAACTTCTCTTCAGATCAAATTGCATTTATTGAACTGCAATGGCAAAAAATTTTAATCAGCGTTGTTAATCTAAAGAGAATATAAAACGCTTGGTAACAATGCCGTTCCGTGAATTGAACGATTTTACTTTCGTTTTTTGGTTTTGACTCTTAGTTACATAGTATTACAAAAACAGTTTCTTCCTTACAACTCAAAATAAACTTCCTCGTCATCAGAATCCCTATAGATAGATAGATAGATAGATATATTCTTTATTCAATTGTTTAATAAATATTACAGAAATGATTATGGATTAACAATAGATAACAGTTATAATAAAGAATTTACGACAATGATTTTTTAGTCGTCTGTCGGAAAAACAAGAAAATACATTACTCTAACATAAAGATATACATACATATTAACAGAATTCATTTACAATTAAGCTCCTATATTTTAAAGCATCAGTGACATACAAAACAAGACAATCCCATCCACCTACGCCAATTCCATTTAGCTTGTTTACAATTTCGTCTTGAGTTAAAAAGAACTTTCCAAAATATCTATATCTGATTCTTTTCAAAATTGGACACCTACCCAGAAAATGTGTTATATTTTCTAACTCGTTCAACTTACAAAGACTGCAGTTTAGAATTCTGTGACCCCCAAGAAGTACCAAATCGCATCTGGCCTCAAAATCCACATTATTCTATATTTTCCAAGATTGTCATTCAAGTAGCTTTTACCGATGTTACGTGAACTTTTAAAAGCCCTTTCCCAATATTTTTGTCTATTTGTCGAGTTCAGAACGGATAACAATGTGTCAATGTTTTCATTCCAACTTCTTCTATTTAAAACGTCATAATTCCAACTAATATTTAATTTTTCTCCTAAAATTTGCATTGATTTTACCCAAAAGATCTTTCTCTCTATAATAATTTTTGAAAGTTTGTGTGGTAATCTGCTATCGTCGTACTCAAATAGAGTTTTAGAAATATATTTAAGATGAAGCCGTAAAGTATACAGATGACAGTTTGGTATGTCTGTTTCTAACATAAAATAATAAGAGGGTGTGTTTGTTGGTAGATGTAAAATTTTCTTTAAGAAATAAAATTGAATTTTATCCACCAATTCAAACAACTCAAAGCCCCAGACTTCCGCAGCATAACTTTGTATAGCTCTAATGACTGCTAAAAATTATTTGTATTTAGCTGATAATTTTATCTTATTTTTGATTAGAAAGGAAAGAATCCCTATATGCAGCACCGTTTTCAGATATTTTAATAATATCGTCGGTAATTTCAAAATTGTGACATGTCATGAAAGTTCTGTCAAATTTCAGAAACAGTGTTGAAAAGCATTTGCTTTGTAAGATTTTTTATGATGATTTTTAATTATTCTATTATGGTTTTTTGGATTATAGAAAAAGGCTAGAAAAGGCCATGAGAAATTAAAAAAAAAGGCTAGGAAAAAGGCTAGCGGCTAACTCGCGAATTGTGCGGCTAGATGACAAAAGAAAAGGCTAGATTTAGCCGCAAAAAAGCTAGATTGGCAACACTGGTCCCTACCCATTATCATTACATTACATTGCATTCAAAGCCCGAACAATACTGTCAACAGTATACGTTTTTGCCTCGGTTTTTCGTTTGTATTTTCGAACCATCTTCACAATTCACAAAAAAACAAAGAGCGAAAATCAACAACAGCGAAATAACCAAGTGAATCGATGAAGAACAAACTAAAAGCATCTCAATTGTCAAGCATAATGACAACTAAATGACGCTGTATGCATAGAACTAAAAATGGAGGTGCGGGGAATAGCCCCATACCAAAGTGCGGGGAATAGCCCCATGGTATGCCTCTGTCTATTCGATAATGCCAAACTAATTTCACAAAACAAAACCAAAAACGCTCTATATTCACTCGAAAGTACTCGCCTTCTAGTTTAAAAAACACTCACCTTTAAATGAAAATATAAAACATTATATAGAAAAAGTTCAAATTCTGTGGACCGAAAAAATTGCAGCGAGGAGTACAAAAAAACGTTAGGCTTGCTCGACGATCTGTCACTGGAAGGGGAAAAAAACTTTCACCAACCAAACATGTCTCATAGTATGACACATACAATGAGACTGCACATTTGAGATTTAGTGTTACCGTTTCTGAGAAAATAGTGGTGCGGGGAATAGCCCCACGCGGGGAATAGCCCCATCTTACCCTAAATAGCTGTTATTTCCGCACCCTGCATTTGTATTATATTTGGGAATTTATATTAATACGCCAGCATATTTTTTGTTCTCCTTTTTCTCTGTAAAGAGCATACCTTTGATCAGGTACCGTAACAGTTATAAGTTTTATTATAAAAATCAATGTTTAACAGTTATTTTTTGATTTTTATTTTATGACAACAAAAAATAATTCTTATTTTTTGATATTTCCGTAAAAATTACATAATAAAAGTTTATTGCCAAATATGATTCTTGACACGAAAAGAAATGTGTTAGTATATTTAATTTATTTGTATGACTTTTCCTTCATAGTAAATTTTTCAAATATAGTTTTCATAAATAACTGTTATTTCCGGTCCCTGCCTTTGATACGCCTGCTCTTTATTCGATTCCGAAATATAGGTCAACCATTATAGCATGTGAGCACTTTCCCCTTTCCAATTTAATGTATCTTCTTTTATTAACCGCTAACATTCATATGCTAATAAATGTGATCACCAGTAGAGTGGATGGTACCTGTCATGTGTGTGCAGAACCAGAAACTTTTTTAAACGAGGTATAAACAATGATAACATGTGAATGCAATCCATCCCGTACAAAATGCATTCATTCATTATAATTTGCTCGCGTATATTGTCAAATTGCGGCCAATGGACCACAGTAATGGCCTTTCTTTACAAAATACTGACTAGGTACACATAACTATTTTGGCTTGTAATATTAAAAGAACTGTTTTTTAATTTGCTTTTAGACTGGCCGCTCTCGCGGCTTTTGTTTCATCTACTATGAGGACATGGCCGACGCCAAAGCTGCGAAGGATGCTTGTTCGGGCATGGAAATAGATGACCGCCGCATCCGTGTAGATTACTCTACAACACAACGCCCTCATACACCAACGCCAGGCGTTTATATGGGCCGTTCGACCAGGCAAGCTGCTCCGACATGTTATGCACCAGAGCGATTGTAATTTCAGATAATGTTTTATATTTGAAGTAGACCATACCGTGATCGTGAATACCATGAGCGATACCGTGATGAGTATCGTTCGCGCCGTCGGTCCTTGTCACCCTACAGCCGAAGTAGTTATCGCAGCGAGCGCAGACGTCGATATGAACGCAGCAGAAGCCGTTCATACACTCCGCGTATGTACCATTTATGAAGGCTTTAACAAGTGCTATTGTATGACTTGAAATTGTTTCCTCCTGCAGGACGATCGCGCTACTAGTGCTTAGAATCTAGTATCTCTTTTGCTTTGGACAACAGCTGCCCATGTACTAAATTGGTGGCTTTCACCGAGGACAAGCAACAGAAAGCTAGACTTAAAACATTTGATTTGCTAATTTTTTAATCGAATTTTCACCAAATGAACACGAAACATGAAAATTCTCACATTTAGAGTAGATCTTAGTATACCATGGGGGTAGATACCAGGTTGAAATATGTAGTGTGAACTGCGTTCATCACCTTCGCCGACAACCTAATATTTAAACATATTTCACATTAAATTTATTGACTCTCAATGCCGAGTTGTATTACGGAACTACGCACCCACCAATCTACAAATAAAATATTTTTTAATTTGATTCGATTCCCTACTAACCAACTAGTGAACACAATTTGAGTTAATATGCTAATCATTTTTCTGTTCCGTAATATTTTATGCTTTAATAACATCACTTTCTGCGAACACCAAACATTGACCTTGCTTTAGATTAGATTACAAGTATTCGTTTTACTTTATTCACTGCACAATATCCCTTTTGAACACCAATGAATTTGAGAGTAAGAGCATTTGTGTTCCGAAGGTATGCTTGGAACCGCAGTTTCCTATTGCAGCAACTAGAGAGAAAAGTGCAGTGATAATATAAATAAAATGACTTATAGATTTTATATGTATTTATGTCTTGCAATAATTAGACATAGTTTGTAATCGTTGTGGTGAAAACGTTTTGCGATTATTTTTATATATTATAAAAATGCGAAACTTCAACTTTACTGTATTTCTCACTTGCTGTTTTGTGTTACTACAATTAAATAAAATGTAAAAAAAAATGAAATGGAATTCGTGAGTTTTCTACACAGGATTAATGGATCGAAGTAACGAGCTTTTGTAAAAACTTGTTCCCCTTTTTCAAATTCTACATGCATTAATTCTCCCTCTTTTCTTCCGCATATCCAAAATAATTAAAAATCTACTATATATTTTAAACTTTGCATTTATGATGTTTAAATGGAAATTTGATCTACAAATAATTTAGAAATATTAACATAACATATGTATATGTGCAGCCGGTAAGCGTTGTTAAGTGCTGTTTTGTGTTTGCCGAGATGTCTTGTATGCTATTTCAAGCGTTCCCTGTATGACTTGCATATCGCTTTCGATGCTGCGGGCCCAGTTCTCTACATCGCCAAGCTCCTGCAGAAGAAAATAACTATTAGTGTTGACCATGCTTTTGCTGACATTCAGTCTATGCAGGGCGTCAAAGAAAAGCTATGGTATGATGCAAACTTGGAATACCTTCAAAGCGCTACTGAAATTATCGATCAGCTGCAGCCACTGCTGTGTTTGCTTGGCGAAATTTGTCGCACCAATATGCAGTTGCTTTGCTTCGGCGTCGAGACGTTTCTGATTCAAGTAAGCTTGTGCCACACTGTAATGAAATCCACGGTAATTTCCACCATTACAAGTGGTTGGCGACCCAGTCTGATTGTCACTCACCCGACATTCAGATGATCCACCACAGCTTGAGTTAGTTCATTGGATGATTCGATAACTTCCTTCCGGCGAATTTCTGCAAGGAAAAAATATTACAATTTGTCATCACGTGAAGCAGTGCTTACCTTGTTCCTGCTTTCTTTTGACCTGTTTTCCTTGGTACTCTTTTACCATTGAACTCAACATTTTTCATATGAAGTCACTTGAATAAAAACATAGTGAAATAAATGGAATAAAAACAACTCTTCTTCTTTTTGGAAAATCATTCACTCGCGTTAATGCTCCAATTCAAGGTTTTTGTGTAGTGGTTCAATCTAAAACTGGAACTCCATAACACGCTTCGTACGCATTCGACGTATCCTTCAATCAAATGCGTAGTATGCACACACCGTGCGTCGTGCGCATCAACCGTTTTCAACGTCCAACACGTCGCATCCTGCGCGACAAGTTAAACGCCAAACGTTAGACGATGGTACCCAGTGATGCTAACAATTAACTGTGAAACCATGATACAAAAATAGAAGGTAAAACCGCTGTCATTTGTTTTGACACTAAACGTGCTTTGAGTCGTGATGCCACTTCGTTGTAATACCTAATTAACGAGATTTAAGGTTATAAAAATATTAAGTTTTGTTTTAAATAAACACGGAATAGACCTTTCACTGTGACTTATATATTTTGGGCGAAAGTATAAAAATGTTAATGCGAATTCAACAGCAGATAATTCATTGCAGGATTAAAAAAATGTTCAAGGGATTTTCTAACAACAGTACGGTAGTACATTTTCAAAGAAGAACGTCAAAAATACCTTTAGTGTCAGATGCGCAATATGGCGGCTGAGAAGAAGCATCGGCTCTACCTTCTATTTTTGTATCATGTGTGAAACCTAAATTGGAGCGTTGAGCGTTTTCAACGCTCTCGCTCAGTGCGGCATACCGAAATTGAAGCGTTGCGTTGGGATTGTAAAAATCATGAAATGTAAAAAAAATATCTGTTTAGTGGCCAAAAAAACAACAAATTATTATTATTTTGCAAAACTTAGCTCTTATTTGAATAAATTCCTCACAATTTAAATCAAATCAAATATAAATTACAGGCGTTTTTGTTAGTCGCAGCCAACTTCAACCGCTAACGCCTTGTCAAAATTGGAAATTCGGATAGCGCAGCGTCGGAGCGTTTCAATTGCGGTTTGTCCCATACATTTTGTATGGGCATGAAGCAATTTTGACAGTTGCTTGCCGCTAACGCTCCAATTTAGGTTTGACTGTAACACATTGAACAATCGATAATCGAGAGAACCACCAAAAAAATAAAATGCTTACCATCAAGGAATAGTATTTTAATTTAGTCCCTTTTCAATAATTGAGGGATAAATTTAAACATATTTCATGATTTTAGTTCGATTGTAGCCGTGACCTAACCATCACCAAGAAATATCACCAGCTGATTTGCTGTCACTCCGCACAAAACGCTTCAAAAAGTTGAAACTTGGTGAACTTTCCGTTTGACGCGTCCTGTGTTACGTTGTGTAACTTACTCTATCGAAATATGTTTCAACTTTTTTGACATCCGCACAGCCGCGCTACCGTGCAGGACGAACGGTGTGTAACTTCGCTTTTAAAGCGTGAAATCTATTGAATCCAAAAAAACTTTTTATATAAATACATACTATTTCGGGCAAGCTGACGTTTTTATGAAAAAGAACAGTATTTTATATAAAATAGGTTCTTATTTAAACAAAAGTTGCATGAAATCGCGAACCAACACAAAACTCTTAAAATCATTCGTCTTTTGTAAGCAAAATATTTACTTACTTACTTAACTGGCCATAACAACCCGTTAACGGGTTACGGCCTGCCGCAAAAGCTCTGTCCAAGCGCCTCTGCTATGCGCGCGCCTTCTCCAGCTGGTCACACCAAGAGAACATAGAGTGTCCTCAACTTGATCCTTGACACGGTCTCCCTCTTCGTCGTAGACCTCCAACTACCGCACCTTTTTTGCCGGAACTTCATCGTCTATTCGGCGGATATGGCCAAGCCAGTGTAAGAGCGCCGGATGTTAAGTCGCTGTGCTACGTGCATGTCCTTTTAGAGCTTGTTGTTAGTTCGTATACGATAGTCGTCGCCAATACTAACAGGATAGGAGATTTTGCGAAGTACCTTCCTCTTGAAAACCCCAAGAGCCGCTATGTCGCTATGGCGCGACAGTGTCTATGCCTCTGCGCCATAAAGGAGCACGGGCAGAATAACCGTCCTATAGAGTGAAAGTTTTGTCGGTCAAGAGAGGTCTCTGCTACTCAGTTGCCTACCGAGACCGTAATACCACCTTTTGACCAGAGTAATTCTTCGCTTTATCTCCAGGCTGACATAATTGCTGCTGTAAGATAAATACAGTTAAAACTTAGTTAGTGACGATCATTTTTTCGATTTTGATATCCCAAACCCCTCACCTTATGAATTTTAATGAAAAGATTATTATTATTATTGGTGGGGATAGTGCACTGCGACCTAGAAGATCTATTGTGCCCCTTCATGGACATGAAAACACTCATAGCCAGAAAATTGAAGGCTGAAGTAGGGATTAATGACGTCGCATCGAATTCTAAGTTCAAGAAACATCTAGGAAACTGCTCAGGAGCGGGTGTTATTCTTAGATGGTAAAATGTAGGGCCGGAATGCAATAATTTTTTTTCAAATATTTCTTCCGAAAACCCATTAACGGCCCAATTTGCCGAATTCCCTAATATGGCGTTCAAACTGACTCATTTAAACTAGTTTAAGTGAAAAGAGCTTTTTGTTGATCACGACCGTCCAGACTGCTCAATCAGGTTCAATTTGACAGCTGTTTGTTTACAAACAACAAATAAATATTTTTGTGAACTGATGTGCTGCGAGCATGATCCGAGCGAAATATTGGTGCATATTTCACAATCCACGGCAACATACTCAACTTCGTCCAAATATTAGACGCCTTGTATTCAGATGCCATAAAAAGGCGATGAATGGAATGAAAGCAGTGCGAGCAAAACGATTATTTTCATTCATTTCAAATTTTTGAAATTTTCAATTTTTGTTTTGTTTTGATGAAATGACAGTTGAATTTTAAGGGATGTTTTCTAGTGTGTGTTCAGAGTGTGTGCCGTGTGTTCAGTTGACAAAAAAGCGTTTTCATAGAAAGCTTTCGGATGCAACCCTGCGCTAAACTCATTTCAAAACATGTTAAATGGTTTAACACGTTTAATTTCCAACAACAATTGCATGTGAATAAACAGGTTTTCGAACAGGTTTTGTTCATTTAACTTGTTGTTTAAGTCGTCAGTTTGTACGCCATATAACACTTAATATGGCGTTCAAACTGACTCATTTAAACTAGTTTAAGTGAAAAGAGCTTTTTGTTGAACACAACCATCCAGACTGCTCAATGAGGTCCAATTTGACATCTGTTTGTTTACAAATAATCAAATAAATATTTTTGTGAACTGTGCGTGAAAATGTGCTGGGAGCATGATTCGAGCGAAATATTGGTGCATATTTCACAATCCACGGCAACATTCTCAACTTTGTCCAAATATTAGACGCCTTGTATTTAGATGCCATAAAAAGCTGATGAATGGAATGAAATCAGTGCAAGCAAAACTATAATTTTCATTCATTTCAAATTTTTCAAATTTTCAATATTTTTTTGTTTTGTTTTGATGAAATGACAGCTGAAATTTAAGGGATGTTTTTCTAGTATGCGTTCAGAGTGTGTGCGGTATGTTCAGTTGACAAAAAAGCTTTTTCATAGAAAGCTTTCGGATGCAACCCTGCGCTAAACTCGTTTCAAAACATGTTAAATGGTTTAACACGTTTAATTTCCAACAACAATTGCATGTGAATAAACAGGTTTTCGAACTGGTTTTGTTCATTTAACTTGTTTAAGCACATTAAACAGGTTTAAGTCGTCAGTTTGAACGCCATATAACCTTCATTATCATACAGAGGCAACCACTACAACCAACCAACCTTCATTCTATCAAAGAAAATAAACATACAGAATGCGCATGTCAAGCACAAGCAAAAATTTTGTATGGCGGGTTCTAACATTGGAACCCACAGATCACGTATGCGGTGAGAGCGTTGAATTACAAGCGAGAATGTAGTTTTATGTTTTGCGCTCACTCCAGCGAGTATGCGTTAGCACACTGCTGTGGCGTGGGATGATTGGGAGATGAAGACGATGTTCTGTTGTTGTTGTTGTTGCGCTGGCAAAAAGCTGAAATTGTAAAACGATTTCTATTTTCTGGCTGGCTTTTGTTCTTCTTCTATAAGCCTGCACGGCGTCGCATATTGCTCCCGAACTCACTGCCGACTGCAGGTGCGCGAAATCATAGAAAAGAAATTAAAATATGGTTGGCATGGTGACTAATATGATCGCTACAAGCAATAAAAAATAAAAAATAATAAGTAATCAACAAAGACAATCGAAAAGGGAAATGGAAAGAAAGGAAAACGTTTTTATTAGCCCGCAATAATTTTTAAAGTCCCGTTGTTTGGAACTTTTTTTACGGCCCACATATAATTCTTGCGTAAAAGAACTAAAATTAAAAAATCTTGGATTTTAAATTTACTGTCTCATTATTCGTCACTAAACCATTCTGAAGGAAAATTCTTGCATTAGTCGCATATATGCACATATATGCCTTAATACCGACTTTTTTAGGTTCCGACTGAAAGGTTGTGAAAAAAACCAATCAGCAACACAAAAAAGCATACACACAAAAACTACAAGAACAAAAATCATTAGCGTTGTTTTGAATCACGTTCGCTGAAACGACGATCGTTGCGCTGGCAATGTGATGTCCCTTTGCTGGCGACAAATAAATGCAGAAATTCGTACAAAAAATGATTGAGCGACCAAAGCACCAACCAGTCAATGTACACACATCAGGCCCGTGCGCAGAATTCGTTTATTGGGGGGGTTTTGACATATGTGTATCATGTTAGGTTATGAAGTTAATAAAAAATAATAAGAAACTTTTCTTATAAATGAAGAAATTTTATTGTGTCTTGACTTGATATTCAGTTATTATATAATAAATTAACTCTGCGAGGTGTAGAAAAAAACTACTCCAAAACTCTTTGCGGATCGACCTCGACATCGCGATGTATATTGAGCGAGGCTAATC
Organism: Melieria crassipennis; assembly: GCA_963668005.1. NCBI lineage: Eukaryota > Metazoa > Arthropoda > Insecta > Diptera > Ulidiidae > Melieria > Melieria crassipennis. The sequence goes on along the minus strand of OY764963.1, from coordinate 28,706,247 downwards.
CGTTCAGCCGATCTTCAGACATTGTTGACCTGAGGTAAGTCTTGAGGCGACGCAATGTTGAAAAGGAGCGTTCATTCGTCGCTGTCGTTACAGGCAGAACTGCCAAAATGCGAAGCTGTTAAAGCTGTGGCGAAGATGTTAAATGTATGGATGATAAAAGTTTTTTTTTAGAACTAAAATCTGTTTTTTAATCACTGATGAAATTAAGCAATAACCCACATAAGTTTTTTATAACAAATAAGTTTTTTAACCAAGATAAACTAGAAAATACTTTTGCAATTTTGGGACAAAATTCAAGTACAGTGCAAGCTCGGTATTCGCGACTACACATTATCGCGACGGCCCGGTTATCGCAACGGCTTAATTTTTAACATTGCAGGTTCTATAATCGCGACAGTTTACGAAAGACGGGGTTCTATTTTCGCGACTTTTACTTGTTTTTTTTAATTTTATTACAATGCCTATAACCAAAAAAGGGAAATCCCCGTCTTTGGTATATTATCCTTTTTGGATTTTTAAGCCGACAACAGCACTATATGAACTACGTGATTCAGCTGTTATTTTAAAAAATAAACTGCCAAAAAAGCAACTCAAAATCTCCAAGTTCTTTAAAAATGTTTAAAATGTAAATATATCAATAAAAACAATTCTTATTTTAAAAATTACATAAAATTTTTCAATAAAATTTTGGATTCTTTTATCGCGAAAATTCAGTTTTCGCGACAGGTCTGGTTTTTAATTAGTCGCGAAAATCGAGCTTGCACTGTATTACTCGGTCAAGTGTAACAACTAATTTCGAAGATACACAGGATTCTATGGATCAAATCCTATTACATGCTGAGACAGACGAAACTGTCTTTTCTATTATTTTATTTCAGCAGTAATGGTTACGCAAATTATTTTGTAGATAACAACTTCGACAATCCAGTAGAAATGAACGTGGAGTTATGTAGTTTAAATAATATATTTTGTAGGATATGTGGCTTACAAAATTCTTTCAAAAATTAATTGTGGCATATGTTTCCAAATATTAAGAAATGATGAAGTTTTAACTGCGCTAACTGGTTACAGACTTTGGTAACCTTTTTGCTCCTTCAGATTCCCTGATGAATGCTGTGACAGTAAATTAAAAAAATAGGAAGTTCCAAACGATGCAAAACGAATTGTGTAGCAAACCCAATCGCCAACACAAAAAAGCATACACACAAAAACTACAAAAACAAAAAGCATTGGCGTTGTTGGAACGACGATCATTGCGCTGGCTAAGCCTAGGCGTATACGGAGACGCAGGCCGCGCAACACAGCACAAAGCAGCGCAGCGAAAATGAAACTTTGTGAGGCAGAAAATATGTGAACTGCGTATACGAATCTCGTAAAACCAGCACACGTGTTCCGTATTCATTCCATAAACCCAGCAATACGAGTTATTTGTCTGAATTAGACTTTGAAATAGAACCTATATAATATAATATGGGTGTAATATCGGCTGTTCACGCACTTTTTCAATTAGTTCTTCAATTTTTGCAAGCTAACCTGTCGGCTGCGCGTAGGAAACTGTATTTCAACTACAACGCGACGCAGTTGTGCGCAGGCACGTCTCTCCGCCGCACGCGGCTATGTCGCTTTATACGCCGTTATACGGTACTGCGTTATTTACAAAAAACTAAACTGCGTTGAGTTGTGCTGCGTGTGCGGCCTGCGTCTCCGTATACGCATAGGCTAATTGATCTCTTTTTGCTGTGAGAAATTTGCACACTAAATTATTGCGAGACCAAAACAACCACCAACACCTCAAAGTACACAGGAGAAGCGGCGCTTTCACTGCATGTGTGTTTGTTGGTAGCGTGTGCTTCAGTTCGCACAGTCAATGAGCGTAAACTGAAGCGCTTGCTCTCCTGCTGGCACCGCTCATTCCCTTTTGTGGCTTCCCCCCGCTCTATGAAGCTCGCAAACTAAAATTTGAATTTTTGAGCTCAGATGCGCCTTCTATACATTTCATACTCTTTGGTTGTATCGATACTATCGATGGTTGCATTCACAATGACACTGATAATAGGAGGTAAAAAAGGCGGGAAAATTCAAAAAAAACGTGCACAAGATCGAGAAAGTTGAGAATGTCGAAACAAAAAATGACAACAAAATATTTATTACCAAGTCGGTTTGATTTTCGTAGAATGACTATTGCTAGTGGAAAATTATGTGGAAAAATTCTCGATGGGGGGTTAGAACCCCCAAACCCCCCCCCCCCCCTGCGCACGGGCCTGACACACATGGCGTATCCAGGAAAAAATTTTTGAAAATTCTTATTATAGAGTTCAAATAGAATAGAATACAGAATTCTATATACAGTGTAATCTGGGTGGAGTGAACCACCGATGGTACGAATACCCCGATAGAGTGAACATAAAAATTTTTACATTGAGTAAATACTCTATAGAGTGAACAATTTTAAATCTCTTTAGAGTGAACCCAATTTAAAATAAATTACTTCAAAATTCAAAACTGTAACGACAAATTCAATCACAAAAAGGGGGAATCACCGAGGTAGGAAATCAGGTGTTTGATCACATGTGTTTGTAAAAAAATTAAACTTTTTATTGTAGACCGCATCTGCGTGGTTTTGTTTGACGTGCGCGAATATTAAACGTTTTTGTGTCTATACCAGGGACTTAACTTTTATAAATTTTTTAAGAAAATAATTGCAATGTAAGTATTACCATGCAACATAAATTTGTTTTGTTGATTATAATTATTATTTGCGACAATTTATTTTTACGTTGCGTAATAACTGTTATAAGAAACAAATATTTTTTTCGTTCTCGATAGTTATTATTTTGGAATTTTTTTGTTTACGTTGCTTCATCATTTTTATTAATGACTTGTTTTATTTATGTTACCGATAACTATAATTTTGAAAACATTTTTTTTTTCGTTGCTTCATAACTCTTATTTATGATTTTTTGTTATTTACGTTGCCGATAACTATTATTTTGAGAAATTTTGTTTAACGTTGCCTTACCACATTTTGAGTATAAATTGATTTTTAATTGTTTAGTTGTTGGTGGAAATTAGGTTTATGCAGTTAATTTGCGTTTGTCAATATAAAACAATTAAAAATCAACTCATATCCAAAATGTAGTAGTTCAATGTAAACATTTTTTTTCAAAATAATAGTTAGGCAACGTAAATGAAAAAAATCATAAATAAAAGTTATGAAGCAATGTAAAAAACAAAAATCCCAAAATAATAATTATCGACAACGAAAAATATACTTGTTACTTATAAGAGTTATTATGCAACTCAAAAATATTTATTACATGATAATAGTTATAGGCGACGTAAAAATGTCTTATTGGGAATAATTATTATAATGCAATAATTATACAAAATTTCTTAACCCTTTCAATACGACTTTTGGCCAGTGAAGATATTTCTGTATAATTGAAATAAATGTGCTGTAAATAAGTAAAAGAACATGTTTACATAATTTCAGATTTTTTTTTTTTGTTATGCACAAAGAGCACGCTTACACTTCTGAACGTATACCAAGTATGAATTAGTTAGGTTATGCTAACCAAAACACGTGTTTTGAAGTACTGACTACAGACTACTGTTTAGTCCCATCCCAGCACTTTAAAAGCGAATACGTTATCTGGGACTTATATATCCCGTAGTATTGAAAGGGTTAAATTAGGGCAATTTTTTTACTATATTACCAAAAATATGGATAATAATAATTTTTTTGGACCTCTGGTCTATACTTTTGAAGTGATAACTGTTTAAGCAAATATGGAGTCAAAAAAGCGAAAGTACTTATCTTTAAAAGAAGAGTGCAATATTGTGGAAAAAATCTAAAAAGAAGTTAATGTTACTATTTTGGCAAAAATAAGAAAGTAATTTCGAAAGTTACTGCCAACCAGAACTTCGGGCTGTTGAAGAGAAAAACTCTTAAAAAATAGTCTTATTTTGGAAGATGCCAGACCACCACCAGATTACACTGTATTTATAGAACATAGAATTTCGATTGTTAGGTGCGCAAATACCAATCCGTGCCCCCTACCCTATTACGCCCATGTGTACACCGGTGAAGCGGAACTTTCATTTCATGTGTGGTTTTTGGGTGAGTGTGCTTCAGTTTGCACAGCCAATGAGCGCAAACTGAAGCGCTCGCTCTCCTACTGGCACCGCTCTTTCACTTTTGTGGCTTCCAACCAAAACCAACAATCGCTTTATTTACAAATTTACACTTGTACCTACTTTACACTACTACTATTGCATGTTTCCTCTTTGTTTGCTCAACTAAGACTCGACCCTCTGCGCTGCCACTGCTGCTTTTTATACTTGTTTTCTTATCGCGCCGATGTTTCTTGCGCATTCTAGTTGTACTCTCTATTGTTATAGCACAGCCCGTCACCTTCGCGAACTATCCTTGCCAAATCGGAATTCTAGCCAACCGGCCGTACTCCAAAGCGCATGCCTAAAAGTATGCTTGGAAAAGCATTCATGCACAGCACAAAATGCCTCATCGTTACACTGCCCACCACTTAGACTTGTTCGTCCCGAACAAGTGCCGAGGCTCCGCCGGAGTAAGATGCCAGGCGCTCCAAATGGACTTTCAACCTGGCGTTTCTGTTGCCGCAGCGTTGAACCCTGTACACCACGTCATTAATCCTGGTCACGACCTTGTACGGTCCTTCCCATGACGTTTGAAGTTTTGGAGACAAACCTTTCCTACGCTGCGGGGTGTAAAGCATTACCAGATCGCCTTCTTGGAACCCCGCTGTATAAGCCCGTAGATCATATCTGGCTTTCATCTTATCGCTGACCAGTTGGATACGATCTCTTATAAACTGGTGGATTTCTTCCAGCTCCGACCGCTTATTGACTGCGTAATCAGTCCTAGCGCCTTCCGTCGTGCTGACCACTCCGAACTTCAAGTCAGCAGGCAACCTCAACTCCGTGCCGAACACTGCTCGGGCTGGAGTGAGTGATGTCGTATCGTGCGGGGCTGACCTATACGCCATCAAGAACAGCGGAATATGCGTGTCCCAATCCTTTTGATTTCTGCCTACTACTTTCCGCAGATATTCTTCCAGCGTCCGATTCAATCGTTCCACCATACCGTCGGACTGGGGATGCAAAGGACAGGTGCGAGTTTTCCTTATTCCTAGTAGCTTACACATGGCAGCTTACATGGCAGCCGCCGTGGCTCAGTTGGTTAGTGCGTTGGACCGCGAGTCGAAGGCAGCAACTTCAGGTTCAAATACTGCCTGTAATAACACCTAAAAAAAATAACGGGAAAACTCGATTTCTCTTTCGGTGGCTGTCCTCTCAGCTGGAAATGGCAAACCTCTGAGAGTAAAAATTGCTTATGAAAAAGCTCCCAACCTGCCGTTCGGAACCGGCATAAAACTGTAGGTCCCTTCAACCCGTGTACAAATTCACACGCACAACACTGGTGGTTGCGGGAAGCTAGGCCTTAGTCTCGCGTAAGCGGGCTGTCGTGCCAGTCAATTATTAATTAGTAGCTTACACACTTCCTTGAATACCACAGACTCGAAATTCCGGCCTTGACCCGAGTGCAACTCCAAATCTGGCCACCCAGTTGTTTACCAGAATTTCCGCGACCGTGGTGGCCTCTTGGTTAGTGTCGCTGCGCGGAGTTGGCAGCACCGGTGCCAAAAATACACCACTGCGTGGTGGACTGTGGTTTCCGGGCAGTCGTTAACAAGAGCCAACGGAAGGCACACCAATTTTTAAATATACATATAACAGTTGAACTGAAAAGTTCGTATCGTTTCTATGAGATGGCGCCACTAGATTAAAACCCGTATCATTGTTAGGTAGAACCAACCTTCAAAAGAAACGTGTATAAATTGGACAGCTGTCTGATTATTAGTTTGTGAGATACAGCATTTTGAGTGAAGCAACTTTTGTTATTTTGAAAAAAATGGATAAAAAGTAATTTCGTATTTTGATGAAACACTATTTTTTGATGAAAAAAAGTGCTGCTGATACCAAAAAGTGGCTTCATGAGGGTTATCCGGACGCAACCATTCGTAAGTGGTTTGCTAAAGTCTGTACAGGCCATATGAGCATCGAAGACGACGAACGCAGTGGACGTTCAAAAGAGGCTGTTACGGACGAAAACATCAAAAAAATCCAGAAAATGATTTTGGAAGATCGTAAATTGAGGTTGATTTGTATAGCTGACACTATAAAGATATCAAAGGAATGTGTTGGACATATCGTTCATGAATATTTGGGTATGTGAAAGCTATGTGAAAAGTGGGTGCCGCGCGAGCTCACAATCGACGAAAAACAAGAACGTGTCGATGCTTCAGAGCAATGTTTGGAGCTGTTCAACCGCAATAGAAGTGAATTTTTTTTTTCTCCAGATTTGGCCCCCAGCGACTTTTTCCTGTTCTCAGATCTCAAGAGAATGCTCGCTGGAAAGAAATTTAAAGCCGATGAGGAAGTAATCGCCGAAACAGAGGCCTATTTTAAGGCTAAACACAAATCGTACTACAAAAATGGTATTGAAAAGTTGGAAGATCGCTATAATCGGGTATCGCCCTCGATGGCAGCTATGTTGAATAATAAAATCGAATTTTGCCAAAAAAAAAGTGTTTTTCTATAAAACGATACGAACTTTTCAGCCCTACTGTTATGTAGGACGGACGTTCTGATTACAACTCTGACAATTAGGAACGGACAGACCTTTCGAGTACAACTCTGACAGACATAAAGATGACAAGAAGCGGACGGACCTTTTGGAATAGAACGAAACGGACAAACGAAGAGCAGAACATTAATCATTCGTGACGACAAACTCAACCGGAACGGACGTGCTGCCACCAAGCAGCTATAAACTAAATTTATCAACAAATAAATTGTTTTATCGTTATCGCGCGGATCCTACATATATAATCAATAAAGTAAACGTTTTGTCAAGTCCGATATTTTGTTGGTTACTGTCGTCCAAATTTTTTTTTTAAATTGCCATGCCTTTCGCGAAGTGTTAAAATCAGAGATTTCACCTAGTCGCCGCCGTTTTGTAGCTTTGCCGCCGTCATAATTTTGCGAAATTCGCCAAGCAGCCGTCAGTGTACAGCCGGCATTCTACAGTTTGTTTGAAATTCGCGCAGCCGCCGCCATCATTTCTGCGGAATTCATCAAGCAAGCCGTCATTTTTACAGTTTGTTCGCATAATTTTGCGAAATTCGCCGGGCAGCCGTCATTGTACAGCCGGCATTTTACAGTTTGTTCGCTTGGTAATTTCGCACAGCCGTCGTCATCATTTTGCGAAATTCGCCAAGCAGCCGTCAGTTTACAGTTTTGAAATTCGCGCATAGCCGCCGCCATTTTTTGTTTGCGAAATTTACCAAGCCGCCGTCGTTGGCATTTGTACGGGATTGTACGTGCGAGTTCACTGAGCAGAGCTACCGTTATTCGACGCCGGCAGAAGTTGCGGTACATCGCAGCGAAGCGGAGAAAAAGGGATAGATGTTCACAAGAGGTCGAGCAAGCCAAGCTGTTGCCGACGCCGAAACTAGCGACAGTACGGAGAGCTTCGAATCGGACAGAGCCGAACACGCAGAAGGAAACAACATGGAGGACAACTGACTGGCAACGTTGATTGCCAGCATTACTTCGCTGCGGGAAAGCGTCGTGGAGTTGCGCAACGAGGCCAAGCGCAGCCAGGATGAAGTGCGCCAACTTCGTCAGCAGGTAGAGGGGAACGCTGTCTCCGCCGCGACCACCGAAGCCGCCGCTGCCAGTGGTATAGCCCATGGTCAACCAAATTCCCCGACGCCGAGTCCAGAGCCGCAGCAGCCGGTGCCAGCGCTGATGCCGCCAACATTTGGGGAAAGTTCCAGATTATACTCACTACCAACATTTAGTGGCAATCCAGAGGATTGGCCTTTGTTCCGGGCCAACTACGAGGACACCACCGCCGAGCTAAACTACAACAATAAACAGAACTTGCTGCGCTTACAGAGGGCCCTGCAGAGTGAGGCCAGGGGTGCCGTCACATCACTCCTTATTTATCCGGATGATGTGCCGAACATCATGCAAGAGCTGCAATTTAGTTTCGGTCGACCGGATTTGTTAATCCGATGTCAGCTGCAGATTTTGGAGTTTGCGAATTGCGTTCGCAACATTGTTGGCTTTTTTAAATAGCTAAGTGTGAATACCACCTAACGAATCCATCTCTTTTAGAGCAACTGATCGCCAAGCTGCCGGCGTCGAAGCAGTTTGAGTGGAGCAAAGTCGCAGCCCGCAGTGCGACATTTCCGACAGTGGAGGCATTTTCTGATTGGCTTAGTGACTTAGCCAAAGTCATTGCAATTATGCCGGGATCTCCGGCGTTGTTTTGCGGTCCAGCCAATCAACATTTCAGACACGTCAGACCACGCAGCAGGTTCAAGCCGGTCGTCAGCCAGCGTCGGGTGGAGCCACCACACGCCGCGTTTTGCACAACACGGAGGTGCAACAGGGACAGCAGCAGCTGACGTGTACTCTGTGTAACCAGAGCCATGTGTTGAACGATTGCTAGCAGTTTAAATCGTACAGCACTGCCGCTAGGTAGGCTGCGGTCAAGCAGCATCGCCTGTACTTCGGGTGCCTGCGGAAGGGGCACAACGTGACGGTTTGTCGTCGCAGGAAAGTGTGCGCGGTCGAGGGGTGCGAGCGCATGCACCGTCAACTTCTTCACCAAGCCGTCAGCCAACCGAGAAACCCATCGCCACCTGCCGAGTCAGAACACATCCTGAACTGCCGGCAGAAAGAGCTGCCTAGCCTCAAAAATGCGCGAACCGTCAAGGTCCTCAATTTGCCGAAGCAATCATTCAGCAAACAAAATTATGATCATTTGAGAGACCTGAAGCAAAGCCAGTACTTCTTTTGGGACTGGATAACTGCCATCTAACCGTGTCAAGCCACGCCGTTGAGGCCGGTCCTCACCAGCCACTTGCCACTGCAACCAAGCTAGGTTGGGTGGCGTTTGGGCCAACACACTCCAAAATTGACGTTCAACCAAGGGTCCTACACGTACGTGATACACACACGCTAAAGCAGATGAGCCGGTTGATGGAGGATTACTTCTCGGTCGAAAGCTTTGGGGTAAGAAATACCGACACCGTTCTGGAGTCCGAGGAAAATCGTCACGCTCGGGAAATACTTGAGCAAACTACCAAAGATCTTGGACAGAGATATGAAGTAGGTCTGCTCTGGAAGGAAGATGCCGTCACTCTTCCACCTAGTTACGCCATGGCCTAACAGCGTTTACTGAACATCGAGGCTCGAATGTCCAGAAACCAGGTCTTTGCCGCCAATTATCAACGTGAAATTTGCAAGTATATAGACAAGGGATATGCCAGGCAGCTGACGCCGGAGGAAGTCGTACAAGAAAATCCTACAACCTGGTACCTGCCGCATTTTGGGGTGGTTAATCCCCACAAACCGAAGAAGCTGCGTATAGTATTTGACGCAGCCGCTACCGCCGAGGGTGTTTCGCTAAACTCCGTTTTGTCGAAAGGTCCGGAGCACGCCCAGCCACTCATATCTATCGTCTACAAATTCCGTCAAGGAGCAGTTGCTGTCGCCGGTGACATCCAGGCGATGTTCTCCCGTATCTGCATAAGGTCGGGCGATCAAGACGTCCAGCGATTCTTTTGGCGAGATGGTAACACTGCGGAGTCCATACGAGTGTACGTAATGTCCGCAATGATATTTGGTGCCATCTGCTCACCTTGTTGCGCCGAAGACGTAAAAAACATCAACGCCGCCAAGTTCGAAGCCATTATGCCAAGGGGGGCTCGTGCCGTCACTGCCAACACGTACGTGGATGATCTGGTAATCAGCTTTGGTAACATGGACGAGGCGCTAGAGGTCACTACTGAAGCGATACAGATCAATGCTGCTGCTGGATTCAGGCTCCGGAATTTTGTTTCAAATTGCAAACAACTTGAACGACAACTGAATGATGGTGCGACCACAACCGAACGCGATGTCGTCAACATGGAACTCCAGTCTAACACGGACAAAGTTTTAGGTATGTTCTGGAACACTAATTCTGACAATTTTGAGTTTAATTTCAAGTTCCACAAAATTGCTCGTGACGTCTTGGACCTTGTCCGGCCGCCAACCAAACGGGAGCTGTTAGCCATAGCGATGTCCATTTATGACCCTTTTGGTATGTTGGCCAATGTCACCATGTCGGCCAAAATATTGGTCTGTGTGGTGGAAGCATTTCCAAGCGGCGAAGGGTCTGTCGGTACCCCGCTGCTACTCGCCGTTACTGCCGGTCGCCGACGAGTTACAGTTGCACGTTTTCGTGGATGCCAGTTCGAGTGCGTACGCTGCTGCCGCGTATTTGCGAGTCCGGAAGGGCGACGCTGTTACCGATGCCTTTATGTGTGCCAAAACGAGATGCGCACCCTTGAAGAGCATGACTGTGCCGCGCTTGGAGCTGCAAGCTGCGATCCTGGGAAGCCGAATGAAGACGTCGGTAGAGAAATGCCACGATTTCAGCATTACAAGCACGACGTTTTGGAGCGATTCAAAAACTGTCCTGCTTTGGATCCGCTCAACAAAGCGGGAGTACAAACAGTTTGTCACATTTCGAATAGCAGAGATTCTTGCCACTACAAAACACTGATGTGCCTACATCACTGAACGTGGCTGATGATGCCACACGCGCGAGTTCTTCATCGGAGTTTGACCCGAAGTCACGCTGGATAACGGGCCCAGACTTTCTTTACAAAGCCGAATCTTGCTGGCCGCAAGAAGAGGTAGCACCGCACTTGGAGCACTATGCCGAAGAGGAGTGCAGGAAAAGGATAATGCTGCTATCATGTTCAGGAGAGTATCCTATAAGTTTGAATAAATTTTCGACATATTTAAAGATCCTCAGAGTGACTGGTTGGATCTTGCGTTTTATCCATAGCACCAAAGCTAAGACCCGTGTGCAGGGTGAGCTGCAAGCAGTCGAGCTAGCCGACGCGGAGAAGCGAGTTCTTCGTCGGGTCCAATATGAGGCATGCGCCGAAGAAAGCAAGATTCTGAGTGCCAATCGATGTTTGCCGAAGTCTAGTAGCCTGTTTCAACTGACGTCGTTCATTGACAGCGATCGCCTGCTCAAAGTCAAAGGTAGGATCGATGCCGCTTATTGCCTGCCTATGGCCGCCCAACGTCCGGTGATCCTGCCACAAGGTCATCACGTGACACGACTTGTCATGGACCAGTACCACCGCCGAAGACATCATCAGAATGACAGCCTAGTAATAAATGAGTTACGCCAAAAGTTCTGGGTTCTCAACGCTCGAAGCTTGCTGAAATCTGTCAAAACAAAATGTACAGTTTTCATCTATTACAGAGCCAAGCCGGCCATGCCGCTGATGGGCCAATTACCGATTGACGGCCTGACTCCATTCGTTCGCCCGTTCTCCTATGCTGGAGTGGACTATTGTGATATTTTTGCCGTTTCGATCGAGCGCAGGAGAGAGAAGCGCTGGATGGCGCTATTCACATGCCTAACAACTCGAGCCATACATTTATAGGTCGCGGTCGATCTGTCCACCGACGCCTTCTTGCTTTGTCTACGCAATTTCGTCAATCGTTGGGGCGTGCCTATACGAATCCGTAGCGACAATGGCATGAACTTTCTGGGCGCTCAAAAGGAGCTGAAGGAGGACCAGCGGCTGTTTGACTTCAACAGCATCGACAGCGAGCTCTCACGGGATAACATCCAATGGATATTCAACTGCCCAGCGGACCCGGCCGCAGGAGGTTGCTGGGAGCGCCTCATACAGTGTGTCAAGCGCCTACTGCAATGTGTTTTGAAAGACGACGCTGCACGCTTGGAGACGTTCATGAGTGTTTTGATTGAAGCAGAAAACGTGGTGAACAGCCGTCCACTGACCGACCTACCATTGCTGCCACAACAGGAGGAACCGCTGACGCCGAACCATTTCTTGGTTCGCTGTCTCAATTCGACGCAGACACCGAGTCCGGAAGGAGAGAAGATATGTTTAAGGAAACAATGGCGCATTGCTCGAAATTTGAAGGACCGACTGTGGAAAAGATGGACGGTACTCCGCAGATCAAAGTGCCGAGCCGAAACGGCGCCGCTGAAACCTGGACAGCTGGTCCTAATATGTGAACCCACTCTTCCACGGAGCCAGTGGCAGAAGGGTGTTATTACTGCTGTGGTCACCGCAAAAGATGGGCAAGTGCGGACCGCCGAGATACGCACAAAACACGGAGTGCTTTGTCGTCCGGCTAAAAGGCTAGCCGCCTTGACGGGCATTGGTGAATCCCCGGAATGATTCACCGGGATGTTCGCAAATCCAGGAACGAATCTTCGGTAGTATGTGCACAGGCCCAGGAAACTGCGGAGTTCGTGTAGATTGCGTGGTCGGGGCCACTGCTTCATCGCCGTGATTTTGCCTTCATCCGTATGTACTCCGCGGGCGGAAACCGTGTGACCCAGATACTTGACCTCTTTTTGGAACACCGAGCACTTCTTTGGGTTGAGTTTAAACCCGGCTTTTTATATTTGCTCGAATACCTCCTTCAGCTTTCCCAGGTGGTCGTCAAAGCTTTTACCCATCACGATTATGTCATCAAGGTAGACCAGACACGTCCGCCAATGCAGCCCTTTTAGCACACGTTTCATTAGCCGCTCGAATGTCGCTGGTGCGTTGCAGAGCCCAAACGGCATGACGGTGAACTGCCACAAACCATCGCCAATACTGAAAGCCGTTTTCTCCTTGTCCTTGTCCGCAAGCTCCACCTGCCAATAGCCGCTGCGTAAGTTGAGCGTGGAAAACCACTGTGTGCCTGACAGTGTGTCCAGGGTGTCATCGATTCGAGGTAATGGATAACTGTCCTTTTTGGTTACGTCATTGAGCTTCGGATAGTCCACACAAAACCGGGTACTGCCATCCTTTTTCTTGACTAGCACGACCGGCGAACACCAAGGGCCTGACGAAAGCTCTATGACCTTTTCTTTACCCATGTTTTCGATTAAAGTTGCGACCTCTTCCCTCTTGGCCAGAGGAACTCGCCTTGGTGGTTGGCGGATCGGTTTCGCACTTCCGGTGTCGATGTTGTGCTTCAGTATGGCTGTTCTTCCGCCCGCTTCTGCTGCAAATATTGACCCATAGTGCTGCAGGAGTGACCGCGCCTTCTGTTTCCGCCTTCTGGACTGCTTTCGCAATTGACAACTGCTTCAGCCTCTCTACACTCGCCAATGACCGCATCTTTTCCGACATATCTGGGTGTGTTAAGTGGGTTGAGTATCCGGACTGGTATTTTGCCAGTTTTGGGTTCCACTAATGTACGTCCGATAATTAGGTTGTCGTATCCTTGTTTTGGCGCTTCTACAACCCACAGCCGACTTGTCCTCTCGTCCTTGTCCACCTTTGCCCACACAATCGCCTCGGAATTCGCTGGTATCTTCTGGTGTTGACACGAGACAACTTTCCTTACCGCCACGCTTCGCTCATAGCCAGTGTGCAGGGGGAATTCAACGTTGGCATACCTCAGAACATTTTCTTTTAGATCCAGCGTAAAACCGTGCCTAATCATGAAATCCACGCCGATAATCACGTCGTCCATTATATCCGCGACGATGAACTCATGTTCCATGTTGTTACTTTTCTCTTACCGGCGCACGCTCGCCAGTCGCAGTCCTCAGCTGTATGCCATGCAGTGGTTCCCAGTTCTTCCGAAGCTTCCTTTTTATGATCGAATATGACGCTCCAGTATCCAGTGTCAACACGAACAACTTTCCATCTATCTTTCCTTCAATCGTCAAGCTGCTGGGTTGTCGTTTCAACTGCGAGACAAGGACGGTGGGGCAGCGGGTTATGGGGATCAGCTCACGCCCCTTTGGGCGGACCCGTTTTAGTTTAACGACTCGTCGTCCTCAGTTTTTCTCGCTTCAGGCGATTGCGATCGAGAACGGGAACGCCTCTTTCGTTGCCGGCAGTCTCGCGCTATGTGACCCTGCTTGCCACATCCCCAGCAAACAACTTTAGAGGAGACCACCCGTGGCCTGACCGGTGTCTCAGAGCTTATGGCCTGGGTCGGAATGTCGCTGTCCGGCTGGATTTGGCGTATTGCAGGTGCATACCGAGTGCCCCCGATCCATGTCGCCTCATATGTCATCGCGCTGGTCACCGTCTCCTTGAATGTCGGCTTGCCCATCATCAACGCACTGCGACGTGTCTCCGGATCATTAAGACCTTCAATAAAACCCTCAATCTTCATCCTCTCGAGATCATCAGCTCCGAAGGACAGGTAGCACAACTGTGCGAGCCGCTCAATGTCTGCTGCATATGTCTGCAGCGCCTCGTTGGCTCTTTGCCTGCGGTTCTTCAGCTCACAGTAGTACAGCTTCTGTTGTGCTCGTTACTGTACTTCGCTGCCAACGCTCTCATGATGGCCTCGTAATCGCTTCTTTCACATTCTGGAACCGATTTAATTACATCAGCCGCAGGACCTTTAAGCTCCAGTGCCAATCTGCGACCTTTCCTGATATTGGTCAACTGATTTTCCAAAGCAGCCAAGTCGAATTGCAGTTTAAATGTATCGAACGGCGTAACACCATCATAAGTAGGCACTGCTGTTCGGGTGGCAAAACTTTCCGGAACCGCCGGCAAACATTCTCGTGGCTGTACCTCTCTAAGCCGTTCGTCTATCTTTCTGCGCATCGAATCTTCCAGACTGTCAACTAGTTTTTTTAAGGACTCATCCAGGTCGTCAACTCGTTTGTTCAGAGAATCATTCAGGCCGTCGACTCGTTTATTCAAGTGTTTCACTTGAGCTCCCAGGTGCTCCACCTTCACATCGAGCTTGTTGGAAGTTTCTTCCACTTTCTCTTCCAAGCGTGCAGAATTTTCCTGAAGCTTGTTTTCCATTCGCTCTGCCATCTCTCGGTTCGCAGTCCCGACTTTTGCCGAAATTTCCTGATTCGTAGTTTCCAGTTTTGCTGCCATTTCTTGATTTGCAGTTTCGACTTTTGCCGAAATTTCCTGATTCGTAGTTTCGAGTTTTGCTGCCATTTCTTGATTTACAGTTTCGACTTTTTCCGAAATTTCCTGATTGACATTCTCAATTTTCGCATAAGTTTCCTGAAACAATGCTCTCAACGCAATTGCTTGTGGTGGTGCAGCATCGACCGTACTTTGCATCGACGCAGCACCCGCAGGCGATTCCTCCACTTTGGCCGACGCGTCTAGCTCCTGCGTTCCGAACTCGTGCGCAGTCCAATCGACGCCTCGTACCTCACACGCCTCTCGCAAGCGCAGCTGCAACTCCACCTTACCGCCAGCAGTCGGCAAATTCCAGGCAGCCAGCTCCTTCTTCAGCTGGTCCACCTTCAGCAGCTGGAGTTTTTATGATTTTATTTATTTTTTATTTTCAGTAGCACAATCCCACTTCTGACACCAAATGTTACGAAAATGACTTCTCTAAGTTCGTTTTGGATTTTGCTTGAAAATAAAACTACTTCAGTTACTCAGCGCAAACGCAGTCAAAAACCAACAATCGCTTTATTTACAAATTTACACTTGTTACTACTTTACACTACTACTATTGCATGTTTCCTCTTTGCTTGCTCAACTAAGACTCGACCCTCTTCGCTGCCACTGCTGCTTTTTATACTTGTTTTCTTATCGCGCCGATGTTTCTTGCTCATTCTAGTTGTACTCTCTATTGTTATAGCACAGCCCGCACCTTCGCGAACTATCCTTGCCAAATCGGAATTCTAGCCAACCGGCCGTACTCCAAAGTGCATGCCTAAAAGTATGCTTGGAAAAGCATTCATGCACAGCACAGAGTGCCTCATCGTTGCAATATAATATAAAGTTATAATATAACTATTTCCTATTTATTGTTTTATTACAGACAAGTGACAGAACTTGAAACATTGTTGTTGGTTTTAGTTTCTGAAATAAAAACAAAACAAAATATGTAGGTCGATTTTGTTTTTGTGTTGCAATTGTCACGGAAATTAGTTCGTGCTCAAAAAACATAATCTAAATTTGTTGAACGCAGCTTTACAATAGTAGTCACTTTATACACTATTTCACACTTTACTGTCTCTACACTTGTTACTTATTGGAATACTCCGTGTTGCATCTTTGGTTGCTAGCGCAGATCTTTCTCGCACATTCTGATTGGTCTCAAAATTTCGTGTGAATGAAAAGATTGCGAATTTCAGGTCCGTATGGCACAATTCTGGAATGCGCTCCCTGCGGGCTTGGGCCCAACCCATAATCATTACATTACATACATATTGTAACGATAAGGCACCCTGTCGCTGTGCTTTTACGGCATACTTTTAGGCACGCACTTTTAGAATATGGCCGACTCGCTATAATTTCTCTATAACAAAGATGACTCGCGATGGTAATGGAAATTTTGAGTCCAATTGGAATATGCGAGAACGATCTGCGCGACAAGCAGACAAGTATAAAATGCAGACGGGTGCAGCGCAGAGAGAAAGTTGTGGTTTAGCAAGCAAAGGTGCAACACAGAGTACTCCAATAAGTAATAAGAGTAAAAAGAGTAAAGAGTGAATTTGTAAAAAATTTGATTACTGGTTGTTAGCTGCGTTTAAGAATTAAAGCGTGTTTTATTTTGAAGCACAACTCAGAGAGACGAATAAGCCTACAGAACTAATTTTCGTAACAATATATTGTTGGGAGTGTCCATGGACACGGGCAAGGAGGCATTACTGTAGGCATTGTACCTCAGTTACCACCTCCCCATTGACTAGCAAGTGTGCGGGCTTGCAACTACTTGAAATATCTGGTCAGCCAACCGATGGGTAATGCGGCCTTCAATAGGTAGCCCTTGACATCAAGTTCCCAGAGATTCTGCAGCTCATCCTCCATTTGAGTCATCCCATTCATTTATGTATATAATGAGTAATTAGTAACGAAAAACTATAAATATGTAGTAGCAATAGTAGTAGTAGTAAAGTAAATCTATACATATACAAGGTGCAACCCAAAGTAAACAGGACTTTTATAAAATAAAGAAAACGGATGATTATTTTTGTATAATTCTTTTTATTTATTCAAAATACTCTCCTTCTGCTTCGATACAACGTTTTGCACGGTCCAAAAGCATTTGGAATGAGTGTTTTAGGTCATCGGCCGGCATCGCCTTCAGAATGTTGGTACAAGCCTTTTGGATGTCCTCAACGTCCTTATAACGGTTTCCTTTCATCGGCAAATGCAACTGACCGAATAAGTAGAAGTCACAGGGAGCCATATCAGGCGAATACGGTGAATGATTGATGGTAAAAATGCGATTTTTGGTCAAATAACACAGGGCAACAAATTTCGACTTTTGGTCGGCTTTTCTGGGTTTGACATCAGTTCTAGGGTAATTAGGGACCGCTGATTTCGAATCCGCAAACCGTTTTGAAAACTTAGTTTCCGTTTTCGCAAAAAATGGGCGTGTCACTTTTTCGGATTTTCCCTGACTTTTTTCACGTTTGGGATTGTAATTTCTAGACCAATAAACCGGTTGACATTATTTTCACCTCGTTGTATTACCAACACCGCACGGTTTCATTTCCGATGCAATTTATTTTTATAGGTTTTAAAATTCCGCGGCAATTGGACCTCAAAGTCGGAAAATATGGAATTTCAAGGCGTTTTCTTTGATGTTAAAAAACAAACACATTTTTCGTAAATCAACTATCGAGTTATGTATAACAAGAAAGCGGAAACATCAAGTAATGCAACACAGCCAAATTTTTTGGCGTGAGTCCCATTCTCATCGAAATAATAGCAAAAATGTACCAAAGTCATTTTCAACAGATTTCCGTTTTTTTCCTTTAAAAAGTAATAGCCTCAAAATATGCAAAGTTTTTAATTTTGTTTTGTTTGAAGCAATTCAAAATTTTGTTGTTTTTCACTTGTATTCCAGACAGTGAATGGAATATATAAAACAGCATATTTTGAGGCCCTTAATTTTTTAAGGAAGTAGTATCAAAAATTATGAAAATGACTATGGTACATTTTTGCTATTATTTCGATGAGAATGGGACTCACGCCAAAAAATTTGGCTTTGTTGTATAGTTTCATGTTTCCGCTTTCTTGTTATACATAACTCGATAATTGATTTACGAAAAATGTGTTTTTTTTTTAACATCAAAGAAAACGCCTTGAAATTCCATATTTTCCGACTTTGAGGTCCAATTGCCGCGGAATTTTAAAATCTATAAAAATAAATTGCATCGGAAATGAAACCGTGAGGTGTTGTAAACAGACATGGGGGTTTTGCACTAAATTCATAGTGCACTATGTGTTGGCGGGGTGCGTTTCAAAGGAAATAGGCTGGTTGAACGTTTTCGAGCACACTTGGAGCTGAAACTTTATTAAACAGCAAATTCAGCAAAGTCCATACAATTTCTTAGATTCAACTTACATTTTAGTTCTCTTGCGCCCATGCGCACCTGCCAACGACCAAATTGCAAAAGAAGCCAAGAATGTCCGTTTGACAGGTGGCGAATTGGCGAAGGATGAGGCAAAGGAGAAATGGAAAAAGTGCGGACGGCATTGCCAGAGCAATGTTACCGCAACATCCCCCCCTTCGTATATCTCGTACGCCGTACGAGTTTACCAGATAAATTTCAGTTCTCTATGTTCAGCTTCGCCAATTTGACTATCGGCCGGGTGGTCAGGCCGTGCGACGTCTTTACGACAGCGCTGCGAACTTCGCCATCCTTGCCTTTGTGCACGTCCACGATCACTCCTTTCGGCCATGAGTTCCTCTTGGTGCTTTCGTCAACGATAATTACCACGTCGTTTACTTCGATAGGACGCGGCGGCGGTTGGAACCATTTGGAACGTCTGGTGAGGCACGGAAGGTATTCCCGCACCCAGCGCCTCCAGAATTGATCGGCTACTTGGCTGGATTGTCTAAAGTATCGCCGGAGTGCCGATCCGCTGCTGTCTTCGCATTGCCGTTCTCGAATGCCGCTAGAGCTGCCCAACAGGAAGTGGTTGGGCGTGAGTGCTTCGCTATTAGGCGAGTCTAGTGGCACATACGTCAGGGGCCGCGAATTCAGGATGCTTTCAATGTCTGCTAGGGCGGCCCTTAACACTTCTTCACGCATACCGGCTTCCGGAAGGATTTCCATTAGAATTGATTTAGTCGAGCGGACCATCCGCTCCCACGCCCCACCCATGTGAGGGGCAGCCGGAGGTATGAATGTCCATTCGATCTCGGGGTACTTCGCTTCAATGTCGCCTGCTGACAATTTCTCGATTTCTTCTGCAAGCGCTCGGCTCGCACCTCGAAAATTAGTGCCGTTGTCGGATACCACGCGCCTTGGTACCCCCCTTCGGCTCACGAACTGTTTAAAAATTAGCAAAAACGACTCCGTGGAAAGAGACGGAGCGATTTCAATGTGTACTCCACGCGTAGTTAGGCACGTGAATAAGGCGCCCCAACGCTTTATGCGCCCTCGACCTGCAGCTACGTCGATGGGACCGAAGTAGTCCACCCCAGTATAGGTGAACGGTCTGGTGAATGGCGACACTCGCTCCAAAGGTAAATTGCCCATTAATGGCGGTTGCGGGCGAGCGTTACGATTGCGACACATTTGGCATTTTGACGCACAATTTCGGACCAGTGTCCGCAGAGCGGCTATGCAAAAGCGTTGTCGCATCTCGTTGACAACAATTTCGTTGTGGTGATGGTGAAACTTTCTGTGGTAAAAATCGACGATTAGTCGAGTCGTGTGGTGATTTCGTGGGAGAATTATTGGGCGTTTTGCATCATGAGGTACGGCGGCTGCTACATCAATTCGTCCTTTAACGCGTAGTAGTCCTATCTCATCCAGGTACGGCGACCATTTAAAAATAGCAGATTTCCTCGGGAACTCGTCGCCGCAGCGGAGACTCAGAATTTCCTCGTGAAACACCTCCTCTTGACACTGCCGCATAATCACCTGCTCTGCTGTCTCCATACTATCTTCCCCCAGCATTCTTCGCAGCGGCCGCAGTCGGGCTGTTGTCTTCGATGCTGATCGCAGGAATCGTAAAACACATCGCTGCGCTGCGCGTAACTTTTCCCACTTGCTGAATCTTTTCACATCTGGAACGATTACAGAAATTTGCGGCAGCTCCTCTTCGGTAGATAAGTGATGTAGTTTTTCTTCTAGTTCATCGTCGACACCTGTCAACTCCGTCACAGGCCACTCGTGCTGCGGCGCCTCCAAAAATTTAGGCCCTCGGAACCAGCGTTCGTTGTCGTCAAACTTTCGATTCTCGCACCATTTCGTTCCTTCATCAGCCACATTTTCGCGCGTTGGTAGCCACCTCCACTCTTTGGCGCTGGAACCTTCAAGAATCTCGCCCACGCGAAGCGCGACAAACTGGTGGAATTTTCTTGCGTCCGAGCGCACCCAATACAGCACATTCTTTGAATCAGTCCAAAAGGTTCTGTGACTCACCTGAATCGACAGCTCATCACCTATGAATTTCGCCAACCTAAGGCCCAGCACTGCGGCCAGCAGTTCTAACCTCGGGATTGATATGGGCCTCAACGGCGCTACTCGAGTTTTCGATGCTAACAGGGAACAGCGCACGCGCCCATCAGTACAGGAGCGCAGGTACGCCACAGCAGCATAAGCATTGATACTTGCGTCCACGAACACATGCAGCTGATTGTCCTGGCTGCGGTCGGTGACACAGCGTGGAATTTTGACGCCTCTAATCGTCGGGATACGTCTTAGCCACCGATTCCAATTCTGGCGCTCGCCTTCGCCGATCGGCTCATCCCAGCCGACACCAGAGCGCCACACTTCTTGCAGAATTATCTTGGCCTGGATAATAACAAACCCCAGCAGACCCAGCGGATCGAAAATTGTCATTACCGTTCGCAAGAGTTGTCGCTTCGTCGGGACCATGGTATCCTCAAGAACTTCTTTTGGAAAACTATCAAGAAAAGTCAGCTCGTCTGAGGCGGGCAGCCACCACATGCCCAGTACCTTTTCCATTGTGGCTTCGGGCTCATCAAAACGCTTGGCCACCATATTGTTGCCAGCATTTAGCGCCCTCAAAACATATTTTGAATTCGACATCCAATTCCTCATTTCAAAGCCCCCTTCTTCGTGAATCCAGCGGACCGTAGTAGCCAAACGGGCTAAGTCCTCCTCGGAGTCAGCACTTTGGAGCCAGTCGTCAACAAACGTGTTCTCTACGATGTCTCGGACGGCAGTTGGATGGTTTTCAGCAAAACGATGCGCATTGCGGTTCTTTACGTAGTTCGCCAGCGAGGGAGAGCAAGATGCGCCGAAAGTCATAACTTCCATGATGTAGACGTCTGGTTCCCTCGATGAATCACCTTCGCGCCATAGGAACCGCTGCGCTGCCTGATCTTCTTTAATGATTTTAACTTGATGGAACATCTCCCGTATGTCGCCGCATACAGCAAATGATCTTTCGCGGAAACGGAGCAAAATGCCAAGGAGATTTTTCAACAGATCGGGTCCTTTGAGTAGCACGGTATTAAGGGCTACACCATCGACCTTGGCGGCGGCGTCCCATACGAGCCTTGTTTTATTCTTGTTCGCGTTGAACACCGTAAATATGGGCAGGTACCATGACCTGGCGCTAGGCTCCATCTCATGCTTCGCCAGCTTGCGCGCATACCCTTTCCTTTCATATTCCTTAATCTTGTCGATGATAAAATTGGCCAATTGCGGGTCACGCTTCATCTTTGCCTCAAGACACGCGAGCCGACGGCGTGCCATAGGCAGCGAGTCAGGGAGTTCGATGACGT
The DNA here is from genome assembly GCA_963668005.1 of Melieria crassipennis. Taxonomy (NCBI): domain Eukaryota; kingdom Metazoa; phylum Arthropoda; class Insecta; order Diptera; family Ulidiidae; genus Melieria; species Melieria crassipennis. The sequence continues at coordinate 28,684,428 of OY764963.1, read as the reverse complement.
CATGCTTCCATAACAAACCGGTCTCCCACCTTTTTTCTGCTTCTACAGACTTTGTTGTCTTCTTCATGATTCCGAGCGCCCGTTCGTCTTCTTCAGACAGCAGCGGCTTGCTCGGTGCGTATACGCCGATAGCGTCGATTGCGAAGTACGCCTTTACTTGTTGTTCCATGCGGCCGTCGACCGATGAGTTACACTCGCAAACATGTAATACCCTTGGTGCCGACTCGCGCCCATTTGTATCGCGGCCGTACACGCTCCAGCCCAATCGACATCGCACAGCGATTAGGTCGGAGCCCCTGTGTTCCCTTATCTCGATAGGCACTCCAATCTTGGCGTTATCCATCCCTATAAGAATACGCGCCCTGGCGGCGACGTATGGCTTGATGGAAAGCTTGTTAAGATGATCGTGCTTGCCGATGGTTGCGCCTTCCAAAGTCTGCTGAGGCAGCCCGAGATTGTTGACTGTCCGTGCGCGTCGCACTGTATATCTCCGCGCAACTGCGTCAGCTGGAGAGATGTCGAAACTTACGATTTTGGAAGTTGCTTCCCTTTGCGTTATTTCGCCGGTCCAACGCAGACAAAGCGTCTCGGCCGGCCCATCCAACGCGAGCTCGTCAGCTAACTGGCTTTCAATCAACGTGCACGACGCACCTTCGTCGATGAGTGCGTAAGTGTCGACAGCCTTCGACCCATTGTGTAGCGTAACCGCAACATACCTAAAGATCGCCTTTTGTCGCTCCTGACCCGTCGTAGTGCCCGGTTCGTGGTGTAGTGTAGTTTGCTCACTGGCTGCGCCACCTGTCATAGTCGCTCTATGCAGAAGCGGGTTGTGAGCCATGTTGCACCCATCTACACCACAGCTGTCCTTGGAGCCGCACCTTCGAATAAAGTGAGGTTTAAAACAACGTAAACAAAGTTTTCTTTCACGAACGAAACGCCATCTATCGCCTTGCGATAACCTTCTGAATTCTGCGCAGTCCGATAACTTGTGATTCGCCCCACACTTCGGGCAGTCATTTGCCTCGTCGCTCCTGTTCGTTTTCCCAGCGACCACGTCATGTACCATAATCCTGGCCCTTTGTGCATTACGACTTCCTCCTCTCGCTTCGATGCTGTTGCCACCTACGTGCGCGCCGGCGGGGTGAGATGCTGTCACTTGGCTAGCGCATGCGGCAAGACTAAAAAGCCACTCGTCGAAAACGGCTACGTCAACGCGACTTAGCAACATACGGTGGCGACCCCAGTTCAACTTTTGATCGCTCGGCAACTTTGCCACCAGGTCGTTGAGCAGCACTGGATCGTTTAAATAGTCGGCTAGGCCGACCGCCTGCATGGTGGCGCAGTAATTTTGCACTGCCAACGAGAATGACACCAGCGTATCTAATTTGTCGGGTTTTACGACCGGCTCCTCCCTCAGCTTACGTTGCATTGATTGGTGAATAACGTCCGGCCAGCCATACAGCATGCGCAGTGTGTTGATCGCAAGACTCACAGTTGACGGCATCATCAGTCTGCCGCGTACGGCCTCCAGCGCTGGCCCTTTGAGACATTTCTGCAACCTTATAAGATTCTCCTGGTCGGTAAACCCACAGCGCTCCGTGGACTGTTCATAATTCGTGATGAACAAGGGCCAATCCTCAGGCCTGCCCGAGAATGGCGGTAAGTCCTTGGAGAGCACCTGCCGACTGGCAATTTGCGTCGATGTGAGATTGATGTCTGCGGCACTGGAGTTTCCGCTAGTGTGAATTGCGTTCGAATACATCGTTCGCGTTTGAGTGTTATTCGGCTGAGAAAATGCTGGAATAATGGGGTGTGTCGTTTGATTATGCAACGCAGCTGGCACACAAAATGGCTGATACACGTGGTAATCATTATGCAATACTGGCGGGCGAGTACCATATAGCATGGTCGATGAGGTGATGTTAGGCACGAGGCCGCCTAACCTAGCAGTCGTTTGCATGTTGGTATAAATGGGCTGTGATAACGGGTCGCAAAACGGGATTGCGTTTGTGAGGTTAGGAACTGTTCCGCTTATATAGCCGGGTATGTATGCTTCTGAACATGCTTTCGCCGGGGCCGCAACATAATGCGGCAGGCCTTCGTAAGCCGGCGGCAGCGTATTTGCCACAGTAACGTTTGGGACCGGGGCTGCAGACGTTGAAGGTGGCAGGGTAGGCGTTGATGCGTGACGATGCGGCGCCCTTGCGGCTTCAGGCGTTCCAATGCCAATTGCCGCGACATGGCCGGCTCCGTCAGCCTCATCAAATGTCGCCCCCGTTGGGCTAGCGCACTGCTGCGCAGCCGCAACCCTGACCTCGTTGTCCGAGCGCGCGCACGGCGAACCCTCATTTGGTGCTCCTTCCATTGAAGTGAACAGTGAATAAAATTTTCAGGATGTTGGCGGGGTGCGTTTCAAAGGAAATAGGCTGGTTGAACGTTTTCGAGCACACTTGGAGCTGAAACTTTATTAAACAGCAAATTCAGCAAAGTCCATACAATTTCTTAGATTCAACTTACATTTTAGTTCTCTTGCGCCCATGCGCACCTGCCAACGACCAAATTGCAAAAGAAGCCAAGAATGTCCGTTTGACAGGTGGCGAATTGGCGAAGGATGAGGCAAAGGAGAAATGGAAAAAGTGCGGACGGCATTGCCAGAGCAATGTTACCGCAACACTATGCTTTTCACTACCACTACATACATGTAGTGGTAGCTGCATTTTTTCCACTAATCACTGAATTTTATTTAGTGGTAGTGGTAAAAAGTACCACTAAAAAAAAATTAGTGGAAGAAAATTGCACTACCACTAAATAAAGATCAGTGATTAGTGGAAAAAATTCAGCTACCACTAAATTTATTTAGTGGTAGTGAAAAGCATAGTGCACTAAACAAAGACATCCATTACCATTAAATAAACCACTAACAACGATATGCGCAAAAATATATGTTTTATTTAAACAACTTATTTGCTTTCATCAAGACTAGACGTTCAAAATTGTCATCAGTGACATTAGTGGAAAAGAATTAGTGATAGTGGAGGAATTTTCAACTATCACTGAATTTTATTTAGTGGTAGTGGTAAAAAGTACCACTAAAAAAAAATTAGTGGAAGAAAATTGCACTACCACTAAATAAAGATCAGTGATTAGTGGAAAAAATTCAACTACCACTAAAATTTATTTTAGTGGTAGTGGAAAATTTCCCAGCAGACCTCTAGTGGTAGTGGTAGTGGATTTTAGTGCAAAACCCCCATGTCTGGTTGTAAATGCCACAAAGTGAAAATCATGTCAACCGGTTTATTGGTTTTGAAATTACAATCCGAAACGTGAAAAAAGTCAGGGAAAATCCGAAAAAGTGACACACCCATTTTTTGCGAAAACGGAAACTAAGTTTTCAAAACGGTTTGCGGATTCGAAATCAGCGGTCCCTAATTACCCTAGAACTGATGTCAGAACCAGAAAAGCCATTTTGCTGTTGATCAGTGTAATCGGTCGTAACTAGGGCTCTGTGAGCCGGTGCATTATCATGCAATAAACGCCAACTTCCTTCCTCGCGATATTCTGGCCGAATACGACGAATGCGATGCACCAAACGCTTCAAAACTTCAACATAAAACAAAGCGTTAATTGTTTTTCCCGGTGGAACAAACTCTCGATGAATTATTCCCTTTGAATCGTAGAAACAAATGAGATGAGTTTTGATTTTTGACTTCTCACGGCGGGTTTTTTTCGGATTTGGCTCATCTGGGTGCTTCCATTCGGCACTTTGACGCTTTGTTTCGGGATCATATTGAAAGCACCACGTTTCGTCACCGGTTACGATGTTGAACAAGAAATTTGGATCACGTCTGGCTTCCCGAACGATGTCTTTTGCGTGCTCAATTCTCTGCGCTTTTGGTCGTCGGTTAAAGTGTGCGGAATGAAGCGAGAACACACTTTACGGAGACCCAAATGTTCGGTTAAAATGCGATCAATTGATGTTTTGGAGATGTTCAATTCCATTTCCATCAATTCCAATGATGATTTTGGCTGCATTTTGATAAAATCACGCACAGTTTTGATGGCATCGTCAGTAATCACAAATTTCGACTGGCCGACGTGTTCGTCGTCATTCAAGTCTTCACGACCATTCTTGAATCGATTCAACCACTCATTAACACGGCCACGGGATAAACAATCATCACCATAAACTTGCTTTAACAATTTAAACGTTTCGGTAAAAGTTTTACCAAGTTTAAAACAGAACTTAATATTAGCTCTTTGTTCGATCGACATTCTCGTACCAAAGTTAAAAACATACTGTCACATTGAGCGGGATATTTCGGCGTCTACTAGACCAAATGTCATGAAATTTAGACAGTATGTGAATGAAAGATGTACCTTTCCAACGCATGTCCTCACACATAGATGGCGCTACCAGAAACGTCCCTATTGCAAAAGTCCTGTTTACTTTGGGACGCACCTTGTATATAAAAGAAAGTGACAGTATGTGTGTAAGCGATTCACGCTCAAACGGACCGGCCGATTTTCATGGAGTTTTTTTGTTGGATTCGTATTAAGTCAGTTCAGGTTCGTGCGAAAAGAAAATTCCGGAAAATCTATTGGAAAATCTATTGGAAAAGTCAGAAAATCCATGCCATATTTGACCGTTAATTCTGCACATTTTCAGATAATGACTTTGGAACCATAAGTCACACATCAATTAAATTCACTCCGAACTTACTATTTAGTCATGTCCTGCGACAGAGGGAATGGGGCGGATATTGGACGAGTGGGTGTGGCACCACCCATACAAGCCAAATCTTAATAATGGGATATCTTCGAAATTGTAAGGCGCACAGCATTGAAATTTGGTATAGCGTCGACCCATAGATAAGTCATTCTACTGGTAAGATTTGATGGGCGTGGCACATTTTTGGTGATCCAAATATTTCGCTGAACTATAAGTCGCACAGCCATGAAACTTAGTATGAACATATCATGTACTAATATCTTTCGACAAAGGGTACCTGCGTTACCTTAGCGGGGGCTTAACGCTCGAACAAGCCAAGAAGAAAGCCTTGGACCGCGCAGCACCTACAACCTCGACCGAAACGAAGAAGAGGGGCGCGGTAGAAATTAGTCCTCAGGATGGCAATATTGCCAAGAAGTCTAGGACTGAAGGACAGACGCGGACGGCACAAGCACCAAAGTTGGGAGGCAGGAAGCCAGGGGGCAGTTATGCCAGCGCCGTGAAAGGCGTCAGACTGGCGATACTCCCAGCATCCTTCCCTGATAATATACTCTCACGGGAGGATCAGGGAAAGATTGAGGATGCTTTGGTAGCGGAGATGTGTAAGGGCTGGAGGACGAAACTCCAGTTTGATGGAATACACTTTCGACCAGGTCTTATACTGGTCGACTGTGTAGATGCAGACACAGCAGAATGGCTGGAAGGGGGTACTGCTAACCACGTGCGACGGGGACAACATACCGGGCGCACATATGTTGACGGTCTACCTCCCGAAGGCGGCACGCATGGACAATAAGCAGCTCCTCGATCTTCTTATTGCCCAGAACGAGGGACTGCACACGAAGCTGTGGAGAGTCTTTAAAAGTAAAGACGAAAAGCAGGGCAAGGTCCTGACGATCAGGGTCGACGACCGGTCGTTAGAGGCCATCAAAAAGTGCGTGGGCAGACGTGCCGTTTTGTGCTCCGCGGTTTATATTGTTTTTTATTGTTTCTGTCCGTCCCTCGCGTGTTTAAATGTTCGTCCGACTGACCTGTCCAGTTTGTTGTTACGCCGCGTGTGCTCAATAATTACATATCCAATAATATTAATAAATAATAACAAATAATAAAAACCAAACGCAATAAAATATAAACTACCGTTAACTTTTTCTCGCAGTCCGCTGAATTGACCTCTGCGTTGTGTTTGTTATGGTTCATTTTCCATGTCTCCCTCCTCCGTCCGTATTCAGTGGCGCTACATGCGGTCTTGTTCGACACTGAGAAATTGACTGTTCTGGTAAAGGCATAACACTTACCACAGAGCATAATCAATTTCTTAGTGCGACAGATCGCATTCCCGGCTACTTTCCTTGTCCTTTAACCCACCCAGGCCATGGTGCTAGAAAAATTTCGCATAGCCTTCTGCAACGTGCGCGGGCTCAGGGCGAACTTTTTTGCTGTATACGCGTTTGTTAACCTCCATAAACCCCATGTAATGGCACTAGGTGAAACCCAGGTGTGTGGGGATGCAGATCCACTGCATTTCCACATCCCTGGTTACCACTTACTGCCATTATTCTCTCCTCACAGGGGTCTTGCCATTTATGTGTGCAGTAATCTTGCGTACCAGTGCCAGCAACAACTATACACGACGGATGCCGAATTTAGCTCCATGTGGGTTAAATTCAATATCCAGTCGCACATTCTGCACTTCTGCTTTCTGTACAGAAGCCCGAATTCATGGAGAGATTTTACTTATAACAAGTTTGATCTTCTCTCTGATTCTATTTCTTATATTTTGGAATCGTATCCGAATAGTGAAATTGTAGTTGCTGGTGATTTCAATATTTATAATTCCAATTGGCTACGCCATTCCAGCCACACAACTCCTGAAGGCTTATTTGTCGAGCTCTTTGCCGAGTCTAATAACTTGACTCAAATAGTGCATGAACCAACGCATATTCCCTGCGTTGCGGGGCAAGCTCTCAATACTCTAGACCTTTTTCTCACTTCACATCATGAAAAATATGATGTTGAAATGCACGCACCTCTTGGAAACTCGGACCATTGTACCATTTTGGCGTCTTTCTCATACTCTTCTATCCGCAATGCTTCGCCCTTAGCCCCGAAGCGCCTAGTGTGGATGTATGATAAAGCTAACTGGAGTGGACTTAATGAATTTTTCGCCCACTTCAATTGGAAATTGTGTTTTCTTGATAGAAACATAAATGCCGCAGCCAAAATGGTTGAAGAAATAATATTATTGGGAATGCGATCCTTCATTCCTAATAAGAAAATTTGCATTAAACCTAAGGACAATCTCTGGTTTAATGAGACATGCAGAATTGCTGTCAGGTCTAAAGAGGAAGCTTTCAGAGCATGGCAGGCAAATAAAAATGCCACCACTGAACAGCTGCGTAAACAGGCTAGAAATCGATGCAATGCCATCCTAAGGCGTCAAAAGTTTCTGCACGAACAGCGCCAAAGGAAAAAGTTCTTCAATGCCAGCGTGGTAGTAAGAACTTTTGGTCATTCGTTAAGAAGGTGAAGAACCAAACATCGTCTTCAATCCCAACTCTTCTTAACAATGATCAAATCATCACTCACTCGGTTGATAAAGCTAATTTGTTGGCTAAAATTTTCGCAGAGAATTCCTCTCTGCCCCCCAGCGATCAACCACTGCCCGTGGTCGAGAACGTATCTTGCTCTATGCCAGAAATTCATTTTCGGACACGGGTAGTTAAAAGAGTGCTTGCAAATCTCGATGTAAATAAGGCTTCAGGGCCGGACGGCATTCCAGCCCTTGTTTTGCAAAAGTGCGCTACTTCGCTGGCTTGTCCATTACGCAAACTTTTCAACATGTCATACACCACAGGTGTATTTCCGACATGTTGGAAGGTAGCAAATGTTCAACCAGTTCCCAAAAAAGGTAAGACTACTGACCCTGCGAACTACCGACCTATAGCAATCTGTTCGGTGCTTTCCAAGGTAATGGAAGGCATTGTAAACTTCAACCTTGTGAAATATCTGGAGCACAATAGACTGCTAAGTCACCGCCAATACGGCTTTCGAAGACAGCGATCGACGGGAGACCTTATGGCGGTCCTCACCGAGAAATAGAACCATAGCATTCTAAACCTCGGTGAAAGCAAGGTTGTTGCATTGGATATTTCCAAGGCCTTTGACCGGGTGTGGCATAAAGCACTCGTGTCAAAATTGATTGCCTATGGTGTCGGTAGTATCTTCTCTCGGTGGATAACGAGCTTCCTCTATCATCGCTCTATTCGTGTTGTAATAGACGACATAGCCTCGGAAAAGCATTCCCTTAGCGCGGGAGTGCCGCAGGGTTCGGTCCTTTCTCCAACCCTTTTCCTGATCTTCATCAACGACCTGCTGTCGTCGACGAAGAATCCCATCTACTCGTTTGCGGATGACAGCACCATTTGTCATTCATACTCTTTCACAAAGCGTCCCAGCTCTGTGGAGATTGAGAGAGAACGGCGCCGTATGAATGACACACTTAATAGCGACCTACAAAGAATCTCCAAGTGGGGTCAAGCGAACAGGGTCAATTTTAATCCCCGCAAGACCCAATGTTGCCTGTTATCCCACAAACGAGTCTCCCAACATCCCAGCACATCCCTGGTTATGGGTGGTGTGGGTATTGCGGAATCGGCAGCTCTTGATGTTCTGGGCATGTCCATTAAGAACGATCTTCGTTGGAACGATCATATTTTTGGCGTGTCGAAAGAAGCAGCCAAGTGCCTCGGCTTCCTAAAGCGGTGCAAAAAATATTTCACTCCGTCTGATCGCATTATTTACACTACCTATATCCGACCTAAAATGGAATTTAACTCGCACCTCTGGGCGGGGGCTTCAAAAACCCATTTGGAGTTCCTCGATCGGGTGCAAAACCGTGCGATTAAACTTATAGGGGACAGAAGGGCATCCAGCTCTATTGACTCCCTGGAGCATCGTCGAAACGTGGCATGTGTGGTGTTATTTTACCGATACTTTTTCGGTAATTGCTCAGTGGAGATGAGCAGCTTGATGCCATCACTCCTGGGGAATACCCAGGGCAACCCGTTTGAACACTGGCGTCCATGCATTCCACGTTGAAACGATGTTCCAGCGCACTACGCACTACAGAGAAGGTTCGTTTCTGGCCCGTACAGCGCGGTTGTGGAATGGTCTCCCTGCGGATATTTTCCCCAGCACTTATGATCTCGATGGGTTCAAGGCAAGAGCCCATAAACACTTTACTCTTAACCCTATCTTCTAACCTTTATATCCTTCCTGAACCAACGCAATGCTTCGCATTAATAGGGGTCATCCCCTGCGCGTTTGTTCCTGTTAAAAAAAAACTGCCTACTGCGGTACAGGTTTGGCACTGTACCGGTGCACTTGCACAAGCGCCGCGAGCCTTCGAAAGCGGCCGACGCACCAGCAGCCAATACTCCGGCGGACGGCACAGCCGATATACCGAAGGAGGTGGCAAGCCTGGTGGAACAGGAGGAAGCTAGCAGTGAGATCGTCGAGGAGATCAGTCTTCTACCTCACGAAGTTGAGGGGATCGACGCGATCGATCTCTCGGACTCGGACAGAGTCACCCTGTCAGACCTTGATAAAGAGGGTAGTCTGACAGAGGATGAAAGCGGTGCCACTCAGACATAAGGCAGCGATGACCAGCACTAGAGTTGCGCAGGTAAATCTGCACTATGCGAAGGCTGCGTCAGCCGTAATCGCGAGGGCAACCCACAGGTCAAATCTAAGCGTAGTGCTGGTCCAGGAACCCTGGGTACACAGGGGCCAAATTAAAGGTTTGGCGGAGAAGAACATCCAGGTAATTTGGGACATTAGATGTAACAACCCAAGGGCCTGTTTGTTACTAACCAATAGTTTGAATTACCTCTGTCTTTCAGAATTCGTCTCCAGGGATCTGGTAGCGGTGCAAATCCCGGTAAATCTAAACGGGATAGCGCGAGACATGGTGGTAGCCACAGGATACATTCCAGGAGAAGACCCTCAGGCCCCACCTGAGATAGACTCTAGACTGGTGGAGTACTGCGAGCGGAAGAGGCTGCCACTTATACTAGGCTGCAATGCTAATGCGCACAGCGAAGCCTGGGGAAGCAGCGACACGAATCGAAGGGGTGAGTACCTTCTTGAGTATATAGCTAGCAATAAGCTTGAAATCTTTAACGTGGGTAACACACCAACGTTTGTAACCAGTGCTAAGCTCCGGACTGGTTAGAAACTGTAGGGTATCAAATGAACCTTCAATGTCGGACCATAAAATTATCAGGTTTGACATTGAGGGTACCACCTCAGTTAGGAAAATTCTAAGAAACCCCAGGAAAACAAACTGGGATAAATTCCAAGAAACCCTGAGTGTAAACTCCAACCTCTCGGGGATGGGGGACAATATCAGGAATACATTGGAGTTAGAAACTGAAGTAGCGTGCTTCAATAGCACTATTATTGATGCATACGAAAGTAGCTGTCCGATCAGCAAATTACATTCCTCTAGGGATGTGCCCTGGTGGAACAAAGACCTCAGTATACTGCAAAATAAGGTTCACAGGCTTTTCAACCGGTCCAAGCGTACCGGGTACTGGTCTGAATATAAAAGCGCATTAACCTTATATAATAAGGAAATAAGGGAAGCTAAGCGCAGAAGCTTTAGAAGCTTCTGCGAGAGCATAGAACGGACATCGGAGGCATCAAGGCTCTATAAAGTCATGGCCAAAGGACACAGCCTGTCTTCCACGAGTCTCAGGAAAAGCAATGGGGAATTTACAGAGAGTGAGGAGGAAAAGGTAAAGCTACTTCTAGATACTCACTTCCCGGGCTCTATTGCTTGGAGGGACACGGAGCAAGCTGAGGAACTAGGTAGAATCTCCAGAGGAGATTGGATAGTGGCAAAGGGAATCTGTACGGAAGAAAGGTTAAGGTGGGCGGTTAACAGCTTTAAGGCAGGTTCCGACTGGATCCGAAAAAGTGCACTTTTTTTAGGAATTTTTTTTGAGAAAACGGTTAAAGATACAAAGCTGAAATATTTTCTGGATATGAACACACATTTATTTAGAGAATACAATTTTTCAAATTGAATGAATCAAAAAAAAGGGGGGAGGGGGCGTCCATCAGTGGCGGCATGTCCGCGAGGAGGTGTCCCGCTACCGGAAGTGATTCCGTCAAAACCCGTGATCTGAAACACAAAAATCGAACACATTCTTAATGTGTACCGTATTATCTATTGAATGAACCAAGATCATGAAAAAAAAATCAAAATTACAAAAGTTATGAAGTTTTGAAAAAAAAATTAAGATTTTCGCATTTTTTTGTTCACTTATTATTTTTTTAAATAAACAATTTTCAATATTTTTGGTTGATCGTGGTTCGTTTATTAGAAAAAACCCTAAGGAAATTTGGTGACGATTGGTTCATTCCAGCGCCTTCAATCTCTTCCGTAAGGTCCGAAAATGTGGTTCTCAGAAAAACGCGTTTAAAGTTTAAAGCGCGCTCGGCCGGTGCTCGAAACTGCTCTATGTAACGGCCTGTAACTTTTGTAATTTTTCAGATTTTGATCTGAAATTTCTGGAATTCTGGAAAAAATCAGTTTTTTTTTCCCACAAGGTGAGAACCTGCCTTAAGCCACTAAAATCACCTGGACCCGACGGAATCTTCCCTGCTTTACTACAGAATGGCATGGACTTTATTAAAAGCCAGCTCCTGAGAATAGCTAGAGCCAGTCTGGCGCTGGGTTACATACCAGAGGCCTGGAGGCGGGCAAAGGTGGTATTCATTCCGAAGGTCGGGAAGAAGGATCCTCTTCACCCGAAATCCTTCAGACCAATTTGTCTATCCTCATTCGTACTGAAAGCTCTGGAGAAAGTTGTTGACAACTACGTACGGACGACAGTCCTAATAGACAATCCGCTTCACACATGCCAGCATGCATACAGGGCAGGACGCTCCACTGAAACTGCACTGTACAGCTGACAGGTGAGATACAGGAAAGTCTAGACCAAAAAGAGATGGCACTATGTGCTTTTCTAGATGTGGAGGGGGCCTTCGACAACACCTCCCATGAAACTATAGGCAATGCTCTAGCCAGCAGGGGAATTAATAATACCCTGAAAGGTTGGATTAACAGTATGCTTGCTACTAGGAAGGTGGAGGTACAAGCTAGCACAGGCGGGGTGGTTATAGCCAGTACAACCAGACGATGTCCACAAGGTGGGGTTGTATCCCCACTGTTGTGGAGTTATGTGGTTGATGACCTATTACAAGTACTGTCTAACTCTGGCCTTACAGTTCAAGGGTATGCAGATGACATTGTAATCCTATGCAGGGGAAAATTTGAAGATACTCTGCGGTACCCTTTACATAGTACCCTTTACAAGGAGATATGAACTTGAGGCTCTTAGACCAATCTGTTTGGACGGAATAAGAATAGAATTCCAGAAGGAGGTTAAATATCTAGGCATGATACTAGATCAGAAACTACTCTGGAAAGGACATATTGAAGAAACGATGCGGAAGGCCGTCAGAGTCTTCATGACCTGCAGATCCATAGCAGGTAAAAGTTGGGGTTGCACTCCAAGAATACTGAGATGGATCTACACGGCGATCGTGAGGCCTATGATAACGTATGGCTCAGTTGTATGGGCAAACAAAACCAATCAACAGTCCATTATCAAGGCGCTCAGTAAACTCCAGAGATTAGCATGTTTATGCATGACTGGGGCTATGAGAACGTGTCCAACAGCATCCATGGAAGTTCTGCTTGAACTTACACCTCTTCACATACATATACAAACCCAGGCGAAGAGGGCTATCCTACGGATGACTGAAAACAATATCGGGGCTCGAGGATTCTTGGGCTGTAAGAAGATTAATATTCTTACGAACCAGTATCCAGAGATAGCAATACCGAGGGACACAATCACACCGAAGTTCAGTTTTATCAAGGGATTCAAAACCGAACTTAGTAACAAAAGAAACTGGGTAGGGATATCAGAAACGTATCTGATAAACCAGTACATGATAACCTGGTACACGGATGGATCCCTTACGGATGAATGTACCGGGATTGGTGTATATGGGCCGAGGATTAGATACTCGGAACCCACGGGTAAGCACACAACAATATTTCAAGCGGAAATATACGCTATTGAAAGGTGTGCTTACTTCAACTTAGCGAGGAACTACCGGAATCGGAGAATTGCGATCCTGTTTGATAGCCAAGCGGCAATCAGGGCATTAAGCTCATACCAGGTATCCTCGAAACTGGTAATAGAATGCCTTGACAAACTTAATGAGCTAGGCCTGCACAATCAGGTATGGGTCCTCTGGGTTCCGGGCCACGCAGGTATAGTAGGAAACGAGATGGCTGACGAACTCGCAAGAAGGGGCGCCTCAACCCCATTCGTCGGCCCAGAACCTTTTTGTGGACTGGGAAAGGGAGCTTTATCAATTCTTACCAGGAAAGACGAGATAATCAGCAGGAATAAATGCTGGGACAATCAACCAGGTCTGGAACATTCCAAGGCGATTATCAGGTTATATAGTAGAAAAGGATTCGAAGAATGTATGAATCATTACAGGTATCATGACAGGGCATTGTAGGTTGAATTATCACCTAACTAAACTAGGAATCCGTGCAAACGGACATTGCAGGTTCTGTTCGCAGGAAAATGAATCTGCAATGCCCAGTACTTATGCATGATCGGAAGAAGCACCTATGGGATTACCTCGTCAGAGGTGCGAACTGGAACTACAGAGGTATAGGAGATATGCTAAAGTTCCTCTCGGTAGTTGGGCTCACAGATGAACTGTGAGTCCATGAAGGGGGCACAATAGATCTTTAGGTCGCGGTGCACTATCCCCACTAATAATAATAATAATAATAATAATAATAATAATAATAATAATAATAATAATAATAATAATAATAATAATAATAATGAAAGGCACAATATAGTTGCAAAAATAATACACCAATCCGTAGCAGAAATACACAAATTATTAGAAACAATAACACCATATTACAATTACCACCCCGAAACAACATTAGAAAACAATACCATTAAACTACTTTGGGATAAAACACTACACACAGATAAGACAATAACCTACAATAGACCAGATATCACATTAATCGACAAAGAACGAAAAGTTACATATCTTATAGAAATAAGTGTTCCAAACGACAATAATATACACACGAAATACACTGAAAAATTAGGAAAATACCACCAACTAGCACAAGAAATTAAACGGATATGGAGACAAAACGAAATAAAAACGATACCATTTATAATCTCATCGACGGGAATACTACATAAATCTTTCATTACAAATCTAAAAGCACTAGGAATAGACCAAACAAGACATCATTGCATTCAGAAAGCGGTTATCCTGAAAACATGTAATATCGTACGCAGCTTTTTAAATATAGACTAACATGACAAAATAAAAATAAATAAATAATAAAAGAAAATAGTACCGATACAACTTGCAGCCCGAAACTGCCGTTGTGCTCGGTGAAAATGGACCCCGCCTCGCGCGGTATGCGGGGGGGAGAGTGGCGTGGGAATAATAATAATAATAATAATAGGTAGCAGAACTAATTTACTTAACATTTGGTGTTAGAAGTGAGTTGTGCTACTGAAAATTAAGAGGAAAAAATCATAAAACTCAGACATGCTAAAACTCGAGAAGCATGTGAAGCACGAGGTATCGATTGGGTTGCGCACAAGTTCAGAACGCAGGAACTAGAGGCGCCGGCTGGTGTTGTGTCGTTGCAAAGCACCGCTGCGGATGTCGCGCCATTGCAAGGAATGAACATCAACCAGCTGCTTGTGAAAATGAAAGGGAAATTCCAGGAAACGTCCGCGACGTTGCTAGGTAAATTATCGGCGAATGTAGAAACGGCGCATCGAGAAATGTCAGCGAATTCTGCGAGCATAGAGAAGAAAGTGAAAGAAATTTCCGATAGGCTGAATGTGAAAGTTAAACATCTGGAGGCGCGAATGGACAATTGGGACAAACGAGTTGACGACCTGGATGATTTCTTGAACAAACGAGCAAAGTTTGGAAGATTCGCTGAGCAGGAAAATCGAAATGCGGCTTCATCAGGTACAGTCGCGGGAATTATTGCCGCCAGTTCGGGATAACGACGGTGGCACGCGCTTCGACACCTTCAAACTAAAATTCGATATGGCTGCTTTGGAGAGTAAGTGGACCGATGTTAGGAAAGGTCGGACCCCGATACGGGCTCTTAGGGCCCTGGCGAATACAGCGACGAGCACAACGCAATCCTGTACTACTGCGAGCTGAAGAGCCGTAGACAAAAGGCCACCGAGACGCTGCCGACGTATGCGGCAGATATTGAACGGCTGGTACAACTGTCCTAACGGAAAGTCAGCGGCTGAAGATCGAGGCGTTTGTCGTAGGCAGTCTTGACCCGGAGACACGTGTCAGTACGTTGATGATGATGAAACCGACATTTAGGGAGACGGTGACAAGCGCTTTGACGTATGAGGCGGCACGGATGGGAAGCTCTCGACATTCATCTGCGGAAAAGTGTCGAGATGCAAAACCAGACAGTAAGCCCCGGGACACCGGCGTAGTCGCGGCGGTTTCGTGTAGAGTCGGTTGCTGGATATATGACAAGCAAGGCCACATAGCACGAGACTGCCGTCTGCGAGGAAAGCGTTCCGGATTGCAAACGTCGTCAAGAAATTCTGCCACACCGTACTTGCAAAACCGTTAGTGTTCTGGAAGAGAAGTATTGGTTTGCGGAAAGGCTACAAAAGGACCAGCGCGAGGATACGGAAATCATCAAAGAAAAAGTGCAAGGAGTACGGCCGGTCTGACAGGATATGGCTGGTGAGAGCCCGATCGCGAAGGCTTACTGGGCACAGTGGCAAAGTCTACGACTGGAAGGTGGCTGCCTATACTGCGAGTGGAAGAGTGAGGAAGTCAGGACCAGAAACTCTCTAATAGTAGTTCTGAAATGCAGAATCAACGAGGTGATTGAGGCTTACCATAACGACTCCAGTGAAGGGCACCTACGCATCACAAAAACTGTCGCCAAGAAAGGCGATTCTATTGGGTAAAATGCCAGGAGTCTGTCGCCGACTGGATCAAAACCTGCGACGTAAATAACAAAAAATCATAAATAAAAGTTATGAAGCAACGTAAAAAAATTCTCGAATAGTTATCGGTAATGTAAATAAAAAAAGTCATAAATAAACGTTATGAAGCAACGTAAATCAAAAATCCTAAAATAATAGGGGTACCGGTTAATTCGTGCGGTTTTTTGGGGAAAATTCAAGCTTTATTGTGAAAAAATGGTTACAAATTTAATATTCAAAGTATTGTCCATGACTAGCTATAACTTTTTCCCATTTTTCTGGCAATTTACGAATACCCTTTCTGAAAAATTCGGCCGGCTTTTTCGCTATCCCATAATCGATCCAATTTTTGACTTCTTCATAATTGGAGAAGTGCTGGTCAGCCAGGCCATGTTGCATTGATCGGAAGAGATAGTAATCGGATGGCGCAAGGTCTGGACTATACGGCAGGTGGGGTAGGACATCCCATTTGAGCGTTTCAAGGTAGGCTTTGACGACCTGTGCAACATGTGGCCGAGCATTGTCATGTTACAAAATTACCTTGCCGTGCCTTTGTGCATATTCCGGCCGTTTTTCGTGCAGTGCTCGGCTCAAACGCATCAATTGCCGTCGGTAGACTTCCCCTGTGATCGTTTCATTCGGTTGCAACAGCTCATAATAAATGGCACCCAGCTGGTCCCACCAAATACACAGCATAACCTTCAGCCCATGAAAATTCTGAGCGGCCGTCGATGATGATGCATGGCCGGGGTATCCATACGTTGCTCGACGTTTTGGATTATCGTAATGGACCCACTTTTCATCGCCAGTGACAATTCGATGCAAACAACTTTTTCTTTTCTGCCGTTGAAGCAGTTGTTCACACGGCGTTCGACGTCTCTTGGCTTCAATTCATACGGCACCCAATGGCCTACCTTCCGGATCATTCCCATTGCTTTAAGACGATCGGAAATGGTTTGTTGAGCGACGCCAAGTGATTTTGCAAGTTCTTCTTGCGTTTGGGATGGATCTTGGTCGAGCAATGTCTCCAATTCGTGATATTCAAACTTTTTTGGCTGTCCGGGCCGTTCATCGTCCTCCAAGTCAAAATTGCCACTTTTGAACCGTGCAAACCACTTCTGGCACGTACGCTCAGCTAGAGCATGCACACCATACACTTCCACCAAAATACGATGACTTTCGGCAGCCTTTTTCTTCATATTGAAGTAATGAAGAAGTACTCCCCGCAAAAACACTTTATTCGGCAAAAAAATCGACATTTTCAGAGTAAAAAAAGTATTGTTGTTTACGCTTCAGCTAAATGACACATACTGATTCTGAAACTATATGACAATAGCTTTCCAACACATATTTGGAAAGGTGAATCACTGTTCACAAAATCAAGTTACACCATCTATTAGAAAACCGCACGAATTAACCGGTAGCCCTATTAATTATCGAGAACGAAAAAAATTTATGTTGCATTGTAATAGTTACGTTGATATTATTTTCTTAAAAAACTTATAATAGTTAAGTCCATGGAGGAAAGGATTGTCCCCAAAACTTCAAACGTCATGCAAAGGACCATACAAGGACGTAACCACAATCAATGACGTATACCGGATTCAACTTTGCAACAGTAAAGGCGCTAGACTGAAGGTAGTCTATTTTAAGCGCCTGGGGTCTTATTACGGGGAGGATTCATTGTATGTCTTATGGATTCGCTAGTTCTGAAATCACTTTCCTTCCGAAACAGGAAAAGGGTTAAATACAAGCAAGTTCTCTTGCCTCGTTTCGATCCAGCAGGTCTGGAACATTGTTTCGGATGCTCCCTGCCTAAGGATTATTTCCAGAGGAGAGCCCAAGACCCACTGTAGGGCAGTGGAAATCGCAGCATGCCGACGCAAGTACAGGAAGCTGATTAACAGAGCCAAAACCGTCAACTCGTGTCGGTCGATTTAAAACCGCGACCGTGCAAGCCTCATCTTAACCCTCTAGGTTGAGGCTTTTTATTAATTTTTGCACTCTCTGGGATTCCAAGTTCTTCTTCGGGGCTTAAGGGGGTAGTCAGGTAGATTTTTTTCAAAAAATCTAAAATTTTGTTTTTGCAGTTTTGGTCTGTTTAAACCCTTAGGAATCATGTAGAAACCTTCCTTTACCTCGGATAGTATCCGAAAGCGATTGAAAATGAGATTAGCTGTAAGGGCTCGCGCGCTCGAATCGCACACCTGGCGCGTGAAGTAGATGCTGTTGTTTTGAGCTCGCTGACATGATTACGGCCGATCTACTGCACCGATTTGCTTAAACTTTTTTTTATATTTTCAGAAAAGGTTTGGCTATCACATGAACTACGATCATTATTGTCCATTTCTATGTAACAAAGTTATGACACAATTATTAACAAAAAACAAGCAAAAAAAGAGAAAAAAACTTTACAATTGCACTAAATGTTTATTTATTAATATTTTTTACCGTTGTAGTTCAAACGAGAGCCATTCATTTGTACTTCAAAATGAAATTTGTTTGGTATGTTTCAGATCATCCAAAATGGAGAAATCGTGTCAGCCAGATTTCAAAATGGCGTCTTCCGGTCGCCCATATCTCCCCCGGATATAAACGAAAACTTATAAAAAAGTTTTTTCAGTACTCAAAATTATGTACAATAATAATAATAATAATAATTGACTGGCACGACAGCCCGCTTACGCGAGACTAAGGCCTAGCTTCCCGCAACCACCCGTGTTGTGCGTGTGAATTTGTACGCGGGTGGAAGGGACCTACAGTTTTTATGCCGGTTCCGAACGGCGAGTTGGGAGCTTTTTCATAAGCAATTTTTACTCTCGGAGGTTTGCCATTTCCAGCTGAGAGGACAGCCACCGAAAGAGAAAACGAGTTTTCCCGTTATTTTTAAAAAAATTATTTAAAAATATGGTCGATTCTACCTGACTTAAGTTGCTGCCCCTAACTGGAGAAATATTTTTCTGCTGAGTGCGGGACAATCATAAAGGACATGAATATAAGTTTCTGGTTCTTGATTGCATTTCCTGTAGAGCACTGAAGAGAAAATTTTCATTTTATTGAAATGATACCTTAGCGAACAGTGGAGAGTCATCTAGTGAGGATGCCGAGATCACATAATGGTTCAGGTTCTACCAGTGGTCGCATTGGACCTCTTTTGGCAAGTCAGCTGACTTGTTTGATGCCTTCGTGACCTTGATGTCTTGGGATCCTGCGTAACTCTACGAAGTTACGGCCTCCCAGTTCATTCACAAGATTGCGGAAATCATTGATAAGTTTTGCGTGGGTCACGTAATCTTGTAGATCTTTTATGGACGCTTAACTGTTGGCACCTCTGGTGTATGCTTCATTGGCATTAATTTCGGCCTGAAAGATGGTAGGTAATTTCCCCTACCTCAGTCCTTACGCTTTCATTTTCGATCCATCCATATACCAAATCCTAGAACCTGGAACAGAAGTGAATCTACATGTTCTCTAAGATTGTGTGTCTGGAATACAAACTTCGTATTTCTTGGAGAATTCCAACTCAATTATCGGAGATTATTAGTAATATGGGGTCATTGCTGAGCATTTTAAGTATGTTCATGCGTTAGATCTGCGCTCTAAAAATAAGAAACGTATATCACACAAGCAGAAAATTCAATTTTTTCGATAAGGTTTAGTGGAGGTAGGCTTGTTAGTAGTGCACACCTACATGCGACACACCGTTGGTCCTAGCGATGTCTCGGTTTCCAACATGCGTATACCAAGGAAAATTCGATAGAGACTGCCCTCCGTGTACTTGGTCACACTACTTATAAATAACCTCCTACGAAGAAGGTTCTATTATAAGAGGTACGCGAAACCAAGGTCACGTAATATGTCCCAAGGGGCACTCCCGAAGGAGGGGTGTCCCTGTTCTGGAACCTTATGGTAAACTTCCTCATCACAAAGCTCGTAGCTTATGCAGACGACATTGCTCTCCTTGTATCGGGAAAATATACAGATACTCGGAGCGATTTAATACAAAATGCTCTAGCCCCACTATCCTCATGAGGATAGTGAGGCTAGTGAAAATGCGGTTTCGATACCGGAAGGACAACAGAAAGCCATCACCTCTCTTAACATCTACAAAAGGGCTTACAGCTTTACACGTTAGTGATCAGACCAATTCTTACGTTTGGAGTCACACACCAACAAAATCCCTAGAAATTCGAATCCACTTGCCGCCCATAGATATCTATGGGGAACTTTTGGCGTGTTGCCAGGCAAGCAAGGCTTAAGGTGATTCTACCCTGGAGGAAAGCAGGCATAGGTCACGCTACCATTGTCAATAGGTAACTGTTCCGAATATCGGACGTTAACTACGCGATTTAAAAACCTCATCTTAAGTATTATTCAATACGAAAAGCCCTTCGAGGGACAATTGGGTCCAGCGAGAGCTTCCGGAAAAGGGCATGCAAAACCGCAATTTTCTATATGGATGGTTCAAAGATGCCGCTCGTTTCTAAATAAGATATCCGAGCAATGCTCTTTTGCTGGAAGAGATATAAAAGAAAATTGTATACCCGACGAGGTGACATGAGAAGGCGTGGAGCTAATAGAGATACCGGTTAATTCGTGCGGGTTTCTAACAGATGGCGTAACTTGATTTTGGGAACACTGATTCACCTTTCCAAATATGTGTTGGAAAGCTATTGTCATATAGTTTCAGAATCAGTATGTGTCATTTAGCTCAAGCGTAAACAACGATACTTTTTTTTACTCTGAAAATGTCGAATTTTGTGCCGAATAAAGTGTTTTTAAAAAAAATTACTTCTTCATTACTTCAATATGAAGAAAAATGCTGCCGAAAGTCTCTTAAAGCCAAGAGACGTCGAACGCCAATTTTTCACGTGTGAACAACTGCTTCAACGGCACAAAAGAAAAAGTTTTTTGCATCGAATTGTCACTGGCGATGAAAAGTGGGTCCATTACGATAATCCAAAACGTCGAGCAACGTATGTATACCCCGGCCATGCATCATCACCGACGGCCGTTCAGAATATTCATAGCCTGAAGGTTATGTGTATTTGGTGGGACCAGCTGGGTGTGATCTATTATGAGCTGTTGCAACCGAATGAAACGATCACAGGGGAAGTCTACCGACGACAATTGATGCGTTTGAGCCGAGCACTGCGCGAAAAACGGCCGGAATATGCACAAAGGCACGGCAAGGTAATTTTGCAACATGACAATGCTCCGCCACATGTTGCACAGGTCGTCAAAACCTACCTTGAAACGCTCAAATGGGATGTTCCACCCGCCGTATAGTCCAGACCTTGCGCCATCCGATTACTATCTCTTCCGATCAATGCAACATGTCCTGGCTGACCAGCACTTCTCCAATTATGAAGAAGTAAAAAATTGGATCGATTCGTGGATAGCGGAAAAGCCGGCCGAATTTTTCAGAAAGGGTATTCGTGAATTGCCAGAAAAATGGGAAAAAGTTATAGCTAGTGATGGACAATACTTTGAATATTAAATTTGTAACCATTTTTTCACAATAAAGCTTCAATTTTCCCAAAAAACCGCATGAATTAACCGGTACCCCTATTACAATACATCAATACAACAGAATACCACTCTCCACATGCAAATTACTTATGAAAAACTCATGCCTAAGCATAACAAAAACTTGATAGCTTCATAAAGAGACAAAATACACGGCAAGACAGATCTGGCCTTCGACCGACCCAACCAGATTCAGGGATTTTATTCTACTAACCAAACCCTCCATAGGGATTATCGTGAGATGTCCCCATGCCACATTGACAGATTCATCATATGCACCAAGTGGCTCTCATCAATGGGAAGTGTATAGGTGGAGAAAATAACAAAAATAGGTTTAGACAGGTTAATACACCTTGGCACATTCCCCAACAAAATACGAAGCGATGCGCGATTCGTTCTGGCCTACTATTTACTACTATTTGGCTCATTGACAATTATCGATTTTATGAAAAGACGAAAACACAGGCGATGTTGTATGGTGTGTATATGAATTTATTTCATTATGATATATTTTCTTCGTAAAGTAAAACAAGTAAAAACGATCTAAATTGCTAAAGCTTATTGCAATTATGTTTATTTTTAATATAATGTCTTATAATAAACACATCTGTACTTTATAGTGAATATTTAGATTTAACAAATTGAAATATAACAAATTGTGATTAATTAATACATAATACCGTTAAATTTGTGATGTTTTTTGACTGAACCCCGGGAATAACACGTAGTTATTGTTACAATAAAATTCATAATTTCTCTATAATTTTCAATAGTGATGTAAAACTAAAAGATTACAATAAAGAATCCCTAAGTCTACGTATTGCTATGTAATTGGAGTACTCTTATTATAAAAGAGTTTGATTATCACAAAAGGAATATAAAATATCATTGATTTATTTTGAACCGTAACCTACATATACACAATATGTGTGCAGTCGACTGTGTACTAAATAACATGTACGCATATGTAAAGGAATTACAAATGTTTTACTGATTTCATTGCCACCATGTATGCAGTATGAGTGGTGTTAACAAGGGTGTCAAAAGGGGTCCTTGAACATAATTTTTATCAACCGCCATTTTAAGCTGGATATTCTGTAAGAGTGTTTCCATATTGCAAGCATATGCCGCATTGTATTCATTTAAAAATAAATGCTATGTTCAGTAGCGCAATTCAATAGAAATCGGTTTTCAATAAAGGTTTTTATTTAGAGAAGGTTGTAGCCTAAAGGAAAGCTCAAATAGTTATAATTAAAGTGTGCGTGTAAAGATTCCAGACTTCAAATGAAGATATGTAATGACCAGATAAAATTCACTTGCTTCTTTGAGACTAAACATTAAACAAATTAATTGGAACTGAGGGTTGACTAGTTGAATTCGTGGAACAATTGATCGATGCCGTGGAACAATTCTTCGATTGTATTCGATTATTGGGTTAACCGTTCACTTTCAATAGTACGTTTACCGCTGGTATGGTGAACCGGTGTTTTGCGATACTTTAGGTAAGTGTATGGAACGTAAATCTTTAGTCGGCCAATTGCAGGCTATAAACGACTAAAAACCGTTCTTAACCTTATTATATTTATGATAATAAAGCGAAGACTTATTTCATGCCGGTTACAAATGTATGAACGAAAAGAAAAAAACGAGAGTTGCTGGGTACGAAGGAGAAGACTTTTGATTCCTTTCTCTATCTCTATTAAGGCAGGTTTCTACCTTGTGCGGCCGAGAAAACATGTTTTTTTTTTTAAATTTTTGATGGGAAGGTTTTTAAGATAAACACTGGAAATTTTTTTCAGATGTAGGTATATGTTTATTGTACAAGTAAAAAAAGTTTCAAGATAAAATATGCAAAGGGGGGGAGGGGGCCATCGAGCAATGGCGGCAGGACTTCCTTACTCGCGGAAGTCCTGCCGCTGTTTGAGATGACTTGAAACACAAAAATGAAATGTTTTCTTATTCTGTATCCTTTTGTCCATGGCTGGAACTAGGATTTTAAAAAACAAATGAAAAATGAAGGATATATGCGATTTTGACTAAAAAATTCAATTTTTACCTGCTTTTTTCAATACAAATTTCTATTTTTAATGAGAAAAAATTATTATTTCTTGAAGATCCTAGTTCGTGCCATAGCTAAGACCTTGATAAATGACTGTTTAAAATTTCGTAGCTATTGCTCAACTCGTGTGGCCTAAATCACTTCCGCAAGGTCAAAAAATGTAGTTTTGAGAAAAACGCGTTCAAAGTTTTGCTTCAGCAGCTCGGCGCGCTCGACACCGCTACCTGTTTCGATAAATTGCTTCCGTAATTTGAAAGATTTCAACTTTAAATTTTGGGAGCGTATTCTACAATCATATATTAATCCAAAAATGCATGAAAAAAAAAATCGATTTTTTTTACCGCACAAGGTAGAAACCCCCCTTAAATTCTCTCTCCTTCCTTTTTGGCGAGGTTTTGATATTTTTGTTGTTGCTGTTAAAAATTGAATAGTGTCAATGGGAGCAGACCAAACGAGCGTGTACATAAATATTTATAAGCGGTCAAACAAGGTAAAGTCTCTGTTTGCATTCAACCTGGCGAACGCCAGAACGATCCTTCTCGCTGTGAAACACAGCCTCCGCGTGGCTCTCCTGGATAGCTATTTAGCACCCCTGAATAGTGAACTAATGTTTGCAGCGTGTCCAATCGCCAGGACTTAAAACTTGAGGTGTGCACAGTAGTGGCGGATTCAGGGGGTTTTTGGGGTTGAAACCTCCCCTCCGAAATATAAGGGTCGACTTTAAAACTACATACAAATTAAAAGGCATATTCAGAAACATTTATGAATATTAAAGAATTACTTTTTGAAACCCCTCCAAAATATTTTTCTGAATCCGCCCCTGGTGCACAGGGTTTGGTGCTCGCCACGTAAAATCCATAAACCAATGAAAACTAAAAAAGCTTCGGAAGGATCCCACTATGTTGACACCCACAGCAAATGATTTAAGGACTACGATTTGAGGATATGCACCTGGAATGTCCGGACTCTCTAAAGGGAAGGTGCATCTATCCAGCGCGAATTTGGCTGTGGATTTGTGGTTAGCAAAAGATTTCGCCACCACGTCTCCCGGTCCACTCCGGTGAACGAACGGATGGCCTCGATCCGCGTGAAGGCTAAATACTTTATACGCACGCCCCAACGGTAGAGAAGAACGATGCGACCAAAGATGCCTTCTATGTGAAGCTCGAGAACTTCTACGAAGGGTGGCGTCAAAGTCCTCGGGAAATTCAATGCAAACGTCGGGAGAGAAGGTATATATGGTCCCACAGTCGGGCAGTTCAGCCTCCATGCGACCACTTCAAACAACGGTACGTATACATCTTTGTGCAGAGAAGACCACGCAACATGGTTTGCAAAGAAAGCTGGGCATCAGTAAGCTGCGATCACAAGGGATAGCCGAAGCCCACTCCGCTCAACTTTCCAACCTGCTCGTTCGCTCCCCCTCTCCACCTGATGACATCGGCGGATTATAGACTCAAATATTCCACTCTATGCGCGCCGCCGCAGAAAATGTCCTTGGTTTTCGACGCCCACCACCAAGAAACCCATGGCACAACGAAAAGTATCGCGCAGCCACTGCAGCGAAGAATGCTGCTTACAAGAAGACCCTGCAGTAGGTTGCTACGCGAGCCGTACGGGAAAAATACCGAGAGGAGAGGAAGAAAGAGCGGTGCCTAGGAAATCGAGGAGTGCAGGAACAGGAACGATGCCCGAAAATTTTTCCAAAAAGTCAAACGTCTGACAGAAGGTTTTAAGCCCGGCGCATCTTCCTGCAGAGACGAAAACGGGGATCTGGTCGCAGATAAGCAGGGTGTACTGAGGTTGTGGAAGAAGCACTTCACCAAGCTGCTCGCATGCGACGAAGAGAACAATACCGTCAGTGGTGAGGTTGCGCAGACGGCACCAATCGATGACGATGGTGTGGATGTGCCACCGCCCAGCTATGACGAGGTCCGAGGTCTATCCCGCGACTCAAGAACAATAAAGCTGCAGGGCCGGACGAGCTACCAGCAGAATAGTTCAAAGCCGGCGGCAGTGAGCTGATTGGGTACATGCATCAGCTCATCTGCAAAATATGGCTGGAGGAACGTATGCCCAACGATGGGAACCGCAATGCCCTTGCCCTGTGTTGAAGAAAGACGATCCAACAATATGCGCCAGCTACAGGTAAGATCCTAACGAGCGTATTATGTGAAAGATTGAAGCCACTCGCAAAGGCGCTGATTGGACGCTATCAGTGCGGATTTAGGCCTGGTAAGTCCACCATCGACCAGAAATGCACTTTACGCCAAATCCTGGAGAAGACCCATAAGAGTCAAATCGATACCCACCATCTCTTTATCGATTACAAAGCATCATTTAATAGCCCGATAAGAGATCGCCTATACCCCGCATTGTCTGAACTTCGTATCCCTGCAAAGCTCATGAGACTTTGCAGAGCCAAGGCTGTTGACACGCAGGGACTCGCAGCGTCTACCATGGCACCGTCATAAACAGTAGCAATGATGTCAGCTTGAGATAAAGCGAAGGATTACTTGTAGCAGAGACCTCTCTCGACCGACAAAACTTGCACTCTAAAGACGCTTATTGTGCCCGTGCTCCTTTATGACGCAGAAGTAGGGACACTGTCGTGTAACAACATATAGGCTCTTGGGGTGTTCGAGAGGAAGGTACTTCTTTGGCCTTGTTCGTATTGGCGACGACTATCGCATAAGAACCAACAACGTGCTGTATGAGCTGTACAGAGACATACACGTAGAGCAAGGAATCAACATCCAGAGGCTGCGTTGGCTTGGCCATGTGTCCGGTGGAAGGACCAAGTTGAGGACGCCATATCATCTCTTGGTGTTACCAACTGGAGAAGGCGCGCGCAAAGCAAAGGCGCTTGGACAGAGTATTTGCGGCAGGCCGTAACCCGGTAAAGGGTTGTTATGGCCAGTTAAGTAAGTAAGCTTTGCCTCTTCTTGATTCCGCTTTTAACGGTGCACAATTGTTAGGTGCCGCTAGATGAACTACAAATACAACCTTAGAAAGTCTCGGGTAGATGTTTTGAATCTCCCTTAGTTTCCAGAAGAAGCGTGTATTGTGTACTCTTATTTAAACGAACATTCATGTTAGAAGTTGGGCAGCGACAATAGGGATAAAAATAAACTATCAACGAGTCCGTCGTGACAGTGGATATTGCGCGGGGCCGCGAGTCGGAGGGTCGGTATTCGAGCCCCGTCTTAATAAACTACTATAAAAACTAATATATAAACAGTTTTTGTCTTTTAACTGCTGCCTCCTTAGCAGGAAGTGGCAAACCTTTGATTGCCTACTAAGAAGGCAATACAACTGTAGATCCCAAATTGTACGTGAACAAATTCACACTCCCAACACGGGAACCGCCAAAACGTAAAATATTTATACTTATCGAACGTGAATTAAAGTCTTCAAATCGCTAAAAAAATTAACAATTTTAAAACATATTTTCATATAATGATGTCCTCAGCGAATACGTTATGCCAAAACTCGATAATTGTTTTGGTGTTGTAGTGTATTTTTGGGATATTTTGCGCATAATTTTATCTCACTCTTTGATATTAAGGATTGCAGTGGTACTTTTTACTCTTACTAACGCTCTTGGTTTGGTGTGGTCTTTAAAACAAATTTTTTCAGGCGTGTAAACTGGGTGTTTTGGTTTGTGCAGCGCCCTCACGCATTCGAATTATTAGTGATAGTTGGGTATAGTTTTACACTATATTAAACTGCTTTATGTAGATCCTTTACATATCGTAAAACGAAAACAGAAACATTGCGTTAATTTCACTAATTACATGATGCATGTACATACTACATATGAAAAGATAGATTTCGCAGTAAACAATAAAAGATTAACATAAATAAAAAAAAAATATCTAGCAAAAACTACTTTTTGCTATATTCAATTGTGCCTTTGGGGAATGTTCGCAACCTGAAGCATTGTGGATTGCTGCCCTTTAAAAAGAGGGGAAAGTCTTTGGTTTGGGCTAAATTACAACTGGGCCTACGTGCTTGCACAGTGTACATTTGTATACGACATCAGAACTTAAGTTGCGCCCGCATTACAACTGTCGTTACCTGTAATATTTCCAACGGTTTGGTATGATCTTAGAGCTACTACGGTAATTCGTGTGAGTGGCTACTTCCACACATCCAACATAATGATTGCTTTCATTTTATTCGATTCGAAGTGCTGGTGCTGTCAGAACAGTTGGCGCTGGTCTCCTCACTACTGTTGTGGCTGCGGTGGATGGGCGCCGCCATACAGGAAACTTGACTGTCGTATCACCGATACCGCTGCAGCAGCAACACCAGCTTGTGGAGGCGGTGCTGGTGCACGATGCTTTTTTATCGGCTGGTACGCGGGCTGAAGCGGCTTACGTGAAATGGCTGATCCAGCTGGACCGATGCTATCCACAGTGCTGCAATGGCTGAGTGCTGGTGCTGTTGGAAATCGAGTAAACAAGACGAATTCTGGTAGGTATCGACAAAAACTACAAGCAATATTAAAAAAAAACTTAATTTCTCTAGCAATACTACAGGAATGAAAAATACAAAAAAAAACTAATACGCCACACAATGGTAATATATAAATTATTTAAGAGGGTATTGTATATAACATATAAATAAAATGCGTGAGACAAACTCTGAAGTACATGTGTACATATCTATGAATGTGGCTGTGCAATAAGCGAAATGGAAGAAGAACTTGCTATATGACGTCGACCGAAATTTACTAATATAAAACAAAAAGTATACCTCGACACAAAGGTTTAGGGATAACAACACTTCGAGTTGACTCGTAATTATACAAAATTGAAATTTATGTTATCACATTTTCCGCTGAAACTTGCAAACTTAGAAGAAAAATGCCACCAAAAGTAAACAAGAAATTATAGTCACCAATCCGACGACCGTTGAAAACAACCGAATATGTCCAACAGTAAGGAACACATAATAAACAGAACACATGTAGAGTCCGAGTGTAAAATCCACCGGTATTTTTAAGAACATAAAATGCAAATGAATAGTAAGTAAAATGAATTATAATTTTATTCACAAAAAATCTTTTATACATTTTGTTGCTTACTAAATGATATCAAAAAAAGAACTTATATATAGCATGCATGTAGTAAGTGTTTGTGTATTATGATAAAACGCGCAAAGACAAATGAGCAAAAGTAGAATGAGAAAATTAGGAGCATTTCAATAAAATAAACATTTCAAATCGATAAGATGAGCTCTTGTCAATTATGCCACACTTAAGCGATAATTTGCCCTTTTGACTTTCGTGTTTCTGTATTGCAATCTTGCTTTAAAGAATAATTAGTATAAAAACATTCCATTTCAACAAAAACCTGAACTGATGAAATCTCTGCTACTCGGGCGTTACCCTACAAATTCATATTCACATTCCGATTTTTATTTGCTTATCTCTATTTCATCGGATTGCGGGCAACGCCTTTTGAAATTGAATTGCTGCAAATGCGAAATTGAATGGTGATATTCAATGCAAAGCGCGCATTTGCTAATTTCAAAGAAAGTGCGTAGATTTATTGTGCAATGTACAATTATCATGGTTACCATGGCCCTGTGACGGCAGATCCATAAAGCTATACATTTACATTAAAGAATACATGCCTAAGATTTCTGCTGCACTCGCAGACGGTTACAAACGATATTTATCCGAATTAAAATTGCATTTAATGCTCGCGGCAACATATTTTATATAAGTCTTAGACTAATTAGATTAGATTTAAATGTTCTCTGCAATTGGCATATATGGATGTAAACAAATTAAAACAGGAGCTTATTTGAATGTGTGCAGCTACAAAACAAATTAACACATGTGGTTGCATTAAAGAACTCGACACATGGTGCAACAACGTCTGCTCGGCACAGTCCGAGCTCGCACATGCATATTCCAAATCAAAAGCAATCATACCGATAATATGTATTTGCAATATTCAGTATTCAACTATCTACAAATCAAACGCATTCCACGCGGATGGCCGCTGCCGTAACGTAACATAAGCTACTCTTGTAATCTCCGCTCTCCTATCCTTTATGTTGTTTTGTTTTACGCTATTCACTTCGTGTTTACATACCGTTTGTTGTCTTTACTGTTCGACTAGGATAGATTTTTGGAATACTTAAAAACGGTGGTGGTTTGGGGAATTCGGTGACATTGTGAAAGCGCTTCCCGAACTTTGACTCCAAATCGGTGACTAGGCGGCTGACCGAATTGGCGTGTGATAGACCACTGCTGCCGAACGGGACAGCGCTGCTGTTGCTGCTCGGGGACGTAACAGGAGCATTGGCGCGTATGGATGAGTGGCGCTGCGGCGGGACCGGAGGCGCTGCACTGCCGCCCTGCAAAAACGGTTTACGGAAATATATTAGTTTTATACTTGAAATGTGTTAGCAAAGGTCTAGTTTTGAGAACAAATGGTTCGGAGTTAAGGTGTCGGGAAAGGCTGGTAGGTCACCAAAGGCACTCGAAGGGTTGCTCGATCTAATTTGAAGTTATTCAATAATTTGCAACCAAAGTATGGGTTTCAACACCAAGAAATATTTCTCAGCATACGCTCGACAAAGTCCCTCCAAACATTTCTTACTCATGGGTAATGTATGCACGCAAATGGATTAAACGACGTCAACAATAAATTATTACTATTCGCTTGTAGTTCATAATCATCGTGCGCACTTGAATTTCAATAGCTCTTCGAATACGAATGTATATGCTGTTTGCTTAAAGTTACTTTGCACTTTATTCTGGACTTAAATTTTCACTTCCTATTCGCGTGGTCTATTGCACAATAGCACAGTAACGATTTTTCTCTTTGTTTGGCAACAAGAAAAGCCTTTCTGCTGAAATCTATTTTGCCATCACATTCAAGCTTCGCCTGCTTTGGATATTTTGGATGCAGTTTATTTTTCAAACAGCATTGCATTCACACTTGGACGCTGATTTTATTTGTTCAGTATTTACGGCGCTCACAGTGAGCTAAAATTTTATGAAAATAAAATACATCTGCTTTGGTTTCTGTTTCAAAGGGATGAGTGCACGATGTAGGCCAAATTGTCGACGGAAAGTAGTGCATGAGAGAATAACTCACTCTGAATACACTACCCTACGCTCACAACCGAATCGAGAGCATGTAAAAACCGTGAAAGTTGACAACTTCGTTTCGCCTATACATTCTTAGTTAGCAAACGCAACAACTGGGCTAGTCAACAATATTATTATTGGCCTATATTGAAAATCTGCGGTTCAAGCCAACCCTTAAATAGAATGCAAAATGTGAGAAGCGAAGAGAGGGGAATAATAGTCATTCTTGTGCCAGTGTTGCGTAGTTAGTAGAGACATTTGCGAACTCTACTTGCGCCTGTAATGCACGAACATTTTTAGCTCGCACCAACATTCGTTCGATCTGCACTTGGCGCAGTGACAGTACCCTTTTCACTGCCCCAATAAATGTTGATTTGAGTTGCGAGCTAGAAACCGTACGAAGAACTCTCCTAAAAATTGCCTTTTACGTCTTCATTGAAAACCAGTTGTAATTTTTTATTTGAATTTTCAGGAAGGGTTGTTTTCCAGTCAAAATAATTCGCAGTAATTCCACTAACAAAATAGAACTGATGGCCGATCGAAACTCCCAACAGCTGTTGTTGTTTGTTTAGTCCATTTTCGTATAATTCTCACTATATGTGAAGCGTGACAACGATTTTTCCAATTCTCTTTCAGCTGATATCCGTAATTTGTATTTGCAATTGAAGTTACAATTCCACTTTGGTTTTACAATTAATATTTATAAATGATAGTAAATAGTAGTAGAGCCCTACAACCCGGCTTTCAAATAGCGACTTTTGGTTGAAATTTATCCAATTTATTGCTTAAGGTTTTTCAACAACAGGTTGAAATAAGCTGGTTTGGGACTATGCCCAGAACACATATTTACGGCAGCGACACGGTCACGGCATCAGTCAAAATATAGAGTCAGAACTTCTCTATGGAGACGATTATTGACTACTGCTCGACTCCACGACTACCGACCACAGTTGGCGCTGTCGCCAACCTTAGAACTATTTCTATTTCGCATGCAAAAAACAAAACAAATCAATTGGCTCCACTGTTTCAAAACATGCTTTTGTTGGAATTCTTCTTACTTTTTCCGGATGAATAAAGTAATTGAAATGGTACAGCAACTATTATATTCCAGTTCAAGGATACGTTCTCAGTTAAATATTTGCCAAAAAGTGGCGGAAAATGTTTTAAAGATTCAGACAATTTTGATACACAGACCCTGACGTTCATAAACAAAACCGAATAAATGTGCGTGCCAGGTTTGGCAAAAAAAAAATGTAAAAATTGCACTCAACAAATTTGGAGAGAGAGTTCTGACCTGGCATGCTATTGGTTCTTGTAGTGTTAAAACCGTCGAACATCTATATCTATATACATATAATTGTTTGTCCTGGCTGATTGATTGACTGATTCATTATCACCCAGCCCAAACCCCAGAAGCTA
The DNA here is from genome assembly GCA_963668005.1 of Melieria crassipennis. Classification (NCBI taxonomy): domain Eukaryota; kingdom Metazoa; phylum Arthropoda; class Insecta; order Diptera; family Ulidiidae; genus Melieria; species Melieria crassipennis. Next base: position 28,652,455 of record OY764963.1, on the reverse strand, counting down.
CAAATATGAAATTTTAATTGCACATTTTGAAAAATGAACCTTCGCTACGACAGGATTTTTTAAAATTCGGGGTCTAAAAGGGCAAAACATGTATGAAGAAACGTGATGTAATGAACCGACTAATTAAAAACTTGTTGAAAATACTCCAAATTAAAAATAATTCGATACGTATTTTTTGGTTTTCGAAAATCCAAATTTATAGGGGTCAGCAATGGGTTAAGGTTCGTATACGGGAAGACTCTGAAAACAAAGACAAACCGATGGGCCTGTTGACTTCAAAATCGGTGGGAAAACTTGAAATAAAAAATAATTAGACGCGTTTTTAATTTTTTTTTAATCAAACTCTAACGGGTCAACAATGGGTAAACAGTTTTTTGTGAAAACATGATTTAATTGGCCTATGGACTTCAAATATGGTGAAGGCATTTCAAATGAGAAATAATTAGTAAAGTATTTTTCATCAAAATCTGACGGGTTCAACAAAGGGTTAGATAAGCTTGATTTATTAGGCCCTTTGACCTCAGACTTGGAAAAAATATTTACAATCAGAAATAAGTCAACGTATGTCTTTCAGTTTTCGAAAATCAACAATTGACGAGACAAAGGTCTGTTAGAAATTTATGCAAATAAACATGACAACATTAGATAAAATCATAAAGTGGTAGGTAGGTAGATTGTAGTGGCTGCCTCTTTATGAGACACACTTAGGTCTCTTTATGGGCCTATTGTGATACCACAAGTTGTACCCGTTTGTATGCAACACTGTTTTTTCAACATGTATTACAACACACAATTCAAACGGATTGGAGAAGGGAGGGAGGGGTTCGACAGTTTAACGCCGAATCCGAACGGCGGTTTTTTTTTTGGCAATTTTTCCTTTTACACTTGGAGGTTTGCCATTGCCTACCAAGAGCGCACTTGTGCGATTCTTGTAATTCTCATTTGCTTCATGTGGATATCGATAGAAGTAGACGAGTTTTTCACCAGCCCGAGCTAGGAATCGAACCTAGGGCCTCGGTATAAGAAGCCAGCGCGCTACCCGCTGGAGTATCGAGGCCGGTATCATAAAGTGAGAAAAGATTATTTCAATGAAAACATAAAATTCGGGTATGCAAATCTGCCATACAAAGTAGGGATTGTAATCCCGGGATCCCGAAATCCAGGAATCCCGGACAATTTCAGCCCCAAAACCTTCGATCCGGGATCGGAGCATAAAAATACCTTACTTTCTGCTTTTGTCACCGTAATTGCAAAAAGGCAAACCTTTCTATTTAATACAAAAAATAAATTGCATACTGTGACGCTTGAATAAGTTTCAATGCAACAATAGATCTGATGGTGTACGGATACTTTGTACCGATTTGTACGAACTAGCTCTTTTACTTTACTTTTCCAGTAAAATATTTGCCAGTAGCTAAAATCAGGAGAATAAGAAAGCTTACGCTCCCAAAAACGAAACCATCCAAAAAAGTAAACGACCAGAACTTTGTAAAAACTTACAAGTTCAACTCTTGTTACCACCAGTGTGACTTGTTGCATTCACAATACATAGAAAAAAGGTTGTAAATAAGAGTATTAAAGAGAGAAACAACTGATATAAAATTTAATTAGAGGTTTTAAGCTGCATATAAGGAAACTTGAATCATTAATACGTTAATAATTATTAATAATTACACTGTGCAAGTCGAAAATTCAGACATGGGGGACCTACAGAGCGACTTTCTAAAGGCATACTGAGTTGAGATCCACCAGCCGTTTGGCTGGATTGGCTCTAATTTAAGAGAAATCCGACATTGAAGTTTGCTCATTTTAGTCGAGTTCGTCGCTTAAGTCTTCGAACGTTTAACCCTTCTGTTCGTGAGAAGGTCCCTGGGAACCTTTTCGATTTTCAAACTCTCATAACTTTTTATTGTTGTAGGATCGAATATTCGAACCGGACATGTATTCCAAGAGAAAATTGTGCTAAAGCTATCAAAATTGGTTTCGAAGTGATTCTAGGAATAGTTTAATTTTTATTGAGGTTTAACAACGTTTAGTACGTGGATTAGTGAAAAGGTACCTAGGGACCTTGTGCTATTATTTTCAGAAATACCTAAAATTTGCACTACTTCGTCTGACCAGGTGAAAATAGCATGAGGCTATGTATATAATACTATACTTACTGTATACTTTTGTATATACTCGTTAAAATATCTACAAACTTGACGAAGACAGTAAAGCGATATTCGGAACGATTTAGGACCTATTGCATTTAAACGTTCGAAGACTTAAGCGACGAACTCGACTATCCAGCCAAACGGCTGGTGGATCTCAACTCAGTATGAATTTATGAGGGTAAATTTCACGCACAGTGTTATTATTATTATAATTAATTAATTAAATTATAATTAATAATTATAATTAATAATAATAATTTAATTATAATTAATAATTGTTATTTGTGTTTTTAGTTTTAAAGTAAGAACACACAATTATATTTAATACGAATATAAAATTTACTTGATTGAAAAAGACGTCGCGGGATTGCGATTTTCAGTCTCTAACATCCCGGGATTGTAAAACTGGTCCGGGATTGCAAAAAAGTGCATATGGTAAAGTCAAAATTAAATTAAAAATTTTTTATATTTACTTGCCATCTACATATTGGCTCACATATGTATATATTTACTCACATTTTTGTGAGGTTACCAATAAATTTGTTTCTCTGATTTATCGATTACACAGGGTTGTATGACGGCTCCCATTCAATAATGGTGCAATTCATGAGGCTTTTTATATTGCAAATTGAATTCAATTAAGTCCTTCAGATTAAGTAACTTGTGAAATTTTTGGGAATATATTGTATGTATCTTACTTAAATACAGGAAATAAAAGCATTGTATAAAGCAGATGCTAGTTATTTCTCAATAATTTTCCAAAATCAAAGTTAAATAATATACTAGATACAAAAACTAAAAAAAGATACAAAATCAATGAAGCGAGTGTAATGACACGTGATCAAGGAGATTTTGGGTTTTAACACACTTACTTTTGAAGAAAATTCGATATAAATTTTCAAGGATATAAAGGATGAACATTTTCAAAAGACCTTTTTCACATCCTTTTTTTACAAATAGATAAAATATCAATTCTATTTAAATTCTTGAGCCCTTTCATTTGATATACATATCGCCATATTCTAACGAGGTTAAGTATCTTCTATACAAGGTGCAACCCAAAGTAAACAGGACTTTTATAAAATAAAGAAAACGGATGATTATTTTTGTATAATTCTTTTTATTTATTCAAAATACTCTCCTTCTGCTTCGATACAACGTTTTGCACGGTCCAAAAGCATTTGGAATGAGTGTTTTAGGTCATCGGCCGGCATCGCCTTCAGAATGTTGGTACAAGCCTTTTGGATGTCCTCAACGTCCTTATAACGGTTTCCTTTCATCGGCAAATGCAACTGACCGAATAAGTAGAAGTCACAGGGAGCCATATCAGGCGAATACGGTGAATGATTGATGGTAAAAATGCGATTTTTGGTCAAATAATCGGTCGTAACTAGGGCTCTGTGAGCCGGTGTATTATCATGCAATAAACGCCAACTTCCTTCCTCGCGATATTCTGGCCGAATACGACGAATGCGATGCACCAAACGCTTCAAAACTTCAACATAAAACAAAGCGTTAATTGTTTTTCCCGGTGGAACAAACTCTCGATGAATTATTCCCTTTGAATCGTAGAAACAAATGAGATGAGTTTTGATTTTTGACTTCTCACGGCGGGTTTTTTTCGGATTTGGCTCATCTGGGTGCTTCCATTCGGCACTTTGACGCTTTGTTTCGGGATCATATTGAAAGCACCACGTTTCGTCACCGGTTACGATGTTGAACAAGAAATTTGGATCACGTCTGGCTTCCCGAACGATGTCTTTTGCGTGCTCAATTCTCTGCGCTTTTTGGTCGTCGGTTAAAGTGTGCGGAATGAAGCGAGAACACACTTTACGGAGACCCAAATGTTCGGTTAAAATGCGATCAATTGATGTTTTGGAGATGTTCAATTCCATTTCCATCAATTCCAATGATGATTTTGGCTGCATTTTGATAAAATCACGCACAGTTTTGATGGCATCGTCAGTAATCACAAATTTCGACTGGCCGACGTGTTCGTCGTCATTCAAGTCTTCACGACCATTCTTGAATCGATTCAACCACTCATTAACACGGCCACGGGATAAACAATCATCACCATAAACTTGCTTTAACAATTTAAACGTTTCGGTAAAAGTTTTACCAAGTTTAAAACAGAACTTAATATTAGCTCTTTGTTCGATCGACATTCTCGTACCAAAGTTAAAAACATACTGTCACATTGAGCGGGATATTTCGGCGTCTACTAGACCAAATGTCATGAAATTTAGACAGTATGTGAATGAAAGATGTACCTTTCCAACGCATGTCCTCACACATAGATGGCGCCACCAGAAACGTCCCTATTGCAAAAGTCCTGTTTACTTTGGGACGCACCTTGTATATATAAAAATGAAACGTGGTTCGTTCGGCCGCTTAAAACTCGAAAACGACTGGACCAACTTGAATACTTCCTTCGGCGGGTTTGTTCAAAATGTTTACGTGAAGGTTTATAAAAAAAGAAATGTCGGGAAAAGGGGCGTGGCACCAAAAGAATAAATTTTTAGACAATAACTTTGGAACCATAAGTCACACATCAATTAAATATGGTACAAACTTAGTATTTAATCATGTCCTTCAATAGAGGGAATAAGGTGGGTATTGAACAAAGGGGTGTGGCACCGCCCATACAACTCAAATCTTCTAAATGGAATAGCTTCGGAATTGTAAGTCGCACAATATTGAAATTTGGTGTACCGTCGTTTCATAGATGTGTTATTCTACTGTTAAAATTTTATGGGCGTTGAACAAGGGGCGTGGCATATATTTTATGATCCAATATTTCCGCAGAACTCTAAGTCGTACATCAATGAAACTTGGTATGAACCTACCATTTAGTCATATCTTTCGGCAGAGGGAATAAGGCGGGTATTTAACAAGAGGGCGTGGCTCCGCCCATAGAACTTAAATCTTTTATATGGAATAGCTTCGGAGTTGTAAGCCGCACAGCATTGAAATTTGGTGTACCGTCGTTTCATAGATGTGTCATTCTACTGATGAGATTTGATCGGCGTTGGTCAAGGGGCGTGGCACATTTTTATGATCCAACAGTTATGCAGTACACACACACACACCAGTGAAACTTGGTACAAACTTTCCACTTAGTAGCACAATTCGACTAGAAGAAATTTGTGAGCATTGGACAAGGGGCCGTGGTACCGCCTCCATTTTTATATACATAGATTGTTTGTCCTGACTGACTGACTGATTGATTGATTGATTCATCATCGCTTAGCCCAAACCCCTGAAGCTACAAATATGAAATTTGAACTGTAGGTACATCTTGAAAAATGAACCTCCGCTAAGACGGGATTTTTTGAAATTCGGGGTGTAAAGGGGCAAAAATGTGTTGTGTTGTATGAAGAAAAGTGATTTAAGAGACATATTGATTTCGAACTTCCTGAAATTGGACACGCGTTTCTCATTATTTTCAAAATCGAAATCTAACTGGATCAACGACGTGTTAAAAGTATGTATGGAGAAACAAATTTGTTTGGGCCTTTTGACTTCAAACTTGGTGAAAGTACTTCAAATGTACATAAAATAACTCGATACGTGTTTTTCATTTTTTCCGAATATTAAAATCGGACGGGGTTAACGACCGGTTACAATTTTGTATGACGAAACTGTAAAAAAACATGAATTAATGGGGCCACTGAGATTTAAATTTTGTGAAAGTACTCTTAGTGAGAAATAATTTGACACGTGTTTTTCACTTTTTTGAAAATCAAAATCTATCGGGATCAACAATGGGCTAACAGTTTGTATGGAGAACTTAGACAAAAAGCACTTCTATCGGGAAATAATTAAAATGTGCTCTTCATTTTTTGAGAAAATCGAAATCTACCGTGATAAACTTAGGGTTAAGAATTTGTTTAGGGTAAATGTGAAAACCCATGATTTAAAGGGCTTTTGACTTCAAACTTTTTGAAAATACTTGACATCAACGATAATAGACATATGTTTTTTTTAAATCAAAATCTAACGGGGTCAACAATGGGTTCAGAATTTGTATCGGGTGAAACAAGAGAGCTTGCGTGCGAAGCCGCGGGGCCCAGCTAGTAATATATAAAAATGAAACGTGGTTCGTTCGGCCGCTTAAAACTCGAAAACGACTGGACCAACTTGAATACTTCCTTCGGCGAGTTTGTTCAAAATGTGTACGTGTAGGTTTATAAAAAAAGAAAAGTCGGGCAAACGGGGCGTGGCACCACAAGAATACATTTTTAGACAATAACTTTGGAACCATAAGTCACACATCAATTCAATTTGGTACAAACTTAGTATTTAATTATGTCCTTCAATAGAGGGAATAAGGTGGGTATTGAACAAAGGGGTGTGGCACCGCCCATACAACTCAAATCTTCTAAATGGAATAGCTTCGGAATTGTAAGTCGCACAATATTGAAATTTGGTGTACCGTCGTTTCATAGATGTGTCATTCTACTGTTAAAATTTTATGGGCGTTGAACAAGGGGCGTGGCACATTTTTTATGACACAACATTTCAGCAGAACTGTAAGTCGCACATCAATGAAACTTGGTACGAACCTACCATTTAGTCATATCTTTCGACAGAGCGAATGGGGCGGGTATTTAACAAGAGGGCGTGGCTCCGCCCATAAAACTCAAATCTTTTATATGGAATAGCTTTGGAATTGTAAGTCGCACAGCATTGAAATTTGGTTTGACATCCTCCCATAGAAGTGTAATTCTACTGTTAAAATTTAATGGGCATTGGACAAGGGGCGTGGCACATTTGTTGGGCACAAACTATCCGCATAATTTTCGAACTGTTCGTCGCACATCAATGAAACTTAGTACGAATTTACCATTTAGTCATATCTTTCCACAGAGGGAATAGGGCGGGTATTTACCAAAGGGGCGTGGCACCGCGCATACAACTCAAATATTTTATATGGAATAGCTTCGGAGTTGTAAGCCGCACAGTATTGAAATTTGGTGTACCGTTGTTTCATAGATGTGTCATTCTACTGATGAGATTTGATTGGCGTTGGTCAAGGGGCGTGGCACATTTCGTATGATCCAACAGTTATGCAGTACACACACACACATCATTGAAACTTGGTACGAACATTCCACTTAGTAGCACAATTCGACTAGAAGAAATTTGTGAGCATTGGACAAGGGGGCGTGGTACCGCCTCCATTTTTATATACATAGATGTTTGTCCTGACTGACTGACTGATTGTTTGATTCATCATCGCTCAGCCCAAACCGCTGAAGCCACAAATATGAAATTTGAACTGTAGGTACATCTTGAAAAATGAACACCCCTAAGACGAGATTTTATTGAAATTCGGGGTTTAAAGGGGCAAAACATGTGTTAAGGTGTTGTATGAAGAAAAGTGATTTAAGAGACATATTGATTTTGAACTTCCTGAAAATACTCTAAATCAAAAATAGTTCGACACGTATTTTATAACTTTTCGAAAATCAAAATTTATCTGGACCAACAATGGGTTAAGATTTGTTTAAGGGTAGACTCGAAAAAACATGAACCGATAGGCCTATTGACTTCAAAAATTGTAAAAATACTTGAAATAAAAAACATTGGTCACGCGTTTCTCATTAATTTCAAAATCGAAATCTAACTGGATCAACGACGGGTTAAAAGTACATATGTATGGAGAAACACGTTTTTTTTACTTCAAACTTGGTGAAAGTACTTCAAATGTCAAATAACTCGATACGTGTTTTTTATTTTTTCCGAATATTAAAATCGGACGGGGTCAACGACCGGTTAAAAGTTTGTATGGCGAAACTGTAAAAAACATGAATTAATGGGGCCACTGACTCCAAATTTTGTGAAAGTACTTTTAGTGAGAAATAATTTGACAAGTGTTTTTCACTTTTTTGAAAATCAAAATCTTACGGGGCCAACAATGGGTTAACAGTTTGTATGGAGAAACACGATTTATTGGTCCTTTTCACTTCAAACTTAGACAAAAAGCACTTCTATCGGGAAATAATTAAAATGTGCTTTTCATTTTTTGAGAAAATCGAAATCTAGCGTGATAAACTAAGGGTTAAGAATTTGTTTAGGGTAAATGTGAAAACTCATGATTTAAAGGGCTTTTGACTTCAAAATTTTTGGAAATACTTGACATCAAAGATAATAGACATATGTTTTTTTAAATCAAAATCTGACGGGGTCAACAATGGGTTCAGAATTTGTATCGGGTGAAACAAGAGAGCTTGCGTGCGAAGCCGCGGGGCCCAGCTAGTCTATATATAAAAATGAATCGTGGTCCGTTCGGCTGCTTAAAACTTGAAAACGTCTGGACCAACTTGGATACTTCTTTCGGCGGGTTTGTTTGAAATTGTTACGTGAAGGTTTAGGGAAAAAGAAAAATCGGGAAAACGGGGCGTGGCACCACAAGAATAAATTTTTAGACAATAACTTTGGAACCATACGTCACACATCAATTAAATTTGGTACAAACTTACTATTTAATCATGTCCTTCGCCCGAGGGAATGGGGTGGGTATTGAACAAAGGGGTGTGGCATCGCCCATACAACTCAAATCTTTTAAATGGAATAGCTTCGGAATTGTATAGAATAGAATAGAATTGGTAAGGGGTATATTGCACTGAGACCAGGATTGATCTATTGTGCCCCCTACAATTGTTAGAAACTTAGTAACTCGCGGGGGTTTAGGTGCTTGGCGTCCTCTTCTGCAAGCCAAACTGGCCCAGGTAACGTAACCTGCTGCGACAAGCCGCATTACAGTGCAATATAATGTGTTCGGGAGTCTCCTCTGCTGTTTCGCGGAGTCTACAGACGCTTACCTGTTCTATCCCGATTGTATGCATCTGTTCCCTCAATCTGCAGTGCCCAGTTAGAAGACCTGTGACCTGTCTAAGCTGATTCCTCCTTAGTTTGAGGCATTCCATTTGGGGTTATAATCTTTGATGAAGATTTTCGATTGCCTGAGACCGGAGGCGCTAGCCCAGTATTCCGTTTTCCTGGTCCTTTCCTCAAGTCCAATAAAGGGTTCAGGACCCAGGGGGGGGCGTGACTGCCGCGGTTCTATCAGCTGTCCGCTTCCTCGTTTCCTTCGATACCTCTGTGTCCTGGAACCGAGAGGATCTTCACCTGGTTACATCTGCCCAGTGCATTCAATGCCTCAATACATTCCAGCACTAACCCTGAGGTTATCTCATATGAGATTAGTGCTTTGATGGCTGCTTGGCTGTCGGAGCAGATGACGATGTCCTGCCCCCTGTACTCACGTTCGAGATTGAATTGCACACATAGCCTGATAGCATACAGTTCCGCCTGGAATATGCTGGGTGTTTTCCCCATGGGCTCGTAGTGCTTGAGGCGAGGTCCAAACACCCCTGCCCCTGTTCCCTCGTGCGTTTTCGAGCCGTCTGTAAACCACTTAATTGTGTGTGGTCTAAAATGGATCTGGTGGTCTTCCCAGGCCCAGTCTGATTTATTGCTCATATAAACTCCGAAGTATTTTTCGTAGTTATATGTTCTTGTTATTGTATCCATCGGATACAAAACATAAGGGTTAATAGTGGATAACACATCTAAGTCTCTGTGCCATGTGATCTCCCCCCCCCCCCCTTTACTAGTTCTGGCCAGTCCAAGGATAGTACGCTTGGCCGCCATCTCAATTGCTCAAATGGCGATATGTTAAGTATCACCTCCAGTGCCACCGTGGGACAGGTTCTCATAGCACCTGTAATGCACGTGCACGCAAGTCGCTGGACCTTGTAGAGTCTTTTCCTCACTGTCGTGAGTGTGGCTCTCGGGGCCCATGCCACTGCTGCATATGTGAGTACTGGCCTCACAATCGGAATTGTAAGTGGCACAGCATTGAAATTTGGTATGACAAACTTTCCGCAAAATTTTGGAACTGTTAGTCGCACATCAATGAAACTTAGCACGAATTTACCATTTAGTCATATCTTTCCACAGAGGGATTGGGGCGAGTATGTAACAAGGGGGCGTGGCACCATCCATACAATTCAATTTTTTTGAATAAAATAGCTGCGGAATTGTAAGTCGCACTGCATTGAAATTTAGTGTACCGTCGCCTCATAGATGTGTCATTCTACTGTTAAAATTTGATGGGCGTTGGACAAGAGACGTGGCACATTTGTTTGACCCAAACTATCCGCATAATTTTGGAACTGTTAGTCGCACACCAATGAAACTTAGCACGATTTTACCATTTAGTCATATCTTTCCACAGAGGGAATGGGGCGGGTATTTACCAAGGGGGCGTGGCACCGCCCATACAACTCAAATCTTTTATATGGAATAGCTCCGGAATTGTAAGCTGCACAGTTTTGAAATTTAATATGACATCGTCCCATAGAAGTGTTATTCTACTGTTAAAATTTGATGGGCGCTGAACAAGGGGCGTGGCACATTTTTTATGACCCAATATTTCAGCAGAACTTAAGTCGCACATCAATGAAACTTGGTATGAAAATACCATTTAGTCATATCTTTCGATAGAGAATGGGGCGGGTATTTAACAAGGGGGCGTGGCACCGCCTATACAACTCAAATCTTTTTTATGGAATAGCTTCGGAATCGTTAGCCACACAGCATTGAAATTTTGTGTACCGTCGTCTCATATATGTGTCATTCTACTGGTGAGATTTGATCGGCGTTTGACAAGGGGCGTGGCACATTTTTTATGACCCACCATTTACGCAGTACTGTAAGTCCACATCAATGAAACTTGGTACGAACTTTCCACTTAGTAGCACAATTCGACTAGAAGAAAGTTTTGGGCATTGGACAAAGGGGCGTGGTACCGCCTCCGTTTTTATATACATAGATTATTTTTCCTGACTGACTGATTGATTGATTGATTTATCATCGCCCAGCCCAAACCGCTGAAGCTAGAAACATGAAATTTGAACTTTAGGTACATCTTGAAGAATGAACCTCCGCTAAGACGGGATTTTTAGAAATTCGGGGTCTAAAGGGGCAAAACATGTGATAAGGTGTTGTATGAAGAAACGTGATTTAATAGACACTCATTTCGAACTTCCTGAAAATACTCTAAATCAAAAATAATTCGACACGTATTTTATAATTTTTCGAAAATCAAAATTTCACTGGGCCAACAATAGGTTAAGGGTTGTTTATGAAAATGGGCCTATTGACTTCGAAAATAAAAATTAGACAGGTGTTTCTCATTATTTTCAAAATCGAAATCTAACTGGATTAACGACGGGTTAAAAGTTTGTGTGGATAAATTGTGAAAAAACATGAATTAATGGGCCGATTGACTTCAAACTTGGTGGAAGTATTCTAAGTTAGGGATAATTTGACACGTGTTTTCACTTTCTTCATTTCGGGAATCGGGAAATAATAAAAACGTGCTTTTAATTTGTTTGAAAATCGAAATCTACCGTGGTAAATCAAGGGTTAAGAATTTGTTTAGAGTAAATGTGAAAACACATGATTTAATGGGCCTTTTGACTTAAAAATGTTTGGAAACACTTGAAATCAAAGATAGACGCATGTTTTTTTTGTTTTTTAATCAAAATCTGACGGGGTCAACAATGGGTTAAGCATTTGTATCGGGGGAAACAAAAGAACTTGCGTGCAAAGCCGCAGGGCCCAGCTAGTTTTTTATATTTTGTATCCCTTTCCAAATTTTGAAGTCCTTTTGAAAGGACATAGGATGTAGAAATGAAAAACTGAGTACGCAGTATTACTATGTTTGGCCTCTAGTTTCACGCACATATGGTTTTTTCCCAGTGTGAAAAATGCTGTCGCACGGTTTAATACAAGAATCAATATTTTACAATCATGTTTTCTTTGCAAAAGGGGACTTATTAGACAACATATTTTCTATTAGTATTGGACCTAGCCACAAGGCAGTCCTTACAGTAGGGCTTATTTCGTTGTCTTTAAAAATGTGGGAACAATTTTGGCCGTCTTCCCAAGCGATACTGCTCAATATTTTTAGTGCCTATTAAAACAATAATTATGCTTACGCTGTGTTTGCTTGCCTCCACTAGAGTGTTATATTCTAAGAATAGTAGACACAGATCGATGTATATCCCCAAGTAAAATAATTCAAGTTGTTAAGGCGAGCCGTTTACTCTACTCTGGTCTTGTTCTGGTGACTTAACTAGAGTTTGGATGAGGGTGCACGGGACCGGGTAAAAATGGCCGTAGCTGGCGTTAACGATTTACTATTACCATTCTTTTTTACACTAAATTAGTGAAGGTGTGTACACTGCAACCATACGATTTATACAAACCATTTCTAACCGGTCTACTTTAGTGTACCGGATACTATTCCTAGACATCACATATCACTTGTATGCTAAAAAACGCTCAGAAGTTAGTTTATTGATATTTACTCATACAACCCATTACTTTTTTCAGGTTGTAAACAAAACCTTCAGTAATTTTGTATTTCTATCGTTTAGTTAAAAGCCTGGTAACTCCAAATGGTTACAAACCAAACCTAGTAGATGGGCGTCATATATGTTAGTTGAACAGAACGAACTTGGCTAAGTAGAGTTTAAACTTGTGAATTGCTGTCGAAGCCAACTTTAAAAAAGAGTTATTACAGATATTAACAATAACACACCCCGGAAACTATCGGAACTAACTCGAAGCCTCATGGGGCCGAAAAAACAGAATTGGAGAAGTTGCGATACTATCTCTGAACAAGCCACAAGAATACTTCTTCAAATAATGTTCGTGCAGTGGCGACTAGCGTTCAATATCCAGCCATGTTGTTCGTGTGAAAGACGGAACTGACGAAAATGTGTCCGATTCAGAAGATCAAAATTATCGGTCACTTGGGGGTATTGACAATCAAGGTTAAAAAATAATATATATGTACTTACATTACTTGTCTGCCTTTGTGGTGGGGGAGGCGCCGGACATGTCCGATGCGGCGGCAGCGGCGGTGCATTGATAGGTCCACCGTTAAGGATTATGGGCTTTGGAGTTTTTTCGCGACTGGATTTGCCACCAGGGCTGCCGCTTTCGTTGTTCAGTTTGGCTGAGACCGATGAAGCCAAAGGCGGAGGGGGCGGCGGTGGTATTGAACTTGATGCACTGCGAAATTGATCACGCAATGCTGATACACTGTTCGAGGAGGAAGAAGTCGAAGGTGGTTGTGCTGGTGACGTCGAAAATGTACTTGCTGAAGACACTAGAGCAGTGTTCACCGCGCTGCATGGCGCCGTTGCTGATGAGTTCTGCGATATGCTGTTGAGATTGGAGTTGGATATGCTGCGCGCTGGCGTTGGTGGTGGCGGCGGTTTGACTGTTGGTGGTTTGGGCGGTGCCACGGTAGGACGACCTGTTTGTGAGCAAGAGTCGCACAGACTTTCTCAGTATGTGCATTGAGAATGGAAAATCAAGTATTTACCGATTGGGGGGATAGGCGCTGAACGGATATTGGAATTGATTGCCTCATGTGACTGACAAAGTTGCATTGGTGTGCGCATTGTGCCGAAATGTTGTGTTGGAAAAACTGGTGCTCCTGGAGCCGTTATCGGTGGTGATCTACATAAATTAAACCAGACACATTTTAATGGAAATATCTTCAAATCGAACTATTAACTTTACATAGCTTAAATGCAGTTTACTAATAACAATGATTTAATATATATCTGCGGATTAATACAAATATTCAATTCGAGGTGTGTATTATGATTATGAGGAGTATTTGCGAAAGCCAGTAAATTCTTTCACATAAATTTACATGTCGCCGATTCACTCTAATCTGAAAACCCCGATCAGTCTCCAATAATGAACAGTTGTCTTATTGGCAGAGATTGATTGGTATATGATTGGTAAAAGAACTAGTAAAATACAAATTAAAAGGGTAGACTGAATGTCTAGGCATAGGTAATTATAAATGTTAAAGCTCTGCAATAAGTGACCTCAAATATTTACATTTTTATCTAGTTACTGTATGACATTTATTTTTTTCAAACAATCATTTGCAAAAAGATATCTTAAATGCTTCTTTAGCAAATCATGTATTATGTATTTATGTATAACTGACTACCTAAGAGCTATGCAATAGAAAATAAAAATTTACTAGGCCGGCAAAAATCCGTGCTTTGGATTTAATTCCATGGCAATGTTTTAAGAGAACCTACTAAACATATGCATCCATCCGTAACCAAAAATTCAGTTCAGTTCATAAATATAAAATATACAAAAAACAACTGAAAAAATCGAAATACTTTGATCAAGAGAACGCCACCCATTTCGCTCAATTATTTATAAATTTAAGGTGTTTTAAGTGTGTTTTGTTTTGTCTATTTGTTAATCGGAATCATAAGAAAAATAAGGTGCAGAAGCTGCGCGTGTGCTTTGCGGCTCAAACTTCAAAATTTTCTGTTATACCTTGGTGATTTCATGCTATGATGTCGAGCCACCGTGGGGCGCTGACCACTTGCCATGGCTAACTGTTGCAGTCCGGGCGGTTTCGGTGCAAAGTTCGGCTTGCCATGGTTAGGCACCGGCTTCGTGCCGGGTATCGGCGACTTACTAATCGCCGGGGCGGCATTGCCACCGGCACTTGTTCCAAATAAGGAGGACTTATTGGGCGCGACACTTAGAACGGTTGTTGTATTTTTTGTTGCCGAGACAGTAGACGTTTGCTGTTGGTGTTGAATTGTCTTAGGCGATGTGTTGTTGCTGGTTTTGTGATTTATTGTTGTAGTGTTGAAAGAATTTAAGGAGGTTGATGTTGCGTTAAACTGACTACTCATATTATTTACAAAATTCGAACTAATCCCTAACGTTAAACTGTTGAAAATATAGAAAAAGAAATAAACAAACATATAACAAATAGGAAAAAATGGGTATATAAGAATACACAAAGCAAAAATTCGAACTTAAATTAAGTACATATTGTACTTTACGCAGAGAAAACTATATACTAAATCTAATCTGCACGTATATATAACCGCAATGAAATGCACCCTAGTGGAGATCACCCTTGGTGTATGTCGCGTAGTTGTGTCGTTGCATAAAACAAATAATGCACCCAGAACTAGCAAAAGGAGCCACAAAGAGTAAACATAAAACTTAATAAAACAACTACACTTTGAAGCCTTAGATTGCTGGTGCTGGTAGCTACTTTACCTTTAAAGTAACTATCTGAAATATTGACTAGAACCAACATCACCAAGCATTATCTCCACTACTGAAACAAAGTACAGCGAAAATAAACAATGACAAGTATGGTGAAGTGTTAGCATGTTTCTTAAAAGCTGAATGATCGCACGCTATTTAGCAGTCTTTCGAAGCGAGAATGACAAAATACCAGAAAGAAAGGAGCATTTGAAGAAGCAAATACAGCATATGCCATTTCCCAAATATACACAAGCGTTACTTATGCTTGTACAAACTGTTACAATCGAATTTGCACACATACACTTATTTAGTACTCACTTCAGATTTGCAGCTTTACTTTTGACGGTGTTGGAATTCTTGCTGTTGGATGTGCCACTGCCACCGCTGCACTCCGAAAGCGTGGGCGATGACGCTTTAACATTGCTACTCGCCAACGGGCTCGACCGTATCGCGGAAGCTGTTGTGTTCTTTGTCCGTTCTAACACAGAATCGGAGGTGCTCTGTATAGAAATTTACAATTAAAACAATTTATTTCATTAGCAGCACATACAATTTAATAATTTTCAAAACAATTTTCTACTGGCATTTGATGTGTAGATGATGTGCAAACAGCATTTTCAATTCAAGTCGATACTTTGAGCTCATCAGTGATATATGTACATACAGTTGCGGTCAAAATAATAGTAGTGCTGCCACTAAATATATTGTGACACGTTGAATTTGCTGCTTCGCCTTTTTTTTTTTGTTTTAACCGTAGGATACTTTTATATAGACAGAACACAAGAAAAAAGCTTTGTTATAATTGCATGCGTTTGTAGCTGATGTTGACTGCTTTTGGTCTTCCAACAGGATTATGACCTAAAGCATACAAGAAAGGTCGCGCGAGAGTGGCTTCGCAAGAACAGGGTTAGGGTTATGGAATGGCCCGCACAATCACCAGACTTCAATACAATTAAAAATTTGTGGTGCGACGGGAAGAGAGCAGTTGCTCACTATAATCGAACAAATAATAATCAACTTTGAGCAGCAGTAGACCAGGCATGGAAGTTAATACCTAGAGAACGATATGAAAATTTGGTTAGTTCAATGCATCGGCTCTGTGCTGCAGTAATAGCGAACAACAGTTAGCAACTAAATACTAATTTGAAGAAAAATTACGTCATTACTATTTAATCACTAAATCTTTTAAAATTTAACACAATTTTTGTTTCATTTTTATCAAAGTAAAGCGTACTACTATTTTTTTGACCGTCCATATTTCGGAGCTTTTGGCGCATTTAGTTTAAATTAATCAGTTATCTTTTGTCATTTCATTGTTAACAAGTATAACTTGTTAAAAAAAAATACAAAGTAAATATTTTTAAAGAAAATCAGATTATTTTTTCTTCATTTTCTTTTCGTAGTATGGTACTACTATTATTTTGACCGCAGCTGTACATATGTATAGGTACTGTCATGATCCAAAAAGAAAGATAGAGCCAATGCTTCTTCTCAGCCACCATGTTGCGCATCTGACACTAAACGATTTTTTGGCGTTCTTTTTTGAAATTGTGCTACCGTACTGATGTTAGAAAATATGCTGCTGCTGAATTCGCACTAACAATTTTTATACTTTCCTCCAAAATATATTAGACACAGTGGAATGTCTATTCCGTGTTTATTTTAAAAATATCTTAAAATTTTTAGAACCTTAAATAACACTTAATTTAATATGATATCGAAGTGGCGTCGCGACTCAAGCTTTTAACAAATACGAAGAACGTCAATTAGCACGTTTAGTGTCAAAAACTTTAACAGCGCTTCTACCTTTATATTTGGTATCGTGGGTACTGTTATAATACTTCCTTATTTAACCCAGATATGCCGACCGTACTACATGTGGTACACCTGTTTTAAGAGTTCTGTGTTAACTTTGCTTTAAATTCGCTAACGGATACTTAAACTGCAGGTGCCCTACATGCAGTTCCCTCGGGATATTTGGGTAAATTGTTCAACTTTTTCGTTCTTTATTCAATGAATTCTGTACGCAGCGTGACTGACTCTGCAATGTTATTTGCATCCACATCATTGCTAACTACATTGCTAAAAAATTAAATACATAAGCAGGCATAAATGCAATACAAAAGTATGCATTTCAGCGTACGTACGATAGTTAAGTTGGGTTACTGGTGCATTACTTGCAAATTACTAATTGCACCACGTGGCAATTATATACAACATTAATGTGGAAAGAGTAGGAAATAACTATTTTCGAAACAAAAAAGTGCGAATAGGTATGGTCTTTCAAGTGATTTGAGTTGTCTACTTTCGCTCCAAAAATATTGTTCTGCACTCCGTATTGTAGTGCACTGTGATGTTTTTGTCACCTGTAGTACTCTGTAGAACCTAACGGCTCAATTGTACGGTTAAGCACAGAGTGCTAACACTTTTAAGTAAGACATTTGCATTTTTTCAACTCACTGTTGAAAGATTTTTCGGTGGTGTTGATGGTGGCTGTGGCGGTGGTCCTCGGTTTGTTCGTAAATTAGCCTCAGTTGCGTTAACTTGTTGCTGCTTTTGACGTTTTAGAGTTAAATGCTTCGTAAGCTCTGCATTGAAGTCCAATGGACCGTTGATCGTGTTGGCCGAGGCTGCTGGCGCCGTTGGGGGCGATGCATCATTGTAACTGCTTGCTGCACTTGGTTCGCTGGAAGATGCCGTTGCCGCCGCTGTACCTATGCATAAAATAGAATGCCCCACGTCACTTCCGCACTCTTATAATACAAATATATCGTTTCCAATTACCGCGGCTACCGTTGACCGGTTTTAGTTTCGGCATCGAAGTGAGCCCTTCAAACAAGCCTCCGAGCTTGGGCGCTCCATTACCGATGTTATTGTTGTTGTTACTGTTAATGTTATTATTGTTTTTCGTGCGTTTCGGTGAACTAGTTGAGGGTGATGTTGAATCACAAATCTGTGAATGAAAAATGTACATAATACAGACTGTCGATTTGCTTGCCAGAGCTAGAGCCGCACCTTCCCCGATAGGGCTGGTCCACTCTTGTCGATTGTTGTGGTTTTTTTGAGTTTGGTGCCTTTTTGTATTGACTGCAAAAGAGCGGAGCGCGTGTCACCACCACCGGTCCCACCCAACTTCAAGCCACCCATAGCTGGGGGTGGAGGGGGGCCTGGCGGTGGCGGTGGTCCTGGTGGAGGTGGAATCGCCATCTGCAAGTGAAAGTAAAAATAATAAGAATCAGTTGAGCAAACTATTATTGCCGCATCATACCACAAGGGGCATTGCGCTTAGTCAAATACTGGGAAATATATTATGTGCTAAGAACATTCCAGCTCAAGTTGAACTTTAAAGACGTGGAACGATAGCCTGATTACGAGACGTTACTAGTTTGAGGCAACTTAAGCTATACTTAAATATTATTTTAAAAATTATATTTTATCAAGATTAAATAAGTTCTGTACAACATTTGAACATTTGTTAAGCGCAGTGTTCATGCGTATCTTTAACGACATGCAAAAACGTTTAGAAACATTACAAACGTTAGTTGCTAAATAAAAACAGTTCGGCTAACCACCACCCGTCGTATTAACCAGACAACATAAATAGATATGCGGCAGTTCATAAATTCATATTTCCGCTGAGCAAAAACGCATTCAGCGCACATTAATAAGTTTCTGAAACTTTAGTTCAAGTTCTTTCCGGTTAAAGCAACTTTTTTTGCCGCAACTATTGCCGTTTCCATATTCTGTGGCTGAGGATAACTAATGGAACGTGTGGACATTCAAGTGCGTTTAAAGTAAACAAGCGCTGGAACTGCAAAATACGTGCTCACCAAACGTACCTGTCCCGCATACAAAATCATAACAATATTCCCAGGTATTTTTGTTTGGGTCTTCGGTTACACCGCAATAAGGTGTTCTGCCAACGCTCCATACATTCGACAAGCCTAAATATGAATGACGGCGTACATATTTGTTTCATGTCGAATTTGTAAAGTGATTCACCAGCATCGAAATTTGCATACAAATTGCTTAACAGCAATAAACCAATAAACAGCATGAGTAAGCCCCAGTCCTCATGACTGATCAAATTAGACGCCGTTCTTTTAATTAATTACCTTCAGTAGCTGCGGTAATTGGGGTAAATAAAAGTTTTAATCCTTGAACCACTGCACGGTGCGACAAAAAACTGTAATGCAATGCGATGCCAACTTCAGTCAAAGCGATTAGTGATCACCGAAACCACGTCACACGCAAGCGCACACTGCACCGCCCGCGTTCAATTCTCAACTGCATTTATCATACATTCAAAAAGTGTCGCTGGCAGGCATTAAATGTCTGTGTGACAACTTTGTGAAACTTTGCGGGAGCAATCCAACTATTTATTGTACAAGCGGTCGGCGTTGAGCGCCCGCAAGCGTCTCTCTCTTTGTATATTATACCTCATGCAGAGTGCGTGCGTACAATTCCAGTTAAGAGCGTTGTCAAGAAAATGACGTCAGTCAGATCACTAATTGTTGCACGTTACCGTACCTCTGCGCCGCCCAAGTATCAAGGCATACAGCAATAGGTTTGAACAAGTTTTTGTTTTATACCAGCACCAGATTACTATAGCTTAACAATTACAACTTGTCGTCCACATGTGGTATGTAAACAACTGTCGCGATTAGGGCCATGGGTGTATGTGTGCATGTAGTTCCTTAAGACGCCTATTTAGGGATTTGTTATTAATATAATCGGATTAATTTATTCATACTTCAATTAACTACTCCACATCGCAAACATCCAGAACGAAGAACGTGGAACATGGCATGGTTCGTTTGATTAATTTACGATTTTCATATAGTGCACGGATTCACCAGACTTGGAAGTCCGCAAGACGTTCGGAGTGTTACTCTCCCTAGTGACTAAGTGCACTATTACAATATTTACAAGCACTCGCGCGAATATTTGCTGGATTTCCGAGTGGATGCTACTGCTTAGCGGATTCGGCGCGCGTGTGGCTATGGATTGACTCGCGTTGAATGAGTAATCGTTCTGCTGCTGTGAAGGTCACTGTCTGTGTGTGAGCACAATGTGTCAACTCTGCATCGGCAAGATCGGTTGTGCGCGGCTCTGAATATTCTAATTGAGGCTTATCGAATACGAAGAATGAAACTCAACTCTTCTCTATGCAGGCCGATTAGACTTAAAGAAGTCAGTATATATGTATTAAATAAATATTAGTTTACCCAGGAGAGAAGGATCGTTTTGTTACAACTTGTAGACAATGACACAAGGCAGATCTAATATAGATGGCCTTTGTACTTCGAAGTGTTTGACCGATTAATTACAGATAAGCCGAAAAAAATATCAGTTGTTAGGTCGTGGAAAATATATTAACATCAAATACTAAAATGTAAGTGTAAACCCTGAAATAGAGTATAAGCGAGTGCTTTACATCAATATGCTTACATACGTATTGTTATACATTCGTACGGCTCCATAACCATCGTTCTGTGCTTTCGATATTGACTTTTCCGCACAACTTAAATATTTGCCTAACACGAGGTGTGGATTAAAAGGTTTTCGATTTGTTAACAACATTTATTGAGGTGGAACCTTGTCCGGAAGTTGACCCCCATTCTACCAACTATCACCGCTGACGCACTGCATAGTAGACGGCAACAAATTTCAATGAAAAGATTTTTGGCTCGAAATATTCACCAGGACAAAGTTTAGCATATCTGACGTGACTGTCAGGCTTGTCAAGTATACGAATATAAGCGCGTGAGCAGAATTTTTGGTTATAATGGAAGCAGTGTGTTGATGTTACACCCAAATTGGATATGTACGCACCATTCGCTGTTTAATGGCACACATCTATTTTCAGCATTTATAATGGTCAAATATTTGTTGCCAGTTGAATTCGCGCAAACACTTACGCGCGGCAGAATCACTAGGGGTATTCTCGATGTCTTGCATAGCCCTGACATCGTGCACGAAATGCATAATTGACATGACCATGCATTTCGAGCAACGACACAACAACAAAATACAAGCAAAAACAGTTTGCATTTTTTGCATGGGTTTTTGCGTAGCATGAAACCCTTGTTTTGTGTGTGACATCGCGATTGTGCGACAGCCATTTAATTTTCTTCGTGTGCGCAAGCGTAATTTCTTTATATTTGGTTTTATTTCAACCTTTTTATATAATTTGCATATATGTCTTGCTTGCAGGTAGAAATGGATCAACCGAAAACCAAATTAAAAAGAAATGGAGAAAGTTTTTGTGCGTTCTCGATGTGTAGCATTTTCCAGTCTTGCACGGTTGCATTTTTACGAATTCTTCCTCCGTGCAAGACATCGAGAATACCCCTACTATATATAAAACGTACACATACACACACAGGCTCACATCGGCCATCCAATTTTTCCGATCAGTCAGTGTGGCTCTGCAAAAGTTTGTAAGTCGATCTAACGAAAAAATAAAATCAAAAGCATGTAAATAAAAAACAAAATTGAAAAACTTGGGATCGAACGACCGCTTTTAAAAGATGTCACTTTTATTGGAGAACATAACTGTCCCAGCCTCAGATATAGCAGCTAATATGGAACCGAGGGTCCAATCCACAAATGCAGTGATTTAAGTTCATCTTTATCCAGATTTAACTTTATTCTTTTTAATTGAAGTGTTGTCTTAGTCAAACACGAAAAGAGCATATCGACGACATCGATATGCTTTACAACAAATTTATATTAGGAAGGTGATTCTTTATTCCCAATTCAGAAAAAATATCGCGTATTTTCTTGTATCGTATCGATCAAATTTGTAAATCGTACAAAACAACAAATGCAAAAACAGTTTGGTAATGAGGAAACTGCACTTAACTAGAATAAAAGTGGACTAATTAATGGATTCCCTAATTTTTCTCTAATATACTATATATGTATGTGTGAACGTTGTCAACAAAAAAGAAAATGTTCAAATTAGTCCTCATCGTCAAATAACGTACGTAGTTTGTGTGTGTGCACAACCGTAGATACTCGTGTCAAAAAGAGTTATCAACTCCACTTCGAAGTGACTCAGCGAAGCTTTGAAATAATTGTAAGACTGTTTTTACAATCTTATCTGCAAGACATTTGCTGCCTACTATTTTCTTCCAGCCTTATCGCTTTTAGGTAGGTAGTTTTTCTGACAAGTTCATGTATTTCTTGTTGATTTGAATGAAAATTTTTCAACGAGCCAGGCTACATTGGCTACATGCATACAAATATGAGACATGTACGTCCGTACGTTCATATCAATGTTTTCGGTAAGCCCCCGTGAGCATATTTCCCACATAAATTAAATGATTCAGAGGGCTGCAATGATTCCCGCCAGAACATTTTAGCACGTAAATCCAATGTTTGCTATCCACAAGCGAGCGTTTCCCCTGAAATGGTTAATCATTACTTGTGTTGGCGATTGCTGAGCGCTCCTGCAACTGGCCGTGGTTTATCTTCTTTACTGAATGCAGCTGTATGTGTGCGTCTTTGGTAATAACCAGGGTCCGTATTTGATCATTAATGAGCAAATCATTCTCTTGTTTCTTACATCTTCACGATGCGAGAAAAATACTAAATTACCGATCACTTGCATGATCGTGTAAGGAACTGGTTCATGGTCATGATTGTGTAAACTGAACTGAACTGTCTGGAGAATTGGGGAGGAATAGATAGATAGGTAGTTTTTAAACGATGGCGTGGGCTAAAACATATGGTCACGGATAAAGACAATTCATTTTTAAATATTTCAAATATTAAATAACTAGCAGAGCCCGGCAGTTTTGATCGCAAGTTTGAAGTCGATCGGCCCAATAAATTATACAAAAAAATATTTGTCTAATTTTTCACATTTAAAGTTCCTAATGTTTTTCCATACAAACTCTTAACCCATCGTTCACCCGGTTATATTTCGTTTTTCGAAAAAATGAAAACCACGTCTAATTATTTTTTGTGTCAAGTGTTTTCACCAATTTTGATGTCAGTAGGCCCATCGGTTTATGTTTTTTTCGTAGTCTTCCCATTGTTGACCCCTTAAATTGTGATTTTTGAAAAATTTAGAAGTACGTGTCGAATTATTTTCAATTTAGAGTATTTTCACTAAGTTTAAAATCAGTAGGCCTATTGAATCGTGTTTCTTCATACAACACCTTAACCCATGTTTTGCCCTTTTAGACCCAGAATTTTAGAAAAATCCGTCTTTATTTTCATTTCCCAGGTTAATTTTCTAAAGTGATCTACAGGTCTAATTTCATGTTTGTAGCTTTCGCGGTTTGGGCTGGGCGGTGATGAATCAGTCAGTCAATCCGAACAAACAATTAAATGTATATACACGTAGATTGTTTCACTTCGAGCATGCTAATCACCGATTTATTTTCCAGCACTACAACAACTGATGAAAATACCAAATCAGCGATCGCGGGATGATCGTGTAAGGAACTGGCTGGAGCCCAATCACCATCGAGTTAGACTCATTCCCAATTTTTTCAGATGATCATGATGGTGTAAGAACAATACCAAATCACCGACCACTGTCACGCTTGTGTAAGCAACTGGTGCGAGCACTCTTAAGTATGATCCATTGAGAAAAATTGTGATTGTGTTTATTTTACGATGACAATATTAGATCGCGATAATGATGTGATCAAGTGTGCGCAAATACGAATCCTAGTTATGACACAGAAGGGCTATATTAGCCACGCGCGACAGTCAGCAGCGCAGCAATGGAACACGGCATCGCTTTCGCTTTTAATGCGCGCCGCTAAAGTACTTGTACCAACATATTTGGTGCTTTAACTACTTTGAGCGTTTTTTATTCACGATGCAAATGTCACGCAACTATTTCATGTCGGTCGCTAATTTACATACCCACGTACACCAGCACTAACCAACTCGTTCAATTAATTGTAATTCCAAACTTATTTGTGCGTCATGATCGCTTTCGCTCTCGCCCCCGCTCCTCCTTTCTCTTTTTCATTATTATCATTTGCTCTCTCCCTTGTTAGTGCAGCTCTGCAATGTGGTGGACGCATGGTTTTACAAACATACCTATGCAACAAACGTATGTATATATATTGTGCAAGCAGGGGCAATTTGGCAAACTGACATATAAACGAGTGTGTGCGGTCGTTGTCACTTTCTATGCAATGTCGGTTTGCCAAAAAATCGCTTGCAAATAAAGGAGAAAAACTCCCAACCAAGGCTATAAAGTTGTCTTAGTTTAAGCATTCAATGTTGACATTTACTGCATTATCGCAAGTCGTCTTTAACTATATGAACAGTTTTTCAAAAATTCTTGGTTTGGTTTGCATTTCTAAAGCATGTATAAATCCGGCTGCAAACTTAGTTAAACAATATTAAGCAATGCATTCTTACTTAGTTTAAAATTCTGCTAATAATATCAAAGCCCTGTGTGCACAAGACAAAAATGCATCGAACCAATTTGAATTTCATACATACATACATACATATTTTCGATTTTCTTAGAAGGAAAAATATGCAATTTCTTTTCAGATCATTTACGTTCGTCAATATAACAAATGCGGTAAATTTATTATTTGTTTATTTATGGGTAATTTTCAACACATTTGAACTCTTTATATGGCAATGGCAAACACCAAATTTGCGATGTTCTTCTTCGATGTTGCAACTTTGTTTCTATTTGAAAATTGTTTAAATGCTCGCTAATTAGAAAAACAATCTGGTAATGAGTATATATTTTTCTTGTTTAAATAAAAACAAGAATTATATAAAAACTACAAATTCACACATACCTATATAACTACAATCAGAATCGCTAGGGAAATATTAACCATACTGCTTATAGTTTATGGATGTTTACGACTGGGAAAGGGCGTGGGACTTTCCTAAACTCATTTTGGCCTCCATGAAATTGTTTGGTTAAAATTTTACTTGCTGCCGACTTTTACGTTGGAAGCTATGTATAAATAGCAAATCGCAATTCAGTATGGATTTATGTACAACATAACACCTCGCAACCTAGATTTTGTACATGAAAAATACTGGGAGAAATGAGGCGTGTACGAGGCAACAAAGACTTATAATAAGGTCTACTTTTGGGATTATAAGTTGGACAGTATTGAAACTCAGTATGAAATCGTTGAAATCTGTGTGTAAAATATAAAGACCACTACAAAATTTCACTCATGTAATTACTTCTGAATGTCCATTTGCAAATTAAATGAAAAAGTCAACAATGTGATATATTTAATAAACGGATGACATTAAGAAATAATTCATTTCATAGCAAAATGGTACTACTGGTTTTAAAAATGTATGCAACACTAAATGGATGCGGTAGCAGCACAATATTGAGAGACTGCGTCCCCTTGCATATGTCGAATACCGCCGGGACCTTGGACACTTGTTGCTTTATGTGCACCCGTTTCAGCTGATTTGTTTGAGCTCTTAAACGACGTTTGCATAATTCGTATGTGACTGCATATTAAGTAACGCTGCATTAATACACGCGTATTGCGGTTAAAGGGGGTAATTTGAGCTTCGCAGCACCAGCAAAATCATGATCTGATGAACATTTCATATTTTTGTTGCTTCGTTGCACTTGCTCTAATATTAGGCGGGCAAATGAGCCATACGGCTTTTTGGAGCTTTGGGGATTTGGACTAAACTTGAATAAATTTGTTGTGTGTGAAATGTTAACTATGAAATTAGCCAAAGCCGTTTTACGGACAGAGCTGCAAAGGACAAATATTAGTTCCTTGAAATGAAACCTGATAAACCATGCTCATGCTTCATTAGCTGACTAGAATGGCATTCATCACTAAAGTCTCACATATTATACACATACATATATATAATATTTATATAATATATTATTTATATATATAGTATATTTATAATTGGTTACATGCATATGCATAACAGGTGGTACATCAAAAATTGCAAAAGTTTGCTACATTATTGTGCAAGTATTTAATAGATATCGATTAGTTAGCGTTAAACCGCAGTGACTTAATAGTGACTGTTGTGAAAAAATTCATCTTCTAGCTTGGTTAATTTTTTGTACATCGTCGCAACAAGAACGCTAAACGTATACTAAATTTGTCTCTGGGAGATTTAGCAAAAATTTAGCTCAAACCATATTTCACATTTTCACCTTTACATTCTCATCACCTTTACAGTCTCAAGCAAAATATTCAAGACCAACAAAGGAGTATAAACAACAAAAATTTTCATTAAAAATTTCTTAAAAAATAGGTTATTCAACACTAGCAGGGAAGCAATATTGTTTTGCAAGAGATAATTCTAAATTCAGGAAATATTAAAAAAAAATTATAATAAAAATATCCAATCTGTGGTATGGTAGACAACTTGTCAATGCGGCACATGTTCCACTCCGTTTTTAGTAATGGCTAATATGACGACATAGAATTCCTGCAGTTTTTGGCACCATTTCGACTGGTATCAAAATAATATCATAAATTTTGTTGCAAAGGATATTAATCCCGCAAATTGCACAGATCTCTGGCAAGGTCAACGATAATGGAAAATTTTGGAAAGAAGTCGACATAAATATAGTTTAAATGTTTATCTTTAAGCAGAAAAGCCGCAAGGATTATGAAGAAAGAAACGAAAGCAAAAATTAAATTAAAAAATTAAATTATTGTAACTGGTGTAACGTGTGTAAAGAAACAGGAATTCCACTAAAAATTAATAACAATATTCAATAGATATTCATTGTGGCAGTTGCTGAACCGAATGTGTGTGTTGTATCTTATCGCTTAAATAATGGGACGAGGGAATAAAGATAGGTATTCCGCGATGCGGATAAGATACGCAGCGACAAAAACTAAAAAAGAGTGAAAAATCAGTCACATGCAAGAAAACAAATCGCTGCAACTTGCGAAGACTGGTCGGAAGAGCGAAAATGGCAACCATATCAGACATTCACAAATCTTAACTTTTTTAACCAATTTATTAACCAATCTTAGCAATTTTAAAATTCCACAACTCCTAGGGAAAACCTTACCTATTTATAACTAAAGTACACACAGCAAGTAGGCCTTAAAACTAACTTCTAAACGAATTCAAATATGCACCTGTCCACCTCACGCATAGACTGCAGAGGACAACATACTTTTTTTGGGTTAGAAATCAGACACGGCAACGACTGCATAATGCGATTAGCGTGTCGAGTGCTTCGCTTTAGTACATTGCATTAAAGTGGTGGGATCATGTACAAGAGCATGCAAGTGTACGCCAGGGAGCACTTCTAAAATTAATATCGTTTGTCACACTCGCATATTTTATCAAAGAATGGCAAATCGTGATTTCGCCGTTGATATGGGCACTGACATATTGTGCTAAAGTCAAAGCTAGCAAAGGCAATGATGCTTCTAATGTGCGGTAACATTTCAAACTTACCTGGAAGGATCTGATAAACTGCGGCAGCTGAGTTTAACAGAAGTTGTTGTTTGTGGATTATGTGCTGTGTAGGCTTTCGGTTATCACCATGGGGTTTCGCGTTTGTAATTTGCGGTTATCACAACGGGGCTTTAACGAGCCTGTTAATGTGGTGCGAGCGACGGTCAAGTTCCTGGACAAGAAGCGCTGGATCAGAAGTGATGCAACTGTAGTGTACAATTGTTGTTTCGTTTGATCGCAGACGCAGCAGACGGCATCAAAACGGGAATAATTTTTTGGGATTGCTTATTGCGTTTTCCTTGAGTGTCCGACCGTGAGTCATTTATTTCTTCTCACTTTGGAAGATTTTAATGCAAAAAATTCACTTTACGCTTTTGAACAATATTTCTTAATCACACTCCACTTCCCCACATTTTCACTGACGAGTCAACATTTTTCGTTTTGCTTTTACCGTTTGCTTTACACTGTGCTTCTGTGAACGCTTTTCGTTGTTGTTTGGACTTCTACGCAGCCACTTACATATGTGTGATCACTTACTGTCTTTTTAACACCTTTTTGCACTTTTATTGCTATCTTAAACCGATAAGCAATAAACCATATTCACTTTTCTCGCTTTCGCAAACTCCCCCGTTCTTCATGGCATTCAACATTGAAATGAAAAATTACAAGAATCAGTGGTAAGCCCCAAGAGTCAACTGTCAAATTGGAAATGAAATAACGTCAAAAAAGTATCCATACCGCACTGCCAGAGTTACAAAAATCATGTCATAGGGGAAAACCCTCTATAGCGTTTAATTGAACTAATAAACAGAACCAATATACACTAAACCGATTAAATAATGAAAACTATACAATTATATCTTAGAAACTCGCATTCTCCGTGAAATTCTTCCAAGAAAAAATATAACACAGTACTTTGTTTACATTAAAAAAAAAATCTGAAATGCAAAGCCAAATCACGCATTCCCCATACAAATTCAAATTTAAGAAATCACTCATTTAATAAAACGTGACCAATTTTATCGAACGAATCACAAAATAAAGGCGCCTTCCAGGGGCGGATTCAGAAAAATATTTTGGGGGCTTCCAAAAAGTAATTCTTTAATATTCATAAAATGCCAAAATATTCCTTTTAATTTGTATGTAGTTTTAAGGTCGATCCTAATATTTCGGGGGGTTTCAACCCCGAAATCCCTCCCCCTGAATCCGCCACTGGCGCCTTCAAACGCTTTAACCTGTTTTTGACAGTTCAAAATCACAACACACGGGAATTATCAAAATGAAAAATTTGAATTGAAATTTTTCAGTGTGTACAGCATAGAGATAGCAAAAAAGCAACAAATTCTTTAGTCAAGTGCCGGAAAAGAGCTGCTCTGTGAGCTGCGGCAAGAGGACATGAGCTTTGAACGTTTGACATTAGCTGCCAAACGAAATGCAAATGAGGAGATGATAACTCATTTGAAATCCTGCATTTGTGTCCAGTTAAATGATACGGCTTATTTATTCATTTCAAGAGTTTGTTCTGCAAACAAATTTTGTAGGGCGGAACCAATAAAGTTGGAGAGTTGCTGTTTTTAGCAGCCCAAAATCGCGGATTCACTTTGTGTTTGGTTTTTACAGCCTAAACCGAATCCCGGAATCCCGAAATTGTCATTTTTAAGTCCCGAAATTATCGAACTCTCATCTCATTTTCAATATGGACTTGTTTGAAACTTTGTTAAACAATTTCCGTCTTATGCCATCAGCATTCTTCAAATAGTATGTACTTTAATAACTGTATTAAACCAACTAGTTTTTGCTCCATGACCAAAGAAACTCTCACACTTCGTAGTGTTCATCGAAGTACACTCCGTTTAATAGAGCTATTTACATCCTAATAAAAAATGCGATAAAGAAACCCTTCGAAAACAGTATGCAACACATTAGTGCTGCAACCCTGTTGGCGTCTGTAGTAAGATTTCTTTTTTGTCGCTTAATTTGAATTCTACGAGCGGATGGAAAATTATAAAGAAATAAATAGAGAGTTAATAGATGCAAATCGAGAAATGAGGTTGCACATAGCAACCTACCAGAAGGAGGTTTTACAGCTGCGGGCGGAGTTAGTGGAGCAACGACGGCTGCGTGTGGAGTTCGAGCGGGATTATCGTGCTCGTCTGGTGTCGGCACTGACCCGGAATTTTCGCGAGGCATTGGAAGAAGTCGATCCAACGTCGAGCTTGTTGGATGTGCTGGGTGGTCAAAATCCGGACAACGTGACAAAGCCGTATTCTTCCACTGACTGCCGAAATGATACAACAGGACGCAGGAGCTCGCTGATACTTAGTGAATTTAGGCGCTCAAGTGCGCTACTTCGGCGACGTAGCGCATTGCCAACGTCGCCGACATGGCGTCATTCAGCAGAAGAAGTAGTCGCGCCACTATGCGATTTGCATAAACAAAACTCCAGTGCTTCATCGACTGAAAAAAATGAAACGCTGGAAACAGTTGATAATTCCCAGGAAAATGATGAAAATATCGAACCACAAACACATTTGCAAATCATAAACGAGGTGAATGAAGGCGATTTGAGTGGCAACAGCAAGAGTGGCAATCCATCTAGTCAGCACACAAACTTATGGCATAAACGGCAAAGTAATGACTTGTGTCCGGGTACAAAGGAAGAGTTATGGGGCGCAACACGCATAGACCGCGTTGTTGTTATACGGGGTAAACAAAGGAAAAATACACTTGAGCGAAAGGAGGAGTCTATCGAAGAGCCCCGTTTAGTATCGCATATAGCCAATGGTAACCCTTGAGACCTTTCTTGCGGAGTGTATAACGCCTAAATTAATTTACAGATCCAGCATTGACGCCAGCAAAATTTCCCGGTTGCACGGATGAACACAAAACTGAAGGTAACGTATTAAAATTCACTAAACGAAATAGCCATTTAGATTTTTCCCATTTACAGATGACACAAGTTATTCGTCAAGTATGGCCTTAAGTGAACTGATGGAGAATTTTATTGACGCGCCTTGCAGTACGCCGTTTAGCATGGCGGAAGTGTGTTCTGATAACTACAAAAAGCATTGTTTCCGCTCGCATGCCGACGACATCTCCAACGCAAGGTTGACGCTTACAGAATCACAGGATCAGACAGCTTCCGGCAGACCATTGCGAAGGTGTGCGCCAAAGGTATTGGCGGAACCCAGTTTAATCCAAAAGTTACGCAATGAAAGCGCAGCAAAAAAAAAGAAAAAGGTCAAGAAAAATTAATCACTTCAGTTGATTTTTCCAGTCTATTTAGGGTAATTGGCGAAGACTTCCAATAAATACAAGTTACAAGATGCACTTGCAAAACATGCTTATTACTATAACAATACACGAGGGAGAGGCATAACACCAGTTGCTTCGTGCATTTTCATTTAAACCGCATATTGAAAATATATTGGAATTATAAAAGAACAGCAAAGTCGTATATTTTCACGCAGTTTTCGATAGGAGCATCGGTTTTGTATTCAATGAAACTCGTGTATATTAGTATTGTATGTACAAAACCATTCAAAGTGCTAATCGGCGTTAGACCACTTCGAACTTGCCGAGGCAGCATTTTAAATGGTCTGCTGTTTGCGCAGAAACATTGGGCATCTCCTTGGTTGTTTCCTTTATTTCAGTTATGATGTCCTGGATTTTTGATAGAATTTGCTGCGACTCGGCTGAATTTAACTTTTCGTTCACGGCCAATTCATTCAGCAATTCGTCATGTGCAGCGCCGTCATTCACTCGCACTTCGGGGCCATCACTGGGCGGTGGTCCGTAATGTAATGCGGTGTTTTGTGTGAGTGCCGCATTTAAGTGATCTTTAAGCCGAACGTTGTGTGGCAACTCGGTGCTTAGACTGCGTACCAAATTGTTGAGCATCGTGATTTTATCGCGCATCTGTTCGCGCTCCACTTGGAGGAGCTGCATTTGGGCGGCTTTCTCGTATTCGCGCTGCTTCAAAATGCGTCGTTGTGTTTGGTACAGCGTTATATATTCACCTATAGTTTCTGTTTCGCTTTGCAGCTGCAGAACCAGGTGTTCGAGACGCTGTTTCTCTTCGGTCAGATCAGCCACCTGCGACATTAGTTGTGTGAAACGGTGCTGCAGCTTTTCCACTGCCTCCGATGTCGGGATATGTGCCGTTGAGGCCTCCGATATTTTCTGGCAATGATGGTGTGCATGTTCGGTACCGACGTTCTCTACAATAGCCTCATGTGCTTGGTCGCAGCCATTGTGGTGTTCGTGGGGCATTTGCTCATGATCATAACCGCAATCATGAGTCTCGTGATCCTCACTGTGATCGTGGTGATGTGCGTTTGCGGGCGCGCCATCTTCAACTTCTGTGGCGTGCTCTCTTCCCGCCTAAAAAGATAACAGTTACGAAATCGTAAAACTTTCTCAACCTGCAGAAACGCACCTCGTAATGTTGTAGTCGATCCACTTGCTGCTGCAAGACCAACACATTGTGTGTGAGTTCCATGTTTTCACGTGACAAACGAATCATCTCCGCATCCTTGAATTTGAAGCGATCGTCACTACTTTGCAGGCGATCCTCCATTTCTGCGTAGTTTACGCGCATTTCACGGTTGGCATACTCTTCAGCGTCTAGCTTATTCATCAAATCGGCTTTGTCATTGGTCAATTGTACGAACCGCAGTTCCAGCTCATCCAACTGTTTTTTTAGTTCGATGTTTTGCGTAAGTGCACGCGACGCTGCAACTTTATCCGACTCCATGGTCGCTAGTAATTTAGTCTGATCCGGCTGCTCAGCAGCGACATTGCTTAAGTGCTCTTCTAATTTGTCGTACTGTTGCTGCTTCCCTTCCAATTCAGCGTCTAGTTTCACGAGGCGATCTTCTTGCGATTTAATCTTCAACTGAAATTCGTGTCGCTCAAACTCGAAATCATTTATTTTTTCCTTTAGTTCTTTTATTTCCTTAACGTACTGTTGAATGTTCTCTTCGCTTTCCTGGTGGATATAATTAATGATATAAGTACATAATTACGTATTCAGTTCATTTTGCTGTTAGCTTGAGTGATCCAACCTGTTTTTTATCTGCGTTGAACTGATCCTGGCGACTGAGATTCTTTTGAATCTCTCGTTCAAGGCCGCTGATGTGGTCAACGAGCTGTCGCTCCCGCTCCTGCTGCTTTGCACATTCGTCCATTAGCTCAGAGTTCTTCTCATTCAGATTGGCTACTTCGGCGTTTAAGTGCTGCACATAACTTTGATACTGGCTATTGGACTGGCCCTTGTCCTGTGATAGTTGCTGAACCATAGCCTGCCGAGAAAGCATGTTTATTCAGTTCTGTTCAATTTATAACAAATTTTGTAATCGTTATGCTTCTCACCTGCAGATCTCTGATTTGCTGTTCGTACATGAATTGTGTTTGCGTCAGCGTTTCTACACGGTTGTCCTTGGTGACGTTTGCCTCGTCCGACAGTTGCCGTACACGCAGTTGCGCCATTTCCAATTCGTTGCACTTATCTTTTAATTGCTGCTCCACTTTGACGGCCCGTTCCTGCATTACAGTTAATAATCGTTTCAGTTCATCCAAATGCGACGCTTGATCCTCGTCCTTGGCATTCGCTTGTGCTAACTTATGTTGCAGCTCTGCATTGGAATTGCGCAACTGATCTGTGGTTTGTTGTTGCGATAAGAAACGCTGCTGCAGATCATCCAACCGCTGTGAGTGGGACGCGTATTGCAAGCGCAACTCTTCCAACTCCAGGTCCTTTTCACGACACATGCACCGGTATTTATTAAGTTCTGAGGTGAGTGACGCCTTTTCCGTAATCAGAACTTGTATTGCATTAACGCTTGCCACCGGTTCATGCCGGCATTCATAGGTAGCTGATGAAGCTTCATTTTCTTTTGGTTCTGAAATACTTGGCGATGACACTAAGGTAGCATCAGTTGTTCCAGACGGCACCACCGCCCCAAGCACAATTTCTGACTGTGCCGAGACGGTTGGAGCGTCGCAGTTATTTGAGGCAAGTTCGCTGTCCGACGTTTCCGATACATTGCTAGACACACTACTTCCTCCTGTTGATATTCCATGTTGATGTATTTCCTGCGGCAACGCACTTGGGTCCGCTCCTCGTTTTTGGTATTCTTTCAGCTGAAAATGTGAAAACATTTAATTAATTTCGACCACTTGAATCAATAGTTGCCGTTTACACCACCTGCCCCAATCCCCGCCACGAAAACAGCAGCGGGTGGGAATTCGTGACGTGTCATTTACATCTTTACCTTCTTCCGAGCAGCCGCAATTTTTTTTGCCTTACTTTGCTTTGTCTCCTCGGGCATTGCTGGGTTTTTTTATAACCAGATATATTTTCCGATTTCCAAACTAAAATTTATTTCTTTTCAAGCGAAAGCGAAGTTCGATAAAGGAATAAAATTCTACTTGGCACTTTGACATACACAGTTTCCTTCTCACTGGGTTGTATTTGGCCGGACGACATGCGTCGTTGCCAGATTCTGTTTTAACAGTCGGATGCCATTTTAGTGCGAATTGACAAGTGAAGCAGAAATAAAAATGTTCAACACGGAGGAGTTTAACCTTCTGCCTGTCCCTTGGGGTCTATTTGACCCAGGCGGAATTAAAAAAACGGTTGAGCGGATTTGTGCGCTCGTTTACTTGTGTTATTTAGTGTTAATCACGCTTACAACCCAGTAACAAATCGAGAAAAACACTTTTCGGGGCTTTCCTCTTTTCTTTTGTGATTTATGTGTAACATTTCTTCATGTTCCGTCATTAAGTTATATTACGGTTTGGTTGGGGTCATCCTGACTCCAAAGGACAGCGAACGTAATTTTAAGCAATGGACAGGCAGAAGGTTAAAGAAATGCTACGACAGTATCCAATTTTATTTAATGTTTCTCAGACGCGTGTAACGGTAAAGAGCGGCGCAAGCACTATAAAAATGACTTGCAAGCCATCGCTGTGCTTTCAAATACTGTCGCTCTTCTTCACTTTCACTACAAAACAAGCACTGCCGTGAAGAAAGCTTTTGATATTCATACGAATACTGCACGAAACGACAATAGAACTTCAAGCACCTTGAAGTATAGAACAACCAGAGTCTATACTAGTCTTGAAACTTCGCTCAATCGGCCAATCTGTCAAAAAATTTTGAACATATGGTTATCTTTGCGTATTTAGATAATAAAAGTGAGAGAGCAGCCAAAGCAGCTGTTCGCTATTTGCCCGCTGAAATGAATTTGTCGTACAACTGATTTCCACTAAAAAGGACTAGTAAATAAGATTTTCTGCTCATCAATCAATTTAAAATTGTTAACTATTTCATTCGCATGCAATGCGACCTCTTGCATTTTAGTTGTTTTCTGGTAGTTTTGCAAAATTCGTTGGTAATTTTTCATACAAATTTAATTTTGCTCTCTCTGTAAAAAAGTGGTGAATAAGTACACAGCTGTTTTTGTAGATACATTTCCGCGCCAAAAATTTATCTATCAAACGTGGCAGCTCGCGGACTTATGAAAATGCAAAATAATGAACATTGGTTTTTCATTTAGATATGACCCGGAAGAAAGTTTTTACTATTGAGAAAGTTCCACAGCAAGTTCTTAGCAATTTGCAATCAACAAATATTGTTCATTTTTGTTTATGTAGCTACAGTCTTGCATTACATACGAGCAAATTTTCATATAAATTTCCTTGCGATGATGCTGCTGAAATGCGAGGTGAAAAACAATCAGCTGTTAATTGTTCGCGAATTTGCCAGCATCACCGCCTTTGCCAAACAATATTATTTTATATGAAAAACTACCCCGGAACAAGGATTTATGTGCTTTTTCGATTCTAACTGAATATTTAAATGCTTTGCCATCATAAAATCATATTCGCAGTTGCTTTTGTTGATACTTTTCTGGCATTATTCTGCCGTCACTTTCTATGTAATTGTTGTGCGGCCAATAAGAAAAAATCGTGGTGAACCTATATCAGCTGTTTCATTGTTATGAAAATTTCCGCGATTGGAAGTTGGACCACAGATTTAACTTTCATGCTGAAATCTATTCGGAAGAATATTACATGTTATTTTGCACACCTACAGGAAAATACAAGAAGGTTTGCATCATTAAAGTTTGTTCGTTGCCTTTGATATTGCTGCATTTTGGCATTCTTCCGACGGTCTTTCTCATACATATTTTGTGCTGCCAATAAGCAAAAGCCATGGTGAGTAAATATCTGCTTATTTGTTTATTCGTCGTCAACGTCCTCGTTGCTCGGGGTTAATTTAAAAATAATTATGTGCAATGCCGCAATTGTAAATATCGTTATTTACTACAAAATAACAAATACATCTTATGCTTTATGTTAGGTGTCAGTAAATTTATTACTTATTTTAATATTAAAAACATATATTTATAATATACATTTAAAATTTTGCATTTTCCGCACCACCATAGAGGTATGCAAAAAGGCGCGTTACCGAATTTTTTTTTTTGGGTGCTCGGTTCCCCTGGAGGCATATATCACCCATTACAATTTAAAATTAAATAAAATTCAAATAAATAAATAAATAAATAAATATGAATTCAATGCATAACAATAATATAATGCAAAATAAAAACACACATGTGCAAAAGTAAAAATTAAAAGTAGACAATTCAGTTGTTAAAAAAGGCAAAATAGACGCCATAACCGCAATACATGCATATTAATAAAGCATATACTATATGCACATATAGTATATATAAAATATAAATATATATTGGTATAACAAATAAAAAGTGAAAAAATCTTAAGCTAACATGCATTCTATTTACATTTTTATATACAACATATATACATATCTACCCTGAGCTTTTTTTCGAAACATTTTCGCGAAGTCTGAATTTGGATCAATCTCAACTACAACTTTTCTAACTGCACTGAAAACTTATTTATTAAATTTTTTTCGATTAATATTTACCATGTCGAGCAGTAGATCTAATTGTTATACCGCCCCTAAATAAAACAATTCAATTCAAACTATAAATGTGAAACACACAAAATTTTATGTTTGGACTTTGGAATTGATAGTTTTTTATTGAAAAACTTTAAAACGAAATATATTCTTACTCGCACAAATAAACAAAGGAGTTTGTCCGTGTCACAATTACTGCAACAAATATAAGGGTCAATTACTTTGAGGGCATCAAATATGAACATACCTACACCTACTCTATGTGCTTCAGAATTGAAATGTTCGCAAAACATTTCTTCTAATTTTTCTATGTAAGAAATAAACTCTACTGGTGGCTTCACTAAATTGCACTTTTGAAATTGTCTTTCTAGGGTGAAAATGAAGCGCTCAGATACTTCATCTTCCCCAAAATATGGGAGTGGTTCTGAGCATGTGTGCATTCTATAATTTTTTAAGTACAAATAGCCACAAAAATATGCCATTGCATTGCTTTTCAAAAAATTGTGTTCGTCAATGTTTACCTCAACCTGAACATCCTGGAGAAATGAATGTTCAGGCCGTGGCAAACTTTGAAAATCCTGCCAAGACTGGTCTTGAATCAAGACATCATTGCACACACGATTGAGTATTTCCGTAGAATGCTCAGAAGACAGGTCAGGAAGAGCAGAAGATAAGGCTGGAACAAAATCGGGAGCCTCAGTCATTGGCTCACAGTTTCCTCCTATTACTACATTTACATAACTCAGCCCCCATGATTTCTGAAAGAGACTGCTAAACATGGAGGCCGTGGTGGTTGATGCATTACCACCTCCTCTTCTCATCTTACCAAAAAAATGTTCCACCCCATCCTGACATAATCTTCTACTCTTAACACTATCAAATCCCTCGTGTGACAAAAATTGCCACAATCCTTGCAAGCTGTTAATATTTAAAATCCAGCCTTTTAAGAAAGAAAAACTACCTACAATACTACTTCCGAATTCATCTTCAATTTTAATTAATTTCAGAATCCTTCGGGCTTCGGTTAAAAATTCTACCTGTTTTATTGACCCTTTATATGCTAGTTGTAGGGGGAGTATTCCACTAGTACTACTGCTGTTAAACAAGTCGAACAAATTATTAAAAAAGTCTAAAAACTCCGCGGTATTTAAAAATGAACTTCTATCTTTAACAACTCCACAGCTATACATGGCATACATAGCTGACGCGACAGAGTTGCTAAAAATTTGAGACGCTAATTTTACGCTCATTTTCTGAAAGACTGAAGGTCTAATATGTGCATCTGTTAACTTATGTGCACATTTAATATTTAGTTGGGAATCGACATTATAAAAATGGACAATGTCGTCCCACTTAACGCGATTATTTTTAAAGAAAATTTTATTTTTACAATTTTCAATGCAGTTTCTTGTGCTTTTTAAAAGATGGGGAGAATCAAAGAAAAAAAATACCTTCTGGCCATTAACCTCGAAGTAAGGGTGGTCTTCACTAATGGTTAGAATTTTTGCTAAATTTTGAAAATTTCTACCCTGATCGCAAACAAAATGGCAAACAGTTAATCCTATGCTTTGCAGTTGGTTAATGGCCTCAAATATATATTTTTTGGCGACATCTCCTTTGCAAGTACCATGGACGAAAAAGTAAGCAAACGGTTGGGTCCATGGTTCCCCACCTATTCCTTGCACTAATATTGTTAAAACACTAGTAGCTAGCCTGTGTGTGCGATTTTCATCGCCAAAATCTTCCAAACCTATTATTTTGTCCGATTTACGGTCATATTGAAGATGTCGCTTCAGTGACATTTCATCACAAGCTAAAGAGACAAATTTTTGCTCACGCGTGAAACCTCGACTACGGAACTCTAACGCTTTAATACTGCTGTTCGAGCAACCTGGGGAACGAGGCCAGTTAGAAACAAACTCATAGAGAGTTTTTTCCTCTGGCAAATTCAAGGACTCTTTCAAATGCCTATAGCACATGGGAGATAAAAAAAAAATTCCTAATGCAAGAGTCTTAAAAGAATCTACATACCTTCGGCCTTTTGGATTGCGGCAGCTATTTTTAAGACTATTTTTTACTAATGTCCCTAAATATTGCGGCAGTTTCAAACAAATTTCTCCTATCTTTCCTACCTCTTCCTCATACTGCCGACATCTTAGCTCCTCTTTGCAAGCTTTTAACTGCGCTGTCGCCTCATTAAGTTTTTTTTTTAAATCCCTAATCTCACTATCCCTTTCGCATAATTTATTTTTTAAAACCCTAATCTCCTCAGCTTGCTTTCGTTTTCTCGATGTCCCTGCGCTTAGACTCTTGGCTGTTTGGACTACTCTATCAACTCCTAATTTCTGCTTCTTCGCTACAGGGCTACAATCGACAAAAGGTAAAGGAGTAGCTGAAGTTGATGCAACTTCAGACGAAAACATAGGCAAAAGAGGCTTCCGGGAAGCTACTCTTGGAGTTGAAGTAATTGGAATAAAATCTTCAACTCCTAGTTCAATAATTGGATTTTGTTCACTCAGCGTAGATGAACAAGAAAAATTATTATTTAAATTTAAATCTGGGACCGCCCAACCTAAAAGCTTTTTCTTCCCACGCATCTCTGCTGAAAAATGCCGATCGCAGACAAACGATCCTTCCACACCTAAGATGCGGATCCATTCCTTGTGCCTACGAAATAATATTATTCTTTAGTACACTAATAATACTACATACTACATACTACTATATGCATATTACATAACCCTCAACCAAATTATTTACAAATTATTAATACCCAGGACCACACAAAACATTGCATTTTATATGAAGCAACAATTTTTGTAATTATAAAAAAATTTAACTTTAAATTTCGCAAATACTACCATTTGGACCGCTGAAATGCGTAACGGTCGAGCTCTGTCGCTGTTCAGCAGTGGTGGTCTGAGGATGAATTGCCGATTGCACATATGCAATTGTAAAAAAACAGTTTATGTTTAATTTTTATTAAAACATAAACGCACTTGAAATTAAGTGCGCTGGTCTTACACTATACACTTATAATTAAATGCACTTTCTTTAAACTCACCTGTCTAAATCCGATTCCTTATTGGGGAAGTTGTATAAGCTTCCAGGAAGAGGACATCCGAGGACACAACGTCGTAGAGGCATTTCTATAAAATAAATATAATTTTTGTAAGAAAATTCATTTGCAAATCGACGAATATACTTACTTTCGCTTAAATCGTGGTCAAATATTATTAAAGCACTTGAGTTTAAATATTTATTAAATTTTTTGACTTTTCGCTGTTTTCGCAATCAAACGAGCGAAATAATAACGATAGAACGTTGAAAATTACTTTTACCACGAAATTTGGCGGGAGAAATGTCGCTCCGAAAAACAAAATCGTATGTTGTCTTGACTTTTCGACAACATACGACAAAATCTTTCTCAGACAACGTTATCTGCGAAGTATCTTCCGTGGTGGGAAGCATGTTGCCGGTGACAGTCCTGATGTGACAAGCAAAAGTCTTGATGTGACAGTTCGATATGAGTGCTGCCAATTCATTTTACAGGAGTTTCAAGACTAGTATAGACTCTGGAACAACACTGAAGTAGAACAACATTGGAGTAGAACAACACTGAAGTAGAATAACACTGAAGTAGAACAATACTGAAAACTAGGAAAACTAGAGGGGTCGATCATAGATTTTAACCCTCTAAGAGCAACTTCAGACCAGCTGTGGAGCAATTTGTCGAATTTCCCAGCTTTTTTGTGAACTTTGACCTCGATGCGACGCCATTTAGCCCCACCCTAGCCCCAAAATTTTTTGGCTCATACACTTTTTCGTGCGGAGCATCGAGAACCCATTATTAAGAATCTCCATACAACACTAATTCCACTCTAATGTACATATTTGGTTTTTTGGAGTCTAACTGTCAAAATCAAACTGTTTTCCAGTTGTATTGTTCTTGAGTTTCGACTTTCTAATTTTTTAATTATAAACAACTCAACTATAAACAAAATGTTGAAAGTAAAAAAAAAATCATAAAAATAAACAAATCAAATCAGCTGAATCAATCCGGCGCTTTCAATTCACCTTGGAGCTCGTCTTGGACTTATGTTATCACTTGCCTTTAAAGCACTGGTCGGCAAAGCTTACTCGTACGAGCAGTACGCTCAGCACACGCATTCTTACGCTCTTTCAATCAGTCGTTGTGCAGACAGCAACGATGCAACACGTGTATTGGCTGCGTTGATTTTTGTGTTGTGTACGCTGCAAGAAATTTTATGTATGAACAAAAATAGATGCTTTTGTTGTTGTAGTTTTTGTGTGTATGCTTTTTTGTGTTGGCGATTGGTTTCTTATTCGCTTTTCGGTTTAATTTTATACAGTGTAGAAAAATTACTCTGCGCTCACTAACACCATCTCATTGTCAATATTGCCGACCCCTGGTTTAGATTGTCAAAATCAGCCAATCAGAACAAAGCTTGCTTTTTTCATTTTTAAGCTGTCAAAGTTTTATACAGGCATTTTGACAATCTAGACCACTGGTCGGCAAAGCTTACTCATACGAGCAGTACGCTCAGCACACGCATTCTTACGCTCTTTCAATCAGTCGTTGTTCAGACAGCAACGAAGCAACACGTGTAGTGGCTGCGTTGATTTTTGTCTTGTGTACGCTGCAAGAAATTTTATGTATGAAAAAAAATAGATGCTTTTGTTGTTGTAGTTTTTGTGTGTATGCTTTTTTGTGTTGGCGATTGGTTTCTTATTCGCTTTGCGGTTTAATTTTATACAGTGTAGAAAAATTACTCTGCGCTCACTAACACCATCTCATTGACAATTTTGCCGACCCCTGCTTTAAAGTCAACCTTTGGGGCACCTCAGTATCAGCATTGCCGTTTTGAAATTTTTTTCAGCCAAAAAAAAAATGTTTCACAAATACGAGTACCCATAGTGAAATCAATAAAGTGTACCAGGTAGATGACGTACACTTATTTCTCTGAGTAGCAATTGCCAATGTGTAAATTTATTTGTGTCAGTTCGGTTAACCTTTATTATATTATTAATTTTTGTTGTTAAATTTAAAATTTACTTTCAGTACTTCAGAAATATATATTTTCGTAATGTATTTTATGTTAGAAAAACATAGAAACTGCATTGCCGTGCGTTTTTTTGCAGAGACAGCACGTTTTTCCTGGCAGGTAGTTGCGTTTTTAGTGTCGGTTTTGGTCCAGAACGTATTTTCAAACATCAATTTATTTTGAAATTTTTTCATACAGCACAGACGGGTTATGAACTCTGACATTTGTCAGCAAAATGACATTAACTGCCAGAAAATAAGTGTACGATGAAGAGAGAGTTCCTCCTATCTGGCACACTTTATTAATTTCACTATGCGAGTACCTACAACAATTTTAAATTTATTTCTTCGATTTTTAGGCTTCAGGAGAGAGATGAGTGTGAAAGTAATTGAAAAAGTGAACCATTGCATACTCCAATTGCCTAAATTGGGCATGATAATTTATACAAATATTATATGTAAACAAGCGATAATGAAATTGAAATTGATATGTGAAAATAGAGCGTACTGGATAAGATTTATTGCTTTATAACTTATTTAAAGAATCTGTTGACGATGGTTTTAACTAGAACAAATTCGTGACCTACTTATATTGTGAAAGCATACATACATACTAAAGTCCTGCATGAATATATTCATTTTGGCGGCTACACTACTGTACATACTGTACGGGTACTTGGTATTTGAAGAATGTGTACAACGAAACGAATAGAAACGAGAACCAGCGAGCGTCGCTTCTCGTTTCTATTCATATTCGGTGAATAGCGAACACTGCAGTGCTCGTATTCGGCGAGAAGCGAATACTGCAGTGCTCGTATTCGGTAATCGAGAACTTTGCGAAGTATTCGAAGATCAACAGTTTCATCGAATATTTTTATGCGCAGTATGTCACTTT
Source organism: Melieria crassipennis (assembly GCA_963668005.1). Lineage (NCBI taxonomy): Eukaryota > Metazoa > Arthropoda > Insecta > Diptera > Ulidiidae > Melieria > Melieria crassipennis. Next base: position 28,609,820 of record OY764963.1, on the reverse strand, counting down.
TCCATGTGTATACTTGTGGTGCGGTTGAAGTGGCTTATTAGTTAATACGGAAAATGGAAATTATTGAAGAAAGTAGCATAACAAATAAATAAATATTTATATATAACATAATTATTTCTAAATAATCTTATGAATAATAAAACGAGTATATTCGAATATATTCGAAGCAATGTGTACTATTATTCGAATGCTTTTGTCCTCGTTTTCCCGCTTCGAGCGAATATGAATAAATAGTGTACGTCTACTCGTTTATGTTCGGAGCTTACTCGTACTCGAAGAGAGCTGTACTCGTATTCATTCGGATCGGTCCGCAGAGATGAAGTGAAGTATTCTATTCAAAATCATTTGAATGTTTTCGAATAGCAAAAATGCATACTCGTGCAGGACTCTAATACATACCAAAAACAAAATCCTTCGTCCATCGCTATTTGTGTGCGCAGGCCATACGCAAAGAGTCATTCTCTTTCAGTCATATAACACCGTGCGACAGCATTTTTCGATGGTAAACATAAGAGGCAAAGCAAAAGAAAACATTTCAATTGGAATGATTTTGTATCTTTTTATTATTTAATGTACTGATACTCAAATAAATTAGAATTTTTAACCATCATTAGAATTGCAGCTTCCGCCTTTTTGTAAATAACTTTCGAACCAATAAAGTTAGAGTAATGCAATTTTGACACGTGATCAAGGAGATTTTGAGTTTTAACATATTTACTTTTCAAGAAAATTCTATATAAATTTTCAAGGATTTAAAGGATTAAAATTTTCAAAGGACCTTTTTCATATCCTTTTTTTTACAAATAGATAAAAAATCGATTTTATATATTTTAAATTCATATTATAAATATTTTATTTAAATTCTTGAGCCTTTCCTCTTTCATTTGATATACATATCGCCATATTCTAACGAGGTTAAGTATTTTTTATATTTTTTTTATTTTGTATCCCTTTCAAAATTTTGAAGTCCTTTTAAAAGGACAAAGGATGTAGAAATGAAAAATTGAGTACGCAGTATTACTATGTTTGGTCTCTAGTTTCACGCACATATGGATTTTTCCCAGTGTGAAAATTTGTTTTTATTTTTGTCGCACGGTGTAATGAACAAATAAAGCATGATTTTTTACGGTACATGCCTCCTGAATTAATTGCCAATGAAAAAGACCAGAGTTCTCAACTTGGAATTCATATTATATTCATAATGTCGATGATTGCGAGAAATCAGCCCAAGTTCTTCCTAGAACTGTTGTGTTATAAATAGTTTATATGATATGAACCCTGAATCCTGTTATTATAATAATACAGTTTTTATTTCGATTTTTAAATTTAGTTATATTTATATGTTTATATTTTTGCCAAAAGAAACTCGTACAAATTCTACTTTTATACCAAACACACTAATTCAGTACTAATTGAAATCATAATGGACAATTCTTAGTAGTTCTTCTTTTGAAATATTTGTAAGGTTTGTTTTGTTTTATAATTTTAATAGACAACCATCTATGCATATCTAATATAAGTTTACATACAACAATAATACATATACAAAACATATTTATAAATATATCTACAGTTGTGTATTGTTAAGTGTATAGGAAAATGTCTTCACGAACAGCACGTCGGTTAGACCTTTGTTCTTAACGATCAAGAACAAAATTCTAGAATTTCAACTAATGGATCAAACGTACATTGATTCCGAAGTTTTGTGACAGTTTTTGTTCATATTTTCCCACTGAGTGTAAAGTATTGGACATTTAAACCAAAGAATTTTGTTGCATTGACTTTCATTCGACACGAAATATTATTAAATTCAACAACAATTTCATATGGTTGATTAGTTACAAAATTAGTTTACAAAATTAGTTACAAAATTAGCTAAAATTTGTTTTTGACGTTGAACCGCAGGAACGATGTTAAGTTTATAATCAGGAAAGTGAGTCGGCGGCTAGTTATAACTGGCGACAACTGATTTGTATTCAGCTTTCGTTCGGAAAATTGCATTCCCATATTGGATAAAAGTATTTTAACGTTTAGTTTTTCATATTTGCGATACCACACTTTCCGTTGTACCTGCGGTCTACTTTAGTCTTGATACTCAGTGAGATTATGTTAAGAGGCTATTAACTTAATAACGAAGAATATAGCATCCTTATTCTCCTCTGTTGGCGCTGCTTGAATTTGAATTGACCTTTTTATTAGCCCAGCGTCGGTTAAAATATTGACTTTCAAAAAAACCCAAATAGTATAAATATCGTAGAGTGCTGTAGTGTTTCTCGTGGAGTTTGTAGTGCGTCAGTTAGATCACTAATGGAGGCTATTATAGTAAGTCTCGCCAAAATACTGTTTGCCTGAATCCAATGGAGTATTAAAAAATGTGTGGGTTCAGTAAATATACAGGCACTTATTAAAAATATTTAAATAAATACTTAAGCGAAAGGTGAAAAATTGTATATTTAATGTAAGTACTTAGCCCTGCGTATATACATGCGTATTTTATATATCAGCAATATAATCTCTGTGGAAAATGCCGTTACATATTCATGCGATATGTTATATGTATGTATGTACAAATTCGTTTGCATTAATTTTGTACATCGCCGCTTATAATTGTGGATTTTACTAACTTAACAAAAGTATAGCTTTCAATTCAATCTGAGTATTTGATATTGTGTAGGTTTCGTAATTGTTTTGTAGATTATTATGCTTGAGGCATTAAGCCGTCACAAAATTTTAAATATATCCAAGAATTTATATAAGTAAACATTTTATAAACTAAAAAAACTGGTGTTGTTTTCTTAATTATTTTTGCGGTGCTATACGATTTGGCTTAAATGGTGTCTACTCTAGCGTATATAAGTACATACATACGAGTTGATTTAGCTATCTTTTTATACAATATTACAAAGAATTGTATGAAAGCCGAATCTGGGCATTTCTCTTTTTTACCGGGAAGGTAACATACGACTATCATTCGATTTCTTGTCAATAAATTAGCGACTACAAACTAGTAAATTTCTAAAATTTGTTTCTAGGAGGGTTGAATTGAACATAATTGTCTAAGCAATACTAACAATATCCGATTCTTTAACGCTAACTCGAGAAGTTGTAACTGCGCACCGCACGTCCCGGCGTCACCAGTTCGACTTTAATATTCGCTGTTGCCGTTACTTTTGTTGTATTCGTGTCCGAATGGTGCGTCTCAACTGTGACTTCCGGTTGAACAACAATACTTTGCAGCTCCGGAAAGTTGTTCGAACCGCCATTAATGTTGGCGCTAGTGGACGGATGTTGCTGCTGGTGCTGCTGCTGTTGTGGAATATGTGACGCATGCTGCTGATGAAATTGCGGTGGCATTGACGATGTAGGCATTGTATATGGTGGTTGTTGTTGTTGGGGTTGATGATGTCGATGCACATGATAGTTGTTCATGTTGATGTTGTTCATCTGATGGCTTCCATTGGCGACGTACGGCGGGTTGATGTGCGGCGTGCCGTTGGCATTAGCAGTGGTACCATTGATCCAGTCGTTGTTCATTTGTATCGAAGACGACGACGACTTCCAAGACGGTGGCTCCTCAGTGATTGTTGTCAGCGATGGATCATTGATGTTAATGTCTTTGTGGTGGTAGTGCGGTTTGTTGCAAGAACGTGATGAGCGTGTTCCGTGCACAATCACTGTCTTATTCGCTCGTTTGTTTCGCGCCAAAACAGGGGATGGTGTTGAAATACGATCCGGGTACTCAAGTGGCACCAGCTCTGCGTCGGGTCCAATCATGCTCAATACGATGGGGTAGACTATGAGGCTATTGCAAGCACTGACACATAGCACTACCAGCAGCAGCCAGAAGAAGTGGCGAATCACAAATTCAAACGGAGAGGTTGACAGCATGAAAACAGCCAGGACGGAAGTGAGTGTGCCGTGTATTAGCGGTCCCAAGGATACTTGCATTGCGAGATGAATGCGGCGTTCCCGATTGCCCACAGCTGTGATGAAACTCTTAAATAAGACAAAATTACAATAGGTCAGTGCGTTTACTTCCGACAACCTGTACTTTATGTAATTTACCAGCGAGATGTGAACGGTGAAGCACACTATCATACCCACACTTAGTATCAGTATAACTGCCGGAATTGCAGACAGCTTTATTCCCAATAGCGTCATGGCGCCGAATATTTGTATCAGAGATGCAACGACACCGAAAACAACCAGCACAGCAGCCCAAATCGACAATAGCAAAATTGATGACAATATAAATGCAGCAGTTAAAGACAAACAAAGTATCAGCCCCAGTGAAGAACGTAGTGTCATATATTGTTCCCAAAATATAAATGGAATTCCTGCGAAATAACAGAATAGAACAGAGTTTGGCGGTACAGAACTGTCCATAATTAATAGTTATTATTGCAACACATACCTGATGGATAATTCGGCAACCCGCGAGCTTCGAACTTTATACTTAAATCGCGAATATGGCCTATTAATGTTTTTATTTCAGACGTATCAGTCAGCCCGTGCAAATAAAACGGCAATTGAGCGTATACTAAAGGCAAACTCTTGGGAATCTTGAGATCATATTCAGTGGCCACATGATAATACTGACGAGGTTCTGGATGCAGCTTACCCTGATGCAAGATAAAACCAATGTTAGTGCCTCCATATACATTCATTCATATGCATCTATAAGTAAGTATAGACTTACCTGGGAAGCTCCGTACGCGAATACATCGTTGGTGGCCCAGGCAGATAGATAGTTGTAAAAGGCCTTTGGATTTATAATTCCTTCGTTGTCGACCAGACGACTTTGCATCACAAGACTTTTGTCCACGGGATTGTCGACGTAGCCTGTTTGCACGAGTAGCTTGTATGCTAATATAGCGTCACTGCTCGCATTGCCATGCCAACCTTCTTGAGTCAGCCGACCGTCGCTGAACTCCCGGTCGAAAATCCGTTGTAGATTGCACAGCCAGTCACGGAAAAGCGACAGCCAAAAATCGGGCAGACCACCATTGTCATTCTTAATAACATGTGGAACGCGAACGAAGGCCTCGTGATAGTCATGCAGCAATCGCTGATTGGTGGGATATTCGAAATTGCCTTGTGTTACAGCGTACATGCTGTAAAAGCCAAACATAGACGCCTGGGCGTTAAGGAACTTGTACTCGTTAGTGTTTTTTGGCACCAAATCTATCAAATCAAGGCCATCCTGCAGACGCGTTACCGCATAGAGGCTAAAGATGAGAGTGCCCACAAACGAGATGACCGTAAAAAATTTCACCCAACTCTTCATGAGGAATGGTGTGTAGTACTTAAAGGCGAAATTCGATAGTGAAAAATTCGGTATACGTTTTTCTGGGCACGAGAGTAACGCTTCCTCTTGATGTTTCATCTGTGGTGACTGAGCTGGCGCTGCCGAAGACCGATTATTGCAGTTTTTTACGGCGTATGCATTCCGACGACTGTTGTTGTAGATAGCATTGTTAACTGGAACTACAAGCGGCTTTTCTTTCCAGATAGGAAAGCAGCAGCAGAAAATATCTGCACGTCCAGCAGTTCGTCTTCTCAGATCCAAAGATATCATAGCAGGAAAGACTAACAGCGCCGCGGCAAGATTGAAGCACATAACAATGGCTGCCTGTAGACAAAACACCTTAAGTGCTGGAACTGGTATGAATACGGCCGCGAAGAAGGAGCCAGAAGTGACACAAGCACTGAAAAGGATGCTCGGGCCCACTTTCTTCAAAATGTATTTCGTCTGTTCCTTGCGGTTACTCTCAGCATATGCTGCCGTCAACATGAATATGTGATCCACGCCCAAGCCAAGTGCCAGAAAGGGAACAACTTGTGTACTAGCTGCATTAAATACGATTCCTAACAGCGCACACAAGCCCAGACCAGCAGCAGTGGAAAATCCGATCAGCAGCACACCAGCAACGCCAACACTACTCTGGCCTTTCACAGGATCTTTCCACCGTATGAGCGTACAAAAAGCATACAACACAGTCGCAACAACCCCTATGACAATGCTCGTTAGGCTCGGATTTGAGTACTTTGCTAATATGTCATCCAAGGTTGCTGATGAGAACACATAAATGTCATAGCTATTCGCTATCCTGGAATTTTTCAGCAGCGTCTCGACCTCCTTTGAGAAATTACGTTGCCATGCATTGAGAACCTCGGCGGCTTTTTCTTGGGTCCAGCCAATGTGGTGCACCTTGTAGTTTTCGTTCCACAAGTCATACATTTCCTTCTCGGTCATGAGTTGCACAACTGTCTGCAGACCTTTGGCTTTTCGGAGGTGGCCGGTGCGGTTGCGTTGAACACCGCCTACAATCAATTCCTCTGGCCAGTGCATGTACTTGGTTGCATAACCATAACATCCGCCTGTCAATACAAAGCCGACGTCCGGCGGTTGCTGGTTCTGTTTATTGGGTGCCGTGTCGGGACATTGGGGATTCTTCGGATTCAGACAAGGCTTTTCCGTGTAGCCTGATGTGATCGCTGCACGCTTCATGTACTGCTCAACAATATCGAAATCGAATGATATCTTTTGATCGCTCATCTGTTTCTTCATTGACTGAACTAGACTGGAGGGATTCAGCGTACTCCACATTATCCGCTTGTCCATTCCTCTGCATTTAGAAGAATATGTTATTAGTAACCATATGCAGCACATAAGCAAATTTTACAATCAGATTTGTTCTACTTACGGTATTTGAACTGGAAATTCCGGCCCCAGCAGTTGGCTACCCTCCCAGAAACAGTCCAAAGGCGTAATTATCGAGCACGGTATCAAATGCTTAAAGATTTGCTCAATAAAGTAATGCCCCTCGAAGCTGGGTGTTGTTGGCGAGTTGCACATGTCGCGCAGACTCCATTCGGTGTCGAACATATGCACCTTCACCGCGGTGGCCTTCTTCAATACCTCCAAGTGCGCTAGCAGCGCTTGTGGATGAAGAACAGACGCATTGGGATCGTGGGAGGTCTGAATAATTAGTTGATGTGTTGACGACTCGTCTTCGCCGATGGTCTTCTGTGTATATGCCAATTCTGATTCTAATCGGCCGCCCTCTTGAATCCACAGCTGATGAACTTTTGAGTGAATTTGCGCACTCTTCAGTCCAACGCAGAACGTACTTAAAACTAATATAGCAACAAATAACATTTTTCCAGCATGCTTTTGTACTGAACTACCCAGAGACTCCAGGTGTGATTGAAATACTGATCGCAGGTAAATTGCAGTGCGATTTCCTCGGGCTTTACCCTGAAATATAGAATAATAATTGTTATCAAAACTGGCTTTCAAGTAACTGGAGAATCCAGTTGGGCTGTAATTTGTACGAGTAGTGCAGCACATGTATTTATTGTGTTTATCTTTACTTAGAATGTATTAAGATTAGTAGATTGCCGAGTTGGGTGTCAAGCCCCCCAAATATCTGTTTGTTTCAAACATTTTGAGTGGCATACATCAAAGTTGTGCCAAGAACCCCCACCCTCCCAGAATGAAACCTTGTGTGCGCCATTCATCCAGTCCATAATATTATTTTGTGCTAATTATTTCAACGTTCAATCTTAACTATAATGTGGTTGAAAATGATTTTTTTCTAAGAAAGGTTTCTTACGTTCATTTAAAACAAGGGAAGCCTATTATTTTCATACACAAACAAATTGCATGCACATAAATACGTGTGCAATTAGTTAAGGTAACGTGTGAGTATTTTTTTAAAATGCATATGTAAAACCCTATTAGGATGTGTATCCATTTTTTCATAACCATGAGGATTAACTTGGCATGGCAGACTTAATAAAAATATGTCGAGTGTAAAATATGAACTTGAAGGACGGAGTTCTAAAGTAATTTGCGGCAGCCTTATTTACCGGCAGAATCTCCGTTAATGTTAAATTAGTTTCGATATTCGTTTTCGTTGCTTCGACGTAGCAATGTGCCCCCCAAACGACCGGCTCCAGTAAATGTCTGAATTTTTAGACCTAACACGAAGAGCACAAGAGAGCACAAAAGATGCATCACTACCGACTTCAAGCTGCTGGTGGTCTACTTGTTTTCGGTACTTCTGTGCCGGATATGTAGCTGGAGATGTGTGTTCGTGTGTGTGTCCGTGACAGTTCCATCAACAGGTATGACTAAGAATAACGATAAAGCTGAAATGTTCTTTCCCGCTGGTTTTTGTGCTCACAATTGACAAAGGACTAGATCAATGTTCCGGCGAAAAGAGAGAGTCTGATTTGCGGGCGTGAGTTCTGTGCAGCGTCATAATATTGTTGTATTTTGAATTTTTTTCGCTGCGACGAAGCTCTCGTAGATTCTGGTTTCTGCTTTTGGTGTTGCGCTATGCATGTGCATTTGCCTTTGCACCCTACCCAAAGCCGAATAGACTTAACGCAATCCCAGGCACACGATAGCACAAGAGTATCACGTCTAAGTACATGACTATAATGCTTGGGTTCGATTCCAGAATCAGCCAGCGCCAATGAAGTAAACATTTTCTTTGGCGGTTGCCATTTCAGCCGGCGATGGCAAACGATTGGGCGATTGGCCCGAATCGGCTTAAAACTATATGTTCCTTTCAATTATGTACAAAGTTATATAAGGACTTATTATGTATACTCAAACATAGTTATATAACTAACATGATACCCCGTTGAGAAGACTAGGACCCAATCTAGCTTCCGAACTACGGGCGAACTGAAAGGATTGGCCAGACATAAATCAAAAATTAGTTGATGATTATATAAACTAGACTAACAAATTAAACTCAATGAGGCACAGATTTTATAACGGATTTGAATCTTGAAAATAAGTTAAAAAAATAATAAGAGAAATAACTAAAACTACATATATTTTTTCACTTTTGTGAATTGATTTTTTTCAAAATAGAATAAATATGGTTGGTACACTTAAGGCTCTTAAATGTGACTCTAAGATGTAGCCAAATTAAACTGCATAAAAACTGAACTTAAACTTGCCTTATTAGCAATTAGTTCAACCCTTTCGTAAAATTTCGGAAGCTTTTTTATACTTATATTTTGTGATATTTCGCCTAATTTATTAGGATCTACTAGACTAGAACTTAAATGTCCTTATCTGGGGCAATACAATACCTAGAGATTATATTTGGTGTTACGAAAGAAAACCTATATATATACAAGGTGCGTTCCAAAGTAAACAGAACTTTTACAATAGGGACGTTTCTGGTGGCGCCATCTATGTGTGAGGACATGCGTTGCAAAGGTACATCTTTCATTCACATCCTGTCATTTCATGACATTTGGTCTAGTAGAAGCCGAAATATCCCGCTCAATGTGACAGTATGTTTTTAACTTTGGTTCGAGCTCCGCACCGGCACCGGCACTCTGCACCGGCTCACAGAGCCGTAGTTACGACCGATTATTTGACCAAAAATCGCATTTTAACCATCAATCATTCACCGTATTCGCCTGATATGGCTCCCTGTGACTTCTACTTATTCGGTCAGTTGCATTTGCCGATGAAAGGAAAACGTTATAAGGACGTTGAAGACATCCAAAAGGCTTGTACCAACATTCAGGGGACAGTAGGGCATCCAGCTCTATTGACTCCTTGGAGCATCGTCGAAACGTGGCATGTGTGGTGTTATTTTACCGATACTTTTTCGGTAATTGCTCAGTGGAGATGAGCAGCTTGATGCCATCACTCCGGGTATTCCCCCGGGCAACCCGTTTGAACACTGGCGCCCATGCATTCCACGTCGAAACAATGTTCCAGCGCACTACGCACAACAGAGAAAGTTCGTTTCTGGCCCGTACAGCGCGGTTGTGGAATGGTCTCCCTGCGGATATTTTCCCCAGCACTTATGATCTCGATGGGTTCAAGGCAAGAGTCCACAACCACTTCACTCATAACCCTATCTCCTAACCTTTATATCCTTCCTGGGGAGTATTTTGAATAAATAAAAAGAATTATATTTACAAAAATAATCATCCGTTTTCTTTATTTTATAAAAGTCCTGTTTACTTTGGAACGCACCTTGTATGTTATTTAATGTTGCAATTTTTTTCACAAAATCAGTTACTGTGGAATTTGTTGAAATGGTGCTTTTTACTAAATTCATAGCAAACGTTAATTTTAATTTTTACGTACAACAGATATTCACAAGTGTTCTTAAAATCCGGAATGTTTTTCTAACAACTAGAAAAGCAGGCAACATAATTTGTCATTTGCTTATAAAGTCGCACGACTAAGACAATTGTTAGTTCGGTACTTGGTAGTCTTGTACGTGTTATTTGTTCAATCAGTTCTGAACTATATGTAAAAGAATTGAGCTCGGTGCTCGGTATTTATGCATACGAGGTCTGTTCAAAAAGTATCGCGAATTTTTTTTTTTCAGAAATTATTTATTTATTCATGAATATCTATATACAGTGGCGCGAATACCATTCGAATCCATATTTTGTACCAGCGATTTTTGTGTTTGGGGGGTTTAAAATCGAAGACGAGCCATAAGCATCCATCAAAACAGCTATCAAAAATTAACTGAACATTCAAAATGGCCGAACTTGTCGGCATAAGACGAGTAACCCGTCGAAATTCAAAATTCGCGATACTTTTTGAACAGACCTCGTATGTATGTTATTCATAATTTGAGTAAATTTGCTTCCGTGGTAGGGCAACTTGCATTCGGGGTTGACCGGACCTATTTACACACACGTATGAACGTTTGTTCCTCCTTGCGCTCTCTTTCTTTTCAGTTATTCCTATTTTTGATTTCTGATTTTTTGTGTGTATGGTGTTGGGTTTGGCTGTTGCTGTTACTGTTGCCGTTGCTGCTGTAGGTACCGATCGTGAAATCGTGCTGTGCGCGTAAAGACTTAATTTCGTTGTAACTTCCCGAAATCTCCCGGTGGATTTTCACTCTTGGAAACATTTGTCGTCTTTCTTCCTTCTTTCTTTTATGTTTACTGTGCCGTTGTTGTGTTGTTGCGGCGGTGACTGCAGCCAACATTAGTAAAAACGTCAGCGGCCGACGGCCGTTGAGATGACTCTTTGTTATTAAGACATTAAGGCTTCTCGTTGCCTCCCGTTGCTGTTAATACGAACACTGTGTTGTTGTTGCCGCTCGTTTGGTACACTGTCGTTCGCGGCAGCCAGCGGGAGTGTGTGCGTGCATACCTGCCACTTAGGTGCTTGTGCGGTGAAGTTTGCTCGCGTCTTTCTGGTGGTACGTTTCTGTGAACTTAGTGTGCCGTACGGATCCATTGATGTTATAGGCAGTGCGGCAGTTGTTTTCGTGGATATTTTTATTGCCGGAGATGCACTTCACATCTTTGCATTACTCACTTTTGATAATTGTCCATTAGTATTTAATTTTGGATCTGTTTGATTGCTCTGTGTATTTGTGGATTTCGATTAAGCTGTTTTTAGCAAATTTTAGCGGTGTAATTCAGTTTTGGCGATGCAAGAAGGCAACCATACTTCATCGTATCATTGACGAATATTCATCTGTCGCTCTATTTCGGTGCACCTTTTTCCACATCTTTGTACAATCGACATTCCAGCTGCGCGACATTCTCTCTGGATTGTCAGGCTTGATTTATGTGTTTCATTTTTATTTAGCTTGTTTTGTTACGCGTAACGTATGCGGGTATGAGTGGGTGTGCATTCGGTAGAATTTTTCATTCATACATACATACATCACCTATGTACATATATGTATAATCGGCGAGCAGTGTTTTCAGGGATTTTCTAACTGCAAAGTATTTGTTCCCTTTAGTGAAAACGTTCAATAGACATTATTCTGACTATAGTGTACGCATATAAGTAAAGGAGAGCTGTCATCGTTTTCCAAAATGAAAATGTTTTCGATCACTATTTTGATTAGGTTCACCTTAATTTTTATGCCTTAACATGTCAAAGGCAAAATTTTAGGAAGATCAAGTAACATTCGGGTGGGTTGTGAGGGTGATTGTTTTTATATATTTTGTACTGTTAAAAGATATATGTACTTAAAACAAAAATTACAAGACGTCGCACCCATTATCTTAACTTCGATAGTATTATAAAGATTCGAACGGGGTAGTGCCCGGCAAATAACACCAAAAGAGGTTTTCTCGAAACAGTATTTTTTAAAACGGCGACTAGGTATCTTACGATCTACTAAACCGATCGAATTGAGATTTGGGATACATATTGAATATATATGTCTCTACAGCCCCTGCAAGAATCACATTGGTAAAAAATGTTCACTTTTTGTTTACTTATTTATGACACCGATACAAAATCAGTGTCTGGAATATATAGTAATTTTCAGCATTTTTATATGATTACATCAATTCCGTCGACCAACTGCTGTACTAATTGTAGTCTGAAGCGATCTTACGACGCTTGATCGATAGGTTATACAGCACTCGTGAAGGGAACAGCGACTAATGTCTTCCATTCAGTATTTTCTGAAAGAGTTGAGTTGAATCAATGAAGAGAAACGGCCGAAATTACCAGCAAGCAATAGCAATAAAAACAAGAAAATGAAATGAAAAAAGCTCGTATCGAGACCACCCAGTAGGTGGTTCCGCCAGATTGCTACCATGTAGGTACCCTCGCACGCACACGAGTGTGTGTGTTCGTATTTAGTGTACGTATGTGAACACTGTGTCGATGTGCCCATTGGAAAACATGAATAAAGAGAAAAGAAAAACATAAAAATCAAATTTAGGTATGGGGCGGCAGACAAGCAGACAGACAGACTGTGTAAATGGCTTGATTGCTACGCGGCCGGCATGGTATTCACAACGGTTTTGACATTTCAATAGAGGCAGGTCTAGGCGAACGGCCACAAAGTGATAAATGATCGCTGCCCGTGCGAAACATAAATCGGTTTGAAGGGAACAACTCAATTACGAGAAGATTATAAATTCTTGTTAGATTCGAGTGATTTATGTACGTTTGCACATTCACAAACATGCGTGTCGACTTATGTGCAACACAATAACTATGTATGCGTATCGGCCGTTATGTTATAAATTGATGTTATATACCTAATATAGCGTTTGTTTACGCCGTACTAGTTACTTTCGGACACATATCTATGCACATATGCTAAAAATCCATTCTCTGTCACCTTACAATATTCACTTCTGTTACTGGTGGTCGCACATACGTATGCATATTGCTTTACATAAATTTTCTGTTTTGATATAGGATTATTATAGAAGCATAATCTCCTCCAACCCATGGAAGTGCAGTGGTCTTGGTTGCATCAATGCTTGTGCTTAATGCTCGTGTGCGGCTATGCATCCCATCCTATTCCATTTCACGCAAGCCCGAGACCACCAAAGTTGACAAAAATTCATTGCCTTAATGTTTCGTAGCACAGCTGCCATACTCGGCTTTATTATTTTTCTTATTGTTATTATGCTGGAGGGTAAACGTGTAAAATTATGTTCACATACACACAGTGTGGTTGCTTTACGATCAGTTGAAAGTGCGAGGCAGCCAAGGATGAAAGGAGCCGAAGTTGGGAATGTGACAATAAATTGGTGGAAGAGAATTTTGCGTGGAATGAGATAATTTTGGAACAGTGGCTCTAAGTGCCCTAACCCAAATAAGACAAAACCTCTCGGGCACTTTTACTCTTTTAAACTTAGTAATCGAGAATTTTCTTTTATTCTTAAGTAAATATTAAAATAAATTCTTTTTATAAATATTTTAGATACAAATAAGTTCTTGTATAGTTTTACTTTTCTTTCCTTAATATATGAGGTCCTTTGGAAGCTGACAATTTTGTTTTGACAGCTTGCTAACTTATCTTCTTGTATTATCTAATTCCCGCCTATTGAGACATTAGTAGAACAGGCTTCGGTGTAGCTACTCAGTTGTGAATATATGTACAGTGTTGTGCATAACAATAGCAACCAAAACAGATTGACAATTATCGCCTAGAATTTTTCCTGCTATGTATTAATACTTTTATTTAGTATGTATGTAGGTACGAAAGAATGATTATTAGGGATCAGAATTATATGCAAGTGCATATTTTTTTGGAGCTTCCGATTTGAACGGGACCAAGACAGAAACTATTTTTATTGAAAAATATTAAGAATGAGCTAACATATGCACTGCATATTTGCATATTTTGCATATTTTTTGCATTTTTTGCATTTTTTGCATAGTTTTTGCATAGTTTGCGTCGGCCTCGATAGCTCAGCGGGTAGCGCGCTGGCTTCTCATACCGAGCGCCCCGGGTTCGATTCCTGGCTTGGGCTGGAAAAAAACACTCATCTACTTCTGTCGCTATCCACATGAAGGGAATGAGAATTACAAGAATCGCACAAGTGCGCTCTTGGCAGGCAATGGCAAAACCTCCAAGTGTGAAAGAAAAACTGCCCATCGCCGTTCGGATTCGGCGTTAAACTGTAGGTCCGCTCCCCTCCCTTTCCCCATCCGTTTGAAATGTGTGGTGTATCACATGTTGAAAAACAGTGTTGCATACGCATTTCAAATGGGTGGAATCTGTGGTATCACAACGGGCCCATTAAGAGGCCTAAGTGTGTCTCATACAGAGGCAGCCACCTCAACCTAACCTAACCTAACCTTGCATATAAATCCGATACCTAATGATTATACAGCCGCCGTGGCTCAGTTGGTTAGTGCGTTGGACCGCGAGTCGCAGGCAGCAACCTCAGGTTCAAATACTGCCTGTAATAACACCTAAAAAAATAACGGGAAAACTCGTTTTCTCTTTCGGTGGCTGTCCTCTCAGCTGGAAATGGCAAACCTCTGAGAGTAAAAATTGCTTATGAAAAAGCTCCCAACCTGCCGTTCGGAACCGACATTAAACTGTAGGTCCCTTCAACCCGCGTACAAATTCACACGCACAACACGGGTAGTTGCGGGAAGCTAGGCTAGTGTCGCGTAAGCGGGCTGTCGTGCCAGTCAATTATTATTATTTAAAAATTATTATTAATGATTATACATACTCGTAACATCTATATCTATATATATATAAATGAATCGTGGTTCGTTCGGCTGCTTAAAACTTGAAAACGACTGGACCAACTTGGATACTTCCTTCGGCGGGTTTGTTAGAAAGAAAGAAACGTTGGGAAAACGGGGCGTGGCACCACCAGCATACACATTTTTAGACAACTTAGGAACCATAAATCACACATCAATTAAATTTGGTACAAAGGGGGTGTGGCACCGCCCATACAACTCAAAGTTTTTATATGGAATCGCTTCGGAATCGTAAGTCGCACAGGATTTAAATTTGGTATGACATCTTCCCGTCAGCCGCCGTGGCTCAGTTGGTTAGTGCGTTGGACCGCGAGTCGCAGGCAGCAACCTCAGGTTCAAATACTGCCTGTAATAACACCTAAAAAAATAACGGGAAAACTCGTTTTCTCTTTCGGTGGCTGTCCTCTCAGCTGGAAATGGCAAACCTCTGAGAGTAAAAATTGCTTATGAAAAAGCTCCCAACCTGCCGTTCGGAACCGGCATAAAACTGTAGGTCCCTTCAACCCGCGTACAAATTCTCACGCACAACACGGGTGGTTGCGGGAAGCTAGGCCTTAGTTTCGCGTAAGCAGGCTGTCGTGCCAGTCAATTATTAATTAATTATGACATCTTCCCATAGAACTATACTGTTAAAATTTGATGGGCGTTGGACAAGGGGCGTGGCACATTTGTTTAACTCAAACTATCCGCATCATTTTGGAACTGATAGTCGCCAATCAATGAAACTTAGTACGAACCTACCATTTAGTCATATCTTTCGACAGAGGGAATGGGGCGGGTATTTAAAAAGTAGGTGTGACACCGCCCATACAACTCGGGCGTTGGACAAGGGGCGTGGCACATTTTTTATGACCCAACATTTACGCAGTACTGTAAGACCACATCAATGAAACTTGGTACCAACTAGTGTCCGACCGAATATTCGGTTTCGGTTTCGGCCCAAATAAGTGGTTTCGGTTTCGGTTTCAGTTTCGGCCAAAAAATATAATAGAATATTTTTTACATTTTATTGTGTAGCAGATATATAGTAAAAGGAGGAGTAATTTAGATGCCAGCAATGTAAACAAACTTCTTTTTTTTAGCATATAATATTAAATTATTTAATTTTGAATATTATCGAGTAAGGTACGAAAGGGTGATTTCTTCTTGTTTACGTTTTAAAAAAATTAATAAATTGTTTTTATTAATAAGTATTTATTTATTTATGCTATGTTTGTTTGTTTGTTCTTTATTTACTTAATGTAAAATTCGTTTGTTGAAAAAAGTGCTTGATATGGTGATTTTTATTTCAACTAGAAAGTTTCGGTTTCGGCCGAATATTAAAAAAAAACCGAATATTCGGTTTCGGCCCAAAAAAGTGGTTTCGGTCGGACACTAGTACCAACTTTCCACTTAGTATCTCAATTCGACTAGAAGAAAGTTGTGAGCATTGGACAAGGGGGCGTGGTACCGCCTCCATTTTTGTATGCATATATTGTTTGTCCTGACTGACTGATTGATTGATTGATTTATCATCGCCCAGCCCAAACCGCTGAAGCTACAAACATGAAATCTGTATGTACATCTTGAAGAATGAACCTCCGCCAAGACGTGATTTTTTGAAATTAGGGTTCTAAAGGGGCAAAACATGTGTTAAGGTGTTGTATGAAGAAACGTGATTTAGTAGACATATTGATTTCGAACTTTCTGAAAATACTCTGAAATATAAAATAATTCGACACCTATTTTATAATTTTTCGAAAAATCAAAGCTTAAATCAAAGCTTGGGCCAGCAATGGGTTAAGGTTTGTTTACGGGAAGACTCAGAAAAAAACATGAACCGATGGGCCTATTGACTTCACAAATTTTAAAAATAATTGAAATAAATAAAATTAGACACGTGTTGCTCATTATTTTCAAAATCTAAATCTAACTGGATCAACGACGGGTTAAAAGTATGTATGGATAAACCACTTTTTTTGAGCCTTTTGACTTCAAACTTGGTGAAAGTACTTCAAATGTAAAATAACTCGATACGTGTTTTTTATTTTTCCGAATATTAATATCGGACGGGGTCAACGACGGGTTAAAAGTTTGTATGGAGAAACTGTGAAAAAATATGAATTTATGGGCCTATTGACTTCAAACTTGGTGAAAGTACTCCTAGTGATAAATAATTTGGCACATGTTTTTCACTTTTTTGAAAATCAAAATCTAACGGGTCAACAATGGGTTAACAATTTGTGTGGAGAAACAAGATTTATTGGGCCTTCTGACTCCAAATTTAGCAAAAGCACTTCAATTGGGAAATAATAAAAAAGTACTTTTAATTTTTTGAAAATCGAAATGTACCATGGTAAACCAAGGGTTAAGAATTTATTTAGAGTAAATGTGAAAACACATGATTTAATGGTCCTGACTTCATAATTTTTTAAAACCCCCGAAATCAAAGATAATTAGACACATGTTTTTTTTAATCAAAATCTGATGGGCTCAACAATGGGTTAATAATTTGTATCGGGGGGAAACAAGAGAGCTTGCGTGCAAAGCCGCGGGGCCCAGCTAGTACATACATACAAATCAATCACCGTTTGGCGTACCTTGGTGAGATACGCCATTCTTCTAGGATAGATTAAAGCTTTCTTACGTCAACTTCAGCTTCACGTCGACCCGATCGGATTTATTTTTACATTATAATACCCAACAACCACGAGCTAAGTTCAAAGATTTTCTTTTGACCGCTTTAAAAAAATTCCCACTGTCTCTCGAATTTATTTTAGCTTTTTCCTTTAGCGCCCACATGAAGCCATTAAGATACGGCATTTCCTTCGTTACCTTGCTTCCTCGTTCGCCTTTGCCCCGACCGCCTTTGTTGCTTTTTAACAATTTAATGTCTTTATTATTGTGTGCTGTTGCAGTTGTTGGCGCTGGTGCTGGCAGAACCCAGGCGGCAGACGTAGTCAAGAGTAGGTAGATGGGCAGACTGGCGAATGCAGATCGCCACATGCCCGTGAGATGGACAGGTAAACGGAGCGTGCTTGCACAGCCCAGTTAGCGGTAGGCAGCGAAGCAAGCGACCATGCTGGCAGGCAGGCAGGTTTTAAAGAATCCATGATTATTGCTTGAGTATCTTTTTCCGGCATTTCGGTCAACATTTCGTAGTATTTTCCTTCTTATTAATTTTCATGGCAACCGTAAGAGCAGCTTTGTATGTTTCTTTCATCGCTGTCTGCCGGGACTTCTAAATATGTGCCTGCGTGTGGTCACGTTAATTTCTTCATAATTTGTTTGGGTCTTTTGTTTGTGGCGGCTAGAAGTTATCTCTTAGGAGGAACAGAAACTCTGTTGGAAATTGACTTGTCAAACGGTTGATAACAAAAACCAACGACGTCTCCGATGGCAGTTACATTTTGAGACGATCACACAACACAACAGCGCACTCGTTCAACACCGGAAATATTGCTCAGAAGCAAAAGTGTGTAGTGAACGATTATGCAGAATTCCTCCTTCGGGAGTAGGTAAGCACTTGGTCCATTTGGACCAAACGTGGGCCTTAGGGTCGCTTTTGTGTAATTTGGGCTTTTTTATACAAAAGTGTGTAAGTAAAAAAAACTAGACTAACATCTTGAGGGTAATAAAAATTTTGATATAACTAAAAGTTATGTTTTGCTTTTGTGTTAAAAAACAATATGTCGAAAACATAAAATGGTCCTTTCGTTCCCTATTTGAGCTTTTTCTTAGGACAATTTTGGTACAAACAATTTAAGTTGTGCGGCAACCGTGATTGTAAGATGGAAACTAGCAGTGCTGCCAATTTTTGTAATAATTCGTCATAAGACCTCTCGGTTTATGGCAATGCCCATCAAAGATGCCCATCTTTCATGGACAATGGAATGATACAATTTTACAATGCCAAGTCCTATTGGCAAGAGTTATCCGTTGCTAGACATCTGAGCTTATATTATAATTGCTAGTATTAATTTAGCCAAAGTGCTTATAATATGTATCAAGCAACTCGCTTAAGTTCAAACTATTTTTTTTGTTGTGTAAGAAAATGTTTCGGTGGCATCGAAAATCTAAAAAAAACAAGGGCCTGTGAATAATGCCGTTAGGGCTATTGGTCGGATATTTTATTCTGTACTTAATCGGAATATGTCTACTTTACAATGTAATAAGAATATCACCACTCGTTTAATGAGTACGTAAGTATATATGTATAAGTAAGTATAAGTATAAGTAAGTATAAGTAAGTATATACAGTGGGGAGCAAAACCGTCAACATGTTTATTGAAAGTAGGGGAATACTGCTATAACTTCCATGCCAGTTGCAATATCGAAAAAGATTATACATCATAATAAAGCCTGAACTTTCATCTATTCGGTTATGGAAACAAAACGAATTTTTTTCATTTCATAAAAAATTAACAAATCAAAGCTCACTCAAAAATCATGTTGACTGTTTTGCACCACTGCAGTGCACTGTACGAAATCAACTGGAAAAGCTCCGTTATTTTCACCGTTATTGTTGGAAATCGTAGGTGTGTAATTAGAAGCGATCTCATTCGAGTTTTGGCGTTTGCTTCGATTGACGATCTGCTGAGGATTTCACAGGAGTGTAAACAAAAATAAAAAAATTATCACGGGATCTTGAAGATAAAGTAGCGGCTTTGATTGAAAACGTAAGCCGCCAAACGGCGATAAATGTGAAAAAACGACGAAATGTGGAGGGAGCTGTAAATGTTGGGGGTCGCCCCAGGAAGTTGACGGATGGAGACGCACTTCGCAAAAATGAATGCAGAACTCCTCGGGAAGCTGCTGTTAAGTTGCATCATCAAGTAAGCCCATGGACTGTTCGACGGGTATTGAACAAGATCGGTATGGTTGCAGCAATCAAACAAAATAAGCCAGCTTTATCTAATCGTAATGTAAAAGCGAGATTGAAGTTTTGCACAGAACGAAAAAATTGGACAGTCGAGGACTGGAAACGGGTTATGTGGTCGGATGAGACAAAAATCAACCGGTATCAGTCGGATGGTAAGGCTTATTTCTGGCATCGACCCCATGAAAGCCTTCAGCGCGGGCAGGTGAAGGAAACGGTGAAATTTGGCGGCGGAAGTTTGATGGTTTGGGGCTGCTTCACGTGGTGGCATATTGGCCCACTAGTCCTAATAAAGAAAATAATGGTTAAAGAGATTTATCTCAACATACTACAAACACATTTGCCGGACTTTGTGGATGAATGCGCCTACCCGTCGAAGAAATAATTTTCCAACAGGATGTGGACCCCAAGCACACGGCGAAAATTGTCAAAACTTGGCTTTAAAATCAAAAGTTTCAAACTTTCCAATGGCCAGCACAAAGCCCAGACTTGAACCCGATTGAAAATTTGTGGTTATACGTTAAGCGACAATTGGCACAATATGAAAATGCCCCCACCGACATGGATGAGCTATGGAATCGAGTACAGAAGGAGTGGGCAAGCATACCACATGAAATAATCCAAAACTTGGTGGAGAGTATGCCCAGACGCATAAAAAGCGTAATAAAAAACAAAGGTCTTTGGACCAAATATTAATAACTTGAAAAAAAATTGATTTAAGTAGTAAGAGCAAAACAGTCAAAATGATTTTTGAGTGAATTTTGATATGTTAATTTTTTATGAAATGAAATAAATTCGTTTTGTTTGCGTAACCGAATAGACGAAAGTTCAGGCTTTATTATGATGTATAATCTTTTTTGATATTGTAACTGCCATGGAAGTTATAGCAGTATTCCCCTACTTTCAGTAAACATGTTGACGGTTTTGTTCCCCACTGTATGTAACTCTGATGTGACACAAACATGTTAGAATGACATAAAAAAGAAAGATCTTGCATGCCAATAGGTTAAATGTAAACAAATAAATAAGTAAATCAAAATGAGCTGGCAGGGTGCACACAATGGGTGAACCTTAAATTGGAACACGGAAATTTCTGGAGGTACTTATGTATATAGCACGGGTCAACCTTGCCAACGAGAAACCCGCAGACTGTGTTCAGAACACGACGAGACAGCTATTCACATAGTGTATCAGAACCCGGCATTGGCGAGTCGAGAAATGTACATTTAAAAACAATCATTCATAAAAGAGGATGAGTAATGGATTATCAGTTACAAACATTTCCTTGAGATAATGTGGTTTAGAAGGGAATTCGATGGTTACGACAGACCTTTAGGTGGCTGAACTCGAACAGGGGTACAAAAGATTTTCAATAGGTGGTCCGATGCGGGAAAAAGAGTCCGTAAGAATCCAGCGAACAAATGAATATTTCCACTTACTGCACAAAAACAAAAGTATTCCAGATATACATACATAGGTACATATATACCTGTGAATAATAATTTTCAAGTAACGATTAAAAATACAAATGTTTATTTTTTCATATTTTTCAGCAAAACCCCAACAAGAAAATACACACAACCAATTTCATACAGCGCGCGCCGTCAATCTGCGCTGACGCGGTTTTTTATTGTTGTTTTTGTATGTTTCGCTTTTGCATTTTGCTTTCGACGTACGTATTTATGTAGTTTTGTATGTACGTACGCGCAACCGTATTCGGCCCCATGAGCTTCATGGGTGGTCACTGTCGCCAGCGCCGGCTACTGGCTGCTGTTGCTGTTGTTATTGCGGTTGCGGTGTTCGCCACTTTTACGTGCTCGTAGTGCGGCCACCATGTAATTTCGTATGTAACGAGTAAAAGTATACGTTAGATGCGAATACATGGTGCTTTTGACTTCTCGTACTCCGCGCTTACACACTCGCATATATATATATATATGGATACACGAGGCGCACAAATTAAGGAGGCCAGGCGCGAGCTGATAAGAGCCGCAATGTTTCGATGCCGCATTTACCACCTACAACCATAACAGTAAGGGTTTAACACATAATGTACATAATATCTTATAGGAAGGAGAGAGATGGACTACTTCAATCATCACTGATATTTGAATACAAAATTCACGCTCTAATAACACTGATCAACAGCAAAATGGCTTTTCTGGGTTTGAGATCAGTTCTAGGGTAATTAGGGAGCGCTGATTTCGAATCCGCAAACCGTTTTTAAAACTTAGTTTCCGTTTTCGCAAAAAATGGGCGTGTCACTTTTTCGGATTTTCCCTGACTTTTTTCACGTTTGGGATTGTAATTTCTAAACCAATAAACCGGTTGACATGATTTTCACTTTGTAGCATTTACAACACCTCACGGCTTCTTTTCCAATGTAATTTATTTTTATAAGTTCTAAAAATCCGCGGCAATTGGACCTCAAAGTCGGAAAATATGGAATTTCATGGCCTTTTATTTAATGTTGAAAAACATGCACATTTTTCGTAAATTAATTATCGAGTTATGTATAAACGAAAGTGGAAACATCAAGTAATACAACACAGCCAAATTAATTGGTGTGATTCCCATTCTCATCGAAATAATTGCAAAAATGTACCATAGCCATTTTCAACTTTTTTCAGCTTTTTTCCTTAAAAAATTAAGGGCCTCAAAATATGCTCTTTTATATGTTCCATTTACAATCTGGAATACAAGCAACAAACAAACAAAATTTTGAATTGCTCAAAACAAAAAAAAATTTAAAACTTTGCATATTTTGAGGCTCTTAGTTTTTTAAGGAAAAAAGCTGAAAAAAGTTGAAAATGGCTATGGAACATTTTTGCTATTGTTTCGATGAGAATGTGACTTACGCCAAAAAATGTGGCTGTGTTGTATTTAGTGATGTTTCCGCTTTCGTTATACACCTAACTCGTTAATTGATTTACAAAAAAGGTGCATGTTTTTTAACATCAAAGAAAACGCCTTGAAATTCCATATTTTCCGACTTTGAGGTCCAATTACCGCGGAATTGTAAAACTTATAAAAATAAATTACATTGGAGAAGAAGCCGTGAGGTGTTGTAAATGCTACAAAGTGAAAATCATGTCAACCGGTTTATTGGTTTAGAAATTACAATCCCAAACGTGAAGAAAGTCAGGGAAAATCCGAAAAAGTGACACGCCCATTTTTTGCGAAAACGGAAACTAAGTTTTAAAAACGGTTTGCGGATTCGAAATCAGCGCTCCCTAATTACCCTAGAACTGATGTCAAACCCAGAAAAGCCGACCAAAAGTCGAAATTTGTTGCCCTGTGTAACCGGACGTGGACAAAAATATGTCCAAACAGTTTTTAAAAATCTGTACTACCCTACAATACAAATCTCACTCTTATTTGAAAATGAACATTTTAAATTAAAACTTAGTGCTTAGGCAATCGACCATACACAATTTTTTCAATCAAAGTAGTATTAAAATTTAGAGTCCGCCCGATACCAAATTTTTTGGCCGATGCCGATTAATCGGTCGGAAGAACGTGAATTGGCCGATGCCGATTAATCGGCCGAAAGAGCGAGAATCGGCCGATGCTTCCGTAGAAAAAAATAAAACGAATGAATTCAATCAAAAATACAAACAAATTCACTTTCATCTTCAACTTAAAATTACGATTCTTATATTAAAATTTGTACTCTGAAATTGCAT
This sequence comes from Melieria crassipennis, assembly GCA_963668005.1. Classification (NCBI taxonomy): domain Eukaryota; kingdom Metazoa; phylum Arthropoda; class Insecta; order Diptera; family Ulidiidae; genus Melieria; species Melieria crassipennis. The sequence continues at coordinate 28,586,272 of OY764963.1, read as the reverse complement.
TGGAGCAAGGCGACCCGATGTACAAGTGAGGTGGAAAGAAATCAGAAAACAAAATATGGAAAAAAATAAAAGACCTGTTTAAAAAAAATGCTTCCAATTAAAAAAGAAGATTAAGATTGTAAAAATAAAGTGCCTTTCTTCTGATGCTCATATTAATAGACGAAATTCATAGACATTTCGAGGAAATCTGTGTTGTTAAGAATACCTAATTTTTTGTTAAAACATTTCTAGGAAACATTTATATTAAACAATATCTGAAAATACGTTACTAAAAGAGCAGTATAGAGATTCTTATACCCCTTTCAGTAACGTATTTTTAGATACTGTTTAATATAAAAGAAACACAGTGCGATTCAGTAAACAAAATAACAAATAAATAAAAAAATTAAAGCACGAATATAGGCCGATATACCATCGACCAAAAATGGCCGAAGTGGCATCGGCCAAAAAAGGCCGATGCCGAAGCCGATACCTATTTTATTGGCCGATGCCGATACCTATTTTATTGGACGATACTAGCCGATGCCGATTAATCCGTCGGACTCTATTAAAATGTAAAGATTTGTACAATGTATGTTCTTTACCAATACATGTAAAAAATATTAAATAAATATTCAATATTCATAACTTCGTACAAAATATTAAAATTATAAATAAACGGCAGAAACATTCGGATACAATTTAAACTAATTTTTTGTACCGGGTCTCCCCCATAAGCGGGCATCTCCCATAACCGTATGACCATATGAGGAATTTCACTGTAAATATGTATAACTGCACGTGATTGTATTAGTAGTAGTATACGTTTAATTTATATGCATATGGAAGCAGGGATAAAACAATACAGCTATGACTGGTACATATCGACAAAAATAATAACCGGCCAAACTCAAGTAAAAATTAAAAAATGTGTTCTTCAATAATTCTTTATACTTTCAGTAATATGATAAGTATTTACACTGTGTTGAGGCCCCACCATGCTCAACATCAGGCAGACAGGCATCACATGCAAATTACTAAATGCATAGCATCACATGGCAACTATGGTCAGCATATGCATACTTTCCGTTCAGATTCTCCCTTAAGGGGTGACACCACTCTAGCACTTTGCAAAAATAGATTTTTGTTTTTTGTATTAAACAATACAATACTTTAAAGTCATGAAAAGCATATTCAGTTGTTCCTATAGTAAAAAAATGTAACAGGTCCAATTCTTGATTTTTTTTCACAGCGCCCTGGAGCACGCGCTGAGCGCTCGAAAAGCTTCACACGCATTTTTCTTGAAACCATGTTTTGCAAACTGGGTGAACAGATTACTCGACACGGTTGCATGAATCGATTTGAAATTTTGACAGTAGCCGGTAATTTTATGCGTAGCGGTTTTTCGATTACATGGATTTTTCTTTTGTTATAAACGATTCATTGGTTGGCTAAATACTGATACTTTTTTCAAAAGCGTCCCATTTCTACAAAAATTGATTTAGAAAAAAACCCCTACGTATTATCATAGCCAATAGAACATAGATTATATAATGTATTTGTGTTTTGCTGCAGGTCTAGATCGCCATGCAATAATTTTAGTGTGAATTCAGAGAGAGAAGTTTCTAAGCTATGACTATCTTGGACCGAAGGCGTGATAGATTAAAATAATACACATACAGTACTCGTACTTTTCTATATGACTGAGAAAACAGTTTAAATCAAACAAGAAAGAACGTACTAAGGTTCAGTTCTTGCGACCAGACAAATTGGGCCGGATTGAGAAGAAATGCTGTAAAATATTTTAAATGAGAATCACCTTATCGATTTGATCAAGTGCAACATGTGCATCCACCCAACTGGTGCGCACGTATAAATCCGAAAATAGTTTCTCATCGACGACATCGCCATGTGTGTCCGGTACTCGTGGGAGGCCTTCCATTGTCGGCACGACCATTTTCTTTTGCTACACTCGTAGTAGTAATGTTCCTTACTTTGCTTTCTTCGGCGAGTTGACACAGCTGTGAACGCACCCTAAGTCTAAATCGACGATCAAACAAATTCACTGCCACTTAATTCACTTATCGCACTGAGGTGTCTTCTCATATCAAAATTTTGCATATAAAATTTCGTCATAATGTTGCGCTTTACTTTGTATCCCCATTGCAATAAGAAGATCGCTTCTGATCTTCATTCATGAAGGATAACTAGTTTTCACAAATGGACAAAACTAAGCATTTCTTTTACTTTTCCTTTTCCAATTTCGGAGTTGTTTTCATTGGAATTGTTGCACATGTCTGATGTTGCTTCTGAATATATTTGCCTTGCATATTTCGCACTTATACACATTCACGTCGGCTTTCATTTTAATTCATTCAGAAATTTTTGGTGCCACAAATATACATACAATAAATATACTCGTGCGCGCCATCTAGCCAACTCAATTAAATCTCCGTTTGCAATCGTCCGCTTGTCGCTCTTTCTCTTTTCTTTCTTTTTGGAAATAACTTTTCTTCAGCGACTCTTATCACTATGAAGTAACAGAGAAAATTATTTTTTCAATTCTTATGTGTTGAAGGCATCATAATTGAAACAAATTCGCCACTTGTTTATTTACCGAGCGGTTGCTTAACGTTGTGATTTTTTGCTTTCAAGCAAACTCAAACAGAAAAATTCGAATCTCCTACGAAAAAAGAACGTGCTCCCACGGCGACGATCGAACACAATCTGAGTTCCAAAGTTGCTTTTCTCAACAGCCGAGATGTCGTTGCGGGCACCAGCATGCATAACAACTTCATTACTTAATCAGCGTATTCTCATCGTTTCGGATTATGCTCCCTCAGATACGCGGTGCTCTGCACACAGATACGAGAAATGCGTTTGTATTGCATTGTTTTGACATGCGGCCATTTTGGTTTTAGGTGCCTCTCTAACCGAATCTCTCTATAAATGTTTAAAGATACAGCCGTCTTTTACCGACTCCCTCGCTTCAAACATAAACAATGTGTGCGAAGAGCGTGCGGCAAATACCCTCTCCATTCAATACTCATTGCTCTCTCCAATAGTTGAAACTCGACTCTTTCCTAAACCAGCTACTCTAGCTTCTTTAGCTGGACTCGAACACGTTTTCGGAAACTCAACTGCGAGCGGCAGTTCAAAGAAGGCAGCATGGATGATGTGTAAACAAATGTGGAAACTGACAGCTGCGATTATCAAATAGTTTAAATTTTTGCAAATTTGTTTGTATGCATCCATCAAACGCATTCAAATTGTTTTAATTCGTTTTGGTCGAAATTATAATTCATAAAAGGAAAATTTTGTAGCAGAGTTTCACATACTAAATTCCAAAGTACTTTTGTACATACTAAATGTAAGAATGAGCATACATTTTTGCGATTGGGTAGTTCACGATCCAAGCACAATAGTTGTGCATGGATCGTGCTGGTGCTTTTATTATTGACTAGCAGGGCCCCGAGGCTTTGCACGTATGTAAGTTTAAAGCCAATGGGGCCAATAAATCAAGTTCTTCTTAACCCTAATTCCCAGAAGTGAGCCCTACAGTGTCACTAAAAATTTCAAATGGTGATAAATCTAATAATCCATATCCATAATTTTCGATTCCATTATTTTTTGTAATTTAATTTAAATTTTAAACAAATGTTTTCAGTAATTTAGCTCATATAAGCCTGACAGTCTCACTTCTGGGTTTACGTTACTTTTAAAATTCTGGGAATTAGGGTTAACGTTTTGTTGATCCCGTCAGATTTTTATGAAAAATACTCATCTAACTTTTTCTCATTTGAAATGCCCTCACCATATTTGAAGTCAATTGGCGCATTAAATCATGTTTCCCCATACAAACTCTTAACCCATCGTTGACCCCGTTCGATATTTATTTTCGAAAAAATAAAAAACACGTGTCAAATAATTTCTCACAAAGAGTACTTTCACTAAGTTTGAACCTTTAACCCATCGTTGACCCCGTCAGATTGCGATTTTCGAAAAAATAAAAAACAAGTATCAAATTATTTCACATTTAAGGTACTTTCACCAAGTTTGAAGCCAAAAGCCGTAAAAAATCATGTTTCTTCATACAAACTTTTAACCCTTGGTTCACCCCTTTCAGTTTTGATTTTCAAAAAATGAGAAACACGTGTAAAATTCTTTTTGATATCCAGTGTTTTCGCCAACTTTGAAGTCAATTGGCGAATCGGTTCAGTGTTTTTTTCGTAGTCTTTTGATTTTCGAAAAAAATACGTGTCGAATTATTTTTTATTTAAAGGGTTTTCACCAACAGGCACAATAAATTGCGCTTCTTGATACAACACCTTAACCCATGTAGAATATATTTATATATGCTCATTTTGCTTCAAACAAATAATTTTTACAGTAAATACCAAACTAAGGAGATTAACACTTCTGTTACCTTAGGGTAATTTTCGAGTAAAATTTGACTTTAAAGAGCCGTAACTTTCTTATTTCTGGTAAAGAATTGTTTTGCTTTGGACTCAATGACTAATTTTATGCCATTTGAATATACGCTAAATTTCATTTTATTTGCAACATTGGTTTACGTGCAAATGAGCAACTATACAAATTTGACCTTAGGGTCATTTTATGACCCATAGTACTGAACGCAAGAAATTGGTCGATGCGATGTGAATTTTATTAGATTTGGTTTCAAAGTGTCGTGGATAAATGTTTCTGGCATTTTTGTTTTGTTTTGTGTTGGTAAGAGGGCGTGGTACTAGCTATACCACCCTTTCTACTATGGAGTAAAATCGAAATTATGAGTCATACAACATTGCAATTTCGTGCAGTGTCCCCATGTAGACACTGTTCCACTGGAAATATTTCATGGGCGTTTAATAATGGGCGTGACACTCTTTTAACGATCCAAATTTTGAACATAACTTCGGTACTACAAGTCGCACATCAGTGACACTAAGATTGAACTTACTATTGGGTCATGTTTTTCGACAGGGGAAAAGGAAGGAAGGAAAAAAGGGCATTTAATAAAGGGCGTAGCTTCGCCCACAGATCTCAATGAGCAGTACAAGAGCTTTTAAGTTTCAAGGGATCGAAACCCAATAGTACGAAAACTTTATGTTGCTGGTATGAAATCTTAATTGAAGCTTTCAATATAAACAGTACATATAGTACTTTCTAGCAAGTAATAAATTTCTAAGAAATTCCAAAAGGAGTGTGAACAAGCTAGATCAAATTTCTGAAACATATTCGTATCAGCGCAAGCAAAAAATTTACTCGTTGCTGCAGTTCGCAACTCTATTATCCCTTGCGTCACCATTGCATATGTGATATGAAATTCATCCCTGAAATGATAACGTAACGCTGCTTATTATATAAAGAATTGGAAAAGTTACTTCCTGGGCTTAAATTTTGTGAAAAGAAAGGAAGGCAATAATATAATCGTGTGAGTTATCCTCAGCAGTACATTCACTAAAGAAGAAGATACTCATACTCAGTGAAAGGAAACGATGGGGCGCAATCCGGGTCAGCCGAATATATTCATTTTCTTCGGGAAATGGAATAATGTTAATTAATATATATTATAATTTGTATTGGTTCATTGGTGTCAATATCTAGTATGAGTTTAATATTTTAGCATACTTTTATATATTGAACCTCTAAACTGAGTAATCTTTTGTGGGCGATCATTTATCATTAATCATTTATTTTTGGGCGATTAGCGATTAATGATTATTATCTGTTGTATATAATATAATTGTCCAAAAATTAGTTACGATATAGTTTAACTTTAACGGCAGCCGCCGTGGATCAGTTGGTTAGTGCGTTGGACCGCGAGTCGAAGGCAGCGACCCAGGTTCAAATACTGCCTGTAATACCACCTAAAAAACTAACGGGAAAACTCGTTTTCTCTTTCGGTGGCTGTCCTCTCAGCTGGAAATGGCAAACCTCTGAGAGTAAAAATTGCTTATGAAAGAGCTCCCAACCTGCCGTTCGGAACCGGCATAAAACTGTAGGTCCCTTACACCCGCGTGCAAATTCACACGCACATCACGGGTGGTTGCGGGAAGCTAGGCCTAAGTCTCGCGCAAGCGGGCTGTCGTGCCAGTCAATTAATTAATTAATAGTTTTAACTTCTGAAGAAATCGCAAGAATTAAAGTGCCTGAGACCAATATCATGAACCTGGACATGGTCTCCATGTTGAACAGATTTGACTCCAGTAAGGCCAAATAGTCGCTTTACAATAATAAAAGTAATAACTAATTGTTAAAATCACATTGTCTTAACTTTTTTGAACAAAATACAAAGAAATAAATCGGGGTCATTTTATGACCCAAGGGTCAAATGTGCGAGTTTTTCCTAGGGCAACAGAGGGGTTAATCCCGATGTGTTATAAATTTTTTATTGAAACAATGTTCGTTGATAGTTGTTGCCAAAAGGCTTGTCCTTGGTTTCGGTCAGGTAGTACCCGTAACTCTACTCAAGACCTTATTATTCTAGACTTAACTAACCATTCGACAATGCTCACTAAATAAAACTTGACAAGCTTAGCTTTCGGTTTAGTTTACGGCTGTTAATGGTTTACATAGAATTTTAATTTTTATTTAGAATTCATATTAATACAATTTTTTTCTAATTGCTTCTGAATTTTTACTAAGTTTTCAAGTTTTTTTACTAAGTTTTAAGTCAAGCCTTTACAGATCAGTTATCACTATTCATTTATAACAGACATGAGAGTTATCCACCTTATCCATTACCACTAAAATACGGTGTGGTTCCACTATTCATTAACTTTACTTAGTGGTACTGCAATTTTCTTCCAAGTTATATCCCCCCAACGCATATCCCCTGCGTTGCGGGGCAAGCTCTCAATACTCTAGACCTTTTTCTCACTTCACATCATGAAAAATATGATGTTGAAATTCACGCACCTCTTGGTAACTCGGACCATTGCACCATTTTGGCGTCTTTCTCATACTCTTCTATCCGCAATGCTTCGCCCTTAGCCCCGAAGCGCCTAGTGTGGATGTATGATAAAGCTAACTGGAGTGGACTTAATGAATTTTTCGCCCACTTCAATTGGAAATTGTGTTTTCTAGATAGAAACATAAATGCCGCAGCCAAAATGGTTGAAGAAATTATTTTATTGGGAATGCGGTCCTTCGTCCCTAATAAGAAAATTTGCATTAAACCTAAGGACAATCTCTGGTTTAATGAGACATGCAGAATTGCTGTCAGGTCTAAAGAGGAAGCTTTCAGAGCATGGCAGGCAAATAAAAATGCCACCACTGAACAGCTGCGTAAACAGGCTAGAAATCGATGCAATGCCATCCTAAGGCGCCAAAAGTTTCTGCACGAACAGCGCCAAAGGAAAAAAGTTCTTCAATGCCAGCGTGGTAGTAAGAACTTCTGGTCATTCGTTAAGAAGGTGAAGAACCAAACATCGTCTTCAATTCCAACTCTTCTTAACAATGATCAAATCATCACTCACTCGGTTGATAAAGCTAATTTGTTGGCTAAAATTTTCGCAGAGAATTCCTCTCTGCCCCCCAGCGATCAACCACTGCCCGTGGTCGAGAACGTATCTTGCTCTATGCCAGAAATTCATTTTCGGACACGGGTAGTTAAAAGAGTGCTTGCAAATCTCGATGTAAATAAGGCTTCAGGGCCGGACGGCATTCCAGCCCTTGTTTTGCAAAAGTGCGCCACCTCACTGGCTTGTCCATTACGCAAACTTTTCAGCATGTCATACGCCACAGGTGTATTTCCGACATGCTGTAAGGTTGCAAATGTTCAACCAGTTCCTAAAAAAGGCAAGACTACTGACCCTGCCAACTACCGACCTATAGCAATCTGTTCGGTGCTTTCCAAAGTAATGGAAAGCATTGTCAACTTCAACCTTGTGAAATATCTGGAGCACAATAGACTGCTAAGTGACCGCCAATACGGCTTTCGAAGACAGCGATCGACGGGAGACCTTATGGCGGTCCTCACCGAGAAATGGAACCATAGCATTCTAAACCTCGGTGAAAGCAAGGTTGTTGCATTGGATATTTCTAAGGCCTTTGACCGGGTGTGGCATAAAGCACTCGTGTCTAAATTGATTGCCTATGGCGTCGGTAGTATCTTCTCTCGTTGGATTACGAGCTTCCTCTATGATCGCTCTATTCGTGTTGTAATAGACGGCATAGCCTCGGAAAAGCATTCCCTTAGCGCGGGAGTGCCGCAGGGTTCGGTCCTTTCTCCAACCCTTTTCCTTATCTTCATCAACGACCTCCTGTCGTCGACGAAGAATCCCATCTACTCGTTTGCGGACGACAGCACCATTTGTCATTCATACTCCTTCACAAAGCGCCCCAGCTCTGTTGAGATTGAGAGAGAACGGCGCCGTATGAATGACACACTTAACAGTGACCTACAAACAATCTCCAAGTGGGGTCAAGCGAACAGGGTCGATTTTAATCCTCGCAAGACCCAATGTTGCCTGTTATCCCACAAGAGAGTCTCCTCACATCCCAACACATCCCTGGTTATGGGTGGTGTGGGTATTGCGGAATCGGCAGCTCTTGATGTTCTGGGCATGTCCATTAAGAACGATCTTCGTTGGAACGATCATATTTTTGGCGTGTCGAAAGAAGCAGCCAAGTGCCTCGGCTTCCTAAAGCGGTGCAAAAAATATTTCACTCCGTCTGATCTCCGCATTATTTACACTACCTATATCCGACCTAAAATGGAGTTTAACTCGCACCTCTGGGCGGGGGCTTCAAAAACCCATTTGGAGTTCCTCGATCGGGTGCAAAACCGTGCGATTAAACTTATAGGGGACAGTAGGGCATCCAGCTCTATTGACTCCTTGGAACATCGTCGAAACGTGGCATGTGTGGTGTTATTTTACCGGTACTTTTTCGGTAATTGCTCAGTGGAGATGAGCAGCTTGCTGCCATCACTCCGGGTATTCCCCAGGGCAACCCGTTTGAACCCTGGCGCCCATGCATTCCACGTTGAAACGATGTTCCAGCGCACTACGCACTACAGAGAAGGTTCGTTCCTGGCCCGTACAGCGCGATTATGGAATGGTCTCCCTGCAGATATTTTCCCCAGCACTTATGATCTCGATGGGTTCAAGGCAAGAGCCCATAAACACTTTACTCGTAACCCTATCTCCTAACCTTTATATCCTTCCTGAACCAACGCAATGCTTCGCATTAATAGGGGTCATCCCCTGCGCGTTTGTTCCTGCTTAAAAAAAAAAAAAAAAAAGTTATTTTGTATTAGTACTTTTTTCCAATGTCACTAAATAAAGTTGATTTAGTGACAGTGAAAAAAATACCATTTCAAAATAACGTAGGGGAAGAAAATTTTACTACCTCTAAATAAACCTAGTAATTAGATGAAAAAGATTCAGTTATCACGCAATGTATTTAGTCGTAGTGTAAAGCATACCAATTTAGTGCAAAACTCCCATGTCTGATTTATAACATAATTGTATATAAACACGAAAGACATCATTGTGATTTCCATTCTCTAAACATTAGAAAATCAGTAACGTGGATAGCATCGGTGTCGGTTGACCATTCGACTTGACTTGCGACCACCCACGTTACGGATTTTGCCAGCCGCATAACTTCAACTTGCAATTTCGAACCGACAGTAAAGCTAACAAAATGTATTTAAGATATGTTTATTTAGATTAGAAAAGATAAGAACTTATGATCAATATTTACGAATAAAGCATATGTAAATGTATTAATCATAAATCAAAATATAATTTAAATGATGTTCAACTTTTGATAAACATACATTCATTCTTATCGTATGTATGCACATATACGTATATGTATGTATGTAATTTCGCCAACGAAAGTATTTCCTTATCGACTGCAACGGGCTAGTACAAATTATAAAAATGTTCGCTGAATTGTCATCGAAGTAATTTCGTACGAGTACGATAGCCTCCAGCGAACGTGATTCTGTAAGGCGCGCGTATGCATGCCAATGCCGCACGTCCAGCGAAGTAAGATGCAAAAACGGCAACCTGAAGTGAATGAGTGTAAACAAAAATACGAAGCATTGCGAAACGGACAACAAATGTAAACCAACTGACAAAGAGAGCAAGCGACGAGGCGACTGAGGCATCAATGCGAGTATGCTTAGACCGAAAGCTCTTACTAAAATAACATCAAAAACAACAATAATAACGATAGCTGCAACAACAACTACAACACCAATTACAATAACAGCAACGACAACGTCAACATCAATAACAATAAGAACCACGGTATAAACGAGATTAAAGGAAAACAATAAAAACCACGAAGAGATATGCAGACCCACCAACTCGACGCTATTACTGCAACTGCTTGTACACAAACAACAAGAATGAGAACAACAACTACAACAGTAACATTGTCGACGATCTACAGACGTTGCCCGGTGTTTGGGCGCATTTCTCTGACAGGCTGAGGGGAAAAATGTACATATGTATGTTATATGTATGATTCTGCCACATCTACTTACACTGGTGAGCAAAAGTTGATAATCATTTGCATATTATACGGACTACATATTTTGCCTCTTGTTAGGGAAAACACTGGGGCCCGCTATAGATGTACTCTGCGGTTTTTAACTAGCATTATAACATAACTAACAAAAACTAGCAAAAGCGCAGCAAGTCGGGAAATCACGGAGGTCATAAGGTCCTGCCTTTTGGAAGCATTTAATATCCAATGTACATGTCAATAGTCCAGTCTGACAGCGCAGCGGCCGCTCGGCCTTTAACCCATTGCTGCCGGGTACCAGTTCCGCCCATACGATTTTGATAAAATTTCATACACGACCTAGAAGTGACCCAAAATGATCAGAAACAAACAGCTTTATATCTCTGCACGTTGCTGAGATATTCATTAGGTTTTTTTTACCCATTACGCAGCAATGGTAGCTTTTTGTGAGGTTCTAGGGCCACTACACACACACACACGATTTTTGGAGTCTGGTAACTCTAGCTAGATGGCGAAATTTTAGGGTGACCTTCACTAGGTTAAAGTAGTTTCATCTTTACCCTAACTACTGAGATATCTCAAACATTGACTTTTTTGTGATTTTTTAAAAAATCAATTTTCATGGTTAAAATTTTACCCATTAGGCAGCAATGGGTTAATGACAGTAGCCACTATTAATAAACTAAGGTTTTTTCTTAAAGGGTCAAGAAGGAACCTTTCCTCAAACTACACTAATTATTGCGAAAAACTACAAGATGCACCAAATGTGTTCCAAACGGTCAATGAAGCTTTCGAAATAGCATGTGCTATTCTGAGCAACATGGAAAGTAAAGTCGTGATGGCCTTTTGTCACGACCAATTAATGTTTTATCTAATCTAGGCCAGCCTCGAACTGCAAACAAAGACTATGGCGTCCGCCTTGCATCGACCATTCTGAGATACATGAACATTGAAAATGATGAAGAAGCTGACACTCTAATTTGGCGCTAATTTGCGTTTTATTTAGTTACCTTGAGAGGATACCTTGGGCCTTGGATAATTTCTTTTGAAGATTTACAGTTGGAGTTCTATTCGGACTTCCAAAATCCTGTAAGCCCTAACTTGACCACATTACAATCAGAAAGTGTACGAACTGGTTTGCAAAGCATGGTACTGCGTTGGTGCGTTAGTTCTGGAAGCAGGAAAAGTTAGGAGACAGAGTTCTGAAGAAAGGTTTTATGGACACTTAATTGGAACCCCTAAAATTTCCACAGGAAGACTATTCTATATGGTCCAGAAACGAAATCTATGTTTCCTCCATAAGTTATCATAGACCCAACATTGAAACGTTGCAAAAAGACTGGCCATGCTTCACAGCCCTTATTGTCGTAGCTTCAATAGAGCTCGTAGACGTTGCAATATGCTCTTGTGTACAACCGAGTCAAATTGTGCAACATATTACAGCATCTAAGACCGGCTTAAGAACTAAAATGAAAATAAAGAATTATTCATGGAGTCTTCACTTCATAAGGCGGGACACGATAGCATAAAAAATAAAAATCTATTTGAAGGAAAAAGGGAACAATGAAAACAAAATTTTGAGTTGCATGAAAAATATTTGCAACACCCCTAGTACGTATGTGAAATGTATGTATGCATACACAACATGCACACAATATATGTACATACATACATACAAATGTATATACATATATTCCTACGCATTAATACTTGCACTGTGCGGCTCATTCCCCAAATGGTGCGCGAACGATCAGCAGCGGGCTCGCACGCAGCGCTTTGTGTCCAAAGTCTGAAGCGAGACCACCAACGTCGAATGCCAATCTTTGGTGGCAACTTCGCTTTGACTTTAACGACGCTGTTTGTTTTTAATCGTATAATGTCTTAATTTATAGTTTTTTTACGGCCGGTATCAACAGCGCCACTCCTGCTCGCTCCCGCTGTACCCACTCCTAAATATGCGGAGCCGGCCCACATGCAATTGTGCGATAGTCGCAAAGCTATTGCCGTTGTCGTCTGTTTGAGCTCAGCGCTCCACTCCGCTCCCGCTTGCCATCGCTGTTTGTTCGATATTATTGCAGCATGGACTGTGGCCGGCTGTTTGGCTTGAAATTGTTTTGCTTGTTTGGCAAGCTTGTAGACATGCAATGACATGGCAGTTAGTTGGTGCTTGCATGCCTGCATGACTGTGGACCGCGTGCCCCGCATGCCCGCCTAGAGTAGCTTCACCTTGGGCATGGTGAGTGGAGTGTCTCGACATAGCTCATGGAACCGTCGCAGCCACCCCTGTCCCAGCGCCATCGCCAACGTCATGGCGTCTCACATTTAATGTTATAATTACTAAGTACTTGCCACTGGTAACGCAAGCCAGGCACTAGCGTGATTGCAAACGTAAATTTACATACACACCAACATACATACATGCTGTATACATATACTTGTTTGTGCTGACTGCTCGTGCTTCTCAACGATGTACGCATCTACTTTGGTGGCCCGTTGGGAAGTCAATTTGGTTCAAGTGATGATCTATTGAGTTGTGCCGAATCGAATATTAAACTCACATTTTATAAAAACTAATCACTTTCTTCTAGTATTCGCCAAGGTTATTGACAATTATAGAAAGACATAATAAAGAACTGCATATGCATGTAGTTCGTACATTTTTTCTTTCAACTGTTACAACGGTTCCAGAAAAATGTATCGCGCTAGTGAGCCGGACTCAATAACCTTGCGGGTAGGGTGCTGGTTTTTCAGACAAGGGGCTCAAGGTTCTATTTCTAGTTCGGGCTGGTCAAACGCTCGTCTAATTCTAATCACTATTCACAAGAAGTAGATGAGAATTATAAGTAATGAACAAGTGCGCATTTGGCAGGTAATGACAGAACCTCCAACTGAGGGTTCCTCCCCTCCCCCATCCGTTCCAAGTTTTTGTCAAAACACATGTCGAAAAAACACTGTTGCATAAACACTTAAAACAGGTGGAATTTGTGGTGTCAAAGCGGGCCATATAAGGTCTGAGTGTATCTCATGCAGTGGCAGCCATTCTAGTCTAACTTAGTGTATGGTATAGTATCTGATAAAATTTATATTGTATTGTCTAGGAGCAAAAGTTTATATACTTTCTGAATATAGTACGTAATGAATAATTGCCGGCATCTACTAGAATTTGTCGAATTAAAGTCAAACATTATCGTAACGATTAAGATCAACTACCTGTCTACGAGTCTATTCCAACAAGCCTGCGTCGTTACATACATACATACATATGCATAACTGGCACGACTACGTGATTACAAAAATCAGGTCTAGTTCCCGCAGCCATCCCCTCTTGTACGTGTGAATTTATACACGGATGTAAGGGTCCTGAGCGTTACATATGAATTATGCTGTAAGAGAGGAGGGCACATTTTCTGTTTAAAGTTTTAGACGTTTTAGACGTGTCAAAATTGCATTACTCTAACTTTATTGGTTCGAAAGTTATTAAAAAAGAGGCGGAACCTGCAATTCTAATGAAGTACAAAAATTATAATTTATTTGTGTATCAGTATTTTAAATAATAAAAAGCCACAAAATCAATGAAGCGAGAATAATGACATTTTCACACGTGATCAAGGAGATTTTGGGTTTTAACATACTTCCTTTTATTTAAATTCTTTAGCCTTTCCTCTCTCATTTGATATACATATCGCTATATTCTAACGAGGTTAAGTATTTTTTATATTTTTTTATTTTTTATCTTCTTCAAAATTTTGAAGTCCTTTTAAAGGACAAAGGATGTAAAAATGAAAAACTGAGTACGCAGTATTACTATATTTGGTCTCTAGTTTCACGAACATAAACATTTTTCCCAGTGTGAAAAATGCTGTCGCACGGTGATATAGGCACCAACTCAGAGGTTAGTCGCGAAATTCTCGCATCCTGTCCGGCGGTTCCCAGTTTTATAAAAAGGGAAGATGGTAGCTGGACATTGTCTAGTCAAGAGACCATTCGCTCTTGTTCGACACCCACTTTCCGGCTAACAGCAACTACGATGCAGCGGCCCAAGGTACAATTAACTCAGCCTGCCTACATCGCTGTACAAATGGACAGAACATTGTTATGAAACCCTGATGGTTTCATTCCAGCTGATTTACAAAACACAAGTCTGATGGTACCATGGCTCTTGGAAGCCATCCTACACCTGGCTTACATCCCAGCCAAGTGGACGGAAGTAAACATGATTTTCGTTCCCAAGGCTGGGAAGACTTCTCATTCTAAATCTAAAAATTACAGACCAGATCTTTTTCCCTTAAAACCCTAGAAAGGCTGATTGATGCCTACATTAGGGGAAAAGGTAGGCCATCTACCATCTCCTAATCAGCATGCTTACACGAAAGGCAAAACCATAAATACAGTTCTTGACGCCTAGCACCTAGCACTAAACGATTTACTTCTGCAACTGAACAAGACGGAGTGTAATGTGGCTGCATATGTTGACGATGTAGCGATCGTGCCATCAGGAAATAATCTTCCGGCACTGGTCGATCTTCTTTAGGGTGCCTTCAACGATTAAAACGGATTAAATAGAACTCAACAATTAAAACGGCCCAGGAATTAACCAATTCAAAACCGATCTGGTCCTCTTCACAAGGACACACAAAATTCCTACTTATCATACGTCTACTCTTAGCGGTACAAGCTTAAGCATCAAATAGGGGTTGGCGTAATGTGTGAACACCCACCCTTTTATTCTAGCTGGAAAACCAGATGGAAACTGCGCAGCCGATGAGCTCACCAGAAGTGGCACCACCCTACTGGACTACAATACCACAATTAAAGCAGGCATGTAAACAAATAATATGCTCTTCCTCCCTCGGCAAAGCTAACAAGCGGTGGCAGGAGGAGATCACTTGCACAGTAACCAAACAACGCGATTTCGACAGGACATTGCCTATGCAACGTCATGTCTACAGATTAGGTCTTGAGAGTTGGGAGTTTTGCCACTGTTGCCAAAATGAAGCCTAGCTCTCTCTAGACAAAGGTGGAAATTCCTAGGCTCTTCTTCCTTCGACAACTTCGACGACCCCAGGTTAGTCAACAAAAGGGACTTGCTAGGGTTTGTCGACAAAATTAAATTGGCTTGCGCCTCCGACTTGCAGTAAGTCAGATCGAATCTCCTTGTGGTATCAAAACGGACCTCTTTTGTAAGTCCCGTGCCCAGACAGCCACTTTAACCTAACCTAACCCATATAAAATATATAATATGTAATTAGCACAACAAAAAACCAATAATAATTGTACTCTTTCCACATGCATGATCCCATGTTTTGGAGTTAATTACATTTTTCATTGTTTCAAAAAAGTGTATTTGGTACATACGTGTTCATATTAGGAATACATACGTGTTCATATTAGGCATTGTTTGTATAACATTTCCATACTTCACCATTTCCCGCTAGAAAATTGTACCCATACATGCAAAACACACAGACTTACATGCATGCATTTTGCTCGCTTTATTCAACAATCCAAAATCCGAAATGAGAGAATATCCAATAACAACAATACGGGCATTTGGAGCACTGGACCACCACCGTTGAACTTTAAAAGCGGCACTCAGGTGGGCAGTGCAGCATTAGCCTTCCTACTTCGTACAACAACAAAAAATGGTGGCACAGACAACTATAAATTAAGAATGCACTTACCTACCCATTAGATATCGGTGCATGTACGTTGGTGAAAACAGAGACGGGCGCACGGACGAACGGACGAACAATCAACGATCGCAAAACGATGAAAGCTCTTTTACAAATACATCTGGCATCGTAACAGAACTGCTCGACAGCTCAGCGGACTTTTAGACGCCAAAAAAATGCAGTGCACCGCGCCAGACTGCACCGGGATGCGTGCGGCTTTGCGGTGTGCCACGATTCGCTTCGTTATGCGATTCAATCGCGTAAAACAGTGGCTGCCGAAAGCGATTTGCCCCACACCCATCAACATTTCAACTCAATTCTGGAATACGAGCGAAGCCAAATATGCAGGTTGCTTCCTTCCCGCTGGTCCGTGGCTGATGCCGTTGCCGTTGTGGTTGGTGTTTTGTTATTGTAGCAATGAGGCTGCCGCTGACCACTTTTTACGAGTACGTCTTAAATTTGCTCCAGGCTGCAGGCCTGTCGTTCTCTTCTCACCCCACTCTAAGAAACTTGTGTGACTAAATCCACGGCAATTTATGACTTATGTATATTTATATATATGCATGTATGTAAATACACACAGGTGTATTCGAAATGAAAGGTACAAAATCGACTTACTCAGAAGAAGGCTTGACGTGGATGAAACTACTTCGGGCATACAAGTATAAAGGGAGGCCCAAGTTCAGGCAATGGAAAACATTGTGAATCGTAGTGACCATTATGTATGTATGTCTGCCGGCCTCGATACTTAAGCGGGAGCGCGCTGGCTTTTTGCACCAAAATCTCTAGATTTAATTCCTAGTTCGAACTGGTTAGGCCGATGTTATGCTGCCGGTCAAATGATCGTCGGTCACGGATAAATTGTTGTTGTTTCAATGTAAAAGAGAAAAATTACATTGAAGCAACAACAATTTATCCGTGACGACGATCATTTGATCGGCAGCATAACATCGGCCTTACACACTCGCCTACTTTTATTGCTATCCACAAGAAATAGAAGTTGGGATTCGGCTTTAAACTTTTCGTCCTCTCCGCCCTTCCCCCATCTGTTTGAACATGATGCATACACATTTCAAACGGTAAAAATTTTAGCCATACATAGGCCGAAGTGTATTACATACGGAGCCCGCCACCGCAAACTAACCTAAGCTTTGCATGTGTGGATATGGATAAGTATTTTAACAAATAATATATCACTAGGGATCGGATTTATATGCAAGTGCATATTTTTTTGGAGCTTCGGATTTGAATGGGACCAAGACAGAAACTATTTTTATTGAAAAATATTAAGAATGAGCTAAGATATGCACTGCATATTTGCATATGTTTGCATATTTTTTGCATATTTTGCATATTTTTCGCATATTTTGCATATTTTTTGCATATTTTGCATACTTTTTGCATATTTTGCATACTTTTTATATATTTGTTGAATATTTTGGCATAATTTTGCATGTTTTTTTTTAATTTTTGCCGTATTTGGCGTAAGTATGTATATAAACATATTCATATAGACTTATGTTCTTCTATGCAAACGAGCAAGAGTGAAGTTGATGTGATCCTGTGTGTAAAGGGGTTGGGAGGGGAGGGGGTCAATTTGGACAAGCCCAGACTTTTGTTATTCCGAGAATGATGTTCGTACGATCATTATTGAGGGTGTTGTAGTTTGGCTCACTAAGCTATTTTTTTGGGTCAGCAATGCCCAGCATACAAGAATAATGAACGTTTTCGTACTCCAAGAGCTGGTGAGAACTTGGAGACAGTTTTAGTTATTTACTGTAATAAGTAGTTAATTTTTTACATTTTATTTTAAGTTTTGTTATTATTTGAGTTAAGGTTTTGTTTGGTGGACTTCAAGTTAAGAAATGAATTCTATTTAAAACACAATGATTTTTTAAACTGTTTTGAACTTCCTCAATTTCACAAAATTCATGGAATATAAGAAATACTACCAGTTATCCCCGGCTTTGCACGGAAGAATTTCATACTTTTATTAAAGACATTTTCATTCCACAACTAGCAGGGCTCCGCGGCTTTGCACGCAAATTTTAAGTCAGTGGGCTCAATGAATCAAGTTTCTCTTAACACTTTGCCATCTGCACGACTTGTAAATATTTTTCCGCTTGGCGCCGGCAGTGCTTATCCGGATTTCTTGGCTTGTCGCCGGCCGTTTTTGACATTATCGGGAGATTATGAATTGTTAAGTTTTACTAATCTCATCGTTAGTTCTCATAAGTTCTCAACCTTGTTCCCCTACATTCATGAAATTTCGAATATATACATACGTAACTAAATACAATACAGCCGCCGTGGCTCAGTTGGTTAGTGCGTTGGACCGCGAGTCGAAGGCAGCAACCCCAGGTGCAATACTGCCTGCAATAACACCTAAAAAAATAACGGGAAAACTCGTTTTCTCTTTCGGTGGCTGTCCTCTCAGCTGGAAATGGCAAACCTCTGAGAGTAAAAATTGCTTATGAAAAAGCTCCCAACCTGCCGTTCGGAACCGGCATAAAAACTGTCGGTCCCTTCCACCCGCGTACAAATTCACACGCACAACACGGGTGGTTGCGGGAAGCTAGGCCTTAGTATCGCAAAAGCGGGCTGTCGTGCCAGTCAATTGTTAAATAAAAAATTTCTTTGTTTTATATAATTCGCGCACGACACCACTGTGGTGTCACCGGCTGTTGGCCGCTGGTTTGCTGACGACGCCGCTGTGGAGTCATAGTGTTAATCCTTCGTTGACCCAGTCAGATTCGTACGAGAAAATAATTGTCTAATTATATCTTATTTAAAGGGCTTTCGCCATATTTAAAGTAATTTGACCGCTTAAATCATGTTTCCCTATACAAACTCTTAACCCATCGTTGACCCCGTCAGGTTTCGATTTTCGAAAAAATATATTAAAAAACACGTTTCACTTTAACCAAGTTTGAAGAAAAAAAACCATTAAATCATGCTTATGCATACAAACTTTTAACCCTTAGTTTACCCTGTTTGAATTCGATTTTAAAAAAACTGAGAAACACATGCTTGATTATTTCTCATTTGAAGTACTTTTACCAAATTTGAAGTCAAACGGGCCAAAAAATGGTGTTTCCCCATACAAACATTTAACCCTTGGTTTACCTCGTTAAATTTAGATTTTCACAAAAGTAAAAAATTGGTGTTTAATTCTTTTTTATTTCTAATGTTTTCACAAATTTTTAAGTCAATAGGCCTATCGGTTCATGTTTTTGTCGTAGTCTTTCCGTATACGAACCTTAACCCTTGGTTGCCCCGTTAAGTTTTGATTTTCGAAAAATTGAAAAATACGTGTCTTAAGTGTTTTAAGTGTTTTCACCAAATTTGAAATCAATAGGCTTATTAAAATGCGTTTCTTCATACAACACCTTAACCCATGTTTTGCCCTTTTAGACCCCGAATTTAAAAAAATCCTTTTTGAACGAAGGTTCATTTTTTAAGATGTACCTACACTGCAAATTTCATGTTTGTAGCTTCAGCGGTTCGACCTGGATGGAGTGCATATGTTTTGCATATATTTTGCATATTTCGTGCATATTTGGTGTGCATATAAATCCGATACCTATATATCACATATATTCCACGTGTCCACTGGGATAAACAACGTAAACACGACTTATTAATAAATATTGCATTGCAATTACATTTTTTCTTGAACTTAAAATTACGATTCTTTGTACATATTCAAATTTGTACTTTCAAATTGCGTTGGAGCAAGGCGACCCGTTGTACAGGTGTGTTGGGTAGAGGTAAAAACAAACTTGGAAAAAGTAAAAGGCGTGTTAGTAAATGCTTCCAATTAAAAAGAGAAGATTAAGATTGAAAGAGTAATTAAATGCCCTTTCTGCAGATGCCCATATTCATAGACGAAATGCATACACATTTCGAGAAAATGTGGGTTTTCATGAATACTATTTTTTATAAAAAATATTTTTAGGAAACATTTATACTAAACAATATCTGAAAATACGGCTTAAATAAATGTTTTCTATTATTGGAAGAGGAGTATTTTTTTATTCTCACAAACTTAAAATTTTGCCGCGGAAACATTTATAGGGGCGTGGT
Source organism: Melieria crassipennis (assembly GCA_963668005.1). Classification (NCBI taxonomy): domain Eukaryota; kingdom Metazoa; phylum Arthropoda; class Insecta; order Diptera; family Ulidiidae; genus Melieria; species Melieria crassipennis. The sequence goes on along the minus strand of OY764963.1, from coordinate 28,566,047 downwards.
CCGCCCCCAAAGTCCCAGTTAAATATCCGAATTTCTCAAGAAATTTTCAACCAATTCTAACGATATAGGTGTCATATGAAAAGTATTTGAATGCTGATATTCTGTTGGCCGCGAGGCCGAAGTTATGCTTATGAAGATTATTGCTTAGGAGCGGCATTCCGCACACAAAGGTTTTTAATACAAAAATACTTTAAACACTTGGCTGGTCCTGATGTGGTAGTAACTCCCATGAGGGCCGAAGGCCGGCCACCCGAGAAAAACTTATTGGCAAGAAAACTATGGCTTTCGGGAAAACTGTATGCACTTCTGCGATTGCGAAAAATAGCGCGGATCTAGTAGAGTAAGTTCGGGTAATGTGATATACCTGTTTGTTTTTCAGCGATTCCCGACACATTTTGCCTTAAAACACACTTTTTTGGTCTCAAACTGTTCACTGATGCATTGTTTAGTATATCTAAGATTATTAACTCTTTAAGATAAACAGTTGACGACTTTTTAATTAAAAATTAAAATATCCAAATATTGCCGTCTAATAAAAGTGGCGGGTAATGTGATATACGCGAAAAATCGTTATTTAACAGACCTATTAGTTTCAAACTTGGTGGAAATACTCCAAATCAAAAATAACACTGATCAACAGCAAAATGGCTTTTCTGGTTCTGACATCAGTTCTAGGGTAATTAGGGACCGCTGATTTCGAATCCGCAAACCGTTTTGAAAACTTAGTTTCCGTTTTCGCTAAAAATGGGCGTGTCACTTTTTCGGATTTTCCCTGACTTTTTTCACGTTTGGGATTGTAATTTCAAAACCAATAAACCGGTTGACATGATTTTCACTTTGTGGCATTTACAACACCGCACGGTTTCTTTTCCGATGCAATTTATTTTTATAGGTTTTAAAATTTCGCGGCAATTGGACCTCAAAGTCGGAAAATATGGAATTTCAGGGCGTTTTCTTTGATGTTAAAAAACAAACACATTTTTCGTAAATCTATTATCGAGTTATGTATAACACGAAAGCGGAAACATGAAATTATACAACACAGCCAAATTGTTTGGCGTGAGTCCCATTCTCATCGAAATAAGAGCAAAAATGTACCATAGTCATTTTGATAATTTTTGATACTACTTCCTTAAAAAAATAAGGGCCTCAAAATATGCTCTTTTATATATTCCATTCACTGTCTGGAATACAAGCGAAAAACAACCAAATTTTGAATTGCTTCAAACAAAACAAAATTAAAAACTTTGCATATTTTGAGGCTCTTACTTTTTAAAGGAAAAAAACTGAAATCTGTTGAAAATGACTTTGGTACATTTTTGCTATTATTTCGATGAGAATGGGACTCACGCCAAAAAATGTGGCTGTGTTATATAATTTCATGTTTCCGCTTTCGTGTTATACATAACTCGATAATTGATTTACGAAAAATGTGTTTGTTTTTTAACATCAAAGAAAACGCCTTGAAATTCCATATTTTCCGACTTTGAGGTCCAATTGCCGCGAAATTTTAAAACCTATAAAAATAAATTGCATCGGAAAAGAAACCGTGCGGTGTTGATAATGCAACGAGGTGAAAATGATGTCAACCGGTTTATTGGTCTAGAAATTACAATCCCAAACGTGAAAAAAGTCAGGGAAAATCCGAAAAAGTGACACGCCCATTTTTTGCGAAAACGGAAACTAAGTTTTCAAAACGGTTTGCGGATTCGAAATCAGCGGTCCCTAATTACCCTAGAACTGATGTCAAACCCAGAAAAGCCGACCAAAAGTCGAAATTTGTTGCCCTGTGTAATTAGAGACGTGTTTCTCATTTTTTTGGAAAATCACAATCTGACGGGGTAAACCAAGTGTTAAAAATTTTTATCGAGAAACATGATCTCATGGATTTTTTTTATCTAAAACTTAACCATAACAGATTTTTGAGAATATTCCACTTCAAATAGTATAAAATAAAGTACATATATAAACATTTCTGTATACAAATAGTATTACTGTCATAAGTTTGGATACTGTGATGTACTACATCACATTACCCGAACTTTGGTATATCACATTACCCGAAATTGTCTTTTTGCGAAAAAAATATTATAAAAAAACAATAATAATTTTGTTGAGATGAGCGTACCTCGGAAACTTATAATCGATATCACTGATTTACTTCTGATTAGCCTCGAACTTTGTAATAATATTTTTTTTGTACCTTTTATGCTTTCAAACTTCGTGACCAAAAACTTGTGCAAGCCTACTCAAAGCACTTCAATCACATCCAAAATCATGCAGCACGATTTTTTTAGCTGTTATGATGTTTTAAAAAGGTTAATTTTGAAAAAGGTCAACGCACTTGTGAAATAATTACCCGAACTTACTCTAAGATTGCATATATATAACGGAAAATCTATAGTTATATACATTGAATTCATATTCGTTGCGAAATTATTCGGTCAACATGAGTGCGCTAAACTTATTTAAAATTTACAAGTTTTTTGAATCTGAAGAAGATTACAAAAAGTCCCGAGCTCATGGAGTGGAATCTAATTCCCCAAGAAGGGAATTATAAGTGTGAATACGGGCACGAGCTTAAATAAATGGAGTCAGCCCAACACATCGATGGTTATGTTTGGAGGTATTGTAAATGTAGATACCGATCGAAGCATTACCATAAGATATCTGGATAGAACTTAAGGAATATCAAAGTGTTTTGTTTTGACTTTCAGCAATGCTGAAGTAGAAGAAATTTTAAGCACAATGGCATACATTTGTCATTAAAGTTCTGTTCAATTTACGAAACAGTACTGCAGAGCTTTTGTGAAGTTTTGTAAGAAGTTTTATTATGAATTTTTCATTATTCTATTTGTAGTTTTCTTGAGTTATAGTAAAAGGTCAGAAAAACCCACGGCAAATTAAAAAAAGGATATAAAAAGGCTAGCGTTTAACTAAGAAATTTCGCAGCTAGATGAAAGAAAAGACGTGAAAAGGCAACACTGCTACACAGAGAATAACCTGTAGATACTTCAATTCCTTCGCAAAATAGTTATTCCTTCCTCGTTTTACTGTTGTGTTGTTTGAAATACATTTCAATACAATGTTGTGTTAATGGCTTTATCAATATTTGAGCAGACAAAATCTGCAACATGTTTTTAACTGCCTAAATTGAAATATTAAGCTTTTATGCGATTGGCCGCGCACCACACACCCATCAACGCGTATCACCCGGCAACACCTTAACTGTCTGCTTTAAATTTATAGCTCCCATGCTTCCCGCTATTGTCTTTGAAGCCGTCTCAAGGCCGCCGCCGCGTCGCCACCACCGTCGTCAGCAATCAATAGCACCGTTCGCCGCCTCCGTAGCGTTGTGCTACGCTCCTTGATGGCAGTCGACGAGCTTCGTGGCAGCATTGGAATATAAACATAAAATTATATTTAGTCATGCTACATCACTTTGTAATCATTTTCATTTTGGCGTTCACTTTGATCTGAGCCGCTACCGCTTTGCTGCCACTGACGCAGGAAGTGCCACTGTGCGGCGCAATAACTTTAAAATTACTCGAGTTTACTGTGATACAACGCAAACGATACATACATATAGTATAGTATATGTACATACATGTATGTATAGTGCCTATGCATTTCGGTACGTACGTAGCCCGGTATCTACGAGTATATTTACTCACATACAGAAAAAATAATACAGCAACAACTAAAGCCAAAAACTTAAAACCCAAAATTAAGAAATTAAAAAAAAAACATTAAAGTGGATAATATTAATTTTGCATTTATAAGGTGTATATACTCTTGGTCAACTTCTTTGGAGCTGTCATTTGCACGTTGAATGAATCGACAGTCGCAACCCGCAGATCGGAAACGGCATTAGGGAAATATTGTAGTTTAGAATTAAAAACAAATTGTTTAATTGAAAGAGTGTATTTTTGAAAATATTGAAAAAATATATCCTTTTTGGGACTAGAATACTAGAAATTTCAATAACAAAAGTAGACGGCGGCTATCGTGGATCAGTGGTTAGTCATTGATCCACGAAGATTGTCGTCTCTGAAGATTTTCCAAATTTCAATGCAAACATTTCTTATATTCAAATAGTTTTACATATATTTAATAACTGCCGTCTTTAAACTTTTCGACTTTCAAAAACTTTGGTATGTATTATTCACCGTTCAGCTCTTGCTGTTGTCTTGATGTCGAATGATGCAATTTGTCGTTACTAAGGCGTTCTATCCCGAAACATTTTGGATGCCCCGGGATTTCGAGATTTAAAAATGGCAATTCCGAGATTTTTCGGGATTTCGTTTTGAGTAACTTTTTCAGCAAAAAACCAGGGCCAATTAATACAGGTGACCTCGTTGGATGAGGCGAATTGATTTTTTTCTGGTGGAAAAGGTCTAGATTGTTAAAATGCCTGTGTAAAACTTTGACAGTTTAAAAATGAAAAAAGCAAGCTTTGTTCTGATTGGCTGATTTTGACAATCTAAACCCAGAAAACAAAAACAAATTACATTGAAATTTTGTTGTTGCCCTTACGCTATCACCTGTATCAATTCGCCTTGGCAAAAAACTATAGAAGCTACTACAAATTTTTATATAAACACATACTTTTTCTATTAAGCTATCGTTTTCATTGGAATAAAACAGTATTTTATGTAAAATAGGTTTTTATTTAACAAAATTTGTATGAAATTTTATGAAAATATCGAGAACCAAACTTAGTTTGTTGCGATCAGCTTTTTCGATTTTGATAAAACATACATGCCAAAAAACTGGAGGCTGAAGTAGGGGTGAATGACGTCGCGTCGTGTTCTAAGCTCACGAAAGTGCTAGGAAATTGCTTAGAAACTGGTGTTAGGTGGTTAAATGTGGGACCGACATGAAATCATTTATTTTTTCAACAAACCAGTCAACCATTAAGAGACCCATTTGCAGATTTTCCGAACACTTAACCTGCACTCTGCGCATGGAGTATATAATTTTACACTGCGTCAATTTGTGAAAGTATTTATATAGTTATAATCAGGCAGGTTCTAGATTTCACTTTCGAGTGAATTTGAAATGAAATCACTTCAAATTCACTTTTTGGTGTTCTACATTTCACTTTCACTCGCTCAATTCCACTCGTTTTTAAAAAGGAATTCCGAGTTATTTTGCATGTTCCAGAAACCGAATTCACTAGAAAAAATGTGAATTGAAATCACTTCAGCAGCAGAAAGTGAAAATGACAGAAGTTGTATAAAAAATTTATTATTCGCACTACTTTCTTCGGTTGGTATTGCGGCAAGCGGGCCGAACATGTGAAGCGACTTTTAAGAACGCCAATCCTCTCTACGACGTTCCGCGCAGACGAATGCTTCATGTTGAATGCATGCTGCGGTGTTCCGATTTGTGGATCCCTATACGGTGTCACTAAACACGGCTCAAGCAGCACTAAACCAGCATCGCCTAGTAAACATCTTCTGCGCTCGCCAGATTCGTAGCTGCCTACAAAGTAATCAGGAGCTTGGCTAACGCTCCAAATCAATGAATCGTGGCTCGAGCCAGGGCGACGACCATCCACAGCCCTGATCACCATTTGATAATCACATTTCTGCAAATGTTTAATTGTTTCTCGGAAATCTACACTTGAAAATGTATACCGCTTACAATCATTGTATTTATGCTGAAGTACCCCTTTCGGTGGTAAAAAAGCCTGTGGTCATGATTTGGCTTCGTTATACGCACGTGTGTACCGTCAACGCAGCCTATAACGCCCGGAATCTGGAATTTCTGCAAAAAATGCCGCTTCGAAAGTTTTCGCTCTCCCTCCATCATATTTAAATTTAACCATCTCGCGCAAATATGTTTTTCCATGATTTCAAGGATGTTGTGTACAATTTTCGTAACCGTGCTTCGCCCTAATGCAATGTCGCTGTCTTATCCTACAACTTTTTGGAATCCACCTTCTGCCAGTAACCTTAACGTAGCAGCTAGCTGGATATGCGCTGGGATAGAAGATGGCTTCAAGCGGGGAGTTACAACGTCGAGGAGCATTCGGAAGGCATCTTTATTTACTCTATAGTGCACTGTGAAGCTAAAGAAATCCCATAAATAAAAATCTTGCTGCTTTTAGAGCATTTCATTCACTTACACAGATTCTATCATTTCCAGAGGGTTAGAGTGATCGCGCAAAATCTTCCTTTTTATCTTTTCCTCTGAATAATCATTGTTTGCACCAATGCACAGTGATTCGTTCCATAGACAAAATTCCAAAAATGTATGGCCTCAGAATTTAACGATTTTGATGTCATTTGAAAGAAAAAACTCCAACTAAGAAAACCCCAAAAAATCTGTGCAAAAAATCAATTAGTGTCTGTGCAAAAGCGGCACAAAATTGAAACTTTTTTCACAAAAAAACTCATATTTTCTGTTTTTTAGTCTATTGAGTACAAAAAATTTTATAAATAACACTGATCAACAGCAAAATGGCTTTTCTGGTTCTGACATCAGTTTTAGGGTAATTAGGGACCGCTGATTTCGAATCCGCAAACCGTTTTAAAAACTTAGTTTCCGTTTTCGCAAAAATGGGCGTGTCACTTTTTCGGATTTTCCCTGACTTTTTTCACGTTTGGGATTGTAATTTCAAACCCAATAAACCGGTTGACATGATTTTCACTTTGTGTCATTAACAACACCTCACGGCTTCTTTTCCAATGTAATTTATTTGTATAAGTTTTAAAAATCCGCGGCAATTGGACCTCAAAGTCGGAAAATATGGAATTTCAAGGCGTTTTCTTTGATGTTAAAAAACAAACACATTTTTCGTAAATCAACTATCGAGTTATGTATAACACGAAAGCGGAAACATGAAATTATACAACACAGCCAAATTTTTTGGCGTGAGTCCCATTCTCATCGAAGTAATAGCAAAAATGTACCATAGTCATTTTCATAATTTATGATACTATTTCCTTAAAAAATTAAGGGCCTCAAAATATGCTCTTTTATATATTCCATTCACTGTCTGGAATACAAGCGAAAAACAAAAAAAAATTTGAATTGCTTCAAACACAACAAAATTAAAAACTTTGCATATTTGGAGGCTCTTACTTTTTAAAGGAAAAAAACTGAAATCTGTTGAAAATGACTTTGGTACATTTTTGCTATTATTTCGATGAGAATGGGACTCACGCCAAAAAATGTGGCTGTGTTGCATTACTTGATGTTTCCGCTTTCTTGTTATACATAACTCGATAATTGATTTACGAAAAATGTGTTTGTTTTTTAACATCAAAGAAAACGCCTTGAAATTCCATATTTTCCGACTTTGAGGTCCAATTGCCGCGGAATTTTAAAACCTAAAAAAATAAATTGCATCGGAAAAGAAGCCGTGAGGTGTTGTTAATGACACAAAGTGAAAATCATGTCAACCGGTTTATTGGTTTTGAAATTACAATCCCAAACGTGAAAAAAGTCAGGGAAAATCCGAAAAAGTGACACGCCCATTTTTTGCGAAAACGGAAACTAAGTTTTCAAAACGGTTTGCGGATTCGAAATCAGCGGTCCCTAATTACCCTAGAACTGATGTCAAACCCAGAAAAGCAGACCAAAAGTCGAAATTTGTTGCCCTGTGTAATTGGTTGGCAGGAAGTTGCTTAAACTTTTAATATAGAATAAGAAATGATGTGGCCATTTTCGCTTTTAATGTTTTCCCAAAATTTGCAAAGCGTAGACTTTTACTTCACTTTTAATTCAAAATATTTTTCTAAGTTAAAAATCTGAAAATTGGCAAAACTTAGAGGAGAATATCTAAAAAGTATGTGAAAGTATGTTCCTGGATTTTTTTTATTTTAAGAAGCATTCCTTCTTTGTCGGATAATGTAATTATATCTTCCGATATCTTCCGATCTCAGAAAATAATTTAATTTGAAAAGTGGTCTAAACACGTATTTTTCGACAAAATTTATTTTATTTATGCCTAAAAGTATGCAATTAGCTCGAAAATTGATAAAATCTGCAAAAATGTAAAACATACATCTATTATTATCGTTTTTATTGCAAAACCAGAGAGTCCCGATACAATTTCTGTTACTCATTGGAATAACCAATGTTGACGTTACCGATTAAATGTAAAATGTGAAAAATCTAGCCAACACATTTGGTGCTATAGCTTTCCAAAAATGACGAAATTTGCAAAATGAAGCGTCAGGCATTGCCAAACTACAACAGTTTAAGAAAAACCAAATGGAGATTTCAATTCAGCAGACCATGATTAACTAGTATACCAAATTTTATGAAGAACGGACCACTCCTTCTAATTTTGTCCCGCGGTTGTATGGAGTCGAATCACTGTGCAATGGTCACAGCAAATGCAATTAATGCACTCATTTTTAAATACCGAAAAAATTCCTGTTTTTGCTTTTTGTATTGCTCGACAACAATAAGCTCACAGGAAATTCAGCGAGAAGAAAATTATAACGAGTTCAAAATGAACATGTGGAATTGAAATCACTCGGTTTCTAGAACACCAACTACGTTTTCACTCGGTTTCAAATTCACTTCTAATTTCACTTTCACTCGGTTTCTGGAACCTGGCGGAATATAATTTTTTCCCCAAAACACTGTTAATTAATATATTTTCCTCATTTCCTGTACCGGTATCAATGAGGAATTCAAATCATCATGCACGGTTTAGACTGTAAAAACCAAACTCAGTGTGTTGGTTAAAATCTCCGGATCCCGAAGCATCAGTCCCGGTATTTTGGGGCTGCTAAAAATAGCCCGGACCCCGGGGTTGAATGCCTTAGTCGTTACACATATCCGGAAACACTCTTATTTCTTATTTTCTTTACTTTCAATATATTTAATAGTTTTGTGGCATTGAATAAAATAGTGACGATCGTTATAAGCGACATCAAACAAAAGTGTTCGTTATTTGAAATTTGTATCTCTCACTGTATCGGCGCGTGAGGCGCTCTCGTGGCATACTGTAGGGTATTTTGGTGGCGGTGTTTCGTATTTGTGATCCCGCTGTTTTCTTTTGTGCGATGCTGTCAAATGTTATACAGTATATTTCACATCTTTGTTACGTTTGACTCTTTCTAGCATCTTCGGACAAAGTCATACGGCGTAGGCTCTCTACGAATTGAATGCTAATAATGACAGTGGTGCGCTACTCCCCTCTTGTGCTCGTGCATACATACATCATTCTATACATTGTATTGAGTTGTTACCTTTAGTTTCGTTGGACATTTTAATTGGTATACTTTAACTTTTGAAATGAATACCGCACAGAGAGGTGAAAGAATAGATTTTGTGTGGCAGCGTGGATGACGTTGTTTCGCCCTTCGCATCGTTCTGATATTTTGGATCCCTTTAGTTTTGGCTTTGATTACACAATGATTGCTTCGTGTGCTTCATTTTTTGTTTTTCTGCGTCTTTTCAATCATAGTTTAAGCGCATTAAGGCTTAACTTTGTGATTGAATCTGGCAATAGTGCGTGGGATTCATGGATTTTCTTTGAAGTTAGTTCTTGTAATATAATGATGATGTTAACAATAATATTTGTGCTTTCCAATATATTAGGTATATAAAAATTATTTCTGACCGATCCGATTTATACATACCCAATATTAATTCAGAAACGGAATTTTTAGACACTTAGGTCAGAGCTGTCATGTTTATGTCAGTTGGTCAAGGAACAATGCATAAGCGAGCGCACCAAACTCCTCCTGTACTACTGACAATAAACTTTATCTTTAAATAACTATTATCCATAATCGTGTTGAAATGACAATGATACATCACGTTTTCTTTCTAGAAATGGTAAAAAGTTCATATGTAATATTACGGTACATTCGGTCGCGAGCGTTCGTGAGCTTGAAAATGTTAGCTCCTGCATACCATCCTTGGCAAATGCACCGTCTACTATCACGCCAAATTTCTTTTAAAAAAAACACAAAGATCTCTTCAATAAGTGCCGTAATCATCAGGCCCATGTTAATTAAAATTGTTTTTCACTTTCTCAAGAATACATACAGTGGTGTCTGGATATAGTGAACTAATTATTGCAAGGCCTGTTCACTGTATTGAGGTTGTTCACTATATCAAGGTCAACAATTTTTGTTCAAAAACTCGTTTTATTTGCTCAAAGTACACTTTTTGTTTTTTGCTTGAAAATGTTTTTCTATATTTAGAGGCTCGATGTCAAAATTTGGGTGTTCACTATATCGAGGTGTTCACTATATAGGGGGTTCACTATACCCAGACACGACTGTATATACGTTTTTATGGCCTGAATATAGACTACACTTCACTCTCTATTTGAAGAAGCTTTCTCACAATAGTTTCTACAAAGTATGCTTACTCACACATAGTAAATCAGGAAGAAACGAATTTGCTTGGAAGATATTAAAAATATGCCTAAATAGTCAAGCGGCATCTTTTTCATGGGCAGCTGTTCTCAGCGAAAGAACAATGAGTTGTTACTCGTGTAGTTATCTACAAAAATAGGTGCCTACATGGCTGCGAAGTCCGAAGCGGAGGTCGCGGCAAAAACCAAGTGTTTATTGAATTGTAAGTCATTTATCATATGACGAAGACTTGTGTTTTCATTGTGCATATAATATTTCTTCTGTTATTTCGTTTTTACTATTGTTAGTGTGTCTTTTGGTTCCCTTGGCACAGTGGATTTCACCGCAAAAGCACGCTATGTAGTACAAAGAATATGAAACACACTAAGTAAAATTCGCAATAAATTGCTCCTCGAAATACGTTAAAGTGTCTGCTGCGGATGTAAAATTGTGATCCGCTTTGCTGTAATGTGTAAAAATGCTTCCGTGATCATACTTATGTTGTTAATGGCGCCAAACTACACCTCCTCAAAACAATGTGCGTCTCACCCTTTTGTCAGATCAGCCCTTTGTGCAGACAATTGTCCTGTCAATTCAATCTTGACATAACCAATGCATTTTATTGAAGCAACATGCGTCGCTCTAGGCCAACCGAAACCCTCTTTTTTACATTTTATCAGACACTACTTACACACATACAACGTGGTGTGTGGTCTTGGTACTCATGTATGTACGTATGCAGTTTTACAAAGAATGCGGCATAATACATACAATACAATACTCCGCATTTCAACTGTTGGGCGTCCTACAGACGAAGGTCTTCTCTGAAGTGCACACATGTCATTATTATCCAAGTGTCAGTATGTCCTTACGGTACACTCATATCTATGATGTAGGGAGTTTTAGTGTCACTGCACTACGAATTCAGTAATACTCGATTTTGAATAATCTCAGAACTCATAATCAAGTTGCAAGACGTTTTGAAAGAGTCGGCGTCTTAGAATACACTCGCTTAAACACATACATACGTATATATTTTGCCTATTTTAAGTGTCGGCGCCATTTGTGAATTCGTGAACCCGGAATTTCTGCTACCAGTGCAGCAACATATAATTTTCAATTTATAGCAGTTAAGTAAAATTTCCCTACGAAATGGTTAATTAAAAACTGCGACTTTTCTATTACTTACTACCAGGGGAAAACTCGTTTTCTCTTTCGGTGGCTGTCCTCTCAGCTGGAAATGGCAAACCTCTGAGAGTAAAAATTGCTTATGAAAAAGCTCCCAACCTGCCGTTCGGAACCGGCATAAAACTGTAGGTCCCTCCAACCCGTGTACAAATTCACACGCACAACACGGGTAGTTGCGGGAAGCTAGGCCTTAGTCTCGCGTAAGCGGGCTGTCGTGCCAGTCAATTATTATTATTAATTATTACTACCAGGGACCAAAAATAACTGTTATTTTAAAATTTTCAATTCAAAAAGGCATAACGAAAAAATTGCCGGTCGACTTTTTCAAATATACCATTATGATCGTAATCGCCTCAACTTCAGGAATATTGAACGCCGTTTAAATTTTCGACTTTTATTATAAAAGTTAAAATCAACTGTGATTTAGTGCCTTTTATCGGTCAAAATAACAGTTATTTTGTGACTTTTATTCTTTCGATCAAATATATCAGGCAATTTGAATTTTTCCAAAGGCCGTTTGACCGACTAAAAAACTATTAATGCCATGTTTTTGTCTCAGCAGACCGTACATTCTGAGCGTGTGTTCTGACGTTCTGACGTTCTGACGTGTGAGACGAAAAAATGTTCGGTCAAACGGCCTTTGAAAAAAGTAAAATTGCCTGATATATTTGACCGAAAAAATAAAAATCACAAAACAACTGTTATTTTTGACCGATAAAATAAAAGTCAAAAGTAACAGTTATTTTTGCCTGAAATGCTAAAAGGCGCAAAATTACTTTTATTTTTGTCGGGAAAAATAAAAGTTAAATGATAACAGTTAAAATCTGATTTTTTTATAAAAACCATAACCGGTACGGTCCCTGCTTACTACTATTACGTACTATTACGTATAATTACTGTCAACGATAACGTTTTCTGAAACGTTAGCTTTAACGATCACGCGATGATATGGCTTAGACACAATCAAAAGTGTCTCTGTCCCTGTGTAAATTTGCCATTTGGTTAGGTTTTTGGGTGCGAGCACTTGTTAAAACCTGAAGTGCTCGTATATGTTTCATGAAGCACGCGACTAAAACGCAACTACGACCACAAGTATGCGACTGACGTCGCTCACAGTGCACCTTCCGCATCTCGTTTGCGCCCAGAGTGAAGTCTCGGCCGATCCCCATCCACGCAAGCACACTCTCTCAACGTACGCCGCACACGAGTATATGTTGATTATGTTGCTCAATGATGGAGGTTCGTGTTCTGAATATTGTTGTTGTTGCAGTTGCGTGGTTTTTTTTATTGTGTTTTACTTTCAACGTTAATACACGCTGGTACGAAAACGTCTGCGTGTGGTCCTTAATTTGCCTTTTGGGTGGTCTCATCCAAATTCGGTTGGCGACGCGTGTGTGGTCGGGGCGTCAGCGTTGTTTTCGCTTCGTCGTCATGCCGTCGTTGCCGTCGGTCCCTCATTTATCGTGCAGCATTATGTTTGCCTCCGCATTCAGTTTTCGGTAGGCATTTGAGTCTATGGCGAATTTATGCAGGTACGTAAATATAGTTTTGAACTATGTAATGTCTGTTTCGTGCAAACGCGACTGTTAGATAAATGTACATGTATGTTATGTACACATTAACATATTTATGTAAACGCAATTGTCTCTGCCAACAAAGCTGTTAATATTTATTATTAAATAATGTATTACTGATGTATTACAAAGAATATCGATTTATTAATTTAAAAGAGTTGGAAGGAGATAAACTTATGTTTGCTTCAAACTAGTTAGTTTTGTTTTTAAATAAAAAAGTAGTATTCGCTGTATGGCAGATTGCAGATTAGTAAAACCTTATTTAATATTTTAACATGATGCTAACATGGTTGACTTTATTGTTTTACGCGTTTTTTCCTTGGTTGGTATCCAAACGCAAACTTTCTTGCAACCATTCAGTGTAAATATCCGGTATGATCACTTAAAATAAGTCTATTCGTGTTAGAAGGATGTTGTCGGAACAATTAAGTATATACACATATGTATTACATTCGATTGGTAATGGGATAATAATGAACTGTGGCGTAGTGCACACAGGATTTTATTTCTGGGAGTGGCGTTTGCGTACAACTTTTAAGCCCAATACCATTTGAAACCATATTTTGCACCAGCAATTCTTGTATTTGGGGGGTTTGAGCCCCCAAGTTATCCCCGAATTCGCCTGGCGTTTTGGCAACGGAAAGGAGGTATTACAAAAGTCTAATACGGCTCTAAAAGACATACTAAAAATCAAGTACGACCAATGTTTTGTTAACCGGATCAAGCACTGGCATAGATGCAGTATAGTCGATGGGGATTCCTTCAAAATTTTGACGATTAAACTAATATTTTTAATTGTATAAATGTAAATATTTGTAACTAGTTGTTTCCGGCTTTGCCCACGTATTTAATTTTTTTTAAATATCCGACAATTGACTTAGATTTTTTCTGTAAACTGTTTTCATGCCGGTGACTTGTCCAACCCACGCCAAATTTTCCCCAATACAAAGAATCGATTAACTACCGATCCGATCCGAACAACCTACACTTCTAAGGACATGCCAATGATAACAATTTCTGTCAAGTGAAGGTGGCGCCCTCTTGTTGAACGCCCGTCACATTTTTCCTATAAAACAGTGATAAATTCATATCCCTTGAAATATTTACATAAACCAAATATAATGTATGGCTCATTTCCTGAAGACTATAAGTAATTAATTGAATTGACTGGCACGACAGCCCGCTTACGCGAGACTAAGGCCTAGCTTCCCGCAACCACCCGTGTTGTGCGTGTGAATTTGTACGCGGGTGGAGGGACCTACAGTTTTATGCCGGTTCCGAACGGCAGGTTGGGAGCTTTTTTTCATAAGCAATTTTTACTCTCAGAGGTTTGCCATTTCCAGCTGAAGACTATAAAAGACTATAAGATGTTGTAGAAATTGCAAGAAGACTGGTTCAAACATATAGTGAATGGTGGGTACGATCATCCTCATAAGTACAGGGTGGCGCAAAAGTCATTACCTTATCGGCAGATGCTATAACTTTTGCAAATGGCGGCAAAAGTAGCAAAAGTAAGTAAGACAACTTTTGCCTGTATTTAAATACGACGGAGCCAATTTTAGTTACTACAGTGTCAGATAGGTGTGGCCAATCTCATATAGTTTACACAGAGTCACTTGACGTGACCAGCGAAGGTGGGTGTGGCCTCTCTCAGAAAGCATATGGTTGCCTCAATGAAACACATAATCGTTTAAAATCCAACTTAGCTTTTAAAAATATTGTTTAGCAAATTTACGAGGTGTGACAATTAAGTAATGAGACTGATTTTATTGCCGCGCTTGTGGTAAACCTGTGACCTTGAAATTCCCTTCCCCGGCATCCTTCCCCTCTCCATTGATATATTTACCATCGCTCTAGCTTGCTTAGTTCGCCTGCTGTGCTTTGCGCCAGATTGGGCGAAACAGCTTCGGAAACTGACTCATTTAAACTAGATTAAGTGAAAAGAGCTTTTTATTATATATTATTATACAACCGTCCAGACTGCGCAATGAGGTTCAATTTGACAGCTGTTTGTTTACAAATAAACAAATAAATATTTTTGTGAACTGTGCGTGAAAATGTGCTGGGAGCATGATTCGAGCGAAATATTGGTGCATATTTCACAATCAGCGGCAACATTCTCAACTTAGTCCAAATATTAGACGCCTTGTATTCAGATGCCATAAAAAGGTGATGAATGGAATGAAAGCAGTGCAAGCAAAACGATAATTTTCATTCATTTCAAATTTTTCAAATTTTCAATATTTTTTTGTTTTGTTTTGATGAAATGACAGCTGAAATTTAAGGGATGTTTTTCTAGTATGTGTTCAGAGTGTGTGCGGTATGTTCAGTTGACAAAAAAGCTTTTTCATAGAAAGCTTTCGGATGCAACCCTGCGTTAAACTCGTTTCAAAACTTGTTAAATGGTTTAACACGTTTAATTTCCAACAACAATTGCATGCGAATGAACAGGTTTTCGAACTGGTTTTGTTCATTTAACTTGTTTAAGCATATTAAACACGTTTAAGTCGTCAGTTTGAACGCCATATTACGCTAAAATTGTAAAAGTGCATGGTGATAGTGCTCTTAGTCGTGCCCAGGTGTTTCGATGGCATAAAGAGTTTAAGGAGGGGCGTGAAAGCGTGCAAGACGAGGCGCGGAGAGGGAGACCAGTCGAGGTGCGGACTGACGCGAATGCGGTAGCGTGAGCGCGCCCTAATCCGTGAAGATCGTCGTAAATCAAGTCTACTATCGCCAAGTACTCGAAAGATTGCGAAAACGAATCAACAGCGTGCCAGACATCGCTCGTCGCACCGCCCTCAGCGTGTCCCACTATTTGGTCTCTAAAGGGATCGCCGTGTTGCAACAGCCGGCTTATTCGCCCGATATGTCACCCTGTGACTTTTTTTTGTTCCCTAGAACAAAAGCGGTGGTCAAAGGAACCCATTTTGAGTCGATTACGGACATCCAGGCGGCCGTGACGAGGGTACTCGCGGACATCCCAGTCGAAGCGTTCCAGAAATGTTACGAAGCATGGAAAACACGCTGGAATCGTTATATAGCTGCCCAAGGGGACTGCTTTGAAGAGAATGGCAGAGTTATAGAATAATTTTTAAATATTCGGTTTTTATGGAATCAGTCTCATTACTTAATTGTAACACCTCATATATCCCTATAATGGGCGTGACAGCAGTTCGTGCTACCTGCTACGTAGAAGTGAACGTGGCCAACATTTAATAAGCTATGTTTACCTCTATGAAACCCAGAATCATTTCATAACTATTAATATTGATTTGAAGACATGTACCGTCACTTTGTTTTGCTGATTTTATAGGCGTGCGTAGTGGGCGTGACCGATTCTATTATAGCTATGTTTGCCGCAATGACACGCCGAATCGTTTGATACCCAAATTGCCTTACAAAAGCTGAGTTTTGTTACCATAGTGGGCGTAAGAGGAGGTCGTAGTCAATCTCATATAGCCTATGTACCATTTCCCCACATACAAAATTGTTTGGTGCTTATTTTATCTAAATCGGTTCAGTGGTTTTTGCCTGATTGTGGCTCAAAAAAGCAACGTCACATTGGTTTTTATTAGTGTCCGACCGAATATTTGGTTTCGGTTTCGGCCCAAATAGTGTTTCGTTTTCGGTTTCTGTTTCGGCCAAGAAATGGCCGAACGGCCGAAACCGAAACTTTCTAGGATATTTTTTACATTTTATTCTGTAGCGAGTGAACAGCTAGTTAGTGCTGCCGAGCAGATAGTATAGTGAAAGAAGGAGTAATTTAGGTGTTTTTTTTAGCATATACATATAATTAAATTATTTAATTTTGAATATTAGCGAGTAAGGTACGAAAGGGTAATTTTTTTATGTTTATGTTTTTAAAAAATGAATAAATTGTTTTTATTAATAAGTATGTATTTATTTATGTTATGTTTGTTTGTTTGTTCTTTATTTACTTAAAGTAAAATTCATTTGTTTAAAAAAATGATTGATATGGTGATTTTTATTTCAACTAGAAAGTTTCGGTTTCGGGTCCGGATATTAAAAAAAACCGAAATTCGGTTTCGGCCCAAAAAAGTTGTTTCGGTCGGACACTAGTTTTTATATAATGGTATAGATTGCGATGAAGTTTTATTTGATTTTTTATAAAAGCTTATATAAGAATAAGAATTATTAAGAAAACTAACAAAAATTGGGCAGCGGAGGCTTTCAGCTGGAGGTGCAGTGAACACGGTTGCCGCAGTTGGTTACTTTTAACCAAAGCAGGTTAAATTTTTTTTCGTTGGTTACTTTTAGTGGTGTTTGATGACTTTTTGTTAGGCGGAAAGAAATGATATTGATATGAAATGTGTTCATTGCGTCATGTTATGTTAGTTATGGTTACATTTTCTACATTTTGGTTTCATTTTCAGAAACATGTGGTTAACAAAATTTTGGTCGAGTGGCAGTCGTGGCGGTGAAGTTAGATGTATTACACTGTCGGACAAAATAAAGTGCAAACAAATCCATGCCAAACTAGAAACGATATTTTTTGTTGATAATAAACAAATGCAACTCTGTTTTTTTGTTACAAAAAGGGATTTCCCCAAAAATTTGTTATGGAAGGATTAAAATTGGAACTGTGCATTTCTTCTTTGAGATAAACGCGAACAAATGTGTCATTCTGTTGCTGCATTCAGACAAAATAAAGTGCAAAATTCCTTTTTGTGGAAATTAAGAAAATTTTGCTGTGTTGTTCATAAAACAGAAATTCAAAACGTATTACCTTTGAAAAAATTAGACTGGGGACTTGCTCCACTTGTAGATTTTTGCCATGAAACCGGTTTCCAAGGATGCAAAGAATTTGTTGGTGCATGATCGTTTTGATGGCATGGGCTATAAGGAATTAGCTGCAAAATATAAAAATTCCATCACTGGAGCAAGAAAAATTGTTGAAAAATACAAATCGTTAGGAACGACCGCAAGTTTTAACGAACTAAGTGGACAAAAGCGCAAGACCGCTCATTACGATGGAGGCTAGTAAAGAGAAATAAGCAAGAGAAATAAAAGAAGCCACAAATGTCACTGTATCGTCGCGCACAGTTCAAAGGCGATTAGTTGAAGTCCTATTTTGCAAAGAAAAAGCCTCTACTTCGTGCAGCTTTCGTTTGCAAAACCGACTCAAATATGCCTCAATCTTTTTGATGAGATGAGTCCAAATTCGAGCTAAAAATTAAAAAAAAACCGAAATGATTATGGTGTGAGCCTTCCCAGAGTCTAAAATCAAAAAATATATCTCACACAGTTAAGCACGGGGCGGCTCTCTCATGGTGTGGGGATGCTTCCCCACAGCAGGAGTAGGAAAAATCGTCAGAATTGGTTGCAAAATGACTGGAGGGCATTACGTGAAAGTATTAAATGATAATCTTCCTGCAAGTGTCAAGGACAATAATCCCAAGTTTTTAGTAATAGTGGGATCGAGCAATTGGATTGGAAAGCTCAATATCCCGATTTAACCCCAATAGATCATCTATGGGCGATATTAGATGCCGAAATTCCATTCGAGGCTCGAGTTAACTTGGAAACTTTTTTGGAAAGAAAATAGCAGTAATGGAAAAATATGCATAAGGATATTTTAAAAGACTTAACCGCAAGTATTCCCAAAAGATTACACCGTGCGACAAAAATCAAAACACGAAAACATCAATATACTCGCGAAACTATGGGCCAAATGTAGTAAAACTGCGTTATTCGTTTTTCTCTCTGAGGTCAGAATTTTTTTTAAAAGGTATTGAAAATGTTAGAATAATAATAATTGACTGGCACGACAGCCCGCTTACGTGAGACTAAGGCCTAGCTTCCCGCAACCACCCGTGTTGTGCGTGTGAATTTGTACGCGGGTGGAAGGGACCTACAGTTTTATGCCGGTTCCGAACGGCAGGTTGGGAGCTTTTTCATAAGCAATTTTACTCTCAGAGGTTTGCCATTTCCAGCTGAGAGGACAGCCACCGAAAGAGAAAACGAGTTTTCCCGTTATTTTTTTTAAGTGTTATTACAGGCAGTATTTGAACCTGAGGTTGCTGCCTTCGACTCGCGGTCCAACGCACTAACCAACTGAGCCACGGCGGCTGCTGAAAATGTTCGAGGTGTTACAAAATAAAGGAGAACATGCAAAATATTAATAAATACCTTATCCCATTTCTTTTTGTCATTTTGTGAAATAAACGGAGATTTTGCACTTTATTTTGTCCAACCTATATACCTTCAATAGTTTTTATGTTTATGGGCTTAAATGCAGAATACCACACACTCTTAAAAAATTTGTTTTTTATAGGAAAGAGGAGTATATATATAGGTAGCAAACCTATAATAGCTTTATAATAGGTTTTTTCGAGAAAAAAATCGGTTTTTAAAAAATGTTTGTAAAAAAAAATTGTTTCGCTTATAAATCCTTATTGGTACATATTACATACCTAATGTTATACATCATTCGAAAGAGAAAATGCCTTTCATATGACACCTATATCGTTAGGATCGGTTGATAATTTCTTGAGAAATTCGGATACAGTCGTGTCTGGATATAGTGAACTAATTATTGCAAGGCCTGTTCACAGTATCAAGGTTGTTCACTATATCGAGGTTAACATTTTTGTTCAAAAACTCATTTTATTTGCTCAAAAAACACTTTTTGTTTTTTGATTAAAATTTATTTCAATATTTAGAGGCTCCATATCAAAATTAGGGTGTTCACTATATCGAGGTGTTTACTATATCGGGTGTTCACTATACCCAGCCACGACTGTATATAACTGGGACTTTGGGGGCGGACCACGCCCCCCGTGAATGTTTCCGCGGAAAAATTTTAAGTTTGTTAGACTAAAAAATACTCCTCTTTCCGATAAAAAACAAAACAAATTTTTTTAAAAGGGAGACTTTAATAACTAAACGCTTTTATTTTCGTACATATTTTGTTGTATTGACGTTAATTATAAATTTATACTTTTGCTTTGAATAAATATCCTTCGCATTTTATGTTTACCTGCAGACACGAATGTTGTCTTGTACTTTGCACTTTATTTTGTCCGACAGTGTATAGGGAAAGAATTCGGTATTGTAAACCGTAAAACCAAATGGATATGTTTAGCTAAAAATTGCACATCGCCAGAAATTGCAACCTACAGAATTTCGATATATCGATAACATACTGCAGGGCTGTCTCTAGTAAACTATCTGCGGCCTTCAGCTGAGAATTTCCATTTTGGCACCTCGCTCGTAATTGAAGGTGCTTTTCCTCAACGGGGTTTGGCCAATTCCACGGCATAACAAAATCGATTAGCAGAAAACGAAACAATATGCCTCCAAAAAAAGCAGCCGCCCCCAGTAAAAAAACTGAGCAAAAGAAAAAGGAGAAAGTCATCGAGGTACGTGTTTAGCTGAAGCCAACAGTCGACGTAGTTCCAATAACCTAACTTTTTGTGCCGATTTTGACACGCCGAACCACACTACCGCCAACTAGGACAAGACATTTGGTCTCAAAAACAAGAAAGGCTCCAAACAGCAGAAGTTCATACAGCAAGTGCAGAAGCAGGTACAGTCTGGCGGCGTACATCCAAAGACCGATGACAAACGCAAAGAGGAGAAGGAAAAGAAGTTGGCGGAACAGCGCGAGCTGGCGTTGATCTTCAGACCAGTGCAAAAGGTTGAAAAGGGCACTGACCCGAAATCGGTGGTGTGCGCTTTCTTCAAGCAGGGCACCTGCACAAAAGGGGATAAATGCAAGTTCTCTCATGATCTGAGTTTGGAGAATAAGGCACGCATGAACAGTGGCTGAGAACTGTATGGAGTTTTTATAATTTTCGTGAAATTTTACATATGTAGGTCGAAAAACGTTCCATATATGTGGATATGCGCGATGGGGATGATGACATGGAGAATTGGGATGATGCCAAGCTAAGGGAGGTGGTCGACCAGAAGCACTCTGGCGAGAAGAGACGACCTACCACGGATATTGTTAGTCGCAGTTTTGAAGTGAACATTTATCGTTTTTATACAATAGAACCTCTGTTTCTTGTAGATTTGTAAATTCTTTTTGGAGGCTGTGGAGAAGTCAAAATACGGTTGGTTCTGGGAATGCCCGAACGGCGAGAAATGTATCTACCGACACGCTTTACCACAGGGCTACGTGCTCAAGAAGGACAAAAAGAAGGAGGACAAAACAAACGAAATTTCTTTGGTGGATTTAATTGAAAGGGAAAGAGCAGCTTTAGGTTCCAACCAGACACGTGTGACGCTGGAGACGTTCTTGGCCTGGAAGAAACGCAAATTGCAAGAGAAGAAAGATAAACTTGTGGCCGAAGAGGAGCGCAAGAAGAATGACTTTAGCAAAGGCAAACAATTTGGTATATCTGGTCGTGAGATGTTCAGCTTTAATCCGGATCTAGTTGATGACGGACCAATGGAAGAGGGAGATGCGGCCTTCGATAATTACACACGCGAAGAGGAGGAAGAAAGCGTTGAATTTAAGGAGCTAGATTTGGCGGCGCTTTCGTTGGCTGCACAGGAAGTTGATGACACGGGCACAATTGCTTCGACATCGCGTCTTAAAGACCAGGCCGACGCCGCTGCAATGTTGGCCGCCGAAGAGGAAGAGGCATCGGCTGTTGCTGCGGCAGAAAGTGCCGAATTAGAAACACCTGCAAGCGACGCGGCGCCCATAAATAAGGAGCTCTTCATGGACCTTGTCGATGAACTCGGCGAACTGGACACCGAAGACGAAGATGAAGACTAAAGGCTGGTGGATCCATTGAACTGGCATATTGAACGTGGAAACTCGATTTTGCTGCCCTATTCAGATGGTATGAAACAAATTTCAGTTAAAATATTATGTAAAGGTATAAAAATAAAAACTAGGTCTTGTGAAATCTACGAGAACTTTTAAAAACATTTTAAAGCATAAATAATTCCTGAACTAATAAAACCGAATGCACAATTACTCAAAATGCAGACATTGGTAATGTGGGTTCTGGTAGCATTAAACGATCTCAACTAATTTGCTTTAGCGAAGTTTGTTTGCCAAAACGGATCCTTGCTTTCCGTAGGATTTTAAAGACTACTTATGCCAACGATTTATATATATATTCCAACTTTGACTTTATATCGACGCCCACAATGGAATATAAATACAACTCAATGTTTAGAAATGTTTTATATATATTTAAAATGTAATGTAACGTTTGGTTGGGTTTCATAAACATATGCAACTGCACAATGGGACAAGTTTACAAAATTTGCCAAACCCCACAAAGTAATTAAACACGTAACACTAGAAGTGGTGTAAATTTCACCAAAATGTTGGCGGCAACATTCCCTGCGGCTTCGGAATCAGCTTCTGGTTCAAATAGCTGATGAGCAACATTTCAAGACGCGCCTTCGGACCACCTTCATCGACCACTGCTAGTCGCGGATAGTAGACTTTCTGTATATAAACCAACAGTTTGGCGAATTGCTTGCCGTACGCCTCCCACATATTGGCTCCGACAATTTGCAGAAGTTCGAGAATTAACGTCGCACTAATATCTGGCAGTGGATCCAGTGAAACGAAATCAGTCAGCCAGCGCCAAGCGTGCTCAATGCCATATGGGTGTGCGGGACCATCCGCTTGCCGGCCGTACGTGACCATTACAGCACCGTACAGCCGCGTAATTCCCGCTTGTCGCTTCAAGTCGTGATACTCGTCCACAGATTGCCCACGTTTCGGCACCAGGAACGGCGACTCCTTAAAAATGTACGCGAGGAATAGTTTACCGAAGTCCGGCACCAACTTCCACAGCGAAACGACAACGGAAGCTACAGGAAAAGCGGCTTGTGGGTTGCTTGAGATAGCGGTTTCCCCTTGGTTTACGAATTTCTTCGCAGTAAGCAGTAGACAGTAGCTTCGCCCTAATGAGTGGTCATTGATGCTAATTTGTCCCTCAGCTGTTTTCAGCGGTTGTCCTTTGAGGAAGCTGTAGATTTTCTCAAATTTGTCCTACAAATACGAAAGATAATTACAAGTACATAAGTTAAAAAAAAATTTACAAAATCAAATGGCCATTTTTTCAATTTCAAATTGTTAAAATTTTCTATGCGACAGAAGCAAAACATTCTGTTTAAACTAAAATTTGGATTTTAAAGAATGGCCACTCTAGCTTCAGGTTTTGAAACACGGAAAGCGCACCTGTAAGTGCTGTGGGCTTACTGCCGAAATGGCATTAACTGGAATGTTAATTGCCTTCTGACAAGCAAAGCGATATTTCTTCATGTTTTCATCGGACTGTAATGGCTTAACGCTTTCTACCTTTTCCTGGTAAAAGCTGTATATTTCGTTGTAGAAGGTCGGGCAAAGATTGTCCCCTGTCTTTGATGCTGGCAGGGTGGTAGTGACTGCCGCACTGGTTTCACAAGGAATGATCGATCCAACGACGGGAGGTGGCTGCACAGGACTCTGAACGATTGCCTGGGGTGCAGACGTTGGCGTGGATGTGGCTGCCGCTATTGCTGCTGTCACTGCAGCTGCAGCTGCGGCTTCTTGTTCCTGCTTTTGTTTTTCTTGTAGGTCTTTGTGCTGTTTCTTCACTAAATCCTGCCAGTCCTCGTGAATGGTCGTCTGTAGCTTGACAAGCGATACGCAAAGGCCGTCGGCCAATTTCAGTTCAGGGGCGCCGCACTCGCCAGCTTTAATCTTAGCAATCAATTGATCAAATTTTTCGACCAGTTCCTTTAGTTGCCGATTGTAGTCGCTGCACGCTAACAATGCCGGTTTATCAATGGAAACAAGTAACTTGGCAACGCCTTCATACGTTGAGCGAAATGTCGATTGATACTTTGCCACACCCTGAAAGCACATCACCTGCAGCTGCCGCTTCGCTTGCAGCCGCATATCCTCCAGTTGCCGCTCGCTTTCCTTTAGCTGCTGTGTAGTCTGCTCCTCAGCCTCCTGCAATAACTGTGCCTCACCCCGCCGCTTTTCAGCGATTGTAGCCGTTATGTGTTGCTCTTTGACTTTACGCTCCTTCGCGGCATTCTGCCGCACCATCTCCAAGTACTTTTCCTGTATCTCCAGCATCTTTTGCCGGATTAGTCGTTTGCGTTTCTCCTCAGCATCGCGCATCAATACGGATGCATTTACCAGTTCAAAATTAAAATTCTACAACTCAAGTGAAATTATGTATTTTATGGACAGGAGATAAAAGATCAATCGTAACTGACTTGTACCAACACAGGATTCATAATTGGATATTTGACCGTCTTCTCCGGCGACTCCTGAGTAGTTTTTGGCAGTTCGGCTGCCTCATCCTTGTTTGCAGCAGGCGATTCTTGCCATTCCTCTTTGTCAGGGCCGATAGTCCGTTCCCCTGCAAAAGGAGATATTTCCGCAGCGTGCCGTAAAGTCTCCTCATGAATCTTCGATATATTGCCCACCCCGAGCAGATCATCGATGTTAATGCACTAAAAACCACAATAAAGAATAAGCACCAGTCTAAATCGTTGTGTCGCTGGCAGCTCGCGCACAGTCATAACAATATATTTCTCTGCACTTACCACTTTACTCATCTGGCATTGATTCCTGGATTTTGTTTCTCCAAATTCCTACTTTTTTAGGTTCTAAACTGCAATCTTAACACTTCTTCCTTAATTGAGCACGGAGAATTTTTGTAGTGCAGTTTTCCGCCTTTTCAATCTTCATTTAATTTTCTTGAACCGATACAGAACAGGGTGTTGTTATCAATTCAGTTTGATTCATATTAAGACTATTTGATGACTTACTATATACAGTGCATGGTACAATTAACTTGTAAATATATCTTGATAGAGTGCGTATAATTGAATAAAAGTCGATGCACACCGCCGTAATATATGACAATTGTGATCATTTATGTAGAACACATTCAAGAAATATGTGTGATGAAATATTTCGGAATTTTAACAAATGTATAAAGTAGGGCTCTTAAAAGTATTCGAATAGTTTGAAAATCGATTATTCGAATAGTAGTTGTTTGTACGAATAGTATTCGAATAGTGCTATTCGAATAGTCGATGTGCTTCGAATAGTCGAATAATTGTTCAATTTTCGAATAAACACTTAAGTTTTTAAAATCGAATATTTTTGTTTCCTTTCAAAGTTGCTGGAAATTTTTTCCTGAAATAAACATATTGCAAAATGTTTGGGCAAATATAGCAAAATATTTGGGTCACCAAAAATGTGCCACGCCCCTTGTCCAACGCCCGTAAATTCTTACCAGTAGAATGACACATCTATAGGACGACGCCATACTAAATTTCAATGCTGTACACCTTACAATTTCGAAGATATTCCATTATTAAGATTTGGCTTGTATGGGCGGTGCCACACCCTTTCGTCCAATACCCGCCGCATTCCGTCTGTCGAAAGATATGAGTACATGATACGTTCATACTTAATTTCATTGCTGTGCGACTTATAGTTCAGCGGAATAATTGGGTCACAAAAAATGTGCCACGCCCCTTGTCCAACGCCCATCAAAGCATAAGCATACATAGGGACAGACAGCGACAGCGACTTTGCTTTATACTATGTGGTGATTATTGCTATTCGAATAATCGAATACCAACGGGCAATCGAATAGTCTAAAATGAACAACTAATCGAATATTCGTTTGCCTTCGAATAGTCGAATAACGCTATTCGAATATTAATAATCGAATCATATGCTATTCGATTTATTCGAATAATCGATTAGTCGAATATCAAGAGCCCTAGTATAAAGCCGAAACGAATTAAAAAAGATTTAGTTAAAATTAAATTTTTTTGAAAGCTTTCACATTTCGAAAGAAAATTACAATATTAATGAAACACAATTCAGAAAATTTTTTTATACCCAATAATAATGAGTTACTATTTTATTTAATTGCGTGAAATTAGCTAAAGTTTTTTTGAATAAATATATACATACATATGTACATATATGTAAAGCGGTCTGAACATGTGCTGCCACGAGATCTTATAAATCATGTTAGTAAGTTTACGTGCAAAAGTGTGAGTATATGCGCATCTTTTGTAAAAGTAACCCCTTAAAAATCGTGCTACCTACCGATTACTTAGTCAACTCAAAAGGACTCGGATGGAGAGAGCCAAATTAATGGGTACTGGACACGTTTAATGAAGTTAAGTGAAGAGTGAATTCTCCAGCACTGGAGTCTGGAAAAAGGATTCTTTGTGAAGAAACAAAAGGAAATACATTAATGCAACTAACCAACTCTTTTATTAATTAATTATTAAATTAATAAGAAATATACTTATTTTCATAATACACGATCATAGTTTTATTGCGATAGTTGTTTTGCTATCAATGTTAATACGTATAATTAAACACTTTTCTTTAGATTCGATTGACGTAGTAAAAAATTTGGCCAGATAGATCTTCAAAGCAATCCTCTGCAGACGGTTTAACCGAAGCCATGACTCCGGATTGTTTTTTGTTTCTATAAGCATAAGGCGCCCCCGAATCTTGGAAAGCGAAATACTGGAGTGGCTAAGACGATGTCCTAAATTTAGTAAGAGCTACATAAGAAGAGGAAGAAATTATATCTAAATTTAATTTCATTATTAAAAGGTTTATATTTATCATTATTCTAATGTTGTATTTAAAATTGAAAAAATATGTACAGTTGAACCTCGATTATCCGGGCCTCCATAAACCGGGAACATATATTAACCGGGATGCTGAGTGGTTGATTTTATACTCTATTAACCGTGATTTACCTCTATTATCCGTGAAGCACATGTACTTGTGTTTGTTGTTTTTTTTTCGTATAACACACATATAAATAAATAAATAAATGCATTTTTTTAAATAGAATAAGATTTATTGATGCAAATGTACCTTTATAGAAGCAGTTTCACATGTTCTTATCAAAAATAAAAATAATACAATTTATAAAGGATTATATGTAACCTCTTTTAACCGGGGTTTTCGATTATCCGTGATGAGCCCAGTCCCGAGCAACCCGGATAATCGAGGTTCAACTGTATTTCAAGATGCGGCTATTTACGCTGCACATTGTGTAAAGAAGTCCTTCTTTGACTATAATATCACTATCAATTGAAATTGTGTACTTTTAGGCAAGCCATCAAATTTACAATGATGACACCCAGTTTGAAAATAATGTTCAATTTAACAATACATATAAACTTTACGAAGAACTTGCTTCAAAACACGACTTTCATTTACGGGTACTGGACTGAAGTAGGCGCGGTGTATGGGGGTGGCAAATAAAACAGTTCTACACAAGGCACATTAATAAAGGTAGTGTTGTCAACACAGCTGCTTACACTTTTTTCTTCTGATTCTCTTTTGATTTCTTTTGATTTTCTTTTGATTTTTTGCGAATGGGGATGTAGATTGTCAAAAATTGGTAAAATTGTTTTTGTGTTGCTTGTGTTCTGATTTGATTTTGACAAGCTAGTTACCCAAATCCAACAACAAAATACATGGGAATTTTGTTGCTGGTCTTACGCGTTCACCTTTATTAATACACCTTGGTTCTACACCAGTAGTGAAAGTGTGGGTGTTCCATTGGCTTGCAGAGTTATATATTAGAGTCCGTCCGATTAATCGGCATCGGCAAGTA
The DNA here is from genome assembly GCA_963668005.1 of Melieria crassipennis. Classification (NCBI taxonomy): domain Eukaryota; kingdom Metazoa; phylum Arthropoda; class Insecta; order Diptera; family Ulidiidae; genus Melieria; species Melieria crassipennis. Next base: position 28,538,342 of record OY764963.1, on the reverse strand, counting down.
TCGGCCAATAAAATTGGTATCGGCTAAAAAAATAGTTATCGGTATCGGCTTTTTTGGCCGATGCCACATCGGCCGTTTTTGGTCGATGATGACATCGACCTATTTTTCTGCTTTCATTTTTTGTACCAACGGGTTCTTATACCCCCGGAAGAAGCACCTGGGTGAATACATTATACCAGGATCGGACTGGGTTTCCAAAGGCTTAGGAAATATACTAAGATTCCTTTTGGAAACTGGACTCACGGACGAACTGTGAAGGCCAAGAAGGGGGCACAATAGATCTTTCAGGTCGCGGTGCACTTTCCCCAGCAATAATAATAATATACCCCTTTTCAGTAATGTATTTTTAGATACTGTTTAATATAAATGTTTTATTTAAAACTAGGTATTCTTAAAAACACAGATTTTCTCGAAATTTCTATGCATTTCGTCTCTTAATGTGGATATCAGAAGAAGGGCATTTAATTTTTCAATCTTATCCTTTTTTTTAATTGGAAGCTTTCTTTCAACATTCCTTTTATTTTTTCCAAATTTTTTTTCTGACTTCTTCTTCTTCCTGCATCTGTACAACGGGTCGGAATTTGAGACTACAAATATTAATATAAAAATCGTAATTTTAAGTTGAATAAAAAACGGAATTTGTATGCAATATTTACGTCACTATTTTTGTTTCTCTCTCAGTGGGTAAATGTAATATATTATTATTTTTTTAATACATGTTTATGTATTAGAATTCTTAATTCTCTTGTTATTTTATTTAGTTTTTAATTATTTCTTTTCTCTTTGTTTTGTGATTTATATTACAAACAATATGTAAAAGTTCCTTTTGTTATTTTATAAAATATACTGTGTTTTTGATTGAATTCATTCGTGTTATTTTTTCTTTGTAATCGGCATTGGCCGATTTTCGCCCTTTCCGGCCAATTAATCGGCATCGGCCAAAAAATTTGGTATCGGTCGGACTCTATTCTATATATCTGTGGCCATATGGGAGAGTGGCTTAAGTCGAAACCTATGTTCACATAAGATATTCTGGCCAATGCATTACGATTTCAAAAGACTTAAGCTAAACAGTAAACGCACGTAATATTGTTAAGAAAAAAACACACTTTTCAAAAATTTAAGCGCCTTCACTTCTATAAAGCTCCCAACGCAATAACTCAATTCCGTCTTATGTTGACTTAAGCTACTCTTCCATATGACCACAGATATGTACATAATGCGTAATACAATAATATTTTCTCTGTCGATTCCGTAGAAGAAATAAAACGAATAGATTCAATAAAAAAATAGTTTATTTTGCAAAAGAACAAAAATGAAGGGGACTTTTTTAAATATACATTGGTTTTTAACATATTTCACCTAAATAACACAAAAACGAAAACATTAAAGTTAAATGAAATTTAAAATAAAAACTGAGTTATTCAGCTTCAAAAAATTAATAACAAAAATTAAAGCATGAAAAGAGGACGATGCCGATACCAATTTTTGTGGCCGATACTAGCCGATGCCGATTGATCGGTCTGCCTTTAACAATATGCTCTGTATTCAAAAACTGTAACGGTGGTTATGAGCTCACTTATGTTTAAAGTTATGCATACAATTTAACTACACCCAAAAGTCCAAAGTAAAACTGGGCATAGTTGAGCTGTTTTTGAAATTCATAAATAGTTCTAGTAGCTATTCAGAGGTTCTGGCACCTCTGCCTCCATGAGTGCGACTCTTGAATCGATTTCTTTTCTGATTTCTACTGCGTTTAAAATGTTTAGTTGCATCTTTCAAATTACTTGTACGTGCAGTTTCTCTTTGTATCAGCGTCAAATCAACAGATTTTGATGTGTTTGGTCGAGACGCAAATACTAAGTCTTCGTGAAACTCGGCGCCAGCCGCCTCTCTCTCTTTGCTGATGTAATTATTTTTTAAAGTCAATTGAATCCTCCCGAAGCGATAAGAAATGTATCCCTTGTTTATCCGAAGAATTTCCATCGAAGAGTCATCAACGTTCATAACGAGATGGACTAAATCTCCGTGAGTAGATCTATTCACCACTTTCCACGAACCAGTATATAGCCCTGAATTTTGAGCTTGGATGCTAGCCAAGATCTTAGAGGATTCATGTGAAAAACTTTGCGGAAAGTAACCCCTGACAATGTTAGCTTCAGGGAACCCTCCGTCACAAGCCTCACTTCCAACCCACATAATTCTTTCACTCTGTAAAAGTTCTTATGCAGCCACTCAGCAGTAGAAAGCGAACTGCATATAATGCAAAGCCAACCTGCTCGAGCATGGGTCCCAAGAAACTGAGGTTTAACGACACCGTCTTTTTGTTCAATTGCCGTGTCAATAATCGCTCCTCGCAATAGGGACATTTGATTCTCATTTAAAGGGTTGCGAATAAGATCGGCAGGAACTATATCCAGTTGTACCGACGAAGCATGCTCGCAATTAGCGGACGGTGTCGATATGTGCATCTTACGTCGCTTTTTTGGGCAAACTAAATTATTAGCGCACATTTTTTGCGGACTGATATCAAGCTTAAGACTTATTGGGCAGTTTGCAGCAATTTCTGGATCGTTCCTTTTATTCTGTCCTGCTGATGCGATTTCCAGCGCCTTTTTCCTTGATGCACCTGCATTGAGCGCCCTTTTAAATCGTCTCCGTTCAGCTGTGCTAAGTTTTACAAAGTTAGATTGCAATGACATTGTTCGAATATCTGAACTTAGTCCGGTTAATTCAGAAAACCCTTCCGATGGAAAACTGCAGTCATCAACAGCCTTGCCTCGCTGAACATCGAGTAGTGATATACCAGTCATGCAATCTAAAGCATCAGTGTTCTCATTAGTACCAACCGTGTTGGTCGAGGTTGGTGGAGTGAACCTTGTATCGTTATCTGCTACGGTGGCCAAGGTTACCACCTCCATAACATTGCGGTCGCTGGATAACGACGGCTGGGAGCCCGCTTGCCCACTCACCAAAGCCGCCGGCACTGGGCATCCGAAACCCTGCGCCGTAAAAATTACTCGTCCTAAGCTTTCCAGAGTGACTGAAGGGTCGATGATCACAACCCTAGCCAGTTTGGTCCGCGGGTGTCTCCACCTACCCGCCAGCTATGCCAGGGGCTATAATCTGCACAACACAACTGACAAGCATTCCCCTATCCGCCACCCGGGGACGCGCCCGATGGGAGGTCAGGCAACTCCTCACGGGAATCACAGTTCAACATGTTCGAGATTTTCAGATATCTAAAACTGCTTTTAAAAAATGCATATTAATGTTTCATGATTTAGAAAGTTTGTTTTATATAATTGCGACAAACTTTCCAATTTCGCACGCATTTTGGTGCCGAAACCATCGGAAGAATTTATTTAAGCTTCGGCTGAGCTACGGAGTAAAATACAAGTTTCTTATGAGCAAACAGTATATGCGAAATTATTTCCAAAATATTGCTTCGTTAAAGGCGTTCTGCTTGAGATGTGTTCGTCACTAGCTTCTACGCTTGAAGACTTTACTTGTTATCAGGGATTTATAAGAAAATGTATTTGAATTCGTGAATGAATTGTAATTATAATAAATTTATTTGGTTCAAATACGTACACAAAATTTTAGTTTATTTGATCGCTTCGCAACAGAACACATAGTAAGCATAATTATGGAAAACAAGAGTTAAACAATCGTTTAACTAATAATAAATATACATTGAATTGTATACATACATAAGGGCCTAAACTGGACGCTTAATCTTGATCCTTTGACGCATTCCAACTTTACTATCCACCCCTTTGCGGTGCGCTACTAGAAAAACTTTACACCGTAGCTATCATCCAAGTGAATAAGCTCACATTTGCCCTTTTCCTCTATCTGTCGGAGAGCATTCAGTAGCACTGCCTCATCGATACCATGGAAAGCAGTGCGTTCAGAGTTCTCCCCGTGTGCAATCTCGTACAGCGTGCAAATAGCATTAAGCTGGCCGGTCTCCTGCACCCACTCGTACACCATGCTTCCGTACTCTTCCAATGTGTACCAGTACACCTGCCACTCTACGCGCCGTTTATCCAGCGGCATCGCGTGTCCCGTGCTCCGCAGTTGCTCCAACACACATAACACCATCTCAGGCGACAAACGCCTGTTTAGTGACTCGTTGTAAAAAAGCGGAAACGTATTTTCGTTAATGTTCACTTGAAATTTGTTGATAAACTTGAGGTACTTAAGAAACAAATCCGCCCATATCTTCATTTGTTGCTTGCGCGTCTCTTCGTGGGGCTGTAATCTGTAAATTCACTCTACTTTTAAATCGCCCCACAAGAATTTGCCGTAAGTTCATACGTGAAAAAAGGCGGAAATGTGTACTCCCAAGGCCACTGAAAATCCGTCATTTTATCTGTTTTAATTTGCCCTTGGTCAGTTTTAGCGAAATGTACAATTAATTGGTACAGTATATATGACAATGTTGGAACAGTTGTGTTATGAAACACAGTGACATTTATCACTGATGAAACAAAACACTGGAAGTACTACAGATTGAGAAACAATTCAATACTGAAGAAAAGTACAGTTGAAAATACTTTTCCCGAAAGCTTGATAAACTAATAACAATACTCCCTTCGGAGATTTTAAAATTTGCGCTTTTAAAATATTGACGATCTACAATTTTAATCTATATCTTCTCTCCACACATTATTTAATCCAATTTGTGCAAGCCAAATGGAAATGAAAAAATACCTGTCAAACTGGGGTTATGGACTCTCTTAGCTACTCGTAACTGCATAAACTACAGAGCAAAATTTTTATAGTGTTATTACTGTCCACAAACAGTATAATTTATAAAAATTATTCTAAATATAAAAGATCTGTAGTAGCATTTAGTTAAAATACACTGGGGTGAACAGCTACTAAAGATGTTTTAATTTAATAATTAATAATAATTGACTGGCACGACAGCCCGCTTACGCGAGACTAAGGCCTAGCTTCCCGCAACTACCCGTGTTGTGCGTGTGAATTTGTACGCGGGTTGAAGGGACCTACAGTTTTAATGCCGGTTCCGAACGGCAGGTTGGGAGCTTTTTCATAAGCAATTTTTACTCTCAGAGGTTTGCCATTTCCAGCTGAGAGGACAGCCACCGAAAGTGAAAACGAGTTTTCCCGTTATTTTTTTTAGGAGTTGCTGCCTTCGACTCGCTGTTCAACGCACTAACCAACTGAGCCACGGCGGCTGGCTCAAAAAACAAAATAACACTCTTCCAATTTTTGTTTGCGGTTTACAGGGTTGTGCTGTCAGGAGAAATAATTGTATGTTCATATGAGGTCTGTTCAAAAAGCATCGCGAATTTCCGCGGATTAGGTATATTCGATTTGGCGTTATGTTGGTACTCTTGTCCCCCACTTGTTCAGTATTCAATGTTCAGTTAATTTTTTTTTTTGCTTGGACGTGTTTTGGCTCGTCTTCGATTTTTGACTAATTTTGATCAAAAACAGCATCGCATTAACATTGCTAGGGAGCTGTTGGACTCTGTCCGTAATGACCCAAATTTTCTCCAGAAGGTCATAACTGGTGACGAATCATGGGCTTATGGTTATGACGTGGAAACCAAAGCTTAATCATCCCAATGGAATATGCCGCACGAGCCAAGACCGAAAAAAGCGCGCCAAGTTCGGTCCAATGTGAAGGTTGTGCTTACAGTTTTCTTCGATTGCAGGGGCGTGGTGCATCATGAGCCATGGGATAAAACGATCAATAAGAGTTATTACCTGCAAGTCATGCGCAATTTGTCCCAAGCAGAAACGCCCGGATTTGTAGAAGAACAAAAATTTACTTTTGCATCATGATAACGCCACTGCTCACACATCGTTGGTTGTGCGCGTATTTTTGGCCAAAAACAACACACTAATGATTCCGAAGCCACCGTATTCCCCAGACCTGGCCCCTCTTACTTCTTTTTGTTTCCTTAACCCCTCTGTTACCCTTGGAAAAACTCGCACATTTGATCCTTGGGTCATAAAATGACCCCGATTTTTTTCTTTGCATTTTGTACAAAAAACTTTAGACAGTGTGATATTAACAATTAGTTATTGTTAACAATTAGTTATTGAAAAGCGACTATTTGGCCTAACTGGAGTCAAATATGTTCAACATGGAGACCACGTCCAGGTTCTTGATATTCTTCTCGGGCACTTTAATTCTTGCGATTTCTTCAGAAGTTAAAACTATATCGTAACTAATTTTTGGACAATTATATTATATACATATAACAGATAAAAATCATTAATCGTTAATCGCCCAAAAATAAATGATTTCGCAAGAAAGCCTGTTTCCGTGTCCCACCAAATATTACTCAGTTTAGAAGTTTAATTTATAAAAGTATGGTAAAATATTAAAGTTATACTAGATATTGACACCAATACAAATTATAATATATATTAATTAAGATTATTCGATTTCCCGAAGAAGAAAATGAATATATTCGGCTGACCCAGATTGCGCCCCATCGTTTCCTTTCACTGAGTATCTTCTTCTTCAGTGAATGTACTGCTGAGGATAACTCACACGATTATATTATTGGCTTTCTTCCTTTTCACAAAATCAGAAGCCCAGGAAGTAACTTTTCCAATTCTTGATAGAATTAACGGCGTACATATGCAATGGTGACGCAAGGAATAATAGAGTTGCGAACTGCAGCAACGAGAAAATTTTTTGTTTGTCGCTGACACGAATATGTTCCAGAAATTTGATCTAGCTCTCTTCATACTCCAGTTGGAAATTTTTAGAAATTTATTACTTGCTAGAAATCGTACTATATGTACTTTTTACGTTTATTGAAAGCTTCGATCAAGATTTCATACCAGAAACAAAGTTTTCGTACCATTGTGTCTCGATCCTTTGGAATTTTAAAGCTCTTATACTGTTGAGATGTGTGGGCGAACTGCGCCCTTTATTAAATGCCGTTTTCCCATTCCAACCTTCTCCCTTCTCGAAAAACATGACCCAATAGTAAGTTCGATATTAGTGTCATTGATGTGCGAGTTTTAGTTCCGAAGTTATACACAAAATTTAGGTCGTTAAAAGAGTGCCACGCCCATTATTAAACGCCCATGAAATATTTCCAGTGGAACAGTGTCTACATGGGGACACTGCACGAAATTGCAATGTTGTATGACTCATAATTTCGATTTTACTCCATAATAGTAAGGGTTGTATAGCTAGCGCCACGCCCTCTTACCAACACAAAACAAAGCAAAAATGCCAGAAACATTTATCCACGAGACTTTGAAACCAAATCTAATAAAATACATATTGCATCGACCAATTTCTAGCATTCAGTACTATGGGTCATAAAATGACCCAAAGGTCAAATTTGTATAGTTGCTCATTTGCACGAAAACCAGTATTGCAAATAAAATGAAATTTAGCGTATATTCAAATGGCATAAAATTAGTCACTGAGTCCAAAGAAAAACAATTCTTTACCAGAAATAAGAAAGTTACGGCTCTTTAAAGTCAAATTTTACTCGAAAATGACCCTAAGGTAACAGAGTGTTAACTGGAGAGACCGATAAATGGACGACGTTACGCTACGATTGAGGAGATAAAAAGGGCATCGAAGGAGGAGCTGAACAAGACAAAAAATGATAATATTGCCAATAAAACTAACTACCTAAAAGCTCTAATATATAGTACATATGTACTTATATGTAGCAATGATGTCAGCCTGGAGATAAAGCGAAGGATTACTCTTGCTTATAAGTGCTACTACGGTCTCGGAAGCTTATTCTGTCCGTGCTTCTTAATGGCGCGTAATGACACAGCAGCTCTTAACGTGTTCGAGAGGAAGGCACTTCGCAAAATCTTCGGCCCTGTTCGTATTGGCGACGACTATCGTATAAAAACATGGACGTAGCGTAGCAAATTAACATCCAGCGGCTGCCATGGCTTGGCCATTTCTGCCGTATGGACGATGTAGCTCCGGCGAAAATGGTGTTCGAAGCGGTAGTTGAAGGTCGACGGAAAAGAGGCAGGCCGTGTCTCCGGTGGAAGGACCAAGTTGAAAAGGTCCTATCATCTCTTGGTGTGATCAACTGCGCACAAAGCAGAGGCGCCTTCAGAGAGCTGTTGCGGCAAGCCGTAACCCGGTAACATGTTGTTATGACCAGTTAAGTAAGTAAGTTAGGCGTTCACTCCCGAAATGGAACCATAGCATTCTAAACCTCGGTGAAAGCAAGGTTGTTGCATTGGATATTTCCAAGGCCTTCGACCGGGTGTGGCATAAAGCACTCGTGTCAAAACTTATTGCTTATGGTGTCGGTAGTATCTTCTCTCGTTGGATTACGAGCTTCCTCTATGATCGCTCTATTCGTGTTGTAATAGACGGCATAGCCTCGGAAAAACATTTCCTTAGCGCGGGAGTGCCGCAGGGTTCGGTCCTTTCTCCAACCCTTTTCCTTATCTTCATCAACGACCTATTGTCGTCGACGAAGAATCCCATCTACTCGTTTGCGGATGACAGCACCATTTGTCATTCATACTCCTTCACAAAGCGCCCCAGCTCTGTGGAGATTGAGAGAGAACGGCGCCGTATGAATGACACACTTAACAGCGACCTACAAACAATCTCCAAGTGGGGTCAAGCGAACAGGGTCGATTTTAATCCTCGCAAGACCCAATGTTGCCTGTTATCCCACAAGCGAGTCTCCTCACATCCCTGGTTATGGGTGGTGTGGGTATTGCGGAATCGGCAGCTCTTGATGTTCTGGGCATGTCCATTAAGAACGATCTTCGTTGGAACGATCATATTTTTGGCGTGTCGAAAGAAGCAGCCAAGTGCCTCGGCTTCCTAAAGCGGTGCAAAAAATATTTCACTCCGTCTGATCTCCGCATTATTTACACTACCTATATCCGACCTAAAATGGAGTTTAACTCGCAGCTCTGGGCGGGGGCTTCAAAAACCCATTTGGAGTTCCTCGATCGGGTGCAAAACCGTGCGATTAAACTTATAGGGGACAGTAGGGCATCCAGCTCTATTGACTCCTTGGAACATCGTCGAAACGTGGCATGTGTGGTGTTATTTTACCGGTACTTTTTCGGTAATTGCTGAGTGGAGATGAGCAGCTTGCTGCCATCACTCCGGGTATTCCCCAGGGCAACCCGTTTGAACACTGGCGCCCATGCATTCCACGTTGAAACGATGTTCCAGCGCATTACGCACTACAGAGAAGGTTCGTTCCTGGCCCGTACAGCGCGATTATGGAATGGTCTTCCTGCAGATATTTTCCCCAGCACTTATGATCTTGATGGGTTCAAGGCAAGAGTCCACAAATTCTGCAGCCAACACCCTTTCTCCTAACCTATATATCCTTCCTGAACCAGCGCAATGCCTCGCACTTATCCCCTGCGCGTTGGCTCGTATTAAAAAAAAAATCTTTTAACAAATGTTGTATCATAGTGAAATTAATAAAGTGTGCCAGATAGGTGGAACTCTCTCTTCATCGTACACTTATTTTCTGACAGTTAATGTCATTTTGCTGACAAATGTCATAACCCGTCTGTACTGTATGAAAAAAATTTCAGAATAAATTGTTGTTTGAATATACGTTCTGCACCAAAACCGACACTAAAAACGCAACTACATGCCAGGAAAAACGTGCTGTCTCTGCAAAAAAACGCACGGCAATTCAGTTTCTATGTTTTGCTAACATAAAATACATTACGAAAATATATATTTCTGGAGTAATGAAAGTAAGTTTTAAATTTAACGACAACAAAAATAAAGGTTAATCGAACGGACACAAATAAATTTACACATTGACAATTGCTACTCAGAGAAATAAGTGTACGTCATCTACCTGTTACACTTTATTGATTTCACTATGGTTTTAATATAATTGTTTCTCAAAGCACTGTTTATTATTTTCCTCATTTTTTTGTACTGGTATTAGTGAGGAATTTAAATCACCATGCACGGTTTATACTGTAAAAACCAAGCACAGAGTGATGGGTAAAATCTCCGGATCCCGAAGCATCAGACCCGGTATTTCGGAGCTATTAAAAAATGTGGGATTCCGTGATTGAATGCCTTAATATGTACTTACCCAGTTGCACACATAGCGTATAGTGGTGCATTTGGAGGGTTCAGTAGACAACCCTTGAGGCAAATACCATTTGAAACCATTCTTGTCACCTAAGATTTTTGTAACAAACTGATGTTTGGGGCTCCTTTTACCTTAGTAAATGGAAACGACTACCACGCCCAGTCCATTCTCAAAGGGGAAGCTTGTGGTCAACTTGCTATCTAATTGTTATCACTTGTGGTATGACCACCGGTATACTTAGTAGGGACATAAATACTGTTACACACGTTTTATGCTATAAAATTAAAAGTAGTGAATGTTTTTGGGCAAATTTTTGTTTACATATTTATTGATACATATTGTATACAAAAAGCAAACATTCATTCCAAATGTCCGCCTTTGACCTTCACGCACGACTTAAGTTGGACTGGCCAATCATCAATAGCCGCACGCACCTCGTCCATCGGAAAATTGGCCACAGCACGAATCAAAGCTGTCCTAAGAGAGTCCTGCACGAGTATGCATTTTTGCTATTCGAAAAGATTCAAATGCTTTTGAATAGAATACTTCACTTTATCTCTGCGGACCGGTCAGAATGAATACGAGTACAGCTCTCTTCGAGTACGAGTAAGCTCCGAACATAAACGAGTAGACGTACACTATTTATTCATATTCGCTCGAAGCGGGAAAACGAGGACAAAAGCATTCGAAGAATAGTACACATTGCTTCGAATATATTCGAATAAACTCGTTTTATTATTCCTAAGATTATTTAGAAATATTTATGTTATATATTGTAATGAGCACTGGGATGGATTTAAGTCCTTTTGATATAAACAACTGTGTAAACTTTTAAGACAAACTTTATTTGCGTGTTCTAACAATGGCGTCACAAGTAAAAGTAAAGGTAAAACGTAAAGGTAAAGGACCAGCATGAACTTAGCTGCAAGCCCGAGTTGCCACACTGCTTGACAAGCCCAACCACAACAGGGTTGCATTCACCATGGCACCACCTCCACCAATACACTACAACTCGGCCTAACCTGACATTCAATCGACCTCGATTGCTTTTACAATGAATCTTCTTCTAGCTTATCATCTAAAAATTCATAATCTGTACATTCATCACTTAAATTATCACCATCTGTGTTGCCTTCTGAGTCCGTTTCAACTGGCCTACCTCGAGGTTCCAACCATTTGCTAACGTCCTGCAACTCCGAACCATCAAATTTGCTCATCATCGCGTCCAGTACACCCAGGTCGATTCTACGACTCTCGAACTCGTTCAACTCACGCTGCAGCTGGACAAGCTCACGTTTCTTGCGCATGATCGCCAACTGCCGATCTAACTCAGCCTCTTCAGCCTCAGTACTGGTCACATTCACCACACTCCCTGCATCAACTGTATCATCTTCTGTATCTGGCACATTCATGGGTCGCTCCCTCTGGCTGGCCCCTGGCATCTGTCGTCTAGTCGTCTGCACACTCTGGCTGGCATCTGGCATCTGTTGATTCAGCGGAACATCAGGCTCGCTATCCGCTCTGGCCGCTCTTCCGCTACCTCCGACACGACCTGCTACCGCTTGTTCATACACTGTCCGCAACTGAACCATCGTGGCGTCTTCCTCGAATTCAGCTCCCGCAGCCCGTAGTGCAGCAATAACCGCATTGCGCGTTAATTTGTTCGCCATTGAACCACAATAACTTTAGAACTTAGATAGAAAAAAAATTCCTGCTCGAACCCCACACTTGACGTTGTAATGAGCACTGGGATGGATTTAAGTCCTTTTGATATAAACAACTGTGTAAACTTTTAAGACAAACTTTATTTGCGTGTTCTAACAATGGCGTCACAAGTAAAAGTAAAGGTAAAACGTAAAGGTAAAGGACCAGCATGAACTTAGCTGCAAGCCCGAGTTGCCACACTGCTTGACAAGCCCAACCACAACAGGGTTGCATTCACCATGGCACCACCTCCACCAATACACTACAATATAAATATTTTGTAGTGTATTGGTGGAGGTGGTGCCATGGTGAATGCAACCCTGTTGTGGTTGGGCTTGTCAAGCAGTGTGGCAACTCGGGCTTGCAGCTAAGTTCATGCTGGTCCTTTACCTTTACGTTTTACCTTTACTTTTACTTGTGACGCCATTGTTAGAACACGCAAATAAAGTTTGTCTTAAAAGTTTACACAGTTGTTTATATCCAAAGGACTTAAATCCATCCCAGTGCTCATTACAACGTCAAGTGTGGGGTTCGAGCAGGAATTTTTTTTCTATCTAAGTTCTAAAGTTATTGTGGTTCAATGGCGAACAAATTAACGCGCAATGCGGTTATTGCTGCACTACGGGCTGCGGGAGCTGAATTCGAGGAAGACGCCACGATGGTTCAGTTGCGGACAGTGTATGAACAAGCGGTGGCAGGTCGTGTCGGAGGTAGCGGAAGAGCGGCCAGAGCGGATAGCGAGCCTGATGTTCCGCTGAATCAACAGATGCCAGATGCCAGCCAGAGTGTGCAGACGACTAGACGACAGATGCCAGGGGCCAGCCAGAGGGAGCGACCCATGAATGTGCCAGATACAGAAGATGATACAGTTGATGCAGGGAGTGTGGTGAATGTGACCAGTACTGAGGCTGAAGAGGCTGAGTTAGATCGGCAGTTGGCGATCATGCGCAAGAAACGTGAGCTTGTCCAGCTGCAGCGTGAGTTGAACGAGTTCGAGAGTCGTAGAATCGACCTGGGTGTACTGGACGCGATGATGAGCAAATTTGATGGTTCGGAGTTGCAGGACGTTAGCAAATGGTTGGCCGACTTGGAGAATGTGTTCGAGAGTTTCCAGTACAGTGAGCGAGACCAGCTGGTTGCCGCACGACATCTGATAACTGGGCAAGCGAAGCGGTTCGCGGACATAACTCGTGTTCGCAGCTATGGTGAGCTAAGGATGGCTTTGATGACTGAATACCGTCGTATATTCACGGTTCGAGATGTGCTGCAACAGTTACGTGCCCGTGTCCTGAGACCAGACGAAACACCACGACAATATATTGTTGAGATGCAGTACATTGCCAGCCGCGCCGATGTGTCAGAAACGGACCTAATCGACATTATCATCGAGGGGCTTAACGACGATACGAATATGGTTTCGATGCTGTACAGTGCCACTTCCTTGCGTGAATTGAAGGGGTTGATGGAGCGTTACGAGAAGAAGCGTCGGGCAGCTGCGCCAGTGGTTGTGCCGAAGATCAGTGTCATGTCGGGTGCCGTGCCTAGGCCGAGGTCGTATACAACAGTGCCAGTTGCTAACACAGCTGCAAAAGTCACGGATTTGTCGGCCGTCAGGTGTTACAACTGTTTTCAATATGGGCACTATCAAAGTGCGTGCGGGGCCCCGCGACGCCCACCGAACTCGTGTTTCATATGCCATGAAGTAGGCCACATGCGCCAGCAGTGCCCACGTCGTAGTCGGATGCAGAATACAACACTAAACCAGACGCAAACACGGATGCCAGCCGTACCGAAACAACAGCAGCCAGTAGCAGAGGTCGAGGAGTGGGAGGCAGGGACGCCATTGACGGAGGTAGAGGAGGTCCGACGTTTAGCCCGACAGCTGAAACACCGAAATCTTGTAAGTGTTGCCTTTTTGAAACAGAATAAGTGCACTGAATTAATTCCGTGTTTTGCTTTATTTGATAATGGCAGTCCGACTAGTTTCGTGAAGCGTTCTCTTGTGCCATTTGAAGTGACGGGTGAATTGACTGTGACAGAGTATCGGGGGATGGGAAATATGAATTTAAGTACGTACGGCCTTGTGACTTGTAAAATTGTGTTTGATAACCGTAAATTTGACCATAATTTGTTTGTTTTGCCAGATGAAGAGGCAGTGGTGCCCCTACTTTTTGGACGCGATTTACTTAAGGCAATGAATATAAGCCTGTGCCAAATGGACACAGTGAGATATAGTAGACGTACTCTGCTGGAGATTAATAATGCCAATAAAAATGAAGTTCCGTTGAATATCAGTGCACTTAAGTTGTTTAATTTATTAAAGAGTCCAGTAGTTAAGATAACAGAGGTTCCAAACAGAGTTAAGTTATTGAAATCAGATGATAAGTGTGGCAAGTCAGAAATTAATTCAGTTAATGCAGAGGTAAATGTAATTGGTGATTCAAATTTGTGTGAAACTCGACTTGAGTCGTGTATCGGAGTTGTAAATTTAGTTGGAACAGAAGACTTGAATTTGTATGATGAAGTAATATTAATGGTAGGTGCAACTGAGATGGATGAAATTGGTGATCTAATTGATGTGGACGAAAACTTGTCTATAACAGATGCAGATGCTTTGAAATCAGTTGTTTTTGAGAACTATTTGAAAATGAAGAACAAGGGGGGGAAGTTGAGTGGCTATTGCATGAAAATTCAGTTGAAGAGTGATGCGCCGGTGTACAGTGGTCCGCGCCGGTTGTCATATAGGGAAAAGACAGAAGTACAGAAGACAATTGATGATTTGTTGGCTCAGGGCATTATTCAGCCAAGTGCGTCTCCATACGCGTCTCCGATTGTGTTAGTGCGGAAGAAGAACGGTGAATTGAGAATGTGTGTTGACTATCGGGCGTTGAATAAGTTGACTGTCAGAGATCATTATCCGTTGCCGTTAGTTGGGGATTGTATTGAATATTTGGGTGGGAAGAGTTTCTTCAGTACGTTGGACTTGAGGAATGGGTTTCACCAGGTGCCGATGCATGAGGAATCGATACCGATAACTGCGTTTGTGACTCCGATGGGACAGTATGAGTATCGGTTTATGCCATTTGGTTTGACTAATGCTCCACCAGTGTTCCAGCGGTTTATTAATTTAGTGTTGCGGCCGTTGATTGATGCGAAGAGGATTGTGGTGTATTTAGATGATATTAACATTGCCACGAAGACTATTGAGGAACATTATGTGGTTTTGGCAGAAGTTTTGAAATTATTGTCAGGGGCTGGATTGTGCTTGAATCTGAAGAAGTGCAAATTTGCATATAGAGAATTGAAGTATTTAGGCTACTGTGTGAGTGAACGGGGGATTCGTCCGAATGAAGATCATTTGGTAGCGATAAAGAATTACGCAGTACCTACCAACATAAAGGAGGTGCAGAGGGCGGTGGGTCTTTTTTCATATTTTAGACGATTTGTGTATAATTTTTCTCAGATTGCGCGCCCATTGAGTTATTTGACGCGAAAAGGTGTAAAGTTTGAATGGACAGAAGAGTGTAGGAATGCGTTTGAGACCTTGAAATCTAAATTGACTGAGCCCCCTGTACTGTGTGTCTTTGATTCAGGGCGGGAGACAGAGTTGCATACGGATGCAAGTTCGCGAGGGTATGGTGCTATACTGTTACAGAAGCAAGATGACGGCAGGTTTCACCCAGTGGCATTTTATTCGAAAACAACGACGGATCCGGAGTCGCGTTATCATAGCTTTGAGTTGGAAACATTGGCAATTGTGAATGCATTGGAAAGATTCCGGACTATGTTGGATGGAATTCCGTTTGTAGTTGTGACTGATTGCAACTCTTTGGTCTTGACATTGGAGAAGAAAACAATTAATCCAAGAATTGCCAGATGGACATTGGGTCTCGCCGGGTTTGATTTTTCAGTTCGACACCGAAAGGGTGAACAGATGCAGCATGTTGATGCATTGAGCCGGTTGTCAGCTGTGTGTAGTATTGAGGAGAATGAGGTTGATTTGAACATTCAGATTATACAGACGCGTGATCCTGTGATTCATAAACTGCGGGAAGAATTAGAGCAAGGGGAAGTGCCAGGATATGAGTTGGAGAATGGGTTAGTCTTTCGTGTCAGTGGTCAGAATCGACAGTTGTATGTGCCGGGTGAGATGGAAGAGAACATTATGCGATTGATACATGAGAAATATGGTCATTTGGGTATTGAGAAATGTGCAAATCAGATTCGGAAGCATTATTGGTTTCCCCGTATGCGCGAAAAGCTGAATGTGTTCATCAGAAATTGTTTGAAGTGCATTTATTATTCGACGTCGCCTAGAAGCAATGAGCGTAATATATATAGTATTCCAAAGAAGCCAGAACCGTTCGATACAGTGCACATTGACCATTTCGGGCCATTGGAGAGTGTGAACTCAAAGCATAAACATGTGTTTGTGGTGATTGATGCTTTCACAAAATTTGTCAAAATGTATGCTACGAATAGTAGTGCGAAAGAATCGATTTGTGCGTTGAAGAGATATTTTGTTGAATACAGTCGTCCCAGAAGAATCATAGATGATCGGGGCACAGCTTTTACGTCATCGGAGTTTAGGGATTTTTGCGGGAACAATAACATTGTACATGTTTTGAATGCGGTAGCTTCGCCACAGTCGAATGGTCAGGTTGAGAGGGTGAATCGGGTGTTGAAAGCAATATTGGCCAAAACGACTGACCCTATAAACCATGTAGATTGGAAACAGAAACTGACGGATGTCGAGTTTGCAATGAATAATACTGTACACTGTGCCACAAAGACGACCCCTAGTAAGCTGCTTTTTGGCGTTGAGCAGCGCGGCAAAGTAGTTGATGAATTGACGGAGTATTTGCATGATGTGTATTCAAGAGAAGAAGTTAATTTGTCCGAAATAAGGGAGCAGGCAGAGCTTGCAATACAGAAGTCTCAGTTGTACAATCAGAAATATTACGAGAGGAGCCATAGGCCAGCGAAACAATTTGAACCAGGAGATTTAGTTGTGGTTAAAAATGTAGACACTACGGTAGGGAAGAATAAGAAGCTAATTCAGAAGTACAGAGGCCCTTATGTAGTTCGTAAGCAATTAGGTCATGATCGTTATGTTGTTACGGATGTTGAAAATTGTCAGGTTACTCAGATGCCATATGACAATGTAATTGATTCGTCTAGAATGAAGAAATGGTTGGAACCTCGAGGTAGGCCAGTTGAAACGGACTCAGAAGGCAACACAGATGGTGATAATTTAAGTGATGAATGTACAGATTATGAATTTTTAGATGATAAGCTAGAAGAAGATTCATTGTAAAAGCAATCGAGGTCGATTGAATGTCAGGTTAGGCCGAGTTGTAGTGTATTGGTGGAGGTGGTGCCATGGTGAATGCAACCCTGTTGTGGTTGGGCTTGTCAAGCAGTGTGGCAACTCGGGCTTGCAGCTAAGTTCATGCTGGTCCTTTACCTTTACGTTTTACCTTTACTTTTACTTGTGACGCCATTGTTAGAACACGCAAATAAAGTTTGTCTTAAAAGTTTACACAGTTGTTTATATCCAAAGGACTTAAATCCATCCCAGTGCTCATTACAATTTATTTATTTGTTATGCTACTTTCTTCAATAATTTCCATTTTGCGTATTAACTAATAAGCCACTTCAACCGCACCACAAGTATACACATGGAAAAGTGACATACTGCGCATAAAAATATTCGATGAAACTGTTGATCTTCGAATACTTCGCAAAGTTCTCAATTATCGAATACCAGCACTGCAGTATTCGCTTCTCACCGAATACGAGCACTGCAGTATTCGCTTCTCACCGAATACGAGCACTGCAGTGTTCGCTATTCACCGAATGTGAATAGAAACGAGAAGCGACGCTCCCTGGTTCTCGTTTCTATTCGTTTCGTTGTACACATTCTTCGAATACCAAGTACCCGTACAGTATGTACAGTAGTGTAGCCGCCAAAATGAATATATTCATGCAGGATTTTATGGGGTATCTCTAAATGTCCTCTAAAACTGTCCACAATTTGTAATCGGGCGGGTTCAAATCAGGACTGCCAGAGGGCTATTCTTCAGAGGAAATAAATGCTGGTAAATTGTTTTGGAGCCAGGTTTGAGTCGTTTTAGCTTTATGGGCCGGCGCAGAATCTTGCTGGAAAGTCCACGGCTGGTTTTGGAACAAAGAATGGTTAAGTAGTTTTACAACAGCTTTCAAAACAGTTTCTTGGTAAACTGTGGCCGATGTTTTGACCCCTTGTTCGCAGAAATGCATGTCAGTGACCCCATCGTAAGAGACACCCCACCAAACCATGGCTGAATCTGGGTGATGACCCTTTTCGATCCGTGGAATCAGTTCAGATGCTTCCTTAGATGACCGTGCATACCCCTATCATTTTGCTTGTTAAATTTTTCCTGCACGGTCAAAATTGTTTCATCGGTAAACAAGATTTTTCTGTGCAAGTTCTCAGCGTACTTCACCAAAAGACGTTTGCATTTTTCCATTCTTTTTATTTTCAAAGCTGCAGTCAACAAATGTCCGGTACGGCGTTTGAAAGCCCCAGTCCCAAGTCTTTTTTAATAATTCGACTCATGGACTTTTGCGAGATATTCATCTCCCGGGCCATGATTTTCTGTTTTCGGAGCGGATTTCGCTGAATTCTTGATTTGACAGCTTTAACGACTTGTGGTGTTCGAACTGTGCGCGGACGGCCCGACCGGTGGCGGTCTTTAAACAGTTTTATGCACCGGTAGACGAACATGCTACTAATCCCGAGCGGGCGGAGCGTTTTGAAAATATCACCTTTTTTCATTTCACACTTAAATAGCGCTATTACAGCGATACGGTTCTTGTTATTTGACCACTCCATGGTGAAAGCTAGAACAATTTAGAATTCCCGGTGCAGACTAACGCTTTACAGGTTATGTTTCATAAACCATGTGGAAATAACGGGGTATGTTCAATTCAACTATTACAATGGGTGTGTTCAATGTTGTAACAATATTTATGTCCCTACTAAGTAGTTTAGTGTGCCAAAAGTCATGGCTCAACTATTAGGTTGTAGCAAGCCACCGACTTATCGTTTATCGCTTTTATCAAAATCGTCGGTGTGTTGTGTTGCCGCATTGGTTGAAATAAAAATACCTGACTGAAAACAACTGACGTGAGCACTTTTCCCGTTTTTTCACTCAAATACAGCACCGTCTGGCAACAATCAATTTTGTATGTTTTCAGTTTCTCCGTCTTTCGTCGGAAAATATCAGCTGATTTTGACAGTAGCAATAAACAATCCTACCAACAAAATACATGTGGTTTTTGGTGTTGCGGGCATGCTATTACCTTATTATTGTGCCATGCCAAGTCATACAAGCCAAGCCGAAGTAGGTATCACAATGAATTTTTGCAATAATAACGCAGAAATCAACATCGTATTGGACAGAATGGGCGTGATCCGCCCCCCATATAAGACATCATTGCAGATGACCATAATTTCTAATTTAATAACATTTTTCAAGGCGAACAATAAAAATAGCAACAATATATTTTTTGTAATACTTCTAAGTAGTTCAAGAATTAAAAAACAAAACATCTGTTAAGTCCAAATTTTTTGTTTTTTTACTTTTGGCATCCTAAAAAATACATAATTTACACTATGCGCTCCCTCGTTTAAGTCTAATGACACTTTCAAAAGAATGCTTCTGGGATCGTACGCTTTTCATGCCTATTGAGATGACCCTCTCAATTTTGATGTGCTGGAAACCCTTGAAGTTTAAGTTGAGGAGGTGAGTTTGTTGCGTGCCTTTTGCTCGCAGTGACTCTTAGGTAAAGAAAAACCAATCCATATATTACATTAAAATGTTTTAATATATTTAAATATACTTATTACTTAGAAAAAATGCGTTAACATTTTATTCTAATTTTGCCTTGTGAATTTCTTTGATAAATATTCGTTAATATACAAAAAGGGACCAGATTTATTCACCATCATCATTATTGATATATTTCTATATGCGCGCAACTCACTATACATTAAAAATGCGTCTTCTCTAGGGACATTAGGCGCAACAGCCCAACAAATTCTTCATTCTCAACTTAAATACTACTGAAATGTACAAACAGCTATACGGAGATATTAGCGATTCCCAGGCAAACGAAAATATTTAATAATACCAAAAATTGCATTTCAGTTTCCGCTTATAAATAATAAATGCCTTGGTATGCCTGGTATTTCCCATCATCTTATTTCCATTCTTGGAATTTCTCAATGTTCTCGATATACCTAGAATTTTCTCTTTTTTTTTGTTAATTATTGATTTTCATATCTTTTGCATGCTACACTAAGACTCATTTTATTATAGGTATGAGGGATTGTACACCTACATTCAGATCCAGTTTAATTGTCTTCTTAAGAATTCAAGCCCATTTCTATACACATTAAAACATTCCTTTTGCAAAGAAAGTAAAGTATGCAAGTATGAAAAGTATAGCACGCGAATGAGTGCGAGAATTTCACCGCATTAATTTTGGAAGGGACGTTTTCAACTAATCAGATAAGTTATTTGATAGTGCGCCAAAGGCGACAAAATAAACTCCAAAATGAAGTACACGATTAGTGTAGAATACTTTTGACTTATGAAAACTAAACTTAAATCTGCATGTACATATTTGCATTTATATATATGCATTTATATACTATATATGCATATATCTATGCTTTATACTTTAATCCGCATTCACGTTTTAAAATAACAAAGTCGAATTGGCAATTGTCGAACGAAAACAAAACAAAAAAGAAAAATAAAACTGCTTAAACTTATATACACCCCGATATACACTTTAAGCACCTAAATTAACAGTGTATGTACGCAAGATACACACGATCGTTTGAAAATATTAAAGACAAAACAAATTTGGAGAGAGCAGTCATTTCAGATTTTGATTTCTGCGTTTGAGAGTTCACAAGAAACATTTACAATATCATCACACGCATGTGGGCTACGGCATTGAATGTAATTACATATATACTCTCAGTGTCCGCCCAGCTACTATTGTCATTAGGAAATCAAGTAAATGGCGGAGTGTATGATGTTTACTGGAAGGAGTAGATACACGAAGGTTCTATATTCACTGCTAACTGCTTAGATAACTTTTCTACACAATCTTTCCTCAAACGATAATTCCGAAGAGCGTGAACTCGTTTGAACGCTCTCTACTCCAGCATAACGAATTCATGTAGTGCAGAATAAACTTTAAACTTTCTCGTTTACCAGCGTCCCTACGTCGGCGTGAATTTGCGAACAAATACTGCATTTCGTTCCATTCCTATTAACGCACAACTAGAATCATATGCATGCATAGCTGGCTTTCTTTGATTTTATCTAAAATTAACGTCTAGGCCACTATTGCGAAATATACGTAGCAATATACATGTGCTAGGAAATTTACGATGATCTTTTGGGAGGACTGGTGGTTATTTGTGCAGAAGTGTGCAGGGTTAAACATTGAATTACTGTGCACTATTGCTGTTCTCCTCACTTCGCTAGTGGCTCCAGATAACAGCGCACGGTGTTGTTTTCGTCAAGCATAGCCGAGATGTTACGTCCGACCGGCTGTAGTTGCTGCGACGTATGTGACGGTTGCGGTGTCGATGCGGTTGGCGAGACCTGCTGAGGTTGTCTTTTGGATATGGGAAACTGATTCGCGGGTGGCAAAGGTGGGCCATGATTGAAAAGTTCGTTCACCGCTAGTCGGCTGTTGGGCGACACTTTCTTAAAGCTTTTCACCGATCCACTGGTACCGTTGTTAATCCCGAAGCCGACAGTGGAATGATGGTGTGCAGGTTGTGGCTCGAAGTCATAGTAACCTACCGTAGTAGCGTTTGGATCATTTACACAATTTTTTTTTTGCTGCCGCCTATTATAATAAAATTTAGAAGAACTTTCGAATCCTAACGTACTTAGACTTGTTGATAAATACTCACTGAAACCGTCGCTGGAAATCTTCGTCCTGCATGGCCATCAAACGACGCATTCGCTCGTTACTCTGTGGCAAGCCACTCATATCGTCCCCATCATCTTCTTCCTCACTTGAGGCCCCGCTTTCACCTTCACCATATCGACCACTTCGCTCGGCGCTGTCATCTTCGTGCTCATTGTAGTGTTGCACATCTGAATTGCGATTACTAAGAATTTCCTCGTATACAGGCCCCTCACCGCCGCTGAGAGAGTTCTGATTGTAGTACTGTTCACCGCCGTGCCCGGCACGGTACTCTTCACGGCTTAAATCACAGTTGGAATGCTTATTTCTATAGTAACGTTGTGTGGGCGTGTGCACCCCCACAAATTCTGGCGAGTGATGATGGTACGGATGAGTCGGCGGTGGTGGTAGTTGCGGTCCGCCACGACGACCCAAATGCAGGAGATGAGCGTGTGCTGTCGACTCCATTTGCTCGTCGTCAGAAGAGAGTTGTTGTTGCTGGTGCTGTTGCTGATGTGAATGGTGAGCCACCATCATAGCAGCCGATGGATGCCGACGATGTTGCTGCTGCTGCTGATAGTAGGCAGCAGTTTCCATTGCCTCCGTGTAGTGTGGGTATTGTTGCTGTGGGTGTTTCATTGTTGTTTTCTTGTAGGATGGGTAGAAAAGAATTTGCTGAAAGTCGACATAAGTGTGCTGTTACATACGAATTCTCAACTGCAAACTCTTTCATGCACTCACTTGAGATGCAGCCGTTGTGCGACTGTGTAACGAACCGCTAGGCGAATCAGCGCCAACTGCGCTGCCGCGCTTCTTCTTGCTGTGCGGTTGGTGCTTCTGAGTCCAATAGAAGAACTCATGGGACTGCTGTGGCGAAGCGCAGTTGCCGGGGTAGTCCCGTGGAAAAGCTGCATTCAAAGGCCCACCAGCCTTTGGACCTTGTTGCTGCCAACTAAAGTAGTCGGGCTGATGGTAGAACGCCTCTTGCGGCACGCACATGCCACCAACATCAATGTTTGCGCCACCGCTGCCTGCAGCTATTTGTTGTTTGTGATGACCACCAAATATCAGATGTGTTGAACCAGCTGACGACGTAGGTGAAGTGTGACCAGCACTGGGGGTGTGAGTGCCGCCTCCCCCAGTGGAACGCATAGTACTGCTTCCGCCAACAGCAGCTGCAGCACCACCACGCTCCAGCACTATGTGGCCCTGCATTGAGTCGATAATTGAATTCGCCTTTCCGTGCTGCAGTACCAAATTGCCCACCATAATGCCATTTTTCGGAGAACCCTCTGCACCGTCGACACTACCAGCGATGCGTCGCATCTGCGCTTCATTCAGTTCGCAGTCAGATGACGCAATGATGGCATCATCCGCAGCCGATATAATGCCACCAGTTTCGTCGTTTTCATTGCCATCACTTACGGGTACTTTGGACTTTTTTTGCGTTGAAGAGGCCCCCCGATTAGTGCCTGATAAGGTACCTACTGCTGTAATTGTGCCGCCAGCACTATTGCCTACTACGCCAGAGGAGATGGACGTCTTCGAGCAGCGCAAACATTTCGGTAGCCAGGAGTTCTGACGAACGTACTTCCTATATTCTCGGCGTATCTAAAATGCATTTATTAGATATAATATTATTATTTAAAACTTTAAATTGCGCGGCTTCGTGCTCTTTATTTGGGTTCTAACCTTCTCATTTTGGATGCAATGAAACACAAAAATGTATAGGCCCATTGCAGTGTTAAAGCTAACAAACAAATAGCCAAACACAATAGCCAGCTCATCGTCACTTTTGGCTAGCCGGAGATAGTAGTAACCAGAAATCCAGACAGTACTCAGAAGTAACAGAAAAATTAAAGAACACCGTATATCGAATCTGTAAAAAGGGCTCAGTGAAAGAAAAGAAATCATGTCTTACAAAATTAAATAACTTACCGCACGTTAGCGAGGCGTGTGTGCTCTTTATTCTTCAGCGTCGTACGACTTTTGCGGCACATTATTACCCATGACAAAAATGTGTAGCCCACAGCACCCTGTTTTACAAGTAGTTACAAATATTTTGACTTCAAGATAAGTAACTTGCAGGGGAGGAACAATAAACTACAACTACTTACTATGAAAAACACCACCACCGGCATCACGAACGTTGTGTAGAAGAGCGTGTTAGCCTCCATTAGCACGCAGAAGTCGTTCTGCGTGTATGTATTGGGATTGATGACCAACGAGATGGCAACGATGGTGAAAGACAATCCATATGAAAGCAAATAGTAACAGTTCACCTTCGAGGTCTGGTCGACTTCGAGTAGCATGTCATCGGTGGTTAGTGTGGAGTATGATTGGAATGCTAAATGACAACGGAAAAGGGTATTCGTTTTTAAAAAGAATATGGGAAAATCTCGTTTTTCTGCTTAGTAGAGAAGTAAATTTTTAAAAATTTAAATCATCCGTAGGTTTTACAGCATATTAACTCCTACTAATAAACAAGTGGCACACTGTCAAAACTGCTTGTATATTTCCTGAATTAAACATTTTAAACTGACATATTTGCGATACTTAAGTTGTTGTAATTGTTCTGAAAATCCCTTTTATTATTTACGACCTCATCAAAAGAAGTACACACTTCTGATTTTGAACAGTTGTATGTTGAAATATTACTTACCTTCGAAGCAAAACCAAGCTATCGCCGATAATATTGAGCAATGTAGAAAGACTGTCGTAAAACCACATAGAATACTCGTTTCATTCTGCTCGATACCGAAGAGGAATAGTAATTCAATGAAAAGGAGGCATATATAAATGCTACGATAGATGGATGTTCGTGCAGACTGTAAGTAAAAGAAGATAGCAAGATAGTCCAGATTGTAGAATGGGTATGGCAAAGGCTTTATAACTTAGAAACCCGGGATTCAGGATTCGTAGAAATCAAGGATTGTGGAAACGTCCGAAACATGTTTTGGAAGCTTTGTAATACAGAATTTAGCAAAATGTGTCGGTTCATCAAATCAATTTCAGGATATTGTAATTTAGATTGTATTCAATTATACGTTTAAAACTGTAATTTAAAAAAAAAATTTAGTTGTGGTGGTTGGTGGTGAGTTGTGAAAGAAATAGACAAGGTGAGACATTTGAAATTTTAAATCGACTAAAACAGGCAAGTAAAAAGTATATGAACAAAAAATTTACAAAACAAATTGTACACGACATTCACATTTATTCTTGATTATTTATATGCAAAATTGTGTTTTAAATAAAATTAAATAAAAAGTATCAAAATAACATAAGGACATTAAATTTGCGTTGAGTGCACACAGAATGAACACAATTTTCTATTCGAATGGGCATTTAATCTATTTTCGATTAGAACTTAGACATGTGAGATGATGATAGCATTAAAAATTAAAAATACAGGCTTACGAGTATATCACATTTACTACTAAAACAATCAGTACGAACAGTAAAGTGAATGACAAAAATGAATAATTGGATTAATATAATGAATAAGTAGAATCCTCTTTGAGAGTTTTCACATTTTATGCGGACAACAAAAAACTGTAATTACTTCAAACGATATGCAATATGAACAAATTAAATTATAATACTAAATACAATAAAAATATAATTATTTTGATGCGAACAAACGAATTTTAAGAATGACAATGTCGATCGCTGACTCGTTTAGCTGGGTTATGTTCAGACAATGAAAAGTAATACTTAGAATATTAAAACTCGTTCACCACCACCACCACTTATACTGTAAATCGTCCATATTTCCTTGCATTATAATGTTATTAGTGTTAGTATTCGAGTCTGTCACATTGCTGCGATTGTTGCGATTCACGTTAAGATTGTTGCTACTGCCAGCATGCTGCAGTGCTGCAGCGATTGTCGCTGCCGCCGCCATTGCTGCTACCGACGTATTGCTCATTGAAGTCTCCACTGAGGCGTTTTGAGCGTGTGTGGCCACATGCAGGTGTGGCTGATTAAGATTGTGACCGTGATTGTGGTGATGCGGCGGCTGTAGGTTGAGATTAAGATTCAGATTGTTCATTTGCAGGTTCCGTTGATTGTTATTAGCAACGACAACAGCAGCGGCTGCTGCAGCCACCACTTGCTGTTGTTGCTGTTGCTGCTGCTGCAGGTTGAAATTGTTTGCGTTCAGATTATTACGATTCGAATTGCGAATGGAATTGTGCTGGATGAAAGCGGCCGGTGTTGCATTGGCGGCGCTGCCCACAATATTTGGAATATGCTGTAGATTTAATTGCTGCTGCAGGTTCTGTATATTGTTTGTTGGGGCTAGATGACCGCTGGTGGTTGTGGCTCCGGATGTAGACGTCGTCGATGCAGTAGCAATCGCGATTGTTTCATGTGTCTCATCGCGAATATTATTCTGTCGACGGCTGCCTCGATGCTGCCGCCTTTGACTACTGCCAACGCCGGCACTTCTATTCCCTCTCCCGCTTACCTTAACGAAAACTCCATTGAATATCTTCAAAGTCAGCAATGCTATCACAATGAACACAAGGCAAATAGAAATGCTGATGTAAATCAAGACCCGCATATTGCCATTGAAAACGCCGAATAACGAATGGCTGTGTTCATCCATTACATCCATTAAAATAGCAAAATTCGTCAGATGGTTACACATGCATACACTGTGCGTGCGATTGGTTGCCTCCAAATTGCAGCCATTGGCAGACCAAGCACTACGAACACATTGTCATCATTAGTCACACTAAAAATTTTCAGAAATGCCCTAAGTAACTCACTGGTCAATATAATTCCAAAAGACACAAGTCGGATTGGTTACGTTTTCCGTCTTCAAATGGCGCAGTACCAGCTTAATGGGCTGCGATAGTTGTATGTGGCGCCCTTTGCCTAAACTGGCCGATATTACTTTGCTATTCAATATCCGAATACGTTGCTGCTGCATTCCACCGTTCGCCGCGTCGTTACTGTCGTTTGCCAAAATTGCCGTATTTCGTACTACAAAAATAACATTTATAAAGTAACGTAAACAACTAAACGTATACGCATTGGATATACCGTAGCTCCTTGAACTCTTTACATCGAAGTGATCGTAAGAAGGTTTCAAAATCGACTCCAGACGGTCAAATGCTGCAAACACTATGCGCACCAATCCCCCCTCGCTGTTTTCAACAAGCGCCGTTCGCGGCAGTTCAATGTGGTCATCACTGATTTGCCACTGCTCGGCATCGGGAAACACCTCATTGCCCTGAATGTGTTTCGTCTCTAACACACGCACCGACAGCACTGTGATGTTGTCCCAATATGTATTAATCAGTAATTGCTCTAAGTATGTCTATGCATGCAAGCACGCTACACTTACATATATTTTTGACCTTCTGCACAACGTTGCGTTCTCGTATAATGGTGTCCGCTAGAAGAAAAGCATTGTACTCCAAACCAGTTAATAGAGAAGTCGCTACACGCATTTGATCTTCTTGATTGAGGTCCAGCCAAGAGGAAAGCTGAGATTCGTCCAACAAATTCGAGCCGGTCTTCACGACACCGTGTAGCAATTCCATAATTATGGCTTCTCGCTGCCTTTGGTCTGGGAACGTTTCCTTATCATGGAACATTTTCTCCGACATAGTTTGTATAATTTTTGTGGTTACCAGCATATCGCCGCCATAAAGTGTTTTGCTGCTGGTAACCTTTGGGAAAGTAATTGTTTTATATTTAATTTTATAAAATTAATTAAACCAGGTAATGCACACATACTTCTGACAAATCGTTGGCTATAGAAATCAATGACGAATCACGCTGATTGACGCGCACTTCTAAGTTATTAAGCCACAAGCTGCGACATTGCGTTAGATCGGGTGTCATCGGGTGCCACGTTGGCTCGAAGTGGCGCATGCGCTGATTCAGTTTATCAGATATTAATTCGCAGGTGTTACTAGTATTACCACTACAATTTCCATTCGACGACGCAGCTGCTGGCGCTTCTATGCTGCCGCCATCTTCGTCCTGGCCTGCATAAGCTAAGCGTTTCATAAGTACACACCGCCATTTGGCAATTCCTGTCGCTCCGCCTACAGTGGACAAACAATTCGTTATTAATATCTGCTCAAAATTCATAAGCTTACTACTAATATTATACCTGGGCAGGGCTGCACGTTCACATCGCCTACGCGTGTCACATTCCAAAACAAATTGCGCGCGCTTCGAGGTGGGCAGAACATGACCGACTCGTCATCACCGGCACCGAGGCCAACATTCAAGTTATTGATGTTATTGATGGTGCGGATAACGCCACTGAAGTTGCCATCGGCACCAGCAGCAGTCGCTGTAGCAACCGTTGTACTACCGGCCGGATGTTGTACAGACGATTGCTGCTGCTGCTGATTGCCACGACTCTGCGTTGTCTTCGTGGTCAACAAGGTTCCATCGTCGTTGCCTGCACCTCCTACTCCGCTTAAAATGCGCGTGTTGGGTGGAGCGGTGGTGTTGGCCGCACCACTAGGAGATTTCGCTAAAAAATATAAAAATCGAACAAATATGAAAATTACCAAGTTGATGTTTGCATTAAAGCATACTGTGACTGGTGGTGGGCGATATTGTTGGGTCAACTTTTGGTGCGCGCCCACTATTCGCCCCTGCCTCAACTGCACTGCCGTCAACTGTTCCCGAATGGTGGCCGGTGTGGTGGTGGTGATGCAAAGGCGGCGGTGGCGGTAATCCATCATGTCTGTTTGCGTTTTTAAT
This sequence comes from Melieria crassipennis, assembly GCA_963668005.1. Taxonomy (NCBI): domain Eukaryota; kingdom Metazoa; phylum Arthropoda; class Insecta; order Diptera; family Ulidiidae; genus Melieria; species Melieria crassipennis. The sequence continues at coordinate 28,509,840 of OY764963.1, read as the reverse complement.
TACAGTCGCATTGTAGCCTCCTTTCAAGCGACCGCCTGGTAAAGTTGGTTGTGGCGGGCCGGGTGATGATGGTAGTGTATTCCAAACTCCAGCACCAGCTGCTGCAGCACTGCCCGCTGGTAGAGGCAAACGCCCGGCTCCCGATGGTTGTAACGGAGAACCAGCGTTTATCATTGTACTACCATTGGCCAATAGTGGCGGGTTATTCGTCAGCACCCAGGGAGGGCTGGGGCGATTCGTGGTGGTTGACGTCTGAGCTGCTGATATGCATTGGTAATGTGCCTCCAGATATTTATGTGTGCCTGGGCAGGGGTCACCGAACATGCTAGTCGTCGCCAACACGCTGCAACTTTGTTTGTGCGCGCATCTGTAAACATGAACACAGAATAAATCCAAAGTATTTAAGGAAATTACGAATATTGCGTACTTCGAGTTAAGAACCGTTAGGCTCTTCGGAAACATGCAGTTCACACTCCATTCCACGTTCCCGTGGTCATTGCAAATAGTAATGGAGAAGCGTCCATAGTTGGCCCGTATGAGGTTGATCAAGTCCCCCGGATCGCACTCAATTGTAAGTTTTTTCCCTTCACATGCATATGCAGTTTGGTATTTGGGCGCTACGAATTTGATTATAAAGCATAAAAAATGTACGTAAGACCACGTATTTTTCACATAGCATAAGCGATAATAAAAAACAAATTGAATTCAATGTAATGCAATACAATAAAAAAATATAGGTTAGAACGTTGCGTAGTTTGTTGTAGTTGATTTGGTTTGGTTTTTGGAGAATGATGATAATCTGAAAAGAGACTGTAGACTATTTGTGGCGCAGCCACGATATATACAAATGACAAATGACAAAGATTCGGAAACATTTCATTTATGATCTGAATGCAATACTTAGTGTGCGGGTCTCGCTTAGCTTGATGATGTTTGCTTATTTTTGCTTTTACTCATAAATACCAAATCCATCGTGTAAATATGCCCAAGTAAGCGGGTGATTCGCTCCGATGCATGTGGCAGAGACGACGGCATTTCTGGAACTCCAAATTGTGATCGGATGGCAGTGTATATATGGCTTCCATTCTTATATCTTTAGACTTGTCTACAAAAAACAAACACATTTTGCATAGTTATGAATTTTGATCAACATGGAAAACAATTCAATGATGTACAAGTTTAGACAACTGTATTAACCCTTTGACGACTACGGGGCACAGTTGTCCCAAACAAAAAAATTTAAAAGAAACGAATAACTAAGAAACGGGAGGGTGTCTTTTTACTTGTATTATTTCCTGAATGGAGGTTTTTTATTTTTTATGTATGGCAACACAGCATCCGAACCATTATTATTTGATTATGATCACTGGAAATTTACAGTTTAGTTCGCGTGGAATTCTAATATTTTGTGAAAGTGTTTTGAGGTGTAAAAGTGATTGAAATATCTATTGTCTGGTAAGTGTATTTTCATTGCGTAAAGTTTTGAAACCGTTATTCATACTGAGTACGAAAAGATAAGTTGTTTAAAAACTCCCTCTTACGACCATAGGGACATCTATGTCTCATAGAAAATTAGAAGCCCCATTACTAGTTTTGGTATTTTGATTTCAAAATCTGTTTTTAGACGCTCAATGGATCATCCTAAATAGTAACAAATTGTTACTTTACCTCCCACAAACTTATGGTCCTGAAAGTGTTAAAAAGTGTGAATTATATTGAATGTTTATCTTGAGGCTCTAATCCTGATACCCACAAATTGTTCAATGTGGTAGCTTGAAGTTCTACCACATCTACATATATATAAATCAATTGCCGTGCGTTAGTCTCGCTATATCTTGAAAATGGCTCGATCGTTTTAATAACTTTTTTTTTGTTTTCTTCGCCTTGAGTCAGGGGTGGTTAAAAAAATAGAATCTGACGGACGTTGAACAAGGGGCGTGGCCCTTTTTACCACCGAAATCAGATCAAATGGATATACGTCAATATTATAAGTCGCACAGCATGGGAATTTGGTATACCGTCGCCCCATAGATGTGTCATTCTATTGGTAAAATTTGATGGGCGGTGGATAAAGAGCGTAGTAAATGTTTCGCTACCAAAATTGTCCGCATACTTATGGACATTTTCCGTATCCTGCTGAGTAGGGATGGCCAAAATCTGTAATCATTGATTACTGATTAAGATTACAGAATAATTGAGGAGGTCCATAACAAAACGCAATAATTCCACCATAACAATTTTTTGGATAAACGAATAAATGTAATTAAAGTCAGTAGGATATATATATTCTTTTAGATAGTTGCTGTGGAATAATAGTTTTCTAGGAACAATACAAATCATAAAGTTAATTTATTTGGCAATTACTTTTATAGAAAACAAATTTGGAAATGTTGCGTTTTGGTCCGATACATAGTATTTATTTCATTTTGCTATGAACCCTATGGAGATGTTGCGTTTTGATATGAACTAGGTTTGGAATTGTGGCGTTTTGCTGTGAATAACATACAAATAAAATCTTTTTGATATGAATTGCATAAGTTTCATTATATTACGCAAGTACATTCAAGTATTACAAAAGTATATAAGTATTCAAGTATTAAAAAAATCAACATTGTGTTACACTCTTATTCCAGTTTCCTCCTCCAAACAGTCACATAAGGTTACATAATCGGTTTCATTGCAACTATTTCCTTGTTCGTCTAACAATATCTTTGTATAATATTGTAACCCGGAAATGTTTGACCACTGTTGGCCATAATGTTTTTCCAATAGTTTAACAACATCGTTCTTCTTTTCTGAATTAATTGCAACACCAAGAGGAATTCCATCAAGCAAATGATGGGGTATTTTGCCTCTTTTAACACTCCGATGCCCAACAAGGTCCGTAGGGACCTATGGCGTTTTTAAAAGCAATTATTTTGTATTTTATACGGTTTTGCCATCTGTCTGTAGTAAAAAATGCATAATACAAACACATCTACACACATTATGTAACACTACATTATACAATTACAAGCCTTATATGCAATATTACAATAGAGGTCCCTGGGGACCTTGTTGGGCTTTGGCCGTTTAAAAAGTTGTTGGGCATCCGAGTGTTAAGATAGCTGGTAAATTTTTCTTTGCCTTCAACTTTGTAAGTTTCAAAAGTTTTGACTACACATTGCTTGTGCTGTTTTGTGGAGAGTTTAAAGTAAATTCTTTTCATACTCTGTATGCCGTTTATAGGAGGGTAATATTCTGCCAACATTTTTAAATCCTTAAGGGTCCAATCCTTTCCAAAAATAGTAACTTGCCTGTTCACAGAATAAACTTTGTGATTTCTCTAAAGAAATTATAGTATTTTTTCGCAAATCTTTTTCAACACGCCCAAAAACTCGATAAAATTCTTACCGTTTTATAGTTATTGTAGAGTTACCATAATAATAAATATAAATTTTATTAAAATTAATTTATATCATTGACTTTTCACTAAGATCTCGAAGTTATTTATTGCATAGATATGGAAATGTTGCATTTTGGTCTAAACCATTATTTTTGGTTTTCAAATACAGTGAAATGATTGACCTTTGGTATGTTTTATAACAATTGTTACGTAGATTTTAACATGTAGAACTGGATTCAGTCAAAAAAACGAAAAACTTAAAAAGTGGAATTATTGCGTTTTGTTATGGACCTCCTCAATTAGTGATCACTGATTTACTCTGTAATCTGATCTGATTAAGATGTCCGCAAAACTTCTTTCATAGAGACAGGAATTCAACGAAATTTCATTTTTTACCATTACAACTTAATATGCAACAAGAATAATATGACAAAAATGTTTTTTCTTCACGGAAATTAAGTCATGATTAAGATTAAATGATTAAGATTACAGAGTAATCAGAATTAGTGATTCACCACGTAACAAAAAAATGATTACAGTAATCAAAGTAATCATCGCATGATCGTTACATGATTAATGAAATTAATTTTTTTAATAATCAGTGTCATCAGATTAATGATTACTTTTGAATATTTGTCAAATACAAATTATTTTAATTAGTTTTATAATTTTTTTTTTGGACTCATTTCTACAACACAAAAATAGAATAGTTGAATAAAAAATAATGAATGAAATCTATTTAATTTTTGCATTCGCTTTAGCCAAAAGTCGAATTTAAAAATGTTTGTCAGACAGACGGTTGTACCGTGGGAGGTTTGGTGGCAGAGTTGTATTATACAATAGAAACATTTCCTTAACCAAGGGATCTGCTTTTATCAGGTCAGTCCATAAGTTCGTGCGTTTTTCTTAGGTGGTTTTAAAATAAATAAAAAAGAAGTTTTCAGTATTTATTAATCAATAATATATTTTCCTGCATTATTTACAATGTCTTCCCAACGTTTAGGCAAATTTGTAATTCCCTGCTCAAAAAATGGTTTGTCCTTGGAGCCAAAATACGCGTCGATATCCCTTTTCATAGCTCCTTTTGAGGTGTAGTTCTTATTACTCATATGGGACTGAAGTCCGCGGTAAAGGTGATAATCGCTAGGTGGAATATCCGGAGAGTATGGTGGATGCGGCATTAGCTCCATCAGAGCTCATTCAGCTTGCCTAAGGTCTTTATTGCGGTATGCGGTCTTGCGTTGTCGTGATGAAACAAAACTTTGCGTCTATTGGCTAAAGACGGTCGATTTTTTCAAGTGCTTCATTCAGTTTGGATAGTTGATAGCAATAATAATCAGCTGTGATCGTCTGGTTTGGTTCCAGCAGATCAAAATAAACGATACTGGCCATATCCCACCAAATAGATGGGATAATCTTCTTGGGGTGAAGGCCATCTCTGGGGGTTGGTTCTGATGTGTCATCTTTAATCACTGGCGTTTGCGAACAGGATTATTAAGGACCCATTTTTCGTCCCCAGTTAGAATACGGTTCACACTCTTTGCGCCGGAAAGCTTATGCGGAACCCGTTTTCCAAGCTTTGGACCCTTGCCCAATTGAACCAGGTGCCTGTAAACTGTTCCATGTGATGAATTTAACCTTCCAGCCATCATATCGACTGTCAAACTTGGCTCAGCTTCCACGAGTTCCAGCAAGGCGTCGGAGTTAAGGACCTCAGGACGACCAGAGCGTGGGGCATCCTCAACGTCACAGTCACCACTTCGGAATTTGGAAAATCACTTTTGCGCAGTCCTTACACTCATGGTATTCTCCCCATGAGCTGCGTTTATTTCTGCAGCAGCAGTTATTGCATTTTTTCCACTTTTATAAAAAAATACAAAATATGCCTCTTATACTCGTTCGAAGATTCCATTTTATTTTTTAACAACGCGTGCTTCTATCCGCGGTTAAAATCACTTGTTGAATGCAGAGAAAATCAAAATAGTTCCGTTATCTCCCACGAATCATTTTTGTACGCAAAAAGCGCCTATTGTGAAACTATTGAAAAAAAAACGCACGAACTTATGGACTGATATTTGGTGCAAGTCTTTTGAACAAGGATTACTAAGATATTCTAAAATGGCAATATCGGTGTCGATACTGATTGCTTGCGACTCATTTACGTTTGTGATGTTTTCAAACTCGTAAAAATCTTTAAGATTTTCATTTTGTATCGTTTGGCCTTCAAAAATCTTTTTTTTGGCGGCTTGCAGGACAATCTCTTTTATTTTTCGCACAGTTCAACTGGGAAACTATTAAGCCATCGCAGTTTAAATGATGGGTGGATAGCAGCATCGGGACCACGTCCTTTGATTTAAAAAAAAATCCGAAAACCTTTTTTGGATTGCTGTAAGCAATACTGTTTGCAGTGGTTTGCAACATAACACTTCGTTCAATAATGTGTGTGACTGACACATAGATGGCGGCACTAATACTAAATCAATATTTTTTTTCGAAATTGTGAACCTTTTTAGGCTTACTGTCAAAATTATATGTCAATCCGACCATTACTTTACAAGTTACAGTGCTTTAAGTGACACTACTTTTGAGTTTAAAAAAAAAAATGAATTCAAAACAATTCCGTGTGCTGATTTATCATTGTTTTTTAATGAAAAAAAATACTGTCCAATGCGAGGAATGGCTTGAAAAACATTATTCGGACTCTGCTCCATCAAAAAGAACCATTCGTAAGTGGTTTGCTAAATTCCGTACAGGCCATATAAGCACCGAAGACGATGAACGCAGTGGACGTCCAAAAGAGGCTGTTACGGACGAAAACATCAAAAAAATCCACAAAATGATTTTGGAAGATCGTAAATTGAGGTTGATTTGTATAGCTGACACTCTAAAGATATCAAAGGAACGTGTTGGACATATCGTTCATGAATATTTGGGTATGCGAAAGCTATGTGCAAAGTGGGTGCCGCGCGAGCTCACAATCGACCAAAACCAGAACGTGTCGATGCTTCGGAGCAAAAAAAAATGGTACTGAAAAGTTGGAAGATCGCTATAATCGGTGTATCGCCCTCGATGGCAACTATGTTGATAAATAAAAACGAATTTTGGCAAAAAAATGTGTTTTAATTAGTTAGTCACACACATTATTGAATGAAGTGTTATAAGATTGCTTACTTCCACCAATTTTTTATTTTTTTTAACCTTCGGAGAACACACTTATGTTTTTCAAAATCGGGAACACTTTGGGTCAATTAGGTCCTATAATTCCACAACTTTTAAATCGTTTAACTTAACAAAATCGGTGTTGTATTTTTAATATTTTTGTAATAATTTTTAAACATGATAGGTACCTATGAATTGTGTAACATACTTAAAAAAGTCCGTGGTGTATTTCATTATTGTCTGCAATTTGTAAATATTATAGGTACCTGTGAAGTTTGTAACATACTTCAAAAAACTTGCGAGAAAAACAAGTTTTAGACCAGGTTTAATCGCTTAAAGTAGGAGTATGGTTTGCTGGACCTAGTGTAATCTCCAACGGTTAGCCCATTCGAGACCGATTTCAGAGGCTATAAGGCAATAACAGTAATGTGCAATAACAATAATTATCAGTTATTCTGACTAAACTAGTCGTCGAAATAAGAAACAAAAATTGGCATTGGTTTTACTATGTACCAAAAAATCTAAAAATTATCTGAAGCCTTTCTTACATGTACAATACAAAGAAAAAAAAAGTTCGCTCCTGGGGACGTGTTCGAAAAAAATCGTCGTCTCGAATGGGTTAAACAATGCACCTTACGCCGAGCATTATACAATCAAGACAGGTATATTCACGAAAGGTGTTCTCGCAAACGCTCTCGCTTCTATGTAGATTTTGAAATAAAAACAGTGTGGGTTCTTTTTTGTTTGCTTATTCTATTTTAAATTTCTTGCCTGCCTATTCATTTGTAGACGCCGAGTTTATAATGCAAATATTTATAAGCCGACAAGTTTTGTTTTTCATAAAAATTCACCTTCATATATCTTAAAATACTTTTTACATCATTAGTCTTTTCCGAAAGACAGCCAGACGGACGTACAAATCGGCAATCAAATAGAGAGAAAAGGCTAGATCACTAGCCTTGTAGGCAATCTATACTACTTATTATATAAAAACAAGTGTGACGTTGCTTTTTTGAGCCACAATCAGGCAAAAACCACTGAACCGATTTAGATGAAATAAGCACCAAAAATTTTTTATCTGGGGGAATGGTACATATGCTACATGAGAATGACCACGCCCCCTTCGTATGCTCACTATGGTAACAAAACTCATCTATGGTATGCTTTTGTTAGGCAATATGGGTATTAAACGATTCAGCGTGTCATTGCGGCAAGCATAGGCTATAATATAATCGGCCACGAACACTTTCCGTGCCCACTAAACTAACAAAACGAAGCTACGGTAAGTGTCTGTAAATCAGTATTAAAATCAAATGATTCCGTGTTTCATTGAGGTTAACATAGGATATATAAGATTGACCACGCCCACCTGATACGCCTTCTCGCCACGCAATAATAATTCAGTTATAGTATTTGTGTGAAAGACGATATAGATATCAAACAATTCAGCGTTTCCTTATGAAAAGCATGGCTTTATGGGATTGGCCACGCCCCTATGTAAGCCCCCACACTTATAAAATGACCAGTGGTTTGAACGTTTATTTATATATATAAAAATGAATCTTGGTCCGTTCGGATGCTTAAAACTTGAAAACGACTGGACTAAATTGGATACTTCCTTCGGCGGGTTTGCTCATAACTGCTACGCGCAGATTTAGGAAAAGAGAAAAGACGGGACAACATGGCGTAGCACCACCAGCATACATTTTTAGACAATAACTTTGGAACCGTAAGTCACAAATCAATAAAATTTGGTACTAATTTATTATTTAGTCATGTCCTTCGATAGAGGGAATGGGGCGGGTATTGAACGAGGGCGTGTGGCACCGCCCATACAACTCAAATTTTTTATATGGAATAGCTTCGGAATTGTAAGTCGCACACCATTGAAATTTGGTGTACCGTCGTCTCATAGAAGTGTCATTCTACTATTAAAACTTGGGATGAGCGTTGGACAAGGGGCGTGGCACATTTGTTTGACCCAAACTATCCGCATGATTTGGGAACTGTTAGTCGCAAATCAATGAAACTTAGTACGAAGCTACCATTTACTCATATCTTTCGACAGATTTTTTATGAGCAAACATTTACGCAGTACTGTAAGTTCACATCAATGAAACTTGGTATGAACTTTCCACTTAGAAGCACAATTCGACTTAAAGAAAGTTGTGAGCATTGGACAAGGGGGCGTGGTACCGCCTCCATTTTTATATATATAGATTGTTTGTACTGACGGACTGATTGATTGATTTATCATCGCCCAGCCCAAACCGCTGAAGCTACTTCAAACTTGGTGAAAGTACTTCATATGTAAAATAACTCGATACGTGTTTTTCATTTTTCTGAATATTAAAATCGGACGGGGTCACGTGTTTTTCACTTTTTTTGAAAATCAAAATTTAACGGGTTAACAATGGGTTAACAGTTTGTATGAAGAAAAAAGATTTATTGGGCCTTTTGACTTTAAACTTAGCAATAGCACTTCAAACGGGAATTAATTAAAACGTGCTTTCCATTTTTTTTTTAAAATCTAAATCTACCGTGGTAAATCAAGGGTTAAATGTAAAAACACATGATTTAATGGGACTTTTTGCTTCAAACTTTTCCTAAAAACAAAGGCACATGTTGTTTTTTTAATCAAAAACTGACGGGTCAACAATGGGTTAACAATTTGTATCGGGGGAAACATGAACGTGCGTGCAAAGCCGCGGGGCCCAGCTAGTTATTTCTAAAAACAAAGCAGCGGCCATAATTGTAATCATTGATTACAGATTACTTGTAATCAAATTGATGATTACACAAAGTAATCATTCATCAAAAAATTATTACATGATTTGTTTATTCTAATCGGGGATTACTGATTAATGATTACTTTTTGAATGATTTCATTTACCAAAAAGGCTGATTATTCAAAGTAATCGTTTAATTATAAAATTACAGATAAAAATTACAGATTACGACAGATTACTGGTGGAAAAAGTTTGTTTTAATGTCAAAATAATTGATTTTATTTCACAAAAAGTAGGTTTTATAGTATTTTATTGTTAATGCATTAAGGTAGGTATGCAGCTCTCAAGAAAACGCTCAAGAAAAAACGAGCATATGTTTCTTGAGCGTGAAAAAGTAGTAGTCAAGTAAATTTGACGTTTTGAGCTGGTCGCTTGGGTTATAGTGTTTTCCATTCTGAAATTAGTAAAATTACATTAGAAATACATAAAAAACATTAAATTGGAAGTTTACTTACTTTTGTGCAGGCAGCTGTCACTTTTCCTTTGAGAAATAAATAGGTACACATATGTTTCTTGCCGAAATCAGTGTTGTCATTTCACTGTTCAATGAAAAAAAGTATTAAAAAACCGAATCAGTTTTCTTGTGAGGTGCGTACACCTTAAGTAAATTTGACTCAAGGAAATTTCCTTGAGCATTTCCTTAGCTTTTTTTTATATGAAGTTTTCGCTTTTCTTGAGAGCTGCGTACCGACCTTTAAAACAAAAAAACATGACTGTGCATCCTTTATTAATATTCTGTGGACGGATGAGCCGAAAGTGGTTCTATATGGTGGCAAAGGGTCTCGGAAGACGTCCCCCCTAAAATTTCACATGAATGCACTTGATACCATCAACATAGCTAAAGTAGCTAGAAATTGCTGTAATTTTACAAAACAAAAATACTCAATCTGTATCTGTCTCAATAGTTGAAATTGCGCCTTTTCCACGCAACTTTTTAACGTCACTTCAATTGTCACATTTTGACTTATTCACGGTACATTTTACGAACTCGTAAAATGTACGAATACTCCATCAGAAAAATTGTAAATACTATTTTTCGTTTGTAACGCGAGTTGCAAAACGTAATTTTTCCGTACATTCTGTGTTTTTCATTAAAATTTGTGTAAAGCTGATATTTTCTTCCGAAAATGTACCATGAGGGGCGAAGTAAATGAGCCCCTCTGTCGCACATAAGGAGCGGTTTTGGGATTCTGACCCCCCTTATAAGTATTAGTTAAAAAACTGTTGGGTGGCAAATATGATTTCAAATGGTATTGGACTCATAAGTTGTGTACGGAATACCCTCAAAATTAAATCCTGTGTGCGCAAGTGATGGACTCAATAAACCACATATATCTTAAACCTTTGTTGGCCCTGTCAGATTTTGATGAAAACTACTTGCCTAATTATTTCTCATTTGAAATGCTTTCATAAGGTTTGAAGTCAATAAACTAATTTTATTCCATAGTGAAATAAATAAAGTGAACCAGCTAGGGAGAGGCATGCTTAAAAAATGTCAATTGCTTTGAAAATTTGTTTCACGTCAATTCGTTTTGAATTAACCCATTTGAGTTTGCTGTTCTCGAACGCATGTGTGCCGAACTCAGTATTACAAATACTTTCCCACTTTATTTTTTGCTGCACATTTAAATGTACTGAATACATGGGGATCGTGCCCCCATGAGCAGTTCTACATAGTGCGCACGATTCCTTCGGCATTTCAGTAATTTTTATTTTGCTATGCAGCAGACGTTATGTCTCTTGGAAAAAAAATTATTTTTTGAACAAAAAGAGTTAAGTATTTGACAAATTTGTTCATAGTGACATACAATGAGCATGCCGATTCAAGAGAGTTGTCAGTATCTGGTTCACTTTATTTATTTCACTATGATTTTATTCATAGTCAAATAATACATGATAGGTGACGTCTATTTGTTTGGGTACTCTTATTTTGATAGCTGCCATTTATGTTTTCTCTACATTCTCACATGAATGAAATTTGTCTGTCAAATTGTAACCTTTTCATTCCTAATATAAAATATGAAAAAAATATTTGATTGAAAATTTATTTCAAAATTTTAACTGAAGTGCAGTGCAGTGAAAATCAAAAATGCCAGCGACGTGCTGCTTTTGCAAAACCACATGGGACCAAAAAGTTTCAATGTTTTGTGTACCCAGTGAAATAGATGAACGCTGCACCTGAAGACATTGATGAAGACATACATTTAGATGACAACTTTTTGAAACTGTTTCGTAAAACCCATTCGCATTATTTAAATAATTTCTTTATATGATACGCATCACCCTTGCATATCTATGTTTATGTGTTTTCTGTATGTTTGTATATGTATATACAGTACACAACATATATACACCATTGCTTGTAGCTATTTGAATACACATTTGAAAAAGGGTTAAAACCGAAAAAAATGTCGAATGAGTTGAATTCAAAATACTTTGAGAGAACAGTTGTCAAAATAAGAGTACTTGACATAAAATGTCACTATGACTTTATTGACTTTATTATTTGACTATGATTTTATTCATGTTTTCGTAGTTTCTGTAAACAAACTTTAAACGCATCGTTGACCCGTCAGATTTTGATTTTCGAAAACATGAAAAATACGTGCCGATTTTTTTTTTTTAATTTGAAGCACTTACACCAATTTTAAAGTCACAAAACTCCATTAAATCATGTTTCTCCACACAAACTTTTACCGCAGCGTTTTTGATTTGGAGTGTTTTAACCAAGTTTGAAATCAGTAGGCCTAGGAAATTACGGTTCTTCATACAACACCTTAACCTATGCTTTGACCATTTAGACCCCGAATTTAAAAAATCCCTTTTTTTGAAGGTTTGTTTTTCAAAATGTATCTAGTTAAAGCTTCATGATTGTAGCTAAAGTGGTATGGGCTGGGCGGTGATGAATCAGTCAGTCAGTCAGGGCAAGCAATTTTATGTATGTATATAGATTTGAGTTGTATGGGCGGTACCACGACCCTTTTATGCCGTGCGACCCAGTTTCAGTGATCTGCGACGAAGTTACGCGCAAAATTTTAATCACAAAATTTGTGCCACGCCCCTTGTCTAACGCCCATCAAATTTTACCAATAGACATACACGTCCAAGCCATGCCGCTGTACCAAATTGCAATGCTGTCCGAATAATAATTCCAAATGTATTTCACATTGAAACATTGGGTTGTGCCATTCCCCCTCGTCCAATACCCACCCCATTCCTCCTGTCAAAGCGCACATCTAAATCGTGGACGCATGGACAACGGTATACAAAATTTCAATACTGTCTGACTTCTAGCATACTTGGCATACTTTTAGAAGCCTGATAATTTCGCTAGAACATTCGCAAAGATGACTCGCGATGATACTGGAAATTTTGAGTCCAATTAGAATGTACGAGAACGATCTGCGCGGCAAGCAAACAAGTGTAAGTATAAAAAGCCGGGTACAGCGCAGAGGGGAGTGTTTGGTTTTAGCAAGCAAAGGTGCAACACGGAATAGTCAAATAAGTAACAAGTGTAAAGACAATAAAGTGTTAAATTGTAAATAAAGTGACTACTGTTGTAGAGCTACCTTGAAGAAATTTAGTGTGTTTTATTTTTGAGCACAGTCCAGAGAAACGAGCCTTTCCGAATAAGGTGCCGAATTAATTTTCGTAACAATACTATAGACTAGCGGGCCCCGGCGGATTTGCACACAAGTTTGAAGTCAATGAGTCAATCAAGTATCGCTTAACCCTTTGTTGACCCCGTCAGATTTTTTATAAAAAATATTTGTCTAATTCTGTGGCCATATGGAAGAGTAGCTTAAGCTGGTATAAGAGAATTGAGTTGGGAGCTTTATAGATGTCAAGTTATTAAATGTATCGGGTGGACCACATAATATTTGGAATTTGAATCCGTTATAAAAAACATGAACGAATATTTTTTGAAAATTCCTGTTTTATTGCAAAGCTTGGACTTTGTTATTTAAGAATGAAAAACAATATCGTTCATATGACTGCCACGACTGGACTTACAGTACGCCATTTGGTCAACCCAATTTTCAAATACTTTTTCGATTGTTCCGGGTAGAATTTCCTGAATCGCAACTTCGATTTCATGTTTCAAAGCTTCAATCGTCTCTGGATAGTTAGCGTAACACTTGTCCTTTACGGCTCCCCACAAAAACAAGTCCAACGGGCTTAAGTCGCAGCTCCGAGGCGGCCAATTGACTTCAGAATTTCGGCTGATTATTCGATTTTCTTACAGTTTGGGTTGAAGACTCTCCACTTTGGAAGTAAGTTCTCAATATTTCCCAATTTCGTTCAAGCGTATAGCGTCCCATTTCGTAAATGTCAAACTTTTAACTAAATTACGAACACAAATTAAATGACATTTGGACTGTCATTCTCGAAATAAAGCGTAGTTCAAATTCCAAACGCTATATGAACCACCCTGTATTTCATGTATTTGTGTTGAAAAATCCATTTTTTAACAATATTATGTGCGTTTACTTTTAAGCTTAAATCTTTTGCACCAACAATACATTGATCAGAACATTTTATGTGCATATAGTTTTCAAACTTCAATTTTCGACTTAGCGCTACTCTTTCATATGACCACAATGTATATACATAGATATGACCACAATGTATATACATAAATATACATCACTATGTATATACATACATACATACATATGCCCCAGTTTTTGAAAAATCTCACATTTAAGTGTCGAAGCACTTGACATAGTCATAACTTTTTATGTTTATAATAACTTTCCTGGATAATAAAGATTAACACAATTAACAGACAAACATTTTTTGGCCACTGAATAAAAAATTAGGGATTTAAAATTTATTTTTAAATTTCTAATTTAAAAAAACATGTACATACATATTTTACAGCATTTCTCAACGTTTTGTTTTATGAAGTTAATCGATTTGTGCAATGAACGGTTCATATACAAAGCCAATGACACATGGCCAATTATTTTCTTCAAAAAGGAAGGGAAATACGATAACTGAAAAAAAAATCAAAACGACATATGCCAAAAGAGACGCGTTAAAAATAAATCCTTCTACTACTTAGTGTCTGATTTGAGTACTATTGAGCATATGTAGAGCTATTTAGAGAAAATATTGCAACCACAGTTTCTTTAAAAAATTGACCATAGGCGGCCATAATCGAAGAGTGGGTAAAAATCGAACCATCTTATGGTCCATAATTGGTAGAATCAATGCATAAATGTATGAAAGCTGTTATTCAACAAAAGGCTATTCCAACTAAGTACCTATGTAATTAATTTGTAAACATGTAAACATTGTTTTATTGTTTTCGTAAGAATGCTTTTGTTCCATTTTACCTTTGATGTTCATACTCCACGCATAATTATATTTGGATTTATTTTATGAATGAAAAACGAAAAAATATATTCCCGTGTTTCTTTGTAGTTTTCTTATCAATTGTTAATTCCATAGTAAAATTAATAAAGTGTGCCAGATAGCAGAAACACTCTCTTCATCGTACACTTATTTTCTGACAGTTAATGTAATTTTGTTGACAAATGTCAGAGTTCATAACCCGTCTGTGCTGTATGAAAAAATTTCAAAATAAATTGTTGTTTGAAAATACGTTCTGCACCAAAACCGACACTAAAAACGCAACTACATGCCAGGAAAAACGTGCTGTCTCTGCAAAAAAATGCACGGCAATGCAGTTTCTATGTTTTGCTAACATAAAATACATTACGAAAATATATATTTCTGGAGTAATGAAAGCAAATTTTAAATTTAACAACAAAAATAAAGGTTAATCGAACTGACACAAATAAATTGACCCATTGACAATTGCTACTCAGAGAAATAAGTGTACGTCATCTACCTGGTACACTTTATTGATTTCACTATGAGTGACGTACACTTATTTCTCTGAGTAGCAATTGTCAATGTGTTAATTTATTTGTGTCAGTTCGATTCGATTAACCTTTACTTTTGTTGTCCCTAAAATAGCACAAAATTCGAAATTTACTTTCAGTACTACAGAAATATATATTTATATGCGCGTATATGGCAGAAACATAATTCTGCGAGGATTTGGGGGACATTCCGGCAACAACCAGAATCAAAAGTACCCTGTCTAAAGGCATACTAATCCGATAGGCACTTTAAGGGACCCTAATTGTACCCTAACAAACTCATTCCACAGGTCTTCTAACTGGGCATTGCAGATTGAGGAAACACATGCATACAATCGGGATAGAACAGGTAAGCGTCTGTAGACTCTGCGAAACAGCAGAGGAGAATCCCGAACACATCATAATGCACTGTAATGCGGCTTGTCGCAGCAGGTTGCGTTACCTGGGCCAGTTTTGGCTTGCAGAAGAGGACGTCAAACACCTAGACCCCCGCGAGTTACTAAGTTTCATTAGGGCGGTAGGTTTAGGGGATGTACTCTAACATTTGTAGGGGGCACAATAGATCAATCCTGGTCTCAGTGCAATTTACCCTAATCAATTCTATTCTATTCTAACAAACTCATTCGAAGACACTCTAGAGCTTCTTCTAAGAACTCACTTCCCATAGTGCAAGATACGGGAAGGGAGTCAATGTACTACTGAAATTATCTCACCTGTACAGCCTAGGCCAGTTGATACCATAGCTAAAAAAATTATTAGCTTTGACAAGGTAAAATGGGCGATCAACTCATTTAAGCCCTACAAATCGCCAGGACCAGACGGCATATTTCCGGCACTCCTCTCAAGGGGCACGGATAAAGTAATTCAAAAAAAGATTCAAATCTACAGAGCCAGTATTATACTCAGTTATATTCCAAAAATCTGGAGGGAGGTAAGGGTTATATTTATACCTAAAGGGGGCAACAAACCACCAGACTCCCCCAAATCCTACAGGACCATCAGCCTCTCATCGTTTATGCTAAAAACAATGGAAAAGCTTATAGACCTCTACATAAGGGAAGAGGTACTATTACAAACTCCACTACACAAATATCAATTTGCATCCCAAAAGAACAAATCGACTATCACAGCACTGAGTTCCTTAGTGACTGATATAGAAAAAGCACTCGATGCAAATGGCATAGCCCTATTCACATTTATGGACATAGAGGGCGCCTTTGATAACGCTAACTTCCAATCTATGGTATCAGCCCTCTCTAATAGAGGGACAAATCACACGGTTACCAAATGGATATGCAGCACGCTTAACCCATTAGCGCTCAAAACGTCTAAAATTTTTGTACAACTTTGCGATTGTACCAAGCGATGAAATCGGCGTAACGGATAGTGAAAATAGTCATTCTATATGTTTTCGGGTCCGCTCTACATGATTATGTCATTCGATTTTCATTTTGGTCACAAGGAAATCCAATATGGCGGTGTTTTCAGAAAAAAATGCAAAAATTTCGACCATTTTTTTTTCAAATCAATATTTCGTACCGAAATAGATTTTTGGTTGGGGTATAAATATGCACAAAAGTGCACAAACATGTTGAACTTTCAGAAAATACCCAAGTTGCCCCATGGGAATACACTTAACAACCTCAAAATGGCGGAAAAATTAAAATGGCGGAAAATTTTTTCACAATCATTCATGAATTTTTTGTTTGAAAACGTCGCACTATAACGAAAAATGTTCAAGAACAAATAGTGTTTAGAATTTCACAGAGAATACGTCTGAATTTTTTGAAAAAGTTTTGATCAACTTTTGGAATTTTGCAAATGGTCAATTCTTAACAAATTGCAAAAATTTCTCAAAAAATTCTGAAAAAATTCATAGATGTTCTTAGACTGATTCTAAGCATTTCTGGCTAACAATTATTCTGTTAAATGCATTATTTTTACATAAAAAATGTTTAAATTTTTTTATGTAAAACATTTAAAGTTAAATTTTAAATTTTTTTATGTAAAACATTTTTTTATGTAAAATGCATTTAGTAATAATGCATTTAACAGAATAATTGTTAGCCAGAAATGCTTAGAATCAGTCTAAGAACATCTATGAATTTTTTCAGAATTTTTTGAGAAATTTTTGCAATTTGTTAAGAATTGACAATTTGCAAAATTCCAAAAGTTGATCAAAACTTTTTAAAAAAATTAAGACGTATTCTCTGTCAAATTCTAAACACTTTTTGTTCTTGAACATTTTTCGTTATAGTGCACCGTTTTCAAACAAAAAATTTATGAATGATTGTGAAACAATTTTCCGCCATTTTGAGGATGTTAAATGAATTCCCATGGGGCAACTTGGGTATTTTCTGAAAGTTCAACATGTTTGTGCACTTTTGTGCATATTTATACCCCAACCAAAAATCTATTTCGGTACGAAATATTGATTTGAAAAAAAAAACTGGTCGAAATTTTTGCATTTTTTTTCCGAAAACACCGCCATATTGGATTTCCTTGTGACCAAAATGAAAATCGAATGGCATAATCATGTAGAGCGGAACCGGAAACATATAGAATGACTATTTTCAATATCCGTAACGCCGATTTCATCGCTTGGTACAATCGCAAAGTTGTACAAAAATGTTAGACGTTTTGAGCGCTAATGGGTTAATCAAAGGGTAATAACCTTATTATGGTCTATACTGGTTGATGAATTAGTTAAATTACTCAATTCCGAAGGACATAAAACTATAGGCTTCGCGGATGACCTAGCAGTAATAACGAAGGGTACGCATGAAGGCACATTGTGCGACCTCATGCAAAATGCCCTAAACGAAACCTGGAACTGGTGCAGTAGTGAGGGGCTATCAATTAACCCCAATAAAACTACCATCGTTCCATTTACAAGAAAACGGAAGTTCAGTCTTCCTACACTAAAAATAAACAATATAACTGTACCCGTTCAGGCTGAGGTCAAGTATCTAGGAGTTACCCTAGATCAAAAACTCACTTGGGAACCGCATTTAAACACAGTCCTTAAAAAAGCAACGAAATCGTTGTGGACCATTAAGCAATTACTGGGTAAATCTTGGGGCCTTTCACCCCGTATGACATCCTGGGCGTACACACAAATGGTAAGACCCACCATACTATACGGTGCTCTAGTGTGGTGGGGCAAAACCAACCAGAGCACAACAATAAAAAGATTAAACAGAGTTCAAAGGTTTGCATGTCTTAGCATTACGGGAGCAATGAAAACAACCCCAACTGCCGGCATGGAGGCCTTACTCGATCTAACACCGCCCCATATAGCCATCCAAGAGGAAGCAATCTCAAGTGCACTCGCGCTATATAGGCATAACCTACGTAAACAGGGTAACCTTACGGGTCACTTGGCAATTTTAAAACAAATAGAGGATACCCTCCACAAATCATCGTACCTTGACTTCCTGAAACCCCATCTCAGCCCAACAAGGAAATATATAATTGACTTTCCGACTAGGTAAAAGTGGGACAACAACCCGAAATGGCTAAAAGAGAACTCTCAGAAATGGTACACCGATGGCTTTAAAACACCTTGTGGTGTAGGAGCTGGAGTTGTGTGCCCTGGGGTCAACTTACCCTCAAGGAACAAAGCTCACTATACTTTCGGATAGCCTGTCAGTTCTAAAAGCCCTTGACAGCTACTCCTACACATCAAAAATCCTGCTTGAATGCCACAAACTCAACGCCCTAGGGACCCAGAACAGGGTTGTGCTCGTCTGGTTTCCTGGGCATGGGGGCCATGGTGGCAACGAAAAGGCAGACACACAAGCAAAAAATGGTGCAGGAAGCCCATTCATAGGGCCGGGCCCGATGTTTGGATTCGGTAAAACCGACCTAAAACAGGGCATCCACAAGTGGTTCAGAGACAAAAACAAAAATACTGGAATAATATTGAGGGTCTACGACACTCGAAAAGATTCTTAAACTTTAACACAAACGAGCCAAATCTGCTACACTTCTCAGCAGAAGACAACTCAAAATCCTATGTGGCGCCCTAACCGGCCACTATTCTTGTAACTACCACCTCCACAAGCTAGGTTTGGCCATCGACAAAACATGAAGATACTGCAATGAGGTCGATGAAACAATGGAACACGTCATCATAAACTGCCCAGCCCTGGCACACAGACGTGCAAAAAATTAAATTAAATTAAAAAGTTAACTTACGCTAGGATAGGATTTTTTTAAATTATTTTCAAAAAAACATTAACCGATAGGCCTATAGACTAAAAAAATGGTATATTCACTCGAAATGGCAAATAATTAGACACGTGTCTTATTTTTTAAACGAGGGCTAAAAGTTTGTATAGGAAAACAGGATGAGAGAACTCATAAATTCTTCGATTTTAAACGAGATATAATTCTACACGTTTCTGAGTTTTTCGAAAATCAAGATTTATCGGGGTCAACAATGGGTTCGTATAAGGGAAGACTATGAAAGAAACATAAACACAAATAATTACACCAGGGGGGGAACGACGTGTTAAGAGTTTGTAAGAGTTATGATTTAATAGGTATATTGACCACCAATATGGTTAAAGCACTGTAAATAAGAAATAATTAGACAAGTAGCTTATATGTCTTAAGACTTAAGATAATTATATGTAGCTCACCATACACACACCCAAAGAGGAACTGTGGACGCGTAGCTGCACAAGAACGTTTCCGATTGTGGAAATTGTTCTGGAATTTCAGCAGACTTTAACCAGTAACGATGGATACTCGATTTAGCGTAGAAATCGGCAAAATATATTGTATAAAAATGAACCTGGCACAAGTACTGAATTATTTCAATTGTTTTCTTAATTGTAGTTTTGTGTTTGCGTTACCACCAAGAAAGGGTGATCCCATCCCAGTGAGCGAGAAAATCTTTTAATACAATATGTTTATAAAAATTATCAATTGTGCTACTTGCACTGTTAAATACATAGGTAGGATATTTAATATATTGGCTATATTGCTTACAAATTATTTTAGGGCCGCACCTTTGTTCGCACAAAACTTTGTAGATTTTCTCTACACTTAAATTTTGAACCATGCCACCGTGTGAAAACTTATTTTGGTGTACCCATGGTTGCCACCAGTGTTGCCAATCTAGCTTTTTTGCGGCTAAATCTAGCCTTTTCTTTTGTCATCTAGCCGCACAATTCGCGAGTTAGCCGCTAGCCTTTTTCCTAGCCTTTTTTTAATTTCTCATGGCCTTTTCTAGCCTTTTTCTATAATCCAAAAAACCATAATAGAATAATTAAAAATCATCATAAAAAATCTTACAAAGCAAATGCTTTTCAACACTGTTTCTGAAATTTTACAGAACTTTCATGACATGTCGCAATTTTGAAATTACAGACGATATTATTAAAATATCTGAAAACGGTGCTGCATATAGGGATTCTTTCCTTTCTAATCAAAAATAAGATAAAATTATCAGCTAAATACAAATTATTTTTAGCAGTCATTAGAGCTATACAAAGTTATGCTGCGGAAGTCTGGGGCTTTGAGTTGTTTGAATTGATGGATAAAATTCAATTTTATTTCTTAAAGAAAATTTTACATCTACCAACAAACACACCCTCTTATTGTTTTATGTTAGAAACAGACATACCAAACTGTCATCTGTATACTTTACGGCTTCATCTTAAATATATTTCTAAAACTCTATTTGAGTACGAGGATAGCAGATTGCCACACAAACTTTCAAAAATTATTATAGAGAGAAAGATCTTTTGGGTAAAATCAATGCAAATTTTAGGAGAAAAATTAAATATTAGTTGGAATTATGACGTTTTAAATAGAAGAAGTTGGAATGAAAACATTGACACATTGTTATCCGTTCTGAACTCGACAAATAGACAAAAATCTTGGGAAAGGGCTCTTAAAAGTTCACGTATATATAAAGACTTAGATCATAACATCGGTAAAAGCTACTTGAATGACAATCTTGGAAAATATAGAATAATGTGGATTTTGAAGGCCAGATGCGATTTGATACTTCTTGGGGGTCACAGAAATCTAAACTGCAGTCTTTGTAATTTGAACGAGTTAGAAAATATAACACATTTTCTGGGTAGGTGTCCAATTTTGGAAAGAATCAGATATAGATATTTTGGAAAGTTCTTTTTAACTCAAGACGAAATTGTAAACAAGCTAAATGGAATTGGCGTAGGTGGATGGGATTGTCTTGTTTTGTATGTCATTGATGCTTTAAAATATAGGAGCTTAATTGTAAATGAATTCTGTTAATATGTATGTATATCTTTATGTTAGAGTAATGTATTTTCTTTTTTTTCCGACAGACGACTTAAAAGTCATTGTCGTAAATTCTTTATTATAACTGTTATCTATTGTTAATCCATAATCATTTCTGTAATATTTATTAAACAATTGAATAAAGAATATATCTATCTATCTATCTATCTATCTATAGGGATTCTGATGACGAGGAAGTTTACTTTGAGTTGTAAGGAAGAAACTGTTTTTGTAATACTATGTAACTAAGAGTCAAAACCAAAAAACGAAAGTAAAATCGTTCAATTCGCGGAACGGCATTGTTACCAAGCGTTTTATATTCTCTTTAGATTAACAACGCTGATTAACAATTTTGCCATTGCAGTTCAATAAATGCAATTTGATCTGAAGAGAAGTTAAACTATTCTTTTTTATAATACTAGACAAAATATTTGGTTTCATAACTTCAACTTGTTTCCTCCAGAAATTGGTTTATTTTTTCATTCTTAAAAAAACAACACCAAATCGTTTTGGAAAATCAATATTTAACGTTTTTGAGCAATAAAGTTTCTTAGTTGGAGTGTATGCATTGTAAATGTGTATGAATTGCATAGTATAATAAACAAGTAGTCTAACCTGAGAGAGTACTTTTTTTTTTGTTTACTCATATAATAATACTGCTAAATGCAAAACAAATTATATGAACTTTTTATTATTGGTATCGCATTTACTACGATTATGTTCAAATCAAAATGCGATTATGTTTTCTGTTGACCAATTTTGTACATCAGAAATGAAATATTGTAAAAGAAATTTCAAAAAATGTGTACTCAAAAGAGGGGAGAGTTCAGGTTAGACTACTTTATAATTATACTATGATACATATGTATGAATTGAAATTTTGTGAATTGTTATTGAAATGCAATATTTTTTGTTATTGTAATATATTTATGTATCTAAAATAAGTTTAAATGTACGTTTTTGATGTTGATTTTATGTAGCACCAGCAGTACGATATGTATGTGCATTACAATGTTTTAAATAAAAGTTAATATAAAAAAATTAGCCTTTTTTCTAGCCTTTTTTTTTAAATCGACAAGCCTTTTCTAGCCCTTTCTTTTTGGTCATCTAGCCGCTTCCGCAAAAATATTCTGGCAACACTGGTTGCCACTATGTAAGTTCATTTATTATGGCCAGAACACATTGCAAAAGGCGACGACACGACCGCATGTTTCTCAATAATGAATCACTATGTTTTAATGGGGTGTTTCTTTTGGCGACTACCCGGCTAGACGACCGCCGATCAAAATTGTGGCTGTCGCCAACCTTGGAACTATTTTTATATAGTAGGCGGCAAAGCCGAAGCAATCGGCACTGCTTCAAAACATATGGTCCTCCAAATACACGTATGCATTAAAAAACGAAATTTTTCAATTAGGTGTATATTAAACCGCTCAAAAAGTATTTTCCCAAAATTCGAAAGAAAAAGAATTCCGGCGCATTCGGGTTGATGGCGTTCTTCTTAGTTTTTTGTGTGCTTTGAACCATAGTCAAATGACTATGACTTGATGATGACTTTATTATTTGACTATGCTTTGAACAAAAAAAAAAAAACAGGTAGAGACAGTTTTCAAAATTCAGCACGCTTAGTTTGGCATATAAAAAAGCATAATTCAACCGGTTAGATTATTAAAAAATTGAAGTGAATTCAAAATTGATTTTTTTGTAAAAAGCGAAGTAGTTTAAGGATAGAATAGATACTTGAAAACAGTAATTTGACAAAAGTAGTTGACAAAATAAGAGTGCTGTCTCTACTTGGGGATATTACGGTTTCCGTGGCGCCGCCATTTGATGATGTTTTTAGATAGATTGACCGAAAATAAATCGAAAATGAGGAATAAATCGATATCTCGCTTCGTTTTCGAGATATCGAGGTTCAAAGTTTTTATATACAGATAAGCGAGAAAGTAGACTGGACTGGAAAAATCGTCTCGCAATTTGACACTTCTTCTTCCACTCCATATAACTGGTACTCACAATATCAAAAAAGCTAAAAAAATATTGACAACATTGCCATATTGAAATGTTTAAATTCGGTATAAATGTACATTTTATTCATGAATTTATGCAAAAATACTGTTAGCACTTTACTGATACTCCGGCACACTAGTTGCTCCTATGAGGGTTATTTTTCAAGCGCCCGGCCGAAAGCCGGCCACACGGAAGGAATTTGAATGCAGAAATACTGTTAGCACTTTACTGATACTCCGGCACACTAGTTGCTCCTATGAGGGTTATTTTTCAAGTGCCCGGCCGAAGGCCGGCCACACAGAAATAGAGTTTTGATGCAGAAGTACTGTAAATATTAACGTCAAACACCTTCTCCCACGTGAGTTACTAAGCTTCATTAGGTCGGTGGGATTGGGGGACGTTCTCTAAAGTTGAAGGGGGCACAATAGATCAAATTTGGTCTCAGTGCACTCTTTCCCCTTTTAAATCTATCTATCTATCTACTGTAAATATTTTACTGAATCTGAAGCCCTACTTGCACTTAAGAGGGTTATTACCCCTCCCCCTCTTTTTTCCTCTAATCGCTCCACCTTATTGGCAGGTAATTACAACTTTTCTGGTTTCGAAGGTAAAATTAAAAAAATTCATTAAAAATTACTATACATTTCCGACGGTTTTCCTTTCAAGGGGGGTATAGCTACCCATACCCACCCACACAATTTTATCCTCCTCCTCGACCGCCCAGATATGTATCCTATAATGTACGTGTTTCGAGATTTTAAACTTTGAACCTCGATATCTCGAAAACGAAGCGAGATATCGAAAAATTGGATTCTTCATTTTCGACTTATTTTTGGTCAATCTATCTAAACACACCCTCAAATGGCGGCGCCACGGAAACCGTAATCGTGCCCTCTAATTGGTTTGCTTCACTATGCTTTGAATCGTAATACAATTAACAAGCTAGACCCATAGTGAAATTAATAAAGTGTGCCAGATAGGAGGAACTCTCTCTTCATCGTACACTTATTTTCTGAGAGTTAATGTAATTTTGCTGACAAATGTCAAAGTTCATAACCCATCTGTGCTATATGAAAAAATTTCAAATAAATTGTTGTTTGAAAATACGTTCTGCACCAAAACCGACACTAAAAACCCAACTACATGCCAAGAAAAACGTGCTGTCTCTGCAAAAAAACGCACGGCAATTCAGTTTCTATGTTTTTCTAACATAAAATACATTACGAAAATATGTATTTCTGGAGTACTGAAAGTAAATTTTAAATTTAACGACAACAAAAATAAAGGTTAATCGAACTGACACAAATAAATTGACACATTGACAATTGCTACTCAGAGAAATAAGTGTACGTCATCTACCTGGTACACTTTATTGATTTCACTATGGCTAGACCAAATACAGAGAGCCCTACAAAAATTGGCGTACGAGAAATGACAGTTGTCGCCAAGTATTCTCATTGAACACGGTGGTTTGCTGCAGTTTAATTTTTAGGACCAAAAAAAAAACAAGACCGCCAGGGTGTCAAAAGATCAAAAAGTTCAAACCGAAAGTTTGCTAACATAATGGCTGCATATGCCGGTTTTCTAATCTATTTTATTTTGAAAGTTAACGAAGAGGTTAAAAACAATACTACGAACTCTACTTGCAAAATACAACTTTGATCTTTGGGGGAAATTGTCATTGAAATTGACGTACGGTTGGCGTACTTAACGAGTTTTATGCGGCCCATACACCATGGTTCAACTACAAGGTTGTAGCAAGCCACCGGCTGATCGTTTATGGCTTCTGTCAAAATCGTCGGTGTCAGCAGTGGTTCTGTGTTGCCGCATCGGTTGAAATGAAAATAGCTGACTGAAAACAACTGACCTGAGCACTTTTCCCGTTTTTTCAATCACTTTTGTCTGTTTTCAGTTTCTCCCTCTTTCGTCGGAAAATGTCAGCTGATTTTGACAGTAACGATAAACGATGCTACCAACAAAATACATGTGGTTTTTGGTGTTGCGGGCATGCTATTACCTTGTTATTGTGCCATGCCATACACGTTGCGATTCGTTGTACAACTGGACAAGGTTGTACACAAAATCGCATCGTGTGTAGCGCAGTTGGACGTATCGCACAACCGGTTGTATGAAAATCAAAATATTTTGATATTTCGGTCGTGTTGTGTGAGCGGTCGCAACGTGTATGGGTATGTTGTACAATTTCGTGCAATTTTCTGAGTTCATTCGTGTTTCAGCTTTTGTGCATTGCGAGCGAAATGGACGAGCGCAACGAAAAGTGGAGCAATTTTATCGAAGCTTATCGAAATTTGCCGGAACTATGGAACAGCAGCCGCCGTGGCTCAGTTGGTTAGTGCGTTGGACCGCGAGTCGCAGGCAGCAACCTCAGGTTCAAATACTGCCTGTAATAACACCTAAAAAAAATAACGGGAAAACTAGTTTTCTCTTTCGGTGGCTGTCCTCTCAGCTGGAAATGGCAAACCTCTGAGAGTAAAAATTGCTTATGAAAAAGCTCCCAACCTGCCGTTCGGAACCGGCATTAAACTGTAGGTCCCTCCAACCCGTGTACAAATTCACACGCACAACACGGGTAGTTGCGGGAAGCTAGGCCTTAGTCTCGCGTAAGCGGGCTGTCGTGCCAGTCAATTATTATTAATTATTATTATTATGGAACAGCAAATGTGGAAAATATAAAAATACAAGTTTTCATCATACCGCACATGAAAAACGTTTGACAGCCCATAAAAAAATGGATCCCAATGGTACTATTGTAGGCGTGAAGATGAATGACCGTAACAAATTCACCAATTCATGAAAACTCGGACGGTGAATTTTGAGTTTCCACTGCTCTCTTCCTATTCTATAATTTCATTGATGAGCAAAAGCGCAATTATTTTGTTTGTCATTGCGTCTGTACTTAACAAAATGTATGAGAAAAATGAAGGTGGGCGAACGAGTTGTGTCGGAAATCGCAACGTGTGTGTCCTAACGACCAACCTTTCGCACGACCGGTCGCACGACCAGATTGTATCGTGTATGGGCCGCTTTAGAGAAGGCATGGTACAAAAAAAAGATAGAATCGCTAACACATGTAACCTGCTAATTGATGTCTTCGTTTTTGTAAAAAGCTTGAGTCGTGATGCCACTTCGATATAATATTGAATTAATTTTCAATATTAATTTTCTAAGGATTTTAAGATCTTTTCTAAAATAAACACAGAATAGGCATTTTACTGTGCGAAATTTGTATTTTGGGCGAAAAGAAAAAAATGTTAATGCAAATTCAACAGCAGATAATACATTGCAGTATTGACTGTTAAACAAACAACACAGTAGTGAATGGTCATTGTAGTTCACACGACACGCAGTAATCCGCCGTTCCCGCCATGGTACAATAAACAAGGTTGAAAGCACTTACAGAATACACGTAAATTTTGTTGCTTTTTTAGTGCCACTACCTTGTAAATATACCTTGGTTCCCGCAAAAGGGTTTTGGATAAACAAAATATGTTCAAAGGATTTTCTAGCAACAGTACGGTAGCATATTTTCAAAGGAGAACGCCCAAAAAAAGTTTAGTGTCAGATGCGCAACATGGTGGCTGAGAAGAAGCATTGGCTCTACCTTTATTTTACCGTAATTAGTTTACCTTGTTTATTGTATCACGAACGATAAAATGTAAGGTATATTTAAAACGGTAGTATTACTAGCCCAGTAACAAAGACCACATGCACTTTAGTAGTGTTTTTGTTTGTGATGCCCTAGAGACGGCCACTTAACAAACCTACCTAGTTCTTTCGTTCGGTTCGTTTTAATAATTGGCTGACAGTTTTTTTGCCAATAGTATGGCCAACATTATCTACACTATGGAGCAAAAGTGAACACTTAAAAATCGAGTTTTGACACTAAGTAAAATAACTTGCATAATACACGTTGTTTAAATAAATGTTTATTTTCTTAAAACAGCTCATATTTGGTAAAAAAGATGGCATATACAAATTATAACTAAAACATCAACTTCATTATATTATGATGTTTACGGATTGTTGTGCACCAATGTTGGCATTAATCAATTCGTTTTTTAATTAATTTGATTAATTTTAATCAGATTAAATTAATCATGATTAAAATAATCATGATTAGTAAAGTAATCTTAATCCTGAATCAGTGTGACCGTTTTGATTCTAGTGGATGAAAAGTGATACATTTTGGGACGAATTTTGGAGGGACACTTCTTATTTTCATCCAGTACAAATTTTGATACTTTTCCAAGTACAAAAATTTTGTACACCTGTGGCAACATACCTCCAAAAGTTCATTGTCTTTCACTGAACGAACCTTTTTGTATCCTGGATGTAAATGTGAAGTTGGTACTACTGTCAAGAGCAGTTTTGGAACATATTACATACTTTAAAATGTAACATATTAATATAACATATTAATATTACGTATTAGTGGCTTCGAAAAGTAATAATGTTATATTACATATTACTTAAAAACCAAAATAATATATTAGAAACAAGTATTACAAGAAGTAATACTTCCAAAATATTGGTAATAATATTACTGGTAATACTTATAATATACAACAGGGGTATTCACACCGAGCTATTATACTAGTACCGAGTTGAACTGCTACATGTAAGACATTTTTGTTATTATTATACTTGTACCAAGTAAAACTGAATATGTCTTCGATACGTGTACTTTTTGTTTTCAAGAAATATTAAATGAATTTAGAAAGTGTTTTTTCATAAAAATTATTGGGTTTATTCCATATTGATACTTTGATACTTAAAAAAGAAAGGTGATACGTATTGCTACATTTTAGGTCTCTTCTGTGCTACAATTTTTCACAAGGCTGCGGTCACACTGATCCTGATTAATGGCGTTAATCATTAATCACTAATCATTAATTGATTAGCTTGATTAAAAACTAATACATCGATCACTGCTGTTAATTTTACGTAAGAAAAATAATAGAAAATAATGACATAGATTTCTTAAAACATTTTTATTAATTATTTAAAAACTCAGAAAAATAATTTCTAACTTTCAAATAGATTTATTTCTTATTTTATAAAAAGATTTTAAAATTAATATCCTCTGATCTTGCCAGTTTTGATAGTCCAGTGGGTAGCGCGCTGACTTCTCATACCTAAGTTCGATTCCTAGCTCGGGCTGGTGAAACACTCGTCTATCTCCATCGCTATCCACATGAAGCAGATGAGAATTACAGGAATCGTACAAGAGCGCTCTTGGCAAGCAATGGGAAACCCCCCAAGTGTGAAAGGAAATTGCCAAAAAAAACCGCCGTTCGGACTCGGCGTTCAGCTGTAGGTCCGTCCACCCCCTTCACCCTCCGTTTAAAATTTGTGTTGTAACCAGGGATGCCAACTTTTTAGTTTTTAAAAACCGGACGATCTTTTATAATGTGGTTTAAAGGGGGCGGGGGTATTACAAATTATATTCCACAATTTAATTAAAGCACAAACGACTTATGTATGTTGTGTGTGTTATATTATTCATATGATTTAAAAAAAGTTAACAACTAAAACAACAAAAATTCACAAAAGAGCAGTAAATTAAAAAATCAAAAGGTTAACAGTGAAAACTAATGAAATTCGAGAAAAGTAAAGAATTTGAAAAAAAAAGAATGAATTTCAGTTTTAGAGTGGATTTTGAGCGCCTTTATGCCGTCAAAATTTAACTGTGATACTTGTTTTGCAAACCTTACAGTAAGCGGTTCGGTCGTCTTCTTTAAGCAGCCACGATTTAAATTCTTCATTTGAAATCCATTCATCGCTAAAATTGCAGTAACGTCTTTGATTTTTTTTAGGTAATTTACTCATTTTGCTCTTTCAATTTAAATTACAGCGTTTGTGCCCGCATGAAGAAAACGATCAAAACAAAAAAAGGAAATCACAGCTGATTCAAAAGTGTTACCAACTATTGTATAGCACAGCTGAATGTAGAGCGTTACCATATTGTTTAGTACATGTATAGTATGTGATGTTCATAGCGAACATCGCGTTTATAATAATCATAGATTTTTGAGTAAAACAGTAACAGTAAATGAAACAATTTCTCATTTTTACATATTGCTAAATACATTTTTGGCAAGTTTATATACGACCGGACATTTTTGTGCCGGGTTGTACTTTGCAACCGGACACGAACAAAGCTTCCGAAAACCGAACTGTCCGGTCGAAAACCGGACAGTTGGTAACCCTGGTTGTAACACATGTTGAAAAAATAGTGTTGCATATACATTTCAAACAGGTGGAATTTGTGGTATCAAAATGGGCCCATATAGAGGCCTAAGTGTGTCTCATGCAGGGACAGCCACTACAACCAATCTACCTCTGATTTTTACGTTTCTGATTTCTTGATGTCTTGGTCAAGTTACATTTCATAACTACTCTTTTTCAAATAATGGAACGAACACATTTAAGACGGCAGCGACACGGCCACACAACTTCAAGATAGCGTCGGCTTCAACCGTCGCCATGTAGTCAACGTGATAACAATGAAAGCGACAGCATCGTCATCACAATCATACTTTTGAGCTCCTAAA
Source organism: Melieria crassipennis (assembly GCA_963668005.1). Classification (NCBI taxonomy): domain Eukaryota; kingdom Metazoa; phylum Arthropoda; class Insecta; order Diptera; family Ulidiidae; genus Melieria; species Melieria crassipennis. Next base: position 28,479,749 of record OY764963.1, on the reverse strand, counting down.
CACAAATTGTTAAATGCTTGCGCACTTTTTATTACTAAGCAATCATCTATATTCATTTCATCGTTCTATCGGGCTATTATTTAAGAGCCTTTGGATTTGATTAAAAAAACACATACAATTTAGAGAAATGTATGAAATCTTTATTTGAGTCGATAGAACGATCTATAAAATACAAGGCTTAAAGACGATTCCATGTAAATATTGACCGTGGCTGCGCCTCAAATGGTTCATACGCTGGGTCCAATTTTGGCATACTCTCTCCAACATATCAACCGGAATCTCAGGAATAAATTCTTCAATATTGGCTTCCAGTGCGTCAACCGTTGCGGGCTTGCCGCTATAGACATGAGTCTTAACATAGTCCCACAAAAAATAGTCTAAAGGCGTTAAATCGCACGATCTAGTCGGCCAATTCACCGGCCCCAAACTTGAATTAAACTGCTCACCGAACTCGCCTCTCAATTGGGCCATTGTTTCGCGTGCTGTGTGGCATGTGGCACCGTCTTGTTGAAACCGTGTTGATGCGTGTTGGTGGTTTAATCACAAGATTTCGAATAGCCGCCTCAGAAGGTCGCCCAAACTGACCATAAAATGGAATAAGTGCACGATGCCCTTTCTTAACCGAGCATGCATTTTGATAATAAAGTTCAATAATCTGCAAGCGTTGTTCGTTTGTAAGTCGATTCATGGTTACATTATACCAAATTGAACATGTTTGACAGTAACATGTTACACGAAAACAGCTGAGCTGCCAAAAACAGTGTTGCCAAAAAGAAAGTTGCTAAAAAATCACCCTATACAATCAATTTAAAACTAGTAACAATTTGTAATAATTTTTGTCACTATTGAATTATAACTGAAATACTAGCAAATTTGTAATTGTTGTTCAAAGCACACCTAAAAAGCAGGGACCGGAAATAACAGTTATTTATGAAAACTATATTTGAAAATTTTACTATGAAGGAAAAGTCACACAAATAAATTAAATATACCAACAGATTTCTTTTCGTGTCAAGAATCATATTTGGCAATAAACTTTTATTATGCAGTTTTTACGGAAATATAAAAAAATAAGAATTATTTTTTTTTTATATTTAAAAAATCCTTTAATAATGACTTTTATTGATGACTTCTAAAATAAAAGTCATTGAATGATGAAAGGATTTTTAAAATATAAATACTAAATAACTGTTATTTGTTGAGTCATAAAATAAAAATCAAAAAATAACTGTTAAACATTGTTTTTTATAATAAAACTTATAACTGTTACGGTCCCTGCTAAAAAGTATGAAAAATTCCATTGAAAATATCTGTTTTGAAGCAGTGATGCCAATTGCTTTGGTATTGTCGCCTAGGAAATAGAGAATAGTTCTATGTTTGGCGACAGCGACAACTGTGTTCGGTGTTCGTGTAGTCTTGCTGTCGACAAAATAATCGTCTCCGTACGAACGCTCTGATTCTATATTTTGACAGCTGCAGTCGTGTCGGAATAAGTTGCGTGATCTCTCTTTCGCTCTCTATAGTAGAGTATAGCTATAGAGAGGGAGAGAGAATTGCTAAGCTGACGTAAAGTACCTCAGGCCCCACTCCCCAGTGTTTACATAGTAAATAGTCCATGCGCATAAGGAATGTTCACTTTTGATTGGGTTGTATTACTATAAATTTTATTTGAGCATAATAGTTAATCAAATAATCAAACTAACGATATTATTATAATTAATAATCGCAATCATTTTAAATTTGATTACGATTAAGTAGTTTTAATCAAATTTTTTTATTAATTTTTAATCGTTAATCAGATTAACTTTGGGCCAACACTGTTGTGCACAAACAGAAGTTTTAAAATTTAAATTATCAAATTTTGCGGGCCTAGGAAGTACTCGTGAATGAAAGACAGCTGTAGTAGTGAAGGTAGAGTCCATGGAGAAAGAGACGGACAGAGCGAGAAGTATTAAAAATATTGGTAAAAAAGTTATTTACGGTAAGAGATAATTAACGCTTATATTTATATAAAAAAAAGCACGGCCCGTAGGCATGAATTTAATGATTTCGTTGGAATAATCTCCACTCAATATTTGATACTATCTAATATTATATAAGCTTCTAGTAAACCTTTACCTATTCTGCTGTTGATTTTTGAACACTGAAAAACTTGCACTGAATTCTTTTTTGCTATGACTACTTTCCCCTAATCTGATGTCAATGTGACCAATACGTAGTTTCTCTTAAGGGGGGGAGGTAAGGGTTTCAGCGTAAAAAAAAACACTTTTTTTATTAATTTTTTTTTGAAAGTATGGATTGATTGACGGCAGCCGCCGTGGCTCAGTTGGTTAGTGCGTTGGACCGCGAGTCGAAGGCAGCAACCCCAGGCTCAATACTGCCTGTAATAACACCTAAAAAAAAATAACGGGAAAACTCGTTTTCTCTTTCGGTGGCTGTCCTCTCAGCTGGAAATGGCAAACCTCTGAGAGTAAAAATTGCTTATGAAAAAGCTCCCAAACTGCCGTTCGGAACCGGCATAAAACTGTAGGTCCCTTCCACCCGCGCACAAATTCACACGCACAACACGGGTGGTTGCGGGAAGCTAGGCCTTAGTCTCGCGTAAGCGGGCTGTCGTGCCAGTCAATTATTATTAATTATTATGGATTGATTAAATTTATTTAAACCTTTTGTACATTATTAAGCAATAACAATACAATAACAATATTCCGTAATTTTTTCATGCAGAAATACAAGGTGCGTCCCAAAGTAAACAGGACTTTTGCAATAGGGACGTTTCTGGTGGCGCCATCTATGTGTGAGGACATGCGTTGGAAAGGTACATCTTTCATTCACATACTGTCTAAATTTCATGACATTTGGTCTAGTAGACGCCGAAATATCCCGCTCAATGTGACAGTATGTTTTTAACTTTGGTACGAGAATGTCGATCGAACAAAGAGCTAATATTAAGTTCTGTTTTAAACTTGGTAAAACTTTTACCAAAACGTTTAAATTGTTAAAGCAAGTTTATGGTGATGATTGTTTATCCCGTGGCCGTGTTAATGAGTGTTTGAATCGATTCAAGAATGGTCGTGAAGACTTGAATGACGACGAACACGTCGGCCAGTCGAAATTTGTGATTACTGACGATGCCATCAAAACTGTGCGTGATTTTATCAAAATGCAGCCAAAATCATCATTGGAATTGATGGAAATGGAATTGAACATCTCCAAAACATCAATTGATCGCATTTTAACCGAACATTTGGGTCTCCGTAAAGTGTGTTCTCGCTTCATTCCGCACACTTTAACCGACGACCAAAAAGCGCAGAGAATTGAGCACGCAAAAGACATCGTTCGGGAAGCCAGACGTGATCCAAATTTCTTGTTCAACATCGTAACCGGTGACGAAACTGGGTGCTTTCAATATGATCCCGAAACAAAGCGTCAAAGTGCCGAATGGAAGCACCCAGATGAGCCAAATCCGAAAAAAACCCGCCGTGAGAAGTCAAAAATCAAAACTCATCTCATTTGTTTCTACGATTCAAAGGGAATAATTCATCGAGAGTTTGTTCCACCGGGAAAAACAATTAACGCTTTGTTTTATGTTGAAGTTTTGAAGCGTTTGGTGCATCGCATTCGTCGTATTCGGCCAGAATATCGCGAAGAAGGAAGTTGGCGTTTATTGCATGATAATGCACCGGCTCACAGAGCCCTAGTTACGACCGATTATTTGACCAAAAGTCGCATTTTTACCATCAATCATTCACCGTATTCGCCTGATATGGCTCCCTGTGACTTCTACTTATTTGGTCAGTTGCATTTGCCGATGAAAGGAAACCGTTATAAGGACGTTGAGGACATCCAAAAGGCTTGTACCAACATTCTGAAGGCGATGCCGGCCGATGACCTAAAACACTCATTCCAAATGCTTTTGGACCGTGCAAAACGTTGTATCGAAGCAGAAGGAGAGTATTTTGAATAAATAAAAAGAATTATACAAAAATAATCATCCGTTTTCTTTATTTTATAAAAGTCCTGTTTACTTTGGGTTGCACCTTGTATTATAAAACGAGCCGGTGACAGCCTCGTTGAACCAGACCTCGTCGAACCAGCTAATTCTTTTATGTAGGAAGAGGGCTTGATTGTCAAAATCAAGACACATTAATAACGTAGTGGTGGCAGCACGGCTGATTAAACTTTTTTCTTCTGATTCTCTTTTGATTTCTTCTGATTTTCTTTTGATTTTTCGCGTATGGGCATCCTCATTGTCAAAAATTGGTAAAATTGTTTTTGTGTTGCTTGTGTTTTGATTTGATTTTGACGAGGATGCCCAAAAGCACTAACAAAATACATGGGAATTTTGTTTTTGCAGTAGTGTCATCACCTTATTAATACACCTTGATCAAAATGGTTGTTTTTGGTTTGTTGGTTACCGACGGCTTGATTTTGATTGGCTGATATTGACAATCAAATTGCACAAACCCAACAGCAAAATACATGGGAATTTTGTTGGTGCCCTTACGCGTCCACCTTTATTAATTCGCCTTGGTATTTGTTTAGCAACACTTCATAATCTCGATCCTATTTATTGCGATCGCTGTAGTTCACTCTTTAAATATCCCACAAAGCCGTAAACTCCGATATGTTCGAATAAAGTCGAATACAAATTCTCGGTCGCTTTCTCGAGCCATCTTGACCGTTCAATAGTGCTGGAACCAATTTTGTAACATCGATTTATCGATGTTTTCAAATCTCTTTCAAACATCGATGTTTTCTCCCCGATGTTTCCGATTTTCGATGTTTTTCTCTACTTTCCCATTACTATTAAAAAGAGCGCGAGGAAGCTAGGTAAGTGAAAACTAAAAAAATTATTTAACATTTATAAAGCTTATAAAACAAATTTGGCAATGAATGGATCTCGACGATAGTCAAATAAGATTTTGCTACTGGGTGGCACAGGAATGTTTATTTTGTTAGAGCCTATTTACACGAAGGCTTTTCCCCTGCGTTTTTTTCAATTCTCTTTTGAAATTGCTGCGTAAATCTTCATGCATTTACATGAAGACTTGCAACTTTGGATGACTTTTTTGACCTTTAAGCGGCCAGTCTTCTTTCATTCACATTTTCGCGTAGTTTTTGATATTCTCATTATTTAAAGAAAAATGGATTTAAACAAAGAAGAAAGTATTGAAAATATTTTAGAAGTCACTGAAATGGCTATTAACTGCTCAAATTTAAATAATAGGGAAGATGTAAATATAATTGTTAGCAAAACGACCGGCCGGCTTGAAATTTGAAGAAAAGTGCGAAAATTCGCTGACCGTGCGTGTTTGCCTACCCCGCTGACTTCTCACCACTTCTCGCCCACAAACTCGTCACGCATGACTTTTAACGCAGGGGGAAAAGCCCTCGTGTAAATAGGCTCTTATACTACTGTGTCCAAAAAACAAAAAATAAGTTTTAACCCTTTTTCAAATGTGTATACAAATAGCAATGGAGTGTATATGTTGTGTACTGTATACAGTCGGAAATCGGACTGGTCCAAGTCTAGTTTTTCAACTAGTCGCTTGACAGTCATATATGACCTTAGAATCGACTCGTTTTCTTGGAGCAAACTCACCCTTTTAACATGGCGGTGTCCTAGGCGACGGTCAATTGTCCCCGTCTGCATCTATTTCAACTAGTCCAAGGTTAGTCCGAAGCAACCAGTTTTCAAACCAGTTGCAAAGCGACTAGTTTGGAAAACTAGTTTATTCTGGATTAGTTTTCTAACCACTCGATTTTTATGGAGGAAATAAAACAGTGCATTTTTTAAATAATTATTTTATTTTAAAAATATTTTAAATTTTTCAAGTAATTATTTTATTTTAAAAATATTTAAAAATAACAACAAAAAATCATCGCGAATAAAAAACATTTTTGGTGCATTTAAAGATGAACCAAGATGAACTTCGACTTGTTGACACACTTCTGCCGGAACTACTTGGGGCCTGATGCAATACAACATCCTGACTTCGCCTGCAATAAATAAATAAATAAATGAATTAATAAATAATTACATAAATAAATATATTAATACACACCTTTCAGCTGCCGCTGCAATTCGTTGCTTTACGCAACCACGCAAAATTCTAACTGAAATCATTCAAGATAAAACATGCAAATCGAGCAAACTTCGTGTCATGGAAACAGAAAGTTCGAAAAATGCAAACATTTCTACGTTGTTGTTGTAGCAGAAAAATCGCAAGATCAGCCTTAACAGTATTTTTTGGCTTCTCTCACCTCTGTTTCGTTTTTCTCATTTTTATGTGCTCTTCTCGCTTATGAACGCGCACACAGAACGTGAACGATTAGACGCGAACTCACCGACTTCTGCATCCGCTGACAGTCACTTGGACAACTAGTTGCCCAATTGACTACAAAAAACCAGTTGAAAGACCAATGAATTTTGGGAACTGGTTGTCTCAGGTCCGACAGGGTATGTATATATACAAATACATATACAGGAAACATAAACATAGATATGCAATGGTGACGTATCATATAAATAAATTACTTAAATAATGGGCTTTACGAAACAGTTTTAAAAAGTTTTTTATTTTTTGTCAAATTGAACTGCATTTTTTTTTCTCAAAGTTTCTTGTTTAGATGTTTACTTCTAAAAAATATTCTACATTTAAAAAATGATTTTCTTCTGTTACAAGAAAGGTCGATATCAACACTTTTCTTAACCAGAAAATCGCATACATTTTTTACACAAGAAATTTCGAGACCGCATTTTGAAATAAAAATTTGTTCTAAACATTTGTTTTTTCCACAAAAATTTTGCTTGGTTTTGTTAAACCTGGATTTCCAAGCTGATCAATCCATGCTAATAATTCTCTTTACAAATTTCGCTACTTGAATTTAGTTTACGAATTAGAAAGCCTGAAATGTATTCTAGCCCACCTTCATGCAGACAATTTTTTTGCGGGTACAGCGTTTGGTTGTAAACGCTTGCGTTTTCGTAGCGGATAATCTTTTATGTGCTCCTCTGAGAAGTGCTTGGCACACATCAGTGATAAAGTGATAGGAAACTGGGAGAGTAAGCCGATTTTTGTGCGTTTTTTGCAATTCACGTACACAGTCTGAGTGTGCTGGCAGTCATCAGCTGTTCACTGTTTTCGCTCTTTTCCCGATATTAGGGATGGTTGTGCAAACTGAAATGCCGCCAATTTCCTTCAAATTATTTGCTTTTTAAAGTATGTTCTAATTAATTTTATGTATTAAATTAAACAACATATCAACTTTTTGGTTTCATTATGTAAATATTATTGAAAAATATACCAAAGAACACAAAGCTAAATGCGTTGAATATGACAGGGTCAATTGCCGTCCTTTTTATTGCGCAGTTCTTCATTAAGCGAATCTTTAACACAGGGTTGACGATCATTTTGGTGCTAAATGCTCTAGTTCGAACGCAGGACTGATTTTTTGGATGCAGCTTATAAAACCTTAATTTAATTCAATAAAAAGCATACCCTAGGATTCTTTTGACACTTTTGGGCAATCATATATTTTTATAGTCTGTTTTATACAAACGTATTATGAAATTGCAAAAAAAAATACAAATAAGAAAAATTTCTTTGGTCACAAAAAATGACTCACACCAGCAACATTAGAATATTAAAATAAACTAGAACAACAAACCCGTCATGATCAACCTTGGGGCCTTTTGGGCATGCTCATTGTCAAAATCAAATCAAAACACAAGCAACGCAAAAACAATGTTACCAATTTTTGACAATTAGCATGCCCATTCGCGGAAAATCAAAAGAAAATCAGAAGAAAAAAGTTTAAGCAGCTGTGTTACCACCACTACTTTATTAATGTGCCTTGAGTAGGCCTCAAGGTTGCAATTTTGTAATAATAATAGTGAAATTCTGTGCATGTAGTGGTACCGGCTCTCCCAGTTTCCTATCACTTTATCACTGGCACAAACTCTAGAGGTGGCGCTCGGAGTATTTCCAACAGCTGCTTCCCATTTGCAGCGTTCATCTATTTCACTGGGTACACAAAACATTGACACTTTTTGGTCCCATGGTGTTTTGCAAATGCAGCACGTCGCTGGCATTTTTGATTTTCACTGCACTGCACTTCAGTTTAAATTCTCAAATACATTTTTTATGAATTGCTCTCCTGCACAAAACAAAATATTTTTTTTAATATTTTAGCTCGAATTGGCACTGTTGCCAACTTAGAGCGGTTCGCACTAAATTTAGTGCTTTTTGGAAATCTAAACGCGGAAAATATTGTTTGGTGCTTGGTGCGTTTCTTAGTGCTTTTATTTTATTTAAAAGACATCAAGACTAAATTTTCCTTAAAAAAATTTAGGTTTTTTTAAACTGCAGTGTTATACAACACTATATTTCATTTATCAACTATATAACACTGGAATGTTGGGCTAAAAAAATCATTGTTTGGATATTACATGACAATTGAAGTCAGGTGCGGATCCAGAAAAATATTTCGGGGGGGGGCCGGTTTAAAATGTAATTCTTTAATATTTATAAAATGTATTTTAATTTGTAAGTAGTTTTATAGTCGATCCACATATTTCGGTGGGGGGTTTAAAATGTAATTCTTTAATATTTATAAAATGTATTTTAATTTGTAAGTAGTTTTATAGTCGATCCACATATTTCGGGGGGTTTCAACCCGCTCCCCCCCTGGATCCGCCACTGCCTGAAGTGATCCTCCTTGGTTGAATTGCTACTTAGGTCACGGTTGCCACTGATCTGCAATAGATTTCCTAGTATGTTACACGGAACATTAGGACAACTACCACCATTTGCTTTTGTTTTTGCTCATCAGTGCTTTCGCGGCCTTTAGTGCTTTCTGAAAATGAAAAGTTGACAACCGTGCGAATTGGCGTCTCCCAAAGCGTATGGTTGCATTTTGCAAGGAGGAGTTCTTAGTATTATTTTGCAGCCTTTTAGTTAGCATTCAAAATAAAAAATGCAAAACAACAAATATTGTGAGCGATGTTTTATTTAAAATATAAATTTCAAAAAAGAAATGTAAAAACAGGCATATGCAACTATTTTGTTAACAAATTTTCGGTTTTAAAACTTTTTGATACTTGTGACACTTTGGCGATCTTCCTTTTGGTCCTAAATTTAAACTGCAGCACTTCCACTCAGTTCAATGAGAACTTTTTAAAACTGTCATTTCTCGTACGCCAATTTTCGTGACTCTCCGTTAGTTTACCTTGTATAATTGTACTATGGATAAAATAGATATAAACGAATGCGCAATGCAAGCACCCTCCAATTTGTGACTAGACGTACAAATAATATGATTGTGGCGCTGTTGCTTCGCTTTCATTGTAATCAAGTAATCGATTACATGGCAGCGGTTGAAGCCGAGACCATGTTGCTACATCACACAATTCACAATTTGGAGGGTGCTGAGCAAGGGCAATGGGTAATAATTTGATGGTGACTACGGTGGTCGTGCTGTCTTCAAAATAATTGTCCCCATAAGAACGTCGTAATTCTATATGTTGTAAGATGTGGTCGTGCTGCTGCCGTTTTCAATGTGACAATTCTTATGGATCTAAGGTCATGGTTGTCAAAACAAAGTAAAGGAAGCTAACCAACCAAAATTACCGTGTACAGGTTTAATAAGCACGACTTTAATTTTTTTCATAACTTTTTATTTAATAAATTTACAGACATAAATACAGCAAATAATTAAGGATTCAGCCGCTGAAGCATTGTAGATTTAATTAATTTCCACAAATGAATACTTTTACACTTAAAAATATATCATCTTAGTAATAGTGTAGTTAAAACTACGTGCTGCGAAGAACTTCGTTTAAACTTTGCGGTTAATTGCACTTTTACAATATGCGTCCTAAAGTAAACAGGAATTTTCCAAAACAAATATCTTTAGTAAGGCCACCTTAGAAGATCGTTCACAGAAGTGCTATAAAAACGATCATGAGGACATAAAAGATAAGCAACAGGTTGGAAAAGTCACAAATGAAAACAATGTTGATTTGGAATTTCGATTCCAAAGGCATTGCCCACAAAGAGTTAGTTCCATCGGGCGAACCCGTTAATTCTCAATACTATCTCGGCGTTTCGAAGCGTTTGATCATAAACATTGTTGCATGATCTTTTTTTAGGCTGAGAAAATGACCGGAAAAGGATTATTTTGAATAAAATGAATCGGAGTTGCTATGAACCTTCTGTTGTTCTTATTTTTAAAAAGTCCTTTTTACTTTCGAACGCACATTGTATTTAAAAAAGTGCACATCGTAGATACATATGTAAACAACGAGCACTTATAGTTAGGAAATGATAACTTTACATTTAAGCAGATTAAAAAGTCGATTACATCACTGGGAATATAATAATCTGAATGTGGAAATTTCAAGGACTACCGTGAAATAATGATTACTAAAACTAAAGATTTAATGGTAAAATACTTAGGCACTCTATGCATTTGTATTGCTTCACAGTTTTTGGTGATCAAAATGTACGCATATAATTTTTAACACAGCTCTTACAGGCATGAATATTTTGACTAACTATTATAAAAACAATACGTTTCAGTAGTCATAGTTCGTATCTAAGTACATACCATTGGACAAGGAACTTACACAGTGTATGGGGTCATTAAATGGTTTAACAGTACAATGGAACAATATTTGTGATTGCCCTTTTATAAGTACTTTGGAAATATTGTTTAACTTCATACAGTCCTCATCATAATAATAGTTGTTTACTTAATTCAAATGCTATGTCACTTCATTTAGCTCATAATTATGAATACGTCTTTAACAATATGGGAATTGGAATGATGGCCGCCGTTTAATTAAGCTTTGCTCTCTTCTCTGATGAATTTCATTTAATAATTTGAGCATTTTTAAATGCGAATGCGGGTTTTGAATTAATACAATTAAGAACTCGCCAGCTGTGTGCATGAGTATTGATATACATATGACTGTACAAATGTATAAAAAAAATCGTTTAATAAATATATGTAACACTCGATTCTCATTTAACAAAAAGCGTAAAAGCCGTTTCCACATACAAAGTGATTTTAATACATACTCATAAGTCAAGAGAAGCAATTGTATATGGGTTGTTAAAAATGACATACTTGATCTACAGACGGCAAGATAGGTACGTGTTTTTCTTCTTTAAAAGGCACTTTACTCTTCCACTTTTACTTATTCAGGAGTAAATAATCACAACTACGATTTACTTTGCCATGCAAGAAATGCATTATTCATGATCAATTAAATTATCACATGTATCATGTATATGTTATTCGTTGTCATCAACGCTTGTGTTTTAGGTAAATATTCCTGATCCAATTAAGTCATCATATTCTATTATTTATATAAATTTGACGATCATAGCAGGAAAGTGTTCATACATGACTAGAGAACTGAAATCAAACCCAAAGCTAGTGTGCGGAAACTATACAAACTGCGCCTAAAGTCATACTAGTTAAAACATCGAGTTCAATCCGGAATTTAGGTCGGAATTTAATGAATAACTGTTTTTTCAGGTCTTGATAGTACCTAGAAGTATTTGTTTCCATTATTATTGCCAGTATTTTGCTCGAAGAAAGACTGTTTTATCTTACCAAATAATTGTATAAACGTGGCAAAAGAGAACCAAGACCTGGGCTGTCTTGTCTTCAAAGTCGAATTTTCCTGAGAAAAATAATGTATTTGTTGTATTAAAACGTAAAAGGTTTCAAATGTGTCGCCAGTGTTCAGATCTCAATTTGGAATTTGGAACTCACCGAAAAGTTTCACATGCACAGCTCATTTAGTCAGTTTGCAATGACAAACATTGATATTAAAAGCAACATATGTACCTAATTGCAGTTTCAATTAATTGCAAAAGTCGCCACGTCATTAATCATTCTTAGCATGTTTACCTTGTATTACCTTTCCAAGTTTTGAAAATGAAAGCGGCTAATTAGTTGAAAAATAGCAAATAGCAATTTTCTTAAATAATAGTGCAAAAACCAGTCGATAATCCTGGCAGTTAGCACTCCTCTATTTAATTTGTCCTTGGTTAAAAAAATAAATAGTAGATAGGTAAAGCAGCAGCATATTATTGAAAGCTACGGACTCTACACATAAAAACGTTCGCTAGCTTCACACCTGCGTTTGTCCTGACATCGCAAAAAAATATATTTATGTATATGTATAGATATATAAGAAAAAGTATATAACGGGCGCGACCGTCCTGCGACAAGATTAAGGGTTAGCTTTCCGTAACCGTGAAAAATGTGCGTGCGAATTTGTAAACAAATTGAACATAATTAATGCCGACCCCGAACGGCCAATGAATTGGGAAATTTTTCCTAATGTTTAGTGTTGGCTGAGTCGGATTTCGAACCCTTGACCCTAAGACTCGCGCTTTAAGGCACTAATCATCACAAAATAACTGGTCGCTGCTTGGCAACCTTTATGGCTTGATATGTACTTCAAAGCAAGGAATAAGTTCAGTAAAGATGTTCGCAAGATGATCGCTCAGAAAGCAGTGTGGCCAGCGTGTTTTACTTAATCTAACCTAATCTAGGCGTAGACAACATTTTCAAAGAGTGGAGTTAATCAATTGGAACAATGGCGACATTTCGGTGTAGATTTGTTTACGTGCACAACTTATATATATATATATATATATATATATAAGTATATATATATATATATATATATAAGTATATATATATACATTAGGGCGGGTTAATTCTTTTTTTGATGAAGCGTATAGCAAAAACGTAATCTATAGGTGATTCTGAGAAATTTTGCTCAAGAGACCATAGCTCTAAGTCGGATTTGGAGCCCCCCAAAATTTCAAAATAGATATTTTCAATATATAGATAGAATAATTTAATTAAATTCTTTATGACGAATTATGAGGAATTTTTTGTCGAAAAATAGCCTAAAATGAACTTTTAACTAATAAATTCCGAATTTCCTTAGATTTTTTTCGATAATTTTTTTTTTTTTGCAGATTATGAAAGTTTAGATAATTTCCAACAACTTTTATTACGATCAATTTTTTTTTTTTTTCCCCCTAATATGTCTACTAAAAATAAAAAAAACATATTGGTATCAATACAGATTCTGAAAGGTGATAAAAATACCTTTCAAACGAGCCCAGATTGAGAAATCTACTATAACTCTATCCGATTTTATGACGAATTTAATTAAATTATTCTATGTACATATGTATATATTGATACATATATACATATATATATATACATATGTGTATGAAGTGGCGCACACAGAATTTCATTTGGCCTAACCAGTACAATTTGAAACCATGTTTTTCACTAGCAATTTTTGTCTTTGGGGGGATTTCGAGGTTCAAACCCAATGTGTGCGCCACTGTATGTATGTATTTATAAACAAATACTAGTTTGCATATGTATCATATGCTTTTTTTACAGGATATGCTTATATGTCCCACAGCTGGTCTGTGTGTATACAATGTATTGTGGACCCAATGGTTATTCTAAGTTTCTTCATTGCTCCATCTGTTCGATCTCCGTTTGAGGGTGAGTGTGCACTTTCCGCTTGTGCCAGCGAACGCTCGCAAACTGAGCGAATCGTTTGCCACAAATATCACATTTGTACTTTTTCATCGGCAAGTGCAGCTCGGTGTGTTTTTTCAAATTCGCGAACGTTGTATAGGTTTTACCACACACTTCGCATACGTGCTTGCGTATATTCAGATGTCCATTCATATGATCTGTATATCGGTTCTTCTCGTAAAACGATTTATCACAAATAGGGCAATGGAAATTGGACTGCTTCAGATGCGTCCGCCGATGAATATCAAAGAAAGACCATGTCTTAAAGGATTTTCCGCACAAGTCGCATATGTAGGGACGTTCTCCTGAATTTAATTGCAAAAAAAGAATATTAGATTCAACCAAAGAAACACATGTGATTGCGATGTACTAAATAAATATTATTTAGCAATAATCTTGTACACACAATTAAATGAAATGATGGGTTCTTCGAATTTCGCTAAAGCTCAAAAAGATTCGCTCAAAAATAAAGGGTTCAGTGGGGCTTGGTTCTGCAATTTCGATCCAGAAATATAGCAACAGTCGATGTCAGCTCAACCATTCGTTAAATCCAGTCCACAGAAGTCAGCAACCAAAGTAATGATGTCAATTTATTGCACCAGAGAAAAAATTGGAGCTGATATTCCTCCGAAGACTGGAGAGCCGATAACTGCTAAATAGCATACTGAAACCTGCTTAACCAAGGTTTTGAAAATTTGTTGGCATACGCATCAATTCATACTGCCGAAGGAACGAACCACTTCATTGCTTTCTCAGGGATTGAATAAATTTTTCTAGCACCCTTCTTCCGAACCTAGCTCTGTGTGATTCCTGGTTGTTTCCAAAAATAAAAAAAAAATTGGTAGGAAGGATCTTCGGCTATAAAGAGGAGAAAATTAGTGCAATTAAACTCGAAATTGCAATCAAACAAAGGATCATTTTGAGGACTGCCGGAAAGTGGACAAACCGGCTTAAAAAATTTATAGAAATATGTATATGGAAATTATGATGAAAAAATTAAAAACGATAAAGATTAAAGTTATAAAATTAAAGTTTTGTTTTAGTTAGTTTTTAGCCAACTAAGCGAACTCTTGTTAGTCCCTTCGTCTATGTACAATATTACAATACAATTGTTACCTGTGTGACTGCGCATATGAATTGCAACCTCTGTTGAAGTAGCAAATTTTTTTTCGCACACCTTGCATGCGTAAGGGAAATCTCCTTTATGTCGTCGGATATGAATTGTCAAGTTGCCCGGTATTTGAAATCCTTTGCCGCACAACGTACATATAAATGGTTGCCTACCGTCATGGCCAGATTTGTGAATCTTATACTGGTCAGATGTCTTGATGATTTCATTGCATACGTCACAACGGAATGGCCCAAGATTCATATCTAAAAATTCGGCTAGCTTGGTATGAATTATTGAAGTCGACGACTTATTACCGGCAAGAATTTGTTGCTTTTGCGCGGAAAACTTCTTCCGCAGTTCAAATAATGTTTTCTGCAACTCTTCCAATGTGCTGTTAATGCCCAGCATTAGATTCACCTCCTCCAACATCTGGTTGAGTTCCTCATTGCGATAAGTGGCCGAACGAAAATCAGGGTGATCAACGTCCCACAGTGCACAGTAGCTTTTATAGATTTCAATAAATGTGAGATGGTCATCGATGCTTTTAAATACGATTGGCTTTGCTTTTAGGTATTGTGTCTTTGGTTTTGAAGTAATAACTCCTTTTTTCTGAAATTGTTATAAAGAAGCATAGTGTTGAATGATATATCAAGGCTAATAATAATGTGCGATTTAAGGGGCATTTGATGGCGTTTGTCATGTTAACTTTGAGGGTTAATTGCAGACGGTTTATTAGTATTGACTTGCGATTTAAGATAGCCCAAAGGAAGAAGTCTAAAGGCGTTAGGATCGCACGATTTCGGTGGTCATCTCTCAAATCGCTCGTGGAAAATGTCCATCATAGCATGTGCTGTGTCGCACGAATGTTATTGGTATTCATATCTGCTTGGGTCACAAGATGTAGCTCATTATATGTAGATCTGTTGCTTTAGCTGTTGACGGTTATGTCAGTTTCGTTTTGGAAGGAGTTTGGGCCAAAGATTTGACATGTGGTTTTTGTACTACGTAGAACATTTTGACAAATGCTTTGCCTTTAATGTTTTCACGATTGTCAAAGTGAGTTCGTTCACTGTGGGTTGTTTCATAAAAAAAAATATCCAGTTGCTCATGATGCAATTATAAAGGTGAGATCTTCCTTGACAGCTTGTTAACACTGTCTTATAGAACGAGAACCAATGTTGTCTGGTAGACGCATTCAAAAGAAGAAGGGAAAAATGACGAAGTAAACTAAAAGCTTCAAATACAAATTCAAATTCAAATACAAGTGATTGCAGCAAAAGGTTAAGATTAGTTTATTATTTTGTGCATTCTATTAATTTTTTGTATTGATTATTTTTATCTTGTTATTTAAAAATTTTACCCTAAATTGAATGGGACTTAAAAGTCCCAAAATTAATTTTTTAACTTCGCGGGGCAATTCGACAGTGGAAGTTTCATGAAGAAGTTTGTTGCGTATTTTTTTAAATAACGCTAGTTTACAACTATTAATTTTGTTAAAGGCGGGCTCTAATTGTAGGTATTATTTTACTGAGGAAGTCTTGTGAGGCCTTCCTCCATCGAGGGCCACCATGCGAAATTTGGTCAACCCATGTGAACGTTGCTTCAGTTGCGTTGTATTGACTGAGACTTAATTTCTTTACAATTTTAGAAGCAAAAAAAAACAACATTCTTTCCATCGACGTTTCTATAAGACAGAATGTCAACAATTTTTTTCAGTTTTCTGTTAATGAAGAACTCACCTTTATAATTTCATCATGCAGTTGCTTTCGAATACATACTATGATCCAAACATTTTTAATTGATTAATTGATTTGATTGCATTATTCGCTACAGAGAAAAATGATCAATGTCGCCTTATTTTCTGCCTTGCAAAGAGGTGCAACCCCTTAAAGCGAAACTTAATGCAATTTAAATGAATGCACCTTCAAAATTTACCTCTAGTGATTTAAATAATAACTTACATAATTATATTTCCATAAAAAAAACCTAAAACATCTATTACTAAGATGAGATACTCAGATTTTTTCAAACGCTTACTTTGTTTAGTCGCTCTAGAAGCTGATCTTCAAAAATATTTCTCAGGAATTCCATTTGCTCAAAGCACCATAGTTTTGGAATATACAGGCCTTTATGTTCATGCAATACTTTTAGTTCCCTGCGGTATCTCGTGCGCAGTTTTTGGATTTCGGTGGAACACTCATCGCCATTCATTGCAACTCCTGTATCTTTGTTCAGTTGAGTGGACATCTTTGCAAATATATCTGTCTTATTGCATTTTAGATACGTTGGATGTAATGGATTCCATAAGGACTCTTGTCGCTTGAATGCGTTCAAAAGATGAGTTAATACTTTTCTGTTCTGCGCTGCTTTTGATGCCTCTGAGTTAAGTTCTGCGGCCGTTCCACTGTCTGCGACTTCACAGCGAATCTGAAATAAAAATCGGATTGTTTATTTATTTTATTTATAATACTGCATTCCTTGTGCGGCGGATATTAAGCTTGGTTGAAATCAGTTGAACAGTATATACAATAGTACATATACAGCTCGCTGATTTGATTGACAGGTATGCATACCTTTTGGTTCTACTAAAATGTTATTAATATTGCGGTATTGCTAATGTTAATCCGTTAATTGTTAATCCAGTGCATTGGTATTTCTAGAAATGATCGCGCTGTGCTTGTTCACGCCATAACGAAAATTAAAGCAATTTTTCAAAACCGTACATTCATAAGCATTATATTCTTATTTAGCTACTGCGTGGACTACGGGCGTATATTCTAGGCGTGTGCTCTATAAGCAGTGTTGTTGGTGCATGCATTGAAAATTGTGCGTATGTAAGTACAATAAGTAGCGTACCTTTACATTCCGTTCAGTCCGTTTATTTTCTATTATATCGCGCAAAAACTCCATTTTCTCGAAAAATTTAAATCTTGTCTTAAACTTGCGCTTACTTTCTTTCATTCTTGACAACTCAAGGCGATATTTCGAGCGCAACCCTTTAATAATGGCGTAGATTTCCGGACCGTTCAAAGCATAATCCATGTCTTTTAGGAGTGGCTCTGACAGTTCATTGAACATTTTCCGGTTCGCGTTATATTTATATTGAGGGTGATTAGGATTCCAGAGTTTTTCGTTCTTCTTGTATGCTTCTAGGAGATAAAATATAATTTCTTTGCTAGGTTCCCCTTTATTCGTAGCTGTCTAAAATATTACAATAAAAACGAATTACCGTTTCAACGATTTTTTTTTGATAATGATTAGTTAACTTTGCTTACACTTTGACATTTTTGTACTGTCGCCGATTTCTTAGCAACTACTTTATCAGCAGAACAATTCCTTTGGTATGGTCTTTCCTATAGAATATCAATTATTAATATTAACAATTTGCTCATGCGAACGGCTCTTAACGACTCTTATTCATTAACATTTCTTTATCCATATTTTTTTATTTTCAAATTGGTTTAAATATGAAAAAGAGAGAACATTTGGGTGGATGTTTATATATTTGTGCTGTTAAAATATGTTAAAATATACATATAAATAAATATATAGGGAAATTCTTTGTAAGGTGCACCCTTTTTTGCGCATAATTCGTTAGAAAATTAACGTATCACCAAGGTTAATATACCGTTGGAAAGATGGTTTAAAGAGCTATGATCCAATGTAACACTTCATTTGAATTTTTCGTAAATTTTACAGCCAATTTCCCAAAGTGTTCAAAGTCGACACTCTAAAATTTTTTAATGTAAAGTGCCAACCCCTAAAAAAACCGCTAAAAACGTAAAACACTCAAGTAAAAATGCATGATTTAGAAAAATTACGAAAGATTATTGAATTAAATCTGAATTGAATAGAAAATGACCGAAAGCAAAATGCAAATTGAATGGTAACAAATAAAAGGAATAATTGTATGGATTAATAAACAAAACTGAACTAATTTTTTCCTCATGATAGGATTAGAGAAAAATTGACTAAGAACACTTTAAATTCCTTTTAATGACTATTCCGAGCAACAAAAAGGCATTTTACCGATATAGGACAACAAAACAAATGCAAATGCATGTTCTTTTTTGGGAATGTTCTCAATGAAGTGGATGAAGTATTCTTTCCGAATTACACAATTTCCTTTAAAATGGTATTCAGTTGTTAGAGCATATTTTTGCATAATTACAATAAAATGCATATTTTACCCTTTCAATTTAATTTTGTGTCACTCTGTGATTCTAGATGTGAAGGCGAGTAACATGTGCAACAAAGGTATTGTTGGTATTCTTTGTATTCTCAAGAAAATAATACAACAAATGTTTGTACAATGTACATACATATATTTTTGTAAATTTAGATGCATAAAAACTAAATGAGTTCTATAAATGTTATTTTTAAAATATCTTTGGTGTTTTTTTTTACTTCGTAGACACAGTAATTCGAATTTGTTCAATGTGAATTCTAATTTTAAATGCTTGTTCATTGTTACGTTTTGTTAGTATCGTATTCTTTGTTTTCACAATAAATTTATAGATTTATTTTTGCATATTTTTCAAATTTTAGATGCAATTTTTTTAAATGTAAGGAGTAAATTATAATTACAATTTTAATTTAATTCTTTAGTGCATGAAAATGCGCTCCCTACTTATAACGTCACATTAAGGGCCGTTTTCTCAACTTACCTTTAACTTTAAAGTTCAGTTTAGCGGGCCGATAAACGCATTTTCGTTTTCTCAACCGCTCGTTAACCCATTGCTGCCTAATGGGTAAAATTTTACCCATGAAAATGTATTTTTTTTTTAAATCACAAAAAAGTCAATGTTTGAGATCTCTCAAAACCATTGATAGGGATAGTTAGGGTAAAGATGGAACTATCGGGTGTTTCTTTTTAGAGGTATAGAACTTCGAATTGAAATAAAACACAAGAAATTTGGCTTTATTGGAAGGATAATTTTATGCCATTAATGTTTAAATATGATTTCGGGCATGTGGCCGCCGCGGCTGGCTCGAATAAAGCCAATTCTACAGGTCCAATTTTCAACCACTTTTTCGAGCATTTGGGGCCGTATGTCGGCAATAACGCCACGAATGTTGGCTTCCAAGTCCCCTAACGTTTCTGGTTTGTTGGCGACTTCACATATCCCCAAAGAAAATAATCCAATGGTGTCAAATCACACGATCTTGGTGGCCAATTGACAGGTCCATTCCGCGAAATTATGCGCTCATCGAATGTTTTCTTCAATAAATCGATTGTGACGTGCGCTGTGTGGCATGTAGCGCCGACTTGTTGGAACCACAACTCATCCACATTCATGCCATCCAATTCGGGAACAAAATAGTCGGTTATCATGGCTCTATACCGGTCTCCATTAACGGTAACTGACTCCTTTTCTGACTGGGTCCTCTTCAACATTTTGCTCTACAGCGGCAATTGTTTCTTCGGTGCGCACTGTTCGACGTCTCTGCGGATGCGTATTATCACATAGAGTAAACGTAGTGCGAAAACGACCCATTAATAATTAATTGACTGGCACGACAGCCCGCTTACGCGAGACTAAGGCCTAGCTTTCCCGCAACCACCCGTGTTGTGCGTGTGAATTTGTACACGGGTTGAAGGGACCTACAGTTTTTACGCCGGTTCCGAACGGCAGGTTGGGAGCTTTATCATAGGCAATTTTTACTCTCAGAGGTTTGCCATTTCCAGCTGAGAGGACAGCCACCGAAAGAGAAAACGAATTTTCCCGTTATTTTTTTTAGGTGTTATTACGGGCAGTATTTGAACCTGCGGTTTGCTGCCTTCGACTCGCGGTCCAACGCACTAACCAACTGAGCCACGGCGGCGACCAACGACCCATGGTTAACCGAATTAATTGCTCTGATGGACGATTATGTCGACCATAAAATGGACGGAGCTTGCGGTAAACTTCGCGAACTGAACCATTATTTTCGAAATAAATTTGCACGATTTGCAAGCGTTGTTCTTTTGTCAACCTGTTCATGATGAAATGGCAAACCAAACTGAACATAAATGACATTCGAGTTGCCAGATTTGACCACAAAATGCCAGTTTTATCTCTATTCGAAAAACAAACCTCTAAAAAAAACACCCGATACCTTAACCAAGTGAAGGTCACCCTAAAATTTCGCCATCTAGCTAGAGTTACCAGACTCCAAAAATCGTGAATTTTCCGGAGGTGGAAAATGTGGCGAAACGTAGTAGCCTTAGAACTTCACAAAAATCTGCCTCCTAACTCACCTGTAAAAAATACAACTTTTCTTCACGTGTTTCGCTGATCACTTTACAAAGTATGGAAAAAAGTACCATTGCTGCGTAATGGGTACAAAATACCTAATGAATATCTCAGCAACGTGTAGAGATATAAAGGTGAACCGGAACTGGTACCCGGCAGGAATGGGTTAAGCTATCCTCCCGATAAAACTTACCGGTCAGATTGAGTGCCTGTTAAACTTTAAAGTGAACTTTAAGTGGAAGTGGTGCCTAGTACATGCATATGTTTGTTTACAAACAAAAAACAGCTGGTAATGAAATTACAATTTGAAATGAAATTTGAATTTGAGATCTTTCGGTATGGAAAATAGGCGTGTTTTTTATATTCATGCACGGGAAGACGCTTTTGAAGGTACGGAGTCGCAAAATGCGGCAAATAGAACATATAACAGCCGATTGGACAATTTCACTGCATTGCACTGCTGGCATTTCCAATCGCTGCCACCTGTGCGATACGTCTCGCTCTTTTCCAGTTCCAGCTTGGACTTGCGCTTCAAGCTGTCGAACTTGTCCCTCAACGATTTCCAGCGTCGGGACACGCCCTATTTGGCAGTAAAAGCATCAGCAAGATTTTGCCAGGCAAAATTCTTCTTTTTTCCTTCCAAAATAATTATAATTTTTCAAAAACAGCTGATTGCGCCGCCAATTGCTGCCCATCGTAGACCAGTGTTGCCAAAAAATCAGACTTGTTAAATTTATATTTATCAGGCAGTTGAGAAAACGAAAATAGTTACCGGGCACTTTAAAGTGACCTTTAGCTAAAGTGATCGGTAAGTTGAGAAAACGGCCCTAAGACGTTTGTTTTTGTGTTTCGCCCAATTCGCCTAAGACTTCAAATGGAGTAGTTTGGAGAACAAGTCAAAACCGTTATGTTTACCCCCGCTTATGGTTCTTGCCAAATAGTGTTTTTATTAGTCTAAAAGACGAAAACGACTTTTCATTTGTTGCTGTACTCGTAGATGCTTGCAAAATACATAGGTAGGACTAGGTAGAACTTTGATTAGAAAGTGGCCAGTTGAAGATGCAAAGGCTAGTTTGGTGAGAATGTTCAGTTTGCTAGTTTGTTTAGTTAAAGGTTTGTTTTTTCGGAAATACTAAAAACGAAGCAGTTTGAATATGTTTTCTTTTTATTTTGAATTTTCAAGCTTTGGCATGTTAAAAAGGTTGTTGTAGGTAAATTTAGCGTGACTAAACAAACTATTGTGTCAAAACTGACACTTATTTTACTTGTAACTATTTTACATTGATTTCTACGCCCACGTCGATATCGTAATTAATTAATTAAGTATAAAAGTCTTGAACAATTGAGTTATATTTATTCTGCGCATTGTTTTCACGTGGACGACTTGTCCAACACCCGTCAAATTCTCCTGGTAAAAAGACTCGTTTGGGTAACGATAAAACTTTGCGACCTACAATTCTGAAGATGCATCAATGATAACAGTTTCAGTTATGTACCAGGTGTATAAGCTTAAATCCGCAGTTTTTTGGTTATAAAAACACATTTGTTTTGTGTAGAAAGCAAAAAAGAATTTTATTCAAAGTACTTGCCCTCGCTAGCTATACATTTTGTCCATCTCTCGGGCAATTTGTGAATACCACGCCAAAAGAATTCCTTATCTTTCGAGGCAAACCATTCGTCTAGCCATTTTCGAACGTCTTCGTTCGAACGGCCCATCGACGAAAACAGGTGATAGTCGGAAGGAGCCAGGTCTGGTGAATAAGCGGGATGGGGTAACACCTCCCAGTTGAGTGTTTCCAGGTAATTTCGAACCAATTTCGATGTGTGCGATGGTGCATTATCGTGGAGGAAAATCAATTTGTCATGTCTTTGTTGATAGTTGGGCCTTTTTCACGTAAAGCACGATTCAATTTGATCAACTGTTGGTGGTAGCGGTGGGAATCTACAGTTTCACCAGGTTTCAATAGCTCGTAGAAGGCGATACCCTGCTGATCCCACCAAACGCACAGCATCGTCACTCAAGTCAAAACGGCCGTCTTTGAACCGACGAAACCAGTCTCTGCAAGTTGTTTCCGATAAAGCACTGTCACCATAGGCTTCCATAAGCATTCGATGCGATTCGGCAGCTGATTTCTTTAAATTGAAACAGAAAAGCAGAGCTTCCCGCATATGCTCTTTTTTTGGCAGAAAACTAGACATGATTACACAAAGAAAAATGTATGTTGTTGTAGGAAATCGCTTATGATGTACACTAAATAATGTGAACAGATGTCGAACTCATACTAAAATGCTAAGACATTTCCATGGTATTTGGTAATACGCTCACTAACGTCACCTATGAGCAAACAGCGGATTTAAGCTTATACACCTGGTAAAGCTGCCGCAGACTTTCCATATTCCTTTAAATAACGAAACCAAATATAATGTATGGCGCATTTCCAGAAAACTTTAAGATGTCGAAATTTTTGGAAGACTGGTTCAAAAATATAGTGTCAGGTCATATAAAAAGTCATATTTAATACGCATAAGCTTTGCTTGCCCTAATAAAGTCAAAAATTATTTAGTAACCATAAATATGTATATCGTAGCCGAGTTTTATTAGTAATGGTCCGTACAGGCGGGCGTGGTCAGTATTTCAGTCAGAAATATTGCTAATTTTTGCTTACTTCGTTGAATCGTTCGACACCAATATTGTCTTACAAAAGTATACCGTAGTTGATTTTTCGTGTTTTATCGTGTTGGTGTGGCAGAGAAGCGTGTCAAGTGGGCGTGGCAAATTTTGTATAAGCTATTCTTTTCCAATGAAACCCAGAATTAAGTAATATCACTATTGTACAGGCGTGGCTGATTCTACAAAGGCTATCTTTGCCACTATGGCACGCTGAATCGTTTAATACCCATATCAACTTGCAAAAATATACCACAGCTAATTTTCGCCATTATAGTGGGCGTATGAGAAAAGTGTAGCCAATCTTATATTGCCTATGTTTACCCCTATGAAACACAGAATCATTTAATATCGAAATTAATTTACATTTACAATTTGGTTAGTTTATTAGGCGCAGAAAGTGGGAGTGGTCAATTCAATATACTCTATATTTGCCAAAAAGACACGCTAAATCGTTTGATATCCATATCAACCACAAAAGTATGGCTTAGTTGAGTTTATTACCATAGTGGTCGTAAAATGTGGGCTCATATTACCTTTGTATGTATAGTGTGACCAGTATATCTTCATACAAAAACAAAGTAGTCTTTATTGATCAAAACAGTAGTTGGAGCCTTGGGACATGCTTCTTGTCATTGGGGATGTCATGGTGAGATACCGCCCACAATCGATCATTTTGCACATGGTGGGGAGCTTCGAGCACAAAGAGTTTTTCATCAGAAGAAAATGATGTCATCACCAGCGTGTTAGGATAGCAGTAGTTTTGATCTATCTCTTAGCTTCTTTATTGTATCGGTAGTAAGTCGGTGGATTTTCTTCTTCTTGAAAGTTTTCTTCTGATTCGCGTGACATATTGCTATTTTTGGCCATACTTCGTGCTGATGCAATTTCTTCGAATCCGTTCTCTCACAACCTTTATAATCGCAGCAGTTCTAACAGTTCGCTTGCGGCCGTATCCTTATATCGTTGCACGGTATAATACACATAGTTCCGTTTCACACCAAGTGGTTTCAACTCGCGGAATATAGCACAACACTTCAAACAGCTTTTGAATTTTTTTACAATTATAGAACGTGTGTCTGACGTGACGATATAGAGAGAAGTAACGTATGGATATGACACAAATGTATGTTATTAATTAATATTCTCATAAGTTATTAAAAAAAATTATCTGGACTACTAAGTTGATTTTAAGATATTTTATTTACAAGTTTTGTATGAAGATATACTGGTCACACTGTACTATTCCCCTACATAAGAAATCGTTTCGTACTCATTCAATTTAAATCGGTTCTGTGGTTTTTGCTTCATTATGGCTCACAAAAACAACATCACATTGGTTTTTATATAATAATATAGATAGTTTAGACTAGCAGATAGTCATTCATTGAAATAATCTTTATCCACTTTAAGAAACTATCTTAAATTATCCTTCCTCATATAAACTTCCAATAAATTTGTAACCTCGTCAGATGTTGATTTTCGCACACTGGAAAACATGCATTCTGTTTTTGAGTACTTTCCGAAGTAAATAAACCCCTCTGTCGCACATAAGAGGCGGTTTTGGGGTGTTCAAACCCCCCATATATTTGTTATAAAACTTGTGGGAGGCAAATATGATTTCATTTGGTATTGGACTCAAAAGAAATGTACAGATTCCCTCCAAAATGAAATCCTGTGTGAGCCCGTGATGAACGCAATAAATGTTAACCCTTTATTAACCTCGTCAGATTTTGATGAAAAATGAAAAATTACTAATTTTTTTAACTAATTTCTATAATATGCATATTAACTGTCGTAAGGTCCGATTTGGGATGAATGGATGGAAAACGTCCAGGAGGGAGGGCAAAAGGGTTAGCCCCGAAGGGGGTAAAAAAAGAGCTGCATAGGCCTATTAGAGACGTGATTTTTTGAAATTCGGGGTCTAAATGGACACAACATGTGTTAAGGTGTTGTATGAAGAAACGTGATTTAATAGACATATTGATTTCGAACTTCCTGAAAATACTCGAATTCATAATAATTCAACACGTATTTTATAATTTTTCGAAAATCAATATTGAACTGGGCCAACAATGGGTTAAGGTTGTGTGATGTGATGTGAGGGTGGGCAGGAAGGCTACAAGCCTTCTATAGCACTCAGTCCATTTCGGACCATTGTACTATACCCATGGGGGATAGGGAAAGAAAATGAGAGTAATATCTCATATTTCACCTGTTTTTTTAAATGCGTATGCAACACTGTCTTTTCCAACATATGTTACAGCACACATTTCAAGCGGATGGGGAAAGGGAGGGGGGAGGGGACCTACAGTTTAACGCCGAATCCGAACGGCGATTGGCAGTTTTTCGTTCACACTTGGAGGTTTTGCCATTGCCTGCCAAGAGCGCACTTGTGCGATTCTTGTAATTCTCATCTGCTTCATGTGGATAGCGATAGCAGTATACGAGTTTTTCACCAGCCCGAGCCAGGAATCGAACCTGGGGCCTATGGTATGAGAAGCCAGCGCGCTACCCGCTGGACTATCGAGGCCGACCAAGGTTTGTTTACGGGAAGACTCCGAAAAAAAACATGAACCGATAGGACTATAGACTTCAAAAATTGTAAACATAATTGAAATAAAAAATTAGACACGTGTTTCTTATTATTTTCAAAACCCAAATATAACTGGATCAACGACTGGTTAAAAGTAGATAGATATGTATGGAGAAACAAATTTTTTTTTGCCTTTTGACTTTTAACTTGGTGAAAGTACTTCAAATGTAAACTAACTCGATACGTTTTTGTTTTCTGACTTCAAAATTTGTGAAAACACTTAAAAACAAAGATAATTAGGCACATGTTGTTTTTTTAATCAAAAACTGACGGGTCAACAATGGGTTAAGAATTTGGGATTAATGGGATTATTATTATTATCGCGGGAAACAAGAGTGCGCGTGCACAACCGCGGGGCCCAGTTTGTATGGATATAGATTTAAGTTTTATATCAATTTTATCAGTACACCGTGCGACAAAAAAAACACTTTTGTCAAGACCCATCCAAAAGATAGTAACTTGGCTTACTCAGTTTTTAATTTTCCGTCCCTTTAAAAGGACTTTACAATTTTAATGGCATAAATATGTATTTCAAGGAATTTATTTAAATATTTTCGACTGTGCAATGATGAAGATATGTGTATCAAATGGACGAAGAAAATTGTCGCCTTTAAACTATATTTCTAATTTTTAACTTTCGAGACTAAAATATGTCAGTAACGTCGTTGCAAAGATGTATCCATCAAGTTTTCTAACGATTCCTTTTGGAAAAATTATATGTTTTGGATTTTGGTATGTAGTATAATACCTCAACATTTTATTCGTCTATCCTAATTGGTTCACAGTTAAAAAATAAGTTTCCATTTATACGCAGAAATTCGGTATGGAATATGCAATAATTATGCAAAATAATAAATATGCAAAATTTGTCTACGAAATTAGATAGAAAAATAAAATTACATTACTACATATTACTTACTGACATATTTTCGTCCTGAACGTTCAATATAGAAAATTTAGTCAGAAAGCGACAAGTTTTTTCTTTCATTTGGTACCCATATCTTCCTCATTGCATAACCGCAAATATTTAAAAAAAAATCTTTGAATTGTGTATGTCCTTGAAGTTTAAGGTCGTTTTAAAAGGACATCGGATCGGAAAATGAAAAACTGAGTATGCCACGTTACAATGAATGACCTCTAGTTTTCACGTTTTTGGGTGGGTCAAAAGTACTGTCGCACGGTGTTATCATTCAGTTTTCAGGCAATGTGCTCATTTAACAGTTAGAAATGCTCTACGGATATTCTTATACGAGTACATACATTTGCCTCTGTATTCAAAACTCATTGCGAAAAAGTGTGCGCATTTATCATTTAAATACATACATTCTTATACGCACGTATCATATATCACATATATGTACATATATACATGTGTGTAAGCTGCTGTTGTTGCTTTCTTTATCCAAGTCGCTGTCAAATAATCAATTGGAACTACACGTTTCCAATTTTCTTCATCACTTTATTGCGTTTATGTGCCTTATAAATTCTACCCAGCGAGGTTACCCCTTGTTTTGTTCGTAATACCCGTCAATTGTAGATATGTACCCATGCACGTATTGTACATGTATATGTATATGAATGTATGTATATATGTACACGTACGCAACTGTGCGCAGCTCGAACAGAAGAGCATTAACGACTGCATTAACAAATGAACACGAGCGCTGGGAGTTTCTTGTTTACAGACCACGCAATACAAATAATTGATCTAGTTAACGGAATTGCATGAATTTAATATATCAGGTTAATTGAGCACATGGACGCAGCGCGCTTCGAAATTTGCCGAAAAGCCTTTACATTGCCGGTCTTGGTTTTATGTGCTCATACAATGCATACATATGTACATATATGCGCATATTGGTTAGGGAAAGATGAAGCAGGCAAATAATCGCAAGTGCACTACTACACCCCTTTTCTTTGAAACATCATTAAAACCAATTTACTAGCTGGAAACAAAATACTGGAATACGTGCGCTACAGTTCGCCGACATAATTCACAGGTTTGTTGCTACTCACAGCCAAAACCATGTTTCGTCTCTGTAAAAGTTGTACGTATGTATGTACTCGTATGTACATTCAGATATCGTAGTTGTGAAATGAACATAGACACAGTGGATGTAGTTTCATTTACGCAATAAAAGATTAATTAGCAGTCACTCGTATTTTCCATTGGTGCAGAAGTGCATTTTTTCGGGTTATTATCTAAGCGCCGGTTCTATGGAGATAAAGTCATGAGTTTGCCATTAATATTTCGCGTTATATCACGACTGATTAGTTCATGAATTATGTATCAAATACAGTACTTGAATATAATAGGTGAATGTAATAGATGTAAACGCAGCACAGTACTTCTTAACGGAAATTACAATTCCAAATTTGAGATATTGTTAGCTATTAGTTTGAAGTAGGGTATATTTATGACCAAGAGTTTGAGTTTGCATTTTCGACAAATTGCATTAAGTGTGCAAGCCAAATTTGGCCCGATTGCCCAATTTGCCAATTAGTTACTTTCATTCATTCAACTCATTTGCCTCTGTACGAACGGTTTTTGTTTCGGTTGAAGTAATGCATAATTTCTTTCGTAGCCGTTGTATAAAACTGCTACACATATCGGAAAAGTTGTGGCCGTATACGAGTATGTAGGACTCTGTTTCTTGGCATGGGTATTTCCTCTAACCGTGTATAACGGCGTGCCCATAAAGCCCTTGTCTATAGTTGAGAAAACAATTATTACAAAGGTGCCTACGTCAATTTCTTGCTGAAAGTTTCTAATTAACACGTCTTGGCATCTTTGTATCGATCTTGCCGATGGTATTTCACCAATTTGTTGAAATTGATACGTTAAATGGTTAATTAAACTTTTGATTTAAGAAACTTTACATGTTTTTTATTACTGGTGCACGCCAAATCTTTATTACTAGCTACACCGTCTAAATGTATATATAATTCATACATATATGGATGTATACACATATCATCTACATATCGATATTAATTAGAAGCATCAAACACACAAATCCCAATATCATCGCTACGAAGCACTCAATCGCATCGTATGGGGCATATTGTTTTCGAAAGAAAACATATTCACTTTATTATCAGCTAATCAACAAATAACTCGCGATGAAACTGAAACGCTAACTCTTTAATTAAATCATCACCAAAAATGTGTGCAATAGGGGCTCAAGTGATATGCGTAGCATAACATCAATAAAATTGATCTAAAGCTATTAATTAAAGTCGCTAATTGCAAAGTTTTCAACTATTTGTACCTCCAATCTGGATGTCACATAATAATTGGTTGCCGACGCAAAACAGCGAACCAGATAAAAATTGAAAAAAAAAGTGTTCACTGTTTTGGGAAATATGAAAGTATGATATTTGGAAAAAATTCTCTCAAATTGTTGAAATGGCTGAATGTTTCCTATTTAATGAAATTCGTATGATTTCACCGGAGTTTATTGATGTTATTGATTTTTATGGTAAGCAGTAAAAATTTCGTTCCATTATAACACAATTTTTGGTACTTAAATAAACATTATTATGTGGCTTACTCTTATCTGAATGTAAAACTAAGTAAACTGCAGATAGCAGCCGGCCGATACGACCCAGTTCGTTCGCTGTTCAATAGGTGAACGCAGAGCGCACAAGCCTTTGTTTACGGCAGCGGCTGGCAAGCCGATGTGCTAACAATGCGCCCATTCCATAGAATGCTTTCGTTATCTAGTCATCATGTTTCACTAATGCTTGCTTGTACAATCGTATGATCGCGCAAGGTATGTTTGCATAAATATTAACAATTTACTCCATCAAGATCCAAATACTTAGGCATAACTGATAGACAAAGAAGTTTTTTGTGAGTTTAGCTGATACGTCAAGTAGCCAGCTCGAGCTGTTAAGGTTGGATTATGACAGTCGTGGTGGCTCTACCTACTCCGCACTGTGAGTGCACTTGAATTATATTTTAATGCTTGGACAGTAAATAAAGCGACCACCGGTTGTGTCGAATTTGATGTGCTGAGTCCCATAATTCCGTAAAAGAATCCATTACTGTCATGTTCCGTAGTACTGAATTACATATGTATTTTCGAAAAAGAAAACCATTTATTTCAACTATATCTGTGGCCATATGGAAGTGTAGCTTAAGTCGAAAATTTAACTCTGAAAACCATGTGCATATAAGTTATTCTGACCAATGCATGATTGTTTCAAAAGACTTAGTCTTTGAAGTAAACTCACGTAATATGGTTAAGCGACAAGATGTTGGACGTCTATAAAGCTCCCAACTAAACAATAACTCAATTCTCTTATGTCGAGTTAAGCTACTCTTCCATATGACTACAGATATATTACAATATATAATAAATACAATGAAATATTTAGACTCCGAAATACTGGCGGATATCTCTACATTAATTATGCCGAATTTTATTGCTTCAGGTGCAGTCGGAGCAATTATCAGTTTGGATAATTCCGTAAATTTTAAAGAAAAACACGGCAAGAACTCTTAAGAAACTTTAAGAACACTTGTTTGAGTTGAGCTGTAAATACAGCGCGAAGTTGCACCAAATGAGTTGTCAGAATTGTAGTTATTGTATTATCCGCGGAGTTAAACCAAAAGCACATTGCGCAATTTTTACTGGCTGAGCATGACACGTATCAAATTGTCTGTATATATCATGAACTATTTAGTTTTCCGGCACTAAATCTATTTATTATATCACTTATTTCACATAAGACAAATTTATCGACAAAGAACAAGCATGGCTACGCATATTCCATGCGTGCCTACTTCAAAGCATTTAATTTTCTTGATATTTAATAATTTCTACCTACTTTAATAATATAAATTTATTAGCGTTTCGTACTGTATCCCTTCTGTTTACTTTTATATACCCAGCTTGCTATTTAGAAATCGAAGTCAGAATCAGAAATTAAAATCATTTACATAATCGTTACATGTTTCTTTGCTATAATTTTTGCCGACTGATTACGATTTATCTTTCCTCGCCAAAATGTTATCGGCTTCATTCGCGTTCATTAACATGATCAGTAAGACGACACGCAAAAAAGCCGAAAATTTTTAAATGTTTTTTTGTTTATTTAAAAAATGCGAAACATTTGTAGAGACACAAATTACCGTCGGGCCCATGTCTGGTGAAGAGGCGGGGACAATGGCAAGCTCAATAGCCCCTTATAAAATACCAATAAAATGACACACGTAAATAAATCGTATTTACTCACGTATCTACAATATGAACAAACACCTTCAGAAAATATCACATAACGCATTTGTGTGTGTGAATATATATATATATATAAATATATATGTACATACATATATGTATATATAAGTTCGAGTACATCCCAATCAAAACAATATTTAACATATTTTTAGAACATTTAAATGAGTAGTCGCGCAAGTAGCGAGTCTCTTTTCTTGCTTGGACAAATTGTTCCCCTTTTACTCCAATACGACTTATGTTAATTCTCTAAAAATAGTGTTCTTCTTCTGTGCGACAATATCAACAATATACAAAAACAGTTATAAAAAAATTTAAAGAATCGGAAGAATTTCTGTTTTAATTGAATTTCGCGCCAGACAGCTGGCTCTTGCCGTTGAGCAGCTTACTTAATCGGTGCCGCGCTGTGTTTGCCTATATTAATTTGTGGCAGTGTTACGATTGTCCCTCCCACGCTTCGCGCTTACCTCTGCCTCATTGTCACGCCAACATTTGGACATTTCAAACGGATCCACAACGGTCTCCTCCTCCATTTCGCCTGGCGATGGACTCTCCATAATAAACACCAAGCCCACTTCTTCTTGTGGTGCTTCCGGTTGCAATTCCATTTCCATTTCCACCCCCGACCCCACTTCCAACGCCTCATCACTTGCTGTGTGCGGCCGTGCCTGTGTCAGCGTCGGTGTTGGTGGGGGATTACTTTTCGCTGACGTCTCATTCCAATTTTGTTCCTCTTTTAGATTGTCTTCTGTTGGTATTCTTTCAGCTTCACTGGTGTTGGCTTTTAGTTCCGTTTGCGTACCCCGCTCCCGCTTGTCCTGCGCCGTTTGCTGGTAAAGTTCTTTGATATGCTCGCTGTGCGCCTCGCGCACATGCTGAACGAACACTTCGAACTGCAGGCAAATGCCTGGACAGAACAGACAATTCATGCCATAGCACTGCTCGTCCGGGGAAATGGTAATTTCACCACATTTCTTGAAGTGTGGAAAGTCCTCCAGTCGCCAGGTTACTTGTTGAGTCGCCAATGTTGCGCTCATCCTTAACACCAATAGCACAATAACGTGCACAAGCACACACACACACACACACCCGAATGTTTATTGTTATTGCAGTTTGCGCTATTTTATTCTGCTCGGCGTATTCCGTACGTATTTCAATCCCAATCGCGCATCCCAACTGCCAATTCAACGTTACTCGTTCCACTGCCGGTCGCCAACTAATTCCAGCTGATGGCACCAACTTGGCGCATACGAGTGCTCTTTACTTCTTGTTGTTGATTGCCACCCAGTGTTGCTTGCTGTTGTATTTCCCCGAAATACACTTTGAGAGCAAGTGGAAAATTGGAGAAAGTGGAGCTTGGAATCAACATTGCCCGAGAGAATCCCTCAGATATATGAAATGTGTGTAGGTGTGCGTTTATGTGTGTGTGAAGGTCAAAACCACCTATTTTTAAAACGCCTTGAAACGAGGCATAATTAAGGACGGCACGTATGTTGTTGTCAGTGAGAAAATTTAGAGGAACAAAATGACTAAATATGTTTAAAACTACGAAATAAAACTAAAAAGATGATACATATATCAAAATTAAAACAAAAAAACAATTAAGTACAACAGAAAGTTTTGGAGTATGTTTTTTCAATAGTGAAATTATGCAGTGGTTTCTCTATCTTTTTGACTAATTCGACAACTATGGTTGTGTAAAAACTGCTCACCGCAACCAAGCCGTTTTTATAGAACCGCCCCAACTGCATTAGTGTCACGTTTGAGTTCAATTAGGGTGAGAAGCATAAAACATTTTTTTACGTTTAAATTTTACTTGTGTGCGTGTATTTTTGTGGTGTTTCTATTGTTATGGTTAGTCAATATCGTGACTCGCTAGCTTGAATCAGGTGTTGCTCTATAGTTGTGTGTATAAAACATAAATTAACATGTAAATCACATTAAAAAAAATAATAATAAATTTCAGTAGATTTTGTGCTTGACTTGTCTCAGTTACAAAATTTTGTATTCCATTATATATTTAAAGGAGCCGTTGAGGAGGAGGAGGAAAACATACTGCAGTGTAATCTGAGAGGAGTGAACCCCCGATGGTACGGCTACCCCGATAGAGTGAACATAAACATTTTTACATTGAGTACTCTATAGAGTGAGCAATTCTGAATCTCTTTAGAGTGAACACAATTTAAAATAAATTACTTCAGTAACTTCAAGTTACTGCCAACCAGAATTTCAGGCTGTTAAAGAGAAAAACTCTTAAAAGAGGCGAATATCCGCGTATGGAAAAGGCATTGTACAATTGGTTTGTGCGGCAGCGCCAGAAAAATTGTCCTGCCAGTGGAGATACATATTAAAAAAAAAGCAAAGAAATTACATGCTGATATTAATGAAAAGGAAGGCGGTTTTAACGCCAGTTGTGGATGGCTAGCCGGATTTAAATCACGCTATGGAATTCGTCTGTTGTGTGCGGCGAGAAATTGTTTTCAGATAGCCCGGCTGAACCTTTTAAACAAAAGCCCAATAGTACGATTTGTGAGGTACAACTTTATAAAAGCCAAATTTACAACGCGGACGAGAGTGGACTATTTTGGAAGATGCTACCCGAAAGAACTTGTAACCAGTAACCAGTGCAGAAAAAACGGCTCCAGGCAGGAAATTAGAAAAAGCCATAGTTACAACTCTTGTATGCGCAAACGCAACTGAACAAACCGCGCTCTTTCAAATCTTTCAACATTCCGGTGGACTAATAATTTTTTAATAATTGACTGGCACGACAGCCCGCTTACGCGAGACTAAGGCCTAGCTTCCCGCAACCACCCGTGTTGTGCGTGTGAATTTGTACGCGGGTTGAAGGGACCTACAGTTTTATGCCGGTTCCGAACGGCAGGTTGGGAGCTTTTTCATAAGCAATTTTTACTCTCAGAGGTTTGCCATTTCCAGCTGAGAGGACAGCCACCGAAAGAGAAAACGAGTTTTCCCGTTATTTTTTTTTTTTAGGTGTTATTACAGGCAGTATTTGAACCTGCTGCCTTCGACTCGCGGCCCAACGCACTAACCAACTGAGCCACGGCGGCTACCGGTGGACTACCGACATTAAAAAAATGCATGGATGACAGCAGAAATTTTAAAGAATGGTTTCATAAGTGTTTTGATCCACAAAGGAATTTAAAAAAAGAAAGCAGAGACCTAAAATAATTATTATCCATATTTTTGGGAATGAAAAAATTGCCTTAATTTAAGAAATTTCTATAATTATTGCTTTATAATAATTATTCCCAATAAGAAATTGTTTACGTCGCCTACAAGTATTATCATGTAATAAATATTTTTGAGTTGCATAATAACTCGTATAAGTAACAAGTATATTTCTCGTTGTCGATAATTATTATTTTGGGATTTTTGTTTTTACGTTGCTTCATAACTTTTATTTATGACTTTTTTAATTTACGTTACCGATAACTATTATTTAGGGAAATTTTTTTTACGTTACTTCATAACTTTTATTTTTGATTTTTTTCATTTACGTTGCCGATAAGTATTATTTTGAAAACAAAATTTTTTACGTTGAATTACTACATTTTGGATATGGATTAATTTTTAATTGTTTGAAATTGACAAACGCAAATTAACTGCAGAAACCTTATTTCCACCAACAACTAAACAATTAAAAATCAACTCATATTCAAAATGTGGTAAGGCAACGTAAATAAAAAAAATTTCTTTCATAAAAATTATGAGGCAACGTAAAAAAAATTCTTTCAAATAATAGTTATCGGCAACGTAAATGAAAAAAAATCATAAATAAAAGTTATGAAGCAACGTAAAAAAAATTTTCTCAAAGTAATAGTTATCGGTTACGTAAATAAAAAATGTCATAAATAAAAGTTATGATGCAACGTAAACAAAAAAAATCCCAAAATAATAATTATCCAGAATGAAAAAATATTTATTTCTCATAACAGTTATTATGCAACGTAAAAATTAATTGTCGCAAATTTACAAAGTTACATTGCAATTAATTTCTTAAACAACTTATAATAGTTAAGTCCCTGAAAGAAAGGCAAAATTTTTTTATTCATTTTTTCATTTTTTAATAAATTTCTTTATTATCCCCTTCAAAATACTCGAATCCTGCGCCAATAAATGTATGCCAACGTTTGATCCAATTTTCCATAATTTTTTTATATGCCACCAAAAGTATCGCCTTCAGCTCACACAGCGAATTCTTTTTTATGGCCTCTATGGTCTCAAAACGCGTTCCCCGCAATGGCAATTTGAGTTTGGGAAATAGAAAAAGTCACACGGGGCCATGTCTGGACTCTATGGTGCTTGGCTGATGACATTGGTCGAATTTTTGGCCAAAAATTCCCAAATAATCAAGGCTGTTTTTGAATGAAATTTAGTTTTTTTGGCACCAGCCGAGAAGTGACGCGTTTCATGCCCAAAATATCAGTTAAAATGTGTTCGGCTGATCCAAATGAGATGCTCAACAACACATCAATCTCTCTAATCGATTCGATTTTTTCTTCGGTAACAGACGTTGATGGCCGTCTAGGGATCTCATCGTGCTATAGACTCTCTCGGCCGCTTTTGAACCTTTTATACCATTCGTATGCTCGTGTTTTCGACATACACGCTACTTTGAAGGAAAGTCCAATTTCACACAGAACAAGCACTTTTTGCACCTAGTTAGAAATTTCAAAATAAAAAAGAAACGACTTTCAATTTCAAAAAATGTCATTCGGCAGCTCTATTTAGAAACGATTTGAACAGCAAATTTTGATTGGCCGACGGTTTCTTTTGAATGTTTCGCGAGTTTTACTGAATATTATCAATTTACCCTCAAAAAGTGATTTTTGCCCAAAAAACGTAAGTATTGAAGTGCATTTCCTGTACAAATTTGGTGTGAAAACGTGTTTTTTTTCCAAAATAGAAAACACAAATTTCTGTCAGTATGCGTTGTGCAGTGTGCAAATGTGCGCAAAACAACAGGAACTTAATGGCTTTATGGAATGTGTCTAGTCCCCTTCCCAAACAGCAATCGCTGGATCTACTGGCGCACGAATGCAGCGTCGTGCACCAAGCCAACCGCCGAGTTTAAAAATGAATTGAGGGATAACAGCATCTCAAAGTGGCAAACGGATGGGACAACGAAGGTAACGGCAGATGCACCCACCGTCTAATCCCTATCCTTATGGTGTGGCTCAGCATGAAACGAGGCAAGGTTGACGACTTCATCCTTATAGAAGTGATCAGCGGACTCGGCTGCTTCAAAGCCTTTCTCTATCGCTTTGAATACGAGTCGGATCTCCGAACTCTGCAGCCGTAACACCCTCGAAGACGCGGTAGATGTCTTTGCATGGCCCAGCTTTGAGGGTCAGCGAGGTTATGCACAGCGACAAAGCCGAGGTTATGCACAAACTCCGTGCAGATGCAACCTAAGGCGTAAGAGGTAAGCGGATGAACGAAGACTGAACCGGGACAACGGACTAGAACGGCTAACAGTTAGACAAACCAACTTGAACAAAATTCGAGCTTTAAGCTCGATTTTCCTGACGGTCGTACCAGAGAGGGTAAATCGGATCTGACAAAGATGGTTTAAGTGTGGTTTAAGTCCCACACTGACGGGGTTTTGGCTTTTGATGCTTTCCATCTCTACAAAAAAAAAACAGAACCAAAGGAGTCGCAGTTAAAACCCTTGCAAACACAAATGCGCCAACCACCACTAACACAATAACGCGTGTACAGTGGCAGCAGCAACACAAACAACAACAGTTAGAGGAGAGAAGGAGGAGGGAGAAGACGTGAAGGATGAAGCACTGGCCAGTGGTCACTATACCAGCGAAGAGTGCGCGCGCCATCATTGCAATAGTGCAAGAAATTTTTTGAACTTAATAATAAAATATAATAAATATAAACAAAACATAAATATAAAAAAAAACAGTTTCACGAATTTTAATTTTTTGTAGTTTAGTGTGCTGTTCTTCCCACTGTTCCTACAAAAAATTTGACATATTGGCATAATTGCAGTGACGTAATGAGTGTCGCTGTCAAATTATCTGTCTCGGATGCCGTAACCTTATATTCAATAAACCTTGTTCCCAACGTTGAGAAAATAAAAATTTACCGATTGGATAAGCGCGGCAATTCAAAATTCCCTATATATCTTTTTTGATCAAAAGGTATACTCGTAAGTAATGGTGAACAGAAAAACTCAATCTGGATATAGTGAACAATCTATGAACTGGCCTTGCATTAATTAGTTCACTCCACCCAGATTACACTGTACTACTATACTACATACTACATAACTTATGAAGTATTCAGTATCAACATTGTGATTAGGTCCATTTGCAAAATAACGACACTATTTACACTGGGGGCAGTATTCTGTCAACTCTTCATAAGGAGTATAGATAGATAGTAACTCATCTGGGTTAAGGTGTTTGATATTCTCTACTGCAAACCAGTACTGGCCCAGGTATTGCCTCCTACTGCAACATAACGTATCGCAGTGCAGTATGATGTGCTTAGGAGTGTCAGTCTGCAGTGCCCGGTTACAAGCCCGGTAACCTGTCTAAGTTGGTTTTTCCCTAGTCTGAGACAATCTTCACTCCATTTGGAGTTATAAAGATTTTCTATTGCCTAAGACCCGAGGCGTTAGACCAGTGTTCTAAATTTCCGGTTCTTTCCTGCCCAGCCCAATGAAGGGGTCTGGTCCAAAGGGGACCGTTGCTGCCGCAGTTTCAGCAAGACTATCCGTCTCCTCATTTCCGTCTATTCAATGCCTTTATGCATTCCAGCACTAACCCTGAGGTTATCTCATACGAGATTAGTGCTTTGATGGTTGCTTGACTATCTGAACAAATAACTATGTCCTGAAACTGAAATTTGGCAAGTTAGAATTTTGTGTAAAAATTAACAAAAGTTGGACAAACAGGGAAATCGTAAGCTGCTGGATTATTTGCACCAGATAATCTATAATTTATCTCGATCACTTTTTGCGTTTTGACATAAAAAACAGCTGGAAACTTTGCACCGCTCAAAATTTAATGAAATCAGAAATAGGTTACTCAGGATGTATCTGTACAAAATTGAACATTTGTAATTTTTTTTTTTTTTTTTTAAGCAGGAACAAACGCGCAGGGGATGACCCCTATTAATGCGAAGCATTGCGTTGGTTCAGGAAGGATATAAAGGTTAGGAGATAGGGTTACGAGTGAAGTGTTTATGGGCTCTTGCCTTGAACCCATCGAGATCATAAGTGCTGGGGAAAATATCTGCAGGGAGACCATTCCATAATCGCGCTGTACGGGCCAGGAACGAACCTTCTCTGTAGTGCGTAGTGCGCTGGAACATCGTTTCAACGTGGAATGCATGGGCGCCAGTGTTCAAACGGGTTGCCCTGGGGAATACCCGGAGTGATGGCAGCAAGCTGCTCATCTCCACTCAGCAATTACCGAAAAAGTACCGGTAAAATAACACCACACATGCCACGTTTCGACGATGTTCCAAGGAGTCAATAGAGCTGGATTGAACGTTTGCATTTGCAACGATACACTTGAATCTAAATACCCTAAATATTACAAAACACGAGCAAAAATTGTTGAATTTTTACTACATTACAGCAGTACAAGCTATTTTTTGAATAAATATGGGACCAAACTTAATTTAAACGCTTTCAATTTGAAAAGATTAGCAGAATATAATATTTCTGCTAGTCTTTTCAAATTTGTCCGACCCGTTTTTTTTTTTTACTGACACGACAGCCCGATACCGCGACTAAAAGCTGCGACCCATAGAATCCGTTGCGTACGTGAGAGCGAAGTATTCAACTGACAACTAAGTTGAATGTATGAAATTGTATGTGGTGTGACCCATACGCAACGGATACGTTGAAGTAACGTACAAAGTTGAGCAACTTTCAACTTTTGCCGTACGTTGAATACTTTGACAAATAACGAATGATTGTTTTCTGTTTTCTGTCATTTAAGTTCGAAGCAGAAATTTGGTTTGTTAGGAGGAAAAATTAATAGAAGCGGTACAGCAGCATGTCAAACCATCTTTAATCAAATTGAACAGCAAATTAAAATTGTCTTTGCTCATTCGAACAGTCTTTTTAAGTCTTTTTGTTCGGAATCATTGTTGTATATTTCTTCAAAGCTGGAGGCAAAAAATCCGCGTGTGTCGCGATTTTGGTACAACGGCCGTACCCAAAATCCTCGTTTATTTTGTATGATTTTTAGCAGATCATACGCTTCATGCAGCAATAAAACCATTATGACCAACTCAAGGACGTCGTCAATTTCCATTTTTATTAAAATGTTTGCCAAAGCTCAAAAAAATCACACAATTTTCGTTTACTCACAGACACACAGAATATATTTTTTATCCGTTGACAACGTATTCATTGGGTCGAGTCTCTCCGTCATTCCGTCGCTGTCAGTTGAACACTTTGACGCAACGGATTCTATCAAGGCACATTAATAAGGTAGTGGTTTGCGTTTGCGTTTTAGTTGTTTAATACTTTTTTCAAATTTTCAAACGAATAATACGATAATTGTTAATTTCAATACGACACAGTGAATTTTTTAAAATATGAATATAAATTGTATGTTACTTAAACAAATACAATGAATTGTGAGTTCCCCTACTACATTTTTAACAATATTGAAAGAGACCCAATGGGAAGCAAAGGGAGCGTGCTCCCTGAGGAGCACAATGTAAGCATTTGAAAAAAATAAATTTGAGTATGCTGAACAAACAAAGTTAAAAATTTCAAAAAAATCAAAAATTATAATTTAAACTTTGTCAAAAAATTGTATTTTCAATTGTACAATAAGTAAAACGTGCATACGTGCAAAGGAAATTCTGACGCTCATGTATGAAAATAAAAATGATAATGGTAAAAAATAAAGACATACATATATATAAATCGACCACAAATGCTCCCAACACCGTCAAATATGGATGGAGTGCTTACCGAGTGCTTCTAAGGGAGCACAAAGTGAGCGCTTCGCTCCAATGACAAGCAATGTTAAAATACAAGGAAGGGCATAAGGAACGGGGGGAGCGCTCACTGCTGACTAAGGAGCGCTCCCAAAGGGCTCCTCGAGCGCTCGATTTCCCGTTGGGGAGATTCGATCACAATACGAATCAATAGAAAAGTAAACGAACGAAAAATTTAAAATGTTTGGTTATAACCGTTAATGATGTAACTTTTGTGGAACAGAATTTGTGATAGTGAAGAATTTTCAACTATCACTGATCTTTATTTAGTCACAGTTGGAAAAAGTACCACTAAAAAAAATTAGTAGAAGAAAATTGCACTACCACTAAATTAAGATCAGTGATTAGTGGAAAAAAAATTCAGCTATCACTAAATTTATTTAGTGGTAGTGGAAAATGTCCCAGCAGACCTTGTAGTGGTAATGGATTTTAGTGCAAAACTCCCTTTGTCTGGCATAAATAGAAAAAAATCATGACATATTTTCTCAAAGTATTTCTTTCACTCCTTGAATCGCTTTCTGATTCCTTGAAGTGCAGCCTACACTCAAGATCACCTTTTGCGATTACTACGCTGGAACTACTAAAAATGTCACTAGATGTGCTGCTGTCTCACAAGTTTGAATGTATTATGTATTATTCAGCGTTAAATTTTTTGAGTATATGACATAAAAGGCAAATATTTTTTCCAATTGCCCTCGTTTTGTCATACAAAAAAGAGGCCGTCATTCTACCTGGTTCACTGTATAATTTCACTATGCTATTTTTCTACGTTTTTCCAATCACTTCAATCGTGCACTAGCTTGTAAATTTGAGCAGCCATGAATGTGCATATTTATTTAACCTGTTTACCCTGTTCTATTTCACGTCCACAAAGTCGCTCAGTATTGATTGCTGTAACATGTGAAGTTTGATGTTCAAACATCCATGCGAGCGAGTCAGTTATTTAATCACGGAAATATGCAGAATTGCCAAAGACTTCTTAGAGTATCACTAGTCCCAAAGCAGAGTCGTGACATTTGCACAACTGTGCGCTTGGAAGGTAAGCGGAATTTCCGCAAATTTCTAGTGTACAATAAAAGGGGCACGCGTACATTGAAGGAAGCGCAGCGCACGCAAGCAGAGCCACCCGTGCCTATTCACAAAAGAGGTGTTCGCGATACTGGCGTAACCATCAGCGGAAAGTATGTGGAAATTTCGGAAATGATTCCAGAACTGGTGGTTCCCGATTTGACAGACTGCAAGCTGCAGCCTTACGTGTCGTACAAGGCGCCAGATGTGATACAATCGGAATTTACCAGCCTGGACCTCTTCAACGCCGTTTACTCTAAAAAGATTATTGAAGACTTCAAGGCGGGAAATCTCAACGAAGATGGAAGCCCCATAGAGCCTACGCAGCAGGAACAACTTACAGCGGAGGAAGCTTTGATCCGTGCAAGAAAAACCGGGTCGGATATTTTTTAGATAGAATAAGAGTTTTATTTAGAGCTGTTCATTATTCCTGAAAGTACTTTTGTCGGTAGTTATAAAGTTTGCGCACCCATTTTTCGGTCTTAAGATCTGCGTCTCCGATGAACTAAATTTAAATGAGAATGCAAAATATGTTAATAAAGGTTTCTTTCGGTAAATAGGATTAGTTTTTAACTACATTGGGGTGAAAGATTTGGTCTTTGACCTCAGCGTCTGTGGTGGGCTCCAACGGCTTAGGCAGTTTCACCGTCTCGGAGTTCAAGTCAATTATCACTTTGTCAGATATGGCTTTCTTTTCTGGAGCTTCACGATCTCGAGTGCTGAAAAATGCTTGAGGTTTAAAGTTGTCTTCTTCTATGGCTTCCAGCGCTCTTTTAACGTGACTTTCAACCACACTCAGGTCCTTAGCGAACGACGCAGGAAGTGTGGACATTACGGTACGCGTACTGCTCTCCGAGCTACGAGCTCGGGTAGTTCGCCTTTTCGCGGATCTGGACTTGCCAGAAATGCGGCTGTCGGCGGAACAAG
This sequence comes from Melieria crassipennis, assembly GCA_963668005.1. NCBI lineage: Eukaryota > Metazoa > Arthropoda > Insecta > Diptera > Ulidiidae > Melieria > Melieria crassipennis. The sequence goes on along the minus strand of OY764963.1, from coordinate 28,437,295 downwards.
AGGATGAAATTGACGAACTACTGCTGCTTCTACTACGCCGGGCATATTTTTTTGATTTTTTAGATTTCTTCGACTTTTTGGATTTACTACGGGATGGAGACCTAGACTTAGAACGATGTTTACGTGAATAATAGCGATCGCGCGATGATCTGGACTCGCTGTCTCTCATTTTCACAAACAATAATATCCTAAGCAAAACATAAACGAGTTTGAATTGAGTCTGCACCGACAGGGACTAAAATCGCAGAAATGGCTGAAAGCTGAACACAGAACGGCAACTTTTGAATATAGATTTTGTGCGGTAGGGTTGGCCACACTGTTCAGTACAACGCAACCTGCGCCATTTTTTTTTAAAGAAAAGTCTCGGGCAGAAAGAAAAGTAGTTAAAAACGGTAATCTAAAGCTTGTAGTTAGAGTTTTAACCATATTAATTAAAGTGTGTTGGACAGCTCAAGCCGATAATGCGCGTAACCAAAAGCCATATTAGTTTAGAGCTGGAGTGCTGGGTGGAGGAGTTGTCGCCGGCACAATTAGCAGCCTATGAGAGGGTGGCAAATGAGCATAATGCAATAAAAAATGCACTGAAGTCTGCGCTAAGCTCCAATGAGGGTAGGGAACTGTTCAATGGTCAGGTTTTCCAAGCGTATTCATTCAAAGGTAAGGTGCTGCAGGAGTTGAAGGAAGCGACGTTGCCGAAGAAGCCGCCTAAGCCGGCAGAACCGCCAGTACAGCATACGCCGAGCACGCGCGGCATTCGCAAACGCAACTCTAATTTCGTCTACTTGGAATCATCGGACGAAGGAGAAGACGACGTGCCATTGGCAAAACGCATTGCATTAGCTGCTGGGAAAAAGGCCACGGCATCAGGTACGCCACTAGCCAGTGCAGGTGTGAAGGGGTCCTTAATCACGCGTCAGAAAGCAGCCGCAACTCCCAGTGGAAAGGCTTCGCCACAGTTGGGAAAGGGCGGAAAAGTGTCGGGCAAAGCAACACCACCTACAAAAGCAGAGAAGGGTGCCGCTGCGCCACCGCCCAACTTTCGACCCTCGGAAATCAGCTCGGTAGGTGGGTTGGTTATTGGGGCCGACGGCAAAGATGGAAAGGACAGTAAAGAGAACAGTAAGGAGACAAAGTTGCAGGGGAAAACATTTCCCTCGCTCGTGGTTTTGGCTAAGCCGTGGCTGAAAGTCAAGGACATGTCGAGCACGCGCAGCAAGTTGGATTCAAAGGTGAAGCTGGTGCTTATGCTAACTCCGAACAAATTCACAGAGTGGCTGATTCAGGAAGGACTGCTCAAATCCGAGCAGAAATGTGCCAATCATCGAACCAATGAACTGAAACTAGGTAAGAATGCGGATCTTGATATAACTTGTGAGCAAATGTAATATTTCGTCGCCGCAAACGTATAGGTGTCTACTCGGACGCCACGAAGTTTCCCTATACTGGTGGGTATGTCTGGATCAGTGAATGTTGCCCTATGCGGTTTGTTTCGGTATTTCATGGCTCTATCTTCGAGGGCGCTCCTCATCCACCATCTTGTATCCTGAAGTTGATATACCATTGGTCTTGCCAAACGAACATCCAGAACGTGGTTCAGTGGGTGAAGGTGGACAACGTATACATCAAGGGTGTGTACACTTGGCTGCGGGCTGTGTGCACGCTCGCTGTGCACCAAAAATGTAAGAAGCTTGGTGGACCCGACAAATTTGTGGAGGTGCGATTTTTTTAAATTGAGTCTTTGTCCTGTATTGGCCTTTTTCACTTATCACTGTTTTTTTTTTTTTTTCGTTCCTTTAGGTTGGCGTTATTTCATTGGGCACAACATCTCAGGATGGCCAGCAACGCCAGGTTAAGGTTGAGGTGCTGGGCGTGCTTGATTATGCCGAGAAAACAATAAGACTGCGTGCTGTGGAGCCCGTCTCCGACGCAGATCGCAACTATAAGAAGCGCTTTCAGACCATCCTCGAACCACTACAGCGCTGGGTGCACAAAGACAGCATTATCTCGATTGATTTGACTGTGGACAAGATGACACTTTACTCGATGGGCTTCAAAAATATCGTGCAAGCGGCCGCCACCGACAACACTGCCAAGCACACCAACTCCGCGGTAATGGATTACCTGCGACGCATTGTGCCACGTATGTTCCAGAACACTCTCTCGTTGCTGTCGCGTCAAATGATCCAACAGTTTCTGGACGAGCTGGTTTGGCGCGAACAGTTTGGCACTTATGCTCTGCAGGCTTTCAACAACATCACTACCCATATCGCCGAGCAGACACGTATGAACACGAGTGAGACATTGACACAACGCTTGTACCAAGTGAGCATTATATAGCTGGAAGATGTATTGTCTGTGAGACTTAACTTGCTAACCATTTGACAGGTCGCGACGAACCCCTTTAAGGACTGGAGCATTTTACCGGCCAACTACAAAGAGACGCCTGCCAACACCACACCTAAGCGGTTGAAAAAACGTTAGTAATTTATGGTATTTTGCGGAGGTTGTTTTAGCACGTGTTCTATGCATTGTTGATACGGTTGCAAACACGCTATGATTCTCACTAATAATATTCCTTACTCTCTCCCATTGCAGCACTTGTTTAAGACCCACACGCGCGCTGACTGTACACTTAAAGTTTAGTTATATTTATAATTTTACTCGACAGACCTCAGAGTTCATACCTGAGCCACATATTAGAGGCTCCACGGCACTTAAAATGTGTTAAGTTTTCTTTTGTTATTACGTAACGAATTCGAATGTGGTTGTTTTTGATATTCTTTTATTCCTGAAGTAACACTTCTCACTAGCGTTAGACCCAAGCCGCAGTTGGCATACATTTCGGGCATGAATATGCGAACTCAAGTCACATAAAATTCACAGAACTGTTACTTCTCGAAGTTTAACTTTATTCATGTTTATAAAGCGTGTAATTGAAGGGTTTGTTCCAAAGACAGGCTCCTTCCCGTTTTCACCAAGAAGTGTTTATACCAAATGTATTGGTGGTAGAGTGAATGACCGCCGCATTGTGGCCTTTTTGGAAAAAAACCTTCAATTGAATTTAAAATTCTGTTGACGATCGCTTAGTAATAAAATAAGTTATAGTTTATAATAAACAAAAAGCATAATATCTACGCTACTTAATTCCTAGGTTAGTGGAGGTGACGAAGATGGTGAAAATTTTGAATAAATTTCTTGTTTTCTAAAAAATAAGACAATCCTTTCTGTTTTTATTTCATTAAGAATTTCTCAAATTTGTTATTTGCCAACTGTGCACAATGTAAAGCAATGATCACGAATTAAATAATGAAATGTTCTGTATATTATGCTTTTTGATTGATTTTTAAAGAATGGTTAACAGACCCTATTCGTTGAACTAAAACTGAAACTCTCGCTCGACCTTTTTATGTTGTGGCTTCAAACAAGACCAAACAACAACCACATTCGTTGTATTGTACGTCCGAGATCGTAAGCAATGGCTGCTTGTACCTAAAATTATGGTGGCACCACAACTGAGCTCAAATCGAGTAGCAAGGAATTTCTTGCTTCCATCAAATACTTTTTTAATTGGGGTTTCTTTGTCGCACATTCTTGCAAATTGTATTTCCAAATGTATATTTTTCTTATAAAATGGATGGTGGTTTATATACACACTTTGCAAGAACACAACTCCTTGTTCTCAATTGGAACGAAGCTTAGACTTTAAACAAGGGTTCTCTTTGATTGCACTTTTAACGGCATGTAAGGAGTGAACCTTAAAAGACGGACGAACGGATACCGAGACTGATATGTTGGAATTTGAACTCTCTATTCGACTAATGCAAGCACCAAATCCGAATTATTTCTGTAGGGTTAGTGTAAAAGTGTCGGCGAACTTTAATTGTCTTTGTCGTTTTTCCGCACTTACAGCTATTAACGAGGCAGATTACATTCAGTCGGACAAAGTTATTTTGAAAAGCATCAAAAAGGAAAAGGAGGCGCCAGCACCTGTCGCGGTAACGGGCAAGCGTCGCGCAGCTACAGTTGAAGATGACTATCGTCCTGAGCGAAAAGCGTCAACGAGCAAGGCAACAATTGCTATCAAGACTCCTCCAGCAAAGAGTGCAGTAGCCAAGAATACGCCGAGCACGTCAAAGAAAATTCAGCCGGATCCAAAAATCGTTAAGAAGGAAGAGGTCGACCTCAAAGGTCTTGAAGAAATGTACTATGGCGTGCGCGATGGACTGGACGTCAACTTTGAGGATTTCCCATACACAAACGCAGAGAGTGACAAACCCAGTTCGAATGTAAGCGCGACCACTACGGTAGATTGCCCCATATGCGACCTATCCGAGTCCTTTGACTCCAATGAAAAGCTGCAAACTCATTTGGTCTCCCATATCACAATTGACGGTAAAGACCACCAGTTCCAGTGTTTGTTTTGCCTAGATAAACATCCTAGCGAGACGGTGCTGGCCAAGCACAATCAGATTATGCATCCCGCAGAGACGAAGACCGCCTCGTCGGCTTCGTACCACTGCCTCATCTGTCAGCAGCGTTTCAACAATCTTCATCACTTGACATTGCACTTACAGAAGGTGCACAATATGCTCGAGTTGCCGTACGCTTGCCTAGCCTGTGGCTACCGCTCGTCGTCGCATCGTGATGTTGTGCGCCATTTTTACGACGATCACAAGAATCAGAACTTCCTGCAGTGTCCTTTCTGCTTGGACGTGAGTATTCAATGTTTGCTTGTTTGTCCATAACTCTTGTATACTCGAAAGTAAACGTAGATATGCGTGAGTGCCTGGCCGACTGAAGCTTTCACATTATTTTGTGTTTGCACTTCCAGATCTTCCGTTTCGCTTACAAAGGTCGCGTAAGCACTAGCAACATCGAAAACTACTATATGCACTTGCGTCAGCATGTTGGCAAGAAGGACATCCAGTTGCGTTGTACGAAATGCTCTCTAAGCTTCATCGATAAAGGTAAATAGAAACTTGAAGCAAGCAGCATTAGTAGTTGCATTTAGGTTTATTGGTTTTCGACTTGACTTTTTATCTTGCAGGCGCCATGAAGCAGCACATTGCCAACCATCACACTTGTTTGTTAAAGAGTACACAGAAAGTAAAGCCGCTGCTGAGTAACTCGATGCTGATAGCACCACCCAAAGTGAGTTGTCAATGAACTGCAAAATATACAAACCAATAATTTCTTTAATTGGCAGATACGCAGCCACCATCGCGAGCCGTTGCCTTACACCATGCGCGTCAAATTCGGCGACTTCTATGCCTTCATTGACGGTTCCACATGCGCCGAGTGTAATTCTGAAATTATCAATGAGGACCATTTTACGTGAGTGCGCTGCCATTTGCAAATCACCGCCCACTTTGTCACATAGCTGTCAATTCTAATGGTGATTTTTATGAGTTTCAGGGGCCTGTTGAAGTGCAATAAGTGTAACTATAAGTCGTGCTGCGAACGCGCCATGTTTGAGCATGCTTCTGATTGCAATGGCGGCAGTGGTGCCCGCGATGTCATGGAGCTGCCCCTGCCAAATGAGATGCACTGCGTCTGCGGATTTTCCACATCCATAGGCAATAAAATGGCACACCATTTGGCTAACTGCGGCCAGAAGTCTGCCTACAGCACTGTGGAGGCGGCGCAGGAGAACACGGTGAAGCGCAATATGTTGGATATGCTAGGTTTGGTGCGTCGCGATGGCGAGACCGGTGTCGAGGGCGAAGAGCAACAACAACCAGATCAAGCTCCGGCGGTGGCAGAGCTTCAGCAAGAACAGCAAGTTATGACTGGTGAGCAGGCGCCAATACCGTTCGGCGAAATGGAGGCTGCGCCTGTTATGGATGCCGGTGGTCAAGGTGTGCGACAGCAGCAGACGGAACCGCAGTCAATGGCAACGCAACAGTCATACGGCGGGCATATCGTGGACGGCGAGCAACACCCTCAGTATCACTTGGGTTTCGGGCAGCCGGAAGTAGTACCGCAGCATGCACTGAACGCATCGGACATTGACATGCCTCTGATTGGCGAACTAGCCGATCCAAATCCGCCACCAACGCCACAGTTTCTGGGCGAAGTACACACGCCCATGTTCGACGCTGTGGCTGCCGCTGAGCAGCAGCACTACCATCAGTTGATGCAGCAGCACCAGCATCCCCAGCAGCATCAATGAAAACGATCGAAGCAGCGGCTGCGCGATTACACGCTGCCCTGGCAGAGCTATTGAAAAATTCGCAATTGCTTAGAATGGCAATTTCTTTATGCTAATACTTTTCTAATATTTTATAATATGATTGCACAGACAAATATACTTTTATGCTATAAAATTTGTAGTTTTTGCTAGAGTGGCAATCCCACTACGTTAATATTTTCCTAATATTTCATAATTTTACTACGCAGGCAAATATAAGTTTCTTTACCAAGAGACCACATTTTTCACTAAATAAACAATATATGCCGCAGATTATGAAATTCCACCCAAATATTAAAGAACAACTATAACAATACCCAAAGCCAAATATGATGTTCGATTAGCCCAAAAAATGTTTAAATTCCGGCGTACCTCCAAACGTACGCCTCGTAAACGGTGACACACACAAGAAATCTAAATAAATACAATCCCCATACACAATTGGTCTCGAATAATTGCTGATGGTTAACCTAGGAGTGCGGAGATAAAACCATTTTTCAATAATTTAAACATATAACTTTTTTGATTTTCCACCCTGTTAAATGTCTAACAATATGCATATTGTACATTTATATATACATATATATTTACAAGGTATTGAAATATTACAAATACAAATTATAATCGCAAGGAATGAATACAAATACAAATTGAAAGGCATAGCGTTTAGTAGATATATACTTGAAATAATTTAGAAATTAGAATATAAACAAATGCACCAGTCGTGAGTAAATAAAATATGTTTATAAAAGTTTAATTTAATGAGCATGGAAGTATCTATGGTATACACTTGCCAATTGAAAGCGACACAGAATGAGAACATTTAATATTCGTAAAATAAATAAATAAATATGTGAAATTTCTGAATAAAAAGAGTAATTGTAAAAGCAGCAATTGTAATTGCTATGAATTACTTTGATTTGGGACAAGTACAGGTTGAACAGTTTTTTCAAATATTGTATTTTCGAGAAATAAGGCTTTTGAGAGTTAATAAAGCTAACATCTGGTAATTGGGCCCACTTGATAAAATGACATTAAAAATCAAATAAAGTTGTATGCTTCTGATTGCAATGGCGGCAGTGGTGCCCGCGATGTCATGGAGCTGCCCCTGCCAAATGAGATGCACTGCGTCTGCGGATTTTCCACATCCATAGGCAATAAAATGGCACACCATTTGGCTAACTGCGGCCAGAAGTCTGCCTACAGCACTGTGGAGGCGGCGCAGGAGAACACGGTGAAGCGCAATATGTTGGATATGCTAGGTTTGGTGCGTCGCGATGGCGAGACCGGTGTCGAGGGCGAAGAGCAACAACAACCAGATCAAGCTCCGGCGGTGGCAGAGCTTCAGCAAGAACAGCAAGTTATGACTGGTGAGCAGGCGCCAATACCGTTCGGCGAAATGGAGGCTGCGCCTGTTATGGATGCCGGTGGTCAAGGTGTGCGACAGCAGCAGACGGAACCGCAGTCAATGGCAACGCAACAGTCATACGGCGGGCATATCGTGGACGGCGAGCAACACCCTCAGTATCACTTGGGTTTCGGGCAGCCGGAAGTAGTACCGCAGCATGCACTGAACGCATCGGACATTGACATGCCTCTGATTGGCGAACTAGCCGATCCAAATCCGCCACCAACGCCACAGTTTCTGGGCGAAGTACACACGCCCATGTTCGACGCTGTGGCTGCCGCTGAGCAGCAGCACTACCATCAGTTGATGCAGCAGCACCAGCATCCCCAGCAGCATCAATGAAAACGATCGAAGCAGCGGCTGCGCGATTACACGCTGCCCTGGCAGAGCTATTGAAAAATTCGCAATTGCTTAGAATGGCAATTTCTTTATGCTAATACTTTTCTAATATTTTATAATATGATTGCACAGACAAATATACTTTTATGCTATAAAATTTGTAGTTTTTGCTAGAGTGGCAATCCCACTACGTTAATATTTTCCTAATATTTCATAATTTTACTACGCAGGCAAATATAAGTTTCTTTACCAAGAGACCACATTTTTCACTAAATAAACAATATATGCCGCAGATTATGAAATTCCACCCAAATATTAAAGAACAACTATAACAATACCCAAAGCCAAATATGATGTTCGATTAGCCCAAAAAATGTTTAAATTCCGGCGTACCTCCAAACGTACGCCTCGTAAACGGTGACACACACAAGAAATCTAAATAAATACAATCCCCATACACAATTGGTCTCGAATAATTGCTGATGGTTAACCTAGGAGTGCGGAGATAAAACCATTTTTCAATAATTTAAACATATAACTTTTTTGATTTTCCACCCTGTTAAATGTCTAACAATATGCATATTGTACATTTATATATACATATATATTTACAAGGTATTGAAATATTACAAATACAAATTATAATCGCAAGGAATGAATACAAATACAAATTGAAAGGCATAGCGTTTAGTAGATATATACTTGAAATAATTTAGAAATTAGAATATAAACAAATGCACCAGTCGTGAGTAAATAAAATATGTTTATAAAAGTTTAATTTAATGAGCATGGAAGTATCTATGGTATACACTTGCCAATTGAAAGCGACACAGAATGAGAACATTTAATATTCGTAAAATAAATAAATAAATATGTGAAATTTCTGAATAAAAAGAGTAATTGTAAAAGCAGCAATTGTAATTGCTATGAATTACTTTGATTTGGGACAAGTACAGGTTGAACAGTTTTTTCAAATATTGTATTTTCGAGAAATAAGGCTTTTGAGAGTTAATAAAGCTAACATCTGGTAATTGGGCCCACTTGATAAAATGACATTAAAAATCAAATAAAGTTGTAGATTTTATAAAGCTGAAATTTTTGTTTAGAACGTGGCCGTGTTATAAGGGTATGTGTTAAGCGAGGTCTACCTGTGCCGTAAAATTTCGAATACACAGCGTAAATATATCAATTTCCATGCATTCTAAACGGATTACGATGTAATGCATTGCAGCAGGAATGCAAGCATTAGAACAACAGCCTAGTTTCATTGTCGTTTAATATTTAAACGATAATGATTTAATTTGATTTTATGTAATTTTTAATTATTTTAACTGTTTTATAATGCATGATAGCAAAATATTGTTGGCCCACGTACAAGATATTTGTTAATACGGCTGCGCATTTTTTTAAGAAAAGAAGTGTATTGGAAACGCCTAGTGCTCATATTTTCGCTTTGCATGATTAAAAACTTTAGGACAATTAACTGCTTGAAACAACAAATTAAAATAAAATATTGAGATTGGTCAACGAAAATTAAAATTGTCGGTCCCATTTAGTTTGGCTAAAGTTGCAATGCAAACTTGAGTAGTTGCGAAGTTTGGAATTACATTTTGGAACCCTTAAAACGGCGAAGTCTATTTGCCGCGTTCACTGCTGTTGGCTTTGCTGGCGCATTTTGGACTTCCGCATTGCCGAAAGTACCAACGCAGTGTCCAGTTCTTTTTGGGTGCCCCGTTCGCTGTCTAGCGAAATCTCTGCTGCTCGCTCGTGAAAGCGCGATAGTACACGTGGACGATAATCTGGAAAAGCAAGAGGTTGACTGTTTTAATTCGAATAAGGGAAAAGTCTACAAATAGAAATACTATATGGTGACGGTTAATGCAGCCGTTAAATATCCTAAATCTACTTTCCTCACCTACACTGCCGGCAAGCGGGTTACCAGTCAAACGTAACGTCTCTAAAATAGGCAGGCCTGCTATGTGGTCCACCTCTTCCAATTCGTCAATCATGTTGCAACTCAGATCCAAGTTCACCAATGACAATAACTTCCGGAGCCCGGAAAGTTTTTTCAGTTTATTCTGCGCCAAATTTAAAGTCACCAAATTACCCAGTTCCAGATGCCAGTCGGCGCAGTCCGCTATAAGGTTCACAGATAGCGACAACACTTGCAGATGCGATAGTTCGGCGAGATTTTGGATGGCGCGAATTCGATTCTGATCAAGTATTAGCGTGGCAAGTTGCGGAGCGGTTCGCACGCTCAAATCGATTTGAGTTAGCAAATTTCCTGTCAAGTCCAGCTTGACGAGATCGTGCCACATCGGACGCGCTGGGGGTAATTTTGAATTTTCGCCGCTTTTGCTGGAACTGGCAGTAGATTGCGTTGGGCCATTTCTGACGTACGACACATCCGACACCATGTCCCTGTGCAGATTATCACACAAGAGCACCTGGTTTATGTGCGTGATGGTAGTGCTGTGAACACAAATTGTCGTTAACGTGGGCTTTAGCAAGCCAATGTCAATAATGTTCTCTGTGGATAACCCATGGAACTTGAGTGTCTTGACGTTCCGGAATGCATTCAGTGTGAATCTCAAATACTTAGGAATGATATTGCTGCGTCCGATAGGCACATCCACCGTATTGTAATCATTGCAGAATGAAGAGTTGTCCTGTAAGTATAGTGGAAATGCAATGCGTTCGCAAAAACATCAATTTGAACTCACTTTCACTGGTGTCACAATGAGCCCTTGGAGCTGGGTGCAAAAATCCAAAACGTGCGAGAAGTCGAACTTGCCGCGTTGCTCAATATTCTCAGGCGGACAAGGAAGACATAAACGCTCACTAATGGCGTAAACCTGAAATATGGCAAAAGCAATCAATATGTCTGCAACAACACTCCCACTGACGGGTTAAGACCTCCAAGGCCGAAAAGTTAAATTCCTTTTTTGAACTCAGAAGAGTAGTGTTATTTTCATTGAAAAGCTTCGCCAAGTCCTGCAGCAGGTAAATGATGTCATATTTATTAAAATCAAGAAATTCGGCTAGGACTCGTGGCAGTTGAATGCGGAAGAACACAAGCAGCTCTTGCAGGTACTTCTCCAGTTGCTGACGCCTCGTCTCAAGGAATGTGGGGCTCTTGTTACCTACCAGCTGTAAAATGATCGTTAGGTGGTGTAACACGATATAGTTTTGTATATAAAACAGTGAAAAACCTTTTTTGGCGGCAAAAGTTTTTTTGAAACTGCGATCTCTTCCACCAGCTTCTCGTGTAACTGTGCAAAGTCTCTGTAGCGTCGCTCCACCAGCCATTCATTATGATGCACACGCACTTTTATGTCGTAATATGTGACACCCGCGGAGGATTCTATGTATCTGGGAATGGTAACTTCCGTATCATTATTATGACGGAAGTAGCAGGACATTATCGTAAGGACAAAGCGGGCCACGCCCTCTGCAGTTAATATTGTGTGCTTCGATTTCGCAAAAATTAAGAAATTAGGTAACCCGCCCGCTTCCGCGACACGTTTTTCAATTAGTCACTAAATAATCATTTACGTGGCAAACAGTTTTATATGTCTCTTTTCATTTTCAAGACTTTTTTCATTTTCAGACTTTGGTCCCCTGAATTAACTATTATTCTTTCTAAGCACTTCTGCTCCCAAAATTAGATATGAATTCCTTATTTTCACCTAACATTATTATTTAGTTTTCATATGACGCCAACAGCTGTTTCGGAGGGACCCTGAGATTTACCAGTGACCGTCAAACTTTGTGCTTAGGTGAACAGCAATTTGCATTGTATCGGACGGGAATGGATGCAATTATGATTTAATAAGGCAAGTTATAGTACCCGTGCAGAAAACAAAACAAGTTGTGTTTGTTGGTGTTTTTTAAAAAATTCGATACAGTTTTATTAATTTTTTTTATATATCCATTTTGTTTTGTTAATATTTTTCTGTCGGTCTAGGGAAGCAGCATTTGCATTTGTATCTTGTGTGCATATTCACTTATGCGAGTGAATAGGTCTAGCCAGACTTATTGACCACTTCAAGACCAAATTTTTTTTATATACAAATTGTATGTAGGAACTTAAAATCTCATGATATCTCCTACAAAATACAATTTTTAATTTAGTTTTAGAATTACATCGAATTTTGCATTTAATATACGCTACCGTGTGAATAAATCTAATCCGTAGTATAATATGAATTTTCTTACTAATGTTACTAATGAAAAATATGTATATGCAGTAGAATGTGTTTCCATCTTCTGGTTTCCATCTCTTGGTTGTGCTTTAATAATAAAATAGCGTTTAGCTACACCAATATAATTTGTTACGCATTGTAGGTGTCGAATCAGTGTATGATATATTTTTGCAGCGCATGTAGCTGTGGGTCTGGTTGCATCGCCACAGTAATTGCCAAAATGTAAAACAGCTGCCAAATGTCATAGACATTTGTTTACGATTCCTGGGTTCTTAGTTGGCATTTTCCGGCTTTTCTGCTGTCGGTTTGCGACGGCGTATACATTTTGTGGTTTAGAAAATGCGATCGCCAAGACAGCGAAACAAACTTTCGTCCTCTTCGTAATTTGCAGCATTGCAAGGCGTGGCTAAGATGGCATTTCTGGAAGACTGCATAATTGTGTTTGTATCACAGGTAAGCGCAAGGGTAGGATCGCACTGCAGGTGTAGTATCCGGAACATTTAAACTTTTTGTGTTGCAGGTTTTGTTCTTCGCCGGTGGCTGGCTGTTCTTCGTGAAGCAGCTGTTTAAGAACTATGAAATTCGTCATATTTCAGTACAGTTAATATTCTCGCTGACGTTCGCGCTTTCTATTACCATGTTTGAGCTAATTATCTTCGAGATCCTGGGGGTGCTCGAGTCACCCTCACGATACTTTCATTGGCGGCTTGGATTAACGTTGCTGCTGCTGATGGTTATCGCGGTCATTCCTCTATACATTTCGTACTCCGTCATTCATAGCATTTCGTTTGGTGAGTCTGTCGTCTAGGTGGTGCGGTCGGATGGTGTGTTCGCACAGTTTATAAAAGTTATCTCTTTTATATTAAAAAGTTTCTGATAAGTGGGTGCGGATCATGACCGTGTTGTGCTGGTTTGTGTTCCTCTATGGCTTGTGGAAAATTGGCGATCCGTTTCCACTGCTGAGCGTCTCACATGGCATCTTCACTATTGAGCAAGGAGTCTCGCGCATCGGTGTTATCGGGGTCACTGTGATGGCTGTGCTCTCCGGATTTGGTGCTGTGAACTGTCCCTACCAAAGCATGACATATTTCATTAAGTTAGTTCGTTGCTTTGCAGTCGGAGTCACGAAGTTACATATATGACTTGGCCCCTTGATTTCAGACCAGTTTCACAGAGCGACATCTTAAACTTAGAAAGGCGCCTAATGCTGACTGTAGACATGGTGACGTCAAAGAAGAAGCGAATAGCTTTGGAAATGCATCGGAGAAACAAGAGCAACAACACAAGACCGCGACTGTGGAATATTCTGAGCTCAGCAGTGAATCGCATTGATTCCGGTAGCGAAAGTAAGTGCGGAATATTGTTTTATTTTTGAAAAACCATTGTATTTAATACACGATTGCAGACATAGGTCAGCTTCGCCTGGAGATTTTCGGGCTTGAAGAGTTGTTGCGACAGCTGTTTTTGGAGATTAACTCACTGAAGAACATGCAAGAGCGCCAGAAGTGGTCACAGACACTCCAGGGAAAGTATTTTAATGTCCTGGGCCACTTTTTCAGTATTTATTGCTTGTGGAAAATTTTCATAGTGAGTTGCATGCAGGGATCATACATCTTGAGCTGTTGCTTTTATTATGGTGCTGTTTCTTTTAAGTGCACGGTGAATATAATTTTTGATCGTGTTGGGCGGAAGGATCCGGTCACCCGCGGTCTGGAAATTGCTGTGCACTGGTGTGGTTTCGATATCGATTTGGCCTTTTGGAACCAACACATATCCTTCTTACTTGTCGGTTGCATTGTAGTAACGTCCATTCGAGGCCTTCTCCTAACATTGACGAAGGTGAGTACTTTAAGTAATTGGTTGACTTCTACTGCGCTCACACTATGATCGTCTTCATTTTAGTTTTTCTATAGAATATCATCGAGTAAATCGTCCAACATTATAGTGTTGATTCTAGCACAAATAATGGGAATGTATTTCTGCTCGTCGGTGCTGCTGATGCGGATGAACATGCCCGCTGAGTATCGTGTGATAATTACCGAGGTTCTAGGGAGCCTCCACTTCAACTTCTATCATCGGTGGTTCGATGTCATCTTCTTAGTGAGTGCTCTAAGTACAATTTTGGTGTTGTATCTGTCGCAGAAACCGTGGAACCAGCAGGACTCCACTATAGATTAGACGTTGTACCAGAGTATAAACTATTATATTTCGCAACTAGTTTGTAAAGTATGTACAGATAAGTTATGTGGTACGAATACATTTATGTTAATGCCGAATTTGTGTGGTTAGAAAATGTGAGCATTTAGTACACGGCACCTGTGAATATATGTGGAACGAGCCAATTTGTGTGGGATGACACTTTTCTATACTTCAGAATATACTTTCTATATTTTAGAGTACATATACAGAATATACTTCTGTGACTGATTAAAACAAAGATTAAAAACTTGTTTATGGAGGTCATGTTCAACATGTTATAACGTAATGCAGTAAGAATTTAATTTACTACAAATTACAGAATAATTCGAAAATTCAGCTTAAATAGGTCATTGACGAAAATTTGGTTATAATTTGTTTACTTTTAAAAATAAAGTAAGTTTCGCATTGATAGTTACTTGCAGCCGTTTTAAAATTAAATCGTATTTCCAAGATAGCAGTAAACTGTGAACTTTATTGTACCAAGAAATATCATAACTTGGCAGCATTGTTCAGAGTGCAACCATGTTGAAATCCAGCGCAGCCACATTTGCATAGCTTGTTGGCTCAGAAAGTCAGTTGGGGTTTCAATTTGAGAAAATTTGTTTTTTTGCGGGAATTGCTTCGACGTTTATCATCATTTATTTGCTCATTTTATTATAATCTAAACTTTTTACAAGCTGTGTGATATAACGAGTTTGCATAGTATTGGTTGGCATGAGCGATCTGTACTCGGCAAGTCGAGGCGCAAGTACTTTGTCGGGACTTTTAGAAGATTGTGGCACCTCAATGGAGCATGCAATCGAAACAAGTAAATTTGGCGGCAGATGCGCTGAAGTCAGGTACAAAAAGAATAAACTGTAAGGGTGACATTTTTATTATGATTGCTGGCAATGCCCAATGCAGATATAAAACTTTGTGAACGGCTTGCTGCAGTTGAGGCTGTTCTACGATCATTATATTATTTTTTATGGATTGTTTCCATAGACAAACCACTGCTGGCGGCAGATGTTCTGACGCATCCTCTGTGCGGGAAATCAGTCTAATTGAGAATATGACGTGCTTCCTACAAGCGAATGGTGGCGCAGAGCTAGACAGCAAGGTGTTGCGTACGATTGCTGAGGCGTTGTCTAAACGATTGAACGAGTGAGTGTTATTCCTTACAAACCTAGTGTTACATTTTCAAGTATACAGCCATTTCAAGCACAGTCGTACCTTAATTATCTGGGATTGGATTAACCGGGAACATGAAATATTCGGAAGCGCTAAAGAAAAGTTTATACTTTTATAACTCACATAAGCAAAGTAATTCAATAGTTCTAAATCCTAAAACACTACTAAATTTATCTTAAACGAGAAAGTCAGATGTAGGGCATGCTTCGAGCCCATTTTATCAAGGATGTCGGTTACGAGTTTTGATGCTCTAACTCGTTTTTGGAATTTATTTCGCAGTACTATTTTCTAAAGTTTCTTTGTAAAATAAATGCCCTATAAATTACATGACCCGATGAATATTTAACCCATTGACACAAATTATAAGCAAGTGCATTCATGCAAAACCATATCAGAATGCAGCGGGTTTCACGTTGCGCTTGAGTGGTATCGATTCGCTTTTTGATAAGATCTACATTTAATTAAATTCCATATTCGCAAGTTATGGAAACAAATGTTTGCAAACAAATTTAAAGGTAATGATTTTTTTGAGTAGGTGATTGGTCCAAAACAAATTTTTTTTTCCAAAACAAGACAATTTCTTATCAAGGGATTTTAAAGTCTTATCTTTATAAAGCAATATAACGGAGAAGACTACGAATAATTGCTTAGCTTTATTTAAATATTAATAAAATATTAAGTGCTTATAAAATGCTCATATAAATACGTGAATATTGTGTTGGTACTAAGAGGACAGGAGAGTTCTAATTGACCACAATTAGTACTTAAATATGTACTTTATACTATTAGAAGAATGGAAGCTTAAGGGGGGTTTCTACCTTGTGCGTTTAAAAAAATCCAATTTTTTTTTCATGCATTTTTGGATTAATACATGATTGTAGAATACGCTCCCAAAATTTGAAGTTGAAATCTTTCGAATTACGGAAGCAATTTATAGAAACAGGTAGCGGTGTCGAGCGCGCCGACCTGCTGAAGCAAAACTTTGAACGCGTTTTTCTCAAAACTACATTTTTTGACCTGGCGGAAGTGATTTAGGCCACACGAGTTGAGCAATAGCTACGAAATTTTAAACAGTCATTTATCAAGGTCTTAGCTATGGCACGAACTAGGATCTTCAAGAAATAATAATTTTTTCTCATTAAAAATAGAAATTTGTATTGAAAAAAGTAGGTAAAAATTGAATTTTTTAGTCAAAATCGCATATTTCCTTCATTTTTCATTTTTTTTTTTAAATCCTAGTTCCTGCCATAGACAAAAGGATACAGAATAAGAAACAATTTCATTTTTGTGTTTCAAGTCATCTCAAACAGCGGCAGGACTTCCGTGAGTCAAAAAGTCCTTCCGCCATTGCTCGATGGCCCCCTCCCCCCCTTTGCATATTTTATCTTGAAACTTTTTTTGCTTGTACAATAAACATATACCTACATCTGAAAACATTTTCCAGTGTTTATCTTTAAAACCTTCCCATCAACAATTTTTCAAAAAAACATGTTTTCTCGGCCGCACAAGGTAGAAACCTGCCTTAAGGCTCTTAATTTGCCAGAATTTAAAGTTGTAATCTTAAAACAACTTTTTTCACTTTTCGCAGAGATGAGAGCCGACGGCTCCTTTAAAATACAGCAATCTTTAGATCAATAAAGTTTCTAACATTAAATTGGTGTAGAACTAACCAGCTAAGGGAAAACCTGGCAATATGAGATCTTAAAATCTCGCCAACATTTAAAAAAAAAAAAAAAAAAATGGTGTAGATGGTTGGCTGGTGTAGTTAGTAGTGAATAGCTAAGTCCACCACTAGGTAGGCTTAACTTTTCTTTCTCCGAAGAATTTCTTCAGGTAACGTTGTGGTTACCTGCTGTTATTAGAAAACAATCGTTAACAAGTTTCCTTTTCCTCACATTCATATGCCAAGTGGTTTTAGTGAAGCTATGAACTTTACCTATTGGCGGGTAACCCAAACGGGGTGTATGAGAGAAGCGAGAGCACCATCACACAATTCACCCCATTCCGTGCTGGGAGAGCATTTGCTCGAGCTACATTCTGCTGCTGTTGGAAAACCAAAACATCTGCTCGCTTCTTCGCGTTTTTCGCCGAGCTATTTTCAACGCCCGTACGGGCTCGTGCAAACGAAGAAGGAGGCCATAAGCAGCGTCACCGCAGTCGCACTCAGAGCGAATTCAGTTGTGTTCTTTCTTCCGATTCAGTTAGACGTTTCGCTTGAGTTTGCTGCATCCGTACGCAAATATTCTCTCTACGCCATTTTTCTTGTGTTGTTAGCTAGCAGTACAGTATTTTGAATTAGTTACGTTTTTTAATCCTTTTCGTGCTCAGAGTAAATAAGACATAAATTGTATCAGCATGTGAAAAACGAAATAAGTTTTTGAAAACGTCGCACAACAAAGAACGGTATTGAAAACCTGAGCATCCAAAGTGACGCGCAGTGACGGTTGGCTCCGGCGTGCAACGTACATATTTGTAGGCGACCCCTTGCCAGTGGATGCTGTGGATGCTAATTTTAGATTACTATCTTCACGGCTGCCCTCTGAATTCTTAAGATTTCGGTTGTCAAATTGCAAAATTTCACTTCAGCTTTTGTGTTAGTGAATTGTGTAAAAGGCAAATGTGTAATTCCTTATCGCCACCACTCTCTTCGCCGCGACCCTCTTGTTGATTCTACTGCTACTAGTCACAGTTCGTTTCAATTGAATTTGATTAACGCATCGGGGGAATGAGCACTGAACAGACCAGATGATACACTGCACAGTCAGCGGTCAAAGAAAGAAGAAAGAAAAATGAAATAAATATAAACAATAACAATTCCAAGCAGACAGTAGCATTTTGGAGCACGTAGCCCATCATTAGAGGAAATATCACATATTTAAGAGGTTTCAAAGTAAGTTTCATTTTAAAGTTTATCTCGAAATGCGCTTGCGAATATTTGACTAAAACCTTCTAAATAAAGTCATACATATTTCTGTGGCCGTATAGTGAGATGTATACGTAGACGAAGCCAATTGTCAACAATGCGTCATTTAAGATAGCAGGAGAGAAGAAGAGGAGGAATGGATAGAGCGGCAATAACATCCTTGCCTCTAAATATTGTATCTGCATAGTTTTATCAGTTTCGTAGTTTTCTGTGTGCTTACTTGTTTTGTATTGTGCTTTCCAAGGAAGTTAGGCTCAATGGACGGATGTTTGTATATTATTGTCTTAGTTTGTATCTTTATTGTTCGATTATTTTGACATAAACACGTAAATTTCTTTTCGAAACGTAAAAATGGTCTGGTAGGCGTGTAAGCGTGCTTTTTTTACCACTCAAAATCAAGGTACGCATTTTCAGCTCAGCATGAGCAAATTTTGTGAACATTGAGAAGCGTGCACATTTTTATGTGCGCAAAATTTTTAACGAATCTCAGCAGGTTGCATCCCTTTAGATTCGGAATGTGCTCCAAAGAATGGAACTATGCGAGTTTAAGGCAGCTAACTTAACATTTGTATTTTATTTTTTATTTGTTTACATTAAACCTATTGGCATGCAAGATCTCTCTTTTTAATGCCATCTACCAGCAACATATTTACAATAATCATATTGGATTAGAACAAAAAAAGGAAAACGAATAAAACAAAAACAGGACAATAATATAATGAAGAAAAGAGTAACAAACATACAGTTGCGGTCAAAATAATAGTAGTACGTATACAACGAAAAGAAAATTAAGAAAAAATAATCTGCTTTTCTTTACAAATATTTTCTTTGTATTTTTTTTAACAAGTTATATGTGATAACAATGCAATCATAAAAGAAAATTTAAGAATTCAATTAAGTTTGATTTGATTTAAATTAAATGCGCCAAAAGCTCCAAACTATGGACGGTCAAAAAATAGTAGTTCGCTTTACTTTCATAAAAATGAAGCAAAAATTGTGTTACATTTTAAAAGATTTAGTGGTTAAACAGTAACAGCGTAATTTTTCTTCAAATTAATATTTAGTTGCGTAATTGTTGTTCGCTATTACTGCAGCACAGAGCCGATGCATTGAATTAACCAAATTTTCATATGCATATGCATTTTCATGCATATATTTATTGAGCATGTTTTACGTTTTATGGAGGTGGCGCTATTTATTTGATCAAGAAAACGATGGATCGATGTGTATGTGTACGAATCTTGCAGGAAATTGTGCTACCGTATGTCCGTGAAAAAACGGCACTGTTTTGGGTCTTTCAACAGGATTATAACCTAAAGCATACAAGCAAGTTCGCACGAAAGGGGCTTCGCAAGAGCAGTATAAGGGTTATGGAATGGCTCGCACAATCACCAGACTTCAATACAATTAAAAATTTGTTGTTCGACGTGAAGAGAGCAGTTGCTCACTATAATCTAACTAATAATAATCAACTTTGAGAAGCAGGAATATATAATACCTAGAGAAAGATATGAAAATTTGGTTAATTCAATGCATCGGCTCTGTGCTGCAGTAATAGCGAACAACAGTTACGCAACTGAATATTAATTTGAAGAAAAATTACGCTGTTACTGTTTAACCACAAAATCTTTTAAAATGTAACACAATTTTTGCTTCATTTTTATGAAAGTAAAGCGAACTACTATTTTTTTGACCGTCCATAGTTTGGAGCTTTTGGCGCATTTAATTTAAATCAAATCAAACTGAGTTTAATTCTTAAATTTTCTTTTATGATTGCATTGTTATCACATATAACTTGTTAAAAAAAATACAAAGAAAATATTTGTAAAGAAAAGCAGATTATTTTTTCTTAATTTTCTTTTCGTTGTATGCGTACTACTATTATTTTGACCGCAGCTGTATAAGATACAGGGCAAAAGATAAGTAGGGAATTAAAGAGTAGAGGCAGCGAAATCCACGTCTTGGTGGCACTAACAAAAAAGTGTCTACCTGAATTAGGAAAATTGTGCCCAGGGATAACAAGGTTTAAGTTCCTGCTTGATCTGAAGAGCTTAAGCTTTTCAAATAAATATTTAGGCGTTTTTGTGTGTGTCAGATTGTGTAAAATTATACAACTCGAACTTTTTGAGGACATACACATAATGAGCCGCATGGTTGAATGCAACTTATAATTTGTGCTTCGTTTTAAAGTCCAGCGTATTATAAACGACCTCAGAATAGGACATAATCTGAACTCTAAAGAGTTAGGCAATAGCACAGCAGGTGCTCCTGGTTGCATCTCGTGCAAGCCCTGCTCTGTACTAAGACTAGATTGGCAGTGTTCCCTGATTAGCCCTATTTACAAATTGCAGTCCTACAGTTTCTAAAGAGTCTCCACTATCAACTTTATGATTTTGGTAAAACAAAGGACCATCATTTGGTCTATGTGCGATCCTTAGGGGTCGGACAACTTAACATAACCTAATATTTCACTCCCCTACTTTAGGAGATGTAGAACGGGTTTAGCTTAAAAAGAGTAATTTTTGAATAAGGAATCTATATACATATAATTGTGCGTCCTGACTGATTCATCATTGCTCACCCCAAACAGATTAAGCAACAAACAATTTGAACTGCAGCTCTTAGCTCTTTAGAAAACGAATCTCCGCTTGGGTGGGATTTTTAGAAATTCGGGGTCGGTATGAAGAAACGTTATTTAACACTAGAAAGACCATTGCGGTTATTTTGACGGTGTGTAATTTTAAATATCTGTATATTCTTTAGTATTTCAATCAACTTTTGTTTTGATATATTTTTTTTTTATTGGCTTCTACAATAAGTTCTACAATTAGGGTTCTACAATTACAATTAGCCAAAATCGATGTGTACTTTTCGAGATATCAGCGGATATGATATGCAGTCTTTGAAGGTATGGAAAACTTGCGGTCTTTCTAGTGTTAATGGGCCTATTGATTTAAAACTTGGTGAAAGTACTTCAAATTCAAAATTAATCTATTCGTATTTGTAATTTTTTCGAAAATTAAAGTTTACTAAGGTTCGATAAGACTATAAAAAAACATGACCTGATAGGCCTAATAATTAGACCTAATAATTAGTGGGAACACTTACACCTGATAGTTAACTATAAACTTCTCTATTGTACTCGGAAACACTTCCTATTTTGGCATGGCATGACACTTGAATTAATATATGTTTAATTAAATAAATTTATAAATTTTTTTATAATTAGTCCATTGTTTCATAAGAAAAGATTTATTTAAATTTATTTATGTGTTTTAAAATAAAAATGTTTGCTCTCTTGTCCTGACAAGACGGCAGCATCAAAAATGGTTCTTTTTTTATATGTGGTGATGGCTGCAGTAGAGATTTGAGTCCACTACTCATTATTCGAACCAAGACGACGTTTCACTGCTTCTTTTAAGTTTTTACTCATTTTAATACAGATGTCCTACCAGGAGATATACTTACCCAAGATTTATTTAATTATTTAGTAGTAGTCTTTGAACAATTCTTACAGACTTATTAACAAAATGGAATTTAAGCTTAAACTTAAACGGGAAAGAGAGAATAAACAAAGGAAATGAAGAATGGTTTAGGTACAGACAGATCAAACATTGAAGAGGTCGACAGCACGTTTAACTCGGCTAAGGCTCGAGGAATAGGAGCGTTACTACTATAACGCGTTCTAGAGAAGTCGTCAGAAAAAGGGGAAACATGTCTGAGGGAGCGAGATGGCACATTAAAAGCTATTTTGGACAAGAGAGAGGGGCAGTCAATATTTCCATTGACTATATCAAAAATGAAAGCCATGGAAATGTCAGCCCTCCTGGTTTCAAGTGATTTTAAACCAAGCAGAAGACATGTAGACCTGTAAGGAGGCTGGGGCTCAGAAAAACGAATGGAGCGAAGGGCAAACTTAAGGAATCTTTTTTGGATACGCTCTAAACGATTAGAATGCGACGCATGATAAGGTCATGGAGACCTGTCTAATGGGCTTAAGGGGGGAAGCCACTGTGACGGGTAAAAAAATTAGTGATTTTAAACATTTTTTTTGACGGAGTAAATATAGGAATTTTTGGATCGGGTTTTTTTTATTTTATTAAGCAGACATCTAATAATATTTCCACAAATTTTTATTAAAAAATATTAAATAGTTTAAACAATAGAGATGATCCCGTAGCGCTTGAAAACAAATTCCCCCTCCATGGCGGCATCGATTTCTCAAAAACCCGTACTCAGAAAAAAAAAAAAAAATTTTATTGTAATCTGTATGAATATAGCTATCTTTGTACGTAGCCGTTTTTTTTATTTTGATTTTTCACAAAATGGCGACCGATTGAAAATATTTCCATGTTTTCGACCTTGTTTTTTTGGTTTTGAGACAGTTTAAAAAATAGTAAAAAACAAAATTTTCCAAATCGGCTACGCTTAACCTTAACCACTACTAAGACGAACAAAACAAAAAAAAAAATTAGAAATCGGTTCATAATTGTTCGAGTTATTGATGCCGCCAGTTCAAAAAAAGTCGTTTCGAGAAAAACGCGTTTAAAGTTTTGAGTCCATTTCTCTCGTAATAAGATACATGATTTATAAGATACATGATTTATCTTTTAAAATTTTCATACGTGTGTTAAACTATCGAGTCTTTGAAATTTTGACTTGAAATTTTGTACACATATTTTTGAATATATAAGCTTTGATTTAAAACAAAAAAAATAAAAATTTTTTTTTTTACCCGTCACAGTGGCTTTCCCCCTTAAGTGCAGAATAGCGTACCCTCGTGAAAAAAATTAATAAGTATGCTTATACAAAGAAGTTTGGCTCCTGAGTCTAACAAACTAAAAATTTTGCTGGGGAAACGCCTACCAAAGGCGTGGCCCGGGGTCAAAGTTCAAAACTTTTATCAAAATAACTCATTCAATTTTCAATTGATTTATATGATATGGGTATCAAACGAAAGGTATTTTTCGTACCTTTATTTTGGTGTACCACATTATATACTTTATATGTACGAGTAATAAATTATAAGCAAAAAATTATTTTTTTTTTATAAAATTTACAAAACCCGATTTTTTTCTCGAAAAAAACCTAAATAAAGATATAATGAATTTGTTACCATATATTCTGTGCGGAATTCCCTTTACAATGAAATATAGAACATTTGAACTTTTTTGTTTTTATATTTAAATTTATATTGAGTTAAAAGAATGTGCCTGCAAGGGGATTCTACGGTTTCCGTGGCGCCGCCATTTGATGATGTTTTTAGATAGATTGACCGAAAATAAATCGAAAATGTAGAATAATAATTTTTCGATATCTTGCTTCGTTTTCGAGATATCGAGGTTCAAAGTTTTTATATTTCCATATTGTGCACATCTGACTGTTGCCTGATGTGGTGGTGACTCCCATGAGGGTTATTTTTTTAGCGCCCGGCCGAAGGCCGGCCACCTGGGAAAAACTTATTGCCAAAAAAACTATGGATTTGAACACAAAATACTGTTGCACACCTGACTGTTGCCTGATGTGGTGGTGACTCCCATGAGGATTATTTTTCAAGCGCCCGGCCGAAGGCCGGCCACCTGGGAAAAACTTATGGCCAAAAAAACTATGTCTTGGAACTATGGATTTGAACAAAAAATACTGTGCACATCTGACTGTTGCCTCCCATGAGGGTTATTTTTCAAGCGCCCCGGCCGAAGGCCGGCCACACAAAAGGTACTTGAATGCAGAAATTCTTTGCTTAGGCGCGATATTTAATTAAAACACGCATTGAAAAAAAATAAAACTGTATGTTTTTATATTTCATTGAAAAGAGAATTCTACACGCTATAATATAGTGTACATTTTTTTTATCTTCATGACAAGGTTTTTCGAGAAAAAAATCGGGTTTTGCAAATTTAATAAAAAAAAAATTATTTTTTGCTTATAATTTTTTACTCATACATATAAAGTATATAATGTGGTGCATCAAAATAAAGAAATTAAAAAGACCTTTCGTTTGATACCCATATCATATAAATCGATTGAAAATTGAATGAGTTATTTTGATAAAAGTTTTGAACTTTGACCCCGTGCCACGCCTTTGGTAGGCGTTTCCCCAGCAAAATTTTTAGTTTGTTACATTCACAAAACCAAGCTCTATACAGCCAAATTTTTTTTTTTTTTTTTCACGAGGGTACGCTATTCTGCACTTGTTCCGTCTAATGTCCTAATGTCCTCGCGTGGTGCAAAAAAATCGTTTATGCCTAAACGTCAGCAAATGCTTTCACTCAACTTTTTGGAAATCCACTAATACAATAAAAACTTCATTTGAAATTGATGGCACAGTGTTAGATAAGGTGGCTGAGATCAAGGATCTGTAGATATACGTCGCTTACCAACACCCACCCAGGTGACCCGCCAATTTGAATACAAATTGTAATAAACAATTTCAGGGTTCAATCAAAGAAATCGTCTAAGTTTCTCCATAGGCGTGAAATACATCTTTACAGTTAGGCCTTTTCTCGGCCGCTACCCATCCGGTGGATTTAAGTATGTTAAAGCGAGGGTTGCAACAGTTTTAAGGGTGTAAGTTAAGGGGGGGTGGGGGTAAAAAACTTTCAGCGATGATCGAAGCTGAAGGCTCAACACTTTAACACTTTTTATTATTCATCAATTAGCTCTTTGCAAAATTTCCATTGTGGCTCGTTTATTTTACTTAATTAAAAATTTTATTTAATTAGAAATTACATTTTCTCTTGAACACTATAGTATGTACGTACGTATGTGTGTATATGTATGCCTGGCATTTCACATGAATATAAATAAAGAACGAGCATAACGATGTTAAACAATCAGTGATGTGATATTAAATTAACTAATGTGATAGTTAGAACCTAGTTCCTGGAGACCAGATACGGTAATTTAAATTGGACCGCTGCTTCGGTTGTGAGTCAAATTAAATTTATTAAAACCCTGGCCTTCGTTGACATAAAACAGCGCTAGAACATTGCACTTACATCCACAAATCACTGCCATACATTGCAATACCGTAAATGCTTACAGAACCATATGGTGTTTTCGGAAGCATTGCCACTAGCGAGCTGATAGTCAACGAATTTCGCTGAATTCTCAAAGCAATTAATCAGAATCGCAGGGGTTGCCAAAGTATGTAATTACAATACATAGTTTTGATTTACACGTACAGTTAAGCGCACTTTTATGCCGCTTTAGGTGATTTACTAATGCCTAATTAGTAAAGTTGCTCCGGTAAATATAGAAGAACTACATTTTCTGCTGCCATTCCATTTTTATTTCATTGCTCCGATATTGAATTGAATTAAAATGGTAATTACACACACACGCTCTGAAGCACATATAAATGAATGAGTGAATTGATCAACTGCAGTGTGTGGAAGCCGCAAAGATTTTCTTTTGTGCTTTAACAAATTTAAACATTTGACTGGGTGTGTTCTTTGCGTAAATAGATCAGTGAGGCGTAAATTGATTTTACATATATCTACATACACATACAGCCTGTAATAACACCTAAAAAAAAATAACGGCAAAACTCGTTTTCTCTTTCGGTGGCTGTCCTCTCAGCTGGAAATGGCAAACCTCTGAGAGTAAAAATTGCTTATGAAAGAGCTCCCAACCTGCCGTTCGGAACCGGCATAAAAACTGTAGGTCCCTTCCACCCGCGTACAAATTCACACGCACAACACGGGTGGTTGCGGGAAGCTAGGCCTTAGTCTCGCGTAAGCGGGCTGTCGTGCCAGTCAATTATTATTATTATTATTCAATAAGTTAAAACATACCGTTTTGTCCATATCGGCCGAAACTTCCTTTTTACCTTCTCAATGTTTCATTGTGGCCCATGGTAATTTTCGATGACTTTTTTACATATAGCAGGCTTTCAGGCGCCTAAAACTGCACGTATTTTGTCCCTCAAATGCTTCAGAGTCTGCGGATTGTCTGCATAGACTTGGTCTTTCGTGTAGCCCCAATGAAAAAAGTCCAAAGGGTTCAGATCGCGCGATCTTGACGGCCAATTGGCATCACCAAAACGCGTTCATCGAACCTGGTTCGCAATTCTGTCATGTTCGGTCGTGTTGTGTTGCATGTAGCGCCGTCCTGTTAAAACCACATCTCCTCCATATCCATATCTTCGATAGCTGGCCAGAAATACTCGGTTATCATACGGCCATAACGTTCAGAATTGACGGTAACGGTCTGTCCTTCGTCATTTTCGAAGAAATATGGTCCTATGACACCACCGGACCGAACGACCAGGGCGATTACGTATTGGCCTCTGTACATCTTGTACAGAACCAGTTCGTTCGAATTTCGCCAATAAATCCGAAATTGTTGACAAAATAGGCCTTCCGTGACGTCCGAAATCCTTCCTTAGTGCGCGAAAAGTGGTGCTGAAATTTTCACAATTTTTGTAGTGAATTTTCACTATGTTTACACGTTGAGCGATGCTAAATCGATCCATTTTCATAAATGGCAAACACTAAACTACAATATTAACACAATGCAACGACAGATGACAGCTGCGGTTGTCGAACGCAGGGCTGCCAAAGTTTTCGGTTCGAAATGAAAAACCCTTTATTATATTGCTTTGGAAAAATTTAAGTAGAATATTTCTTTGACAGTAATATAAATATATTTCATCATATACATATATATTACTAGTTATTGTCAGCTAGCTTCAGTTAATCTAATTCAAATAATCCTACCTCAGTACTCCACTACTAGATAACTTAGCACCTTAGTGCATTTATTAGAAGCCCTTGTGCTGCATAGTCTATTTACTGGTTTTTATAAAATTCAAAAAATTGTCTTAATACAAACTTTAACACTCCTTTCCATCCTTTAACTTTCTATACCGTCAGTAGACGGTAGACGGTAGTAGACGGTTACACTATACTTCAATTGCTACTTTTAAAAAGAGAATTTAAGCGTAAGTGTTGGTTTCATTGGTAAGTCATTGGTTTTTCATGAAAATTACTGTAGAGAAATAAAAACCTTTTGTATTGCATTATTATTGAGGCCCACAAATCAGAAATGTTGCTGTTAAGTTTCAGTAAAGAAATGGACTGCGCTGGAACCATGGCAATTTCAAAAACCAATTTTTATCATTTTTACTTACGCCACGCCCCCTTGTTCAATACCCGCACCATTCCCTCTGGCGAAAGTGAAAATGGTAGGTTCGTACAAAGTTATATTGCTGTGCGACTTATAGTTCAGCGGAATATTTGGGTCACAAAAAATGTGCCACGCCCCTTGTCCAACGCCCATCAAATCTTACCAGTAGAATGACACATCTATACTAAATTTCAATGCGTGCACGTTACAATTTCGAAGATATTCTATATTAAAGATTTGGCTTATATGGGTGGTACCACACCCCCTCGTCCAATAAAAAAAAACATGGAAATCGGCCGGTCCGTTTGCGTGTGATGCCCTTACACACATACATCCACTTTCTTTTATATGTATACCCTGCCGGCAACTCACCTAACTTTTAACGCACTTTAATCTAACTTATTCTCAACTAGTTGTGGTTGATAGCTGGATTATTTTCAATGGAGCCAACTGACTATTTTAACATGGCGATGGTCAGGCAGTAGTCAATTGTCCGAATTGCATGACTTTCCAACTAACTTAAAGTTAGTTGCTGAAAAGTTAGTTAAAAGTGATCTAATCTATAGTTAGCTATAAACTAATTACATTTCAGTTAGCTGCAAGTTGACTTTATTTAAATCAGCTATAACTCAACTCCTTTTTTTTGCCAAAATCGGCCACAATTGAGTTCACAAACTTTTAAATAACGGTAGTCCGTCAATATTTACGTCGATCACTATTTTGTGGCAACTTTGATGATGCTTGAAATTTTGTATAGTTGCTTTCTTACGCACCAGGAAAAATTTTCCTTGCGCACAAGCAGTCCTGTTTTCCAATATATGAGTTTGCACTCAAAGGCACATCTAACTTTTCTTCCACTAAAATACGTAACAACTCTTCAAAACACTTGTGAGATGGCCTATTTTTAAAATACCAATCACCGATTTTTTTTTAATGTCTTTTTTGTTGGACATTGTTCTTGGAAAACATTGCAACACTGAAAACACTAATATTTTCAATATAAATTTCGTTTTGACTCTGCACATCAGCAGAGGAAGCCACCTGCTTCTGATTCAGCAACATTACGCGAATTTGATTTATTTGAACACAAATCCCTTTCCTTTTTAACACTAGAAGTACCGAGCGGTCATTTGACGGTTTTCAGTTTTTGATTAACCGTAGCTCGAAAACGGTTTAAGTTACGAATCTTGTTCTCCTTGACTTTTTATATTGTGCACTAACAATATTTTGCAAAATATTAAAAGTCAAGGAGAACAAGATTCGTAACTTAAACCGTTTTCGAGCTACGGTTAATCAAAAACTGAAAACCGTCAAATGACCGCTCGGTACTTCTAGTGTTAAAAAGCCTTCTTAAATTTGTTTTGCTTGTACCTGCAATTTTGGCTTAGCTTAAATAATTAAAATTAAAGCAATCACTTAAAAAAAATCAAAATTTTTTAACAATTAACCTTTTTAATTTAGTTTTATACTTCGATTACAATTAATTTTATTTCGCTGGACTGCGACCGCACGCATGAGACTAAGCACTGATTATGATTTCATAATGCGCGAAAGAAAATGACAAATATGTAAAATGAAATTCCAAAGAGCACAAAACAAACAGCAATTAACTGTTTTTTGAATAACTATGCCATAAACGAACGCATTAAATTTGGGGAAGTTCTGCATTACTTTGTAGTTAGCTTATAGTTAGGGACATAAAATAGAATAAGAACAAATAGCAATTAACTGTTCTTTAAAAATGCCAAAAAGCATTGATTTTGGGGAATTTCTGCATTACTTTGTAGTTAGCTTGTAGTTAGGTCATGAAAGTTAACTAGAAGTTAGTTATTTTCGTAGTCGACTACCGAATTGCTTGCAGGGTATATACATAGATTTGATTGTTTTGTCAGTATTTCTGTTTCGGGATTGAGGGTTAAAAGTCAAAGGACAAACAGTTTTATGTGCCTAAAATATAGGTAAGGAAAGGTAAAAAAGTGATTTAAGTTGTTAATAACATAATATATGTAAGTATAGCAATAAGCAACTTTGAAAAAGTAAAATTACTACTGATGGTTAAATGAATTTGCTTACTAGTACAAAGAAATACTACTTAGAAAAAAAATTAAATTGTGTACCATAAACATTGTCAACATACCATAAACATGTCTTGCCTGCGCTTGTGTTAGCGCATAATAATTTCCTTTTTTGCTTTTTCTAATGATTTGTTTTTGTTATTTACTATCCCTGTGTGTTTAACATCTTGGTGTCAAAACATGAAGGGGAAAAGACGGCAGGTAGTCAAGAACTGTCTACTTATCTTCGCTATATTCGTATGTACGATAATTTGCTTGGAATATTAAGAAGCTTACAGTGTCAAATAATCATTAGGATATAGGCGTTAAGGCTTATCTAAAACACAAAATATTCAATCTGTTCGAGAAGAAAGCGTTCAAAACTGCTCATGGTGTTTATTCCAATTTTTATTATTATTACGGCTGACTGTGGAAGGGCACATTTAGAAATTTTGAGTATTCTGAGTCCGAACCCATGGCCAGAAAGTCGCTTCATTCGAAAAAATCACCTTCGACCAATCGCAATCTTTAATCTCACGAATTTTACACACGAAAAAATCTATATACTTGCGAAACTAGGGGCCAAATGTAGTAAAACTGCGTTTTTAGTTTTTCTCTCTGACGTCAGGATTTTTTTTAAAGGACTTTGAAATTTATTTTAAAAATTGAACGCTTTGTAGAATAACAATATGGGTATCAAATGAAAGAAAAAAATCCTTAGAATCTTAGAAAATTTAATGATTTGGTGCAAAAGGACGAAGAGGTATTGAAAATGTCCTCTTCATTTCATTTGATACCCATATTGTTATTCTACAATACGCTCAATTTTTAAAATAATTTTTTTAAATAAACATGTCCTCGAAATTCCTCAAAGTCCTTTAAAAAAAAATCCTGACGTCAGAGAGAAAAACTAAAAACGCAGTTTTACTACATTTGGCTCCTAGATTCGCGAGTTTATAGATTTTTTCGTGTGTTTTGAAATTTCTTGATTTTTGTCGCACGGTGTTATGGACAACAATGTTTTTTGGCGGTTCTTTCGATCAGTGGTTTCAGTTCGTGTCGGTTTGGAGTAAGTGTTCCAGGCTTTTGGTTATTTTTTCGGGATTTGGTAATTTTTTTCTTAAGAATTTGGTAACAAATTTTTTTTGGTCGTGGCAACACTTATTGGGTCATTGGTCAATTGGGTATTTAGGTCAATTTAGGGCTAAATTGAGGATAAATTGAGAAAATGTCTTAATTGCGCAATTTAGCTGGCTGCCTGAATAGGGTAGTAGGACGAGATAGTCATTTCGCTTCGTCCAAACGACGTCTGATGGTGTTAAGGCTAATATCACAGAGCAACAAAATCGACACTTTTTTTTTCTAAAATCAAACTATACTTTTCTAAAGGAGTTTTGGACGTTGATCGCAACTGCGTACTTAGTTTTTTGATTGTTTGAGCGGCTTAGGAAATATTGATGGTTTTCCGCGGAGGGCATTTTCCATGTTTTTTGACAATTATACGCATGCAGCTCCTACAAACCTGAAGTCTTAAATGCCATTTTTTAAAGATAGATTAACAATACTCTAACTATGTATTTAAAATTTAAAACATTAAAATCGGTTCAAATTTGCAAGAGTTATTCATTTGCAAAGTCAAATTTTCAGTTACTTTGCAAGATTGCGAATACACAAAAGAATTTTGCTTCCAAAAAATATATATTGTCATACAGTTAAAGAAAAATGTTGGGGCTTTCAATTAAAAAGGAAATTTTTGAAATACGATGTTTGTAATAGAGTATATCGAGCCCTTCCCGCGTTTTTATCGTATGAGCCAAAAACGAAATTTTACAGGAGACGTTTTTTTTGGTTTTCTCTGCATTGGCGCAACATAGTTGCATGATTTTTGGTATACACACATTATTTAGGATTACACACTTGGAATAGGTCATTTTAGTGACTTCAGCATAGCGGAACGGCGTTATTTTGGACATACGATAATTTGTGCGGGCACTATTATAAGCGATTCAAATATTGCAGTGGCACATACGATAAAATCGTTGATAAAATCTAAGTAAAAAATAATTGTTTCCTTGGTATAATGTATTTTCATTTATTGAATACAAAATATTGTCACTTTCAGATTGATATAGTGTAATTCATAGGTGATATAGTGTAGTTTTATTTCAGAAAAAATTAAATACTATCTTCTTCATCTGTTTGAACTAGTACATCTTTTGTCATTCCATCAATTTTTAAATCTAAGTATTCATGACTAGCAGGGCCCCGTGGCTTTGCACGCATGTTTAAAGTCAATGAGGCCAATAAATCAAGTTTAACCCTTTGCTGATCCCGTTAGATTTTTATGTAAAAATACTTGTTTCATAATTTCTCATTTGAAAAATAATTTCACCTTTTACCATATTTGAAGTCAATTGGCGCATTAAATCATGTTTCCCCAAAAAAACTCTTAACCCATTGTTGGCCTCGTCAGATATCGATTTTCGAAAAAATGAAAAACACGTATCGAATTATTTCACATTTGAAATAAGCATTTAACCAAGTTTGAAGTCAAAAAGCGTAAAAATCATACTTCTTCATATTTCTTTCATATTTCAAACTTTTAACACTTGGTTCACCCCTTTATGTTTTGATTTTGAAAAAGATGAGAAACGCGTGTCAAATTATTTTTGATTTCAAGTGTTTTCACCAACTTTGAAGTCAAAAGGCCTATCAAGTCATGTTTTTTCGTAGTCTTTCCGTATACGAACCTTAACCCTCGGCTCACTGCGTTAAATTTTGATATTCGAAAAAAAAAAATAGGTGTCGTATTATTTTTGAGTTGAAGTGTTTTAACCAAATTTTAAATCAATAGGCCTATTAAATCGCATTTCTTCATACAACCCCTTAACCCATGATTTGCCCCTTTAGACCCAGAATTTGAATCAAGAATTATATGCATATAGATTCACTTTTCACTATTAAAATGTTCTCAATTGTACGATTTATTTAGAAAAAACCGTTTTTGAACTCTCTCTCTAAAATTTAACACACTTTTTTAATAAAGTTAAAAATTGCCTTTTTGCAACTAAAGCAATTTTATCGTAACGCATAGTTAGTCGCAGGCACAAAAAATAAGGGAAAATTTTGAAATGGACATACGATAAAATTGTTTTTTCTCAAACTTCGTAACGGTTCATCGTAGAGATGTGAGCTTTGAGGGACTGATGACAAATTTAAAGTGCTATCGTTACCGGTAAAAAAATGAATTTCGGTAAAAATGGCTCATACGATAAAATCGCGGGAAGGGCTCGATATGTTCAAATATGTAAGTTCTCCATTCATAAATTCAGCAACAAAAGCAAGGATTTACTTTTGAGCTATAATATCGGAGCACAATTTTAGGCAGCAGTATGAAAATGCTCCCATGCAACAAATGCCCTCAATTCATAAAAATTTCAGCTTTCGAATTTTGAATTTTATGTCCCTAAAAATATGTCGCAATGAAATATGGAAAAACAGCAAGTAGTTTGCTTAGTGTGTGTGGTTGAAACTTTTATTCGTGTGATGCAACTCTTTTTAGAATAGCTCCTACAGTAATGAACCAATTCAAATTTTGTTAATGCCCTTGAAAAGACAAATATTGACGCTTGCGAAAATACTTTAGCTACTTTCGTAAATGATGCGAAAAGCATTAAGAGATTTCAATACAAACGCGTGTTCAGAAGATGAAGTCGCATTTACACTCTAATGAGCATAGGCCGAGAATGGCACATGCAACACAAAAAATCTGTTCTATAAGTTTAAGTTACAACCTTACACTATACATTGCACACTAACTCCTAGTTGAAAATTGCAAACCCGAATTTAAATGAATTTTTATAAAAAATTCGCGAAAATTGAACTTTGAAGAGCCATAGCCGTGTTAACCCTTGACCAATCGAAATCGACTATGGTCAAAATTATAGCTTGAGGATTCGTTATTGTGTCATAAAAAAATGATCGTGTTTTTCAACATATTATAAATGCAATAAAAATTCAAAGATGAAAAATCGTGGAAAACACCTCCTAGCAAAAACCAATAACTTACAAACCGCTCAAACAATCAAAAAACTAAGTACGCAGTTGTGATCAGCGTCCAAAAATCCTTTAGAAAAGGTTTACTAG
Source organism: Melieria crassipennis (assembly GCA_963668005.1). Classification (NCBI taxonomy): domain Eukaryota; kingdom Metazoa; phylum Arthropoda; class Insecta; order Diptera; family Ulidiidae; genus Melieria; species Melieria crassipennis. Next base: position 28,403,532 of record OY764963.1, on the reverse strand, counting down.
AACTCGGAAAAATTTTGGCTGTTGCTCAGTGTATTCAGTCATTCAGGCGCAGATTGTGATGACTCCTAAACAATTGCACAATCAGTTTGTCGTCTTTGTTGAACGTGGTTTTCGTTTTTCCACGTTGGGGAATGACATTAACATTTTTTTACTTTGGCTGTAGCTGCATGCGACAATTTTTGTCCTTTGCTATGCTTGCACAAGAAGACAGCCAGATAGTGCTTTGCGTACGCAAAAGTCATTTGCAAACGAAACCTCTTTTGCAAGTTTCCAACAAAACTGAAAATATTTAGAAATGGCGTCGTAGCCTATCGATGATACAGTTGCGCCAAAAAAGATAAATGGAAAACCCTTCATTTTGCTATTAAAAAACCTCGGAACACTTCTGGAACAGACTGCATAAAAAGTAAATACAATACAATTTAGAGAAAACCAGTCGTGTTGATATATGTACATATGTGTATGTGTATCTACATATATGTATATGTTAACACACAATTACTTTCTGTTCTGCATTGCGTATTACTATGATTATGTCGGACAACTGTGGATAAAAGTGCTTCACTTTGAGTGGAAGGCGTTTACAACATTAAGTTTCACATTTCCAGGGGGTTTCATACAACCGATTGATTTTAAAGGCAACTATTATAAGGCATTGTGTTTCTATACATGTTGAATGCTGCTTTATTTGGAAACAAATGCATTGTCTATTTACCGCACTATACAGCATATGATTGCCCTCGAGTTCAAGTCTGGTCGTTTTTGAGAATAGAAATATTCTCAACTTTAAATGTAGTACATTGCTAGATATACATTTACACATATGCAATACATATTTTTTCGGATATAACTATTTATAGCATGAGATTTTCCAAACGAGGCAGCGGCTTGACTGCTGCTTTGAAATACAATTTGTGGGTTATACATTACGTTTGCGTTTTTTAAGTTTATGCTACCGTCAAAATCCCCGTTGTCGTTTTCGTACTGTTGAGGAAATGGTGCCTACGAATAAATTCACAGGCCACTTTTTTCTGCAATTCATGTTTGAAACTTGACTGTTTGTTTACGCAGTGTTCGTCGTTTTTTATTTTATAAAATTGTTTTTTTGATTTTGGCGATTTTCTAACATAACATTAAAGGTTAAAAGGGTTTTTTGCTTTAAACTTGCAGCCATGGAATTGCTGCAGGACGAAGACTTGTTGCTTTTGCGGTTGTGGCAGTTAATGCTGCACAAGTTCGTTGTATCCTAACTCCTGCAACAAGCACGTATTCCTGTAACCATAGCTATACGAGTTACCAAAACAAATGTGTAAAACGATAGTCGAAGAGCTGCGTGGGGGTTTTGTTGAAAATATGCGTATTGTCTTATTCGCGTAGATATTTTGCGCAAGTGGCGCTGAGAGCAATGGAAAAATCAGCACACATAATTTTTGCTAATTTCTAAATTTAAAACGTGTGCTCAAATCGGTTAGCGTTTATTTTCACTAGCAGGCGCACTTGTCGCTGCAAGACCGCCACACGACATAAAATGTGAGTACCAATTATCCGGGTTTTTGGAAATGTGTAAATATTAAGTATGGACGTGAATGGAAAATTCCGCCAAGTGTTGTCTTCATAAAAATACTTCACGAATTATTGCATAATTTTGCTTAAATTTCAAAATCGATTTCACAAAACTTTAAAAGTAAGTCAAAAGGCTTCAAAGAACCTATGCACTTGTCGCACCTTTGGTCTTCGAGCCAAGTGTTCGAGCCAAAAAAAGTGTATAGAAGTGATTTATGGATTCTTCTTTACTTTGGAAGTTATTTGGAAAATATGAATTTTTTTCAAAATGTTTTTTGATTTGTGTCTAAGATAGGGCAAACAAATTGCTCTGCAAAACAAGCACTGCAGTGAAGGAATGTTTTAATATAACTCTTCAACTATTAGAACTGTTACAACAAAACTGAAGTTGAAAAATTGTGAAGTAGAACAAAACTAAAGTAGAACATAACTGAAGTAGAACTTGCCAATATGAAATATGATCCGTTTTTTGTTCTTTTTTGTTCACAAACTAGCAGGGCCCGGCGGCTTTGCACGCAAGTTTGAAGCGGCCTTGTCTAATTATTTTTAATCTAAAGTGCTTTCACCATAATTTAAGACAATAGTCTCGTCCTTGTACAAACAAATTTCGGCAATTTGATTTTAACAATTGGTTATTACTTCTATTATTAAAAAGCGATTATTTGGCCTTACTGGACTCAAATATGTTCAACATGCAGACCATGCCCATATTCTTGATTTTCTTCTCGGGCACTTTAATTCTTGCGATTTATTCAGAAGTTGAAACTATATTGCTACAAATTTTGGACAGTTATATTATATATATCAGATAATAATCGTTAATCGCCATAAAATAAATTATTTCGCAAGAAAACCTGTTCCCGTGGCCCACAAAAAAGTACACAGCTTAGAGGTTTTATTTATAAAAGTATGCCAAAATATTAAACTTATACTAGATATTGACACCTATGAACCAATCAAAATTATACATATAATATATTAATTAACATTATTCGGTTTCCTGAAGAAGAAACTGAATATATTCGGCTGACCCAGATTGTGCCCTATCGTTTCCTTTCACTGAGTATCTTCTTCTTTGGTGAAGGTACTGCTGAGGATAACTCACACGATTCTATTATTCGTAAAATCAGAAGCCCAGGAAGTAACTTTTCTAATGCTTTATAGAATAAACGGCGTTACGTTATCATTCCAGGGATGAATTTCACACCACATATGCAATGGTGACGCAAGGGATAATAGAGTTGCAAACTGCAGCAACGAGTGATTTGTTTGTTTGTCGCTAACACGAATATTTTCCGGAAACGTGATCTTGCTTGTTCACACTCCTTTTGGCAATTTTTAGAAATTTATTACTTGCTAAAAATCGTACTATATGTATGTACTATTTTCTTTTATCAAGATTTCATACCAGCAAACATAAAGTTTTCGTGCTATTGGGTTTCGATCCTTTGAAACTTAAAAGCTCTTGTACTGCTCATTGAGATGTGTGGGCAAAACTACGCCCTTTATTAAATGCCCTTTTCCCCTTCTCCCCTTTTCTCCTGTCGAAAAACATGACCCAATAGTAAGTTCAATCTGAGTGTCATTGATGTGCGACTTTTAATTCCGAATTTATATACAAAATTTGGATCATTAAAAGAGTGCCACGCCCATTATTGGACGCCCATGAAATATTTCCAGTGGAACAATATGTCTACATGGGGACGCTGCACGAAATTGCAATGCTGTATTACTCGTAATTGTACTCCATACTAAAAAAGGTTACCAACACAAAAATGCCAAAGACTGAAACCAAATCTAATAAAATTGACATCGCATCGACCAATTTCTTGCGTTCAGTACTATGGGTCATAAAATTACCCTAACGTCAAATTTGTATAGTTGCTCATTTGCACGTAAACCAATGTTGCAAATAAGATGAAATTTATATATATTCAAATGGCATAAAATTAGTCACTGATTCCAAAGGAAAAACATTTTTCATCAGAAATAAGAAAGTTACGGCACTTTAAAGTTAATTTTTCATCCAAAATGACCCCAAGGTAACAGAAGTCTTAAGAGTACTTTCACCAGGTTCAAAATCACTAGGCCTATTAAATATTAAATATCGTTTCTTCATACAACACCTTACCCATGTTTTGCCCCATTAGATTTAAAATTTCGAAAACTTTCGTCTTAGTGGAGATTAATTTTCTAAAGTCTGCATACAGTTCAAGTTTCGGTTTCGGTTTGGCCTGGTCGATGATGAATCACTCAGTCAGTCAGTCAGGATAAACAATTATATGTATGTACATATGTACATGTATAAATTAACAAATTTTGCAATTATATTTACTTTTAGATTATCCATTTCCTTCACTCAACTCAACTGCTGCAAACAGTGTGGCTTGTCTTGTAACACTTGCATATCCTCGTATGTTCTACTTCACTCGGTGTGTTTGCTTCAATTTATCTTTTTTTTACTCTCGCTTTCTGTTTTGATTTTACTTCGAAGCAGAACACAGGCACTGTCGTTGCTGTAACGAAGCGCTTTTCAAACGATGCAGTGCTTGCGTTTTTGCAGAGCAAGCACATGGAAAACTTTTATTCTATGTCAACGCTACACTGAAGTCAGTAGTTGGAAGTGGTGTACGGTGGTGAAGTGTTACAAATAGATGGTGCTGCGCACCTCTCTGGTATATACCATGGTGCAAGAAAGAAGATGTTCTATTCCCAAATAAAAACCCTTTTTTAAAGTTTGTTCTTTCGTTTTTTTTCAAAAATTGTAGCCACTTTAAGAAAATACTGATAATGAGGGTTTTAACTTTGGCTAAGGAATTTTGTTTAGTTACTTCTTATGAAAAAGTGAATTTTATAAATGTATGTTAAGATAGCAGGGCCTCGCGGCTTTGCACGCAAGTTTACTGAGGCCAGTAAAACAAGTAACCGTATGTTGATTCCGTCAGATTTTTATGGAAAAATACTTATCTAATTATTTCTCATTTAAGGGGTTATATCCCTTTTTCTGTAGGGAAATACAGGGTTTTAATTTTTTTTTTTAAGCATGTTACCATAGTTTTATTCAAATGGAATACAAAGTTTATAAAAGTACATGTCCTGATGTGAATTTGTATAAAATTTCAAGCGAAAACTCGAAAAATTGGGGAAGTTACAGTCCTTGCCGCAGAACTCCTTTTGTTAGCAGTGGTTGACGGTGAGCATGAATTCGAGGTAACGGCTCAGCTGAAAAAAAAAAAACTACGTTAGTACATAGTGTTACCTAGTTCGTGAACGAAGGATTTTACAAACAAAAATTTTTTACAGTTACAGTGCTATTTTTTCCAAAAATGTCGATTTTTTAAGGTCGAAAAATTGAGTTTTTTGCCAAAAAAAAAATAGAAGAATTTGTCGAAAAAAAAATCCTTCGTTCACGAACTAGCTATTGTATGTACAAACAACCCCTCAAAATTTCAAATTGATCGATGTAGTGGTTAGCGGGATATCGTGCTCACCGCAATGGCATTTTTTCAAAAATACGATTCCGAGATAATCAAAAAAAAAGAAAAAAAAAGAAAAACAAAAAAATACTTGAGTTCTTGAGTTACTTGAGTTACTTGAGTTATCTTAGGTTCTAGTGCCCCGATCTCGATGAAATTTTGCAGAATAATTGTTAAAAGTATGTACTTCAAAAATAAGTCATACAAATTTTTTTCGATTTTTTAGCCATAAAAAGGTATATAACCCCTTAAAGTGCTTTCATCATATTTGAAGTCAATTGGCGCATTATTATCATGCTCCCCATACAAACTCTTAACCCATCGTTGACCCCGTCAGATTTTTATTAAAAAAAAAATGAAAAACACGTAACAACTTATTTGTCACCTCACAGTTTCACTAAAGATTTCAAATGGTGATCAATCCTACACCAAAAGATTTTCGATTCCAATATTTTATGTAATCCTCTAGTGGAATGTTAGAATCATATTTCATTTATAAATTTAACATTTTAGACAGTTTTTGTCCTTTTTTTAAACAATTTTTTAAAAATGCAACGAAACCCCAGGAGTGAGCCTCAGAAGCTCATTTGAACAAAAAACTCAAATTTATTCAAAATTCTTTGACTTTTTGTCCACCATATGGAAGAATATTTTTATTTTTCATGTTTAGGTGCATTTTTATCGTGTCAAGTTCATAGTTTTTGAGCCTAGCACTCATATAGTCGGCATGGGATGAAGTCAATTAAAAGTTTTGAAAATACTACAATATACGACATATGTATGTATTATGAAGGATTTATGCTTTGCCGAAGTTGATGTTAGTTCGTACAGTTTACATATGTCTTCCGATCCCGATAAATATGTAATTAGAATATGGAAGTGCGATGGTGCTAATACTTTCTGAAATGCCATACACATGCAAAGACGGTAATCGAGGAGCTGTGGGTCTTGCAAAAAGGGTGTTGAAAAACTGTGTGAGCCTTACAAACACAATTGTAATAATGACCAACTAGTTCACCAGTAAGGAATTAGCCGATAGTTTATTGGATGCGGGGTTCGTACAGAAAAAACAAAATTTGTATGATGGGTATATCAAAAAACGCAAACCTAATGAAAGCCTCTAGCTTTCTTTATACATTGGATTGATGCTGCTGGTATTGCGACATATGTCATATGGCTCAAAACACGTCCTTACTGGAATGAGGGTATAGATAGCAAAAGATAATTGTTTTTGAGATAACTGGGGGATTGTTTTTTTGTGGCCACGAATATCTACGAGCGATAACTCAGGCAACAATAGATGCTGTATTACTGGAAAAAGTCAGTTCGCAGGCATCAAATTCTGGTCCACGTAAACAAAGTCGGTGTCATATTTGTCTACCACCCATCTCCAAAACGCAGGATCATGCTTACAATAAACTAAACAAATCTCCATTCCACTTCCACCCAAATTTGACAAAGATGTGAATATCTGGATTAATTAATTATCCTTTTGCAGTAGCAATTATTTACCAGTGGACCCTGTATTTATTTACTAAAAATATAAAACTGAAATAAAATCGTCTTTGAGTAGTAACTGGATTTGGAAAAGTAAAATTGAGTTTTTCAGTAGTGTAGCTCATATGGGCCTGACAGTCTCACTTCTGGGTTTACATTACTTTTAAAATTCTGGGAATTAGGGTTAACCGATATTTTGCTCCTTTAGACCCCGAATTTCAAAAAATACCGTCTTAGCGGAGGTCCATTTTTCAAGATGTATCTACAGTTTACATTTTATATTTGTAGCTTAAGCGGTTTGGACTGGGCGATGATGAATAAGTCAGTCAGTCAGTCAGGACAAACAATTATATGTATATAGAAGAAGCACAACACAGCTTCAAAGAAAAACGTTTGAGACAGGTTTGTGAGGTGAGTTTGATGATACTTCCGTTGGCATTCGTTCGGTTCGACGACACTGATCTCTTTAAGCTCTTTGTGTTGAGAGAACAGATCCCTTATACGTTGGTATATATTTAGATCGTGAACGTCTCAGATCGAAGGAAGATGCAGTTGGCTTCCGTTTTCATGTTGGATATTTTTGTGCTTTTACGAGCGCATAGTCCGTGCACTCGTAAGCAGAATACGTACGCAATGGAGACAATTTGTTAATGTTCGCAAGCGCGTTTGTGAGAATGTATAAATGTAAAAAAAATAACGATTGCCTTTTGTTTTTTCTTTCCCCTTTTTCTTTCATCTCAGTTTAGATAAGCAGAAAATAAAGAACAAGAAATTTAAAGTTTGTGCCCCAAAAACAAACCTAAAAGATAGACACAACATTCGAGGTGTTGCACGAATTTTTGTCTGCACGTTGCAAGTGACTCATTTCTCGGCATTGGTGTATGTTGCTGTAATGCTGTAACATGATTAAAACGGAGTGTATAAATTATGTTGTAATCAAAACAAATCAGCGCGTAATGAAATGAACTAACATTTCTAGTTTGCCATGGGATTGTGCCAGTATAGAATATATACATATATGTATAGTGGAACAAAATTAAATAAAGCGACACCAAATAGCAAAATACGGAAAGACTAATGCCACTTAATTAGGCACCTAGTCAGAGTGAATAACCACGCTTTGTGCGGACTCAAAAGAAGCAAAAGAAGTTTCAGTGACTGCGTGAGTTATCAGCTCGCGTACAGCGCGGTAAAACAACAGAAAATTATTGAGTAATTACGATACGGTAAATGTATTTCGTGGTATTGTTATCAATGCACCAGTTTCTGTAAGTCGACGTCGGACGTGAACTGAATTCAACCAAAGAAGTAAACCAAAAATCATACAAAATTAGTAATTTAGTATTGCATACGCTTTACCGAGTGCCAAACGATAAGCCAAATAAATACAATAAGTAAATAAACGTTTTCATATAAACATAAACTATAAGAAAAATGTCGGGAATCTTTCGAAATTCGTCGTACAACAGTACCAGCGAATCGACACCAAATAAACGATTTTCCTTGAGCGCGTTTTGGTAAGCTTCTAGAATTAGATAGCTGTAATTGTTTGCCACCACATACATACATATACATATATATATATATAGTCTGTTTTACAAAGGCTTGTGAGGCGAAACTAAAAAACTATTTGAGATAACGCATTGGGAAGAAATTCCCACAACGTTACGTAAAGTTGTTCAGCCGTCACTCTTTGCCTGGCATCTCATGTCATGTTTTTTTTTAACTAATGCAAGAAATTAAAAGTCATATGGCAACTGCGTCCATTTATTTATACAAAGCATTACCACTCTCGTTTAAATCTGCACTCTAACAGTTTTCACGGAAAATTTTAGCCGTACACGCTCTTATCAAACTAACAAACTAGGCATATACATAAATGCATGCATTGGTTAAATGATTCTGCAATAAAACTAAAAAATCTACAGCCGAAACAGAATTTAAATTCAGTAATTATCTTAAAGTTGGCAACTAGGCCCGACAAGACTCTGTTTCAAGTATTACAAACAAAATGAAATTGCTTCAAATTGAATAGGAAATGGGATCTACATATCGGATATGCGCACGAATAATGCGGATAAATGAAAAAGAGATGATCTGTATGTGAAAAAACATAATATGTGACTGCGGTTTGTGGTTACAATACACACCATACGCGTCATCGGCCATCGTGTCACGTTCTGCGTTGCTTCTTAATCCGGAGTTAGCTAATAGAAATTGTTAGGTCGCAATGGAATTGTGTCCATGCAAATGTCGTTGAACTGACGCCCGATCACACTACATGTCTGTCCGTATGCCTATTTTCTTCCATAAGAAGATAAGAAGTTGATATAATATCAACGATACTGTTTTCAATATCAAACCCTTTAGAAACAATACTGAAGAATTGCTGTGACTCAGAGTATGAAAAAGTGAAACACAGAAGAGAAGAAAGTTTTCATAAGCAAAACATAATTAAATTCATAGTGAAGTAAATCATAGTGAAATAAATAAATAAACCAGATACTGACAGCTCTTTCGAAACGGCATGCTTATTTTATGTCACTATGAAAAAACATACACACAGAAGACTAAGGTCCGTTTTCTCAACTTACCGATAAAGTGACCTTTAGCTAAAGGTCACTTTAAAGTGCCCGGTAACTATTTTCGTTTTCTCAACTGCCTGATAAATATACATTTAACAAGTCTGATTTTTTGGCAACTCTGGTTATAATTTTTTTTTAAGGAAAAAAAGAAGAATTTTGCCTGGCAAAATCTTGCTGATGCTTTTACTGCCAAATAGGGCGTGTCCCGACGTTGGAAATCGTTGAGGGGCAAGTTCGACAGCTTGAAGCGCAGGTCCAAGCTGGAACTTGCAGCGGAGAGGAGCGAGACGTATCGCACAGGCGGCGGCCCAGCAGCGATTGGAAATGTCAGCAGTGCAATGCAGTGAAATTGTTCAATCGGCTGTTATATGTTCTATTTGCCGCATTTTGCGACTCCGTACCTTCAAAAGCGTCTTCCCGTGCATGAATATAAAAAACACGCCTATTTTCCATACCGAAAGATCTCAAATTCAAATTTCATTTCAAATTGTAATTTCATAACCAGCTGTTTTTTGTTTGTAAACAAACATATGCATGTACTTGGCACCACTTCCACTTAAAGTTCACTTTAAAGTTTAACAGGTACTCAATCTGACCGGTAAATTTTATCGGGAGGATATAAGCTATCCGAGCGGTTAAGAAAACGAAAATGCGTTTTTCGGCCCGCTAAAGTGAACTTTAAAGTTAAAGGTATGTTGAGAAAACGGGCCTAAATGGATAAACTAACAATTTTAACCTTCCCCTGTAAAAACGTGTAGCGAAAGAGTTAAAATGAATAAGAACGAAATTTTATGTTAAAAAAATCTTTCCGAATTTTTAGTAGAACAAAATTGTGATATTTCATTGCGTTACCAAACCAAAAATTGTTTTATAGGTGCAGGATTTATTTTACATAGAATCAAATATTTAAATCAGGGAATTAACTATTATATAAGTTTTTTAAGAAAATAATTGCAATGTAAGTATTACAATGCAACATACATTTTATTTGTTGATTATAATTACACTGATCAACAGCAAAATGGCTTTTCTGGGTTTGACATCAGTTCTAGAGTAATTAGGGAGCGCTGATTTCGAATCCGCAAACCGTTTTTAAAACTTAGTTTTTGTTTTCGCAAAAAATGGGCGTGTCACTTTTTCGGATTTTTCCTGACTTTTCACGTTTGGGATTGTAATTGCTAAACCAATAAACCGGTTGACATGATTTTCACTTTGTAGCATTTACAACACCTCACGGCTTCTTTTCCAATGTAATTTATTTTTATAAGTTTTAAAAATCCGCGGCAATTGGACCTCAAAGTCGGAAAATATGGAATTTCATGACCGTTTTTAAGGTCATACCCAGAAAAGCCGACCAAAAGTCGAAATTTGTTGCCCTGTGTTATTGATTATAATTATTATTTGCGACAGTTAATTTTTACGTTGCGTAATAACTGTTATGAGAATCAAATTTTTTTTCGTTCTCGATAATTATTATTTTGGAATTTTTTTTGTTTACGTTGCATCATAACTTTTATTTATGACTTTTTTATTTACGTTACCGATAACTATTATTTTGAGAAAATTTTTTACGTTGCTTCATAACTTTTATTTATGATTTTTTGTTATTTACGTTGCCGATAACTATTATTTGAAAGAACATTTTTTTTACGTTGCTCATAACTTTTATGAAAGAACCTTTTTTTTGCGTTGCCTTACCACATTTTGAGTATGAATTGATTTTTAATTGTTTAGTTGTTGGTGGAAATTAGGTTTCTGCAGTTAATTTGTAAATTTAACACAATTAAAAATCAATTCATATCCAAAATGTGGTAATTCAACATAAAAAAATTTTTCAAAATAATAGTTATCGGCAACGTAAATGAAAAAAATCATAAATAAAAGTTATGAAGTAACGTAAAAAAACAATTTCTCAAAATAATAGTTATCGGTAACATAGATTAAAAAAGTCATAAGAAAAGCAATGTAAAAAACAAAAATCCCAAAATAATAATTATCGACAACGAAAAATATACTTGTTACTTATAAGAGTTATTATGCAACTTAAAAATATTTATTACATAGTTATAGGCGACGTAAAAATTTTTTTATTGTGTATATGTAATTATTATAAAACAATAATTATAGAAATTTCTTAAATTAAGGCAATGTTTTTATTCCCAAAAATATGGATAGTAATTATTTTAGGTCTCTGATTTAAATAACGTACTTCGACAAAAACAACTCAAAAAGAAATGGTTGGCAAATAAAAAATGTTTAAAATTGTTACGTGATTATATTTAAAATAATAAAACTTAAATCTATATATTATAGCTAGTTCCAGTCATTTTTGGAAACAAAGTTCAACACATGTGTGAAACGGAATATGTATGTTTTGGTTCATTTCGGGAACAACAAGTTCAAACGAAAAATTTTTAAAGTAATTGAAATTTTTTAAGCATGCCTCTCCCTAGCTGGTTCACTTTATTTATTTCACTCTGAATTAAATTATTCTCAGTTCCACTTAAAATTAAAATAAATAATTTAAATAAATTATTTTTGCCAAGTCAGTTGCCACATTTTGTGAATACCGCCAGTAATTTTTGCTGGACATTTTGGCCATCTCATGACTTGCATTTAATTTATAAAATTCATTGATCTTTATAATGTAAAGATCGGTGAGTCAACGAGTGGGAAACGAAACAGTGACACCCTAGTGCACTGTCGTTTCAGTTATATGTACATATTGATTAGTACAGACATATTGATTAATTTCAGCATTAAGTTTTCAAATAAAGCTCGTGAGGCTTGAAGCAGTTGCTCGCCACCTTATGTCTATCATACATGAATGTTTTAAAACCTCCAATGTTGTTTAAGAATATGGTATTTATTTTTGTATGCATGGATGTCACCAAGCGATTGTTGAAGAAGCGATTACCAACAAACAAATTAGATTGAGTTCACAATACAGTCAAAGCTTACTGACGGGCAGTAGTTTCAATTGGCGTTGTGTGCCGATGACAGTATCATTCGCTAAATATCGACAAAAGACTTCAGCAGATCTCTCAGTGTATATTTTAGCAGACGATTTGTTTCTGCACACCTATAGTTTGTTTTGGCGACAGAAAAACATAAGAACTGCTTCAGCTGGATTCTCACAGCACATCACAAAGCACAACTTAGTTATATATGTATTGCAAGATCAGCTTTTAATTACTTTCTTACTTAACACGTTCGCGGACAGTAAAAATTTCAGTGAGCTGCAAAAATAGACAGGCTATTTTTGTGAAACTATAAGCACTATCTGAAATCTGATTACACATATATTGTTAGAGTTGTCAGATTATCATATTTTAACCGTTATACACAATGAATGCTATAGCATTCACGACGATATAGATCAAAATTTTCAACTAGAGTGACGTGAATGCTATAGCATTCATTCATAGAAAACATGAGAAGAAGAGGTTTATTATATTTTTATAACTTTATTTATTCAACAGTAGTTCTCTCTTCGTGTATAGATAATAACTGGACGCGGACAGTATACTTCAAACCATTTTGATTAAAAAATCTGTCATAAACGGACAAAATTCAGAAATATGCCAAACCAGTTTTTAACAATCTGTACTACCCCGTAATACCTACAAATCTATCTCTTATTTGAAAATGAATATTTGAAATTAAATCAATCAGTGTTTAGGCCAGTGGCGCACAAAGGATTTTATTTTGGGGTGGAGAGTTTGCGTACAACTTTTGAGCCGAATACCACTCGAAACCATATTTTGTACCAGCATTTTTTGTGTTTGGGGGGGGAGGGGCGGTTTGAACCCCAAAAACCCCGCCTGTGAGCGCCACTGGTTTAGGCAATCAACCATTACAAAATTTTTTCAACCAAAGTAGTACTAAAATGTGAACACTTGTACAATGTGTGTACTTTACCTATACATGTAATAAATATTAATAAAATATTCAATATTCATAAATTCGTCCAAAATATTAAATAAATAAACGAGAAACACTTGGATACAATTTTAACTAATTTGTTGTGCACCCCCCTCCCCCATAAGCAGACATCTCCCTTAACCGGACAAAACCACTGCGATGGTGAGTGTCCAGTTATGAAGAATTTTACTGTACACCGAAAAAAAATAAAATAATATGAAACTGCTTGATGAATCAGTTGCTAATTACTTTGAAATGTATATTCATTACAAAAATTAAAGTTTATAAAAATATAAATGAATAAAAATTGGCTTTAAAATTTGAATGCTATAGCATTCACGTCATTTTGCATCACTATGAAAATGACTGCTATAGCATTCACGTCCGCGAACGTGTTAACTGGCCATAACAACCCGTTACCGGATTACGGCCTGCCACAAAAGCTCTGTCCAAGCGCTTCTGCTTTGCGCGCGCCTTCTCCAGTTGGTTACACCAACTGGACCGTCAACTTCCAACTACCGCATCGACCACCTTCTTCGCTGGATATTCATCGTCCATACGGCAGACATGGCAAAGCCGCATAGCCGCTGGATGTTAACTCACTGTATGGACGTAGTACATCGAATTAACATCTCTTTGTCTGCGAGCAGCTTGGTGACGTGCTCTTTGCACAACCTCAGTACACTCCGCGCATCTGTAACCAGATCCCCGTTTTCGTCTGTGCAGGAAGAAGCGCCGGGCTTAAAGCCTTCTGTCAAACGCTTGACTTTTTGGAAAAATTCCTCGATTTCCTCACGCTTGCGCCTTTCTTGCTCAAGTTTTTTTGTATCAAAAAAAGGCACCTCTTTCTCCTCACTGCATTTTTCCCGTACGGCTCGCGTAGCAGCCGACTGCAGGGTCTTCTTGTAGCATTCTTCGCTGCAGTAGCTGCGTGACAGTCTTCGTCGGCTTTTAATTAGGTGTACTAATTTACTGGCACTGTTCTTCAATATAGTTCCATGTGTGTACCTTAAAAAGTGCGGGCAATTTAGGGCAACGAAATTCAGCAATGGAAATGGATTTTGGACAAGTACTTGCAAAATCGATGTAGCTATGAATGGCGCCTAGGAAGAATGTTGGAAGAACGATGATATAAAAGTATTAGCAAATATCGACAAATATGTCAAGGTTGAGAGATAAGCTAGATGTGACAGAAAATCAGGCACGGCAATAAATAAATTTAGAGAGATGTGTCAAGGGCGATCTACATAAATCTTTCTGAATAAGCTGTAGCCGCTAAAGCTAGAATATCAGCATCAACTGTTATCAAAATCAAAAGAAGAGTAAACCTACAATCCTCTAACGTGTAAAAAGTTTTGAATAGATATGGATGGATAACGGGACATGTTACTTTATTCATTTTAATCAAATACATGGCCTGGAGTTTTATATTATAGAGGAGAAAGAAAAGTGTGTCCAAAGTAGAAAGACCCAAATGCATCTGACTTGGCCACAAACCGCTATTGCAAAGAAGGCCAAGAAGAAAGAAGAGAATGAGGACTGAACTCGAGGACTGACTTCGAATTGCAGGGAGCTTTAGCTGACTGAATGATATTGATACATCAAAATTAAAGTCTACAAAAAATACGGTTTCAAATATAATAATATAATCAGCGAAAGATATGTCCAAGTCCTGATGAAGGGCGTTTACTTGGCTAATGTTCTGAAGAAGTTTGAATAGGAATGTTCACTCTTAAGGTAATTTTTTTGCAACTTAATGCCTGCCAGATTTCAACTAAAGCAGTTTTTAAGCCAAAGGTTTTTGAATGAGATCTGTGGGAGTCAATATAAATTAGAATTGAAAAATAAATAAGAAAAAAGGTGGTTTTATGGCTGCAGGCTGAAATGGAAGCGCAGACAAGGCGCCAAGGAATGCATTTAGTAAAGGAGCCTTTAAATTGCTATCCGTTTATGTATGCTGGCGACTGTGGCCAGTAGTTAATGCGTTGGACCACGAGTCTGAGTACGGTTTTAGAAGTTCCTTTAATGGTATATAGAAGTTAAAATGCTACATCGGTGTCCGTTACCCATTTATCCCCCTTGCCACAAAAATGAGTTGGTTCGGGTATTTTTAAATTGGCTATGAATATTGAATGATCGCTTTATAACAAATGTGGTATCAAAATGATGTTTCACATCGATGGCTCTGATAAGCCTGCCATGAAGAGAAGAAACCGAAAATTGCGTGTTATATTTTTTCAGTTCATTTGTATGTTTTGATGTTATTGTATTCACCTTTAAAAGTATTTAGAATTCGCAAAATACTTTTTGAATTAAGAAATTATACATATTTATACTCGTATATGGGTCATTCTTTTACAAACCGAACAACTTTTTTTACCCCATAATTTATATTCATCCCAAATTTTTTTTTTCACTTCGGGGCATAAAATTAACCGACACGTATATCAGAATTTATTCGAAAAAAATTTTTTTTTCTTTATATAATTATTTAAAATTTTGAAAGTTACGCGAATTTTGCTAGATTCTAACATGTTTAAAATTCAATATCTCCGGTTCGGCTTATCTTATCGACACAATTTCAAAACCGTTTTTTAGCTTATTGTATGCACTTTAGAGGAATATGTTCACAGTTTTTTTATTTAAAAAAAAAAAATATATATTAACAATTTGATTGTTTAAACAATTTTTTGATGATGTTCCCCAAAATCAATTTGATTGAAAAAATACCGCTATTTTCGCAATGTTATTACCTACAAAACGCATATTTCAAAAAAGTGGAGACTTAATTAGATCATAAGATAGAAAAAAATTTTGACTTGATGGGACTCGTCACGCTTGACTTGCGGTGGAAATTTTTTTCTATCTTATGATCTAATTAAGTCTCCACTTTTTTGAAATATGCGTTTTGTAGGTAATAACATTGCGAAAATAGCAGTATTTTTTCAATCAAATTGATTTTGGGGAACATCATCAAAAAATTGTTTAAACAATCAAATTGTTAATATATATTTTTTTTTTTTAAATAAAAAAACTGTGAACATATTCCTCTAAAGTGCATACAATAAGCTAAAAAACGGTTTTGAAATTGTGTCGATAAGATAAGCCGAACCGGAGATATTGAATTTTAAACATGTTAGAATCTAGCAAAATTCGCGTAACTTTCAAAATTTTAAATAATTATATAAAGAAAAAAAAATTTTTTTCGAATAAATTCTGATATACGTGTCGGTTAATTTTATGCCCAGAAGTGAAAAAAAAATTTTGGGATGAATATAAATTATGGGGTAAAAAAAGTTGTTCGGTTTGTAAAAGAATGACCCATATACACACTTTGAAGCTTGCTATTTCCAAAGTTTTCACCATGCGGAAATAATCCCGGGATTTAGAGTTTCAAGTGCTACTCTACCGTCCAGCAAAATAAAATGCAGAGCGACTTACAAAAAGTAAAGTGAAGCATTAAATACATATTTGGAGCATAAGAAGAATAAACAATTTTTTTGGTTAGCTCTTGAATGACTTGAAGTCAGTAAAATAAATCGACTTTAATCGTTTCAAAGTATGTTGTCCCTGGACTTTCTTTAAAATAGTTCACCTATAAAAAAATAACATTAATTTAACTTCAGTAACATCTGAAGATTAATGTAATATAATAGATGGAAATAATGTCCCCGAGATATAAATCTGCCCAATTCAAAAGAAATTGGGTCCTATTCAATCAGAAACATTAAGAGCTTTTACTGCGCTGGAAGGTTAACTTCAGTAACTATAATTGGAAGTCTCATAGTGAGTAGATTGGCTATCTCTGTAATAAATAAGCACAATAACTTTTTACCTTCAACTGCACTATTTCGTAAATAGGATAATTAAAAGATACACTCAAGATTTCTACTGATCATCCGTAGTATTCAAATCATGCTTTACTACCAGTGAGACCACCTCAATTCGGTGCTGTTTATAGGTCCCACTGTAGTAGTTTTCGTGAGTAAATAAACAATGAAACTGCAACTTGGCTGGTAACGATCCCCTGCATGTCCTCGCTTGAATGGATTAAATACCTCCGACACCAGCTCATCGCCAGCACCGCAATTTCAATTGTTCTTCAATTAAACGAAACCGGTTTGGGCGCACGACCATCAGCGCTTGGTATAAAATCAGTTGGAGTGAGCCAATGGCCGTAATCACAAACTAGTAGTACCGCAATCGACAAGCACAGGGAACATGCGGCGGCATCCGCAATCGGGTCGTTTGCCTTCATTCATAAAAATGCACTGGCATTTCTACGCATTAATTACAGCAACCAGTGTGTACTGTTTTTGTCTACTTTTGCTACTGCCTGTCACCCACGCACGGCGGCTAGAGCGTTGCGACTTGGCCGGGGAGCTGTACATATTGGACGTGCCGAAAGTAGAACTGCCGTTGTGGCTGTGCATAGCCGAGTATGAGAGTCGTTTCAATACGCACATCGTTGGTAGCCGCAATGAGGACGGTTCCAACGATTATGGCATTTTCCAAATAAGTGATAAGTTTTGGTGTCTGCCGGACAACGATACCGACTATTTTGTATTCAACGAGTGCAATGTGAACTGCAGCGAGCTGCTGGCCGACGATATCACCAAGGCGGTCAACTGTGCTAGGATGATACAAAAACAGCAGGGCTGGGCCGCCTGGACTGTGTATGAAGAGTTCTGCAACGACACTTTGTCGGGCGCTGACGATTGTTTTGAAAAGTTCCATTGAAATATTTTGTACAGAAACTCAAAAAATAATACTAGTATCGAGCTAATTTCGATACTCAAATACTTGTGAATGATGGCCGCGATGGTTCGAAATCCTTTTATTTCAGCTGCACTGCAACTGAGTGCCTCTACTAGTTATCTGTGATAGCTGTCTAATTGTCATGCGACAGCTCTTGGAACAGAGAAGTCTCTTTTATTTCTGTGGGCTACAGTGCTATGTGTTCCGAGCTAAACACTCTGTTGCAAAATTATACGAACACACAAGTCGAGAGCCAAGATATATTAAAAAAAAATGTCTTCTATGAATATTTGAAGTGATCAAGGGAATATATTTTTGCGAACTAAAAGTGAAGTATGTTAGTTGTAATAATTAATAATAATTTTTTTAATAATTGACTGGCACGACAGCCCGCTTACGCGAGACTAAGGCCTAGCTTCCCGCAACTACCCGTGTTGTGCGTGTGAATTTGTACGCGGGTTGAAGGGACCTACAGTTTAATGCCGGTTCCGAACGGCAGGTTGGGAGCTTTTTCATAAGCAATTTTTACTCTCAGAGGATTGCCATTTCCAGCTGAGAGGACAGCCACCGAAAGAGAAAACGAGTTTTCCCGTTATTTTTTTAGGTGTTATTACAGGCAGTATTTGAACCTGAGGTTGCTGCCTGCGACTCGCGGTCCAACGCACTAACCAACTGAGCCACGGCGGCTGCCGTTGTAATAATTACTTTCAGAAAAGAAAAAATACTGAAATGACTTGTTGCAAAATTATACGAACACTATAATTTTTAACCTAAAAGAAAAGAAAAATTAAGAAAGTAAGAGGTTTTTTATCTTAATAATTTATTTGGCACCCTTTTGCTTTAATTAGTTCAAAAATTCTTTTTTTCATACTTTAAATTAAAGTTTGTTATAAATTTTGGTCCAAGTTGGACTAGGCTTCTAAATTTTACATTTGTAACTCGTCAGTTCTATTAAATTGCCAATTTTCGGCATAAATCCGGCGAACAAATATACCCCAAATATTTTCCATGGGGTTAAGGTCCGGCGAACTTGCTGACCACTCCAGAACACGTACGGATTTCGCCCTCAACCATGCCATTGTTTCCTTGCTAGTGTGTTTGGCTGCGATATCCTGTTGGAAACACCAGTTTTTATTTCTGTTTGCGTGGAGGAAATGGATGAGACTGCTTTGAAGGACTGTTATGTAAATTTTAATCCGGCAGGAACAAAACTGAAGCTCGAAAGTTTGCTCTGCAGTAAACGCACCCCAAACAATTAAGCTGCCACCTCCAAAATTTCTGCGCGAAAAAATGTTTCGTTCTTTTCTAATGTCATGCTAATATCCATTAAAACCATCAGGACCATCAAGATTAAATTTCTTTTCATTCGAAAAGATTATCTGCATAACAAAATTAAAGGATAATCAAACAATTTTTTAAGTTATTTACCGAAATCCAGTCAGTTCAATGTTTTTTTCAGCAAACTGCATGCGAATGTCCTTGTGACGCTTCAATAATCGTGGCGCAGACATCATTTTTAAGCGTTTGATGTAATCAGCGCGTTTTAATGTTCTCCATACCGTTTGGCGACTTACTGGGGTAGAGGAAAGCGTAGCTAGAAAGCGGCAGCTTTTTGATGTGTTGCTTGCTGTCCTAATTATTTTTCGTTCATCCTGTTCACTTAACTTTTTTTTCCTTCCTCGTCCTTTTTTGCAGCCGTACCCATCATGATTTTTTAAAAAAGTGGATACAAGGCAAGCACTTCTTCCAATATCGCGAGCTATTTATTTGCCTTATGGATGTTCCCGCAATTTTTATGCCTTCGATCCGTCCTTTTTCAAAATCCGTCAATCATTTTCCTTTTGGCATATTTTTAGTTTTGTTAAAAAACTCTTAAATTGATGCTACAAGTTTAACTTTTACACAGTTTTGCAACACTCATTTTTTGACATTTTTCGATTAACGTTCAAAAAAGTACCGTTAAGTAACAGTTTTTCCAACGACATTTAAACAAACCACTGAACTTACCCATATAAGTATTTCATGGAACAAAATTTCTCCAAAATTTTCAAAATAATAATATAATTTTGCAACAGAGTGTATTTCTACAAAGCACACAGTGCGCGCCACATGCGTTGATCAGTGGATTGGATTCGTGCTGCGGGCATCATTTGGCTACATAAGATCAAATATCAAGCATATTTCACTCTTCAAAATTGTTGCAAACAGTGGGTGTGTTGTGCGTTGATTTTGACTACGGCTGCTCGCAGTTGCTGCGCCTTGCTAAGCGAATAAGCACAACATGTTTAGCGCTGGCCACAATACGTTCACATGGCTCCTGGTGCACATTGGCTGCATCTTGTTGCAAGTGCGCGCTCCCCAATGTGATTATGCTTTTCGCTGAGTTGCCTCTGACCATCTTGCTGTTGCTTGTATTAGAAAATAAACAGAAATATTTCATTTCAAATTAATTTGCCTTTTGAAAGTGCTTTGTGTGATTCGCTGGTGGAATTGATACAATAAATTTAAGTGAAGCTCCATTTGTCTGGAAACAACTATGGGGCATTTTGGTATGATTTATTGGCAGTTTTCTTTTTAACCAAAAATGCATCACAGTTTTATGTAAACATTTGCTAATTACACAATTTGTGATTGGCGTGGGATGGTGCTGTGTACTTGTAATGACAATAAGGAATCGTATGTCTTGTTAAGTTCGACATATATTTTAACAGTTTTTGTATGTCTGGTTCGTGGATTACGTATTTACTTGTAACTAATAACGGGTTTGTTTTATTTGCAGCACAAGTCCAGGAACATTACAAGATGTCACAATGGAACATTCATGTAAGTCTGATTAATATTACGGCAATATTACGCAACAAATTTACGTGGGGTATAAATGTAGTACGAGGATAAACCCGGACTGGAAGAAAATATTGTTTAAGGTGCCATAGATTATGGCGTGGTGGTATGGTACACTCACTTGCTTAAGCAGGAACAAAATATTCGAAAACAGAGCATTCAATATACTCTATATTGAAAATTGAAATTTGATTTGAAAATTGAAACTATTTTTGATTTTTACAAAAATAAGACTAAAAACCGAAAAATCATTCAATTTTCAACCCAAATTTTTTAACAAATCAGCACAAATTTTGAAAACAGTTCAAACCTCCATCTTGGCCAATTCCGCCTTCTATAACCATAAACAATTCCACATTGAAGTAGACAAGCGGTAAGATTGTCTGCAATGCGTAGAAGTGTATCGAACGCCAATGGCCCGGTAGAAATGAAGGAGAAGAACGTTATAATCAAGCGGAATTTCCAAGCGAGGCTAGACGAGACGGACCTTTTGGCTGACGGTATAAATGCAAACGAAAGAATGAAATTATTTGTGATATGGTGAAGATTATGTCAGAATTGGCGTTCATATGTTGTTGATTGAATGTTTTTAGATGGCGTTGGTTACCGATCTCCGTGCGTTAGTTTGCAACAGAGCCAGGGCACGACGTCACCACCGGTTCAAGGTCGTTCTGTGCGGGAGTTCGAAGAGCAGATGGCGTCTTTGCGAAAGGAAAATTTTAATCTGAAGTTGCGATTATATTTTCTTGAGGAGAGCGTTCCAGGCTATCAACAAGCCAACTCTGAGGGACAAGAAACGACGATGAAGCAGTTAATTGACGCAAAGGCAAGTACAACTCGATAGCTTTGAAGTCAATGTAAATGAATACAAAATCTTGTCTAGGTTGAAATGGAAATTTTACGTAAAGAAATCCAAGAGAAACAGGAAATACTAAAAGAAGCTGCACAGGCAATGAACCAAATGGAGCAAATTCAAAGAGAAACAGAGGCTAAGAGCCAAGCTGTAATAGACGAGCTCAAACAAAAGATACAGTTTTTGGAGGTAGGTGTAACAAGTACGAAATAGTTGCGAATTTGTGAATTGTCATTTGGTCAAAAACGCAAGTAATATGATTCGGTTTGTAGATGGAACGCGATATGGACAAATCCCATCAGGGCGGATTTATGAACGATCTGCTTGGGCGATCGGACATTTCGGAAAACGTGAATGCTTTACAAAAAGTTTGTATACTACTATTAAATCTACTCCTACGAATGATTTAATAAAAGCTGTGTTAATTAATGCTCTTCATTTTGTTTTCTGCTCCATTGGAATATGACATGGTCTTTGCTCCAAAATCACTGCTACTGTTGTAGATCCGTGAACTCGAAGGTATCGTAAAACACTCGGATGACAAAATAGGCGATTTCCAGCACCAGATTGGAAAACTAGAGGACATTATTTTCAAACGTGACGAGACGATCAAAGAATATGAAGAAAAGGTAAAGGAGCTGGTATTTCAAAATGCTGAACTCTTAGAGGTGGTAGAGAACAAGGATAAGGAGGTCGCAAGTGCAGAGGTAAGTGAAGTAGAACGATTCGTTGCCACATAAGAGATTACTTCGCTGTTCAATCTTACTAGTTCAGACAAATAGCGCAAAAAAAATGAAAATTCGAATTGGTAGACCCGTAATTCAAGTTGAGCTATAAATGACTAGATGTTTGTCTTGGTACTCACTGCCTGCGTGATTGATTTTGTTTACTTTTCATGATTCTCTTGGGGTTCTTAGCGAAATGTAAGAGGTCTTCGCCTCGTTAACGCTGATTTAAGGGAAGACAATCAACATCTTATTGATACCTTGAAATCCACTCAAGATAATTTCCGCAGAGAAATGTCAAATATGAAAGTATGTGAGAGGCAAATGCGCGAGCAACAAGAAGCATTGAGCAAAATGCAAGTAAGTGGTTTCATATGATAAATAGATAAACATTTTTGTTTTGGCAATGAGGCAATGCGGTTCGCGTTGGGAAGTCTAAATAATGTCCGCTCATGTAATGCAATATTATAATGAATTTACATACATGCAGCTGCGTATAATGTACCATTTCGCAAGAGTTGCCATATACTCAACATATGGCATGGGTTCAATGTAAAATTTCGTATATTCGTTGTGCTGGTCAAGAATGTGTGTCAATTTGCATGGATGTAGAGTAAAAATTGTTCGGTTAAGACCGACTGTTGTGTTTCACACGGAAAGTTGTTTGCTGTTTAAGTAGAGTTTTTAGGCAAGAGAAGATAGGGAAAAGGCTTAGTGAAATACATTTTACTATGGAGGAAAGGTATTCGACTGTTTTCTTTTGTTCCTTTTGGTCTTATTAATATTTATATGATATTTTGCTCGTCACACACAGTACACAGTGAAATGAAGATCAATTACTCAAGAAAACATTGAGAATGAAAATGCGGACAATGAGACTGTAGCTAGACAATAAATAGTTTAGTGAGCTTGAAATTGTAAAGCAGAACGGAAGAAGAGGGGGCCGAATAAGTTATTGAGCTGACATTAGTTTCCCTTCTGAATAATTCGTTACATAAATATTTTGATTTCATTTGTCAGATTCTCATACATAAAACAGTTATTTACAACTTTTGCTGAAACTTTTTTGTAATCGAAACTCGATGCAATTTATTTGTAAGCTATTTCGCATGTAAAGTTGCGGTCCCCGGTTGAGATTTGGTAATTTAATTATTCACCTAATTCAGTTTTAAGTTGGAATTGAAAATGCCATCATGGGTTTGTGAAGTTCATAATTTTGGTCGTTTCGGTTGTATTTTTTAGTTTTTATAACTTCAATAGTGTTTGGTTTTAGCATACCGTTGCTCTCATTGGACTTGTATTCACTGAATGTTTTTATTGATTATTTCTGCATTTGCACAACAGTCTGCCATTACAATTAAGACAGCGAATACCGCTCGCCTGCTGGAGCGCATTCAAGACTACGAGAAAATGGTGACCAAAGTGAATTTCGAGCGTAATTTAGCAAAACGTGAAAATCGCTTCTTTAGAGCCATCATCGGCAAATTGCAGCGCAACAAGAATGAATGTCTAATGATCGAAAAGGAAGAGATCTATCAGCAGATCGGCGCCGAGTACGACGAGAAACCAATTGATGCAAGTGAACATTTTGAGCATTCCAATTACCGCGAGCTAAAGGCGCGCGGTGACTTTCATGGCGAATACACCTTGAGACAGAAGCTGTGCGTGAATTTCAGCAACAGCGCCAAGTTTGCCGCTGCCTCATTGGCGGAGAATTCAAAAAAGGGGGGAAAAGACGTGGTCGAAGGAAGCCAAATAGTCGAGAATTACATACGGGATTGTTGCGAAGTAGAACGCGAATTAGAGCCAGAATTTCCAATACGATACACAATAAGCGATGCCAGCCTATTTGCGGGAGCGGGCACCTCACGGACAAACAGTTGCTCCTCGTTGCAGGCAAATTTTTCGTCATCGAGCATCTTCGGCGGGTCCAAAGAGATACCAGACGATCATTTCTCAAAGGTGAGAACGGTCGAGCATTGAATTGTACGCCGCGCAATTGCGAGTACGTGCTGTTCCTTTCGCCTGAGTTTCTGTGCTTAACTTTTTCCTTTCTCTTCCCTTCAATAATAATAGGAGCGACCACGGAGCCCTATCCCCAACTTAGATGGCATTCGCTTTGTTTATTCAAAATTTGGAAATTTTCCTTGAAATTGGCGTATTTATTATTTTCGTTTCACTCGTTGTACCTAAATATTGGATTGCTAACTTACCGCGGGCAAGCGCGAAGGCGGTTAGCCCTCGTCCTGTCAGAAGAGGTTCCCCGCTGATCCTCTTGGGAGGGCCTACGCGTTAGTGTTTCTGTGGGATATGTTGTACTGTGAATTTGTTGTAAACAATTACGTAGTGTAAAACTTTCCAAATAACTATATTTTTGTGAATTTTCCCGATGATATAACGTTTTTAGTTTTCATACATATATTTGTAAAAAAAAAATTGGATATTTTTACTTTTTGCTAAAAATATACATACTTTTACTTTTGGACAATTTTTTGAGGTGTGAACTTATTCCTTTTTGAAATTATATTTCAATTTGGTTGCCGTTTTGGTCAATTCACATATGCCGAATGTGTAAACATTAAAATCACTGAAATCGCAAGTGAATCACGCTCACTTTCTGGCACATTTGAAAGGTGGGGTTTTCATAGGAAGTGAGGTAAGTTTTTTTTACTAGAAGATAGGTGTTTGGTTTGCAGGCCTTGGACTGCATGCTGATGCAAAGCGATCTATGGTGCGACTAACAGTTGATTTTTTTTGTAAATCGCAAACGAAGCGAGCAGAATTTATAACTGCCCTTGCAGCAGAAAGCTCACGTTTTAAACGCGGCGAAACAGTATAATAGGCTGTCTTCGTAAACGCATTTATTTCCAAACCATTGAGAATCGATAGGCGCAACTCCGTAAGCCTGTCAAATCGCAATAGTGTTACGCATATTAATCTTTTCAATTTCCAATGGCCATACTGCTTAAGCAATAGTTTTAGATTTGAGCAAAAAACTGTACCCAAAGTAAGTACAATAATAATCACTACAAATTACTGGGTGGAAAAAATGTACGTAAGTACATAATTTGATTTTTCACGGTTAGGTTGGGTTAGGTTGAGCTAGTTTGCCGATTTGGCCGCACATTGATCCTGCTGGGTCCCTAGCGGGACGAGATGGAGTTCTTTTGGCTTTACGAACTGCCGAAGTAGTGATCGCTTAGGGTTAGGTTTAGGTTTTTAGCGAATTTGAGCAGCATCGAGCATTTGACATCGCGCTTCAGGGAAATATGGGGATCCCGGAGATCTAGTTGTAGCAGCACATGTACCCATGTTTTTCACATTTTGGTTCATCTTAAGCGCATGAACTGATGTTCAACTGCCGGTCGGTACAAATAGTCGGTGTTGATTTCAATGGCCTAAAAGAGTTTTCTGATACTCAGGACATGTTTCCTTTGCTTCCATGTTTTGAATTATTTTTGATACAACATATTTCAAAAGAAATGCATCTACACTGAGTGTTTGACACTTTTTGTCTGGGTCGAGATTGAATTTGATATTCAAATCTTTATTGCAGTATCCAAAATTATCCGGCACCTAGACATTCTGACCTTACTAAAAGTCGAATACATACTTGGAAACGCCGATAATGTCAGAATAATCAGTTAAATTAAGTAATTAATTATGAATTGCATTCAAATTACGTTTAAACTCTTATTTTCACATTGATTTTGTGTTCTTTTGTCACAGCATTTGCGCGAAGAGTTAAGGCAACAAAAAATAGAATTGGCGGATAAGATTTGCATGCTCGAGGAGGTTGAGGAGAAATTGAAGAATCGCACACAATTGCATGAACAGGCGTGCCGCACTATACGGAAACTCATGCAGGTGTTCAAAAGCCATCAAGACGAAATAAAACGATTGAAAAATCAAAACGCCACAGAAGTGTCCTCCAGTAGTAAGCCAGAATTAACAACCGTACGTATACATTTTTTGTTTAATGATGAATGTGAAAAGTTATGCGAGATCGTTTCATTGGTAGGCTGGTAATGGTAGTGCGCCTGTAAGCGATTTGGAATGCACTGGACTTTGCCGTTCACTGAGCGACTCTGAAGCGTTTAATGAATTTTGTGGAGCGCAAAAACAAAAGTACGAGAACATAATAGAAGAACAAGAGAGCACAATTCGTAACTTGAAGGCTGAAGTCAAGAAGAAGACTGCGGCTTTGCAGGTGAGTGACTAAACGAGTATGAACTTGTTCTATTAAATTTTAAAAGAATACGACTATTGTTATTGGGAGTACAAATTAGTTCGGTTCGTTTTTGTGGTCTAAAATACATTTATTTCAAAACAAAATGAATGGACAGATTAATCCAATTATTGTCCATCGCTGGTTACTACTTCTCCCATCTCTCAGGAAATTTTCGAATTCCATCTCAAAAAAATATATCGTATTTTGAGGCGATTCAAGTTAGAAACCCATTTTCGAATTCCGT
Organism: Melieria crassipennis; assembly: GCA_963668005.1. Classification (NCBI taxonomy): domain Eukaryota; kingdom Metazoa; phylum Arthropoda; class Insecta; order Diptera; family Ulidiidae; genus Melieria; species Melieria crassipennis. The sequence goes on along the minus strand of OY764963.1, from coordinate 28,376,835 downwards.
GAAAGAAATGGACCGATGAACTGCCAAATCGCGCTGCATCCTTCGGAAGAACCAGTAATCAGAAGGAGCAATGTTTGGAAAATATGGCGGAAAATGGCCTTTCAACAACGTCTCTTGGTTTCAGTTCATAAGACTTCCTAATTGCCTTGCTTTTGAATCATTCCCATGGATTTCAATCGTACGGAGATGGTTTGTTGTGTCACTCCCAAACACTCTGCAAGTACCTCTTGCGCTTGACTCGGATCTAGGATTTTTGTCTTCGAAGCCAGAGCGAGCTTGTCTTCAACGCTGCAAACCATTCCAACGTCGAAACCACTCCAACATGATTTGTCAGTTGGAGCATTGTCACTTTAGCTGCATTTATCTTCCAATTAAAACAGAAAACTAAAACTATTAAATAATATTTTTCGGAAAAAGGCTAACCTTTCTAGAACCACCGCAATCAGCTGTCACTATAAACTATAGGGGTATTCTCGATGTCTTGCATAACCCTGACATCGTGCACGAAATGCATAATTGACATGGCCATGCATTTCGAGCAACGACACAACAACAAAATACAAGCTAAAAAAGTTTGCATTTTTTGCATGTCATGCTACGCAAAAACCCTTGTTATGTGTGTGACATCGCGATTGTGCGACAGCCATTTAATGTTCTTCGTGTGCGCAAGCGTATTTTCTTCATGTTTGGCTTTATTTCAACCTTTTTATATAATTTGCATATATGTCTTGCTTGCAGGTAGAAATGGATCAACCGAAAACCAAATTAAAAAGAAATGGAGAAAGTTTGTGGCTGTTTGCGGCATTTTTGCAATATTTGCAATGTGTGCTTTTTTGTGCGTTCTCGATGTGTAGCATTTTCCAGTCTTGCACGGTTGCATTTTTACGAATTCTTCCTCCGTGCAAGACATCGAGAATACCCCTTATGTATTTACAGCCTGAACCATCTCTTGAAAACGAATGGAACTAATTTGTACTCCCAATACATCAATTGGATTATATTAACACTTCTGTGGGCACCCGGTTCGGGCCAGACCATATTGAACTTTGGAAAATTGAAGCTTTATTGTGAAAAATGGTTACAAATTTAATATTCAAAGTATTGTCCATCACTAGCTATAACTTTTTCCCATTTTTCTGGCAATTCACGAATACCCTTTCTGAAAAATTCGGCCGGCTTTTCCGCTATCCACGAATCGATCCAATTTTTGACTTCTTCATAATTGGAGAAGTGCTGGTCAGCCAGGCCATGTTGCATTGATCGGAAGAGATAGTAATCGGATGGCGCAAGGTCTGGACTATACGGCGGGTGGGGTAGGACATCCCATTTGAGCGTTTCAAGGTAGGTTTTGACGACCTGTGCAACATGTGGCCGAGCATTGTCATGTTGCAAAATTACCTTGCCGTGCCTTTGTTCATATTCCGGCCGTTTTTCGCGCAGTGCTCGGCTCAAACGCATCAATTGTCATCGGTAGACTTCCGCTGTGATCGTTTCATTCGAGCAATGTCTCCAATTCGTGATCTTCAAACTTTGTTGGCTGTCCGGGCCGTTCATCGTCCTCCAAGTCAAAATTGCTACTTTTGAACCGTGCAAATCACTTCTGGCACGTACGCTCAGCTAGAGCATGCACACCATACACTTCCACCAAAATACGATGACTTTCGGCAGCCTTTTTCATCATATTGAAGTAATGAAGAAGTACTCCCCGCAAAAACACTTTATTCGGCACAAAATTCGACATTTTCAGAGTAAAAAAAAGTATTGTTTACGCTTCAGCTAAATGACACATACTGATTCTGAAACTATATGACAATAGCTTTCCAACACATATTTGGAAAGGTGAATCACTGTTCACAAAATCAAGTTACGCCATCTGTTAGAAAACCGCACGAAATAACCGGCACCCCTATTAATATTGTAGTTAAGCTATCGGGCTCATATTTCATGATATCCTCAACTGATCCTTTCTAAGCACAAAAATACATATACACATTTTTTACCAAAGCAAGGCAAGAATCCTGCAAAATGTATTTATACCCCATGGTCTGACCAGACCATGTTGTAATTTCACACAAATTTGCCAATTGTTGTCAATTTGTTTTGGTTATTTACGACGTAATTACTGTCAGAATTGTTTATAAATATTTTTTTTTTCGTTTGGTTCTTATTCAGTCCTCTACGGAGCATAGGACTAGGCTCAACTAGGCTTTTCCATCTGACCCGATTTGAAGCCGTTCTTTCGTGCCATCTCATGTGATGGTGTCATATGTTACTTGGCTCAAAATCGACCTTGTCCAAGTGTTTTTCACTTGTCTTTTCTTTTATTTTCTTTTGGGGTAGTAAATTATTATTTGCGTTGCAAACGAGTGTCTGAACATATTGTTGCGAAGAAGCAATGTGCTGAATGCTTGTCTATGCACGAACGCTTTTCCAAGCATACTTTTAGGCATGCACTTTCAAGTACGGCGAATTTGGTATAATTCGCTTGGTGTTATTCCGATATGGCAAGGATGGTTCGCGAACTGTGCGAGAATGGTCGAGCGTGTTCCAATTGGAAGTTGCAAGAAACTTTGGCGCGATAAGAAAACTGGTATATAAGCAGCGCTGCGCGGCGCAACAAGGAGAGTCTTAGCTAAGCAAGCAAAGGGGAAACATGCAATAGTAGTAGTAAAGTAGTAACAAGTGAAAAATTGTAAATAAAGTGATTGTTGATTTTTGTCTGCGTTTGCGCTGAATAACTGAAGTAGTTTTATTTTCAAGCACAATCCAGTATACGAACTTAGAGAAGTCATTTTCGTAACATTTGGTGTCAGAAGTGGGATTGTGCTACTGGAAATAAATTAAAATTGTAAAACGCAGACATGGTTAAACTCGAGCAACTGAAGGTGGAGCAGCTGAAGAAGGAGCTGGCCGCCTGGAATTTGCCGACTGCTGGCGGAAAGGTGGAGTTGCAGCTGCGCTTGCGAGAGGCGTGTGAATCACGAGGCATCGATTGGGCCGCACACGAGTTCGGAACGCAGGAGCAAGAGGCGTCGGCCAAGGTGGAGGAATCGCCTGCTGGTGCTGCGACGATGCAAAGTACGGCTGCAGCGGCTGCGCCACCACAAGCATTGGACATGAGCCAGCTAATGGTTGCACTTAAAGGCATGTTCGAGACTTCCAACCGTGAAATGGCAGCCAAGATGGAAAATGAAAATCGCGAAATGGCAGCGAAACTGGAAACTACGAATCAGGAACTTTCGGCGCAAATGGCAGCGAAACTGGAAACTACAAATCAGGAACTTTCGGCGCAAATGACAGCGAAACTGGAAACTACAAATCAGGAAATTTCGGCCAAAGTCGAAACTGCGAACCGAGAAATGGCCGAGCGAATGGAAAACAAGCTTCAGGAAAATTCTGCACGTTTGGAACAGAAAGTGGAAGAAATCTCCAACAAGCTCGATGTGAAGGTGGAGCACCTGGGAGCTCAAGTGGAGCACTTGGATAAACGAGTCGACGGCCTGGATGAGTCTTTAAACAAACGAGTTGACAGTCTGGAAGATTCGATGCACAGAAAGATCAACGAGCGACTTAGAGAACTACAGCTACGAGCAAGGGTGCAGTCAGTTGAGGAAAGTTTTGCCATAGAAGTGCCTACTTATGATGGTACTACGTCGTTCGACACATTCAAACTACAATTCGATATGGCTGCTCTGGAGAGTCAGTGGACCGATGTTAGGAAAGGTCGGAGGCTGATACTGGCTCTAAGAGGTCCTGCGGCTGAGGTAATAAAAACCGTTCCGGAAGGTTTGAGAGGTGATTACGACACCGTCATAAGGGCACTGGCAGCCAGATACAGTGACGAGCACAACAAAATGCTGTACTATTGCGAGCTGAAGTGCCGTAGACAGAGAGCCAACGAGGCGCTGCAGACGTATGCGGCAGATATCGAGCGGCTGGTACCACTGTCCTACCCAGAATTCAGCATAGACGGTTTGGAAAGGCTGAAGATTGAGGCGTTTATTGAAGGTCTTCATGACCCGGAGACACGTCGCAGTACATTGATGATGATGAAGCCGACATTCCGTGAGACGGTGACAAGCGCATTGACGTATGAGGCGGCCTGGAGGGGAAGTTTTCGACATTCATCTGCGGAAAGGCGCCGAGCCCAATATGGTCGTGTCACGCAAAGCCAGACAGTGAGCTCAGAGGCACCAGCGAGGCCGCGGGCTGTTTCATCTAGATTCAGTTGCTGGCGATGTGGCAAGCAAGGCCACATATCACGAGACTGCCATCTGCGGGAGAAGCGTTCCGGACAACAGACGTCGCCAAGATGTGCTGACGCTCTGCCACATCATTCTTGCAAAACCGAGCGCAGGCAGGATTCGCAAGCCGAAAACAAGGGACAAATTGTGGATGTTCGGTCGGTAAGAGTTCTACAAGAGGAAGATTGGCCTGCGGGAAGGCTACAGAAGGACCAGCGCGAGGATACGGATCTCGCAAAGATCATCAAAGGCAAAGCGCGGAGAGTACGGCCGGACTGGCAGGAGATGGCTGGTGAGAGCCCGATCGCGAAGGCTTACTGGGCGCAGTGGCAAAGTCTACGTCTGAAAGACGGCTGCCTATACCGCGAGTGGGAGAGCAGGGATAGCAGGACCAGAAAATCCCTAATAGTGGTCCCGAAAGGTCGGATCGACGATGTCATCAAAGCAAACCATAACGACTCCAGTGGAGGGCACCTAGGCATCGCAAAAACTGTCGCGAAGATAAGAAGACGGTTCTATTGGGTGGGATGCCAGGGGTCTGTCGCCGAGTGGATAAGAGGCTGTGATCGGTGTTCGGCTGCGAAAGGGCCGATGAGAAGATCGCGGAGCCGCACTCAACTAGTCGGAAACAGGTTAAACGCCAGCTATGGTCTACGGGCTAACTCAGAAGGGTTTAAGGAAGGCGATCTGGTAATGCTCAACAACCCGCAGTGGAGGGAAGGTTTGTCTCCAAAAGTTCAAACATCATGGGAAGGACCGTACAAAGTCGTGACAAAGATTAATGACGTGGTGTACAGAGTTCAACGCTGCTGCAACAGAAACGCTAGGCTGAAAGTAGTCCATTTGGAGCGCTTGGCGTCTTACTCCGGCGGAGCCTCGGTACTTGTTCGGGACGAACAAGTCTAAGTGGTGGGCAGTGTTGCGAAGAAGCAATGTGCTGAATGCTTGTCTATGCACGAACGCTTTTCCAAGCATACTTTTAGGCATGCACTTTCAAGTACGGCGAATTTGGTATAATTCGCTTGGTGTTATTCCGATATGGCAAGGATGGTTCGCGAACTGTGCGAGAATGGTCGAGCGTGTTCCAATTGGAAGTTGCAAGAAACTTTGGCGCGATAAGAAAACTGGTATATAAGCAGCGCTGCGCGGCGCAACAAGGAGAGTCTTAGCTGAGCAAGCAAAGGGGAAACATGCAATAGTAGTAGTAAAGTAGTAACAAGTGAAAAATTGTAAATAAAGTGATTGTTGATTTTTGTCTGCGTTTGCGCTGAATAACTGAAGTAGTTTTATTTTCAAGCACAATCCAGTATACGAACTTAGAGAAGTCATTTTCGTAACAATATTCAAAATTAATATTCATTGATGGGTCTGGATATGTTTTGGTGACCATTCAATTATGTTCCTGGTTTGTCGGCTCTGGTTTTTTATCAATGGATCAATGGATTTGGTGTTTTCTGTGATAGAAATGGAAGGAAAGGAATGCAGTTTTGAAGAAAAGGTGGACAATGTTTTTGAATTTCCACGCTGGAGTTACATCAGAGAGGACGATTTCTCTCAAAAAATAGTCTACGCAATAGCAGAAACCAATGCTCTAGAGCAACAAAATTAAGAGTTTAATTCTTTTGCTGCTATAGGTAATAATGACGGTGATGCAAATTACCTTTTAGACTCTGAAGAAAACGAAGCTTCTGATACTGATGGAAAAAAATGGTAGGTAGTTCAATGTGAAGATAGCAATGACGAAGGCGATAATGATGACAATATCCGATCAGTTCAGCATGAACAATAACATGTTGAGCATGTTATGCTTGAAATAAAATATTTTTTCTTTGGGATAAATAGACAAAGTGGTCAATAGAAAATTTTTTTTTCTAATTTTTAGCCAACGCCACTCACTGTTCGGAATGAAATCAGCTACCTTTTCGGGTTCAAACAGAATGATCAACAGTGCAAGAAATCCGGAAATAATTTATATTAATAAATATATATCGAAACACGATTTGTATGTGTCAAATGTAAAGTCTCAATGTAGATATTTGAGTCATGATGCTGCATTATATCATTGCAACCACTGCATTGATCAAGCAGTATAAGCCAATCCATAAACAACATATATAAACATTTTATGACTCCAACCCCCCGCCCCCCACCATCGTATTTTTTTAATTAAAATTTATTTCAAAATTAATTCATTGAAGTTGAAATTCGCCTTTTCTTCAACTTTTTACCTAAATAAAATGGAAGCAAGCAAGAGAAATTATTGTATTCACCCTTTCACCCTTTTAGTTTCTTTACATGCTTATACACACACATACTCAAACATATAAAAACTCATCAACAATCCTATTTTTGCACCATGGTCTGGCCAGACGATGCCGTACTTAATCATAATTTGAGTTTAATTAGAAGAGATGTGGATCGACCCAAATTAGATACATATGTGATCAAGCTATGCTATGATTTTAGCTCAAGATGAAACGTTCTAATTGCAGAAAATAAACGTTTTTTTTATTTAATTCAAAAGTATTCAAAATAAAGGTACTTGTGTGTGTCTGCAAGATTTAGTGAATCAAGACTGACAAATGCTATTATATAGCATATGTACATATATAGAAATTATGGTTATCTGAAATTACACCTTACTCCCTTTCTGTCCAACACAATGTTGATCTCTGCAGTATTATTGCGAAATTTCATCGTCATACCTACTGGCGGCTATGAATTTTGGCATCCTAAACATTATAAAAGTCACACTGTGTGCCGCCTGCCGCGTTTGTTATGATTATCTAGGGAAAATATAATAATATTGATCTTTCTTGACATTATATATACAGTCCAAATATATCTGGCATATACATATATCTAATATTGAATTTTTCAAATCAAATAAAATATTTGGAAATATGTAATTAAAACATCATATTAAATTTGAGCTAACCCAAAATATACTGACTACAAAATTAATGCATTCTTGTTTTGGTTTTTCAGAATCTCATAAATAATGAACTCTGGGAGAAGAATCGTGAAATTGAGCGATTAACAAAGCTTATCAATAATAAATCCACTGCGTCCGCTTTGTCGCCTTCGGCCACAAATAAGGTTGAAAATGTGCAACTGCAACTGCAACAATCATTCACCGAGGCGGACTATACCAAAGCGCTGAAACACAACAAATTGCTTCAGCGTAAAGTGGACGTGCTGAACCAACGTTTAGGTGCCGAGCATAACAGCGAACAGCTGATTACACAGCTGCGTCAGGACGTGCGCGATGCTCGAGCCGAGGCCGAAAGTGCAGAAAAGTGGCGCCGTGAGTGCGCCGACGTTTGTTCTGTGCTCTCGACCCGACTTGAAGAACTTGCCGGTTTCTTAAACTCACTGCTGAAGCACAAGGATGTGCTAGGATTTTTGGCCGCCGATAGGCGTCGCGCCATGCGCAACGCCGTCAACACTAGTCTTGATCTATCCAAAAGTCTCAATATGACATTGTCCGTTTCAGGGCTATCGATGCCGGATCACAGTTTGGCACATTTGTGCAACCTTTCTTGTATAATGGCCGAAGGTGATGTCGTGGAAAATAAGACCTTCAACTCGCACGAACAAGCACGTGCACGACACTCGATAGATACGCTTCGAGCTGAGAATAAGGCGTTGCGAAAGGAATTAGACAGCCGACGTAGCATTGAACAAAAGAAAGAGAGGCGCTCGCTGCCGCTGTTGATGCTGGAGCACCAGAGTGAGTCGGAGGCGTGGTCGGAACCCGATCGCAAGGTTTCATGGGCGCGTATCGGCCTCGAAGACCATTCAGCCTCACTCGCGAAGGATCACCAGCAGCCAATACAGGCGCACACAGATAGTGAAAGCGAGAGTGAGACCGGTAATGATGCGAAGCAACAGAGTCGCACTTCGAAATCACGCAGCCAGGACCGTATTGTTCAGCTGGAGCAAATGATCACGCAGCGAGACGAACGCATATTGACGGTACAATGTCAACTGGTGGAGACCGACAACCGCCTGAAGAAGGAAACACTTCAGGTTATTGATCTAACACAAGAGTTAAAGGAGTTGCGTCAACGCAACGATCACTTGTTCCAGGATATGCTGGCCATAGGCGACGAAGGAGCGGACGAGCGCACTTCCAACGAAAACGCATTTAATAAATCGTTGCTTGTCCAGCAAATTGAAGAAAAGACGCAAATATTAAAGAATATAGAGGAGCAACGGGATCGCATTGCAACCGAAGCACGACTTGCCGAAGTGCAGATTGGTGCTCTTAAAGCGGATATGGACGATTTAAAACTGAAGCATGACATGGAGTTGACGCTTGTTGCTGAGCAGCAGAGGCAACAGTTAGAGAAACAGCAACGCGAAATGGAATTGTTGCTGGAGCAACGGTTGACCCAAAAAGAGGAGGCGCATCAAGAGGCCCTGAAACGCGACTGGGTCGAACGTACGCTTTACGAAGAGGTTAAAACACAGCTGGTGGCATTACAGGCACAGCACGCTGAGGCACAACGATCTATTGACTGCCTGACAGAAAACGAACAGGAACTAAAGCAGACACTGGTAGAGAACGAACTAGCGGCACGAGCACTCAAAAAGCAACTGGACGAAAGCACTTTGCAGGCTTCCAAAGTCATAATGGAACGCACCAAGGTGTGCAACGAAAAGCTGCAACTGGAGCGTCGCCTACAAGAGATGCTGCAGCAGACCACGGAGCAGGAGACAAAGTGCAGCGCGTTATTGCATCGCATTGAGGAGCTGGAACGAACGCAGCAGTCACTCAACAAACAGATTTCCCGCGCCAGCGAAGCCTCGCAATCAGACTATACGTCAGAGGAGATAGTTGCCAGTTCTAATGCTGCCGCAGTCGAGCAACGCGTCGCCATTGTGGGAGTCAAGCGACACAACAATTCATCACCCGATCTTGGCATCGAGAGCGATGCAGGCCGCATATCCAGCGTAGAAATGTCTAATGCCCAACGTTCTCTTTTGAAGATAGTGGAACTGCCGGCTGCTAGCACCGAGAACGTGAGCCTTAAGCACGGTTAGTACTATGTCATAATAAGGACTTGAGGATTAAGTGTTTGAATTTTTCGATTTATTTTCAGAGGTCTTCGATAGTAACGGCGAGAATGACATGAAAGTCGCTAATGTCATGCAACAAACCATAGGCAACAGCGGAGTGACGGCAGTGCATGATTGTGTCAAGGTAGATCAAGAGAATGCCGAGTTGCGGCGCAAACTAATCCGCACAAAACGTTCATTGGAAGACACTTACGAAAAGTTGCGCGTTGCGAATCTGCGCAAAGCTCGTGTTGAAAAGGAGATTAAAAATCAAATAATCCAAACACATAGTGTACTAAAGAATGTGCGTTCCAACATGGAGGACTAGTGCACCGCACCCAATGCACTGCACCGCATTACATCGCATCAAGAGTACACAGGCTCGCGCACACACTTCACACTCGTCATTCATATTTTGTTATTGTTCGTCCTTGCCACTTTTCTTACTCGCAAAGCTAATGAAAGCTCATATTTTTATGTATTTGGATAGATGTATCTCGTAGCAGTCATTGTTTAACTTGTTTGTGAATATTTTTATTTGTTTCTTTTAACTGCTTAGATTTAAAATATAGCTTAGTGTTCTCTTATTAAACATCACATTATTTAACTGCACTCGTCGAAAATGTTTACCTTTAAGTGAGGAGAAGGACTGCGGTTTTAAGCAGTTTCTTGGTTGCTATGAGACAGTTTCAGTTCGCCGTTTATATTTATTAATTTTACTGTCATGTGTCATGTTGCCTTGCTGCAAAACTTTTCATTAATTTATTTTTAACACGTTATTTAAAAAATATCAAATTAAGTTGTTTGTGCTACTTTGACCACACCTCTGAAGCATTAATGAGCAATCCTTTCACATCCACATCCCGCCAGTTTTTTATGATTTAGTGCCAAACTAAAGGAAATCTGCGAGCCAAAGCTGATTCCAGTTTATATTTGCAACACTAACACTTACATCTCCAAATTATATTACACTTTTTAACCATTCTGCTGAGCTACCCGTATTTTTTAATTTCTTAAAAAAAATTGTCTATTTCGTTTTTATTTAATTTGTTTCTTTAGTTAGCTATCCAGGAGGACCTTGAAGATTTCATTTAAAGTTCGATTTATTGACCGCTTTTAAAATGATTTAAGCAGCCTGCATTTAATTCAAGGCTTTTGGTGCTTGGGCCAAAGTGCTTTGCGCACAATTTGCATCGACAAATGAAGCAGCACACAGTTTGAATATTTACACTTAAATAAAGTACAGATAACTAGCTTTAAGGAGATTTAAGGCGGTTGCATATACGAACGTGTCTCGTCTCGTACGAACATGTTGTTATTGTACATGCGCGCAAGAGTTTTTTATAATACGAATACACATGTTTGATATGAGCCCTAAAAATATGTCGTTTTACTGAAAATAGAGATGGTAGTGAAATGAGTACCAGGATCAACTGCAAGCAATTCTGGTCAGAAAGTGTGAGAAGTAATACAAAAGACTTGTTCGCGGTAAAGATTGCGTTTTAGTGCTCCTCATTGGACGACGCACACTGGGGTAATTCATGCCGATTTTGGCGATTAATTCACCCGGACTATTTAGACACGAAAAAAGTATTAGGTTTAGTTAATTATACATAAAGAAATAAAAAATAAATGTATTTGAACATACTTTAGTGGATTTTTTTTTATTTATGACCAAAAATGCAAAATTGTTGCAAAAGGGTATTATACAGAATTCCTCGCTTATTTATTAATTACTGTCGGAATCATCATCGTATTCACCTACGCTTTCACCTTCGCATCCATCGTTATCATCTCATCATCATTGTTCATATCATCGCGTTCTTCTTCCGCAATTATCAACAAATCCAATGCTTCCCTTGGCATGCGCGTAACTGCTTTATGCAGCAATTTCGTTTCTGTCGATATAATGGGATCAGAACTTACAAGCAGTCTATTTAGAACGTTTTCGTTGGGTTTTTCTTGGCTACTTTTTCGAGAAAAATATTCCCTGAAATCCTTAAAATCTTTATTTCTCGCTTCCTGCGCTTCTTCAGATAATTCACCGATTGGCAACAAGGCGTGAGTTATGACCTCTGGTTCATGAATTAAATATTTATGAACAGTCGTAGGCATGTTATACCAGGGATAGTACTCAACGAAAGTTTTGGCACAATTTAAGGCAAAGAGTTGGTCATTATGTCATAAAGACTTTGACAGGTATACCAAATAACATTTGGATTAGTTCCTACATGAAAAAAAATCACCTTTTTTGAAAAATTAGTAATTTACAGTTACCATTTACCGAATTAGTTTAATGCACATCACTGCGGTTATTTCAATCGATTACACATAAGTAATGCAAACAATAACAATGCCCAATACTGCAACTTCTGACAAATAAGGTCGGTTGACCTAGTTTTGCACACACCCTACAACAAAAACAATTGAAAGAATCCAAGATATCAAAATTTGGTTCTGCATCATTTGAGACGATTTTGTATTGTGTTTCATAAATATCTTAAACACCAAAAATATTTAGCTTACGCGATATCCCTAACTAACATAATTAATCTTTTCACGGACCGCGTGCATATTTTGCCAAGAGTTCACATACAAAAATCGAAATGCTGCAAAAGTGCGCAACAATAGCGCAACTTTTTTTTTCATAGAAAGTTGCTAGAATATCCACAGATTACGATTATGACAATATTTTAGGTGAACATCACTGAACAAACAACTATATGTCTATGAATAGGGTCAAAATAAGGCAATTTTTAAGCTTTTTTTTAAAAAAATAAAAATATTTACGAACACTTAAAACAAAAAAAAATTAGTATTTTAATACTTAAATACCTGAACAAGAAGCCTCGATCATCACTTTTATGCTACTTTAAAAAATTGCTAAAGAAATTTGATTTGAATAATTGGAAAATTTACGTTTCACGCTGCGCGTACGACAAATGAAAAGAAATGTCAACTTTCAGAGTGGATTGTAGGAATACGGTAAATTACTTTACAACAATTCTTTCACCTAGTGATGCGGAATTTTATCTACTTTAACCCGGTACCAAAAAAGATCAGTATCTTTAATTTTCATTTTTGAATTAATCGCCACTTTACTTATATATTACCCCAGTGTGCGACGCCCAATGTTTATAGAACTAAAGACTGATAAATTGTAACAAGTTTCCTCTAATTTCGAACACTTTCCAAATCGATTTTAAATTAACAACTGGTGTCCAAGACCGACAATAGGAACCGAAAGCTTCAGTACAGATTACCAGCAATTGCTGCTGCTGTTCCATACCCCCCCCCCCCCCCCGTGTTCGCATCTACAGGGTGGTCCATATAGCGTTTGGAATTTGAAATTCTGAAGTCAATTGGCCGCCTCGGAGCTGCGAGTTAAGTCCGTTGGACTTTTTTTTGTGGGGAGCCGTAAAGGACAAGTGTTACGCTAACCATTGAGAGACGATTGAAGCTTTGAAACATGAAATCGAAGTTAAAAAAAAGTACTTGAAAATTGGGTTCACCGAATGGCGTACTGTAAGGCCAGTCGTGGCAGTCATGTGAACGATATCGTTTTTCATTCTTAAATAACAAAGTCCAAGCTTTGTAATAAAACAGGAATTTCCAAAAACTATTCGTTCATTTTTTTTATAACGGATTCAAATTTCAAATCTTATGTGGTCCCCCCGATATAAACGCGATTATTAAATTTCATGGAGAGCCACTAGTTACGATGGATTAATTTACGACTAATAGGACAATTTATTAGGGGTTGAACATAATAGCCCCAACGTATCTACCAGCGCAGTGAATCAATGAAAAGAATCGAAATTGTATAGTTTTGCGTTTGTAGCTAAATATAGTCTTTATTATAGCTAAACTAAGCTTTTCAAATACATATGTGTTCTTAAAACGGTTGTATAGTACATACACATACGCGTAAGCATCTCAGTTGACTTATAATAACTTAGGCTTTCAGTACATTCGCACGGAGACTTTAAAACAACAAGCACACACACAAGCTTTGTAAACGAAGGACAAATATGCCGCAAGGGACATAGTGACCAAATGTTAGCGATGAATGTCGATGTGAGGCGTAAAGTGTCGTGCATATGGTACACAGCGTGCATACGTTGCGCTAAAAAAATAGTTACTCCTTCTCGCGTCTGGTTATTACGAGTATAAGGTACTAATATGTGTGTGTATAAGACTCCGTCGCTCAACAGCCTACTGATTTTCACAGCAGCGGTATGCTGCACTCCAAATGGCATCCGATTAACTTTAACATGCCTTCCACTACTCTCAAACGAGGAGCTTCAATTGTGCTGGTCGCTGCGTAATTTTCTAATTCTTCGTATATGCGGACCTTCGTATATAATCTATGATTTATTTTCTAATCAGCCGATTCCAGAGAATTGGAAAGTATATATCGTTTTGCATTGTCGAATGATTCACTTTATTTCGGTAATGTTTTGAAGAAAACGTGCGCACGTGCCTTTTGTTTCACTCTCCACTTTTTGCACTCATTAACACTACTGCCGATTGCTGTAGAACTGATTAATGCCTAGGACATGCTTCTCCTCGTGGTACTTCTGCAGAATGTGCGTGATGACCGATGTAGTGTCGTTGTCGCCACCCCAGACCCGAATCGAATTCTCATTCTCCAGTATGGATAGAAAGGCTACACCAAAGAAGAATCACAATTTGAGCTGCATAAGCTTAGATTATTGAGCGAAAACCGCCATACCTAGCAGAATTTTCGGATTGCTGAGATTCATCTGCACCTGTGGCATTTCCAAGATCGACTTGAGGATTGGCGAGTCTTGGGACAGGCCATCTCTGAGCTCAATGAGGCTGCCGCTGCGATTGCCGCAGAGCCATTCACAAGCAGCCGCTTTGTTGTTGCAGGTCTTCTTTAATGCCTGCAGCACGTCTGCCTCCTCGAAGCCCATCTCCACCAGCGTGCCCACGGTTTCCGGCGTGGGTGGTATATCACGATGACTGTAGATGCGCACGATTTCCAGCAGTGCCTCGCTGTTCTCAATAATGCTCTGTGGTAAGTGGAAGCTTAATTTGAGCCAAAACTCAAGAATTCATAACGAGCTTACGTCATTTGTGATGATGCCAGAGGGTGAAATTACGGACTGACTTTTCTGCATGCCCATTGCGGCCTCTTCTAATGGACTCTCATCACTTTGGTGCAGTATGAGCCATTCCAGTGCGGCCGAATAGACTCCACTGTGTTAGCGAGTGAAACAGTCAGAATACGAAATCCCCAAATTATTAAAGCTCTTACTGATTAATTTTGAGCGCATATTCCGCCTTCTCCTTTTTGAACCCCATGTCGACAAGGCACTGAAGGGTATCGTTTTGGTAGTTTCGCTTATTGATGAGTTTTTGCTTAAGCATAGCTATCAGTCGAGTTGCGTATGGACCAGCTCCAATTATGGCAGCCGATGCTTGGGCCAGCGATATCAACACTTTTCGTACATCGAATTGCAACTGAAATATCAACGCGATTTGTTTTATTAAGAATCAAGCGAAAACCAAAACCAGAGCATTGCGCTTACATTGGACTGTTGGAATATCTCGTTGATGTCCACCATTGGCATGTCTTCGGTACGTGGAAGTACGTTTCGTGTGGCCGTCTCGATGTCAATTTCGCGCGGAGCCTGCACATCGCGCGACAGCGACGTCATTTGCTGCAGAAATTGGCGTCGTGGCACCAGTACCAACATCGCGTTATCCTCGATTTGCAGCTGCGTAAGTGTGAAAGTTTCGTTCAGTTCGACGCCCTGGTACTCGGCGCGGAAGAGCCGATACCGCGGACTAAGCTGGCGCACGTCCGTGGCGAAGAGAGGCATTGAAGCGGGATCGTCGGACAGTTCGAGCATAACTTCATTCTTCAGTTCTGCCAGACGTTTGTTAACATCCGTCTGAAAGGCCAAAACGCGTGCACTGGGGCAGATGATGCGCACTTTTATGCGTTCCTTCGCCACCGGCCGATCTTCAAGGTTCTCGTCAGAATTCACTACCGACGTAATCATCGAGTTGGGATACGATGACGACGAGGTGGAGGAACGCCGCGATGTTTTTCTAGTGAGAGATAGATTGATTTGAACTCATTTAAAGGAGATGAATGCAGAAAGCGAATGAAGCTGTTTCCGTACTTTGCAAACAAGTTTCGCAACTTTTGCATTTTTTACTTCTAAAATTGCCTCGTTCAAATTTAGTGACGGAGAATTTGGATGTTTTGAAAAATAAACTTATTTCACAAAGGCAACTCACAACTTTGACAATCTTCGGAGCTGTGGGGTAGGAGCGGGCTTGCTGGGTGGTTGTGCAGCCGATGCGGAAGGCGCATTGCGGGTGGTCGGCCCGAGTGGGGCATTCTGCCTGTCCTGCGGCATTGTATGTCGCGCGGTCTGCCCAATACGTTCGGCTGCAGCTCCATCGGGCGCTATGTTGCTGCTGCTGCAAGATGCCTTTTCCGTTCCATTGGGTTGCGGCGTCTTCTCTCCTGATGCGGACCTTCTAGTACGTGCCGCCCATCTGGCGCGCATCCAAGCGCGCATTCCAAAATACAGTGCTCTTAAAACTTGCTTGCCAATACCCTTTGCTGTGGCTTTTAACCACAACGTTCAGCACAAGTGCTATGCAGGATTGCAGCCCGGGCACTAACGATACATATTTTTGCTATAGATTCATACGACGGCTAAAACAAGTCCCTACTTTACGCCCAAGAAAAATGTAATTTATTAAATATAAATGAATTTTAAAAATCTCCTTCGGGAAAATTTAATGACTCGGTTAAAACTAAACGACTTTACTAATATATGCAAACTAATGCAACATTAGTTGCATTCGCAGCATTATTTGAAGAAATGTGAAACTACCTAACGCACTTTTGATCTTTGAATTGAAGAAATGTTTGAGCTGCGCGCAGTAATATTGCTTTTTCAAACGGCGTCATATCAGTCGAAATTATACCGAAATATTACTTAAAAATTAAATAAAATACGTTTATACTTTGTAAAATGACTACAATAAATGTGCAAAGTGATAATTTGATTTCTGGGTTTCCCGATTCAAATTTTATATTCAGATGTTGCCGTTTGTTTTTCTTTTTCAGACAATAATACCAACAAAGTAATTGTGCCGAAACGTTGTGGAATAAAAACAGAATACCCAAATCATTTTGTATACACGAATTTTCTGGGCCAATATTATGGAAATCAGAACAGCACAAGGTATATTTATAGAGATGGGTTATTTAGGTATAATTTTTGAAAGTGCTGCTGAAACCATGTTTGTTGGGGAATGTTTAAGTTTCAAATACATTAATTTAGTCCTCTGCGTGGCGTTTACAATAATTCATGATTTTTTAGAAAATTTTGTTTAATTTTGTGATAATCACAATATAGTTGCAATATAAGTAATATGCATGTTATTATGTTTATATTATTACTTACCTACTTAACTGGTCCGCTACGGCTTACGGTTACCAGAAAGCGCCTCTGCTTTACGCGCGCCTTCTCCAGCTGGCCACACCAATAGATTATAGGCTGTCCACAACTTGTGCCTTCCACCACAGACACAGCCTCTTTGCTGCCCTGAAGGAAATCGAACTGGTCCCAGTGTAGTTTTTCAACTGGCTGCTTGACATTCATATATGACCTTAGAACCGACTCGTTTCCTTGGAGCAAACTCACCCTTTTAACGTGGCGGTGTCCTAGGCGACAGTCAATTGTCCCCGTCTGCATCAATTTGCAACTAGTCCAAGGTTGGTCCGAAGTAAAACAGTTTATTAACCAGTTGCAAAGCGACTGGTTTGCAAACTAGTTTATTCTGGATTAGTTTTCTAACCAGTTGATTTTTATAAAGGAAAATAAATCATTGATTTTATTTTAAAAATACAGTCGTGTCTGGATACAGTGAACCAACTGCAAGGCCTGTTCACAGTATCAAGGTTGTTCCCTATATCAAGGTTAACATTTTTGTTCAAAAACTCGTTTTATTTGCTCAAAAAACACTTTTTGTTTTTTGAAAAAAATTTGTTTCAATAATTAGAAGCTTCATATCAAAACTTGGGTGTTCACTATATCGGCTGTTGACTATACCCAGACACGACTGTATTTTTAAAACAACAAAAATTCATCGCGAATAAAAAAAATATTGGTGCACGTAAAGATGAACTTTGACTTGTTGACACACTTTTGTCGAAACTGTTTGGGGTCTGACGCAATTCAACATCCTGACTTCGCCTGCAATAATTAAAAAAAATTAATTAATTAATAAATAATTACATAAACATAATTACATAAATTTATTAATACATACCATTCGACTGCTGATGCAATTCATTGCTTCACGCAACCACGCAAAATTCTAACTGAAATCATTCAAGGTAAAACGTGCAAATCGAGCGAACTTCGAGTCATAGAAACAGCAAGTTCGAAAAATGCAAACATTTCTACGTTGTTGTTGTAACAAATGTATCGCAAGATCAGCCGTAACAGAATTTTGTTGATTATTTCAGCTCTGTTTCGTCTTTCGTTTCGTATTTTCATGTCTCTTCTCGCCTATGAACGCGCACACAGAACGTGAACGATTAGACGCGAACTGACTGACTTCTGCATCCGCTGGCAGCTACTTTGACAACTAGTTGTCCAATTGACTTACAAAAAACCAGTTGAAAAACCAATGAATTTTGGGAACCAGTTGTCTCAGGTCCGACAGGGTGTGAACTTCTAACTACCAGACATGGCCACACAGGCTTATACTATTACTAATAGTTATTTTATTATTTGTAATAATTAACAATTACAAGTTTTTATAACAATCATATTTTTATAAATATAAATATATTCATAAATATTTCATTATTTTCTTTCCCTACATTTATTAAACACAACTTTTCTGAATTGAAGTGAACGTTAACATTTATTTATTGTTTACTTATTCTTTTTGGTTTAACGAATTTTCAATGAACGCAAATAAAGACTGACAGACTGAGACCCAAGGCGAATTAATAACGGTGGCCGCGTAAGGGCAACAACAAAATTCCCATGTATTGGGTTTGTGCAACTTGATTGTCAAAATCAGCCAATCGCAATCAAGCCAGCGGCAACCAACCAAAAACATTTGACATTTTAGATCTCTTCCAGCATTAAAAAAGAAAATCAGTTAGTTCAACGAGGTCACCTGTATTAATTCGCCTTGCTGAGACCCGAATTATGCGAATTATGTTGTTTCCGGGCTGACGGTTTGTAAGCACACATTAAAAAATCGACAAAATAATTGTTGAAATCCTGCCAGTTAAATACCAAGAGGAAACCCTCGAATGCAATGAAATTTTATTATATTAAAATTGTTACGAATGAACGTCAAAAAAATCTTAATGAACAAAGATTTACGTCGCAACTTCAAAAACAATAACATGGTCATGAAAGATGAAATGTCATCATGTAAATTGGGTCTGAGGCAGAAATTATGCTGTTAGTTATAGCCTAAAAGTAAATACTACATTTTTATTTATTTTAATATATTTCCGTGGTGTGCCTTAGGGTTAGAAAACTGAAATAATTGTCATATATAATTTTTAATATTATATTCGATATTTCCTTATGATTACCTTGATATTACCTTATAAGGTTGCATTTTACACAGGGACCGAAAATAACTATTATTTTACAATTTTCAAATCAAAAAGGCATAACGAAAAAATTGTCGGTGGAATTTTTTAAATATACTATTATGATCGTAATGGCCTCAGTTTCACGAATATTAAACGCCTGTTAAATTTTTGACTTTTACTATAAAAGTTAAAAATAAGTTTATTTTTGTCGGTAAAAATTAAAGTTAAAAGATAACAGTTAAAATCTGACTTTTTTGATAAAACCCATAACCGGTACGGTCCCTGAATTTACACAAATCCACACTTTAATACAATTCGAGCATCTCTGAAAACTGAACGAAGTTTGTATCTATAGAAATCCGATTGCATTTTTAATGCTGCCAGATGCAAGGTGTATTAATAAGGTGATGGCACTACTGCAAAAACAAAATTCCCATGTATTTTGTTAGTGCTTTTGGGCATCCTCGTTGTCAAAATCAAATCAAAACACAAGCAACACAAAACCAATTTTACCAATTTTTGACAATGAGGATGCCCATTCGCGAAAATACAAAAGAAAATCAGAAAAAATCAAAAGAGAATCAGAAGAAAAAAGTTTAATCAGCCGTGTTGCCACCAGTACCTTATTAATGTGCCTTGGCCAGATGCTAAATGTGTGGACTCTCGTTTTTTTTGTGGTACTTTGCAAATGAACTGTCCACATTTAGTTTGGATTAGATTTGCAGTGTTTGCTCCAAACAGAAGCAAAAGCCTGGCATTGGTATTGGCTGTTCCACGTGCGTGAAGGATCAACATCATTCGGCAGGCATTACAATGCAGAAAATATTGGCTTAATTGAAAATAATCTGGCAGCACCAGTATTTCTACTTTTCATGCGATTGAGCGTTGGCAACGAGTGCGTTTTGTGGAAAATTTTGCAGAAAAATCGATGAAATTATTTTCATAATTGTGTCGAAGACGCAACTCAGAAATTATTTTACGGCATATAAAGACTCTATTGATTTGTTTTCTGTGTTATTAAAAAAAGTTAAAAGTTTGTACGCAGCGAATATTTAGTGTTAATGAAAACAGAAAAAATGAAATGAAACGAGAGCCGAAAGAGAAATAGCTAACCAAAGATTACCGATGCTGCCAGAGGACATAATTTGGATGGATTCTGGCAAATTGCTCCGCTCTTAGTCAACGGCAGGTATTCCCTACGGATTGAATTTTAAAAGTTGAGGTTGGTTCAAGGTGGCCCTTCGATATCGTAATGTACGCCCTGCATTGTGTGGTCAAGAACTTCTTTTGCTCAAGTTTGTCCGCGCGGTCGCTTTTTTTGTTTCCCGGATGAAGCGCGGTTAGTTGATCCTCCGGCTACCCTACATTGGTTCCATAACTTTCTGGCGTTTTTTCGCGTCTGCGTCGATTTCGTACATTGCGTTTTTCCCCCCACAAACCCCGTCAGTGCTGCTAACTGCGTCGAAAAGCAGTGCCATTCATTTTTAACAAGATCATGGTTTGCGTTGCCAAACTGTTGGTGTTTGGAGATATTTGGGAAAGCCACACACATGTAGCAGTCAGTTATGCTGGCATAAATGTGGGTACTAACAATTGGTAAGCAAGCTTTAAAGCTACCATTATTGATTCGCAGCAATGAATTGTTGAAAGAGTTGCGTACCGTTGTCTCAGGCGTCAATGGTGTTCCCGCGGGACTTAATAAGTATGGCTGTAAATATGGTCTTGGAATAACAAATTATGGAATTATTGTGGATGCTTATTTATTAGCATTAACAACAGTTTTCTACGAATGTTGCTGAGATAGCAAATATTCAACTTGGACTTTAGCAACACAACAACGCTCACCTGCACTCAAACGAATCAATGCAGTTGCTTCGCATCCGGACCAATGATATTATTTTTACTGTATGAATGGTGAAAGCGTTCAAAGAGTCTTCCGTGGCCGATGCGATTAAAACACAATGTTTTGGATTTTTGAAAAATGTTTTCTGTTTCTGGGATTTACGCACAACTTTTCTTTTCAGGGTAAAAAATTCAGTAGGATAGATATACATGAGTACCTGGTATTTTATGAGCGGGAACCAACCATGTGAGCATTCTTAGGCCATTTGTTTGCTGCGACCTATATCTTTGACTGTCGCCCAGCATAATTCGTATGCGTCTTGTCAGGTATCCAACATTTTGAGCAACAATGAACGTGTGCCATCGTATGAATATAGTCATTTAAAGTTTGAAATCGTAATTGCGTGAACAAAATCAAAATTGAAATATTTAAGATGATTTTGAGCCGGATGTCTGGCGTCCTGACGTTAGTTGCCGAGAATGGTATCGAGGAAGCTCAGCATTTGTATTGAAAACGGTCTGGCTTCCATTCGTGGGGCAAATCTTCAGTTCCCTTTTAACTATTTTCTCCAATTCAGTGAGCTCTCGTCCAATTAAATATATTGGAAACTGAATTAGGGTAAAGATGTCTGGCTGGGAATGTGGTGGGGGGGGGGGGGGGGGGGGGGACAGTTGTATGGAAACACACACGTACTCATAGACAGCTGAATTGTTTTCGCGTGTATTCTTAACTGTGAAACTTTTCGTCATTGCAGACGTTTGCTTTGCTTCTGGGTTTTAAAGTCGAAATTAATGTGGTTGTTGTTAGTGACTAATTGTATTCCTTGCTTGGTTCCCTTCACAAGTTCTCTTTGTGAATGGGCGAATATATACGTTGAGTAAAGTTGCGTACTTAAGCTGTAAAGACGTGCAGAAATTCGGTTCTGTATTGATAATGATAGAAAATTGAACAGTTGAATGCGTATGTGGTTAACGGAAAAGGAGAGTAATTATGAGCGCGGTATCGCTGTTGTATTCGTCTGCCATCAGGGTCGCTTCTTATGTCCCGAAGAGTAGCATAATTTTTTCACGGACAACATTTGCCTGTCCGTGGATGCTTAGCGTTTGACGCCAGCGGTGCACGTTTAACGGGTTTTACCACTAATTTTCTTTTCGACATTGCAGCAACGCACTGTGGACAGGCCTAGGTAGGCCGCACAACACGAAAATTTAAAAATAGGGACGTAAAGTTCAGACAGTCACAGTGGCGACAGTCCATATTAAAGGGTAAACCGCGCAATTCCCAGAAGTCATTGAAAGTCTGCAGGGCTGCAACTAGGGTCACGCGGCGGCAGCAATAAAAACAAAATAGCAGCAGGTAAGTGCGAAGAGGCGCGATTGCAATTTGTGTTTTCTAAGTCAATATATTCTGGTAACCTGATATATAAAAAATGTGTCCTTAGCGCTCGTTATTGCTGTCATTAGTTGACTTGGCGCGCTTCTTTGTTTGGTAGTGCATCAATCGTGAGCATATATAAAGCGTGTGGTAAATCGATTAGTGCTTATTAACAATTCATAGCGGCCAGGAGCAAAACGTGGTTCACTTTTAAATTATCTTAAGATTTTTGTCAAGTATAAACTTTGAACTTTGAATATTCCTTAATTATTCGTATACGTTAGTCTGTTCGAAGCTAGTACATATTCAAATATGAAGATGCAAAAGTGCGTTATTTTACACAAAGAATCAATTAAGTTTTTCATATTTTGTAAAATGTTTTCATTTCAGATATATAAGGCGCAGAATGTGGAATTCAGACAAAACGCAAAACGGCATGACGCACTTAGCAAACACTACCACGTCGCCCAACTATGGTGCGTACAACTCCAGTAATAATGGCAATGGCAGCAACGCTCGCAACGCGTCCAATTCGCCACAACAACCGGTGAAGCAGTTGGGTATGACGTCGGCCATCAGCCTGGCTGAGCCCCGTCCTGAGGACTTGCAGAAGACAGAGGAACTGCGTAAGGCGCTCGAGCCGTACAAAGTGTTCGAGTCGCTCGATGAGCTCAACCATCGCATGGAGATTCTGGCCAAGTTAAACACTTTAGTGAAGCAGTGGGTAAAGGATGTTTCGATAGCAAAGAACATGCCCGAGTCGGCTGCCGAGAAATTGGGCGGTAAAATCTACACATTTGGTTCGTACAGACTCGGTGTCCACCACAAAGGTGCTGATATTGATGCGTTGTGTGTGGCGCCGCGCAACATCGACCGCTCCGACTACTTCAGTTCGTTCTTTGAGCTGCTGAAGAAGCAGTCTGAGGTGACCGAGTGCCGGGCCGTAGAGGAGGCGTTTGTACCGGTTATCAAGATGAATTTTGACGGAATTGAAATCGATTTGCTGTTTGCAAGGCTGTCGCTTAAGGAGATCCCCGACGACTTCGACCTGCGCGATGATAATCTGCTGAAAAATCTGGACCCACGATCGGTACGCAGCTTGAACGGGTGCCGTGTTACTGATGAGATTTTGGCATTGGTGCCGAATATCGAAAACTTTCGCCTGGCGCTGCGCTCTATTAAGTTGTGGGCTAAAAGTAAGCATTCATAAGTCATGTGGGCTGCTAATAGTTTATGCTCTTCTTCCAGAACATGGCATTTATTCCAATTCATTGGGATATTTTGGCGGCGTGACGTGGGCTATGCTGGTGGCGCGCACTTGCCAGTTGTATCCGAATGCAACAGCGTCTACGCTCGTGCACAAATTCTTTTTGGTATTCTCGCGTTGGAAGTGGCCACATCCCGTTTTACTTAAGCATCCCGATAATGTAAATCTACGATTTCCTGTAAGTAGTTGATAATAAAAAAGTATCGTAATTTGTATATTAAAAAGCTATATTTATAAACTCAATTGCAGGTGTGGGATCCACGAGTGAACGCCTCAGATCGATATCACTTGATGCCCATAATAACGCCAGCATATCCGCAGCAGAACTCTACGTTCAATGTCTCAGAGTCAACGAAAAAGGTGATCCTTAACGAATTCCATCGTGGAATGGTAACAACAGATGAAATCATGTTGGGTCGCGCTACATGGGACAGACTTTTTGAAGCACCAAGTTTTTTTTACAAGTAAATGAGTTTGGTTTTCGGTTAAAAAAACACAGTATTTAACTGTATTTATTGTTTCTCCTAGGTATCGACATTTCATTGTGCTTTTGGTGAACTCACAAACTGCGGAGGACCAGCTGGAGTGGTGTGGTCTGGTCGAATCGAAGATTCGCTTGCTAATTGGCAATTTGGAGCGAAACCAGCATATTTCATTGGCACACGTCAATCCTCAATGCTTTGAGTTTAAGAAGGGTACAAATGCTTCGCATAACAGTAGCGGCAACGAGGATGATAAATTGCAGGCGTCTACACAGCCGCCGGTATCCACCGCTCCATTCTGTTCGATGTGGTTCATCGGTTTGGAGTTTGAGCGCACAGAAAACTTAAATATCGACTTGACCGAAAGTATACAGAATTTCAGAGAACACGTCATTCAGCACGGGGTATGAAATACAAAACATGTAACTATTGGCTGACTTAAAACACGTTTGCTTTCATTTTTTCTCCCTTTAGGTCAATATTAAGATGCTTAAGGAAGGCATGGTCATCGAAGCGCGTCACGTGAAACGCAAACTTCTATCGCAGTATTTGGACGCGGACTTTCTGAAGCGGGAACGCAAATCAATGGAGAATCATAATAATTTTAATAATTCAATTTTAGCTAATCGCCAACGTCTGTCCACGGAATTGGCTCAAACACAAAAGGAGGGCGGCAGTGGCAGTACAAAGCGCCCCCGCCTCAGCGAATCGGTGGGTATTTAACTAGCCATTATATCTCTTACTAGACCTTCAGCCGTAAGCGATCAAAATGAAACATTTCGGTGCGTTTTCAACAACTTTTTGCAAACTTCTCCCGGCTAATACTTTGTAAAGAAAAGAAAGTGTCCTGCTTACCATGTCGCTGAGGCGAAATCTGGCGTCACTTGATTTTTTATTTGGCGTTTTTAATCGTTTAACATTCAATATTCTAGCAAAATGAGGACAATTCCAATGCATCCAGTGATGCTGGTGCCACGACCCCAACCACGCCCACAACAACTCAACAAACAGCACCTTCGTTCTCTACATCGAGAAGTGCCGATGACGGAGGAGCGGGCAGTTCTTCGCCAAAGGAAGGGGGAGTCAACAACAACGGCACTGGTACTAGCAATGTCAGCGGCAATGGCAGTTCGGCGGCCACAGCAGAAGTCGCGTGCTCGTGACCATCGCTAACGTCAACAGTGCCGCCAACGGTTTACATGCCACACCATTCATTGCATTCTACAATTTCACCCATGCCGCTACAGAAATTTCGCAAAAATAACAATGCTGCTGCCGCTGCCAATTCAAATAGCATCTTTAGCCAACGCTCCTCCGCTGCATCCTTTCACACGCCTATGACGTTCAAGCAAAGTTTGTCCGTGTCATCGTCTTTGTACAGCAGAAACAACCGCCGCCCGCTGCCCACTGCGACAACAAGTCGTGGGCACTCAAAGCCGATGACGACCATGACAACGCCTGTACTGGGGAGCAACAACGGCAATGCGAACTCGAATCACCTCAATAACCACAATTCGAACAATAGCACAACCGGTGCCGTCTCCAACGCCCTCACCAACAGCGGCATCAACATTAACAGCAATAGTAACAGTCTCAGCCAAGTTAACAACGCGCCGTCTATAGACGACAGAGACACCGACGACCACATGCTAATGGCAACCACAGCGACAACAATGGCAACTGCAGCAGCAGCCGCAACCACAACCATTAATTGTAAGTTTTTAATAAAAATGCAATTTTATTCGTACATTTTAGTTTAGCCTTTGAATGGACGAAGGACCATGTCTCTCTTGCCTCTCCTCTCCCTACTTGTATAATTTTTATTTAATTACTATATAATATTATAGACCAATATACATATATAGAATATAAATATTTCTCAGTGAAGAAACAAAAGAAAACATTAATAAAAATAAATATTAAAAAAGTCAAAAATAAAAGAAAAATATACACAAAGAAAAAAAAACATTTTATAAAGACAATTTATATATATACCAAAATAAAGATAAAGCAAAAGACAGGAAAGTACAAAAAAAGAAAGAAAAAAAATCAAACAAAAAATAATAATTTCTTATTACTTATGAAGGATTTGACCCACTTAGTTTCGCCCATATGGATAATGTCAATCTCTAAATTGCGATTGTTCGTAAATATAATTATTTTGGTAAAGAAAAAATAACTAAGAAATTGCCAACACTTTTGCTTTTCCCTAACGAATACTCGGCACACAGTTAAATACTTCCAATTCATGCAATACTTTTGAAATCCTATGACCTATGAATCGTTAAGTTCAAACTCATTCCTTACAATAACCGAATTTAAATAATTGCATTTTCTTGTATAGTAGTTTACCAAAATCGTCTCATCTCCGCAAAGGAAAATATTAAAATATATTTAAAATTAAAAATTTTCGTTAAAATATAATGTGTAACAGTTACTTGAACGAGTCGGGTGTTGCGAAATTTTATAGAGAATTGCCTCCGATAGTCTGGTAAGATGTGAGTGCTTCTTAAATCACCTCGTTGTTCAGATGTTAGAACGGTTAGTCAAATGAAAGTTTTATGGTTAATGCAAAAATTTTGGCAATATTTAGTGGTTGAACAAGATTTTAAACGTTTATAGGGCGTTTATAGTGCAATATTTCTTCCATTAATCTGTTGGGAGTATTGTTTTGTTGAATGGTTTGGTAGTATTTTGTTTTTGATCAAAGGATCAGATGTTAGATCTGATGTTTCTTCAGAGATATAAATAACACAGAAATAACAAGCTCAAACAAACGACTGTTTAAGTTATAGGTTTCCGGTCAAGCCCTTGTCATTTGGTACTTCTTTTGTTGAACTGGCCAATTCAAGTCTGGTAAAATCTTAGAATTGATTTAAAATTCGTTTAAAATCTATAAAGGCAATAATTTGCCCTCGCTGTATGAAATATTATATCAAAATATTTATTGCAACCAGTGGTGTAGTTTTTTCCTTATGAGGTCAACATAAAAATAGCCACAACAACTTCTCTGATCTTGCCGCATAAATAGCGTTGAAAGCCAGAGAGAGTTTGAGAACCGCCGGAGAAAATGTTCAGTTTTCAGCAGAACATTGCCAGAATTACACGGGTTGCGAAAGTCGTAAAATGTTTGATGATTCTCTGGTTCCCGATTCCATCGAAATTCGGAAAGTTTATGAAAAACAATGATGCTGTATAAATATTTAATAATAAACTACAAACTTTACCAGAAACTTTTGAAGAAGCGTTGTTATGAATTTTTTGAATTTTTATTTCAATTTGTTGCTTTTTTATAGGAAGAAAACTGCATCACTGCCTTCAATCAATATTTTGACATTTTTCCAAATATGAAGAGAAAGATTATTTGTTTTAAGCTTAAACAAGGAATACTTTTTCTGAGCTTGAACAAAAAGCCATCGTATTATTTATTTCACGAGATAAAGTAGAATAGGATTGGATGTGGATGGGGCAAATATGTGTATATGTGTTTGTCAACATTTTGGCCTCGTCGAAAACTTGAAACGTATTCGATTGGCCAGTGATTAATTGGCCAAATACATATCTTCTTGCTATGTAGACTTATCGTCTCTGAACTGGATTAACAAGTCAGCAAAAATTATCAAGTAAGGTGCAAACGAAAGGTGGTATTTTGTTAAACTTCGCACTTTGCAAATCAACTTTCCTGTATCGGAAATACTCTTAGTACCAGGAAGCATAAAGAAGTGGTCGGAAGCGGCTCGAATTTGGTATTAGGAGCAATTACTGAAATTTGGTACATTGTATTTCACAATGCTGCGCGGTTTATTTTGGGGAAGATTGAGGGCAGATCAATAGTTGGTATGTTATGTAAATGTTGCGCTTAGTTATTTCCGGTGGCAGATACCTCTCCGAAATTTAGAGGATTGCGCCATGTTCGTTCGGAGGTGGATGAGTTTGTTGCTACATCTTTAACATTTTGCTGTTGTTGTTGTCATTTTACTAGGTCTTGTCAAAAGTGCAAATTGTTTCGCAACGGTTTAAAATGCTTTGATTTCCAAAGTGTTTGCGTTTGCGTACCGGGTAGGTATTTGGGTTAAGTGTCACGTAATGCGTGCTATGAAGGAGTGAACATAACCAATATTCTCTAAAAATACTCCAATATCTTTTTCTAATTAACTGTATGTTTTGTTTTTGTCTTCCCTTCACAGCGTAAAGTTAAAATTAAATAGGAACTTGTAGGGCGTAAGGATTTCTTGATGATGAGAGATTTGGAATAACTTGCAAGCATTGATATATCAAATAATGTAAGGATGACATACTATATTGGCGGTTTCTGATCCATTTTTCTGACTTGAAATATCTCTGTAACCTTTTTTCAGATATTGGGCACTTGAAAAGTGCTGCCGTATCGCCTCCTGATCATATAAAACTGATGAGTTACTTGTGAATGACTTCCTTCGACGGAGTTTTTACTAGCCTCGCGCCAGGACAGAGTCAGATCATGCCTTGGATTATGCAACGCCAAATCTGCTATGAACACATTTAGACTAAGTCCAATATAACAATTGAAGTAATTGTTATCAACTCTTTTTTTTCTAGCTGCGTTGGTAGGCGAAATATCAACGACAACAACTATCACAACAAGTCGCGTTGTTACAGCTTTAGTAGCTAAAGCAACTGCATTGAATTGGTTACGGTCTGCTATTTTTTCACTCCCCTACTATTTTCCTCACTTTCTGAAAGCTACAGTTTTTGAGAAAACGCGCGGTGAAAAGAGAAAGCTGAAACTGAACACTGAGGAGAAGGTAAAGAAAAGAAGAAATTTAGAAAACATTTCTAAACAACGTCTATTCATCATAGTTTAAGAAGTACAACAATAAACAGTAAAGAACTAACGATGCAATTAGCATTCTTTTAGTGCGACAAATATTTTTATTCAATGATTGGCAACGTGTGTCCTACCTTAACGAAAATGAACATCTTTTTATTGAACTAGCTCGAGTGGTGACATGTGGTGCGGTAATCATATTTAAGTGCGTACGCTAAGCTTGTTTGCAAAAATTCGAATACGCGGGTTTTTGTTTTTGCCACAGGGAAAAGCATTCAACAAAGATTTGTTTTTGTCAATCATCAACCAGTTTTTCTTCTAACTAAATGTGCACTAATCATCAACATGTCATTGACTAACGATATGTATTGGTTCAAAAATTACGGCTGTACGTTAAGTCAGTACGTATGAAGTTAAATTATAAAAACGGGATCCAAAGAAAATTTACCGACTTCTATTTATGACAGTTTTCACCCGAACGTGCAGTTCGTGGATCAGATCTACAATCAAGAACCGCTGAGAGATGCTTTGCATTTATTTGAGTATTTTTTCCATTCAGATATACGAAGAGCACAGCTGCATTGAGTAACGAATATGCTAATTCAATTCCCACTGGCCTTTTTGACCGTGAAAGGGGGACGTTCGGACGTGTTTAAATTAAGTTAGTTTACGTAAAGTTTATATCATTTTAATTTTAACAAAGCACATCTCGCATGATATTTTACTTGAAAATGCCAAGAGTGCGTATTTAATAACCTTTTATTTTCTTAGTTATTCACTTTGTAGAGTGCCTTTTCGGTTTTACACAGAAAATTAAGTTGCAGATAATAAATATGAGGTAGCATTTGTAGTGCCCATGGCTATGCTTGGGCGTATGCTTAGACAATGACGTTCAGGTATTCTACATATACATAATTATCGCACGTTATTGTAAACATAAGCAAAGTAAGTGGAGGAATACATACAACATAAAATTGAACCGCAATGGTTAGGCGCGGCCAAACAGCACAACTAGTGTTGAGAGTTCAATAAAAATGTGTGGCGCTTTTCATTGATGACTTTGCGTTTTCCAATCATTTAGAGTGAATGTGTTCGCCTGTTTTCTTTTTTATGACCAAAAATGCATACTTTCAGTTAGAATCGTTTAGAATGTCCCTCCCATTGCCTACTTAATAAGTGTAGGCTTTCATTACTTCTATATATTTCTTTATATTGCGTACGAATTTACGCATCAATCATAAATTTGACACTATATGTATGTATTCTTTATTTATGATTTTTAATAAAGGGGAAACATAAAGTACGGGAGATATACAAATAAACAAAGCTGAACTCTTGGGTTCAGAAAAAAATAAAGGAAATGGTACAGACGCATTGTGTTTATTTTGCCAAAGTAATATAGAAAGTAAGTATGAGATCTCATAAGTAGTATTATGTTATATTTAATGTGTGTGTGAAACTTTATACAGGTACGGTGGCGGACAAAGCTTTATATGCCGCGCGAGGCAAAATGTCAGAGTGCCGCCCCTAATTTTTTGTATTAAAATACTTACGAAAATTATCAACCACGTTGATCTGTTTAAATTCAATTTTCTTCATACAAATCGATCGATATTCAAAATTATAATAACATGTGGGAATATTTATATGAATGCAACTTAAAGAAAATATTTTTCTGAAATTTGGCGCCCATTTAACATATTTTTTTCTTCACGTAAAAAAATGATCGATTCGCTCGCAAATTTTGCTGCCATAGGCATTTGCCTGAAGCCTCGTGCTTTGACTCACCGTACAGGTATATATTTGAATTTAATTTATATAGAATTACTGCAAAACTTGAGCAGGTATGCCGAATGGCATGAGCCTTTTGATATCATACTTTTTTAAATCACGCGACTGCTCCCACATAATGGAACCACAATTGAATGCCGACCTTGAACTTTTATAATATTACTTTCAGATGTTTGTCATTACTGCTGCCGAAAAAAATTACCACTACCCACTTCTGATTAATGATCCAATTTTTCAGCTGAGTGTTTAAACTCGCGACCACATTTGAGATGGAAATTGCAGACGAATGAACGGTAAAATACACACTTTGTGTTGGTACCAACTCACCAAATCATTCTGCTGCGACTGAAACATGTTTCGCAGTTTTGAATCCTGTTATTCAACACTTCAAGAAATAAACATTTTTGTAAATGAAATTGTTGTGATCCCTTTAAAACGGATTAGTCTTAGTTAATTTGCAGACGTCGTTGTTGCAAACAAATCTGGTAACACTAGTGCATGGGTATATCGTAGTATATAGTACATACAATACATATGATTTCGTTCGGTGGACACTACTGGACTTTATCATTTGCTACTAAACAGTGCCGGTAATAGTACTAAATAGTAAACGTACTAAAGCATTTTTTGGCGCATTCACGCAGTAGTTTTGTAAATTAGGTGATTTTGGCGGCGCTGACAAGCTAGTTATTAAAGTGCGTAGTTTTAAAGGAATCAGTTGGCTTAATGCTCTCAAGTAAGTGGCTAATCCAGACTCCATTTGCAGCGCTTAATCGGACTAAGGCTGTTTTTTTTTCTTCGATTCCCGTTATTGTGCGAAGCCAAACTTTATGGGCTAAAGTGATTTAGACAAAATTTCAGCGAAGCTAGAGGTTACACTAAACACCAAAATGTTCGCGGAACCGAAACCGTTGTTGCTCCTTTTCGTAGAATTTCAACGTGCGGCTGCAGGTAAAAATACTGAGAAACCGAGCGCCTAAACTAGACAAAACAAGGACGCCTGGAACTAAAGTGAAAGCCATAAAAGAAGGAATCGGTAAGACAAGTTTCAAGCTGTCGCTTAGATTTGACTAGCAGATCTTCGCGCTCAGCCTTACTCCGAAACGTGACCATAAAAATTAATATGTTGGCCGACTAAGGGCTTCGGGCAGCTAATTGCCTATTTTATTGACGATCTGTCATAAACTGTCAAGGTTTGGTGCGGTATATCACTACACAAACACAGATTCCGCGTGCATAGGATCCTGGAATCCAGTGCATAGGATCCTGGAAAAGTTAAGCATCCCTCGCGGTTCTCTAAAGTCATTTCATTCTAATTAAATAATCTTAAACCCATATAAAACGGTGTTATGGAAAAACAAATCAAACAAACGTTTGCGCTTTGTGGTATTTATATATTTCGTCAACAGTATAATCGGCTAACTGTAAAAGTTAGTGCAGTGCTGCTACACAACTACATTTTACAGTTGTCATGTATATGTGGCGACATCCCGTAAGGGGGCAATGAACTTTGCAGAACTGTTTCGAAATACTGTTAGCATGTTTTCGTTGCGTTCATTTGCTGAGGTGTGGAATGCGAACATTACTGTGGAGTATGGCATAAATGCATTAAGCATTAAGCGTATTTATCATTGGAACTTGAAGTATATTTTGTTAAAAAGACTTGGCCATATGGTTTTCCATATGATTGCAATTTATCCATTTCGCACCTGAGGGCACTGCAACGACATACTACGTGTAGGTGGAGCCTTCAAGCAGTTTTAATGTTTGCCATCTTCGAATGATTTCAATTATATTGGCAAATTAGTATCGAACGATTTGAAAACCAAACAACTGTACTTTACAATCTGTAATTTTTCGTCTGTTATATTTTCTTTTTTTAGGTATGTGTTATACAAGTCAGAGCAATGAGAAGGAAATACCAGAGATTAGTGAGTTTGATTTAATTCGTTAGGCGCTTAGGAATTTTCAATTACGATTACTTGTAAGGGATTTGTCAGTGGAAGTTGGATTGTTTAGTTTATCCACTTACTAACGAATCCACTAAATTTAATTTGTTTATAGTTTTTTGGCAGTCTTGTCGATAATCAAAATACACATTTGTTAATTAAAGTCTAATTTTGGAACTGGTATAGGTAGAAGTTTTAAGTCGCAGTAATGGCAAAGCATGTAATTAGGATGCTAAATATTTTCCTGTACTGCAAGTGTAAAATAGAAATAGTGACACAGTACTGAACAATGCAAAAACATTTTGTTATTCGACGATTACTGTACAGAGCCGCACGTTTGTACGGTTTACTACAAACTTAGCGCGCATTTAATGTATTTACGCGGAAGGATTTGGAAGCGAGACGCAGAAAATCCTGTCTACAGTTAGAGTTCAAGGACGTTTTAAAGTGCGCGGCGCAGGTAGGGCACCGAAAGTATTGTAACTGACTAATTGCACTTAGGTACAGTGCACTTGCGCGCCATGTCAAGTATAAATAGTTGTGCTGAAGACGCGCAGGGTGATAGTTCAAGCAGAAAGTCGGGTGATCCGGCTGTCATGCTGTGCGGATGAAAGCGGCCGGTGGCGATGCACTATCGTTGGTGTTTAGTGTTTGGTGGTCAGTGCAAATGGCTTTGAAGAGCAGTCAGGCGGTTTTTTGAATTATACGGCAAACTTTGTTCAGTATTGATGTTCTTCCTCGCTAAACGGCGATCGTCTGGCGAGGAAAATTGTGCCCAACAACCAGTTTTAACCATCACTGGGTGAAGTTTGTCTTATAATGTCTCAAGTAGCGAACGGAATAATGTGTCACCGTGGAGCTGAAATTGGAGTTGCGAAGCAGGAGTGACGATTGGCGTGCTGTCGGCTGTTGAGGCTCATTTTGCTCAGTTTGCTGTATCTAAGTGACGTCACCACTGGGCAAAGTGTGTCTCGAGATCTGGCAGAGAAGCGACGAAATTCGCTCAGAGTGGATGCGACTATTTGTTCGCGCAATGGAAATTTTAAAATTAAACAGCGATTGTCGGCTTAGTCGCTTGTAGGAATTCGTCAACAAAGTGACTAGACCGAACACTCGTGCTATAATTTTAAAATGAACACAACGCGCGAGCCGACAGGATATGTGCGACGACGGACCCGCTTGCGAGCAGTGCCAGTGCAACAATTAACTTCTTTGGTGGTCTAGCCTTAAGTGATCTGTTTTCTCATAAAGCTAGACAACCATTGAAGCTCGTTGTGTCGAAATCGTCAACCGAGCCAACAACCGTGTCCGCGCAGCAGCTGCGCGAATGGCCGCTTTCGTAGAGATTAATTCGATTAAAGGAACGATCGTTGTGATATGTGTTGATTGGGAATATATCACAGTGATTTTCCTTTATATTGCGCTAATCGTCGTTGCGTCCGCTCAGTAGAACAGCAGTGAGTGTGTTCGGGTCTGTCAATTAAGTAAGGGGAACAGCTGCTGTGATGTATTTGTTCAGAGCATCTTTATATCACAGTGGCTGTTCTTTTTACTGAAATCGGCATTTCAAGTGCGTTGGTGGCTTTCCTCAGTTTTCGGCCGCAAGCTGGACTTTTCGCTAGCATTAACCTTAGTGCTGTTAACAAGTGAAGGGAACCGTCTTTGTGATGTATCATTCAATGTCGTATTATATCACAGTGGCTGTTCTTTTTGTTTTAACAGCGCCTTCAACATGTCTGCACAATTCATTCTGCTTAAATTTGATCGAAACTTAATATGAACTTTTATTTTTCTATAGGCTTTTATTTCTTTTTAGCATCTCCTGTGGAACAGTTGGCTAAAGCTGTACAATTTTTTTTACATAAACATGTCTGGCAACAACAATTTTGCCATGCAATTGTGTTTGCAACACGAGAAGTGGTTTCTTTCAAAAAAAGTTGAGCTGCCATTTTTATAGCATAGTCACATTAGAAGAAAAACTCATGCATACATAAGTTTCGCGATAAATTGTTTAATTTAATTTAAAATGTACTGTACTAGATCATTTTGACCTTTTTACCATGTTCAGATAATGGCTCATATAGTATATGTTACATGCACGAACATTATTATTATTTCGACCCTATAATTCTCAACTTTTTCTGTGCCAACAAGTTGTTGTAAGTAGTTGTGAGGCGTAGAAGCAATGTGTGCTCGAGAGAAGCATTTTAAAGTCAATGGGAAGCGTGTTAGGGGCAGTAGAAGGTGATGGAGCTTGAAGCTTGCTTGGAATGGAAAGAACGAAGAAGCTTATTTTTAGAAAAATTCTATTTAACTTCTTAAAGTGCACGCTTACAGCTATACAATTGTTTGTTGCATTAGTAAAGATCACAAAATATTTGCGCAAAAGCATTGCTTCACACATAAATGTTAAAATAAAATGGTACGAGTCGCTTGATTGTTGATTGAATATTTTTAGTTTATAATGTCTACGGACCTAAACTAGGAAACTAAAGGGTTAAAGCTATTTAATCCCGAAATACTAGTCATACTATGTAACTGTATCATAGAATGGGTGATGTTAGTCGAATCGACTAACATTGGTATTCCAAGGTTAGGTCTATTAATCTGGTGTATCATTTCGGCGACCCACATCTTTGAGAAGTGCGTTAAGTTTCACCTTGTCGTACTTTATTTATTTACTATTAAACATTCGAGCCTTCAATCATTTGGTTTTGTATACTTTGACACAAGTCACAGTTTGTTATTTGGAAATATATATATATACTCTTTTTAAATTACTTTTCAAACTGGTCTTATTTTTAGTATATTTACAATATGGAGGGTGAGTCAGTGATAAATCTGTGGTCAAAAGCAGTAATCGTTTAAGTTCCTAAGTACCTAAGGAACATGCTAGCACCCTTAATTCGATGTTGTCTTAAGTCGATTTAAGCGTTTATCGGGTTTGACCACAGAAATGTTAATATATAATTGTAGTCAAGTTTATCCATTGCTGCCGGGTTGACGAGGCACTTGAATAGAGCTCAACATTTGTCTTTTGTGTGGTTCATCTGATTTGTTCTTGTTTTGCCATCGGCTTTAATGTGAAATCGGCCCATTTTATATACAAACATACATATATATTATTTGGAATACGTAGGTACGTAGGTACTAATATGGCAATGTGCTATCAGTGTAGTGCTCTAGGAGAAAAATTTGCAAAGGCCCAGCCATTGCAATGCATTTCTATGTCTCTACTATGCTATTTCGTGATTGTCCCAAGTTCTTATATTTGTCTACCCTCGTGCATTCCACGAATGTAATGAATTGTCAGCCCCATACTTCTGCTTAAAGTTTGTCCGCCTGTCGTTCATGGTTAATGGCCATATTGATTTTTATATCAAAGTGCTAAGTGTTGTTATTGATGTGCGTGCGAAAAGTCGAAGCGTGCGTGTCCGTGTCTATAAGGTTTGCATGCAGCCTACTCCCTCCCAACGACCCATGTTCCTTTGTGCTGGCTACGTGGGTCCGTGGTCAGGCAGTGTTTCCAGGCATTTCACGGCGTGCGCTCAGTCGAGTTCTGAGGTTTTGCCAGATAATATGTTCTCAAAAAGGTTAACGAAAGTTGATCGGGAACGCACACGCGCGCAGCGACGAGAGGCACAGCTGATTATTGCCAGGGCAAAGGAAAGAAGTACGTTTCACAACGCCCACTCTTTCACTGAATAATCTTTTTCCCATCGATGTGTATTTGTAACATATTTTCACTCTGCGTTTCTCGCTCAGGATTCGAGTATGTGGTTAATCCCCCTGTAATCCCGAAGGTGGCGTTCGGTTCGGGCTTGCACCGTGAAACGCTTCCCCGAACCGGCCCAAACATGACGTCCTTCATGCGGAGGAACCAAGGCGAAGTGCGCGATTACCCAGGGCCGTTCGAGCACGTCTTCAGGCGTCGCCTCTGCAAGGTAAGTTGATGTTGTGATATCGAGAGCTTCCATTATGCAACTCTGCTTCAGCATCAAGCAAAAATGCGTTCATCCATGTTTGCGAGTAAAACTCCACGCATACCGGAAATAACGGATTCGAGGCTTCCTCCTGGCGCTTATGATGTAGAGGTGCGCAAACAACCCAAAAGCACGGTCCAACCTTTTAGTTTGGGTTCGCCAGCGCCGAAGTGCACGTTTTTAACGCCCGGGTAAGAGAAAGGCATCGTCACGTTCGTATTTTGGCAACATTACATCTACGGTTTCGCTTAGTCCGCCAACGTATCCCTATCACAAGCCGTACCCGAAATACAAGCTGTCCAATGCTTTTGGGAGCAAGCGCGTCATCTGGCCTGCTGTTGCTGTGTTCTGCACGCCGAACAATACCGCCAAATGCTACAAGTGCGGCGGCACGCCCATCGGCGACTACTGGCACAACTTCTCCACCAACACGGACATGTGCCGTCCGTGCATGAACAAGGAGCAGCAAGTCCTGAAGAATTGCGCCACCGACGTCTTCCAGCGCATGCTCATGCGGCGCGACCTGCAGCAGTTTAAGCAGGCGCGCTATTGCGGCTTTTTCCACAATCACAACGGCACGAGTGCGGCGTTGCAGATCATGTCGACGAAAACGTTGCGCTATAAAATCAAAACCGAGAATTACTTGTACTTGTTTGACAAACGCTAGCTGCACTGTTATTGCAGTTGAGTTCAGTTGCCCCTCGGCCCCCGGCCTTAGAATTGTCAAAATGGTCAACTTTGCAGGCAGATTACTGGAAACAACTCGAGCTCTTTTCTTGCACTTTAAGACGACATCGGTGGAGAAAATGGTTCTGCGACAGTGAGAATGAAGAGTAGGATTTGACAGCCGCTTTTGGCAGACATTCCTTTATAATATTCTTTTTTCACAATTTTAAGCCTCTAACGTGATGGATCCAACATGCCATTTCTATGCACACATACGATGTATAATATTTGATGGATATTCCGATAAATTAGTCTATGCGACGAGTATCTAATTTAGTCAACATTTGGTTCTAGTTTCATTCATATTAGTTGCTGGCTGCCGGTGATAAGCAAGCAATACTTTTACATTTTATCTAATTGAGTAGAATACAGGCTCAAGATATCATGAATAGCTGCAGCACAACTGTTACACGCATCATACAATAATATATTTTCAATACATATTGAGGTTATAACGCCGAAATGTTCCTGCAATAAAAGAATTAATAAAACGCTTAATAATTATAAGTATTTTCTACTATCCCTTTTTATTCTTCCAATGTCCGACAAAATAAACATTGGGCTGCGCATATGAAAGAAGAAATCTACATAAATGTATGTATGTATGTGTAGTTTTAGGTTAAGCTGGTTCATCGAATTGGCCACGCATAGACCCTGTAGGGTCCCTGGCGGTACCAGATGGAGTTCCTTAGCGTTAAAAGCTGGTGAAGTAATGATCTGATATGATAAGGATAAATCTAGCTATAGCCGTACAGTAGCACACATGTGCTCCAAGGTTTCAATGAAGCTTTGTTCTTCACATTTAATTTATTTTTAAAGGCTTAAAAATTGAATATATCTGGCGCCCAGTTTTTCTAGATCCATTCGTTGAATTTTTTGGTTCTTTGGAAGTAACGATTCTACTGGCGTATAGATTACAAAATCATTCAAAGAGAATTTTTAAACCCTATTTCAGAATACTTATCTCGGAAACTATTGAAATACACGTATGCAAACATTTGAAAAATTCTGTTGAATAAAAATTTTCTGATAAGTTAAAATTTTGAAAAAGTAAATGAGCAAAAATTTTCATTTCGTTTGAATTTAAGTTTAAAATATAAGTTTAAAATATCCAAATATAGTTGTTGGATTCTCCCACAAAAAGAAAAAATAATATTGAAACGTGCTATTTTCATAGTCCCTGCTCGATAAAAAAAATGTATACTAAATACTAGCAAAAAGTTTGGATTTAGCTGTAGTTTGTAAAAATTATGTCTGGAGATAATTGAGATAGTTTCTGAGGCGGACCTATGCATTTGAGGGTTAAATTGAATGAAAATTCCGGTAGATTTATGAAAGTTACTCTAAATTTTTAATTAATGCCAGCTAATGTTAGCGACTGACTTTTGGCAATGAATATTTTGCTGGTATTTGACTTTTTTAAACATATCGTTCCGCGGTTGGGCAAATAAGTTTTCGTATAATTTATGTATGTTGCACCAAAAGAATTGTTTAAATTTGAATTGAGTTTAAATTTGACAAAATGTAACGAACACTACTAGTTCTTGTGTTTATAACATGACATTATAAACACAAGAACTAGTAACCTTAGACCCTCTTATCGCAGAGAGATTTTTACATTAGCTGGATTAAGAAGATTTAATGTAAAACCACCCAAAGCCATATATTTGAATAATCTAAAATAACTAAAAATATATACATATCTATATCTATATTTATATCTATATATATATATATATATTTATATATATATGTATATATATATATATATATATATATATACTTATACAATTGGCATTATAGCCTATTTGCGAAATTAAGGCCCAGCTACACGAGCGGAAGGGACATTCAGCATCTAGCTGGTTCCGAACGGTGTGTCTGTAACTTTTCCATGGCGGAAAGGGCTCGAACTCCCAGTTCTAGAATCCAAATGTTTCGCTCTCATTCCAAACCGTTTTCTTTGTACACACATTGACTTGTTTGGATGTTTAGCTTATTTCATATTTTGTGTTAAAAAACCGAAAACTAGAAGGATTGCCCACTCTGTCGTTGGTATCGAAAGTGTTAAATGGTTTTAAAAGAGCTGCGCATGTTGAAGGCTGAAATGATTAAACTTGAATGAACAACGCTGCCCCACCATTAAAGCGCTACGCTTAATGCAAATTTCGCGCGCATAAATCACGACGCTGGTAAGTGGATTTAATTTGAATGCCAAAAAGTCAAGGAAAAATTAGTAGTAACTTCAGGCTGCTGTGCATTTGCAGCAATTAATATCCATCAGAAAAGAAATTAAGAATTTCAAGCGTGGCTGCATTATTCGCCGAGATGGCAAGAGATACAAGACGCAACGTCAGCGGGCTAACTAGCCGAGCTCGGCAAAATCACGGCGAACGGCGAGCGGCGCTAACACTCGCCGAAAGTATGAAGTGAATAAATGGTCCCACATCATGAATTTATTATACAGCTGCACGCAGCAGACAGCAAGTGCGTAGTCCGGTGCACTAAGCGCGATGTGGCTTTATCGGCCAAGAGTGTGCACCTTACCGGGCCGTGGCCAAATACACTTTTTGCTTCTGCACCACTGCAACGGCTCTCTCTGTTTTTGCCGCCACTCGCATTCTGACTTTCGCAGCCGTCGCATCCGCTGACCATTTCCTGCGCACAATTGTGCGATTTAAGCAAATCCTAGATGGGTATACGTACGGGTGCCGGAAGTGTTGTCGTTGGATGAGGCACGCTTATGTTTTCTGCGGCATGCAATGTGCGAGTGCTGTGGTTGAAAGCTGTCTGTCGGCCGTTGAAATCTGCAAGCTCCCTCATCTTCTTGCTATACATACTTCTCTTTAAATATATCTCCATAAATTATTGCAACGATGTAATCACAGACCGATTCAGATAAACCGAAATAGATCCCGAACGACGATGAGTTATGTGAAGCAGATTAACAAAGACTTTATGAGACAGACTACAGCCAACCTTCGCTCCCACTATAGCAACAAAAATCGGCCGTGGTATACTTTTGTTAGATGATTTATGTGAGATTTTTCACGTCATCTCTCACAAATATTAGCTGCTATGGTGTAACGATATGAATATTGAAGTGTTTTAGTGACGCAGTAATCTACCTGGCATGGCCCATACAGTAATATAAATCGGCCACGCTATGGGCTATGTCAGATGAACCACTCCCATTTTAGTATAACATACATATGTACATACATACATACATACATACATACATACATAATTGGAGTCATAGTTCCAGTGGCGTACACAAGATTTCATTTTGGTAGGGGTTTTGCTTACAACTTTTGATCATAATTTTCAACAGAAATTTTTGTATTTGGGGGTTGAACCCCCTTCCACCCGTGTGCGTCCATGCATACTTCGCATAGCATTAAAATTCGGGGTGGATTTATTACTGAATATGTAATTTCGGTTTGATTTATTTTGCTTTGCTATTGTCTCTTATGTAAAGAGGCACTGCAAAATGCATTAATGTAAATGTAAATAATTTAATTAAATGTGAATTGTTCAAAAACTGACTCTGCATAACTGATGACGGTATTTTTCTACCAATAAAAAAGTAGAAGAATAATAATATTTTAATAATTGTTTAGGATATAAAATTAGCACCCGGATATTTTTAAAAGTGATAGCAACATCCATGTTTGATTATGACAGTCGCTCTTTCTAATTTTTGTTTCCCTACAACATACTCTCCCCACCCTCCCACGATAACATTATAAAAGTTTATAATTTTCTTCAAAAAATTAATGTACAAAACCAAATTTAAGATATAGTTTTAGATTTTATACATTTTCTTCTTAAGCCGATAGCACTGGCAGCTAGAGCTTAAGTTATTTATAATTTTAATTATAATTAATAAAAATAATAATAATAATTTTTGTTATATCTAAATAGAGCTATGATCATCCTTGAAGAATGAAAGAAGCCTACTACTACTTTACACCCGACATATGTTCTGGTTCAAGGCGCTTTTTTTGAACAATTGTCGATTGGGCATGTTTCAAAAATCAAACCCCGTGCCCAGATAACTCATCAATGATGAGTCAGTGATGTGGGCCTTCATGCACGC
This sequence comes from Melieria crassipennis, assembly GCA_963668005.1. Taxonomy (NCBI): domain Eukaryota; kingdom Metazoa; phylum Arthropoda; class Insecta; order Diptera; family Ulidiidae; genus Melieria; species Melieria crassipennis. The sequence continues at coordinate 28,335,581 of OY764963.1, read as the reverse complement.
CCCGAGTAGTATGCAGCATTCAGCCCCGAGTAGCTTGACCAGTCTGATTGAGGGCGGTCATTATTTTAGTGCTGAAAAAACAACTAAGCTTGACCCCTTCGTGTAAGTTTAATTTGTATTTCGAAATGTTAATGTAAACTACATCTACTCAAGTTTAATTCAAGCCGTAATCTGCCGTCTTTCGTAAAAGCTTTAGCTTTCAACGGATCAATTTGTCTAAAACGATTTGCTTTACAAATGCTGACCACAAATTAAAGGTTTTAGTAATCTGTTTATTTAGCATTTTCCGCACGTCTGATTATCGCATCCGATTTGGAATCCTCAGAAAACGGCAAATACTCGTTCTACACATCCATGAACTCATGCGTAAAATGCTCGTATGTATGTTAGTGCATGCGTACAAGCGGAGCACAACCATGCAGCAATTGTCCTTGCAACGCTTGCATCATAATAGTTTTCACCGGCCTAATGTTTGCATCTGGCTGCTGAGCGACGGAAGTGGCTGTTGCAATGCGGCGTGCTCTGCACTGCGCGGCGCGGGCGCAAGGGAGGGCCAGTCCTGGTGAAAATAACCACGCCGTGGGATTAACCCATGAGATGGCCATCGGGCCATCGCAACGACTGCACACGCCAGCTTTTGCTTCTGACTGCGAGCGCGTTCCTGTGCATGTGAATGTGTGGACTTTCAGCCACCTGGCAGCGCAGCTCGGCTTAGTGTGTGGTTGAATGAATGGTGAAGTTTTGACATTTTCCACATGATTTCTGCAGCGCTCGTGTGCGCACACATATTGATGTGCGCATAGGCAAACATTCAAGGCAAATAACTGCGGTGGGTAGCGCAGCCAGGCACAACGTATCGAATATCACAGTGAAATTTTTGAACTTATTCACTTTCGTTTTCAATTACATTTATTAAATATTTAACAAAAATACAAATTTCTTTGAGTGCATTTAAATGATATTAATTAGTTTAAAAAATATTTGTTTAACTTTAACTCTACTTCGACTTGAATAACTTTTCATACTTAGTTTCATACTTTCCAGTGCGTGTGAGTAAAACAGCTTCAATTATCGAAATTCGATTATCTTTTTGATTTGAAACCTTTATCTCTGGCCATATACAAATGTATCAAATTCATACTCAAAGAAGCGGAAGAAGAGGATTTTTGTTAGCTTTCTTGCTCACACGAGTACAATGAAAAAATTCATTCAAAATGTTACAAAAGGCGTATGTTGAAGCGTGTATGTCGAAAACACGAGCATACGAATGGTATTAAATGTTCAAAGGCAGCCGAGAGAGCCTAGAGCACGATGAGATCCCTAGACGGCCATCAACATCTGTTACCGAAGAAAAAATCGAATCGTCGAAGCAAATCGTGTTGGAAAATCGTTGTGTATTGATTAGAGAGATTGCTGTGTTGTTGAGCATCTCATTTGGATCAGCCGAACACATTTTAACTGATATTTTGGGCAAGAAACGCGTCGCTTCTCGGCTGGTGCCAAAAAAGCTGAATTTCATTCAAAAACAGCGTCGTGTTGATGTGGCCAAGGAGATGATTTTTGGCCAAAAAATCGACCAATGTCATCAGCCAAGCAGGAACGAGTGTTGAGACGACGCGGCGTCTGGAGCAAATCGATTAATCGTAATACAAAAACACAAGGGTACAATTAACGAAAGGGGAGTTCAACATTAAAGTGTAAAATAAACTCTTTCAATTCATAGTCGTTACCCGATGTTTATGGTCATTATCCGCTTCAGAGCCACAATGTGAGTGGAAATTTAAAATAAATTTGCACGTGAAGCAGCAACAATTTCATACAGAAATTATTGTCATTATAGACGTCGCTCTACGATTCAAGAACTGCAAATATGACGGCTCAGCGGAATTAAATGCTGAAGACCAGCGCCTCAAGAAGCGAATGGTAGGTGAAAACCCATTCATAAGTTACTAAAAAATATGTGCAGAATTTCTAAAGTACATCCAAAGTCCATGCCAGGGTCCATAAATATGTGTGTGTGTAAACACACACACCTCATTTACGTGTATAGGTTCTAAGATGAACAGAAATGGTTTATGGGGACCAGAAACGCATAAGTTATCTGCGTTAAGCGATGAGCAGTTGCTGGTGTTGATGAAGTCTAATGATGATAAAGAAGATAATATAAGTAGAGAAAATGATGACGACCAACTACATTGGTGCGAAATTAACCTAGAAGAAGACGAATGCACGAATGCAAGAAATTCCTTCGACCACGTCGATCACTAAGAAACGGTCGGTCCATACACCGCGTCGGTCTAGCAAAGAAAAGTTGGCTTGAGGTGGTGATTGTGCGAAACATCGAGTTTTTAATTTTGTGTTGTTTCATGGAGACCACGTTTTTGCTTACTTTTTTGGGGTTTGGCATTAAAAGCAAGGGCACTTATATTTTTTATTCACTTTAAGCATTTAATTGATTAAGTTAATATTAAAATCAAGAGTTAACTTAACAAGAACGAAGTATCCATATGAGAATTAATAATTAAACTTTTTGTTTTTAATGAAATGAAATCATTTATAGAAAAGTACCTTTGCTTTATTTTATTTTGCTTTGTTTTCATTCCCATTTCGCCACATTTATTACGATTATCTATATACGTATAATTGTTTGTCCTGGCTGATTGACTGACTGACTGATTTACTAACTGATTCATAATCTAGGTACATCTAAAAAAGTGAACCTTCGCTAAGACCGTATTTTTCGCAATTTGGGGTCTAAAAGGGGAAAACATTTGTTAAGGTGTTGTACGAAGAAACGTGATTTAATAGGCCTTTTGATTTCAAACTTGGTGAAAATACTCCAAATTAAAAATAATTTGACACGTACCACGTAGGGTGAAGTGTTTATATGGAGAAACATGATTTAATGGGGTTTTCGACTTCAAACTTGATGGAGTGCTCCAAATGATAAATAAAGCCCACGAGTTTTTTATGTTTTCGAAAATCGAAATCTGACAGGGTCAACAATCGGTTAGAAGTTTGTATGGGGAAACATGATTTAATCAGTCTATTAACTTCAAATATGGAGAAAGCAGTTCAAATAAGAAATAGATTCGAATTTTTTCATTAAAATCTGAAGGGGTCAACAAAGGGTTAAGAGAAACATGATTTATTGGGCCCATTGACTTCAAACCTGCGTGCTGGTCGTGAGTCGCTGGCCCTGCTAGTACCTCATATATGTTATGTGGCGCACACAGGGGGTATTTGGGGTTTCAAACCCCCCAAAACCAAAAATTGTTGGTACAAAATATGGTTCCGAATGGTATTCGGCTTAAAAGTTGTAAGCAACCCCCTCCTGAAAACCTGTGTGTGTATGAACTTTTTTAAACCAAGCCCTTATGGTTGATTCTGTGTCGGAAGTGTGAAAAACAAAAACTACATAAACAATTCATTGACACACAATGGGTTTTCTTTTTAAGAACACTTTGCATCATTTTGTACTCAGAAAATAAAGATTTAATAACTTTGTCACACTACGTATTAGTTGGTGTTCTGTTACTAGAATTGTACAGCCGCTAACTGAAAAACCACCTTAACAATACGATTTTCTTTCTTGATCGTTTTCCACGAGATCCTGTATTGACTTTTTAGTGTCCTTTTTGCAAATTTTTTTCCATCAAGGCCTCTATAGCTTTTTACTGCCTTTATAGCTAATTCCAATGACTTTTCCGACTATCTCAGCTACATTTTCCAAATACGCAATTTAAAAAAATTCTCCCCAAAAGTTGATGGTGGGCCATCTAGTGGATTTGCTTTTAAATCATAGGTTATTTTGACACTGACAGCTGTTTTCCGCTCGAAATCTTGACAGAAAGTCAGTATCATACCTCCGCGGAACGAAATTAGTCGCTTTACGCTTGAACAACGTTTGGAAATATTGAAAAATTATTTCCAAAGTGAGTGCTGTGTAGCCCAAACAGTGCCAAAAATGATGTGTTTCATAATTACTTACTAATAAAGCCATAATACATGGAAAACAATTTAATTTTGTTCATTTTATTGCATTTTTAAAAAGAAACCACTAGATGGCCCACCCTTTATATGCCTGCCTATGCCATGCCTATTTACTTTTGGCTAAATGTTGAAAAAGCATTGCCAAATTTCATTTGATATGGAAAGAAAAGAGAAAAACAGAAATTTAATACAATATTTGGATATCAGTTCCTTAATTTGCTGTTTGGCTACACGGAGTACTAGCATGGACTTAGTTGCTTCGCATACCCAGACTTTGAAATAAACTCTAAAAAAAGAATAATTATAACTAAAGCAAGGGAAGGAGAATAGATGTTGCAGCGATGTTGCGAAAAATGTTTAGTGTCACTATTGCGACATAGACGTCAAATACACTCAAAGTCAAATATAAATTGGAGTCTTTCAAAAATTGGGTTTGCTGTTCTGAGGGTATTTTGCAAAGTTCGGTTATCATAAACTGAGAAAGTTACCTCAAACGCAATATCCCGTTTTTATTCTTGTTTTATTTACCGAATTTTCATGTGGTATTCTTTTACAAACCACCAAACAGCATTTATGAACATGTGTACCCACACTATCTAATTTTATTTAATTTATTTTTTGATGTGCGCATTTTTACCCTGCATTTTTCTTCCTTACATTTGCCCGTAATATTGTTTGTTGTCATTTGTCAGCGATTCGAATCAACAAATGGAATTTTGTTATTAGCAGAATGTATCTTTTTCTGAGCGGCACACTGGGGTAGTGCAGAGCATGTTTGACGATTTGTTAAACAAATAATTTCAAAGTATATGCAGCCATGGCCAAAATAATATATACATATCGCACACCCACTTCAAAAGTGACACAACTCAAAATGTTTAATTTTCGGGTTTACGAGGGTTGCCTTTTATATTTTTTCAAAAAGGATGAAAACGCATTTTGTTATCATCAAAAATGGTTTTATTGCTTTTCAAAGTATGTATTCTCCTTGAAGATTTACACACTTTTGCATGCGCTCAAACCAATTGTCGAAGCACTTTTTCCACTCCGATTGAGACACTTCCAAAACATGCTTTTTGAATGTTTCAGCAGCATCTTCTGGCGATGAAAATCGTTGACCACGCAATTGTTTTATGTGCGGGAATAAAAATAAGTCATTGGGTGCTAGGTCAGAGCTGTATGGCGGATGACCCATTAAATCGATGCTTTGGTCGATCAAATAGGTGGTTGTTTGAGCCAATGTGTGAGAGGACGCATTGTCCTGGTGAAGAATGATTCGGCGTCGGCGGTTGTTTTTCCGTATTTCATTGAAACTTCTGTCAAACAAATTGTTGTGTATCACTCAGAATTGACCGTTCTACGTTGCTCTAACGGCACAGTAGCCACATGACCAGTTTTGCCGATGAAAAAGGCGACCATTTGCTTCGATGTGCTGCGTGCCCGAACAACTTTTGCCGGATTTGGCTCGTCTTGGAAGACCCACACGGTCGATTGCTGTTTTGTTTGGCTCATATGCACCTGTCACGATCTTATAAACGTCGCGATCGAATTTTTCCATAATTTCTTTGCTCCAATCGACACGAGCCTTTTTTTGAGCGATTGCCAAATTATGCGGGATCCAACGAGAACAAATCTTTCTGACAGCTAAATGTTCATGCAATATCGAAGGCACGGCCGTGGAACTAATGATCAAGGATGGCTTTATCTCACGGTATGTCACATGATCCTTCATTATCAGTTTACGCACAGCATCGATGGTTTGGGGCACAATGACCGATATTGGATAACCTTCACGAAATTCGTCCTGGAGCGAACGGCGACCACGCTTTCGTTAAACCAGTTATAAATTGTCTTGAGGGTTGGTGCTTCATCACCAAATGCCGAATGAAGGCGATCGAAGCACTGTTGTTGAGGTAATTCACCTCGGAAATCGTAAAAAATTATTGCTCGAAAATGTTCACGAGTTAAATCAATTTTTTGACCAAGATGAACTTTTCAAGTCAGTGTAAACAGCACAAATAGCGCTTGAACATCAAAATGTTCTAAGCACGTTTATGGTAAAAAATTACAAACTTTTCAATGGCAATCTCAGATTTTCCGAAAACGTACTTGACCATCCCTATTGAAAAAATATAAAAGGATTTGATCGCTGCAGCTCAATGCAAAAGAGTCCTAATTCAAATTGACACTTTTGAGGACATACATTTTTGTTGAAGTTAATTTTAAGTAAAGTTGTGACAATTTTAGTATATATTTTCAAATAAAAAAAATGAATTTCGAATTTTCAAAATTTTTCTTTCAACTTTTTAACTGCCATTTATAATTATTAAATTCAGCAAAAGTGACATAACTTAAAATAATTCGGTAATTACACTGAGCAACAGCCAAAATTTTTCCGAGTTCTAGTAAACTTTTTCTAAAGGATTTTTGGACGCTGATCACAACTGCGTACTTAGTTTTTTGATTGTTTGAGCGGTTTGTAAGTCATTGGTGGTTTTTGCTAGGAGGTGTTTTCCACAATTTTCCATCTTTGAATTTTTATTGCATTTATAATATGTTGAAAAACACGATAATTTTTTTATGACACAATAACGAATCCTCAAGCTATATTTTTGACCATAGTCGATTTCGATTGGTCAAGGGTTAACACGGCTATGGCTCTCCAAAGTTCAATTTTCGCGACTTTTTTATAAAAATTCATTTAAATTCGGGGTTGCAATTTTCAACTAGGAGTTAGTGTGCAATGTATAGTGTAAGGTTGTAACTCAAACTTATAGAACAGATTTTTTGTGTTGCATGTGCCATTCTCGGCCTATACTCATTAGAGTGTAAATGCGACTTCACCTTCTGAACACGTGTTTGTATTGAAATCTTCTAATGCTCTTCGCGTCGTTGATGAAAGTAGCTAAAGTATTTTCGCAAGCGTCAATATTTGTCTTTTCAAGGGCATTAACAAAATTTGAATTGGTTCATTACTGTAGGAGCTATTCTAGAAAGAGTTGCATCACACAAGTAAAAATTTCAACCATACATACTAAGCAAACTACTTGCTGTATTTCCATATTTTATTGCGACATATTTTTAGGGCACAAAAAATTCAAAATTCGAAAGCAGAAAATTTTATGAATTGAGGGCATTTATTGTATGTGAGCTGCCTAAAATTGTGCTCCGATATTAAAGCTCAAAAGTAAATCCTTGCTTTTGTTGCTGAATTTATGCATGGAGAACTTACATATTTGTACACATACTCTATTACAAACATCGTATTTCAAAAATTTGTTTTTTAATTGAAAGCCCCAACATTCTTCTTTCACTATATGGCAATATATATTTTTTGGAAGCAAAATTCTTTTGTGTATTCGCAATCTTGCAAAGTAACTGAAAATTTGACTTTGCAAATGAATAACTCGTGCAAATTTGAACCGATTTTAATGTTTAAAATTTTAAATACATAGCTAGAGTATTGTTAATCTATGTTAAAAAAATGGCATTTAAGACTTCAGATTTGTAGGAGCTACATGCATGTAATGGTCAAAAAACATGTAAAACGCCCTCCAAGGAAAACCATCAATATTTCCTAAGCCGCTCAAACAATCAAAAAACTAAGTACGCAGTTGTGATCAGCGTCCAAAAATCGTTTAGAAAAGTATGGTTTGATTTCAGAAAAAAAAAATAATGTCGATTTTGTTGCTCTGTGTTATTGAACGAAAATATCATCAAAAAAGTCACAACTCAAAATTTTGGATTTTCTAGTGTCAAATAAAAAAAAATCTTTGTAACTTATCCTAAAGCATAATCTGTAGGGATTTTCTACTAAACTAATTTTGAAGTGAAATACTTTTTTACAATTCCGTTCTTCAAAAGCCTGAGTGAGTTAGTCTCCATTTTGTATAGCAATCACACCACGGTGCGCTCTTGAGAAATCGTTTGCTGGAATAGAAAAACTTTCCGTTTTGTATTGTTGTTGTGGCCGGTTTCATGCATTGTGACTTCTTTTGTAATTTTATGTCGCTTAGCCAGCCTTGTTGAGATGGCGTTGTTGGTGACACTGAAAGGAGTCGAGCACATTTGTTGCAGTGATGTTGGTGTAGCCGTATGTGTTTTGTATGTGCAGAGCCCTGTAGTGCCGAGACAAAATGGTTGACTAAAAACACAGATTTGGATCAACCAAGATCGAACAATATGCATACAATCGTTATGTATGTATATACGTGTAATTGACTAAAAAATACTGTTATTGCGATGACATTCGGCATGGACACATTCTAATCGGTTTTGTGGTGCCTCTCAATCCACATGGATTGAAAACGCATTGAAATAGTAAAAACAAACTAGAAAAAATTGTGAAAATATTACGGAGATGATTTGCGAAGTTCGTACTGCTTTGGGCAAGCGTTTTGCGTGATATAACTCCGGCAGCATAAGGTTGGTGGGTTCCAGTGGCGATATTCCGACATCCAATTAGCGCGTTGGCACCGTTTTCATACCATTATTCCCGGTAGATACTATAAGGTATATTGGTGTACCGTCTTCTGCACTATATGGCTTTCATATCCAGCCCGAGAGGTAGCATAGGTATACATATTTATATTTTGAGAGTAAGTTCAAGATACAATTCCCAACGTCGAAAAATCGAATACAAAATATAATATATAAAACGATCTATGGTAAGAAGCAAATGTATGTTTGCCCGAGTCACTTCTTCTTTGCAGATTGCAACCATCCGTCAAACAGAATAAGTATGATAAGTATGATAAGTATATTAGCTTCGTAGCTTTTTCAACCTTTTTTTAATTTTTCAACTAGCTTTTCAATTAGATTTTTTAAATGTAAAGGGTGCGCCATCTATTACTTTTTTTTACTTATAAGTTTATGTGTTACCATGTGAGTCAAAAGCCATGTGGTATACATATATGAACTGTCAAAGGTATGCCATTTACAGTCATGGATTCGCTAACAACACAACAACGCATTTTGGTTATCCAAACTTATTACGAAAACGGTCGAAATATAAAAAATACTTTTCGCAAACTTCGCACTAGTTTTGGCCGACATGGGCGCCCTACAGAGCCAGGAATTCGTTGGATTGTGGATCGTTTTGAGGAAACTGGTTCGGTTGAAGGTCGTAGACCATACCAACATGCTCGTCCAGCTCGTACTCGTGAAAACATAGCCGCAGTGAGTGAAAGTGTGCGAGAAGAGCCAACCACCTCGATTAGGCACCGTTTGCAACAATTGGACATTAGTGACACCACTTTACGCCGGATTTTACACATTGATTTACACCTCCATCCATACAAAATCCAACTAACACAAGAATTGAAGCCGGCAGACCATCAACAGCGGCGTGTCTTTGTTAATTGGATGCTTGAAAGAGAAGATGGATTTTCGGCCAAAGTGCTCTTTTCTGATGAAGCTCATTTTCACCTCAACGGGTGCGTAAATAAACAAAACTGCAGATTCTGGTGGGCTGAAAACCCACAAGAATTTCATGAACAACCTCTCCATCCGAAAAAGTGACTGTTTGGTGCGGCTTATGAGCTGGTGGCATCATCGGACCATTCTTTTTTGAAAATGCAGAAGAAAATGCCATTACAGTCAACGGGGAACGTTATCGCGGCATGATAACAGACTTTTTATGGCCACAATTGGATCGTATTCATGCCGACGACCTTTGGTTTCAACAAGACGGAGCAACGGCCCACACATCTCGCCAGACAATCGCCCTATTGCAGGAGAAATTTCAAGACCGCATAATTTCAAGAAATTCCGATGTGAATTGGCCCCCGAGATCGTGCGCTTTAACCCTTCTTGACTATTTCCTTTGAGGATTTTTGAAAGGAAAAGTGTATGCGAATGCTCCCCGGACAATTCAAGACCTTAAGCACAATATTCGGACTGAAATTGCGGCCATAGACCCGATGATTCTGCAAAAAGTCATTGAAAATTTTGATGCTCGGATGTTGGCCTGTAAACGAAGCCGCGGTGGTCACATGACCGATGTTATATTTCATACATAAATGGCATAAACCAACCTTCATTTATCAATAAAAAAAATTGATTTCAAATCATAAAAAGCGTGTTGTTTTTTTTCAAATAGAAAAAAAAGTAGCAGATGGCGCACCCTATAGTTTTTATATGTATGTATATTACTTATTTTACTTGTTGTTTTATTTTACTAACTCCTTTTTATTTGAAAATTAGTAAAATCAAACTCATTTGTTCACATTGTTCTAAGTACAATTCAGACGTGATAATGAATCCGGCAGGCTGGAAGATACGGGTCTACCAGTTTCTATGCAGATGAGTTGGGGCAATGGTAAACACTTTATTTCGAGCCCTAACAGAAATTCTAGTCCTGTTAGTTAAGTGATAGTTACACATATGACTGTTTTTGTGGGGGTAGTTTTCTGATATAGGTAGCAACTATGTACCTATGTAGATGACCCGAACCAACAAACAAAAAATTGTGTCTCATGGTTCTGAATTTGAAGCAGTCGGAAAAAATTGTAATATACATTCGTGGAAAAAAAATACATTTTATGTATCGGCTTTCTCGAAATTTTTACATCATATTGTTTATGTTGTTTTGTGACTTATTTATTACTAAGTATTGCAGCCTCTTTCCGACTGGGTAGGTACGCGTTCACACATACATATATATACAAAGCGTTGCGACGTATACGAAAGCAGCGACTAACATTGCTGGGGTCTTTTATTAATGGCGGCACATTTTGGCACCGGCTGCCTCAAAAGGTGAAAGAGCGAAAAGTTTTTAAATAATAAAATTGTTTAGCATGAGTTCAAGCCACCACCCCTCTGCGTTCATTAAAGAATTTTAGGAAATATATCGTGGCTATACTCGTGCACTGATAAGATGTTTGCGCTTGAACACGTTCAATATGATATAAATAATATAATATATGTACGTATGTATCCACGTACAGTTATTTAGAAAATTTATTATACACTGCACTATTTAAAGGAAAATTATACATTTGACGACAGTTCAGTTTTCCGTATCAAAATTTTGAATTTATTGTAAAATGCATAAAACATAAACTCGTTGCAATCAGAATTCAAAAACATCTCATAAAACGTTAAAATAATAGCAATAATAATAATCTCGCAGAATTTAAATGTTGTACAGTTGCAGAGTTCCAGAGTTCATCGTCGCTTGTATGGCACCGTTGAAAATGACATAGATTTCATTTTATTCCTGGGGTTTCTCGAATCTTTGAAACAACATAAAGTTTTTTATGTCTTACAAGAAAAGAAACTAAAATATAACTAAAAGTCTGTAATTACATTTTTTGCTGTCACATATTTAAGTAGAAGCATGAACCTCGAAATTCCTGTATTTAATTTGGTCAATTCCGGTAGAGACTTTTTCGTGAGTGCTATTAAAACGTTGCGTTCATTGCCATTTTCAATCAGAAGCACAATCTTATATGATAAATAAATTTTAGATACATAAATAAATAAATGAAAAAATAAATAAATATCGTACAAGAATGCCTTTCATTGAGTCATTTGTAGTGTCCGACCGAAACCACTTTTTTGGGCCGAAACCGAAACCGAATATTCGGTTTTTTTTCATATTCGGCCGAAACCGAAACTTTCTAGTTGAAATAAAAATCACCATATCAAGCACTTTTTTCAACAAACCAATTTTACATTAAGTAAATAAAGAACAAACAAACAAATATAGCATAAATAAATAAATACTTATTAATAAAAACAATTTATTCATTTTTTAAAAACGTAAACAAGAAGAAATCACCCTTTCGTACCATACTCGATAATATTCAAATTTAAAAAATTTAATATTATATGCTAAAAAAAGAAGTTTATTTACATTGCTGGCATCTAAATTACTCCTCCTTTTACTATATATCTGCTACACAATAAAATGTAAAAAATATTCTAGAAAGTTTCGGTTTCGGCTATTCGGCCATTTTTTGGCCGAAACTGAAACCGAAACCGAAACCACTTATTTGGGCCGAACCCGAAACCGAATATTCGGTCGGACACTAGTCATTTGTTATTGATGCAAATGAAGAATTGTGAAATTCGTTTCTAATGAAAGACTTTACTATAATGAAGTGTATTGTAAGTATTTGTTTTATAAAATATCCCTGTTTCTGTAATGACTTTGCAACACTGGCATCTATTAATATGCATTAAATATTTTAAGTTAAAATGCGTAATTGTGACCAAATGCACCATTTCCTATGTATACTAAATTTTGCGAGTTACTGTACTCGTATACATTCGTACACACATATACATACATAATACATACATACCAAGTATAGGCGGAAGGCTGTGAGAATCCATATTTCAAAAACACTTTCGCACATAATTACATTGACGTTAGAGTTACCAGAAATAAGTAAAACAAATTGGAAGTAATACAAATGGAATGTCCTTAATTTTGGCCCAAGTGTTTTCTATTTTCCATTTTAAACTACCACACAATGTTATTTCTACAATTATTCGCTTATATGTTTTTTGTGGTCCTTTATGTCTCTATTTCTGATCCCATTTGAGAATCCTTCCATTGGAAAAAATAGTTCCTCACGCTTCGGAAATTAGGTGAACGATTGTATCATGTGAATACCTACCCCGTCCCACACAAAGAGCATTCATTGGTATGGGTACACAATGGGCCATTCGCGCCTCCTAGTAGAAGCGCGGCTCTCGCAGCACACACATTTCCCTAACTAACGTAATCTTCTCCTAGCGGATATATGTACATATAAATACCTGAATGGTTCTAACTTTTGCAATGATTTATGATCCATTTATTTTATTATTGTAATAAATTGTAATTTATCAATGCATCTGCCTTTTTAATTTTACGTGGAACAAATGTCCTTTTCTTCCTCTCAAGCAAAACTTTTGTCTGGCCACTCTACATAGACACTTGCACGCATCGTTCCTACGATACTTAGGCAGTGGAATTGAAATACTTTCGAAGTAGACACGTTAGTGTGCTGGTTGCGCGCTAAGGCAGGGAAAATCATAAATAATATTTATGTTGTCTGATAAAGAAATTTCACTTGCAATGCACATAGCTTATTCGCGCTGTATGCCAGTGCGCGCCCAGAGCCGAGCGGAAGTCTAATCTAATAACACACACTCGCGGAGTTACGGGTACTCCAAAGATTTGCATTTAGCACTGCATTGGAAAACCACATCACAGCCGAATAAATATTGCGTTTGTGGGTTTTCAGAATTGATGATAGTTTTGTCCCAGCAATATTGCTAAAATACCAAACAATTCAATCGGTTTAGTAGCTCGTAATATTTGAGTGTTTCGAAAAATAATGTTTCGAGAAAAACGCTTTTCAAGTGTTTCATGCTGATCTGGAGCACCGAGTGCCGCCAACTTTTCTGAATTTAATTTTACTATTTGTAAGCGATATTTTCAAAGTTCTAATCTTGCAGTAAAAGAAAAAATATTTGATTTTTTAAATACCCTTTAAAAATAATCGATTTACATTCCTATCCGTAGCTCCTTTACAAAATTACATCCATACAAAGATATTAATTATTATATTGTCCAGCCAGAAACTGGTGAAACGTAATGACGATAACGCAGAATAAAAATTTAATTAAATCATTTTAGACCAACTATTCTGAATTTAATTTTACTATTTGTAAGCGATATTTTCATAGTTCTAATCTTGCAGTAAAAGAAAAAATATTTGATTTTTTAAATACCCTTTAAAAATAATCGATTTTAAACACATTCAGTTCCGCCTCTGCATTCAACATTTTTACATTCCTATCCGTAGCTCTTTTACAAAATTACATCCATACAAAGATATTAATTATTATATTGTCCAGCCAGAAACGGGTCAAACGTAATGACGATAACGCAGAATAAAAATTTAATTAAATCATTTTAGAATAAATTATTTTTTCCAAAAAGTGTTGCAGTTATAAAGTCTCAAAATAAAACTGATATTGATGGTGCTAAAGAATTTGAAATGTATTTCTTTTTTTTTTACAAAATTTTGACGCGCACGACACCGTGTGGTGAAGTAGATACAACAACAGGGGTGAGTTACTGTTTAACTTTATTATGCAAAGTAGTTTAGATATTTCGAGCTGAGGTAGCGAACCAACACATTGGACTCACCTCGAAGTGAAGAATGTTCTCGATCTCATGCTCTTTATGAGCTCAGACACTTTGGTCGAGGACTGGAGGGTACTGGATACCCATCCTTCTCTGACCACAAGTATTTGAACTTTATTATTGCGTTCTCCCCCAAGACATTCAACACAACTGAAAGGGATCCTAATGTAATGTAATGATAATGGGTAGGGACAATGCCCTTGCGCACTACAACCTAGTAGGTTTATTGTGCCCCTTGAATCATCTGGTGTTTTATGTGCTCAGGTATAGAATCAGACCTTTGCATGAGGTCCTCATCACCGAGAATATGTATCCCTAGAAACTTTGCACGTCTGTGTGCCAGGGCTGGGCAGTTTATGATGACGTGTTCCATTGTTTCATCGACCTCATTGCAGTATCTGTATGTTTTGTCGATGACCAAGCCTAGCTTGTATAGGTGGTAGTTACAAGAATAGTGGCCGGTTAGGGCGCCACATAGCATTTTGAGTTGTCTTCTGCTGAGAAGTGTAGCAGATTTGGCTCGTTTTGTGTTGAAGTTTAGGAATCTTTTTGAGTGTAGTAGTCCCTCAATATTATTCCAGTATTTTTTTTTTGTCTCTAAATCCACTTGTGGATGTCCTGTTTTAGGTCGGTTTTACCGAATCCAAACATCGGGCTCGGCCCTATGAATCGGCTTTCTGCACCATTTTTTGCTTGTGTATCTGCCCTTTCATTGCCATCATGACCCTCATGCCCAGGAATCCAGACAAGCACAACCCTGTTCTGGGTCCCTAGGGCGTTGAGTTCCTTGTGGCATTCAAGCAGGATTTTTGATGTGTAGGAGTAGCTGTCAAGGGCTTTTAGAACTGACAGGCTATCCGAAAGTATAGTGAGCTTTGTTCCTTGAGAGTGCGTTTTAGCAATTGTTCGAACTGCCTCATATATTGCATAGAGTTCAGCTTGAAATATTGAGGTGTTGTAGCTCATCGGAAGGGCTAAGTTGACCCCAGGGCCCAGAACTCCAGCTCCTACACCACAAGGTGTTTTAGAGCCATCGGTGTACCATTTCTGAGAGTCCTCTTTTAGCCATTTCGGGTTGTTGTCCCACTGTTCCCTAGTCGGAAAGTCAATTATATATTTCCTTGTTAGGCTGGGATGGGGTTTCATGAAGTCAAGGTAAGATGATTTGTGGAGGGTATCCTCTATTTGTTTTAAAATTGCCAAGTGACCCGTAAGGTTACCCTGTTTGAGTAGGTTATGTCTATATAGCGTGAGTGCACTTGAGATTGCTTCCTCTTGGATGGCTATATGGAGCGGTGTTAGATCGAGTAAGGCCTCCATGCCGGCAGTTGGGGTTGTTTTCATTGCTCCCGTAATGCTAAGACATGCAAACCTTTGAACTCTGTTTAATCTTTTTATTGTTGTGCTCTGGTTGGTTTTGCCCCACCACACTAGAGCACCGTATAGTATGGTGGGTCTTACCATTTGTGTGTACGCCCAGGATGTCATACGGGGTGAAAGACCCCAAGATTTACCCAGTAATTGCTTAATGGTCCACAACGATTTCGTTGCTTTTTTAAGGACTGTGTTTAAATGCGGTTAAGGGAATCCTAGGAATACAATCTAAGATCTCTTCAGATAAATTCTCACGTGATGGTGGAGAAGGAAAGTAACTTCCTGACCACCTGTCTCAATAAGGCGTATTATATTTCATGCTCTCCCGCACGAACGGGACGGAGGTCTAGGCCACCCTGGTGGAATGAAGAACTTGGGAGCCGACGACTATATGAGCACAACATTTTTAGCTTGCAAAACAGGCAGACAACGAATTCTGTTGGGGCGAGTATAAAGACGCGCTCAAACAGTATAAGAAAGAAGCCCGGAATGCTAAAAACGAATCCTGGAAGGAGTTCTGTACTACCTTGGAAGGGACAACGGAGATAGCGAGACTCAAAAGTTTTTAGATGGGCACTTTGTTAGTTGCAGCGATGTACCTGCTCCGGAACCAACCAAATCCTCAGAGTGTATTGTGCCGCCGAATGGACGATCAATGGGTTTATTCCCCTTAAATCGGCGGACCGGACGGGGTATTCTCTGCTATGCTACAGCAGGCCTCTTGCCTGATTGTACCTCGACTGATATCGATCTACAGGGTATGCAGATATCCGGTCCAACTACGTGCCAACGAGCTGGGGAGTAGCGAGATCTTTACTCGAAAGATTTCAGGCCAATTAGTTTGACGTCATTCCTCCTCAAAACGCTCGAAAAACTTTGAAATCTGCATGTGCGAGATAAATATGCTAATCGGAGACAGCGGAATTTTAGCATTTTATGCATGAAAGACAGGTCCACGGAGACTGCATTATACTCACTGATTATGCATATAGGAAGAGCTCTGAAATTCGAAAATATGCTCTAGGAGTATTCCTTGACATTGCTGGGGCCTTTAAAACGTAACCACTGATGCTATCTTGGATGGCGTCGGATTTCCAGGAATCGAAATAACTGCCTATCGGTGGATTAGGAGCCTGTTAGGCCGCAGAAAGATTAGAGCTGAATGGAATAGTGCTATTGCAGCAAGAGAGGTATCCAGAGCAACTCCGCAAGCAGGAGTGTAGAGTCGAGTAGTGGTGAATAATCTGGCTGCTGGTGGTCAACAAAATCCTAGATCACTTTTCTTATCACTAGATCACTATTACTAATGTTAACTAGAGTACGAACTTCGTGACAACCAACACACAATACGATTATATCGGATTCAACACAACACAATACACAGCTTGAGAAAAAGGGCAAAAATGATAAAAAAATATAAATATATTTTATATTATTATATATCAGTATTTAAAAAATGATATATTAAAATGTTTTCTAAAACTAATAGTCGTTCAAAATTTTTAATTTTTTTAAACATAACTCGACTTGGGACATTATGTACATACTTGCAAACTTTTGCCCACTTAAGTTTGATTTAAAACCAAGCTTTGATATGTAGGAACAAATTGATTTAATTTTTAAAAGCAGCATACTTCCAATATACCAACATACCAATATCTATTAAATTCGAATCACTTCTCTATTTTTGCTCATCTTTTGTATAGAAACAGAGTACTGTGCGTCTGGGCAAATGTTCGGATTGTCCGCAAACTCGAATCTTATTTGAAGTTTACCTATCACCAAGGAATGTGGTGCAGCTCAGTCCGCCAACTGGCGGAGTGGGTGCTTCTCTTTGACACCGAATTTGAGCGAGTGCTCGTTGCATATGTTCAGCCGCCTGTCGATATGCAATAAATAAAATGTTTCTTTTTCTTCCAACTGCAACATAACAATGCGCGTGAGGCAGCAGTGCCCTCGGCACGAGCCAGCTTTGGTTTTTCAAATTCAAATTCTTCCTATTTTTGGCAGAACATTTCAAGCCCCGTGTGATCGAATATTTTTGCAAACAAAATTACATTGGAATACATTTAACAAATTGTTTCAAACGTACAACGCTGCCATTAACAACTGCAAGCAAAATTTAAATTTTTTACCATGGAGACATCCATTTAATGGACACCAAAGTTAGCTTAACAATAGCAGATCGGGTTAAAATTGAGGAACTTTGCTGCAAAAAAAATGTAATTGTCTGCGACCATGTTTCGGGTTGTAAGAGAAGATTTTGGTCGCTTCAAACGAGTAACCCAGCGAAGTGTGAGTAAAATAGTGAAGAAAGTTGAACAAACTGGATCAATCACTGATATTGAAAGGTCATTGTATCACGCTCTGTCGAAAATATTGCAGTAGCAAGTGAAAGTGTGGCGGACGAGCTAAAGCTATCGATTCAACGATGTACTCAGCGTTAGGGTTTGTTTTTTTACGGCTTTTGATGGCGCATTTTGCTAACGTGAAAATTTAAGATTGCTTACCATGGAATGCTTCGAGGATATGCCGATTGGTCTGTTGGTCCAGCACCCAGCACTCAAAAGAATCTCAGGTCAATGCATCCCAGAAAAGTGACTGTTTGGTAGCCTTCTGCTTTGGTGGTATCGCAGGTCCGCGTTTTTCAAAAACGTCGAAGGAATCTTTGTTACTGTCAATTCTCAAGTCAATAAAGACTTTTTTGGGGGTCACAATTTCTACGACGTGTGTTTTCAAGAATAAGTGCCGTCAACTGATCTTCAGTATTATGCGATTTGATGTCGTTGGACTTAAGTCTCCAACTTTGGGTCGAAAAGGATCGAGTCTTGAAAACTATTTCGAAGTGATAATTTAGATAAGGTTGTTCATAATGACAAATTATATAGAAATCTGATTGTTTAATGTGTTTCATAACTCCATAAATAGGACGGCTTAAGCTGCATGGATTTGATATCAGTGGTCAAGAACCGAACTAGTTGGCGAGTGGGCATGGTTTATCTGCTATATATCGTTTGAGATTCCAGTTCAGGTTTGGTATTCGGGCCACTTTGGCACTGTCGGCTTCGTGCCGATGGCAGTTTTTGCTGCCGCGTGAACTGGCAGCAACAAACCGTATACTATTAAATGGTTTGTCCAGTCCATGGACTGCTAGATAAAAGTGAGAAATGCAAAAAATCATGGTTAGCTTCGTAAAAAGACAAACTGAAACTTTTGTGCGTCGCGTGCTGTGACGAAGGCGAAACGCCACGCCACGAAACTGAGGCGGTTTAAAGTTGCTGCGAAATTTAAATTCGCCAGGCGGGAGCCATAACGAAATATTAACGCCTGTCGCGTTAATATTTTAAGAGCAACGCCGGCAGAAATCGAAGGACGACGTAACACGCGGAGACGTCAAGCCAAACATTTATTTCGCTAAATTATTTTTCGTCAGTCTCAGTCAGGGAGGCTTGCTCGTGGATGTTGCCAGCGCGCTCGCGACCGAGTGTGTGGCGTCCGTCGGTGCGGCGCAGTTTCGCCTTCTGCTCATGGCGGGCACAGGCTCGTACCTGTCGTCTCACATGGACATCAAATCAATTATTCATCATCATCGATTAACTTGTTTGCTGCGGATGCGACTTTTATTGTTTCATTTTTTGTCATGTCCGCCATGCCTTGCGCACTTAAGGCCCTCGTAGCTCTTGGTGCGAGAGTGTGACGGCGTCCCGGACCCAACTGAGGCGACGGCGGCGAAGTCGAGTGCCGAGTGCGCCCGATTGCCTTAATGGCAATTTGAGCGCGGCGAACAAACAGCCGTCCACTCGCACTCGCATCCGTGAAATGTAAATCTCGCTATTATCCTTAAAAATTTATGGAAATTGCTTTGGTGCAGCTTTTATTCATTGCCATCGCGTTGTGCGCGCGCTGCCTTTGTTTTCCCGTTACTGTTCTCACACCCGGTCGCATGTCCGCATCCGGATCCGCATCCGCACCCAGCGCATATCCGCATCCGCGCAGCAATGTTTCATGGGCGCCACTGGACTGCGTGCGCAGTCGAGCCTGGGTGCTGCAGATGCTGTTGCGTGTGTGTGAATGTGTGCAATACCAACATAAAACGGGCACCTTGCACCTTGGAAAGCATTCAGTCCTGGCACATGGAACGAATGGAATAATAAAGATTTGACACAGATTTCATTTTTGAATTGCGCTGGTCGCGACTGTAAGCTGCGTAAAGCAAATCCCGCTGAAAAGATTACTTTGCACTTCACGTTGCATACTCCTTGGGCGGGTCGTCGTTTTTCTTTAATTAAAACGCAAAAGTCGCACGCACGCCGCCAATGGCATGACGCATCAGCCGAATGCCAAGCTTTCGGAATCCACTCCTTACAGGCTTTGCATATGTGGGTATGTGTATGTATGTGTGAAGATATGCCACCATACATCATGTGTGCATAGATAAACATGAGCGTCCATTATCTCTGTTGTGCCGTGCATTTGTTTTATTGCATAATTTAGATAAATGTTGGCATGTGAAGCGCAACGCATATGTCACTGCAAGCACGAGTACACATTGAATTTTTATCACTACAATGTTCTCATTTGGTCCTGCCAGCAGTTCCTCATCATCAATTTCGTCAAGATCCGTCTCTGTCACTCAATACGAATCTCTGGGGGCATTTTGTGAGTTGTGCGCTTCAGGCATTCGCGTACTTTTCAAGGTTTCCACACCCGCTTCGTTTTGTATTTCGAACAAATTGTTTCTTATTTTTCGAGCTGCGTTCAACCTGGCGAAAACCAGGACGATCCTTATCCTTGCTCAATCTAAGCTGGCACACGGCCTGCTCGTGGCCTTCCTGGTTAGCGATTGAACCAATGCGTGTAGTGTGCCTCCAGGACATTAAATTTTTTTAATATTTGTTTTAACAAGTTCTGAATGTTAGTTTCATTTTTACAGTGGTATGGATCGTTGTTTTCGTTAACATTTATTTTGGATTTTTTTAGATTTTCGTTTAATGGGCAATGTGGTGGCTGCGTTTGTTTTTCATTTACTACACACTTTGGGTCGGTTTGCTGCACGCCACGTAAAACCAATTTACCAATGAATGCTAAAAGACCAAAAGAGCGTCAGAAGGATCTTACTATGTTGAGAGCCACAAATTATAGATTTTTATTTCTGACTCCTTATTGTCATCTCTTTTGTCTGAAAGGATTCTGACAGACAACTTCAAAAGAAATTTTCATAGTCTCAGATATATAAAAATTGGACAATTTCCCGATGCGTCTCAGATATATAAAAATTTAATGTTCAAAGTTTTTTTTGAGTGAAAATAAGTAGTCGTAAAAGAACTAAAGTAAGAGTTACAATATCCTGCACTGAAGGGCTGTGACTTTCAGAAGGAGACCGGTACGGAAAAGTAGCTATACATATTTATACAAGATCAGAATAAGCACGAGAATAGATTTAACAATCTTCGTCCGTCCGTTTTAAAATTCACACATTTGTAATTCAGGAAATTATGTTATTAAAATATCGGTCATTATTTCAAATACGAGTATGAAAATTTATATGAACCTTTTAGAGAATTATTTTCTGAAACTTGTTCATGGTGCATCTTCTTAATAATAATAATTAATAAATTAATAATTAATAAATATATCTTTTATGTACATGTACATATATGGATATATGGATGTATGTATGTATATTACGCATTTTGGCTTATGAAAATATTGAAATCAATATCAATATTTTTCTGGCTAAAGGAGGAGAATGATTGGTAGACTGACGATTGTTGAAGATAGTTTAGAAATAGAATTGATAGATAGAAATATTCCCAAAATCGGATGCATGTTTGGAGTATGAAACATTTATTGCACACTACATAGTTTTGGACGTTTCGAATTAGGTCCCATCCATTACGATCGTACAATTGTGTCGGAAGCGTACGACCTACTGACCTCAATACCTATTCGCGCCAAGTAGTCAACGAATCCGTTGCCATTAACGACGTCAAACCGTTTTCGCTATTTCGCAAAGGATTTATGAATTTATGGTGCGGCTGGGGTCTGTGAATTCATTTTCGGAGAGTCCCTCGTAGAATTGTCCGTCGAGTCGCATGAATTGATAATCGTAAAACATGAAGGCTAATAATTGAGCATTCATGATGGCATTCATTGCAAACTAAAAGCACTATTTCAAAGAGAAATGTTTTTATTAGTCATGATAGCCAATCGAACGAATAGTGGCGAAGCGAGTGAGCGTGAGCAGAAGAAAAGACATCGATTGAACTCTAGAAAGCTAAATTTACGTAATTGGGAATTTGCGGAATTAGTCATCGGTCGCTTCGATCTCGAGGCATTTTCATCTTGCCAATAGAGACACTTGAGCATACAAATGTATGTGTAATGTGTACAATATGTATTTGTATTCGAATGAACTTATTTCAATTTTAATTTTTATTTCGGCATTATTTTTAACCCAAGTGTATCGTACGGGAACCTGAAGAAATGTCTCATTGTTGGTAGGATCTCGTGTGCAATGTGTGCATTATTTATTTATTTTAAGCACGCAAGTCTTTGACTATTTCAAAAATGCATCTACACGAAGCGACTACTGCACTGTCGAGCGCCCAAGCGCTTGTCGCATATAAGACGCTTAAGAAGCGTCGCAGCCGCAGCGAAGCGGAATGTGTGCGCGTCCACGCCTGCGAGCACTTTTGTCTTCGTTTATTGAATTATTCGCGATAAAAAGCCAATTTACTTACTACACTGTACATCAGATTCGCAAACAACAAGTGCCCTCGCATCGACCGGCTGTGCTGCGCTGTACGTTTTCGGCGCGCACTCGCCTCCGTCCATCCATTCGCAAGTGCCACTTGTCGCTCGAATATCCCGCTCGACGCATGTTACATGAACATACGTACGAGACTAGCAGAGCCACATTAATTGTGTTTCTTGCAAGAGCAACAATTGCACTAGCAGCCGCAACCGCAGCGGCAACGCCAAAGCATCAGGCGGCGGCAACTGGCCGCCATCAATTCGCATGCGTGTTTTTCGCGCTTTTTCTCATCTATGCAAACCATTCTAGCATCCTTGTGTGCGCGGCATGTTGGCTTCGATGGCGCAACGTCCACCCGGTTCTGCCACCCATTAGACGGCGTGGTGGGTGTAGGCCTTTAGCTGTTCGTAGTTATTTTAGTACAGGTCTCCCTCGTATAGCGCGGTACTTCTACAACGCGTTTTCGATATGACGCGATTTAAAAAAAAAGGTGTTTTTTCATTATGTTTTTTAATTTTTTAAATAAAGTATGAATTTTGATTTTGAGTTGGAATGTACATACATCTTTAATTAAGTACCTATTTTATTTTGGAAAAAGCTTATTGGAACATAACCCTAACATTTATATGAAAGTTAAGTCTTCTATAACGCGAATCACATAACGCGGAATTTTCCTGGAACGTAACCACCGCGTTATACGAGGGAGACCTGTACTTTACTTCTTGCAAAACAAACGTTACAGACTAACTGAAACTAACTTGATAATTATTCAATGACTAGCTGGGTCCCGCGGCGTTGCACGCGCGCTCATGTTTCCCCGATACAAATTCTTAACCCATTGTTAACCCCGTCAGTTTTTGATTAAAAAAACAACATGTGCCTAATTATATTTGAAATTTGAAGTCAAAAGGCCCATGTAATCATGTGTTTTCACATTTACTCTAAACAAATTTTTAATCCTTGGCTTACCACGGTAGATTTCGATTTAAAAAATAAAATAAAAGGCACGTTTTATTTATTTCCCGTTAGAAGTCTTTTGTTGCTAAGTTGTGCTAAGATTGAAGTCAAAAGGCCCAATAAATATTGTTGACCCCGTTAGATTTTGATTTAAAAAAAGTGAAAAACACGTGTCAAATTATTTCTCACTAAGAGTACTTTCACCAAGTTTGAACTCAATGGGCCCCTTAATTCATGTTTTTCACAGTTTCTCCATACAAACTTTTAACCCGTCGTTGATGTAGTTAGATTTCGATTTTGAAAATAATGAGAAACACTTATGTATCTAATTTTTTTATTTCAACTATTTTTACAATTCTTAAAGTCAATAGGCCCATCTGTCCATTTTTTTTTCCGGAGTCTTTCCGTAAACAAACCTTAACCCAATGTTGGCTTAGTAAAATTTTGATTTTCGAAAAATAAGAAATTTATTAATGATATAAATTATATAATATACTAGCTGACCCATAGTGAAATTAATAAAGTGTGCCAGATAGCAGGAACTCTCTCTTCATCGTACACTTATTTTCTGACAGTTATTGTCATTATGCTGACAAATGTCAGAGTTCATAACCCGTCTGTGCTGTATGAAAAAATTTCAAAATAAATTTTTTTTTGAAATGACGTTCTGCACCAAAACCGACACAAAAAACGCAATTACATGCCAGGAAAAACGTGCTATCTCGGCAAAAAAAACGACCGGCAATGCAGTTTCTATGTTTTTCTAACATAAAATGCATTACGAAATTATATATTTCTGGAGTACTGAAAGTCAATTTTAAATTTTGTGCTATTTTAGCGACAACAAAAATAAAGGTTAATCGAACTGACACAAATAAATTGACACTGACAATTGCTACTCAGAGAAATAAGTGTACGTCATCTACCTGGTACACTTTATTGATTTCACTATGAGCTGACCCAGCAAACGTTGTTTTGCCATATAAATTATTTCTAGGGAATTTCTAGTGACACATATGACATCCCGGCAAACTTAGTTTTTTTTTCTATAATGAAATACGTGAGGTGGCGAATATTAAATTTTAAAGATTTTATGACATCCCGGCAAACTTCGTTTTTTTTCTATAATGAAATACGTGAGGTGGCGAATATTCAATTTTAAAGATTTTGCTTGTATGTGCCACGCCCCTTATCACTTAGGGGTATAAAAAATAGATAGTAGCCGATTCTCAGACCTACTGAATAAGCATGCACAATTTCATAAACATCGGTCAAGCCGTTTCGGAGGAGTATGGTAACAAACATTGTGACACGAGAATTTTATATATAAGAAGATTATACATAAATTATTTTTGATTAAGAGTATTTTCAGGAAGTTCGAAATCATACTGTCTATTAAATCACATTTCTTTATACAACACCTTAACACAGGTTTCCCGTCTTAGTTCATTCTTAAAGTTGTACCTACAGTTCAAATTTCATGTTTGTAGTTTCAGCGGTTTGGGCTGGGCGATGATAAATCAATCAATTAATCAACCAGTCAGTCAGTCAGGACAAACAATCTAAGTATATCAACATGGAGCAGGTACCACATCCCCTTGTCCAATGCTCACAACTTTTATCTATGCAGTCGAATTGTGCTACTAAGTGGAAAGTTCGTATTAGGTTTCATTGATGTGGACTTACAGTACTGCGTAAATGTTGGGTCATAAAAAATGTGCCACGCCCCTTGTCCAACGCCGATCAAATCTCACCAGTAAAATGACACATCTATGGGCAGTGCCACGCCTTCTTGTTAAATACCCTCCCCATTCCCTCTATCGAAAGATATGACTAAATGGTAGGTTCGTACTAAGTTTCTTTGATGTGCGACTTACAGTTCCAAAATTATGCGGGTAGTTTGGGTCAAAGAACGCCCCTTGTCCAACGCCCATTAATTTTAACAGTAGAATGACACTCTTATGGGACGATGTCATACCAAAGGCCCATCGAAGGCCCAATAAATTTTAGCGATGGAACGACACGTCTACGCCATGACGCTGCACAGTGATTCGACTCCATACAACTGCGGGACAAAATTAGAAGGAGTAGTCCGTTCTTCATAAAATTTGGTATACTAGTTAATCATGGTCTGCTGAATTGAAATCTCCATTTGGTTTTTTTTTAAACTGTTGTAGTTTGGCAATGCCTGAGGCTTAATTTTGCAAATTTCGTCATTTTTGGTGAGCTATAGCACCAAAAGTGTTGGCTAGATTTTTCAGATTATACATTTAATCGGTAACGTCACCATTGATTATTCCAAAGAGTAACAGAAATTGTATCGGGACCCTCTGGTTTTGCAATAAAAACGATAATAATGGATGTATGTTTTGCATTTTTGCAGATTTTATCATTTTTCGTGCTAATTGCATACTTTTAGGCATAAATAAAATAAATTTTGACGAAAAATACGTGTTTAGACCACTTTTCAAATTGAATTAGTTTCTGAGATCGGAAGATATCGAAGGATATAATTACATTATCCGACAAAGAAAGAATGCTTCTTAAAATAAAAAAAATCCAGGAACATACTCGTACTTTCACATACTTTTTAGATATTTTCGTCTAAGTTTTGCCAATTTTCAGATTTTTAACTTAGAAAAATATTTTGAATTAAAAGTGAAGTAAAAGCCTACGCTTTGCAAATTTTGGGAAAACATTAAAAGCGAAAATGGCCACATCATTTCTTATTCTATATTGAAAGATTAAGCAACTTCGTGCCAACCAATTATTTTTAAAATTTTTTGTACTCAATAGACTAAAAAACAGAAAATATGAGTTTAAATTTTTTTGTGAAAAAAGTTTCAACTTTGAGCCGCTTTTGCATAGACACTAATTGATTTTTTGCACAGATTTGTTGGGGTGTTCTTAGTTGGAGTTTTTTCTTTCAAATGACATCAAAATTGTTAAATTCTGAGACCATACATTTTTTAAATTTTGTCTATGGAACGAATCACTGTGCGCTGTACCAAATTTCAATGCTGTGCGACTTATAATAACGAAGATATTCCATATAAAAAATTTAGGTTGCATGGGAGGTGCTGTCGTACAAACATGCTATATAGTTATAAACCACCGTATTGACATCTACTATCACACACAACAAACAATTTGCCAAGAAGCTGTATGAGGACTACAGCAAGTACCGCAACAAAAATTAATAAATACGAGTATCTATATTATGTAGTTTCTTACAGAATAAAAATTGACAGTTCTCAACTTGAGTTCTACTTTATATGTAAGTTGTATACAAATTTCCAGTTGTTTATAAGATTTATAAACAATCAATAAACATTTCAATTCAGAACTAATGTCGGAGCGCCACGAGAAGGAGCTCGTCGTTTTGATATTTATTCGGCCCAGATGAATTTGCTGAAACTTTTGAATACTACACGGACATTTTGATTCCTAATCGCAATGGAAGCGACGAGTTTGCTTTCTATATAATAAAAGGATTGGTGTTATTTAGCATTTGATGAACAAACTCAATAAATGTAGGATTCGTTTCAACGTTTGTAATTCCAAACTTTTAATCACATCATTGTCTAGATCAACGTTTAGCGTTTTCAGTCGTTACAGGAGTCTACGAAAAATGTATGAAAAATTGGTTTAAGCGCTGATGTTGCACTCGACTTGCATAAAGGGTGTAAGTAAAAGTTAATTTATCTTTTAACTTTTTTGGTTTAAATTAAACACTTTACTTTTATATTTCAGTTTTGCTAAAAACTAAGATCTCGTCATAGCTTAAATACTATTTTGGTAACGAGTTTTTCAGGTGTTGTTGTTGCTGTTGCTTCGCTGTGGTTGTTGTTGCTTGTCTGTGGTTGGTTGTCAGGCCAACTATGTTAAAACAAAAGTGGGCAAGAAGAAATTGCAGTCAAATTCATGTTATTGAAGGAAAAGGTAAAAAAGGTATTTTCTGGAAGCCTGTGACTAGCACTAGTAAAGTAATTAGTTTCTTATTTTGTGTAGGAATATGCGAAGGCTTGTAACTATGAGTTAGTTTAGTTGACGCCGTAATCCATTTTAGCATTTGTCTTTCCATTATGATTCAATATTTTCAGCTCCGACGAAAAAGATGTTCGATACAGTAGTTAGATGCCCTCTCATCTATTGGTGTAATGGAGAGAACTTTTGCGGCAGGCCGTAAGCTGGTAACGGGTGTCAGGTCAGTAAGGAAAGTAAGTAAAGTTATTTCGGTTTCTGTGTGTTATGATTTTTTGGTGTAATTTTGGCGTCGAACGTTAAAGATCGGTAGAGTATTCGCACATACCGGTCTATGCTGCTGCAGAGGCCGCTGGCTGGCTACTATTTTCGGTGCGCCAAGACTATTAAGCGAGCATTAATCAAATTGTGCAAGTGAAAAATTAAAAATAGCATTTCAATATCATTAATCAAGTCGCCTCGCCGCATTGTTCCTTCTGCCACTTGATTTGCAATTTTATTTTGCCAGAAATAATGCCAACGGCGGGGGGAAATTCGAGGCTGCAACGGCATCAAATTCAAATGTAGATTCGGATTCGTTTGTTCGAGTGCCAGCGGCGTTTTGCTGAAAACAAAAGCACCGCATGAAGACGAGAGAAACAATGCACAAAGTGTTAATGCTATTTCGGGCCTAAATTTCGC
The DNA here is from genome assembly GCA_963668005.1 of Melieria crassipennis. NCBI lineage: Eukaryota > Metazoa > Arthropoda > Insecta > Diptera > Ulidiidae > Melieria > Melieria crassipennis. The sequence goes on along the minus strand of OY764963.1, from coordinate 28,307,688 downwards.
AAATAAAATATGCACGAAGAGTGCTTGACTGACGCCGCCAGGCGACAAGGGGTATGGCGATGCGACGGCTACTGACGGCTGACAGCAGCCCCGATGACGGCAGGAGCCAGCTGAACTGGGCTGCACCACAAACAACTTTCTGGCGTAACTAGCCACTCCAAACTGGTGACTGTGCGCCAATTCTCCGTGTGTGTGGTAGTTCAAGCGGCTTGAACCCATCCACTGAAGTGGTCAGATATGCCTACATCCCAGTACACGGTTTTTCTGAAACATGTGTGTACGATTTTTTTCTGAGGAATTGCCAGATTGAGATTTTTACATAGATATTCTATTCCAGGGTAAGGTTTTTGAAACAAATAATGTGTAGTGAAGTATTTTAAGTTCTCATGTCTACGTATTTGCACAGTATTGTGCCACGACATTTGTTATAATTCCGCGAATTCGATTCGTTCACATCTTGAAATGAATTACTTATTTGAAATGAGCCGTGTGTGCCCGCATCCACATAGGCAAATATTGTCGTGTGGCGAACGCATATCCACACACAGAGGTGTCGTGCCTTGTGCTCATGGGGCGGTGCTTACCTACTCGCAGATTTTCGCATGTGGCTCTGCGAATGAAATAGAAAATGCTGTGATGTATTGTGCCACACATATACACACATAGATGGACAGACGACTTTTTGGCATTTTCTTATATCTTGTAGGCAGCGAATAGAAATGCTTTGCGACTGCAACGGCACCAAAACAACAAGGTGTCTCTTCAATTTCTTTACATTTCATATGTATAGTCCGAGAGTATGAAGTGTTGAGCATACATACAGACATACCTATTTGACACAGCCGCCAGAGACTGCAAGCCATAAATTAGGACAACGCAATTCAATGAGAAATTTACATTTAAATTGCAATTAGCATGTAGGATTTCATGTACTATGGGCATATAAATACATACATCAACTTTGTATTGATTGGCTTTCACCTAGCTGGCTCAAAGTATCGGGCATTCGAGAATGTTTCGCGACATCGGTGCACTGCTACAGTTGCGAGTTGAAGTTGGCCAAAAGCGAAAAATTTCTATGCAGTTTCTAGCACACAAAAGTCCGCCATCATCTATATCGACTTTACTATCATATAAATGGAAATGTGATGCTGTGTGCTTGTACCGTAATCACGCAAACACCGCCGACCAACTTCAGGCGATCTGAGTACGAAACTTTTTATGTAAATCAAATTTATATAGGCTCCACCGGGCTGGAACATAGTTTAATATACACTATTGCTTTGAGATTTTACCTCCAATTCAAATATATATTTACTAACGTAGGGGAAAATATATTACATTAGCATTTAAATTCTTTTAGCGGTATTAATGCGAAAACTTTTAGAAATGGCATTGGAGTAATTTTCAGAGATAAGGGAAGATGAAAACATGGTACTAAGGTCCGTTTCATAATTATAACGCCACTCGATTTTCCTGAATATCTGGAAAACCAGCAGTGGTATCAAAAAAGCGTCTTCTGATGAAATTGCACTGGCTTATAGTGCAATTTGATAACAATAAAAGAAAATAAAAAATCATGGCTACTTCTTTATTAGAAAGACTTCTTTATATATTCAGTGTTTCATATTTATAACGCCACTTGTGTTAAGTAGGCAAAAAAGGTTTCAAGAAGAAGAAAATCACATGGTTAGTTTTGCAACTGCTTTCCTTTATGTAACACAACATTGGATATTCTATCATTCATGCTATGAATCAATTTTTGCATTACATTTACATCGATGTTGTACCATTCTTTGAGAATGGCAGCCTTTAGTTCAACATCGGTGTTAAATTGCTTGTTTCCTGCGTAGACGCGACGAGCTAGAATTCCCCACAAATTTCGAAGGGTACCTACCGAGGTCTGGGGAGTAGGCCGGCCAATCCATAACTTCCACATTATTGGCTGAAAACCAAGTCATGGTTTCGCGACTTGTGTGGATGGCAGCATTGTCCTGTTGGAATACATAGCCATTGGATGTCTGTTGACTCAAAAAAGGAAGTAGACTCATGCGCAGCACGCCCATGTAGTCACTGCTTTACATTCGGCCCGATGTAAATTGTAGTTCGAGACATCCTTCGAATGAAACTGAACCCCAGACCATCACTGTTCCACTACCGAAGTTCCATTTGGAACAAATTGCAGGTTCTTTCCGCAAATCTCGCCAGTAGCCATAATATCCGTCCGGCACATCCAAATTCCATTCTTTTTCATCAGAAAAAATTACCTGAAATAAGAAGAAGCATAAGTGGTGAGCATAAACCAATTTAAAACTATTTGAACTTACTTTTTTCCAATTGCGACCCATGTTCTGGAGAGCAATTTTGAGTCTAGCGGTTTTATGACGGGCGAAAAGTCTGAACGCAGTTTTTACTCACGGTAGGCAGGAAGCATCGATAGGTAGCACAAAAATTTCGACAAAAACTGCAATCTGGGTTGTATTTGTTGATGATTATAGGTGCAAAATCCGTTCGAATTGAAATTCTACCTGCTTCTTCTCAAAAGTTATTCATATTTTTATATTTCGAATCGGGACAATTTGGAACACAGGACAACAAAAAACACTTTTTTTCTGTTGCATGGAGTTTTTATACAGTTTCTTACTAATTTGGGTGCGCTGATTTCGAATCTATCCTCAGATTTTTTTAGCAGCTCTAGTTAGTGAGATATAGGTACCGTGTCATTTTTCAGTTTTTGCTCTACTTTTTCCATATTTTTGATCGTAATTTCTAAACCAAAAAACCGATTGACAAGATTTTCACCTTATCGCATTAACAACATCACACTTCTTCTTTTCCGATGCAACTTAATTATATAAGTTTTAAAATGCCGCGGTAATTGGACCTCAAAGTCGGAAAATATGGAATTTTAAGGCGTTTTCTTTGATGGTCAAAAACATACACATTGTTTGTAAATCAATTAACGAGTTAGGTGTATAATGAAAGCCGACACATCAAGCAATGCAACACAGCCAAATTATTTGCCGGAATACACATTCGCATCGAAATAATAGCAAAAATGTACCATAGTCATTTTCATCACTTTTCATACTTTTTCCTTAACATATTTTTAAAATTCCTCAAAATATGCTCTTTTATATGTTCCATTTATAGTCTGAAATACAAGCAAAAACAAAAAGAATAAAAGAAAAAAAATAAAAGCTTTGCATATTTTGAGGCCCCTAATTTTTTAAGGTTAAAGTATGAAAAATGATAAAATGGCTATGGTACAATTTTGCTATTATTTCGATGCGAATGTGTGTTCCGCCAAATAATTTGGCTGTGTTGTAATGTTTCAAGTGTAGGCTTTCATTATACACCTAACTCGTTAATTGATTTACGAAAATTGTGTATGTTTTTGACCATCAAAGAAAACGCCTTAAAATTCCATATTTTCCGACTTTGAGAAAAAAAGTGTTTTTTTGTTGTCCTGTGTTACAAATTGTCCCGATTCGAAATATAAAAATATGAATAACTTTTGAGAAGAAGCAGGTAGGATTTCAATTCGAACGGATTCTGCACCTATAATCATCAACAAATACAACCCAGATTGCAGTTTTTGTCGACATTTTTGTGCTACCTATCGATGCTTCCTGCCTACCGTGTACTGCGTTTGATGGTGCGCCAGACTGTTGTCCTAGACACACTCTCGTCACAAGTGCTCTTTAGTTGAATCAGCGTTTGCGAAGAGTTGCTTGCCTCGCGTATAATATGGGATTCGCTGCGTTGATTCAACAATTTTTTTCGCCCAGAACATTTCTTGGAGCCGTAGGAGTCTTTGACCTTCAAAAAATTTTGGACAACTCTGTAGCTCCTGTCAATCCTGCGCCCAATTTCGCGAATCCCTACTTTTTCTGCTTAAACGCGAGGATTTGTCCCTTCTCGATATCGATTAAACGTTTTCTCGTGGCATGGTACACAAAATGATGAATTCTTAACTAGCTAAATCAGTATGCAACCAAACTGCATGCTATGATTTGAAAAATTAAATTTTTATCAAGTGGCGTTATAAATATGAAACACTGAATGTATAAAAAAGTCTTTCTAATAAAGAAGAAGCCATGAATTTTAATTTTTTTTATTGTTATCAAATTGCAATATTAGCCAGTGCAATTTCATCAGAAGACGCTTTTTTGATACCACTGCTGGTTTTCGAGATATTCAGGAAAATCGAGTGGCGTTATAATTATGAAACGGACCTTATAATCTTTGGGCGTGCTCACAGAACAGCAGTTTATATCCCAAGCATATCTCAAGATTTTCTTTCTCTCAAGACCTTGTTTGACTTGAGAGAGAGCAACCACACAAGGACAACGGCGTACAAAGGTGGCCTTATTTAGCATTTGTTATTAAACAAAACATTAATCTTTTAATTTAATCCTGACTCCGGAAGCTCGAGTGGAATAGATGAAGCTAATTCAAGATTCGAATTAGTTAATTACGAAATGTTCGTGAGCGAAGCCGCCTGTAGCAGTTTGAAGAAAAAATGTGTCAAATGGGTGGCGTGAAGGCGTGCCAATTTTCCACCATGTAAACTTCTCGTTGCCTATGGCATGTGAAAAGTATCTTCCCCGTTGTTGCAACATTTTTTTGGTAGCAGTTTTGTTAAACTTTCAGGCCAAATGTGCATGTGTGAAGTTCGTTGTTGATCCTGGTGTCGTTGGCGGCGTAGCTTGTGCGTATTGATTGACAGAAGTTGTTATGAAGATACACTCGGCCGATGTTTTAAAATTTGCGTTTCGCCATTATTAAAGTAAGCCGCGCACACTGCATTTTCGAGTCTAAATGGCGCAGCAACGAGTTTAAAGTTGAGAAAGAGTGCCCGAAATTGGAATAATTATTCGACAGCTGATCAGAAATTTACACTATAGTGCAAAAGTGAACAAATGTTTTTAGGTTAGTTACTTTTATCCTTGCTTAAACTTCTGTATAACCTATTATTTATTTTACTTTGATCTTTAAAGAATGCAGCAGCAGAAAAAAATCCCCAAAACAACAAATATTTACGTAGATAACTGAGGTAAACGTATAAATTGCCACTTGTTCAGTTTTGCACCCACTGCATATTATTGGATTTTACATCAAATTGCTCACGAGTATTAACGCATTTAAATAAGTGCATTTAATTAAATCACTTACATTTGGAACGATATCTTCAACCATGAGAGCTTTAGACCAATCCGTTCCAAAATCCATTAAAGACATGCTTTTAGAGTCAGTCAGTACACGGAATGTCGCAAAAAATTGTCGGTTTCGCAAACAAAGGTTATGAACATTAAAAAAGTGAAAATATTGTGGTTCATAACGTTAAAAACGGCCGTCCCAGAATATTCGACGCGAGGGACAGTAGACAAATCGGGCGTTTATTGATAACGGGCAAGGCAAAAACGCCAAAAGATACAGCCAAATGTGTTGCAAAAAGTGCAAGTATATGGATCGTACGACGCGCGCTAAACAGAAACGGATACCGAGCTGCAAAGAAGCCAAAAATCTCAAATTGTCAAACAAAAATAAGGGCCCGCATGATATTCGCAAAGGAGCACTGGACAGCCGAAGATTGGAAGCGTGTGTTATGGTCGGATGAATGTAAAATTAATAGAATACAATCTGATGGCATTAACTGTTTTTGGTCAAAAACCAGAAAAGCAACCCAAAATCATCAAATTATCGAAACAGGCAAATTTGGAGGAGGATCACTAATGGTGTGGGGCTGTTTCTCGTTCTTTGGAGTCGGTTCTTTGCAAGAAATAACAACAATTATGACAAAAGACATCTACGTGAATTTGCTTTACGAAAATTTACCAGTGGCAGTTGGTCAGGTCGAGGTTTCGGAAGCCGAAATCATATTTCAACAGGACAACGACCCTAAGCACTCGTGAAATGTCGTGCAAAAATGGCCTCAAATACAAGAATTTTCAACAATGGTGTGGCCAGCACAAAGTCCGAATTTGAATCCTATTGAAAATGTGTGGTCCATCGTAAAGCGGCGACTGGGAGGCTACGACACACCTCCTAATAGCATTATGGTAACTTGGCAACTTGGTAGAAAGCATGCCCAGCCGCATTAAAAATGTTTTGAGACTCAAAAGGGGCATTACCAATTATTAAAACTATTGTATAACAGTTTTTACCGAAAATAAGTACTCGGGTGCAAAACTGAACAAGTATTATGTGTGCTTTTATATCATTTATCTAAATAAATATGCACTGTTGTTGTTGTTGTAATTTATTGTTGTTGTTGTTTTCTTTAAAGGTCTAATTTACATAAACCGTAAGTACTTATGCCCTAACTTTAGAAAATAGGATTTGGCAGGAATAAAAGTAACTAACCTAAAAACATTTGTTCCCTTTTACACTATAGTGTATCTTGGACGGATTTCCAAACATTTATTCGAACATACTTGCACCGGTCTCCGACTGGGACCCCCTAGAAACTGAGTGTTTTAAAGAAAATGGCTTCCACTGCTCTCAGGGTGACCCCAGAGGGTTCACATGTAAGACCAACCACCGTGTATTTCCTTCTCCGGAACTTTTTACGGTACATACATATGTGTGCATGTACTTTTCCCCTCATAACCACTGCTTCCGTGAAGTCCCATGCAAATATACCGAGTTTTATGAAGTAGGCTGTTACGATTGTCGAAATAAAATCCGACACGAAGTTATACCAAAAAATAAGGTGACATTTGAATTTAAACTGCGCGCGTCGAAAGATTTGGAGAATAATTTTTTTTTAGTCAACAGTCAACAAGGAATATTATTTGAACGTTATGCGTCGTTTGCGTAACGCTATCCGCCTAAAAAGGCCGGAGTTGTGGAGAGAGAATTCTTGGTTTTTACACCACGATAATGCACCATCCCATACTGCACTCGTAATTCGTGATCATTTCGCCAAAAACTCAACCCATATCGTTCCGCAACCACCGTATTCACCTGATCTGGCGCCGTGCGACTTCTGGCTGTTCAGCAAGCTCAAAAGACCGCTCCGGGGACACGGTTTTGATACGATAGAGGAGATTCAAGCCGCAGCGAAGACGGAACTGAAGGCCATCCCGGAAAGTGACTACAATCAGTGTTTCGAAGATTGGAAAATCCGTTGGCATAAGTGCATTGCATCGGGAAGGGGATTACTTTGAAGGGGATGAAATTGATTTGGAAGAATAAATAAATAATTTTCAAAATAAATACAATGTCACCTTATTTTTTGGACACAGTAGTATATTTCATTATATGTATGACAATTTGGGAATGTTATTAGTTAGTAGAAAGTTGCTTAGTTATTAAACAAATTAATTTGACTGTTTATGAAAATTTGGTTTTCCATTCTAAAAATGACCCCCAAATTTGATTTAAGTCGTTATAATTGTAATTTCATGCAATCAAATAAAGAAAATTAAAATATAAAAAAGACAAAGACGAAAAAATTAAAAATAAAAAAGGAGTAGGTTAGTTATATTAGCTATATCTATGTTATGCTATGAAAACAGTAAAAACAAAAACAGTAAAATTCAAAATGGAAACCGGACTTTTACAAGGTTTATAGAATAGAAGGTTACGCATTCCCAGTGGCGGCTTAAGGTGCTCGGGGGCCCGGGGCGGCGACGGCTGAGGGGGGCCCCATAAAACGGTGTAGCATAAGTTTGCGTACAAAACTAATAAGGGGAATTTCCGGTTATGCTTTTGGCTTTTTTTTTTGAAAATTTGTATTCCATTGAACAGTAAACGGACTTTTATTTTTAAACGACGAGACAAATTATTTTTAAACGTATATGTGCTTGAAATTTTATAGAAAGCAATAGAATCCCAGAGAAAAAAATGAAAAATGGATAAAACTTTCGTGAAATTAGGAAAACTTTTGGGGGAGCAAATTCGTCATTTCCAAATGCCATCTTAAATCTCGAAAAAAACAGAAAATCTTGCTTCGTTACTACGATCTGGCCATTTTTTTAAGCTACCCGAGGAGGAGGATTCGATTGTCGACAAAAAATGGGCCAATCGCGTGCACCTAAAAATAAAAGTTTTTTCTAGACTAACTTTGGCCGCTGAAAACGAAACTGAAAACCAAAAAATTTTTGAAGAAGCGTTGTCGAAAAATCTTCGAAAAATGATTTTTTTCCTGTTGTTTCAGTTATGAGCACATATCTCCTAAAAGAATTATCCGATTAACACGAGCTGTCCGTCGTTCAGAAGATAATACCTTAGTGGCTTTTAACGACCAATTTAAAAAATCATAAATTTTCTAATATTTTTTTAAAGAAAAAATAAATTATCTTCTCTGGTTTTAAAATCTAATATGAAATATATAGGTACTATTTTAGCAAATTGGGGAATTGTCTCCATTTAACTAAATCTTCTATTTTGAACTTTCAGGACCAAAATATGTCAGGTATGGAAAACATACATGTTTTGGATTTCAGTCTGTAGATTCATACATCTAAATTTTATTCTATTTCAAGTTCTCAAGAAAGTTACCCCCTAGAAAACACTTTTATTTTTAGGTATATTTTTCGTGTAGAAATCTTCAGAAATGTGCAGAAATATTTTATAAAACCCAGTAGCAGTGACGTTATAAAAAAAGTCCTGAAAAAACATATTTCCCCTACATAACAGCATGTAAGAAGCCCATATTTACCTTACTTACAAGGAGCATAGAATTGCCTTCGAAAACCGGATTTCCGGGACATGTGTTTTTATCCAACCAATAACACTGTGCGTGAAATTTGCCCTCAAAAATTTAGACATGGGGGGACCTACTGGGTGAGTTTCCTATAGGTATACTGAGTTGAGATCCACCAGCCGTTTGGTAAGATTGGCTCTAGTTTATGAGAAATCCGACTTTGAAGTGTGGTAATTTCCGTCAAGTTTGTCGCTTAAGTAGGTCCTAAATCGTTTCGAATATCGCTTTACTGTCTTCGGCAGTTTGTAGATATTTTAACGACCAACAAATTTGCTGAAGACACCAATCCAAAAAAAATACATTCCAACTGTGTAATTGCCATGTGTGCATTTTTTTGCGCAGCGCTACGTGGCGTATGAGTGTCATTTAATTATAACACTCAACGTGGCGTATGACACTCATACGCCACGTAGCGCTGCGCAAAAAAATTCACATATCGCAATTACACAGTTTGAATGTATTTTTTTTGGATTGGTGTCTTCAGCAAATTTGTTGGTCGTTAAAATATTGTTACGAAAATGACGTTTCTAAGTTCGTATACTGGATTGTGCTTGAAAATAAAACTACTTCAGTTATTCAGCGCAAACGCAGACAAAAATCAACAATCACTTTATTTACAATTTTACTCTTGTTACTACTTTACTACTATTGCATGTTTCCCCTTTGCTTGCTCAACACAGACAGACCTCGTTGCGCCGCGCAGCGCTGCTTATATACCAGTTTTCTTATCGCGCCGAAGTTTCTTGCAACTTCCAATTGGAACACGCTCGACCATTCTCGCACAGTTCGCGAACCATCCTTGCCATATCGGAGTAACACCAAGCGAATTATACCAAATTCGCCGCACTTGAAAGTGCATGCCTAAAAGTATGCTTGGAAAAGCGTTCGTGCATAGACAAGCATTCAGCACATTGCTTCTTCGCAACACTGCCCACCACTTAGACTTGTTCGTCCCGAACAAGTACCGAGGCTCCGCCGGAGTAAGACGCCAAGCGCTCCAAATGGACTACTTTCAGCCTAGCGTTTCTGTTGCAGCAGCGTTGAACTCTGTACACCACGTCATTAATCTTTGTCACGACTTTGTACGGTCCTTCCCATGATGTTTGAACTTTTGGAGACAAACCTTCCTTCCACTGCGGGTTGTTGAGCATTACCAGATCGCCTTCCTTAAACCCTTCTGAGTTAGCCCGTAGACCATAGCTGGCGTTTAACCTGTTTCCGACTAGTTGAGTGCGGCTCTGCGATCTTCTCATCGGCCCTTTCGCAGCCGAACACCGATCACAGCCTCTTATCCACTCGGCGACAGACCCCTGGCATCCCACCCAATAGAACCGTCTTCTTATCTTGGCGACAGTTTTTGCGATGCCTAGGTGCCCTCCACTGGAGTCGTTATGGTTTGCTTTGATGACATCGTCGATCCGACCTTTCGGGACCACTATTAGGGATTTTCTGGTCCTGCTATCCCTGCTCTCCCACTCGCGGTATAGGCAGCCGTCTTTCAGACGTAGACTTTGCCACTGCGCCCAGTAAGCCTTCGCGATCGGGCTCTCACCAGCCATCTCCTGCCAGTCCGGCCGTACTCTCCGCGCTTTGCCTTTGATGATCTTTGCGAGATCCGTATCCTCGCGCTGGTCCTTCTGTAGCCTTCCCGCAGGCCAATCTTCCTCTTGTAGAACTCTTACCGACCGAACATCCACAATTTGTCCCTTGTTTTCGGCTTGCGAATCATGCCTGCGCTCGGTTTTGCAAGAATGATGTGGCAGAGCGTCAGCACATCTTGGCGACGTCTGTTGTCCGGAACGCTTCTCCCGCAGATGGCAGTCTCGTGATATGTGGCCTTGCTTGCCACATCGCCAGCAACTGACTCTAGATGAAACAGCCCGCGGCCTCGCTGGTGCCTCTGAGCTCACTGTCTGGCTTTGCGTGACACGACCATATTGGGCTCGGCGCCTTTCCGCAGATGAATGTCGAAAACCTCCCCTCCAGACCGCCTCATACGTCAATGCGCTTGTCACCGTCTCACGGAATGTCGGCTTCATCATCATCAATGTACTGCGACGTGTCTCCGGGTCATGAAGACCTTCAATAAACGCCTCAATCTTCAGCCTTTCCAAACCTTCTATGCTGAATTCTGGGTAGGACAGTGGTACCAGCCGCTCGATATCTGCCGCATACGTCTGCAGCGCCTCGTTGGCTCTCTGTCTACGGCTCTTCAGCTCGCAATAATACAGCATTTTGTTGTGCTCGTCACTGTATCTGGCTGCCAGTGCCCTTATGACGGTGTCGTAATCACCTCTCAAACCTTCCGGAACGGTTCTTATTACCTCAGCCGCAGAACCTCTTAGAGCCAGTATCAGCCTCCGACCTTTCCTAACATCGGTCCACTGACTCTCCAAAGCGGCCATATCGAATTGTAGTTTGAATGTGTCGAACGACGTAGTACCATCATAAGTAGGCACTTCTATGGCAAAACTTTCCTCAACTGACTGCACCCTTGCTCGTAGCTGTAGTTCTCTAAGCCGCTCGTCGATTTTCCTGTTCACCGCATCCTCCAGACTGTCAACCCGTTTGTCCCAATTGTCCATTCGCGCCTCGAGATGCTCAACTTTCACGTTCAGGCTATCGGAAATTTCCTCCACCTTCTGCTCTATGCGCGCAGAATTTTCCGCCATTTCTCGGTTCGCACTTTCGACTTTGGCCGAAATTTCCTGATTCGTAGTTTCCAGTTTCGCTGCTATTTGCGCTGACATTTCGCGATTTTCACGGTTGGCATTCTCAATTTTCGCAGAAGTTTCCTGAAACATGCCTCTCATTGCAACCATTAGCTGGCTCATGTCCAATGCTTGTGGTGGCGCAGCCGCTGCAGCCGTACTTTGCATCGTCGCAGCACCAGCAGGCGATTCCTCCACCTTGGCCGACGCCTCTTGCTCCGGCGTTCCAAACTCGTGTGCAGCCCAATCGATATCTCGTGATTCACACGCCTCTCGCAAGCGCAGCTGCAACTCCACCTTTCCGCCAGCAGTCGGCAAATTCCAGGCGGCCAGCTCCTTCTTCAGCTGCTCCACCTTCAGCTGCTCGAGTTTAACCATTGTTTTACAATTGTAATTTATTTCCAGTAGCACAATCCCACTTCTGACACCAAATGTTACGAAAATGACGTTTCTAAGTTCGTATACTGGATTGTGCTTGAAAATAAAACTACTTCAGTTATTCAGCGCAAACGCAGACAAAAATCAACAATCACTTTATTTACAATTTTACTCTTGTTACTACTTTACTACTATTGCATGTTTCCCCTTTGCTTGCTCAACACAGACAGACCTCGTTGCGCCGCGCAGCGCTGCTTATATACCAGTTTTCTTATCGCGCCGAAGTTTCTTGCAACTTCCAATTGGAACACGCTCGACCATTCTCGCACAGTTCGCGAACCATCCTTGCCATATCGGAGTAACACCAAGCGAATTATACCAAATTCGCCGCACTTGAAAGTGCATGCCTAAAAGTATGCTTGGAAAAGCGTTCGTGCATAGACAAGCATTCAGCACATTGCTTCTTCGCAACAATATCTACAAACTTGCCGAAGACAGTAAAGCGATATTCGAAACGATTTAGGACCTACTTAAGCGGCATACTTGACGAAAATTACCAAACTTCAAAGTAGGATTTCTCATAAACTAGAGCCAATCTTACCAAACGGCTGGTGGATCTCAACTCAGTATACCTATAGGGAACTCACCCAGTAGGTCCCCCCATGTCTAAATTTTGGACTTGCACAGTGTAATTATAATAATAATAATAATAACTGTAAATTTGTTTGACTTCTACAAAGTTTAATGAGCTTAAGTAATTGTGTAATTTACACAAGTTTACAAGCAAACTCTAAGATTGCGCTATTTAATTTTTAACTTAGAATTTTGTATTTGCATATTTTGCACAAAATTTTAAGTTAAAAATTGCAATCTTCGAGGGAACATTTTTTGAAAATTTGCAAACAATTGTTATTGTTCTTGCTTTTATTGAACTGAATTTGTTATTGCCATTACAAAGTCAATTGTCGATACTGTGTCTCTCTGTGTCAATTGATAAAAGTGACAAACGACTTAGTCTTTCATCAACCATTGTGGAGCGCAAATAGTTTTTTAAAAGTTTCAGTTTTGAAAAACTTGAAATTTTTATATAGTTACAAGCTTCTCTCGGGGGCCCCCGCAGCCCGGGGCCCGGGGCGGTCCGCCCCTCCGCCCCCCCTCTTAAGCCGCTACTGCGCATTCCGGTTGTCAAAAAATGCCAGCGCCTCGCGTGACGTAGGCATAGGTTGGCTCTGATTGGCTAAAAATATTTTTGAACAAAAAAAAATCAAAAAGTGTAAACAAACCCAGAAAAAGAAGTTGCCAGATTTTATATTTATACCCCATAAATAATAAATCCAAATACTTTTCTGGATTTGTGCACAAAAATTAACATGAAAAATGAGCTGTAATTTTTGCAATTTGCCACCGAGCAATTTCCGTGCAGTAAAAATCCCAACTAGTTGCTTAAATTTCTAGTTGTGCAACTAGTCCAAATTGAACTAGATTCAAACTAGTTGTATATGGATGCAGCGGGGGTGAGTTGAAAAGAAAAGAAAAAAAAACTATGCAATAGTCAGATATGTGCACCAATGCTGTTGTCGATAAACGAACTTTCTGGTGTGTGTATTTATTCCTTTTTAAACTAATTTCTTAGTTTAATTGAAAAAAAAACCTTTTATTTGAGGATTGTAAGCTGTTTGTTAGAAAATGCAACATATATATCTATCAAATTATTCAAAAACTTCATATTTACACCGAGCGAACTCGTACAAATAATCGATAAGTGAGCAATCAGCTGTTTTTCGATAAATCAATCGCTCATATCTAAGTTACGTCAATGTGATTTTTAATTGTGAAAGTTGAAAGTGAAAAAGAAAAGTAAGTACAAAAATTATTATAAAATGAGCAAAAGGCTAATTAAGGAGGAAAAAGACAGATATGTGGGTAGGCTAAGTGCTAAAAGTGAAGTGCAGGAGGGATATGTGCGGGCAGACGCTGCATCTGCCCAATTAGGTGATGATGTGCAGGCAGACGCTGCGTCTGTCCAATTAGAGGAAGATGACCAGGCAGAAGTTAGAGGAAGATATTTAGAAGAAAAAAGTTTAAAAGATAAGCTTGTGGGTTGGTATTTTAGAAATAGGCCTTCTAGCCAAAGTTTTGAGGAGCTTCTCCTCATTTTACGCGAAGAAAATTTAGATGTACCCCGGAGTACCGAAACTATATTCTCGGGAAACAAAAAGGACAAGGCAATTATTTGCAATATTTCGCCAGGGGTTTACTGCCACATAGGAATAAGAAAGCAGTTAGAGAAACTGGGTTGAGTTCTAGCTGGTCATGATGCAGTGCTCTCTTAGGTTAGCACGACTGGAGTCGTTATGGTTTGCTTTGATGACATCGTCGATCCGACCTTTCGGGACCACTATTAGGGATTTTCTGGTCCTGCTATCCCTGCTCTCCCACTCGCGGTATAGGCAGCCGTCTTTCAGACGTAGACTTTGCCACTGCGCCCAGTAAGCCTTCGCGATCGGGCTCTCACCAGCCATCTCCTGCCAGTCCGGCCGTACTCTCCGCGCTTTGCCTTTGATGATCTTTGCGAGATCCGTATCCTCGCGCTGGTCCTTCTGTAGCCTTCCCGCAGGCCAATCTTCCTCTTGTAGAACTCTTACCGACCGAACATCCACAATTTGTCCCTTGTTTTCGGCTTGCGAATCATGCCTGCGCTCGGTTTTGCAAGAATGATGTGGCAGAGCGTCAGCACATCTTGGCGACGTCTGTTGTCCGGAACGCTTCTCCCGCAGATGGCAGTCTCGTGATATGTGGCCTTGCTTGCCACATCGCCAGCAACTGACTCTAGATGAAACAGCCCGCGGCCTCGCTGGTGCCTCTGAGCTCACTGTCTGGCTTTGCGTGACACGACCATATTGGGCTCGGCGCCTTTCCGCAGATGAATGTCGAAAACCTCCCCTCCAGACCGCCTCATACGTCAATGCGCTTGTCACCGTCTCACGGAATGTCGGCTTCATCATCATCAATGTACTGCGACGTGTCTCCGGGTCATGAAGACCTTCAATAAACGCCTCAATCTTCAGCCTTTCCAAACCTTCTATGCTGAATTCTGGGTAGGACAGTGGTACCAGCCGCTCGATATCTGCCGCATACGTCTGCAGCGCCTCGTTGGCTCTCTGTCTACGGCTCTTCAGCTCGCAATAATACAGCATTTTGTTGTGCTCGTCACTGTATCTGGCTGCCAGTGCCCTTATGACGGTGTCGTAATCACCTCTCAAACCTTCCGGAACGGTTCTTATTACCTCAGCCGCAGAACCTCTTAGAGCCAGTATCAGCCTCCGACCTTTCCTAACATCGGTCCACTGACTCTCCAAAGCGGCCATATCGAATTGTAGTTTGAATGTGTCGAACGACGTAGTACCATCATAAGTAGGCACTTCTATGGCAAAACTTTCCTCAACTGACTGCACCCTTGCTCGTA
Organism: Melieria crassipennis; assembly: GCA_963668005.1. NCBI lineage: Eukaryota > Metazoa > Arthropoda > Insecta > Diptera > Ulidiidae > Melieria > Melieria crassipennis. The sequence continues at coordinate 28,292,417 of OY764963.1, read as the reverse complement.
GCTGTAGTTCTCTAAGCCGCTCGTCGATTTTCCTGTTCACCGCATCCTCCAGACTGTCAACCCGTTTGTCCCAATTGTCCATTCGCGCCTCGAGATGCTCAACTTTCACGTTCAGGCTATCGGAAATTTCCTCCACCTTCTGCTCTATGCGCGCAGAATTTTCCGCCATTTCTCGGTTCGCACTTTCGACTTTGGCCGAAATTTCCTGATTCGTAGTTTCCAGTTTCGCTGCTATTTGCGCTGACATTTCGCGATTTTCACGGTTGGCATTCTCAATTTTCGCAGAAGTTTCCTGAAACATGCCTCTCATTGCAACCATTAGCTGGCTCATGTCCAATGCTTGTGGTGGCGCAGCCGCTGCAGCCGTACTTTGCATCGTCGCAGCACCAGCAGGCGATTCCTCCACCTTGGCCGACGCCTCTTGCTCCGGCGTTCCAAACTCGTGTGCAGCCCAATCGATATCTCGTGATTCACACGCCTCTCGCAAGCGCAGCTGCAACTCCACCTTTCCGCCAGCAGTCGGCAAATTCCAGGCGGCCAGCTCCTTCTTCAGCTGCTCCACCTTCAGCTGCTCGAGTTTAACCATTGTTTTACAATTGTAATTTATTTCCAGTAGCACAATCCCACTTCTGACACCAAATGTTACGAAAATGACGTTTCTAAGTTCGTATACTGGATTGTGCTTGAAAATAAAACTACTTCAGTTATTCAGCGCAAACGCAGACAAAAATCAACAATCACTTTATTTACAATTTTACTCTTGTTACTACTTTACTACTATTGCATGTTTCCCCTTTGCTTGCTCAACACAGACAGACCTCGTTGCGCCGCGCAGCGCTGCTTATATACCAGTTTTCTTATCGCGCCGAAGTTTCTTGCAACTTCCAATTGGAACACGCTCGACCATTCTCGCACAGTTCGCGAACCATCCTTGCCATATCGGAGTAACACCAAGCGAATTATACCAAATTCGCCGCACTTGAAAGTGCATGCCTAAAAGTATGCTTGGAAAAGCGTTCGTGCATAGACAAGCATTCAGCACATTGCTTCTTCGCAACAATATCTACAAACTTGCCGAAGACAGTAAAGCGATATTCGAAACGATTTAGGACCTACTTAAGCGGCATACTTGACGAAAATTACCAAACTTCAAAGTAGGATTTCTCATAAACTAGAGCCAATCTTACCAAACGGCTGGTGGATCTCAACTCAGTATACCTATAGGGAACTCACCCAGTAGGTCCCCCCATGTCTAAATTTTGGACTTGCACAGTGTAATTATAATAATAATAATAATAACTGTAAATTTGTTTGACTTCTACAAAGTTTAATGAGCTTAAGTAATTGTGTAATTTACACAAGTTTACAAGCAAACTCTAAGATTGCGCTATTTAATTTTTAACTTAGAATTTTGTATTTGCATATTTTGCACAAAATTTTAAGTTAAAAATTGCAATCTTCGAGGGAACATTTTTTGAAAATTTGCAAACAATTGTTATTGTTCTTGCTTTTATTGAACTGAATTTGTTATTGCCATTACAAAGTCAATTGTCGATACTGTGTCTCTCTGTGTCAATTGATAAAAGTGACAAACGACTTAGTCTTTCATCAACCATTGTGGAGCGCAAATAGTTTTTTAAAAGTTTCAGTTTTGAAAAACTTGAAATTTTTATATAGTTACAAGCTTCTCTCGGGGGCCCCCGCAGCCCGGGGCCCGGGGCGGTCCGCCCCTCCGCCCCCCCTCTTAAGCCGCTACTGCGCATTCCGGTTGTCAAAAAATGCCAGCGCCTCGCGTGACGTAGGCATAGGTTGGCTCTGATTGGCTAAAAATATTTTTGAACAAAAAAAAATCAAAAAGTGTAAACAAACCCAGAAAAAGAAGTTGCCAGATTTTATATTTATACCCCATAAATAATAAATCCAAATACTTTTCTGGATTTGTGCACAAAAATTAACATGAAAAATGAGCTGTAATTTTTGCAATTTGCCACCGAGCAATTTCCGTGCAGTAAAAATCCCAACTAGTTGCTTAAATTTCTAGTTGTGCAACTAGTCCAAATTGAACTAGATTCAAACTAGTTGTATATGGATGCAGCGGGGGTGAGTTGAAAAGAAAAGAAAAAAAACTATGCAATAGTCAGATATGTGCACCAATGCTGTTGTCGATAAACGAACTTTCTGGTGTGTGTATTTATTCCTTTTTAAACTAATTTCTTAGTTTAATTGAAAAAAAAACCTTTTATTTGAGGATTGTAAGCTGTTTGTTAGAAAATGCAACATATATATCTATCAAATTATTCAAAAACTTCATATTTACACCGAGCGAACTCGTACAAATAATCGATAAGTGAGCAATCAGCTGTTTTTCGATAAATCAATCGCTCATATCTAAGTTACGTCAATGTGATTTTTAATTGTGAAAGTTGAAAGTGAAAAAGAAAAGTAAGTACAAAAATTATTATAAAATGAGCAAAAGGCTAATTAAGGAGGAAAAAGACAGATATGTGGGTAGGCTAAGTGCTAAAAGTGAAGTGCAGGAGGGATATGTGCGGGCAGACGCTGCATCTGCCCAATTAGGTGATGATGTGCAGGCAGACGCTGCGTCTGTCCAATTAGAGGAAGATGACCAGGCAGAAGTTAGAGGAAGATATTTAGAAGAAAAAAGTTTAAAAGATAAGCTTGTGGGTTGGTATTTTAGAAATAGGCCTTCTAGCCAAAGTTTTGAGGAGCTTCTCCTCATTTTACGCGAAGAAAATTTAGATGTACCCCGGAGTACCGAAACTATATTCTCGGGAAACAAAAAGGACAAGGCAATTATTTGCAATATTTCGCCAGGGGTTTACTGCCACATAGGAATAAGAAAGCAGTTAGAGAAACTGGGTTGAGTTCTAGCTGGTCATGATGCAGTGCTCTCTTAGGTTAGCAGAAAAGTAACAATAACGCATCTCATTTTTCTATATATCTATACAATTATCTCGTTACAGATGCTATTTCAAGCTTGCCATCTACTGAAGATCCAGAAAAGCAGTTGCGCAAGGCGATTCAGTTACAGAAGAGGTCGTTCAGAAACAAAGCGGCAAAATTTGACAGTCCCAACTTCCCTAGTTCGCGAATAATTTTTTTCTTTTCTTTTTATATGTTATTTTTCGTTTCTAATATACGTTATATGTTCCTTATTCCCAACTCCCCTACTTTAGATGCATTTTGTTTCTTTTCTTTTTATATGTTATTTTATGTTATATGTTCCTTTTTCCCAACTCCCCTAATCCTGATTAATATTTAATTTTTGTTATATATGTCCATTTATATTCCTACATTATATGTTCCTTTTATATACTACATGCCTATATACGTACAAAATTAAGAAAACATTTAATATTAAATACAAAAGGTTATTTATATAAATGTAAATTTGTTTATTTTGTGAATGGTTGGGTTTTGGAATTCAGCGTTCTAGTCCAAAACTAGCGCAATTTGCACTAGTTGCAAGCTAGTCTGGAATGGTCTAGTCCAAAACTAGCGCATTTTGCACTAGTTTAAAACTAGTTGGAATGTGTGGCAGAGTGTGACAATTGCCACAGCGTAGGACATGCACATGTTAAAACGGACAGTTCGTAGCATTGAAATGGGATTGAGCGTGGACTGGTACCGGTGCAGAATCGACTAGTTGTGCACTAGTTTTGGACTAGTCATTTTTACTGCAGGGTTATTTCGCGTTTACAAATATTTTGAAAGTGTATGGAAATACAATTTTTCCATTGATGGAAAAAACAAGGCGTGCTTCGTTTTTTTTTTTAGGGATTTAAAATATAAATTTGTCAATAAGTGGCACCTCGATTTTGGCCCCCGCCTACGTCATCAACATGGCGAACGTTGGGAATGCGCAACCTTTAGTCTATAAACCTTGGGACTTTTATATACAAATTTTTTCGGCACTTTAAAATATGCTGAATTTATACAATGTTTGGCAATGCCAAACGCCCAAGTGTAAGCCTAGGCGTATACGGAGACGCAGGCCGCGCAACACAGCACAAGGCAGCGCAGCGAAAAATAAACTTGGTTGGTTGGTTGGTTTAGTGGCTGCCTCTGTATGAGACACACTTAGGCCTATGGGCCCATTGTGATACCACAAATTCCACCCGTTTGAAATGTGTATGCAACACTGTTTTTTCCAACATGTGATACAACACACATTTCAAACGGGTGGGGAAAGGGAGGGAGGGGACCTACAGTTTAACGCCGAATCCGAACGGCGATTGGCAGTTTTTCTTTCACACTTGGAGGTTTTTGCCATTGCCTGCCAAGAGCGCACTTGTGCGATTCTTGTAATTCTCATTCCCTTCATGTGGATAGCGACAGAAGTAGATGAGTGTTTTTTCCAGCCCAAGCCAGGAATCGAACCTGGGGCGCTCGGTATGAGAAGCCAGCGCGCTACCCGCTGAGCTATCGAGGCCGTTTATCGAAAATAAACTTTATGAGGCAGAAAATATGTGAACTGCGTTTACGAATCTCGTAAAACCAGCACACGTGTTTCGTATTCATTCCGTAAACCCAGCAATACGAGTTATTTGTCTGAATTAGACTTTGAAATAGAACCTATATAATATAATATGGGTGTAATATCGGCTGTTCACGCACTTTTTCAATTACTTCTTCAATTTGTGCAAGCTAACGTGTCGGCTGCGCGTAGAAACTGTATTTCAACTACAACGCGACGCAGTTGTGCGCAGGCACGTCTCTCCGCCGCACGCGGCTATGTCGCTGTATACGCCGTTATACGGTACTGCGTTATTTTCAAAAAACTAAACTGCGTTGAGTTGTGCTGCGTGTGCGGCCTGCGTCTCCGTATACGCCTAGGCTAAGGGTTTTGTGTTCTCAATGTCAATTTTGGTTCACTGTGAAGTACTTTTCTTTACAGTGCGACCGTTTTTGTTGTATTTGACGTTTTTCGGTTGTTTTTCTTCGCCGGCAGAGCACTGTGCGTCTGCGTAAAATATATGTATATATGTATGTATGTATGCACATAGAAATTGCCAATTGCTGCGGCTGTGCAGCGGAAACTGTGCTGTACGCCATGATAATTTACAAACAGTAACATTTGAGTTCAAAGCAACGCCGACGGTGCAGCGACGTTCCCCCCACAGCGCAAGCATGTTGAAGCCACGAGGTAAAGTATCGCCCAGATGGATGCGGAAGTTGTGATAGCGGCTTCACCCGGAAAGTATTTATCACAGTTGTACGCGCCATGTCCTATAAGCTGCCGCCTCCTTGAAATGAAACGAATGAAACTGGGCCACCAAGAAATTTTCGAGCAAGAACTCATTTAAGATTACTAAAAAATACGATAGGTGTGGATCAGGGGCATAGCCAGAAGTTGGCAAGGGAGGGGGGAGACTTTTTAGCCAATTTAGTATTACGTACTTTCTAAAGTAAACTGCACTTTCAAGTAGGGCATTTTGTGGTGACGCCACCAATAGATATGTGACTTATTGCATTGGAAATTTCCATTTTTACCCGATTCTCAATCAAAATTCCATGATATTTGGTTCATTGGAAACGAAGTTATTTCATCTGAAGTGAAAGTATGTAATCAACACATTACACAGTGATTCGTTCCATAGACAAAATTCAAAAAATTTATGGCCTCAGAATTTAACGATTTTGATGTCATTTGAAAGAAAAAACTCCAACTGAGAAAACCCCAAAAAATCTGTGCAAAAAATTAATTAGTGTCTGTGCAAAAGCGGCTCAAAGTTGAAACTTTTTTCACAAACAAATGTAAACATATATTTTCTGTTGTTTAGTCTATTGAGTAAAAAAAATTTTAAAAATACATCGTTACCAAGAAGTTGCTCAAACTTTCAATATAGAATAAGAAATGATGTGGCCATTTTCGCTTTTAATGTTTTCCTAAAATTTGCAAAGCGTAGGCTTTTACTTCACTTTTAATTCAAAATATTTGTCTAAGTTAAAAATCTGAAAATTGGCAAAACTTAGAGGAAAATATCTAAAAAGTATGTGAAAGTATGTTCCTGGATTTTGTTTTATTTTAAGAAGCATTCTTTCTTTGTCGGATAATGTAATTATATCCTCCGATATCTTCCGATCTCAGAAAATAATTCAATTTGAAAAGTGGTCTAAACACGTATTTTTCGACAAAATTAATTTTATTTATGCCTAAAAGTATGCAATTAGCACGAAAAATGATAAAATCTGCAAAAACGCAAAATATACATCTATTATTATCGTTTTTATTGCAAAACCAGAGCGTCCTAAGGCAATTTCTGTTACTCTTTGGAATAATCAATGGTGACGTTACCGATTAAATGTAAAATCTGAAAAATCTAGCCAACACTTTTGGTGCTATAGCTCACCAAAAATGACGAAAACATTTGACATTGCCAAACTACAACAGTTTAAGAAAAACAAAATGGAGATTTCAATTCAGCAGATCATGATTAACTAGTATCACAGAATAAACAGTAATACAGAACGCGCATCTCATACAAATTAAAAAATGTTAAGGGGTCGTAATATTACGACCACTGTTAATTTAACATTACGTCCTCTGATATTAACATTACGAACAGCACTAGACAGCTTTCGTTTCTGTTATTTCACAGAACAAACGGCACAGAGATAAGAAGAAAGTAATGATCGCATGCAGCTCCGAAGGGAAAATAGCGTCAGGCTTTGGTTGCTGTTGTTGTCGGCCAACAAAACGAAGTGCCACTTGCTTCTTACATATATGGGAAGAAGAGCAATAAGGTATGGTTGTTGTTATTGTTGCCGGCTAGGAATTGAAACATTGAATTTGAATTATTTTTGCTTTGTGGTTCATTCTGCGTGCAGCGCAGTGCGTACATACGCTGTCGGTAGCAATTTTACGACGGAGTGTAGCGTGCAAAAATATATGAGAACGAATGTTAAAAGGGGGTAACGTATCGACTTAAAAAGTCACTACGGTATAAAGATATCACACTTTTTTTAATATTGATGATAGTTAAACGATGTGGCACAATCGTTATGTACGAAATATCCATTAAATGGTGGATGTACGTACATACATATATCGAAAAAAAAGCAAAAGAAAAAATTTATTCTGCCATCATTCGGGATCGTCGTTGCTTACTTACTTTTTTCTTATAGCTTTTTGCTTTACAATAGATATGTACATACATTCGACATGATTAAATGCACAAATTCGTAATTACGATTCTTCGGAACCTCTCATTGTTTTTAGGTTTGACAAACAAATGTTTGGGCTAAAAAACTGGGGGCCTAGAGTGGGATAAAAGGCGTGGGGATAAAATAATTAATCGCGGCGAGAAGTCATTTACGCCAAAATTAGCGAAACCTTAGAATTCAAGTGCTAATAAGGAGATACAAATTTCTTCACACAGAAAGTCGATTGCATAATAACATGAAAAAACTTGTTCTTATTAACCGACACACGTCGGGAATTGCCAGCCAATATCAGCCAGAAACAAATATTCAAAATTTACAATTTTCATTCGTTGATCAACACAACAACAACGATAGCACATCGCCCTTCATTCGCTTCATTGAAAATAACAGTAACTTCTATGGCCGGCATCGAGCGCACGAACTCGCTCTGCAGCACTCGGCACTTACCGAAGTTGACAATAACAGTCGCACGAGAAATTAACAGAGACAAAAGTTCTGTTCAACAAACTCTGTTATCTCCCCCTGCTGCTTTCGGCCCGCACCCGAAATTCAGATTGCTTCGCTGGTCGACATGCGCATTCTGTATACTGTTTATTCTGTGCTAGTATACCAGATTTTAGGAAGAATGGACCACTCCTACTGTGCGTTAGGGCAAATGATTACTTTTGCATTGCGAAAGTCCAAATTCGCAAATGCCGGTACACAATTTTTTTGCCATCATCATGTTATGTAGAAATACTCCACATGTTTTTGTAAAACATAAAGTACCTTTTGACAGTACTCAGTCAAAGTCACTTATCGACAAGTCATTGAAAATTTGTTTGCGGAATTATCATTGATTGTAAAGTTTAAGTGCGTATTGTGAAAATTGTGCGAATAATTTAAAGGACGTTTGAAATGGAAAATGATGGTTTAAGTGAGTATTAATTGTTTTATTCAAAATACATGGCTATTTTATTTGGTTTTGCTTGAAAAAAAACTAGTTTTTTGACATATCCTAAAAGCAACATTTGGCAAACTTAAAGTAAAAAGAAAAGAAAAAAATGGATACTATGAGTTCATTTCATGTTATTTCAAGTTGCGCTTTTTTGCGTTTTGTATTATGCGTTTCGAATAATTTGAAATTTGGCTGAAGGAACGCTCAAAGGAGAAAAAGCACGATGCACTTATTAATCATGCCGTAGAAAATATGGGTGCTACTAAAATTTCCAATGATTGCAGGAAAAATAGCTGAACAAGGTGTTGATGTAACAAAAATTGATTAAAAATATCTGTAATATATAATAATAACTTGTCCCCTTAAATATTTGTCATCAAATCCAAACAAATCTAGGGAGAAACCCCCTAATCTGGCAACACTGGGCTGTAACGTATAATAAAAATTTAATAAATATACATAGCGAGATATGAAAAAGAAACACAATGCGATTCAGCTGCAAATAAAAACAAACAAGAAATGAAAGCAGGAAAATGGGCCAATATGCCATCGACCAAAAAAACCGATGTGGTATCGGCCAAAAAAGGCCGATGCCGATTTTTTTTTTTTTTGGCCGATGCCGATACTAGCCGATGCCGATACCAATTTTATTGGCCGATACTAGCCGATGCCGATGCCGATTAATCGGTCGGACTCTAAAAGTTAGCGACGAAACTGTGAGAAGAGGTCTGCGGGAAAATGATTTCCATGGACGTGCAGCGCGAAAAAAGCCGCTAGTTTCGAATATCAATCGCGATAAACGTTTGCTGTTTGCAAGAAATCATGAATCGAAGGGAGATGAGGTTTGGAGCCGTGCTATATTTCGTGACGAGAGTAAATACAATATTTTTGGATCGGATGGCCGTCAGTTAGTGTGGAGAGAGCCAGGAGAAGCCATGAAAAAACGAATTTAAAACCCACTGTGAAACACAACAAAAATTAAAATTTAGAATTCGACAAAAACAAAAAACAACAACTTTTTTACTATCAGAAACAATACTTTTTAGTTTTTTTTACAAATTAATTGATACAGATAATAAGCATCCAAAAATTCACGACTTTATTCTTAGTGAATTTTTAAAAGCTCATAACTCAGCAAAAAAACATCATACGAAAAAAAAGTTGGGTGTACATATCCACGTCTACTAGAAGTATAACTGACCAGAATATAAACAAAATTCATTTTTTTGGGTTGTCCGCTTGACGTGAAATGCCCCATATACAAATTTTTCGCCTTGCTCCAACGCAATTTGAGAGTACAAATTTTAATATAATAATCGTAATTGTAAAAGAAGAAACTGAATTTATATGCAATATTTATTAATAACCTGTGTTTACGTCAGTATTTTTGTTTATCTCAGTGGAATATATGTGATACATTTGTTTTTTTTTAATACATTGTTAATTTTAATGTATTAAAATTCTGAATTTTCTCGTAATTTTATTTAGTTTTTCATTGTTTATTTTCTCGTTTTTGTTTGTTAATTTGTGATGAATGTGATGAAATGTACTATATACGAGTATGTTCCTTTTGTTGTTTTATAAAATAAACAGTGTTTTTGATTGAATTCATTCGTGTTGTTTTTTCTATGGAATTGGCATCGGCATCGGCCGATTCTCGGCCTTTTGACCGATAATCGGCATCGGCCAAAAAATTTGGTATCGGTCGGACTCTACTAACTTCAACACTGAGGCAAGTTTTCAAGTCGTTGTTGATTTTTGTCGCGGATAAATGGGGATTTGCCTTTATTTTTCGTAATATTAAGCGTTCATCGCGCTGGGTTAATAATTTCGGCCGGCCCGAACGATCTTTATTTTTTAAAGTTTTGCGTGTTTTTGCTCTTTGTAGCAAGCTTTGAATGGTAGAACGGCTTCTAACGAACATTTCATCAACTCCCTTCCCTTAGCCATTTTTTAGAAAAACATTTTTTCAACATACACATTTTTAACGCAAATCTCTAAAGCATCGTATTACACAATCTCGCACGGTGTGAAATTTTAAATAAAGTAAAGTGGTATTATGCATTGCCAGTGTTTTATGGCGAAACCAGGTGTTGTACGAATATTTTTCTGGAATAAAAAATTTAAATATTTATTTATTTATTTCTTACGGCTTGTAATAAGCCTATTTCAAATTTCATTTTGTTATAAATAAAAATGTATGAAATATAAGGTTATCTTAATGCTAAGGTCTTACAATGATTGTGTAGCTTCTTTTTAAAAACAGTAAGTTCACATAATTTCAATTCCTCAGGCAATTCATTGTAATATTTTAAACCCTTATAAAACAGGCAATTTTTATCCATTTCTGTTCCCACCTTAGGTAGTTTGAAATTATTTTTGTGATATTGAAATTATCGAAGTTTCGTCCACATAACTATGGTCTCGCCGAACATTCTGTTAAGATTTTTGTTGGAGTCTTGAGTATAAGTATTGTAGTAAACACACTAGTGCAGGCGCGGATCCAGAAAAATATTTCGGGGGGGGTTTTAAAAAGTAATTCCTTAAATTTTATAAAATGTCTTAATTTGTATGTAGTTTTATAGTCGATCCACATATTTCGGGGGGGGTTTCAACCCCCAAAACCCCTCCCTGGATCCGCCACTGCACTAGTGAAATAGAACTCAAAAACTTGGTTTGTTTTGAAGATTCAAGACATATATACGAGAACAGAGTGCTGTACGAATACTTTTGTGAGCGACTGTACATATATATTTATTTATTATTAATTTTTTAATTTTACATCTTTCAATTTCCCTATTGGATATTTGTTTTAAAATTTTGGTTGTTTGCCGAATGTCTTTTTTAAAAATTTGAAGGTAGTTTTCGAATTTGTAGGCCGAAAAATTATCCACATTACCAAATTTTGATACGCATTCACGCAAGTGTACCAACTTATGAACATTGTATGAAACCTTGTCCTGACTATATAACAATGGAAAATCAGTTACAAATGCCTGAATCATTTCTTTTACACACTGCAAATTTGTCTGACAGCTTTTGGGGGTTGAAATAAGTCTATACAATGCATGGAGCAACAAAAAATGCTGATAAAGAGCATCGTCCAAGACATTTTTGAAAACGAATATTCCTGAATACAAAATCAATTGCCTGAACTCGGTTACCTTAAATCGCGACAAATCGTTCATCGACCTAGGCTTTCTGCAAAATTCTTCAGGCATATGTTTTCTTAAACGTAAAAGTCTTTTATTGATTATGTCTTTATCAGCATTAGTGAGTCTGCGTTTTAAATGGTGCCCTGTCCATTGCTGTCAGCATTTTCTTCACTATTCCTAAATCAATTAGATGCATTACGTCGAGGGGAAAGTTAGTTACCATTTTTGTGTTCACCTCTTCCAGAATATTAGAATTTTCAATAAAATTTGGTGAAATGGTGAAATTTATCTACTCGAAATTTGAAACTTTCATCGGTTCGCAAAGGGCCAATCGATGTTTCATATACTAAACGCCTATTTATTACTTTCTCCATTTGGGTGCATTTTGAACAACCTTTGCTACTGGTATGACCCACTGTGCCTGTTATAAAAGTGCCTGTGCCTGAATATTATAACTTCTTCTAAACAAGTTTTAATTTCTTCTACAAAAGTTTTAAAAAATAAATTAACATTTTCCGGCTTTCGTCAGCCTAAATATGCTCCAATCAAAAATGGCTTTATAGGGGCATTATTTGATAAACAGCCCATAATTAGCCATAGTTGAGTGGAGGAGCTCTTAAATAATGGCAGTCCATCAATATCAATGTCTATGCTGATGCAATTTGTGGTATCTACCAATTCGAATTGAAGATTTTGGATTCCTGTTTTGATGCCGTAGTGTATGTAAGTTCCCGGAGAAATTGTGACTATCTTATTACCTACTGGCTTTAATTTAAACAAAGTTTTTGATGATGAGGGTAGTTTAATCCCCGCCATACGAAGAATTTCTAAAATGCTATCACACGCGTCTCTTTTAATTTTGAAAAAAACTGCCCAATTTTTAATATTGTCCACAATGATTTCATTAATATCTATCCTTTGGTTCGTCTAAGTTAATGCTTTCGCGGTCCGGTGTAAAAACATGTAAAATTTGTCCGTCATTCACAAATTCAGTTGTTTTATTTTTATTTTGTGTTATTTCTGTTGTCTTAAGTTGTTTAGCGACTAAGCGCTTTAAGTTTCGCTTGCTGACACCTGGTAAGCTCATTTTCAACTTACTTACTCCTTTATTCCTTTCCGCTTGATGTAAACACAATTTTAAAAAATTTTTTTGTTTCAGGTTTTTTTGTATTATATTCAACAATTGAAAACACAATTTTTTGAATTTGTTAACTTTGTTTGTTCAGCATACTGAACTTTTTTTTCAAGTGGTCACATTGTGCTCCTTGGGAAAGCAGCTCCTTTTGTTTCCCGTTGGGTTAGTTCAGTAAAAATACATAATGAACAATGAAAACCCAAAAGATTATACCTGGATAGCTCATATATTCGTTTTAATGCGTCTACAGAAACGTACAAATCCCATGGAAATGTATGGAAATATGCGATGGTCTGGCTAGACCACTGTGGCACGAATTTGAACATCGGCATAGGTGAGAAACGAAGGGTTAAAATGATCATCCAACAAAGAGTCTATATTAAGTTTTGTTTTAAACATTTCAATTGATGAATCAAGGTTATGGTGATAATTGTTTCTCCCTTGGCGGAGTTCATGAGTCGTATACGCGTTTTAAACCCGGCCGCGAGAACATAACCAACATGTTGGCCAACTGCAATCCACGATCAACGCAGATCCTATCAAAACTGGGCGGTAATTCATCAAAGATCAGCCGAAATCTTTACCCTAATTCATGAAATTGGATTTAAGTAATTCAATAACATCATTTTCTTACATTTTAGATTTGACTATCGAAAAGTGTGTGCACGGTTTGTTCTGCACAAGTTGACTGACGATCGACACTTGTGACTGAATTTTTGACTAAAAGTCACATTTTAACCATCAACCAGTCCTTGTTTTCGCCTGATGCGGCTCTGTGCGACTTTCACCTTTTTGAAAAAAGTGCATTTGTCGATCAAAAGTAAACGTTTTGAGGACGTAGAAGCCATCCAGAAGGCATGTACCGACATCCTGCAGGACATCACGGCTGATGATTTAAAACCCTAATTACACATGTTTTTAGATCATGCAAATCACTGTTTTTAGTTTGAAGAGGAATATTTTGAAAAAAATTGGATTTGAAAATGTCAGAATTATAGAATTTCTGTCCGACGAGCAAATCGAAAAAATTTTAGCCGGCAAAATGTAAATGCAAGTAAGTCTACTTGCATTTAAAATACAAATTATTCATACTTTACCGTAAATGAAAATTAACTGTAGCTTCCCTCGAGGAGTTTTTTGTTGGCTAGTTTTATTTCAAATGCATTTAAGGCGGCTATGTTGTTTTCAGTCTTTTACCCCGTTTATACGACAGTTTAAGTCGCTATGAGTCAATACGCATCGACTGAATACAGTCGTATAAACACGATTTCAAACCGCTTTGAACATTTTAAGCGTATCGAGTCAAAGCGCTGTTCAAATGAGTTCTTAAATTTTCAAGTCGCTTCGAAAATGTGTATAAGCCGTATAAATATTTTCAAAGTGCTTTGAAAATTAGTTGATGGCGATGTTCACTTAGTTTTTGTGCATTTTCAAGTAAAAAGGAAGCAACACCAACAGCTTAAATTCATTAAACGTCAAAAAATTGAAAAAAACAAAAAATAAAAGCATACTTTTGAAACCGTCCGCAGTCAATTCGCTTCTGAAATCAATGTATAAACACTTGGCTCGAGAGCGTATCGAGTCAATGCGAATCGACTGGGACCGCACAGTGGCATTTTTATTCAATCTAGTCGCTCGAAATTAAAATTTGTATGGATGAATTATTGAGTTTTTTTATGTAATCCGTTCACCTGATATCCACAGTGGATAACGGTTATCACCCTTTCTTCTTAACGTTATTTCTAACAAAGCAATCTGCTTACAAAGTGAGAGTTTTTGACGTTTTGCTTTTTTAGTGCCAAAAACGCTACACGTGAACGCGTACTTCTAATACGAAAATTTGTGTTGCAAAGTTAAAAACCTCAATCTTTTGTGTTATATCTTGAAAACTACACGTAATTATATTTGTTTACATATTTTTTCAATATGTTGTGTTTGTTTCTTTTGTAAAATTTTAACTTTAATAAAGTATCCTATTTTTTGTGTGTGAAATATATGAAAATGTGAATTCAAAATGTTGCCAAAAGTTTGAATTGCGCCGAATTACTATAATTTTTAGTTACTTACAATATTTTGTTATTTCTTAACGTATTCCTTAGGGATTTTGCTGCAATAACATATGTGACACTTTATGGATGGTACCCTATGCCATCGAGCGTGCATAGAATATTACTCCATGGCGCTGAAATCATAAATTCGTGCTCATTACCAATAGGCATGATGTCGGAGGAAGCTTTGGAGGCTCGCAACAAAGATATAAGACGTTATAGAGAATCAAATACAAGGAAAACAAGTCGTTCCGAAACAATGGAAGATCTTCTTCATGCCTGATCCTTTAATAACATCCATATCCAAAACCCGCAAACGAGCTTTCAAAAACGGTAATGGTTTCAACGACGAAGTTCTTTCCCTACTCACAGATCCTCAATACGCTTCCACAATGGAAGCACACACAAATTGCTGAATAAAATCTGTAAATTTGTTAAGTTTTTATAGTATAAAAGTTTATTTTATGCTTAGATCGGTTAAGTTCATTACTTTGTCTTTTGCTTTGAATTTACTGAATGTAATGGTTCGTAATGTACCATGTCCCGATAACTTAGATTGGTTAAGTTTAATACTTTGTGTTTTGCTTTAAATTGACTAAATTGGTAATGTACCACAAATGGGCGTGGTCGTTGACCGATCTCGAAAATTTTTTCGGTATCTGATTCCGGAGTATCATATCAACACATGATCTTCATTTGAATGTAATATGTTCATTTTTCAGCTTGTAATTAATTTCGAGCGACTAGATTGTGGAATGCCACTGTGGACCGTCGTATAAACATGTTTAAAATAGTGTAAAGCATGTAAATGTTGCTCCGATGCTGGAAAGTTCTTGCTTTAGGGGCCGGAGCAGGGTCTTGTTAACCCAAGAAGGGTAACCTTCGTCGATTCGACGAACACCTCATACATTTCTTCAAATTTCTCCTTATTCTCCGATCTGGTTGCTTTCTCTTTTCGTGTGATCTCAGTTAGCGATGTGCTTAATTGTGCGAATTATTTACAAAAAAATGTCTAAGTATAATTATATAAAGAAGTTGGAATTTATACGATTTCTAGTTCTTCTAAAAATCGGAATTGAATTCGACGAAGATTGCCGACAACGTATGTAAAATATGATTACCCTTCATCATCGGTCATACGGATATGTGTGAAAAGCTCGAATATTTTGATATTTTAACACTTAGTTGCTCTTAGTTGCACAAATCTGCGATTGGCATCAAATTCCTCTAACTACTTAACAATTTCGTTCTCGTTTCTTGCATTGTAAATGTAAGTTTTGTACAAGATCTCTTTTCGCCGCCAAAGCTCAAAAACTTAAAAACGATTAATCGAACTTTAATTTGCTAATTTCACAATAATTATGGGAATAATATTATATAATATTCAATGCAGTTGTGATTTCATGTAGTAATTATAATTATTCTGCCGATGTATAATTCTAAAGCATTTCAAGATTTAAAAGCATTTCTCTTGTAAGGTTTTCTTTTGCAATTATAGTTTCAAATCTGCATTTGTATTAAATGAGCGTAATTTTTAATATTTTTTATATTACTATTTTCTTTCCAAAAGAAACGCCAATGTTTCACCTTTAAGTGCAAGGCTGAGACAAATAAAGGATAATTTCCTGTGGAAAGCGGATATTAGGTGGCACAATCTCACCAGCTGCAGAGTGGTTCGACAGATTTGGCCACGCTACAAGTCTAAATTCTAAATTCTCGTAGGAATGTTTCTATATGTTTCTTCACGTAGGTGGAAAAAGGATATATTTATATAACCAAATATGTAATTGGTGATTGTACGGCAAACATAACCTTAAAAAAATTAAAAAATTATATTTTAATTTTGTTAGGCATCACGCAGGTGGAAAAAATGTGGTAAAATATATGTTGTTAAACATTACATGAGAGCGATATAAAAAAATTTGGTGATTGTACCGCAAACATAACCTAAAAAAATTAGTTTTAAATTTGTCTTTTTTTTAGGTGTCACGCAGGTGGAAAAAATATATTTTGTTACACATTATATTAGAAATATCTGGAAAAATTTGATGGTTGTGCCAAAATTCTAACGTGATAAAATTTTTTTTTTAAATAAAAAAAATTTTTGTTTGAGGTTATACTTTTCACTAATATGTCTCAATCTCATCTAAATCGGTTGACTACTTTGAAAGTTATAAACTTTTGTTTTTAATTACTATATTAATTCTGGTAGATCGGGGATTAACTATTATGGACTAAAGCTCTAGGAAATAGTTACCTATATAAATTATTAAATTATTATTGCTTATAATAATACTAGTTTACATGAATTATTAAATTATTATAATAATAATAATTTATATAAATTATTAAATTTTTATTAGCGGGGAAAGTGCACTGCTAATAATAATAATAATTTATATAGTTAACCATAAATACTACACCTTTTCAAGTTCGATTTCAGAAAGTGTAAAATCAATTTCAGAAAGCGTAAAAGCAATTTCAGAAAGCGTAAATTCAATTTCAGAAAGCGTAAATTCAATTTCAGAAACATAAATTTAATTTCAGAAAGCGTAAAAGCAATTTCAGAAAGCGTAAATTCAATTTCAGAAAGCGTAAATTCAATTTCGGAAAACGTAAATTCAATTTCAGATACATAAATTCAATTTCAGAAAGCGTAAATTCAATTTCAGAAAGCGTAAATTCAATTTCAGATACATAAATTAAATTTCAGAAATTGAATTTACGTTTTCTGAAATTGAATTTATGTATCTGAAATAGAATTTACGTTTTCCGAAATTGAATTTACGTTTTCTGAAATTGAATTTACGCTTTCTGAAATTGAATTTACGCTTTCTGAAATTGTATTTATGTATCTGAAATTGAATTTACGTTTTCCGAAATTGAATTTACGCTTTCTGAAATTGAATTTATGTTTCTGAAATTGAATTTACGCTTTCTGAAATTGAATTTACGCTTTCTGAAATAGTTTTACGCTTTCTGAAATTGAATTTACGCTTTCTGAAATTGAATTTATGTTTCTGAAATTGAATTTACGCTTTCTGAAATTGAATTTACGCTTTCTGAAATTGCTTTTACGCTTTCTGAAATCGAACTTGAAAAGGTGTAGTATACCCTTTTGCAATGCCCGCCCTATTCCCTCTGTCAAGAACATAGCTGAATATGTAAAAAATTCGCACCGCGTGTCATTTATGGTTCTAAAGCTATGCACATCAACCCTTTCCGGAAATTCTACACATCATACATCATACAATTTTTTTATTTCACAGCGAACGCATTTTTTATGGAACGGCTTTCAATACTTATTAAGTAGGCTGTGTTGTATCATTACGTTTAAAAATATAAATCATTATAGCCGTGGCTACATAGTATGCGTGCGTTTTGTAAGCAGCTTTTTGCAAAAATTTGAAAAACCAGCAAATGACGGTGCTTCTGTGGAGGAATTTTAAAATATATACAGTCGTGTCTGGGCAAAAAGTGTTTTTTGAGCAAATAAAACGAGTTTTTGAACAAAAATGTTAACCTTGATATAGTGAACAACCTCAATACTGTGAACAGGCCTTGCAATAATTAGTTCACTATATCCAGACACGACTGTAATACTTTTTGGTAATATAATATAGCAAAAAGCTAAACAATACCAAATCAACTGAGATTCACTCAGTTGATTTTATAAACCTTATTAAATTAAAAATTTTTTTGCGTCTATATATTTTTCCCGAGTCTTTAAAAAAATTGTACGATATATCGTACAAATGACCACAAGGGTTGCAAAGCTTTGTACGATATATGGTGCAAGTGGAAGGCAAAGGTTGCAAGTTATGTTTGAATTTTTTTAAGTTTTGGTTTTGGTAATAGAATTTTTGCGTTTGCATGCCTGCCACCCCCATCTGTAAGCCACATGGCTTATAAAATTCGACTACTCGGCAATTTTCGATTACAAATAAGAATTACTAGGCGATTTTGTGTTTTACTGGGAAGACACAGGTTATGTAAGGTTAGACATGCGTACTTGCCACTCCCACTACGATAAGAAGAATCGGCTATATTCAGCATCTTTCTGTACAGCTATACGAATTTTAATTGATTCTGTGTTTTAAGCGAGGTATAGACGATACAACATGTGCGCACACTTGGTATGTCAACTTGAGATTCGTTTTGCTATACACTTCACAACAAGTGTGCACACATCAGTTCAAGCTGAATTTTCATAGAGTGCAGATCGCAATGGGGAACGATATACTTTCCTTATTTGATAAGTAGCATCCTGTGAGCACGATGCTGAAACGTTGAATGGTGTTGAGGTATAGGACGCGGGCAATTTTCGTGTGCTAACTTGATTCAAAGAGCCTATTCCTTCATTTGATTTTGTATTTGTGTTAATTGCAAGTTTAGGTTCCCTAATTGTCCTTGGAACAACAGCTCTTCAATGCCCCGTTTCGCATATATTTGCTGATCTTCTGTCTCGCAGCCCAAGATTCTGCAAATGTGTCCGCATCGTCTCTTTCACGCTTTCGTTTCGCTTCTTCCAGGTGTTTTATCGCCTTTTCTACAAATTTTGTATTGCTACTAGGTTTCTTTCGTTTTTGTGCTTCAACTGAAATAACCTGCAAACCAATTATTGCTATTATTTTCAGTTTCCAAAATCAGAAAATGATTGGAAATCTATCGCTGAAGATTTCAAAACTACATGGAACTTTCCAAACTGCGAATTAAGAAACGAAGAAAAACACTTCTTTTTATTTTATGTACACGTGATTCAAAAAATATATATTTCAGTATACGAAATGTCAAATATATATACAACCAAGCTACCCGGCGGCTTTGCAAGAAAGTTTGAAGTCAAGGGGCCCAATAAATCAAGTTTCTCAAAAGCCTTTGTTGACACGTCAGATTTTTACGAAAAATGTATTAATTATTTGAAACACTCTCACCATATTTTAAGTAAAAAACCATTAAATCATGTCTCTCCATACAAACTTTGGGTTGATCCGTCAGATTTCGATTTTCAAAAAAATTCAAGTGTTTTCACCAATTTTGATTTTCATATTCATATATTTTGATTTCAGTGTTTTAAGCATTTTCACCGACATCGAAATCAACAGGTCTATTAAATTAAGTTTTGTCATACAACACCTCAACCCATGTGTAGCCCTTTAGATCCCCTCTTAGCAAAGGTTAATTTTTCAAGGTGTATCTACATTAAAAATTTTAAGTTTGTAGCTTCAGCGGTTTATGCTGGACGATGGTAAATCAGTCATCAGTCAGGAGAAAGGTCTGATTGCAGTGCAACAGAATCAGAGGGCGAAACTTAGCTGAGAGGAAGCAAGAGCCAATGTCATTAATGAACAGGACGAAGAGCAGTGGTCCCAAGAAGCTGCCTTGAGGGACTCCAGAAGAGGCCACAAAAGGCATGGAAGGAATGTTGTCAATTACAACGGTACAACATCTATTCGATAAGTAGGACCCGACGCACTTAAGAAAATACGAGTGGATACCAAGGCGTTCAAGCTTGGAAACCAGCATTCTGTGCGAAACTCTATCAAAGGCCTTGGCAAAGTCCGTATAGATAGCGTCTACTTCATAGCCATCCTTAACCCTTTGCACTCCGCTGTCCCCTCTCAGGGGACATCGTAATTCTCGCATATCACTCGGATGTCCCCTCTCAGGGGACATTCAAGTTTATTAATGATTACGGGGAATTGAGTTATTTCAGGGCAACTTTCTGAGACAAGCATGTTTTCCTAAGTTTTCTCTTGAAATGGCACAAGAAATCAAATCAAGATATCGTAAAATTACTAAGATATATACAAGAAATGTCAGCAGGTTTTGGCGCAGACGAGAACGTGAATATATTATAAACAATAAAGTATTGATTTTTTTGCAAATATACATTCTTCGATCTCAACCAATTCATATAAGACCAATATCATTTAAATACGTTACTTAGTTCCAAAATTATAAGAAATAATACGAGGGTCTGCAAATGTTCGGTTCTGCCGTAAACTGGCGCTGAGTAGCTGATAGCCAACGTCGAAAATCGTTCGGAGTGCAAAGGGGCCGCAAGACAATCCTCAGTATAAACTGCTAAATTAGAAACGGTAGATCTGCCACTTACGAACCCATGCTGATTAGGGTAAATCACAATCTTTGACAATTCCCTCAAAGAGTTTTGAGACTTTAGTAAGCTTGGAGATAGGTCTGTAATTCGAGACGTCATTTTTATTACCACTTTTAAAAATTGGAGCAATAGTAGCTTTCTTCCAAGCTTCAATGAAACCTCCCGAAGCTAGCGATTTGTTGAAAATATGCAGTAATGGCTCAATGAGAGAGGAGCATTGTTTAAAGAGGATAGCCGAAACACCATCAGCATCAGTTTGGGAGGAGGATTTCAAACTAATGATGCCATTTTCAATATCGTCGTAAGACAAAGACCCCAGAGAAAGAGAGGAATTAAAAGAAGGTGGACTATCCAGAATTACATCAGCGTCACAAACGAAGTTGGAGCTGAAGAACTCAGCAAATAGATTTGCAGCTTCTTCAGCAGAGCCGGCGATTTTATTGTTAAGGAAAAGAGAATTTGGAACACTGGATGTCGACTTTTTAGATTTGATGAAACTCCAAAAGGCTTTTGGATTATTTGTAATGTTGGTTTCATACTTAGTAATATAGCATTTATAAAATAACTTATCAAGACAATTAAACTTTTTCAAGTAGTATTGATAGGTTATAAAGTAATACGAACTTTTGGTTGACTTGTACGTGTACACTAGGAAACATGACGGAAACAGGCAAGAAACACGTTTTTCTAGTGTATAAGGTCATGAAAACTTGTTTCTGTGTAAATGGAAACAGTTTCCGGCATTATTTTCTTGTTTCTGGGCAACGAAATTTTGAAATGTTTCCACATTGTGTACAATACTTGAAAACATCATGAGGGAAACATTTTCTCAAGTTTCCATATGTTTCCGTGCTTCCGGTGTCAATGGAAACACTCATAGGAAACATTTCGAGTTTCCAGAAAATTTCGTCAATTTCGCGACGCACCTTGTCAGTAGTAGACATTTTTGATGTGGAAATCGTCCCCGAACTCAGCGAGAGTCAACGACCACAGAGCGAATTATTTGATTGGAGCGATGGATGCCAATCCGAACTTATTTCTGCCGTGGAAAAACACCGTTCCCTTTAGGACGTTCCCAGCCTTGACCACAAGTCATGCGGAAATAAGCTCTCGGTTTGGCAAGCGTTGTAAGTGGTGCGCCAAGCGTAGACGCTTGCAAAAAAAGTGGAAGGCCCTTCGTGTGCAATTGACTCGCATTGCCAAAACCCACAAAAAATCTGGCCAATCAACGGATGATAACGTCAAGGTGACTTGGCGTTATTATCAAATGATGAAGTTCCTCCAGGTCTCGACTGTTGCCACCACATTGGACTCGGAATCAAACATGGTAAACATAATATTCCGCAATCCATTACTTTTTGGTATTACTTCAATTAATTTTGTGTTCAACATACATATATTTTCAGCAGTTTCCTCTATTAATCAAGAGCTCGCCGTCAAAGAAAAATGGGTACGAACCATCAACTTCAAAGGGTAGCGGGATTTCTAATATTAGCAGCCGAAAACGAAAAGGGACGAAAATGGTA
The DNA here is from genome assembly GCA_963668005.1 of Melieria crassipennis. Lineage (NCBI taxonomy): Eukaryota > Metazoa > Arthropoda > Insecta > Diptera > Ulidiidae > Melieria > Melieria crassipennis. Next base: position 28,270,307 of record OY764963.1, on the reverse strand, counting down.
GAATCCGATGAAGATGTTATTAAACGCCAAGCTGCCGCAGTATTGCAGAAAGCGCTGCAACAGCAATCACAGAATGACGAACATCAACGCTTGTGTGACATGCCTGCAGACGAACTGCGTCGGGCGTATGCTCGAGATTCAGAAGGAGCGCAACAACTTCGCCGTAATTTGATGACGACTGTCACCAATTATTGGCAAAATGCACCACTTCTGCCAGGAGTACTCGTTTTGTGCCCTGCAGACAACGAAGGTCCTCTCCCGATCTCTGACGATGAATAAATAATTCAACAACTTTGTTCTAAAATATTTATACATTTATGTATGTGTTGAAATAAATAAATTGATCATCAAATTGAAAACATATTTAAAGCCTCCTGTGTTGCCACTCCAAATCAACTTCATTGCAAAAGTAGTCGCGAAACTCATTTTGAATTACTTGAATTCTTGTCGAATTCTGTTTGTAGAACGGAAACATGACAACGAGCTCTGTAGTCCTTGACGCCATTTGCCTGGCACCACTTGTCCATTTTCATCTTCCCGATCAAAGGATTCAGAAGATGCGTACTGCTGCGAATTGTCTGCCATGAAGAAATTGTGCAAAACGCAACACGCTTTAACGACTTTTGTGGTTTTGATTTCGTCCAAATTGATCGGCGAACAGAGTACTCGAAAACGAGCAGACATGATCCCAAAAACGTTTTCAATGATTCGACGCATGCGGCTCAACCGATAATTGAAAATTCGCTTCGAAATCGATAAATTACGATTTGGATACGGCTTCATTAGATTTTCGCGTAACGCGAATGCATCATCGCCCACTCAAACAAATGGAATAGGCATGGATCGGCCAGGCAATGGTTTTGGTGTAGGCAAATTCAACGCATCGCAATCCATAGCTTGACCGAACGAGGAGTTGCGAAATACGCCTCCATCTGAAATACGTCCATTCCGACCGACATCAATGTAAATAAGCTCGTAATTGGCGTTAGCAACCCCCATTAGTACAATGCTATGCATTCCCTTATAATTAAAAAAAACGCTGCCGCTGTTCGGTGGTGTGATCATCTGCACATGTTTGCCGTCCACAGCGCCAATTCTTGTCTGAAATATACAACAAATATTTCGGACTTGCACAGTGCACATGAACAACACAATTTTTAATATATACCTTCCGGAATTATTCTTGATATGGTGCTCGGAGGGATACGGAATGTGTATTGAAGCGAAGAAAAACTATCTCCCGTTGCCAAGAACCGCAGAGTTAATGCCAAACGTTCCGATGCTGTAATGGTGCGACGCAATTGAGTATCTGCCTTTTGTATTATTGGCGTAATTCGGTACAAGATTTGATTAAAGCTCTCAGTCGACATTCTGAGAAAAATCGAAAACTGGATCGGATCTTCTGTGGATAGTTCTCGAAGTAATTTGGCGTATAGTCCTTCAGCGTCACGACGTTGTATCCAAGGTCCTGTCCACCAACGTTATTTTCGCTTTTCTTTTTTGCACTACACAGGGTATATATAGGGGAATGTAACCGGTTGTGGGCCGGGTTTCGTTTTTTGCCCGTAACTTGCATTCAAGTATAAATTTTTCGGACTTGTGGGTACCAATGGAAAGCTAGAGGCAGTAGGTAACCAAAAAAACAGTTTTTCTATAATTTTTCAAAACAAAAATTTTCTTAACAAATTTTGTAAACAGCTTGTTTTTGGCCAAACAAAAATTTATAACCGGTTTTGGGCCACCCTGAAAAATCCACTTCAAACGCGAAATTATGAAGAAAAACCAGTAAAGAAATATGTATTATCAAAATTTATATATCAATGAAGCCTCTAGTGGCGGAAAACATCAAGAAAATTCGACTTTTTCAAATTACACTGTGCAAGTCGAAAATTCAGACATGGGGGGACATACTGTGCGACTTTTCTATAGGTATACTGAGTTGAGATCCACCAGCCGTTTGGCTGGATTGGCTCTAGTTTAAGAGAAATCCGTCTTTGAATTTTGCTCATTTTAGTCGAGTTCGTCGCTTAAGTCTTCGAACGTTTAAATGCTAATAGGTCCTAAATCGTTCCGAATATCGCTTTACTGTCTTCGGTAAGTTTGTAGATATTTTAACGATCAACAAAGTTGCTGAAGACACCAATCCAAAAAAATACATTCAAACTGTGTAATTGCGATATGTGCATTTTTTGGCGCAGCGCAACGTGGCGTATGAGTATAATTTAATCAGTCATTTAATTATACTCTGGGAACCGCCTTGACAAGGAAGTAAAAAACACGATTTGCAATAATTTTCATGCAAAAAACATGGTGGCCCACAACCGATTACAAAAGGGGGCCCACAACCGGTAACGGCAGCCATCCTTTAAGTGACATAAAATCGGAAAATTTAACGCAAGTACTGCATCAAAATGCATAACACTCACCTCTTTGCAATATTTCACACTCGCAAAATCTTCAGAAATTACTTTCTTGAAAATTTCTTCGTCAATTTTTTTGTTTTGTTGTAGCTGCGGATCAGATGCGTCCTTTCACTTCGGTGTTTGCTTTAATACTGTCTATTGTCAATGTACACATAGCCTCATACTCAGATCTGTCATATTTTATTAATGACAAAAACTACAAAGGCTGGCCCACAACCGGTGATGGCCCACAGCCGGTAACATTCCCCTACTGCTGCTGCAACTTTAATCAATTCTTGTTCTCTTGAAGACATTTTTCTATTGAAAATTATTTGTTTATTTCCATATTTTTAGTTTTCATTTATTTTTATATATTTTTTCACTCACCGACATACGATAACAAATTTAAAACGTTGAAATCATGCACCACATGTTTCCAAAAACATTGTACAATGACGTAGTGTACAAAGACCAGAAACATACCGAGTTGGAAACTTCGGAAACATCGTAGGGGAAGCACTTGGAAACATTTCAAATTGTTTCCGGTAACGTGTTTCCGACGATTTTTTTTTCTAGTGTACAAGGTACTGAAAACATGTTTCCGCACAACAAGAAACATTTATGTTTCCGATGTGTTTCCAATAGCATGTTTCCATGTGAAATGTTTCCTAGTGTACAAGCACCTTTATAGAACTTATTTTTTAGATTTTTAAGATGTTTCAAATCTTTTGTGTACCACGCCAGTTTATAGACTTGTTTACGATGAATGGGAATAGTCTGTTGGCAAATTTCAAAAACCTTTGTTTTGAAAATATCAAAGCAGGTAGCCGCATCTAAGTTAGAAAACAAGTCAACCCAGTTCAGGCTAAGTAAGCAATCGTTAACCGCACCGAAGTCACAGCGCACAGTGATTCGTTCCATAGACAAAATTCAAAAATGTATAGTCTCAGAATTTAACGATTTTTGAAGAAAACCTCAAAAAATCTATGCAAAAAAACAATTATTAATCTATGCAAAAGCGGCGCAAAGTTGAAACTTTTTTCACAAAAAAATTTAAACACATATTTTCTGTTTTTTTGTCTATTGAGTAAAAAAATTGTAAAAATACATGGTTACCAAGAAGTTGCCGAAACTTTAAATATAGATTAATAAATGATGTAATTTTCGCTTTTAATATTTTTTCAAACTTTGCAAAGCTTAGTCTTTTACTTCACTTTTAATTCGAAATATTTTTCTAAGTTAAAAATCTGAAAATTGACAAAACTTAGAGGAAAATATCTAAAAAGTAAGTGAAAGTATGTTCCTGGATTTTTTTTTATTTTAAGAAGTATTCTTTCTTCGTCGGATTATGTAATTACATCCTCCGATATCGTCCGATCTCAGAAAATAATTCAATTTGAAAAGTGGTCTAAATACGTATTTTTCGACAACATTGTTTTTATTTATGCCTAAAAGTATGCAATCAGCATGAAAAATTGTAGAATTGAAAATACAAAATAGAGATTTGAATTCAGCAGACCATGATTAACTAGTATACCAAATTTTATGAAGAACGGACCACTACTTCTAATTTTGTCCCGCAGTTGTGTGGAGTCGAATCACTGTGCAGCGGTTGTAATTAAAGCTAACATTACGACTTGCAGGCTTGATATTCAAAAATTCATAAAACTCTATGTCAATAGTTAACGGAATATGATGCATGCAAGCTGGAGAAATAGGATTAAAACATTCTGCAAGCTTACAATTAATATTGCTTGATATAAAAACTAAGTCTAGGATACGATTTAATTATTTTGTTATGCCGTTGATTTGAGCTAAATCGATATATGGGGCAATCCACGCGAAGCGGACAGGTAAAAAACTCGATGTTTCCGATTTCAGTAATATTTGAGTATGTTCTACCTATACGTATTATTGATACGTGTACCAAATATTTTTGTGATATAATGACTTGTTAAAGAGTTATGGGACTTTGAAGTTTTTGACAACCGGTTGGCATGCAGTACTTCAAAGCCGATTATGGAGTCATAAAATTGTATATTAAAATAATTAAACCACTGGATTTCTTACTTCATTTAGTGAACTTTTTAATTGTATTTTTGGAAAAGAAAAACAAATTTTTTTTTTGTAATAAAAAAACCAATTAATTTTTTTTCCTTGATTTTCACTAAGTTAGACCATTTCGTTTTTTTTTATTTTTTTTATATAAATTGCTAATATTGTATAGAACATTGATGCCAACTTTTATAATGGGCGTGGAAGTGGATTAGGAGCTAGACTGAAAATACTGCCGAAGGGTGGCGTCAAGCATACAGTTTCACTAAACGCGCACAAGCGGCGGGCATCAGGCGCGGCAGTATTTTCAGTCTAGCTCCTAATCCACTTCCACAATATTATCAATTTATATAAAAAAAATAAAAAAACAACGAAATGGTCTAACTTAGTGAAAATCAAGGAAAAAAATTAATTGGTTTTTTTATTACGAAAAAAAAATTGTTTTTCTTTTCCAAAAATAAAATTAAAAAGCTCAGTAAATGAAGTAAGAAATCCAGTGGTTTAATTATTTTAATATATAATTTTATGACTCCATAATCGGCTTTGAAGTACTGCATGCCAACCGAAATCAGAAACATCGAGTTTTCTTACCTGTCCGCTACGCGTGGAATGCCCCATATATGAAATTATCAATAAGGTACAGCTCAGAGGCACTGCTGACATTTGCGGGCGTTAGAGTGCAGGAGTTGCTCAAATGCGACCAATAAATATTGTTTAAGTTGAAACCGCCAAGGACGCAAAGCTGATCACTACCAAACTTATTGTACAGTGAACAGATGTTCTCAACATGGGATTGATAAAGAGAATCATTGCTGTTCGGTGGAATATAAGACGCGCACACCAGAAGTGCGGACGACGAACCTTGCACACGCACAAATATTTGGTCCAGGAGAGAGTCACTATTTAGGAGTAAGTTGAGCGATGATCGGAGCTTACGGCTGGCAGCAATTAACACTTCTAAACCTCTGGTACAAAGAGTCTTAATAGCATCTCGATCCTTGCGATAGACATCGTATAGATTTGAGTCGAAATATTCGGAATCAAAGAAATTTGAATTTAGCCAGGTCTCAGCAATGACGAATATATCATATTCCAACTGGGAACTTAGCCGACATATAGAGTCCGCCTTAGTTCTCATTCTTGACACATTTTGAAAGTAGATACGAATGGATTGAGCAAATGGATTGGAACTTGCAGCAACAGCTAGGCTGGACTTGGGTGAGCTGCTTGTTTTTGAAAAAACTGGAAAGGACGAACCATGACACTGGCGGGCCATAACTCAGCCGCAAACGATTGGTCCGACTCCCCAAGTTTAAAATTAACGCGTTTAAGAAAGTCAATTGGGGTATCGTTTTGCACTAGTCTGTAGCAAGTTAATAATTTATTGTCAATGCAGCATGTTTCGCAACATAATCAATGATTTTATCAGGCGTCACATCAGGTGTCACAGATGGCTGGAATCATCGAAAGCGAACAGCCACATCGAGCTCCATGCTAGCATTAGATCCAACAACACGTAATTCGAAATAAAGTCGAAATTTCGAGGAGACAGTGAGTCCCGCGTGGGAGCGTTACGCCCAAGAATAGCAGGCTCACCCGAATGTTGCGTGCATTGGCCTTGAGACATAGGCGAGGTCGACTGATGAGAGAGCGACGCCATATCTGGCGGCGCCGGTCGAGCAGATGCCAAAGCAGTGATCGGGCGCAGTGCAACGCTCGGAGAAACAGCAGAAGCACCGGGGTTGGCAACATTCCGAAAAGTAGGACTGGGAGCGCGCTGCATGTCATTATACTTACGTACATACAATCGAAACCGCTTAACTGCAAGTCCCTATTTAAAATTACTGCTGTGGTCTTTTTAAATAGGCAAAGTTCCGGTCTTTCTAGTGTTAAATAGTTCGTACAAAACGGACTGAAAGCCCCGTTACGGGATCGAACAGGTTACGATTGATTGAGGCAGTGTTACTTGGTGACAACCACATTTACTTTTTTAGTTTTCTCGAGTTTGTATAGTTCCCGTCAGTTCTCATAATCTTGCCTGGTTCTGAATTATTTTGGTCGCAAGTGACGGCGATAAAAAAATTGAATTGGGTAGATGGTGAACACCCGCAACTTTGTGCGTGTTTATCAGGCATGTAACATATTTTGATGTAAGTCACACTGAAGCAATTACTTGTGAGGATGGACATTAAATAATGAAATGTTAATTTGGGAATAAATCGCTTGCAGACGCTCTGGCATTTTGAGCGTAAGGGCACGAAATGGGGACCAACGAAAGCTTAATTCAACCGTAATTATACTTAATTCTATTCAACGAAACAAAAGCAAAACTTTTGCCTTCGTTTTGTCTCACGCGTTCGCAAGAGTCGCGGCCAGATAAAGAGTGGCAGAGAGCCACTCAGCGATTCGCTAAGAGAGTCGTCGTGAGCAGCGAACAGACATGTAATCGGGTGTTATTTATGGCTTAGTTGACAAAAATATTCACGAGGCGGCCGATGTCTGATTCGTCGTATTTAGACCGTCGCTAATACACATTTGTTTACAGCATAATAAATTTCGCGGATTGCTTTGTTTATAGTCGCGGCCCCCTCGAGTGCCATGGTTACACTTATGAGCGATTAATTCGCCGTGCTTCTGCTTGCCAGTTGGCTTATCATTGCGCCTCGCCGCAAGTCAAAATTTGTTTGACAACAACACCCACGCAGCGGGCCATTGACAAAAACATCGCGGTCGGTGCAACGCGCCTTGCACTCTCGCCGCGACGAGATATGGGACTGTTGCCGCGCGGAGAGGGGGAGGGGCGTTTCTGCTCGGACAGTTCCTTGCTCTTTGCCATATGCGCTCGCTCTTTTCTTCCAACGGCATAACTGTAAATCGGTCTCAGTTACCCTCGGCACTGTTGTGGGGCTATCGGCACTCTTCGCCGGCCGTTGCTGCATTCGTGAGTTCGCGGTGAGTGCAACAACGCACGTCATCGGCGTCGCCGCTCGCGTTTTCCGAACCCTTCGGGTGCTAATGATTTCGCCCTTCCCTGCGGTATCTCTGTGGCCGTTGCCAGTTGCCCAACTGATAAAAATGCATTCGTGCTGACTCAGCCGTTGTGCGCATGCGACCGTTGGCGAAGAGCGGGAAGTCGGCCAAGTGGGGCGAATTGGCTCCGCACTGCGCGCCGATCCGAATATTTCGATTGGTGAGTGAAGTCGATGTGGGAAAAGTGTTGGTCGGCTGATGGCTGGCGATTGTTGTTCGGTGGTTGCCATCCGCCAGCCATGTCAAGTGGCCGCGCTCTCTATACGCGTGTGCACGTCGAGTGAGCGTCACGAATTTACCGTTGGCCATGCGCTCATTTGCGACGAGCAGATATTTTCGGTGTATTCGCGAAGCGGCGCAAACCGAATCACAGTAGTGCAGTGCACGGCATGCAAAACCGCCAAGTCGACTTTAAAACATTTAGGCCTTGTGGTAACCAGCGCCAAGTGCTCGCACAACAGCGGTGCTTCGTGGGCCCAAAAAACGGCTCACTGTTTTGCAATCGAAGGAAATCGTACACAAGGCATGGGGCAATACGTGTGGTTGCTGAGCTGGTCGAACATAGGCGCAACGAATTTACATATGAATGTTCATATATATATATATACATACTTACTAAACGTTGCAGTTATAAGTACTTACATATGTATGTACAAATAATTTGCGCATACATACATATGTGTGTATGTAGTTGGGACAGGAAACAGAATCGAGCAATTGATCAGGACCGCCAGCAAGTCAATTCAAAGCACACATAAGTATGTACATATGTATAAAACGGAATAGATAGAATAAAAGATGGAATAGAATAAATTTTGTGCGAGTTGTTGGAAACACCTGACAGCATCGATGTAATGTCGTTCCCCATTCTTAGTCCCATTAAAACACAGATGCACATACTATATACACATACATACATATACAAACATACATATGTATGTACGTACGTACATTCCTAAGTGCATAAATAAATACGTTGGTGGGCATGTCGTATCGTAAGTGTTTGAGTTACCTATGGATTTAACATCGCATTTATATTATAGATACTTGATATGCAATAAATATTGTTCATTGTGAATGCAGTCACGAATGCTGAATTAGAGTTCCATAGCAACACCCCAGATTTTTAGTACCGAGCATAATTGTGTACAAAGTGCAGATCAGATCCATGGGGAATGCCTGGAAGTATTTGCGTTATTTCGAGGAATCCACTTTCCAAGCTGCAGTAGCATAAAGTTTTTCAAAATATTGCCCAAAGAAAGGTTCAAGTTGAATAAAGAGTCGAGACCTGAGGTAACAGCATACATACATAGTATGTACATACATATATGAAATTTAGAATGCATTCTACTCAGCTCTCAACTAAGTATCTTTTAAATAATGACGAAATTCGTTCCAAGTAGGGTTGCCAAATGATTTTTCCCATGTAGGAAATACATATGTCAGTTTTATGAAGTTCTCGGCAAACCCAAATTTTTGGTGCGCGATCAGCAGGTTATTATAAAATTTGCTTTATTCACTATTTTGTTTGTTTTATTTTTGACTTAAAAAGTCGTTGATTCTTTCGTGAAGAGCTCAGATTTAAAACAACACGTCGGAATGAAGATTAACAATTGTTGAATGTGGCTGCCGCGACAGACAACTTCTTAGCAGCATTGTATTTTCGTTTTACTCAACTTTCGTTTATTGATATCTGGACCTGCGGTCGTCAGAGAATTGGTAGATGTGGAATGTTTCTGATATTTGCCGTCACAAAAATAAAAGTTGCAAAAGTTCCACTCAGAGTCCACTGTCGCTGGCAGCGATGCTCCCCGCGTGCACAATCATCGGCCCCAATGCTCACTGCCAGCCAAGGGGGGCCCGCATTTGTTATCCAGCTGCGGCAAATTCAGTTTGCTGGCGGTGAGCGAATTGTGTGTTGGCGCTCAGTGCTCGCTCGCGCTCGCGCTCTGTGGCTAGCGGCCTTTCATATGCGCCGTTTGGGGGGGCGCCGAGCGTGTGTATCTGTGCTGCTGTTGCCGTTGTCGTTGCCGCCGCCGCTTGCGAGTGTGTATGTAATTTTCTTCGCAAGTACATTTCAGTACTTGCAGCGGCAAGCGGATACCGTGCTGATTCGAGTGGCAACAACAACAGCGCAGCGGGCCTAAAGCATTCGCAATCGCAGTCGTACGCGTTCGCGTTCGGTGGCGAGACAGTTTTCTCTTTTCACGTTGGGGCCAAATTCAGTACGAATTGTACTTTGAAGCGAATCGGAGGTGCTGAGCGGGTCTAATTGAAAACAATCGTATACAGGCGAATCACATTTTCACATTTTCTGTCTGTACACAATACCAACGCTAACACCGACACCAATTCCAATACCAACACCACTGCGCCAGCAGCACCACAACACCGCAGCCACCAGTGCAATCGGAAAATCTGAATGTTCTGCTATCCGCTCGAGTAGAGTAGCCGATTCGATTTGGGAAGTTTAGAAAATCGGACGGGAGTGTATCCTTTGCGCCGCCGGTAGTACGTCAGATTCCAAGAAGAACCGCCAGAAACAGCAGCGCCAACACCAACAACAGCCGCCAGCCAGCCAGCGAGCAGGCCAGCGCAACCGAAAGAAACAAAGAAAGGAAAAACCGCTTTACCGCTTTTCGCGTTGTTCGCAAGTGTATCGCGAGCGTGCGTGTGTGCAGGAAAACTCTTACGTGGAAACATTGGCGATTGCCAGCGCCGCAGCGTTTTTTACTTTTCGTACCAGCGAACGTACGTGCGAACATACAAGCACACGTGCACATTCGTGTATCGCAAGTGAAAGTGTGGCCAGAACGTGCGCGACGTGTGGTGTGAATTTTTTACGGTAATTGAAATATTTCACTTTTTCATTCCATCGCAATGCCTGGAAGAAGAAGAAGAAAGATAAACTGAAAAACCAAACGCCAAGTTTAGCTTCACTGGCCACAATTGCACACACACACACAGGCGCGCACGCTGGCGTGTGTGTGCTACGCTGCGCCAGCGCGAGTATTTTCCTTATGGAAAACTTGTTTGATTTGCAGGCGTAACAATTGTTGCCTAACCAGTCCGGTCGACCGCCGGACAGCAGCAGTCAGCGGCTTGCCAGCAATCGCGTTTGCAGAAATTCGAATTTCGACTGCAACATATACACACATATCCCAGCGATGCGCGTCCGTCCCGCCATCCCACAACCGCCCGCCAGCGCACCACCCCTTAACTCAGCGCCCGTCGGGCAGTCAGTTCGCCAGCCTGCAAATGGCTCGCGGGAAGACAGAAATGAAATTTCGCTCTTTTCCTGCTTTGAAAGCAGTTGTTGGTAGCTTTTCGGGGGTGACTGCGATTATTTCTCCATTTTCCACTTTCCGCACATAAATGGAGCACTTGTGTGTGCAGCACATAGCGTGCGGTGTACGCGGGCGCACGCTGAAGCGCTTTCACGGCAGCACGCCGAAAGCTCTGGTGCTGGCTCTTCATATTTCAGCGGGCTCTGATTGTTGTTGCTGGGAAAAGTTTTCCGCCGTTTTCTGCGCCGACCCCGCCGGCCCGCCACTCACCCCCAGGTGCTGGGGGTTGCTGTGGCGACGGCCACACGGCGGCGGTTCAACACTCCTTCCTTTGCACTTCGCATTCGTCGGCATAGCGTCGGCTGGTACACGCAGCACAGCAGAACTCCACTCCTCCGAAATCCAAATATCTAGTAGAAAAGTATTGTTCGGAAAACACTTTGCTCATTTCAAAATTTGCCAAGAAATTTGTGGAAGAAAAATTGGAAGTTTGAAAAAATAAAATAAAAATTAACGCAATAGGCTCTGAAAAAATCGTTCTCCAATTTTCGGTGCGGAAATTCCACGTAACGCTTTGTAAATGTTTCCAGTTGTGTTCTGACAATTTGCAGTAGCGAGTGACTCGAGCGAAACTCTAAAAAGTGGCGCGTGTGCTGGCCGAAAATAAAAGCTAATCGAAGCAACACGAGTGAGTGTCAAGTTATCGGGAAAATCGCCAAATCGCAAAATTGCAATTACAGCAAAAGGACCAAAAAGGCGCCGTGCACCAGTGATAAAATTTTGCTCGTTGCATTCGCTGCCAGAATACATACAGATTTTCTGCTGTTGAAGTGAAGTTTTCGCTAAAGTTGCAAATGGAGTTTTGTTCATCCCCCGCGTCAGCTATCGTATTCGCTTCACTCGTCCCACTGTCACCATCAAAACAGCCGCCGCATAGGGGTTGATTCCGCCAGTTTCAAGTTCCTGAAACTTCAGTTTTCAGCTATTGCACTCTTCGGAAAAATGCTATCAACAATTTTGGGCTGTGAAAAAATTCGTGCTTTTTCATTCCGCCATGAGGGGTGGGTTTTCGTTGTCAATCAGTCGTCTCCGCTAATTCGGATTTTCGGTTTGTTTTCTTAACAAATACGGAGAGCTAGCTGTGCGTCTGTGTCGGTCTCCAACTGCGTGCTGCTTGCTGCCTGGCCCCACTGTGCACTGCAACCGATTTGTTGATTTCGGTTCGACATTTGGTATCGATCAGACCACTGCATAGGAATTATTCTTGAACGGTGCGTCGGATCTGCAGTTGTATACTAACTTCGAGCATTGCGACAAGTAACTTTTCTGGTCCGTTTCTGTTTGGGGTTGGCTTGAGTTGGTGCTGAGCTCACGACTTTCTGGCTAGTGGTACATAGATCTCGCCTATATTGAAAGCTTCAAATAGTGTGCATTGCGAAATTGGGTTATCTAACTCCGAATTAATGTAATTTTATAAACATATACATTGATTTACGTTGATTTACGTGATTTACTGAGCGTTGACTTACATATAGAATTTCCTACTTTTTTGCACACTTTCAGAAGGTGTACCCATGCTTGTGCGGTGCATTAATACCGGATGATTTTCAATAACACGATCGAATATGTATGTTTGAGCATAAAAGTCGATATGCAAAAAATTGTTAAAAATAAAAAAAATTATATTAGAAAAAGGTAAAACAAACAATTACAAAAAAGTATTTGTTTGAATTTACGATTTTTCTATTATAATTTATATTACCTTTGTGAATGGCTTTATATTCTACACGAATCGGCCAAATAATTCTCTGTTCAGAGTAACTTAAACCAATAAAAAAAACAGAAAATCAAGTCAAACTGAAGCGCAGGGCTGAAAGGGTTAACGAGTTGGTATTAGTTTTGAATTTGATTGCAAAATCAGCATATTTTCATTTATTATAATGAAGGATTGATGTTCCTTTACGTATTTGTGGCAGTTGATAGTTGGAAGCTTCTACTGAATTCTAATAATTTTTACGAAAAACTCTACCCAGTTTGTAGACTTCAATAGCAGCAAAAATTAAAAAACATACCGCATTTCCCACTTCTTTTTAACAAGCTTCGTAAGCTAAAACATTTTAAAGGAAAATTAAAATTTTGCACATCTTTCTATATTAATTCTAAACATCTCGACTAACTAAATCCAGTTTAAAAAGTAACCTCACATTTGGGTGAATTCGTCAGCTGTTTGCATAAAAACATATCTATATGTTTCATTAGAATATTAAAATGTTCATTAAAAAAACAAAAACTTTGTCGTTGTATAGTAAATTTTGAAAGTATTTGAGGTAAATATGTATATAAAATATATAAAATGGTTACATAACTTAAGATGTTTATTGACAAATGTTTGGTGTATAGATCCAAACGAAGTATTGTTCATCAGTCTACAATAGAGTTTGTTAGGACTAAATACTTGCGGTAGCCTTGAAAGGAACAACTTTCGTCTGACTGCAAACAATTTTATACACTTGAATATTTAGTGAAAAGTATATAGTGCAATATGGTCCCGGAAGGGTTAGGTTAAACTACTCCTTCTCACTGAATGCGCATTAAGCGCATTCTGTTCACTTTTGTTGCGAATTGTTGGCTAACACTTGATTTTTATGCGGTTGTACTTAATTTCATTTTCATTATACCGGCGATTGCTTTTAATGATTTCATTCGATGCCGTTTGTGCAGTTTTGCGCAATGGCAACACCTTCCGCCAAAAATAAATCGCTAACAACTTTCTCTTTTTCCATTGCATGTCCGACAACAGCTGATTTGGGTGCAGACAGAACGGGCTGAAGGCGAATCGAAGCGAAGTGCAAATCGCATCAAACCACTTTGGAAAAACAACGAAGTAACTCAATTCACAAGTGTCGTTCGAGGCGCAAACGGGTCCGAATAGTGGGAAGCAATTGTGCGAGTGCAATTTTATCAGTCTATAGTGCGGTTCCAGTTGTGCAAACGTCGGTTGAACAACGCGCACACACACAGACATTCAAACACACACACTTACAAGCAACACTACTCCGAGTTGCACGGTGCGCGTCGCGTCTTCGCAGCGTGTCGGTCCACTCGATTCCAAAGGCTAAAGCATAATTTTAGGTGCGCCGCCGGTCGCAGCACATTTTCGTTCGCCCCACAGGTCCCATAAAATCGCCAAAATAATTCACCAACAAACAATCACCGACATTAACTTCGCAACGGCGACCACTATGCCATATAACGGCGCAAGCAATGGCGGTGGCGGCGGCGGAGGCGGCGGCGTCATAAGCGACGGGCCGCAGAACAAGAAGATCCGCACTGGCGTCCAGCAGCCAGGCGAGGGAGATGCTCACATACACGTCAGGGTAAGTGCTCCAAATGTCTAATTGTGGAAAGCGGCAATGTGGCTCGGCGAAAATATCTCGCCACTGTTGTACATTGCCGCACGGTGCGGCGCAGCGACGCGGCGTCGCATCTGCGTATCTGGCGTTGCAAGCGTCCACCACTCGCATCACCCCATCAACGCCACAGCGGGGGCATGCCTGTATCAAAGGCAACGGCATCACGGGAAATTCTGGTACCCCCACTGCTGCGCCTGTTGCGAGCGCAGAGTCAAGGGTTGGAAAAATCGATTTTCATCAAAATTCACAAGTTGCGCGTATTTTGCTTTCTTGACAGCAGCAAGGCGTCTGCGTCGGATGAGCTGACGCGTTACCAGTGGTCGAAGGTCTTTAATTATTCCTTGTTGTGCAGAAAGTAGGAATATCTGGTCCTCTGAGTACATTCGGGATGCCACTAAAAGTCGCAATTTGACAACATTCGACAGCAAAAAAGAAATTATTGCTGGCTAGTCTGCTGACTCTCCGGCGGCTGGCTCCGCTCTCTCGGCTAAACAATTAGATGAACGTTGAAAGCCGAGGAAACGGATGTGCGCTCTCTTCACGCGTTCACTGCGCTGACAGCGACCATTTCGTTGTATGCTTTAAATGTTTGCACCAATGTGCACACGCGTGAATGTTTGTGCCCACTTGTCGCCTTTTAGGCGCATTAACGTCTACAGCTGCCTTTGGTTTGGAGAAAACGAGCAAATGCTCCAACTCGGCGCGTCTTTTGCCAAAGGACGTGCTCTTCTCGCATTAATGTCTTAAAAATGCTCTTAATTCAGAGGCCCCTTCATTCAAGATACTGCACACTGTTGCATACGTTGAGGCGGAGGCACCCTCAGTGGCGATTTGACAGCACAGCAAAGCGGAGAAGCAAGAACGGAAAGCACGGAGGGAAATTGCGGCGTGCAACAATCCAGCGGCCAAGCATCATTCAATTTCACTCGCGTCTTGCTGAAGAGCAATCGTTTAGGCGCATTGCATGCCTTTAGGCGGCCGAGCGGCAAGCACGTGGGGGCAGCTGCACCGCCAATGCACGCGCTGGTGGTTGTTTCGCGTGTTAGCTAGTTATGCGAGCACACGACGCGGCGACGGCATTCCGACGGCAGCGGCGCCGGAGTGCTGGGGCGCAGGTGCTGCGCTCGTTGCACATGGTGCTGCACAGCACTGCTCGTCATTTTGCATGCGCGGCTGGGGTTGTGGTAGCAAGGCTGCAGTTGGAGGCCGCGGTCAGTGGATGCACGTTTAATTGAAAGCTGTTTGGGTTCGCTGGACAAATTCCGCGTAGACCATTAGAGAGCAATTCGATTTACTCTGCTTTTCACGGTGGTTAGTGCGTTGAACTGCAAGGCTGAGGGCCGGCATTCGATCAGAGACTCAGTAAATACCAAATATTAAAAAACACTGTTTCTTTCGGCGGCAACCCTTAGCAGCATGAAACTACAAACCTCTGAGCGTGGATGAAAGTTATACGCTGGTTTCTGCTAAGCTACCAAATGCGTTCACTTGGGTGTAGGTTTTCCGGAGAACGACAATGCGGGGAATTTGGCGTCGCATATTCCAACAGTTTGAGGTGTTTGTGAATATTTCCAATTTCGACCGCTCGAGCAAAAGCGAAAATTTCATATTCCCTTTGTTTCGCTGTTCGAAATCATGTAAGGGGTTTTTACTTTCAACTACACTTATACTGATACTGCATCTGACCACGTTGCATCCGCCGAGGCTTGAATAATTTGCCCTTATGTCGACATGTCGCGGTTGGGGAGTCCTCCATCCGGCATTAACAAATCGGCCTCCATTTTGTCGTACACTGCTGCAACATTTGACAATTGATGGCCATCACTGCTGGTCGTACACTGCTGCAACATTTGACAATTGATGGCCATCGCCAGCGTCTGGCATTTCAAGTGCTGGGGCGGTGAAATTTGGTTTTCCATATCTGACTTGACTGTGGAGTGCACTGTGGTAGCTGCAGCCGGCACACATTGGGCTCGATGATGCATCTCACTAGGCAAAAGTCAAACATTGTCGTGCTTAAAAAAATTGTACCACTAACAAATAAGAGATATTTGTGCAGTCGTGGAAGAGCACAAAATACCGAGCTTTCGCACGAACTATTTTCTTTAACTTTCACACATAGTTTGCTTAAAATAATCCTTTCACGTGTTATAATTTGGTTTTAATTTTTAGCCATTTTAAAGAGTATATTTGCTGTGGCAAATACTTCTAGGAAAACAATTTTTAGTATGTACAGTGATTCATCTTAAATCGAACTGTATTTGATTTACAATAAAATTGTGCCAACAAATCGAATAAAAAAAAACTTTCGAATTTGGCTAAATAAAGTTGATTTGAAAAAATATGCGGTTATATAAGCGGTTATAAGTAGTTCGGATTGGTCTCGCAAAAAAATAATTGAAACCATTTGTGGGGGCTAAGATTGTTTACATATGCAGCTCAAGTGGGTTTGCGCATTTTAAGTAGGCGTGGTGCTGCAAAAAGTCCCTTAAGAGCCGCAAAATTAAAAAAAAGCCTTTGAGTTTGCGAATAATTTGAATCTCGATCAACTTGTCATCAGTTTTGCCCAGCTAGATTCATCATTGCAACCAGTGTGTGGCATAAAAAATGCACGTGGCCATAGCGCTGCGCCGACAGCAGCGTACGGCGAGCGCGGTGGGCGCTTTCCGTGCTTTCCCCACAAAGAATCAACGAGCCAACCGAAGGGTAATCCACTACAGCAACCCTTTTGCCTGCTTTGCGCAGCTCTACGTCCGTGCTGCCGCTTTGTTGCAAGTTGTTGCAGTTGCACGTCGACAGCGAAGCGTCGTGGCTACTGCACTGCACTGAAATTGCGTACGAACGCAGCACACATACTACAGTAGTATGTCTGTGTTTGCACACAGGCTGTTTGCCAACTTCTTACTGCCCCTTGACATTAATAATTCCATTAACGACGCCATATTGCCATTATATTTGTATCACCGGCGGCGTTGGCGGCGGTGCTTGCACGCGGCTGCATGATCCAAAGCGCTACCCCAAAAGTGGCTAATGCAACTTTACATTTTGAAAATGTTGGCGCTGAAGTGGTAAGCTCTCACTGGACCGCTTTAGCAATTTCGAGTTTCGAGTTGATTGCCCTTTGCACGCCTCTAATTAAATTTTGCTTGCACATACAAAATTTTACACGCGTGCAAATGGCGCTCGGCAGCCCTTTGAATCAAATATCATGAAAAGATCTGGCCTTGTTGGTTTGTTGCAATAACGTTATATGTGTAATGTTGATTCTCATCTTAATACGACGTTCGAAAAGCAATCGATTTGCCTTATTACATCCTGAGCTGATGATGAGTATGGTTAGTGATAAGTACTGTTGAAAACCCTCGAAAGTGTTTGTGCTTCGAAATGCCAGTTTTCTGAAGAATTCTTCCCTATGCAATGCTTTGACATGTGAGCAACATGGAAAACTCTTCAAACACTTACTTCAGTACCTACTAAGTGAATTCTTCAATTCTTCTGCTATGCATACATAGAGGATACTGTAGCTTCGTTACATCAGCAGAACGAAGATAAATAAGAGCGGAATATGTAAATATAGAATGAGAAATTATTAGCTCAATCAAAAAATAAATTTCAAAGTTTTCACATTTATTTTAAGAATTCAATACAAACAGCGCTGCCAAATATTACTAGATTAAGGGCCGGTTTTTCAATAGTCAGATAAACTCTCTGATAGCAATCCATTGAATAAATTTATTCCAGTGTTTATCTGACTGAATACAAATTTCGAGTTTTTCATTCAACCAAAAACAGTCAGATAACTACACCACAAGGTTTGAAATGAGGCGGCAACATTGATTGTCATCCATATTGTGAGTATGAAAAAGATTTACAGGTTTTCCTTATGCGTGACGAGCACAACCCAAGAGCAGAAACTCTGACAACAACTCTGTTGTTTTGAATTTTTGAAAAATACTGAGTTCAAAAATATCATGCTCTCATGCGTTGATTCTGGCCAACGTGCCACTATATCCTTAAATTTTATTTTTGCGGTACCCATAAGATAGAATATAATATGAAGATATATGTATGTTTTTACATCAACTCAACTCAGTTTTTATACCCTGTTCATTTGTTCGTCTGGCATATTATTACGAAGGTGTAGGGAGCGTCCAGGAAAGCGGGCACGAAGGCAAAAGTCTGCTATTTGTGCCTAGGCCCAGCAGGTAACTCGTTCCGTCGGGCCTGGGCGAGGTGTTTGCACGTCGCCTGGCATATGTTTGGTACTCTCGGCAACTATCGAAGGATTTGAGATTTTTAAATGCGTTTATATGCATTTATATGCGTGAAGATATTCAAAATAGATTACCAGTTTGTATGGAGAAAGGTGATTGGGGTTCACAGAATGTTAATAGTCTAATATATTAATCCGTTTGCCTTCAGTAAAATTTCAATATTTTAAGATTTTAACGCTGCAAGAGCGAAATTAGGAAGAAGAGGCAGAACAAAACCATGGCAGGGTATTTATTGCAATTTTACTTTTCGCAAGTCGTTTATGTCAAAATCGAACTTTACCAGACCTGATGAAATGATTCGTACATGAGTACAGTCCAATGCAGCAATTACACGCGGAAATCTTGCAATGTCATAAGGCCTTCTTGTACTTTTAGAATTTCGGGAGTTGTCGGTAATCGAACAAATCGTGGTCTTAGGGTTGCGATAGCTTCCGTTCAAATCAAAAAGGCATAACGAAAAAATTGTCGGTGGACTTTTTCAAATATACCATTATGATCGTAAAGGCCTCAGCTTCACGAATATTAAACGCCTTTTAAATTTTAGACTTTTACTATAAAAGTTAAAATTAACTGTTATTTTGTGCCTTTTATTATTTCAGGCAAAAATAACTGTTACTTTTGACTTTTATTTTACGCCGGCCGATTTGCTCCTACGACCACTGAACTGAAATATTGAAATTTTATTGCGTACAAATCGGACAAAAATTCATGTATATACAAAAATTCATATAGGTAGATTCAGTCGAGAAAATCCCAGGATTCAAGAATATACATCCCGTGATTCGCATTCCTAGTACATACTCGTATGGTCATCGTGACTGGTTTTGGATTTTGTTCTCTCTAAAAAGTCTAACAGCTCAAGTCCATCATGACACGTCTTCTACTAAGTTGCCATCATTGTTGGATTCAAGGGTTGCCTAGTGCCCACCGAATTAAAGATCTGTACTAAACTTGAGTCTCACGATGTTTATGTCATTAGTAGGTATCGGATTTATATGCACACCAAATATGCACGAAATATGCAAAATATATGCAATATATCTGTGGTCAAAAGCAATAACCGCTTAAGTCGACTTAAGAAGAAATTGATTTATGGATGCCCCCATGTTCCCTTGACTGTGCTCTACGTTTGTGTAAAATCGGGGAGTTTGTAACTTTAAAATAAAAAAAGTTATTAATAAAAACCTATTCGCATTCCCATAATGAACACACTACGCGGTAAAACTTTAAAACGAGATTGCTCGAAACAGCAATTTTCGACTTAGGCGGTTATTGCTTTTGACCACAGATATATGCAAAATATATGCACTCCAACCAGGTCGCACCGCTGAAGCTACAAACATGAAATTTGCAGTGTAGGTACATCTTAAAAAATGAACCTTCGTTCAAAAAGGATTTTTTGAAATTCGGGGTCTAAAAGGGCAAACCATGGGTTAAGGTGTTGTATGAAGAAACGCATTTTAATGAGCCTTATGATTTCAAATTTGGTGAAAACACTTTAAATAAAAAATAATTCGACACGTATTTTTCAATTTTTCGGAAATCAAAACTTAACGGGGTCAACCAAGGGTTAAGGTTCGTATACGGAAAGACTACGAAAAAACATTAACCGATAGGCCTATTGACTTAAAAATTGCAGAAAACCTTCAAAATCAAAAATAATTAAACATAGGGGTAAGTGGGGTAAAGTGGGAAGTGGGGTAAAGTGGGAAATGGCACTTCCCGGGCAAACGATTAAAGTACAGATGTCATGCGCCACTGACATCTGTTAGTTACGACCGTAAGCGTATCTTCATGGTATACCAACGCGAGCAGAAATGTTTTCGTGCCCTCTGACAATTGTCAAAGTTTTCAAGTGATTTCGAAATTTCTTTCTCCTAAGTTGGCACATTGATTTTTTTACTGTCTTTCGAGATCAACCGATTGTAAGTACCCTCAAAGTATTCTTTATAGTCTTAATTTTAATAATGCAAAAGAATTTCGTGTCGTTTATACATTGTCAAGAAATGACACTCATATTTTTGCAAAATGTGGTGTCGGGGTAAAGTGGGAAACTTTCTTTGGGGTAAAGTAGGAAATGTCAAAAATAGCTAATGAGGCGTTATTTTGCATCCAAATGTTGTTAATTCATCGTTAATGATTAAAAAAAGTGTTGTGAACTTATTTATGCTCCTCTAACCTCAAAATCCCCACTTTGTCTCGGTTTCATCAGTTATCGGAACATAAAATATCGTACGCACGGCGTGAAAACGAGATTGTCTAACAATTGGATTTTTCCAGAACTGGTGTGTTTGAGTTCAATCCACACACATTTACCGAAGAGGGTTTCATTGCTGCTCGTGTTATTGCCGAGGCCGAAGAAAGAGCTCAAACAAGAGCTGAGCCTGAAGCCGAAATGTCGGCAGAAAAACCTAACCAAGGCCTTGACCATGTCCTCTCGTTTTGGATGAAGAGATTCCAATTGACTCGTTCGGAGAAGTCGCCACAACATCAGGATCAAGATCGTCAATCACGTATACCAATTTAAACGCAGCTGGTCCATTGAAAATTGGCCAAGCATATCAGAAGTCAAATAGAGGTCGAAAGGCCATGAAAAGCACCGTTTTGACAACACCAGAAAGGCTAAGCGAGTTGCAAAAAGCAGCTGAAAAACGTTTGGCAAACAAACGCAAGAAGGAAGGAAATGCAGATGAACCACAAAAAAAAAGAGGAAGAGGACAAAAAAAACACCGATAAAGAAAACAACAGCAGCAAAGAAAAAACCACAAACAAAGAAAGGATCAAAAAGAAACAAGAAAGTTCTAGCTCTGATGAAGATCGTGATTTTTGCACTATTTGTCTGCAACTCATGCCTGAAATCATGACCAGGAACAATACGATCACATGTAACAAAAAGGATTGTCAACGATCATTTCATCTGAAATGCGTCAACCCAACTACTAGCTTCTACCATTGCCGAGAGTGTGACTCGGACTTAGATGCTTCTTCTGAGAACGACGAATAAGTCACAATTTGACCAATTTTTTTTTATTTTTTCATTATTTTTTTTTATTGCGAAAATTTTGTATTTTTCATATTGATTCTTCAGATGTATTCTTCGAACCTTCCACAAATTAAAATAAAGATTTGATAAATTTTCTACAAGATTTGTGTTCAGTTTATAAAATTTTGTAATGTTTCCCACTTTACCCCACAACTTTTAAATTTGGTCATTTTGAACATGATCAGTCGAAGCTCGGTAACTCTTAGAAAAATCATTATTTCCGGTTCGTTGCTGCGACAAAAATATTGCTTATTTGATTCTCTTTACTATAGAAAGTTTAAACATAAAAAAAGAATTAGTTCTGTTCACTTAACGGAGCTCCAAACAAAAGTTTCCCACTTTACCCCAATTACCCCTATATTTTTTACTTTTGTGAAAATTTAAATTCGAGGTAAAAGAAGGATTAAAAGTTTATGTGGAGAAATACAATTTTTTAACCCGTTTGTCTTCAAACTTGGTAAAAGTACTTCAAATGCGAAATAATCAAACACGTGTTTCTCAGTTTTTTGAATATCGAAATCAAACAGGGTAAAGTAAGGGTTAAAAGAGTGTATGAAGAAACTGTGAAAAAGCATGAACTAATGGGCCTATTGACTTCAAACGTGGTGAAAACACTCTTAGTGAGAAACAATTCAGCAGGTGACTTTTCCTTTTTTTGAAAATCGAAAGTTAACAAGGTAAATCAAGGGTTAAAACTTTGTATGGATAAGCATGATTTAATGAGGGTTTTGTCTTCAAACTGATAAATAAAACGAAAGGTTTTTTATTTTTTCGAAAATCGATATCTGACGGTGTCAACGATGGGCTAAGAGTTTGTATAGGGAAACATGAAACAAACAAATTTTGTATTTAGTTACGTATGTATGTATATCTTCGAAATTTCATGAAATTAGGGGAACAAGGTTGAGAACTTATGAGAACTAACGATGAGATTAGTAAAACTTAACCATTCATAATCTCCCGATAATGTAAAAAACGGCCGGCGACAAGCCAAGTAATCCGTATTAGCACTGCCGGCGCCAAGCGACTAAATAATTATTTAGTAATTATAATTACAAGACGTGCGGACGGCAAAGTTTTAAGAGAAACTTGATTTATTGAGCCCATTGTCTTAAAATTTCGGTCCTGCTAGTTGTGGAATGAAAATTTTTTTAATAAAAGTATGAAATTCGTCTGTGCAGAGCCAGGGATAACTAGTAGCATTTCTTATATTCCAGGAATTTAGTGAAATTTGGGAAGTTCGAAACAGTTTAAAAAATCATTGTGCTTTAAATAGAATTCAAAACAAAACCTTAACTCAAATAATAACAAAACTTAAAATGAAATGTAAAAAATTAACTTCTTATTACAGTAAAAAACTAAAATTTCCACCAAATTTTCTACGGTCAGCATATGCCGTACACCAGCCCGTGGAGTACGAAAACGTTCATTATTCTTGTATGCTGGGCATTGCTGACCCCAAAAAATAGCTGAGTAAGCCAAACTACAACACCCTCAATAATGATCGTAAGAACATCATTTTTGGAATAACAAAAGTCTGGGCTTGTCCAATTTAACTCCCATCCCAACCCCTTACACACAGGAGCACATCAACATCTAACAAGAGTGATGTTGATGTTTGCCTAGAAAAAAATAAGTTTATATACATACTTACGCCAAATACGGCAAAAAATGGAAAAAACATGCAAAATTATGCCAAAACATTCAACAAATATGCAAAAAATATGCAAAATATGCAAAATATGCAAAAATATGCAAATGTGCAGTGCATATGTTAGCTCATTCTTAATATTTTTCAATAAAAATAGTTTCTGTCTTGGTCCCGCTCAAATCCGATGCTCCAAAAAAATATGCACTTGCATATAATTCCGATTTATTAGATAGGCAGCCGCCGTGGCTCAGTTGGTTAGTGCGTTGGACCGCGAGTCGAAGGCAGCAAACCGCAGGTTCAAATACTGCCCGTAATAACACCTAAAAAAAATAACGGGAAAATTCGTTTTCTCTTTCGGTGGCTGTCCTCTCAGCTGGAAATGGCAAACCTCTGAGAGTAAATATTGCCTATGATAAAGCTCCCAACCTGCCGTTCGGAACCGGCATAAAAACTGTAGGTCCCTTCTACCCGCGTACAAATTCACACGCACAACACGGGTGGTTGCGGGAAGCTAGGCCTTAGTCTACCGTAAGCGGGCTGTCGTGCCAGTGAATTATTTATTATTAGTCATTAGATATTGTCCACAAGATCTTGTAATGTCAATATTTTCATTAAAAATTTACTCATATTCTATTGGGTCCATAACAGTCGCTTAGGACCAGTTTCGCTGTGGTCTATTTTGTGTTGCCAGCCTTGCACATGTAGTCCGGTAAGGATTTCTTGATTGACATGTGCTGGTTTAGTCTACTTTGCTTGGCAAAGACCCCTGCAACAAGCGGGATACCAGTTCTGCCTGCTTGCGATTTTCTTCCTTATTTACCTTTTCGTTGCGTTATTAATCCTGGATATTTTATACGTTTCCAGATATTTAAGGTTATCTTTAAAGATATGTATTAACAATATGGATTGGATTTGGACATGGCAATATGGATTTTTTGTTTTTAGCAACAGCTCGGTTTTTTTTGCCGAACGCTTTTTTGAGTCGGCGATGGTTCTGCAATTTTTTGATCGCAGCACTTTCGATGACTGTTTTCACTCCCATCGAAAACGAGCGTCGAAACGAAATGTATGCAACTCTGGCTTATTTTATGAGTCAAATTTCCTCGGCTCAATTATGGCGGAATGAACCAGATACAAGCGGAATCATAAATACAATGTGGAATACATAGCAGCGGACATTGTTGGCAGTTCTGACAAGGATATTTCTGTGGGGTTTGCCTTGCTGCGATTAATTTCTCCGACTGCTTTCCAATACTGTCGCAATCCAATGCAATCGGGCACACAAGCTTTCGCTTTATTGAACTAATTGCAGGGAAATTTATGCCTCTGCTGCGGGTGCTGCGTGCTTGTACATCGGCTGTTGTTGTTGCTGTTGTTGCGATGGGCATAACAGTGTGCAGGTGCGGCTGAGCGACGAACGCGCCTGCCATGGCGAGGAGCCACCGCCGCTCGCGGCGCACGTATGGCCGAATGGATCGATACCGAAAGTTTATTACCTTATGGCGTGCACACATGTGCACGTCCGTATGTGTGCGTCACTATGCGCCCCCGCCTCACAGCGCGCAGTGGAAGCAAAATAACCGAACGCTTTAACGCGTTATCAATGGAGCGGCAGCAGAAAATGGCGTGTGTTTCGTTCGCTGCTGGCTCACCAGGAACTCTGATTGCCGTATTGGTGTGGCGAACACAGTTGCGGTCTTGGGTGGTTCACTCGTTGTTTATATCTAATTTGTTATTTTTATGTGTCAGCGGCATATTGCTCGATAGAAAATCTGGTTGCACACGGCTATACCTACAGCGCGTCGGCGGACGGAGGACAGTGAATTAACGTCAACAAAAGGTTGCCGTCCCATATAAGTTTTCATCGAGCATCCAAATAAATCGAATTAAGCACAGTTATGGATTATTTTGAGCCTTTACCTCTTATCTGACTATCTTCACACCATTTACATTGGTAAGTGCGTCTGCGCGCGTATTTTACTACATTAGTAAAATTTTACGATTAAAAACTTGTTTGGTACTTCTCGAAACTGAAAAGCATATAATGTGCGTATCATAATTATAAGACACTCAGAAAATTTCACTTTGCAGCTTCGCCAAATCTAAACAGTAATTTTTTTTAGAAAAGCAAAAACGCAGAATAATTTTGTGAAGTATCAGTTTTAATTTTAGGCATAACTTAATATTCCTAGAAATTCCTGTCAAATATACCGTAAGCTTTTATGGAAATGAGTAATATTTTGGGTAGCTGCAATCGTATCAAAATTATAACACGGTATATTTGACAGAAATTTCTGATGAATGATTAAAGCAATTCTGCTCTTTTTGATGCAATGTAGTACACAGTCTATAAAAATTAAAAGATTTAAAATAAATGATTCTCTCAGCCATTCATAGTTATATAAAGATATTCAAATCAATCTAAATTGAAACAAATAACATAAACTTTGATACCATCTTTTAACGATTTCAAATTTTCCATGCCTTGTCTGAAAATTCATATCCTTAACATAAATTAATTAATTCAAATTTATCTTGAACAGTTTGACGCAAGTTAACTACTTACATGAGCGTATTGTTACTGTAATTGTTTATTGTAAATTGCTTAACCCCTCTGTTACCCTAGGAAAAACTCGCACATTTGACCCTTGGGTCATAAAATGACCCCGATTTATTTCTTTGTATTTTGTTCGAAAAAGTTAAGAGAATGTGATTTTAACAATTAGTTATTACTTTTATTATTGAAAAGCGACTATTTGGCCTTACTGGAGTCAAATATGTTCAACATGGAGACCATGCCCAGGTTTTTGATATTCTTCTCGGGCACTTTATTTCTTGCGATTTCTTCAGAAGTTAAAACTATATCGTAACTAATTTTTGGACAATTATATTATACATAACAGATAATAATCATTAATCGTTAATTGCCCAACAATAAATGATTTCGCAAGAAAGCCTGTTCCCGTGGCCCACAAAAAATTACTCAGTTTAGAGGTTTTATTAATAAAAGTATGCTAAAATATTAAACTCATACTAGATATTGACACCAATGAACCAATACAAATTATAATATATATTTATTAACATTATTCGATTTCCCGAAGAAGAAAATGAATATATTCGGCTGACCCGAATTGCACCCCATCGTTTCCTTTCACTGAGTATCTTCTTCTTTAGTGAAGGTACTGCTGAGGATAACTCACACGATTCTATTATTGGCTTCCTTTCTTTTCGCGAAATTGAAGCCCAGGAAGTAACTTTTCCAATTCTTTATGGAATAAACGGCGTTACGTTATCATTCCAGGGATGAATTTCACATCACAAATGCAATGATGCCGCTAGGAATAATAGAGCGAACTGCAGCTACGAGTAAATTTGTTGCTTGTCGCTGACACGAATATGTTCCAGAAATTTAATCTAGCTTGTTCACACTCCTTTTGGAATTTCTTAGAAATTTATTACTTGCTAGAAAGTAAGTACTATATGTACTATTTATATTGAAAGCTTCAATCAAGATTTCATACCAGCAAACATCAAGTTTTCGTACTTTTGGGTCTCGATCCCTTGAAACTTAAAAGCTCTTGTACTGCTCATTAAGATGTGTGGGCGAAGCTACGCCCTTTATTAAATGCCCTTTTCCTCTTCCCCCCTTTTCCCCTGTCGAAAAATATGACCCAATAGTAAGTTCGATCTTTTTGCTGGCTTGGGTGTCCCGCTAAGTACTTGCAAGCTGGTGCTAGAGGCGGCCGTGACTAAAGCCGCCAACATCGCTTGGGCGGCCTCTGAGACAGGCAAGACAGCGCAACAAATCTGGCCAAAGCTGGACTGGACGCGCACCAGAAGTCTGCTAAACCTCAAAAGGGGCGCGCTCAGGGCTGTTGTCGGGGTAATCACTGGGCACTGCATCCTCAGTAGCCACGCAAGAAGACTAGGGCTGGGTCATCTAGCCAACGATTTCTGCCGTAGCTGCAGAGACATAGAAGAGGAAGAAACCATCCTACACTTCCTTTGCACTTGCCCTGCTCTTTGCAGGACTCGCAAAAAACACTTAGGTTTTTACCACACCGACAACATCGCCGATGTATCAAACGTCGACACCAAAAGCCTTATACGCTTCATTAATTGTTCAGGTTGGTTTGAGACCTACTAACATGAAGGGGATAACGATCCAGTGGCATCACAATGGGCCTTTTTTTTTTGCCTACGTGCGCTCTCGTGAGGGCCGCCACATCTACCTACCTACCTAAGTTCGATCTTAATGTCATTGATGTGCGACTTATGGTTTCGAAGTTATGTTCAAAATTTGGATCGCTAAAAGAGTGCCACGCCCATTATTAAACGCCCATGAAATATTTTCAGTGGAACAATATGTCTACATGGGGACACTGCACGAAATTGCAATGTTGTATGACTCATAATTTCGATTTTACTCCATAGTAGAAAGGGTGGTATAGCTAGTGCCACGCCCTCTTACCAACACAAAACAAAACAAAAATCCCAGAAACATTTATCCACGTCACTTTGAAACCAAATCTAATAAAATTCACATCGCATCGCCCAATTTCTTGCGTTCAGTACTATGGGTCATAAAATGACCCTAAGGTCAAATTTGTATAGTTGCTCATTTGCAGGTAAACCAGTGTTGCAAATAAAATGAAATTTAGCGTATATTCAAATGGCATAAAATTAGTCACTGAATCCAAAGGAAAACAATTCTTTACCAGAAATAAGAAAGTTACGGCTCTTTAAAATCAAATTTTACTCGAAAATGACCCTAAGGTAACAGAAGTGTTAATGCCGGGAACGACGCGTTCAAGCCGAACCTATGACCGCAGTTAAACTGCACCAAATGCACAAATTATGCGCTGCATTAAGAGTTCTATGCAAGTGCGGGTAGTTGCGAACAGCAAAGTGGTAGTTCCTTTATTCATTTCCGCAGAACTTTGCGACGTGATGGCGTAACTAAAAGTTCTTAAAGCCGCATTGGGCAGAGGTGGGTGGGGGAGATGGTGGTCGGTGACTCAAGGTTATAATAAACGGCCAAGTCGACACTTTAACAGTAAATTCCCCTTTGTTCGCGGCTCCAATCACAATGCCCATTGTGCTCTGCCAAACTATTGGCCTAATTCGCGAGAAATTGGAAAACGCTCTGAAAGCGGCCGCGGCGCCGCTGCAAAAGCGCATGAATAGCTGTATGGAAGCCAGCGCTCTCTGGTATAAATTGAAAATGTTGAAAGCGCTAATGAAACGAGAAAAAGAAAATTTGAACAGCTATGCATAATAACTTGTGTGTGTGTGTGTTCGACCAGCCATTATTCGGGCTTTTGTCAATTATTTTGCGTTCTAATTTGTCGTACTCTTCTACGATTGTTTCTTCTCGTCTTGCCCTTCCCAACCATATTCATGAATAGAAATTGTTTCCTGAAAAAAATTAAATACATATGTACTTCGAAAAACTAACAAACTGAGAGTGACACTTTTGTTGTTTTAATAATTTATTAAAATCAAAGGTGTGTGATTTACATATATTCCTCGTTGTTTTTTAACAAGTACAAGATTTGTTTGTATACCATTGCATATATAGCGAGTTATAGTGGGTTAGACGTGTAGACGTTTCATTCGGTTCAGAAATGTTAATGAATGATGAAAACGTGAGGCCACCTTGCAATGGCACGCACAAGTAGAATTTCGACCACGGTACGTCACTAAAATGAATTAATACACATGAAATTACAATTAAAAACAGAAACAAAAAAAAACAAATACTTAATTTGATATAGTCAAAATGACTCCTTTGGGCATTGTTAGAAAATTTAGATAAACATTTGCCTTCAAATAATTGTAGTCTGTTGTGTAATTAAGCTTTAAAAAACAGTAAAAAAGCGATGCAATATAAATGATATATGTTAAAAAACCTCAATGGAATCAATAAGACTCCCTTGGGCACACTCTAGTGTCAAGACCCAACAAAATTCAACTGCATGCAAAATGTCCAGCGCGCGGGCATTGTAATCCATAGTAATAACATAATTTGCAATCATTTAGCCAAATCTGATGTTTATGGAATATGTACAGCCATCCGTCGTATTGACCGCATTTTCAAAGCAGCTTCTTGCCGCCTTTGATTCGATGGATTACTACGCACAGACTTTGATACAGAAATAAATATTCACCTCGCCGACATGAAATTTTCGTTCAATATTGCACAACGAGTAGGCAGATAATGACAACAAAGAAAGGTGGAAAAGTAAAATCGCCCATGAAATACAATTTACAAGTGCCCATTGCTTGTTGTATTTGATGCAAACTCCAAAAACAAAGAGGCCATAGCAGCAACGGCAGCACTGGCAAAAGTGAAAATTGCGGCAATGAGGGAAGAAAGGCGAAGCAGCAGCAATTATTTGTGGTGTGCGTAGCGAAATGAAGTAAAACACCACATTAACTGGCGCGCCAAGTCGATTGGAATACGACGAATCGTGCGGAAGGGGAGCAAAGAGAAGCGAGGCGGGGAGCAAAGAGAAGCGAAGCAAGGAGCGAAGCATGAAATGGAAAGAGGAAAAAGCCGCGTTCGTATGCCAATCACGCCTTGCTTCTTACCGACAAAAAATCGTTGTAGCATAGCAAGTCGAGTTGCATATTTAGGCCTTTGGAAATGAATATGCAAGCCGCCTAACGTCGCGCTGCCGCCACTGTACGTTTGGCCCATTGACGGTGGTGGTGGTCCCATTCCGAAAGGCTAGAACCAGGCGTTGGGGGAACGAACTGTAAACCTATATTCGAACGCCTCCGGATGGATGGGTGGGTTGTTGCGCGCGGACCCGACTCGCAGAG
This sequence comes from Melieria crassipennis, assembly GCA_963668005.1. Classification (NCBI taxonomy): domain Eukaryota; kingdom Metazoa; phylum Arthropoda; class Insecta; order Diptera; family Ulidiidae; genus Melieria; species Melieria crassipennis. The sequence continues at coordinate 28,240,321 of OY764963.1, read as the reverse complement.
TTGTCCCGGCTAGCATGATTAGCACGCAGACGGTTGGCCGCAACGCATTAAACAGCTGGTTCGTGTACGAGAAAACTGACACTGAACTATTCCAAGCTGATAGAAGAGTCTGACAGGCACGTAGGCCTGTATGTGTGCATGTTTGATGCTCGTTTTGTCTAAATGAAGAAATGACAAAATGATTGAAGAAAAAGGAAAGCACGAAAAAGAAATGGAATAAACACAAAACAATTGGACTCGTTCTTTGGAACGCTGACGGAAGAACAGGTTGAAGAAACAGGGCTAAAAATACAACTTGTACATATATAGTAGGTATGCCTGTAAGTATGTACGGCTATTTGGAGCTCTGCGGAAATGTACGAAAGTGGCTCATAGTGCTCGTAATGCGTAATAATGTGATACGAAAAACGTGTCCGACATGAAAAGCGATTTGAGCGGCATTAAATAATTTCGTTGGAGTACACAAGCAGCGTGCACGTACATACCATACATACATACATACATAAGTACATATATTTTCAGCAAGCATGCATGGGCACATACATGCGAGGGCATTTAGCTGGAGCAAATGTACACACACACACACACATGCATATGCATGTGTGTGTGAGTAATTCATAAAATTCATGCTGGGTTCTGTGCTTGTCCGTATGTTTGCCTGTCGCTGTGCACGAGATGAGAAAAATTAGGCAAAAGCTAAAGTTAAACGAAAGCGGAATACGCAACGAAAATGTCCACATAGCAGACATAAAAATGTCAACATTACTCAAAAGGTCAAACTTGCGACGAAAATATTTATGGAGAGGGAAAATCTGGGATCGTCGGAACGCTCTTTTTGCAGCTTACGCTTACGTTGTCCTAGATTTGTGATTAAAAGGACAATTGTCTTTTAACTAATCGCATATATTTCATGGAAAATCAAAAACTATTCCCAGCGGCAATAGTCCTCCAACTGTAACTGGCGACTTGCAGTTACTGTTTCGCCAGGCTTTGTGTTCAGCACAATTTGTTGCTCCCGGCTACACATCGACGGGGCCGTTTCAAAGCGATCCACCTTCCGACTTCAGGCGAGCGGGCGTCGTTAGTTATGCGACAAGGTTCGTTGCTCACGTGTCGCAAATATTGAATGGCCCGCCCTCAGTCGGCTTAGTGAGTGGGATGCACTTTTTGGAATTGAAACAACTATTGTTATTCAATTGCAACCAAAAGTTGGATCACAAGTGACAAAAGACTTGATTGATTTGTCTAATCAGGCGGTGAGTGAGGGCCAGCGGCGAGTGTTTGGAGTGTGGAATGCAATACCCGACAACTGTACGAGTAAATATTTATCAGATATTATAAACAGTTAGGCAATAACGGCGTCTTAATGGGCCAATAAAGTATTAGGAATAGCCAAATGAAATTCGCACTTTGCGATTCGAAAAGAAGCAATCGAACTAAACATGTGAAGAGAAATGTGTAATAAGTGTGGCGATACGTTGCGGACGCCGGCGGGAATATCGGCCACTTTCCGGCAGTAGTGATGAAGCGGAAAAAGCACTACGCGCCCGTCAGTGTCTCGCGCGTATGATGAACGCAAATGGGCGCCCAGGTTGTGTCACTAGTCAAATTCTGTAATAGCTGGTCCAAGCGAGTGCTTATCACTCTACATGGCTAATAATCCAATACAAACCATACATATCTAAGGTCCTCTTTTAAAAATTTAGATACAAGTATAAAAAATTGCTAAATCGGTCGAACGGCTTTTGATACAGATAATTGATTTCCATCTCAATCACTCTACATGGCTAATAATCCAATACAAACCATACATATCTAAGGTCCTCTTTTAAAAATTTAGATACAAGTATAAAAAATTGCTAAATCGGTCGAACGGCTTTTGATACAGATAATTGATTTCCATCTCAATCACTCTACATGGCTAATAATCCAATACAAACCATACATATCTAAGGTCCTCTTTTAAAAATTTAGATACAAGTATAAAAAATTGCTAAATCGGTCGAACGGCTTTTGATACAGATAATTGATTTCCATCTCAATCTCGTCAATTGAAAACTTTAGTGGAAGGGGTTTTAATGTCTACTTTCGCAACACGTCTGACATATCTACAAATGTTTGAAGCCGCATTTATTATTTATGCGATTTGTTAAAGTCGCCCAGATCGTTTTGCCGCATTGAAAAACCAACTGTTGCGACGCCGTGGACCGACTTGTAAACTGAATGTCGTTTTATTAAGATAACTGAACGTTGAGTGGGCAGGCGGACGGACATAGAAGTGACTGCATTAGTGCTGAGCATCTGTGTATATGAGTTATCTATTTTCGGGCATTATAAAATACGTTTTAACAAAGCCACCGTATTGACAGCTGGATTTGTATTGGCCCGTGCGGTCGCGTTCTTGCTACGCGTCAGCGAAGAATTTGAAAGTACTTCTCAGTCGGCAAATCGAGGTACGCGTCTATTTGGCTATGCGCCACAATCAATATCGGCACATGTAGTGCAGACATGCCGCCTGCATATGGCTCAATGCGTACGTATTGCACTCGCGTGCGCGTCAGTGTTCCACTTGCTGCATTCCATCACATTAAATGGCACCGCAAATTGCTGGACAGAGCGCCGGAGAGGGCGGAAAGCCAGAGACCGACAGAAATGGAGATTGAAAGCGGGTGTGGGCAAAAACAATTACTACCGCAGTAGGCCCGAGTTGGCTGATAGGCAAATAAACAAATACACTTATGCTCGAACGTAGGCGAACAAACTTCCAATGGGCAGGCTCCAATGTCGGTTGTGGCCTTCTACGTGGTCGTGCTTCTCGCTTTCGAGCCAGAGCGACGGCACTCACCGGTTTGCTAAGCCTTGTTGTTGCTGTTCTGTTTCCTAGGGCTAATCGACGATCCCCATGTTCTGTATGGCACCATAAAAGCTGTTGAAATGCTACAAAACTTTTCCTCAAGCTTTTGATGACTGTCCATCGAGGATTTCAATCGGAGGCAACGCATTTAAACAAAAATCAGAAGCGCTACAAGCGTCCGCACGTCCGCAAACACGCAAATGTTTATAATTACTTGAATTGTTATTGTGCGGTGAGGTTTCACTTTCGTTGCGTTCTGTTCTACGATACAGCGGCGTGGAGACGGACGCTTTCGTAGTGGAAACGCCGAAGCAGCTGATGACGCCACGTCTTATATATTTATGAAGCATTGGAATGCAGAAGATAAACAGAATATGTTTTTGGCGCATTTGAATACAAATGGTTTGTTGCCGCTTGTGGCAAGTGAAACAAACTTTTCCCCAAGGGACAAACAAGTGTTTTCTATTGCTGCCGTCGCTGCTGCTCGAAGCGCTCCATCAGACTTATCAGTGGGAGAATATTCTCATTTATCGACATTGACAGTTGCTATTTGGGAAACTAATTAGAACAGAAAGTTTGAATTGGATAATTAATAGCCGTCCATAAAACGAATTGGACGATTTGCGCCAAAGACATTTAAAATTTCATTGCGATTTTGCCAAGCCCTGTTACAGGCCACTGGCGCTGCGTAAGTTCGTGTTCCTTAAACCCATAGGTAGTGTTGTTTGACCTTCTGAGCCAATCTTAGTACACAGATTTATTTGTTTGTTATATTATATAAAGATTTATACACCAATTGAATTCATGCATATTTAGAGTTAATATATTTGGTTCAGGCAACTTCCAAGATATGCAATGCATTTTCGTATTCATAATTACTATACAGATAAATTGAATAACGAGAAGAAAATTCGCACCAGTCAATTCATTAAACTTGACTTTGAGAATCTAATTTTTATAGTAAAATTCCGTTTTGAATAAACTTGAAAGATTTGTTAGTGTCTGTGTTGGGAGATATGGTAACCATTTCGGAATTAGTTTCTGGGGAATCATTAAATTTCAAATTCTTCCACTTACTCCTCCTTAGCTGTCGTATTAACAACATTTATTTTCAAAACAACAAACAAATAATATTTTCTAATATTTTTTTCTTAGTCATATGACAACAACCAACGTCCACAAACTCGCTACAGCGGTAGCATAAATGAAAAACAAATATTTGTTTATTTACTTTAGTCACATTTATTTAAAAAACATGTTTGAATTGAAGTAAAGGGAAATTCCACTTCTTTAAAAACATGAAAAATTCGATGTGTCCAAACATTCAGTTTTTATGTTGCATGCGCACGTTGGCTGAGTAACTGAAGCATCCCGAATCCTCGAATCCCGATTTAATCCACATCAAATGTAGTGATAGCAATTTCACAACATTTTCTAACGCATTTTTTGTCAAATTTGGCATTGAAATAGCATCAATATTGAAAGTCCGTAGCTAAGATATACTTGTAAATAAACAGATCACGCATTGCTTTAGAAATTTCAAGGGCAAGATTAATATCAGAGTTTTCACCAACAATTATTTAAAACAATGATATAGATTACATTGACTGGAGCCAACAAATTGATTACATTTACGCGCATGTCTTTCATACTTGTGCAATTAACAATTAACTTATTATTGTTGTGCGGATGGAAGAGGAGAGAGAGGATAAAGAGGATGGGAGTTCTCGAAAACTTGCACGCGGTCACACGCTGCAAAACATTAAAATCCTTCGCATTTAAACCTGTTTTGTTGAGCACTTCGCGGAAAATCTGCGCGCGCATTGAAAATCAACAATTTTGATGTTCTGGCTCACCTTCAGCACTGCAGCACAGCGCAACTGCGACAGGCTACTGGCTGCTGCTGGCTGCAACTGGCCGCATTTGATTGCAACTGGTTTTTCAGTTTTGCTCTTTTCAGCTGAACGACTGCCAGTTCAGACTTCTTTAGATTTCATATAGAGCGTGTTTTTCTGTTGACCCAAACAAGTTAGTTGAGTGCGTTTGTGCGTTCGCAACAGAATGCAGCATTCACCGAAATGCACCGACTAGAAATTCTACATCAAGAAAGACCACTGAGACAGTTGGAATCAACAGAATTTGTGTTTTTTTTACTTTGAGGGTGAAGCTAAAACAATGCAACTGCAATTTGTTTGGCAAAATGACTTGCTGTCATGTGCGAGATGAAGTTCGCCGGGTCAGCTAGTAAAAAATAAAAGGCCCAAATTTAAGAACATTATTATGTCATATGCACAAAATGGGGTTGTATATATGTATACAACACTGTGAGTATATACTATGATATCGAAAAAAGAACGTTACATGAAAAATATTGGAATGACAATGACAACGAAGTGATTTCATAAAGCGTTACTACTGTTTATACACTAAATTGCAAAGAAGTATTTTTTACAAAACGTGAGCATTTCATGATTTAATTGTTATTGACAATTCGATATTGGTATCAGTTAAAATTAGTTTTGTCATTCTGAAATCGATTGCTATAAATAAGTAGTCGGAATAATTTTCTGTAACTCCGTTTTCCAACATAATGTTTTTCTTGATTATTTTTGCTCTTGTATTGCTCGTGTATCAGCATCGGCTTCGGTACTGGGTAAATATTTTGAAATCGACTTTGTTTCGAAATGCTTTCAAAAGCCAAGTCCAAAAGCAGTCGAAAATCTGGATATAGGGCTGATGAAGAAAATATGTCCTTATCGGTGGGATACTGCAAATATTGGTTTGAAAGCCTGTACCTGTCCCCTTTCGTTTCCATCCGTTTTTACGAGTTCGATGTCAGGGAATATCAGTTTTTCGCTCAAAGTTTTTAGGCTTTTAATGGCATTAAGGTTAAGATTTTAAAGTGTGAAAAATGTTTGAATATCGGAAAATTGAAAGCGCTGCGTGCTGAGAATACCAATGACGTCTTTTATTAATTTTAACCGAGAGAAATGTGCTTGGGTTTAGCTTTGGAGAGACGAAATAAAACGCAAAAAGAAACTGAAAATATAAAAGCGAAAATATGCGCAAATGCAAAAGCGATCGCAAAAAATAGTTAAACGATCGTTAAGCGGCTGATGCATTTGTGTGCGTTTGTGCGTGCGCCCGCGAAGTGAATTTCGCTGACCCACTAACTTGGCCGACAGTAAAAACGACTGCGGCGATGCGAGGCACAATGAAAATACTCGTACAAAATTCAGAACAAACAACGACTGCAACGGCAGCGACGCGGCAACAGCAATGTCGCTGCAAAAACGAAGCGATGAATGGGATAAAAAGGTAAAAACGAAAATAGCAACAGCAGCAGTAACAACAATAATAATAATAAGAGCAACAACAACAACAACAGCTACATACACCATATACATATGTAAAAGTGCATAGCGCATTGTTTTCATCGTAACATGAAAATAAATGTGGGGGCAAGAGGGTTGCGGCAGAGAAGAGAACGCGCTGTGCACGGGGGAGCGCGGAGCAGGCGCGATCGTTCGAAGTTCAAAGGAAACACAATTTAATTGCACTTGAGAGTGGGCGAGAGGGCCCCTCAGTCAGAAAAGTCGAAAAGAGTGCGGGCATCGGTGAAGATCAACCGTGAGCGGAGCAGCTGAAGAGAATTGGGGCATTCATAAACCTTGCGAAAGTGAGAGCGTGCAGATGGCTGCTAGCTGGAGAGAAACAAATGTGAAATGAGTTGATTTGGAGCTGCTGGCGATGCAATTCGGGCTTGGTGGTGCGCTCTTTCGAGTCCGATTGATGCTCACGCCCGCCTCGCGCTCTGCGCCACACGCTCTGCGCGACTGTGCGCCACACACTTTCGAACATGTAACGCATTCAAGTACGGCACTGTATCTGCTGGCTCTCCTTTCACTTGTATTGAATAATCAAGATGGATGACTGGGCGAGAATATGTGCTGTGGCGCAAAGAGCGGTTGCGGCCCCGGCTGTGGCTGGGACTACGAGACGGAGGGCAGGACTGCAAGCTTCAAGGTGGTTGCATGTGCCCAGGTTGGGGTATAATAAAAGTAACGGTCTGATGGTTGTGTAGTGCGGCGTCATTCTTGTTGTGGGATTTGGTGCTGCGGCTGCGACTGCAGCTGTTGTGGAGCTGGACTCAACGAGTGCGAATGTGAAGAAGAAAGTCGAAAAGCGTAAATTTTGGTTCGTTCTGCTTTATCTTTGAAATCGCGTGTCTGAATTTTCGACTTTGGCTTCCTTCCCTGTTGTTCGTTTTTCGATTTGACCTACTTTTCGCTGATGACGACAAACAAAGCAAAATCATTTGGTTTCTGAAAGAGATGGTAAAGTTTTGTTTTGCTTTTAAGTATATTTCTGATGCTTGGCGAATGTTGGTAAACATGTGAATTTAAATCAAGAATATAAATGTGAGTGTGTGTGTGTGTGTAAGTGTATGTGAGTGAAGGATCGGTGAGCAATTTGGCTCGAATAAATTTAAACTTGCATTTCTTCGTTTGCTGTTTTGAACGATTGCAAGGTCTTAAACCAAACAAGAAGGTAAAACATATACGTATGTACATGTATGTACATATATGTATGTAAATATTGTGCGTACAGACAAATGCCAGAGTTGTTTCGCAATAAGATGCAAGAAAATACTGTTGAAGCTGTCACGTTCCTGTATTTCTAATTGCAAAAGTTGCCAAACATTTATAGGCCGTTTATCGAGCAGTTCTATCGAATATTTTCCAATGAAGTATTCATGCGAATTTTTTCATCATCCTGCAATACTGAATTTTTCAGTTTTTTATATTTCATCTTAATTCCATTATAAATTCAATGACTACTGACTCGTCTTGAAAATGCTGAGGAAAATTTCAGATCAAATATGTCTTTACGCCGCAACTTAAAATCGACTTGAGCTGCAGCAAAGTCGATGTATTGTTTTCCGAATCTCTCATTTCGAATTAATCGAAAAGACCTTTTTTCAACTGAATAATAGATTTTAATCAAATTTGTCGGTCCTAACTGTAATATTGGCACATGAAAGACTGCCTCTATCAAAACTTTCCCCTCTTTAAACGCCAATAAAATCATTAAGGTAGTTTTGCGTTTTGGTGTCGTGTTCAAGTTACACATCTATTATATTTTAAATGTTGTCTTCTAGGCGGGGTTATTGGAATCAAAGCAATGCATGCGTATGTGGAGATTTGTCAAGCAGCGGCTCCCGCCGCTGGGCCAGCTAGGAAGTGTGTTTCAGCCTCACAAACGCCGCATGTATGTTGTTGACTTCGGGCATTCATTGCTACCGAGGTGTCAGTTCGTTCACACTTTGTCAGCGAACAAAAGGTGTGCATCGCTCCATCCACCCCGCCTTATCAGCCCGGTTTCCGCGGACAGCCATGTAACAGCAGCGGCAGCAGTTGCCGCCGCGGCCTTTGTGCTGAGCGTCAGCGCCCAGCAGCGTTAGCGAAGTGTCGAAGCGCAAAGAGGCTGGCAGACGGCAGCTGTGTTTGCGCTGCTCGTCAGCCGGTGCCTGTGTGTAAAATGACAACGTAGCTGCCCCCAGTGCACTGTGCCTGCGATTGCCTTACGTACGTCCGCCCGTGCACAATCGCATCGCAACGCAAACACGAGAAGCGAATGCTCCATGTGCAAATAGCGGCAGCCACAGCCGCTACGAACCAACCTGCCAGCTGGCCGCCGGCGCGTAAGCGAGCGCACTCCACGCGTCTGCAATTGCGAAAAATTTTTGTTTGGCTGAGATTAACACATTAGCGGGAAAATATTCGGGCGGCAGCAGGCCGACTACGCTTCGCAGTAGCGCGCACATGGGTCCACTGACAGTTCGTGTGAGAATGAGTAATTCTGGCTGCTGCGTCAACTGGTGCCGTTTTTGTTGCTGTCGCTGGCGCCGACGTTACGATCGCGCTCCCGTTCGACATCGCTGAACTATTTTGAAACGCTTTTAGCCCGCTGCACAGTGTTTTCTGCGGTTGTGGTAACAACGGGCGTAGTGCGTATGTATTTGCTGCTGGCGATCTTTCTGTCTTCTTTCTGGTGATAGGTGATTTTGGATATTTGCCACTCTTCATTAATAACCAGCTGGCGTGCGTTAGTTGCCACCTGAAAGCTTTTCCAATGCGCAAATTTCATATATGCGGAGTTAAAGTGGAAGTTGGCGGCAATTCTTATAGAAAGACTTGGATGACTTAGCCCATTCACGCCGATCAACTGCAAGGCGAAAGAGTTGCTGTCGCTGATTTCTGAAACGACAACTGTTACGCGCTTCCGCTTCGTTGTTCTGATAATCGTTTGTTGTCATTACTGTCAAAATTCATGGGTTGAAGTTTTCGTCGTGTTCGTCCTTTTGTATTTGCGTGCAAATAGTTTTTTGGCAAGCGTTGCCAAGCCAAGGCAACAACAACAACAACCGGCAGTGCTCCAAAAAGTGGTACACTAGGGCGCTTGAGTGTGTGTGTGTGTTTATCAGTGCATGTACTATTTAAATATTCCGCAACAAATGCGCGTAGACGCACTCGTGGACTTTATAGGTTGGTGAGCGCAACTTTTTACTATAAGTCCGGACGCAAGGTCAGACTGCATTTCTCGCAGTTCGATACAAGTGTTGTATACATTTTTGTTATGGTTGTTTCGTTTCCAAAAGCTGCCGAAACATTTGCTTTATGGCGTGAGGCCATATATTTATTGGAATTTGGTTGTTCAATTTCGATAACATTGTCTTAATATTTCACACTGCCGAACATTGGTTCATACATTTTTTGAAACAGTGTTTTTGAGGGAAAATAAATTCGTGGAACTTTTGCTTTGACGTAATACCAAGTATTGTTGCATTTCAGTTTGTTGTTCTCAGTGATGAGGCGAACTCATTACAAACTGACATTGTAATTTTGTGGATGACTTTTTATCCTGTTTTACATAATAACTCAGACAAATTTGTCCATTGAAAAAATGTCGATAAAGTGCTCTTAGTGACTATATTTGTATTGAACACATTTGGGTTGGCTGTCTTATCAAATTCAGAACTATTAATTAACACAAGAAAAATTACCCAGTATCAGTTCAAATCAGAGTACATTCTTATACCATGTTCAAACTGAACAAAACTATTTCGAAAATGTGTTTAGTCACATGCAATTGTTGTTGGAAATGAAACATGTTAAACGATTTAACACAATCTAAAACGACTTCGGCGCAGAGTTTTACCGAAAGATTTCTATGAAAAACCTTTTTTATCAACTAAACACAACTATTCATATGTGAAACACATCCCTTAAAATTCAGTTGTATTTTCGTCAAAACAAATACCAAGTCAAAATTTTAAATGTATCATGTTCCCAGCACATCAGTTCACAATAATATTTATTTGTCGATTGTAAACAAACAAATTTCAAACTAAATCTCATTAAGCAATGCAGACTGTGGTGTTCAACAAAAAGCGCTTTTATTTTAAACTACTACATTAAGCCCAAATGCGTGATTTCAAATGAGTCATTTCAAAGTGTTTACATTGCTTCATTTGCATTTCGTTTGGCAGCTAATGTCAAACGCTCAATGCTCATGTTCTTTTGCCACAGCTCACAGAACAATTCTTCTCCGGCTAGTGAATAAAGAATTTGTTTTTATTTTTTTTAATTTTATTTATTTAACAGAGTATACAGGCATATAAGATACAATCTTTTGCATGCCAATTAGAAACATATTCATTTTAAGCATTACACAATAAAAACTATATTATTACAATGTTTTAAGAATTTACAACGAAAAATCTTAATTATGTGTAAGTGAAAATAGAAAGGGTAAAGAGTGAAGAGTTTTTTCTTGGTGTTTCTATTTTCTACACACTGCAATATATTACAACATACCTTACATACCTTACAGGTTAAGAATATACTACAAAATTGAAACATACAAACATTTCTATTCAAAATTTTCACTTTGATCATTTTCGTTTGTTGAACTGTCAGAAACAGGCAAAAGCTTTTGAAAGCACCTTCATTTTGTGATACGTTCGATGAAATTGTTTATTTTTTATTACATTTGCTTCGTCGTTTTGTTGAAATCAGTGAATGGAGACTGGGGAAATGCGTGATTTGCCTTCGCATTTTAGAAGTTTTGCCCAAATCACCCATTTGGGCTCAATGTAAACATAGTATAAGGGTGTCAGTTTGAACATTATATTATTCATTCAGAGTTTCATTCGAACAAAAGCGCAAGGCCGAGTAGTTCATGAGTAGGTGACTTTTGTTGTTGCCTTCAGCTTCTTTATGAAAGTGAAGCTGTTGTTACTATATTTGAAAATTATTGAAAACTTTAAATGTAAACTTTATGGGCCGGGGAGGGCACTTGTCCCCTAAAATTCGAAATTCTATATTCTTTTCGAATTCTATATTTTGAAATGAAGTTATGTCTGGCTCCTCCTAAATTTGTTCCTGGGTATGCTGCCCATGGTCGACGGATCTCAATGACAATTCAGTGGATGATCAACTCCAAATTGCGAAAGAAGCGGACGAAGCTTTGAATAAAACATTTATTTAACTTTCCAATAATACAGAATTTTTTATTTCGGTTAATGTAACGAAAGTTTTACAGTAAAATCGGTTGTTATTAATATAGCAATTTTGTATATTCGAAACCAAATGGGACACAAACCTGAAGAGGAGCAGCTAGCTGAAAGCAACGATTGTCGAACAGATGAATAAAAAACCCGAGTGCTTCGCCGGCGCTGCCATACTTGAAATTCAATATCGATGTTCGATTTGTCGGTCTTCCATTGCATTGGTGACAGCGCGTTCGAGCCGCTGCACAGTGATTCGTTCCATAGACAAAATTCAAAAAATTTATAGTCTCAGAATTTAACAATTTTGATGTTATTTAAAAGGCAAAACTCCAACTAAGAAAACCCCACAAAATTTGTGCTAGAAATTAATTAGTGTCTGTGCAAAAGCGGCTCAACGTTGAAACTTTTTTCCACAAAAAATGTAAACACATATTTTCAGTTTTTTAGTCTATTGAGTAAAAAAAATTTATAAAATACATGGTTATCAAGAAGTTGCTGAAACTTTCAATATAGATTAAGAAATGATGTGATAATTTTCGCTTTTAATATTTTTTTCAAAATTTGCAAAGCTTAGTCTTTTACTTCACTTTTAATTCAAAATATTTTTCGAAGTTAAAAATCTGAAAATTGACAAAACTTAGAGGAAAATATCTAAAAAGTATGTGAAAGTATGTTCCTGGATTTTTTTTTATTTTAAGAAGTATTCTTTCTTCGTCGTATTATGTAATTACATCCTCCGATATCTTCCGATCTCAGAAAATAATTCAATTTGAAAACTGGTCTAAACACGTATTTTTCGACAAAATTTATTTTATTTATGCCTAAAAGTATGCAATCATCATGAAAAATTGGAAAATCTGCAAAAAAGCAAAACATACGTCTATCATTATAATTTTGATTACAAAACCAAAGCGATGTAAGACAATTTCTATTCCTTTTTGCAATTATCAATGTTGACGTTACCGACTAAATGTATAATCTGAAAAATCCAGCCAACACACTTGGTGCTATAGCTATCCAAAAATGACGAAATTTGCAAATTTAAGTCTCAGGCATTGCTAAACTACAACAGTTTAGGAAAAACCAAATGGAGATTTCAATTCAGCAGACTATGATTAACTAGTTTACCAAATTTTATGAAGAACGGACCACTCCTTCTAATTTTGTCCCGCGGTTGTATGGAGTCGAATCACTGTGCGCTGTCGTAAATGCGGTCGCGAGAGTCAGTGGTAAGCGGAGAGCAGAAGGAGAAGCACTTGTCGACCAGGGTTGCCAGATAGATTTCAAGCAATCCCCCTAAAATGAAGTCCATTTCCCCCTAAAAACTAAAATGTCCCCCCAAATTTATAATGCACACACATAAAATGAATATTTCATGAAAATTGCTCCTTCTATTTGGTACAGCCGCCGTGGCTCAGTTGGTTAGTGCGTTGGACCACGAGTCGCAGGCAGCAACCTCAGGTTCAAATACTGCCTGTAATAACACCTAAAAAAAAAAATAACGGGAAAACTCGTTTTCTCTTTCGGTGGCTGTCCTCTCAGCTGGAAATGGCAAACCTCTGAGAGTAAAAATTGCTTATGAAAAAGCTCCCAACCTGCCGTTCGGAACCGGCATAAAACTGTAGGTCCCTCCAACCCGTGTACAAATTCACACGCACAACACGGGTGGTTGCGGGAAGCTAGGCCTTAGTCTCGCGTAAGCGGGCTGTCGTGCCAGTCAATTATTAATCAATTATTATTTGGTACATGAAATTAAAGAAAGACTGACTGAATAAGGTGTTAATGTAACAAAAATGCAACCTGGTTGGCCAGAGACATTTTAAAAAGCGTAAATTAAAAATGTCTCAAAATATTCCCCCTAAAATATTTATCATAAAATGTCCCCCAAACAAATAAACCCCAAATCTAGGGGGAACCCCCTAATCTGGCAACATTGTTGTCGAAGAACATTTGTTTTCTGTCAAGTGTTTTTTCGCTTGAAATGCGATTCCGTGGCACGACTCCCACTTGCACTCACAGTCAGAGTTGCCGCCTTTGGTCTTTTCGGACCACAATAGGTCAGATTTTTTTACTTTGGTCCGCTGGTCTGCTTAAACGAATTTCGGTCCGTTTTGTGATGTGAATATATTTTCATTAGTACAAAAAGTTTATTAAAAAAAATGAAATTGTAATTTAAAAATGACTTTAAAGATAACGCAAATTTTTAATTTGGTCGGTTGAGGTCGGATTTGGTCGGGAAACAATTGTGGCAACACTGCTCACAGTCTTAGCGCGGCGTCTGTGTGTGCGGTCCGCGGAAGGGCAGCGCCGTGCTACAAATGCGAAATAGATCGTTATGAGGGTCTTGAGAGAATGTCATGTGTACACAAATGTGTGCATGGGGATTTGATTGACTGCAGCAGCCTTCGGTGTTCGGTGTGCGGCCAAGGAAGGGGTAAAATTTGTTGAACACTTGTGAGATGCACATAAACATATAAATATGTAAGTATGTACATACGTGCATGCTGGTCGACTGTAGAACCAATTAGAAAACGACGGCGAAAACCAGCACCACATAACGGCGAAAATAACCCAAAACATTCCATTGCAAATTTTCACTGTGCCGCACTCGACGACGGCCCGAAGATGAATTGCTCTGAAATTCGCACTGACATCGAGATCCGAATTTAAATTCGCGTTCAATAGTTGGAACTTTTCGGAGCGTCAAAGACCAAACAATAAATTCGTTGCCAAGAAATTTACGCACAAGAATGCCGGCACGCACAAGTGCCTGCAAGAGTGACAGTGGCGGTGGCGGTGACGGTGGCGCTAGCGGAGAAATGGCGGTGCGCTGATCGCAGACGGCCCTGTGGCAGACGACGACTATTGCGGCTTTTCGGGTTCGTCAATGCGCTGCAGAATGCGAAAGGCAAACGCCGAAGAAGAAGAAGACACGAAGAAAGCGGAGGCTGTCAGGAGTGCGGCGAAACACAGCGAGACAACGCAGCCCAACCAACATGTGCTACGAAATGTCCGTCTTTCTTTGAACTGCGCCAAAATCTCGACGCACCGCCGCGTCCGTGTCCGCTGGGCGCTGTGATAGCTGCAGCTGTGTTGCTGTTGGCTGCCATTTTCCCAGTATTGACGCTGCTATACGCAATTAGTTGCACTGTTTCGTACTTTTACCACTGCTCATTTCCTCAAATGTTGCGTGATTTGCAATTTGTACGCGCACTCGTTGTGCCCGTTCCGCGACACTGTGCGTTGTTTTATTGCAAAATTTGGCAAACGCAGACGACCACTAAACATTTGGCATGATTTTAATGCCGCTTGCGGCAGCAGTCCGTGCATGGTGCTCAAGTCAGATATCTGATGGAATCAAACTCTTACAAATACACTTTCACTGGCTGGCTCGGCCGTCTTAAAACGAAGCAATACAAGTGCTCTGCATGCCTCCTAACCGAATGCACTGCAGAGATTATTCTAAATTTTCCTGATTCTCTGTAGGACTTTGGATGAGGACTTAGTGGACTGAGGGGATTATGTTACTGTAGCTGGTAGTCACCAATTATATTTATAGGCAGACAATTGAGTAGCTTTAATTCAAGAAGGACAATTGCAATTTTCTACTCACTTATTGGCCGCGTAAATTGCAGAATCCCCATACAACTTCCATCCTTAGATGCGTATGTACATACATATACATATGTATGTGAGTACATATATTTTTAGTAATAGCTATGAAGGGTTTCTATATCTAAAACAATCTATATCCAGGGTGTCCCAACAGAAACTTACACTTTAAATTGGCTGGAAAATAATGAACGCACAGGTATTTTTCCAAACGGTTTTTTTTATTAGGTACATCCATGCCGTTATGTATGATATAAAATTTCATCCATGTAACTGCCGTAGCTGGCTTTACAGTACGTCATTTTTTGACCCAATTTTTCACTACATTTTCCAATGTGTGCGGCTCTATCTCACCGATGGCTTGTCGAATATTGGCTTTCAAGCCGTCAATCGACGCTAGCGGTTCCATATAACATCTATCCTTCACAGTTCCCCACAAAATATACATAGTCTAGCGGAGTTAAAACGCAGCTGCGCGGTGGCCAGTGCACATTTCCAAAACGGCTGATTACACGATTTTTGACTGTATCAGTGACTGAACATTCACTTTGGAAGTAAAATTTCAACACTTCCCAGCAGTGGCGGATTCAGGGGGTTTTGGGGGGTTGAAACACCCCCGGAATATTACGGTCGACTTTAAAACTACATACAAATTAAAAGGCATTTTTTTTGGCATTTTATGAATATTAAAGAATTACTTCTTGAACCCCCCCCCCCCCAAAATATTTTTCTGAATCCGCCCCTGCTTACCAGCGTTCTTCGAGCGAAAAGCGATCCATATTCGTTAACCGCAAACAATAAACTAATTATCTATCAAAGAATGACAGACGTAAATGCTGCCAAAGTCGATTTACTCGCTAGTCCAAAATGCAACCAACAGATGGGACATATAATTGTTTGTCCTGACCAGTGTTCGGACCTGGCAAATACAAAATCGTAGTGACTAGAGCCAAATTCGTAAGGAGAGAGGCGAGCAGTGACAGATAAGGTGATGTTATAGTCGTTTCCTCCTCTTCGTTTTGACAAATGCGGTAAAAGTTCCAAGACCTAGTCAGACTTAGTCTGTAGGCATGACGACCGAATAAATATCCGTCAAGATCGAAATGATCATACTGATATGTTCTCTCCTAAGCGAGACAAGAGTGTTAGTGCGCCCGGGATTGAAAGTGGGCCATAGCTGTTTGGTTATAGAGCAAGTGCTCTTCTCTTGCCACCGCTTGTTGGCTATATCGAGGAAGAATGGTTGGAAGGAAGGAGGGAAGGTGGAGATGCCTGCTGTAATAGAGGTGTGGTCATCGGCTACGCATTTTTCCCTGATCTCTCTGTGGTCCGGTACCCAAGTCAGACTAATGTTGTACACAGGGTAGGGCTTTAAAAATGGCTTGTACTTCCGCTAGGAAGACACTTCAGAATTCTGGAAGGCGAAAAATGTCTTCCATGGATGGGTCAACACCATCCCCTACTCTACCATCCAACTTGGAGCCGTCTGTGTAGAAACACACTCCAGTCCTAGACACCCTGTGTTGATCTCATTCCTGTCTTTGAGGTATGTGGATTGATAATTTTGAGTCAAAGAGGTATAATGGTAAGGCGTTGTTTATGTTGATGGGTATGGCGGTAGTTCCGCCTCAGAAAAAAAGAAATATTTAACGTATTTCGATAACCGTGATTGCAAAACGTGCAACACATATGTTAACTCTTTTTTTTTTGGTAAAACTTCTCAATAATTAGTGCTGTCAAAAAATGGTTCTCACATTTTGCTTAAACTTTGCGAAAAGCGTAGCAAAATCACTACGATCGTAGCAAAATCCGAACACTGGTCCTGACTGACGAATTAATCATCGCCAAGCCCAAGCCGCTAAAGCTACAAATGTGAAATTTAAACTGTAGGTACATCTTGAAAAATGAACCTCCGCTAAGACGGGTTTTTTTTAATTCGGGGTCTAAAGGGGCAAAACATGGGCCAAGGGGTTGTATGAAAAAACTTGATATAATAGACCTTTTGATTTCAAACTTGGTGAAAATACTCTAAATCAAAAATAATTCGGCACGTATTTTTCAATTTTTTGAGAATCAAAATTTAACGGGGTGAACCAAGGGTTAATGTTCGCACACGGAAAGACTACAAAAACCATGAACCGATTGGCCTATTGACTTCAAAAATAATTTGACCCGTGTTTCTAATTTTTTTTAAAACGCAAAACTTAAATGGGTGAACTAGGGGTTAAAAGTTTGTATGAATAAATATGATTTTTTACGTCTTTTGACTTCAAACTACTTCAGACTACTTTGGTGAAAGTACTCTTAGTGAGAAATAATTCGATACGTGTTTTTTACTTTCTCGAAAATGAAAAAATTACGGGGTCAACAACGGGTTAAAAGTTTTTATGGAGAAACTAAAAAAAGCATGAATTAATGGGCCTATTGACTTCAAACTTGGTGATAGTACTCTCAGAGAGAAATAATTTGACAAGGGTTTTTAATTTTTTCGAAAATCGAAATCTGACGGGGTCAACGATGGGGTAAGAGTTTGTATGGAGAAACAAGATTTTATGGGCCTTTTGACTTCAAACTTGGTGAAAGTATTCTTGGTGAGAAATAATGTTAAACGTGGTTTTTACTTTCTCGAAAATAAAAACTCAACGATGGGTTAAGAGTTTGTATGGAGAGTCATGCTTCTCCGCCAAATGACTTCAAATGTGGTAGACAAGTATTTTTTCCTAAAAATGTGACGGGATCAACAAAGGGTTAAGGAGAACTTGATTTATTGGCCACATTGACTTTAAACTTGCACGCAAAGCCGCGGGCCCCTGTGAGTATCTAAAATATCCTAAACGAAGACAGCTCGGTGGAAGTTCTTAATGGGCGATATTACAGAAGACGCAAAAAAGATATATGTTAAGTCGCGGTATATAGCAACCCTCATTTCAAATATTCAAACTGATCACTTATTTATTTGGGAAATTTTAATCTGCCGCAGCTGAAGCCGTTAGAACAGAATCGAAAAAATCAAAAATCGAATCGAAAAATCAAAATCTTATTTGTTCAGTATTTAGACTTTTCACATCGTTTGTAATTATTTTTGTGTAGTTTTTAAATTAGTAGTCTAATTGTCATATTCCATAAGAAATTTGCACCCAATTCTGTCGTTATTCGGGAAGAATAACGAAATCGTTAGCTGAATTCGAATTTCATCTAATACCAAAAATATAGAAAACACAATACCTCTTGCGGTGTCTACCAACTCAGTAGGGATTGTTCATATTTTGAGAGTAAAATTGTCTATGGAAAAGTTTCCAAGCTGCCGTTTGAAATCGGCGTAAAACTGTAGTTTCCTTCCAACCGTGTTGGAATTTGCTCGCACAACGCGGCATGGCTGCGAGAAGTTAGGCCTGAGTCCCGCAATCGGGTTGTCGGCTATCCAAGAAATCGTTTTTTCTTTGTGGTGGAGTGCATTGCTTGAGTTTACTGTTCCAAGCTTACAGATAAGAAGTGACCGTCATACGTTAACCACTTCTCGAACCACTTTGTGTTTTTCAGAAATATATGATTTTTATTATAGAGAAAACTATTAATTGGCGATTAAATTAAAATTGTTGTAATATCAATAAAAATAAAATTTTAGTGCCTCTTAAAGTGATTAACTTTTTAATGCTCTCGACCACTATGCGCCAGGCATATCGCCGGCAACAGACACCTACGTTCATACATACACACAAATTAATATATATGTATATATATATGCACGTTTCGGAGTGACTGCGCTGGGATTTTTGTATTACAATTGTAATTGGCAAAATGTTTCGGCACAGACAAACGAATTGAAAAAAGAACGAAAAGCGATCGGTCCGAGGAGGAGAAGGCATTATAATTAATGTGACTATTGAAGAACACAGCAACAAATGCAAATACACAACGACGACAACTTAGCAGCACTCAAATAGCGAGGAGTTCGCACATTTAAATGTGGTGCGTGCGTACGCGTCTGGCGGCCGCAAGACGCACAGGCTGGACGCACTGCTGCCGCGGCCGCCAACACCGCGCTCCGCGCACCCACTGCATTCGCTGGCCGCTGGCAGGGAACGCATGGAACTTGTTAGACAGCGGCGGGGGTGCGCTTCGACAGGGACAGTGAGCGCAGCAACATTGGCGCACAGTGCTATAAATACAACGACGGCGAATCGCATGCGAAGTGCATTAGACGCTTTTCCGTCAAGTGCGTGGCAAACGCACGACGACAGCGATGACGATTAGTGGGCTCCTTCGGAGCTGACGTAGGCCTGTTACCGCCACTGCCACTGCCGCTGCTGGCGTTGGCGTTGACGGTGGCGCTGGCGCGACCGACGGGTGCAAATTGGAATTCGTATTCCGGTAATAAAATGAATTATTTGCGATTTGCTCATGGCGTGGCCCGGGTGCCGGCTAGGTGGGCGGCAGCTCGACTGGCTGGGCGCGCGCGGTTATGCGCCGGGCGAGTGGGTGTCGGCGGCAGGTGTGTCTGCGCGCACTTCTTGCGCTGCGGCCGGAATGTGTCACGTGTGTGCCTTCTCTTCTCCTTTTGTGTTGATTTGCGTTTTCGTCATTTGTGTCAGTTGTGACGTATGAATGTGTGTGCTGCGTTAATCACTTATGACAGTTGCGCGCGTTCGGTTGGGGCCGAACTAAGAGTGGACTTTCGTGGAAATTCTCGAACATCGGTGGAAATGTTTTTAATTATTCAAAGCGTTGTCTTTTGCTGGGATTATGGGTGGATTTGTATTTTTTGATAGCAAAACGAGCAATACATATTGTCGTGATAATAAATGTGTCCACATACATACGTATATACATACATACATGCGGTGTGTATGGGTGCTTGCAGGCCTGCGTAATTTTTTGTCTGGGCGAGGAAAGTGAGCATGATTTATGATTTGCGGCAATTTTTCTGAGTAGAATTTTTATTAAAGAATTTCAGCGCTTCGAAAGTGAACACTGTGTAACTGTTTATGCTCGTGTCGAAAAGTTTATTCATGCCGTAAATTGTGTAAATTATAATATAAAAACAAAATTGTTGTCGTTTTAGTTTTTCTCAATGACGACGCCTGACAACAAACAGTTTTTTGTTTTAGTTGTCTTGCATCACATGATGCAACTCTGCTTGCTGACCCACCTTGAGCGATGATATTGATCCTGTTCAGAGCAGATTTCCTTTGCAAAATCTATACAAGCTGGATCTACACTGTTCACGCGTCTGTCATCGATAAAGCGTTAGAACGGGTTGTGAAAGCTATATTAAAATGGTGCGGGCTTTGGCCACACTTTGACTAGTTACAGCAATATTCTCGACCGTGCGGGCCTTGAGCACGTCTTCAAAACTTCAAAATAAGTTGTATCTTTCGATACACTTACACTATTCATCGATTTTAAAATTTTCCGATGCTTGCCAAATAATACGATTTATCAAGACAATCAAGATAGGCATTTATTTCATGAATGACCTCTTTATTCGATATAAACCTCTTATCGCCAAGCCATTTATACATGTTTGGAAACAGAAAACAGTATCAGCGGGCTAAAACTTAAACATATTATAGATAAGGGAGCAATTCGTAACATAATTCATTAAGTTTCACCATTGCGATTTCGGTCCTAGTGGGAGACAACTTTTTTTCTCGTCAAACACGCTCAAATTGGCGTGGAATCGATCTAAAAGCTCTGTATAATCGTGATCGTTTTAATATTTTCAAGATAATTGATGTGATGGACACCACGACTGCCCAGAAAATTGCTGTCCTAACGCCATGCTGAGGAACCTTGGCCTTCTAAGACTCGATTACCCACGAGAAGTCTACTGTCTCGACTGTTCCTTGGTCTCTGGTTCCTTGGGGCCGGGCTTTTATGAATCCATGTTTTGTGCATTACTCGTTCGGATTGCGATTGATTTGGTTTTCGTCCAAAAAATTGTGTTTAATGAGCAACTGAAATCAATTTTTTCTACACACAATTAATCTATTGGCAGATCTGTCTGAAAACTTGGGTGCGTTCTTCTGGAAGATGCTTCTTGATTAGCAAAATTTCGGATTTGAGGTGGCAACGACATCTGTTTCTATACTCAGGCATTTACTGACCCACCAGTATATCACTGAAGGATTTTTTATTGTGCAAATTCTAATAAAATGTCATGCAACGTAATGGAATATGATGTAATTAAAACAAAATGTTGCACACAATAGCTGCCGCTCCGACGACTCAACGTCAGACAACTAACTGTGACTACTGACCGACTGACAGACTGGTGACGAATTCCGCTACTCACAACCCACAGATACATATGTTTCGTGGGAAACTTACGACCCTTAGGGCCCTTTTCACTTTTCAATAAGACATTTTCAAAAATGTCGATCGATAAAATAATATTAAATCGTTATTTTTGGCATCACAAAGCTTTCGTGCAGTGTTCAGCAAGAACACATTTATTTGTTTTATTTTGTTTCAAAAAGTCTTAATTTAGTGTGATCCATTTCGCTACAGCTTTCCTACTGGAAACATTTCATATTCTTCTGTGTTCGTAATTACATAAACATTTTTTACTGGACCCTGTTTGTTAGATGGATGCCCTATGACAATAACCATTGTTTAAGAAATCGTTACGTCGGTAAAAATGACTTAATTATAAAATTGAAGATTGATTTGGGTCATTGATTACCCACAATTATTAAAAGAAATTTGAATTGCAACTAAAAATTAAAATGAAAAATGAAAACATTTAAGGTTTATGTTTCAAAACACCCTTAACACGTCCAAACACCAACAAAAATTGTATTCTTAGAACCATAGAGGCTAAAACAACCGCAAGGTTGCAAGTTGCCATGTGGGAATAAGCTAGCAAAATGGTTAAAAGTTTAAATCTGGACCAGCTTTAAGTACCCCTAATCAAATAAATTATTTTTTCTTGTTTCGATATAGTTTGAATCCGCACCACTTAAAAAACAAATTTTAAATAAAGTTGATTCTTAAGCATGTGCGTGAAACGATCTATTTCGTAAAGCGCCAACAAATATTTTATTTTGCGAAAGTGAATCATCGTCTTGAAGAAGTCTAGCCGAACATATATTTTCTAATGTATGAGATTCCGCGAAGATCTTTTGTAATAAATAAAAAAGCGAAAACTAATGAATCGAATTTCTGTGGCGACATGGCAAAATAGCTTAAGTTTTGTTGCAGGTTTTTTTCAAATCGAAAACTATGGAAGGCAATTTTCCTAAAATCTGTTTCGCAGTCTCCGTTTCGCTTTTTTAGCAACATTACACTCTTCCGAATGATGTATCGTTGAGTTTGTCAGAAACTGTGATGTCACGCGAAAACCATAAAATTGAAATAAAATTTTCGTGAAAATGCGAAATATGCCGAAATAAATCCTATAAATTCTAGTCTATACTTTGCGCAACCCAACCTTTGCAATTTGGGGTTTCTCAAATTATCATATCGTTTCATAAAATACGACTGAATTATTTATTTGCCCAATATTAAATAAGATTTGAAAACATGGATATTTTTGTATAAAAAGAATAAAAATTATTGAAGTAGCTTTGATTATTTTGGACATGATAATTCGAATCAGAATCATTTAGAATGAAACAACTACGAACATTTCGTTATTACACGACTTTGTCTTCTGCGCAAATGAGGGATTTAAAAAAAAAACAAAATTCTGTACTTTTTAGAGAACTTTGAAGTAAAGGTCACAATTTTTGGTTAAACAGTCGACCATTTATTTAATTTGGCGGGAGGGGGAAAGGGGGTTTTGCGTACAACTTTTGAGCCGAATACCGTTGGAAAACGCATTTTGTACCAACAATTTTTGTGTTTGGTGGTTTGAACCCCCCAAACCCCCTGTGTGCGCCACTGGGTGTATTTAAATGTAAATGTAGTTTGGAAATAAAAGCGCTAAAAGCGTTTCAGCGGGCCGACTGGGCGGGGCTTTAAAAGCTTCTATCTATTGGACTTTTGCTCGAATCGATTTGACGTTTTGGTGCAACACTTGTAAGATGTTGAAATTTAATATTAAAAAGCATCACGAAAAAACGATTTTTAAAAGTTTACATGTGACTGCTTATTCCTCCGTCAGTCAGATAATGCGCCAATGATTGAATTGTCGGCGTACATTAGTTTTGTTTTCATAAGTTGTGTTCACGGTGCTGTTGTGTTCCGTTAGATGCTGTCTTCAAAAAATTTACTTGGATCGTAATAAACATGAATTACGGCACTGCTGTCCATCGGTTGAATAAATCACGGCGACTGCCAGAAAAAGACTCACACTTCGCTAGTGGGAGTGCGATCCTGTGTTGACTGAATGTCTGCTTTTCGGCTATAGACACTCGGGTCAGTGACCCGAATGGGCCATGGAATCGAGTCGAGCATACGTGAAGCGTTCGAACGGTTCGTATGCGGCAAACGCTGGTGAAATAATGGTGAATTCCGCGCTGCGACGGTATTTATGAACTTAGCCAAATTTTATAATTTTATATGTATGAGCCGCGTCCGTTGCTGGTGGCGTTGCCGCTGGCGTCTTTCCGTTCGAATACATGCGATTCAAATCTGATTCAATTTGCTGTAGAATCGGTTCGGTGTCAAGTACGCGCGCGCGGGTGGAAAAGCGGTGCCCGAGCGCCGGTGCGCGTGGAAGGAGTCCAGTGCGACCGGGCGGCGACCGAGTTGACTACGTATGACGAGGCTGGGGCTGTCATTAGTCACATGTACGAGTAGTTTTTCACGATTTTCAGGCTTTTCGAATTCTTGTTGTTGCTTTTGTGGTCGGTGATTGTTGTGGTTGCTGTCATTTTTGTTGTTCTTGTGCTTGCTGCTGATTTCATAAACGGCGCATCGTTGCTTTCTGTTTCGGATATTTGTTTTCGTTTCGCGTTTGTGTACGACCGCGCACACACGCACACACACCCATGCGGCGTTGGGAACTCGGTGCGGACGCGAATACGCCGTATTCACATTTCCTTGACAATTGGTGCTGCCTTTCTGCTGGCGCGCACCACGCCAGCCAACGCGTACGAGTGAACGAGTCAATTTCAATGGCAACGAAACGAAGCGTTACAGCGTCAGCGCGCCTAAGCGCTGATGTGTCTGTCTGACGTCGTTTCAGAAAATTATTAATAAGAATTGCAGGAAAATTTTTAGCTTATGACAAATTTGCTTATTTTCATTATTCATGGGCACGGCGACGGTACTTGTGGCGCGGTGCGGAAACATGCCACACATGTTTCCACCGCACTTTCATCGGTTTGCGCACATCGTGAATACCAAGTCGACGACTAGGTAACCGCGACTACGCGACTAATAAATCATTGTCCATGTTTACCTCAGCGCGTGTCTGTATGCGTTTACATTTCCATTTTGAGACATCAACAGAGGACACAAATTAATATCGCACTTAGTGTTGGGTACAAGTCCCAATGTTGCAACAAAAATTAATAACTAATGAACAACTATGATTAAGTAAATTATATTACTAAATAAATATGTACATATATACATACGAGTAGATTAAGTAAATAATTAATAATTAATTAATATGCTAATTGTATTTATTATACAAAGAAGGGATTACATTTATTTGTCCAAATGATTCCCAAGGTTCTTCACATCCGCCAGGGGGGCTCATCTCGACAACATTCCCATAGCTCAGCGCAGATGGTTTTCGAGTGTTAGGCTTGAGTCTGCAATCGCGCTTCTGTCCCAACAAAAATAAATACTTGTAAATACTTATACACAAAATTGCTCGTTCTGACTAAATAACTGACTAATTAATCATCGTCGAGCCCAAACCACTGAAGGCACAAACATGAAGTTTGAACTTTAGGGTCATTTGAGAAAAGAACTTCAGGTGAAAACACATCAAATCAAATATAATTCGACACGTATTTTTCAGTTTTTTTTGGAAAATTATAATCTGGAAAATGAACTCCAAATAAGAAGTACAGTCGTGTCTGGGTATAGTGAACCCCCAACATAGTGAACTCCTCGATATAGTGAACACCCAAATTTTGACATCGAGCCTGTAAATATAGAAACAAATTTTCAAGCAAAAAACAAAAAGTGTATTTTGAGCAAATAAAACGAGTTTTTGGAAAAAATGTTGACCTTGATATAGTAAACAACCTCAATACAGTGAACAGGCCTTGCAATAATTAGTTCACTATATCCAGACACCACTGTAATTCAATTCACTCAGTGTGTAAAAATCAACATCTGACGGGGTACAAATTTGTTAGAACTTTATGCGGATAAACAAATCTAACATTAGATAGTCAATTTTTAAAGCGAGTAAGGATTCTTTCAATGACATTTTGAAATACATGCTGCAAAGTTGCCGGAAACTGCTAGTATTTAAATATCAGAACTATGGAATCAATTTGTTTCTTATTGCCAGCTAATGCGACTGGATGAAATGTAGGCGAATGAATGAAATAATGCTAAAAATTTAGTTACCGTACACCTTGTACTGACAAGTTTACAACTTTTCCACAGTCCTGATAGCTTTGAAATATTGTTGAGATTTTCCCAGGGTTCGTCAATATTTCGAATTTCATAGTTGGGCTAATACCTTCTTCTGTTATGTTTTTGATAAATGTTTTGAAGACTTGATAAAGTTTTTGTTTAATGTTTTTGTGTGGAAAATTTCTGGTTTACGTTTTATTATTCCACGAAGGCTAAGGAAAATGTCAAAGCTGTATTTTTACAATCTCAAAGTGAGATTGTTGCTTTTGGTGAATATGAATATTCTTTGCATTTTTGCAGAAATAGAGGTTTACATATTCGACTCTATTAGTATTCTATAAGCGGCTTTTATGCAGGGTGGCAACTCTGAACAATGACAAGAAATATACGGATGTATTGGAGCGGGTGGGGCTGATCTTGCTGTAGAATCATTGACATGTCACTTTTTGCAATTTAAATGCAGTGGCGCAAACAGGGAGTCTGGGGGTTCAAACCCCCAAACACAAAAACTGCTGGTGCAAAATATGGTTTCGAAAGGTATTCGACTCAAAACCGTACGCAAAACTCCCCAAAAATTAAATGCTGTGTGCGCCAATGTCCAGCTGCATATTGATGCATTAATGCCCTAACGCAACAACATACTTAACGAAACATATTAAAACCCAAATAATGGCCTAACCTGAAAAGTTGTTAAGAACTTTTTGCAAATGACCCAAACTCTTTTTTAAACAATAGGACGTTTAAAGAATTCTGCAAAATGCCAAAAATTACAACTAACAAGCCATTAGCTGCAACTTATGGGGAAGTGGAAGAAAGAAACAGAAAACCGGAACTCATTTCGCTGATTGCGCGGAAAAGTCGTACACAGCAAAAGATCGTTTTGGACAGCGGGGGGACATTTCAATGCTGGCAGTTGATGCAATTGTTGTTGGCAGTGACGGTCGTTAATTAGTTAGTGACGGCTGTTCGGTGGCAGCGAGTTACGCTGCGAGCGCGGTGAAGAAACGGCAGGCTGGCAAAAGAGAAGAGACTGTGTGTGCCGACAAGAAAGAAAGAGCAACCGAGGCGAGTTTTGGCCTAAATCTTTTGTGCGGTTCGTGCTGCTAGCGCTGCTGTGTGCCGCAGCACTGGCGGCGGTTGCGTAATGGCATTACAATGTGGTCAAGAGACCGGGTAGCCGCTGTCGGCGACAACTTTTGACAATGCCCACAAAGTAGTCTAGCATAAGAGAACGCGCGCAGAAAGAGCAGACGCAGTGGAGCGGGTAATAATGGCAATTAAAACAGGCCGAAAAGAGAGGGGCAAATTAAAAATGGAAGCACATCCAATTAACGTCATTTGCCAGAGCCCGCAGTACTACTTAACATACAGTGGAGTGCAGTGCCATAAAAGGTGGTTGCGACCCTTGACCGCGCGCAAAGTCGGCGGAGTCGCGAAAGCGGTTACTGCTTATGGGTGTAGAGCGCGCTATGGTTTGTCAATTTTGCTGAGTCGCACGAGAAACCGCGAGCGGCATTCGAGCTGGTCGCACTACTGCTGCGAGCATTACTTGTGCTAAGCACTCACGTTGGCGCCTTAATTAATGAGAGTATTTGCATTGTCTTCGTGCTGGCTGTCGAAATGTCATAATGTGCACTGGTCTCGGTAGCGGTAATCACTGCCGCGCGCCGCCTCAACTGCATACGGGTTGTGGGCACCAATAGGAGTCGTGCGAGTTTAAAATATCGTGATTTTCGGCAACATTAGCAAAAGTTGGTTTGGGGGGGGGGGGGCGGGGGGTGGGACGGATAATATAAATATTTTCAACAATGTTCCAACATCAGGTGCGAGGCTTGCTGCATTTAACATAGTCGTCCGTACACTGCGAACTGAACGGAAATGTGAGCTGATTGGCAGGTTCCCGGCGGGGTAGAGTTGGTGGCGCACATGCTTCACCCAGATTTTTATATTTAGTTCGAACTAAATTTAGTACTTGTGGCCGATGGAGCTGATTTCCGCCGTTCCTACGTGCATGTGACTGTAGAGTTTCTTCTCGAATTTGCTGCATACGATGCCATATAACATCCGAGCATTATGTTTGCCTTAAATGCCCTTTAAATTATGTGTGTGCCTTGTACTAACGTAGACTTTTCTTGTTCATTTACTTGCAGTCCGTCGTGCAGCAAAGCCAGCAACAGGCTCTGCTGAATAAATCAAATGATGATCTGCGAAGAAAACGTCCAGAGACCACACGGCCAAATCACATTCTGCTCTTCACCATCATAAATCCGTTCTACCCCATCACAGTTGTAAGTACCGGCGAGTTGTGCCTTGTGTGTGTGTGTGTGTGCATATATCTGTGTGTTTGTATCATGTAATATGTATGTGGAAAACCGTGGCTATTTCGGTCGAGGGGAGCGCAGCCGACGCGAGTTGCTCGTCGTTACACCCGCGACGTCAAAATGTTTGAAAACAACGAAAAGCGCTCTGAGCGCGTTGAGTGCTGCATAAGAGCGCTGTTAGACGTGCAACAACCTCAGCGCCATTTGTTGCGGCAGCAGCAATGGCAACTGCAGCTGGAATATTACATGCGACAACAACAATTGTCGTTTCAACAAAGGACACTCGCACTTGTGCAGAAAAACGTAGGAAATGCGTCCTCATCCCGGAGTACAATGCATTAGAGTTTCGAGTGAAATCCGGGTATTCGGACGGTTCTGAAGGCTTTAGTCCGCGTGATTTGAGCTTTCGGATGCTAAAACTCAGACCGTCCAATCTGACGAATCTGACAAACAGTTACGGAGCTTTGTAATTATTCCGGTGACCCAAAACAATTGTCTGCATAGAAATTAAACAGCTTGTTTATATTTTAAATTATGTTGTAAGCAACGAGCTCCGGCAGAACCCGATTGTACTTTTGGGATAGTCCGCGCTATTCGATTTCAGTGGGAATGTATTAGACAAATTTAGGGCTTATGTTCATTAGTTTATATCTGCCGTATTCTCGTAAAAGATCTTTTTGACGGCAATCTCAAAAACTCATCGCTACTGAAGCTATTTTTTCAGAAGTTGAGTAGTCTCTATTAAAAACCCGTTTTTTCTGAGCTAGAGCTTTGATGTCTAAGACAAAGTTGTTTGCATTAAAAGTGTGACTATTTTTTGTGTACACATGAACCCCCCCTCCCCTTTCCTTACCCGGTTTTTCGGAAAAATTTTTGATAAAAAGCTTGTATTGACTAAAATATTGAAAAAATACTATATTGTCTTATGGGAAAATATTCCTCATTAAAAATAGGGGGGGTCTTCAAACACCAAAACTTTCTCAAAACTTTCCCCAAAAAAATAAAAAACCTTAACCCTTTTAGTGCCGGAGGCCGATATATCGGCTCTTGCTGCAGTAGCGAGAAGTGCCAGAGCCGATATATCGGCCCGCGCCTTGTAGCGCTTTACTATTCGCATTGCTTGAGAACTCTATAGTATCTCAAAATAAATTTGTAATACGTTACAAATGATCTAATTTCATTACGAGAGAATAAAAAAGAATAGTTTTTTGTCTTAACTCTTTTTCTATTCATTCTCTATTTCATGCTTAGTATACTGCTTTTTGAATCATGCAAATATTGTTTCTCGTTTGGTTTTTATGAGCATTTTCCCAAACCCTAGTAAAACTGTGAAATTCGGCCGGTTATTCTCGCATAGGCACCTCTTTTCGCCCGGCACTAAAAGGGTTAAACACGAAGCCTTCATTTAGAAAAACGTTGAATATTAAAAAAAAAATATTTTCCATTGAAAAATAGTTCAGGTGGTCTCCAAACAAGAAGTCCCCTTAATCAAATAAACAATTTTTATGATTTCAAAAATACGCTTTCGCTTTACGGGAATGCTCAGATGGGTCAATATTCCGATTCAAATTCCAAACGTACTCAGCGAGTAGTATTTTTTTAAAATTTTAGTCAATACAAGCTTTTTATGAAAAATTTTTCCGAAAAAAATGAAAAAGGGGGGTAAGGAAATGGGCAGGGGGGTTCATGTGCACACAAAAAATATTCACACTTTTAATGCAAACAACTTTGTCTTAGACATCAAAGCTCTAGCTCTTCACGTTTTTATCCTTTCCGTGTAAAGGTCTATAGGGACCCTTTAACCTTTATATGCAAATTACAAAAAACTCAGACGTGCTGGACTATTACTTTGTTCGGCAAAAATGATCAGTACGACGTCCTCTTTCAGAAATATACGGTCGTTACTCTGTTGCAGAAATGCTGTGTTATTAATAAAATTATTATAGCATGTTGGCCACGCGGGACTAAATCCAAAACTTTTATATGAGGGCAAAGGGTAAATATGTGGCGGAGAAAATGTTGGAAAAGGGAAATTATTAGGAGTGGACCTACATGTTCTCCCTCTTTGACCAACCTCTGAGCTGTACGTAGTAGTAAATTGCACTATTGACCTTTGAACTCGATAAAATAAATTGAGGGACTTAGCGCACGCATTATTAGGAGTGCCCATACCCATTTTAGAGTGTATAGATTTCTTTATAATGTAGCGACAGTTGGAAGAATGTTTAAGTAATTCAAGCCCAATCCAATTCCCAAGGTCGAAAGAAACTTAAAGCATCACAAATACGTTTAACACTCTAACGTGCTATTCAAGAGCGTCTGTCTTACTTACAAAACGATTGCAAGCAGCTTTTGTCATTTTAAGATATTTTGCGTAAAATTGTTAAATAGTGCAACTTGCAGTTTACTACTTTGGGGCCGCTTTTTTTATAGCAGCGAAAAATAGAGCTAGAAAACTATTTAATCTTGCCACCAAGGAAACATGGGAAAATAATAAAAGTATTATCAGTCGAGCCGCACATACGAGCTCTCACGTCCACACACAGTTTATGTGCGAGAGCAAAAATTGCACTCGCTCAATAGCAAATCAAACAGCTCGCCGCTCATAAGCTCTTGCCAGGCCATACCCACCCTGCCCCCTCATGGGGGCGGGCGAGCCACCCCACCGGCATCCGCTTTTTGCTCGTTCGCTTCAATGTCCATGACAGGGCGAACCCTTTCGAAGAGACTTATCGGCAATGCGCCAAGAATGCAGATTCCAATATATGTCACATGCAACTTAGGCGAGTGGTGGGCCATGGGCAGGGCAGGGCCTGGGCGGGATGCAGACAAGAGGCTAAATCAAGCACGCATTGGAAAAACGCAGACACGAACGGGGCGGGGAGGTGTCGAGTTGGTGCCGCGGTTACGAGGTGGTCTGGCCTGTATGCGCGGCGTTATGGATGCCATTTATGATGTGAGAAATATGGGTTGGCGTAGCGCGAACTCGCTTTTCGGCTGGAAGTCGACGCTGACGCTGGCAGTTTAGAATTTCGCCCGAATTGCACTGCAACTGGTTTTGTGAGATTCTACAAGGAAATCCGAAAGCCACATGATCCGCACTGCACACTTTATTCTTCAATCGTTCAATTGGTTGACATTTTGCACTGTGCGCCGCGCCATCTGTCAAGAATATCAACTAACAGCCAGCACCACACTGGGTGCAAGCGATCGTGACAGCGGCGGCGAAAATGTCAATATCAAAGTGCGAACGGCGAACGCGATACAATTAGAGGCAGCTGAACATTCGTACTCGTCGTACGCGCACAAAGTTGGCGCGTCTGTCCACCTGTTCGGCGGCGCGTTCAGGTTGTCGCTGATTTTGCGGCAAGCGTGCCAATGTCAAACGTGTACGTTTCATTCTGTAAAATGGCAACATCGCAGCCACAAAACTGGGAATAATCACGCCAGCTAATTCAACCGCTCAAGCTTCGTCGCGGCAACGACATTCAGTCAACCGCATTGAACTGCACCTACCGATCAACAGTTCAGCAGATCGCGTGATCACTGCAGGCGGCTCTAGTGCTGGAGTTTTCAGAATCGTCCAAATTTACAACAACACAGTGGCGCATGCAGTGGCATTTTGTTTTGAGGAGGGTTTTCCATTCCATGTCAACTATAATGTAAATTTGGTTAAAAAAAAAAAACCACATAAGAACACGGGCAGTGCACAGTTGACATGTTTGCAAAGTAGTCGATTTGCACTTTTCATGTACTTAAGACTGACGGTTTGGGTCATCTCAACGTATACTTAACCTTCCGTTCGCACACTTATCCCCAGCCTATACCAACTAAATTGTAAAATATTTGTGTATCTCAAATTATATTCTCGTGTCTTGTTCAATAATATTTCTCTATAAATGTACATTTTGGACCTTATTTAATCAACCAATACAAACAAAATTAAGGAAAACATTTGTTTTGCATGATTTTGCATAATTTCTTCAAAAAATGTGTTCACGAATTCAATTAAAGATTTTACTTAACTTTAAAAATGGACACAAAAGTGTTTCGTTGTATACTAACTTAATTTATTAAATTAATAAAATTACTGAATTTAATTTGAATAAATTTAGTTAAATTATTTGAGTAAATAAAACAAGTTAAATTAATTGAAAGCAAATTATGAGTTACATTACCAATGTAATTAATATAATTTAATTTTAATCAATTATATTTTAATTAATTTAAATTTAATTACTCAAATATTTATTTTAGCCACAATTTCCAAATCGTACAAGCTTTTAGTACGCTCCGAGCATGTTGCACCGTGCCTAACTTGACTAAATTTTTTCTGTTCAACGGAAGCACTGCTTCCATCCATTTCTGTTACGTAAACCTCACACTAGGCTGCAGAGAACACATTTGAACTCGGTTTGACTATTCACAACAATCCGAAGGGTATGTTTCTCCCATTCGCTCACAAACAGTTGAAATTAATTTACATGCATTCAAATATGCAATGCGGAATAACGGAAATAATCTGTTGTTGATTTTGGGGTGCAGTACACCCCAGTGCGAGGACGGAAGGTTAAGATAATAGAAACAATGGAATTCATTGGCGTGAATTGCATAGTTTAGTCAAAATAATTCTACCCCACTTCGATGTTTTTTTTTTTAAACCTATCAAATTAATTTGAACTTATCTCAAGACCTCCTTATAGATTACCAGGGGCCATTCAAGTACCATTCGAGAACATGCAACTGTTGTGGAATACAGTTTTCTCCCAAATAATTCCACTTCCATTAAGTTACTATTCTCAAAAAGTTCTTAAAACATTTTAGCCCATTGCAAAATTAGTCAGAGATTGGTTTTGAAAACTGAGATAAACAGTTCAGTCAGTCATTTATGTGTGTAGGCTTCTGTTGGGGTTTCTGCTTTTTTGCTTAAAATGTTTCTTTACAAGCTGCGTTGTGGCTCTCTGGTTGTTCAGTTTTTGCTACACAATTTGATTTTGTTCCTGCTGTTGATTCAGTCGAGCGCATAATTGCCCCTTTTTGTATTTAGCTTTTGCTCTTGTTATAACAAAAAAAATAAAACAAAAACAACAAAACATTGCAGTGTTTTTTAGAGGTCTGAATCGGGGTTAAACGAAATTGTCTGGCACATAAAGCGAGCACTTTAAACAAGGTTATAGAGTTGATGAACATTTAAAACAATATTTAGTAAACATGTCGTATCTTACATCGTATCTTTGTTTAATGCATAATAATCATAACCGATTTCACTTCAATTTGGCCAAAACGCCATAAAATTGCAGAAAACCATATACAATTGCAAGTTGTAAATCGGGCCAAGCTTCAGCTAAGCAACAAAGAGGATCTATTTACTAGTCTTGAACATCGTTTTGAGCACTTTGTAAAAAGTAACTGTGTGCAATAGCGCATCGGGAAAACATTGAACGCCTTCGGCATAGCCACGGTCGCAACATTAAAGCCACTTCGTGCCATTTGGTGTTGTCTCGCTTTCACCGTATCAGACACGAGCGTGGAACGCTTCCGAGACATTTGCCGCCCCATAATCCAATCGAATTGGCCCGCAGCGTGGCATGCTTCGCTCGATAAGCGACATGTGAGTTGCTGTGGCGAGCGGTCGGGCGCTAGCTTTGAAGTAGTATGTTGGGGACGCCTATGGACTGATACCACAACGGCAGCGCGACACAACATCTGCGCCATCAGCTGTCGGTTAGCATTAGCTACGCCAATGTACAAAGTGTTTATGAATGCAATTCTCCCCTCCAGTTCTTAAGTGGATACTTTCACCAGCCATTGTGCCATTTTATCGCAGGATGTGTTCGGTGCAGGCGCTCAAAAGCGCAAATATTTACTGGAATTCATGGCGCACTTTGCCACTTTCTATGGCTCGATGCGAGTGAGCAGCGAACGGGTCCTCCGTAGATACTTTGCGAGGCATTTGCCCCGTTGTATTGGCAGCTGTATACGTGTGTGTGTGTGTGTCTGCCAATTTCGGATCGAATGTCGAGCGGCTTCGGGCAAAAGCTGGTGAATTTCCCGCCGTATTTACTTTCAGTACAAACACTCATAATTTGCCACACGTTCGAGTGCGCAAGCAAACAATATTAAAGAAAGACATCGGCCTTGCCGCGCTGGGAGCAAGAAGCGGCTGAAGAAGATTGTTTTGCGTCGATTCGCATTACCCATTAGACAGGCTTGCAGCCGAAAGCTCTTACTGATACATGTGGACTCATATTTTCACCATAGGCACAGTGTGCGAACGGCAAAAGTGTTTGTGAAAAGCAAGGAAAAAGCGGAACGACCTTATGGCTGTACGATACATCATCGTCGCGACGTGCACAATGACTAGCACACATTGTTCGGTGATTTATCACCACGATTGATATCAAATTGTTTGGTCCAATTTCGACACCTCTTAAAAGACGATTACATGGTGGCAACTCTTGGGACGGGTAAACAGGCTCTAATTTTTACGCCATTACACTCGACAATGATATCGCGTCCGATCGGATAAGCGACTGCAATCTGTGTTCTTTGAAATCGTACGATACGATACTGGTTGTTGTACTTGTCTGTTGTACTTGTAGCAAAGCAGTCTAGAAATTTATTTAATAGGTTCGTGCGGGTGTGTGTTGCTGCCAGGTAATTCAATTTTGCACGAGATTTTTGTCCACTTTATTCGACCCCTAATTACTCCTTCTGGAGCTCTTCCTCAAAATGCTTTTTACACTGAAACGCTAATGTTAGTCAATTTGCTTAACAGCGCCAACATTTTGTGGTACGGCTGCAAAACAAGACAAGTACTCCTGGTTTAACCATCACTGAGTTATTTTCAATAGCGCCGAGTTAGAGGCCATGGCATAGTGACAAGTGGCCAAGCCAGGTCAGAACAAATTCATTGATGTATGGCGACGAATGACACGCAGCAGTCGCTTTTCTAGACATTCACGCTAAATAACTAATGCCGTTCATTTAACTTTCGCGGGAAATGTTCAAACCTGCAAGGAACATTGATGGTGTAGAATTTGTTTTTTTTATTTTAATGTACCCTGGAGTTGAGATTTGTAATGCGTTCGTATTAAATCAGTTTTGTTTATTCGTTTACTATGTTTACCAAGAAAAAATTATTGAACATTGAGAATGAAATCTTGGAGCAGCACCTACATTCCAAGTTTTATTTATTTATTCTTTTAAGTGGCCCGATTTTGTCGTCGGAAACCAACTTCACAGACTTTTCGGAAAATATTTATGTTGTATACGTACCCCGCCATAATATTGAAACTAATCCAATATTTCATAAATATTGATTCCAATAGTTTTAACGAGAATATAATAGAATTGAATAGGGATTGTTACACTACGACCAGAAGTGATCAATTATGCCCCCTACAAAATGTGAAAGGACATTCTCTAGACCCATCGACATAATGAAGCTAAGTAACTCACGGGTGTTTAGGTGCTTGATGTTCTCTTCTGCAAGCCAGAACTGGCATTGCCACATCGCAGTGTAAAATAATGTGTTCGGGAGTCTCGTCTGCTGTTCCGCAGAGTCTACAGACGTTAACCTGTTCTAGCCCGATAGTATGCATATGTTTCCTCAGTCTGCAATGCTCAGTTAGAGGAACGGTGACCTGTCTAAGCTGATTCTTCCTTAGTTTGAGGCATTCTTCACTCCACTTGCGGTTATATTATAACCTTTAGTAGACATTTTCGACTGCCTAAGACCCAAGGCGTTAGACCGCTGTTCTGAATGCCTGGTTCTCTCCTCAAGTCTAAGTAGCTCTGCTATGGCGCTTTTGCCCAGTCCAATGAAGGGCTCCGGTGCCAGGTGGACCGTGGCTGCCGCAAGACTGTCCGCCTCCTCATTTCCTTCAATTCCTCTGTGTCCTATAACCTAGAGGATTTTGTCCTCAATGGTTGTATGCATTCCAGCACTAACCCTGAGGTTATCTCATATGAGATTGGTGCTTTGATGGCTGATTGACTATCGGAATAGATATCGATGTCCTGCCCCCTGTAAGCACGCTCGAGGTTGAGTTGCATACAAAGCCTGATAATATATCGTCGCTGGAATAATGAAATAGTGTAACATGAAAAGTATAGTTTTGAGAAAAACGAATTGGAAGTTTTTATAAACCAATCGATCTACTTTCAACTTTTATTGTACGCGTCTTATTAAAAATATTCACATCTTAAATACACCATACTTTTCATTGATTCCTTAGCTGTTAATCCACCAAAAAATATGTGTCATGTGTACTTAGAAATACCATTTAAGCCCATTTTTCTGAATGCATCTGCTTATACACTATTTTATCTTTGAACATTTTTATATGAAATTATTATACACTATTTTATTTGTACGGGATCAGACATGGGGGTTTTGCACTAAATTCATAGTGCACTATGCTTTTCACTACCACTAAATAAATTTAGTGGTAGCTGAATTTTTTCCACTAATCACTGAATTTTATTTAGTGGTAGTGGTAAAAAGTACCACTAAAAAAAAATTAGTGGAAGAAAATTGCACTACCACTAAATAAAGATCAGTGATTAGTGGAAAAAATTCAGCTACCACTAAATTTATTTAGTGGTAGTGAAAAGCATAGTGCACTAAACAAAGACATCCATTACCATTAAATAAACCACTAACAACGATATGCGCAAAAATATATGTTTTATTTAAACAACTTATTTGCTTTCATCAAGACTAGACGTTCAAAATTGTCATCAGTGACATTAGTGGAAAAGAATTAGTGATAGTGGAGGAATTTTCAACTATCACTGAATTTTATTTAGTGGTAGTGGTAAAAAGTACCACTAAAAAAAAATTAGTGGAAGAAAATTGCACTACCACTAAATAAAGATCAGTGATTAGTGGAAACAATTCAACTACCACTAAAATTTATTTAGTGGTAGTGGAAAATTTCCCAGCAGACCTCTAGTGGTAGTGGTAGTGGATTTTAGTGCAAAACCCCCATGTCTGTACGGGATACATCATTTCATTTCTGATTAGACACTGTTTTATTAGTTTAATTGAAAGTAAAGACAGAACAAAAAACATCGGAAATGACCTTATGTTATGGTCGAAGAATGAATAGAGAGAATAGATGCACGCGGTATGAATTGCGAATGATTTATTATAAGTATGATTGATCCTTATACAATTGTTCACAATACATACTCGTATAAATTTGCATGAAGAGAACACATAAATAAAAGGTAAGACAAGTAAAAGAATAATAAAGGTAAGGAGGTGTGTGTATGACAATAAACAACAATAAGGTAAGCAAGATACACCATGTTGTAAGTATGTCAATTTAGATAATTAAATAATAAGTAATAGAAACAGGATTTGGTTTAACATATTTAATTAATTTCACCATCGCTTTCATCATCATACCAATTGTGAAGTCTGTAAGTTCTCAAAATCAATTCAGCATCTTTATTCAGCAATCCTTCAGCACATAGTTTCAATAAGTCCCGCTTTTTGGATGCAGATACTGAAAGATGGGAGGAGTATTTATTTTAGCTTGACGCTTTTTGAAGTCCACGTTGCAAGCCTTAATTACTTTTATGTGAAGCCATGACACCTTTTCGCCACTCGAATCCTTCTTGAAATTTTATGGAAAACTATCAAGAATTTGTTTTAAATCATAAAAGTCAGAATAGTCCATCTCGTTGGTAAAATATGGATTCTAACATCTCGCATTCCGCATAATTGTTTCCCATTCTTTAGGGTGATTTATAATTTTATTTTTTTTTGCACGCTCGATGGTTGAATGCATTGAGCCTACCTCCATTTGTGGGTGTCCGGACTCCGAAAACTTTATATTGATTATATCAAACCACAAGTTCATGCTACAGTACACTAATAAAGCGGCAATGTATCTATAAACAATATAATACAAAATAATATAGTAAGATACTTTCCAGTCAAAGTATGGACAGCTAACCTGTTTCTATTTTGTCCACCGCAACAGTCCAAATACAATATAAGATTGTTCACGTAGTTTGGTAGAGCAGATAAATGAAAGTATAAAGTTGACCCTATTTCATCATGTATAATAAAAAGAACTGAATTGCGAACAAATTACAAATTTTTATTGACTGGATTTTTATAAACAAAAAACTTTTTGCAAGCATCTTTCTTTGACTGATGAAACGCGTAGTTATATTCGTTGTTAAAAATTTGTTTATATTTGTGATACTTAATCTTAGAATTGGGATGCAATTCCTTAAAAAACTTAAACATCCGTGTAATATTTATGTTGGGAGATAGGTATAATCGCGTTGAACTTTTTCGTAAATAATAAGCCTCAACGCAGGGAAATGAAGTAATATGTGACCTAACGTAGCTTAACTCTAATTCATCAATTTTTTTAGTATTGCGCTGGGTTTCACGTCTGTCTAAAGTGAAATCTTTTCCCGAACTTTCCCTTTTTTTTAACCATAACAGCTCCATCAGACACATTCAGCGTTTTTGGATAAAATTTGCTTGCAAACTCTTTGCTCACGTAGCCTATACTCAAAACTATTTTCTCGCCTGTTTGAGCTCACTGTAAAGGGATGAACACGATCTGGTTAGGATAGTATTATTTATAAATTGCCTTTGCTTGCAAAAGTCGGCTAAACTCCAAAACTCTTCATTTATTTCAATCCGGTCCTGTTCATAACCCACACTTTTGGCACTTTTGCCGGTATAATGTGAAGGTATTTTTCATCATATATGGAATCTACAAGTAAATTTATAAGAATTGTATAATTATAAAGACTCTATTCCTTATAACTAACTAGTTTTTTGTACGGTATAAAAAAGTGTATAATACATTCTTAATATTAAAACAGTGTATATGAAAACTTGAAATGATGTATACGTTTATACACCATTTTGTTTGTTCGAAGGCTTCAAGGAATTGACAAAATGTAAAGAAATATAATAGTGTATAACACGGATAGACTATTTCATTTCAAATTTTGTTTGCATATTCAGAAAAATTAATTGATGTATGTCGATGTTACACTATTTTAATATTCACATTTTTAAGCTGCCTGTGAAAGTTATTAGCAATATAATGAAGTAAAATACTTTACGTTATTTTAATATTTTAAGAATTTCTTTGGGATTTGCTTAAAAATCGTGTAAGTGCACCATACACTATTTGTAAACAATTGTACTACTTACACCATTATTATACAAATACGTTTTTCGCGAATAAATTGGTGAGCCAAAATGATATTTAAGAAAACTAAAGATTTTTCTAATAGATTAAATGATTGTCTATCCAATGGTGCAATTATCGAATAATAGTGTATGTGGCACTTACACTGTTTCTTTATTCCAGCGACGATATAGTTCAGCCTAATAATTTGTCATATGTACATTAACATAAATTGAAACAATTTAGTAATATTTAGGAAATATCTGAGTGATTTACATTTGTCCATGCTTTGCTGAAGATTCGGTAGTGTTGCGCTCTTGCGATTACAAAGAGGCATCTCAAGTTTCTGCCAGGGTTATTCTCCACCTTTGGAGAGACAATTCCTCAGACAATCAAACTAGGAAACTCATTGTAATGTATGTCAGCAGCAAAATGGCAACCTGAAGGCAATTTTTGGTAATGGGGAGAAAACAACTGATGCCGAAAACATAGCACAGACTGCTTGAATCAGCCAGCAAGCTATGTTTTACGCTCCGCTGCTGCTTATTAGCGGAGCGATGCTGGTCGATAATGCGCGCTGCGTCGAGGGACAGCAAGGGAGAAGGGCATCAGTGCTATTCGGTTTTATTTCATCGTTTTTAATTACTTACATTAAGTTGAATGCTGGATTTGTTTTCTATGAGCTTCAAGTAGACCATGTCGCACGATTTCGCGCAAATACACTTTACGTTTGTGGGCACTCGAGTGGCGCTGCCACCCATACGAAATAAATGTAGCGTGTGTGCGGCGCTTTCAAAATTGTGACAGCGTTGTAAAAGTTCATAGCGAGATTAATGTTAAATATACATAAAGGCGCACATTGCCAACTCTCGCGCTTGCACTCACCACAAACTCAATTTCAGTGCAACAATGGCAGCGCCTGCGCCTGCTAAGCGCACATTAAAAATTAATTTTCTAATTTCTAACAGCAACGAGCGCGGCAAACAAACCAGTAGCAACTCACGGCAACAAGGTCGGAACTAATAAATAGTAAATCTGACATTAAGGCTGCTTCCCCAGCCTTGCGTAACCATCCGTTCGTCGGCACACCCATTCAGAATTGCAGCGACTTTAAAATGCTTGACTGTCGAATATTTCTGCTACGCCTCATTTCCATCTCGCGCAGTGAAAATTTCGATTACGAGCGACCGCTAAAAGATGTTTGAAAGTATTACGTGATGACGTGACGGCGTGCTTTAAGCGGAAAATAGACTCTAAAAATATATTATTACACTTACAATTCACCGCCGACAGTGTTGTCAGATTTGTTTTCTTCTTGTTGTTCTGGAAATTGTACGGGATGCTCAAAACAGGTAACATAGGATTAGGCCACAAGTCAAAAGATTTTCGAAAGTCGATCACTTAATTATTGCTTCCACAATAAAAACTTAAATTTTAACTTTGAAGCGGTTTAAAAAATAGACAACCAATTATGTCCCTGCGGAGTGCTAAATACTTACGTAGTAGTACGGCTCGTCCCGGCTAATGACGTTTTAATTTAATAAGATTTTTCACGCTTGTAAAATCTTTAAATTTTCTTAAAATGTAAGTACACTCATTCTATGTATACATATGTAGCGCGCAGTAGCGCACCCAGCGGAGGGGTTTGGAGGTTCCACCCCCCAAATACAAAAATTGCTGGTACAAATTATGGTTTCGAAACCTCCCTCACCCCTTGAAAATGATATTTTGTGTGCGCTACTGACAATATGTGCATATATGTATTAATTTTTGAAAAAATGTTTGCGGAGTTCAGTCGCAGCTTTGAAGGCAGGCCACCCTCGCCGCCACTTCTGTTCAACTGTATTTTGACAACGCGGAACACAAAATGAAAAGGGTTGCCACTTGCCACCGCCAACTAATGAAATGCACTCACGTCTACAATCATCTATCGTTAGCGGGTAGTCAGTGTTCAGAAGGCGTTCAATGCTTTCAATTGAAAAGTCAGATGAAAATATGCCAACATCACTGGACTACTTAAAATTCATTTCCCCGCCGCGGCATTCTGCATGGGGAGGCGTGAGAAGCAAGGTGAAAAGAAATTCATTAAGTTGTCAAATGCAAGTCAACACTACATTTTGACATAAACATGACAATGCCAAGACGCAACGAGCCGGCCAAAGAAAGAGTTCCGCTAGAAACTGCGTGAATGGAGGAGACGGATAACTGAATCACTTTTTCGCTCGCTTGCGGACGGATTTGGAGAAATTAGAACAAATGCCGACGGTCGCCGCAAAGCAAGCGCGCATTTGACAATGGAAAAGTCAAAATTTATGAGTGATTAGCGGAAAAAATTTGTATTTTTTTATTAAATATAAAACGGTGACTTCATTCTGCGGCACCGAGCGTTGTGATTGACAATGGCGCATAGTATCAAACAACAATTTATCTTAATGTTAGTTGGAATCATCAAATGTGTGTGCAATTTGTGGCTATTTTTGGGAAAACGATTTGCTCTTTTAAAACGTAGATAGCAATGAAAAACGCGCACGTAAATTTGACGAACGAATCGATTCGCACTGCAACCTCCAATTTGCGGATTTCTTTCCCACTTGCGACTTTTATTCGATTCAGTTCCCGCACACTGAACTTTGTTGGCCGAGATGGGGTGGGGAGATAAATTGGGTAGGCGCTGGGCGGAAGCGACGGCGGGCGGTGCCCAACTTCTGAGCTGCCTCGTAGACCAACAGTGAAAATCGAATTAGAGTTGACTTGATTCCATTTCGCATCGCAGCACAGAAGAGAGAAGAAACAAAGTGAACCAAATTTCAAATGGGAAACGGAAGCTAAGCCTTGCAAATTGCACTGTTAAGGAAAGCAAAACGACAAACTCAAAAACATTCGTTAGCCGTATTACTTACGTACATACATACATATGAAAAGTATATTTGTGCGGATTGCTTGCATACTCAAAAATTCAATTTTGGTGTTATGCAATCGACGCAGCTGGCGCGGGTTTGATTTTCCTACTAGGAATTTTCGGTTAATTCTAAACAATGCAATAGTTTTTATGCAACTTGTACTAACTACAATAGTTGCAAATTTAGATTTAGTCGTATGCAATTTTTACAGAGATTAGGGTTACAAACGGTGTGTAGTTGTAACAGAATCTGGAATCAAAAGATATCAACTTGTTTTTAATGTGTCAGGTGTGTCTATAGAAAAAATTGTCTATACAAATTTGCGACTTTTGCTGTAAAATGCAATTTCATAATTTTTTCGACTAAGTGTCCGAGAGATAGTTTGCTGAAATCAGTCAGTTCGCCTCTAAATGTTCACGTTTAGTAAAAAAATAGAAACGTGAAACATAGATCAAATATAATAAAACCACCATATTTAAATATCATGTTTACATAATACCTAACCAATAAGTTCTGGTTGGTCTTCAGTATTTAGTCTTTACAAAGTCTGAAAAGACAGTTATTATACCCTATTCGGACAGCCGGTTAAATTGCGCAATTAAGAGATTTTCTCAATTTAGCTCTGAATTGAACTCATTGAAGCTCTAAATTGCCATACAAAAATGTCACTTGAACTAATTGCAATTAGCGCTAAATTGACAAAAATTGAACTCGATTCGCCATGCAACCTTGAGTCGTGCTGTTATCGATAAACAAATTCGCTCACAATTGACGGAACCAAAAAAAAAATGTGAAACTAAAAGCAGCGAAAGACGTTTTTTTAACATTTCTTTGCTTTGAAATTTCGTTCAAAAATTGGGGGCATCAGTAGGAATGTTGAATAATTATTACTAAATGTTCAATACATTTTTTTAAGCGCGGTTTTCAGACATAAACAGGAAAACCTTTTTCCAAAACCATGTTCGATAACATTTTCTATACCAGCTAAATTTAGGTGTGTGAAGGACAAATGTGATAAAAACTCAATTAAGAACTGAACTACCTCAATTTATTTGGCTGTCTGGACAGGACATTAATAAGTAACGGATGATTTTTTAAGAGCCTTCGGATTTGATAAAAAAAAACACATACAATTTAGAGAAATGTATGAAATCTTTATTTGAGTCGATAGAACGATCTATATAATTCAATGTTTAAAGATGATTTCATGTAAATGTTGACCGCGGATGCGCCTCAAATGGTTCATACGCTGGGTCCAATTTTGGCATACTCTCTCCAACATAGCGGCCGGTATCTCACGAATAAATTTTTCAATATTGGCTTTCAGTGCGTCAACCCTTGCGGGCTGGTCGCTATAGACATGAGCCTTAACATAGCTCCACAAAAAATAGTCTAAAGGCGTTAAATTGCACGATCTAGGCGGACTCCTAAATCGTGCCGAACTCGCCTCTCAATTGGACCATTGTTTCGCGTGCTGTGTGGCATGTGGCACCGTCTTGTTGAAACCACATGTCAGCCAAGTCCAGCGTGTTGGTGGTTTAATGTCCAATAATGTAAATTTGGTGCGAAATTTAGTCACAAGATTCCGAATAGCCGCCTCAGAACTTCGCCCAAACTGACCATAAAATGGAAGAAGTGCACAATGCACTTTCTGAACCCAGCATGAATTTTGATAATAAAATGCAATAATCTGCTAGCGTTGTTCGTTTGTAAGTCGATTCATGGTTAAATTATAGACCAAACTGAACATGTTTGACAGTAACATGTTACACGAAAACAGCTGAGGTGGCAAAAACAGTGTTGCCAAAAAGAAAGTTGCTAAAAAATCACCCTTTACGTGTATTTATACATATATTTGGCATTGACAGCGTTGTTTGCGATTTGGTACAATGTAAGGAACTACAAATATTTATGTTGATAGGTCGGTTAATGGCCGCCTATAGGGCAACACTAAGACCATTTGGATTGCTCCACATATACACTTCCCAAAGATGAGAGCCACCTGGTAGCTCTTACAAATTTACAATAATTTGTTGAGCATTGCTAAGACAACGGCTGCTGCTCTTAATTTTTAGAACAGCCTCTGGGCAATTTAATCAACTAAAGCAGCATTTAGGAATAATATTTATATTTCTTAAACTTTTGCGATTTAACAAGGTCAAATGCCCAACTTAGTGACAGCATAGTGTTTGACTATGCTGTCACTAAGCTTGGTTTATCTTGCCACATGCGCAAAG
Source organism: Melieria crassipennis (assembly GCA_963668005.1). Taxonomy (NCBI): domain Eukaryota; kingdom Metazoa; phylum Arthropoda; class Insecta; order Diptera; family Ulidiidae; genus Melieria; species Melieria crassipennis. Next base: position 28,196,157 of record OY764963.1, on the reverse strand, counting down.
GCCTGTCAAATCAAACACTTTTTGATAAATGTTGACTGTTTATGTGCTCAGAACCTCTTCGGTACACAAAATCCTTGCCCGGGTAATTGCTATATTCACAACAGCGGGACTCCTGGACTCCGCTTCCGCTTGTCTTTAAAATGATGCTGCCACCTTCATTTTTGCAATTTTTGAGTGGCGCTGCCATATTTGCTGACACGAGTTTAGACTGCAATCTCCTTGTCTGTTTTTAAAGTTGAGTACGTTTTTTGTATCTAGTATCTGTATGTAGTTAAAACAAATTTTGTTACTTTTGAGCCGCATCCGTTTGGGTTCTTTTTAAATTGAGTCTCCACTGATTGAAAGGGTCCACTGGTCCACTTTTTCACTTGATCATCAGAGGGAGCATCGTATTTTTTTACTTTTAAAATCTTTATTCGCGGCGAAGATGCTAACACCAACGTACTTTACAGTGAGTTTTTAGTTAAAGTACTCGTATGCAAAATTTGTTCTTAACATTATCGCAGTTCAGTCTACAAAAATTGAATAGCGTTTTAGTGAGCATTTAAATTTTTGAAGAAATCATAGTCTACTTGGAAAGTAAGGGCAGAAATTGTTATTAATAAAAATATAAAACAGACATTTTTCGTGCACACTTGTCACTAGTTACGAAGCGATGCACTCGTTGACAGTTCTTTACCGCCGAGGGCATTGCCTTATAAAAAAGGTGAGTTCGCTCTAAGGAAGAAGATCGATTTTTCAATCAGTTGCTGTTGACAAACAACTAGTTGAACAACTAGTTCCGCAGCCTTTATGGTGTTGCAAGAAAATTGCCGATATTGGTTTCTGCCGGCAGTTGGCTAAAATTGACAGTTGGCATAATTCATTTAATTCATTCATTCATTTAATTATAACACTCAACGTGGCGTATGACACTCATACGCCATGTAGCGCTGCGCAAAAAAATGCACATATCGCAATTACACAGTTTGAATGTATTTTTTTTGGATTGGTGTCTTCAGCAAATTTGTTGGTCGTTAAAATATCTACAAACTTGCCCAAGACAGTAAAGCGATATTCGAAACGATTTAGGACCTACTTAAGCGGCATACTTGACGAAAATTACCAAACTTCAAAGTCGGATTTCTCATAAACTAGAGCCAATCTTACCAAACGGCTGGTGGATCTCAACTCAGTATACCTATAGGAAACTCACCCAGTAGGTCCCCCATGTCTAAATTTTGGACTTGCACAGTGTTATTATTAATTATACAAAAATTATTATTTTTCCAAGTCGTATGCTTTATTGAACAGTAAACCTTCGCATTAGTTGCAATGGACAGTTTGGCAGTAGTCCTATTCTGTCTACCCGATTTTTCTTCATGTTACGCATACAGCAGACGCGGGTAGTGCATTATTTTGACCCCGAAATTTCTTTCCAAAATGCGCAATATTTTAATTATAATACTTAGTTTTAACTTATACAAGTTTCGTATTTAATTTTTGCTGAATTATTCAATAAAGCATATGTCTTTCTAAGCGTATTTGTATTGAAATGGTGGCTTTTTTGTGTGTAATTTACGTGCTTCTACACACATTTCCTCATAAATCCTACTAAGTGGCCAAGGAGAACTCATAAATCTTATCAAAAGAAAATGGTGCAGGTGCGCCCCAGTAAAAAGTACATTGAATGGAAAGCTAATTTGCTACAATGCGAGGTTCTTTGCGAGCGGGCACAGCACCATTTCGCATTTCTTAGTCTCTCTGAGCAAAGTCATCCTACAGTGGAAGCGTTGGGGTTCGTAGCTTATCAGCGCCATTTTCTTGTAGCATGCGTATATTTTGCTCATAAAATCGTTCGGCCCAGTAGATGCGGACAATTTCTTCATTTCGCCCTTTTAAGTACGCATTTTGACTGCAATTAGTTCTGTCACTAGAGACACATACCGTATTCGCATCTTTGCGTAAGCGCTCAGGCATTTCTCGCCGTTGCTCCCATTTCGGCTGCTATTTCCCCCATTTTTCCGCACCTCCTAATTTATGTATGTATGTATGTGCGTACGGGAAACATTTGGCTCGTTGGTAACTTGGCTTCAATTTCATCTCACGTCCGCAATTATAAGATTCATTGGTAGACATCTCCTACTCACCAGTTTTATTTGTTCACATTCTGACAATTTCTTTCTTTGTTTCTTCTTTAAACTTCTGTACGTGCACTTTTGCTCTGGAGCCAAATTGCGGAACTATCACTTTTCGCCACACAGCGCTTTGAAACACTTCCTCATTTTTAGACACGTTTCTCGGTGACTTTGCCATGCTTGACATTATAAAAACTTTAATAAATAAAAGCATTTGGAAGTTTCAACGGGAAGCATGTTTTAGTGCTTTTTGACCGTCTTAAATTGCAACGGTCGTACCCTGCACCTATGTTTGTCTGAAGTGCGTATTTGCAGCATTATTTATTTATTTCGCAGAGCTAGCACAGAACACTTTGGTAGTGCACATTGGATTTATACGTAGGAACCCGGAAGACAACGGAGACGAAGAACTGGACACTGTGTGTACTGGAACTGTGTTTACTAGTGTATGTTGCGTTTGCCAGGACCAGATACGCGGCTTTCGGACATTGGACGTTCAGTTTGGCAAAATATCCATGGCGACGTTTAGTGGAAGGTTTTGCTTAACACTCCGATGCCCAACAAGGTCCGTAGGGACCTATGGCGTTTTTAAAAGCAATTATTTTGTATTTTATACGTTTTTGCCATCTGTCTGTAGTAAAAAATACATAATACAAACACATCTACACACATTATGTAACACTACATTATACAATTACAAGCCTTATATGCAATATTACAATAGAGGTCCCTGGGGACCTTGTTGGGCTTTGGCCGTTTAAAAAGTTGTTGGGCATCCGAGTGTTAAAGCTGCTATGAAGTTGAAAACATTTTACGTATACAACAATTAACAATCGAACTTTCAAGAATCCAAAAAAAGTCAATATTAAGGAACTACAGTGCAGTGCCACCGAATTATGAATACCGCTATTTTGAACATAACTATTTAAGTTGACTTTGTGTTTTAGATATGTGTGTTGATGATGATGAGAATTTTACACAGTTATCCTCTAATATTAGAACTGGAAAAGTACCGTTAGGTAAGATTAGAGTGGCTGCCTCTGCAGGGCCTTTATGAATCGTTGTGATACAACTATAAGACCCTTTCAAGTGTTTATTCAAACTGTTTTTTTTAAATGAGTTATAGCCCACATTGTGTTTTTAAAAATCCAGAATATAGAATAATTAGAAGCGATCAAAGTGTTGAAAACGGCATGGACACATATTTGGTATTATTTCGATGCGAATGAGAATTGCGTAACATGTTTTAGCTATCCTGTATTACTTGATGCCTCTTTACTTGGTTTGTAAGAAACTTTTAGTATTTCCGACATCAACTAAAATGTCTATATAAATATCATATTCTCCGATTGTGAGGCACACACACAATTATCACGGCATTTTAAAACGAATAAAAATGAATGGTATTGGAATCGAAGCATTGGGATGTAATAAAAGCAAAAAAGGCAATTTTTGTCAATAGGTTTATTTGTTTACAAATTACGATAGAAAAGGTGGAAAAAGTCAAAAACTTATTTTTAAACACTAATCGGTTCTTAGGACTTTCAGCGAATCGCTGTCTGTGAGGATTCCATGCAAATATCTACTGATTGTTGCCCTGAAGTATCTTTCCGAGCGACAAACTGTTATTGTGGAGGCACCTAATCCGCCGCCTAATCCGTACGCCGGAAAGTATGATGAAAGCGAAAATCGTCCGGCATCGTTCAGCGTTAAAGTGGGGAAAAGCTTGAATGCGATTTGCGCGCTTGACAGTCACCTGACTTCAACACTTCGTGTTGTTCTTTTTCTTTGTCGCGAACTGCACTCGCTCGGTGCTGTCGACTGTGTGACCTACATCTCGATCTCGCAGCGGCTTTCCTTCTCCCGGCTAATTTGGATTTTGAACGCAACTTCTTGCAGCAGTCCATAAAAACACAATGGCAGTAACACCAGCAATTAGGAGACACTGTAATGGCAGCAACGCAGCAACACCGGCAGCAATCTCGCCTAACAACTTCCCCGCGCTTTGACTTGGTTCTCGGCCATCAGCAGCCGCAGCCGCAGATATGAACACCTGCTAATGCTTTTCGTTTGTCATCTTTTTTGCTGAAGCGCTTCGCCTCCGGCGTATGCCATGTCATTGGCCACTCGGCTGCAATTTGCACACTGCTCACGTAACGCCTGCGAAAGCGAAAAAGAACTGCACACAAGCAACCAAACAAACGAACACGACGAGACACAGCGACGAGCGGCCAAAGCGTTTCTCATGTGGTTGGCGCTTTTGCAGTTTTTCCTGCGCTCTGATTTATATTCTTGGCTTAAGCAGTTATTAACGTTTTCCACTGCGGCACTGTTTCCCTTGCGCAATCGCTGCTGGCAGTTGGCTTGCCGCTGGTTGCCCAATTGCTGTGCCGCTGGTGTTTTGCACTCAAGCTGTTTCGAACCGGCTTTCGCTTTGTTTGGTCTGAAATTGTGGCATTATGCGACCCGTTCCATTGACAACTCCCCCCCACCCTCTTCCCAGGGACTACACGGGTAAAAATAATTCATAAAAATCTTATGAACGGTGTTCATAAACCTTTATTTTGAACTTTTTATGAAAAATTCATAATTTTTTTGATTTTTTTCATAAAATTTATGAAATGGTTCATACATGTTTATGAACGCGTTCATAAAAATTGTGAAACTTCGTTCATAAATCGCTTCATAAAACCCGAATCTCGCATTTTTTGTTCGGGTACGAGCCGAGCGGGCAGGCTACCTTTATTTTGAACTTTTTATGAAACATTCATAAATTTTGTGATTTTTTTCATAAACTTTATGAATCTGTTTTTGAACACGTTCATAAAGTTTCTGAAATTCGTGCCTAAACCATTCGTTCGGCCACGCCGAATCCGAACGGCGATTGGCAGTTTTTTCTTTCACACTTGGAGGTTTTGCCATTGCCTGCCAAGAGCGCTCTTGTGCGATTCTTGTAATTCTCATCTGCTTTATGTGGTTAGCGAAAGAAGTAGATGAGCGTTTTTACCAGCCCAAGCTAGGAATCCAACCTAGGGCATCGGTATGAGAAGCCAGCGCGAATTTATAATTAATTAATAAACAATAATAAACAAAATATAATAATTAATAAACAAAATATACCAATGTTTTCAATTTTTAGGGATTTTGAATTTCAGGAATTTTTCTTATGAAAAAATCAAACATTTTATGAATTTCGTTCATAAACGTTTGGGTTTATGAACAAGGCTTATGAATGCGTTCATAGGGTTTATGAACGCATTCATGAGCGTTCGGGTCACCCGAAGGTTTATGAATGCATTCATAAACTTTTTATGAACGCGTTCACTGGTTCAAAAACTATGAATATGTTCATACAGTTTATGCACAAATTCACAAATTTTTTGAACGTTTTTCGTTCCGTGTAGGTCTTCTTTCGATTGTGATGAGGTTGGTTCCGCGCACGCCAACCGGCTATGTCCACTTCAATCGCTTCGAACGCTCGGCTGTCGTTCTGTCTGTCAGCGAGTCGCTGCAATTGTATTTGCTTTTCCGCAAAGTGTTCACAATAAATTTTCGTTTTAGCGCGATTACATCAGCGCAGCGCACAGAAAATTCAGCGCCATATGCGACATGTCACAGCTGTGCGTGGCACTTGCGGCGAAGCAGCGCAACTAGTTCATTTTTATTTCAGTTTTAGGGAAAACATTTTAATGTGAGAATGAAGACAAGCGCCGCCCGGCAACTGTGGCAACTGCCCAAACAAATTGCCACGACAAATAATGCCGTCTAAACTAAAAGAACGCGGTGCAACTTGAGGCACTTGAAACTTGAAAATGAATCCGAAGCACTTAATCATTGGACCATTAACCAATGGTTAACTCTTGCACGACGACTTACTATTCACATATGTAACCTGGATGCATTTTTTTTTTTGAAAAATAATATTACGTGTGGTTGATATCGCTGCCAAGTTGTTTTTTTAATTGCATTCCAGTCAGTTCACTTCAAGAAAAACATATTTCTATGGAATCGCAGCTGTTTAAGCATTTGTACCAACGAAACAAACGGCACTGTTGAAAATAATGTACTCAGTAAACAATTACAAGCTCAATGTACCATCTAATGGTCACTCCATGATTTAGCAGGCATGATCACTAGTCGAATGTTATAAATACGAATTCGGATGAAACCTTTATTGGGCCATGATGAGCGAAATCGCTGTCTTTTCAGTTGTTGATAGTTGAATGCATTGCATTCCGGTGCCATAATCGACAAGCCGCGGCGACCTTTTCGGCCGGTCGGCGATAACTGCGTACGTAGTCACGTGTTTCAATAGCTGAAAAATGGAGTATTCGCAAACTGGCAATTCATAAAGCAATGCCGTGTCAGATTTCTATGCATTTTTGCTCGCTTTTGCTCGAAAAGCTGCGCTCTCAGCAAGTTCTCCAATTTCAGTTAAAGCAAATAAATAACATGTGAGTGGCCAAGTCGCGCGTTCACACCAGTGCTCTCCATATTCGATTAATCGAATAACCGTAATATTCGAATAGCAAATTGACTACTGCTATGTGGTTAGAAGTACTTACATGAATAGAAACTGAACGGTTAGTCGAATTGTCGCCGCAGAGTCCAGTTTCATTACTCGGTTAATATCGGTCCCAACTGATACTAACTGTTCTATTAATCGGGTTTAATTAATCGAATAATATCAACGCCCCCTTTGTACACAAAGTCTATTAGGCGAATAACATCAATCAACATAATTTGAGCCGCATAACCGGCAATATTGATGACTTTAACATCGCACTGGAGTACGAAAGGTTATTTCTAAATCAAATTTTGAAGAAATAGGGAACAAAGTGTATTTAGCCGTATTTAAAGTCGCCGTTAAATTCGAAAACGATTACATACTACCTTAGATAGTGTAATATTGAAGCTACTCCAAATTTCAAACCGCAAGACGTTGTTTCGAAAAATCGCATAAAATGAATACATAGTTTTATTGTTTGTTAAGTAAATATGTATGGTTTTTTTCTTTCTAAACCAAATTACTAGCAGAAAACCATCCTAACAAAACTATTTTGTATTTAGTTGTCATTTCAAAAAATTATACCGTGTGATTTAAATTTGAAGATATTTAGACATGTGTTAGCCCGCCTTGGGGGGTGCTGTGGTAAAACGAAAGCCGCACCTTTTTGGGCATTTCTAAGGAATTTGCACATAAAACCATAACGGGTTTTCTCTATATTTTGAAACGACGGTAGAGCCAAGTTGTAACAAAAATGTGCAATTTTTGTTAAAAAGTTCAAAACGAACATTAGCGCGTATGTTGCTGAAGATTACATTCTGGTATGTACACCCACGAAGAAAAAATACTGATCTTTATCTGTTTTGAAGTAGTTGGAATTCTAATTCGGTAAATTGTTTATTCAATGACTTAATAAATAAATAAATCAAATCAAATAAATAAATAAAATTTACGTTACATTTACGAAAACTTTATCAAGAAAAGTTCAAAAGTACCAGTATTTTTCGTTTTACCGCGAGTTTTTTGTTGTGAAATCAGTGTTTTTTATTAAAATTGTTATTAACACTAGAATGCCCGACAATCTGACCTACCACAAATGCCCATATGTAGTCATTTTGACTACAATATTGTTTACTGACTTTTTTTATTTTATTGGTTGTTAAGTAGCAAATATGAATAAATACAAATGAGATCAAATTAAAATAAGTACTTCATTTTAATTTTTTTATAGTTTACAAAGTAAATTCATTTAAATATGATGGCGTACTTTGCACATAAATGGGATAAAATGGAATGAAATTTGGAATTTGTGAATGAATTTTGTAAGTGAATTTTAGATTAAATAACTTGGGAATTGTTACAGACTACTATGCAATTTTTTTAAATGTTTGCAATTATTTGAAATTTTCATATTTTGCAATTGAAGATGCATATTTGTCAATAAGAAATTCACTTTTGATGAAAATTGTTTCTAGGTAGTCAAAATGACTCCTTTTGGGCAATTAAGGTCAATTTGGCAAAATTGGGGTAAACCATTCTTTTACAATATTTTTAATTTATTTATTCCATTTAGCTTTAAAAATTAGTAAAAGTCACGAAAGATATTTTTTTAGAAAGCGATGCAAGTTTATAAAAGTTATTTACAATAAAAGACCTCAGTGTAGTCAAAATGACTACCTTGGGCATTCTAGTGTTAAAGCCGATATTTTCTTCCGGAAACATAATCACATAAATGCCCACCAATGGGCAGAACAACATTTGAGGGAAAATAGATAATAGGGAAATGTAATGTTTCCCAACGACCGAAAACTGTTCGCGCCAATGAACAATGAGAATTGTTGAATGATTTTTACTTTTGCTTTGCATAATTTCAGGCGTGCACAGTACACATTAGGGGTATTCTCGATGTCTTGCACGGAGGAAGAATTCGTAAAAATGCAACCGTGCAAGACTGGAAAATGCTACACATCGAGAACGCACAAAAAAGCACACATTGCAAATATTGCAAAAATGCCGCAAACAGCAACAAACTTTCTCCATTTCTTTTTGGTTTGGTTTTCGGTTGATCCATTTCTACCTGCAAGCAAGACATATATGCAAATTATATAAAAAGGTTGAAATAAAACCAAATATGAAGAAAATACGCTTGCGCACACGAAGGACATTAAATGGCTGTCGCACAATCGCGATGTCACACACAAAACAAGGGTTTTTGCGTAGCATGACATGCAAAAAATGCAAACTGTTTTTGCTTGTATTTTGTTGTTGTGCCGTTGCTCGATATGCATGGCCATGTCAATTATGCATTTCGTGCACGATGTCAGGGTTATGCAAGACATCGAGAATACCCCTATTGATACGGTACATGTGACGCATGAAATGTGCAAAAAAACGCACAAAATTTGCTCTATATGAGCAACAATAACGCCACCTTCTGATTCAACTCTCTCCGGTAGTATATTGAATGAACACGGTGGCCAAAATATTTATTTGGCAAGAACTGGGGTCCACATACTGCTGAAGGGTTTTTTGGTGCGCAGGGGATACGTTTTCCTGGGGATCGTACAAATGTTCGAACAGTGTACAAATTACATCACGTGCGCCCTACTTTGGGCAATTTGCTGTAGACAACATGGCTTCGTTATTATGGAGTGCACCGAATCAGAGGGAAAATACCAGCAAAATGCAATGCTCAATGCTTTGAGGGGCATTGTCTAAGTAAAGGCCAAGTAGTAGTAAACGAGACCCGTTGTTTTGGACTGACATGGCCGCCAATTATTAACAGTATTAACACGATTTTACAGCATTTCCACAGGAATGCAGAGACTCGTATTTTTGATTGTTCGGAAGATTGCTGACCGATATTTAGTCGGCGGAACTATACTAAATTGCACTTAAAGTTCTTCTATTTTATTGACTTATTTGGCAATTTTCTTTGTTCCAGGATGTGCTGCACAAAATCTGCCACCCACACGGCCAGGTACTGCGCATTGTGATTTTCAAGAAGAACGGCGTGCAGGCGATGGTCGAATTTGACAGCCTCGACGCGGCCACTAGAGCACGTGAGAATTTGAACGGCGCCGACATATACTCGGGCTGCTGCACCCTGAAAATCGATTACGCCAAGGTAGGTGACGGCCGCTGGCGGCCACGACGGCTTGGCGCGCGAGCACATATTCTTTCAAACTTTTTCTGATTTGCCATTGCAGCCGGAGAAGTTGAATGTGTACAAAAATGAGCCGGACACCAGCTGGGACTACACGCTGACCACAGGTACGCACACAGGTGTGGACAAATTTTCTTCTTAAATTTTTATTAAACATGAATACGATATGGATATATGATCTAGTGTAGTCACCGTAAATTTTGCACCTTAACCACTCGACATGCATGTACGCGCGACTGCGCGTGCCGACACGCGTACATGCACGGCCATTGCACACCGATTGACACACACACTTATACGCCGCACATCGCACGTCTACAACATACTCATCAATCAAGTTTTCTTTTCAATTCGATTATGTTGCTGTTTGAAACGAAACGTGCGCAATGCACACACACAAACACACACACACACACAATCGACACCCCCACACAAACATACACACACACACACACGCGCCCGAGCGCCACACTCGCAGCAGTGAACTTTCAAACGAAATCGATTAAAAACTCTCCACACGCACTGGCCTTGCAGAAGGAATCACACAGAAGCGCGGTGCGAGACGTTCTCAATTTTAACAACTCACAAACACCACATTCGATTTTATTTTCATGTGTTGACTTTTATTTATATAAAGCTTCTTATCAGATAATCAGAATCGGATTCAGAGATTTATGAAAGAGATGTGTAGGAGCGAAGTGAAATTGCATCATCCCAGACACCACACTTCATAGCATTAAACTACCAGCACAACAACAACGAAACAATACGAACAACAAGAACAACACCTGAACTGCTCTATCACATTCAGATTCAAATTCAGATTCAGATGAGATCCACTCAACTAAAATGATAAACAAGAAGACGAAGCTATACGAGTCCAACGAATGCCTTGCAACAGCTCCAGAAACTCCAATATATAAATTTATATATACGAATGTCTATTTAACTGATTGCACACAGACAAACAACAGCCTCTCAGCTCTGTCCCCCCTAAAATGTATGATATTCTTGCGAAATTCAATAACACAACCGCCATGTCAACGCCCACACCAACTCTGTCACCAGTACGATCACTAATAACACAGCAACAAATACGCACACAACACATACACACACACACACACACACACGTAACAACGACAAATGCATATTTAAACAAACTTTAAAACAAGACACTAAAACCCGCTAAATTTAAAACGACGTTACGCCCCGCCCACCTAAGCTACAAAGCGATCTCAGCCGGTTCAACCGAGTTTTTACACGTTTTCGTTGCAATTTTTATTTCGGAGGAATTACTCAAGTGAAGTTGTTGTATACCGAATAAAACTGTAGTCTATCTGACAGCAAATTCAAAGGCCATCTGCGGGAAACCGCTGGGCCAATGTACTGGAAAGGCGGTAAATCCCGTAGGGGCAAAAGCGCGAAGCCGGAACCGTAAAATTGTTGCTTAAAAGAAGTGCAACACAAAACCCTCGTTTAGTAAACATTTGGCTCCAAGTCGCAGGGAAGATAGTTCCCCAATTCGTCCAAATAACTGTGAGAAATTCGAACAGCACATTCACAAGTACGAGTACCTCTTTCATTACTCTTCAACCCACATGTGCACTTAGGGCCAACGGAATGTTGGGCTCTCATCACGCATCAGCGCATTACTCGAGTATTGGCTACGCGAAAAATCTGACTTAATTTTGGAAGCCATAAATGAACCTCTCTAATTACTTAACGTGTTTCCAATAGCACTAACGAAGCCTTACTTAGGAATAAGGCTTGTCTAATTAAAATGTTTAATCCTGTTGGTTTTCATTAGATGACCCTGTGAACGTCGTACCACCTACCACCTGATTTGAATGTAAAACGACACGGATCAATGTCAATGTTCGCAAAATGCAATTAAATTCGCTTTAATCAAATCTATTCTCACAGTAAACTACATTTTTAAGAAAAAACCATGTTAAATTTATTAACAATTAGTGATACACAATCGCCCGGAATGAATAACAGTTATGCATGGCGCAGCTGTCAGAATACTTCCGTCGCGAACGCCAAATTCTTTCAACCGAAGAGCTCAAGTGAAAGTACCACGTCCCCTATTTGCCGCTTAGCCCATTAAATTAAGTGACACGCCCTAACGGCAGCTCCATACCGAATTGCAATGTTATGCGACTTACTACTGTGCCCAAAAAATAAGGTGACATTGTATTTATTTTGAAAATTCTTTATTTATTCTTCCAAATCAATTTCATCCCCTTCAAAGTAATCCCCTCCCGATGCAATGCACTTATGCCAATGGATTTTCCAATCTTCGAAACACTGATTGTAGTCACTTTCCGGGATGGCCTTCAGTTCCGTCTTCGCTGCGGCTTGAATCTCCTCTATCGTATCAAAACCGTGTCCCCGGAGCGGTTTTTTGAGCTTGCTGAACAGCCAGAAGTCGCACGGCGCCAGATCAGGTGAATACGGTGGTTGCGGAACGATATGGGTTGAGTTTTTGGCGAAATGATCACGAATTACGAGTGCAGTTTGGGATGGTGCATTATCGTGGTGTAAAAACCAAGAATTGTCTTTCCACAATTCCGGCCTTTTTAGGCGGATAGCGTTACGCAAACGACGCATAACGTTCAAATAATATTCCTTGTTGACTGTTTGGCCCGGCGGTAGGAATTCATAATGCATTCATAATTCATAAATTCAAATGTCACCTTATTTTCTGGACACAGTAGTATAATTCCGAAGCTATTCCTTCCACTTGTCCAATACCTACCTCTTTCTTTCAGTCGAAGGGATGCGATTGAATGGCAAAATCGACTTAAGTTTAATTGATTTGTGACTTAGAGTTCCAAAGTTACGCGGAAAATTTTGGTCACAAAAAATGTGCCACGCCTTTTGTCCAACGTCCATAAAATCTTACCAGTAAAATAACACATCTATGGGACACATCAATGTTGTGCAACTTATAATATCGACGTTGTTCCATATTAAACATTTGAGTTGTACGGGCGGTGCTACGCCGCTTTATCCAATGCTCAACCCATTCTTTGTTCCAGTCGACCAAGTTTCATTGTTGTACGACTTTCATTTTCAAAGTTACGCGGATAAGTTGAGTCACAAGAGATGCCACGCCCTTGTTCAACATCCATCAAATTTTACCAGTAGAACGACACGTCTATGGGAGGACAGTGTACAAATTTTCTATGATGTGCAACTTGGGTGGTGCCACGCCCCTCGTCCAATACCCACCCCATTCTCCGGTTTATTCGAGTATATTCCGTGTCCAAACTCATTAGCTTACCCGGCTAATCTCTGCAAACGGGTTATATGGTTTGTATGGGTTATCAGTTCAACTCTGCGCTTCGTTGCTCCTAAGCGCGCAGTGTTTGGTACTTTCGATAGCTTAAGCCAGTTGTGGAATTAACTTAAAGCGCGTCACCCAGCTATGAATCCATACGTCACAATAGGCTTTATAATCGATGTGAACCTCCATAGCGCCATCTTGGGTACAGGTATAAATGGCAACAAAGATCTCAACCCCACTAACCCAGTAAATGCAGCGTGGGCTGGCAGCAACTCTGTTGCTGGTAATCATAGATCGCGATGTTTTGCATACTGGGGGATGGTGTCTATGATTTTTTACACATCCAAACACGGGAAACTATATATGTGTGAATTTTTTTGAAGTGAGCGCCCTCGCAGTTTCAATACTCGTAGATGCTGCAATGTTTGAGAAACCAGCTGCTTCCAACAGCTGGATTAACTCGTCCGCTCCTGCCACTGAAAATTTGAAAAGACGAAAAAGTGCAGCGACAAATGTGCACAACATTTAACGAAATCACCTGTGAGTGACGGGTGCGGCAGTTGGCACCACCAAATTGCATAAAGTGTGAAGCATTTAAAGACGTGTGCTTTGACAGCCGCTTGTAATTGCACCGCTATGCGCGCACGTACAGTTCGCCAGCGTACGCAACGCCCACTCGCCGCCGTGCGTTGGGTTCTATTTTGGCACGCGCACTGCGCACGGACGAACAGCTGACGTTCCGTTGCACTAACTCGGCGACAAATTAGAGGAAATTTCATAAAAATCACTGCGGCTGGCGGCTTTCCGCGCACTGCGCCGCATTTAATTGCTGGAATAAAAACGCTTAAATTGCGACAAATGCAGAGCGACGCGGAGACATGCTGTCTGTGTGGCTAGATGTCGAGCCGTCCGTCCGCCTGCCCACGGCACTTGGCACCTGTTAATTGTGTTCAGCATCCGCGTCTTTTCTCTGTCGTTCCAATTCCAATTTGTACAGCAATTTTGCGCACTTTTGCCCAAATGTCCGCTGCCGTAACTTGTACTAGGTGGCTCGCTGTCAGCTAAGCCGTTCTGACAGCGCTGCCAACGGCCGTCGAGCGGCACCGAATTGCAGCAGCACAAGACAGCAGGCGTCCGTTGGCGCATCTGTCGGGCCAACAATTCAGCCACCCCTGTTGCTGACTGAAATGTGAGGCAAAAATTGTTTTGCCCTATTCCATGTTGTTTTTTTTTTAATTTCTTCACAGGGAAGCATTGTCCGCTCACAGATTTTCACTTGCCATGGGCGATGTAGTCGAAATGTTCGCCCTGCATCCCTCCGATTGTTTTTCCATTCGAGTCACTGAACAGAGAACCGACTGCTGCTTTGAAGCAAAAAGAGATTTCGTTTTGTCCTGCTTTGAAGTTTGCATTATTTGCAACGTTTTTTCGTTTTGTCTGACTTTTTAGCGCCTCTGTCCCTTGATGCTTCATGTCTAGTCAGTTTTATTAAGCAGCCGGAGAGGGTTGTCTCTGGCGGTGTGTTCAACAACTAACGAACACTTTAAGCTTGAATCTTCAACAATTCTTTTTTAAAGCTTTCGATATGTGAAGCAAATAATTTCGTGAAGTAGTGATTCAAATTGTCAGACAGATCATAAGTACACACTTTGGTACTAACGCAATTTAAAATTTTTGTATTGAAACACGGCCTGCTGCAAAGTCCTTCTACAGGCGACTTTGTTTCACACGCTCATCTTTAGTTTACCACGAATAACTCCGAAATATCGATAGTTATATTCTTTTTTGAATACCTAGACTTGTCCTCTTTGCATAACATAGCCACATTTTGAACCTTCTAGGCAGCAAAAGTGGTCGGTCATAATTCAATGAACAGATGGCACTGTGTGTGTGTGTGGATTTTGCACCATGACAAGGCACCGTTGCGTGATGCTATGATTATCTGCGAGTTTCTCACCAAAAACGTGGTAATCGTTACGTTCGAGCCACCACATCCACCCGATTTAGCTCCATGTGACTTTTGTATTTGATCGACTCAAAATCCAGCCGAAAGAAGATGATACAAAAATCGAAGACGGCTCAGACTGGCGTACGAGTACGTTGCAGTCGATGTGGTTTACCACACATCAATCACATTTAGAGAGCTAAACTTGTATTTTGAATTTTGCGAACAAAGTCCACGAATTTGTTGATCAAGGCAGTGTGCCCGTGTGGTATTATGTGCCAACGGTAATGAGCAAAGTCATAACAAACTCGTTCCATTTCGAAAGCAAACTTTGCCTTTTTTCCATTTGTCTTTAACGGAGAATTAGTTTTCCGCGCCGCATACGCCCGCCCACTCGTTCGTTCTGTTTATGTATGCATTTTTCACTCCTTGTCGTGCTGCGTTTTTGCCATGAATTTCCACTTGCAGCTATTGGCGCTTTCCGAACCCGCGCCAACCCCATTTTCCTCACCGGCTGGCAGCTCAGTTTATCTAGTAAACTAATTCTGGATTTTATTTGGCGTTGTCACGCAATCCGACGCCGTTGCAGTGTTGTGCTGGCGGCCGTTGGCTGCTTTCGTTGAAATCGCATTTGCAGTTAGCTCAAGGACGTTCGATTTCGTGGCGCTTTGCGTTTCGTGCGCTTCTACCAACCTCGGTGGCATTGTGCCTGACAAGACAGTTAATTCAGCCGTGTGGCGTAACAGACAAGCTTCAACTTTGTTCCCTTGGTTGTGTTTTCTTTGAAATAAATCAAAATGCCTTTCAACGCAGAAAACGGGAACGGCGGAGCGTCGCGGCAGCGGTTGGAATTGCTTGGTGCGCGGCCGCTGTTACATTGCCAGCGGATACGATTTGGGCAAAACAAATTTGAATGAGCTGAATGAAGCTCGCAAATTACCGGAAGAAAACCAAGTTTAAGCATTGAAATGAGATTCTACAATATATTTTGTACGTACGATTTGCTGCTATATGTTAGGTATACATTCTATCTTCGCCGATTTCGATATATTTCGTATTGGGGTTTGTTCGTATTCAGGCGGAAATTTCAAAAACGCTATAAGAAAGAAATATGTATATTTGAAATTTGAGCAATTCCGTCTAATGAATATTCTATTTAAAGCGATTATTTCAGCTGCGCGCAGATTTTCTGTGCTCTCTCTCCCATTACATTATCTGGGCCGAAAAGCTGTCTATTATGCTTTATGTTTCGGCAATGACGGGAGGCGGTGTATTTATCTTTGCCTGGTCAACATTAGGGGCAGTAGAACTTCTTCTTCCACATCATCACTAGCATTTACAAAGGGAAGGAAACCCTTGCCGGGTCAGGCCGCACACATACACAACAAAAGGTGTCGAATTGGGGTGTCGGTTTGTGGAAGAAGCAAATGGCGAGAAAAGTAAATGTTGATTTTGGGACAAAGCACTGAGAGCTAGTATCCAATCATTTGTAATAATAAGGCAATGGAAATTTCTGCTCAGCGGACAAACGGACGCATCGGTGGAGTGCTGGCTTGTTCGGTTTGGTTCCGCATGCTAATGGCAGCAAAGTCCACTCAAGCAGACAGAAAGAGGGAGCGCGGCGTCGTGCCGAACACATGTACTTTAATTGTCCGTGAAAGGTGTCCCAAAGTGGACATGGCATTCAAGTGGTGTCCTGAATGCCACACGCGTCACCAATGTCCGCCATGCTTCACACACACGCACACATGAACTCAATGCTCCGTGATATAACGTAATCGTGTGGCATTTGAATGAAATCATTCGAATCATGAAATATTCATTTGTATTTCATTCGATGGAGTGTCTTCGAAAGGCTAAAGCAGTGTTTGCTTTTTTTTTACGCACAAATGTACCAATTTCGTCAGGTCGAAGACTGCTTTCTCCAAGTAGTCTTTTTATGGGTCGGAAGCATTGTTTTATTACTTTGCGGAAAACTATTCCTTAGTTACGTTATCGAGCTGTCATTGCTTTGCTTATCTCACTATGACAACACGTTACGCGATTTCGACCAGCTTCAACACTTTTCTAGAAGCGCCTTGCACTTAACAGGGCTGAGGCATCGTAACTAAAAGATGGGAACTACATAAAGAAATGGTGCATTTTTGTCGATTAAAAAAGTAGGCTATTATTGGTATTGGTCCAGTTTTCCCCGGACCAATTATTTCGCTTTGGGCATTCATTTTGTCGAATTTTGTGGGATACTCAACGGTTTGACACCCAGAAGCACTTTTTGACAATTTACATATATATCGAAGGAGGGATTTAGTCCGCCGAACGTGCAAGTCACTCGAGTTTATGCACTTAGTTGGCCCCTAACAAGCCTGTTGCGTTCTTTGAAGCCTGCATGGAAACAATGTCTGGCATCAAATGCTCGAAAAGCTTTGCATACTGCGTGTTCAAGTTCAAGTTCTTTCTTGAGTAGATAAACGCTAAAGGCGATGTTTCAGAGGAGGAAAAGGATTCCAGGATTTCATTTCTTGTCTGACTATATTTGCCTGGCTACTGAGGTATCTCATCTAATTCTAACGGAATTAGATGGATTTCCTTTACAGCCTAAAATAATGATTATAAAAAAAGCACACATTGCAGTTGACTTAATTTTTGCACAGATCAAATCTGAAGAATATAGATAGGATTTATAAGTCCTTATTTCTCCTATAAAACGCGCCTTTTATCTACTTTTTTAAGAAGGGCATAATATGAACATCAAATTGAACCATGGAAATGTAGCATTTCGTTGGAAAGGCGTTCGCAATGCCTTGGAAATTCGCTTACCATTTTGGTCATTCATTCAGGATTTAATTAATTCAAATGTAACAACATTTATTAGATTACTGACATACGGTAAAAGCTAAGCTAAATTTTTCCGAGATGTAAATCAGGCTCGGAACACTCGAAACATGTGGCGCCTTGCGGTGTCACTTCATTTAACGTAATAACTTTGCACTAATTTTATATCTATCTAGAGAGAAAGTTAGCCGATATAGAAATGTGCACGAAATCACACTTCATAATCAAACAATTGCTGTACTACAGTGAAGCCAGCACGAATTGGAAAACTTATGTAATAGAATTCAGCTGTACATCTTTCTACACGCTCTTCCAACCATCACCAACCATTCGCAACACTTAACCAGTTCACTCCTGAATTAAGCATATTACTACCGCTACTATTACTGTCACAACAATTAGCTATTGCTACCACCAACCTACTACATTCATCCCAACAACGACAACAACAGCCAAAACATGCAACATGTCAACCACACAGAATTCACAGACTACTAAATAAACGCCAAAACCAGAACCGCTTTAAATAATAGCACTAAACGTCAAGCTACAACTATACAACAGCAACAATAATAACAACAACATCAACAATAACAACAACAATAACAACAACAACAACAATAATAATCACACTAAGTAGTCACAACCAGCAAGTCACTTTGAAAAGAAACCATGAAAACCTTAGTTGAAAGCGAAAAGAGGAACACGGCTGGTGCCGCCCTGCCGCTATTCCAATGTGAACGAATCCGAGCAGCTGGTGTCCGAGAGCAGCGAGCAGCACAAGCGAAGCACCTAATGATGTGAAGAAGCAGTTGAATGAAAACCAACAGCAAGCAGCCCACCATCAACAGCCACAACAACAACAACAGCAACATCAAAAACATCAACAGTCTAATTCAGCTACTAACAACCTCTCAGTTTCTTATCAATAACAAAGACAACTTCCTCAACAAGCACCCACCGCTAATACCATAACTATAACTAAAAACAACAACAACAGCTAAAACCAAAACCTTAACTAACCTTTACTTTCAAGATACCACAAGTTACAAAAATACTCGTACTACCAACAACAACAACAACAAATGCAACAACTAATTCTCTCTGAAACGTACAACAAAACGATTATGCACAAAAAATTATCTCAATAAATATCCAAAAAATTCAAAAACTAAAGCAAAAGACAACGTTTATGATTTTCACTTCACTTAAGCAACTCAAAATTCTCAAAAGCTAATTCAAGCCAAGTATCAAGTATGAATCAAATCAAAAATCAAAACAGCATTCAAACAGAATCAAAACCAAAATCAAAATCAAAACCAAATCAAAACAATCCACAAAGCCAAGTTAAAAATTTTGAAATTCAAAGATGCCAATTCTCGATTGTTTGTCTGTGTGCAGGGTTAGCGGTGACCACGACCATGCGAACGTCCTCGACTTGCACCGGTGATGATCGTGACCGTGAAGGTGAAGATGATGAGCCAGATGAACAAGACACAAGACAAGAAGTGCTCACGGCTGTTGGCGTAACCGCCAAGGCTCCTGCTTCTACTACTACCACTGCTAGTATCACTACTACCACTACTTTAATTACTTCTGCTACTACTACTATTACTACTACTACTACCCCAATAAGTCAAGAGACGCGTTGCTTGTCGCGCAATTTCTGTAACAATCGACTTGAGCTCCCAACGAATTCCGAACGAATTGAACAGATCAAGTATTCCATTCTCACTCCTACCGGGTCGATGCGACAATCGAGATTCGCCGAAAGTGGCAGACGCCACTCGTGTCACGAAAGTACTTCTGGAAAAGTGGAGTTGCAAACATGTTTTTGAATTTTTTGAATACCAAAGAATTGAATGCAATCGTGAGTTGCGGCATATCTGCGGAAATGCAGGAAACAAAGGACAGAATTGTTGCCAGTTTGGTTGTTGGAAACGGAGATTGTTGTTTGCGCGGGCAGACCCCGGCCGCCAGGGCCTGGCTCGCCGTTCTAAGCGCTTTTCTGTATGCGCCTCCGACGGAACTTATGATCTGTTCAAAATTGTACTATTTGGGGTAGTTAGTATGTAAGTGGGATGTCGTCAGAGAGTGGAGCGTTTCGGAGTTGTCGTTCTGCGTCGCAGTTGGAGTTGCAATGTGTGGAGCGTGCAAGGATTTCCCTCAAGGCATGCAGGTAGAGTTGTGATTCGTATATCGTTCGTCTTTTTGGTGAGTGAAATAAATAATATAAACGAAAAAGTACTTTTAAGTAAAACACTGCTCTGGACCACAAAATCAAGGCCCCAGCGCGCGGAATATATATTATATGTACATACTATATATCAATTGACATGTAAACGTTTAAACTTTATTGAAATTTCGAACTTTGATTTTGAAGTGAAACCCCTGTGGAATCCTGGCGACTATACAATACAATTTTTAAGATTGTGGCCTTCTTGCCAGAGGCCTTCCTCTACTATGCCGCCGTTGACACGATCGAGTTGCTTGGTTGCCGCAGTTGTGCCCAATTTCTGAACTGATCAAAAACAGCTCTGCGTTAAATGCCTCTAATGGCGATCAGTCGCCGTAGTTGGCCGGGCGATTGGCCAGCGTAACTTATTGCCATGTGATAAAATCATTTTCAAGTGTGTTCGTGCCATTTCGCTTGCCTGTTTTGTTCGTTTCTCTCGACCGCCTGGCCGCTAGGCCGAGCGTTATGTGTTTCAAAAGTTTTCCTCAACTCGTTTAGTTTAGTATTTATTACGCTGTTTTTTGAACAGCAACTCTTTTCATTCAACACTATTCAAAAGTTGCTTCTCTTCGTAAACTCACTAAGCCCATCTTCTGTATTCTGACTTCAAAGTATGATTTGAGTCATTCGGCCGCCGCTTCGATTGCTGCCAGTGTTCCCCATTCGGTTTTTCTCTCCGGCTACAACTCTGCCAGCTGCGGTGCAACTTGCCGACCTTGACTCAATTCGCACTTGTCCATAATTGCCTTACTTCGTAATATGCGCAGCTTAGTGTGGTGCCATTACTGCTTCGAAATGTTCTCACTGTGATTTCGAACTAACTACAACTTGTCCATAAATATTAATCGCCTTTTATAAACGAATGCCGTCAAATATGCATCGAATATTTTAAGTATCAAACTGTGCGCTCGCTGATCAGTTCGCTGCTGATCGCCGCAAACTCTTGAAGCCACTGTAAGTATCTATGGAATAATTTATTGTTCAATATTTTTAGATGAAACTGCTGATGCCAACAGCAATTTGGGTCAGGCTGTCGATACTGAATAATTGCGAAAATATTTTGAAAAGTTGCGCTTCCATAATCCAACGCAAGTCCAAAAGTTGGCCCCACTTGAACGTGTTGTTACATCAGCGACGGTTCAGAGGGTAAACGGATTTTTAACGAGTTTGAAACAGTTATGAAAGATGCTCCCCAAAATCGGTTCTCAGGATCCCCACTTAGGCTGCAAACGATTTTCAAGAATACTTCCTTTTAGGGTCTCCTAAGTTGTACGCACTTGTAGGCAGAACTTCTGATAGGCAGACATAGCTAGATTTGCATGACAAGTATGAACATTTTTGTGGGCAGCACTGCGCCCTTACACGCCAACTTCAGAACCCATTAAATTGGGGCAGTTTCGAAGGATTGACCAATGTTCAATGTTCCGGGTGCATTAGTACTCGTGTGTGCGCGTGCTGTAGGTATTAAGTTTGCGATTGAATTAGCCATATCTTCCTCAGCATTTGTGATTAAGTGACTTGCTTCATTCTCTTCTCTCTTTAATTGCAGTTAAGGAGATTGGAAATGGTCGATCACCGCTACTGCAAGAACCGCTTTATGGAACACGTCCACAGCCCTACAGTGAGTAGACGACTGTTTTAACGATTCTAAGCGTACTCGCACGTAACACTGAAATTACATAGCGTAGAAGTTATGGCAGATTCGTATCGCATCCTTTTACCGTCCTTCAGGGTAGAAATTTTCGTAAACAGTCGTTTCAAAACCCCGTCAGTGGCCGGTGTTGCACCAGTCCATTCAGTTTAGCTAAAAAACATGTCTGTGCGGGTGGCTTTATTGCTTTTATATGCTATAATAGAAGCGCAGTATTTCTAAATGATCTAAGAAATATTGCTGGGAAGTTGTGGGGCAGTAATTGCTGCGAAAATTTTTGGGGCTCGTGGCTCAATGTGTTCGTAGGCAAACGAGAAGATAGACCAAGGGCATAATAGCAATTTGTTTTTGACAATCGTGTGGCAGTAAAATAATTGCGTATAAAAAAGTTTCGCACTCGCACCATTCGATGTGGCTGCAAACTATTCAATTCAATCAATAAAGTCACGCAAGACCAGGCCCAACTCAATCTGAGTCCCCCCATAGGACTATCGAGGTAGTGACTTCTGAATATGTTGGTAGATGGCTTTTGATGATTTGAAATATGGATTTTGGTATGTGAAAGTTCCAGTTTCAATCTCTCTTCTGCCCGCATGAAGGACATGAAGCAGTGCTCAAAAACTTAACCACTCCGTTATTGAGTTGAGCAGTTTAAAGAATACCGGAACTATTAAAACTGTCTCACAAGTTACAAGAATTTATGAAAACCATCTTGCACTGTTCGCTATCTCCGAGGGTGAGTCAAAGAGGAGTTATTGTGAGTAAAAACCTGCTGCAAATATAACAACCCACAAGGTTGTGCTCATGTACCTACAAACAGTTGACAAGTGTGTACATTTTCAAAAACTTACTTGCGAAAAGCAATTAAAAATATTTTCCTCTGCTCCCGTTCCGAACTTAACAGTCGCCGTTGTGCTGTGCATACTCACAAAGCAGTTTTCTGCAAAACAATAGCAAATAGCGGCTACGAGATAATCTGCAAAAAATTATTACGAGCCTGTAAGTTTGTCTGTGCTACGCGGATGGGCAGGCGGGCAGAGTTCGGGCTGGAGTATGAAAGTGCTTGGCTGAAGTGCTTTTGTTTAGGCTGTTTGTGCTAAAAGACATTTTGTAGCTGCTCCAGAGCCCAGCGAGGGTTTCCGAATGAACGGAATTGTGTAACAAGCTCGCAATGCTCGCACATTCATATTTATGTTTGCCATTCGCTCATTTATTTCTTGTGGGATCAAGTGTTGCCTGACTAATAAGGCTCCCCGGGGAAATCACTGGGCGAAAGGAATTCAATTTCGCGTTTAATTTGCAACGAGGCTGCTGTGGCAGTCATACATACAAAGATATATACATGTTTACTGCTCCTGAACTTATTTTGAAATATTGACGAAAATGTGGCCCACACGTCGCGCTGTCGGGAGCAGTATGCGACTGCTCAGCACAAAAAACCATTCTCACCACGCCGCATAATTAACCGCAAATAATGCCTTCATTAAAATTTCGTAAGCGAGTTGTAAACCATCGTAAAACCACAACAAGTTTTGGCCATAGCCCACAACTGCAAGCAAAAGCAAAAAACTACTTAACTGAGAATGTGCATGCGAAAAACAAATTTAGAAAGACATTTTTAAGAGCCTTCGGCTTTGATTAAAAAAAAACATATAAAATGTAGAGAAATGTATGAAATCTTTATTTGAGTCGAAAGAACGATCTATATAATTCAATGTTTAAAGATGATTTCATGTAAATGTTGACCGCGGCTGCGCCTCAAATGGTTCATACGCTGGGTACAATTTTGGCATACTGTCTCCAACATAGCGGCCGGTATCTCACGAATAAATTCTTATATATTAATATTTTATTAATATTAATTTATTAATATTTATTATTTATTATTTTATTAATATTTTATTAATATTAATTTAATTTTTTTATTAATATTATATTAATATTTTTTATTAATATTAATACCATTGCGGGCTTGTCGCTATAGACATGCGCCTTAACATAGTCCCAGAAAAAATAGTCTAAAGGCGTTAAATTGCACGATCTAGGCGGCCAATTGACCGGCCCCAAACGTGAAATAAACTGTTCACCGAACTCGCCTCTCAATTGGGACATTGTTTCGCGTGCTGTGTAGCATGTGGCACCGTCTTGTTGAAACCACATGTCAGCCAAGTCCAGCTCTTCCATTTTGGGCATAAAAAGTTTGTAATCATCGCACGTTAGCGCTCGCCATTCACAGTAACGTTCCTGCCTTCGTCATCTTTGAAATAGTACGGTCCGATGATGCCACCGGCCCATAATCCACACCAAACAGTGCATTTTACGGGATGCATTGGCAGTTCTTGCAATGCTTCTGGCTGCTCTTTACACCAAATACGGCAATTTGGATTGTTCACGTATGCATTCAACCAGAAATGAGCTTCGTCGCTGACACAATTTTCCGATAAAAAAGTGGATCTTCATCCAACTATGCCAGCGCCCATTCACCAAAAGTTAGCCGTTGTGGTAGGTCGTGTGGCTTCAGTTCTTTGATCAGCTGTATTTGAAAAGATTTTACACCCAAATCCTTCCGCAACATTTTTCACGTAGTGGAGTAACAGAGGCCCAATTGCTGCGAACGGCGCCGAATCGATAATTCACGGTCATCAGCAACACTGGCGGATACAGCTGCGATATTTTCCTCTGTCCGTACTCTACGTATGGAGACGTGGAGCCCACTTCGATTAAGACGAACCACTAATTCCGGAATTCGTTTGTAATTTTGGGAAAACATCCGGTAAAGTGCTTACCTGATGTATTGTATTCATAGCACATTCTCACTTACCCAAATATAGTCTAAAATTTTCCATGTATGTAATACATACCGTACATGTACATATATAATTTTAACTATTAACTTACAAATCGTCAAGTTCCTTGACAGCGCACTTATTCTGCACTTTACCTTTTCCATCGCAGCACTAGGAGCGGCGGCTGCCGTCATCCACATCAGGCCGTTCCACCTAACTGGGCCGGTTTGTTTTCTGCAATTGCGGTACTGCTTTCTTTTTCCACGCTTGTAGTTTTTGTGGTGAAGTTTAAAATTCAGTTGCGAGATGCTGCCGAATTTGTGGCAAGGCGAGAGCTGAGCAAACAGTAAAAAATTCATAAAAAGCACCGCACGCAACATTGCAGCATATCACAGTTCAATGGGGTTTTCCACACATTTGTGCACTTTGTTGAAAATGGAATAAATGCGCTTGTGTTTGTGTATGTCTGTCGCTCACTTTTGGATCCTGCTTATCAATACTGCGATTGTTCATATTCCAAGAGCACAGCCAACCAGTTTTGCGATTTTCAACAAATTCGCAAATTGATGCCAGCTTGCCAGCGCTGCCTTACGTCAGCTCGAAACTTAAAAATGCCTTCTCACCAATTTCCTCGTGTGCATCCCGCTGAACAAAGTAACCCCGCCCACCCAGTGCACACTTCGCCATTCACAATCTATCCGAATACAATTTATTTTAAATTTCGCCGTACCATTTTTTGTGCAATCGCTGTTCATAATTCAACAAATGTGCTGCTTCCACCTAAATATTTCATGAGACAGCGTACCGGCAGCCGGCAAAATGAAATTCACACGACAACAGTAGTCGGTGAGCACCAAAAAAAAAAAGACATGAACCGAAATGGAGCAAAGGAATTGAGACGTTGTCAGGCTAACAATGCAGCCAGCTTCAGTGTGCGTGTTGGTCCTCCCTGTGAGGACGTTATGGTGAACCACCCTCGCTGCTGCCTCTTGCCTGCACCGCAGCACATCGGCTGTGGCTCGCTTCATGACTTCACGGCTGCAGCTCTGATTGCAAGCTTTGTCTCCAACTCGCGTCCGCAACACGAACATCTCGTCCCGTCCGCTAGGAATTGCAGAGAATGTTGTGGCAGTTGTGGTTGAATATTTTACCACGTCATATTCAATCAGTTCCATTATTTTCAGTTTTTGCAAATTATGTTATACATTTTAAGGGAACATTTTCTATACCTTTACTTGTGGAAAAACGATCGTCTTAAATCTTATTTTGTCATCCTCTTTCTTATGACGAAATGCTTTCTGCGATTCAAATAAGAACTTGCAAAACTAACGACAGAACAAAGCTTCCCACTCATTTGCTCAGAAAATCATTCACAACTTCTTGCAAATGAAGCTTTAATTTTTGGAAACTACTTATTTCATATTTGAGGAGAAGTTTCTAAATTACAGCGTAAATTTAGAAAATCTTTTAAAATTTATTTCTTAATAGAAATCACATTCCGATATCGCAACATATTAGGAAGTTCATTTGCTTTCAACTTGGTTGACAGTCGGATAGAGAGACAGACTGTGAAAACCGCAAGGACCGACTTTTTAAAAGAGATTTTAAAAGTTACGCTTAATTACGTTGTACGGAATAATTCATTTTGCACCGAAAAAAATAATTCCTTAAAAATTATGAACTGTAATCGGTGGCGGACAAAGCTTATATGCCGCCCGAGGGAAATCGCCAGAGTGCCGTCCCTAAATTTTTGTATGAAAATACATATGAAAATTATCAACCACGTGTGATCTGTTTAAATTCAATTTTTTTATACAAATCGATCGGTATGATAATGAACAGTGAGAATACATATTTATGTGAATGCAACTTAAAGCAACATTTTTCAGAAACTTGACGCCCTTTTCAAATATTTGTTTCTTCACGTACAAAATTTCCCGCTTCGCTCGCAAATTTTGCCGCCCTTCCCAATATGCCGCCCTAGGCATTTGCCTCATAAGCCTCGTGCTTTGACCGCAACCTATTGTACTATTTGAACTGTAGGTTCACTTTTGAAAATAAACCCCCGCTGAAATGCGATTTTTTTAAATTCGGGGTCTAAATGAGCAAAACATGGGTTAAGGTGTTGTATGAAATAACGTGATTAATTGGACCTATTGATCTCAAACTTGGTGAACATACTCCAAATCAAAAATTATTCGACACGTATTTTTCAATGATTTAAAAATCAAAACAACAATAATGAGTTTGGGTTCGTACACAGGAAGACTAAAACAAAACATGAACAGATAGACTTATTGACTGTAAAATTGGTGAAAACACTTGAAATACAAATTAGACACGTGGTTTTTATTTTAGTTTGTAATCAAAATGTGACCGGTTCAACGATGGGTTAAAACTATGAATGAAGAAACATGATTTAATAAATGTTTTCCCTTCAAACTTAGTAAAACCACTTCAAATGGGAGCTAATTCGATAAGTGTTTATAATTGTTTCGAAAATCAAAATTTAACGAAGTAGACGAAGTAAGACGATAGGTTAAAGTTTGTATGGATAAACTGTGCCATCAAACATATTAACCCTTTAACTGTTTATGTCGAGTATACTCGACAGAGCGAAACGAAACATTTTCGCATAATGTCGAGTATAAAAAAAAATAGCATTCGTATTAATACTCAACGAATCAACTGTAATTTGTTTTCTCTGAGAAAGGGCAAATAAAGATCTTATAAAAAATGTACATTTTAGAATATTCGTTAGTCTGGCAACCCTTTTTATTTTAATACACAATAGCTTGTCTTAAGCTAAAATAATAAATTCTGGGGAAGTACGATTACAAAACGGGTTTTTGCAAATAAAAACGTATTTCGTATGCGTTTCTCAGTTGATTGTGCGTTATAATAGTTAAAAACTATCATTGCTTTTAACCCATTAAAACCTGACCCCAGAAAGGCTTGTGCGATTTCCATAAAATTTTACACAATCTTATTAATTGACCTAATCAAGAAAAAAATCAAGCAAACAATTCATACCATGTTTTTTTTTTGTCATGTTTTTCGCAAACATTACACAAATAAACAAAATCAAACATTTGCGGAAAATAAAATGCGCCAATAAAATATCAGCTGCTTCGATTTTGACATTTTTACGCGTTGCGTTGTTTGAAAATTGGCAGTGTTTAGGCCCAACGATGCATTCGCGCAACACAAAACTGAAAGCATATTTTTTGTTTAAAAAATAAAAAAAAAAATTTTCAAAACTTATTTTTAAATAGTTTAGCATTGCAAAATGCAGCCCACTAAGGGATTTTGATAGGTTTGAAGAATAAGTATTTTTGATTGAATTTCAAAAATTCCCCAAAAAAAACCTTTGACTTTGGATCGAAAAAAAACGTATGAATATTTAAATAATTTTGAAATTTGAGTATGGCAGAATCTAAAACGATCAATTCTAATCCAATTCTACCCATTTTCAAGTCTTATGTCTTTATGAATTACTTAATATAGCGAAATTCTCAAACGTTGCGCAAACGCAACGCTCAGGGCTTAATGGGTTAATTTAAATTTTTAGTTTTGTATTGTAGATTTCTTGAAATTCATTTGGTCTTTTATTGCTTTTGTTTTCATTTCTATAGGGTGGTCCACATAAGATTTTCATTTTGAACTACGCTTTATTTCGAGAATGACAGTCCAAATGTCATTTAATTTGTGTTCGTAATTTAGTTAAAAGTTTGACATTTACGAAATGGGAAATACGCTTGAACAAAATTGGGAAATGTTGAGAACTTACTTCCAAGAAAAATTCCGGGAAATTCTACCCGGAACAATCGAAAAAGTATTTGAAAATTGGGTTGACCGAATGGCGTACTGTAGGGCCAGTCGTGGCAGTTACATATATGAACGACATCGTTTTTCATTCTTAAATAACAAAGTCCAAGCTTTGTAATAAAACAGGAATTGTCAAAAAATATTCGTTCGTTTTTTTTTTTTATAATGGATTCAAATTGAAAATCTTAATAACGAATAAATATATATATTTTCTAAAAAACCAACACGCAACGTTTGATTTTTAGTCATAATTGCATACATTTACGGGCAGAAACATTTTACTTCGCTGGAAAATAATTAAGCAGGCAGAAAAAGTTTTTCGAAACAAAATTAAACAGTTAAAGGGTTAATCGGCCTGTCGACTTCAAACTTGGTGAAAGTACTTCGGACATGTGTTGTTCACATTTTGGAAAATCAAAATCTGACGGCGTCAAGAATGGGTTACCAGTTTGTATGGGGAAACATGATTTAACCGTAGACCAACTCAGTTTTTTTTAATATAAAACGGTTTGATTTCGATAGATATCCAAGTAAGAAAGTCATGAAAAAACAGCTAAAGATAATAACAAATTTAAAAAAATATGAGAAGTACAAACAAAAATTTGGTCGAAAACGACCCCAACGTAGGTCTACGGTTAATGGGCACATCGACTTCAAATATGCGGAAAGCATTTCAATTAAGAGATATGTAATTAGAGGGTGTTTTCCATCACAATCTGACGGAATCAACTAAGGCTTGAGAGAAAGACATGACTTCAGAAGAAAATCAAAATCAGATATAATTAAAAGCATGTTTTTCAGTGTTCAAAAATTAACATTAGACGAAGTAAACTTGTTAAAAGTTTATGCGAATAAACATAATTTAAGATTAGATAATCTTAAAGTGATTAAAGATTATTTCAATGGAATAATAAAATGCATACATGCAACGCCGCCGGTCCCTGCTAGTACTAAATAAAAGTCTGAATTAATGTTCACGCATTCTAAACGCGTATTTATACATTGAACATTAAATAACGCGTTTAGTATATCTTCCATTCCATTGACTTGAAAAAGTGTAAATAGATTTTTTTCTCCCTACAATTGTCTCTATGCAATTGTTTTCACCACTTAACTACTAACCTTGCAATAGTTTTGGCTTTTCGATTCTTTTCAAAGAATTTAACATAAAACCATAAATCTTTTTTTAAGGTAAATTTGGTTTTATATTATTATATCTAGATTCCTTCATGAGCCATCAAAGTAAATTAAAATATGCTAGTGAAAAAGATTGAAAATCAAATATCAACCCGGAACCAATTTAAGTAAATCATTGACATAAATGTGTGAATTCGCTTCATACCGATTTTCGCTCTGAAATGATGCTGAGTTATTCGAATAGGAATATTGATTTTGTTCCATGTGTTGTTTTAAACCACTAAAGTATTTTAACAGCACACAGCCGTGTGCCAGTGGCCCCAACCACAGTGGCAACTCGCCGCAGTGGGGCCGCTCGCTGCAGCGTCAACATTAACACACCACAAAACTTATTTAATTAAACTTTTACTCAAGTAATGCAAGTTCAGTAATGGATTCCATTTCGGCTCGCTCCGCTTGCAGACAATTTGGCTGCACTGCCTGTGCTGCTGCCGCACCACGCCGCGCGCTGGCGGCATATGTGCAGTGCAGACTCATATGGACTGCGGCGGAACTCTGGTAATGTACGCGCGGTGGCGCACCGGCTGCCAAAAATGCGAACGGAAGCGAGTTTAGACAAAATGAATTTCATTAGAGATATCGCAGGCAGGACGGGCCCCCGCTGCACAACTCAGCTGTGCCAACAGCATGCAATTGAGTGAGAAAATTTGAATATCTTTCCTTTCGCCCGAACACCGGTTTCTGAGTTTACGGGCAGCACTTTGCAGCTTGACGTGTTCTCCACATTTGTGGTGGTTTTTCAGCATGGACGGGGTTCAGTGATGGTTAAGTGCGTACGTCGTTTGCCACGGGCCGTGGGTTCGAATCGATCTCAGAGAAGAGAGGTGGCATTTATTAATAAATTAAGAGAAGGTCATCAGTTGATTAAGATTTCATTTGCGTTCCATTGAACATCGCACAAAAAGTAGCAATTTAACATGAAATTCATGAGTACAAAATTTTCGAATAATTTCTTAATGTTCTCGTCATGCAAATGTGTGAAGGCACTTATGGACGTATGTACACATGTGTGTGTGATGAAAATGCGAAAAGAAGTCGTCAAGCATTCTAATGGTCGACATGTCGGTGAATGTGCCCGTTTTCAATTAAAGAATGCCGCATGAATCACTGGCGGCACTTAAAATATCATAAAATAATTCCTATAAGAAAATCAAATGCGCCACAGCACATGAACGTATCCGTGCAACCACAAGCGCACTGGCGCACTCATACACGTGAACATGCGCAGGTCGGTGGCCGGGCGGGCTGGTGCGCGGCACTGCTGCTCGCAGGCGTGTAGTACGTGCCAATAAAAATTGCTGAACATTTCATATTTGCCAAAAAGAAAAGCACACAGATACGAGAAGGTACTGGCTGTGCCGCGCACTGGGCGCGCGATGCGGGCGGGTGGCTGCCAAACACACACACCCGCGCGCATGTAGATGAGGCAGGAAATTACATTTTCAAACAAGTAGTTGCAAAATGCTAGGCAAGAGAATCAGAAGATGTGCATGAGAAAATGAAAAGGAACCGAGATGGAGCGTGGCAACAGCGGAGCGTCGCGGAGCAGGGGAGCGGCAGGCGGTGAACGTAGAAAAGTGATTTGTTTTGAAATTTCAGCTTTTTAAATATTATTTTGCGAGAACGCGGGCGGACGTCACGATTGGTGTCGTTCGGCTGCTGGTGACTTGCGGGCCGAACAACGGAGCGATGGGACGTGTACGGCGTGCGGTCGTCCAAGGTGGGTGGCAGCAGATCCACTGCTGTCTGACTTGTTGCAAATATTGGCCATGAATCAGTTATGACGTGCAAATTAATGCCATAGAAACATTTAAAATGCATGCATTTTTCTCTCATTTGGCACATTCCCGCATCCGTTCGCACCCTGGCATTGTGGAAATTACTATACGACTGACTCTGTGTTTTCCTCTTGGAACGTAGTGCAGCGCTTAAGATTTCATGAGTTCAGCGATGCAAAAAAGAAGTGAGGTTATTAAGTTCAATTGTCGCTCTTCTGGGCACAATTGTTAATATCCCAATGCTATCTCACTTTGTAGCTCATGTCTAATGCCAACAACAAATTGTTTTGCAGTTGAAATCTAATACGTAGTTTTCAAAATTTTCACAAATATTTGACGAAATAAATGTTGCCACTATTTTTATATACCTACATTGAATACGTTTTTATCGAAAGCGGAGTTCATGGGTATTTGTAAACGAAAACGAGTGCTTTCGTTTCTTTGGGTTAAAAGCCGATTTCACAACTTGTTTCACAATCGATCTACAACGTTATATCTCCAAATAAGTATTGTTGATCTGTGGCTCGAGAGACTCGCGAGAAGCGCTTCGGTCCGAAGCCGTACGCAACCCCATGAGCTGTGGCGCAACGTTGTGAGGTGTGAGGAAGCGCTGCTTCGTATTTGGCACGATACCCTTTGATCTTAATGGTCTGGCATCAACACTTACGCGCCATACATTTCAATTGTGTGTGAAGGATGCGCATTTCACAAAGCAATCACTCAATTTCAGACGGCGGCCCGCGTTCGCACCTACGCGCCCCCGCACATGAAAGGCCAACGCTGTTGATCATAATTTATTTTAGAACAAATTAAATGCAACTTAATTGCGAAATGAGAAGTGCGCGCGCGTCGTTCGCACATCTTGCTTCGGTGTTTGGCGGAATATTTGAAAAAATTTAATACGTTTGGCCGACGCCGTACGAGGAATGCGAATTTGCGCAAGCATTCGTGAAATGTCGGAATCTGTGAATCTTAAATCATTGGCAACACACTCACCAGCCGCGGCAGCGGCACCTCCTTCTGTCATACGCCTCAGATTGAACGACAAATGTCCCGAGCGCCAGCGAAGTGCGCGCGAGTTGCAGCAGACGGCGTAATGTTGGCGGCATGGCTGCAGTGGCTTTGAAAATTGTCGCCAAATTAATCAAACATTTACGTTTCAGCTCTTTTCATCTTTTCGAATATTAATTTGCATTTATTAACGCAATTTAATAGCTTTCTTGGCTGCATTCGCCGTGTTTGTTACAGCCGCGTTCGTTGCGTACATTTGTACTTCTCGGCGACTCTTCAAAGTGTGCTTCTAATGGAAGTAAGCAGTGGTAACAACAAAAATCAGTGATTGGCACAATGGCCAAGAAATATAAAAGTAGGCAGTGGTCTGTTTTACCGACCTTAGACCGCTGTGGAAAATGGATGTGCATTTTTGGGATCAAAATCACCCAATGGGAAAAATGCACAGAGCTGGTTTGTCAAATTAAATTATGTGAAAATGTAATATTTTCATAACAAGCCAGTTTGCGGACGGAACGTCAACTAGAACATTTTAGATGCCTCTTGAACAAGTAATAAAAAAAGAGACATATGTTTGTTAGAATTTTGTTTATTTGAAGAAGAATCGACCACTTCCCATGCCTCTTATTGACGAACAATTTAATTTGACGCTAATAAATTCGTTTCATGAAAAGGATTTGAAATAAAACTTCGTCATAACGTAGTTGTCCTAAATTCTGTACAATCTGGAGCTTCATTTTCCCTCCCGCCTTAATCTCTGGCACTATGAGTGTGTAACTACACCGTGTTGCACTCTCTGTTCTCATGTTTCCGCTTTACGCAATGCGAATTGTTTTCAATGCCCCGACACTCGCCATCACTCTGCCATCATTTAAGCGGCTTACGCCGCACTTTACTTGCTACTGAAATTAGTGGGGGGCGCAGTTCCACTAACTTAAATGATTAAGTAAGCACACCTGGACCTGATACTCGATAGCCGTAAAAACTCACTAAGTTCTTCACTTATCCTTGTATCGAACGATGCTCACTCCTAGAAACATCCTGTTGATTGGTAGTGAACGCCAGATGTCCTTGCTTTAAATGTGCAGATTTTTGTTGGTCTTTTAAAGATATTTCCGAGAGTTTGACCCTTTTACTGTGGCAAAATAAAGAATGCCAGGCGTGTGTAGTTCGATTAAGTGTGACAGTTACCATGGTACACATTTCTGATGTTACTTTGTATATAATTTTTCTCTACAAATATAATATGACAATCCAAAAAATGTGGTCGCCCTAACTATTACTTGCAGCTAATTTGTTGGCTATTAGTGAGTTGCAGTGCTACAAAGTAGAAAAGTTCCAAATTTCCGCTTCGGTTTAACAGCTACAGCTACAGCTTCACCTTGTGTTGGCACTCATTAGTAAAGCTTTATCCTGCTTTCACAGATTGCAGCTCTGATTGTAACGCTGCTTATTATGTTCAGGCTCTCAAGTGTCAAACGCTTTAAATTGAGGCACTGACAGAGTGACGAAATTTTGAAACATTCACATCCACGGACAGAGCGTGAATTTTTTCAATTCTTCATTCTTCTACAGATAAGATTGTAATGAAAGTGCGCCATGCACAATCGGTGACTTCACTTCATCACTTCGGCGATCATCGAGTGGACGATAAAGCGAACGCAATGATTTAGCAGCGCTCAAACTAATAATCAGAATACAACGTCTTTAACAATAACAAACACCACAGTGCCGAAAATCTACGAAATTGTTAGCTTGATTTATAGATTATGCGGCAACAAGTGCGCAGAGAATGTGAAACGCGCGTAAAATTCGCTGCGGCGTCAAAACCCAAAACAAGCATCAGCAACAACACATTCATAGAAATATTTACATGCGTGTGTGTGGATGAGGTTATGAGATTTTCTGTACGCATTCCAAAATTTGTTTGTTATTAATTCACAAAGACCAAAACAGCCGCAGAAGCAACGCAAAGCAGCACGAAAAAAAAGCATTTTCGAAATTGAATTTGTTGCTTTTCCGACTCGAATACGTACATACTTCAACTGCATCGAAAGGTCAATGCTGCCGGCCCCAGTCGATGCCAGCTGGGTGTGGCTTAGTTTTGGTACATTTGCAGGAGTTAAAAATAGATTCGGAAAATCGTGTCGGTTGTGTTGCTACGAGAACTTTTTAATTGCAATTTTGTGCGGACTTTTCCTAACTTTTGTGAGCCTCTCTGATTAATTCGATGCCTTTTAGCTAACGTAATGATTTTGTTATTCGATTCAGAAGTCTGTTATATACATAATAGTTGCTATTGTCACCCAATATGAACATCAAAACTTCGTCTTCATAAAAAATTACAATCAGAATCACGATCGCGATAGGTCAAGACTCAATTTTTCTCACTCAATCATGATTGTACAGCAGCCAGTTCCTCACACGGTCGTGACAGCGATCGATGATTTCATATTTTTCTCACACTTAGGATCGTGGTCGGTGATTTGGTATTTTCGTTTAATCTCATAAAATTTTAACAGAAATAAATATCTAATTTTATTGGGTTTTCATCGATTCGCCAAAAGTAGCTTTACTTTCCGAGCTGTGTCCTGTAAGATGTGATTAGGCAGGAAATACTATTATTTCTAATGAGAGGAAAACGCGCACAAGTACGGAAGTGCAAAAATGTAAAATATTTATTCGATACAAAAAACACGATACGATACATGATACGCATGGAAAATTGAAGCACGGAAAATCAAAATAATATTGGTTGCTCTCCTGGCAATTCAGTATTTCGTAAACATACTTAGTCCAAGGTTTTATTTCAGATAAAAATGTTTTCCAGCGAAAATCCTCAATTTCAACATCAAATATTTTCACAAACACAGAAAAGCTGAATATTTGATTTTTTACTCTCATTCGCAAGATTTCCGAGTATAGTATCGGGATTGGGTAAAGGGTGCCACCAGTCGGAAATGCTTTCCGCTGAAACGTGTAGCTGCAACGCAAGTTTTCCTTTCGAAAGCAATCGTAAAATCATTAGAAAGCCTTTGCTGAAAATCCTGGTTTATTGATCGCGCCTGCCAGTTTTGATTTCTGCTACATAGAAGTTTCCTGGAACCGCTTCTCCTACAGTCTGCCAGCACTTTAACCCTGCATAGCCGATCATATATATATATTATATACGTTAAGACCAGTGTTCGTCGATTCGACTAACATAAACATAAGATCGATTTTAAACCAGATATGCCGAAAGTCTTATATGTATCATCACCTACATTTCACGGCAAATTGAAAGCACAGTTACCGCAGCACCTTCAAACAGGTGTACTACATGTAGTCGGCATATCTGAGTTATGAAGCCGGTAGTGCACAAAATGCGTTTTAAGCGAATGAAAATGAAAAGACAATCACATTTTCAATTAGAATTCATTGGTCTTTATTTTGTTTTGCTAAATAATGACTAGCTCGTTATTTTATGAGATCCAACTGTATCTTAACAATGGTAGTTGAAACAACAAACATTGACATTAAATTGATGCCCGCGCAGTGATCAAAGCCGCCAATCTTTGCTTGAAGTATTGTATTTTCAAGTTGTTCGAATGTGCGAATTGCGAGCGGATAGACACGCAGCATGTTTTCGCAACGTGTAGTTGCGTACGCGGACGTCAGCGCATCGCGTCACAGCATTGCACAGGCCACTGCGTCGCGCGGTCTGCAAAGCATCGACCTCGCATCACATCAGCTGCGACGTCAGTGCTTTCCCCTCCATTTGCCGCCGAAGTGGCCATCTAACTTAACTCGTCGGTGGCTACGGCGTGTGTGCTCGCTTTCCCACCGTCTTGGCCGCTGGCACATAATTGGCAGCAAAAAGCGATCAGGTTTTTCGCTTGCCTCTGTTTTTGGCGGCAAGTGGAAAACAGTGCGAGCGTTGCAACTACAACTGCTACCGGGATTGGAGCGCAGTGCAGTGAAAGGAACCGAAATACGTGCGGTCTGCGTCCGTGGTGCGATAGAAATGGAAACGGCAGCGTGGTGCGATGCGTGTCAGTGAACTCTGCGACTGCGTTGTGCGATTGCATAATCTCCGCATTCCCCCGGCTTCCGTTACAAGCCGCGTACCGCGCACCGCTTAGCCCACGACCGCACCAACAACGACGTTGTTTTCATTACGCAATATTAAAAAAAAACGCGCACTTGTCCGCGCTACACATGAAATGCGAAACAAACAAGAAAAACCAGCAGAATGGAGAAAGTACTCAGCGGCTTTGTTGCGGCAAATTATGCTGAGCGCAAAGACGCGCCCACCAACGCCCGAGAACGCGGCGCGCTTGCATGCAGAACATTAAAATAGAACATGGCGGCGAATTGAGAGCATAAGAATGCATTTAATCGTGTTGCCGCTTTGAAGCTTTCCCGAAGTGGTGCACGTATGTATGCAGTGCCGCACACAGGGGGTAGGGGGGGTTGGGGTTCAAACCCCCCGAAATATTTTTAAGTTAGTACAGAAATTTAATTTAAAACCGTCGCATATATGTTAAATCATCAATAACACGACTCGACACAAAAAATGCACCTAAAAAAGTGTTTTCTAGACTAACTTTGGGCCGCTGAACACGAAACTGAAGATCAAAAAAATTTTGTGAGAAGCGTTTTCAAATCTCCGAAAACCAGTTTTTAACCTGTTGTTTCAGTTATGAGCACATATCTCGTAAACGAACCATCTGACTAACACAAGATGTCCGTCGGTCAGAAGATAATACCTTAGCTTTTCCAGAGATATACAGATTGTTCGAATCAGATGAGATTTGGAGAAATTACTGACGATGAAAGTTGTAAAAAATTTGAATTTTTCGACCATTTTCAAAAATCATAAATTTTTGAATGTTTTTTATAGATGAAATAAATTATTTCCTTTGGTTTTAAGACATAAGATGGAAAACATATTATTTGCGCAAGTATTAAGCCTACCATCAATGGAATCGAAAGAAAAATGACAAAGTTATGATGCACTGAGTGAAAACACCAACTTTACATATATTACACCGTGACCCTTCCAAATGTTTATATAGGCGTGAAACTAGAGGTCATTTACCTGGAATTTTATTTATTTAGTTCTTCATTTTCTGACCCAAAGTGATTTTTAAAGGACCTTAAAATTTTAAGGACACACACATTTCAAATATTTTTTCAAATATTTGAGGTTGTGCAAGATACGGGTATCAAATAAAAGAAAAAAATAGTCTCCTTTAAATAAATTTTCTATTTTGAGCTTTCAGGACCAAAATATGTCAGGTAGGGGAAACATACCAGGTATTTCAGTATGAAGTGAGCATTTTTTTGCGAAAATAAAACACTAACTTTTAATGGGAAAGTAAAACACATTTTATTCAAAGTATTGGCCATTGCTAGCCACACATTTTGTCCATTTTTCAGACAACTTGTGGACAGTGCGCCAATAGAATTGTTTGTCTTTTGAAGCAAACCAATCAGACACCCAATTTTCGACTTCCTCGTAGGAATCGAAGTGCTGCTCAGCCAATGCGTGCCCTATCGATGAAAACAAATGGTAGTCGGAAGGAGGCAAGTCTGGTAAATACGGCGAGTGGTGTAGCAGCTCCCAGCTTTGATTGTATCCTGAACCGGTCTTGCTTTGTGTGCAGGTGCATTGCCATGGAGCAAAATAACATTGCCGTGTCTCCTGGCCCATTCTGGTCTGTTTTCGATCAATCCATGGTTCAAATTGATCATTTGTTGTCGGTAGCAATCAGTATTAACGGTTTCGCCAGGTCCGTTCGCTCTGGTCCCACCAAACACACAGCATTGTCTTCTTGCCGAATCGATCTGGTTTTGCAGTCGATGTTGAAGGTTGTCCCGGATTACCCATGATTTTTTCCGTTTAGTATTCCTAAAATAGATAAATTTTTCATCGCCAGTAACAATTCGATGCAAAATTGATTTTCTTTCGTGTCTTTGAAGCAAAATTTCGCAAGTGTTTTTTCAGTTTTCCATCTGCCTTTCATTCAATTCATGTGGCACCCATTTTCCACACTTCTGGATCTTTCCCATAGCTCTTAAACGGACAGAAATTGTTCCTTGTGCAACATTTAACATTTCTGCCATTTGCTTTTGACTTAAAGTGTCATCTTTATCTAATATCGTTTGCAATTCGGCGTCTTCAAACTTTTTTGGTGGTCTTCCACGTTCTTCATTTCTCACATCAAAATCGTTATTTCTGAACCGTTGAAACCATTTTTTGCATGTTGCTCTTGATAGAGCATGATCACCATATGCCTCGACAAGCATTCGATGTGACTCTGCAGCACTTTTCTTCAAATGAAAACAACAAATTAATGCTTTCCGCAAATCATCACTATCTGGTACAAAATTCGAAATTTTTAACACGATGAAAAAATATGATGTTGTTTGTTCAATGACTTGATGTATACTAAATATGCTTGACAGATGTCATAGCAACAAAACAAAAAAAAAATTAAGGCTCGTTCACAACAAATAATCCCTATCGAGACATTTGTATCTTGAGGCTCACCTCATACTGATATATAGTACCTTCATACTGTACATGTTTTGGATCTCAGTCTATAGATTCATACATTTAAATTTTATTCCATTTCAAAGTTCTCAAAAAAGTTACACGAAACCCCCCCGAAACAAAATCCTGCGTGCGCCACTGTATGTATGTATGTACTTGCATAACGTGGCCAGCGTGCACACGAACGTCAAATCAAAATCGCACACACACTCGCACATGGCTTTGGCGCAGCCGCTTGTGTCCTTAATGGAAGTTCGTACCTGCAGCAGAGCCGCGCGGAACGACAACCGCTCGAAGTCTCTAACTTGGTGCAACTGAAGGCGCAGATTCTGCAAAACATCCTTATTAAACATGGATCTTTGGTTGGAGGAGTCATAAATTAGATTGAAATACTTGATGAAAGCGGCCAGATGTGGCAATACGACGGAGGGAGCCATAGCTGTTAGAATATTAAACTAACAGCAGTCAGCAAGCAACGTATCAGGTGGTTTTCTCGATTGCACATAACAGTAGCCGAGGATATTACTGAATTCGTGGTCAATAGAAAAATTTAAAATTTTCGCATCGGCAAATACATATCGCTTTATCGGTTTCGTACAAGCAAAAATGTTACAAAATGTTAGCCGTGTACGTTCGATGACGCTCATTGGCACATTTTTAGAACTCGTAAAACATTTTTATGATTTCCGTTTCGTGAAATTTTTTCAACGATAGGAAAAAAGCATGGAGGAATGCGTAAAACATGTTTTAGATCAAGGGTGAGCAACCTTTTTGCAAATTTTTTGGCGGGCCGCACATAAAGTAACACTTATTAATAATTTACAAAACTTTATTTATTATAAACATTAGAACAAAATCGATACAATAAATTCAATTTTAGAAATGCCTGGCGGGCCGCATAAACATGTTTAACGGGCCGCGTGTTGCTCATCCCTCTTTTGTTCATCTGGTGCTCTAACCTAACCTTTGCCGTCGTACCACGCTACATTGTTGTAGGCGGACGACACCCAAGTCCCTTAATTCTTCTACTAGTTTTTAATGCAATGTATTTTGCTACATTATTCGCAAAATTCTCGCCACGAAACTGCTACCAGCAGCGCAAATTTCGCTTCGCGCTTCTCACTCTCTCCACTGCAAATGATTTCGTGCTAGTTGCGCAAGATCGGCTGTTGCGCAGTTTGAAGACGTCAACAAACTGATCAACATCACAGACAACGGCTGGCGTGGCTGAAGCGCCATTTACCACAAAATAATTGTGTGCATTGTGTCAGACTTTCGCAGGGGAACCGCTGAAAAGTGCTTAATTGCGAATGTGGTGGTCCCTACAAGATGGTGGACGTGTGGGGATGGAGCGCGACGCAAAGGATGCTTGTCGGCGCGGTGCGACCTCAGTGGGTCCACTTGCGAGCACAATTTGCTGACAAACTGCTGACATGTAATTTTTGCGAATAATGCGAAATTGTCACTTGGCGACGAACACTGATAGAAAGTGGGAGCCTATATGTACGATTCGCCACATTCGCTTGTTATTGCATTTTTGGTTAGTGATTTTGCTGTTGTGATGAATTGAATTACAAAATTAATTTGAGGCGAGACACTTTGCCTTTATTCTGAATATTCAGCGTTTTTGGCGAAGCAAAGGCTTGGCTGCGGCAGAGCGATTTTTCGCATTCACATATGTATGTATGTATGTATGTATGTACATACGCGCATGCATACATTATACATATATATGTGCACCGTATATATGTGCCCATATATGTATGTATGTGCGAATACTTGTGAAATGCATTGTCGACCTGCTGGCGCCAGGTGCAACCGCGAGGAATTCACTTAAAATATGTCCTCAAAAGTACTTTTGATGTGAAGTTTGCTCCTGTGAGAGCTGGCTGACACTTTTCACTTGCCCAAAAAACTTTCTGAAGGAATTGAGAAAAAAGTAGAAATGTTAGCCTAAAGGTGTTTGGAATTATATGGGCGAGGGCGGGTGGAGTTGTCGATTCGGCACAGCACTGCAACGGCGCGGCACATTCGCATGCAACATTCGCGTCTGCTCCACAACTGAACTTATGCAATCCTCATTTTGGAAAAGAAATGGATACGAAACACTTGCAAAAGTTGTGGGAAAGTTTGCGGTTTGGCCAAGGGATACCCACTTTGCGCG
This sequence comes from Melieria crassipennis, assembly GCA_963668005.1. Classification (NCBI taxonomy): domain Eukaryota; kingdom Metazoa; phylum Arthropoda; class Insecta; order Diptera; family Ulidiidae; genus Melieria; species Melieria crassipennis. Next base: position 28,155,106 of record OY764963.1, on the reverse strand, counting down.
GCGGGGCCACAAAGGTGGAGGTGTGAAGGCCGGTAGGCCTTCAAGCATACTCAATGTTTAGCAAAGTGCTCGCAAGAAAAATAGGGAAACATTTTGTGTGGCTGTGTGTGTGTGTGTGTGTGTATGCAAGAAGATGTGTATCAAGAATTTGTCTATTAAAAAACGTTCATTGCTTCGCTGCGAAGTGAAGACCTAAGTAAGAGTTTGATGCCGCCGGAACGGTGATACTTAAGTGGAAACACTTAGCGCGAGTAAGTGTGACAGGATGACATTTGCAACCGTTTCTCGCGTTGGTTCGCGCAAATATGGATATGTGTCGTTTGTATGCATGTATGTATATGCGGCCTATGTGCCGGGAGCGGGGCTGGGGCGGTGGCGGCATCGTGAAAACTCATTAGCGCTGAATGATGGGCTGAAAAGTGGGAAAAGCGGAGGCAAGCAAGGATAATCCTCGCTTGCAAAGTAATAAAGTGCTTAGAATGTCAACGAGATGACGAGCGGATGCGACGAGGCGGCACACTGGTGTGAGTGCTGTGGGCACAGTCGCGGGCGAACTCGTTCCGGTGCGTATGACGGTTGGCGGTGGTATGTGGATGTGGCTCTGAGCGGGAAGTATGCGTAAGCAACATCTCCGGCATTGCCGTCACAACTCCCGCCATCGTGCGCAATCCGAAGTCGAAGTCGGTTCCCGTCGGGTTGTGCGGGGTGCCTACACTCGACATATGTACATATAGAACTTTGGAAAGCACGCTGCAACCCTACTGGGGGGCAGAATCTGGGTCAAGAGTGGCAAGTCCACCCGGCCAGCGTACTGAACTGATAAACACTAAAATATGTTTTACTGAACGCAATCACGTGAAAACCTCGTGTGCACATTTACGAATTGCTTCGATCATTAATTTCTTCTTTCCCCTCTACTCTTTCCAGGTAAGTTCCAATTGCACACCACAGAGACTAGTAAGTACATACATACATTTGCCAATACGTAGGTGCAGTATTGCCTTTATAATGTGAATTAAACACAATTGACCCAAATGATTTGACTAGTAGCTCTCTCTCACTCGCACATTTTGACTTGTAGTAATGTGTTATTCATGCTTAAATCTTTTTGGGAAATCATGCAAATTTATTACGTTAAAAATTTGCATGATCGAATCACATATTTTCCGTTAGCTGGTAACTGTTGAGTTACATTGCCAAATGAAAAACTTTACCGGAATTTTACGATCCTTTCTGATAACACTAGTCAACAAATGTTGAATACAAACGTACGAAACCAATATAAGTTCGTTGCACAACCCATATACCCGTGGACAAAAAAATCATCTGAACGGGCGGCATCCCTTTATTCGGCAAATCGTTCACGAGAAATGTTCTGATAACAAAAAAAGAGCAAAGAACTCATTTTTAAAACACTTTTCGAAAATTTTTTAAAACAACAAATTTTTGGTAAATTTTGAAGTGACCCACATTCCGAGCTGTGCCCAGATTTTAGTCTCGACACCCTTTTTTTTACTGCAAATACTTAGTTTACTTTGGCTTTAACGCGTTCGAACAATCTTTCCAGTTTAGAGGGATTCAAATTTTAATTTGCCGACGAAATATAAGTATTTCAGTCCAAAAAAGTACAGCTAACTGTTCGTGAAACGTTCTCTTTATTTACTGGCAAAAGCCAAAATGTTTTCTTAGAAACAGAATTTTGAACAATTTTCGCCAATGTTTGCTCTTTGAGTAAAAACAATCCTTTTTAAAAATTGAGGTTTTTAGTAAAACGTACCATATCGAGGGTTTATATTCAGGAGCGCAAAAACCACACTTAAGTCACTTTTTGTAAAAGTTTAAATCAGGCAATGTACTATGTGGAATAATAGTAAAAAAGACCATTGACTATCGACAATTGCGCATGATTAAAACTTGCTTTGTTATGAACCCTATTTTGGTTTTTTCAATTTTCAATATTCGTTCATTAATCAAACACAATTCATTATTAACAGTAAAATTTATAGAGCTTTAGACATAATTTTACGTTGGCACTGCAATCAATTCGACTTTGCTTAGTTTACCTTATCGTGGTAGTAGGTAAAGGTTCGTTGGAAAATATAGAGTTTGATTCTTTTGAATGGTGCCATTTACATGCCAAGAAAAGAAAAACAAACGGTTAGTGCTGTAAAATTAATTTATTCAAAAGAATATGAGCGCTAATAAGTTGATATCAGCCGATTTAATTGTAGGCTCTGATATATCTACGCCCCTTTTATTTGTTGTGTAGTTTTCTATAAATAGACAAATTACTTTAGTGGATATTGACATATTCACACTTCAAAAATTGCTAACAGCTGTCGTACCACGTCCACATTTTCACTGTTCACCTTTGCATTGCTTATATAAAATTTGAACGCCGTATCTAACTTACTGCGTGAAAATGCGAAAGAATTGCTTAAGTAGTGATTTTTTCGTTTGATATTAGTACCTACCATAGATGAAGGATATATCGCCGAAGAACTTAACAATAAAGAACGCGTATTCATGAAAAATGCGAATAAATAGTATTGAATACTTACTTACTTGGTTACTTAAAATATATTTGTACCATATGCACAAATGTCATCGACAAAATAATTTTCTAACTTGGTGATTCTAATTCTCTGAGCGATGACTAATTTCTTTCTGGTTGGTAAATGTACAATCCATGTTGAAATCGTTGCAGATATTTGACATTGAGCATTGATATTTGTTTCAAAGCCCTGTTAAATTAAACTGTTTAAATTGTGTGACGGTCTGTTGAACATTATGAAGGTAATACTGTAATACATAAATATTTATATGCATATAATTAGACTCAACCCAATGCATTATGTAGGCGAAGTTTTACGTTTATGAGTGCTCACACCCTTAAAATTATTGTATGTGATTATGTGTAACAATCGCGCTTTGCCAAAATAACCGAAAGCCCTTAGAAATCTTGCATGCCATAATATTTTAATGTTGTCGTAAGTCAAATGATTGAAAAAGAAAACATTGCCGTGCCTTTGGCACCTAATGAGCGCAGCATGGAAAAAAGTCTCGTCGCTTGCTGTTCAAAATTAGTGGCCACCGTGCATCGCTCCACACACTGCACTGCAATTTCAAGTTCAATTAAACATTCCCATTGCGATTATAACGATCGCAGCGATCAATGTGCCAAACAGAAAACAAATACGGCTACAGATTGCACTCAAATATTAAAAACAAATTTGCGCAAATGGCCTTCCGAATGCCGCGCGGTGGAGAGTTGCACTTTAAGTGATGCGAACGCGGCGGCTGCAGCAGCTCTGGAATTTTTGCATTAGGGGCATTTCAACGCGGCTGCCAGCGCGATCCAATGCCCCTCGATTGACTGTTGCCGCGATTTACATTTGCCAGAAGACGCTTTGCGTTTGTGTTGCCGGCGCACATTTCGATGTGCACCGCTAGAGATTACTGCACGAAATCGGCGATTTATGCAATTATTGCTTTGTTTTTGGTAATAGAATTGTAAAAACACGCATTTGCTGCCGCACGCCGAAATTGTTTCTTTTCTCGTAACAAGCATATTCAAGACTGTAATAGTTGCAACAAAACTACTAATTACAATTTATCAAATTGCAGTTACGAGCCGTGGAAAATTACTAGAAAAGTTTGTGCGGGACTAAATGCTGCTGCATGTTACAAATTGATAAAATTGATACATGTACTGTGTGCATGTTATCCACGTGTCACTGTTTCAATACAAATTCTAAGCATCAGTTCATTGAGAGATTTTTTAATACCTGCCATTATAATTGAAAATACATATAAATATTACTCGTAGTTTAATGGTTTTAAATATTTCAAAGAGTTATTGGTGATCTTCCGATCTTCTTGTGTTCACACAGTTTGAAGTGGTTAAGTGATTTTCAAAGTCTGATTCAATACTAACCATTCATTTATTACCGCGAGTGTGAACCCTATCACGATGATCTGTATAACCCATTTCATACCGATATTTTTAGAAAGATTTTATTTAAAAATTTTTGTAATTGGAATAAGGTGAAAAAAAAGCATGAAAATGAGTTTGACGAAATAGTCACAGATTACAGATTGAACAATCTGAACGATCTAAACGTATTTTATTGCAATATAAAATTATTAATTGGTGTTGCACAAGGCTAGTACCTAAAAAATTGTAATAAAATAATTCGAAATGTCAGGGTTTTTTTAATGCCCGCCCATCTTAAATAGGAAAGGCGTGGTGTGGAAAGAAAATATTTTATAAGAAAGCCAATAGATCTAAGCATAATAAAAAAACATAAACTTTAGATTGCATACACAAGTTTATCGTAATTAAAAAAACGCAAACAATACTAATTTCTAAGAGTTGTTAACGAATCAAAGGTGCGAAATGGGTTAAGGGAGATCTTCAAGAGTGCAATGCACATAAAAGTAAACAAAACAATACCAATACAAATAAATTTAAGGCAAATTTTTCAGTGCGAGCTTAACTCCGAACTAAGTTGAAACGCGAAATCGAAGTTTTGAACAAAGTTTAAACTAAGCTTAAACGCCCAACCCTGCTCGGTTAAACTATGTTTAAATTGCCAACTTGTTTTCGACAGGTTATTTGTTTTGGAAAATTGAAGACCTCTTGCAAGATTTTGCTACGAAATAAATATAATTCACGTAAAAACTACAATGAGGTTTTCTTCTGTCGAGGAAAACAGCACTGATGCTGAAATATTTGAGATGTTAAATTCGATCGGACCACTTTATATAGCAAAAATGGTCTACTTGGTTTGATACATATTTGCTTTTGTCCCACCAAAAACTTTCGTTGCACTTTTTCGAACTTTGCTAGTTATTTTGAGCGGAAATCTGAAACGAGTGCAGGAAGACATTGAATTTACACATTAAAATTATGATTTTTTTAAATTTGAAATTAAAAACTTACCATGGAATTAAATGTTTGAGCTCAAAAAATTTACGAATAAATACGTAGAAAACCCTAAACAATTATTATCTGATTAAGAAAATAGCCAGTAGTGTCATGCACAAATAAGTGGCACTGAAACAATGCAGGAAAATGTCGTTCAACCTTAGTAGTAGCGTATTTTTAGTGAACAAATCTTACGGGCATTACACAAAGAGACACCATGTAGCCATATCTAAGTCTAACAAAACAAACATTAAACATATAGGATGCTTTCTTACTACGAGGAATCCTATTTTAGTTTATTCAGGCCGAACTTTCAGATGTTTTCCTTCCTCCTATTCAAAAGTCCAGAGCCCTTTTTTTAAGTCGACAACTCAAAAGGACCTCATATATATTATCTCAACTTAATTAAAGAATACATATGTATTAGTGCAACTTAATGTTTACAACCATACATCAGCTGGATGTGGGTACATGCCAAATCGGGCGAAATTCTGGTTGCTGAAGTGGCCGGTCGGTTGCAAGAGCAGTTTTAGCTGCAACTTTGCGACTTCAGACTATTGTGAGCGCTGGCTTAATTGCTTTGCGTTCGCACTTTTCCGCAAAATTAACAATTGCACGAGTTTGATAAACAAGCTGCGCTGCCACCGTTTGCTTCGGCACTGAGGGCCGCTGCTGGAGCCTCACTGTTTGCGTGCGCACTGACAGGGTACAGGGTGGGCCAAAGGGGTTCCAAACGATGACACTTTCCAGTACAGCACTTCCCCACTGCAACGCCAACTGCAAAGACTAAATTAGGCACATATGGTGTTTTTCCCAGCCGCCCCACCGCTCGCCACCGCTCGCCAATCGGCATACAACGGCGTAATCACAGTCTGTCGCGCAACAAATGAAACACAAACAGCCGGTCACCCACGGACGTACGGGTGGATGTGCATTAAAAATGGCTGTAGCGAGCTACTCGTATATGGCCGCGACATGGACATCCTTTTCGGCCGAACTTTGTGTTCAACTTTTGTTTGACTTGTGGAACTTTGTGTTTGACTTCTGGCAGTCCCGCAAGTGGGAACTGGGTTGGGGGGGGGGGGGGGGGGATGAATGAAGTGGGGTTCTGACATTTTACTGGTATTTGTTTTCGCGTGTCGCACTTCTACTGAACGTAAGCGCCATATCGCCTTGGTGGGCATATGTTACGCAATTGTGCGTGTTTGACTGAAATCCGATTCAATTAAATCAGTTCGTAATGTGCCTTTAATATTTCTATACACAGTGCGAAGCGGGGGAATGTGAAAAACACTTCAGTGCAAGTCGTAAACAAACCCACATGCACCGATACACATTTCGCTGATCGTTGATTTTGAATGCCTATTAAAATGGTATTTTATTTTTAGAAAGGCATCTAAAATATGAAATATGTGTACACATGTATGTGCATGGTAGGAGTAAATATTTTCCACAATCGGTTAAAGTTTTTGTCCGACCGTATTTATCTTTGTGAATAGGAAAATGCTATAACTTCTTTCTCAAATTTTTAAACCACTCTGGAGACATGACTGCACAAAACCTATGTTAAACAAATTGTGCTAAGCTAGTAAATTAGGCGTTTAATTCTGACTGTAGAGTCACAAGTCAGACTTTTTAATGCGTTTAGTTTGGATTAGGTTATATGTATACACAAAAGTTTATTCCTTTCTATGCAAAGCATAACGTAATTTCAAACAGAGACCTAAAATAATTATTTTGAATATTTTTGGGAATAAAAAATCGCCCTAATTTAAAAAATTTCTAATTATTGCTTTGTAATAATAATTCCCAATAAGAAATTTTTTACGTCGCCTATAACTATTATCATGTAATAAATATTTTTGAGTTGCATAATAACTCTTATAAGTAAGTAAGTTTTTCGTTGTCGATAATTATTATTTTGGGAGTTTTGTTTTTTACGTTGTTTCATAACTATTTTTTATGATTTTTTTCCATTTACGTTGCCTAACTATTATTTTGAAAAAAAAAAATTGTTCATGTTGAATTACCACATTTTGGATATGAATTGATTTTTAATTGTTTTAAATTGACAAACGCAAATTAACTGTAGAAACCTAAGTTCCACCCACAACTAATCAATTAAAAATCAATTCATACTCAAAATGTGGTAAGGCAACGTAAAAAAAATGCCGTTCATAAAAGTTATGAAGCAACGTAAAAAAAAAATTTCAAAATACTAGTTATCGGTAACGTAAATAAAAGAAGTCATAAATAAAAGTTATGACGCAACGTAAACAAAATTTTCTCAAAATAATAGTTATCGGTAACGTAAATAAAAAAGTCATTAATAAAAGTTATGAAGCAACTTACTTACTTACTTAACTGGCCATAACAACCCGCTATCGGGTTACGGCCTGCCGCAAAACTTCTCTCCAGGCGTCTCTGCTTTGCGCGCGCCTTCTCCAGTTGGTCACACCAAGTGATGACAGGGCCTCTTCAACTTGGTCCTTCCACCGGAGACACGGCCTCCCTCTTCGCCGTCGACCTCCAACCATCGCATCGAACACCTTTTTCGCCGGAGCTTCGTCGTCCATACGGCAGACATGACCGAGCCAGCGTAGCCGCTGGATGTTAATTCGCTGCGCTACGTCCATGTTATGAAGCAACGTAAACCAAAAAAAATCCCAAAATAATAATTATCGCGAACGAAAACAAAATTTGTTTCTCATAACAGTTATTACGCAACGTAAAAATTAATTGTCGCAAATAATAGTTATAATCAACAAATTTAAATTTATGTTGCATTGTAATAGTTACATTGCAATTATTTTCTTAAAAAACTTAAAAAATATTTAGGTCCCTGCTTACAACCAATTTTCTAACACTAAACGACCCTTCCTGGCTACATGTATAGCAATCTATGCAATGCTATACATGTGCATAAAGATTAATAAAATCAAATCGGACTTCCGAATAAAACTGTAGAACATCAATGCAGTCCAAGTTTTTTTTCATTACTCACTCCAGCTGCATCATTTATCATAGCGGGCAAAATTGAATTTCATTCAACGTCAGCGGCAAACTGCATGACGGCTTAAACTAACAAGTATTATTGCATTAGGATGTGCCAATAACGTGCACGATTTATCACACTCACGCGCACAATGATGGACCCGCTTTCCGCCAGGACACTTATCTTGGGCGCTCTCATTCCGAGCGCTTTTTACATGGACACAAGTCATTGTCATTGTCATTGTTTTTGTGAGAACGATGGGAGCAAAAGATAACTGCAGAATACCAGAAAGTCTGCATCCGTTTAGATTCCGCTGCCTACTCTATTTAAAGGATGACAACTTTCCTGGTGGAGACCGATTCGTGGCATTATCGAATGCTCTCACTGCCGACCCAAGTCTGTGTTCCCATAATCAAATCAAGCCCCAGTAGTTCGTTCGTTCAATTTATTAGCTTTATTAATTATTGCTTTGAATTGATTGTAGAAAGACAAAATGGATATAGACGAACTCTTAACACAGGAAGTGCGCAAGCGCCCTTCAATTCAAGTGATTAGGCACGCAAACGTGTGGTGCTCCCGCTTTCATTGTAATCAAGTAGTTGACTAGACGATGACGGTTGTGACCAGTGTTGCCACTTGAACAATTTTTTCCGACCAAATCCGGCCAAAACCGACCAACTTAAAAATTTGCGTTATCTTTAAATTAATTTTTAAACTAGAATTTCTTTTTTTAAATACATTTTTTATACTAATAAAAAGATATTCACATCACAAAACGGACCGAAATTCATTTAAGCAGACCAGCGGACCGAAGTAAAAAAACCTGACCAATTTTGGTCCGAAAAGACCAAAAGCGGCAACTCTGGTTGTGACTAACGCCATATTGTAGTCGTGTGGCCCTGTTGCTGCCGTCTTCAGGGTGTTCGAGCCGAACATAGTTGTTAGTTTTAGGGTTTGCCTTGAAAAGAAGCGAATGCAATGGAGTGACTGCAATTAAATTTCACTATACGTCATTTGTACCCGACTGTACTTGAGGTTGCATGTGTTGTAGGTATACGTACATTCGCTGTTGTATTGTATATTTATTCCTCGATGAGATCCATAGTTCGGCCGATCGGCAACAGTTGAACTGGTGAATGATATACCAGGCCAAGAGGTTGAAGGAACAATTTAGCAAACAACAAAAGTAATTGCAAAAATATGAGTGTAGTAAGTGGATGGGATATTGAAAGTCAGAGAAATGGCGTAGAGAGCAACCAGCCACACTAAAAGTATTGGATAACAAAAGCTAACTTTGGTAATGAAACAAAAGTTTCAGATTTGACATAATTAACCCCCGAATTTCGAGAGCCATAACTGGATTTACGTATTTATTTGTCTTTGCATTACGAAACGGTTTTTCTCTTGCGCAACACGCGATTTCGCCAAATTCCATTCTTTGCGGGTTTTACTCGAGTTTGTTTCCCCTTTGTGTTGTTCCTCTCGATTTGAACGCACACACCTACGTACAAATGCAGGCACGTACATACATACAAACGTGCATATTTCATTCTATTCAAATCGAGTCGATAAGCGCATAAACAAACATTCTATTCGCATCCATTCAACTCGACGTAAATGTTATTGTTTTTATTGTGATTTCATGGGGAGCGCAGATAAACTAAACGGGCGCATACGCAAGCAAACAAAGCGTGTAGATATACACGGCCGAGCGCTCGTATAAGGCAATGCTACAATTTCGAAACTCATGCAGAAGGAACTGGCCCACATGGAGTGTGCGGCGGCGGTGCTGTTGCCTTGGCGCAATGCCTGAATGCCCACTGAACGTTTTAATTGAAACATTTAAAAATATCAGCAGCTACGTTGGATTAGCCCAGAGCCGTACCGGCGGCAGAGTGAGCGATGCCCGCTGGCCAATTAGGTTCACTCAGCGCTGCTGTTGTAGTTGCGGCTATTATGGCAATAATTAATCCAGCGCCCAATTGGATACAAATACTTCTTGGATAATTTAGTAGCGGATATTTGCATAATGCAGCTACAGATATGCGCCATATGCTGTCAATGCGAAAGACGCCCATTACACCGTAAACATTTCGACTCCCACTGTCAACACACAAGCAGCTGTGCAGTCGAACGCAATCCGTGTAAACATAAATTCGAGACTCCTGTGGCCGTGTGTCTTTCTGACTTCATTAGGTCTGATGACTTGCCGACTATATCTCAATAGGGATCTGAAGATGTCGGAAAGGCAGCAAACTCTTCGCACATGGTGAGACTAACCAATTCATCTTGACCTGAATGCAACAACAATGACTTGCTTAACTGGCCATAACAACCCACTACCGGATTACGGCCTGCCGCAAAAATTGTCTGCCAATGAATGTAAACATTTTCAGAATATATTTAGTTTGTCAATAGTTTTGCACTGTTTTTATATAATTTAATATGTTCCATTTGTGAATTCCTGAAGGGAAAAAATTACTAAAATAGATGAAAACAAGAACGTTCGCGAATCCCAGGCAATAAAAAATGATGCTCTCACATGTTTCGTTGTTGGATTGCGGCTTTGCTTTTTCTGCAATTCGAGAAATTCTAAAAATTTCTGGCAGTGTGGAGTCAGAAACACTTGAAACAAGTCATCGGCGATGGACTGGCTGGCTGCTGAGCGGGCGTCCCGCCGCCTGTATGCGCTCCGCCGACGATTGCTCAGTGGCGAGGGGAAATCGTTTACGCAAATCTGAAGGCTGTCTTGGCGCAAATGGAGCAGTGGAAGTGGGCAACCGATAAATTTGTATACGTGTCGAGTCTCATTTGATTGCCTATGAATGAAACCGAAAATTTGCGCAGCTGCTTGTGACGTTGCACGTGTTGCACGCGTAGCGATGACGTGAATTTCAATTGTTGTAAGTAATTTTAGTTCGATTGTATTCGGCTGTTAGTCAGCGTCCTTTTCACTTGCGCCAGCGCCAGTGCGCCACGTCCAACAATGCAGTGGCCATGAAAATTTTGCAGCACTGCAGATGTGCCTTTCTGTTCTGTCTGCTTCCCTCATCGAATAAACTTACGACCTACCGCTGATAAGCTTTATTATACTTAGAAGAAAGTGGCCTTTATAAGCAGGTTTCTCGTATTTAAACCAATCAAATTGCTCGCAAATATTACTACTGAAAAATGTCTCTTATTCTACAAATAGAATGTTACACCAAACAAAAAATGTTTGCTCTGGTAAATTCTCATCTCATTTCGTCATCGATTATTTTCATTTCCTTCCTTATTTATTAAGGAGTAAGACCACTCCATAATGCAAAAATCAATTTTGTTTTAAGTCAATATATAAGTATTATGTATTTGGCTCCTATAAATAAGGTTAGGTTATGGTGGCTGCCTCTGTAAGAGACACACTCGGAGGCCTTTTGTGAGGCCCACTGTGATACCACATATTCACCCGTCTTTCCCACATTTTTTTTTCAACATGTGTTTCAACAAACATTTCAAGCGGATGGCGGAAGGGGGAGGGGACCTACAGTTTAACGCCGAATCCAAACGGCGGTTAACCCTAGACTTAAAAAAAAAATTTTCGGAGGTTTAATTTTCTATTTTAAACCAGTAAATCTTCACAGTCGTTTTCCTCGAAACCACTTTTGCAAATTAGGTGGACAGATTCGAACACCATTGAATGAACCGATTTGAAATGTTTACAGTAGCTTCACAATTATTTTCTCTAAGGTAATACGTAGTCGTCTTTGATTAGTTGTAAACTTCTTTATTAGAAACAATCTGCTGCTGCTGCATTTTTTGGCCAAAAAACGATAAATTTTTTCAAAAGTTTCTTCAAAGACTGATCTAGTGAAAATCCTTTGCGTACAACTATATAAAATGCTTTGGCTTTTTGTTTTAGGTCTCAAATGCGTTCATGTGTTTGGAATTTCATAAAATAATGGAATTTAAAATTACAATTTTTGAATTCAATAAAAATAATTTGAAAAGTGCTAAATGCACTCTCTGAAAAGAAATCGTCCAGTTTTCCCCATAAACGAAATAAATAAAAAGTGATGGTCGGTAGTGCGGTGTTTCACCTTAATGTACAAAAAACTCGCAAAAATATCCGCAAGTTTTATGCATATACGGATTTTTAGTATATACGAAGACGGATGTGGATGCGGTTCTTTCAATAATGTAGAGCACATTCCTAATCAACACCAATAACCACTTCACATTCTAAAGAATCGCCGGAAAAATGTAGGTAAATATGTCGGGCAGGTACCATAGCATTTAAAGAAATTGGAATATTTTTTTTGCTGGACCCAACTAGCCAACTAAGGAATTTAGCATCTGTTTCCATCCAATAGGATTAAAAGTGATTTAATTTGCGTCTTTAATCGGCTGTATAAATTTGCTGCACCGTCAAATGAAAATATCAAACAAAAGCCAAAACTATGAACAGAACATTTCAATAAATCATTTGTCAAAATGTTCTTTGCTATTACATTCTGACTGAGTGATAATTTTTCAAAAATGATAATGACATTTTACACGTCAGTTAAACGTTCAGTCATTTGTAGCAATTAACATTCGAAATTGGAATCGAAATGTGAAAAATTAATATTACTTCGAAATGGTGCTGCGCTAATGTTTTTGCGCCGAAATTCCATCAATCAACTAAAACTACGTACAACAAAAATTCAAATGGTTGAAATATGTGCGCGGCCATCACTTGGATAGTGTTTGGATGTATAAAATAAATACGACAGTCGAGATTCAGTGGATCGTATGTTCGAGCCGCGAATTTGCTAACAATGGATAAAGCAAGCTTTCCTCCGACGACTGCCTGAAATTGGAAAAAGGGATCGAACAGAAGAGTAATATAAATTACGTTTTTTGCGGAACGGAAAGGATTTCTGTCCAGTAATGCTGCCGCATACATTCTGCTGAACGCCATCAAACAAAAAAAAACACCGCATATTTACTCTGACAGTATCGGAAAACACGCAGCGCAATCACCAAGCAATTGTGAACAGACTTTAAAGGCGAAACGGCTATCTGTCCGGAAGCGATGTTGACATCGGAAGCAGCAAAACGTATCACTTTTTCAGCTTTTGACATTACTTTAGCGCAACTATGAAAGAAGAAATTAAGAACGTTTTAAACGTATGAACGAAGGTCGCGCCGTTCAAATCAATCTCAACAACGCAAGTGTCCGAAATCTTGCTAGGAGTGCGTCGTGCTGCTTTGGTTGATTTTTTTTTTAATTCTGCAGGGCGTTTTTGAGTTATTTCAGAAATTGTGTAACATTTACGAATGGCTGTCAACCGAGATTTTACTTGACAGCTGCGCGAAATTTGAATCGTGAATGCTTGCCCCAATTTGACATTAATTGGTGCATGCATTTTTCATGCACACACAGTACCACACACACACATGCGGTGGCGCGCTAAATATGCATTTTGTATTCACTGCCGAAAGGCTGTTCAGCGCGCCTAGTCGCAGACAATGTGGATGGGTTGTGCGTTTCTCTTACAAACTTCATTATCGCAGCAAAGCCAAAGTTAATTAAACTTTCGCAGCGCACACGACAGCAAGCAGACTTTGCGGCAAAAAACAAGTCTGACGCACTAATCAAGGTCCGGGGTGCCTGCTAGACAAAAGGCACTGCCACCCTCGCTTTAACACCACGCTTACCTTAAGGCTCCCTCTTGTGCCCGCTTGTGTGGCTGTGCGTGCCAAGCGGTTGCCGGCCGCACCTATTTATACGGCGTAAACGTAACTCAACGGTGCGTATACGTACAAATACGTGAGCACAGCATTGGGTTACGTATACGCCACGAGTTTAAACACTTAAGGCACTTGCAGCATACTGACTAGGATATTTAGATGATATTTACGAATCATTCCTTTTCAAGTGGCACTCGTAGTCGTAGACACTTGGCCTACATGCATTGAAATGCGTATAAATGTGCACCCCATACATACTTAACAATTTACTAAATTTTTTTCAATTAAACCATTAAATGTTGCGCTTTTATTTCTTTTTATTTCATTGTTTTCGAATTGTGTGTGTTAATTTGCGTCCTGCATCATCCTGTTTGTCCAACTTGACCATCAAATTGCATGCAACAATCGAAACAATCCGAATCCGAATTACTAATAAACACCAATGCACGCAACCAACCACAACAAACCAACAACAACAACAACCAACTTTCAACATTGAATGCTTGCCAAACCAATCAATCCAAAATCAAACCAAATGCATTGCAACAGTCGGCCTCATATCCACACCAACCAATTTTTGTCAATTTAAAGAGCCACCGCTTCTGGGACCAGGCGCCGCCTTCCCTCCGTTTGGTGCACCAGAATTTCATCCCACCACACCAGAAAATTGGAAGGGCGCCACCATACACACGACCGGGCTGATGAAGGAGCCAGCAGTGGTGTCCGGACGCAACGCGCCGGTTGCATTCGCCGCACAGGGACAGGGCCAGGTGAGACTTTGCATTAACCTTTTATTATGTTAGCACTCCGTCACAGCCACGCGTGCGTGTGAGTGCTCGAAAACCTGTTCTCCGTCCGCTGACAGCAGTTGCCGATTTAACGGCTTACTTCGGAGTTTTATTGGCTTCCTCAATAAATTACCCACAACTCATTAAAAACTTATTAGTTCCCGGATTCAAATCTGGGAACTACATTGTGGCAGTCTCGAAGAACATGAAAATGTGACCAAACGACTGCATAAGTTGGATTGCAGGCAAACGGTGTCAGCCAACGATCAAAAACTAGCAAAGGGTGATCGTAAACGAGAACGAGTCAGGCGAACGGGTGCAGTGATCCAAAGAAAACATCTTCAGAGCGTTGAAAAAGAAAATCCAGTTATGGAAGTTATTCAAAATTAAAAAATTTGCATCCACAAAAGAATGCGGTGGAAGATGGTCGAAAACTGGCCATATGAAGACCCCTACGCAAAGCTCAGCTCGAACCCCATTCTACATTACCTAACCAACATCGCACAATGGCAAAATGTCTCGAGGCGCACCGTATGTCATTTTGCGATGCACTCAAAATTCGACGCAATTTCGCTTTTGTATGAATATTATTTGCCTCGACTTTTAAACACAAACATTTTCTTCTCTCCAGGGTGCTGTAATGATGGTTTATGGTTTGGACCACGACACATCGAATACAGACAAATTATTCAATTTGGTTTGCTTGTACGGAAATGTTGCCAGGGTAAGTAAAGTATACGACTCGTTGCGTATGCAAAATGTATAATATGTATGTATTATGTATGTATATGTATGTATACAATGTGTATGCGTAGTCACAATTTTTGACGGCATGGTTTACAAGTTTGTCAAGTAAAAAATTTACATCTCACATGAGTGATGAGTTTTTGGATCATATTTCTAGAAGAACTACCTTGACAGAAGTAGAATGTTTCAAAACAAACATTTGTGCCAACGTTTCCCTTCTTATTATTACCGCAAGCAGAGAAATATTGTAGAAAGCCAGACGGATCATTATTGCCAACGAAAAAGATTGACTGACTGAAAAAGCAATTCTCTTGTCACGCTTCATAAAAGGTGAAGCCATGAAAATTTATCTTTTGCGCATTTTGTTGGAGTACCTACCAATTGCAAATTGCTTTCCCTTAAATTGGGGTATAGTGAAATAATTTTGATAATTTGACTGTAAGGTTAGAGCACAATTTGAGGAGTTATGAAATTTGGAAAAAGAATAATTTTTTAAATTAATTGTACGACCGTTCAACGTTAAACGTTTCAACCAGCTTGTAAAAGAATAGTTTGAGTTTTGTTTAGTTTGAGATTTTTACGTTCAAAAATGTTTTAATTGATTATCTGACGCACGACCGACTTGACGAGTTTTAATAAATTGCAAAAGGCAAAAAGGCAGTAGCCGTTTTCAACCGCTTGGACGCGTATTTACACAATAATTTCCTTGCTGGAATCATTTGAGGACTGGCGAACGGGGTTTGCTTTCTGCCGCTGAGGTATTCGTTTTTATGAGCTCGTTTGTGCATGTGGATGTTTGAAGGCACTTCATTGTGTAAATCAATAAATCCTTGTAGCGCTCCGTCATTCCATCACAGAAGCGAGCCAGCTAGTACGTGGCGTTGTGCGCCTTTTAACGCGCAGTTTCGGCATCCGCAATCTGATTTACGAGTTTAGCACGCACAGTTAAATTGATTTCGCTACAATTTGCACTTGGCGAAGAATGTTTGTGGCTCGGTCGTAAATGTGTTTTTGATGTTCAACATCCTTTAGACAGACACCCAGCCCCACGGCTTCCGCCAGACCGCCATCACTGCTTCCGTAACTAAAATTCAATGATAATGGACAAGAACGGAAGTACCGAATAAAACACAAGGCATTAAAAACTGATAAGCCGATTAATATGTAGTTTGTGGTCAGGAAGGCGGCGACCGCTTTCGCACGTGGAAGCGACCCTCAACCCCAGGTTCGTGACCCCGCCGCAGTCAACGCCAAAATATGGAAACAATAAATTAATTTCGACGGCGGTCCTGTCAGCTGAGAATAGCATAGAATAGAATAGAGATCTCGTTTACAAACCCACACGCACAACACAAATGGTTGCGGGAAGCTAAAAGCTGCCATATGTGTTGTCACAAAAAAAAGAACAAGCGTACGGATAGCCTTGAAACAGAAGTGTCGCAACCAGTCATCCAGAAAATGCACCGATACCACGCATACAGAGGCCCAATCCCGCATTTTCGTTGCGTTGTCGTTCAATTTAGGTCGAGGTGACTTTACTTTTAATACAGGATTAACTAATTCCGCGATACGCGCCAGATATCTAATGTTTGACTTTACAATACATTAATTCTATTCAATTTGTGCTGACTTACTACAAGCAGCGCCCATCGGGCACTTGCCGCATTCCGTATGCTCAGCCCTTGGGGAAACCTTTGCCGATCCGTTTGAAAGCCTCGTCTCTGGTCGGGCGTGCCTAATGAGCTGTGGGCTAACTAAGGTCGCGCAAATTAAGTGCTCGCTAACGAGGGTTAAATGAAAATGGCTGTCTGGCTCCGTCTAATTAAATCCGGAGCGAGCTAAATCGTGCGAGAATGTCATAAAAGCACAACGCGCTGTAATTGTCCATGCGTTCTTTGCAGCCAGATTGCTAACTGCAATCGTGATTTTGGTTGTCCCTTCGCGGTTAGGCGGAGTTCGAATGGCGGTAGGGAATAGGAGTTTAACGTCTCACTGATTAGTCGCCAGCCGCGCCCTTTCAACTGGAAACATTGCGACAAAGTTGTACTTGTTGATATCCGTAGATGCAATTAGGCGAACATTCAACAATTTCTTCTTTCAGTTTCTAGGACGTAAGCCGAAACCAGCAAGCAAAAGTCGTTAATGTATAATAAACAATGTCATTCATTTGGCGAGCTTGTTTTTGCTACACACTACTACAAGTGTAGTAATGGATAAAATAATTCTATATTAAATATTCCGCCGTTCGCAATCGGCCTAAAACTGTAAATCTTTTCAAAACGACTGCGCGCGTGTATGACTCGTACGTGCGACTACTTCCCAATATTCTCAATACTTACATTTAGCATCATTGTTGAACACTTTCTTATTTTTGGAGTTAAAAAATGTAATGCATCAAGGGGGCATTTCCATGACGCAATTGACGTGAAGCAATTGGGTTCATCTCTTCTAATCAAAATGGAAAGATTTAAAATCCTTTGATTAGGCATATCTTAGATCCCACTAAATATAAAAATCAGTAGGTCTTATAATACAAAATTTGACCAGCATATAAAACGATTCTAAGTGGGAATGTAGTATATGCCAGAGAAGGGCTTGTATGCAATTTCTCAAATATTTTTTTCACATATGCAGCTGAATTATATTTAACATTTTTATTAGATGCTACTTAAATAGAAACAACGCTTAAAAATTGATTCAAAATTTAATACAGACCATCAAGTACAAGTCCTTCATCTGTGCGGTTTATTCCGAAAGTTTTTAGAGAGTGAGGATTGGGAGGCAATGCAGCTGGCAGACATTAACAATAATATTTAAAATAAAAAAATAAAAAATAAAAATAAAAGCACAACAACAAGAATGACCAGTCCTATGGAAAACTTTTGCTTTTATAAAATCTTTACATATTTTTGTTTGACATCAATATTCAATTTTTTCATTTTTAACCCTAATTCCCAGAAGTGAGCCTCACAGTCTCACTAAAGATTTCAAATGGTGATAAATGCTATACCAAAACATTATCGATTCCAATATTTTATGTAATCCTGTAACGCTCCAAATCAATGAATCGTGGCTCGAGCCAGGGCGACGACCATCCACAGCCCTGATCACCATTTGATAATCACATTTCTGCAAATGTTTAATTGTTTCTCGGAAATCTACACTTGAAAATTTATACCACTTATAATCATTGTATTTATGCTGAAGTACCCCTTTCTGTGGTAAAAAAGCGTGTGGTCATGATTTGGCTTCGTTATACGCACGTGTGTACCGTCAACGCAGCCTATAACGCCCGGAATCTGGAATTTCTGCAAAAAATGCCGCTTCGAAAGTTTTCGCTCTCCCTCCATCATATTTAAATTTAACCATCTCGCGCAAATATGTTTTTCCAGGATTTCAAGGATGTTGTGTACAATTTTCGTAACCGTGCTTCGCCCTAATGCAATGTCGCTGTCTTTTCCTACAGCTTTTTGGAATCCACCTTCTGCCAGTAACCTTAACGTAGCAGCTAGCTGGATATGCGCTGGGACGGAAGATGGCTTCAAGCGGGAGTTACAACGTCGAGGAGCATTCGGAAGGCATCTTTATTTACTCTGTAGTGCACTGTGAAGCTAAAGAAATCCCATAACTAAAAATCTTGCTGCTTTTAGAGCATTTCAGTCACTTACACAGATTCTTTCCAGAGGGTTAGAATGATCGCGCAAAATCTTCCTTTTTATCTTTTCCTCTGAATAATCATTGTTTGCACCAATGGTCACAGCAAATTCAATTAATGCACTCATTTTTAAATACGGAATAAACTTCTGTTTTTGCTTTTTGTATTGCTCGACAACAATAAGCTCATAGGAAATTCAGCGAGAAGAAAATTATAACGAGTTCAAAATGAACATGTGGAATTAAAATCACTCGGTTTCTAGAACACCAACTACATTTTCACTCGGTTTCAAATTCACTTCTAATTTCACTTTCACTCGGTTTCTGGAACCTGGCGGATAAACTCAGAATTTCTTGACTTTTTGTCCACCATATGGAAGAATATTTTTATTTTTCATATTTGGGTGCATTTTTATCGTATCAAGTTCATAGTTTTTGAGTCTGGCACACATCTAGTCGGCATGGGATGAAGTCAATGAAAATTTTTGAAAATACTACAATATACAACATATTATGAAGAATTAAAGCCTTGCCGAAGTTGATGTTAGTTCCTACAGTTTACATATGTCTTCCGATCCCGATAAATATGTAATTAGAATGTGGAAGTGCGATGGTGCTAATCTTCCTGAAATGCCATACACATGCAAAGTCGGTAATCAAGGAGCTGTGGGTCTTGCAAAAAGGGTGTTGAAAAACTGTGTGAGTCTTAAAAACACAAATGTAATTATGACCAACTAGTTCACCAGTAAGGAATTAGCCGATAGTTTATTAAATGCGGGGTTCGTACACTCAGAAAAAAAAATGTGTATAATGGGTATATCAAAAAACGCAAACGTAATGAATGGCCTCTAGCTTTCTTTATACATTTGATTGATGCTGCTGGCATTGCGACATATATCATATGGCTAAAAACATGTCCTTACTGGAATGAGTACAGAAAGCAAACTATAGTTGTTTTTACGATAACTTGGGTTTTTTTTTGGTATATCCACGAATATCTACGAGTGATAACTCAGGCAACAATAGATGCTGCATTACTGCAAAAGGTCAGTTCGCAGGCGTCAAATTCTGGTACACGTAAACAAAATCGGTGTAATATTTGTCCACCAGCCATCTGCGAAACGTAGGAACAACTTTACAATAAACTAAACAAAACACCATTTCACTTCCACCCAAATTTGACAAAGATGTGAATATCTGGATTAATTCATTATATATAATTATTTTGCAGTAACAATTGTTTTCCTGTGGACCCTGTATTCACAAGTTCTTTACTTACTTACTTAACTGGCCATAACAACCCGCTATCGGGTTACGGCCTGCCGCAAAACTTCTCTCCAGGCGCCTCTGCTTTGCGCGCGCCTTCTCCAGTTGGTCACACCAAGTGATGACAGGGCCTCTTCAACTTGGTCCTTCCACCGGAGACACGGCCTCCCTCTTCGCCGTCGACCTCCAACCATCGCATCGAACACCTTTTTCGGCGGAGCTTCGTCGTCCATACGGCAGACATGACCGAGCCAGCGTAGCCGCTGGATGTTAATTCGCTGCGCTACGTCCATGTCCTTATACAGCTCATACAGCTCGTTATTGGTTCGTATACGATAGTCGTCACCAACACGTACAGGGCCGAAGATTTTGCGAAGTACCTTCCTCTCGAACACTCCAAGGGCCGCTATGTCGTTTCGTGTCATTGTCCATGCTTCAGCGCCATAGAGAAGCACGGGCAAGATAAGCGTCCTATAGAGCGCAAGTTTTGTCGGTCGAGAGAGGTCTCTACTTCTCAATTGCCTACCGAGACCGAAGTAGCACCTGTTGGCAAGAGTAATCCTTCGCTTTATCTCCAGGCTGACATCATTGCTGCTGTTGATGGCGGTGCCAAGGTAGACGAATTCCTTGACAACTTCAAAGGTATACCTGTCGGCCTCGACGTGAGACCCTAGCCGCTGCGAGTCCCTGCGTGTAGACAGCATATACTTCGTCTTGCCCTCATTTACCACCAGACCCATTTTGGCAGATTCTCTTTCGATAGCCGCAAAGGCAGCGGTGACATCTCGCTTGTTACGCCCGATGACATCAATGTCATCAGCGTAGGCAAGGAGCTGGACACTTTTGTTGAAAATTGTGCCATTACGATGTACACCGGCCTTGCGCAGAACACTCTCCATGGTGAAGTTGAAGAGGTCGCAGGACAAAGGATCGCCCTGTCTGAATCCTCGAACGGTATCAAATGGGTCGGAGAGGTCACTTCCAACCTTGACGGAGCTGCGCGTATTGCTCAACGTCGCTCTGCAAAGTCTCACGAGCTTTGCAGGGATACCAAGTTCAGACAATGCGGCATATAGGCGATCCCTTATCGGGCTATCGAATGCTGCCTTGTAATCGATGAAGAGATGGTGAGTATCGATTTGGTTCTCATGGGTCTTCTCCAGGATTTGGCGTAGAGTGAATATCTGGTCGATGGTGGACTTACCAGGTCTAAAGCCGCACTGATAGGGTCCAATCAGCGCCTTGGCGAGTGGCTTTAATCTTTCACATAGTACGCTCGTCAGGACCTTGTATGCAATGGGAAGTAGGCTGATACCCCTGTAGTTGGCGCATATTGTTGGGTCGCCTTTCTTCAGCACAGGGCAAAGGGCACTGAGGTTCCAATCGTTGGGCATTCGTTCCTCCAGCCATATTTTGCAGATGAGCTGATGCATGCACCCAATCAGCTCACCGCCGCCGGCCTTGAACAATTCAGCTGGTAGCCCATCCGGCCCTGCAGCTTTATTGTTCTTGAGTCGCTGGATAGCGACCCAGACCTCGTCATGGCTGGGCGGTGGCACATCCACACCGTCGTCGTCGATTGGTGCCATCTGGACATCTTCACCACTGGCGGTATTGTTCCCTTCGTCGCCTGCGAGCAGCTTGGTGAAGTGCTCCTTCCACAACCTCAGTACACCCTGCG
This sequence comes from Melieria crassipennis, assembly GCA_963668005.1. Classification (NCBI taxonomy): domain Eukaryota; kingdom Metazoa; phylum Arthropoda; class Insecta; order Diptera; family Ulidiidae; genus Melieria; species Melieria crassipennis. The sequence continues at coordinate 28,133,333 of OY764963.1, read as the reverse complement.
CATCCGTAACCAGATCCCCGTTTTCGTCTCTGCAAGAAGATGCCCCGGGCTTAAATCCTTCCGTGAGACGCTTAACTTTTTGGAAGAATTTTCGGGCGTCATTCCTGCTCCTGCACTCCTCACAAGTTCTTTACTAAAAATAAAAAAACGTACATAAATACGTCTTTAAGTAGTAACTGGATTTGAAAAAGTAAAATAAATTGGGGTTTTCAGTAGTTTAGCTCATATGACAGTCACTATCAGTCTCACTTCTGGGCTTAAGTTACCTTTAAAATTCTAGGAATTAGGTTTAAACAAAACCTACCCAGAGTAAAGAAACAATTTAAAAGTAAAAATGGATTGAAACAGGTTCATTCAGCAAAGGGTTTCTGTTTTTTTCTTTTAAATCTACTTATGAAAAGAGTCTTTCAGCAGTGTCAGTTCTACTGAAAATTAAATCAGTTGTGCTTCCAATTAAAAGTATATGCAATGAAAACATATTTGCATTAAGCCTGTTTTTCTTTTCAAAAATACCTCCCACATTGTTCCCATTCAAATTTTTCGACATACTATACATACATACTATACAATACTAGTGCTTTCGGTAGAACTGTTCGAGGAAAAACCTGACGCAAAAAACGCCCCTTCAATCTCTAAATAATATTTTAATTTTTTTTTTTAATAATAATAATGTCAACCAATGAATAAGCTCGTATAATATTAATTAAAAAATGTATTCATCGATATTCCATGTTTATAAAACATGCAACGCAATATTACATGCTAATCGGATTTTTACTCAATTGCAGATTAAATTCCTGAAAACCAAAGAGGGCACCGCCATGGTACAAATGGGAGATTCGGTTGCTGTTGAACGTTGCGTTCAACACTTGAATAACATTCCCGTCGGCACGGGGGGCAAAATTCAGATTGCATTCTCCAAGCAAAACTTTCTGTCCGAAGTGATTAATCCGTTTTTGCTTCCCGATCACACACCGAGTTTTAAGGAGTACACAGGCTCAAAGAACAACAGATTCCTCTCGCCAGCACAAGCTAGCAAAAATCGCATACAACCACCGAGTAAGGTTTGTATGCCCGCACACGACTGACTGCAATCGGATAATTGATTCTCCATACGTTTATCGTTATTATCAGCTTGGGCTCACAGTAAATTGCGCATATGCTTTTCTTCTACAGATTCTACACTTTTTCAACACACCGCCTGGATTGACTGAAGATCAGCTAATCGGTATTTTCAACATCAAGGAGGTGCCCGCCACTTCGGTGCGACTATTCCCCTTGAAAACGGAGCGTTCCTCATCGGGTCTGATTGAGTTCCCGAACATTTCACAGGCCGTGTTGGCCATCATGAAATGCAATCATCTGCCAATTGAGGGTAAAGGTGAGTCCAACAGCAATGAGGAATCTCAATCTCTGGCAACAATAATAATCTGCTAAACCCAGATTCTTCAGCTTCCACAGACGTCTGGCCTCGTTAATGCGGTACACTTATTTTTCGAGATATTTAGTGGATAATCATTCAAGGAGCCAATGTCAATGTCAATCATAAATTTACTTTAGACATAATGTCTATGTAGGATATCGTTGAGTGTGGTAGTCCTTCTTTAGCCCAAGCGACCAATTTTCTCCAGAGCTCTTAAGACAATAGCTATCGCATCTGCGATAATTAAATAATTTAGATCGTTGCATTGAACACGTGTCAAATACCTCGTGGCTTATGCGTTTTTGCGCCTCTAAGACATGTTTCACATTTGGTCGAAATGGAAAAAAAAAACTTATCTTGGAGCAAACACTCACTTCAGTCATTTTCTTAAGAAATAATACTGAGGTTATTTTCGAAAAGTGCGCTACTAGTTTCCAAAATGGCGTTGGGCCGACAGTGTTGATTTGAACTTCGAGCTGGAGTCTATTAGGAAACTGCAGACTTTCTTGCTTGAGTCAGACCTATTTGCAATGATTTTATGAAATTGACTGCCTAGTATGCACCCCTATGCTTGTATTTTTAACGGAAAGTATTTTCTTGAGTTCCAGGAACGAAATTCCCCTTCATTATGAAACTTTGCTTTTCGTCATCAAAGAGCATGAACGGCGCCTGGAACAACGCAACAAACGAAGGCATGATTGAGAAGGAGAATGAAGGCGAAGGAAAGCAGGAAGTGTATAATTGAGATTTAATACAAATTCTCTAAACGCAAACAAGGAAATGTGGACGAAACGGGCGTGAAGAAGTAAGGAGTGCGTGCTGCCGACCGACGCACGATCATTGGCGGAACGAAAGACAGGACTAATGAGCTAAAGACGCCTGGGATGACATTTTCTTGTACACTAGAAAACATGCGCAGAGAGGAAAACAAAGGAAGATCGCACGGAAATTTTCAGAGTTGACACAGATAATTGAAGCTGATGCTGATGCTGACGCGGAGCAGAGCTGAGCTGAGCTGAGCTGAGCTGAGTAGCGCAGATCAGAGCAAAGAAACACAAGATAGATATAAAAGGGAAGAACTTAGCATAATTTGTTGGTATTTAAACGAATTATTATTATTCTTATGATTATGAATTTTTGTTTTTGACTTCAACCAATGTCCGTTTGTTCAAAATGAAAATTTTTCCTTCCTGTTCCTGGTATAGTTGAATATCTATGTAAGAGATTTCAGTGCGTATGTCGAGAGACATCGGTTAGTAATGAATATTCTGCACTTCTGTCACGAAACTACCAGGACTAGCATCCCGGTTGCTCGTTCTAAGATTATAACTACTACACGATTTTCATTTCGAACTCAGTCTGTTGTGGTTGAATGGTTGAATTCATTGAAAATCTGTACCAAAATTGGTAACGCTTTAATTTCACTCTTAATTAATTAAATAAAATGAAATTTTCACATATTCAAATTGGACGCGAGGTACATTTCATTTGACAATATTGACAAAACAAAGCGAACACATTTTATGTAAAACACGCAGATTCGTGCATAAACTGAAGTTCAATACAAAAAAAAAAAAGAAAGAATAATACAAACATTACCAGAAACTCAAAACTTAAGTAAAAGCACGGCGAGGAGAGCAAGCATTGCCTTAGGTATTATTAAAAAATAACGTCAGCATGAACTTTCTAAATGGTTTTGTTCTTTAATTTCTTTAGTGTAACGCTGAAAGGAAAAAACTATGTGCAATTTTAATTGAATTCAGATTCAGTTAGCGGGCAATGTAACAGCAACAAACAACAAATTTAATGAAAACCAATTGAAATACACTATTGCACAAGCTGAAATCTACAAACAAACAAACAAACAAAAGACATTATTTTGTGCTAATTCTTTAATGATAACAATAATGATAATAATAAATGTAATAACGCTATTATTATAATTTTGTATTTAACTACAATTTTAATGTAATTAAAAGGCCCGAACTTAACAGTTTAAGCGCGGGGAGTATTCAATATGAATTAAAGCAAACAAAGAATAACAGTTAAGCTAAAGCTCGATAGTTATTTAAGGCAAACCACAAAGCAACATTTTTTTTAATATGGCTACACATACATCAATATTTTTGAGGGTTTTTGATCTTTTGAAACAAAAATGACTCGAGGATTTTTTAACTATGTAATGACTAAACTGTTTCTCTCTTCGAGTAAACATTAACCGAACTGGAGCATATGTATGTAAAGACGAAACACTATTTAAAACGACGAAGCGGAAGAGGTAGAGGTAGAGGCAAAGCGGAGAAACAATAAGTAACACGAAATCGAAACAAACTTAAAATATCAGCAATAAAAGCAACAACCATATCAAGGGCGTACATAGGTTACTCGCAAATCTGAAGCGTTCGACCCCGCTGACGGGCTCCCGTGCGCCAAGGCCACACACAAGCAAAACGTGTGCGTAGAACAGCATCGACGCAACAATTTCACGTGTACGTGCGCTTCAAGCCACGAAGTACTCTGTCGCGCTTTCATCGCAGACGAAAGCAACAAGAAATATGTAGTTGTAAGAGAGGGCAAGTGGACGACGGTATTAGGAGGGATGTGCGGGGCGCGAGCACGGCAGCGTGTGAGCTTAGTAAGTGGAAGGGCGAAGTTGAAGGCGACGGCGACGGCGACGGCACCGGCGACACAAATGTGTGGCCGCTAGGAATACAAATCAACGAATTTCAGTTCTGTTTCTGTGGTACTTAGTTCGAAATTGGCGGCACTGCCCGGCCACGGCCAGTGGAGGGCCAGCGCAGCTAGACAATTGGGGGGGCGATTCCACGCACACACACGCCAACATACATGCATACATACCGTATGCAGCTAAGTATGTGGGTCGGAATTGCACATTTACTTATATATACAAAGTAAGCGTGCGCGCAATGATTGTTTCAGACTGTTTACTGATTTTGCGGTGTTCGAAATTGCGAAACGGCTAGTTGGAAGTGTTGTAAAAAAGCTACTTGTAGGCATTACTGTACTTATTACGTTAATTACATTATAGTTTAACTTAGTTACAATTACAGTCGTACATGAATTGCAAGAACAAAATCTCATACACAACATCTCACTGAATTGCTAGAGGACGAGAAAGCGAATCGAAACAAAACAAAACAATAACAAGCAAATCAACAAGCAACAAAAGAGAAACCTACAACATTTAAGGGTAACAAGAAAACATCGACATCTGAAGCTCCTAATTAGAAACTAAAGAAACACGTTTTAGCAGTTAATCAATTAATTGATCAATTGAAATCGAATGGTAGCTACTAAAGTATATTTACATATTTAATTTGTTTACTTTCATGTAGATTCTCTTTTCGTCAACTTTTGTCATTGATTTTATAATTTTAGTGGTTTTTATTTGATTTGTAAGCACAGTTATTTTTTGTTTGTGTTTGAGTTATTTGTTATAAGTGCAGCAGCCAATTTTATCCCACACTTAATTGAGAAGATATAAATCAATCGATAAATAAATAAATTAACAAATAATTACATTAATTGTGTATTCGTTTATGTTTTTTCGTTTCACACCTGTCCTCGCGGTTATGGTTATCCATATTTTTGCGCCCATCCCGTGTGCCGTGTGCGGGAATTCAGAGAGTCAAACTACACACCACAGTGTATTGAATCAGCTCAATGGCAGATTCAACTGAGCACAGACGCTGGGCTAAGTACTTTTCGACTTTCATATTTCTGCTCTCCAACACGAACGAGCAGTGCTGCTGCCGCATTTCGCAACTTACTGCTCCATCCTGCCATCAACTGTTGTTGACCTCTCCAAGATCAAATGCCTTTGGGAAGTGAGAAAGTATTCGTACGCACTTACGGGCAGAAAGTGTCCGCTGTAGCGCAGCTATTGCATGTTTCAAAGGGTATCCCAACTGCTTGGTCAGCTTTTAGCTACCGAAGGCAGTGTGTGTCCATGTACATTTGTAACTTGGCAATTGTTATTTGGAAACGCCTACTATTTATTTGCATTTCGAGCGGCACCCACAAGCAAGCAGATGAAGATGGCTCGATTAAGCGACAACAAATAACCAATTTCAGCGGGGCAATCTGCCTTTTGATTAAGTTATTATTATTTTTCAGCGTTATTTTGAATCGTTTTGATTTCTTCCTCCTTAGGAACTTTTGTGTGTGTGTGTTGTAGCTGTTCTATTGTGTAATTTAATTTCAAGGAATTGAATATTGACAAATAATGTTTAATTAATGCAAACGCCACTAATTGACCGAATTAGCCGAGCAAAACGAACAAACCAAGATACGAATAAATCTTGTTTATGTAATATATAAATTAGGTACCGTTAAGGGCACATTCCTACACGTGCTGCCTCGGAGCAACTCCGAGCAACAGCCGGCATATGTATAACCACCACCCTCCCTCCCCTTTGCAATGAGTACGAAGTTGCAATCAGAACCGCAGTGTCCAGATCAGAGATTACCGTTGGCCGAACGCAAAACACCGCAACCGCACAGTGACCGCAAACGACATCGACATTGAAGAGAAATGGGACAACAGTAAGAAATATGCCAAACAACAAGAACAGAAAATCCTGAATTTTTAACATATCGAAATTTATATGCATATTTTCAAAGTAAAATTATTAACTAAAACCGTTCATACATACAAACATAATACTTACAGTATTGCTTAAGTTAAAGAGACAGGGAATGCTTTAGTAGAAATTATGATGTGGCGCAAGGCGAGACATCTCGCGGGGGAACGCGGGGCGTCCACAAATAGCAAAACCCAAAGTTAAAACCCCTTAAACTAGCAACAGTCCCCGCGCACGAGCTGCGAAGAAAACATAATCTCAAATTTTGAATCGTATGAACCACACATGTATTTAGCGTACATTTAAAACCGAACGATTACTCAGCCAAAAGCAGGAGAACAAACAACAACAGCATCAAAATGAAACAAAACAAAGTAAAAAAAGAAGCAAACAATGCAATCGCAATGTTTGTAAAGCGTAAAGGGGAATTTCAGTGCATATGTATGTATTTTAGTGTAGCGAATTGAGCTTTCCATTTGTGATGCGAATATGATTTCCTCCAAAACCCCTGCCCCCCCTCCCACCCCCCAAACATTGTATAGTTTCCTCCGCCTTTTGTTGCTCGATTGACTTTGATTTGGAAAACCAAAATGCAACCATTTAGTGAAATTATTTAGTCGAAATTGCGTTGGTTTAGTTACGTATGTACTCGTAAGATAAAGTAAACTCTCATTAACTAGTGAATTTTGTTGTTGCGTTATTGTAAATTAGACGTAGAGCAAAGCACCCGTTTCCTTTGATTTTGCAAAAATCGAAAAAAAAACAGTTTTACGCATTTAAGCATTAAGGTTGTCAATTTACTTCTACTTTTCAATCGACGCCCACGTTTGGGTGAGCGCGAGACGTTAGTTGTTGTTCATAGTTTTTCGGTCATTATGTTTTGCAGTTTGCGTTTTTCGAATGTGTGGCTATTGCTTACCGAACTGCGCTCCTAGCGACCAGCCGTTCTTGGCGGCAACTACTTGAAGGGCGGCGATGACTTCGCAGTCATCCGCGAGTACGGCTGGTCGAAGAAGGAGCGCTTCCCCCTGCACTGGAGGAAGGCGGTGTATGTTAGCTCACGGTACAATGTCACCAGGCAGGGCGATTCCCGACTCATTTCCAGTTGTTATTTCCAGCTTTCAGTTGCTTCTTATCAAGAGTTATTGTTCAGTTCGTTATTAGTCTCTATATGGAAATGTACCACACATGTGAAACCAAGCAAACAACTCTGTACACCGATCGAATAAGAAAGCATAACGGCAAAGTGGCTCCTCGATCCACTGAGCATGCGCAAAGCGAAGGGAACTTACACTAGAAAACCTAACTTAAACGTAAGCACACTTTAACAAATAAATACGATATATACCTACAATATATAAATGTGTGTATGTATGTAGTCGTAGTCGCAAATCCTTTCAATAAAACATAGTGTCAATTTAAATTCAATGAATACACACGTTTTGAATTAACTGAACACATCCTCGAACACATTCCACAACCAAACCCTAACCGACCCAGACTCCTCTACACTTTCCGTACACAATTGCGCCAATCTCCCAAACAGAAGAACATACATACATAAACACAAAACATACATGCATACATAAACACACCCACAAACGCCGAAACGTTCGCTCCCACACAGTGGGCCAAGTCGTACTTCAAAAATTGATGGCGGCGACAACTTTGTACAGTTAACAACTTAAAGTGTTGCATTCGAGTTCCAACTGCGAAAGCGTCACACTGCCACGCTTTGCTATAATTTGTTGAGTGGCGGATTCAAGGAGGGGTTTGCGGTTGAAACCCCCCGAAATATTAGGATCTACTTTAAAACTGCATACAAATTAAAAGGCATTTTTGGCATTTTATGAATATTAAAGAATTACCGAAATATTTTTCTGAATCCGCCCCTGGTTGAGTGAGTGAGTCGGCGGGTGCTGCATTTCGAATAATACGAAGAATTCGCAATTTTGACTCCAGCTGCCAGTTTGTGGCTTTAATTCGCTAAACGTGACGGCGTCATCGAGTGAAAATTTGTAGTGTGGGTTTTTTATATCCAAACATTCTTCCTAAGGAAGGAATTAGGGCTTCTCGGACCGTTTTGTGGTCGCAATGAAAAAACAAGATTTGGCGTATTTGAAAAGTGTATGCTGCCAACTGCTACCACAAAATAATTTATCGCATTTATTCACTAGTCTTAGCTGCATTCATGGATGAGTTTTAAACTTTCGTCCCCGAGTTCGCTTTCCACTTTTTGCATTTTCCTATAGACTTGCCGTGTCTTGTTTTTCTTACAATGGCAATGAGAAACTTTCCTCTCAAGACATATGTAGGTACCATACATACAGATATAGAATATCATAACCTCACGAACCAGATTTTTATATGAAGTAACGTTGGTGTCAAAGATAAACGACCGACATTTTTCAAATGAAACCCCAAGCTTAAGCTCCAAATCTAAGAACAACTAAAGCATTCCATCCAATCAAAACATTCGTGGGTTCCTTTCATTCAAGCGAAAAACCGCATTCATGCCGACCCACACAACCTACAGCCGGGCCTACAATTATGAATAGGAAGGTGATATAAGTAGACAGACCTACAGTCGTATTCGGGTTTTTCATAGATCACACAAAGCATTTTCACCTTTCCTTTCGAAACTCTTTAGACTTTCGGTGCTTAAAAAACCACTCATACATCCATCGACTTAAAGGCACAAAGTGCACACCTGTCAAGATCCTTGCGCGACCATGCAAGTTTTGCGCTTGAAAAAATTTCGCTTTATTGATTCAAGTTGTCATTAGTGTTTTCATTTGCGAAAAGGTATTCATTTGAGAAATCATGATATGTCTCTCAAAAAACTTCATTAGGCAAATGATTCTGCAATTTGAAAATTTCCCAAAAGTTGTAATGGTTGGGTTTTCAAATGGCCGCCGATTTCGAGCTTCGGAGGACGCTCATTGTTTGATTAAAATCGCATTGAAGTCAGTGAATAAACCGATAATTTCCTTAGAAAATCGTCGTCTATGAATAATTGACATATAAGATCGAAAGCTCCTCCGAAATGCCAAACAGCACAATGTGTGGAGATCGTAACTGAAACACACAACAATTTTATTTAACTTATTTATTTTAATTTTACTGTATATTTGAAAGCAAAACCATGCAGAGTCTGTAAATGTGCTTGCATAGAAATGTATGTACACAATCGCATAGATATATATTCCCTAAGTCGGAGACGAGGCGATTTTGTACATTATGTGTGTGTGTGTATGGATCAAATATCGCACAATACCGAATACAGACTTTAAAAAAGGACCCGAAAAGCCGAAGAGCCGAACTCTGCAGCCACTTCATTGTTGCAATCTCTCCAGTTGGATTGAGCTGGATTTCGCAAATGGGAAAGCGTGTAACAAAAAATGTTTAAGAAAGGTTGAGACCAATTGTTCTATTGAAAAGGTAGTTAAAAGTACTGGCCCACTCACAATGAATAAGTAGGCACACCCACAAACAGATGTATAACAATCTCGCACTCTCCAAATAGAATTCTTACCTATACATACTTATATACATACATAAATACATACGTACGTACATACATACATACATACTTGAATACATATATACATACATACATACATACAAACATACATGCATACATAACGTACATACATACATACATAACATACATACATACATACACGAAAAAATATGCTATTAATAAACATAACTATTTTAATGATATCTAATACATAAATGTCGTCGACATTGAAACACACATATATTAAAAAGCGCCACTAAGGCAACAGTTACATAACGAAAACCAAAACTAAAATCATAAACAGCAACGCAAACGCAAACGAGATACCCAAAACAAATCAAAAAATAAACAAAACAACATCCAAGAACAAAACAAATTCCAAAAAGCGAAAATAGCAAACAGAAGCAGTTTAAAGTACGAGCTAGTAAATAGTTACTATGTAGTACGAATGCTTATAATGTACCACCTGCCCTCCCGCATCCACACCGCAAGCTCACACAACACATCGAACCAAAATCCCACACCCTCTTCCTCAGTGCAAGCCCACAATTCTGAAGCCGTCACCTCATTACACCACACGACACCGCACACCCCCTTTCCCTGCCTACCCAGACCCCCTCCACCACATACACCTACTCGCAATCTCGCGACTTCAAAACATAGATATATACGCAAACCAATAAACATGAAAATATTTGAGAATTTGATCAATAAACTTTAAACTATACTTATACACCATAAAAAGACAGAAAGTCCGCTTGTTTTATTTCACCATACGTGTATTTTTCTTTAATTTTTGGTTTAATATTTCGTTCAATGTTTCACAGTCAACATTTTTACTACAGTTACAACAACAACAACAACTATTACTAATCCAACAACAACAACAACAAGAACAATTCCTACAGCCAATATAACAAGAATATCATCAACATCAACATGAACAACAACAACAACAACCATAGTTCTCAACAGCTCAAAAAAATCGACAATAACCGTAACACGCCTTCCAAGCCCATTAAATAGTTGAGTATTCGTCATAAGATGTAAATATGTTGAATATCTTTGAAACTGCATAAGCAAGTATTTATTTATTTGGTCAGTTTCGTTTTCTGATTAATTTCGATTACAGTTCACACAAAAGATACAGCATGCACCTTTAAATTAAATGGTAAGTAGCAAATCCAATTTTCCCACTCCCACTGACACCCACATAATTTTGCATACATAACATACATATGTACGTCATACATACATGCATTCATTCTTCTGATCAAAAAATACCCGGAATTCTTCAATAAAACGAAAATCATCGATATTCATTTTAAGTATTTCCTTCAAAGTAATCTCCTTTGCAAGCAATACGCATATTCCAATGCTTCCTTCAATCTTGAAAACACCTTTCATAGGCTGATCTTGGAATCGTTTTTAACGCCTCAATCACCTCATTCTCAAACGCTCAGGTAATACTTAATACGTTCAGGTAATACTTCTCATTTTTCGGCTGGACTGACAGAAGAAAATTAGACAATGCCAAATTCGCCAAACACAACAAACACTGACTTGTTTACAAGTGTATCACGCACAATCCCCTGACAGATGGCACTCAAACTTACATATATTTCAAGACCAGATACAAGTCCAGAAAACATTTTGACAAAATCTCAAGCGTGGCTAGTTTGAATGGGAGTAATGATTTTGATCAGAAGGTACATACAAACGACGTCCGAATCATATAGTGGGGAATCACATTACATGCGGCAATGAAATTAAGTGTTTGGCCATCTCAGGATAGGACATAGTTCAGTTTTTTTGACAAACATTTATTTGTATTCATACAAAAATGTACAAAACGCAACTTTATGACTACCACATGTCATTCATGATTAGAGAACAATTAGTCGTAGATTTTTGATTACTCAAAATTGTTTGTACAAGTACGTACTTGGCATTCATCGGTGATCTATGTAAACATATTTACGTTCCTAACTCCCGACGACATAGCATATGTATAATGCTTCACTTCCTTTAGATTCTTTTGGACTACAGCCGAAAAATAACTGTTTGGCCAAATACTCCATAAACTTTATCGCGACCCGATGTTTTAAAAAACACCAGCTTGCATACATAATTCAAATACGTCTCCAATAAGTAATTAGAACAAGCAATGTTGCTAAGCATTTCAAACAATTATTATTTTTGCCCGAAAATTGAGACCTGCAGAAATTTCAATTGTGCTGGACTTGTGGTTAAAGACTTTGATGTAATTGCAATGTCTCCACTTTTCTTTTCATGTGATTCAAAGAAACAAAATTTCAAATAAGAATGAGAGTGCAAGTTTTGTCGGTCGAGAGAGGTCTCTGCTCTCTCAGTTGCCTATCGAGACCGTTGTAGAACCTATTGGCAAGAGTAATCCTTCGCTTTATCTCCAGGCTGACATTATTCCAAATCCAAAATTATAGCGCAATAATAATAATAATAATAATAATAATAATAATAAGTTTAAAACAAATGTAGGAATCGGCATTTCATTTATGTCGTTTTTACATACCATGTCTGTACTATTTAGAAAATAACACAAAGTTAAATTAGGGTTGAAATTACTAGCTTTACTTAAAATTTTTCTGTAACCAGTTGATATTTCATTTTGAATTTTTTTTTTGCATTTAAAAAACACCACCGTTAGTTCAACAATTGCTCTTTTGTGTACAAGACAAGACATCAATCATCATCATCTTGGTTGCCATAGATACAGGATTTTTTTGCGGGTACAAAGCTTTGGAAATAAGTCATTCATTTATGTATCCATTCGTCAACGTGCAGTAGTTTTACCGTCCAAAATCACTCCCGGTTAACCTTTCCTTGCGAAACTGTAGCAAAACATTACATCGCAAAGGAGTGAAAGACTTAAGTTATCGGCTCGCCTCTATTTTTCGGTCATCTCCCATCATCTTCTTTTATAATGATGACGATCACTGGAAGACGGAACAGTATAACCATCGTTGCTGAGCTATCAAACTATGTCTTCGCGCCGGCAGGGTGTTGTGGTCGTTGCGTAATGCCTGGCGACATGCTCTCTGTGTTTCGAAGTTGTGCGACATCGGCATGTCTAGATGTACATAGTCCAATATTGCGACTACTCATCGATGTCTCACAACGACTAAGGGCACGATGCAACAGTAGTTATTGCTGCCAAAACGTCTCCGCTTGCACTTATTACCTCTCGTGTCATATTTGTCCCCACGCTTATCGCATCAATAGTTGATTTGGGTTTTGGGATAAATACAAAGCTTCGTCGTGCATGCTCTCATACATTCATATTAAGACATCGCAGTCATTTATATTCAAACACACCTACATACATACATGCATATGTTACAGCATACTCGTGCATGACCTTCTTCACACATGTATTTACAAATCGACAATAGAGGGAAACCTATCAGTAGAAGAGTAAAGATTTGCTATTGTTTTAAGCTCCTCCAGCCTCCTTCCTTTCACATTCCATCCCACCCACTCGTCCGTACCGTTTGCTTGGTACACGGAAAAACAATTCCTTATTAAATTCGCTGAACGGTTTCTTCCCCACACACATTTATTCGTAGTTATTACATTACGGGACCAATATCTAGACGCTTACTTGTGTTGTAAGTTCCTTGACACCGTAAGTAAATTGACAACTTCAGTGGTTATGCTTTTGTTATAATTTCAGTGTGTGTAGAGTTGACGCGTTTTTTCAGATAGTCGGTGCGCACACATTGTCGGAGAGCGACGAAGCCGGCTAACATAGAAATTGTTAATGACTTTGTTGATTATATGAAAGTAGGAGGTCTGTGAGAGTTGCAGTTAGACGAAATGCTTGTGTCAGACGCTTTATTGAACAAATGTTTACGTACTTTACTTATACACACACATATACATACGTGTAGTATATGATACTCGCATACTTGCATACAACAGTGACAAGTGGAGAGGAAATTACGAAATTTTAGGGAAATTTTATTTATTGTAACGAATACAAAATATAATATAAAGAGAAAGCACAACAATGAGGAGTATGGAAAACTCATTGCAATTGATAGCGATAAGCAGCTGTAATTTACATACATACATACATACATACTAGTAGCTTAACCCGTTTACGACGCCATAGCCGGAAGTTGTTGCAATTCACTGATTTACTAACGAGAACGCAAACGCGCCCGTGAAGGCGGGAGCAGATATAGAAGCGCATATAGTATTATACGATATTAATGTAAATTGCGACAAATATGTATTTCACGCTCCCGGCCGGTGCATTTAGCACGCCGTTTGGTTCTCCTTGCGCAGAAACTCGAGTAGTTTCGTGTTCCTTAGTTCATACAGTTAGACGTAATGCATAGATGAATATTTGCGCTTTCCCGGCGGCGCAGCAGCCGGCCGAGGCCAGCGCCCGCGTCTGGGGAAATCACGATCCTAATGTCAATTTGAAGTAAAACTTAACGAAAGTAGCTGTAAAATAATAAGAGAACAATTGAATATTTAGAAGAATATTGTTGAAACAAGAGTTACTTTAGCATAAGCACAGAATATACATGTATACAGATACTACAAGTGCAGGAAATACTTACGTATGCACTCGTGCGCGAGTCGTACTTTTAGCGCAGTTTTATGATACGCTCCAGCGAGATCCATTCAAGCCGAACGCCAGCCGCATCGGCCCAGCACGCACAGGTATTCGGAGTACGCTGAGCGCGGGAGGAGTGGGCCAGGCCCTCTGCTGCAAGTAAGCTGCGGACTTGATAGGTCATCCGCGCGTACAGCAGACTGCCGCCGCTATCGAGTATGCACAGTTGGTGTACGTATAAGTGGTGCATACCACTGGAGAAGCACAAAGTTTTGCTGGGCGCGCTTTTCGTTTGTGAATGGAGTTATTGCACATTTTTTTATTACTTTCATTGACTAAGCAATGCGACGGTGATGTTCGAGGAATAAATTGTGATTATGCTAAAAACGAATTATTACACAGCAAAAACCGACTACACTTAATTAAGATTAACTCAGCTGCACACGGCAAGAACTTTCAAAGTAGCAATTAACAAGTCGATTCTTTTCTTATCGAACGGTCAGTTGTGTGCAGAGCGCAAATGTTGCGTGCATCGCTCATCGCGGCGACTCCACTCCCATGTCACAAGCAGAATGCGCCAGCAAGCGAGCAGGCCGGGGACGAGCACTCTGCACACCGCTACTGTAGCCCCGCCCTGTGAACGCTAGTTTTACGAATTACAAATGTTTCGTTATTTTTTCTATGAATATAAAACCGAGTCCAAAACAATGCCACCGCCTATTAATTATTGATAAATATATACGATAACATACATATTTATATACATGTATATTTTTCAAGCCGTTTTAATATTTCTACGGGATACATATACTCTAACTGCAAAAGTAACCCAATCTTGGCCAAACAAGCTACTTGCATACATACACAATAACTTAATGAACTTTAAACATTTATAAACTACATTAGCGATTAAGAAATTATTGATAATAAATGAAAGAAACCGTAATAAAGACGCATACAAATGCTATATGTACTTATATTTGGCGAATACTCGTACATACATACATACATACAAACGTATCCCTTCAATGCACACTGCTTTTACCTACACACTGCGAGTCACATCCGCCTGGCTGCGTACTTTGCGCACATCGATTAGTTCCGAACTCATAAACAATGCATTTACCACTACACCGCTACCACTGTGTGTGATAGATAAAGTGATCAGATCGGAGCAAACGAGGCGAAGTAAAGAGAACGACCCGCCCATGGCAGAAGAACTGGGCACCTCGAGTGGGCAGAATAAGTACAAGTATTTTTTTTATCAATTTCGTTGATAAATATTTATTAAATTTATTATAATAATATTAATTTTGTTTAATATCATTGATAAAATAAATTTTAGTCTAGTGTGCAACTTATTACCCGAACTGTGCAATAAACCTCAACCAATTTTTTCAGCCAAAAAGTGAAAAGGATGAAATGAAATACGCTTCTTACTGAAACTCATGAATTTTTTTAATCTAAAAAACGAAAGTTTTTAAAACAAAGAATTGACTGAGGTTCATGGCACAACGTCTCATGTCTTGAATATTTTGATAAAATTTTAGAAGTTTTTGCCGTTTGCAAAAAGGGCAAGTCGCGAAAAATGCGCCTATCCCAATAACGGATGAACGGACGTTTCCCGTACAAAAACTCAAAAAAAATTGTCTGAATTTTCATATACATAAATACTAAAAGAACAGGCTATGTTTATTTATTTAACAAAACACATGATTTGTCATGAAAAAATATTTCAAAGAAATATCTCAAACTAGTGAAATTTATGTGTCCATACGTCTCACACGTCCATACGTCTCACACGTCTCAATGCACACATAAATGTCCAGTATTTATATATTTGTAGTTATTTACTTACTTATTTACTTGGTTGGTCATAGCAACCCGTTACCGGGGTGTCGTCTTGCGGTAGCGTCCATGCGTCATAGCATCCGGTAAAGTGCAAGGTTTGTCGGTCGAGAGGTCGCTGCTTCTCAATTCCCTACTAAAATCATTTTAACACCCTTTAAGGCCATCCTTGGCCTTATCTCCAGGCTGATATTATACTGATGATAATTGTGGTGCCTTCCTTATCGTATCGAACGGAACGGAGAGGTCATCATCGCTCTGCAAAATCTCACGAGCTTTACTGGGGTACCAAATTCATACCGTACGGCACACAGGAGATCCCTCAATGGGCTACCGAATGCCGTCTTGAAACCCATAAATAGGTGGGGAGTATCGATCTGATTTTCGTGGGTCTTTTCCAGGACTCGACGAAGTATGAATATCTGCTCGATGATGGGCTTTTCGGTTCTGAAGTCGCACTTATAAGGTCCAATTGGCGGTTTGGCGAGTAACTTGAATTTTTCACAGAATACGCTTAGTTGTAATTAATAGCCCTATTACCGTTTGCGAGTCGCCTGAAAATTTGAGCGAGTCGCTGCATTTCGTATTATGGTTTGCGAGTCGCCGAATTCAATTCGCCTGAACTATCAAAATCAATCGAATGAGAGAAAAATTCATATTATCGTAAGCGACTCGCTTGAGTTTCGTTCGCCACAAACGTCAAAATCGGTCGAATAAACATTTCATTCGACAAAATTCAAAACAAGTTGAAATGGAGCTCATGTAAATGAACTTCGTATGAATTCGCATGAATTTCCAATATTGTATCACTGATCAGTGGGTCTACCTAACTTTCAACTTGATCGGGATTATCCATTCTGAAGTGCATGCAAATATTATGCAAAGCACATTTTGTGTTGATTATTTGTGTTTCCTTTTTTGGGAAATAGTGTAACTTTCTCCCGCGTAATAAACATCAGAAACGGCACTTTAGCACAACGATTTTTCTTTCTACAATATTTCTACCCTAGGCATGTTTTTGTTATAGACTGACTCTCTGCATTACGGAATGGTGTCATGAGATATGTCATCTTATCACCATATTGTGGTCGCAGGCCTTCATCATTGAAGCAAATTACAGAAGAATGTAGTTATTACTTCTACTGAAGACCCTTTTGGTTCAAGCATTGATGCTTCAAGTGATTTGGAGGAACAGGACCAATATGCGTTCCATCGACGCATCCAAGAACACCAGGCAATTCGCATTCAGTGCAAAAGAGATTTCTGGCACTTTGCTTCTCAGCTTCTCTCATCCTCACCTTAATCCATTCAAGACAAATTCAAGATTCTCTTAAGATTTTCTTTAGCACAATCGAGACCGTTGTCTGTGCAAAGCCCAGCTCAAAGTCATTACCAACACTTGTTTGGTAACTGCCATAAGCAAAAAAGCGCAGCACAATTTCAATGCTGGAGACATTGATGAAGTTCGGTAAGATTTTAATTTGCGTCATATTTTATCCAATACAAACACAAAAGCTTTTTTGCAAGGCCGAAATTTAAGATGAATCTTTAAATAAATAAATATGCAAATAAATTTGGAGGCTTATCATCCATCAAATTCTTTCATAACCAATATGTGAAGCTTATATCTGGTTCGGAAGTTCAAGTGGATTGGAACTGTTCCTGATGCACCGCCGCATCCTTTGAAGGTTTTGGGGCACTATCATCTTTGAAAAATAAATCTATATTGCTTATAATTTTCATACATTCATATGAAAAAAGCAAACAAAATATTTTTATATTGAAATTTGAACTGAGAAATGACAGCTCTCTCTGCGACAATTTATTTCATAGGGCGAATGAGTGCGTTCGCCAACCATAATACCTATAGACAGGCGATTCGCCAACTCTGTCAGATTTCAGCGACTCGCAAACCGTAATAGGGCCCTAAATTTAAAATTAAAAAATTTTTTAATTTTTTAAAGTTTTTCCAGTTAAGGGTCCATGCACAGAACAATTTCACTAGTTAAAGATATGTCCTTAAGATTTCGATACACACGTATTGAAAGAAAGATTTTTCAATAAAAAAAATCATGTTTTTGTCTAATAAATAAACGGCGATCGATTTTATATTGAAAAAACCGATATAAAAGTACTAAAAATAAAAAATTCAGGCGCTAATGGGTTTCGCTCCGCAGCGAAAATAGTACAGTGACAATGGGACGAGGACGGTAAATAGTTAATATGACCCATTCATTGCTAATACTTTAAGAATGTTTGGCTATTTGAAATGTACAAACAGAAGAAAATCGAACAAGATTCCTCCATCTGGCTCGTGAAGTTCTTTCACCGACTTCCACTAAACTGAGTTAGGGTCACATATGTATGTATTATATATATTGCACAATGTGTATATTGTTGCTTCGTGTAAGTAACAATACACAAAGTTAACTTAAGTTAAAACGCAGTGCAGAAATTAATGTAAATTTGTATTTGTATTTTTTTGTAATATCTCAAATGAGATATATCATAAATAAAGTCAAACGCAGCTCAAAAGCATACCATGAAGTCTAACTCTTCATGCTCAATCTGATCATTTTAGATATACATATTCAATGGTGATCACCAAATTAAAGCAAATCGCTTCCGTAAATTGAAAACCGCATTTAGTTTAACTGGATTCCTATTTAATTTTAAAAGTATTGAAAATTTGTTATCTGCCAAAAACTAAACATCAGCATTATCCCACCAATATGTATTTATGTATGTGGTACGTGTGAGTGTTTTCGAACTGTAACAAATGGTCTTGTGAAAGTGGAAATGCGTGATATAACCACGAAATCGGGCATATATGTACGTGTGTGATAATAATCATTGGGTACTTTACAAAAACATCGAATTGACCTCAAATGCAATCGGGGCCGAACATGTCCTTCTTAAGAGACAACGCGCGAGTGCTCTGTCCGCCTACGATACTATGTTCTAGTATACCGCCACCATACATGTGAGGTCTTGGTTTTTTTCTTTATTTTATGTTGAGCAAGTCGGGATCGAGCCCGCCCTCAGGCTTGCCGTGCAACACAGAGACTACTTTTACAAGTACTCCCCGATTAGTACTTAACATTCTCACACGATGCTAAGATGAAATGCCAATACTTAATCTTAAAATCGGTCATCCTCTCTTACAAAACCATTTGTGGCAGAATTGTTAACGCGCATGCATCTTGATTTAATTACAAAACTACAATGTTCAAGCGATTTATTTGATTTTGTGTACCTGCATCCACGCGTCAACATTTCTGTGTATGTGTATTTACGAGTGCTCTCGTCCGAATTCTTCTTTTTCAATTTCAATTTGTTTTTAGGTATTCCTCATTATTCCATTCATATTCATTCCATTACTTTTGTTTTATTCAAACCCGTTTTAAATAGTTTTACCACCATCCAAGCCAAAAAGAACAAGCAAATAGTCAAACTATCCAAACATTTCTTCACACGTTTGATTTCTTGATCAATCTCCAATTTCCGTTTGATCAAATTCTAATTGAGAACTTCAGCTGGGGCATAGCTATTGTGGCTGACTTCGAAATTGGTCCTTTAGCTGGATGCTCAACATTTCAGCGGATAAGAGTGACTTGAGCATTTTTATACTCGTACATACACACACACACACATGTATGCAGGCGTAGTTTATATTGCTCACAGCAATCGTTTGAGTTCTTGAGAACATTCCCTTACGGACGTACAACACACATATTGTACGTAAGAATTGCGGGACTTAATGCTTTTAATGTGAAACTAGTGTAAATTATGGCTTAATAGAGTAGACTTTACTGAATTAATCAAATAGTCGCTAGAGAAATAGCCAAAATTTAATTAAGAATTGAACGTTTGAGCAATTTATGAGAACCCGAAGTTGTTTGGGATGTTTGCAAATGAAAATACACTGTTGAAACACTTATTTAATTAGTAGACAATGCTCGTTACTCGACGTAAGCAGGAAACGGATACAAAACTCCCGAATGAAAAATTCCACCAGCCAAAAAATATACATACATACCTACATATACAATAAAAAATCCAAAATTATACATAACAATTATGAGAAACATATTCACTAAACGGCGTCAATTGAGGAAATATTGCAGAAACAAGGAGGAATAAAACAAAATGAAACGCAAATTATACATAAATATAAAGTTGAAGCAAATGACAGCGATTTGAAAACCAACAGCATTACGGAAATCATTTTGAGCCCCGACGAAAGTCGTTCACTTTATTAAACCTACATGTGTACGAGTACCGTAATAATATTGAGACAACCATAAACTAATAATAATAATTCTAAATATTATAACAAGTACAGAAAATAAAAGCTATTTAAATAGAGATTATATCTAAACCCGACAACCGTTCACAGAACGTTCTTTCATTTCGAATTGTGCTTAGGTGATTTTCAGTGGAAGGGTGCGATGATTTTGTATCATATTTCGGTGTACGAATATGCACGTAAGTATGTAAGTATCTAAACACGCCACATCAAGAAGACGCCTGTTAAAAGTAAATGTTTCAAGTGTCGATGTTGCAACAGCGAATTTTTTCATCAAATGTTGTTTTTTAGATATAAACCTAAATTAAAAAAACACGTAGTTTGTATTTTTTAATATACTTTAATTTTGTAAGATTTTTTTGTAAAAAACATTAAAAACAAAAAAAGCAAAAAGCATTAAAACTTGTTTTTGTTTTGTTTTGTTTTTTTTATTTTAATATGTCTAGTTTTAAATGAAATTTTTTAAATCAATTAATCCGTTTGTTGTTACATAGTCCTACTCCGCATTTTTCGCAAAGTGTTTGTGTGTTTTTTATTAATGAGTTTTAATCACTTTTGTTTTACTAAAATAAATACGTGAAACTTTTCCAAAAACGGTAAAATAAGTGCTGTCAAGTAAAATTTAGCTCCTTTTTCCCACTATTAATGCCAGTATTTCAAAAAAAGGAACCTTGCATAGTTGTAAAATAGCAAAAAAGAGTCGTTTTGATAATTACTTCCGAAATTACGGGCAATTTTACGGTTGGTTGCAGATATGCAACTGTACCGTGTAAAAGGTTAAGTAGTTTTCCGTTAGGCCGTATGCACAGAAGCGACAAAACAAACGGCCAGCCGTCGTCTAGCAAGTTATGGTAGATCGATTCGCATTACGCCGTCCGCTGTCCTTTCCAACAGCATTATTGCAAAAAATCCGACTCTCAAACTTCCTAATTTCTCTTTTTCCCATTGTGCCAACTTTTCTCATAACTTCACACTTGCGTGAATAACGGTGTCTTTGTAAATATCGCAATTGCCGTATCTCACGTATTGTCAGCACGTTGTCGGGACACAAATTTCGGCGCACTAAATTGTAGTATAACCGTTATCGCGGCACCGTGCCAGCTGGGCCTTTCCCACGAGTCATACAAAACGCTGTCAGCAGTGCGTTACAGTTGATTTTCCTGAATGGAAGCTCGTTGGAGTGTAATATTAATCGGATTTTCATTTAATTCCAGCCGCAATGAAAAGCGTTTTCATTCACTGCGCCATTAGTTAGTTGCAGCACGCAATGACAAGCGAGGAATTTGGCTAAGCCTGAACCCAGCAGTGAGCGGGCAAAACACAACTGTCACCTGTGCAATAGAAGTGCACCAACTGAGGGTGTGACGTGAGCCTTTTAAATATTTTTAACACAAGTTAATCGAAAATCTTAAAAGCGCCAACAAGCCATTATCCTGCAGGAGCTTTTCCCATCTGCCTAATAGTACTTTCGCGTGACTGTCATTGGTTAAAAGTCCATTTCAATATACATATTAGCCCATTGCTTTGTCCGTGTCAGCTTTGACTGTGACCGTGTAAAAATTCTTGGCAAACGTGCTCCGTTTGCATGCGTTTCAAATTATACATCGTACATGCTAACAAACGATTTGCGAAATTGTACCCTTGCCAGCACCGCTGTCGGTTGCACTTAGTTAGGCATTTATGTATGTAACTCACTTCAACTCAGCGCAGCCACGCCCACCTGCCGTCAGCTTTTATTCCATTGAATACTAGCATTGTTGACCAACACTTCTGTCCAAATTCCTCTATTTTGCGCGCGCTTTCACCCAAGTGTCGTCACGGGATGAGGGGCGGAGACATGGCCAACGCAGCCGTTGCATGTTTTTTACTGTGCAACAATACATCCGAACGAACAACACATGACCCTGCTCAGTGGTTAATGCCTCCGACCGTAAGGTCGTTGGTTCAAATCCCTGCTCGGTCAACTCCAAACACTAAAAAAGCAACATTTCTTTCGGCGTCTGCCCTTTCTGACGGTAATGTAATTGCCTACGACTAAGCTCTAAACCTGCCATTTGGTATCGACATAAAACTGTAGGTTTCTTCAATTGCATGAAGCCAGGCCGTAGTCACGTAATTGGGCCAGTTATATTTATATATTATAGATGGGTATACATTTCTCCAAAGCCAAGTTAAATTTTTCTTCTTCTGAGGAGAGGACCTTTCTTCTTAATTAGGCAGTGACCCGTAAGCGTGGGTGCCTTTGTCAAGCTGTTTACTGGCAGGCCTTCTGTTAGAAAGTGAAACCTACCAGTCCTTAACAAAAGCAATGCAACAGCCTGCCAATGTTGCATGCAGATGCAGTGCCACCATTGGTAAGCATCCTGGCAGAACCTAGAGATGATTCGATACCCCATTGGTATCGATACTTCTAGTCATGTCTGCATCGAGTATTAATGCGTCGAGTATTAATGCGTCGAGTATTAATGAGTTCCGACTTCTTGTTTTCTTGTTCTTGTTTTAAAATGTAATTTAAAATGAATTGATTGTCAAAAAATTTACGGAAAAACAGTCTTCCTCTTCACCAGGAACACGTCCCAGTTGTGTTTTGGATTTAGAATGAGTAAATACCCCCACGTTATCACTTAGGCTAGACTAGCATTAGTCCTATTTGATGCAAATAAGGAAAAGTCGTGTATTTTGTGCTTTCTACTTAAAAGTATAACCACTGTTTTCAATGATTCGCACTGGAACGGAATGCCAAGTCGGTTACTAAGTCTTTCCTTTACTTAATCCCCTAACATCAATACCCACCACATTTTTTCAAACAATGAATACAACTGAAAAGAAAATTTCATTGATTTGTTTGCTTGATTTGTAACTTGTTATTTCATGGCTTAAACAGTAACACGCATTGTACCTAGCACCCTTGCAATTGTATCAGTGGAACAGCTCATCTAAACAGCAGCGACAATAACTCGCCCTCTTGTCTTATTCCTACGAAATATAGCCATTTATGATACTCTATTGATAGGTAGTGAACTGCACAAATTTACAAAAGATCGGTTTACAGTTGTAGCGCCCTGTTTGAACAAGGAGACATATCTACTTTTGAATATAACTACTTACCAGTAGTATAGCATATTCAAAACCGGTACATTACATAGTTTTCCTAAAGTAATTATTTTCGTGTAGTACCAAGTACCGCGTGCCACGCTATGAATTACCCATATCAAAAATATATTACCATATCTTTCCAAAGTTATCGTTCCTACCATACAGATACTAGTTAAGTTAGCTTAGATAAGAAAGTTTTGTTTTGTTTTGAAACAAAAATTTTCGGGATACTTAATTAAATTCGTACAATTTCTTTAGTTTTTTCTTTATTCTTTGTTCGGTCTATAGAATGAATTCTCACAGACTATTTAAAAATAGCGATCAATTTAAGCTTACAGGCATACGCATCTTGAAATTGGCTCATTTAATAAATAATTAGTTTTATGAATAACGAATATCATTTAAAAGTTATATTCATGTATAAGAGAATTTGTACAAGTTTCTAAAGGAAATGTTACGACCTTTAGTAAAATAATCTGAAAGAATTGCGACGGTCGAGCTATTTCTTTTTGAAAACACTGTAGTACAGTAGTGTGTTCAAATAAACAACAATGTGTTCGTTGATTGCAAACAGCAATAATATCGCTTTTTATGCGCCCCACTTCAAAGGATTGCCCACTGACCCACTACATGAGAGAGAACTCATTTCATCATCAAAAATGCGAGAAAGCAAAGGTGCAAGCAATAAATAAGTGTTTATGTATGTAGATGAATAAACATAAACGTGTAGGTGCAATCGCAAATTGGTATTTGACATCAATAATTTCAAGCTGAGTGCTGAGGTGCCCTGGCTCACACCTGTTTAAAACTACTGAAGTCAGAGGCACTCAATTTCAGTGGCGCCCGAGGTTCAGTCAAGAAAATGACTCTCAGCAGCACAACGGCACTATTGTTGCTCTCCTCCGTGGCACGTCAGACGTTGCCTGAAAATAATACCGCTCCGTATCCGCAGCTGGTGAACAGCACGTTCGTGATTGAGATTGTGCGCAGCGTGCACGAGCTGTACGTGTTTAAGAACTTTGTGTTTTACATAACCGAGCGACTGGACCTCGAGTCCGATACAGCGGTACAGTTTTTCGAAAATTTCTGGAGCACATTCCCCACTGTACCCAGCATTATTATGAGCAACAACAAAAACACCTATCCCATGGATGGCTTCCTGAGCACGCCAACGCTGTGTTTGGTGCTAACAACGGACCAGGATGATCCCATAATGCAGTTGGCCGCGGAGAGCTTGAAAGGAGTGCGCATACTGAAGACCATTTTCATAGTCTTTCCAATCATGCAGTCGGACGAGTTCTTTGATAACTTTGAGGATTTCAGCAGATTTTGGGAAATAATACGTACAACTTACGAATGGATATGGAAGGCGCAATTCCTCAACACAGTCATGCTAACCATAAGAGACCAAGTGTATCTTTTGGACCCCTACCCGCTGCCGTCCGTCATCAACAAGACAGATCAGTGGAGTGTCGGTGATTTTTTCGTCGATTTTTCAAAGGATTTCAAAGGCTACTTGGTAGACACGCCCATCAGATACGATTTGCCACGCGTTTTTGGAAAGCGGCGCAAGCAAGACGAGCAAAACGCAAAGATTGTCGTGAGCGGCACATCCGGCAAGCTCTTCTCAGCATTCATTGAGACCATAAACGCCACGCTGAACGACTCCACTGAAGTTAGTTCAGACACTGAGCCAGTAGATCTGAATAAGATCCTTGAGCTCGTTGCCGGTAAATCGCTGGAAATCAGCATGCACTCCTTTACTGCTATGATCTCCTCCATTGAAGTTGGGCAAAGCTATCCAATCGGCATCAATGACTGGTGCATAATGGTTCCCTACCGCAATCGTTCACCTGAACATTTGTACTTGCAGAAGGTCTTTCAGTACTCTACTTGGATACTTCTGGGTTTCGCCGTGGCATATATTTCGGTGGTCATCTGGCTCTGCTCCCCATCGCGTCCTAGGCACTATAGTTCCGCCTTGCTGCAGGCAGTTTGTTCAATAATATGCATCGTTCCGACATCAGTGTTTCGCGCTCCTGATACACGCATGCGTTTTCTTTTCTTCTCACTATTTGTGCTTGGATTCATAACATCCAATTGGTACATCTGTAAAATCACCAGCTATTTGACCACTTCCCTGCAGCAGCAGCAAATAAACACCGTCAACGACGTAATATCAGCCAACCTGCGGATCAAGATCTTCGATTATGAATACAAAAAGTTGGAGGCCTTACCGAACCAATATCCGAAGCGCTTTCTGCAGCAACTCGACATTGTAGACAAGCTATTCATGGACACACACCGCGACCACATGAACACCAGCTTCGGCTACAGTATTCAAACGGATCGCTGGCGTTTCCTCAACATCCAACAGCGGTACCTGCGGAAGCCCCTTTTCCGTTTATCGACGATTTGCATTGGCCCTTTCTATCACGTTTTCCCACTATACACCGACTCGCACTTGCAAATGCCGTTCAAATACTTCATCATGTACGCCGGTCAATCTGGATTCCTGGAGTACTGGGAACAGTCGTCGTTCTTAGACGCGCTGCGTTTGAACTACGTGCGCATGCTAACAGTACATGAGGATCCGTTGCCTTTGTCACTGCGCTTCTTCCGGCCAATTTGGTTGGTGTGGTGGTTCGGTTTAGTTATGTCTGGAGTTGTATTCATCCTGGAGATGAAACATTTGACACTCCAGCATTTTATGCAACGTCTAAGGGACTTAGTATATGACTTAAGATACAAGTCACCCATAAAATTAATATCGAAAAAATAATACGCATGAAGAACTATATTCAGTCTATACTACTTACTTATCTCGTTTGTTTTTGTGCAATTACATATTTACCTGTCAATTCACTTTATGTACTTATATTAGACACCTACATATACATATATATATGTTAGGGCGGGTCAAATTGTATGGAACGATTTTTTTGATGAAGCGTATAGCAAAAACGTAATCTATAGGTGATTCTGAGAAATTTTGCTCAAGAGACCATAGCTCTAAGTCGGTTTTGGAGCCCCCCAAAATTTCAAAATAGATATTTTTCAATATATACATAGAATCATTTAATTAAATTCGTCATAAAATCGGATAAAGTTACAGTAGATTTCTCAATCTGGGCTTGTTTGAAAGGTATTTTTATCCCCTTTCAGAATCTGTATTGATACCAATATTTTTTTTTATTTTTAGTAGACATTAGGAATTTTTTGTCGAAAAATAGCCTAAAATGAACTTTTAACTAATAAATTCCGAATTTTCTTCGATTTTTTTCGATAATTTTTTTTTTTTGCAGATTATGAAAGTTCTGATATTTTCCAAAAACTTTTATTACAATCAATTTTTTTGTTTTTGAGCTCCTTTTTGTAGGAAAATCGATCTGAAAAAATCAACATTTTCAAGGTTTCAACAAAAAAACACTATTTTTACATTTTTAATTCAATTTATTTTTAAATATTATTCTCGACCTACAATTTAATGTTTTAACGTGGTAATATTATTTTTTAAGGTCCTTTTTACTTTCCATTCGAGGAGTTTTCTTACGACTTTCTAATGTCATTGCCATAACTTTTTCACGATTCTTTTCTATAACTCGTTTTGAAACACTCGTTAATAATTGTACATGTCTTTCTGTTCCTTGTGTGTGCATTGGAATTTGTGGATCAGCCAGTGGTGGTTCATCGAAATCTAAGTATTCTACCAAGTGATCGTATGGAATCTGTCGAGTAAATGCTGGTTCAAATAATATATCGTCGTTATTCATATCAACCATATTGACATAATCGGTAGCAACGAAATTTAAGATATATTTTTTGTAAACTCTGAGTTTAGTTGGATCGTAAAATTTTTCTCGATAGTGTAAAATCTTTTTGATAGCTCTATCCCGTATTGCTTTTCGATCATCAAATAACATTGTTAATAAGATATTTTCTGAATGTGCGTAATATGAGTTGTTTTTAATTACACCATCTACAATATTACGTAAGTTTGGTTGTAAGTATCGTGTCCAACGTATAAATTTTAATAAAAGAGCACTGCCGTACACAACAAACAAGCCCAGATTGAGAAATCTACTATAACTCTATCCGATTTTATGACGAATTTAATTAAATGATTCTATGTATATATTGAAAAATATCTATTTTGAAATTTTGGGGGGCTCCAAATCCGACTTAGAGCTATGGTCTCTTGAGCAAAATTTCTCAGAATCACCTATAGATTACGTTTTTGCTATACGCTTCATCAAAAAAAAAATTGACCCGCCCTAATATATGTATACATAAAGTGAATTGACAGGTAAATATGTAATTGCACAAAAACAAACGAGATAAGAGTTTGACATTAGCGAAACTTATGGTATCCTCGTATAACACTTACATATGAAAATCGAAATCAAATAAATATAAAGCTGGAGAGGAAGTGACCATCGTAAAGGATTTGAGAGCCGGATATTTTGAAGCTTTACTTCTTGATCTGTGATAAATGCAAACCCATCATCTAAGATGTAATTTCAGGTGATTTAAATCTGTGTTTATTCAACAATTCTGAACAATCCAGCAAGAGTAACACGAGTAGTTAAATTCACATGAGTGGCGTTTGATTGAGTTCGTAGATTGAGACTTTTGCCATAAACAATACAAAAGTTGAAAACATTAAAAGTTTTGCACTTAAACTGGTGAAACACTCGTAAGTTTTTAATTTGGCCCACGCCTCGGTGAATAATCTTTCCGAGGGAACGAAAGTAGCGAAGACTGCCCTGGAAATGTTTGCCTTGTCTTCCTTGTCTAAAAGGAGTATTTTGGGAAGTTTAAAGTAAAGTATCGAAAACAGTGTCGAGTACTTAAATAAGTTCTAATTTTCCATCGCTCAATATTTCTACCTACTCTGTGTGAATAATGTTGTTCGAACCCTAATAACACTGATCAACAGCAAAATGGCTTTTCTGGTTCTGACATCAGTTCTAGGGTAATTAGGGACCGCTGATTTCGAATCCGCAATCCGTTTTGAAAACTTAGTTTCCGTTTTCGCAAAAAATGGGCGTGTCACTTTTTCGGATTTTCCCTGACTTTTTTCACCTTTGGGATTGTGATTTCAAAACCAATAAACCGGTTGACATGATTTTCACTTTGTGGCATATACAACACCTCACGGCTTCTTTTCCAATGTAATTTTTTTGTATAAGTTTTAAAAATCCGCAGCAATTGGACCTCAAAGTCGGAAAATATGGAATTTCAAGGCGTTTTCTTTGATGTTAAAAAACAAACACAATTTTCGTAAATCAATTATAGAGTTATGTATAACACGAAAGCGGAAACATGAAATTATACAACACAGCCAAATTTTTTGGCGTGAGTCCTATTCTCATCGAAATAAGAGCAAAAATGTACCATAGTCATTTTCAAAATTTTTGATACTATTTCCTTAAAAAATTAAGGGCCTCAAAATATGCTCTTTTATATGTTCCATTTACAGTCTGGAATACAAGCAACAAACAAACAAAATTTTGAATTGCTCAAAACAAAAAAAAATTTAAAACTTTGCATATTTTGAGGCTCTTACTTTTTAAAGGAAAAAAACTGAAATCGGTTGAAAATGACTTTGGTACATTTTTGCTATTATTTCGATGAGAATGGGACTCACGCCAAAAAATGTGGCTGTGTTGCATTACTTGATGTTTCCGCTTTCTTGTTATACATAACTCGATAATTGATTTACGAAAAATGTGTTTGTTTTTTAACATCAAAGAAAACGCCTTGAAATTCCATATTTTCCGACTTTGAGGTCCAATTGCCGCGGAATTTTAAAACCTATAAAAATAAATTGCATCGGAAAAGAAACCGTGCGGTGTTGATAATGCAACGAGGTGAAAATGTTGTCAACCGGTTTATTGGTCTAGAAATCACAATCCCAAACGTGAAAAAAGTCAGGGAAATTCCGAAAAAGTGACACGCCCATTTTTTGCGAAAACGGAAACTAAGTTTTCAAAACGGTTTGCGGATTCGAAATCAGCGGTCCCTAATTACCCTAGAACTGATGTCAAACCCAGAAAAGCCGACCAAAAGTCGAAATTTGTTGCCCTGTGTAATCAGCACCAGCACTTTTTACTTAAACATTTTCTAGCTTTGTTTATATGTAAGGGAAAGGGCTGGGTTATGAACCAGGCTGGGTCGTGAACCATTACTGTTTTTTCTTTCCCTAATTGACATATCGCCAATCTTTCAACTGTCAAGTTTGTCTTTTGATATGACTCTGCTTTTGTGGTTACACCGAAGTGTAAACACGTATTGCTTGTGGCAGCTGCAAACATCGTGTTCGAAAATCGATTGCGAAAACTTGTTTGCTTTTTTTTAAAGTGCTATCCAAGTGACTGAATTTATTCCAGAAATGTAAGTGTAATACATATTTATTTAGGGTTTTGATTCTATTTTACGATCCAATATTTGTTTATGTTGAAATATGATTGGAAGTGTCGTTATTTTTAAAGTTTCCAAAATGGCATCGTGGTTGGATTGTGAACCACTGTGGGGGCTGGGTTATGAACCACCTGTTTTTCGTAGCACATTTGTACTAGCACGGTCAAATATCGCCGGATTTATAAAATTAAAGTAATTTTATGTCATTTTACTCGATTTGCGGTCAGTTCACTTGAAGCGCCTAATGTGAGAACGCGTTCGTATTTCACATGCAAACATTGCGATACCGATTAGGATGAAAATTCAAAAAATTGAGCACTTGCATTCATTGCGATTTTTTGGCCTAAGTGGCGTCATTATAACTTTTTTCACCTCTTGAGGCCTCCTGATTAAAGAAATTCTCAACTTAATTAAAAATTATGGGTGATTTCTTCGTATTTTCCGACTTTAAGTGGGATTTGCCAGATGGTTCACAACCCAGCCACTTTTTTGGAAAAGCGAAAAATCACGTCCGTAGAAAATTGGACGTAGAGAGTTAAATTTTAATAAAAACGGTTATCTGTCTTCATAACAAAGTTGCGTTTTATGTTCACCTTTCCAACGGTATCTTCGATTTTTCGATATCTTTATTCTGTGAAAAGTTAGAGCCAAAAAACAAAACCCGGTTCACAACCCAGCCCTCTCCCTTATATGCGTACTCGTATATGTAATCTTAAGGAGAGTATTTACTATTTACGCTAAGAATCATCAAATGAGTCGTAAGCAATAAATATCCAAACAGTTGCCTTGTTGTTTGTGTTGTAACAGTCAAACAAACCAATTCCGTCATACTAAATTAATACGAAACATCAAAACCAGAATATGTCCACCACGCAACACGGTATCCGTCCAATCTCCATCCATCCATAATTTTATTGTTAAAACGGGAAAAGTAAGAAAAATAAGGCCTTTTTCAAATTTAATAAAAATTTTTACTTACAGCTTTCATAAAAGGCAACACTAAGGCTTTCGTTCAATACATAACAAAACAAAACTTTCTTTCAGACATCTGATCTTAGCCAGAACTAACCAATCGTTAAATTTTTCAGAGCATTTTGGC
The DNA here is from genome assembly GCA_963668005.1 of Melieria crassipennis. Taxonomy (NCBI): domain Eukaryota; kingdom Metazoa; phylum Arthropoda; class Insecta; order Diptera; family Ulidiidae; genus Melieria; species Melieria crassipennis. Next base: position 28,102,402 of record OY764963.1, on the reverse strand, counting down.
TAACAGTTCAGGTCAAACATCGGCACATGGCCTTTTCCGCAGAGATTTTATGAACCGTTAACTTGTCTGATATACTTATACCAGTTTCAGAGAAATCTGTGTGCGCAAATTTTTAAATTCTGTAAATTGTTGAAATTTTAACTAAATATTGATGCCAACATATAGTAGAACATATAACTTATGCAAAAATTCAACCACTGAACGGTTCAGTGGTGCTGCGATAGCAAATTTCAAATACTACATAGTTTAAACTTTTGAAAACTAAAACTAATTTTCAAGAAAATTACAATATATTGAAATACTTACTATGACACAGTCGAACCCGCACATACAAGGTGCAACCCAAAGTAAACGGATGATTATTTTTGTATAATTCTTTTTATTTATTCAAAATACTCTCCTTCTGCTTCGATACAACGTTTTGCACGGTCCAAAAGCATTTGGAATGAGTGTTTTAGGTCATCGGCCGGCATCGCCTTCAGAATGTTGGTACAAGCCTTTTGGATGTCCTCAACGTCCTTATAACGGTTTCCTTTCATCGGCAAATGCAACTGACCGAATAAGTAGAAGTCACAGGGAGCCATATCAGGCGAATACGGTGAATGATTGATGGTAAAAATGCGATTTTTGGTCAAATAATCGGTCGTAACTAGGGCTCTGTGAGCCGGTGCATTATCATGCAATAAACGCCAACTTCCTTCCTCGCGATATTCTGGCCGAATACGACGAATGCGATGCACCAAACGCTTCAAAACTTCAACATAAAACAAAGCGTTAATTGTTTTTCCCGGTGGAACAAACTCTCGATGAATTATTCCCTTTGAATCGTAGAAACAAATGAGATGAGTTTTGATTTTTGACTTCTCACGGCGGGTTTTTTTCGGATTTGGCTCATCTGGGTGCTTCCATTCGGCACTTTGACGCTTTGTTTCGGGATCATATTGAAAGCACCACGTTTCGTCACCGGTTACGATGTTGAACAAGAAATTTGGATCACGTCTGGCTTCCCGAACGATGTCTTTTGCGTGCTCAATTCTCTGCGCTTTTTGGTCGTCGGTTAAAGTGTGCGGAATGAAGCGAGAACACACTTTACGGAGACCCAAATGTTCGGTTAAAATGCGATCAATTGATGTTTTGGAGATGTTCAATTCCATTTCCATCAATTCCAATGATGATTTTGGCTGCATTTTGATAAAATCACGCACAGTTTTGATGGCATCGTCAGTAATCACAAATTTCGACTGGCCGACGTGTTCGTCGTCATTCAAGTCTTCACGACCATTCTTGAATCGATTCAACCACTCATTAACACGGCCACGGGATAAACAATCATCACCATAAACTTGCTTTAACAATTTAAACGTTTCGGTAAAAGTTTTACCAAGTTTAAAACAGAACTTAATATTAGCTCTTTGTTCGATCGACATTCTCGTACCAAAGTTAAAAACATACTGTCACATTGAGCGGGATATTTCGGCGTCTACTAGACCAAATGTCATGAAATTTAGACAGTATGTGAATGAAAGATGTACCTTTCCAACGCATGTCCTCACACATAGATGGCGCCACCAGAAACGTCCCTATTGCAAAATTCCTGTTTACTTTGGGACGCACCTTGTAAGTTACCTTACCCACATAAGTTACCAGTACTTTTGGAAATTACGCATTTATTACACCAGTACACTTTTTCCTTTCTAGGAGATCTTATATCGATTTTCACAATCTTAGATACAATTTTATCTTTGTGAAGATTTTAATACTTAGGTTTGCATGCACTTACACATGCAGTTTACACATGTTTGTAAACTAAGTCCACGTTATTAAAAGAATTGAACATTCAAAGATCTTATACATGATTTTTTTTTTTGTTTGATGAGTAGCACCCCCCATAACGTACTTATGCGGGCTTGGTTGAGTATGCAAGCTGCTAAAGTACCTCGAAAAGCGTACATTTATAGGTGAGGTACTTCAGCGGGCTGCACGCAATATATAAACTTATATATTTTAACCTCAACCACAACTTCGTTCCGCTAAACAGAAATTAATTTAGCGACGATTGTTTGTACACGATTTGCTTGCATACAATTCTACCATAAATGCAATAACCGATATTAACCACCCACATACAATCAAATACCAAGCCATACTCAGAGTATGCAGGTCCAGAGCTTTGAAGGGAAAAACGTTGTCAATTAAACGTACATAACCGGCCCGAAGGGCATCCTTGAAATCCGAAACAAGCCAGTAGTGGTCCAAACCAGCCATTTGCACGTCCATTATGAACCGCATCAAGTGGTGTTCGAGGTGAGAGTCTTTTCGCATGGGGTAGCCCACACACGGGCTGCCGAAACATATCCTTGAATAACGGTAGATAGGCTTGTTCGCATACTGCTGCTGAAGAGCCAGAAATGTCCAGCGCTCTACAGTAACCGGATAGGAAAACGACGTATTGAATCTGAGCAGTTGTGATATCTGATAGCTCGAGTTGGCGGCCACAACAAGGCTTCCCACCTTATTCACCAAGTTCGGAGCCACCTGCTCTAGCAACAAGTTCACTTCGTAGTATTTAGCCAGAATACGTATTTTAGAAGCAATCAAGGCCTCGAATGTGTCCGCTTGCTTACCAACCAAAATCGTTGCGAAATAGCTGCTAAGTAGGTTGCAATACCAGCTAGTAACGAAGAACCCCATAACAGCCAGCTGTATATACACAACAAAGCATCGGAACTTTGGCTGATAGGTTTGAAACGTCGAAGGCAGGAACAATAGTTGAGCGATACTTTCCAGAAAAGTTCTCGACAGTTTTTCGTGAAACGGCGATTTGCCCATATGCTCCACGCAGGGACTGGTCCACACCAAAACTATGGCAACGTAGATGATGGCAATTGCAATCAACACCCAACTTCTCCACTCAAATGGGTGCAGCAGGTACATGGATCGCGGGAGCTCATTTTGCACGGGTATTATGAGGCAATTCTCGACCTTAAATATCGGGTAACTCATAATGCCTTTTTCCTCGTCGATCCCCGTGTAGGGGTGCATAGAAATTTCCAACTTCTGCATACCGATCCGATGTATTATGTTACTCATGTTGACGCTGCTCGTTACCGGGTGCACCATATCCAGAGTGGAAATCTCCAGGGAAATATTTAGTCGCCGTACAAAATTCGTGAATATCCGGTAAGCAAATCCCCTGATATGTGTCGCACCCCAGTGGCCGGTGACGAAGAATATGCGCGGAATGTCGTTCTCAACTGGCACGGTTATCTTGTAGCCCTTGAGATCCTTCTGCACCGGTGGGAACACGTCACCGCCACGTTGTTTGTCAATCTCGAAAATGGTTATGCGAGGATACGGCGTATAGCTGTACATAGTTTCCTTGTGTAGTAAAATTACTTGCAGGAATTGCAGTTCCCACAACTTTTTAAATACACCCTCCACCATTTGCTGATTCCCGGTGTTTTTTGCGAGAACCACCACCATCTTGCTCTGTCTCAACTTCCTCAAACGACTGTCAACAATGCGCCAGATGTCGTCTTCTCGGGACTTGCAAAACACAATGCTCAAAGCGTCATCCTTGATGTGGTTGCGCAGCAATTTCCGAAATGCAGCATCTGCGCTGGATGTGAAAATGTACGAGGCTGCATGGATCGTAGGGTTCACCGATCTGAGGAAATCGTTCACTTCGCGCAAGTCTGTGCCGACGCCCGCAAAGACTGCAACATTTGAGAAATTTCTGAATGGCCGGGACCGCTGTATGGCATCTCCTAGAAAGCTGGAGCTGGTGGTGGCACATGCAGTCCGTAAAATGGAGTAGTAGAATATGTACTTCAGCGCTGGCCTCGACATGTTGCTAATGGCCGAACCGTGGCACTTTTGAAAGTTGGTCTTCGGTTAGCCATTGCCAAACGTGCATTCCGCATAAAGACAGGCACACAAGTATTACCCCAAATTAAATTCATTAGGTTGATAAGATTTTCTCAAATACCAATTAAAAAAATTTAAATACAAGCGGACAATCACCCAATTAGTTGCAGCTGTGGCCAGGAATGCTTGTGGTCCCTATTCTTTAAATATCAGTAATTTACTCGATAACTATCGAAAATGCATACATATGTACATAAGTATGTAAACAATCACGAAAATTAAATACGGTGAATAAGTATACAGTGTGTCCCACATTGTGTTCAATTTTATGAAAAACACTTTATTTTAACCCTTTCAGACCTGGGCCTCAGTTTATTCAGGTTTTTTCGATTTAACATTTTTAAAAACGAGAAACAAAAAAATTATTAGTGTTTTCTCAAACGATCGTTTTAGAATGTAATAACTAATTAGAAGAATAATAAATTATTTATGTCCAAATTCAGTAATTGTTTTACATAGTTGCAATCAGTGTTGTGACTAATATATTACAGTAGTGTAACTAATTACGTAGTATGTTACTTTTGCTTTAAAAATGTAGTGTTACTAGTTACTTTTCCCCATAAGTAATCACCTTCAGTCATATTATTACTTTTTTTCAAGTTACTTATTACAATATTACTTTTTAGTCAACAAAGTTATAATTTTCATGTAAAACAGCAGCACTGATAACACGATTAAGATCTATTACAATTATACAACGCTGCACTCGCTGCAAATATTTCGATTTGTTGACGGAAGCAACCGACTTGCAAAATGCTGCAGTCAAAAATATAAAAGTACGCTGCAAATTGTGTGAGAAAGAAAACGTGACCCTATCTACTTCAAAGATAATTTTTTTTTTTTAAATAACAAGATGCCTGAGGTTTTATAAAATAAATATCAAATATGTATGTAAAAAAAATCCGTTTATTTTTTGGAAAAAATCTGTAGAAATCATGTATTTTTAAAATAATATATTACTTTTTGTAATACATTACTTGATATTTCCAGTAATAAGTAATGTAACGATATTACTTTCAAATGTCAGTAATGTGTAATAAGTAATATGTTACTGTCAAAAGTAATAAGTCCCAACACTGGTTGCAATACGTACGGATATATGAATCGCAGTAAGGTAGCCTTTTCAAAAAAGATTACCTCACTATGATGACCACATTCTTAAAAATTCAACTAAATAACCCTTTGCAACTGATGTGGTAGTCGGACGGACACTGCAAAACAAAACGTTGTGCATTGCTTCATAAATTTCCAGCTTGTGCCAATTAAAATAAACCACAAAATTTCATTTGTAATTTTAACCTTACACTAGATTATAAATTATATCTTCTTATAAATAATAAAGGTCTAATAAATGAAAATAAAGAATTTCATAAAAATAATTTCGTTTATTTCAGGGCGTCCATCAGACCACCACATCAATAAAATTGTTAAAATTAGAGCACCTCAGTTGCAGAAGAATAATCGAACAACAATATATAGTAAGCATTAATTACTGTTGCCTTCAAAGGACAATTGAAAACCAATAGTTTCGAGAACCACAATCATTTTATATCGACTGGTTTTCGACTCAACCACGCACAGTGTCGCGAGTCCATAGTAGCGAGGGACAAAAATAGAAGGAATAGTCGTACGGTAATAAAATTTTGTACATATGATTTTGTTATAAAGAGAAGTTAATACACCAAAAATTACTTCAATCGCCCCACGGACACGCCCACCTCCCATACAAACCAAATACTAAGTTGACAGTATCTCGGAAACTATAAAAGATATATTGATGAAATTTGGTACAGCATATCATATCATCAATATAAACACATATGCAAACAACTTTTTCGATCAACTTACAAATACGCTTGTTATAAAAAAAAGAAATTTTGAAAAATCTACAAATATCTGTTCATACTTATGCGCATCTAAGTAATTTCAAACCCAAATAGAAAATAATAACATCTCTTATTTAATTCAGTATAGCCTATATTTTCATTAAAAATTACAATTTGTTAATCTGTACTGCTAGGACAATCGGTTTCCGATGATGAATTATTCAAATTTAACCCTCTACATCTATTTTTGACAAAATTCTAAATTAAATTTTTTTTTAAATTGCATAATATCAGAGTTTCGGTTTTCATGTTTACCTTTAATTTTCCTATTAACTGCTATAATTGGTTCTGAAGACATTAACAAGTTTTGCTTCTTTTCGAAAGTTGCCTTGATTCGATGGCAAGCCACTCAGTATTACCGAAGCCTTCCATCGAATCTACCTTTTTTTGTAATTTTTCTAAATCAAGTCGTGTTTGCATATTATTACATACAAAAATTGATAGTTTAAGCGAAACGCAGCAGTGGTCGCTATGTTTTCCTGCCAACCATGCTGCAAAAAGGTCCCTACTTTTGACTGAATACGTCACTGAAAATGTTGAATTTCTTAAAAACGTGCAAGTTTCTGCAGCTAAAGTCCATGGTTTCTATTAATACATACTTTCAGCTATATCACACTGTAAAATCTTGAAGTAGTAAGAAGGAGTATTTTTTTAAAGTTTATATAAAGTTTGATGACACTGCACTTTTATTCCTACGAATTGACGTTTCTTTAAGTAACGGTACAAGGAATATGGAAAGCAAAAAAAAAGGGGGAAAGCTTCCCCAGAGTTCCAAAAATAGTATATTTATAGAATATGTTTACTTAACATAAGGTTCCATGGGAAATTTTTCAATAAGAGACCTCGAACTTACATTCAACAAATTTCAATAATTTCTACCCAAGTCACCCACCTTCACAAAGTGCAAGTTTGGTGGCCTGCCATCGGTATATAAATTGATATTTTTAAAATCCGTTTTCACATTTTAGTAATTTGAGATATTTACTTCAGTACTACAAACTTATTTTTCTACATTTACGAAATTCATTTTTTTGATTTTTGTCCCTACTCGCGACACTGTGCCACGCCGCGCAAATTCTTTGGTTTGTTTGTATATACCGAGACTCTCCCCGTTTAGTCGACACCCTATAAAGCACAATAATACAGTGCAGTGCCACTGAGTTATGAACACTAAGAAATGACGGCGCGCTTCTTTTCTTGGCTACTTTTTGCAGGGACCGAAAATAATTGTTATTTTAAGATTTTTTTTAATGAAAAAGGCATAACGAAAAACAAGTGGAAGGACTTTTTCAAATATATCACTACGTTCCAAAAGATCGCAGCTTCACAAATATTGAATGCCTTTTAAATTGTTGACTGATTTCCTTCCGTTTATTTTTTTATTCAAAAATATTGGGCAATTTGAATTTTTTCAAATTCCGCTTGACCGACTAAAAACCTTGTTAATACCATTATTTCCCTCTTATCAGCACTGCAGCTCAAAATGTGATCGCTGATGAAACAAAAATAATGATATCAATCGTTTTTTAATAGAACAAACGAACTTTGGAAAATTCAAGTTGCCTGATAAAATAAAAGGCAGTAAATAACTATTCTTTTTTTCGGGAACAAGAAAAGTTAAAAGAAAACTGTTAATATCTGCGTTTTTTGATAAAAACCATAACCTGTTTTAATGCAAATGCAGCAACTGTGTTGTGCAGGAGCTGAGTGCTTTGTTAAGTATTAAGAAGGGAAGAAGAAGAGCACAGCTCCATTTTTGCCTCTGAAATGGTAGACTCCAACCGACCCTTTAGTTTGCTATATTTGAATAAAAATAATAATTATAATGAAGATTACTCTCTTCTTTCCCCCATCCGTTCAAAATGTGTGTTACTACTAGTGTCCGACCGAAACCACTTTTTTGGGCTGAAACCGAATTTCAGTTTTTTTTTTTAAATATTCGGCCGAAACCGAAACTTTCTAATATAGTTGAAATAAAAATCACCATATCAAGCATTTTTTCAACAAACGAATTTTACTTTTAGTAAATAAAGAACAAACAAACAAACATAACATAAATAAATAAATACTTATTAATAAAAACTAAAATTTATTCTTTTTTCAAAAGCATAAACATGAAAAAATCACCCTTTCGTACCTTACTCGCTAATATTAAAAATTACAAAATTTAATATTATGTGCTAAAAAAAGAAGTTTATTTACATTGGTGCCAACTAAATTCTCCTTCTCATCCTTTCACTATATATCTGCTCGGCTGCACTAACTAGTTGTTCACTCGCTACACAATAAAATGTAAAAAATATTCTAGAAAGTTTCGGTTTCGGCCGTTCGGGCATTTTTTGGCCGAAACTGAAACCGAAACCGAAACCACTTATTTGGGCCGAAACCGAAACCGAATATTCGGTCGGACACTAGTTATTACACATGTTAAAAAAGGAGTGATTTGTGGCCTGTGGTATCACCACAGCCCATGTCTCATACCCATTGTCCCATTGTCCAGTTCTAATATAAGAAGACAGTTGTGTAAAATAGTTGGGATTCAACTTAATCGAGAAAAAACACAAAGTCAACTTAGTTACGTTCAAAATAGCGGTGTTCATAATTCTTCGGCTCTGCACTGTATATGTACTTTTTGTTTGTAACATAAGATGGAAGAATTTGTTTGACTTTAAGTTTGTCGGGAAAAAAAATTTTATTTATACACATACAATAATTGTTATTAAAAATGTTCATATATTATAGTACGAGTATGTACGTAAAACACGGTGTCAATGCAGAGTTCGCCCAGGCCCAGGCTCATCGCCAATAAATATTTTGTCGAATCTAGAAATACAGAGAATTTCTTAGAGGTTCATTCTCGTTATCGTCACCGTATTATCGGCAAAAACTCTCAACCACACACCTATAGTTATAGCCACGTCCATGATTATGCACATACAAAATTTTGTATAAATACTATTTTTAACTCAACATCTCGTTTGAGCAGCGTAACTGTGAGTTGCTCTGCTTAGCTGCAATATGAAAATCAAGTGCTTCATACCGATTTTTGGTTTTGTTCGTAGTGATCAAATCTCGTTTCTAATGTGCCTTGTGTGGAGTTGATGGCGACGCCTTTCACTTCTCCATTGTTAATGTTGCGGCATTTGCTGTTGCTTTGCAGTTTCAAAAGCTGCTCCACATAAAGAAAAATTTAGCTGCTGGCAAGCAAACGTAAACGTAATTTGTGAAGTTAGCCAGCATGTTGCTAAGCCTTCAATAGCCGTGATCGTCTAGTGGTTAGGACCCTACGTTGTGGCCGTAGTAACCCAGGTTCGAATCCTGGTCACGGCAATGTTCCAAACATTGTCACGGGAAGGTGAGTTTTTTTTTTTTCAAATTAAATGAAATGGTTTTATTTTAGTTCTCACTTTTCAAAGGCGGCAATATAACTGTTAAAAACTTGCCCCTTCTTGGATTTTCTCTTGAAGTGCTATATCTGCAATCTATTGGATAATAAAATTGTTATAAATTGTATTTGCGTCTTGAATCACATACAAACCCAGTAAAAGCCGACATGCTGGTAGAAACGGGACTAATTTGGGTTAATTGGTAATTACTTAAATTCTGATGTTTAAACATAAAACCAAGTAGAACGCCCTAACAAGCCTTTTTGAAAATCAAGACTTTGCTGGTTGTAGAAGATGTTTTTCAACCACATCCACCGTGTTACATGCATAACTGGAACGACAGCTCGATTACGAGACTGCGGCCCAACTTCGCGCAACCATCCGTTTGGTGCGTGCTAATTTGTGCACAGATGGATGGCACCTAAAGTTTAGTGCCGATTCCGAACAAGAGGGTGGGCGCTTTTTTCACAGACAATTATTTCACTTTAAGAGGACAACCACCGAAAAAAATGCAATTTAAATTCAAAATCAATAAAAACCAACTTATGTATGTGTATACATACCAATACATACGCATTTACTACCTTTTTCACATCCAAATGGCAGTTGGGGCTTTTCTACGTTATGGTAACAACATGTAACCGACATACATTTGTTCATACCTATGTGATATGACATTTTTAGATCCCATAAAATTCCATTAAATTGTTTAGCATCGATTTATAATAACGATATACGAAGACCAGAAAACAAAAACAAACTGGCACAGCTATTACAGGAATCAATTTTTACTGTTAATATATCAACGGACACTTTTTTTTGTCAAGTTCTTCTGTAAACCGTTTGATAAGTGTAGCGCACCTGAAGCGAGCACTAAGAGTGCTTCAGAGATACTCGTGAATCAAATTTTACTTAAATTTTTTAAATTTTGAAATTATATCGACATGTCGTTAGCTTTTACGAATTGTTATATTCGTATTGTATTGTCGAACTTGTAAAACGCCACACAACAAATATTACGAAACATAAAGAAAAATTTTAAAATTAGTTTGGCTTTCTTTCTTCAATGTGCATTGCGATCAGCAACACTGAGAAAAAATTAGTTTGCTGTATTTTTTGTGACAGGTGCTCATATTGAAATCTATATCTACAAATTGCTCGTCATTTAATTGACCATACGTATGTATATGTCACGATGGATTTCAATGCTTTCAGTTTCTTGAAATTATTGCACCACTACTATATGGTATTCCTACTGTGTTGAAAGCAGTTCGCAAATGGTTGGTGCAAACTAACATTTAACGTTTCAAAGACGCAACATGAAACACCCTTTACAACGGGTACACATGTAGGTGTTAATATGTATGTATACTGGTATATGTGTGCGTTTCAGTAGAAACTATTATAGAAATACAACTCTTTCGGGTACAAACAGTTCAGGAGCTAAGATTATAACTAAATGTTAGATTTAATACAAAGCAAGTGTGGAATAGACAAATAAACAGAATGCGTAAGGGAAATGTAACTTTAAAGCTTACACTTATACAAAAAGCAGGATCACAAAACCGATAAGAGCTATTTAAATGACAATATTGACAATTATAAAGCAACTTGAATTTTAAATGCAAGAATTGTAAAACATAAGCATTTGCAAGGAAAGTTCGGTAAAGGTACTTTGAAAGATTCTACTTGAACCAAAAACCAATTTTTTTGTTAATTTAAGAAGGATTGGATTAGTTGTAAATTCATTTTGTTAAATTTTACACAATTCGCTCAGAAATTGTGATTAAAGAGAAGCACAAGTGATGCTTATATGCTAAATATATTTGTTTTCCGACAAACGACATTTAAATCATTGTCATGTATCCATTGTAATTTATTCGTTTGGACTGAGCGTAGCGTATTGTCTGTTTGTTTTTACAAAAAAACCTTAAATTACCTGCATGCACAAGTTTTTGCAAATTAATTTGCATGGAAAAATGTCAAGTGGACACCTTCGTGCGAACTACTGCTAAACACACAAACTTTAATAGTGTGACATTTCATTTGGGTTTAATCACAATGGTAAAGCAGCTGTCCACCTAGTCGCAGCATGGCAGCACCTATAAATTCCCAGGCTGTTTGAAAGTATTGCACAGTGTTCCCAACAGATCGAACAATACGAGTAAATGGCAGCAAGGAGCGAATCACCGATTCTGCACACACCTTTTCGGGAGGACGTGCCACGCGCATTTCGGTATTCGTACAACAACGCGAGCCAAGAGTCTCATTTGTGCGGACCCTACGCGCAGACAATTTTGAATTTCGCGAAATATTACAAGCTGCGCTTGGAGCTAGACCTCATCAGCAGCGCCAACATGTCCGAAATCTATGAGCGCCTAGAAGCTGGCTTATATAATATCTCGCTGAACGGAGCCAAACTTACGACTCATAAGAAGGACTATCAGTTCACTTATCCTCTGTACTGGGTGCAAAACTGCCTAATGGTGCCGCTGGAGGACGAGTTGCCCAAATATCTATATGTAGTTTGGCCGTTCGACCGCTATATCTGGCTGACTCTCGTCTTCGGGGCAATATACATTGCCGTGCTGATGCGCTACATCGAATATCCGAGGCACGGCGCTGCGCGTTCCATCACTCGCAATTTGCTGCACAGCGTGGCCATTTTGCTCTATTGCTCCAATATGAATCTGCGCGTGCGTAGCAACAATGCGCCTGTGCGCGTTTTAATATTCTACCTTCTGGTTATCGGGCTCGCGTTCATCATTTCGGTGTACTACGCGCCCTTTTTGACGGCATATGACCTAAAACCGGTGTTTGTGCGGCCAAAAAACAGCATCGAGGACTTGCTGCAAGCCAATATAAAGGTGCTTAATGCTACGGATGGCGTGGAAGAGCTGCATCGGCCGAACCTACCTGAAGTAGCAGGGCTGGCACCCTTGCTTGAGAATCTTCCCTGACAGCAATTTCGAGCGATGCTCGAGAGAAAGAATCGTTCCTACGCCTATGTTTTAACGGCAGATCAGTTCAACTTTGTGAACCGGCAACAGCGCAATCTCAAAAAACCGTATTTCCACTTCTCCGACATTTGCTTCGGTACGGTTGTCAAAGCGTTTCCAGTGCAGATGAATGCCACTTTCCTCGGCGCGTTAAACATCTTCATTTTGAATGTGCAAGAGTCCGGGCTCTGGGCCCAGTGGGAAGAGCGGGCTTTTCACACAGCCGTTAGAGCGGGATACGCCAAAATTCTTCTGGATACGTATCCGGTCGAACCCTTAAACTTAAAATTCTTCACGTTAGCGTGGATCGTCTTGGCAGCCGGGACCTCAGCCGGTTGCTGTTCATTATTGCTGGAATATTATTTGGAAAAACGTAAAAACTCTGGAATCTATCATCAGTGGGCTTAGTTGTGTTATAGCTGAACATATAAAAAGTGTGCATGTACTCGTAAGATAAAGACAATCTTCACCGATTTAACGAATCGTAATATAACCAGCCAAGAGAAATAAACTAAGTTGATCCGAATTTATTAAATTGGTGGGGGAAACTTACCAACAAAACAACAGATTTTTAATTGCAACGTGAACATTGAACTTACAACTGCAACCATCAAATAACAAAACATAAAAATAAACAAAAGTTAGTTCTTTTGCATTTCGGAGCTTGCCCAACAATAGTTGATCTGTTTGGAAAGTTGTATTATTGTTGCAAAGCACCATAAATGTGCAAAGAATTTCAGTGCAGCAATCGTCCTTTTCCCAGAAGGCGCAATCTTTGCTTTATTGAATCGTGGGCAGAAAACGAAGCTCAAAAAAATACTTGGCTTTAACAATTTGCCCAAAATATGTTTTACGCCTAAACAGCGTCACTTGCGTTATAGACGATGAGACTTTTTTATCGCAGACCAGCGTTTCTCAAGTGAGTAAGTTTTTATTGCAATTTCGGTGGACATGTAGTTCATATAGAATTTATTAAGTTCGGTGGTACGAGCTTGATCCACATTGCACATGAATGGTACGCGGAAAAAAGTTTGAGAGCCGCTGCCCTAGATGATATTGGCAGGGGCGTAGCCGACATTTTTAATTATGTACATCGTGTGCTACATTGCCACACTAGCAAAAATATCTTTTTGCCTATAAACTGTTTAAAATGCGTAACATTTGTCAATTATCATGAAAGATAAAGTTTCATACTTCTCACCAGTAACTACAGCAATAAATTAAAACCTATTAGAACTATTTCAGAAACACCATGAGCAAAGAGACTTTACTGTAAGGAATGGACATTACTCTAGAAAAAATTTTGGACGAAATGTCCAAAGCCAAACACAGGCTACTTAATTGTGTTTCATAAGATTTAAGTAACACTTTTTAAAACAACGTATATGATTTTACGAGTATTTAATTTGTGAAACAAAGAATGGATCTGCATCTTCTTATTTACTTTATTTAAAAAATAAATGAATTCTTTTGTAAAATACTTTTCTCTCATTTTTAGCTTTAATATCAACCCTTTCCGTTTCCTTGAGATACAAATTTTTCCTGAAAGATATCAACTCTTTTTAAATATTTAAGCAAAAAAAATTTACACAATATTATAAACATTGTTTACGTTGAGAATTGCTGCTCAGTTAATTTTGTACGATATACCGGTCGTACAAAATTGGTCCGCAAGAGAGTAAAAATTCGTGAAATTGTGTGTTTTTTTAAGTTTTCTGAACATTTTTTTGATTTTATTGAAAGGAAACATCAATTACAATAAAAAAATTAAAACGTGATTTCATTTTAATCGAAACTTATATAAATTATATAAATAAAATATAATGACAAAACAATAAGAATATAATTTGTGATTTGAATGTGGTTTTAATACATATTTATGTATGTTCACATTTTCTTCATTTTTATGTTAAATTAGTTGTTCCCTTCGGCTTTGCTAACATCGATTTCGTAGTTAATTTTTTAAAGTATCCGAAAAATCAATAACAATAGAATCCAGAATGTTATGTTATATCAATGATAACAGTTTCAGTTATTTAATTTTTCAGTTCATTTTCCAATAAAAGGGAACCATTAAGGTCTAAATCCATACCAAGTTTAAGCTTTTTGCTCCCAAAAACAGCTTTTCGCTGTCAAAAAAAAAATTGAAATTTCTTAGAATGTGATTGTGAATGTACGATATATCGGAGGAATTGCCGGAAAGGGTTAAATCCGCTGCAAACATTTTCTTCACATCCCCCTTGAATGTTTTCAAGTTCTGGCTATGCCCCTTGTATATTTCGCTGATCGCCGGTCGCTCCAAAATAGATGAAATTAAAACACTTCACTTCTTTGCTCACGAAACTAGACTAATGCTCCGGTCGCCCGGAGCCTTTATTTATAATATTCCTTATTTTCTAGTACCTACTTATTTACAATATTTCTTATCCTAAAAATGACCTGCGCATGCACATACTTAGGTAGCATGACCCAACGTGCATGGCAGCCTAACTACACAGCACGATAAGAGAATGCTGGCCGCACGTTCTTATCGCGCCTGTTACTTGAATTCTTGCAGCGGACACCACTTGATAAGTGCAACCAGATGTTGGTTATCTTGTGGTGCCGTTGCAAGATTCAACACCCCTGGTATTAGGAAACAAGGCAACTTTTCCTAAACAAGTTTTGATATGGCTCGCAACCAGTCCACGTGTTTCTTTAAGCTCCGAGCTTAAGTAAAGTTGAAATGTCCCGGGACCTCGTATATTTTTGTGGTTCCTTTTTTTTAGTACCGGTTATTTCGTGCGGTTTTTTTTTTTAAATTGAGGCTTTATTGTGAAAAAATGGTTACAAATTTAATATTCAAAGTATTGTCCATCACTAGCTATAACTTTTTCCCATTTTTCTGGCAATTCACGAATACCCTTTCTGAAAAATTCGGCCGGCTTTTCCGCTATCCACGAATCGATCCAATTTTTTACTTCTTCATAATTGGAGAAGTGCTGGTCAGCCAGGCCATGTTGCATTGATCGGAAGAGATAGTAATCGGATGGCGCAAGGTCTGGACTATACGGCGGGTGGGGTAGGACATCCCATTTGAGCGTTTCAAGGTAGGTTTTGACGACCTGTGCAACATGTGGCCGAGCATTGTCATGTTGCAAAATTACCTTGCCGTGCCTTTGTTCATATTCCGGCCGTTCTTCGCGCAGTGCTCGGCTCAAACGCATCAATTGTCGTCGGTAGACTTCCCCTGTTATCGTTTCATTCGGTTGCAACAGCTCATAATAGATCACACCCAGCTGGTCCCACCAAATACACAGCATAACCTTCAGGCTATGAATATTCTGAACGGCCGTCGATGATGATGCATGGCCGGGGTATCCATACGTTGCTCGACGTTTTGGATTATCGTAATGGACCCACTTTTCATCGCCAGTGACAATTCGATGCAAAAAACTTTTTCTTTTGTGCCGTTGAAGCAGTTGTTCACACGTGAAAAATCGGCGTTCGACGTCTCTTGGCTTCTTCATTGGGTAGGCACCCAATGGCCTACCTTCCGGATCATTCCCATTGCTTTTAGACGATCGGAAATGGTTTGTTGAGCGACGCCAAGTGATTTTGCAAGTTCTTGGATGGATCTTGGTCGAGCAATGTCTCCATTTCGTGATCTTCAAACTTTTTTGGCTGTCCAGGCCGTTCATCGTCCTCCAAGTCAAAATTGCCACTTTTGAACCGTGCAAACCACTTCTGAAACGAACGCTCAGCTAGAGCATGCACACCATACACTTCCACCAAAATACGATGACTTTCGGCAGCCTTTTTCTTCATATTGAAGTAATGAAGAAGTACTCCCCGCAAAAACACTTTATTCGGCACAAAATTCGACATTTTCAGAGTAAAAAAAAGTATTGTTGTTTACGCTTCAGCTAAAAGACACAAACTGATTCTGAAACTATATGACAATAGCTTTCCAACACATATTTCACTGTTCACAAAATCAAGTTCCGCCATCTGTTAGAAAACCGCACGAAATAACCGGTACCCCTATTATTTTTCCAATTTTTTTACGTTAAATTCCCACATTTTAGATTTGAATTGATTTTAATTGTTTTAAATTGACAAACGCAAATTAACTGCAGAAACCTAAATACCACCCACAACTAAACAATTAAAAATCAATTCATACTCAAAATGTGGTAAGGCAACGTAAAAAACATTTCATTCATAAAAGTTATGAAGGAACGTAAACAAAAAATTTCGTTCTTAAAAGTTGAAGGAACGTAAACAAAAAATTTCGTTCTTAAAAGTTATGAAGCAACGTAAAAATTTTTTTTCAAATTACTAGTTTTTGGTAACGTAAATAACTAGTTATTGGTATTGTAATAGTTACATTGCAATTATTTTCTTAAAAACTTATAATAGTTAAGTCCCTGATTTATTTTCATTATGAGGATTTTCGAGATTGCACTTAAATTATTTTTTGTAGTAAATTTTTTTTAATATCCAAAATCATCTTCTCAATTTTCATTTTTTATAACCAACACGAAATTTATTGCAAGCTAAAAGTAGTAGATATAATTTAAGCAGTTTTACATTCATAGATACATATAAATAACTGATACGACAACCGGTAACGAGACTAAAGCCTAACTACGCATAGCCGTCTATGTCCCGTTTCGGACGGCGAATTGGGAACTTTACAATATAAACAGGGTACTGGCTCTATCCAATTAAATGTCAACACTTTAGTTCAGTGTCCTAAGAGAAAATTGGCGCACGGTTAAAAAACCAAAATTAAATTTGATGATATTTGAATACCATGAATACCATGAAAGTTTTATTGTCTTTTTTAATATAGCCATATTTTGCGGTTTTGTTATCATTACATTTCTTTAAATAAAAGTAGAAAAGTATGTATATTAACAAACTTATTGTTTGATTGAATATCGGAATTAAAATTTTCAGTCGCGAAAATTCTTGGATTGTAAAATAGCCAAATATGTATGAACTGTACAACGTTCTCTTAATGAAGGTCAAAAAACGAATCGCGCATAAGTCGATTTAAGAAAGCTTTGAGTTAAGGGTACTAGAATATTCCTTAAAAGCGTGCTGCTCAGAATAATACTTATATATGTAAGTATGAACTTAAACGATTATTGCTATTGGCCACATTATTGCTGGACAGCTATAATAGAGAATAAACAACTATTCACATGCCATCGCTTGTATTCCCAACAGATACTTTGAATCCCTGTCGTGTTTGCTGCGACAGTGGATTTCTTTTGCAAAAACTACAATTGCTCACATATTGAAATAAACAGTTCTAGTTGAACGTGTCCCAAAATGGAGTTCCTTAAGATATCACCATTTGTATTTTCCACTCCTTTAAGTTAGTAAAGCCCCGGTATAGTCAGTATATAAAAAATGTACTCTATGCGTTGTTCAAATTTACTAAACCACAAGAATTAACTTGGTTCCTCAGTGAAGGGCTGACAATTGCCAACAGTGAGCCTACTCGGGGATTCATGATGGCTACTCTTGACCACATCGGCACAACACAAATGGTGCTCACCGACTCACCAGAAATGAAAACAAGAAGAACTCTTTAACCCATTGCTGCCGGGTACCAGTTCCCCCCATACGATTTTGATAAAATTTCATACACGACCTGGAATTGACCCAAAATGATCAGAAACAAAATTTCAGCTTTCTATCTCTGCATGTTGCTGAGATATTCATTGGGTATTTTGTACCCATTAGGCAGCAATGGTAGCTTTTTTCCATTCTTTTTGAAGTGATCAGCTAAATACGTGAACAAAAGAAGTATTGTTTACAGGTGAGTTAGGAGGCAGATTTTTGTGAGGTTCTAGGGCCACTACGTTTCGCCAGATTTTCCACGTCCGGAAAATTCACAATTTTTGGAGTCTGGTAACTCTAGCTAGATGGCGGAATTTTAGGGTGACCTCCACTAGACTAAGGTAGTTCCATCTTTACCTCAAACATCCCTATCAATGATTTTGAGATATCTCTACCACGAACTTTTCTGTGATTTTTTAAAAAAGTCAGTTTTCATGGGTAAAATTTTACCCATTAGGCAGCAATGGGTTAAGTAGGCATTGTACCGGTCCCGAATCATCGGATCATTTTGAAGATGCAGGTCCTCTCCATGCTGGGGCATCATTTCTGATTCAATTTGATGATCATGGTCAAGAGCATGGACGATTTTCGACGATTAAACAATCTGCAGCAGACTTAAATAAGCGTAATTTCCAAAATTCTCTTCTATACGAGAACTAAAAACGAACTATATGATTACAACATTCTTTTCCCAACTTCATGCGGGAAAAAAAAACCCTATTTTGGCACACGCTTTCGCACTGTTCAAAATTGATGACCAAATCGAAAAGAGTTACCCCATGATGGTGGTGCGGTGGTGCCCATGTGGAACAATGTGTCAACAAGTTTATGAAAAAATCAGAAAATTTATGCATTTTTCATAAAAATTCAAAATAAAGGTTTATGAACGCCGTTCATAAGTTTTTTATGACTTATTTTTACCCGTATACACTTATTTTGTGACGGAAGAAAAATTTCATTTTCTGGAACTACAGCAGAGGTGTTTGAAACAGGGAATCTTCAAATTGACTGACATTTGCTTTGGTTCGTACCATTTGGGATATGCCATGGAGCCAGATTCACCGATTTGGCGAAATTTGGAGTACTACTTGTATCGCATGCACTTATCGGGCATGATTCAGCATTATGAGAGCATATCCTTCGACTGCGCGTTTCACGCTGGACTCGTATTCTTGATGCTATATTCATTGAGGAGATTGTGATGTTCAAAATTTTCAATAGACGAACAACAAACCTTCGTAAAAACAATTATGTACATATACTTAAAACTAGTTCGGTGCAGATTTTCGGGCTTTAAGAACACACGGAGTTTTTTTTTAGTAGAAAACAATTTTTGTTTTACTTGAAAATCAATAGTAACGCTGAGCATAACGAGGCGTTGTAGACCCGACAAAATTGGCTTTTGCATTGGGCGAACGTTACTCATTTTATCAATTACGCTAAATTTGATGAAAATCCGTATATTTGTTTTTCAGCAGTGAAGCTGTAAAGCACAATTCTTATAGACGCAGTGCCAGATGGCTACGTCAAGCTGTTTGTAATACATACATATATTATGAAGTGGCGATCCATCGACTGGTATTTGAAACATCAGATATTAAAAAGCACACATTTCAATGACACATTGCCGTCTAAAAAGTATTCCCCACATTGCGCTTACTGCGTGGAAAATATAAGAGTGTCACTGCACTTGACATATCTCAATTCCGATTTGATAGTTATGAATAAATACATGTATGTATATGTGTGTATGTGCATTTGGGTTTCTCAATTTGTTTCCCACGTTCGTCGCCATAAGGTTTAATAAATATTTAATATATTTGTACGTAATTTGAGCCATATTTGTTGGAAAGTTGCATTTCATATATTTTATTAAAGTGAAGGTGTGGCTGCTGAATGTTTTTACCTAAATACATATTTTTAAGGCTTGTCAATTGAATAAATTTCATTGAATTGTGAGAATGCCGAATATGAAAATGTATACATATGTACATACATACAAGGTGCGTTCCAAAGTAAACAGGACTTTTATAAAATAAAGAAAACGGATGATTATTTTTGTATAATTCTTTTTATTTATTCAAAATACTCCCCTTCTGCTTCGATACAACGTTTTGCACGGTCCAAAAGCATTTGGAATGAGTGTTTTAGGCCATCGGCCGGCATCGCCTTCAGAATGATGGTACAAGCCTTTTGGATGTCTTCAACGTCCTTATAACGTTTTCCTTTCATCGGCAAATGCAACTGACCGAATAAGTAGAAGTCACAGGGAGCCATATCAGGCGAATACGGTGAATGATTGATGGTTAAAATGCGATTTTTGGTCAAATAATCGGTCGTAACTACGGCTCTGTGAGCCGGTGCAGAGTGCCGGTGCCAGTGCGGAGCTCGTACCAAAGTTAAAAACATACTGTCACATTGAGTGGGATATTTCGGCTTCTACTAGACCAAATGTCATGAAATTTTGACAGGATGTGAATGAAAGATGTACCTTTCCAACGCATGTCCTTACAATAGATGGCGCCACCAGAAACGTCCCTATTGTAAAAGTTCTGTTTACTTTGGAACGCACCTTGTATGTATGTCTCTATATATTTCTATTTTTTAATGAAATCCCATAATTTTTCACATGTGGGGTTACAATATTTAAGCAATTAATATTAAAAAAGAATGTATTTAAAAAATGTTTATTGTGACAGACAAATGCATACCTAACCTATTTTTTTATAAAAATGAAAACAATTTTGATTTTCTATGGACTATCACTTTTGAGATTCCACAGCATTCCTCGAAATACTTATACACTGATTAAGTGGGGCATTCAGCTAATTGATAGTACCAAACTTATCTGCGGAGTCCTGCGTCAGCGTAAATGCGAGCAATTTTCGCAACTCGAGCACTTTTTGTACTCAGCACTGGTGAGCAACGATATATTTGTAATTGCTAAGCAAAACTATAACGTATAAAAAACAACAAGGCTGGTATTGAAAGGAATAAATATGTATTTAAATACAGTATTTTTCGTTTATAACGAACCCGTTTAAAACTAACCAATTTAAAAAGTACGCGCTTTATGTTTTCGCTTATTACGAAACCGTACAAACGAACTTTCGGTTAAAACGAACCATTTTGCCAGTCCCTCGAAGTTTGCTTTAAGCGAAAAGTGTTGTACCTATATAGAATCGAGGCGTGTACATATATATTGAATTGATTTAGCTATGTCCGTCCGTTAATATGTCTTCCAGCCATCCTGTCTAATGCAAGGAATTCATAATAGCTTTCGAAAAAGTTGAGACACGAAACTGAAATTTCGTACAAAAACTTTGGAAATCATGGGAACAACATATTGACTAAAATGGTCGTGGGTTGCCCATTTTTTAACAGGGTTACCATACAAAGATATTTTTCAAAATATGAAACTTTAAATATTTACCGTGGATATTTTTGTCTGGAAATAGGAGTGTCATGCCTCTTTAACCCCTTATGATACATATTAAGTCATTATTTTAACTTTTAGTGAGCAAAGTTATACTTGTTAGTTAACGTTATCAGTACTATATATAAGTAAATAAGCAGTTTAGTAATTTTTATTTTTTTTATGAAAGAGTTTTCCTACTTTTATAAGAGTGGGCGAAATGTCACATAATTCAAATTTCTTCGTCTAAGGAGGATTATAATGCATGACAACAAAATTTTAAGCTATTTTAATATTGTGAAAAATAAAGTATGTATGTGGGCGTAGCCGTGGGCGAATTTTTCTCATTTTTGGAGCAAATTATCTTCTACTTATGGGAAACCATTATGCGAAACTTCAATCTTTTATCTTTATTATTTTTGAAATTGTAACATTTTTCGTTATATACATACAGTATGTCAAGAATGAGTTTACACACACAAAATAAATTCAATTTTTCAACTTTATGATCAAAAAATACTACTTTTTATTTATGTAAATAAATTTTTTTTGACCAATTATAGTTATTTACATTGTTTTAAAAAGGTAACATAAAATAAACTGCAAGTTCAACGCAACAGAAAGGAAAAGTACAACAAAACAAATTATCACCCCAATTTTTTAGTGTCAAGTAACTCTTTTCACAACGATTCCTGGAATTGATTTTCGCACCAATTCAACGATGAACTGAACATTTACCGTAATCTTTGCTCTGTGTTTTTAAATTCTATGAATTAGCTGTCATTTGTCATTGAGTTATTGAGTCATTTGCTGATTGAGTTTTGCTTTGTACGCATCATAAAATTGTGTTTTGTGTCAAAATTGTGTTTTTAAAATGCCAGGCAAAAGGATGTCGTTTGAAGTGGTGCAGTTGGTGTACTACAATCACCATTTGGGAAAAAGTGTGCAAGAGCTCTCGGAAATGTTCGCTGTTACACGGAAGACAATATACAATGTCCCAAATCGAGCTGAAAACGAGGGTAGATTGGAGCCGAAAAGTGGAGGTGGTCCCAAGCCAAAAATAACTAAACGTGCAGAACGCGTAATGATGAGGAAAATCAATCAAAACCCTCGGATTTCGACCAGAGCTCTTGCGAGTGAGCTGAAGGAAGAGTGTGATATTGTTGTTTCCCATGAAACAGTACGACAGGCCATACTGCGAAACAAATACTCATCAAGAGCTGCACGTAAGAAACCGCTGCTTTCTGTGCAAAATATCGAAAAGCGTTTCTCCTTCGCTACGATGCTCATTTCTCAACCATCTGACTATTGGGACGACGTCATATTCTGATATGAGACGAAAATGATGTTGTATTACAACGATGGACCAACTAGACCGTGGCGCAAGGCATTAACATCGTTACAAAACCGCAACATCGTCCCGACTGTTAAATTTGGAAAGTTGTCTATCATGATTTGGGGGTGCATCTCAAGCAGAGGAGTAGGAGACTTAGCTTTTATAGAGACAACAATGGACGCGCAACAATATTTCAACATTTTGAGGAGTCAATTGACAAATAGTGCGAAGAAATTTGGGTTCATCAGAAACAACAAACCACATTTTAAATTTTATCAGGACAACGATCCGAAACATAAGGCGCATATGCTGCGGATGTGGCTCCTGTATAACTGCGGAAAAGTGATGGATACACCGGCCCGGAGTCCCGACTTAAACCCCATCGAAAATTTATGGGCTCACTTAAAGAAACAGGTCGCTAAAAGACAACCGAAAAACCAAACAGCAATACTCGAAGAGTGGGAAAAGATACCGAGCAATTATGACCTGAAAAAGTTGGTTCATTCCATGAAAAAACGGCTACAATGCATGATAGATGCTAAAGGTGGTCATACTGAATATTAAATATGTAATAAAATGAAGTTCTTAATTAATATTAACTTTAAATTATTCATTAAAGACACTTCTAATTTTTTGTGAAAAGAGTTTCTTGACAGTGAAAAAATTTAGTAGTAATTTGTTTTGTTGCACTTTTCCGTTCTGTTGCGTTGAACTTGCAGTTTATTTTATGTTATCTTTTTAAAACAATGTAAATAACCATAATTGATCAAAAAAAATTTATTCACATAAATAAAAAGGAATATTTTTTAGCATAAAGTTGAAAAATTGAATTTATTTTCTGTGTGTAAACTCATTCTTGACATACTGTATGTACATTCAGAAACCATAAACCGTGTGCTGCAAAAAAGTGCTAAACTTCAACTTCGCTAGAACACGTGTTACTTTATTTTTTAATCTTCTGTTAGCTCCTCGTAGGGAAAGTTACAAAAAAATTATACCACATAATTCTCTAAAGAATTCTGAAAAAAATAGCCAAATTTCAGTACTCTACTGTAAAAACTATAGATTGTCGTGGTCTACACAGGCGATGCGAGCGTTTTTGCCTGTTTTCCCCCAACGTACGCCGCCACTAGCCACCTACCTTTTAGATTTCCTGAAGTTTCTTGAGGAACAGGCTCGCTGTCTTGTTTCTCTTTATTTCCTGCTTTTGCGATTGTAAGTATATGATATATGGCGCTTTGTGCTCGTTGTTGTACTCATAGAGCGTTTTTGACCCGTTTTTCCCCGTTAGAGCTGGCGTCAGTACCTACCTTTTTTTTGGTGCCGTAATTACTTTCCGTAAGTTTAAACGTTTAAAATACATATATATGGTTTCGGTTTCAGTTTCGGCCAAAAAATATGCGAACGGCCGAAACCGAAACTTTCTAGAATATTTTTTACATTTTATTGTGTAGCAGATATATAGTGATAGGAGGAGTAATTTAGATGCCACCAATGTAAATAAACTTATTTTTTAGCATATAATGTTAAACTATTTAATTTTGAATATTAGCGAGTAAGTTACGAAAGGGTGATTTTTTCATGTTTATATTTTAAAAAAATGAATAAATTGTTTTTGTTAATAAGTATTTATTTATTTATGTTATGTTTGTTTGTTTGTTCTTTATTTACTTAATGTAAAATTCGTTTGTTGAAAAAAAATGCTTGATAGGGTGATTTTTATTTCAACTAGAAAGTTTCGGTTTCGGCCGAATATTAAAAAAAAACCTAAATTCGGTTTCGGTTTCAGCCCAAAAAAGATGTTTCGGTCGGACACTACTTTAAAATATGCAAAAACTCGCATTTACCGGAAGAAATAACAACTTTGGCAGAGCTTGGCAGAAATGTGGAAAATTGTAATTTAATTATTCTGATGTAGTGATGAAAAATTTTATCTACATCGCACGAACCACGCCAGCTTTACATACATACGTAGTTTACATAAAATAGATTAAAATAAAAAATAATTTAAAAGCTATTCCATCCAAATCGGTTAGTGGCATTCGGGTGACTGTGGATAAAACATACAAAGACACATTAGGGGTATTCTCGATGTCTTGCACGGAGGAAGAATTCGTAAAAATGCAACCGTGCAAGACTGGAAAATGCTATACATACATATGTATGTATATAAATGAGCAACTTGTACAATGTTGGTCAACATCGAATAAACATTTTATGTAATGGTTCAACGATTTTACTGGTACTTGCTGCTTGGTTACACTTTACTTAACGACCTTTTTACCAAAACGTTTATTGGAAATTCTGAACAACACAATCTCTGCAATGAATATGAGGAAACTCAGTACAAGCATAAGCATTAGCATCAAGAACACGACTATTAAATGCTGCATTCCTGCCGAGGTAAAGTCTTTGGATGCAGCATAGCGCTTGACGAGTCCAGCGTGAAACGCGTAGTCGAAGGATATGCTCTCATAATGCTGAAACATGCCCGATGAGTGCATGCGAATCAAGTAGTATCCCAAATTTCGCCAAATCGGTGAATCTGGCTCCATGGCATAGCCCAAATGGTACGAACCAAAGCAAATGTCGGTGAATTTGAAGATTCCTTGTTTCAAGTACCTCTGCTGTAGTTCCAGAAAATGCCATTTTTCTTCTGTCACAAAATAAGCGTAGGTAGAATTCAATGCCAACTGGTGGTTGTTGAAAGTGGCTGCATCTACGGGATGCAACAGACGATAGAAGTCATGGGATAGCTTATGACCTCCGGCGAGAAGAAAGTCCAGCTCATAGTCGATTATCATAACGGATATATTAGCATTAATTATATCCTCCATAGTGTTGATTTGTGCTCGAAATAATGTAACTGCGGAGATGCTTCCCAGCAAGGAAGTGTAGCTTGCGGCTATGAAAAATCCATAAAAGAAAATGGTGCAAAATATTATTAACTCAACGGCGGACGGAGGCTTGATGTCACCGACGGTGGCTACATTGATGGTGAGGCAGAAGCTGTCCACGAAACAATCGCTAATGCGCTGCATGAGTTGGTGTGAGCCCCTCCGCAAAGTCCACAAGATCTCCATGCAAATCAATGCCGTAAATACGGCAACTATGGCATACCAGACGGCATTGTCAAAGGGTTGCAGCGGGTAGTACATAGTTGACACACTGTTCCAAATGGGCACCATCAGACACCATCGCACTACCATCATGGGGTAACTCTTTTCAATTTGATCATCAATTTTGAACAGTGCGTAGGCGTGTGCCAAAATAGGTATTTTCTTTTCCCGCACCAAGTCCAGTGCCGCATCCATTTCAATGACATCTCCGCCCAGTTTGTCGCAGCGCATTTGGTAACTCACCAACGATGCGTTTATGTAGTCAATGAACAGCTTCAGGAGATTGTAGGAAACTCCTTGCAAAGCTGGGCGACCCCTTAAATCCTTGTACTGAAATACACCCGGCAAATCCTGTCGAAGTGGCGAATAGAATTGGTATCCCTCTAAATCCATGCCACCAGCCATGTACCTTGCGAACCCCTTCCCTAAATAGCCAAACAAGTCCGTTCGGCTCTCCACTTTGTACTCCGGAAATATGGTGTAGCCATATAGTTCGTTTGTGGTTTTCGTGCCATTTGTATAGCGCACGTAGAGATATGTATTCTGAAAATTTCGCTCTCGAAGATCAGCCATAAAGTGGTTAATCGTCGAAAAGTCGTCTATACCATCGACCATGATTATAAAGCTCATGTGAACGTGTCGCCCAAGCATGGAGAGGTCATGTACCCTCATAATTGGATCCTTAGGGCCGGTAGTGAATACAATACAAAAAGGGTTCTTCTTGCTCTCAGTCCTGATGAATCGCAAATCTGTTCTATTGGTAAGCACCATTTGTGTCGTGCCGATGTGTGCAAGAGTAGCTATCATGAATTCTTCAATAGGCTCACTGTTGGCGGTTGTCAGTAATTCACTCAGGAACCAATTTATTTCTTGTGGTTTCACAATCGATTTCAGCGGGTAAAGAATATTTTTCATATACTGACTATCCCATAGTCTCACTGAGTGCACACACTTAAAGAACCAAATTGCGACCACTATTAGCTCGAGGAACTTCATGATGTGTCGCGTTAATGAACTTTTTCAACTCAGGACAAACTCTTCAAAACGGAGCTGTTATACTCGCAACGTACAGCTCTTCAAAGAAAAGTTGTTGGCTTAACAGTGTAAATGTCGCATTTATAAGGGTGAGAGAGTGTATTCTATTGGGAATACAAGCGGCAAAATGTTTTGATTGTCTAATTGATATAATATATAATATAACATTTAGGGACGTTTTCCCAGTGGACTTTTGAATCTTCTTGTTTACTTTGGAATTGGTCGAATCATGGTGATTGTGATGTTTTTGCCTCCACAGACCCCATGATGGATGTAACCTCAGAATGACGAGATTAGTTTGATATAATATTAATTTAATGCAAGGAGCAAATCACAGTACAAAAAATCGTTTGGCAAAATATTAATATAAGTAATTAGGAATATGTAAACAGCTTCTGCCGACCCGAGAAAGAAGGCGCTAGCAGGCTATGTACAGCAAGGGCAGCGTTTATACAAGCTGCACATGTGTGAAATCAACGCAGTTGTATGGCAGTCTTTCAACAGACACAAAGTCTCCAAGTCAAAAATTGTGTGCGCATCATTTGCAGAATATAATGATGGTCCAATGTACTCTGGGAGCTCCAACATAACATAAGTTGGAAAAGCCTTGTTGAATAGTCTTTGCTACCAACCGAAGTGAAAAGTGAGAAGAAAACAACCACATACATACATACCCAATAAAAGTGCCTGAAATTTCGATATCAACTGCCAACGTGGTACAACTAAACACCGTGGGATTTCTTTCTTTAAGATTTTGTGAAATCTTTTTTCTTATGCGAATAAACCACAAACCATTCCTGAGCTCAAGGCCGAGATCCAACTTATCATCGTTGAGATAGAGCCAACTCTTTGTCAAAATGTCATCGAAAATCGTTAAAGAGCAAGGGCCTTTAACGATTCAACCACAACGGGCAACCCGCAGCGCACTACGCACTATAGAGAAAGTTCGTTCCTGGCCCGTACAGCACGATTGTGGAATGGTCTCCCTGCAGATATTTTCCCCAGCACTTATGATCTTGATGGGTTCAAGGCAAGAGTTCATAAATTCTTCACCCAACATCCTTTCTCCCAACCTATATATCCTTCCTGAACCAGCGCAATGCCTCGCATTTATAGGGGTAGCCCCTGCGCGTTGGCTCGTATTTAACAAAAAAGAATCAAAGCCTCGGCATATTATATTCCATACTTATTTGAAATATGTCTACATAACAATGCAACAAAAATAAAATCGTTTCATGAAATTAAATCGTGCACTTTTATTAGGACACCCTATACATACATACATATTAAAATTATGTACGTAAATGCATAAGTGAACTCCAATTTAATGGCGTGTGGGCATTGCAGCTGTATAATTATCCAGTTAAATTCCATCTTGATTTAAGGAGATATTCTACCACATTTCAAAATCGATTTCAGAAAATCCAAAACATTTTCGGAAAAATCAATTAATTTTATGTTTATGTATTTTATAATTTCATATTTATTCTCTGAAAGATTTAGAAAAAATCGCTAACAAATATATAAATAAAATGTCGACAATTTATAACACAGAGCCATAGATATTAGAAGGAGAGATGCAAGGCGTGCCACATGTTTTAAACTTAAAAAATGCATAAAGACACAATAAAAATAGTTAACATATGTATATGTTATAATAGAAAAGCATGTTATTTTCCGATAAACAATTCATGAAAATAACCAACATGCTGCCCTAAACAACAAGGGATTAGATGTTGTTGTTTAAATGTGCGGCCTTTCCACAGATCCAACGGCCTTTGGCCTTTGACTTTTGTGGATTTTTGTTGATGATTTTGTAGTAAAAACACTCAACGCCGAATATGAGAACTGCGATCAGTAAATTTAGGAAGTGAACTGCAAACACAATTTTTAGATGCTGCATGCCAACTGTCTGGTAAGCGTAAATATCGGTCAACCGCTGCAGCAAACCCGCTTTAACGGCATACTCGAAGGCTTTTGACTCAAAGTAGAAGTACAAGCCGGACGAATGTACGCGATACAGGAAATACTCCAATTCACGCCACAATGGCGAGTCCGGCTCCATGGGAAATGTCAGGTGGTATGCTCCGAAGCAGATCTCCGAGAGGCGGAAAGCTCGTCGGCGTAAGTACTGCTGCTGCAGGTCAAGAATTCGCCACATGTCGTCGGTCACAAAGTACGCGAACGACCTGTTCAGCTTGAGCTGATGCCGGTGAAACTCCTCGGAGCTGGTGGGCCGAAGCAGGTTTAAAAACGCTTGCGGCATGCCAAAATTTCTCCTCATCAGGAACTCCAGCTCATAGTCGATGATCATCACGGGCAATTGGGCTGCTATCAAGTCCTGCATTGTGTTAATTTCCGTGTGGAAAAGTGTCACTGTAAGGATGCTGCCCAGCATGCTCGTATAGAAAGCGGAGAGAAAGAAGGCGTTCGCAAAACTGCAAGTACAACTGAATGCATTCAGCCACGAGCCGGGCTGCAAAGCGCGTGGCGGTGATACATTCACAAACTGGCAGAGTGTCACGAGGAAAGTGTGTGTGTGACAACGACAAGGTTGGTAGTGGGCTCGCAAATAGTTGACGCCGAGTGAGAGAGCAAATGCGTGCAAGGCGATTACCCACACGACTCCGTCAAACGGTGACAAGGGATAAAACAGGGGCGACACTTTATTGGTGATGGGCACCATGAGGCACCAATTGACGACCAGCAGCGGGTAGCTCGTATCGATTTGGTTGTCACTCTCGAAGAGTGCGTACGCATGTGTGGTCAAATCGATCTGCCCGTAGCGCACCATATCCAGGATATGCCGCATGTTGGCAAAACCTTCGCTGGGCTCTCCGTAGGTCTCTAGAGAGCCGTTTATAAAACTTACAAACATATTCAAAATATTGTAACTAATGCCACCAACACGCCAGCGTCGTTCGCGGAAGTATCTCACCACACCTGGCGCATTCTGCAGGACAGGCGATAAAAATCGATATCGATGTACGTTAAGTGGTTCTCGGAGTTTACGGTAGAAGCCGCTCAGCCCGTCCTCCACCCAATGCGTTCTGTTCACTATGGTGAAGCGGGGATAATAGACGAAACCGAATACTTCATTTAGTCCCGACGTGACGTTACGGAAATATACAACTGTATTCAAGAACTTGTTGCGAAACAGCCTCCTCAAAACACGCTCCACCACGATGAAATTCCCAACTGGATCGTACAGCACCACCATACAAATGTACGCATGACGGCCGCGCAGCACACTCTCCAAAATTTCAAAGACGTAGTCATCCGCATCATCGGTTAATATCACAGTGTACATGTTACGTTTATGATTGCCGCGACGAAGTTCGAAATCGGCGCGTGTAGAGAGTACCAGCTGAGGATGCAAGCTTTCCTGCTGAACACTCTGCAGCATAAAGTCCAGGCGATGGTCATAACAGCGTTGGCATACACAGTACAGAAGTTCTTGCGTCAAATGAGCCACTGGAACCACAATCCTTCCTGTTACATACGCAGCATCCCAACTATTCGCCCCGCATACTAATAGCACCAGTAACAACAACAAATTTTCCAATCGCGACCTCCAGAAAGACATAGCAGCCACAACCCAACTGAACGATTAGATTTTATGATCGTGATTTTATACTGAACTCCAGGCGAAAAATGTCGTTTTTATAGCCTGATACGAAGAAGCACGCAAGTGGCAGATTCTATCGAAATGTTAATTCCCAACCGACGCTAATGACTTCTAAAAGTTTTGCAATTCTGTGTTTACAAATGCGTAGTTGCAACATTTCCTGTCGTAAAGTTGCGTCATGACGAAGCACTCAGAATTATCCCTTTGGCACTAAAGAGCCAGCCCAAGTTATTCGTTTTTTAGTCTGCACGAACAGCGCGAAATAGAAAATGTAAAGTGCCGATTTCAATTTACACGAGCATGTTGAGGGGCATTTGCATATTTTATTATTGTTACAAATTGA
This sequence comes from Melieria crassipennis, assembly GCA_963668005.1. Classification (NCBI taxonomy): domain Eukaryota; kingdom Metazoa; phylum Arthropoda; class Insecta; order Diptera; family Ulidiidae; genus Melieria; species Melieria crassipennis. The sequence goes on along the minus strand of OY764963.1, from coordinate 28,071,712 downwards.
AATAATGTAGATACAACAAAATAGAATCACTCGAAAATAAGTGTAACCGCAGAACTTCAAAATGAACGACCGAAAGCACGAAACAATTTTTCGGTAGTGTTAGATGGCGAAGTTTTGAATTATAGCAAATCAAATCCGCTATCGATCGCAACTTTTGGACTTAAAATTGTTTGCAGCATGTGCTACAACTGATTTACAACAACACGTTATTAAGTTAACTTGCATATATATATATATTCTTTAAATATTATTTACAATAAATTTCACATAGAATAAGAATAAGTTATTGTAAAAACTAAAGTATGTTTTAAAGAGCTTTCCGCTGGCATTAGATCTATTGCCCCTGGTGTTCAGCTTTCTAGACATGCATTAGGACTGCTATCAAATTTATAAACCACGGAATGTAAAATGTGAGAAAATAAAACAATTATTTATGAAGTTTATAACGTTAAAAACACAATTCCAAATTTCATCGAAAATTCGATGTTGAGACATTTTCAAAAGCCATAACTGTATTCTATCAAGTCACGTCAAACGTTTCTAATAATAATAAAAACAATGCGGGGAAGAACTCGAACTCAATGCATACATAAAACACAAATGTCGAGTTTCTTATAGCAAAATTGACATAACCAATTCATTCTAGTCTACAAAATAATATGCTGTTGCTTAACTGATTGCAAAAGATTGCGGTAGAGTTCGTGTTTTTACGGCTGTCCATATAGCATCTCTGAACCCGGCGGTATTGAATTCGGGTCTACGTTCGTACTGAAATAACTTGCGGGCGATGCGTATAGATTGGATTGATCTTGATGTGGCAGTTGCTGCCGATTCTCCACTGTTGTGGCTTGCAATGACACTGGCGGATGCTGCAAAGTTACGTTGTATGGATTTGACATGTATTCCTGGTAGATGTCGGTGCCAGATTGCAATGATTGGAATTGCAGAGAAAGTGGAGCAAAACTACGAACAATGGCAGGATTTTGATTTATTTGCAACCCGAGATATTGGTTACTAGCTAAGAGACGATTCGTTGGCACATTGACGTTAACATCCATATTCTCTGCTGGGTCCAGTGGCATTAATGAGCCTGTAACCTCACACATGGATTGCTTGTACTGCTGATAACCCTGTTGTTGTTGTTGTACATCCTCCTGTTCGGCTCCAACTGTTTCTGGTTGTTGTAAAAGTTTTGGTTCTGGCTGTTCATTTTGCTGCTGGACCCCCGAATAGAAAGGCATTATAGGCGGTGTTTCCGGTAATTCAATGGAAAATGAATAGTTGTTGTATGTATTGTTCATAACGGTATTATTAATCAGCGTGGACATTGCAAACGACGGCGTTTCTGTCTGCTCTTCTAGAGGTTGTACAATTTCTTGTGCTCCCAAACTGGTACCACCAGATGTGTCATGTTGGTGAGACAGTTTCGATGCGTCGTTTATTAGATCAGGCAAACTTTCTCCAGTTTCACTAGCCAACTGCGAGGTTGCCGACAGCACACTAACAGGTGGTTCCGACGCTAATCCTGGTGCTGGATACAATGTGTTTACGACTTTGTTTTGATTGTAAATGGCTGCAGATGAATTTTGTAGCAACTCCTGGTGCTGCCTAGGTGGCACTGGCTGCTGAATTTGATGTTGAGCCGGATGAGCCACCAGCAAGGGTATGTTTTGTGATACTGGTGCCTGTTTTCCAATACCGAAGAACTTCGATAAAAATGTAAGACTATGACAAAGCAAATCATGCTTACCTCTTGAAAAAGTAATGAATTTGCTACTACGGTGTTACTAGGTGACTGCAACATGGTATTGCTTCTAGGGGAGTCGGTTGCCGGTAAGATCGTGGCCAACAGCTCGTTTCTCGTTTGAGAATCTAGTTCTGACTCTTTTCCAACAATTGTTGATGCTTGAGGGTTTAATACATGCACACCCACCTGGTTGACGTTGGTTGGGGGCGCCGATGTCGCTGGCATCATAACTTGAGCACGACTACCTGAAAATACACACCGAGTTCAAAGTAATGTAGATTGTCTTAGATACCATTTTTACAATTATAATGTTTTTACGTTAAGAACACTGGAAAAAACCTAAAATTCTGAAATTAATCCTCAAATACATTATTCATTTTCTTTCCATAAGCATAGTTTTCTTTTTAACGCAAATAACTAACAAAAAACCACTTTTGGAAAAATTTCTACTTACTACTAGCAAAAAGACTTTGAATTAAAATTGAAGATATTTTACCCCACCTTGAGGCGGATCTATGCATTTGAGGGTCAAGTTAAATAGCTAAATGGACACCAGATTCGACAAAAAATGCACCAGAACTGTTCTTTGCTAAGTAGGATATAGTTCGCTATAAATCATTAAATGGAGAAACTCTTTTATGGACAGACGAAAGTTAGATTGTCCCAAACGATTGTCACCAATCCTAAGTCCAGTTGGAAACTGAAACTGAAATCCCGGCTTGCTTAAAAAAACTGAACAAATGTTTGGACTGAAACTTGCATGAAGTTAAATTTTACCATCCCTAAGAGGATGCGACAGGCTATGAAAAAGAGTGAATTCTGGCAACTGACTTCAACATTTGAAGCAAAACATTAAGAAAAAATCTCGGCCCTTAGGAAACTGTGCAAAGTTCTTATATATTTGTCCAGGACTTTTTAGGTACAACTTCGTTCTTTTTGAAGGCAAATCTATATTTATGGTTTTTAAAATTTTCTCATTCATTTTTTATGGCGCTCGGGTTTTTTTTTTGTCCAGTAACAAAAATGATAAGCCAAGTGTATCTATATTTATCTGTCCATAAATGTAAATACGTATGTATGTACATATATTGAACTGGCACTAAACAATTGAAGTTGAGCGAGAAAGTTTGTACGTAGAAGTCAATTCCACACGGCGAAAGAGAGGCTATATCATAAGCAGTTCTTTTTACTTAAAGGTTTGCAATTTTCTGCTGAGCATGCAGCTGCCAAAAGAATTTTTTCTTTTTTTATATTGTTGTTTAGATTGTGACTGGCTGCCACGAGATGGCAACTTGACATTACAGAATTTATTTAATTTCATTCTGCTTTGAAAAAGTCAAGGCAAGTACGTTGTTTGTTTGTATATCTTTTTAACTTGTTCGCTATAAGTTTCTTTAATGCATTGCCGCGGATGTCTATACAAACGTGTATCTCTTTCTTTAGAACCTGCTGCCAAGCCAAAGTAGTGGTAGCTAGCTAAAACGACATACGATATTTATTATTTCATCAGTAAACGTTTCTGGAGCAGGCGCTCTTTGATCTTCAATATTTTGTTCAGGCTTTTGGAACCCGGGTTTGCGCTGCATTTCAATTGGTCTTGTGATCTTGCTGGCTTTTCAACAATTTGGTCAGTGGGTATGTGAGCCCTCAAGCCTTGTTCAGCACAGAATGAGCTCGCGATATTTTTGATAGCAATTTGAGAGACAACTTGCAAATTTTCGAGCACTACACCTATTGACAGAGGAAGGGTGGGCAAAGATGCATATGTAAAGTTGGCTAATCTCTTGTGTAAATTTAAAATTATATACCTTCATCGCGAAAAAGTTCATCCTTCAAATTCGGTAGAAAATCTCCAATGCGTCGCCAGGTGAGTTCCCACAGGGGCAACTGTAATGTGCCATCATCATTGTGAAACACCCGCACCGAGTGCATAACTAGCAGCATATTCTTAAGAATTTCTTGCATCTGCTCAGAGAGCATATCCGAGCCGACCTTCATGAATTTATCGATGTAGTCCAGAATATCGATCCACAACGCGTTGAAAGAGGAGCCCAGTTCTATCAGCGGGGTCAGATGATGCAAGAACACCTTCGACATAATGGTCGCGGTACGAATACGCGACTCCTCCAGCAGCATATTGTCCAGATACGCGACCGATGCACTTTCAGGTAGCAACTCATTAAGCAAAGGGAAAAGCACCTGTTGGAAGCAGGCCGCCCACTCAGCACCTGACAATGTCTGCAAGTCATGCACCAGGAGAGCGCGTTGTTGAAGGCACGAAATGGCGTACGTGCGCACTTCACGTCGACGATCCATAGCCAGCCGAGCGATTCCCTGAAGCAGAGGGCACCACCCTTGGGCCCACAAAGCCGAACACTGAGGTACCGCACATCCCTCCTCCGCCCACCAGCGGAAGATCTGCGCTGTACGCGTGTACAAAGTGTACATTAGGTCGACCAACTGAATGGAGAGCGTTTCATAACGTTGCCACAAATCTTCATCTGCTGCGCTGGTGCGACCGTCGGCTGTATGATATTCACCACCACCCACCTTGCGTTGCGTTTCACGGTCAATGCGCTTACTCGCGGACTTCCTCTTCTGCGTTGTCATCCCGGCACTATTCGACTTCGCCGCTAATTCAACTTCAAATTTCTTACGCTGACTAATGCCGCCATCGCGACAACATTCCACAAACGTTCGTATGCAACGTACGCACGATTCGAAATTATAGGGCGTGATATGAGCGACATTGCGTACAATAAATGCCAACGAATCCCAACATTTGAACAGAGAAATTGGCGAATGTTCACCCAACTTGCAGCTATAAACCAGCGCAGATACGGCGGGCACTAAGGATGTAACGGGTGGTGACTGAGGCCTGAAGATAAATGCAAACAAAAATTCACATTTTACATAAATAAATAGAACAATATTTAAAATTTTTTTTTTAAATTCTTCTATATGAGTAGTCTTCTCACCTGGAAAGTGTTGACAAATCGGTGTCTTTATTTACCAGAATCCAATTTTCCGCCGTGGGACTCGAAGGAAAGGGGCTACTTGTGTTTGAGTTCTGTACTGTGCTTTGCTGTTGCTGCTGCAATTGCTGCTGTTTTGTGATTTCTGAATCGGAAATATAACCACGGTCCGGCAAACCAGAGTCCTCCTCACTGCTAAGTGCCCCATCTGACTTTGTGCCAAATTCTATCGTTGATGGTAGAAAGCTGTTGTCGAACTCAGGCGGCAAAGCGCCAGCTCCCACACACTCTAAAATCGTAAATATGATTTGCCAATCCTGCTCCGAGTGAATGTTCTGTGCCGAAGTCTTCAGTAGTTCATAAACACCAATGGAGATTTGGCGCGATATTCGCAGTATGATAGCGGGTTTCAGAGCCAGCAGCATTTTCAACGACTTTAACACAACAGGACACAGTTCCTCGTTACGCATAAGGTAAATGGCAAGCTTTAATATTGCCACAGTACTACGATTTAGTAAGTAATCGTAGCCATACGAAGTAGCACCCATTAACAGCAAATAGATACGGTCGCGCACATCCGGCCACAACTGTATCATGCGATCGCGATTTTGAACCACAACCTTTACAAGCAGCTCCATCCAAAAGACCACAATATCCTCAGCGTAGGGTACACCCTCGAACTTATGGGAGCTGGGGGGCTTGATTAGCGCCAGTATACTCTTAAGCAACTCCTGAAGTGATTCTAACTGCACAAACTTCGACTCCTGAACCATTTGATCCAGCTGACATTCCTTAATACATTTCTTGCCCATTTTTATGAGCTCCTGTTCTTCATAAGAAGGTTCACGCTGGCCTTCCGAGGACAAGTAAGAGTACAGGCTCGAGAAGAGACCAGCTTCTTGCTTCTGGCTGGGTTTTTCTAGTTTTAACAGTGTTTTGCCGCTTTCCTCGCAAAAATCTTCCACTTCAATTAGAGATTTTGGCAAGAGCTTCAGCCGGAACAGCTGCAGGAACAAGTCGAGTATTTGTTTCCAGCCCTCACGCAGGCAGTCGCCGTAGTCATGCACCAAAGCAAAAACCGTACGCATAGCAGCCTGAGCTTTGATATTGACACCAAAATTCGCTGACTGCACAATTTCCGTATGAGACATTGAAGAACCATCCTGTTGCGTCGTGCTCAAGAGCGTAGTAAACTTGCAGAGTGTCAGGATGAGCGCATCAAAATCTTCATGAAGATTAAAATGCGCTGCAATGCTGGCGCATTTAGTGAAGCCTTTATAATAGCAAAAAAGGCAAGTATTTACATTTATGTAAATAAATATGAATATTTAACTAAACCTGTAAGTATGCGCTGATAACCATTCTCGGAGCTCTTGTCAAACATTAAACTTAAAGCACTAAGCGAAGCGCCCCAAACAATATGAAATATTTCAAGGTCATACGTAGAATCCTGCACGTATTTGAAAATTCCGTCAGAATTTACTCCACGTCGAAGCAACACCTTCCACAGGTAATTTTCACGCACAATACCCGTTTGCTCCGCTGGCATAACAATCTCCTCATTCCTATAGAAAAGCAAAAATGTCAAATGCATCTAATTAAAACGGTTCGTCCGTACTTAATAGCATTGAAAATTGCTGACAGCATCTCTTGATCAAAGTCTGAGCCACCATTAAGGCCACGCAAATTTTTAAGAAAATCCTCCTGTGTCATTGGAACGTTTAGCCGCTTGGCGTTCGAGTTGTGCTGGTCCATATTCAGCATAATAATCGCGTATGCCAAACTGAAGGCCGCATCGGTGTTGGTGAAGGGCTCGCCGTTTTGCTTCTAACGTGTAATCAGAAATTATTACCCGGTTAATTCACAGTGTCAAAAGTCAAATATCTTACATGCCAGTGATCTGCAAAGTGCTCCAAAACGAGGAAAATCAACGGTGCCTCGCCCGGCAACCGGAATGTCTCCAAATATAAACGCAGCGCCTGATCAATCCGCATGCCGGAAAAGTCGAAGGAGTCGACGAAATTCATAAGTATCTTAGAATCCACATTCTTCTTTTTTGAAATATATTCGCCAATCATCTTTTTATCCAAACCAGGATTTTCACGTAAAAACATTGCTACCTCCATGGGATCGAGCTGCGCACCCAGTATGCCATTTTCTTGTAAATACAAAATACCCTTGTCCGGCCGCTGATTAAACAGCTCGGTGCCTTGTGTGAGAATTCGTTTTTTCTGCTTTACGCTCGCTAAATGCTCGCGCGTTATTGTTGCATTTGCAATGCCGCCCGCACCCAAGCGTAGACGAGACGAGCTGTTGATAAATTTTGAGATGTTCTCCACCAAGACTCGACTATCGTCATGCACTGCATTTGCATTCGCTGAATCAATAACTATGCCTTCCAACTCGGAATTATGTCGCGAGTGTCGACTGGACGATAGAGCCGGGGCGCTGCCGCTAACACTATCCACACTCTTAGCGGCAGCACAATTTTGCTCGATGTTTTCGATAACTGAGACCAGCGAGTCTACCGCAATGATGTGTGTACTGTAAATGGCGTTTGTTGCTGACAATGTATACTTCGACAACAAATTGACCAAACTCTCAAACATGTCGGTACAGTACAGGTCACAGTCATAATTTATATATAGTTCGGACACGAATCCAGGGATGCGCCACAGCTGCAACAAGTTGTCTAGTGCCAATTCGCGCATTTCATATGGAGTTTTTGGGCTGTCACAGGCTATAATCTCTGACAACTTTCTTAAATAAGCCTCCATTTGAAATTTGAGGTGACCACGAAGTGACTCAAAGAGTAGGAAACACAGCTGCAGATCTGCAGCGAAAATGGTAAGTCGTTCAGAATTCATCAGCTGTAATGAAATGTTGGCAATTATAGATAATTTTCCTATATAATGTAAAGAAGACCAAGAGGTTGAATTATTTGCAATGACTCAGACTTACCGCCATTAAATTTCTGCACAGATCGTCTCTGACTAGCTCAAGCAACGTATCGTACTTGCCAATGTTGTCCGCACCCACCTCGAAAGCCACCGTCAACAAGCTAAGGCCCATGTGCATCATTGTATCCGTGTTCTGTTTGTCTAACGGATTGCACAGCAGTATCAGGAACCGGAATAGCTCTTGAATACAGGGCAACCCGTACGGTAGCAACGGTGTCATTCCTTCAGAACCGTCAATAGAATTTTGCTGGGTAAATCGGACGCCCACCGAGTTAATATACTCGCTGCTCCCACCTAAGTTATGGTGTCCATTTGTGGGGCTATCTCCGTCCTCGGATTGTGGCTTCAGCGTGTTATCACTGCAATTCTCTATAGAAGCGGCAGCAGTTTCTACCGAAACCGTTGGCACGTGCAAACTGGCCTGTGGCGCTGCAACCTTCTGCTGTAGGCCAGTTTTCGACTCATTGCACTCTGCCTCTGCTGGGTCCAGTGTCGTCGTAGGCGTTTGCGTTATTTTGCCCTGCATATCGAGAATATTGCCAGCTGGAGTGGCCGGTGTAGTGGCTAAAGGAGGTACTTTCATATGTGCAACTGTGCCAATATGTGGACTTTGTGGATCAGTGTTGCCAGATATTTTACACTCCTCTGTCCTTCCCAAATCACTGCGGTCACTGTTGCTGCGTTTCAGTGTACCGACAGACTGAACAGCTTTGGATTGCTTCTTGCCTTGTTTCTTGTTTTGTTCCATAGATGCGGCCATCATCTGAAACTTTTTCAGCACACTCGGTCCACTGCGGTCCTCCGAAAATTGAGGCAGGCGGATGAAGAGCAACAGTACCATATCTTTGAGTGCCTGTTCAGCGGAACGCCGCAGCAGCTCATTGAGACGTGGTTCGAAGCAAATCTTAAAGCAGCTCAGCATCACCTCACACACCGCCTCGTTGGTGAGCGCGGAGCCCTCGGGACTCCGCATGAGCGTATGCAACACCTCCACCACACGGAACAGTGTAACGCCGTCTGATGATTGATCAGTGCCCATAAAGCGCGCATGCGTAACAGCGTCAACAATATTCTCAACAGTGACAGCCAGATTAGCCGAAGTCGGATCTGGAAAAATTGCATTGATACAAGCCCGGCAATAAATAAATTTATGATGATGCTGTACATTAAAGATTATCTGTAGTCTGCGTATAATTATATATACAATTAGCTTAAGGGCACTTTGACTTGGTGGAAAGCTCAATGGGCTACTAACCAAAGGGAAACAACGAAAGCTCTTTCTAAATAAGTTATGCAAAATTTTCAATCTCAGCTTTTGGTATAAACTGTTACAATACCATGGTTTGGTAAAAGACTTCCTCAAAGTAATCGAATGTCGCACACAAATCAAAGTTACATAGCAAACAACAAAGTAGTTAGTAGGCTGTACATACTTGAAAGTACCCATATTTTCGAAGCTATTGATGTGATCTGAATTCTGATAATGATTGTGACAGTGATTTCACTTACGGAATATTCATTCTGGTATATTACTCAATACAGTTTGCTGCAAAACAACGAAGCTAAGAAACTCCTCAACAAATTATGTTGGATAACTGGCAGGGGACTAGTGCCGAGCTTCCTGCAACTATTCACCTTGTAAGTGTACGCTTCCTATAGTTTGTGCAGCGGCTGTGCTCCTATCAGTAGTTAAAAATTAGCATGCATTCTTTTTTAATGGTAAATAAATTAAAAGTTTAATGTAATTACAACGCCCAAGGGAAATAGACATGCAAATTAAAAACATTCAAGATCTAATCCACTACATTCTCATTTCATCAACTAAAGTCCTTATGAGTTGTTCTTAACTTTTAATTATATGTATCATACATTTTCATTTTAACTGCATTGTATATAGTAAAACAGCTCCGGTGCGAAGTTTTTATTTTAAAAATTTAATCGGTTTTTTTATATAAGCAAAAAGTTAGGGAAATGAAACCCGATGTGTCAACAAATTATTTTAAAACAATCCAAAAATTTTTGAATGGGGTTACGATAGTATTTTTTCTAACTTTTACAATATGAAAATCAAAAACTGGAGGAATGCTGCTTTAATTTGAGATATTTGGAGGAAATAAATTAAACCTCACCCGGAGCCGTAACGCTCTGGCGATAAAAGATAATTTTTGCCTTCTCTAGTAATACAACGAAATGGCCTGAATTTCTACAACAAAATGCTTATGATAGATTATTTTCTGATTATCGAAAAACTATGATTAATATTAAATCTGGGGTTGGCAAACATTTGTCGTACAGAGTTTTATTATAACCTGTTAAATTCGGTTTCTATTGGTGCTAATCATGGCCACCCCCAACATATAAACTAGAACTACTGCCACAAATTACAAATTGTAACTATACCAATATACCAAAAATAGCCTGAAAAGCACTTCTATAGGATAGGTCGTATAGACAAGGTACTGGATATACTAATACTATACTGTACCAGCGTAGCAAACGTACTTATATGTATAAATGTATGCGAAAGTGACGCCGATTCCATTTTAACGACACGTATGAAGATTTCCTAACCTAAAAATTGCCCGACTTGCTATCATAAGTAGGGACTCCCACAAGCATTAAGGCCTTCGATCATTTGCACTTGCGCATTTTTTTTACTTACCAATTAGGCCGTACGAGAGGAATTTGTTAATTGCTGTCAGCGCCAGACTAGTAACCGCACCCGTGGTCTCATCCGTTCGAATGACTTCCAAAAAGGGGGCGAGAAAGACATTGGGGTCGATCAAGCGCAAGTCCTCAATGCGATTCAGAATTTGTTTAAGGTTAACAAACAGCTTTAAAAGTCCATCCTTTTCGTCGTCCTAGTTGATAATAGAGAACAATGATTCTTACCGCTAAAACATATGCTGGATGCAGAAGTACAAACCATCGCATCCGCACTTACCGCATAAGTTGAAGAGGTCCAGCGCGATCCTCTACGCATTGCCGTCATTAGTGTCGACATCTCCCCGCGTACAACAAAAATTCCATTTCCTGGTAATGCCATTTCTGAGATCCAGTTGTTTTCTGTTCCCTCCGGATTGGACAAAATGTTTCCGTTGCACCTCTTGAGGTGCAGGCGAATTATTGTATTTCGTGTTGTTTGCTGATGCCGAACTTTGACTTGTTCCACTACAAAAATTATTCCATATTTTCGTACATATTAATTTAGAAGAGTTCTCTCTACTTTTCCACGCAACGACGACAAATTTTCTCGATAGACAAATAAGTGATGACGTTTCGTTTATGTGGAGGAATGACAGCTGTTGAAGCAATTAAATTTTCCAACCTTATGCAATGTAAACACAGCTCCGAATATTCACAGGGTGATACCTTTAAAATACCTTTATAAATCACATTAACAGGCATTCTGCATGTTGTACTACGTAGGGCTTTCAATCCCGAATCCCGAAATCGAAGATTCCCGGGTCTCTTGAGCAGTTCTGAAAAGCCAGAGCGTTTACAACCAAGATTCGCTCTTAAAATAAAAATTAAGAAACGAAGCTTTTAGACGATATTGTCTAAATCCGCACCGCATATACCCATATGGTCTTCTTTATACAAAATTAATTTCCATTCATTTTCGATTACTTTATCTGTGAAGTTATGATCCATATATGTAATACTTCTATATTGGCAGCAACCTATCTTCACAATAAGTTTTCATTCGGAAATCAAAGGGAGACAAGCGATGAGACAGAAAACACGAAATTTTGTCAATGTATTTCTATACGTGTATACATGAGCACTTCTACACATTAACAACTGTCACACTGAACGTACCTGACTTTTTAACACTTTTTACAGTTGTCAAGGTACATTCGTTTATACGCTTTTTCGCTCATATTTCACTATTGCTGTACTGTGATGTTAGCGAATGTACCTTGCGCTTACTGCCAATATAGAAGTATTACATATATGTTATAATCGCTGTTTATTTGAAAATGTTTGGCAAATTTTGCCGCTACACAAAACTTGCACCTGCCAACACTGGCCTTGAAACGTACATGTGTGGTCACCGTAAACTATTTTATTTTAGTGTTAAATAGTTGGTACCTTTGGCTCACCCTGCACATCGTGACAAGTACGATGCATTTCTTTTAGATACGTTGGTGGTTGCTAGTTCTAATGGTGATTGCCAATTGCCACGGGAAAAGTGAGAAGTGAAAATTTGCGAGGAATTACAGTGTCCTTATTGAGACTGGTTGGCTTTTCACACAAGGTTTATCCACTACCCACCTAATCCCGTACGAAGCATTCGATTGACTGCGTCAAAGCTCCCACGGTGACACGCAATATGGGGAACTCTGATTCCAAATTGAACTTCCGCAAAGCCATTGTACAGCTTACTCAAAAAAACCAAAAGATCGACGACACCGATGACCAGTTTTGGGACCAATTCTGGCTCGGTCACCAGACCTCGCTTGAAGATGTCTTCGCCTTGGTTACAGCAGCGGAAATCCGTAACATACGTACCGACAATCCCTCAAATCTGGCGACACTCTGTTACAAGGCAGTGGAAAAACTGGCAGTAGCGGTTGACAACAGTTGTCGTACCCAGGTTGAGCAGCAATGCGTGCTCAATTGCGTGCGTTTGTTGATTCGCATCTTGCCCTACATTTTCGAAGACGAAAAATGGCGTGACTTCTTCTGGAGCAGTTTACCTCCGATAAATACGCCTACCAGTGTTACCTCAATTAGCGATGAGCCGCAAGTCCCCTCTTCTGCTGCAAATCAAACATTGCCGCTGGCACAATCGCTGTTGAACGCCCTCTGCGATTTGCTATTTTGTCCGGACTTCACAGTAACGGCTACTCGTCGTGCCGGTCCCGACAAGGCCGAAGAGCTGGCAAACATTGATAGCTGTGAGTATATTTGGGAGGCAGGCGTGGGCTTTGCCCACTCGCCACAAAAAAATGCAAACATGGAAAGACGCCGTAGCGAGATATTAAAGTTACTGCTGACCTGCTTCTCGGAACCCATCTACCGCACATCACAGCAATCAGATGATCCGAATCGGTGGATCGCCTACTTCACATCAGCGGACAACCGGCACGCGCTGCCGCTGTTCACCTCTTTTCTAAATACGGTCTGCGCCTACGACCCCGTTGGCCTTGGCGTCCCCTACAATCATCTGTTGTTCGCCGACACTACCGAGCCGCTGGTGGAAGCTTGCCTGCAGATTTTAATAGTCACACTGGATCACGACATGATTATGCACCAGCAGCACCAGCTGGAACTACGGCGTCAGCTACAAGAACTCACGTCAACGGCCACCACGTCTTACGATGACGGTTTCGGCGACAATCTGTTCATTAACTACCTGTCTCGCGTACACCGCGATGAAGATTTTCACTTTATGTTGAAGGGCATCACCAGGTTGCTGAACAACCCGCTCGCGCAGAACTATTTGCCGAACTCCACCAAGCGACTACACTGTCACCAAGAATTGCTTATTCTGTTCTGGAAAATTTGCGACTACAACAAAAAGTTCCTGTACTTTGTGCTGAAAAGTTCCGACGTACTAGACATACTCATACCCATCCTCTATCATCTGAACTACTCACGCGCCGACCAGTCGCGGGTGGGTCTCATGCACATCGGTGTTTTCATCTTGTTGCTATTATCCGGTAAGTGTGTAAAGAAAGCGCAACGTACAATTTTTAATGGCTTAATTGTTGGCATTTACCTTTAGGCGAACGAAACTTTGGCGTACGTCTGAACAAACCGTACACCGCTACCGTCCCCATGGACATTCCTGTGTTCACTGGTACGCACGCGGATCTGCTGATAACGGTATTCCACAAAATCATAGCCACCGGACATCAGCGTCTGCAACCACTGTTCGATTGTCTACTCACCATTTTGGTAAATGTGTCGCCGTACTTGAAAACACTCTCGATGGTTGCAAGTGTAAAGCTCCTGCACCTACTGGAGGCGTTCAGTACCCCATGGTTCTTACTCTCTGCGCCCAGCAACCATCACTTGGTTTTCTTTCTGCTCGAAATCTTTAACAACATTATCCAGTACCAGTTCGACGGCAACTCTAATCTCGTGTACACTATTATTCGCAAACGACACGTATTCCACGCTATGGCCAACTTGCCCTCGGACATGGCTGGAATTGCCAAATGTCTGAGTGGTCGAAAAATGGGAAAATTTAACCTGCCGCCGGTGCCTCATTTGAACGCATCCAGTCGACCCTCGCAGTCACTCGGTGAGCATAGCGGTGACGTAGGCGAAGAGGATTTCGAGTCGGAGACTGAATTGCATGACAAACACAGTGAGCCGAAAATGGAAGGTTCGCTTCCGGCAATGCCAGCCGAGCCGGGCACACTGAATGCGACCTTGTTGGATACACCAGACATCGGGCAAATGACCGAGCCCGAACCAGCACATCCCAGCGGCGATGATAGCCAGACACCAACTATCGACGGCACATTGGATATAGTGCAGTTCGAAAACGACAGCGAGAACCCTGCTCATGCCAACAACAGCGCAGAGCAAGAACGACATTCAGACAACGGTGCCAGTTTGTCTGCCAATGCTCCGATACAAAAGGAGAACCAATCTCGTCTCTCCGTAGCACACAAGGGCAGCATACGAATGGTACCAAAGCCCGCGCCGGAGCACTGGACCCCAACTCCTGAATGGATTGTTTCGTGGCGCTCCAAACTACCGCTGCAAACCATTATGAGACTGTTGCAAGTTCTTGTACCGCAGGTGGAGAAAATATGCATTGACAAGGGACTGACGGACGAGTCGGAGATTTTGAAATTTCTGCAGCACGGAACGCTGGTGGGTTTGCTTCCGGTACCGCACCCTATTCTTATTCGTAAATACCAAGCCAACGCCGGCACGACTGCGTGGTTCCGCACTTACATCTGGGGTGTTATTTATCTAAGAAACGTGGATCCAGCAATTTGGTACGACACCGAGGTAAAGCTGTTTGAGATTCAAAGGGTTTAAGGTCGCTCCCAATCGTAAACTAAATATGTCACCTTACAAGCATCAGAGAGAACGTCCTAATTTTGTCAGCAAAGGCCCGTTACGGTTAGATTAGATTAATTAGATTAATTTAATCAGATTAATTTCAACCGTCAATCGGAATTAATTTGATAGAACTAACAAAACAAAATGGAGCATTGGGGAAGCTGTTAAAAAGAAATATTGTTCATATTTCCATGATGTGTAGATCCACACATGAAATATTTCTGTAAATAGCGAAGGCGGGTTGCCCGAATAGCGAAATATATTTTTAACCCTGTACGAAATGCGGGCGTTACATCCTGCACACTGTCGTCACGCTTGACAACTTCATCGCAAAGCAAAAGTTTATCTAGTCCGGAGTTTGATGAATGGCGTGACAAATTCGGTTATTTAAACGAGCTTCAAGTTCAATGCGTATTTATCAAATTAGCGGCTGTAGAAGTGAACATTCCAATAAGTATGGGTTGCGAAGTAAAACAGAGATTGCGTATTGTATCATTCATTGTTTGGATCCAAATCATTTTGCAGCTGAAAGAGTGAATTCAAAATTGTACTTTATTGCAATCATATAACCACCTATTCCATTTGTTATTTAAAATAGATTAGTCATGAAAAGTGAGTCAAGCACGCCAAAATTCTACTACAACTAATATTTGCATGCTTTTTTCGTATCAAATTTGTATTATATAATTATATTTTTTAATTTTAATTTTTTCGAACTTATAAGAAAATAATTGTGCAATTTATTATTATTTTTAAGAATATATCACTATCCTCACAATAATAAAGCAATGTGACTGAAATTATTTAAATACCGATGCTAATACCGCATTGAAAAAGTTATGGCAAACAAAGTCAACAACAATGCCCAAATTTTAAATTTTTTGGAACAAACTTTAATACTAATTTGTTTTTTGGTTCCGGCCTCGATTAAACGTAAACATTTACATACACATTAACAATTAAATTCTGTCCAGTTTTTCCAAATCCAAACTTTTAAGATCTTTATGTCAGCAATTAAATATACCTCCCTTCGTTAAGCAGTCGGTACTCTATAACGAGTAAATCTACGCATTGCTCAAGCCAAGGAAATTAGTTTAGAACGTAAAATCTGCTGTTAAAAAGTATCTAACGATCTTTTGTATTCATGATATGAAAGTGGCATTTAATTTTTTTCTAAATACTACAAAGTATGCATTTCTGCGATATTAACATTATTGCTGAAATTAACCCAAAATGACGCCACGATGTGTCATTATGATTTAAACGTTCGCCCTCGATATTTCGAAATGTGCAGCTGTTTCAAATCTTTCTTTTCGAATGATGGTATTGTACAGGTCACAAAATTGTTTTGCTATTTCATAACATCTCAAACTGCATTCGTGAATGGATGTAAATGAGCAATGGCAAGTGCAGTTTATATTATTTAGGTATGTCCATATATAGTATATGTGCTACATATTCGCATCCGCAAAGATCGGCACTCCACTCCACATTGAAAATGCGCAACCGCGCGAGCATTGCGGGTGTGACATTATCGCTCTTTCGTACACTAAGAAATTTGTCAATCTTGCTAATAAACTAGTAATATCCATGCGTTCACGATGATGTATGCTCAAAGAACCTTATAAAATATGAGAAAGCAAATACGTTTAGTTCGGCACAACATTGTATTTTCGCATTCAATGATATTTTTGCACAAAAATTTGTTTACGGGTTTTGACACATCAAGAATGTAACAAAATTATGAAAAGGGATAGTATAAAAGCGAAAAATAATAATAAATAGGCATTAAAAACTACATCCGTAGCCGCTTGCTAAAAATGTTTACATACGTATGCGGATCCGCAAAGTTACATCCCTCTAGTTTATATTCATAACATTAATAGCCCACATTACCAAAGATTCTGACTAGTGTAATCGAATGTTAGTATACGAATATAATACAGGTATGCATAAAAACATACTGTAATAAGAATATTACACTACGAGTATATACTATATTGCATGATACAAAAAAATACAGGTAGTTTCAAAAAGACAGATAAGAAGAAAATTGATAAATGAGAAATAAAATTGTTCTACTACTCTTTTCATTTTAGCCATAGGTCTGTATCTTTACGGCTATCAGTTTATGTAGTAACGTATCATAAAAATAGTATAACAATTAATAATAATAATATTAATTGTAAGGACACATTTTTTCGGCGCGGTTCTTATAGACTAAATGTGCATGTCGTGGTGGTGTTTTGGCTGCTAGGTGCAGGCGAGTCTTGATGGTGCTTTGGCTACTGGGTGCAGGCGTGAGGTAGTGCTCGGCGCAAGCGAGTTATCCAAATTTGATCGCATCAATTGTTAAAATTAACTACAACTACTACCAACTACTATTTCTGAATAAATTTCCTACCATTCATACGTTTTTCTGCATCATTAAAATTTTCTTCTTATTTGTCAAAAAAGCAACTGACTTTTAAATTTGATCGAATGAAATTACCTGAATATTATTGTACCATGCTATATTGTATGAATATTCGACTTAATTCTTTCACATACGCATCGCTAACCCTCATATATGAGCGGGTCAATAGTTTAAAACTGCATAATCAATAAAAGAATTTATGTATGTATTTCACAAACACTTATTATGCAGCTCCAGTTGCTACGCTTAAAATTAAATTGAATATGTTTGGAGTTGCGATACCCTCTGGCAAATAAAAAAATCGTGAGGAAGTAGGGTTATTTACTCCACATAACTTATGGGTTTTCCTAAAAAAGTGCATCATTCCCCAATGTGAGCTTCCTACTTCTTTCGAACTCCCGACAGTTAAAGAAGTAATGCTCTGTGATGGTCGCGTCCCCAAAACGGGACGCCGCATATTGGGTTGCCGATATACGTTATTGGAACCGCATACGTTATTCGGGATCTGAGTCGCAACCGCCACACGCTCATAAAGTACTCCCAGTGTAGTACTAACATGATTCTGTAATATATAAAACTTGTACGCAGCATATATATATATATATAACACTTAAATATATTTCTTCTTAAAATAATGATAGCTGATCAGTTATTTCCTGCAAACAACTTTAGGGTTCCACACCCAGCGAAACGAAAAATGCGGCGGTACGGTTTTTGTAAAAGTATGAAAAACATCATTTTGTGGAAGTGAAATTGAACATATTCAGGAACAAATTGAAGCAATTCAATGCAATGACCATGTTTGGGCATCATACTTTTGCCAATATTAATAGCAATCGCTGCAGTCTTAATTTAGAAACAGATGTGTGCCTAAACGTTCTTACCTACGTCAACATCCAAAACTTGTAATGCCTTTCGCCCAAAGATACGAACAAAAATGGGTAATCACTTTTTAGTATGATAAGCCTTCACCATTTCAAAAACAAATTTTTATATTATATCATGATTTATTGTCTCTCTGAGACACTATTTACATATATGTCATGCCACGCGGGCCCTAAACTATGCAAATTAGCAAACATTGTTGCATGTGCATTGAGACTTACTAAAACTGTTGGCCTGATCTGTAAGGCACTTGGCAGCCCTATGTCAAATGTCAACATCAGCTGTTTTACGACGAGGGAGCAAACTAACCCGAGCAGATTGACAAACCTAAGGCACAAAACAACAAAGGATACAAACATGAACAGACTGCTGCAGAAATCCTTCAGGATTACCACATACTCACTGACATGCAACTGTAGACTTCCGCTAACGCCGTTGCGAACAAAAAAAACAACTAGCTCCAGCCAAGCCGCCGATGTAGTGGGAGCGCAACTCAAAACTCAGATTTCGCCAAAGATCACGTTAATTGGCCAAAATCAGGCCATAACAATAACTTCCCTGAAAGAAGCACAAAAACTGGCCAAACGACGTGATTTAAACTTAGTACAGCTGCAGGAGTTCGATACAAAAACACAACGTCCCGTTTACAAGTATTGGCTGAATTGATGCCGATTTAACTTCCTAGTTACGTGTTTGTTATGCTTGTAGGTTGGCCACTGCTGCGGAGATGCTCTCAGATGAAATCGCAGAAAACTCGACTGGCAAGAAAAGGTAAACATTCGCTGGACGCATGAAGAATTGCTTTTACTTGCTTACTTACTTTTGCCGTATCCGCAGTAGTGACAAGAAGTCGGAGAAATCTTTGACCATAGGCGCACGGATAAGTGAGCATGACTTAGAGTCACGACTAAAACAAATTTCCAAATGGTTAGCAAAAAGGCACGACGTGTCCATACTAGTGCAGGGCAACGTGGAGGACATGTCCAGTAGCGAAAAGATTGTAAAGGTTATCGAATCCTCCGTACGAGAGCCAGACTTTATTGGAAAAATAGTTCAAAAGCGCGTAAAAGGCTCAAATATTAAATTTAATATTTTGCCCGTGGATACTGTAAAAACGGTTAGCACCCAGGCATGACAAAAACCAACCGAGCTTTGGAAGCCCACAGCAGCGAGACGGAATTACACAACCCTACTGTTGATACAAAGTGCTCCTCGCATGCACTGTCCGTCTTTCCTAAACAAAACATACAATAAAGGATTGAGCTCATCTAATGTCCAAAGCAATAAAGGCGCTGCTGGTTTCACAATTGCAGCCATAATTTTCTTCATTTGCAAATACGTGTTCTGGTCGAAGGTGCTAAGCAGGAAAATCGAAAACAAAAAATAATAGTCGTCGCAAATACACCTTTTTGAGAATATATTTTCATTATGAAGTTATAGTCTGCATATGTACCAATGTGATATACAGTGCCAGCGTTTATAAGTCAATACAAAGTTAGAATAGCACGAACAGTAAATTTAATTATGTTTAACCCCACAAAACCACACAATTATCACTTCTGAAATATTTCAAGGTGGAGAGAAATCAAAGTCGATTCACATAAGTTTAGTTGAACACCCCTAGCAGTGTATGATATAAATACAACCAATATTTTAGCTAACTCTCTGTTATTGTCAAATAAATTGTATTGGAGACTGAAGAGAAAGAAGTTAGTTATTTTCGTTCATAATTAGCTTCCATATTAAATATGAAATGCAATAAAGAATTAAAAATATAAAGTTTTATAAGTATAATCCAACCACTTTTCACTTTGCACCAAAGCTTATAAATATTTATTTTATTCCGAAACGTCGAAAAGTTTAAGCGCTTCAATAAAGCAAAAAATCTTAAAATATTGAATGGTGCTTTTTTTATAGCAATTTTAACAGGATATCACCCTAACTATTTGTGTGTGAAAACCTCTTAACCGATGCAATTTTAGGTCACTTGTCGTCTTCTCGCTCCTATGTATTGATTAAATTGTAAAACCCATGGCTTAAAGCTCATTTCTAATATATAACAACAACAACAAATAACGATTGCATATGTCTTGTTTTATATTTTGCTTACAAAATAAATATTTATGTTAAGTTTTATTTTCCGTAGTAAAAGTAAATGGAAGAATTTAATATAATTATATATATTAATCTGGGTGGAGTGAACTAATTAATGCAAGGCAAAATCATAGAATCCAGATTGTTCACTATATCCAGATTGAGTTTTTCTGTTCACCATTACGTACTTACGAGTATACCTTATGATCAAAATAGATATATAGGGAATTTTGGATTGCCGCGCTTATCCAAACGGTAAATTTGTATTTTCTCAACGTTGGGAATACTTTTATTGGTGTTCTGTCAAGTTTTGACGCATATCGTAAGCTTAGTATTCGATTGTCGTCTATACGGAGAAGTCGAAAAATTGTTGTGTGGCGATTTTTATAATGGATGAAAAATTAGAACAATGCGCGTGCCCAAAAATTTTGTGTTAAAAATGAACTTTCGTGTGCCGATTCGTTGAAAATATTACTAAAGGCGTATGGTGAAGCGTGTTTGTCAAAAACACGATCATACGAATGGTATAAAAGGTTCAAAGGCGACCGAGAGAGCCTAGAGCACGATGACATCCCTGGACGGCCATCAACGTCTGTTACCGAAGAAAAAATCGAATCGTCGAAGCAAATCGTGTTGAAAAATCGTTGTGTATCGATTAGAGGGCATGCTGTGTTGTTGAACATCTCATTTGGATCAACCGAACACTTTTTAACTGATATTTTGGGCATGAAACGCGTCACTTCTCGGCTGGTGCCAAAAAAACTAAATTTCATTCAAAAACAGCCTTGATTAAGGAATTTTTGGCCAAAAATTCGACCAATGTCATCAGCCAAGCACCATACAGTCCAGACATGGCCCGTGTGACTTTTTTCTATTTCCCAAACTCAAATTGCCATTGCGGGGAACGCGTTTTGAGACCATAGAGGCCATAAAAGAGAATTCGCTGCGTGAGCTAAGGCCATACCTTTGGCGGCCTATAAAAAATGTATGGAAAATTGAATCAAACGTTGGCATACATCTATTGACGCAGGAGAGTATTTTGAAGGGGATAATAAACTTATTAAAAAATGAAACTAAAACTTAAATAAATTATTAAAAAAAAAAAAAAAATAAACTTATTAAAAAATGAAATTTTGCCTTTGTTTTTTAAATTCCCTGTGGAACAAAACACTTATGAAACCATTCTTTAAAAATTTCTGCTGTCATCCATGCATTTTTTGAATGTCGGTAGTCCACCAGAATGTTGAAAGATTTGAAACAGCGTGGTTTGTCCAGTTGCGTTTGCGCATGCAAGAATTGTAACTCTGGCTTTTTCTAATTTCCTGCCTGGAGCCGTTTTTTCTGCACTGGTTACAAGTTACTCGTATTTTGGGTAGCATCTTCCAAAATAGTCCACCCTCGTCGGCGTTGTAAATTTGGCTTTTATAAAGTTGTACCTCACAAATCGTACTATTGAGCTTATGTTTAAACGGTTCAGCCGGGCTATCTGAAAACAATTTCTCGCCGCACACTTTTAAGAGACGAATTCCATAGCGTCATTTAAATCCGGCTAGCCATCCACAACTGGCGTTAAAACCGCCTTCCTTTTCATTAATATCAGCATGTAATTTCTTTCCTTTTTTATTTAACATATCTCCACTGACAGGAAAATTTTTCTGGCGCTGCCGCACAAACCAATTGTACAATGCCTTTTCCATACGCGGATATTCGCCTTTTTTAAGGGTTTTTCTCTTCAACAGCCCGAAATTCTGGTTGGCAGTTACTTGAAGTTACTGAAGTAATTTATTTTAAATTGTGTTCGCTCTAAAGAGATTCAGAATTGTTTACTCTATAGAGTACTCAAGGTAAACATTTTGATGTTCACTCTATCGGGGTAGTCGTACCATCGGGGTTTCACTCGAAAAATAAAAGATGTGATGTGTGTAGTCACCACGAAATCATAATTTTGTGAACAAGCGAACTGGACATTTAAATTTTATTTTACAAACTAAAACTAAAACTCAATTCAATCGTCAGCAAAAATTATTACCCAACACATGCTTAGTTCTAATTTCATTGGAAAAAAATCTTCGTTGAGTATTTTCAAAACCAAACAAATGCAACACCACCCTCCGTCCTCTGGAGGCATTGCTTCTTCTCTTTAGTTTCTCCTTTATTCTTGTTCCTGAACATTGACCACCGCATGTCCTTGCATAACGAATTGATGACAATTTCACTTTGGCCCACACAAATTGTTATTCGTTGACAGAAAAATAAAAATCAAAAATTGTTCACGGCATCGAAATCATTTTTATATTGTTTTATTGTAAACAATCTTAGCATAATTATTTTTACGGTCACTTCAAGTACTTAAATTTAATTGTAAATTAAAAGGGAAATAATTTTACTATCAGCCAACGTCGACGGAACTTTGAATGCGGAAAAGCGGAGATTCATAGGTTAGGTTAAACAAAGTGTGCAACATATCCGAAAAATTTGAAATTTTTTAGAAGCTGTGAGTTAGGAGTTTTTATACCGCTTCTAAACATATTGAGATCGTTTAACTGAAAATAAACGATTTGTCATAATGTACACACATTTATAATTTGGCTGTGAATGTTTTACGAAATAATGACTTGATGAATAGACGTACGAAATTTTTTAAAAAATGCTCTTCTCTTTCCTACATACATATACTATATATACCTATTAGTTCCTATGTATGAATATGTAACATATGTATGTATATAACTTAATACTCAAGCCGGTGTTGTCACAAGAAGTTATGCGTGGCCACTAGTGAATTTATGAAATCAATGGTGCTTTTTGCGCTGATTTCTTAGCCGCTCCGGCTTGAAACAATCTCTAGCTTGCATTTTTCTGAGTATATCAAGATTGTCCGGATGGTGGCACTGTTCTTCACACACTTCCAGGGATTTAAATTTATTGTCATTCTGATCGCAACTGTCGGCAGCATACAACATGCATTCATCCTCGCAGTAATTGTAGAACCAGAAATGTCCGACCACCACGCTGTCGAGGCACGTGAAAACCTTCAGTGGCTCAAAGCAATACGAGGGCACCTGAGACTCTTCTGTACGCGATGTATGCCCTCCGCTGTCTCGGCCTTGGTGTTGAAAATTGCCGACCATTTCATTATCATTTGCGTTCAAGTAGTAGTCTTGATTGTCTCTTTCCAAGTGGACCATGTCTGCAATACTACCAAAGTCAAGTTCGGAGAACTGATTTATATTTTGCTTATTTGAAAAGGACCGCCGTTCGAAACTTTCATTCTTGACTGCATTCAAGTGATTATCGTGTTCTACGGCCTTTTCATTATAATCTTTAACGGAGTGTAAAGGGGTCCTCGAATCCTTATCATAATAACTTCCACGCTCAAGTAAACTTCGGTCTTCATTATTGTTTTCGTTAATTCTTTGGACGTCATATCCATTGCCTCCAGTATCCAGCCGGGTTTTCTCGAAAGGTGTATTTTCTGATAAAGTCTCTTGTTCTTGTCCATCATCCTTACGGCTTCTACGGTTATCAAAGATTTCGCCCAAGCAAAGGCGTCCAAAGCATGATTTATGTTCAATGAGTTGCTCGGGTCTGACGCTCTACAATTACAAAAAAGTCGTGTAGTTGCTCCGTCGTGTACCGCTGCCAACTCACCTGACATTTTTCTTCCGACGCAGGATTTATGTACTGTCGTCTTCTCATCATGCTGCCTTCACCGCATGTCTTGCTGCAATCCGACCAAGGACCCCACGCAGTCAATTGGCATTCGGCTTTGGTTTTTCCAGTTTCAAAGGCGCCATCCACCTCTGCAGTTTTCCCTCGGAATCGGCCCTGCATTAGTTTATTGCTGTACTCCGGTTCCGTGCATTCCTCACCGACGCAAGTACGATCCTGCCGATTCACCACCAATTGGTCGCAATTGTAAATATGTGCCACTTCAGGCTGTTTGAAGACGCGCCTGCGGTACTGCCTCCCTTCACCACACTTCGCCGAGCACTGACTCCACGCACTCCACGGATGGGTGAAGCATTCCCGCGGAACATCAACATTATTTGCTGCAAATTCATATATATTAACTATGGTACAACTGATTTTCCCCACACTCCCGTCCCGCTCTCACACTCGTCATCATCGCATAGTCTTTCATATAAGCGTTGCCTGCGAATTGTCAGTACGGCCAACGGCTTCATCGGAGCTTTGGTCTCATCGAAAAATGGCGAGCGTGGATCATTTGGAAAATCGGATCGCATGCGTCGTATTACATCGGGTGGCACTTGCGGTTGATCTGCCGACTACATCGAAACAAAAATTTACATATGTATGTACTTAAGTGTAGACTCGAAGCGCTTACGGTGTATGTTGCGCCTGCGTCTGTGCCCACGTCCCATGGATATAGAGTAACAACTTTCTGTTCGAGCCAAGTACAATTCTTCATGCATAGCTCCAAACCGGACACACCGACAATCCAGTCTGGCGACGGATCTATTTTGGACGCTAAGGATAGAAAGTGATTCTGTGGGTCGACGCGTATTGATGCTACCGCTTGGCCATTTAAATTTGGGAATGCCGGTCCACGGGCCTTTACAATGGTGCGAATTTTTCCACTCTATAAGAATAACGAAAGTGTCAAGAAGAAAATTAAAAACGATATGTAAGTATATGAACAAATTTTCAAAATAGTAAAGTACTCGAAAATTGTGAGAAAACTCATTTTCTAGCGTTCGGGTGGATCCGTGTTCAGCGAGCTCTCTAATGCCTTCCGATGCCAACGACCCATGCTCCCAGAAACGGTAGTCGGATGTGTGAGCAGCCCCTACAATATCGCTGAATCGCGCTGTCCAGCCCTTGGCTGGGAAGTCCTTGGGGTGGTGATTTCGCGACCATGTACCTTCAAAATTGAGCTTTACATGAATTTTATTAAATACTGCACTTGTTCAGTGAATTATATCAGCGCATCACAACCTCATAGCGAGCTTCGTCACACGCGCAGCATGGCTTTCCGCTGGAAGCGATTGTCAAACTCTCTACGTCATCGGAAGCCTCTTCGCAAATGCGTTTCGTTAAGCCACCGTCGTCCATGTACCAGACGTCTCGATGTTGCAGTAAAGTGGCGCGAATCAATATACAACCACTTCCCGGCTGTTGAGGTGCTCTCCAGGCCACATCAATACGCGTCTTCGGATTATTGTTCGTACTCTCCACCATATTCACGCATTTCGGACTGTACCTAGTTTCTACTGTGTCAATCAACTCAAAACGGCCCAGGTCCAGGTTATAGCTAGCATCGCCATTATCATTTTCCAATGCAAGCTTGAAGTTAATAAACTTTAGTCCACTGAATGCATTAATGGAAACTGAAATACAAATTCAAATAAATGCAATTACGCCGTGTCGCGCCGTGGAATCCGTGCATATGCCGTAACCGAGTCCATATATTTATATGTACGTAGTATGTGTGTACACTTGTGCAATAACCTTGGGATCTACAGTGACTCAGTCACATACTTTCTTAAGGCTACATAACAAAGTGATAAGCTCAATATTACGAATAAGCGTAGCATTTGTTTACTAGAAGCGTGTTCCGAGCTCAAGTTCAATGCTTCGATTTCTAACTTGATAGGAAACAGAAATGCAAATGCTTCGTACTCAAGTACAAACATTCGAGCGACTCAAAGACAAAAACTTGCAAATCCAAGACCATACTTACTGTTGTACTCTTGTCCCAATATGTATGTCTGCGGGTTCCCACTAATAGATATCACAAAGTTCTCATCCACCGGAGACTTTGGCGTAAATGTGTTCGCCGGGTATCGGCTGCAAAACAGAGCCGTTAACCTATGTGGCACTACCAAAGCTATGACGACTGCAGTGAGCCAAAACATATCTTTACCGTTGTTCTTGCGCTCAATTCAAAACTCAGACTAATTTGTTGGCGCTGTCGATCCAATGCTTGAGCTCGCTTCACTAATAAATTTTGCACTTAAATACGAATTCGCTGTTGATAAGCTAGTCGACAGTCGTATATAAGTATGTAGGTATAAAAACACACGGATTTGAATGTGTATGTTTGTATTTTAATATGTTGATTCATCAGAATGGATCATTGTATTGTACATTTCTGCGGATGGCACTTATCAACAATATTGAACGATATCTTAGTTCTCTAAGGTTTTCTGTTTATTTAATATAAAAAATTTGCTTTGAAAGCAGTTTCAATTTAAGCCGATGTAAGAATACAAAAATTGTGTAAAATTCGCAGAAGTACATTGCATGAATTCCAAAGCACCAAAGGCGTGTAGTAATGCTTAAACCTTTTCCATATACCCATATTTGCGATTCCACTGGGGCCTTGTCAATGAGTGCGACTGCGCGAATTGATCGCGCAACAGATTGTCCTTTTGCATTCCCTCCAAATTGCGCTGCGGCCGGTGGCAAGTGCCCTCGCACGCATCCAACGTACGGAATTTGTTTTTGTTCTCATCGCAATCATCCGCGGTGAATAGTTTACACTCGCGATCGTCAGCGTCATAGAACCAGTAGTTTCTTATAATGGCTTTCGCCCTGTGACAGCGCGTTTGTATTGGATACGGTTTTTCGAAGCAATACTGCTGCACGACAATATAGTCGTTTGGGTTCATGCCCTCAACCATGATCGCTTTATGCCCATTCTCATCATATTCCTCACGCATGCCGAAGTGATTTTCCTTTTGCTGGTCAATTTCCGAATTCGTAGGACGATCGTATGGCACATTCAAATCGTTGTGACGATTCCTGGTACGACTTTGCCGTAATGATGTCTGATCGTACTGCCCACTAGGTGAGTGGAAGACGCGTTGATTGTTGGCATCACCATTTTCTTTTGTGTAATCGAATGCCGAACTGCTGTCTCGAGTGCCGAACCCGGATTGTCGTATGTGAGTTTGCTCTATCGTATCATCAAATTGATCCGCACTCGATACTGACTCTGGAATTTGCCTTTCGTAAAACTCAGAAGTCGGATTTAGTCCAAACTGTGGTGGTTCCGCAGGCTGAATATCTCGCGAATCATATCTTGTCTGAACTTCCTTACCACCTGACCAACGATTAGGATTGAACCTCTGCTGATGCTGATTGCCTTCTTGAAAGTTATTCTCAAGCAGACCCGACTCTTGATTATTGTCAAACTGCTTATCTAATTCATCGTTCTCATAGCCGCCTGCTGGTATTGTGCCGCCACAGTCTTCTCCCTCACATTCTTTAGTCTGTTCCAGCTCGATCGGTGCAGCTCTCTAAAATAATATTTACATTATTACGGCGTTGTTCACTTGCACCCCACTTGCACACCTGACACTTTTCGTTTCCATAGGGGTTTACATAATTCCTAACACGCGTAGAGTAACCCTTCCCACATCTCTTGGAGCACTGCGACCAGGTACCCCACGACGAAAGCTCGCATACAGCGGATCCAATCCGGCTTGTTTCACCGTCCGGCGATCCGCACTTGTTGCCTACACACTTCTGTGCTTGGTTTAGCACTATTTGACAATTAAAACTTTCAGCTAGCGCGGGGTCTTTAAAAGCTCTGGTGCGATACTGAGATCCGGGTCCGCACTTTGTTGTACATTCGCTCCAGCTATTCCACGGATGCGTAGCACATTCTAGTGGCACATTTTCAACTACTTGAGACAAAAGGTAGCGTACTGTATTATTTTGTACTACATATGTTACATATATATTATATTGTTACATATTAAGGACATTGAATCACTGCCAAACTTACCAGCATCACATTCTCTTTCGTACAGCTTCTTTCTTCTTATAGTGAGCGTAGCTAAAGGTTTCATTGGCGCTCCAGACTCCTCATAGAACGGAGAACGATGATCACTTGGAAAGGAGGAGGTCATGCGCCGGATAACGTCCGGTGGAACTTGTGGTTGGTCGGGAGACTGAGTATATGATAAGCATTTTAGTTCAGTTTATCACTGCTTTAACTCACCATGTATGATGGACCTGCATCCGTACCTATATCCCACGGGTACAAGTTTAGCACTTTTTCACTTATCCATGTACAATTCGCCAAACAGAGTTCCAAGCCCGCCACCCCTAATATCCAGTCTGGCGAGGGTTCAACCTTTGACACCAACGATATCAGATGATGTTCCGCATCGACACGCACATTCGCCAATGTGGAGCCCAATAGGTTATTGCTACGATACATAATGCCAGGTGCTTTGATTATGGTGCGTATTTGGCCAATCTACATAATAACACGCATTTAGTATAATTAAAGCGCAAGTTCAATTGAATTGGTGCCAATACTTTTATCTCTGCTTCTAAAGTCTTCGTTGAGCCATGCTCTGCCATTTCTTGAAGACCGCGACTAGCCCGACTGCCGTACTGCCAAAACCGGTAACCTTGACTGTGGGAAGCTCCAATTATCTCACTGAGGCGCGTTCGCCAAGCCTCCACAGGAAAATCCTTAGCATGCGTGTTGCGAGACCATTTGCGCTCCACAACTAACTACAATTCAAATGACCGAGTGTGTTTTACATCAGCCCGTCGACTCGACGCAAACTCGCTGCTACCTACCTCATACTTCGCTTCATCGCAGGCGCAACATGGATCAACAGGTGGTGTCTGACTGTTGACGTCGTCAATTTCTTCCGGGCATATGCGCTTCGTCAGAAAGCCATCGTCGATGAACCACACGCTGCGGTGCTGCAGCACTGCCGCTTTCAAAAACACACAACCGCTCTCCGGATTTGTCGGCGCGATCCATACCACATAGACGCGTGTCTTAGCATTTGTGTTTGCGCTCTCGATCATATTCGCGCACAACGAGCTAAATTTCGTCTCGGCCGTATCAATTAGCTCAAAGTGACCCAGCACGTCGTAGCCGCGGCTAGCGTCGCTCTCGCTTTCCACAACAAGCGTGAAGCTAATAAACTTTAAGGCATCGGCACATGACAAGGACACTAAACACGGAAGAACACATATGAAGTGACTATTGCACAACCGACAAAGTGCGCTCACCATTGTACCGTTGCCCCGGTATGTACGTTTGAGGATTACCTTCAAGCAAAATTTGAAAGTTTTCGTCAACGGGCGAACGGTCACCGCTGGCGCCCTGTGGTCTACGATTACATGTTGCAGCACAACTAATCCAGATCGCACAGCACACGACAATCTGCGTCCACAATTTCATTGTAATCCCGCAAATACTTACGGAGAATGAATACGGAATATTCTAATCTACGAGAATTCGCTCGTGTGTACCGCGATCCGCTCTCCTTGGCTGCTGAGACTGAAATAATAGCGCCTCCACTGTTGGTTACTTACATACCACGTCTATGTCCATGTCCGACTCTCGCCGCTTTGAATTTAAGAGTCAGCAGTGTCGAAAAAAATCAAGAGATAAACAAAACTGTGTCATCAAATTATTGCTGCGCAGCGGCACCAGCGTTCTTTTGAACTGTTTCACTCATACATGCATTCACACTATATGTGCACTATGTTCTACACACGGACACCACTTTGTGGTGAGCTCGCGTTGCGCGCCATCAGAGGTCGTAAACATTCATTCATTGAATAATAAGTATTGTTTGACGCATATTAATCAGGAATACAATGAATACGACAACAGATCAATTGGGGAAACGAAAAATTTTAATGTTTGTATGTACAATGCCTCCTCGGTAGCCCAACGTAAAGTGCACTGGGCTCTCAAAAGTCGTGGGTTCTGTACCTGGCTTGGTCACGCATTTTCCTAAATTTCCAATTTTTCCTTCTTTCTATATGTTCCTCATCCCTTAAGTATTACCCAGACAAATTCTTTGCCTTTTGACTTCCCACTACAATCAGCTGTGACGAACAACAGGTTTTCATACACAGTAGCCGTACTAGCGCAACTACAGCTCCACTAGCAACCTAACGAACCGAACATCATCCAAAAAAAGCTCATCAAAGAAATCAACCTCCGCGTTTTCCAACAACACCTCCTACCTAGCAGCAACGAATGCACACCATCCAGTAATAAACTTTTGCTTTCCTAGCGGACGACAGCTCGCAGACCCATCATCCAGGATTGCTAGTGATAGGCTAATCACCCACCGTTTCAGAATTTTTAGAGATTTACATATCCAACACCTTGAGGACCTAGTTATGCTCCCAATTGGGTAAATAAGAGGGGGGGGATTTACAAATCAAAACAAACATTGCAGTGCTAAGAGCCAAACATTTAGATGAACAGCTGATACAAGTCCTTTCCCGTTCTGCATTTACTTATCTGCTCCCTTTTTAACCCAACAAGACTTAACTTATTTCATAGCTCAATCACAAAATGCTCGCGAACGAAACACATTCGTTTTCACAAAATTCAAAACAAAGGTTAGGTTAGGTTAGGTAATACCATTGATGATATGCCAGATAGAGGTTTATTTATGTGTTATAGTAGAAAAGAAAAGGTTTGATGCCTCGCTCCGAAGCTTGGTCAAGACCTGTAAGGCTTAGCGCTCCTAAATGGGTTGATCTCGCGATTGCCCGACAGGAGCACACTATGTGTTCCAGCGTCTCACGAACGTCCTGCTCTTTGCATAGTCTGCATCTGTCGTTATTTGTAAGGCCCATCATTTGTGCATGGTGTGACTGTATCATGGTTTTGGCAGTTGCACAAGCGTTCATATTCCTCCACCTGGTCTTTGCCTTTTTAGCCATGCTTTCGATTAGACCATTATAATACATCTTTAGTGGCATCGATACATTGCTAATTTGCTCATTCGGTAGAGTGACGCCGTTCTTTGCAATACCATCCACTGATTCATTCCCCTCGATGCCTTTATGCCCGGGTACCCAGGACCTGGGTATCGGACTCTAGGCCTTTACGCCAGCCTTCTTTTTCAATCGTTGATATGATCTTTTTTCAAAAGCGAAGAAACGGAATCGTGTCAACTGCTAAATTCCGACCAATCGCGCTGTGTCCGAATGAGCTGTTTACAAATCGCCCCGCCGAACATTCGACAAAGAGGTCGATGGGTGCCAAATTTAATAGAGAGTTAAGCGCCGTTGGAGTAGTTCTTAGCGCACCCGTTATACAGAGTGTAGCGTGGCGTTGAGCTTTTTCCAGTTGCGTAAGGTATGTAAATTTTTTTTATTACCAGCCACCACACCAAAACATGATAGAGTAGTATCGGCCTTACTATCGCCGTGTAGCACCAATGCATCACGGATCGTGGCATGCCTATGTAGTGCCCAACATCTTTTTGCAGATGTATATGGCATTACTGGCCTTTTTCACCCTCTCTTCGTCGTTAACCTTCCACAGCAACTTGTTGTTCACTATTACCCCAAAGTATTTCGTCTGTGATATAAGCGTCAGTACTTGTCCGTTAAGTTTTGGTAATGTCCACGATGGAATTTTATCTCCTCGTGAATAAAAGCATATCCGTTTTGTTGGCGTTTACGCTTAAGCCGGCCTCGATTGCCCAGTTGTAGATTATTTTTAGAGTTGACGTCATGAGGTCACTGAGAGTCGAGAGACATGGCCCGGTCATAACTATGTCAGCATATGCCACCAGCTTGGGTTCTTTGCCCTCAACACGTTTTAGTATCTTATTAACCACTAATAACCAGAGCAACGGAGAGAGTACACTACCCTGTGGGGTCCCTCTGGACGCTTCCTTTAGTGTCACAGCACCGTTCCATTCCGCTCTTATCTTTTTACAGTTCAACAGGCATTGTATCCACCGATATGTAGCTGCCCCAGTATCCATACTACCTATGCCGTCTAGGATAGCCTGGGTTATTACGTTGTTAAAGGCTCCAGCTATATCAAGAAACACCCCTAGGGTGTATTTTTTTAGTTCCAGAGCCTTGTCAATATTATAGATCAGCGAAGCGCAGTTTCAGTTGAGTTGCCTTTGGTATAGGCGTGTTGCGTGTCAGAGAGATCTATAGGGTTTAGAATGTCCCTTATTTGTGTGTCCAAGATTTTTTCCAGTGTCTTCAGGAGGAATGAAGTCAGACTGATGGGCCTGAAGTCCTTCGAGTAGAGGTTGCTGCTTTTCCCTGCTTTCGGTATAAAGACAACTCTCGCCACCCTCCAGGCATCTGGCACATAGCCCAATCTCAGACATCCCTTGAAGATCTTGTTGAGTCGTGGTATTATCCGATGCTGTGCTTGGTGCAACATAGCAGGGAAAATACCGTCCGGTCTCGGTGATTTGAACGAAGCAAATGTATTGATTGCCCACTAAACCTTTTCCGGTGTGATAATATCCAGTGGTCTTTACATCTGCGCATCCAGGAAAGTGCGCCCGAAGAAGTGCCTCTAGCGATTCCTGACAGTTGTTAGTACATTAGCCTTCCCCATTATAAACGAGGCTAGTCAGCGCAGATTGTTTGGATAGTAGCTTCCTGAGTCTGGCCACTTCCGTAACTTTTTCTAAGCCACCACAGAACTCTTTCCAGGATTCTCTTTTGGCTTTACGAATTTCTTTTTTATATAGTTTTAGCGAGTCCATGTACTCATTCCAGCATCCTTCACTACCTGCCGATTTAGCTAGTTTGAAGATTTCGCGCACATAACGTCTGTGAGACCCAAGCGTCTTGTTCCACCAAGGCGGCTTGGGCTTACTTTTCACGCGCACTGGGGTACGGGCGATGCGGTAGGCCTTGGTCAAATATGATGTTAGAGAGTTAAGACTGTTTTCAAGAGTCTCAGAGGAAATAGTAATGCATGGATTTACTAGGCTCCTATCAAGTATACGCCTGTAGAGATCTCAGTTTGTACTCCTGGGATTTCTCACAGTTGCGTTAGCTTGCTTTGAAACAAAAGTAACCGCAAAGCTTAAATACTTGTGATCGGAAAATGATGGCGTATCAAGTACCTTCGAATCCCCGGACCAGAGTATTTCTGCCAGCATAAAGAGTAATATCGAGAACTTTTTGGAAGTGGGTCCAACATACGTTGGTTCCTTACCCCGATTAGAGATAAAGAGGTCACCTTTTATTATAAAGTTAAACAATGACTCACCTCTAGCGTTTGTGTCGCTGCTGCCCCAAGTTGAGTGATGTCCATTTGCATCAGCTCCAATTACCAGTCTTTGCCGGTCATGCCTTCCAGCCTTTGGAGCTCTTGCGGGGGAGCGTCAACGTCGTGTGGCATATAGCAGGACGCAAGGAGTATCGGTTCATCCCTGCCGTCCAGTAATGACACGACCATCAGATCATCTGTAGAGAGATTAGACAAGATATTGCACAGATTTTCTAACTAAAATAGCAGTAATTAAAAACAAAAATCTGTTTTAATTTTGAGTGATATGGAATGATCAACATTTCATTTATGTTAACTAAGCCATTTCATTTTGTTAACCTGGATGCACTTAAAACTAATTTATTTATTTAATTTGTTCACTTGCTTCTAGTGTATCAAAGTGAGTGATAAAAGGGTAATGCTGTCAAGTTGCGAAAGCCAGAAATAGAGTTGTGAAACCAAATAATTCATAATTTAAAGAACATTCACACAATTCATAAACGCTACGTAGTGAATAGCTATGTGTGTACATGTAATTAAGTAGACAATGAATGCTCAATTCCAAAGTGCTTCATACGCATGTATGTATATTCTTATCTGAAACCAAAACAATGTTAAACAATAATTTGAAGAATTATTTCCTAAAATACTTGTGTATAGTTTATGCTTATTTTATAGACATCTATATGCGTTAGTAAGTGTGGAATGATCACCACTTATCATCCTCGTCATTGTTATTCAAAAGACATGGCATCATAACGCACTTCTCCAATCGCACGCGATCTTTGCACTTGTAGTTTAGCTCGGTATTCAACAGGGTCCGAGTCTTTTGGCGCATGGAATTGTCACCGCACGTGGCTGTGCACGGTGTCCAAACTGACCATTCTGAGTAGCGACACTCGTCTCTGTTTGCAGTGTATTTCGTGAAGCCGCGGTTGCGGCTTCCAGCGTCGTTGGGACCAACGCCGCCACCACCGATGGCGTATACGCCGTCGCACGTTTGGTAGCACTTCTCCAATCGCACCAGATGCTTAGGGCAGGGTTTTCCACTGTACATTGATTGGCGCAGCACCTTACGCGTCTTCACCTGCATTCCGTGTCCACAAGTCACATTGCAAGGATGTAACTGCCACTCCGACACAATGCAGTCAACTGGTTGATGCTCCAGACGCAGACTCTCGCTTTGAAGTTCTTGTTTCTGGCGGGGCACCCGGCAAGTCTCCTCGCACGCCTCCTTAGAGGTAAATTTGTTGCGGTTTTTATCACACTTATCAGCCCAATAGAGTGCACACTGGTCACTTAAGAAGTCATAGAACCAATAGTTTATTACGTTGCTGTCCCTGCAGGGGCTCACCTGCAAGCCCTCATAGCAGTAAGGAGGCACTATTGTGTCACAGTTCGGATTTGAACAATTTACAACCTCCAATCGTTTGATGAACCGACAGGGATCTGTACCATTATAATTCGGGTTTGTGACTCCGTACACCTCGTCATTGTTCCAGACTTTTCGCTCGCGCTGCCGCTGGCCATCACTACCACACGGACCTATGCAGGGGGAAAAGTCGGACCAGTGGGAAACGCCGCACTCTGGTGGTATGTAATCTTCACGCTTTTGACTGTAGCTTTTAAACTGGCGAAACCCGTTTATGTCATCACTATCAGTTGATAGGGATCTCACATTTTCGGCTGGCGACATGGTTTCTCCATCATCAATTGCGTTCTCGTTGACTCCGTCATTTCTGGCTCCATTTCCAATATCACCCCCACAGTCAATACCTTCACATTTCTGCGTTTCCTGCAGCCTGACTCGGCTGACTTTCTGCGAGAGATTGTTATAAAAGCAAGAATATTACTAACTGCCTAAACTAGCGGTATGCACATATCTACCTGGCACTTCTTCTTCGCCCTGGGATTCAGATAATGTCTTGAGCGAATTATAACACCAGCTCCACAGGTTTCTGAACACGATGACCACTCGCTCCATTCAGATATAGCACATTCTGGGTTGTCGGAGCCACCTCCTTGATAATCAACTTTGGCCTCACTCTCGTCCGCATTTTCTTCACCAAATGTACTACAACGACGACCGACACAGTTCTGCTCTTCGCGCAGAACATTCCGGCATTTAGAACGGCGAGCGGCCGCTGGGTTTTTAAACTCTCGGGTACGATATTGCTTTCCTGGCCCACATAACGAACTGCACTCATCCCATCGACTCCACGGAAAAGTTGCACACTCCGGCGGATCATCCTCAGCTGCAGTGCGCATGCATGTATGTAAATATATGTTTTTTATTACTATGCACAGAATCATAACTTACAGTCGGTATTTTCACAAGTCTTCTCATAGAGTCGGCGTCGGTTTATGTGAAGAGTAGCTAAAGGTTTCATTGCAGCCCCGGTAGAATCATAAAATGGTGAACGTGGATCATTTGGAAAATTTGACTTTATACGGCGTATGACATCAGGAGGAACTTGAGGCTGATCTGCGGACTGAGAAGCAACATATTCAAGAGTATTGAAAAATCCATTAGTTTTTGTATACATTTTAATGTAAAGCGAGCTATGTATATATCATATGTACCCCATTTCAAACTAAATGTTCATAGTTAATTTTCTATAGTTTCCTATATATTTGGCAAATTGCAATATACTCAGTAAATATGATTAACCAATTTGGTGCTAAACGTACCATATAGGATGGCCCGCTATCTGTGCCCGCATCCCATGGGTACAAATTATGCACCTTGTTTTCAACCCAGGAACAATTTGGCAAGCAAAGTTCCAAGCCGGAGATGCCTACAATCCAATCCGGCGACGGATCTATCATAGAAACCAATGAGATCAGATGATGTTTGGAATCAACCCTGAAAACTGCGAAAGTTTTGCCTGTGACATTCGGGTAGGAAATTCCCCGCGCTTTTATAATTGTTCGAATTTGGTCACTCTGAAATGGATAACATGAAATATAAGGCAAATATTTCTTTTTATAATTGTTCGAATTTGGTCACTCTGAAATGGATAACATGAAATATAAGGCAAATATTTCTTTTTCAATTGAATACCTGATCCTTCAGTTCGCTCTCAAGTGTTCTAGTCGAGCCGTGTTCAGCCACTTCCCGCAAGCCCTCGCTGGCCAGCTCTCCATACTTCCAAAAGCGGTAGTCTATAGTGTGAGAAGCGCCGATTATGTCACTAAAACGTGTACGCCAACTGTTTGCAGGAAAATCCTTGGGATGCGTATGACGAGACCATTTGCCCTCGAACGTTAACTGGGGTGTTAAAATACTTATTACTTTGTGGACCTATACAGGCAAACATACTCAGACACCTCGTATTTAGCTTCGTCACATGCACAACAAGGATCAACTATACTTGGCTGGGTGTCAATGTCGTCGATCTCCTCCTCGCATATTCGTTTGGTGAGGAAACCATCGTCCATGAACCAGACATCTCGATGCTGTGTAACCGTTGCGCGTATCAGAATGCAGCCACTGCCAGCTGTTGGAGGAGCTACCCACGTCACATCAACGCGTGTTTTGACATTTGTATTGGTATTCTCAACCAGATTGGCGCACCGGGGACTAAAACGAGTCTCTGCCAAATCAGTTATTTCAAAGAAACCAATTGCACCAAAGCCCCCGATTTCTTCGCCTTCGTTGCTGCTCTCCAATGCGAGAATGAAGCTTATAAAAGTCAGGCCATTATACGCAATTAACGACACTAGAACAAATAAATAGTTAAGCATTAACGGTGTAGACCACAATGCAGAAGTAACTAGGTTTTCTTAATTATAAATCCTATACATTTAAGTACATATAAACACATATGTATGAACATAATATATATACATACATCGCTTTATTAGGCATACAACTTTTTTTCATGTTTATTTTAAATTTAAATTTACAAATTCACGCGTTGAGTGATTAGAAAGAGTGGAAAATATTATTAGTTGAACAAAACCTTTTCTATAATGAAGTATCGAATCAAGAGCTAATACTACAGAAATTAATGGCTATGAAAGTAGTGACAATTGAAAATTGGTAAAATTAATTACTTTTTAAGGGCGGCGTAGTAATATTTGTGCAGAGTCCGCAGTAAATGTAGTTCACCATATACATACATATTTGTTATGATCAAATTTTAAGGTTAATTTAATATTTATTTGTGTTTATAATTAAAATAAATTTGAAATTACGTTTAAATCAAAATTTAAGGTGTAATTTATGTAAGAATGCCCCTATCGAGAACTAGGAATTGCCTTTGCTGACGAAGCTTTAATATAAGTACTGGGTTCGAAGGTTGGCAATTCTATTATCCTATATCACATACTTTATCTTTCAAACAAATTCAGTTGCCCATTCAGACTCATTTCGAACAAAACTTTAAGAAAGCGCCATCCACCCATTTCTTGCCATACTCTTCTTGTTTCGCCTAGGGTGTACCTAATATATTATATGCAAGAAGATAGTGGCATTTGCAAGATGCAAATGTTTGAACCCCAAACCTCAAACAAATCTTCCGTGCACCACTGCAAGAAAATAATGAGGTCATGAGCCCCTTTGAGGAGTTATGTTTTGGGGCGTACCACAGAGAATGTCGACGAATGCAATGCCATCCTCTGTCACATTCTATTCTTTTCTTGAGACTTTTTAGTTACAGATAATAATAATTGTAATTGATTTGTTGGCTTTTTACGATGAAAAAATGAATTTTTTATAGATAAACAGAAGCAAAGTTTTATAAAAGAGAAAATCTCACCATTATACTTTTCGCCAGGTATATACGTTTGTGGGTTTCCTGCAATCGAGACCACAAAATTTTCGTCCACCGGAGATTTAGCGGCTGTGGTCCCGGGCGGAACACGACTGCATGCCAACACTATATTCAGCGTTGCTGAAGCTAAAGTCAGCAATGTGAACCAATCCATTTGGCATTCATGAAATTGCATCCGTCGGTTTCTTTAGCGGCAACTGCAACGAGAACTAATGATGTACATAAGTACATAATCCGAATGTACATCGCTGGAACAAATGCGAATTGAATGAGAATAACTCTGCTGCATTCTTCCGTATTCACATGGTCGATCGCTTTGGTGCATTGCAACGCATCTGAATTAGTTGCTGTATTTACATATAACATATCGAATGTCAATGGCAACGTCAATGAATTTTTTAATTGGTTAGGTACCGCACACACATAGGGAAGGATGGAGCAGGCTCGGTAAACAAAGCACTGCGTGTCACTAAGCTTATGCATGGTTTCCTTCGCATTTTAGAACTTGTTTCAGAGTTTATTTCACTACGCGTCTAACCTCTACGTGGCACATGTATGAAGCTCAATTGCAGCTTGGCCACCAGGAGGGGACTCGAACCAATCAATTCATTTAGATGATAATGTGGAATAACGAACCTGCCCAATCGCAACATGAACTTGTAAGCTAGCTTACGTTTGAAAGGCACAAACTCGTCTAAGAGATAAGCAATTCTTGTGTTATCGGCTGGATCATTGATACACTAACATTCGCGTAGTTGGGAACTGCGAAAATTGTGATTTCATCACGGAACAAGCACAAAGGCCACAAATCACTTGTCTGTGTGAGTATGAGCGACGGATTCAATTGGCAACAATTACCCAATTCAGCTTAATTCAGCGAATACGTTTAGGTGCATTGATTATTTACACGCACAATTTTACACTTTTGGGGCTTCCGGGTGGAACATTTGCGTTTCATTACCTGGCACGAAAACGTATACAAATGTCTTGATAGTGAAGCGACAGGGAACGTCCGCGTTCGGGTTCTGAAGTTCAGGTCTCTCGTAAAGGCTTCAAATGATTTAATTGCAATAAGTAGTGCTTCCTGTGTTTTCGAAGAAAAATTACATTCCGCGCGCGTCACAAATGCTCACCCGTCGAGTTACGACTGAAATGCATTCTCATTTTAAGCATTTCACTTTGCTAATTAACCGCTAATTCAGCTCACCACCCCTACGTTGTCCGTGCAATGCGTCCGTGCAATGTATGCGACATGCATACATTTGAAGGCAACACTCGCTGCTCGCCACTCACCACTGCAAGCAACGCAACTGTCGTACTCTCACAACTGGACCATGGGCTCGCGTCTAGTACACTCTGTACCTGAATACAAGTCAACCACGTTCACATCACAAACGATGTACGCGCGATGGCTTCGTGCCCCATCTTTTTCCAACATTTATTATTCCAATGTTGTGCATTCATTTTAGAAATTTATACGAAAGAACTTTTTATAGATCCTCGACTCGGTCGTATGTGAGTGCCACCACATACGATCATTAAAATTTCACTCAATCTCCAATATATGCACAAGTATTTTTATCTAATACGTTTCGCAGTAAAAGTGTAATTAGCCAAACGGTATCTATAATCTATGCGCTGTTCCAGACGTATTAGAATCATGGGATGACCAAGAATCAGTTTTCATTCCTCATGTACTGTCCATAATTATCCTTAGAGCAAAAGTGAGCACATTCGCAATTGAACTCGTCATTTCGAAAAGGGCACGAGTCACAATTTTTTTAATATCTATTTTTGGTGTAATTTTATTCATTGAAGCGTTTTACATATTCTCTGTGAATAGGGTTCATCTCCATATACCAGAAACCAACTTATAAAACAATTGGAGATCAAAGTCTATATGAAAATGGCACGAGTCCTGTATGTCTCAATACTAATTTTTTTAATGAATGTGTGTACTGAATAAGCCTGGTTGTGCCGGCTAAAATCGGATTCATACCATGGTCCGTATACTTTTATCACTGGTAGCTGAACAAAATAACAATATAAAAAATGTCGTATTTGAAAAAAATAGAAAAATATATATCAGCAGAGTACCAAAATTTTCATATTGAGGTTTTTGCATGGCCAACAACTTCAACAATCTACGAATAACAAACAAATTTTAATTATATTATCTAAATTTCTATTCTAAATTCTTTCCTTGTTATTATCCCTATCCTGTGAATTATAATCGATGAATGAAAAAAATAAATTAATAATAATTTGGATTTGTAGGTACATCATCAAGAGGTCATTTTGAAAAGGCTTAAGGCCGAAAATTTTAAATCAAAACATATGTATCACCATTCTTTTTTTTAATAAATAATTCCCCCAAAAATTATATATATTTTTTATTTATCAACTCCTATATTCAGTTTCTTTAACACCATCGACTTTTTTTTACAAGAAATAAATACATGTTTGTTCATCCTGAAAAGTTTTTATAATTAGACTCGTGGCCTTTTCGGAATGAAATGTATTGTCATTTCCTTCTTTTAAACCGAACATAGGGTTATTTTAAGGCAACGTTGCAGCAATTTATCGTTCATACTGCACGATGGTAAGATTTGGGGTAATCTATATACGTGGGTGGTCCGATAAGTACTTAGCCTACAAAAGAAAAACGAAAATTTTGGAAAAGTGGCGATTTATTTCTCAACGTAGTCTCCTTTCAAATCGGTACACTTGACCCAGCGCTGCTCCAACTTCTTTAACCCGTCCGAAAAATACGTTTTCTGGAGGCCTCCGTGGCGGCGATAACCTCCTCATTCGACTCAAATTTCTGCCCGGCGAGTGACTTTTCAGGTTTGGAAACAAAAAGAAGTCACATGGGGCCAAATCTGGAGAATACGCTGCTTGGGGCAGCTGGTCGTAGCCTAATGCGACCAATTTGGCGAATCACCGACCGATATTGCTCTTTTTCCATTTTTCTAAAATCCGCGGACACGTTCGTTTCCACACGCGGTCAAAATAAAACTACAAATCCAATATAGCTGAAATTTTGACAGTAGCCGTCTACGAGGATGTACTACACGATAGTAAATTTCTCTCACGATAGTGGCACCATCGGGCGGTGGGGCTAAGTACTTATCGGACTGCCCACGTATATAAAAGAAAGTGGCTGTATGTGTGTAAGCGATTCACGCTCAAAAGGAACGGCCGATTTTCATTGGGTTTGTTTTGTTGGATTCGTATTAAGTCAGTTGAGGTTCGTGCGAAAAGAAAATTTCGGAAAATCTATTGGAAAAGTCGGAAAATCCCTGCCATATTTGACCGCCCCGGGCCCCAGGCTGCGGGGGCCCCCGAGAGAAGCTTGTATATAAAAATTTAAAGTTTTTCAAAACTGAAACTTGTAAAAAACTATTTGCGCTCTACAATGGTTGTTGAAAGGTTGTTTGTCACTTTTATCAATTGAAAAAGACACAGTGTCGACAATTGACTTTGAAATTAATATACAATAACAAATTCAGTTCAATAAAAGCAAGAAAACATCCTTTCTAAATAACAATTGATTGCAAATTTTCAAAAAATTTTCCCTCGAAGATTGCAATATTTAATTTTTAACTTAACTTCTGCTTACGCGCCCGGAATTTTAGTCTATTTTTGGAAATTAATTGTAAGGAAACTATACAAGATAATTGAACAATTTTTTTTTTATTATTTTTGTACATGTTTAAACTTGAAAAATGACAAATGCCTTATGTGTGTGGTGAATCCTGCGCCTTTGAGAAGTGGTCAAACTAGTACTGACGAAAGTGTCCGAGTCAACTTTGACAACCCCACAGTTGTCTCAAATGTGAAAAGTAAAATAAATTTATTTTCAGTTTTACGTTGGCTGTGCTTCTCCGAGTACGATTTTTTTTATTTTTAAAATTTTTCAAATTATACGGTTTTTTGTGAAAAGTTGTATTTTCAACCACGTTTTTTGACCTGTTGAGGGTCATAAAAATTGAACAAAACTAAATTTCAAAAATCGTACTCGGAGAAGCATAGAGAAGTGTTTTATGAAGAAGTGAAAAAAAAATTAGTCAAATCCGATGAAAATTACTTGTAGAAGTCATACCACAAAGTATAAAAAAGGTGATTTTCGGGAAAATGCGTTTAAAGATAAAGAAATGCTCGAAACGGCTGGAGGCGGCTATGTTTCCGGCTTCGAAAACCCAAGAAGGAATGTGTTTTTCACGAAACCGTTTATAAGACGTATTCCTTATATCCTCTATATTCACAAAATGCAAAAAAAAAAAATCGGTTTTTTCAATCCGCGTAAGCAGAAGACCCCAAAGTGCAAAGTATGTAAATACAAAATTCTATGTTAAAAATGAAATATCGCAATCTTAGAGTTTGCTTGTAAACTAGTGTAAATTACACAATTACTT
Organism: Melieria crassipennis; assembly: GCA_963668005.1. Classification (NCBI taxonomy): domain Eukaryota; kingdom Metazoa; phylum Arthropoda; class Insecta; order Diptera; family Ulidiidae; genus Melieria; species Melieria crassipennis. Next base: position 28,029,401 of record OY764963.1, on the reverse strand, counting down.
AACCTCATTAAACAAATTTACATTTATTATTATTATTTTTATAATTATTGGTTGGATAACAAGACATCGTCCCGGAAATCCGGGTTTCTTCTTTGATAGACTCTTCTACGAAAGGAATTCTATGCTCCTTGTAAGTAAGCTACTGCTTAAATATGTCTGTACATTTCTGAACTACTCGACACGAAAAATGCACCTAAAAATAAAAGTGTTTTCTAGACAGGAACTTTGAAATAGAATAAAATTTAGATGTATGAATCTACAGACTGAAATCCAAATCACGTATGTTTTCCCTACCCGACATATTTTGGTCCTGAAACTTCAAAATTGAAAATTTAGTTAAAAAGATGTCTTTCATTTGATACCCATATTTCCATCATTGCACAACCGCATATATTAAAAAAATATTTGAATGTGTATGTCCTTAAAATTTTAAAGTTTTTTAAAAAGGACTTTTGGCCAGAAAATGAAAAACTGACTATGCCAGATTACTACAAATGATCTCTAGTTTCACGTCTATATCCAAATTTGGATGGGTCTCGGCAAAAAAAATTTTTTCGCACCGTGTAATAAATGTAAAGTTGGTGTTTTTACTCACTGCATCATAACTTTGTAATTTTTCTTTCAATTCTATTGATGTTAGGCTTAATATTTGCTGATGTAATATATTTGCTCAAAAAATGTATAATAATAATATATCTTTCATCTTAGATTTTAAAACTAGGGGAGATAATTTTTTTTATCCATAAAAAAAAATATTCGAAAATTAATGATTTTTTGAATCTATATATCATTAAAAAGGCTAAGGTATTATCTTCTTCTTGAACGACGGACAGCTCGTGTTAATCGGATAATTCTTTCAGGAGATATGTGCTCATAACTGAAACAACAGGAAAAAAACTCGTTTTTCGAAGATTTTTTGAAAACGCTTCTTAAAACAATTTTTTATTTTCAGTTTCGTGTTCAGCGGCCAAAGTTAATCTAGAAAACACTTTATCTATGCACGCGATTGGCCCATTTTTTGTCGAGTAGTGTAATGATGCACTGATCGCAAAACAATCTAATCCTCTTGCTCGGGTTGCTTAAAATAATGGCCAAATCGTAGTAACGAAGCAAGATTTTCTGTTGTTTTTTTTAGTTTTAAGATGGCTTTTTGAAATGATGAGTTTGCTCTCCCAAAAGTTTCCCTAATTTCACGAAAGTTTTTATCAAATTTGGAAAGATTTAGTAAGATAATCAATTTTTCATTTTTTCTCTGGGATTCTATTGCTTTCTATAAAATTTCAAGCACATATACGTTTCAAAATAATTTGTCCCTTTACTATCAATTTACTGTTCAATGGAATACAAATTTTCAAAAACAAATTAAAAAGCATAACCGGAAATTCCAGTTATTAGTTTTGTACGCAAACTTATTCTGCACCGTTTGTGGGGGCCCCTCATCCGTCGCCGCCCCGGGCCCCCGAGCACCTTAAGCCGCCACTGGGTGTGGCACCACCTATACAAGCCAAATCTTAATAATGGAATATCTTAATAATGGAATATCTTTGAAATTGTAAGTTATACAACACTGAAATTTAGTAACCCGTCGTCCCATAGATGAGTCATTATACTGGAAGGATTTGATGGGCGTTGGACAAGGGGCGTGGTACATTTTTTGTGACCCAAATATTTTGCTTAACTTTAAGTCGCACAGCAATGGAAAAAAGTACGAACCTACTATTTATTCATATCTTTCGACAGAGGGAATGATGAGGGTATTGAACAAGGGGCGTGGCACTGCCCATACAAGCCAAAATTTTAATAGAGAATATCTTTGAAATTGTTAGTCGTACAACACTGAAATTTAGTACCCCTTCGTCCCATAGATGAGTTATTCTACTGGTAAGATTTTGTGGGCGTTGGACAAGGGGCGTGGCAAATTTTTTGTGACCCAATTATTCCGCTAAAATATAAGTCGCACAGCAATGAAACTAATTACGAGCCTACCATTTTCCCTTTCGACGGGTATTGAACAAGGGGGCGTGGCACCGCCCATATAACTTAAATCTCTATATATAAAAGAAAGTGGCTGTATGTGAGTTACGGCATCACACTCAAACGGACCGTCCAATTTGCATGCGTTCTTTGTTAGATTCGTCTTGAGTCAGTTCAGGTTTAGACCACAAAAGGTGGCGTTATACTTCAATTAATTCAAATGTTGTGCGAGACGAAGTTTGCCGGGTCAGCTAGTACTTATGTATATTGTAACTAGAAATAAAAAAAAAACTGGTATCGGCGAAAGGTTATTTCATCTTCAAGCATTTAAAAAATAATAATAACAACGCATTTTTTGGCAAAACCGATTTTTTTGCAAAATAGTCCCCCAGGCTCAATAAAAACATGTCTAATGAGTGGTTTAGATCGTCGGCCGCAAGGCCCTTCAGGGCAAACCTTTTCGTTGGCTTCTACGTCCTCAAAATGCTTTCTTTTCATCGACAAATGCATTTTTTCGAAAAGGTGAAAGTCGCACGGAGCCGCATCAGGCGAAAACGGGGAGTAGTTGGTGGTTAAAATACGACTTTTAGTAAAAATATCAGTCACAAGTGTCGATCAATGAGATGGCGTGCACACACTTTTCGATAGCCAAAGGTTCATCATCAATGGGATAAACAATCATCACCATAAACTTGGTTCATCAATTAAAATGTTTTGGTAGAAGTTTTAACAAGTTTAGAACAAAACTTAATATTTTTGTACCAATGACCAAATATCATGAAATTTTGACTGACTTTTTGAAAAGTGCAGTTTACTTTAAAAATCACGTAATACTAAATTAGCAAAAACATTTTTTTATTAAATTTGTTTGTGATTATTAATTTAAAAGTCATCATTGTGCAGAAATCGCTCAAATTTTCCATACGAATTCGTTAAAGAAGAATAGACAGTCGATATATGTACTTGTAGAGTATTATTTCGTTGTATTGAAGTCAGAAAGTGGACTCATCGCATCGCGTAGAGTGACAAATGAAGTTAGGGCCACATCGGAAAGCAACCACAAAAAACGTTTCAAAAACTGTGCAAACGACGAAAGGAATATGGACGAATAAAGGTAAATTATGCGGTGATTTGTTTATAGAATATAAAACCTCTGCAGCGTCATTTAACTCTGGAACACTAATCTTACCCTGCAACTGTATCACACGACGTTTGAAATGTTGGACTAATCGACTTGTTAGAAATAAACATCATAAACTAACCACGATCACGCCCTACTACACGTATATAGGTCAACGCAATACAAGAAACTTAAGAGCGAAAAGCTTTAACAACAATTTTTGCAATTCCAATTAATAATTTCAATTAAAATTTCAATACAAATACGACTACGAATAACGGGTTATTAAATTTTTATAGGTTATAATTTTACATTTCCCGAGGGTTACACTTGGACCCACGACAATAAGACACTATGCATGTCAACATTTTCCTAAAATACTTAATACACTCTTAACACGAACAACACTTGAAATAATGTAGAACTGGCATCAATACACAAAAAATAAAATATTCGAGAAAAGCATTCGCTTGAATTAAATTCAATTGGATGTCAGTGAAAAATTTTTATTTTATTTTTTACCAAAAATTTTTTTCTTGCACAGAGTTTTTTTTAAATAATTTCTCAAAAAGCCAAATTGAAAGCGAAATTCAATTAACCTAAAAATTTTTTACATACAATTTCGCAAAATGGATGTTTCCCCGAGCAGAAATAGCACCCACAGTACCAGCAAACACGGTAAGCGACGAAACATGCAATCCTGCACTTGCACTTGCAACAAAATGACCGGCGAACGCATTACATAACCTCATTATCCTGCAGCAGGTATTTCGCCCCCTATTCGCAAGGAAAATTCCAAGACTATACCAAAATTATGCGGTGAACAAGTTTTAAAGAACAAGACTGAGACAACATCTCGATCGGAAAATGACCTGGGGTCGAAAACAAATGCCATCGAAACAAAAACAAACACTTCTGGGAACAAATCGGTAAGTATCTACTCATGTTTGCGGTATCAGTCCACACTTCACTCAATATATTTGCAAACTTTTCCAGTTGTCTCCCTCAACAACGCACACAAAAATACCAATGAAACGCTCGGTAGGTGCACGTCAGGCTCCCGTACGTTGCGCGTACGTTGCCCGTACGCGCTCTAACAGTTGTTTGCAATTTCAGCCAATTTCCAATGTGGGCACGAAGACAGTTACAACGCCACGCGCGCTGCAACGCCAACAGTTGAAGTCGGCCTCGAAAATCAGCCTAACCATTAAAGAAGTCGGCGGCAATAAAAAACTTGAGCAGAACGCCTCGAAACTAAGCTTTAAGGCGAACACATCGACAAACCTAAAGTCGGGAATGGCGAAAAATCTAAGCGTGAGAGGCCAAACAACAACTGGAATTTCAAGAAGAAGTGGTAGGTTGTCCGGAGGGGAAATTTCAGTGGTCTTTATGCAAATTGTAAATCGAAATATCGTTCTCGTGCAGCGAGCACAGTGTCTTCTAGGAGCAGCCGCAGCCAAAAAACCGAGGAAGTATTGCTGCAAAAAGTGACTTCATCTGCCGGCGATCACGACGGCCCCAATCTAAGCGCACGCGAGCGTGTTGCAGAAAATAATAAGCTGAAAGTTTTTGAAAACCTACAGAAAAAGCTTCAAGAGATGCAAACGGACTTTATGCAGAAATTCGAATCGCTAAAGTTGTCCTCACCTGAAAAACTCAATGGGGACTATAAATTCATCAGTATGATAAAAAATGATGAATGCAAGCTAATTATAAAAGAGGATTTCTTGCAAAAAATGCCGAAGAAGTTGCGTGAGTATTGAAATTGGCCCTACCAAATTAATTACTTCTAACCTCGCCTATGTGTGCTTACACCACTATTCAGCCGTTGAGTCAGTTAATGACTTTAAAGAAAAGATCAAGAGAGCACTAGACAGTTGTTTGATGAGTTTGATGGACAGCCTAAAAACAGTGCAATGCATTAAAAATGAAAAGGAACGATCCCTGAATTTGGAGGATACACACAATAAGCTAGAAGCAGAGCAGGTAACGCCCTCACTGCGCAAAAATCCCTACACCTAGGGGTCGAAAAAATTCGCACTAATGCCTCAGCAACCGCTGAATGTAATCAAAACCTTAATGCAGTTAACTAACTCAGATATGTTTCACTTTGACCGGAAAAAAGTCGCCTCTAGCTAATGTATAGCACACATCCATATCAGTTGGAGAAGTACGTGTCTATGGCAGATATGTCTTCGTGCGCTCCAAGCCCCTGGGTGTAACATAGACAGAAAAAGACTTTAGTATGATTTTACCAAACTTAAAAACTGTCTCGTGCACATAGGCCATCAAGCTGAATGAGTTGTTCGAGTGCTTTAATGTTCTTTGCACAACGAGAGATCCCGAAATGGATGCGCATATTGTTAAAATGCAGAAGGAAATACAAGTGAGTTACCAATTATAGCTCAATAAATTACATTAACCCGTACTAACGATCGGTTTGGGTTATGCAGGAGGGCAAAAAATCTCTACAAGCGTCTGAGAAAGAACTGTCCGAGTTGAAGGCTGCTCATCAAGAAGAACTGGAAGTATTGGAGAAAACCCTAAAGGATCGAACAGAGGCTGAAGGCCTTAAGAGGGAGTTGCAGATCGCTGAGGTAACACACTGACAGTATTTGTATGAGCAAATGTTTCATTCAACAACGACACAGCTGTCAAAGAAATTGAAAACCCTTGAGAAACACCACGAGAAGCTCAAGTCGACGCTGCAACAAAATGCTGAGGAGAATTCCCACGATAAAAACGACAAGGCGAAACTCTCGGACGAGCTCAAAGCTTGCAAGGACAAGTATGTAATATACAGTAAAAAATCCTATATGCGGAAACATTTTCCATTTTCAAACCTCTATTTGTATGGAAAAGCAAACCGTTTTTTTATATTGAAAGAGAAGAAAGATATGTTTATCTAACCGTAGCTCTTGTGCAGTACACATTTACATTCATTCGTACAAACACTTATTTTTATTTTAATTCGCAGCATACATACCCTCAATAAAAAGCTTACCCATGCGGAGCAACAACTGAGCCATGAAAAAAAAGATAGGCAAGAGAAAAACGAGACCATACACAAACTGGAAGCGGAACTCGAAGCTACAAAGAAGATGTTGGAAGAACAGCAAACTATGGGTCATGGTGATTTTGAAGTAAGCCATGACTATGAGAGTACAAAGGAAGTGCAGAAACTAAAAAGTGTTTTAGAAAATTTGGAATGCGAAAACAGAACCTTAGAAAACCAACTGGAGCAAATGCGACAGGTAAGAATTATTTAAGGAAGAAATTAGTGCGATTGAATACTTGCCATTCCCCCATGTAGGAATCTAGAAATGTTGATGAAATGCGCCTGAAACTGCGAGATGCAGAGGAACGAATTTGGTAAGCGTAATGGAAAATGAAAACCGGTATTAAAAGCCGCCCTGCAACTCTATCCACGTACTTTTATGGTTGCAGCGTACTCCAAGAACGCGAAAAGTTGTTTGAAGAGCGTCCCGATGCACCAAAAGAATTCCAGCCCGAGGTATGGAAAACAGTTGTGGTATTCACGATCTGCGGCCCTAGTGGATGCATAGCGAAAAATTACCTTATACTGCAACAAAATTTGCTACTCTAAAACTCTATTTAGTATACTCTTTGAGATTGAAAGCAGTTGTTCACTAAGGGATCTCTGCTCTCTATTTTTTTTTCTACCACATCTGGTAGTGATCTAGCAAAATTTGGTCCTTTCTCGTTTGAAATGGCTTTTTTTCTGTTTTTTGTTGGCGCAAAAAATACAAAGAATAACGCGTTCGTGGGCATTTCCCAAAGTTGTTAATCTTTTTAACATTCGACAGTCGGCTAAAACAATTCGATAAGCAATGAAAGGCCGTTAACGAACCGAACATAACTGAGTAGTTGACAGAGATCGTGGATTCCACTTTATTATTTTTAGTTAAAAAGCGAAATAAATAACATCGTAAAGTACCAATACGTATGTATATTTAATCACAGCTTTTGAAGTTGCGTCAATCCGAGAGCGAGAAGCGCCGTGAAATTGAAAAGCTGAAAGTGGAGTTGTCGAAGGCCCATTTCAATATTTGCCAATTAGAGGAGCAAATCCAACGTGACCAGCAGCTACTGGAAGTTCGAAGCGAATTGATAAACTCTCTGCAGACGAACGACAACAGCCAGCGCATTCACTTGGAGGAGATGTTTGCCCAAGTGGGCGAAAAGAACAACACCATCAATGAGGTAGGGGTGAGTCCGTCGACGCAGCTTGAGCATTCCGATGTCTCTACAAACTGTTTCGTCCTTTTACTCCAGTTGAACAATGAGCTGCGGACCAAGTCTGAGGAATTCCGGAATCTATTTACGACCCTAAGCACTAAGCAAATGGAGTTATCACGACAGGAACATATGATCAAATTACTCGAGGAGAGCAACGAACGCAGCCAAATGCTGCGTGTAAAGCAGGAAGAGAAAATCGGCCGGATGGAAGAAGAAATCGCGCACCTGAAGCAAACTGTGTAAGTTGACGAGTAGCGATAGCCGACTTTACCTTCGCCCAGAAATTACTCGCAAATACTTATAGCACATTATAACTCCTTTCCAGGGCAATCTATCAGAACAGCGTACTCGGCAATGCCGGCTGCAAGAATCTGCTCTTCCCGCCAGTTACAGCACCGGAGGACTATAACGAAAACTTCTACTACTATACGAGCGAGCGGCGACGGAAACGCCAAGTGGATATAAATGTAAAGAAATACGAGACTTAGACTCACTGAAGGCCCCATTCGTTGGCACTGCTATACGATACGATACGACTGGGCCAAATCTAAATTCCACATTGAACTGCTGCTGAATGATGCGAAAAAAAACAAATACTGGTAGCTTTGCTTGTGGAATTTTGCTGATCTTATAGAATTTTCCAAATTTTAATAAAGCCACTGAAGAAAAGTCAATTTGTAATTTTTAAAACAACCATTTTCCACTTTTATACAATTCGTCAGTTTAGTTCCGTCCAATTAAAAATGCTCCTTTCATTTTACTGACATTTTTTCACGTACGAGACATTGAAGCAATTTCAAATGCCCCGAATTATTAAAATAACGTTAAACTTTATTTCTTTACCACTCTACACATGTTTGCTAACTGCAATAAACTGTAAATGTGACAATGTAAGTTTGATTATTACTTTCTTATGAGTCATGCGGACGGCGAAATAGAATACGCGGCGCAATACGAGTATATCGCGTAACTTCAGGTACGAAATTTGTCTCCCCTATATCAAAATATTAATCTACTACTATTAATAAATCAGGACCTTATTTAGCATACACATAGAACCAGTTTGGTAAATAATCGTTAGGATTGAGTAAATAATCGTTAGGACATACAAGCAGATATGTAGTAGAAGTAAGTACATTTGTAAAACCTTGTAACGTAGCGTAGGGAACGAGACCAACTGGAGTTGGTATATTTGCTTAATACCACCTGCATTATTATGAATGTAGGTTCACCAACAGCAATAAGAGTCCATTATAAGATTACATACGTGTAATATTTCAAAACAAAATTAAATAAAGTTATATCTGCAGTTTGCAAAAAGTGTAAACAGCAGTGTAGAGACATGGGCGTAGCGCATCGTATTACCCTCCTGTCGACTCAAAAATGTAAATGTACTAAAAAAAGACTCGCAATAACCCAGTCTTGGTTGGTTGGAAAAATGCATCAAAACGTGAACTATACGAGTATAAATAGGGACATACTTATATGATTGCCGCGATTTGATTAGCCCGGAAGCTATCGTAAGTTTCTAATACAGGTTAACGACGATTCCGAACGGCGGGTTTAGAGGTTTATGGCAAACCTCCTTCCGCCGAGCGGACAGCTGCCGCAAGTAAAATCGTTAGGAACGTTGTTCTACGAGTCATTGAAATCATTTAATTAGTCACCTCAAGTTTTGCAGTGTTTTCACTTTCACCAATTTCGTAAAGCAGGCCGACCGTTATCACTTATCGCATGTATGCATATAGTATATTAAAATAACATTGGGAGCCCACAACGCACCATAGATCTTGCATTGATTCTGAAAAATTTACATTTAATATGTACATATTAGGGATTGCAATCCCGGAATCCCGGACAATTTCAATCCCGAAAAATCCCGGGATTGACAAAATCCGATCCCGGGATCGAAACAAAAAAAAAGCTTACTTTTTGCTTTTGTCACGTTGATTTCGAAAAATGCAACCCTTCTTATTTAGTACAACAAATAAATTGCAAACGCCCTGTGACATTCGAACTTGTTTCAACGCAATAATATTACTTTGTCGTAATGTAACGTCTTATTGACGTTCTTCATACCGAGTTTGACTAATTTTTAAATGGCGGAAACCGTGGTCAAAACTTGCAAAAAGTATATGAATATCTAGATACGATTTCACCTACTAGTATTGAACCAGCGAAATGCTTTTCATCAGCAGGCAATATATGCAGCAAGCTAAGATCTCGTTTAGGAGATAATAACCTTAATGCTTTAATAGTTTTAAGATATTACCTAAAGTCTAATTGATGTAAGGTGTTTGTTTTTGCCATCGGCTACTTGTTTTTTTCCTGGTTTGACAATTTAATGCATTTTTATGTTATTAATTTTATTTTATTTACCATGAATATTTTGTTCTTAGTTTTAAGGAACACAGAAATGTATTTAATGAGAAAATAAAATGTATTTGATTGAAAATGACGTCTGATTTAGTTCGTTAAAATAATATATTTAATCCCGAAAAAATCCCGGGATTGCAATTTTCAGTCCCGAAAATCCCGGGATTGTAAAACTGGTCCGGGATTGCAATCCCTAGTACATACATATGTACATATAACAATGAAATCTCTTCAAGCGCAGGTGAATTATTAGTTCAGTTCAACGGGGTACGCAATTACGCACATATGATTTATATCATATGCACATAACTTTATGTATCGTGGACTGAGTACGAAGCAGCGCTTGTAGATGACTATACATACGCAAATGCACACACTTGCGAGCATCCATCTATACATGTATGTATGTATGTATGAATGCTTTGGATTTCCATTGCAAAAGTGGGACAATCAATTAAGCCGATTTGTGCAGATCGGCAACGTTAACAAGTGGTTCACAATTTTAATGGTTAAGCTTAAAGTAGAGTATTGAGCACAAAAACTGAATTTCTTTCTGGTCGAATTTCTAAGTAAATGATGACGGAAACACCGAGTCACAAACACAGACGCAGGTACATATCTATGCATACAACCTATATATGCAACTAATGAATGTTATTTGTAAAAGAAGTTATTGGTATTCACATGTCATATCGTTCACCAGGTTTCTTAACCGAATTTAAAATCTACTGGCGAAAAAATTGCAAATCGGTTAAGAAATATAAATATAATCTTTTATGATGGCTCTTGTGGCTCAGTGGTAGATGCAAAACAAAAAGCCGTATTTCTTTCTCCCAACTCAAGGTCGAGGATAAAAACCGTGGTCAACGCATATTTAGGCTCTAAACCAGAAACGGCAACCTTATATTTCGTACACCACGGCTACTTATGAATGCTTGTATGTATTTTTTTGTGCATGTTTATGGTTTAATGTCGTGTTTGTTGTGTATTTTAGGTTTTATCTGTAGTATAAAGTGATAAACTAATTGCCAAATTTCTGTTGGGTTCCCACTTAACATTGTAAATACTAAAACACCCTAATAACACCGTGCGACAAAAACCACTTTTGTCGAGACCCATTCAAAACATTATATAAGCATGAAACAAGAGGGCATTCATAGTAAAATGGCATATTCAGTTTTTAATTTTCTCATTCGATGTCCTTTAAGAAGGACTTTAAAATTTTAAGGACATACATATTTCAAAAAATGTATTTACATATTTGCGATTGTGTAATAATGAATATGGGTACCAAATGAAAGAAAAAAATGTTGCCTTTAGACTAAATTTCCTATTTAGAAATTTCAGGACTGAAATATGTCAGTAAGGTCCTTTCAAATATGTTCCTTTGATATCCTTGAAATTTTTTAACGAATCCTTTTGAAAAAAATATGTTCTGGTCTGTAGTATAATACCTCAGAATTGTATTCTTCTATCTTTATTGCTCTAAAGTTAAAAAAAATTAGTTTCCATCCATAAGCAAGAGTTTAGTATGAAATACGCATTAATTTTTTGTAATTTATTGTTTGTCTATATTTGATAAAAAAAATACAATTTTGTGGTATTATACATACTAATTACTGTCTTATTTTGGTTCTGAAAGCTCAAAATAGAAAATTTGGTCAAAAAGCGACAAGTTTCATCTTTCGTTTGAAAGAGGCCACTAGGCATCGCAATCCCGGGATCCTGGACATTTTCCAGTCCCGAAAATCCTGGGATTCGAACCCTCTAATCCCGGGATTTTCGGGATTACATTTAAATGAAATTACTAACTTGTAATACTTTATTAAAAATGTTGGAAAGTTCAGACGAAATAAATTTAACGGCAAAAAAAGCGATTCTTTATCTGAGACTTTGATAAAAGAAATTAACCTTTCTTGCAATGGAGGGGATAGAGGGCGTGTTTTGCAAAAGGTGAAATTCCTCATTACGGACAGTCCTTATAACCGGACAGCTTCACTAGTCGGACAAATTTCGCAGACACAGCGATTTCATTATGTTTTCCATGCGAATATCATTCTAATAACCGGACGCTCTAATAACTGGTCGCGGACACAATATTTCAAACCATGTTGATTAAAAACCTCTCATAAACGGACAAAATTCAAAAATATGCCAACCAGTTTCTAAAAAATCCGTACTACCCGTTAATACAAATCGCATACATGTAATAAATATTAAATAAATATTCAGTATTCATAAATTCGTACAAAATTTTAAATAAATAAACGACAGAAGCATTTGGATACATTTCAAACTAATTTTTTTTGAAGGCCCCTCTCCCCTTCACCCATAAGCGGACATCTCCCATAACCGGACAAAAACAATGCGACGGTGAGTGTCCGGTTAAGATGAATTTCACTGTAATTATTTACTAAGCATTCAACCAACAAGGGTTGAATCTGAAAGATGTTTCTCTTCAGCAGGGTTTATTTGGCTTAGTATTTTTAAGACCTCAGTTTGCATTTAATCAAAACGCTTAACTTTTTTTTATCGAAATCGAAGTAAAACTAAAAGTACAAACAAATGAATTATTTTATTTTTTAATCAAATATGCATATATATGCACTTTATGATATACAAATCAATAAGTATGTTTAAGTCTTGTTTTTGGATAAAACGAAATGTTATCAAACTGAAATTAAATGTTGAAAGAAAATGTTTAAAGTTAAACAAAATGTGATTAAACTCAAGATGCAAATTCTTCAAATTAACCCAAATGTGATTAAACTGTGTCCATTTTTATGGAAAATATATGATAAACATGTATTTATGCAATTTGGGAATATATTTTTATTTTAAAAGTTTGTTATATGGATCCCGAGATTCGAATTTTCAATCCCGAAAATCCCGGGATTGCAAAATGGCCAAAAATTGCGATCCCTAATATATATCATATATTATCTTTATATATATATCTTTATATATATAAAGATATATATATATATATCTTTATATATATATATCTTTATCATTGCGATGTGTATGTCCATAAAACTTTAAAGTCCTTTAAAAAGGAGAACGGATCAGAAGATGAAAAACTGAGTATGCCAGGCTACTATAAATAATTTCAGGTTTCACTTCAATATAATTCTTTGGATGGGTCAAAAGTACTGTCGCACGGTGTAATACTCGTAACCAGCCAGATAAACCGCGCAAGTAAATCCGTACTAATGCCAGCGCTGTGTATCACTGCGTCTCGTTTCATCAGAGCCCAGTCTCATTCATTCGCTTACCGACCGCGTTGGGGCTCGTCTTGGAAGCTAATCGTCGACTTCGTTTTTCTTACGGTATTTTTCAATATTTAATCTGAATCTCTATCAGAACATGTGTTGCACTTCGCTGTCAATCAAGTTCAATTCACTCAGTTGCGATTTCAAATTTATGGGAAACGGTTGCCTCAGTTAATGCAGTGACAGGATACTGCAACACAAAAACGAAGTCAAAAAAAATCGACAACAGTATTAAATGTAACTTGGAAAAAAACAGTTTCGAAAATTATTAAAACAATAAAAGAGCAGAAACTATTTGTTGGACAAAAGATTCGTTCCTATTTGCCGCCAATAAAACAATTCAGTGAAATATCAAAACTAGATTATGTGGTCCTCTGTGTGAAATATCAGACGACTTTCTCGCATGGATGTAGCCTCTGGCAAAGAAACGAAATTTTTGTGAAGACAGGTACCGAAACGCATTATCAACTTAATTGTCTTCTTCGTGTTTTAGTTATTATGGTATTCATTTTTCTTAGAATAAATATCAATAAAACCAGTGAAAATGGTGCAAAACGAATGCATTAAAAATGAATAAAAACATATCATACAAAAAAGCATAAAAGCTAAATGTGGCTCATATACTTATTTAATCTTATAGTGATATATATACAAGCAAATATATCAAAAGCTGTACTATTATTGCCAACCAATTCCACCTCCTGTCGTGTTTGCCTATACGGCAAGAACATTAACGCCGTGATCGAGTCTTGTGTAGGTGCAGACTGCACATGCGCTCCATGACAAGCCATGTCCGAAGTGTCGTCTTGTTGAAACCACATATTGGCCACAGCTTCAATTATGGGCCATAACGGGGCGCAGGACAAGACAATATTTAATGTATCAACAGTTAACTAGGTTTTCTCGTACGTAGCAACGGGAGACTCACAATTTTGATATTGAATTTTTAAATACAGTTTAGTTAAATTTTATTCGGAAATAAAAGTGCTCTGTTTGGTGTTTTAGCCATGCTGAAAACTGTACCAAATCATTTGCCTTGCAGCGTATATTTATATTGGGTTGGCAAGAAAGTAATTTGGGTTTTGTATGATTTATCCATCTTTAAACATCCTTCTGGCTACTCCGTGAATCCGCGCTCATAGAACTCCAATCATTTTCCACAAGTCACCAAAGATGTGTGAGGTCTTGCATGGAACACGATTGTAATTTGTTCATTCTGGCTGAGTTTCTTTGATTCCTCTAAATTCATTAATTGTTTACAGTTAACTCCTGAATTGATCGTTTGGTTCCTCGAAAGCCCCTCGTATACACTACACCTTCGAAATTCCACCAAATTGACAGCATGGTATTTCTTGATGTAATTCGGGTTTTGATGTGGCTTGTGCTGGTTTATCACACTTGCATTGAGCTCTTTCGTTGGGTGTTATTGTAAGAAACCCATTTTTCATTACCAGTAATGATTCATTTCAGAAAAGGGTCGACTTCATTGCGTTTGAGATGCATATTGCAAACATCGATTCATTATGTTAAGAAAATCTCTTTCCATTCGCGCGGAATTCAAATATCAAGCTTCCTAGCGAGTCCAAGACGTTTTAAGTGATTTTCTACTCTTGTCTGTGGTACATTTAACCTCTCTGCAATCTCTCGCACAGACTTTATTTTGGTCGTCATCATCTTCGGTAGGTGGACCAAAACATTGGTCATCTGAGAGTGGAAAATCTCCAGAACGGAATTTTATAACAAATTTTGACACATGTTAGGCAATTAACACGATTAACTTCACATAATTGTTTGTGAGCCTCAACGGCTTTCTTAATTTACAAATATTCAGAATTAAATTTGTACTCCATTTTAAAATGGCACTGAATTAACAGCTGGAGTGGGCGCAATTTGCTTCTAACGTACAATACGTTGAGAGTGACAGCTATCAAATGTCAAAAGCATGATACAAAATAAAAGGTAGAGCCGATGCTTCTTCTCAGCCGCCATATTGCGCATCTGACACTAAAGGTCTTTTTGACGTTCTTGAAAATGTGCGAACGTCCTGTTGTTAGAAAATCCCTTGAACATTTTTTTAATACTGAAATATATTATCTGCTGTTGAATGTGCATTAACATTTTTAAACTTTCGCCCAAAATGTATTAGTCACAGTGAAATGTCTATTCCGTGTTTATTTTAAAAAAGATCTTAAAATTCCAAGAACCTTAAATATTTCTAATTTAATATTACATCGAAGTGGCATCACGGCTCAAGCTTTTGAAAAATACGAAAAACGTCAATAAGTACGTTTAGTGTCAAAACAATTGGCAGCGGTTCTACATTCTATTATTGTATCATGGTCAAAAGTGATCAAATGTCATAACGTTGGCAAAAGTCCTTTAAAACAAACATAACGCCCTCTCTTTGTGAGAACCGACATTACTTTCTTGCCAACCCAATAGCTGCTCCAGGCTCCACTCAAAACACATACAATAAATTCAGAATTCTGACACTGAATTTACATACTCACATAACTAGCGATGCCTTCATCTGCGTCGCAATCCATTTGGCGTTATCCATTTGAAAAGAGTCCTGCTGAAACTTTACTCAAAGCAATGGTCACTCACACTCCACGCTAGTGGATACTCCTGCCCTGAGTGCGCCACTGCTCCTGCTACTGCAATATATTAGATCGACATTTTATGTGAAAGCTAAACTAAATAAGTCATTTGTGCGAGGTGCGACTCTAAAGGCACAACATAATAGAAGTCGTGACGTCTATCCCCCTAAAGCGATAGTGCTTATATCATTCTGCCGCATAATAAGTTTGCATTCAGTTTCAAGTGCTTAGTTGGCATCTCAAAAGTTGCACAATATTGCGCTCTTCTAGAATGCTGAAATATTGATTTGGATGATGCGAGGCTAAGTACATGCGCGTATCATTTATGAATTCCATAAGTATGTACATTATTTTCATAGAAAGTCGCGTTAAAGTGCCTACTGTAGACTGCCTTGCGGCTTATCGACATTATTTTAATGGATCTCGGTATGGTCAACGAAAATGAAACGACCTGATGGCGTACACAACAATTGGCGCCAACTTGGCACCACTTTGTATGGAAGCACGTTTTCAAATATGAACTGACATATGCATCTCGCCTCTGAAATTACAAGTATTTAATCTCCCCGTTGCGATAGAAGATCAAAGCCCCCGTGCTGATTTAATATCGCGCGCTGACATGGGAATCGATTGAGAGATGCCGCTCGATGATATGAGAACAAGTTCACGTAGTTTTGTACTGTGCTGTATGGAGTCATTAACGTTTGAAGTGAGGCATCAAATGTGCGGGGCTTTCACTTCCGCCGGGCAAACTACATAACAGTACATACAGTTATGGTCAGGTAATAAGAACACGCTCAGCTGGTGTTTTATTTGTCAATAATCGTTTATTCAATACAAATATTTAATCAATACCTGTGTAGTGACAGATAAAAACTTAGGAACTGTTCGTATTTAGTTGGCCATGCGTGTATGTATGCATATGTAGGCATAAAGAGTTTCTGTATGTTAGGTAACCCATATGAAACATTAAAATATTCCTGTAGAAATGTGTGAGACTAATTGTTATATCCTCAAGAGCTAGCAACACTAAATCTAGAGAGATCTAGAGATCGACACTATCACCCCTAAACTTATTATTCTGCTCCACAACCAAGCGATGAGCTGTTTTATAAACAGGCTGGGTCGCTCTCAGCAATAACTGCTTCACTAAACGCTCTTAACTTTTTTCAATCTTGTATTAAACAAATTAGTTTCATTTCCAGTTTCGTCGACCACTCGATAACCTTAAACGCTTCTGACACAAAATTCTCAGCGAGAAGAAACGTAAAAAACCGGGGTATGTTTCTACACAACGAGAGAGAAAGCGGTGGCATCCTGCATAAATATTGTACCCGCAACTGAAGGAGAACTTGACATTTACAGAGCTCAGAGCTCTGAAAATTGCATGGCCGATGAGCTGGCAAAACGGGGTAACATGCTTATAAGAATCCCACTTCGCACCTGCAAGTTGGTTATTCCTTTATACTTGACTAGCTGACCCGGCGAACTTCGTCTCACATGACATTATTTGTGGTTTTTATAATGAAATACGCGAGATGACGAATCTATGGCGATGCAAATTGACGAAGAAAACCAACTAAAGGAAGAGGAGGAGCTACTGATTAACGCAATCGAGGCCCACAAATAAGCAATGTTGCTGCTAAGTTTCAGTAAAGAAATGGACTGCGCTTGAACCAAAATGAAATTATATGGGCGGTGACGCCCCTTATGCAATACCCGCACAATGCCCTCTGTCAAAAGAGAAAATGGTAGGTTCGTACTAAGTTTCATTGCTGTGCGACTTATAGTTCAACAAAATATTTGGGTCACAAAAATGGCTACGCCCCTTGTCCAATGCCCATCAAATCCTACCAGTAGAATGACTCATCTATGGGACGACGGGGTACTAAATTTCAGTGTTGTACGACTTACACTTTCAAAGATATTCTCTATTAAAGATTTGGCTTCTAAAGATTTCGCCTCCTTGTTCAATACCCTCATCATTCCTTGTGTCGAAAGATATGAATAAATGGTAAATTCGTACTTAGTTTCATTGCTGTGCTACTTAAAGTTCAGCAAAATATTTGGGTCACAAAAAATCAGCCACTTCCCTTGTCCACCGCCCATCAAATCCTACCAGTAGAATGACTCATCTATGGGACGACGGTATTCGATATTCTCGATATTCTCTATTAAAGATTTGGCTTGTATGGGTGGTGCCACGCCCCCTTGTCCAATACCCGCCTCATTCCGTCTGTCGAAAGATATGAGTACATGATATGTTCATACTAAGTTTCATGGCTGTGCGACTTATAGTTCAGCGGAATAATTGGGTCACAAAAAATGTGCCACGCCCCATTTCCAACGCCAACCAAATCTTACCAATATAATGACTCATCTATGGGACGACACTATACTAAATTTCAATGCTGTGCACCTTACAATTTTGAAGATATTCTATATTAAAGATTTGGCTTGTATGGGCGGTGCCACGCCCCCTTGTTCAATACCCGCACCATTCCCTTTGTCGAAAGATATGAATAAATGGTAGGTTCGTACTTAGTTTCATTGCTGTGCGACTTATGGTTCAGCGGAATATTTGGGTCATAAAAAAGTGCCACGCCCCTTGTCCAACGCCCACCAAATTTTACCAGTATAATGACACATCAATGGGACGGCGCTATACTAAATTTCAATGGTGTCCGACATATAATTCCGAAGATATACCATATTAAAAATTTAGGTTGTATGGAAGGTGCCATGCCCACCTGCCGTACAAACATGTAACATCGCTATAAACCACCGCATTGACAGCTTCTATCACACACAAAAAAAATGTTGCCAAAAGGATGAGCCGTTTTCGCAAACACTGGCTACACACAGAATTTTTGAATTTTTTTATATATAAGAAGATTATTCCTCGAAGACGCTAGAGTGTGAGGCGAAATCGTCAGGGCGAAATTGACAGGCCACGTCTAATTTGGTCACCATGCATATAGATATACCTATATGTAGATCAGTGGTCGGCAAAGCTTACTCCTATGAGCAGAACGCTCAGCACACGTACACAGTACGCTCTCTGAATCAGTCGTTGTTCAGGTATAATTTTATACAGTGGAGAGAAATTTCACTGCGCTCACTAACACCATCTCATTGTCAATTTTGCCGACCACTGATGTAGATATAGATTGGACCTTGGATGTTGGGACTTTTGATAAAACTATCTCAATCAGAAGAACAGCTTCATGATCGAGTGCAAAAAAATACAAAATCACCATCACACTTGCGGTCATGTAAGAAACCAATTGATACACGACCATTATTGTGTGGGAAAAACTAGGAACGGACCTGACAAGAACATAATCCTAATCATGATTGTTTAGGTACTCAAAATGTGATAGTTATTCCTATGTGATCTATAAGTAGTGAGGATAGCTAAGTTATAGTTTAACTTTAACCGGTTTGTAAAACTCCGGATACAGCTCAGCCGCAACTTTAATCAATACTTAAACTCTGCAGGCCAGTCAAGAACCAGTGAACTTAACTGATAGTAAAAACATCGGCGTGAATATGCATACAAAAACAACAGTAACATAACAACAACAGTAAGGTTTCGTGAGTTTCACGAAAGCACAATTTCAGCGATTAAGACCTAAAACCACTAACCGGATAATCACAAAGTCAATTTACCCTTCAGAAAAAGTCACCATGGATACCGAATACAAACTACAACAAACTGTAACTTTTGTTAAATGCAACGATGTGGTAAGTCACTTGAAAGCAGAGAGAATTTCTTAACCATTATTTCAACGTTTCAACAGGCATCCGTCACTTACAACGCAGCCACGAACCCCACTTCGTCCAATTCTCAGCGCCAGCAGTGGAACAGAGAAATCGAGTTTCTGTTCTCCTGCATTGCACTCTCAGTGGGACTGGGGAATATTTGGCGGTTTCCTTTCATAGCCCTAGAGAACGGTGGCGGCGCGTTTGTAATACCCTACATGATAGTATTGCTGCTGATAGGACGGCCCATTTATTACATGGAAGTGATTATTGGACAGTTTTCAAGTCGGAGCGCAGTCAAGGCCTTTGAAATAGCACCATTAATGAAAGGTAAATACTTATGTTGCCGCTCCTCTGTAACCTTGCTCCTAAAATGTTGTTATGCAGTTAGCCGCATACAGTATTGGAACATGTAACTTTGTGAATGGTTGAGCTTTGGTTTAGAAGTACATATATATTTATGGGCTTTAGAATAGCATGACGTCTTAAGAGAAACAAAAACTAAAAAAAAGTAAAAAGAAGAGGAACTTGATATTTATATATTTAACTCTTTATTTCTAAGTACATAGAAACGAATATTTGTTTTTCATTACTAAACTCGGAAAGTACTCGGCCGATTGATCTGAAGTTTAGAAACAATGGGTGGTATGTCCAGAAGAATGACTTTCAAGAACAAGGGGGTTGTTGATATCTGGATTCTGGTTGCTTATTGGCGAGGATAAGGGCATGGCGCTTTTTTGCGAACCAAATTTCCTGTATAACTTTGGATGTATAAACCGCACGTTATGAAAATGTTCTATTCGATGTTGATTGGATTCATAGAGCCTATGCAATTAAATATTTCCCAACAATTTTGCACGTTCCTTTCCCCCCCTCTTAAGAGACTTTTATGTACCTACATACATACATATGTGAGCGTGCATGTATGCATTTAAGAAATGCATAAGCACTGTAACACGTTCAATTTGTAGGAATAGCTTATGGACAGGTATATGCAACCGCACTTGCCACCACTTATTACGCCTGCGTTATGGCTCTGACAATGAAATATCTGATATCGTCGTTCGCTGCCGTCCTTCCGTGGACCACTTGTCAGCCCGACTGGGGAAATACCTGCATATCCGCAGCCACATTCAATGCGAGCGCGAGCAACGAAACTCGGGGAGTTCGCATTTCGTCAGCGGAATTGTTCTTTACGTGAGTAATGCCACGCAGCATGCGCAGTTGACATGTGTAATCTGGTGGCCATCTTTGACCATAGGAAAACTGTACTTCAGGAAAAGGACAACATTGAAGACGGAATTGGCGCACCCAAGAGGGACCTGATGCTATGCTTGGTGGCTGTTTGGGTCATAATTGCTACTACTTTAATAAAAGGTGAGCTCTCTCCGCTGCACGTTCAGAGAATTCAGCTTTGACGCTCGCGGAACATTCTTTCAGGCATTCGCAGCTCCGGCAAAGTCTCCTACTTTTTTGCTCTGTTTCCGTATGTTGTCATATTTATTCTTTTGTGGCGAGCCCTAACTCTGCCCGGGTCCATAAATGGCATTGTGTATTTTCTGAAGCCGCAGTGGGACCAGCTATTGAATCCAAATGTATTTACCGCTATAATTCAATATAATCGTGCGCAGAGTTTCACTCAGAAATTACAAATACTTAGGTATGGTATGCTGCCATCACGCAAATGTTCTTTTCGCTGGCCATCTGCTTCGGATCACTTATCATGTACGCGTCATTTAATAATTTCCGCAAAAACATCTACAAGTAAGTAAACGCAAATTGGTTCGTCCGGTAACTAGAAACAATTACATTTACCAAGCGCCTTTACAGAGACGTGATAATAGTGACTACGATCGATTCGTTTACATCAATTTTGGCCGGGTGTGTCATATTCGGCATACTTGGCAACTTGGCATTGGAAACAAACACAGCCGATGTAGCGAAAGTGGTGAAAGGAGGCGCGGGATTGGCTTTCATCTCATACCCGGAAGCGATTGCAAAGTTCAGATATCTGCCGCAAATGTTCTCTGCCCTGTTCTTCATCATGCTGCTCGTCCTTGGTAAGGATTAAGGCTTCTACTGTTCAAGTACAAATGCCAGATTAGACGAGCACTTACGAGATGCAGTCATATCGCATCACACCCATTATCTCACCTACTTACCACTGTAGTCCCTTTCGACGATAAAAGTGAACATTCACGATTAGTTGTCTTTAACCAATCTCTTCCCGTAATCAAAGGTGTGGGGAGCAATATTGGCATGGCTTCGTGCGTTATCACCGTTGTAAAGGACCGTTTTACCCACATACCACATTGGGTAATAACCGTAGGATTCTCGACGTTAAGTTGCTTATGCGGATTAGTGTACACGACACCTGGAGGTCAGTTCATCTTGAACCTGGTGGACTTTTTCGGCTGTTCATTTATAGCGCTGTTCTTGGCGATTGGGGAAATCATGACAGTGTCATGGATATACGGTGCGTACATACTATAGCTGCATACGCGCTGTCCTTGGTGATGTCAAATAGCACAAATTCCCCTTTTGTATCGTTTGCAGGCGTGAAACGCTTCTGCCGCGATATTGAATTCATGTGCAATAGAAAGACTGGTGTTTACTGGCGCATCTGCTGGGCGATTATCACGCCTGGCCTCATGTTCCTTGTGCTGATTTATACACTCATTAACTATAAGCCGCTTGACTACAAGGGCACCCAATATCCGAGTCTGGCTTACAACGTTGCCTGGCTAATGTGGTTTATCGGCGTGGGACAGCTCCCGTTGTGGGCCATATACGCAATCTACAAGCAACCCGGTAAAACAATCATAGAGGTGAGTTCACACACTTCCGCTTCAAAACGAATTCAGCGTCCAATTCCCATTCCTTCGCGCAGAAAGTGAAAGCGGCGATGCGACCCACCTCCAACTGGGGTCCAGCCAACTCGAAGGAGCATGCCGAATACGTTTCGTACATGAATAGCTTCCAATTCGCCAAGGGAGGGTGGTGCGCTCGGATGTACGACAACATCTTCAATTAAAATCAAACTCAAAAATTCTAGACAGTAATTAGTTAGCGCCTTAGAAATAAAACAAAAGTTAAGTAGAGTTGTGCACTCTCTTCTATTCGGTTGCTACGAGTTTATTGCATAATATCCGTGTTTGAGGCTCAGTTCACACAACAGAGCCGTGGAATTTGTTTCACGGTCGTCAACTGTACTTTTAATTATTTTAATTTGAATAAAATAAATCGAATTTTCCGAAAAATGCAGCCATGCAGCTTTGTGTACTTTCTGGCAAGTAATATGACCGTAGGACGTGCTGTCAGGTGTTGATGGTTCTATCAGAACACCAGAGGTATTAAGCGATATTTCTTGTCCGCCACTTATGCATAATTTGTATCACCGACGTAAAGCATCGGGTACACCTAACCGAAGCAGCAGCATACGTTTTAATAAGTAAATTTCAATCTGCATTGAGTGCAGTCAAATTCATGAAGGTACTTTTAGTGTATTGCGATATTTGTTAATGTTAAAATAGCACTGCTTTTGTTAGTTTCATGAGTATTCTTCTGCCTATTTATCACAGCGTTTTTTTATCAATTTAAAAAGGCTTTGCGTTCTTCTTAATGTCAAGATAAAAAGTGTCAACACTGAGTTACATATAATTCACTCCTACGCACAGTGTTGTATGCAAAGCTTAAACATATTTATAGACACATATGTACACATTATATGTATTCAAACTTATGTGTGCTTTACAAGCGTTTTTTATTAATTCGTTCGTAGGTAAGAAAGTTAAAATTCATAACTACGTGTCCAAGAATAAGTAGAAATAGATTTTTGTTGCTTTCGAGTTGCGTGCATTTAAGTGTTAATTGGCCAAAGAGACTAGTTACTAGATGTCAAACTTTTCGTAGAGTTGGGTTCACACTATTGTTTAAGGAATAGTTGGATCTCAAGACAGACAAAACCAACAAAATTGCTCAACCATCGCATATTCTACTAATACATTCTCTATAGTTTGGTGTCCGAGAGTTTATTAATATATCTGTGTTCCTAAGTATGTAAGTGCAACATTAATGTTTAATAATGGTCACGATTCCCTTGCCAATTAGTCATTTACGCAAAATAATAATAATAATAATAATAACATTAATAATAATAAACGCAAGACACCAAGCACGAAACGCGATGCACTTTAAATCGTGATGATCATTGTTCTTCGCAACCTATACCTGACTGTACTACCGAAGCAAAGTAGTTGAAATGTTGGCCAAAACGGACTAAAAGCAAGTATTTAGCTTCGGTTTTAGTTACTTTCCGAACTGATCAAAACGTTATTGGCACAAAAGGATCATGTCGTGAAAAAAAGTGGATGTTTAAAAATAAACTTTCGAAAAAAAAATGTTTCAATAACTTAATTTTTTATTTAATTTGTGTGTGTACAAAACAAGGCCCAATTTAGTCCTTGATAACATTATCGGTAGAATAAAAATTAAGCTGCGATCTCAAATCACGTTCATAAAAGCACATAGTTCAATTATTGATCTACTAATAAGAAATCGAGAATGTAATTTTGTCCACAACATTGGGCAATGCATCTGGCTATGCTGCTGACAAATTGTTTGAGGCTTTAAGCTTATAAATATATATTTTCCCTTGACAACATTGGGGCGTATCCATGCCGCGTTTAGTTATTGGCTTAAATCTGTTGGCATATTCCTATAAGGTTATTGTGATAAATTGTTTTGATTTGTTTTTCGCAATTTGTCCAGTGATAGTGTTTACCTACTTCAAATTGTTTACTTGCTTTTTCTTAATTTTATTAGTTGTTGCAATTTTTGTGTTTCTATGTTGTTGAAAATATCAAATACGATGTATTGTATATGTATGTGTTCGTATATGTTCTTGGGGGGAAAATTAAATTCCCAATGTATGTCATTTCGCAATGGAAACATTTGACAATTTAGGTATCTGACTACCTATATATGTATGTTTTTTTATACAAATGTACTCATATGTAAAACTATAATATGTAAATATTGTTCTTTGATTTTACATCAGATATCTAAGACATACAAACGCATATCCACAATTGATAAGTTAGGAAAATTTCATTTAAAATATGACAGATAAGTCCTTGCGCGGAAGCTGGTCCTATGAGTGTATTTTTGTAAAGACTGTATATATTACGAATTGGTCTTATATTTTTAACTTGATGATGATTTTTTACTTTAATGAAGTAGATCCCTTCGCCCGACGCAGCACGATCAGTCATTCGAATAGCATGAGCATGCACTTTAATGGGGCTGAGATTACCTGAAGAGGACTTCCAAAAACGGGCGGTATTGTTCAATTCACTGAAATCGATCCATTATTATTTCTCTCTTAAAATTTTCAACATTTTTTTAAATGAATGTTTTCCGGAAATACATAAGCACTACGCTAGTTCGGACGCACTTCTATAATATTGGGAACGCCTTTAATTCAAGTGTAAAGGCACAAACAGTAAACCTTTTTAATTGTAAATCTATTTTTGGTTTGTAATCTGATGTATTCCGTGGTAAAATATAAACAGATCTGATTTTTCGCTACCGTTTTCGTCAAATTATTAATCTATGAGCATAAGTATGTCTGCGGTTTTGATACCAGCATTTAACCGAGCATTAAGTTCTCTCTAAAACTCTCAGAATACGATTTACCGGCTTACATTTGGGATGGTGTTTATAACCGGCAAACGCTAAGCCTTTTCACATCGGCTTGAAATCCGTACAAATTTGAATACGAATTGAGGAGACCTACATTCTTATTCCGAATGCGGGCGGCGAAAGTTGAGCACTTTATTATGCGTAATTTTCCTCAAAGTTTGCCATTTCGGAAGAAAAATTGTGTTTCTATGTGCCAGAGACTTGCGTCTCCCCAGACTCGAGTTCAACACATTAACCATTTTAAGTGAGCTTAAAATAATAACATATTTAGTCTTAGAAGATTTTGTCCGCAATTTTTGAGATATCTTTAATCAATTAATGGCCATGTTTAGTAAAGTATCTGCAACAATTCTATGAACTGCGAGGGCAACTTTCTACATATAACTACACTAACTTTCTGCAAATTACTGAGTTCGATATCCTTGAAAGCCATACTCATGCAATTCGATTTAAAATGTTCATATTTGATTGATCCAGCAAAGCGATCAACGTTGTGAAGTTCTGATAATACATATATTGTAATGCCAAGACAATTTTTTAAATTGTGCTTCGTAAGTATTGTAAGTTCGCTTGCTGAGTGGCACAAAGTCTAATAAATATCAAGTCATAAATACAATTTTAATTAATTTAATTAAAACATGTTCACACTACACTACTCTAATTTATCTTTCGGATTCATTCATTTCAGTTAATTTTACAGCACCAAAATGTATTTCATAACTGAGCATTTGAATCATATGAATTAAGTATTCACGTTTTGTGTCTTTTGTAGAGTTTTCGTTCTATTGACTTTTATTTAGAATACTTGAACTGGCTTGTAGAGTCCAGTGTAGCCACAAAGCCTGGCTCGCAGCGCAGGAATTAAAAAGGCAGCCGAAGAGATGTCCTTGAGCAAATCAGCACATTCACATATCAGAAGATACATTTTATCGCCCTTCTGAGATGTGCTTTTATGAAGCGCGATTCGGCGCAACCCAGCTGCGCGAGGTAAGTATCTGCAATGTTCGTCACTTTTGAAATTAATACCGCAAATACCATATAAAAACTGTCCAACCTATAGAGCATTCGAGCCCCTGTCCAATACAGCCAGTTCTTTTCAAAGCGCTCCCCGTCATCACCTTCAAAAACCTGAAAAATGAAGGCAATAGTTAATTCAATTAATGTACGAAATTGAATAACGAAGTTTATTACTTTGAATACACTAATTATGTAGCCGGTAGCCGGTGTTTGGGTCTTCTTGAAAGTTCCACTTTCATTGGGCGCCAGGACTAACGGCGGACGGCATATGGCGGCGACTTCACTGTACAGATCCAAGGTGTGAGCGGCATTATATCTGCAAAATAATTGCATGCATAAGTAATATTTCTTTCGGCAGCTGCACCATTGGGAGGGAATAGTCTCTGAGGAAGTAATAATAGCTAGCCGTCCGGAATCGGTATACAACTTTGAGTCTTTTATATTCCGTGTTCCGGGTTGCGAAAAAGTGCTTAGACTCAGAGTCAAAATTCATTTTCAATTACAATTTTAATCATGTTTAATCATGCTTAAACGCATAGACAGTAAGTCTTTTGAAGATGTTTTTTAAGTTTGTGCTGTTTCTATCCAGAGTCGTTTTCATGTTTCGTTGAAAGAGCCGTTTCAAGTTTGGTCTGCGATCTCCGAACTTTGCTGAAACCTTAACGCCTTATAGGTCACGCTGCCTACTTTAGAATTCGAAAACACTTTCAAATGCAGATTTCTCAATGATATCTCAATGGAAATGCTTACTAAGCTGCTTTCTTAAATAAAATTAACTTTAATGTTCTATCCAGATACCTGACCACCGCCTACGAAATTTTACCAGCGGAACGACACATCTACTTGAGGAAGCCATACAAAATTTCAATTCCAGTTAAAGATTTGGGTATGGTGGTGGGTGAATTCGCACATTAGCGTTCAATCTAAACGTCGTGTTACATTTCCAAAATAATTAAAATTCGAAAAAGAACGAAAATCACTTTGACTGAAAAATCCCAATGTCATCAGAGGTCATCAGAGATATAGCATATACTATGCTTATACAGCTTATGCTCTACAGCTTATGTAAAGCCATTGAAAAGGCAATTTGAAAATTCGTATAGTTTTACTATTTGCTACATTTATAATACATATAGTAGTATGGTTTCCGAACTGTGATCGACATTTTGTTCCCACTTTCATCGCCAAGGATATTCACGAATTCTAAAATACGAAAAACTCGGCTCAAGTGGGCTCAATTTTCGCCACATGTGTTCTGTACTTACTTCAGTGTTTTGGGCTCAAATTTAGTGAGCGATGAAGCCCGTATACCCGAGTAAAAATGTGATGGATCCGTTTGAGTAGTATTGATTAAATAGTACGCAATAAACGGGAATTCAGCTGCAATGAAATTACATTATTTTTACATTATTTTACATTACATTAACTGCAAATACCGAACGGCGCACAGTCCCAAAGCCTCCAGCAAGTACTAACTCACCGTTCTTTTCCATGTTTGCTAAAAGCATTCCCCCTACGGATGTATTTGACTGCTGCACCTCGTTTAGTAGCTCGGCGGCCACTGCCCGCTGCTTCAGTAATGGATGTGAAAGAGGCGACTCTAACATCGGATCTATGGGTTCGAGTGGACTCATTAAGTGGACTAGAATGCATAACTTTGGATCGGAGACTTCTAATATACTCAACGGACTGGAGGCTCTAGTAGCGCCATCCGCAGAGGCTGCTGGCAACTAGAACGGAGACGAGTATTCATATGTTATATCAAAATTGGACACGTTACATTTGGCGAACAGCCTTACTGGAATTCCAGCCGGCAGAAATCGGTCGACGCTGTGCACCGGTATTATAAAGCAATCACGATCCAACGTCGCCAACGAAATGGGTTCTGAGCGCACAGACCCAGCCGTTTTCTCACCACCTCCAAAACTGACTGCAAAACAAACAATAACGTTATAAAGCCAGCTAAAAAATTGGAAAATTTTAGTTGTTACGCTTGGTGGCTTCGTATCTACTTCACTAATTCTCTGGCCGTGCGATGTAGGACGAAATCGAGTATGAAAAAGCATTTCATATATATTTTATAGTTAAAATATAGGTTTCAAGGTGTGTTCAAAAAGTATTCGACTTTAAGTTTTTTCTTTTTTTGTGTAGTTTAACTGGACTAACAAATATCTGCACATGAGAATTTGGAAATTTGAGAATTGCGAATTTATTTTGTTCCACTAGGAGTGAAACGAAAGCGATGAAGACGTTGTAGATGACGAGTGTTCCAGATGCCTCAGCACTTCCACAACCGGTAAAAACTTGGACAACAAGTAAAAGAAGTGATTAATTTTGGAAAAAGTTCGACAAGCACGTTCGAATGAGTGTGTATATGTACTCGTATATGTGTGAATGTTCTTGCCACCCAAACTTTTTGTTCCCAAAAATTAAGAAGAACCTATGGAACCGGACAAGTACGTAATATGTAATGTAGACCACTTTCAAGGAGAAATATTAATGCAGACGAATAAATTATTTTTCGGATACATTAAAATAGCCGCTGTTTTTCAGCACACTGCATATTTCACACCTGAGTTTCGACTCATGTATCTCGACTTAGGCTATCTTACCGAACGGCCATTGAATTATAAGCTCCAAAACTGCTGCAGAAAAGTTAATCGACAAATTTTAAAACAGTTAAAAACAAATAAAGATGTTATAATTAATTGCGGATTAAGTAGAATTTCGAATAAGCTATTCTGAACATACGTACATGTATGTTACACATGTGTGTATGTTAAAGCAAACTACGAAATTAATCATATTATTACAGGACAAAATAGCTACATATTTTAGGCTAAAGCGCAGTGCATCGAAAATACTGAAAGCTTTTTATGGAACAGAATAGTCGACGCTAAGCTCGCGTAACTTAAAAGCCCTCCAAGCCGACATTGATATATACTATACATACTTGTGCGCACTAAAAACGTACATATGTGTTGTGAAGCATTTATGAAGCTGGGCTTTGTGTCTCAAATATCACAAGGACATACACATACAAAATACATTTGCAAGCTCATAAATATTATACTTATGTTCGTTGAACGTCAAAGTTTCGAACACGAACACGAACATGTCTAGCTTTCAGTATTTTTTAACCACCATTTATTTTCTTGTTACTGGGATAATTGAGGGAGTTGGTGCGTACATATAATATGTTGTATAGTGACGTACATGTGTAACGAGGAAAGGAAAACGAACACGAAAAGGTGCGATTTGCTGCGAGGCTTGAGATTAGTGTCGCGTCAGTGGCATCAGCGTGTGACTGTAGTTTGTCTAAGGAAGCAACTCAAACCTTGCCGGACAGCACTTGATTTTGCTGCTGACGTGGCTGTGTCGGGTATCAGCGTAGCGACCTGATCGTTCCGCACTCTGACGCTCGTGTTCCACCTCAACAGGGACAGAGACGGCTTGCGGTCAACTAGGGGCTGCGGTGCGTCCACTTCATGAGGCATAGGTGGCAGTGAAAGGGATGTTGTGGTGGTCGATAACTGAGTGCACGCACCCGACAAGGCACTGCACCGTTCTGCAATGAGTTCTGTTTATATAGGATGTTTGTTTTTGTCTTCTGTTGCGCTCTCCCATGTTCTTACTGTTTAGCGATGTAGTGCGAATGGTATGTACATATGAATGTGTGCAGCAATATTTTGCGTGTGTATCGCCTTATGCACGTGCGAACGATCGGAAAATCTTGATTTACTCATGTTCGAAATTTAAAAATCAAAATGTCGCTCATGCGGCCCACTTATAATGTGACTCGGCCACTGACCGTTGCCGCACAATCTGAAGGGCTGAAACCAAGATTTTTAACCGCATAGTTCGCCCGCCCGTTAGCCGATGTACTACCATAACTGAATTGGCCGTTTCTACGAGCTCGCTACAGTGGCGTCGAGCTGCTCTTCCGATCTACTACACGACGATTTTTTGGTAAATTCTCTCTAATGCCCACATCAGTTATGCTAGTACTCGAGATGGAGAGAAGCTCATTATTTGGACGGGCTCGCACTCGCATGCATGTATGGTTGTGTGTTTGAGTATGTGATCTGTGAACGCTACGCAAACAACTAAATGCGTCGGGCGACTCGCTTAGCTTGTGGCAATGGCTTTAACTGAAAACTAGACACCCTTTGTGTTTGTGGCACGTGGACTTCTTGTGCTGGGCTGCGTACGGTGCAGAAGCATACAAACCTGGATCGCGCACAATGGCCCCCAGACAGCACACAAGCAGCAAACGCTCCGGCTACTTTTGCAGCAAAGCAACAAAGCTTCCCACTCCGCGCAAATTGGCGTGGCAGCATGTGACGAGGACAGGCAGACGTTACACATTGGCGCTATGACGGAGTTGGCATTCAAATCATTCGTGCAACACAACCACAGGTACAGTACGGAAATAAGCGATTTTAGGTACTAGTCTCCATAGAAAGATTTGGTACGTATATTCTGTCAATAATGAATCGGGATTTTGTAATAAAAAGCTCCAGCGCAACCCTAATTCATAGCATAACGGCACTAATAAATAGACAACACTGGAAAGACCGCAAGTTTTCCATACCTACAAAGACTAAATATTATATCCGCCGATATCTCGAAAAGTACACATCGTATTTGACTAATTGTAATTATAGAACCCTAATTGTAGAACTAGACCAGATAAAAAAATAAAAGTCATCAAAGTAATATAGAATGATAGCAATACTAAAAAAAATACAGATATTTAAAAACGAAAAACTATCAAAGACCGCAATGGTCTTTCTAGTGTTAAAATCACATTTTTGGTTTTCAATACACACTTCTCTTGATTTGCAAATCAATTTCAAATTGCGCGCGATCTGTCAACATGTTTGTTCCCGGAACAATTGTTTGTTAGGAACAATTTCTGTACTTTACGCGGCGATGATGCGCCATCAGGGTAGACGCACAACAAATACCGTGTTCGCAAAATGTGGCCTTATGCGACGTCTTTATGTACCCGAGACTGGCACTCGGTTGTACCCATTTTGACCCGATTGAAGCAAAATTCGTTGGAAGAAACTGAAGGTTATAGCGGCCAATTTGTTACTACTTTCCACAAAAACTGTTCAGAAAAAACTATATCTTTGAGCTGATTATAACAAAGCTGCTTATTGCAGCGTAGGGATGTGTGCTTTGAAAATGTCCAAATGTATGTAGATAGGTTAGCATTGAAGATTGCAAATGCCCGGACTTTCGAGTACGTGATCCCAGGAATGGCATCCCTAGTCAGCATTTGTAAAGAGTGTTTTGAAGACTAGCCCTTTCCATGAAATCGGAACTCCTTTGAAGACAACCAAACAAATATTTATGAATAAATGAAAGTTGCGCATTTTAACAATTTCCAGAAAATTCCTGACAGAATATTACATACAACGAAACCAATAAACGAAAAAGCAAAAATTTAAATTTAATAGAATTTTTAAAATGTTCAACGAGGCATTAATATTATACTGTAAGTTTGGTAGTGTCTTTTAAGACATGGCCTCCAGTCCTATATTAGAAAGCTGTGCAGATTAGTTGCGCTACATTTATACATATTGAATTTTAAATCAATTAATCTTTTAACTGAGGGTTGTTCTGACTAGAAATAACTCGCCCACCTCAACAAGCATTGAATACCGATATTATTGTAACGACTGCCCATGCACCTTGATTATTATATTTGAGATAGTATAGCCGACATTTATGCCAAAAGGCACTGGTTCCAAAAGAGACTCCGAATAACGTGGCGGCCAGGTTAGCGGTGTTAGTTTCCGATTGGAGCGTATTGGATATCTACATCTTTGGTAAGAGCTCATAGTGATGACTGTGTTGCATACGAAAAGGCATATAGTAGCTTTTGGGAAAAAGCGCAGAGCCCGGTTGTAGCAATAAATACGCCTACCTTCCCCCACGTCGTATCCAGGCCGGTTGGGCGAGAAGAACAAATGTGTGCGGTAGTGGATCTCCTCCTGCGCCATTCCCATGTCACGTGACCGCTTGGTCCGGTTCGCCTTTGTCTGCAGCTTACTTCCGCCACCACCAGACTTTCCGCCGCCGCCTTCACGAAAATGCTTCCGAAACATTAAATTCATTGTGCGGCCGTTAATAGAGCAGCGTCGTGGTTGTAATTGTGGTTATGTTAATGGTAAAGTGTTTCGTGGTTCGTGGTTGATGGATTTGCGTGTTGTGTGTACTTGTGTGTGTTCCTCCTCTTGTCGTCTATAGTTTATATATGAATTTGTTGTGTTCAAGTGTAGGCGCATGCTTGAGGTCGAGACCAAAGATTCAAATAATCTTTAGTCTCTGTTTTGAGGGGTCAGAAAACATTGAGCTAAAGAGAATTTAGTCGAGAAACTCGACTAACTATCTGAACCTATATTCGATCAACATGTGATATATTTTAATCGCGTAGTGGAACTAAGCGGTTTCCTCACGAGTGCACTCACACAACAAACACTTGGCACTACGTCAAGCCACGCCATTTAATCATCAGCAGGAGTATGCTAATAATTGTTGCTCGTATCGGCCTGTATCCGCCAAAACTTTTTAATCGGCTTTATTTCAACATCGACCAAGAATAATTATTACTTTTTGCTGCAGAATATTTGTTATGCGGTTTGTTTGCATATTTGGCTCCTTCACTCATCTTTATTTATGTTTTTATTTCTCAATCCCATTAAGAATACACAATTGTAAATAATAAATTGTTTTTCACCTACATATATGTATTTGTTTAGTATAATTTTCTTGTCCGTACACATTTTTTTTATTTTTTAAGAAAAAATGTATTGTTGATGCCTGAGAGAGCTCAAATGCCCTCAAAGTTAAGTGTGTATTGCTTGAGGGTTAAGTACTTAACAAACAAAACTGTAACAATCCAGTAACAAACTGTAACCATCCAGTAACAAACTGTAACAATATAGTTTGTTAGCTTTGTGTTGCCACCACATAAAAATGTGATTGAATTCTTCCTTGAAGTTTGGTTTTGAAAAATACATCTACTTATATTACATAGATTTAAAAACACTTTATTGAGTTTACTACTTGGCATCATTGCATTGCAGAGGCCATCGGCATTGGTTAAAATGCGAGTGTCCGTTGGATACTTATTTCAGTAAAACAAATGTGCAAAAATTAAACTGTATTGGCACAACTTCCTGTTTTGAATCATTCGATCAATGTTTTCTGTATCAGTCCGTCACCTACGTAGTAAAGAAACTCCCGAAACAATCTCACCATGACATTGTCACTAAGTATATCCGTCATAGTCATTAGGCATGCGCTAAAGGAACGACATAACATTTTACAGCACCGGCACATAAATATGCATCCTAACATATGAATTGCCTTGATCCAATAGAAAAGATAACAGCTACTTACTTAGAAATTTCAATAATTTACACTCAATTCACCAAACATTAGTAAATACACACTAAACTTAGTTGATTGGTATACTAGCAATGCAGAAGTCAATATCGAACCGACGTTGTCGCCAACAACTAAACCGAAATTTGCGTGCTTACCCGATGGTACAATAAACGTTTGGGCGGTCGCGGCCGGAATAGTTAAACATAGCCTTCTGCGTTGTTTGTTCACACCTAGCGGAAGCGGAAAAAGCGAATTTCCGGCGGCACCTCGTACGGTATGGACTGCATTTAATGCCAAACATCACTTGCAAATTTGTAACGTGTAAATACGTACGTACTCTGAAACATGCAAAGTAGAAATGGCTCTTTCTCCAGTCAACGCTTCATGTTAAGACTGACTTCGAGATTGACGTGTAGTCTCTCAAGCTCAAGCAGATATTCTGTGGAGAGTTTCATTATTCTTAGGGAGATATCTCTCCTTCAGTATGCTCGGCGACCACGTTATAATAGTTTAATGCTCATATGTAAATCTTTTGACAAAATTACCTTATGAGCCATCACTTGAGGGACATTTCCAACCATGACTAAAGTCCAATTATTACAAACTTGCCGAGCTTGATATGCATTATGATAAGCGGACAAGGGTGTGTCATTTCAATATTATTTTTTGTAATAAAGGAATGCATGATGAGAAATATATAAGCGATTTCAAGAAAAGATTTTGAGATACAGTTACTGAAATACAAATATTATACACTCTAGATTGTGCGGAACGTACAAAGTAGACAGCAAAACTTAAAAATTTCAAATGTTGGACCAAAAAACCAGCGTATACTGTATACTGTACTGTCGCGGTCAACCTCACATAGCCAATGTAAATTTGATTCTAACAAGGAAACGTTTGGCATTTGCTACGCCCGAATCATAGTATTTAAGTGACGCTAAACTCTCAGTAATGTAACATAACTGCTCAAATTGTAATTGCAACGGCGCAGTTATTCCCAAAAGTCATGTGGTTTTAAATGTCAAAAGAAATAAAAACAATTAGAGTCGGA
Organism: Melieria crassipennis; assembly: GCA_963668005.1. Lineage (NCBI taxonomy): Eukaryota > Metazoa > Arthropoda > Insecta > Diptera > Ulidiidae > Melieria > Melieria crassipennis. Next base: position 27,994,856 of record OY764963.1, on the reverse strand, counting down.
GCAACTCCCATTTCTTAGCCAATGCCGATGTCGAAATCTACCAGTCCATTAGCTTCTTAACAATCGGCCAATACTGACTAAGCCTGCGTATTTTATGAATATTTATTGAATCAAAACAAAACACAAACAAAACTAACAATTCAATTACACAGTTTTGTCGATATAATCATTTCATATAAACATGAATGTCTGTAATTAAATTAGTTAAGAATTAAAGTCGCTTTCAGTTGGAAAATTAAGAAATTGACTTTCTTAATTCAGTTAGAAATAAAATATAGGTATAGGTATACGTCAAAAATCAAAATAATTGGTATTAAAATGTACATAACGAAAATCACATTCAATCAAAACAAATCATTTCATAAAATTTGAAATTAAAATCACTTTCAGTTGAAGTTAAAATGTATAATAATAATACATTAAATTTGCATTCAGTTGAGCCTAAAATAATCATAAAAGTAAAAAACCAAATTCAATTGGCGTTAAAATAGAAAATGCTCAACTTTGGCATACACATGGCAGCATATGCGAAGCAGTGAATGCACGACATGCTATTGAGGCAACTATGCTGGGCATATGCACACTTTTCATTCAGTATTTGTCGGTTCGTTAACTTTGGCTTCCTGAATCCTGAAATCCTATATATACATATATATAAATTTGTTTCAATAAATCATCGTCCAAAACAAAGCTTTTTGTGTTCTTGTGTTCCTGTTAATGATTTGAATTTTGTATTGTAAATCGTATTATAATATAAATCGTATTATAGTATACATTATAGTATATACAATATGATCATTATTGTGTTTTTTTTTCAGTTGGCACAAAAACTCTTAATAAACTTTCATTAGTAGCAGCTCGAACTTGAAAAATTATAGTAAAACAATCCTAGCGACCCTAGGCGTGGCTTTCATTACTACACATACTACATGTGAATTCAGTGCAACTTTTGTGACTTGAGTCTACCTGTTCCCTGCACTAAAAACTGTTACGAAACTTACTAATACTACCAATTTCGGGATTTTCATTTTAGTATACTACATAGTTTTGAAGTTACAATATTTACAATGTATTTTTGTTTGTATTTCTGGATTTTTATTTTTTGCACAAAACGCCGTGAACCTAAGAGACCGCTACACCAAGAGGAATGCTTCTCGAGAATAGACGCGCTACTAGTTCTTTAAACGCAAATGGCAATCAACAAGAAAAACGTCCGCACAATAAAACAAAGTGACACAAGTATCGCATGGAGACAAAAATAGAAACGCCAACTTATATGTGCGCAACTACAAACACAAATAAATATTTAAATAAATAATAAATATACATACAAACAGTTGAGCAGTAAATATGTAAAGACTAAGATCCCTGGCTTGATTTTCAGCAGAGTCTAAGGTTAGTTCTTGTAACTTTCATGTTCATGAACAAGGCCAATGATGCCTATTAATCACAGAGTACTCCAAATACATACGTATAGATACATAAGTTAAATATTTAATTGCTCCCAAAACTCGTTATGCAACCGTTAGAAACTTTTGTCATTGTTGCTTTGATTGATGTTTATTTATATATTTATATATGATGTGTCGACGCTATAGAACATAACAATAATGGAAACACAATCCGGCACTATGGAGCACGCGACTCTTCGATTGGTGTCAATAATAAAAACTTTTTTGAACCACAGCGAAATATTTGTATTCGCAATTTTGTAAAAATGCCGATGCGCTGGGACGCCCGCCACTCGTCTACACGAGCACCGCACAGTCTAGCGAAAATTCAAAAATGTACTGCTCGTACCTCCCGCGTGCTCTAAGACTGTGTGCAAATTTTAATGCTGGCGTTTCATTTCCTATAGGTGCGATGGACTTCTTTAGATGCTCTCAAAATTTTGAAAGCTTTCATAATAATTCGTCGGTGTTGACATTTACGCAAAATGTTTGCTCATATCTACAATGTGGTTCAATTCGAGATTCCGACGTAGGCAGCCCGGTAAATCAATAGCCACGGACGTTCAGAGTGACATTAATTAAACTATTTATGCAGTAGTACGCAACCAGATATGGATCGCTAGCAATGGATCGCTATATGAAGATTTAAAGCTTTATGCTAAGAAAAACAGCTAGAAATTTTCAAAATGGGAGTAGCAGGTTGCGTGGAAGGGTTGTTGAGGGGTGCACACAGGGCAGGGTGCTGTCACTTATACTATGGACAATTGCAATGGACGCACACACTGTTGCTCATGCAGATGTTGGCGTGCTTAATGTTGTGGAAGGAAGGTGTAAGGAATTGGGGCTTGCTATAACTGTAGCGAAGTCGGTCACCAAAAAGGGAAATGTGTATAGATGGAGCCACTATGTATACCTTTTTGGATCGGTGATAATATTTCCAAGAAGTAAAGTATAAAGTATCTAAAGGTGACTAGTATTTACGGTTACCTAAGCTTCTATGGAATTACCATGTTGAAGACATGTTCCCAAATGCAGACGGGCTCTCTTTCAGTGTAGAAGTGTGTGTGGTACTTGTTAAGGACTGATCCCAAGTCAGCGTACAACATTTTCACAATAATGGTTGTAGGGAAACGTGGCCTTTATCTGGTGGGAAAAGCCATACCTCACAGCAGACGGTTTCGGGTGAAACATCCGGCATGTGTTTATATCAAATATGCGCGTTTTGCACTAAATTTGTCACAGTGGCGTAACTACCACCGGTCTTACCGGTCTCAGAAACCGGGGTCCCGAGCACCAGGGGCCCCCAAAAGTGGCAAGAGAAAAAACTTTTTTTTTCATCTTTATATCAGAAAAATGTTCAATATGAAAAAATAAAAATTTTGGTGTTTTTTCGTTATAAATATTCGTTGCCAGCTTAATATTATATTTCTATCGTGTGTTTTTTTTTTCAAATTCTTGCCAATCTTTTTTTTCTCGCTATTTTTGCTCAAGCTCAGGAAGTTTGTGACACTGAATATCGAGTGAGTAGTGACAAATATGGAACAAAAACAAACTTGCGTCAACAATCCTTGCTGTTGCATATATTATCATATTTTCAAATCGAAATCATGAGGCTTTGCGACTTGTATGCAGTTCGAATTGCTGGAATTCGAGTTGAAATGTGAATTGTTTTTTTCCTGAATTTCCTGAACAGTTGTTATCTCTTCGATCATGTCTCAAAAAACAAATTGAAAAACTCAGTTCTGTCAAGCAACTTGCAAATTTGTTAATTATTGAAAATGCTGCTTTATCTTCGAGTTTTCAAGAAGTTTGCACAGCTTTGATTTTATTTTTAACTATTCCAGTTACAATTGCTACAGCTGAAAGATCCTTTTCAAAATTAAAAATCATAAAAACTTATCTTCGAAGTACCATGGGCCAAGAGCGTTTGAGTAATTTGAGTATTCTGTCTATTGAACATGAAATGGCCAATCGTTTGAGAAATAACTTGGATCAAATTATTCACAAGTTTGCTGATTTGAAAGTGAGGCGCATTAAATTCTGAATATGCATATCACAACTTTGAGAACTCAAAAATTGTCCATTTTATTCACTGTTTTTTATTTCAGTTTCATACCATAAAAATAAAATGTTTTACATGAATAACACTTGATCCTTTTTTTTCAACATCATTTGTATCCGTTCCTTGAATAATACACCCCTTCGAAATCCTGAGCGATGAATATTAATGTGTAAGGCAGGAGGGGGGGGGGGGGGGGGGTGGAGTGAGAAAAGTTTGAATGATTTAAAGAATTCTTCTGGTAAGGGCCCCTTAATGAAAATCTGACTGGGGCCCCCATTTCTATAGTTACGCCACTGATTTGTCACTATGCTTTTCACTACCACTAAGTGAATTTTGTGATTAGTGGAAATATATTAATTTTTCACTAAATGTGAAGAATATAGCGCACTATAAAATTTAGTGTAAAACTTCTATATCTGGACTATAGTGCAGTAAATATAGTAATTAGTGGAATTTTCAACTATCACTAACTTTATTTAGTAGTAATGGAAAAAGTGCCAGCAAACCTCGTACTGGTAGTGGTAATGGATTTTAGTAGAAAACTTCCATGTCTGGTCGATATAAATGATGCCTTTCGCACAACTTCAACAGCTGCGAATTAGACTCTTTCAAGGCGTTTGCCGTTCGACTTACTTCGATACTAAAAACAGCGGCAATAATGGCGCTACGTATGAACTGGATCGGTACAAGTAACCAGTTCGGCGTGGTGAATGAGCATAAACGGATCCCACACTACTCTAATTGCAGACAGACTCCTAAACAAGGAGTGTAAGGAAACCGATATTTCATGAATGGCAGGCACGATCTTTTTGGATGAAATTAACCTTAGGAGCTGGGGCGATTAAATGCATACAGCCACCGACGACATCCTCTAACCTGACTCTTTAGAGAGAATCAGAACAAGACATTTGTGTGCTAGGCAGTACAAATGTTGAATGTCTGGTCGACAGTTGGGTCACCTCAGTGCACGTAATAGGTGAAATTGGATGACCAACTGGACCAATGGTCAGCGAAGCCGGAAGTCTTAGTATATGTATATCGAAACGCTCTTATATAGCAGCTTTATCCACAGCCGCAAATTTACATTGTGTTGGCACTGGTTTCATAACCTGCATCCTTTTTTTGACAGATTGCAGCGCTGCTCATTATGTTCCACCTCTTAGTTATCAAATTTGCGACTTGCAGTCGAAACTTTTGGAATCATGTTATTTAAAGTGTGTTATTACATAAATCGATTTTTATTTTGAGTAACTTTTTTAAGATTAGCAAACTGCATCAGTATCGAAGCTTCTGCTCTAATTAAGCCTTAATGAAGGCCTTATGACCTCATAAGCAATAAAAACACACTTATATTCCTGGAATATTCCATTGAGCATTTAAATTTATTTTAAATTTAGTTGGGTTTCAATTTTCGATTATATTTATTTTATTAATCGCACTGTGATACTAATAAAGCCAACAGTTTTTCACTTTAATACAAGCTAATTAATCAATTTTTTATATTAAAACTGGTATTTGTGCAGTAAACGTTATCATTTAAAAGAATATGGACTACCTTAATTTTTGAACATTATCTAACAGCATTTAATTTATTTATTAAATGTATTTATTTTTATTATACTAAGTGACATACCAAAACAATCAAGAATGTACGTATATAAGTTACTATCAAAAGAAAGCTTATGGCCTTTGATTTCAGATGGAAGGTGGTTTTCTTTTTTAACTCGACATAACAGCTAAACAGCAAAAGCTGAAATTCTTATCAAGCGCATAATGTGCACAATTAGATGATTTAGTCACGTGCCATCGTTGAATCTCACTACGCCGCTCAATGCGTTTAAATTTGGCTTTTACATAATTTTTCAATTCCTCTAACTGCTTAAACTGCTTTTCAGCCAACATAACCAAAAGAAACAGTTGAAAAAATAAGTAAATTTTGTGAAAACATGCAGAATAAATTATGGGAATAGCTATTCTGTGCTTAAAAACGAATAAGCACTTTTCAAAGGCTGCGCGAAATACCAAATCGTATCATAAAGGCATGCATTATAGAGAAAGTGGTGGTAAAATAAGCTGTTGCTGACAGAATGGCCTTCTTGATTTACTTTAAAGCCAGAAGATAACCGGAAGGACTATCAAGTCATTCAATGGCTTTGATAGCCATTAGGTATTCATTTTTATTATTCAGATAAATAAATACTTCTGCATTAATTTTTTCATTGTAAATATATTGCACAATGTTGCGACCAGTAGAATAGTAACGTTCAAAGATGCATTTCCGGTTTGGCTACATTTTCGTTGTATTCTACCAGCCAACTAGCGCAGCCACCCTACCACCACTTCCTACACGAATTTAAGTACTCAAGTGAACTGAAACCTTTTGTATCCACATTGTTGGTTTGTATTGCCGACATCGGTATCGCTAGACAATTCATCGCCATGTCTTCGGGGGACTCTATGCGTGGGCATGGCATGTAAGCGATTTTGGTGTCGCGCCCGGGCGACGGACTTACGCGAGCGTGTCGGCCGCTACTAACGAAACGGTCACTCATCACTTTAGTTTTGGTCACAAGTCCAATGAACGTTTGTTTTCACGCCGCTGTTCCACTCCATCAGCACTACTAGAGTTCTGAATATTCCATATTTACGCAAACACAGTCACATATGTGTTCATCATTATCGTTGATTTTGATATGTGAATAGGCAACATACTTAATTACCGCAATCCCCTTTCACATATCTAAATTTTGATGGACTAACCACACTTTAGATTTCTGTCGGAGAAGATCGCATGCATACCCTGTCTTCGATTAACCGCATTCTTTGCGCCCACTTCTGCGTTCGGGCACACAGCTAATTGCTGTCCGCTTTAACGAGCTCTTCATATTTCATTCCTCGGCGCCCGCATCATCACAGTCCATGGGTGGTGTGGCATGTTCACCTGCCTGCGAGCTATTTTTAGTCCGCATTCAAACGGTCTGAGGATTTCTCGCTTTTATTCGTTTGCTCCGTGACGACTCGTGCACGCCATGGCTGCAGTCGCGAGCGCAGATACATGGCGCCGTCACAACGGAAGTACAATAATCACAAGGACACGTGCGAAATATGTACTATGCATGCGTCGTTATCCACGTGAAATGCGGAGCAGGGAGTTTTTATGCAGGTTATTGCAATACCGAACCAAGTGAGTCTTCTAATCGGTTTATTAAAGCACAAAGCCGGCAGATGCACCTCAAACCCGCACAAGCTTAGCTATCACAGTTTTCGGGCCAGCGACGTGGGAAATATTATTCAGGTGTAAATATTATCGTATTTGTATTGGATTGTAAAAAACATTATATTTATAGTACACAGCGCCAGCACCGATGCCTTCAATGTCCTGCCAACTACTGTCGCGCTCAGAATATGCACGAGCCGAATTATGTGAAGGAAAGGCGAACCGCAGTGGGCGGACAGCGCGGCGAAGTAGCATCACAGAGTGCACAACAGAAACCGAATGTTCAATGCAACCCGACAGATTCCCGTGCACAACTGCAGTTCAGCCCCGCCCCCTTACCTGCCGGATCATTAGCCGCATTACAATGACATCGAAAAAGCTCCGCCACTAGAAAGCTTTTGTCACTCTGTTGACACTGAATTCGCAATAAATGAAAGGCGTTCAACATAGTCAGTCGCTGACATCTCGCCTAGGGTTACCAGGTGGTATCCTAAAGGAAGACATATGTACTATGTACATATATGTATATCCTCCTTTTCATTAAAAATTAAATGTGCAGATAAATATTTAATATGTATACATACATATAGTTTTTTTATTTTATAGTATGCATACACAATTCATTTCTATGGCGCATACAACTATTTAATATGCATATGTACGAGCATAACATCTATACAAAAAATTCGAGGTTTAAATTTTAATTTTATTGTTTTGATGTTCAGATTTTGCGAATTTATGAAATAGTTAATACTTTTACTATATTTGTATTTATTTATTTATTTATTTTAATAAACAACTTGTAAATCAACTCGATGGCGACAGCCTTCACATTTTATTATTATATTACCAACAACAAAATTTAAAACAGTAAACGAAAAATAATAATTAAAATTCAAACTTAAAACAAAAATCAATTGTTTTAATCACATTGCCCGGAAAATTTGTATACAATTCGAATGTAGGCTTTATTTGGTTGCTGCAATGTTGCACCATATGATGAGTTATCTGTGGTTGCACATTGCTAGGCAATGAAATCCAAAGGCGTATTGCCACAATGAACAACTGTCTCTCAGAGGTTCAGGTTTTCAACATTTGCATAAAGGCTCAGGCTTCAGTCTTAGGCCTAAATTAAACCAACATAAGGTCAAGTTCAACACAACCATCCGCGTTGTGCGTGTGAATTCATACACGAATGGAAGGGACCAAGAGATTTATGCCAATTCAGGGACTTGCCATTGCCTGCTGAGGGGAAAAAATTATTTATATGTATATATTGATGTTTGCTACGGTGATCGAACCTTTGATTGGGCCTCGCTTTAGTCTCGCGGTCCAATGCACCAACCAGCTGAACCACGATTGCGTAAATACATTTTATAGATCCATAGTAAGTAAAAGTTGAGGTTGCACACCAACAATACTAAGGTGTAAACGCCGATCGCGAGACCTATGATACCTCTTCACTTACACATACTTACAAGCTGGCAACGAGGGGGCGCCACCCCTTTCGACGGCCCAGAAAAGACGGTCCTAACCAGAAAAGACGTGATATTCAGAAGGAATCAATACTGGGAAACCCAACAAGGCCTAGAACATTCCAAGGCGGTTATCGGGTCAGATAGCAAGAAAAGATCCGATAAGTGTCTGAGTCTTTCTATGAATAATCCGAGGATTATTGCTGACAGGGCATTGTAGATTAAATTATCATCCAACCAAACTAGCAATTCGTGAAAACTATTGCGGGTTCTGCTTGCAGGAAAATTAAACTGCTATGTGTATAGGAGAATGCCCTGTACTTATGTATAATCTAAACACCTGGCAGATTTCCTTATACTAGGTGCAGATTGGTTTCCAGAAGTTTAGGTAATATACTAAAAATTCTCTCGGATGCTGGACTCACTGACGAACTGTGATTCCATGAACGGAGAATAATAGATCTTTTAAGTCGCAGTGCACGATTCCCGTCAACAATTGTGATAATAAACACATGTTTAAATTTTTCCTAGAACAAATGCTCTCTTTTTGCCGTCCGTTGTCCTCACAAGCCAACTTTTATCTGGTAACCCTATTCTGGACACATAAAGCAGCACACATACGTACATGTCCAAATGTTGTTGAAAAACAACTTTCCAGCGACTTTCTCTTCCAATCTCAGAATCTTTTACCCATTATTAGTAGTTAATCATTGAACACCAAGATCACGCCCCATCTTGTAAAAAAACCAGCTTCGTTTGGTCGGTATGTTTCTTTTAAGTCAGTATTTGCACTGGCAAGAAATAACACTGTGAAAGAAAGTTAAATGTTTGCAATTGAAATTTTTGTCTTTAAAACAAATTAAAAACAAAGTAAACTAGTAGTAATGGATAGTAAATAAACTTAATCAACCTTTAATACAATAATAATACCAGATGCAACCTTGTACAGCATGTGCATGCGTACGGAAGAGAGGCAATTTAAAGGGAAGTACGAGTACGCATGAAACATTTAATGCGACCTCCGAGGGGCACTTTTGTGCATATGCTTTCGTTGTCATTCACCAAACCAAAAATATCCGTGAATAATATTTGAATTATTGCAATCAATCCAATTTATCCAACAGCTACGATTGGTTTTGCCAATTTTGAAAATGCAATTAACAAGTAAATGAAAGACAGTTTTCTTTAGTTTTAACTATTTATTAACGTCTTCTATCCGGCGAGCTTGAGTTAAAGTTCTAATTGAACATATCGCACACCCACTTCGAAAGTGACACTCAAAATTTTTAATTTTCGGGTTTATGTGTTAATACTGTCCACAATCCATCTATCTACCAATAAGCAAAAGCTCAGTATATTTTGTTGTCGTTAACTGTTGCCAAAAAAACAACTCTCTCTTCATGTCGAGAAGTTTGATGCTATTTGATCGCTGCAGCTCAATGCAAAAGAGCCGTAATTCAAATTGTGACACTTTTGACGAAATAAATCTTTGTTGGAGTAAATTTTAAGTAGAGTTTTGACAATTTTAGTTCATATTTTCAAATATATTAAATAATTTCATTTTTTCAAAATTTTTCTTTTCACTTTTTAATTGTTATTTATAATTTTTAAATTTAGCAAAAGTGATATAACTTAAAATAATTCGGTAATTATTGAATTAAAGTATCATCAAAAAAGTCATAACTCAAAATTTTGGATTTTCTAGTGTAAAATTTAAAAAATCTTTATCTTTTATCCTAAAGTATAATCTGTAAGGATTTTCTACTATACGTTATTTTAACAAATTTTTTATTCAGCTCAAAAACATTTTTTTGCGTTTTCTGAAAAATTAAAAATGTTTAGTTTTGTCACTTTTGAAGTGGGTGTGCGATATATTTCCTAAAATTTATTTAAAGGGTCATTCAAATTTTGACTGACCAAAGAACACAATTCTTTTTAAGATTTAAGCTTTAAAAATATTGCTTACAAATATTAAATCAAGATTCCTTGTAAATTTCTTGTATAAAAATCATAAAAAATAGCTAAATATTTTTTGTCTACAATAAAATACCTCCTTAGGAACGATACAATTTGTTAAAATTTTAAGTAAAAATTATAAATAATAATTTCCTAAAATCTATGTAGTTTTGACTTAAAAAAATAATTTTTCTCTGAAAGACTAATGTTTTGAAAAAATCGTTTACGAATATTAAATCAAAGTTCCGAAAACTTATTAATACCCATTAAAAATCATACAAATAACACAATATATTTTGCTCTAAACTGGAATACCACAATTTATCCAAATTTTTATTAAGATCAAAAGTGACAATATCAAGCGGATTTAATATTGTTTCTTTTTCAACGGTACCTCTGATTCCAAGTTTAAATCCAAATATATACCTACATATGAGCCGTTCAGTGCACAGAGTGATTAACTCCACTTTTTGAAAAATCTTAAATTTAAGTGTCAAAGCACTTGGTATAGTCATAACTTTTTATATTTATTAAAACTTTCCTGAATAGTAAAGATTAACACCATTAAACGACAAAATATATATATTTGAATTTAAATTATAAAGGGAATTTTAAAAAACAAATTTTTATTTCATCGCATTTCTCAACTTTTTGTTTTATGGAGTTAATCGATTTGTGCACTGAGCGGCTCATATGTAAATCCTAAAATCTCTATGCTCTTAAAACTATAACATAAAAAGTTTTTACAAAATTAACTGATTGTGCCTTTTTGAAAGAAAAGGTTTCGATTGTGCCTACTTAAAGTTATAATAATTTCACTTTTATCTAAGATAAAAGTCAGGATCGAGTAGTTTTCTAACACAAAGTGATTTAATTATCAAAATCCTGTTCAGACTTACGGTCTTGGATGGAGACCCATTTGATCTGATGGTAACTTAAGCACACAGACCAGTGTCGTCCCCAGGGGGGATTAGGGGGATAGATCCCACCTTGGTGGATAAATTCACTTATCCTATTTGATTTAACAATATAGAATTGTGAAACATTTTTATTATTTGCTTTATCTCTTCTGTGAGTGCCCACTTAAAACCTAATAGATGAACGTCCCATGATCTGGCTAGACCATGGTGTAATCAAGAGGATAGTCGAGGATTGTTGTTAAGGATATAAAAAAAAACCAGAAAGTGTCAACAGAATGATTTCTTTTGCTTGCCTACATTTTATTTACGTAAAACGGTAAAAATATACTAGAATAATTAAGTAAATAGCGAGTTTCAACGTCAATGAATTAATTTTGAAATTAAAAAAATACGACAGTAAAGCAAGAAAATTAAACAAATTTATAAATGTAAAATACGTTACTTATGGATCTGCTTCAACTGCTTGACCAATGCAATTATTGCAACGATATAATGCAGTATCATGACTCAAACACATTGAGATTTTACATTGGACACATACAAATCGGGTTTTGATATATCTATTATTATTTCTGGATTCCTTGTTAACAATTCTGAACTGCCTGCCAAAGAAAGACATGCAAAACATGATCAACATGTTATTGTTCATGCTGAACTGGCCGGATATCGTTTTCCTTGTCGCCTTCGTCGTCGCGAAAGCGTGAAATTGGCAGCACCGTTATTATTGCCTCTAGCAGCAAATTAATTAATATCTTAATTTTGTTGCTCTAAGGCATTAGTTTCCGCTATTGCTTAAACAATTTTTTCAGAGAAATTGTCCTCTCTGATTTAACTCCAGCGTCGAAGTTCAAAAACAATGTCAAAATCGAATTGATAAAAACAGACATTATTTTCGAACGAAAATAATAATTTACTAACGCAAAAGAAAATCAAAGTCAAGACATGTGAGAGTAGATTTTGTGCCAACTAACTTATGCCACGATTACATGGGATGGCACGAAAAAAGGGTTTATAATCGAGTCATATGGAAAAGCCTAGTTGAGACCTGAATAAAGGACTGAATAAGGAACAAACGAAAAAAATATTTGTAAGCCATTCTGACAATAATTACGTGGGAGATAACAAAAAAATTGTAACTAACTGGCAAATTTGTATGAAAATACACCATGGTCTGGCCATGCTGGCATGGTTTTGGTTTTTGTGCGTAGAAAGGATCAATTGAGGATACATATCATGAAATATGACTACATTACTAAAGTGGATCCAAAGTTCGATATGGTCTAGCCAGAACCGGATGCCCGCAGAATAAATTAATACAAAAATCAGTATTGCATTTGTTCTCGCAGAATAGTTGTATTTTCAGTGTTCCCGATCGACTATTTACCAAAGTAGTAATCAAACGCAGGCTTCATGCCAACCCTGCATCAGCTGTTAAAATTTGAAAAAAAGTTCAGTTAAATTTGTTTGGTGAATTGTGTGTAAACATGGAAAACATGGAAACGTGGTCAGCTCTATCATAATTTAATTTCAGTCATACATTTTATAAATGTTGGATTTCTTTTACATAGCTGGTGTTTCGCTTACTACTTTACTACTTACTACTTATGCTTTTTAAAATAGGTGTTTTAAGTTTTTCGTAATTCTATTAGGAGTTTTCAAAATATCAACTTATAACAAACTTGAATTTTTTACCGTAGGAACACAATTGGAACGTATAGACCAAGGCGAATTCATACAGGTGACCTCGTTGAATCCACTGATTTGATTTTTTTTGTGGTGGAAAAGGTCTAGATTGTCAAAAAGCCTGTGTACAACTGTGACAATTTAAAAATGAAAAAATCAAGCTTTGTTCTGATTAGCTGATTTTGACAATCTAAACCCAGAAAACAAAAACAAAATACATTGAAATTTTGTTGCTGCCCTAACGCTATCACCCAAGAATGATAAAATAAAGATTACGACATCCGGCCGATGACGTCACTGGTGAAAATTTATAAGGTGACCATTTCAGAGTGTAATACTTGATTTTAATTATTCGTGCATGTATTCCTTTTTAAGTCTGAAAACACGTTTATACACATATTTTTTGACAGTTTAATCAATTTCGGTCAATTCTGCAATGACATGTGCAGAATTTTGCTAAAACAAAATCTTGCTTCTCCTTGTATTTTTCCTCATCTTGAAAAAAAACTAAAAATAAAATTTGAATCCTATGTCAATTGGGCACCTTAAAATTATTTTCATTGGTTATGAAAAATTTGATTGGCCAACGGAATTTTTGGAATTTTGTTACTATTTAACGCGAAAATTTAACCAAAACGGTGTGGAATCTTTGGAATAATACAAAATACAAAAGTTAACGTTTTTTGTGAAAACAGTTTGCAACAATTGTAATGAGTTTTTGATAGAAAACAAAACGTAAACAATGAAGTGTGCAGTGGGCCAATGTCGGCAAAATAATACAAAAAAGCATGTCTCCTCTACCGTTGTTGTGAACAGTATATTTCGTCCCAGTTGCAGTTTGAAAGCGTCATTTTTGTTATTGCCGTTGTTTTCCACTTGTGTCAAACATTGTTGTTTTTGACAAACCAACCTTAGTTATTTATATATCAGGTGTACAACTTTGCTTCCGCCGTTTTTTTCCAAAATTAAAAGCTTTATTGCGAAAAAGTGCTTACAGATGTATTATTCAAAGTATTGTCCGTCGCTAGCGACAACTTTCTCCCATCTTTCCGGCAATTTTCGGATCCCGGCTCGAAAAAAGGAGTCCTCTTTTGACGCTATCCATGAAGCAATCCATTTTTCCAATTCTTCGAAGGATTGAAAATGTTGATCTGCCAGGCCGTGTGCCATCGAACGGAATAGGTGGAAGTCAGAAGGGGCGACATCTGGGGAATACGGCGGGTGGGGCAAGACTTCCCATTTCAGCGTTTCCAGGTACTTTTTGACCACTTTTGCGACGTTAGGCCGAGCATTGTCGTGTTGGAGGATGACTTTGTCATGTCGCTCTTGATATTGTGGCCGCTTTTCTTTTAGCGCGCGACTAAGGCGCATCAGTTGCGTTCGGTAGCGATCTCCTGTGATGGTTTCACCCGGTTTTAAGAGCTCGTAGTAAATCACACCTTCATCTTTGAAGGGTTTTTCTCTTCCACCACCATGTTTGTCTTCGACATCGAAATCACCATTTTTAAAACGTTGAAACCACTCCCGACACGTTCTTTCACTCAGAGCAGCATCACCGTAAGTTTCTGAGAGCATTCGATGCGCTTCAGCTGCATTTTTTTGCGAATTGTAACAGAAAAGTAAAACTTCCCGCAAATGACGAGAATTGGGCACATAAACGGACATTTTCGAGAATAATACGAAAACAAGAACAACTGTCACTGAAACGGCGATGACAATTCGTTAGGCACTGTTCACACTCACTTTAAAGGCATTACCATCTATGTATTTCAACCAGCCTCAGCCGGTACAGCCACCTATCGGAAAACGGCGGAAGCAAAGTTGTACACCTGATAATTCCAAATGAGTAGAGAAAAACTAGTATCATTGTGTTTGTCTCTATTTCATCCTTAGTATACTGATTTTTGAATCATGTAAATATTGTTTCTCGTTTGATTTTTATGAGCATTTTCCCAAACCCTAGTTAAACTGTGAGATTTGGCCGGTTATTCTAGCATAGGCACTTCTTTTTCGCCCGGCAGCGCAAGAGTTAAAAACAATGAAACGAAATAAATAACTTCATATGCACTTCATATAATCTTTTTTCCTGAAATATTAATTTTGTAAAAGGTCGTACTCGTCCCACTGTTCCTTGACAGTTTGAAACGTTTCGTACTACGCATAGTGAAATTAATAAAGTGTGCCAGATAGCAGGAACTCTCTCTTCATCGTACACTTATTTTCTGACAGTTATTGTCATTATGCTCAAAAATGTCAGAGTTCATAACCCGTCTGCTGTATGAAAAAATGTCAAAATAAATTGTTTTTTGAAAATTCGTTCTGCACCAAAACCGACCCAAAAAACGCAATTACATGCCAGGAAAAACGTGCTATCTCTGCAAAAAGCGACCGGCAATGCAGTTTCTATGTTTTTCTAACATAAAATGCATTACGAAAATATATATTTCTGGAGTAATGAAAGTCAATTTTAAATTTTGTGCTATTTTAGCGACAAAAAAAATAAAGGTTAATCGAACTGACACAAATAAATTGACACTTTGACAATTGCTACTCAGAGAAATAAGTGTACTCCATCTACCTGGTACAGTTTATTGATTTCACTATGGTACTACGTCACTGGTGAAAACTTCAATTTTCCTGTCATTGATGTCGTAAACTTGTTTTCTATCAACCTTGCTATCGCCTGTATGAATTCGCCTTGGTATAGACGTATGAGCGAACGGCGTACGGCGCAAGTACGCTGTCGAAATACGTTCAGACGTTTGCCTTGCTCACAATTCTGGCGTGAGCAGCAACGTATGAAAATCTCAAAATACGTTGTTCAATTGTCGAGAAATGAATAATAAACTCAGTTTGTTGTCTCATGCATGATACAAAAATATACAGGTAGATTCATGGTCTCATGCGGCATTGTACGCCCATACGTGGCGTAAGAAATAGAAATAGATCTAAGTGAACGTACGACGCTGATACGTTCGTACGCTTGCGTCGTCAATTGTGTGAGTTTTCATAGAAATACATGGAATTTAATTTTGACAACGCAATGCGTCGAACGTTAATACGCCCATATCACTAAGCAAATAAACACTTTGTTTATTTGCTTAGTGCTCATACGCTCCAATTGTGGGCCTACGGTTAGTTGGGATTTTATGACTTAAAAATACATGTCACTTGAATTTTTCGTTTTAAGAATTTCATGTTAGTATATGTATACATACATATACATATATGTACAATTGTATGCAACATGTATTAAAAATAATACGCAAAGATGAAAGTATAAAAATGGCGTTAAACTGGATTTTTTAGCCCCTTCCCGAAATCCTGGGAACGCCACTGACACAGACTGATTAATGTTATTCGAATATGCCGCAAATAGAACCTGGCGTCAAAAGCGCACTGACACGATACGTGATCAGAGTGTCGCTCTGGCCGCCTACTACGACAATATTACAGCAATCTCCGGCTTGCAGGGACCAAGCCAACACATCCTTTCCGCAAATAAATTAGCCTAGCTCCTTAAACACAACTTTTCCATTGGCCAATGCTTACCATACCATATACTCGTATTTGAGGCCATACGAGATTTTATGTCTGCAAAAGTCAGCATTGGCAAAAGTGCGGCATGTGCCTTTGCTAAAACAGGCACATTTCCATTCTCTCTCTCGCTTTCATCTTACCTGGAGTACAAAGAAAGCGAATGTTGGCCATCGTCTTGGGCACCGCCCACAATTCGCTGTAGGTGGTCTACTCTAAGTGCATCTAACCGACGCACAGTGGGGTAATTGATGCCGAAAATGCCGATTAATTCACCCAGGCTATTTAGATATGAAATAACTATTAGGTTTAGTTAATCGAACATTAGAAAGTAAAAAACAAATGTTTTTGGGTATACTTCAGTGGAAATTTTTTTTAAAAACGGTAAAAAACTAAAATAGTTTCAAAAGCGAAATCTTGCACTATTCTAATGAAAGTTAAGTTGAACAGTTTAATTGAAACATTTCATCGCCACCTCTTGCAGCCAATTCAATATCAACATTATGATGATGATTATCATTATTATAATCTTCATCATCAACATTATAAGCCTCACCATCACCATTATCATCATTCCTCATTAGTATCAACTCCATAGTTTTGCAACTTTGGGCATAATATACATACGATGCACTTTTTTGTGGCAATTTTCCCAGACTTGATACAATAGGGTCAGAATTAAAAAAAAACTATTACAAATGTTTTCAATGGTATTTTTTGAGTCCACTTTCGTAAAAAATTCTCCATCCAACACTTTAAATCGTTATTCCGTGCTTCTTCCGAAGGTTGGGCGATTGGCAATAAAGCATGCGATATGATTTGCGGTCGATACAAAAACTATGTGTGGAAAATTGTGAGCATATTTTACCAGGAATAGCATTGTAAAAAATATTTTACAGTTTTTAATCCATAGCTGCCAAAATTTTCTATTTTGATTTGATGTTCACTAGAAACAACCATAAAATGGTGTGAATGTTTTGATTCAAGTCTACATCGAATGCAGATATTTCTGCATTTTGAAAAAACAATAAAAACAACAATAAAACCTATTGCTTACTTGTTTTCATCTAAAAAATAAACAATTTAAAAAAAATATATTTTGCACATGTCTATTTGTTCTCATGCATGGCCCATTTGGCCCATGAGTTCGCACACAAAAATCGAAATGCTGGAAAAGTGCGCAACATTCGCGCAACTTTTTTTTTCATAAAATGTTACTTAAATATCTAATCTATACGCTAATCAAAACAGTTTTGCTCGACCTCACAAGACTCACAACTATATGTCTATGAAAAGGTCAAAAATTGGACAATTATTAAGCTTTTAAACAAAAAATAAAAAAAAAATACTTATAAACATTTTTTTAAAAAGCAAAATATACACTGCATTGCTGAAATACCTGAACATGAAGGCTGCATCATTAATTTTTCAATAGTTTTTAAAATTCACACAAAGAAATCGTTTTGAAGTGACGACAAAAACACGTTTATCACTGTGCGCACAAAAACTGAAAATAAATGTCAACTTTCAGAGTGCTTTGCGGGAAAACGGTAAACTATTTTCCAACAACTCTTTCACATAGTGATGCAGAATTTTATCCCCTTTAACCCGGTACTAAAAACATAGTTGTATCTTGTATTTTTCATTTTTGAATTAATCGGCACTTTACTTATATATTACCCCACTGTGCGACGGCAGGTACCCGAACCAAAGGCGAGCGAAGTGAAAGAAAACGCAGCCATATGTTGTCAAATGAAAAACTGTTAGTAGTGTTTGTTTTATTCTTTATTTTATTATATTTTATATTTATTTAAATAGAGAATTATTATTAGTCGTAATTTAAATTGTCCTCTTGATTATACAAAATAACATGAATTATATAAATCATAATTAAAACTGCCTTTGGTTACACATCAAATTTGTTGGTTGCATTTTCGATTCAAATTTGTGTGTTCATTTAATTTAATAACTTCTCCTCCTGGCGTAAATTGCAATACAGTTACCTAATTAAGTTGATAAATGATGTAGTTTCACCCCTTCATGTATAGATTAGGCGTCTAAGTTTAGGTTACCAATTTGCCATTTTCGATTCACTTGGTATCCGATGAGAGCTTTAGAAATCTTGACATGTATTTAAGTAAGTATCGCATGTTGCAGTCATTTATTTACTCTTTGTGTAGTACATATCGGAAATCTGCGCTTGCCGACAGCAAGTGCCCAGGGTCGTGCAGGAAACCCTTCCCTTCATTTGAATGTTTCGATTGAATAGTTTCTCTACATTCCTTAACAAAACATCAGGTTGTAGTTTAAATATTTGCTCATTTTTCTGCTCTACTTACACATCAATTATGTATTTAGTCGGAATCATTTTGTTATATTATGCCACTATATTATTTAGATGTCTTTCTCTTCGCATTAATATAAATGTTAATTGTTGTTGTAATTAATAATGTTTGTGTAAAGCTTGATTTATAATGTTAATCCCGTTAGTTTTAATTTCAACATGGGATTTTATTTTTTAGTGTCCTTACAAATAAAAACTAAAATATAGAAGAGACAAAACATGTCTGCCTAACTTGGCTACAGTCTGCCAAATAGACGGCACTTTAAACGTTTGTATTAACTTCCAATAGTCGACATAAAGTTAAAATTTTTGCAGAAATAAGCCGAACGTATCGAATATTTTGTAACAAGACATTTTCTACGGTGACATTCGAGGCGTCTAAAACAAATATACAGATAAATACAGGAAGAAATAAAACGGATATCGGTTATAAACAAGTTCTTTGGAAATTGTAACAACAACTTATGCAACGCCGAACGATGTTGAGATGATTAGTGCTCGACGCACCACAAACGCACACAAGCACTTTTACTTTAGTTTTTCTATTACATATGTATTTTGCTTGTTTCTGTCTGAAGTTAAGGAAGCGGCACACGTACAACAACTTGAATTGCTTTCTTTGAACAGCATCAAATAGCTTTGCCCAACAATCATCTACGATCAAAAACAGCAACGCCTGTCGGCGCCGAGTGGCAATTGAAATGTGCTCCCACAACATTTTCATTACCCGCAACACATCTAGGTGCTCAGGAACCAATATATATACATATGTACGTTTTTGTGTCGTTGACATGCGCAGGTAAATTGTTTCGGACGCGACATCGTTGCCACTGTCTTTTAGAATTCCGCCAATCATTTGGCAATGAGTGATATTTTTACGGGCTAGTGCTGGCTCCCTGACCTTAAACATATTTACAAACGTTGCAATACCTGTGTCGTGTAGCTGTTCGAAAATGTGTTGCTTGTTGGAGAAGTTGCGGGAACACATTCCCATTTTCTGCCCTCTTCGTACTTGTTCGTTAGATTATAAATGTGTAAACGTACGGCAGCTTCGTGCGAGGAAAATACATTTCATAAATTCGCATGCATGAATACACATTCATAGGCTGATCTCTCTGGATGTTTGTTTTGGAATTACTCCGCACAGCTTTCCCTAACACAAACACCAATTTAGAGAGCAATGAGTGTCTAAAATACGGTTCATGAAAACTGCAAAGCACTAGGCAGAGTATGAAGTAGTCAAAATTCGCTCCATCTTGTAAAGCTAGTTATACATATATACACACATGTGTGACTCACGCAATTTTAATTACTACCGTTAGTTTGCTTTCATTAATGTCATCATTCTTGAAATCATTACTCCTCTTCCATCATATTCAAAGGTACACTTTGTTATTACATTTTGAAGAATACATCCTTCTCGCTTGTATCCTTTTGGTTTTCTTCTTGTATCTACTGATAATTTGGGTACTTGTTTAATATTTATTTTAGGTGGTTGCATGTTTTCAGGTTTCTAAATCCTTTCCAACAATAAATACTCTCCGCTAAACTTGCCGCGCAGTTATCTGCACTGTAGCTAGTAGAAAGTGCAGGCACGCCAACAGTTGACTAATCCTCAAGCAGCACGCACTTGGCCCACTTCTGGCGGACTTGGATGTGTAGCCTTCATGGAGAATTAATCAATACAAAGCAGCAGCAATTGGGGGGGCGCCCGCCAGCCACTTGCCAAGCATCCGCAACCAATACAGACAGAATAGCACCTAAATCACGAAGAAGTGGGGTCAAACATGTATCCAGTCTGCAATGAAAGTTTTCAGCGCTAGGCGACTACTTAGAAAAATTTCAGCACATTTTAGTTTTTCTCATATGGTTGTGTATTTTAAAGAAAGTTTTTGCAAATTTTACAATATTCATGAATATATAAACTGTAATATGTGTGAGTGTAACTTTGAATTTCTTAGCTGTTCTTTTCTCTACTGGTAAATTGTCATTTGAATGTTGCTTTAAATCCGGTCTCTCGAAAGCCATTTCAGTTTTAATGGTGGTATTTCTGTTTAATGGTCACTCATCTGTCTCTTAAAGATAATACATACACATCCACCCTTGAGTGGCCTCC
The DNA here is from genome assembly GCA_963668005.1 of Melieria crassipennis. Taxonomy (NCBI): domain Eukaryota; kingdom Metazoa; phylum Arthropoda; class Insecta; order Diptera; family Ulidiidae; genus Melieria; species Melieria crassipennis. The sequence continues at coordinate 27,974,095 of OY764963.1, read as the reverse complement.
CCAGCGCTTGTCAAACGCATCTGCCTTCTGCGCTGCTTCAACTCCTATTACTCTTCTATTGGTTGAATCTAAGAAGCCTTACAAATATGTATATTTACCTTAGCACAACTTTACTGCATTAACTTTGTCGGCTTGAACTACCGACAGCAATAGAGCGATCTGTTTTTTAGAAAAGTCACAAGTTCGTACGAAATTCAACCCGACATACAAAAGCATTATATCAACACAAATTACAATTTGGCATTTTATCAAAAACAAGCGAATACACGTCCTTTTGCAAGTTTATAACTTCTCTCATATTAATCGTAGATTCTCATCGAACAGCAGAAAAGATACAATGCCCGTTACGATAGAAGAATATCAGGCCACACTCAACCTAAGTTGACGGAACAGCCTGCCAGAGAATAGGTCGCAACGCTCGGCTATCACCATTCATACTCTCCCTGCGTACTCTGTTGCTCGGGCCCTTAATCTGACTGATTGTCATACCGACTGCGGTTGTCGCCCATTTACCCTTCATTCTCCATTAAATATTTTCTGCATGGTATCATTTCGAGTACGACCAAGCACTAAAAAGCACTAAATCCCTATCTGCTCTATGCACTAAAATGCTTTGAGCTATCCCCAGCTGTTGTGATTGTAATAAGCCAAGCAGTCACGTAAACAGCCAGCTATGCGGATTTGGTGAAACCACTAAAATACACGCAGTTCTTCAAACTGTTGCACATCGCAATTTAGTTTTGAGAAATCTTATTAACCTAATATTTCTGTCATTTCATCACGCCTACAAGCAATTAAAATGCTTGCGAATTTAAGTGACCGTTTACCACGTACAAAGTAAAAAAGTTTACAGTATCTAATTAGAAAATAAGGAATAATCAAGACATCTAAGAGCTAGAAATTTACATTTGAGTGCACGGTTTATTTCCTAAATGAAAGATTTTAGCTTTTTGCATTGGAAGTGTGTCAAATTCTCTATACAGACCGTCCACTCAACTTGGAACTTGATTTCCACTTCGCGAACAATGGATGAGAAGAGCGGTATAGCACATTTTAAGAAACCCGAAAAGCTTTACATTTTTCGCAGCAAGACCAAATTCTTAAAACCCCAAGGGATGCTGCCAGAGGACTGCGATTAGCAGCAATTACCACCTACCGGCATCCACTCTGCCGTTCCAACAGTGCTGGCAGGTTTTCGACTATTTTGCTCAAAAAACTATTTCGTCGCTTACAGGTGCCTGTATGCAGAGAGTTCTATCACAAACACGCAGCATGTGTACTCGTTTAATGGCTACAGTGGCTGCGGCACGCCGTCCCTTTGCATAATTAAGTACAATAAGACTTCCGAGTAGTACGAGTACATGCGGAACTATAGCTGGTATATTGGTGTTCGAGTGTGAGTTGTTTATACGAGATTGTGTAATGTGGCGTGTATACGACGCGCTTTAGTGATGCAAAGGTGTACGTGTCTAACGTGGTAGCTGGAGAAATAACTTATTAAATCGAACATTATCGTTTCTGCTGTTTTGCACTTTATAATTGTTTTCTTTTTTCAATGCAATAATTTCATGTGTTGCTTTCACATTTTCATACAAGAAAGAATTTTGCATTAATTGATAAATTTCTCATCTGCTGCTCTCGTCGCCTAGTCATGATGTCCTTTTAAGTTTCGTTTCTTTTATTAATGCAATGCCTTCTTACTTTGCTTCTTCAATGGCGTTTTATGTTTGATACGTCAGATACAATACCGAAAAAGTGTGGATTCAATCTAATTATTTGCTTTTTTGCTTTGATATTACTCTTTATGCTCAGCTGATTTTCATTACTTATTTCTTTAAATATAGTTTAATAAGAATTTGCTGTTGTTGCCTGTTGTCAATTTATCGATTACGTTTACAATGCTTATCCATGTTTGATACATACGTATGTGTTTATTAACTATTGCATGTGTTATGTTGTGTCAATAGGTTTTCATTAGATATTTCATTTATCATTTATTTCCCATCCAATATAGTGTTGTTGCATTAGCTAATATTTCATAATGGTGTCGTACATTTTTGTGAAGTAATCTACAACTTCATTAAATTTCTTTGCAGCACGAGTTTGTCGCCATTTCCTTCCAAATGGGCGCTTCCTCATGTCATTATCATTACATAAGTTGTTGTAGTAAGTTTTGTTTTATCTTTATTTTAAATATTAAAGTGTAATTTATTATAATGTATTTCTGGGTTTTTTAAATGTTTATTTTAAATTGAATTTTTGAAGATTTTTTCTTTTAATGGTATCCATAGCAACAGCGTCGCGCGGTGTTATTGCGCACAGCTACAGTCTTCATCAACATCTTAAAAACATAGAAAGGCTTAAAAAGAAGTAATTTATCTGCTCACTTCGATGTCATCATAGTCACGAATTCTGCAAAAAAACACAGGTGTTACTAAATCACGTACTTTTACCAAAGACACTAACTACACTTGTTGAATGACTGGAAATCTTAACCCCCCGCCCCCCAGCGCATCAGGCGGCAGCGTTTCTCAAATTCAACAAAAAAAAACCGCTGCAACGCTAATTGCGTCTAACGGTAGCCAATAAAGCAGAGTATAAAATAAAAAATAAAATAAAATAAAAAACACTACAGTACGAATAGCAACAAAACATAAATACACAATCACTTCGGCACAAATTAACATAAGTGTGCGAGTTCCAATTAACATCGTTTACTTGTTGTAAAGACCTACAAACCTCATTTTGGACGATTGCCAACCAAAAATACATAATAACATTCAAAAACAAAAGCAAGGCACCAGTACTGACAATCCAAACAAATCGACAATTAATGCTCATGACACCGTCTGCAACGATGCAAACGATTTCCCGTAGCATCTCAGACTATTACTTTGACGAATTGAACGAAGTAAATAGAATGCTGCTCATAACAGCACTCTACACTCTTCGAAACACATTCTTCACCTATTTCAGAAACCGTTCTTGGGTTACAAACATGACTACTGTATGATATCATACTAATACGCTCAACGGTAGATACACAATACGTGCAATACAATAGATGGCAAGCCGCCAACTGTTCATGGGAGACACTTATAATTAGAACGCCAGTAGTTTTATAAAAATCCTCGCGAATATTTTCAGATATTTTCGTCCGAAACTACCAACTTGGATACTCATCCTTTTTTTTTTTTGGAAATCAGCGCAACCTTAGACATGGTACATAAAAAATTGCAAAATGTAACCATAATTTTTCTAATGAAAAACTGCCCCTTATCAGTCTTAGCCCAGTTCTAACGAATAGCATATTGGAAACCTCAATATATGTACATTTTATTAAAATGTTTGATTGTTTAAGATGGGTTGCAATATTCCCGAGATTCCTTTCCAAAGTTGCCCAATATCGTTCGGCAACTGCTGGAACTCCGAGAAATTTGGGGGGGGCTATCGACCTTTGCAACAAAATGAATAGTTTGACCTTGGTACGGTACCTTGGTCGACATATTAGTGGTAGTAACCTTGTTATCGAACACCCATTCTGATGTAAATTGGCATTTATTGACCCCATAACTAAGAGCGGAGTTGAACATTCGCCACACTAACAAAATGATTGCCAAACCTTAACCCAGATTGGATATTATTACATTTTAATTTTTTTTAATGTCCCCAAACTTTGGCTTTGGCTTTTTTGCAAAAAAATATTCCGTAATAACGTAATATCCATTTTGACATAAATTTAATCATCTATGCATGCATTTCTGTTGCTTAACAAGTGCCTTCAAAACCGTTTTTGCTGTTTCTACTCCCTCCTTGCTACTGTGTATTTTGCCTTACTTTCTTCCTATTCTTGAAATAAGTCAAGTTAAAGTAAATTTTTCATTTCTAAATCTCATACTAATACACAAATTTGTGTAGAACCTTCTTTTCTAAACTTGTATTCTTCCGTGACTTATTTTCACGGCTGCAAACCGATTTTGAACCGTACTTTGCTCCGAACCACGAACCGACCCATTTTTATTTTAGGATTCCCGAACCGAACCAGAAACCACATCATGAAAATGGTTCGGTTCGGTTCAAAATGCAAAAAAGTTTTCTACAAGTCAGGTTCATATGCTACATTTCATTAAAAGTGATTGAGAACGATTTTGAGGTCTTGAACTCTTTTCTGAAACGACGTAGTGGAACATTTTTAAAGGCGAATTCGTGTTCAGCGGTGAAAAATCAATAGCATTAACCTCTTTTGATGCTTCAACCAGTTAAAAGGCAATTTTTTGTAAATCAATGCTATTGCAAAGCATTTAAAAATGTAAGGTTCCTTTCAGTTTTATGTTATTTTTCTTTTTTGTTAAATAAATATGTATTTAAAATAGAAGAATTTTCTATAATATTTGTCCTGATTTTATAAAAATAAGTTGAACCGAACCGAACCGTGGTTCAGAGGCCCTGACGAACCGGTTCTTCTGAGTGATTCGAACCACTGACCCGAACCACATCCATTTCATCCCTGCTTATTTTACATTTCCTGGAACATTTTCACATTTTCAAGAACAAAGTGTTTGCATTTTTTTTAAACGTTTTGTATATTGGATTCTATTACACTACTCGACACGAAAAATGCTCCTAAAAATAAAAGTATTTTTTAGACTAATCTTCGGCTGCTGAACACGAAACTGAAAATCAAAAAATTTTCTTAAGAAGCGTTTTCGAAAAATCTTCGAAAAACACGTTTTTCCCTCTTATTTCAGTTATGAGCACATATCTCGTAAACCAACCATCCGACTAACACAAGTGGGCCGTCGTTCGGAAGGCAATTAACTAACCTTTCCAACGATATATCGATTGTCCAAATCAGACTTGGGGAAATTACTGACAATGAAAGTTGAAAAATTATTTTTTTCACCATTTTCAAAAATTATACATTATACACCAACTTTTAATTTATTACACCGTCCGAAAACATTTTTTTATTTTTCCGAGACCCATCCAAATGAAACTAGAGGTCATTTATGGTAACCTGGCATAGTAAATCTTTCATTTTCTGACCCAAAGTCCTTTTAAAGGACTTTAAAAATTTAAGGACATGCATAAGGCTTGCGCACGATGAAATTAGTGCACAAATAAATTCAAATTACTTCTGAACTAGTTAACATATTAAAATGAAAGCAACGTTATATTAACTGAAATTATATTCATGTTTTATATCATCAACAAACTATTTTTTTTAAATTAAGTTTTGATAAAATTTCGATTTTTTCCGAAATGCCTCGCATTAAGCTTTTCATAGGGTTTTCAGAATTTTTTTTACTTGATGACAGCCACTTTTTGGAAAAACTAGTAATGGGGTCAGCAACCTGTTTTGTGCCTTTCATTGTCCTTTTTACCAGAGCTCAATATCTTTCTATTGGTGTGAGCTCTGGGCAGTTAAGTGGATTCGCATATCTGAGTACAAGTGTTACATTATTCTTTTAGTATCACTTAACTGATGCTTTACTGTATGGCACGCAGCCAAATCAGGTCAAAAGAAACTAGAAACTGCGGGCTGCTTTGTGAATGGAAAACGTTTTTTTTGCAGATACTCCTGGATATATATATCGGTGTTGATTGTCCTAGTTCTTACAAATGAACTGCTTTGTCTACCACAGCTACAGGTTTCCTGCCACACCAAGAACTTCTTGCGGAATTTAGACTTCTTATGAGTCTTATACTGCTTCTGTACATTTCCTCTATGATCTGCAACATAAAAAGCCACACCTGGAAGCTGTGAAAAGTCATCCAGTAATTAAGTTTCATCGGTCATAATGCAGCAATCAAAATTCCGTATGAAATCACGGAACAATATTTTGGCTCGCTCTTTTGCCTCGCTGTTCTTCTTCGATTGTCTGTCTGAAACTTTTTGGACCTTGTATAACTTCAGCCCTTCCTCCTTCTGAACTTTTCTAACAAAAGTTTTTCAGCCCCTTTTGTGCCTGAAGCATTGGGATTTTTTTTTCAAAAGAGCTATCACCTTCTTGCCCATAGCAGGGTTACTTAGCCCCTTTTTTGCCACTTCTTTGTTTTCTATTAATAGTCAGATGTTCATTGTATACTTTAATAACAGATAAAACGGTATTTCGTGAAACCCGTGCGTTTCGAGCAATTGTTTTGAAAGTCCAATTTGGATTTTCATTGCACTTCTATTTCGCTGCTCATTTTGAAGGCAAAAACTATCGAATTCGAAACTCAAAATTCGACCTGAGGGTTTAGACATGTTTAACAAAACTATTTCTATAAGAAAATAATTTTAAATTTGAACTAAGAGAACAGTATGATTAAAAACGTATGCACTAATTTCATCGTGCGCAAACCTTATTTCAAATATTTTTTTAAATATTTGCCATTGTGCAATGATGAAGATATGCATATCAAATGAAAGAGGAAAAATCTCTCCTTTTAACTAAATTTCCTATTTTGAACTTTCAGAACTTTGAAATAGAAAAAAATTTAGATGTATGAATCTACAGACTGAGATCCAAAACATTTATGTTTTGAATACCTGACATATTTTGGTCCTGAAAGTTAAAAATAGAAAATTTAGTTAAAAGGAGACAATTTTTCTCTTTCATTTGATACCCATCATTGCACAACCGCAAATATTTAAAAAATATTTGAAATGTGTATGTCCTTAACACGCATCCGTCGTTTGTGTCAATTTGACACAATTTTCGAATTCAAACTGTCATTGCGCTTTTATTTTTTCACGAAATTGAATTAGATTTTGGCTCACTGACTAATTTTCGACGAAATTTCGAAAAATCATATGCCCGAAGTGTTTACATGCTTAAGGGCGTGCCAACAAAAAAAGTTACGAAAGAGTCGCTAGCGTGTCAATTTGACACATATGAAAAAAACACCCACAATTTGTTTACGCGTCAGTTGTATTTCGTGTATTCAGAAAGTTTTCGGAAATTTTTTCATTGCCTTCTTGCACGTTTCTTGTAGTTGTAGAATAGAATAGCGTTTGTCTGCATTTCTGTTGTTCATAGAGCATATTGAGCAAACTGTTGTTGATATGACTAACTTATATGACTCACGTAAAAATGCTGGAAGAAGGTTGATGTTTGCACGATGCGTGCGTACTAGGATATTGCTGCTTGTTGGTGTATACCGGTCACATGGTGAATGTGTGCCTGAGTTGTGGAACTCTAAAATTGAACCGCCAATATTCGCAGCGACAAAGTCACTATAGCGCTACAAAGAAATCACTCGCTGTCTACTCTTTGACGATCGCGAAGAAAGAGGGAACTCGCGTGCCCGCGATAAATTAGCGCCGATTCGTGCCATATTTGAAAATGGACTAACCGGCTAAAATTGGCATAAATATAAACAAATGTGACGGTCTATGAGTAGTTGTTGCCTTACCGCGGTCGCTGTCTATTCACTCCATACCTTCCTTCGAAGCCTTGCAAATATGGCATCAAACATTGGGTGCACTGTGATGCTGCAACCTATGTATGTATGTATGTACATATTTCATATGTTTATGCTATAGACGTTTACATTGGTCGAAACCTTAATTGTGCTCCGTAGGCTGAACGGGTTGTTTTGCAACTCACAGATGGGCTGAATGGAAGAAATGTGACTTATGACAATTTCTTCACATCTCATGGTCTTGCAGTGAAACTGAACCAACGGTAAATGACCATCGTTGGCACGATATGGAAAAATCGACAAAAACTACCTCCATTATTACTCGACTTGAAAACACAACCATTTTACCATTCGAAATTTTCATTCAACGACGATCTTAGTTCCACTTTGGTTTCTTATGTCACAAAGAGATGTCGCTTCGCAACTTTGCTGCGCACTATGCACAAGGGAAAGGAAGTTACTGAGAACGACGTTCAAAAGAAACCAAATATAATAAATGTCTATAATGCAACGAAATGTGGCGTGGACATCATGGACGAGATGGTGGGAATCTATCGCTGCAGGCGCAAAGTAAATCGATGGGCCGTTGCAGTCTTTTGTAACATACTCGACATCTCTGCGTTGAATGCATTTGTGCTATTCATCGATTTGAATCCACTATGCAATTATGCCAAAAAGAACTTTCGTAGACGCCTGTTTTTACTCGAACCGGGGCATACGCTTGTGGTACCACAAGTGGAACAGCGAGAACGCACACCCAGCAGTGAGTCTACCATGTCGGTGGTAAATAAAATTCGTGGTGTTCCATCACCATCACAACAGCTTCCGGAAACACCTGAACCATCGCTGCACGGCTTGGCGTATCATACGCCTTGGAAGAACCGCGCGAGGTGTCACATATGTCCGCAAGTGCGGGTTGCCTATATTCATTCCGTTGAATGTGGCAAATGCAAAAATAAAGTTTGTGCGGAGCACCGTTTCATTATATGCAAAACATGTGAAGCGCAATGATTTCTTTACTTCCACTCAGTTTTCATTCAGTTTTTGGCATTGTATAACAATAAAATTATTAAAACATACTAAAAAAACAAATGAAACTATGTCTATTTCTTTCTGCATATACTGTGTCAGGCAAAACACAAACAAAAATAAACTTCCCCTCCCTTTTCCTTTTTAACTACTACGTTGCAATGATATTTTTTTATGTTGTGTCAAATTGACACACAAACGACTCTTTCGTAACTTTTTGTTAACGACGGATGCGTGTTAAAATTTTAAAGTCCTTTAAGGGGGGTTTCTACCTTGTGCGTTCAAAAAAATCGATTTTTTTTTTTCATGCATTTTTGGATTAATACATGATTGTAGAATACGCTCCCAAAATTTGAAGTTGAAATCTTTCGAATTACGGAAGCAATTTATCGAAATAGGTAGCGGTGTCGAGCGCGCCGACCTGCTGAAGCAAAACTTTGAACGCGTTTTTCTCAAAACTACATTTTTTGACCTGGCGGAAGTGATTTAGGCCACACGAGTTGAGCAATAGCTACGAAATTTTAAACAGTCATTTATCAAGGTCTTAGCTATGGCACGAACTAGGATCTTCAAGAAATAATAATTTTTTCTCATTGAAAATAGAAATTTGTATTGAAAAAAGTAGGTAAAAATTGAATTTTTTAGTCAAAATCGCATATTTCCTTCATTTTTAATTTTTTTTTTTAAATCCTAGTTCCAGCCATAGACAAAAGGATACAGAATAAGAAAAAATTTCATTTTTGTGTTTCAAGTCATCTCAAACAGCGGCAGGACTTCCGCGAGTAAGAAAGTCCTGCCGCCATTGCTCGATGGCCCCCTCCCCCCCTTTGCATATTTTATCTTGAAACTTTTTTTACTTGTACAATAAACATATACCTACATCTGAAAATATACCTACATCCAGTGTTTATCTTAAAAACCTTCCCATCAAACATTTTTCAAAAAAAACATGTTTTCTCGGCCGCACAAGGTAGAAACCTGCCTTAAGAAGGTTTTTGGGTCATAAATTACCTCGTTTACGTCTATATCAACATTTGGTGGGTCTCGGAAAAAATAAAAAATGTTTCGCACGGTGTAATAAATGAAAAGTTGGTGTTTTTCACTCCGTGCATCATAACTTTATTTTTCATTCAATTCTATTGTTGTTAGGCTTAATATTTGCTCAAATACTATGTCTTTCATCTTAGATTTTAAAACCAGAGGAGATCATTTATTTTTTCTATAAAAAAGTATTAGAAAATTTATGATTTTTGAAAATGGTTGAATGGTTTTTTACAACTTTCATCGTCAGTAACTTCCCCAAATCTCATTTGATTTGGAAAATAGAAATTTGTATTGAAAAAAGTAGGTAAAAATTGAATTTTTTAGTCAAAATCGCATATTTCCTTCATTTTTAATTTTTTTTTTTAAATCCTAGTTCCAGCCATAGACAAAAGGATACAGAATAAGAAAAAATTTCATTTTTGTGTTTCAAGTCATCTCAAACAGCGGCAGGACTTCCGCGAGTAAGAAAGTCCTGCCGCCATTGCTCGATGGCCCCCTCCCCCCCTTTGCATATTTTATCTTGAAACTTTTTTTACTTGTACAATAAACATATACCTACATCTGAAAATATACCTACATCCAGTGTTTATCTTAAATCATCAATCATCAATCATCATCATCAATTCCCATCAAACATTTTTCAAAAAAAACATGTTTTCTCGGCCGCACAAGGTAGAAACCTGCCTTAAGAAGGTTTTTGGGTCATAAATTACCTCGTTTACGTCTATATCAACATTTGGTGGGTCTCGGAAAAAATAAAAAATGTTTCGCACGGTGTAATAAATGAAAAGTTGGTGTTTTTCACTCCGTGCATCATAACTTTATTTTTCATTCAATTCTATTGTTGTTAGGCTTAATATTTGCTCAAATACTATGTCTTTCATCTTAGATTTTAAAACCAGAGGAGATCATTTATTTTTTCTATAAAAAAGTATTAGAAAATTTATGATTTTTGAAAATGGTTGAATGGTTTTTTACAACTTTCATCGTCAGTAACTTCCCCAAATCTCATTTGATTTGGACAATCTATATATCGTTGGAAAGGTTAGTCAATTACCTTCTTAATGACGGGCCACTTGTGTTACTCGGATGGTTTTTTTTACGGGATATGTGCTCATAACTGAAATAAGAGGGGAAAAACGTGTTTTTCGAAGATTTTTCGAAAACGCTTCTTAAGAAAATTTTTTGATTTTCAGTTTCGTGTTCAGCAGCCGAAGATTAGTCTAAAAAATACTTTTGTTTTTAGGAGCACGCGATGAACCCATTTTTTGTCGAGTAGTGTTATTGAAGAACACGTCCACTTTTTTATACTTCTTGTCGCGACGATCTATTAAAAACTATTCAAGACTTTACTAGATTAGTTTTCGCACGACACAAAATTTAAAGTCAATGCAGTTATAACCGTAGCATACCGAAGTCTATTACTTGCACGATAATGTGGCAAACTATTGCAATTTTTTATGTACCATGTTTTTGTACGGTTTTTACACCGTGCTCGAGTCATGTGCGCAGGGGACGAACGCAGCTTTGATTTAAGCTTTAATATCTTTTGCTCTGCTTCCAGTCAATCCAAACAAGTTAGGTATACGAATCGACGATGGCCTACCTTCATAATTGACCTGACCATCACCATCGATATCAGCCTCCCGGATCATTTCATCCACTTCCTCATCTGTTAACTTTTCACCCAAATTTGTCATGACGTGGCGCAGCTCAGCCGCTGAAATGAAGCCGTTGCCATCCTTATCGAATACTCTGAAGGCTTCTCGAATTTCTTCTTCGCTATCGGTGTCCTTCATTTTGCGAGCCATCATTGTTAAGAACTCAGGGAAGTCAATGGTGCCATTGCCTGAAAGCCAGTTATAAATTTATTATTCAACTTTATTTCATCAAACATTGAGAATTTACTCTACATGTGTTTAAAACTCCAATCTCAAAATTTACTTTAGAGTTGTACTCAAAATAAAAGCTTTAGTATTTGTTAAGTATAAAAAATCATAACGTATTCAAGTGGTTATTGTAACAAGAAAAATACAAAAACATAGAATGCCTAGTATGGACCTATTTATTATTTGGCAGAATCCAGCACTAAATAAACGAACGATCCTATGGTTGGCATTTGTTCAATCCCCACGAGGTCTCCACTAATCGACTTGTTACAAAGAATTCGAGCAGACCCCATCCCATTTTATACGCTTAGCAATTAAATACATTTTCAGACTTGAGCTCTTGATATTCAACTGCAAGTAGCAAACGTAACAATATATCGTTTAATACAGATGAAACCAGAACAAGAGGTCGATCTCTGGCAAATCTAAACCGACGGCCAAACGGCTAGTCTTATCGGCTCTGCCGACAACACACAAAATGTACGCTTCGAAATTCGGGCACAAACATCAAGTAACGCAATTACTGAGCGAGAAGCAAAAATAACACAAAATACCTATTAATATAAGCCAAACCGTCATGGGATATTTAAAATTAGCTGGCAACTGTGGCAATCTGAACTTACTTGAAATACTTATTCATGCAATCACTTGCCAAAACCGTCTCACGTACCCTCTTTCACAATAGCTACACACCACAAGACGGCAGCGTTAGTCATGAAAAAGAACTTGGCGAAACGCACAGTCTGTGTGCCGTCTGTGCCAGCAGCAACCAAAAAACAACTAGAGGAATATTAGAGGAATATTGTGTGCTAGCTAATATTGTGCAATGAACACGCGCACCATGCACACATACATACAATGCATGGCAGTATAAATTTGAAGCGTGCTTTGGGAAATCCCTGTCCAAAACGTTTGAAAGTTTGAAAGAACTGACCGAACACTTTCTCGAAAACAATTTATTCCTTCTGCAGCATTTGGATGATCCAATTTTATAGAAAAATTGCTATAAGTTTATGAAAAGCGTATTCGAATGAAGTGAAATCTCTCTTACCCCGCACAAAATTAGAAATTACGTTAATTCAGGAGAAAAGTAAGTAGAAGTTGAGTCGCTTTCTTTGAAATATCACACCCAAATATGCCTCCAAACACATCCTAAGTCATATAAATAACACTGGACAACAGCATGTATGTTGCATAAAGTTTTTCCACGCTGTTTTCGAAACCATATTCCGTTTTATGTAACAGCTTTAGTTTTCGCAAAAAATGGGCGTGTCACTTTTTCGAATTTTTCTCGACTTTTTGCACATTTTCGACTGGAATTTCCGCACCAACAATCGACATGATTTTTATATCGTTGCACTTACAACATCTCACGCCTTCTTTTCTGAAATTAATCAATTTTAAGCGTTCTATATTGACGTGGTAATAAGGTTTCAAACAAGGAAAATATTGAATTTCAAGGCGTTTTTTCTGATGGCGAAAATTTTACAGACGTTTCATAAATCAATTTACGAAGTATATGAATATCTTAAGAAGAAACATCATGCAATATAATATGTATCATAATACCAAAAATGTGCTCATGCCAATTTCAACACTTTTCAGCCATTTGTCAATGATTAACTTAAAAACAAAGACCCTTAAAATATGCAGTTTTTGTTTTTATTTTCCATCGAGCAATTCAAAATTTTTTGTTTTTTATTTGTACAAAACAGGGAAGGAAAATAAAAAACTTTGCATATCTGGAGGCCCTTTGTTTTTCAAATAATTTGGCTGTGTTGTATTGCTTGATCTGTCGGCTTTCATTATACACCTAACTTGTTAATTGATTTACAAAAAATGTGTATGTTTTTGACCACCAAAGAAAACGCCATGAAATTCCATATTTTCCGACTTTGAGGTCCAATTACCGCGGAGTTTTAAAACTTTTAAAAATATATTGCATCGAAAAAGAAGCCGTGCGGTGTTGCTAATAGAACAAGGTTAAAATGATGACAACCGGTTTATTGGTTTAGAAATGACGATAAAAAATATGGAAAAAGTAGAGGAACTAGAGTAACTAGAGCTGCTACAAAAAATCTGAGTTTAGATTCGAAATCAACGCACCCAAATTAGTAAAAAACAGTAAAAAAAACTCCATGCAACAGAAAAAAGTGCGATTTTGTTGTCCTGTGTAATAAATTATAGGGGAATTCTTTGTAAGGTGCCACCCCTGCTCGATTTCGACGTTCCAGCAATCCAAGCAAAGAAATTCCTACCGTCATTTAAGGTATATATAACAACATCAATTTTAATGTGATTTTTGAGGGAACAGACGCAATAACACGGTCTGGGTAAATAAAAGTGTAAAATTTGGTTAAGAAAAAACTTAAAAATAAACACAAGTTTTTTCTTGCGGTGAAAAAGTAACCAAAAACTTAAAAAAAAACCAAGGTAAATATCAGCGTTGGACTTAATTTTTAATGGATTTCCATAATCCGAGCATATCGTAAATGTCATGTTACCTTGGATTATAGCTCTTTAAACCCTCTTTCTAACGGTATATTAACATTGGCGATACGTTAATTTTCTAACGAGTTATGCGCAAAAAAGCTAAGGGGTGGCACCTTACAAAGAATTCCCCTAATAATAAAATGCCTTATAAGCAAATTGCATTTGAAGCAATAGATCGAAAAAACACCCGCAAGAATAAAAACAATAGAAATTAATATGTACGAGTAAAAGGACTTATCCCGCCTGCATGCATATGTTAGTAGCGCAGAGGTCACACGCCTTTTCTAATTAAATTAAGAGCATTTTTTAGTTATTTTGTAAAGCTTAAAAGGGTTTTGCGTGTTTTAAAGCCCCACCCATAAGAGTGAATTTAATCAACGTCTCGTTTCTTTTGGAAGGAACCAATGCTGCTAAAATTATTACATTTTACATAGCGCACTATGCCGACGTTCGGCAACACAACTTTACGCACATGCGTGTACCTTCACGTAAGTGTACTTGTGTACGTGTGGAAAGCACACATTCTTCTAGTCTGTAGGTTTCCTTATTGCAATGTCATGCTCCGAAAATGCGAGCACTAGCGTTTGCTGATGTAAGGCAACACTGCGCATGTGCTGCTCCTCTCCATGAGCTTCAGATAAATCCAGGGTAAGCACCGTCACACCATTTGAGTGTGCAAGAGAATATTGTCCCGAATGAGGTGATATGCGCGCAGAAAATTAAATGCGGCGCCCATTGCCCTCAATCCTGTGCTACCGCCCGAATTCCATAGACTTCACACCTAAACGTGAAAACGAGTGCCATTTTCAAACTGCGATCCGCATGCTGCAATTTCATATTCGAATTATTCCACATTACAAATACGATCCTTGTAATTCGTGCAGATACGAAACCAAGTGAGTGAACGCCATCTCGGAATCGCCCATGATACAATAAACAAGATAAACTGAGTTCGGAAAGCCTTCTCCAAAATTCTTTGTTTACATACGCCAATTTTAATTAAGGCAAGAACTTGCGTCTCCGATGGTTGCATTGTGCAAGTAGGAGAAAGTAGTATTGTTTTGCAGCCTTTTCGTTTGCATTCAAAATAAAATATTAAAAGAAAGCAAATATTGTGAGCGATGTCCTATATAAAATATAAATTTCAGATATAAAATATACAACTATTTTTTAGCAAATTTTCGGTCTCAAAAATTCACTTTTTGATACTCGTGTTACCCAGGTGATCTACTTGTTGGTCCTAAATTTCAACTGCAGCAAACCACCCTGTTCAATGAGAACATTTGACGACAACTGTCATTTCTCGTACGCCAATTTGTGTGGCTCTCCGTACTCAGTCTACGTTGTTAATCGTATCATGGGTGTAGCCAGCCTGTAACTGCTGCTGATTCGCGATAGCCGAACCGGTCCTCAAGCACAGCCATATTGCCGTTCGTATGGCTGGGTATATGTGCAAACGGGGGCGTGTCATGGAATAGCATTGGATACGATTTCTTTCATATCACGATATCATTTATAAACTATATTTATACTAATACAATTCTTAATTTGGCCGAACGCCATATTAATATCTATGTTGCGAAGGTAGCTTTCTAGCACCGTCACAGTGTGAGCGCGATTTTTGGACTCTCGCGAATATTCTTAAAATAAATATAGACGGTTTTTTCTTTAGCATGTCTACGTTTTGGTCACACGATTTATAAATACGTTTTGTATGCAACCGCAATGCGAGAAGGATGCCATGCAGAGGATTTTCACCTTTTGCCAGTTTAATGTTTTTGGGACTTTTACAAACATTTCTCATTCTAAAACGAGCAAATTAAATATTTACTTGTGCAGAAAATGTATGTTTAAAAACCAACTAACGGTTAAGGTGAATTGAGTCTATTGCCTTTATTAGTAAAGCCATAGTTTATGACAACAACGACCCCCCATGACCCGACTTTATACATTCTTACTATTTTGTTATTTGAAAGCAAATAAAACACAACCTCAAATTTAATTAGTATGAATTTGGTACTTTGTAATAGAAACCAGAAGCGTTACAATAAATGAACACACTTAAGCGTCCTTGACACCCTTTATGAGTATTCAAATTTCGTTCAATAATTGTAATTTCTGCCTGACAGATTTGTGGGCTCTTGCGCAGCGACCCATGGGTAAGCCAGATCAAAACTTTACCGACAAACGAGCAGACATACGAACGACAATTGTCGAGTTGACAGGTATTATTTTATGTACGAGTTGTGCAAAGTTGTTTCAGTTTCGAAATGTAGGTAAACGATGGAAGTACGTCATGTCAAATGGCATTCATTGATTGCAATGCCGAATTTCGACCACGGGGCGACGCTACCTTTTTTTTTTGTTCCTTGTTCACTCCTCTCTGGAGCATAGGGCCTCCACAAGACAGCCTTGTGTTGGTTACGTTAATCGGTTGTGTTGTTCTGCCAGGGTAGGGGATTGGCCTGCCGCAGGTAGTCCTAAGTGATGGGGGGCTGCCATCTAACGCCGCTTAGGAACGTCGCATCCGTTATTTCGAGCTACCGCTTGTAGCGCCATCTGTTATGCGAGGAGGTTACAGCAGAATGATTGGGGACCTCGCTAGATCGATTTGGTGTTTTTTCGCAATTGTCCGCTTCCCCTTGCAGACGTCGCTAATTCACCGTGTAACTGTAAATCTGTTTTCTTTTTTACAGCCGCACAGCGCATGATTGCGCATACTATTGCGTGGAAGTGAGTGGGATAGGAGTAACTTGGGTTGGTAATTAATGAATTTGGTTCCTAGGAAAATTTAGGGAACAGGAAAAATCTGAAAAATTGGTTGGAAAAGTGCGGGGACCGTGCACGCGGCGGGAGTTGAACCCACGACCTCTGGGATGACAGTCTACTACACTCACGCTAGGCTATCGAGGCTACTTTTACTACATTCAATTCAATTCATCCACATTTCGATGCAAGATGATCGTATTTTCACGCGGCAACAGAGTCAAAGTCCATTTTACTTAAGTCCCGACATCTATCTTATTACAACTTTGTCTTAAACGAGTGAAAGGAGCGCGTCAATAGCAGCTAGATTGAGGCCAAGTTTTGCCTTAATATCTTAGTTGTATACATCAATACATGTAAGCAACTACTACTGTCGCATATATCATACATACCATCGGCGTCGACTTCATTTATCATATCCTGTAGTTCGGCCTCTGTTGGATTCTGCCCCAATGATCGCATAACTGTGCCCAGTTCTTTCGTTGTGATGGTGCCATCACCATCTTTGTCGAATAGCGAGAATGCCTCTTTGAATTCGGCGATTTGTTCTTCTGTCAGTTGATCGGCCTAAAAGATAAGTATATATTAAGTGAGTCCCTTGATTTTCGAGCTTAAACAGAGAAATATTGGCACATGCATATATTCCCTTAGTTTGCTATAAATTGGTTTCACTGTATGCACACAACCACTTACTAATAGTTCAAATGTCCACTACAACTCGATTCGAAGCTGAGTATAACGGCAAAAATTGTAAAGCCATTTCGAATAAAGAGGATTTCAGCAACTAAAAGCTTCGTATACACAATGAGTAAATAACCAAGTGCTACCCGCCATGTCCTGACGTTGATGATAGTGCTTTTAACATTAGTTAATACATTTCTGAAATGTCTTGCATTTTTAGATTCAATCGAAGCTGGCTGTGCCAATCACTTTAGTTTATATGTATTAGTAAATCAATAGCCAATCATCATCACTTTTGAATGATCGCCAACACAAATGATGAAAAAAGTCATTGCTTTTAAACCCCCCAACTATAAAGATAAAACTCGCTTATTGCTTAAACGTTCTTTAATCGCGGTCTTTTAGCATCAAAGTTTAAAAAATACACACATTTCATGTTTCGTGGCCCTGATCCTGAATAAAGAGAGAACTCTCGTTACAAAATCATGAAATCCGTAGAAAACAAAGGCTTTCGTGACTATTTCAATCGAATTTCTTGACTTCATGTCGGAAGGTCAGTATGTGCGTTCAAGCCTTACAAGTCCATAGAAATCGAGTTTATCGACTAAGCCAAATTGCGATTAAGGCAAGCAGCCACCATTGCCTCAAAACCATTCTAAGGTCTGCTTTTATATGCAACTGTCAAAAATGACGAGCATTTTTTATAAAACATTTCGATGTTTCTTTTTGCATACTTTCGTATGTTCTACTACTTCACATGTAAATTCTTAGTTAGCCATCAGCATTGAATGAAAAATAATTGTGGAAGTACATTTCAGAATAGACTTTACGGATTGGGTGTTTTCTTTATGTATTGACGAAAGTTCCACCGCACTAGTCTTATCCATAGTATAATATATATACTATGGTCTTATTGTGTAAAAACTATGTGACTCTCTTAAATCGAGTGCCAAAGTTTTATGCGAATAGTCTCGTCGCTTAAGAGCAGACTTGGTAGTAAAATTCTGCCGAAGCTGAGCAGGCACCTACCATTTCTGAAAACGGAACAGGACGCAGGCGGGTTCCACCGAGTGCAATATAATGTACAACGCAATGGAAACAATTGATATCAAATATATGTGTGAGTGGTCAAAATCTCCGAGACCAATTCTCCAGTGTTGTCAGCGAAGTGCGATATGGGCTCGTTAGCAGGCTAGTTCGAATTGATTTCTAAACTTGGAAGCTGCCGATTTTGGGGAATAGATTACTTCACGCCAGTTGGTCGGACTCACACTCATAGGAGGATTCGCCCACTGACTAATGCACCAAACAATGTAATATTACTTTCTACCACCAAACGCAAATGCGTGACGAACTTATTTTTTTCCGACTTGGCTCTTCAATTTTACTGACAACTAAGGAAAATTGAGAAACTTCAACTTGAAGTTTAAGTCGCAGTATAGAAGCGATTAGCTTGTTTACGTACATGAATGGCTTGTCTTCCGGCAAAGTGCTGCTTTGCTCTCTTTTTATTGTCACCTCTTACTCACTGCTCCACCCAATATGGTTCAGATTGGCGTTGAATTTCAAAAATGCTCAACAATACGAACTGACGTCAGCACATGACTGTACACCGCAAATATCAAATGACTAGCAAAATACATCGAACAACGCAAACACAATGTGCCAAGAAAGCTGTGAGCGACAACTGAATGTGAGCTCAGCTTTTCAATGCTACAGGCCACCAGTCTCTGCCGGGCATTGCCTACACGCTTGGCCAAGTAACCCAAACTGGTTGAAAATTGCGGCAGCACAAGCCGACGATACATTCAACCACTCAAATTAAATTAGCGGCAACGTGGGTGAACACAGAGCAAAAACACATATCTACATATATCTGTGTGAAGGTTTGCGAGTGAACACGATCATAATGTTCGCAAACAAGTAGCCAAGCGAAGAGGAAATGAAAGAAACGGCAACCGGCAAATATTTCTCCAACTCACGCGCGCCCCGCTTTGTCATCACATTGACAAGTCTAGAAATTTGTGTGAATCATAATGTAGAATTCTTCGAATATCTCAATCATCCACCTTGTTGGCACGGAATTTTGTGGGCAATCTCCTCGGAATTTGTAACTCGTTGCATCTTGCGGACAAAAACACTCACAATTAGGGTTTACATAGTTTTTGATGTAACTAAACCAAAGCTTAATGCTAAAAAAATTAATGCAGTCAACATTTATTGGTTATGTGCTGAAAACAATTTCCGAATCGTCTTGCTAATTTTATGCACCTTATTGCATAAAATTAAAATTTTACTGTGAAAGGTCGTCATTTCAGATAAGTACATAGAAAAACGCTAATAATTAACAACTGTTCTCTTTCTACTTCATTTCTCGGACGGAAGTGTATAGAAACCGTCTCTGATTGCAATACCTTCCTTCTTCCGGATAACTACTAACGATGTGGAGAGACCCATGGTATCTAAACTGAAAGCCAGTGAGTTGGGCAGGCTACAAACCAGATCTAAACACAGGACCGGTAAGAGATTAGAGTTCATGGCTTGCTTATGTACGGACCGATTTCATTTGAAAGAAAGTAAAACGCTCATCTACTTCTATCGCTATCCACATGAAGGAGATGAGAATTACAAGAATCGCACAAGTGCGCTCTTGGCAGGCAATGGCAAAACCTCCAAGTGTGAAAGAAAAACTGCCAATCGCCGTTCGGATTCGGCATTAAACTGTAGGTCCCCTCCCTCCCTTTCCCCATCCGTTTGAAATGTGTGTTGCATCACATGTTGGAAAAACAGTGTTGCATACATATTTCAAACGGGTGGAATTTGTGGTATCACAACGGGCCAATAGGCCTAAGTGTGTCTCATACAGAGGCAGCCACTACAACCAACCAACCAAGTAAATCTGTATGGAATGGCAAACTTTAGGCTCATTAATTTGCTTCTTGTTAATTATGTAGATTCGAGAGCATTATTGGTGCGGTTTCAGACTTGAAAACCTTTATGTTCCTACTACAAACAGCGAAGCTCCGGCAAGAAAAATGTGTTCTATTCGGACTAGAAGCAAGGACCGTATCTCCTTCGAAGAGATTAAATCGAGAAAGCTCTGTCATGGCATCGCTTTGTGCAGTAATGTATGTATGTATTATAATATGTATGTACAAACTATATGTTCAATCTTGGTATCTTTTGGTAGTCTTTTGAAACAAATTCAAAGAGAAGATTTATTACGAGCACATGCATACACAATAGCGGTGTTCACACCGAGGCTGTTAATTTGATAGTTCGATAGTTGGTAATTTGTTAAAGTTCTTAACTGTGAACAACCCTTTCCGCTTATTATCGATAGTCTGGTAAACTGTGTGTCGCTGATCCAGTATTTTTATTCAAAACATTTCATTAATGCAAGTGCAAAAATACCGCGAGAAAACGCAAAATCTGAAATCGTTCAGCATTTAATTCCTAATGCCGTCGAGCAAATCGCGATGATTACAGGTAAGCAATTAAAATTGGAAAAAAGAAGAATATCGGCCGCAAAAGTTCCACCTGCGCGCAAAATGTTGGGAAAATTAAAAAAGCTGATAACAATGTTGCCAAGTAGCGAAAAAATTTTCAAGCCCGCCAGACTTGAACTTTTACTCTTTAGAGCAGAGACCTAAAATAATTATTATCCATATTTTTGGGAATGAAAAAATTGCCCTAATTTAAGAAATTTCTAAAATTATTGTTTTATAATAATTATTCGCAATAAGAAAATGTTTACGTCGCCTATAACTACTACATGGGCTGAAAAGTCTTTGGCCTGACATAGAGATGGCGCCAAAAATTAAGAATTATTGTGTTGTACATGGAAAACCATCCTTAACTTAGATTCTGTCAAAGTTTCATGACATTTGGTTGACTCGTTTTCAAGTTATTGCTTTCGAAGTGACGCTACCTCTGAATTTTTGTAAACAATGGAAAAAAGTGAATTTCGTGTTTTGATAAAACATTGCTATTTGATGGGCAAAAATACAGTGGAAACAAAAGCATGGCTTGATAAATGTTATAATACATCTGATCCACCAAATTCAACTATCAAGTATTGGTTTGCTGAGTTTCGTCGTGACCGTACGAGCACCAGTGATGCACCGCGTTCAGGGAGGCCAAATGAGGCAGTTAATCCGGAAAACATCCAAAAAATCACGGACCTTGTGTTAAATGATCGCAAAATAAAATTGAGTGAGATAGCTAACATCATAGGCATCTCAAAGGAACGCGTTGGTCATATCATTCATGAACATTTACACATGCGGAAGCTGTGCGCGCGATGGGTGCCGCGTTTTCTGACAATTGACCAAAAGCACCAGCTCATTCTGCTCGCGATACGACCGAAAAATTAGAGGAATTACGCTACGAAGTCGTCAAACACCCACCGTATTCACCAGATTTAGCACCCAGCGACTATTTCCTCTTTCCCAGGTTGAAAAATTGGCTCGCCGGAAAAAGATTTTACTCAAATGAGGAGGTCGAGTTGGAAACAAACGCCTATTTTGAAGAGCTTCACGCGGACCACTATAAGAAAGGCATCGAAATGTTGGAAGACCGTTACACTAAATGCATTACTCTAAATGGAGATTATGTCGAAGATTAAAATCATTTTTGCACTAAAAATATCGTTTTTTCATTGTCAGGCCAAAGACTTTTCAGCCCATGTAGTATTATCATGTAATAAATATTTTTGAGTTGCATAATAACTCTTATAAGTAACAAGTATATTTTTCGTTGTCGATAATTATTATTTTGGAATTTTTGTTTTTTACATTGCTTCATAACTTTTATTTATGACTTTTTTAATTTACGTTACCGATAACTATTATTTTGAGACATTTTTTTTTTAACGTTGCTTCATAACTTTTATTTTATGATTTTTTTCCTTTACGTTGCCGATAACTATTATTTTGAAAACAACATTTTTTACGTTGAATTACTACATTTTGGATATGAATTAATTTTTAATTGTTTTAAATTGACAAACGCAAATTAACTGCAGAAACCTTATTTCCACCACCAACTAAACAATTAAAAATCAATTCATGCTCAAAATGTGGTAAGGCAACGTAAATAAAAAAATTTCTTTCATAAAAGTTATGAGGCAACGTAAAAAAAATTGTCTTTCAAATAATAGCACTGTGCGTGAAATTTGCCCTCAAAAATTTAGACATGGGGGGGACCTACTGGGTGAGTTTCCTATAGGTATACTGAGTTGAGATCCACCAGCCGTTTGGTAAGATTGGCTCTAGTTTATGAGAAATCCGACTTTGAAGTTTGGTAATTTTCGTCAAGTATGCCGCTTAAGTAGGTCCTAAATCGTTTCGAATATCGCTTTACTGTCTTCGGCAAGTTTGTAGATATTTTAACGACCAACAAATTTGCTGAAGACACCAATCCAAAAACAATACATTCAAACTGTGTAATTGCGATATGTGCATTTTTTTGCGCAGCGCTACATGGCGTATGAGTGTCATACGCCACGTTGAGTGTTATAATTAAATGATGGGACCACCTTAACCTTTATGTGCAAATTTAAAAACAAAACTCCGACGTGCTGGACTATACCTTTGGTCGGCAAAAATTATGTACACGATGTTTTCTTCAGAAATATGCGATGGTTACTATGTTGCACACAAAAGGTTTTAAATTGTTGTACTGTGTAGTCGATAGCGCTCTGCAGAGCAAGATTAAGCCAATTAAAATTCATTATCAGTAAAAAAAATTCCATTTGATTAGTTACCAAACTCAAGTGCTGCCGCACAACTGTTTAGTGGATATACATATGGCTTAAAAATTTATGTATATGCACTTACAACCACACTTCGCAATGCTGCTAACCGTTCAATTGAATCGTTTTTTTATATAAAACTATAACATAAATTTTATAATGCCTCTCAAACAATTTTCTTATCAAAGTCCTCATTAGCAATCACAAAAGGCAGTCGGAGTGCACATGACCAGCACAGAATATGACATGACGTTCATATATATGATAAATACATGAATTTTCGTGCAACGGCTCTTTTCAATTTCCGTCTGCTGGCTTCCTGTCATTTCGAACAACTTCGTTCTGTAAAATTACGCACCCAAATCATGTCCGCTGGCAGTCAACCATTTGGAGATACAAAACATGCTATGCTATATCTACTATAACAATATTTCTGTTGATTTGTTTAGGTTGGAAACAATTCTTACTCTTTTGTGGCTTCAATCAATACATAGGTAT
The DNA here is from genome assembly GCA_963668005.1 of Melieria crassipennis. Lineage (NCBI taxonomy): Eukaryota > Metazoa > Arthropoda > Insecta > Diptera > Ulidiidae > Melieria > Melieria crassipennis. The sequence continues at coordinate 27,950,530 of OY764963.1, read as the reverse complement.
GTATGCGAAGCAAAATACAACTATAATTCCTCTGAATATTTCAACTACATTGATCGGCAAGTTCCTTTTTATGTTAACTCCGCCTTCCACAGAACTACTTTCGAGCTGGGTTGGACTATTTATGATAAAGTCGTTCAGAGCTTGCCAAATAAATTTCCACCGAAAATAGGAACAGCGATGTCTGCACAATGTGTACTTTTACTACGTAATGGTGCGTATCAAAATCCTGAAAAGTTCTATCCTTCACAGTTCTTAACCCCAAAACCCCCCTGTGTACGCCACTGCATACGATGTATATCTTTTTTAACCCTCAATCGCCCACCCTGAGCCCAGGGGACTCACTACGAACTTTAATAAGTTGGTACAGGTTGTGTTTTTATGTTTCGGCGTCCAGCTTTCATATACCTTCGTACAGGGTCACGCTGAACGCAAAGGCGATTGGAAGTTAACGTAATACAATTACAAGGCTGAGTTTTGGCACGGAGTGAGTCCCAGGGACTCAGGGTGGTGTTTTGTGTTACAAAAATTGTACTTGTAAATTTTTTTAAAATCGTGTTAATTTAAATTTAGGATGCCAAAATAGCTGCCAAAAGTTCAAGAATTGAGAGTGTTAACCCTTTGAGAAGTTTTGCTACTAACAATTTGCCTTAGTTGTGCTAAAAAGGTATGTGAGGCATGTGCACAACATATGAAATTCAACCTGCTGCACGTTTGTTTATTTTATATAAAGAAGTATTACTTCAAGTTTCTTTTCTGAATAGTTATTTGGTTTTTAAGCTATTTATGTAAAAAGAATTGTTTTTGTTAATTTATTTATATCTTTTATTTTTACAAAATGTTTAATGTATGTTTTTTAGAGTTTTTTTTTCTATCAATTAAAAGGTGAATTTTTATTTGAGTTATGTAAAGATATGGAATGACATCTGTTACAAGAGGTCTCAATGTGACCTACAAAAAAATAAAAAACATAAAAATTTAATAGGTGTTGCGTTATTTCGTAAACAAAAATTGTGAGTTCCGGGGACTCAGGGTGGGTAGATACGTGATTTTAATAGGGGTGGGTGATTGAGGGTTAAAAGTGGCAAATTTTTAGTTTTTAAATGAAAACGATGCAACAGGTTCTTTTTGAACTCCTACTAGGGCTGTCTTTTTGAAAAGGTTAATATGCGCAACTCTATTGCGAATTGACGGGCTAACGGAGTTGCGCATATGAATCCTTTCGATTCTCAATGGTTTGGAAATAAAAGACGCTGATGCTTTCATAAATGCATTTACGAAGACAGCCATACCTTTTAACTTTAATCACTAATCCGCTCACCCAAATCTTGAATATTTGTATTTGATATTTTGCCGATTTTAAGATACTTTTCAACCAATTTTCTATCCCTCACTCGTCTCCATATTACAGAAATATTGACGTAGAACATAGATACTTCTGCCATCTGACCGAGGTTCCACCAGTGTGTAAAACAAGATAGTTATATACAGGGGAAAATTTTAGTACTTCAACACGTTTTTCAAATTCAGAATACTAATTTTGTTTTATGAACATGAACCGATATCTTCAAAGTGTACTGACATCCATAACAAAAAAAAATGATTGGTGCTACCCACAACGAACAACATTGCCAGCTCTGCATTTTTGGTGTCCGCGATACATACTTTCATTCCAACAATATTTTTAGGCGGTTGTAAACACCACAAAAAATAAAATCATTCTAAAAGAAAAGCAATAAGTTACACTTAATGTAAAAATTTACAAATGTTCAAGAAAGACACCAGTAACGTCAATAAACATTTTTTGGAAGGGAATACTGACCGCGCAAGATAGAAATCTTTTAATAAAGTTTATTCGTAACACATAATTGAGCATCTGCTGCATATAGTAGACTAATAACAAGTAAGAAGCAGTATAATGTACAGTAATACAACCAACAAGATCTTGGCACTTTTAGTTCCGTGAAAACGCGATAGCTGCCCTGCACATTGGGGATTGACTCCGAGACGGACAAAACATCAGGCAAAGTGTTTTTGAATTACAGCTTGAGAACTTTTGGAACTCAATTTCCAAAATATATCAATTAGTGTTAATACGTTTCTTTACTCCTAAACGCGCCAACATCTTGTGACATTTGTGATTCTTTTTTCTATAAGCGTCGGGTCGGGCGTATTAAATGAGTCGCCGGTAGCTGAGCGAAATTTGGGTGCGGTAATTGCTCATACTTATCGCCTGTTTAATTTCCACATGATAAGAAGTATATAAACGCACATATCTTTGTGTGCAAATGTTTATGCAAAACATCAAACAACTTAACTATAATCTTAGGCGAAATTGCGTACTTGGCTGACTTTGTTGTGCAGGAACCGCTATGAATTCGTACTTCCCCACAAAGCAGCAGAAGAATTAAGGAAACAGCAACAAAAATCTAGCATTACACAATGAAATAATCTGGGTACAAATTAGATTATTATATATGTATGATGTACCAATAAAAAACGAAAGGAATTGAACAATGTTATCACCAAGCAAAACAATCGAGAATAAACGCAACAAAAGCATTTGTAAAAAAGGGGAAGAGTCTTGCGCTTGGCTTTTCGCTCGTGCACACGTACACAATAACAAAAGCTTCGGTGTGTGTAAGCACGGGTGCCATCGCCGAAGTCGTTGCCGTTTGTTTATCGCACTGTGCCTGTTGGTTGGCAGCCTGGCCATCGTCATCTGTCGAATTTTCACACATTGGCGCTTTGCACGTTTTTCATTTCACTGTGCTCTGCGTTGTTGGCCCCCGAATGCCAACCCCCTCCGAAACAACAGCCGCAGCGAAGTAATGCGATGAGCCATAAACGATAATAACCGCAATGCGGCAAAGCAGCGATACGAAACGGTCCGAAAACAGACGAGGCAGAAGACGATAACAACAAATTGCAGACGCGACGGTGCGGTGCGGTTCCAACGGAAGCTCGGGCGACAGCCAACACAGAAACTTGCGAAAAAGCGCAAAGCATAGGCGCGGGCAGCGCCACGAGTCCAGTCCCTGTTGCATAGCCACAAGAAGATGCGAGTGAAAAGGGGCGACCGATGATGCAAACACAAAAGAAATAACGGCGAATATGTGTGAATCGGTTAGACGATTTAAAACAGCTACAGTGGTGGTAACAGACGGCTTTGAGCGCAAATGAGAAAACAGAGGGAAAACAAGATGAAACGGTTATTTCATACAGAGAGCACAACCAACTCGGCGAGATCCCACCGACAACGGAAAACCGAATATAAAGTAGACGGCAAAGCTAACGACTTTCTGACACCCCTCGCAATTGCAATTATACTTGCGAATGACGACTACTTGCAAGAGGCCCTTGTTGCAAAAAGAGCTCACGACACCCTGCACATCATTGCAACCGAAGGTTTCTACAAACCTTTCCAGTATATCGATACATACATACCTATACGCATTTGAAAAATGGCCAGGAAATTGCAATTCCCCCTGTTTTCAACAAGCATTATTTCAAGATGTGTTTACATGCCACAATACAGCACACCCAATTTTTTGGGCGTATTGCAACGTGAACTATCAATTTTCACCTTTCTAGAGGAATATCGATCAAACAGCGCTATCTCAAATTAAGAAGTGTGACACGCACATGCATACACATACTTATATATATATGCACCGCCTTTGCCAATAAATCATATAATCCAACAACCACTTTCTGACTTATAACTCATTGTGACAGATTGGAAATTTAGACTCATAATACAGGCCACGTTTTTAGTGACATTTTTACCTAACTCTGCTGACCACTATTGAGGTGGCTAGTGCAATGCAACTGGAAGTGCAATGCAAAATTACCATTCGTTATGCGAAAATTCCGAAAAATGAGCTAATCTTCCTTTCGTCATGTCCTCACCATGCGAAAACACCCTTCTACTGGATATTCGCTCACAAATCCCAGCAACCTGCTAAATTTCTTTCAACAAATAAACCGCAACGTCCACTCATCAGCTGCAAATAGCGCAGAGAGCAATTCGGACAACCTGAAGCTCACACGCCGTTGCCGAGTTATTAATGGCATCAGAGGATACATGCATGTGCCATATAGGTTAAAGAAACGTAGAAAGTAACAATTACCATTTTATCTAATGTTGTTTTTAAATGGAAATATTAAAATTAATATATGTATATAGGTGTTTGCAGTAGAAAACTGTTTCCTGCGCTTGCTCTTATGTAGTTCAGTGGTTTCTTGCTGCTGCTGCTGCTACTGTTGCTTTGTTCTTGTAATCCTTTCCTGGAAAATTAAAGTTGGAATAGGTAATTCAGTTCCTGCGACTGCAACTCAGGCTCGATGAAATGAAAATGCAATTTTTCATTTTTGTTTTTTGTGCTTGTTAGTAACCCCTCTGTGCCCGATTATCAGATGTTATAGAAACCACGAACCGATTGGAAATCGAGTAACCATTATTTTTACTTTTTTCAGTAATTACAGATCAGTAACACATCTTCTACGCAAAAACGCAGACTTCTCGATATTCCAATCGGGTTTTGTGTGCCATTTCCATATGAAAAATTCACGTCACGCTCAATTTCAGGCTTTTCTTTTTTTGCCACACACACGACGCAGCGCAGCGAATTCGCGTTGCTCGGGCGAATTTCTAACGTTGATTTGATCTGGTTCTTTACTCCCAAAATCCAGATTCTTTTTCATTTAATATATTTTGGACAACAGCACAACTCAAATCTAACTTTTCATAAAATCGGTGCTGATGATAGTACCCGATGGTGGTTTTCCTGGCTGAAGCCTTTCTATGTACTGTGCGAACTAAAACACCCGTATTTCACTTGTTAGTCCGACACGGTCAACAACTCAATTGCAACTGCGCTGCCGTTGGGCTACGCCAAATCGCTTTGGTGTTGGTTACTTTGCCTCTTTCGCTGTGCTTCTTTGCTGCTTTTCATATCTTTTCGTTATTGATTCATATGCGCGCAACACGCTTGGCCATCACCGCATCATGTCATACCTTCTGTTTCGCTCAGACGTATCCCCTTCATTTCGTTCAGTTCGACGAATATACTTTCTGCTGATTTCTTCTTCGCTTTAACCACTGCAGAACCGATTCGTTTGCATTCCGTTCTCTCTCCTTACTTTCACGCTTATCAACATTTTTCTTTTATTCACAACTCCCCGTTTCGTATTCTGCATTTCTGCACAATCGACCACTCCGCCTTGTGAACTTTGCTCTCGCATGTTTCGCAGCACTGCATCTGCCGAACAGGATTCGCTCACAAAAGTACACTCTGTACCATCTTTGCGACCAAATTGATTGATGTTTTTAAACGCGTAGCAAGAAAAATCACACGAACTAGTGACAAATAAACATGGTTCATTAACTTCTCAGCGTCCAAGTGTCTTTTCAACTAGAACCAATTAATCGGTCTCTGCTATATTCGGTCAAAATTAGGCCGAAGCTCAACATTTTTAACAATTTTAACAAAGATTTCAATTTTATTTTTGCAGAAGCATTTTTGCTTTTAATTGTATTTCAAATTCAATGACTGATTTTTGTTAGGCCAATTTTGAATATTTTTAAATTAAACATATCGCTCCTTCGCTGCAAGAACGTCATAACTAAAAAAAAAAATTTTTTCAGTTTATGGCAACCCTGTGTGTATCTGCATATGATCTTTTATCTGTCAAAACCACTTTGTAAAATATTCAATACTTTGCTCACAAGAAGACATGAAACATTTTTTGATACCTTGAACCGCCTTGAAATGGTAAACTTTAAATTGAATTTTCTCGGAATGATGTAGTTTTGAGTTATGACGTTCTTGCAGCGAAGGAGCGATATGAATTACGCTTTGCAATATGTATTTGAAATACAATTTAGTAAAAATTAACAACACCTGCTTTCATTCTTATATCGTGGGAGGTTATTTACTTTCGGCTTTAGCTGTCGCGACGGTTGGCTCCTGAGTTTAGCATGCGAGTTCGGCTAAAATGTCCACTGAAGTGTACTTTTCTTCACGTTGCATACTGGAAAAGTATCGAATGCAGATGTTTTTTATGTGTGCGCGTTGAGATTGAGAAGATTATTACGAAAAAATTACTTATAGCTTATGCAGAGAGTTCACCATAAAAATTGTATATTGCACTGAGGTTAAGACATGGATAAAGGTTACTTTGCAATAATAACCCGGATTCTGTCCAGGCTCGCTTCTCGGTTCTTCAACAGTGGAGATATGTATGTATGGATGTATGTATATATGTAGGATCCAAACGAAGCAGGGCTGACAATTTTTCCGTTAGGGGAACAATGTTTGCGATGCAGAAGGTATGATGCCACTTTTTGTTTCAGTCAGCACCTAAACGAACGGTCTCTTTCGCGAGAATTCGAGAAAAGTCTGTGCGATGACAAGCTAACACAGCGCAATATGATATGAAGTGCGAGAAATTCTGTCTCAAAGAGGGAGGAGAGTTGCTAATATATTTATATATATATATATATGTTTATATATTTCAGTCGAAATGGTTGGATTCTCAAAACAAACAATTACATTTTTAACAAAAAATGCGACTGCTTTGTCGCTTAAAGCTTCAACACTTCTTCATTATTTGTCGGATTATGGTATTGTTGGGCTCAAAATTAACACAAATAATTTATCTTTCTTCTTAGATTTTAAAAACATTGTAAAAAATTGCAAGAAAAACATCTACATTTTTGTAATTTTTGGAAATGTTAAACAAATATTTTTTCCCCCTTCATTTTTCATCGGTTACTGCTGGAAATTTTACCTGATTTAGACAGTCCGTGTATAATTGAAAAGGATAAGGCATTATTTTTCGGGAAGTTGAAACGATCATAACTAAACTAAGAGGAAAAAACTTGTTTTCGAACAAAAATTATATTTTCATGTTCAGCGACCCAGATTATTCGAAAACATTGTCTATCAAAGTGAACCACGCAATAACCAATAATTTGTTGAGTAGTGTAGTTTATTGTTTAAATCCTACATTTTCTTTTTTCCTATCCACGGAAAACATATGTAAAAAATCCAGACGCTAAGTATTGCTATCAATCATTCTCCCCCCATTTCATATTTATTTTCGCAAAAAAAGAGTGCCAAAATAGTTGCACTAATAATAAAAGAATAATTTCACAACGTAACACTGTTCTAATTTCATGCTACATACATAAAGCATCAACAGCCTCACCATTTCGTGACTGACGCAGTCAAATTTTATTCTCTCGCTCTCTCTTAACTTTGCATTTTACAGTAAAACAAAATATCGTGTCTGTACCGTGCCGGTGACTAGGGCAAATTTGCAAAGTACTGTAACGACTTCAAAAACAAAAACAACATGGGATTTTGTTGGTCAAATGAAATGAGTGAATGCTTGATTTTGACCATTAAAATTCCATGTTGGTTTTGTGGTTGTGGCTACTCTGTAAATATGTCTCGGCCGGTTTGACCTGCATTGTTTAATATCAAAATCATTTTGATTGTGTCATACAAGCTATCAACGTCTCTATAGGACGCAACACACACATTTCCTGTAGCAGGTGCTAATGGTTGATATCAAATGATTGACCATGTAGGGCCGCATAAATATTGCATTCGTGCCTTATCGCATCGAGTACTCAAAGTACCGCAAAGCCCTGCAAGAGAACCTTGGCAAAGTCTGCAAGCAGAGAGCCAAGATATTTGCCTCTTCAAATAGGGGTAGGCCAATAGTTTGTGGGGAATTTACAGAACCGGTTTTTTTGTTTTGATGACACTTATCTCTTCTCTCCTTTTACCAACAAAACTTAACGAACATACACGCACACACACACACATCTATTCCCTTGTCCATTGCCATTCTTCCGTTTGGCTGTTTATGCGTCATTTTTAGCTTTCGACTTGAAGGCATTTTTATTCATTTTTCTGCACCGCACGGCTTCGCCTTCGTTCAAAAAGCGGCCCTTCCTATGACGGTCAAGCCTGTAGCAGTGATATGTAGTCATGTTTTATTATCAGCATTGCAGATTCCCCGTTCCAGCAAGCGCTGTTACACATGTATTGCACAGGCTGCGCTTTCAATTTTTGCTCATGACTCAAAGGACTTATTTTACTTGTTGCAAATTAAGGCATGCGATATTGTTCCTACATGCATACATCATTACATACATAATTATGATAGCTCAGTTTATTTTCTGTTGGCGCATTTCAAGAATGGATCACACGAATCTTAAAAATTTCAAATATTAAAAATTGAAATGCATATTTAAAGGAATTTTATTATAGGTATACATAAAATATTTAGAAATTGAGCTGGTGTTTAATTACATATTTAGAAGCAATTTGATATTAATCATCAATAGTTTGCGCTAATTTAAGGCTACCCTTTGTCCCACTTTCTGGAACATGACCTGGTTTCAAGCACTTTGCCCGGTGTCCTGGTCAACTCCTTGAATGTCCCAACTAAATCACCACGGAGCGGGAAATAATTTCTTGTTTTAACAATAAAAAAAATTATGACATCGTATTACTAATATCACAGAATAAACAGTATATACTGTTTGTTCTGTGCTAATATTAAGTTTTGTCAATCTGAAAACAATATATTTCTTACATTTCAAAGGAATTTCTTATGACTTTTTCCTTTGGGCAATGAGTCACGGTTCATGACTAACGATTTGTGGCCGCCCTGCACAAGATCGGACTTCAGCTGCGGATCATTGCCCTAGCAGTACCGAAATACTGGCGGCCTCAATAAGTTAAAACATACCGTTTTGTCCATATCGGCCGAAACTTCCTTTTTACCTTCTCAATGTTTCATTGTGGCCCATATATTTATCGATTCCAGCTCTGTGTACTATGTAGTTCATCAAAACTAAATGGTTTCTGGCAGAAAATCACATTTTTACAAAGGCCTTTCCTGTATCACATACCACTATCACTATATCACTATATTTTAAGCACTGACGAATGGTGTTGGCCTGTTTTATCCATCCAAGTACACTTGCTCACTTACTGAACTTGCCATAACAACCCGTTAACGGGTGACGGCCTGCCGCAAAAGTTTTCTCCAGGTGCCTCTGCTTTGCGCGCGCCTTCTCCAGTTGGTCATACCAACAGATGATATGGCGTCCTGACCTCCATCTCTGCCGTCGACCTCCAACTACCGCATCGAACACCTTTCCGACGGAGCTTCATCGTCCATACGGCAGACGTGTCCAAGCCAACGCAGCCGCTGCAAGTTAATTCGTTGCGCTATGTCCTTGTCTTTATACAGCTCGTTGCTGTTCGTATACGAACGATAGTCGTCGCCAATATGAAAAGGGCCGACGATTTTGCGAAGTACCTTCCTCTCGAACACCCCAAGAGCCGCTATATCGTTTCGTGTCAATGTCCAGGCTCCTGCGCCATAAAGGAGCACGGGCAGAGTGAGCGTCCTATACTCTGCTCTGCTCTCTGCTACTCAATTGCCTACCGGGGCCGTAGTAGCACCTATTAGCAAGATTAATCCTTCGCTTTATCTCCAGGCTGATATAATGTTGCTATTTATGGCGGTGCCAAGGTAGACGAACTCCTTGACAACTCCAAAAGTATACCTGTCGGCCTCGACGTGAGACCCTTGCCGCTGCGGGTCCCTGCGTGAAGACAGCACACACTTCGTCTTGCCCTCATTTACCACCTGATCCATTTTCGCAGATTCTCTTTCGATTGCCGCAAAGGGAGCGGTGACATCTCGCTTGTTACGCTCAATGACGTCAATGCCATCGGCGTAGGCAAGGAGCTGGACACTCTTGTTGAAGATTGTGCCATTACCATGTACACCGGCCTTGCGAAAAACGCTCTGCTTGGTAATTACTTAAAATTTGTTATTCGCTTGTCGTGGTTTTTTCTAAAAAGTGTTGCGGTATTTGACAAAATTCTAGCATTAATATTGGTGTTTGGTGGTATACCGAAGCAATTCTCAAAATTAACTTGTGTGCGCAGCTCTGGACCCAAATTACAAACCTACATATGTTGCTAAGTCTTTATGGCCGATTTGGGGATTTAATAAAGGAAGCGTAGGAATTTAATCGATGACAATTTCTGACCTTGTAAAACTAACAATCACCAACAAGCTTTCTTGTTATACATAACTCGATAATTGATTTACGAAAAATGTGTTTGTTTTTTAACATAAAAAAAAACAACTTGAAATTCCATATTTTCCGACTTTGAGGTCCAATTGCCGCGGAATTTTAAAACCTATAAAAATAAATTGCATCGGAAAAGAAACCGTGCGGTGTTGATAATGCAACGAGGTGAAAATGATGTCAACCGGTTTAATGGACTAGAAATTACAATCCCAAACGTGAAAAAAGTCAGGGAAAATCCGAAAAAGTGACACGCCCATTTTTTGCAAAAACGGAAACTAAGTTTTCAAAACGGTTTGCGGATTCGAAATCAGCGGTCCCAAATTACTGTAGAACTGATGTCAAACCCAGAAAAGCCGACCAAAAGTCGAAATGTGTTGCCCTGTGTAATTTTGGTGATTCCATGCATTTTTACTTGGTTTTAGATGTAAACGTTGTCGGCCGTTGTCAGAATTCCACCAAAAGTTTAAAAAGTTATATTAAGTATTTTTTCAAACAGTTTTGAGAACCATATTATTTATTTTCTATGTAATCATAAAACAATTTTTAGAAACATTTCTTAATTATTTGAAATAGTACTTTCGATATCGTATAAAGTGTTTTTTGATATTTTCATAAGAAGCGTTCTGGCTCAAAATCGAACTAATAGAGGCCTGGCCTGGTCTTATGGATTGTACGCACTTGTGTGCACATCGGCATATATGTATGTATGTACATATGGGGCGTACATGTGCTGATGTGCGCTCAACGTATTTTATTGTCACGAGTAAATGCAAGGTCCCTTCGACCGAGAAAAATGGCGCAGTGCTGGTATCACCACTTGCCTCTTGTTGCGGTTCGGCTCACCCTTAAGTTCGCGCAGTGCATTCATTTACGCCAAAACATTAACACAACTTACCAATGCTAAGATGCGTACCGCATTGATTGGCGGCGAGCTGGGCGGCTGGCTGGGCGGTCGGCTGGTAAGCTGGCTGGCGGTTGCTTGCAGCGGCAGTGCAAAGGGAGATCAGCCTTTTGGTTTTATCGTTTCTTTGTTTGTTACCATTGCAGTCGACATCCGACGACAATGCGGCAAAAGAAAAAGGGCAAAGTAAAGGGCACTCAAACCAACGCTTTGTTGCGATACATGCTGAAAATACGACAAGGACGAAGCACACTTTGCCGCATAACGCCGCATTCACTTGCAATCGCAGCCGACGATATTACGTATTAGGCCGTAGCTGCGCTCCTGAATTAGTGAGCGTTCTCTAAACATTTTGCCGCATGTTATACGCATGCAATGCGACAATAATCTCTCCAGTGCTATGCACATACAAGCATATATGAAAATAGTTTGTGTGTACTGAGTGTAAGTGCAATGTACATACACTCATTATTATGTAGGACAACGCCACCCAGTACGCCAAACTGTCGCCGGTGACATTTCTTCTTATGGCTTAAATATCATTATTAGTTTAACAATTTAAAAAAATGCTAGTGTCGTCAAATTTCGACGATTTACACGCGCAAAATGAAAAAATGTAAATGTAGAGTAAATAGTAAAGCGAAACACAAAAACGTAATACCATTCCGCGCATTAATTTGGTGATTTACAAGTTGTCATAAGATAAAATTATAGAAGATATTATACATATATTTATGTGAACACACCCCATGATAACTGTGTGTGTTATTGCAAGTCTGCTGCAGGAAATGTAACAAATTGTAAGCAACCTCAAACCTTAACCCTAATTCCCAGAAGGGAGCCTCACAGTCTCACTAAAGATTTCAAATGGTGATAAATCCAAAAGTTTTCCGATTCCATTATTTTATGTAATTCTCTAATGGAATCCTCAAATGTTTTCAGTAATTTAGCTCATATAAGCCTGACAGCATCACTTCTGAGTTTACGTTACTTTTAAAATTCTGGGAATTAGAGTTAAACGTTTTTTTACAAAACTGACTGTAAACAAGGCGATATTCCAAGTCAGAATGGCATTTATACTAGTTTATAACTAGTTGTTTCCAAACCAATTAAGAGTTCACAATATGTATTTTAAACAGTCATATTATTATTATTATTAAGTATATTTGATATTTTTGTTTTTTCTGAATATATTTTTGAACATTAAATTGATTGCGAAGGTGAATATGAAATGGCTTTGGACCCAGAGTCAAGTTAGAAAAAAATTTAAAAATATATTCAGAAAAAACAAAAGTATACATTTTCATGTTTGCAAAAGGGAATTCCACAGGCTATAATATGGTGGCAAACTTATTGTACCTTAGTAATGGATTTTTCGAGACAAAAATCCGTTAAAAAAAAATTTAAAAAAAATAATGTTTTTTTCGCTTAAAAATTTTTATTAGTACATCTTACGTATCTAATGTTGCACACCAAAAGAAAGGTATGAAAAATACCTTTCGTTTGATACCCATATCGTGTAAATCAGATGGAGATTAATTGAGTTTTTTTGATAAAAACTTTGAACTTTGACGCCGAGCCACGCCTTTTAGGGGCGTTTCCCAGGCAAAATTTTTAGTTTGTTAGATGCAGGAGCCAACCCTCTGTATAAAAGCATACTCATTTATTTTTTCACGAGGGTTCGCTATACTGTTGTTATGCCTCGACGAAAGTGGGGTTTTTGGGACATTTTTGTCGAAAACACAGTTTGAATGTATTTTTTTTTGGATTGGTGTCTTAAGAACGATTTAGGACCTATTAGCATTTAAACGTTCGAAGACTTAAGCGACGAACTCGACTAAAATGAGCAAACTTCAAAGTCGGATTTCTCTTAAACTGGAGCCAATCAAGCCAAACGGCTGGTGGATCTCAACTCCCCCCATGTCTGAAGTTTTGAGGGTAAATTTCACGCACAGTGTAATTATTTGAAACATGCATATGAATGATTAAAGTAAGGTCTTGCACTCTTTAAATTTGTTGCAAGGCATTTTGTTACGCCTGTAAATACATGTATGTATATGCAAGTGTATAAATCAGGGAAATATAACGACATTTTTTTTTGGTTTCAATACCGTGTTAGACCGAGGCATTTTACGTGTTGATCGAAAATGTGTCGCAAAATGTGAACCGTGTTAGAACGAGGCCGTGTTATCCGAGATACGTGTTAAGCGAGGTCTACCTATACGTGTATTCTACTCGTATTTTAGGGTTTGGGTTTGAACTCCAAACCCCCCTGTGTGTACCAATGAGTATAATAGGCAATATTTGTTACAAATTAATTGTAAATATTTACACAAGTGTATTTAAACAAAGCGACTTACAGAACCTCTCGCGTCAACTGCGACAACTAACTAAACATAGTATTTTATTTTATACTTTTAGCATATGAAATAGGCAATGTCTGCCATTGTATGAAATATGCGTATTTTTCCATAGATGATGAAAAAGAAGTTATGAACGATTGAAATTATTTGAAGAAGTTACGTATTGATTGTAGGTGAGGAATTTTAATCACCACTATTTATTGAGTTCGATTCGTTTGTAACGTGTGATGTGTAACTTGCGCGACCCGCCGGCGCGTTGCGCTTAAGTCGGTCTGTAACGCCTCCTTTAAAGTTAATTAATTTCAACTGATTGCTTTTCTCCCGCACGAGCTACTATCAGCTGGCTTCAAGAAGGAAATAAAATACATTTGTTTAAATTGCATACGGGTTGCTTAGACTTGAAGGAAATAATTTCACAAATTAAATAAAAAAGCCTATGTGCAGAGTTTACCTAAATGTCGATAAGTAGTTAAAAGATGTAACTTAAATTATTTCATTATTATTTTTCTACGCTTAGTTAGCTTATAATACCCAACGAATTGTAAGAATTGTAATGTTTTTTGTTTTTGTTTACGTAGAGCCATTATTATTTTTTTCTTTAAATATCCATTATTTGTAAAGCCCAATTCACATTCTTGTGTAAACAGTCTTGCATCACAGATTTGCACGGAATTGCAATCTTAAATAAATAAATACGTTCACGAAGGAAAAAAATCGTGCAATGTGAAAACGTGAATTCTTGCCCGAGACCAAGAATTGTATTTGTATATTTTTGATAGCATCATCATCACGATCTTACTAAAAAATCACTATCATCGTATTAATATATAGATTAATTCATAGTATGTGGACCTAATTCTGATTTATTCTCCATGTTAAAGAACGATTTTCTCTTTAAAGAAACATTATATTCTCATTTTTAGAAACGACATTTCCATAATTTTGGAAAACGCATATTTCTAAAACGTTGTTGAATGCAAGGTAGCATTTGTGTGCCAAAGTAATTAGCGTCTATCCTGAATGAATTGCTTAGAAGAAGAAGAAAAGAAGAACTAGAGAAAGTAACAATTGCCTTTTTAAAGCTTATTTGTCAGCTGAAAACAGACGAACGCAACTTGAAAAGTATCAAATACAGCATGTCATCAGAGGAGATTGGTAAGAAATTTTAGAGAAAAAAATATTCCACACAAAGCAAACAGCCGCAACGTCTAATGCGGCAGGGCCAGCTCTTGCCAATAGCCTGTCAAATGCTAACTTCCTCACTTGGTTTCAGAACTATTGGAGCGGGTGCTCTTCCGTCTTGGCTGCGCCGACAGTGATGAAAAATTAGAGGCGACTGTAAGTAAGTTTCTGGCGCCGGTTATACTCAAAATAACCTCCCCTCATGACAATGTGCGGACGAAGGTAAAGGCTGTGCCGCTGAGTGTCGAGTGTGTTCGCCAACTCTGATTTTACTCTTGTTTTAGGTTATTGAGGTGCTAACGCATATAAAGCGACGCATCACTTCACGCCCACAGGTGCAAGTGCCTGTAGAGGCACTGTTAAACCAGTATGCAGCATCGCGCGACTCCCCCTTCTTGCAGAACTTCGCAATAATCTTCATAACAATGGGCTATCCGCGTTTAGCGCTGGAACAGCAAACTGCACTGATGGCCAAAGTTTTGGGATGTGAAGAGAAATTTGAGAACTACCAAGATAAGTAAGTACATTCGGAGTAAAAGAGTACAAGTTTTTTAATTTTTGTTTGCAGACTCTTTATGCTTGTGTTGCCTATTCTGGGCGAGATTAAACTCCCTGCTGATCCTGCTCAAAGAAAGGAGATTCTGCAGCTGAATGATAAGCCTGCAATCCGCTGGAAATTTCTTTTGCTTCTGCAAGATGTCCTGCTATTACCTTACGGTGTAACCCAAGAGCAAGACGTACCGCCAGGAATGAGTTCTTACTCCTTTAAACGCGTTATGGCGAATAACTGGAAAGCAGAAGAACTGGAGCAGGTGCATATAAAATAAAGTAAACATAATAACTCTCTATTCCATGTCAAATCTCATAATTGGCTAGGTCAAAAAAGGAATTGTTCGCCTAATTTGTGCAGGCGTCTTTGACGACACAGAGACATTTATACTATTGGTTTTGGCGTCGGCCGATACACGTTTCAGTGTGGCTACTCCTGCTATAGCAGAGTTGAGCAAGGTGTGCACCGTAATAGACTTTGGCGACCCACATGTGACTGGCCCACTTTACACACTTTTCTCGGGCAACAATTCTCAAGATGCTGAGCGAAAATCAACTTCGTGTTGTGCTCGTGTACGACAGAAACTGCTTCAGTACCTAATAAAATGCCGTGGAAAGGGTATAAATGCACCTAAAGGTATACAAGTGGTGTTCGAGGGACTATTTGGAGTGAATACAAATCAGAAGTGCAAGGTGTTGGCGCTGCAATTTGCAGAAAATCTGATAAAAGGGTATGTTATTTTATAATAATTTGTATATGTGTCATACTCGATGGATGGATAGCCCGTGTAACGAATCAGAAAAAAACCCGACAAATATTTTCCTAATATCTCCAATTACCTCTAATCTTAAAGAAGAGAATTTCATCGTTGCATTAAATGTTACTGGTCTAATTGCAGGGGTCCCATTGCTATTGTGTCAAAAGTAGCCAAAGTGTTGCTAACTGGAATAATGAAAGTCATTGGGCGCGACTCTAATGAGCCAGGAGAGGTTCAAAACGCAGCTTTCACGGCACTGGCCCAACTGGCGCGCACCTGTCCAAGTGTAATAAATCAGGACTTGAAAATTGTTCTTGCTTTTTTCAATCACTTGGCGAATGCTCCACCAGAGATTCATTCTTCTATTCGCGAGGCCTTGGTTTCAATGGCACCTGCCTTTGTCTGGAAGGCTCAGGGAGACGAAAATCAAGTGCTAGAAATCGAACCAAACATTCAGTTGAGTGGACAACAGCACTTGTTGCTCGCCATGTTGTCGGACAATGTTGAGTCGAAGCAGCACATTGTACAGAATGTGACTAGTGTCTTCCTGACAACTTGCTATCCCGAGTATTATGCGCCTGCAAGATTTTTACTCTTGCTGATTGCAGGCGAGAGGTAAGTCATGTCAGCGCTTTGTGCATCAACCATTAAATCTAACGTTTTATATTCTGCACAGAAATTCGCTACGTGAAAGCGTTACTACTGCATTGTATGGGGTTTCAAAAAAGGACCACATCAATTACAATATGATTTCTTCCATTGAATATACGGAAAAGGCGCAAAACAGTTTTAATAAAATTACTTCGGAACAACGGCCGGTCGTTTTACCCAGTTTCAAGCTAATGATGCGGCACGTAAATGAAATGGCTGCAAAACGATTGGCAAAGAATTATGGATGTGTTGTCATTGGCACCACGAAATTACCGTTTCCTCTACAAGTTTACGAGGAGGTAACTGCTTTCGATCAGTCCGCTTATTAAAAGAAATTTGCAATTCGTGTAACTTTATTATAATGTCCACCGTTAATTTTAAATAACGCTAAATGTAAAATTGTTCTCAGATTTTGGAGTACTTAAGAGTATGCCTTTGGTATTCAGCCGGTTGCCGAACTGCTCCAGGCGATGAAAAGAGTGTGGAGAATTTGAAGAAATTTGTAGTCGACAACTATGAGGAAGACGATGCTAACGCTATGTATCAGTACTTGCAGTTTGTTAAGCGTAGCGTAGAAGCTAAACGAAGTACGTATTTAGTGCTCCGTAATATTTTATTACTTATTGACAATGCTAAGGTATACTTTTCTGTGTGTATATTTAATAGCCGAATCAAATCTACTTTGCTTATATGACTTGTTAAATGTAACGCCCGAACTTTTCACGAGGCAATATTTACACCTGTTGGAGCCTCTGAATCATTCACTGAAAGACGTTAGTGAAACGATGCGCGTGCATGTGGCTCAAGTGTACGGTATTTTGCTTGCTCATGGATATCAAGAAAACGAATTCAATACGCAGGTGATTATCTTTACAATGATCTGGTTGGCGTATATTTCACAAATCAATGATCATCAATCATGTATATACATATATAGATCGCTGAATGCCTCAAAGAACTGCCGCACAAGTCCTTGGAAAATAAGCATGGTTGGCTTCTGGTCTTAGGTCACGCGTTTAGTCGCAAGATTGATCTCTTACTGCATGTGAAATCTACACCAGATTTCAGTAAATGGACTGTGTTTGTAGAGACTGTCAAAGTTATAGGTAAGTGAATGTAATCTCCAAGTGTTCTACTCTTAGAAATAATTGTTTATTGAAATTTGTAGCGAAAATGCTTTGCGAGTCTCAGTGGCTGCTAGTGACGGCAGGAGTTAGGTGTGTGTCCATGATCGGCAGGATGACTAAAATACCTCAAGTAGAGGTTGAAATTCAAGTTCCCGTTTCCAATGAAGGCGATTCCAGCGATGACATCCAGGAATACGAAAGTAGGTATATTTTTCAATTCACCATCAGGGTTGGGACATATTACTTTTGAATGTATTTTAATTATATTGCATATTACTTGAAAACCAAAGTAACATATTAGAAACAAGTTGTATTACTCCCAAAACGTTGTTAATAATATTATTGGTAATATATTACTTAAAAAGTAATATGCAGTATATTACTTGCAAAAGTTCCGAATTTGGCAAATATTTGACTATCTGTTGCGCACAGCTTTGTCTGCGTTGATGTAGTGCAAATAATTCTTGCTGAGAACCCTACACCCTTATTTACTACTTACAAGTTCTTGTGTCATTAGAATTTAACAAAACAATTATTCCCCATAATGAATTTGTTATCCTCTTTAGCTTTAAGTTCCCGAAAAAGGCTTCACTTCTGCTGTAAAGTATAGAAAAACAAAAATTAGAAAAGGAAAGAAAAAATAAAACTAATATAGTAATAAGTTAATGTTATTACTGATGTTTATAGCTTGCGAAAAAGGTAATAAGTTACATTACCTTTTTCCTTCAAAAGAAAGTATTACGTAGTTAGTTATACTACGTAATATGTATATTACTGCCATCAGTGTTCACCACACTATGTGATTTACATACTCATTAGTAACCAATAAGAAACAAATCTCTTTTTCTTTGAATTGTTTTTGCAAACTAACACAAAATCAGAACAAACAGCAGAGAGTGACCCTCATTAACCCTCATTCGGAATCAGAAAAGAACAGTAGGTCCATTCCATACTTATCGAATTCCGCACGCACACCACGAATTGTTAGAGGAAGCTTGGCCTTATTCCTGTCATCGAGTTGTCGTGCCAAGACTGGATAATTTTTGCTCAACCCAAACGGCTGAACTTCAACGTGAAATTGGTGCACTAGTTGTGTTTTCAAAAATCGTCTCCACTAAAAATAATTTTTCAAAATTCACACTCTATAAGGGTTAAAAATGAAGGAACATCCGCATCCGAATACAAATAATTTGTGAAACAAATGTTGCACATGAGTTCTACTATACCTATGTCGCCATATGTCGCATGCTCTTCAGTAGGTCAGTAGGTGGTGGTAGTGCCAGTGGTCTGATGGTCTTTATATCTAGAACGATGAATATTTTTGAATGCGATTATGTTCTGACGAACTGTTTGACGAGATCTAACTTTTAGACCATACTAAAAGTGGATGCTTACTTTTAGGTAGGGTGTCCGCTTAAAACCAATTTTTAAAATGTGACATTTCAATATCCACCAAAATAATTTCCATTTGTTTCATAGCACAGAATGCAAGTAAATCGGTTGATACCAAATATGTATTCAGTTTTAGAATTTTTATTGTTAATATTAAATTTACATATTTAAACAAATCCATTAATATGAAGAAAGAGTTGCAAATTGAAGAAACCCATGTAGGGTTTATAGCAAGGCTAGGTTTTATTATTGTGCAATAGTCGCCATCTGCTCAATTTCTACTATACATTTGAGTTGCAATACTTTTCCCGTCTGCTGTATAAACGAGAATTGCAAAGGCATTAATGGAATTATTTTTATTGGGAGAACACTGCTTGATTTATACTTTCACAAATATGCAACTATCAAGACGGGGGTTTGCATATGGATATATGTAAAAACAAACATGCGGTTTAATTCACTTGAGTATATTCTGTGTATTTATTTTGTAGCTGCCACTGCCTCCACCAAGTTGCTTATTTTTGGCGTAGTATTCAGCCTCGTGCGCAGCACATCGGTGCGAGCCAAGATACGGGAGGAAGCCGCCAAATGCCTGGGTTATCTAGCTATTGGTGATGGCGAGTTTTTCACACAGCGTAATTTGGACAAGTTCTTATCCATGGCTAAAGTACAGAAGGATGTCGCGCTGAATATCGCAATTTCGGAGGCGATAGTGTCTACCTTAAATGGGTATGACGTCAACCATGGCTCCTCTGTGGATGAGTGCATCAACAAATACTGCAATGACGAGGCCTTTGAGGCATTTATGGCATCGCTAATTCGCCTGGTGCCAGAACCAAATCCACATGCACGGCAAGTAAGTATGGGCACAGTGCTGCGTAGTGGCGAACGAACTTTAATGGCATTTTACTGTAGGCCTGTTCGGTATGGCTTCTGTCAGTGGTTAAGCATTGCAGTAAGCGTCCAGCCGTGGTGAAGGGCAAGCAAATGCTGCAGTTTGCCTTCACCGAACTGTTGTCAGATGATAGTGGTATGATAAGTGTTTCTTGAATTTCTATTAAAATAAATTTACTGTCTCATATTTTCTATCATTTCAAGAGTTTGTTCAAGACGTGGCGTCGCGCGGCTTAGCACTGGTCTATTCTCTGTCTGATCCCAACAGCCAGAACGCTCTGGCCAACTCTCTGTTGGATCAGCTGATGGGCGGCAAGCGTCAAGTAAATAAAGTGGCTGAGAATACGGAACTTTTTGCGGAGGGTATGTTGGGCAAAACTCCGACTGGGTAAGTAAATGTGGTATTGGTACATGCTGCAGTCGTCGCTAAAAGGTATAGAATTTTGAATCTTCAGCGGAAATATCACCACCTACAAGGAACTGTGCTCCTTGGCCTCGGACCTCAATCAGCCCGAAATGGTTTACCAGTTTATGCAACTAGCCAATCACAACGCAGTTTGGACTAGTAAGTTAGGTGCTGCTTTTGGCTTGAAGTCCCTGAGTGCTGAGTCCAGACTGAGAATGCAACCATACTTGGGAAAAATTGTGCCCCGACTTTATCGCTATAAATACGATCCGACGCCAAAGATACAGAATTCTATGATCTCTATTTGGGACTCAATAGTGCTGGACTCAAAAGAAACTGTGGAGAAATATTACTGGGAAATATTTCGAGAAATTTTAAATAATTTGACTTTCAAGGAATGGAGAGTACGCATTGCATGTTGTTTGGCGATTAGGGATCTGTTGAAGCGCCCGAACGGGCTGAGGCTGCGAAGTGAAGAGAAAAAACTGAATGAAATGAGGAAAGCAATAAACCCACAAGAAAAGGAATTTCCCATGGAAGTTGGTTAGTTCTTGCTTAGAATGTACTACGTGCGTTGCTTAAATGAAAACTTTACTATTTAACTTTTATTGACTGAAATTAGATACGGTGCCTGAGCCGGAACTACTGGAGCTATGGTCGCAACTATTTCGTGTGATGGACGATATACACGAGGGCACCAGACTGGCAGCGCAGGGTACGGCGATGTTTTTAAGCAAAGTATGTGCATCGGATATAATTTTTCAAAGCTATGCAAACTATTTCAGTTACAAGTATCATTTATAAGATATCAGTTGTAAAAACAACTTTTATTTTCCTTTATGGAAAAAGATGTTAAATTAAGGGAGTGTTCCCGGGTAGAATGCCGATTTTAGGCTGTTTTTCAAAAAATTATTTTGGAGCTACAAGGCAACATGCAATATTCTGGTTTTTTGCTTGTTGTTCCTTATTATTTGGAGAACAGAAACTCATATTTGTGTCAAACAATTTGATTTTCTAAGTACAAATTTTCAGTGGTCAATGTGACCTTGTTTTCACTGCTGGCCGATAATAAATTTCGGGAACCAGTAATCTGAAACAGAAATGGGTATGCAATTATTAATCTGCAATAAATTCCGCGGATGCTAAACCACAGTTTTAGTCAAAATGTTGATTAGAAACAAAATGGCGGCCATATGAAAAAAAATTGTCCAGTTTTGCCACCTTTTTTTACCTTTAGAGTGCTTGAAAATATATTTAACAATAATTTTTTGATGAAAACTTTGGTTTAGCATCCAATGAAAACTATCTAGAACATTTTCCCAAAATTTCAAGTCGATACCTCTCATAGTTGCTGAGAAAAATTATCGGCCAGTACAAAAAATGTGGTTTCGAGAAAAACGCGTTTAAAGTATCATGCGCAATGTATCAGCGGAGCAAAAAGAGCTGAGATTACTTCAATTAACATGCAAAAAAGTGGGTACTGAGTATGCGGATTGAAAAACGACTTTGGGGGGTGATAGTATATAGTATAATAATTTAATTAATTGACTGGCACGACAGCCCGCTTTCGCGAGACTAAGGCCTAGCTTCCCGCAACTACCCGTGTTGTGCGTGTGAATTTGTACGCGGGTTGAAGGGACCTACAGTTTAATGCCGGTTCCGAACGGCAGGTTGGGAGCTTTTTCATAAGCAATTTTTACTCTCAGAGGTTTGCCATTTCCAGCTGAGAGGACAGCCACCGAAAGAGAAAACGAGTTTTCCCGTTATTTTTTTAGGTGTTATTACAGGCAGTATTTGAACCTGAGGTTGCTGCCTGCGACTCGCGGTCCAACGCACTAACCAACTGAGCCACGGCGGCTGCCAAGTATATAGTATAAGGTACAATAAAACGCCAAAAAAAAAATCGATTTTTTCAAACTTCTACCCAGGAACACTCCCTTAAATTTAATACCACCTCAAGAATTTTCGTTCGCAAAAATGTGATTATTGTGTAGTTTGCAATACTTGGCAGCCAGACTTTAGGGTTAACGATGCATTGTAGGAGGGAAGAGACAGTTATAATTTTAGGAAAATTTATGCAAGCGGATGCGAATATCGTATTTCATTTTTAAATTTATTGCTTGTTTTCCCTAATTTCTATTTTGTGTCCTAAAACCCCGTTCAATATATTACTGGGGCAAAATGATCACTAATTCTGAAAATACAATGCTACACCGAATAAACAGTTTTAGTTCTGAGAACAAAATTTACAGCTTAAGTATATGCAGAGTCAAAAATATTCGCAATGCCTGAAGCAGCAACAACGCTACATCTGTAGAAAGATCTACAACGTTTATGCGGATATTTAAAGAGTGGCGGATGCGGTTCTTTGTAAATTGCGTGTGCTTCGCTGATACGAATGCGTAGCACATCCCTAGATTATAATAAAATTTCAAATTAAGAAGACTAGTTATACAAATTTTGTTTAATAATAATAATCACTTTAAATATGCAATTCATTAGCTCTGCGTTTCGGCCGCTTCCTCTGACCACGGTAAATCTGGAATCGCTGTGGCATCCTCAATTCTGCCGTTACTTCTCGATACTGGGGTGGTTCACACCGTGGCCGAAATACGGAAAGTCAGCATCAAAACAATTTCAGAGATGATCGAATCATCTGGTTCACTCATTGCGCCCCATCTCCCTCTGTTAATACCGTGTTTATTGAAAGCGACTGGTGAAGTGGAGAACTCGAAATTGTCGTACTTGTCCACCCGCCTGGGTGCTGACAGTGATGCACAAGAAGCGGTCGATTCAATACGTGCTGAAGCAGCAAAATCTCACCACACCATGGAATCAATAACAAAGGTGCGAATAATTTCTCCTGTTTTACATATGTATCCAGTGCATCAATGGATGTGCCTTTCCTTAAATTCTTTTCAGTGTATGAATTTCATCGACTACAACGCATTAGAGCAGATGACTCCAAGTGTCCTGGATTTAATTAAAACCAACATTATCTTAGGCACTAAAATTTCGTGTGCGCATTTTGTTTGCTTGGTAATACAACAATTCGTCTTCCGTGAACACCAACTTTATTTCTTTTTTCAATGCAGATTAGCATACGCATTGGCAAAGAAATGCAACCACTTGTAGGCAAATACTTGGCGGCCTGCTTTGTTGGGCTAAAAGACAAGAATGCAACAGTTAGAAAACACTATGCCAACGCTATTGGGCATTTAGTAGGGATTGCAAAGGTAAAGTAGCTGTAGCAACTCCATTTAATCGAACCGTTTTTTTTCAGAAACCATTAAAATTACTTGCAGGAAAAGTCTGTACAGAATCTCTTCGTAAAGCTTGATGAATTGTATATGGAGAATAGTTCAAACCGGTCTGTGGCGATAACTATTCAGTCCATCAACAAGCGTCATCACGATTTGCTAAAGGATTACTTGAGTGATGTTTTACCTCTAGTGTTTTTTGCAATGCATGAGGAGGCGACAGACGACAAGTCGAACATTGAATTATGGAAGGAACTGTGGAATGAAATAAGCCCTGGCGATGCTGGCATCCGGATGAATTTGAATGCGATAATTCCGAAATTGGAAAATTCGTTGAATGAGTCTAGCTGGGTGCGTAAAGCGCAGGCGGCGAACGCTGTACAAACCATCGGCACGCGTTTAAGTGGCACGATAGAGGAACCTGAACGATTGCGCTTGATCAACTTGTTGCTCAGTGAGTTGCAAGGACGAACTTTCCAGGGCAAGGAACGCTTATTACAGGCCTTGGCGGCACTGTGTAAAGGCCTTGACAGACAACATGAAATTTGCACGCGAATTGTCGATGCGACCATGCGAGAATGCCGCAAAGAAGAGCCACAGTATCGTACGTCTGCGTTGAAGGCTTTAGGGGATGTATTGGAAGAGCTAGAAGTAGATCGATTCGAAGAGGTACATTTTTAATTTTAAGTGAAAATGTTCTTAACAAGAAAATTTGATTTTCACAGGTTTACAATATGATTTGGTATCTACTTGAAGAAAAAGAATTGCGCAAATCGTCTTCTGATGAATCTGGTCTGGCCTCCAAAAAAGACCTTTCGCCCGACGAGCGCAACAAGCGCGCACAAATCTTTAACAAACTTAAAGAAACTGTGTGCGAAACCCTAGGCAAGTCGTGGCCGAAAAACTCTATTGAAACGCAGGAAAAATATCAGCAACAATTTGTCGAACGCTCTTTGCAATGTCTCAAAGACAGCACTCGACCAGTACAAGTCAGCTTGCTTGGTGCGCTTACA
This sequence comes from Melieria crassipennis, assembly GCA_963668005.1. Classification (NCBI taxonomy): domain Eukaryota; kingdom Metazoa; phylum Arthropoda; class Insecta; order Diptera; family Ulidiidae; genus Melieria; species Melieria crassipennis. The sequence continues at coordinate 27,925,902 of OY764963.1, read as the reverse complement.
AAGTTTGTGGAGCGCTTATGTGTTTTTGGCAAAGACGCCACGCCGATACTGGAAGGTAACAAGGAGAAAAAGGTAAAGATGGACGATCACAATTCTCGTGAAGCGATTGTTCAGAAGATATGCAACGCTGTACTCGCAACTGTCATTTATGCCTCAGGTATGTAAATAATTTATTTTTAATCAATGTGATAATATGTTTGCATACTTTTGCACAGGTCTTCCGCATACAGGCCTTAAGAAAGAGTCTCTGAACATTGTATTGATGCTTATAAAACGTCTCTCTGATGCCAATGACATGAAGAACCTTGGACTGGTAAAAAAGGTTTTTGAGGAAAATCTAGATAGATTTCAAAAAGATTCAGCACCTGAATTGCGCTGTCGCATCAATGATATTGAAGAGAAGTTCAGCAAGTGCAGTTTTGAAGATTGCTAATTGATAATACGATACGGTAGAAATTAATTTCTCACTTTGTATCTCATGGTAAATTATAAACTGTTGAAGGTCAGCTTAGCCTGTATTTCCAGTAAATATACTTTATTCATACATCCATAAAGGTGCATTTGAAGCAAATATTAACTTTTCTTTTTACTGTTGAAATCATTTGTAAATAAATGCTTAAAACAATCTTCTCCAGTACACATATAAAATTACAAACGATAATAACTTTCTTCTTCTAAATAGGAATAGATTTTTTTGGATGATGTTTACAAGTTTTTTTAATCAAGACATTCAGGGGTGGCTTTCCGTAATTCGATACTCGATCATCGTTGGCTCGACACATCGATTCGATATCAAACGCTCAACGAGGCAGCTTCGCTTTCCATAACTCGATACAAGGTGTATTAATAAAGGTGAACGCGTAAGACCAGCAACAAAATTCCCATGTATTTTGTTGTTGGATTTGGGTAACTAGCTTGTCAAAATCAAATCAGAACACAAGCAACACAAAAACAATTTTACCAATTTTTGACAATGTACATCCCCATTCGCAAAAAATCAAAAGAGAATCAGAAGAAAAAAGTTTAAGCAGCTGTGTTGCCACCACTACCTTTATTAATGTGCCTTGACTCGATATGAGAACTCTCGTTTTCATTTTTTGGGAAGTGTGTGGAAAGTACTTTGGAGCTGTCAGAAGCAGCGGGAAGTAAACAAAACGAAGAAAATTTGACACGTAAAAATAAACAAATTTAAACAATTGTCGGGAATAAAAATGTACAATTGGCGGTATTTATTGTTTTTGGAGGAGTTTCGTCGTGAAACTCCAATCAATAGACGAAGATTAAGAGATGCAGCGGATCCCATGGAATTGCCAGAGTTATGGTAAATTAAATTGGTATTTGGAAAATTTGTTTATACAATTTCCATTTCACAGCTTCCAACAAAGGTACCGGTTGAGCAAGGAGGCATTTATGTACGTTCTCAATGTCTTACAATTACGGGATGGCATGAGAAGTACATACATTCCTCCTTCACAAAGATTAGCCGCCACTTTAGAGGTGCTAGCGGGTGGAGGTTATCATCTCATCTGCCATGGGACCCAGCACTCTATCAAAAATCTTTCAGCAGACCTCAACCTCAATGGAACAAAATTTATGCAGCCAATGGATTAACTTTAACACAGACCGCCAGCAGTGTAAAGAGTATTTCAATTCTAAATACAATTTTCCTGGAGGTAAGTTCGTGGAATAGGAAACTTGCTTTTTAACGTTTAATTTTAATTTAATTCATTGCAGTTGTTGGTGCCGTTGATGGCAGGCATTTACAATTGCTGAAGCCCATTGAAAATGAGCATATATTCTTCAATAGAAAACATAGCATTAATGCAATGATTGTAGGTATACAAGTGTATGGGATGTCTTTTTAAATGCATTACTGTAAAAAATCAGCGTTTTTTATTTCAAAAGAACTATTATGCGCAACCACGGCAGCCTGTCAATGCTTTGCACTAATGCATTTAAGAATATAGGCATTTATATGTTGTGTTCCGCTTCCTTGAAAAGTAATATCTTGAAAATTGTTTTAAGTAGATCTGTGACCATCAATTAAAAATAACGGCAATATGCCCAAAATATGGCGGAGCTTCACACGACTCTTTTGTTTGGAAGGCCTCGAATGAGAGGATGGTAATGGAGCAGCGATACAACAACGGAGATAAAAATTCATGGCGTTTAGGTAAGCTTGAATAATATTGAAGACATATTCATTAGAAAATACATATATCAACTAAAAAATATATCTTTAGGAGATTCCGGTTATCCTCTTGAACCATGGCTAATGACCCAGTACGTTGCGAGAATTGCAAACGTGTGTGCCGCCCTTCACAATGTGTGCGTTTCTTACAATATTCAATTGACGCTCCAAGAAAGTTATATCGAAGCCGATACATCATTACAAGAGAGAGATTGCACAACTCCAGCAGAGTTGAGTCGAGACGCTGAAAGAATAAGAAATCGTATAAAAGACTATTTTTTCCAAAACATATAAAGACTTCATTTTTATAGAACATTACAAATAAATAACATCAAACAAAAAATTATTGTACTTCATTCACATCCACCAAGAGAGAAAGGCAGGGGTGTAACCAGTGGATCTGGCAGATTGCAAGCACCAAGAGCGAAACGGTTTGGCATGTAGATCAATATAGCAAGAAATAAAAAACCAACACAAATTTAAAACGTTATTGATTTCCGCGCTTCAGCAAGGCTATTTCACAGTTGGTTTTCTCAAGTTTTAACTGTAGTACTTGCATTTTTGTTTTTTTATATTGGATTTCGGATTCAACTTGCTTTTCCAATAGCTGCAGCTTCTTTTTTTCTATTTCGTTTTTGTCTTTTAAAATTTGTATTATTTCCGTTTGAAATTTGCGTTGGTTTTCAATTATATTATTTATTATAGGAATTCGATCTCCACGCTTCCTTTTTGCTCTTGGTGTTTGCTCTGCGTCAGTCCCACTTGTCTCATACCTCCTCTTTGCTCTTGGTTTTGTTTGTCCTGTTCCGCAGCTTTTCTTTCCTGGTGTATGTTGGACAACAATGGCTGCTGCAATTTCCTCATCGGAGAAAACGTCTTCACATAATTCTTCATAAAAACTTTCAGTTACATCGCGCTGCGGGCCAGAAGAGGTAGCAGTTGAAGAGCGTGGCATATCTACTTCAGCACCATATGACGCCACGCCCGGAATTCCCGTTATTTGGGCATTTATTTTTGCTGCAGCTATCACCCGCTCTTCCAAATTGCTTATTTGCACGGCGTGATATGGTCCACCACCCGTTTTTGTCAGGTTCTTCATTCGGGTGGTCAATTTTCTTTTGGCGTTATATTTGTAGTCAGTCCATACCTAAAAATATTACGAGTTACAGGAAAAGTTTTGTACATTTCAAAGAAAGTGTTTTTACTTACTTTCTGCCACCCCTTCGTTGTCTTTACTGGAGGCCCATTGCTGTTCAACAACTCTGTCAATCTCAACCATAACTTTTTTTTTTTGTCGCGGCCGTTGTTGGAATTCTGCAAACTATTTTTTGCGAGCTCGGCATGTTGCTCCATGAATTCTATTAACATCTTTATTTGTCCAGCGTTCGTTTGTTGACTCCTAAAAAATTAAAAACATTTATTAATTTACAAAAAAAATCCCATATTTCATACTTACATTTTGCTATGTTTGACAACCGCGCAAACGAACAAACGAGCAAAACGAGAGCAAAATTGGTATCGAGCTGTTTGTATCGAACGTTCGATACGACACGGCGACATTTTGCGGCGAAAGAAAGCAAAAACGATAGTTCGATACACGTATTTGCTCGATATCGAATTACGGAAAGCCACCCCAGTAAAGAATCGCTCGATACTCTAATGGAAGCACACCTTCCCCAGTGTCAGGTTCCTACTGACTCGGATAATCTTCCAGAGCAACTCGGAACAACTACACCACCGGAAACTGTCGCCACAATAGTGGACAAAGATAAGGTCGAATGGGCCATAAGGTCGTTTGACCCATACAAGTCTGCAGGCCCTGACGGTATCATTCCAGCAATGCTACAACAGGCCGGAGACTGTATTGTGCAACCCCTAGTAAACATCTTTAAGGGATGCCTATTAGGGAATGTAGTTCCAAAGCAGTGGAGAGAGGTCAAAGTAGTTTTTATACCGAAGGCAGGAAAACCCAGCCACACTACGGCTAAAGACTATAGACCTATCAGCCTTTCCTCATCCTTATTGAAAACGCTGGAGAGGCTGCTGGATGGACATATAAAAGACAACCGGGGACTAGCTTCTGAGCTCTGCAAGGCACAACACGCCTACATCCAGGGGAGGTCGGTAGACAGTGCACTGCACAGCGTTGTTGACCCCATAGAGAATTCTTTGGCCTTAAAGGAGTACACAATAGGACCGGCTTCCATCAGAAGGAGAGCCAAAAGAGGAACACCACAAGGTGGGGTGCTATCCCCTCTTTCATGGCTGCTGGTTGTGGATGAGATTCTATAAGAGTCATCATGATATTAGGCAAATTTTTGGTCGACTTGTCAGCGTGGGCGAGAGACAACGGTCTAGGGATAAATCCCGAAAAGTCGGAACTACTCCTGTTCAACAAGAAAACGAGGTCTCTGCACTGGAGAAAGTGCAGAGACTTGCCACCTTGGCAATCACAGGGGCGGCGAAAAGCGCTCCACGGATGGCTCTAGAATGTTTCTGCACCTTCCCCCAGTGGATCTGTTCGCAAAGGCCAGCGCAGTAAAGACAATCCTCAGATTGAGGGGGTCTAACCAGCTGAAATCAGGCAACTACGGACATTCCAGCATTCTGAATGCTCTAGCTATACCGGAAAAGATCTTCTAAATAAGTCCACCGATTTCCTGGTAAGGCGCAGTGACTTCGAATTGAAGATCCCCATCGACTATCTCTCCAGGGACGCAGCAACAGCCCGAGGTGGAATACTCTGCAGGAGTCTACTTCACCGACGGCTCGAAGGCAGAAGATGGAACTGGTGCGGGTGTCTAGGTGGTATAAGACAGTGCAGGGTTCGTCTGTGCTGGGTTCCCGGACATAGTAATATCGAAGGGAACGAGCAGGCGGACGAATTAGCCCGTGCAGGGTCAACAATGCCAGCGAGCGAGGCGGCCAACACGGTGCTACCACCGATCTCTGCTATGATGAGTTCAATAGCAGAGTGGCTCACACGAGCTACAAATAGAGTTTGAACAACCAGGTGCGATTGCAGGATTGCACGACCCTGTGGCCAGCACTCAGCACGAGAAAAACTAAGAGCCTTCTGCTCCTCGACAAGCATGTTATACGCATGGTCACGAGGATAATCACAGGTCACTGCGCCATTGGTGTCATCTTATGCAAATGGCGTTTGGCGACCGACGATTTATGTAGAAGCTGTGGAGATGAGGATGTAGTAGAATCAGTCGAGTACCTGCTATGCCACTGCCCATCACTACAAAGACGACGGCTCCAGACTCTTGGGGCAAGGTTCTTTGATGGGCTCGCGGAAGTAGCAGATGCACAGATAACCGATCTACATAATTTCCTCGCCAAGACCAAATGGTTCCCAAAAGATCCCGTTTGGATCTACAGGTATCCCAACAGATAAAAGTACACCGGTTTTTATTTCCGAAAATTAAGGGATTCACAATGGACCCAACAGGGTCTCCGAGTGGAAGTGCTTGCCGCACACACCCCTTCCGTAACCTAACCATGCAGACATGATTCTTTATCATATAGATTTGATAGAATCGAAATTTCTGTGTAGATATAGAGCTGAAATTTTGTCTTTTCTAAAATATACTCTTTTATCCATAATTTGTTTAATCGACAATGACAGTCGGGCAATGACTGAATCTCCAAACCATGACATCTGGGGATTTTTAAATTTCATCTCTATTTTGGATTCATGCCACACAATATCTTGGCTGATATTGTTTTTTAGCGAAATATAACGTGCTTGACTAATCTGACTTATGATGAAAATCTGCCGGCCGAAGATCTGAAACGTGTCTTTCTCTGAAATGTTTCCGCTGTGTGGTTGGAGTCGGTGCGCTTAAGTTGGAGTTTAATCACGCTCACTTATCACGAGCGCCCATGAAAGTTACATTTGGGTCGTCGCGGCTTTTATTATGGATGTTTACTAACAAAGCGTTGCATTATGTTTTGGACAGTGTGCCTTCACAAATTAACATTTTCAGCAATTTCTTTCCGAGTTTTTTTTCTCGTTTTATACATTTGGAAGCAGTTGCAATGCATTGGCGGTGAATCTCAGCTCATGAAATAAACTATGAAGTCTCACTGTGATGAATTTTGTTGTTTTCTTTATTTTTTAGGGATACATTTTTCTATCGGTTTTTGTGTATTGCCGAATTGCCTACATTTAATTTTTGAAATTCATAACCAATCAAAATGTTGAAGAATTTGTGCTTGAAGTATGGCCCCATAAAAAGCTGTGAGCCGCTGTATGTATGCGGCTCACCCCAAGTGCACACCAGGGCCGAAGTAGAGGTCTGCCAAATCATTACGACGATTAATTCGCATTCACACTAAAGTCAAAGTTTTTCAAATATAGCAAAGCTAAATTTTATTAAAAAAGATTTAACACGTAATTGAGCCGAAACACTGATTGGCCACTTAAATATAATAATGTGATTAATGTCTCCTTTTTTAACAATGATTAGAAGCGGAATAAAACGTAACACCTCATTTTGCTGTCCGTCAATCAAGTATTTAGTAGTTATTTATAAACGGATTAACAAGTTTTACTACGTCTCGTACAATTTCTCAGTAGGAAATGCCATGATAGTTGCGAATAAAACAGCAAAAAGATAATTATTCCTTTTCAAAGTGCACGCAATATATTTACTCATACAACAGACTAGCTCTAAACCCCTTCTTCGTCTGGTTGCAGTTGTTAAGATTCATAATGTTAGGTGAATAGTCGTGCACCTCTTGTTGTTAGAGCTCATATTGCGAATGAGGACGACAGCCATACGGACATACGGGAGTCATTTGCATTTGCTCCAAATGGGGTGAGAAAGGATCAAGAAGGACAAAATGCTGCTGAGTTTTTTCTCTGGTCTGAAATAAAGCCATAGGAACTTGTTAAAGCTAAACACTACGTGTGAAGAACTTTAAAGTTATAATACTCCTGCGCATTTATTTTTATTGAAAAATACTAATTTCCATCTTCAAATGTAAACAAACTAAAAATTCGCAAACTGAAAATTCTTAGCGCGTGGCTTATCTTCTCGTTCCCCTACATCGCCTAACATGCTTGTGTTTAGAAATATTTGTGTAATGCAATTTGTAATAATGTGTTTAGAAATATTTAATATTCAACGCTAGTGTAGCCATTGAATTCTGATTACCACTTTGTAATCTGCACAGTTTCGTCTGAACTCAATCTGAGCTGCTGAATATTTGTCCTTTAATATGTTCAATCAGCATGACCAATTACTTTTCAAAGAGAGTGGATGTGGAAGATTTCGGCCGCTGTTTCATTCACATTATGAAACTAGAAAAATAAAATGTATCCCCAATAGTCCCCGAACAATGACTATCGTGGGCTCTTTCACAGAACGTTTAGGACAATTTTATTACATTTTGAAAATATTGGCAGAGCGCAAATATCGGGTGTTTTTTTTAGAGGTATAGAACTTCGCAGCCGCCGTGGCTCAGTTGGCTAGTGCGTTGGACCGCGAGTCGCAGGCAGCAACCTCAGGTTCAAATACTGCCTGTAATAACACCTAAAAAAATAACGGGAAAACTCGTTTTCTCTTTCGGTGGCTGTCCTCTCAGCTGGAAATGGCAAACCTCTGAGAGTAAAAATTGCTTATGAAAAAGCTCCCAACCTGCCGTTCGGAACCGGCATAAAACTGTAGGTCCCTTCAACCCGCGTACAAATTCACACGCACAACACGGGTGGTTGCGGGAAGCTAGGCCTAAGTCTCGCGTAAGCGGGCTGTCGTGCCAGTCAATTATTTATTATTATTAGAACTTCGAATTAAAATAAAACACAAGAAAATCGTTTTAATGTCCATCAATTTGGCTTTATTGGAAGGATAATTTTATGCCATTAATGTTTAAATATGATTTCGGGCATGTGGCCGCCGCGGCTGGCTCGAATAAAGCCAATTCTACAGGTCCAATTTTCAACCACTTTTTCGAGCATTTGGGGCCGTATGTCGGCAATAACGCCACGAATGTTGGCTTCCAAGTCCCCTAACGTTTCTGGTTTGTTGGCGTAGACGAGCGACTTCACATATCTCCAAAGAAAATAATCCAATGGTGTCAAATCTCACGATCTTGGTGGCCAATTGACAGGTCCATTCCGCGAAATTATGCGCTCATCGAATGTTTCCTTCAATAAATCGATTGTGATGTGCGCTGTGTGGCATGTAGCGCCGTCTTGTTGGAACCACAACTCATCCACATTCATGCCATCCAATTCGGGAACAAAATAGTCGGTTATCATGGCTCTATACCGGTCTCCATTAACGGTAACTGACTCCTCTTCTGACTGGGTCCTCTTCAACATTTTGCTCTACAGCGGCAATTGTTTCTTCGGTGCGCACTGTTCGACGTCTCTGCGGATGCGTATTATCACATAGAGTAAACGTAGTGCAAAAACGACCCATGGTTAACCGAATTAATTGCTCTGATGGACGATTATGTCGACCATAAAATGGACGGAGCTTGCGGTAAACTTCGCGAACTGAACCATTATTTTCGAAATAAATTTGCACGATTTGCAAGCGTTGTTCTTTTGTCAACCTGTTCATGATGAAATGGCAAACCAAACTGAACATAAATGACATAAGAGTTGCCAGATTTGACCACAAAATGCCAGTTTTATCTCTATTCGAAAAACAAACCTCTAAAAAAAACACCCTATACCTTGACGGCAAAAGTGTTCGTCTTTTGAGGCTATGCACGAACTAAGCCGTTTTGTGATAACCTCATATGAGCGGAACAGCTGGTCAGCCAGACCATGTGCCATCGAACGGAGCAAGTAAAATCGGACGGCGCAATATCTGGGGAATATGGCCCATTAGATTGTTTCCAAGTAGGTTTTAACGGGCTTGGCAGCGTGTGGCCGAGCGTTGTCATGCAGTAGAATCACTTATTCGTGCCTCTGTTCATATTGTGGCCGTTATTCACGCAGTGCTTGGCTCAATCGCATCAATTGAGCTCGGTACCGTTCCCCAGTGATGGTTTCGTTCGGTTTCAACAGCTCGTAGTAAATAACACCGACGTAGTCCCACCAAATACACAGCATATTCTTCGCAGTGTGAATATTCGGCCGAGCCAACGACGTAGAAGCGTGCCCGGGCAGTCCCCAAGATTTTTTTCTCTTTGGGTTGGTGTAATAAATTCAGTTTTCATCACTCGTCACGATGCGATGAAGAAAACCTTTTCTTTTTTCCCGCTGGAGCAGTTGTTCACAGGCAAAAAGACTACGCTCAACGTCTCTTGGCTTCTAATTATAAGGAATCCAAGTTCCTTGCTTTTGAATCATTGTATCATTGAATCACGTATCGAATTGGTTGGAAATGGTTTGGCGGGTAACTCCTAAAGCTGAAGCAAGCTCTTCTTGCGTTTGGCACGAAGCCTCATCGAGCAATGCTTCTAAACTAAAAAAAGCTGCTACTGCTAGAGCCATCTATTCACAAATATCGGGAACTTAATGGCGCACCTAATACATTTTTTTACATTTGTGATTGCAAAAAAAAAAAACAAATTATGGAATTAAAAACAAAAACACACACGTACATAACTTGAGAGTAAGCTCAAGCAATCAGGGCTTTTGTAAACATTATAAAAACTAATCGATAATCGCAATGACGCGCCGGACACGAGCACACTTTCCGGCAAGCATCTTGAAATGATTTAAAAAAAACTCAGGATCGTAGGAGGCGGACGTTTTTATTTGTGCTGGAAAAAAATAAAAAATAAAAATTCAAATTAAAAAAAAACGAATTTGTTGTGTCTTCAAAAGCATTGAAAGCCGCTGAGGAATCAATCAATTACAATTTAAAACTACCAAGTGATAATATAAAGCGTGGTAAGGAGAAGGCTAACTAGGAGACCGGAGTGAAAAGAGCCGCCATCATGGAGGCTGAAGAGCAGGGACGCCCTAAAGCCGAGAAGATTAGGGACGATCGGAGCCGCAGCATATCGGCTTCTAGACAGGCAAAGCGCATAAAACATAACGAAGGAGAGTCTGTAAGTAGTGAACATTTTGAAAAACTTACGTATAACAAGAGCCACAAAGGCCCATTCATCGAATATACGGACACAATTGAAACTAATGGCACAATAAAAGCAGTTAACGCCATCAGCATTACCAAGTTACTGTTGAAACTGCAAGTACAGGGCGTAGAAGAAATTTCCAAAATAAGCTTCCAAAATAAGAAGATGCCAACAATTTCGCAGATAGGAAACTGTGTACATGAACCCGATACCGATACTCAAAATAATTCGGATTGAAAGACACGATCCAACGGACAAAGAGAAAAGAATTCCTACAAAAAGAATTAAAATCTTTTTTGACGGACTATCTATCCCAAATGAAGTGACCTTTGGGTATACAAAAATCCCAATTAAACATCATGTAAACTTAGCACAATGTTTTAGATGTTTCCGCTACAACCAAGTGGCCAAACACTGCAAACAAGCAATCGCTTCCTGCATCAACTGTGCCGCACCTCATCCAGTGACAAAAGAGTGCAAAGAAACAACGAAGTGCGCGAACTGTGCCGGCGACCACATGCAAAAGCATGATTTTCTCAATTCGCTTATCTCTCACCACATCACGATTCAGCAAAACAACCCACCTATCTTAGACACCACAGAAGAGGAATTACCAGAATTCACTTATCAAAGCAGAAATCCAGATCCTGCCAAAGAGATGGATGGAATTTCATACAGAATGATTAACGACCTGCAAGAATCGGAAAAAATCAAGTTATTCCAAGTACTTAAAAGTACATGGATCAGTAACCAAATACCTACTACATACATGGAGGCAAATTAAAATAATTCCTGTACCAAAATGGGTATAGACTTATCCATCATATGGATGGATAAGGACTTATCCATCATTACCAATTATAGACCAATCTGCCTACTATCAACGTTGCTCAAAATCACAGAAGGCCTAATTAAAATACACCTGGAAAACGAGACCGAGAAGGAAAACCCGCTCCTATTCGTTCAGAAAAAGGCGCACAACCTCTCAATGTATCAATTAGGTCATAAACCACACATTCCACCAAAAATCACTAGGAAAACAAGTAGTTGCGGCATGTATTGACCTAGAAAAAGCTTACGACAGGATATACAAACTACTTGAACATAGCACAGTGCACCTAGATAATCAATTAACTACAATTCATAATGGTCTTATGCAAGGTAGTGGACTTAGTCCGCTCTTATTCAACATTTACACCAGTGATCTACACGAAATATCCAATGAACATACCACCTTATTTCAATATGCAGATGATCTTTTTATCATTGTGGCTCACAAGTCATTTGATATAGCCAAACAAGAACTCCAAAATAACATCGAAAAATTAGCAGACATTTGCAAAGAACTGAACATGAAATTTAATACCAGCAAGACAAACATAATCCATTTTAATAGGAAAAGCAGAAATATGAATATTTCTATTAACAATATTAACTTAAATCAAGCAACAAAAATCAAATATCTGGGAAGACACATCAGCATAAACAATTCGGCAAACCTGCACGTTAACGAATGCATTGATAATATCAACAAAAGTTGCGGTTTCATAAAAATCCTTAGTGGATGTCGATTCGGACTGGACCCAAGCACATCATTGAGATTGTATAAAGCCTTCACGAGAGCAAAATTAGAATACGCTGCCTCTACTTTCGCCAACCTCTCTAAGATGGCAAGCGCCAAACTAGTAGCTTGCACTAATGCACACCTAAGGAGAAGCCTGGGTCTAATTAGATCCACCCCAACACAAATATTGTATCACATGACAGCAGAACTACCACCAACGTACAGATTCAAGCTGGCCACGGCCAAGGAACTAAGTAAATGTGTCGCTTTCGAACTACCAGTATCAGACCTGCTTTACGATAACACATTCAACATACAAACTAGCTATTGTAAAATTTATAAAAAGTTTGAAAGCATCTTCCAGAACATTCATAGAATCAAGGGAAATCAAACCTCAACCTCGAAAATTACAATAATAGAAGACTTCTTTGAAGGAGCATACAAAAATAAGTGGGAAGCTAATAGACAAACAATTACACAATTGTTCACAAGCAAAATAAACAAATTAAAAGAGGCTGGCTTTACCATCTTCTTCACATACGGTTCAATCCAAAATAATCAAACAAAGGCAGCCTTCTACCAGGAGGAGTCGGGAACCATAAAACAATTCTTTAGAGCTATAGAGAAGCTATAGAGAAGGTTATTGACTATGCAATCTCATACCAACATGATAAAATTGTAATCATGACGGACAGCAAGACGGGAGCACTAGCACTTAAAAGCACAGAATCGACAAATTACATTATATTTAACATTCATCAAAAAGTACAAAATAGCAGCATCAGTCAACTGGAAATACACTTCATACCTGGCCACTGCAACATCCACCAAAATAACGTAGCGGATTACGCGGCAAGAAACGCCAACATCAACGGAGAAAGAATCAATCTGAACTGGACAATCACTGATGCGAATAGGAAATAGAAAACTTATTATGGCAAGAATGGCAATTAGAATATACCTCTGTCAGTGAGGATAAAGGGAAAAACTACTACAAGATGTTTCCAAATTAAAAAAAAAACAAAAGACATTATCAGCAATACAAATAAAGACAGTAAATAGAATTCAAATTGGAAGCAAAGCAAAGCAAAATTGGAAGTAGTTAACTCAACGGACTGCGAAACTTGCAGACTACCAGAAGACGCTGACCACGTACTGTTTAATTGCACAATTTATAACAACAGCAGATCCAATTACCAGCTATTACTGAAACATAATGTAACGTCAGCCTTCATTGAACATGAAGCAATAAAATCAATCAGCACCTGGTTAGCCTTTCTCAACGAAAATATAATAGACATTTAACAAAAGTTTTAGTATCCAATCAACCATTAACTTTCAACTCTAATTTTCTCTTCAATCTACAATATCAAGAATCTTACCATGCAATACAGAATAAGACGATAAGCAACACTGAACAGCAACCCCGGAAACTAACCCCCATCGGGCTGCCAATAATTTAAAATTTCACGAAATATTCTTTACGAATGGCTTTATATTCTCAACGAATAGGCCAAATAATTCTCGTCATCGAGTAACTTAAACCTACATATAAAAAAAGAGTTTAAAAGATATCGTTATGATTTTTCCATAAAAAGGTAATTATTTCTGTTCACTTAACTAAAAAAAAGCTGCTACTGCTGGAGCCATCTATTTACAAATATCGAGAACTTAATTGCGCCCCTAATACATTTTTTTACATTTGTGATTGCAAAAATAAAAAAAATTATGGAATTAAAAACATAAACACACACGTACATAACTTGAGAGTAAGCTCAAGCAATCAGGGCTTGTGTAAAAATTATGAAAACTAATCGATAATTGCAATGACGCGTCGGACACGAGCACACTTTCCGGCAAGCATCTTGAAATGATTTGACAATATTTATTTTCAAAAATGTTAGACCACGCCGCATGTTTCGTAGTTAATAATACAATGTTTACGAAGTTCCCCGAACTGATAAGGCACTGCATCGGCTATCGCGACTGAATAAATCGGAGCACTCGCGCAGGTACTCGCAAATCGCAGATATGAATTACGGATTGCGGGGGACGAGTGGCTTACGAGACATTACTGAATACAACGTACTCAGGACACCGAAGTTAACATGCCGTAGAGAAATCAACGATCAGCCGTCAATCAAAGTCAATACGACTCGAACGTATGTATCATTTATCGCTATAAAATACACTATTCGTCCGTATTCCAATTCAGTTGGTTGGCTCGTGGCTGAGCGAGTGGTGAAACGAGTGCTTAAACTTGAAACGTGGCCCAAGTTTTCCGTAACGTATTTGCAATGGTCATTGATCATCTAACGCAAGTTCTCTGCCTCGTGGCATTGGTTGTCTTCTCGCTATGGCTGTGGCTGAAGCATCAGTACAATTATTGGAAGCGCTACAATGTGCCACATTTCAAGCCCAACCTGCTTTTTGGCAACTTCAAAAGCTTAATAATGGCCGAGGAAGACCCGTGCAGTTTTTTTCAGGAACTATATAATAATGAAATCGCCAAACATTACCCGGTCGTCGGCATGTATGTTTTTAACAAGCCGTGCTTGCTGGTCCGCGATCTCGAACTGGCGAAATCTGTTTTGATCAAAGACTTTAACAAGTTTTCGAACCGGTATGCGGCGTCTGATCCACATTCCGATTCCCTGGGGTCAGACAACTTGTTCTTTATGAAGAATCCAAAATGGAAGGAAATCCGAGTCAAACTGACGCCTGTGTTTACAAGTGGCAAAATGAAGCAGATGTTCCCCCTTGTTGAAGAGGTAAGCACGTGTACCCAAATGCTTGTGTGTATGTGTGTAGAGTTCACTAGAAGTCTGCGAGATTCATAGGACGGTATCGGTTCACTGAAGTTCAGCAACGCAAACGAACCGAATAATTACTTTCTAGATACGTTCAATTAAATTTATGTAAGAAGCGTGATAAGGGTTCATACCTATAAGCGCGGCATATTCCAGTCTAGCTCTGACGTAAGTTGTGTATAGTAATTTGATTGTACACAGATTGCATTAGGGGATTCAGTCCCGGGAACCCGGATAATTTCAGTCTCATTGGGTTCCGGGATTTTCCTCCGGAAAATGGTAATAATAATTATGGGAACAATAAAAGAAGTAGCCAAAGAAAAATCCTGAGCTGATCCTTTCTTAGCTTATTTGCTAGTCAACATGTCCTCTTACCCGTATCAGAGTTACGTTGCTAAATTTATGGGCATTCTTTTTTCGGCATCTGACAATCAGTTAGATTATATACGAAAAACTTTGTCTCGGAGAAATCGTATCCGAACGCGTAGAGATTTATGTTTATTAAATTCAGTAAAAAATGTTTGCATTTCATGAATTAATTTGCTTCTGTTTTTACATAAATAATTTATATCACAAACATATTTTATTCCAAAAGGAAATATAGTGTAAGAGAAAGGGTATAAGTGTGTATAATTCATGGTTTTCACAATCCAAAAGTTATTACAACTCTCCATGATGAACAATTTTTAAGGATTGAAATCCTTGTATTCTTTGCAACTATTTGAGAGTTTAGATGAGAAGGTGGGACAAGGGATGAGAAGAGTTGTCACATATAAAAGTATATACATACATACATATGTAGTTGCATGATGAACATACGTGTTTGGTGACATATGTAAGCTCGACCGAAGATAGCTTGTAAGCATTTTTCGCTTATGGCTTTCGACCACATAGCTCGACTATACTATTACAATTATCTGTTCAGACAGTCAAGCAGCCATCAAAGCACTAATCTCGTATGAGATAACCTTAGGGTTTGTGCTGGAATGCATAGAAGCACTGAATAAACTTTTTATACATAATCAGGTCAAAATCCTTTGGGTCGGATAGTCTTGCCAGAACTGGGCCCCCTTGGACCGGAACCTTTCATTGGGCTGACCAAAACACTCTAGCAGAGTAAATAAGACTTGAGGAAAGAACCAGGAATTCAGAACACTGGACTAATGTCTCGGGTCTTAGGCAATCGAAAATCTTTATTAAAGGTTATAACTCAAAATGGAGTGAAGAATGCCTCAGATTGGGGAAAAACAGCTTAGACTGGTCACCGGGCTGATAACCGGGCACTGTAGACTGAGAAAACATACGCATACAATCGGGCTAGAACAGGTAAGTGCCTGTGGATTCTGCGGAACAGCAGAGGAGACTCCTGAGCACATCATACTGGACTGCGATGCGGTATGTCGCAGCAGGCGGCAACATCTTGGCCAACACTGGCTTGCAGAAGAGAATGTCAAACACCTTCTCACCCGTGAGTTACTAAGCTTCAATCGGTCGGTGGGATTAGGAGACGTTCTCCAAAATTGTAGCGGCACAATAGATCATCTCTGGTCTCAGTGCAATATCCCCTTTTAAATCAATCAATCAATCAATACTATTGCAATACCACTATAAACCGAATACGAATTAAAACAACGAAAACTAACTTTTCCAGGTTGGTCGCGAATTCGACAATTTCCTCTGCTCTTTGCAAATGGATCCCCATATAAATTCAACGGAAATAGAAGTAAAAGACTTAAACTCTTTGTACTCAACCGATGTGATTGCTATTGTTGCGTACGGGATACGTGCGAATAGTCTCCGAAATCCTGATGGTGATTTCCGCAAAAATGGAAAGCGCATATTCCACTTTACACGTCGGCGCTCACTTGAATTCCGGTCGTTCTTCTTCCTGCCGAGTCTTGTGAAGCTGTGTGGCTTTACAGTTTTTTCGAAAGACACTACCAAATTCTTACGTGAAACGATAAGCTATGTGATGGAAGAACGTATCAAGTCGGGCATGAAACGCAACGACTTAATCGATATTCTAATCAATTTCCGTCGTCAAGCCGAAGCCGAAGTTAAAGAGGGCAAAAAACCCTTCATACTCGAACGCGATGCCTTGGCAGCGCAGGCCGCGATTTTCTTCTCAGCTGGCTTCGAGACCTCATCCTCAACCATGTCATTCAGCTTGTTTGAGTTGTCACGCAACCAGGACATACAACAGCGTCTGCGACAAGAAATTCGCGAGACGCTTCAGAAAAATGACGGCCAGTTGACCTACGAAATGGTCATGGAAATGAATTATTTGGACCTCGTGGTGAAAGAAGTTCTGCGCCTTTTTCCACCGCTTCCTTTCCTTGATCGGCTGTGCACTCTGAAAGCAGAGGAAAAGGGGTACTCACTTTCAACGTTTGGGATAGACTTTAATGTTCCCGATGGCATGCCAGTTTACGTTCCAATTCATGCACTTCACAAGGATCCCAAGGTATGTAAATCAAACAGTATTTTATCAATAATAATATGAGTTATTCATCAACTTGTGTACAATTGTTCTTCATTTACTAATTCGTTTTCGTATTTTGGTGATTATGCACTCATGCGGATGTATACATACATACATACTAGGCATCGCAATCCCGGGATCCCGGGATCCTGGACATTTTCCAGTCCCGAAAATCCTGGGATTCGAACCCTCTAATCCCGGGATTTTCGGGATTACATTTAAATGAAATTACTAACTTGTAATACTTTATTAAAAATGTTGGAAAGTTCAGATAAAATAAATTTAACGCAAAAAAAACTATTCCTTATCTGAGACTTTGATAAAAGAAATTTACCTTTTTTGCAATGGAGGGGATAGAGGGCGTCTTTTGCAAAAGGCGTATAATTATTTACTAAGCATTCAACCAGCAAAGGTTGAATCTGAAAGATGTTTCTCTTCAGCAGGGTTTATTTGTTTTTTTGTTTATTAATTAAGTCTAATCAAATTACAGACTTTAAAAAAATGAGGGGTGGAAATTCTGACAAATTCGAAAAATATACTTATAATTAGATAACATGCTGCAAAATACGTTTTAAGGTAACGCAAGATCTGTTCAAAGATTTTTAGAGGCTATTAAATTCAGTTAGAATTCTAGTAATAGGAGCATTTTTGGCATAATTGGTCTTGTTGAGGCCAACATTAAAAAGCTCAGACCGGCGAAGAGTTCTGGCTGGAATATTAAAATTAATTTTTTCAAGAAGAGACGAGCAGTCAATAAGTTCACGATGTTATATAAAAATTTCAATGAGAGAAAAGCGATTTCAAGTTTAGAAGCTGACAGCGTGCGTCATAGGAGGGAATCGGATCTGCAAAATTCAGGGATCGAAGGGCAAAGCGAATAAAGACCTTCTGCACTCGTTCAAGCCGATTTATACCTAAGGCATAGGCCTGAACGAACAAACGCGGAATAAAGTAACTTGAAAGTATAAGGGTCCGAGAAGGTAGAACAGTTGTGACGAATAAAGGCTAACATAGAACAAGATTTGGAGATGGTAGAATCAATATGTGCCGAAAAAGAGAAATTAGAATCGAAGAAGACACCTAGGCTTTTGATCACACTGAGCACTTTAAGTCCAGAGTTTGTTTGACTTATTTTCTATTCTATTTTGTTAGAAAATATATGATAAACATGTATTTATGCAATTTGGGAAAATTGTTTTATTTTAAAAATTTGTTACATGAATCCCGGGATAGCAAAATGGCCAAAAATTGCGATCCGTAATACATACATATGGTACATACATACACTGGCGACACTTAACTACCCCCACACGAATTTTTTCTAAAAAAAGTTGTTTTAATACCTACTACTGAAAACATTGAATAGTTAATATTTTTCTGAAAACATTTACAAAAAATTGAATTTAGATTTATCACTTTGCAAAAGATAAAACACCAGAATTTACTTTTTGAATTTGAATGTTTTTTTTTAATTACACTGTGCGTGAAATTTGCCCTCAAAAATTTAGACATGGGGGGGACCTACTGGGTGAGTTTCCTATAGGTATACTGAGTTGAGATCCACCAGCCGTTTGGTAAGATTGGCTCTAGTTTATGAGAAATCCGACTTCGAAGTTTGGTAATGTTCGTCAAGTTTGTCGCTTAAGTAGGTCCTAAATCGTTTCGAATATCGCTTTACTGTCTTCGGCAAGTTTGTAGATATTTTAACGACCAACAAATTTGCTTCAGACACCAATTAAAAAAAAATACATTCAAACTGTGTAATTACGATATGTGCATTTTTTTGCGCAGCGCTACGTGGCGTATGAGTGTCATTTAATTATAACACTCAACGTGGCGTATAACACTCATACGCCACGTTTTGAATTGGTGTCTGAAGCAAATTTGTTGGTCGTTAAAATATCTACAAACTTGCCGAAGACAGTAAAGCGATATTCGAAACGATTTAGGACCTACTTAAGCGGCATACTTGACGAAAATTACCAAACTTCAAAGTCGGATTTCTCATAAACTAGAGCCAATCTTACCAAACGGCTGGTGGATCTCAACTCAGTATACCTATAGGAAACTCACCCAGTAGGTCCCCCCATGTCTAAATTTTGGACTTGCACATAATTATTAGTACGAGTATTTAGTTGTTGAAGTCCAACTACGAAATACGTTAAATTATGGAAATGATATTGAAACCCGTCTGGCCCATGTAAAGACAATTGTTCCCATTAGCAAACAAATCGGATTTCCACTTGCCGCGTCATAGTTTTCAATTTAAAAAAAAAAATTATTGACTAGCCAAAGATCGCAATTGATCTTGCATGCAATTTAAGGAATTACTATAAATAACGCACAGAATGGTATGCTACAAAATTTCTCAACTTACCTTCCATTTTCTCCTTCCAAATGCTTTTACCGAATTGGTGAGAGCAGGGTTCGTAGTTGACCATTCATGTGTAAATCATTTCTTAGAATTTCTTACATCTTCAAGATTGTGTGATCGTTCGTATTGGTCATTGTACATATATCTGTACGCACCTTCCCTGCAACTAGATATTCACCCAGTCAGTATGGCAGTGTCCAGCAGTGTATTACTAAAAGCTGTTTTTCAACTCCTGTATAACTCTCTTGTATAACCTTAATTTTGCCACGTTCTTTGAATCAGTATGTTACGCAATTTGTGTTATTAAAGCCTCCCTTTTCAGCTTGATTTTGACTAAGAATTTTAAACCACCTGTCCACGACGTGAGTATATATAAATATGAAAACTCTGCACATGTACTGAGTACTGTAGGGAGTAAGCAACAGAGTTTACGAATTTCTGTAATAGAGTAGTTTATTGAAAAGTAAACCAAGCGTCAAGTCGTAATGTGTCGCAGTGGCAATAACAAATGACCAGATCAAAGCCTTCCGGTAGACGCGATAAAGTCGCATTTAACCGTTTGTTGTATGATTTCATTTCCGTTGTTGCTTGTTAAGTTTTGGTGGTCAAATCAAGTTTTGTTAAATTCCTGTGTCTGTTTTGTAGTTGAGAATGCAGCCGCCGAAAGCAAAATCGGGTTTGTCTATATTTTAGTGTTGGCTACCGCGGGAAATCGAACGGAAGGTTGAGCAACCTAGTCCGTTGCAATATCATCATCAATAAAGAAAATTACTTCAACAATTCCAAACACGTGAATATTTTTCGCGAAAATCCGTTGAAATCAAATGTTTTAACGTAAGACACACAGCCGAAAAATGTACTACTGTAAAATGCTGTAAATAGTTCCCAAATCTACGAGAAGTCGACATTGCGCATATGCAATGTTAAGGGTTAAATTGATTCATATAGAAATACGGGAATCTGTGCTTTTCTTTTTGCTTTTCCGAGGACAAAACTCTGTGAAAGACAATGTTCCTTGTAGTAGTGCTAATCTGTCACAAGAGCAGTTGCACAGATTCCTTCATGGGAAGACCAAAGCATGAAGCTAATACCAGCATTTACGAAATAAATTTTTTTGGAGTTATCGCGACGCCTGTGGACAACTCAAACTATTCAAAAACAAAAAAATTGGATTTGATTTAAGGGTATATGACTGTATTGAAAAACCAGTAAGATGTAAATCAGTGTGAACAATAAGAAGTTCTTGAAAGGCAGCTCCAATAGGTTTCTTACACTATCCTAATAGCATATGTAACATATGTAATGTCCTGATTTTTCTTAATCTTCCAGTATTTCGCTAACCCTGAGGAATTCAATCCAGATCGCTTCTTACCGGAAAATAGGGATTCAAATAATCTTAACGCCTACATGCCCTTTGGTGTCGGCCCCCACAATTGCATCGGAGAACGTTTCGGCCTGCTGCAGACAAAAGTCGGTCTCATCAACTTCTTAAAGAACCACTATGTAACCCCTTGCGAAAAGTCACACGCCGAGATGAAGCTGGACCCGCGGGCCATCATAATTCAATCTGAAGGTGGTGTGTTTTGCAACGTGGTCCGTGATCTAATGCTGTAACGTCGTTTCACGTACTGCTGCATATTAGCTGCTGTTGAGGTTTTTCGAGAGTTTTATTTTATTGTCATGCGAAAATGTTGTGTAGAGTTAAAGTACAATAAAACGCAAAGTTCGCATTTTCATTATCTATGTACAGTAATTGTCTTTAGAAAATCGCAAATATATGCCTCCTTGTGCTTGGAGCATAAATGAATGGGGATTAAATCGAATTTCGGGAACCGTTCGGGAGCACATTTCTACGCGGTGACCTTTCAGGATGTGAGCTAAGCCGACCTTTACTTGCAACAGTCCTAGTCGACTGCCGATGCATCCACGCGGACCGCCGCCAAATGGCAAATAGGTCATTGGTTGAATAACGTCAATTTTTTCAGGTGAAAATCTTTCCGGGTCGAACAAGTTGGGATTGGGCCAGTACTGAAAAGACGGACAAGCGTTACGTTCATTAAAACTTAGGCTCCCACCGGGAAAATGTTTTTCAATATATATGCACAAGTTGCATCGCTTACTTTTGGGTCTCGATGCAAACCTAAAATAGAAATATAAGCTGGCATTCCTGTTGGAACCGTGAAGTTGGATACCAGTTTTAAGCTGAACCTATGTTCGGTAACTGGTGCAACACACTCCCGATTTATAAATGGCGCGGTGGGGTATAAGCGAAGTCCTTCCGCCACTATCATCTTGAGATATTTCATCTCTGATATCTGCTCGTAGGACAGGTAACTGTGCGATTGAAAGAACAACCTCAGTTCGGAGCGTAATTTTTCCTGGATATGGGGCTGCTTGGTTAATTCATACAAGATGAATGCCAATAATGAGGACGATGTCTCAAATCCTGCCAAAATAAATATGGCTGCCTGGGAGGCTATGAAATCGGAGTGACAATACAGTTGGTGTCCAGTTTTGGCAGCTTTCTCTTGAAATGTCATTAGTAGATCAATCAAATCGCTAACGTTTCGTGATGGTGATCTTCCACGAATTTCAACTATGGTCTTCACAAGACGGCGCATGAATTTAGTATACTTGTGAGAGAATACTTTGGGTCGAATTACATTGACGAAATGTGGAAGAAAGAATACGGTGAAAAAGTGCACAGCTTTGATGAAATTGGGCTGCAATAGGTTCCGACACTCCTCGCGTATTTCGGACCCACCGTGTTTTAAGCCATCAGCGCCAGAGCTGAGGACGAGCGCAGCGGCTGAATCCGTTGTGAACAACGCACACATCTCTTTTACTTCAATTATGACGGAGCTGTCTGCGGCTCTGGAAAAACGGCGCTCTATATAGTCTTCCAAATTTGTAGCGATTTTCTTTAAGTTTGGATAGATCGTCGTCTTGAGGCGTCCACTCGTGAACAACTCCGCCATTGTTTTGCGGCTCTCCCGCCACACTGGGTATTTCGAGAGCGGTAAGCTGAGTGCACCCATGGGGTCGTGCACGGGATCGGATGTTTCATAACGATTTAAAAACAAGTTAAACTCCTTCACAAGCACGAGTCTAACCAACTCAGGGTCTCGTATAAGAAGCGCAGGCGTGTGCAAAACATAAAAACCTACGACGGGCTCGCCACATAGCGGGGGATAGGCATACAGCTGTTGGAAAAAGTCGCCGAAAGAAGTGCGGAGCAATAAAAGGTTTTTCATATTTCCCAAAACCAGTGTAAGCGGCAAGTGTGGCATCTTGTGGCGCTGCCAGTACGTGAGTTTAAACTTAAGCAAGGCATATAGCATACACAGACACGTAGTGACGAATGCCAAAGTCGTGAATGGGAACAACAATGCCATTCCGAGTGCTAAAAGCAGAAAATAGAAAATTAGCATTTAAAATTGAAAAAGTGTGAGCTTTCATTTAAGAAAATTATGTAAAAAGATTTTGTTTTTATACATGGCACATGACAATATCATAAAGCCAATTTACATAAATGTCAAATGCTTGACACCATCTACATCTCACTTCCCTCGGCATGCAAATCCCAAATGGAGTCGCCATAAATTTAGCTGTCGTGCATCTGTTGGAATTGTTCATTCGCGGAAACTCAGCAATGTGGCGTGCCGTGTGTGTTTCTATTCTCCTGGCCGTAGGTTTGGCTTATGTTTGGCTACGACATCACTACTCTTATTGGATACGCTTGCATGTGCCGCAGATAACACCAACCTGGTTTCTTGGCAATTTGGGTAAATTGCTGCGTATGCAACAAGGTGCAGCAGATTTCATTCGAGATCTCTACAACCACCCAGAAGCAGCAGAGGAACCTTTTGTTGGTATTCACTTGTTTTACAAGCCGGCAATACTGCTCCGAGATCCGGAGCTTATAAGGAGAATTTTAATTAAGGACTTTTCCAAGTTCAACAACAGGTGAGTCCGTACGCCTTGCGGCTTCATTTAATTTTGCTCGTTCTTGGCTGCAGATATTCCAACTCGGAATATAAGGGTGACCCGATTGGATCAAAGAATTTATTCTTCTTAAAAAATCCCGCATGGAAGGAAGTACGCTTGAGATTGACACCATTCTTTACCAGTGGAAAGTTGAAGCAAATGTTCCATTTAATTGAAAACGTAAGAATATATTTATGTAAGATACACAAATGGGCGTTTAGCTGACGAGCAATGTCTCAACTGTTTGTAGGTAGGAAAAGACCTTGATCAGTATTTACTCCAGCTACCTCTGGCAAACGATAACAAAGAAACAACAAGTTTCAATTTGGAAATGAAAGAGCTGTGTGCCCTCTACACTACCGACGTCATAGCAACGGTGGCATATGGCGTACAAGCGAATTCTTTTCGGAATCCTGACGGCGATTTTCGTCGCAACGGTCGTGAAGTGTTTAAATTTCGGTTTCGACGCGCCATTGAGTTTATTATAATATTTTTCCTACCACATTTAGTACCCTATTTCCATTTAAAAGTAGTGCCAACCGAGACTGCCCAATTCTTACGGTCTACGATTAACTATGTAAAGCAACAACGCGAATTGGGAGGGGAAAAACGCAACGACCTAATAGACATTTTGATTGAGTTCGAGACTTGGTCCAAATCAAAAGCCAACAGTTCAAAACTACGCTTCGAAGGGGACTTGCTTGTAGCGCAGGCAGCGCTCTTTTTTACCGCCGGCTTCGAAACCTCGTCGGCCACCATGTCGTTCGCCCTGTATGAGTTGGCGAAGCGCCCAGATCTTCAACGGCGCCTCCGCAATGAATTCAAAGAAAAGTTATTGGAATACGATGGTCGACTTACGCAGCAGTTTCTTGATTCGCTCGAGTTTATGCAGATGGTAATAAATGAAGTGCTGCGACTATACCCGCCGTTGCCCTTTTTGGACCGCGAGTGCACGGGGGACGAAACAAAGGGATATTCGTTGGAGCCGTTTCACTCATTTCACATACCGTTCGGAATGCCGGTTTATGTGCCAGTCTATGCGCTGCATATGGACCCCAAGGTATAGTATGTCATTTGGCAACGAAATTGGCTCAATGTTTTAACTCTAAGTTTAACTATTTATTAGTATTACCCGAGTCCGCAAACATTTGATCCTGAGCGATTTTCACCCAAAAATAAGAAGCATTTAATACCTTACACGTACATGCCATTTGGCCTGGGACCTCACACCTGCATCGGTGAACGCTTGGCTATGATCCAGACCAAAATTGGATTAGTATATTTCTTGAGAAATCATTACGTGACCACATGCTCCAAGACGAACATTCCAATGAAGCTCGATCCTAAGGCCCTGATTGTTCAAGCAGAAGGTGGAATTTACCTCAATGTTGTGCGGGACCCCTTGGGCGTTTGAAGGCTTCGAAAATTGATGCAATGACAGCACAGCAATAATGCTTTTGGACAGCACAAATGAATGCGAAGAACTGATGACTGTTGCCTGTTCAAATGTCGCTATAAAACTCACTAACTAAAACTACAAAGAGCTGCATGAAATTCTTTTCACTAGCATCAAATAAGCTTAAAATTGGTTTGCGTGGATTGCGTGCCTCATTGCTTTTAAAAGTTCTTCCAATTTTTCCAATCATTGCTGAAATTAATAAGTCATAATGAAATATTAAGCCGAAGTGAATAATGGCATCTTTTGCAATGTCATTTTGGAATTGCATGTTGTGTGAAAATCACGACACCCAAGTGGTGTGCATACCCAAAGTTAGCCCGTAGCGTTAAGATTACACATTACAAATGTCTCACTAACAACAAATAAAGTATAGCGTATGTATGCCAAGTAGCTTTGAGCGATTGATCTTTGTCCGTAATGCACATAATTCTTACATCATAAGCTCTTGGCAACTCGGTGA
Organism: Melieria crassipennis; assembly: GCA_963668005.1. Classification (NCBI taxonomy): domain Eukaryota; kingdom Metazoa; phylum Arthropoda; class Insecta; order Diptera; family Ulidiidae; genus Melieria; species Melieria crassipennis. The sequence goes on along the minus strand of OY764963.1, from coordinate 27,900,523 downwards.
ACCGGCAACCCATATGTACGTGTACTATATGTTATGTACCGCAGTAATCGAGAGAATCTTGCCTATCCGTCGTTGTGTCTTGAAATGTTCATAGTATGAGGCCATGAATTGAATCCAAAACTTCCGCTCGATTACGGTAAATTAAGTCTTGGCGTGTATTTCATGGTGCTAGAAGGAACCAACTCCTTCATTATGAGCATCTTACACATCAGAATCCTTGAAAAAACCCAATTCTTAGGATAATGCCGTTTTATGAAACTATTTATTGTTAACAATTAACAAGGAATAATATTGAAATGCTGTAAGCTCACTTTTGACTATATGCCTGCCTATCATATAAGCGATCGTTAATAATGTTTAAGTATATGCCTCCTTCGCACTGCAATACGAAAGCCATTGGATCGAATTTAATCTCCTTGACGGTTTTGTCGCACACAGTTACGCAGTGGTTCTTGAAAAAATGTACTAGGCCCAGTTTGGACTGCAGGAGGCCAATCCGACTGCCGATGCAATTGTGTGGTCCAGTACCAAACGGCAGATAAGACATCGGGTGGTGCAGTTTCTTGTTCTCTGCGCTGAACCGCTGCGGATCGAAGGTGTCTGGATTATCCCAGTACTGCAATAGAAAATGCACATACGTTAGTGCGTAAAGTCATTCAGGGCGGAAACTTCAAATGCACATACTTTGGCATCCCGCTGCAGGCCGAAAATGGGGATATAAACTGGCATGCCATCAGGCAGCGCATAGTCATGGTAAGGTTTAAGCGTGTAGTCCGACTCGCCTTGCTTGGACTCAAACTGACGATCCAAGAACGGCAACACAGGATACAGCCGCAATACTTCATCTACCACCATGCTTAAGTAGGGCAAGTTGTTGATTGTTTCGTAGGAGAGTTTGCCCTTCTCGGCCACAAGCGCTTCGATTATCTCGTGTCGCAGTCGCTCTTGCAAGTCCGGCCGTTTGGCCAACTCGTAAAGTGCAAATGACATGGTCGAGGACGACGTCTCGAAGCCGGCCGTCAAAAAGACTGCCGCCTGTGCAACTAGCATGTCGTTGTTCTTTGCAATGTGCTCAGTCTGCTGTGCAGCCTCTTTCTTCAGGGAAACCAAGACATCGATGAGATCATTTCGGGCGGTGCCGGTGCGCTCCCGTTCGGACATAACATAATTGATGGTACCACGCAGAAACTTTGAGAACTCTTTACTAAATAATTTTACTTGAAATGCTGTCACCAGTTTTGGCAAGAAGAAAGCTATGAAAAAATCTTTAGCGCGCGACAGCGTAAAAATAAACATTTTTCGACACTGTTCTCGAAACTCAACTTTGGGGTTCTCCAAACTGTTGACCCGTACTCCGAAGGCGACTGATGCGATTAAATCGGTGGTAAATAGAGCGCAGATTTCTTTTACTTCAGTGACAAAAGTGTGGTCAGTTTTGCTGTAAGTGGCCAAATGTTTTTCCAGCGTAATGGCAATCTGCAATAAGAATTGTTGGTGAAATAAATTTTAGAGCAATTTGGCATTTACACATTTAACAGTTAATTTTTCGTAGGTGACTATTTACCTCTGTCATTAGAGGGTACATTTGCTTAATTTTTCCGCTTGTAAATACTGGTGACAATTTAGTCCTCATCTCCTTCCAATGCGGATTTCTTACGAAGAACAAATTATTCGAGCCCAATGCGTCTCCGTGCGGGTCACAGGAGGAATAACGGTTCGAGAATTTATTGAAATCCTTAATCAGCACTGACTTTACAAGTTCGACATCGCGTATAAGTAGAGCTGGTTTATTTAGTATATACAGCCCAACCACAGGTGCACGGGACAACTCTTTCTTGTTATACACCTCCGACAGATACAATCCGAAACTGTTCTTCATTGTAAACAGAACCTTGATGTTGCCAATAAGGGGTATCGGCTTGATGTATGGTACGTTTTTGCGCTTCCAATAGCTGTAGTTGTGCCTGCACCATAAGTATATGGTTGCCACAAGCACGGCCAATAGCATTACGCCTACAGTAAGAGCCATAATCTAGGTATATGAATCTGTAAAATCCATCAAGGATTAAAATGCTGCAAATTTGATTTCACGAAAACATACAATATAAAAATACACACATATCGCACACTGAATGCAAAAGAGTCACAACTCAAAATTTTCTAAAATTCATTTTTTTCCATAAATTAATACGCAGTATACATCTCTGACTATAGTACATAAAAAAATTCATTCTTATCACTATCTTCTTTAATTTTAAAAGTAGTGTATGTGAATTGCGTTGCGTTTTTTGACTATCCTGAAAATTTTAGATTTTTTTAGTTGTGGTTTCTTTTTGATTGCATATAATTTTTTATGAAATGATAGACGATTGGTCCAGCTCATAGTGAAGTAGATCCAAGTAATCCAAGTAGAGATAGCACTCTTATTTTAACCTTCAAGTGGGCGCGAGTTAAGGGTGATTCCACCAGATTACACCAAGTGGAGCAACCAGGTGAAGCTCCACATAAAACTTCAATATTTTAAGTCATTAACCCGTACTCCCAATTGCTGAGCCCTGAATTTCGGCTTCCGCTGCAAAGTCAGCAAAACCAAAAAGTCAAGCAAATCGGATGTTGCGAAGTCAGGCAGAAATGCGAATACGGGCAGTAAGTAGTGAGTCTACACTTGGCACTAAATACAGAAGGTCGACTTTCGACGTTACAACTAATTGGTTTGTGTTTGATTCGCGACTTCTGTAAATCGCGCGGTGGCGAATCGATCGTGCTGAATACATTTTCGTTCATAACATTATTATTACTCGTCACATGTATTTCTAATTTCTAGTAGCCTGTCCTTTTTTAATTACTTGTTTTCACCAATTAGACTTTAAATACAATAATAATATATCTGTGTACAAAAAAATAAATGATTATTGTATAATTAGTGCTTTATTTCTCTAATATATCCCGTAGGTCTTTTCGATTACGCGCGACCGCTGCCGTTATAAATGACCGCGCGCCCGCTTGAAGGTTAACAACCTCTTTCGTCAAATTTTTTCAAATGTCTTTTCTATCATTAAACTATTTGAAATAATTGCCGTTGCACTTGAAAAGGGCCTCAAAAAAATAAATGATATGTATACATGAGTACTATATATTACTTTATATACTCATATAACTACGAAGACAAAGTACCGGACATAGTATCATGTTCACTTTAAAAAAAAAATAAATTTTGAATTCCCTTAAATTTTTTGATAATTTGACGGGTTAAGTTTGGACACATATTTGTTTACTCTTTGTTTTGATATGCCAAAATAAGAGCGCCGAATTTTTACAACTGTCACTACTTGGATCACTTGGTTTATTTCACTATGGTCCAGCTATACTTGAAACCAAACCAGCTTCAAACCATCGAAAATGTGGTGAAAAATTCGATTGCAAGCCAACTGTGGCAGTCATTTAAACGAAGTTACGTTTCATAACAAACCGATTGGTTAACTCATATCGCACACTTAATACGAATGAGTCACAGCTCAAAAATTAAAAACTCTCAGGAGAGGAAAGAATCTGTGTATGCGAAAATCATTACAATTTCTAATATTATAAAAATTTTACTTCCGCTATGAAAAAAGTGAGTTTTTAAGAAGTTTTTACTATGCTTTTTTAAATTTCATGTTGTGATTGTGGAAATGAATGATATCATAATACTGAGTTTTGACCCTTTAGGTGAAGTATTTTCGTCTAGTGATATTATCTCAAGTTGTGCCTCTTTAGTTGATAAAATGCAATTGATTGAACTCACTTTTCTTAATTAGCACAATTCAAAGTAACACAACTAGTCAGTTGTTTGATGCAGCTAAAAATAACACTCTTTGGTTGATCCTGCAGAAGCAATGTAATTAACATAAAAACTTTGAAACTCTGCTGATAACTTGTTTTAAAAAATGTTTCAATCAAAATTGAGATAGATTATGGGAACTCTTTTTTATTAGACTACTTCATTGTTATACTATGGTCTATCTATTATTTCAATCTCTTTTCAATATAACTGTGCTGTCATGTTGGGGAGTGCTCTCTGAATGAACTGCTAAGTTAAGAAATATTGTTAAATTATTATTATTAAGGTGGGTCATTTAAAGTGGAAGCATCAACCAACCCCATAACTTTTGACAGAGCTGTTAGATCGACTTATGATATACTGCGTTTGAAACATCAGTCAAAGGAAATTTATACCATGCAACAGTATACTGCGAAAGAACGCGCTGGAATTGCTCACATTCAATTATTGGAATTTTACATTCAAAATAACTTCTCAATTGGGAACACTAAACGAGCATGTCGTAAAAAGAAATTAAAGTTAAAAGTGCTCCAGGTGATAACAATATGAGGCTATATAAGGTAGTCTTAGTAATGCCGAGTTACTCATCCAGATAACGAACAAGATGGTCCGATTAAAATATCAAAGCCGTACGAGCCCGTATTGACAAGACTCCAACGACATCGAGTTATCGACGTTCCCATTAGTTAGGCATCGCTCGGACTACTCTCCGTTCGTGAAAATGATATGGAAGGCTACTGGTTTCAACATGATGACGCCACAATAAGCAATCAACTTCTTGCGGTCATGGTTCCCAGGACGACTCATATAAACCAATGGCGATTTGGACTGGTCATCTAGTTCACCCGGTTTAACGGCACCAGAATTTTATGTTTGGGGATATTTGAAGTCAAAGGTATGCGTCGACAAGCCAAGTACTCTGGCTCAATTAAAAGTCAACATACGACGTGAAATTGCTGCTATATCGACCGAAATGTTGGCCAATGTAATGGAAAATGCTGAAAAAAGAGCACAGTTGGCCATGAAGGCAAAATGGCAACCTTTTGCGTTTTGTGTGATATTATGTATTTTCAAAAAATAGTTGTAACAAATCTTCTTGAACTAAAATTAATATTTATCCACATAAGCAACAAACAAATCGTTTTTTAAGGTTTTATTTCAGAAACAAATGACGATCGTAGTTTCGAGCTGATCGCTACGTTTAATACTTAAATAACTTTGTATTCAATTCTCCAAATAATTACAAATTAGCAAATTATGGCTGCGATAGAGCCAACATTAATAATTGTCATATTTCAAGTATGACATTAGTTGTTTTGCGAACTCTAGGTGGATAACATGTAATAAATTTTGTACGATGTAAATTTCGTTTATTCAAAGTAAATATCCATACCGCTTTTGATAGCGTGGTAGCAGTTACCGATAATGGTATCTATTCAAATGGCCTTCGTTGTTGTAATTTAGACAAGTAGTTATTACGAAGTGCTCAAAAAAACAGAACCCTGTTTATGTACATAAATATATGGGCTGTACAATGACATTCCCAATTAGACATAAAACGTTTTATAGCAGACCAACTAACCTTGAACATGAACTTCAGTCATTTACATTTCTTAGTGAATTTACATTTCTATTAAGCTTTCTAATAGGTTTATTGATATATGAGCACTCTTTTAGAAACACAAAAGTGTGTGTATATGTCTCTTTTGTTAATTCTTCCCTTGTAATAGGTAATAGAACGATTTGTTTAAAATATACACCTATTCACAATTTCACGCTGTCCTACATGTAACAGCCTCCCACCATTTGGAAATATTCAAAACCTGTCTGTTTTTCGAAGACTAAAAAGTTGGCAACCGCGACCTAGGCACATAAATAATTGGCATAATTGGCCGCAATCACTATGACACAATAAGTTGTTTTTCTCTTAAATAAATTATTTATTTAGCTTTCAAATGTTGTGCGCACTATTATTAAGTCGTTTCAATCACTTTACTTTTTTACTGCGTTCGTTTTTTTCTACTTCACTCAAACTTTTTAAAGGACCAATCAAAATCGTATTTAGTTCTGGAGGCAGGCTCGCTACATAGGTATGTATGTAAGTGTAGGCAACCGGTCACTGCGTGAGGCTTAAACAATTTGTAATTTGCGCATCTGCTCCAGAGGAATAGGTCTTGCACGCCGGCTGTGAACTGTGCGAGGGTACATAACTTTGGGAGTTTTATATTTTGCCCAAATTGCTCGACTCTGATATGTATATGCATTGCCGGGTCGGTTGTACCGTTTCCTTTTTCTGCTCCTGCAGGACAAATTCGTGTTTTTCTGGACTTAACTTTTGACGACCAAAATCTTTCACTGATTCCACAAAACTTAAACACCAAACAGCGCAACTTGTGCTTTTATGCACATACTTACGTAGGTAGACTGCTTCGTAGTTTTAAGTTGTCAGTGTAATGTGTATAATATAATATTTAATTGCAAAACAAATTAAAGCTCTTATCAACTCGCCCAGACTGTTGTGTAAAACATTCTCACAGGCGAACGTTTGCGCGGGGGCTTGATTACAATTAGTATCTTTGCGTGCGCCGTTAATGTTGCACGCAATGCTACACTGAACCGGTTTGTATAGATGGAGTGCCCTGTCACTGCACTCGAACGAGTAGAAACTTAAAGATGTTACATCAGACAAAAAAACTCATACATGGCACTTGCAGGAGCAAACAAGTGTTCCTTACGAAGTCAGTTTTATGTTAGAACGAAAAGCAATGTGTCCGAACAGAAAGCGCCATCCGATGTTTCGTCAAGATATAATAGTAGTACACGAAAAAGTTAGCTGGAGCAATTGGATTTTTGCTAGCGCATGTTGGAAAGAATTTAGTATACATGAAGCCCAATACTAAGCTAGAGGCTCGTTTGCGCGATTTTTACGAGAAAATTATGTCCAGAAAAACTTAACATACATTATGTACGTTCGGCAGAATATTGGCGAATACTGATTTCAACAAAAGTAATAGAAGGCACGATGGAACACGGGGAAGGAGGAGTGGTGGTGGAGTGATGGTGTGGGGTTGCATAGTAGAATAGGACCTGATTCAATATACGGAAAGGACATATAAAAACATATGGGCAGTTGTAATTATTTTTAACACAACAATTGCTCCGAAAAAACGTCTTCTGATGTCCACACGTGGGTTATTTACAACGATATTTACATTCAGCGACATTCCGCATAATCGCCTGATCTAAGACCGATCGAATACTTAAGCGAACAGTAAAATAAACACGCATCAGAAAGCACACTTCTATAAAAAACTAACATTTTTTATTTTAATAATAAAGAGCAGATTTTAACTGATTAACACTAGAATGCCCAAGGTAGTCATTTTGACTACATTGAGGTCTTTTATTGTAAATAACTTTTGTTGCGTCGCTTACTAAAAAAATATGTTATGTAACTTTTATTAATTTTTAAGCTAAATGGAATAAATAAATTAAAAATATTGTAAACAAATTGTTTACCCCAATTTTACAAAATTTACCTTGAATGCCCAAAAGTAGTCATTTTGACTACCTGTATAACATTTTCAGCAAATCTTACTGATAAATAGACAAATACGCATTTTCGATTGCGAAATATGAAAATTTCAAATAATTGCAAACATTAAAAAAAAATAATACCATAGTAGGCTGTGACACATCCCAAGTTTATCACTTCAAAATTCACTCATAAAATTCATTTACAAATTCCAAATTTCATTCCATTTTATCCTATTTATTTGTAAAGCACGCTATTTTATTTAAATGAATTTACGTTTTAAACCATAAAAAAATAAAAACTAAATGCTTATTTTAGTTTAATCTCCTGTACATTTATTCATATTTGCTACTTAAAACCAATCAAATTAAAAAAAGTCAGTAAACAATAATGTAGTTAAAATGACTACATAAGGTTTGCGCACGATGAAATTAGTGCATACGTTTTTAATCATACTGTTCTGTTAGTTCAAGTTTAAAATTTTTTTCTTATAAAAATAGTTTTGTTAAACATGTCTAAGCCCTCAGGTTGAATTTTGAGATCATTCGATAGTTTTTGCCTTCAGAATGAGTTCACGAAATACCGTTTTATCTGTTCTTAAAGTATACAATGAACGTCTGACTATTAATAGAAAACAAAGAAGTGGCAAAAAGAAGGGGCTAAGTAACCCTGCTATGGGCAAGAAGGTAATAGCTCTTTTGAAAAAAAATCTCAATGCTTCGGGCAGAAAAGTGGCTGAAAAACTGGGATGCTCTGAAACTTTTGTTAGAAAAGTTCAGAAGGAGGAAGGGCTGAAGTTATACGAGGTCCAAAAAGTTTCAGACAGAAAATCAAAGAAGAACAGCGAGGCAAAAGAGCGAGCCAAATTATTGCACTGTGATTTTATACGGAATTTTGATTGCTGCATTATAGACGATGAAACCTAAGTACTGGGTGACTTTTCACAGCTTCCAGGTGTGGATTTTTATGTTGCAGATCATAGAGAAAATGTATAGGAGCAGTATAAAACCCATAAGAAGTCTAAATTCCCCAAGAAGTTCTTGGTGTGGCAGGAAATCTGTAGCTATGGTAGACGAAGCAGTTCATTTGTAAGAGCTGGGAAATCAATACATCAATACCGATATACCTATATATCCAGGAGTATCTGCTAAAGTACGTTTACCATTCACAAAGCAGCACGCAGTTTCTACTTTCTTTTGGCCTGATTTGGTTGCGTGCCATACAGTAAAGCATCAGTTAAGTGATATTAAAAGAATAATGTAACACTTGTACTCAGATATGCGGATCCACTTAACTGCCCAGAGCTCAGACCAATAGTAAGATATTGAGCTCTGGTAAAAAGGAGCATGGAAGGCACAAAATGGGTTGCTGACCCCATTACTAGTTTTTCCAAAAAGTGGCTGTCATCAAGTTTCAAAAATTTCTGAAAACCCTATAAAAAGCTTAATTTCGGAAAAAGCGAAATTTTTATCAAAAATTAATTTTAAAAAATATTTTGTTGATGAATTAAAACATGAATAAAGTTTATGTTAATATAAAGTTGTTTTCATTTTAATATGCTAACTAGTTCAGAAGTAATTTGAATTTATTTGTGCACTAGTTTCATCGTGCGCAAACCTTATGGGTATTTTAGGTATGTCAGATTGTCGGGCATTCTAGTGTTAATTGATGTAGTTGAGCAAAAGACATACGTTCAAGTGTTCTATGTTTCCTGAGTAAACAAATTCTATAGGTACATATTTTAATTTGTGTGTCGATTTATTTGAAAATGGTTGCTGTGTCAATAAATGTGTTTATCACTGTATGTAAATAGGTGTGAAACTGGTAAAATCCAGAAGGATGCGCGATGAACGGGCTTTCAGCCCCATTTTACGGAACAAAACTACATAACCGATGGTAAGGATCTTACGATTAAGAACAGTAGGGATTTGTGGATTTGACCTGTGGCCCTGGTAGGCAGCGGTGTAGGTTATTTTATAATCGCATCGGCACGTTTTCCATATGAATCGTCCCGCAAGGAGATGGAGACTTTGGTTGGGCACTGTTATAACAATAACGCTAACGATGTTGTTCTGCTATGCCAATTCTCACAGTTCACAATAAAAACCTCTCTGATAAAGGACCGGCTCTCAATGTCGGTTCAGAGAGTCATTCAGTTTGAGATTAAGGCCTATAATAGGCGTAGGATTGCAAAGTAATCAATACGCTAATGTTTCAACTTAATTATTATTTTTTATTGCTCCTCTTTTTAATGTAAGATAATAATTGTATTACTATCTGTCCTATATTAAATAAATAAATAAATATTACTTTAGAGGCGGAAAAGAAATGACGAAAGAGATACTGTCGAACGCGACTAGATACTTTTACTTGCATGGACGGAATTTTCGTAAAGTATAAGATCTAAAAAAACAAAAACCTGTTCTATTGCTTATAGTAGTAGGTAGGTATGTAGGTTTTTCTAAATAAATTTTTGTAGAAATGGTGCACTTTTGAAGAAAGTATACAATTTTGGCTAAATAGTACCAAAGAATATGAAGTGTTTGTTTGTATGTATGTATGTATGTTTGTTTGTGTATGAAATGTTTATTTTCTTTGATAGTACCTTAGGGAATACAATTGTGAATTGTGTGAAGATAGCTCGGGTGAAGGATCGAGTTAAAAGAATATTAATAGCCTATTTCCACCGCGCATTAAATGCATTTAACGCTTAAATGCATTTAACATCGCATTTAAATGCTCTAATTCCCATGCAATTGTTTTTTGTATCAAAGTGAGTTAACTCACTTTCAAAACTGAGTTAACTCAATTTTTCCGTTTACAGACGTCTAACAGAATATGTTATGTTAAAAGCTGGACCCATACTGACAAATGTACAAATTTTGATAGCATGCTTTTCGGCGCTGCAAGAGCCGTACGAACACAAACGAAAGAGGGGAACAGAATTGCGTTCGGTGTGGTAGATTTTTTGCTAAGACAATTACTTTTTACTGAATTTTTCGCAAAAATACACATTGTCTGTCATAATCAAAGTCAAAACTTCTATTATTTGCTAATAATAAATGCTGAAAGAGAAAATCAAAAACGTGGAACTCCTCACTAACCCTCTTGACATTAAAAATTCAGACAGCTCTGGTATCAATCAGCTGACAACTTTCATAAATGAAATAAACATTGACAAATGAAATAAATTTTCATAAATATGAAAACGCAGACATTCCTAGACTGTTGAGAAGGAACCCGAATTGGTTTTCTTGCAGTAGAGGGGCTAAAAGAAACCATACATACGTATACAACGAGATGGCGGCGATGGGTAAGCTGTGGCTGCCCAGAAATAAATGCAGAATTTGGCTTGACCAACTAACAATGTAAACAAAAACCAGCTGTTGGAGTTAACTCAGTTTTGGTGGAAACGCTTGACAGTTCTCAAGCTTAACAGAGCCCTTAAATGCATTTAAGCGCTCGGTGGAAATATGCTATAAGGCTATATAGTATATAGTATAAGTATAAGCCCTCGGTGGAAATTGGCTATAAAAACTTAACATTAACAGAATCTTAACAGAGTAAAAACAGCACTTTAACAGTGAAACAACAGACCAATTCCCGGCGAAAAATATGTTTCGCCGCGACATAGCAGAAATTTCGCTATATACAGCTCAAGGCGAATTAATACAGGTGCCGTCGTTAGATGAGGCGAATTGATTTTTTTCTGGTGGAAAAGGTCTAGATTGTCAAAATGCCTGTGTAAAACTTTGACAGTTTAAAAATAAAAAGCAAGCTTTGTTCTGATTGGCTGATTTTGACAATCTAAACCCAGAAAACAAAAACGAAATACATTGAAATTTTGTTGTTGCCCTTACGCTATCACCTGTATCAATTCGCCTTGATACAGCTCAGCAGAACTGTCAACCAATCACAGCACACGATGTTGACAGCGTGACGTTTTTTGCTTTCAGTCCAACCATGATGAAATAAACAAGGTGAAGCAAGTAGATGACAGTCTCACACTCCATACCCTTATTTTGAAACATAGCAATTGACAACCAATTTCGTTTTGACATTGAGAGAATATTTTTAACCCCACTCGAAACGTAAAAGCGAAAATATTCTTGTGTTTTAAAATTTCGCGGAAAAAATGCCGAGTACATGCTGTTTGTGCAAGACGGCACATGGCAACGAAGTGCCCATGTTTTCCGTACCAATGGATGAGGAGCGGAGAAAGAAATGGACAGGTGTGTGCGGAGTAAAGTTCACGACTTCTTCGAAAGTGTGAATTCAAAAGAACTGAAATCATCTGCAGACACTTACCTATAGCTCCGAACTGGAGCCTGGGCGTTACCAGTCACAGTTGCCCATAAATACGACCACAGACACTAGGTCTGCTCATTATCAAATAGTTTTTGATAATTATCAAAAGTTTTTACTGGAAAAGCGTTCACGAATTCAAAAAACTAGCAGAAGAGAGCAGAAACGGGAGCGTAACAACGCCAGAGAGAAAAAAGCTGCAAGTTTCTGCTAGTGAAATTTTTACTAGCAAGATTTTGCAGCTCATGAAAAAAAGTATCAGCTGTCAAAGTGCCGCATAAACAAAACAAAATTTGTTTGCATATTGATATTTGGTTGCGTTTAATTGTTAAATATGAGCGAAAAAAGGAAAGTTGGCGAAGTTTTGGTAAATGTAAGTATTTGAAAATGCGATTGCCATATCGGAAATGGTTATAATTATAAGTTTTGAACTTCCTTAGGTGAACAATTTACCGCTATGGTTGATGCTTCCATTTTCACGATTGTTTATTTTTCACACAAATGTCAGTTAGTTGTCAGCTGTTGCTTGCTAGCTAATTTCTACTGGATTTCCGTTCATTTACTTTTTTCACTATCATTCTCTTTGTGAGAGCATTCCTCTCAAATTCTTTCTTACGCTCTTCTGCTAGTTTTTACTGGAAAAAGTACGTGAACAAACCTCCTGTCTGCATCGCTTTAAAAATGATATAAGACGTTCATCGATAGAAGCTTTTCTCTAATAAAATTGATTTTTTGATACACCAGGCATAAGTGGGTTAAGGGGAGGTTCTCATTCAAATGACTAAAAAGTAAGCAAAATTTGGAATTTTTTTGTGGGCCAATAAAAAAACATAGGAAAAAACAGTTTTAGGATTCAAAAAGCTTATATTTTCGTCATTATTTACAAAGTTTTTCAAGACGAAAAAAACAAAATGGCGCCCGTGGTGACGTTTATCTCAAAACATGATTTTTCTAAACTGCGTACAATCACATTTGAAAACGGTTCAACTGAAAGACTTCATGTTTTGTTTTCTTGAAAGAAGACCCTTTTCATTGGAGTAATGACCTATAAAATCGACAAATTCTTTGTATTAACTATTTTTTGTGAAGCTTCAAAGTATAAAAAAGGGCTAAAAAATCGATTTCAAAGTTTGAGATCGCACCATTATGTCAAATTTGAAGTTTTTTACCCGTTCTTAGGTCATTCCTCCAATAAAAGTATCCTACTTTCGAGCCTTATAATTGGTTTTGTGTTTCAGATCGATCCTGAGGCAGCAGGCTGTACGCAGTTTTGTTATTCCACGCGAACCGCATCTTAGACGGAACGTCACCACGGGCGCCATTTTGTTTTTTTCGTCTTGAAAAACTTTGTAAATAATGACGATAATATAAGCTTTTTGAATCCTAAAACTGTTTTTTCCTATGTTTTTTTATTGGCCCACAAAAAAATTCCAAATTTTGCTTACTTTTTAGTCATTTGAATGAGAACCTCCCCTTAATGCGAACAAAGAAGAAGACTTTCATGTTTTGAGAAATTTTTTTTTGGAAATGTCAGTTTTTCAGAAGCCCTCTTGTCAAAATAAGGGTATGTCATTTACTTGCTTCACCTTGTTTATTTCATCATGAGTCCAACGACACAAATTCAAATTTCAAGGCAGGGGAGGACCCCAAAAAACTAAAATCACCTTCAATGCACTTATTTAACCTTCAAGCGGGCGCGCGCTGAATACATTTTCGTTCATAACATTATTATTACTCGTCACAAGTATTTCTGATTTCTAGTAGCCTCAGTAGCGGCTTAAGAGGGGGGGGCGGAGGGGCGGACCGCCCCGGGCCCCGGGCTGCGGGGGGCCCCCGAGAGAAGCTTGTAACTATATAAAAATTTCAAGTTTTTCAAAACTGAAATTCAGAACTGAAACTTGTAAAAAACTATTTGCGCTCCACAATGGTTGTTGAAAGACTAAGTCGTTTGTCACTTTTATCAATTGAAAGAGACACAGTATCGACAATTGACTTTGAAATGGCAATAACAAATTCAGTTCAATAAAAGCAAGAACAATAACAATTGTTTTCAAATTTTCAAAAAATTTTCCCTCGAAGATTGCAATTTTTAACTTAAAATTTTGTGCAAAATATGCAAATACAAAATTCTAAGTTAAAAATTAAATATCGCAATCTTAGAGTTTGCTTGTAAACTTGTGTAAATTACACAATTACTTAACCTCATTAAACTTTGTAGAAGTCAAACAAATTTACAGTTATTATAATTATTATTATAATTATTGGTTGGATAAAAACACATGTCCCGGAAATCCGGTTTTCGAAGGCAATTCTATGCTCCTTGTAAGTAAGCTAAATACATGCTGTTATGTAGGGGAAATATGTTTTTTCAGGACTTTTTTTATAAAGCCACTGCTACTGGGTTTTATAAAATATTTCTGTACATTTCTGAAGATTTCTACTCGACACGAAAAATATACCTAAAAATAAAAGTGTTTTCTAGGGGGTAACTTTCTTGAGAACTTAAAATAGAATAAAATTTAGATGTATGAATCTACAGACTGAAATCCAAAACATGTATGTTTTCCATACCTGACATATTTTGGTCCTGAAAGTTCAAAATAGAAAATTTAGTTAAATGGAGACAATTTCCCTCTTTCATTTGATACCCATATCTTCATCATTGAACTACCGCATATATTTAATATTGAAATGTGTATCTCCTTAAAATGTTAAAATCCTTTAAAAAGGACTTTTGGGTCAGAGAATTTAATACTGACTATGCCAGAATACTATAAATTATCTCTAGTTTCGCGTCTATATCAAAATTTGGATGGGTCTAGGCAAAAAAAAAAATTGTTTCGCACGGTGTAATAAATGTAAAGTTGGTGTTTTCACTCACTGCATCATAACTTTATCATTTTTCTTTCAATTCTATTGATGTTAGGCTTAATATTTGCTAAAATAGTATATATTTCATTTTAGATTTTAAAACCAGAGAAGATAATTTATTTTTTCTTTAAGAAAATATTCGAAAATTTATGATTTTTTAAATTGGTCGAAAAATTCACATTGTTACAACTTTCACCGTCAGTAACTTCCCCAAATCTCATCTGATTTGGACAATCTATATATCACCGAGCCGCCGAGCAGGTTCAAATACTGCCTGTAATAACACCTTTAAAAAAAAAAAATAAGGGGAAAACTCGTTTTCTCTTTCGGTGGCTGTCCTCTCAGCTGGTAATGGCAAACCTCTGAGAGCAAAAATTGCTTATGAAAAAGCTCCCAACCTGCCGTTCGGAACCGGCATAAAACTGTAGGTCCCTTCAACCCGCGTACAAATTCACACGCACAACACGGGTAGTTGCGGGATGCTAGGCCTTAGTCTCGCGTAAGCGGGCTGTCGTGCCAGTCAATTATTATTATTATATATCACTAAAAAGCCACTAAGGTATTATCTTCTGAACGACGGACAGCTCGTGTTAAGCGGATAATTATTTTAGGAGATATGTGCTCATAACTGAAACAACAGGAAAAAAATCGTTTTTCGAAGATTTTTCGAAAACGCTTCTTCAAAAATTTTTTGGTTTTCAGTTTCGTGTTCAGCGGCCAAAGTTAGTCTAGAAAAAACTTTTATTTTTAGGTGCACGCGATTGGCCCATTTTTTGTCGACAATCGGATCCTCCTCCTCGGGTAGCTTAAAAAAATGGCCAGATCGTAGTAACGAAGCAAGATTTTCTGTTTTTTTTGAGATTTAAGATGGCATTTGGAAATGACGAATTTGCTCCCCCAAAAGTTTTCTTAATTTCACAAAAGTTTTATCCATTTTTCATTTTTTTCTCTGGGATTCTATTGCTTTCTATAAAATTTCAAGCACATATACGTTTAAAAATAATTTGTCTCGTCGTTTAAAAATAAAAGTTCGTTTACTGTTCAATGGAATACAAATTTTCAAAAAAAAAAGCCAAAAGCATAACCGGAAATTCCCCTTATTAGTTTTGTACGCAAACTTATGCTGCACCGTTTTATGGGGCCCCCCTCAGCCGTCGCCGCCCCGGGCCCCCGAGCACCTTAAGCCGCCACTGAGTAGCCTGTCCTTTTTTAATTACTTTTTTCACCAATTAGACTTTAAATACAATAATAATATATCTGTGTACAAAAAATAAATGATTATTGTATAATTAGTGCTTTATTTCTCTAATATATCCCGTAGGTCTTTTCGATTACGCGCGACCGCTGCCGTTATAAATGACCGCGCGCCCGCTTGAAGGTTAAAGAGAAGAGAACTGGGCAAAAAAATGTTTGTCTAGATTTGGGTACAATGTGCCCAGTTCTCTTCAGAGCCGACCTGGCCATTTATAGCAACGTATGTTATAGGGTCAGATAGAGACTATTGCATTCAAAAATTTGTGTCGTTGTAAATAGAGCGAAAAGATAGCCTTAGTCGCGATATATGACAGATATATCACTAACAACTTTTCTTTCGAAAACTGTTTTTCGTGAAAACTGAAGATTGATATAGGCCATGAAAATATATAACAAATAAATTTAATCACCATAATTTTACGGGGGGTTGAATTCGCGATCTTTGTGTTGCGACCGCTATCAATGGTTCGTTGCATCATTTAATAAAAGATAATACAAGTACAACGATGCATCACTCCAATGAAAAAAGCGACTGTTATCTCCATAAAATTAAAATAATAAACAATTTAATCACTATTGTACTATCTGAACATTAATCGTCGATAACACTTTAAACTAAACAATCACAAATATCTAAATTGAACACTTGAAACACTTCGACACTTTTTTACTATTTTTAAGGAAATGGAGTTCCCAACTTTCTTAATATTTTTCAGTTGTTTTAGTTTTATTTATTCAATATATTTTAAATGCTATGGGAATTTTTCTAACATATAAATGTATTTCGAGTGGATATTCTTATTAGTTGTATTTGTTTCCATTGTGTTGATATTGTATATCATTCGTTTTACTGTGTGTTATATTGTGTTACATTTAAATTTAATTTTATTTGTTATGTCAATACACCGTAGTGATGTTTTAGGTATATATAGGATTATGCTGTTATTGATTTCCACATATTGTATTATCTTTAATTTAACGTAACGAATAGCTTGAAAAAGTGCTGTTATTTACAAAATTTCGGTTATTTGCGTACATCTACATAATTATAGCAAATACAATTTTTTGATTTAGCCACTTTATGTTGCCAACAGAATACGTTTAACAAAAAATTCGATTGTAACTTGAGGTTAACAGATAGAACTCCACTTTTACAGAAGTGGTTTCGAGAAAAATGTGAATGAAGCTTTGGTTTTTCACGATTTTTCATTTTCAAATATCTGTATTTTCTGTATTTATTTTAGTATTTCTATCAACTTTTACTTTGATGAATTTTATTTGTTCATCGGGTTTTACAATTAGTTCTACAATTAGGGTTCTACAATTACAATTAGCCAAATCCGATGTGTACTTTTCGAGATATCAGTGGATATATTATGTAGTCTATGTAGGTATTTAAAACTAGCGGCCTTTCTAGCAGGCGCGGATTCAGAAAAATATTTCGGGGGGTTTCAAAAAGTAATTCTTTAATTTTTATAAAATGTCTTTTAATTTGTATGTAGTTTTAAAGTCGATCCTAATTTTTAGGGGGGGTTCCAACCGAAAAACCCGCTATACTATGTAGGATTCTTACTTTCATTTTAAACTAAGATTTCAAAGAATTCGAAATGAAAAAATTAAACAAGCTCAGTGCCTAGAAAACGTATCAATAAGAAAGAAAACCCAAATCGATAAATTTATTCTGTTCCAATCAAGAACGCCAGCTATAGAAAAAGCGTTACAAAAAAAACTTTTAAATGATTACTTGTACTAGTTTTATTAGTAATTCAACACACATACACTTTATGCATACATAAAATGCACTTTAATAGCTAATCGCATCTTTAAATGCGATAATACTATAATGCCTTGGAGAAATTATCGCATCAAATATCGAAACTAAGAAACTGTGCTCGTAACCTAATTCTTTCAAATACAGTAACCGATCCAACAAAATCAAGCTTTCTAAAATCGGCGCGAATTGCATCCGCAGTAAATAAAATAACTCCATAAAATGTCGATGTTCAGCAAACTCAATCTGAACGGCCCCAATTCTATCTGGTTGAAAGAAGTTTGGACCGAAATGTTCTTTTTTACCGCAGAGCTCAACATATTCTTCAAAGCTCTTAAACTTTCGAATTTTTCCAACTTGCACCTTTGGCCCTCTATCGGCCGTTTTGTCGCTGATCAACACCTCCAGCAGAGCTCTGTAGAAAAGCGATATATTTGTAGTGGTCTTCGAATTTCTGGTACGTTCAACCGACTGCGCCGCTAGCATACGAGCATTGCGTCCTAATTTCACACGTTTTTCCTTCAAAAATGTGCTCATAGGAAATCCGGCTTCCAATTGTGGGCTCGACGCAGCTTTTTCTTCAAAGAACTCCTTGTCGGAGAAAAGTTCTTGTAATAGGTGATAACAGCATCCGATATTACACAATATCATGCATTGAGGTTGCGTGTGAAACATTTCTATGCAGGTGGGCGCTAGATTGCCACAGGTATGCAAGCCCGTAAGACAAATGGCAGGCAAAGTACGGTCTTCACTTTCGTCCTTCGTTGAAGTGAAATGACTTTGTAGCAATTCCACAATATTCAGATCAGAGGATATGAACTGTGAAGTTGTTTTGTAATTTCCGAATTGCCCTGTTCTTGCTCCATGGTTAGGACTGAGTTTGGGCTTATGTGCTTTACCACGTTTTGTTGCCTTTAACCCACTACTTTCCATTTCGGCACGCACCATCAGCCCATTCCATGCTCGCTAAAAATAATTAACACCATTACTCGTCAACAATTTAGTTACGAATATATCATAAATTACTTGCAGTTTTCGATTGCGTTCAATGGCACTCTGGGAATTCAAAACATTACAATCAATACCTAGGACTCGGTGACCATACTGCAGCGCCAATCGGGATGACAAATATCCTTTGCCATCACCTGCATCAACGATGAATACTTCCTGTTTGCCATTTAACTCTTTGTACCGTCCAACTAAATTATCCACCAGTGCAGCAGTTATCTCAACCTTTAAATGAAAGAACAATTTTGGTAAAAAGGCATGGAAGCAAATTTTTTTGTTTCTGTTAATTGTACTGAAGCTTATTAGAAAATTGCAGTTGTATTATGTTTATTATTATCATATTTGTAGTACTACATATATGATTATTGTAGATCCAAAGCATGTTCAAGATAGATTTGAGGGATTAGTAACATCATAAAAATAAAAAAAATATTTTTTAATCTACCTCATGTCCCTTTTTCTCGCTCATGAATTCTCGGATGGACACTTTTTGATTTATTTCCGATCTGTGCAGAATATTGCTCAAGTCTTCTCTTGTCATCAGCACATCCGTAAACATATTCAAACGGTGTTGAGCGCATAATGCCAAAAATTTTACAAACTCCGGAAACGTATCTTTTGCTGCTGCTGTGTCGTCAGCCTCCTGCCAAAACACAGTATCAATACAGGAGTGTACGGCTGTCGCATTCGGCACCTCGTCTCGTAACTCTGCTGGTATGAATCGATCCCAGTGTCGCTCTGTGAGGTAGTTTACCATGTGACAGTTGACGAATTCCCAGTGTGGTTGCATAAATCGCAAAATATCTTCTATTCTCTGCCTGATTTGTGACGAGGCCATTGCACTTGTGTTATTCCTATATCAAAAATTCTTAAAACGAATAATCCTTGTGTTCATCAGCGAGCGGTTTGTTTGCCCCAGGTGTTGTCACCTTCCGCTTCGGATCTCGGATCAACACTCGAAGATGCTTATACAAGGAACGTATGTGTTCCACCGCACCGATGATATTCTCGTCGTGGTCGTTTTTTCTCGGAAAGACTTCAATGCTGTCACGCAGCAGCTGCAGTGTTTTCTGTATTTTTTCTGTGCACGCCAGTTGCTGTTGTGCTACCACAGCAGCATAAATACCTGCCAATTCTATACCCAAATCGAGTCCTTTGGAATAACCCAACTGATATCCTTCTACACGGCCCTGCACGCGGCCGGCTTCGAAGCCTTCTTCGTAACCTTGTTGCCGCAGTCGATCCTCTGTCAGCAGTATTTCGTCAAATAGCACATTTATATCCTGCTCCGTGGTCATATTATTTATTTATTAGTGCCACATATCTTCTTCTTCTTACAAGTACATCATTCACAGTGATATTTGGCTTGTGTTATAAAAACGAACAGTTCGGTGATAATAGTCACTTGATTACACTCATTAACAGCAAAATTCCAATTCTGATTCTAAGGTAATTAGGGGGATGCTGATTTCGAATTCGTAGACTGTTTTTGAAACTTAGTATGATAATGTCAAAATCGGAAACGGTGAGAAACTTTTGTTGCTCGGTATTATATATACTAACTAATATGCGATTGGACTGTTATATGAAAACAATCAATTGCCGATTTCACTCTGATATATATATTGACATTTTTGAATATACACGAAAGCCTGATTACGAAACTTTTGACTTATTTCCAATCTCGGAAGACGTTTACGACTTTTAAGACAATTCTTTCTCCATATATTATTAATAATTTATGTTTCTTTTAGAAGAAGAGAAGTTTGTTAATATTCAGCAAATTTAATTCCTTAAGTTATCTGAAGTTGAAATGAAAACCAGTATTTGGACTTAGTTAAACTCTTAACCAAGTCCAAATACTGGTTATGAAAGAGTCAATAATAATAATAGTAATAATTATACAAGGTGCAACCCAAAGTAAACAGGACTTTTATAAAATAAAGAAAACGGATGATTATTTTTGTATAATTCTTTTTATTTATTCAAAATACTCTCCTTCTGCTTCGATACAACGTTTTGCACGGTCCAAAAGCATTTGGAATGAGTGTTTTAGGTCATCGGCCGGCATCGCCTTCAGAATGTTGGTACAAGCCTTTTGGATGTCCTCAACGTCCTTATAACGGTTTCCTTTCATCGGCAAATGCAACTGACCGAATAAGTAGAAGTCACAGGGAGCCATATCAGGCGAATACGGTGAATGATTGATGGTAAAAATGCGATTTTTGGTCAAATAATCGGTCGTAACTAGGGCTCTGTGAGCCGGTGCATTATCATGCAATAAACGCCAACTTCCTTCCTCGCGATATTCTGGCCGAATACGACGAATGCGATGCACCAAACGCTTCAAAACTTCAACATAAAACAAAGCGTTAATTGTTTTTCCCGGTGGAACAAACTCTCGATGAATTATTCCCTTTGAATCGTAGAAACAAATGAGATGAGTTTTGATTTTTGACTTCTCACGGCGGGTTTTTTTCGGATTTGGCTCATCTGGGTGCTTCCATTCGGCACTTTGACGCTTTGTTTCGGGATCATATTGAAAGCACCACGTTTCGTCACCGGTTACGATGTTGAACAAGAAATTTGGATCACGTCTGGCTTCCCGAACGATGTCTTTTGCGTGCTCAATTCTCTGCGCTTTTTGGTCGTCGGTTAAAGTGTGCGGAATGAAGCGAGAACACACTTTACGGAGACCCAAATGTTCGGTTAAAATGCGATCAATTGATGTTTTGGAGATGTTCAATTCCATTTCCATCAATTCCAATGATGATTTTGGCTGCATTTTGATAAAATCAAGCACAGTTTTGATGGCATCGTCAGTAATCACAAATTTCGACTGGCCGACGTGTTCGTCGTCATTCAAGTCTTCACGACCATTCTTGAATCGATTCAACCACTCATTAACACGGCCACGGGATAAACAATCATCACCATAAACTTGCTTTAACAATTTAAACGTTTCGGTAAAAGTTTTACCAAGTTTAAAACAGAACTTAATATTAGCTCTTTGTTCGATCGACATTCTCGTACCAAAGTTAAAAACATACTGTCACATTGAGCGGGATATTTCGGCGTCTACTAGACCAAATGTCATGAAATTTAGACAGTATGTGAATGAAAGATGTACCTTTCCAACGCATGTCCTCACACATAGATGGCGCCACCAGAAACGTCCCTATTGCAAAAGTCCTGTTTACTTTGGGACGCACCTTGTAAAATAAATACGAGCGATACGAAAAGATACAATTTCTTAAAATGAAAACAATTATTCTAACATCTTAGAAACAAGTTTCTTTAGATGAAATTATTTATTTTCATTAGTAACGAGGTGTTCCCCGCGGCTTAGCTGACGTCGATTTCATAATTAATTTCTTTAAAGCATTTGGAAAATCATATAAAAATACCAAACAATTCAGTTATATTTATTCTCTGCAATGTTTTCATGTCGATTACTTATCTAACACCGATCAAATTCTTCCGGTAGAAAGACTCGACTAAGTAGACCAAGCGGAGCAGCATGTTTTTTTTTTATTTATTTTGTTTTTTTATTATTAAACACAAGATCCTTAAGCTACAATATAATAAGACATCTTATATGTTACAAACTAAGTTACATTTAGAGTTATAAAACTTGTATTCTTGTAATAATAATTAAATAGCTAAGGCAAGAAGTAAGGCAAGAAACTAAATGTACGAAGAAAAAAGAGAAAAGAGGAGAAAAGCTAGTTGAGTTTGAACTAATGTAAATATATATTTAACACATTTTAGTTTTTTATTTACGGTTATGACTAAATAAAATGATTTGATTCACGCGGGCATAACGAAGGAATTTTAGGAGCGTGTGCAAGTAATGGGGCTCGTTGGTGTAGTAATCTTGTGCAACTGCAAGAAAGTAAGCAGATTTAAAAGATTATCAAACGTGATACCAAAGATTTGTTTTACGCGGACGGAGACATGATCAAAACGCTTTAGCCCATAAATATAGTTCCAAAAATATATCTATCTAGAAAGATATCATATATATAGATATCAGTTTCAGTTATGTGCATTTCGAGTTCATTTTTCCATGATTATTATTATCCATTATTTCTAAAACAGTTGCAGTAGCTCAGTTGGCTAGTGCGTTGGGCCGCGAGTCAAATACGACGCTCGAACCCAGGTTCAAGACTTCGTTGCTGCTAACACGAATATCAGTGTTGAACTTAATTTTTAATTGATTTTCATAATCCGAAATGATATCCGCGCATATTGTAAACGGAAAAAATGTATACAATGATTTGAAAAATGGCATAAAAATGTAAGGTGCCACCTTTTTTTCTTTGTAAGGTTCAACCCCCCTTTTTTCATTGTTTTGTTGTCCTATATCGGTAAAATGCCTTTTTGTTGCTCGGTATCGTCATTAAAATGAATTTAAAGTGTTCTTAGTAAATGTTTCTCTAATACTATCATGAGGATTAAATGAGTTCAGTTTTGTTTATTAATTTCCATACAATTATTCTTTTTATTCGTTACCGTTTAATTTGCACTTTGCTTTCGGTCATTTTCTATTCAATTCAAATTAAATTCAATAATCTTTCGTAAATTTTCTAAATCATGCATTTTTGCTTGAGTGTTTTACGT
Source organism: Melieria crassipennis (assembly GCA_963668005.1). Lineage (NCBI taxonomy): Eukaryota > Metazoa > Arthropoda > Insecta > Diptera > Ulidiidae > Melieria > Melieria crassipennis. The sequence goes on along the minus strand of OY764963.1, from coordinate 27,877,336 downwards.
TTTTAGCGGTTTTTTTAGGGGGTGGCACTTTACATTAAAAAATTTTAGGGTGTCGATATTGAACACTTTGGGAAATTGGCTGTAAAATTCGTATTTACGAAAAAAAAAAATTCAAATGAAGTGTTACCTTGGGTCATAGCTCTTTAAACCCCCTTTCCAACGGTAAATTAACATTGGCGATACGTTAATTTTCTAACGAGTTATGCGCAAAAAAGCTATGAGGTGGAACCTTACAAAGAATTCCCCTACACATAGCCTATTCGTAGTGAAGTGAAGGGCACACGGGACTAACCCTACACAAACTGTGCTTGCCAAGTCAAACACAAACGCGTCTAGCAATATATGTAGTAATGCTTGTATTACAGGTGGACGTGGCAATCCCAAAAAGCTTATGGTTGCCTTATAAATCTGTAGTCATATGGAAGAGTAACTGAAAATTTAAAATTATGTGCATATACGATTTTCTGACCAACGCTGACTACTGACTTTTATATAGCTCCTAACGCAATAACTCAATTTTCTCTTATGTCGACTAAAGCTACTTTTTCATATGATCACGAAAATACATAATTAGTGTAGCTAATTTTTGTCACTACAGTGGGCGTGACAGGTGATCGTGAGCAATCTCGCTTATAGCAATAAGCTTATGTTTATCTTGTTGCCGTATAGGTTGAAATGAAAACACCTGACCAATATCCAAATTCGAACATAAATAATGATTCGCATTGCTTTCAACCCTTATATGAGTTATTTAATTTGTTAACGGCATGACATTGTGATTTATATTTAGTAGCGCCATTAAAATATTACATGGAACATTGTACGAAAATAAATAAATTATTTGGTAAAATTTTTTGCACGGATGTAATGTTTTTTTATTTAATAAAAACTTGCAAATCAGTTAATTTGCACAATTGCTATTGTTTGATAGGTAAGCAAAGGTAAGTAGATCAATGAGAAAAAATTGCATCGATTTAGCCGAGAAGTTGCTATCAATTTCTGACAGCACAGTCGTGCACGAGAATTTTAAATTCCGTTACAAGTTCGGTTTGAACATTTCTCATTCTTGTTGACAATTTGACGAAATGTAAAAGTGCCAATTGTGTAATAAAAAAAGGACAAAGGGCAGTGTAACCTTTTTTAAAATTTCTGAAGACGAGCGGAGAAGGTCGAAGTGGAGTGCGATGTGCCAAAAAGTGTTCCCGGCAAACGCATTCATATGCGCGGATCACTTCTTGCCCACTGATATTATCAGATGCGCTATGCCATCAGTGAACTTTGCCATGCTGTGAGTTTATCATGGTAATTTTGAATTCGGTTGAATTTGCTAAATGAGTTGAAAATATTTCAGAACCAGTCGTGAAACTGAACCCGGGTTGACTGCGGCAATGACTCTGCATTCCATTCGGATTTGGAGTAAGTACATACCTTAGGCATAACAATATACATATGGAATATACAATTTTATGATTTTAGCACGAGTATGGCTGTATGTGATGACCGGCAAAAAAACCAGAAGTCAACATCCGCATCTATGAAGTATGTTCATGCTTACAAAATTCAAATACATACATATTAGTTTCAGTTACAACTTAATAATTTTGTCTAGTACTGAACCCTCTCCGGACGGCGTAGTTGTGGGATGCAAGGAGTGCGAAACCCAGACAGAGTAAATACTTTACAAGATTTAGTTTTATGAAACGCACAGTAAGTAGCGTGGTTAATGTGATATGATAGACATCATCAAGGGTACCAAACAAATTGTATTTATGACATTTTTTATTTTTAGCCTTCAATGCACTTTTCCATGGCCATCGAAGTTGAGTCCTTAAAAACGGAAATAAAAAAATTGAAGGACGAAAACAGTCGGCTGCAACAGAAAGTGGAACAAGAGAATGCGGTTATGCAAACTGTGCGTTCCATTTTCACCGATGGCCAGGTTCGGAAAATGATGTGTCCAGGTATGGTTGTTTTCATTTACCAGAAAGGTTCCTAAGTAAGAAACATTGTAAATGATTTCGCAGATTTAAAAGTTAATTGGAGCTGGGCAGACATATCGAATGCTATATGTCTGCACGCGTCCGGGCCTCGGGCGTATAATCATTTATATGCCAAAGGTTTCCCACTTCCACATATTATGACGCTGCAAAGATGGTACCGGAAAGTCGCGGTGGATGAGGGCATTCTGACGACATCCATTGATTTCATGCGGCAACTGACTGATTTGACGTACAATGACAAAATATGTGTACTGTCCTTCGACGAGATGAAGGTGGCAGAAGTATTTTGAAATTCAATTTGATAACAAGCACTTGATAACAAGCACTTGATATCAAGTTTGAATTCTCAAAGTTTTGCAAAAGGCTTGCCTTCGGCTTGATATCAACTTGCAATCAAGTTGAAAAATTTTGAATTCTCAAAGGTTTGAAAAAAGCTTGATATCTACTTGTTACTTTGTCGGCCTCGATAGCTCAGCGGGTAGCGCGCTGGCTTCTCATACCGAGCGCCCCGGGTTCGATTCCTGGCTTGGGCTGGAAAAAACACTCATCTACTTCTGTCGCTATCCACATGAAGGGAATGAGAATTACAAGAATCGCACAAGTGCGCTCTTGGCAGGCAATGGCAAAACCTCCAAGTGTGAAAGAAAAACTGCCCATCGCCGTTCGGATTCGGCGTTAAACTGTAGGTCCGCTCCCCTCCCTTTCCCCATCCGTTTGAAATGTGTGGTGTATCACATGTTGAAAAAACAGTGTTGCATACGCATTTCAAACGGGTGGAATCTGTGGTATCACAACGGGCCCATTAAGAGGCCTAAGTGTGTCTCACACAGAGGCAGCCATCTCAACCTAACCTAACCTAACCTACTTGTTACCAAATTGAAAAATTTTGAATTCTGAAAGGCTTGAAGTATGCTTTGAATTTCGAGTGAATTGAATTTGAATTTTCACATTCAAATTGTCATATTGTTTATTTGCATGATGCAATTACACTACTCGACAAAAAATGGGTTCATCGCGTGCTCCTAAAAACAAAAGTATTTTTTTTACTAATCTTCGGCTGCTGAACACGAAACTGAAAATCAAAAAATTTTCTTAAGAAGCGTTTTCGAAATATCTTCGAAAAACACTTTTTTCCCTCTTATTTTAGTTATGAGCACATATCTCGTAAACCAACCATCCGACCAACACAAGTGGCAATTAACTAACCTTTCCAACGATATATCGATTGTCCAAATCAGATGAGATTTGTGGAAGTTAGTGACAATGAAAGTTGAATTTTTTGACCATTTTCAAAAATTATACATTTTCGAATCGTTTTTTTATAGATAAAATAAATGATCTCCTCTGGTTTTAAAATATAAGATGAAAGATATATTATTTGAGCAAATATTAAGCCTAACATTAATAGAATTGAAAGAAAAATGACAAAGTTATGATGCACGGAGTGAAAACACCAATTTTTCATTTATTACACCGTGCGAAACAATTTTTTTATTTTTCCGAGACCCATCCAAATGTTGATTCCAAATGCTTCTTAAGAAAGTTTTTTGATTTTCAGTTTCGTGTTCAGCAGCCGAAGATTAGTCTAAAAAATATTTTTAGGAGCATTTTTCGTGTCGAGTTGTGTTATTAAAGCCAGTTGTTGTTATTAAACTTATTTAAATATTTGATGCGAAAGTGCATTCGGCATTTAAAAAATAATTTTTTCACTTCAGAGTTTAGAGTGATATCTTCACTTTTTTTAATAGGTTTACCATGTAGCTATTGCAGCCATTATATGCCGCAAATACTTTTTCTAATTGTTTTATACTGGTTAAAAAATTAGATGACGGTTTTGTCAATGCGCCCCTTGACACTTCATCCACCCACGTGTATGTTGGCTCCCTCGATACGCACTCGCTTAGCCCCAGTTTACGAATAATGTAACCAGCGACATATTCGAGTGCGTCTTCGTGGAGGCTTTCAAAATTTGTATTGTTTGCAGTATCGTCGGGAAATGCGTCGTCTTCTATAACCTCGTCTTCAGTTAAAAAACTGTGCAGTTCTTCAACTGAGTCGAGGTGGAGCCACTCGGTGTCGTCAGCTTCCACATTTCCGCGACCTGCAAGTGTTTCCGTATTTCGAGCTTGAATAAAATATAGACCCCCTAATTAATTGTATGTATGTTATAAATGAAGATTTACCTAGTAAGTATTTTCGCAATCTGTATTTAAACTGCATGGGGCTCGGATTGTCAAAAAGGCCGCCTTTTGCGCGCATTGCACCGAAGAAGTGTTCGAGGATGTCCTGGTTTAATCGATATGTCAAGATATACTTAAAGCAGTACTTCTCCTGCACATATCGATATAAACCCCGAAGCGAATTGTTGTTCATGAGGATGCCCTTCTGGAATGGCAACAAGTGTTGCTTTCCATGTGCTCGCGTTCGCTGCATGCAATTGTCCATCTTGGATATTATGTCCAATTGATGCTGCAACTCCATTCCAAACGGCTTCTTTGCGGGGAATGATTGGAATGTTGAGAATTTGGAATTAAAAACATCAAACCAATCATTCACAATCTCAAAGAAATTTGCCGTTTCGCAGGCGTTGTATAGTTCGAGTCCTAAACTATAGCAACGTCGGATCGCGCTCGCAGTACTGTGTGAAAACAGTTGCGCAGCTAGCTTCACTTTTTGACGGCCCGCGTGGTGCACTGTAAGGTGACCCTCTGTTAGTTTGTGCACTATGGAAGAATCAGATACCGAGGCGTATGTTAGCAACTGCGCAATCGTCCGTGTCGTCAATAGGCTGTCTTGATACACGAGCCCAGAATCCAGGAAATGGTTTCGCAAGAGCTTCAGCAAATGTGGTGTGTCGGCAAACACAAAAATTTTGCCATCAATTGCTGGATTTGGAAACCATGTTCGTTCTGATAAAAATATTATATTAAAGGATGTAAAAGCCAACAATCCGGCGATTGTTTCAATCTCACATACCGCTTGACACATTGAGTTCCTTCCAAAGACTTTGATTGCCCGCACCCATGTCAGACACGATGCCAACAACCGTATAGCCCACCTCTTGGAGCAAAGTAATTGCATTGTCCAAAATTTGTTTTGACATTTTGCAATCGTATGCGCAGAATATGGGCTGCTTCCATGAAGACTAAGACCCCGTGCAATAATCATTTGCACGTAATTCCTGGGCGTTCGGACGGTGTCTGATAGAGTGTCGTACTCGTAGACAGATTCGACCTTCATCTCGTCAAAAGAGAGTATGCAAAGTCTGTCTGCAACAGGCACCTCGTTCGCGCTACGCATCACACTTAAGGAAAAGTGTAGCACACCGTCCTCAAACTTAAGCTTCTGCAGCCATTTCGCAATAGTGGACTCGCAAGGAAGTGGAAACCCATGCTTATACAAGTGTGTATAGGCTCTTGGGCCGGCTGAAAGTAGCGCTATGGCCGAAGACATGTCACCCCACCGCCAATGAATATTTTTAGTGGGATCTTCAATCTTACGGATCTGACCTTCCGTAAAAAGTTTCTTAACTTTTGATTGAAGCTTCTGCAGCTCCATAACTTGCCATTTCAATCTTGCCACTTCTTCTTCAAGCATTGATACCCGCTGATCTGTATCTGACCTAAAGTAACAATTATATTAATAATTGTTACATTTTGAAAACAAATTGTAAACTGACTCAGTCTGTGTTGAGACGTCAACGAATTTGCAGTTTTCGTGATCCGACACATTCGAAGCGCTAAGGCTTTCAACGATCATAGGAATGGCATGACTGCATAACTTCATCCTTTTCTGCACTGAGCCAGACACAAAATCAGCAGTGGAAAAATTAAGTGCACATATTTTTGCACCGGGCTGCAGAACGACGCCGCAAGATTCGGTCCACTCTTTCTTTTCATGTCGTCTGAAGGGACACGAAAAAACTTGGTGCCTTCATGACACAATGCGCAACTTGCTTTCGGCATATTGTCAGCCTCAGCGATTTGCAGTAGCTGGAATAGAGAATGGTGGATCTAGGTATCCACCGAATCAAAGATTTCAACCAACCTTTAAAGCGTATGAGAGATTGAATGAAGGAATTGGTTGCTCAAAAATTTGGCAACAAGACGGTAGCGCTTGGGCTTGAGTATTTCTCTGTATAATCGCTGCAGCGGGTGGGAATTGCAGTTGTTTTGTGTATGTGCAGCTGAATTAGCCGCCAGTCTCAAGGTAGTTGATGGTAGAATTTTTGAAATACCGAAATTCGCAATTCAAATTCAAATACAACGAGAATAGATTTAAATTTCAACGAAAAGAATCAAAACAAACAGCGTGAAATTCAACGAAAAGAATCAAAACCAACAGTGTGAAATGGTTCAGTAATCCCCATTTTTTTTCTTAGAGAATGTTACTATTTGTAAGTACTTTTTTCAAATTTGCTTCTAAATAAAAAAGGACTTTTTCAAAGAAGCATTACTGATTTGCTAAGGGAGCCAACATTGTCAAATTAGAACGAGACGGGTGTCTACAAGGTGCAACCCAAAGTAAACAGGACTTTTATAAAATAAAGAAAACGGATGATTATTTTTGTATAATTCTTTTTATTTATTCAAAATACTCTCCTTCTGCTTCGATACAACGTTTTGCACGGTCCAAAAGCATTTGGAATGAGTGTTTTAGGTCATCGGCCGGCATCGCCTTCAGAATGTTGGTACAAGCCTTTTCGATGTCCTCAACGTCCTTATAACGGTTTCCTTTCATCGGCAAATGCAACTGACCGAATAAGTAGAAGTCACAGGGAGCCATATCAGGCGAATACGGTGAATGATTGATGGTAAAAATGCGATTTTTGGTCAAATAATCGGTCGTAACTAGGGCTCTGTGAGCCGGTGCATTATCATGCAATAAACGCCAACTTACTTCCTCGCGATATTCTGGCCGAATACGACGAATGCGATGCACCAAACGCTTCAAAACTTCAACATAAAACAAAGCGTTAATTGTTTTTCCCGGTGGAACAAACTCTCGATGAATTATTCCCTTTGAATCGTAGAAACAAATGAGATGAGTTTTGATTTTTGACTTCTCACGGCGGGTTTTTTTCGGATTTGGCTCATCTGGGTGCTTCCATTCGGCACTTTGACGCTTTGTTTCGGGATCATATTGAAAGCACCACGTTTCGTCACCGGTTACGATGTTGAACAAGAAATTTGGATCACGTCTGGCTTCCCGAACGATGTCTTTTGCGTGCTCAATTCTCTGCGCTTTTTGGTCGTCGGTTAAAGTGTGCGGAATGAAGCGAGAACACACTTTACGGAGACCCAAATGTTCGGTTAAAATGCGATCAATTGATGTTTTGGAGATGTTCAATTCCATTTCCATCAATTCCAATGATGATTTTGGCTGCATTTTGATAAAATCACGCACAGTTTTGATGGCATCGTCAGTAATCACAAATTTCGACTGGCCGACGTGTTCGTCGTCATTCAAGTCTTCACGACCATTCTTGAATCGATTCAACCACTCATTAACACGGCCACGGGATAAACAATCATCACCATAAACTTGCTTTAACAATTTAAACGTTTCGGTAAAAGTTTTACCAAGTTTAAAACAGAACTTAATATTAGCTCTTTGTTCGATCGACATTCTCGTACCAAAGTTAAAAACATACTGTCACATTGAGCGGGATATTTCGGCGTCTACTAGACCAAATGTCATGAAATTTAGACAGTATGTGAATGAAAGATGTACCTTTCCAACGCATGTCCTCACACATAGATGGCGCCACCAGAAACGTCCCTATTGCAAAAGTCCTGTTTACTTTGGGACGCACCTTGTACGTACATCACCTTTAGTAATTGCATCATGGTTTATTCGTGTCGTCGCAAACAGTCGGTAAGGATCGTCGCAATTAATAAGAAATACAACTTTTTAAAAGAAAAAAAAAATATTAAGAAAAAAATGAGTGCATCAAAAAAAGTTAACAAAAAAAGTGTTTGATGGCACCAGCGCCGCCCAACGAGATTAACGACGCTCCGGTGGAGTCCGGCGCCGCTCTCAACAAAACACGGAAGAAATTGCATTACCGATTTACTCATCCTTCAGCGAGGAAGGCGATGAAGTGGACGAGGAACTAGAAGATGTTGCGGGAAGCAAAAATACGCCATTCATAAGGAACACATTGACAGAATGGGCTACAAAGCACAAAGTTCCAGTGGCTGCCATAAACGACCTGCTTCTCATACTCGCCCAATACGACAGCAGCCTTCCCAAGGACTCGCGCACACTGAAATCTACTTATTTATGAATTTACAAACAATTGTTAACAACTACAACTACATTTACTTTTTTATGAATTTATGCAAATTAATTGAAAAATAAAATTACAAATTATTAATTACAAACAAAGTGTAGACATTTCAACAGGTACAAAACTGATTGGGAATAGTGGAATTGGAACTGTTGATAAAAGCTTACAAATACTCTTGAAATCAATATTGATATCAAGCCCTGCAGCTTTGAAAAGAGGCTTGATCTCAACTTGCCATACGCCTGCCATGAATTTGAAAACAATAGAAATTTCAAATTGCTAAACTACTTCACTTTTTATTGAAAAATCGATTGCTTTCAAGTTAATATCAAGCCAAAAGCAAGTGTTGCTTTCAAAGGTAAGTGTTGAGAAACATGCTTGATATCAATTTCATAACAAGCCCAAATGTTTACTGGCATATGAGTACGATCAGAGGTCAGACTGTGTGCCGAAACCAGCGAATTACATATGTGCAGGTGGTGATGGCGCGGGGCTTGCGAAAGTCATGGAAACAGCCGGTCTTCCTTGACTTCGACCTTCCAATGACGAAACAGACAATGGAGTCAATAGTTGTGGCACTAGACCGAGCTGGTTTCCCAATAGTGGCAGTGGTGTGCGACATGGGTCCTACAAACCGCAAATTTTTAAAAAGCCTAAACGTAACATTGGGTAAGTAGCTGATATTGACAATTTCTGTTTGATTTCCAATATGATTTAAATACTTTAGATAAGCCATGGTTTCCACACCCGTCGCATGAGGGCGACAAAATATTTATATTCGCCGATGCGCCTCATCTTATGAAGCTACTGCGTAACCATTTCTTGGACCTTGGCCTTATTTGGAGGGGCGACTTGCTAACACCGCGGACCGTAGCTGACTTGATGAAGCACACAAACAAATCAGACGCGTCTATTACATTCAAACTGCCTGAAGAGCATTTGTCAGTCAAAGGGATCGGTATGTTGTGATAACTATAATAATGGGTCAATCTAAATCACGAAATTCTTCAACAATTCCAGCAGTGATAAACTGCTTTGTTTATCACTGATTTCCAGGTCGGCAGAAAGTAAAATTAGCTGTGCAACTATTTTCCAACACCACCGCCGCTGCTATACGACGTTGCTCCTCCTTAGGGATGGAAATGTATAAGCCAACAGATTCTGCTGAAATAATCCAGCTAGTAAACGATTGGTTTGATGTGCTAAATTCATCAATGCACACTTTTGGTCACTCCGGAAAGGTAATTTTCTTTCACTTTTAATTTGAAATAAGAGCTATATGGTTTTCTCTATTCACAGGAACCATACGGCATAAATCTTTCGAGACAAGATGTGGTGCTAGCGCAAATGAATGCGTTTATGTCCTATCCAGTGATTTTTAATAAGAAAACCCTGGAGATTTTTCAGAAAGGCGTTTTGATGACAAACGCGTCATTGGCAATGATGTATAAGTACATATGTAAAAGAAAAGTACAGCATGGAACATGGTGTATTACAATAATGCCCGTAATTTCAACAGCCAGATACCTGACCGTGTACAAACCTAACAGATATCTGATACCGATCAGGTAAGTTTATTTGGTAATTTCAACAATTTCTACCTGCCGTGTATGTACCTGGAGATTTTAAATCAAATAGGGAAACTCTGGTTGTCAATTTGCACAATAAATGTAAAAAAAAACCAAATCAAAATAAACAAGGAACATTTTAAATTTTGAATATAAAAACGTTCAAAATGAGTAAAAACAAGCGAAATGCAAATTTTACGCGAAGTGAAATAACAACGCTTTTACAACTAGCACATCAACTATGAACATCGAAAAAAAAACATGGAACAACATTGCGGCGGAGTTTAATCTCTTGGCAGCGGAAAAAGTCGATGATGTAGAGTTGACTGAAGGAACCGATCCGCCAAATTCTTTTTTGCCCACATACGAACGACCAAAAACTAGAAAACGGAAGACAGACGCACACACGACATATTACAAAGACAAAAACAAACGCGAAAAAGAACTGCATGAAATTGAAACGAAAATAAAATCTGCAATTTTAAAAGAAAAACTTCTAGACATTGAAATAAAATAAAATAAATTAAACTATATTTTTTATTTATAAAGAAGTGAAATGATGGATTAATGCATTTCTTGTAATATTCACAGAGTCTGTATTGGAATTTAGATTTCGTGGGGAAACTTCAATACTTCTCTCAAAATTTACTTGTTGTGCAGCATTATTAAATGATGGAAGATCGATTGAAGTATGGCTGTTGCAATAATCGTATCTTGAACTGTTGTCAAATTTGTTCTTATGCCCATAGCGAGAACCGGAAAGTTACCGGGCAAAAACACGATAGATATCGGTCGTGTAGAAATACACGCTACTTTACCTGCCGAATGTCGTGTATCTGAGCTTGAAATTACGAACAAAAACTTACTCGTTGTGTATCTATACACGGGCCGGTATGTGATCGTTGAAATTACGGGCATAAGTATAAGAATAAGAATATGTACATTAGGGCGGGTTAATTTTTTTTTTGATGAAGCGTATAGCAAAAACGTAATCTATAGGTGATTCTGAGAAATTTTGCTCAAGAGACCATAGCTCTAAGTCGGATTTGGAGTCCCCCAAAGTTTCGAAATAGATATTTTTTTTTATTTTTACTAGACATATTAGGAATTTTTTGTCGAAAAATAGCCTAAAATGAACTTTTAACTAATAAATTCCGAATTTTCTTCGATTTTTTTCGATAATTTTTTTTTGCAGATTATGAAAGTTCAGATAATTTCCAACAACTTTTATTACGATCAATTTTTTTGTTTTCGAACTCCTTTTTGTAGCAAAATCGATCTGAAAAAATCAACATTGTCAAGGTTTCAACAAAAAAACACAATTTTTACAGTTTTAATTCAATTTATTTTTAAATATTATTTTCGACCTACAATTTAATGTTTTAACGTGGTAATATTATTTTTTAAGGTCCTTTTTACTTTCCATTCGAGGAGTTTTCTTACGACTTTCTAATGTCACTGCCATAACTCCTTCACGATTCTTTTCTATAACTCGTTTTGAAACACTCGTTAATAATTGTACATGTCTTTCTGTTCCTTATATGTGCATTGGAATTTGTGGATCAGCCAGTGGTGGTTCATCGAAATCTAAGTATTCTACCAAGTGATCGTATGGAATCTGTCGAGTAAATGCTGGTTCAAATAATATATCGTCGTTATTCATATCAACCATATTGACATAATCGGTAGCAACGAAATTTAAGATATATTTTTTGTAAACTCTGAGTTTAGTTGGATCGTAAAATTTTTCTCGATAGTGTAAAATCTTTTTGATAGCTCTATCCCGTATTGCTTTTCGATCATCAAATAACATTGTTAATAAGATATTTTCTGGATGTGCGTAATATGAGTTGTTTTGAATTACACCATCTACAATATTACGTAAGTTTGGTTGTAAGTATCGTGTCCAACGTATAAATTTTAATAAAAAATATTGGTATCAATACAGATTCTGAAAGGTGATAAAAATACCTTTCAATCAAGCCCAGATTGAGAAATCTACTATAACTCTATCCGATTTTATGACGAATTTAATTAAATTATTCTATGTATATATTGAAAAAAATCTATTTTGAAATTTTGGGGGCTCCAAATCCTACTTAGAGCTATGGTCTCTTGGGCAAAATTTCTCAGAATCACCTATAAATTACGTTTTTGCTATACGCTTCATCAAAAAAAATCGTTCCATACAATTTGACCCGCCCTAATGTACATATAACAGGGGCGTAGCCAAGGGAGGGGTTTTGGGTGTTAGAACCCCTCCCAAGGCCTATAATTATTTACAATTTTCAATCACTAGCAAAAAGATCATAATTTTCACCTTTAAACATTTAAAAGAATAATAACGAATTTTTTGGGGGGAAACCGATATGAGTTTTTTTAAATAGGGCTCAGTACAGCTATATATTTGCATGATCTAAAAGCATGTTTAATGAGTGTTTTAAATCGTCAGCTGGAATGTCCTTCAAAATGTCGGTAGAAGCCGTTTGGATGGCTTCTATGTCCTCAAAACGCCTTTGCTTTTTTACAAGGTGAAAGTCGCATGATGCCGCATCAGGTGAAAACGAGGAGTGGTTGATGGTTAAAATTCGACTGTTAGTCAAAAAATTAGTCACAATTGTATATGGATGGGATGGCGTTTTTTTGAGATGCTTAACTTTCGCCTTACCAAAGATTTTTGTAATCGTAATAGTCCGTTTTTCAAAAAAGCCTAACTTTAAAGATTTATTTTGGGACTATGGAAAATATTAGAAAATTTCTTTCCAAAGGGTTTATTTAACATATACTGAGGCACGTAAAAAAATGTTGTGAATTTTATTCAAAATTGTGGCGGAAGTACTTGGGATCACCCGTGTAGGTGTTTGGTATACAAAATGGCAAAAATAACAAAAAACATGAATAAAATTTCCAAAACAATTGTTGTTTATGTTATTGAAAACTACTTTCGAATTGGTTCAGTAAGTCGAAATAATAACTACATTGGATAAATACTCTGGCAGATGTTGAACATGAATCATGAAAAACATCACCCATGTGGGTATAATTAAAGCGAAGCTTAAATCCAATTTCAAGGCAATTTTGGCTGATCCATGATGAATTACCGACAAGTTTTAATGGAATCTGCGGTGATGCATGTATGTCCTGACAATCGTTTTTAAATCGCTAGAACCACTCATGAACTCTGCCAAGGGATAAACGATCATCACCATAAACTTGGTTCAACAATTGCAATGTTTTTGTCAAAGTTTACCAACTTTAAACCAAAACTTAATATTATCTTTTTTTTTAAAGATGCAGTGTACTTTAAAACCATGTAATACTTAACTGGCAAATAATTTTTTATAAAACCCATCCCATGACCAGGTTCTGGCTACGCCCCTGACATATAATATAAGAATATGTACATAAATATTTTCATTATAATAATAATTTAATAATTGACTGGCACGACAGCCCGCTTACGCGAGACTAAGGCCTAGCTTCCCGCAACCACCCGTGTTGTGCGTGTGAATTTGTACGCGGGTTGAAGGGACCTACAGTTTTATGCCGGTTCCGAACGGCAGGTTGGGAGCTTTTTCATAAGCAATTTTTACTCTCAGAGGTTTGCCATTTCCAGCTGAGAGGACAGCCACCGAAAGAGAAAACGAGTTTTCCCGTTATTTTTTTAGGTGTTATTACAGGCAGTATTTGAACCTGAGGTTGCTGCCTGCGACTCGCGGTCCAGCGCACTAACCAACTGAGCCACGGCGGCTGCCGTTTTCATTATATCCAGTGTATATATACATATTATGTATATTTGCTAATAAAAATGTGTTCAGTCTTACACTGGTTTAATCTTTTCAATAATTCAATAGATTCGTTCATGCAAAATTTTTACATATATAATATATCAATACCGATATAATATATAGGAGTAATTGGGGTAAAGTGGGAAACTTTTTTTTTGGAGCTACATCAAAAAATTTAACTCTTTCCAAAAACTTTTTTCGATATTCCGCTTAGCTGCATTTTTCGCTTAAGTGCCCCAAATTATGTGCATCGAAAGTGAATGCAGCTAATCGTAATGTACTGTATTAAAAAATTAAAAAACAAGAAACATCTAGGAAATCGTTGTTGTATTGACAGCACATTTAACATGACAATTTTTGTAGTGTCCAGCGTAGTAACTAATCGCAAAAAAGTGATCGAGAGTGTAGGCTGCACTTCAATGAATCAGAGACCGTTTGTTTTTTTCTATTTATAAGTAAATCTGAACCCATGCCAAAATCTGATCTACTGTGGTACAAACTATTTGATAGTAAACACACCTCATGCTAAGACTGTGATACTTAATGTGAAAAAATTCGTTTTGTAAAATACACAAATTTGTGTTTAAAAGTGGTAGAACATTTTTAAAGAAAAACGTCAAAAACGGACGTGACCTGCGCAATATGGCTACTGAGAAGAAGAAGTGGAACTACCTCCTATTTTGATAGATAGATGTGTTAAAGGAAAAGATACTGTAGCGTATAAACTTGTCAAATTATATTCGTGAGCAATCCATGAGAAAAATCCCGTCTCATGACATACCTTAAAAATAAACCACTTGTTCACCTACATTCGTAGCACACCGGCACGGTAGTCGTCATAGAGTTTAGGGTTTCGAGTGATAGACTTCTGAACGGGCGTGCCGGTGTGTTTTCGGAAAACAGAAAATTCTTACAATAAATCAGAAGTGGGATATTTTTTCAAAAAAACAAAAAATTTTTTGAATTAATTTTCGTAATCGTTCGAAATGGAAAACGGAGACGTTCCTCCAAAACCCAGCATAGTTTGTAGGCTGGAGGAGTGTAAGTGATTAATTCCGCCGTTCAATCCGTCCCAACCGACAGGGACAAGCGCGCGCGAGTGGATAAATAACATAGAAAAAGTAAAAGAAATATTCAAATGGGAAGATGCGACAGCATTGTTTTACGCCGCACTACGGTTAGAAGAAGCCGCTGCGTCCTGGTTCTCTGCCATACAAGACAGAGAACTTACATGGGCTTCATTCAAAACAATGCTACTGGAAGCATTCCCAACAGTGCGCGATGAGAATGCGGCATATATGCAACTTATGCGTCGCACAAAAAAACGCGATGAAAGTATTGAGAAATATTTTTATGACGTCTTTGCACTTGCACGAAATGGTGGATTCAGTGACGAGTGCGCGAAAAGTTTTATTGTCTCCGGCCTAGAAGATAAAGAACTAATTACGGCAGTAACGGGTTCATTTTCGAGATCCAAATCGTTACAGGAACTTTTAGCGCAAATAAAGGCCCATATTAACATCATTGAGCAACAGAAAAATCGATTTCATTTTTTTGCGAATTCGAGCACCAACCGAAACTACATGCGCGTTAATGAAAAAAACAACGTAGAATATCAAAATAAGCGCGCCGAAACAAGAATGTGCTTCAACTGCCGCGAAATTGGCCATATTGCTCGCGACTGCAAACGTCCGCGTAAACGAGAATATGAACGTGCTAACGTGGCACCAACACCGAAAGTCCGCCGTTTAAATGTCGCCAATGGGCTCACTCAAAACGCTGTGATTGAAGGAAATAATATTAACGCGTTTCTGGATCTTGGAAGCGAGTGCTCTATAATAAAGCTGTCCAAGGCGCAAGAATTCAGTTGGGACTATCAACACTGTCAAACAAAGTTATTAGGTTTTGGTGGAATGGAAGTACCCGCCTTTGGAAAAATGAACAAAGTGGTCACAGTCCAAAACGTTACAATTCCAATTGACATTTTTGTAGTGAACAATCATGACCAAGAATGTGACATGATTATCGGTCAAAACTATTTGGATTTTCCTGGTGTTAGCTGTCTTCGAGAAAATGGTTGTTTTACTATTTCGTACAAAAATAACACTAAAAGAGACTGACTAGACACTCCTTCCTGCAGAGCGGTAAACCGAAATTCTATCAAACTGGGGGAGCAACTAGCTGAAGAAGAAAATAATGTAATTTTAACAGTGATTGACAGATATTCGCAGTGTTTTTCAGAGAAGTTGTCTGAATTAGGAAAAACGAATTTGATTGAAATGAAAATAAAACTAAAAGATGAAAAGAAAGTTGTTAATCAAAAACCATTCCGTGTACCATTTCACTTGCGAACAAAAATGAACGAAATCGTGCAAGAACTTTTAAAAAATGACATAATTGAATATTCCTCGTCCGAGTTTGCTAGTCGCGCGTTTCTAATTCCAAAGAAAGACGGTGAATTTCGCATGGTTGTTGATTACCGTGAACTTAATAAAAATACAGTACGTGAAGTGTTCCCTATGTCAAATATAGAAGAAAATATAAATTTGATTTGTGATAATAAGTTATTCATCGTAATGGACATGATGAACGGATATCACCAAGTACCAGTGGCGAACTCATCGCGTCATTTGACTGCCTTCGTAACATGTGCCGGTCACTATCAATACAAAAGAATGCCGTTCGGTCTCTCTAATGCTCCGGCAGTATTTATGAGACTAGTTGATGCGGTGGTACAAATGGCATCAACCAAGAACATAATAGCTTACATGGACGACATATTATTATTTGGTGACAGTTTCGAAAATTTGTTGGAAGACTTCGAAAAATTTCTCGAAATTTGCGTTAAAATGAATTTGACATTTAAACTAGCCAAATGTGAATTTTTTGTGAACAGAATTACTTATCTGGGACATGTTGTTAATGGCGAGGGTATAAGTCCCGGAGAAATCAAAACCCATGCAATTAAAGATTTTCGTGTCCCATCAAATGTCCGGGAAGTGAAACAATTTTTAGGACTCACGGGCTATTTTCGACGGTTTGTTGAAAATTACGCAAAAATTGCTCACCCCTTAAATCAATTGCTTAAAAGCGGAAACACCTTTAAATGGGAAGAAGGAGAGAATAACGCATTTATGACCCTAAAACAAAAACTTTGTGAAAAACCCATTCTTGTTATTTACAATCCAATTCACGATCATGAGCTCCATACAGATGCTTGCCAAATTGGCATCGCCGGAGTTTTAATGCAAGTGTGTGAACTAGGACAAAGACGTGCAGTCGCGTATTATAGCAGACAAACAAGTGCATGCGAACAAAATGATCACAGTTATGAATTAGAAACTCTTGCAGTGGTTGAAAGCTTAGATCGATTTCGGTATTATTTATTGGGGAAACACTTCAAAATCTTGACAGACTGTAATTCATTAAAGGACACGTCGTGTAAACAAAATAACGTACCGCGGATTGCAAGGTGGTGGCTAAAAATACAAGAATTCGACTTCGAAGTAATTCATCGTCCTGCTACCCATATGGCACATGCTGATGCTTTAAGTCGTTGTCCTGTTGAGTTCGCTAACAACACCGATCCTGTGGGCATAGATGTGATGAAAATCGGAATGGAAGAAATTGACTGGATTTCCTCGCTGCAAAGGCAAGATTCATCGATCAGAGAAATACTGGATGTACTTCAACTAGCAGAAACATCGAACAAGAAGCGAAAGGAATACGAACAGAATTACATAATCAAAGATAACCGGTTGTACAAGAAAACAGACGATGGCGAGATGTTTGTGGTGCCAAGAGGGGTAAGATGGCGAATCATAAAGTCAGCACACGACGATATAGGACATTGTGGCGTAGAAAGAACACTTACTCGATTGAGACGCATGTACTGGTTTCCGAAAATGAGAAGAATCGTCACAAAATATGTTGACAGCTGTATCTCGTGTTTGTATAACAAGAGAGGAAAAGATGAAAGTAGATTTCATTTGCATCCAATTGACAAATGTGCCATTCCATTCCACACAGTACACATTGATCATGTGGGTCCATTTCCAAAAAGCAAAAATGGAAATGAATATATATTCGGAGTAATCGATGCATTCACAACATTTTTAATACTCAAACCAGTAAAAAATACAACCACTAGATTCGTTATAAACACTCTTTTGGAAGTCGCGAGCTTTGTTGGAATACCCAATCAAATAATTAGTGACCGCGGTACCGCGTTTACATCAAAAATGTTTGAAGGTTTCTGCAAGGAAAATTGCATTAAACACATATTAACAGCAGTGCGAACACCTCGTGCTAACGGGCAAATTGAACGATACTTCCGCACGGTGAATACAGCACTCAACACAATGTCAGATGACATCGACAATCGTGATTGGGACCAACACGTCAGCGCTATACAGTGGGGCATTAACAGCATTGAAGACACTGTCACTGGCCAAACACCGCAGAAGCTCTTTTTTACGTTTACCCCCAAAAATTTTTTGGGCAACAGTTTAAGTATCGCATTAGACCAAGAAATTGAAGACGAAGAGGAGAACATTCCTTTATCTACCACCCGGGACCGTGTGAAGAGGTGTTTAGACGAAACAGGCCAGAAGGCAGCAACCCAGTTCAACAATAATCATTGTGGGCCGATGAAGTATCTGGAGGACGATATGGTGCTGGTTAAAGCAGAACACCCTACAACCGGACATTCCAAAAAATTATTGGCTAAGTATAAGGGTCCTTATGTAGTCAAGAAGGTGCTTGGGAATGATAGATATGTTATAAGCGATACAAGTACGACTCAGGTTTCACAGCGGCCTTTTGAATCGGTGCAGGCAGCTGACAAGTTAAAACCTTGGGCCTCTCTTACCGACTTTTCCTTAGTTCACGAGGAGGAGGATTTGTTATCGTCAGACGACGAAAATTAATGTTTTAGTGTTTAATTTCTAGTTTTACTTTGTTTTTATTCTAGATTTTATAGATTTCTCGCAACTTCACCAGATATGTTGAACTATCAGACTAACTAATTAACAATACTACCGTACTACCGCAATGATCGTAAAAAAAAAAAAAAAAAAAAAAATTACTTAACCGTATGTTCCAATAGTTACATGACTCAATTTCATTCATTTATGTTTACTCAATTTTGGATATTTTCACTTTCTTACATATATGTGTTCCTGAATTAGAACTTATTCGAACTAATAATTAATAAATCTGTAAGAAAGGTCCTGATATTATTTGTATTTATTGTTGGTTGCTGTGTGATCTTCCAACGAGAGACAAGTTGTTGGTTGCTGTGTGATCTTCCAATGAGAGACAAGTTGTTGGTTGCTGTGTGATCTTCCAACGAGAAACAGAGTTGTTGGTTGCTGTGTGATCTTCCAACGAGAACAAAAAAAAGTTGTTGGTTGCTGTGTGATCTTCCAACGAGAAACAGAGTTGTTGGTTGCTGTGTGATCTTCCAACGAGAGACAAGTTGTTGGTTGCTGTGTGATCTTCCAACGAGAAACAGGGTTGTTGGTTGCTGTGTGATCTTCCAACGAGAGACAAGGTTGTTGGTTGCTGTGTGATCTTCCAACAAAAGACAAGTTGTTGGTTGCTGTGTGGTCTTCCAACAAGAGACAAATTGTTGGTTGCTGTGTGGTCTTCCAACAAGAGACAAATTGTTGGTTACTTGTTGGTTGGCAACACTAACAACCTGTAGTTTAAGTATGGTATTGAATCACTGGGACAGTGATTGTGTAGGATGGCCGAGTTGTTAAAGGAAAAGATACTGTAGCATATAAACTTGTCAAATTATATTCGTGAGCAATCCATGAGAAAAATCCCGTCTCATGACATACCTTAAAAATAAAACACTTGTTCACCTACATTCGTAGCACACCGGCACGGTAGTCGTCATAGAGTTTAGGGTTTCGAGTGATAGACTTCTGAACGGGCGTACCGGTGTGTTTTCGGAAAACAGAAAATTCTTACAATAGATGTGAGAGAAATCAAAGTGTATAAAACAAAATTGAATTAAAATGACATACGCTTATTTGAAGAAACGCAACTCTTGTATTCGTTTACAGGAGTTGTGATCACAAGTTGAGTTGTCGTTCACGTGATGACCCCCTCCATTACAACTCATCTATTAGCCATCTCCAACTTATGCGGTCTGGCACAGGCAGCACATGTGTTTTGTTATTTTTTTGTTTAGATTTTTCTTCATTAAAATTTTAAAAATTCCCACTTTACTTATTTATTTTGCGAAAGTTCAATTTCTTATTTTGTCAAAACCAATGAAAATGTCAAATAGACGCACCGAAAAACAACTTTACGTGAATTCATCATTGAAATTCTTGAGCATGATTCTAAAGGTAAGGTCCCACGATTGCCGCAGTAAGGTCCCTCGATTCGGTTTCGGCGCAAATGTCAAAAATATTCGATCTGCCTACTGTTGCGCCGAACGAAATCGGTACAGTAGCGTCAATCGTGTGAACAGTTGAAACCAGACAAAAAATTAAAAATTGAGCCGAATTTTGTCGGCAACTCGAGCAGCAACCATAGGGCCGACATTTTTGTCCGTACTTTGAAATTTTTTGAGATTTTATTTAATTTTTTTTTATTCGGGCAATCGTGTAACGTGTGACCTACCTATGAAATCGTTCAAGATTAAATACCCACAATCGTAGGAGACGGACGCTTTTTCCTTCTGGTGGTAAAAAATAAAAAAATCTTGAGCGCAGGAGGATCAAGGAATAACACATTGTACTACTGGTGTGACAGAATTTGCAGGAGTTTAAGCAGAAACACAAGTAATTTCGATACCAGGTGAAGGCAATTGAGGAGAAGGTAAGCGGATAAAAGGCAGTTGGGATGGCGGGCGCTTCGGCGTCTGGTACCGCAGCTGGGACTGGGGACGTTTTTAGAGACAGTGATGACGACCTGGAGGGAATTCCAGATTTTACAACTGGACATTCAACAATGGAAAGGTAAAAAAGGCCAATAACCTCTGCAGAAGGCACGTGCTCAAAAGAAATTTCGTGCGGGGTTTTGTCTGATCTGATGAAACGTGATAATGAAATAAAATCTTCAGACAGCAAGACTAAACAAAGAAAGAAGAGCAAATCAGGAAAAACGATAACGGAACCAAGTGGAATTCCGTTACAGGTCAAATAATCATAAAGGAGATTTCGCAGTTCTTCTAGACACATCCACCTCACCTCTTCTTCTAGACACATCCGCCTAACCTCTTCTTCTAGACACATCCACCTCAACTCTTGACAACAGTTTAACAAAAAATGGCCTGTTCCTTTGGAGTAAGATAAGGAACATGGAAATTAACGGAAATTAAACAGAAACATTTAAACATTTGCCCTTGGCAAATCCTTGTATAAAATATATTTTAATTCAGCACTTGCGGCAAATCAGTGCGTTGAAAACCACAAGCTTTTTGATGCTAAAATTAGATCCTTCATACCGAGAAGTATGGTGGAAACATATGAAGTGATCAATAACATTCCTTATGATTTCACAGATGAGGAAATCTTCAAAAATATAGAATCTGACATTAAGATAGTCTCGGCTAGGAGAATTATGAGAAAGATAGGGTGGAGAAAGACAAGTTCCTTCTTACAGAAACGATAAACTCGCTTTTGAGGGCTGCGAACTCCCGGAGAGAGTCACAATTTATTTAACGAATTTCAAAGTCTTACACTACTTTCCACCAACTAGACAATGTTTTAACTGTGGTAGACTAGGCCACACAAAAATGGGATGCAAATTACAAAAAACGTTGCATTTTATGTGGCAAGGAAGGGGGTGTGAAGAAGAATGCAAAAAAAAAAAGTTGCATTATTTGTGGCAACGTAAATCATAATGCCTTTAACAGGGACGTCTGCCCTAAATGAGGGAAAGAAAATAAACTTATTGAGATAATGAAGATACAAAAAATAAGCAAAAAAGAGGCATTTGAAACATATGGTCACATCAACACTGAAAACAGGTTCGCGATATTAAATGACTATGAATTAAACAGACGGCTCACGACCAGAAGCTACAGCAGGGAGGTATCCAATCGCGTTGTTGCGGCCTCTGGTGATAAACAGCCCCCTTCTAAAATAACGAAAGCAAATAACATCACACCGTGCTTCGAGCATCCAAATTGGTCCAATGTATCAGATCTTGATAGGGTGTTACACCTCCTATGTCCTATGTTCCTAGGAGCATAGGACATATGCTCCTTTGGAAGGAGCAGTTCACCAAGCTGCTAGCAGGTGACGAATAGAACAATACCACCAGTAGTGAAGTTATGCAGACGGTCGAGTCGCTATGCAGCGACTCAAGAACAATATAGATGCGGGGACGGACGTGCTACCAGCAGAATTGTTCAAGCCCGGCTGCGGTGACTTGATTGCGTGCATGCATCAGCTCATCTGCAAAATATGGCTGGAGGAACGTATGCCCAGGCTTCAGACAGGGCGATCCTTTGTCATGCGACCGCTTCAACTTCATCATGGAGAGTGTTCTGCGCAAGGCCGGTGTACATCGCAATGGCACAATCTTCAACAAGAGTATCCAGCTCTTTTCTTATGCAGATGACATTGACGTCGTCGGACGGAACAAGCGAGATGTCACCGCTCCCTTTGCGGCAATCGAAAGAGAATCTGCGAAAATGGATCAGGTGGTAAATGAGGGCAAGACGAAGTGTGTGCTGTCTTCACGCAGGGACCCGCAGCGGCTAGGGTCTCACGTCGAGGCCGACAGGTATACTTTTGGAGTTGTCAAGGAGTTCGTCTACCTTGGCACCGCCATAAACAGCAACAATATATCAGCCTGGAGATAAAGCGAAGGATTAATCTTGCTAATAGGTGCTACTACGGCCCCGGTGGGCAATTGATTAGCAGAGACCTCTCGCGACCGACAAAACTTGCACTCTAAATATAGGACGCTCACTCTGCCCGTGCTCCTTTATGGCGCAGGAGCCTGGACATTGACACGAAACGATATAGCGGCTCTTGGGGTGTTCGAGAGGAAGGTTCTTCGCAAAATCTTCGGCCCTGTTCGTATTGGCGACGACTATCGCATGCGAACCAACAACGAGCTGTATGAGCATTTTAAAGCCATTGACGTAGCACAGCGAATTAACATCCAGCGGCTACGCTGGCTTGGCCATGTCTGCCGTATGGACGATGAAGCTCCGTTGGAAAGGTATTCGATGCGGTAGTTAGAGGTCGACGGCAAAGAGGGAGGCCATGTCTCCGGCGGAAGGATCAAGTTGAGGACTCCCTATCATCTCTTGGTGTGACGAACTGGAGAAGGCGCGCGTAAAGCAGAGGCGCCTGGAGACAGCTTTTGCGACAGGACGTAACCCGGTAACGTGTTGTTCTGGCCAGTTATCCCATTGCTGCCTAATGGGTAAAATTTTACCGATGAAAACTGACTGTTTAAACAAAAAAGTTCGTGGCAGAGATATCTCAAAATCATTGATAGGGATGTTTGGGCTAAAGATGGAACTACCTTAGTCTAGTGGAGGTAACCCTAAAATTCCGCCATCTAGCGAGAGTTACCAGACTCCAAAAATGGTGAATTTTCTGGAGGTGGAAAATGTGGCGAAACGTAGTGGACCTAGAACCTCACAAAAATCTGCCTCCTAACTCACCTGTAACCAATACATCTTTTGTTAACGTGTTTAGCTGATCACTTTAAAAAGTATGGAAAAAAGCTACCATTGCTGCCTAATGGGTAAAAAATACCCAATGAATATCTCAGCAACGTGCAGAGATAGAAAGCTGAAATTTTGTTTCTGATCATTTTGGGCCAATTCCAGGTCGTGCATGAAACTTTATCAAAATCGTATAGGCGGAACTGGTACCCGGCTTTAATGAGTTAAGTAAGTAAATATTGGGGGGTCGGGCTACGCCCCTGATGACAAATATTAGTTTCAATTTTTAATACACTTTCGGAAAAATTAGAAACCTATGCGTATTTGTTCCATATTCATTTTTTTGTTGACCAGTGCTGACTAATAAAGTATTAAAAAATAATAAATTATTATATTCCTTGAAATGTTAAAAATGTTCATAAACTTTATTAACACCAACAAATGCATATTTTGTGTACTTGTTTTATTGCGGGTTTGCGAAAAAAGTTTTGAAGTAATCTAATATGAACCTCTATCAATATTGTTTGCGTAATTATTAGGTGTAACCGCAGTAAGATAAAACTTGTTTTCGAACTGTGTCGAATTTCATGTCCATCCATTGGTATATATATGTATATGTCTGCAAAAAAATGAGTATGTTGTTATTGAGAGCAATATTATATATTATAATATCTAAATGCGTGGACTGCGCGTGAACAGCGGGTAGTTTCGTGGCAAATTCATTGCAAAAACATAACCGTGAATGATAATTTATACTTGTAGACAAATGCATGACACTGAAGTTGTTCTGAACTTATGGCAATGAAATGTAATGCCTACCTATCAGTAATCGCCCCTAACTTGCACTGAAAGCAAGTGAGTTACAAGAGCAACGAAACCGCATACATACTATACGAGTGTATTGAGCCTGAATGTCGCATACCCTATAAAAGACCTCTTAACGAGCGAGGCAGTTTAAAACTGTCCACCATTTAAGTACAAGCAGTGCATTTTTAAAAACTCGTATATGACATATACTATATATGGAGTGTACGTATGTATATGCATATGTACGATCATTTTTTGGAAATATTTCGTATCGTTATTATCAAAGCAAAAAAATGTGGACGGAGCATTGCACTGTGTAGGGTGCTCAAATCACAAGCAAAATGAGTTGAAACCAAGAACCTTGGCTCTAGCTGCAGCCGTGCATGCATAGACACTGTACAGCGCTATAAAATATCTATATAGTGTACAAGTTATAGTGTACTAAGTAAGCCGCATAAGGTGATGTGATCGCTACACCCAGCCCGATTTAACTTCTTGGTAGTTAACATACTTACAAGTGTTCTTTGGGGTTAAGTTCGTTGCAGATTAGATTCGGATATCACAATTTTCCTACATAGTTTTATTTCTGTTAAAAAGTTTTCTAAACATTCGATTTTTAAAATATCAAAGTCTAGAAGATAGTTTCGCAGTTGAGATGCTAGAGAAATGAGAAATTTTAAAATAGAAATACAACTTTCCGAAAATATATGCCTACACATCTATCAGTTATTGGGTTGTTGTTAATTACATATTATGGATTATTATTGGGTAAAGGCCCGTTGAGCAAATCGCTGCATACGGCTCCGCAATGGCGACTCCGGCGTACGAGTCATTTACGTGTTAATATTTAAATTTGCACTCATGTGTGGGTAAGGTAGACGGACGAGTGTACGGTAGCATGGCGCACATGTTTTTGTAAATGTACTATACCGTTTTTTGCATTTTCTAATTTTCAGTACGTTCTAAGGCAAAATGGCTGCATGCAATTTGGAAGTTTTACACAGCAGTTGTGGTTGTTTGCAGTGATCTCGCCTGCCAGCTGCTTGATGGAAATGTGTATGAGCACATCGTTGTCCGAGAGATTTTTCTTTTCCCCCCTGTTGTTTCCCCCTGATTTGTTCACTAAATTTTTGACAGTTGCATGTGACAAGCCTCATCGTGTGAAAGCATTTTATGTTTTCCACTATTAAGGACGTTCAATGTTTGCTTTGGCTTCGAATATCTTACGAAATTTTTACAAGGGAATTTACTTTATAGAGGTTGTATCCATAATTGGGTTACATTTAGCGATACTTACTAAAGCCCGGCTGACATTGTCTTCAGAAAGCCATGGTTAGCTTTATTATAGACAACTACATATATTTTCTTATCGTTGTAAAACTTTTAAAAATAAATAATGGTTTAGTTATTTGATGGTATGCATTATTTATCGGTATAAAATTAATGCGGTCAAATATCGTCGTCATTATTAATACCATAAAACTCTGTTGCGGAAGCAAAAGACAAATTACTCTCATCACTTTGACTTCTAAGTAAATAGACACGGATATTTGCTACATACCTATAGTATAAGCGTACACTAAATTCGATCGAAATGAAATCACGAAAAGCGAAACGGAGTTCCATATTTCAAGGGACCTACGTATGCACACTGGCACGCGAATTAAATAGCAATAATAATAACAACAGCGCTACAGCAACAGCAAGAAGAAAGGGCAACTGAACCGCTCGCCCTAAACCTCCTGAATCTGCGATGGCTCGCGAGCACACCGAGTTACCCCAACTGGCGAACAAGGTTGGGTAGGCGGCACACGCGGCTGCCACATCAGTGGCGAATAACTCAACGCGAAATCAGAGTGGAGCGAAACGACACATGACTCTTGATATTTTTCCACTTTCGATTGTTGATTTCGTCAGATGTGAAAAGCGTTTACTCAGTTCTTCGGTGGCGACGAAAGAACTTTGACGCACACATAGCCTTTTTATACGAAACTGTATTTTTCGCCTCGGCGTATTGATTCAAACATCCGCAACCGTTGTGCCGTGTCGATTTTGTTCAATTTGCTGCACTTGCGTTGAGTGTGCAAGAAGTGGATCGAATGTACTCAATGGCGAAATATAAATTACGTCAGCAAGAAATGTTTTATCGGTCGTCGTAAACTCAGGAATCGATAGTAGCCGTTACTTTTCGAAAAACGCACTCAGGTAATTTAGCATGCATGCCAAATTTACATCAGTGCTTCCCATTTATATGGCAAACTGAATACAATATAGTGTATCGGACATATGTGTGTTGTTACAGTTATTGTAAACATTGAAAGAAGTGCAATAGCACATTTGTGTAAATAAAAGTGGCAGTTACGAAACATATGCTCAAAAACTTGCTTGGGTACTGCATCAACACCACGCAACTCAATATCTGCGTTTGCGCACAAATGTCCGCTTTTCGAAACCTGCATTATTCCTTATTTACCAGCGCTTGTATTCGCTCCAGTGGCGAACACATTGAGGCGCGCTGTAGCGAGGAACGACGAAAGCGATTCACTACTATAAATGAGGCAATTATTTTCATTGCGGTTGTCGGAACGCAAGTGAGTCGCGTGTCATATTGCTAAGTGTATTAACTAACGATGCTGCGGGCAAGTGAACGAAAAACGTAAACGGGCAAAATTGATTATCGAGTGAATAGCCTGCCACAAACTCACCGAAATGGTATGTTTTTTTAGATTCGTCGGTATTGTTAAAGCTTCTTGTGCTTTTGCGTTACTATAGACTGCACAACGGTAAATATTAGCATTACACGATCGCCGTACGATTCACTTAAACACATGGCACAAGTGATTATTTCATACTATACGACAGATCAAATTGGAGACTAAAATAATCGCAAAGGAAAAGTTAAAGTTTATGCTGTAAATTGTATTGGTGATGTTTACGTTTTTCTAACGAATGGGTTCAACCAACCATAATATCTTCCGATCGGATTGAAAATAACCCACCTACTTTGCTACATCTTACAAGTTTGATCATTAACGTTTGCTCTCAAGTGTATGTGGGTGTTCAATTTCTAGTAGATGATTCTACTACGTTGAAAATTTTCAACGATAATTTCATTTTCACCCACTTGCGTTTTCACCCATTTATCACAACTAAGCGTTCTATAGGTCCACATTACAAGCTATGCTAATGAGTTGGCTGTGAATGGTGCAATTTGAGTCAGAGTGTATAAATGGTGATTTGTTAAGCATTTGGTTTTAATTAAAAACAAACAAATTGAATGTACAAGTTCTATTTGAGCCGTATAAATCAATGCTTGTCATTTACTTAAGCAAGATTGTTTTATGTGAATTTTTACGGTTTAAAGACTGCAATTGGAAAAATAAAAACTGTGTAATATTTAAAACTTACTTTACACTCAGCTTTTACTTCAATTCATGCATATATGGATTACTAATGCCACAGTATTGCTGAAAAATTGGTTTAGGACAATTCAAAACTTCTTTCTGAACAATTTAATTTTTGTAAAGCTAGAACTTAATATTTCGTTTTTAACAATACAACAGCACTAGCAAAACATAAAAGCTATTCCTAATTATTTATAAATAAACGATCAAGGCATAAATCGTGTACATATAATTGATTGACTGATTCATTATCGTCCAGCCCAAACCGCTTAAGAGGGTAGTCAGATAGAATCGAACATGTTTTTAAGTAATTTTTTTTTCATACAAATTTTTATTCCACATAAAAAATTTGTGTATATGTTATTGTACATAGTTTTGAGTACTGAACAAAATTTTTTATAAATTTTCGTTTATATCCGGGGGAGATATGGGCGACCGGAAGACGCCATTTTGAAATCTGGCTGACACGATTTCTCCATTTTGGATGATCTGAAACATACCAAACAAATTTCATTTTGAAGTACAAATGAATGGCTCTCGTTTGACCTATAACTGTAAAAAAATATTAATAAACATTTAGTGCAATTGTAAAGTTTTTTCCTCTTTTTTTGCTTGTTTTTTGTTAACCCTCAATCGCCCACCCTGAGTCCAGGGGACTCACTACGAACTTTAATAAGTTGGTACACGTTGTGTTTTTATGTTTCAGCGCTAAGCTTTCGTATACCTTCCAACAGGGTCGCACTGAAAGCGAAGACGATCGGAAGTTAACGCACTACAATTACAAGGCTGAGTTTTGGCACAGAGTGAGTCCCAGGGACTCAGGGTGGTGTTTTGTGTTACAAAAATTGTACTTGTAAGTTTTTTAAAATCAAGTTAATTTAAATTTAGGATGCCAAAATGGCCGCGAAAAGTTTAATAATTGAGAGTGTTAACCCTTTGAGAAGTTTTGCTACTAACAATTTGCCTTAGTTGTGCTGAAAAAGTATGTAAGGGATGTGCACAACATACAAGGTGCGTCCCAAAGTAAACAGGACTTTTGCAATAGGGACGTTTCTGGTGGCGCCATCTATGTGTGAGGACATGCGTTGGAAAGGTACATCTTTCATTCACATACTGTCTAAATTTCATGACATTTGGTCTAGTAGACGCCGAAATATCCCGCTCAATGTGACAGTATGTTTTTAACTTTGGTACGAGAATGTCGATCGAACAAAGAGCTAATATTAAGTTCTGTTTTAAACTTGGTAAAACTTTTACCGAAACGTTTAAATTGTTAAAGCAAGTTTATTGTGATGATTGTTTATCCCGTGGCCGTGTTAATGAGTGGTTGAATCGATTCAAGAATGGTCGTGAAGACTTGAATGACGACGAACACGTCGGCCAGTCGAAATTTGTGATTACTGACGATACCATCAAAACTGTGCGTGATTTTATCAAAATGCAGCCAAAATCATCATTGGAATTGATGGAAATGGAATTGAACATCTCCAAAACATCAATTGATCGCATTTTAACCGAACATTTGGGTCTCCGTAAAGTGTGTTCTCGCTTCATTCCGCACACTTTAACCGACGACCAAAAAGCGCAGAGAATTGAGCACGCAAAAGACATCGTTCGGGAAGCCAGACGTGATCCAAATTTCTTGTTCAACATCGTAACCGGTGACGAAACGTGGTGCTTTCAATATGATCCCGAAACAAAGCGTCAAAGTGCCGAATGGAAGCACCCAGATGAGCCAAATCCGAAAAAAACCCGCCGTGAGAAGTCAAAAATCAAAACTCATCTCATTTGTTTCTACGATTCAAAGGGAATAATTCATCGAGAGTTTGTTCCACCGGGAAAAACAATTAACGCTTTGTTTTATGTTGAAGTTTTGAAGCGTTTGGTGCATCGCATTCGTCGTATTCGGCCAGAATATCGCGAGGAAGGAAGTTGGCGTTTATTGCATGATAATGCACCGGCTCACAGAGCCCTAGTTACGACCGATTATTTGACCAAAAATCGCATTTTTACCATCAATCATTCACCGTATTCGCCTGATATGGCTCCCTGTGACTTCTACTTATTCGGTCAGTTGCATTTGCCGATGAAAGGAAACCGTTATAAGGACGTTGAGGACATCCAAAAGGCTTGTACCAACATTCTGAAGGCGATGCCGGCCGATGACCTAAAACACTCATTCCAAATGCTTTTGGACCGTGCAAAACGTTGTATCGAAGCAGAAGGAGAGTATTTTGAATAAATAAAAAGAATTATACAAAAATAATCATCCGTTTTCTTTATTTTATAAAAGTCCTGTTTACTTTGGGTTGCACCTTGTATGAAATTCAACCTACTGCACGTTTTCTTATTTTATATAATAAAGTATAAGTTTAAGTTTTTTTTCTAAACAGTTATTTTATTTTTAGGTTATTTATATAAAAAGAATTGTTTTTGTTAATTTATTTATATCTTTTATTTTTATAAAATGTTTAGTGTATGTTTTTTAGAGTATGTTTTTTTCTGTCAATTAAAAGGTGAATTTTTATTTGAGTTATGCAAAAAAATGGAATGACATCTGTAACAAGAGGTCTTAATGTGGCCTACACAAATATAAAAAACCATAAAAATTTAATAGGTGTTGCGTTATTTCGTAAACAAAAATTGTGAGTCCCGGGGACTCAGGGTGGGTAGATATGTGATTTTAATAGGGGTGGGTGATTGAGGGTTAATAATTGTGTCATACCGTTGTTACATAGAAATGGACAATAATGATCGTAGTTCACGCGATAGCCAAACCTTTTCTGAAAATATAAAAAAAGGTTAAGCAAATCGGTGCAGTAGATCGGCCGTAATCGTGTCAGCCAGCTCAAAACAACAGCATCTACTTCACGCACCAGGTGTACGATTCCAGCACGCGAGCCCTTACAGCTAATCTCATTTTCAATCGCTTTCGGATACTATCCGAGGTAAAGGAAGGTTTCTACATGATTCCTAAGGGTTTAAATAAACCAAAACTGCAAAGAAAAAATTTTAGATTTTTTGAAAAAAATCTACCTGACCACCCCCTTAAGCTACGTATATGAAATTTGAACTATAGGTACATCTTGAAAAATGAACCTCCGCTAAGACGATTTTTTTTTTCAAATCGAATGTATGAAAAAATGTGATTTAATAGGTCTATTATGTATATAATATATTATATAATTAGACACGTATTTTCCAATTTTTCAAAAATTAAAGTTTAACGCGGTCAATAATGGGTTAATTTTTGTATACGGAAGACTACGAAAAAACATGAACCGATGGGCTTATTGACGTCCAAATTTGTGAAAACACTTGAAATAAAAAAGAATTACACACGTGTTTTTAATTTTTGTTAAAAATAAAAACTCAAAGGGGTAAACAAAGGGTTAAAAGTTTGTATGGAAAAACACGATTTTTGGACTTTCGACTTTAAACTTGGTAAAAGCATAACAAATGAAAATTCGATACGTGTTTTTCATTTTTTATTAAATCGAAATTTGACGGGTCAACAACGGGTTGAGGGTTTGTTTAGAGTAACTGTAAAACCCATAAATTAATTGGTCTATTGACATCAAACTTGGTGAAAACATGTGAAATTGAAAATAAGTAGGCATTCAATTCTCATTTTTTTTAAATAAAATCTGGCGGGTCAACAATGAGTTAAGAGTTTACATTGGGAAACATAATTTAATAGGTCTAATGATTTCAAATATGGTGAAAGCAGAAACAAGCATTATTTCATAAAAATCTATCGGGGTCAACGAAGAGTTAAGAGAAACTTGATTTATTGGTCCCATTGACTTCGAACTTGCATGCACAGCCGCGGAGTCCTACTAGTATGTTTTAAATAAATCGTTAATAATTGGTCCTGTCCTTCTTAAAAATTGTGTGGACAAAGGAATCTCTCATCACTAAAAGAACTTTAAATCTAAACCTATTATTTACAATTTACTTTCGAATGCATTCTTTCTTGCAAAACCCATTAACATGTGTATTGCTGGATTTCGAGAAGTGTGTATCATACTTGTGAACTCACTGAAATAAAAAACTGAAATCGCGGTATGATTATAATTAATACACACTTTCGTATAAAATAAAGATTAATGACTTTATTCGAGTATGGCAATTGACTTGAAATTATTACGCAAGCGACACCTTTGACCTTCGAGAACATTACGCACATACTGCACATACATATGTACATATATATGTACATCCCTGCAAACATACGTACACGAATGTATATACCATATTTATATGTACAACCATTCACTTATGTATGTGCATGTGTAGACCGTTGATGATGATACACTGGGGAAGTGCCTTGGAGATTCTGGACTTATAATAAAAATCAACCGGTCAAATCTTCCATAAACTGTACGAATTTTTATATAATTCCGATTTAATGAATTCGTTTTGGATTTCCTTTTGTTCAGCTGCTCTATTCTATTTACTATAATGCTTTTACAATTTGAGAAAATGCATCTTAAATTGGAAAAATATGCTAACAAAAAAATGTTATTAATTTATTGTAAACACAAAAAATACAATACTAACAATCCAAAACCATTGAACAAACATTTAAATTAAAATTCACATTCGAATTACTGCGTTTACAATGTAAAGAAGAATATATTTCTTTAGAAAATATATATATCTAAAATCAGAGTGACTCACAAAATTTGCAATCAATAAATTTCTTGATTCTTAGTAACTACTTAAATATATAAGACATTTTATGTATATTATGTTTATAAAAATTGAAAATTATGTTTAGATATGCATTTTATTGTAAATATGCAAAAATATGCTTATATTTTATATGCTTGTATATAAATAAATAAATATGCTTGTATTTTATTGCAAATATTCCAAAACATGCATTTAAAGCGAAAAATGCAAAAATATGCACTAAGAATTGAAAGCCATTTTAAAAGAAATTTCCTGATTCGGAAAAATATTTCATCCATTTTGTTGATATTAATTAAAAAAAACATGTATTTGCATGGAAATCCGCTCCTTAGTCAAAATATAATAGTGGAGTTCACTCTTCATAGCATTTTAGGTGTAAAATTGCTATCGTAGCAATCTGTCGCTACAACTGATTTCGAAAACATTGCGAAAATTCAAAAATTGTTACGAAAGAAAATTTACACCTAAAATGCTATGAAGAGTGAATTCCACTAATATATTTTTGTAATGAATTATAAAGAGCATCGAGCCGAATTTTTGCTAAATATTTTGGGTCTATCACTCCCAGATAAATAGACCTTGTTTATGAGTCTATATGGTTTTCATTTGTTATCATATTTTTAACCTGCTATTAAGAATTAATTCTTAATAATAATAAAAATTAAAAGTATTTCGGCAAAATAAAATGTTTAAAATTCGAAAATTCTCTTTATGATTGACTAAAGAAAAAATTAAATGTACTCCCCAAGAAAGACTTCAGTTAAGCAATTGAGTGCAGTTCAAATATACGTACTGAGTGTTGCTGCTGATGAATGATGTGACTTATTACACAAGTATGATACATATTTTTTTTACTATACAAGAAAGTAACTATTAATTAACTCATTATAATAATTTTCCCATCATGACTAGGAAAATAATTTAAATTTTTCCTACTGGGCTTCGTCCCTCAAATTCGATCTTTTGTGCGAGCAAGCGAGGTTTGTGCTTAAAATTTGGTTTGGTAATTAAAACGGCTGTTTGCATATATTTCCCAGCATGAATAACATTAGGCGTGCGATTTACATAGTGTCAGTAGCACACTTCATATCTGTGGCGGTTCGTCTTTTGTTAATTAGTTGAACATTGTCATATCGGAACACAACGAGTATAGCCACTATGCGCCGGATGTAGTTATTCTTGAGGTTCGTTTGTGTTTCATGTAAATTGGAATTGAAATGCTTGCGTTTTGATACGAGCGTGCGATATCCAAGTGTCACTGCCAGTGCCGGTCGTCAGCTGGCAATTGCCGCTACACGTTATATGTATCAAATAGTCAGTTACAAAGGCCGCTGCGGACGCGGGAATAATCTGCGGTCGTATAATTACCCAGTTTCGCTTTCCCCCTTTAATTCCGCACAATAATTTCTAGCATACGCGCACACGTAGGTTCACGTTTTTATTTGCACACATACGAATGCGTGTGATCTCCATTTCGTCCCAGAGAGATGAAATCCTAAATTATGTATTTTCAATATAATACGTACGAAAGCGAATTTGGCACTGTGGATAGCCAGCTGAAGCCAATTAGATTTGGGAATAAACCTAAACAAGTTCCTAATATTAACTTTGTTTTAAGGCATCAAAATCATTAAAAAAGGGTCACCTGTATCTAGACTCTAAAGAGAGCCGGCCATTGATAGAGTAGCCAGTTGCAGTACCTTCTTTCTTTTCACTCGGATAAGCGTTTCAGTAGCTTAAGACCAAGCCAAGACTTGCCTTTTTGGCATGCGTCGGAAGCGGTCTTACTAGCTGCACAGTCTTTAATGTTTGATGCGGGCAATGTTATAAAGATGTCCTAAGCTGTTAAGCGTGGAATGACAGAGAAAGACGACTTTTAATGCGTTAAAGGTTTCTTGGGAGCTTTGGTTGCAGCGTACCAACCCTATCCTTTCATCTAGTTTGTCTGTTTGTCTAGTTTGTCTGCGAGCGCCTTGTCCCACTCATATTTCGGCCTGAGAGCTGGGTCAAAACTTTCACACAGATGAGGTGGTTAAATGTACAGTTGATATCTATTATGCCGAATAGTTTACCTACTATTCGGCCGGTCTCGATAGTCCAGCGGGTAGCGCGCTGGCTTCTCATACCGAGGCCCTAGGTTCGATTCCTAGCTCGGGCTGGTAAAACGCTCATCTACTTCTATCGCTATCCACATAAAGCAGATGAGAATTACAAGAATCGCACAAGTGCGCTTTGGCAGGCAATGGTAAAACCTCCAAGTGTGAAAGAAAAAAAAAACTGCCAATCGCCGTTCGGATTCGGCGTTAAACTGTAGGTCACCCCCCTTTCCCAATCCGCTTGAAATGTGTGCTGTAACATACTTATGTTGGAAAGACAGTGTTGCATACACATTTCAAAAACGGGTGAAATATGTGGTATAAGAATGGGCCTCACAATAGGCCTCCGAGTGTGTCTCTTATAGAGGCAGCCACCATAACCTAACCTAACCTAACCTTACCTACTATTCCACAGTGGCGATATGAAATTGATTTACTGATGGTCGTTACATTGCTGAGAGAGCTGCTGTTTTTCCCCCAAAAAGAAGTCCTTTGGGTGGTGGAAGTGATGCGAAACGGCGTCCAAAACAAATTGGCGCGTTATTCTTCGCTTCACATCCCAACTTCTGCCAGCTGCCGTTCTGCAAGCATGTATCGTAAGTCCTTATGTCTGGGTACAAATTTCGACACACGGGGGGAAACCACAATTTTTGTAAAATACGGATATTTCGGGGGTTTGGACCCCCAAACCCCCTTGCGTGCAATAGTGATGCCTATGCACATAGATATGTACAGTAGTTCTTAAACATCGTTTATATATTAAAATATAGCACATATGTACTTTCAGTTGCATGTCACAATTCC
This sequence comes from Melieria crassipennis, assembly GCA_963668005.1. Classification (NCBI taxonomy): domain Eukaryota; kingdom Metazoa; phylum Arthropoda; class Insecta; order Diptera; family Ulidiidae; genus Melieria; species Melieria crassipennis. Next base: position 27,842,230 of record OY764963.1, on the reverse strand, counting down.
TTCGTTTTCAATGACATTCGATACTTGTTCCAGCTGCTTGTATTAGTAAAGGGAATCCGCAGTGATCAACTTGGAGAAGATCGATATTGACTGCAATTGCATACGTTTTAAATCAATTGAAACTGCAACGATACAGTACGTAAGACATAGGCAGGTATATATGAAATCAATAAATGCCGTGGAAATACGAAAAAGAATTTACAATTAGGCGTTGGAAGTATTTGCGTAATATTGGTGTTATTTGCAAATGATTACGAGTGCATACGTGCAAGTGCCTTCATACTATTTTACGTATGCACATATATGTTTAATTGTAAAAGAAACACCAGTATCTAAAAACTATATAATATGTATGTGAAGAATTCTTCTTAAATGGATATGGCACGCTATACACATCGTTATTCCCCTCACACTGACTAAAGTATATCGAGCAAGTGTGCTTACAATGCACTCGTGTTAACCGCTGCTCGACTGCTCTGTCCGGAAGATACCAAACTTAAACGTCTACAACAACACATAAATTGTAATCTTAAGTAAGGCAGACGCTCTACGTCTTCATAGATACGAGTTCATTCCGTAAGCGATCGTTAGCCCAACCAGATCATTCGTGTCCGAAATAAATAACTCTGATCTCGCAATTACAAACGATGATTGTAACTGAATTGTCCTAGTAAAATCGATAAGTACCGCGTAGCAAAGACCGTTTTACGTGTATGAATGTGTAGAAATTTGCACGGAATTTAAAGCAATCAAGTAACGTTCTAAATCAGGGCATTTGTGCCATACACTAAGCTACGAATTGGTGCAGTGGAAATGTGCACAGTCGAGTCCGAAATCATTTCCTAATTGAATGTTTCTATATTACAGTACAGAATAACTGAAGCTATGAAACTCCATAATCGATACGAAGTGAGATGAGTTGAAGTTCTTCCATTATCTCCTGCTTTCAACATAATGCTGGATAAATACACAAATATATTTTTGTCATGCAGCTTGGGATTGATTTGGATATGGTAAGTTTACATCCGATTTTCATTGTGTTACGCACACACATGTGGACACTAGTATACATGGACCAAAAATTAAAGTTATTTAGTTGTTTTTAAATAAAACAAAAGCACATATACATATGGTTTGGCATCCTGATTTAAGAACCGCCGTAATCCTGGCGACATAAGCTTCGAAAGTATTTATTGCCTCTCTTTTATTTTATAATAAAAGTTTGTTTGTATTATAAAAACAGCAAAACAAAAATTAAGTTTAGTGATCTCGTTTTCAGCACACATGAGCACAAAGGGGATCGGAAAATAATTGAAAACGACAAAAAATAACTTTTATTTTTGCCGAAAAAGTTAAAATCAAAAAATTAAGTTATTAAAAATCTGAGTTTAAAACGAAACCAAGTTTCGGTGAAATCTAACCAAAATTTAATTGTATTAGTGGTTAAAAATAAGTTTGCGACTTTGTTTGTAAGAGAAGTGCTGAAAGACTTAATGCGTAAAGTTGTATTTGTTTGAGACACTTTTGATTTAAATTGGCAGTGAATTCCACGTTTTAATGGCGTCTGCCGGAATTAACAAAATTATGCACAGGTATTACGAGGTTCATGTTTCTACTTGACTTACGAACTAAAACTTTTAACATAAATACTTTGGGGTTTGTTAAAGAATTTTGGCAGTTAAGAATTTTAGTACACTGCAACCAGGCAGCTGGTGCCTAAGATGAGATACATATGTGATCATTAGGGCGACCAAAATTAAGCACAAAAAATATCGTTTTAAGTACTAAAAATAGCACGAAAAAAGCTCAAATTAAGCACGAAAAAAAATTGTTAAGCACTAAGCAAAAAGTGTACATAAACGTAAACGTTTTAGTTTTCTTTATTAAAATATAAAAGCAAATGCATGTACTATATGTATTCACAGTAAATTATTAATTCAATAAAAACAATAAAAAAAAAAAAATCATCGCAAATGGAGTTAGTCCTCTATTGTGTCTTCTGTATTGCAATGCACAATCATGTGCATCTTTAAATTTTCGAACAAAAAAGACATACAATTTTTTGTCAAAAAAGTACCATATACCGAAAATACAGTGGTGTCTGGATATAGTGAACTAATTATTGCAAGGCCTGTTCACAGTATTGAGGTTGTTCACTATATCAAGGTTAACATTTTTGTTCAAAAACTCGTTTTATTTGCTCAAAATACACTTTTTGTTTTTTGCTGGAAATTGCTTTCAAAATTTTGTTCAATATTGAGAGGCTTCATGTCAAAATTTGGGTGTTCACTATATCGAGGTGTTCACTATACCCAGACACGACTGTATGCGCTCTAAATCACACGAAGTTACCGGTATATATTTAAAAAATGTGAGTTCGATAGGAGAAAGTTTTTTAACAAAAGTACCGCCTGTGTTGAGGTTTTGATTAAGTATTTCACCGATTTCGACAATATGCGAATAGCCAGTATTTCGCTGTAATATTGACTCCATTTTTTTGAGTACTTTTGATTATCCAACTTCCTCATTGCTTCACGAATAGATTGTAGAATATTTAGGCTTTCCATTAATGTTAAGCTACGGCTCTCAAGATTTGTTATGGCAAGTCGAATGCATCGAAAGTTCGCCTTTAAGAATGCTAGATCATTCTTTAAATTTAAATTTGCAAATAACTCCTTTGACTCTTTAATTGCTTCGGAATCATCTTCGTTGAACACAGTATTGCCACATGAAAAAGGCAACTAATAAAAACTCGATATTCGAAAATATATCTGAAAATAAGTTTTTTGTACGAAAAAATTACGAAATAACATAAATAGCACCAAGATAGTATAAAATAGCGCAAACTTGTAAAATATGCAGCATTAACGAAAAAGACGAAAATATGCAGCATCAGCATTATTCAGCAAATGCTTAATGTTGGTCGCCCTAGTGATCATATACATAGAGGACTGATTTATTGAATGCGATTTGAAGCGTATGCTTGGACCCACAATCAATGTAGTACCAGTCAATGACTGGTAGTATGAGTTTAAGTACCAGTTTCCGTCTAGTTTCTATTGGCACATATGATGCAGTCCTTGTCAGATTACGTTGGACATAATAGACTTTGCTCACCACAGAATTTATATGGCCCTCACAGGAAAGAGTTGATATAAAACCCAAAATTTATTACCTTGATTACGAATTTCAAATGAACATTGCTGAGTTGAATTCAGAAAATGGGTAGGCATTTCTGGAAATTTCCATAACAAATGATTTTAATGGATTACGTCTTATCTTATTGTCCTTAGCGGATGCTGCTATTGTAATCCTACCTAGCACATAAATCATAAAATACAACTAGAGGTCATCAGCGTATGCATGCATAGTAACTTAGTACGACATTTATTGACAATATCATGAACACTGAGCCTTGTGGCACACTGCAAGTTAATAAATTGAGAATATAAATATACAGTTCAAAAAATATAAATCTGATCAAAATACGACAAGCTTTGTCAAATTGTGGCTTACTGCAAATGCCAGAAATTAAAGAACAAATTTTAAGTCTTGATCGCAAAATTAGTAAAAGACCTAAAAAACAGAAAAGAAAACTAATAAAACAATTAAAGGGTTAGAAATTTGTTTCGGATTAGTTGAAATTGAAAAATATACGGATATCGTATACAAATGATTGTTTCTTTGTTTGCACCCTGTGAAGTCCAACTTTACCGATTGAGCTGAAACTTGGACACAATGAGCGTTCACCACCTTCACCACTTTCTTCTTTCTGCCCAATTTAAATCCAGAATATATTGGTGGTACAAATAAATTTTGATGGGCAAACTAGTATTAAATCGCATCGGGACATCTTGTAACTGTATTCTTGTAATAAAGTCATCATTACCCTCTAAATATCAGTGAGTGTAATTTCGCTTAAGGCAGGTTCTCACCTTGTGGATCCGAAAAAGTGCACTTTTTTAGGAATTTTTTTTGAGAAAACGGTTAAAGATACAAAGCTTTTTTCTGGATATGAACACACATTTATTTAGAGAATAAAATTTTTCAAATTGAATGAATCAAAAAAAGGGGGCCACGGGGCGTCCATCAGTGGCGGCATGTCGGCGAGGAGGTGTCCCGCTACCGGAAGTGATTCCGTCAAAACCCGTCATCCGAAACACAAAAATCGAACACATTCTTAATGTGTACCGTATTATCTATTGAATGAACCAAGATCATGAAAAAAAATCAAAATTACAAAAGTTATGAGTTATGGGTTTATTAGAAAAAACCCTAAGGAACATTTTAAAAAAAATTTGGTGACGATTGGTTCATTCCAGCGCCTTTAATCACTTCCGTAAGGTCCGAAAATGTGGTTCTCAGAAAAACGCGTTTAAAGTTTGAAGCACGCTCGGCCGGTGCTCGACACTGCGCTATGTAACGGCCTGTAACTTTTGTAATTTTGATCTGAAATTTCTGGAGTACATTTTTGAAACATATATCTACACGATAAGGCAAAAAAAAAATCGGTTTTTTCCCCACAAGGTGAGAACCTGCCGTAAGTGCAAACAACATGCATTCATTGTGTTCTTACCATGTCAACCTTTGTGCCAACAAAACACAATTTGCGGGAAGTGTCAATTTTTCTGTACGATAACGCTCGGCCACATCTTGCAAAAGTCGGCCAGCAAACTTTGGAGCGGCTTCAATACGTACCGTATTTACAAGTTATTGCTCTTTCTGGCTCATGGCTTGGCCGAACAACATTTCACTTCTTACGAAAAAGCAAAAAATTTTGTGTTTTCTTAGATCACCCTAAAAGACAAGGAATTATACTTTGACCATAAAATACATTGTGCCAATTTCTATGAATAAAGTTTAAGAGTTATACAGCAACCTTCAAAAACTACCCAAGTAAGGATGTTATTTTGAATAAATATACTCCAGCTCATTGAGAAAGGAGCAACAAAGAGAAACAACGTTAGACGTGGTAAAACCTGGCGTTCGCCAGGTTGAACGCAATCAGAGACTTTACCTTGTATGTCGGCTCTCATCATCCGTTCGTTCTTAAATACCTAATATTTATTTTAATATTTTCAGGCTAACTGACTCCACAGAGGCCTTCATGAACTACACGGCGAGACCACGCGTAGTTCTTCCACCAAATTATGTCAAGGGTACGTAAATTCCATTTTAAAGGTTTTACACCTACGCGACAATTTCAATTTTGTAAGTGTTTTTAACAGATAGTTTTGACGATTTTTCTTGTTTATATAAGAACACAAGTACAGTGTGTGAAATGGATACAAAAACTAAAGATTATTAAAATAGAGCGGGAGCATCAATCAGCAATGCCTCTACCGGAAATTTTGTACCATTATTTACAAATCGTAAAATATTTCTTTGTTATCATAATATTACCATATTACGTGGGTCAAAACGTAAAAAACGCGCATACCTGTCTGTAGTACACATTAAAGAAAAATTACTAGAGCTGGTTCGGTTTTTAAAATTTGACATTTTTCTGTTGGAGATTGTCGTGTTCGCAGGACTCTAAAACCGCCTATCGCAAAACCTGACCGAAATCGCATTCTGAAATCAGCTAACCATTTATTCATATGAATTCTCAATCACAAGATTGTCGCAAGAAGCTAGGCCGCAATAATGAAAATCATGCCAGTTATACGTATTAATATTAGTTATTTACCAAAATTACATTTAAAAAATTGCATTCGTGTTTTTTGTTTGTTTTTCAGAAATAAGGCCACCTTCAAAAAAGGGCTCTCCAGTAATAGTAGACTTTAGTATATTTGTCGTAGATATTAATTCTATTAATGTAGAGGACATGGACTTTAGGTAATAAGAAAATTTGAAATCAATCATTATTGATTTTGAATGTTATTGAAATATTTGTATTTTTAGAGTAGATATGTTCATACATCAACGTTGGCTGGAATCTAGACTTGAGATATCCGATGACATATTCGAAGAAGGCGATGACTACGTAACATTGCTCCCAGAATTTTTTGATAATTTATGGCAGCCAGATCCATATTTTTTAAATTCCAAAATCGCCGGTATGCAATTCGACACAATAACCAAATTTCAGCCACCATATCAATACCATTAGTACTTGTTTCCATTTGTTTTATCTATTTATATGTAATGTATAGTAATTCAACGTACTTCATGTTAACATATCAAGTCAACCATAATCGTTTTCTAGAAGTTTTCCAATAAACGCTTCTCTGTGTTTCCATATAAGCATTTACTGTACAATGCGTGTGTATATATTAAACTCACGTGCGCCATCGCATTGCAATCATATAACATGCATATTTATATTAATAGGTTTTTGCAGTATTTCACGCTATTTGTTTTTCATGCCATTCTTTTTATTATCGCGCCTATTAAAAAACTACATATACTCCTCATTTCGTTTGTAAATAATAACGAAATCTTTCAAAATTTTTATTGTAATCTTAAACCGGCCGGCAACTAGGATACGGCAGCCCATATATTACTTCAGCTTCTCTTCTGCGTAACAAGGACCAAAGAGAAACGAAAAACTTTCATATGAAAAAAGCATTAAGTATATCAAGAAAAATTTTGTGTGATTTAAGCCAAATTTACAAGTACTTGCTCATTTACATGTACAATGCCTCCCCGTCTCTTTTAAATAACCTTTAAATATATTGCAATGATTATGAGGAAGTACATATAGGTATTTGTCACGAACATATGTACATATATACGAAAATACTTGGTCGCAAATTTGAGTTGTACCCAGTGTTACGTTGATTCTGTCGAGTATGTACGCGTTAAAAGCACCGCTCTTGCAGGATCCTTAGGATCCTCCATTATATATTCGGGTTTTTATATATTTACGAGATCAGTACGACCAGTACTTCTGTTTAGTTTTAATTTAGGATTTAGGCATCAGGCTGTGCCGGCTAAATTTATTGCAGTGAAAACATCGTTGTACAACAAACGCAACATCATGTTTCTGAAAAATATTTATGAAATTTACCGAGACACCCTGATATTACATATTGTGTTTAAAAGTTTTTGTTTTTTCCTCTCGATCTTATTTTCTAAAAAGGTACTTGTTTTAAATAAAAAAAAAATATATGGCGAATATCTGAGTTATCGTTGTCGTAAATTACATGAATAATTTTTGAAAACATAGTTACGGGTAATGGTTTGCTGTCGGAAAGAATCGTTTTATAATATTGGACGTGATAAATACAATTCAAGACGTAAACACTCTTTGTTGACACCATCACCGTTATTTCTCATTTGAAGTAGGGTTAGGTTAGGTAAGACAGGCAGCTTACTGATTTCTCAGCAAGTACACTCGGTCTCAAAAAGCCCATTGTGATGCCCGAAGAGAGTGTGTCAAGCCCTCTTATTTAAAGTACTTTCACCAAATTTGAAGTTGGCTGTCGGTATTGACTTAAATAATATTTTCAAAACGTCTTCAATAAAGAAAATGCAAATTTTTAGTTTGCTTTCAAGTCCATTACGTTGATCTTTTTATTACGATTTACGATTTTCTTTAAATCGGTTGCAAATTAGGTGCTTGGTGACGGTAAACAGCACGTCCGCCGATCTCGTTTGGAAATCTTATAACCGTCTTCATAATGACTTAAATCTAGGCGAAAGGAACGACGAAGCTTTAGATATCTGCCCCCCTCAAAGTAATCCCCCGGCCACAATACACTTGTGCCAACGTTTCTTCCAATCCTCGAAACAGTTGTTAAAGTCAATTTCCGGAATAGCCTTCAATGCGCGTAGCGATTCACGTTTAATGTCTTCAATTGACTCAAACCCGGAGCGGTCGTTTAAGTTTGCTGAACAGCCAGAAGTCACACGGAGCTAAATCAGGCGAATACGGTGATTGTGGAACGATATTGGTTGAATTTTTTGCGAAAAACTCACGAAGAATCAATGCAGTATGCGACGGTGCATTATCGTGGTGCAAAAACCAAGAGTTGTCGGCCCATAATTCCGGCCTCTTTTTACGAATACCTTCGCGCAAACGACGCATCGGTACCAGAAATTTGATTCCGCACACAAAATGTAATGGAACTTCTTTGTTCAATAATTTCATTAATTGTAAAAATCGCCGAATGCACTTTTTGTACTTCAGAAAGACAAGCGTATACTAAACACTAATGACTACACAGGGCAACAAATTTCGATAACTCTTTAATTGATTTACGAAAAATGTGCATGTTTTTCAACATTAAATAAAACGCCATGAAATTCCATATTTTCCGACTTCGAGGACCAATTACCGCGGATTTGTAAAACTTATAAAAATAAATTATATTGGAAAAGAAGCCGTGAGGTGTTGTAAACGCCACAAAGTGAAAATCATGTCAACCGGTTTATTGGTTTAGAAATTACAATCCAAAACTTGAAAAAAGTCAGGAAAAATCCGAAAAAGTGGCACGCCCATTTTTTGCGAAAACGGAAACTAAGTTTTAAAAACGGTTTGCGGATTCGAAATCAGCAGTCCCTAATCACCCTAAAACTGATGTCAAAACCAGAAACGCCATTTTGCTGTTGATCAGTGTTATTTTGATGTGACATTTGGGACAGATGTCACTGACAGTCATACCAACCTAAAAAAAAAATATTTCGACGAATGGGTTTCCGCGAGAAATTTAAATTAAAAAGTCTGCCCACAGTAGTAAGTGTTCGGAAAACCCAGTATTGCTGCTTGCCATACAAACAAATCTCCCAATCTTCCCACTCTCCCCTGAATATGAGTGAGGTAGGTATTAAAAAAAAGTGATCCTCCACTAAGATTGGATGTTTTTAAATTGAGCATATAAAATTGCAAAGCATGGGTTAAGGTGTTGTATGAAGGAACGCGATTCAATAGGACTATTGATTTCAAACTTGGTGAAAATACTACAAATTAAAAACAATTTTTCAATTTTTCGAAGATCAAAATTTAACACTAGAAAGACTGCAAGTTTTCCATACGTACAAAGACTACATATCATAGTCGCTGATATCTCGAAAAGTACACATCGGATTCAGCTAATTGTAATTGTAGAAGCCTAATTGTGCAACTAATTGTAGAACCCGATAAAAAAATAAAAGTCATCAAAGCAAAACTTGATAGAAATATTAGAGAAAATACAGATATTTAAAAATTAAAAACCGTAAAAATTACCGCAATGGTCTTTCTGTTGTTAACGAGATCAATAATGGGTTAAATTTCATATACGGAAAGACTACGAAAAAAACATGAACCATGTTGACTTCAAAACGTGTTTTTCATTTTTTTTTGTAATATCAAAATCTGACGGGGAAACGATGGGTTAAAAAGTTGTATGGGTAAATATGATTTTTTGGGTTTTTTGTCGTCAAATATGGCGAAAGTGCTCTAAATGATAAATAAATCGGGACACTTTTTAATTTTTTCGAAAATCGAAATCTGACGGGGTCAGGATGAGTTGAAAGTTTGTATGGGGAACATGATTTAATAGGTCAATTTGCTTCAAATATGGTGATAGTACTTCAAATGAGAAATAATTAAAATCTGATGGTAAAAGTAAATATTTGTGTTTGCTAAATATTACTAAACATTGTGTTACTTCCAAACTCTTTAAGGAAAGTAAGAGCAAAATGTCTATAATGCTTTTCGTCTCCCGATAAATTACAATTTTGTTGTCTTGATTTATCGCGGCTATGCGAACGCCTCGTGTTAAAGAACACAATTACATCTTTTTTAGATAGTCGCTAAAAAAATAGGTGCGTGTTTGCTTAAAAACCTAAATATTAAATATTCAAGTGTTATGTCCATTCGGGTTTCAAAAGATAAGATTAAGATTATATAAATCAGACTTTTGTCTCTTGCCATTAGCGTTCATAAAAATCATATATCAACCGTACGTATGTGACATATTCGCTTCGACTTTGTTATTTTGTTCCCTTGTTTTTACAAATTTGTTTTGGTAATCAAAGGAAAAAATGCCAAACAAAATTAACAAGTGGGTACCAAATGTACTGAGTATCGGTCAAGGCGAATTAATACATGTGACCTCGTTGGATCAGCTGATTTGATTTTTTTGTGGTGGAAAAAGTCTAGATTGTCAAAATGCCTGTGTAAAACTGTGACAGTTTAAAAATGAAAAAAGAAAGCTTTGTTCTGATTGGCTGATTTTGACAATCTAAACCCAGAAAACAAAAACAAAATACATTGAAATTTTGTTGCTGCCCTTACGCTATCACCTGTATGAATTTGCCTTGGTATCGGTAAAAAGTACTTACTCGTTATGACCCGCATCGACGTAACACTAGTTGTACATACCGACACATTGAGCACGTTTTTCCGTGTAAGAAAATGATTACATTCCTGGCACTCGATTGTTGTTTTTTGTTTCTAATTCAAGTTAGGTTAGGTTGTTGTCTCCAAGGAAAGGACACTTTTTTGTGTTATGACAGTATGACAGAGCTTAGGCTCCAAAAGGACAACTACTCCTGTTGGTTGTACCCATATATGTAATACTTCTTAATACTTCTTAATATTGGCAGCAACCTATCTTCACAATGTGTTTTCATTCGGAAATCAAAGGGAGACAAGCGATGAGACAGAAAACACGAAATTTTGTGAATGTATTTCTATACGTGTATTCATGAGCACTTCTACACATGAACAACTGTCAAACTGCTCCAGGGGCGGTTGAAGAAATTTCAGTTAATTTCGACAAACTTTTATTTTTTCCCAGTCAATTTTTTCCCCGCCTGAACGCACCTGAGTTTTGACACTTTTGACAAATGTCAAGGTACATTCGTTTATATGCTTTCTCGCTCATATTTCACTATTGCTGTACTGTGATGTTGGCGAATGTACCTTGAGCTTACTGCCAATATAGAAGTAATACATATATGGTTGTACCAATAAAAGCTGCTTATAAATTAAAGAGGATTTATAGAATTTTAAAAGCTAAAACAGACATTTCCGCTAATAAGTTAATTTCCTTCCTAACCAAGGAAGGTTTTGCCTTGAAAGCAAGTGCAAAACATTTGTACCGACTTAGCTGGCCATAATGGACCGGATTTTGGGCTTTTGGGAGTGGCTTTAATATTTGTCATGGTATGCTCAAAAGACATTATAACCGAAGGGATGTAGGCTGAAACCTTTCGTTTTAATGCATATAAGTCACCTTTTTCGACACAAAACCGAAGCACTGAAATAACTCTGTTATCGAAAATCCCCGATCATGGTTCCAATTTAATATATTTTTCAACAAATTATTTGCTTCTAGCGGTTAAGTCTTTACCAAGTCTTGATCAAACCAGATGCGTTAGGCGACCCATACCTTCAAAGTATTTCTTCTTCGTTCTAGTGGTAGCTGTAAATCCTCTTTAATTTATTCATACAGTATTCAGGAAAAGGATTCCCTAAGCAATGTCTCCATGTGGACAGAAACAGAAAATGAGAGCGATTGCCAACTAATATATCTGGTCATTGGTTTGCGACTAAATTGTATTGAACATAGCGTTTCCTTATTTATAGCACATTCTTAACATTTTGCTTTTTCTTGCTTTTATTCAATTATTTTGCTATGAAAAATGCAATTCAACTATTTACAATTGCTAAAGCACATTTGTATTTTTAGTTGACTGTTTAGACAGTCAAAAACATAATTAATAGCGTTTAGCGAAAACTATATGCCATTTTTAAGACAATAGGCGCTCTGTAGCTAAAATATATATGTATATTTTAACATAAACAAGGGAAATATTTAACATGAATAAAGCAACGTACTGTTATGTTTATCCCAATTATGGATATATTGCAATTCCTTTCGTAGTTTGAAGATTTTAATGTGCAGATGCAGAATAGTACTTATCCACTGAAGAGCACAATTTTCTACTAAAAATACGCACGAATTTTTTCGAGTAATTTAATATTTTAGACTCAGAGTTTAGATAAAGTAATAGCATCTCTTACCTGTTTGTGGGTTTTGAGCCGTGTTAGAAACAAAAAACTCCAATGTATTTAAATTTGGAAGGTTACCACCAGCATAAACTGCAGAGCCGTGTCCGCTGTATTTGCCGTTAGTTCCCCAAACAATTCCTGATGACGTTCAGCAGTTTCGCAGTTTCCGTAGAGAACACCTGTTTCAACGAATGCACGAATAAGTGAATAAGTATGTGAGAGACGTTGACACCATGCACACGCTTTTGCCTAAAGCACCTGTTATTTCGCTATTTACTATGGCTTTAAAACGGCTCCAACGCATAATATCCCGTATAAATATACGACCAACCAACAACAAATATTGATTCACGAGCATTCAATGCCGCCGGGTGTGATTGTTATTTTACAGAAATTGCAACATTGACACATAAGTTCACCTCGGTTACGTTGTATAAAAACAAGACCGTACGCTATGCCGCTCGCATGCACGCTATCATCGCCTGCCAAATGGAATTTCAGCTATACCCGATGGACATTCAAGTGTGTCCCATTTATATCGAAAGCTGTGAGTGTCTTTCACACTAATCTAACAAAAATAAACCATGTGTATCTTGTATACAGTTTCGTCTAATAATCAGAAGGTGAAGCTTCGTTGGTCGGATTCAGGTGTGACCCTAAACCCGGAACTAAAATTACTTCAATACAACTTGGGGCAACCGTTGGAATTGGAAGAAAGCGACGGCTATATGCCGGAGAAAGTGGGAAACTTCTCACGATTGACTGTATACTTTCGATTTGAACGCCAAATCGGGCACCATCTAATACAAACATTTGCTCCATCCTCGCTGGTTGTTATGCTGTCGTGGTTCAGTTTCTGGCTCGGTCTTGATGCCATTCCAGGACGAGTGACCCTGCTGGTTACCTGCATGCTAACGTTGGTGACTATGTTTACAGGACTTCGAGCAGACATACCACCAGTGGCTTACGTTAAGGTAATCATTATCGTTCACAATTATTGAGTTTCCTACTCCAAAAATGCCAAACTATTTACTGTATGTAATGATTTCCTGCAGGCTCTTGATCTTTGGATGGCCGGCTGTATGGTATCTGTATTCGCGGCCTTAGCTGAATTTGTTGTTGTTAAAGTACTAGACGTTCAGTACCAGTACCAAGTAAACAAAATTCCCAAAGTACTACCAATGGTAAGTTATACTGATGCATCCCTGTAAACACAATTTTTACATTAGGGTGGGAAAAACATATTGTTTGGTTCTTTCTTCTGTTTTGTTTTTATCAAGAGCAGCGCTAACACATTGGTTTAGATTTTTGAGCAAAGAATTAGTAGGAAGTTGTCAAAAATTTTGTATCCATTCAAAACTATAGCTTATTGTACTGACTTAAAAGCTTCAGTACTAATACATTAATAACACAGCACAACAAAACACCACTTTTGTTCTGTTGCAAGGAGTTTTTATACTGTTTCTACTAATTTGGGTGCGCTGATTTCGAATCTTTCCTCAGATTTTTTCTAGCAGCTCTAGTTAGTGAGATATAGGTACCGTGTAATTTTTTCAGTTTGTCCTCTACTTTTTCCATATTTTTTATCGTAATTTCTAAACCGAAAAATCGATTGACATGATTATGACATGATTCGCATTAACAACACCGCACGGCTTCTTTTCCAATGCAATTTATTTTTATAAGTTTTAAAAATCCGCGGTAATTTGACCTCAAAGTCGGAAAATATGGAATTTTAAGGCGTTTTCTTTGATGGTCAAAAACATACACATTTTTTGTAAATCAATTAACGAGTTAGGTGTATAATGAAAGCCGACACATCAAGCAATACAACACAGCCAAATTATTTGTCGGAATACACATTCGCATCGAAATAATAGCAAAAATGTACCATAGTCATTTTCATCACTTTTCATACTTTTTCCTTAAAAAATTAGGGGCCTCAAAATATGCTCTTTTATATGTTCCATTTATTGTCTGAAATACAAGCAAAAAACAAAAATATTTTGAATTGCTCGAAACAAAAAAATTAAAAACTTTGCAGGCTCCTAATTTTTTAAGGAAAAAGTATGAAAAGTGATGAAAATGGCTATGATAAATGTTTGCTATTATTTCGATGCGCATGTGTATTCTGCCAAATAATTTGGCGGTGTTGTATTGCTTGATGTTTCTTCTTAAGATTCGTAACTTGATTTATGGAACATCTGTACAATTTTCGCCATCAGAAAAAACGCCTTGAAATTCAATATTTTCCTACTTTGAAAGCGTATTACAACGCCAATTTAGAACGCATAAAATTGATTAATGTCAGAAAAGATGGTGTGAGATGTTGTTAGTGCAACTATATGAAAATCATGTCGATAGGATTATTGGTTAAAAAAATTCAGTCGAAAACGAGAAAAAAGCCGAGGAAAATTCGAAAAAGTGACACGCCCATTTATTGCGAAAACTAGAGCTGTTACATAAAAACGGAATATGGTTTTGAAATCAGCGTGGAAAAACGATTCAGATTCATGTAAAAAACTCCATGCATCAGACATGCTGTTGTGCAGTGTAATTTATAATTTACATTAAATACTAACAAATGCCTCAAACTTAAAAAAATTGCGCTTACTATCGAAACGAAACTATCGAATAATTGAACTCAATTACATAGGACGACGAACTTAATTACATACATTTTCCCGCAACCATCTGTGCTGTATGTAAGAATTTATACACCGATGGAAGCAGTGACGCACACAGGGTTTCATTTGGAGGGGTTTGCGTACAACTTTTGAGCCCAATACCATTCGAATTCATATTTTGTACCAGCAATTGTTGTGTTTGGGGGTTTGAACCCCCAAAACCCCCTGTGTGCGCCAATGGATGGAGGAGACCTACAGTTTAATGATCGTTCCGAACTGCAAGTTGGACCCTTGATAATAGGCAGTTTTACTGTCATACACTTTGTGATTTCCTGCTGGGAGAGCCAAAAGAAAACATATTGTTTCTATGTTTAGGTATTGACGACGGGATCCCAAAAGCTGGAGTCGGGCATCACTTCAGACTTGAAATCCAACGCACTATTAACATAGCGGCAGCCGCTCAGTGAAAGTTGAATCTTTGACTAATTCCCACTAATTCTTTAGCTATCAATCTAAACTTTTGTGCTAACGGTTATGTTGGCAAAACCATATTAGATGACATTGGCTTGGAGATAATTGCAAATAAAAACTTGTATTCCTTCCAAACGATATTTCTCTCGCTTTTCAAAATATATACTAAATTTATTAACTTAGCGCATAAGTAACATGGAGAAAGGTCAATGTGCGGCTGTGGCTAGTTGGGAAGGTGGGGCGGTACGTTCGCGGAAGTCAACCCAAACACCGACAACCCCCGGGCAGGTACTTACGTTGGGTATATCGCAATATTTAGTGTTATTCAAGTTACAATTTCTTTCAGACATCTTTGCAGGGAAATGGCGGCCCTCCAAAGCCCACACGGCGCCAGAGCCTGCTTTCGGTAGCTTGGACGGACACTGATACCGGGGTGGAGAAAATCATGTGGCGCGAAATAGATAAAGTCTCGCGCGCCGTTTTCCCGATCCTCTTCTTCGTTTTCGTGCTACTATATTGGCCGATATTACTAATGAAGTCATCCTAGGACTTGGGGAGTTCCAGATCTCACATTTCTGGACTCCGATAAAAATAATAGTACGAAAAGAACGCAATAATGTACCACAGCGAAAAATGTCAGAGAAATAATTTAGATTTTTTCTTATAACATACATACATGAAAATTCTGATAAACTGTACAAACAACACAAAAACAAAAAAACGGGAAATGCTAGTTAAGCTTTAGTCTAAAATTATTCATCACACTCCCTTTTACTCCGGTTAGTTTTATTTTGGGGTATTTTATGACAGGCGCACAAGAACCTGGTGAATAGACTTTTCCACACTGTCATACTTAAAGGTAAATATTTATGAAATATACATTATTTGCTGTAAGTATAAGAACTACTTTCGGTACATAAGAGCACAAAAATGCCTGCAGGTGGCCAACCATGAGAACTTCCTAGGACTTGATATGTACATATTTTAAATACCTTTTAAATAGGATGCGACATGTGGTGCAAGTTTTCCTGTCAATTGCAACTATTTTCAAATTAGCTCATACGCAGCTACAAATGTGTGTGCGAATGTGTAGTAGCAGTATTCTTTAATATTGGTAGAGCTTAAGTAATCTTAGGTCTGGGCAATGGGAGGATGCGAATACGGCTCCAGTGCACTAACCAAAGACTTTTTTATCTCAAAAAGGTATTCGTCACGGTATGATAGACTTGCACAAGTGTTTTTCATTACTTCTTCTTGAATATGTATGAGTCACACTAAATGTGAAGAGATACTGTCAAAAATATCACCTTTTTCGTTAACTAAATCACTTTCTCCGAAGCAAACACTGAATAACCAAGAGGCCCTCATTCCAATCTTCTAGGACTTTTTTACTTCAAAAAGTGTTTGAGTGGGCAAGTCGCGATTTTCAGTTTGAAAAAGGGCAGTCAGAAGACTCATATATAACAATCTCATATTTGGGCTTATATACCTGTCGCTATACAATGACGGACGATGAGAAATTGAGTTAATTTGTAAACCTGAAATGGTTATTGTATAATTACAGGTTTCCGCTACACAAACTTTGAAAAGTTCTCAGTCTACACGTTGTCGAGCATCATACCTAAAATAAAAATCGTATAGATTTTACGACAATTTTTATTAAATTATTTTAAATTACATAAAATTGTCAACATTTAGTTAGTAGTAGTAGTAGTTAGTAAAATTAAAATCGTACACATTTTACGACAATTTTTATTAAATTATTTTAAATTACATAAAATTGTCAACATTTAGTTCAGTATTGGGAGTTATGTATGAAACTTGTTAACATACAAATATATGTACATACGTATGCAAGCTCTTTTAAGAAACTTTTCTATAGAAGGACAATAACCAGGGACCGAAAATAACTGTTATTTTACAATTTTCAATTCAAAAAGGCAATACGAAAAAATTGCCGATCGACTTTTTCAAATATACCTACCATTATAATCCTAATGGCCTTAGCTTCACGAATTTTAAAAAAGTTCAAAATACAAGTTTTTTTGTGCCTTTTATCATTTCAGGCAAAAATAAATGTTACTTTTGACTTTTATTTTATCGGTCAAAAATAACAGTTGTTTTGTGACTTTTATATTTTCGGTCAAATATATCAGGCAATTTGAATTTTTTTCAAAGGCTGTTTGACCGACTAAAAAACTATGGATACCATTTTTTTCGTCGCACAAGTCTTATAACTCAGAATGGGCGGTCTGCTTAGACGAAAAAATTGGTATCAATGGTTTTTAACGGCCTTTGAAAAAAAATCAAATTGCCTGATATGTATATTTGACCGAAAAAATAAAAGTCTCAAAATAACTTATTTTTGACCGATAAAATAAAAGTCAAAAGTAACAGTTATTTTTGCCTGAAATAACTTTTATTTTTGTCGGAAAAATAAAAGTTAAAAGATTACAGTTAAAATCTAACTTTTTTTTATAAAAACCATAACCGGTACGGTCCCTGATAATAATTTTAGAGGGATAATAATTGTTAGTCTCAAAAATGCTAATAACACCTTAAACATTTTGGGATTAAAGTCCTTCTTAATAAAATTAACATTAAACATTGAAAATTATTAAAGAATGGGAACGCAAGTACCTGTACTAAATCGTTGCATAGTAAAATAACGTTTCAAAACGTGCGAATGACTGATTCATTTCTAAATAATGTTTTAATAATTAGTTAATTACTTTGAATTTAGCTTATTCTTCTTTATTACATTTGGGCCTACACGGAGACATAGTGACAGCTTAGACTTCTCTTAGAGATGAAAATGCTATATAAGTCTAGAGCATGTTGTGCAAGTTTCGAAATGCGTTTATTTAACTCAATAACTTTTTTTATACCTCTATTGTTGTTGGCGAGATTTTAAGATCTCATATTGCCAAGCCTCAACTGGTTAGTTTATGCAGAACTTGGCATATAAAATTGTCACAACAAAACAGGACCACAATATAACTTAGAAGAGATTAATAAGTTTTTAATGTACTTTGGCTTGGAAGTTTTTAAAACAAGTTGTTAGCATTTGGCTTTTTTCCTGCAACTTTAGCTTATTTCTGCACAAACCCACTAACAAGAGTAATGTTATGTTAAACATGTATCCCCGAGAATAACCAAAACAAATTTAATTGTTTCTAACGCTCAGTTCGTAATAGTCGCAAATAGTGCTCAAAAAATTACGAAAATCAAGTTACAACGATTTGACCTGCTATTTTCAGACAACTAAGCACTCACATTTCCGGTGTATACATAAAATATACAAAAAATACATAAAAACGCGACTTTAAACAAGATTTATACATATGTACATGTTGACAGAAAATATACAGTCATATATGTATGCATATACATTCAAATGCACACCTTTATGACTAGGCACTATTATGCCTTGTTAACCTTTTTTTAATACAATTACACTATCTCAACATCCATTTATTTACTCTATCAAGAAATGTTTATTAGTGTCATTGTGATTCCGAAATCTACCAATAAAATACCATTTATAAAGGGCGGTTCTAAAGATTGTGCTATGTTTGGTTTCTCATTTCGCACAAATTCTGTATATTTATTTTTCAAAGTTATCGTGTATACTTATTGTATTTATTGTAAAAAGTTATCGTGCGCAACGCCCAGCCACACAACTACAAAATTACATGAGCTTCAACCAACACCGTGATCTGCGACTTGAATACCATAGAAGCGTAATAACAGCATGGCAATTATATATTTTCAAAATATAGATTAAACGCATTCGCCTATATAAATTTGATCGCTCTGCAACCAGTTTTAAACATAATGCAAGTTTTGAGGCAATGCGGCCAAATAATTTGATGTTCCGCCTGCCAAATTCGGAATAGATCTTTTTTGGCTGCAGTCGCAATTATAGCCGGTGGTCGTCAATATAATTGCCGTTATTACAAGCTTCGTCATTGTTCAAGCTTCACATTCTGTATCTCATTTTAGTATTTAGGACGACATATGCATATGAGTCGATTCGCACATAATTTCATATATTGGCGAAATATCTGTAATTTTGATTTTATAGTTATCATAGAATCCACCACAAAAGCAAAATTTAATATTGAAATCAAAGTATTCATCTCGGATTTAACGAAATTCATTATGAAAGCAATTACATAGATATTGATTACTGTATGCATTTTAATTTGATTAGTTTTCATATTGTTTAAATCAAGTTGTGAGGCGTAGACGCAACAACAATAAGTAATAGTAAGAATGTAATTGTAATATGTTTAATTCGACGAAATCTTTTTGTGTGAACCCTATTTTCTCATCTCCTCCTCTAGTTTTGCCCATATTCAAAATAACCCAATATCAATAGACGCAATCTTTTTACTGTCTTCGCATTAGTTTAAGACCTTAAAAAGTCTTTACAATCATAAAATTTGTTTAATGCCATTTTGGACTTAACTGCCGCTGTTGTCACAAGCTTCGTCTATAAACTCAGTTGTGCCATGCGGTAAACTGCTTTTGAGATTTATCAAAGAAAATTCACCATCGCTGGCAGAGTCACTGAAATTGCTGGAACTGAAGTCATTTGTGTTACTTTTCTCTTCTTTGTGTTTTTCCGCAGCAGCATTAATCAAAACTCGCATTGTATATTTATTGAAATCACAACTGTAAAATAAAATAAATATTTAGCAATTATCATTCGCTTATAATATAAATAATGTTATACTCACACTCTCTGTAGTACATCGTATTTTCGTGAGAGGCTTTCATGAAGCGTCAACAGCTCGTGGTGCTGAAAAACTCCAAATTTATTGCCATGGCTACTTAACAAGCAATAACACCACTGCAAATAAAACTCAATATGCGTTGACAACTGCAAACCACGGGCAATTGTTTGAAGCAAACGATGAGCAAATTCGTCAGGTAGATTGGAGCAGATTAATTCAACTGAAATAAACACAGGAACCCGACATATAAAAAAGCGATTCAAACTCAACATGTAATTATCTTACTGTCTTTGTATGGAATTTTTTCTAATACCAAATACACCAAGTGAGGCTCATTTAACTTTAATGACATGACTAAAGCCCGTGAAAAATCATTGTTCTGCAATGCACTCCTTACTGCTTTGGGTGTCACCTCCAATGACAAATGAAACGGATCGAAGACTATTCCTAAAGTGCATATAAATATAAATGAAACTATGTAATTACTTTAACTGCGTTCAGCCTCACCTTTATCCAATGAATACACACAAAGGCCCTCAGTACAGGCCACACCAAATGCTTGACCAGTTGGTGAAAACTTTACTGCAAATACCTTGACCTCCGGCTTGAAGTTTCTTGAAGCCATGTCTCCCTTCTGCACACCCGGCAAACGTATGGCAACATTACTGCCTTCAAGCTCATCGCGTTTTTCCACCAAAGCCATATTACCGAATTCAGTTAAATTTCGTCTGTTTATAAACTCCTAAAAATCTCATAATATTAGCACCTTTCAGTTATAAAATCCCACAAAAACTCACATTCAAACCATCTAAGCTATGATTTTGAGTAATTTCAAACTTCTTCAATAGAATCGCTTCCCGCACATGATAAATACAGATGACATACGAATTGCCGCCAGCCAAAATGCATTCGCCGTCCGCAGAGTACTCGATCGATGTAAAGTATCTGAAATAAGCAAGGAGAACAAACAAGTCATCGTTGTGCGCAGCTTTTAGAAGAAATACTTTCGAAATACGTACTTTCCCTCAAGATTCCTTTTTGCTGTTATTATGTCAGTATCGGAACGACCACTGCCTAAATCTTTTCGACCCTCAATGCAACTGACTTGTGACGCAGTTTTCACATCAAAAATTGTTATATTCGCGTTGAGCGTAGCAGTTGCAGCCTATTAAATAGAATCAATATGACACAAGTGTATCTACCCGCAATATCTGACTTACGTGTTCTCCACTGGGACTGAAAGCCACGCAGGTTACGTCAGACAACAAATCGATGGTTTCATGCTGACTGCTGTTCTCGAGGCAATTCCAAATCTTAATTGTTTTGTCCCAGGAGCCTGAGACTAAAGTTGACATCGTTGCCACTGGCGAAAACGCCACTGAGGCCACCGGACCTTCGTGACCACTGATGACTTCGAGCAATTTGCCCAACTTTATTGACCACAAGTACATCTCGAAGACATCTTGACCTCCTGCGACCACAAACTCACTGGAATGGTCAATGGCCACGCAAGAGAATTGCACAGACTGCGGCGAACTGAACGTACGAAAATTTCGGTATCTGGAAATCACATTCAATATAAATTAAATCGCCCATTACATTAACAACGTATGTTACCTGGTGATGTCGAATGCACGTACAGTGCCATCCAGAGAGCTGCTTACCAAAAACTTCTTATTCCGGCTGAATTGAATACCCGTTATACCACTTGTGTGTTCACTGAAAGTTACAAAGCAAAACCCGCTCTGCGTGTTCCACAGCTTCACCTTGGAGTCTTCGCCGCCCGTAGCAATAAATTGCCCATCCGGAGAGTAGCTAATACACGTCATTTCACTGCTATGTCCCTGCTGCTTCATGATATATTGTTCACCTAAAATTATTACCGTGACAAATAAAAAAAAGGTATGGTGAAACATTTCATCAGAATTGGTGTATAAACATACTTTGCCACTCCCAAACAAGCAATTGGCCTAATTCCCGCGATGCAAGTGCCACCCAATCGCCAGTACTGTTGAAGAGTGCCACCGAGATGGCATAATCGGAAATGCTCAGAGAATGAATCAGATTCACATCTGGTATTTCGTAGAGGTAAAACGAGCCGGTACTAAATGCTACCACTAGCATCTTCGATAAGTTATTATAATGTGCTGCTGTTAGCACCGCGTCGCGATGTGCTTTGCGCGGCTCATCCGCTAAATAATGCCTTCCCAGTTTTTTATATGAAAATGGATGGGCACTGATTTCTTCGCCAGATTTAACTTCATTCTCATCAAGTGGTTCAGCGGTGTTGGCAACATCCCTATGCGAAAGTTCCACGTCATCCTCCGATTCTTCGCTTTCTTCTTTCACTTTTTTTTTCTTCGCCAAACGCGCTCGTTGCTCCTTAAGGACACTGCGATCTACACAGCTGATATCCGCAGGATCCATGCTGCACTCCCATAAACACAGCTGGCCATTACGGCTTATCGTATTCAAATGGAGACTGTTCCGTTCGAAGAAACATGCAACTATGGCATCTGTGTGACCTCCTAATATATAAGTTCGAAAATTGGTCATGAGTTGGATACCACAAACTTTTGTGGAACCGTCTCGACAACCCACAGCAAGCATTCGCGAATCCGATGACCAATCCAACCAGGTAACATCATCATAACCACCTAGGAAGCGTCTTTCCAGCATGAATGGGCTGTACTCTCCCGTTAACTCGCCAGGCGAACGGAATACAAGTACTAAATTGCTTACAGCAACAGCAAAGTGTGCGCCATTCGGACTAAAGCTAATGCACTGCGGTTTATTCAGGAACTTATGTCGATGGATGACAGTGCATGACAACATGCTGATGAGCTGCGCCTCACCGATTTCATTTGCTGCAATCAATAGGTTGCCGTCTGGTGAAAGGGCGATAGTCACATAGTTGTAGCGAGACTCTAGAGACAGCGTTTGCGACCGGTGGCTGAAAAAATATTAAATCGTTAATTCTACCTTTATTAAAAAATTAATAATGCGTAATACTTTCGCAAATCACATATGGAGAGACGATTTCCCACGGGACTAATAACACTGTTTCCATCGGGCGTAAATTGTAAATTTCCATTGCGATATACAGCACCAAGTAAATTAGAGAACTGCGAGTAAAATGTAAATATGCACATAGACGTGGGCCACCTATACTAAAATGCAATAGCCAACTCAAATTACCTTGTACGAAAATTTCATTACAATTATGCTTTAACTAATTTGGTTAATAGCGAATGCAACAGCTAACACGTGAATCCAACAGATAAACAAAAATGTTTGAACCAACGCACAGCGTTGCAAATCCAAAGCGGATTTAACAGGTGGTGCTTCTAGTATAGTGTCTTCTTCTTACCCTAGAATTAAGTATTCAGTCATATATTACAATATATACAATTTAATTTCGTGTACATTGAAATTTATGAAAATATAAAAATTGTACTTTTCAAAACAAACTATTGCACGCCTGGTTCATTCCGTAATATAATTCATAATTAGCATTATGCGGCCCATGCACGTTGCGATTCGTTGTACAACTGGACAAGGTTGTACAAAAAATCGCATCGTGTGTAGCGCAGCACCTGTCGCACAACTGGTTGTATGAAAATCAAAATATTTTGATATTTGGGTCGTGTTGTGCGAGCGGTCGCCACGTGTATGGGTATGTTGTACAATTTCGTGCAATTTTCTGAGTTCATTCGTGTTTCAGCTTTTGTGCGTTGCGAACGAAATGGACGAGCGCAACGAAAACTGGAGCGATTTTATCGAAGCTTATCGAAATTTGCCGGAACTATGGAACAGCAAATATGGAAAATACAAAAATAAAAGTTTTCATCATACCGCACAGGAAAAACTTTTGACAGCCTTTAAAAAAATTGATCTCAATGTACTATTGAGGGCGTGAAGATGAATGAAAAAAATTCACCAAAATGAAAATTCGGACGATGAATTGCAGAATATCTCCACGGACACTGTGTTTAAGAAAACACTGCGTTTGAATTTCCACTGCTCTTTTCCTCTTCTATAATTTCATTGATGATCAGAAGCGCAATTATTTTGCTTGTCATTTCGTCTGCACTCAACAAAATGTATGAGAAAAATGAAGTTGGGCGAACGAGTTGTGTCGGCAATCGCAACGTGTGTGTTCTAACGACCAACCTTTCGCATGACCCGTCGCACGACCAGATTGTATCGTGTATGGGCCGCTTTATATTAGGGAGGCGACATGGCGGTACCAGTAGCCAGTGTTACCGTTGTGCGACTAATACAAATTGCTTTGTTTTACTTGTTTGTACTTTTTTGTACTTTAACGGCAGATTTATTTAAGCTGAAACAGTAAAAATACAGTAAAGCAAGAAAATACAGTAAAGTTAAATTGACTTAAGCTACTATGTTTTATTGACACTAGTGTCCGACCGAATATTCGGTTTCGGTTTCGGTTTCGGCCCAAATAAGTGGTTTCGGTTTCGGTTTCGGTTTCGGCCAAAAAATGGCCGAATAGCCGAAACCGAAACTTTCTAGAATATTTTTTACATTTTATTGTGTAGCAGATATATAGTAAAAGGAGGAGTAATTTAGATGCCAGCAATGTAAACAAACTTCTTTTTTTTAGCATATAATATTAAATTATTTAATTTTGAATATTATCGAGTAAGGTACGAAAGGGTGATTTCTTCTTGTTTACGTTTTTAAAAAATGAATAAATAGTTTTTATTAATAAGTATTTATTTATTTAGGCTATGTTTGTTTGTTTGTTCTTTATTTACTTAATGTAAAATTCGTTTGTTGAAAAAAGTGCTTGATATGGTGATTTTTATATCAACTAGAAAGTTTCGGTTTCGGTTTCGGTTTCGGCCGAATATTAAAAAAAAACCGAATATTCGGTTTCGGTTTCGGTTTCGGCCAAAAAAAGTGGTTTCGGTCGGACACTAATTGACACATATATAGTAATAGTAGTTATCTACTAATACTCCTTTTTGTGACTGGATTGTTATATTGATATATGTACAAAACGTTACATACGGTCCTGGAAAATACTGTGTTAAGCGATACAAGGGACCGGTGCAAAAAAGGGAGCTACATTCCATGACGTAAAAAAACAACAAACATACGATACATACGATCACAACCTTTTTATCAGAAGAGAGCATATACCATAACTGAGCGAATGGGAATGCCCCCACTTCCATCTTCTTACAAAAAACTGCAGGTGTGTATGACATACAAGGTGCAACCCAAAGTAAACAGGACTTTTATAAAATAAAGAAAACGGATGATTAGTTTTGTATAATTCTTTTTATTTATTCAAAATACTCTCCTTCTGCTTCGATACAACGTTTTGCACGGTCCAAAAGCATTTGGAATGAGTGTTTTAGGTCATCGGCCGGCATCGCCTTCAGAATGTTGGTACAAGCCTTTTGGATGTCCTCAACGTCCTTATAACGGTTTCCTTTCATCGGCAAATGCAACTGACCGAATAAGTAGAAGTCACAGGGAGCCATATCAGGCGAATACGGTGAATGATTGATGGTAAAAATGCGATTTTTGGTCAAATAATCGGTCGTAACTAGGGCTCTGTGAGCCGGTGCATTATCATGCAATAAACGCCAACTTCCTTCCTCGCGATATTCTGGCCGAATACGACGAATGTGATGCACCAAACGCTTCAAAACTTCAACATAAAACAAAGCGTTAATTGTTTTTCCCGGTGGAACAAACTCTCGATGAATTATTCCCTTTGAATCGTAGAAACAAATGAGATGAGTTTTGATTTTTGACTTCTCACGGCGGGTTTTTTTCGGATTTGGCTCATCTGGGTGCTTCCATTCGGCACTTTGACGCTTTGTTTCGGGATCATATTGAAAGCACCACGTTTCGTCACCGGTTACGATGTTGAACAAGAAATTTGGATCACGTCTGGCTTCCCGAACGATGTCTTTTGCGTGCTCAATTCTCTGCGCTTTTTGGTCGTCGGTTAAAGTGTGCGGAATGAAGCGAGAACACACTTTACGGAGACCCAAATGTTCGGTTAAAATGCGATCAATTGATGTTTTGGAGATGTTCAATTCCATTTCCATCAATTCCAATGATGATTTTGGCTGCATTTTGATAAAATCACGCACAGTTTTGATGGCATCGTCAGTAATCACAAATTTCGACTGGCCGACGTGTTTGCCGTCATTCAAGTCTTCACGACCATTCTTGAATCGATTCAACCACTCATTAACACGGCCACGGGATAAACAATCATCACCATAAACTTGCTTTAACAATTTAAACGTTTCGGTAAAAGTTTTACCAAGTTTAAAACAGAACTTAATATTAGCTCTTTGTTCGATCGACATTCTCGTACCAAAGTTAAAAACATACTGTCACATTGAGCGGGATATTTCGGCGTCTACTAGACCAAATGTTATGAAATTTAGACAGTATGTGAATGAAAGATGTACCTTTCCAACGCATGTCCTCACACATAGATGGCGCCACCAGAAACGTCCCTATTGCAAAAGTCCTGTTTACTTTGGGACGCACCTTGTATATAAGTTAGAAAACAAATGCACGACGAAATAAAGCGAGATCGTAAAATGTTCATAAATAATTTTCAGAAACATACGTACTTGTTCGAAACATACATATGAATGATTAAAGTAAGGTCTTGCACTCTTTAAATTTGTCGCAAGGCATTTTGTATACGTATGTAATATATGCATATTTATGTGTATAATTCAGCGAAACGTAACGCGCAATTATTATTATTTTTTATTTCAATATCATGTGGAACGAAAATGTGCCGCAAGAGGTACGTGTTAAGCGAGGTCTACCTGTATAACGGTCTTAACCGTAGACCAACGTTAAAATTTGTTATTATTTTTAGCTGTTTTTTCATGACGTTCTTACTTACGTATTGTCTCTCGAAATCAAACCGTTTTATATTTTAAAAATTAAGTTGACTGCATTTTTTGTAATTTGTGTGTGATTTTAATCTGGGTCGTTTTCGACCTGTTTTTTAACGTAGGTCTACGTTTAAATGAACTTACCTTTTTATATTTAATTATTTCAGTCTATGGAACGAACAAATTACGAAAAATATATTTTGATAAAGAGATATCTAGGTTTAAATAACTTAACCCATTCGAAACCGATTGCACACCGTGCGTGCAATGGATTTCCGAGGCTATAAGACAGCCTGCACACCGTGTGTGCAATAACAGTAAGAGCCTATTTACACGAGGGCTTTTCCCCCTGCGGTAAAAGTCATGCGTGACGAGTTTGTGTTCGAGAAGTGGTGAGAAGTCAGCGGGGTAGGCAAACACGCACGGTCAGCGAATTCCAGGGGTTTTTTTTACATTTGCTTTGCTCTTTTTCGCAATTTCCTTCAAATTTCAAACCGGCTGGACCTTTTGCTAACAATTATATTTACATCTTCCCTATTAATAGCCATTTCAGTGACTTCGAAAATATTTTCAATAATTCTTTTTTGTTTAAATCTATATTTCTTTTAATAATGAGAATATCAAAAACTACGCGAAAATGTGAATGAAAGAAAAAAAAGAGAAAAATCAAGAAAAGTTGCAAGTAAAAAGTCTTCATGTAAATGCATGAAGATTTACGCAGCAACTTCAAAAGAGAATTGAAAAAAACGCAGGGGGAAAAGCGTGTAAAGGCTCTAAGGTGCAATTACACAGGGCAACAAATTTCGACTTTTGGTCGGCTTTTCTGGGTTTGACATCAGTTCTAGGGTAATTAAGGAGCGCTGATTTCGTATCCGCAAACCGTGTTTAAAACTTAGTTTCCGTTTTCGCAAAAAATGGGCGTGTCACTTTTTCGGATTTTCCCTGACTTTTTTCACGTTTTCAATTGTAATTTCAAAACCAATAAACCGGTTGACATGATTTTCACTTTGTGGCATTTACAACACCTCACGGTTTCATTTCCGATGTATTTTATTTGTATAAGTTTTAAAAATCCGCGGCAATTGGACCTCAAAGTCGGAAAATATGGAATTTCAAGGCGTTTTCTTTGATGTTAAAAAACATGCACCTTTTTTTAAAATCAATTAACGAGTTAGGTGTATAACGAAAGCGGAAACATCACTAAATGCAACACAGCCACATTTTTTGGCGTAAGTCACATTCTCATCGAAACAATAGCAAAAATGTTCCATAGCCATTTTCAACTTTTTTGGTACTTCTTCCTTAAAAAATTAGGGGCCTCAAAATATGCTCTTTTATATGTTCCATTTATAGTCTGAAAACAAGCAAAAAACAAAAATATTTTGAATTGCTCGAAACAAAAAAAAAATTAAAAACTTTGCATATTTTGAGGCTCTTATTTTTTAAGGAATAAGTATGAAAAAACATTAAAATGACTATGGTACATTCTTGCTATTATTTCGATGAGAATGGAAACCACACCAAATAATTTGGCTGTGTTGTATTATTTGATGTTTCCGCTTTTATTCAACACCTAACTCGTTAATTGATTTACGAAAAATGTGCATGATTTTCAACATTAAATAAAACGCCATGAAATTCCATATTTTCCGACTTTGAGGTCCAATTGCCGCGGATTTTTAAAACTTATACAAATAAATTACATTGGAAAAGAAGCCGTGAGGTGTTGTAAATGACACAAAGTGAAAATCATATCAACCGGTCTATTGGTTTAGAAATTACAATTGAAAACGTGAAAAAAGTCAGGGAAAATCCGAAAAAGTGACACGCCCATTTTTTGCGAAAAAGGAAACTAAGTTTTAAAAACGGTTTGCGGATTCGAAATCAGCGCTCCCTAATTACCCTAGAACTGATGTCAAACCCAGAAAAGCCATTTTGCTGTTGATCAGTGTTATCAGTTATTCTGAGCAAACTAGTCGTCGAAATAAGATTTTTCTGGAACTAATGAAATCTGTAAAGTACAGGAAAACAAAATTTGGCATTGGTTTTACTGTGTACCAAAAAAACAAAAAATTATCTGAAGCCTTTCTTACATGAACAATACAAAGAAAAACAAATTTCGCTCCTGGGGACCGTGTTCGAAAAAAATCGTTGTCTCGAATGGGTTAAGGCCAGCGCCTGGTTTAGACAGTGTGTTTTTGTTTATTTTTTTTCAAGGAAGGAGTAGATTGGTTGTCAAAAACTCTTTTGGTATAAATGTTTTATTGTTTGAACATGTAAAAAAAAATTTTTTTTGTCCGCTGTGTTACAAAATGGCCGCCGTATCGCGGAGTGAAGTTGGGGTTCATTTTGCATGGTTTCCAGCGTGCAGTTCGCAAATCTCGTCAGATCTGAAAAAAATCGAATGGCATTCTATTAAGAACTAATTTGTCTGTAAACTGAACCTAGGTTAGGTTAGGTTAGGGTGGCAGCTAGAAGAGCTCACTTAGGCCAAAGATACGGCCCGTTGTGATACCACGTGAAGGACGTGGCCGCCCTTCAGGCTTACGCACCCCCCCGGGTGACAGGCAGGAGCCATCCCGATTCCGTAATGAATCGGGCGATGCGGCCGATGCTGGGTCCTGTGAGGTCGGCCAAACCGCTGAAGAACGGCGCACCCAGCACCCGGAGTCGTCTCCTCGCTAGTGCTGGGCAATGGCACATCAGGTGCTCAACACTCTCCTCCTCGTCCGCATCATCGCAGCTGCGGCAATGGTCGTTGAAGGGGAGTCCGAGTCTCCTGGCGTGTTCGCCGTTCGTCCAGTGTCGTGTCAGCACAGAAACTGTGGAGTAGATGGAATTCCGCTTTAGTCGCAGTAATTCGCGTGTTCTGCCATGGTTAAGCGACGGCCAGGTTTCTCTGGAGATCCTGCAAAGGCTCTCCTCCGCCCAGAGTCGATTAGCCAGGCGAAGGTACGCCTGCTTGACCATCAATTTGACGGTCGCAAGGGGATGCTACACTGCGTAGTAGGTGCTGGAAGTAGAGTGCCCTTTCTGGCCAGCTCGTCCGCCATGCAGTTGCCAGGGACGCCGCTATGCTCAGGTGAACCCTGGCATGCTCCGCTAAGTCATTCAGAGCGGCCCGGCACTTTGCTACCAGTTTGGAAGAGGTATATGTACCCCTCAAGGATTTGATTGCAGCCTGGCTATCTGAGAGGATACATATAGCCGAGGGAATGAGGGGTTGCGATCGCAACCGCTCCACTGCCAGCAATATTGCCATGGTCTCCGCTTGGAAGACGCTACAGTGGTCGGGGAGCCGAGCAGTAATGTTGGCCCCCAATTGGTCGCAGAAAACCCCACACCCAACTCTATTTTCAAGTTTAGAGCCGTCTGTGAGGATTTCGACGGCGTTTGGCAGTGAGCGACAGTCCTCTGACCAATCGCTCCTGCTAGGGATCCCTATCGTGAACTTATGCTCGAAGATAGGGGGAAGGACTGTGTAGTCGATATGCGTCGGGGTTGGAAGATCCAGCCCGAGGATCCGAGAGTGGCCTAAGTCCGCCCGTGCCCAACTGCGTATGGCATTCAACCGTACAGCGGCAATTTTGGCGGACTGCCTTACTAGTAGGGTCGAAGGAACCCAATTAAGCATAGTAAAAAGCACCTTGGTAGGCGTGGAACGGATGGCACCTGTTATGAGAGTGGCCGCAAGTCTCCTGACTCTATCGAGCTGTTTCAGGTTCGCTTGGCTAGCCGCCGCAGGCCACCATACAACAGCGCCGTAGAGGAGGATGGGCTCTACCACTGCCTCATAAAGCCACGAAGTATGGGGGCTGGAGCCCCCATCTAGCACCTACTGCCCGTTTACAACAGTAGATGGCCCTGGAGGCCCGTTTCGCCCTTTCCGCAATATTTACGCTCCAGGTTAGCCTGGAGTCCAGTATGAGCCCCAGGTATTTCACCTCCTTACTCAATTTGAGCTGGGTACCATTTAGGGTGGGAAGTCTGAAAGACGGGATCTTATATCGCCTTGTAAAAAGGACAAGATCCGTCTTTTCCGGGTTGGCCGTAAGGCCGCAGGAGTTGCTCCATGAGGATAGGATGTCCAAGAAATGATTCATCCGCTCGGAGAGCACACTCGGAAATTTGCCAGCTATGGCCATTGCAACATCGTCGGCATAGGCAACGACCTTGCAGCCAGCAGCCGCTAGGTTGACAAGCAATCTGTTCAGGGTAAGATTCCACAGGAGTGGCGATAGAACGCCCCCCTGGGGGGGTTCCCTTGGTGACTGACTTGCGAAGATGCGCTGTCCCCAAAGTGGAGTTAATACAGCGGCTACTAAGAAGGGCGCCGATGAAGTCTACTAATCTACTATCAACGCCGAGATCCGAAAGAGCCACCCCTATCGCAAGAGGGCAGACATTATTAAATGCGCCCTCTATGTCTATAAAAGACACCAGGGTGTACTCCTTGTATGTAAGCGACTTGTCTATGTAGTCGACTAGGGAGTGCAACGCAGATTCAACCGACCTACCCCTTGTGTAGGCATGTTGCGACTCGGAAAGAAGAACTGGGTCAATCAGGCTCCTGATATGGACGTCGAGTATCCTCTCGAGGGTCTTCAGGAGAAACGATGTCAGGCTTATTGGCTTGAAGTCTTTTGCCTTGACGTGCGAGGTCTTCCCGGCCTTGGGAATGAAGACAATATCCACCTCCCGCCATGGGAGGGGGATGTAGCACCATTCCAAGCATGCCCTGAAGATCGCAACGAGCCACGGCACCGTCGAATCCGTGGTCTGCTGTAATTCAGCTGGAATGACGCCGTCCGGTCCCGGAGATTTGAAATGCTCGAAGGAGTTAATAGCCCACGTAACCATGGTGTTATCAATGCGGACGTCCGTTAAGGACCACGAATGTGATTCCTCCGGAATTACCGCTTCAGCAGAGAGGGGGGTGCTTCCTGGAAAGTGCGCGTCTACTAACACTTCTAGGGTTTCCCCACTGGACTCCGTCCAGTCACTGCCTGCCTTCTGAATGGTGGTGGGAATAGACGAGGAGCTGCTGAGAATCCTGCGGAGTCGGCCGATGTCAGAGACCTTCTCGATACCGCCGCAAAAGGATTCCCACGATTCCCTCTTTGCCTGCCTGACCTCTTGCTTAAAGGCTCTGAGGTCGGATCTATACGCGTCCCAGGTGTTATCCCTCTTGGCCGCATTGAAAGAGCGCCTGCATGCACGCCGTAATCTAGCGATTTCGGCGTTCCACCAAGGTGGTTTTGTCTTGCCCCGGTATATCCTAGGCTTACAAGCAGCAGACGAAGCACGACTAAGTGAATTAGTTAATGTGGCCACCGCGGTCTCAATGTCTCCAGGACACAGGAGCCGCAGAGGAGATAAGGGCAAACTAGAAGATACGGACAAACAGAAAATCACCCAGTTTGTCTTACGCTTATTGCGGAAGGGGGGTCTGGCCGGTATACTCAGGTCCAAACGGAAACTGATGTACCGGTGGTCAGAGAAGGAGCACTCCTCCAACACCCGCCAGTCCTTGACCAGGTGCCCAGAGAGCGCGTTGGTCAGTGTGACGTCCAGAACCTCCCTCCGAGTAGCGGTAAGAAACGTTGGCTCCCTACCTCTGTTAGCAATACCTAGGTTAGTATTCAATATAAATTGAAAAAGCGACTCACCCCGTTCGTTGTGGTCACTACTTCCCCAGGCATCGTGATGTGCGTTGGCATCCGCCCCGATTATGAGCGGAACGCCTCGCTCGCTGGCTGCTGCGGTCACCTCCCTCAGTGGCCCGTAAGGGGGTGCAGGCCCGTGGTCGTGTGCCATATAGCT
Source organism: Melieria crassipennis (assembly GCA_963668005.1). Lineage (NCBI taxonomy): Eukaryota > Metazoa > Arthropoda > Insecta > Diptera > Ulidiidae > Melieria > Melieria crassipennis. The sequence continues at coordinate 27,809,712 of OY764963.1, read as the reverse complement.
GGATACAATCCAGTAGGTCCGGGAGTGTATCTCAGCAGCTATGGCCACGCAATCCCCGTCGCAGTACCTAGGAAGAAGAGAGGCATTAATAGTGTCTCTAATGAGGGTGCAGGCCCTAATTTTACCTGCGCCGTGGTGGGATACAGTCCTGTACCCGTTGAGGCTGAGCCCTCGAACCCGATCTTCGGCGATCCATGGCTCTTGGACTAGCACGACGTCCTCCCTGCTGGATGCCAAATGGAGGAGGAGGGCAGCCGAAGCCGCCTTGGAGTGGTGGAGATTAATTTGAAGTATCCCCACCATCCCCAGGAGCGTCGACTACCGTGGCGTCGCCGTCCTCCTTCCCAGCGAAAATATCGTCCAGGTCGGACAGCGAGATGTTCTCGTCCTCAGGATCGCACTCGGTCCTCACCTCAAGACCTTCGAAAAAGTCGCCGATCATTTCCGAAGCGGAAACAACACTTTCGGCGCCGTCTTCGGAGGCGGTGTCGCGGACAAGGGGCGCCGCAGAAGGCCCCGGTGTTACCCCTAGTGGGTTCTGCGGATCGGAGGGGGACTGGTCACCTCGGTAGACCCGCAGTGTGACCGAGTCAAAGCCGTAACTGACAACTCCTCCGGTAGCGGCAAGTGGCTTGAGGGATTCCTTGTTAAGGATGATCATCGCTTCCCTCAGAGAGCCACGCGGTTCGCTAACCCACACCACCTTCCAGTTGTGCGTGGGAAGCTCCGGATTGCCGGTCCGGAGGTAGTGCAGTATTGCTGCAGGGTCTGACGGTTCAGACGGAACCCAGGTCTTAGAGCGCGGTCTGCTGGGGATCTCGTCCCGGGGCACCGCGCGCAGGTCGGCACCTGGCCAGACTTCTCCCAGCTTGCACACTGCCAACCGGAACAAGTCCGCAGAGCGCTGGTCAGAGCAGGCCATCAGCTTCACACGGCCTTGGTGCCAGCCTGCATCCCTACACTTGGGAGGGGGACCCGGGTTCGCTGCCAGAACCTCGTCATAGACTGACAGTAGGGCCAACCTGACTGTCCGCCATTTTTCCGCAGAGATAGCTCCATCTGCGTTACTAGCGTCGACAAGAGCCCATACCAAGCTACTCTTGGTGACTTCACTGAAAGTCCGACCAGATGTCGGAGTTGATGCCGCCAGCCTTGGTCTCTTATTGGCCTGAGCCGTTTGCGGAGGTTGCTGCTGCTCCTGCGACCTCTGTCGCTTGGAGGCAAATTGAGAATGAGGCGAGGTATTCTTGGTATGAATATTTTTCCTTGCCCATTCCAAGGAGGCTTGATCCCTCTCCGAGAGTTCGCCCGGAGGGATCTTCTCTAGCCTGCGGAGGACCTTGTAGGCCGTCTTCCTAGTTCTATAGGCCTGCGTAGAGGGGGCGACGTTAGAGCTAGCGCCTGAAGGAGGGGCGACGCTGTGGGAGGCTACAGGGACCGGCTGAGCTGGGCTTTTCGCCGAAGGTCTGCCGCCCTGAGCAAGTGCGGGCCTGGGGGGCAGGACGCGATCGCCCGGCGGTTTCTGCCTGGTAGCGGTCGCGTTGCCCGAAGAGGAGGGGTGGCCCTTGGTGCCGACCTGCTGCTGCCTAGCTACTGGAGCCCTAGCTGCAGAGGCGGGTTTCCGCTCCCTTTGCGGGTTAAGCGGGCGAGTCCCCTGGGGAATCGACGTGCGCCCCCCTTTCAGGTTAGGCGCACGCGTCCCCTGTGGGTTGGGCGTGTTTGTGTTTTTTGAATTTTTAGAATTCATGGCTGTTGGGTCCCCACTCGTGGCCGCTATCGCCGCCCGATTGCGTAGTCACTATAGGATCCCATGGTTATCTTTGCAAGCAGTGAGGCCATGCGAAGGGTTGGCAGCTGCCCTTATGGGGTCAGCTGCTCAGAGCCAGATCCAGTGCAAGTCAGGAGTGAAACTCAACTGACGCCTACGCCACCAACTTAACGGCGACGGGCATTGAACGTACCACGAGGCCTGCCAGGGTTTTAACGGGACGGAGGCAGCCGTGGCATTAGCCTGAAAGCCATTTCCACTGGGTGTCACTCCAGTGTACTCAGGTAACAGAATACCACGACCACCGGCCCAAAGCAAACAAAGTCCAAATGGAGGTAAGAGAGGTCCGGAGACGAAAGCAACAAACAACCGATACGTATATCGGGGGGGGGGGGGGGGGGCGGTCAGGCAGGTCATTTGGCGTTACCCAGGATGCACCGCGAGGAGGCGACCTGCGTTACATCCCAAAACCTGAACCTAAAATGAGTGAAAAGTAATGAAAATTCCGGAAATGGTGGCATAAGTCGGAAAATGGTACTTTTTGGGTACGCTCACAATGAGCGTACTTTTTTTGTTTGTTTAACGATGTGCCTCAAAATGGTGCAGTTTACACGAACCCATCTGAAGAGTGTGTGTGCCAATTTTTATTAAATTCGACTCATAAGTTTATGAGTAATGATGGCAACCGATGGAAAAACACTAACTTTTTAGGAAACGAGTTTAAAGTTCCGGTTTAAGGCCGCACGTAGGCGGAGCGCGGTGCTTTGTTCCTGAATTTGGACGTGAAGGAGTTCGAGTAGAGACAAAATATTTTACGACATAATTCCAAATATATTAAACTATGATATTCTGAAAAAAAACAATTTAAAAAATTTCTAATTTCTTAACCAGGCGCTGGCCTTAATAGGAGCACTTTGCTCAAGTCAAATTTAAATAAATCAGAGAAGCGAAGATTTCTACTCGGAACAAGTTAAGTCTACGAAGCAGATAAGGACAATCTCAGCCGACGCTATTTTGTAGTTTTGTGGCTTTAAACAATTATAGAGCGTCAATCTGGCAATATTTATTTACAATTTTTGAATTTTGGGGTGGCAAGATTGGCTGGAATGTGTCAACCTAACTTGAAATGCGTTTCTCAAAATAAGCCGCTGTGCAAGGTTAATAGCTGAAGCTGTTGCCCAAATTAAATTTATTTTGCTGTTGCCGGTACGTAAAAATTTGAGGAAATTAAGATGCGGGATGCTGTAGTGCCTACGCACGTACTTAGCTTTACAGAGCAATTGCATTGTTTTGAGTTTTGTAGTAGCGATTTTGCTTCCAACTTGGTGGCGATTGCTACCGACAAGAAAATAATTCTTCTGCTTATACATTTTCCGGTAAGTTGGGTGGAGCTAGTACGAGGCAATTGTCACTTGAAATGTTTATCTAGGAAGATTCTGGAGGCTTCAATTGGGAACGCTTGAAGGATATATACCATGACAGTCGTTGCGATTCACTAGCTTTTGCGCCGAACACATCGCTGGTAGTAATGCCGAAGACGGTTACCTTTTGCGTGGCCAGTTCAGACTTTCGCCTAAGGATATTCCGCACCGACTTGCAGAATTCGGACACTGTCCAAGTACTGCAAGGTATAACAACTAGATATGCCGTTTGAAATATGTATATATCTTCAATTGCATTATTTCTATACTTTAGGCCACAGCAATTACATCAACGAGGTGGCATGGGATAGCAGTGGAGATTTGTTAGCTTCTGTTAGTGACGACCACTCCTGCAGGGTTTGGAGCGCCAAGACTTACTTTGAAAGCCCGATAGTTTTCTACCTCTCGTCAGCTGGTATGTCTGTCAAGTGGCATCCGGAAGAGCCGCATAAGATTCTCGTGGCGGAGAAGAGAGGTGTTATGCACCTGTACAATGTACAATCGCAACAGGCAGTCATGTCCGTGGAGGCGCAGAAATGTCCGTTGCTTTCTGTCGATTGGTCGCTTCAAAATCGCCTCTGCATAACAGCGCTGGTGGCAGGCGACATAGTGACGTGGGACTTGCGCCGTCCAACGCCAACCGATGTAAAGCAGGCTCACGAGGACGGTGGATACACGGTGCGCATAGCACCCCATACCGAATCGGTGGTAGCCAGTATCGGTCGTCCTGATGTCACACTCAAAGTCTTCACAGCCAAGTCTCGTGTTCCACTGATAGAGGCACCTCTAAAGCTACACGGTCACCTAGCTTGGCACCAGCGGCTGCCTTATATTGGTGTCACCTCTGATCGCAAGCTATATTTTTGGAAAGTACAAGTTAAATAAAACCAAATAAAACTACACGTGTCAAATAATAAAGAGCCAACCGATTTAATTTTCTTAAAAGACAAACGGCATAATGCAATATTCTCATAAAAGTGACGCAGGCTGCGTGGCTAAGCATTAACAGTATGAAAAACTGCAACGAACCATTTTTATGCACCATTGGTAGCAGCTAGGTACTCTTTGTAACGCTGTTCCTGCTGTTGTTGGAGTTTTGCGAGCTTCTTTAGTTGTCCCTTGCTGATTTCTTTGCCTTCCTTGTCATGAGTGGGGAGGCCCTGGAAATAACACAGTGTTATTTTATATCAACTATTTTATATAACTTTCTGAGTGACCATTTCGAACGAAGTAATTTAATGTTAAAAAAGAACTAAAATACAACCCTGGTACAAGGACCACTGGTAATGCAGCTGCTTTTGGATACATTCATTAGAAAACTTGAACAAACATTCGCTATCACTGTGAACTTATTCAATACCGGAGCGTAAACAACGACGTAGAAGAAATGATCAACTTCCTGGGTATTTGCCATACTTACGTTCTCGTCAAATGCGGAATACTTGTCTGATTCGTTTAGGAACATGTTTTTGGGATCAACTTTCCTCTGTGCCTCTTTCGCAGCTATCAATGAGGCAGCTGCCAACCGCTTGCGCTCCTTTTCAGCTAGTCGTTCTGTTTCGGCAGCCTTTTTCATCTCACGTTCTTTCAGTAATACATCGCGGTCCATTAACTTTACAGCAAACTCAGCGCCATCCTTATCTTCCAGGCGCACACCCAAATTTGGCAGCACGTCATCGCGCAAAACATCGCATAACTCTAATATGTTGGTGGCTTTAAAGCTTTTCGCTTGTTCCCGCACCCGATTTCTAAATTCCGCCACAGCGGTAACGTACGGCATGACTGTGGACTCAACACCTGTTAGGTCCTGCTCTGCTTTACCCACTGGAAAACCTATACCACCGCGGCGTCCGTGGATTGCACCGAAAATGTGCAGCAGATCTGTGATGTACGCGGCTATTCTACGCAGTAGCAGTCCATTCACTTTAGCCTTGTTGTCCCGTATGTAAATGTTGGCAGTAGAAACCAACTCGCGCAACGCATCCAGTGCAGAGCGTGTGTCAATGTTATCTGTAGACAAATGAAAAGAAGAAATTAACTCTTAACAGTTCGAACATTTCACAGTGTTGTTTACCACATAGCGATTGGTGCACCAACTCCCGTGTTGCATTATACTTTTGCTGCAATATTGCCTCCGCGCTGTCCCACACTCCAAACTGGCAACGCGGCTTTTCAGTCAACATATGTCGCGTTAAATCCTTTACGTTCAGGAAGAACTCCTGTAGTTTAATACGGCGTCTAATTAGTTACTTGTTTTTCAGTTGTTGTGCAAACATTTCTTACGCACGTTTAAGAAGCGCTCGTATTGACAGGCCATTTCCATTGTGTTATTCGAATAGTCGAGCGTATCCCTCCAGGAATGTAGAAGGAAGGCGAGGCGCAGCTGGCAGGCCGTGTATTTTCGCAGCGCCTCTTGGATCGTTATGAAGTTTTTTAGAGACTTTGACATCTTGCAGCCGGCAATAGTCAAGTGCCCGGTATGGAGAAAATACTTTACCCATTCCGACCGGTCGAAAGCGGCCTCTGACTGCGCCAACTCATTATCGTGATGCGGGAACTTCAAGTCGACGCCGCCTGTGTGTATATCGAATTGCGGTCCGAATATGTCCGATGCCATCGCCGAGCACTCTATGTGCCAGCCCGGACGCCCGGCGCCCCAGGGACTCATCCATGAAGGCTCACCGGCTTTACTGGTTTTCCACAACGCAAAGTCATTAGGCGACCGTTTCTCCGAAAGGCGGTCTTCGGCCACCGACAAATCACCCTCCCCTTCCTGCAATGACTTCGTATCACCGTAGGCCTCCGGCACCAACTTAGCGTAGTGATGTTTATCACGCTGGTCAAAACCATTCACATCAAAGTACACGGAGCCATTGGTAACATAAGCCAGTCCATTAGCAATAATTCGCTTAATGAACTCGATAATTTGCGGCACATATTCGGAAACTCGCGTTAGCACATCCGGCGGCAGTATCTGTAATGATTAGTGTGCTAAAATGCACATGGTAAACACTAGGCAGTGCATTTACTTACGTTTAAGGCTTTCATATCGATATGAAACTGATCCTCCCAATAACTTGGCAATGATTCAAATATTGAGTTTTCAGTCACATCAGCTCCTTCTTTGTGATCAATCCACTCCGCTATTGGGTCCTTCGCTTCCACTAAATACGCCTTTCGTGCCTCTGCTATCTTCTCTACATCGCCGCTCGCAACAGCTGAGGTCAACGCCTCCATTGTATCGTTCATGCGCCCAAGCAGTCCCTGTAACATTTCCTTCTTATTGGGATCAGTGTTCTTGTTGCAAACAGAGTTTAGCTCTGCCAGCACTTCCTTTTGATCTGATAACAATTTATCTAACGGCGCCGTAGTAGCGGTTCCCACATAGCGCTCATACAGATAGTTTTGGCGTGCTCTCTTTATGATCTTATCGTCAATGTCGGTGATGTTCATAACGTACAGAATGTTGTAGCCAAAGTATTCGGAGAGCACTCGTCGCATGATATCGAAGGAAATGTAAGATCTGCACATATGAAAACATGCAAGGTAGCCAATTCATTGTGTATTAGAGAATAATTAGAGATTAATTTTATATACTAAATTGATAATTTGCTGGACAAACGGAATTTTAAACCATGATAGAAAATGCAACAAGATGAAATATACTCTCCGTGACCAAGTTATAACTCATATAATTTTTAACAATAAATTTGAAGGGTAATATAACAAAATAATATTTGTAAGTAAACAATTATTCATTACAAACAAATTGATTCCTAGTACAACGTTTTTTAATGATATGTTGGGAGTAGTAAGATCCTTCTTTAAATAGTGGTGGAAGCATATATTTTAAAATTAAAATTACATTTAGCGTGTGGTTTACTTATGGGAAATTTTTAGGTAATATATGTATGTGTTATATGTTGCATTCACATCGAAAACTACTAATAACACTGTGCGTGAAATTTGCCCTCAAAAATTAAGACATGGGGGGGACCTACTGGGTGAGTTTTCTATAGGTATACTGAGTTGAGATCCACCAGCCGTTTGGTAAGATTGGCTCTAGTTTAAGAGAAACCCGGCTTTGAAGTTTGGTAATTTTCGTCAAGTTTGTCGCTTAAGTCTTCGAACGTTTAAATGCTAATATGTCCTAAATCGTTCCGAATATCGCTTTACTGTCTTCGGCAAGTTTTAGATATTTTAACGACCAACACATTTGCTTAAGACACCAATGCAAAAAAAATACATTCAAACTATGTAATTGCGATATGTGCATTTTTTTGCGCAGCGCTACATGGCGTATGAGTGTCATACGCCACGTTGAGTGTTATAATTAAATGACACTCATACGCCACGTAGCGCCGCGCAAAAAAATGCACACATCGCAATTACACAGTTTGAATGTATTTTTTTTGAATTGGTGTCTGAAGCAAATTTGTTGGTCGTTAAAATATCTACAAACTTGCCGAAGACAGTAAAGCGATATTCGGAACGATTTAGGACCTACTTAAGCGACAAATTTGACGAAAATTACCAAACTTCAAAGTCGGATTTCTCATAAACTAGAGCCAATCTTACCAAACGGCTGGTGGATCTCAACTCAGTATACCTATAGGAAACTCACCCAGTAGGTCCCCCCCATGTCTAAATTTTGGACTTGCACAGTGTAATTAATACTTTTCCCCGAGGTACTGTACATACATACATGTACAGAAATGCCACGAAAGTTCGATTATGACTCAAAAGCCAAGCGTTCCACAACCATCCGTATTGTACATGAGAGTACGCATAATTGGATCGACAGTTTTGTCTCGATTCTGGACGGCGGGTTGTGGGCTTGTTCATATACTTTTTCGCAGCACGTCTAAGCGCCATCTTTCGTGGACGTGCCTTTGCACAATTACCTGGCGTGCCCCATATGAGATGCATCGTACACGGTGGGTCCGCAGCTGTACCAAGTCACATTGGAACCTCCATCTAATGGCACAAATTCCTCTTTTTCCCGCGTCAGGCTGTTGTACAGACGTAATTTTGGCCGCTCTGCAGCTTTCGGCGGTTTCCATGCTGGTTGCACTCTTTTTGACATATTATTACAATAAAAACACTTATTACAGCAGCCGAAAATCACAATCACTCAGAGGATGGATTCATACACGTTGAATCAAAGTCGAAACTCAGCTGCCAATCGGAGTATTCACAATAAGAATATGCAGGTAAGAGTGACCACATCTTTTTATTGCATTAAAAGAATTACTACCCAATGCCAAAATTTGAAGTATTGTACCCTTTCGCTAGAGGTTTTAATTGAAGAATGTTAACACCCTAATACTACGTTTACACTGTTTCAAAGTGTTTACATTGTTTCAATTAAATATTCCTTTGGCAGCTAATGTCAAACGCTTGCCACAGCTCACATAGCAACTCGTCACCGGCTGCTGACCAAGGTTTATAGAATAGAAGGTTGCGCATTCCGGTTGTCAAAAAATGACAGCGCCTCGCGTGACGTAGGCATAGCTTGGCTCTGATTGGCTGAAAATATTTTTGAGCAAAAAAAGTGCAAAAAGTGTAAACAAATCCGGAAAAAGAAGTTGCCAGATTTTATATTTATACCCCTTAAATAATAAATCCAAATACTTTTCTGGATTTGTGAACAAAAATGAACATGAAAAATGAGCTGTAATTTTTGCAATTTGCCACCGAGCAATTCATTTCGCGTTTACAAATATTTTGAAAGCGTATGGATATAGAATATTTCCATTGATGGAAAAAACAAGGCATGCTTCGTTTTTTTTTTGTTTTAGGGATTTAAAATATAAATTTGTCAGTAAGTGGCAACTCGATTTTGGCCTCCTCCTACGTCATCAACATGGCGAACGTTGGGAATGCGCCATAGTGAAATCAATAAAGTGTACCAGGTAGATGACGTACACTTATTTCTCTGAGTAGCAATTGTCAAAGTGTCAATTTATTTGTGTCAGTTCGATTAACCTTTATTTTTGTTGTCGCTAAAATAGCACAAAATTTAAAATTGACTTTCAGTACTCCAGAAATATACATTTTCGTAATGCATTTTATGTTAGACAAACATAGAAACTGCATTGCCGGTCGCTTTTTGCAGAGATAGCACGTTTTTCCTGGCATGGAATTGCGTTTTTTGGGTCGGTTTTGGTGCAGAACGAATTTTCAAAAAACAATTTATTTTGACATTTTTGCATACAGCACAGACGGGTTATGAACTCTGACATTTTTGAGCATAATGACAATAACTGTCAGAAAATAAGTGTACGATGAAGAGAGAGTTCCTGCTATCTGGCACACTTTATTAATTTCACTATGGGAATGCGCAACCTGTATTCTATAAACCTTGGCTGCTGACTGACTGATTTTGAAATCAACATTGTTTTCTCTCAGCTTTTCCTGACATTTCTGTAAGGCAGCGAGAAATGTCAACAATTTTGAAAACTGCTAGTAAAGACACCACCTTGTATAATGTCACCATGGAATCTGCCTTCATTTTGTAATGCGTTCGACCAAATTGGTCATGTTTAATCGCATCTGCTTCGTAATTTTGTTGAAATGAGTGATTTCGTAGATTTGAATTTGTATACGAAGTAAAGTAAAACCACATAATTTTTATTTTTATTTAGGATAATTGTCTCATTGAAGTGGCAACCAGTATAATTTTTCTTAGTTCTTGACTAAATCTATATTAAAAAAAATTAAATTACAAGAAAAGAAATCAAACAAATCAGCTGATGTAGATGATTTTAAGTTCAGTTTGAATTTTGTGCAAAAACTGAAATTATGTCTAATATTAAAACATTTTATATGTGAAGAAAAAATTGTGTGTACATATTTTTTGAGCCTCAATAATGTAAACCACTTGGTGGGCAGTTGTAATTGTGTGCTTTTAGAAAATAAAGTTTGGCGAAAAAGGAATCTTCTCTATTTTTCCCATTCCAATCCTTGGGGATACTACGGTTTCCGTGGCGCCGCCATTTGATGATGTTTTCAGATAGATTGACCGAAAATAAATCGAAAATTAAGAATAAAATTTTTATATATCTCGCTTCGTTTTCGAGATATCGAGGTTCAAACTTTTTATATACAGATAAGCGACATGCCATATTGAAATGTTTAAATTCGGTATAAATGTACATTTTATTCATGAATTTATGCAGAAATACTGTTAGCACTTTACTGATACTCCGGCACACTGGTTGCTCCTATGAGGGTTATTTTTCAAGCGCCCGGGCGAAGGCCGGCCACACGGAAGGAATTTGAATGCAGAAATACTGTTAGCACTTTACTGATGCTCCGGCACACTAGTTGCTCTCATGAGGGTTATTTTTCAAGCGCCCGGCCAAAGGCCGGCCACACAAAAAGAGTTTGGATGCAGAAGTACTGTAAATATTTTACTGAATTTGAAGCCGTACTTGCACTTAAGAAGGTTATTACCCCACTACCCCCCACCAAATTTTATCCCCCTCCTCGACCGCCCAGATATAAGAGTCCTTCCGAAATTTTAAACTTTGAATCTCGAAGACGAAGCGAGATATCGAAACATTTTGTTTCCTCATTTTCGACTTATTTTTGGTCGATCTATCTAAAAACACCCTCAAATGGCGGCACCACGGAAACCGTAGTCTTGCCCAATCCTTCCTAGCATGCTTTGTATTCATTCACCTTTTTTAACGAAGCAAGACAAGAGTTATACTACGTTTACATTGAGCCCAAATGCGTCATTTGGGTAAAAATTCTCACGCATTTCCCCATACAAATTCAAATCTACGAAATGACTCATTTCAACAAAACGACGAAGCAAATGCGATAAAACATGACCAATTTTATCGAACGCATCACAAAATGAAAGCTCTTTCAAAAGCTTCAAAAGCGTTTGCTTCTTTTTGACAGTTCAAAATCAAAACAAACGAAAATTATCAAAATGGAATTTTTGCATTGAAATTTTCGTCTGCTTCAAATATGTAGAATATTCTTAGCATGCAAAGTGTGTAATATACATGTATTCAAATATTGCAGGGTGTAGAACATAGAGGCAGCAAAGAAGAAACAAATGATTTAGTCATAAGCCGGAAAAGAGCTGATCTATGAGCTGCGGCCAGAGGACATGGGCATTGAGCATTTGACATTAGCTGCCAAACAAAATGCAAATGCGATGCAAATGAGGCAATGTAAACACTTTCAAATGACTCATTCGAAACTACGCATTTGGGTTCAATGTAAACGTAGGTTTAGTATACATACTAACAAGAGTTAGTATGAACTATTTTTCTCTCCCTTCTATAAAAGTCATTTTTGTGATTGTGAATTGAATAACACAATAACACAGTCTCATATTTTGTGGGAATTTTGCTTAAAAACATAGATTATGATGAGGTGTTTTGCGGAAGTTTAGATTTTCAGACGTAAACTCTGGTAACACTGGTTTCAACTGGTTGTGAAATATTTAATCGACTGTGGCGCAGTTAGAAAATTCACTTCGGTTAGATTCAGCGAAAAGTCGGAACATTGAAAGTCTGGAAGATTTAAGGAATTGGTGGCCTAATAAATATTGCGTATTTAACAAGTAATTCTTGAACCATGTTGAACAGATTCCTTTGCTTTCGCCTACAAACGGCAGCAGTAGTTATTGGTTGGTTGGGAGCCATTGTTTCCTTCCTGGCAATTGTAGTCTTTGGATTTTGTCTGGGCTACTTGGATGATATCGTAAAGGCTATAATTGACAACGCTGGAAAAGATACCAACGATGTTGATCTACGAAAATGTGAGTTGTTCGGTCGCAACAATTGTACACGGCTTTTTAATGCGAAATCTTTATTTTATTCAATTTTTTTGTTTACAGTGCTCACCATTGTTTTTGTCGCATATCTGGTGACTAATGCAATAAATCTTGTTGCTTCTACACTGCTGATCTTGGGCGCTGTTAAGGTAGGTAAAACCCTATACAGTAACGTAAATTCCCGTACAGGCGTTTTTATCGGTTCTCTGAATTTGAGCTTTCAAATGTTTTTCTTTGTTGAAGTTGCTCCTTCAGTTTGCCACTGCTGCGGGAGGGGTAACAGAAGTATTTCCTGCTTGTAAATCCGATTATAGTGGCTACACAAATAATTTCTGTTGACGTTTACATTTCATTATTTATTAGTAGGAAAAAAAGGAAAGTAGGAATAAGCAGGAATTTTATATATAAATTTGTTTAGCAAAAAAAAAGAAAAGTAAAAGGAATAAGCTTTTTATGCGGTTTTACGGGGTTTTTTATGCGGGTTTTCTATAACACCTCCCTTACTTAAATTAGATTAGATTTAGAAAGGGGTAACTGCACTGAGACCAGAGATGATCTATTGTGCCGCCTACAGTTTTTTAGAGAACGTCCCCTAATCCCACCGACCTAATGAAGCTTAGTAACTCACGAGGGAGAAGGTGTTTGACATCCTCTTCTGCAAGTCAGTATTGGCCCAAGTGTAGCCTCCTCCTGCTGCGACATACCGCATCGTAGTGCAGTATGATGTGCTCAGGAGTCTCCTCTCCTGTTTCGAAGAGTCTGCAGACGCTTACCTGTTCTAGCCCGATTGTGTACATGTATTTTCTCAGTCTGCTGTGACCGGTTAACAGCCCGGTGACCAGTCTAAGCTGGTTTTCCCCCAGTCTGGGGCATTCTTCACTCCATTTGGAATTCCTGGTTCTTTCCTCAAGTCTTAGTGACTCTGCTGGAGTGTTTTTGCCTAGCCCAATGAAAGGTTCTGGTCCAAGACGGATCGTGGCTGCCCCAGTTCTAGCAAGACAATCCGCCACCTCTTTTCCATCAATTCCTCTGTGTCCTGGGACCCAGAGGATTTTAATCTGGTTGTGTATAACCGGTTTGTTCAATGCTTCTATGCATTCCAGCACCAACCCTGAGGTTATCTCATACGAGATTAGTGCTTTGATGGCTGCGTGACTGTCTGAACAAATTACCATGTCCTGCGCCTTGTACATACGCTCGAGGTTAATATGCGCACAGAGCCTGATGGCATATAATTCCGCTTGAAATATGCTGTGTGTTTTCCCCATCGACTCATAGTGCTTGAAGCGAGGTCCAAATACCCCCGCCCCTGTTCCCTCGTGCGTTTTGGAGCCGTCTGTGAACCACTTGATAGTATGTGGTCTGAAATGGGCCTGGTGTTCTTTCCAGTTCCAATCTACTTTATTGCTCATATAAACTAAGAAGTTTTTTTCGTAGTTATATGTTTTTGTTATTGTATCCCCTTACTTATTTTACGTGGTTTCACATTTTTATGCGGATTGCTTCGCATTCTTTGATACCTTCGTTACATTTCCGTGGTTTATGAATGTGCTTTAAATACCCTTTAACCCTGTACCCTTTCTGAAAATGAAGAGATGCGATGTGCACTGTTCGTGCTTCACTTATTGGCACTTCAAAAAGGACTAGATAAAGCAATTGAACTTGAACATTGTTTTTATTCATATTGATCCGGATGATGAACGATCAGAAAAATTTCAACATGATTTACAAAAACCAACCGAATGTTATCGTAACTTTTATAAAGGCGCAAAATAAAGAAAACCCCAAAATTTAATGACTGGCTACTTTAAGAAGTAAAATGCCATTTTTAATATTTTTATTGACCCTGATCTCTTTTCTTAATTGAATTAAACTTATACGACGTTTCGTTCCTTTATTTTAATTTGAAGGAATTTTTTTCTATGGAAAAAAAAAATTTTTATGCGCGAATTTTTATTTTGTACGATTTTATTCTTTAACTGGAACCAATAAGGGATTTTGTATAAAAATGTGTCTTTTACGTGTTTTGTTTTTACGCGGTTAGTGTACAATTATATTTCAAATGAAAAGTATTTTATTTGATCGTTTTATGTAGCTTAGTTTTAAGGAAGCACTAATTACAATTATTTTAATGAAAAAATAGGTTTTTATAAAATAAAAATAGGTATACTATACGATTAATAACAGCTGTTTTTTTTTAAATATGCAATATTCGCCACTATTTATTTTTGTAAAGTATTCTCTAAATACAAAGTATTTTCATAAATACTTAGGATTTTTAGTTGCTCATATTATTGACAAATTTTATTTAACTTTTAATCAACACTTTCATCAAACATTCGTTTAAAACTTTAAACCGTATTGGCTCGAAACAGAAGTTTTAGCCTGAACGATATGTAACATATGTTATGATGAACAGATACATATGTATAAACTAAAAGGTTTGTTTTTGTATTCGGTCTCATGCATTTTATTATGCATTCCTTTAGGGTTTGGTACAACTTAAGATTAAATCAAACACTCATTTGAAATTGTATATTTATTGTTGTTTTTATATCGCAGGAGCGTCACTTGCTGTTGCTTCCATGGCTCGTCAATTCCGGTTTTGCATTGGTGTTCAACGTTATTTACTTTATATTCCTGCTGGTGGCTTCCACCAATATGCCAGTCTCATCTACTATTGGCTTACTGATAAGCGCTGCTATAAGTCTCGGTAAGTTGTACAATGTTTGCTCAAGGGTTCTGGTTTCGATTAATGTTTGTGTTATATTTCAGCATTGCATGTATATCTTTGGCTGGCCATTTACTCACTGTTCAAGAACATCCAGCGCAACACAGAACAGCAACAACAACAACAGCCACTCCGCCCCGCTGGCGCCACGTACCCCTCCTATACAAAAATTTAAAATATCAATATCCAAGAGAATTGCTCTTGTGCCTTTTTCCATTAAACATTTAACATTTTAGTAATCGGATACAATCAATCCTTATCACTTATTAAATACGTACATACTTATCACACATACATTTATATAGTATGCCTCGAAATATATACAATATAATAATATGCCAAATAAGGTCGACTTGAAGTCATTTACACAGTCACGTTCGTGATATGTCTGTCAATGGTTAATAAACTCATGAAAAGCAATGTGAATTAAAATATTGGTAGCAATTTTCGAGACAATAAATATGAAAGATTTAATACATATGCATATTAATAAATATAAATACACACACATATCGTTCATTTTAATATGGTTGTGTATGGGTATTTGAATGTTTATTTTTCCAATGGAATAACTTGTAAGTTTGCAGAATGACAAAGCTCCTACACTTTCAACCTTGGAGTACTATTGAAAATGGTGCTTGATAATTTAAAAAGTATGCATTTCGAATTTAATATAACAACTTAGTAAAAAGTAGAAAATGTATGTAATAATCAAATGAAATGCTGTTCCACTGCCTGACCACCGCAGCGTATTTAAGGTAGAGGTATAAAAGCCGCGGAGTGTGCATGCAGTGTCATTGCAGTCAACTGAAATGTGCATTTTTACAAAAACAGCTAGGCAGAAATTGATCTTTACACTTTCTACGAAGACTATTAAAAGGAGGGCAGAGAGGGGGGGGGGGAAGATGGAGGAACTTGCTACCGGAAGTTGAAGATTTATGAACTTCGTAATTGAATTGCGTCATTTATACTGCAGAACCATCACTGGCGTATAACCCTGGTGGCTTCATGCACAATGGGTTTGCCAGAAAGTGAAGCCGGCAAAATGTGCGAGGAACGTGACTGTTCGGACATGGGTGCTTGGCGAACATGGTGTCGCACGATTTTACAGGAATAGAATATGTGTCACCGCAGGGACCCATGTCTCTGCCTTTATTTGCTAATAATACTCGTGTTGTAAAAGATCACTACTACAACTCGTAAACGGATTTCCATCTGGTATCGCTAAGGATCTAATAGAGGTCTATGCGAAGTCGTCATCACGGTTAGCCAATTACACCCAACTAACAACTTACTGATATGCATATTTTGTTTTAAAATTTTTTTAAGTTTACATTACTGTTGTTAGGAAACGCTAAACCTAACCTAGGAAACGCTTAACTCTTTCACAATTATGCGGACCACAATTGTGATAGCTAATGTTAAAAATGTATTGTTATTTTAATTACAATAAATAAATAAATAGTAATAATAATAATTATGACTGAATTGACAATATCAGAAATACCATTACATTTTTAACAATAATATTTAAAATTTAAATGTGTTTTCACTTAGTGCTTTCCTTTCATTCCTAATTCTAATCTTTTGCCACAGATTTAAAAAAAAAGGATATACAATTGTTTAATCACTTAAACATATCAATTTTAAACTTATTGTGGTTGAAAAATCCATTTGCTGTCGGACGGGCATTACCTTCTGGAGGGTGGGCAGCTTGCGTTTATAAGATTCGTTTACGAGATTTGTGATATGTACGTATGAGCTAAAAAAGCTACTTTAAAAAGAAATGTCCTTTTTGTTAAGTTGTGTTGAAACCACACTAAGTTTGAAAATATTATGTATTACTAGCAGGGCCTGGGGGCTTTGCACGCAAGTTTGAAGTCAATGGGCCCAATAAATCAAGTTCCTCTTAACTCTTTGTTGACCCCGTCAGATTTTTATGACATAATACTTGTCCAAATAATTCTTATTTGAAGTACTTTCACCATATTTGAAGTCAATAGACCTATCATGTCTCCTCATACATACTCTTAGCCCATCGTTGACCCCGTCAGATTTCGAATTTCAAAAAAATGAGAAGCACGTGCCCAATTATTTTTGATTATAAATGATTTCATTAATTTTTAAGTCAAAAGGTGGGCTTAACCCATTGTTGATCCCGTTAAAATTTTATTTTCGAAAGACGAAAAATGCGTGCCAAATTATTTTTGATTTGAAGCATTTTCACCAACTTTGAAATGAATAGGCCAATTGAATCACGTTTTTAGACCCCCCCAATTACAAAAAAATCCCGTCCTAGCGGAGGTTCATTTTTCAAAATGTATTATACAGTGGCTCAAAGTTAAAATGGAGCAAGCCACTCAACAAGATATAAATCAAAAATATTGAGTCATATGTTTGATACATTAAAATATTTTTTTATATAGAATAAACAATTAATTAAAAAAATAAAATCAGCAAAAACGTAAAAAAAATCGAAAAATATGAAAACAATAAAACAATGTTGAGGGTAAAATTAATTAAGTACTGAGTTGGAAGGATATTTTGCTCAAACACCAATTAATTGCATTAATAAATTGATTCCACCAATTTGGGGCAGTGGAAAGTCTCGAATTTGCCGGCTCTTCGATTATAGCGCTCTTCACTCGATTTTTTAAATAAATCGTGCGGTCTTTAAATTTTTCGTCTTTATAACTCTACCCCTTTCAGACCTGACGCTAAACTACTGGGAATTTTTTCATAATTTTTGGAATATATGGTCTCTATATCGTATGAAAATATAATCAATGTTTAGGTTTTACTTTTTTTATATCCTTCAAGGATTTTTAGGACACGCACAATTGATGCATCTCGGTCTAATTTGATTTTAAAATAACCAAAGCCCCATATGATAACTTGTTTATACTATTTTTATTTTTCAGTATGATACAGCCTGAAACAATTATTATTTTTTTGCTGAAACATAAAAATATATTACATCGCATTTGGTGCATCGTGTGCGTGTACGCGACTTACAGTCTTTGCGACGGCACATACTGCTTTCAATTTGAAATTTGAATTTGGGCTAAGAGTATGTATGAGGAGACATGATAGGTCTATTGACTTCAAATATGGTGAAAGTACTTCAAATAGGAATTATTTGGACAAGTATTATGTCATAAAAATCTGACGGGGTCAACAAAGAGTTAAGAGGAACTTGATTTATTGGGCCCATTGACTTCAAACTTGCGTGCAAAGCCCCCAGGCCCTGCTAGTAATACATAATATTTTCAAACTTAGTGTGGTTTCAACACAACTTAACAAAAAGGACATTTCTTTTTAAAGTAGCTTTTTTAGCTCATACGTACATATCACAAATCTCGTAAACGAATCTTATAAACGCAAGCTGCCCACCCTCCAGAAGGTAATGCCCGTCCGACAGCAAATGGATTTTTCAACCACAATAAGTTTAAAATTGATATGTTTAAGTGATTAAACAATTGTATATCCTTTTTTTTTAAATCTTTCTTTTTTTTGCTTTCTTTCTTTTGCTGGCCAGTGATTAAAGCCATCCAGCCGTTTTTCGGGACATGGCTGGTCCGCTGGGCGATTTGGGTTTGATTGTTGAACAGTTTCAACCTCGTTCGTTTCGGATTTAGAGCTCCACTCCACGTTGTTAGTTTTTTGATTGGCCTCCAATGTTTCAGCTAACGCAAGTTGAAAACTTAGCAAATCGTGCGATCTTTTGGTAGTATTTCGATTTCCCGACAAGCATTTCGGTACTCCATCCAAGCATTGCAGCATACCGAATCTATGAAATGTATGATTACTTCCAATTACCATTTTTGTTTTTGAAAAAGGTCCGATATGCCTCCATTTGTTGGTCACAAATTTCCACACCACCCATTGACTCATTGTACTGCTGGACTATATTTGGACATGCGACTTCGATAAATGTTTTCTCTTTTTTACACCAACGACGAACATAATTAACGGGACTGCATCCAAATGCAGATGATGAGAGTCTTGCCATTGCACAATGGCTACTGTATCCTCAGGGGAACAGAATTTCTCCATATCTCCTCTTTTCATCTTTTTTTCATCAGTCAAGTTAACGCCTTTTATATGACTTTTCATTATCGTTCCCGCCCCATAAAGTCCTTCTTGTAGAAGCTTATCCAATAGGAGCAATGAGGTAAAGTACCTGTAAAAAAATACTTTGGATACTTTAGCTAATGTTTGTACAAGACGCAGAACGAGTGCAGGGCCAAGTCCAATATTTTCCTTCGGAAGAGGCTTGGTCTTGCCTTGATAAATTTAGAACTAAATCGAGAAACTATAGAAACTAGATAAATCGAGAACTAGTCCGTCTGATGTGATGTCCCCCTTTTTTTTAAACCAACACCTCTTGGTTTGTTGGACAAACTTTGGCGTACTGGACAGCGGCCTGTGAATAGTATAATTTGCTCATCAATGGAATATCGTCCATTCTCTTGTCTCGGAAATTTTAAGCAAGCGTTTTTAACTGAATCAACAATTGGCTTAAAAATTAATTAGCACTTAAAAATTAAAAAAAAACCCACTTTTTTAGAGACATAAGACCCGATACGCACAATTGATGCACTCGTTTTTTTAGTTAAAAGGCATTTTTATTGCATCAAATTACTTCAATTTGCTTGAAACAATAAAATTTATAATTTTTTTAGCGCATTTTTTTATGCCCACTTCACTATTTGTTAACGATTAGTACTTTTGTAATTGAAATCACAACTTACTTCTGCGGCTCATTTTGACAAAACTGAAATGTGACGCAAGAATTCCGCAATAATTGAAGAAATGGTAAAGAGAACAGCTGAATAATGTGAGAAACAAACATAAAAAAAAAGCAGAGAAATCGATGCATGCCGGTCTATTTGACATTGGTCAGATAGAAGCGAAAATATTAAAACCGAAAACCATCCGCACAATCGATGCATCACGGTCTGAAAGGGCTACACATGCTCAATGACATTCAAATCAGAAGGCTAAGTTGTGTGTCCAGCACATTTGAACAGTTGTATGTACAGCAGTTTGGACAGTTCTGCACATATTTTCCATCAGATTTGCCTTCAAATGTTAAGGTCCATTGCTCGTTCCATAACACCATAGAAATATGAAGGTTCCCGGACCTGCAGACGATATTGAACGCCATAACATTGCGGATTGATCTTGCTTTCGTCTGTAAACAAAACTTTAGAAATGGTTCTGTGGGTGTTCCGCAGTATAGTGGCGTTTAATATTATTTACAGGGCCAGGAGCCTTGACATTATCGATGATATTATGGTTCAAACAATGTACCTTAGCATTTAAAGGCAAATCTGATGGATAACATGCGCAGACTTGGTAAAGACGATGCGTTCCATGTGCAATCTTTCCAACTGTCGGAATGGGCTAGTACTACCTATGTATTTACATTCTACACATTCAGCATGTGAAGAGCTATTTGGCGAAAAAATTGCAATCCCACACAATTTCTTTAAAAAAATTTACTATACGCAGCCATAATCGAAGAGTGGGCAAAAATCAAAATTTCTTATAGTCTAAAATTGGTGGCATTAATGTATAAATGCATAATGTATGAAAGCTGTTATTCAGCAAAAGACCGTTTCAAATAAATATTAAACTAATTTTGCCTTCAACATTGTTTTATTGTTTTCATATGAATTTACTTTTGTTCCATTTTAAATTTGAGATTCGTGGTCCACGTATAACTATATTTGGATATTTTTTCATGAATGAAAAAAGAAAATAGATTTATTTTTAGCTAATTTTAGTTTTCTTATTAATTGTTTATTCTAAATAAAAAAACAATTTTCGTATGTCAAACCTATGACTGGATATTTTTGATCCATTCCGTGTTGAGTGGCTTGTTTCATTTTAATTTTGAGCCACTGTGTCTATGTACAGTTACAATTTCATGCTTGTAGCTTCAGCGGGTTGGACTGGCCGATGATTAATCAGTCAGTCAATCAGTCAGTCAGTCAGGACAAACAATTATATGTATATACATAGATGATGAGCGACACTCTTCACCACTGACGCTCGAAATTTGTTAGGATATAGCAGTCATGTTGTTAAGGTGACAACTGCTAAATTCTTTGTAAATTTATAAGCATGGACCTGCAAATCACACACAGAACTTTATAGCTTTAAATGATATTTGCAAATCATCTAATGTCACGAAGATCGAACGATTTAACACATATACCTTGTTTCTTTGGGTTATCTTAAATCGTGGGTCCATGCGTATAAACTGCAAAAAATGTATGCCCAAAGTTATCATAACAAATGCCATCCATCAATGGACTGGACTGTCCCTTAGGCAGAGAAGCAGCAGTGCAGACATTGGATAGTTTGGGCAATTAATGTTTATCTACATTCACTTAGGTTGCTTGAGCTACAATGAATTTTGCTATGTGAAGTAGTGTTTTACAAAGCAAGTTTTTTATACAAGTAAATTCAGTTTTGGGGCGGATAAATCTAAGATCTCCTACCTGATGGCTCGAAACTTACAACTGATGTGAATTAAGCGAAAATACATTAAGAAACATGTTTGTTTCTCGTGTTCAAAGTTTGGATAATTTTGTAAACCAGAAAATTGGATTCCCCCTACTACGTGCCACCACATCGTTATATTCCACACTTAATGCCATAAATTGTACTTTAAATAAAAGCAATTTAGTGGGTATCTCCCAAACAACTCGTTTTTGTGCGACTGTGATTCGAAGCATTAAACTGACTAAGTTCAGACATCAAGTTCAAGATTACTTAATTAAAATAAGTATCAAACACTTTTGATTATTTAGAGAAGGAGAGTATTTATTAGACTGCATACTTGATAGTTCTACTATGCCCTCAACAAACTGTGCTGAGACACCTACAGTTTTGTGCTGAATCTGAAGGCGATCAAAAACTGTTTTGCGCTTAAACGTTTGCCCTTTTCCTGCTGATAGCAGTCGGTGAAGGAAAATTGTTTTAACTATATCATATAGCAGCCACTCAGCCAAAACTCATACAAATCTTCAATAAACTAAGGCTCAGGATTGAACGAATTAGGGAACAGTACCCTATAAAGAATTTGACTCTGCGCTTAGATCTGCAAACGTTTAAGTTCCTGGAGCTACGTAAGGGTTTCAACCTGGAATAATGTTCTAACTCAATCCAAACCTTCTACATGGCATCGTTTTCTGAAAGTCAACCATAGTCATAGTACCTTAAACCTTTTTAGAGGGTCGCTTTAACCCATTGCTGCCGGGTACCAGTTCCGCCCATACGATTTTGATAAAATTTCATACACGACCTAGAAGTGACCCAAAATGATCAGAAACAAAATTTCAGCTTTATATCTCCGCACGTTGCTGAGATATTCATTAGGTATTTTGTACCCATTCAGACAGGGCGATCCTTTGTCCTGCGATCTCTTCAACTTCATCATGGAGAGTGTTCTGCGCAAGGCCGGTGTACATCGTAATGGCACAATTTTCAACAAAAGTGTCCAGCTCCTTGCCTACGCTGATGACATTGATGTCATCGGGCGTAACAAGCGAGATGTCACCGCTGCCTTTGCGGCTATCGAAAGAGAATCTGCCAAAATGGGTTTGGTGGTAAATGAGGGCAAGACGAAGTATATGCTGTCTACACGCAGGGACTCGCAGCGGCTAGGGTCTCACGTCGAGGCCGACAGGTATACCTTTGAAGTTGTCAAGGAATTCGTCTACCTTGGCACCGCCATCAACAGCAGCAATGATGTCAGCCTGGAGATAAAGCGAAGGATTACTCTTGCCAACAGGTGCTACTACGGTCTCGGTAGGCAATTGAGAAGTAGAGACCTCTCTCGACCGACAAAACTTGCGCTCTATAGGACGCTTATCTTGCCCGTGCTTCTCTATGGCGCTGAAGCATGGACAATGACACGAAACGACATAGCGGCCCTTGGAGTGTTCGAGAGGAAGGTACTTCGCAAAATCTTCGGCCCTGTACGTGTTGGTGACGACTATCGTATACGAATCAATAACGAGCTGTATGAGCTGTATAAGGACATGGACGTAGCGCAGCGAATTAACATCCAGCGGCTACGCTGGCTCGGTCATGTCTGCCGTATGGACGACGAAGCTCCGGCGAAAAAGGTGTTCGATGCGATGGTTGGAGGTCGACGGCGAAGAGGGAGGCCGTGTCTCCGGTGGAAGGACCAAGTTGAAGAGGCCCTGTCATCACTTGGTGTGACCAACTGGAGAAGGCGCGCGCAAAGCAGAGGCGCCTGGAGAGAAGTTTTGCGGCAGGCCATAACCCGATAGCGGGTTGTTATGGCTAGTTAAGTAAGTAAGTAAGTATTTTGTACCCATTACGCAGCAATGGTAGCTTTTTCCATACTTTGTGAAGTGATCAGCTAAACACGTGAACAAAAGTTGTATTTTTTACAGGTGAGTTAGGAGGCAGATTTTTGTGAAGTTCTAAGGCCACTACGTTTCGCCACATTTTCCACCTCCGTAAAATTCACGATTTTTGGAGTCTGGTAACTCTAGTTAGATGGCGAAATTTTAGGGTGACCTTCACTAGGTTGAGGTAGTTCCATCTTTATCCTAACTATCCCTATCAATGGGTTTGAGAGATCTCAAACATTGACTTTTTTGTGATTTTTTGTAAAATCAATTTTCATGGGTAAAATTTTACCCATTAGGCAGCAATGGGTTAATGATAGCAGACATGGGGGTTTTGCACTAAATTCATAGTGCACTATGCTTTTCACTACCACTAAATAAATTTAGTGGTAGCTGAATTTGTTCCACTAATCACTGAATTTTATTTAGTGGTAGTGGTAAAAAGTACCACTAAAAAAAAATTAGTGGAAGAAAATTGCACTACCACTAAATAAAGATCAGTGATTAGTGGAAAAAATTCAGCTACCACTAAATTTATTTAGTGGTAGTGAAAAGCATAGTGCACTAAACAAAGACATCCATTACCATTAAATAAACCACTAACAACGATATGCGCAAAAATATATGTTTTATTTAAACAACTTATTTGCTTTCATCAAGACTAGACGTTCAAAATTGTCATCAGTGACATTAGTGGAAAAGAATTAGTGATAGTGGAGGAATTTTCAACTATCACTGAATTTTATTTAGTGGTAGTGGTAAAAAGTACCACTAAAAAAAAATTAGTGGAAGAAAATTGCACTACCACTAAATAAAGATCAGTGATTAGTGGAAAAAAATTCAACTACCACTAAAATTTATTTAGTGGTAGTGGAAAATTTCCCAGCAGACCTCTAGTGGTAGTGGTAGTGGATTTTAGTGCAAAACCCCCATGTCTGAATGATAGTTACAATTGTTATGACTAGTATAATTGTTTGTACTAGTAATAGTGTACCCTCTAAAGTGT
The DNA here is from genome assembly GCA_963668005.1 of Melieria crassipennis. NCBI lineage: Eukaryota > Metazoa > Arthropoda > Insecta > Diptera > Ulidiidae > Melieria > Melieria crassipennis. Next base: position 27,785,590 of record OY764963.1, on the reverse strand, counting down.
ATTACAATTCAAACAATTCTTTTTTGGCTGCCTATTGGATTTTTTTACAATTACCAGAATTAGCGCAGTTCCAAGTTTATTCATTCTTTTCAACCTACACGTCAAATGGATTTCCGAAAGTTACGATTGAACTTTAGAAAGGGTCAGCTCGGTCTCAGAAATTACCAAGTGGGCGGTCAGTCCTACAGTCTTAAAGATGAACAGAAAATCGGGGTTGAGCAAAAGGTGCCACGTTCCCAGAAAGAATTCTTCTCCTGAAGAAAACAAACATTGTGTCAGAAATACTCCATCAAGGATTTTCCGAGTGTATGGAAAACGTAAAACCCTATGTTCGTCATTCTTAACCCAATAATATCCACCTTTTTGTCATAAAAAACTCATATGAGCTTCTTTAAAAAGTTAAGACCAAGCAAACCCATTTTCAATTTTTTAGTTGGTTGAGTTAAGTGGTTGCTACCACAGCTAGGTAACACAATTACTACATAAGGTGCCGTTTTGGTGCCGCATCATTTTGTGTTGATATTGGCTGGTATTTTAAATCTAATTTTAGGAGATCCAGGAAGTGTAAGTGTTTCCTGATCTCCATAGCTGAAATTGCTATTGCAGTTCCGAGAAATGATGGTATGATCGTACAGACTTAGGTTCCATGACAACCCATTATCTGTGATCCATATAATAGAAGCCGCCACTTTAACTTAACCCATTCCCAATCATTTAATGCTCGTTTTTTTATTCGGTAAGTAGTTCCATGCTTTCAACGTGAAGTGCGCCAGCTGCTACCCAAATTTTCTTCTAAACGCAAACGCATATTGAATATGGTGTAATATTTTAGTTTATTCAAAAACAAATTGTTTACAAAGAAAAATTTGAAAATCAATAACAGATCATTTGTTTTTATTTTTTAGTTTATTAATATTCTTCATATGTAAATGTGAGGGTATTTCAATCGAGGAGTAGTGTTCAGCTTAATGTAAAACACATGTAAAGGCTCGAGCGATATTTCGAACCATAGTCCTCCTCAGCAGGGATCGTTCTGCGTTTATTTGTGAAAGTTTTTATTAAAATGAAGTGAAGGTGATATTAAGAATGTCCACGGTGTGATTAACTTAAATGTAGCAATGGGTTGAAACATACATATATGTAAAACTAATCAACGAATGAGCGACTGATGCCCACATTGCTGTGCGTAGGAAAGAATCGAAATTATGAGAAAACTAGGTTAAAGTTAATTCCTTTACATGACAGAGCAAAGCCCTGAAGTTTCAATACCACATTTAACTTTTTTCGCTTTCGTCAATGTAGCCTTTTTCAGGGATGGTTTTACTTCGTACGTAATGGTGTCTTCGATGGGTGGTGTCCGCGTACGTGGCGCGGGCGCAGGAGCCACAGCAACTGTCTCCATATAATGGCGAGAGTTGTTCGGTGTGCTGCCGTAGCTCCCAATGACCGATATCGTACTTACATTGGTCGCATCATTCGCAACTGTGCTGGCACCACTGCTGGACGTCGCTATCGTAGTCCTGGCACCCACCGTACCACCGCCGCACAAAACCGGAATTGTCGACACAACTGTTATGGCCGATGTACCGAGGTTTTGATCACTTGCCTCATTCAAAGCATAATTAACACCAGGTATTGTGTTTGGTGCAGTTGACGTGTTTGTTGTTATTGTTGTTGCCGATGCTGCTAATGTTGATGTACTATTACTACTATGACTATGATTACTTGAGGCGCTATTCTTAGCAATATTTATTTTAATTTTATTAACATAGCTAGCCAGTGGTATCGCAGGAGCTGATCCGACCGATGACAGGTTGTGCTCGTCTTCTGCTCCAAGATTACCATCCATGGACGTGCTGTGCTCTACATTGGTTACCTCTGAGAATTCAGAAGCATCCAACTGAACCAGTGACGTGGTGGAAGGCGGCCTGTCTGCTGCTGGTGATGCAGTTGAGACGGACGAGGCTATCGTTTGAGTCTGTGTGTCTTCTTAAACGACAAACATTAGTAAACAAATTAACACATATCTTTGATTATGGACGCTGCTTACCACTACTTTGAATAGATATTTCCTCCTCTGGCACGATGAGTACAGTACCGACATCCTCAAAACCATCGTCTTCGTCGTCGTCGTCATCTTTCGGTTCCTCCTTGATTTTCACGTTTCTGAATGACATTTGAGAAGATTCGTCGCCATCAGATAGTGGTTTTTCTTCATATGTGTCCAAGTCGGTGAATGGAATATGTGGCTCCTGTATTTCAACATCAGATCCAGCAGTATCAGTTAAACCACCTTCCTCCGACTTTTCGTCGGCGACTGTGACGCCCATCTCTTCCCGGGTAACATTTATGGGCACGTATTCATCATCATCGTCGATTTCAGTCACAGAAGGTTCTTCGTTCGGTAACACAATAACATCATCATCATCGTCATTATCCTTCACTTCCAAGGATGTGGACTCTGCTTAAATAAGGGCATATTGTCAAAATGGCAATTTAAGAACATAAAAGCCAACTGCTCACCTTCAGTTTTATCATCACCCTCAATTTTTATGACAGCATTCGCATCATCTCCAACTATGACATCTGCTACTTTCGCCGGGCTTTTGACAGGATTTAGAGAAGCCTAAAAAATAGTCGCATGATCATAAATTAGGAAATTACCTTTCCACGCATTTTAAACCAACCTTAAAGTCATCGTAGCAAAGGGGATGATAAATTTTCTCGTCCACACGTATGGCGGAACGTAGGTGCCACTCTTCAAGCTCCTCGTTGTAGAATTGCTCGAATTTCTCGTGGCACATATCGCATGCTCGGTCAACATCTTGCGGCAAAGCGGGACAACTCAGTACCGGGGAGTTGGTCCATCGCTGATTGGAAGTGTCATCGTTTGTATCCACATCGTTAAGTTGTGTTTCGAAGAAATTCTTTTCCCGCTCCTCTAAGTCCTCGATTTCTTCATATTGCACCCAGTCCGCAAGATCGTAATACCATTTGCGTGAGTGTGCTTTTCGTGATGAGTCACGCTCACGCCGATTCTGACGGAAGTGCCAGTCCAAGTGTTGACTGTACTTTATTGTTTGCTCGGGAGGGAATCGAACGCCACAGCTGCTGCATTGCATGCCAGAAAAGAGTGTGTTTACAACGGCCGCTTGGCGTGTCTTTACAGTCTCAGATTTGGAGAGATCAATTGGACGTGCAGCCGGCACTGGTGGGCTGTTTTCCTCAGGTGGCAGAGCTGCAGTGGAGGTGCTGGGAGGCACGCCCACCGCTTTATTAGCGGCTCCATTTGTGCCTCCTAAAATTCCTGATGAAACCAGCTTTTGAAACAGTTCGTCAATGTTTATATTATTCAAAGCAGCAGGTGGGATTATAGGAATGGAAGGAGCATCAGTTGCAATTCCAACTGTAACCGAGGGCGTAGCTTGGCCTTCTGAAATAGTTTGCTCAACTTCTTGCTGGGGTTGCTTAGTACTTAAACTCTCGCTTCCTGCAGGTGATTGCAGCGAACTATCGGCGGTGGAGACGTGTGTTGCAGAACCATCTGCAGACACGTATTCTGTGACGGGTTCAGTCTTAACGAAAAGCATATCCTTAATCCTTATGTTTCCAGCAACTACACCCTGAGGCAGGGCACCGAAACGTATGAAATATACCCTGCCGCGCAATGTATAGCTCTTGGGGAGACCGCCGAATTCAACTTTCACATCTTCACCGTCTAGCAATACTGTAAGTAGGTTATCTGCAAACTGAACAGTGTGCTCATTCTCGCCCAGTCGGAACGTCTGAATTTTTGCGTCCAAGAAGAGAGGAATAACAATATGCGCGTCCACGATCATGTTTATCTTGCCCACAACCAGATCACGGCGCAGAGCTCCAATATTTACTTGGGGCGGTGGGCCTTCCGCTTTTAGAATATGCATCTTGTTCTGGATCGGAATTGATACCGGTGGCCCTCCAAAGTAAATTTCATACCAGTGCTCTTCGATGTATAGCTCACGCGATGGAAAGCCGAAACGCAATCGGTGCGCCTCACCGTTAATGGGAAAGACTTTATAATCATCGTTAAATTGCAGCGTTATCGGTTCCTCATTATCTATTATAATTGATCGTTGACCTACTTGGAAACCAATTTCGCGGGGCTGGTCCAACTCCATAAACACTATAGCTACCTGATCGTAGATGCGAATCTCCTTTGAAAGACCATCAATAGTAATCGTTCGCACCAAGTCAGCCTGTGGATTGTCAATTGAGTTGCACGGCTTTGGTATTGTGGGAACTACTACATTGGGCGGCGCGGTCACGTTTCCTCTGGCTATTGACATTGTATTAATAAAAGGACTCGAGGCAACATTGGGTCCAATTTGCCATGGCAATTGCGGCGGCTGCTGAATATTGGGAATTGACAACTGCGGCATGGGTAACATTCCGCGAAAGCCACTGCCACTGTGTTGCTTTATTGCCGACCCTTTCAACCAACCCTTTTGTGAATTCGCTAAAATCGATATGGCCGACGCATTCACGTGAGCAGAATCGACTCGTTCCCCCCATTTTGAAGGCTTGGAACGTTTTTCTTTGCTAGGCTTTGTTTTTATAACAACGTCACTGTCAATGAGATTATTGCGATCGTTGTACACTGGCGAATTAGTATTATTACTGACAGAGACATTTGGCTCTGAAATTAGGTTCTCGCCAACCGTTTGTAGACCTCGGGGAAGCTTTGGAATGCGTTTCTTAAGAATAGCTTCGCGCGCTGCTAAACGCTCAGAATCCACACTACTGCTTATGGCTTCAGTATCACTCGGTTGTTTTATTCGGAAAGCATTGGTAAGCGACTCCCGCCTCTTGGCCTCCTTCAGCTTACTGCTTTCATTTATGGACATGACCTTTTGCATGAGGTTTTTGTACTGATCCTGATTTATAGACTTTGTTTCAAGCAGCTCTTGAGCTTGAGCAATAATCGTACGAATTTTTTCATCGTTGGCTTCTTGTGAGTCTTCGTTCATATTCAGGTCACCTAATTTAAAGCGATGAGAGAGGTCCTTGCCGAATTTATCTGAATAGAGGCAAGAACGTTAACAAGTGGCTGGTTTGTAACAACAGAGATTTACCATTTTTCCCAAATTTATTATATTTTGTAGCTTTTGCAAGTTTAGCGCGTACGTCTTCGAGACTTGCTGATTTTTTCGGCGACAGTAAATTTGTGACATTTGAACTTGTAGCCTGTAACTGAAACTGTTTATTGAGAACTTCAGTGCAGAATACAATACTCACCTTTAAATTACTCCAGTTATCCCCACTTTGTTCTTGCACTTCTGTTATTACTGGCGGCGGCGGGGGACTCACGCTAATAGTGTGCTGCTGCTGCGTAGCTAAAATTTGTGGTGGCATCACCGTACGCAGGTCCACATCTTCGTCCCCAAACAGCCTAAATGCGAATAAACTTTAGAGAAGTTCAATACAGCACGATCACGATTATTCAAACTTACGCATCCAACTTGGCAGATTTACTTTTCTTGGCTAATGGCTCCTCGCCGTCAGAAATTGGAAGTGTCCGTTTTTTGTCGTCGTTATAATCCTCAATCATGCGCTCAGTCGTCTCCTTTGCAGGCCGCCCACTGCTTCCCACAATTAATTCGCGCTCATCACTATCAGCCTCTGCCAACGACGGTCTCGACACTTTCGACGTTTCAACGTTAACAAAAGCTGTTGCTGGATGTTCTGTAGATTTGTCTAATTTATTAAACAATTTCTGAATTTTAAACGACACTTTGGGTGATGATGTCGCTACGGTAGTTTCGCACGTTGTTGTGGGGGCAACGACTTTTGGTATGGGCGAGTACGACGAAGGCAAACGCCTCAAGTCAATATCCGTTTTTGCGACGACTGGCATAGGTTCAAGCACTATTTTAATATCTAAAATTGGTTTTTGTACGCTTTGGAATATTTTCTCTTTTCATGGTTGGTTTACAGGCTAGCAACGAAAATTAAAGTTCAAAAAATGTCGAAAGAACTGAATAACTCAAAGCAGAACTCATACCATACATACAAAATCAAAATTTGTTCAAACCAATTTTACGAAATTAAAATCAGTGGCCAAGGTGCTTACGCAAAGTCAAATTGATAAAAAAATCATCATCACCACAAATGCATGTGCACGAAAATAAATGAAAAACCTTAAATAATCGTAAAAGGCATGAGAATGAAATATATATGCAGGACAACAGAAATTACGTGTCATGTATAAAATTACGTTTGTATATTCGCTTGGAAGTATACAAGCACTTTCAAATCATCTTTTGCTTAGTTTTATCTTATTCGAATCTTTATTATTTCTTTACAGTAGAGTACACTTTTTTATTATTATTACGGTTATGACTATCACAGCTACTTTGCTTTCGGTTGGTTTAGTTTAGATGTTTACGACTTAAATTTACAATCGTCCTACACTGAACTCTAGGAAAGAGGGTGCACACGACAAGAGGACAGTTAAGCAATTAATATGAATGGACAATTTGGCGACGCGGCCAGAAAGTCTTAAGTAAAACAACTTGGTGCAGCATGTTTTTCAAATTGTTTATTTTATCACATTTCAAATAGACTAGTTTAAGTATTTACGTTTTAATTTGTTTCTGCCATCGATACGATAATTGCATTCAAAATCAGTCCAAGATTTCATAGAAAAAAATCAAAAAACACTAGCAACTAAATAGGGGAGACTACAAGAGCCAAGGCCAATAGAAGCAAGGAGCTCATTGGAGGACCGACTAGATTCCGGACAGCGAACCCTACTCAACAGGGGATGCCAATTCGAAATATATATTTCCAAGCATCCTGCCAGCGAACCCACATAACTGTTTATCAATGCACAATCAAAATTGAACGTACACGTGCGCCCCTTTCTCTTTCGTTGTAAAATATTTGAAAAAATCTGTGGAATATTAAGAAAGTAGAAGCGTTTCTTACTTTTGTTTTCTAAACCTTTAGTAGTCTTTGTAGCATTTTGATCCTCTTCTTCAGGCTCAGAATCAGAAACAGAGCTCTTTCGATGTTTCTTTGGCGAAACAGGCGGGGAGTTGCGCGGTCGAAGGTCAACATCCTTTGTTGACACATCGGAGGGCGATCGACTGCGTGAGCGATGAATGTGCGATTTATTCATGCGCTTGAAATCCTTTTTCTTGGTAGGCGAACTGGATGGCGACAACGATTTGCGTTTAAATGCTGTGGGTAAGGGCGCTATTTCGAAAGCGTCCTTGTCGCATTTCTCTGCAGACTTTTTGTTGCGATTGACCGAAGAGCCTTTTCGCCGTTCAGAGGAACTGGACCCCACCGATGAGGAGGAGGTTGTCGAGCTTTTAGACTCGCTGCGCTTGCGGTCCTTATCTTTGTCTCGCGAAGGGTTATTCTTGCTAACTTGCTCCGAAAAATTACTCGAATTGTTAGCGTGCCGCCCAGTAGATTTACCTTCCAGCACAGAACTGCCATCAGCGCTTCCACTATAGCTGCGACTGTTTTTACTGCTGCGATTACGGAAGGAAGAAACCGACTTTTGATTCCCTTCGACTTTTGATTCGTCTGGTGGACTAGAATCATTTCTCTCAGAACGCATTTGCACGTTACGATTGCTGGGGACTTGCAATTGCTGTTGTCGCGCTAGACGGGGGTCCCGATGTCTGACCGTATTAAGCAGAATAGGGTTGACCGGATGCACTTTTGGTTTATTCACAGCTGTTACAGGTGGATAGTTCTAAAAATGTGACAATCGCAACGAAGTATATATTAGTAACAGCTACTTTTACTTTAAGCGTATGTAGTAACCATTTTACCTGTGACGGTATGGGCATCATATTGGCCGCTACATGTGCCTGTGAATGAGGCCTTGGATTTCGGAAGCTGTGGTGGTAAAGACCTGGCCCCATGGCACCTGGTACGACTCCGGCAGATGCACCGGCGTTCATGTGATGGGCAGGCAAAAGTCCAGGCGCTACAATGCCAGGCACTATCTGTGGTGCGACTGCCGGCACACGCATGCCGGGTAAGGTGCTTGCTTCGACTAAACCCTTCACTGGCGGAATAACACCATCTGTTGTTTTCGATAGCTGCTTTTCCTGCTCTTCCAAATGCTTCTTTGTTGCTTCCAATTCCAGTTCAAGTTTGCGCTTTCTCAGTTCAAGCAGCTCCATTGTTTTGGCATGAAGAATTTCCTCAACGTCACCGCTACGCACTGCTCCCACCTGTGTAAACCCAGTATTTTCATTCAGAACGCTCACAATCAAACGAAAGAATAGCTTAAATTTACCGTTTTCAAAAAATTCGGATTGACGTGTATTGAAGGCTGCGGCTGTTTTGCTGTTATTGGCCAATTGTTATCTATACGCTTCACCTTCACATCCAAAGCGTACAGCTTCTGTGGAGAAAACACCTCATTCCAAGTTTGGCGTAGAGCGTACATTCGCTCGCGAATCTTCTCGTTAACCTTCGATACAAAAAAATTAGTCCGGTTAGTACCCATCAATTTACATTCGACAGAGAACAGTGACTTTCAAGTTTTACCTTTTCGAAGACATTGCAGAATATGTTCACGATGCACTGGCTGAATAACTGGACGTATGTGCTTTTAACATTTTTCACAATGGAATCAATTAAATAGAGCAAGGGCAATTTTATGTCTGGTGGGACCTGTTGAATTAAATATGCAGCACATATATAGGTTTTTTTTTTAAATTACATTGACTATGATACTTATACATAACTATCAGTGTGCTAAGAAAATGAAAACTGACTACAGAAATTATCCTGTGAGGTGAGTCCCTTATATTCCTCAGCCGGAAAAGTTGCTGTTCATTTCATTCACAGTGAATCCGTCTTTGATTTGTAATTGTGTTGACTGCTAAATACTTAAATCTTATACTCTAATATTTATAATAACTTAACATCAAGTTTATCTGCGTTATACGAAAGAAATTATTACGTATTGTTTTTTAATATTGGTTTTTACTCCAACTTAAATTAAACTGTATTTTAGTTCTACTCTATTTCTACCTCTTTTTGAGGTTGTTGTTTTCATTAAAAAATATTTGAATATGTATACATTAACAGGGTCGAAAATTAATGACGAGTACTAAGAAAACGTCAATCAAACACACTGATGAAACTAAATGGCCATGAAAAGCACCAGCACTGAAAAAACGTCGCCACAAACCGCTTTCTTTTGTATGGCATGTTCCAAAATTTTGCAGAAAAGTTAAGGAATAATTGGATAAAATTCTTGAAATTTTTTTGCGACTGGTGCAATTCGACTGCTTCCGAATAGGTTTTGTGGGACGGCTCAGCAATATTACGGCAATATTACTCTTGTATTTTTAGTAAGTCCTCGACACACACTGTCTTTTATGAAATGAATTGCTTCTTGGTTCCCAGACGCCGAAAATCAACCCTCTACAATAAACTAGCAGTGCCTGGCGGCTTTGCGCGCAAGCTCTAAGTCAAAGGGCCCAATAAATCAAGTTTTAGTATGCTAGTATGCTGCTAGTATATATGTATATAACTAAAATTCTGCACTTTTCGCAACAAAGGTTTTTTTCATCAGTCTTCGTTAAATACATTGGCTGTTTATTTTATTGAATTATAAATTTAAGTTTTTTCGTTTTATAAAGCAACTTTAGCATAAGGATTTTGAAATAAAAATAAATTTATGAAAACATTTAAATGAGCGTGTGTCCATTATCTTTTTAACTCTGTATATTTTACATAAAGCTCTATAACGGGTGATGACAAGAAAATGAGAATAACTTTGCATACCTATAAAAACAAAACGAGTGGTAACACAAAGTAGGCCATCCCCACGTTGGTTCCTATGGAAACCGTATATAATCACGAAATATTTTCAAAATTTTATTTCATTTCATTCGTCCGGAAATGATGTCTAAGCAAGAAGCTCTTCGTACATACGTTGTACAATTTTACGAAAAAAATAATTTGCGTGGAAAAAAGTTTACAGTGGACCATTTCAAGGCGGAAAACATTCCAATTTCGACTATTTATAGAGTTCTAAATACGGGAAAATCAGAAAGGAAGTGTGGAACCGGAAAAAAAAACACAAATAATGACCAAAAGTGCGGTTGAAAAACTTAAAAGAAAATTTAACAATAACGATAAGTTAAGTCAACGTGACGCGGCTAAAGAATTTAATTGCCATCAGACTTTCATCTGCAAAACCCTAAAAAAGTTCAAAATAATATGTCGCAAAAAGAGCAGAGCTCCAGAGTATTCTGAAACACAAATTTTGGCAGTTAAACGACAGTGTCGGTGGATGGTGAAAAATTATGCAAAAAAAATCATTTGTTTTGGATGACGAACGTTATTTTCCATTAAGTAAGCCGCAAGTCCCTGGAAACGACCGTTTTTATAGTGATGATGTTTCTGCAACTGACAATAATGTAAAATATAAATTTAAGCACAAATTCGAGCCAAAAATCATGCTGTACATCGTGATTTCCGAAAAAGGAATTTCAAAGCCATGGTTCAAAACAGTCGCGTTTAGCAATCAACCAAACAGTGTATCAAGAACAATGTTTAAAGAAAATTCTTATACCATTTCTGAGAAAATACCACAACGATGATGATTTCATATTTTGGCCAGACAAAGCATCATCACACTATGCAAAAAAACCGTTGACTTCTTAGCATCGAAAAAAATTGCATTTGTCCCGAAAGAGCGCAATCCAACAAATCTTCCTCAGTGTCGTCCAATTAAAGATTTCTTTGGAAATTTAAGCTCAATGGTGTACAAAAATAATTGGAGAGCAGCAAACTGCGAAGATCTGAAAAAACGCATCCGATGATGCATTCACAAAATGGACAAAAAGTCTGTACAACGTTCTTGTGAAGGTATACGGAGAAAGTTACGCTGCACAGCCGACAACGGGCAATTTTCAACCCAGCATTGATTTTTTTCGTAATTACATTTAGTATCCATCCGATGTATATAAAGTCATAAACGCAATATATAACAACATGTAAACTATTAATACCTAAACCGATTCTCATTTTCTTGTCATCACCCGTTAGTACACTTGAAAAGATGTTCGTAACTGTGCACTATGGGTCAGCAGACCACTATATTTCGCCTAAAATAATTTTCTTTTGTTCGTTGCAGAAAAAAATTATATCAGATTTAATTAATTATACTTTGGGTACCTTCAAAAACCAATTATTGTATGGTCAGATGGCAGCCCTACTTACATTCAAAGTTAATAAACCTTGCAAAATTTTTCTTTTTTTTTTTCCTAAAAACGGAAAATTATCTAACGATATCTAATACAAAACGTAATATCTAGCATTTGTTCAATCAGTGTTGTGAGTGAGATTTTATTACATGTAAATGTGTGGTTTAGTTCTGTAAATTTAACAATCGGGTTTATGTTTTGCGAAGTAAAACTACTTCGCAGAACACATTGCTTCATTTTGGCCTATTTTTAATACACAATCTATCAGGTAGCAGGCCGTAACCCGATAATAGGTCAGTTAAGTAAGTAAGTAATCTATCGGGTGAAAGATGATAATTTGTACTTTCATGTGGCTATTTACATTTTTTGCGAAAGTATTTACGAATGTTCAAAAAAATGCGTGTTTTCAAAATCGATTAACGTCAAGAATGAAGAGGATTTTAATGCTCGGAACAAAAAAATAAAGATGCAGTTGACAATTCGATTGTTCATGAAATAAACAGAAATATGTAAATAAAAAAAATGGAAGCGCCTAAAAGAAAAATTGAGAATCTTTGTTTATTCAGCCGGCCTGGATAGTCTAGCGGGTAGTGCACTGGCTTTTCATGCCAGAGGCTTGGGCTGGTGAAGCCATCGTCGACTTCTATCGTTATCCACACGCATGAGAATTAAAAGAAACGCACAGGTGCGCTCGTGGCAGGCAGCGGCAAAACCCCCAAGTGTGGAAGAAAAAACTGCCAACTACCAATCGCCGTTCGGATTCGGAAATGAAAGGCCCTTCTCCCAACTGTTTGAAAGGTGTGTTGTAATACATGATGAAAAACAGTGATTCGTACACATTCATTCACATCTCATACAGAAGCAGCCACTATAACCTACCTGCCTACCTTCAATGGGCATTAACTTGCTTTAAGCAATATAACAGTGAATGGTTGAAACAGTCTCATATGTAAAAGACGCCGCCACAACTAAGTTATAGTGAGGGGAATGATTGCTTAAAGAGAAGCTTGTCTCAAATGTATCTTCGCAGGCACAATGACCATAGTGCTGTGGATGAAATTTGGTTTTATCACTATGAATGTATATATATTAAAACAAAAACTTTTACGGTGGATGAACCTGAATGTTCGGCTCGAAGCGAACAAGGGCGAAACGATCTACCACCAAATACAAATTATGTGACGTTGTTGCACATATTCGCACCATCGTTGTTACAGTACGTTCAGGTACGAATAGCTTGAATATCACACTTATTTAACTCTCAGACACACACATTAGTAATTTAATAAACTTACTAGAAAAGCAACGGACTAAGTGTATCGTAAGATTATATTGATTAAAGCTTTAAAACTCAAACCAATCAACCGCTTTTTCAATGCTTAGCTAACTGGTAGCTACACACTTGCATTTAACAAATTTACAGTATAATCAATTATGCAGACGTGTCAATTCTATGTTGTTTAACCTTAGAAATGTGTTGTTCGACCACTTTCACAATCACTGCTGCATATTCGATGTTCTCCTCTGCCAGCATCGTCAGCATATTTATGAGCGGTTTGCTATTGCAGTTTAAATCGGACAAGCTGGAAAGATATTCCTCCGCCACACGCTCTTCATTCTCTTGCTGCGTTTTATCCATTTTCCAATCTTCTTTGAATTCGATCCCAAACTCGGCCCTGCTCGTGACACTTCTGGAAAAAGAGAAAACTCATCTTAATATATATGGCAATTATAAATACTTTTACAGCAAATGTCCCTTCCCCTGTCAGAACAAATAAAATTAATATGGAAACACATACTCATTCTCATGTAATAAATACCGCCCACCACCCTTCGATTTTTACATATACAGTTTGGTCAAAAATATACGATACAGGACCAGATACATCACATCGTTAATACCCAGACTATTTCTAAATTTTATTTTTTGGTTTGGCTATTCAGTAGAGTAAGTTCGGGTAATGTGATATGGTCGGGTAATGTGATATTGGTGCTTATTTCACAAGTGCGTTGATCTTTTTCAAAATTAACCTTTTTAAAACATCATAACAGCTAAAAAACTCGTGCTGCATGATTTTGGATGTGATTGCTTAAATAGTTTACCGTCAGTGTTATGAAGTGCTTTGAGTAGGCTTGCACAAGTTTTTGGTCACGAAGTTTGAAAGCATAAAAGGTACAAAAAAAATATTATTACAAAGTTCGAGGCTAATCAGAAGTAAATCAGTGATATCGATTATGAGTGTGCGAGGTACGCTCTTCTTAACAAAATTATTATTGTTTTTTTATAATATTTTTTTCGCAAAAAGCCAATTTCGGGTAATGTGATATAGTACATCACAGTACCCAAACTTATGACAGTAATACTATTTGTATACAGAAATGTTTATATACTTTATTTTATACTATTTGAAGTGGAATATTCTCAAAAATCTGTTATGGTTAAGTTTTAGATAAAAAAATCCATGAAATCATGTTTCTCGATAAAAATTGTTAACCCTTGGTTTACCCCGTCAGATTGCGATTTTCCAAAAAAATGAGAAACACGTCTCTAATTATTTTTGATTTGGAGTATTTTCACCAAGTTTGAAACTAATAGGTCTGTTAAATATCGCTTTTTCGGGTATATCACATTACCCGCCACTTTATCAGACGCCAATATTTGGATATTTTGATTTTTAATTAAAAAACTCGTCAACAGTTTATCTTATAGAGTTAATAATCATAGATATACTAAATAATGCATCGGTGAACAGTTCGAGACCAAAAAAGTGTGTTTTAAGGCAAATTGTGTCGGGAATCGCTGAAAAACAAACAGGTATATCACATTACCCGAACTTACTCTAATGACCACTTTTGTTACCTAGTGCGATCATTATTGTTTGCTAGATTAAAATGCCTAAACCGTATTGTTGTGAGCTATGCTTTCATCTATACATATACAAAACATCAACTCAAACTGTATTTCTTATTGTTGATATACTCGTATAGTTAGTTAGCATAACTCGTAGTAATTAAATTGCTTTCATTGCACGTAGTTGCAAAAAATATTTGCCAGGTGCACCATAAAAAAGGTTGTTTGTTTAATTTTTTGTAGTAATGTCATGTTTCTACGTTGGCGAAAGTTTGAGTTTTTGATGTACATACTTGTATTTCGTGAGTTTAACTTAAAACATTTTGAAATCAAGCCTTGAAAAAACTGTCAAACGAAAACATTTAAGAGGGTCAATACGTGTAATGGTATATTTTTGGAATCGCGCATAGCCGGGAAAAATTAATGCAATGTAAAATTTTTTTCATTCTTTTATTGAAAGGTAGCAGTGCAAGAAAAACATTTTTTTTTTGGCGTGCTCAAAATGGCTGCGGTGGTGGGGGTCCAACGTTGGGCCCAAATTCTAGTAGAAGTTGTGCCGGCGCCCCAAAAATCATCTGAAAAAATATTGCTATTAGTTATGATGAGAAAATATATGTACCTTCTAAAGTAACTAACAAAAAAAATATTTTCTCGAAAATACAAAAATACGCTCCAACCGAAAAAAATTACCTTTTTTCTTAATTTTCCGAAAATGGCACCGCGGATTTCGGCAAAACCAATGAAATTTTTAGTTACTTTAGAAGTTCTATGTTTCAAAAAGTTGCTGCCCAAATTTTAGATCAGTGGGACTAAAACTTGCCGAGATATTCTACTTCCATAATCAAAAACCAGTGTTTCGAAATAAAGTTTAAACTTTGCGTTACCGATATCATGCGGAACGAATTGACCATCAATAAAGCGCTGCTGCAGGGGAACGGGTCATCAGAATTAAAAACCACTTGAGGGGGATATTCTTAAGACCACCTGGAGTCTATTTTACAAAAAAAAAATTTGAAAATTTTGTAAATTTACACGTATTGACCCCCTTAATTGAAATTATTTGTAACAATTGCAGCTAGTCTCTTAAAGAAGATGCTGTATGCATATGTATTTGTATGCATGGCTTCGTAAGGCAGGTCCACTGTTTCTAATCTAGCGGTTTTTACGGAAGATTATCTCTCCGCTTTTGTTTGTGTTATTTACAATTGACATTGGTTCCTGCTTCTCTTTCGCTAAATAACTTTTATATGCAGATGACCTTAAGAGTCGGATTCGTATGTCCTGCAATCAAATCTCGACAAAGTTCAAACTTGGTGCGCTAAAAATCATTTGTTTTCAAATATCAGCAAATGTCATGTAACTTAACAACTGTAACAACTAATGGAATTAAGGAATTGGGTATTTTCTTCGAAGAAAAACTTAGTTTTCAAGTCATATTGTCTTCTTTGTTTTTTCATATTGACTTAATTTGAGGAGGTCCATAACAAAACGCAATAATTCCACCAAAACAATTTTTTGGATAAACGAATCAATTTAATTAAAGTCAGTTGGATATATATATTGTTTTAAATAGTTGTTGTGGAATAATAATATAGTTTTCTAGGAACAATGCAAATCATAAATAAATTTATTTATTTGGCAATTAATTTTAAAGTTATTTAAAAAACAAATTTGGAAATGTTGCGTTTTGGTCCGATACATAGTATATATTTCATTTTGCTATGAACCCTATGGATATGTTGCGTTTTAATATGAACTAGGTTTGGAATTGTGGCTTTTTGCTGTGAACAACATAGAAATAAAATCGTTTTTATTTGAATTGCATAAGTTTTATTATATTACACAAGTACATTCAAGTATTACAAAAGAATATAAGAAAAATATTAGAAAAAAAGCAAAATTGTGTTACATCTCATTCCAGTGTCATCGGTTGCATTGAGACTATTTCCTTGTTCGTCTAAAATTCTAACCCCGAAATGTTTGACCACTGGTGGCCATAATGTTTTTCCAATAGTTTAACATCTTTCTTCTTTTCTAAATTAATTGCAACACCAAGAGGAATCCCATCAAGCAAACGAGGGGGTATTTTGCCTCTTTTAAGATAGCTGGTAAATTTGTCTTTGCCTTAAATTTTGTAAGATTCAAAAGTTTTGACTATACATTGCTTTTACATTCTTACATACATTCTTTTCATAGTCTGTATGCCGTTTATAGGACGGTAATATTTTTGGTGGTTCAAATACTGCCTGTAATAACACCTAAAAAAATAACGGGAAAACTCGTTTTCTCTTTCGGTGGCTGTCCTCTCAGCTGGAAATGGCAAACCTCTGAGAGTAAAAATTGCTTATGAAAAAGCTCCCAACCTGCCGTTCGGAACCGGCATAAAACTGTAGGTCCCTTCCACCCGCGTACAAATTCACACGCACAACACGGGTGGTTGCGGGAAGCTAGGCCTTAGTCTCGCGTAAGCGGGCTGTCGTGCCAGTCAATTATAATTAATATTTTGCCAACATTTTTAAGTCCTTAAGGTGCCAATCGTTTCCTAAAATCTTAACTTGCCCGTGCACAGAATAAACTTTGTGATAACCTTCTTTAAAAAAAATTGTAGTATTTTGTCGCAAATCTTTTTCAACACGCCCAAAACTCGATAAAATTCGTACCGTTTTATAGTTATTGTAGAGTTACCATAACAATAAATTTAAATTTTATTGTAGAGGTACCATAATAGTAAAACTAATTTATATCATTGACTTTTCATTTATATCTCGAAGTTATTTATTGCATACATATGGAAATGTTTCATTTTGGTCTGAACCATTATTTTTGGTTTTGAATAACAGTGAAATTATTAACTTTTGGTATGTTTTTTAACAATCGTTACATAGATTTTACCATGTAGAATTGGATTCAGGCAAAAAAACGAAAAACTTAAAAAGTGGAATATTGCGTTTTGTTATGGACCTCCTCATTTGTTTTTTTGCTCCACTTTCCTCATTTAAGACAGACTTTAGTCTGAGATCTGAGAGGCATCTCATCTGTATCGACTTTATCACTGTCAAAGGTCTCCCGTGGCTACAATTTTTAGATACCCCCAAAACTAAGACTAAAAAGCAAAACTCAAAATATACAATAGGGGTATTCTCGCAGTCTTGCAAAACCCTTGCAAGGTGCACGAAATGCAAAAATTGCAAAATCTTGCAATCCGTGCAATGATACAAAAACAAAATACAAGGGAAAAACGTTTTGCAATTCGTGCAATGTGTACAACAGTAGGGGTATTCTCGATGTCTTGCACGGAGGAAGAATTCGTAAAAATGCAACCGTGCAAGACTGGAAAATGCTACACATCGAGAACGCACAAAAAAGCACATATTGCAAATATTGCAAAAATGCCGCAAACT
The DNA here is from genome assembly GCA_963668005.1 of Melieria crassipennis. NCBI lineage: Eukaryota > Metazoa > Arthropoda > Insecta > Diptera > Ulidiidae > Melieria > Melieria crassipennis. The sequence continues at coordinate 27,768,110 of OY764963.1, read as the reverse complement.
TTCTCCATTTCTTTTTAATTTGGTTTTCGGTTGATCCATTTCTACCTGCAAGCAAGACATATATGCAAATTATATAAAAAGGTTGAAATAAAACCAAATATAAAGAAAATACGCTTGCGCACACGAAGAAAATTAAATGGCTGTCGCATAATCGCGATGTCGCACACAAAACAAGGGTTTTTGCGTAGCATGACATGCAAAAAATGCAAACTGTTTTTGCTTGTATTTTGTTGTTGTGTCGTTGCTCGAAATGCATGGCCATGTCAACTATGCATTTCGTGCACGATGTCAGGGCTATGCAAGACATCGAGAATACCCCTAGTGATACCCATGTTTTATATGAGGGTGCAAACGTGTCAAAAAAAATTGTCAAAAAATTCGTTCATTTTATTTCGTGTGCGCAAGCGTAAATTCTGCGCAAGAAAATTCAACATTTTTTTGTTTTCACTGGTCCGCCACGTTGTTTGCAATATTTGCAATATTTTTATTCTTGTGCGCTCTCGCAGTATTGCAAGTTAGGGTCTTGCAAGTTTGCATTTTCACAAATTTTGCAACGCTGCAAGACTATCATGAATGATATCACGAAATATCAAAATAATAGCTTGTCAGGAAATATGAAAAATACGTGTTTGAAAACGAAAAGGTCTGGCCAGACCTTGGTGTAAACCAGAATGCACTTCACCAATGAGTTGACAATTAACTTCCCAAAATGATGGCGTTCATTGCTATGGATAAACATACACATTAGTTACACACATCAAGGCTTTCTTCACTTTTCTCCAGCATATTCTGTTGGGATATTATCGATCTCAAAATGACTTGGAACGTTATTTGTTGATGTTTTAAATAGAAAATTCTTTTTTTCATCTGCCGGAACCGACTTTAAAGAAGCTTTGCATTCTCAATTTTTTTTTCTCTTAGATTACTGGAACATTATTCATAGTTTGATTATTTTTACAAACATTTGACAAATTCTTTCGATTTTAACAAACCTTTAATTTTTTGTGTAGAGAAAAATTTAAACAAGTTGACAGTTCAAATCCCTCACCTACTGGGAAAACGGGTGTGTTTTGGATGAAATCATGGCACGAAAACAACATGATTTTACTGATATGGGAACATAATATTAACCCCTTTGATCCCTATAAATGCTTACAAAAATCCCTCCCGAATGTCCATTTTCTTAACCCTGCATTACTATCGTCTATTACACTTACGCCATTACTAACTATCGGTGTAATCCACCCACAACTTTTGATTATCTGTTTTACTTATCCATTGAGGTAAAATAAACAAAAATAAATTTTTTTTCGTAATCAGAAAATCATAACATGTAAAAACAAAAAGAAATTATTTAATTTTTTTAATTCATTTATTTAATATAAACATTTGTTTATGTGCATCTCATTTCAAGAAAAAAATATGAAATAAAAAGTTGTATTGGGAAAATAGCCACATCTTGCACAATATTTAACCCCTTCCGGCACGATTTAATAATGAAAAGGTGTGCATGAAATAACCATTTAATTTTTATTTAAAAAAACTCGTATCATTTTATAATTCTTAAATATTCTTAATTAATATTCATTTTTACATATCGTAAATGACATTAAAAACGGTAAAATTAAGAAAAAATCGGAGCAAAACTTTAATAAGGTATATGGTTAATAGTCTTCAAGCGTGTGGCTCGTGCTTCAGTTCGCACAGTCAATGAGCGTAAACTGAAGCGCTTGCTCTCCTGCTGGCACCACTCGTTCCCTTTTGTGGTTTCCCCCCGCTCTATGAAGCTCGCAAACAAAAATTTGAATTTTTGAGCTCAGATGCGCCTTCTATACACTTCATATTCTTTGCTTGTACCAAGAAATTCTAACGGTAAACAATATGTGATAGGATCTGTGATATTTCCACAAGTTAAAAAGGTGTTGCCAAATTCAGTACACTAGAAATTTTAAACTAAATTAATTATCATATTCAACAGTATGCATGACGAGTGTAGCTCGTCATTGTGCGATATGGCATGAAAAACCAATGACGAGCTTGACTCGCCATTTTACCGGAAGGGGTTAAGCTATGTTTCTTGGGCTTAGTGATTTAGAAAGCTAAAAAAATAAGTAATAAATAATTTTTTAATAATTTTTTTCGGATCGAGGTAAAATTTTGCGTAAAAACTCAAACAAAAATCAACAATATACCTGCTACTTTTAAAGGTTACACCGTGCGACAAAAATCAAAAAATTTCCAAACACACGAAAAAATCTATATACTCGCGAAACTAATGTAGTAAAACTGCGTTTTTTGTTTTTCTCTCTGACGTCAGGATTTTTTTTTTAAGGACTTTGAAATTTCAAGGATATGTTTATTTCAAGGAATTATTTTAAAAACTGGTCGCATTGAAGAATAACAATAATGGTATCAAATGAAAGAGAAAACTCCTTAGAATCTTAGAAAATGTAATGTTTTGGTGCAAAAGGACGAAGAGGTATTGAAAATGTCCTTTTAACTTTAAACTAAACTTTATCCTTGAATATCCTTGGACATTTCTTAAGGACAAATATTTACACTACTACATCCTTGGATTTCGTCCTTCTAACTTTATTAGTTTAAGATATAACAAATTTAATGTTATAAAAATTTTGTAACTTATCCTAGAGCATAATTTTTAAGGATTTTCTACTAAGTAAATGGTCTATACGTTATTTAAAAAAATTGTCGCCAAAAAGTGAATAAAAATATACAAGGTGCGTCCCAAAGTAAACAGGACTTTTGCAATAGGGACGTTTCTGGTGGCGCCATCTATGTGTGAGGACATGCGTTGGAAAGGTACATCTTTCATTCACATACTGTCTAAATTTCATGACATTTGGTCTAGTAGACGCCGAAATATCCCGCTCAATGTGACAGTATGTTTTTAACTTTGGTACGAGAATGTCGATCGAACAAAGAGCTAATATTAAGTTCTGTTTTAAACTTGGTAAAACTTTTACCGAAACGTTTAAATTGTTAAAGCAAGTTTATGGTGATGATTTTTTATCCCGTGGCCGTGTTAATGAGTGGTTGAATCGATTCAAGAATGGTCGTGAAGACTTGAATGACGACGAACACGTCGGCCAGTCGAAATTTGTGATTACTGACGATGCCATCAAAACTGTGCGTGATTTTATCAAAATGCAGCCAAAATCATCATTGGAATTGATGGAAATGGAATTGAACATCTCCAAAACATCAATTGATCGCATTTTAACCGAACATTTGGGTCTCCGTAAAGTGTGTTCTCGCTTCATTCCGCACACTTTAACCGACGACCAAAAAGCGCAGAGAATTGAGCACGCAAAAGACATCGTTCGGGAAGCCAGACGTGATCCAAATTTCTTGTTCAACATCGTAACCGGTGACGAAACGTGGTGCTTTCAATATGATCCCGAAACAAAGCGTCAAAGTGCCGAATGGAAGCACCCAGATGAGCCAAATCCGAAAAAAACCCGCCGTGAGAAGTCAAAAATCAAAACTCATCTCATTTGTTTCTACGATTCAAAGGGAATAATTCATCGAGAGTTTGTTCCACCGGGAAAAACAATTAACGCTTTGTTTTATGTTGAAGTTTTGAAGCGTTTGGTGCATCGCATTCGTCGTATTCGGCCAGAATATCGCGAGGAAGGAAGTTGGCGTTTATTGCATGATAATGCACCGGCTCACAGAGCCCTAGTTACGACCGATTATTTGACTAAAAATCGCATTTTTACCATCAATCATTCACCGTATTCGCCTGATATGGCTCCCTGTGACTTCTACTTATTCGGTCAGTTGCATTTGCCGATGAAAGGAAACCGTTATAAGGACGTTGAGGACATCCAAAAGGCTTGTACCAACATTTTGAAGGCGATGCCGGCCGATGGCCTAAAACACTCATTCCAAATGCTTTTGGACCGTGCAAAACGTTGTATCGAAGCAGAAGGAGAGTATTTTGAATAAATAAAAAGAATTATACAAAAATAATCATCCGTTTTCTTTATTTTATAAAAGTCCTGTTTACTTTGGGTTGCACCTTGTACATAGATGCAAGGTTAAAAGACCAAAGGTTGTGCATTCCCGACGTTCGCCATGTTGATGACATTTACATTTCAAATCTCTAAAAAAAATGCTTTGTTTTATTCATCAATGGACATATTCACATAAATGCAAGAACTACAGCGGAAAATCGCAACGGAACATACACAGCAAGTGGGTGGCCGCGAAAATAATTTTAATTTAACTTCCTTTTCCGGATTTGTTTACACTTTTTGGCAAATTTTTGTTAAAAAATATCTTTAGCCAATCAGAGCCAACCTATACCTACGTAACGCGAGGCGCTGTCATTTTTTGCCAACCGGAATGCGCAACAGTGATAGGAAACTCATGGCTCGAACACATAGACGACGGCAGCGACACGACTGCAACTATCAAAATATAGAATCAGAACAATCGTACGGGAGCGATTATTTTGACGACAGCGCGACAACACGAACGCCGAACACAGATGTCGCTGTCGCCATGCTTATAGCTAATCTCTATTTCGTAGGCAACAAAACCAAAACAATTGGTATCACTGCTTAAGGCAGGTTTCTACCTTGTGCGGCCGAGAAAACATGTTTTTTTTGAAAAATTTTTGATGGGAAGGTTTTTAAGATAAACACTGGAAAATTTTTTCAGATGTAGGTATATGTTTATTGTACAAGTAAAAAAAGTTTCAAGATAAAATATGCAAAGGGGGGGAGGGGGCCATCGAGCAATGGCGGCAGGACTTCCTTACTCGCGGAAGTCCTGCCGCTGTTTGAGATGACTTGAAACACAAAAATGAAATTTTTTCTTATTCTGTATCCTTTTGTCTATGGCTGGAACTAGGATTTTAAAGAAAAAATGAAAAATGAAGGAAATATGCGATTTTGAATAAAAAACTCAATTTTTACCTACTTTTTTCAATACAAATTTCTATTTTTAATGAGAAAAAATTATTATTTCTTGAAGATCCTAGTTCGTGCCATAGCTAAGACCTTGATAAATGACTGTTTAAAATTTCGTAGCTATTGCTCAACTCGTGTGGCCTAAATCACTTCCGCATAGTCAAAAAATGTAGTTTTGAGAAAAACGCGTTCAAAGTTTTGCTTCAGCGGCTCGGCGCGCTCGACACCGCTACCTGTTTCGATAAATTGCTTCCGTAATTCGAAAGATTTCAACTTCAAATTTTGGGAGCGTATTCTACAATCATGTATTAATCCAAAAATGCATGAAAAAAAATCGATTTTTTTTTACCGCACAAGGTAGAAACCCCCCTTAAATTGGCAACATCGATTGCTAGTTTGCATACTTTGCTCAGCTGCTTCATGAGCCAAATGGGTAATATTTGTTATTTTGGTAATTGCGTTAGCAAAATTAACGAACGATTTTAAATTATTCATTGTTCAACTTCCAAGCAAATACAAATGTGTTGTGAAAATTCAAGCGTCATAAAACATGATTATTGTAGTGCTGCTGCCGCCATCATTGTAATCACATTGCCAACTACACCGCGACCATTGAAGCCGACGCCATCTTGCAGTGGCGTGGCCGTGTCGCTGCCATCGTCTATGTGTTCGGGGCATAAGAGCGCCCGGCCACAATACATACTCAATAACGCACAGACACATCGAAAAACATCAGACCCGTGGGTTGCATTCGCCAAATATTAGACCCAGACGTTGTTCAGGAATGTAATGTTGTTTTCCCATACCAACGCTTTGGTGAGGGTTACCTATGTTTTCAATTTTTAGCATAAATGCAGTAGCGAACCCTCGGGAAAAAATAAATAAATAAGTATGCCAATACACTCGAAATGCACCTATCAGCAGAGCCTTAATTGAGTTCAATAGAACATCCAAAGTTAAGATTGATTTTTCAGTTCCAAAAAATCGATTCATGTATTCTGTAAATCTTTTTTATAAGTACATATGTAGCTTAACTTATGTTTTCCCTAATTTTTGCGTATGTACAATGTACATTTAAAATATACATATTCAACTTAGCCTATACGAATTTTTATTGTGTTCATTGGCTAAGCTAATTTATTAAAATTAAGCTAATTTAAATAAATAAAATACATCCATTTAAAATTCCAATGAATGAAAGTCAAAATGACCGCAATGATGTGTCTAGTGTCAAATGACCATAGAGTCATGTTAAAAAATAGGAGTAAACATTCTTGAACAATTTTTGTATTTAAGACACCGACGATTTTTGTCAGAAAGGCATGCACTAAAAAATAAATAGGCCCCTTTAGGCCGTTTATTGGTCATTCGGTAACGATTTTAACCGAGGTATATAAACAAGGTACCAGCACTACATTGCTGATTTTAATTATTTTTTTCTAATCAAAGTTCGGTTCAATTTTAAAAGTTTTTGTTTACAGTAGACGGAACAACATTGAACTAATGCAGTATAGCGAACCCTCATAAAAAAACAACGGGTTATATAGAGCTTATTTTCGTAAATCTAACAAACTAACAATATTGCCTGGGAAACGCCTACGAAAGGCGTGGCTCGGGGTCAAAGTTCAAAGTTATCAAAAAAAATTCAATGAATTTCCAACTGATTTACATAATATGAGTATCAGACGAAAGGTCTTTTTCATACCTCTCAATTGATGTACAACATTTTTTTATACAAATTTTTCAAAAAGAATTTATTTTTCGAAAAATCTATTATTAAGGTATAACAAAGTTGGTTACCATATTGTAGCCTGTGGAATTCCCTTTACAATTAAATATAAAAATATATACTTTTGTATTTTCTAACATAATTTTTTAATTTGTTTTATATTTCTAACTTGACTCTTGGTCGAAAGCTATTTCGTATTCACCTTTGCCACCACTTTCGGACAATGAGGGCTGAAGGGGGTACAAAATACCTGCCGTATTAAAAAGTGAGTGGGATCAACCCTGTCTTATAATAAGTTTACCACTTTCACCACAAAATATGTAAATATTCACCACAGTGCGCAAATAACCTCATTTGTTTATAAAAAAAATGTCACGGAAAGTCGCGCAAAATCAAGAAAAATTTGCAAACTGACCTAAAACGCAGTGATTGCAGCGTTGCCCGGCAGCGGTTAAGTGCGAAATCGTCTGCAATCATATATGATATCTAAATCGTATTGTCACTTTCATGACAGCCACATTGCGCATCAGTCTCCGGAGCAGCTAGCAGATCGGTTCGCTGAGTCTTGTCTTTTATGTCATTATGCCATTTATACCAATTCCATGATGAAATAACCTATTATATTTTTTAAATTAATTAAATTATATCATCATGTACCAATTCCAGTTTTAAGCGGAGTTTTAAACTAAATTTCAAATTTCAACCAACAATTATTTGTAGTGAATGTACATGTCCAGGCAGAGTCGCTTTTGAAGAGCAAACGAAATAACTTTAAAATTGTTCATAAATTTTGCTGAAAACAAACTAATTTATGAGAATTCTGTCTTTGCCCTGGTGATCAACATAAAATGAGTGAGCAACATAAAATATCAGCGCTTCTAATGTAAAATCGTGTTAAATTACATTTAACCCTGCATTACTATCGTTTATTACGCTTACTTCATTACTAACTATGGGTGTAATCCACCCACAACTTTTTATTATCCGTTTTACTTATCCATTGAGGTAAAATAAACAAAAAACAAATTTTTTCATAATCAACATCTTAACATGTAAAAAAAATTAATTGTAAGTATAATTTTGTTAATTCATTTCTTTAATATTGTTACCAAAATGACTTCTCTAAGTTCGTTTTGGATTGTGCTTGAAAATAAAACTACTTCAGTTACTCAGGGCAAACGCAGTCAAAAACCAACAATCGCTTTATTTACAAATTTACACTTGTCCCGGAAATCCGGTTTTCTTCTTTGATAGACTCTTTTACGAAAGCAATTCTATGCTCCTTGTAAGTAAGCTACTGCTACAGGGTTTTATAAAATATTTCTGTACATTATTTCTAAACTACTCGACACAAAAAATGCACCAAAAAATAGAAGTGTTTTCTAGACTGGAACTTTGAAATAGAATAAAATTTAGATGTATGAATCTACAGACTGAAATCCAAATCATGTATGTTTTCTCACCTGACATAGTTTGGTTCTGAAGCGTCAAAATTGAAAATTTAGTTAAAAGGATGTCTTCATTTGATACCCATATTCCCATCATTACAGAACCGCATATATTAAAAAAAAATTTGAAATGTGTATGTCCTTAAAATTTTAAAGTTTTTTAAAAAGGACTTTGGGCCAGCAAATGCAAAACTGACTATGCCAGATTACTATAAATGATCTCTAGTTTCGCGTCTATATCCAAATTTGGATGGGTCTCGGCAAAAAAAAATTTTTCGCACAGTGTAATAAATGTAAAGTTGGTGTTTTTACTCACTGCATCATAACTTTGTCATTTTTCTTTCAATTCTATTGATGTTAGGCTTAGTATTTGCTCAAGTAATTTGCTCGAAAAATATATAATAATAATATCTTTCATCTTAGATTTTAAAACTAGGGGAGATGATTTTTTTTTATCCATAAAAAAAATATTCGAAAATTTATGATTTTTTGGTCGAAAAATTTACTTTGTTACAACTTTCCTTTGGAGAAGTTACTTGTCAGTAACTTCCCCAAATTTCATCTGATTTGAACAATCTATGTATCACTAAAAAGGCTAAGGTATTATCTTCTTCTGGAACGACGGACAGCTCGTGTTAATCGGATAATTCTTTCAGGAGATATGTGCTCATAACTGAAACAACAGGAAAAAAACTCTTTTTCGAAGATTTTTTGAAAACGCTTCTTAAAAAAATTTTTTATTTTCAGTTTCGTATTCAGCGGCCAAAGTTAGTATAGAAAACACTTTATCTATGCACGCGATTGGCCCATTTTTTGTGGAGTAGTGTAATGATGCACTGATCGCAAAACAATCTAATCCTCCTGCTCGGGTTGCTTAAAATAATGGCCAGATCGTAGTAACGAAGCAAGATTTTCTGGTTTTTTTTGTTAGTTTTAAGATGGCTTTTTGAAATGACGAGTTTGCTCTCCGAAAAGTTTTCCTAATTTCATGAAATTTTTATCAAATTTGGAAAGATTTAGATTTAGATTATCCTTTTATCCATTTTTCATTTTTTCTCTGGAATTCTGTTGCTTTCTATAAAATTTCAACCACATGTACGTTTCAAAATAATTTGTCCCTTTACTGTCCATTTACTGTTCAATTGAATACAAATTTTCAAAAAAAAAATTAAAAAGCATAACCGGAAATTCCAGTTATTAGTTTTGTACGCAACTTTATTCTGCACCGTTTGTGGAGGCCCCTGAGCCGTCGCCGCCCCGGGCCCCCGAGCACCTTAAGCCGCCACTGCATAGAAGTGTTATCGGGTAAACGCAACCGAAGAATTTTCGATTCAGTTGCACATGTTCATCGTACATCTTGGATCCAGCAACCCTCTCCCGCCTATTAGTTACACTTCACTACTTCACAGTACTTCCAAGCACGGTTTCCACTTTTAGTCCATTTGGACAACCGATCGGTAAAAATTTCGATATAAAGTTATGTTTTGCTTTTGTGTTAAAAAACAATTTGTCGAGAACATAAAATGGTAATTTCGTTTCCATTTAGAGCCTTTTTTTTAGGAAAATGTTGGTACAACAATTTTTATTTGAGTGGCAACCGTGTTTTCAAGTATGTACTGTATTTCGATGTCGCGTTCAATAGTTCTATTTTGCAACAAAGCAAGCGCTGCATCATTCCAAAAACGTTTCCAAGGTGTATTAATAAAGTGATAGCACTACGGCAACAACAAAAACGCCATGTATTTTGTTAATGCTTTTGGACATGCTCATTGTCAAAATCACAGCAAGTGGGCGGTCATTTTGACCATTGTGACAATTAGCATGCCCAATCGTAAATAATCAAAAGAAAAAAGTGTAATCAGCTGTGGTGCTGCCACTACCTTATAAATTTGCCTTGAACTTTTCGCTACAGCATCGACAGCTGTTGAGTTCTGTTGTGAAGCAAAATATTAAAACAGAATGCTACAATAAGGTAACGAGTTAACGAGTTAATAAGGTAACGAAGAGTTCTGCTGCACTCGTAGAACTCGTATAGGAAATTAAATGGCATAGATATACCTGCAATCGATCCATTGAAGCAAACATTTGGTGAACATCTTATTTCTCGAAATGGGCCAGCCGATTAGCCACCGAGATCATGCCATTTAAAACCTATAGATTATTTTCTCTGGGATTACGCATTGGTTTATGCAAACAAACCGGAAACTTTAGACGCCTTTGAAGACAATATTGTGCGAACTATTACCGAGACATGGTAATTCTACCCATTTTTCGAAAAAGTGGTAGAAAAGGTTACGAACAGATTACGTTATGAACGCGCTAGCCATGGCGGTCACATGGCTGAAATTATATTCAAGCATTAATGGCATAACATTTTTTTTTCTACTATTGTCAACTTTAATTTTGAAATTAATCTGAAAGTAATCTCATATTATTTCAATTTAAAGTTTTACACCTCAAAAACACACTACACATCAGTTTCTTTAGTAAAGTGTTCGTTTGTATATCAATAGCGAGTGAAGAAAATAGACAGTATTTAAAAGCACAGCTGATGTCTTGAAAGTCATTTGCGTAGTGCTTGTGCAGCTGTTTGATACATATCATGTTCATCAAAAAGTTTCCAGAACCACTATGTGCGGCACATTAAATCACCCGCTTTGTGGGTTGTCACTAGGCTTCCCAACCGTCCTCCTTTGAGGAGGACAGTCCTCCTTGAAAAGAAAATGTCCTCCGTCCTCCTCAAAGGCCGAAAAGTCCTCCTCAAGCTCAAATTAAATTTAATATTTTTTTAAGTTTTTTTATTCAAGTGTGGCAACTTAATCAATTAATGAGGAAAAATGTTCCGAAATTATAGACTTCGTTGAAAATCCGGATGAGTCAGCTGCTGGAATGTTCAACATGATTAAGGCCGCATTGGAAAAATTAGACTTAAAAATAAAAAATGTTGTGTGCCTAAGTGCTGATAATACGAATGCCAACTTTGGTAAAAAGAATTCCGTTTTCGTTAATCTTAAGAATTCAAACCGAAACATATTAAAAGGCAATTGTCACGCGCACATAATACACAATGCATTAAAAAAGCATTGTGTGATCTCGATGTTGATATTGAAAATATTGTTTGATATTGTTGATTACAGTCGCACAAATATGCGTTTTGTTATATTTTTTTAAGTGGTTAAAAAGTTAAAATTTACATGTGTTTTTAGGTTTGCTCTTTTTACACTTGTATTTTCTAAAAACATGGTGAAATATTGAAGGAATGTGATGTCCTCCTGAAACAAAGTAGTTCCCATATAAAGTCCTCCTCAAGCCAAATTTTGTCCTCCCTAAACCGTTTTGACAGTTGGGAAGCCTAGTTGTCACACTTGTCAGCAATATTCTCTCCAAACTTTAGCTTCCGAAAGTGGCACAGTGTTGAATACATTTGTTGTTTGTGTATCGATTTTTGCAGTGGAGTTAAATTGGCAATAACGACGAGCATTGCTTCACAATGCTATTATTATCCGTGAGTTTATCACCAAAAACGTGACGAATACCGAGCCACCGAATTTACTCGATTTAGCTCCGAGACTTTTTCCGGTTTTAGCGATCAATCGATTTGAGCTCAATCAATAAAACACGTTTTTGTGGCCGAGAGGAGATAATATAAAAATCGATCGATACATGGAAAATCAGGCACAACAAATCTGCTGAATCTTGCAACGGCACCACAGAATTACAGCCAATATCTGGTTGCATTTAAGCACGATAAGAGAATGTATTGCCAGCACTGCTCTTATCGTAAATACTGTGTATTTAGACTATCATGCACATTGGATGCATTCAATGTTGCCATGTGCATGCGCAGGCCAATCCTTAGAATAAGAAACTCTGTCAATACTAGGAGCGCTAGTCTAGTTTCAACAGTGGTAGTGCCTCTATCTTTAACGTTCCAGCTTTCCGGCCTGCAGCTAACAAAATGTTATGAAAACTGCCTCAAGCGCTGACATAAGTGCGCTTGGATATTACTTCAAGGGAGATAACATCAAGTTTGAAGAATGTAATTGTATTTTTAATTTTGAGAGTGAATTGCGGAAACTTCTTGACCAAGTTGGTATACCTCATCCTTATTGCACGCGAAAATCAATCATTTAAATGAGAATTGAACATGTATGAAAATTGGGTTTCGTTCTTTAAAATTGGTTGCAAGTTTGAACTTTTTGCAAAAATCAGGAATTAAAATTATTTTAACACATTTAAAGAGCACCAACAATTAAAACAAAATTGATGCATAGCGAAATCTGCACCGTTCAAAGTTGCACGAAATCGAAAATGTGTTATCTGTTGTAAATCTACATTGAATTCAAATTTACAACTCTGCATTTACAGCGATGCTTCGAATTTAATACAAATCTCAACGTTTGCATGCCTTAAAGAAATAAATCAACGAATCACCCTTTGCACCTTATATACATATATTGGCGCTAACAGGGCAGGTTTGGGGTTCAACCCGCCCCCAAATACAAAAGTTGCTGGCACAAAGTATGGTTTCAAAGGGAATTGAGCTCAAAAGTTGTACGCAATCCCCTTCCCCAAAACGAAATCCTGTGTGCGCCACTGTATACATATGTATGTATATAGTGTTATTGGCCCTGTATGTTGGTGGCTATAAGTAACCAACATACAGGGTCAATTAAAATCGTTTTCTGTCAACAATAATTTTTAAAACATAGTTCGCATGAAACAAAATACCTATACGTATATATCTTTACCTCTTTAACCAACTATAAATTAATACGCTAACACATTTGTGTACCCCTTAAATGCCTCTATTTCTTAATTGATTTTATAGTTTCCATTCGGTTCAAAAATAACTGTAGGTAGACGATCAAAACGGAGGAAAGAGTTATCCCTTTTCACACAAATAGCATTCCCTAATTAAAAATTTTGCGCATAAAAAATCGAATTTCGAGCAGGGGACGACAGTGTTCTATATTGACACGCGAAACCTTTTTTGTGCTCCGATTTTACGCGTTTCTAAATCGGTTTTTAAAAATTGTTTAATATAGAGCAGCACTAAGAAGTAGAGAGTACCTCTAATAGATGCCCTCATTGGTTCCAGCTTTACCGCGCAAATGGTCGAATTTCGACCACGGGATAATACTAGCAATAATTATAATTTGGTCCCTTCATATATTTTAGTATTTACGTTGTAAACTGACTGAAGGATAATTCAGAAACTTATTTCGGAAAAACTTGGTTTGTAAAAAAACTGGTATGCATTTACCCTAGAAAATCCGCTCTTCACTTTTCTGCGTTATTACTTGAATAGGGTCAGAGTTTGGAAGGAACTTTGTACATTTTTTTCAAATCCAAATGTTTACATTTGACTGCTTACCATCTACAAAATCTATATAAATGTTCACGAAACATTTACAATTGAAATATACTATTCTTCTTATTCTTGTTAACAATACGGCAACACTATTATCAATTCATCATTTTTTGACTTCGTGTAATTTCATTTACTGCATCCCTCTTCCTCCCGTGATCAATTTCACCTTGCTGGAAATAATTTTCCATTTACTCGTAGATGCGTTGTTGTATGGGAAATATGTATGTGCATATACTTTTTATTCCGTGGAAACGCGTCAACTCAGTTATGCACTTGTACAGAAACATCAATTTTGCAGATTACGCGAAGAATATATATTTCACACATTGTTTATAACAGGAGAAAACAAGCAATATTTAGTTGACATTTTCTTAAGACAGACTTTTTGGCCCCTTGAAAAAACTATAAACTTTTCACACAAGCAACGCCGCTAGTAATCAACTAAAGCAGGCAAATTCCTACCTTGTAATTCTGCACACGGTTTAATATTTCACGAACTTCTCAGTATTGTATTTATAATAAATTTGTCGAGTATCACCAAATATTTTCACGTAACACCGCAACTACGACGTAGCCTACTTTCCTCAAAATTTTCAATAAAATGACAATTCCAAAATGGCTACTGAATGTCGCTGAATAGCTGAATGGGTATGAAAGAAGAATAGTGCTGCCATTTTCAGGCTAATATGTTTAGCACACATGGCAGAAATTTGTAAGAGAACATCCATGGTTCATAACTCATAGTTATAGCAAGACAGTAGCGCAATTTACTCTCTCCCCTTTTTTATAATCCGACTTAAATCAAATCATCGGTTTTGTTTTCTGAATACCAAAGAATGAACGCATTTATGTCATCTCAAACAATCGCAGTAGGACTTTCGGTTCCAAGTTTTCAAAGCCTGTGCAAACAGCCACGACTTTATTACAGCGACAAAATATGTCACAAAGAAACAACAATGTTTCTAATAATCGTGGATCGGTGTAATTTCGATGTGAACGATTTTTCGAACTTGCTTCAATTTGTTTTTAGTCAAGCCCATGATACAAAAATAGAAGGTAGAGAAGATACTTCTTCTCAGCCGCCATATTGCGCATCTGACACTAAAGGTATTTTTGACGTTCTTCTTTGAAAATGTGCTACCGTGCTGTTGTTAGAAAATCCCTTTTTAACACACATACATTTTTTTATCGAACGAATCGTTTTTTTTAGGCCGACCATTTTTTAGAATACGGTTTATGAACAGAAATTTAAAAACAAAAAAAAATAATGAATATTAATAAGAAATTAAAAAAAACAATTACACAAAAATGAATATTTGTACCATTCATTGCGTTGTTGCTTGTCTAACAGTTACTAATATTACTAAACAAAATGATTTAGTTACATTGAAATGTATATTTCGTGTTTCTTTTAAAAAAGATCTAAAAATCCTTAGAACCTTAAATCAGAAGAAAAAAGTTTAAGCAGCTGTGTTGCCACCACTACCTTATTAATGTGCGTTGGTCAAGCCGAAATCGTACCAGACCGCAATTTCACTGCAACTTGACAGAAAAAAGCCCAGATGTTCGATCCTTATGTGTTTTGTTAGTGTTTTCGTTCGGTTCATTGTCAAAATCAAATAGTGCTGCGCCTCAATAGTGCTTCATGTTAATTTCTGTTTCTTCTTCACATTACCATTAACACGTAATAAAGAAAACTGACATCTAAAATGCTGAAGATAAAACTAGTGCAATGTTTTTTGCCGTTTCACAGTGATATGATTCAAAAGCTATCATTAAGGACAGGGTGTCGTAATGTTGTAAAAATTTGCAATGGTTTCAAAACTGTTGTCTTGGTTTCCATATAAAAACGACTTACAATAATAACTCTGCATGGTATGCTTCTGACCATAATGAAGTAATAAAATTTAGTTAATATTAAAAACAAGTATTAATCCGATTGACACAAAGAAAAGGACATTGGTTTCTTAAAGCAATAAATGTACGATATCCATCGCGATACACAATTCAATTCCCTTCTTGTATGTATATTGTTTATATTAAGGTACTTTCGCTGCGCGGGTTTGGCAGCACCGTTTATTTGGTGATTTTTTATCTCATTTGGTTAGGGCGATGTTATGCTGTTATGCCGGTCAAATGATCGTCGATCACGTCACTTTTTACGCTCTCGTTTTAATTTCTCTACTCCTTGCCGAAAGCATGTTATGCTGACGGTCATTTGGTCGCCGGTCACCACTACGATTTTCGCTTACATTTACTACTTTTTCCGCACTTTTTATTGGGACTTTACATTTTCAACCAAAATTTTCAATTAAAATGTAAAAGTCTTTTTCGCGCTTGCATTGGTCTGAACAGCACACAATTCTAAATGGATTCCTGCTCCTGGAACATTGTTATCAGCGCCTCAGTATTTGATTGAGCTTAAATTTCTGCCACTCTGAGTTAATAATTTATAAATGAAATTAATATAATATGAGTGTGAAAGTATCAAAATATTTGTTTAACATTTGAATTTCCATTTTTCTTCTTTTTCACCGAAAACACAAATATAAACACACGCTAATGATGAGGGTTGCTACCAACCATTTTCTTGCTCATTCCATACACATTTTTACCAAAACGGAACAAATTTGTTCTTAAAACACAACTATTGTTAATAATCTCATGACGCAACACTGATTTGATCGTTTGATTTGGCATCGAGAGCCTCATTATCCGTTGATCGGTGCGGTAAAATTGTATCCTCTCGCTCGCTCTCCCAATTTTCTATTTTACATTGAAACAACAACAAATTTATGCGTGACCGTGATCCGTGACCGGCAGCATAACATCGCCCTAAAGCGGCCCATACACGATACAATTTGGTCGTGCGACCGGTCGTACAAAAGGTTGATCGTTAGGACACACACGTTGCGATTTCCGACACAACTCGTTCGCCCAACTTCATTTTGCTCATAAATTTTGTTGAGTGCAGACGTAATGACAAACAAAATAATTGCGCAGCTGATCATCAATGAAATTATAGAAGGGGAAGAGAGCAGTGGAAATTCAAAATTCAAACGCAGTATCCGTCGAAATATTCTCCAATTCATCGTCCGAATTTTCATTTTGGTGAATTTTTTTCAGCTTATTCATCTTCACGCCCTCAATAGTACCATTAGGATCAATTTTTTTATGGGCTGTCAAAAGTTTTTCATGTGCGGTATGACGAAAACTTTTATTTTTGTATTTTCCACATTTGCTGTTCCATAGTTCCAGCAAATTTCGATAAGCTTCAATAAAATCGCTCCACTTTTCGTTGCGCTCGTCCATTTCGTTCGCAACGCACAAAAGCTGAAACACGAATGAACTCAGAAAATTGCACGAAATTGTACAACATACCCATACACGTTGCGACCGCTTACACAACACGACCGAAAATTCATTGGTCTTTCAACTGGTTTTTTGTAGTCAATTGGACAACTAGTTGTCCAAGTGACTGTCAGCGGATGCAGAAGTCAGTCAGTTCGCGTCTAATTGTTCACGTTCTGTGTGCGCGTTAATAGGCGAGAAGAGCACATAAAAATGAGAAAAACGAAACAGAGGTAAGAGAAGCATGGCACAATAACAAGGTAGTGTTACGGGGGAGAGGATTTTATTTTTTTCTCGTCAGAGTTCGGTAGGTTGTCAAAAATTGTTGTTGGTTTTGTTTACATTCGGCGAACAGCATTGCCAGCCAACTCTTTTTCTGTGCAATTTGAAGCATTTTTCGATGCTGGCAAGCTTAATTGCTAATACAAGACATTGTAAAAATACTACTCACTCTTAAGCGTAGACTCCATTATAAAAAAGATGTAACCGACTTTTAACACGAACTTATTTTTAGAAATCACTTCAGGCCAACTATGTGAAGAAATTATTAAAATTTACGATAATCTGATATATTTATCTATATAATTCACTATATTGAAAGTGGCGGTGTGTTATTTTCACACAAATCCTAATGTATGAATGTTGACATTCATTATCTAATAGAAAAATCAGGAAATAAAAATGTCGTTTTTGTCCAACTAGCTTGTTCTAGGCGAAACACTGTGCGTCCGTCCGATTTTGACAATGAACCGAACAAAAACACTAACAAAATACACGTGAATTTTTTCGCTCTTTCCTGCCACTACCTTGTTATTGTGCCATGGAGAGAAGTAAAAAAATACTGTTAAGGCCGATCTTGCGATTGTTCTGCTCCAACAACAACGTAGCACACTTGACTTTTAGCTCTCGGACGAGAAGCACGTTTTTGGCTGCGATTGGAAATTGACGATTCAACAGAAATTAAGAAAAACTTAGAAACTTAAAATTATAAAGTGAAGTGCATTTTTTGTGGAAGGAGAAGCTGGGAATAACGGAGTGTCTACCGGTGGTGCAGGATTGCAGGAGTCGAGTGGTGAAGCAGGTTTGCGATTTTAGGCGAAGGCAAAAGGTAAGCGTGCAGAAGTTAGTTTGTGATGGCGGGCGCTGCGGCGTCTGGCACCGCAGTGGAAATGGGGGAGTGCTTGGCTGGGAGTGATGGCGACCTGGATGGAGGTGCTGATTTCAAGACTGTGCGTGTAAAAAGAAAGGCTACAAAGAGGCCGGTGATTTCGGCAGATGTCGTGTGTGAAACGGAAAGTTCGTGCGGGGATTGTGCTGATCAGTTAAAACGGGATCTGGAAGTGGTACCGCTAGGGAGCAAGGGGAGAGACAGAAAGAAAAGCAGACTGGAGAAAACGGTAACGGAATCTAGTGAGATTCCGTTACAGGGAATGCTTCTACCCAAAGGGTCATACGTAAAACAAGATGGCGTGCGATCGGCGTCTGGGAAACTTGGCAACGGTGCAGTAGAAGTCGACATGGCAGGGGATTGCAATAAAAACAACAATGCGGCTACAGACACAGGTGGCGTGAGCTTACCGACAGTTATTTATGCGAAAGGTCACAGAGGTGAATTTGCTGTGCTCTTGGACACGTCCGCGTCACCGTTATTCGATAATAAGTTTATGAAGAATGGTTTGTTCCTATGGAACAAAGTCAGGCACATGGAAATTGATGGCATAAGACAAATAAAAGCCCTTGGCAGATCTCTTTATAAAATGTATTTTATTTTGGCTATGGCGGCGAATCAGTGTGTTGAGAATAGGGGGCTGAGTGAGGCGAAAATTAGAGCTTTCATTCCAAGGAGTATGGTGGAAAGTTATGGTGTGATTAGACACATTCCTTTCGATTTTTCAGATGAGGAGATTTTAAGAAATATAGAGTCGGATGTTAGGTTGGTGTCGGTGAGGAGGATAATGAGGAGGGACAAGGTTGAGAAGGACAAATTCCTGCCGACAGAAACAGTTAAGCTAGCCTTTGAGGGTTGTGAATTACCAGAAAGAGTTTCTATTTTCTTCACAAATTTCAAAGTGCAACATTACTTTCCTCCGACGCGACAGTGCTTCAATTGTGGCAGGCTTGGCCACACGAAAATGGGTTGTAGGGAAAAGAAAAGATGCTTTTTGTGTGGCAAGGAGGGGGAATGCAATGGAGAATGCACAAACAAAAAGTGCATCTTGTGTGGTGATGTGAACCACAATGTGTTTAATAAAGACGTGTGCCCGAAGTGGGAGAAAGAGAAGAATCTAATTGAAATTATGACGATAAAGAAAATTAGCAAGAAAGAGGCTGTTGAGTCATATGGACACATCAGCACGGGAAACAGGTTCGCACTGTTGGAGGACTACGATAGCAATTTTCCCTCACTTAACCCTTCGATGGGCAGTAATTAGTTACTACACATTTGCACTTTGTCGTCTGGCCAGACGAAATCTGGGTGAGGCTTTTGACAAAGGCAAAGCGCAATGACAGATAAATTTTATTATGTTTATATGGTAGGCAACGTATGTAAGTATATATATATACAAATTATGTTCATATATACTTACTTAGTTACCAACAAATACACTGTAAAAAGGAGATGAATCTGTGATTTTTTTATTTTTTTGAACCATTTCGTCTGGCCAGACGACAAAGTCCATCCGAGGGTTAAGATCACTCAGCCCCAAACTTTAAACAGTAACGCCAAGTTGAACAAGCGACTCACGACGAGGAGTTACAGTAGGGCTGTGGGTAGTCGCGAGGAGGTGTCCCCGGGAGAGAAACTGCGTGCTCCGAGGGCAGCCAAAAGTAGTAGTACCACTCCGTGCTTCGAGCAACCAAGTTGGTCGTATGTGAGTGATTCGGACAGGGTTTTGCACCTTTTAAGTGAGCGGTTCCACCTAAACTCGAACGACCCCATAACGATGCTAATAAGAAAAGTGCAGGGTAGTAACGCACAGAAAATATCGCTGGATAAGAGGTTGGAGGACATAAAGAAAGGTCATGTTGAGGGTTCTACAGTATAACTGTCAAAGCCTGAGAGCTAATAAGGAGAATATTGAGGTTTTCACACACACACATCAGATAGATGTTGTGGTGTTGCAAGAGATCTTCTCGCATGAGGAAGCGAGTGCAAAATACAAGCTAGCAGGTTTCAACATGATTAGAAAAACAAGGCCTGACGGGTATGGAGGGGTAGCGATTGGCTTTAAGCGAAGTGTGCCATTCAAGAGGGTAAAGTTCCAGACGCATCTGGACATTATCATTGCTAGGACAACAAACTTGGTGAACAATGTCACCATCTGTTCGTGTTATTTACAACCGAGCATTAATACTCCAATGTTCTCTGATGAACTGGCAAAGTTGACGTCCTTTTTAAATTCTCAAGCGAATGTCCTACTCATTGGTGATTTCAATGCCAGGCACACGGCGTGGGGCGACTCAATCAGCTCCGGTAAGGGTAAAATCCTGCAGCAACTTATTGAAAACACAAACCTGAGGTGTCTAAATAATGGTGGTTTCACTTTTTATTTATTTTTGTTTCTTATCTTTGTCTCTTAGGAAAGAAATTAGCGAGAATCAGACTCTGTGAGGATTGGAGCATAGAGGATGTTGAGAGGGAAATCACGGGCGTTCGGAGGGCCTGTTCGATAGATCTAAACAACTTTAAGCATACCCCCAAAAAATGGTGGAACTCGGATTTGACAAGACTATACAGAAGACTGACGGCTTCTATGTGCAAAGCCAGGCGGAAACTGAATATTGTAGACATTGACGCGGCCTGCCAGGAGCAGGTGAAGTGGGTGCAGGAGGTCAAAGATGCGAAAAGGAAAAATTTCCTTGATGCGGTAGATGATTTGAGTGTTAACCCGAATACTAGGAAAGCATGGTCTTTCATTAACAATATGAAAGATGGGGGGAAAGAGTATATCAGCAGGTGGTCTGATGAGGATAATACCCTTTACTTACAGCACCTGAAATCACAGATTAGGAATTCCAGTGCCCCAACTCTGAATGCAGTTGTTGATCCTTGTCCAAGGAACCCACCCGTCCCACCGGCTCCTTTGGTTGTGTCCCCAAGGGAATTTGTAAAAATTATTGCTAACAAAAAGTCGAGTGCTGGCGGTCAGAATTGCTTACAGGATGCTGCATGCGCTGCCTGTTGAGGTATTACACAGACTGGCCAGACTGCTAGAGGATAAGGTAAATACCAACTCCTTTAAGGATAGCTGGAGGGTGATTCAAGTAGTACCCATTCCGAAGGCCAATGGAAATCGGGATGATATCCTAACCTACAGGCCCATCTCTCTAATTTCAGTGCTGGTAAAAAGTATTAATACAGTGGTCAAAAATCGACTGTCTGATTTTGTTGTTGAGAACCACCTTATCCCCACAAAGAGTTTTGCATATCAGGAAGGCAAGTCTGCGCCGATGTGCGTTAATGAGATCCTGCACACGATTGAGGTGGCGAAAAGCCAGGAAAAAGGTATTCATTTGTTCCTTCGACCTAGCTGGTGCATATAACTGTGTTGATTTAGGTATTTTAATAAAACTGCTGCACAAATACAGGGTACAGCCCCTCCTATACAGGTGGATTTATAACTTTCTTCAGAAGAGGGTTCTCAAACTGGGTAACAGCACAGTGGAGGTGAATAATGGGCTACCTCGGGGCAGTTGTTTGTCCACCTTGCTTTTTAATCTCTACACGGCTGGGCTACATAATGTGTGTGACGATTTTACACACCTGTTTCAGTTTGCTGACGATTTTGTTCTAGTCTCTGCACACTCCTCGACTCAGGGAAGTCTGTGTAACCTGCAAAGTAAAACTGACGAGTTCGTGAATGCCTGCAGGGAGCTGGGCCTGACTCTCAACACTGCGAAGACCAAGCTTATGTACATGGTGAGAGGCTGCAAGAATATTTTCCAATTGAGGGTAGGTCAAAATGTAATCAATAACATATCCCAGATTAAGTTTTTGGGGAGGGTTGTGTGTGCTAATTCCACCTTAAGTGGCCAGGTGGTAAATGTTAAGAAAACTATCATTCCGGCCAGAAACTTG
This sequence comes from Melieria crassipennis, assembly GCA_963668005.1. Taxonomy (NCBI): domain Eukaryota; kingdom Metazoa; phylum Arthropoda; class Insecta; order Diptera; family Ulidiidae; genus Melieria; species Melieria crassipennis. The sequence goes on along the minus strand of OY764963.1, from coordinate 27,746,191 downwards.
ATGGCAAGGTTAACAACAATAAAAGCTGGGTTGGCGCCTCGCACGGCGTTACAGATTTTCAGAGCTTTTGTCAGGTCCAAGTGCGAGTATGGGTGTACGACCTATGCAAATGCACCGGCGGGCTATGGTAAAAAGTTACAAACTGTGGTAATTGACTCCATGAGACGTTGCATTGGTGTGCCGCCGAGCACTCCGATACATACCAGATACGTTCTGGCAGGAGAACTCCCGCCGTTTGCTAGGGCTGCCTGGCTGACGTGCAAAGAACTGATGTGTCAGTGGCTGACGAATGCGGATTTGAAAAACCAGTTACAGGGCCTTGGTCCTGTCAATACGAGTTATGGGTTTGTGTACGGAAAATATAAGGAAATCTATGACAAGATTAGCACTCGGACGAGTTTTAGGAGGCATCCTGATGTTAGGGATGATGTCAAGGTCCAGCCTAGGTTGCGCAAAAAGGTTCCTAACGCATGCTCAGCTGGCTGCGATGTACAATGAGAGACTAGCCAACTTACGCCAAAATGGTTTTGTCATCCTGGCAACGGATGCGTCTGTGGCAGAGAACTCTGTGGGATGTGCGGTGTACTCGGAGCAAAATAATTTTGCTCTTCTTTTCAGAATTGGCGAGAGAACATCCTCGATGACGGGTGAACTGGTTGCCATCAAACAGGCAATCAGCATTGCAGTGGGAAACAACATCACGAAGCTTGCTATTCTCTCTGATAGCCTCTCTGCACTGCAGGGTCTAGAAAAGAATAAAACAGACAACTATCTGGTGGCAGAGATACATAACTGCATGCATGCGAACAGAAATACACTACAGGAGGTTAGATTAATTTGGGTGCCGAGTCATGTTGGGATACGGGCAAATGAGAAGGCGGATCAGGCCGCCAAAACAGCTGCAATTCATGGCAGGAACATTAGTATAGATTTGACGCCGGACGAAGCTCTTATTAGAGTGAAAGCAAAAATTTGGGAAGAATGGGATGTGGAATTTAAAAGAATTAGCCTATCCAAAGGTAGAAGTAACGCGGGTATAATTAGAAATGTCAGAGATAGGCCGTGGTTCACTGATAAAAACTGCAAGTTGTCCCCGCACGAAATTAAACTCATTAATAGACTTATTACGGGTCATACATACTGTAAAGCATATCTGAGCAAATTCATCCAGGGCGTCAGCAGTCTCTGTAGCCGCTGCGGTTTGCCAGAAACGCCCAATCACCTAGTCTTCGAGTGCCAAGCCTTTGTTCTGGTAAGGTCAAATTTCAACATATTTAACAAATTTAACAACCTCACGGACCTTCTGAAATCGCATAACCTTGTGGATTTTGAAACATTAGCTAATTTTATAGAAACTACCAAACTCGCTGACTCCCTGTGAATCACTGTCATCATCGGTAAGTCAGTAAGTAATCATACATGTTGGATAACAATTTCTTATATAAAGAAAGTTAAGATCACCCATGCCAAATTTCTCTTTGTTCCGCACTTTAAACCCTAGTGGTACTTCGACAAGCCGTTGCTCGCGCAATCTGGTGCTACTGTTACTATGGAACTGATACTCCTGATCGTGGTATGATGGGAGACTTCGCGCAGACTACATAAATTACACTTGAAGTGGAGCTACTGGACTAGCTGAAAGATAACCTGGCAGTATAAGGGCTCGTTTAAGTTCCTTGCCATCCAATATCACCTCTGTGGTGATTTCGATATCCAAAAAAAAAAACAACAACGTAGAAATGTTTGCATTTTTCGAACTTTCTGTTTCTATGACACGAAGTTTGCTCGATTTGCACGTTTTGTCTTGAATGATTTCAGTTAGAATTTTGCGTGGTTGCGTAATGCAACGAATTGCAGCGGCAGCTGCATGGTATGTATTAAAATATTTATTTATTTATTTATGAAATTATTCTTCAATTTATTTATTTATTTATTAATTGCAGGCGAAATCCCCCAAACAGTTCCGGCAGAAGTATGTCAACCAGTCGAAGTTCATCTTGGTTCATCTTTAAATACACGAAATATTCGCGATGATTTTTTGTTTTTATTTTTAAACATTTTTAAAATAAAATAATTCTTTAAAAAATGCATTGTTTTATTTTCCACATAAAAATCGAGTGGTTAGAAAACGAATCCAGAATAAACTAGTTTGCAAACTAGTCGCTTTACAACTGGTTTGAAAACTGGTTTACTTCGGACTAACCTTGGACTAGTTGCAAATGGATGCAGACGGGGACAATTGACCGTCGCCTAGGACACCGCCATGTTAAAAGGGTGAGTTTGCTCCAAGAAAACGAGTCGATTCTGAGGTCATATATGACTGTCAAGCGACCAGTTGAAAAATTAGACTTGGACCAGTCCGATTTCCCACAAGGCAGTGATGGGCACTAACACAACCACCCATTTTGGCAATGTATGCGTGAAAAACACTGCACAAAATTAAGGCGTAAATTTGTTTAGCTCTAATATTTTAACTTGAAAAATATTGCTAGCGTAAAAATACTTATCAAAGCCGGACGGACAAATAACGGACAGGTATAACAGGAACTAAAAAAAATGAAAAGAAAAAAATTTGTATTTCCCATTCAACCTTAAAAATTTTCTGATTTACATGAATACTCGGTGTACACAAAAACGTAAATATTCGCAGTATGCGAGCCGCAAACGAGCATGAAGTTGCTTGCATAGACAATAAAGACTTTACACTTCTGGTTGCTCTCACTTATACAGACTTATTTCTTGCTGTCAAATAAATACCCACTGTCACATAAATACCCGAGCCATTTAGATACATTTCGTGGTGTGTACATTAGTACCCATGCATACCCGAAAAAATGAATGTAGTATGTATCATAGAAGTCATTTCTGCATACGACATTGCTTTACTGGTGCTGCCAAAAAACTTCCTACCATACTTCATGGTGAACATAATTTGAATTCTTATCGTTTGTTTATTGTGCAGCAGAATACGCAGAGGACACCGAGGATTTAAAAATAAAATAAAAACCAATTTGACTAATATATTAACTTAAAGAAGTGATTTTTGCAAGCGTAAGTACATGCATTATGTTTTAAAATATAGCTAAGCTTTAGTTTTTCTTTATAGAAAATGCCCTGAGAAAGACGATGTGCATTAGGATGCCCCTCCGTGTGCCAGCTAGTACAAATATCCGTCCAAAGAGCTGGATTCAAAACGGTAAGTATTGTTTGTGTTACCAATAAAGTGTTTTGTCGCGTGTTTGTCGTGTTTTGTCGGTGTTTTTATGGGTGAGATGTGCAAGCATCTTAACTCCTGCATTAAAAATGTCAATTTCTTTACGAATTTTTACACATCAATTCAATTTGAAGTAACGCGTTTGTGTTTGTTGTTCCCGAAATGTTACCAAATCAAATATATGTGTGTGTGCAAGTGAAAATATTGTGGTAATGAAAGCGCAATTATAAAAAAAAAAACATTTTGCATCTTTTGTTTTATGTTATTGTTTTATAAATATGAATTTGTGATTTTCTGTTTATTGGTGCAATCTATATGTGATTTATATGTTCCTTATGTTTTATGAAATATTGTAATGGGTGAAATATGCCTACAGGGGAACCGAGCACCGAGTCGTTTGGATTGTACACATTTGCAAAACAACAAATTACAATATATCAAAACTTAGCACAATACTTTTCAATTTTTTGTTTTTCGAAATCACCCCGGGCGGCATCAGGTTGACGATGAAATATCAAATCCAACAGCTGATATTTTTTCACCACAACTTTTACCAATTGGCAGCACAAAATTTCTATGCAAAAGGGAAGCAGAATAATGCAAAAATATAACAATATGAACGAACAAAAACAATTTTGGTTACTGGCAACCTTTTTGTCATCACATTTAGATTACAGAATGAACACATATTCTTGTTCCGGCAGCGATTTTACTGTAAATCATAATTTTGTGCACAAACATCCATCCCCGAAAAATTTTCAAGCAGAAAACAGCTGATTGGGTTTCACCACGAATTGTAAACGCATTGCTAAATTGAAACTTGTATGAAAAATAGCCAATAAGCAATGCAAAATTATAGCAAAATTTAATGAGCTATAAGCAATTTCATGATCGCGTTTTTCTTAGATATGAATAATCTATTGGTTAATATACAGTAAGATGCTTCCGATTGCTGTTTTATTGGAAAACTAATTGTCATTTTCCGGGGCAAAATAAGTCCGCGAGCTGCTCCGGACAATAGATGAATAGAAAAACCAGCTGAGCACAAATTCACCATGAATTGAATGCATAATAGAAAGGAAATTTGTATTGCAGAAGGCGAAAGTTTTACGTAGAATAACAGACAATCGACGCATTCTAAGACGTTGTAGGGTACGCGAACCACATATATGTACTATTTGAGATATTCAGAGTGAAAAACATTTATTCCGGCAAGCCTTTTCATATAAAACCAAACGCTTTAAATTTCTTCCCCGGCAACCAAATTGCAAACAGCTGATTTCTTGGCTCTCAAAGAGTTTTTATCTTCGTTATCTAGAGAATCACACGTATAGGAAATTTCAGCTGTTTTTGGCAAAATGAGCGAGTGCAATGTCTTATTAAGCTTTGTTGCTTGCATGAAGTCTGACACCATGGTACAATAACAAGGTATGCCAACTAGAAAAATCTCGCTCACAAGAAATATGCACTAGCTGGCTTAGAGTGAAAAGGTGCTAAATACACTTTTTCAAATGTTACAGGAAAGCCAAAAAACTAAGTAAAAATTATTTATATTTAATTTCCGCCGTTATTTTTAATTTGTGCTCTGGACTTTGTGCACTTTTCCACAAAGCAAGACTTTTTCTTTTTCTCTCTTTTCATGCGTGTTCCGCCGACTTGTGACTTAAGACATTTTATGCCGTTATTTTTAATTTGTGCTTTGGGCTTTGTGCACTTTTTCTCTTTCTATTGTTTCATGCAGAAACATGAGTGCGGGGGCTGTTCGCCTTGCTGTGATTCTGTGCTGTGAAGGTGGAGCTGCACAACTCGGAAACATGGACATGGGTTGACCAGTTAGGAGGCAAGCTTACAAAGCCTAGTTGCATGTTCATGGAAAAAATAAAAATGTTAGAAAAAATATTTGTGGCCGTAAACGGCAACGAAATAATTGCCTTAAAAAATCTAAGAGAAATGCTACTACAAAGTAGCAAAGATATTTCCGTACCGGAAAATGTTAAAGTTTGTTTTTCAAATGCAGAATATTTTTTAGAATCAAATTTTTAAATAAAAAACTCAAAGAAAATGAACTTTAAAAAAAACTTCTAATAAAAAAAACTGTTGAAGACAGTAACATAACTAATTTGTTTCTATTTTTTTTTTTAATTTTGGCAGAAATATGAGCATTTTTATACTTTTTGCAAAGAACAAGATAAATTTTAAAGTTTTTCAGTGTATTGTAAAAACTGTATGCCTTTGCGCACGACTCCCATTCATAAGCACCTCTGATTTTTGTCGTTTGACATTGACATCCCATAGTACGTGAATAGTACTCTCCCTATCTGGCATACCTTGTTATTGTACCATGTCTGACACGACACTGAAGCAGTGATGCCAATAAATTTTTGAAAAAATCCCTACCGCATCTCAAGAAAATCCCTATTTTTCCTTAGGCCGATGTTATGCTGCCGGTCAAATGATCGTCGGTCACGGATAAATTGTTGTTGTTTCAATGTAAAAGAGAAAAATTACGCTCTCCCAATTTTCTCTTTTACATTGAAGCAACACCAATTTTATCCGTGATCGGTGCCCGTGACCGGCAGCATAACATCGGCCTTAGGGCGATGTTATGCTGCCGATCAAATGATCGTCGGTCACGTCACTTTTTACGCTCTCGTTTTAATTTCTCTACTCCGTGCCGAAAGCATGTTATGCTTACGGTCATTCGATCGCCGGTCACCACACATTGAACAAATTTCAAGGCATTAATCATAAAAATAAATTATATGCGAAATACAAAAAAAGAAAATTTTTTTTTAAATTTAGAGACAAAATTCAAATTTTTTTAAATTCCCTACATTTAAGTAAATATTAAAAATCTGTCCTTTTTCCCCTACATCGCAAATTTAAGGCTGCATTTCCCTACATGTAGCCTCTTTTCCCTATGGTTGGCATCACTGCACTGAAGCTGCGCTCGGAACTTCGCTGCTTTGTATTCGTATACGAGAGTAAGCGTCGCACAGTGTCGCGATCCCATATAAGCCGTGGCCAAAAACACTTAGCTTTGTCCTATTTCGATGAAACTTGGTGAGATTGTTTTCGTGGTGAAAAGTAAGAAATTTACAAAAAATCATTAAAATTGGACCACTGCCACGCCCACCTCCCATACGAACGGAACTGTAATATTGAAATAACTTTCTTAATATTAGTGACAGAATTATGAAATTGTACTTGAGCTTAAAATAATGACATAAAAGCTCACACTAAAAATGGGCCACGCCACGCCACGCAATGCCCACTTTAAAAAATATTCGTATTTTACTACAACTAAAACCGTATTTTTAAAAGGCTGTTTGCGATATTCGTTCCACGATGTAATTTTAATTGGTAAGCTTTCTAAAACCTTAAAGTGGGCGTTGCAGCTGGAGCATATATATAAACTGGCCAAAACGTTTCCTTTATAAATTCATGTTTAATTTTGTCAGCTTGTGATACCATATTTTGGTATAAATGTTTAAATTTTTAAAGTGGGCGTGGCATTCTGCCTACTTTTGATGATACGAACAATGTGCCAACCTTGTCCTTTATACAGCTCATAATTTCAGCAGCTGCTTTGCCGCTACTTTCATTGAACGTCGGAAGCCATACTTCGAAAAAATCACAATTTTTTACTGTAGGTGCCACTGCAAAAAGTAAATGTTTTGGTGGGGACGCAAAATTTGCTTTTGTTCATAATTAACATCAACGCCCGTCTTATCTTTAAGTAAATTTATAAGAAAATCAAGTTTTATTGACCGCTTTCTGGATTCAGCTTAACGCCACACTTCGAAAAATGCGAATAACAACCAAATAGGCACTTAAAGGAAACAAAATTACTCCGGATTATGTTAATACATACTTTTTTGAGTAATTTAGGGTTGGAACTAAAAAAGTGCTTTTTGACGTTTTTTAAACTTTTTTTCACCAAACTTTTGGTTCTTTGTTAGAAGCAAACCGAAAAACATAATTTTTCAATGTAACGGGATTTCACAGTTATTTCAAAGCACAAACTAAAAACTAGTACTGCCATACATCAAAAATTCCAAAGTTTTATTTAATATATAACATGACTATAGGAGTACATAAATTATATTTTTATTTGATTTTTCATTCAGCATAAAGAATTACCCACAAACTTGGGACGAATGCATATTTTTTCTTAGTTGAGATATTATCTGTCGATTGTCATATTCATTTTAGTCATTTTGTAACATTGATTTTTACCATTTTTGGCCACACTCGCGACACTGTGCGTCGCTGCTACTCGCGAGTAGCAGCATGCTCTTCTATGCCCTAAGGGAATAAGTTTGGTCAAAATAACCAATCTTTTATTGCGATTTTAGGATGTTAAGTTTTTGGGGTTTAATTAAATTTTTCTTTTCTGAGGCCCATGAACAATGCTTCCTGAGAAGATCATAAAATCCAAAATTGTGTTTTTAAGATCAGGACATGTGGAAAACCATTGTGGTGTAGCATTTTCATATTGACCTTTTATTAAATTTTGTATGCCTACAATTTGTGGCTGTTTTTCAAAAATGCTGCGGAAAATTGAAATGTGTATTTTGCTTATTTCTAACAGATTTTGCGATGGACTAATAAGATTCTCGAAATCTTTGAGAGAGTTATAGTTTTTGTGAAATATGAAAAGTTCATTAGGAACTGTTAGTACCTCATCTTCTTTTCCTAATTCACTTGCACATGTTTCACTGTTTATTTTGGGAAGAATTTTGTAAACAACATAACCCAAAAATATCTTGAAGACGCTAAATCAATAGTAAATTCAGAACAGTTCTGAAAATTATCATTTAATATGAAATCGGCGAAGATGGCTCTATTATTATCCACTTCAAAATCATCGGTTTGACTAGTTCTTCGTTATGTTCAGGAGCTGAGTCGATATTTAATACGATATTGGAAAGCCTTTCAAATGTAATGTCATTTAACTCTTCACAATTGCTGTGGGAGCTCAATTGCACAATTTTTGCGGCCATTAAGAGTGCTGACGTGACCGACGATCATTTGACCGGCAGCATAACATCGCCCTAACCAAATGAGATAACAAATTACCAAATAAACGGTGCTGCCAATCCCGCGCGACTCATTTAAACTAGTTTAAGTGAAAAGAGCGTTTTGTTGAACACGACCGTCCACACTGCTCAAAGAGGCTTAATTTGGCAGCTGTTTGTTTACAAACAACAAATAAATATTGTTGGGAACTGATGTGCTGGGAGCATGATTCGAGCGAAATATTGGTGCATATTTCACAATCCACGGCAACATACTCAACTTCGTCCAAATATTAGACGCCTTGTATTCAGATTCTTAGAGGAAATTCCCGAAGACGACCTTTTCGATTCGGAATTCCTCAAGTTCGATTCAACGAGTTCCACTAAGACTCTTGGCATCCGTTGGAATGCCCTGTCGGACTCATTTTCATACTCCATCTCTCCCACTACTCCTGCAAATTCATTTACGAAAAGGCAAATTCTTTCCTCCGTTGCCAAACTTTTCGATCCCGCAGGATGGCTTTCGCCTATAATGATTCTTGCCAAAAAGCTTCTTCAAGAGCTTTGGCTTGAAGGCACTGAGTGGGATGAGTGCATAAAGCCAGGATCGCTCATAAAGTGGCAGCAATTCATTGAGAATTTGCCTGCCATAGAACTTATCGAAATTCCCCGGTGGGTTCACTATACCCCCAATCGAAATGTTCAGATCCATGGATTTTGCGATGCCTCCGAAAAGGCATACTGTGCAGCTCTGTACATCCGTACTAGCACAAATGGTGACAACCCCTCGTCACATCTCCTTGTTGCGAAAACAAGAGTTGCACCTCTCCAAACAATAAGCTTACCTCGCTTAGAGCTTTGCGGAGCAGTTTTACTCTCCCAGCTCATAAAATCCCTCCGCTCTCACCTCGGGTTCGACAAATCGGAAATCCATTTATGGACCGATTCGGAAATTGTCCTTGCTTGGTTGGAAAAACCACCTTGCACATGGAAGACTTATGTTGCCAACCGCACGACCGAAATACGTCAAAATGTGCACAACGCTCCCTGGCGACATGTCCCAAGCGCTGAAAATCCCGCGGACTTAGGAACGCGCGGATGCAAGCCGCAAGATCTCAAAGATCACACTCTATGGTGGAATGGCCCCAAATGGTTGCAGCAAGCTTCCGATGCTTGGCCTAAAGGTCACTCTCACAAAGTTCCAATCCCGGAACAACGAGCGGTTGACTGTCACCACCTTCTCGAAGAGCAGACCGACATCCTCGATCGGTTCTCCAGCTTCTCTCGATCCCTGCGAGTAATCGCATACATGTTCCGATTTGTAAATAACGGCATCTCCTCTCGTCGCCAACACAATCCCATACACGGAACACTGTTGTCCCACTCAGAGTTGGCATTTGTTAAAAATCGCCTTATAACTCTCGCGCAAAGTTCCCATTATCCCCAGGAACGACAAGCGCTCTCTCATTCTCTTCCCATATCCAAGAAAAGTTCTCTCTTGGTACTCAATCCCTTCTTAGATAAACAGAAGGTGATGCGAGTTAATGGCAGACTCGCCAATGCGGCATTGTCGTATAATGAACGACACCCCATTATTCTCCCCCCAGAGTCCCGCTACTGCAGTTTGCTTCTTCAATTCCTTCATAAGCTATTACTGCATGCGGACCAACGACTCATGCTCCGTATGGTTCGGCAGGAATATTACATTCCGCGCCTAAAGCCGCAAATAAAAAAGTGCATTTTTCAATGCAAAGCGTGTGTCATCCACAAACAAAAGCTGCGAACACAGATCATGGCAGCGCTCCCCCCCGAACGATGCACACTCACAATCCCATTCGCCACAACAGGAATCGACTTTGCTGGTCCATTCCAGATTAAAGCTTCCATGCTCCGTAGCTCAACCTACCTCAAAGGTTATGTTGCAGTGTTCGTGTGCTTCTCCACGAAGGCCGTTCACTTGGAACTCTGCTCGGATCTGACGACCGAAGCGTTCCGCGCAGCATTCGCCCGATTTATTGGTCGACGAGGGCTACCTCTCAAAATCATGACCGACAACGGCAAAACGTTCGTCGGTGCTCAACGTGCCATGGCCAGAGACTGCCAAATTCTCGAGAGAAATCGCCCAAGATATTCTCGACCGATACGGTCCTCAGGGCGTCGAGTGGCAATTTATCCCCCCACATGCTCCTCACATGGGAGGACTATGGGAGTCGGCGGTCAAAAGCTTCAAGACCCACCTTAAAAAGGTAGCCGGCTCTCATAGATTCACATACGAAGAGTTTACGACTCTTCTTACTCGAATTGAAGGGACGCTCAATTCACGTCCACTCTCTCCTCAATCGCAGGACCCTAGCGATTTAGTGTCTCTGACCCCTGGCCACTTCCTCCGAGGCGCTCCTATCGCCGCACCCCCCGAACCCGAGTGCTCCGAGCTATCCCTCATAAACCGATGGGAAAAACTCAAAGTCCTCCATCATCAATTCGCCCGACGATGGAAGGACGAATATCTCAAGGATCTCCACAAACGCTATAAGTGGAAGCATCCGCAAAGGGAAGTGGAAGAGAATGAAATGGTCGTCATTAAAGACGACCTGCTTCCCCCCAATGAATGGCGGCTCGGCCGCATTCATAAAATTCATCGCGGTCCCGACAATCACGTACGTATCGTGGATATCCGCACCGACTCTGGCATCTTGACAAGGCCAGTAGTCAAGCTATGCCCCTTAATAGCGTCTTAAAACTAATTCGACTCATGGCCCTGCTTTTCCATACTCCTTCTCATACACTATCCACTCACTATCGGAATATTGTAGTGATACACTCTTCTTGTGTTTTGCAGGGCAACCAGAAGGCAGCGAACAGTCCAGCAGTGCCGGCTGTGCCACCATATCCACGGCCCCTCAGCCGAGGCAGCAGCTGAGCGCCAGCTCATCGCGTTTAGCGACGAGGAGGCCGCCTCCGACGGAGCCCCCGAGCCGCGCGCCAAAGCCCGCGCCCTGATCGAGCAGGCCTTGGAGGCCTTGGGCCCGCTGAGCGAGCAGCTATAGCCGTAATGTTGCCAAAGGCAACGCGGGCCGCCATGGCTAAATGTGTTCGTTCCAGTGTTCTGTGGACCCTGCACAAGTCAAATCCTCTCCCTTCCAGTCCCTCTCGTATTTATGTTCCACTTCCCAAATCCACCGGCTCCGGCCGTTTGTGTCGTCAATTGTTTTCAACTTTGTCATTCGTGTATTAAACGCAGAATAAAGCGCACATCCCACGCAACCCCGCGTCTTTTTATTTCAAGCGATCCGCCGACGGCTCAACAGAGACACTTATGGTCAATTAGACCTTATGGTCCTTTATTACATACAGTGGGACAATAAGACCCGTCCTACGTACATTGAAAATTTTCGACTTAGAAAATTTTCAATTGTACATAAACGTTCACTGCGCATGCACTTACATACATACAGTGGGACAAAGACATCCCGCCTGTGCACAAAATTAAAAATTTGTTTGCTCCCTCATACAATTAAAGACATTTTAGTAAATTTACTAACAAAATTAACAAATATTATATATTCCAAAATAAATTTTGACACACACTCATACACATATACACATAACAATACATATTTACTTTCCTTATTCATATACATTTATACACATACTTACCTACACATATTTATTTTCTTTTTACATATTTACATTTTTTAATAAAATAAATACAAATACACATACACAAATAAATACTGTCACTTGTTGTTTTCATTTTGCTAAATTATACACAACACTCATACAAATTTCCATTTTCTCGGATTCCGCGGTTCTAATTTACAATTTTTTCGATATTTTCTCGTATTATTCTCATAGGGTTAATAAAGTTGGCCAACAAACTAAAGGCATTTTCCCATTCAATCGAATAAATTTCACACATTCGTGTAATTTTTCGATTTTTTCCAATTTTAAGCCGTTCGTGCGGACGCGGCCAACTTTAACCATCTCATTTATTCCCATTCTCAGGTGGAAATTTAATTTCAATTTTTCGCACCTGACCCCTCTATCTCTCAAGCTTCGCTTTTATTTTCAATGCCGGTAGAGCGTTCGCCTAAGAAGCAATCTGACGCGATGGAGCCAACCGCCTCCAAACAACCCCCTCCCAAGGTGTCAACTGACTTGTTTTTGACAGACACTGTCACTCGTGAGCCGCCAAAAACGCGCTCCAAGTCCCCCATACTCAAAGTAACCGATCCTAGCGTTACTAAATTTATTTTCGAGTCCGATCAGCTCGTGCAATTATGCACAAAGTTTTCTGCGACCCCCATTGAGGAACAAACGAAGTCCCTCGTCTAAATTCGTCAAAAGAATTTGGAAGTCCAATGGACTAGGCTTATGCAAGCATATGAGGCAGTCTCCATTGCGGAAGACAGTAGCCAGCCCGACGGTTTCAAGGAGTCGGCTCGGCAGAAGAACGAAGCCTGCATAGACCAATATGAGGTGTGCATGGCTCAAATGTCGGACATCATTGAGATGCTCCAGCCTCCACCCACCCAGCACGCTGCGCATACGGAACAGGTTCGAGCCCCAGAACCAACAAATACTCCGAATATTTGTTTACAAGTTCCACCTTGCGATACCGAAACATTTTTCGGGGGCTATGAGCAGTGGCCGTCCTTCCGGGACATGTTTACGGCAGTATACATAAACCACCCCAAGCTCACTCCAGCCCAAAAATTGTATCACCTCCGATACAAGACGCAAGGCAAAGCCGGTGCAATCGTGAAGCAATTTGCCTTAAGCGATGAAAACTTCGGACTCGCATGGGAAGCCCTGAAATCCCGTTACGAAAACAGGCGCATATTGGTTGACAACCAGATTCGTTCCTTATTAAATATAACTCCGGCTACCACCGAAAATAGCGAAGCGCTGCAGCGAATTCAGAGCACGATCAACAATTGTCTCTCAGTACTTAGGTCCCAGGCCGTGGACACTGACAATTGGGATCTGCTGCTTGTGTATATTTGTTGCACCAAATTGCCCGAAGAGACATTAGCTCTCTGGGAACAATCCCTTACATCTCGTAAGGACCTGCCTCTTTGGTCGCAAATGGACGAGTTCCTGACCTGCAGGTACGAGGTGGTGGAACGGCTCAATAGCATTCGCCCCGCTAAGCCAAAACCACAACCCTCCAATTTTCATACTCCCCAAAATCGGCCTCAAAATAAATCTCAGCACTTCCACACTGAAGTGAAAAAAGACTTCGCGTGCAAACTTTGCAACGCCAACCACCCTATACGGACATGTCAGAGTTTCAAGAAGCTCACCCCCCAGAGCCGATTGAAATACGTCAAAGAGCACAGCTTATGTGAAAACTGTCTTGCCACGACTCACACTATAAAGGATTGCACAAGCAGTTTTACATGTGTTTACTGCCAAAGGAAGCATCATTCCCTGCTTCATTTCCCCAACAACAAATCTCAAGCCCCGCAGCCTCTCAATAGGTCTCAAACGACCACTTCCCAGGTCGCAACAGCTCACCCACAACCGAACAATAACTCCACTACTCATGCCCCCACTTCAGATGCGCAACCCGGCCCATCTTCAAGGCTAAGTACGCCTCAAGTACAAGCCCTTCATTCCAATAATGGCACCCAATCCCTTCTGCCTACGGCACTGGTGTCTATTGCCCACTTAGGAGAGTTGTTCAAGGTTAGAGCGTTAATCGACCAAGGCTCGCAACGCACCTTCATTTCCTCGAAGGTGCAAAAACGCCTAAAACTGCCTATTGAAAGATCGCACTTCGAAATTTCAGGCATGGGCGGTAAAATTGTGCAAAATTCCAATCACATCTGCTTTTTGACGTTGGCAGTTCCAAACTCCAGCACGACCCTCAATGTGCAAGCAATAGTACTTCCCCAATTGACGAAATTGCTACCCCCATTCACAATTAGCCATCCCAATTGGCAAGAATTTGCCACGCTAAATCTCGCTGACCCAAGTCCTTTCGAGTCAGCGCAGATAGACTTAGTTATTGGCAGTGATCTGATTCCCCAGATCTTACTCGAAGGTATCCGCCGAAATATCTGTGGCAGCTTATTAGCCCAAAACACCATTTTCGGTTGGATACTCAGCGGGCCAGTACCCCACACGGTGTCAGCTTATTCGACATACGTGGCAGAAGTCTCCAATGAGGAACTTAGTTCACAACTTAGGCAATTCTGGGAGCAGGAAGAAGTCAAACTCCCGACACCTGTCTCCTCGGATGACACTTATTGCGAAGAGTTATACCAGAAGACCACAACCCGTGGATCGGATGGTAGATATACTGTAAAACTCCCCTTTAAGGCAGAATTTCCATACTCCATAGCGTTAGGCAATTCCCGCCCCAACGCCCTCCAGCAATACGTTAGCATGGAGCGAAATCTCTCCCGAAAGGGAAACCTCAAGACCATCTACGATGACGTCTTAGAGGAATATATCACCCTTGACCATATGGAACTCACAAATCCCCGTGAGATAATCCAAAATGGCAAATACTTCTCATACTATCTGCCGCATCACGCAGTCATCCGCCTCGAAAAGAAGACCACCAAAGTCCGAGTGGTTTTCAATGCCTCGAAGTCCTCAAGTTCTGGTCAGTCACTTAACGACGTTCTGCATACTGGCCCCACTCTTCAAAATGACCTCACAGCCCTCATTCTCAGATGGCGCCTTTACCGCTTTGTCTTCAATGGCGATGTCCAGAAGATGTATAGGCAAATCCGGGTCCATAATGATCACCAGGAATTCCAGCGAATACTCTTTCGCAAATCCCCGGAATCTCCTATTCAAGATTTCAAATTGAAAACGGTGACATTTGGGGTTAACTGTGCGCCATATTTGGCCATCAGAACGCTCCATCAATTGGCCCACGACTCTCAGCCATCCAGCCCGTTAGCGGCAAAAATACTTCTCGAGGAAACGTATGTCGACGACATTCTTTCCGGAGGTCATGATCTTCCCACCACTAAGGAAGCCCTCTCTCAAGTGATAGCCACCCTCAACTCCGGGGGATTCCCTCTTAAAAAGATAACGGCTAATCACGCAAAACTCTTAGAGGAAATTCCCGAAGACGACCTTTTCGATTCGGAATTCCTCAAGTTCGATTCAACGAGTTCCACTAAGACTCTTGGCATCCGTTGGAATGCCCTGTCGGACTCATTTTCATACTCCATCTCTCCCACTACTCCTGCAAATTCATTTACGAAAAGGCAAATTCTTTCCTCCGTTGCCAAACTTTTCGATCCCGCAGGATGGCTTTCGCCTATAATGACTCTTGCCAAAAAGCTTCTTCAAGAGATTCAGCCATAAAAAGGCGATGAATGAAATGAAAGCAGTGCGAGCCAAACGATTATTTTCATTTATTTCAAAATTTTCCATTTTTGTTTGGTTTTGTTTTGATGAAATGACAGCTGAATTTTAAGGGATGTTTTTCTAGTGTGTGTTCAGTTGACAAAAAAGCATTTTCATAGAAAGCTTTCGGATACAACACTGCGCTTAACTCGTTTCAAAACTTGTTAAATGGTTTAACACGTTTAATTTCCAAGAACAATTGCATGTGAATAAACAGGTTTTCGAACTGGTTTTGTTCATTTAACTTGTTCAGCTCATAATGCGCCGACTTAGTGGCCCCTAGTACCAGTGCTGCTGCGGTCGCGCGGGGAATACCCCCGTCGACTTCTGCTGTGACACCGGCAGTAGGGCGGGCTGCTAACTTAGAGAGAAGGCCTAAAAGGCAAAACCTGTAATTACATCCCTTAGGGCAACCAGGTGGCCTGGGCGACCCCCTAAGACGTAGCTTAAGCGGTGCGAGGGTAAAGTGGTACCTCCGCTACCTCAGGCAAGGCCTGAGTAAGGAGGAAGCGAGGAGCAGAGCGGTTGAGCATGGCGGAGTACCCGCGACCACGGCGGCTCAACCGACTCTGCCGAGAAAGAGATGGAGTGATAACATCACTCCCCCCCAACGTCTTGAACTTAAAAAATCCAGGACCACCACTCAGGCACCGGTTGTTAGGACGGGCAAGCCCCAAAATAGCAATCAGTCTGGGGATAATCCTATGACGGGCGCAACCTACTCGAGTGTCCTCAGAACACCTGAGGCCATCCGAGTAGCGGTCCTGCCTGCGGAATATCCCCAGAAGACACTGAGTAAGGAGGAGCTCTCTTTTCTCGAGGAGGCTATCGTGGGGGAGATAGCCAAAGGGTGGGCTACCCCACTGGTGTTCAATGGCATCCACTTCCGGCCGGGACATCTGCTGCTAGACTGCAGTAACCAAGGTACTGCAGACTGGCTATAGCAGGTAGTCCCGAAGCTGGAAGATTGGAAAAGGGTAGGGCTTCGTGTGCCTGTGCGATGATGTCCCCAAGACAAACCACGTCACCGTATTCCTTCCCAGGAGCGCTGGATAGGAACCCATCAAGCTTTTTGCGATAATAAAATCGCAAAATGCTGGGATCTACACGAACCTTTGGAAGGTGGTTACTTCCAAGGAGGAGAGCAGGGGTGTGCTGTGGAAACCTGGTGATTGACGAGAAATCCCTCGCCAAGATCAGGGAAAACGGGAACGCCCTCAACTTCAGGTATGGGTGCATCCCAGTTCATGCCCCCAGACCTGGAGGCCTGAATAGTGCGGAAGGCCCCCCTACGCTAACAGCGGAAACCGGGAATACACCGGTGGAAGCAGGGTCCTCAGGTGAAGCACGATCTGCCGAAACCGAGAAAACACCGGAAGGCGGAGAGGCGACCGGGGCAGAAGTAGTGGTGCAAGCCTCCCAAGGTTCCCTTGAGGAGCTGAACCTTGAAACGCTGGGGCTTCAAGGTAGTACGAACGATGAAGAGGAGCAGCTGTCGGACAAAATTTCGTAAACGACTCTCCTGGAGATGGATGTCGAGGCCTCTCCTAAACTCTAACCCTCGAGACATGAAGGTTGTTCAAATCAATCTTCATCACGGGAAGGCGGCATCGGCCGTCCTAGCGCATAAGTTCACCCGAGACCACATCGGGGCGGCGCTAGTGCAGGAGCCCTGGTGCTGTAACGGCAGAGTCTGCGGGCTCAACTCGCACTAAACCAAGGTAATTTGGGGCACAAGGCACGAGATACCTCGTGCCTGCGTGGTAGTTGAGAAAAATACTAATTATGTTTGTATTTCAGAGTACATGTCCAGGGACCTGGTAGCGGTGGCGATGACGGTCCAAATCGAGGGTCGTGACCTCGAGATCGTCCTAGCGTCGGCGTATTTTCCAGGAGAAGACATGGTGGTAGTTATATTCAATTCAGGATGTTCCCCGACATGTGTCACTAGAGTTAGGCAGGAGGTCCCAGACCTTACCATAGATAACAGTAGGATTAGTGCCTACGTATCTGATTGGAGAGTATCGAATGAGCCCTCTCTATCAGATCATAGGATAATCTCAGTTAGATTAGCAGCCACCCTAATGGAGTCATCTCCAACTAGAAACCCCAGGAAGACCGACTGGGAACAATTTACAAGATTGCTCGAAGAAAATCAACCCTTGCTGGATTTTCGGGGCAGGATGCGGCATCCCCTCGAAATTGAGCAAGCGGTTGAAACAGTAAATGGGACAATAATCAATGCTTTTCACTTAAGTTGCCCTGAGAGTGGGAGGACCAGGAAGAAATTCACACCGTGGTGGAATACCACCCTGACGAAACTCAGAACAGACACGCGGAGGCTCTTTAACAGGGCAAAGCGAACAGGTGACTGGCAGGAATACACCGCCGCTCTCACTAAGTACACAAAGGAAGTACGGAAAACGAAAAGGGCTAGTTTCCAATCGTTTTGCGAAGAAATTTCTTCCACCTCCCAGGCAGCAAGGCTGCACAAAGCGCTAGCGAAGGGAGCAACGGAAAATAAGATGGCGCTCAAATTGCCGGATGGTAGTTACATGCGCAATGAAGAGCAAAGGGCTCTCGCTCTTCTAGGTGCACATTTCTCTGAGGCAATCCCCCAGGACGCACCTGCCGAATGTACTATCTACCGTCCAAATAAAGTGATTGGGAGCTGGCGCATAAAGTCATCTCTCGGGATAAGATTGACGGGGCATTGAACACCTTTCAACCCTTCAAATCGCCAGGCCAGGACGGGATCTTTCCTGTCTTTCTACAAAAAGGCAAGGGGTCCTACTCAGGCATCTCACTGGCATAATGAGAAGCTCTCTAGCAACAGGGTACATCCCCGCTAGTTGGAGAAGTGCCCTGGTAGTTTTTATACCAAAAATAGATAAAAAGGACTATATGGAGCCGAAGTCCTTTCGGTCAATCAGTCTAACATCCTTCTTTATGAAGACCATGGAGAAGGTGTTAGATCAGTATATTAGAACCGTGGCGCTCAAGAGAACAATTGTGCACGCAAAACAACATGCGTATAGGGCAGGCAGATCGACAGAGACTGCCCTATTTCAGCTCACGAGTTCAATCAAAGAAGCTCTTAAAAACAAAGAGATTACACTGTGCGCTTTTCTGGATATCGAAGGAGTCTTCGATAACACCTCGCATGAGGCGATAGAAAGAGCGCTCAGCAGGAGAGGAGTAGAAGCCTCGTTTAGCCGCTGGATAAGAGCCATGCTCTCTACCAGATCGGCCATAATGAAGGTGGGCACTACCACCAGGAGAGTGCTAGCAAAAAGAGGATGTCCACAGGGCGGGGTACTAACACCGCTGCTGTGGAGTCTGGTAGTGGATGAGCTCCTTGAACTACTGACAAGCAACGGCATAACGTGTCAAGGTTATGCCGTCAACTCCGCAGCCATGCTTAAGGCGATTGGTTGTTGGGCGGAACGTAGTTATGGGCACAGCAAAGGGCTAAGTGCATTACCAAACGTTAAGTTTAGTGGGATGACTGACTATATCGTGCCGTACCTATGCTTTCAAAAGGACTTCGGGGCGAAATTCCCTACGAGGGCCGAATGGGAAAGGGAATGTATGTCAATAAATATGACATACACATTTTTACGGATGGATCCAAAATGGCGTGCGGGGTGGGTGCGGGGTATACTCACAGCACGTGGGAATAATGAAGCCATACGTCTACCTAATGATGCCACAGTTTTTCAGGCAGAAGTCCTTTCGGACAGGGAAGCCTGCCGACTGGTAGAGAGACATATCACCGATAGGTGCAAGGTTGCAATATTCATTGACAGCCAGGCAGCAATAAAGACTCTACAATCTACCACGGTCAAGTCAAGGCTGGTCGAGGAGTGTAAGACGGCTCTGGGCGCGCTAAGTCGTTGTACTGATATCACCCTCATCTGGGTTCCCGGCCATAGGAACATTGAAGGGAATGAGAGAGCGGACGAGTTGGCGCGCTCAGGGGCCTCGCTTGACGCATCACTGGGTGTCTCGGTTCCGACGCCTTTGGAAGTTGTCAAGAGGGGCTGCTATCTGCACTATCTCAGTCTTGCCAATCGGAAGTGGAAGTCGCTGACTTCCTGTCGTACCTCGCGGGAGACGTGGCCCTCCTACAATGAGCAGAGATCCCGCGAGCTTAGCTACAAATCTCGCACGGACGTCGCTAGGCTTACGGCGGTCATCACGGGCCCACTTGCAGGAGCTGTGGGAATTTAGATGAGAAAGAAACACCAGACTACTTCCTCTGTCACTGCCCAGCTTTGGTAAGGGCAAGATTTAAGTCTCTAGGGAAACACTTCCTTACTTGTTCGACCGACTGCTCGACAGTAAGTCTGGGGAATCTTCTTGGATACCTAAGTTCTACCAGGTGGATTTAGTCATACTACTAACCAGGTTTAGTTCTCGGTGAGCATGTGGTATCAAAACGGCGTCTATGCGCTAATTGTGACTTGCAGGGGGACTGTGAGTCAGCCACTTCAACCAACCAACCAACCAAGGTTATGCCGACGACATTGCCATTATTGCTAGAGGAAGATTTAAAGACACTCTCTGCGACATAATCTAGAGAGGCTTAAAAATAACCCAAGAATGGTGTGCCCGAGTAGACCTGCGAATAAACCCGGACAAAATCACCATAGTACCTTTTACATGGAAAAGAAAGCTGCCACACATCCGGACAATACGCTTCCTCGGGAAGAGCATAGCTTATAAACCAGATGTGTAGTATCTAGGCTTAACACTAGATTCGAAGTTACTCTGGAACAAGCATACGGAGGCAGTTATCAGTAAAGCAACAAAGGCGGTCATGGTATGCAGATCCTTGGCAGGCAAAACTTGGGATGTAAACCGAGCATACTGAAATGGATGTATACCATGATTGTGAGGCCAGTACTTACATATGCAGCAGTGGAATGGGCCCCCAGAACCACACTCACGACAGTGAGGAAAAGACTCGACAAGGTTCAGCGACTTGCGTGCACGTGCATTACAGGTGCTATGAGAACCTGTCCCACGGTGGCACTGGAGGTTATACTTAACATATCGCCATTGCACGTAGCAATTGAGATGGCGGCCAAGCGTACAATCTTTGGACTGGCCAGAACCAGTAAAGGGAGGATGACATCCTTAGGCATAGAGACTTAGATGTGCTATCCACTAGTAACCCTTTTGTTTTGTATCCGATGGATACAATAACAAGAACATATAACTACGAAAAACACTTCGGAGTTTATATGAGCAATAAAGTAGACTGGGCCTCGGAAGACCACCAGATCCATTTTAGAGCACACACAATTAAGTGGTTTACAGACGGCTCAAAAACGCACAAGGGAACAGAGGCAGGGGTCTTTGGACCTCGCCTCAAGCACTATGAGCCCATGGGGAAAACACCCAGCTGAATATTCTGATATTCCAGGCTGAACTGTATGCTATCAGGCTTTGTGTGCAATTCAGTACCGAACGTGAGTACAGAGGGCAGGACATCGTCATCTGCTCCGACAGCCAAGCAGCCATCAAAGCACTAATCTCATATGAGATAACCTCAGGATTAGTGCTGGAATGCATTGAGGAATTAAATGCACTGGGCAGATGTAACTAGGTGAAGATCCTCTGGGTTCCAGGACACAGAGGTATCGAAGGAAACGAGAAAGAGGACAGTCTCGCTAGAACCGCGGCAGCCACGCCCCTCCTGGGTCCTGAACCCTTCATTGGGCTGGGCAAATGCGCCATAACGGAGTCACTGAGACTTAAGGAAAGGACCAGGAACACAGAACACTGGGCTAGCGCCTCCGGTCTCAGGCAATTGAAAATTTTCATCGAAGATTATAACCCCAAATAGAGTGAAGAATGCCTCAAACTAAGGAAATACCAGCTTAGACAGGTCACAGGTCTTCTAACTGCAGATTGAGGAAATACAGTTTTGGGCCAGTTTTGGCTTGCAGAAGAAGACGTGAGACACCTAAACCCCCGCGAGTTACTAAGTTTCATTAGGGCGGTAGGTCTAGGGGGATATACAACAACAATATATAACAATTGTAGGGGGCACAATAGATTAATCCTAGTCTTAGTGCAATATACTGTTACGAATACTAGTTCTAGTGGGCTGGTACGTATCACTGGATTGTGCAATTTAAAATAAAAACACACTTAATTTCTGAAACGCAGTCAATAATAACCAACAGTCACTTTATTTCACAAATTTCACACTTTACGGTCTTTACACTTAATGATTTGCTTAATTACTCCGTGTGGCACCTTCACTAGTCAAAATCAGACTGACTCGCTGCGCCGCACCCGGCTGCCTTTTATACCTGTCCGGCCATCGCGCAGATCGTTCTCGCACATTCCGGAGTGGACTAAAGGTTTCCATGATGATCGCGACCATCATTGCCAGGTTAGACTAAGAGTTTCCATCATTGCCAGGTTGGACTAAAAGTTTCCATCATTATCGCGGCCGTCGTTGCCAGATTGAATTATAGCACGGCGCGTAGCGACAGGGTTGCTTTGCACAGCGACAGACTGTCTTATCGTTACACTGCCCACCACTTAGACTTGTTCGACCCGAACAAGTGCCGAGGTTCCGCTGTGATAAGGCGCCAGGCGCTCCAAATGGACTACCTTCAGCTTAGCGCCTTTATTGCTGCAACTTTGAATCCTGTATACCACGTCGTTAATCCTAGTCACGACTTTGTAAGGTCCTTCCCATGTCGTTTGAAGTTTCGGAGACAAGCCTTTCCTCCGCTGCGGGTTGTAAAGCATTACCAGATCGCCTCCTTGGAACCCTGTTGAGTTGGCCCGTAGATCATATCTGGCTTTCGCCTTATCGCTGACCAGTTTGGTGCGGCTCCTTATAAACTGGTGAATTTCCTCCAGTTCCGCCCGCTTATTGACCACGTAGTCCGTCTTAGCGCCTCCCGTCGTGCTGACTACCCCGAACTTCAAGTCAGAGGGTAACCGCAACTCTGTGCCGAACACTGCTCGGGCCTATACGCCATCAGGAACAGGGGGATATGCGTGTCCCAATCCTTTTGATTCCTGCCTACCACCTTCCGCAGATATTCTTCCAGTGTCCGGTTAAAACGTTCCACCATGCCGTCGGACTGTGGGTGCAAAGGAGTGGTACGAGTTTTCTTTATCCCCAGCAGCTCACACACTTCCTTGAATACCGCAGACTCGAAATTCCGGCCTTGATCTGAGTGCAACTCCAACGGAACTCCGAACCTGGCTACCCAGTTGTTTACCAGCTTTTCCGAGATCGTAGTGGCCTCCTGGTTAGGAATAGGGTACACTTCGGGCCATTTGCTGAAGTAATCCATTACCACCAGCACATATTTGTTGTCTTGAGTGCTGACTGGGAATGGGCCAGCGACGTCCATAGCAATCCGCTCGAAGGGCGCTCCCACGTTGTACTGCTGCATGCGGCCCCGAGACCTTCTTGTCGGACCTTTCGCGGCTGCACATCGGTCACAGCTCTTAATCCATTCGGCCACAGACTCCTGGCATCCTACCCAGTAGAATCGTCTTTTTATCTTGGCGACGGTTTTGGTGATGCCCAGGTGCCCTCCACTGGAGTCGTTATGGTATGCCTCGATGACCTCGTTGATTCTGCATTTCGGCACTACCATTAGGGAGTTGCTGGTCCGACCATCCGCGCTCTCCCATTCGCGATACAGGCATCCTTCCTTCAGCCGCAGACTTTCCCACTGCGCCCAGTAAGCCTTAGCGATCGGGCTTTCACCGGCCATCTCCTGCCAGTCTGGACGTGCGCCTTGCTCCTTGCCTTCGACGATTTTTGCAAGATCCGCATCCTCACGCTGGTCCTTTTGTAGCCTCTCCGCAGAAATCGGCGGTAGTATGTGCACATGCCCAGGAAGCTGCGGAGTTCGTGTAGATTGCGTGGCCGGGGCCACTCCTTCACCTCCGTGATTTTGCCTTCATCCGTATGTACTCCGCGGGCAGAAACCGTATGACCCAGATACTTGACATCTTTTTGGAACAGCGAGCACTTCTTCGGGTTGAGTTTAAGCCCAGCTTTTTGTATCCGCTCGAATACCTCCTTCAGCTTTCCCAGGTGGTCGTCGAAGCTTTTACCCATCACGATTATGTCGTCGAGGTACACCAGGCACGTCCGCCAATGCAGCCCCTTTAGCACGCGTTCCATTAGCCGCTCGAATGTTGCTGGTGCGTTGCAGAGTCCAAACGGCATGACGGTGAACTGCCACAAACCATCGCCCACACTGAAAGCCGTTTTCTCCTTGTCCTTGTCTGCAAGCTCTACCTGCCAATAGCCGCTGCGTAAGTCGAGCGTGGAGAACCACTGTGTGCCTGACAGCGTGTCCAGGGTGTCATTGATCCGCGGTAGTGGATAACTGTCCTTCTTGGTCACATCATTGAGCTTCCGATAATCCACACAAAACCGGGTACTGCCATCCTTTTTCTTGACTAGCACGACCGGCGAGCACCAGGGGCCCGAAGAAGGCTCTATGACCTTTTCTTTCCGCATGTTTTCGATCAGGTTTGTGACCTCTTCCCTCTTGGCGGTTGGCGAATCGGTTTTGCACTTCCGGTGTCGATGTTGTGCTTCACTATGGCTGTTCTTCCGCCTGCTTCTGCCGCAAATATTGCCCCATAGTGCTGCAGGAGTGACCTCGCCTTCTGTTTCTGCTTGGCCGTCAACTCGCTGCTCCACTGGTTCTCCTGCGGTATGGCGTCCATATTAAAACCGCTTTTCTTATTATCTCCCGGCGGGCTACTCTCGCAATTGACCACTGCTACAGCTTCCTTACAATCGCCAATTACCTCATCTTTCCCGACATATCTGGGTGCATTCAGGGGGTTCAGTATTCTGACCGGTATTCTGCCATTTTTGGGTTCCACTAATGTACGTCCGATGATGATGTTGTCGTGTCCTTGTTTCGGTGCTTCTACAACCCACAGCCGACTCGTCCCCTCGTCCTCGTCCACCTTTGCCCACACAATCGCCTCAGAATTCGCTGGTATCCTC
Organism: Melieria crassipennis; assembly: GCA_963668005.1. Lineage (NCBI taxonomy): Eukaryota > Metazoa > Arthropoda > Insecta > Diptera > Ulidiidae > Melieria > Melieria crassipennis. The sequence continues at coordinate 27,721,563 of OY764963.1, read as the reverse complement.
CGGTGTTGACACGATACAACCTTCCTTACCGCCACGCTTCGCTCATAGCCGGTGTGCAGCGGGAATTCAACGTTGGCATATCTCAGCACATGTTCTTTCAGGTCCAGCGTGAAACCGTGCCTAATCATGAAATCCACGCCGATAATCACGTCGTCCATTATATCCGCGACGATGAACTCATGTTCCAGGCTGCTGGTGCCGATAGTAATCGTTTTTGTAACTTTCCCTCTTACCGGCGCGCGCTCGCCAGTCGCAGTCCGCAGCTGTATGCCATGCAGCGGTTCCCAGTTCTTCAGCAGCTTCCTTTTTATGATCGAATATGACGCTCCAGTATCCAATGTCAACACGAACAGCTTTCCATCTATCCTTCCTTCAATTGTCAAGCTGCTGGGCTGTCGTTTCAGCTGTGAGACAAGGACGGTGGGGCGGCAGATTGTGGGGATCAGCTCACGCCCCTTTGGGCTGACCCGTTTTAGTTTAACGACTCGCCGTCCTCAGCCCTGCGCTTGTTGGCTGGGCCTCGATTATCAGTATTCCTCGCTTCAGGCGATTGCGATCGAGAACGGGAACGCCTCTCTCGTTGGCGGCAGTCTCGTGATATGTGGCCCTGCTTGCCACATACCCAGCATACAACTTTAGAGGAGACCACCCGTGGCCTGCCCGGTGGCTCAGAGCTTATTGCCTGGATCGCAATGTCGTTGTCCGGCTGGATCTGGCGTATCCTTGCAGGTGCATACCGAGTGCTCCCAATCCATGTCGCCTCGTATTTCATCGCGCTGGTCACCGTCTCCCTAAATGTCGGCTTGCCCATCATCAACGCACTGCGACGTGTCTCCGGATCATGAAGACCTTCGATAAATGCCTCAATCTTCATCCTCTCGAGATCATCAGCGCCGAAGGACGGGTAGGACAGCTGCACGAGCCGCTCAATGTCCGCTGCATATGTCTGCAGCGCCTCGTTGGATCTTTGCCTGCAGTTCTTCAGCTCACAGTAGTACAGCGTTCTGTTGTGCTCGTCGCTGTATTTGGCTGCCAGCGCCCTTATGACGGTCTCGTACTCACTTCGTAAACATTCTGGAACTGATTTTATTACCTCTGCCGCAGCACCTTTAAGAGCCAGCGCCAATCTCCGACCTTTCCTTACATCGGTCCACTGATTTTCCAGAGCAGCCAGGTCGAATTGTAGCTTGAATGTATCGAACGGCGTAGTCCCATCATAAGTAGGCACTTCTGCTCGGGTGGCAAAACCGTCCTGAACCGGTGGGAAACATTCTCGTGGCTGTACCTCTCGAAGCCGTTCGTCTATCTTCCTGTGCATCGAATCTTCCAGACTGTCAACTCGTTTGTTCAAGGACTCATCCAGGTTGTCAACTCGTCTGTTCAGGGATTCACCCATTTCGTCAACTCGTTTGTCCCAATCGTCTATTCGCGTCTCGAGATGCTCAACTTTCACGTTCAGCCTATTGGAAATTTCCTCCACCTTCTGCTTTATGCGCGCAGAATTTTCCGCCATTTCTCGATTTGCAGTCTCGACTTTTGCCGAAATTTCGAGATTCGTAGTTTCCAGCTTCTCTGCCATCTGCGCCGACATTTCACGATTTTCACGACTGACATTCTCAATTTTTGCAGAAGTTTCCTGAAACATGCCTCTCATTGCAACTATTAGCTGGCTCATGTCCATTGCTTGTGGTGGCGCAGTCGCTGCAGCCGTACTTTGCATCGACGCAGCACCCGCAGGCGATTCCTCCACTTTGGTCGACGCTTCTTGCTCCTGTGTTCCAAACTCGTGTGTAGTCCAATCGATGCCTCGTGATTCACACGCCTCTCGCAAGCGCAGCTGCAACTCCACCTTTCCGCCAGCAGTCGGCAAATTCCAGGCAGCCAGCTCCTTCTTCAGCTGGTCCACCTTCAGCAGCTCGAGTTTGACCATGTCTGCGTTTTTATAATTTTACTGGTTTTTTGTTTATTTTCAGTAGCACAATCCCACTTCTGACACCAAATGTTACGAATACTAGTTCTAGTGGGCTGGTACGTATCACTGGATTGTGCAATTTAAAATAAAAACACACTTAATTTCTCAAACGCAGTCAATAAAAACCAACAGTCACTTTATTTCACAAATTTCACACTTTACGGTCTTTACACTTACTGATTTGCTTAATTACTCCGTGTGGCACCTTCACTAGTCAAAATCAGACTGACTCGCTGCGCCGCACCCAGCTGCCTTTTATACCTGTCCGGCCATCGCGCAGATCGTTCTCGCACATTCCGGAGTGGACTAAAGGTTTCCATGATGATCGCGACCATCATTGCCAGGTTAGACTAAGAGTTTCCATCATTGCCAGGTTGGACTAAAAGTTGCCATCATTGCCAGGTTGGACTAAAAGTTTCCATCATTATCGCGGCCGTCGTTGCCAGATTGAATTATAGCACGGCGCGTAGCGACAGGGTTGCTTTGCACAGCGACAGACTGTCTTATCGTTACAATACACTTATCAATTCTATTATATTCTTCTTAAACTTACACCTCTTCACTTACATATACAGACTCAGGCGAAGAGGGCTCTGCTACGGATGACTGATGTAAATATCGGGACTGAGGGTTTCCTGAGCCGTAGAAGGATTGATACTTTTACGAATCAGTATCTCGTAATTGCAATTCCGAGGGACACAATCTCACTAAAATACAGTTTTGTCAAAAGATTTAAAACTAAACTTAGTAACAAAAGGAACTGGGTAGGTATATCGGAAACATTTCTGATAGACCAGCATATGATATCCTGGTACACAGATGGCTCCTTAACGGAGGAGGGCACCGGGATAGGCGTATATGGGCCGAAGATAAGATACTCGTAACCTACGGGAAAACACACCACTATTTTCCAGGCGGAAATATACGCCATTGAAAGGTGTACCTATTTCAATCTGGCGAGGAGATACCGGAACCGAAAGATTGCTATCCTCTCCTACAGCCAAGCGGCAATCAAGGCTCTAAGATCCTACCAGGTGTGCCTTGAGAAGCTGAACGAACTTGGCCGTTACAACCAGGTCTGGATTCTTTAGATTCCGGGCCACGCTGGCATTGAAGGAAACGAACGGGCCGACGAACTGGCGAGGAGGGGAGCTTCCACACCCTTTGTCGGCCCAGAAGATTTTTGTGGTTTGGGAAAAGGAGCTTCTTCTATCTTAACGAGAAAGGACGAGATAGCCAGACGAAATCAATACTGGGAAAATCAACCAGGTTAAGAGCATTCCAAGATGGTTATCGGGTCCTACAATAGGAAAAGATTCGAGGAATGTATGACCCTGAACAGGGCATTGTAGATTGAATTATCATCTAGCTAAACTAGGAATCCGTGAAAACGGGTATTGCAGATTTTGCTTGCAGGAAAACGGGACTGCAATACATATACTAGGAGAATGCCCTGTACTCATGCATAAAAGAAAGAAACACCTGGGGGACCATCTTATACCAGGTGCAGACTGGGTATCCAGAGGTTTAGGAAGCATACTAAAATTCCTCTTGGATACTGGACTCACTGACAGTCTTTGAAGTCCAAGAAGGGGGCCCAATAGATCTACAGGTCATTATCCCCATCAATAATAATAATATATTATATATATATAAATAAATCCAATAGTTTAAAACCTATTTCGGTCTTCAAAAAAAAATTTTAAACAAAAAAATAATAACAGTGAATTGATAATGTATTTGCAGCAGCATATCTAACATTACAATTTTTGTTGTGCCCTGCGCGGTAGCCAACAAAAAATGTGTTATGTTTTTGTTTTTATTTATGAAACGACATGAAGCCGTGGCATAACTATATTCTCCATGTGGCGTTCATTTCTACAGTGCAATATATTACTTGTGAAAGTTCAATAATATTAGAAGTTATTACATTAAATATTACATTCGTTCTATATTAAAAATAGTTGTTGTCATTTTTAAGTACTATGAGTTTAAATTGGTCAATGGAGCTGGTGAAAGCGTTTACAAACGCTGTTCGGAGCACCAAATCGCAAACAAATACGTTCTTCCTATTTTTAATTTATATCAAAGCAATGAAGAGAAACATAATTATACCCGTGACAGACATCTAGTACAAAAATCATGAAAGTACAAAAAATCAATTTTTTTAATTTTTCAAATTTGCTTTGCAAGCAACTGGATTTTTATACTACAATCATAGTACCAAAATCCAATAGATTACAACAAACATGAATTGGATTTTTCAGTTTACAACAAAGGGATTCAAGTGAACATACTTCAAAGCTTAAAGCTTTTTGTCACAAACCTACAGTGAACAAACTCACGTTGACAATCGCACTGTAGAAATGAAGAAACAAAAAAGTACATACCATATATAAAATTTCGTTTTCCCCTTTGTCAAAATGTACTACTAGTGCAAAAACCATATGTCTGTCAGTATCCTAGATCGTACTTTTTTGTAGTACTTAGAGCTTTGATTGTATATAGTATTCTCCGTGGAACAAAAATCCTATGTCTGTCAGTACAAACAGGCTCCTGTGATTGCACACGGCAAGCACAAAACAAAACTGCACACAACTGAATTGATGAGCACGTATAATGTAAAAGAGACAAGTTGCTCCGGGTGAGACGAGTAGTTCCGATCTGGCCACACTGTTATCGATAATAAGGCTCATGGCAGTGGCATACTATTGTGAACAGGAACAATGTTTTCAACTAATTTACGTAAAATAATGAAAATTTAAATAATTCATACTGCATGTATTCGTTAAATGAGCGCACTGTGACTTTTTTGTAAATAATTTCTTAGTGGAAATAGCAGATAGCAAAGAGTGCGGGATGTCAATCCATACAAATTATGATGGTAGTTCGATTGCCTCTGGCGGGGACGAGCCAATCGGTGAAGACTTCTATGGAAAAGCACAGAAATACTGGTCGCAAATCCCCGCAACGGTGAACGGCATGCTTGGGGGTCTGGGGTACGTTAGTGCCATTGACATCCAAGGTTCCCGAAGTTTCCTGCGTGATTTAAAAAATCTGGGTAGTGGAAGTGCCTTAGATTGCGGAGCCGGCATTGGGCGAGTATCGAAAAACTTGCTGCTTCCACGTTTCAATAAAGTTGATCTTGTCGAGCAAGATCGCGGCTTCTCCGAAAAGGCTCGTGACTATTGCACAAATAATGCAGATCACCCTGAGCGCTTAGGCGAAATTTATAATGTCGGCCTTCAAGAGTTTCATCCGGCGAAGGCAAAATATGATCTTATTTGGTGCCAGTGGGTGCTCGGGCACTTGACCGATAAAGATTTACTGAGTTTTTTTCAACGTATTTGTGGTGGTTTGACTGATGGAGGATATTTGGTGCTAAAAGAAAATGTCACATCTTCCAGAACTATTGAGGTGGACGACACGGACTCTTCCGTAACACGACCACTGGCAGCCTACGAAGCCGCGGTCCGCAAGGCCGGTTACCGCATAATAAAAACGTGGCGTCAACAAGGTTTCCCAAAGGAACTATACCCAGTTTATATAGTGGCTTGCCGGCGGAGTATATAAAATTGTTATCCTACATATCAGGACATTATTTTCTTACCAAAATTCAGTTAATATACGCAGACGAAATATGTTAAATAATAAAATATATTTATTTTATTATAATTGCCATTGACTTAATACTATTGGTATTTGTGGAAATATTTTGTCCTACTGGAGGTGCCGTAGGTAGATTACGAAGGTATTAAAGGTGTCTATTACCGAAGCATTTTGGATTTCTCGAGATTCCGTTTCATCTAAGTTTATCAACTAGAAACGTAAAAAACTTGTAAAAATATTTATATACCTATAATACCTTCTGTTAAGTTATAATTGGATAATTTTAAAGTGTGCCTAAAATGAATTGAAATTTTATGAAATTGTTATAAATATGTACATGTCGATTAAAAACCAAAAAGTTATTTTTTTTTTCTTTTTCACACTAAGCTTAAAAGCATTTCATATATATCAGTTTTTCGTAAACAAAAATAATAAATAAATAAATACACTGGCAAGCAAAATTTAATTCCGTTGTGGGTGCGAGTGGCTCCAGTAATTAGTAGTAATCTGCTGATGCTCAATCAATGGAATCAACAAAATGTTGATGCAGTCAATATGATAAACCACAGTTCTTGCAACAGCAGGTGCAATAGAAGAGTTGTTGATTCGATCTACCAATAAGGCTTGGTCAACCACATGTGATTGCTGGATTGAACGTACCTTACGGTCATAGTTAGACAAGAAAAAACGAATAGCATTTCGCTCCTTGACAAAAATGCGATATAATCGTATTGTCTCGGGTGTAACTGAGTAACTCAGCCATTGGTATAATGGTTTGTAAATGGCGACTCGCGAGAGGATGTAGTAGTTCAGTCTCGCACCTGCTATACTACGTTTCGTCATTTAAGGAACGAAGACGCAATTTTCTCACCAAGACTAAATGGTTCCCAAAAAGGTTCCCTTTAGATCCAAACGGAAAGGACACCAAGACTCAAATCGAGGGGTCCAAGGTTTCTAGGTAGGTAGGTGCGGCTGCCCCAATAGGAGGACACTTAGGCCGAGACGGCGCATTGTGATAACACAAGAAATCAAGTGTGGAAACGCTCACTCATTGAACCAGTTGGAGCTGTTAACGAAGCTTAGTAGACTGCGAATGGTCTTGTCAGCAGCTTGTCAGGCCATTCTTCTGGACAGAGCAGGACAGTTGCATAGTAGGTGAGGTATATTTTTTTATTTAGCAATGACCTATTAGAACACCGATCATGGTTCTGGTCTAGATTCTGTTCAGTGAGAGGAGTTCTTTAGAATGTCGAAGGTTTAAGGTTGGCCTAATTTGGCAGGCATGGAAACTTGTGTTACCTTCAGCCCAGCAGAGGCGAATTTGAAGCTGCTTGGCAGTCTCGTTGAGAGATTTGCTGCAGCTGAGGACAGTCTTTGATGTTATTATGACCACATTCAGAGCCCTGAAAGCGGATTGGCTGCTAGGAGTGGGACCTTTTGGCCAACGAGCCAAGGGTTCTAAGTTCTACCGATTTTTTTTGGTAGATAGTTTTAATATGTTATCCCACCCAAACTGTACAACTAGTTATATGGACGAATAAAGACGCACGCACAAATATGATTTTGACATGATGTTGAGAACACGGCAGAGGTTGGAGCCAACGCCAACTTGTAGCTTCTCACCAGTGATAGATAATTGATGTGATCTGTTTGGTACGCAGTAGGTGCTGGTTGATGTTAGACTTTAATAGAGCAAATTGGTTTACTCAGTGGGGATTTAGCTATTTGTACTTCTTAGTGAAATCAAAGATAGTACAATGCCAAGATGACTACGGCTGTTATTGCCGAAAAATGAAACAAAATGCTGCCTGTTTGTTATTGCTGGAAACGGTTACGACGGTTATTTTGTAATTATTTTTGGTTTTTTATTTTATTTCTGCAAGCAACACTGCGTATATAGTTTAATGAGCTGTAATAACAACAGACGGTCAAAAAATGTTGTTCAACCTAGGCTGTGGGGAATTTTTACAAGTAAAAATTATAATTGTTATTTAAATTTACTTTTCCTTTTTTTGTTTTCTAAAAGGTCATTGCGAATTAACCCTCTAGCGGGCAAGCCCGCCTCTAGGCGGGGTACACCAAAATGCGTTTGCTGAGTAGGCGACGAATTTTATTTATTTAAATATGGCTGATAATGATTTGAAAAAGTTCCCTTTAACTAACGGTATAAATTTTGTGACCATAAGTGAGCTACTTTTGGTTTTAAACCCATTTGAAGTGAGAATATGTCGAATTCGGACGAAAATAATTATTTTCGCGAGTATGAGTTTTTCATTTAATAAAAAGACTAGTAAATCTTGGAGTTTGAAGCTGCAGAAAATTTCAGTAAGCAAACCAATATTTGCATTTGTATATAATTGATTTTGTTTATGATGATTATCATTGGGAGACCTACAGCCACCCCCTAAAGCAAGACCGCCTGCAGGCGGGGCTGCCGTTTTAGTCATTTTTGCACAGCGCCTGCAGGCGGTCTTGCCGGTTTACGTCAACTTTGTTTATAGCTTGCACTGAGATGCTTAGGATGTATTCACTTTGTCTTAGAGATTATAATACTCTAAAGGAGGCATGGCCGGTATAGAAAAATATACGTATTTTACTTTTAGATAGATTTCCATACAAAAATAATTTAAAAAAATGAGTATTTCAATATTTACCATAATATATGTTCCTTTTGAGTACCTACTTATTGCTAGTTGGAAATGGGTCTGGTTAGTTGGAAAGAAGATGTAATGTATGAATATGAATTGTATGTATATGTAATGTAAAATTTAACGAGTTTTATATAATTTCTCTATATCTTTAAACTTTTACAATATACAACTATAATATGGGTGGGATAAATAAAAGAAGCGCAATTTGGTTAGTATTGCGTAGAAAGGGGGTCCCCCAGAAACTAATTCGTCTCATCAGAGCGTTGTACGAGAACTCTGAACTGGCAGTACTACACAACGGCAACATCAGCGATTCTTTCACTACCAACGCAGGAGTCAGGCAAGGCTGCCGCCTGTCGCCTCTCCTCTTCGCCATCGTACTGGACCACGTCATGAGCAAACTCACCCTGCACCAACGTGGCATCGTATGGACCTTCACCAGGCATCTCGAGAATTTGGACTTCGCTGATGACATCTGCCTCCTCTCGCACAAACTCTCCGACATGCAAGCAAACGCCGAATGCCTGGTCGCGCTGGCACGCACCGTCGGTCTGGAGGTCAACATCGCCAAGACTAAGGCCATGAGAGTCAATCATAGCAGCACAAACCATATAATGATTGACGGTTGTGCCGTGGAGTTCGTAGACAGCTTCTGCTACCTCGGCTGCACAATCAAGGCGGACGGCGAAGCGGAAGAGGATGCCAACTGCAGACTGAGTATAGCCAGGGCAGCGTTCAACATGGCTAGTCTCGAATACCATCACCCAGAGGCTACAAACTTTCGTCAACAAATGCCTGCGAATCATCTGCAGGATATTCTAGCACACCACAATTAGTAACGACGCGCTGTAGAAGATTACCAATGAGGATCCCATTCTGAGGCAAATAAAGCGCAGAAAATGGATAGGTCATACGCTAAGAAAACCACCCGACAGCATCACGAGAATGGCACTGGACTGGAACCCGCAAGGGAGTAGAAGTCGCTGTCGACCAAAAAACACCTGGAGAAGGTCGACCCTACTAGCCCCTGTCAATACCACATGCAAAAATGCGCAAAAACAACAGCCCAGAATCGTGTACGATGGAAGAGTCTTATTGAGGCCCTATACTCCAGTGAGGAGTGAACAAGGAATAAAAAAATGGGTGGGATCGATCTCATGGACGACCTATTAGGTCGTTACCATATTCGATTCAAGACACGCAGCTACTTCCTTTGCCTGTTTTATCATTTCGTAGATATGAAATGTGAATTCCTATCTTCTTCATCGAAGAATCCACGGCCAAACTGAAGAACTGGCGGATTTTCGAACTATAGTAGCAGATGTCTTATACGGATATGAAGCAAATGGCGCAAAAAAGGTGGCTGCAAGACCTTCCAAGACAACTATATAATCAAATCCAGACCCTCCTAAGACGAATTTACCACCATCAGGGATCCGTTTCGACCAAATTGGTGATTGGCCAAAGTTTTTGGATAGAACAGGCAAACAAAATTTGTAAATCTCCAGGTTGCACTTCATCAACACAGGTTGATTGTATTAAATGCAACTTATATTTGTGTTTCAGCAACACCAAAGACTGTGTTTTTACTTTTCACAATAAATAAATGACATTGCCAAACATTTACCATCACTTCTTCAGATTTTCCTACCTTCTCTGCACCTGCTTCTATGCACCTGAATATGCTGTATTTTCGGCAGCCCCGCCTGGAGGCGGGCTACCTTTAAACACGCCTAGAGACGAAACTATTCGCCTGAGACAAAAAATAATATCATTTTATTCGTTCTCATGACGAAATTAACCAACTGTAATTTTTTGAGCAATACAAAATTGGCCTGCTAGAGGGTTAAAGGTCAATTTTCCTCTCCTGTAAAGCTACATATCTCTTTGGGAATGTCAAAGTCGTTAAGAATTAGTATTTCTTTTTAACTGTAAACTTGCTAAAATAAAATTTTGCTCCCCATGAGTAAATAAAACTCATCTCGAAAAAATAAAAAATAAATGTGGAATCCTATGTCACTTGGCACCTTAAAATTATTTTCATTAGTGTAATGAGCACTGGGATGGATTTAAGTCCTTTTGATATAAACAACTGTGTAAACTTTTAAGACAAACTTTATTTGCGTGTTCTAACAATGGCGTCACAAGTAAAAGTAAAAGTAAAACGTAAAGGTAAAGGACCAGCATGAACTTAGCTGCAAGCCCGAGTTGCCACACTGCTTGACAAGCCCAACCACAACAGGGTTGCATTCACCATGGCACCACCTCCACCAATACACTACAACTCGGCCTAACCTGACATTCAATCGACCTCGATTGCTTTTACAATGAATCTTCTTCTAGCTTATCATCTAAAAATTCATAATCTGTACATTCATCACTTAAATTATCACCATCTGTGTTGCCTTCTGAGTCCGTTTCAACTGGCCTACCTCGAGGTTCCAACCATTTCTTCATTCTAGACGAATCAATTACATTGTCATATGGCATCTGAGTAACCTGACAATTTTCAACATCCGTAACAACATAACGATCATGACCTAATTGCTTACGAACTACATAAGGGCCTCTGTACTTCTGAATTAGCTTCTTATTCTTCCCTACCGTAGTGTCTACATTTTTAACCACAACTAAATCTCCTGGTTCAAATTGTTTCGCTGGCCTATGGCTCCTCTCGTAATATTTCTGATTGTACAACTGAGACTTCTGTATTGCAAGCTCTGCCTGCTCCCTTATTTCGGACAAATTAACTTCTTCTCTTGAATACACATCATGCAAATACTCCGTCAATTCATCAACTACTTTGCCGCGCTGCTCAACGCCAAAAAGCAGCTTACTAGGGGTCGTCTTTGTGGCACAGTGTACAGTATTATTCATTGCAAACTCGACATCCGTCAGTTTCTGTTTCCAATCTACATGGTTTATAGGGTCAGTCGTTTTGGCCAATATTGCTTTCAACACCCGATTCACCCTCTCAACCTGACCATTCGACTGTGGCGAAGCTACCGCATTCAAAACATGTACAATGTTATTGTTCCCGCAAAAATCCCTAAACTCCGATGACGTAAAAGCTGTGCCCCGATCATCTATGATTCTTCTGGGACGACTGTATTCAACAAAATATCTCTTCAACGCACAAATCGATTCTTTCGCACTACTATTCGTAGCATACATTTTGACAAATTTTGTGAAAGCATCAATCACCACAAACACATGTTTATGCTTTGAGTTCACACTCTCCAATGGCCCGAAATGGTCAATGTGCACTGTATCGAACGGTTCTGGCTTCTTTGGAATACTATATATATTACGCTCATTGCTTCTAGGCGACGTCGAATAATAAATGCACTTCAAACAATTTCTGATGAACACATTCAGCTTTTCGCGCATACGGGGAAACCAATAATGCTTCCGAATCTGATTTGCACATTTCTCAATACCCAAATGACCATATTTCTCATGTATCAATCGCATAATGTTCTCTTCCATCTCACCCGGCACATACAACTGTCGATTCTGACCACTGACACGAAAGACTAACCCATTCTCCAACTCATATCCTGGCACTTCCCCTTGCTCTAATTCTTCCCGCAGTTTATGAATCACAGGATCACGCGTCTGTATAATCTGAATGTTCAAATCAACCTCATTCTCCTCAATACTACACACAGCTGACAACCGGCTCAATGCATCAACATGCTGCATCTGTTCACCCTTTCGGTGTCGAACTGAAAAATCAAACCCGGCGAGACCCAATGTCCATCTGGCAATTCTTGGATTAATTGTTTTCTTCTCCAATGTCAAGACCAAAGAGTTGCAATCAGTCACAACTACAAACGGAATTCCATCCAACATAGTCCGGAATCTTTCCAATGCATTCACAATTGCCAATGTTTCCAACTCAAAGCTATGATAACGCGACTCCGGATCCGTCGTTGTTTTCGAATAAAATGCCACTGGGTGAAACCTGCCGTCATCTTGCTTCTGTAACAGTATAGCACCATACCCTCGCGAACTTGCATCCGTATGCAACTCTGTCTCCCGCCCTGAATCAAAGACACACAGTACAGGGGGCTCAGTCAATTTAGATTTCAAGGTCTCAAACGCATTCCTACACTCTTCTGTCCATTCAAACTTTACACCTTTTCGCGTCAAATAACTCAATGGGCGCGCAATCTGAGAAAAATTATACACAAATCGTCTAAAATATGAAAAAAGACCCACCGCCCTCTGCACCTCCTTTATGTTGGTAGGTACTGCGTAATTCTTTATCGCTACCAAATGATCTTCATTCGGACGAATCCCCCGTTCACTCACACAGTAGCCTAAATACTTCAATTCTCTATATGCAAATTTGCACTTCTTCAGATTCAAGCACAATCCAGCCCCTGACAATAATTTCAAAACTTCTGCCAAAACCACATAATGTTCCTCAATAGTCTTCGTGGCAATGTTAATATCATCTAAATACACCACAATCCTCTTCGCATCAATCAACGGCCGCAACACTAAATTAATAAACCGCTGGAACACTGGTGGAGCATTAGTCAAACCAAATGGCATAAACCGATACTCATACTGTCCCATCGGAGTCACAAACGCAGTTATCGGTATCGATTCCTCATGCATCGGCACCTGGTGAAACCCATTCCTCAAGTCCAACGTACTGAAGAAACTCTTCCCACCCAAATATTCAATACAATCCTCAACTAACGGCAACGGATAATGATCTCTGACAGTCAACTTATTCAACGCCCGATAGTCAACACACATTCTCAATTCACCGTTCTTCTTCCGCACTAACACAATCGGAGACGCGTATGGAGACGCACTTGGCTGAATAATGCCCTGAGCCAACAAATCATCAATTGTCTTCTGTACTTCTGTCTTTTCCCTATATGACAACCGGCGCGGACCACTGTACACCGGCGCATCACTCTTCAACTGAATTTTCATGCAATAGCCACTCAACTTCCCCCCCTTGTTCTTCATTTTCAAATAGTTCTCAAAAACAACTGATTTCAAAGCATCTGCATCTGTTATAGACAAGTTTTCGTCCACATCAATTAGATCACCAATTTCATCCATCTCAGTTGCACCTACCATCAATATTACTTCATCATACAAATTCAAGTCTTCTGTTCCAACTAAATTTACAACTCCGATACACGACTCAAGTCGAGTTTCACACAAATTTGAATCACCAATTACATTTACCTCTGCACTAACTGAATTAATTTCTGACTTGCCACACTTATCATCTGATTTCAATAACTTAACTCTGTTTGGAACCTCTGTTATCTTAACTACTGGACTCTTTAATAAATTAAACAACTTAAGTGCACTGATATTCAACGGAACTTCACTTTTATTGGCATTATTAATCTCCAGCAGAGTACGTCTACTATATCTCACTGTGTCCATTTGGCACAGGCTTATATTCATTGCCTTAAGTAAATCGCGTCCAAAAAGTAGGGGCACCACTGCCTCTTCATCTGGCAAAACAAACAAATTATGGTCAAATTTACGGTTATCAAACACAATTTTACAAGTCACAAGGCCGTACGTACTTAAATTCATATTTCCCATCCCCCGATACTCTGTCACAGTCAATTCACCCGTCACTTCAAATGGCACAAGAGAACGCTTCACGAAACTAGTCGGACTGCCATTATCAAATAAAGCAAAACACGGAATTAATTCAGTGCACTTATTCTGTTTCAAAAAGGCAACACTTACAAGATTTCGGTGTTTCAGCTGTCGGGCTAAACGTCGGACCTCCTCTACCTCCGTCAATGGCGTCCCTGCCTTCCACTCCTCGACCTCTGCTACTGGCTGCTGTTGTTTCGGTACGGCTGGCATCCGTGTTTGCGTCTGGTTTAGTGTTGTATTCTGCATCCGACTACGACGTGGGCACTGCTGGCGCATGTGGCCTACTTCATGGCATATGAAACACGAGTTCGGTGGGCGTCGCGGGGCCCCGCACGCACTTTGATAGTGCCCATATTGAAAACAGTTGTAACACCTGACGGCCGACAAATCCGTGACTTTTGCAGCTGTGTTAGCAACTGGCACTGTTGTATACGACCTCGGCCTAGGCACGGCACCCGACATGACACTGATCTTCGGCACAACCACTGGCGCAGCTGCCCGACGCTTCTTCTCGTAACGCTCCATCAACCCCTTCAATTCACGCAAGGAAGTGGCACTGTACAGCATCGAAACCATATTCGTATCGTCGTTAAGCCCCTCGATGATAATGTCGATTAGGTCCGTTTCTGACACATCGGCGCGGCTGGCAATGTACTGCATCTCAACAATATATTGTCGTGGTGTTTCGTCTGGTCTCAGGACACGGGCACGTAACTGTTGCAGCACATCTCGAACCGTGAATATACGACGGTATTCAGTCATCAAAGCCATCCTTAGCTCACCATAGCTGCGAACACGAGTTATGTCCGCGAACCGCTTCGCTTGCCCAGTTATCAGATGTCGTGCGGCAACCAGCTGGTCTCGCTCACTGTACTGGAAACTCTCGAACACATTCTCCAAGTCGGCCAACCATTTGCTAACGTCCTGCAACTCCGAACCATCAAATTTGCTCATCATCGCGTCCAGTACACCCAGGTCGATTCTACGACTCTCGAACTCGTTCAACTCACGCTGCAGCTGGACAAGCTCACGTTTCTTGCGCATGATCGCCAACTGCCGATCTAACTCAGCCTCTTCAGCCTCAGTACTGGTCACATTCACCACACTCCCTGCATCAACTGTATCATCTTCTGTATCTGGCACATTCATGGGTCGCTCCCTCTGGCTGGCCCCTGGCATCTGTCGTCTAGTCGTCTGCACACTCTGGCTGGCATCTGGCATCTGTTGATTCAGCGGAACATCAGGCTCGCTATCCGCTCTGGCCGCTCTTCCGCTACCTCCGACACGACCTGCTACCGCTTGTTCATACACTGTCCGCAACTGAACCATCGTGGCGTCTTCCTCGAATTCAGCTCCCGCAGCCCGTAGTGCAGCAATAACCGCATTGCGCGTTAATTTGTTCGCCATTGAACCACAATAACTTTAGAACTTAGATAGAAAAAAAATTCCTGCTCGAACCCCACACTTGACGTTGTAATGAGCACTGGGATGGATTTAAGTCCTTTTGATATAAACAACTGTGTAAACTTTTAAGACAAACTTTATTTGCGTGTTCTAACAATGGCGTCACAAGTAAAAGTAAAAGTAAAACGTAAAGGTAAAGGACCAGCATGAACTTAGCTGCAAGCCCGAGTTGCCACACTGCTTGACAAGCCCAACCACAACAGGGTTGCATTCACCATGGCACCACCTCCACCAATACACTACATTAGTTTCGAATTATTTGATTGGCGAACGGTATTTTTGAAATTATTCTATATTTTAACGCGAAGTTTTTACCAAAACGAAGTGCAATCTGTGGAACAATCCAAAACACAAAATTTAACGTTATTGCGAAAAAGTTTTCAACATTTGTGGCGCGTTAATTTAAAAAAAAAAAACAGACAATGAAGTATGCAGTGGGCCAATGTCGGCAAAATAATACTAAAAAAAACATGTTGCTTCAAGGGATATTCCTTCGTTTTGCATTCTTTTGCAAATATATAATGCTAAATTTTAATCCTAGTTGTACCACTATTGCTAATAGTTACTAATTTTAACAAATAATATTGTTACATATATTGCTGAAAAATTAAAACATGAATTAATACAAAATACTGAAGAATAATAATAATAATTATTATATTATACCATTATATTAAACGGCAAGTGTTACATTACATTCTATCTAAATCGCGCCAAGCTTAAATTAAATATTTAACTTTCCAAATACTATACTATACATAGGTATGTATCTGTGATCAAAAGCAACAATCGTCTTACAAATTACGTTAAATTTCAAATTAAATTGCTGCTCAAAATAATACTTTTGAACTTAGGCGATCATTGCTTTTGACCACAGATATGTATCTATAGTTGAATTAATATTTTTTTTTAAATCAAGTCTCGAATATGCCTCCATAATATGGAATCCGCTTTATGAAGTTCACAATAAAAGAATTGAACGTGTGCAAAAAATCTTTATGAAGTACTGCTTGGTACATTTGCGTTTTGACTTACCCCTGCCTCCTTATAGTTCAAGGTGCAAACTAATAAGTCTGCATTCTCTTGAAAATAGAAGAGTGATCGCAGCAATAACTTTCCTTTACAACATTATCAATGGTAATATTGATTGCCCGCAACTGTTGGAGTTGGTAAGATTTAATGTTCCTACCAGAAATCTTAGACGGCACTACACCTTTTATGTTAATGCCTATAAGTCGAATTATGCTTTGAATGATCCAATCACACGGGTTCTAGTTGAATTCAATAAGTTAGCTTTAAGTAAGTTTCCTTGTTTAGATTTCTCTCTAAGCCAATTTTCGTTCAAAAATAAATTACTCTCTTATTTTTAAGTAATTTATGTGCACCTACTAAATAAGTACATTTTAATTGTTATCTAGTCTGTAAGGTTGTTAAACCATAGACTCAATAAATAAATAAATAAATAATAATTTCTTGACAGTTTGAAATAATTCGTACTACGTCACCGGTGAAAACTTCAATTTTCCTATCATTCATGTCGTAACCTTGTTTTCTATCAACCTTGTCGTACACTTATTTTCTGACAGTTCATTATGCAATGACAATGTCATTATGCTGACAAATGACACATTTCATAACCCGTCTGTGCTGTATGAAAAAATGTAAAAATAAATTTTTGCTTGAAAAGGGAAATACGTTCTGCACCAAAACCGACACCAAAAACGCAACTACATGCCAGGAAAAAGTGCTGTCTCTGCAAAAACAAAAAACGCTCGGCAATGCAGTTTCTATGTTTTTCTAACATAAAATACATTATATTTTAAATGCATTTAGGAACAAACGCAAAATAGGAGCTTTTCTGCTTTGTAGCGCTATAACGCACGATTTATCGTCATTTACAGTTATATAATACTCCAACTTCACATTCTTCCAGGCTCTTTCAAGCCTAAGGCTGAACATTCTGCATTCAACTAAGTTTTTTAGATATGCAATTTGTTTGCCCTTAGAAAGGTATTTACAGTTCATATCAGTCCTAAAAAGGTAATAAGTCGGTACACATTAACAATTGCTACTCAGAGAAATAAGTGTACGTCATCTACCTAGTACACTTTATTGATTTCACTATGATTGATAGATAACTTTGGTTTTTTGTAAATATATTGACAATTGGTTAGCTGACGCTTGAGGGGTACCTGTCAAATTTTTAAAATTCTCGACACCAATTTCAAGGTTTTTTTTCTTATTTTCGTTTGGAAATAGAGGGCCTCGACAAGAAAAATGCCTTATGTCAGTTAAGTTAATCAATTGAAATTCTGCCACGAAGGTGGATTAGCCCATAGTGAAATCAATAAAGTGTACCAGGTAGATGACGTACATTTATTTCTCTGAGTAGCAATTGTCAAAGTGTCAATTTATTTGTGTCAGTTCGATTAACCTTTATTTTTGTTGTCGCTAAAATAGCACAAAATTTAAAATTGACTTTCAGTACTCCAGAAATATATATTTTCGTAATGCATTTTAAGTTAGAAAAACATAGAAACTGCATTGCCCGTCGCTTTTTGCAGAGATAGCACGTTTTTCCTGGCATGTACATAATTGCGTTTTTTGGGTCGGTTTTTGTGCAGAACGAATTTTCAAAAAACAATTTATTTTGAAATTTTTTCATACAGCACAGACGGGTTATGAACTCTGACATATTTGAGCATAATGACAATAACTGTCAGAAAATAAGTGTACGATGAAGAGAGAGTTCCTGCTATCTGGCACACTTTATTAATTTCACTATGGATTAGCCTATCTATAGTCGCTTAGGAAAGACACCCTGTATGGTGAGTTTTTGACTGAGTTATATAAACGGTCTCTTGTATCTGTTGCTGGTGGATAGGAGGAGTTGATATCAGAGGGTTAGTGTCTTCGATGAGCGCTGAATTATTTTTCGTTAGTCCGTACTGGCACTGTCTTGTTGCGTTTGTATGATTACTGGTCATAACATTTGCTGCGTGCTGCTCAATACAAATGTTTGGAGTGTTAAGGAACTTGCTGCAAGGTAGTGTATTGACTGGGTAATATTGATGGGAAAAATTGAAACATTTGGAAAACAGCGGGAGCTAAATCTTAAGAGAGAATCGAACTCACAATTTTGGATGGGAGTCCAGTTCACTTACGCCCAAGCTACCGCAATTGGAACATTGTCTTATTGACGAATAAAAATGGTTGACCACTAAGATTTAACACCACTTCTTGGAGAATTGAGTTTCCTATAAATCCCTGTTATATCGCCAACGAACACGGTACACGGGTCTTCGTTTTTTATAAAACTTTAGACAAACAGAAAACCTCGCGTATTCTTAGGACGCCAATTAGCTAATCAAAATCAAGCCATAAACAACCAACCAACCATAAGCAATCACATTGACAATATCGACTTTTCAAAAAATAAAACAAATCAGCTGATTCAAGGACGTCACCTTTATGAATTCGACTTCGGACTCACAATGAGTGCCCAGCATTTACTACTCTCTCGTTTTCATTTTTTCTTACTTTTTTGTTTATGTCTAACTTTATCTAGCCAGCTTTAGGGGCGGCGCCTATAGTTCCTCGCCATAGGAGCAGACATGGGAGTTATGCACTAAAATTATAGTGCACTACCAGTTTCACTACCAATTAATACATTTAAAGAAAGCTGAAACTGTTTCTACTAATCATTAATTTCATTTCAATTTCAACGCACATAGGTGCTCTAATAAAGATATGGTAGGTATAAATGTGGTCGTCCACTAAATATACTTATTGATCATGATACAAAAAATAAGGTAAACTAAGTACGGAAAGTCTTCTCTTTGTTTACTAAAGAGCTGCAAAACACCTTCTATTGGGTACACTTCACTACTGCACTGTACTGTCAAGTACTGTACTTCATTGTCGCGTTGACAGCGAATTCAAATGTTCAATAGTTTTATTCTGCAACAAAGCAAACACTGCATCATTCGAAAACCTTTTCGCTACAGCAACGACAGTGCTTGTGTTCTGTTGTGAAGCAAAACATCAAAACAGAATGCTATAATGAGGTTAAGTAATATGGCGTTCAAACTGACGACTTAAACCTGTTTAATGTGCTTAAACAAGTTAAATGAACAAAACCAGTTCGAAAACCGGTTTATTCACATGTAATTGTTTTTGGAAATTAAACGTGTTAAACCATTTAACATGTTTTGAAACGAGTTTAGCGCAGTGTTGCATCCGAAAGCTTTCTATGAGAAAGCTTTTTTGTCAACTGAACATACCGCACATAATCTGAACACATACTAGAAAAACATCCCTTAAATTTCAGCTGTCATTTCATCAAAACAAAAGAAAAAAATATTGAAAATTTGAAATGAATGAAAATTATCGTTTTGCTTGCACTGCTTTCATTCCATTGCATCTGAATACAAGGCGTCTAATATTTGGACAAAGTTGAGAATGTTGCCGTGGATTGTGAAATATGCACCAATATTTCGCTCGAATCATGCTCCCAGCACATTTTCACGCACAGTTCACAAAAATATTTATTTGTTTATTTGTAAACAAACAGCTGTCAAATTGAACCTCATTGAGCAGTCTGGACGGTTGTGTTCAACAAAAAGCTCTTTTCACTTAAACTGGTTTAAATGAGTCAGTTTGAACGCCATATACCGGTAAATCACAGCAAGCACACCGAGTGAAACACTCATAATAAATATCGAAAAAAAACATGTTTTACATGAACAGCCGAAATGAAATGCAGCCCAGATTCCATACAAAATACCAAAAACAAACATCAGGTACTCCGATCGTGCAAAACAAAAAACCGTATACTTCAAAAAGTTCTACTTCAGTGCTTCACTTCAGTCTTGTTCTACTTCAGTGTTGTTCTACTTCAGTATTGTTCTACATCAGTGTTGTTCTACTTCAGTGTTGTTCTACTTCAAGGTTGTTCTACTTCAGTGTTGTTCTATACTTCAAGTTGCTCAAAGTTCTATTGACGTTTCGTGCAGTATTCGTATGAATATCAAAAGCTTTCTTCACTGCAGTGCTTGTTTTGTAGTGAGAGTGAAGAAGAGCGACAGTATTTGAAAGCACAGCGATGGCTTGCAAGTAATTTTTATAGTGCTTGCGCTGCTCTTTATTGTTTACGTACGCCAATTTGAATACCAGCTAGAATTTACGTCTCTCAAAGGGCATGGTTGCATTTTGCACGTGAGAGTTCGTAGTATTGTTTAAATAAAAAAGAAAAAAAAAAACAAATCTTTTAGCAATGTTCTACTTAAAATATAAATTTTAAATATGAAATATAAAACCAGTCATATGCAACTGTTTTGTTAGCAAATTTTCGGTTTCAAAACTTTTTGATACTTGCGACAATTTGGCGATCTTCTTTTTGGTCAGAAATTTAAACTGGAAGACCACCACCCTTTAAAATGAGAACATTTAAAGACAGCTGTAATTTCTCGTACGCCCGTTTTCGTAGCTCTCCGTATTTAGTCTACCTTGTGAATTGTATCATGCTTATTAATAAGTGGAACCAGCTCCAGTAACTACTACATCTATTTAGTGGTAGTGCAACAAGTTTCAGCAGACACAGTATTTTAGTGGACAACTCCCATGTCTGCACCGAAGTCCGTACCGAGACTGTTGGAAGCAGGCCCGGCTTTAGAAATTTGCCGCCCCTAGGCAGTTGCCTTCCCCCCCTATTAAAATTTCTTGAATGGTGGAATTAGTTTGGCACGAATAGTTTTTTTTTTGCTTGTATAAATCGGTTTTTTTTCGCATTCTGTATGTTTATTTTCGTTGCTTGTATAAATCGATTGTTTTCTCGATTTTCGCAATTTTACACTTAGAATGTTGGTACGCGTGCCAACAAACCAGGCGGAAAATTCAATTCCCACGAATTGAACAAGTTTCAAAGTTTCCGCTAAAATTTGCCGCCCCTCAATTCTTGCCGCTCTAGGCGACTGCCTACAATGCCTGTATGGTAAATCCGGGCCTGGTTGGACGCCATTGTTTCACTACACGTCACAAACAAACCGAAAATTTGAAACAGTATTTAAATCTTTACCATTTCTTTTAGCTTCATTTCAATCGATTTAGATTTTTCTTTAGTGTTTTGGTCAAAGAATAGGGAACAAAGGGGTCGTTTATAAATATTGTGTCATTTTCTTGCTGATCTGAACGTCAAGTTCTGATGCTTGTCATATTCACATCATATTTGCATCTGGTAACAGTAAAATAAGAAAAATATGTATCATGGTAGCAATAGTGGTTGTTGCATTCATTGTGATTTTCTACAAAAGAAGAAGCAGCAAAAAAGTCCTACATTCTTTCAGCTTGCTACGTGTGTCATTAATAGTTCACACGGCGTAGGTTTTGCCGAAATCCAAAGAATAACAATCTTACAATACTTCAAGCAATATGAATTCGCCTCCAGTTTTTATAGACCTTTCCTTAGACGAACAGGTAAGCTTCACTTCAACCTATTGTTGAACTATCGACTTATGGTTGCCATCATGAAATTGAGGTTATGTGCGTTGTATCAAGATGGAAATGCGACTTTTGCTAAACTGTTTCGTTGTCGCAGGTGCAAGAATTGCGCAAATTCTTCAAGAAACTTGGAGCAGAAATCTCGTCGGAAAAGTCCAATAAAGGTGTCGAGGACGATTTGCACAAAATTATTGGAGTGTGCGATGTGTGTTTTAAGGACGGTGAGCCGATTCAGATTGACGGTATTCTAAACAGCATTGTGTCCATAATGATCACAGTACGTAAACATGAGTAGTCGATGCAAATGATGTTTATATTATGTATTTTTCAGATCCCGCTTGATCGTGGCGAGAATATTGTGCTTGCGTACTGTGAGAAAATGACGAAAGCTCCGAATGTGCCATTGGCCAAGGTGTGCTTACAGTCGTTGTGGCGTCTCTTTAATAATTTAGACACTGCATCTCCTTTGCGGTATCATGTTTATTATCATCTTGTACAAGTGGCCAAGCAGTGTGATCAAGTGCTGGAAGTGTTCTCCGGTGTGGATCAGCTCAAAGCTCAATTCGTAAATTGTCCTCCATCTGGTGAGCAAATGCAGAAACTATATCGACTGTTGCATGATGTCACGAAAGAAACCAACTTGGAACTGTCGGCAAAGGTAATGATCGAGCTGCTGGGCACATATACCGCCGACAACGCTTGCGTTGCACGCGAAGATGCAATGAAGTGCATTGTGACAGCATTAGCTGATCCTAATACGTTCTTACTAGACCCATTGCTCGCCCTTAAGCCGGTACGCTTCTTAGAAGGCGATCTCATCCATGATCTGCTCTCGATTTTCGTATCAGATAAACTCCCCTCGTACATACAATTTTACGAGGATCACAAAGAGTTCGTCAATTCACAGGGCTTGAACCACGAGCAGAACATGAAGAAAATGCGCCTCTTGACTTTTATGCAGTTAGCGGAGAGCAATCCCGAAATGTCGTTCGAAACGCTCACCAAGGAGTTGCAAATTTCAGAGGAGGAAGTCGAGCCATTTGTTATAGAGGTTTTAAAAACAAAACTTGTGCGCGCCCGTTTGGATCAAGCCAATCGCAAGGTTCATATCTCCTCTACAATGCATCGCACTTTTGGCGCGCCACAATGGCAGCAGCTGCGGGACCTTCTACACGCGTGGAAGGACAACATTAGTGCTGTGCGCGAAGGCCTGACGAGCGTTTCCAGCGCTCAATTGGACTTGGCGCGTAGTCAAAAGCTAGTTCATTAAATTCGTAACTTCACTGGCAATCATACAAATTTGATAACCTTTCAGGCCGTCGGAAAATCCAAGATGGCATTCTGCTATGAACAAAGCGTTTTTAATATTTTGTATTATATGGTCTAAATAAAATAAAATTATTCAGGACCAGAAACTTTGTACCTCGTTTATGCAAACATCTTGCGTTTGCTCAGAAGTCTATGTTTTTTGGCAATACAACTACCGACAGAAAATTTGGGTTTGGCTGAGACGGGGCTCGACCTCTCAACCTTTAGACTTGCGGTCTAACACACTAACCATTGCAGTCAATAGGGATTTGGAGAAAGTCGGCCGGGACCAAAATTACTGCAGTTAACAAAAGTGTCTTAATTGTGTCTAATTACTATTACCTATTACCGAATCTGTGGGAATCATATTTTTCGACAGTACTTTGCCAAGTCGTGAGGTGTATTGGATACCGTCGAATTATATATAAAACGAAATGTGAAATTAAATTAAATCTGTTTGAAATGCTAGATGAGGAGCAAGAAATTTAACAAATTCGTGCAGATTTGTTCGAAATTTTCATGTAACAAAAGATGTATTTAAGGGGTAACATCGGAAAAATGTCAATGTGTTTATTACATTAAATGATAAAAGGAATTACGACTGTAAAAATGATTTTAAACTTGTTTCGAATCTGAGACGACTTTGATTTTTGATACCTTGTCAATGTTTACAGATGGAAAATATCCCACAACCGACGCCATAATCTTACTTGGAACAGTCTGTGTAGACGTCAATTAAGTTTTTTGTTGATACACTAGGGGTATTCTCGATGTCTTGCATAACCCTGACATCGTGTACGAAATGCATAATTGACATGGCCATGCATTTCGAGCAACGGCACAACAACAAAATACAAGCAAAAAAAGTTTGCATTTTTTGCATGTCATGCTACGCAAAAACCCTTGTTTTGTGTGTGACATCGCGATTGTGCGACAGCCATTTAATGTTCTTCGTGTGCGCAAGCGTATTTTCTTCATCTTTGGTTTTATTTCAACCTTTTTATATAATTTACATATATGTCTTGCTTGCAGGTAGAAATGGATCAACCGAAAACCAAATTAAAAAGAAATGGAGAAAGTTTGTGGCTGTTTGCGGCATTTTTGCAATATTTGCAATGTGTGCTTTTTTGTGCGTTCTCGATGTGTAGCATTTTCCAGTCTTGCACGGTTGCATTTTTACGAATTCTTCCTCCGTGCAAGACATCGAGAATACCCCTACTATTTTCGGTCCATTCCTCTGCTAGGGATGTGGGTAGTGAATCTATTGTTGAAGTTAAGGACGTTTTGAAAAAAAACTAAGCGTAAGCTTAAGCATAAACAAACCCAAATGCAAATATCCAGACTTTCGAACCCAAAATGTGTTTTTGAATACATTAAGCAAAATTTATATGTCAGCAAATTTCATAAATACAAAGTGAATTACGAAAGCATGCCACACACATTTCTACTTTCATACACAAAAGAAAAACAATTTATTGGACAATATTAAAGTTAACTATATAAAAAGAAGAAAAGTTGATTACGAATTGCGAACCCGATCGTTTAACAACCAACATTAATTTAGCAATAAAAAATCGTGTATTTTTTAGTGTCTTTTAATGTTAATTACCAATGGGACATATATTATCAGAGGTAAAAGTTAATTAGTATAGCAGAGTTGTAAATTTTGTTATTGAAATAATAAGTCGCACTCCTTTGCTTGGCTACTTTTCTTTGCATATACTTTGCCTACATAGACTCCTAATAGCACCATTTATAGGTAGCTGTGCCGTTTGTTATTAATAACGGAGAAAATGGGTTCTTTTTTGTCTCTGAAATGTCAGGTTTGCAACCAATCCAATATCTATTTTTGTTTATTTTTTTAACTAAGTACGTTTGATTACTGTTTTCCCAAGTTTCTTCCGATTCGGATACACTCGATATACTGCAAATCATACAAAACAGTAACTTGCAGTCATTAGATTTGGTAATACATTTATTATAATGAACAGTACAACTTTTCCAGTTGTAAGACCATAGTCAGTGTACAATATGACTTAATTCAGAAAATACACTTATGCTGAATAAACAAAGTCAAATTCTTAGTTACATCCAAACACTTATCCTTATAAGTAAAAACTTCGAGCTGTATATGAAACATTTTGAAAATTGCTTGTATGCCAAAGTTTATGCTTACTTAATTGGCTGTGCTGCACCATGTCTTTGTTCAGCTCGTTGCTAGTTCGTATACGATAGTCGTCGCCAATACGAACACGGCCGAAGATTTTTCAAAGTACCTTTCTCTCGAACACCCAAAAGGCCACTATGACGTTTCGCGAGTGTCCATGCTTCTGCGCCATAAAGGAGCGCGGCAGAATGAGAGTCCTATTGGCAAGAGTAATCCTTTGCTTTATCTCCATGCTGACATGATTGCTGCTCCTTGACGTCTTCAAAAGTATACTTGTCGGCCTCATTTACCACCAGACCCAAGAAAAGCGTATACTGTAATTTATTTGTTACATATATGACTATTTTTAAATCAAGTTTTTATCTGCAGTTAAATGAAAATTCGCAGTTACAATTAATTCGCACTGCTTTAACTTTAAAGCCAACTGAACGTTCAACCAAAACAAGCTAGTGCTTCTCACCATTTCCGGTAGTATGAGACCACTTCGTTGCATGCTTATTTGAATTTTGTAAATCTTTGGGTTGTTCAATGTTTACAGGTAATTAAGCTGGAAGTATTGAATTCGTTATTCCGGATAATAGAGGCAAACATGGATAATCGAGGAAATACAAAAATGTACTCCTGAAAGAGATATCTTGGCTTGTGTTCAATTTCGGAATCTTTTTTTCTTTCAATATCCGCCGCACGAGGCCTGGATGTTCCCTTCACCTGCCTCACTACTCTTATTGTTAATGCTTACATGATCGGGAAGCAGTTTTTGCGTTATCTCGTAAATTCTATTTTTTGGTTGTTCCTTAGTGCATTTAACTTTTAACTCAGCTCAGACAAGATTTTTGTTTAATGACTTAAAAAATTAAAAATAATAATTTTTTGTAAATGTACCTGAAGTGATTTTGAAAAGTACACATTCAGCAAAAAATTAAAATGAGCAATTTTGATTAGGTAAGGGAATTTTTTAATTCGACCGATGCAACGTCAATAAATCACAATTAATCTTGAATTCAGTTAAAATATATTGCCAGTTTAAATACTCTAACAATTATATTTTAGGAAATGCACTTTCCATTACTACGACATAGTCAGTTCACAGTTAACACTGACATAAAAATTAATACAAGTACTCATTAAGAAATAGAATAAGGCTAATGGCGACATAGGTGTAATGTTGAGCCTATTCTTATACTCTACAATTCTTCATGGGCTTTCGTGTGTTGGCGTTCCTTTTCCTTGGGATAGGCCCAGAAATACGAAGGCAGACCTTTAACGTCTCGTTCTCGCTTCACGAAAGCGCTATAAGAGGATATGCAATTCCCGATAAAGTGATTCGACAAGCCCAGAATTGTCAGATCCAGGTAGGGATCGGCTTTGGACTGCTTGTGAACGGTAATGTTCATGCGCGCCAGTGCGATATTTAGTTCGGATATCATGTGATTCGCGTCCGATGCAACAAATACGGAGCGAACTTCGTTGCGCGGATGTGTTTGTTTAACGTTCTTTATCAGCCGCTTCAGCTGTCGCACAATGAGCTCCTTGTTCGGCATGCACAGTTCCGGGTATAGCATTCCACGCTCGTTGTTGTAGCCGAGACATTGTGGGGATGCAAACAGCTGCTGACTATCTCGAACATGCTCGCAGGCTCGCACCCAGTCGATTCCATTGCGAAGGTGTATCCCAACAAAAGCACCGCGTGGCAATTCGTTTTTAATAAATGCACGTCCTCTATTTTCGTACTCGAGCGACCAATCCAGATATCGTTGCAATTCGCGATTTTCTTTTTGAACGGGAAAGCTAGCGGGTGCGCCAGTGAATGCTAAGACTGGCCATTCTGACGCAGGATACAGTTTCGACCATTTGGCAGCCATCGTGCTGTGGTGCACATCGAAGTTTAGAGGACTATAGAATTTTGAGCCCACAAACGAAATGTTTTGGCTGTCCCAAAACGGTCCAAATGGGTTTCCGTCCTTAGCATGACAATCAGGCTGGCTGTTTTTGCTCGGATTTAGACTTTTGCGTTCCATATAGCAAAATGAGATACGATGGTCGGCAGGCCATATCTTATCCGCCAGCCACTCCATGAATACCGACATCAGAATTACCCGGTGGTACTTTGTCAGACGCTCAACTTTGAAGTAAGTGTCGAAAGGGATCTGAACGGAGCCCACCTCTCTTCTCCGGTATTCAACCCATGGTGGTAAAATTAACGTACGGTTGAGCGCCTTTGCAAAAGCCAACGCACCCAAGAAATGATCAGCCTGGTTCCCAAAGCGACCTGCAATACAACTTACTACTTGGACAGTTTTAATTAAATGGCAAAATTCTACTTACCCATGCAAGGGCAATAAGTCAAGTAACCATTCGGATCGATTTCAACTGCATTGCAGCTCCAGATAAAGGACAATACCAATATACTTAGACGAATCCGCATTTTGCCGGCTTCTCCGAGTTTTCAGCAATGTTTTCAAAATATCGATTGCTACTTAAGAATATCGACACTGGTTTCTCTATCGGTATTAATGGTGCAAGGCGCATTAAATAATCGGGATTTAAAATCACAATCACGGGATCTGGGCATTTTTCGGAATTTCGTTGTGTGCAACATTTCCAGCAGAAAATTATACCTACCTTCATAAAAGTACTAGTAAATAAATTAGAAGCTGATGTTATTCTGAAATGGCTAAATGGAAGATCTTGTGGGCCGATCTTTAGATCGGTCTATAATTTATTTTTTCGAGCAAATTAAGGCCACCAATATGCCGAAGCTTCTAACACTTAAAATCTCTTGTCTTCGAAGCATCAGCTCCGGTTTTCGGAGCTTTATACTACGTTTACATTGAGCCCAAATGCGTGATTTGGGCAAAAATTCCCATATACGAAGCCAAATCACGCATTTCCCCATACAAATTCAAATCTACGGAATGACTCATTTCAACAAAACGACGAAGCAAATGCGATAAAACATGACCAATTTTATCGAAAGCATCACAAAATGAAAGGTCTTTCAAAAGCTTCAAAAGCTTTTGCTTCTTTTTGGCAGTTCAAAATCAAAATAAACGAAAATTATCAAAATGGAAATTTTGCATTGAAATTTTTGTCTGCTTGAAATGTGTAGAATATTCTTAGCATCTAATACTACGTTTACATTGAACCCAAATGCGTAATTCCGAATGAGTCATTTGAAAGTGTTTACATTGCCTCATTTGCATTTAGTTTGACAGCTAAAGTGAAATGTTCAATGCTCATGTCCTCTTGTCGCAAGCTCATAGATCAGCTCTTTTCCGGCTTCTGACTAAATCATTTATTTCTTTTTTGCTGCCTCTATATTCTACACACTGCAATATTTGAATAATGTATATTTCATACCTTAGATGCTAAGAATATTCTACATATTTCACTACTGTACTACTCTACTGTACTTCACTACTACTATATGGGTTCAATGTAAACGTAGTATTTTACTACGTTTACATTGAGCCCAAATACGTGATTTGCACAAAAATTCTCAAATTCTCACGCATTTCCCGATACAAATTCAAATCTACGAAATGACTCATTTCAACAATACGATGAAGAAAATGCGATAACAAATTTTTGCCCAAATCACGCATATGGGCTCAATGTAAACGTAATATTAGTCAGCAACCGGAAAAGAGCTTTATGAGCTGCGGCAATAGGACATGGCGCTCAATGCTTATTGACATTTGACAATAGCTGTCAAGCGAAATGCAAATGAAATGTAACCACTTTGAAATGACTCATTTGAAATAACGTATTTGGGCTCAATGTAAACGTAGTATTAGGACAACTAACGTTTAATTTGACATTTTATGTTTTGTTTAGTAAGAAGTTAGGTCATAAGATTTTACTGATTCCAAAATTTTCTTATTTTTCCAATTTTTTTACAGCGATAGGTTAGTCTCTTATACCTGTTCGGTCAGCTAGAGCGTTGAAATTTTTACTGTAGGAAGTATTCACTATCAAAAGAGGAATTTAACATTTTTAGTCGTCGGAGTTGTATACTTTTTAAGCTATTCATTTTTAAAATCACAAAAATCGACGACACAATTCCAACGATAATGGATAAATACTGTGAACACTTTACTGATTCTGCGGCCCTAGTTGCTCCAAATTTTAAAATGCAAACAAACGGTTTGACAGCATGTTGACATTTTTTGTTTTGTCATCAAACGTATCAAATCGTTCGTTCGACACAAATTCATTCGTTCTCATTTGACTGCCATTTCGTATGGCAAATCGTAGTCATACATGCAGGCAAACGCAAATGACACAATATGACAACCCGTTCTCATTTAACTGACTACAAATGACACCATATATGACATAGTCTGAACGGGGTATGAAGAGGGTTACTGTCCCTCTCCCTTGCTTTTCCACCTAATCGGCAGGTAATTACAATTTTTCTCGTTTCGAAGGTAAAATTTAAAATTTCCTTTAAAGGGGAGTATATGGGGGACTCCCCTAACCCCCTCCCCGAATCTTATTCCCCTCCTCGACCGAACAGATATAAGAGTCCTTCCGAAACTTGAAATCTGACTAAAACCAAACTAAAAAAGGAAAAAAGAAAAGCACATTTAACATGCTACAACCATGGGCGGTTGAACTATGGTATAACATAAGTTCAAGTAAATAAATTACAGTGACAGAATCCATGGCTCACGAACAATCGATTACTGATCGATTATAATAATATGCCCACAGGAATCATGATGAAATTATTAGGATGGGTTTTAATGTCATTGTTCTACAGTTGACAAAATTAGTTGCTTAAGATCTTTGAGACTTTTCTTCACCAGCGCGTATCCCTCAGTTATCACTGCTATCCATGATTCACTACATCTTGAATCTTGGAAGGACTCTTATATCCGTGCATACGAGGAGGGGAATACAATTTTGTGGGGGGTAGGGGGGTCCCCCATATATCCCCCTTGAAAGGAAAACCGTCGGAAGTGTATAGTTTTTTTTAATTAATTTTTTAAAATTTTACCTTCGATGCGAGAAAACTTGTAATTACTTGCCAATAAGGTGGAGTGGTTAGGTGAAAAAAGAGGGGAGAGGGGTAATAACCCTCTTAAGTGCAAGTAGGGCTTCAGATTCAGTGAAATATTTACAGTATTTCTGTATTCAAACTCCTTTTGTGTGGCCGGGCGCTTGAAAAATAACCCTCATAGGAGCAACTAGTGCGCCGGGCATCAGTAAAGTGCTAACAGTATTTCTGCATTCAAATCCCTTCTGTGTGGCCGGACTTCGGCCGGGCGCTTGAAAAATAACCCTCATAGGAGCAACTAGTGCGCCAAGCATCAGTAAAGTGCTAACAGTATTTCTGCATTCAAATCCCTTCTGTGTGGCCGGCCTTCGGCCGGGCGCTTGAAAAATAACCCTCATAGGAGCAACTAGTGCGCCAGGCACCAGTAAAGTGCTAACAGTATTTCTGCATTATAATTCTTTTTGCGTTACCGGCCTTTGTTGGAATTGTATCTTCAACCGCAAATTCACAAATAAAATGTACATTTATACTGAATTTTAACATTTCAAAATGGCAATGCTGTCGATATTTCTTCAGCTTTTATCCTATTGTGAATGCCAGTTGTATTGAGTGGAAGAAGAAGTGTCTAATTGCAAGACGATTTTGTGATTTTTTAAAATTAATACCTTTAAAACTAGACAACTCCGACGACTACAAATTTGAAATTCCTCGTTTAATAGTGAATACTATCTACCATAAAAATTTCAGTGCTCTAGCTCACTGCACGGATGTAAGAGACTAGCCTGAATCTTGACTGCTATCCCTAAGGGGCAACGTTAAACCACAAAAATATCTTTTTTTCTTTACGAATGGCTTTATATTCTCAACGAATAGGCCAAATAATTCTCGTCATCGAGTAACTTAAACCTATAAAAAAAAAAAAAGTTCGTGAATTTCTGCGTATTGATTTTGCGATTACTGTTCCTAAGATTTGCTAATGACGTCGAATACGTTCAATCAGAAGTCGTTTATTCCCACTCCACCGGAGAAAGGTAGTTTTCCGCTAGATCACGAGAGCTTGTGTAAAAAGTATTACCTCCGGTATATGAGCTGCTTGAGTCGGAACAACGACAACAATTCCGATTGCCGTCAAGCTGCGAAGGAATATCTGGGCTGTCGCATGAACAACAATTTGATGGAACAAACGTCGTGGTCCAAGCTGGGTTTTGAGGACGAGAAAGCGAACACCACTAATAATTCCCACAAATCCAACTGAGTTCTAAAACTGAAAATGAAAGCTGCCCGGAACATAATTATAGGCTGCACGGGGAGTGTCGCCAGCTTAAAAATTCCACTGTTAGTGGAGAAGTTGCGCGATCCGGATTTGCCTTATAACATCAATGTACGCCAGCCTTAAGTGAAGTACGGCAGATATAATTTATATATTTAATGCGTTTTGTAGATTAAAATCGTTACAACTAAGCACGCCACACATTTTTTTGAGACGAACTCGATTCCCCCTGAAATATCTGTGTTGGACGATAGTGTGGAGTGGAGTACGTGGAGCAAGCGTGGCGATGAGGTGTTGCACATCGCTTTAGCCAAGTGGGCTGACCTGCTGTTGATAGCACCCTTAAGCGCCAATTCACTGGCTAAAATGACGGCGGTTTGTGCTAGAAGCTAATGCTGACAGACGTTTCAAAATCATTCTCTTTTTCCAATTTTCTTTGCAGGGAATTTGCGATAATTTGCTAATGTGTGTTGTGCGCGCCTGGGATATGGGCAAACCTCTACTCTTCTGTCCGGCAATGAATACCCGTATGTACGAGCATCCTCTCACTGGCGAGCAAATTACGAAACTTAAGTCCTGGGGTTACTTGGAAGTACCGTGCATCTCGAAAACACTAATGTGTGGTGACACCGGAAATGGTGCAATGGCTGAAGTTTCCTCAATTATTGAAACGATTATTAACGTGTGGCTGTGCCCAAAGAATTATGTCAAGTAGAGTTTCATATCAGAATAAATCCGGTGTGTCAAAGACTGATCTTATTTGGATTTTTGTTGTGGGCATAACATTACTTGAGGTCACGTTAACTTGAAAAAATTTGAGAGTAATATTTGTAATCACTAGCCGTACCACGATCAGTACAGAAATGTTTGGACTGACGCCTGTAAACGTTTTCAAACAATTTTCGATTTGTGAAATCTTGATGACCCTGGGTTGCAGTTGCTGGATATAGAAAACTTATCTGTTTATATATACCCGACCAGAAAAATCGGACTATCGATATCCCACGAAATTCTATTCCAACAAAATGATCTCGGCAGTCGACAGTTAAAACGCTCTTACTGTTATATCTTGGTTGTACTTCTGAGAAATTAGTATTCGTTGGGGAAGTCAATGGAAGAGAAAGAAGAACATCGCTCATTGGAGCGAGGACCAAGGACCAAATAGAAGCTCTCACAGCGCTGGGTATGACTAGTTTCAGTAGGTGCATTCAAAGCAGAAATGTCTGAAGAGAAGTGTTAAATTAGGCCGATAGCCCTTGCTAAGTTCTCACCACTTTTACCCGCTCATCAAAACGGTGCTTTTTCTTACCAGGTATTATTATTATAGCCGGGGAATGTGCACTGCGACCTAAAAGATCTATTGTGCCCCCTTCATGGCCTTCACAGTTCGTCCAGTATCCAAAAGGAATCTTAGTATATTTCCTAAGCCTTTGGAAACGCAGTCCGATCCTGGTATAATAAAGTCACCCAGGTGCATTAGTGCAGGGCATATGACTAGTATGTGTATTGCAGTTTCATTGTCCTGCACACAGAACCTACAGAGTTCGTTCACCCTGATACCTAGTTTGGTTAGATGATAGTTCAATCTACAATGCCCTGTCAATATATTTGTGATAATCCTTGGAATGTTCAAGGCCTGGTTGATTTCCCCGACGATTATCTCGTCTTTCCTGGAAACGATGGACGAGATAACCATAACCAGAACCCTTTGCCTAGACCGCAAAAGGGTTCTGGGCCGACGAAAGGTGTTCTTACCAGGTAGCGCGATATCGATATATCGATTTAAAAATCGAAGAGGAAATATACATAATACAGTACATTTCGTTTATAACGAACCCGTTTAAAACGATTTTCCGCCTAAAACGAACCAATTTCAAAAGTACGCGCTGTGTGTTTTCGCTTATTACGGACCCCTTTTAAAGCGAACTTTCGGTTAAAACGAACCATTTTGCCCAGTCCCTCGAAGTTCGCTTTAAGCGGAAAGTACCGTATTTATTATGTGGTAACCTGTATAAAAACTTACATAAATAAGATTTCCGTATGAACCATTTTTTTAAGTTATGTAATCATATTTATTGGATATTTTTGCGTTACGTGCACCTAAGAGCAGAATTGTAGTTTGTAATTTTATTTTATCAACAGTTTGTGATTTTTAAAACACAGTAGTGCGTTTAAATATTCGCACGTGTGTACGAGATAAACATACGATTGAATGTATGTATATATGTATCTGCGTATTTATATCTACAAAGTAACTTACAACTAAGAGAATAATGAACA
The DNA here is from genome assembly GCA_963668005.1 of Melieria crassipennis. Classification (NCBI taxonomy): domain Eukaryota; kingdom Metazoa; phylum Arthropoda; class Insecta; order Diptera; family Ulidiidae; genus Melieria; species Melieria crassipennis. Next base: position 27,687,690 of record OY764963.1, on the reverse strand, counting down.
TAGAATATTCGAATTTCAATAAATATATACAAAATAATCGTCAAATTGATTCTCACCATCTCTATTTAAAATATACACAAATAAACCTACTGTTAATAATATTAGCGTAAGAAAATAATGTAAGTTTTTTACATTCTCGAATTGATGATCCTTACAATAAATTTTAACATAATATTAGATGAGGATACTTAAAGCCTCTTCCATCCTTTTCGGCTGTCTTCTAAATTAATATACGAATCAAATACAAACATGGCAAAGTGCATGGAGATGTCAATGGACTGTCAATATGAATTTAGCGACACACACATAAAACATTGTTGTTGTTGTTGTTGACGAATTCGTAAACTTTCACAGTATGTAAGTACCGAATTTCGAATTGTACTTTGGAATTGGAAAATTATAACCTTCAACATTTGTACAAATAGCATGTAAGGCGTAAATGAAAAACGAACTTTGTTTGTGCAGCAATCGAATCTACTGCCGCAAGAGCTACAAGCAACGAAACAAAACAACCTCGCTCCACTTAGTGCAACAATGGCAATGCTCCGTCTTGATGCCCTACATATTTTTTCTGTTGCAACTTTCAGAACTGGAAATTATTTGAATAGGACTCCATTTGTGGTAATTTAGTGCACGAGTTGAGTTTATTGTGATCATTTGAAGAAGACAAGGCGTGAATACTTGCTCTTCTGAGATGTAGGAGAATCTAACCATTGCACTTGATATACTTTATACAATTGTCATAATGTAGGTGTGTATGTATATTGAAACTGATGTTAGGGCACTGCCCTTTTTAGCTCGATTCCAGAAAGCGTGTTTTAAAAGTGAATTAAACCAAGTATTCCTCAACAAAGTAATTTCAGGCCAATTGAGTTGGACTATATTGATATTATAAGAAATTTACAACTCCAAAAACGCGAAATCGTTGATTCGGAGTTCATCGCTTAGTTGCACATGCTTTTGAAATGAGAGTTCATGCCACTTTTTGCATTATCAGCTATTTCGGGAGATACTTTGTTAATAACATCCCTTTTCTACGGTTTCTACGCTGATTTCATGCTTAAATATAGTTAAATGCTTGGCATTTAAAAATGTATTTAAATTTCCAGTGGCTTCAGATTTAGTTTAGCCCGGGAAGGGAAAACCTAAATACTGCGCATAATGAAGCGAGAATACAATCAGTGTACGGACTAAAGCTGGGTAACGTTGTGTACATACATTGTCAGCAATATATCATATTTGTAGGCACTTTTAACATTTACAAATCAACTGGAAAACATTAAAGATCTTTTGATAATTGAAGGAAATATACAAACATTTAGTTAGGGAGCGATATGGTTGAAAAAAGATAACTTCGCCCCGTTTAAATTACACCAACTAGGCAAAAATATGCAGATTAATATTTAGCACAAAACCAAAAGCATTATAAAATGACTAAGTGGACAAAGCGCTTAGTTGCCTATGTTGGAGCATACCAAAACTTTACGCCATTAAGATACCCATAATCATTAATCAAATGTCAACGCATATCCAAATCATGTCTTCAGCCCTCGCCACACTACAAACTAAAATCCACTTCAAGCCATAACCAACATAAACACACAATTTCTGTTAACGGTTTCGAGCCACAAAACAGAATCAGCTAAAACGCCGAAACAAAAATAAATAAATAATGTTATCAACAAAAATATATGCAAAGACAGCCGAAAACGACAAAAAGTGACGGACTCGTGCTTTACTTGTGCTAACTCAAGTATACATACATAATTGCATCCTGAATTCAGAAGCAGCTACACCAATTACGGAACTATTGTTTTCTAATCGCTCAACTTACTGTCACCGCTTCTCCGTGCAGTTTTCATGAGCACATTTTTTTTAAATATATTTTCAATAGAAACTTTTCAGAAAATTGAATTCGCTTGAGAGTTTTGAAGGTCGGACAAATTAGCAGCCTATTTTAAGTTGTATCGGTATCTGTAGTTATATTTTGTTAATATGTCTATGTATACCAGCGAGTAATGTGTGGTGTTGTGTATAATGCATATGTGTAAACATATGAGTCTAATGTATCCTATTGTATTGTGCAGAACCACATACGCTACAGTTATGCGTGTAATTCCTAAAACGATGTGATTGCAGTTTCATTATCTCATCTGATTACACAGGAGACACACACTTTCGAGGCGCTGATGCAGTCGTCGTGGCAGAATGCCCCACATTGCTGGCAAATGACCATTGCGTTTAGCGAGCAGGCGCAATTATCCGCATCTGTTCCCACAATGTTTTCCCTGCCCCCGGCTCTTCCCAGTTGCGTGCTATCAGTCGCAGATGTGGTTGTTACTATGTAATTATTCCCATCGACAATGGCAGTTGCAGCCCCGAGATTGTCGATGTACGTTATATTGCCTGAAATATAAAAAAAGTTTAGTGGATTCGGAAACAATGACACTAACTGACAGGTTAAGACCATTCACAAATCTCTCTGTTGTCCAAAGGTAAAATATTTGATAAATCGGACGTGTTTAACTAACCAAAAGTCATTACTTATGAATGATGTGGTCAGTTTTTACTACAAACAATGACGATGCGGTTTTATTTACATTAATACTAAAGCAATGAATTTGGGTCACTCCGCAGCAACATTACCGGCCCGCGTGCTCACGGGTGGGCACACGACATTAAATAAATAAATTTTAAATTATTTAACGGGGTTAAATAATGACTACCTCAAATTATTGTACACTAAAAACATATTTAAAAGATAATATACGTGGAACTTAAAACAAGTTTTATCACATTATCATCATCACAATCATTTAACTTTGGGCGCCAGGGAGTGTTTATTAACCCATTTTCGGCCGCTGGTCGATTTTTCGACCAACCAATTTGAAGGAGAGTAGCTCTGCGCTTAGACATTATATCTTTGAACTTTTGATGCAGAAAATAGCTTTGGTCTTTTGGTAACCCCTCGAAATAATAATTTTTTTTAAAACGATAAATTTAGAGATGTTGGCGAAGGCACGAAAAAAGCATTTTTTTAGTCATATTTTGAATATTCTGAAAAATATATAACCTTTTCAAATTATTGATTTATTATTGATTATTTATGAAGCCTAAAGAACAAATTACCACAATCAATTGATATCCATAAGATTATGAAAATATTTTTACCTCTCAGCCCCGCGTACTCCAGCCCCAGTGCTCGAAAAATCGACAATTGGCCAGAAGTCGTCATGTATGTACATATATAAGCCAACAATTGTTTGTTTTCATGCTTGATTATTATTTGACTAAAACTATGTACATACAAGGTGCGTCCCAAAGTAAACAGGACTTTTGCAATAGGGCCGTTTCTGGTGGCGCCATCTATGTGTGAGGACATGCGTTGGAAAGGTACATCTTTCATTCACATACTGTCTAAATTTCATGACATTTGGTCTAGTAGACGCCGAAATATCCCGCTCAATGTGGCAGTATGTTTTTAACTTTGGTACGAGAATGTCGATCGAACAAAGAGCTAATATTAAGTTCTGTTTTAAACTTGGTAAAACTTTTACCGAAACGTTTAAATTGTTAAAGCAAGTTTATGGTGATGATTGTTTATCCCGTGGCCGTGTTAATGAGTGGTTGAATCGATTCAAGAATGGTCGTGAAGACTTGAATGACGACGAACACGTCGGCCAGTCGAAATTTGTGATTACTGACGATGCCATCAAAACTGTGCGTGATTTTATCAAAATGCAGCCAAAATCATCATTGGAATTGATGGAAATGGAATTGAACATCTCCAAAACATCAATTGATCGCATTTTAACCGAACATTTGGGTCTCCATAAAGTGTGTTCTCGCTTCATTCCGCACACTTTAACCGACGACCAAAAAGCGCAGAGAATTGAGCACGCAAAAGACATCGTTCGGGAAGCCAGACGTGATCCAAATTTCTTGTTCAACATCGTAACCGGTGACGAAACGTGGTGCTTTCAATATGATCCCGAAACAAAGCGTCAAAGTGCCGAATGGAAGCACCCAGATGAGCCAAATCCGAAAAAAACCCGCCGTGAGAAGTCAAAAATCAAAACTCATTTCATTTGTTTCTACGATTCAAAGGGAATAATTCATCGAGAGTTTGTTCCACCGGGAAAAACAATTAACGCTTTGTTTTATGTTGAAGTTTTGAAGCGTTTGGTGCATCGCATTCGTCGTATTCGGCCAGAATATCGCGAGGAAGGAAGTTGGCGTTTATTGCATGATAATGCACCGGCTCACAGAGCCCTAGTTACGACCGATTATTTGACCAAAAATCGCATTTTTACCATCAATCATTCACCGTATTCGCCTGATATGGCTCCCTGTGACTTCTACTTATTCGGTCAGTTGCATTTGCCGATGAAAGGAAACCGTTATAAGGACGTTGAGGACATCCAAAAGGCTTGTACCAACATTCTGAAGGCGATGCCGGCCGATGACCTAAAACACTCATTCCAAATGCTTTTGGACCGTGCAAAACGTTGTATCGAAGCAGAAGGAGAGTATTTTGAATATCTAAAAAGAATTATACAAAAATAATCATCCGTTTTCTTTATTTTATAAAAGTCCTGTTTACTTTGGGTTGCACCTTGTATATATTTGTTTTTATTTGAAATTGAATTTTTATTAATTTATAAAAAAAAATTTGTAAAAAAAAACACCAAAAAAATCCAAAAATATTCTTGATTAAGGTCCTAAATGTAAGTCCTTAAAAGGAATTAAAAAAATATTGGCTATTTCTGGTAGCGGCCGAAAATGGGTTAAATAATATCTATCATCTTCATATTTAAATATCTCAACATATCAATATTACGCATCCGTGTAAGACGGCTTTAACTTATGTGTGCAATTGTGAAATGATGTTTATTAAATAATTACCTGCAGCAACGTTTCGGCGTACAATGTTAGCCGCATTGGAATTTGTGGCTGGATGCATTTCTTGTATGGTGTTGGACGCATCCACATCAACCGAAGCAGGACGCCCGCGTCCTGTTATTGGTATACCATTTATGTTATGCAGCTGACTCTGCAATTGCGTAAAGGTCAGACATTAAGGAATACATTAGAAGAACAACTACACACCACCTGAGTTTGAGGTACGGGAGGAGCACTGGAGGCCCGTGGCGCCTGATTGTCAGCTGCTCCAACATTGGCGCGGTGCACAAGTACATACTGTCCGTTACCGTTCGGGTGCAAGTCGTGTTGTTGCTGTGGTGCAATGGGTTGTGGTTGCATGATGTTTAGTCGATGGTTTGACACGGTTGAGTGCGCTGAGCCGGTGTTCTGTGCAGTGAAGAGGTGACGAATTAAGGTAGGCGAAGGTTTGCGTTGCACATATTTTTTGCGAGGGAAACCCATGCGTGGACCAATCACCTGAAAACAGTTCAAATTAACGATGTGGCGATATCTTGCCAGTTGCGCTAAGCAACTCACCTTGTAAACACCAGGTCGGCCAACACCCATTACATTGGTAGGAATACCCGTAATCTCTTCCTGTTTAATAAAATTTGCACTTGCTGTAGGCGAAGTACTTGTTGTAGAGACTGCAGTTTGTGATGGCGATGGGCATGGTAAGGGTGCTGGCAGTTGATTGTTATGCTGCTCCTGCTGCTGGTTCAGTATGGCCGAAGGCGGCCGTAGCTGAGCTTTTAGATTCTCCCTGTTGGGGCTGTTTTGAATAACAGCTTGGCAGATCTGATAGCTGCGTTCGAGATTAACGGCACCTGGTGGCAACTTACTTGAAGTCTTACGACCCTTTCCCGTCAGTGCCTTATTCGTGGGACGTTGCTGGCTTATGCCCGATGAGACTCCACCTTGGGGAATAATTTTCGCACTCGAGTGTGTCGGAATTGTGGTCGCGATTGGATCGGGCCGCACACTGCAAGTACCGCTATTGAAGGAGGAATACGCATTCACCACAGCGGACGGAATGGTCACAGAAGTCATGTTCGACGAAGTCCCAACAGCAGATGTAGCGGCGCGTGGCATCGATATTATGTTCAATTGCTTCGCAATATATTTTGAATTGGACTGCGGCTGAACAAGAGCTTGCAATCCAGTTAAATGTTGTTGCTGCTGCTGTAGATGCTGCAACTGTTGTTGCACCTGCAATTGTTGCTGTTGTTGTGCAGCTGACACAGCGGTAACTTGTGGCTGCCCCAAAAAGTGTCGCTGTTGTTGTTGCTGGAGCGCGAGCTGCTGCATTTGCTGCTGGTGCTGCTGCTCAAGTTGCTGCTGAGCGGAGACGCCCCCTTGCAGGTAATGTTGCCCATTGCTGTTCATTTCGATCGCTTTACGAATTACGGGCATTGTATGATGTGTCTTCTGAGGCTGTGGTGGTTGCTGTTGTTGTTGTTGCAAATGCTGCTGAGTGGTGAGGGCCATTCCTGGCGATTGTGGAGCCGCTTGAAAATTGAATTGTTGATTTGTGTGCTGTTGCATCAGCTGATGTTGGGGTTCCATATGATGTTGTTGCTGCTGCTGCACGAGGAAGTTGCCAATGATTTGTCCATTAGAATCAACTAGAATTTGTCGGGGTTGTGCACTTTGCTGAGACTGTTGTGGTTGCGATATCTGCTGCACATGGCTGACCGCTCCGATTGGTGCAGTCATATTTGTGCCTACGACCCCGCCATTCCCGCTTATGCTATTGCAGATATGCAATTCGTTGCCACCTTCGTGTGAATTGCTGCTAGTTGTCACTGTGCTCGAAACATCCATTTCTGTCGCGGATATGGGAACATCACAGAGTAGGTCCGAAGCCATCTGCAACACCCAAGCAAATCTTACATCAGATCCATTTTAAAATTGTACGTGCTTGTTTTACCTCGTATTCCGAATGAGAATGATAAGGCGCTTGTCTCTGTTGCTGCTCCTGAACCACTTGTAGATCCTGCCGGTGTTCCACCGGCACTTGCTGCTGATCCATTTGCACTTGCTGCTCCTTGAGCAGCTGCTGATGCTGTTGCTGCAACTCATCAACTATATCCCGAACAGCGTCATTGTCATCCATTTCATCATCGTCACCGACGTCCTCATTGTCGCCGTCATCTATCGTATGCGAGCACTCATCATTTCCCAGACACTGCTCCACTTCGTCGGTTTCACCGCTTCCTACAGCCGAAGTGGCAGGTATATCGTCGCTCATACCACCGTTAATTGTGTTCATTTTGATTACACCTTCATGTGTCTGAATCACACCATTGAAGTTGTTGTTCGTTGTCTGCGTCTGCTGCAATTTCATGTTACCAAAATTCCAGTCATGCTGAACATGATGGAACATCTCATTGCACCTGTCGATGGTCGCCACAGGCGGCTTTTGAGTACTGGCCAGTGAAACTACTGTGGAAAATAGCGTATCCACATTTGTCGGCGCTGAAGTTGTCGAAGAGGAGGACGATGAAGAGATGGTTATAGATGAAATACTCGATGGGGTCAGGGGTTTGTTTTCATAAAGATTATCACAAACTTGTGAGGCAATAACTGTAAAAAATAAGGTACAAATGCCGAAGCGGTTTACTCTAAATATTTGGATTCAAGGAGCAAAGTTTGGCTTTAAAGTTTATTGGTCTAGTTCTTGAAAATGATCTTATTTCTTGTATAAAAAAAAGAGGAAAAAAGAAAAAATTAAATTACATACTCGTTTATGTACTGATATATGTACAAAATTTGCTGGAAAAGTTATTTCCCTACTCCCGTACTCATTAAAATATGTGAAACTATTTTATTTAGGTTATATCAGAAAATTTAGACATGAAACCATCTTTTTTCTTTATATTTGTAATTAAAAAACAAAAATAATATAATAAAAATGTGTCAAACGAATACACTTGATATCGTTAGCACAGCTAATTTGTGTTAAAGAAGTCGAAATTGTGTCTTCTTCATAACTTTTTAATGTAACTTTAACTTATAAGTTAAAACTAATATACGATACAGAAAATTCTCACATGAATATACTAATACTAAAAAACGTATTCTCTCTTAAAAACACTAATAGTATTATTATAATTTGTGTTGAAACAGAAGTAACGCGGAATTAAACAATGTTACCGATTTTGATGTGTCACTTCCGAAAGGTTTGTTGTTAAATAGTTTAAGTAACTTATAGTTTTTAATAATTATTATATCCTATAGCCAGTAAGGACATTTGTTCATTGGCTTAATAAATAAATAAATAAATATATATAAATAAGCTATCGTGTGCAATTCCGCAGGATTTTGAAAACAGCACAAGCTCTAAAAGCTGTTGTCCGTAAATTGTAACGCAAGCTTCTGCTACATTTGACTATTAGGTTAGGTTAGGTTAGGTTGAAGTGGCTGCCTCTGTATGAGACACACTTAGGCCTCTTAACGGGCCCGTTGTGATACCACAGGATTCCACCCGTTTGAAATGCGTATGCAACACTGTTTTTTTTTTTTTTCAACATGTGATATAACACACATTTCAAACGGATGGGGAAAGGGAGGGGAGGGGACCTACAGTTTAACGCCGAATCCGAACGGCGATGGGCAGTTTTTTCTTTCACACTTGGAGGTTTTGCCATTGCCTGCCAAGAGCGCACTTGTGCGATTCTTGTAATTCTCATTCCCTTCATGTGGATAGCGACAGAAGTAGATGAGTGTTTTTTCCAGCCCTAGCCAGGAATCGAACCCGGGGCGCTCGGTATGAGAAGCCAGCGCGCTACCCGCTGAGCTATCGAGGCCGACATTTGACTATTAACATAAGATATTATTTAATCTAAATAAAAAATGTTGACAGACTTGGTTAAATTTAAGTAACTTTTAAAATATACACAACATCTTCGACTCCATGTCGACATGCGAGCCGAAAGCCCTGGCAGCTAACGCTCCTAACTCTTATGAAAATAATATATTTTTTAATTTTTCGTTTTAAAAACAAATAAATATTCTTGCATTATTCATTAAATGTAAGGCGAGATACTATAAAATTGCTCTTTATCTATTAGAACAATATTCAAACAATTCATACCGTGATCAAGTGCGCCGCTAAAAAGAAATTCCTTTTCATTTATATTCTTTTGATTCATCTGTGTATTTATAGCGTCATTCACAGTATCTACAAAACAGTAAATACAAATTTTGTATTAAAGAGAACCGAAATATTGCATATATTTTAAAATGTTACCAGCACTGCTGTCCGTGCTAACTTCGCCTGATTCAAGTACATAGTTCTGAGCGTCGGCAAACTTCTGCTCGATCAGTTCTTCATCTTCGGCATCATCAAGTGAAACGCTTGTGCACGTGCTAAGCTGCAGCTTAAACTCCAGTTTCTGATCTGACAGCGACTGTTGTGATGTACAAGCACCATCTTTAGATGTCGGCTGTGTCTTGGTCTGCGCTGATAGCGTCGACAGTAGAGTTCCGATACTATTACAGGTACTATTTGTTACTTGATCTGTGACGAAGGAGCTTTGTTCGTTCTCGCCAAAATATTCCGATCGCATTTGAGTTTTAGCAGTGTCACCTCTTATTTCTTCTGATATGGGTTCCTCTATAAATTCAGTTGTACCTTGTGCTTTTGTTTTCAGTAAAGAACTGTTAGAGTATGTGAAATCGTCACCGATTACCCTGCTCGCGTCTGTTATATTCTCACTGAACCCAGGTTTCTGCAGATTCATCGATATAGACGGTGTTTCTCCCGTATCCATCGCATTATTTTCTGTTTTAGGCGCGAAATCCACGGAAGCCAAGTCAGTGACATCGCTACTTTCTGGTGGTTCGATTTTAATATGTTTTAAGTAGGGCTCGTGTATTTCATCACTCTCTGGCCGCTTCCGAGAACTGTTACTATTTTCATTCTTATCCAGACTGCGGAGAATAGGTGATGAGCATATAGAATCCTGCTGTTGGGTCTCGATGGGCGAATGATCACTATTACTTTCTTGTGCTAAGCTGAATGTCGCTGCTAAGTCTATACAGGCATTGTTTTCCTATTGAAAAGAGGTCAAAACATATTTAGAATATTTACAGGCTGCTGCAATTTAACAGTCCCAATCAATAATAACATCTCCCACGTGCGATTTCAATTTCGGTTAATGGGATCAGACTAATGTCCGTCTGTGAAATAACAAGCCTTCCAAAAAGGGAAAATTAAATACAAAAAATATATATTAAAAACTGCCTTCGGAACAAAACTGAATTCATTTTGTAAACTGTCGTTTTGAACACGGAAAAGTCACGATCAAACGAACATTCAATTATATAACGTATCATTTAAGGGGGTTTAGAGGTGAAACAAATATAGTAATAAGAATCATCAGAATCATGTCCGTTTCACAGGACATGATTAATGATAAGGACAATTAGTAGGGTGTCCTGCACCAGTGAATGTCAAGTAGAAGAATTTACTACTAAAAGAAAAAGTATCAGTTCGATTGTTGTGTTATTTAGTACTGAAATACTCTAAAAGAAGCCCATAATTTTCCATAGTATTCAAACCATACCCCTTAACTAATAAACTCACCTCATTACAAATGGTGTTTATGTGCTTGTTATAATCAAATTTATGCATCTGCTGTTGCTGTTGTGTTTCGTCCTGAATTTGTTTTTCGAATTCTTGACTCCTAGTTGAGAGTATGGGTGATTCTTCAGTATGGACGTCTTCTTTAGCATCTGTTGTTTCGGATACGTATTCTGTGGTTGAAGCGGCTGTCTTCATGGATGTCTTTACAATTGTCGCTACCAGTCCACCTTTAGTTTCCAATTTAAATTCAAGCTTTTCATCCATAAGATTGGTATAACTATCGCTACTTTTCGTACTGCTGTAACTCATGTTGCTGCTGCTACTGCTACTGCTGCTAGCACGATTGTATGATTTGTCACCCCAAATGGGTTCAAAATGTTTCAATTTCCACGGATCCAGCTTATTTTTTTCGCGTTCGGCCTCTGTTTTCAACTTCATTTGGTTCTCAGGTGTGAATTCACCCTCTGCTAGCCGCTCCCTCCATTCCAAGCACGCTCGCGCAAAGAACTCGTTGTTGAGGCTAGAAGGCCCTAGTTTTATTCCTTCCATCGCATTGGTGGAGTCGGAGCTTTTACGTTCAACTTCTACAGCCTCGCGGTCCACACTTGGTAGTAGTTGGATCAGGTTGTATTGATACAGAGGCGGTAGCAATGAGAACGTTTGCTTGTTGAGTAGAGCGCGTAGATTGGTTGAAGCTAAAATTGAATCAGGTGTCTCTAGGTCAATTTTTCCATCCTTCGTTTGCTCAATTTGAGCTGCAGTTGAGATTTTCTTCGACGATCGTCTACGTGGCTTTATACTGAATCCGGGTATGGATGCCAGCACTTCCCGCATTGTGGACGCTTGCGTGATAGCTGTTGTGGGTAGTGTACTGGTCAAGGTAGTCGCAATCGATGACGACGTTGCTGCTGCTGCAATCGCTGTTTTTGCTTGCTGCTGTGCACGACGACCACTTGAGCTGCGACAGGGACCCTGTGCCATCGTTTTTGAAACTGCCGTACTGGCTATTGTTGCTGCAGAGGTGACTACTGGGACGTTAGATATTGTTGTTGTAGTAGATGTAACTGGTGTTTTTCTCTCAGGTGGTATAGGTTTAACAATAATCCGAGGTATATGCCGCCTATCATATCAAAATTTCTTTATTAATTATAAATAGTTTACAACTTCAAAACAAATACAACCGAAGCGCATTATAACGACATCGGCCATCTAATTCTATGATGCGTAGTTTTAAAGGTTGTACCATACTCGTATACTATTTTATATTGAAACATTGTTCAAAAGAGTAATTGAGTACAACATTTTCCAACTTGTGAATAACTAGTTTTCGATAGTTGGAACCTTACCTTAAACTGTGTGTGTGTTTCGTGTTTGATTGCTGTTGCTTTCTCGAATTGCTTTGCTCCAGCGAAGCGTCCAACGCCAGGGGATCTTTTTCTTCCTCCGCAACTACAATACTAACAGCTTCTCCATGTTCCATGATTGGACTGAGATTAATTTTTTGCCGTGCTGCCTGCAAAGCTGATTCCATTACTGAGACAATTATTCCTGTTACATTTGGTGTATCCTGAAACGATGCAGTTATGTCCGGGATGGTAGTTCTCATACTTGTTTTAAATCCAAATATGCCTTTTCATCGCCTCTCCAAAATCATTTTCAGAAACTGCAATAATGAAATTGTACAAATAAATACATATGTATGTGATACAAAGGCTAGTTGTTGTTTTGACATGGTAGTTGAAGAAATTGTTTAATTTAAATGAGGATTGTTAATTCTCTTAAATTTTTATACACGTTGTTTGCAGGTCTAAAACTAAACCCTTGCAGCATAGATTGTTAGATGGCGAAGCTTCATTGAAAACGGTGATAAACACGAATATTGAAGGCTAGCGATGGATATAGTGTCATTGTCGTTTAAAAGACAAAGTTAAGAAAATTTATCATCGTTTAGTAGAACTGAGTTTAGAAGAACTGAGCCAAAATATATACAGTGCGTTAAGAAATGATAACACCATTGACCTTTTGTATCATAACATCCCTGCGAATGATCGAAGAATGGAAACACTTGGTCGAAATATCCATTGCATATATTTAAATAATCTCCCGCACCGAAATTCCGAAATGTTCGATACGAAGGACAAAATATGAATTTACATAAAAAAGTCACTTTCACAAGCGTTAAGAAATGATAGCACCACTTACAATACTTCTTCTTTTTATTCTTTTGCAATGCACTTTATTTTTGTGTTTAATATGAAATGGGGGTTCCTCTACTTTTAATTGTTAAATTAATTCTCTTTGACATGGACTCGATCAAATTTTGTTGAAGATTATGAGGTAATCCTTCCCAGACCCGGACTATTTCTTTTTGGAGCTGTGCCACATCCTCGAACTGCCGACAATCGTCGTAAACTTGCCGTGACATGATGACCCGTAAGTTCTCTATTGGGTTCAGATCCGGCGATCTTGCTGGCCATTCGAGGATAGGAATATTACGCGATTGTAACCATTCTTTTGTACTTCTCGATGCGTGCACTGCTGTGTTATCTTGCATGAACGTAAAATCCACGGCGAGAAACTTGTCGATATATGGGAGAAGATGTTCCTGAAGGAGCTCTTGATACCACGCAGAGTTCAAGCGTGTATCAATAAATGCAAGAGATGCCTTTCCATGAGCTGAAAAGGCACCCCAAACCATTAGAGATCCACCACTGAAATTCCTTTTTGAGAAAAGCCTCGGTTTCTTGCGCAGATCATGCCAGTAATGTCGAAATCCATCTGGTCCATCTAGATTGAATTGTTTTTTCGTCAGACCAGATGATCTGGAAGGGTAAGTCAGGCTTAAATTTGATTTTCTAGGCTTAGTTTTGTTTCTTATGCTTACCGATGCCCACTCGCTGCACAATGTTTGATGCGCATCTGCAAATTCGGCTCGTTTGTCGATATGCGTGCGCTTTAGAGCAGGAGCTTTGGTAATTTTTTTATATTTTAGGAATTTACTATCCTTTAGTGCCTTCCAGACTGTAACATGGGACACATGTGGTGAAAATTCGCTTCTTAAATGACGCGTGCCCTCTGTTGAATAAGAAGAAGCTCTACAAAAGATACGTCTACCCGCTTCGGAAAGACTGCTTGGACGACCTGGGCTTCTCTTACTTGCATAAGCTGTGGGATTGCGCAAAAATTTGCCAACTACCGTGAGACAACGGTCAATCCTTTAAGAGCGCTTATGACGGCTTTTTCCTCTTGTTTCAGTTCCGCCTTTCTGCCCATTGCGTTCAACACGTTTTTATCAGTTAGTTTTTACAAAAGAAGTTTGACAAAAAAGTCAAAGGCCGTACAAAAATAAAATATTGTAAGTGGTGCTATCATTTCTTAACGCTTGTGAAAGTGACTTTTTTATGTAAATTCATATTTTGTCCTTTGTATCGGACATTTCGGAATTTCGGTGCGGGACATTATTTAAACATATGCAATGGATATTTCGACCAAGTTTTTGCATTCTTCGATCATTAGCAAGTTATGATACAAAAAGTTAATGGTGCTATCATTTCTTAACGCACTGTATTTTAAAGAAAAACTACAATCTAATTCTCAGCGACCAACCAAACGTAATGCAAACCGAATTAGATGTGAAATTTTGTTCCAGTGATTTGAATAATAGCTAAATATGTACATATATGTATGTTTACCAATGTGGACCACTCCAGTCGGAAACTTGGTAAGGTGTTTACCATAATAATGCATGTTACCTTCCAACTTTTGGCGGTGGAAACGACATGCTACCAAAAGTAAGGTATTAGTAAGGTATGTATGTTTTAAGTGCCTTCGGTTGTAGCTTAAACTAAGAAAGCAAACAAGAAGGAGCAAGAAGTGCGAAAAAGTGGATTTAAAATCCATGTGCACTGTACTTTGCAATGTACGTGGAATGTACATTTGATTAAAACAATAATAATAATAATTAATAATTGACTGGCACGACAGCCCGCTTACGCGAGACTAAGGCCTAGCTTCCCGCAACCACCCGTGTTGTGCGTGTGAACTTGTACGCGGGTTGAAGGGACCTACAGTTTTATGCCGGTTCCGAACGGCAGGTTGGGAGCTTTTTCATAAGCAATTTTTACTCTCAGAGGTTTGCCATTTCCAGCTGAGAAGACAGCCACCGAAAGAGAAAACGAGTTTTCCCGTTATTTTTTTTTAGGTGTTATTACAGGCAGTATTTGAACCTGCTGCCTTCGACTCGCGGTCCAACGCACTAACCAACTGAGCCACGGCGGCTGTTGATTAAAACGAGTCTACAAAAAAGAAGTTACAAACTTAGGGGGTTGGCCTCGACAGTCCAGAGAGTAGCGCGCTAGTTTTTCATGCCCGAGGCTCTCGTAATGGTCATTTGGCATGGAAGTTGAAATGCTCCGCGGAGGAAAAGTAAGTATGATGTAATAAATAACTGAAGGTGCCCATTTCCTACTGGGAGATTGAACCTAATACTAAAGACTTAACTTACTATAAACACTATCCCAAAATTCGAACCGTCCACATGTTGTACTGGATGTACTGGCCTGGTCGGGCCATTTGTGTCAGTAAAAAAATCACCAGTATTTAACGGCACCACAAACTAAACCATCCACATTACGCGTCCGACTTTTTACATGAAGGGATCTACAGTTTTATTTCGATTCCAAGTAAGGGGTTGCCATTTTTTTCTACAGTAATATTCAACATGTTTTGAGAGAACAGCCGCCGGTATTGTGTAAAAGTTGTGTAACTCTTCGAGTGTAAAACAAAATCTGTATTTTTCATTTATTTTGTTTTCCCTTCTGTGGCTTCGGAAAGGGAGCTTTATCCCAACCAGAAAATGCGAGATGATCAGTAGGAATCAATACTGGAGAAACCAACCAGGCTGAGAACATCCTTAGGCGGTTATCGGATCATACAGCAAGAAAAGATTCGCGGAATGTATGAGTCTCTCAAAGAATAATCTAAGGATTATTACAGGCATGCTAATAGGCGTTGTAGATTATACTATCACCTAGCCAAACCTATCCAAACCAAACTTAGGAATTCGTGAAAACAAATATTGCAGGTTTTGCTTGCACGAAAATTAAACTGCAATACACGTACTAGGAGATCACTGACGAACTGTGAGTCCATGAAGCGGGCACAATACACCAAGGTCGCAGTGCGCCATACCCGTCAATAATAAATTAAAAAGTTTTAAAAATATATCTTTGTTGTTATTGTATTTTCGCAGGTACTTTTATGAAGCACTGTATTTGAGATGTATTTGAACTTTGAGTGGATTTAAAAAAAGACCAACTTTTCGAACATCTTGCTACCAAAAAACTACTTACTAGTTCTGATTACTGACTTATAAATATTGAATGCGAGAACAATTTTAATGCTACTTCCTCGAGGAAGTTAGTACTCCTACACACGTGCGTTCGTATGTATGTTTTTGTATTTGCTTTCGATATTAAGCGAAGAATATTAAATGTTTAATAATTTTAAAAACATATACATATTAGAAAATGGGTTAATTTCAGAAATTTTTCCAATAAATAAATTTATAGGTAAGGTATGCTACATTGAGTTCTTTACTTTATTTTTGACCTTTCGCTAATTGTTTTATTACTTTGCCGGACAAAGTTTTTTAATTTAATTGAAATAGCCAACCGGATAAAAAAAGTATTTATTCTTAGCTTCTAAAGTTATACCAAACATTTAGGTTCCAGCCATATATTTAGTTCGTACCCAATTCTCTTAATGCTGACCGCGGCATTGCCAATACGGGTTCATTTTTTGTAAAAGTATTTCTTTCCATGTTACTTATACCTTGAATTTGAGCGAAATCACACAATAACAAAACTTTCCGTAAATGTAGCCGGCACCCCTAACAGTTAATTAAAAAATTGCAACAAATGTCTGCTTTCTGAAAACGTATATGTCAAAGTTTCAGCTCAATAGATCTACTTGATCTTGCAACTACTTGTTTGCGAGTCTGTAGTGCACAAATAAAGAAACACTCAGTTCTATATACCCTTATTCAGATATATGCATATATTCCAACTTGTACCCTGTTTTCTTTCCTTTCTTGTGAACTTTGATGTTCACTTATTTTGTAATCAAACCTCAAACAGTTTTGCTTTAATTTTTCTTAACTAATAGAGAGATGGATATTTTGTTGTTTAATGTTTGTAAAACACTCGGCAAGTCAAAACCATAATCAAACGATTCTTTATTGTGATATAAAAATTAAGTACCAATCTCTGCCATATGGTGCAGTCAAAATTTCAGACTCACATTGATGCTCATAATGCTTATAAGATAGTTTAGCTCTTTTAAATCCAAAGTAAGTAATCAGAATAGGTTAAATTTAGTTAATGTTTCTATAAAATAACACTGGCATATATGTCGATAACCCCAAGGACAATACTCCGCCAAAACATCAAAAGTCAGTGCTTAGTGCTCGGTTTCCGAGAGCTGGGCTTAGTTTTCCTCTTTACATCTTTTCTTAAGAATTTTCAACCAAACACTTTATTGTAAGGGCTGTTGGTGCGTTTAACACATTAAAAGTAACGACATTTCCCAGGCTGTGTCTCACAATAGAACCTAATAATGTGTTGATATAATATCGAACACCCCTAGTTTTATTAAAAAGTATAAAAAATTGTATAAAGAAATATAAGAAATTCAAACTCCTAGGGTACTTTTGAGGTACAGTGTGTCAAGATCAATAGGACAGGTGAGAATCTCGTCTCATCCAACACTATTCAGAATCAGATTTCAAGCTGGAAATCAAACTGGGTGTCAACGAAGGTCTTAGTTTAGTGGGCACATTGAGGAACAATTATTGGCACCACTTACACTTATCTAAAAAGAAACAGGTAAGCCATAGAAAAGAAGCAATTACTTTTTTCTTTTTTTTTGGCAAACCGTCTCATTGCATATACCAGTTCAATCATTGGTTTGTTGCAATTCTGACAACATAGGACGCATGAACAATTTGCAGAGAAAACAGTGAAAGGATGCACAAAAGCAAGAAATTTGTAGGTAAAAAAGCGTGAACGGAATTTCCTTTTAATTACAATTTTCGAATGAGCATAAGTTGAAGTAGTTAGATATTTAATCGGCTGGGCATACGAGAAGCGATTTATCAGCATTCAAGACTAGGTGGCTTCTCGGCATATACGTATGTACACATCAATATCTTCCCGTTTTTCTGTTCATACTTACCGGGCGAATGAATTCATTCTTGTAGCAGGAAGACGGTCGTCTACGCTGGGGCAGACTGCAGTCTTCACCGGTACAGGATGGATCTGTCTAATTCTCGGTGTGCATGCACTGTGTCAGTTTCACACCGATTTTTCTGAAACTCCTGCAACTCATTTCGCTTATTTTAGGGCTCACATTTATCGCGTCCCTATTCAGCTTTTCATCCGTGGTGGTTAGAATCGTGTGTCGTTTATTCGTTTCCGTTTTCAGTTTCGTTCTTCCTTTTTACTTTTTATTCAAGTCGTTTTCTTCACCAAGATTCGTTTTTCTTTTATTACTGCTTCGCTCCTTTCGCGTTTTTTCCTTTCAATTACAGTAGTTGCTTTGTAGTTCCCTTCCCCGATTCTTCATTCTCTCTTCCACTCATTTATTCCTTTATTCGATCCCCGCACTACATAATTCACTGTTTTATTTTTCAATTATTTGGGCTATTGTGGAGTCGCACTCATTGCAAAATTATTCATTTTTTGAAAAATTTGCATAAAATAGACGAAAGCAGGAAAGCCTCGAGACAAACTAACAAACAAAAGCGAATTTTTTCCTGTTTTCATTCGTGACGGTCCCAGCTGACCATAGAGCCAACTCCTTTTTTCTCGCCCTTATTGGCTTCTTAAGTGGTGCCGTGCGGCCAGTTGTCTCTTTCCCGCACTAATGCAATGGCAAAGTTGCTGCAAGTGTATGAAAAATCTTCATTATTGCACATCTCTTTGGTTCATTTCTGATTTTCTTCAGGTTTGCAATCAATTAGCTCTCACTTTGTGTCGTGAATTTGGATTACATAATTAACATGAACTATCCACCTTTCCTCATACTTTTTGCACGAAAAATATTTAATTCCGCATCACACATACACGACATTACACCTTTTCGTTGCACGAGAGTAACTCCTTCCCATATCTGCTTCAGTTTAATACTATTTAGTGGGGTTGGCAGTGCTCAGTTTTGTCGCTGTGAACTGCTCCATTTTGCATAGAGTACTTTCATTTGAAGTGTTGTACAACAATAAGAACTTTTATAAATTTTCCTTTGGCCTGAAACTGAACAGTCCCATTGAACTGCCACTAAAATTTCAATTAATTAATAATTAATGACTTACTCTTGCTGATAATGAGTTTCTTTAAGAGGAATCAATTTTTAAATAATTAAACGGATTAATCGCAACTGTTTAATTTTACAATGCTGTCATCGTTTCACAATTAAATATGTAATTATGCAATATTCGATCCGCTGTATATGTATATATTGAATGAAAATAACTTATCTGTGGCTTTTCGACAAAGTAACCTAATTCAAAATGATCGATTTTGCACTTAAACAAAATAACTACTATAGTTTTGTGCATGCTTTTAAAGAAATTAAAATTTGTGGTGTTATGAAGCTTAAGAGCCAATTATGCAATCTTTTCATTTTGTTTCCTTTAATACTTCTTATCAAAAAGTTAAAAAAAGATCAACTTGTCAACTTTGTATAATGTACTGGTACTTGATACAATGTATTACGTACCTTTCAACTTATACTGGCCATTTCCAAATAAATCGACAAATTTCATGCTGGCAAATAAAAAAATAGATTGAATTTTAATGCAAACTCTTTTACACAGTCACAGTTAATTTGGTTGAAACATAAAACAATTATAACCTAAACATTAAAAAGAACGCCATTGAATTAAATGCGTGCATAAATAGTAGAACTAAAGGTTACCGTTCCAAAACTTTTTCGCTGAGAAAATTATCTCTTAGGTTTAAATTTTTTTTTTTTAAATTTTGATATAGTTTGTCATCAGGAATTAATTCCTACCTGTATAAATGAATTCGCATTAAAATTCAATACATTTACTAGCTTACTAGAGTCCGGCCGATTAATCGGCACCGGCTTGAATCGGTCGAAAAAATTGGTATCGGTGTCGACATCGGCCATGCCACATCGCATTTTAAGTTGAAGAAGAAACTGAATTTTAATGCGATTTAACGATAGTATTTTTGTTTATCCCAGTGGACACTTGGAATAAATGTGATTTTTGTGATTTTATTCAGTTTTTCGCCTGTGTTATTTATGCGAAATATGTTACAAATAAATATATTTTTAATATAATCCCTTCGTTTTTGTTCTTTTGTAAAATAAACTGTTTTTAATTGAATCCTGTTTTATGTTTTCTCGCCCTTACAGCCGATTAATTGGCATCGGCCAAAAAAGTGGGAATCGGTCAGACTCTACATCCTCTAGTTCATAGTTTTATTTGAAAATTACTACTGTGACCATGAATTCGTTTGCCGGTGTATCTAAAAAATCTTACTGGATGTATATGTGATGTGCTTTAATTTCCAAGAATTTTATAGTTGTTTTCTTTTGTTAAATTTCTTTTTCGAAAAACAAAACCGAAATAAGTCGAATTTTACAATGTTTTTTTTATTCATTAATTCATTTCAATTTGACATGCGAAATCTAATAAATAGTATAAAAGTAAAAAATGGCATGATTTATTGATATAAACAAGAATTGAATACAAAATAGATGTATGTATATACATATATTGCAAATCAATCATCTCCATCAGGTTAAGAGAATTGGTTAACATACAACCAATTTTCATTTTGCGTTATTTCGGCGACTGCTGTTTACTTTCGTTAGAAGGTTTGTTCAGTTAATTTATACTGGTTAATTTATACTGTACTGTACGAAGTTTATTAATAACCAATAGGTATATCGCGCGTGGAAAAGCTTGTGCGCATAGCGCAATCGAATCCATTTTTTACAGCAAATTTTTAACTTTCAGATGTATATGTGTTTATTTTATATTTTTAAGGCATGAAATCTACGCCCTAGTTTTTATGTTTAATGCATAAATTTTCAACAGTAATGTGAAAGTAGAAAGATTGAAAGCATTTAGTCAAAAATGTTTTTTCGAAGTTTATTGAACAAAACCTACAGTATTTTGTTGCCTTGTTGATTACACTTTTGATTAATTTTAATGTGTGCCTGCCGCTTCTTCTCCTCCTTAAATGCTTCCGTGTTTAACTTCTTTTCTATGCGACGCTCACTGCGATATTCTTTAAATAATCGTTTTCGTTCGCGTTTTTCCTCAGCTGTTTCATCTTTTGGACAAAGTGACAGCACAGATAAGGTAGACATCAATGATTTGTTGCATAGTGATTTAGGCCCTGTGTCTGCAGATGTGACACCATTCAATTTCGCTAGTGCTTTCTCTGTTAGTTGACTACTCGTTGCGTTTCTTAAGATGTTTGTTGGAAGTCCAGTTTTAGGATCGATATCAATCTTTTCAAGCTGCTGACCTTCTAAAGAGCTACTGTTTTTTCGACTTTTCTGATGTGGCTCTTCAATAAGTTTCGGATGGTTGTAAATATTTGAGTAGTTCGACAATACTGATTCACAGTCCCATTTTTTCGCTTTCGGATCGCCGACATCCAGATCAATCATCTCATCAGTGGGGTCTTCCTCGCCATCGATGATGCTGCGGTATTTTTTTATCCGTTCCTTGTCCCATTCCCTGTTATAGTCCTCAATCACTTTACCTTTCTTAAGTTCCTTATAACAACCAAGCACGTAGGGATGTTTTTGGTGCCAGACACCTTCGATCTCTTCACATGCCAAATCGCCTAGTTCAGGGTCATCATACGTGGCATAAAATCGATCAAAGCGGTCGTCTAAGAGGGATAGTTGATCATTCCGCCTGATAACACTTGAAGACATCGAATATTCAGTGAACCGGGACTTTGTTTCTTCTTCGGGAAACCGACAAGTACGCATCAGTGGTCCTAATTTATCTAATAGTTCAGATTCGTTTTCTTCATTGCCACTTTCACTTAAATCATCCGTATCGAAATCCTTTTCATTATCATCTGACCAGTTGTCTTCATTGTCATCATCTTTGTCGTTTACACCTTCCTCCATGGCTTTAACTACAAAGTCGTCTTCCAGCAAGTTTTCGGCGTTGTTGAAATCAAAATCGTCATCAAGAGCAGCCACTACATCTGGATCCCAGTCGGGACGCGGACCAGGACGTGGAGCAGCTCTGTTCAGCATTCCTTCGTCTTCTTCAAACTCCGAAGCAAATACTGAGCTGGGCAAGTTTAGTTTTGGCGCTGTTGTAACTTTACCCTCGTCTATTCTTTTTCGGGCTTGATTAGGATTTTCTACGTATTCCCACACCACGTTTTGGTCGGGCTTTTTCAAATGCTGCAAATAATTGTAGTCATCATCGAAATGTATGCCATATTTAAGCTGCTCTTCGCGACGCTTGGCTGGATCTATTTCTTCGTTAGAAGTTTTTTGTTGTTGATTGCGTGAGGGGGCTTCCACTAACACCCGTTGGGGTGCGCTCTCATCGACAACTAAGGGATCATGTTGGCTTCGATGTACTAGGTGGAAGGTCACCGCGTTTTTACGGTCGATGAACGTTTTCTTTCCCTTACCCTATGAAAATATAATTATGTATTTCCGTATGAGAAAAATAAAAATTAAACTCACCATGTTTTCGATATATTTTGACTTCTCCTTATCTATCTAAACACAAAGCCCGATTCCACGAGTGGATGATGAAAAACGAAAACACATGTTAGCAAAGCAAATTCGTGATGAGTGCTGCCAAGTCGTTGTTGATTTTATTATCAGCTGCTGCAGCCAGGCTTTTTTGCCTCAGTTTTATAATAGGTGTGTTTGTGTACGGATTATTTATAAAATATTATACAAATTAAAGGCTGAGCGTTGAAACGCTGCTGAAACAAGATTGATTGGATTTTTATAGACAAAGCAAATTAACAATGGAAAAATTACCTAAAAATTATTTCAGCTGAGCTCTTGAAGTATTTTGAAACATTCAAATGGTACCAGGCAAGGCACATGAATAAGGCCATGATGTAATAACCGAGGTAGACTAAGTACCTAGAGCATCGAAAATTGGCATGACGAGAAATGACTGTTGTCGTCATTTGTTTTCATTGAACAGGGTGGTTTCCTGCACTTCAAATTTAGGGCAAAAAACAAAAGACTGTCCGGGTGCCACAAGTCATGATAAAAAAAATAAAGGTAGAACCAATGGTTTTTTTTTATGATACGTTACTACATAAACTGATAGCCGTAAAGTTACAGCCCTCTGGCTAAAATGAAAGGAGTGGTAGACAAAATTTATTTCTCATTTGTCAATTTTCTTCTTATCTGTATTTTGGAAACTCTTGATGTTCTGGGCATGTCCATTAAGAACGGTCTTCGTTGGAACGATCATATTTTTGGCGTTTCCTAAAGCGGTGCAAAAAATATTTCACTCCGTCTGATCCCCGCATTATTTATACCACCTATATCCGACCGAAAATGGAGTTTAACTCGCACCTATGGGCGGGGGCTTCAAAAACTCATTTGGAGCTCCTGGATTTGGTGCAAACCCGTGCGATTAAACTTATAGGGGACAGTAGGGCATCCAGCTCTATTGACTCCTTGGGACATCGTCGAAACGTGGCATCTGTGGTGTTATTTTACCGATACTTTTTTGGTAATTGCTCAGTGGAGATGAACAGCTTGATGCCATCACTCCGGGTATTCGCCCGGGCAACCCATTTGAACACTGGCGCCAATGCATTCCACGTTGAAACGATGTTCCAGCGCACTACGCACTACAGAGAAAGTTCGATTCTGGCCCGTACAGCGCGGTTGTGGAATGGTCTCCCTGCGGATATTTTCCCCAGCACTTATGATCTCGATGGGTTCAAGGCAAGAGTCCATAACCACTTCACTCATAAACCTATCTCCTAACCTTTAAATCCTTCCTGAACCAAAGCAATGCCTCGCATTAATAGGGGTCATCCCCTGCGCGTTTGTTCGAGTCAGAGACCTAAAATAATTATTATCCATATTTTGGGGAATAAAAAAATTGCCCTAATTTAAGAAATTTCTAAAATTATTGCTTTATAATAATTATTCCCAATAAGAAATTTTTTACGTCGCCTATAACTATTATCATGAAATTAATATTTTTGAGTTGCATAATAACTATTATAAGTAACAAATATATTTTTCGATGTCGATAATTATTATTTTGGGATTTTTGTTTTTTACATTGCTTCATAACTTTTATTTATGACTTTTTTAATTTACGTTACCGATAACTATTATTTTGAGACATATTTTTTTTTACGTTGCTTCATAACTTTTATTTATGATTTTTATTTCATTTACGTTGCCGATAACTATTATTTTGAAAAACAAATTTTTTACGTTGAATTACTACATTTTGGATATGAGTTAATTTTTAATTGTTCTAAATTGACAAACGCAAATTAACTGCAGAAACCTAATTTCCACCCACAACTAAACAATTAAAAATCAATTCATACTCAAAATGTGGTAAGGCAACGTAAATAAAAAAAATTTTTTTCATAAAGGTAAAAAAAAAATTTCTTTTAAATAACAGTTATCGGCAACGTAAATAACAAAAAAAAGTTATGAAGCAACGTAAAAAAAAATTGTCTGAAAATAATAGTTATCGGTAACGTAAATAAAAAAAAGTCATAAATAAAAATTATGACAACGTAAATAAAAAAAATCCCAAACTAATAATTATCGAAAATGAAAAAAATATTTATTTTTCATAACAGTTATTATGCAACGTGAAAATTAATTGTCACAAATAATAATTATAATCAACAAGTAAAATTGATGTTGCATTGTAATAGTTACATTACAATTAATTTCTTAAAAAACTTATAATAGTTAAGTCCCTGGTTCGAGTTAAAAAAAAAAGGTTCGCAAGCACCCTCCAATTTGAGATTAGGAGTTCGATTGTCGTGCTGCATTGTATTGCAGCTTTTATTGTAATCAGTTGACGTTACCGTTTCAGGTAAAGTCGACATCTTGTAATCGTGTGGTCTTGTCATTGCTGTTCTCAATGTATTCGAGCCATTATATGTAGATTGCAATCATATGTATTTCTATTGCAACTGATTTATTTCAAAGAAGAAGAAAATTACGTTCATATTGGATTAAGAATTTTTGCATAAATACGCTATGAAATAAAGTTGGCGAGTATGGAGGAAAAGGATGACAAAGCAGGTGATTCACCTAACACTTTAGTTAGGCCGCAGAATGAAATTGGTAAATATGACAATTGGGTGGTTATAAGAGTGCGCTACATATAATCTTTGATCTCGCAGAGGACCTGCAGCAGCAAGTTAAAATTCTACAGGAAGAAAACCGAAAGATGCAAAATGAGTTCAATGCGCAACGTGCAAAATTAAAAGAGCTTTTTATCCAAAAGGAAGCAGAGTTCGCCAAGCGTGAAGAAGAACGTCAGGCATTGCAGCGGGAGTTAGATGAACTGAAAAGCCAGTTCGTTGTGGCCGACCTGAAGTCAGAGAATGAGATGCTATTCAAAGAAATGAAGGCGCACGAAGAAATATCTTCGTTACAACAGTTAGTTCAAGGTGTGCTGTTTTGTGTTCTATTAAATCCATTTAACATGAGGAATAAATTAACATTAGCAAAATTTACCTTTCAGATACAATCGAAGAGTCTGGAATTTATAAAGCAGAGCTAGAACGATTGAAAGAAGAGAATAACAGACTTTGGGCAGAAAATCGTGATTTTCGTGAAAACCAACAACAACAGCAGCAGCAACAACAACAGTATACGGAATCGACGGGGTTAGCACCTCAAGTTCTTAGCCAAGTGAAGAAAACTTTAGTCCGAAAACTAGGGGGAGAGTCTTCAAGTACTACGTTAAGCAGTAGTTTACATCAGGAAAGCCTGGATGATAGCTCGAAGTCTAAGGGAAACCGCAAAGAATTCGTAAGTTATTGAAGGGCATGACACAGTTTATACATATATGGCCGCTAACATTATCAATTAACTTACGCTAGGCTCAGGAAGATGCTGAAGTGCTGCGGTCAATAGTGGTGCAACTGCAAGAGGAAATGAAGGCGCTTAAGGAGAAGTTGCGTGAAGCGGACGACAAGCTCCAAGCAAATTGCGCAAAAGCGAAAACAACCGTAGAAGTGACGAAAGGAGATAAGGCTGATGATAACATTTGCATTAATAAATCTACTTCGATGGACGTAGCAGCAATTCCTTGTGAGTTGTGCCTCAGCAATCAGCAGAAATTACGTGATTCGCTGGCTAAAAGCGTTAACTATGAATCAAGCATAAGTGCTCTACAAAAGAGTCTGGCCGAGTCGCGCGAAGACCTGGAAAAAGAAGCTGCACTGCGCAAGGATCTCGAGGATCAGTGGCAAGAAAAGCGCGAGGCGCACAAAACGGAGGTGCAACTGCTCCGCGAACAGGTCAAATCGAACGAGCAGCAGTTACTAGACTTGCAACAAAAGTTCTTGGATACTAAAGAAGAGGTAACTCGGAACTTGCAACGAGTCACGGACGAACGTGAACGCGTCAATAAACATTTGGAGACATTGCAAGCTGACAACGACTTCCTGTCGGGTCGGTATCTTGCATCGGCAGAAGAAATCGAAAATCAGTACATAAACCTGCCGAACACTGTACAAGAACTGCAGGAGGTGATACTGCGGCAGCAGAACGAGTTGATACAGGCCCGCGTGGGCAGCGAGTTTCAGGGACAGAAGTGCATGACGTCGCTGGATGAAATTCAAATTCTGCGTGACCAGCTGGATGCAAGCAACAATGAGCTTCGCGCTTACAAGAAAAAAGTGCAGACCGAGATAAAATCACTGCAGTAAGTACAACGTTAATTAACTCGATTACTCTCTAAAGCAAAGCAATTATCCCCCAATATAAAACATAAACATTTAATTATTGGGTTCTACAATATTACACAAATATTTCCACTAAAAAGGCAAAATGATCAATTTGTTACTCTGTTTTCGCAGAGACCGATTAACGGAACATCTGTTGACATTGCAAAATTATGAAACCACAAAATCAGCACTGGAGCGAAAGGAAGCCGAGTTAAATCGCCGAATCTCAGAGTTTCGTGTAGAGATTATAGAACTGCAGGAGGCTAATGTAAGTCTTTGCGCACTTGGTGTTCATACAACACATTTACGTGTCATGTTCGTGACATACATGACACGGTTTGTGTTGGTTTTTTTTTTAATATAAGAGACAACGCGCAGGGAATATCCCTATTAATTGTGTTGGTTCTGGAATGATCTAGAGGTTAGGTGACAGCGTTTTGAGTAAAGAACTTATGGACTTTTGTCTTGAATCCATCAGGATCAAAGGTGCTGGGAAAATATCTGTACACAGGTTACATATTTTTGGGGGGACAGTACATATTTGCTTGCATAAATACATATTTATTTGAATTAACATATGTATATATCCTTTTTCTAGGAGAAGCTAAGTAAAATGAATGCAGACTATAAGGCCAAAATCAAAAACCTTCAAGACGATCTGGCCACTAGTGAGCAAGTGCAAAAGGATTTCGTAAAACTCTCGCAAAATCTGCAGGTACTTATGTTCATAGAGCAGCATATTTGTGTGTTGTACAACAAACGATTGCTTTACTGCAGATGTCGTTGGAAAAGTTGCGAAAGTCAGACACGGAGGTGCGTTGGCAAGAGGACGAGGACATCGACAACTGTCCAACGTGTAATACCTACTTCACGGTGACTGTGCGCAAAATCCACTGTCGTCACTGTGGCCAAATTTATTGCGACAAGTGCTTGACAAAGACTGTGCCGTCGGGTCCGCGTAAGCGAGTTGTTCGCGTCTGTGATATCTGCCATACGTTGCTTACACCAAATACAGCCCCGTACTTTAGTCACGAGCCATCGCAGTCGTCGTAGGCGTTTAGGACTGTATAAATTTCGTTTAATGAAGCTAGTTCGCCGCAAACATACACCTTCCGGGGTATCAGTACATTACGTAATAAAAAAATCAATTTGTAATGGATCCTGTTTGCTTTAAGAATGAAATATCGCCCTTTACCTGACGACAGACAAGCATAAGCGTGCTGTTTGTATCGCATTGTTCAATAGTTTACTCCGCTGCAACTATTGCTCAGAACGCCTAACACCACCAAACATACACCTGCATTTAGTTTTGCAATAATTGAAGTGGAATAAGTTAGGCCTTAGCGCCGAGGTGTTAAGATATTATTTTTTATATTGTTTCAGAAAATTCGTTTTCAAATTGGGATTAACATGTCTTATTAAAGGAAATAATAAATTATAAGCTATTTGTGCTGTATTTTTATTGTAAATAGCCTGCTTATTCTTAGCTACACTTTTGTGGACTACGCCGAGTTACGTATTTTGTGACTGCCAAAATTGTGTTTCTACTGGCTTCATTAGAGGAACATATTAATACTTTTAAATATCATCTGTACGAGGGTGTGTGCATTGGGTCCAATAGCCGCAATGTGTTTTCCATTTCACTAGGCACGGCATTGAAATAATCATGTCTGAAAATAGGTAAAATAAACGTTAATAAATGTATTCTAAACTGATAATGCGCTCACAGTACCTTTCTGTCTTTAAATTAATAACATTTTAATTAGCACACATTTAAATATTTGAATGGCGATTAACTCCTAATTATAAATCAGATATCAATTCTACAATTTCGAAATGTGTTTTGCTCCATAAAATTATTTTAAAGAAGCCTTTGATTTTTCTTACTCGTGTCTCTTGCAGCTTGCCGGTGCGAGTTATCCCAGTGCTGTGGTTAACAATGCAACTATAAACATCACCACGAAATTATACGTGGATATTGCGACTGAAATGAGAATTCATTGTTGTTGAGCACTTCGATCAATTCCTTTTGTCATCAGTGCAGTGGTGTAGTGTATAATGCACATGAAAAATATGATTTACATAAATACATAAAGTGCATAAGTATGTACAAGAACACGTATGGCTACGGATTAAAAGGCCCGTTATAAGCAGCGCCGTAGAATAAAGACAAAACAGGCAATTAGCGAATGGCTCAAGTACTGAAGTAAAAGCTTGAATTTATGTAGTTAAAAAGAATTTGATTTAGCTTTTTTAATGTACATAAAACGTGTCAAACAATGTTTTGACGACACTGTGGAACTAATTATAACGAAAATTGCAGCTGTTGGCACTAGTAGTTCTTGGTCCGCGTTGCAAGTTTTTTAATCAATTTCGTTAGATTCACTTTGGTGTTCACGATTTATTGCGCGTACAAAACTTCAAATGGGTCTAGATGCCTAAATACATTGTTCACGCACACATTTAAAGTCAATAATCAAAACTGGTCACATTAACTAATTTAAGTACATAGATCAGATCTTATGAAATACCGACTTGCTCACTTTTACTTGTACGTAGTGCCCATCTTATATTTTAGTTTATACAATTTACTTATCAAAAATGTATACGAGTACCATCTCAACTTATATGACGGGTCCACAGTATTATGTCCACGCCACTTACATTGAACGACCAAGACAAGTTTGTAACTGCAAACACTTCGTTATTGAGAATATGTATGCGATTGCTTACACGTTGCATGTTTTTCATATTGTTGAGAAATGGAAACGAAAATTGTGCGACCGAATGAATTGGACAGAACATCGTCAAGTGAACGAACACAATCTACGCCAACGGCAACGATGAGCTGAACGAATGTGGATATGGTGTGCGATATGTTAAGTTAATTCCCGTCATATACGTATGCAAACACAATTGGATGCACGTCGTAGTCAGTCGATTTAGATTAACCAAACATGAGACTTTCATGAATTTTCTGTCTTTTTTATTGTTACAAGAAAATCTTAGAATATTCTGCAATATGCTCAGTGATATAAC
Source organism: Melieria crassipennis (assembly GCA_963668005.1). NCBI lineage: Eukaryota > Metazoa > Arthropoda > Insecta > Diptera > Ulidiidae > Melieria > Melieria crassipennis. Next base: position 27,658,152 of record OY764963.1, on the reverse strand, counting down.
AACAACAGAAATCATTGCAAATGAACGGTAATGAGTCGCAATTTTCAATGTACATCGTCACCTGTTGGGACTGCACTACTGGAAAGTGATATTTGGCCGCCATATTTCGCTAGGAATTCAAGAATGATGCCGTTCGTCCATCCAAAGCCTTTCTGGACGTCATATTCACCACCCCCGCCGTGACCGCCGAAGCGTTCCGCGTCGTACTGCAACGAAGTGGGAGATCATTTTCAATAAGAGACGCAAGCAAGTGTTACTGCTGTACCTTTTCGAACATGGTGCGTGTTTCCTTGTATGCCTCGAAGTTGGACTTCACCCAACGGTGCGCCCATCTTGTGGAAAGATTCTTTGCCTCCGAGCTGCCTAACTTATCAAGACCCGCGATCAGCATGTATTGCATTGGCGGCCACACATTCGGGTAGTCCCACTGCTCTCCCGTTTTGTAAAGTGTGTTAGGTACTCCGCCCGGATATTTGTCCAGTTCCAACTTTTCGATATACTTTAATACTGATTGCGAAATTTTCTCTGCATCGGAACTGTTGTATGCTCCTGTCCACAATGGCGCCAGGTTTGTTGGAACAAAATAGTCGCGTGGCTTGTTGTTTATGAGATCGTAATCCAGCCAAACACCGACGTCTTCGTTCCAGTGTACTGCTTGTATGGCCTAAGGGTAAATATAGATACGTACATGCATATGTAGGTCTGTACGTTTTAGCAATTTCTAATTGACAAGACAATGCATAAAATGCAAATAAACACACTAACAACAATTAAAAATTCCTACCTCCAGTATTTTATCTGCCTTATTGTCGTATTCGATCATTTTCTCTTCATTCCCAGCTTTTCCATGGAACTCTGCAATGATTTTAGCATTCCAATATAGAATGGCGTTTAGCTCAACCGGGACAATAGAGCGCGTTTTCAAGTTAGACAGATTGCCTTCAATGGTCCCATTTTCATTAATGAACCAACGCGAACTGAAATCCATACCCGACTCGGCACCTGCTTTCAGTTCGGAATAGTGGTTTTCCTTTTCTTCGTCTGTGGGGAAATTTTTGGAGGTTTCAATATCCTCCCGATACGACTCGGGTCGTGGACCAGTGGAGTTGTCGCCATAAGCGGCCATATTAAAGCCTTTGGCTTGAACAATGTGGTTGTTCATCCAGTATTCGAATTCATGTTCCAGCACATCGATCGAATTAATAGCAAACTTTTCGTCGTCCGTGAATTCCACAAAGGACTTTATCATAGCCGCCAATAGTGGGGGCTGAGATCGTTTCGAATAGTAGATGCGGCCACCGTTTGGTATAAATCCGAATCGTTGCACGATTGACATGAAATTCTCCAACATTCCGCGTGCCGTACTGAACATCTCTGAATATAGAAGGCCCCGGATGATCCAGTACGAATCCCAATAGTAAAATTCTATAAAACGTCCACCTGGCACAATGACTGGATTGTCTACCGGTATAATGGAATAATATTCTGGATTTTTGTGTACGTCGTCTATCATTTTCCTTCCCAAATCTTTCCAAATGGCATTCAAGTCAGACCCCCATTGCTTAAGGTCAGGATCGCTGATTGCATTAAGAAATGCTGGATGATCTTTCCAGTCGTTTGGTGTCCATGGAATAAATTCTTTGCCCAGGTCATCAAAATGGTTCTGCAAGGAATAAAAGAAAAACAAAAAAAAAACCAGCATTTTTTTATTTATGTATTAGCAAACGTGTAAGTACATACGTTGACGAATTCACGCAACTCCTCTTCGGTAGGTGTATTGTTTTTCGAGGTCATGAATTCATTAAAGTCTTCCAACGTTTTTTCTGGAGGAAATTTCAGTTTCATGTCAACGAAGGTCTTCGAATCGCGGAAGAGATGCGCCATTTGTACGGTGTGCAGCAGAGGTCCGGAGCAGTAAATTTGGCTAACAAGAAACCAAAGTGGATACATTAGCCATTTTACCCATACACATACAAAAGCTACAAGTTTTTCCATGGCCTCAAATAAAATCATAATTTTGATGCGTAAAAATCAATTTCCTTTGCTCTATTGAATTTATCTTAAAATTTCAAAATACCTTTAATCATGTCAAGTTACTGTCACACATTTTATGCCCTACAACAAAGTACTAGGTCACAATCGACATAGAAAGTGGACCCCAACTGGCTTTATACATACTAATTAATAGTAATAATAGTTTTAATATTTAATATAAACATTTGAAGCGTGAATGTGTGATAATTTTATTAATGTACCAATATTTCAACGAAACACTGAAACTTTTTATTAGTGTTTTATTTTCTTATTTTGTATATTTACTTATTTGTAAGAATTCGTACAAAGACTATAGTGTTTTAAATCGGACGTGGACTGCAGTTAAATATGAAATCATTAACAATATTGGAATAATTTAAAATAAGAAAGAAATCTGTAGAAGGGGGAAGAATGAATAAGAAATAAAGAAAACGAAGATAGAGGAGGGAATTATATAAGGAAATTTGATAAGGCCGTTACAAAACATCTAGTTTTCTTCATTGACCTAATTTCTGGCGGTAGGATATTAAGGATATTATGTGAAAAGTTTTCGGAATTATGAGGTGTAGGCTTTACACACTTGGATTTCAATTCTTGTGTTTTAGTTATTTGTTATTAAATTATACAATTAAAATACGAATTTTAAATTTTTGCGCTTGCGTGGAGTCCGAGCTTGGCTGGAACCAATCAGGTATTCACCCTACCTCGAATTGTATGTGCGTATGTATATTTGCATTAGCGATGCGTATCCCGACATTTCAGGATCCCGTATATTTTTGTTGCCCTTAAGGGAGTGTTCCCGTCTAGAATGCCGATTTTAGGCTGTTTTTCTGTTGTTTTGGCTGTTTATTTTGGAGCTACAAGGCAACATGCAATATTCTGGTTTTTTGCTTGTTGTTCCTTATTATTTGGAGAACAGAAACTAATATTTGTGTCAAAAAATTTTATTTTCTAAGTACAAATTTTCAGTGGTCAATGTGACCTTGTCACGCTGATTTTCACTGCTGGCCGATAAGAAATTTCGGGAACCAGTAATCTGAAACAGAAATGGGTATGCAATTATTAATCTGCAATAAATTCCGCGGATGCTAAACCACAGTTTTAGTCAAAATGTTGATTAGAAACAAAATGGCGGCCATATGAAAAAAAATTGTCCAGTTTTGCCACCTTTTTTTACCTTTAGAGTGCTTGAAAATATATTTAACAATAATTTTTTGATGAAAACTTTGGTTTAGCATCCAATGAAAACTATCTAAAACATTTTCCCAAAATTTCAAGTCGATACCTCTCATAGTTGCTGAGAAAAGTTATCGGCCAGTACAAAAAATGTGGTTTCGAGAAAAACGCGTTTAAAGTTTGTATGCGCAATGTATCAGCGGAGCAAAAAGAGCTGAGATTACTTCAATTAACATGCAAAAAAGTGGGTACTGAGTTTGCGGATTGAAAAACGACTTTGGGGGGTGATAGTATATAGTATAATGTACAATAAAACGCCAAAAAAATCGATTTTTTCAAACTTCTACCCGGGAACACTCCCTTAAATCCAGGGATTTATATTCTGCGATCGCGGGATTCGGATTTAATGTATTACAGTATTAATGTACAGTTTTTAGTTTCATTGTGCTACATTTTTATGACATTGATTTCTATGATGCATATATTTAAGCACTAGTAACTAGCTCAAAAAGTTGTTTTTTTCTGTATAGTTTGCGTGAAAATTTTAGTTTTGCGCGAATTTTACTGCAAGGAATTTTCTACTTCGGAATTTCCTCGAGTTGAAAGTAGAATACAATAAGAGCAAATTTAATAATTCAGGCAATGAAATACGCAATGCGGACACGACAGCCCGGTAACGAGACTCAACCCTAGAATCCCGCAACCGTCTGAGTTGTGCGTGTGAATTTGAAAACAGATGGAGGGATCCTGCAGTTTTATGCCGATTCTGAACGACGAGTTGGGGGCTTAACAGTATAAACACAATTTGTCAAGCGATAAAACGGGTTCCCTTCAATTAAAATTCCACCTTTCAGTGCTTATAAGAGCAAATCGACCAATGTCTGTCCGAATTATAAAATGTATCTATTCCTTGAAAAACGTAAACCAAACCCTAATCTATGACATTTGAATACAATTTGTTTACATTTTATCGTAAATATTTATAAGAAGTTTGCAACGAAATTTATTTTATTATTAAATCCTGGGATCGCTATAATTAAATTTGGATCAGAAAATAACCAAATAAGGGTTTCCCTAATACCTACACATGCATGTAGTACATAGGAGTATACAATATGGGAATCTTTTTAATTTCATCATTAATAAGAATATAACCATTGTTGTGAAAACTAAGTGAAACATGGTAATTATTATTTGCAGTTCTCCCTTCTTTTCACCAGCGTAAAATTGAAAAGGGCACTTTAAACTTATCAAAGTCTACACAACAATTTGACTCGTTGACGCATATTTACTTTTAATCAGGGGAACAATGACTAATCAAACATAGCGATAGTTGTAATATTAGAGCCAGCGCGAGGGCACTTAGAGTACAGAATATAGTAACTTGTATTGGATGGTTTTTAAGAGCTCAGAACTAAATAAAAACACAAAATCGCTTAATTTATTTATGGTTTAATTGTTTCTATCAAAATTTTTTATATCAACTATTATAAAAATAATTATATATATATTATTTCTACTAAATGACTGTTTTCAACGTTTTGAGCATATCTGACTGCAGTAACTTGCTCAATGTTGTCTTGAAGCTCGTTAGTTTTTTGTTGTATAGCAATGACTACAAGAAATAATCGAGCGGTGATAAATTACACGACTTGCGGAATAAAGTTCACGATTTTTGTATGCGTTTTACGAATTGAAGACAGATTTTTAAAATTAATTTGAATAGTTTAAAGGGGTTGTTGAGGTGAAATGGTAAACTATTGTAAATAAAAAGGCTACTTACCTACCGTTGACTAGTTGCAATGTGGTCTTAATACTAGGAACTTTTGATATAGCACTCCCACAAATAAATAATATAAGATTCTAATTACTTTCCGCAGCATTAACAATGTTGTTTGTTAGTACATAGTATAGCAGATTTGAAACTTTGAAAATTAAATTTAAATGATGTGAGTAATTGTTTGAAACCTGTTGACCGTATGAAGGATAAACGGACTGCCTGAAAAATACCATTTTGTTTCAATGAATCCTAAATACGTGTTTCGGGAGGTGAAAATGCTGTAGAATTTTGAAGTTGAGAGAGTTACAAAAAAGGACGCTCTAGCAGATTCATCTCAGCCGCACGGTTACATAGATATTATTTGTTGTGGTTAAAAATTCCGTTTTTTTTCGTTTTGTTGTATGATACAAATTTAAGGATTTGTGAAGGCATATACATACACATATTCAAAGGTAAATACATACAAAGATGCATATGCATATGTACATATATCTTTGGCATTTTGAACAATCAACTTGTTTAAAAAGGGGCAACAAATGCAAAATAAATATATACAAGGTGCGTCCCAAAGTAAACAGGACTTTTGCAATAGGGTCGTTTCTGGTGGCGCCATCTATGTGTGAGGACATGCGTTGGAAAGGTACATCTTTCATTCACATACTGTCTAAATTTCATGACATTTGGTCTAGTAGACGCCGAAATATCCCGCTCAATGTGACAGTATGTTTTTAACTTTGGTACGAGAATGTCGATCGAACAAAGAGCTAATATTAAGTTCTGTTTTAAACTTGGTAAAACTTTTACCGAAACGTTTAAATTGTTAAAGCAAGTTTATGGTGATGATTGTTTATCCCGTGGCCGTGTTAATGAGTGGTTGAATCGATTCAAGAATGGTCGTGAAGACTTGAATGACGACGAACACGTCGGCCAGTCGAAATTTGTGATTACTGACGATGCCATCAAAACTGTGCGTGATTTTATCAAAATGCAGCCAAAATCATCATTGGAATTGATGGAAATGCAATTGAACATCTCCAAAACATCAATTGATCGCATTTTAACCGAACATTTGGGTCTCCGTAAAGTGTGTTCTCGCTTCATTCCGCACACTTTAACCGACGACCAAAAAGCGCAGAGAATTGAGCACGCAAAAGACATCGTTCGGTAAGCCAGACGTGATCCAAATTTCTTGTTCAACATCGTAACCGGTGACGAAACGTGGTGCTTTCAATATGATCCCGAAACAAAGCGTCAAAGTGCCGAATGGAAGCACCCAGATGAGCCAAATCCGAAAAAAACCCGCCGTGAGAAGTCAAAAATCAAAACTCATCTCATTTGTTTCTACGATTCAAAGGGAATAATTCATCGAGAGTTTGTTCCACCGGGAAAAACAATTAACGCTTTGTTTTATGTTGAAGTTTTGAAGCGTTTGGTGCATCGCATTCGTCGTATTCGGCCAGAATATCGCGAGGAAGGAAGTTGGCGTTTATTGCATGATAATGCACCGGCTCACAGAGCCCTAGTTACGACCGATTATTTGACCAAAAATCGCATTTTTACCATCAATCATTCACCGTATTCGCCTGATATGGCTCCCTGTGACTTCTACTTATTCGGTCAGTTGCATTTGCCGATGAAAGGAAACCGTTATAAGGACGTTGAGGACATCCAAAAGGCTTGTACCAACATTCTGAAGGCGATGCCGGCCGATGACCTAAAACACTCATTCCAAATGCTTTTGGACCGTGCAAAACGTTGTATCGAAGCAGAAGGAGAGTATTTTGAATAAATAAAAAGAATTATACAAAAATAATCATCCGTTTTCTTTATTTTATAAAAGTCCTGTTTACTTTGGGTTGCACCTTGTATATGTGTATGTTTTTAAAGAAATGTGAATCGGAGAAAGGTTGATTTATAATACCTGACATCTCTTGAATCCAAAGTCCTAGAAAAATGGCAGTACGTGCCAAAGCAAACCTTTAAAATTATGTTCGTAATTACAATCCTGGAAGCCGGCGTTTATAGTCCAGTCCCATAGGCCCTAGGTTCGATTCCCAGCTCGGACTGATTAAACACTTATCTACTTCTACCGCTATCTACATTAAGCAAATGACGACGTACCTTATAGAGGCCTAAGTGTGTCTCATACAGAGGCAGCCACTATAACCTACGTACCTAAAATCCTCGAACAGTGTCCTACGTCGAGATAGGTTGTTTTGTCAAATATCCACAGATTAGTATGTATTACGTGCATATATTAATTTTATAATTGCGATTATGTTTTGAATGGACATTTCTGCTGCCCTGCCTCATTTAAATCACCACACTCTACACATTCACTTCGATTTCTAACTTACCATGCTGGCAAATCTGTGCTTTGATTGATGCTCTTCTCAATGGAATTGCTACTGTACACGCTTCTAGCTATACACGAGCGCACGTAAATATTCAACACGAATAGTGCTCCCAACGGGAGTATTCGATAGTTGACCATCTTCCTTTGATTATAGGCGCGGAGTTTTTGTTTGGATTGAGTACGTTTCAATGTTATCGAAGTTAGCACAATTCAAGTTGTTCACTTTGTTTTGTTTTCATTCAAATAGATCTCAAGGATAAATAACGGCTACGACTATGTACGATCACCTGTTCCTGTTATTTTTAATGCTGCTGCTGTTATTGTCGTTTTGGTTTGTTTTAAAGACGATTTCCCGTTTCCGCTTTATCAGCTATGAGTGCGGCACACGTAGCTGCGATTCCACGACCACCAATTGCCAGCCTCAGAATGCACTAACTGATTTTGCTGTCGATCTATTTATGAATATTACACAAATGCGGACCCGTTGCGCCCAACAATGACATCGGGACACATGGATAAAGCAAGAGCGCGCCGAGCGCCACTTGCCTTGCCTTGCCATTTTTAAAGTGATCACAATCACTTTTAATCGACCATTGTGTGTGTTTGCAATCATGAATTATAACTAAAGATAGTGCACACACTCGAAAGTACCACTATCTCAGGCACTAAGCGCGACCGCTCGTGTGTGTGTAGCCATTTGTTCATGTGCATTAAGGTACGTATGTACATACATAGGTACAGATTCGTGTAGGTAAGTGGTTGAAATACGAATTGCGGTGGCTCTTTAGATTGCGAACAATTTGCAGATAAAACAATAAAAGAATATAATAGCGCATTATTTCACATGTAGTGTGCTGAGGAACGACCGGCTGTTCCACTGCTATGCACGGCAAATGCAAAAGAACTTCGAAATAATATTTCGTTTTCGCAACATAGTTGATAAATGCATTATCAAACTCAGAATTCGTTGCTTTGTAACTCGTATATTTTTATGATCAGTGGCGTACACAGGATTTAAGATCATATTTGCTACATACAATTTTTGTAACAAACAGAGATTAGGGGGATCGAACTCCCAAAACCCCTTGCGTACATCACTGAGTATTAACTTCTTTCCTTGTTCACTCCTCTCGGGAGAATAGGGCCTCCACAAGAGATTGCCTTGTGTTGGTTAGGTTAATCGGTTGTGTTTTTCTGTCAGGGTAGGTGATTGGCCTGCTGCAGGTAGTCCTAAGTGATGGCGCTGCCATTTAGCCGCTTAGGAACGACGCCTCGGAATAACCACTCATAGCGCGCAGTCAATACGTTCTCTTGCAAAAATTGAAGAACTAATTGAAAAAGTGCGGGGACAGCCCATATTACATTATATAGGTTCTATTTTTAAGTCTAATTCAGACAAAGAACTCATATTGTTGGGTCTATGGAATGAATACGAAACACGTGTGCTGGTTTTACGAGATTCGTTTACGCAGTTCAAATATTTTCTGGGTTACACAGTTTCATCTGTGCAGCGCGGCCTGCGTCTCCGTATATGCTTAGGCTTACAGGTCTCGTTGGTGCACCGTGTATCTGTATATTTGTTTTCTTTTTACAGCCGCACAGCGCATGATTGCGCGTAATATTGCATGGGAGTGAGTGGGAAAGGATCATCTGAGGATCGGAATTTTTGAAATGGGGTATGTTGTTGGGCTAGGGAATATTTAGAGGACAGGAAAAATTGGAAGAGTGCGGGACCATGCACCAGGTAGGAGTTGATTCCGATTACTGTTATGATTACGTAAAAAACCGTTGGGGCATAATCGTGATAGTGTGTTAGTCAGCCTCATTCTTTTCTCACACGATCATGATGATGTTAGAAAAATACCAAATAACCAATAACTGACATGATCATGTAAGGAACTGGCACGATCATCATCGGGTGAGAAAAAGTGGGAAGAACAGATCACGATGACGGTTGTGATTGTGATTTTTATGAACGCAAAATCCAGGGTCGGGGGGGGGGCAAGTTCAATTAAAACTGATTGGAATGGGCGAAGAGTTTGTTAAATGGGAGGTGCCACGCCCCCGACGTGTGTTCGATATCTTTCTGATATAGGAATCTGATTATGTAATTTATTGGTACTAATTCTGTGCGACTAATAGTTGATAGGTAATGTCATAATTGATATGATAAGAGGTGCCACACCCCTTTATTCAATGCTCGCTTCATTGTTTAATACCAAAGTTATAACGTACTTAGATGTTGAAAAAATTCGGCCAAACTGGTTAAGTGTTTTTTGCGTGATAACAGCACAAACATACAAACTCACAAATACTTTTAATAACAGTATATTATAGAACATAGTAATCGTATAGCGATTATGTGGTATCAAATTTCCATTAAAAGTGCAAAATTTGAAGAGAACGCGTCATCCGATTCGATTCAAATCTAACCTGTGGCGTTTAATTTATTGATTAACAAATTAATTTGCAATAAATTAAAGTTGATACACCGATTTTCAAATTTGTTTTTAAGTGATGACATTTTGTATGCACGGTATGGTTGTGATTAAATATCGGGCATTTAATATTACTTGAAGAAAAAATTTGATGTATTTTAAATGAAGAAGTGCACGGTAGGTGGCAGAGGCGTTGCCTGAGCTTAGTAATGGGACAGTATTAAGCAAACAATTTTCGTAGTAAATTTAGTTTTAAAATTAAAAAACACATATTTTTAAGTAAATAAAAGAATGACAAGTATATAAAAAATTAAGACGCTTGTTTATGGATTTGGCCATTTCATCTGAGGTTGTGTATGTAGAGTTATTGGCAAAATTCAAAACACTTTGACCAGATTGTACACGTTAAGAAATCTAATAGAATAACATTCCAGAAAAATGCTACGTATTTTAAATTGTTTAAAGTTGAAAAAACTGCCCATATTAAAGCAGTCTTTTCTCAATTTTGTATATGGAGCATTTTTACTAAGTTTCAAGTCAATAAGCCTATTAAATCTCAATTCTCCAGATAAAATTTTAACCGATTTATCTGAGGCTGATTAAAAAAAACAGAAAATATATATATCAAATTATTTCTGATTCAGAGTACTTTAAATGAGCTATACTAACATTATAAAAGCTTGGAGGCAATCAGATAGTTAGTTTCGGAGTCTATAAAGTTTACTCTAACAGATAACTAGAAACCTATTTTTTTATACATATGTATATAGGTATGCGGTGGGTGGCGGTCAAAGCACGAAGCTTATGAGGCAAATGCCTAGGGCGGCGTATTGGGAGGGGCAGGAAAATTTTTGTACGTGAAGAAAAAAAATTTAATATTCCAATATCATGAAATAATTTCTATATGCATTTTAAATTGTATGTAACTTTCTCTACGGCAGTTTGTTTAAATAAAAAATTATATTTTTTATTCTAACTACTTCTTTCTTTCTGCTACTACATAGTACCATTTGTGATTTTGATCACATGTGGTTAATAATTTTCGTAAGAAATTTAAAAACAAAATTTAGGGGCGGCACTCTGGCGATTTGCCTCGGGCGGAATATAAGCTTTGTCCGCCACCGTATACGGTTGTACTTACTACTGGTCTCCCTCAGATTGTATGCTACAATGAGAAAAGGGTAATAGAAAATAAATATTGTGTGAACATTACAATTTACTAACACACATGCACGCAATTTGTAAAATCTGCAAGTTGAATTCACGGCAATGTCGGTTTGATTCGATTATAAACTTTGAGAGTTTTTGAAAGATGCAGCTTGCACGTGAATCTAATTAAATATTTAGTACGTATGGTACGTTTATTTTGTGCTATTCATAGGAATATCGGGTATAGTAGGTAGAGTGCTAATTAACGTTTATTTGGATGACGTGACACCAATAGCAGTGTATGCATCTATATAAAATTAACCAATAATGTTGGGGCAAAATGCCTTGTTGCACTGTCTAAATATTAAATGGAAATACATATTTCATTGTCTGGCGTACGTACTATTTCGTCAGATGAATCAACATCGCCATGTGACATGGAATAAGCCATTACATTTGAGGGGCGTTGCTACATTGAGTCAGATGCAATGCATTAGTTTATCATCTCTTTACTTATGTACACATAAGTTTGCAGCTGTAAAAATACATATGTATGTATGGACCTTGAAGTCAGCTTGCCTCCTCAAATTTACGAAACTCAAATTCAGTTTAACTTCGGTGCAACGAAGCACGGGGCAGTGCACGAAAACACAAAAATAACAATTAAGTATGTACGCAATGTCGCTTCACTTGGTGCATACAAATATGTCAACTTCTGACAGGTCTCATTCATTACAATACAAATATTACAGAGTCTACAATCAACTGATAAAGACAATGAATCGATTTGTGATCGTCCGTATGTCTAGGTAGTATGTATATACATGTCTATAAATGAACGCACTCACTTCAAGTATTCGTTCGCTTCACGAGGACCTCAATTCATGTCCTATATGGGTATCACGTAAATTGTATTGGGGAAATCGTCAATGCCACTACAACACATATGAATTTACAATTGGGTCAATAATTTTATTACTGAATTTTAAGTTATGAAAATGGCACCAAACATTACAGAAAAATGTCTTTAATTCACTTTCATTAGTCGAATAGTCATGCACCCCACCCCAGCTGATGTCTTTGAGCGACGCACAGTGTTGAGAATAGTGTAGTTTTGTTGGAAATACTTCAGTCAAGAGAAATCCCAAGTTTTAAGAAAAAATATTGGATAGTATAGTAGTTATGAGCTCTTAAAGTACGCTCTCACAGAGTTGAAAAAAATTGTATACAAACAGCACATTTTTGCTTTCACTTTGAGGTTCAATATTTTCAAATGAATTATGAGCGAATCCTTAAAACTTACTGTTATCGTAAGTTTCATATAATTTAGGTCTGGCAAGACCCAAATTTCGCTGATTCTTCTCACCTTTGAGTAGTACCGTTATGAAGACAATGAAACAATGAAAACAAGTGAATAAAAACTGAGTTAAAACTTTAGAAATTATTTAAAAAACAAACACTTTTTATCACTTTAGAAATTTTTATACATATATTGTGTTTTGGCAAGTATGTACATTATGTTCAGCTGCGCATATTTGCGCGAATACAAGTTATTGGCATTTTGAAAATTCGCGATATTTTCACCGTTTGGTGGAATGCCAGTAGCAATCGGCCAACTAATCCTCTGTTGCTGATGGAAAAATTTGTTGAAGATAGCTTCGGAAAATCAATTACGATTACTATTATATTCGAAATAGTGGGGTCAATCAATACACTTTGATTTTTTCTTCGTACAAACCCACAAGTTGAAAATCTCTCAACTTCGTTTGTATGGGAGGCGCCCTCTGGTGGTGAATTTTTGAATAAAATTACTTTTGTATATTTTGCACTCAGGAACGTTGACGATTGCTGAATAAATCGGTTCAGTCGTTTCCGAGATAAGATGTTTCTTCGCTTAGTTTACAACATTTACAACTCGGCAGCGAATTCCATTGAAAAATTACTAGTTTTGTATGGCAGCCTCTTAAAAGTTGCAGATAATGGGATAAATGGAAAAATAAATGAGGGTCAGTCTTACATTTAATACGTCGGGGGCAACCAGGGAATAGTAGGACAATGATTTTGTATGGAAACCTCATTAAGCGTTGGAGATAGGGGGTAAGTATGTTCAAAAGAAATATTTAGAAAGAAAAATTAGTGAGGGTAAGTTACAGATTTTAACCATCTAAGAGGAACTTATGCGCAGCTGTGAAGCAATTTATTGAGTTTTTATTTTCAATGACTTTTGAAATAAGCGCTTTTTATCTACACATATACACACCACTAAAAACATTTATATTAAAATACAAATATTTGTGAACTAAGATAATCTTCATGGTTAATATGAAGTTTTTTCAAATCCAGTTGTATTGGAGGTGGTCTAAATTTTGGTCCGATTTCAGTGAAATTTTGCAAAGGAAGTTCTTTACTCATACAAAAACTGTACACCGCCTTCATTATGTATGACCACTTCTTCTATTTTTGTCACTCTTGTATATGAACTCGCAAGTTGCAATCACGTAAAATATTTCTTATTGGGAATAATTATTATAAAGCAATATTTATAGAAATTTCTTAAATTAGGGCAATTTTTCTTATTTCCAAAATTATGTATAATAATTTTTTTAAGGTCTCAGCTCGAAACACTGTGCGACGTGTCGTTATTACACACGTTTCCAACGTACATACATGCTCGGAATCGGCATAAAACTGCAAGTACGTACGGGAGGTCTATGTAAGTTACATGTCTACGATTCTTTGGTTGGTTATCGAGGGCATAGCATCAACATCCGAATTGTGTAGGTGGGTTTGGAAATAATTAGCGGGGCCCTAAAATTATATGTCAACTCAGACAACGGATTGGGAGCTATTTACCAGGTCAGAGAATATCTGCCTAAAGATAAATTGCTTTTCCAGATTTGGGGTTGGCTGAGTCGGGTTCGAATCCTGAACCTCAGGCTTGCAGTCCAAAGCCCTAATCACGGAGCCACAGCAGCCGACTTTAGCTAGCTTTTACAATGATACCTAACTGATGCCTCGCAGAAAATGGAGGTGTTCGATTGTGCACATTTTGAGTTCTAAAGATGCTGACAGCTGTCCGTAACAGATTAACGTAGCCAATAGTTGAATTTATTTACTAAATATGTGCATAAATATTTCACAGTAAATTATTAATTGCAGGGTTCGAATTATACGATTCTTGGCGTAATATGGTTAAAATAATTATAAAATATTAACAGTTTTACACACCTTCTAACGAATTGTTTTAATAAATAACATAGATTTATGAGTATTAAAAAAATACAACAACTAATTACAATGTATATGAATAAGGAAAGGTTTATAGAATAGAAGGTTACGCATTCCGGTTGTCAAAAAATGCCAGCGCCTCGCGTGACGTAGGTATAGGTTGGCTCTGATTGGCTGAAAATATTTTTGAGCAAAAAAAATTCAAAAAGTGTAAACAAACCCGGAAAAAGAAGGTGCCAGATTTTATATTTATACCCCTTAAATAATAAATCCAAATACTTTTCTGAATTTGTGAACAAAAATTAACATGAAAAATGAGCTGTAATTTTTGCAATTTGCCATCGAGCAATTCATTTCGCGTTTACAAATATTTTGAAAGTATATGAAAATAAAATATTTCCATTGATGGAAAAAACAAGGCATGCTTCGTTTTTTTTTTAGGGATTTAAAATATAAATTTATTATATTTATTTTTTTATTTTATTATATTTATATTATTATTATTTATTATATTTATATTTTGGACCCCGCCTACGTCATCAACATGGCGAACGTTGGGAATGCGCAACCTTTAGTCTATGAACCTTGTGAATAAGGCTTATCGATTTGTGAACTGTCAACGAAACTGTATTAAGCATGGAATATTCGGAAATACTGTAATGTCATTGTCTCGTAAATTATGACCAAGAGTAAAGTTTTACTGATGACTACAGATACATATGTACGTGATAAATTGTGTTTATGACTATACGACGTTTAGTTAATGATTTTCAAAAAGTGGCGAGCACGTGCCGTGAATCACGTATCAGCATTATGCAAGTATAAGTATAGTATCCCACAAAACGAGCAAAATCCAAAATCCAAAATCAATTTATTTGTGAAACTTCCAAGTCCTTGGGACCTGCCTTACGTCGGTAATACTAAATGTCAATATGTCGTATTACGTTGGATGTTGAGTGATTCAATATGGTTAGTGCCTTGGACTGTAGATCAAAGGGTCGTGGATTCGAATTCGAATACTTTTCTTCCGGTGGCTGTGATCTCAGCAAGAAATGTATAATAAAGTTGAAAACGTATGTGTATCGGTACAGCCAAGTGTGGACGTGTACTAACGATATTTGCTATGAAATGTTAGCTTTAACTAAATTTAGGTGCTTCACTTATTTATAATTCGGATTTCGATGTGCGGCCGCAGGCGGCTATGAAATCAAACACAGCGGATAACAGAAACATTAGCGAAAATGAACGCATTAGCACAACAGCAAAGTAAAGTTTGGAATTCCTACATCTACATGCTAGTAGAATTAAACGGTTACATTCGCGTCCAAACACGATAACTAAGTTTTTAGGCGTTGAATTTAAATGTTGCACATGTTATAGAAATAGCTTAAAGCCCATACACATATATGAGTATATACAGTGGCGCACACATGTTCTCATTTTGAGCCATATTTTGTACCAGCAATTTTTGTGTTTGGTGCGCGGGCTTGAACCCCCAAAAGCCCCCCCCCCCTGCGTGCGCCACTGAGTACATGTAATGTGTACTTGATGGTGATGTGGAAGCGTAGTGTGATAAAAAGTGTGCAAATACAAACCCTGCTTTTAGTAAATTGTAATGTAGCAGCCGGAAACAAGTTCCGTCAAAATATTTTTACTTGCGGATGTCCAAACGCATTAGGGAAATGTTTAAGTTAATAACTAAGTTTAAGTAGCCACACGCAGATACAAATATATACATTTACATATGTACATATGTATTGAACTGAATGACATAAGTATTTGCGACCAATTATCCCAGCCACTAACCATCTGATGTAGAGCGGCGATTTCTTAAATGTAAGACACTTTTGTGATGGCTGACTAATTATGGTGTCGGCTGCCGGCCACAACTTGTCGTGGCTATTCGTTAAGCAGCTGAACCATTGAATTGGTGTGGGCTTGCCACACCAAATTTTATCATCTCATCTTGACATTTCATTTGTGCAGGTGACGCAGTGCTGAGGACATCCGTTTTTTGTGCATTTTTTGATTTTTGCAAAGGAGTAAAATTTGCAAGGACGAACACCGTCGCCACCGAATTCACCAGATTCAAATTCCAAAAACCATTACGGAGTATGCGTTTCAGCAGCTTAGAGAAGATAATACAAAAATCGAAGACGTCGCTGATAGACATATCGAAATTCGAATTCTGAAAAATGTTTTCAGAATTGGATCAAGTGCTGGCATACACGTAAAGGCGTCGTACTCAATGGAAATAGTTTTGAAAAATAAACCGGTGTTTTTAATTTTGTGAGTGAATTACGGGAAATGTTTATGAAGGTGGTGCAATTATATGCAGTACTGTAAGTGACACCTCTTTGACGGCTTTTGTAATTGTTACCATTCCGCGGACCTTGACTGCACTGCTTTTTGAGTGCTTATCAATACTTGTAACAACAATAAAAGCGAAAAGGGAAATTTAAGTATGTATATGTCGCAGCAATCGGTAGTGACAAAGAAACGGGTTTGAAGGTCGCGTCGTTGTTGGCTTCGTTTCTAATTTGCAATTGAATCATTGGCGCGTTAAATTGACTGCTTTTCGTGTTGTTGCCCGCTCAGCAAGTTTCATTTAAACACTGTTTACTTTGCGAAATTATGCTTGCCGTATTCTTATTGTTACATTGGGTGAGGTTGGAACGCGTTATGCTGCCATTCGCTTTCTATTTGTCGCCGCGACTCGACTTGCTACGATAAAGCTGAATGGGTTGCAGCTGCAGAACTTTAACAAAATATATACGTGTATTAGTATTTATTCCATTACGATTGGTAGATGCGAAATCGAGTGTTGTTTACCGCTTGAAATCAAACGTTGAACTGGTGTGGAGGCGCCGCAATTTGTTTTAAATACACACGCTGTCAGCTGCCTTTCGAGAATTTTTTATTTTTCCTCTTTTATATGACGTTTTTATTTATTGCTCCTAACCTGTCAACGGTCGTTTGTAGTGCTACTAATAAATACTACAAAGCAATTTTCGATATTTTTATAAGTATATATGTATGTATGTATGTGTTTTCATCAGTTTTACGCAATGTGCGCAAATATTCGCGCAGTTCTACATTAATTTTAAGAGTTATTTTGGTGAGTCTCCCCGGCTTTTAGCACTCAACTCTATACTAGTATACTAAAACTGAGCGGCGTCGAGTTGAATTATTCCTGAATGACACAAATCTTTTCACTAGCTCATATCAATCGTTTGTTTTAGACATTTCCGCAGCGTCGGACTGATTACGTTCTGTTGTCGTTCTACGAGAAACAAGTTATCGTTATAGTTTAGATATCAAGTAGTCCAATAAATACTCTCTCTCTCTCTAAGCAGACACAATTTTTTATACTCATCCCAAACCATAGTATAATAAAAAAGTAGTCTAATAAAAACTCTCCCTCTCAGGGCAAACAAGATTTTTGTATAAGTAAATTACGTCAATTTTTTCAGTTCAAAAGTTCTTGAACCGCAGTCGCATTTTCATTCAAATAAAATCGTAGTAAAAACAGATACAAAAATAATTCATAGATGAATTCCAAATGCAATACAACTATGTCTCCACCGTACATAATTTGAAGACTTTGCTGATGACTTTTTTTGACAAAAATTGTCAATCAAAATAAAGGTACATTAGGGGTACTCTCTTTTATTAGACTACTTTATTATTATACTATGTCCCAAACTATGCCAATTTTAGTGTCTAAAGGGATCAGATTTTGCACATTTCATAGTTGATTTCGAAATACAAAGTACTCATATTTAATACCCTGCTGATGAAAGTTTTGACCGATTTTGTCAAACAGTACATTAGGGTTGCTACCTTATTTGTTTAGTATACTACGGTTCTAACGGCATTGCAATGTAGTCTTTTATAGAACTTGCTTTGATGCCAGACCGAACTTTGCTTCCTTCTAGTCTTCGCGCCCTTACGGTAAGATACATGTACGCACCTATGTATGTGTGCGAGCATTTGTGTGTGCATTCGTATTGCAGACAAATACTTCTCAATGCATTGTTGGCGATTTTTTAATCCCGACATTCTGGCGGTGTAGCCGTCATGAACATGAGAGTGAGTGCAATGTTATATTTACAATTGAGAGGTGCTGAGTACCCGCCAGCGATGTAATCGGCCTCCAGTTAGCGATTTAATCGCACGTGCGTCAGGGGCCGCTGAAATTAGCGTTTGGCGTTGATGTTTAAATGCGGACCAGTTAGGCCGGTCGTAACAATTGTAAGCAAAGTCGCACTCCATAAATATATCTCTGAAACCAGTATCAGCCCAGTCATCCAAGCTCCTCAAAAACTGCTCAAACTCAAGGTCAAGATGGAATTTTTGAAAAAATATAACAATATATACTTTTGTTTAATTCCACATAGGCACTTTGTGAATTTTGTGTTTAAGGCCCATAGTTTCACTCAAAACTCTTTATGATACGAAAACTTTTTTTAGTGGAAAACAACAATTCCGTATTGAAAAAGTGTGAGAAATTCATGATAATAGCAAAGTGTGTACATGTCGTAACCTTAGAAAAAATAGCTGACAGCGAGTAGTGTATGCGCACGATCTGACTTGCAATGAATGGCTAGGAATTGCTAAACGACGAGAAATTTAACACGTTCGCGAACAGTAAAAAATTCAGTGAGCTGCAAAAATAGACAGGCAGTTTTTGTGGAAACTAGTAGTACCATCTGAAATCTGATTAGACATATGTATATTGTTAGAGGTGTCAGATTATCATATTGTAACCGTTATACACAATGAATGCATTCACGACGATATATGTATGTAGATACAATTTTTCAACTAGAATGACGAGAATGCTATAGCAGTCATTCATAGAAAACATGAGAAAAGGAAGCCTATTACACCGTGCGACAAAAATCAAAAAATTTCGAAACACACGAAAAAAATCGATATACTCGCGAAACTAGGCGTCTCTCTGACGTCAGGATTTTTTTTTTAAGATTAATTAGATTTTTAGATTAGATTTTTTAAAGATTTTTTCGTGTGTAAAATTTGCTGTCGCACGGTGTTATATTTGTATTACTTTATTTATTCAACAGTTCTCTCTTCAGTAGTTCTTTCTTCTCTTCTCTATAACAAAATTGATCAACTATATCCATAATTCCATGGTATGTATATAAAAAATTAAAATAAATATATCACTCCATTATTATTGTACATTGTGATTAGAACTCCATATCCGAACTGGAGTTATTGACATCTTCCGTAGGCAAATGCCACTGCCGGAAGCACAGACAGAAGTCTGCGAATTATACATAATTGCTATAGCAATCACTTCAAGTACTACACTTTTGGTTGCCTCAATGTAACGGCTTGAGCAAATTTGTAAATACACCGAAAAAATAAAATAATATGAAACTACATAATGAATCAGTTGCTAATTACTTTGAAATGTATATTAATTACAAAAATTTAAGTTTATATGAAATGAAATGACTAAAAATTGGCTTTAAATTTTGAATGCTATAGCATTCACGTCATTTTGCATCACTATGAAAATGACTGCTATAGCATTCACGTCCGCGAACGTGTTAAGTTTTTCTTCTCTTATCTGTAACGTCACGACACACCGCTCATTCTAGCCAATCGCACAGCTGCACAGAACATCACGTTTTCTTGAGCACAGCTGAGTTCATACATATCTACATAAGTGTCATGTATATGCATGAGCACATGCACTGCCGTAAAACTGGTGGCAACTGCAGTTAGGCCAACTCAGCTTAAGGCAGGTTTCTACCTTGTGCGGCCGAGAAAACATGTTTTTTTTTTTAAATTTTTGATGGGAAGGTTTTTAAGATAAACACTGGAAAATTTTTCCAGATGTAGGTATATGTTTATTGTATAAGTAAAAAAAGTTTCAAGATAAAATATGCAAAGGGGGGGAGGGGGCCATCGAGCAATGGCGGCAGGACTTCCTTACTCGCGGAAGTCCTGCCGCTGTTTGAGATGACTTGAAACACAAAAATGAATTTTTTTCTTATTCTGTATCCTTTTGTCTATGGCAGGAACTAGGATTTTAAAAAACAAATTAAAAATGAAGGATATATGCGATTTTGACTAAAAAACTCAATTTTTACCTACTTTTTTCAATACAAATTTCTATTTTTAATGAGAAAAAATTATTATTTCTTGAAGATCCTAGTTCGTGCCATAGCTAAGACCTTGATAAATGACTGTTTAAAATTTCGTAGCTATTGCTCAACTCGTGTGGCCTAAATCACTTCCGCAAGGTCAAAAAATGTAGTTTTGAGAAAAACGCGTTCAAAGTTTTGCTTCAGCGGCTCGGCCCGCTCGACACCGCTACCTGTTTCGATTAATTGCTTCCGTAATTCGAAAGATTTCAACTTCAAATTTTGGGAGCGTATTCTACAATCATGTATTAATCCAAAAATGCATGAAAAAAAAAATCGATTTTTTTTACCGCACAAGGTAGAAACCCCCCTTAATTCCTGCTATACAATGCAAATGTCATATCGTGGTATGGAGTTCCCCTCGTCGAATTTAAAGTCAGAAGAAAAATATTGAGAAAATTCCTTAAGCAGAAAAAAGTTGTTAATTTGACAATTTTTTATTTGAACATTGCTCGTCTATTTCGTGTCTAGAATCAGTAAAGACTCGAATAATTGATTTTGGATAGCCTTACCACCCTTCGATCTGACCACCACTTATCACCTCTCGAACTTAGCGGAATTATAAAACGTTCAATTGCAAAATCTAAATCATTACTTTGAAGGTTCACCGAATTGTAGAAATATAAATATTACTTAAAAAATTTTAGTGTATTGGAGATATAACGTTGCGTTTCAGCACTTACGTATATAGTGAAACAAGGGGATTTATTAAGGATGATTAATGATTAAGGCAGGCGTCGTTTTGCGAATCCAAAAGCGGATTTTCAATGCGAAGGCGGATTCGGTTTTTTCTGTAATGCGGATGCGGGTTCCAATGTGTACCACATCCCTAGTATTTACATAAATATGTAGGCCTGTGTATGCACATACATATGTATTTATATACAGCATACACGCAGCCGGTCGTAAATGCAAACGCACACAACGCCGTACAAGAGAATAGTTGAAAGAATGTGCTTGTACAAACGAATTTAGTTAATGAGAATACTTAACAGGAGTGAATATTCAGCAGCCATTATCGGTGCTAGTACTATAATGACGCTCTCTAGTAGCGTTTCAATTGCTCAGCTATCGTAAACTTATTCACATGACCCTGAGCAATGTTGCAAACATTTGAATTTTATTGGTGATGGTAGGGTAAATCGCGGCAGGGTTTTTATTTCCAGTGCTTTGAATGTATTCTTGGTACGCTAATCAATCGCATGTTGGATTGAAAAGCAAACATCCTAAAAATATGCACAGACTTGGAATATTTTAACTTCTTAGCCTTTCCACATCCGATATTGAATACATTTCGACCCACAACGAAAAAGCACTTAAATGACTTGCATATGTATGTACATTTTTAAGTTGTTGTAACGATCCCCTTCGCTGGTTGACTTTATATAACTTGCGTTTATCCCGATGATTTTATAATAATGTAATTTATGTATATTTTTTTCTCGTAAAATTTTTATGATTTATCTGCAGGACTCAAATGTGGTCGTTCACATTTAGGTTCGGATCTTCACCAAGTGTCCAGCTCCTTGCATACGCTGATGACATTGAGGATCTGCAAAATCGGTCTGGTGGTAAATGACTCGCAGCGGCTAGGGTCTCACGTCGAGGCCGACAGGTATACTTTTGGAGTTGTCAAGGAATTCGCCTACCTTAGCACGTCTACCTTGCCCTCTAAATATAGGACGCTTACTCTGCCCGTGCTCCTTTATGGCGCAGAAGCCTGAATACAACCGAAACGATTTAGCGGCCCTTAGGGTGTTCGAGAGGAAGGCACTTCGCAAAATCTTCGACCCTAGTAAGTCGTGGAGCTCTCGGACATAGAAGACCGTCGGTTGCCGAATTGCTATTGGTTTTTCACTCTGACAATGCCGACAGTGCGGTGGTGATTGTTGCACTGTCGGATTCCTAAATTGGTGCAAATAAGGTGGGTTACTGATTAACTTAACTAAACACACCAATTATTCTGTCACGTTAAAATATTCTTTGGCAAAACTAAGCCTACTTGGAACTCTAAGGTAGTAGAACTCAGACGGAAGAGTCACAGGCTCTTCAATCATGCTATATTGTCACTTGTAACAATTTGTTCGATTATTCGATGACGGGAACATGTTCTGGGGATGAGGTTCTTTGATGGTTAAAATGCAAAGTAAAAAAAAAAGTCACAAGTGTCGATCGATAAGATGGCGTCTTTCGATAGCCAAATGTTCAGTTAAAATGTTATAAATTGATGTTATTGAGATGCCTAAATCGACTTTCAAGAATTTCAATTAAGATTTTGGCGGATCTTTGAGGAATTCATGCAGTGTTAATGGAATCTGTGGTGATCGCGGATTTCAGTTGGCCAACATGTTGGCCATCATATATGTTCTTAAGACCGATTTTACATCGCGTATATAACTCATGCACTTTGACACGGGATAAACACTCATCACCATAAACCTCACCAATCGAAACATTTCGGTTAAAGTTTCGGCAAGTTTAAAACAAAATTTAATATTTGCTCTTTGTTCGATGCTCATTTTTGTACACTGACACAAACATACTTTTTCTTCAGACACAATAACTTCGCTTCCAGTGAACCAAAAATCATGAAATTTGGACTGATAATCGGGGAACAAATTAAGGTTTCCAATGTACTGTCACATATAGGTGGCACCACCATAAAATGACCTATTTGAAAAGTGAAGTTTACTTTCGAAAGTGCGTAATACTAAATAGGCTAACAAAACTTGTTTAAACCTCCATCCCCCATGACCAAGTTATGGCTACGCCCCTGGTATGAGTACTAATGTATAAAACTGAAAGTGAAGTGTAGGTTGCAGGTAAGATGAAAGTATAGTACTACCTACTATAGTAGTTCTAGTGATATAAAGAATTACAGTGAACGTCCAATTGCACTGGCCATAATAGAAATCAATCAGACACATTTCGCCTTTGGACAGTTTAGCAACAAACACTATTATTGCATTGTATTGAACCAAACTGGGTAGCCCCACCATTACAACTTATACTATTGCCTCAAAAAATATGTTCTCTGCGTTGATTGAACATGATAAATAAAATTGAATTTCCCCATGCTTTTCCATTTCTTTTGTATGTGATGTTTGGTCGCGTTTATTGCATGAAAAGCAAATTTCTTTCTGCAAAAACCAATTCAGCTCTTTAATTTTACAATACAATACAATGTGCAATACATTTTTACTAACACTAATTCTTCTTCCACAAATTGCAATTACGCAATTTATTCATAACAATAGCATTCAAAGTTCTTTAGAATTTGTACTCAAAAGCAATAATAACTTTTTTAATAGGATAGTATTTTTTTTAGTAGTTGTAGTATATTTGCATTAGTCATTTTTGTGATAAGTATGATTATGATAAATGAATGAAGTCACAATTACTTTCAAAAATATACGGCCAACATTGTACTAGTTGTTAAAAATTACGGCAGATGAATTTAAAACAAAATTGAGTAAATTTTTAACTAGTTAAATTCTAAGTTCAAAAAGACGAAAGCAACATTTCTTTGAAAATGGGGAGAAGCATTTAAAAACGAAATATTAAATTACATTTTAAATACAATTTTTTCTGATCATAAAATTTTTAAATCATAAAAATAACAACGTGCTAAGAACTACGTTATTTTAACCAATACAAATTTATAATATATAATTATATAAATTTTAAATAATTAAAGAAGAGACAAATAAAATGTTTCGTGTTTGATGATATGACCGGCCAGTTTTTTACTTGTGCGGGCTGGGAAAACCCGTTATTGTAAGGTCGCAAATGAAAAGCGACCTTTTTATTAGGGTTCACGAAAAGCCTGGAACCCAAAAAAAAAAAACATTGGGCAACTGGTCCATCGCCTGCATTAGCTCATCCGGTGAAATCAGAACAACATTTTATAAAATTATTTAAAGCTTTTTGTGAAGATTTTAAAAGTTGACCATGCTTGTTAAATTAGTCTGGCCCCGAAAATGGGGGTATTGCTCATTAGTATAGGGGTGTTCACTGGAAGCAATAAAACCATGTTCACCTGTTCGAAAGTCTAAGTATTGTATATACTTAGTAGGGACATAAATATTAGGGGTATTCTCGATGTCTTGCACGGAGGAAGAATTCGTAAAAATGCAACCGTGCAAGACTGGAAAATGCTACACATCGAGAACGCACAAAAAAGCACACATTGCAAATATTGCAAAAATGCCGCAAACTTTCTCCAATTCTTTTTAATTTGGTTTTCGGTTGATCCATTTCTACCTGCAAGCAAGACATATATGCAAATTATATAAAAAGGTTGAAATAAAACCAAATATAAAGAAAATACGCTTGCGCACACGAAGAAAATTAAATGGCTGCCGCACAATCGCGATGTCACACACAAAACAAGGGTTTTTGCGTAGCATGACATGCAAAAAATGCAAACTGTTTTTGCTTGTATTTTGTTGTTGTGTCGTTGCTCGAAATGCATGGCCATGTCAATTATGCATTTCGTGCACGATGTCAGGGCTATGCAAGACATCGAGAATACCCCTATTGTTACAACATTAAACACACCCATTGTAATAGTTGAATTGAACATACCCCGTTATTTCCACATGGTTTATGAAACATAACCTGTAAAGCGTTAGTCTGCACCGGGAATTCCAAATTGTTCTATCTTTCACCATGGAGTGGTCAGATAACGCTGTTATAGCGTTATTTAAGTGTGAAATGAAAAAAGGTGATATTTTCAAAACGCTCCGCCCGCTCGGGATTAGTCGCATGTTCGTCTACCGGTGCATAAAACTGTTTGAGGAGACTGGAGATGATAAAGACCGCCACCGGTCGGGCCGTCTGCGCACAGTTCGAACACCACAAGTCGTTAAAGCTGTCAAATCAAGAATTCAGCGAAATCCGCTCCGAAAACAGAAAATCATGGCCCGGGAGATGAATATCTCGCAAAAGTCCATGAGTCGAATTACTAAAAAAGACTTGGGGCTTAGGGCTTTCAAACGCCGTACCGGACATTTATTGACTGCAGCTTTGAAAAAAAAAGAATGGAAAAATGCAAACGTCTTTTGGTGAAGCACGCTGAGAACTTGCACAGAAAAATCTTGTTTACCGATGAAAAAATTTGTACCGTGCAGGTAAAATTTAACAAGCAAAATGATAGGGTGTATGCACGGTCATCTAAGGAAGCATCTGAACTGATTTCACGGGTCGAAAAGGGCCATCACCCAGCTTCAGTCATGGTTTGGTGGGGTGTCTCTTACGATGGGGTCACTGACTTGAATTTCTGCGAACAAGGGGTCAAAACATCGGCCACAGTTTACCAAGAAACCGTTTTGAAAGCTGTTGTAAAACCACTTAACCATTCCTTGTTCCAAAACCAGCCGTGGGCTTTCCAGCAAAATTCTTCGCCGGCCCATAAAGCTAAAACGACTCAAACCTGGCTCCAAAACAATTAACCAGCATTTATTTCCTCTGAAGAATGGCCCTCTGGCAGTCCTGATTTGAACCCGCTCGATTACAAATTGTGGACAGTTTTAGAGGACATGATTTGCCACAAAAGATACCCCAACATTGATTCTCTTCGACAGCTTCGATTCGTGCTGTGGCAAATTTTCCGATGGACGAGGTACGTGCGGCTATTGCTGATTGGCCAGTCCGACTTAAGTCGTGCGTGAAGGCCAAAGGCGGACATTTCGAATGAATGTTTGCTTTATATATCAATAATAATATATATCAATAAATATGTAAACAAAAATTAGCCCAAAAACATTCACTACTTTTAATTTTATAGCATAAAACGTGTGTAACAGTATTTATGTCCCTACTAAGTAAGCACTAAAAGTTCACATAGAGTGAGAAAATAGTAAAACAAGTATTTAAATCTCAGTGGTAGAAACGCGGTTTTTGGATTTCGTTTGCTTGCTACTCAGTTTT
Source organism: Melieria crassipennis (assembly GCA_963668005.1). NCBI lineage: Eukaryota > Metazoa > Arthropoda > Insecta > Diptera > Ulidiidae > Melieria > Melieria crassipennis. Next base: position 27,631,881 of record OY764963.1, on the reverse strand, counting down.
TTATCTTAATGTTTAATTCCGAAAAAAGCGAGCACGAAAAACATTTTCCGACACCTGTAGTCGCAAGTCAATGGCAAATACGGACATACATATGTACACATAAACGGGACATAACAAGTGGTTAATCTTCTCGAAAATTGGATTTTGCTTTTATGTTAATGTGCAAAAATCGTATGAATATGTTGTACTATATACAATGATAAGCAGATTACTATCGCCCACTGCTCGTATGCATGTACGAGTTCGCATGTGAAGAGTTGTTAATGCATTTTTTGTTAATATTCATATGCACACACCGTAATGCAACTCGCAGCAGTGCGAATATCAAGAGAAACACAAAAGGCAATAATATTACATATCCATGTTTGTATGTACTAAAGAGCGGCACCAGCACTATACAAATTACTTGCAAGCGAGCAGCTGAGCTTACAAATACTGTCTATGGTGTTCACTCTCACTTAAAAACCAGTACTGCAAAGGAATACTTCACCACAAAACTAAAGCGAAGTAGAACAACACTGCAGTGGAATGAAATTAAAGTATTATACAACTAAACTAAAGTAGAACCAAACTAAAGCAGAAGCTATATGAAGTTTCACTTTTTTGTTTTGTTTGGTTGAGCACGAATTGGAAATCTACGTACATATTTATATCTGGGCAGAAGTTAATTTCGACCGTTCTTGTAAAACAACATTTTTTGCTTGTTCTACTTTCTTTTAGCCCACAAGCACAACGACTAATAGAACTTTTACTTCTCTCGTGATTGCTATGATTCAGCGTTATTTTACTTCAGCATAGCGTTCTGCTTTGGTATTTTGGAACACAATCACTATCGCTTTGTTGAATTGAACTCTAGAACATTTTTATTCACTGAAATACAGTATTTGAAAATTTTGTACGGCCGTGAAGTTTGCCGAATAGAAGGTTTTGTGCAGCTCTTTAGTATGTGAGTACGTGTACATGGCTGTACAATGTTCTGTCAACTTACATACTCGCATTTTCATGTGTGTTCATACGTATGTGTACTGACGAGCTCAACGGAACATTGCATAAATTATGCAACTTGCAGATAAAATATTTTCAGTGTAGTGCATTTTATAGTATTTGATTGCGATTTAATGTGACTGCGTTGCTGACTTACTCGACGGATTTCATGGTGGGGCGTTTGGTCCAATCACGAGCAAACTGCTTTTGACGAAATGTGCAGGAATGCAACCACAATTTCCTGACGAGTTGTATCACTTCACGCCGCTCGCTTCCACCAGCTGCGGAAATACAAAAATGGGCGAAATTAATTAATTGTCTAGTTGCGAATGTGTTGCAGACGCAGAGCACGCGAAGTATGTGTGTCAGCGTATGTGGCCCGAAAACGCTTTTTGTCCGTTAATAAATATAGTTTATCAGTTTGCGAATTTCCCTCACACAAATCGAACACTCACTTTTACTTGAGACCGAATGCTTTTCGCGATCAATTTCGTAAATGCAGTGTACTGCTCCGCAGCCAAAACGATTTGGTGGTCTTGAGTGCTGGGTCCGATGTAACAAGGCGTACACATTTATATGGCTGTCGCTCAGAAACGCTTTTCCAACTCTTTTACACGAAGATACAACGACATGCATGCACGTTCAGAGAGTCGAGACATCACACCACGCCACAATCACCACTCACTGCCAGTTGTGTTGGTGAGCGATGTTAACGCGGCTGGTTTCTCATATCGCCGATAATTCTCTCGCCCCCTTGTGATTTATTTATCCGACAAGAAATGCACCAAGATGTACGCATGTATGTACATACGCCTCAATGGATGTGTTTGACATTGAGTGACACTGGAGTTAGCGTCAGTTGCATCAGAAAGGTGCTTAACCCCTTCACCACCAATTTGCAAAACCACATGGAAATGTTTTTTTCTAAACTGTATTTACAAATATTTTACTTAAGCCCGTATGAGTGAGAAACGAAACTAATAAAAAGTTATGTGGTAATCTGTCTGTTTTCAACTGTTCAACTTTGCATTTTGTAAGCAGTTTGAAAGCCAAGTTTGTTGCATTTTTCCTTTTTGATAAATGATCAAAGGAAATAATATGCTCAGTTTAAATGAGGATGATATGTATTTATGCAGGACCTAGGACTGCTAGCGATATTTAGGCTAATCATACACCCTAGCAGAACTTCAGTCGATTAACGGAACCAACTCCTCTCTCAAGCGGTGTGAAGGAGACAAAAATAACATTTTGAGCTCTAAAAGAGAACAGATCAACTTAAGGCATTCTTTCATTTGCGAATTCGAGAAAAAATCATCAAAATAGTCAAACTACATAATTTCAAAATTTTTAGTCTTCAGACTGTAAGACTCCAGTTAATAAGTGTATTTTAGAAGCTTTTTGCAAAGTAATTTTAAAAAAGGAACTCAATTTGGAAATCTTTCTTAAAATCGCTACGGATATGGGATGGGAACGTAAAAGGGTTAACCCGTTTCTATACATATTCAAGTTTACGTTGCTTTTTAGAACTATGGTAGTCGTTGCATGAGCTCGAGAAACAACGACAACATTTCGCATTAGCTGTTTAATATTTTGAAATGTGCTATAGCTTGATTTGGACCTTACTAATGATCTGTATTTTGAGCAGTGCTAAAATGTAAAACTGTGATGACAAGACTGAAACCTATATAATTGGAATGGAAATTAACGCAATTGTCACTCTACGTATTCTGCATTGTCATTTATGTGCCGAAACAGTAAAGCCTCGGCGCCCAAGAAAATATTTTACTGAGCCAAATTATAACAACCTCAATAATACAAGTATGAAGGGTAGATTTCTATGGTTGTCCTGAAAACAAATGCAAATTGCTGAATGTGTTTAAACCAGTGATCCAAAATTTGAATCCTTTCGGCTTTTAATTACATGAACTTCTTTTTAAAATCGAAACACCTGCAATGTTACTAAGAAATCCAAATAAGGTTTAGACGTGAAATAACTCTGGAATGAAATGTGAAAACACTGCAACTTTTGCGCTTAGACTGAGATATTTTTATCCTGGAAATAGTCTTAATCCAAACGGAATACGCATTCCACTTGAAGGTAATACAGTTTGCATTCTAGATTTTCTTTCCACGACTTTCAATTAATTTCAAGCACAATCATTAAAACAGGCCGGAATATGTTTAATATATCGCACGATCTTAACAACAAAAGACGATACCTCAAACCTGGCCCAAAAAAGGAGATTTTCTCAGTTAAAAAATAAAAGCTAAATAAAAGGTCACTTGAAAAGTTTTTATACTTTTGAAATCATAAAAATTTCACAAAAACAAAAAACGCATACAGTCGTTATAGTCCATTATACCATCGGCAGAACCCCTGAAAGAACATGCGACATAGAATTGTCTTTGTGAAAAAACAACCCTCTTTCAAAATTTTTACCCTGTCATAGGTTGATTTAAAAAAAAACAACTGAAAAATATTTTCACCAAGTTTGGAATCAACATGCCTATTAAATTATGTTTATCCACATAAATCATTATAGGCTAAACTAAAAAAAATCTCGTCTTAGAATATTTCCGTTTTCGAAAATAAAACACTGTACGTTTGTAGTTTTAACGATTTAAACTCGGCGATGATTACTCTGTTAGTATGTAAGAACAAGCATTTTTATGCAAATATTACAGAATCAGGACTCGCGAATCTGAGTGTCGGGGTTCGGGACTGATCTAGCCAACATCAAATATAAAGAAAATATTGTGGCTGTCGCCCTGACAGAAAGAAAACCTCTGGTAAACTTCGGGTCAAAATAATAGGCCGTGAAAATGAAGTGATAATAAACTGTGGGTTCTTTAATTAGTGTACCTATTCGTTCGCAGAACATGAATAGTAGCATGAGGCGTTAGTCTCGGAAGCGGTCTGCTGTGCCAAGCAAATCTTTTTAAACTATTCAACTTATTCAACGGCTTGAAGCATAAATGAGATTTGTTTTCTTAGAACAAATGGATATCGATCGATCGAATTAAATATGGCTCGGCTATCAGTGCTCGCGTTGTGTGAGAATTCTTATTTAAGGGGCACAACTAGTTTGAAATTTTGAAAATTTCGTTTTTTGTTTTTGCATTTTTCGATAATTTATACCTTTAAAAATAACATATTAAAATCTTAAGTGAAAATCTTAAATAGTTTCTGAGTTACAGCCTTCTACATAGCAGCTTCTCATTATTTAGAATGGCGCGTTACTTGACGGCCGTACCTGAGTTATTGTTAAACGCGTTTTTCTCAAAACTACATTTTTAAAATTTGCTGCAGCTGTAACTTGATAACAAATCATCCGATCGACTTGGGTCTTTTTTTAGCTTATTGTGTATTTGTTTTTCCATACAATGACCCTCCAGTTTAATGATAGGATGAAAAGTATAATTATGCCAGGCCAGAAACCATCAGATTTTTCTGAAAAATTTTAATTTTGTTGCATTTTATTTTTTTTTTACAACCGAGGGTCATTGTATAGGAAATATAACCTAGTTAAGTAAAATTTTTGGGTTTTTTGATTTCAGGCACTGCGAAGGCTACAATCACTGCAGCAGTGGGAGAACGTTTTTTTTTTTAAGGCTCAGGAGATGGTGGATAACTTGCTTAAAATCGAATATTTTCATTTGAAAAAATTACTTTGCATTCATTATTTATGCATAAATATATCTGCAAAATTTTAAAACATTCGATGCAATACTTCACAAAATTCAAAATTCACAAAAATCTCCTTTTTCAGGCGGTCAAACTAGTTGTGCCCCTTAAGGGGTAAGTAATTAAGTAATTTTTTCAAATGAAAATATTCGATTTTCAGCAAGTTATCCGCCATCTCCTGAGTCTTCAAAAAAAAAAAGGTTCTCCCACTGCTGCAGTGATTGTAGCCTTCGCAGTGCCTGACATCAAAAAAACCAAAAATTTTACTTAACTAGGTTATATTTCCTATACAATGACCCTCGGTTGTAAAAAAAAAATAAAATGCAACAAAATGGCGGTTTTTTGAAAAAAATATTAAAATTTTGCTGAAAAATCTGATGGTTTCTGGCCTGGCATAATTATACTTTTCATCCTATCATTAAACTGGAGGGTCATTGTATGGAAAAACAAATACACAATAAGCTAAAAAAAGACCCAAGTCGATCGGATGATTTGTTATCAAGTTACAGCTGCAGCAAATTTGAAAAATGTAGTTTTGAGAAAAACGCGTTTAAAGATAAAAGTACTGGTTTCATTGTACTGAGAAGCTGCTATGTAGAAGGCTGTAACTCAGAAACTATTTAAGATTTTCACTTAAGATTTTAATATGTTATTTTTAAAGGTATAAATTATCGAAAAATGCAAAAACAAAAAAAAACGAAATTTTCAAAATTTCAAACTAGTTGTGCCCCTTAAGGTATGAACATCTACCATGGAAACCTTGAGAACAGTAACATGTCTTGTTACGGCGACAATGCAGTTGAGTTCAGTTAACAGTGCTACAACCAAGTCAGCCTAAAACTTTATCATGCTGTCGACGTGACATGCCTAAATAGTTGCCTGAGCTGATAATTACACGTATGTTCGGTTGTTAAAGGAAAACCAAAAATTACGCGTTCAATGTGTGCATAGGTATGTTATTACGTCAAATTGCTGTTTGAGCTGATCAATGTTGCTGCCAGTGCGATATGCAAATTGATAAGCGAAATCCCAATTTATTTACTGTTTGGCTTTTAAATGCTGCGATTTGAACTCAAATCACACATGGAAATTTTGACACTATTTTCACAATTATATTCTCTGAGGTAGTAATGTAAACGTGTTGTTTTTAGCAATGCACTGCCCATTTTTTCGCCAAAAAATCTATACATTTTTTCACAATTTTTACAAATTTTGATGTAAAGAAAAATCCCATGGGTAACAAACTATAAAATGTTTATTTCAGGTCTAGAAATTACAATAAATCTTTTCACCCTTTTGGCAGTTGCAAAAGGCGATTTCAGAAAGTGACGCTGTCGCAGACATTTTGATATAAATAATAATACATAATATATATCCTTTCATATCTGCTAAATAAACCCTTCTGAAAAGAAATCATTTTATCCATTTCCATAGACGCCAAATAAATCGTCGGCCTTCTAGTTCTATTTGACACCTACTATATGTCGCTTTCAATTCACAACGACTGGATGCGTAGCTACATAGGCAAACAGTGAGCCTGTGACGACAGAGATTAGTGCCAGTTTGAAACAATGTTGCTTCTGCTTGGACAGCCTCTACCAATTCCTACAACCGCACGGTGTCGTCCAACTGGCCTTTGAGCAGTACAAAAAAAAACGCAGAAGCACACAATAATAGCACGTGTTAGAAATCGTGACTATTAATAAATATTTCAAACACAGATTTGTACACATATGTATGTATGTATGTACCTAAACGCAGAATAGTGTCTGTGGGCAGGCGAACGTACCCACACAATGCTACTGCTTGCAAGTGTTATCATTTTTCGTCTGTGTATGCAAACTTGGGGGCTCGTCTCTCCACGAGTACAAGTATACATTTTTATTGATTTGATACTCGCGAGTACAAAAGCCGCGCATTTGTATATATAACATTTGTGTATACCATCAAATATACGTGTGGTATTTTGCACATACATACTAGTGATTGCGATGCCGGGATCCCGAATCCTGAAATCCCGGGAAATTTCAGTCCCGAAAAAACTCGAGATTGACAAAATTCGATCACAGCATTGAAAAAATAGCTTACTTTTTACCTTTGTCCCCTTAATTTCGAAAAAGGCAAACCTCATTTAATAAAAAAAACAATTGTATACTGCCTATGACGTCATATTCTTTGATAGTAAGCAAGCTTACGCTCCCAAAAATGTAACAACCTAACAAGTAAGTAGTAAGTAAGTAAATTCGTAAAAACATGCAAGTTTACCTCTTGTTTACAACAGCGTTACTTGTCACATTCACAGTACACAGGGAGAAGGGTGTAAATAAGAGGGTTAAAGAAAGAAACAGCCGATATAAAAGCTTCATTGAAGGATTAAAGCCATAGGGTAACTTAAATTATTGTTATTACTCATACCGAATTTGACTTATTTCACCTACTAGTATTGAACCAGAGAGATGCTTTTTATCAGCAGGTTTACCAGATAGTTTGGCAATTAAATGCATTTTTATGTTATTAATTTCATGTCATTTGCCATGAATGTTTTGTTCTGAGTTTTAAAGAAAGAACACGGAATTGCATTTAAGGGAGTCTTCTGGTTACGAGCTGAAAATTTAAGTATATTTTTCGGAGTAAATTGCGAAGGAACTACTTGAGATAATCCAGTAATGACATTTTTATTTTGTTCCATTTTTACATTCACCAATAGACCAAAAAACATGGTCGAAAATCAAACTTTTTACAAAATTATAATAATAATAATATTTCTTGAAGTCTCACCAACCAGTTTGAAAAAAGCAACAACCTCAAGGTCGTTCTAAAGTCGCGAGTGTAATGACTTTTAATTTCCAAAATTTTATCTTACAAGATAAAGCATGTATCAATAAAATAAAAACAAAAATTACTGGATTATCTCAAGTAGTTCCTTCGCAATTTACTCCGAAAAATAGACTTAAATTTTCAGCTCGTAACCAGAAGACCCCTTAATACGAAAAAAAGTTTGTTTGATTGAAAATGACGTCTGATTTAGTTCCTTAAAATAATATATTCAATTCCAAATTTCCGGAATCCCGGGGATGCAATTTCTAGTCTCAAAAATCCGGGGATTGTAAAACTGATCCGGTATTGCAATCCCTATTACATACATACGAGTATGTATGTATGTATATGTAGTAAGCTGTACGTACAGTAGTCCCTTGTGAAGAACGTTCCAAGCAAATTTTGTATTTAACTCAAACGGCTAATGGTGAAGATGTGATATTGCACGCACAATTCGTATTTGATAACACTACTCGACAAAAAATGGGTTCATCGCGTGCTCCTAAAAACAAAAGTCTTTTTTAGACTAATCTTCGGCTGCTGAACACGAAACTGAAAATCAAAAATTTTTCTTAAGAAGCGTTTTCGAAAAATACGTTTTTCCCCTCTTATTTCAGTTATGAGCACATATCTCGTAAAAAAATCATCCGAGTAACACAAGTGGCCCGTCATTTAGAAGGTAATTAAATAACCTTTCCAACATATATAGATTGTCCAAATCAGAGATTTGGGGAAGTTACTGACGATGAAAGTTGTAAAAAAGTGAATTGTTCGACCATTTTCAAAAATCATAAATTTTCGAATACTTTTTTTATAGATAAAATAAATGATCTCCTCTGGTTTTAAAATCTAAGATGAAAGACATATTATTTGAGCAAATATTAAGCCTAATATCAATAGAATTGAAAGAAAAATGACAAAGTGAAAGCACGGAGTGAAAACACCAACTTTTCATTTATTACACCGTGCGAAAAAATTTTATTCCGAGACCCATCCAAATGTTGATATAGACGTGAAACTTGAGGTAATTTATAGTATCTTGGCATGGTCAGTTTTTCATTTTCTGACCCAAAAACCTTCTTAAAGGACTTTAAAATTTTAAGGACATACACATTTCAAATATTTTTTTAAATATTTGCGGTTGTGCAATGATGAAGATATGGGTATCAAATGAAAGAGAAAAATTGTCTTCTTTTAATTAAATTTGCTATTTTGAACTTTCAGGACCAAAATATGTCAGGTATGCAAAACATAAATGTTTTGGATCTCAGTCTGTAGATTAATACATCTAAATTTTTTTCTATTTTAAAGTTCTGAAAGTTAAAAATAGAAAATTTAGTTAAGAGGAGACAATTTTCCTCTTTCATTTGAAACCCATTTCTTCATCATTGCACAATTGCAAATATTTTAAAAAATATTTGAAATGTGCATATCCTTAAAATTTTAAAGTCCTTTAAAAAGGTTTTTGGGTCAGAAAATTAAAAACTGACTATGTCAGGATATAATAAATGACCTCTAGTTTCACGTCTATATCAACATTGGGATGGGTCTCGGAAAAATAAAAAATTTTTTTCGCACGGTATAATAAATGAAAAGTTGGTTTTTTCACTCCGTTCATCATAACTTTGTCATTTTTCTTTCAATTCTATTGATGTTAGGCTTAATATTTGCTCAAATAACATATCTTTCATCTTAGGTTTTAAAACCAGCGGAGATAATTTATTTTATCTATAAAACTTGGGCCACTTGTGTTGGTCGGATGGTTGGTTTACGAGATATGTGTTCATAACTGAAATAAGAGGGGAAAAACGTGTTTTTCGAAGATTTTTCGAAAACGCTTCTTAAGAAAATTTTTTGATTTTCAGTTTCGTGTTCAGCAGCCGAAGATTAGTCTAAAAAATACTTTTATTTTTAGAAGCATTTTTCGTGTCGAGTAGTGTAATTTATATGAAAATCATGATTGTTTGAGATAAATACCCCAACACCGATCACTGTCATGATCGGCTAAGCAACTGCACAATTATAATCGTGTATAATTCTTCTACACTGAATTATGAATAAATGAATGCTTTTTGGGAATTCCGTAAACAAAATGAAAAAAATATCTTTGCGAATCAATTTTCTTTAAACTGGCATTAAATTGGTTTTGCTATAAATGCATATTCCTGCCTATTTAAATGCATAGTTTGAATATTTACAATATACCTAATTCTAGGCCTATCTTAGGTTTTTTGTTTTTAAATCATGATTTTGATTTTGCGAAGGTGCATAACATTTTTCACAAAGGTGCCAAATCTATTGGAAATTGCAGGGACTAATACTCGTATCTAAAGGCTTCTAGCAAAATGACAAACTGTCATGGTTGCGCACATTAGTCATTTGCATTTTTTTTATTTTTTTAACTAAAATACTTTGAACGCACTGCTGTGTTTAAGAAGTTTAATATATTTTTATAAAAATTTTAAGAAATATTTAAAAATTGTTTTCATGAAAATACTTGATTTTGTTCTGTTGCATAAGAACCGACCTTTGTTTAAAATATATGTATGCTAGGTTAGGCCAGAATCAGTGGCTTTGAAACAACGTGTTGGTTTTAAACGAACAAATATAATTATGAGGCAAGAAAAGAGTGTCCGACCGAATATTCGTCTTCGGTATTCGGCCTATTCGGTCAATTTAAAATCTTCGGCTTCGGCCAAAATACCCGAATACTCTAGCCGAGGGGTTTTGCCCTGTAATGCAAGTTAATTTGCTCGGTTTCGAAGTATTTTATCAAATATCGGGTTTTATCTTAAGTTCGGAGTCAAGATTGCGATTAACAAAAATTATCTTTAATCAGGTATTTATGTCAATTGAATTGTTAGATTTTTTGTTAGTTTTGTAAGACTGTTTTTGTTTTTTTTTACTAAAATATATGTATATATATATATATTCTTTTATTAACTCTGTGGAACAAAGTAATGAATAGAGAAAGAACGGCTAAATTTGATCAGTTTTCTATTGGTATTTGACTTCGGCTAGGTCCTTCGGCCGAATATTCTGCTTCAGCTTCGGCCGAAAATCCACCATCAGTCGGACACCAGTGAGAACCCTCTCGCTCTGTGATGTGTTGCGCGCTGGAATATCGCGTTAACGTATCGGGGCTGGTGCCTACGCTAGGGTCTCCACAAATCTGCATTCTTAACGCATTGCCAAAATGTCACAAGAACTTTAAAAACTACTACATTACAGTACATTATCTCGGCCCGCTTCGCCGGCAGTAGATGGCAGTCAGCCATGCCGGTGTCAAATTTCCCGACAGGATAGTCAAGCAGCCATGGTGGTTTGGAAAATTGCTGAGCGATGATGACACCAATGCGAAAATCAAACTTTTAAATGAAGAGGTATTTTTGTTATTCTCAAGCCACGTCCACTCCACGACGACTACGACGTTTCATTAAAGTCTTATCGGTAATTTTATGACAGATTTGTAATTTTTCTTATGGGACCCCTGGACGTCGGCATCTCATTGTGCGGCTGGTTGTACAAATATGACATGAAAAAATAAGTATCCAGTACTCTCTCTCAAGTATCCAATTTCACTTTTTGAAATTATTCAGTTCAGATTTATTTTAGATCAGTGAAAACTAGTGATTTTATGAAAGATTTCTGGTATAATATTCATGTGAAAAGCTTTCAACACACCTTATAAAATCGTTTCTAATAAGCTTTAGATGCTTACATTTGCATGCTTGTGCACTTGTATACACATACATATGTATGCATTTGTAGGGCAACTGCCCAGTAGGGAAGTGGCACCTTCCGTAATTCATTACAGCATACTTACTTTTCATCCGGTAAGCATTCCAACTTCCTTGCCAAACGCCCATTACGTTTGTTCAGAGCATGGCCGCCGGATCATGCATGATTTTGTAAAGTACAAATGGTATCATAGAAAAATTTTTCGGAATTGTTCGGCTTCCCATTCAAATGTACTTTACTTAGTAATGTGGTGGTATGAAGGAAAACGTAAGGGGCCGTAATGTGCTATTGGAATGGGCTTAAAATTATAAAAATAAAATTACCTACTCAGTTTATGCCTTCCTAGCTACAGATAATGTAAGCACTACTGATTTCTTCACTTACGATGGAAGGTAGACATAAGTATTTGGAAATTTTACCATTACCTGCGAAAAGTTGACTTGTTTGTTTCTTATAATTCTCAACTGCTTCATGTGGAAAACGATGGAAATAGACGAGTGTTTAAAACAGCCCGCGCTGGGAATTGAACCTGGGCGTCTGGCATGAAAAGTCAGCGCGCTAACCTCTGGACTACCGAGGCCAACTTATTAAGCTGGTAAAATCACTTATTTTTTCTAGATTCATTCTACTTAAATGTACATTCCACGTACATTACAAAGTAAAGTGCACTTGGAAGTGACGATACGAACAATCATTCGGATTTTAAATCGACTTTTTTTGCACTTCTGGTGCCTTCTTATGCACCACCGGAGATGGTGCTACTACCGGTGCTACTACCGGAGGTACTCGGAACGTACCTTACTTTTGGTAGCATGCCGTTTCCACCTCCAAAAGGTGGAGGAAAACATTCATTATTCTGGTAAGCACCATACCATTTTCCTACTGGGTGTAGTAGTAGAACACAAACAGTCTTTGAATGTGATGCTTTCGAAGTGATGTTGTCGCGAATTTGTTTTTACTACAGGCAGCAGTGAATGTTGCAAACGTGCTATTTAACTTACCTGAACAAAACATGTGTGGCATAAAGTGAGCCACAATAATTGTGGTTATAAATCCGAGCATAATCACAGTTTCGTGTAAATATAAAAAGTTTACAGAATGGAAGAAAAATATTAACCGGATTGCAACTGACAATGCGTACGTTAATGGTTGTGCGACAGTCTCAACTGATCAATTATGTGTACATTAAAAAGCTGCGCAAAACCTGTTCTTCGACACCCTTCACTACTGTTCAGTATGTACAGTGGGTGGTCAAGCAATTAGCACGCTTCAAGCAATCAAACGCTTTTTATGTTTAAAACAAACTCTAACAATTTTAATTTTTGAATTCAATTCTATTTTAATTTCAGAACAAATAAGAAGATATGTTTAACATGAATTGTTCAGTTTTTTGCACCATCCTTAAAAAAAACCGCCGTGGCTCAGTTGGTTAGTGCGTTGGACCGCGAGTCGCAGGCAGCAACCTCAGGTTCAAATACTGCCTGTAATAACACCTAAAAAGAGAACGAGAAAACTCGTTTTCTCTTTCGGTGGCTGTCCTCTCAGCTGGAAATGGCAAACCTCTGAGAGTAAAAATTGCTTATGAAAAAGCTCCCAACCTGCCGTTCGGAACCGGCATAAAACTGTAGGTCCCTTCAACCCGCGTACAAATTCACACGCACAACACGGGTGGTTGCGGAAAGCTAGGCCTTAGTCTTGCCTAAGCGGGCTGTCGTGCCAGTCAATTATTATTATTGTAACGATAAGACAGTCTGTCGCTGTGCAAAGCAACCCTGTCGCTACGCGCCGTGCTATAATTCAATCTGGCAACGGCGGCCGCGATAATAAGGGAAACTTTTAGGCCAACCTGGCAATGATGGAAACTTTTAGTCCAACCTGGCAATGATGGCAACTTTTAGTCCAACCTGGCAATGATGGAAACTTCTAGTCTAACCTGGCAATGATGGTCGCGATCATCATGGAAACTTTTAGTCCACTCCGGAATGTGCGAGAACGATCTGCGCGGTGGCCGGACAGGTATAAAAGGCGGCCGGGTGCGGCGCAGCGAGTCAGTCTGATTTTGACTAGCGAAGGTGCCACACGGAATAATTAAGCAAATATTTAAGTGTAAAGACAGTGAAGTGTAATCTGTGAAATAAAGTGATTGTTGGTTTATTTTATTGACTGCATTTGAGGAACCAAGTGTGTTTTGTTTATTTCAAATTGCACAATCCAGTGATACGTACCAGCCCACTAGAACTAGAACTAGTATTCGTAACATTTGGTGTCAGAAGTGGGATTGTGCTACTGAGGAAAAATTTGATAAAATTATAAAACGCAGACATGGTTAAACTCGAGCAACTGAAGGTGGACCAGCTGAAAAAGGAGCTGGCTGCCTGGAATTTGCCGGCTGCTGGCGGAAAGGTGGAGTTGCAGCTGCGCTTGCGAGAGGCGTGTGAATCGCGAGGCATCGATTGGGCTGCGCACGAGTTCGGAACGCAGGAGCTAGAGGCGTCGGGCAAAGTGGAGGAATCGCCTGCGGGTGCCGCGTCGATGCAAAGTACGGCTGCAGCGGCTGCGCCACTACAAGCATTGGACATGAGCCAGCTAATGGTTGCACTTAAAGGCATGTTCGAGACTTCCAACCGTGAAATGGCAGCCAAAATGGAAACGGCGACCCAGGAAATATCGGCGCAGGTGGCGGAGCGAATGGAAGTCAAGCTTCAGGAAAATTCTGCGCGCTTGGAGCAGAAAGTGGACGAAATCTCAGACAGGATTAATGGGAAAGTCGAGCACCTGGAGACGCGGGTAGAGCACTTGGATAAACGAGTCGACGACCTGGATGATTCCCTGAACAAACGAGTTGGCGACCTGGATGATTCCCTGAACAAACGTGTTGACGATCTTGATGATTCCCTGAACAAACGAGTTGATAGTCTGGAAGACTCGATGAACAGAAAAATGGACGAGCGGCTGTACCTCCCAGCCGCGAGAATGGTTGCCGCCGGTTCCGGAAAGTGTTGCCACCCGAGCAGAAGTGCCCACTTATGATGGGACTACGCCGTTCGATACCTTCAAGCTGCAATTCGACCTGGCTGCTCTGGAAAATCAGTGGACCGATGTAAGGAAAGGTCGGAGATTGGCGCTGGCTCTTAAAGGTGCTGCGGCTGAGGTAGTAAAATCAGTTCCAGAATGTTTACGAAGTGAGTACGAGACCGTCATAAGGGCGCTGGCAGCCAAAAACAGCGACGAGCACAACAGAACGCTGTACTACTGTGAGCTGAAGAACCGCAGGCAAAGATCCAACGAGGCGCTGCAGACATATGCAGCAGACATTGAGCGGCTCGTGCAGCTGTCCTACCCGTCCTTCGGCGCTGATGATCTCGAGAGGATGAAGATTGAGGCGTTTATTGAAGGTCTTCATGATCCGGAGACACGTCGCAGTGCGTTGATGATGGGCAAGCCGACATTTAGGGAGACGGTGACCAGCGCGATGACATACGAGGCGACATGGATTGGGAGCACTCGGTATGCACCTGCAAGGATACGCCAGATCCAGCCGGACAACGACATTGCGATCCAGGCAATAAGCTCTGAGCCACCGGGCAGGCCACGGGTGGTCTCCGCTAAAGTTGTGTGCTGGGTATGTGGCAAGCAGGGCCACATATCACGAGACTGCCGCCAACGGAAGAGGCGTTCCCGTTCTCGATCGCAATCGCCTGAAGCGAGGAATACTGATAATCGAGGCCCAGCCAACAAGCGCAGGGCTGAGGACGGCGAGTCGTTAAACTAAAACGGGTCAGCCCAAAGGGGCGTGAGCTGATCCCCACAATCTGCCGCCCCACCGTCCTTGTCTCACAGCTGAAACGACAGCCCAGCAGCTAGACTATTGAAGGAAAAACTGTGCACTCCTCCAATTCTGGCCTTCCCCGTGCCTGGAGAGATGTTCGTGCTGGATACAGATGCAAGCGGGCATAGTATTGGCGGTGTGCTATCACAGATAATAGACGGTCAAGAACAAGTGATAGCGTACTACAGTAGGATTCTATCGAAACTGGAACGCAACTACTGTGTGACACGGAGAGAACTGCTGGCGGTATTGGACTGCGTAAAACACTTCCACAAATATCTGTATGGACGAAGGTTTCGCCTGCGCACCGATCGTGCGGCATTGAGATGGCTCCTGAACTTTAAAGATCCTGAAGGGCAATTGGCGCGGTGGATCGAGCGACTACAGAGCTACGACTACACGATAGAGCATCGCAAGGGCAGTAGCCATGGAAATGCCGATGCCTTGTCACGCCGTCCGTGCAAAGTCGAATGCAGGCAGTGCTCGCGAGCCGAAAGCAAAGAACATATAGTGGACGTCCGGTTGGTAAGCGTTATGCCAGAGGAGGCTACAAAAAGACCAGCGTGAGGATGCGGATCTTGCAAAAATCGTCGAAGGCAAGGAGCAAGGCGCACGTCCAGACTGGCAGGAGATGGCCGGTGAAAGCCCGATCGCTAAGGCTTACTGGGCACAGTGGGAAAGTCTGCGGCTGAAGGAAGGATGCCTGTATCGCGAATGGGAGAGCGCGGATGGTCGGACCAGCAACTCCCTAATGGTAGTGCCGAAATGCAGAATCAACGAGGTCATCGAGGCATACCATAACGACTCCAGTGGAGGGCACCTAAGCATCACCAAAACCGTCGCCAAAATAAAAAGACGATTCTACTGGGTAGGATGTCAGGAGTCCGTAGCCGAGTGGATTAAGAGCTGCGACCGATGTTCAGCCGCGAAAGGGCCGACAAGAAGATCTCGAGGCCGCATGCAGCAGTACAACGTGGGAGCGCCCTTCGAGCGGATTGCTATGGACGTCGCCGGCCCATTCCCAACTAGCAATCAAGGCAACAAATATGTCCTGGTGGTAATGGATTACTTCAGCAAATGGCCCGAAGTGTACCCTATTCCTAACCAAAAGGTCACTACGATCTCGGAAAAGCTGGTAAACAACTGGGTAGCCAGGTTCGGAGTTCCGTTGGAGTTGCACTCAGATCAAGGCCGGAATTTCGAGTCTGCGGTATTCAAGGAAGTGTGTGAGCTGCTGGGGATAAAGAAAACGCGTACCAATCCTTTGCACCTACAGTCCGACGGCATGGTGGAACGCTTTAACCGGACACTGGAGGAATACTTGCGGAAAGTGGTAGGCAGGAATCAAAAGGATTGGAACACGCATATCCCCCTGTTCCTGATGGCGTATAGGTCAGCCCCGCACGACACGACATCACTCACTCCAGCCCGAGCAGTGTTCGGCGCAAAGTTGCGGTTACCCGCTGACTTGAAGTTCGGGGTAGTCAGCAGGACGGGAGGCGCTAAGACGGACTACGTGGTCAATAAGCGGGCGGAACTGGAGGAAATTTATAAGGGGCCGCACCAAACTGGTCAGCGATAAGGCGAAAGCCCGATATGATCTACGGGCCAAGCAGGGTTCCAAGAAAGCGATCTGGTAATGCTCTACAACCCGCAGCGGAGGAAAGGCTTGTCTCCGAAACTTCAGGCGTCATGGGAAGGACCTTACGAAGTCGTGACTAGGATAAACGACGTGGTATACAGGATTCAACGTTGCAGCAATAAAGGCGCTAAGCTGAAGGTAGTCCATTTGGAGCGCCTGGCGCCTTATCATAGCGGGACCTCGGCACTTGTTCGGGACGAACAAGGCTAAGTGTTTAGCAGTGTAACGATAAGACAGTCTGTCGCTGTGCAAAGCAACCCTGTCGCTACGCGCCGTGCTATAATTCAATCTGGCAACGACGGCCGCGATAATAATATAATAACTTTTATTATTAAAGGAAGAAGTTCTTCTTCACTCAGAAGAACATCTTCACGAAAAAAATATAAACAAACAAAAAGTCATCCTTCATATCGGGTCTACTTCAGTTTTGTTCTGCTTCAATTTGGTCCTACTTCAGTATTGTTCTACTGCAGTGGTGTTCTACTTTAGTTTGGTTTTATAGTGAAGTATTCGTTTGTACAGGTAGACCTCGCTTAACACAGTAGTTACGTTCCGCGAAACTGGCGTGTTAAGCAAAACCGTGTTAAGCGAGGTCTACCTATATGGTTATAAATAATTGTTTGAAACATGCATATGAATGAATAAAGTGAGGTCTTGCACTCTTTAAATTTGTTGCAATGCATTTGTACATACATGTATACGCAATGTATAAATCAGGGAAACATAACGAGCATTCTACTGATTTCAATACCGTGTTAGACCGAAGCTTTTTACGTGTTAATCGAAAATGTGTCGAAAAATGTGAACCGTGTTAGACCGAAGACGTGTTATCCGAGGTACGTGTTAAGCGAGGTCTACCTGTATATGAAAAACTTTCTTCACTGCATTACTTGTTTGAAATGAGACTGAAGAAGATAGACATTATTTGAAAGCTCAGCTGATGGCTTGCAAGTGGTTTGGAGAGTGCATGTGCAGCTCTCTATATATATGTATGTTCGAATAATAATGCCTCGTTTACAGCAGT
Source organism: Melieria crassipennis (assembly GCA_963668005.1). Lineage (NCBI taxonomy): Eukaryota > Metazoa > Arthropoda > Insecta > Diptera > Ulidiidae > Melieria > Melieria crassipennis. Next base: position 27,614,159 of record OY764963.1, on the reverse strand, counting down.
GCCAAAGCAATTGGTTTGAAATTGATGGTTGCCCTATGCTGGCAAGGTTTAGCAAAAAAGCAATTCACCACACGAGGTGAAAAGCTCTTTACTGTGAACAGATGTTTTTGTGTTTGTTCAGTTAACGCGTGCGACTCTGGTCGGCTCAAAGCTACTGAATAACTCATGGTACAATGAACCCTTTTAGTGCCGGGAAAAAAAGACGTGCGTATGCGAGAATAACCGGCCGAATTTCACAGTTTTACTAGGGTTTGGGAAAATGCTCATAAAAACCAAACGAGAAACAATATTTACATGATTCAAAAAGCAGTATACTAAGGATGAAATAGAGAATAATAGAATAATAGAATTTTCGAAATCCTGAATTGCTAATTGTTGGTTTGTCAAAACAACAATATTTGACACAAGCGGAAAACAACGGCAATAACAAAAATTACGCATTCAAACTGCAACTGGGACGAAATATACAACAACGATCGAGGAGACAATAACTGATCCTACGTCTCGCTGCGGCAATGCAACGTTATTTCGCAAGAGTCTTCAAACAGTTGTTTACATAACACGCTGCCGAAAAGTTCCGATAACATAAACGTCCACAAAGAGTTAAAACAAAACACTATTTTTTTTATTCTCTCGTAATGAAATTAGATCATTTATAACGTATTACAAAATTATTTTGAGATAGAGTTGTCCCGCAATGCGAATAGTAAAGCGCTACAAGGCGCGGGCCGATATATCGGCTCTGGCACTTCTCGCTAGTGCAGCAAGAGCCGATATATCGGCCTCCGGCACTAAAAGGGTTAACAACGTAGACTAATAAATATGTTCAAACTGATTTCCTTATATAACGTTTACATTGAGCCCAAATGCGTGATTCCAAATGATTCATTTGAATCAATTTGTTGCGCTTTTGCTGTATATACACACTGCAATATTAAATTGCAAACATAATACATACATATGTATGTATGTACAGTGCCTCACAAAAGTATTCGGAATTTTTCCATATTTTTTTTCCGCCATACTTTATTTCCACAATCAGGTCCAAAAATGTTAAATTTGGTTTCATCGCTAAATATTACTTTGGATCAAAACTCAATTCCATGGTTTTTGTACTTCTCCGCGAACTCTAACTCTTCCGGTTCTTCGCACTGATAAGGGGTTTGACACGTGGGGTTCGTACGTGGTAACCAGCAGCTCGCAGAGTTCTGCGCACGGTTTCATCACTGACGTGGACTCCATTGCATTCAGCCTGCTATTGATTTCTGGAGCAGAATTTCGTGGTTGTGCCTTGATTTGCCTAATGATAATCACTTTATCGTGGGGCTTTAGTTTTTGAGGTCTGCCACATCTTTGACCCAGCTTAAGTGAATTTTTTTGCAGAATGCTGTGGATGGTAGATATACTTCTCTTTGTAGATTTCGCAATCTCTTTGATAGTTTTTCCTTCATCTCGTAGGTTATAGATAGTGTTTATCTCGTTTAGATTAACTACCCATTTGGTCAATAAAATTATAAATGAAAACAAAAACCAAACACACTTGTCAAACTCTACTGCTCAAACGAATGTAAATATTAATAATGGCGAAATCAGTTTGACAACATGACGGGATTTTCGCAAAGGATACCATGATTGGGCAATTACGAATACTTTTGTGATGTGAATTATGTTGTATTTCTGTTTAAAATCAAATTTAAAGCCATTTTATCCAAATTGGATTGAAATTTTATGCAACAATGAAAGGTAATGAACCAATTAGAAGACATGAATACTTTTTATACATAATAATTTAGATTAAAGGTAGACATTTTGATTATCTTTCAGAAAAATTGAAATTCCGAATACTTTTGTGAGGCACTGTACATACATATGTAGGTAGGTTCCTCACGAACGAAACGAAAATTTTAATTTTATATTTTAATTTTGATAATATCCGTTGTGATTTTGAACTGTCAAAAACAGAGAAAAGCTTTTGAAGCTTTTCATTTTGCGATGCGTTCGATAAAATTGGTCATGTTTTATCACATTTGCCTTGTCGTTTTGTTGTAATGAGTGTTTTCGTAGATTTGAATTTGTATGGCAAATGCGTGATTTGGCTTTGCATTTAAAATTTTTTGCCCAAATCACACATTTGTGCACAATGTAAACGTAGTATTAAACTAGTTTAAATGAAAGAGCTTTACAAAGATTACAACCACCGCTGTGACCGCGCAGCCGCATTTTTCGAGTTGTCGGTCATTCTTTGAAAAACCACACCTAAATAATAGCAATCTTGCTTGGGACAAACCACTTAAGTCGTTTGTTTTTGATACTTTTCATTACAATTCCAACAACACATAACAACAGAATGTGTTTCATACATGAATAGCTTCGTTGGTAAAAAAGTTTTTCATGACAAGCTTTCGGATACAACCCTGCGTCAAACTTGGATCGTGTTAAATGGTTTAACATGTTTAATTTCCAACAACAATCAATGTTCATTTAACTTGTTTAAGCTCTTTAAACAGGTTCAAGTCGTCACTTTGAACCTGTACTTATAGGCTGTACTTATAGGCAATGGTTCTCATTAAACAGGGTAGTTTGCTGCAGTTTAAGCTTAGGAACAAAAAGTTGATCAGCAGGGTGTCATAAGTACCAAAGTTCATTTTTTTTTGTAACAGAATAGTTAGCATATGCCTGTTTTTATATTTCTTATTTGAAAATTATATATTAATTAGAACATCGCTCACAATATTCGTTGTTTTGCTTATTTTATTTTGAATGCTAACAAAAAGCCTGTAAAACAATACAGGTCTCCCTCGTATAACGCGGTGGTTACGTGCCAGGAAAATTCCGCGTTATAATAATAAATAATAAGACAACAATAAGATTTTTCCAAAATAAAATAGGTACTAAATTAAAGATGTATGTACATTCCAACTCAAAATCAAAATTCATACTTTATTTAAAAATTACAAAACATAATGAAAAAAAACTGTTTTTTTTAAATCGCGATACAACCGATGCAACCATGCTCTTTGGGAGACGCGAATTCTAGCTGTCATTCAAATTTGCGTCCGGTTGGCGTACGTAAACGAAGAATTTCGGAGAAGGCCTTCTGTACATAGTTTACTTTGATTATTGTATCATGGGTTTACTGCAGTTAAAATTAAGAAGAAAGGTAAAAATGTGGCCCATATAAAATTCTAATAATCCATATGAAATTGTAATAACTTTTTTATTTTGACTATTAGAAACTTAATATCTAATACTCAAAATAATCTTGGAAATTCATTACTTACTCATTTAATTAACTGAGTCTATAAAGATAACAGAAGAATGCGAAGTTAAACAAATAGTAAACAAAAAAAGCCAGTTTTAAGCATTATTTACTCGATTCGGATCATTATTTTGTTATTTCTGAGTATGGACAAAAAAGGCTACAAAACAATGGGTGTTATGTATGTATGTAAATGTGAACTCTAATTACTCCTACTTGAAAAATCACACCATGCTGTTTCAGCGACGCAAATTCGGACTGGCATTTTATTTGCATACGTAAACAAAAGTTTTTCGAGAGAACAAGAACCAGTTAGTCTATCTTTGTTATAGGAGCATAGAGTAAACTATATATTGTACCAAATACATTACTTCGGTAAAAGCTTTGTGCGAATTTTCAAAACGACTACGCTACGATTTCTATATACATGCATACTTATTATTTGAAAACAATACACATCGTCATTTACTTTTCTTGAAATTTGTCCGAATTATTTATTTCTTATTTTAAAACAATATCCAGCTGTTTTGCCATTTATTTATAGCTTCAACTTGCCCAGCGATTGTCTTTTCCAGTATTTTGGAAGATTTTCATCTCTAAAAAGATGTACACTAGTCGGGAAAAGTTTGCGTACAGGCAAGTCAAAATTATGTTATCATCAGTTTTGACCTCAAAAATGGGTTCTCTGTTTACCAAAACTTATCCACATTATTCATGTATGCCTTAACTGCACTTTTTGTTGTGTTTTAGATGCATTAAAACAATAATTTTCCATATATTCGTATTTATTGGCAATATACTCACAAAACGGTGCAGAATAAGTTTGCGTACAAAACTAATAACGGGAATTTCCAGTTATGCTTTTTATTTTTATATGGAAATTTGTGTTCCATTGAGCAGTAAACGGACTTGTAAATTATTTTTAAACGTACATGTGCTTGAAATTATATAGAAAACAATACAACCCAAGCGAAAAAAAATAAAAAATTATAAAAGGATAATCGTACTAACTCTTTCCCAAATTGCCAAAAAATTTCGTGAAATTAGAGAAACTTTTCGAATAGCATTTCGCCATTTCGAAAAGCCATCTTAAATTTCGAAAAAACTAGAAATTCTTGCTTCTTTGCTACGATCTGGCCATTTTCTTAAGCTATCCAAGCAATAGGATTAGATTGTTTTGCGATCAGTGCATCATAATCTTAGGCAAGTTGCATCCAATATCTTCAGAAATGTACAGCAATATTTATAAAACCTAGTAGCAGTGTCATGAAAAAAACATATTTCCCCTACATAATAGCATGTAAGAAGCCTATATTTAGCTTACTAACAAAAAGCACATAATTGCTTTCGTGAAAGAGTCCATCAAAGAGTCCAGAAAACCGGATTTCCGGGACGATGAGTTGTTATCTATGGAAAGTGGGAAGATTTATTATTATCTGATAATGGTTTGGCATATTTGGCATTAAAAGGCATCAACTATCAGGTGTACAACTTTGCTTCCGCCGTTTTTTTTCCAAAATTAAAAGATTTATTGCGAAAAAGTGCTTACAGATGTATTATTCAAAGTATTGTCCGTCGCTAGCGACAACTTTCTCCCATCTTTCCGGCAATTTTCGGATCCCGGCTCGAAAAAAGGAGTCCTCTTTTGACGCTATCCATGAAGCAATCCATTTTTCCAATTCTTCGAAGGATTGAAAATGTTGATCTGCCAGGCCGTGTGCCATCGAACGGAATAGGTGGAAGTCAGAAGGGGCGACATCTGGGGAATACGGCGGGTGGGGCAAGACTTCCCATTTCAGCGTTTCCAGGTACTTTTTGACCACTTTTGCGACGTGAGGCCGAGCATTGTCGTGTTGGAGGATGACTTTGTCATGTCGCTCTTGATATTGTGGCCGCTTTTCTTTTAGCGCGCGACTAAGGCGCATCAGTTGCGTTCGGTAGCGATCTCCTGTGATGGTTTCACCCGGTTTTAAGAGCTCGTAGTAAATCACACCGAGCTGATCCCACCAAATACAAAGGTTTTTTCTCTTCCACCACCATGTTTGTCTTCGACATCGAAATCACCATTTTTAAAACGTTGAAACCACTCCCGACACGTTCTTTCACTCAGAGCAGCATCACCGTAAGTTTCTGAGAGCATTCGATGCGCTTCAGCTGCATTTTTTTGCGAATTGTAACAGAAAAGAAAAACTTCCCGCAAATGGCGAGAATTGGGCACATAAACGGACATTTTCGAGCGTGAATAATACGAAAACAAGAACAACTGTCACTGAAACGGCGATGACAATTCGTTAGGCACTGTCCACACTCACTTTAAAGGCATTACCATCTATGTATTTCAACCAGCCTCAGCCGGTACAGCCACCTATCGGAAAACGGCGGAAGCAAAGTTGTACACCTGATAATTTGAAGAGGATCCTGTTAATAACCAAAATCCGAAATTAACAGTGAAGCATAGCATATGTGGGGATATGGTATGGGGCTGCATGTCTAGTAAAGGAGTAAGCAGGCTGTGTTTTTTTATTTAGAAATGGTTCCGAGGGGTTATTTACATATTCTAAAAGTTTATGCAAGCCAAGGTTTCAAAATTTTGGATCAGGTTCCAACATTTCTATTCAACTTTACGATGACCTTAAGGCGCAATGCATACGATGTGAAGTAAAGTCCTACATTAATATATTCATTTTGGCGGCTACACTACTGTACATACTGTACGGGTACTTGGTATTCGAAGAATGCTTACAACGAAACGAATAGAAACGAGAACCAGCGAGCGTCGCTTCTCGTTTCTATTCATATTCGGTGAATAGCGAACATTGCAGTGCTCGTATTCGGTGAGAAGCGAATACTGCAGTGCTCGTATTCGGTAATCGAGAACTTTGCGAAGTATTCGAAGATCAGCAGTTTCATCGAATATTTTTATGCACAGTATGCCACTTTTCCATGTGTATACTTGTGGTGCGGTTGAAGTGGCTTATTAGTTAATACGCAAAATGGAAATTATTGAAGAAAGTAGCATAACAAATAAATATTTATATATAACATAAATATTTCTAAATAATCTGAGGAATAATAAAACGAGTATATTCGAATATATTCAAAGCAATGTGTACTATTATTCGAATGCGTTTGTCCTCGTTTTCCCGCTTCGAGCGAATATGAATAAATAGTGTACGTCTACTCGTTTATGTTCGGAGCTTACTCGTACTCGAAGAGAGCTGTACTCGTATTTATTCGGACCGGTCCGCAGAGATGAAGTGAAGTATTCTATTCAAAAGCATTTGAATGTTTTCGAATAGCAAAAATGCATACTCGTGCAGGACTCTAATGTGAAGCTATCTTTGCTATTAACTGGCTCAAAAAAGTTGAAAGAGTTCCTCCCTAGTCAGCTAACGTGCATTTAATTAAATATATAAAGGTTTACTTGAACCCTGAGCCCAACAACACTCCATCTTCAAAGATATAGTAAACAAATATAACAATTCAAGGATATAACAAAAGAACAGCTGAAAAAACACAAAATTTAATAAAATATATGCCGAAACTTCTGCTGGGAGTTCCAATAAGAGAAGCATGTCCAAAAAGTTATTAATTTTTAGACAAAACTTAGTTTAAATTAAATATTTGCTACATAACCTTATCTTGTACGCAAACTTTTTCTTAGGTGAATTCATAACACTTTTTGTTTTTGGCCCTTAGTTTACAATTTGGTCAAGTTTTTGTTATTACAATCTTAATGGAATAAAAGAACTAAGTTTATTGAAAAAATAAAAAAAATATTTTGTTTTTGAAAAATTACTTTAAGTGATTTATTTTTCATATTAAAAAACTATGTACCCCTTGTACGCAAACTTATTCTGACTAGTGTATATTTTTTTCGGCTAGTCAGAGAATGGACAAAAATTTGCTAATGGCGGTGCATGGTGTAAAGAGTCGGACTGGAACGCGATCCACAATATTTTTCATTTTCATAGTAAGTTCCATTCGGAAACGGGATGCCTTCCATACCAATTGCAAGTCATTCACGTTCAATTCGTTTTAATCTCTGAATTTTTTTTCACAACGGCTTTCTTTTCAAAGTTATAAATGATTTCGTAGTATGGCAATATGGATAGAGTCCTATCACATCGTGAGGAAGGTAATGTCTTCTGGAAGCACAATATTTCAGAGAAATCACTGAAAGTCTACGTAACCATACTATTGAAATATACTCGCATATGTGTATTCCTTGGATCTAAAATCGATTTGTATTTCTTTTCAATTGCACAATTTGCGAACGCACAATCAATCAGCTACAATTTCAACTTAGTTTCTGAACGTCAATTCCGTTATTTAAACACACACAAGCATTACCAAATTTATATGTTTTTAATTTTGCACAAAAACTAACTTCGATGCAGCACATCCTTGTAAGAAAGACTTATCACTCCATTATCTGTATTTTTGACTCATACTTACATGCATAGGTATTTGCAAAGATAGCGACAAAGTAGCAACAGCGCAACATACTTGCACACTTTATGCCATATGCATCATAATTTATTATTACACTGTGATCAAAACTAACTTCGTCATAGTACAATGTCTAGTAACAGCATTTCACGGTGGCTTTGTGGCCCCGCACACTGTGCAAAGCGATAATTTTGAATGTGACGTACGATACTTAAGGGCGTGTTCACAGAGCACACAAAATGTTTGTGTTAAATGTTGAAATTTATAAAAACTGAAATAATAACGCAATATATGTATATATGTATCAGTAGGTTGATGTGATTGACTTTGGATTGGAAAATTCATAGGGCGAAAAGAATTTACACACATAATTTCCATTCTCTGAAAAAGTTGCATTGAATTCATATTTAGTGTGAACATGGTTCTCGGGAAATGCTTTTGGTTGATATGTACGTATACCTCTGAAGCACGATGACATCAGTTATTATAGCTTTTCGAATATTTGATTTACCTTCTCTTGCCACCGGCACCGGTATCGACATCAACATTTTTTGTTTTGACCATTTGGCACATTAGTCATTGTTGTCGTGTGGTATGGGTGCATGCACATACATATTTGCTTAAGTAGTACGCTCGTGAACGAAGCATTTGTGCTGTCGACAGATTTCGCCTCAGTCTCTGTTGGAATTTCGACGAGTGAACAAGTGAACCACCATAGTGTAGCAACGTAATACCGTTAACACCTGGTTGACATACAGTGGAATATTCTTGAAAAAATGCCAACCGGTAAGTGCAATTTTCGTAAACATTTACTATAAACGCCACCTGTTCATACATATATCAACAAAAGAACGGTGCAAACTGCACGTGAACAGAAGGTTCCAACGAACGGACGACAGCTTTTCGCAGTCAGACTTATTAGTTTAGTGGAAATTTGTAAAGTCTTGCTCATAGCTTCTTTCAATACACCAGCTTTGGCCTTCTTTGCAGGGCTATCAATTTCATAGTTGCTGTTTCTCTTTCTTAGGCGTTGTCAAGACATGTGATGAGGCTTGCAACTTCTTCTTGTCCCAATTCTTGGACTTTCCGTCGTTGAAAAACGTTACTTCAACTCCTGGATTATGTCATCGCGTCGAATATACATACATAGTATGTTCTAATGTATGTGCTTAAGAATACTCGATTTACTCTGGGATTCTGCAACGCTTGGCGGCGCAGTAGTTCGTTATGTTGACCAGCGTTCCAAAAATAAAACGCTGTTCCTTGTATTCGTTTTGAGATATAGCTAGAATATAAATACACCGAAACCACGTATGCAGCGTTTGTGTGACCAAATTTTTAATTTTGTTTAATTAATATCGATACTCCAGCTACTGCCTTGATTAGGCTTCCAAGCTAAGTAGTTATGCGATGCGCACTGATGACATCATTACACACAGAGTGGCAATTAGAACGTGTTATAACTTACAAACACATGCAAAACATCGTAGAAGCATCGAGCACAGACACACAACAATGCGGCACCGTTGCTCACCCTGGATTTTAAGTTCATACGCCCATTTATACATATACAGATAATTATATGTCAATAAAATCCCGCCTGGGCAGAATAAAAGAAAAATACAAAACTGCTTCCATATTCTTAAACTTGCCGACGTAAATGTTTGCAATTTTCGACGATTTATATTTATTGACAACCTGATTTAAAAAAAAACCGCAGTTAAAGTGTGTGTAGATTTTACCGTTAGGTTTTCAAACTTTATATTCAAGATGGTAATGTGGTATACTATCTTCCAGTACTAAATAGGCCAGAAGAAGAAACAAAACTGCAAATGGAACGCTGAAAGCATGATAAATGTAATTGTGACTGTGAGGAATAATATTGTACAATTTCAAATCAATCGAATAAATTCAAGCAAATAGAAAAAAAGTAGGATATGACATTACCCGAACATGCTATAGAACATTTCCTACCAATTTTAATGCGCTGCTTATAAGGCTTTAACAAATTTTCAAGAATATCTCTGAAAATTTTCATCAGAAACCTTTTCCAGTTGGCCTGTTTAAAAGCCAATACTTGAAATATGTAATCCGTTGAATTTCATTAAATTTGGGCCAAATTTGTGGTATATACAAAAAATAAATATATATATATAAATATTTTTTGTACCGATGGCATCAAGGCTAACTATGCACTAAATGAGCCAATCAATTGGGCACTTATTGATTTCTCAGTTAGTTGTCCTGTATTTAAAAATGTTCTTCTTATCTTCTTTATCTTAGTCTGTATGGTTTTCTTTAATATTAGCCTGAATAAATTAAATTGAAATACCCGAAGTTACCCTAGAGACCGTATTGTAAACTGTATTTTGAAAGTTTAACTGTCGCTAAATCGAATACTACGTTTGATTGAGCCTAAATGCGTGACTTCAGATGTGTGAATTCAAAGTGTTTACATTGCCTCCTTTGCATTTCGTTTGGCAGCTAATTTACGTAAATGTTTTTTGCTTCGGCTCACAGAGCAGAAAGAAAGAACGTTTCGCTTTTTTGCTTTCTGCCTTCTAGAGACTTCGCAATATTAAAATATAAATCGATTAAATATAGCATGTTTGTAGTATTCGACAAATTTCAAATAAACCAAAAATTTCAATTTGATGATTTTAATTCGGCACCTGTTGGAATTAAAATCGTTAGAAGTAAAATTCTTATAGGACTTGCATGCTGCTGATCCAATTTAGAGTGCAATTAATATACAATATGTTCATTTCTGTTTTTTTTGTTTTACAGAAGTGAATACTCCAGATAAATTGGAATATCAATTCCATCCGGTTTCCGGTGGCGTCTTTACATTTAAGATTCGTGCTGCCCACGATGCCCACTTGGCTCTCACGCCGGCTCCCGTTGAGGCTAGCCCCATTTACGAGGTGTTCCTCGGCGGATGGAATAACACCAAATCCGTTATCAGGAAGGATCGTCAGAAGCCCGATGTAGTTGAAATCCACACGCCCGGCATTTTGGAAGCAGGCGAATTCCGTGGTTTTTGGATCCGCTGGTATGACAATGTCATCACTGTTGGTCGTGAGGGCGAAGCCGCTGCTTTCATGTCGTACGAAGCGCCGGGACTGTTTCCTGTGAACTTTGTAGGTGTGTGCACGGGATGGGGCGCGAATGGCACCTGGTTGATTGATGGTGAGTGTAAAAGAGGCCAATCGCAATCTGAAAATAATTATCAAACATTTCACACAGATAATCAGGGAAGTGCCCCTTCTATGGGCTTCTCGCCTCCAATCGGAAGCGGAAGGGGCTCTGGCTGCTGGGTGCCCGCCTCCAACGGCTCCGTGCCTCCGAGTTCTATGGAGGGTGGCTTTGATGGCAGCGAACAACTGTACATCGCTAGGGCTCGCCATGAAGGCGATCTTATTCCTGGCAAACTGCACCCATCCCATGGCGTTTGCTACGTTGCCTGGGGCGGCGGCGAGCATGGCCACAATGAGTATGAGGTCTTGTGTGCCGGTGGTGGCCACTGGGTGCCCGTTCACGATGGAAACATTCCGCCCAATGCTCTGCCTGCCGGCGAAACTGCGCAAGGAGAGCCACTCTTCATTGGTCGCGCAACTCATGATGGCACCATCGCCGTTGGCAAAGTACAACCATCTCACGGATGCTGCTATATTCCATACGGCGGCGAAGAAGTAGCCTACAAGGAGTATGAAATCTTTGTTTCGAACTAGGTGTCCGTCGCCAAGGTCACCAACAGCACAGAAGCAAGGCAGCAGCCACTCGTTGCAAGACATTACCAGCACTCGAATTACTCGTTACTATCAGTGTCGAAAGAAGAATCTTATTGCAATCGTAGTTTCTCGTTTTGTCCGCATGGGCACATCAAAGATATTATCCGTTGAATTGAGCACACTAATACGTTATACTATACAAGTTGGCTTGCAATTCGACTTTTAACCCAATTACACTCTTGTAAATCTCAATTGCGTATTTTTATGTATAAACTTTAACTTTAGATTTTTTGTAGAATGAAAATGCAAATAAATTACCGTTGAACGAAGTTATTCCGCGTTTAAACTCAATGAAAGGCAAAGAAAGTAAGTAGTCACGCTATTATTTAATAATCTTTTCTTTTATTTTTCATAGTTGCGTATAGTATGCATAGTATAGACTTTCGGTTAGGTTAAATATGTTGTTAGTACATGCGTATTTGTATTCTCATAAAATATGAATGTGAACGTATTCGAAATGTGCCGACATATTTCTTCATTTCGTAACTCAGATGGATTCTTGAGCACTACATGTTCTCTTAACATGTGTTAAATATGCATTACTACATCAATCATTCATATTTCGCACGTGACTGCATGGCAAGTAAAACGAAATGCAAAATTCCTTCAGTTATGCGGGTATGAGCCTTTGTATGGATGAATCTTGTACAAGTGGTTGTGGTGCATCTAAATGTAAATATACTGTCCTTCCCCATTTTTCTTTACACTAAATTTTAATATTATTTGAACAATTTTGAAGACTTCAATCGCATTTGTGTGTAGATTAGTTGATTGCATCTTTCATAAAATGGATATTGGATATTCATATGATTGCATACTTTTTATATGTTTTGAGAATGTGTTTTTACTATAGTATCTCAATAGTCCAAAGACTACTACTTCTACATTTTTCCATTAGCGTAACAGTTCAATTCAGCAACTTTGATCTGCAAGGTATGATCATAGTCCAATCGAGACGAAATGGTTCTAAAACTACTAAAGCCTAGTTGGTAATTTTCATATTGTTTACAATTGTTTCAAACCGTTAAAATTATAGTATCCTATTTTTGGGTGCGGTTCAGTTTCTCCTTAAAAATTTTCATGTATATGAAAGATTGTTGTAGTATATTCCTAATCAATAAATGGTTTGCTTCGACGGCGCTAAAATTTTTTTTATTTAAGTTTTCTTCCTTATCGAAATCCATGTAAATTTTTTTATTAACGACCAGAATAAAGTGATTCTGTATTTGGTAGGCATTCTGAAACTTATAAAATAATTCGCAATCCGAATTGTACTATCGGACAACTCGTATTTACTAACTATTTTACGCTTTTAACTTGTACTAAAATGCATTCAAATTTCCTTACCCTTAAAATAATTATTTTCTTTGTACGAATACAAAAAAATTAACATTATAGAACAAATGTTCAGGAAGCCTCATGGCAAGACATGGCCATTGCATGGATTTCGTGACTGAAAAGCGGCAGAGTTCTGACTTGCAAATGAGTTTCAATTGCCAGGTCAATTAAAGGTATGAGTTATATTCCACTGAAAAATTCTACTTCGGTATTTATTGGCTACATACATACATATGTACATAGATTGGAAATTTGGATTTGTAGTAAAATAGTTAGAATATCAATTTTGGATCTGCGATACAAAGAACCTTCAAAATTTAACTACAGCATGAATGGAATGTTTGCACGTTTGACGTTACTCAATTTTTAATGATAAAAAAGAATATGAGTTCTATTTTTCGTCTTTAGAAATAAGACCTAAAATATATGAAATCGGAATCGAATTTAAGTGACATTTAAACTGTCACTATTGTGGACAATTATGATGACATTTTTACACTAAACATGTTTGTTGGTTTTTAAGTATTTCAATTTAACAAAATGTTCACAATGATTTGAGTTTTCGAAATAAATATTTATTACTACATATAAGTATTTGGCTAGATCAGCAAATGCCTTTTTAATAGTCACTGAGAACAGTGCAAAAATCGGCAAAGCAAAGCAGAAAAATTTAAAATTAAGACTAACGTGTCTATCCATCCAACCAATATCGTGAAAAGAACATCCTGATGCAGCATCAATGCAAAAAAAGGAGGTCAATATAATTGGCAATATATTTAATTATATGGAATCTGCAGCTAAAGCTGGTTAACAAAGCAACTTGAGAAAACCGTTCAGCCCCACACAAATCAATTTTAGGTGGAATTTGGACTTAAAATCATCATCTAAATTCTTCCCAGCTTCCCACCGAAAGAAGGCGTTATTGTTTAGCTATAAACTGTCAAATTCAACATAACAGCACAATAAAAATGATTGGCAATTGAAATAGTTGCGTCCCGTCACATCAAAAACCCAAATGAGTTGACTTGTAATGAATATAGCCTATTCGGTCACTTGCTAAATAGGCCCATTGGTTAAAGTTATGTCAGATTCCTATATAACAGCTGCACTATCCGAAGCAGATGCCGCAAATCTGCATCGCGTCGCCTGCTCTTGAATTATATAATTTTCTTTTAACAAAAGCCAACATAATAGCTAAAACCATATAAAGTACTAATCAGTCGTTTCTGTTTGTAGTAAGACTAAAAAATCAGACAAACTTGTCAGCAAAAAAATATATAATAATTTTATGTCAGTATAAGTAGCTGTTTTTTTTTTAAACTTTGACAAAATTAGCCTTTCATTGTAATTACTCCAAATATCCATGAATTAATCAATCGACAGAGCATGCACTACATGGCACAACACTAGTCACTGTGAAAATCAATAATTTTAAAACCAATGCTTACCTGTAACATGAAAACTAACAGCACAAGTGGTTGAGAAGCGCATTAAAGGCCAAACATCGGCAGTAACAAAAACAAAAACAAACAAAAAATAAATGCCTTATACATGTATATAAAATTGTTGTTCGACAGATGGTGCTTCCCGAGATCTTCGGTTTGGTTCGCACTTGCTACGACTGTCGAATTCGAGTCAACAACAAGCTGTATGAAGTTTGGAGCGGCTACGCTGGCCCCAACATGTCACCCGAATGGACGATGAAGTTCCGGCGAAAAAGGTATTCGATACGGTAACTAGGCGGAGGGAGACGTGTCCCCGGTGGAAGGGTCAAGCAGAGGAAGACCTACCGCTCATTGGTGGCACCAACTGGAAAAGGCGCGCGCAAAGCAAAGGCGCCTGCGGAAAGCTTTTGCGGCAGTTCTTATGGTTAGTTAAGTAAATTGTGTTCTACGAGAGTCAATAAATTTCGGAAAATTGAAAATACGGAAAACAGATTTAAATGCACTTCGCGCAGTGTTTCTTCTAAAATTTTTCTATGCCCTCCAAATAATTAAATTTTCCTGGGTCATCAAAATATATGTTTGTTTCGTTAATAAGCCCTTCATTCGACCCAAATCTCTGGCCGCCGAGCCATTTCTCAGCACCGGACTTGTGCACCGGTGCGTTGTCTTAGTGAAAGAAAACAATTTTTCTTCGTCAAAAGCGTTCCTTTTTTCCCAACAGCTCTCAATAATTTGTGCCGGTCATCGTTTCGCCTATTTTAAAGTAATCGATATAATAGTGATTGTATCATGGGTCTGTGAAAATTTGGGTGCGTTCTTTAGAGAGCTGCTTCTCGACAAACAAAATTTGAAATGGAAGTGGTAACGTCATCTCTCTTAATTCTCGGGGATTTATTGGCTCACCCTAGCAACAACCGTTCTGGTTGTGAAAGTTTTTGTACTTTAATGATTTTTTCAATTAAAAAATTGCTTATAAAAATAATTGCTTATAATGTTTATGTATGTATTGCAAATATGACAAATGGGTCTTGAGGTACAATCGGGTTTCGAAACTTTTGCGGAGCAAGTAAGCAGTACTAAAAATCGGGCACTATATACGTAATCATTGGCGTATTTCGAGTTAAATAGTTTAGAAGTTTAGCTTAACATTTGTTGAATAAATTGGAATTTTGATAAACTTTCATTATTTTCCGCCACTCTAAAGGCAATTATCGACATTATTTCAATAAGAAAAAATCGCTCGAAACCGTTCATTTGCAAAATTGCTACAAATAAATTCAAACTATATGCAAGAATCCTGTGGCAAATAAAAAATGCAATTCAATAAATTTGTCGTTTGCTCAGGTTCTACACCATCGACTATTTCATAAGTACCCTTTTTTTAAGTTCGTGCCGTATATCGATACTGGGAATTTCTTTGCTAATAAAAACAATAACTGGTTTACTTAGTTCTTAACCTTTATATTTATTTACATAACATACGCTGCGCACTGTGTATAGTGTAGTATCTAATTATGTATTTTTACGCACAGTCATTGAAACTGAGATTCACTTTATATGCACATATTTCAATAACATGGTTCAAGTCTTTTTCCCATACAACGCACTAAGATTCTGCAGGCCACATTTAATGGCGACCCTATACGACGTATGCTTTTTCCAAAATGTCGTTCAATTTAACTCGACACGTAACAAGTTTCTTTATATCTGCCATTAGAATAAAAAATTGTAATAACTTTCACGAACAAATATCAACAGCAATAAGTGGCGATAAGCATTCCCGAAACGATGGATGACAAAACGAAAAACGTTTATAAGTACATGAGATTTTAGCCGCGAAAATGCCTTCTTATTTCACGCCAAGAAATGTGGTCTACGTGAATAATAGTGTAATATTGTATAAGGATATATATTGTATGGTTATAATATTTAAAATTCAATAGTTATATAAACTGGCGTACTCCATGGAATCTCGTACTTGTCTTGCATCCTACAACACAGTCAATTTCAACTTAATTATTGTACAGATACAATTTTCATTAGCTGTCAGCGTCTATTAAAGAAAAATTGTGGTTTTAGTGTAAAATCTGCTCGCACCAATGAGGATTGCGACTCAGATCAACCCAGACATTGCTAACGACCGTCAGATATTGCAACTGACTAAAAAGCACGCATATCTTAAGTTCTTCAAAGAGGTCTGCGTTATGCAAGTTTCCTCATGCAATATTTAAGTATGTTTTTATGTAGATCAATTTGAAGTATGAATATTATGTATGTTTAATATTACGCATGTCTTTGCAGTACAATATGTTACTTTTGATTCGGTCATTTTAGCTTAAAATAAATATAAGTCGTGTGTATACATTAAAATCCCGTTATACAAAATATTCAGTAAGTATGTAAGTATGCATGTTCTTCTTTCACAAGGATAATATTAAAGTGATGAATAAATTATTTATAATTATGCTAGTAAAGTGTTTGTTTTAATTATTTTGGGAGTTCAATCTCCATTGGGCGAACTGCTCTTGCCACTGGCTATTCGCATTTGCCTGAAAATAAAATGACAGTGTTACTTCACAATTCACGTACAAATCTTCATATACATAAGCAAAACTATTCTAAAATATTCTATGTATGAATATAAAATATTCGTATGTTGGTTATGTCAAGTAAGTGCCCCAAGTTAGGTATGCGAGCAGATCAAATAATTAAATAAATAAGTAAATAAATACAATGCAAAAATGTGTCCAATAGAAACAATTCTGAAAGAAAAAATCTGTTTGTGATGCATACCTATACTCGTATATCCCTACACAAACAAAACACTTAAACTTAAATTTACCAAAAATGTTATCGCAATCTCCGAACTACAAACTAAAAGTTTATTTCTCCCCTAGGAAACGAGCGCCAGATAACAAATTTGTTAAGATATTAATTTAAAGAAATCTATTTTGGTTGTGGAACACTTGAAGGAAATGTTACAGCAAATTATACACCAGCAAAACAAGGCCTAGAAACATGCAATGACATTTAAAGTAAAGTAAAGCTGGGCTACCGAAACTGACTACAATTGAAAAGTCCATAGTTTCGTTGCTAAATATTTAGGTACATTTATAACAGTTGGCCAGTTTTGCAAATAGTTACAATATGTATACTAATGTCTTCAAATTAAATGAAACAAGTCAAACCAAAAACTCAGTTCAAAGAGTAACAAGGATTTCATAATCCTTTACCTTTTCAATCCATTCAGTATTATATGATTGTGATTCGTCAAAATCTGCAAAATGTTATTTAAAATATTTTATACATGTAGTTTTATATAGTTAAATATGTAGCAATAATATAAGAAGACCTCCACAGGTTGGTGTGTTTAATAACTGAATATAAGCACTTCGGGTTACTCTTGCCAATAGGTGCTACTACGGTCTCGGTAGGCAATTAAGTAGCAGACACCTCTCTCGACCGACAAAACTTGCTCTCTACAGGAGGCTCATTCTGCCCGCCCTCCCTTATGGCGCAGAAGCTTGGACATTGACGCGAAACGACATAGCGAAGGAAGACACTTTACAAAATCTTCGACCCTGTTCGTATTGGCGACGATTTACGAGTAGCACAGCGAACCAACATCCAGCGGCTCCGACGAAAAAGGACTTCGACGCGGTTGTTGAAGGTCACCCTAACATTTATTGGTGTGACCAACTGGAGAAGGCGCGCGCAAAGCAGTTTTGGGATGCTTTTGTAACGATTGGAAAATCTTCCAATGTTTATAAAGATTCTAGACATGTCAAATCCGAAATGCTGTGCAAAAGGCTTTTTCTCATACGTCAACACAGTTCATAAGAAACTAGTTGTTAAGAAAAAGGTAAATTACTAAACAATACCACAAAATAATTACAAAAATAGTTGCGGACAACTTGATGTGGCACATTTTTAGATTTCGTTCAAGGTAATTACAGCTTCTTACAGTAATTCGGGGAGAAATAACTGAAACGTCTGAAATCTGAATTCGGATATTTCAAAGACCATGAACATTACCGCAACGGCTAGCAGAATGTGAAGCGAAATCTACTACAACTTATGCGAATTTTTGAAATGAACAAACATTACCTTATACAAGTGCAAGTCTCACAAACTCAAACTATACTTCATAATAATTGCGTGCATTATCAGTTGAAGCTCGTCGATTGTCGCACCGATTTCGTGCAACGCCGGAAAACCAGCATTTTCGTCGTCAATTAAAAATTCGGGATGATTTCTATAGCCCATGATGCGATTTATTTCTGCCTGGTCATTATCTTCATTTAAATATTTGTATTCCTCGTCCGTGTGAAAGATTTCGTCAATCTCATCAGAAAATTCATCACCCTCGATGTGTCGCATCTCTTTGTAATGCAGTTATTTAGATTTATTTTCATATGTTTTCAATAATAACGTTGCGGACTCAAACAATGCAAAGAAAACTTAGCCAAAGGGAAATAAATATACAGCGAGAGAGTAAAATTACATCAACATGAACAATTGCACTTTTTCTTACGTCGCCTATTTGGAAAATAGTCTAAAACAAAGTAAGAAGAATGACAGAAAAAGCACACGCACATAAGTATACTAATATTAGTACATAGATACGTTACGCAGCAGATTGATCATGATTACAATCATACACCGAATGTATTTCAAACAGAAGGACTAATTCAATTAATTTTGGAAATTTACGACAATATACTTGAGTGTACTTATGTTAAGTATATGGATGCGTTATAAAAGTATTAGCGACTATGTAATCATTTGTGCGACTAGTCTGAAGTTTTCACCTACAACTGCGGCGCTTTAAAGCTTAAGGCAATGTGTACGAGTAATGTTATATGGATGTCTTAGTAAAAATACAATATTAGGAACAGTTATATGACACGTGAGCTCAGGTAATTTGGTTTTAGCGAAATTGTTCAGAAATGAAATGAATGAATCAGCAAACCACTGAGAGCAGCCGCCAAAAGTAAAAATTATTTTTTGGTGTTGGCTGAGTTGGAATTCGAATGCATTACCCTCAGACTCGAGTTTGACATCTGTGATTAAATACCACACCAATACAATGATATTTA
Source organism: Melieria crassipennis (assembly GCA_963668005.1). Taxonomy (NCBI): domain Eukaryota; kingdom Metazoa; phylum Arthropoda; class Insecta; order Diptera; family Ulidiidae; genus Melieria; species Melieria crassipennis. The sequence continues at coordinate 27,594,775 of OY764963.1, read as the reverse complement.
AGACTCATCACGGACAAAAATTATGTTTCCAGTTACTCGATAGTATCGAGTTGAGTCGCACGAGTACACCTTTCCATAAATATTTAACTATGTGCATACCCAGATGATGTACATAAAAGATCACCACTCTTTCAGAGTTATAATTGGCAATATATATCAAACATTCTATTCTAAGTATAATTTTATCAAACTGCATGGTTTTTTCTTCGATTCAAAGAGTAATCGTCCTTAAAAAAATAATTGTTTACTTAATCGTTCTTATGATCGGAGGACTTTTATTCTGAGCTTACGAAACAATGCAATGGGAATCAACCTAAAAATATTGATTATATTGATATCTCAAATTTAGGCTCGAATCTAAATGCTTAGCAAATTCTAGTCCTTCTGGTTTACGTTATGCATTTAATTTGTGATATGCACATGGAGGTTTTGTGCCGTTCAACTTACCCAGTGGTAGTATGAAACGTGTTTGGGTTAAGTTCGATTGTCCTGGAAAAAACTTTTATTTTAAAGCGAGCAGAAAATTCACATGAATAGTCAATGCGTTCTTAGTGAAGAGAGTTACAAAGTCTAGCAATCACTTTGATAGAAATATTTTGAGCGTATGTCTACAGCTAACACATACATATATATATATATATATATATATATAGTATAGTTCATAAGCAAATCGGAAATGTTCTTTTCTGTTTGAAATGGTTGATCGGCTTTTACCTGCGTTTAAATAATTTTCTACAGTTGAAATGGTCGCCGTAATGGTATCAGCACTCTCATTTAACTCTGTGGGTGGATTATGCGCTACTCCGTCGAAGAAAAACGCCAGAATATTTTAATCATATTTGGTCATGTGTCATTCGTAGCAAATTTAAATGAATAAGAAATTGGAAATGACTTACAAGTACTTGGTATGTAAATGATGTGACGTTTTAACATATACTGACGCCCACAAATTATAAAATAACTCCTTATATTATTCGTCTTGAATAGTGTTGCAAATTTTAATTTTCTATTTTCGATGGACGTGCACCAGATACATATGCAAGTAAGAATACATGCATATGTAAAGCTTTTTGAAAATGCGGGTGCATGTTCAATTTTGCTGACAACAAATACAATAAAATTTAAAAACTCCCTCTTATAATATTCAAAGAAGGTGCATGATATTTGAGTGCATTGACTGTTTCGCTTAGTAAAAGTCACATGTGTATTTGCACGATACGGCACGCGTTTGAAGCAAAATAGCAGTGAAAAAAATATACACATACATCTATTGATTGGGCATTTACACATTTACTAACATCGAAAAGTGAAAGTCAACATTTGTAGCATATCCAAATCAGACATCATAACATCTCTTGAACTATAAAGTAAGCGATGTTTCATTTGTTAATTAATATACTTAAACAATGCCCCTGATTCACACCTTCTCGGTAACAGCGCAGAGCACTGCCTACCAGCGTATGACACACACTCGTGAAATCTACTTCACTTACTTGGGCCTCCATTGGCGCTAAATGCTGAACGCATCTCATTGCTAATTTGATTCAGTTGCTCCAGTTGACTTTGGTTCAATGGCTGCTGCGCAAGGTTTGTCGACTGTTGAGTTTGTAGCAACTGTTGCGGGTTTGACCGCAATACGTTTCCGCCCAATAATGCATGCGGCTGAACTTGTTGCGAGTGCATTGCAACTCCAAGTGAGTTAGCACCGCCAGCTGCACTACTACCAGGCATGGGCGGCGATTTTCCTGATCGTGGGCTGGAGTTGGGCGTAGAACGTGGCGATGCTGTTTGTTGATTTTTCAGCATGCGCATGAGCCCTTCCAGCTGTTCCATTAGCTGTCGTCGCGAATCTTGAAGTGCGCCCAAGTGACCTTCTAGTTCGCCTTTGCGCTGACGTAGTGCCCGCAATTCATTGATAAGGGCCGGATTTTCGGGAGTCACTTGCTCGACTTCCTGTTGACGTCGTAATCGCGCAATTTCACGCATTATCTCTTTGTTTTTAGCTTCTAATTGAGCGATGAGTTCACGTTGAGCACGAGAGTTGTCCGAACTAATGGCATTCGCATTCTCAGTGCTCGGAACACTTGTGGGCTGAAAAGAACGACACGAATGAAAATCTTACATTATTAAGGCGATCAAAATGCGTAAAGTTAACATTACTCACTGCACGATTTTCCTGTGCAAGCCGGGCAGCGTATCGTGCAATTAGCCTATGCTCTTCGTCGTTGGCTGAAGAAGTAGCTACGCGCGACATACTGGCGCATGTGGCACTGTCAAGGCTGCGGCCCGTAGCACGCGAGTCCAATGTGCTGGAACGATCGTACATCGTGGCACCACTGTGCACTCCGCCGGGCCCATGCATGAGTAACGGGTCGGAGAAGCCATTATGTGAGGGCAATGGTGATGGCGGCACAATGTGGGACAGGTTAAGCGTCTTTTCGGGGTGTTCTGGGAATCGTGGCAACACTTGCGTCGTCTTCTCGGGCACACATCGAAAGCTCTTCCGCAGCGAGTGTCCGATCTGTTTGCTTGGCGACTTATAACTTGAGTATTCTTTCACTTCGTGATCATTCTGGTGATTCAGCGATGTCTTGCCATGCCAAAAGCACTCTTGACATAATTGGTAGGCGTGGCACCGCTGACAGCGATAACGAAATCCTGTGAAATTCTCCTTGTGGCAAACAGAACAGATCGTCGGATGCACAATAGTTTCAACTGTGGCCAGTCGATGGAGTAGCGGAAGCCAAACAAGACACGATGGACCCGGTTCCGACATAAGTGTTGCCATGAAATCGTTCACAGTGACCTTATTCTCCACTGGAAATATTTCTTCCTCAAGCCCGTCTTTGTAGTGGAATGTAGGAGATTCGTAAACAGCTGCTGGCAGCGCGAGCACTTCCCGCAAAAACTCACCCAGCTTCCAAGGAACTAGTTGGCCAGCACCATCAGATATTTGCGAGAAAATATCTACAATACGAAAAATCCTCATAAATTATAGACTCATACTTGTAATAAAATAACAACAAGCTCACATCGCAATTTGTCAACCAATTTCCCGGAGCACATAGTGGCCAGTGCTACTTTGATGGAGAAAACACGAATTTTACCAGAATTGTCACTGCAAAACGTTGCGGAAACTTAACATTAAATACGTTGGACGCGAATATACTCGATCTAATTTACCTGGTATACGCTGCTAATAACCAGTTGAGTAATAATCCGGCCTTGGAGTCAACGGGCACTTGTTGAGCCGTGGGAAGACGCTTGTTCAAGTTATGGTACAGAGATGAGACAAGAGTCTCTAATCGCGCCACGCTCACTTCGCTTTGCGGCTCGAGCGTATTCAACCCATTCTCCCTGAAAGCTTCAATCACGTTCCAAATGTCAACTAAATGCAAATTTGTGGATTTTTGTATGTAACGCAATTTGGAAGCTGTACGGTAGGAAGCGAAGCGAATGGAGTCAAATGCTTGCAAACGCAAATCTTGCAGAATCGCTATGCTGGGCTCCAAATCCATGCTGCTGTTTCTGGCTAGTATGCTATTCAGATCTTGAAATCAGTTGAGACTGCAAAAGACAGAAACCTTGATGAGAATTTGTTGCAAAATTAAAAAATCGCATTTCTCTCTTTTGCTAGATGAAGAGCACCAAATCTATACAAACTGTAACCGTAATATGCTGTAAAATTGTCATCATAAAATTATTGGAAATCTAAAACATAACATTGCATGGTTCGTATGAAATCCATGTAATTCTTTGACACATCACAGAAGCCAAAAAAATAGATAGCAAACACCACGTACACCGACCTTCTTCTACGCACATTTACAAGCAACCACACATAATTACATTAGTCACTTCTGTGACAGTGACAACCTACTGGTATATTGTCATCGTTTCATTGCGAAAAAATATAAAAATGCATGAATAATTTTGCATTCGCATTTAGTCAATGTGCAAGGTTCTCCCTATTAAGAAATAAAGGCACATTGTCGCGTAAATATAACCAACGCCAGCGTGAACCGATTATTTAGGCCAATTATTCATAAATTTTGGCAAAGTGCAGCTGTTATTAGATTCCACTGCTCGGGTTAATTTAAAATTGGTCGCCATAAAATTACAGATGCGGTCATACAGTAGATACAAATTCGGATCTTCCAGAAATTCGAAGCTTATGTTTTACAACATAAAAATCCAACCAAATTTATTCTAAAATAAATCAGGACTGCAATGAAGTTGTCAATCTTAATCGAACCCTTTAACGAAAATCGGCCGCAATAATTTAATCTGCATAAGGGAAATTGAAAAAGGAATAAAGATGCTTTTGAAGATGGATCTTAACGTGAACTCAGTGGCGATGACGAGGTGTCATAAAACTACGAAGATCAAATCGTTTCCGTCTACCATACCAGCAAGGACAAGTCAGGGGCTGTTTCAGCCGGTTTTAGCATTTAAACTGTTCTGCAAGACCCCATACAACAAAACCATTTTTCAGCATGCACCATTACAATTCTCAATTCAATATGTAAAACGATCGATCAATGAAGAAATGACGTACAGCGAATTTTTCAATGACACAAAAAAAGCAAATGCTTGAACCAGAGCCAGGCGCTCCATAGTCACAGAATTGTGGGCTCAATATGATTTCCTTCACATATAAAGTTTAGAAACATTTATTGAAAGCTCTTGTAACTATTTTGCTTTTAAAGACTTTCAAATGACAAAGTATAAATTGTTGTTATAAAGAATGCCAAGTAACTCATATCTTGCGCAACATACCTAATTTCATGCATTTTAATTAAAAGTGGGAAACGTAATCAAAAGAAGGAGACAGTATTTTGATAAAATTAGTGGTATTTTGACTTAAAACAATAATAAGCGTGTAAATACGAGTCAATAAAACAGTACAGTATTAACATGCGGCAAGGGATTAGAAAAACTTGTGGTGCGAGAGAAACAAAATTCTACTAAAATGAAACTAAGCACAACGAAAGAGAAAGCGAAAGCAAAACAAAAATAAAATCGCTGAAGAAATTCAAAAACATAATATAGGTATTGATCACACTAAAGCTAAACAAGAAATATACGTTTGTAGGTGTTTATGTATATATAATAATAATCAAAATAACTTGGTGACATCATTGCCGCTGTCTGCGGCATGTCACAAATGCAGTATTGCGATTCAACAGCGCGATGCGATGCTATTTGGAGCATTGGAGAGCCATTTTGCTATGCTAAATTTACTATATGGAGGACCCAAAGTATCAATGCTTCGCATCCGTTCCTGCATAGCGACATAAACATCTCCCATTTTCCAGTTTCTCATACAAACTCAACCAACATGTAAAGCATAAAATTTGAACATCCCTTTAGAACATAAGCCAAAATATGTCGATTGAGCAGGGTGCATGAACTAAAATGTCTCCTCATTAACAATAGGACAATCTACCGATTTCAGCTTAGCCATTTCCGCAATTTATTCCAACTGTTGTGCAACGAGCGTTGTGCCACACGATTTACGAAATTTGAAAGCCCAGCATGCCGCAACCCTGCTGCATATTATAGCCAATGCAATTTAAGTCTTCTCACTAATCGATGCACTAGAATTGTGTTGAACGTGTTTGATACCACTTAGCCGGCCAATGATGGGGGTAACTGGGGTGCGCTGACTTTCCCTCTTCATGTTACCAACCAGAGGGGAAACGCCTTTAATCTCAATAAACCGTAAATTATCATTTTTTGGGATTGTCATGTGTGTACATGTACATCCAACATACGCACATAAATATGTATATTATTTCAAGGTATCGCGTATGCACTGATTCCAGAGCAATGTGGAGGTGCAGTTACTTTCGGTCACTTTACGGGCATTGTACTAGATGCAAAGTGTACTAAACATAGCGTTGGAAAAAATATATGCACAGTTGAAAATCAATTTTTAAGTCTTGTGATGTACTTGTGTATCGATTTTCCATTGCTCTTAATTCGAATCCTTCAAAACGATCGCATGCAAGTACCAGGTGCTAATGAAACCATCGAAAGGACTCTTTGATATGCCGAGTGCTGCTTTAGTCTACAACTTATCTGAAATAGTTGAATGCCAATCTACTCACTTATCTTTTGCAATACCGCACAAACTTTTTTTATTTTGCAACTGCACAATTTCATCTCAATGCACATTCACTCTAGTACATAGCATCATTATGTTTTGTATATCGTTCGCGCGAGGGTACACTAAATGTGCGTTTTACATATTTTGCAAAATGCGTTCAATAACTTTGTCATTCCACGACCCAGCAAAACACTTATCCACTTTGAGTACGCAATATAACAAAAAATGCTAGACACTACAAATCTCAGGGTTGCTCAACTGTGTGCTTAAGAGGAAGGTTCAATTTCCATGGTTGTAACACCCAGGTAGGTCTCTTCTTCTTATTTGCTTTCAAATACTTTAGTAGATCAATTAGCTTAATGCCGATTTTACAGTGCAACTTTAACCGGGATTTACTTGAGCTTGGTTTAAATCATAGTAAAATAATAAATAATCCAATAAAAACCTCTCCCTCTCTGAGCCCACACAATTTATTGAAATTACGTTAATTTATTTAGAATACTTTATTAACATACCGCTCCTTCGCTGCAACAACGTCATAAGTCAAAAAACAAAGTTTTCGAGTTTATGGCAACCCTGTGTGTATCTGCATATGATTGATCTGTCAAAACCACTTTGTAAAAAATTCGATACTTTACTCATATGGCGACATGAACAAATTTTTGTGACCTTGAAATGCCTGTAATGGTAAACTTTAAAATTGAATTTTCTCGGAATAATGTAGTTTTGAGTTATGACGTTCTTGCAGAGAAGGAGCGAAACTATGGTTTAAATTAAAACAAAGTTTCAACGAATAAGCAGTTTCTCAGTGCCACTTTAACTAAGTCAAAGTTTTGTCATTAGTGTATGGCAATGCTGCCTATTTTTCTAATCAGATAGTTATTAGGTCTGTTTGTGTACGAATCATTTGTACAAATTATAACAAATTTTGAATGGTTGGCGTTTGTGTACGCCAAAACTCTGGCAACGAGTGACAGTTCTGGCGAGAACTTGCAAGATTTTAGTGGAGAAAACTCTGAAGCCGGCTGTTTCTCTCTTCAACTTTCTTGTTTTTAAACAGAACTATTGGTCTGTTTTTACGCGATTTATATTTACTTTGCAAAAACTTGCGATAACACTCTTCAATTGTTCAAAATAAATAAACTGTCAACAACAAGTTGAGTTTAAACTTAAAAGTAATTTGATTTCGCGTTTAACCTCAGTTTAAATTAGAAACGGAACTAAACTCTGTAATACTACCTCTGTGATACCACAAAATTCCACACGTATGCAGCTAGCTGTTTTTTCCAACATGTGTTGCAACACACATTTTAAACGGGATTTATGTATACAGATTATAATAAATATAGCCAATTAAAAATGCAAAACTGTCAATTCACAACAATAAACTTTCTACTTTTATACAAGTAAGGTCGACATTTTCAATGTCAGGCAACTACTACAACCTATCTATACACATAAAATTGAAATGAAATTTTAACTTTCGGTCCATTTTAGGAAATAGTGCTCCGCTAAGGAATTTTTTTGAATTCGGGATCTAAAGGGACAAAACATGGGTTAACGTGTTATAGGAAGAAAATTGATATATTTAATTCAAACTTGGCAATACTCCGGAAAAACAACAATTTCACACTTTTCCGAAAATACAAATTTAACGAGTCAGCAAAGGGTTAAGGTTCATATCCGGAAAGATAATGAAAAACATGAACTAATGGATTTATTGACTTCAAAATTGCAGAAAAACACTTGAAATAAAAAATATTTGTTTTATTTTTTTTATTTGTTTAAAACTCAAAATCTGACACACAATTTGCAATAAATGGACAAGTAGTTTTCTTGTTGTTTCATTAAAATCTGACAGGGTTAACGAGGGTTAAGATAAACTTAACTTCAGACTTGGAGAAAGTATTGAAAATAAGAAACAATTCGACGCAGTGTTCGAAAATCAATATCAGACGAGTTAAAAAATTGATTGGAAGTTTACATATGTAATAACCAAACATGATTTAACGTTACATAGTATCTCCAATGTGAATACAAATTTTTCCATACATATTCTTTGTTTCTATGCACTGGCCTGTGTTGACTGCACAAACTCGCTCGGCACCTTGCGAAGTTGACAATAACAGAGATTATCGTCGCACGACAAATTAACAAGAGTTCTGTTCATCAAACTCTGTTATCTGCCCCCTGCTGCTTTCGGCCCGCACTCGAAATTCAGATTGCTTCGCTGGTCACATGCGCATTCCGTAATACGGTTTATTCTGTGCTACAAGCCAAAATGGCCTAATTCGAGTTAAGACAAAATGGGTTTTTAATGTCAGCGCATAACACAACATGAAACATCGCCCTGTGAAAGTTGTTTTAAATGATGTCAGATGGAGTGGATGGGTGAGCAACTGTATGCTTTGCACGCCAGTTTGAACTCGATGGGCCCAAAAAATAAAGTTTTCCTTACCCCTTTGTGACCCCGTTAGATTTTTATCATAAAATACTTAGACTCATTTGATGTGCTTGCACCCCATTTGAAGCAAATAGACCTATTAAATCATGTTTTCCGCATAAAAACTCTTAACCCATCCGTCAGATTCAGTTCGATTTTCGAAAAAATTAAAAACACGTTTATTTATTCATCACGTCGGTCATACGTCGGTTTATTCATCATTTGGCGCACTTTCACTAAGTTTGAAGTAAAAAACAATGATGATGAAAAATGAAAATCATGTTACTGCATACAAACTTTTAACCCACGGTTGAACCAGTCAGTTTTTGATTTTCAAAAAAAAGGAAAATTCGTCGAATTATTTCTCATTTGAAATGCTTTCCCGATATTTGAGGTAAAAAACACCATTACAAATTTTTAACCCATCATTGAGATTTTGATTTAAAAAAAATAAGAAACACGTGTCTAATTATGTTTTGCTTCAAGTGTTTTCACCAATTTTAAAGTCAATAGGCCCATCGGTTCATGTTTTTTTCGTAGTCTTTCCGTATACGAAAGACTACGAAAAAAATCACCACTTATTGATCCCGTTAGATTTAGATTTTCGAAAAATTAAAAAATACCAATCGAATTAATTTTGATTTGGAGTATTTTCACCAAGCTTGAATTCAATAGTTCTATTAAATAACGTTTCTTCGTACAACACCTTAACCCATGTTTTGCCGCTTTAGACTCTTTGAAAAGAGTGAATTTCAAATTGGGGATTGCGTTGGCGCATTACAATAAATTAATTCATTAATTCATTATAATAAATTAATTCTGCGCTCTGGCCGTCCGACGTGAGAGTCCGGCCTTTCCGTTTTTTTCGGAAGCTAGGAGGCGCAGCATCAACCTGATGGAATTCCTGTGTTGCCTGCATCGAATTCGACCAGCGGCTCATTAAAAATCTACTATCAGAAGGCCTCGGGGCTGCGGACTAAATCCAGCTCAATTTTTATAACTACATACTGCACAATTGGACTACGATATTCTTGTTATCACCGAAACATGGCTTAATGCGGATTTTTTTTATGAGGAATTTTTCGATTTAAACCTATACCATGTTTTTCGTAAGGATCGTGATGCTGCTAAAACTGGATGTAGGCGTGGTGGTGGAGTCCTTATAGCAGTTAAACGTTTGTTTTGTGCCTCACTTATTGAGTTGACTAATACTGACTCGCTTTTGGATCAACTTTACGTCACTGTCCGTGGGTCTTGTTAGACCTTGGGTCTTGTTAGACCTTGATCTTATGCAAGTTAATGGGTGCTTAAATAAGCTGGGCAGGTTATTGGACTTAGTTTTTATAAGTAATAATCTTTGTTTTTCAGTAAATGAAGCAGCTTTTCCAATTTCTTCATCTGATATTCATCATATACAGCTCTCAATTTGCCTAAAATTTTATAAATTTTTGCCTCTTGGAGTTGCACGCACTGAACTTCGCAGGTTTAACTATAAGTTGTGCGACTTTGATCTCATAAGTGGCTTAATAAATGATATCGATTCAGATACTGAGTTTCAGTGTCTCAAGGTTAATGGCTGTTTCGAATTTTTCAAAAATAAACTAGCTGAAATTTGTAATGAAAACATTCCGTGTATTAGGGATACAATTTATAAATTACCATGGCATACACATGAGCTTAAAAGGCTTAAAAATCTAAGAAATAAGTTTTATAAAAAATATGTATCAACAAGTAGCATTGTTCATTTTACTAATTATAAGTACTATATGAAAGAATTTAATATTCTCGACAAGTCTCTCTATAAAAGATATATGTTGAGGTTTGAAACTAATATTAAAAATAACCCCAAGGAGTTTTGGCGTTATGTTAATTCGAAAAAGAAAAGCTCTAATATTCCTACCTCGATGTTTTTGGGGACGAAGATCTCTAATAGTGCTCTTGAAACCGCTAACCTTTTTTCTGAATTCTTTGAATCAAACTTTTTGAAAAAGGTAATGATTGTTCTTCTGCTACAAATGAAACTTTTCATTCCTTTGACTTTGGGTCGTTGACCTTGTCTGAGGATGATGTAGTTTTAGGCATCTCGAATTTAAAATTAACGAAGAAACCGAATCTTGACGGGATTTCCTCGTTTCTTCTTAAAAAATGCTGCAACGCAATTGCTAAGCCGCTGCAGCTATTATTTAATAAGTCCCTTGATTCTGGGATTTTCATAGATGCCTGGAAGAAGTCATTTATAACCCCAATCTTTAAATCTGGAAATAAAAACAATGTTGCGAATTACAGACCAATAACGAAGCTAACGACGACTGGTAAACTCTTTGAGTGCACTGTCAACTCCAAAATATCTTTTGTAGTAAAACGCTTAAACTCGCCATCTCAGCACGGGTTTGTCGCGGGTCGTTCGACTATAACAAACCTTACACTGTTTTCCGAGTATTGCATATCTGCTTTTCAGAAAGGATATCAAGTTGTTGCGATTTACACCGACTTTTCGAAAGCGTTTGATAAGGTGTCGCACGTGGTTTTGATCAAAAAATTATCAAATTTGGGGTTTCACTCTAGTATGCTATCGTGGTTTATATCCTATCTTAAAAATAGAGACAGTTTTGTTAGTATTGAAAATGTCCACTGTCGGCCATTTGTAGCGACTTCTGGTGTACCACAAGGCAGTATCCTTGGTCCACTGTTGTTCATTCTGTTTATCAATGACATCTCATACGCCGTCAGAAATTCTCAGTGCCTTTTGTTTGCCGATGACTTAAAACTTTACACTAAAGTTAAGGATTTTTCGGACGTTTCTAATTTACAGTCGGATATAAACTCAATCGTTCGTTGGTGTGTTAATAACCAACTCCAACTTAATGTTTCAAAGTGTCACTTTGCCACTTTCTCGAAGTCAACCAATCCTATAAATACTTCGTATTCCCTGGCGAACTCCCCGCTTGGTCGAATCATGGAAGTTAAAGACCTTGGGGTCATTTTTGATTCTAAATTCAGCTTTGTACCCCACCTGAATTACATCATACCTAAAGCCTACTCCTTGCTAGCGTTCATTCGCCGTAACGGCGCGGAATTCTCTGATCCATACACGCTTAAGTCGCTTTATACAAGTCTGGTTCGTTCTAGGCTAGAATATGGTTCTTTCATATGGAATCCATTTTATGCATCTTATGCCTCACGAATTGAACGAATCCAAAAGTCGTTTATTCGCTTCTCTCTGAGGTCTCTCAGGTTTGCAGATCCTTTACCATCCTATGAGGCACGTTGCAAGCTAATTGACCTAAAGTCTCTGGAAAACACAAGAACAACCTTGGCACTGATGTTCGTTTCTGACATCGTGGTGGGAAGAGTTGACTGCCCGTTTTTGCTGCAGTTAATTAACTTTAATGTTCCTTCAAGAGCGCTACGACATGCAGACACATTCTATTTAAGCACTTGCCGAGCTAATTATGCTTTAAACTCCCCTTTATACAGAGCTTTAAACGTGTATAACACTGTATCTTCTAAATTCAAGTTAGACCTGTTTCTTTCAAAAGATGTTTTTAAAAATAATCTAAAACATGTTTTCTAGTTTTAAGTTTAGTTTGTAATGTGTCTGTAAGAACAATCTGTTCATAGATTTAAATAAATAAATAAATTTAAAAAATCCGGTCTTAGCGGAGGTTCATTCTCAAAAATGGACCTACAGTTTAAATTTCTTGTTTGCCTTAGCGGTTTGGGCTGGGCTATGATTAATCAGTTAGCCAGAACAATTAACTATATGTATATAGATTTCATCTAGGCTCTTACCGAAAGAATGAAAAAAAACCAATATTGAAATTAAAACACAAAGAAATTGGTATCAGTCGCAATTGGTGGAGTCGCAGCATTCATTCATAAATGATGGGTTGATCATAACTTATGATTTATAACTGTTCAGTCCGATAGACGACGTTCAGTTCTCAAAATATTATACCTATAAATACGCATGTTACCCGCCATCTGAAATTACACGATGCTATGGAAGCATTCAGTAATAACTAATAATACAAACTAAAGCATTCGCTTACTTGTACATATTTTTTTCTTTCCGTAACAGATAACGCGGTATAACACGTCGAATACAAATGTCCCACCACCATCAACGTCCTTCTTGCCATTAATGTCGTGAAGAGTCGAATAAACAGCGCAAGAAGGCTTGCTGTCTATAATATTAAAAATGTTTACTAACGAATATACACTAAGCTTTTTTCCATCTTATCTTACTAAAAGAACAATAAGCAACCTGCAATATTTCCTTACCTGGGTGGTACCTTTTGTTCTCTTCGTCGCCTGCGAGTAGCTTGGTGAAGTGTTCCTTTCACAACCTCAGTGTACTCTGTGAGATGCCCGGGAATAAAACCTATCAGGCTTTCGTGCGTCGTTCCTGTTCCTGCATTCCTCACGTTCGTGCCTTTCTTATTTTAATTTTTTGCGTCTAAAAAGGCTCCTCTCCTTTTTCTTCTCCTCTCGGTACTTTTCCCGCACGGCTCGCATTCGACTGCAGGGTCTTGTTGTAGGCAACATTCTTCGCTGCAGTGGCTGCGCAGCACTCTTCGTCGTACCATTGGTTCCATGGTTATGTACACGCTAAAATTATTGTAAATAACATCTCTGGTGCGCTCAAAACTGTGCTCAATTGTGTGCCCATTCAGGATTCGGACGAGACGAAAATCCTGAGGAAGGAGCAGATTTCCAGTTGCTTGAAGCTTTTGCATTTGGACATAAGCTCGAAAAACTGTAATTACACATCAATGACAACAACCGGTTTTCATTGCACGCGAAAGCTCCTGGAAGCAGTTGTGTTCTTATCCGAGCACCTGCCAGATGGTGCGTATGGCTTGGCGAGCTGGAGTGGATGGCGTTCTCCGTACTGCGCTGGACTTGAACGCCATCTCTCTATTCGGTGAGAGATGGCGTTGGTGACAGCCCGGCTACAGTGTGACCAACACAACACATACGAGAGGGTATATGTTACTTCAGCTCGGCTGTCAACAGGTGCCGCTCATTTGACCTAAATCTTGTAGTCCCTCTCCGTCGCTGTTGTGGGAGTGCCCTTTCCCTGACCTCAGGTGCGTCTTTGCCATAACATCGCAAATTTCATTGCTGCGACCATAATTGCGCTGTCATTTGTGCTCGCGGCTGTTTGCGTCACGAGATGCGCACACGTGGTGTGGACGTCGCCACGAGGACTACTGGCGAAATCGCTTAGGGCAATTGGCTGGCTGAACGAACAGGAGTTACGCAAACAGGTTGGTGTCCGCTGCTACATAGCCCCTGCGGGGTTGCGGGTTCGGGCGACGGAAAAAACGCCGCGCGCAACACATTTACTCGTAAACAGATTTACGCCTTTTTAATATGGCCGGCGTCAGTTGAAGCCCGCCAGCAACGCGTTATGATGCTTTGGTCTGACGGCGGACGAACGTAAAAAGCATAAATGTGGCTAATATAAACTTTGAAACTAACTGACTTTTATTAGGCAGTGGCAACGCCACAGCGCGAACACACGTGTGACCGCTGCGCAGACCTTGCGACTAGTTAATAAGCTGCGCGAGGTTGCCCTAATGCGGCCAGTGCCACAAGAATATCGCAAAAATGATGTCTGCAATGTTTTTTTTTGACCTCAGCTGCTGGCGGCAATGATTGTGGAACGTCATAAAGAAGTCAGGGCATTTGGAAGGGCTCATTCAAGTACAATCGATGGCTAAACTAGTTAGTAAACAATTGATTCTTCATTCTAAAAAGTTATTAAATATTGAAAAGTACTCAGTACCGAAAGGTACTTGGTATCAAAAAGGACTCAAAAAAATCGATACTTGAAAGCAATACAAACAGATAATCAGCATAGAATCGACATATGGAATCAGTGTAAAAACGTAGTCAGTAAGAGTAACCAATATCGTAAAGTGGTTAGTGTGAATACTTACACTCAGTACTGAAAAGTAATCAGTTTCAGAAAGTCATGAACATCAAAACGTTCTCAGTATCGAAAAGTACCTAGCATAGAAAATTACATAAGCAGTATTGAAAAGTACATAATTAGTATAACAAAATTCTCAGGATCAAGTACTCAGTATGGAATTGATACATGTACTCAGTATTGAGTCAGCATCTTAAACAACATACTCAATATCAAAAAGTAGTCAGTATCGAAGGCTACTCAGTATCGAGATATTTTCAATGTCGATTTTGCAGGAACAAAAGTAATCTGTATCAAAAAGTTCTTAGTATCAATTAATACTTGTTGTTAAACCAGTTTCTTTTCGTTTATTATCTTAAAAAAAAGTAGAGTAGACCCTTTTGATTTTTTAAAATACCCAATACACTAAAAATTACCACACTCACCAACCACATTAATTTCCCCATTTGTTTCGTTAGCTTGCTGCAAAGTTCAGATGATTTTCAATGCGTTAACAAAGCAGCGAAACATATTTCAATTAAAAGCAGGCGTAGTTCGTATCCCTCGATTGTGCCAAAATAAATCATACTGAAATTATTTAACGCAGTTAACCACTGTAGTCACTTTTTTTACAATTTTCCAAAGTCACTTTACTTTCACTTCACTGATTCACAATCAGTTTACTATCACTTCGCTTTTCTTATCTGTGTTACACCGTTGTCAAAACCAAACTTATTGTAAGATATTAATATAGATAATTAAAGATGGTTAACCCCCGATTACTCGCGCACTTATTTTTGGACCTCGTCACTCGCGGGGTGTTCTCTTAAATTCTTTGATTTACAAATACTTCTAAACATAAAAGCTTGTTAAAAGAAAACCAAACTAGTTTTTTTCCGTGAGTATTTACAGTTATTCAAACTGGCGTAACTAAAATTTAAACAAAAAAATTCAATAGTGCAGGAAATTTACACCCCGCGCGAGTGATTGCGGGATAAAACCCCAACATCCATTTCTATAAGAAACTCTTGTCTCTTTTCTTAACTCTCTACTTTTCTCTCTAACTCTAACTTTAACTCTCACTTTTCTTAACTTTAGAGATCATTGATCAGATACGTGACTGTTCCTTTCCTCTCTTTTTACACGACTTGAAACCAGAATGTCTTACTACATTTTCACAGTTTTTATCTTGAATGGAATGAATTAAAACCGTGGCTAATAAATTTTTTAAAAGCGACTAAAACTAGGTAAAATAGAAAAACCAAATGCAATTTTGCCACGCAAAGCCATTAAAATGTTGCAGCCACAACCGCATCGCCAGGCTGAAGCGACATGCCGGGAAACTAGGAAATCCACATGACAAAATGTTGACAGTTCAATGGTACTTAACTGTTATTATGGCCACGAACACAGTCGCTACGGCAGCCAACAATATCAAGCACACCTCCAGCGGATGCGACAGCAACTTTGAAGTTTGAAGCAACAACCCTGGAGCGTGCAACCAGCAATGTCGACGAAGTGGCATAAAAAATTCAATAAATTTTTTATGCAGCTGTCAGTAAACGAGTAGCGGCGCTTCTTCGTGTGCCAGTGCCAGTGACACAGGTGTCATGTGACAAGTTCGTGCCGCGGAAAGCGCACTTGCCTCGCTGCTCGAGATCAGCTGCCAACTAAACAACGGCACAACGTGGAGCAAATAAAGCAATAAAGTGTATTGAAATTCGGCGTTGTATTGTTGAGCACGAACGTTAAAAATGAATATACATATACTGCAAATGGAGAAGTAAAAAAAGTAGAATAAGAAGTAGCATTGTTCACAAAGCAAATGTGATTTGAGAAATATTGAGTGGAAGTTTATTGAAAGCGCTCAAGTGCAGCGGGAAGCTTGAGTTGCAAAAATTGAATACGCAAAATTCGCAAAAATTGAATACGAAAAATTAAATGAACAAATTCAATGTGAGATGCTCGAAATAATGCAGTTCAAAGTTCAGAAAAATCAGGCAGGGAACGTATTAAAGCTAGAAAGCATGTAAATTTGGCCAAGTTCATTTCCCTGAATTGATATCTTCAAAACCTGTAGAGCCTGCTGCTTAAAATGCATACATAATTTAACACGTTCGCGGACGTGAATGCTATAGCAGTCATTTTCATAGTGATGCAAAATGACGTGAATGCTATAGCATTAAAATTTTAAAGCCAATTTTTATTCATTTATATTTTTATAAACTTTAATTTTTGTAATGAATATACATTTCAAAGTAATTAGCAACTGATTCATCAAGTAGTTTCATATTATTTTATTTTTTTTCGGTGTACAGTGAAATTCTTGGACACTCACCATCGCAGTGGTTTTGTCCGGTTAAGGGAGATGTCCGCTTATGGGGGAGGGGGGGTGCACAACAAATTAGTTAAAATTGTATCCAAGTGTTTCTCGTTTATTTATTTAATATTTTGGACGAATTTATGAATATTGAATATTAATAATAATAATATTTATTACATGTATAGGTAAAGTACACACATTGTACAAGTGTTCACATTTTAGTACTACTTTGGTTGAAAAAATTTTGCAATGGTTGATTGCCTAAACCAGTGGCGCTCACAGGCGGGGTTCAAACCGCCCCCAAACACAAAAAATGCTGGTACAAAATATGGTTTCGAGTGGTATTCGGCTCAAAAGTTGTACGCAAACTCTCCACCCCAAAATAAAATCCTTTGTGCGCCACTGGCCTAAACACTGATTGATTTAATTTCAAATATTCATTTTCAAATAAGAGAGAGATTTGTAGGTATTATAGGGTAGTACAGATTCTTAAAAACTGGTTGGGCATATTTCGGAATTTTGTCCGTTTATGAGAGATTTTTTAATCAAAATGGTTTGAAGTATAGTGTCCGCGTCCAGTTATTATATATACACGAAGAGAGAACTACTGTTGAATAAATAAAGTTATAAAAATATAATAAACCTCTTCTTCTCATGTTTTCAATGAATGACTGCATTCACGTCACTCTAGTTGAAAAATTTGATCTATATCGTCGTGAATGCTATAGCATTCATTGTGTATAACGGTTAAAATATGATAATCTGACAACTCTAACAATATATGTGTAATCAGATTTCAGATAGTGCTTACAGTTTCCACAAAAATAGCCTGTCTATTTTTGCAGCTCACTGAAATTTTTACTGTCCGCGAACGTGTTAATCATACATATATATATGTATGTTAATCATAACATATCCGTAAAACCAAAAATGTTTTACACTTTTTCCATTAATCTAAGACAACGAATATAAAAGTGTTTTGAAATTTTGCTTTATTAAATTGTTGTCATAATCAGAAAAAACTGTACAGTTATATTTCAGAAAAATGCAGTCTGCATTGCTCAATTTATGATTCTATCCATAATATTTGCGAATATTTTTGAGCAATAAATAGATATTTGCTGTATTATTTGTTGTCGGCCAGGTTTTGTAAGGGTGACAGGAAAACAATTTACGGTATTAAGTAATTAATGTCGACCAGGCTAGGTAAGGGGAGCAGCTCAACAAAACTCACATAATCCCAACTTGACACGGTTACGTACTCGATACTGATGTTTTCCTAACTGGTTAGCAGGGGCGGATTTAGAAAAATATTTTGGGGTGGTTTCAAGAAGTAATTCTTTAATATTCATAAAATGCCAAAAATGCCTTTTACATAATTTGTTTGTAGTTTTAAAGTCGACCCTAATATTTCGAGAGGGGGTTTCAACCCCAAACCCCCTTGAATCCACCACTGATGGTTAGCAAGCAATTATGTTAATATGAATGACAGTAATGGACTGATCCATTGGGGCGCCGGTGGTTCGACTTATAAATCATCTTGTAAAAAGCGTTTAGCGCTTTTCTATTCTGTTGAAGAAAATGTGAAAAATTAAATGAACAAATAGATAAAAAGTTTTAAAATTGTTATTCTTTATTCTTTTTGAAAATAAACACAGTCGAAATCGAAATATTTTCATTTTTTGCATGATGTAGTGAAAGATTTAGCAGACAGTCGATGGATAGCAGAAAACTTGGACATACGAATGATTGAACGGTTTGCATATCGACGAGCTAATAATAGAAAATAGGAACAAATTAATCATGCTTTTTAATATTAAGACAGATTGAAACAAAAAAAATAGCCGAATCGATGGAGATAATAGATTCGATATTAGTACCGTTGTTAAATGCATTTTTACATATTTTGATATATTAAAAATTGTTTTATTTAAATGTTCTAAACTGGTTTGAATAGAACTACTTCTGAAAATATCATTACAAATATAGAGAGTTTTCTTGTCGTTTGTAATTTTTGAATTAACATAGATTCTGAAATCTAAAAAAATCATGTTTCTCCTCAAAAGCCATTTTTACAATTGTCTTCTTCGTTTAAGAATTGTCAGCAATTTATATTTACTAATTTTATTCAAGCAATATGCAAAGTGTCCATATTTGCCTTACCACACTTAGGGCCGTTTTTTCAACTTACCTTTAACTTTAAAGTTCACTTTAGCGGGCCGATAAACGCATTTTCGTTTTCTGAACCGCTCGTTAAGCTATCCTCCCGATAAAACTTACCGGTCAGATTGAGTGCCTGTTAAACTTTAAAGTGAACTTTAAGTGGAAGTGGTGCCAAGTACATGCACAAAAAACAGCTGGTAATGAAATTACAATTTGAAATGAAATTTGAATTTGAGATCTTTCGGTATGGAGAACAGGCGTGTTTTTTATATTCATGCACTGGAAGACGCTTTCGCAGGTACGGAGTCGCAAAATGCGGCAAATAGAACATATAACAGCCGATTGGACAATTTCACTGCTTTGCACTGCTGACATTTCCAAGCGCTGCTGGGCCGCCACCTGTGCGATACGTCTCGCTCTTCTCCGCTGCAAGTTCCAGCTTGGACTTGCGCTTCAAGCTGTCGAACTTGTCCCTCAGCGATTTCCAACGTCGGGACACGCCCCATTTGGCAGTAAAGCATCAGCAAGATTTTGCCAGGCAAAATTCTTCTTTTTTTTTTCTTCAAAAATAATTATAATTTTTCAAAAACAGCTCAGCCCATCGTAGACCAGTGTTGCCAAAAAATCAGACTCGTTAAATTTATATTTATCAGGCAGTTGAGAAAACGAAAATAGTTACCGGGCACTTTAAAGTGACCTTTAGCTAAAGGTCACTTTGGTGACCTTTAGCTAAAGGTCACTTTATCGGTAAGTTGAGAAAACGGCCCTTAGTCGAGCATCTGTAGCCAGTGACTGCGGTCCTGTTGCCACGTGAAACGGCGTACACTCACTTTTCTACGGCCACTTTGGCCTACTCTGCAAGCGTACTTTGTCGCCATCCCATGAATATTTGACAACTTTAATACAAGTATTTTTTTACTAGAAAAGCAACATTGCGCTGTACTCTGCATTTAATTGTGCAGCATACGGCTGTGAAAGAAGCTAGCAAACGGACAATCGGTGTTGCTCTGCCCTAACTTTCACATGGAAAATTGCCATAAACTCCACGAAGGCCAACCGACCCTACACAGAGTCAACGTTGCCAGAGACTCAGAAAGTTAGTGTGTATGTTATATCAACAAGAATGCTCGATTTGAAAGTGTAATAAAGTAAGTTGTACGCGAGATGTCCACTCAATAACGTTTGAACGTATATTTTATAGCTTTATGTGTGAAATATATCGTCGTTAAAATATGCATTCGGGAGAACCAATTTGCAATGACTGCGCATAAATTCCCATTTGGCTGTATTTGCTGGATGGCGTTTGTTTACTTTTAGGTCCTCCGACATGCGATTTAAGTTAACCCCAAAGGAAGAAAAGTGGAGACGTTAAATAGCTCAAACCCGCTGACCGATTCATGCCACCACCGCACGAGATAACCATGCTTTCAAATCGCTTGTGCAGAATGTGCATCGTGCTATGTCCTGTGTGGTACGTAGCGCAGTCCTACTGGAACCACGTGTTATCAGTATTCACATCATCCAGTTAGAGACACAAGAAGTTACTTGTCATTGATCTGCAGTTATTTCAATGCTAATTTCTTTCTGGAAGAAGTTTGGACTGATGATTCCGACACACCAAAACCCGCGCCAATACGTATCTCGTGTGAATTGGTATCGCCAAAACCTGACAATTTTGCTTGTGCACACACCCACTCGTTTCTCGAACAGAGCAGCGACTTTGATACAAAAATTTGACGATTTGCACAAGTTGTTCAACGCTATAACCTTCCATGGTGATTTATCGTACAGTACTAACTCATTGACAACAAATTCGACCGCTGTTACTTTAACAACATGGCTGCTATGAAAAAAAACCGATGTAATTTTGCTGAAATATTACAATTTTACATCTTAATTAATTTTCAATTAATGAAAGCAATTCATATAAAAACACACGTCGTTTTGCAAAGAGAACGTCAAATTGTCATTAGTGTGGAAAATCGTCATTCTGGCAACGCTACTCTCAATAACCCACCCATTAGCCAAATGTGCAACAAGCGAAAAAGCCAACAACAACGGCCACCACCACAGCAGGAAAGCGGTGCGGCAGCATCAGAGCCCGCCGCTTTTATGTGTCAGACTAAACCTATCGGAGGAGTAAACAAACGAACAAACTGTACTCAACGCCACTTGCATAAGTTAACCCGGTCCCACAAGCAGCATTCAAAATGTACGGCATTCAGCCGCGCCCTGCTCGTTCCGTTCCTGCAACATCTTACACCGTTTTGCAAATTTTACTTGTTTACTAAAAATTTACTCAACGCGCAAAGTGGAGTTTTTGGCCGGAGCGAAAGGCCTTCGCGTCGCCGCACACCGCCAGCACAGCCATGTTCATTCGGGCCAGTGTCAATAATGAAATGAGTTTAGCACACAATTTTATTTACCGTAAGAAACGCTCCGAACGATGCAGACAGCAATAACAAAAGTAGGAGTTGCCTAGCAAAAAAAGTAAACAAAATTAAATGTTACCTTTTCACTTCGCGTTTATCCGGTTTCCAGTTTATCCATTCGCCGGTACCGATGTTGCGAACTTCTAATGACGCTGCCGCAATCGACCGTATTAGCTGTAGAGAATGTAATATTGAAAACAACACGGCGAGCGCTGATGTTCGTCAGCTGGACTGTTCAATTTGCATTTCATTGGGTGCTCTTTTACATGGCGTTCAAACTGACTCATTTAAACTAGTTTAAGTAAAAAGAGCTTTTTGTTGAACACGACCGTCCAGACTGTTCAATGAAGTTTAATTTGACAGCTGTTTGTTTACAAACAACAAATAAATATTTTTGTGAACTGATGTGCTGGGAACAAGATTCGAGCGAAATATTGGTGCAAATTTCACAATCCACGGCAACATACTCAACTTCGTCCAAATATTAGACACCATGTATTCAGATTCCATAAAAAGGCGATGAATGGAATAAAAACAGTGCAAGCAAAACGATTATTTTCATTCATTTTAAATTTTTCAAATTTTTTGTTTTATAGGTTTAACTTACTCGATGACGAGAATTATTTGGCCCATTCGCTGAGAATATAAAGCCGCAAAGGATATTTCGTGAAATTTTTTATTTTTGGCAGCCCGATGGGGGTTTATTTCCGGGGTTGCCGTTCAGTGTTGCTTATCGTCTTATTCTGTATTGCGTAGAAAACTAGAGTTGAAAGTTGATGGTTGTTTTTATATTAATGCTTTTGTTAAGTGTCTATTTTATTTTCGTTGAGAAAGGCTAACCAGGTGCTGATTGATTTTAGTCCTTCATGTTCGATGAAGTCTGACGTTACATTATGTTTCAGTAGTAGCGGGTAATTGGATCTGCTGTTGTTGTATACTGTGCAATTAAACAGTAAGTGGTCGGCGTCTTCTGGTAGTCCGCAAGTTTCGCAGTCCGCTGAGTCTACTTCTTTCAGTTTTGCTAATGTTGCTTTGGAGAAGGTGTGACCTGAGAGAATTCTATTTACTGTCTTTATTTGTGTCGCTGTTAATATACTTTGTTTTTTGTGGAACCATCATTCTTTATCTAATTTTGGAAACATTTTGTAGTAGTTTTTCCCTTTATCCTCACTGATAGTGGTATACTCTAATGGCCATTCTTGCCATAATATGTTTTCTATTTCTCTATTGGCATCAGTGATCGTCCATTTCAGGTTGATTTTTTCTCCGTTTCTTGCCGCATAATCCGCCACGTTATTTTGGTGGATGTTGCAGTGGCCAGGTATGGAGTGTATTTCCAGTTTACTGTTGCTGCTATTTTGTACTTTTTGCTGAATGTTATGTAAGTTGACGGACGGCACCAATATTTCCGGATGTTGGCATTAACACTTCAGTTAATGTCAACAACCGTACAATGTTGCTGAGGAGCGCACTTTTTTCGGCTGCTGGCATTGGCACTTCGGTTAATGTCAACAGGCTTACAATTTCGGCAAAGAACGCTGGCAATGCGTCTGCGACTAATTTCGCAACGCATTGCGGCGTCCGCTCTTTCGGACAGAAACGCTGACAGGGCCGCAAGTATCGATTTCGCAATATCGATTTCGCAGCGCTGTTCAGCGACGGGCTTGGGTTAGTTCGTAAGAAGATTGTAGTTGGTTGTTTAGTCTTAAGTTGAGCTTTTGACAATAAAGTACGTGTTCTGATTGAGTCGGAACTAACTTGTATAATGTAATTTGTCGATTCTGTGCTTTTAAGTGCTAGTGCTCCCGCCTTGCTGTCCGTCATGACTGCTATTTTTTCATGTTGGTATGCAATTGCATAGTCAATAACCTTCTCTATAGCTATCTATTCAGCTGGCGTATACGACGTGGTTTTTTCGTCAAAGAATTGTTTTATGGTTCCCGACTCCTGGTAAAAAGCTGCCTTTGTTTGTTTATTTTGGATTGAACCGTCCGTGAAGAAGATGGTAAAGCCAGCCTCTTTTAATTTGTTTCTATTGCTTGTGAATAATTGTGTAATTGTTTGTTTATTAGCTTCCCGCTTTTTTTTGTATGCTCCTTCAAAAAAGTCTTCTACTATTGTAATTTTGGAGGTTGTGGTATGATTTCCCTTGATTCTATGTAAGTTCTGGAAGATGCTTTCAAACTTTTTATAAATTTTACAATAGCTAGTTTGTATGTTGAATGTGTTATCGTAAAGCAGGTCTGATATTGGTAGTTCGAATGCGACACATTTACTTAGTTCCTTGGCCGTGGCCAGCTTGAATCTGTATGTTGGTGGTAGTTCATGTGATACAAAATTTGTGTTGGGGTGGATCTAATTAGACCCAGGCTTCTCCTTAGGTGTGCATTAGTGCAAGCTACTAGTTTGGCGCTTGCCATCTTAGAGAGGTTGGCGAAAGTAGAGGCAGCGTATTCTAACTTTGCTCTCGTGAAGGCTTTATACATTCTCAATGATGTGCTTGGGTCCAGCCCGAGCACGGCATCAACTTATGATTTTTAGGAAACTGCAATTTTTGTTGATATTATCAATGCATTCGTTTACGTGCAGGTTTGCCGAATTGTTTATGGTGATGTGTCTTCCCAGATATTTGATTTTCGTCGTTTGATTTAAGTTAATATTGTTAATAGAAATGTTCATATTTCTGCTTTTCCTACTAAAATGGATTATATTTGTCTTGCTGGTATTAAATTTCATGTTCAGTTCTTTGCATATGTCTGCATGTTATTTTGGAGTTCTTGTTTGGCTATATCAAATGACTTGTGAGCCACAATGATAAATAGATCATCTGCATGTTGGAATAAGGTGGTATGTTCATTGAAGATTTCGTGTAGATCTCTTGCAAAAGTCTATTTTATATTGTAGCTGATTGATTATCTAGGTGGTGTGTCCTATGTTCTAATTTAATAATTTTTAATAATAATTGACTGGCACGACAGCCCGATACCGCGACTAAGGCATAGCTACCCGCAACCATCCGTTTTGTGCGTGCGAATTTTTACAGGGTTGGAAGGGACCTACAGTTTTATGCCGATTCCGAACCGCGAGTTGGGAGCTTTTTCATAGGCAATTTTACTCTCAGAGGTTTGCCATTTCCTGCTGAGAGGACAGCCGCCGAAAGACAAATTGTTATTTTTCTTTTTTTTTCGGTGTTAGCAGCAACGGAGTATTGAACCTGGGTTCGAGCGTCGCATTTGACTCGCCGCCCAACGCACTAGCCAGCTGAGCTACGGCGGGTGTTCCTATCCCTGTCCTATGTTCTAGTAGTTTATATATCCATCCTGTTACGTTTGCATTTATTTTTACCCCTTTTAAAATGTCATTTAGTTTCCTTATGTTCACCCTGTCGTATGCTTTTTCTAGGTCAATACATGCCGCAACTACTTGTCTTCCTAGTGATTTCTGGTGGAATGTGTGGTTTATGACCTCATTGATACATTGAGATGTTGTGCGCCTTTTTCTGAACGCATAGGAGCGGGCTGGTAGCAATTTTTCCTTCTCGGTCTCGTTTTTCAGATGTATTTTTATTAGGCCTTCTGTGATTTTGAGCAACGTTGATATTAGGCAGATTGGTCTAAAATTGGTAATAATGGATAATGGATGGTCCTTATCGGGTTTGGGTACTGGAATTATCTTAATTTGCCTCCATGTAGTAGGTATTTGGTTTGAGATCCATGTACTTTTTAGTACTTGGAATAACTTGATTTTTTCCGATTCTTGCAGGTTGTTAATCATTCTGTATGAAATTCCGTCCATCCCTTTGGCAGAATCTGAATTTCTGCTTTGCAAGAAGTAAAGAAAGTTCTGGTAAGTGAATTCTGGTAATTCCTCTTCTGTGGTGTCTAAGATAGGTGGTTTGTTTTGCTGAATCGTGTTGTGGTGAGAGGTAAGCGATTTGAGAAATTCCTGTTTTTGTAGGTCCGTCCAGCAATCAATTGTCTTTTTTGGTTTCTGGTATTTTTTGATATTGTTGATTTTACTCCATACGAATTTTTGTGATTTACAATTCGAAATTTCTCCAAGTAAATTTCGGAAGTCCTCTTTTTTCACTTTTACAATTTCTTTTTGCAGTTTGTATTGCGCTTTCATCAGAATTCGTACATTTTCTATTGCTCTGAGTTCTTCGTATGACTTTCTTGCCTCATTTCTTTCTTCAAACCTACTCTTGACTTCTTTCGACCACCAGTGTTTCGGTAAGAACTTGTTGTTGATGCCACATTTGATTGTATTTTTTTGGGTAATATTCTTAAACGTGTTATTTATTTCCTCCAAGGAATCCCCGAGCTTAACCTCGTTGATATCTTTTAGGACTCTGTTATGAATAGTATTGGATCTCTTGTCTGGTTTGTATGTCAAATTGATTTTCATGAGTATTGGCAGGTGGTTAATGTTAGTGATCTTGATGGGTAGGCATTCCCAGGAGGTATTTAGAGTCTGGTTGTTGATGCATGAGATGTCCGGGGATGATTTGAAATCGCCTATCGTAAAGGTAGGCGATCCATCATTTAGAACTGTGAAACCATAGTCCATTGTAAGATTAAGTAATGTATTTCCTT
This sequence comes from Melieria crassipennis, assembly GCA_963668005.1. Lineage (NCBI taxonomy): Eukaryota > Metazoa > Arthropoda > Insecta > Diptera > Ulidiidae > Melieria > Melieria crassipennis. The sequence continues at coordinate 27,568,787 of OY764963.1, read as the reverse complement.
TGTTGTTTGTTGTGCTGTCGCCCCAAGCGGTGCTCCTCGTGTTTAGGTCTCCGCATAACAGAGTGGTGTTCTTCAATTGTTTCGCTTCATAAAGGATTTTTTCAATTTCCGTTTTAAAAGCGCTGTTGGGAAGGTCTGGTGGACAGTAAAGACTGATTATATTAAGGTTGGGCTTAAGGTTATGGGTAGAGATCAGCACCAAGTCCAGCTCGGTATTCATTCTTTGAATATTAAATTTAATGTATTTAGCTCGGTATATCCCTGCCCCTCCGTAACCATCTGTTCGGTACGCTCCAACAAAGTTGTAGTCCGACAGGCTGGTTACTGCCATGATACAATTATAAAGGTAGTGTATTCCTAAGCGAATTGATACAGGTGATAGCGTAAGGTCAACATCAAAATGTCAATGTATTTTGTTTTTGTTTTCTGGGTTTAGATTGTCAAAATCAGACAATCAGAACAAAGCTTGCTTTTTTCATTTTTAAATTGTCAAAGTTTTACACAGGCATTTTGACAATCTAGACCTTTTCCACCAGAAAAAAATCAATTCGCCTCATCCAACGAGGTCACTTGTATTAATTCGCCTTGGTGTATTCCCGATAGGCCCTCTCGCAAAAGCTGTCAACTCGATGCCTTATTGAATTTGAAATGAAAAATAATGTTGGTTTTTTTCGTTTGCTTATGTGCACATGTATTGATAGGCACACGAAAAAGATTTTATGTTTCAATAAACCCTTCGATGAGCAGTAACTATTTACTACACATTTGCACTTTGTCGTCTGGCCAGACGAAATCTGGTGAGGCTTTTGGCAAAGGCAAGGCGCAATGACAGATGAAGTTTATTAAGTTTATACGGTAGGCTACGTATGTAAGTACATATATAAACAAACTATGTCGATATATACTTACTTTGTTACCTACAAATACACTGTAAAAAAGAAGATGAATCTGTGATTTTTTTTTAAATTTTATCCTTTTTAGGCATGTTTTATTTTTGTATGTGTCTATACATATATATAATGTAAAGTATGCATATTTTTCTTATTTTTTTATTCATTCAATGCATTTATGGCACTTGTGATACACATGTGCGTGCGACAGGCAAACGCGGTCGCCACATTGCTGACACTGAAATCGTGTTTTGCGATGCTTGTGTGTATTGTGTAGGCAAATAGCGCATGAACCAGATCTAAATTAATGTGGAGCTACAGCAACAGGAGCAGTTGGCAACTACAAGGTGCGTTCCAAAGTAAACAGGACTTTTATAAAATAAAGAAAACGGATGATTATTTTTGTATAATTCTTTTTATTTATTCAAAATACTCCCCTTCTGCTTCGATACAACGTTTTGCACGGTCCAAAAGCATTTGGAATGAGTGTTTTAGGCCATCGGCCGGCATCGCCTTCAGAATGTTGGTACAAGCCTTTTGGATGTCTTCATCGTCCTTATAACGTTTTCTTTTCATCGGCAAATGCAACTGACCGAATAAGTAGAAGTCACAGGGAGCCATTGATGGTTAAAATGCGATTTTTGGTCAAATAATCGGTCGTAACTACGGCTCTATGAGCCGGTGCAGAGTGCCGGTGCCGGTGCGGAGCTCGTACCAAAGTTAAAAACATACTGTCACATTGAGCGGGATATTTCGGCTTCTACTAGACCAAATATCATTCACAGGATATGAATGAAAGATGTACCTTTCCAACGCATGTCCTCACACATAGATGGCGCCACCAGAAACGTCCCTATTGTAAAAGTTCTGTTTACTTTGGAACGCACCTTGTAGAATTATATAAATGAATGATAAGTTAATATATTAATAATATGAATGTTTATTATTAACTTACCACGCCATAGATTTTCAGCGCTTGCTGAATGCTAGAGAAGCGAACAGTACTCAGATTGTTTGCTCTTCCTTCCATTTGAGGAACGACCAATTGAATACATTCATAAGTCATTGGTTGTATCATGAGGTCTGACAGATTGTCATGTCCACAACATCATCGTTGTTAAAAAATGCAGCCACTCCCAACACTAAACACACGATTTTGCGATTTGAAGTTTACTGCTCGACTTTCAAATACGCAGTGATACATCACCAACGTTAAAAATGCAGCCATTTTCGAATAGCAACAAATTTTATATGCAATTTATCAAACCTTCGTAAAAATCAAATGACTTTCACATACAAACTGACCAAGAATGCAAAAAAAGCGCTTCTTTTGGCTTACTTAGTATTTCGAAATTTTGAAATATTTTTCCATTTTTACATTTTCAACAAGCTCGCAGCATGCTGTGATTACTTAGCTATCATTTTTAAAAATCAAAGAAAATTAAAATAATAATAAAAACTAATAATACACTCGATTCTCGCAAAAAACATTTTTCGTCTGGCCAGACGACAAAGTGCAGATGTGTAGAAACTGACTTTGTTACAAAAAACATTCATAAAACTGCGTACAAATTCTTTTTATTTCTTACGTTTTATATAGAGGATAACGAAACTTGAAAAGTCACGAAAGCACAGCACGATGGAGCGCAGAGAAAAAAAGTTTTCGACGACAAAGTCCATCCGAGGGTTAAATCATTCGAAAAATGCTCGAAAGGAAGACTAAGAACCCCGCAATTTTTGAAGAAAATCAAAATTTTAGGAACAATTTTTGAAAACATCTATGGGGCTGAAATTTCTAAAGCCTCTAATTTATTAGAAAAAATACAAATTTTAAGTCAATCGATTATTTTTAAAACGTCGGATTTATTTCCGTATCAGAAATTTAAACAAAACATTATTACTAAATAAATATCCATCTAGGCGTTAAAACTGTTATTTTTTGTATCACAATATGTCCATCTAAAGGTCTATAACTTATTTTGTCTTTTCGCTTGAAGGGCATTTTAAAGTACTAATTTTTCCCCTATTTGTCAAAATTTCCCCTCATTATAAGCAACACTCTGTATATGGCATTGCCATTCTGCCTTTCTCCCGGAATACACTACCTTTATAATTGTATCATGGGTTAGTGCATTGTTTTTAATTGAATATTTTGATTTGATTCGATTTGATCCTTTTATTTATAATCGATAGATCTAGATTGTTTTGTACTTTGTTTATTTTTAATTTGATGTTATTCAATTGTCTTCTTGTTGTTTCTGTTATATGATTCTCTTTTTCTTCAGCTAGTATATTTGTAATCTCTTTTATGATATCTCCTGTTAACTTTTCGTACTCTTCTATGTGCCCCGTTGTTTCTATGATAGGAGACCTACTTTTCTCGCCTTGCATTAGCGCGTGGTGAGGTGCATCTCTGCTGGGTGCGTGTTGTTCTATACATTGTCTATATTCTGCCATGGTTAAATCAGCCCTCTCTATTTCTCTTTGCCGATTGGGGTTCGATTTTGGCACGCTAGAGAATGATCGCCAGGAGTGCAATAGTTTGGTTGCTGTTTGAGTATGATTAACTTTTTTATGGGGTAGTGGGGGAAAATCCTCTGCATCCAATTGTAGGATATCGAATCTGTTACCAAAAACGGATCCAAATTTGTTTCTGGCTTCTTTTAGATTCATGTTTTCAATCGTCATTATCGATTTAATCGTATGTGCCTTTTTGCGTGCTGAGCATGATTTGTCAGTAGCGATGTGGTCGCCGGCACAGTTCGCGCACTTCGTTGTTTCTTTGAACTCTTTTGTCACTGGATTAGGTGCGGCACAGTTGATGCAGGAAGCGATTGCTTGTTTGCAGTGTTTGGCCACATAGCTGTAGCGGAAACATCTAAAACATTGTGCTAAGTTTACATAATGTTTAATTGGGATTTTTGTATACCCAAAGGTCACTTCATGTGGGATAGATAGTCCGTCAAAAAAGATTTTTATTCTTTTTGTAGGAATTCTTTTCTCTTTGTCCGTTGGATCGTGTCTTTCAATCCGAATTATTTTGAGAATCGGTATCGGGGATTCGATTGAGTTTTTTAGATCATCAATGTCGATATCGATTGGGATCTCAAAAGCGATTCCTATTTTGGAAATAAAGTGCGGTAGAAAACCAAATTTACAATCTAATAAGTATTGGCATCACTGTTATTGTCATTGCGAAACCAAATATGATTTTTTTATGCGAAAGAGAGAGCAAAATATGCATGTAACATACAAGGTAAACCAAGCAAAAAAAAACTACCATATCGCAGAGTGTGCTACCAAATTACCAAAAATTCAAAACAGCAAAAAAATTTACCAAGTTTGGTTAAAAATAACCAAAACGGCAACGCTGGTTATGAACTCTGACATTTGTCAGCATAATGACAATAACTGTCAGAAAATAAGTGTACGATGAAGAGAGAGTTCCTGCTATCTGGCACACTTTATTAATTTCACTATGAATTTTAAGGGATGCGTTTAAGATGTGTTTAAGCAAATTTTAGTCAAAATAAAATAAAAATTTGCATGGCCAAACATTCAAAGAAATAATTATATGCTCAGCGAGATGTTTTGTCACGAGCTGTTCTGCACACTCAAATTTATTTTCAATGAACCAGGATTACCAGTTGGTATCCTAAAGAAGGGCATGTATTCCTTTCACATCACAAATTGATTGCCCTCCATTTTGTCTCAAAAGACAGTAATTTGAAATTTCCCGTATATGTTCCCCTATGTGTAATGTTTCCTCTCACGACTGTTATTAGTGTTTTATTAATAAAAACAAAAATATTGTTTCGCTCTTATTATAACCAATTTCCTTCCCTTTTCTATCCGGTAATGGTTGAAGTGCATGTACATTTTTGGTACATACATACGTGGGCAGTCCGATAAGTACTTAGCCCCACCGCCCGATGGTGCCCCTATCGTAAGAGAAATTTACTATCGCGTAGTACATCCTCGTAGACGGTTACTGTCAAAATTTCAGCGATATTGGATTTGTAGTTTTGTTTTGACCGCGTGGGGAAACGAACGTGTCCGCGGATTTTAGAAAAATGGAAAAAGAGTAGTGTCCGACCGAATATTCGGTTTCGGTTTCGGCCCAAATAAGTGGTTTCGGTTTCGGTTTCAGTTTCGGCCAAAAAATGGCCGAATAGCCGAAACCGAAACTTTCTAGAATATTTTTTACATTTTACTTTGTAGCAGATATATAGTAAAAGAAGGAGTAATTTAGATGCCAGCAATGTAAATAAACTTCTTTTTTTAGCATATAATATTAAATTATTTAATTTTGAATATTACCGAGTAAGGTACGAAAGGGTGATTTCTTCTTGTTTACGTTTTTAAAAAATGAATAAATTGTTTTTATTAATAAGTATTTATTTATTTATGCTATGTTTGTTTGTTTGCTCTTTATTTACTTAATGTAAAATTCGTTTATTGAAAAAAGTGCTTGATATGGTGATTTTTATTTCAACTAGAAAGTTTCGGTTTCGGTTTCGGCCGAATATTAAAAAAAAACCGAATATTCGGTTTCGGTTTCGGCCCAAAAAAGTGGTTTCGGTCGGACACTAAAAAAGAGCAATATCGGTCGGTGCTTCGCCAAATTGGTCGCATTAGGTTACGAACAGCTGCCCCATTCACCGTATTCTTCAGATTTGGCCCCGTGTGACTTCTTTTTGTTTCCAAACTTGAAAAAGTCACTCGCCGGGCAGAAATTTGAGTCGAATGAGGAGGTTATCGCCGCCACGGAGGCCTCCAGAAAACCTTTTTTTCCAGACGGGTTAAAGAAGTTGGAGCATCGCTGGGTCAAGTGTATCGAGTTGAAGTAGTAGATCGAGTAGTCTCCAAGTTGAGAAATAAATCGCCACTTTTCCAACATTTTCGTTTTTCTTTTGTAGGCTAAGTACTTATCGGACCACCCACGTATGTACGTATTTCGCAATCGGATCGAAAGAGTACTAGCTCTCATTAAACAAAAACGAATCAATGTGTCTACGAGATTTGGCAAAAAACGCTGGAACCAGTGCCTCTATGATTGAAAGAGTTAAGCAAGGACACAATCCAAAAGCCTATAAAAGTGTCTAAAAAACTGAAAGACCATTGAAAACGGGGAAGATGAGGCATCGAAAATTGTATGACGTTTGAACCAAGATGCATTTTATTTATTAGGTGTCGTGTAGGTTGCCAATAAATGAAGGAAAAATATCGAAATAAAATCTGATATAAATGTCTTTTATGTTCAACAATCAAGAAGCCCATTGACAAAACAAAAAATGTTCCATCACTTTTCGTCAAAGTTACTATACAAAATTATATTTTTTGCTCGGCCCAACAGCCCCGACGTATTGACTTCATGCACGCAGTGCAGCGAAAAAATTCGTGTACGTGTAATCCATTAAAAACGCAATGAATCTTTTTGATATGAAATCGTCAATTGCGTGAATGGTGGACTGGAAACAAGTGATAATTCTTGGTAAATTTCTTTTTTGCAACACCTGTACCCACTTGCGCCAATCCACACCCAACCCAATTCACCCACATACTATAACTGCGCAATAAAAGCAGCCCCGCCTAATTACGTTTGCAGTTACAACAATACATTCCGTAGCGATAATGTATTTTGCTCAGCCAAAACTTGAGAATTCATTGGCTTGAGAGGCTTTCAAGGCTATGTTGAAGTGTTCAACTCGACAATTTAAAGCTTCTGATTGTATTCGTAAAACCACAAACACGTTTTATTTTATTAGTATTTCGCCCCCACCACCCCCGTGAGAGTTGGCACGCTCATAAGTTGAGCATAAAAATGCTGATTATTCTGATTTAATTGATTGCTTCATAATTTAAAATTTTCCAACCGACTTTGGCATTTTTAATTGCAAATTTGGATCCATTTCCAAATGAAGCACAGCTCAATAAATATAAAAAACTATAATACTTTCAACGCTTTGTTGAATGAAAACACTGTGCTAAAAAAAAAAAAAAATTAAATACACCTGACAAGTAACATACTGTAGGCTGTTTATGTAGTCGAATAATGCATACAAATATTTTTGTTATATTTTTTGTAACCCCCCCCCGCCCCCCCCCCAATTTTATTTATTTACAAAAAACCGTTTTTACACACTTTCCGCGGTAATCTATGAATATCTCAGTCATTTTTTTTTAACGATTTTCAATATGTTATATGTTCTGGAAAGAGCATTGTCAGACATTTCGAATGATGTATGTCAATTCATTGTTTAAACAAATGAGTTGTAAGTTTTTATCGCATAAACCTTGAAAAAGTGATTTTTTTCTCAATTTTTTTAACTTTAACCAGTTTTTATTGCATAATGAAACAAAAAAATTAATAAAGTTAGGTAATATTCTAAAAGAAAATTTGTTCACGAAGAAATTGGTGTATTGCTTTATTGAATTGGACCAAAACTGCGGAATCTACGCTATTTTTTCGTAACTAGAAAATATGGCCTATCATGTTTTTTGCAGTGTGTACAATGAATTCGTCTTAAATAAAGTTGTTGGGATAAAGTTGTTCTGATTTAGAGTAGAAACAACAATCAGTCTGTTTTGTATATGATTTAATTTTTTTTTTCTCACATGTAAAACTTTTACTAAAAATGTTTAGCCGACCTTCGTCGTTTCAGAGAAGAATCGCTCATCTCGCGTTTGAGCGACCAGCAGTAATCTGCTAACATATGTATTTTGTTTTTTCCGTGAAAACGCTGTTCAATTGACGCCATTTCTTGAAGAAACCTTTCGCCTTGTTCATCACTGAATTTCCCGAGGTTCTCCGGAAAGAAGTCCAAATGTGAATGCAAGAAGTGAATTTTGATGGACATCCCATGTCTCCGTAGGCTTGTAAAAATTCATTCACGATGGCAACGTAGTCGTCACTTCTTGTTTTGCCCTAAAAGTTATTACAAAGAGAAATGAAACTCATCCATGCTGTTCTTTCTACCTGATTCAATTTCTCAGTGAAATTTCCATCATTCATGATTTTGCGAATTTGCGGTCCAACAAATATCCCTGCACAATAACGGAAAATTGTATGGTTCTCAAATGAATACATATTCAAGGCTTTATTTTCTAGTTACGAAAAAATTGCGTAGATTCCGCAGTTTTGGTCCAATTAAATAAAGCAATACACCAATTTCTTCGTGAACAAATTTTCTTTTAGAATATTACCTAACTTCATTAATTTTTTTGTTTCATTATGCAATAAAAACTGGTTAAAGTTAAAAAAATTGAGAAAAAAATCACTTTTTCAAGGTTTATGCGATAAAAACTTACACTTCATTTGTTTAAACAATGAATTGACATACATCATTCGAAAGGTCTGACAATGCTCTTTCCAGAACATATAACATATTGAAAATCGTTAAAATAATGACTAAGATATTCATAGATTACCGCGTAATGTCTGTAAAAACGGTTTTTTGTAAATAAATAAAATTTGGAGGGTACAAAAAATATAACAAAAATATTTTTATGCATTATTCGACCATATAAACAGCCTACACTATGTAATTTGTCAGGTGTATTTTCAGTGTTGCACCGTGAAATTAATGAGTTATCTGTGGTTCAACCATGGTAAAATGGTGACAGTGACAGAACACAAACATCAAAGAATGACACCGTTGTCACCTGAAGCGTCAGAGCATCCAGACACATTTTAATTATTTCGACAAATTCTAATAAAGTTTCAGTTTTCAGAAATTGTAAATTAAATTCGAACGATTGAAAGATGACAATTTGGGGCTAATAGTTTTTGCAGCTGCGGTCTCTGTAAGTTAAAACGACCAAAGCTTATCCAAGTCACAATATTTTGATAAGATTTAAAATGTCTACACACTAAAGCGGGAAAATAACACATCCCGATAAATATTTTTTATTTTCTGAAAATTCTTAGAATTTTTATATGCAACATTGAAGTGATTTGAATTGAGTTGAAGTGAATTAAGTATGTAAGTTTTCAAATAAAAATAGTAAAAGGCGGAGCGCTTCACAGCCCGAAGCGATACAATTTCTCAAGTGCCCTAGAAGTGGCTATCGAATATCCGCAGCCAATTCATTGCAATGCTCGACCAACAGTCAATGCAAACACTGCCGCTGCGATGCAGAGCGGCGCCATTTGGAAATGTTGAAAAATAGTTTTGATTTTCGCCGACAATTCGTTGAACAGGTGCAGTGAAATGAAGAAGAGAAAGGATGACCACCACAGTGCGAAATGTAATACACAAAACTTGAGCAGCGCCAAAAATAAGAACAAAAATTTCATGAGAATAAGCGTGAGTTGGCACTAAAGAACTTTCATTATACCCTGCAGCATTGAGAACAAAATCTTAAACAAAGAAACATTAATATAAATTTTTATTAAATAAGAAAAAAATTAAAATGTTATTAATGAAAATTTAACTGATTATTAAAAGAGAAAATATAAATGAATTTTTTTTTAAGTTTTGCAAAACTGGTAACATCAATAATATTCAATCACAAATTTTTTAATATATTTTTTTGTAAAAAAGAAAGCCCCATAAGTGGTTCTTTCCTGTTCCGTGGTAGTTTGGACACTACTTTAAGAAAGAGGCTGAATACTCGTATATTGCTGATAAACATGTTTCTATTTCGCAAAATTATTATTCATTATTTATCTTACTACCCCAGCTTTCTGGTCATTCCTACACGTCTTGCCTCAAACAATTCTCATCAAATAAACTGTTTAAGTTGTTTGACGAATAGGCCATCAGTAAATCAGTTCTCTTGGTAACTCTGCTTAAAATATATAAAATTTTCCATACCGCACACCTCTTGTTGCGCATTGAAAGTCTCATGCTCAGTGGTGCACACAGGGAGGTTTGGGGGTTCAAATACTTACAAACACAAAAATTTCTGGTACAAAATATGGTTTCGAATGGTATTTGGCTCAAAAGTTGTACGCAAAACCCCATCAAATTAAATCCTGTCTGCGCCACTGCTCATACCAAAGTAAACATACCCAGCCACTGCAGTGTAGCGTGTAAAAAAGCATACCTACGCTCAGCAACCAATCGCATGATAACATTAAAGGGGCGAAGGAGGCGAGAAAGAAGGTGAAAGCGCAAAGTCGCATCCGTGGATTATTAACGCTAATGCAGGGCTCATGCACCAGCTGGCAATGTTTTGGTATTATTTATATCATCATATATTTTTCAATTCAACATTTTCAACGCGAACACGGGCATGCCATATGTCCTACCAACACAATGTGGCAAATTTTTCGATCAGGACATTTTTTCAAATGCGACTAATTACAAATCTTACTTGCATCACGAATCATATTCTTGAAAGTTAATTAAAAGAAGTCCGATAAATGGTGTCTGGCTATGACGCAGGGTATAAACAAAACCAACCAAGTCTGACCACAATGCTCTCCTACTCTGCAATAGTCTTTACATAAATTCTTTGTTCCATTAAACAATTTTAGGATTATAAGAATCGCACGCGAAAATAATACCAGGTGAGCGAAATTGCTCGAGAGTTGAATCCATGAAGGGTGAGAAATCGAGGACGGCGGCCGGTGCAAGTATCTACTAGAGAGCTGCGCAAAAGCTTCTATTGGGCACACTTCACTACTGCACAGTACTGTCAAGTACTGCACTTCAGTGTCGCGGCGACAGCAAATCCAAATGCGCAATAGTTCTATTCTGCAACAAAGCAAGCACTGCAAACCTTCTCGCTACAGCAACGACCAGTGTTGCCAGATAGGAAAAAATTCTTCCGCTAGAGGCGCTAGTGAAATTCCGCTAGATTCCGCCAGATTTGAATATTTGAATTTTTTACACTGACTAATAAAAAAAAAGCGGGTAATAGGTTCAAAAAATCTATTTTCAATGCTTATAAACTTTATTGCGTAATATAGTATATATACATAGATATATAATAGTATTTATATATATATATATATATATACAGAGAGAGAGAGAACTATTTTATCATTATTTACATTTAAAAATCTTCTTCGTCCTTGTTGAGCTGCAGAATGATGTTCTCCAAGTCTTTCAACTCCTCCGTTTCATTTTTTTCGTATTTTTTGGAGGATTTGATGGTGCTCAGTACTTCTTTTGGAAATTGATAGTTATGGCAGCATTTTCCCTGACGGCGGAGCTCGAACCGTGTCATCAACAGAGAATTGAGCATCGTCGTCTGTATTTTATTCCTCTGCTTGGTTTTCACGATGTTCATTTGGCTGAAGATTCTTTCCACATCAGCATTGGAATATGGGAGAACCAAAATACCGATGGCGAAGTCGGAAAGCTGTTGGAACGGATTTCGCCCGGATGCGTCCGTGTAGCAACGAGCCTCGTTCCAAAAAGCGATCGTATCTCCTTTTTCAGTCCACGGTATCAAGTGAATTTTGGAATATTGCTCTTCGATGGAAGTTATCAAATCCACGGAAACGTTGAAAGAGCTCAGAAATTCGGTGATTCTACCTTTGCAGGCATTCAAAATTGTGGAGACCGACAAGAGCGACGTCTGTTGCAGAACCTTGATGTTGTCCGGAAGTCTTTGTTGAATTTGCTTGAATAAACTCAGCAGGAACTTTTGACATTTTTCGCGAAACCTTTGAGCATAATTTTTTTTTAGACGATCTTTCCCCATATCAAAACGCAAAACAAGTAAAACCCATAACAAAATAACAATACGTGTTCTCAAAACAAACGACAATCAACGAATTATGAAAGTGCGCAGAGAAAGTTGATCCGGGTGTATGTGGGTGTGCAAGGCTGCCACACAAACAAAAATATACCAAAAGACAAACATCGATAATCGATCCATTTCTAGTTTCATTTATGTGTAGTATGTGCTTTGTATCCCTGCACATAGAACTCCAACTTGTGGCGTCCTTTTCTATTGCATTTATAAAGAGAGAAAGCAAGAGACTACAAAGATAAAGGCGGGAATCAGGTTTGAATCACTAAATTTTTAAAAATACGTCAAGATAGAAGGATTCCGCTAGATTTTCCGCTAGCCACCATACGTAATTTTTTTCCGCTAGCACGCATCAGAATCCGCTAAATCTAGCGGAATTCCGCTAGGTCTGGCAACACTGGCAACGACAGTGCCTGTGTTCTGTTGTGAAGCAAAACATCAAAACAGAAAGCGATAATGAGTTTAAGTAACGGTAAATCATAGCAAGCACACCGTGTGAAGTAGAACTTCTACTTCACACCGCGTGAAGCAGAACTTCTACTTCACAACGAGTGAAACAGAACTTCTACTTCACACCGTGTGTCGATCTTCGGCGAATATAAGATCAGTGAAAAGCGAGGACGTAGCAAAGTGTGGAATATTTTTGGCAGTATTATCACTGATTGTGACGTGGAGGTACCAGGCTTTTTGGTCTGTCGAAAATGTGTGAACATATACAAATTGAATAAAAAAACCACATCAAATTTGGTAAAGCACAAATGCTACGTCAACGCTGAGTCTAACAAAAGCCCTACAGCTCGAATAATTGCTGCTTACAATGCAACAGAAAAAATTGCAATTGACTTATTCAGAAAATGGGTAGTGATAAACTGCAGACCATTCAAAATCGCCGGGGACGCCGGTTTGCAGGAAATCGCTGAATTTTTTGTTTCTGTTGGCGTGAAATTCGGCCGAAATGTTGACATCAAGAGTTTTATTCCCGACCCAACAACAATTTCGCGCAACGTCGAGGCGATGCACGAAACCAAATTTAAATGTTTTATTTACTTCTACAAATGTAAAAACGACTTTTTTTAATTGAATGAATGAATTGTCATGTTTTTCCTAATAATAAATATCGAAAAAAACATTTTTTTAACTTGTGTTTTTTTTTTACATGAACAGCCGAAATGAAATGCAGCCCAGATTCCATACAAAATACCAAAAACAAACATCAGCTACTCCGATCGTGCGAAACAAAACACCGTATGCTTGAAAATGTTCTACTTCAGTGCTTCACTTCAGTGTGGTTCTACTTCAGTGTTGTTCTACTTCCGTGTTGTTCCACTGCAGTATTGTTCTACATCAGTGTTGTTCTACTTCAGTGTTGCTCTACTTGAATGTTCTACTTCAGTGTTGTTCTATACTTCAAGGTGCTTGAAGTTCTATTGTCGTTTCGTGCAGTATTCGTATGAATATCAAAAGCTTTCTTCACTGCAGCGCTTGTTTTGTAGTGAAAGTGAAGAAGAGCGACTGTATTTGAAAGCACAGCGATGGCTTGCAAGTCATTTTTATAGTGCTTGCGCCGCTCTCTAGTATCTACAACGCTTAGGATAACGGAGAGGATTTTTATGCAGCGCTAACTGCGCGCCACTAAAGTGAAACCGACAGATAACTCAAAAAGCAATTCAGAAAAAATGCAGTTCAAATTGAGGAAGCTGCTGCAGATGCAAAGCAGCAGCCGCTGCAAAAACAACAATAACAAAACCTGCTGAATACGCGGTCAAAGGCGGAGAAAGAAGAATAATGGAAATCAAATTTACTAACCTAACTTTACATTTCTTTGTTGTTGTTGTCATGCTGTTAACATAAAGGATATGGCTTACTGTGCAAAAGCCAAGAGGACAAAGAAAACTATGCAGCGAACAAAGTAAAGAAACGTTGAGCCAAGTTAGCTGTAGTATAAAGGATATAAACGCCTGAGCCTCTCTCAGAAGCGAGATTCAACAGTAAATGGCACACACACATTAGGTCCAAGTAGCTGGGCAAATAAAGCTTAATTATTAAATACAGGCAGTAATTTGCGAAAAATCAACAGCGTCACTGGAACAACAGCCGAGATGAATTATTGTATCAACAAACATTGCGTGGACATATCAAAGAAAAATCCCAAAGTACGCAACTGCAGCGGAGCGCACAACCTTCGCCCCTTGTCCAAATACCCTTTAGCGTCTATTATTCTTAGCGGGGTGGCGCGGTACGGGGCGGATGTTTGTTCATGTGCATACGTGTGCGAGCGCGTGTACGGGTGTTTCGATGTGTATAAGTATATCAGTTTGACTGAGATAGGCGGCTTAGGTTACTATCATGTAAAGAATTGTCTTGTAGTTTTTTTGTGTTTGTGGCAAAAACAAGTCGCCAGTAGGATGCAGAGAGTTGAGTGCTCTTAAAACTGAGGCAAAATATGTTTAATCTAAGAATATAAATGAGGACAAATAGTTTGTTTTAATCTATAAAATTAAATTACTGTCTTTGTAACAGTTATCCAACAAAATTCAGGATGTAAATAATACACAAAAATATACATAACAAGTATTATTTATGAAATATACATACATATGTATAATATATATATAGATACATATAATAAATATAATAAAATATAAAATAAATATATATACATATAATAAATATATAAACAAGACAGAGCGTTTCACCAATTCAGCGTTTAAACCAATTCAAACACAGTTTCATCCGAACCTGCACTTTGAATAACTGTCACTTTAAAAACCAATAACAGCAATGTTCAAAGATTTATTGATATCACAGTGCAACAAATTCAAAAAAAATTTCGAGGGACAAGGTCAAACCCATCTCATTCGATAGAGGACCTCAGTAGATGAAAAATTGTCAAGGGATTTTTCCCGGGATGTTCGAGTTTTTTTTAAATGCAGTTTAAAGATGGCGGCTTAATGCCCCTTACTGAAACTTTTAAAACATCATATCTCTTGACTTAAATGTCAGAAAGGAATAATTTTTACGTCAAATGAAAGCTAATGATATCAAGTCGATGACACAATATCCTTTTTGGAAAAATTTTATAAAAAGGGATGTGAAGGACATCAACTAAATTGTTATCCTTGAATATCCTGGAAACCGTGAGAGCTAAATTTATATAAGTGACTTCTGGTAAAATAGCATTAAAAAATCTATACTAAATATTAATTTCATTTCAATCACTTTCACTGTTCAGCCACTACAGCGTTTCAAAAATTATACGCTGCTACTTTCATGCATTTATGTACAGAATATCTCGTAGCTGCTTACTAAAAACATCGAATGTAGCAAAGCACATTTGTTTAATCGTTGTAGAGTCTTAACTATCAAAGTGACTTACATTAAATTTATAAGCAGTAGGGGAGACCGGGGCAAATACGCCCACGGGGCAAATACGCCCACCCGTTGTTTCTTTTAAAGTATTCATTCAAATTCCGCGCCAATTTTTTTGTAAGTGCGCCTTAACTCGTAGACATTACCACAAAAAAATCGAGGCGATTGACATTGCGGTTAAAACGTAATAAATAAAAGCAGATTGTTTTGTCGTTCCATAGTCTGAACATCTAAGTTTTGCTGTTTAGGAAAAAATATCTACAATCTTCGTTTCTCGTTCCTTATGCAGCCAGGTAAGTTTTTCCTGTTATTTGAAGTAAGAAAAACTGTAGGCCAAAGTAGTTTTGTCGTAAAAAGTTTTTTTGTATTTTTTTTAATTTTAAAAAAAACATTTTGTTGTTTGGGGCAAATACGCCCAGTTCGTTTCGGGGCAAATACGCCCACCTAACGCATTTATCAAGGTTTTACTGCCTGAAGATTATAAATGACAATTTTATATTAATATACAGGGTGGTCCAGATATACATCCACTTAATATACAGCGTGGTCCAGATAAATGACCTGCTTAATATACAGGGTGGTATGGAAGTTACGGACCAAAACCTAACGAAACTTTTTCTGTATTTTTCCGAATTTGAAAAATCCTTCGCCACTTTTCGCAGAACTCAAAATCGAAGAAAGTATTCAAGTTAGAAGTTTAAATAAAGCGTATTTGTTCAATTTTTTTCTAAAATATTTTTTTCAATTGATAGTTTTGTAAAAAGTGGTGAAGGACTTTTCATTTCAGAAAAATATGGAAAAATTAGAGTAAATTTATTTCCGTGGTTTCGTGACTACACTGTATAGGAATATATAAAATTATTAATATTATTTATCATTCGTGGAAAAAACGTCTTCCTCAAATAATTTTATTATTGACTATAGGTTACCACCAAAGACAATTAAGTATAAGATGTCTTACGCTCATACAATCGAATGGCATAGGGCAAGCTCGAATTTGCAATATTTTCATTATCAAGAGGAAGCAAGCGTCGGCACAGTGAGAGCGTAATAATATTAACGCTCTCTGTTTATAGTATTTCGTTTCTGAAATGTTGTTTTCTATTACTTTCGTCCGAGATTCTTGAATTAATAAAGTGGGCGTATTTGCCCCGGGCAGTGGGCGTATTTCCCCGAGGGTTTTCCGAATGGCCAATTCGATATTACTTTAAATTTTTCGTTGAAACTTGAAAATAAATAGGAATCTATAAAAATGATAATGTGAGTTTTGTTCCTTTGGAAAGACACTAGCGCGTGACATATATTGTTATTCGAGAATCATTACTGTCATGTTGAAAAATAAATTTTCCAAAACGTGGGCGTATTTGCCCCGGTCTCCCCTATAGATGTGGCAGCCGCCGTGGCTCAGTTGGTTAGTGCGTTGGACCGCGAGTCGCAGGCAGCAACCTCAGGTTCAAATACTGCCTGTAATAACACCTAAAAAAAATAACGGGAAAACTAGTTTTCTCTTTCGGTGGCTGTCCTCTCAGCTGGAAATGGCAAACCTCTGAGAGTAAAAATTGCTTATGAAAAAGCTCCCAACCTGCCGTTCGGAACATAAAACTGTAGGTCCCTCCAACCCGTGTACAAATTCACACGCACAACACGGGTGGTTGCGGGAAGCTAGGCCTTAGTCTCGCGTAAGCGGGCTGTCGTGCCAGTCAATTATTATTAGGTCCTTCATATCCTTTTTCATAAAATTTTTCCAAAAAGGATATTGTGTCATCGACTTGATATCATTAGCTTTCATTTGACGTAAACATTATTCCTTTCTGAAATTTGAGTCAAGAGATATGATGTTTTAAAAGTTTCAGTAAGGGGCATTAAGCCGCCATATTTAAACTGCATTTAAAAAAAAACTCGAACATCCCTTGACACTTTTTCATCTACTGAGGTCCTCTATTAAATGAGACGGGTTTGACCTTGTCCCTTTTCTCAGTGTTGCACTGTGTATTCTTTTAAAACAAAAACGAGTAAAAGTCGGCTTCGATCGGCTTATTCATACCTTACACTAAAGTTTTGTTTGCATCTCGACCTCTAAACGGTTCATATTAAATCTAATATAGTTACCTTAATATTAAGTCATCTTGTAACAACATAAATTTCTGAATGAAAAATGGGCGACTTTGACCCATTAAAAGTAAAGCAGTCATGCCTCATTCATTTGAAGTTAACAGCATTCATAAACGAGCATATTTTCGTATTCTTTTTTACAATAAAAGGGATTATTTTTTTGAAGAAGGCATGCGACGCCCATTTAGGTATCCAACTGTTTTTTATTTTCTTCAACGTAAAATTCAGTAGTAATTAAGATTTTATTAAAGGTAAACCAGTTAATGTGACCCATAATGGGATGAGATGGCAACCCATATCCATATTCAGTAGTAAACATTCACACACGAATAAATTGCTTCGGTTAATATCACTATATGGCAATTCTACATAATAGCGAGTGCATCAAGTCCATGTGGATATTAGTTTTTAACTTATAAACGACCGGTATCTGTACCAAATGTGTTGCTAAATCAATTCTTATTGTGAACACGATGCGTTTCTATATCGACCACGCCTCGTTTTCACATTAGAAGTCAAAGTGTGTACAACCCACGATCTCTGTGAATTGTACAAAAATCCGCCGTTGACTGTTCGAATCAATATAATTACTTGCGCACTATGTATCACTGTGCGTTCGGCTGTAGTCAACGCGTCAACGTTCCTCCCTCCCAAACTTCAGTCATACCAGAAGATCATTTACCAACATTCCTCCTTTGATTTGGTACAATTTGTGATATTTGTTGTTGTTTGTTGTTTTAGTATTTGTCCGTCAGTCTTAACCTAGAATTCGGAGTGGTTGCTGTTAACAAACATTATTGTGTTACATAATTTACGATATTATCATTTATTAACATTAATAAAGACAGATTAGCTAACAAATTCGATGACGTTTGAATCCTTAACGCAACAATGAGTGAGTGGAACGAAAATGCACAAAAATTTTGATAATTTTAGTCCAATTTTTTATATTAAAATAAAAATTATTAATTTTGATTACTTTGCGGATTAAAATTACCATTGAACTTTTGTGCTATGAATGTTCGCAAGCGAAGCAATCAAGTTTGTGAGAGCCATCGATGCCGTCACAATTGATGTCAACTCAGGACTCAAAGTTGTCTTCGTTGTAAAGATCACATTTTTGGAAATGTCGAAGGAAGCGGCTTCAATTTGGATTTGTGGCCACATGCCTCCTTAACTCACCTGTAACTATTGGAAAACATGCAGAATGTTCCCACAAAGCTTATTGGAGATAGTAGCATCTTGTGGATTTTTTCGAGCAACAGTTCTTTGAAGCAACTCATTTTTTAAATTGTATTATGTAACCAACGGTATACTATAATCACACGATGAGACCTTTAAAGGACGTGTTGTGATTTGAAAAATACCACCCTATAGGACCACCTTGTCGTTTCACAACTGTTAAACATAAATGTAAGCAAAAGTGAAATTTGTTCAGTTTAAGCTTTACTATTTTACAATATTAAAACGACCAATATAACCACAACTTACTTTACCACAAACTACTTTAGAATCCTACAAATTTACATCAATAATTATGATTTTCCTGCAAAGTGATGGACCACGTGGAGATTTTGGTGGCTTTAATCGGCCATGTAGAGTTAGCTGTAGTTAAAATATTAAATACATTCGAAACACGTGGAACTGTACAAAGCATCCTGGAAAAGTGAAACCAGAACCCTACCTCGGTATAGGATCCCATACAAGATTGGAGGAACTGAGAATGGATGAACGAACCAGTAGACACCTCTACTGGAAAAGCATGACGGGGCTCAGACAAGCTAAACTTCTCCTGGGAGCTTTTAATCCCAGGCGATTTGTCCGATTTCTGGATCTAAGCAAAATTAATCTAGGAATATTAACAGGTATCCTGACCGGACATTGTAGTTTCAACGGGTACCCGTTCAATCTGGGCTTAGTATCAGAGAGTGGATGTCGCTTGTGTTAAGAGGTGGTCGAAATACCAAAGCATATTCTCCTTCAATGTGCAGACAGCCCTACAATGAACAGACGTCTGCTGGTAAATATTGCATCAGTACAACTTAGGACATTTTTAGATTCCTTTGTTGTTGGATGAAGTATTGCATAGTTAGTACTTGTAGGTACATAAAATACCTCTATTTAACCCCCATACTGTCTTCATACTGTCTGGCGCGAATTTTGTCCCGGTGGTGTCATAAGCTCATCCTTTTTCTAGATTTTCATGATTACTGCCAATTCTCAGCGCTATAATCGTATAGCAAACGACTGTTTCTTTCCGCAAATTGACGGTATGAAACTGGACAATATGCGGTTTCAACGATATAAAACCACGATTAACACAGTTCGACCCCGATTTTGATTTATTGTCAGAAAAGTTTTACTTGTAAACCTCATTTTTCCTTGAAAATGATTTGGTTATTATGCCTTTGTCCTTTGGGTTCGGGCTTAACTAATTAATATTGACTTCGAACTGCAACTTACCATCACAACAACAAATCAGCATAAAAAAACAACAACAACAATTTTACATTTTACTAAATGTCACAATAAGTTTGTCTTTTATTTATATATAATTTTTTAGCTATTCAGCGTTTTCCTTCGTTCGCAATCAAATAATTTTATACATACATATTCATGTATGGTTGTATGCAACTGTCTTAACATGTGTGTGTGTATGTAAATTCTGTTTGGCGTGAGTGTGTATGTATATATATACATATATAATTATACTTTGATGACTTTTTATTTCGTGTGAAATGTTATTTTGTTTATGGATTTGTTTATTTACGAATCAAAGAATACAAAAATCCAATTTGATTTCTGGTGCTGGTTAACCACCGATGTTAATTACAAAACGTGTACAATTGGGATGTGTTTCTGCATTTGCCATCAGCATACATACAAACGTTCTTAACTGTAAGTGCATGTGTGCGTGTGTTTACAAAAATATTGACTTGGATACATTAGCGTAATGTCTCAGTTGGAATGTCTGCTATGTTCCGCACAGAATATTAAAACTGCGTAGAGGGTCGTACACCGTCTTCGGTCCGAACTTTGCTCAAACATTTCGTTCAAAATCTATAAAGTAGACAGTTTACATGTGTTTGGGTGTCTGCAGAAAATCTGATTTCGGTAAAAAACAGCGAGTAACTAAGCCAAATATCTGTAGCCGCAAGCCTCGATGTTTATGTCTATTTTGCAAAACTATATATTAACGATTGTACTTAAAATGGTAGATATGAAAAGAATGAAACAGTTTTACCCACATTTGCGAAAGAATTGTAGCGAAATTTGCAAGTAAAAACTTATTGAAAATTTCCAAACATTTTCGGATTTCAAAAAATTTTCACAAAACAGTCGAAAAAGTATTTCTCTAAGAAAGTTAAAAGAAAACTTAAAAAAAATAAATTTTATTCTTTAACAAATAACGTGTGATGGCAGAAACTTAACTTTCAGCCTAGAAATATCTAAGTTGGCTCCTCTTTACCTCCCCCAATCGTATGACTGCCTGTATGGCTGCGCGGCTCGAATCAGCTGGGCTCGACTCGCTTTTGACACGTCGCACAGTTTGCGATTTTGCTAATTTGGGGGGATTTAATTCCGCCAAAAGAATGTCGCTAAATGCAGTGATCTTTTAAAGTGTTTGAAAAGATAACGGTTGCCAAACGGTTGATAACGGATGACACTTGCTATATCCACGCAATTTTTGAGAGCTTCAATTTTTTGTTTGCTGTAACTATTGCAAAATGGTTTTCAATTACGGAATATTCAATAAAAGAACTTTAATTAGAAATAGTATTTTCCGTGCACTTAATTTTGAGGGTATTACAGGTAATTAAAATTTACTCTAACAAGTCCGTAATTTACACGAAAATGCTGGATTTTAATGGAAAACAACTTTCTTATCGTACAAAATATAGACGGCAGACGATCATTGGCTTAAAAAGGCTTATCTCCTGACAAAGCATTAAAAAAAAACTTGCCTCAATTTACAATAAATGAATATTAAAATTACTGCATCCGTTTCGCGTGCAACTCTCTTTGAACATTGACTTAATAGCAAGAAAAACAAAAAATTCGTGCTTCGTGGTCGATAAATAGTAATATATAAAATATTTTTTTTAGTTTAAAACAAGTTTAATAATTTTTAATAGAAAGTAATTCTGAAGCAATGTTGTAGAACTTGGAATTAAGTCCCCCCAGATAGGCAAAACGACACACTGTGCGTCGCCACAAAGTATGTAAAAGTCAGTAACACAAAAGTTGAGCAAAACTTGTAGCTTCCCTAAGTATCTACCACAAGCGGAAAATGCTAATGTTCTAATTGTGACACCGAGAGCGAAGGAGGGCAGGTGAGTATGTTTATGCGTAAGTAAATGCATGCAAGTTTTGCGTGGTTGCAATCTGAATCTACGTTCATGTGAACATTGGCTATTTGCTGCTGTTTGAGTCGTGATGCTTTGGTGTGGTGTGCTTGTGTGTTAAGTTTTAGGTATTCCCAATACATTCATAAGTTTTGGTTGACATTGAAATTTCTTTCTAGCAGTTGTATCTTATTTTGCGCTGCTCGTTTCGTTTAGCTGTTTCGCTCGTCCTCACGCCTAACACGCCTTTAATACGTTAACTTTCGTTGACAGACACTTAAGAGTAGAATTTTTGTTTTTTATTTTTCCTTTGGGTTATTCTTCGAGCTACGCTCGACCGACTGCAATCGGCTCAGAACGAGCGCCACACACACAGGGTGTCTAAGATGATTCAATTAGTCGTTTTGAACAATCGCTCAAGGTGTGTAAAGGTTCAAGTTTAAGTAGTAGTTATTTTGTTGGTATAAGACTATGTATTAAATGTAGTTTGCTCGTTAGCCTAGATCTTGACTTATGTAAGTTTAGTTATCGGTTTTGGTTTTGCTTCTGAGATTATCTGTTTGCTTGATCGACCAATTGTGAGTTTGGTGTAAAGGGCGCGTTGGGTCGTTGACTATACTGGGAAGAGTTTGGGGCGTGTGTGTAAAATTGTAAAATCCGTTCGTACAACTCCCACAAATTCAAAAAGTTCATTCCGTTTCATAGACTTACAATACAATACATTAAGTTACGTTAACATTTCGGTTGCTCAATTTTCGCTCGCTTACTAATCTAACATTAAAACGTCTACGTCGCGTCGTGTCGTCCGGCTTTTCGCAGCTAGTTTGGTTTCCGCCTTTTTACTGGTGATTTCCTACTAATGAATACACTTTTTGTTTTTCATTACTGCATGCAGAGATGTGATGAGTCTGAGAGGTTGCGTGGGAGACGGCGTAAAATAGTTCGTTTCGCTCTCGTCTGCTTTGTCTACTTGCCTCACTGTGCTGACACACGTCGCTTGAGCGCAACCAGCTGCACCTGCTCGCTCCACGCTCTAACCCTTCTCCTTGCAGGTGTTTTCCAAATTTCAAGTTATGCTGCTGAAAATTGGCAGTCATATGTCGTCTGTCTTGTTGGTGGCGGCAGCTGTCGATGTGTTTGTAGTTGCTTTTGTTGTGGTTGCTGTTATTCGGTTTGTTGTGGTCGCGGCGGCAACAACACCGGCCGCGGCCGCACTACTTCGCTCGACAACGGTTATGTCCACGGCCGTCATTGCCACCTCCTCACTTTGCACTAGTTCGATTGTCTTTGTAGCGGGGTTGGGGACGATTCCAATGTTCAGTGTGGTTGTGGTCGCATTGTTGGTGGCCTCGTTGAGCTGCCGACTGATCTCCATGTCAATGGCCTCCGCATCCTCGGGATACCGTTCCGAGCAAAATATCGCACCATCCTTGAGCAACTTTAACAGGTTAATTCGGTCCTCAGCGTTTCGCTTTGCACACAGTGGTCTGAAATTGAGATGAGTGTGAAACAAAACCGCAAATAAGTTTATGATTTTTATGTGTGCATAACTTTTTCCAACACAACTACAATGGCATTCACGTAATACACACATTAATACGTACGAGTATATGAGCAACAAATACAAAAGAAATTTTATACAATTTTTCAAAGTTGACTATTTTCATAAATGGTCTAAAATTTTCCAATGTGTTGCTGAAAATTCTGAGAATATGATGTGAAGAAGATAACATATCCGACGTGTAATATAGGGTGTTTTTTTTAGAGGTTTGTTTTTCGAATAGAGATAAAACTGGCATTTTTTGGTCAAATCTGGCAACTCGAATGTCATTTATGTTCAGTTTGGTTTGCCATTTCATCATGAACAGGTTGACAAAAGAACAACGCTTGCAAGTCGTGCAAATTTATTTCGAAAATAATGGTTCAGTTCGCGAAGTTTACCGCAAGCTCCGTCCATTTTATGGTCGACATAATCGTCCATCAGAGCAATTAATTCGGGTAACCATGGGTCGTTTTCGCACTACGTTTACTCTATGTGATAATACGCATCCGCAGAGACGTCGAACAGTGCGCACCGAAGAAACAATTGCCGCTGTAGAGCAAAATGTTGAAGAGGACCCAGTCAGAAGAGGAGTCAGTTACCGTTAATGGAGACCGGTATAGAGCCATGATAACCGACTATTTTGTTCCCGAATTGGATGGCATGAATGTGGATGAGTTGTGGTTCCAACAAGACGGCGCTACATGCCACACAGCGCACGTCACAATCGATTTATTGAAGGAAACATTCGATGAGCGCATAATTTCGCGGAATGGACCTGTCAATTGGCCACCAAGATCGTGTGATTTGACACCATTGGATTATTTTCTTTGGGGATATGTGAAGTCGCTCGTCTACGCCAACAAACCAGAAACGTTAGGGGACTTGGAAGCCAACATTCGTGGCGTTATTGCCGACATACGGCCCCAAATGCTCGAAAAAGTGGTTGAAAATTGGACCTGTAGAATTGGCTTTATTCGATCCAGCCGCGGCGGCCACATGCCCCAAATCATATTTAAACATTAATGGCATAAAATTATCCTTCCAATAAAGCCAAATTGATGGACATTAAAACGATTTTGTTGTGTTTTAATTCAATTCGAAGTTCTATACCTCTAAAAAAAACACCCGATAGAACGCAAAAATTTGTAGGCTGAGTTAGGTTATTTATGTTCGGATGAAGTGTATAGAAAAGTCCATATTTTCAGTTGGAGGTATTATTGCTCATTGTGAATGCCAGAAGCAGGCACATCCCCATAACAGGGCTTCTTGTCAGAAGTCAAAGTGTGTTATTCAAAAGAGACACAATTTGCTCTTCGGGATGAAATTGAGGAGGCCCAGTGATTTTACTTCCGCTATCACCATTGAGTTTGTCACTTCGACCTTACTTTGAATATCGGAATTAAAAATGGTAGATAAAACAGGAAAAGTTACAATTGATCCGCAAGGCGTATGTCAATGAACGGCTGCCAGGAGAATTAAGTCTGCATATGTGTCACGTATATCGTTTTTCTTTTTATGAAAATTTCACTTTAAATATGACCCCTTAATTGCGCCGGAATACAAATATTGCGCTCGTCCAAACGTATGCCCAGCTATCCACCTATCCACTCAGTAATGCCAACATACTATATACATACATGCATACATATATGTATGCAGACTTATTTACTTATTTCAGTCCCCTGGCGCTGCGTGTAAATGGCGTTTTCATTACGCAGTCAAAGGGGACCCGAGCCAGCGAGGATGCTATGTAAGTAAGTACGGCGGCCTCTGGCCAGCCAATGCACAGCGGCTGGCTGCTGGTTTTTTACGCCGAAATGCTTTTAATTGCACACATATCCTCACTCGCGCGGCATTCATTTGTCACACTTAATTAAATCGTTCGCAGCTCGCTGTCCCCATATATCGCGCGGGCCGGGCTGTGCATCATGCATTGATGAATTATTCTTCTGGACACAGCAGCCTTTCGACATTTTTCCCATCCATTTGCCAACACATTTTTTCCAGCATGAATAAACGATCACAAGCAACTTTTACATTACGAATTACCGTTTTTACGAATAAACGAGCATTGCAAAAAATATATTTGCACAAATAGAGTGTTTTAAAAGAACAAAAAAAAAAACAAATTTTAATGAAATTTCGCTGATAATTGCTTAAATGTGTGCATAGGCAATTTAATTACAGTTTTGCTTTCGAACAATTTAAATCTGAAAGCTGTTAGCGGTTTTCACCAACGCTGAATTTAACTACATGCGAAAGCTTTTTATGTTCAACTATTTTTGCTTTTTCATACTAATTTGTTCGAGACGAGTTAATGCGTGATTTTTCAATAAGCTAATGCAACTTTAACTACAAATATTTTTAATAAATTAGTATATAGATAAAAGTCAAAACATAAATCGAGAAAGAAAAGCACATTGAGACAAAGATGATGGGGGGAACACCACCACATCTGGGCCTCTCCCCCTAACCTGCCTGAATCCTTCAACTGATCCATGAAATCCTTGCCGGTGATATCGACCAGTGAATTGGGATCCATGTTCGAGAGTGAGTCCAAATCGGGATCGCTCATCACGGAAACATTGCATAGATTGTTTTGCAATTGGCCGACCAGCTGCTTGATGCGCGCCGTTTCGGCGGCCGCGTCCGTGGTGTCAGCATGTTCGCCGCGGTGGCTGGTGATGGTCACATAGTGAGTGGGCTGTGAACGAAAGGAAGCAAAGCGAAACATGAGCAAGACACAAAACGACCGTAATCACCATGAGAAATATTTATGGAAAAAATATAATTTTACTCATTATACAAGGTGCAACCCAAAGTAAACAGGACTTTTATAAAATAAAGAAAACGGATGATTATTTTTGTATAATTCTTTTTATTTATTCAAAATACTCTCCTTCTGCTTCGATACAACGTTTTGCACGGTCCAAAAGCATTTGGAATGAGTGTTTTAGGTCATCGGCCGGCATCGCCTTCAGAATGTTGGTACAAGCCTTTTGGATGTCCTCAACGTCCTTATAACGGTTTCCTTTCATCGGCAAATGCAACTGACCGAATAAGTAGAAGTCACAGGGAGCCATATCAGGCGAATACGGTGAATGATTGATGGTAAAAATGCGATTTTTGGTCAAATAATCGGTCGTAACTAGGGCTCTGTGAGCCGGTGCATTATCATGCAATAATCGCCAACTTCCTTCCTCGCGATATTCTGGCCGAATACGACGAATGCGATGCACCAAACGCTTCAAAACTTCAACATAAAACAAAGCGTTAATTGTTTTTCCCGGTGGAACAAACTCTCGATGAATTATTCCCTTTGAATCGTAGAAACAAATGAGATGAGTTTTGATTTTTGACTTCTCACGGCGGGTTTTTTTCGGATTTGGCTCATCTGGGTGCTTCCATTCGGCACTTTGACGCTTTGTTTCGGGATCATATTGAAAGCACCACGTTTCGTCACCGGTTACGATGTTGAACAAGAAATTTGGATCACGTCTGGCTTCCCGAACGATGTCTTTTGCGTGCTCAATTCTCTGCGCTTTTTGGTCGTCGGTTAAAGTGTGCGGAATGAAGCGAGAACACACTTTACGGAGACCCAAATGTTCGGTTAAAATGCGATCAATTGATGTTTTGGAGATGTTCAATTCCATTTCCATCAATTCCAATGATGATTTTGGCTGCATTTTGATAAAATCACGCACAGTTTTGATGGCATCGTCAGTAATCACAAATTTCGACTGGCCGACGTGTTCGTCGTCATTCAAGTCTTCACGACCATTCTTGAATCGATTCAACCACTCATTAACACGGCCACGGGATAAACAATCATCACCATAAACTTGCTTTAACAATTTAAACGTTTCGGTAAAAGTTTTACCAAGTTTAAAACAGAACTTAATATTAGCTCTTTGTTCGATCGACATTCTCGTACCAAAGTTAAAAACATACTGTCACATTGAGCGGGATATTTCGGCGTCTACTAGACCAAATGTCATGAAATTTAGACAGTATGTGAATGAAAGATGTACCTTTCCAACGCATGTCCTCACACATAGATGGCGCCACCAGAAACGTCCCTATTGCAAAAGTCCTGTTTACTTTGGGACGCACCTTGTATGATCAGTTTTATATTTCCCATCAAAAATGAGTTCTATATTTCGTTTTTAAGAATAATTATTGGTGCTTAGTTTTTATTACTTCTTCTTACTACTTTAAGTTTTGTACTTAAGAGTAGTTATAACTTAATGTACCGCGAAACCCGCTTTAGTGTCTCCCCTCCAACCAATATTTGTGGACACTATGAGGTACTCGACCCGTACGATATATCGTACAAATGACCACAAGGGTTGCAAAGCTTTGTACGATATATCGTACCATTGCAAAAACTTATATAAGTTTCGATCAAAATGAAATCACGTTTTGATTTTTTGTTGTTATAATTTATGTTTTCTATCAAAAAAATCAATGAATTGTTTATAAAACTTAAAAGAACGAAACAAAAATGTCATGCATTTTTACTCCTTTGCGGACCATTGTACGATATATCGTACACAATTTATTGAGCTGTAATTCTTAACCTAAATTATTTTTTGGATATTTTGTTGCATTTAATTGCTAAAATGTTCAATGAGAGTCAATATTTTGTGAGACAAATTTGTATTTCAAGAAATGCGGAAATTTACCGGAAAGGGTTAAGAGTAATATTTATGTCTTTTGTTAATTTTCCCTTCAAGTTTCAGTATCCTAGTTTGACATTTCCCTAAATGACGCAATGTCCAGTACGTCTACTTTTGTACATGTTTTAATTTTTGCAATGGTGTTCAATTTGCAACAACAAAAACCGTTTTTCATTATGCCGCAGCCGCCGAATTTAACTTCCTGCAATTTTTCCTGTTTGCTCGACACTAAAAACCATTACAGGGAACGCGATTTAGCAGCCGAGAAAAGACAATAGAACAATCAAAGATGGCTGTGATGGACTAACGAAAGTCGGATATAATAAATGTTTTGACAACTGGACCAACCGCTGGCATAAGTGCGGAACATCAATTACGAAGAATAAACTTGTATATTTACAATTTCCAGTGAATTCCGATAACATTTTTATTAAGATGGGTGTCATTAAGTGCGATCCCTGCACGTAAATATGGTTTTCGATTGATGGATTTCTGTACTCTTTTCCTGGCTTTTTCTAAGCACTTTCCAATCAATCAATCAATTCGCCAACTTCTGTCATTTTCGAAAAATATTCGGTTACGGAAATTTCTTGTAATTAGTTGCAGCACAAAACACTGTACGGCCTTTGCTTTTCTATAATTATGTCATTTTAATTACCTAACCCGAAGACCAGCAGTGATTTGAAAATGCAGTCGCAACATAAAAAATTCATTGTTGCGTATTTCAGACACTTGAAACATTTTGCTGTTGTCTCGCCTCGTGCATCGACACAAATTCAAGTCTCAACGCTCACGTACGTAAGTGTGTACGTAACATAATTCGACTCACACCAGTGTGAGTAGTTCGATCAGAGTCTCATAAGAGTAAACAACACTTTGATAATTAAAAATGCTCAAAATTGACGCAGTAGCGACAACGGAAAATGTGTCTGGAGAGACGGCGAGACGCGTCACGTTTAGCAATTGGCCATTAACGCCGCTTCGCTCGTGCAGAAAATAAAATAAGTATAAATAATTAAAAACTCAAATTTCTCACCCAAATGCCTCGGCTCTATATTTCTTTGATTTTCTGCCGTTGCTTCTTTTCATACTGCCGTCAGCAAAAACAACAACAAGTTGTCAAAGAAACACAAGTACTGAAGCCTTTTCTAGCGCGCTGAAGCGGCGAGCAGTACAAGGCAGCCGAACAAAAAATGTCTTGGAAACCAGGCGGCAGGCTCGCCGCCAGCAAATTTCGCAGGATACCTTAACAAACTTTTTGGAACCTTGGTTGTTTTTTTTTTTGTGAAATTTGCATGGCACGCAGCATTGTGCACAAGTTTGACAAGATATGGCGGAGATAAAACCAACACAACGGAACATACACTATGACGAGCACATAGCGAGCGAGACGAAAGCGGCAGACGCATTTCAAAAGCCTCGAAATGCGAAGCATCCAAACTAAACGAAAAACGTCGGTTAGACATTAATTATGTGCCACCTGTCGAAACTCACACAGAAAGACGCACACACACAAACATTAAAGTGTCGAACGGGAGTAGCAAGAGACCAGAATTCCTCTCGAGATGCAATGCCTCAATACGGTTCCACCTTGGTAGATGTCCTTCATGTTGTCAACAGTGGTATCGAGTATCTAGATGTATGTATGTGTAGGTACACATAAGTATTAGGCATGTTTTAGAGCACAATTCTTAGATTTCGGTACACCGGGTTTTGGTTGAGTGTTTATTTTGTAAGGTTTGATGAGCTGAATTGAAGGGAAAGTGGTGTCGCATCAAGCTAAATGTTTCCAGTTTGCAAATGTGGTTTCGAGAAAAATGCGTTTAAAGTCTTACAAGCAAGCGTTGTGCTGAAATTGGGAGTTGAACTTTTGAATATTTTTTCGCTACACGAAGAGCTGGATATTGTTTTTATGACCTTAAATTATTGACTAAATCATAAAAAACATTTTTGCAAATTCTCGTATGGTGTTTTGGACCTAAAGAAGGATCCCACGCAAAGTTAACTTTTGTGATTTATTTTGTGTTTATTTTATTATTTAATAAATTCTTGTGACTGATATTTTGACTTAAAATCGCAATTAAACCATCAACTACTTCTCGTATTCGCCTGATTTGGTACTGTGTGACACTCATTCGACATGTTTTCGTGCAAATCGCTTTATTAATTTCGAAGGGTACTATTCTGAATATGTTGCAATTATTAACAAAAAAAGTGCTGCTTGCTTTGGAACGCACCTTGCATGGCTCTTCAAGTGGTAAAATACAGATCGACCGCTATTTGTCAAACATTTCTCTGAAACATTTGTACGTGCTTGTCTCCTATTTCTGAGATGGCGGCGAATTTTACTTCCTGCACATATTAAACTGTCGAAATATCCACAATTTATTGCTTTCGTAGGAACACATCATGTTTTGAAAAAGTATTTTTGCCACACAAAAGCCTCTCGACATCATAAGGATATACTTCCCCATCCCCCATAACCCAAAATAATATAAGAAAAATTCAAGAATAAACCAGTTTTTAGGGCACAGTTGGGTTGTAAGCATGACACAATGACAATGTATGCCAGATAGGGAGAATACTTTTCATGTATTATGGGATGCCAATGTCAAATGGCAAAAATGAGAGATTTTTATGGATGGGAGCCGTGCGCAGGGTTGCACAGAAAATACTGAAAAGCATACAGTTTTTTACAATACATAGAAAAAATTGTTAAAGACATTTTAATATATGGCATTTTTAATATAAGATTTTAAATTTTGTAATGTTTAATTATTTTCCACACACACACTTTTTGAAATAAAAAGCACAGAACCACAGCAAGGCAAACCACAGCATACAGTACTTATATACAAGATTTTGGCGCGGCTTTATAAATATAAAAAAACATAAAAAATATATTGTTAAAAAGTGTCTCTATTGCATTAACCTAACACCCTCTCCCAAATTGCACTCCCATTCAGTAAAGTGTAACCCACGCACTCATATTTCTGCATGAAAAAAAGGAAAATGTTTTTCTTTGTGAAATAGCGCTAAGTTCAATGCACACAGTAAAAATAACTGCAGAAAATGTGTTAAATCGGGGAAACATGTTTTTTTTTATTTCTTCATAATCTCTTCATTACTCTAAGACAAAATTTAGCAACTTTACTTAAAAAAATAAAACTATTACTTCTAATTTATATTTCTACATAGTTTTTTATCTTTCCTGTAACATTTGAAAAAGTGGACTTAGCAGCGGTTCACTCTAAGCCAGTGAAATAACTTAATGCATATTTTCTTGTTTGTTTAGTATGAACTTTTCCAAAACGTATGATATGCATGGAAAAATGTACTAAATTTTCAGCTTACACGCAACCCTAGGAGCTCTGATTGACAGCATTTCCAAATGTAAACAAAGGAGAAAAGAGCGAGATTTCTCTATTTGGCATACCTTGTTATTGTGCCATGGTTGTAAGCTGCAACAGCCAAAAAACATCACTCAACACTAGATACCTCCCGCAGGTGCTGCTTAAAAGTTTTTAATGCCTCTTCCCATAGAGAAAATGCCGCCCGGCCCCCCGCAGTCGGAATAAATAGCAAAGCAACGAAGTTTGCAGTGTTGTGCGTTCATAGTTGACAGCAATTGGTGAGCGGGCCCAAGCGACTGGGAATAACACCACCGCTTTATAGCAATTTATTAGGAATATAAACGAAGCTGGCTTTGTTGTTGTGCACTTTCTAAGAAAATTACATGCAACAACGAGCTGCTCGAAAATGTTTCTGTTGAGCTGACAGGCCAAAACATAATCGAAAATTAGGACCAACAAATGCAGGCAGTTGTGTGGAAGCAAACTGAAGACTGTCAGGTTGATTACAGTCAAGTAGCCCACAGCAGCCCACCATCCAAATGCCTGTAGCACATATTTTATCTTTCGTACATACATACATAACGCATGCATATGTATTACTGTTTTTAATGTTGAGCTATTTTGATCAGAAGTTTTACTTTTATCCATTACAAATAAATGTTCACTAACTTTAATGAAATTTAAATTAAAAGCAAGCAAGCAATTAAAATCTAAAAAATTGGCGTTTTTAGTTCTTTTGAATAGTCGGAAAAGACTGGGAGTGCGGGATTACCATCCTTAATATGTATGTACTCGTATTGGCGAATGTAATGTCGATACGCGATATATTAATCAGGGACCGAAAATAAATGTTATTTTACAATTTTCAAATCAAAAAGGCATAACGATAAAATTGTCGATGGACTTTTTCAAATATACCATTATGATCGTAATGACCTCAGCTTCACGAATATTAAACGCCTTTTAAATTTTAGACTTTTACTATAAAGTTAAAATAAACTGCTATTTTGTGCCTTTTATTATTTCAGGCAAAAATAACTGTTACTTTTTACTTTTATTTTATCGGTCAAAAATAACAGTTATGTTGTGACTTTTATTTTTTCGGTCAAATATATCAGGCAATTTGAATTTTTTCAAAGGCCGTTTGACCGACTAAAAAAAACTATTGTACCATTTTTTTCGTCGCACACGTATTATAGCTCAGAATGTGTGGTCTGATGAGACGAAAAAAATTGGTATCAATAGTTTTTTAGTCGGTCAAACGGCCTTTGAAAAAATTCAAATTGCCTGATATATTTGACCGAAAAAAATAAAAGTTACAAAATAACTGTTATTTTTGACCGATAAAATAAAAGTCCAAAGTAACGGTTATTTTTGCCTGATATGATAGAAGGCACAAAATAACTTTTATTTTTGGCGGTAAAAATAAAAGTTAAAAGATAACAGTTAAAATTTGACTTTTTTGATAAAAACCATAACCGGTACGGTCCCTGATATTAATTAATTCTTAGCAAATTTGGCCTGAAACAACATAAAATTTAATTAGGTATTGTGTAATGGAGGTACGCACAACTTTCTAAACTTGCTTTCAGCTCGCTTAAAATGACAGAGTTCTTTAGTAAATGGTACTTTAGTAAATGGTTTTTCGAGGCAACAGCAACATCAAAGGCAACTGTATATCCGTTAAGCTGAAAAAACGAGGCACTATCCTACCGAACCATACATAACTCCATAATTACGGTGAAGGACGATCAAATTTTCAATTGCATACTTCTTTCTTCTTCAATATAGCCCACAACAGGTGGCTATGACCGAGCAGTTTGAGCCCACATTAGACGCACAAGCACACTTATTTCGCTTAGCAGACAGGACATTACTACAGTTGTTGTGCAGTTTAGTAGACTAGTTCTTGTCAGTTGGGACTATTGTCGCAGTTGCTTGAATGACGAAGAACTGACTACTGTATGCAAGTCAGTTTCTCTGCCACTGCCCGGCTCCCACCAGACAGAGGTGCAGAAATGCTCAAATCACACTGACTAGAATAGGCTCTGCACAGGCTTGCAAGAAGCATTTTCCCTCTTTTTACTTGTGTACAGGCAGAGCAACCCCTCCATGTGGTAACACAATGAGCCACATGGCCCAATGTGCTGCCCTACAGGCCACTTAACCTAATTTTAATTGCGGCTTATTATTTTGGCCTTTTTTTTAGACTATTCCAACTTATTGTGAATAAAAACAAATATCGTGAATATAAATCAGGCAATAAATTTGGCCATATGGCTTCTGATTCATTAAAAAACACAGCATGCAACAACATACCGCAGAAAAGCTGACTGGAAAAGTTTTCACGAAGTTGCGACCTTCTGTCGTTGAAATTCGAAATTCGACAGTTTCGAATTAAAACTAGTAGATACCGAGACGGAAACGTACCCGAACTAACTACCTAACCTATTTATGTAAGAATGTATAGTCTGATTATGAAAGTTTACTTTTGTGCGTTGTTTAGGTTGATCCTAAACAATAAATAGAATACTGACCAACCAACCGTCACCAACTAGATAACCGATTGAGTTGATACCTGTCGATGGTCTGAAGAAACGGTGATCAATATATATTTACTAAATGCAGTTAACGATACACACACACACACACATAAAATCCGAAAGAAACAAATTTCAAAAAAAATTTGTTTAATATTCTTTACTCCAATGCTCAGCGAGAGAAAAGTTCAAAAAGAGTTCTAGGGGAACACTTTTAGCGTGGTTCCATTTATGTTAACAAACACACAACTATTTAAAGTGCTTAAGCACGGCAATGATTCAATTCTCGTTAAAAAAATAATTAAGACTTAATAATTTGGTGCAATACGAACTGTCGCAAGTAAAAAATAAACTCGAAATTCAATATAACAAAAACGTCTTGTGCCAGTATGAAAAGGAAAACTTTTTAAAATCCTTCACAACAATTTCCTCTTCCGTTGCACATTCATTATTAGCCATTAGGGCGCAGTTACCTCATGGCTTCAGTTCATAATTAACGCAGTGCTTTTCGAATCCGGCAACAATTGTATTCTTTCATTTTCTTTCGATCTCATTCTCAACAAATTAAACAAAATATCATTGAGCTTTTCTCTCTGTAAACTTGTATGCAAGCCAAGGGGTGAGCTTGCATTAAAGTTCGTTGTTTTTTGTGTCTCCTGGCTTTTGCTGTTTGGTTACTTTAGCGTTCAGCTCAAACTGAAATTTCGTTTTCATTTGTATTAATGCCGAACGGCTGCCCAAACATCGCTGCCCAGCAGTTCGAACCGCATCCGTTACTGCCAACCTTAGAGCGTCCGTGCGCCAGCCGTCGAGGGCCCAACTTTGCTGCGAGTGCTTCTGATTTATTTGTACTTAGACTTTTTTCTTCTAATTTGCGGCTGCTAGGTTGAGAGAGTTTGTTGATGATAACAACAAAGCAACACCAAGAACAAACCAAACGGAAGAATGGTGAATATAGAAATGTCCTCGTAACTTTTGCATATGCTGTTGCATACATCGTGGCGCTGGCCCGCGGTTGCTTCCTTGCAGTGGCTTGCCAACTTTTTGTACTGCACTCAGACGCACCACACACACACACACACACATTGTTTGCAAAGGGCAAACTTTTTCCAATTGTGGCACAGTTCGTCGGATTGTGGGCTTCTTTCAGAAATGAATTAAACGAGAATTTATTGTTTTCTCACATCTTTGCATGCAGATGAAAAATTAAGCGAGGTTAAAACTGTTTGAGATGAGTTTCTGCACAGCTGTTTACGACATGAGACTCAAATTACGGACACAAGCCGAACTTTAATCATGAATTCTATATTTAAAAATCGAATTAAAAATTTTCAAATTGCTTCGTGGACATCGACAAGGTCATGAATTCTTTTCCAAGTGGGAACGCAATGGACCAATTGTGCCTTTCGGCAAGGTCCCAAAGATAGTCGCTTTAACGTAACCTAGACTTAAATACATTTGAGCCAATTTTTGGAACGCATTTAGGTCATTTGAGTTAAAATCATTTAATTAGGTTTTCATTTTAAATGAGTGGACCAAATGTCTTTCAAATTTCAAAAGTCCTCCAAATCCTTGAATGATATGAGAACAATACTAAGTGGGCACTTTAAATGTTTTACATAGTATGATAAAAATCATAAAGGTATTTAAAAAATCACAAAAATCAATACAATAGCGCCGCCCGATTTGAGTTCAAAAATCTTCGAGTAATGTTTTTCGAGTGGATTTGCAGCATTTTCAAACATTTATTTGAAAATTTGAATTTCGATCAATTTTTACATACAAAATGAAAACGAAAATTTAAGTAATTTAAATGTTACAAGCTACTACTTAAGGATATAAGAGTTTTTTAGCGAGGCCCGAAATGCCATACAACTATTTTAGAAACATAAAAAATTAAGTATGTGACGAGTTGACTCGTCATTGTGCATAGAATCCTCGGAAAACCCTTTACTACCATAACTGAAAGAATTAATTTAAAAAAAGATAAGCAAGGTACCATTACTACTACTACTACTAGTAATTTTGGAGTAGTCTTAACGTTAGCGATAAGTGCCTTGAGGCAATCTTTTTGATTATGAGGCTAAATATTTTTTATTTTCATTTGTACAAGTCTTCTATATCGTTTCACCCAAGTAGCTAGTTCCAACTTCTTAGCGTTGCTGCCTGACGTAGGACTTTATCCTTTTCTAACTACAGCATAAATAAATTTTAATCCTCGTAACTCGCTTCGCTCTCATGAATGGTCTAGCGCAGATTTGTTATTATATACATAGTTTCTAATATTCAATGTTTAGTTTGGTTGAAAACTTACATCAATCCAATGCTCGCCGGGAAAGACGGCAATCAATTCCGTGTTCGCATCCAGTGTACGAAAATACTCCTCATCGTCGATTTCAGTACCGTCTGAGTCCAGGTGAATCGTTGGCGGCTGATCGGCTGTCCTTTCGAATTTCTCTGCCACTTTTGTGCGTATCTCTTCCAGTGTGCTGGCGACGACGGCCTTTTTGATGTTGCGCGTCACATCCTTAATCTGCAATTTTAACGGAGAATATAAATATGCATTAAAATTTTAATCAATGATTGTGAAAAAAGAATTCAATAAAAATAAAAATTTTCTGATGACGCAAGAAAACCTTAACTTGTTAGTTTTTGCTCAAGTTAAGTTACTTGTTAGTTTTTGCTCGGGATGTAAAGTGGGTCGCCTCCTCGTGGTGCATCCTGGGTAACGCTAAATGGCCCACACCACCTCCCCCGCCCGGTACTCACAACCGCAGGGTGTGGGTATCGGGCATTGGCACGATCTGGCTTCGTCTACGGACTCTCTATTGTCATCCGACTCATTTTCGTTCGCCTTCGAGCTGGTGGCTGTGGCTTCCGGACCTAGTACCACCGGGGTGAAACCTTGTGCGAACGGCTCCGGTCTAAGGTCACAGTTCATCTCCGTCCCGTTAAAACCCTGGCAGGCCTTAGGGTACGTTCCTGATCGGTCACCATTAGGTTGGTGGCGTAGGTTTGGTTGAGACAAACTCCCAATTTGCACTGGTTCGGCTCTGAACACACTACTCCATAAGGGTGTGTGTCAACCCTCGCATGGCCTCCCTGCTCTTGCATAGATAACCATGGGACCATCAAGGTGACTACGCACTCTGATCGGGATAGCGGCCTTAAGTGGGGACCCTTTTTGCATGGACAAGTCCAAATTTTTAAAAACCCCCTCGGCCAACCCAAAAGGGGAGCCAAAAAGATTGGTTCGGCAAAAGCCGACCAATCAAGCGCCACCCTCCTTGGGAGGCGCTGTCGCAGCAAGACCTGTGGTGCAGGCGAGGACCACTGCCTCTAGGCCGGCCCCGTCTACCTCCGCACCATCCAAGGGTCGTGCTGCCCCTACCCATCGTA
Source organism: Melieria crassipennis (assembly GCA_963668005.1). Lineage (NCBI taxonomy): Eukaryota > Metazoa > Arthropoda > Insecta > Diptera > Ulidiidae > Melieria > Melieria crassipennis. Next base: position 27,531,846 of record OY764963.1, on the reverse strand, counting down.
AACGCCCCTTCGCGGCACCGGTCTCGGCATCGCGTAGGGGAATCCACAACCCATCCATCCACCCTGCCGGTGTGGTCGCTACACCGGCTACCAAACCAACACCAGGTCCTACTGGTGCTGGTCCCAGCACTTCTACCTCTGCTGCTGTCCGCCCGCATCACATTGGCGCTTCAACGCGGGCGTACAGAAACAGGAGATCGGCTCTGAGGATACTCAGCCGTCTCGGTTCCTCGGATCCGAGTACCCTGTCCGACAAGGACAAAGAGGCTCTCCTATGGGCGCAGCAGCACAAAGACGACCGACCAATCCCCCCCTCGGAGGTCGCCGTGAAGCGGCAAAGATCGGGCGAGCAACCTGCCCCTCCTGCAACCCAGGACCCTAAACGGCCCAGGCTGGCGGTCGTCAAGCCCAAACCCTTGCGACCGTTCAGCGAGGTGGTCAAGGAAGGCATCGTCTGGGCTGTCATCGATCGCAGCAACAGCGATGGCACTATCTCCGGGGCGAACTGGAGATTAGTGACGGCTAAGCTCACTACTGTCTACAAGGACATCGTTTCGGCCAACCCAGGCTTCTCACCCACATGCCGCGATGCCGGATGGTATCAAGGGCATGTCAAACTCATCGCCTGTGCAGATCAACGCTCAGCGGATCTGTACAAGCAGGCGATCGATAAGATCGGCGAGGTCTGGCCCGGCGCGAAGCTAGCCGCGGTCACGATTGATCAGATCCCTAATCGTCCGCGTGCAAAGGCCTGGATCCCGGCTGAACCCTCCTCTCCAAGCGAGATATTGGAGCACCTTCAGCTGAGCAATGTGCACCTCCCGACTCATGATTGGAAGGTTGCCAAAGTCAGCGAGCCGAGAGGACATCTTCGGCAGGCGCTCATCGTCATTAACGAAGAGTCGCTAGCTCCAATTCTTGCAAAAGACGGAGAAATAAATTACGCGTTTGGGTCGATCGTCCTCAGCGTATATAGGTGCGATCTACAAGGTAGCACCCAGATACCAAAGGGGACGGCTCCCGAACCCGGTCCATCCGAACCATCCACTTCCACTAGCACCTTGGCCCCGTTGGAAGAATGCCCATCCGACGACACCGGTAGTGTCATGTCGACCTCCGAATATGTCGGTGAGTTCTTCGACCACGTGGCCATGAGTGTTGACGGCGCCACGGAATCCCCCTTGTCCGACGAGGAGGATCCAAACGCCACTGTAATACCCAGTCCGGTAGATGGTGCAGATTGTTCAAATTAATCTGCACCACTCCATCGCTGCCTCGGCAGCTCTTCTTCTTCGCCTGGTACAAACAGGCGAAGACATAGCGCTGATCCAAGAACCCTGGATCGTAAATGGTCGGGTTTGCGGTCTCAACCTTGATGGATATCGGGTTGTCTACATGGCAGGTCAAGGTAATCCCAGATCCTGCATCCTTGTCAAAAACAAGCTTAATGCTCTTCTTCTCCCCAGGTTCAGCGACTCGGACAATGTGGCTATAGCGGTCCCCATCAACGCCATGGTGACTTGGGTTGCCTCCACTTACATGGCACATGACCACGGCTCCTCACCACCCCACGAAAAGGTGAAAATAATGGTCTCTGAGGCATCCCGGATCCATGTTCCTGTCGTCATCGGTGCGGACGCCAATGCCCATCACGAAATGTGGGGCAGCAACGACATCAACGAGCGCGGTGAGTCACTTTTTGATTTCATTCTTGCACACGACCTAGTTATTGGCAACAGAGGTAACGAACCGACCTTCCTGACTGCTATTAGGAAGGAAGTCCTCGACATCACTCTTGCTAATAACTTCTCGTCCATTATTCTTAACAACTGGAGGGTTTCACAAGAGTGTTCCTTCTCTCACCATAGATATATCTGCTTCACGTTAGGTGACCATGATCCCAACGAAGTCGTGGATACAGATCACCTTATTAATAGGAAGCGCACTGATTGGGAAAGATTTAGGGCCTGTGTTGAAGCAGGCGCACACGCTATTCCCTCCGTTATCGACAACTGCTCGGACATTGAACGAGCAGTTGACTCTGTCACGTCTTTACTGAAATCTGCCGCCGAGGCAGCCTGCGTCTCCTCGACACCTAGGGGTAAACCAAAGCCTCGCTGGTGGAACCCGGAGATTGCGGAGCTTCGCAAGCAATGTCGCAAACTTTTCAATAGGGCCAAAGTCCACAATGACTGGTCTCCTTACAAACACAAGCAAAGGGAGCTCAAATATGCCATCAGGAAAGCTAAAAGGGTGACTTGGAGAAGCTTTTGTGAAAATATCGAAAGTTCCTCTGAGACTAGCAGACTTCGTAGAATACTTAGTTCGTCCCCGAGGCACCTCGATTGTATCCAGACACCCCAGGGTAGCTGGTCAACATCAGGTGCCGAAACACTAGAGGTTCTGCTGGATACTCACTTTCCTGGTAGCGTAACTTTCAACGACCATGATCACAGTCTTCCTGAGGTCGACCAGGTCCCCAGAGCATCCCCCTCAACTTGGTTAACCAATTCACATCTACATTGGGCCATCAAGTCCTTTGACCCATTTAAGTCCCCAGGGCCAGATGGTATCATACCAGCTGACATCCAGCACAGCGCTGAGTCAGTTGCGCCCTGGTTGCTACGTATTTACAAGGCTTGCCTGGACCTCTCCTATATCCCCTTCAAATGGAGGGAATCTAGGGTGGTCTTCATACCTAAGGCGGGGAAAATGTCCCATGTTAACGCTAAGGACTATAGACCCATCTGCCTGTCGTCATTTCTTCTCAAGACCTTCGAGAGAATTCTAGACCATCAAATCAGGAATTCCATCGATCCGTCTCTCCTATCTAAGTCACAGCATGCCTATACAAAGGGCAAGTCTGTTGAAACCGCACTACACTCACTTCTCGAGACGATCGAAAGATCTCTCGCCCACAAAGAGTTTACTCTGGCGGCATTCCTCGACATTGAAGGTGCTTTCAATAACGTCTGTCCTCAGGCGGTTGTTGGCGCACTTTCCAATCTGAACCTAGACACGAAGCTGGTGAGATTTGTCGAGTGCCTGCTCAAAATGCGTGTCGTTAGCTCCGGAATCGGACATACTCGCATCAAGCGTACAGTCAAGAGGGGCACGCCGCAAGGTGGCGTGCTATCTCCTCTGATCTGGAACCTGGCAGTAAACTCTCTACTAAATTGTCTTGACAATTCTGGGTGCAGAATTGTTGCATATGCGGATGACATTGCGATAGCAGTCTCCGGCAAATACCTTTCTACACTCTCTGAGAAACTCAATTATGCACTTGGGATTCTCTCTCAATGGTGCCGGGAATTCGGCCTCGATGTCAACCCCTCTAAAACCGAGGTTATGCTTTTCAGTAGGAAGTATAAGATACCTCAGTTCGCACTACCCAAGCTTAACGGTGTTAGACTTAGCCTTAGCAACAATGTTAGGTATTTAGGTCTAATCCTCGACTCTAAACTAAATTGGAAGGCTAACATTGCTGAAAGGGCACGGAAAGCCTCATGTGCTCTCTACTGCTGCAAACGGGCTCTAGGCACTAGATGGGGACTTCAACCCCGAATTATGTCCTGGCTTCACTCGGCGGTAGTTGAGCCTAACCTCCTGTATGGCGCTGTTTTCTGGTGGCCTGCTGTTAGTAAGGCGGTCAACCTGAAACCTCTTGATAAAGTCAGGAGGATGGCTGCCATCTTGGTTACAGGGGCTCTCCGCACCACACCCACGAAAGCACTGTTTACCCTTCTCCACTGGTTCCCAACTGCGCAGCGGGTCAAATTACATGCGAAATGTTCTGCAGTCAGACTAAACGCGATTTCCCGCTGGGCTAGACCGGATCTTGGTCATTCCAAGATTCTTACTCAAGACTGTTCGGTGCCAGATGTCATCGATTACATCTGCACTCCTACTCAATTTGACCACGGATTTACAGTCCGTATCCCTAGCAGAGGAGAATGGACCGGTAGCGAGCTACCCTCCGGAAACTCCATCAATATCTACACTGATGGCTCCAAATTGGCGAACAAGGTTGGCTGCGGGATCTTCTGTAGTCAACTGGGGCTTCGTCTCTCCTTCCGCCTGCCTGACCATTGTAGTGTCTTTCAGGCAGAAGTAATGGCCATTTACCAGGCCTCAATCTGGCTCATCCGCGAGAACGGGCATGAGACGGATATCCATATATATTCGGATAGTCAGGCAGCTATCAAGTCGCTCGCGGGGGCGGCCACCTCATCCAGACTGGTCTTGGACTGCCGAACATCCTTGAACAACTTAGCTAGGCGCTCCAACGTCTCATTACTCTGGGTGCCAGGGCACAGGGGCATTGTAGGCAACTGCGAGGCGGACGAACTAGCCAGAGCAGGCACATTACTCGCTGAGGCCTCGTCCTTCCTCGCAGTGGGAGCTCCTATTGCATCGATCAAATTGATGCTCAGACAATTCTACCAAAGAGTAGCGAACGAACTGTGGTCTGAGGAACAGACTTGCAGTATCTCTCGACTAACCTGGCCTTCCTATAACATGAAACGGACTAACCAGCTGCTTAACCTTAGCCGTCACTCAATAAGCACAACGGTCTCGGTGCTCACGGGTCACTGCCTTATGGGTAAGCATGCGGAGAGACTGGGACTACAATCCAACGACTACTGTCGAGGATGCGGGTCCGAGGAGGAGGAGGAGACCGTTCTCCACCTGTTGTGTCAGTGTCCTTCATTAGCCAGAAGAAGACTCAAGTCTCTCGGCTCAGCTTTCTTTACCAGTCTAACCGAGCTATCGCCTTTGAATATCAGGGATATAGCCAGGTTCATAACGGAATCTTCTTGGTTCTCAGCGCTGTAAGGGGGAGTCGCGCCATCCACTGTGGTATCACAATGAGCCATAAGATGTGCTTAAGTGAGCTTCTCACGCAGGAGGCTGCCACTCCAACCTAACCTAACCTAGTTTTTGCTCTCCACGTTACCTTAAAATCGTCGAACAACTTCTGTAATGAGTAATGATTTGGCGTTGTTTTGTTGTTGAGTGATCATCATCACTACAACAACAATAATCAGTACATTTACCGGTTATTTACTGCCATGCCGGCGACGATGGCGGCATTGAGGCTGTGTTGCCATTTCGTGTTCATACAAAGTTGAATGTGGCGCAAAGTGTGGGTGCGTCGCTCCGATCCAGTGGCGACCGACCGTCTAGTGAACCGGATGTCCGGCTTGCGGGTCGATGGTCGAGCAGGTCCACAATCGCGCGTCGCGCTGCCAAGTGCTGTGTGTCAACAGCCTCCAACAGGCTTCCATTCTAACCGAAACTCCATTCAGGCAGAAGAAACGCGAAAGACGAATGGGCGGCGGCGACCACACCACCAGCAGTCGCGAATTCAAATGTGCGCACAAAAGCGCCATTGTTTTCATTCGCTACAAAGGACGAGCCTGCCTGGGGCGCTCGTCGCCTGGTCGTTACCCGGCTCGGTAAACGCCAGCACCCGCGTTCAAATGGCACGGGCGCGTTCATGGTGGGTTAACTGTATTCAAACTGTGGCGCGTTCCTACAACCGTCGCGTTTCGCACCAAAGCAAACACAATTAATTCCTAATTAACTTCAACTTCAAAAGGGGTTCAAACAAAGCGGCCAAGTTTACGGGTGGAAGGCCGCACACAGTGACTGCGGCATAAATAAATCGCCAGCAAAGTTCAAAGCGTCGAAAGCGAAGACCAAAAGGGGCGAAAACTAACCACAAGGTCGAAGAGACAAAGTAACTGAATTTGCGAGAGCTGGACGGACGGTGTGTGCAGGTGTGTCGAAATGTCAACTGCAGTGGTCGGAATATCAAAATGCACATATATGTTTTCATTCCAACGAGCTCAAAGGGATGTAACATCCTCGTAAGCCTCGGCGGCTACAAATTTCCATCATCGCCGGCTGCGGTCGGTCTGCGCACTTTTGTACGGCAGTGACATAACAATTAATCAAACTGTCAATATCTCGTAAAGTCCGTGTGAAAAATAGTGCCAATATGCATTCAACACACACGTTGTAGAAGATGTTACACTGATACCAGCATGAATTGACCCCCGTACTCTGCGCCCCGCAGCGCTAGAGCCTGCGGCCATTGCGCTCCACTCGCTAGTAGCTGCAATGCGGTCCCTGCTCGTTTTAATGCCAATTTTGCGCCACACATACACATACACATACACATACACGCGCGCACATTGCAACAGATGCACATAAATCGAGCTAGTAGCATAAAAGCATGCAACTGTCATTAGAGATGTGCCGGAAGTCACTTCGGGTAAGCGGATGCGGATCAACACAAAAACCCCGAAACGGGATGCGGATGTGAATGTGTGTGAGAACGTGCCTGTTAATAAGTGGGACGTGTAAATTGAATAAATAAAATTGACATCGAAAGCACCTTTCTATTTGTGCAGTCGATCTGTATATTTCTTGCGAAATCGGTATTTGATTTTAAGGACGGTTGGCTGCAATCGAGTCCGAAAGTAGCAAGTACTCATTCTCAAAACAATCGGTAGTACTCGATTCTTTAAATTAAAGTTTTCGAATACTCAAAAGCACTCAACACACAGTTCAGATATTTTTATTTTTATTTTTTGTATTTTTATTTCTTTTTCTATTATTTTTTTATGGATGAAGCTTTTGTTTATACTGCTACACAAAGCAGCACGAATTAGCGGCGAAAAAGGTGATATTGGAAATTTTCATAGCTAGTTAAAATGACAAATGTAAGTAGTTTGAGTACCGGTCGATTGAAAAAAAGTCAGGGTCACAGGCTCCTCTAAAACAAGCATCGAGCAGTGATGGGCCCTGAACAAAGTTAGGGTCTCAATTAATTGGATTTAATATGAAAAAATAAGCTTTACTACGTTTTATCTAACTTCAAAATCTTTTATCAAAATGTTTTATTATGTTGAAGTTTGATTTGATAATTTATCTCTTTTTTCACTTCACTAGGAAACATAGGGTAACAACGCTATTGCATTGGTTATGCCTTGTATTGGTTATGCTAATCAATTGAAATTCTAATGGGACTGCTTTCTATCGGCCCCCAGCCGCCTACGAATTGTGAACTTTTTCGACAAAGTTATGTGACCGCCTTCTGTGTATCTGTTGCCGATAGGAGGTGCCTAGCACAGAGGGTTGGTGTTCATTTTCCATTAGTCCATACAGGCACTGCTGATGGTGTTGTTGCGCTTGACAACTACTGAAAATTATCTGCTGCATGCTGCTCGTCCATAAAGTGGAGTAGGAAGGACCTCCCCCAAGGTAAGATTTTGACTGGGCAATATTGATGGGATGAGAAACAATTAGAAGGAAAGAAAAATTAGGAAAGTGTGGGGCCAAGCCTTAAGTGGGAATCGAACCCACGATCTCTAGGATAGGGGTTGAACTTTGACATATATAACTTTTAATTACATTCATGGGCGTTAGAAGCCAAATGACAGTTTTGTACTTTTAAAACTATGCTTCGCTTTAGAATAAAATATCTTTGCCACACATAATTTGAGAACCTTGTTTAACTTTAATCAGCTGTAGGGCCCAAAATTGCGCATTGCCCATCTGGTGTGAAAACGATGTTATCAACAACACGACTCATTTAACCCGCTAACAAATCAGACACATCAGCACATTGAAATTTGAAATCACAGCGGAAATGCAAAAAGCGACGTGTGCGTGTGAACAATCGGTAAAATTATGTCGCTCTGACGGTCAGTCCAGCTGGCTGGGGTGTGTTTGCGGTCAGCTGCAATTAGACTACTTAATTAGTGTTGCAAGGCGGCCTTGGCTGCAATGGGCAGCCGCCCGACCGCGCGCCGCTCTGTTAAACTCATTGTCTCGTTTCGGCGGCAATCGCATTTTCAAACGTGTGCTGTGATTGCGTTATTATGTTACGAACCATGGTCAGCTGACGGCCATATCCGTTTCTGTGCGTAGTCACACGCGCATTGCTTCCAGCGATTTGACGCACAACTTGCAATTTGCAACTCGCACGATATACAAAAACATTTTCATTGGCATTTAGTGCACAACAATGTCTGCCACTTATCTGCATATAAACTACATCACATACACAAAAATAGTTCGAAATTTAAATGTCACCCCAGTTGTTATTACCTAACAATGTGGTGTACAATGGAATGCGACGAGCGTAATCATCATCAAAATGCAAGCAAATACTATGGAGTGAAATCTCTACTAAACCGGCTGGACAATACTGGATGCAGAATTGTCGCGTACGCGGACGACATTGCGATAGCAGTCTCCGGCAAATATCTCTCTACTCTTTCTGCGAGACTGGGCTATGCACTCGGGATTCTATCCCAATGGTGCCGCGAATTCGGACTCGACGTCAATCCCTCCAAAACCGAAGTTATGCTCTTTACCAGGAAGTACAAAATACCTCGGTTCGTACTTCCCACTCTGAACGGTTTTAGACTTAGCCTCAACAATAATGTTAGGTATCTTGGTCTAATTCTTGACTCCAAACTGAAGTGGAAGGCCAACATTGCAGAAAGGGCGCGGAAAGCCTCCTGTACTCTCTCTCTCTAGATCGGATCTTGGTCATTCCAGGATTCTTATTGAGGATTGCTCGGTGCCCACCGGCTTCGATCACATCAGCACCCCCACTAAGCTTGATCACGGTTTCACTATCCGCATCCCTCGCAGAGATGAATGGACATTTAACGAGTTATCGACCGACGACTCCATCAACTTCTTCACCGACGGCTCTAAATTGGATAACAAGGTTGGCTGCGGGATTTTCTGCAGCCAACTGGGGCTTCGGCTTCTTCCAGGCGGAGGTTATGGCCATATATCAGGCCTCCATCTGGCTTATCCGCGACAACGCGCATAGGGCGGATATCCACATCTACTCTGACAGTCAGGTAGCTATTAAGTCGCTCGCAAGGGCGACCACCTCATCTAGGCTGGTCCTGGGCTGCCGTAAGTCTCTAAAATAAAAAAAATAAAATAAAAATAAATGCCTTGGCCAGACGCTCCAATGTCTCACTACTCTGGGTGTAAGGGCACAAGGGCATTGTAGGCAACTGCGAGGCGGATGATTTAGCCAGGGCGGGTACGTTGCTCGTCGATGCTTCGTTCTGCTGTAGGAGCTCCACTTGCATCAGTCAAACTGATGCTCCAGCAATTTTACTATAAAATAGCAAACGATTTGTGGTCTGAGGAACAGACTGCAACATCTCCCGACAAACCTGGCCAACTTTCAACCTGAAACGGGCAAATCAGCTGCTCAACCTTAGTCGTCACTCGATAAGCATAACGGTTTCGGTGCTTACGGGGCACTGTGTCATGGGTAAGCACGCTGAAAGACTGGGTCTGCAATCCAACAACTTATGTCGAGGGTGCGGCTCTGAGGAGGAGGACGAGACCGTTCTCCACCTGCTGTGTCAATGTCCTTCTTTACCCAGAAGAAAATTTAAATTCCTCGGCTCAGCTTTTTCCAATAGTCTAACTGGACTATCTCCTCTGAATATCAGGGACATATCCAGATTCATTACGGAATCTTCATGGTTCTAGGCGCGGTAAGGGGCAGTAGCGCCATCCACAGTGGTATCACAATGAGCCAAAAGTTGTGCTTAAGTGAGCTATTCACATTGAAGGCTGCCACTCCAACCCAACCCAACCCAACCCTACTAAATGGCAACAAACCATGCCCATATGGCTAGAAGTTCTTAGCTGAAACACCAAAAGTAGTTGTACCACATTTTGTGTCGATATCTTTGCTTTAAAGAAAGTAAGTACTGTAAGTACTGGTCGGTTGATGGAGAACAAACGAATATTGCGAAATCGATTCTCCTCGTGCTTCTAATCATATATAATTTTCCATGTCAGACACTCCTTCATACTTCTACTAGAAAATCTTGGTTAAAATATATACAAGGTGCAACCCAAAGTAAACAGGACTTTTATAAAATAAAGAAAACGGATGATTATTTTTGTATAATTCTTTTTATTTATTCAAAATACTCTCCTTCTGCTTCGATACAACGTTTTGCACGGTCCAAAAGCATTTGGAATGAGTGTTTTAGGTCATCGGCCGGCATCGCCTTCAGAATGTTGGTACAAGCCTTTTGGATGTCCTCAACGTCCTTATAACGGTTTCCTTTCATCGGCAAATGCAACTGACCGAATAAGTAAAAGTCACAGGGAGCCATATCAGGCGAATACGGTGAATGATTGATGGTAAAAATGCGATTTTTGGTCAAATAATCGGTCGTAACTAGGGCTCTGTGAGCCGGTGCATTATCATGCAATAAACGCCAACTTCCTTCCTCGCGATATTCTGGCCGAATACGACGAATGCGATGCACCAAACGCTTCAAAACTTCAACATAAAACAAAGCGTTAATTGTTTTTCCCGGTGGAACAAACTCTCGATGAATTATTCCCTTTGAATCGTAGAAACAAATGAGATGAGTTTTGATTTTTGACTTCTCACGGCGGGTTTTTTTCGGATTTGGCTCATCTGGGCGCTTCCATTCGGCACTTTGACGCTTTGTTTCGGGATCATATTGAAAGCACCACGTTTCGTCACCGGTTACGATGTTGAACAAGAAATTTGGATCACGTCTGGCTTCCCGAACGATGTCTTTTGCGTGCTCAATTCTCTGCGCTTTTTGGTCGTCGGTTAAAGTGTGCGGAATGAAGCGAGAACACACTTTACGGAGACCCAAATGTTCGGTTAAAATGCGATCAATTGATGTTTTGGAGATGTTCAATTCCATTTCCATCAATTCCAATGATGATTTTGGCTGCATTTTGATAAAATCACGCACAGTTTTGATGGCATCGTCAGTAATCACAAATTTCGACTGGCCGACGTGTTCGTCGTCATTCAAGTCTTCACGACCATTCTTGAATCGATTCAACCACTCATTAACACGGCCACGGGATAAACAATCATCACCATAAACTTGCTTTAACAATTTAAACGTTTCGGTAAAAGTTTTACCAAGTTTAAAACAGAACTTAATATTAGCTCTTTGTTCGATCGACATTCTCGTACCAAAGTTAAAAACATACTGTCACATTGAGCGGGATATTTCGGCGTCTACTAGACCAAATGTCATGAAATTTAGACAGTATGTGAATGAAAGATGTACCTTTCCAACGCATGTCCTCACACATAGATGGCGCCACCAGAAACGTCCCTATTGCAAAAGTCCTGTTTACTTTGGGACGCACCTTGTATGTATATATGTAAATATACAGTAGTTCAGTGCAGGGTTTACATATAAGAATTATTTTTCTCCACATGGTACTTTCTCTTAAAAATCTGGTGTGTTTTAGAAAACTACTGTGTGGCGATCCTGCTTTAAATTAGATGGACTTAGCCCATAATTTCATGGACAATACATACCAAATTCCAATATGTCAAAACCTTTAACCATTATCGAGCGTACAAGCAGTTGATAGTAGACAGATCTTAGGAGAGATAGAAAAGTATACACACATGACTGGACCGATCCTCTCAGTAACTTTTTCCTAGTTTTCATTTACTACTTCCTGGGCAAACTTAATACTCCCTGTGCAGAGTATGAAATGAGTACAAATACATACAAATGCCCTTTGCTATACCCAAAAATGACAACGACATGGGCTAAGTAGTCTAATATCTGGAAAAGAAAATATTTACAGATTGACTATAAACACCATACAGACCTGCACCATTAACAATAATGAAAACAGAGAACTAGATTATGGAGAATACGAAATTCTGGAGTATCTACGCAGATATTCAGCTTCTATAGAGTCACAGCACTTTCAAGCGATTTCCACGAAGACCAAAGTTGGACAAGCGACTCCCAAAGGACAATAAACAATAAAAGGCACGGGAAATCAATACTGAAAAGCAGAAGCGACTTAACAATGACCTATCAAAGTCATCATAATTTTTAATTTACGGTTATGTGCGCAAAGTTGCTGCGAATTATGGGGGCGGTGATGGTGGGGTCTGTCGATGCCAGTTCCGGTCGGTGGCTGCGACTCCATTGGGTGATAACAGTGTATGGAAGCCTGCGGCTGCGGCCACGGTTAGTGGCCATTGAAGTGGATGGACAAATTGAAAGCGGCACAAAATCGTCTCTCATAACACTGCACAACACAAAAAAAATAACAACGTTCTGACAACGGATTCTGGTAGAGGGGACCAAAAAAAAATATACGTGTATCGGCGTTTTGAAAGTTTACGTCTGAGTTTTTTTTAGGGGGGGTCAAAGTTTTCGAATATTTTTGTGGAACATTTTAACCTTGTAGCTACTATTTTTATGGGTCAATTTGACCTTTTTTTTTCTAAAATGCCAAAAATGTCCTGTAAAACAGGACTTTTTAAGGAAAAAATGTACCACTAAAATATTCGCCATAAAATTCTACTATAGGTCTCTAAATACATCAAGGTCAGAAATTAACTTGAACGCCAGAATTAAGCGAAATCTGAAAGTGTGTTTAACTGTTTATTTCGTACTTAACCAAAATTGGTACTAAAATCTCCTACAAAACTTGATTTTTGAGGGTAATTGTGTATGACCAAAGTGTTGAACGCAAAATTTCACTATCAGTCACCGTACAAAAGAAAGCTCTAGATACAATAGGTATATATAAATAGAAAAATAAGAACAATTGTGGGTATTTAAGGTATTCGAGCAGCAGGAGAACGATTTTTGCCTAGAACATTGTCAATGACTCCTTCAATGCTTTTCCATGCGACAATTTCATTTCGTGAAAGCATTTGATCGAACTCGGCGCTACGCATAAGCCTTTTTTTATCTCAGCACCAACAAAAACACCTGTTGTAATGAAAAAACGCGATTTTGTAAATTTATTGGTATGAAACCAATATGAAAAATTAAAGTTTTAGCATTCATACCTTCTTGTATGTTTGCTTCAGTAAGTCTTGGAAATAATGTCTTCAGAAAGTCAAATGCCGATCCATTTGTATCCAAACACTTAACAAAATTGTTTACCATACCAAGTTTTATATGTAATGGTTTTAAAAGAATTTTTTTTGTTGGCACAAGCGCTGGATAGAGAATATTATGCTCGCCTATGTCCCTTCAGCTCTCGGCTCCCATTGTTTTTTGGAATATTGGTTGCCCTTCCATCTGCTATTCCACGTGCAAGTTTTGTAAGACATTTTAGTAACAATTTTGAATAAGTACGAAGTAAACACTTAAACACATTTTCAGTTTTGGCTCAATTCTGGCGTTCAAGTTAATTTCTGAGCTTTGATGTATTTAGAGACCTATAGTAGAATTTTATGGCAAATATTTTCGTGGTACATTTTTTCCTTAAAAAGTCCTGTTTTACAGGCGTTTAGAAAAAAAGGGTCAAATTGACCCATAAAAATAGTAGCTACAAGGTTAAAATGTTCCACAAAAATATTCTTCGTAGTATTTTACATCAAATTGCTGAACCCATCATATACCTAAAATGTAAGGTTACATGGTTTTCGTATGCCGATTCACCATAAGAATGTGCAAAAGGGGGAAAACTTTGAAACCCCCTAAAAAAAAATTCAGACGTAAACTTTCAAAACGCCGATACACGTATATTTTTTTTTTGTCCCCTCTACCAGAATCCGTTGTCAGAACCTTGTTATTTAAAAAAAAATTTGATTTTGTTGTGCAGTGTAATTAATGACAATTATGGGGTTCGACGATTTTTGTGCCTGTGCGTGCGTAATATAAATTTTCAATTTACGTTTGTGTAAATAAATGCGTAAAATAAATATTTATATATACCTATGGTGACCAGATTTCCTGAAGCTAACAGCGGGGAAGAAAACCCACAAACTATGCAAATACACAGTATTTAATTACAAAAGGACTATAAGTATTACTTTCAATTAGTTTTTAGTTACATACTACGTATTCAACACGGATTCACTCATGTCGATTTTGTAATTAGGCGAATTTTCAGTTTATTTTTCCAATAAAAGGTGATCACTAAGTTATAAATTCATACTGAGTTTAATAATAATTGTTGACCCATTTCTAAAAAAACAGTAAGGCGTTATAGAAATGCTAAACGGGACGGCTTAACGTCCCGCGTTTGCACGAAAACATGGCGGGACAGCTTAGTTAAAAGCGGGACTGTCCCGCCAAAATTGGATCGTCCAGTCACCGTATATAAAAAAAAAATAGGCGACCTTTACTGGCTCCTTACACGGCATCTAAGCAATGTTTTGATCATTTTTGTGGCCCACATGTTTAAAAAAAATGCAATCAATTAAAATTCCAAGGTAGTGAATTTGCCTGCACTTAAATACAAATTGTTCAACAAGACTTTTAATTTTGCACAGTTGCGGATTCAGGGGGGGGTGGGGTTTGAAACCCCGAAATGTTAGTGTCGACTTTAAAACTACATACAAATTAAAAGGCATATACATAAACATTTATGAATATTAAAGAATTACGTTTTGAAATCCTCCCCAAAATATTTTTCTAAATCCGCCCCCTGATTTTGCATAATATTTTCATATTGAAAACGAGGCTTGAAGCATTGACACATGCGCAGTGAACAACAAACAAATTAAAAATGAATTAATTGAATTTCATGTATTTGAATTTGACATTGTAAGTGTTTAATTTTTCATATTCACACATTTGCGTGAAGCTGGCTTTCATAATGAATGCGGGGGATACAAAAGACCGAAAACAATGCGCTTTTAGTTAGCGGCAAGAAATATATTCAATTTCGTTCACAACGCTTTTATGTACCTATGTATGTTCATACAGGTTCGAATCCTTCAATTGAACTAAGCACACAAAACGCCTGCTTAGTGCCTGTCATATTTGCGAGTGCGTCTAACACTCGACATTTCCGTTTGTTATTTGATTGGGATTTTTTCTTCTTCTTTGTTTTCCTTTTCTCGTTATTGTATTCAATCACAACAAGCGCCCAGTTCAAATGTCAATTGAAAATAAACAGAATTATTGCACTTTACGCCGATATGCGAACACGTGTGCTGGCCCATATCACGTTTCGGTGGGTGTCGCCGCCGTTGCCTTTGCATGTTTTATATATGTATGTATGTATAGTATGTATGTAGCTGTGTATACTTTATTATTTATCTAGGCAAGAAATACAGTTGTCAGTTTATTAAAGCAGTCAGCCACAAGCTTTCTCACTAATTGGCTGGTGAATTTCTTAACAGATGAACGCCATCCGTGTCAAAGTGGAGCAGCCAGCTAGTAATGCATTTTTGTAATTACAGGATCTGTGGGTGACTATGTAGTGCTACTACTGTTTCGAATGTCGTTGCATCTAGATATGTGATCCATCAAATTGCTTGTATGTCAACATTAAATACTTGTCCACATTATGTGCATTTAGCTTTTGAATCCTCTTTCTTACAAAATTTTCACACCTCCGATATTTTGAGCTGCGAAAATGTCTCATTCTTGTCAATACAAATGTGTCATCCATCTTTAAAAATTTGGAACAAATAATAAATGACAATCAAACAGCATATGTATGTTCATATTTATTATATATCTTGCTCACTGTTTCAACAATCAAAGCTTTAATGGCCATAAAATCACTTACGAACAGTTTGAATTCCGCATAAAAGTAGAAGAGATGTGCTTAATATAACAGAATCTTCAATAGTTCGATTGTCGCTGGACTATCGATGATATGACACCATCTACGATATTTAACAAGTTTGAACCTATCTCACTCTTCCAAAGGATTTGGTTTCAGTATTTAGGTACCAGTCTACTTCATAAATCTTGGGAACAGCTCTCTCTGTGCTGCTTAATACTATATAATTCTCTGTGCTTCCCCCACAAGTTATAATAACACTGTGCAAGTCGAAAATTGAGACATGGGGGGACCTACTCAGCGACATACGCCAGGTTGAGTGTTATAATAAAATGACACTCATACGCCACGTTGCGCTACGCAAAAAATGCACATATCGCAATTACACAGTTTGAATATATTTTTTTTGGATTGGTGTCTTAAGCAAATCTGCTGGTCGTTAAAATATCTACAAACTTGCCGAAGACAGTAAAGCGATATTCGAAACGATTTAGGACCTACTTAAGCGACGAACTCGACTGAAATGAGCAAACTTCAAAGTCGGATTTCTCTTAAACTAGAGCCAATCCAGCCAAACGGCTGGTGGATTTCAACTCAGTATACCTATAGAAAAGTCGCTCAGTAGGTCCCCCCCATGTCTCAATTTTTTAGGGTAAATTTCACGCATAGTGTAATTAATAACACTGTGCAAGTCCAAAATTTAGACATGGGGGGACCTACTGGGTGAGTTTCCTATAGGTATACTGAGTTGAGATCCACCAGCCGTTTGGTAAGATTGGCTCTAGTTTATGAGAAATCCGACTTTGAAGTTTGGTAATGTTCGTCAAGTTTGTCGCTTAAGTAGGTCCTAAATCGTTTCGAATATCGCTTTACTGTCTTCGGCAAGTTTGTAGATATTTTAACGACCAACAAATTTGCTTCAGACACCAATTCAAAAAAAATACATTCAAACTGTGTAATTGCGATGTCTGCATTTTTTTGCGCAGCGCTACGTGGCGTATGAGTGTAATTTAATTATAACACTCAACGTGGCGTATGACACTCATACGCCATGTAGCGCTGC
The DNA here is from genome assembly GCA_963668005.1 of Melieria crassipennis. Taxonomy (NCBI): domain Eukaryota; kingdom Metazoa; phylum Arthropoda; class Insecta; order Diptera; family Ulidiidae; genus Melieria; species Melieria crassipennis. The sequence continues at coordinate 27,515,213 of OY764963.1, read as the reverse complement.
GCAAAAAAATGCACATATCGCAATTACACAGTTTGAATGTATTTTTTTTGGATTGGTGTCTTAAGCAAATGTGTTGGTCGTTAAAATATCTAAAACTTGCCGAAGACAGTAAAGGGATATTCGGAACGATTTAGGACATATTAGCATTTAAACGTTCGAAGACTTAAGCGACAAACTTGACGAAAATTACCAAACTTCAAAGTCGGATTTCTCTTAAACTAGAGCCAATCTTACCAAACGGCTGGTGGATCTCAACTAAGTATACCTATAGAAAACTCACCCAGTAGGTCCCCCCATGTCTTAATTTTTGAGGGCAAATTTCACGCACAGTGTAATTGAATGGCACGACAGCCCGATTACGAGACTAAGGCCTAGCTACCCGCAACCATCCTTGTTGTGCGTGCGAATTCGTACAAGGTTGGAAGGGACCTACAGTTTTATGCCGATTCCGAACGGCGAGCTGGGAGCTTTTTCATAGGCAATTTTATTCTCAGAGGTTTGCCATTTCCTGCTGAGAGGACAGCCGCCGAAAGAAAAATTGTTATTTTTTTCTTTTTTCGGTGTTAGCAGCAATGGAGTGTTGAACCTGGGATCGAGCGTCGCATTTGACTCGCGGCACAACGCACTAGCCAGCTGAGCTACGGCTGCTGCCACAAGTTATAGGTATAGTAAATATCGATAAAAAAGTACCGATATCAAGTAAAACACTTATAAAAAGCATAGAATAGAAAAGTACTTGTGATGACAAAATGTATTGAGTGTTTACTGTATTAACTTGTATCGAATCATCACTATTTTTGATCTATTACTTAATACGATTTTTTTAAGCAATCAAATAATTCATAATTGGGAAAGTGGCTTTTTATTAGCATTACTGAATTGACTGTGCTTATTTTTAATTCATTTTTGTCGGAGTTTTCATTAGATTGGTTTGTGAGATTACCCTTTATGTCGTGACACTACAGCACGGTAAGCTCCACAACGTTAAACAAATAAAATAAATAAGGTAGGTAGGTAGGTTACCGTGGCTGCTTCTGTATGACACACACTTAGTCCATTGTGATACCACAAATTCGCCCCGTTTGAAATGCAACACTGTTTTTTCAACATGTGTTACAACACATATAGTGTTTCAAAAGAATGGGAGAAGGGCGGTAATCCAAACGGCGATTAGTAGTTGGCAGTTTTTTTCACACTTGGAGGTTTCGCCATTGTCTGCCAAGAACGCACTTGTGCGTTTCTTATAAATCTCCTCTGCTTCATGAAGTAGACGAATGTTTAACTAGCGCGAGCTAGGAATCGAACCTAGGGCCTTGGCATGAAAAGCCAGTGCGCTACCCGCTGGACTGTTGAAGCCGGACAAAATAAATCAAATCTGATTTACATTTAGTTAGATTCAATCCTTGAAACTGTTAGTGTTTTGGCTAAGGCTTTGTCTTTGGTTTCTCAGTGCGTGAAGCTAAGAAAGTGTGAAAGTCCTCAGCATAAAACTAAAGTGTTTCAGTTCGATCGAAGTGAAAGCGGCAATACTGCTTTTAGTTTCTTAAACAGAAGACATAGCGACAACTCTCCTTTTTGTTGTTTTTCTGTTGTTTTTCAGTCACGTATACAATGCTTGGTATCATATTCATATAAAGGGCATAATGATCCGTTATCGCCCCCATCAGTTTCTGTATTTTTATCCAGCCACTGCGGCTCCTACTCCGACGTTTTTTTCTTGTGGTTTCCACATCCTTACTTTCTCGCCCATAGTTATCAAATTCAACACCCTTAACCCTTCTAACGTTTTCTTAACAACCTGGTTGGTTCCTTTCTTAGCGCAGCCGAATGAACTGTCCACAAGTCCTAACTGTTTGACGGTCACCAAGCGAATGCGGCACAGCTATTTTTGTTTTTTTCAATCTTAGCATTGCTCCATTAATTCCAATATCAACAAGGTTTGCTTATTTTAAGTTGTCTCTTTTTGAGCTCGTTTTTTAATTCTGCAGTCATTTGTTTCGCAGAACCCGATTTAAGTTCGATAGATCTGTAGAACGAAGTGTTGACGAACACACAGTGAAACTTACCTATTCTTTGGTTGTATTTACCATTCTTTTACTCTCGAATAATAGAAATCACCATCGTCTTAAAAAAGTTTATCCATTTTTAGCATAAATTATCCCATCATGTAGCATCAATTGGAGACTTTACGAGTTGTGATGTGTGATGTAATGTGAGGGTCGGCAGGAAGGCTACAAGCCTTCCATAGCACTCAGTCCATTTCGGACCATTGTACTATACCCATGGGGGATAGGGAAGGAGAGGAGAGATTTCACCCGTTTTGAAATGTGTATGCAACACTGTTTTTTGCAACATATGTTACAGCACACATTTCAAGCGGATGGGGAAAGGGCGGGGGACTACACACTGAAAGCTTTACACTCCGTTCCAGCACTTATCGCTGGTCCCCAACTGTGGTCGGTGGTCGCGTAGCTTTCAAAATAATCGAGATTAATCAACATCGTTGGGATTCTACATTTTGACAGAAGTGGTCGCGTCGCTGCCATCGTCAACCTGTTCCGGGCTTCAAAGTTAACTTCACTTTGATAAAAAAGTTGAGAGCAATGAATACGAACAACTGAATCTGCATATTTGAATTTGGTTCTTTAAACTTTGATTATTGCTTGATTTCAACCTTTGCCTTAAGACTGAGTATCCTCATTACGAAATGCGGAAACTCACTACTTAACTCATCATGCTGAGTGATGGAAGCTATAAGCTTCCAATTTCATTTACATTAAGCCAAGAAAAACACTACCAAACAGACGCAACGAATGGTTATTGGCATGGGCGTACCCAGGAACAAATTTAGGGGGACAGACATAACTACAATTAAAAATTAATAATATAATATAGAATTCTAATAGAATAGATATAGAATAGCAGCCGCTATATAGAATATAGAATTTAGTATTTTGGGGGGGAAATCCTCCCCTGCCCATACTTGGGTACGCCCATGCTTATTGGGGGTAATGCGCACACTGCTCTGTGCTGTGCAACCTTTTCACTCGATTACCGCTCTATCAGTTTTTAGTCTTTCATAGACACAAATCAACTGCAAATAAATATAACATTTTCCGTAGGTATTTTTATCTGCCGGATTCACGCCATGTTGAATACTCGTATGTACGAGTATGTGCAGCGTAGACAAATTTCCCCAAGTGAGCGCACCGCTGTAATGCGGCTCGACAACAGCGCCACTCCGCAGGCATTGCTCCGTTGACGGAAATTCATGGAATTATGCGTGTATTTAGCTAAAAGCCACTGGCGCTGCGCTCGCTTGAGCCTTTGCAGGAGGATTGGCAGCACACGCGCGCACACCAGCGCGGGGGCCAACATTGCCAGGCAACATTGTTATTAATATAAATGTTCGTTTTTATAGCACGTTGCGCACATGGCATGGAAAATGCCACAGAAATATGCAAATTGTTATTCTCAACAGATGAAAAAGCCGAACACGGACAAGCGATAAGTGAGCCGCGACAGTCAGGCAGCAAACCAACGCCGACGCGCTACAACTGCGCTTAGATATGCGTGGCTTAAGAACACGTGCGCAAATTAATTTTCCATTCTTGGGGGCAGAAAGTTCGCAACAACAGCGATGAAAGTTGGCGCACAATGTTTAGTATGTATCCTCGTGGTTAATGAGATTTGCTTACCCCAAGTTGTATTCACCTTGCATTTTCATCGGCCATCAAATATTGGAAGCACCAACTCGTATGTTACTTGTGCATGTACACATAATATGTATGATGTGCATATGTAGTGCAGAGTAGAGTAGATGAACTTCTGTCTGTTTCGAGACGACTTTCATGTGTGTATATAAATTTGAGGTATTTGCAAGAAATTTATATATTAAAAATATATATCTATAAAAAATATTGTGGCATATTGCTTTGGAGGATATTGTGAAAAACAGCTACGTTCATGTCTGATTTTCAACTTCGGCGTATGTTATGTTGGCTTAGATGCCAAATTTTAAATAAAAACAATCAGTGTTTAGGCAATCAATTATGCCATTAAAAAATTGTTTCAACCAAAGTAGTATACAAATTTAAAGATTTGTACCACAGAATAAACAGTATACTGTTTTATTACTGTACATGTTTTGTATGTATGTATGTATTACAGTATTGCTGTTTATTCTGTGCTTGTACACACAATGTACATATGTACTTTACCTATACATGTTAGTTGGATGGTTGGTTTAAGTGGCTGACTCACAGTCCCCCTGCAAGTCACAATTAGCGCATAGACGCCGTTTTGATACCACATGCTCACCGAAAGCTAAACCTGGTTAGTAGTATAACTAAATCCACCCGTTAGAATTTAGGTATCCAAGAGGATTCACCAGACTTACTGTTGAGCAGTCGGTCGAACAAGTAAGGAAGTGTTTCCCCAGAGACTTAAACCTTTCCCTTGCCAAAGCTGGGCAGTGACAGAGGAAGTGATTAGGTGTTTCTTTCTCATCTAAATTCCCACAGCTCCTATAGTGGGTATTAAAGCGAATGCTTAGCCTCTTTACCTATACATGTAGTAAATATTGAATAAATAAATATAAAAATAAATCAATATACATACATAAATTCGTACAAAATTTTAAACAAATAAACTACAGAAAGACTTGGATACAATTTAAACTATTTTTTTTTTGTAGACGAGTGTCCAGTTATGAGGAATTTCACTGTATATATGTATGTACGTATCAGTTTTTATACTCACTTTCTATAAACTATATGAACTATATTTAGCTACATATATGAACAGATGTAGAATAGACTTTGCTCATTTAAAATAGTTGGACAAGAAGCAGCTAAAACTCGGCACTCACTAGAAGTTTGACCAGTCCAGGAGGAGGCGGGACAGGTGTGGTATATACAGTGGCGCACACAGGATTACATTTTTGGGATGTTTTGCGTGCAACTTTTCAGCTCAATACCAGTTGAAACCATATTTTCCACACAAAAAGCTTGCGCTTCCTGTGTATACTTTTAACGGGGTAAGTCTGTACAAGTAAATACTTGCCCCGATTTTTATGATTTTAATTGCTTTGAAGCAAAATAAAAAATTGAATATTGATAAAATTCTATAAAATTTTATAGGGAATTCCATTCATCGTCTCTTAACGACAGTCCAACATCAAATCTACCGATCTAAGTAGCCACAAATAAGTACATGTTCACACAAATAATACGCCAAGGCGATAGATCCACATCCGACAGACGCATTGCAGTCCCATTTCATTACTAACAACAATGTACACTTTCATGGATGCTGAGCCGCTGCGGAGTGAACCCCTTGAGGTCTGCCTTGAGAGTGGCTAAAGTCGCCGGCGTAAGCCTGCTGCATAGGCACGCAATGTCTGTGTGTTTGTGTGCGCAGCACAATTTCCACTTGAGCCGCACAGACTTTAGCGTGTCACGCACTGACGCATGGAGGCACCAGTTCATGTCCTTGACATTGACTATGACTTTTATTACATACACATGGTTTTTTACTTTGGGTTTGTTGCCATGTATTTTATTATGCCTAACGACAGCTGAACTTTGCTTGCGACAAGCCAAAGCTGCACGGTAAGCCAGGCGAGCAAAGCCAGCGCAGCTCAACGCCTCAGCGTTTCAACGACTGCCAGCCTGCCCGTCTGTCTTGCACGCATGTCGTTTATAATGCATCCTTTTTATTTTTATTATTGCTGTTATTGGAGGATTACTTGACAGTTTTGCTTAACGAAACAACAAAAATGCGTCTGCCATTTTGTCTGCTCATTTGTGTAATTTACGTACACATGCAGCCATACACATTGTAAGATTGTGCAGGTCATGCTGAAACATCGAAGCGGTACAACGTTTTCTTCGAGAACTCTTCAAGTAATCGTACAACGGTTAGTCTTGAAATTGAAGGTGTCATTCGAAAGATGTAATGCTTATAAATGAGAACTAAAGCGTGAAGAGAGGAGGGGAGCACAGTTTTATGAAGCTAAAAAGCAGAGTGCTGATACTTATAGGCAATAATAAAAATGTCGCCGACTAATAAAAACGTCGCCTGAGTAAAACTTCCCTCAAGCGCAGCACATCAGCTACATTTTTCGAAATCTTGAATATCTAATTTAACCCTAGTGTGTGTGCTGAAAAAAACACCCTTACCCGTGTGATGGGGTACCCGGTTACCCCAGTACAAATTGTATGAAAATTTCTCACTTTTTGTTCGCACTGTAAGAAATTTTACTGTTTTTGCTTAGTTGAAAAGCTCTCAGTAATATAAAAGTACAGTTTGGCATTTCCCTTGTTCCAAAAATGACTTGCAAACTAGTTTTTTTATTTCCAGTAATTAATTTTTCTGCAATTTCCCTTTCATAAAAAGGGAAATACCATCGGAAATTGTTGACATTTGAACTTTGTAACAAATTAATTAGTCGTTAGTAAATAGTTTTAATTGCATTGTGAAAGGTCTGAACAAATTCGGAAATTAGTTCTTATTCAGCAAGAGCTCGTTCTGAAAGATTTATCCCAGCCGAAATTCAAGAAATACTGTGCGAAAGTAAAAGTGATGAAGAATTTTCCATTTCCGACGGCGAGGATGAACATATTCCATCAGTTGACGACGCAGCAATAGAAGCCTCTGACGCTGAGCCTGCGGGTTGCATAGAAACTGACCATCTCATATGACTCGAATGGTAGTGACGAAGAGAAATATCCAAATATCGCACTTTGTGGTAAAGATGGCATACAGACTTGAGTCATTTCGGCGTAGTGTGCCAGCGTAGTGGCCCCGATTCTCCCTACAATATATGCTATATTCAAAAGTATTTTATGAAGTGAAATATGAAACATAATTTTTCGTGAAACCAACCGAAAAGGACGCTTTACGCAATATATACCGTCAAAACCTGAGTTAACAACTTTTTGGGCTTGTGACGCAAGAAATTCTTATCATCTTCAAGGTCAACTGTATTCGGGAAAACCCGCTGAAGGCGTATGTCGATAAATGTAGGCGAGAGAGTTGTTTTGGATCTGGTTTGCAAATTTAAAGTATCTTGGAGTTTATAAGTTTACATAACAAAAATCAATTTTTTCGTTTCCTTAAAATCGATTGAGTGATTGTTTTCCGTTGATAAAATTGTTTTATTACAAATTATTAACTTGAGAAAGTTTTACTTACAGGAAAAATCTATGAAATCCATGCAACTCTATATAAAATGTATTGGGGTACCCAGGTGCCCCAGCACACGGGTAAGGGTGTTAAAAGTAAAATGTTGTGCCACACCCTCCAAAATAAAAAAAATGGAATTAAACACTCGAAAATAAAGACAGAATACCATTTTGGGAGTTGTCATGAAGATTCACCTTTCTGGGTTATCCGCAAGTATATAAAATTTCGATATAAAAGTGATTTGGGTACCCGGGTACCTCCTCACACACATAAGGGTTAAAATTTACTTGCATGTGAACTGCTGCTGATACTGCCTGACCTTTGACCACTGGTGATGATGCGCATTTTCTCACTCATGTCCTTTTCGCACTCCCATAGCCCCGGTTTCCATCAGAAAAGTTGCCATTCTTCTTTTACTAATATTTTGATGTATGTACTCTATATGTACATAAATATTATATTTATTATTACTTGCTTTATTTCTAGAAAATGTCTTGAAACGTAGAGCGAAACGTGCTTGAAAAGAGCGAAAGAGAATCGATAAAAATTGTCCCAACAAGTTCACTCTCCTCATGGAAACCGGGTCACTGCCAGTTTGGCTAATATTTTCGGTTTTGTTGCATGTTGTTTTGTCCGTTGTGCCAGGTGCATCAAATATTGACCGAATAAATGAAACTCCTGTAGTGTGACTCTTTCAATGCAACAATCGCGTAGACGAGCTGACGCGTGGAAATGCCTAATACCTACACTTAACAAAAACTTGTGCATACTTTTAGGAAACGTAAGAAAAAGTACGCATGGAATGGAAAGCAACAATATAGCTTAGCACAAATTTAACACTCAGAGTGCGGTTTTTCTCTTAAGAAACGAGATAATTGCATGGCGCTGTAAAACAATTCTGATAATAACTCGGTGGTACAGGTACACCTCACTTAATACGTACCTCTTATAGCACGGCCTCGTTCTAACGCGGATCACATTTTGCGACCCATTTTCGATTAAGATGTAAAGAAGCCTCGTTCGCAAGGTATTGAAACTAAACAAAAAAGTTGCGTGCACACATACATATACACATGTGTATACATACTGTTACGAAAATGACTTCTCTAAGTTCGTCTCTGGATTGTGCTTGAAAAATAAAACACACTTCAATTGCTCAGCGCAAAACGCAGTCAGAAATCAGCAATCACTTTATTTACAAATGTACACTTTACTTGCTACTACTTATTGGACTATTGCATGTTTCCCCTTTGCTTGCTCAAATCAGACTCGAACCTCTGCGCTGCAGCCGGCTGCCTTTTATACTTGTCTGGTTATCGCGCCGACTGTTCGCGCATATTCCAGTTGGACTATCTCTCGATCGTTCTCGCACATCCCATTAGCATCGCGAGTGATCCTTGCCATATCGAAATTATAGCAAGTCGGCCGTACTCTAAAGCGCGTGACTAAAAGTATGCCCGTAAAACATTCTTGCATAGCACAGCGACAGAGTGCCTCATCGTTACAATACATATGCACATGTGTATAAACGTATACAAAATGCCTTGAAAGCAACTACTTAAATTAAAGAGTACAAGACTTTACTTTAATCTACATACATATAATTCTTTGTCCTGACTGACTGACTGATTGGCTGATTCTAATTAGACAAGTAGTTTTTCATAAAAGTCTGACGCGATGAACACAGCGACACTCCTGGGTACCGGTAAACTAGTGCGTCAGGTTACCACTAAGGAGATAAGTCATCATATTGCTAATCTTGTTATCCCTTCACCACTCGTACATACATAAGTTAACAACCAATTCCACATCCATCCGCATGACTGATAGCAGAAGAGCGATTTGGAAGATTTAGTCCAAACTTAATCTAAATCGGTCCAATCAGCTGATTTCTCCCAAAATAAATCAGATCAGGACCGTTATCAATATCCTCACAGAACACTGTCTTATTGGCTTCTAAGTAAAAAGACTGGGCCTCTAATAATTTTTGTAGGAGCTTAAGCAAGGGAGTACGTTTCAATCCCAGTTTGAAGAGAAATTCTCTTGAATAGAGAAACATTCCACGCTTACAAGTTTAACCTGATTTATAAAAGCTCTATGAAAACAGGAAAATTTTCATGCAAAGTCCAAGTGTGTATGCAGATAAAATAAATAAGTTCAGTTCGACCTAAGCTCTCGGGCTAGTAAGTTCTTAAACTAACCGTCTAAGCGTAAAGTTGAATTGAGTAACTAATACTCTTATCGCGCTCTCGTGCAAAATCTACGAGTCTAAGCAATGAACGACCCACCCGACGTGGACGGGGGGCCGCCGCTCCCTTCCAAACCATACAAAAAACATATCGAAATAAAATCTCCTGGACCTAAATACTTACTGATGAAAAGAATAAACAGTGACGAAACATTAACTAAAGTGTCTCCATTCCTTATCAAAAAAGTGATCGATGGTGCATGCGGGCAGGTCGACACGTGCAAAAAAATTAGAAGTGGTGATATTCTCATTAAAACGATCAACCATACACAAGCACAGAAACTCACTAAACTAACAAATTTATCCCCCAATATACAAGTAGAAATAACGATGCACTCTACTCTCAATTTCACCAAAGGCGTTGTTTATTGCAACGACCTTCGTGGAATACCCGAAAACGAAATCTTAGAGGAACTCAAAGATCAAAGCGTGAGTGAAATTAGAAAAATTATGCGAAAAGAAAATAATGACAGCTCAACACTTATCGAAACCGGCCTCATAATAATCACCTTCTCGGCGCTCTCACTACCTGACACAATTTCAATCGGTTACGAAAAAATACACATTCGGCCCTACATACCCCTGCCTCTACGGTGCAAAAATTGTCACCGCTACGGCCATATCACTAAATACTGCAAAAATCAAAAGCTCTGCTCAAACTGCTCCCAAATATACCACTCATCACCGGACTCAACCGAAAAGTGCCACCACCCGCCCGCCTGCCATAACTGCAAAGAAAACAACACCATCGGCGCCGACCACTCGCCCTACTTCAGAAGCTGCCCTATATTTATCAAACAAAAAGAAATTCAAGCAATTAAAACTCTCCAAAAAGTGGACCATAAAACTGCCCACACCATATACAAACAACAACGCCAACAATCAAGTACATTTGCCAACATTCTACGAACACCAACAGTGTACAGCTCTAGCGACGAGCTCTTAGCAGCGGCTCTCACGACGTCCAACAGCTCTCAAAACAAACAGCTCCACAACAACACCAACTCCAACTCTTCTCTACCTACTCAACGTCCTTCGACGCAATCCACGTACGATCCAGCAATGGTCCGCAGCAACAACAGTACGAATTCCACAAACACAAAGCTCAACTCAGTTTCAAATCAACACACCAGCCAAGCAAACAGCAATACTACTGCGTCCGCAGGTCGTCCCTCAACAACAAATAAAGGCTGCGAATCCCCACAATTAGCAGAAACGAAAATCAAAATATTTCCAACAAAAACCTCAAATCGCACGATCAAGCAACTAAAAGCTAAAGCAAAGGGACAAATAGGCAAAAACAAACTAAAAATGATCAACCATAAACAAGAAAGCAACAACTTAAACACAGATGATAGTGATGACTTTGATGACTTGGACAGTCTCACTATGGAAGAGTAAATGTTCTCACAACTATCTTACCACTTGTATATTATATACATATATCACATTTATTTAAGTATTTAATACAATACACTAACATGTCACTTACTATACTCCAATGGAATATAAAAGGGTACACAAACAACTACATCGACTTACAACTACTCTTAAAATTACACACCCCGAAAATAGTGTCCCTCCAAGAAACACACATACAACACGACCAAAATTTACCTATACCTATCAACTACCACTTATATACCTCTGGCCACACACGAAACGCGTTCGGCGGCTCCGCACTTCTTGTCCACAACTCTTTGCAACATAAACATATCAACTCAGCTGTAAATAACTTCGACGTCACGAACGTTATCATCCAATCTAAGCTGAAATTCATAATCAGCTCCACTTACATTCCACCCAATACATCACCTACTTACAATAACCTAGAAAACATAGTTCCACAATCCAGATTACCTGTACTAATTACGGGTGACTTTAATGCCCATCACACTAGTTGGGGCGCCAAAAACAATAATAAAAAGGGTAAAACGGTATCCAAATTCATAACACAATCCTCACTAACACTCCTAAACGACGGCTCGCCTACCCATTACTCCACCCACCACACATTCACACACATTGACCTATCAATCGCATCCCCAATCATCGCCATACAAAGCCATTGGCTAACAAAGTCTCAGCTCTTCGGTAGTGACCATTTCCCAATAATAATCTCTCTCTTCCCCGACAATAACACTGAAGTAGTCCTAAACCGTCCCAAATTCAACCTAACTAAAGCAAACTGGACCAAGTTTCACCTCTTAGCAAGCCATTTTAGCAACAATAGACCGGTTAGTACAAATATCAACAAAGAAACCGCAAATATCCACAGGATCTTACTTCAAGCTGCCAATGAATCCATACCCCAAACATCATGCAAAAGAAAATATACAGTCCCGTGGTGGAACGAAACTCTACAAGAACTAAAACAAGAAAAAAATCGCCAATGGAATAAATTAAAAAGAAATATCACGAACGACAACATAATTCAATACAAAAAAGCTCATGCAAAATTTAGGCGCAACCTAAAGCTAGCTAAAACAGAGTCTATTAGTCAATTTACGGCAAATATTAACCCTCACACACAACCAGGTAAAATATGGGCAACCATTCGCTCCTTCTGCGGACTAAAACCCAAATCGTCTATTCATTGTATTGATACGCAACTCCCAAACGGAAATACAACTACAGAAAAAACGGAAATAGCGAATATATTTGGACAATCTTGGTCGAAAGAAGCACAAAATAATAACTTTTCTTCAACATTTCAGCAATGCAAACACGATACCATCAAACAGACATACACCCTAATACCCAGCAAATCAGCTTCCTTTATCGAAGAAAAAATCAGCTACTTAGAGTTAGACATTGCACTAAATAGACTAAAAGGCAAAACACCCGGTCTTGACCGCATATCCTACCAAATGATACAGCACTTACCAAAAACCATAAAAAACCGACTCCTTGATCTTTTCAACAATATATTCAATCAATACTTACCGCAGATATACAAAAATAGTATGGTAATCCCTATTCTAAAACCGGACGTCGATAAAACCTTAATAAAATCGTACAGACCTATTTCTCTCAACCCATGCTGCTCAAAAGTACTAGACAAGATCATTGCCAATAGACTATGGTGGTTTGTCACCACAGACAAACTTCTACATAGTCATCAGATGGGCTTCAGGAAGGGAAAATCAGTGTCTGATTTTCTAGTATATCTAGACTATCAGATCACTCAATCCCTCTCAGCGAAAAAACACATTTCACTCGTCTCTCTAGACTTCGCCAAAGCCTTTGACAAAGTGGGAATGCACTCCATTTTGGACCAACTTAGACATTGGAATATTGGCCCAAAAATTTACCGATACATAAAAAATTATATGACCAACAGAACTATCAAAATAAAAATTAATTCCCATTACTCTGAACAATATCCGCTACAGAATGGTATCCCACAGGGATCCCCATTATCCGTTATACTCTTTCTCATTGCGTACAATAAGCTTAGTAACATCATTTCCCTTCACAAGGAATTAAACTTCCTGGCATATGCCGACGACTTCATTATTATAAAAAAAATGAACAAAACAAAAAACACTCCGCTAGACCTCAGCAGCCTACATAATGACATTGCCAACTGGTCCCAATATTCAGGGGCCCAACTATCACTACAAAAATGCAAACACATCCACATATGTAAAAAACACAACTGCCAGGTTAACACCCTCTGCAACAACATCAACATAAACTCAGTTGACAACTTAAAAATACTCGGACTTATATTTAACAAAAGATACAAATGGAATAGTCACATCGACTACCTAGTATCTGCACTTAAAAAACGACTCGACATTATAAAATGCCTCGCAAGTACAAAATACAATTGCAACACAGTGTCGTTACTATCAGCAGTAAAAGCGTTGGTTATATCAAAAATCAATTACGGCATATACTTATATGCATACGCGCCAAAATCTACTACAAACAAGCTGAACTCAACCATCAATTCCAGCATACGTACCGCCCTTGGCGCTTTCAAAACAACCCCAATCATATCTCTAAACTCCGAGGCCAATATCCTACCGTTGAACACCAATAGAGATTTTATTACAGCTAAACTTATAAAATCTGTCATAATAAACGACCACTCCCCCCTTCCCATGCTCCTATCCAAAACTCCACAAAAAATAATTAATAAATCACCATCCTGCCTAAACAGGATAACAAACTTAGCAAAACAATTCGATATCCCAATAAATTTTAAACCTTACAAAAACTCCAAAACACCGCACTGGAAACTGGATCACTCAACAATAAACACAAATCTAACCGCTTTTAAAAAAAACTCTACTCCTCCTCTAGTATTTAGAAAGCAATTCTATGCAACTATCGAAAAACTCCCAAATTTCAAATTCCTATACACGGACGGCTCCAAAATCAACGTCAAAGCTAGTTACAGCATAATTCTAAACAAAAAAATTATACAAATAGCACACCTTCCTACCTACAGCTCAAATTTCTCTGCCGAACTTATAGCCATTCACGAAGCTATCAAATACGCAACAAAGCTACCAGGTAAATTCGCAATTTGCACTGACTCCCTCTCTTCTATCGACTCAATAAAAAACCTAAACAACCAAGACTTCTACCCCAACTCAATTCGTAGCTTTCTACTAGAGAAACCAAATAAGCTAAAACTAATCTGGGTCCCAAGTCACGTACAGATACCCGGCAACGAATGTGCCGACATAGCAGCCAAAAATGCCATAAACGCACCGCTGACAATTACACCCAACGTAGTCTTTTCGGACATAAAATGCTTCTTAAAATCTCACTTCCTCCAAAAACACCAAAACGATAATAACAATTCCTCACAATGGTACTCAAACATATCACAAAACTCCAAGACAATCAACGAATACCTCAAAATTAGTACAACTTCCCTGACTAGAAAAGACCAAACAAAAATTATAAGACTAAGACTAGGACACAATAGACTCACACATAAACACTTAGTTGACAAAAACCTGTCTAACATCTGTAGCTTCTGCAATAGACATACAATCAATACCCAACACATCCTTGACAAATGCACATTCTTCGACACTTACCGACGTTCACTTCCAAACACAATACCTTCAGACCTACTCAAAAACCCTTCAATTAATAACCTAATAACACTAATAAATTATTTAAAGTTTTGCAATCTATATAATGAAATATGAACATATTATTCAACCCCAGCTTACTGCACACTTAACATCAATCACTCACACCACTTACACTTTTAAGCTCACCTAAATTAACTATATATTAATAGTATTAATATATTAAATGAATTGCACTACTACATATCCTACACCAATGTTAGCTTAAGGCCTCAGATGCCATAGCTTCTATTTTATGTATATATTGTTCTATAATTTAGTTATAGTTTCAATATTCTTGTAAATAAATAAATAAATAAATAAGTTATTGATGAGCGCTTCCCGGCTGCTGAACGGCGCTGTGCTTGACATGTGAAGCTACGTTTTCCAAAGGATCTTCAGCAATTTCGATGCACACATACTCAAGTGTGGACTATTTAAGTTTAAGTGTGTGTACGTAGCCGGCCGCAAGCGAACGATTGCCCATTTTTAAGTTTCAAATGTCCTGTGCGCCCTCGAATTCGGCTGTCGAAACCGACTGGCGCGACTCTTGCATTTTATGTTTGGGACACATGTACACACATATAAATTAGATACCGCAACGCTCCGCTTCGCTAGTGAAACGTCGCAGTTGTCGGGTCATGCAAATTGTGAGGTCGTGCTTTTCTAGCGCACATAAAACGTGGCTAAATGAACAGTTCATGGCCGGGTGCCAATGCAAACGAAGCGCTGCGTTTATTTGCTGGCGTGAAAAAAATGAACAAATCGGTTCCAGTATGCAGTTTTTCAGTTGGAAAGGGGACGCGCCTGAATAAATTTTTATTGAAATAAAATTGTCTCGCCACGTGCAGCGCGGAATTTATGTACCGCATTTGTTTCGCTGCATGTCGGAATTTCGTTGGTTTGCAAATTTCAAAGGCCGGACAGTCGAAAATGCAATTATTGTACAACATCAGCAGCGTTGCTGCAAGAAACTAATATCGTGGCACTTTCACATTACAATGGCTGACATCTGTGATTTATGTGCGTCGGCTATTTTTGGTAGCCGGGTTAAAGACAACATGGCCGTCGAAGTCGTTTTAGATACAATCAGGCCTGGATTTACCATACAGGCAGCCGCCTAGAGCGGCAAGAATTGAGGGGCGGCAAATTTTAGCGGAAACTTTGAAAACTTGTTCAATTCGTGGGAATTGAATTTCCCGCCTGGTTTGTTGGCACGCGTACGAAAACAATCGATTTATACAAGCAACGAAAATAAACATACAGAATGCGCAAGCCAAAAAAAAAAAAAAAAAAAAATATTCGTACCAAACTAATTCCACTATTCAAGAAATTTTAATAGGGGGGGGCTGTAATTTTAGCAACTGCCTAGGGGCGGCAAATTTCTAAATCCGGGCCTGATAACAATGAGGGACCCAAACGTTCTGTCGGGTAGGCTTAGGTCACTTTATGGCTCTAAAACTCTCCCATTGGCCCATTTTAGGCAACCCAATCTCGGCAGCCGCCGTGGCTCAGTTGGTTAGTGCGTTGGACCGCGAGTCGAAGGCAGCGACCCAGGTTCAAATACTGCCTGTAATAACACCTAAAAAAATAACGGGAAAACTCGTTTTCTCTTTCGGTGGCTGTCCTCTCAGCTGGAAATGGCAAACCTCTGAGAGTAAAAATTGCTTATGAAAGAGCTCCCAACCTGCCGTTCGGAACCGGCATAAAACTGAAGGTCCCTTCCACCCGCGTACAAATTCACACGCACAACACGGGTGGTTGCGGGGCCTTAGTCTCGCGTAAGCGGGCTGTGGTGCCAGTCAATTATTAATTAAAATTTCATTGTATTAGTGGTTTTCGAAAAAGTTGGGTGAAAACATTTCCTGACGTTTAAGCATAAACAATTTTTATGCACCACGCGAGGACATTATTCAGGTCGGACGTTTAAAGATTCAGACGAATTACGGACAACAGAGAAACTCTTCAAATCATCGGCATAGAGCAAGAAGTTGGAGAAGGAAAAGCAAGAACTGATGTCGTTTATGAAGAGAACTAAGAACAAAGTGCCTAAAGTACTTGCCTGCGGGACTCCAGATGTGGCGACAAAGTGTTTAGAAGTGGCATGATCAACAACGACAATGCAATGCCGGTTGCTTAAATAGGATCTGATCCAATCCAGGAAAACTGAATGGAGCCCCAAAATCGAAAGCTTAGACAGGAGAATGTCATGCAAAACTTTGTCGAAAGCTTTAGAGAAATCGGTATACATTGTGTCCGCTTGAGCATTATTCTGAAATGCAGAAAAACAGTAATCAAACACCCCCCGATTAGTAACTGTTGAGCGGCACGAGACAAAACCAACTTCGAAAAGTTTTGAAACCATGGAGAGCTTGGAGATTGGGCGATAGTTAGAGACGTCGTTTTTATTACCGCTTTTAAAAATAGGAGTAATTGCAGCTAATTTCCAGTAATCGATGAAAATGCCGCACAGTGGGGTAATTGGTGCCAAAAATGCCGATTAATTCAGCCAGGCTATTTAGATATGAAATAACTATTAGGTTTAGTTAATCGAACATTAGAAAGTAAAAAACAAATGTTTTTGGGAATACTTCAGTGGAAATTAAAAAAAAAAACGGTAAAAACTAAAATAGTTACAAAAGATAAATCCTGCACTATTCTAATGAAAGTTAAGTTGAACAGTTTAATTGAAACATTTCATCGCCACCTCTTGCAGCCAATTCAATATCATCATTATGATGATGATTATCATTATTATAATTTTCATCATCAACATTATAAGCCTCACCATCACCATTATCATCATTCCTCATTAGTATTAATTCCATAGTTAGCAACTTTGGGCATAATATACATATGATGCACTTTTTTGTGGCAATTTTCTCATAGTTGATACAATGGGGTCAGAATTAAAAAAAATGTATTAAAAATGTTTTCAATGGTATTTTTTTAGTCCACTTTCGTAAAAAATTCTCCCTGCAACATTTGAAATAGTTATTCCGTGCTTCTTGAGCTTCTTCCGGCAGTTGGCCGATTGGCAATAAAGCATGCAATATGATTTGCGGTCGATGCAAAAACTATTTGTGGAAAATTGTTGACATATTTTACCAGGAATTGCATTTAAAAAAATATTTTACAGGTTTTAATCCATAGTTGCGAAATTTTGCTATTTCGATTTGATGTTCACTAGAAACAACCATAAAAGGGTGTGAATGTTTTTATTCAAGTCTACATCGAGTTCTTTTATTGATGCAGATATCTCTGCATTTTGAAAAAACAATAAAAACAAGAATAAAACCTTTTGCTTATTTGTTTTCATCTAAAAAATAAATAATTAAAAAAAAATTATTTTGCACATTTCTATTTTTTCTCATACATCACCCATTTGGCCCATGAGTTCGCACACAAAAATCGAAATGCTGGAAAAGTTGGCAACTTTTTTTTTTTCATAAAATGTTACTGAAATATCTAAGCTATACGCTAATAAAAACAGTTTTGCTCGATCTCACAAGACTCACAACTATATGTCTATGAAAAGGTCAAAAATTGAACAATTATTAAGCTTTTAAACAAAAAATCAAATAAAATACTTATAAACATTTTTCAACAAAACAAATTAATTAATAATTAATATTAATTAATATTAATATTAATAATTTGCATAATTAATTTTTAAATACTTTTTAAAATCAAAAAAAGATATCGTTTTGAAGTAAAGGAAAAACACATTTATCGCTGTTCGCACAAAACTGAAAAGAAATGTCAACTTTCAGAGTTCTTTGCGGGAAAACGGTAAACTATTTTGCAACAACTCTTTCACGTAGTGATGCAGAATTATCCACTTTAACCCGGTACCAAAAACATATTTGCATCTTTATTTTTCGTTTTTTAATTAATCGGCGCTTTACTTATATATTAAGCCACTGTGCGCCGGAGGAAAGCGACATATTGAACATTAATTGTAGAGAGTATGCGAGCGAAGGACACTTCTTTAAGAGAATAGGTGAGAGACCATCTGCATCGGTTTGTGATGATGGTTTCAATCAAGTTGAGCTACTATTTTTAGATTAATGAATCGCCAAAAGGCCTTATGGTTGGAGTTAATGTTATAATTACGATACAAGAATTTATTGAGGCAATTAAAATCCTTCTGGGTACTAAGAAACTTAAGATAGTGATGATTACTAGCGCTATGTCTGAATTTCTTGCAATATTTACTTTTTAAATTTTTTAGGTGTTTAAGCCTTTTCGTGTGCCAATGGATTTTATACTTCCTCTTTTTGATAATTGGAAAATTATCAACACAAAACATATAAATTTTAGATTTGAAAGCAGAGAAACATTCAGAGACATCATAGGTCGCAGTCAACATCAAGGAGCAAGTTATTCAAAGCGGGAAAGTCGGCATGGGTGAAATTAAATGAAGGTCTAGAACTACCTGATGACAAAGGGGAAACCATAGAATTCGCATTCTAGAATAATAGGAACGTGATGGCTGTCGCAGGACGAGAAAGGGGAAGGGCATTCAAATAATCTAAAATTAACATTGACACTCAGAAATATTAGATCTAGGATTGTTTTCCAATTTATTAGAAAGGCCATTAATTTGATGAATATCCAGACTCAGTGTTGCGGCGAAATAGTATGCTGCGGCGAAATTTTACATTTATGTCTGCAACCCTGTTCAAGCTGAATGTATTCCGTTAAAGCACGCGCATTTTCATATTTTGAGTGGAAGTCTACTGCTGTCGCTCAAAAGGAGCATATCAATTTGAAAACACAACGAACAAAAACAAAGTCAAAGAAAGTGAAATAAAGCCTATAATATTTTTCATTTAAATTGCCGTCTAATCATTTGCCGTCTACAACACTCAGAAAGCTATCTATTACGTATAATTCAAATGGGGAATTTACATTAGACGGAATGAGGGAAGTGAGATCGTTTGCAGAAGACCACTTGACATTACAAAGATTAAAGTCGCCGAGAATAAAAATATGTTTATCGCCAACCTTGTCAGTGACGAAGGAAACGATATTGTCGACATGAGATTTGTACAATGAGTAAGAACTATCCGGGGGATATAAGAAGCACAGAGAAAATCCGCCCCTGAATCAGAACAATCGTATGAGAACGATTATTTTGACGACAACATGAACACCGAACACAGATGTCGCTGTCGCCAAGCTTAGGGTTAGTCTCTATTTCGTAGGCGACAAAACCAAAGAAATTGGTATCACTGCTTAAATTGGCAACATCGATTGCTTGTTTGAATTCATGAGACAAATGCGTAATATTTGTTATTTTGGCAATTGCGTTAGCAAAATTAACGAACGATTTTAAATTATTCATTGTACAACTTCAACATTTCCAAACAAATACGAACTTGTGAAAATTTAAGCCATAATTGTAATCACGTTGCCAACTACACGGTGACCATTGAAGCCGACGCCATCTTGCGGTCGCGTGGCCGTGTCGCTGCCGTCGTCTATCTGTTCGGGGCATAAATGAATGTATGCAGCTGAGTGTGTGTTCCATTTTGGACAAATGCAATCTTGTGCTCGTCATTTGCCACACTTAATTCACACCGACAGCGACTAGACAGGACGCAGTAATGACATCCGCACACAGCAGTGGCGGTTTCAGGAGGATGACAGTTTGGTGGTTGAAACCCCCCGAAATATTAGGATCGACTTTAAAACTACATACAAATTAGAAGGCATTTTATGAATATTAAAGAATTACTTTTTGAAAGCTCCCCCCAAAATATTTTTCTGCATCCGCCCCTGGCAGACAGCACAGCTGTATACATTCGCATACATAAGAATTTATGCGAAATAATAGCATCGCTCTCGCTTTCTCGAATGGTAAACAGGAGTGGCCGACGAATAACGACAACAGCAATACGCATAACTAAAGGCCTGAACGTGTTTGGAAGCACAAAATGTCAAACGTGAATTACGTGTGGGAAAAAGCTGGCTCCAGCACGGGCTGGATTTAGGTTTCCTCGAATCGATCAGACGAGGCGGGTAGCTGCCTGAAGTTGACGTGCCTCAGCCATAGCCATACAATTATCCATCTGTGCTGTACTCGTGCCGCTCGCCTCGAAGTAAAGCAATGCAACGCCATAAGGTGCCCTGCCTTCTTCCGCACAATCCGGCCAAGTGGTCGCTGACTAAGCCGCCGCCTTCCACTATTACACTGGAGCTGAAGTACGCGGTACAATTTAGAGTTAAATTTCCACTTTGCTTTTTTTCTCTGAGAGGTATCCAAAATTTCAAGTGTAGAAATTACTGAGCAATAGACAGTTTTCAGTTTTCGGATTTGTGTGTTTGACTTGTTTGTGCTTACGACAGTGTAGTGAGTAATTAATTGGGCAGATACAATTTCAATAGTCCAAATTGCAAATGACGCTGGCTTGAAATGAATAAACCCCGAAAGGATGCGTGGCAGGCATTAAAACGGATATATTTATAAACAATTAAAAGGCAGAAAAATCAACTGACCACTAATTGTAACTTTAGTTACACGAACATTTAGATAAAAATATTGTATACTGCTAAGGTTACGAGACAATCTCATAATTTAATTGAAATAAACTTGACTTAGAAGGCTGACAGGTATACTTTTGAAGTTGTCAAGGAATTCGTCTACCTTGGCACCGCCATAAACAGCAGCAATGATGTCAGCCTGAAGATAAAGCGAAAGATGACTCTTGCCAATAGGTGCTACCACGGCTCGGTTGGCAACTGAGCAGAGACCTCTCAGAGACGCTTATTCTGCCCTTGTTCCTCATGAGCATGGACACTGCGGCGTAACGCCCGTGGGGTGTTCGAGAGGAAGGGACTTCGCGAAATCGTCGACCCTGTTCGTTTTGGTGACGACTATCGTATACGATCCAACAACAAGCTATATGAGCTGTTTAAAGACATTGACGTAGCGAATCAACATCCACCGGCTACGTTGGCTTGGCCATGTCTGCCGTATGGACGATAAACCAGTGGAAGGACCAAGTTGAGGAGGCCCCATCATCTCTTGGTGTGATCAACTGGAGAAGGCGTGCGCAAAGCAGAGGCGCCTGGTGACAGCTTTTGCAGCGGGCCGTAACCCGATAACGGGTTGTTATGGTCAGTTAAGTAAGTGAATTAATTTGAATTACAATACTTTCATCAAAATTTAAATCAATCATTTTGAATTTAGAAAAATCCTGAAAATTCCGAACAAAACTGTTATTCAGTCAGTCAATCACATTAATATTATAAATGGATAAACAATTCTGAAGTCATGAGAATGAACTCCACTGTGAAGTAGCTTCGATCGACTTAATTACACGCCTGAAACTCCTTGTAAAATATGAGCAGTTTTACCATTTGTGAAACCCGCAATCATGCAAGTAATTCACTAAGGCGTTTCATATACATATGTACGAATATGTCTATTCATCAGTGCGCGGATCGGTATAATTAAACTGATTCTATTTTGCTTTTGACAAAATATAATAACAAAAAATATAATCACCATTTACGCCACCAAACTTTTCGCCCACCCCACACTTATAACGGGCGGAACTGTCGCCGCCGCTCAACACGTTTGCGACGGCAAAACTGAAAAAGTTTTACAATCAAATTCAAAACATTTACACAAATGTAGCATGTAATGGGACAAGGAACCTCGCCACCATCCGCCACGCTCATGAATAATTTATCAAAGTCTAATTTGTATGAAATTTCATTAAAACGAGATTTCTGTTCAGCTCGCTTACCACAATAGCCAAACTGCTTAGCATTCTCCTCAACTCAAGTTGGCTTGTGCAGTTTCTATGAAATTTGTTAGTGGAAACCCTGCCGCCGCTTGCAGCAACAAGCAACAGCAGACAGCACTCAGCCTCCACTAACTGCGTCCTGCCAGCAAGGCTCACAGTAAGCCCAGCTTTCCCCTAATAACTTTTAAACAATGCTAGCAATAAATCGATTTGTGTGTTTAATGGCGGCGGAAAAAAGTGGTCGGGTAAGTGGGAGCGAATTTATCTTGCAGCGGCAGCTTCAGTGACAGATTGCCACAATATTAGCACAAACAACCAACTACCACCGATTGGTAAGTTTAAGGCGTCGCGTTGTTGTTGTTGCAGTAGCCCGTTGCCAACGCTCTAAATGCGTTATTGTTTGATTAAGACCAACGCCCACAACACTTCCTCAACGTAATTTTAATTAATTTTAAATTAGCTCCTTAGCTGAAAAATGTGACAGCGCAAAAAATGTGGCAGAGTAAAATTAGAAACAAATATCCAATTTTACTCTTCGGCCACGCAGAAGGAAATATTGAGTATTTTTTGTATCAACACAATAATTGGCACACGAAGTCGTCTGCTGCTTGTAAACACTTTAAGTGGACAACAATGCAGTTAAGGTTCATGTGCGTTTCTTTTCGAATGTTTAGTTGAATATTTTAACCTTCAGTCGGTCACCGCGTTAGTGTGTTGAACATCAAATAAAAGTTCTGATCTTTTGACTCTACAAACTAAAGCAAAAATGAAACTTTTCTGCCCCTATGCAAACAATAGCAAAGCGCTGAGAGCAAAGTAAATGCCTATGAATAGCATCTAATATACATAATTAGCATTTGGCTAGAAACCATAAGCCCCTACCAATGCCATCCAAGGTGTGAGAAGCACGGCTTTCTATGGTAGACGCACAACTGCTGTCGACTGCTGGAATTTTTCATATCTCTCTGCAAGGATTCGCTTTCGATATGAACCCAATTAATGACCAATTAGTCAAAAACGCAGACATTTTCAGTTTCTTTCCATTTTACAGCAACGAAACCAAAGCAAATACAGAAATTTAAATGTGAACAGAACGGTTTCAAATTCTATTTTCTATGTCTTTAAATTAAAAAAGTCGATTTTCCATGCTTAAATTTGCGTATTACTGAGGCATTATTGTATATTCAACAATCGACGATTACTCAATTTCAACATATATACCCACATAAATATGTTTATATGTATGAACACAATGCACATATGTATGTATACATATATAAACAACGGGTGTCAACACTCGCGCACTACGACTTAATTCCATTACGCATGCACGCGTCCAACGCACAGCTCAACTTGCTGCCAGTGGCAACGCGCGCACGCCCACAAGCTAATAAACAACGTTTTCACAACATTTTCCCCTCGATTCCTAAGAACGCGTAAGAGTGCACATGTACTCGCCGCTTTCATTGTCGTTCATCAGACAGAGAGACAGACAGACACAAACAACAACAATCGGCAGACACTGTTGGTATTTTCCTTTTGAGCTGTTGTGATTTTCGCCGCTGGTGTATGATACTTTGTGTCGGTGGCTGGACTTGTTCATGAAAAATTATGCATAAAATGTCAAAGTGTCTGCTGTTCTAAGCGGGTGGGGCACGAGTCCTCTCTCTGCGTTGCCATGCAGCCGGCAGCAGTAGCAGCGAAATTTAAGTATACAGTAGTACAGATGGGGTTTTTATTTATTTTTGATCTGCGTCTTACGGCTTTAACGATCACAGCACCAGTGTCATCAATTCATATGCCAAGCGGCTCTGTTGGCGGTCTCAACATCTCCATACATACTTCATGCAACGATACAATTGTATAACACATATGTATGAGTATGCTGTTTGTACTTCTGTGTGTGTTACATGTACAGTTTGAGCAATTTGAATTTATTGAGTGCGTAATGCTGTAGTTCTGGGCCGTATGAGCAACCAGTATCTTGCATTACAAAAACTCGCACTCCCGCAACGCTTTGAAGACAGATTAGGTCACAAAGAAATCGTGTCTCAAATTTTTTTAAGTAAAGTCAGCACAAACCGAACAGTGTTTGATCTTCTCTGAACATTGCAATGTTGGACATTCGAATTTAAGTGTGGCGTTTGCGATAAAAAAGCCCAAATTAGGAACATCGGAAGCAGTCGAAAATTAAGTATACAAAAAAGATGAGCTCAAATTGACAGTATGAGAGATTGACGATTTTCTCAGCACACATAAAGTAAAATTTAAAGAAAAACATATAAAAACATCAAAAAAATAAGTGCCGCAATTGATCACAAAAGTCTTAAACACCCAAGGATATGGAAGATTCATAGAAAAATTTCAAAACGTTAAAACCCAAAACTATATATTTTCAATTCGAAAAGTTCGATCCCTCACTGACATAACTACAAAAACACATTTTCCAAGCGCTTATCATGCGACCCTCATAGGCTGGGGTTTTGTAGAGAATAGCAAAATAAATAGCGAGCTGTTGGAAACTGCGCTCATTAAATTATTTCTGTATGGTCTGAAGTCCTTTAACGCATTATTTGTTGCTTTTTTATTTGCAGCAATTATATAATTCCAGTCAGGCAAAACATTTTAATCAACCAACCGCTTTTCGCAATTAAATTTTTTAGTTTAAATCAAAGCAAAATATAAAAAAAAAACTACACTCAACCGCTCACAGCAGCCTAGAGGCCAGCGCTCCTAGAAGTATGCTTCAACTTGCAATGGAAGTGTGTAATTCTTTGTGCCGTTCACCCTTCCATCACCGTAAAAATGGCCGCTTTTATTTTAAGATTTCTCGTGCTCAGCTATTTTCTATGCGTGCGAAGTCCGCTTGCTGCTGCTATGTAGTGAAATCAAAAAGCGATTTTCGAGCCGACCCAATGCATACACAGTCGCCCAGCGGAAAATGGTGAGCGATACGGAAATGAAATGAAGTGGTAATTGACGGTTCGCTGAACCACTTGAAACAATTCTTAGCACAACGATTGAAGTGGAAGTACAAGGCGTTTCATGCCAGCTAAACATCAGCTTTTGACTGATGCGATATTATTTATAGATTATGAGTGTAATCCAATGACAATCTCCTCTGTTGGCAATCCCGTAAGGCAGGCATTGCCGGCCCCGATAGTCTAGCGAGTAGCGTGCTGGCTTTTCATTGCAGAAGCTCTAGGTTCGATTCCTAGTTCGGCTAGAACTAAAAAGCAATTCTGTGTGTGCCACTAACTCCAACCAGTAGTGATATCCTGTACCGTAAACTTACCAGCTTTCTATGCAATTAATTTGAATACTAAGTATTAAAAAAAATTATGGCCGCACTTTGAGTTATGTCAAAATAAGTCAAATTCCTGAGTCTCCCCCAAGTTCTGCTTCTAATTTAATTTCGCTAACATAATTTTCCACTTTGGCCGCTCAATTAGAAAACATTAAAAATTGAATGCCGAATGGACAACTGCCCAAAAGCTTTTAAGTGCTTTTTTGCGTTATTTCCTTGTCTAAATTTCGTTTTCTTTAATTTATATGTGCGTTCGTACGTATTAGGGATTGCAATCTCGGACCAGTTTTACAATCCCGGGATTTTCGGGACTGAAAATTGCAATCCCGGGATCCCGGGATTTTTTCGGGATTGAATATATTATTTTAACGAACTAAATCAGACGTCAATTTCAATCAAATACATTTTATTTTCGTATTAAATACATTTCTGTGTTCCTTAAAACTAAGAACAAAATATTCATGGCAAATAACATAAAATTAATAACATAAAAATTCATTAATTTGCCAACCTACACTGCTGCACTTTTTGCATTTGGCAGCAGCTTCGCCTTTCGATTCTATCAAAAAATAGTTCCAGACAGAATGTCTGGCTGCGCTTTTGATTTGTGTGGAACAAACTTTTTTGAAAAAACTGCGGAATAAAAATAAACTAAAATACTTAAAAAATTTTGCTAATTGGCTTACCTTTCTCCATCATTACGGCAAAGTAATATTATTGCGTTGAAACAAGTTCAAATGTTACAGGGCGTTTGCAATTTATTTTTTGTACTAAATAAGAAGGGTTGCATTTTTCGAAATCAACGTGACAAAAGCTAAAAGTAAGCTTGTTTTTTTGTTTCGATCCCGGGATCGGATTTTGTCAATCCCGGGATTTTTCGGGATTGAAATTGTCCGGGATCCCGGGATTCCGGGATTCGCGATCCCGGGATTGCAATCCCTAGTACGTATGTATATATATATATGTATGGTGTGTGCAAATATATGCACATACATAGCGAATATAGGGTACTAGACATTTTAGCTCATCTTTCGCTACACAGAAATCATTTCATATGGGTTTTATAAGAGCAATGGCGGTGATACCTGGACATCGCTTAGCTGCACATGAGAAATGGAGGAGGCGGATTTGAAGACAGAATGGGCGCTTAGACGCGGCAAGCTCAAATGTGACTTGACTGACAACACTTTGCGATAGCGATACGTGCTAGCCACGAGCGAACATGAAGTGACGGCAGAATAAACAGCGGAGCGTAAACGGAAAATAATGAAGTCGGCCAAAAAGGCTCGCAGGCAACGTCATTCTCATG
The DNA here is from genome assembly GCA_963668005.1 of Melieria crassipennis. Taxonomy (NCBI): domain Eukaryota; kingdom Metazoa; phylum Arthropoda; class Insecta; order Diptera; family Ulidiidae; genus Melieria; species Melieria crassipennis. Next base: position 27,488,302 of record OY764963.1, on the reverse strand, counting down.
CATAGGCAATCCGCTGGGAAATTGCGAAAAGTGTGTGCGGCGGTTTGGTGAAATTCCTTTGCCTTTTCCATTAAAATAAGGAAGCAAGTGATTGGGTCCAGACGACATATCACGATTTTCATTTTGCACCACTCAGACCGACTCAGCATTGTGTAATCTTGTACTAATTGCAGTTTCTGGCATGCATTTTAAAACGAATAAACTCAAAGCCATAGTCAGGTAAGACCTGCTTCATTTGAAGTCTGGCAGCACTTCACAGAGCACAATTTTGTCATATATTTTACGAGAAACTTTTCGTTTGGAACGATATTTTTTGCCAATACTGTTCGCGATCATAGTTAAGTTTCATGTGTGTATCTTTAAAAATATGGGAAATAGAGAGCAACGAATTTCGGCAAAAAAAGTGAAGTTTTGATAAATACCTGCAAAATCGAAGCAACTCTTAATGGAGCTGAGGAAGAATGTTGGAAGTTGGAAGATCGATGCTATAAACCTTATTACCAAACATGGACAACAATGTTAGGGTTAGGTGGCCCGATTTTCTGCCACATCTAGCAGAACAATAGCGTGAACAATACAAAAATTGAGAAAGATGTGCAAAGGGCTTACAAGAGGGAACCAAACCTTCCTGAGCATCAACTCTTCACAGAATCAAAAGTAGAGCAAACCTAAGAACGTTTAAAGTGCATAAAGTTTCGAATAGAGGTGTTACTAAAGAACAACTGTGCAAAACTAGCAGTTTAAAGTTACACAGTGATTTTAAAATAACAACGTAAGCCGCCGTGGCTCAGTTGGTTAGTGCGTTGGACCGGGAGTCGCAGGCAGCAACCTCAGGTTCAAATACTGCCTGTAATAATACCTAAAAAAATAACGGGAAAACTCGTTTTCTCTTTCGGTGGCTGTCCTCTCAGCTGGAAATGGCAAACCTCTGAGAGTAAAAATTGCTTATGAAAAAGCTCCCACCCTGCCGTTCGGAACCGGCATAAAACTGTAGGTCCCTTCAACCCGCGTACAAATTCACACGCACAACACGGGTAGTAGCGGGAAGCTAGGCATTAGTCTCGCGTAAGCGGGCTGTCGTGCCAGTCAATTATTAATTAATTAAAAATTATTAACGTAAGCCGATCAATAAGTAAAATAAAGTTTACAAATAAATATGTAGTAGCAAAAATTCAGATTTACTTTACGAGGTCTGTTAAAAAAGGTGACTTGTCAACTTTCACAGGCTATGTATGTGCATTCGATTTTCGAAGTTTTTTGTAATGCCCCGATATGTTGACATTATCAACTAATATCTATTTATTTTTTTGCTTTTTTCACAGAGTAGCTGTGGCAACGCTGTGATAAGTGCAAGTATTTTTTCTGCTCGTGCTCTTGGCTACTTTTAAAATTTACAAAAGCCTAGACCAAAGCTTGTGACAGCTCGAGATTTCGTGCCAAGGATCCTGCCCTACGTCTGAAGCATCTGTGCTGATCGAGTGCTGGGTCTTTTGTCAACCCTTACTCTTCACGAGCAAGGAACCTGCTGTGCTGGACTGCTGCGTTTTGTGCTGTGTTGCTGTTGTTGCGGTTAGTGCTGTGTTGCTGTTGTTCGGTTTGCACTGCGTTGCCTTCTATTCGTCTTTCGCAGCTGCGTGGGCGCTTAAGCATTGCTGCAAGGCGTCATCTAGCGTTGGCTAGATGGCGTTTTGGTGTGCTTGCCGATTTTTTGCTACCTAAAAACTTGATCAAAGGCTGAGTATTCATTTTTATGTGAAAAATAAAATTAAGCGCTTCAACGCAATTCAAATGTTGACTGTGGCATCTGACAAGTCTACTTTGAGCAAAAAAAAATGTTTAGGTATCAGGGGTGCAAGTGCAAATTGTTATTGTTTGTTGGAATTTTCAAATGGGCCCGCCAAAATATTAATGTGCAGAACACAAATAAGGCGACCACACCCAAATCGCTCAAACGTTCTAGGTCGTTGTTCTTTTTTAATAACTAAATATGAAATCCTTGTGAAGTGCTTTACACTTCAACACAAATACTGGTGACGATGGATAAATACTGTATACCACAGCGGCTCATTCCGATTTACCGCAAATCAACACTTGTATTTTGTTGTTGCCTACTTCTGTTGTTGGCAATGGCAGTTGACAATGTCGAGCGTTATGCTCTTTCTTCGTAAACAAATCGTAATGAGCACTCGGTAAACGCGAATTGAATGCAAAGTCAACAGTTTTGACAACGATAGTCACAACAAATGGTGCAGCCATCGTAGCGGCAGTGCAATAGTGAAACATGCAACAAATGTAGTCTGGTTGTGTACAATATAACCGTTATGCGTAACAAAGCACGAAAGTGATTTGAGTGCTGGCGATTGTTTGGAAATAGGGACAACCACTTCAGTCACACTTATTTTTCATGAGCATTATTAAGAAAACTTAAAGTTACGAAGCTACGAGTATTTTTACATGTCAGAATTGGTGAATAGCAATATTTGTAAGCGTTTCTTGCCGTGAGTTTGCGCGGTTTTTCGTTTTAGACCTAATCAACGACTTTACCAACAAGTCCGCCTGAAACAATTTTATTTTTATCCTTATGTTAAATACTGGTTTAATTCTACAAAAGAAAGGCTAGTATTCGGATTAAGAATGAACTGATCTACACTGGAAGTATATAATATTAGTTTTAAACATTTTTATTTCATTTATTTCATTAATTAGCCAATGAATACAGTAAAAATTCTTAAGGCTAAGTTGAACACATTTTAATTGAGATTTGTACAAACGTAAGAAAAGAGAAAGAGAAAGAAAAAACAAAGTGATGCTACTTATAGAAAAGATTTAATGAATACATGAATTGATTTTTTGAAACTCACGCAGAGATCAATATCAACAAATTTAGAAATTCTATTGAACTCAATTAAGGCTCTGGAGATAGGTGCATTTCGCGCACAAAGAGCCCTAAAAACACCTACATGGAAGAGCTCTGAGCAACGAAGAGCTCTGGGCGGAATATTCAAAAAAATCCTCTCGAGGAGAGTGGGACAGTCAACCACACCACGGAGTACATCAAAAATGAAAGATAAAGACAGGATTGTTCTCCTACTTTGCAAAGATTTTAAGTGAATCAAAAGGCAACGCGATTCGTAGCTGGGCATAGGATCAGTAAAGCGTAAATTACGCAATGCAAAGCGAAGGAAAACTTTTTGGATCCTCTCAATCCTAGCCACATGGCACGCAAAATATGGAGACCAGATGAAGGAGGCAAATTCAAGCCTGGAACGAACTAGTGCCGTATACAAAAGCTTTAGCGTGTATGGGTCAGTGAAATCCGAGCTATGACGCCTCACAAAAGCAAGCATGGCATATGACTTAGAGATAACAAAATTAATATGATTAGCAAACGCAAACTTCAAGTCAAAGATTACGCCCAAATCTTTAATTTTATCAACACGCATCAGGGGCGCCATGGAAATGTGATAAGAGGTGTCAATGACTTTATAACGTTTTGAAAAGGTGACTTGAAAACACTTGTTTATATTCAGTGACAATCGATTTTTGATACACCAATTGCTGACATTATCAATATCAATCTGCAGCAATTGGGAATCGTAGGAGTTTCTGATCAATGAGTAGATCTTTAGGTCATCCGCATAAAGCAGAAACTTAGCAGTGGAGAAGCAAGTGCAAATATCATTAATGAATAACACAAAAAACAGCGGGCCCAGGATGCTACCTTGCGGCACCCCAGATGAAGCAACGAAAGGTACCGACCTAACATTGTCGACAACGACCACGCACCTACGATTGTGCAAGTACGATGCAATCCAAGTCAGGAAATCTGAGTGGAAACCAATACAGGCTAATTTATTAAGCAGTATAACATGAGAAACCCTACCGAAGGCTTTAGAAAAATCAGTATAAATGGTATCAACCTGGATACCAGATTGAAAAGCAGAAATGCAGTCGTCTGAGAAAACAGCTAGATTCGACACTGTTGATTGTCCCGGAATGAATCCATGCTGCTCCGGACATATTGTATTCTTTACAGAAAAAAGTAATTTAGCTTGGATGATGCATTCGAAAAGTTTTGATGTTGCAGAGAGTTTTGAAATGGGTCTATAATTGCTAACGTCATTTCTGTTACCACTCTTGAAGATTGGGGTGATGAAAGCCAATTTCCAAGCATCAACAAAAGTTCCAGATGAAAGAGATTTGTTAAAAATGACCACTAATGGGTAGACTAGGGAGTCACACTTCTTGTACAAGGCTGCTGACAGGCCATCAATATCCATTTGAAAGGAAGACTTAAGTCGAGCAATGCCATTGAACACATCTTGAGAAGACAACTCAAGCTTGCCGAAATCGAGAGATTGGTTTATATTGAACGAGACATTATCATCGCTACTAAGTCCATCTGTGAAATTGGACTTAAAAAACGACGCAAAGAGATTAGCTGAGTCGACAGGAGTATTGGCAGCTATCTCGCCAAGGAAAAGTGCCGAGGGAAAACTGGAGCAGGATTTTTTCGAGTTAACGAAATTCCAAAATGCTTTCGGGTTAGATTTAATGTTGGACTCAAAGCTAAGGATATAATTTTTATGCAGAAATTTATCCAAACATAGGAATTTCTTAGAATATTTTTTATACAGGTCGTAATAAGCAAAATTGTTGCTTTTCTTGAATTTACGATGAAATTTGTTCCTCTTGTTGCGAAGTTTCAACAGAGCAGCATTGTGCCAAGGCACTTTATATTGTTTTTTCGTTATAGCAGGGCATATGCTTTTGCAGACCTCTACCACAGTAGTCCTAAAGATCTCAAAACACTTAGCAACATCAAGATGAAACAAATTATCCCAATTGATGTTCATCAAAAGATCATTCAGTTTCAAAAAATCGCATCGCTTAAAATTAAGGGATGATTTTGAATTAATATTACTGACTTTAGAAAATGTATAAAATTCCAGATCAAGCACAAGAGGTTTTTCATTCATTTCATTACTGTAGGTATGTGTTTTTAACTAAAGGAAGTTGAAATTAATGGCTAAATTTGTCTTACAATGAAGTGGAATAGATATATTATTCTAAAGTAGATATTTTCCAAAAGTCTAAGCACTTTGTTCTGACAACTATAAAAACTAAATTTGTTTGTAAAACTATAGTTCTTTATTTATTTATTTATTTAAGTCATTGAATAAACAATTCTTACAGACTAATAACAATATATCGTCGCTGGAATAAAGAAACAGTGTAAGTGCCACATACACTATTATTCGATAATTGCACCATTGCACAGTGATTCGTTCCATAGACAAAATTCAAACAATGTATGGTCTCAGAATTTAATGATTTTGATGTCATTTGAAAGAAAAAACTCCAACTAAGAAAACCCCCAAAAATCTGTGCAAAAAATCAATTAGTGTCTGTGCAAAAGCGGCTCAAAGTTGAAACTTTTTTCACAAAAAAATTGAAACTCATATTTTCTGTTTTTTAGTCTATTGAGTACAAACAATTTTAAAAATGGCACGAAGTTGCTTAAGGGGGAAAGCCACTGTGACGGGTCAAAAAATTAGTGATTTTAAACATTTTTTTTGACCGAGTAAATATAGGAATTTTTGGATCGGGTTTTTTTTATTTTATTAAGCAGACATCTAATAATATTTCCACAAATTTTTATTAAAAAATATTAAATAGTTTAAACAATAGAGATGATCCCGTAGCGCTTGAAAAAAAATTCCCCCTCCATGGCGGCATCGATTTCTCAAAAACCCGTACTCAGAAAAAAAAAAATAAAATTTATTGTAATCTGTATGAATGTAGCTATCTTTGTACGTAGCCGTTTTTTTTAATTTTGATTTTTCACAAAATGGCGACCGATTGAAAATATTTCCATGTTTTCGACCTTGTTTTTTTGGTTTTGAGACAGTTTAAAAAATAGTAAAAAACAAAATTTTCCAAATCGGCTACGCTTAACCTTAACCACTACTAAGACGAACAAAACAAAAAAACAAAAAATTAGAAATCGGTTCATAATTGTTCGAGTTATTGATGCCGCCAGTTCAAAAAAAGTCGTTTCGAGAAAAACGCGTTTAAAGTTTTGAGTCCATTTCTCTCGTAATGAAATCATGTATCTTTTAAAATGTTCATACCTATATTAAACTATCGTGTCCTGGACCATATGACTTGAAATTTTGTACACATATTTGTGAATATATAAGCTTTGATTGAAAACCAAAAAAAAAAAATTTTTTTTTTTTACCCGTCACAGTGGCTTTCCCCCTTAAACTTTCAATATAGAATAAGAAATGATGTGGCCATTTTCGCTTTTAATGTTTTCCCAAAATTTGCAAAGCGTAGGCTTTTACTTAACTTTTAATTCAAAATATTTTTCTAAGTTCAAAATCTGAAAATTGGCAAAACCGACGAAAATATCTAAAAAGTATGTGAAAGTATGTTCCTGGATTTTTTTTTATTTTAAGAAGCATTCTTTCTTTGTCGGATAATGTAATTATATCCTCCGATATCTTCCGATCTCAGAAAATAATTCAATTTGAAAAGTGGTCTAAACACGTATTTTTCGACAAAATTTATTTTATGTATGCCTAAAAGTATGCAATTAGCACGAAAAATGATAAAATCTGCAAAAATGCAAAACATACATCTATTATTATCGTTTTTATTGCAAAACCAGAGGGTGCCGATACAATTTCTGTAACTCTTTGCAATAATCAATGTTGACGTTACCGATTAAATGTAAAATCTGAAAAATCTAGCCAACACATTTGGTGCTATAGCTTTCCAAAAATGACGAAATTTGCAAAATTAAGCCTCAGGCATTGCCAAACTACAACAGTTTAAGGGGTTATATACCTTTTTCTGTAGGGAAATACAGGGTTTTTATTTTTTTTTTAAGCATGTTACCATAGTTTTATTCAAATGCAATACAAAGTTTATAAAAGTACATGTCCTTATGTGAATTTGTATAAAATTTCCAGCAAAAATTCGAAAAATTGGGGAAGTTACAGTCCTTGCCGCAGAACTCCTTTTGTTAGCAGTGGTTGACGGTGACCATGAAATCGAGGTAACGGCTCAGCTCAAAAAAAAAAAAAAAAAAAACGTTAGTACATAGTGTTACCTTGTTCGTGAACGAAGGATTTTTACAAAAAAAAATTGTTTACGGTTACAGTGCTATTTTTTCCAAAAATTTCGATTTTTTAAGGTCGAAAAATTGAGTTTTTTGCCCAAAAAAATAGAAGAATTTGTCGAAAAAAAAATTCCTTCGTTCACGAATTAGCTATTGTATGTACAAACAACCCCTCAAAATTTCAAATTGATCGATGTAGTGGTTAGCGGGATATCGTGGTCACCGCGATGGCATTCTTTCAAAAATACGATTCCGAGATAATCGCGTTTAAAGTTTTAGGTGGACATTAAGTAGTCATGAAACTGCGCGCTATGAACGGCCGTATCTTAGGTTATAGTGCCCCGATCTCGATGAAATTTTGCAGAAAAATTGTTAAAAGTATGTACTTCAAAAATAAGTCATAAAAATTTTTTTCGATTTTTGAGCCACAAAAAGGTATATAACCCCTTAAGAAAAACCAAATGGAGATTTCAATTCAGCAGACCATGATTAACTAGTATACCAAATTTTATGAAGAACGGACCACTCCTTCTAATTTTGTCCCGCGGTTGTATGGAGTCGAATCACTGTGCATTGGATAGACAATCCTTTAATCTATTAGAAAAATTGTTAGTTTTCTTAAATATCTTTTTGGCTCACCAATTTATTCGCGAAAAACGTATTTGTATAATAATAGTGTAAGTACTACAATTTCTTACAAATAGTGTATGGTGCACTTACACTATTTTTAAGTAAATGCCAACGAAATTCTTAAAATATTGTTGCGATTACGGCAATGTGCTGAATGCTTGTCTATGCACGAACGCTTTTCCAAGCATACTTTTAGGCATGCAATTTCAAGTACGGCGAATTTGGTATAATTCGCTTGGTGTTATTCCGATATGGCAAGGATGGTTCGCGAACTGTGCGAGAATGGTCGAGCGTGTTCCAATTAGAAGTTGCAAGAAACTTCGGCGCGATAAGAAAACTGGTATATAAGCAGCGGTGCGCGGCGCAACGAGTCGAGTCTTAGCTGAGCAAGCAAAGTAGAAACAAGTGTAAACACAAGCAAAGTGTGAAATTTGTGAATAAAGCAATTGTTGATTTTTGTCTGCGTTTGCGCTGAATCACTGAAGTAGTTTTATTTTCAAGCACAATCAGATACGAACTAGTCATTTTCGTAACATTTGGTGTCAGAAGTGGGATTGTGCTACTGGAAATAAATTAAAATTGTAAAACGCAGACATGGTTAAACTCGAGCAACTGAAGGTGGAGCAGCTGAAGAAGGAGCTGGCCGCCTGGAATTTGCCGACTGCTGGCGGAAAGGTGGAGTTGCAGCTGCGCTTGCGAGAGGCGTGTGAATCACGAGGCATCGATTGGGCCGCACACGAGTTCGGAACGCAGGAGCAAGAGGCGTCGGCCAAGGTGGAGGAATCGCCTGCTGGTGCTGCGACGATGCAAAGTACGGCTGCAGCGGCTGTGCCACCACAAGCATTGGACATGAGCCAGCTAATGGTTGCACTTAAAGGCATGTCGGCGCAAATTGAAACGGCGAATCGAGAAATTGCAGCTAAAATGGAAACGGCGACCCACGAAATATCGGCGCAAATGGCAGCGAAACTGGAAACTACAAATCAGGAAATTTCGGCAAAAGTCGAAACGGCAAACCGAGAAGTGGCAGAGCGAATGGAAAACAAGCTTCAGGAAAATTCTGCACGTTTGGAACAGAAAGTGGAAGAAATCTCCAACAAGCTCGATGTGAAGGTGGAGCACCTGGGAGCTCAAGTGGAGCACTTGGATAAACGAGTCGACGGCCTGGATGATTCTCTGAACAGACGAGTTGACGACCTGGGTGAATCATTAAACAAACGAGTTGACAGTCTGGAAGATTCGATGCACAGAAAGATAGACGAACGACTGAGAGAGGTACAGCCACGACAATGTTTGCCGCCGATTCCGGAAAGTTTTGCCACCCGAACAGAAGTGCCTACTTATGATGGTGCTACGCCATTCGATACATTCAAACTGCAATTCGACTTGGCTGCCTTAGAAAATCAGTGGACCGATATCAGGAAAGGTCGGAGATTGGCACTGGCGCTGAAAGGTCCTGCGGCTGAGGTAATGAAGTCAGTTCCGGAATGTTCGACAAGTGATTACGAGGCCATCATGCGAGCGTTGGCAGCGAAGTACAGCAACGAGCACAACCATACGCTGTACTACTGTGAGCTGAAGAACCGCAGGCAAAGAGCAAACGAGGCGCTGCAGACATATGCAGCAGACATTGAGCGGCTCGTACAGTTGTGCTACCCGAAATTCGGCGCTGAGGATCTCGAGAGGATGAAGATTGAGTCGTTTATTGAAGGTCTTCATGATCCGGAAACACGTCGCAGTGCGTTGATGATGGGCAAGCTGACATTTAAGGAGACGGTGACCAGCGCGATGACATATGAGGCGACATGGGTTGGATGCACTCGGTATGCACCTGCAAGGATACGTCAAATCCAGCCCGACAGCGACATTCCGATCCAGGCCATAAGCTCTGAGACACAGGTCAGACCACGGTTGGCTTCCTCTAAGATTGTTTGCTGGACATGCGGCAAGCAGGGTCACATATCACGAGACTGTCGTCAACGAAAGAGGCGTTCCCGTTCTCGATCGCAATCGCCTGAAGCGAGGAACACTGACAATCGCGGCTCAGCCAACAAGCGCAGGGCTGAGGACGAGGAGTCGTTAAACTAAAACGGGTCAGCCCAAAGGGGCGTGAGCTGATCCCCACAACCTGTTGCCCCACCGTCCTTGTCTCGCAGTTGAAACGACGACCCAGCAGCTTGACGATTGAGGGAAAGATAGATGGAAAGATGTTCGTGTTGACACTGGATACTGGAGCGTCATATTCGATCATAAAAAGAAAGCTTCTGAAGAACTGGGAACCACTGCATGGCATACAGCTGAGGACTGCGACTGGCGAGCGTGCGCCGGTAAAAGGGAAAGTAACAAAAACAATTGCTATCGGCACCAGCAGCCTGGAACATGAGTTCATCGTCGCGGATATAATGGACGACGTGATTATCGGCGTGGATTTCATGATTAGACACGGTTTTACGCTGGACCTGAAAGAAAATGTGCTGAGGTATGCCAACGTTGAATTCCCCCTGCACACCGGCTATGAGCGGAGCGTGGCGGTAAGGAAAGTCATCTCGTGTCAACACCAGAAGATACCAGCGAATTCCGAGGCGATTGTGTGGGCAAAGGTGGACGAGGACGATGGGACAAGTCGGCTGTGGGTTGTAGAAGCGCCAAAACAAGGATACGACAACATAATTATCGGACGTACATTAGTAGAACCCAAAAATGGCAAAATACCAGTCAGGATACTCAACCCACTGAACACACCCAAATTTGTCGGAAAAGATGCGGTCATTGGCGAGTGTAGAGAGGCTGAAGCAGTTGTCAATTGCGAAAGCAGTCCACCCGGAGGAAGTAGGAAACGCGGTTCTAACATGGACGCCATACCGCAGGAGAACCAGTGGAGCAGCGAATTGACAGCCGAACAGAAACAGAAGGCGCGGTCACTCCTACAGCACTATGGGTCAATATTTGCAGCAGAAGCTGGCGGAAGAACAGCCATAGTGAAGCACAACATCGACACCGGAAGTGCGAAACCGATCCGCCAACAGCCAAGACGAGTTCCTCTGGCCAAGAGGGAAGAGGTCACCACTTTGATAGAAAACATGGGTAAAGAAAAGGTCATAGAGCCTTCGTCAGGCCCTTGGTGTTCGCCGGTCGTGCTAGTCAAGAAAAAGGATGGCAGTACCCGATTTTGTGTAGACTATCGAAAGCTCAATGACGTGACCAAGAAGGACAGCTATCCACTACCTCGGATCGATGACACCCTGGACACACTGTCAGGCACACAGTGGTTTTCCACACTCGACTTACGCAGCGGGTATTGGCAGGTGGAGCTTGCAGACAAGGACAAGGAGAAAACAGCTTTTAGTGTTGGCGACGGTTTGTGGCAGTTCACCGTCATGCCGTTTGGACTCTGCAACGCACCAGCAACATTCGAGCGGCTAATGGAACGTGTGCTAAAAGGGCTGCATTGGCGGACGTGTCTGGTATACCTCGACGACATAATCGTGATGGGCAAGAGCTTCGACGACCACCTGGAAAAGCTGAGGGAGGTATTTGGGCGAATACAAAACGCCGGCCTTAAACTAAACCCAAAGAAGTGCTCGCTGTTTCAAAAGGAGGTCAAGTATCTGGGTCACACGGTTTCCGCCCGCGGAGTACAAACGGATGAAGGCAAAATCATAGCGGTGAAAGAGTGGCCCCGACCACGCAATCTACACGAACTCCGCAGTTTCCTAGGCCTGTGCACTTACTACCGAAGATTCGTTCCTGGATTTGCGAACATAGCTGGCAGCTTGCACAAACTGACGAAAAAGAATCAAGCCTTCGCGTGGGGCGAAGAGCAGGAGCAGGCTTTTGCACGATTGAAGGAAAAACTGTGCACTGCTCCAATTCTGGCCTTCCCCGTGCCTGGAGAGATGTTTGTGCTGGATACAGATGCAAGTGGGCATAGTATTGGCGGTGTGCTGTCACAGATAATAGATGGCCAAGAACAAGTGATAGCATACTACAGCAAAATTTTGTCGAAAGCTGAACGCAACTACTGTGTGACACGAAGGGAGTTGCTGGCAGTATTGGAATGCGTGAAACACTTCCACAAATACCTGTATGGGCAGAAATTTCGCCTACGCACAGATCATGCTGCATTGAAATGGCTACTGAACTTTAGAGATCCGGAAGGCCAATTGGCGCGATGGATCGAGCGGTTGCAGAGCTACGACTACACGGTAGAGCATCGCAAGGGTAGCAGCCATGGAAATGCCGATGCCTTGTCACGCCGTCCGTGCAAGGCCGAATGCAGGCATTGTTCACGAGCCGAAATGCAGGATCAACGAGGTGATCGAAGCATACCACAACGACTCCAGCGGAGGGCACCTAGGCATCACAAAAACTGTCGCCAAAATTAAAAGACGATTCTACTGGGTAGGATGCCAGCAGTCTGTAGCCGATTGGATTAAAAGCTGTGAACGATGTTCGGCTGCGAAAGGGCCGACAAGAAGATCTCGGGGCCGCATGCAGCAGTACAACGTGGGAGCGCCCTTTGAGCGAATTGCCATGGACGTCGCCGGGCCATTCCCACTTAGCACTCAAGGCAACAAATATGTGCTGGTGGTAATGGACTATTTTAGCAAATGGCCCGAAGTGTATGCTATTCCTAACCAGGAGGCCACCACGGTCGCGGAAATGCTGGTAAACAACTGGGTGGCCAGATTTGGCGTTCCGCTGGAGTTGCACTCGGATCAAGGCCGAAATTTCGAGTCTGTGGTATTCAAGGAAGTGTGTAAGCTACTAGGAATAAGGAAAACCCGCACCTGTCCATTGCATCCCCAGTCCGACGGCATGGTAGAACGATTCAATCGGACGCTGGAAGAATATCTGCGGAAAGTAGTAGGCAGAAATCAAAAGAATTGGGACACGCATATTCCGCTGTTCTTGATGGCGTATAGGTCAGCCCCGCACGATACGACATCACTCACTCCAGCCCGAGCAGTGTTCGGCACGGAGCTGAGGTTGCCTGCTGACTTGAAGTTCGGAGTGGTCAGCACGACGGAAGGCGCTAAGACTGATTACGCAGTCAATAAGCGGTCGGAGCTGGAAGAAATCCACCAATTTATAAGGAACCGTATCCAACTGGTCAGCGATAAGATGAAAGCCAGATATGATTTACGGGCTAACACAGCGGGGTTCCAAGAAGGCGATCTGGTAATGCTTTACAACCCGCAGCGGAGGAAAGGTTTGTCTCCAAAACTTCAAACGTCATGGGAAGGACCGTACAAGGTCGTGACCAGGATTAATGACGTGGTGTACAGGATTCAACGCTGCTGCAACAGAAACGCCAGGTTGAAAGTAGTCCATTTGGAGCGCCTGGCGTCTTACTCCGGCGGAGCCTCGGCACTTGTTCGGGACGAACAAGTCTAAGTGGTGGGCAGTGTTGCGATTACGGCAATGTGCTGAATGCTTGTCTATGCACGAACGCTTTTCCAAGCATACTTTTAGGCATGCAATTTCAAGTACGGCGAATTTGGTATAATTCGCTTGGTGTTATTCCGATATGGCAAGGATGGTTCGCGAACTGTGCGAGAATGGTCGAGCGTGTTCCAATTAGAAGTTGCAAGAAACTTCGGCGCGATAAGAAAACTGGTATATAAGCAGCGGTGCGCGGCGCAACGAGTCGAGTCTTAGCTGAGCAAGCAAAGTAGAAACAAGTGTAAACACAAGCAAAGTGTGAAATTTGTGAATAAAGCAATTGTTGATTTTTGTCTGCGTTTGCGCTGAATCACTGAAGTAGTTTTATTTTCAAGCACAATCAGATACGAACTAGTCATTTTCGTAACAATATTAAAATAACAGCAGATGCTTGACACATATTTTTTTCAATGAAAAGTATGGTGTATTTAAGATGTGAATATTTTTAATAAGACGCGTACAATTAAAGTTTAAAGTAGATCGATTGTTTTATAAAAACATCCAATTCGTTTTTCTCAAAACTATACTTTTCATGTTACACTATTTCATTATTCCAGCGACGATATATTCAAAACAATTCATTTAAAAATTTCAGCTAAGTATCTATTAGAATGTGTGTAGTAAAAAGTTTCCTTGACTCCATTTCAAGCTTTCCTTAGATTTACAAATTTACTAGAAAAATATAAAACGCGAAAAGGCATACGGTTCATTTCTTTGTGTTCCATTCGAAACATAGAAACAAATTATTTCAAGTTTATTTTCAAGTTTCTATATATGTAGAGTATAACGGGCAAAACTATAGGTTTCAGTACCTATAGTTTTGCCCGTTATACTCTATATAGAAACTTGAAAATAAACTTGAAATAATTTGTTTCGAAGTTGTTGGAGAATTTGTAGTATTTCTCTTTTGTTTTTTGTTATCGAGTTTTAGTGTGCATTGCCTTTTTATTCTACAAAATTTGGTGGTATTTGTACTAATGCTTTGAATTCCACAGCACTTGAAGTGCAAAAGTTGCAAACATCCGAACGGTTTTGGACGCCACTGTATATGTAAATATGTAAAATATATGCAAATTCCAAGTTCGTTTGAAAGTAAACATAAATGTTCGCGAAACATCTGCAGACGAATGAAATTTTTATGAGAAAAAATTAATGTTTGTGTAGCCAATATTGGCCTGAAGCGCTGAGTGCTGGGCAAACTGAGAAATAAACAAATCATTACGACAAGCGGCCAGAGGCAGCGATGGCCGTGACAGACCCTAATCCTCGGGCGAATGTAAAAATCACCAAAAAAATAAACAATTATTGACAGCAGCACAACATTTCCTCTCTGAGCAACCTACATAATTGAGACGCAAAAACCGTAGCTCAGCGCACTCAGCCTGAGCAGCGCCCGTGCAAACGTGCTCTTAAATGTCAAATGTGCGCGCCAACGAAGAGCGAACCACGCCGTTCTACACAAACTAAAAACAAAAACTTCACCCAGTTTATATTTGCAAAAAACAAGAAGAAACACACACACAACAACTAAACAAAGGACGAGACGCCCAAAAATGGAACAAAAAAACAATTTGCAAACTTTTCGCGAAAAAATTGTGTTTAGAAAAACCAACAAAACATCACTTGGCTTAATTGCACAAAGTTGCCAGCCAACTTTTCGCCTTTGTTTGCTTTTGTTGCTGCTTTTTTCAGCACTTTTTGCTTTATTGCAAATTCGTAGAGTTCGACGACAAAGGCAAAGTCCAAGTGCAATTCACCTTTTAAATCGTTCGTTTGTTGAAAGTGGCACTGTGGCCATTTAGAAAATTGGCACTTGGCGTCGCGCGTCCACGGTCGGGCTATGCAACTTACCTTAAATGGTTTTTTGTTGTCCGCGTCCATTGTTGCAGTTATTGTGGTTGTTGTTTTGTATGTGCTGTGTTGCTGCTACACTTGTAGTTGTTTGTTTGGCGCTGGTCGTTGTTGATATTTCTGTTGAGCGCGTTGCGCCTATTTATTTATGCGCGGCCAAATTTCTTCGGTGCGCGATTTGTCTACACGCACTGGCACTGCACTTTTTCTAACTATTACTGTTTTTGTTGTTACTTTTTGCACTGCACTTTCCCGCACAGACACTGCCACACATACGCACACGCACCCAGTCAGTCACGTTCTGCTTGGGAATTTGCTGAGGCTAAAAATTCCACACAACTCCAACGCAGCTGACAGCTGTCAGTCTCCGGTGCTGTCTTGGCTCGCGCGAAATTCTCGGTAGCAAGCACCGCCGGCGAATGATAGCAGCGCCAGCATTGATATGGCATTTTATATGGCGACTGGCGAGCGCCACAACGTGCCTGCCGCTCAGTGCTGCACAGCACCGAGCATGGCTTAACAGCGACAGTGCTAACGCCTGCCCAGTGCTGTGTGGCGTAAGAGCACGAATCCCAAGTCAGCAAACGCCTTTTTGTTCGACTCTCTTTGGCGGCAGCTGCGACTCATGCGCTGTGCCGTTCGGCCGTGCCCGCCTTAACGTCAAGTCCCCCGTCACCCTCCCGAACAGTCGACGACATCTACTGCTTGCATTCAACGTCATCGTAGCTGGTATGTGGATGCGTGTGTAATTGGACCTTCTCACATAGTTGATGGCAATGCTGCCTGTCCGTTTCAAATCCTAATACGCTTACATCTGTCCTCTTCATAGCCAAGATGAAGAGGCGGCGAGTGAACACGTTGGGTGGTAAACAGTTGGTTAGTTAGCGAAAAGTGGAATTGCTCGGTGGGGATTAAACAGATGCAAAAGGTTGCCACAAAGTTTCAATTTCACTCTCACCGTACATATGTATGTATGTATGTATATGACAAGAGACTGGGCGGCTCTTTAACTTTGCGTTAAAGTTCGTGTTACCGAAGATTGAAAAAAATGGTTTTCGGATATAAAAATTTAATATTTTTGTATACATCGTAAATCAGAATAACTGTCGCACTTATTTTTTTAAAGGAAACAACGTTGAATTTAAATTTGTATTATTATTTGTATTTATATACTTAGTAGGGGCATAAATATTGTTACAACATTGAACACACCCATTGTAATAGTTGAATTGAACATACCCCGTTATTTCCACATGGTTTATGAAACATAACCTGTAAAGCGTTAGTCTGCACCGGGAATTCTAAATTGTTCTAGCTTTCACCATGGAGTGGTCAGATAACGAGAAAAGTATCGCTGTTATAGCGCTATTTAAGTGTGAAATGAAAAAAGGCGTTATTTTCAAAACGCTCCGCCCGCTCGGGATTAGTCGCATGTTCGTCTACCGGTGCATAAAACTGTTTGAGGAGACTGGAGATGTTAAAGACCGCCACCGGTCGGGCCGTCCGCGCACAGTTCGAACACCACAAGTCGTTAAAGCTGTTAAATCAAGAAATCAAAAACAGAAAATCATGGCTCGGGAGATGAATATCTCGCAAAAGTCCATGAGTCGAATTATTAAAAAGACTTGGAATTGGGGCTTTCAAACGCCGTACCGAACATTTGTTGACTGCAGCTTTGAAAAAAAAAAAAGAATGGAAAAATGCAAACGTCTTTTGGTGAAGCACGCTGAGAACTTGCACAGAAAAATCTTGTTTACCGATGAAGATGTTCCCGGTTTATGGAGGCCTGGATAATCGAGGTTCAACTGTATATTAAGTCATCTTAAATATTGGTACAAAATACTCGCAAACACTGTAGCCTTACTCAAACTCTGAAGTAGTTAATTCAGCGTAGCGAACTTCTGGCAACATCGCATTTTGCAGAGTCCTCCGCACCTTAGGTATGTACGTACGGGTATGCCAATTTATATGTGTGTAGGTGCGGCGTTAGGGGTACGTGTGTGTTGGAAGCTGGCATCATTGAACCCCAGTCTATCTGTCTGCCAACTACGAAAATAGCAACAGCGACAACAACAAACCAAATGAGCACAACAGCGCCCATTGAAAATGGTTAACGTGCACAGACTACTATACTATACACACATCTATATGTATGCATGTGTACTTACATATATGTATGAATGCTTTACATACCTACATATAGAGCGTATTGTATTTATCGGAGTGAGCATGGCGAACGATTCAAACCGCAAGTAATGGCAATTACAACAACAACAACAACAATGGCATTGTTGCAATTGTAAAAATAGCATAAAAGCGCAAACGAACACAGAGGCGCGCACGTACGCGCGCAGACGAACATGGCACAGCGCCTGAAAGTATATCTCAAAAAAATGTTGCAACGCTATAAAAATCAATGCGCCAAGCCGCAACTGCCATTACGTGCACCTCCAGTGGCGGCGCTCGCTCCCCTGCCGCTACTCAGCCAACACTCCCGCCGCAAACGACCGCCCAGCGAACTCGGGCGGGCGAACGGCTGGAAATCGCGGCGAGGCGCTGATTATGTTGAATTGGTTAAATTTAAGCGAAGGCGCACACACAAGGCGATATTCATTTGTGGGTGTGGCCCGGCGCATTGTGACGCGTTGTGCAAAATAGGTTGCACGTTTGAGAATGTTTACGTATAGCTTTTTGCTGTCTTGTTCGTGTTAAGAGATGTTAAGACGTGTAGGTGATGGGAGATGGGGAGTTGCGCGCACGGATGGCCGAATGAAGGGAAGCGTAGTGACAACGAGTGTGGGGTGAAATGCACGCTCATACATTTGGATTCGCGATGGACGGGTGAATGCTCTTTTAAAAATTAAAATCATAAACAGCACAACAAATTTAAATTGTTAACGTTTTTGTTTGAATTATGTAGGTTATGTGAAAATGTCTGAAGAACGGTAACGAGTCCAAACAATTTTTGGTCTTTCGGGCCCATCCAGAGTTTACAACATGTCTTTCCACCTCCGGAGCTCATTTTGTGTATTAACACGTTCGCGGACAGTAAAAATTTCAGCGAGCTGCAAAAATAGACAGGCTATTTTTGTGGAAACTATAAGCACTATCTGAAATCTGATTACACATATATTGTTAGAGTTGTCAGATTATCATATTTTAACCGTTATACACAATGAATGCTATAGCATTCACGACGATATAGATCAAATTTTTCAACTAGAGTGACGTGAATGCTATAGCAGTCATTCATAGAAAACATGAGAAGAAGAGGTTTATTATATTTTTATAACTTTATTTATTCAACAGTAGTTCTCTCTTCGTGTATATATAATAACTGGACGCGAACACTATACTTTATACCATTTTGATTAAAAAATCTCTCATAAACGGACAAAATTCCGAAATATGCCCAACCAGTTTTTAAGAATCTGTACTACCCTATAATACCTACAAATCTCTCTCTTATTTGAAAATGAATATTTGAAATTAAATCAATCAGTGTTTAGGCCAGTGGCGCACAAATGATTTTATTTTGGAGTGGAGAGTTTGCGTACAACTTTTGAGCCGAATACCACTCGAAACCATATTTTGTACTAGCATTTTTTGTGTTTGGGGGGGGCGGTTCGAACCCCAAAAACCCCGCAATCAAGCATTACAAAATTTTTTCAACCAAAGTAGTACTAAAATGTGAACACTTGTACAATGTGTGTACTTTACCTATACATGTAATAAATATTAATAAAATATTCAATATTCATAAATTCGTCCAAAATATTAAATAAATAAACGAGAAACACTTGGATACAATTTTAACTAATTTGTTGTGCACCCCCCCTCCCCCATAAGCGGACATCTCCCTTAACCGGACAAAACCACTGCGATGGTGAGTGTCCAGTTATGAAGAATTTCACTGTACATCGAAAAAAAATAAAATAATATGAAACTACTTGATGAATCAGTTGCAAATTACTTTGAAATGTATATTCATTACAAAAATTAAAGTTTATAAAAATATAAATGAATAAAAATTGGCTTTAAAATTTGAATGCTATAGCATTCACGTCATTTTGCATCACTATGAAAATGACTGCTATAGCATTCACGTCCGCGAACGTGTTAAGCAAATTTGTAAATACACCGAAAAAATAAAATAATATGAAACTACTTAATGAATCAGTTGCTAATTACTTGGAAATGTATATGCATTACAAAAATTTAAGTTTATAAATATATAAATGAATAAAAATTGGCTTTAAAATTTGAATGCTATAGCATTCACGTCATTTTGCATCACTATGAAAATGACTGCTATAGCATTCACGTCCGCGAACGTGTTAATGAAAAATTTATTTTGTTGACTTCCCAACTTTACGACCTTTCCAGATGATTCTGAAACCAATACGATGTACATTTGCTGCCATGCTATGGTCATGAAGACAACCAAGCGGTACCTCTTTAATATGGAATCTTTCAATAAGGACGTTCGATTGTAAAGTGTAAATAAAACAAGTTGTATGTGGGATATTCACCCAATTTTCATTAAAATGTTAGTATACGTGCACGTGTTTGGGAATTTTGCTGATTTTGCTAGATGGCGTTTGCTATGTTAACTATGAGAGCGTCAATTGTTTGCGGTGCAGCCCCAAAGAAAGAAGTCTAAAGACGTGGTATCGGTATTCTTGTCATCCAATTTAGGCCACAAAGAGTTGCTTATCAGGCAATGTCAGTTTGGTGTTTGAAATAGTACGAACTGATGATTCCGATTGGTATCTGCATTCATCCAAAAATGGGCTTCGACCCTAAAGATGATAAAAATAACGTCTTGTACGGAACGGAGCACAAATGACCACAAATTTGGCAAATGGTAAATGATAAATGTATAACCGAAAAAACTTCGAGCGTCCCTATTAAAAACCTTTTAAGTATAGTCATCATTGTATA
This sequence comes from Melieria crassipennis, assembly GCA_963668005.1. NCBI lineage: Eukaryota > Metazoa > Arthropoda > Insecta > Diptera > Ulidiidae > Melieria > Melieria crassipennis. The sequence goes on along the minus strand of OY764963.1, from coordinate 27,468,303 downwards.
TACATTTTTACGCTGTAAGTCGCACAGCAGTAAATCTTCTTATGGTTTCTTCAATGTGAAAGTGGTTTCTTCTACGTGAAAAATCTGACGAGTGTTGGATAAGGAGGCGTGGCATATAAATGAAATTGTCAGCATGTTATAGCTTTCGAATAACCACTGAGAAACCAAACCAAACTGACTGCTTCTATTCGCCGTTTAACCATTTCGTCTAAAACCAAATCCACTGAGCCATAAAAAAGTTAAACGTCAAAGGCAAAAGCAGCAAAACCCGCCCAAACCGAGTGGAATGAGACGTAACGCCCATAAAAGTCAAAGGACGGTAGTGTCAGGATAAATATCTAGAAGAGAATGCACACGACCTGCGTTAATTATGAGCTGTGCACAAAAACATGATGCAAAGCACAACGCAGCTCGCCGTCAACCGTTGACAGAGAAGCGCCAGCTGCCAACCTGCTGATGTGGCTGGCCGACAGTGATCTCGCTACGAATGATGATTGCGGTCTCGACTAGTTTGCAGTTTGCGCAGCGGTCGAAGTGGGGCCACAACGGGTACGGGTGAGCACGGACGAGCGGTTAAATAATTCAAACTAGCAGAGCGTTTGCGTTTCAGAAAAAATAGGCACATAGGCACACGCATACAAACGGCGCCTTTCAAACAAAAAGGGCTGGCGAAATCGCTAGAAAGACAGTGGCACATACATAAAATAAATCTGGGTCAAATTAGGCTGGGCAACACCAACGCGTTGAAACGCCAGAAACAGCGCTGCTTCTCGTCCACAGCTTGGGCTGCTGTGCCAGGTTTGCGTAAATAACTCCACGTCTGTGTGTGTGTGGGTGTGGGGCTGTGTGCGCGCGCGTAAGTAGGACATGTGCCAATAATGTAATTTTGGGCCACACTCGCCGCAACAACAACAAATGCAACAACAGCTGCAATAACTCAGCAACAGCGGTTGGGGTTCGCGTTGCCAGAATCCGATGACGTCACACAGTGCACCAACAGTTGCAAGCTGCAGTCCGCCAGTGCTGTTAAACACTCAGCCGCGGTGCACTGGCGCACTGATGAGCGGTGCAAGAGCGTCCGCAGTGATGCTAATTGGCTCGCTCTTCGGCCCACTCTGAGCAGTTAATCTAACAACGATGCCAACCATTTCGCTCTTTGGCGAATTTCAGTCCATACCCGGTAGACTAGTTATCATAGTGTTTACAGTGTGATGCATAACAAATTTAGTACCTATAAATTGTATAATTATGTAGAAATGCTTTGCACTTTCTACATAGTAAGGTAATATTGATATCTCGCATGGTTAACAAGAGTTGAAAAATTATAAACTGTTATAACGAGACTCTCTCTTTTTCACAGATGGTAGAAGTATCCAAAGACACTAATGAGCACATATTTATGGATATGCAAATTCTTACCGGCTAAAACCTCCTCATGTTATCCTGCCAGACTGTTGGCCAAAGTAGACCACCCAGATAATCACTTTTCGTCCCCCTTTTTGTGTTTAGCTTTCCGAAAATCGGCTGTATTTGTCGACTATGCAAGGATAAGCCGTGGGAACTGTCTACCTAACTTTCCATTTCCATCTCAGAGTCCTGCGATTTAGACAAAGAACCTTCTTGCCTTTAGTTAGTGCTTAATGTTTCCTTTGATGCCGATAGACATTGTCTACAGTTTGTAATCCCAAAACAACTTTCGTGGTGTCTAGAAGAAAGTTCTTGGTTTGGCTCGACGAAAGGCTTTATGTAATATACAGTTTAAAAATCTCGCTTAGTTGTCTCGGTAGTAAATTTCTAAAGTTGGACAGTTAATGAATTTGTAACTTATAATTGTAACACCAAATTATAAAGATAAACAACCGATATGTGGCTTAGTGTTCCAGATATCAAACATCTTATTTAAATTTTTTATTATGAAAACTTTATGAACCTTATTTGAAAAAGTTTTTAAAATAAACGAGAAAAATTAAAAAAAAATTAATATTAAAAAAAATAATTGTGATATTCCACTTTTAAATTTCAATTTTCAAGGCAACGAAAGTTGAGTTGACTTGAGGAGTTGAATACTGTTGGTGGCCGACTATTCTAAGTACTCATGGCGGTTTTTTTTAATGCATTCTTTTTGTGTTATATATAAAACAAAAAGTTTATAAATTTTTTATAAAATTTTCTATTTAAAATTTCAATATCTTGAAAACTAGTCAGTTCTGTAACAAATTTCATTCCAATATCTTCACTCGTTTAAGAGTTACACAAACCAGCCGGCTGACAGACGGACGAGCACTGCCATGCCAAGCACGGCCTCTTCTCATTGTAAAATAGTAATATTTCCGTATGAAAATCGTTGTTCTAGCGAAAAAAAATCCAATAGCAGCAATGCACAGTGATTCGTCCCATAGACAAAATTCAAAAAATGTATAGTCTCAGAATTTAAGATTTTGATGTCATTTGAAAGGTAAAACTCCAACTAAGAAAACCCCAAAAAATCTGTGCAAAAAAAATTAATTAGTGTGTGTGCAAAAGCGGCTCAAAGTAGAAACTTTTTTCACAAAAAAATTTAAACACATATTTTCTGTTGTTTAGGCTATTGAGTAAAAAAATTTTAAAAATACATGGTTACAACGAAGTTGCTAAAACTTTTAATATAGATTAAGAAATGATGTGGCCATTTTCGCTTTTGATGTTTTCTGAAAATTTGCAAAGCCGAACCTTTTACTTCACTTTTAATTTACAATATTTTTCAAAATTAAAAATCTGAAAATTGACAAAACTTAGAGGAAAATATCTAAAAAGTATGTGAAAGTATGTTCCTAGATTATTTTTTATTTTCAGAAGCATTCTTTCTTTGTCGGATAATGTACATCCTCCGATATCTTCCGATCTCAGAAAATACTTAAATTTGAAAATTATTTAAGTTATTTAAGAATGAAAAACGATGTCGTTCATATGACTGCCACGAGTGGCCTTACAGTACGCCATTCGGTCAACTCAATTTTCAAATACTTGTTCGATTGTTCCGGGTAGAATTTCCCGGAATTTGTTTTGGAAGTAAGTTCTCAACATTTCCCAATTTTGTTCAAGCGTATAGCATCCCATTTCGTAAATGTCAAACTTTTAACTAAATTACGAACACAAATTAAATGACATTTGGACTGTCATTCTCGAAATAAAGCGTAGTTCAAATTGAAAATCTTATGTGGACCACCCTATAGAAATTAAAACAAAAGCAATAAAAGACCAAATAAATTTCTAGAAATCTAAAATACAAAACTAAAAATTTAAATTAAGGGCAATGATAGTTTTTAACTATTATAACGCACAATCAACTGAGAAACGCATACGAAATACGTTTTTATTTGTAAAAACCCGTTTTGTAATCGTACTTCCCCAGAATTTGTTATTTTAGCTTAAGGCAAGCTATTGTGTATTAAAATAAATAGGGTTGCCAGACTAACGAATATTCTAAAATGTACATTTTTTATAAGATCTTTATTTGCCCTTTCTCAGAGAAAACAAATTACAGTTGATTCGTTCAATATTAATACGAATGCGATTTTTTTTTCTTCACGACGAGTATACTCGACATTATGCGAAAATTTTTCGTTTCGCTCTGTCGAGTATACTCGACATAAACAGTTAAAGGGTTGTCGGATAATGTAATTATATCCTCCGATATCTTCCGATCTCAGAAAAGAATTCAATTTGAAAAAAGAACGCTGTCATTCAACAGGAATTCCGTTGCCAATGTTGCCAAATTGTTGCCATATTGTTGCCAAAGTTGTGTTGCCAAATTGTTGCCATATTGTTGCCAAAGTTGTGTTGCCAAATTGTTGCCATATTGTTACCAACGTTGTGTGTTTGAATGTGTTTAAAATTTTAAAAATTGTGTTGCCAAATTGTTGCCAAATTGTTGCCATATTGTCAAATCGCTGCCTAAAAGTATGCAGCAATAAACACCTATTTTTCGACAAAATTTATTTTTTTCATCCCTAAAAGTATGCAATCAGCATGAAAAACTGAGAAAACTGTAAAAAAGCAAAACATACGTCTATTATTATCGATTTTATTGCAAAACTGAAGGGTCCTAAGATAATTTCTGTTGATCCTTGCAATTATCAATGTTGACGTTACCGATTAAATGTAAAATCTGAAAAATCCAGCCAACACATTTGGTGCTATAGCTCTCCAAAAATGACGAAATTTGCAAATTTAAGTCTCAGGCATTGCCAAACTACAACAGTTTAAGAAAAACAAAATGGAGATTTCAATTTAGTAGATCATGATTAACTAGTATGTCAAATTTTATGAAGAACGGACCACTCCTTCTAATTCTGTCCCGCGGTTGTATGGAGTCGAATCACTGTGCAATGGTAGAAATGCTGAAACCCTCTGCATTGCAAGAATAGTTTACTTTAGTGTTGGATTTTCAAGCCCAACCCATTGCTCTTCGCTGCTTATGCTCTTTGTACGTATTTTCTCGTTCTCTTACATCACTCATTTCAAAGCAAGCAAACCACCAACCGCCCATTCCGAGGGGCCCAAAGAATGCCACCTGCCGTCGCCTGGGCATATAACTCCAGCACATCAGCGCCCCACCCCTCATCTGTGGGTCGTTGAACTATCAGTAGCTTAGTCGCAAATAGCTATTGCTTACTTTTCACTATTTACATTTTCAAACACACCACTTCTCAGCAACACGGCGATTGCTTCCCGTTTGTAGCCAACTTTTCGCCAACGGTACACTTTTAAACACCAGGTTATCCGGTTGAATAAACTGTCGAGATTAAATAGACGGAAAAAATATCGGTGCTTTGCTTAATACGTTAATTATAATGGTTATTATTATGGATGGGGATGATGCACTGCGACCTGTAGATCTATTGTGCCCCCTTCTTGGACTACAACGACTGTCAGTGAGTCCAGTGTCCAAGAGGAGTTTTAATATACTTCCTACACCTCTGGATACCCAGTCCGTACTTGGTATAAGATGGTCCCTCAGGTGTTTCTTTCTTTTATGCATGAGTACAGAGCATTCTCCTAGTATATGTAATGCAGTCTCGTTTTCCTGCAAGCAGAACGTGCAACACCCGTTTTCACGGATTCCTAGTTTAGCTAAATGATAATTCAATCTACAATGCCCTGTTAGCATTCCCGTGATAAATCTTAGATTATTCTTTGATAGGGTCATGCATTCCTCGAATCTGTTCCTATTGTAGGACCCGATAACCATCTTGGAATGCTCAAGACCTGGTTGATTTCCCCAGTATTGATTCCTTCTGGTTATATTATAATGGTTAATTGGATAAATATTTTTAATGGGAGAAATTTCTACCGAGTGACCAAAGGTTAGTATTATTGGCTATAGTACACCACGACCAGTTTGATCTACTATAACATACAACGCCAATTTTAACTCACAATTTATGAAGTTTTCCTGATTTTTAACACACAATGAGATTAGGTGTTCCAGATCCATACGGGTGCTCAGATCTAAATAAGTAAGATTCCAGAGAACAAGAGTCGCACTTTTTGGTTTTTAGTTGAACAATATGCATATGTATATGTGTCGAACAAATATCCAGTTTGTAGAAATGCGCACTAAAATATATACATTTCTTGTGACGATGTTTTTGTCTAGGACTGAGCACCTTTTGGCCTGGCATTTTCTAAAACAAGTGGCGAAATCATGATTCAATGAATTTTTTAACTATTTCATCAAAATAATCTTCAATAATTCATAGAAAAACACAAAGTTAGCAGAAAGGGAGGGCGCCAATAAATCGGTTAAGAACAACTCAAGCACTCAAGAGCTATAAATTAAAGAAACCCATATAGAAAGTCATAGAGAGCTAATTACAATAGAGTAAGTTCGGGTAATGTGATATACCTGTTTGTTTTATAGCGATTCCCGACACACTTTGTCTTAAAATACACTTTTTTGGTCTCAAACTGCTCACTAATGCATTATTTAGTATATCTAAGATTATTAACTCTTTAAGGGGGTCTTCTGGTTACGAGCTGAAAATTTAAGTCTATTTTTCGGAGTAAATTGCGAAGCAACTACTTGAGATGAAATTGAGATTTTGAAATTTATATTTTGTTCCATTTTTACACTCACCAATAGACCAGGTCGAAAATCAAACTTTTTACAAAAAACCTAGTTTTGAAAATTTTCAAAATAAAAAAAATCGTACTCGGGAAAACATAGCCATATGTCTCCTGAATAACTGAAAAAATTTATCGAATTCGATTAATATTTCTTGAAGAAGTCTTACCAACAAGTTTGAAGAAAACAACAACCTCAAGGTCGTTCTAAAGTCGCGAGTGTGATGACTTTTCATTTCCAAAATTTTATCTTACAAGATAAAGCATGTATCAATAAAATAAAAAAAATTACTGGATTATCTCAAGTAGTTCCTTCGCAATTTACTCCGAAAAATATACTTAAATTTTCAGCTCGTAACCAGAAGACCCCCTTAAGATAAACTGTTGATGAGTTTTTTAATTACAAATCAAAATACCCAAATATTGGCGTGTCTGGCGTGTCTGAAAAAAATGGCGGGTAATGTGATACCCCATCGGCGGGTAATGTGATATACCCGAAAAAGTTATTTAACAGACCTATTAGCTTCAAACTTGGTGAAAATACTCTAAATCAAAAATAATTAGAGACGTGTTTGTAATTTTTTTTTGGAAAATCACAATCTGACAGGGTAAACCAAAGGTTACAAATTTTTATTGAGAAACATGATTTCATGGAGTTTTTTATCTGAAACTTAACCATAACGGATTTTTGAGAATATTCCACTTCAAATATTATAAAATAAAGTATATATACATTTCTGTATACAAATAGTACTACTGTCATATAGCCTATTTCCACTGAGCGCTTAACTGCAGTGAAGGGCTCTGTTAAATTTGAGAAATGTCAAGCGTTTGTACCGGAATCGAGTTAAATGTGACAGCTGTTTTTTGTTTACATTTTCATTTGGTCAAATCAAATTCTGCATTTATTTCAGGGTAGCCACAGCTTACCCATCGCCGCCATCTTCTTGTATACGTATGTATGGTTTCTTGTAACCCCTCTACTGTATGAAAACCACTCCGCTTTCCTTCTCAATGGTCAAGGAATGTCTGCGTTTTCATATTTGTGAAAATTTATAAATTTATTTATTTATTTTTCAATTTATTTATCATTTGTCAATGTTTATTTCATTTGTGAAAGTTGTCGGCTGATTGATATCCAAGGCACATTAATAAGGTAGTGGTGGCAACACAGCTGATTAAACTTTTTTATTCTCATTTTCTTTTGCTTTCTCCTCATTTTCTTTTGATTTTTCGCGAATGGGCATCCTCATTGTCAAAAATTGGTAAAATTGTTTTTGTGTTGCTTGTGTTTTGATTTGATTTTGACAACGAGGATGCCCAAAAGCACTAACAAAATACATGGGAATTTTGTTTTTGCAGTAGTGCCATCACCTTATTAATACACCTTGATTGATATCAGAGCTGTCTGAATTTATAATGTCAAGAGGGTTCATGAGAAGTTCCACGTTTTTTATTTTCTTTTTCAGCTTTTATTATTGTCAAATAATATAAGTTTTGACTTTGATTATGACAGACGATATGTATTTTTGAGAAAAATGCAGTAAAAAGAAATTGTTTTGGCAAAAAATCTACCATACCGAACGCAATTCAAATCCCCTCTTTCGTTTGTGTTCGTACGGCTCTTGCAGCGCCTGAATGCATGCTATCAAAATTTGTACATTTGTGAGTATTGGTCCCGCTTTTAACATAACATTTTGTGTTAGACGTCTGTAAACGGCAAAACTGAGTTAACTCAGTTTTGAAAGTGAGTTTACGCACTTTGATACAAAAACAATTGTATGGGAATTGTAGCATTTAAATGCGATGTCAAACTGCAGTTAAGCGTAAACTGCAGTTAAGGCCCAGTGGAAATAGGCTAATAAGTTACATAAGTACTGTGATGTACTATATCACATTACCCGAAATTGACTTTTTGCGAAAAAAATATTATAAAAAAACAATAGTAATTTTGTTAAGAAGAGCGTACCTCGCAAACTCATAATCGATATCACCGATTTACTTCTGATTAGCCCCTAACTTTCTAATAATATTTTTTTGTACCTTTTATGCTTTCAAACTTCATGACTAAAAACTTGTGCAAGCACTACTCAAAGCACTTCCTCAAACTCACTGTAAACTATATAGGCAAACACATCCAAAATCATGCAGCAAGAGTTTTGTAGCTGTTAATAATTAATAATAATTAATAATAATAATTGACTGGCACGACAGCCCGCTTACGCGAGACTAAGGCCTAGCTTCCCGCAACTACCCGTGCTGTGCGTGTGAATTTGTACGCGGGTAGAAGGGACCTACAGTTTTTTATGCCGGTTCCGAACGGCTGGTTGGGAGCTTTATCATAGGCAGTTTTTGCTCTCAGAGGTTTGCCATTTCCAGCTGAGAGGACAGCCACCGAAAGAGAAAACGAATTTTCCCGTTATTTTTTTTAGGTGTTATTACGGGCAGTATTTGAACCTGCGGTTTGCTGCCTGCGACTCGCGGTCCAACGCACTAACCAACTGAGCCACGGCGGCTGCAGTTGTAGCTGTTATGATGTTTTAAAAAGGTTAATTTTGAAAAAGGTCAACGCACTTGTGAAATAAGCCACTATATCACATTACCCGACCAAATCACATTACCCGAACTTACTCTACTCTGTATCTGCTGTAACAATGTTTCATTAACCCTTTCGACCCCAAAGTTGCCTGAGAGCAACTTCACCTATTTGTCATCTTATAGCAAAAGCTACGATTGATTTATGGGTTGAATTTAAGTAGGCAACAACAAATTACGATTTTTAGAAGTGAATTCAAAGCATATTACAAAAATTGTACTGTTTTCCACAAAATAATTTCCAATAATTTGCAGCGATATCAGGGAAAGTTTGTGTTCTAATTGAAGTCTACGAATTGGGCGCGTTTGATCAAACCCCTGTTTCTTTAATAATGGTTAAATAAAATTAAAAAGTGATAATTTCGTATTTTTCGATAAATATTACATACTTTTTCTGTAATTAAAAAATATTGATACAAAATTTATTTAACCCGTTTTAAGCTAAAATTGTTCAAAAGCAAACTAGCTGTAGAACTCTAACAAAGAGGCGTGGCGACCTCAAATGTCGTGTGTGCACTTCTTAGGAAAATGTTTCATGATTTAAATACCAAAAAGTAATATCAGGGTAAAACAGGGTAAAATTCCGGGTCGAAAGGGTTAATGGTATTTTTTTGTTAACATTCTAATACATTGATTTTTAATTATCATTAAAACGGGTTTTTGCTCTGCTAAAATATTTTTTACAGGATATTGAGTATGTATAAGCCCTCGATATATTTTTTAAATATTTGTTTACTGATCTGGAATTTTCAACTAGTTTCATCAGCAGCGTGTAAGTTTGCATTAGATTTTCTCCCTTCACTGTAATGATAAAACAAAATTTTAACCCGAAACCTTTGTTCATAAAGTTCATGATATACATTTATCAATACATAATTGTGCAACACACAGTACAGATCAACATTAAGTACGTTTCAAAATAAGCAAACGAAATTTTGAAGGATTAGAAAATACATTTTTGGCAAAGTTTCATGGACTCGATAAGTAATATTTTCTGTTAGAGCGAACTATCCATATTTCGATGAGCGAGAGATTTCCCAAAGCACATAAACAAATCCCAAAACACCCAAAGCCTGTTTGCACTGTTCCTTCATTCAATAAAACTTGTGCCTCGTCTTTTGTTCAGTAAATTATATGTTTATTTATATTCATTTGTTTGATATTCCTCAGGATAATGCTACACATATGCCATACCTTTAAGAAAATGTTCAAGTATATCTACATATGCACGCGCACAAGTTATTGTTCATAAAATATATTTCAATATGCTTTATATCCCGGATATACAATATAGTATTCAAAACTCCAAAAGGAGTATGAAAAATACGCTTTCTTGCTTTGGATAAAAATAGAACCCTTTTAGTTTTCAACAGACGGTTTCTCTGTGAGACAAATGCGCACATGCTCGCACTGTCACGCCTACGATGGGCAGAGTGTGTGCATGCGGCATTCAAATAGGTAATACCCTTTTGTATAATACTTGAACGCTCTGGCTTTCGCACAGTTAGTTTGTTCACGTTTAGGTAATTGAGGTGAGGTCTAGATTAGTTTTACACACACACATATACATCAATAACACATGCGGTTAATAAAAATATTGGACTATGAACGATCTATGCAAGGAACAACAGAACAGTTTAATTAGGTAGTAATATGTATGTGTTTAGGTCTATGACAGCGTAAATTGAGCCATTTCCATCGGTGCCTGTGCCGCGCTCGGTGTCAGCTGGTGCCTTACAAGATGCTGCAGGTGTTTTTCTCACGGAACGGGTTCACCTTCTGGCTAGAGAAGCCGTTCAGCAGACAATCCTCGTTCTCGTGCTCGGATACGTACTTGATCATTAGCTGACACGCCTGCGACACCTGTATGCGCGGCACGTCCACTTCGCGCCGCAGCTGCTCATTGATGGTGCGCTGCTGCTGTAGGTTAGCAGCCATGATGTCCAATACGGCAGTCTCCGCGAGTCCTATGGTGACGGTGGTCCGCAACGCGCCAGCACGCGCAAGTCACAACGTTAAGAATCACTTGTGGCGTTTCGGTTTCGAGAGGGCGCAAATGTATACGCCGAAAGATGGCCCAAAGTGAGAATGCAACTTTCGGTCCAGCTGACGTCTTCCACACCGGCTCTCAAAAAATATTAAAGCTGTTGAATAACGCACTGACTCTTCGAGATGAAGTTCGATTTACGATGGGTTAAGGGGTTTTCGATTTTAAACAATTTATGTGCAGACTCCTATATTGCTTTTGATGTGTATTAACAAGCGATTAGTAAATGTGGACAACGGAAAAATCAATAATACGACAGTGCACCGCGCGCCGATAGGTGTTGCCAAGTGTACTCAACGCTTAAGATCAAACTCCATGAATGGCGTTTCAGGCGTTCAGGGTTTGTCGTGTTACGACGTTTCACGCGTTATTCGAGTTGCAATGTGGTATGCTCCATAACCGTAGGAACACAATTGGAGCGTATGAGCGTATTTACGTTCGACGTATTGCATTGTCAAATTAAATTTCATGTATTTCTATGAAATCGCACACAATTGACGTCGCAAGCGTCGTACGCTCACTTAGATCTATTTCTATTTTTTACGCCGCGTATGGGCGTATTATTCTCCCGCTCAAAGAAAACACAATTTTTTTAAATTACGTCAATTTTGATGTCTGAAATTTGTCAGTTCAAAAAATGTTCAACCACAGTCGCAACTTCATTCAAATAAAATCGTACTTAAAGCAAAAGGAAAGTGCTTAGGTATATTTTAATACAATTTTGTTTACTCTGCTGATGACTTTTTTGACAATATTCGTCAATCAAAATAGAGGTACATTAGGGGTACTCTCTTTGATTAGACTACTTAATTATTATACTATGTTTTTCGACAATTAAAAAACGTATTTTGAGTATTTTATACGTTGCTGCATGATACGCTGGAATTGTGAGCAAGGCAACGTCTGAACGTATTTTGACCGCGTATTTACGCCGTACGCCGTGCGCCCATACGTCTATACGCTCCAATTGTGTTCCTACGGTAACACGCGTTTCACGAGTCTGCTTCCTCTTCTTACGTCTGAGCAAAACAAGGAAAATTGTGAAAAAGAACGAAATGAAATTGCTATACGGCGTTATAGACTTTATAGAATTTACTGATTTAATTTTAAACACAATAAATGCATATCGAGCATTGTAAAAAATGAAAAAATAAATTCAGTTCAATTTAGGGATGTCAAGATTAATCGAATGAATAGCGTTAATCGATTATTTCTCTCCAAAAGCGATTTAATCGAATCGAATTCCACGTTCCGACTAATCGAATCATTAATCGATTAGTTGCCGATTAATCGCGAAATTGCCTTCGAATCGTTTGAGCTGCTGCCACACTCAAATCGCTTGAAAATCTTAAAATGCCTGCAAACTTGCCCAAAAAAACCAAAATTAAACCACACCATTAGTTGCGAAAATTTGGTGCGTATACTAAGGGAAACAAGCGTTTGTGCGCTTTGGGTACGTTTTTATTAGTTTTTCGCTGAATTTCTTCACTATATTGTGAGTACGACATCACCTTTGCGTCACCGGTTGCCTTTTATTCAATGCTTTGTAGGTGAGGAAAATTTGTAACTTTCAAACTACTAAATAATTAACCCTAGAAGGTTAACCTTCGTCGATTCGACGAACACCACATGCATTTCTTCATATTTCTCCTTATTCTCCGATCTGATGGCTTTCTCTTTTCGTGGGATATCAATTGGCGATGTACTTTATTGTGCGAATTATTTACAAAAAATGTATAATATAATGTATAATTATATAAAGAAGTTGTAGTTTAGACAATTTCTAGTTCTTCCAAAAATTGGAGGTGAATACGACTTCGTCAATTCGACGAAGATAACCAACAACGTATGTAAAATATGATTACCCTTCTAGGGTTAAAATGCTATTCCTAGATACTTTTTCATAAGCATTCGTCGTGGTTTCCGTGCGACATCCTGCCTATTAGCTTTAGAAATGAGTTTTTCTTCAAACTAATTTAAGCCAAAGTTGTGAATTATTTTATGTATCAACAAAATTTAAAAAAAAGCAAGCGAGCCCTTAGGTTAGGTTAGGTTAAAGTGGCTGCCTAGGCACGGGACCTGCCGAAAGACACACTTAGGCCACGAAAAGGGCCCGTTGTGATACCACAAGGAGGGAATGATCTGTCTTACTGCAAGTTAAGTGCCTTTACAAGCCATTTTGTCTTGTGGATAAAACCTAGCAAGTCCCTGATGTTGACTGATCTAAGGTCGTCCAGATTGTCGAAGTAAGTAGAGCCTAAGGCTTTCCGTCTTCGTATAGAGAGAGCCGGACAGTGACAGAGGAGGTGAATAATGGATTCTTCCTCCTCCTCATTCTGACAGCTTCGGCAAAAGTCCCGACTGTCAATACCTAGTCTGTAGGCATGACGACCAAATGTACAATGTCCAGTCAGAATCGAGACGATCGTACTGATGTGTCGTCTATTGAGAGAGACAAGAGTTCTTGTACGCCCGGGGTTAAAAGTGGGCCATAGTTGTTTAGTGATTGAGCAAGTGCTCTCCTCCTGCCATCGCTTGTTGGCTGTGCCGAGGAAAGAAGAGCGAATTTTGAGTTTACATGTAGCGAGAGGGATACCTACTGTAATGTTAATGTTGTCATCTGGAAGGGTGGTGCCACGTCTAGCGAGCTCATCGGCAATGCAATTTTCCCTAATATCTCTGTGGCCCGGTACCCAAGTCAGAGTGATGTTGTACTCGCACCCTAGCTCATTGAGCAGGGATCGGCAAAGACAGACCACTTTTGATGTGGTGAAGGCCTTCTTGAGGGCTTTGATAGCTGCCTGACTGTCCGTGAAAATCCTAACAGTATCACCAGGTAGGTTGTGCTGTTTTAGCAAAGACAGGGCTTTAAAAATTGCAAGTACTTCCGCTTGGAAGACACTGCAGAAGTTTGGAAGGCGACAACAGTCTTCCATAGGAGGGTCAACACACAAAACACCACACCCCACCCTGCCATCCAACTTGGAGCCGTCTGTAAAGAAGCAAACTCCAGTTCTGGACACCGTGTCTTGTACCCACTCCAATCTTTGGGGTATGTGGGTTGAGAATTTGGTGCCAAAGAGGTATGACGGAAGGGAGTGATCAATGTTGTTGGGAAGGTCGGTTACTTTACCCAGGATACGGCAATGTCCGAAATCAGTGCGCGCCCATCCCCAGATAGAGTTTAATCTTACTGCGGAGAGGGTTGCAGCTTGTTTCCCGTAAAGATCAACGGGGAGAAGGTGGAGCAGGGTATAGAGCCCCTTGGATGGTGTTGATCGCATGGCGCCGGTTATAATAAGCGCCGCCGACCGTTGGACCGAGTCCAATGGCTTCAGATGGACCCTCTTATCTAGGGCCGTCCACCATACTACCGCTCCATAGAAGAGAATAGGCCTGATCACTGAAATAAAAATCCAGTACAATATACGTGGTTGCAAGCCCCATTTTTTACCAACTGCTCTTTTGCAGGAATACAATGCTACTGTAGCCTTACGAACCCTATCCAGTATGTTCGCTTTCCAGCTGAGTTTTCTGTCCAGCAATATACCAAGATACTTGGCCTGCGATTTAATACTTAAAACTGTACCGCCTAGAATGGGTGGACTAAAAGTAGGAATTACGTGTTTCCTTGTGAAGAGAACCAGATCGGTTTTGGAAGGATTAACCCCCAGACCGTTCTGATTACACCAGGATACGAGTAGGTTGAGAAGAAGATCGACCAGTGTCGGAAGATTCTTCCCTGATACCGCAATCGCTACATCGTCCGCATAAGCAACCACATTGCACCCTGTCTTGTTTAGTTGCAGAAGTAGTTCATTAAGTGCCAAGTTCCAAAGGAGGGGGGAGAGGACACCACCTTGTGGGGTACCCCTGCTTACCCACCTTTTAACAGAGGAGGCCCCTAGTGAAGAGTTGATAACCCTATTGGTTAGGAGTTTTTGAACTACGTCGACCAGCGGTTTCCGTAGCTCCATATTAGCTAGTGAGCCTGTAATGGCCGACGGAATTATGTTATTGAAAGCGCCCTCAATATCAAGAAAAGTCACCAGAGTGAATTCCTTGTAAAGTAGGGAGTATTCAATTTGTTGCACAAGTGCGTGAAGAGCCGTCTCTACGGATTTACCCTTCGTAGCGAGCCCTTTATTTGATCATAAAAAGAAAAACAAAAAATAATCGAAAATGGCGATTAATCGATTAAATTCTTGTAATTAATTGCAATTATTTTATTGGCCATGCAATTAATCATTTGATACATTAATCGATTAGTAAATTTTTTTTGCCATCCCTAGTTCAATTCAATTTGTAGCAATTTATTTCACAGGAATGAGCAAAATGCGATATACAACGAATAAGCTATCGAATTTTCAATACAGCGAAGACTAAGTTTCGTCTGTCAAAGAATTATGCTAATTTTTAGGAATTTCTTCACATTTTATGTTAAAGTATTGGATTTAAAATGTTTCTTAACTGTATTTAATAGCTTTCGTGTAAAAAAGTTTGTTATCGACTTTACCATCCACATCCACATCCACATGCATGCCACATAATTTATGTCATCTTTAGGAACTTTGTCAGCTGTTTGACGGCGTTACGCGAGAAACGCGAGAGAAAAGTTGAAAATAGTTCAACTTTTGTCGCGTTTCGGGCGTAACGCCGTCAAGTCAAGGAATTTCCTTCATACAAATACACTGATTCAACTTTTTTTCGGAACGCGAGAAACGCGAAACTCAACGCAACGCTTGAAACGCTCTTTATGGAGTTTGGGCTTTATGGTGCAACTCCATAACACGCTTTGTTTGCAGCAACGTTTTGCATTTTCGCTTGTCTTGCTTTCGACGCATTTGAAAGATTTTACGCTTTGAATTACACAACGTGCTTTTGTAACATCCAATCAGCTGACAGAAACATTTTGTGGTGTGAAAACAGAACAACTTGACGACAATGGATAAGGAAATTGTGTATTTTAATGAATTCATAGACTTCATCGACTTTGTTTGCATAATTGCTTGTGCTACAAGTGGTCAGAATAACCTTGGGAACTGGGAAGCCAATAGAAATTCAATACTTATCAATTGCGTCCAATATCAAATTGCACGAAAATGAATACAAATAAGTAAAGATCCTAGACTATTATCTGATTTTTGTTCATTGTAGAATTGAACTTAAGGAAGGACTCTTATATCTGGGCGGTCGAGGAGGGGGATACAATTTGGTGGGGGGTTCCCCATATACCCCCCTTGAAAGGAAAATCGTCGGAAATGTATAGTTTTTTTTAAAATAATTTTTTAAATTTCACCTTCGAAGCGAGAAAACTTGTAATTACTTGCCAATAAGGTGGAGTGGTTAGGTGGAAAAAGAGGGGAGAAGGGTAATAACCCTCTTAAGTGCTAGTAGGGCTTCAGATTCAGTGAAATATTTACAGTATTTATGTATTCAAACTCCTTTTGTGTGGCCGGCCTTCAGCCGGGCGCTTGAAAAATAACCCTCATAGGAGCAACTAGTGCGCCAGGCATCAGTAAAGTACTAACAGTATTTCTGCATTCAAATCCCTTCTGTGTGGCCGGCCTTCGGCCGGGCGCTTGAAAAATAACCCTCATAGGAGCAACTAGTGCGCCGGAGCATCAGTAAAGTGCTAACAGTATTTCTGCATTATAATTCTTTTTGCGTTACCGGCCTTTGTTGGAATTGTGTCTTCAACCGCAAATTCACAAATAAAATGTACATGTATACTGAATTTAAACATTTCAATATGGCAATGCTGTCAATATTTCTTCAGCTTTTTTGCTATTGTGAGTGCCAGTTGTATGGAGTGGAAGAAGAAGTGGCAATTTGCGAGAAAATTACGCGTTTTTTAGTGAATACTACCTACCACAAAAATTTCAGTGCGATAGCTCACCGCCCAGATATAAGAGACGAGCTGTTTTGGAATATTTGCTTTGTTTTAGCAGCAAAATTTAAAGGTGTTATTAACGAGAAGAAGCTATTTATCGATAACATTTAGAATGAAATATGAATTTACCACCCGTGGTTGTCGAAATCGAATGATTCGAACAAAGCGTCGAGAAGTAAAAAGTTGGGCTACTTCCGATTTTTACGAATTTCATTCCAACATTTGTATAGTTGTTAAATTGTATAGTGTTGTATAATACTGCAGTTATAAAAAAAAATATTTAATTTGTTTAAGTTAGGCTTGGTGTCTTTAAATATAAAAAAGCATTTAAAAACACACCAACCTCGATATTTTCTGCGATTTGATTTTCCAAGAGCACTAAATTTGGCAGCCGCCGTGGCTCAGTTGGTTAGTGCGTTGGACCGCGAGTCGCAGGCAGCAACCTCAGGTTCAAATACTGCCTGTAATAACACCTAAAAAAAATAACGGGAAAACTCGTTTTCTCTTTCGGTGGCTGTCCTCTCAGCTGGAAATGGCAAACCTCTGAGAGTAAAAAATTGCTTATGAAAGAGCTCCCAACCTGCCGTTCGGAACCGGCATTAAACTGTAGGTCCCTTCAACCCGCGTACAAATTCACACGCACAACACGGGTAGTTGCGGGAAGCTAGGCCTTAGTCTCGCGTAAGCGGGCTGTCGTGCCAGTCAATTATTATTAAATTATTACTAAATTTGGTGCGAAACGCATTAAACTGCTTCCCCTCGCATCCATGAATGGGTCGCACAGCTGGAACCCGCAAACAAAATTTTCTTGACACCAGTTGCGCATTCTGTATGTTGTTAATTCTGTGCTGTCAGCTGATTAGACGATGCTTCAAAAGCGCGCTGTGTAATTCAAAGCGTGAATTTTATTGAATGTGTCAAAAGCGAGGCATGGAAAACAAGCGTTGTTGCGAACAAAGCGTGTTATAGAGTTGCAATTTTAATTCACATAACAATAAAATTGTTCGAGCTTCATTAACTCAAAACATGTGCTTAAAAAAAACAAAAACCTTTAAAATAAACTGAAATATGTTCTACCCAATGGAACTCTACATAATATCGATGCTATTGCATCAACCATTTCATTGCCTTTAAATAAATTGTGGCAGCACTATATCGTCCAGAATATTCCATAGTCACAAAATCCGTCCATTGTGAACGGACCAACTGTCATGCTTAGCGTGTTTGAGGTTAGTCAAGCACTCCGTTGATTCCATTGCATATTCGTGACATCGTAGTAAATCTGTGAGCAAAAATGGCTTTATCTGTACCGAAAGCACCAGGAGTAGCTCAAATGCTTAAGGATGGCGCGCGGGTAAGTTAAAAATTGTTGTTTCTTACTAAAACGGTGGAAAATTTTGCAAAGTTAAGTGAAGAAAAAACACCGACTTATCATGCGTCGAGCCCGATGCGTATTGCATTAGTCATCGAACCGGGTGGGCGCTCCGGTTGTGTCATTTGAAATGCGAATGAAATTGATCCTTCATGTGATTGCAGATGTACAGCGGCCTGGAGGAGGCAGTGTACCGTAACATCACTGCGTGTAAGGAGTTCGCGCAGACCATGCGCTCGGCATACGGTCCCAATGGCATGAACAAAATGGTCATCAATCACATTGAGAAGCAGTTTGTCACAAGCGATGCGGGCACTATCATGCGCGAGTTGGACGTCGAGCATCCGGCCGCCAAGTTGATGGTTATGGCCAGCCAGATGCAAGACGCAGAGGTTGGCGATGGCACAAACTTTGTTGTGATCTTTGCTGGTGCTCTACTAGAAGCAGCCGAGGAATTGTTGCGTTTAGGTATAACCACGTCCGAGATTGCCGACGGTTATGAGAAAGCCATGGAAAAGGCGTTGGAAATTCTACCAAAGTTGGTGTGTCACGAGATCGAGGACTACCGCGATGTGAATAAGGTCAAGGAATGTCTCACTGCCGCGATCATGTCGAAACAGTACGGACAGGAGGCGTTCCTCACTGATTTGGTAGCACGTGCCTGCGTGGCTATTTTACCCGATAAGGGCACCTTTAATGTGGACAACATACGGGTGTGCAAAATTCTCGGTAGCGGCCTGAACAAGTCCGAGGTTGTACACGGCATGGTGTTTAAGCGCTTTGTCGAGGGTGACGTCACATATGCCGAGAAGGCGAAGGTCGTAATCTTCGCCTGCCCTGTAGACATCATTCAAACCGAAACCAAGGGCACTGTGTTGATTAAATCCGCAGATGAGCTGTTGAACTTTTCCGCGGGGGAGGAGAACCTGCTGGAGTCGCAGATCAAAGCCATCGCTGATGCCGGCGTAAAGGTGGTAGTGTCGGGCGGCAAAGTGGGCGACATGGCGCTCCACTTCCTCAACAAATACGGCTTAATGGCGATTCGTCTAAATTCGAAATTCGATTTGCGGCGCCTTAGTCGCGCAGTGAACGGAACAGTGCTACCGCGCATCACTACACCGAGCCAGGAAGAGTTGGGCTACTGCGATAAAGTGTGCATCGAGGAGCTAGGCGATACAGCAGTTGTCGCGTTTAGGTATAGAGTAAACTGAAAATGTGTGTTAGCAGATTAACTTGTATGTTTTGATTTTCACAGAAATGAAGGCAAAGATGCGCGCATTTCGACAATTGTGGTTCGTGGTGCAACCGATAATTTCATGGACGACATTGAGCGGGCACTGGAAGACGCTGTCAATAACTTCAAAGGGCTGTCGCGTGACGGCCGCTATGTGCCCGGCGCTGGCGCAGCCGAAATTGAATTGGCCACACAACTGGCGGCCTACGCTGAGACTCTGCCTGGTCTGGAACAGTACGCCGTGCGCAAATTCGCCACCGCGCTCGAAGTATTCCCTAAAGCGTTGGCTGAGAACTCGGGCGTGAATGGCACCGAAATCATAAACCTACTGTATCTGGCACACAAAGAGGCGAGTGGCAAGAATGTCGGCTTCAATATTGATGCAGAGAAACCCGACACCGTAGACGTGACAAAGACAAACATCATCGATTTATATCAAGCAAAGTACTGGGGCCTGAAGTATGCCGTAGGCGCCGCCACCACCATACTCAAAGTGGATCAAATTATCATGGCGAAGCGCGCTGGTGGTCCGAAAGCCCGACAGCAGGCCGGCAGTGATGACGAAAGTTAGACTGTATTCACGCCACAATGTCAGACGCCTTCTCATATGTATTAACAATCCGTTACTCGTTTAAGTTGCCCACTACAGATGAAAACAAACAATTTTTTTTCCAGTACCACTGCATTTCCGTTTCCATCGGTGCAAAGATTTTCTACATACACTTTCAACCAAACTAATTTTTATGCTTTAGATTCCCTGATAACATGTGAATTGCAAACGCTTGTTAGTGCTGGACCGGCTTGCATTAAAAACTAAATGAACAATAAAATATTAATTTATGAAAATCTAAAAAAAGCAGCAAAGTATGTTACTTGAGTAGGAAATAGGACGATGAGGTCAAACCAACTTGCCAAAAATCATAATAGGGGTATTACAGCGAGTAATGAAGTATTTTTTAAAGAACTATTTCTCATTTGAAAACACACCACATCTCGGATTCTAATTTAGTTTGGAAGAGATTAAAGTAATCTTTACGGTGACACCATTCCAGCAAATGCGGCCAAAAGTTACTTCAAGACACCAAACATTGCCCAAGAACTGAACAAGATTTGTTTGAGAGTTCACTTTAAAATTGCGTCGGACTTGATATTAGATTCTGGAGTAAAGTGCATTTGAAAAGTTTCATTGAGGCTGTTCTCTATTCTGCTACTCGTTTCTGCAGCCAGGTTCCTACAGATTTTGCTGAGTGCAACGACTAGTTCAATGGTCACATAAATTAGAAAAGCCAAAGCCTATAGTACCTGTAATTTAGCGATCGTCTGCTGATTAACTGCTTTGAACTCGCAAACATCACACTTCCTTCTACACTCGGCGCAAATCCTCGTTGCTATCAGTGTTTTCCCCCTGCCATTTCCCAACCGCCACCATATACAAATAAAACACACCATATCCTGTTTCGGTTTCGGGTTCCTCTAGGTAACACATCTAAGTTTTATTTGAATCCAAGCAAACGATTATTTATCATTGTTATTACTTTTTGTTTTCATTTTTTGTGTTGTTTGTTACGAATGTCATTTTGTTTAATTGGTTGAAGCAATTACAAGAAAATTGAATGTTACTTTGATATCTTCTTCGAATGAGTAATATTTGTTTCTGATTTTTGTTTAATATAATTGCGAAAAATGTTCGAAGAAATTGTTCAAGGAAAAGCTGAAATATATACTATGAAATGAAATATATACTATGCCTTGCATAAGTATCCTTCTTATAAGCATTTATGTGCATATACTGTCAAAAACGAAACTGCAGTTTGCAGCGATTCCTGTTGCTTTGATTGATTAAATTTTACATTTGCTACTGATATAAGACTAATCTGATCTTGCTCAAGCAATGTCAAGCAGTCAGGTGGTGTCCACTAAAGTCGAAGCTAAACGGCGCCAAACCCGGTCGCCGGCGAACGAAGCGCCGACTAGCGGTCGTTTTGTGCCGCATCAGGCAACCCAAATACTAGCAAGGTGTGTAAATGACTTTAGTTTTGATTTGAACAAGAAATTGTAGCTACCGAAAATCTACTAATTGCAAGCGCTGCTCTGCATATTTAAAGAAATTTGCCACAAATGACGTGCGCTGCCGTTTGCGACAATTGTCACTGCAGTGCTCACAATTGTCACAAACGTGGGCCAGCCCGCCGAACTACCCGCAGTGCGCACAGTTTGCACAAATCCATGACGGTTCGCGCAGTTTTTTGCTATTTGCTCACGACAGCAAAACAAAGCGCGTACCGGCGGCACACGAACGCCTGATCGCATCGCATCGCGGGTCCGACGACAACTTTTCTGAAGTTCCGCAAGCTCAATATTACCTCGAGCACTCAACGAAACTGCCTTGTTGCCCATGTCCAAGCAAAACCCAAGCTGCCAGTAATCACATATGTATGTATGTATGCACAAACGTATGTATATGCATTTTAGGCATGCAGTCTTCTTTGCACTCGTGTGCTACACAAATCCTTCTCGGATCTGCGGCATAAGCGCCCCTCGCTGAAGCTACCGCTTAAGTGCTGTTGGGGTCTGGCATCCGAAATAGCGCAAAGCAACGCCTTTCCGCTGGCATGCGCCCCATTCGCACGTCGCTGCTGCGACGTCCAAACGATTGGCAACCAGCGCGCATCCGCATCCCACCCCATGTCACACCGGTTAATTTTGATTATTTGTAAATCGCACCGTCACTTGGTCGCAATGACGTACGTATGTAAGTATGTATGTATACCCTAACTCTACGTTTCGTTGCTCTCGATTATATTCTAAACAATCAGACCTCAAAAGGCGCTCGGTGAAAAGTAAATGGCACACAACTAACATCAATATCTCGGGTTTCTGCTGGTTTGCCGGAAAATGGGAGCCTACTTGGAAGAGTTGGGTACGACGGGGCTGCAACACTAATTCTCTATTCAAAAACATTCATTACTATTGTTAACTTAAAGTTTGCCTATATCACAATTAATTTGTGCCCACATGCACATAACTAAAATTTACCTAAACCTAAGCTTGCATAAGGAAAACGAAAAGTCAACTGGCCGCCTACTACTGGTTGGTTGGGTTTTCGACAGGAAAAGTGCATGTCATGGGATCCGGATTTTGTATGCGTGTGTGTTGCGCGCGTGCGACTGGCGCAGCAGCAGCAGTTCAGCAGCCGGTAGTGCGCGGCAAACTTCCTTAAATTCGCACCGAGCCGGCCTCGAAATTGAGTACTTCGCTTATAAATTTACTGTTCCATTGGAGTTTAAGTTACTGTAAATGTTGAATTTCTCTCGATCCCTAATAATAAATTGTTAATAAAGCGTTGTCGCTAAGCTTGTTATATTCGCTAATGTAATCATTCGGTTAATAAATAGATATTCGTGTATATATATACTCTGACTCTGGGAGCGCTCGCCGGATGCCGCAATAGCGTTCACAAGTGCATAATCTTGTTCTTGTACTTGGGCACTTAGAGCGCCGATAGCCGCCCGTTACGTATTAGTTGCGGCGCGGGCGCAGCAATTCGGCTAAATGTGTAGTAAATTTAAACTTGTTTTCGTAGTAAAATAGTATTTGCTTGCTTTACTTTGTTCGCTGAATTATTGCGAGTAATATTTAGTGTTTAATAAGAGGTTCACGTGAGTAGTAGTTGTTTGAGTAGTAATCATAATAATGCTAATAGTTTCAATAAATGTGGTGAAATTACTTGTTCTTGGCTTTGGAGGGGTTCGCAATGCGCTTCGCTTTATTGGAGTAATCGTGGGTATATATTTTGCATACTATAAATATGTTGTTGTTATGAGTATAGACGAATATATATTCATATAAACTTTTTGTAATCGCATACAAGTTGCAGTTCGGTACATGGCTGTGTGTGATGTGTGTGTGTAGGTGAATTTGGGTGTTGGGGGAATACTTGTTGCTGCACAATCGGCAGGTAATGCTGCCAATGGGCCCGCTTCCGGCTGCACCCACATATTGGCTGCATAGCATTCATCAGGTGATAACGTGCATAAATATATTATCGGCTCTAATAATAAATACTCGTCTACACGCATTTGTCGCTTAGTTCTTGAGAGTTGTCGCAACAGGTGCTGTCGCTATTGTTGTTGCTTTGTCTAAATTGGTGGTGGTGGTGGTGTTGAGTTAATCGGGTTTTGTTTGTTGAATCTTCCGTTTGCTTTCCGCGTCCACTCGTGCCTTTTGGTTCATCCGCTTGCCTAGCACACAACATTTCCACTTCGTACGCAATTTCATTGATCGTCCTTCTGGCATTCCTACTTCTTCCTTCCTTCCATTCATCCCCAACGCACTGCCGCCACTCCCTTTTGTAGCGCTCGCACAGCCCGCGTCCCCTCACAATGCTTGTTGACTTAGAGAACAGTGCATGAAGACTTCTCGCGAAAGGGATTGACCTTCTGACTGGAGAAGCCGGTCAGCAGGTAGTCCTCCTGCTCGTGCTCAGTGATGTACTTGATCATCTGGGCGCACGACTCTGACACGGGCTGGCGTACGATGGCCGCCTCGCGGCGCAGCTGCTCGACGATGGTTCGTTGTTGTTGCAGTGAGGATGACATTACGTCCATAACGGCTGTCTCGGATAGGCCTATGTTTGAGAATTTGCAAAAGATGCCGTTCGTATAGAAACAATGTATGGAATCTGGAAACTACTAAGAACTGGCTGAAAGGGTGGGGGATGAGCTCTTATTGTGGTGATGGTGGTGGGGGAGGGGGTTGTAGTGCTTTCAATCTGGTTTACTGATTTATGGTGATTGGGTGAGATGCTGGTGAATAGGTTTGGTGGCAATACTCTTGATAAACTGCTGTAAAAATGCCATACAAGAAGAAAAATTCGAAATTTATAGATGGGCATTCAAGACACAGAGCTGCAACGACACGGACATACATTCTTACAGCAATATTTACAAGAGGTGACAGCTTCAAAAACATTGTTAGAAATCTTCGGATAAAGTGTCTAACTACAGACAATTGATAGCTGAATTAGTATTTTAGGTGCAATCAGAGTAGAAAAGGAAAGCACGACAGAATATAAGAACATAAAGTATTACAGTATTGTTGGCCGAAAACCGTGTAGAATTTTAGTGTGTGCATGCATCTGGAATTGCTTGTCGAATGTGGGCTTGACCGTTGGTGCATAGTAAAATGCCGGAATATCAAAATACAGGACTCCGTTGCCTTGCAAATTTGAAAGCGGTCCCTTTAAAGGATACATAAAACACTAGTTCAAAAAATTTAAAATACGCACATCTGGAGGCTACTGTCTAGCTCCAAACATTTTGAGGCAGGTGTCCCCTAGTCATGATACAATCACTACAGGTAGTGTATTCCCGATAGGCGTTCTCCCAAGCAAATTTTCATAGGAAAAACTGTGTTGCTTCTTTGTTTCAACATTTGCGACACAGAATGGCTACCACTTGTCAAATTGAACGTGCAAAAATATTGCGAAAATCTTGAGAAAATTTTATTGGAAAATACCTTTTATGACTTGCCAGTAATAGTAGTTATTGTATCATGTTCGTGTTTTTAATGAACATTCTCCAATTGGCTCAACATCGCACATTAGCAAACATCCAACGTGAATTCAACCAACCGAGTCAGCTTTATAGTTGCGCTCAAATCTATAAATGCACTGCATCTGTGTTGGCAATCCCGATTATTACGGATTGCATAGCATTTGCATCGTCTCACAACCAATGACATCCTCGATAAACTACGCAAAATCGAAAGATCATTAGACAGCTTAATTACAAACTGCAATTTCTTGGAATTTGGAATTGCACTGCGCCCGAAATTAAACATACATATATATTGTCCGACGTTGCTGACTTGAACTCAATTCGCGCAGCCAATTAGCGCGTTGACGCATTTTACACAGACTTTCCCTGCGCTAGCATTCGCTTCCATCTTCTGGTTAAATCGATTAATGATTAATTTTTCAAGTCTGCCTACGAACGCAAGGACTGTGGCGCGGTGAGGTGCACGCAATGTCAAGACATCACATAAAAAGTCTGGACGGATGGGCAGCGAATAAACAGCTTAAAGAGTTGTTTAGAAAACGTTCACTTCCTAAAATCACCCAAAACCTTCTGGTTTTTTCAACAGTCATTCTTTTATATTCGCATTACAAGGAAATTATTGCCAACGACCACACTGTACCGCCCAAAAAGTTCACATTTACTGTTAAGAATAATTACCACAACTGATGCACAACACATACTTTACTACATGGACAGCGTGTTATTAAAATGTTAAAATCGTTAGTAGTTTACCAGTTTTTTAAGAAAAAATACAATTTACTATTAGTAGTTGCTAAATTTAATGAAAAAACGCAGCGATACACACCCAAGAACTTTTGCCTTTGACAGCGATTCCTGCTGACTTTGTCATTATATGTACTTGATTCCGCGGACTGTCGACGGGAGCAACTGCGACAGCTAGCTGCAGTTTTGGAACGTGCGCGCCATATCAGGTTGATAAAGCGAAATGGCAATAATGCAAATATGGTAGCTGCCAATTCATTAGTGCTGCCACGCTGTAAAGGAATGTCTGTCCTTTAATTAAAATGTGGTAATGTTGATGTTTAGTTTCACAACAAACTAAAATTATCAAAATGGAAATTTTGAATTGAAATTTTCGTCTGCTTGAAATATATAGAATATTCTCATGTAAGGTATGTAATATATTTGTATTCAAATATTGCAGTGCGTAGAACATAGAGGCAGCAAAAAAGCAACAAATGATTTAGTCAGAAGCCCGAAAAGAGCTGTTCTATAGCAGCGTCAAGAGAATATGAGCATTAAGCATTTGACATTAGTTTTCAAACGAAATGCAAATTAGGCAATGTAAACACTTTGAAATGACTCATTTGAAATTACGCATTTGGGCTTAATGTAAACGTACTATAACCCTGAACATAGGTTAGGGTAGGTTGTAGTGGCTGCCTATGTATGAGACACACTTAGGCCTCTATATGGGCCCATTGTGAAACCCATTGTGATAGTATAATAATAAAATAGCCTGATAAAAACTCTCCCGTTCAAAGCCAAACAACTTTTTGAAATAACGTCAATTTTGATGTCTGAAATATGTGGAGTCCGACCCATTTATCGGCATCGGCTAGTATCGGCCACAAAACTTGGTATCGGCATCGGCCTCTTTTGACCGATTCCACATCGCATTTCAGTTCAAGAAGAAACTGAATTTTTATGCAATATTTATTAAAAAGTCGAGTTTACGTCAGTATATTTCCTCATCCCAGTGGACATGCGATATATTATTATTTTTTTGGATACATGTTAATGTATACGCTGGATTCTCTAGTGTTTTTATTTAATTTTTAGTTTTTATTTTTTCGTTTTTGTCTTATTTATGCGAAATATGTTACAAACAAATGCATATTTGATATAGCCCTTCATTTTTGTTCTTTTGTAAAATAAACTGTTGTTGGTTGAATCAAAAAGTATTGTATATTCTTTGGTTGAATCTATTCGCTTTATATTTTCATAGGAATCGGCATCGGCCGATTCTTGCCCATCCTGCCGATTAATCGGCATCGGCAGTTTCATTTTCATTGAAACAAAATCGTACTATAAGCAAAATGCTTAATTATATTTTAATACAACTTTGTTCACAGCGTACACAATTTGAAGACTCTGCTGATGACTTTTTTGTTTACAAAATTTGTTAATGAAAATAAAGCCGTATCAAAACTTGGTCTACTGTATACTGCGGGCTCTATCTGAGTTTTAAGTAGTAGCTGCCAACAACATACTTCTCATGCCATTATTATACTATGCCTTGTAAATATTCATAATATTAAAATAACAAGCACGCAACATAATTGGTGATAGAACGTTCTACTTAAAACGAATGCTTTGTCCAGTACATACGAGGTGCGATAATTAACTAATGAGACTGATTCCATAAAAACCGTATATTTAAAAATTATTCTACAACCCTGCCATCCCCTTCAAAGTAGTCCCATTGGGCAGCTATACAACGATTCCAGCGCGTTTTCCATGCTTCGTAACATTTCTGGAACGCTTCGACTGGGATGTCCGGGAGTACCCTTCCTTTGACAACCGATTTTGTTCTAGGGAACAAAAAAAATCACAGGGTGACATATCGGGCGAATAAGGCGTCTGTTGCAACACGGCGATCCCTTTAGAGGCCAAATACTGGGACTCGCTGAGGGCGGTGTGGCACAGCGCGTTGCCGTGATGAAGAATCCAGTTATGAGCGATGTCTGGGCGCACCCTGTTGACTCGTTTTCGCAATCTTTCGAGTGCTTGGCGGTAGTAGACTTGATTTACGGTTTGCCCCGATGGAAAAAATTCTTTGTGGACGATTCCACGGCTATCAAAAAAGGCAATAATCATCGTTTTCACCTTCGACTTGCTCATGCGAGCTTTTTTCGGGCGGTGGGCGTGCGGAGACAACCATTGTGAGCTTTGGCGTTTGGCTTCCGGGTCGTTTTCCACTTGTTCCAAACAGTCTTCTGCGACGGTCTTTCGATGCTGCTTTTGCTTTAAAAAAATGTATAAACACATTAATATAAGCATATCCACACCCCGCACATCCCGCATCACGCAACACAACGAAAGACCGTGGCAGGAATTCTCGAATAACAGCGCGGGCAATACCACCATGCCAGCGGTGGTCAATAACCAACCATGGCAAATAATGCTACATCAGCGCTATGGAACGTCGAGCGGATGCGCGTGCGGGCACTGACTTCAGCGAATACGGCGGCAGCGACGGCGATGGTGACAGCGGCAAGACTGGGGCAGTTGGATTAAATTTAGTTAGTCGTAATTTGACTGTGAAACCTACCGGTTGCCCTTCGGCAGAATAAAAAAGCATTTTTATAAATTCCACATTGTGGAAAGTAACTTCTGTGTTTTATTAAATTTTAACGTATATATGTAGATAGATAATATTATAATAACTGGAGCAACAGACCGAGTTCGAGACTAAAGCCCTCACTTCAACTAATAGTTTATGAATATTTTAGAGGGCTTTGAGGGAATGTATTGGCTCCTTCATTGGACCAGAACCATTTTTAGACTTGGGAAAGGAATGAGGACAAGAATAATAAAACCCTATATTGAAACTGCCAGCATTGGGATACTCTGTAAGCATTGTGGGTTCTGAAAAAAGAAAATAAACTTCCAAGCTATAGGCCATTACCATCCTCTATACTAATAATAAAGCTAAAGGGGCAGTCGTTGAAAAAAAAATTGTTATATTTACATATATTTTTATATTTATATTTACTGTTTACTTGGGACAAATATATTTACCGCTTGTCTAGGTGAGAATTGATTACTGTTTGAAGAGGCCAACTTTTGTGTGATAAAATAGTAGTGGATGTATTTGCATAAAACCTACATATTTTGTTTTTTGAATCGGTCAAGGGTGAATGACTGCAAGGATTCATGTTGCACTCTATCACAGTCAATTTATGTAGCTTTCACGATAACAGCTGTTACCGTGTCATTCACAGTAACGCCGTGTCACGGAACTCTGTCAAAGATAAAATTCCTTAGGCCCAGCCAAGTGAAATGTCATTCAGCCGCGTTGCCGCTTTTGGAGTAGCTAATTTGAGAACTTTTGCCTATTGTCCGAAATTCTTGTGGAAGATGACCACTTTGGAGGAAGTAATTGGGAACAATCAGCGCAATGGTGAAATAATAGCGTCCATAAAGAATGAGGTGTGTAGAATGTTGAAGTGTCACTCCACATTTCTTGACCAGTACCTGCGGACTGTTCTCGTTGCAGCTAGCCGCTATGCGTTATGAAATACTGTTCCGTAGAAAAAAGGCACTGCGCCTCGAAAACACTGAACTGCAGCAGAAGGTGGAAGCAGCACAAAGGCAACTGGTAGCACTGGAGATAGCCAATGGGAAAAAAATGTTTGCGGTACCATCTGGGGCACGGAGCCTGTGCACGGAAGCCAAGTCCACACCAGAGACCGCACCAACACCGAGCAATGTCGACAGCAAATCTCAAAGTGCGCCAAAAGAAAAGAAACCGAAGAAAGAGAAGCCGGTTGCAGCTGCCACTACCACAGCCGCTGCTGAAGTAGCGGTAGATGTCGGACGTTTAGACATGCGTGTTGGGAAAATTGTCGAAATTGGCCGCCATCCCGACGCGGACAGCTTGTACTTGGAGAAGATTGACTGTGGTGAGGCGCAGCCACGCACTGTCGTATCTGGCCTGGTGAAGTATGTGCCGTTGGAGGAGATGCGAAACCGGATGGTGGTGGTGTTGTGCAACCTGAAGCCGGCTAAAATGCGGGGCGTTACCTCGGAAGCTATGGTAATGTGTGCCTCCACACCGGAAAAAGTGGAGGTGCTTAGTCCGCCAGCAGGTGCGGAGCCCGGGGATTTGGTTAACTGTCACGGGTATGCTCGCCAGCCCGATGCTCAGTTGAATCCAAAGAAAAAGATTTTCGAGACGTGCGCTCCGGATCTAATGACAAATGATAAGTTGGAGGCCTGCTACAAGGGAGCAGTGCTTCATGTACCTGGCAAAGGCCCGATTGTCTCTCAAACTCTGAAGAATGTTAATGTGAAGTGAAAATTTATCGAGTCCTTAGTGAAATTGATTTCACTATGATCGAGTCGATCACGCTCACGCTGCGAAATAAATCGTTAATTTGTTTATACATATACACCTGTATTTTGGTTTATTACAACACTAATGCTTCAAGTGTAAGTTTTGCGGCTCATCGATATTTAACAAAAACAAAACAAGATATTCTCAATGAAAAAGAAAAACAATGGCTGATAGTTTTGCAGGAGTGTTCCTGCGTCGCTTCAGCGTTCTCTCCGCAGCACCGGGTTCGGGTGGTTCTCCACAACAATCGTTTTGGTGATGATGTCGTAAGCGGTGCGGTTGTTCTTAAAAAAGATCATAATAAAGCACATCGGAAAGAGAAGCGTCATAATCAAGTTCTTGGCGACGGCGCGCATGAAGGCGCGCTGAAAGTTTGGCACCTCAGCGGGGAATATGAGCGCGGTCATGGGCGCGCGCTGAGCAGGAAAGCCCAACTGTGGTTGCAGCTGGACCTGTGGCTGCGGCGGCACCAAGGGCAGCACAGCCTCCACGTACTTTATGCGCAAATTCATGACCGCCTTACCAGGGGTGGCACCGTTGTGCGCCGTCGTCCAAATGGCCTCGTAGAAGCAAACGATAATCTTGGTGAGTACTTCCAGCAACAGCAGGTCGGAGGAGAAGGCCAGAAAGTCCATGGATACTGCCAGGAAGCCGGCATAGTCGTCCTCTTCGATGGCTTTGCGCAGCACCTCCTTGTCCAAATCGAAACCCAAGTCCAAATCAAATAGATTCATAATGGTGAACGTCACTATGATCTTAAACAGCAGTAGTATGAGCACGTCGATCAGCTCAGCAATGGCACGTTTCCAAAATGGCGCAATCACAAACTCGTAGCCGCCCGTTCTGTTAATAATTTCGGCCTGCTGTTGGTCGTCCAGAACACGAAGGCCACCGAGTGGCGGCCCGTTTGCGTTGACCCCTGCATTCATATTGGTACCGGTGTTCGGCATCTGCTGGGTGTTGTTGCCGCCAACGAAGCCTGCGGGCGGCATCATGCCCATGCCGGCCAACGGCGGCACATTTATGCCCGCCTGACTTTGAAATATCTGCGGATAACTGCAGAGCAGGTACCAGGGAAAGAGTGCCATGGCATTCTGCGATATGTTGGCGTGCTTCACCTGAAACCGCATATGGGTATTTAGTGACGGGAAAGCGGCCGAGGACAACAATAGCAAATTATTCTCACCCATTCGTTTAAGCTGGCGAAGTAAGCTTCCTTTGTACTGCAGTACTTTGCACTAACGTCGTGTGCTGGCGGTTCTTGGGTTGTGCTCGTCTCTGGAGCGTCATTAGGCGGCGTTGCTGTAGGCACTGCTACCTCGCCCGCTGCAGCCGGTTTATTCACCTCTTCGTCCGTTGGCATATTCCCGGGAGTTTTCGGCACGTAAATTACACAAAATTGTTCACGTGCACTACCTTTCTTGCTTGCCTATTCTTCGGATATGTGTTGCTCCAATAAAGTCTGTAATTTGAAGAAGTAATTATAGGAACCTCGGTGGATGAGTTTCAAGGCCACAACTACAGCAATTGATTTTTGTGATGTGGTTATTGTTGAGTTTATCTGTTTAAGGCTGGAGGCGAGGATTCTAGGATCAGTTTGTTTAGTTAAGAGTGAATGTAGCTTGAAGTGATAAAGATTGAGTTCAGTTAATCTGTTTCAGACAAGAAAATCCTCTAATCATAACAGAAATTATAATTTTTTGATGAAAATTTCTGCGTAAAGATAGGAGTAAAAGTACACTTGACAAATAAATGTTTTCTTAACTTCATTCATAATGAAGAATGCATCCATAGTAAAATTATTATGTATATATAATTCATAAATTTTAAATGTTGCTATTACGAAGTTCTCGTCCATATAACGATAGTTGGATTATTTTTATAATGATCTGTTCTTTAGTGATATACGTTAGCTACAGTTATTATCCTATTATCCTTCAATAGTTATTAGAGAGCAATACTAATTTTTAAGTCTCGGTGTCGGTCCTTTTGTCAGTTTGCATTTTTGTCAAAAAATAGGGCGGTATTTCAAATGCTATACAAATGTCACTGAATCCCTTCGTTGCTTTAAGCTTTCCAGTGCATAATTCCAGAATACATGTCAGATGAACATGTTCGACTTAATTGGATTATTTTAGGTTTACTTTAGGTTTTTTAATAATGGCTCTTTACTTAATTGTTGAAGCACTTGCTTGTATAGTTTTCCTTTTTCGCTTTAGCTTTCTTCTCAAACTTCTGCGAATAGAAGGGGGCACTACTAGGTCGCAGTGCCTTATCCCCATCAATAAAAATAAAATAATAATGGTTTAGAACAGATATTTCGCCCTCCCCCGAAGAAGGCCAAAATCTGGCAACTGTAAGTGCAAGTGCTGGTGGGTTAACTTTATCGCATAGTCTACCCTGATTTCGGTATGTTTGTACTTTAATCACTGTATCCGTTGATCCATAACTTAATACAGCCAGTGACAATTCAATTGTTGTCACTTTCTCTATTTTTGTGTTTCCTGAAATTCTTTGCGGTGGGTTACGTGATACCTTTATAAAATTATTTCTATGTGATTTCTAATGTATTGCTTTTATACTACTCAATGAGTAATACGGCACGCAGGTGAATGTTTCTGCTGCCACTTCGGTTCGGAAATGGTCACGATCTTCCATAGCCGGTAATTGGTATTTAATGTTGGCAAATTTTTATGGTCTTATTGGTTTCCGTCTGCCAACGTCGTCTAATAAAAAATATGCAATGTTTAACTGTTGCTTGATCGCTTGACTTACTGATTACTGCGTGCCTCTATCGGAATATTGTATTTGTTTTTTAGTTTGGGAAAAAATGTCCACGTCAACTCCTCCGCGTATATCCTTTGTTTTGTCAGCGGTAGTAATTCATTCTGCATCACCTCAATTTCCGCATCAGCAATGTAGCTCGTCTTTTGTGGTCTTTAGTTAGTGTGGTAGGGTAACTATTGTAGTGTGGCTCATCGTTTATTCAAAGTTTAAGTTTTCTTATAACATTTTCACTCGCAGTTGTACGTATTTTCGTTACCTTCTTCAAGCAGTGCTGCCAATCAAATTATAAACTTTCGTCGATCTAATTTGTTTATTTGATACACGACATTAATTTCAACAATCCATCGCGGATTGCGCAGTGGCCGACGTAATTGAACTGTTGCAATCAGTCGCTTCGAACAGCTGTTCAGCTGACGTCTGCGCGGAGCTAGTTCACCATGAACCTATTTTAACGCCTATTCCACACAGTGAAAAAAATTCCCCAATTTATCGTGCGAACAATTAAATGCCACTCAGCGGCAGTGATGAGCGTAAATGGTAGCGTGTAGTAAATACCAGGGCCGTCACCAATGTGACAAAATTATGTAGGTATATGAAAGTATTTAATGTTAAATTTGTTAATATTTGAATTCGATTACTAATTTGCTCGATAAATTTTGAACGATTTAAGATGTCAGAATTCAATATTAGGAAAATAAAAAATTAATTGCGCGAAGGTGTTTCTTTTACTAACCTTAACGAAAATATTCATTAAATCTTTATGCAATTAAAAAAGTTATTTTCGAGTTTTTGCATATTTTGGTTTTATCCTCAATATTGGATACTCCTGTGTAAAAGTTCAAAACTCATCTCACATTCGTTTCATGTTTAAAAAAGTTGGTGTGCGCTCGCATCAATGGCTTAATCTCGGTTGCAGGGAGATAACTCAGATGTCAGCAACTTTTTGAGGCTTTCCAATTGATCCAAATAGATTAAATGTTTTTAACTTTTATTTATTGATATTCATATGCATTGTAGTCTCATTCAAACTTCGTAATAAACTTACAATTAATCTCTTGAAATAAATCAAATATATGCAAATCGAAATTATTAAAAACTTTTCGCCAACGCTCAATGTCGGAGGAATTGCTCCACGGATTCTTGTCACTTTTAAGTAAAACACAAGCGGCAGCTTCTGTTAGTATTCGACAATGAGTTCGTGTATAGCGCGTTGCGTGGCTGCCGTTCTTGTTTAAAATTAAATATTGCGTGCTCTTTTACGTACAAGTACTAATGGTAAGTCGGTTTTACTGTGAGCGTCATCTCGATTTATTTACTTTTACTGTTTTTACTGTTACATTACATACAAATACTTGAATACGCCTTGGCCGGGCATCCCTCGCCACAGCAACAGCCGGCTTGATGGTTGCCAGCCACGCCGGCTGAGGTTGTACAAACTGTTAACTGTTACTGCGCGGCGTTGCCAAGAACACCCGAGTTGGCTTTTTGCTCAATTGCATGAGTCGTGCAATGAAAAATCGAAACATATAGTAAGTGGCAAAATACAGAAACCGAAAAATTAATGAAACATTGCCGCATGCCACACCACTACTCTGTTCGAAATTACAGAAAACACTACTGGATTTTACTTGGAAAAATTGTTGTATCGAGATGAGTGCAGTGATGATCTGGTGCGGAGATTTCGGAACCACTTAGTGGACAATTTGGGCAACAGCAAGGCAAATGCAGGGCAGAACCGCGGAGTCACAGTGCGTACCAGGGACAATGTGGATGTGCAAATTTTCTGGGCTGGCAAATATTCGTTTCGCTTTCTATCGATACAGAGAAATAAGTCATATGGAATTGGCGCAGATGCGACGAAAATGTAGACGCAGGGCAAGTCGAGTTGACAGCGAGCGGAACGATGGTAGGGCGCTCTGCTGGTCGGCTCACTGCCAAACGTTTCCGATGTTCAGATTGCCAAATTGTTGGTTCAGGTTGGCCGTTGAGTTTGCTGCGGCTGTTGGAGGCGGTTGAAAAACCGACGCCCAGCCAGACATTGGCTGGTAGGGGCCAGCAGCTGTTGTGGTCCCCGGAAACTGCGCGTTGAAGCCGCCTACTGTGACTGCGCCTGTCATTAACTGCGGGTAAGCACCGGCAGCGGCCACAGCGCCCGGAAACTGCGCATTGAAGCCGCCTGCTGTGGGCGGGCCTGTCATCGGCTGCGGGTAAGGACCGGCAGCCGCTGCGGTGCCCGGGAATTGCGCATTGAATCCGCCTGCTGCGGCCGGCCCTCCCATGTGGTGCATGCCAGGTGCAGTGAATGCAGTGGGCGCGGTCATCACGGGCGAGTTGTACATACTGGCGGAGTTGGGCGGCGTCATGAACTGCTGCGGATGAGGAATACCACCGGCACCGATGTAGCCCGAGAAGGCTCCGGTAGATGCGGCAAACATGGGCTGCTGTGGCTGGCCGACGAAATTCATTTGGGCGCTGTGCGGGTTGGTGGTTGGTGCGGTGCCATACAGTGCCAAAATACTGTCCTTTGTCAGTTTCCCCGATTTGTCCTTATCGCCAGCAGTGCCGGCAAGTGAGCCCTGATTGAAAAAGTCCTCTTCGTCTTTGGCCAGCGAGTTCTGCACAGAGCTCTGCCCGTTAGCGTTCGTTTCCACCTTGCTCACGTCGACTCCCTGTGGCGTTGTCACTGCCGCTGCTGCACTCAAAAAACCACTAAAGCTGTCGTTCTGCAAGTCGTGCGCTGCGCTGGCTCCGCTGCTGCCACCACCACCACTGACACCTACGCTCCGTTGGACCGGCTTCGTCGGCGACGAGAGACCCAGCAGGTCATTGCTCTGCTGATTACAGTCGCCGCCAGTGGAGCCCGCGGTGATGCGTTGCGTCTTCGGGCTGCTGCCGCTTTGACCAGGCTTCGGCTTCGGCAACGGCGCGGGCAAGGGTGCGGACTTCGCTGAGTTTGTCGTAGTCTTTTTGTCGCCACCGGCACCGCTCATCACGCTGCTAAGGCCCAGCGAGCTGCAGGCTTGCGAGGCCTTCTTTTTGCGTTTTTGACGCTCCAGTTCCTCATCAATCTCCTTGGCCCAATCGACCTTCGGTGGCGACGGTGGGACCCATTCGCGCGCCAGATACTTCTTGTGCTCGTACTTGGCACGTATAAAGGGCTCCAGCGAAGAGTCCGTTTGCGGGCGCCGAAAGCCATCCGGCAGTTGGGCTTCGTAAACTGCGCGCGCTCGCGAATTGCCCATTTGCTGCAATGAGATCACCTGTTCGGGCGTCCAAGTGTCCAGGTTCACCGACTTGACGCGTGATATGTGAACGCCCAGGTTGCGATGAATACCGGCGCAGCGAATACACAGGAACACGCCCAGATTCCATGAAGCCCAGCGTGGTCCTGCAAATACAACAATATCGAAAAGTTACTTAGTTTTTAGGGAATAAGTATAAAAAAACCAAAACATCATCATCTCATCTCTTATCACTCTTCTGCTGTTCTGCTTTAGACGTGGAAACTTTTTTGGATTCCAAAACTGTTTTACATATACACCGAATTCATTTACGCTGAACTTGGACATTGTCAAAGCCAAAACGGAGTTGGTTTGTAATCGGTCAAGCTGAGGACAACCGCCAGAAACAATTGGACTTGTATTTTTACCTGTCAGACACTGTCCATACTATTGATTTCTGCACCAGCAGAACGCGACCACAGATAGAAAGCGTCTGTGTGTCTGTGAGTGCGACAGAAAAAAGATAAGTCGCTGAGCGATAAACGCACCTCACTACCGAGCGGCGCAAGCAGCAGCCTAACAGAGCAACAATGGGAAATCACTGCAGTAAAGGATAAAGTAACCAGTAAGCACTTCCATTGCAAAATAGCTGTACAACCTGCGCTACTCGGCGTATTTGTCAATCGAGTAGCGCGCGCTGATTTTAGCAAAACAGTGCGCAGTTTGCGCTGGAGCTCCATTTACGGCAGCGTTCGGTAGCGCGTGTGAATTTAAAAATATTGCGCCAGTTGCCTCATTTGATTTACTTTTGAGCTGTATACGCCCCCCAACCACAGCACACTCTATTGGAGCCCCCTGCACCCGATGCCAAATCATCGGTTTAATCTCCCACTGCCGTTCTTCGAATGCAGCATCAGCATTGGAATTTTCGTCGCTTTTTTACCTTTCGCATCGCAGTCGACGCAGTATTTATTGTCCTCATCGCGAAGCATCTGAGTCAGCAGCGCCTGACATTTTTCCTGTATTAGTTTGGTCCTTTCGGTTTCTTTGCGGCTCGCGGTCGAACTCATTCTCTGCTCACTTTTGCTTTGCTGTTGCTATGCGCGAAAGTTGTATTCGTATTCGCTTGGACCACACTTTTATCTATAATTTTATCTACGATCGCATCTGTTAATTAAATTAAAATTTTGTAAATTTGGACACAATTTTTAAGAGCTGTAATTCCTTACGCCAATAAAAAAAGTCCCTTGACATGACCGAACAACGTCGATTTACGGCGAAATGCTGGTCACGGCGATTCAACTGTCAAACACGTGAAAACGGCGAATTCAAAGCAGAATCAGCGTTGCTGTTTTGCTGCATTTGCAGTCTACGATGATTCGGAATTGAAATTTCAGATATTTTAGTAGCTGCGTTTCTATTTGGGAAAAATATAAGCTTTTGGAGAATACAATTGTTGTATTATTTTCCCACTTTTTAAATAAAAAGTAAATAATAAAAGTTATAAACTCAATATTGCACAAGGTTTTGAACAATATAGGCTTGAAGTAGTGCTACAAAAACAACATGTAAATTGTTTTTTGCTATCTAAATTAGTGAGCTAATTGAGCACATTTTTGTTTGTAAACACCATAAAACGGACAGCGCTTCCTGGACGATTTTAAGAGCGAATTTGAGAACCTCAAGAACGATTTCTCTGGCAATGTGTTTTCAAGCATAATCAACCCAATCAGTCAATCAATCAATCAATCAATCTACTGGAGCCCATGACACCATTTGAACGCCATGCTATTTCATTATGCAAGGACTTGATAACCGTAATAATGAAAGGATATCCAGTAATTTGTTGCTGTCAAGTTTCGTTAAGCCATTGCATTTTCACAAAATTTAATTATCGCACACTTTTAATAATCCAAACATTCAACACTCGAATATTTGGTTCCAAACAACGTTTCACTTTCATTAAGCGAATAATTTTCTTGCTAGGTCATTAAATTAAAAGAAGGAAATTATGCTCGTGTTCATGGCTCCAATTTTCGAACTTCAATATCAGCGATGCAGCTGGGCACCTCGGTTGCACCTGTTTGAATTTTGGGGTAATAAACACCGGCACAATTACTTATTTTCGAAAGGATTTGGGAGCACTGGATGCCAAGTTTAAAATAAAAACTGTTTTGCATTTGCCGCTGCAATTATTTGTCTTCTTGAAGAGCGCAATAGTGGTTTAGGATGGTACAGGTATTGTTTGAAGAACTAAAAGCGCAGTTGGAGAAGTGCCGCAACTCTTTGGCGATAGGCTACGCAGGCACACGGGATAGCGGGATCAATTGGCTTAACGTGAGTATCGTCTTTTTGGTACGGATTTCGCCTACTAAATTAGCTCACTACTTGCAGAAATTTTGCGGCGAATGTTTGCACTTTGTAAGTGGCCTGCACAAGTATGTTGACATCAACAAAGCTATTGAGCTTCGGTCGAACGAGCACCTGGACAGCATATATCTGTGCTTGACCCAGGTGTGCATCTGCGCAAAGTACATGGAGCAGACTATAAAAGCCGAGAATGTAGAACGTGCTGCTATGTTGGTACGTAAAGTGCGGGCAACAGGCAAAATGTTGAACTGAGTTACGTATGTCTGCTTCTTGCAGGGATTGCGGCAACATTTCCTTGACCGCTTTCATTGGTGCTTGGAGCGGATGTTCCTTTCGCTTGTTCGGTTGGCAACGTTACCGGCAAAAGTATGCATCTTGGCGAATTACAACTATTTGGAGCTGTTGGATGTGGTACTGGATCAAATACGGCCATATAGTGATTACAAAGGCCAAGTTGCGCACATCATCATCAGGGGCACCCAGGAAAGTGTGCAGGTAGCGGGAAACCTGTTTTTGTCTAACTGTAAACTACAGAAGTGGTATTGTAAATAAACGGTTCTTCCAATGTGCAGGCTATATTTATGAGCGGGCAAATTCGATCGGCGGTGAACTTTATTGTGACTCACGTTCTAGGATTCGCCAATGTGGCGCTGAAGGACGATAAAACGGCGCTCAGTGTGCTTTGCCAGAAGGTAAGTTGTCAATTATCATGGAATGGGCGTGGAATTGTGCGCTCCGGGCTATGACACGTTGTTGCTTGCACTTAGGTTCTGCGCGAGTGCATTGCTTTTCAGGAAGAGTGCGCCATTCACCACGAACAGGAAGAATTCAGCGATTGCAACCGCAAGTTGAAGGCTATGACGTTGGAGCACGCCCTTTATCAGCTGGATAGCTACCTCAATGAGGCATTATTGCGCCTGATTTTCCACTGCTTCCTTGACTTTGAAAAATTCTCGATCCAAAGGATTCGCACGTTAATGCGTATGCTTAGTTCGAATAATACGGACGTGGACGAGGTCGTAGCTGATTTCGACATCAACTTGGATCGCGCTTTGCAAGTTGGTCTTCTTGCTATTGCGTATGCACCTAACTTTAAAGGTACTTATTTTTTTTTAAGAATATGTCCAGCAGTATGTCATTATCCCCTCTTTTAAATTTGTTTACCCGGCTGCTAACAAACTAGGATTGTTTTTTTTTTACAGTGAAGACCCTAATACGTAGCTGTTTGGCCTCGTTGGAGTCGTTGGACTCGTGCATCATTCCTTCATTGCACACAAAGAACGTCGCTGACATTTACTCAGCAGTGCTTGAGGACCACTACAATGAGGAGATAAT
This sequence comes from Melieria crassipennis, assembly GCA_963668005.1. NCBI lineage: Eukaryota > Metazoa > Arthropoda > Insecta > Diptera > Ulidiidae > Melieria > Melieria crassipennis. Next base: position 27,428,682 of record OY764963.1, on the reverse strand, counting down.
GAAATTTAAAAACATCGTACAGGAAATAGTCGAGAGCCGCGCTTTCGTAGCCTGCTACTACGAATTGCTGGTCGAGGGCATAAATCGGGCCAACGCAAATTTTAATATCCACAGACTACAGGAAATGGTGGCAATGGGCGAATTTCTTGTTGAACACTTCGATTTGCCCGTGAATAGAAAAGTACTGGTTACACCGACAGAACCTTTTAAGCGGCGGGAGCTGTTTGACAATTTCACGCTGATGTTGCGCGAGTGCCACGCTATACTGGTGTGTGCCAGTCAGGTGGATGCACATCGAATACTGAAGCGGTTCAAAATTTTGCGCTCAACACTCCGTAAGTTCCTCAACACGTTCACCGAATCGTTCAGGAATCCCCCGCAAATAAATAACGATTTCGAGGCTGTTTTCATCTCCCCACCTGAAAACGCTGAGGAATGCATATTTGACACGCTTGGCATTTCACCGTCTGCATGCAGCATATTGTATCCGAATTTGGGAGCGGTACGCCGACTTACAACCAACAAATCGCTTAGAGCAAACTACACCGCTGTACCGGCCGCGGATTGCTCTACGGCGCCTAAGTTGACAGAATGTACAGAAAATGCCACTGGCCTTGAAGATGGTGCAATGTGTAGTGAGATGACTAAAGCAGAACAGGAGGAGTTGGAGGAGCAGGAAGAGCAGCTCGCGTGCGATATAGAACGAAGTGGGTATATTTCCGCCTCAAGCTGCGGTCAAAGTAGGGCTCACCTACAAACTATTCTTGTAGGACAAAGCATGCGTAGATCCGTATTTAAGCTACGAACGGCCTTTGGCGACGAAGAAATATGTACACTTCACCAGACTCATTTAGAAAGTTTGGAGATTAGTGGTGAGTGCATGCGTTCGAACTTGCGATATGGCTTACAAAGGCAAACTATCACTTAACATTTCAGAAATACTGGGGAAAATCACCGCGTTGTCTTCGAGGTATCCGAGCGATAGCGAACCTGATGCTGAATCTAATAGCGAATAGCGGGCTTCGTTAGGTATTACGAATACACTGCAAATGCTTCCAATAGCTTAAACCACTTTTCTTGCGTAAATGACAACTAGGTAACTTGTATATTAAGCAATAGCTCAATGCATGGAATCTTTAATTACTAATTTGATATGGAATTCGCATTGACAGTACTAACAGTACTACTAGGGCATAATTTTTTTTTTTTAGTTTTCAAGTTCAAGTATTACTTCTTGGATTGCAACATTTTAACTGTTTTTTTAATCAATTTTATGTATCTCGACTTTTAATGCTTTGTTGGTACGTAGTATAAACTTCAAAAGCGCCGCATATCAATTCCTACAGCTCGCCGAAATGGACGTGTTAAGTTTGTGGTCGAAATATAGAAAGAAATTTGATCGAGAAAAGTTAGTTTCTTATCTAGGATCATTACTTATAAAACTACCCTCGTATTTTATAAAGTCCTGCATTGTCTAAGTTCGTGCATTCCATAATTTATAGTTTATAATTCTGTTGTGCAGTTTGAACTGAACATTTTTATTTGTTTAGAATGTATGATTGATACATTTCAAAAAGTGTCAGAAATTCGGAACTAGGATTACAGACTCAATATGCAAATGGTTCGAATATTTTAAGTAAATAATAACGTGTATCAACATTTAATGTCATTTGTGTAACGGATAAGTAAAAGTGTATAAGAAATTATGCTGCAAAAAATATTACCCTCACATTTGGTATACTCTGCAATGAGGTGTTTCAAATGAATATTTAAATATTGTTGTTTATAATGAAAAAAGTAAAATATTTAATGTGTAGTGGTCCGTTAGCTGAAGTACTAGTTGAACTAGTATTTCAATTCAACGCCAAAGAAAAAGTAATTGCATTTTCGACATCTTACCTTCGATGTATCCTGAATGGCGTTGCATTGATAGCAAAATAATTGGTGTCAGAGCTTGTCGATCTTATCACTTTTGGGTATAAAATTATAAGTGCATCAAATCTTCCATGCTCTACTTGGTGACGGGGGGATAACTTTATAACAATATAACCGAATTATAAATGGAAGTGGTTGGCCCGCAATAAAAAGAAAACAGAGCCGTTACAAAGTTTGTTATACTTACAAACATGTATGAATGTAGCCCAGAAATCTTGTGTCTTACTATTGAAAACAATCTTTACTGATATTTCATTTAAATGTAATTTTTATTGTTATAAATATCTGTATATAAAGTATATCTGAAACATTAAAAATTAGAGAAGGTTTTTCTTTTTGATAGTTTGTAAGAAGTTCGTAATTAATTATTATGTAACATTGTAACTTACATTTGTAGCATTGTAACTTATACACCCCGCATCAGAACTGCGATAACCATAAAAAGGTTGTGAGTAAAACCTTTATTTTTGTAATAAACTAAATAATAGCATAACGCATCACAAATTGCTGTTTAACCTGTTTAATTTTTATAATTTTGAGCTTTACCAAAATAGAGAGCATCACGTATGTTGGAAAAAAATGATTTACATAAGTTGATCATAAAACTTTCAATGTGTTGTACCTCCATTTCTCCATGCACTTCACAACGGCGATCTATACTAATAAAATTAAAGGTACTAGAAATAAAATATGTATGCGTTTAGTCAGTGTCCCAGCCGACTATATTGCAAACTTCCCCCATGGACTTTCCCGTTTATATTTTCCTGGGTTTTTGATCGAGCGAACAGGAAAACTCGGAAATTACGACGTTATAAAAATTTAGTCAATCTTTCGGTACTTTGTGGTCTCTTTTGTTGGTCATAATTTACGTGCCGTATGTGCTAGTACTTTGACACTATTTTTAGACAAATTATATATGGCACAATATACAAAAATATGTAATACTATCTAAAGTTGGTAAAGAATTAAAGCCAGAATTGGCCGACTTAGTTGAGTTTTTTTTTTTTTAAAGGATCGAATGCCGTTGTCACTTTCTTTTCACAAAGCATTAGCAGCTCTTAACAATTTTTGGTAGTAATTTTATGATAACACTCTTGAACAACATCAGTTTAATTTAGGTCGTATTAAATTAAAACGTCCAAGAACTACCTATACGACTTTTTCGAGTTCTTTTCTTTTCCATTTCTCGAAAATAAAACAACAAAAATTAAAAGATCTTTGTTCTGTTGGGTACTTTAAAATATAAATAATATTCTTCAAATCAACAAGTCAATGAAAGTTTTGCTGAGATTTTTCAGGATATTACACTATGTAGTTACATATATTATGTAGAGTATAATTTATATAAATTTGTATAAATCAGTGTTTCATTGTCTTAACTTCTTACTTTTGGCTTATAAATTATAACGTACGATATAATGTACGCGAATAGACAATCTAGCATATAAATATATATAAACTAATCATTGCGCTAACTTAAAAATATGTTGTCGCTTTCAGTCCCTTAAAGTTATGGAAGCCAATTGTTGTGACAACCTGGAAGTCACCCATTTTTAATCCGTTTAGTAAGAGCTGTACAAGTTCGATAAAGTGCAGGTGTACACATAAATAACGGATACTATAGCCTGTGGCGAACTAAGGCCTAGATTCCCAGTTACCTGTGTCGTGGGTGCAGTTTGTTATGAATGGGACGAATCTAATTTGAGGTCAATTTTAGAAGGCGGATGGCAGTGGTTTAACAGGAAATTCATCATCATCGTGCTGAGAGGGCCTACACCGCACAGTGGCTCATTTTGGAACTTTAGGTTGTGAAAATCATAACTTCTGAACAAATAAAGATAATTGAATATTTTTGCTTCTATTTTCTATTGCAGTAAAAATTGAGGTAGTGTAGCAACGCAGTCCATGCTAGTTTTAAATTAAAATCCATTACCTTTGCCAGGGAAATATGAAGTGAAACTTGAAACTAAAAAATCTATGTAGCATTGCTTGTAAAACTGTTTTTTGGAAATTACTTCAAATTTTAATTTATTTAATACTTAATCTTTCTCGCATAAAATTTAAACCCAATACAAAAGCAAGCGCCCAGAAGCACAAATTGGCTCGAGGTGGTCACAATCGCTGTATGATCCAGATGGGCAAAAACGGGTACCCGTTCTCTTTAGGCCAGTACTTATAGAGGACTAGTACTGTTCGCGGTTAGAAAATTGTATTTATTTTGTTCATTTTATTTCATGGCTTGTGGAAAAATACGAGTGTCGGCAAATGCAAGGTTTCGATCGATCAAACTTACATTAATTGCTTAGGACTAGAGAGCGGCATAGTTAAAATATTTGAAAGAAACGACAGAGTGGTTTACGTTTGACAGAATAGTCAATATTTACACGCTGGCTGTGGGCTTCACACATATGTTAGGTAAAGTTTATGTGAGTTTCACATATTTTATGAGCAAAAAAAAAGCACTTTCCAAAAAAAATTTTGGATCTAAATTGATTGCGCTAGCAATGCCTAAGTTCATTCGACGAACACAAGTTGTTCAAGTAAAGTAAGTAAAGTAAAATTGCAAGCGAGATGTTACCCGCTTTCACTGGAATTTGTTTTGTTACGTGATGGTATTCCTAACTACATATAATCCAAAGTTTCAAGTTAAAAGCAGTAACAATCTATCTACACATTGTTTATTAATACTTTGCTCAATTAAATGTTTTTCTTCTCAATGAAAAGGTTTGGAATAAATAATAAAAGTCGAATACAAAGTTTGACAAAATATTTCTGAGCCAATGGCGTTCGAAATCGGTACAAAGATACGTTTTTGCTTTTCGTAAATATAAAATGTGCATGCACTTGAATTTGATAATTCCCATTAATTTCTTTGGTCTTATTTATACCGATATTTTCATGCAAAGACTTAGTGTGATTGTTAATCAGTGACGGTTAATCAAGACGGTCGAAATGAGAAATTAGACCAGCATTGGCTTGTTGAAGAAACTATAACCCACTTAAAATATTGTGATTTACTAAATTTCATTAGCTCGGTGGATCTAGGGGATGTTCCCTAACATTAGATCATTACTGGTCTTAGTGCGTCACAACCCTTATTAACATATATTTATCTATTTATGCCCAAAACGTACTAACCTAAAATGTCGCAGTGAAATAGCCAAAAATACATGAACAAATAAACCAAGAAGAGCACTAGCCGAGTGAAAGGCTGATTTGGAAAATATTCCTGTTTTTGTCAAATATCAGTACCCCCAATGTTTTCAGATTGTCCGTAGCTACGACTAGTGCCGAAAATTTGGGGGAGAGACGGATTGTATTCGTTTGGCTGTGGCTGATAGAAATCATTGACGGTCAGTGCATAACAGACGCCTTCACTGTCGATGATGTGAAACCGAGTAAAAGAGCTGTTGACGCAAAATTTCGTCGCCTGATGGCCATCGAAATTGATACAAGCCAACATAGGCCTGTTGCTGGACATGACCTTCATGTCTTTCCAGGAGGGTTCCTTGTCGCTTGAACTGATCACTGTTGAAGTACTGTGAAATACTGTGGCATCAACTTCCTGGGTTTCCGACGATGAACTGTACCGCGAGTTAGTTAGCTTCTCTTTGTCTGGACTTTTCTGTTCTGTGAGTGAATGGTTCAGCATATCAATCACGCTCCAAAAGCACAGTGTGTCCGAGCAGCTGACGAGCGCAGCTCCGCTGGGTGAAAATTTCATATCGAAAATTTTACTCGTATGGGACTTCAAGGTGTGCAGAAACTTGAGTTCATTTAATTTTGTCGTGGAATATGTATACACCTAAAACCAATAACATACCTGTTACAATGAACTTTGCGAACAATTTATGTAATTAGACTAAATAAATGTTTAATATCGTCCTTTCTTGTTCTTGTAGTAACAGCAGATTTCTTGACCGAGGAGCGGAGTAAAAACTCCAGACACCTTTTCTATATTCAGGTGTTCGAACCTAAAGTCGAAGTCACTTTAGACTCGCAGCCTACTGGGGCGCGGTTGCACTCTACTGGCTCGGTGAGTTTATGCATATAGAGCGAAAGTGAAGTAAGCATTATACATACCTTAATAACGCCGTCATTACCGCCAGTAGCAACTAGGCGGAACTCACTGTGCGAATTTGATATTGCCAAGCAGGAAATGTCCTTCGACTGCTCAGCTTTCAGCTTTTTCCCAGAACTAATGTTTATGTCGCGTATGGTATACAGCTGAAATAATAATAAATCAAATACACTTTTATAAAACGAATTTTAAAAGCAATAGTATAAGTAAGAAAATTTAAATGAATGATGAAACTTAACAGGCTATTTAGGTATTACAAAAAATTGAGTGGCCTTGTTAGAATGGACGTGCGACGTAGAAGTCGCAGGCCGCCGACTTAATTTTAATATAAATAAAGTACGAATACTAATTACACTTACAAATATGTCATTTGTTTTTGACGCTGTGAAAAGTTGATGGTCCTTGAAGTCACAACAAGAAATTTCTTTGACTTCAACTTCATTTTTCTCAACAGGTCCAAATCTTAAAACCTTGAAAGACAAAGCGATTAATTTAAAAATATGTAATTGGTTTAGTAATCACACAAAATCAATTTTAAGATTGCAAGTGATTAAACTGGAACTAAGTACAACAGTACTAAAGTTTATTTACATGGTTCAACTTGTAACCGAGGCGTTCACTATCGAAGCTTATAAATCTTATATATAAAATTCTCGTGTCACAATGTTTGTTACCATACTCCTCCGAAACGGCTTGACCGATTTTTATGAAATTTTACATGCATATTCAGTAGGTCTGAGAATCGGCTACTATCTATTTTGTATACCCCTAAGTGATAAGTGGCGTGGCACATACAAGCAAAATCTTTAAAATTGAATATTCGCCACCTCGCGTATTTCATTATAGAAAAAAAACGAAGTTTGCCGGGATGTCATAAAATCTTTAAAATTGAATATTCGCCACCTCACGTATTTCATTATAGAAAAAAAACGAAGTTTGCCGGGATGTCATATGTGTCAAAGTTAGTTATTTTTTTCTACACTAGAAATTCCCTAGAAATAATTTATATGGCAAAACAACGTTTGCCGGGTCAGCTAGTTTTAATATAAAAGAGTAAATATTTCATGTTTAAGATTATATCATTTTTTATCCTCGAATGAGCTCAACGCAAAAAAAATGCCTTAAATTAATCCATAGGTCGTCTTACCCATATACACCATAATTCACCCTTCTTCAAAATCGCAAGAACGCCGTTGGTCATTTTGAAAGCGTATTTGACTTGACCCTCATAGATCGGGATATTCGTGTCCCGGTGATTGGAGATAATAGTATTTTTGTATTTCGTTGAAGCCACCAAGGTGTTTTCATCCAGAAGTTGCAGGTATTCGATTGGATTGTCTCCCATGCTTATGGGAATGAATTCGTTTCCGTTCTTACTATATCCTTCTGATATGTCGATCAGTTCTCCATTTGAATTACCGGCGAATGCACGTTGTCCGCATATGGTGACACCAGTAATGGTACTCGCACTTTTATATACCTCGACGAGTATATGGTTTTCAATGCGACAAATCTGTACATGTAACAATATTAAATACATTGCACTTAAACTTGTGTTTCTAGCTATTTAATAGCAGACGTACCCGGTTCATGCTTCCTGTTTGTACAAGCATTAAAATGGTCCTACCATCTTTGTATGTAGCGTCGAAAAGTTTCGACCACACGCCTTGCTCTGAATGCTCCTCACTATTATCGAAATGTGCCCATTGAATACGAGAATTATCGCCGTGCCCTACCCGTCGCAGTGAGAATAAATTTAGAACTGTTTTGTCAGATCCGCAGGCAATGATGTTCTTGTATATTTCATCGACTAAGGAATGTGCGTCGACGTCTGTGATTTCTTCGTAAAAATTACTGCCTAAAATTGCTTTCCGCTTGCGCATATCGAATATATATAGACCGCATTTTGTGCCCAGCACTAGATAGTTTTCGTCAGTTGTAAGTGTGGCGCTGGTACTTCTTTGCGGTGGCAAGTCATACTCCTCTTGAACTGTCATATGGTGATTGTCGATTTTTTCCAGCAGCAAAAGCGAAATTTTTCCTTCGCATACAAAGAGCACTTTTTGTTTAGGACCGGACTGTAGTACCTTTTGGTATACGACATTTTCTAACGAGATCGGCGATGTTGTCGTAAGGTGTACACGAGAACTGTCTACAACGTACCATACACTGACTTCTCCATTTTGATCGATTACCAGTGTGTAATATTCAAATATGATGCAAATGGAACAAATATTAGTTATGCCTGTTTCCAGTGCTGGTTGCTGTTTCTGTTTGAATATCCCACTACTTTCATTCCATTCTAGTTCTTCTAATTTGCCGGACTTCTTAGCCACAAGCACGGATTCTTTATCGACATAGACGGCTGCAACTGCGTCTGGTATATTAGTATCAATAGCTGACTGCAAGTAAGCACAATATGTTTAAACTTGAATACAAATAAAGTTGGGCTAATCATACCTTAATACCGGCTTGTTCATATTTTTCATTAAGTGGGTCACTCCACAGCATTAGTTCGCCGTTGTTGCCAAGCATAAGCAGGTGCATTGATTTTTTGTTCAACAAGAACACTTGCGCTGGATCGTACTTCAGTTTGCAGTCCCTCACTGCTTCCGGAATAATACCATCCAAAGATGTATCGATTAACGCAGCACCGCCTTTGACATAGAACACTAGACAAAACTTTGCATCCAAAAAAGTCACATGCTTCACTTCGCTGGTTAGTTGTATGACTTGGCGGTATTGACGGAAATAACCGCTGTAACAAAACGAAAAATCGTGCTCCAGTTGGTTATTAAAACATTTATATTTTACCAATAAATAAGTAACAATATTGAAAAATGTTTAAAATGAAATTGATTAAAATTATAAATAAGTAAAAATATTGAAAATTGATGAAAATGCCCCACAAGAGCTTCACGAGGCATAATTTAGAGCCCCTGCACTTCCACCACAAAGTTCTAACTAAGTAAAGTGTTCAAGTTATTAACACACAATAATAACATTAACAGATTTAGTATAATAGAAATTAACAATTCTGTGGTCAAAAACTTAAGTCGCTGAGTGGTCGCTTAAGTAAAAAATTGCTGTTTCGAGTCGATGTAAGCTTTAAAAAACAAAAATAATAAGCGTGCAATATGTGTTTATTATAACGTAAGCGGATAGGTTTTTATTAACAACATAACTCAATTCTGTCTTAAGGCGGTTATCGTTTTTGACCCCAAAATTATTGATGAAAAATCACTTACTTTTCTTGTAACCAAAGTCTATCTGGAAACTTTTGCACCTGACGAAGTGCTTCCCTGTGGATGAGCTCATCAGTGTACATAAGCGCACACTGTAGCAGGCAAGTGTCCTTTGACTTAAACAAGGTCCTCTCAAGGTTTTGCAAAAAATCACGAAGGGCTTCGAGGTATTTACGACGACGTTGATCGGATCCTGACAAAAATCGTAAATTATGTGCACTTAGTCCTGAGTACGCCAAATTTTTCATACCTGTAATTTCATCTTCATAGTATTTTAAATCAGCAATGGTTTTTAGAAAGCCAACTGTACGGATTTTCTGTTGCAGAAACCCAAAATCAAAGTATATTTTCGGAAATAGATCCAGAGATTTAGCACCCCGTAGGTGATGACCAAGGCAAAGGAAAAAATAAAAGTCATGTTTAGTGTCAGTGAACATCTCGATGTCGCTGCGATTTTCTATACATTCAGCAACGCTTAAACGATAAGAACAGAGTATTGTCAGTAATGTACGCGTATGTGACATCCAGAGGGCACCGCCCGTCTGTCTTTTCGTCGCCGGATTTGTGCCATAATAATGAAAAGTACTTACCTGTAGTAGTCAAGCACTTTCTTATGTTGTGCTACCGCATCGTCGCCATGCTCCGAACGCAAGTAGGCAATAAGGATGAAGGGCAGTTTATACGATGTTTCACATGTATTATGCGGTTTGTTACTCGACGATTTTTCAAGAAATGAGTGGTCGTAAAGCTTTTTTATTTCTTTCTTCGCATTGCGTCCTTCCCAGAAAATCTTTAACAACTAGAAACATTCAATTAGTATTTCGTATGCAATCAAAACATATCAGTACTTTGACCTTACATTTATCGGTACATATTCACTGTGCGAGAAAATTATAAGTTGATGTAATGAATCTCTTAGTGCAGGTTTCAAGGTATCCAAATTTTTTCTTATTGGTTCGAAGTCCTTTTTGATATTATCATGTATTCTACATAAATACAGAATCAATGTGTGATGGATTGGCGTAAACTTCAAGTAAACATTTTGAGTGTAACAACTTACTTTTTGTTCCGTAAGCTTTGCACCCAACTATTCCACAATTCAGCACTCGGCGGATTTTCCTGTAAGCTTCGTGCGACTATACTTAGTAAATAGGGATGTCCTTTGCTGCTATTGTAAATATCGTTTGCTATTTCTTTCTGGCCATTCTTTGGGAAATTCTCACGCTCAACACCCACATATTTTTCCATGAAAAAGAAAAACTCTGATCTCTCAAGACCGCGGTCTAAATTAACTTTAAAACTGGACTTTTCCGGTAGCATTTCAACGATCTTTTTGTTTCTTGTAATTACCAGCAACTTACACGGCAAGTTGAACGTATAAAACTGTTTGGTTATTTTAATATCTTCAAGCACCACCAAGCAGTTTTGGTTTTCCTTGCGCTCGAACTCTTTTTTTAGTAAAATCATTAACTTATCCTTAGTAACAAAGCGAGTGAAGTCAGCTGAACTTTCCATTGAATTACAGTCAATTGGCGATTGTGGTCTGGATTCAGGATCCTTCAACATTTCATACAAATACTTGAGCATGAGTAGGTCTTCTCTGTGACTCTTGCATTGTCCCAATTGAATCCAATATATTTTGAAATCCATTGCTGCCATAACTTGATAGTCGGAGCAAACATCGACAGCAAGCCACTTTTTACCAAAGCCAAAATCAGAAAACAATGCAACTTTCCCATGACGCTGTAGTTGTAAGAGTATTTGTCGCAGTTCCAAAAACTGTGGATAGAATTTGTTTTAGAGTTCTAGTTAATTACAATTTAACAAGATGATATTTAGCAATGCAGTGGGGGCAATGGCACACAAAGGGGGTTTTGGCGGTTCAAACCCCCCAAACACAAAGATTTCTGGTACAAAATATGGTTTCGAATGGTATTCGGCTCAAAAGTTATACGCAAAACCCCCTAAAAAAGAAATCCTGTGTGCGCCACTGAGTGGGACAATATTTAAATAGAAGTAACGAATAATAGGAGTAACAAAATGTCTGACTTTGCGGCAATCGAAAGAGAATCTGCCAAAATGAGTCTGGTGGTAAATGAGGCTAGGGTCTTATGTCGAGGCCGATAGGTATACTTTTGAAGTTGTCAAGGAATTCGTCTACCTTGAGACCACCATAAACAGCAGCAATGATGTTTGTAGATAAAGCGAAGGATTACTCGTGCCAATAGATGCTACTATGATCTCGGCAATTGAGTAGCAGAGACTTCTCTCGACAGACAAAACTTGCACTCTATAAGACGCTCATTCTGCCTGGCTTGGCTATGTCTGCCGTATGGACTATGAAGGTGTTCGATGCGGTTGTTGGAGGTAAAGGAAGACCGTCTTTTCGGTGGAAGGACCAAGTTGAAGACTCCCTATTATCTCTTGGTGTGGCCGACTGGAGAAAGCGCGCAAAGCAGAGGCGCCTGGAGAGAACTTTTGGGGCAAGCCGTAACCCGGTAACGAGGTTGTTATGGCCAGTCAAGTGGGTTAGTAACGAATTTAAAGACAGACATATAAATATGCATATGTATACACCTGCAATTAATACTTTCTAATATTTTCAGGTATTAATCGGTTATCTTAGAAGCCATTCACCATTTATTCATTGTTAAAGAGTAGGCTTGGGCATTCTCAATGTTTGCTCATATTATTTTTGCAAATCGATTTGTTTTAACTAAAACACATGCGCCTATTGTTACGTTAAAAGCAAGGATGTTCTTGTGAAAGACATGTAGTTTTAACATGGTGCCGCATCTCGCTACACAATACTGTAGTAGAATATTTCCGGGTTTCAGTATTTCGGGTTTTGATAATGGCAGCTGACCGTCAAGATTTTGGAAAAGTCATCCAAAGACACAAAATGCTATATTTATAAAATAACTAGATTTCACCGATCGTTTATCATATATATCATCTAATATCCTAAATTGACTTTACAATTGTCAGAACACTGCTTACAGGTTTTACACGACGAACGTATAAATCGGGATATTTTGGTGACACCTTGGTTCGTAATTCGTGAAATAGTGCTGCATAATGAGACGTTTTCCTTTCTTTGAGTTGTTGTTCCTTTGTAAGTTTGAGCCAGTAGTAAATTCCTTTTATTGTATCCATAAAATTCTTCACGATGCTTTGCGGCTTCTTCTCAAGTATGTTGAATAGGCGGAATATTTGGCAGTGTCTATTCTGTAAAAACAACATTTCAAATGCATTTAATGGTCAACGCAATTAGTGGTTTTATAGCCTCACCGTTTCTTCCAAAATATATTTTTCCTCATGTTTAGTTAGAAAATTTGGTATATCATCAAGCGCAATATCAGAAAAGTCGAAATCGTTCAAAACATCGGCAATAATAAAATATAGCGGCATTATATACGCTAAATGGTCAACGGTGTTTGAACTGTCGCTATTTTCGCTCATTTTTTTTTGTTGCTAAAAATAAAACATTCAAAAGGACTAATTCGTGTTATAAATGTTCTTGCATGTTGCCAAAATATGTGTAGGGTCTCTCAACAAGACGTGTCATTTGAAATCTCGAGCCATTTTTGAACTGTCAACATACTACTGTGTCCAAAAAATAAAGTGACATTGCATTTATTTTGAAAATTCTTTATTTATTCTTCCAAATCAATTTCATCCCCTTCAAAGTAATCCCCTCCCGATGCAATGCACTTATGCCAACGGATTTTCCAATCTTCGAAACACTGATTGTAGTCACTTTCCGGGATGGCCTTCAGTTCCGTCTTCGCTGCGGCTTGAATCTCCTCTATCGTATCAAAACGGTGTTCCCGGAGCGGTCTTTTGAGCTTGCTGAACAGCCAGAAGTCGCACGGCGCACAATGGGGTAAACATGCCAAAAACCCGCGCATTGCCTATTTTATGCTGTAGTATCTATACGGTTAAAGATAAATACCTCAAATTTGGACATCTCCTTCAGGACTCTTCAGAGATTTCTCCACCATAATTTTATTTTATTTATTGTACCGTGCATCGGCACCCTACAGTCGGCAATTAGGCATTTTTAAAATCTTCATTAGTAAAAACAAAACCAAAGTTATAGTATTTAAATCGACCCAAACTGACTTATGAATACTCTGGATTGTAGCCACGCCCCGATTTTTCGCCTCCTTTCATAAAACACCAACATAAAACACATACATGCAGGGTAACTCGTATTTAAACAAAAAACATTTTATATGGGTTGATACGGCTCATAACGGGTTAATGGTACTTCCCACCCCCACTTACCGTTGTAAATAACCACAAAAGTGCAGATGAAGTTGGTTAATATATAAATATAATACATTTTTCCAATTTAACAAAGTATGCTTATATGGCAACCCTACTTAAAAGTGGGCGTACCATGCCCATTTTTACGTCAGAGTTTAGTTAGGCCACTTGTAAATTCTTTACAAAGTTTTATTGAAATATATTGCCTTTTTCGAGAATCATCCTACGTACCAGCCGAAAAAATTGATAGAAAATGTTTTATTTTAGCATATTTATTAATTCAGGTGATAAATCACATCTATTTTTACTTTATTTATTTTTTTAATACTATATATATGCACCAAGTGTTGTAAACGTACCGACCCATACGCGCGTTAAAAAGTTTTCGTTGCTAATATATTTATTTTCTTACTAGGAGAAGTGAATAAAAGTCCAAAAATCCAACCATTCCGCAGCTTTCCGCAGACAAGTTGGGTATCATTTTTTTTATGAAGGTTCCTACTCACCTTCCCTAAAGATTTTCGATTATCCATGATTATCCATAAAAGTTATACACCACGAAAGTAGGACATTTTCCTAAAAAATCTTCCTTTTTGCCCAAATTTTGAGAACTTATATCTTTACAAGAAAATGTGTCATGTGAAATAATTATATGTCGAATTAATTATAGGAATATGCTTATTATACGTACTAAAAATTATTTGATTATATTTATAAACAACGATTTTATCGAGATTTTAGCACACCCATCAAGAAAGTTGCGTCGACAAAATGAAATTGAGTATAAAAACACACAACTTTGAATGGCTATATAGCAGGCAGTTTTAGTTCAATTTACATGCAAAAAGCGTTTTCTGATTGCTAGATGCATGCAGATTACGAAACAACCAAAAAAAAAGTTAGGCCCGTAACTTTAAGATTAGCCGTAATGCGCGGGTTTTTGACATGTTTACCCCATTGTGCGGCGCTAGATCAGGTGAATACGGTGGTTGCGGAACGATATGGGTTGAGTTTTTTGGCGAAATTACCACGAATTACGAGTGCAGTATGGGATGGTGCATTATCGTGGTGTAAAAACCAAGAATTGTCTTTCCACAATTCCGGCCTTTTTAGGCGGATAGCGTAAAATATAGCGATAGCGTAAATAATATTCCTTGCTGACTGTTCACTAACAGAAAAATAATTCTCCAAATCCTTCGACGCGCGCAGTTTAAATTCAAATGTCACCTTATTTTTTGGACACAGTAGTACGTCTGCGATCACATTTCATAAGTAAAAACTAGATAAAGACTGATACAACCTCGCACAACGCACTTACATATTGACCAAGTAAAATAACTAGTGATAAATTCACTAAAAAAAGCGTAACATTGTCTGTGTCAAAAATTGCCTAGACGTGACTTCTTCAGAAAGAGACTTCAATAGGCTGCAGAGATCGTGTAATTTAAACTATTTTTACAAATATTTTGGGCTATGATAAAGTTAAAGTCTTCACCAAGGCTTCAGTAACGATTGAAGTGGCCAAAGGCAACATTAGCAACGAAATTTACATACATATTTATAATAAGGGTTTAACATTGTACAACAAATTATTTATTTTTTAATGTAATTATTTAGGTATGTAATAATTATAAATATTTATTGCACAAAAGTAACAAAAGCACTAGCTGCCAAGGATTTCAGTTCGAGCAAAAATTAAATGTAAAAAATATGACACTTTTTCAAAATGTAATTAACCTCAGAATCAAGTGTAAGCATAGTGTAAAAAATTGGATTATGAAAAAAGAACGGCAATTGTGGATACTTAAAAACATTTTGGAAAATAATTTCTTTGGACTTTTTTCCCCAAAATATAGATGAGAGGAATCTGTATTTTTCACTTTTCGTAAGGAATACAAATAACATTCACACCCAGCGATATTAAAAAATCGCCGCTTCTATTTTAAAATACATCGCACACTTAATTCGATTTTAAACTGAAAGTGGCACAACGCTTCCTTCACAACGGTCCCTTTCAATAGCCCAATTATAGAAGCCTGCAATTTAACAATTTGCAAAATCTACTTTTAATGCGTTTTTGCTTTGATTATCGAAATGCGTTTGAATGGCGCAGATTTTGCAATATCGAAATTTAGCTCGTAACTACGTACTGTGCAACTGGCAGCTGGCTATGCAAAAGGACAGTCAAGGCATACGGGTATGAGTCACATCACATTTGCAGGCAGAATGTTGAAATTTCATGCACAAGCCCAAGGACTATCGCAATCAACCGAATTTTTATATTGCGGAACGTACTCGTAAAAAAAAACTATAACAATCTATAGATATAATTCAGAATATATATATATAATATATATATATTTTCCGGAAATTAGCAAAAGAAAGTTAAGGAATTCCTGGATAGTGCTCGTAAAGAACATGTAGCGTGTTGCATTTCACTTACTTTGTGTTTGGACTGCTATCGCGAATATTTATTATTATTATTAAAAGTGTTGATTGATGCTTCTTCAACTGTGTGTTACATTTTCGCTTCGATCTTTACTTAGCATATTAGTCTTTTGTTTGCAAATAAACTATATTTTTGACTAATGTAATTGGCACAAATTATAATGCACAGCGTTCTTGACACTAACCAGCAATAAATGCAAGCTAAAGTAATCCGACTAGTGAAACCAGTGCTGCCAGCTTTCTTATTTATTTTTTATTTTCTTTTAGTAAAATCAGTAAAAAAAAACCTTTACAGGAACAAGAAAATACAGTGAAAGCTCGATTTTCGCGACTAATTAAAAACCACACCTGTCGCGAAAACTAAATTTTCGCGATAACAGAACCCAAAATTTTATTGAACAATTTTATGTAATTTTTAAAATTAGAATTCTTACTATTGATATATTTACATTTTAAACATTTTTAAAGAAATTGGAGATTTTGAGTGCTTTTTTTGCAAATTACTTTTTAAAATAACAGCTGAATCACGTAGTTCATATAGTGTTGTTGTCGGCTTAAAAATCCAAAAAGGTTAATATACTAAAAGATGGGGATTACCCTGTTTTGGTTATGGACAATAATGGTTATGGTAATAAAATTAAAAAAAAGCAGATAAAAGTCGCGAAAATCGAACCCCGTTTTTCGTAAACTGTCGCGATTATAGAACCTGCAATGTTAAAAATTAAGTCGTCGCGATAACCGGGCCGCCGCGATAATGGGTAGTCGCGAATACCGAGCTTGTACTGTAGTAGTAAAATCTTATAAAAATAACAAAATTGTTTTTTTTTTGTTCATAACGATTGAGTTAAAATAAATACATGTATTAATTCTAATTCGTATTTATATTCATCTACGCATTTACAATGTATAATAAAATAAAATCACGATCTATTCTTATTAGAAATCTGTATAAAACTTATTAAAATTTCGAGTTTTTTGAAACGCAGAATCGTAGAAATGTAGAAAGTAAGAGAATCTTTGATTTAAAACTTTTACTAAAGCACTATAAAATATACTGCGAATTGCTGCTGAAACCACAACCGAAAATCAACTATTTAACGAAACTGTTATTTTAGCAGTGGATCACATTTCTTGCATATGCATTTATAGTTTAAAGAATGCAAAACGTACGTCCACATATGTAGAGAGATAACAATTATCAATGATAATAATTTTTTTTACTTTCTTTGGTGAACCCTGGAAATCTACTTCGGCAAGTTCCGATTTACTGCTGCAGCACACCGTTGTGCTCGTATCTATTTTCACAATTGCCCTCAGACAATCGTTATATAGAAGCTCTTTAGGTGCTCCTTTGGTAGATTTTAGAGAGGGCCGTCTCGTTTGACAAAGTACGAGTATGCTTACTGACGTAATAAGCGTATTAACTTACAGCAGCTATTTTGGGTTCGATATGTCACCCGAATGGATGAAGCTCTGACAGGAAGGCGGCAACTAGAGAAACCTCTACAGTCTCTTGGTGCGTCTTGGTCTCTCGGGGGTAACAATTTCCAGCAGGCTGGAACCCAATATCTTCTTATTATGGCCAATTCAATATGCCATTAAAAATGAATAACAACATTCCAATAAATTTTAAACTATAGATTTAATATTAAATTTCGGGAATTTCCCAATTTTTACGTTATTTTTTTTACACACCTTACCGCGTGTTTTACATGAATTTTTGCTCTTTGTAATAAAGTATTTTTAAGCCAAGCGATTTTGCTGTATCGAGAAAATTTGTTAAAATCGCAACCGGCAGATGTAAAAATGTTCAACAAGAATATAAAAATATCAGAAAGAAAATTAAAATATGAAAGAGAATGATGATTTAAATTTAGAACATTGCAATATGGGTTGTGATTTCCGATCGACAAAATCGCGCCAGTCTCATACGATTTCGAAATGGTGGCGTTCCGAAATAGCAACGAAATTGGCGCGAGAAAATCGCATGTGTGTGTGCAAGTTTTAAACGTCACTCGTTGTGTAATTTTTGTAACAAAACAATAATTATATAGCCCACGTACATGTACATTAACGCGTTTACTCCTGAAGCATTTTGGATACCCCGGGATTTCGGAACTTAAAAATGGCAGTCCGTGGATTTCGGTATTTGTTGGGATTTTTCGGGATTTCATTCTGTGTCACATTTTCAGCAAAAAATTATAGAAGCTATTTAAATGTTTCATATAAACCTACTTCTTCTGTTCAGCTGTCGTTTTTATGTGTTATTCATAGATGATTAAATGTAGGACTAACATGCAATCATTTTTCAGATAACCAGTTAAGGGACCAAACCGCCGAATTCCTTAACACTTGCATCCCTTCTCTGTGCATGAGGTATAGAACTTCCCACTGAAACAATTTGTGAAGGTATTTATTTCTTACCAATATAAAATATAGTTATGAATAATATATTTTTTCCCCCAAATCACTCTTTATTGTTTTCCTCATTCCCGTGCAAAATGTACTGGTATCAGTGAGATATTAAAATGCACGGTTTAGACTTTAAAAACTAAGCACAGAGTAAAGTATAAAATCATGGGATCCCGAAGCATTAGCCCCGGGAATTCGAGGCTGGTAAAAATAGCCGGGATCTTGGGATTTCTGGGTTCGGGATCTCAGGAATGCCTTAATGTGTATACAGTCGTGTCTGGGTATAGTGAACACCCTATATAGTGAACCCCTCGATATAGTGAACACTCAAATTTTTACATGGAGTACCCTAAACAATCGAACAATCGAAAACCTCTAAATAGTGAACAAATTGGTTTGAAAGCAATTCCAAGCAGGTTAGGTTAAGTTAGGTTGCGGTGGCTGCCTCTGTATGAGACACACTTAGGCCTCTTAACGGGCCCGTTTTGATACCACAGATTCCACCCGTTTGAAATGCGTATGCAACACTGTTTTTTTTTCAACATGTGATACAACACACATTTCAAACGGATTGGGAAAGGGAGGGGAGGGGACCTACAGTTTAACGCCGAATCCGAACGGCGATTGCCAGTTTTTCTTTCACACTTGGAGGTTGCCTGGAGGTTACCATTGCCTGCCAAGGGCGCACTTGTGCGATTCTTGTAATTCTCATTCCCTTCATGTAGATAGCGATAGAAGTAGATTCGTGTTTTTTCCAGCCCAAGCCAAGAATCGAACCCGGGACGCTCGGTATGAGCCAGGGCGCTACCCGCTGAGCTATCGAGGCCGACAATTACAAGCAGAAAGCAACAAAAAACACAAGGAGGAATAAAAAATGAAAGAGGGTATTCCCCTAATTTGTATTTTTGCTGTTGATTATTACAAAATAAGCTGTTTCTTGACCTTAGTGGTTATTTTTTTTTCAAATGCAAACCGATTGTGGTTGAAAGTGGGCTTCTTTATGTGTATTTAAAACTTTGTGAACGCAAGAAGCAAACGTCTATTCGCCAATTCTTTCAATAAGCATACATTTATGTTTTCCTACTAATTTATTTTAATTATCTCTTGAATTTATATACACCAAATGTATTTTGAGCAAATAAAAGGAGTTTTTGAACACAAATTTTAACCTTGATATAATATATAATTAGTTCACTATATGCAGACACGACTGTACTATTATTGCCCACGATGTACGTTGTTTTTCAAAAGCGAAAAATTTGCAATGATGATTTGGCAGCATTGTGCAACATGACAGTTGTCAGCTGTTTACTGTTTATTGTAATCTTAAGGAAGTTCTACGAGGATTATCTTCGTAACGCGGCGGTGACAAAAGTCAAAGGAAGTTTGCTAGTATTATACTCCGTCCTGACCGATTCGTTGCGGAATGAAGGTAGCAACACACATCAACCAGCTTTGGAATCGTCGGCGGCAGACAAATGAGCACTGGTGCACATATCTGTTCTTTGCGATGCTGCGCGTTGTGCTCGTCTTCATTCCGCAAACCGGATACATCCATCCGGATGAGTTCTTTCAATCGGTGGAGGTGATGACCGGTGTGTTAGAGCAGTACATTTTATTTCGAGAAATTTTATAACTCTTGGCCCTTTATTAGCTGACCACTTCCGGCTGGAGCACATACGCACCTGGGAGTTCAACAACACTATGCCGTTGCGCAGCATCACGCTGCCATTTCTGCTCATTCGAGTGCCTTGGAGTTTGCTGGAACTCTGTGCGTTGTACGTACGTGAGCTACTAGACGTGGAGTTGGTATGTGGCTATATGTACCTGATATTCCCACGTCTCATTATGTGCGCTATATCCTTTGTGAGTGATTGGAGCTTATATCGCGTCTGCCGTCTATATAGTTTGCAGCACGAGATCCGTCTGCTGGCACTAAGCAGCTCTTGGGTGATGCTGGTGTTTGGCACGCGCACCTTTTCCAACACCGTCGAAATGGTGTTGTGTTCGCTCTTGTTGTATCTGGTAGCTGAGTGCATGATTCGCACCAACACCATCGTGTACAAGAAGGAATTCCTTGAGGAGCGCTATGACAAAGCAACTTCTATTGCGGAAAAAGTGAAAATTTGGAAACTGAAAGGTTCATTGCCAGCGCACAACTTTAGCCACTTGTTGCTGCTGGCGAGCGTTTGCGTGGCCGGTGTCTTCAATCGGCCCACGTTTCTACTTTTCGGCGCGCCGATGGTCTTCTACTGGATGCTGCGAGGCATGGGCACGAAAAGCATCACCTTCAGGGACTTTAACCTACGCATGGTGCTTTTTTGCATTGCCGCCGTGCCGGCGCTATGCTTTTTCACTATCTGCGACTCGCTGTACTACAGGCACCTGACCGTCGGCGAGCTGCAAATGTTTAAAGTCGGTATCAACAACTTCATATTTCCACCGTGGAATTTTGTCAAATACAATTTGGATCCAAATAAAACGGCAGAGCACGGCCTGCATCCCCGATACATTCACCTCTTTGTGAATATTCCGCTGTTGTACAATGTACTTGGCGTGATAGCGCTGATTGCCTTTGCCCAACTAATGATACGCTTCTTTCGCGCCGAGTACCAGGGCTTGCCACGCGCTCAAAGCATTATCAGCCTAATGTCCGGCGCTGTGTTTGTGCCACTCTTCTTTCTTTCGCTGATCAACCACCAAGAGGCGCGCTTTCTTATCCCGCTCCTTTTACCCATAGTACTGCTGCATGCGCCGAAGCTGGTAACGGGCTTCTGCGTGACATATCCCTTCAAAGAGGAGCATCCGCTGCTGCGTAAGTTGTACAACTCCGTGCTGTGCTCGCAGGCCTCCGCCAACTATATACTAAAGGTGTGGTATCTCTGCAACATCGTGCTTACCATACTGTTTGGCTTCGTCCATCAGGCCGGTGTTTTCCCGTTGGCTCAGTATGTCGAGCACGCCATGCAGACCAAAGCACCCGCTGAGCATCTCCATCTCGTTACTTCACACATGTACAGCCTGCCTGTGTCACTCATCAACATCCCAAGCTCACAGCTTTTGTTCACTAATCGAAAGACGGGTCAGCGTTACCAGCGGCAGAAGGACTTTTATCTCTACGAATACGGCAGCTTAAATCTACCACAGCTGGTGGGAAAAATCAAACTTATTGCCTCGCACTGCGAAATGAAACTCTCTACCAAGAACCAGCAGTATCGCTTATATTTGGCTATACCCACCTCGCTCGGAGAGGAGCTTGCCTATAGCATCGAGAGTGTAAACGCCACTTCCTATATGCGGCGAGAGCTTAAACGCATTTTCTATCCACATCTCTCGACGGAGGCTCTGCCGCGTCTGTTCGGTCGTCATCCGTGCGATGTGCACCCGTCGGGTTGGACGGACGATGAGCAGACGGGTACATGTCGACTGGAGCAGACGCCTACTTTGAGCTACTCCTATGTTAGCCGGCAGCTGTCGTCCGTTGTTCATCAATTGGGCTTGGCACTGTACGAGTTTGAAGTGAAGCGACAGCATCCCCCGCCACTCGCTTGAAGGAGGAATAGTCACCTACCCAGCGCGCAGAGGAGCCCACAGAATGAAGCCTTTTGCACGCATCCAATTGTAAATTTCTTATCGCATAATTCTAGTCGGCTGTTCCGGTACACCAACGTCACCCGTGCATTTGGGTACTAAGCTACGCCATTCCATGTTAATCTTGATATTTGTGTTGTATAATTGTATTTATATTTCGATATTTTGCTAATGCTTTCCGTTATAATTAGTATTTTCTATTATCTATAAGATACATTCTTAATGAATGCTGCAATAAATCACTTTTACTGTGCAAGCATGCTTAAGGGCAGTTTTCTAAATGCTTAATGCATTTTCACCGTTGTTGTTGCTAACACAACCCAAATTCATGGTTACTTACAAAGTGATCGTTTAATTAGATGTAATTATTAACTTCTTGCATCTGCTATTGCACAATGTGATCAGGCACCTATAATTTTTGTATGCTGGGTAACAAGCAAAACAATTTTACTCAGTTATTTGAAATAATTTTAATCATTACATGGTACATTTGGGGCATTTTATAAAATAATCGAATTTCAAAATCCTTATTCTATAAAATCAGTATATTTTAAAACTTTTGAATTATATGACTAAAATTACTTGTTTCGCTGCAACTAAGTGCAAAAATGATCAATTCGATAAAAAGTCAGAACCAAATTAAAAATCATGAGTAGTAGTAGATTCGCGTAAACAATTGTGGGACCGTGGCATTTTTTCTTCGCTGAATTGGAATATTACTGAAATCTTACAGCACTGCGCAAATCTTATTCTAGGTGCCGTTGATTCATATAAATTGGATTGGGTGAGTCCACATCTTCGAAGACCATGTCCTCGTCGGCAGTCCAACGCACGCTGCGCACACTGCCGTACCTAAATTGTTTTGTAAATTGCATATGTATGTATGTAAGGGGAGTAAGCCATATTAGAACAGAAATAGAAGAGTTTAAGGTAAAACATTTTTTTCTTAGTTTTTTAATAACGTTGATTGAACCTGTTCATCATGCCGGGAGGTGGAGGTGGTGGTGGTGCGGTTCTCGGAGGAGTGCGTCGAGCGCTGCAAATCGCGAAACCATGCTGTTATTATTAAGTCGTTTACAATATGCTTTCAGTAGAAATAAAGCTGGTGAATGCTGGGATAGTAAAAGGCTGATTGCCCTCTACAATGGTAAGCAAAGAAAATCATACATATAAAAAGTTTGTTCTCACCGCCTAACTGACTGATTTATCACCGCCGAACACAAACCGATAAAGCTACAAACATGAAATTTGAACTTTACGTTTATTTTAGAAAACAAACTTCACTAAGATGGAATTTTTCATAGTTCAGTGTCTGACGGATTCATCAATGGGTTAGGGTTTTTATACGGGAAAACTATGAAAAAGATTTGTGAGAAAACACAAAAAAGGAAACAAATTCAGATACGTGTTTTTAATATTTTTTGAAAATCAAAATGTGGTGGGGTCGCACAGCTTATGCGATTGTTAGCAAGTTTCAGTCGTGCGGCACCTTAAGCTTCCCTATACTGTTATCGTCAATTGCCTCAGGCCTCTCTGATGGAAGTTATGTGTTCTGTGCGGGGCTTGCCCATATGAAATCGATTAAATTATTGCTGACTTTTCCTACAAAATTCTGCTACGTAATCTACACATCCTTGCATCCTTGACCCCTTGCGTTGTCCCGATACTTAAAAGCATAGGCTTTTCTGAATAATATTCTCTATACATATATATATATATATATATATGTACAATACAAATACCCGACTGTCAAGCAATAACTTACGCAGCGACAGCGGCAGAGTTCGATGCGGGAGCACCATACGTCTCACTTTCCTCCAAATCAAAGTCTTCCGTACCGGAACGCTGGCTGTAGGGTATTTGGAAGAGAACTTTTGTTACTGAAAATCGGTATGTATAGTTATCTCTCGCAAGTGAACCGCCAAGTACGGACTTGTAGCATTTTAGGACACATGTTTCACTCCAAATTAACACTGCACGGGGGGACAGAGGTGAAGGGAGGAGCAACTGCGTGCAATACTGTTCGAGATGAGAGAAGTTCTACTCACAGCCGTTTGTTGCGTACATTGCCGGCGCGCACAATATTGGCGACGGCGCGCGTTGTCAATGACACTCGGTTGCGCAGGCGTGTTGGCGTTCGGGGCATTGGTATTGCTGGCTGGGCATCGGCACTCGCGGACAGTACCGGTGTGGTCGAGCGTCGAACAGTGCGTTCATATTGGGGATCGCGATCGGAACGACGTCTTTGGAGAGAGAAGCGTGCATGAAAATTGGGGGCGGCGGAGAATATGGGATGCGCTGTGGCTTCAGCTGACTTACAACTTCGGTTTATTGCGCCCGTTACTGCTCGTGTGTGTGGCGTGTTCTCGGCGATTGTTGCTTCGGGCTTCGCGATTGGAGGAGGATGGCGCCGGCTGCCAGTCTTCCTCTGTTCCCAGATCAAACTCCTCGGTGCCTTGCTTACGCCTATACATGGGAGTGTTTTCATTGTCAACGATTTTCAATTATTCGACTTTCACCAGTACGGATGTTCCGTTGGGGGAAGCTGGCAGATTCTTAAATTGAATATTGCGGTTCTTGCAGGTGTTGCTTTGAACTGCATTTGAACCCCTATGTGGAAAGGTATTTTCTTTGGGGGCTTTGAGATGGATTTTCCGTACTTACAGAGGCGGTTTGGATCTAGTCGTTTGCTGGGCACTACTACTACTGACCGCTCTATGCTGGCTCGGTTCGCGCTCGTGCGAGGTTCCTCTACTGGCACTGGACGAGCCCCAGTTATCTTCTACGTCAGTGCCGGAACGGCGTCTTCACGGGTGAAAAAAATAAGCCATACAGTGGAAAGATATTGTTGCATGAATGGTATTAAATCTTGGGGCTGTGTTCCGGTCGGGGGTAGAGTATTACTGTGAGTGCTTAGCTGCTAATTTGGAGTGGAATTGTGGCAGAATGTAAAACAAATCCGTAAGTACAGTGCATTGGTTTTAGCAAAGAATAAGTTACAACTTAGCGGGAAGTCGCCTTAACGTATGTATGTATGTACCTACATTTGGTTTCTGCTACGCGCTGGCGTGCTGGTTGCCGTCGTCTCGCGCGGTCGGCTAATCTCACGTTCCCGGCTTCGCGGATCGCGATCACGCCTTGGAGGTGATTCATCGCCCGCTATGTCCAGTGTCTCCTCGGTGGCGGTACGTCGTCTAAAGAGCGAAGAGTTAATCAATGCAGGGCATTCGTTGTTCGCATGCCACTTACAGTGGTCGTTGTCGACCCACGTTGCTCGTGCTGCGCTCCCTGGTTGAGCTGGGCTCGCGCTCGCGCCGCCTGCTGCGGCTGTCTGACCGCTGGGCGGCGCGGGCCTCCGCCCGTCGCAAGCCGTTCAGCCGGCGCTGTATTGTGATCATGTTCAGGCCCACCGGCGTACCGATCGACCAGAGCAGTAGCGTCAGAAAGGTGAAGAACCACAATGCGTTTATGAAGTCCACAATGTTGCGACACAGAAACAAACGATTCGCATCGAAAATATCGAAGAACGGCCGGCACTTGGCCGTGGTGTCGCCCAGTTGGGAAGACATGGTCGCTTTACTGTTGGTGAGGTAAGTCTTTAACCTAAATGCGGCAAGAATTTAAAATAAAGTGACCATATCGTGTTAGAATGACTCAACACACATACATATGTATATGTTTTATGATTTTACGATTCACATAAAATTCTGGGACAATGATTTTCATGTTTGTTGTTGTGGCAATATCTAAGTGTTAGTAAACTATTTCGATATTAATCTCAGTTTTAGTAAACCTTAGGGCCTGCTTTAAATATTTCAACTCAGTTAAAGTTCGCAATTGATTATTCAAATATCATTTTCTAAATTTTCATATTTCAAAAAAATATCCTACATCTTATCATCCTACCTACTCCCGTATCAATTTTCAGAACGACATAAGCGAGCAGATTTGTCAATATATATTTAATTCCACATACGTTACGTCTCCTGGGCGATATAAGCCCTACAACTAAATACTTAAGTGAATGGCCTACAACGTGAGAAACAGTGATAGTAAGCTTTGGTTACTACTTCTTATTTTTAATTTATTTAAATCCAAACACTAAAGATTTATATAATTTGAAATGGAAAGTTCTGGATTTTTATGTAATCCAATAGGACTATCGTACGAAACATTCAGATCTTTTAAACTATGCGGACTTTTCGCATGGTCCGGGCTTTGGTATTCGGGCAGTTGGGGTTTTGAGATTTTTATAGGAATTAAAGAAAGAAGAAGTTTTTTATCGTATAAAAGATAGAAACGACCGAAATGAATTAAATTATGAAAACCACTTAATAAGTGTAAAATTTATTTAGAATAACTAGAAGCTTTTTCCAATAAGCTATGCAACTGAAATCCTTCTCATATCAAATTGGCAAAAGCGCCACCAAGATTAGTCGGCTCTACTACTCTATAATGTTCTACAACTGTTTAGGCCGTTTTTCATTGTGTGCATGTGTATGTGTATGTATGTTATGCGAGTTTACAACTTTGGAGCTGACCTCTCGGTGTAGCTGCGCGTTTGATTGCGGCAAATCTCGGCGGCTGTCTTCTCCAGATAGTCCTGTATGTTGCGCAAATGGTTCAACGTCTGATTGACCTGCTTGGCCCAGGGGTCCCTTTGCAATTCCAGAGCTGTCAGATGATAAAGTATTTCGTTTTGCAGCTGCTCCAGCGGCTGCAGTATGGCGGCTTGCAGGCGTTTCGAGCGGCTGCCAAGTGTAGTCATGCGTGAAGACGTGGCCACGTCCTGTATCTGTGCGATTCGAATATACATATACATACATATAAACGAATTTCAGTATAAGCGGCTACGTTTATACATATTGTCACGTAAGTTGTTAGTTGCTCTAATGGCCGTGAAGTTTATATGCACAGAGAGCAACAAAACTTACGTGGCGATGCTTACAGACATGAGAGGCATGAGGCATGGGTTAAGACTTCAATGCAAGTATTTGTTTTGCAATTGTTGTACATATATTTGCAATTTTAAAGTTTTTAAGTGGGACACTGCATGTTAGGCGTAAAATCACAGCATCACGCTTTAACGTGTTTTCTAATGTTGCGATTACAAAATCTTTAATCTATAGAGGACTGTCGGATATCGTTTCTATAAGAGATATCGGTAAACACACATTGCATATGTGTGTGCAATATTTTTATGCTGAGCTCTGTTGCAGGCACATTATCCACACTATGTCTTTTAGACGGTATGCGCCCAATCTTGCATATACCGGAAGGTCTTCAATAATATGAATAATCATACATTGGAATATTTGACATCATGCTTAAAATTGGCCACATTATTCGTATCTTGTTTTCTTTTTCAGAAAAATAATATAACAAATAAAAACATAAAATTTCTAAATAATTTTTTCTAAAATAATGTTATGACTTTTAGTCATTCTGCTAAAAATCGATTATATCTGTCGATAAACTGAGACTCAGGTCTGAATGGCTTATGTGTTGTTAAACCGATTCCGAACGGCGTGGTGGGAACAGTTTTCATATAGTTCCATTCAGTGCATTCCATTGTCTGCAAAGAGAGCAGCCGCTGAATTAAATGTTTCCATTATTTGATGTTGGTTGAGTTGGGACTCTAACCCACAACTTGTGATCCAACCTGCTACCCTTTGCGCCACGGTGACTGGCATAGACACATCAAAATATCCGGAAATATTCGAATTTAATTAACAATGTATACTACATACCTACACATACATAAATATCAAAGCGTTCGAGAGCCATTTATGTGCTTACAGCAAACCTTGAAAGTTTCGTGTTCTCGAAGCCCCGTGAAATTGCCTGATGCAACTCGGGGCTTCCGCGGCACACAGTGTGAGCGCGCAGTCTAATGTCGTCTCTAACCACGAATATTATTCTATGTGTACTGTGTTTCAAAATAACGTACTTGCAATGCGACTCTTTGCATTTGATCAATAAACGTAGCCAAATCCTTCTCTGGCGTTGGGGCGCCAATACTCGCCCGGTACGTGGTCAGATTGAAGGATGAGGTATGCAGCATATTGTCCAAAATATTTTGTACGGTCTGTGTCAGCGAGAGCAGCGTCCGCTCGGAAACGGCAATGGAATCGATGGCTGTGGTGACTTTTGGGAATTGTTTCAAATCGGCGATTTGTGTGGTGTTAACGAATGCGTCCAGTTGAAAGACATTGTACGATGCTTGATTTTTTTCACAGCCCCTGCACGCGGACGGCGATTATGAAATTGTCGATATGTATACAGTTGACGGCAGTGAAAAGAAATATGGGATTTCAAACAAATTCAAAATAATTTGTTGGAGAAAAGATTTCAAATATATTTGATTTTGGGGTCGGATTTCGGCTTATTTATGTAATAGCATTCTGAAGCCTTTAGGTTATTGAACTTGAGGGTGGAGTATGGTTAAAAGATCTTCAAATGTCTTGTAGGGCTTCCTCATATGTACTAAGAAATATTTTCAAACGGGGGATTTAAAAAAGTGAAACGAGGTATGCGGCAGTGGTGGTTTGTAGATCTACATACATAATTAATTGGGGACTATGCATTTAGTTTCAAAAAAAGAATAGCATGGCCGCTTAAGGATATCTCTAAATTTTTTCCACTCAGGTGAATAAAGGGATATAGGGTTTGTTGTATTAAATTTTTAGTTTCTAAGCGTTCTAAACAATTATTAGCATTAACTATACAGGTTTAAAAATTTGAGTGAACTTTTGACCCGAGAAGACAAACATACTTTTGATTTTTCGATATTGTTTGCACTTGTTGCGATTTCGCATTCTTGCGAAATGGACTGTGGACCATGGATCCTGAAGCTTTTCAGTATTTAACTGAGCTCTTTATTAAGTTCAGTCACTAAACGAAAGCTAAGTTTGTCAGGCCCGATATTAGGAAACTGAAGGATATTAAAAAACGGTGGACGACAGCGAATTTTCAACGTGTTTGAAGGCCGGAAAAACATCAATCTGGGCGTTCATCTAAAGTGTTCTTCGTGACCAACGAACATTTTCCAACTCAAAATGACAATTTGTTTTTAATTACCAAACGATTGCTGTAAGACTGTCTATAGATTCATTTTCTGTATTGCCATCTGGGTTCCCTTTAGTATATGTATAATTATAATAAATTCAAAGAGATAAGCAAGGAGAACGGCTTCATGAAGATTTACTACGAGCGTGACTAGATGCTGGTGGAGTTCAGCCGCCTTGCGACTTCAGCCCTGACTTGGCCATCCGTAAATTCAGTCGTCGAGATGACTGAATACGAATCTGCAGCCAAAATTTTAACTGGTCTAATACGAATTAGAATATGCGACACCATTTCGAATTTCGACTTCTGGCTTCGAGTAACACGGACACAGTTTAAAATGTTTTATTTACGGTTCATAAATTTAAATATTATATTCCTAAGCGAATTAAATAAGAAAGTGGAAGCAATTGAAATGTTAGTCTTAAGCTTACGGAAGGTAAGCTTACAAAAAAGTTTCAGATGCGAGCCTGGAAATGTCATAGAAGTGAAGCCATCAAAGTTAAGGGGCACAACTAGTTTGCCCGCCTGAAAAAAGGAGATTTTTGTGAATTTTGAATTTTGTGAAGTATTGCATCGAATGTTTTAAAGTTTTGCAGATATATTTATGCATAAATAATGAATGCAAAGTAATTTTTTCAAATGAAAATATTCGATTTTCAGCAAGTTATCCACCATCTCCTGAGTCTTCAAAAAAAAAACGTTCTCCCACTGCTGCAGTGATTGCAGCCTTCGCAGTGCCTGAAATCAAAAAAACAAAAAATTTTACTTAACTAGGTTATATTTCCTATAAAATGACCCTCGGTTGTAAAAAAAAAATAAAATGCAACAAAATGGCGGTTTTTTGAAAAAAAAAATTAAAATTTTGCTGAAAAATCTGATGGTTTCTGGCCTGGCATAATTATACTTTTCATCCTATCATTAAACTGGAGGGTCATTGTATGGAAAAACAAATACACAATAAGCTAAAAAAAGACCCAAGTCGATCGGATGATTTGTTATCAAGTTACAGCTGCAGCAAATTTGAAAAATGTAGTTTTGAGAAAAACGCGTTTAACAATAACTCAGGTACGGCCGTCAAGTAACGCGCCATTCTAAATAATGAGAAGCTGCTATGTAGAAGGCTGTAACTCAGAAACTATTAAAGATTTTCACTTAAGGCAGGTTCTCACCTTGTGGGAAAAAAAAACCGATTTTTTTTTGCCTTATCGTGTAGATATATGTTTCAAAAATGTGCTCCAGAAATTTCAGATCAAAATCTGAAAAATTACAAAAGTTACAGGCCGTTACATAGAGCAGTTTCGAGCACCGGCCGAGCGTGCTTTAAACTTTAAACGCGTTTTTCTGAGAACCACATTTTCGGACCTTACGGAAGTGATTGAAAGCGCTGGAATGAACCAATCGTCACCAAATTTTTTTTAAAATGTTCCTTAGGGTTTTTTCTAATAAACGAACCACGATCAGCCAAAAATATTGAAAATTGTTTATTTAAAAAAATAATAAGTGAACAAAAAAATGCGAAAATCTTAATTTTTTTTTCAAAACCTCATAACTTTTGTAATTTTTATTTTTTTTTCATGATCGTGGTTCATTCAATAGATAATACGGTACACATTAAGAATGTGTTCGATTTTTGTGTTTCGGATGACGGGTTTTGACGGAATCACTTCCGGTAGCGGGACACCTCCTCGCCGACATGCCGCCACTGATGGACGCCCCGTGGCCCCCGTTTTTTTATTCATTCAATTTGAAAAATTGTATTCTCTAAATAAATGTGTGTTCATATCCAGAAAAAATTTTCAGCTTTGTATCTTTAACCGTTTTCTCAAAAAAGTGCACTTTTTCGGATCCACAAGGTGAGAACCTGCCTTAAGATTTTAATATGTTATTTTTAAAGATATAAATTATCGAAAAATGCAAAAACAAAAAAAACGAAATTTTCAAAATTTCAAACTAGTTGTGCCCCTTAAGTTAGGTTATAGTGGTTGCCAAATGCGATATTTCTGGGAGCCCAGGTTGAGTTCTATGTATTTATATAAAAAAAATTTCATGATGAGTCGTCTTCGTGCATATGTAAACCACACCGCTAATGTGGATTATTGCGAAAACTAAAAAAACTAATCGGGTAAATCGGAATTTAGGACCATAGGAAAAACTTTTAATTGCTGTGACTGAACTTTTAATTCATTGACTGAATTCAGATTACACAACTGCCGGATTTGAAATGTCTAAATTGTTACCCAACAATTACACTTTCGAAAAGATGAAGTGCTTAGTGAAGATATCGTCTGTTTTCGGCCGTATCAGCTATGAAAAATCGGGAATTTAGGTTTGAGAAGGCACTTCGACAATTTTCTGCTTGGATTTATTGAAAAAGTTATAAACTATTTGGGTGTTGTTGTACCTATGTTAGGGTTTTACAAATAACTTGCATGGACTACTTGTGTCGTACATGTAAAGAGGGCTGCCGGGGTTTATAATCAGACTAAATTGGAAGGGTCAACGAAGTTTGAGCGTTGGTGGTGGGCCAGTGATTGAAAACGAAGCACGTACAGTATCAATCTAATTGGATTTACTGCACTCGCGCTGTCGTCGGGCACGGCACGAATACGCCGAATGCATACCAACTACTAAAAAAGCTACCGGCGAGTGTGGGCGCAACGAGCGGGGCGTTGTCTCTTGAACCCTTCGGCGCTCTCGAGTGTTTATTGTACCAATCAAGCCATCTACAAATCTAGTCAAGGGCAAAAACAAAAACCAAAACCATTACGTCTACGGCAAAAATTATGCGCAAAGTTGAGTTGGTGCCGATGTGCGTACCTTAGTGCCGTCGCCAGGCTGACATTCACGATGGAGCGATTCACCCCGGCGGGCCGCAGCAGCTCCCCGATAATGCCCGACTGTGGCTCGTGCGCGTACACATAGCCCGGCTTGTCGAACAACTTACCCAGCAACTCGTATTCGACGTCAGCGGCGATGTCGCCGCCGTCGTACAGCGGGCGGCAGAGAAAGACTTCCGTATTGCCGCCGACGGCCAGCGTCAGCACGCCGTACACCGTTATGCACACGCTGCCCAGGCAGATGATGAGCACTGCCATGATGAGTATGACGCCGGCCTTCACATTGGACTCGCACAGGAAGCAGCAGTAGGCCATCATGCCGAAGAGCAGTACCCAGACGATGACCAGTGCTGCCACCCAGCCTGTGGTCCAGTACATGTTCGACCAATCCTGCAGCTCGTCGTAGGTGCTTTGCATGGACGGCCAGACGCGCTGCAGGCGCTCCAGCATGGCTGTTATGGTGGAGGTCAACATTTGCGCGTTCGCCTTGGTTCGGTGTCGTATGTTGTCCAACTGCTCGAGGGTATCTGCAAAATTGAGCATAGTGTAAAAGTGCTGATTGTGTGTCTGTAATGCTGAGGGAAAGGGAGGGGCCCTAGGTACCACAGGTGTTGGTGTTATGTCATTTATCCATTGCCATGTATTTGTCTATACTAGTGGCGCACACAGGATTTCATTTTGAGGGGGGAGTCGCGTAAAATGTTTGAGCCCAAATCCATTTGAAACCTGGTTTTGCACCAGCGATCTGTATTTGGAGGGGAGAGGTTGAACCCCCTGTGTGCGCCACTGGTCTATCCCACATTTTGATTCACGATGAGGAATGATTTAGGCACGTTTTAGAACTTCTATAAGAACTTCTATAGAACTTATTCTTCTTATATAACCCAATCCGCCGAGTGATCCCCAATTATTTGCACCCATATTGGTGTTAATATCTTAATTTTTGACCACTCAAAACCGTTTGAATTAAAAATAAAGCCAACGGCGTTCTTGTCGTTAGTGGCAAGACACAGCACTAAATTCGGTTCGGAATTCGTTTGATGGTTCAAGCATTCTATTGATCATTCCGCAGCATGGAACTACTAGTCAACATTTATTTTTTAGGACATTCTGCTTAAAGTGCTCAATTTTACTTAACCGTAGACCTACGTTGGGGTCGTTTTCGACCAAATTTTTTTTGTACTTCTAATATTTTTTTAATTTGTTATTATTTTTAGCTGTTTTTTCATTACTTTTTTACTTGGATATTGTCTATTGAAATCTAACCGTTTTATATTTTAAAAACTAAGTTGGCTTTGCATTTTTTGTAATTTGTTTTCGACTCGTTTTTTAGCGTAGGTATACGGTTAATTTTGTTATGATTTCAATATGATTGTGAAATTTATATTCACGGTTTTTCCTTACGTCTAAAGTTGGATATTCAGAAACAAGTCTATACAAATTTTTCCATACAAAAATTCCTAAAATATCATGATATCAATATCAATTTTTATCGTGTTGCCGACATTCCCCTATATTTTTTATATTATTCACCATTAAAATATCTTCTAAAATTCATATTATCATTGTCAAAATATTCTCTTGAATATGTAGGTACTTAACGGCAGCCGTCGTGGCTCAGTTGGTTAGTGCGTTGGACCGCGAGTCGAAGGCAGCGACCCAGGTTCAAGTACTGCCTGTAATAACACCTAAAAAAAAAAAAATAACGGGTAAACTCGTTTTCTCTTTCGGTGGCTGTCCTCTCAGCTGGAAATGGCAAACCTCTGAGAGTAAAAATTGCTTATGAATTGCTCCCAACCTGCCGTTCGGAACCGGCATAAAACCGTAGGTCCCTTCCACCCGTGTACAAATTCACACGCACAACACGGGTGGTTGCGGGAAGCTAGGCCTTAGTCTCGCGTAAGCGGGCTGTCGTGCCAGTCAATTATTAATGAATTAATTATTATGTAGGTACTTAAAAGCAGTTATGCCTTTTTAATTGTGAATTGAGATAGAATTTAGCTTGGGCATGTGCATGTGGGTGGAACAACTATACTCGAATTACAGTTTTGGTGAATAAACAAAATGAAATCTCTGGATTGGGCTTAGTTATTCGTTTATAGAAAATCTAATATCCTGCACAGTGATTCGTCGCAAAGGCAAAAACCAAAAAATATTGGTGTCAATTCTAGTGAAACTAAGAATTAAAAAATATAAAGTGCGTTTTTAGTTTCGAAGTTAAGCTAAGTTAAGTGCTTAAGTGTTGCGGCAAAAATTCAAAAGCATCTATAAATATTTTTAATAATTTGTAAGAGCCGAATCCCTCTTTTCTACGGAATTCGTTGAACTTCGTACTAACACAAATAATTTATTTGTTCTATATGTTGTAAATAAACCTTTAAGGCCGTAAAATATTTTAAATAAAAATACTTTTGAAATAAGCCTACAATATACATAGTTAGTTAATGATTAATGATTTAAAGATTGCGAATTTTGTTGATGTAAACGTTTTTCATGTCGCGTTCGTTGTCGTTACTTTGAGAAAATATAAAAGAAGTGAAATAATAAGTTGAAGGCGTATCTATAAGTTCAACCAAATATTTTATATTATAACTTAAAAAACTCGTAAAGTGCAAACACTGAAAATATGAGAAATACCTATAAACAATTAAGTTTTTGAGCTCCGCATGTACTATACTGACATGAAATTTAAACGCAATCCGTACATAATCTGGTTTTGCCTATTCTTGTTAAATATTTATTTAGTCGAATCACCGCGGAGGGCCTTTAATTGTCTTTCAATTGAGTTTCATAGTTTTAATATATGCAATAAATATTTCCTTAAAACATACGAAAAACTATTAAAATTTTGTAACGTTAAAACTGGTTTAAATCCAAATGGTGTGACTCACAATTGCGTTCGTACGCCGTGTCATGTTTAACTTGTTGCGGGAAATTGCTAAAAATGGAACGTGACACGCCAACTTCCGATGTCAAATTTTTGACAGTTGCACCGAATTCAATTTCGCCCAAGTAGCGCATGCGAAAGATGGTCTGGTCCTCTTGCAGCTGGCAAATTGAACAAAAAAGCATTCTTCAAATTGTTTCATAACTTTTTATAACGCAGCAACTACAACTACAATAGAGCAACCACAGCAGCAAATCATACGTACACAAGTGTGAGAAAGCAACAACGAAACGAAAGTAAATAAATCGAGAATGAAAACGAAAATTGCACTTGTCAAATGCCAGCGGCCAACCCAGCCAACATTACCGTCTTCAGCGCATCAATAATGCCGTTCTCCTCGAAACTTCGTATCCGCAGCGTGTCGCACAGCGGCCGGTCGCGATATGTGCACTGCCGCTGCAAAACGGACAGCTGTATCTGCAGCTCCTCCATGCGTGCGGCCGCCTCTTGGGAGATTTTAAGCGCGCGCCCGACTGTCTCCTGCAGCATCAGCACTCGGTATATCAGCTCGGCATTAGCTGCAAATATAACGCACAACTTTATATTACCTACATACTATACACGCGCGTTTACTTGTTGGCACCGACTATGTCCAAGTTCTTGGCCGAGAAATAACAGAGACTGTTGTGACACGTGACACAAGAACGTAGGACGAGCAGCGGGGCAGCTGTTTGCATTGTTTGGTCGTGGCAGCAGCCAAACTTCATCCATGAATTTGTGGGTTCTTGGACACATCGATGCCGAAAGCCGAATACTGGGTCAACTCAACTCACCTAAGCTGATGCCAGCTAACGAATCGTAGGCCAGTTCGATGCCGGTGTGTGCTGAAATTTCCGCTTGTATTGGCTCCCCGAGCAGAACGTCAACATCTACGCTTGTCGCCGGTTCAAAGAAAAACGTTTAGTATGGTTAATCAAAAACGACAGTTTTGTAAAATGCTTTCACAGAATTAGGGGGGGGGGAAATGGAAAAATGGATGCGGAACTTAAGGAGTAAATAAGTTGTCATGCTTTCAACTTAAAAAGCTCAGACTCGGTTGGAAATTCCTATTAGGAATCTTAAGAAGACTTGTGGTAATTCAGTTTCGACAGGTAACACAAACTTACAATTGCTTTGGCCGCTATTTCGCCTCTGTTAGGCTATAACTACTAACTACTACTACTACTACTACTACTACTACTATGACTACTAAGCAAGCTTAGTTTTTATTGTTGCATTTTTGGGGAAGTTATGATGCAGATTATACGTAAATCATTCATACTGAAAACAATTGTGTTTGTTATTTTATTTCAGTCAAAAAGATAAGACAAATGTGAAAACAACTTAATATATTTTTCAACATACGACACTCGATACTATTATAATAATATTTATGCGCGTAAGGGTGTGTGACCCCCTAAGACACAACAACAGATGGCGACCGTAACATATCTTAAGAGTCGGTTCTCTCAATTTTGGTGAATATTTTAGTCACACGATGTGTCGTTGAATGGAATTCTTTAAACACATTTATAAAGTGTATTGTAACTACTGACAAGAGATGGGTGGAATTTAACAGTTATCAGAATGGAGAATAAAAGATCAGTCGATACCAGAACAAAACGACGTCCAAGGTGCTTAAAAGTCAAGTTGAAGCTTATTGTTTACTTCAATTTTCGGAATTTGGTTAATCACGAGTCCATTCGAAAAGCACAAACGGTCAATTTGTCCAGTTTTGTGTAAGAATAAGTCAAAAGTGGTTTGAAGACAAAGGCGTGTTTTTATGTTTATGCTTTTTAATTCAGTACAATGTCCAAAACTGCGGTTAATTTAAACGAATTGAACAATAGAGGAGAGGATTTTTTAGAAATGTGAGGTAAGGCTTGAACAAACCAATTAAACTTTTTGAAGAAGTTTAGCAGATCCGATAGTTCAGCTTCTGCTGTATTGCTCAGACTAAGTAAGCAAGAACCTGGCCCTAAGAGCGTCAAGCGGCGTTTTTGCAGAGATAGGGCATAGTAAGTATTCTGTCGTCCCTGTTTCCTCTGGTCAAAAAGGTGATATTTTACTATTATAGACCAGTCTGTTAAAGGCACAACTCGGCGATAACATATATCTAATTTTTTCATGGATAACCTGAGTCACGTGGTACCAGAAACGCGCACACCAGCCGAAAATATTGCATGTTTCGGTCATAAATGGTTTCGAGCTTGTCGGAAGTTGGAAAATCGAATGCCCAATATTGAAAAAGCGATGTCAAAGCATAGCAAACACCCTGTATTTGAATATTGCCATGCAGCATTTGGCATTTGGACATAAAGCACAGAATCTATAGCGTTCATATTTTGGCCGCAATTGTACACACACCCATAGGTACACACGCGCGCACAAATACCGCACTGACCTTCCAAGTCTTTGACAACTTTCTCCACCGAAACATGAAAGCCATTATCCAGTTTGTGTTTGATTTGCAAGTGCGTGTCCTTTAGAAAGACTTCCATGTCGTGCACCGTGGATTTGACCATTTCGGGCGTCATCTCAATGCTGGCCGCCAGACGACTGTTCGCGTAAAATATGCAAGAATCGGCCAGGCTGAAAAACCCACAAACAAACTGTCACACATTTTCGTTCGAACTGCACCAACGATTCGATGCACGTACGCCAAAAGTATGAAGGTGACCCAGAGCGTCACCACAGAGGCGCTTTTGCGGCAGTTGAGCGACTGCTTGAGCGTCTCGTCGAGGATGATGACGGGCGCGTGGCGATGCGTCTCGTCAGCGTCGTCGGATGCACGGCTCCCACAGCACCAAGCACAGGTGGCGATGAGCGGCACCAGAGCCAAAAGGGCGATTACGCTCATGAGGGCCACAAAGCCAGACTCGATTTTGATTGCCTGCGGTACGAATATGGTCGATGAAGCTGCTGACAACGAGAGAGGCCAGCGGCCTAGTACTTACGCTCTTCGCAAACTCGAGGAGTGTCAGATTGGTGTGCAGGAATTCGCGCACCAAATCTGCAAAGAAGCAAAAATCAAGTGATTAGAAGGCAACGTGCCGAGGCATATCCAGAGCTCTAGTTGTCCGGGCCAGGCGAAAACTGGGTGACTGAAACGCACACTCACCAAACGGCAGTTCTGCTGGCGTAATCAGCGATAGGAATTCGCTGACATAGGTGAAGGCGATCGGCGCCGGCGTCAGATCCATTCCCGGTATGCTATATGTAAAGTATGTCGATGTTGCTGGTGTTGTTGTCCCTATCGTGTCGGCTGTTGTTGGCAGTGTGTTGTTGTTTCTTAGATAGTGCTCCATTTTGCTGGCTGATGCAATTGGTTAGCAGTGCTGGTCAGAGGCTCTCAGTCGATGTAATTATTCAAATGGCTTCTGTGCGATGGCACGTGAAAGGGTAAATTGCCGTTAGATACTTTATCACTAGTCAATTTGTCATTTCGACATAAACATAGATTAAAATGTGTAGACTTTACTTCAAAAATATTTGTAATTAATATACGAGTTACAAAGTGTGGGTGTACCAACTGAGGGGAGTTTTGGGTAGTTAAGGTTATTAATAGTCATCAATTGTTTCATCAATTAATAATTTCATAAGTTAATTACCTACATGTATGTTGTTTTATAAATTGTTGTTTTTACAAATCAGTCAACTTAGACTTATGTTCAGTTAATATGTACTGAGATGTATAGAGACATACATACATACTAATTACACTGTACAACAGCATTTCTGCAACAGAGTAACGACCGTATATTTCTGAAAGAGGACGTCCTAGTGATCATTTTTGCCGAACAAAGTAATAGTCCTGCACGTTTGAGTTTTTTGTAATTTGCGCATAAGGGTTAAAGGGGTCCCTGTAGACTTTTACACGGAAAGTATAAAAACTTGTAGAGCTTGAGCTGTGATGTCTAAGACAAAGTTGTTTGCATTAAAAGTGTGAATATTTTTTGTATACACATGAATTTCCTTACCCCCCTTTTTCATATTTTTCGGAAAAATGTTTCATAAAAAGCTTGTATTGAGCAAAATATTGAAAAAAAATACTATATTGTCTTTTGGGAAAATATTCCTCATTAAAAAATAGGGGGCGTCTTTAAACACCAAAACTTTCTCAAAACTTCCCCCCAAAAAATAAAAAGCCTTAAACACGAAACCTTCATTTAATACTTTTTTCATAAATTGCTAGCTCTGCTTGAGATGTTGAGAAAAATGTTGAATTGAATAGTTCATGTGGTCTTCAAACAATGAAATCCTCCAAAATCCGCTCTTAATAAAAGAACAGTTTTTATGACAAATTTAGTATCACTCCTTCAACTCCTTCAGTACCAGTAATTTCGCGAAGGCCACCGCCTTAGTCCATCAGCTCAGTCCAGCAAAAATCTTGAATTCGCCAGTGTAATTCGACACAGTGAGCAAGTTCAGTGAAACAAGTGGACACTCAAGGAGCAGCATTTAAAAGACTCGCGGAAATTTTTCCTAAACTAGTTGATAATAAAAGTTGAATTGAAAAGTTGAACTGAATGTGACTGTGTTTCACTTGACTTTTCTCTTAAAATAACAAACTGGATAATAACGTAAAATTTTAATGTCGAAAATTTATTTTCGAAATTGCTGCACGCCACCGCAAACTGCCATGAGCTGCTGCATCAAATAGTCGTCACATAGTAATTGTACAAAATTCATAGTGAAAATGTCTGAAAATGCCGCCATTAATGTTGAATTATTCAATTGAACATAATTCGATAATAATTTAATATTCGCTCTTATGTTGTTGTGGTTGCAGAGAGCTATTTGTCGGTGCGTGCGTGCGAGAAGGTCGAATTGCCTGGTTGTTGGCTCGGGGTGGTGTGAATTTGTCAAGCAAATTTCACAATTTGCCTTTAAATCAGGTGCCGCATATATCTAGCCGACGGCAATGACATCAAACGACATAGACTGGCCGTCGGCCACAACCCCCTAACCCCAGTGACGTTGCGATTACATTCGGCGAGTGCCCATTGAGTCGTTAAATTTGGTCGCGCCATTCGTTGTTGTACCATCTACAACAACGTTGTATGTTTTTGTATGTTTGTCGGCCGGTTTCGTTGTGGTGGCTGCACCGACGTGTGCGACACTTATTTGTACGTGTGGTTGCATTTCTCCTTGGTTTTCACTTTTTATCCTTGAAATTCGCCTTGAATTCGCTTTCGCACTAATTCCATTAAATTTAGTTTTTCGTTGTGTGTGTTGCGCAGTGTCGGCGA
Organism: Melieria crassipennis; assembly: GCA_963668005.1. NCBI lineage: Eukaryota > Metazoa > Arthropoda > Insecta > Diptera > Ulidiidae > Melieria > Melieria crassipennis. The sequence continues at coordinate 27,388,615 of OY764963.1, read as the reverse complement.
CATCTCTGTGTCGTTTTCACGGTGTTTTCTTGCTGACTTGCTGATGGCGAGATTTGTTTGTTTGGCAACTTTTGCGAAAATGCTTTCACCGCTGCGCGTCTTCGCGGCGCTCGACGAAGGTAATGACTTTCGCTTTTGTCCCGTCACACTGTCGCACTCGACGACAGCCACAAATCGTTCCACACACATGTGTGCATACATATTTACATACTACTGGTTCACCATGCGCGCCGCTTCGCATCGCGGCATCCATAGAAGTGCGCTCCGCTGGCAGGCCAGGCACCTGCTTCGCTTTGTGCTCGGCTCGTGTAGCCATTTGGCGAAATGGCACAAACCAATAAATAGATTTGCGCCGAAAAAGTGGGTCATTAAAAATTCGATATTGCGAAAGCGCTCTGCGCCTCAAGGCAGGTCGGCTGCGATTAATTCGAAGGAGACTACTGCACCAATCTGCAGCTTTTGTTCGGAGTAATTGTGCGCCATACATCGACGAGTGGAATTGCCGCTGTTGTTGATGTGTGTTAGTTACCGCAGGTGGACTCAACATATCCATTGTCAGGAAGGGTTTTCAATATTGATGGCTGATTTTTGACAGCTTATTGAAACGCTCCGCATTAAATAATGCATATAAATTGTTAAAATTAATCAGAGAGAATCGTGTTCTGCTCGCCAGCTAATACTTTTTGCGAGCTCCGTGATATTTACAACCGAAATTAAAATTTAATCTTTTTGGTTGCATGGCTTAGCGAACAAGCAAAATTGCGTAAATTCCAGAAACGAACATACATACATACATACAGTCGTGTCTGGATATAGTGAACTAATTATTGCAAGGCCTGTTCACGGTATTGAGGTTGTTCACTATATCAAGGTTAACATTTTTGTTCAAAAACTCGTTTTATTTGCTCAATATACACTTTTTGTTTTTTCCTTGAAATTTTTTTCAATATTTAGAGGCTCCATGTCAACATTTGGATGATCACTATATCGAGGTGTACACTATATCGGGGGTTCACTATACCCAGACACGACTGTAGTTGTATGTAGTTATGTGTAATAAGCACATTGCCTCACGACATAAAATTAAGACGCCTGTTTTTGGTTATGGCTATTTCGCCTAGGACTTCATAGGGAGTCATTTCCATATTTTTCCCAATGGAGAATGAGGGAAGACAATCAAGACGACCTCCTCATATTTATTGATCCTCATACTTGTTGTGCGTGCAAAGCCGCGTGCAACAGATCTAGATGATCCTAGTAATTACGAGAATACTAACAAAAGTTCGCCTAGTGGGCAATAAAAGGATCAACAAAAAAAATTTTAATTTCCATAACTTTATGTTATAATTTTTAATTTTTCCAACATAATTTACATTAATTTCTAGACTGAAAGCCGGTAGATCCACTTTCTTAAACATTTTTCGAATCAGATTTTGTTGATTTGCAACTTCAAGAAACATGGTGCTGGGTAAATTTTTTCAATCTCGTGATGCAGAAAGTATCGCCGCAATTTTTTTTGCCGTAAGCAGGTTTCTATATATCATTTAGCAGTTATCGTCTATCAAGTCTTCAAAGAAATAATAGCTACAATTTTTCCTTTGGTTAAGTAAATTGACATAATTAATTTTGTGGCTGACTTCTGTTTAAAGTTAAAAATTTAAATTTTACATCTTAGGCTTCTTTGTGGGTATATTAGCAACATCCCATAAGAAATTTTTTAATTTTTATACTCGGACCCTGTATTTTAGAGTGTTTTTCTATGAGAGCAACCACATCGTTGTGGCTGTAATAATTACTCAAACATAAAACATTTTACGCATAACGAAAATTTGAATATTTTTTCATTTACTTCAGCGAAAATTAAAATAAAGTATCTAAATTGAAAGAAAACGTCAAATTAAAAAGTTCTCTAATTTTTCTGCTTCTTCTTCCTTTACTATGTCAACATATACCATTAATAAAACGTTTAATCTTCTCTTCTTTAAACTTAAATATTCAGTTTTTTAATTTCGTATTTTTCCTAAAACTTCAAACTATTCTAAAGACCAACAAAAAAATGTATTCTTGGAACCATAGAGGATGCAGACGTCCACAAAGTAGCATGTTGCCATATGGCAACAAAATAGCGAAAGGGTTAATGGCTTTAGCGGGTGAATTAGCACTTTCTTGGCCTCATACCATAGACTGTTGCTTTGTTTCTTTGTCGTACTTGTAGATCCAATCATCTGTTAAAATTTCATTGAATGTTCGGAACTCTCTATTTGAAAATTTTCTAAGAAAACATTGAGCAAAACACACTCGGGCTTCTTTTTGAGCTTCAGTTAAAATACAAGTAACCCATTGTCCTGGGTCAGTCTTGGATCTGTCAAACCGAATCTTTTGCTATAATTGCTCTGTTTCTATTTTCTTGTTCCTATTTTGACTGCTTGCTGTGAAACTTCCAATGAAGTATTGCAATACTATGCCAAATCAGCTGGCATTTGTTGATTAGCTTAAAATTGATTCCGCAACCAAATGAACTTTTGTTAGTCCGTCCGTTATTACAAACATAATTTTACCTCATACGTGATAGGATACGTCCTTTGGTTTAAAGATATAAGCGATAATTTTGGGCTACTTTATTTTCTTAAATTAATTGGACTAAGCCATTAATTTTGAATTGTGACTATGTTTTCACTGTAATGAAATGAATTAATGAAATAATTATGTATATAATCAACTATGGGATATAGATAACAGTAAAAATGTAAAAGCACAGCCAAATTGTTCCCTTCAGGATTGCATTATTCATCCGCATACGTTTACAGTTTGCCTTGCTGAAGGGATACTTAGAAGAAATTAAGAAATTTATATGCATTAAATAATGTAAGAAGACTACCAGGTGATCAATGAGTGCAGCTAATAACTGTTGACTGGTAGATTTGTATATATGTTTTGCAAATATTTTTGTTTTGTTTCTTTCTGCTAAGTTCTTGGTCAGTTTTCCTGACGAAATTTTGTGAGCAACTTTATGTTTGGCAGTTATGCCGAATGCAAACATTAAATTGGGGCCGTTCTTTGGAATGTGGAATGTACTATCTCTTTGTTTCTGCTCCATTGAACTGAAGGAGACTACTGCTAAATACTTCTGTGTCCAAAAAATGTACCCTGTACCCGCACTCTGTCGCTTTAAACTATGCGGGTAAACAGTTTTTTGGCAGCACTGCATGTAAAATTTCAACTCCTAAATGACTTGGTGTTTGAGTTGGTTTTGTACGACACAAAAAGTGAATTTTTCGGTTTTTACAATTCTTGGCTTTTGCACCACGACTCATATCGTTCCGCAACACCCGCAGCTCCATGCGACTTCTGGCTATTTGCTAAGCTCAAAAGACCGCTCCGGGGACATCGTTTGAGTCGAATCGAAAAAGGTATTGAAGGCCATTCTGGAAATGACTATTTGGATTGCTTCGAGAACTAGAAAAAACGCTGCTGAAAGTTCATAGCATCGAAGGGGAGTACTTTGAAGGCTATGAAATAGATTTAGTAGGATAAATAAAGATTTATCATTTTATAACACAACATTTTTCGGACACCGCCCAAACCGACCTGCGAGTTGAATATATTCGTAATTTTTATATATGTATAAAGTTAGTATGTATAAAGTTAGCATATTTGTTTATGAGAATATGTTTTTCTAATTCTTTTTATTGGATTTTTCTGGAGAAAGACATTTTTGAGGTGAAGTTTGTTTACGCTATTGTTTTGCTGTACTCTTTGAGAAACGAATCACTGCTTTTATGATGTGTATTGTGTAATAAAAATGTATACACTTATTTTTTGTGATTTTTTCTGAATTGTAAATATGAATCCAACGTTTGCAGTGGTTTAAAAAGCACAAAGGTGCAATAGCACTGAAATATTCCGACAATGCGTTGTTGACACTCGAATATTTGCTTTATTTTTAACGAACAAAATTGTTCCACATTTACTTTGTAGTTTTTTTTTGGCAAATCTGGCGCGCCAAAGCATCCACTTTGCCGTTTGTATTCACTTTATTTCCATTGTTGGTTCATTTAAAAAATGGAAGAGTTTTCACTGATTACGTAATCGATTGGTCTGTTAGACAAACAGGTTCATTTTTTCAATTAATATTTTATTTCCTGCGTATATTATGCATTACAATGTCTGGTTCGAACGAAGATGACCAAGTGTCAGTTAATCCTTTAAGTGATCTCTTATAGCATTCACTTGATATATAATCGTCTATGTTATTATTTTCGGTTTGCACGTTTTAGTTATTATTTGCAGTAGTCAGTAATCAAAGCGGTTTACTTTCTTTGCATACAAAGCGCTGGAGGATACTTTCAATGTCCTTAGGAAATACTTCGCACTTTCCGCTATGTATGCAAACACGTTCACTGATATCCGAAGACGGCCCGAAACTAAATGGAAATTTTCCATTTTCCAAAGCAAATAATCTGTAAAGAAAACCTAGAAATTCTTTTGCAGTTTTCTTTTCCCCAGACGAACGCTGACGGGTGCATTGTCACCGAGCGCCAGTCGAATGACATTCTTGAATGAAAGTGTTGAGAGTGGCGCGTGCTGCGGCGGCGACGGAGGGCCGGCTGGGAAGCTCTGTGTGGTGAATGTGTTTTGTATTGCTCTCTCTTGCTTTCTCGTTCCCAGTTTTGGAATGGTGCCCGATCTCCGACTGCGTGGCCCATTTCTAGCTGGAAGACTGGCCCATTAGTAGCAACAGTGACTTGACTTCCGTGTGCTGTGCTGTTGAGTTGTGCCCGCGCGCAACCTGAGATGGCTTACGAATCCCGGCGGGTGTTCGCAGCGACAGCGACAACGAATACCGGCCATAGGGGACGGCGAATGCGGTGAGGGCCAGTGCTCGGCAGCTACTTCGAATATGAAGCAGCTGCACTGTCAGCCATTAGTGATTTGTTCCGAAAGCGGCTTATTTACGTTTCACCAAATTCAACATTAAACGATTTGGTGTAGGCAGCGGTGTTAACCCAGCCAAGCATTAACTCCGGCTCGCAGCGGCTGCCCGCAGACCCAGTGACATGGCACTCCGTGCGCGACCTCTTCGCACCGAACTTGGTGGCGGCGTTGTTGGCTTCCCACACTATCCAATTTATGTCGTTTTTTCCAGCGTGCGATGGCCGTGGTGTGAGCGGACAATGCCACAAAAACTGGGTTCAACTGTGTTTGGCGGGCAATAAATGTGAGCGTAAAATGCAAAGCGCAAATCGCAATTTTGCGATTGATTGAAGTGCGAGCAATTAGCTTAATTTATTATGGTCAGCAGATTTTGGTTGCAATCACTTCTGCTCGATTTGCATATTTTCCGGATTTGTGGACGCTAATTATGCGGTCGTTGAGTCAACGCAATAAAACTGTCGAAGAATTGTTCGTCGAATCTGTACAATGAGGCAGTGACCAGATATCCGGCTAACTGAAAAATTGCACGCATACAGCAAAAACGTCACTTCAATGGTAAATATACCACGGAAAGATAAAGAAACATATGGAAATGGCGGCATGGGATATTCATAATTCGAATTTGTGTCATTCCTAATTGCAAACGGTTCACATTTCAAAGATGTGCAATAGACATAGATCAGTTCTTTATTTCAAAAATTTCCTATCAAATAACTTTAAGGAAATTTAGTAAAAGACATTCATCCTTAGCATGTAATTTCACATGTTTTTGGAAACTGCCATTCATTGAATAGAAAATACAATGCAGATTATGAATCAATTGGACTTTTTTGGTGCAGATCATCCTACGATCAGTTATTGTGCCCGCTGTTTAGGAATCTTTATAAACGAATTTTTATTAATCATTATTTGTCATTTTGAAAGTTGAAAAAGGCACACTTGCATCAAATTGCCATCGCCAGACCTTTTTCAGGACTCGTCCTTTATGAAATTGAGATTGAGATGATGTTTCGCACAGGGACGATCTCCTGTGCGATTGAGTTGTTCGCACAGGGACGATCGTCTCTGGCCAAAGTAGTCAGTCGTGCAGTGAGCGTGAAGCGGACAAGACGTCCATTCTGGTGCAAGATTATTCTATTGGTGCAAGATGTGCGTGTGCATGTAGTGCGGAAAATAAAATGGGTTTTTTGAGCTGACGGCTTTTTCCCAAAGAGTGCGCGTTTTTATTTAAACCAGTTTTACATTTCGCAGTTTCCACCACCAATCAAAGATGGTGGAAACAGATGACTTTCGGATTTTCAAGAATGCTGTTCTATACATTTTTGTTTAAAAGTAACGTGCAGCACCAACCGCATTCAATAGTCAGCTCCAATTCTTGGGTCAGTTTAACTTCATACGAATGACGTTGTATTTGCCATAATGAGGGAGTCGAACTGCTAAAATTGCCGTGCAACTAATAAATATAGATCGTTTGCCAGACTTTTACTAACTGCAGCCATAGCAGTATCCGGGTCCGGTCCAGTCTTTTCGTATTTCTTCACTTTTTTTTTTCCATAGCTTGCTAGGTTGGTCGATTACTGTCCATTTAAAGCGCAAATTACAAGAGTCACAAGAAAATGAATCAATTTTGTTTTTTAGTAATTGCGGTTGTAAATTGGTACAGCTGCAACTAGACAAATGCAGCTTTTGTTTAAATTTTCTATGTAGACTTAAACAAACCAATATAAATATCGTTATTTTATCGTTTTTGCAGGTACAGGTTCTTCATATTAATAAATATTTCATACTTGCTTTCGCTCTTGTACTATGATTGAAAAATTAGCAAAACGTTGGGAGATTCGTTACCCACCCGCTTTCCGTAGGCATTAACAGCCGCTCAAGACATTCACAGCGCCCAACGCAGCGACAATTCGTAGCATACATGTAGGCGCATAAGTCGTGTAGTGCAGCGTTGCTGAGAATCAGACAACGGCCAAGTCGAAAGCGCTGAATTATTTAAATTGAATAAAATGCACAAATACACACATACACTCATGCACACACATACAACGTACATGTTTACCTGGCAAATCAAAAGGTACCCACTCTCCTGCAGCGTTCGGCATCCCCGTCTTTGGAAGTGCATTCACTGCGCATTAAGTCGAAATTATGTAATTTTCCCGCTGCATAAAGCGGCATATTTACTACTGTTGGCGCTGCCCGCCGCTACTGCTGCCAGGTTTGACAGTCGGCAGTGCCATTTTATGACTTGTGATGGCAGCGGCAGTGCTTTTGCTCCTTTGCCGTGCATTTTTTGTATTTCTATTTCGCAATTCTTCGGTTTTATTTGGCCAGTACACGGCGGCTAAATAAGCCACTTGAGTAATATGATTTTGTACTGTAAAGTTCACGCTTTGCGTGTCACTTGTGTGTGTGTGTATGGCGGGGAGGGGGTACGGTTCAGGGGGCGAGTGTGCAGCGGTTCAAGGGAGGCTAGAGTGTACATTCAAAGGCCAACTTTATGGCAATCCGTGGACGCGTGTGCACACTTATCACCCGCAGCAGGTGGCAGCTGTTCTGGCAGGAGGCCAGAACAAGCCGCCATGGCAAGTCCAATAACAAAAGATCACATTTTTTAATGGATTCCACGCTTTTTATTCGCGGCACTACTTTTTATGTGCGCTTTTTTATTCGATTTCAGCTGTTCGCCTCAAGGATAAGTGTCAACGTGAGCGTCAATGGAGGTGTGCCGTCTTTGTGCTGATTATTGAGACTGCAATTCGTGTCAGGTTAAGTGGGCGCACAGCTCATTCATCGGCTGCTCGTAAAAATACGACACAAATACAAATTAAGGATGTGCGAGCGAGGCGTACAGAAATGCAAAAAATACTTTCCGGCATACATTGCGAGAATTAATGTACATACATATATACTTACAGTGGAAAACATTATTATTGGTACAGCAAGCATTTTTATATATTATAAAACACAAAATATCATGTAAACAAAATTTAAAATGTATTCGCAAGCACTATTCATTTGGTAGTAACATAAACTAAAGTTTCAATAAAAACTTATACAAGAAAACTCATTCCAGTGCACATTCTGGCAGTGTCAGAGTTATTGACAGGTCCTATTATTCTCTTATTTATGTTTCGATATGGCATCATTGGCTTATGTGATCATATTGTAGATACCGTTATTTAAAAACTGTGCACTTTGGACATTTTAAAACTTGGCTGTGATCTGAAAGAAACAACTGAAACGGAGCGAAAAATTATTTTATATTTGCGCAAAATAAATTATACGCAGAAATAGGGAATATGAAGAGAAGCCAATTTGCCATTCGTTGGACTGTCAAACGATTTTCTGTCGGAAACTTATTTCAGGAAAGTCCGTGAAGGAGCAATTTAATAAAGAAATTCACCCAATAATACATAATAAGTAATGCATTGTGCTGGTCCAAAGCAAGAGTCGCAAAATAAACCTGATGGCTTTTGACCGAATACTGCATTCGACAAAACGAACACGGTGGGCACGGTGAAACATGGTGGGGGGTTATGGGGGTTTTAGTATTTGGTTAAGTAACTTGTTTTGTTTTAAGTTGACGTTAGTCAAGACTGTTCAAACACGCGTTTTAAAGTGGATAATTAATATTTAATATGGAGGTGTCAAATAAGTAATTTACATTTTTGCAATTATAAAAAAAAAACTATAAAAAACTTAGGATGACGGGCTAATAAATGTAAGACAGGGTTAAATACATTTAAAACTAAATGATTAAATCTGGGAATTATAGTCTTGTAGATAAACCGATAGAGACGTTTTGGTGAGTGGTGCATTTGGTGGATTACGGAGGTACTCGTCCACTAGGAGTTGTTAAATGAGAACACAACGATTAAAAATCAAGTTGCGGAGAAAAAGAGGTCTGCTTTAGCCAATAGATGGGATGACTTTCTTTGTTATCATCATGAGCCTCCCATGCTGAAAGGGCGAATCTCCAGAAAAGTTATAGTAGTTTGAATGGGAAATTCTCAATTATCTGACTCTCTTGACTTGGATCCACTTTAAGTCTGCGGAACCATTTGAGTGGAATATCAGTAATTTTTTTAGCAAATGTCTGAACCTATCTGGACCAGCATGACAATCAAAATCCTAAGCCATTCCACTACAACGGAATGGATGGGAAGAAGTACTAAATAATTATCAAAATTATGGTATGGATTGTCCAGAAGGTGATCATATTATTGAGTAAAAAAGTTCAGCAAACGCAGCTCTATCTCCTAGGAGTGCTAGCGACAGGTTATCCAATATAAAGGCTGGTATTTGAATTTTTAATTTATTGGATTGCCTTTTGATTTATTGGATTGCCTTTTGGCAATCAGCGCAATGCAATGTAAATATTTGGGGTCGAATGTGGAAAAGTCCATACATATATTTATAAAGGAAATTTGAAAAATTGTCCTCTTCGAATACTTTCTAGATATTCCACTGCAGCAGTTATTTGTTCAAATTGTTTTTAAAATTTGAAATAAATGAAAATTGATTGAAAAATATTATTAGCCGTATTCACGATCTGTGGTTTTGTAGTAAATTTGGTAAAATTTGTCAAATTTTACATCAGATCGAACGTGCAAAAACAGCTGATCATGTTTACATTTTGTTAGAGATGAAAATTGTTGGTACACATAAAAATTCCGCGACATTTTCAATTTGAAGAATTTTCATTAATACTGCACGTAGTAAACAATGCCGGGAATAAGCAAAAAATCCGAAAAAATCAGTTTCATTGTGGAAAATGTTGAGAATCAGCTCTATCAAGAAAATACAGAATACTAAGCAATGTTAAAATAGGGGTTTGCGATTGTAAATTTGGTAAATTTGTTTTACTTTCAGTTGTATGTATTTGTTTTTGTAAACTTTCAAAATTTACCAAAAAAAACCAAAAATACACGATACAAGACCAAGAACCACAGATCATGAATACGGCTACTATTTTTTATTCTATGTACATGAATAGAGAAAAGAAAAAAGAGAAATGTACCTTAAATCCACAACTTCATTCGGACAAACTTAATTTATACAAAAGCAGTGGAAGAAAATGAGAATCAAAGTTGTTTTTATCGCAAGATGTGGAAATTTTATTGGAAATGGTAGACCTGTCTCAAGACCCGAGATTTTCTGAAGCATTACTTTTCGTCAGAATATAATAGAATCAGATACGCACAACCCAGACTCAAAACTATTGCTGACCAGTGCAATGTTTATGTTTCGATTGGCGATGCAAAGAATCCGCAGCAATAATAGTTTGGACAATTTCAAGTCACTAATTGCAGCAATTGTGGAAAAATCGTCACACTCTGCAGCTCAAAGCCAAACAATGTAATTAGAAAAGCACTCAGTGTTTCGTGATTTCTGAGCGCATTTTATTTTCGCAAAATGAAAATTACGCTACGATGTAAGATGAAAACGAAAAAAGCCTCATCAGAGCAATTATGGTGAAAGATGCAACGCCGCAGATAGTCACGTACTGTTTTGACAAAGTCTGGCAAGTTTGGTTTGCTTACAACAGCAGCAGCATTACTGCATCCACCAACGACAACAACAACGAAGTTAAAACAAAAAAACAGTAAAAAAATATCAGAGAATGCAACCGGCTATCTTAGCCAGTGGAAGTTTGTTGGAAATTTTGTAATTTATGGTGTTAGTTACGTAGACACCGAATTTCGTTGAGGTTGGCTGGCTGGCCTGTTGGGGTTGGAGGAGCTGCTGGGCCAGTGACAAGTCCAAAGGTATCAGGCACGGTCAGTGCTGACGCTGAAAAGTAAAAGTGGCTGCTTGGCTAGCTGGCTTGTTGACTGGCTGGCTGGCAGGGCTGTTGCTGGGCGTCGGGCGGCTTCGAAGGACGCGACAATGACGAGTGGTGGGCGGTAAGGCGGAAAATATGTGCTGCAAATTGGTGAGCTTTTCCTGTAATTAAATTTATGAATGATAATAAAGTTGATTTGTTGTTGGTGTTGCAGCGTTTGCCTCCGGTCTAATGGAAACTTGTCCACGCCAGTAGACGCTGTCAGAGTGTCTGCGTGTGTGTGTAGATCGCCATCAGCATAAAACTGATGAAAATTAACGTACTCACCACGAGCGCCGCAGGCTGGCCGTAGACGACGTCTGCGCTGGTCTGTGCCTGACGGTCGTTGCATCGTCACGTAGGAAATTTAATTTGTGATTGCCGGGAATTTATTATGGACAGCTAACGTCGGCACCGCAGCGACGATATATACATATCCCTATATGCATTACGCATGTATTGCATTTAGCTATATGTACGCAAGTACATACATATGTACACACGTGTGTCTTACTGAACCCGCTTTCAAAGAAAGACCGTTTCCTTCTGCACTTAAAAGCTAAAAAATGGTACAAATACTAATGCAATTCAAGCTGAACTTGTGCGTAGACAACTGCGACAACGAGGGCGATAACTCGTCCCTCTATGAACGATGTTGTGTCCCACATACGGTGTGAGCAATGCATTACCGTCTCGACAATCGCAATTTTGCAGCTAAGAAATGATTTTAAAGTCTTTTATGAGGCGTAAAAAACATGCCAGACACGCCATCCGAAGTAAATCACCACACATTCTTCTTCTTTTGTCTTCTTTTCGTACTCATGTCCGCTGACCCCCGTCGGAATTTGGCGTTTTGGCAACGTGCACAACATGTGGTCAAGAAAGATGCGTCCAGTTAGCTAAATAACAGCCCAACAAGAAGGGATCGCACGAGCAGTATGCAATATTTTAGTTATAACCCAGTAGTAAAATTTTGTATGTGGTATAACTGACCATATTCCAAATGTTTTACAAAATACATGTGTGCATCATTCAGTTTTATTAGCAATTCAGGTACAGTTTCAATTTTATGGTTTCAACACATAATTTCGACAACACTTTTGACATTACAATCTTTGTCGCAGTGGGTTTAAAAAATTACATTGAGTACGAAGCATTATTTTCTTTCCCTTAATAGCAGCATTTTATCATTAACCCTCTAGCGGCTATAGCAAACTAAAAAAATATATACCTATGTATAATTAAGCACTTCTTATTATAACTATCACACAGCAGAGTAAAAGGGAAAATTTAGAATGAAATTGTCTTTATCAGATCAAGTTAAAAAACTAATGATAGAAAATAAACAAAATATAATTATATGATTGTCTAATCCTTTTTCTAACCATTAAACAGTAATGACCACCTAGAGGCGATTTAATTTTTTCCACGTCTACGTTTTTCAGGTAAACAATTGAAAAAAGAAATAAATTAAAATTGAGTTACAGATTTATGTTAAGTATTTTGCAAGTCCTTAACATAAATCTGTAACTAAATTTTAATTTATTTCTTTTCGTTTACCGCTTTTTGGTTTTATTGAAAACAACTTTCAGAGGGTTGAGAAGAATTTAAACATGTAAGCAATTTTTTTTAATTTAATAATCCTTTGAGTTGAAAAACCCTCAAATATCCGTATATATGTATGTATATTCACATATATGAAAAAATGTTTCGACACACATACGTAGTTATGTATAAATATTGAATTTGATCGCCCAACATAGAAAGAAACGTCTACGTAACGAAAAAATTTTGAATTAAAACAATGTTTATTTCTTGATTCCACATAAAAATGTAAATAACACTCGCTTAAAACTGCTACGTTCACGGTTATGGATCGAGCTAAGATATTCATTTAGTGAACTTTTTAGGTTTACATCCAACCGGCATCGACATACTTATACATTTCGTAACATTTCTAGCAGGTATTGAACCTGGATTTCTAATAATAATGAATAAATTAATAAATATCAGAGATCTAAAATAATTATTATCCATATTTTTGGGAATGAAAAAATTTCCCTAATTTAAGAAATTTATATAATTATTGCTTTATAACAATTATTCCCAATAAGACAATTTTTACGTCGCCTATACCTATTGTCATGTAATAAATAATTTTGAGCTGCATAATAACTCTTATAAGAAACAAGTATATTTTTCGTTGTCGATAATTATTATTTTGGGATTTTTGTTTTTTACATTGCTTCATAACTTTTATTTACGACTTTTTTAATTTACGTTACCGATAACTATTATCTTGAGACATTTTTTTTTACGTTGCTTCATAACTTTTATTTATGATTTTTTTTCATTTACGTTGCCGATAACTATTATTTTGAAAACAAAAATGTTTACGTTGAATTACCACATTTTGGATATGAATTGATTTTTAATTGTTTTAAATTGACAAACGCAAATCAACTGCAGAAACCAACAACTAAACAAATAAAAATCAATTCATATTCAAAATGTGGTAACGTAAATAAAAAAAAATTTCTTTCATAAAAGTTATGAGGCAACGTAAAAAAATTGTCTTTCAAATAATAGTTATCGGCAACGTAAATAAAAAAAATTATAATAAAAGTTATGAAGCAACGTAAGAAAAGAAAAATGTTCTCAAAATAAAAGTTATCGGTAACGTTAACAAAAAAAGTCATAAATAAAAGTTATGATGAATCCCAAAATAATAATTATCTAGAATGAAAAAAATATTTTTTCTCATCACAGTTATTACGTAAAAATTAATTGTCGCAAATAATAATTATAATCAACAAATAAAATGTATCTTGCATTGTAATAGTTACATTGCAATTAATTTCTTAAAAAACTTATAATAGTTAAATCCCTGATAATTATCTAAAAGTAAATATAGAGATACATATCTCTAGAAAATACCTCGCCGTCATAGTTTTCTTTACGTATGTAAAATAATTGATGAATTCTATTAAATCACAAACAGGCAATTTAGAGCTAAGATTGATTGCACTATACTACAAGATGATTGCAAAAATAAGTGGAAAAGTGTGTAGACATTTCCACGGAGAGCATTTGAATTATGCTGTTCCGCGTACTTAACGTTAACGATGGTAGTTTTACCAAACTTTTCTATACTGTTTTGATAGCTTTCTGAAAAGAAAAATTATCAAAATTATTATATTATATAAATACACTCCCCTCAAGGGCAAATGTGCTTACAAATATGTATACCACGCCCACCAATAGCATCTTGACATCTACATAAATAGTTTATTTCACAATCCAAGACATTTGAACATCTTAGAACGTTACGCATGTAACTATATGTAAAATGCTATTTTTCCACACTTATTCGAAAAGCCACAAGTCAAACGTTTTCAGAAGTACAGAGGATCTAACAGGAAATGTAGAAAAAAGTGCTAGCGAAAGTGTATGGCCACCCCAACTACTGCACACGCTTATTTGTGCATTTTAAGTTGAACGACAAAGTTAAATCTGTTTGGAAAATTTCACAATCAGGAATGTTGCGTGGCGTTTCGGGTGGCACGATTTGCGTATCGTACTTGTGTTGCGATATTTTTTGCAATTGTTATTGCTGCTCTTGTTGTTGATTGTTGTTGTAGGTGTTATTTATGCTCATGAATTTGATTTTGCGCATATAATTTTGTTTGTATGTGACACGTATGGAAGTTGTATGCCTTTTGTGTTGTTGCAGCTAACCGACTCAAAAGTTTTGTACAATTTTCTAGAGGAGTTTCAGCCACGACGTCTTAACTCTTGTTTAACCCTTGTTAAATGACATGTTTGAATTTCAAATGAATCAGTTTGAATCGATTTACTTGAAGCCTGTTACGTAGTGAAGCCTCTAGTTATTTATGTCACTATAGAATTTTCTCATTTTCTATTTATTTGTATGACAAATGGTGCTAAAAATTTTTAGTAGTTTATATAAAAATTTTAGTGTAAATAAATACTTGCAACTTGAAACGATAATTTATTAAAATATTTACTAAAACATTTTAATTTATTATCTCTAAATTTTATGAAAAGGAAAGTTCCTCAAAAGTCCCCTAAGAAATACTGGCAAATGTATAAAGAGACCGAGCGGACGACGGCTGAAGAGTTGAAGTGCATAGTTTCAGAGTTGCTGTAGAAGTCAAAAGATCCGGATTTAATGCCTGCAATGTAGTCGACTGTTTTGGATTTATCGTTTAAGTCGTCAGTTACGGAATCACCGTCAAAGTTGTCAGTAGCGGAATCAGCGTCGAAGCTCTATATGAGCACACCCTTTTTTTTGGAACCACTGTTGCAATCTCACATACTTCGATAGGTTAGGATGTCAAACTGTTCCATTACCTCATCAGCTGATTACTGTTTATGATGTCAGAACATTTATTGCTGTATCTGGGTCTGCAAATTTGGGAATTAAAAAACCTTCGACCGAAGTATTTAAGGGTTAACAGGTTAAAGTGCTGCTGCTTAGTTAGTTCATGTGGGCCAAATACGCCACAATGAAAAGTAGATTAGGTGGCAACACTGGCGCACATTGTGCGAGGGCAACACCGCTGCCCTCGCCAAGGCAGCACTAAAACCGGTGAATGACAAAGAAGCCGAATAGTTGCAAAGGGCTTATTTTTGTGGGGAGTCACGCAGACTGTTTGAGCCAACTGCTGGATTGGATGGCGAGCGTGTGGGCAGACGTGCTCCACGTTGCTCCGGCGGAGTAAGCGATGTGTGCGTGTGTGGGGCGCCGTCGAGTGTGCAACTTTGAATTTTCGGTATGTTCCCTTTCAATATGCTTCAGTTGTGCTGGTTGCTGGCGGCGATGCAGTTTTTGTTGTTGTAAACAGTTGCGATTATTTAATTCACAACTGCGCGCCATGTCGGCACGTATGCTGAAGGATTTTCGTGTTGGTAGCACTGCTGTAGTTGATGCCGGTGCCTAAATCCCGGCTACCTCACAAATATGCGCAGGTATGTGCGAATGCATTTGCATCTGCATAGCTGTGTGTGTGTGTGTGCTGTAGCTTGCGGTCCTGAAAATCATTCTGGCAATGCTGTCCTGCGTTAAATCGAGCAGGTACGACTGCTTAGCCAAAATACGAGTGCGTGCATATGCACGACATGTATGTATGTATGTTCTTGTGGTTTTAAAGTTTTCCTTTGTCATTTACAGTTAAAATTCCACCGATTGCCCGTACCCGTTTCAATATTTTTATTCCAAAATGCGTATGAAACCCATTTTTTATTTAATAATTTTTTTTTTGTTATTCCTACAAGTTGTGGTGAAAAGGTTAAATGTCGTAAAATCTACATTGTTGCATTACATTTGCTTTATTTTATACAAAGCTCTGCGGTGTCGGGACACATTAAATTTGACATAGAGATTGGCAAGCCCAGATGTTTTGCCAGAAAAGTCCCTAAGCAGGCAGTCGTAGATAAATAAATCAATGTCAAATAGCAAATCAGCCGAAATTTCGACATAAAACTGTATATTTAATCTATGATTTTAAAGTTTCAGCTCTTCATATGGCAATTGTGGAAAGGTATGTCCTTCCTGAACCAAAGCAGGCCACTAATTTTTTTTTTACTATATCGAAGCAGTGTGCGTCGTCTTCCTCGTTTTTCTCTCAGTGTGCACGCACACACAAACACTTGTTGCGACTGCAGCGTTCATTTGCGTTTTGCCATAATTAAATACTTGGCTCGAACCTCAGATCACAGAAGAGTTTTAATTCCCCCAATAACAGCTCGAAATACACAAATAATCGGTAGAATGCCGCACAGCAGCCGCAACAACTTTGTGCCATATTAACTCAATTGCACTGCAATAAATTTCCGCACTGCTGCGGAAGCGCCTGGAGTGAGGGAAAAGTTTCTGATTGGAGTGTGCATTTCGAGTCGAGTGACATTGTTCGGCAGCAAGTCGGTCAAGCGGTGGTTAAGTGTACTGGACGCCAACGAAAGCAGCCAACAGCCGGCTGCCAGCGCTGCGTCTGGCTGCGTTAAGTGAACAACTTTTCAAATTAAACTTTACGCTTTTTTAGAGTCCGATATTTATGCGTGCAGCAAGCAGCGACACAATAGCCAAGAGCGGGCGGGTTGTATGGAAAGCGAAAAGGTAGGCGCGCCACATTAAATGCACTGCGAACTGAAGTGCGTGGGACAGCGCGGCGCGTCAATTGACGCTGTGCGGCGCGTCGGCGCGTACTTAGCTGGGCCAGTTTGATCACACAATAAAACTTTGCGTTTGTCCAGTGGACAATTTGGTGCTGTCAGTATTACTGCTGCAGCGAAATCAGTGCCGTACGCGCTGTCACCTTATTGTCGAGCTGCGGAACGTGACTTTTATGCAGTTTCAGCGTCAGCGTCAGCGCCAGCTGCAACTGTTTTGTTGCGCTTGGCGGTGCATTTTGCATGCTTCTGTGTTCTCTTTTGCTTTTTGCACACGCCGCGAATTCGCTTATAAATTCAAATGCAAAATGTGGCGCAATTTGCTGCCCGCTCAGCCCCAGCGTCAGTTTGGTTCGGCAGCGGTTTCCTTCGATCCGTTCGAACGCCACAACCGCGACGACGCACCGACAGTGGCCTTGTCCGTGCCGCATTGCAGCCAACTTCAATTTGTGCCACTTGCGCCGCAGTCAACTGCTTTGTTTCTAGTTTTGTACTTTTTAACTGTTGTTGTTATTGTTGTCATTAATGGTCCTCATGGCCTGGTAACGGGTGGTTATTTTCATTTTGTTCATTATTTAATCGAATATTGTTTTTGTATTTGCGAGCTGTGCGTTGCAATTTTGATTGCTGTTGGCAAGTATTGAATAATTGCATTAAATACTTTGAAAATTACGCGGGACTTTTTGCTGGAACAAAATCAGTTTGCCATCGAAAAAATTGCTAGTAAACGGCTAAGTGCACTTGGTAAATTTTTTCGTTATTAATTTTGCTTGGTTGAACGTGATTTTCGCCTTAAATCAAATGAAGGTAAATAATAATAATATGTAGTGTATTGGTGGAGGTGGTGCCATGGTGAATGCAACCCTGTTGTGGTTGGGCTTGTCAAGCAGTGTGGCAACTCGGGCTTGCAGCTAAGTTCATGCTGGTCCTTTACCTTTACGTTTTACCTTTACTTTTACTTGTGACGCCATTGTTAGAACACGCAAATAAAGTTTGTCTTAAAAGTTTACACAGTTGTTTATATCAAAAGGACTTAAATCCATCCCAGTGCTCATTACAACGTCAAGTGTGGGGTTCGAGCAGGAATTTTTTTTCTATCTAAGTTCTAAAGTTATTGTGGTTCAATGGCGAACAAATTAACGCGCAATGCGGTTATTGCTGCACTACGGGCTGCGGGAGCTGAATTCGAGGAAGACGCCACGATGGTTCAGTTGCGGACAGTGTATGAACAAGCGGTAGCAGGTCGTGTCGGAGGTAGCGGAAGAGCGGCCAGAGCGGATAGCGAGCCTGATGTTCCGCTGAATCAACAGATGCCAGATGCCAGCCAGAGTGTGCAGACGACTAGACGACAGATGCCAGGGGCCAGCCAGAGGGAGCGACCCATGAATGTGCCAGATACAGAAGATGATACAGTTGATGCAGGGAGTGTGGTGAATGTGACCAGTACTGAGGCTGAAGAGGCTGAGTTAGATCGGCAGTTGGCGATCATGCGCAAGAAACGTGAGCTTGTCCAGCTGCAGCGTGAGTTGAACGAGTTCGAGAGTCGTAGAATCGACCTGGGTGTACTGGACGCGATGATGAGCAAATTTGATGGTTCGGAGTTGCAGGACGTTAGCAAATGGTTGGCCGACTTGGAGAATGTGTTCGAGAGTTTCCAGTACAGTGAGCGAGACCAGCTGGTTGCCGCACGACATCTGATAACTGGGCAAGCGAAGCGGTTCGCGGACATAACTCGTGTTCGCAGCTATGGTGAGCTAAGGATGGCTTTGATGACTGAATACCGTCGTATATTCACGGTTCGAGATGTGCTGCAACAGTTACGTGCCCGTGTCCTGAGACCAGACGAAACACCACGACAATATATTGTTGAGATGCAGTACATTGCCAGCCGCGCCGATGTGTCAGAAACGGACCTAATCGACATTATCATCGAGGGGCTTAACGACGATACGAATATGGTTTCGATGCTGTACAGTGCCACTTCCTTGCGTGAATTGAAGGGGTTGATGGAGCGTTACGAGAAGAAGCGTCGGGCAGCTGCGCCAGTGGTTGTGCCGAAGATCAGTGTCATGTCGGGTGCCGTGCCTAGGCCGAGGTCGTATACAACAGTGCCAGTTGCTAACACAGCTGCAAAAGTCACGGATTTGTCGGCCGTCAGGTGTTACAACTGTTTTCAATATGGGCACTATCAAAGTGCGTGCGGGGCCCCGCGACGCCCACCGAACTCGTGTTTCATATGCCATGAAGTAGGCCACATGCGCCAGCAGTGCCCACGTCGTAGTCGGATGCAGAATACAACACTAAACCAGACGCAAACACGGATGCCAGCCGTACCGAAACAACAGCAGCCAGTAGCAGAGGTCGAGGAGTGGGAGGCAGGGACGCCATTGACGGAGGTAGAGGAGGTCCGACGTTTAGCCCGACAGCTGAAACACCGAAATCTTGTAAGTGTTGCCTTTTTGAAACAGAATAAGTGCACTGAATTAATTCCGTGTTTTGCTTTATTTGATAATGGCAGTCCGACTAGTTTCGTGAAGCGTTCTCTTGTGCCATTTGAAGTGACGGGTGAATTGACTGTGACAGAGTATCGGGGGATGGGAAATATGAATTTAAGTACGTACGGCCTTGTGACTTGTAAAATTGTGTTTGATAACCGTAAATTTGACCATAATTTGTTTGTTTTGCCAGATGAAGAGGCAGTGGTGCCCCTACTTTTTGGACGCGATTTACTTAAGGCAATGAATATAAGCCTGTGCCAAATGGACACAGTGAGATATAGTAGACGTACTCTGCTGGAGATTAATAATGCCAATAAAAATGAAGTTCCGTTGAATATCAGTGCACTTAAGTTGTTTAATTTATTAAAGAGTCCAGTAGTTAAGATAACAGAGGTTCCAAACAGAGTTAAGTTATTGAAATCAGATGATAAGTGTGGCAAGTCAGAAATTAATTCAGTTAATGCAGAGGTAAATGTAATTGGTGATTCAAATTTGTGTGAAACTCGACTTGAGTCGTGTATCGGAGTTGTAAATTTAGTTGGAACAGAAGACTTGAATTTGTATGATGAAGTAATATTGATGGTAGGTGCAACTGAGATGGATGAAATTGGTGATCTAATTGATGTGGACGAAAACTTGTCTATAACAGATGCAGATGCTTTGAAATCAGTTGTTTTTGAGAACTATTTGAAAATGAAGAACAAGGGGGGGAAGTTGAGTGGCTATTGCATGAAAATTCAGTTGAAGAGTGATGCGCCGGTGTACAGTGGTCCGCGCCGGTTGTCATATAGGGAAAAGACAGAAGTACAGAAGACAATTGATGATTTGTTGGCTCAGGGCATTATTCAGCCAAGTGCGTCTCCATACGCGTCTCCGATTGTGTTAGTGCGGAAGAAGAACGGTGAATTGAGAATGTGTGTTGACTATCGGGCGTTGAATAAGTTGACTGTCAGAGATCATTATCCGTTGCCGTTAGTTGAGGATTGTATTGAATATTTGGGTGGGAAGAGTTTCTTCAGTACGTTGGACTTGAGGAATGGGTTTCACCAGGTGCCGATGCATGAGGAATCGATACCGATAACTGCGTTTGTGACTCCGATGGGACAGTATGAGTATCGGTTTATGCCATTTGGTTTGACTAATGCTCCACCAGTGTTCCAGCGGTTTATTAATTTAGTGTTGCGGCCGTTGATTGATGCGAAGAGGATTGTGGTGTATTTAGATGATATTAACATTGCCACGAAGACTATTGAGGAACATTATGTGGTTTTGGCAGAAGTTTTGAAATTATTGTCAGGGGCTGGATTGTGCTTGAATCTGAAGAAGTGCAAATTTGCATATAGAGAATTGAAGTATTTAGGCTACTGTGTGAGTGAACGGGGGATTCGTCCGAATGAAGATCATTTGGTAGCAATAAAGAATTACGCAGTACCTACCAACATAAAGGAGGTGCAGAGGGCGGTGGGTCTTTTTTCATATTTTAGACGATTTGTGTATAATTTTTCTCAGATTGCGCGCCCATTGAGTTATTTGACGCGAAAAGGTGTAAAGTTTGAATGGACAGAAGAGTGTAGGAATGCGTTTGAGACCTTGAAATCTAAATTGACTGAGCCCCCTGTACTGTGTGTCTTTGATTCAGGGCGGGAGACAGAGTTGCATACGGATGCAAGTTCGCGAGGGTATGGTGCTATACTGTTACAGAAGCAAGATGACGGCAGGTTTCACCCAGTGGCATTTTATTCGAAAACAACGACGGATCCGGAGTCGCGTTATCATAGCTTTGAGTTGGAAACATTGGCAATTGTGAATGCATTGGAAAGATTCCGGACTATGTTGGATGGAATTCCGTTTGTAGTTGTGACTGATTGCAACTCTTTGGTCTTGACATTGGAGAAGAAAACAATTAATCCAAGAATTGCCAGATGGACATTGGGTCTCGCCGGGTTTGATTTTTCAGTTCGACACCGAAAGGGTGAACAGATGCAGCATGTTGATGCATTGAGCCGGTTGTCAGCTGTGTGTAGTATTGAGGAGAATGAGGTTGATTTGAACATTCAGATTATACAGACGCGTGATCCTGTGATTCATAAACTGCGGGAAGAATTAGAGCAAGGGGAAGTGCCAGGATATGAGTTGGAGAATGGGTTAGTCTTTCGTGTCAGTGGTCAGAATCGACAGTTGTATGTGCCGGGTGAGATGGAAGAGAACATTATGCGATTGATACATGAGAAATATGGTCATTTGGGTATTGAGAAATGTGCAAATCAGATTCGGAAGCATTATTGGTTTCCCCGTATGCGCGAAAAGCTGAATGTGTTCATCAGAAATTGTTTGAAGTGCATTTATTATTCGACGTCGCCTAGAAGCAATGAGCGTAATATATATAGTATTCCAAAGAAGCCAGAACCGTTCGATACAGTGCACATTGACCATTTCGGGCCATTGGAGAGTGTGAACTCAAAGCATAAACATGTGTTTGTGGTGATTGATGCTTTCACAAAATTTGTCAAAATGTATGCTACGAATAGTAGTGCGAAAGAATCGATTTGTGCGTTGAAGAGATATTTTGTTGAATACAGTCGTCCCAGAAGAATCATAGATGATCGGGGCACAGCTTTTACGTCATCGGAGTTTAGGGATTTTTGCGGGAACAATAACATTGTACATGTTTTGAATGCGGTAGCTTCGCCACAGTCGAATGGTCAGGTTGAGAGGGTGAATCGGGTGTTGAAAGCAATATTGGCCAAAACGACTGACCCTATAAACCATGTAGATTGGAAACAGAAACTGACGGATGTCGAGTTTGCAATGAATAATACTGTACACTGTGCCACAAAGACGACCCCTAGTAAGCTGCTTTTTGGCGTTGAGCAGCGCGGCAAAGTAGTTGATGAATTGACGGAGTATTTGCATGATGTGTATTCAAGAGAAGAAGTTAATTTGTCCGAAATAAGGGAGCAGGCAGAGCTTGCAATACAGAAGTCTCAGTTGTACAATCAGAAATATTACGAGAGGAGCCATAGGCCAGCGAAACAATTTGAACCAGGAGATTTAGTTGTGGTTAAAAATGTAGACACTACGGTAGGGAAGAATAAGAAGCTAATTCAGAAGTACAGAGGCCCTTATGTAGTTCGTAAGCAATTAGGTCATGATCGTTATGTTGTTACGGATGTTGAAAATTGTCAGGTTACTCAGATGCCATATGACAATGTAATTGATTCGTCTAGAATGAAGAAATGGTTGGAACCTCGAGGTAGGCCAGTTGAAACGGACTCAGAAGGCAACACAGATGGTGATAATTTAAGTGATGAATGTACAGATTATGAATTTTTAGATGATAAGCTAGAAGAAGATTCATTGTAAAAGCAATCGAGGTCGATTGAATGTCAGGTTAGGCCGAGTTGTAGTGTATTGGTGGAGGTGGTGCCATGGTGAATGCAACCCTGTTGTGGTTGGGCTTGTCAAGCAGTGTGGCAACTCGGGCTTGCAGCTAAGTTCATGCTGGTCCTTTACCTTTACGTTTTACCTTTACTTTTACTTGTGACGCCATTGTTAGAACACGCAAATAAAGTTTGTCTTAAAAGTTTACACAGTTGTTTATATCAAAAGGACTTAAATCCATCCCAGTGCTCATTACAAATAATATTAATATTATAATATTTCTTCAGCTTCAAATCTTCTAAAGATAGGAAAATTTGATTATTTTTCTTGAATTTCAAATGTTTCAGACTTAAGGGGCACAACTAGTTTGACCGCCTGAAAAAAAGGAGATTTTTGTGATTTTTGAATTTTGTGAAGTATTGCTTCGAATGTTTTAAAATTTTGCAGATATATTTATGCATAAATAATGAATACAAAGTAATTTTTTCAAATGAAAATATTCGATTTTCAGC
This sequence comes from Melieria crassipennis, assembly GCA_963668005.1. NCBI lineage: Eukaryota > Metazoa > Arthropoda > Insecta > Diptera > Ulidiidae > Melieria > Melieria crassipennis. Next base: position 27,365,270 of record OY764963.1, on the reverse strand, counting down.
AAGTTATCCGCCATCTCCTGAGTCTTCAAAAAAAAAAGGTTCTCCCACTGCTGCAGTGATTGTAGCCTTCGCAGTGCCTGAAATCAAAAAATCCAAAAATTTTACTTAACTAGGTTATATTTCCTATACAATGACCCTCGGTTGTAAAAAAAAAATAAAAGGCAACAAAATGGCGGTTTTTTGAAAAAAAATTCAAATTTTGATGAAAAATCTGATGGTTTCTGGCCTGGCATAATTATACTTTTCATCCTATCATTAAACTGGAGGGTCATTGTATGGAAAAACAAATACACAATAAGCTAAAAAAAGACCCAAGTCGATCGGATGCTTTGTTATCAAGTTACAGCTGCGGCAAATTTGAAAAATGTAGTTTTGAGAAAAACGCGTTTAAAGATAAAAGTACTGGTTTCATTGTACTGAGAAGCTGCTATGTAGAAGGCTGTAACTCAGAAACTATTTAAGATTTTCACTTAAGATTTTAATATGTTATTTTTAAAGGTATAAATTATCGAAAAATGCAAAAACAAAAAAAACGAAATTTTCAAAATTTCAAACTAGTTGTGCCCCTTAATAATACACAGAACAATCCACCGAGAGCTTTTTAATCACTGTGCACTGCCTGGAACTGCATATTTGTATATGAATATACGTATTACGGGTTAAGGCCTTGCCGAGAAATTTTTCTAGTTATAATTAACTTATTTAACTGGCCATAAAAACCGGGTTATGGACTGCCGTAAAAGTTTTCCTCAGGCGCCTCTGATCACGTTAAGAGATGATAGGGGGTCCTCAACTTGGTCCTTTCACCGGAGACACCACTTCGCCCGCGAGCTCCAACTATCGCCTCGAACACCTTTTTCGCTGGAGCTTCATCGTAAATACGGGAGACATAGTCAAGCCAGCGTAGTCGCTGGCAGATAATGTGACGTATAGCCGGTCCCTTATCGGACTATCAAATGCTGCGTTGTAATCCATTAAGAGATTGTGAGTATTAATTTCACTCTTATGGATCTTTTTCAGGCTTTTCTACTGCCACACTGATTAGGTCCAATCAGCGCTTTGGCGATACTCCTGCAGTTTACCCATATTGCTGGATCGCCTTTCGACAGAGGGCACTGAGATTGCTTAGAGAAACGAATAAGTTAGAGGTGAGTGAAAAGCTTTGACTCCGTTCATAATATCCGACTGCAATACGTTTGTTTGTTTCTTTCCTTTTCCATAGAACAGAGTACAATCTTTTTTTTCGACTCAACGGACGACTTTGGAAAAATATTGTACTTTTTTTTGACTCAACGGACGATTTTGGAAAGACTTTAGTGTTCCTGTTTTTACTTAACTTCGCGCAATTCTTGAATTATCAATATTGGCTTCAGATATTCTGATTTTACTGGACAGTCTATCTGTTTCAGAGTTCTGAATGAAGGCTTAACAACATCAGACAACTGCCAGACAGCTTTTTACTCGCCTATTTCAGGACATAGGGACATTCCAAGTAATTGTAGGGTAGATTGGCCAAGATATGGCATCCCTTCGAATCTAATCAAGCTCTATGAAAGAAACTATTTAACTCCAAGTAGAGTAGCAGTAATACTGGTTTTATTGCACTGTTGGAGCAGTTTTACCTAAAACTATAGACAGTATTTGTATTTGACTTTTTAAATTTAATATTTTTAATTCCACTATAAAAGTAGGTACATACCTATGCCTTGCAAATACGGCCACAGCGTTACGTCGGCTACAAATTTTTGTGTTGTTTTATTGGGTCTTCCCTCTAAGTGAAATGTGTCGAAGTTGCATTTTATGTTTGGAGCTCTGCTCGCTCGCTCTCTGTCCGGCAAAATCGATGCATGCTTCATGGCTATAAAATCCGCAGCATCGCAAGTTGAACACAAAGAATTTTTCATGCTACTGCTCGTCCAGCAACAACGCTACATCAACGGACAAAGGACAAAACAGTGTGTTGTTGCACATAAATACGGCTGTCAGTCGTTTGGTCGCATACTCGTACATGTGCAGGAACAAAAGGCAATATATGTATGTCAGTACTTAATACTTAATAAAACATAACAAATTCACTTGACTAACGGCATAGCATATTGGCCACATCGCATATTGGCGCACTGCGTGTTGACATAGGAATCTTAATATAAATTCTCAGTGCAATGCTGGCCGACGGGCCGTCTTTCGAGGGACACAATGCTTTATTATAATATGCTAATTTTCGTAAAGGCAGCAACGGGTTAAAGTGCGTTCGGGTGTGCTCAATATGCGGGTTGAAGTGAGTCAAAGTGCTTTCTAGCTAAAGTTTGTGTGATTTTCATATTCTACTAAGAAATATGAAATTTATTGAGAAAATGGTAATTTCGATTAATGTAAAAAATGGAACAATTTTTGTTTCTAAAACTGAATAGCCTACAAAGTGAGCTACTTCGATATTAAGTTTTTGATGAATCAAACGGTTAATGGTTAAAGTTTATTTAGTAAAGTTAAAGTTTGATTAACGCACTTCATCATTAGGCTGCACCAGTTCTCCATGCTTTTGAGATAAAAAAACGCAACCCCAAAACAGTTCATCCTTTCACACTCCTCACTCATGAATTGAATCGCTCAATTTGATTGTTCAGTTGGTTGTCTGTGTTTTGTGACATGGGTCCATTTCAAAAGACAAATACAAAAGAAATCAAACCATTGGACGAAAATCAATGTACACTACGATTTGACATCTCAACAATATTGCACACTGTCAGAAGAGGTAAGAAACTGCTGATCCTACAGAAGCAACACAAATAATATAGAAACAAACATACAGTATTTTTGCAGCTAAAGAAGATAGTGATAAGTGTGAAACTTTTGAGGTAGCTAGAAATGTGACAGTGAATTGAGAATAGGAAAACTCAACTCTTTAGTATTAAGTGTGCGATATGTACATATCGCTCCTTCGCTGCAATAACGTCATAACTCAAAACTATATCATTCCGAGAAAATTCAATTTTAAAGTTTACCATTACAGGCAGTTCAAGGTATCAACAAATGTTTCATGCCGTCTTGTGAGCAAAGTATTGAATATTTTGCAAAGTGGTTTTGACAGATAAAAGATCATATGCAGATACACACAGGGTTGCCATAAAATGAAACACATTTTTTTTTTAGTTATGACGTTCTTGCAGCGAAGGAGCGATATATTGCTTCCTTAAATATAGAAGGTATGAAAGGCAGAGAACACGAAACGAAGCAGTCGTTATTTTCCGACAAAAGCAGAACATTTTGTATTATTTGCCTTAAAATATTGTCATCACGTTTGTCAGACAAAAATTCGGTAAGTTGCTTCCAATGCCGACACTTTGAACATCAGCAAAAGTTTCCATGTTTGCCTTATGTTGCCTTATCACATAGAAAATTAATTAGCATCATTGAAAACATTTAATACTCATGATCTATGATTTGGTGATTTTTTTATAGGATTCACAACTGCAGCCTTGGCACAAAACTGTGACGACAGGAAGTCCGACAGTGGATGATGTGTCAGCTGGAGTTGCCGAAAGCAGGATTGCGTGTCGCTGTCAACAACAGAAGCAGAATACGTGGCAATGGCCGAAGCAGTGCAAGTGGATTGATAATTGTTAATGGATTTCGATGCAGTCCGAAAGAGTCTACAACTATCTACGAAGACATCTGCATCAAGCTAATTTACAATGAAAAGTTTAGTTGGCGGACAAAACATGTCGACACAAATAAAATATAAATAATATAAAAATATAAAACAGAAAGGTATTGCAAATATTTAGTATTGCCCAACAGAAGACATGCAAGCAGACAGTTTTACAAAACCTCAAAATTGTGTTCGTACTGTCGTACTGTTCGTACTGTACTGTACTATCGTACTGTCTATGCACTTCATTGTGTTTTGAAGAAGACATAAAGTGAAGGCTTTAACAATCGTTTTTAGCTAGCCCGTCTAATCGTTCACGTTCGAGACGTGTGTGCGCGTTCACAGACGAGAAAAGCAGATGAAAATAAGAAAGACGAAACAGAGGTGAAACAATCGACAAAATACTGTTAAGTCTGATCTTACGATACTTTTGTTACAACGACGACAGACATGTTTGCATTTATTGAACATGTCTGCTTCTCTGACTCGCTCGATTTCCAAGTCTTGCCTGAAATGCTTTCAGTTGGAATTTTGCGTGGTTGTGTGAATCATCAAGTTGAAGCGGCAGTTGAAAGGTAATTATTAATTAATTGGTTAACTTAAAAATTTCATTGTTTTATTTTCCTTTATAAAATTGAACTGGTTAGAAAACTAACCCAGAATAAACTAGTTCTAAAATTACTCGCTTTGCAACTGGTTTAGAAACTGTTTTACTTAGGACTGACTTTGGAATAGTTGCAAATGGATGCAGACGGGGACAATTGACTGTCGTTAAAAGGGTGAGTTTTCTCCAAGGAAACGAATCGGTTCTAAAGTCAGCATTGACTGACACACAACCAGTTGAAAAACTACATTTGGGCCAGTCCGAATTCCTACAGAGTAGTATTTGGGACTGTTGATGTAAACCAATATTTTCTGAGTTTCTGTGATTTTTTAACAGAGTTTCCTCTCCGTGGCACTTGCAACATACGAATTTTGCAAAGTACTAAAAACAATTTAAAACAACAATAAAAACACGAGACAATTTCCGATAGCTGCACAAACGCTGAGCGAGCGTGGCTATCAGAATCGTCTATGGGGCCGTATAACACTTTGTAGTGGCTGTTCGAATACGTTGGCAGTTGGCAGTACATGACGAAGATAAAGATTTGTTTGTCTGGTGTTTCGTTAATTTATTTGATAGGAATAAAGTGCCATAAACAAGGTGGGCGCTTTGAAAACTCCACTAGGAACCAGGAAGAACCCGCTGCAACTGAGAAATCAGACAAGGAGCCATTCTCCCATTACGGAGAAAACATTTCTGAGTGATGTTCATTGCGAATTTAGTGAGCCCCTCGACTTTAAGCAGCGCGCTTTAGAGGCATATGCTAGTTCCCTAAATTCAATGTGCTAAACGCTTATCGTTTTTGACACAGAACTTCTGGAGCTCATTGAACACTGCAAGGCAGCATTTCAAGAGTTACTTCCGCGGATCACTAATATTATTCTCGTTGTGCTGATGAGCTTTGTACATCGCCTGGTCATCAAGAGCCGCGACGCCTGAAGAAAATGAAACGGCGAAACGCTGATGAATTCCGAAACTTTTTCGCAACCGGCGCGAGCAAGCCGAGCCGGAGAGCGTTGCTCGCTACGGTCGTACGGCGTGCGAGTGGAAAAAACAATTTCTGCATTTTTGCCCAGTTTCTTTGTAATCAAAAGTTACAATGAAATAAAATCAGAACAAAAACAAAGCCGTATCTGATAGGAAGGCACGAGGGAAGAGAATTTCTCGCATGTGCAAATTGGATGCCAGCAAAGTTTGTGAGCAAACTTAATAATGAAGCACCTTAAGTAAGAAACAAGGAAAAATTCTGCATAGCAGCAGTGGGAGGCCAACGCTGCTAAGTGCTTTCAAAGAAGTGTTTCGCTTGCAGGCTGGAACGCGGGCAAGCCGACGATAATGAAATACAAAACAAAGCACAAAACTTAAATTCGAGCGTGTGAAATGAATTTTTAATTAGAGGCGCTCGGCTCTGCTCCGGTCTCGTGCGATATTTATTGGATTTATAAGTTGTTCGAATGTGTGCAATAAATGCCTCGATAAATACTCAACATGTTTTGCATGAAGTTGAATAGAGAGGATCGAAAGTACTCTATGCGAGACGCTGAAAACGGTTCAAGTCGACATTTGAGCCGGAAAACTGCGGAAGCCAAACGGTAAAGTGCGCTTAGTCCGGGCAACATCTGCTCAATCTTCCAAAAATGCATAATGCTCCTCACATACATAGACACACAGACACTTTCGCGTTTCCGCATTAGTGTGCATCGTTTTGGCATAAATCTGATTTTATTGCAGTGCGAAATATTGAGTAAGCCGCAAGAACGCAGCGGAATCTAAGCTAAGGCATTAAATAAAATAAAATAAATGAAATGAAATATTCTGGCCGTGGTACGAAGTTCAGACCAGGCCGTTGCCGCTAATATTGCATACTATACATAATACACTGTACGACACAACTTTGTGCACATGCACAGTAATTCGACTGCATACAACCCCGGGACAAAATTAGAAAGAGTGGTCCGTTCTTTATAAAATTTGGTATGCTAGTTAATCATTGAATTGAAATCTCTATTTTGTTTTTCTTAAAGTTTTGTAGTTTGGCAATGAATAATAAATTAATTGACTGGCACGACAGCCCGCTTACGCGAGACTAAGGCCTAGCTTCCCGCAACCACCCGTGTTGTGCGTGTGAATTTGTACACGGGTTGAAGGGACCTACAGTTTTATGCCGGTTCCGAACGGCAGGTTGGGAGCTTTTTCATAAGCAATTTTTACTCTCAGAGGTTTGCCATTTCCAGCTGAGAGGACAGCCACCGAAAGAGAAAACTAGTTTTCCCGTTATTTTTTTAGGTGTTATTACAGGCAGTATTTGAACCTGAGGTTGCTGCCTGCGACTCGCGGTCCAACGCACTAACCAACTGAGCCACGGCGGCTGCCGTGGCAATGCCTGAGACTTAAATTTGCAAATTTTGTCATTTTTGGTGAGCTATAGCACCAAGTGTGATGGCTGGATTTTTCGAATTTAACATTTAATCGGTAACGTCAACATTGATAAATGCAAAGAGTAACAGAAATTGTCTTAGGACCCTTTAGTTTTGCAATAAAAATGATAATAATAGATGTATGTTTTGCATTTGTGCAGTTTTTTCAATTTTTCATGCTGTTTGCATACTTTTAGGGATGAATAAAATAAATTTTGTTGAAAAATAGGTGTTTAAAATTGAATTATTTTCTCAGATCGGAAGATATCGGGAGATGTAATTCCATTATCCGACAAAGAAAGAATGCTTCTTAAAATAAAAAAAAATCCAGGAACATACTTTCACTTACTTTTTAGATACTTTCCTCTAAGTTTTGCCAATTTTCAGATATTTAATTTAGAAAAATATTTTAAATTAAAAGTGAAGTAAAAGCCTCAGCTAGCAAATTTTGAGAAAACATTAAAAGCGAAAATGGCCACATTATTTCTTAATCTATATGGAAAGTTTTAGTAACTTCTTGGTAACTATGTATTTTTACAATTTTGTTTACTCAATAGACTAAAAAACAGAAAATATGTGTTTAAATTTTTTTGTGAAAAAAGTTTCAAATTTGAGCCGCTTTTGCACAGACACTAATTAATTTTTTGCACAGATTTTTTGGGGTTTTCTTGGTTAGAGTTCTACCTTTCAAATGACATCAAAATCGTTAAATTCTGAGACTATAAATTTTTTTTATTTTGTCTAGTTATGGAACGAATTACTGTGACATGGGAAGATTCTATATAGTTATTCTGAATGGAAATTATCTGTATTTCAAATTTTTTTTACAGTCAGGTGGACTGAACTGAAACATATAAATGAGTCTAAGAGAAACGTTCCACAATTATGGCATGTTCCATAAATTATTGGCGAGCCTTGTTATCCTGGCTTAGTAGTCCTGAATTATTGGGTCTCACCTCTTTTTATCAGTCTTGGATTTCCAGGGTATGCACTTTGCTCCATTTTCCCCGTTAAATATATATTTTGATCTCTACTTCTTGCCATCGACTTTATCACTATCAAAGTTCCTCGCGCATCTAAAGCTTGATCCTGCTGTATAATCGGCACTTCTTCCTCATACGAACCATAATCTTGGTCTTCATCACCCTCCGTTCGCGTTCGTGTTCCATTTCTCGTTTCAAAAGTATAGGCTAAACCAGCGGTCACTCCCTCAGAGAACCGCTCAATAAACAACACTCAAAATATGCATTATTGAATTTAAAAATGTTTGCTTGAAGATTTTATGGAATATGAAAATGATAGCTAGCCAGAAAATGTGGAAAAGACGTATTTAATCCTTCATTGCATGATTTAATTTCCGTAAATAAAAAAAATTGCTTACGTTATTATTTTTGTGGATTATTAAGTTTAGATGGTAAAAAATGAAATTTTGTGGAATTCGGGAATTTTCGGACGAAGTTTTACGGAACTTTATCATAGACTGCTGAGAACGCAGCCGCCGAAAGGAAAAGCGGTTTTGCCTATATTTTAGTTAAAGCTACCATGGGGACTCGAACCTAGGTCGAGCGTTTCACCAAATTTCTCTCCAAATTGAAACACGTTGTGTTTGTTCTACTTTTTTTTAGACAGTGTCAATGTTATTCGCGAAAATCCGTCAGATATGAAATGTTTTAACATAAAAAACACAACCGAAAAATTAGTTCTCAGATAGTTGAATGTTGTCGAAGGGTGTAATAAATGTATGTGTGTGCGCATAAATGTATCTATTGTGCCGCACCACTCAAATAATCGTAAAAATAATAGAAAATACATTGCCGTAACGGCGTGTCCCTGCCCGCTGCTAACACGTGCGTGTATAAGTGAGTGGGTGGGCGGATGGCGTCGGCAGCAGGAGTTACAGCAACGAACTCTGTGCAATATTTCGGTTAAATATGAGATTTTATTGCTTTCTATCGTTGTTGTTGCAATGTTTTAGTATTGGAATTTTGCTCGAACTCGAACTGCAATCTGTGCGCAGCCATATCGCTCTTTGTTTTTTTAGTGTTTCGTAGCATTTTCAGTTTTTAATTTATTGCCTCTCTGATATTCCAGGCGGCCGAATAATGTGTGGCTGTGCGTCGGGTGCGTAGATTCGTGTAGCGATTCTTATTTATATTTTATATAAATCATAAATCAGCATATATACATATGCATGCATGTGGTTGTGTGCAATATTATTGGGCGTGTGGCGTACCGATAGACTGTGGCTGTCTTACTGAAAGACATACTTATTTGCTAGACAGAAAGGTTCTGTTGGACGTGACTGTCTAGTTTATACCCTTCAATAGTTGCACAATGCGGATTTTAGACTTTTCTTAACTTCCACTATAAACGGTCTCAAGTAATCACATGTTAAAACAATGCAACAAAGAAATAAGTGATTAATATGCATGGCTTGCAATGTTTTAGGGAACGTTAAGGAGTTGTGGGCGAGTTTTCAGTTGTAGGCAGATAATTTTAGTTATTTCTAAAAATTGTAATTGCATCTTTTAGAACCTCTATTATATGGCAGATATGCTGGAAAAAAGACAGGCGATATTTATAATTGCTAACCATTCTATGAACCGATAGACGGACGGTCAAATAAAACTAGATTTATACGGAAAAATACTGAATACACCTCTATGTGAACATAATACATTCCATATCAATCTGACCTTACGAACTCAGGGCGGAGTGTGAAATAGGGATTCGATTAGGTATGGGAGTCGAGCAACAGCTGCCCGAGACACTGCATCCAATAAGAACTATTGTGACGAATCCTTTATTCCTTATTGGAGTAGTTCATCTCCCCAATACTGTCCAGGAACTCCTTGATTTTTCCCAGATCGATTCCAGACAGTTCTTTCGTCTGAATCAGTTCCCTTCTCAATATAAGACATGGAGGTTTTGCACTAAATGCTTTTCTCTACCACTAAATAAATTTAATGATAGCTGAATTGTTTCCACTAATCATTGATCTTTATTTAGTGGCAGTGCAATTTTCTTCCACTAACTTTTTACCACTGTCACTAAATAAAGATCAGTGATAGTTGAAAATTCCTCCACTATCACTAATTCTGTTCCACTAAAGTTACATCACTAACGGTTATAACCACTACTAGGTCTGCTGGGACATTTTCCATTTTAGTGCAAAACCCCCATGTCTGCCCAATATACGCTTTCTTGCGTATAAAAGGGTGGGACATTCAGTTATAATGTGCACGGATGTTTCTTCATCTTCCATGCAAAATCTGCATAGTTCGCTATCTCTGATTCCCAGATGCGCTCTTTGCATACCTATTTAGCAGACAGTGCCCGCTCAGGAACCTTGCCATGAACTTAAGCTCTTTTCTGCTTAGGTCCAGAAGGTACATGGATTTATTTATTTATTTAATTTCAGTTTTTCAATACAATTCTAATAGACTAATTAACAATGTGAAAAACTTAAACTTAAATGGGAAACTGGGAGTTAAGAAAAGAAAAGAACATGAGTTTCGGGACAGAAAGATCAAACATTTAACAAGTCGACAGCGCGTTTAACTCAGGTAATGCTCGAGGAATGGGGGAGTTACTACCATATCTCGTTCAAGAGAACTCAATACAAAAATGGGGAAACGTGTCTGAGGGAACGTGTTGGCACAATGAAAGCTATTTTGGCCAGAAGAGAAGGGCAGTCAATGTAACCATTGACTATGTCAAAAATGAAAGACATAGAGATGACAGACTTCCTGGTTTCAAGTGATTTTAGGATCAGCAATAAGCAACGAGACCTGTAAGGAGACGGGGGCTCAGAAAAATGAATACAGCGAAGGGCAAACTTTAGGAATCTTCTTTGGACACGTTCTTAGCGTGTTCTAGTTCTCGTGTCCAGAGTGCGCAGGGACCCAGTGTATTGTCCTTTGAAATGTCTTGGAGAACATTTGCTGTCTATCAGACTAGTTTGGAGTCAAACGTCGTCAGAGCCTTTATTGCAGCCTGACGGTCGGACATTATGATTATCCTCTTCCCCCTGACATTATGAGTCAACAATTAATTTTCTGGCACACTCATTTATGACAAAGACCTTAGTCTGGAGCCTTATCTTCCAGACAGAAATATTTCCATTAGTACTGTGAATAATTTAGGGTTTCAGAGAAGTTCTAAGAACTGGTAAAGTAAAAATATCTGAAAACGGCTTTCTATAGATATAGTATGCTGTGAGCGGATCTAGAATAAAATTAAAACAGGGACCGAAAATAACTGTTATTTTACAATTTTCAAATCAAAAAGGCACAACGAAAAAATTGCCGGTGGACTTTTTCAAATATACCATTATGATCGTAATGGCCTCAGCTTCACAAATATGACATGCCTTTTAAATTTTTGACTTTTACTATAAAAGTTAAAAATAACTGTTATTTTGTGCCTTTTATAATTTCAGGCAAAAATAACTGTTATTTTTGACTTTTATTTTATCGGTCAAAAATAACAGTTATTTTATGACTTTTATTTTTTCAGTCAATATATCAGGCAATTTGCATTTTTTCAAAGGCCATTTGACCGACTAAAAATCTATTGATACCATTTTTTTCGTCTCGTCAACGCGCACATGAGCTATAAAACTTGTTTCAGTCTTTAGTACAACGGCCGCAATGGAAAGATTCCTCTAAACAAAAACATTCAAAAAATTATTGTTATTGTAAAAAATTGTTATCAGCATACATGCACCGATTTTAACCAACTGCTATTGAAAGCCCTCCCAAAAAACTAAACAGATGTTCGGTCCGCATAGAACCGACGAACAAACCAGCGTGCAAATCTTCATTTAGAACTGGCCTTAAGATTGCTTTCTGGAATGTCCATGGCATATCAAACCTCCTTAATGAAACTCCTGAAACTCTCGCTCTTGAAGATGTGCAGTTCGTCGGTCTCAGTGAAACTTGGCTCGAGTCAGATCCTGTACACCTAGCCTCTCCATGGAATGGTTTCAGCCGCCTATCATCTATTGCAACAAGGGAGAAGTCAACAGGCAGGGCCAGCGGTGGCCTGCTCAGTCTTTTTCATAAAAACGTTAAGTTTACTGTAGAAGTAATTTCTTCCTATTGGATTTTTTCCTCAATTATTATAAACAGTTGTAAAATTTTGATCGGGTCGGTATATTTTAAGCCATCATACGATATTGCTATTGTACTTGAATCACTAGAAACTCTTATCGATGAGCTATCAGTCAAACATGGTACCATTCCAATCATTATTGGGGGTGATTTCAACGCGCGAGTGGGCTTGGAATCAAATGGCGACGCCTTCCCGGAATTAGATTGTAACCTACACAAAATAAGAGATTCCCAAGATAAAATCTTAAATGCGCGCGGCGAAATTGAATTTACGGGTTCAGAAATTGAATTTACACTTTCTGAAATTGAATTTCCGAAATTGCTTTTACGCTTTCTGAAATTGTTTTTACACTTTCTGAAATCGAACTTGAAAAGGTGTAGAATTTGGGTTCTACAAATACATTAACCAAATCCGATTTCGAGATATCAGCGGATAAAACATATACATAGTATTTGTAGGTTAAGATAATTTGCGGCCTTTCTAGTGTTAATGGACCTAAGTAATCATATTAAAAAAAAAATTAAAAGTCAATAAGCTTAAAATATCATGTTTTTCCAAATGAACTGTTAACCCATTGTTGACCTGTCAGATTTTAATTTTTAAAACAGCGAAAACACGTGTCGAATTATTTGTGATTTGGAGTTTGTTCACCCAATTTTAAGACTATAGGCCCATTCCAATTGAAATGATTTTACCAAATTTGAATAGTTAGGCTTATTATTTCATGTTTCTTCTATAGTCTTTTTACAAAACTAAAAAATACGTGTCGTGTATCTATATATGATTTAGAATAATTTTAACAAGTTTGAAATATATGGGCTCATTAAATCACACCTGTAATAAGGGGTAGCGGGAACTGTGCTTTAAATTTGCTAGTCGATGCCCTGAATGCATTTGGATTTTTTAGTGCAAAAAAAAGTTTACTTTTTAGTTATTCTTTACATTGGATTTCCGGTGGCATTTTTAAAAGGTGGAATTTTTCCGGTGGAATTTTAAAAAGATAGATTTAAAAAGGCTAAAAAAAAGTTTTATCAATTCGAAGCGCAACGATGACATCGAAATTTTTTGAATGTTTTTGTTTAGAGCAGAGGTCCTATGCTCTCATTCCTCATTTGTTTTTACAAATCCTCTTCAGCATAGGGTGAGGAATCTAATTCCTCACGGCATACTATAGGCTGAGCATTCTACACCTTTTCAAGTTCGATTTCAGAAAGTGTAAAAGCAATTTCAGGAAACTGAAATTTCATTTTCATTTCATTTCATTTATTATTAAAATAAGTACATTAAGTGTTGTAAGATCGAGTCTTTTAATAACACCTCAATCAGTATTAAATTTCTTAGACTAGAATTAAAATTAAACAATTACAATTACAAAATTAAGCAATAAACAGAAGCTTAAACTACATAATATAATTAATAATTGACTGGCACGACAGCCCGCTTACACGAGACTAAGGCCTAGCTTCCCGCAACTACCCGTGTTGTGCGTGTGAATTTGTACGCGGGTTGAAGGGACCTACAGTTTTTATGCCGGTTCCGAACGGCAGGTTGGGAGCTTTATCATAGGCAATTTTTACTCTCAGAGGTTTGCCATTTCCAGCTGAGAGGACAGCCACCGAAAGAGAAAACTAATTTTCCCGTTATTTTTTTTTTTAGGTGTTATTACGGGCAGTATTTGAACCTGCGGTTTGCTGCCTTCGACTCGCGGTCCAACGCACTAACCAACTGAGCCACGGCGGCTGCCGATAAATAAATAAATAAATATAAATATTATAAATAATAGAAAAAATAATAAGGAATAAAGGAGGGAAAAAGACAAGGAAGTAATGAAGGAGGAAAAGTAGAGATAAAATGGGAATAAAGAAGAAAAAGAAGATGCGCCTTGCAATCATTATTGATCCTCTGGAATCAGAGTGTGCTGAAATACTCATAGAGTTTAGCCCTATAGTTGCCCCTGTTTAGCCCAGCTCTTATAACTGCAGGAACTGAGTTCCAGACTCTGACGGCGTTGATGAAAAAAAGTCGTGATGTTGATAAAAAATTGTACGTTGGTACAATTAAATTGTGATGTCTCCGGGACTTAAAAGGTATGAGCTTTTCGTACAAATAAGAAGGAGTTTTCCATTCCATTAGTCTATAGACAAAGATGCAATTTTTGGCAAAGAGGTAATTTTCCATATTACACCCAAGTACTTTATTCTGCCAGGGAATTGAATTTACGCTTTCTGTAATTAAATTTATATTTATATTTATATGAAATTGAATTTAAGCTTTCTGTAATTGCTTTTACGGTTTCTGGAATTGCTTTTACGGCTTCTGAAATTGTTTTTACACTTCCTGAAATCGAACTTGAAAAGGTGTAGTATACACACAGCACTCCGCACGCATTGCCCAGTAAACATTAAAGCATGCCATGAATTTGAAAACAATAGCAATTTCAAATTGCTAAATTACTTCCCTTTTTATTGAAAAAGCTATTGCTTTCAAATTGATATCAAGCCAAAAGCAAGTGTTGCTTTCAAAGGTAAGGGTTGAGAAACATGTTTGATATCAAGTTGCTGGTAATTTCATAACAAGCCCAAATGTTTACTGGGTGGCGACAGTTATCTTCAACGTAGGTTTGGTTGTTGTCTAGCGAATGAATTTGCTTCAAAACGTGTGCGGCTGTCGATTGAGAAGCGCTAGAAAAAATTCGGTGTTTATTTCGTTTCAACGAAGACTTTTGGAAATCTTTAACACCAAATAAATATCCTTTACTTTACAAAGAAATTTTAAGTTTGTATTCCATGTTTGGTAGCACATATATTTGTGAAAGTGCTTTTTCGAATTTAAAATTAATAAAAAGCAAGCACACAAATAGAATAAGCAACGAACATTTGGAGGTTTTATTAAAATTGTCCACAACTGATATTGACATCAATTTGGATAATTTATTAGAAGGATCATGGAAGAAGGAAGATTAGAATTGTTTTTTTTTATATAACATTACAGAAAATGAAATATTTTTTTTTCGGTGTACATACTGAATTCCATTTTTTTGTTTGCATTTTTTTGGGCAACTTTACATGTATTGGTGTTTGCTCTTCCATAAGAAGATTTTGGGAACCCCTGGTTTAGAGGAATCTTTCCATTGCGGCCGTTGTACTAAAGACTGAAACAAGTTTTATAGCTCAAAATGTGCGCGTTGACGAGACGAAAAAAATGGTATCAACATATTTTTAGTCGGTCAAATGGCCTTTGAAAAAATGCGAATTGCCTGATATATTGACTGAAAAAATAAAAGTCACAAAATAACTGTTATTTTTGACCGATAAAATAAAAGTCAAAAATAACAGTTATTTTTGCCTGAAATTATAAAAGGCACAAAATAACAGTTATTTTTGTCGGGAAAAATAAAAGTTAAAATATAACAGTTAAAATCTGACTTTTTTGATAAAAACCATAACCGTTACGGTCCCTGAATTAAAAAGGAAATAAATTGAGGTCGGTCTAACTTATTTAGTAGTGTCCGACCGAAACATCTTTTTGGGCCGAACCGAATTTCGGTGTTTTTTTAATATTCGGCCGAAACCGAAACATTCTAGTTGAAATAAAAATCACCATATCAAGCATTTTGATTTCAACAAACGAATTTTGCATTAAGTAAATAAAGAACAAACAAACAAACATAACATAAATAAATAAATACCTACTTATTATAATATTCTAGAAAGTTTCGGTTTCGGCCGTGCGGCCATTTTTTGGCCGAAACTGAAACCGAAACCACTTATTTGGGCCGAAACCGAAACCGAATATTCGGTCGGACACTATTATTTAGTCTCTATGGAGACATGGATGATATTACATAATTAATAAAATGTCTCATAAATAAATTCTGATTCTCATAGATAAAGTCCCACAATTTTGAGGATGACGTATCTCCCTTTAGGGTTAGCACAGGTGCGACTTGACTTTTTTAAATACCAAAAAGTGAACCAAAATCCAAAAACATACTAAAATATGTTTTTTGAATCAACACTCAATATTATAGAAAATGCCTAAACATTAAACACTCAGCACTATGATAATGTTTAACAACTTCTCTCTGGTATAAGTATAACTGTTCCACAAACATTTCCTAACTTTTAAGTTTCATTCATTTACGCGTCTAATAAACACTTTGGCTAAAAGAAACTAATTCGATTTAAGTGATTCGACTTGAAATTTATTGCTGAAGTTCTTAATAGGGTTGGCCGGTAAAACTTCTATTCCTGAATCAGATTCTAATACAGTATAATCTCGATAATCCGGACAATTAAAAACCAAACCCTGGTGTCCGGATTACAGAGTCTACAATAGAAATTGAGTGTCCGGATTACCGCGTTGTCCGTATTAGCGAGTGTCCGAATTATCGAGATTATACTGTAGTTAGCTCATAGTTGTGCTCATAATGTATTTGGTAAGCTGATCATTAGAAAACTTCTACAAAGCTACTCATTTGCCTGTACCTATGCTGCATGGATGCCATGTTCGTGCTGAACATTTTTTCGTTGTTGATTTTTGCATTTATTTTATTTTGTGATATTCTTTTTGTGAAATATGAAACAGTTAAATAGGACACCGATTCAAATGTAAGTAACAATAAAAAAAAAGGTTTTACAACGTCACAGAAATGTACCAAATCTGAAATTTATGTACTTATGATATTTGGTACATTTCGGTAAAAATGATAACTGTGGGTTTTCAGTCAAAAATACATAAGTTTCGAGGGAAATCTTTAATACGATTTTTTAATGGGAGCTGGTCAAATATTTGATTTGAGAATTAGAATTAGATATACAGTAGATTAGTTAGATTTAACAGTGGCTACTTAGTGACTATTGTTGAAAACGATCATCCTTTTCATAATTTCAGATTAGCCTCACCTTTGTTGTAAAGGAATTTGATCTGAAGGACTTTCGGTTGCCATGTTCACAGAAGTCACACACAATCACACGAATCTAAGATTACAAACAACAACTTTACAATCTCATTCTCACCCAATGGAGCCGCATATTTGGGCCATTTCGGCCAACTAAAGCCAACCATTCGGGGCTGCGTTGAGCCGAAGCGCATCACGTTCCACCCAGGCAGCGGGCATTAAATCTTTTGCACGTTTTCGGTCGGCGACATGAGCAACAACACACATTTTATGATATTTCAATTTTGACAATAGTGCGCTGATGTCGCCGGTCTGTGCTGCGAATAAATATGTTGTAAAATGTAAGAGAAAAGTAAGTAAAATCAGCCACAACATCAAGCAAGGCTTAAGCGAAGTGGCGCGCAGATGAAAACACATGAAGATAGCAGAAAACTGGTAGAAAATGTAAAAATGGACAGTAACACGAATGCGATGTGGACAAGCGTGGCCGGCGTCGGAGCGCTAGGCGCTGGAGGTGTCGCGTGACATTTCCGTTTCCGTCGGCGTTGGCAGTAAAATATGTGCAATGCAATGTGCTCAGTGAGGACAACAGCGTTTGCGGGAGCCGAAAAACGAACAGCAACGGGCACAACGTGGTCGGTAGTGCTGAAGTAGATCCGCTTCTCAAGGATTTTATTGTTTAATTTGTAGGGCTGTCGTAAACGCTGCACAGACGTTTTCTGCAGTCCATTCACGACGCCCAACTTGGTATGCGGCGGGCAGCGGGCGGCCCACTACTGCACATACCACATGCCGCGTATTTAACTTAACCCTTTCGCTATTTTGTTGCCATATGGCAACATGCTACTTTGTGGACGTCTGCATTCTCTATGGTTGCAAAAATAAATTTTTTTTGTTGGTCTTTAGAATAGTTTGAAGTTTTAGGAAAAATACGAAATTAATAAACTGAATATTTAAGTTTAAAGAAGAGAAGTATACACGTTTTTTTAATGGTATATCTTGACATAGTAAAGGAAGAACAAGCAGAAAAATTAGAGAATTTTTAATTTGACGTTTTCTTTCAATTTAGATACTTTTTTTAAATTTTGGCTGAAGTAAATGCAGAAATTTTCAAATTTTCGTTATGCGTAAAAAGTTTTATGTTTGAGTAATTATTACAGCCACAACGATGTGGTTGCTCTCATAGAAAAACACTCTAAAATACAGGGTCCGAGTATAAAAATTAAAATATTTCTTATGGAATGTTGCTAATATAACCGCATAGAAGCCTAAAACGTAAAATTAAAAAAATTTTAACTTTCCCGAGTAAAAAATTTGGACTGCACAATCATTCGGAATTAGGTGAAACAGAATTTCAATTTCAAAAAAATTTCTAAAATTTGTTCACTGAACACCTGAACACCTGCGCACTTATGTACGACGTGTTTCATCATAGATTTAGAGATTTAGTCTTCAGTTACCCATTTGAGAGTATTTCGATTTGACATTCTGGCTTCACAGCCCAATGGCAATTGTAGACAAAACCATCGATCTTCGAATTGCTTAATCCAATGTCAATCTAAGTTTTTCCGACCCCTTGGTTTTTTTTTGTTTGTTTTGTCTGCATTTCAAGTATTTCAGCTTAGTATATAACGTTTATATTCTTCAATATGTAAAGTGCACCTCAGTTTCAGTGCTTCCGAATATGTATTTAGATCTCGACTTTTACCCGCCTATTTTTAAATACTTAAATACCGTAACCGTGTACTAACAAGTTTACAGAAAATAAAAGTCCGTATTAGAAAGTATGGTATTTATGAAGTATGTACTTTTATATTTGTATATGTTTTTTAAACCCATCTCCACCGTTGATACTATGCTGGCTATTCTGGCTACGGCTCTGAATTACATACAAGCATATTGCGGGCAATAAGAACAACAACAGCATTAACAAGAAAAGAACGATAATAAAACAATAGCGGCAACAGCACTAAGAGGAAAGTCAAGTGTGTTTACTACGAGTGTGGTATCCACGCCTGAAGGATGTGTTACGTGCTCGAATTAACCATCGCGGATAACGAAGGGGATGACAATGATAAAGCGGTTGTTGTGGGTTGTACTTTTTTCGGTGATAGGTGGAGGAGTACGCCTTCGGTCAAATTTTATTTGAAGGCACACATAGGCCAATTTGACCCGTTGTGATACTTTAGGACTTTGTACTTCTTTGTATACTTGGGCAGTATGAAAATATGAGCAGTTCACAGGTCAAAGCCAAAACTAAACTCAAACTGTCTCTGTTTTCTAAAACCTTCAAAATAACTTCAATGAGTTCCAAATTTGCAATTTTTAATAATGTTTCCTAAAAATAAGATTTTAACTTTCCAAATTGCAATATTTGCTTTGAATTCATTAGTTTTAAATAATTTATATTTGTTCAGAGATTAAACTATTTTTATTAACTGTAATCGTTGTTATTTAGTTAGGATCTCACTGCAGGATATCACTGCCTCAAGAGCGATGGCTACAGTATGGTTTCTGAAGAACGCAACATTTCAAGTTCACTTCGCTACATTAAGAGGCCGAACTGGCTTAGTTTAGTCTACGCTTTCAAACGGATTCGAGTGGAACCTAACCTAGTAATAGTGAATTTTCATATCAGTGCGTAACTTATTAACGAATTCAGTTAAACAAATATGTTTTTTTTAACCAAAACACCTAAAAGTTCCCTCTTCAGGATCTTTACATTTTACCATTCGTCAGTAAGGTCCTGTGTGTATTATGATAACGTTCCAACGAGTTGAAATATGGGAACCAAAATTTTGTTCCGATTAAAACTCGTGGGGTTCCAATTAAGAATTGAATGGAAAAAGTTGGTCGGTTTCTGAGCAGAGTCGCTATAAGTAAAATTAATACGAATATAGTATAAGAACATTAATAAACAATTTTATTTCAAGCAAGATGTAGACTCGTGTAGAAAAGTTAAGTTTTCCAGATACGTGTGGCTCGGGAGATGATTAGCCATCACATAAATTATGATTAGATGAAAGATGATTAGCCGTAATAAAATTAACATTATTATTAGTCATAATTAGTAGAATTTTCTCAATTTTCCTTCGGGACTTTTTCGATTTTTTATGCGGTTCTTACTCTGAAACCAAAGAATATTTAGAGCAAGATCCAAAAAAAGCGTAAGTAATCCAAATCCAACTGTCACATTATAGCTACGGTTGTTGAGTTCATCAGTTATAATAGTACAAAATCAACAATCAATATCATGGAATCAATATCATTAAATTCCAACTGTTGTTGTTTTGTGGAGTTTATCGATTTGGCTTGTGAGTGGTTCATACTACAATATAAAGTACGTTCCCGGCTGTAAAGTGAAATTATGTCATACTGTGCGGAAAAATTGTTTTTAGTGCGCTTCAATGTTGTTGATGTTGGTGTTTTTACAGTTTGCTGAGAGCTTTTATGATGACTTAAAAGCCACTTTAATTTTTTTTTAATATGCGCCACTCGCGTGCTCACACGTGCGGCTTAACTCGTTGGTGACTCAAACAGCGACAATTGGCTCACTAAGGACACGCTTAAAGTCGCAATTGAAACAAATTTTTTAATACTTGTGCTCGAGATAAAAAATCTTAATAAATGTTAAAACACGAAATACTTATTAAAAAAAATATAATTTTTTGTTGCCAATATTTTTTTATACATAAAAATATTAAAATAATAAATAGTATGTTAACGTAAATAAGGAAAGTAAGCAAGTAAAAGGAAAGTAAAGTAAATATGCAAACGTTTTTACGTTCACGATATGTGGGCAACGAAAATGTATAATACTTGTATAAATTACAAATTTATAGAAAAAACACAAATACAAAAATTTATATTGTACTAAAAAAAGGTTGGTATATGACATAAGGCAGCCGCCGTGGCTCAGTTCGTTAGTGCGTTGGACCGCGAGTCGCAGGCAGCACCTCAGGTTCGAATACTGCCTGTAATAACACATAAAAAAATAACGGGAAAACTTGTTTTCTCTTTCGGTGGCTGTCCTCTCAGCTGGAAATGGCAAACCTCTGAGAGTAAAAATTGCTTATGAAAAAGCTCCCAACCTGCCGTTCGGAACCGGCATAAAACTGTAGGTCCCTTCTACCCGCGTACAAATTCACACGCACAACACGGGTGGTTGCGGGAAGCTAGGCCTTAGTCTCGCGTAAGCGGGCTGTCGCGCCAGTCAATTATTATTATTTATTATTATTATATGACATAAGGAGACGTACAAAAATTGTATAATCGAATTTGACAATCATGTTTTTATTTTATAATATAAAAAAAAGAAAGGCACTTTATTGTACTAAATGAATTTAAAAGATTGCAATTTGTAAAAATTTCTTTTGATTTTAAAAAAATTTCATTTATGTGTTATAGTTGTTTTTAGTTTCGGAGTGTTCATAGTTTGTGCTGCATGCACTCGCTGTGTAAATTGCTCGAGTAAGGTTTGTCACCGACAATTACTGCACAGTTATTGTAACTAAAGTCGGTTTTGTTGCTGTTGCGTGCACCTTTAGCATCGTGGTGCATTTTGTTGCTATGCATATGTATTAATGTTGCTAACACGCTCAACTACCACCGCTGCTTTGGTGCGTCGCTTCCGACCTCGTTCTGCTGCAATAACAGTAGGCGAATTGTTGTTGCCGTCGTTGCAACAAAATTTCCAGCATAAACATTGCCACGTGTACTTTTTCGCATTCTTACTGCCAGCTTCAATTTAATGCTCTGCCCGCCTCCCCTCTACTTTGCCGCCCCCTTACTTTTTGCCACTCTACTTGCCGCACGCGTTTCGTATCCGCTAATAACAGCCATCGGCACAGCCACGGCCTCTGCTTCTGCTCCCACTTTGGCACCTATGAAATATTTCCGTCTGGCTCGGTCCTCTTGCGATTTCTTGAAGACATTACTTAGTGCCGCGCGGCGGGAAGGGGGAAGCGTATGCTGCTCGTTATTTAATTGACTCACCTGCAGTTTGTCATAGTGGCAAATTTTCGAGGGCGCGGACACGTTGTCGTTTGGCTCTTGAAATGTTTATTTGTTGCGCGTTGTTAGTGTTGTTGTTGGTGGCTTATGATGACCGTTGTGACCACTGTTAGGTGAAGCGCTATTGGCTGGCTATTTTCGTTATTGTTATTTTTGTTTCTGTTTCTGCTTAAAATTTATTGCTTTAATTAATTGCAATTTGATGTGCAATAAAAAGCATTTATATATATAAGTATATATATGTATTTATTTTTAAGTGCGATAAATTGCACGCAGGCAGCCACCGACCTCCCAACTATTTGTGTGAGTTAACGTGTGGCGTACGGCCTGGCAAATAATGAGTGGAACATTTTTGTAATTAATGGGAAATTGTTAAGTGTCCCGCTTTCATGGGTCGGCACACATTAATAAACGTGAATAAAAATATAAAAATACTTTTTGTATATACAAAAGCTTCTTTAAGGATTATAAAATAATGCACGATTGTAATGTCTGCACAAGAAGGGAAATATTTTGCTGATAGTTCGTTGGGTAAACCATTGTAATCTATGGCAGCCTAAAAGAGTACTAAATGTATAATTAATCGTCTGGAAATGTATTCGTTTTTACAACGTAAGCCTAAAGGAAAGTAAAGTGAACAACAGCATAGTTACATTTCAACTGTTATATTTATACCACAGATAACTCATCATAACTCGATCACAATATGAGTTATGTGTGGTTATGCCAAAGACAAATAATAACACTGCACAACAGCATGTCTGTTGCATGGAGTTTTTTACATGAACCTGAATCGTTTTTCCACGCTGATTTCAAAACCATACTCAGTTTTTATGTAACAGCTCTAGTTTTCGCAAAAAATGGGCGTGTCACTTTTTCGAATTTTCCTCGGCATTTTACTCGTTTTCGACTGTAATTTCTGAACCAATAATCCTATCGACTTAATCCCTCAACAACATCTCACGCCTTCTTCTCTTATATTAATCAATTTTATGCGTTCTTAATTGGCGTTGAAATAAGGTTTCAAAGTGGGAAAATATGGAATTTTAAGGCGTTTTTTCTGATGGCGAAAATCGAACAGATGTTTCATAAATCCAGTTACGAAGTATATGAATATCTTAAGAAGAAACATCAAGCAATACAACACAGCCAAATGATTTGGCGGAATACACATTCGGATCGAAATAATAGCAAAAATGTACCATAGTCATTTGCAGTCTTTTTCCTTAAAAAATTAGGGGCCTCAAAATATGCTCTTTTATATGTTCTATTTATAGTCTGAAATACAAGCAAAAAACAAAAATAGTTTGAATTGCTCGAAACAAAAAAAAATTAAAAACTTTGCATATTTTGAGGCTCCTAATTTTTTAAGGAATAAGACTGAAAATGACTATGGTACAATTTTGCTATAATTTCGATACAAATGTGTATTCCGCCAAATAATTTGACTGTGTTGTAATGTTTGATGTGTCTGCTTTCATTATACACCTAACTCGTTAATTGATTTACAAAAAATGTGTATGTTTTTAACCGTCAAAGAAAACGCCTTAAAATTCCATATTTTCCGACTTTGAGGTCCAATTACCGCGGCATTTTAAAACCTATAAAAATAAGTTGCATCGGAAAAGAAGCCGTGCGGTGTTGTGAATGCGATAAGGTGAAAATTATGTCAATCGGTTTTTTGGTTTAGAAATTACGATCAAAAATATGGAAAAACTGAAAAAATTACAGGGTACCTATATCTCACAAACTAGAGCTGCTGGAAAAAATCTGAGGATAGATTCGAAATCAGCGCACCAAAATTAGTAAGAAACAGTAGAAAAACTCCATGCAACAGAAAAAAAGTGTTTTTTTGTTGTGCTGTGTAATAGTTTAATTGTCTTTGGTTATACTGTCTTTGATCTCTGATCTGATCAAGATATGAGTTATAGTGAGTAGATTTACTGTAATATATATGTATGACCTTGTCATCTAATAAGGGCTTAGAGAATATTCCAAAAAATGATCAAGAATAACCATAATTTGTATTGTCCCAACATCCGCTCTCAGACCATATCCTCTTCAATTTTTAATAGTTTGTGTTTGTTAGCTCAATGTTAGTGTTTATATGTATCTTTGCCGTTTCCCTTCATTTTTGACGACTTACATATTTGTTCGTCTAAAAAATTTTTCAAAAAAATACAAATTACAGTTTTTACTTGTTAAGTTTCTGATGATCACTTTTCTGATGATTACTTTTCTGCTAACTTTGTTCCCCGAATGTTCGGTTTTTAACCGTTTCTAACCTATATTAACCGAATAACGAAGAGTCGTTCTGCTTCGATTAGACGTTCAGCTTCGGTTAATGGACAACGTGCTCAACCCTAAATTTGCATTTTGAAATTTGAAATTTGCATTGTATGGCCAAATAAAATTAATTTATTTATCAGATTTTCAAACTGACGGATTAACAATTAAACACTTTTCAAATACATATGAAAAGTATGACGTTCGGCTAACAGATTAATCAATTGTCCAATGCTGTCAACTAGCATAGCTCTAGTCCGTTCATATCCGTACAAAAGGCTACTAACTGTACATTTCACTAACCGGTTATCACATTCGTTATTGTCCTAAAAAAAAGAATCGAAATTAGAGATTTGAAGTTCTCGCTGTGTATGTGACAAAGCTGTGTATGTAACAAATTTCTTCGAAACATATAACAACAGTACGCTGAATTAATCATCGAACAATTTCAAATGTCTAATTGCAATCGCAAGAGTAACTTTCGACTAATGCACTTAATTATTAGTTTTTAATAATAATAATCCAATCAAACTACGATTTTCATGCCTTGCATTGAGGCGCATTGTAAATGGATGTGTTGCGCTGAGAAGAAGCCATGACCGATGTGAAAATCTACATTAAAATATATACAGGGTATCAGGATCACGTTTTAGCAATCTTCGTTTGTAGATCCGTTTGCCTGTCTGTCTGTGAATAGCCTAGTTTGCTCGAGAGCTCTTGAACGAGAGAATACATATTCAGGATGAAATTTGGTATAGAGACTGTTGGTGTTCCCAAGGACTAATGACGGATGCTCATGTGGGCACGGTTTGTTAACTTATTAGCAGGGTTGCCATATATGAGTAATATGAAAAAAAAAGAAATGTGTTAGTTTACCGTCAAAAAATTTTTACATTGGAGATCCGAAGAATTGGTTTAAAAAAGAATATAAAGGGTAAAGGGTATCACATAATTCCATTAATTCTGGCTTTGCAACAGTTCTGCCAGCCTCACTCAACTTCGAGCACTTTTAATTAGACAAAGCCACATTTTTATTAGCTTTATTCAATCTCTTCAAAAACTTTTCGATTTTATAGCGTTTCGTTATAGCGTCTTTTAAGCAAATTTCGCTCCATCAGACTATGTGGTATCCATTCGTCGTATATATGGCCGCTTAGATTCTTTAAAAAATTAATAGTCACTTGAAGTACCCGAATCTAATGGAGAAACCGAATTGCGAATACAATTCGATTTTTTGTACCCTGAAACATGAAAAAATTACTTGGTCACCTTGGGTATTTATAATCGTCGTACTAAAAGAGGTTAGGCGACGGCCAAAAGTTGGGGTTTCAAGTCGACAAACAGACATTTATGGCTGCCAGGAGTTTAAGATGATTGAACTAAATGTCTTTATTGACACCAACCAGCAGAGTACATGTGTAT
Source organism: Melieria crassipennis (assembly GCA_963668005.1). Lineage (NCBI taxonomy): Eukaryota > Metazoa > Arthropoda > Insecta > Diptera > Ulidiidae > Melieria > Melieria crassipennis. The sequence goes on along the minus strand of OY764963.1, from coordinate 27,339,864 downwards.
GTGTATATGTGTATGCATGTGGTGTGTGGGTGCCTTTGTACAATCCCTGTAGGAATTCCGACTGGTCCGAAAGTTATTTTTCAACTGGTTGCTTGTCAACCATAGCTGAGTGTAGCACCAATTTGTTTCATTGGAGCGAACTCCCCTTTTAACATGGCGACGTCCTAGGCGACAGTCAATTACATCTGCAGTTGCAAATCCATTTGAAACTAGTCCAAAGTTAGTCCTAAGTAAAACAGTTTCTAAACCAGTTGCGAAGCGAGTAATTTGAAAACTAGTTTATTCTGGGTTAGTTTTTTAACCAGTTGAATTTTATAAAGGAAAATAAAACAATGAAATTTTTAAATATACAGCTACAGCGCCGAGGAAACCAGGGTGACCCCAACATACATGAACGAAGCAAATACAAAACGACATGAAGTGTGCGAACTTAAACACCGAGACGAGCCGGGATTGAAGAATCTGGAGATTACGGACTAGGAGAGCTGATCCCAAGTGAAATGGGGAAAAAGCACGGAAGAAGAATTTTTTTAAAAATATTTTTATACAATAACAATACATCGCGAATGAAAAATAAAATATACGTACACCAAAAAATTTCAGTTCAAAAAAGATGCACTTGGACTTGACACACTTTTGCCGAAAATGTTTGAGGCCTGACGCAACACATTATCCTCAGCATTACTGATGCCTGCAATTAATTAATTATTTAATTAATTAATAAAAAATTAAAAAATAAACAAATTAATAAATATCAACTGCTGCTTCAATTCCTTCCTTCACACAACCACGCAAAATTCCAACTGAAATCAATTAAGGCAAAACGTGCAAATCGAGCGAGCCTCGAGTTATAGAGACAAACATGTTCGATAAATGTAAACATCAAACCTAACAGTGTTTTGTTGATTACTTCACCTTTGCGTCGTCTTTCTTATTTTCATCTGCTCTTCTCGTCTATGAACGCGCACACAGAACGTGAACGATTAGACGCGAACTGACTGACTTCTGCATTCGCTGACAGCTACAAAAAACCAGTTGAAAAACCAAGAATTTTTGGAATCAGTTATCTCAGGTCCGACCGGGATGCAACACCACCAAATGGTCGCCGAGCGTAAACTGTTGTGCGGAGCATCTGACGGCGTTTGATCCGTGACACGGCGGTGCCAAAGCGGCGCAGTGGCGGCCAAGCGGGGTGTTGCCGCACACGTGCTCGTACGGATAACAATGCAAATATCAACATGACGACGGCATCGGCGACAGAGCTCACAAGCCAAATATTAAATGTCACTCTGTAAAGTGTGGCGCGCGACGTGCAGTGGTGGGGTAGGGGGCCCGCTCAAGTGCTCGTGTAAACAACTCGGCAAATAAAAGCACATATGTAGATAGAACATCAAATGGCACTGAACTAACGTCGAAAGTGAGCTGACGAGTGTGCTCCAGAGTGACAAGTGAAAGTGTCGTGAGGAGGGCGAAGCGGCACGTATGATGAGCGGCCCTGTCGCCGACACATATTGCTCGAGGAAGTGTAGAATTCCTTGAGATGCGGAGCGAAAAAACGAATAGACGCAGAACGCGACAGCAGCAGCGCATACTTCAAAATCGACGATGCCACCTTTTGTTGCACATGGCATGTAGCACGCAATTGCATTTCGAACGCGCACATGCTTTCCCGCACCCGTCGCCACTCGATCGAGGAGGCACAATCAAACTCAATCATAGTGAAGCGAAGGTGTCAGTCCTGTCTACTTAGGACGCAAGTAACGGGTTAGGCAGCAGCGCGGCGCGAATTACAAAAACAAAACAGCAGAGAAGGGCGATGTTACAAAAATCCAAATCAATCGTGTTGGTAAGTTGCATGATAACCACCAAGTGACAGCAACTTGACGCGCTGACAATATGATCGATTTCTTCGGCAGCGCTGTCACTTGACAGCCAAAAGCAATGACATCGACACGAACGGGACACATTTAAGGTTAGACAATGTGCGCGCGTGTTAAATGCGAAATCAATGACGAGGACGATGACGCTGCTTGCTGTTGTTGTTGTTGCTTTGTACATTAATCAGGTACCGTCAGTCATCACTGAGCGGTGCCGAAAATCAAATGCAGCCATTGTGTATAAACACGAATGACATTCTTCCTCTCCGCCATAGAGCGGTGATGATCATTGCGCTAAAAGCATCGGCGTCGCTGCTGCTCATGAGTAACGGAATGGCCATCACTGCCACAGAGCCTGAATCATCTTCCATTTATTTTGGTATCTTGATAGCAAGCTTCACCTCGAAACTGATGCCCGTATCTGGTAATTTGCTGAGCGCAATGAAGTGAGAGTATACGTTGGAAAGTTCAATAATATTGTCAACATACCTAAAGAATCGTTCACTTAAAATCTGTACGCATTCTAGGGATCGCCATACAGTTGTTTTTTTAATGTACTAAAAAACTTATTAGGCACGAGTGCCCAATTTTCAGTTCAATTGTTTATCAGGTTTGTTTTTTATATGCAATGGAATACGTAAATCGAAAATTAATACAGAACGAATTCTTTGCAAATGCTGCGGGGTCAGGTTCTAAAATGGCAAAAATTTACAATTGTCAAAAACAACTGTGTGCAGTGTAATTAATCAATACAAAAATACTTTGAGTGTGGAAAGGGCTATAAAAAAGTTTGTAAAGAGAGGAACACGTGACTTATATCTGAAATCAAAGATATTAGCCTCAATCAAAAATATTCCCGGGTTGTCGGACAATGATCGCGCCAGAAAATTTGGTACAAGTATAAGTACAGATGAATACGTTTCAAACGCGGAATTGCAATCATATCGTGCCGAACAGATCTGACAAACAGAACCTTATGGCAAAAAGACGCATTCAGCTGCTGTACAATACATTTTTAATACAGTTTAAGGGGTTTCTTATATAGGACCATGAAACGTATGTCAAACTCGACTGCAATCATTTTAGTTCGCAAAAAGGCGTGGCAATGTTGGATCAAAATTTAAATACAAAAAGACGGATAAATTTGCAAAAGAGTTATGATCGGGGAGGCAATATGCACCTGTGGGTTTAAGAGCCAGATTTAGCCGACATTCATTACTCTGCCGCCACCATGAAGTGGTATCATAAGAACAATGGGGATGTCACTGAGCTCCGCTCAATAGAAAAATAATAAATAATAATAATTATTAAGTACAATTTGAGGAAAAGTGGTAGGGTCCTAAAAACCCATGATTCAATATTGTGAATATGGAACAAATATACTGCAAAAGTTACAAGGGAAATGGCTCAGAGGCTAATAAGGTCCATTAATAAACATGCTCGAAATTCCTTCCATAGCAAAGAATTGTAATTTTTTGTTTTACTTAAATTACTTTCGGTTCTGAGTTTTTTTTTCGAAAAGTGACAACACGTTTTGTGCGTACAGATTTTAAGTAAACAATGCTTTAAATAAATAATACGCTCAATCATAACTATTATTAATAATATGTCCATATGGGATAACTTTAGAGTACCTGGTTTTCCAGTTTATTAAATTTGTATCTATTTAGCTTTGTACATAGTTAAAATTAATTGTTTTCATTCACTGTCTACTTAAGTATATTCGTATAAAGTTTTTTAATTCAACGCTAAAACATTAGGAATACAAATGGAAAACCGATTTTTTTGTGGAAAAATGGTGACATTCCTATTTTTTGTAAGTATTCTCCACTGCCGGTTGCAATTTTTTCATCTTTCTGGCAGCATACGGATTTCGCGCCAAAGAACTGTACGCTTGCAGAAGCGGGCCCCAGAATCGACTAATTTATTTAAGTTCTTCGTAAGAATAAAAGAGCTGCTCAGCCAGTTCATGCGCCATCGATCGGAACAGGTGACAGTCTTAAGGAGCTGTGTCTGGAGAATACTGCAGGTTGTGTAGGACGCCCCATGTCGACCAACCTCTAATTTTTTCGTATTTTTCATTATATTGCGGCCATTTTAGATTCAATTGACTTGACTTAAATGCATTACTGTGATACATACAATTTGGGCCACACAGAAGTTGTTTATAATTCTACAAAAATGTGGATAACTTTTTGTGTAATCGTCGGAGCAAGCAGTAATATTGTAATACATGCGGGTTTTAGTGATTCAAAAGCGATAATTTTACTTCGCAAAATGTTCTTCATAGGTTCATTAAAAAGCCAAAATCAATGCAACACGTGTCGTATGAGTAATTATAATTAAATATTGAAAGGCATTTTAGGAGTTTACCCCATAAGCGCCTGATCGAATATTTTCATGGGCGCTTACATTTCAGTGGTTTCTATTTAAGTATATCTCTTAAGAATTTTGATACAAAAATATTGAAATTTAAAAACTTATACCAAAGCAGAAACTAAGTTTCTATTCAGTAAGTAAATAATCATTTACTTTAGCATTTTTGTAAAAACTCAATGAGAAAGTTCAGACAATTTTGTGTGGGAAAACATTGGGGTTGAACCTTTTGAGCTCACATTTGGTTCGAAATAACGGTACTGAAAAGTCCTTAAAAACATCCATTCAGTTGCTAAGGAATTTAGCGCTTTGATTTAAAAAAACTGTAAGACATGAACATTTAATATAATAATACTGCAGTAGGAATAATGATTATAAGTTAGTTTAGAATTAGGCTTTAGACAATTGAACTTTTGTTGGTTCAATGAACGAGATCTATAAGGCGCATATTAGCCTGTTAGTTTTGGGTTTATGATATTTGGCACACATATGTTTTGTGATTGAAATCAATGCGATAGAAGAGCATTCCAGCCAGTGGCGGATCCAGGGGGGGGTTTTGGGGGTTGAAACCCCCCCCCCCGAAATATGTGGATCGACTATAAAACTACATACAAATTAAAAGACATTTTATAAATTTTAAGGAATTACTTTTTAAAACGCCCCCCGAAATATTTTTCTGGATCCGCGCCTGATTCCAGCAATCAATGTGTTCGACTGAAGGCAAAATTAGAGCTCTTGCAGGTCAATCGATGTGTTGACTTAATGATTGCCAAATGCCAATTGATGGAATGGAATGGAAACAGTGGAAACGAGGGTGCAAGGTTGTCCACAGTGCGGTGGGTGTAAAGTTTTAGAATTTCATTCAATGATAACGAATCAGTTTTTCAAAGAATCAACCGTCACAAGTGAATAATATTCGTCGTCCTTAGTTTGCTCGCCCGAATGAGATGCTTTTTTGATTAGCAAGTATTTATTCTCTGCAAACAGACAATTTGTGTCTGTTTTATCTGCATTAAAATTTATTAAAAATAATGAGCTCAATTTAATAAGTACACACGTCAAATGTGGACCAACAAGCAACGAAGGTGGCAGGGCCGCCGTCGCGGCGCAGCCTTGAAAACCTGTTATGGCCGTTAAGGCAACCGGAGTATGAATCAAGACTTATTTGTATGCGCGTCCGCGTGTGTATTGTGTGAATAAGCGCAGATAATTTCGCAGTGTAATTTAACACGCCAAAATTGCTTAATTTATGCGCCAAAGTGCTCTCCATTCAGCAGCGCAGGCTGGGTAGGCTGAGCGGCCAGACTGATTTAACCCTGACAGATGCGCTGTTTGGATGGATGAAAGTGACGCACCGTGTCCTGTGCCGCCCGCAGCAGCGCAGTCTTAATACAAATTTACCGCACCGCCTATTCAACAGCGAAGGAACACGCGAACTCGTCAAAGACAACGCCAGCGACGGCAACGACACAAGACGCCGCCAGTGTTGCGCTAAGTGAACTGCTCAGCTGAGAACTGTAACTCAGCGTCGGTGAGTCAGCAGCGACCCCCTCGAGAGGGCGCAACAGCCGCGGCGACGCCGTGGCGGCGGTAGGCGGAGAACTTAAAGTTGAAACCGTTGCCGTCGCAGTGCTGATTTACTTCTGTTCGTCTAATTCGTCCCGTTGTACGCGCGTCCTATGTTTCCTTTATGGCGCAGAACTTGCATAATTTATGGCCGCACTTGTTTGTGTTGATTTGAAAAGGATGCAGACATGGCGAGTGACCGTAGAGTGGCGCACGGCCGAGCTGGCCTTCGCCGACAAGGGGGAAGTTTAATTGGCGGTACTATGTGTTGGAGCAGCTGTTGTTATTTCTGTTGCTGCTGCTGTGAAATAGTTTACAGCATACGCGATCTGTTTGTCTGTCTGTGGAGCTTTCGGCATTTTCCGCATCGCGCATTTTTGACTGCTGCCTGTTGTGTTGATGATAGGCGCAAATTAGTTGGCCGTAAATTGTTGGTGTTTATGGTGTAATGTTTTGTTTCAATGTTTTATAGGACGAAGGGGATAGGCCGCAAAATATGAAGAAACAGAATTATAAAGAAAGATTTGAGTTTAGCGGTAACAGTTGATTTGGTAGGTGGAGTATAAATGTACATAGATGAAAAAAATTAATAGTTAAGTTTGTAGAAGGAGGAGGGAAATAGGGGGGCGAAAAGAAAGAAAAGGAATGAAGCGAAAAGAAAAATAATGGAGTAATGATCAATGAAATGGAATGCCATAGGAAGAGTCTCTTTCCTTTGACTTTCACTATGCTGGGAGAAAGAGATAAAGGAATGAAAGCGGAGCGAGTGAAAAACTGATGAAAAACTTTGAAAAAAAAATTAAAAATGAATTAAGTACGTAAAAGTGATGATTAGGAGAATTAGTATTGAGAAAGGAATAAGTAGTGAATTGATACTTTTTCATTACCCAGTATGTCTTTGGTTATTCTGTGCCGCAGACAGTAACCTAAAGTTACCATAAATTCAAACATTAAAGTTTATTTCCTTTTTCTGGAGCTGGTTGTCGTGTTGAACACAATTCATTTTACGATTTAAATCTCCGCTTTTCCCATTGGCCGTCAAGGGTGTCGTGTCGACGTTAGAAGAAAGCATTGAAAAACCCCTTGCACTCCATTGGGTGTCTTACATGTTTACAATGGTTTGATATTTCATTGCAGGATGTTTCATATAATACAAAATTGTGGAAAGGGAGGTGTGAGATGAACAAAGAATGATTGAACAGGAAGACAAAATAACATAAAAGAATGTTAAAGAAAAGTAATAACTGAAGGCCACAAGGCGAAAAGTAATGCACAGCGGGAACATTTCACGCATGGATTGAAGTTGAAGATGACCGAAATGAATATCCATTTCCTTGCGCACAATACGGACTCATACAATGCAGAAAGTGCTGCTGACTTCCAAGCACCGCCGCCGCCATTTAAATATTGCAATAAAATTTCCCAGTTTAGTAACCCGTTCATTTCTTTCATGCTACACTATAGTGCTGTGGTATTTACACTTTGAATACGAGTTTGTGAGGCACAAAAAAGGTGTGATTTTTAAGGGAAAATAATATATTAAAATGATCCATGAGCGTCGATTTGACTGTGTCCATACATTTATCCGTTCGTCCGCTCATCAGCCAACGAGCTGCTACGCACAATAGTTCTTCAACGAGTAAAGATGTCGTCATGAAATTCAATGCAGACATATGATTCCCATATGGGTGTGGTTCACCCACTTTTAAGATTAGAAATAAGACTAGAAGAACCAAAGATTAAGATAGAACCAAATAATCTGTTATTAGTTGTTGGATGGCAAGTCCCGTGCCCAGGCAGCCGTTTTTACCTAACCTGGATGGATGTTCATGTGTGGCTCGGAATACCCAATTATCTCTTAACCCGGTTTAGCAGGATCGATAGTTAAGTTTTTGGTGCCCCGCGGCAACAGCGTTTCTGGAGAGCTGAACAGTAGCATAGGAAGTGCTGTATTGTTTGTTTCTTTTTCATCACTGTGAGTTATTGTGTACATTTTGATAAAAATTGTTTTCACTGCATTTAAAAGCAAAAATTATGAACAAAGCGATTATAAAACAAAATGAGATTTAGCAGCTTAAGGGGGGGGGGCGGAGGGGCGGACCGCCTCGGGCCCCGGGCTACGGGGGGCCCTCGCGAGAAGCTGGTATATAAAAATTTAAAGTTTTTCAAAACTGAAACTTGTAAAAAACTATTTGCGCTCCACAATGGTTGTTGAAAGGTTGTTTGTCACTTTTATCAATTGAAAGAGACACAGTATCGACAATTGACTTTGAAATTGCAATAACAAATTCCGTTCAATAAAAGCATGAAAACATCCTTTCTATGTAAATAACAATTGTTTGCAAATTTTCAAAAAATTTTCCCTCGAAGATTGCAATATTTAATTTTTAACTTAAAATTTTGTGCAAAGTATGCAAATACAAAATTCTAAGTTAAAAATTAAACATCGCAATCTTAGAGTTTGCTTGTAAACTAGTGCGAATTACACAATTACTTAACCTCATTAAACTTTGTAGAAGTCAAACAAATTTACAGTTATTATTAGTATTATTATAATTATTGGTTGGATAAAAACACATCGTCCCGGAAATCCGGTTTTCTTCTTTGATAGACTCTTTTACGAAAGCAATTCTATGCTCCTTGTAAGTAAGTTACTGCTACTGGGTTTTATAAAATATTTCTGTACATTTCTAAACTACTCGACACGGAAAATGCACCTAAAAATAAAAGTGTTTTCTAGACTGGAACTTTGAAATAGAATAAAATTTAGATGTATGAATCTACAGACTGAATTCCAAATCATGTATGTTTTCCCTACCTGACATATTTTGGTCCTGAAACTTCAAAATTGCGAATTTAGTTAAGAGGATTTCTTTCATTTGATACCCATATCTTCATCATTGCACAACCGCAAATATTTAAAAAATATTTGCAATGTGTATGTCCTTAAAAATTTATAGTTTTTTAAAAAGGACTTTGGGCCAGAAAATGAAAAACTGACTATGGCAGATTACTTTAAATGATCTCTAGTTTCACGTCTATATCCAAATTTGGATGGGTCTCGGCAAACAAAAATTTTTTCGCACAGTGCAATAAATGGTGTTTTTACTCACTGCATCATAACTTTGTCATTTTTCTTTCAATTCTATTCATGTTAGGCTTAATATTTGCTCAAGTAATATATTTGCTCAAAAAATATATAATAATAATATATCTTTCATCTTAGATTTTAAAACTAGGGGAGATCATTTTTTTTATTCATAAAAAATATTCGAAAATTTATGATTTTTTGGTTGAAAAATTCACTTTGTTACAACTTTCCTTCTCATCTGATTTGAACAATCTATACATCACTAAAAAGGCTAAGGTATTATCTTCTTCTTGAACAACGGACAGCTCGTGTTAATCGGATAATTCTTTCAGGAGATATGTGCTAATAACTGAAACAACAGGAAAAAAACTCGTTTTTCGAAGATTTTTTGAAAACGCTTTTTAAAATTTTTTTTTTATTTTCAGTTTCGTGTTCAGCGGCCAAAGTTAGTCTAGAAAACACTTTATCTATGCACGCGATTGGCCCATTTTTTGTCGAGTAGTGTAATGATGCACTGATCGCAAAACAATCTTATCCTCCTGCTCGGGTTGCATAAAATAATGGCCAGATCGTAGTAACGAAGCAAGATTTTCTGTTTTTTTTTAGTTTTAAGATGGCTTTTTGAAATGACGAGTTTGCTCTCCCTAAAGTTTTCCTAATTTCACGAAAGTTTTTATCAAATTTGGAAAGATTTAATAAGATTATCCTTTTATCCATTTTTCATTTTTTCTCTGGGATTCTATTGCTTTCTTAAAATTTCAAGCACATATACGTTTCAAAATAATTTGGCCCATTACTGTCCATTTACTGTTCAATGGAATACAAATTTTCAAAAAAAAATTCAAAAGAATAACCGGACATTCCGGTTACTAGTTTTGTACGCAAACTTATTCTACCGTTAGCACGAGGTCAGGAGGGCAAAGAGGGAATCATGGGAGTCCTTCTGCGGCGGTATCGAAAAAGTCTCGGACATCGGCCGTCTTCGCAGGATTCTCAGTAACTCTCCATCTATTCCCACCACCATCCAGAAGGCAAACGGTGTCTGGACAGAGTCCAGTGGGGAAACCCTGGAGGTGTTAGGAGACGCGCACTTTCCGGGGAGTACCCCCACCTTCGCTGAAGCGGTAGTTCCGGAGGAACCACGTTCCTGGTCCTTAACGGACGTCCGCATCGATAGCACGATGGTCACGTGGGCCATTAACTCCTTCGAGCCTTATAAATCTCCGGGTTCGGACGGCGTCATTCCAGCTGAGCTACAGCAAAGCGCGGAATTGACGGTGCCATGGCTTGTTGCGATCTTCAAGGCATGTTTGGAATGGGGACACATCCCCCTCCCATGGCGGGAGGTGGATGTTGTCTTCATTCCCAAGGCCGGCAAGACCTCGCACGCCAAGGCCAAGGACTTCAGGCCAATAAGTCTGACATCTTTTCTCCTAAAGATCCTCGAGAGGATACTCGACGTCCATATTAGGAGCCTCATTGACCCAGTTCTTCGCTTGGATTCGCAACATGCCTACACAAGGGGCAGGTCAGTCGAATCCGTGTTGCACTCTCTGGTCGACTATATAGACAAGTCGCTAGCATTCAAGGAGTACACCCTAGTGTCTTTTATAGACATGGAGGGCGCATTTAACAATGTCTGCCCTCGAGCGATAGGGGTGGCTCTCTCTGAACTTGGCGTTGGTAGTAAACTGATAGATTTCATCAGCGCCCTTCTTACCAGCCGTTTCATAAACTCTACGTTAGGGACGGCACATATTCGCAGGTCAGTCACTAGGGGTACCCCTCAGGGGGGCGTTCTGTCGCCGCTCCTGTGGAATCTAACCCTGAACAGACTGCTTGTCAAGCTAGAGGCTGTTGGCTGCAGGGTCCTCGCCTATGCCGACGATGTTGCAATGGCCATAGCTGGAAAATTTCCAAGTGTACTCTCTGAGCGGATGAATCACTTCTTGGACATCCTCTCCTCATGGAGCAACTCCTGTGGCCTTACGGCCAACCCGGAAAAGACGGATCTTGTTCTCTTCACAAGGAAGTACAAGGTTCCGCCTTTCAGACTCCCCGTCCTGAATGGAACCCCGCTCAAAGTAAGGAGGTAAAATACCTGGGGCTGATATTAGACTCTAGGCTCACCTGGAGCACAAACTTTGCTGAAAGGGCAACAAGAGCCTCCAGGGCCATCTACTGCTGTAGACGGGCGGTGGGTGCCAGATGGGGGCTCCAGCCACGCGTCGTTTCCTGGCTTTATGAGGCAGTGGTTGAGCCTATTCTTCTCTATGGTGCTGTAGTCTGGTGGCCTGCGGCAGCCAGCCGAGTCAACCTAAAGCAGCTCGATAGAGTCAGGAGAGTTGCTGCCACTCTCATAACTGGAGCCATTCGTTCTACGCCTACTAAGGCGCTTTTCGCTATCCTTAATTGGATCCCCTCGAGTCTTCTAGTTAGGCATTCCGCCAAGATTGCCGCTGTACGGCTAAATGCCATATGCAGTTGGACACGAGCGGACCTGGGCCACACTAGAATACTGGGGTTGGACCTTCCAACTCCGACGAATATCGACTATATAGTCCTTCCCCCTAGCTTTGAGCGTAAGTTCACTATAGGGATCCCCAGCAGGAGCGACTGGACGGAAGGCCGTCGCCCGCTGCAAAACGCTATCGAAATCTTCACGGACGGCTCTAAACTTGATAATAGGGTTGGATGTGGGGTTTTCTGTGATCAATTAGGGGCTAGTATTACTGCTCGTCTCCCTGACCACTGTAGCGTCTTCCAAGCGGAGACCATGGCTATACTGCTAGCAGTGGGCCGGTTGCAATCGCAACCCTCTCTTCCCTCGGCTATATGTATTTTCTCAGATAGCCAGGCAGCAATAAAATCTTTGATAGGTACATATACCTCTTCTAAACTGTTTGTAGAGTGCAGAGCAGCTCTGAATGACATAGCGGAGCATGCCAGGGTTCACCTGAGTTGGGTCACGGGGCATAGCGGAATCGCTGGCAACAGTGTGGCAGACGCTGCTGAGAATAAGAAGCTGCCACCCTAACCTAACCTAACCTAACCTATTCTACCGTTTGTGGGGGCCCCTCAGCCGTCGCCGCCCCGGGCCCCCGAGCACCTTAAGCCGCCACTGTTCGAGGGTGCAAATAAGTCGATCGAAATCGACCAAAACACTTTTATTTATTTTTTTTGTTTTAATTTAGGTGGTTTCCACTTCGCTACGTTATGCTTTGCGTCGGAGCGACGAAAGACCAGTGCAGTCGCCAAGCGGCAGCCAGCAGCCGGCAACTTAACACGCAACATCGAGTGCGCCATGCATTTTTTGCGCAGGCGAATCCCTTGAAATAATTTGCATAAGATTATGCACTGAAATTTCGCTTTGCAAGCGTGAAATAAAAAAAGTCAAATAGAAAAAGAATAAAAAGACAGTCCAACCCGAAACTATGCAGCGAAATATTATAGTCGTGGATGCCGATTGCAACAAAATAAAATACAATAAGCTAAAGTAAAAAGACATAAGAGGAAATGAAATGAGCAGCAATGGGTGTATGTAGGAAGTGAAAAGCGCAGAATTGAGCAAAGTTTCGCCAAAGCCCTCGAATGAACATGAATAAATTACGGCGAGCGCATCGCTGCCATTGCTGCGGCGAAAGGTGGCAACTGCCAAACGCGTTAAAAATGGGCAAAAGAAAGGCAAGGGGCTGTTCGCAACAGATACGCGGCAGTTGTGCGATGCATCGCAAAAGCTTGTGTTCCTTTTTGTGCTTTAGAAGTGAAACAAAGTCGAGCTAATATTATTAGCGTCCCCGCCCGTCCGGATATTTACTTTCCAGCCACTTGAACGCTTAGCCAGCTCCGAGGGCGAATTTAGCAAAGTCTCCGCTAAATATTTGCAGATAGCATGATTTATGTGTTATTAATGGTTTGCATGGCTCGCAATAACTATTAGTCACTGCTTAGCAGTTTTAGTTCATTAAAAAGAACATTAACGGTCTGTCACTTGACTCCGCGCCGTTCGATGGCGTTGCACTCGTTGCATCGACTGTGTGGTACACATTATTGGGGCAGACAAATGATGATACGGCTGGGCCGTGTGGTCGTACGCCACTTGCGCAATACAAAGGACACTAACCGCAACAACAACAGTGAGGAGGACAGTGACATCATAATTGATTCCAAATGAACATCTCCCGCATTGCAAATTAATTTCCTGCGCTGCACTGCACGTAACCCGATACCAAGCAATGCACACATACACCAACACACACACACACCCAAGCACACATTACGACAACTACCAACATTTATCCATGCTGGGCGCATTTGATCGTTGGCCGATTAGTGGGCAGCACGCACGCCATTGTTGCCACCTCATGCGCCTACGACCGGGCGCAGTCACGGCCAAGTGCGCACACATTCGAGTGCACTCAATTGCACGCAGCCGGCCGGCTGTGGCGCACGGACACCGGAGCGTGTCAACGGGCGGGCAATTAGTTCACTTACGGTCGGGGCTGGTGAAAGATTGTTCTCCACACTCAGATTTTGGGCAGATTCACATAAAAACAATACGCTGCAACCCTACCAAATGCGCCATCGGCAAGCTTGAATGTTTTGTTTGGTTGATAGCCAAACTAGATTAAACATTGTCAGTTTCCATCGATCGAACTGGGTTTTAAAACGAAGTAAATTACTGTGTTCAGCCCGAAGTGGATTAATGACCGCACTAAAATGAACATTAGAGTGTCTTTGAGTTGTATGAAGCGTGAAAAAGTTGAAATTGTTTCGGTTTCAGTGCATTCTCCCAACAATTGGGGGCTTAAAGAAGCTCTGCGAAAAACATCTAACATCTGTTGTGGAGCGATGCCGGGCCAATTGAACATAATGAGTTGAAATTGACGGAAAATGAATCAGATTTTAAATTAATTTGGTTTACAACTTCTAAAATAGTGGCTTTAGACAAACTCAAAATAAAAGCATTTCTATGTGGCATGAAAACATCAATATATTTTCTTATATTTTGGTTTTTGTTGCTGTCAGAGTACAGAGGATCGAACGAAGTAAACTCCACAACTGTCTTGTTTGAATGTCTGTGAGTTTATCTACAGAGTGAAGCTTAGTAAATGTATAATGTAGTTGATTTGGAAGTAAATATGTATGGACACAGATGTACACACGAGTATGTAACACTGTTCCCACAGTTATTTTCGCTATATGAATCTGTGATCGAGCGGACTCGAAGTTGAGTCACAGTGGCTGCGCTGCTGTACTACATGCATTTTTTTTGTTGTAATTTTCCTTTTTTTATTTAACATATTTGCAGTTTCATAGACTGTAAAAGTGAAGAAATTTACATCTTTTGAAAAACAAAATTTTTTTTGAACTCACAACAATGTTTTTTAACTGCGTTGACTAAAAGACGTAAAATGTGCTTTGAAAAAATTATCCATTAGTCAGTAAACTGCGTACATTTTTTATTGAAAATAATAACCAGATTGCGTAATTGAAATCAAGCAATGACGTCTATCCACATCGGCAACACAGATGATAAATAAAAAAATCAGAATAAAGTGAAAGTTAATACATTAAAAAATTAATTCAAAATAACAACTAACTTAAAAAACACGTAGTTAATTATTATTTAATAAATTTCATTTATGTTTCATGTTGTTTTTGTTTTCGTTGATTTGTTGCAGAACTGTAGAATCTTCCAAACATTTACCATTGAAATTTCGTTCAAGTCTTTCAAAGTGTGTCGCATGCATGTTGTATTAAAATGTTGGGAAATTAGGAGCATGTATTGACAAGTTTTCCCTTTGTATATATAAACATACAAACATATATGAAGAGACATTTTTCCACCACATAAGCCGAGGCATCAGGCCCGAATAGCTCACCACGCTTACACTCTAAAGGCCTCGTTTACTGCTAACCACAGCTTTCTAACTTGCGCTAACTTTTTGGCGACTTAAGTTCAAGTCACGTCTGTGTGTTTTGCTCTGCGTTAACGTCTCTGCTGCTGCTAAAGCAGTCTTCATTAAAGCAATTTTTCTTTTCCGCCTTTCCGTCATTATTCTCTGTGGTTTCCGCATCGCTTAAGTTTTCCTTTCACTTTCCGCACTGAATCAGCAAATTAATTTGAATTCTCTCTGCGCGACATTAGCAACGGCAACAGCGCCAACAAAACACAAAGCGACAGCAGCAAATAAAAGCATCGTCGAGCGTCTTCAATGTTCGCCTAAGTACAATGTCGAGTGTGTTGTTGTGCTGCGAGAAAAAAAAACACAAAAACATCTATCTACTACATCTATTGCACTTGTTAAATGTGCGCTGAAGAAGCTGCCATTGAATGCCTGACGCTTTATGCGACCTCCGCTGCTGCCGCTGCCACCCTCCGCGTTCGTTCACACTTCGCTCAATGCCAGCGATGTTCGACGTCATTGACGTTGCCGTGACTGAATGGCCAATACTCGTATTCAGGGTTAAATTCTTGGCGATTTTCAGCAAATGCTGATTTTTGTTCGGTCGTTGTTTTGTTGGTTTTGCTGTGCGTGTATTTGATTTTAATGCTGTTGAATTGCCTGGCCTCTTGATGAGGGGGGAAAGGATAGCGGGCGGCACATTAATGAGGTCTTCGTGCCGCAGGCTACTTGTTGAAGATGCCAGGTGCTGAAGGGGCCACCGGCGCATCGAGAATTGAAATTATTTCGCTATTAGCGGCGCGGCACGAAACGAGCGAGCGGGGTAATTTTAAAATCCGTAAATGCGTCTACGCTGCTGATGTATTGAAATTGCGCGCTGGCAGAGCGAGTCGCACGCTGCACACCGCACAATGACTGTCGCCTGCCCGCCGGGGCGTATGAGTGACACGACGTGACGGCTTAGTCCAAACGCTGCGGTCAGCGTCGAGTTTAAGCCCATTTCGAATTAATTAGGAGAGCGCACGTACTTAATTAAATGGCAGTGCGTGCCGGCGAATCAGCGGCAGGGGCGGAGGCAGAGGCGGGGCAGCAAGGCAAAGCCAGGGCGCAAAGTCGACAACGACTGCAGATGAATGTCTGAAGGGCAAATCGCATTGCTCGCCAGACCAGAAGAATGTGGCTCGCGGCGCACCGTAAGCAATCGTGGTGAGCTTTGCGGCAATCCCAAGTGTGAGATTCTGTGCGTAGGCAGATAATGTTAACACAACGTTTGTGTGCGTGGGTGTGCGCTTCAAGTCCTGCCGACTGGTTGAGGCTTACGGCGTTGCTGCGCCGGAAAAGGTCATTTAGCTGCATATCCGGTGTGTTGTTGTTGCGCTAATGGCAATAAAGTTATGGGCCGGTCAGAACGGAACAGCGGTGGAAGGGGGGTGTGGGGTGGCTGATGGCCGACATGCTTTGAGGTTTCGCTTAACAACAACACAACCACTGAACTGTCGTTTGCGTTTGCAAATCGCACAATTGGCAACAACAACAATGTGCTAGATGCCGCTGTAATTGCACCGTAATTATAGAGTGTTAACCCAGTTTTTACTGTTTTGAATATTTCAGAGGAAACCTAATCACATTTTTTTCGCAGTTAAATATATACTCGTATTATTTAAATTATCTTTGTTTCCCAAGTGATTTGCTTACTTTTGAAGTCAAATAAAAAAATTTCCATTTTTACAAACATTCAAGTGATGCGTAAAATGCCTGAACCGAGGCTTGACAGCTTTTACGTTACAAATTAGAAATAAAAAGGTTGCATAATTAGTATTAATCCACTGCGAGCTCGTTGCGTTGATACTCAAATCATGACCTTTTGACTTCGAAACACAAACGCAAAACACACAAAGCGGCAACCATACATAAATTCTATGAAATTTCTCCTTAAAATTGTGTCCATTTAATTATTTTCAAGCTTGCATGATTGACACAATACATACAATACATTATTTTAGAGAAATATTTTCGTAGAACCTTTTTTCTAAATATTTGCAAATGTTTGTTTCCGAAAACATTGATTTAAAAAATTCAATTTAGTTTTAATATTCTAAAGTGTTATTTACGAGTTTAAAGCATAAACAAAAGTATTTGATTAAATAATATTTGGGTTGTCTAGAAACTTTCAATTGATTTTTGACTATTTTCAAAATGTGACATTGGCAACTTAGGGGTTAAGAATGGTTGTGGTGTCGTTGTAGTTGTTGTGGTAAAGTTTCATGATTATAGTTGGCTGGTGGAAAATCATTGGGCTCAGATTGATTATAACTCGGCTATTTACTTTGCGGTTAATTGGCTCAAAGTTTGGAATTTCAATATTAATGCATTGAGAACTGTTTTCGGTGGGAAATCAATAAAAAGTTCATACCTAATGTGGTCGTAAGGATCACATTGAAGCGGTTTTGTGTAAACTAAATAATTTCCAGAATTTAAACTGGTATTTTTTTAGTATCTAGAAGAACAGATTGCAGTTTCTGTTCAATGCTCTGTTCAAAACAGTTTAAACCAAAGACAATTTTGTTTGAGATACAAATTCGCTGCAAAACATATTCCGTAGAGGTCGTTTGGTGATTGTGAATGCAACGTTTTTTTTTTAATTATTTATTATTAATTATTTATTTGTTTTCCAATGAAGAGCAACAGCAACAAAAGCGGCGGTAAAAGCCCTGGTAAAGAGGCCCGAGGACCTCAACTCAAAATGGATGTGGCGGACGTAAACTGCCCTACAAAGGTCTCCGGACCTCAATGTAAAACGAGCGTAGCGGATGCTAGTCAGCCGCCCGTAGATACCGGAGCCGCCGCGAAAGAAGGGTCACCTGAAGTCGATAGACCAAAGCTCTGTGGCGCCGCCAAAAAGAGGCTAACCTACCTAATAAGAAAAGGTGTGCCAAGAGAAGAGGCGTTTGAGAGGGCACGCCTTCCAATGCCAACAAACCCAAAAAACAAAAATTCTTTGTCTAAGAGGACCCGGTCAGTGGAGCAAACTCCACCAGAGGCCTCAGACAAGAAGAAAATACGGGAGGAGGGGCCCTCCACTTCAAAACCAGCAGCTCATCCCAGTAAAAGGCAGCCCACTGCCTCATACAGGGACGCCCTGCAAGGGGTTAGAATGGCTGTACTACCAAGGGACTATCCGGATACGGTCCTATCTACTGAACAAATGGACTCCATTCAGGGGGCCATTTTGGACAAAATCCTGGACAGTGGTTCTGTGCGTCCTCAATTTCTGGGGTCCACCTACAAGGCAGGATACCTTGTCCTGCACTGTAAGGAGGACACAACTGCCGAGTGGATGAGGTCCATCATGTTAGAAATGGTACCGTGGGAGGGTGCCTCACTGTGGGCCGTAGAGGAATCAAAGGTTCCTCACTCTAGGGTCGCAGTGGGATACTTCCCGAAATCCGCTGGTGTTGAAACCCAGAAAATCCTGAGATACCTCCAGGTCCAAAATACAGGCCTAAACACGACGGCCTGGAGAGCCCTAAGAAGAGTTGAAAAGGGCTCTAACGCCATGCTGGTTCTTGCTGTGGACCAGAAATCAGCAGCGGCTATAGAGGCAGCCAAGGGCAGAGCTAGTTTCTGCCTGGTCCAAATTAGCCTCAAACTGAAGTCCGACGACACAAGTGGCGATGAATTGGCAAAACAATTATATGAGGTGGAGATCGTGGAAGAAGAGTCTGACTCTCTCAGTGGCTCCAAAAAGTCAGAGGAAAAGGCATGAGATGCGTGCAAATAAATCTTCACCATGCTAAGGGGGCCACAGCGGAACTCAGCAGAAGATTTATCAACGGCACTACTACCATAGGCCTGATCCAGGAACCCTGGGTCAACAAAGGCCGCATACAAGGCCTAAACATCAAAAACTATCAGGTAATATATGACAATAATGCAGCTAGACCAAGGGCTGCGGTCATCATAGACACCGGTATTAATTTTTTACCTTTTACAGAATTCTTAGACGGTGACACAGCGGCGATAGTCCTGGAGGTGATGCAATATGGGATTAAGACTGAGGTAGTTATAGCCTCAGCCTACTTCCCTGGGGATGCTGCCGAAATTCCACCACCAACAGTGAAAAATCTTGTGGACCACTGCAGAGCCCACGGAAAAAACCTTATCATAGGTTGTGATGTCAATGCCCACAACGTAGTATGGGCTAGTACGGATACAAACAGTAGAGGTGAGTTACTCCTTGACTATTTATTAACCAGTAATATGGCAATTGCAAATAAAGGTAAAATACCGACATTTGTAAATGCCATACGACAAGAGGTACTCGACTTAACTCTAATCACTAACAAAACCTCTGATCTGATTCAGAACTGGAGAGTCTCAGAAGAGGACTCAATGTCGGATCATAGGTATATTTTCTTTAATATAGAAGGGCCGACAAAGAGTGTCTCACTCTACCGTAGCCCAAAACGGACAGACTGGAAGAGATATGCAGAAAATATCTCAACAAAAATAACAAGTCACAATCACTTCATTAGGACAACAGAAGAACTAGACAGAGAAGTTGCAAACATAACTGACGTACTTACAAACTCGTACCATGATTGCTGTCCACTCAAAACTAAGACCTCCACGAAGAGTGTCCCATGGTGGAACAACAATCTGGCACAACTTCGAAAATTGGCTAGGAAGGAATTCAATAAGGCCAAAAGAACTAACTTCTGGGATAACTATAGGAAAGCCCTTACAAAGTACAATAAAGAAATAAGATATTCGAAAAGAAGATCTTGGAAAAAATTCTGCGAGGATCTGGGGGACATTCCGGCAACGGCCAGAATCAAAAGTACCCTGTCCAAAGGACATACTAATCCGATAGGCACACTAAGGGACGCTAATGGTACCCTAACAAACTCATTTGGAGACACTCTAGAGCTTCTTTTAAAAACTCATTTCCCAGAGTGCAAAATACGTGAAAGGGGTCAATGCACTCCCGAAATTATCTCACCTGTACAGCCTAGGCCAGGTGATACCATAGCTAACAAAATTATTAGCTTTGATAGGGTAAAATGGGCGATCAACTCATTTAAGCCCTACAAATCGCCAGGACCAGATGGCATATTTCCGGCACTCCTCTCAAGGGGCACGGATAAATTAATTCAAAAAATGGTTCTAATCTACAGAGCCAGTATTATACTTAGTTATATTCCAAAAGTCTGGAGGGAGGTAAGGGTTATATTTATACCTAAAGGGGGTAACAAACCCCCTGACTCCCCCAAATCCTACAGGCCCATCAGCCTCTCATCGTTTATGTTAAAAACAATGGAAAAGCTTATAGACCTCTACATAAGGGAAGAGGTACTATTACAAAGTCCACTACATAAATATCAATTTGCATACCAAAAGAACAAATCAACTATCACAGCACTGAGTTGCTTGGTGACAGATATAGAAAAAGCACTCGATGCAAAAGGCATAGCCCTATGTACATTTATGGACATAGAGGGCGCCTTCGATAATGCTAACTTCCAATCTATGGTATTAGCCCTCTCTAATAGAGGGACAAACCACAAGGTTACCAATTGGATATGCAGCATGCTAAATCAAAGGGTAATAACCGCTAACTTAGGACCCGCAGTACTAAGCATCAACGTAGTAAAAGGCTGCCCGCAAGGTGGGGTTTTATCTCCCTTATTGTGGTCTATACTGGTTGATGAATTAGTTAAATTACTAAATTCGAAAGGATATAAAACTATAGGCTTCGCGGATGACCTAGCAGTAATAATAAAGGGCACGCATGAAGGCACATTGCGCGACCTTATGCAAAAAGCTCTAAACGAAACCTGGAACTGGTGCAGTAGAGAGAGGCTATCAATTAACCCCAATAAAACTACCATCGTTCCATTTACAAGAAAACGGAAGCTTGATCTTCCAACACTAAAAATAAATAATATAACTGTACCCGTTAAGGCTGAGGTCAAATATCTAGGAATTACCCTAGATCAAAAACTCACCTGGGAACCGCATTTAAACACAGTCCTCAAAAAAGCAACGAAATCGCTATGGACCATAAGACAATTACTGGGTAAATCTTGGGGCCTTTCACCCCGTATGACATCCTGGGCGTACACACAAATGGTAAGACCCATCATACTATATGGTGCTCTAGTATGGTGGGGCAAAACCAATCAGAGCACAACAATAAAAAGATTAAACAGAGTTCAAAGGTTTGCATGCCTTAGCATTACGGAAGCAATGAAAACAACCCCTACTGCCGGCATGGAAGCCTTACTCGATCTAACACCGCTACATATAGCCATCCAAGAGGACGCAATCTTAAGTGCACTCACGCTATATAGGCATAACCTACTTAAACAGGGCAACCTAACGGGCCACTTGGCAATTTTAAAACAAATAGAGGACACCCTCCACAAATCCTCATATCTTGACTTCATGAAACCCCATTTCAGCCCAACAAGGAAATACAAGGTGCAACCCAAAGTAAACAGGACTTTTATAAAATAAAGAACACGGATGATTATTTTTGTATAATTCTTTTTATTTATTCAAAATACTCTCCTTCTGCTTCGATACAACGTTTGACACGGTCCAAAAGCATTTGGAATGAGTGTTTTAGGTCATCGGCCGGCATCGCCTTCAGAATGTTGGTACAAGCCTTTTGGATGTCCTCAACGTCCTTATAACGGTTTCCTTTCATCGGCAAATGCAACTGACCGAATAAGTAGAAGTCACAGGGAGCCATATCAGGCGAATACGGTGAATGATTGATGGTAAAAATGCGATTTTTGGTCAAATAATCGGTCGTAACTAGGGCTCTGTGAGCCGGTGCATTATCATGCAATAAACGCCAACTTCCTTCCTCGCGATATTCTGGCCGAATACGACGAATGCGATGCACCAAACGCTTCAAAACTTCAACATAAAACAAAGCGTTAATTGTTTTTCCCGGTGGAACAAACTCTCGATGAATTATTCCCTTTGAATCGTAGAAACAAATGAGATGAGTTTTGATTTTTGACTTCTCACGGCGGGTTTTTTTCGGATTTGGCTCATCTGGGTGCTTCCATTCGGCACTTTGACGCTTTGTTTCGGGATCATATTGAAAGCACCACGTTTCGTCACCGGTTACGATGTTGAACAAGAAATTTGGATCACGTCTGGCTTCCCGAACGATGTCTTTTGCGTGCTCAATTCTCTGCGCTTTTTGGTCGTCGGTTAAAGTGTGCGGAATGAAGCGAGAACACACTTTACGGAGACCCAAATGTTCGGTTAAAATGCGATCAATTGATGTTTTGGAGATGTTCAATTCCATTTCCATCAATTCCAATGATGATTTTGGCTGCATTTTGATAAAATCACGCACAGTTTTGATGGCATCGTCAGTAATCACAAATTTCGACTGGCCGACGTGTTCGTCGTCATTCAAGTCTTCACGACCATTCTTGAATCGATTCAACCACTCATTAACACGGCCACGGGATAAACAATCATCACCATAAACTTGCTTTAACAATTTAAACGTTTCGGTAAAAGTTTTACCAAGTTTAAAACAGAACTTAATATTAGCTCTTTGTTCGATCGACATTCTCGTACCAAAGTTAAAAACATACTGTCACATTGAGCGGGATATTTCGGCGTCTACTAGACCAAATGTCATGAAATTTAGACAGTATGTGAATGAAAGATGTACCTTTCCAACGCATGTCCTCACACATAGATGGCGCCACCAGAAACGTCCCTATTGCAAAAGTCCTGTTTACTTTGGGACGCACCTTGTATATAGTTGACTTTCCGACTAGGGAACAGTGGGACAACAACCCGAAATGGTTAAAAGAGGACGCTCAAAAGTGGTACACCGATGGCTCTAAAACACCTTGTGGTGTAGGAGCTGGAGTAGTGGGCCCTGGGGTCAACTTAGCCCTTCCGATGAGCTACAATACCTCAATATTTCAAGCTGAACTCTATGCAATATATGAGGCAGTTCGAACAATTGCTAAAATGCACCCTCAAGGAACAAGGTTCACCATACTTTCGGATAGTCTGTCAGTTCTAAAAGCCCTTGACAGCTACTCCTACACATCAAAAATCCTGCTTGAATGCCACAAGGAACTCAACGCCCTAGGGACCCAGAACAGGGTTGTGCTCGTCTGGATTCCTGGGCATGAGGGCCTTGATGGCAACGAAAGGGCAGACACACAAGCTAAAAATGGTGCAGAAAGCCCATTCATAGGGCCGGGCCCGATGTTTGGATTCGGTAAAACCGACCTAAAACAGGACATCCACAAATGGATCCAGAAACAAAAACAAAAATACTGGAATAATATTGAGGGACTACGGCACTCGAAAAGATTCCTAAACTTTAACACAAAACGAGCTAAATCTGCTATACTTCTTAGCAGAAGACAACTCAAAATCCTATGTGGCGCTCTAACCGGCCACTATTCTTGTAACTACCACCTCCACAAACTTGGCTTGGTCGTCGACAAAACATGCAGATACTGCAATGAGGTCGATGAAACAATGGAACACGTTATCATAAACTGTCCAGCCCTGGCACACAGACGTGCAAAGTTTCTAGGGAAACATATTCTCGGTGATGAGGACCTGATGCAAATATTGCAGAAAGGTCTGATTCAATACCTGAGCACATAAAACACCAGATGATTCAAGGGGCACAATAAACCTACTAGGTTGCAGTGCGCAAGGGCATTGTCCCTACCCATTATCATTACATTACAATGAAGAGAGTTAAGTTATGATTTATCCGGCTTAGCTATTTGAATTGACCATAATTATGGACCTCCCTCCTTTTAGCCATGTTGTGCGTTACCTTGAGCCGATTCGAATGGTTTGGCCATGTTCTCCTATGGATGAAGAACACGGCACAAATTTATGGTATGTAATCTTATGATCCCCAGTGCCAAACACTGAACACTACGTGGGCAGCCATCTCGTTGTCCTTCGAGCGTAGTCTGCAGGTAACTTTTTAGCATCGTTGAGCCGAGCTAGTTGTCTCCTTAAGTTTGCATGCCCCGTAATTTATGCAGTTGGCCATCTCAGACTTATGTGATTTAGTGTAAGAACTTTTTCTCCTTCACTTCCTAAGGACTGCTGTAAGGCCGATCGAAATTATCTACAGTTGGTAGTACAAACCACCTTTCGCGGTATCCCTTGACTATTCAATTGTCAACTCGTCGAATTGCGGCAACTCATTTCCCAGAAAATAAAGTAACCAAATATGTTAACACTTTTGTGCAAAAATATCCTAATATCGAAGAACTAAAAAGTAAGAGTAACAAAACTGGTCTCGGGTGTGCTTCATAATTACGGCGGCAGCTAATATACGGGTTGACATCTCATTTTAGTGTACCAAATATTTATAAATTTTGATTCTGCAAAGATTCTTTTACTAAATGACTCAAAGTTCCTTTAAACTACTCAATTAATGAATTTATATCTCAAAATATTTTGCTGTCCAACTTCTAAAATTGAATTCACTTCGCTTCAATCCTGAAAGGCCAATTTTTGTTGTTTCTAATGTTGAGCTGTGCTACAATTGTTTGTTGTTGGGTGTTTTGTGAATCTAGTTAGACACTTTTAGCTCTGCAAGGATCTGATATGCTAATAGCAGAAGCTGCCATAAAATATTCATTTCGCAGCGTCTGACGTCAAGGCGGCAACACTTTGTTGGCCAATGTCCCCAAAGTGTCCTGCTGTCATTTTGTATTTCCGTAAATTAAAATTTTGATTAGCAACTGGTAAAAATTTCATAATAATTTTGCAGTAATAAGACCAACTTTCCGGTCAACATTTTCATTTCCATTTGCGCTTCCGCTACTTGCTTCCCCGAAGCGGTGGGCGTAGGCGAACTGAGTGAAATGCCGCAACAAGTTCTGTCAATTGCCTGAAACTTTGTGACGGCGCAGTGCGGACGGCTCCAGGCTGGCCATTCCATCGCGACGATGTGGGCGAGACCGCAGACAGCGGACAGCATTTGCCATTTAAACTGCCTTCACAGTCGCCGACAAAAAGCCGCCAAGAAAGAGAGAAATATTGCGCCGGGCTGTGTGCAGCTGCATGCGGCGTACAATTTGCCAGCTGCCGGCTGTCCGTCCTTGTATGCGCTCGAGCTCTGTAATTCGTTTATAACTATTTTATACGAATTTGATTAGTAATGCAATTCTACACATTACAATCTCTTCAGCGTCAGCTTCTTCTGCTGAGTGCGCGCGCCGCCAATGACGGCTCACTGTCGACGGGCTGCAGCCAGCTCGGTCGGCTCCTGCACCGCCTGTACATAATTTCATCTCCAGCACCTTCCCCCCGTGTGCCACTTATGCGGCGTTCTCCTGCATCTTCGCCGCTCGTTTCGGCCGCTGACGCTCCAGCTGCCAATATGACCCTCGGTCGCTTTCTTTTCAGCCGCTGCCTGAGTGTCACGCCGTTCCGTTCCATTTTGACGCTGCCTGGCTGCACTTAGACCGCCCAATGTGATTGTGCGCGCGGAGACAAGACATAAAAAAGCAGAACGGATGTTCAATTTCCGTTCTTTGCTTCTTTCGCGGCCTTTTTGATTTACTTTTATTGCCGTCGCAACCACAAAGGCAGCGGCACACCGCATCATTTGAATTCCCGCCCTGTCACTGTCCGGCGCGGCATCGAAAGCACTATACGCGTACGTACCCACTCAGGAATGCAGGGGATACAAAGTATGCGAACGAAGACACAAAGCGAAAGAAGCCGCAAAATCCTAGACCGCGCGATGGCGAAAATTTTCGCATTTTCGCACTGAATCATGCCAAGGGCAGTCGCTGGAAAGTCCGTTTAGTTTTTGTATTTGCTATTGTTATTCAAATCTGGTCAGTCGTATGTACTACATACATATGTATGTAGCTATGTAGGGTGTTATGTTTTTAATACATACAGCGGTGATTATGTTACATATCGGACTTGGAACTCTGCAGTTGGCGACTCGGTGGTGAATTCAATAAGCGCATAATTTAAATGAATAAGCATTATGAATTAACTGTTTGTTTCTGGACAGATTTTCCCGGAGGTATCTGACACAGTGTCCACGAACGTCACTCAGCAACACTTCACTTTCAACTTTTAACAAATGATGAGATTCTGACAATTTGCTTCGACAATTTTTAGCATCGACATTTTGCATGACTTTGTGCGAAACATTTTTTGCAGTGCATAAATGTTTCAGTAAAAACCAATAAACCGAGTTGCAATGACGAAAAATATTAACTCGTAACTTGACTAATAGCTTGTATCGACAACTCCACTCCACGTCATAAAATAACTGAGATCATAAGATCATAAAATGAGAGAAGGTTCACATTAAGCCATTCAGCACCAACTCGCGCGGTCATGAAAATAATACTATGTGATGTACTATTCGTGTATCATTGTGTATTTTTGATCAAATTGAATGTTTTCGAAGACTCTGAATGCTTATGATTTCAGAATATTTTTCACAGTTGCAGTTGCATATTCAAAGTGGCGTTTTCAAATGGGAAAAACTGGCCCTGTTGGAGCTGTCATTTTGAAAAACCTCCGCGTACTGTTTTTCGAAGCGCCCTGAAGCATTTATTTCAAGTTTATGAAATTAAATACCAATGCAATTTGTTTTGAATTTTTATAATTTTTCACCTGAAAATTAAAGAATAACCTGGACACAATATAACTCTCCAGCGTCCAATAACCAGCATCACTATCACGCTAAGCTTTTATTTGCGATGCTGGAAGTGTCGTAAAAAGTATCCGTCAACAGTTAACTTATCATCCTCAACATGGAAACACTTTCCTATTTTCCTACTTTCCTAACTCGTCAACTTAGAGTGCTGTGCAGCGCAAAAAGGAAAAACCATTACCTCTGCGAGATTAAATGAGATTAAACTTTTCACTTTCGTTTTGACAGTCGATGCGTGAAATTATGGCCCAGAAGTGCTGAAACTTTAATTAGGTGTGTGTTCCGGGTTAATCAAACAATTAATCATTTTTTTTTAATATTTCATAGAGCAGCAGACATCAGCTCTCTTCGAAGTTTCTAGCTTCAAATGGCGAAAAAGGATAAAATAAAAACATATCCAAGCTTACAAACCAGTCACTAAAGTTCCAACTTACCACTAAGGGCCAATTTGTTCACTCGGAGATAAATTTTTTTTCAGGATTTTTCCAGAGTTTCAATTGTTCACTGTGAGTTAGAACATTTAAAAAATAAAACGGAGTTAAAAGTGAAAGCGAGATAGCCTAACTGGTATAGGATGCTTAACTCGCTCTTACACCAGCCTTATGCTCATTTTTCATTTGCCTGCTCACTATCGAAGAACGTTTCAAGCTCGCCATCAAGAAGCTTATACCAAAACTGTTCTTTAGCAACAACAATAATCTGTATGAAAGAATTGCATTCGAACTATGTAAAGGGTGTTTTTTTAGCTGCACGATTTCGATAAATACGGTTTGATAGCCGAGAATGTCAAACTGTCTTCTGTTCAGTAAGGTTTGGCAAGTCTCCATGAATCGTTTAACGCCACAATTGTGGAAATTTACTTTGAAAGAAATAAATCTGTTCGCGAAGTTCATAAAGTACTTTGTCCATTTTACGGTCAACATTCTGCAATTCGTGCAGTTATTGATCGTTTTCGCAGTAATTTTACACTTCTCGATTCAAAACCATCAACAATACAAAGACACCGATATTTTCTCTATATTCTCTGCGTACCGAAGAGAATATTGCTGCTGTAGCCCGAAATGTTGAAGAAAACGTCGAAATGTCGATTTGTCGCCGTTCTCAACTTGTTGGTCTTTGTCCTTGGACTACGTGGAAACTTTTACGTAAGGAACTTGGCTTACGTGCCTATAAAATACAGCTCGTGCAAGAATTGGAGCCAAATGACCATTGTTTGCGTCGCATTTTTGCTGATTGGGCTCATTTGAAACTGGCCGAATATGACAATTTTTATCGAGCAAAGAATCGTATTGGTGATGCATTCAAATTGACTGTTTGGTGCGGCTTACACGCTGGCGCTTCATCGGTCCTTATTTCTTTCGAAATTAGGAAGGAGCTGCCTTTACGGTGAATGGCGAGCGCTATCGAGCCATGCTGACTGATTTTCAAGCTCCATTTACGCCCTACCGCCAGACTTGTTGGAAAAAGTAGTAAAATATTGGACTGATCGAATGGATCCTGTAACTCATAGACGCGGCGGACCTAGCCGGAAATCATATTTAAAAAATAAATGCCATCAAATTATATACCAGATTATATCATTTAAGTTCTCAAGCTCTTCTCAAGCTCAAGCTCAAAATCGCCACAAATCAGCTATCACTCTTTGCATTGAACGTGCAAAAGAACTAGCCATTAGAGCAACGTATCCCCACCAGCGGGTTAGCTATCCACCATGGCTGCTAACGCCATCTTAACGCCCCTGCCAGAAAGAACAATAATCCCAAAACCTTCCTGTCTACCGATTACACAACCAGGTCACGTAGATATAAAAGGGAACGATCTGGCTGACGAGCCAAATCCGCCGCCATTGAGCCACTGATAACGTTTGACTACCTTTTGAAGAAAGACGTTTACAATCTAATCTCCTTCCACCAAAACGAAAAACACGAGAGAGAGTGGAAATCAATCCAACACTGCTACTCGATCTGAACGCTGCAATGACATCGGAACCTTTATTTCACACACAATGGCTTCGCACGCCTATCCTCTAACTGGCTCCAACACACCGTACTGCCAATACTGCACCTCTACACCTTTTTATCTTCAACCAGATAAAAAATCATATTTTTAAAAGAAAAATTCCTTCCAAATTATTACAAAATTATTGTTTTTATATTTGAATTTGAATTTTTGTTTTGGCGCTGAATTTTTTTCAATATTGATGGAAACGCTTGTTGATCTTAAGGCTTCCACTTAACACATTCCAGCCCACACAACTAAATCATAAAATTTTAACAGAAGAACTCGTTGCAGTGATGTCTGACTGATGAGTTTTTTTTTTGGACCAAAAGGTTCGAAATCATAGTTTAGGCAACTGTCTAGTTTTCACGTTGAACTCAATTGTTTTTGCTTTTGAAATGGTAAAATAGTTTCACTTTCCACACCATTTAATTGGAAATGTCATTCAAAATTGGCAGGCAATTTTCCAGGTGGATTAAAAAAAGCCGAATTTCGTTTTTCACGTAAACAAATCGCTAGCGGAAAAGTTAATTATTTATGTCGAAATCCTTGGGGGCGTGTGTGTTGACAGCGTTTTGCAATGTTCAGTGGTTTCGTTTTGTTTATCGCAATTTCGAACGTTTACTCACTCGAAACAGCTGCCGCAGAATTGCTAAAATCCAATTACAATGTATTGCTGGAACACTCCGGAAAATGCCAAACCTAACATAAATGCAGAATAACAGCAACACTGCAAAATGCGTAGAGCCGCTCGTGCGGCATCCGGTGCATGCCTTCGCATGAACGTTTTGAATTCGTATTAAATCGAAAGAATGGAACGTCGCTTGGCATCTTCATGGGTGCCATGAAGTGTGAAGTGGCCTTGGTTGTGCGCCATCATAGTTTAGTCATGTACATAAATATATATTACAATATATATACACAACTTTTTGCATATTCAAACGATGCTGGAATCGCTCGCACCTCCCCTACGCTACTTGATGGCCGACCGGACTGACCTGCCTGCTCGGTTCGTGTTGCATTGAATTTGGCATCTTTCGCAAATTAACTTAATGTGAGCACATTTTCTACGCAGATCAGCAACGGTATTTTGAAATGTGTCGGCCAGCATTTACGGTGAGCGTGTGAACCGGCCACCGGTGATGGAAATTTTGTGTCGCCTGCGCCGAAGAGCAGAAATGAGTTTAAAATTCAATTTGCTTGCATTCTGAGCGCCGAGTGACTGGCTGTGCGGCGAGCGAGGAAGAAAGGAAGTGCTTAAGCGAAAAGCGACAATTTAATGAAGTTTGATGTCGAGCTTAGGGAGATTTAAGACGTCCCGCCGGAGCTATTACCTCAAGACTGGCGAAGGAACGTCAAGTGCGGCGTGTAGCCAGAGCGTAGATGAAGGCGTACGTTGCGTGTAAATGGACATGGGATTAGGTTAGCGCTTGATTGGTGTCAGCACGCGGTAGCCTGTTGCTGGACATATTTCTTGTATGGAGCCTAAACTCGAAAGCAAACGAGGAATTTTGCATTATTATCGATTTGGTTTGAACTGAGAAAATCAAATATGATTCAATTTTAATTTTAGTGTAATAAGTCTACTTGAACGGTGTAAACTATGCGAAAACAAGGAGACATAGTACCAGAAAATCACCAATCGTTGCCTGAGAAAACAGATGTCTTATGTCCGTGTAAGCTCAATTGAACATACTATATACGTTTTCTGACACAATACAATGCCAAAATAAATGTAGAAATAACATACATACTTGCTGTTTTTAAAAAAATACTTCAATCATTCAAAACTCAAAAACTCAATGCCTGATTTCAAAAACATTACGTAATAGTCTGAAATGCTCTTGAATCCTGAAATCTTGTACAGATTTCCTGGATTCTTTAGTGAATCGCAGATATGTGAGGCGCATTCAAGATCCATCGGAATCCAATATACGTAAATAATGTTGATCAAGCAGGCTTAAAATATCCGACTTCCGCCAGTGTCCATGTTGGAGAATTGTTTTTGGTAAAAAATATCTTCAAGAATAAATCGGTACATGTGCGTCTTCCAACAAGTTATATAACTATTAATTCTCAGCAGTTGGTGATTTTTAGTAAAGAAAATTTAGTAAAGAAAATATGGTGTTTTTCTATTGATTAAAAATTACAGTCCTTGTTGAAGGACAATTTACCATTTCAGAATAAAAGAATTATTCTCGTCAACGATTCCATTTAGATTTTTATAGTTTTCTGTCCCATTGCGACAAGAACGACTTGCAAAACATGGTCGATACAGCCGCAAATTGTAAGGATGTCTTCACACACACACTCATCCAAGTTCATTGTACGGAAAACTTGGTTATTACTGTGTGAGCCGGCGCGAAGTCGCCCGCGTCGAATAATTTGTTGCTACATTTTCGCTCGCTCGAAAACAGCTTGAAGTAAAACGAGCTAATCTCATTAGCCTGTTTGCGGTGTGATTTTCGTTTCCTTTGCGGCCATTTCGCTTAAACGTGAAATTTATTAAGTTTCTTAAACAAGGGGATTTTCCGAGCCTACGCGTACAATAAAATCGTTCAATGTCTGTTTGGCATAAAAAACGAGAAAAACTACAGCAAATCTGCCAGTTCATTTTTTTTTGGGGGGGGTTTGTGACAGGGCAGCACGTTGTAATTCCTTGTGAAAATTCCGCCAAAGCCCGAACTGGGTCAGCTAAACCAAAGCGAATCGCCCCACCACCAACGACACCAGCACCAAACCGCAACTATTAACCAAAAAAGCCACAGGCAGAGACAGCGACACACAGTGTCGCGAGTAGGGACAAAAATAAAAAAAATGAATTTCGTAAATGTAGAAAAATAAGTTTGTAGTACTGAAGTAAATATCTCAAATTACT
Organism: Melieria crassipennis; assembly: GCA_963668005.1. NCBI lineage: Eukaryota > Metazoa > Arthropoda > Insecta > Diptera > Ulidiidae > Melieria > Melieria crassipennis. The sequence goes on along the minus strand of OY764963.1, from coordinate 27,308,456 downwards.
GAAATGTGAAAACGGATTTTAAAAATATCAATTTATATACCGATGGCAGGCCACCAAACTTGCACTTTGTGAAGGTGGGTGACTTGGGTAGAAATTATTGAAATTTGTTGAATGTAAGTTCGAGGTCTCTTATTGAAAAATTTCCCATGGAACCTTATGTTAAGTAAACATATTCTATAAATATACTATTTTTTGAACTCTGGGGAAGCTTTCCCCCTTTTTTTTTGCTTTCCATATTCCTTGTACCGTTACTTAAAGAAACGTCAATTCGTAGGAATAAAAGTGCAGTGTCATCAAACTTTAGATAAACTTTAAAAAAATACTCCTTCTTACTACTTCGAGATTTTACAGTGTGATATAGCTGAAAGTATGTATTAATAGAAACCATGGACTTTAGCTGCAGAAACTTGCACGTTTTTAAGAAATTCAATATTTTCAGTGACGTATTCAGTCAAAAGTAGGGACCTTTTTGCAGCATGGTTGGCAGGAAAACATAGCGACCACTGCTGCGTTTCGCTTAAACTATCAATTTTTGTATGTAATAATATGCAAGCACGACTTGATTTAGAAAAATTACAAAAAAAGGTAGATTCGATGGAAGGCTTCGGTAATACTGAGTGGCTTGCCATCGAATCAAGGCAACTTTCGAAAAGAAGCAAAACTTGTTAATGTCTTCAGAACCAATTATAGCAGTTAATAGGAAAATTAAAGGTAAACATGAAAACCGAAACTCTGATATTATGCAATTTAAAAAAAAATTTAATTTAGAATTTTGTCAAAAATAGATGTAGAGGGTTAAATTTGAATAATTCATCATCGGAAACCGATTGTCCTAGCAGTACAGATTAACAAATTGTAATTTTTAATGAAAAAATAGGCTGTACTGAATTAAATAAGAGATGTTATTATTTTCTATTTGGGTTTGAAATTACTTAGATGCGCATAAGTATGAACAGATATTTGTAGATTTTTCAAAATTTCTTTTTTTTATAACAAGCGTATTTGTAAGTTGATCGAAAAAGTTTTTTGCATATGTGTTTATATTGATGATATGATATGCTGTACCAAATTTCATCAATATATCTTTTCTAGTTTCCGAGATACTGTCAACTTAGTATTTGGTTTGTATGGGAGGTGGGCGTGTCCGTGGGGCGATTGAAGTAATTTTTGGTGTATTAACTTCTCTTTATAACAAAATCATATGTACAAAATTTTATTACCGTACGACTATTCCTTTTATTTTTGTCCCTCGCTACTATGGACTCGCGACACTGTGCGACAGGGACAGACCGACAGCAACCAAGCAAATAAAACAAAAAACAAAAACGCTGTTCTGGCGCGATTTCTCGGTTTCGTACTGTCGCGCACATCCGCTAGCTTCGCTGTGTCGGTGTGTTCGTGTGTGTGTCGGTGTGCTTGTGTGAAGCGTACACAATGTGGGCCTGCGTGCGACTGGGGCAGGATTTCTGTAAATAAAAACGGATTAAGACAAAAACTAAAGCCGTCCGCATACGAAACGACGGCACGGCGACTGGCCTGCTGTGAACTGCCCCTCGTCTCGCTGCGGCCGCACCGTCGCAGCGGACAGGCACAAATGTGCAAAATGTCTGGCAGCGAACAGCGCTGGAAATTGTCATCGTGTTGGCCGTGGTGTCCATTGTCCTTTCGGTAAACGCCGACTCGCCGTCGCTGGCTGCTGTGTGCAAGCAATGTTCGTGTTGACTCCGTGTGTGGCTGTGTTGTGTGCATGTAATGGCCAATGTGTGTGTTTGGGCCAATTGTGATTGTTTTCACGCGCCAGTGGAAGACGCCCGGCGGGGACTTTGGCGGGAACACACGTACCAGAACTTACCAGCCGCGACAGCGCTGGTACTAAGCATTGTGTTGGAACTTTTTGTCAATTGAATTTCATTAGCTTGTTTTCCGTGTTTAGCACATGTCGTTTCATAAGAACTTTCTCCATACTTTTAGATTTAGCTATAACATTACACGATACCCTCACGAGATCGTATAATTGCTATATGAGAGAAGTTCAAAATTATCTCGAGCGTCTACTAAAAATTAATAAAGGGAAGGTTGATTGATATTTGCATATTTAACTGGCTATAACAACAACGAGTACTGAGTGGGTTGTAGCCTGCCGAAAAATCCCACTCCAATTGTTTGTGTGTTGGTGTGGTGTGTAATAATAAGTTATCCCTTAACATCAATAAATGTTTTCATATTAGTTTCTCTAAGTCTCATTGTTTTGTCCCTTCCTTCTACAAGATTTCTAACTCAGTTCTAACTACCGCAGACGAATTCCGTGACCTTGGATTGATTTTTGACGCTCAATTTACATTTGTGCCACATAAGAATTTTATTATTCCAAAAGCATATTCACTTTTAGCATTTATCCGGCGGTATGGACAGGAATTCAAAGACTCTTATACGCGTAAGCTTCTGTTTACGTCTCTCGTCCGTTCTATACTCGAGTACATCTCTGTAATTTGGAACCCACTGTATACTTTACACTCTTGTTAAAATAAACTACTTTCTTGCAGCACCAATAACACGGGCTATGTGTGAGTTTAATAAGCTATCTAAATCAATTATCTTGGATCTGTCTTTTAATAGATCATTCTTCAAAAGGCAACTCGACAAAGTAAATCTCATGGAATCTTAGTCATTTTTGTTTTGTTCTCAATCTATTACAAGGTGCAACCCAAAGTAAACAGGACTTTTATAAAATAAAGAAAACGGATGATTATTTTTGTATAATTCTTTTTATTTATTCAAAATACTCTCCTTCTGCTTCGCAAAACGTTGTATTGCACGGTCCAAAAGCATTTGGAATGAGTGTTTTAGGTCATCGGCCGGCATCGCCTTCAGAATGTTGGTACAAGCCTTTTGGATGTCCTCAACGTCCTTATAACGGTTTCCTTTCATCGGCAAATGCAACTGACCGAATAAGTAGAAGTCACAGGGAGCCATATCAGGCGAATACGGTGAATGATTGATGGTAAAAATGCGATTTTTGGTCAAATAATCGGTCGTAACTAGGGCTCTGTGAGCCGGTGCATTATCATGCAATAAACGCCAACTTCCTTCCTCGCGATATTCTGGCCGAATACGACGAATGCGATGCACCAAACGCTTCAAAACTTCAACATAAAACAAAGCGTTAATTGTTTTTCCCGGTGGAACAAACTCTCGATGAATTATTCCCTTTGAATCGTAGAAACAAATGAGATGAGTTTTGATTTTTGACTTCTCACGGCGGGTTTTTTTCGGATTTGGCTCATCTGGGTGCTTCCATTCGGCACTTTGACGCTTTGTTTCGGGATCATATTGAAAGCACCACGTTTCGTCACCGGTTACGATGTTGAACAAGAAATTTGGATCACGTCTGGCTTCCCGAACGATGTCTTTTGCGTGCTCAATTCTCTGCGCTTTTTGGTCGTCGGTTAAAGTGTGCGGAATGAAGCGAGAACACACTTTACGGAGACCCAAATGTTCGGTTAAAATGCGATCAATTGATGTTTTGGAGATGTTCAATTCCATTTCTATCAATTCCAATGATGATTTTGGCTGCATTTTGATAAAATCACGCACAGTTTTAATGGCATCGTCAGTAATCACAAATTTCGACTGGCCGACGTGTTCGTCGTCATTCAAGTCTTCACGACCATTCTTGAATCGATTCAACCACTCATTAACACGGCCACGGGATATACAATCATCACCATAAACTTGCTTTAACAATTTAAACGTTTCGGTAAAAGTTTTACCAAGTTTAAAACAGAACTTAATATTAGCTCTTTGTTCGATCGACATTCTCGTACCAAAGTTAAAAACATACTGTCACATTGAGCGGGATATTTCGGCATCTACTAGACCAAATGTCATGAAATTTAGACAGTATGTGAATGAAAGATGTACCTTTCCAACGCATGTCCTCACACATAGATGGCGCCACCAGAAACGTCCCTATTGCAAAAGTCCTGTTTACTTTGGGACGCACCTTGTATATACATATGTACATATTTATGCGTTTTCTCAATCTAATTGTAAATGCTAGTCAGTAAGATCTATTCGGGTTGACTAACTGTTAAAAAAATAAACTGAACTAAAACAATTAGTTACACCAATATATGATTGATATTTCAGTTTTCGGTCCCTTCAATCGATACATTACCCGACTTGGGGCTGGATATTTTGACGGAAATTGTACTGAAGAATAGTTGATGAGTTCCCTGACCTTTAAGAGCGATTTGACATGTGACTTTATATAAAAATTTGAAGGCATTTACAAAACACAACGTTAGTTTCTTGTTTTTGTACTATTGAAGTTAAAGAAGTTTTTAATACAAAATTTTTATTTGACATACAAAACTTTAAAGAATTGTTGTTTTTTTTTTCATTTCCGCACAAACCTTGACTTCATGTTATTTATGTAAATACATTTATTTAGGAAACGTACATTTCAGTATTTACAAAGACAAGACATCAGTGCAAAAACAAATAATAAATAAATTTATTAGGATGTAGATTTATAAGGGCGTCTATAAGCTTTCATGGGAACCTGAGGATTATGTTTCTTAAACTCTAAACATATTCAAAAAGAAACTAAAAAGAAAATTTATTTAAACATTTTAATATTTAAGAACTAAATTTATTTAGCAAATTTATTTTGCGAATTTCAATATAACAAAATAAAAAACAGCTTTTTAATTTCGTTCTGTTTTAACATTTTTGGTCATATTCCTCCAAAATAAGAAAATTTGCTATAAAATGGTTTTTTAATCATTTTTGAGTTTTTTTTTATCGGTTTTGTACAATACTTTTGATTTTGAAATGTTTGTCACCATAAAAAAAATTTTTTTAAAGTTGCATCTCCAAAGTTTCAGGAAGGTTAAGTAGGCAAATCAGCAAGAAAATTAAATTAAATTAACTATTCATTTCACTGCGCTGAAGGATGTCAAAAAATTATTATTTAGATTTTGTTGATTTTGTTTTTTTTTAATTGTTCAATACTATATTTTTTGATTTTGTTTTGTAGACTTTAGATCAATATTCTCTATTTTACCATACAAAAAATGTGCTAAACGTTGAAGTAATGAAATTATTAATTTTTTTTTATTCAATAATAATTTTAATTTACACACATTTTTTTATTCTAAAAAATATGTGTTCTCAATTAATATTTCAATTGTATTAATTCGATAACAATTCAGTTACTCATTTGCGCATGTTAATTTGATCGAGTGCAATATTTGTGTACGTAAATGTTCAAACTGATTTTCGTTTATTTATGTGCATAAATCTTAGAATTGATTTTCATGAAATCAAGCATTCCGTAATGATTTATGCATGAGAACTAGGCTGCAAATCTGCCTTAAGCGATTTTGCACCACAGCAAAAGTTCGCTCAGCGCGTAGCGCCGCTGGTGCTGTTCTCGGTTGCCGTACCTGACCTTACCTAATTTTTGTTATCAGTTGGAAGCTGTCGACGCTTATCACTTGTTGGCACCACGTGTTCCTTTATGTGCTGCGCCTGCGCCAGAAATCCGCTCGGCTCTCTCGCATCCACGCGTACCACTGTTATACGGCAGTGCGCCGGCGCCGCGCGTGTTCCATGCCGCAGCGTTTCGCGTTGTACTATGCCGCACTTTCATTCATAAAATCGGCGCGTTTTCAGTTGGACTGCGGGCGGCGACCAGTATCCAGTTGGCAGCATCCAGGCGGCGAACAGTCAACGGTTATCCTTTCGGCGGTGCAGTTCGTGAGTGCGGAAAGCGAACGAGTTCGATTCCAAGTAGTCCGGAGCAATCGAACCAGCCACACACCAACTTGTTGGCTGCTGACAGCGGCCCCAGCGACTGTTCTACGCCACGCCAACACGACTTTGGCGACTTGAAGTGAAAGCACGGCTGTAATCCTTAAAGCCTGCGGCGCCTGTGTGTGGTTTCTTGTGTAGTGTGGTCGAACTTTCGACGCGTTAACGGTCAGTCGGCGCTATTTAGCGCGCCGCCTAATTTCTAAATCGCACCGAATGCGTAGTTGGCCGCAGCGCTGACTTGAGTTCCGCGGGGAATTGCGAGAGAACTGCAGCCGCTGCAGCCAGCAACTTTTGCCGGCAGCTTACAGCTAGCGACGTGTGTTTTTATTTCCGGTTGTGAGTTTTAACTACAACAAATTTGCAACAAATTTCTGACACTTCGGCCCGTTGTACTGTTATGCTGAAAGTTTTCGTCCACTTACCGACACGCACACCGTCCCGCCAGCCAGCCGCTCTGTGCCCGTGCGTCGTGTGCGTGCGCGTGTGAGTGGGAGTGTGAGTGCGTGTCCGAAGCCGCTGGGATACAATTGAATTAGTAGCAGGGAACTAACTCGTGCCGCAAGTGATGCTGTGAATGGTAAATACGCAAATAAGCAAATAAGTCAATGTGAGTGAGTGTGTGTGCACTTGAATACTGGCAGTTCATGCTCGATTGCAGTTCTTCTGCATCGCTTTTATCCTTTTGTGTTTTAAGTATGTGTGGAAATTTATTATAGTTTTTACTTTCGACGCGTGTAAATATCGTACATTTGCACACTATTCCCCTTTAAAACTACTAACCGATAAACAAATAAAATAAAATACAAATAAATTCGAGTGCTCTAAGGTTCCTGGCCAAGCCGAAAAAGGACAATGTGCACGGCTGGAGTGGCGACGGAGAATTCGCATGAAAAAAATAGAACCAGCACTGAACACTCAGCTTGTTTCGTTGCGGTCGGCCTCTATCGAAATTATAGATTTATGTGTGTGTCGTATTTGGCCGAATGAGCCTCGAGTTGACTTTGTTATTTTATGGGCAAATCGAACAAAAGAGGAAATGGAAATGGGAAAGCAAGTCAAGTATGAAGTTAAACTTCTTGACTTGACTCTAATAAACACACAAAACTATTGTAAAAATTAGTCACAGGCTGCACATTTATTATTGTTTTGTAATTCGACAAATATCGAAAGCGAGTCGTTTGCAACACACAAAAATTGTGTTTGAAAATTTGTACAATACGGGAAAAAGATTAGTCGTTAATCATTTGTAGACGATTTTCCCTTTCAATAATAATCTCGCTATAATTTACGGTCATTTTCTGGTTAATGCTTAGTGGATAATAAATAATATTAGAAACTAGAAACACAGGCTCAATTTAAATTTATTTGCAGTTTTTTGTTAGCTTGACTTGATGATGAAAACTTTTTAATTTGAATTTATAATTTTTACTACTTATTTCACTTTCGCAATTTACAAGAAATTGTTAATTCAGCTAAAAATAACTTTAGTCGGAGTTAAAGTATTTCTTCAAAATCAAAAGGTAAAACTCGTAAAAATAAAAAAAAAATTTTAAATTTAAAAATAAAAAATTTAAAAAAATTTTAAATATGTATAGAAATTGAGACAAGATATATGTATGCTTTTTGTAAGTAATGTATTTTTAAATATGGTTATTAAAATTTTTTTTAAATCGGTTTTCATAAAAAATAACACTCCTAAGAAAGAGCTTTGAAAATCCTTGCAATAGTGTCTTTTTTCCCTAAATCGGAACCATATTTTACAAAATACAGTGGTGTCTGGATAAAGTGAACTAATTATTGCAAGGCCTGTTCACAGTATTGAGGTTGTTCACTATATCAAGGTCAACATTTTTGTTCAAAAACTCGTTTTATTTGCTCAAAATATACTTTATTTTTTTGCTTGAAAATTTGTTTTCTATATTTAGAGGCTCGGTGTCAAAATTTGGGTGTTCACTATATCGAGGTGTTCACTGAATAGGGGGTTCACTATACCCAGACACGACTGTATAGACTTTTCAATTTTTTGAAAATTTGACTTTTGGCCTCTCATTACACCTGTAAAATAAATTTGCACCAAAAATGCCCTTAAAATCAGTAAAAAAAAGGCCCACGTCCACTTTTTATTTTTAGCTGAACGGTCACTCCTCTTTACTTGTTCCGAAAATTCGCAGAAAAAACAGGTTCTGGAACAGTTATTGTCGCTTCTGATAGGAGTATGGATCTACATGACCCATACATGACCCGGTATGGCACTGTTTATGTGGCACTCATTATGTAATATTTACGAAGCCAGTGTTGATGACTAGCTGCATTGTTGATGGTGCTTGTGGAACAAAATGTTTACTGGGAATAATAATTCTGTGGCCAAAAGCAATAATTGCTTTTATTTAGCCGAATTTAAATTAATATGCCAGTACCCTTAACGCAATGCTTCCTTAAGCCGACTTAAGCGGCTTTTGTTTTCGACCACCGAAGGTTGTGAGTAATCTTACATAAAGTTTCTTGATCTGATTTTTTCAATTAATTTTGTGCAGAAGGTAAAGCTAATAAATAAGCTCGACTATAACTGTACCATGAAAAACCACAAAAATCAATACATTAATACATTAATGATTGGCATTCTTTATTTTTTAATGAATTGGGTTGAGTTACTCCATATTTTGTAGTTGTATAGAAAATTTAAGGTATTAATTACTAAGCGTATTCGCTTTTCATAATGTTTGGAGACCATTGGCGCACACAGGAGGGGGAATTTGGGGATTCCATTCCCCAAATACAAAAATTGCTGGTACAAAATATGGTTTCAAATGGTGTTGGGCTCAAAAGTTGTACGCAAAGCCCTCTTTAAAAATGAAATCCTGCTTAAACATTGCTGAAACATTTCTGGCCGTAACTGCTCGACTATGGAATGGTGTCTCCGTGGAAATTTACCCGGCAAGTTTCCAAAAATTCTTCCACGTGCGGGTTCGAGGTTATATTCGTGTAAGAATAATGGTTAAATTTGATTGATTTCTCTATAGTCAGCTTCTGTTATTCACAAATATTTTGCCAAGAAATCATCTTCGGCGGACATGCTGCTGCTGCATTTCCGCTGACTTTTTGAACTTTGTCGAGCTTCAGTGGCGGCCGTAAAGTCTGCAGTAGTTCAGCATGGTGCGTGTGTATGTACATACACACTGCCCTTCGTTATAAATAGTTTTTGGTTTGGGGCGAATTAGTATAATCGTCGGCAGTCAATGAAGAAGAAAATTGAGACGTTACTTTGCTTTTTAGATAATGAAATTTTTCAGTATACTCGGCAAGCGGAACGAAAAGGGGGAGGGATTATTAACTTTGTTTGTAGCCTTGTTATATTTGGCCGAGATAACATAGCTCAGGCAGCTGGGCTGACCTTGAAATATTCAATTTTCAACATTAAAGTCGTAAACATAAAATGTGACTTTTGTACGCCTTTTTTATTACGATTTTGTTCGAATAGGTACGAATAGAAACAATTAGTCAAAATATCTTTGTAATAATTGTTTAATTAACAAAATCAGCAAGCAAATTATTTCCGCTTAAATTGCATTATGTAAACATTTTAAAACAACACTTTTACATTCGGCCTGCGGCTGAATAGCACTAAAGCTAAAATTGATAAATTGGTTTTCGATTCGAGGCGGTCATTTTTATGCCATCGAGAGACATAATTTAATTAGTTGAAAATAACTGACGCAGAACAATTAGCCTTCATAAAGCAATGAAATATGCTAAGTAAAGGCAACAAATGAACATGGTTTCATTAATTGAATTGAATTTAATTTAATGCTCGAATTAGTTATAAATTACATTGAATTCACTAATAGTGAAGCAAATTTCTATCGGTCGGTGTCGGCCGAGTGATTTTTGGTATGTGATGATTTTTGATATGTCAGATTTTAACAACCAGTTTGTCTGAGGACAGAATGCATAAACGCTCAAGTTGTTTTTGCTTGGATTCAGTCAGACATTTACATATATATGACCAAGAGTTGATGTTATAATACGTACGTATGTATGTATGTAGATTAAAGTCGCAACAAGCAAGAGCAAAAGCAAACATTGGTCATGGTGACACCACAGAATGTGATGAAGGCGTACTAGGTGCACTCAGGAAATGTTAATGTTAATGTGGTCTGTCAACTAAAATAAGTGATTTTATTTGTTGTTATTGGTTACAATTTAACTGTTCACATTTCGCTTTATGACTCACTAAGCTGACCATAGCAACCCTTTACTACAATTCACTCTGCTTCAACTTTTCTATCCTCCGTGATGTAGTCTTTTTAGTAGTTTGGAATCTTTTGCAGTCCACACAAAATCGAAACACGACATATTGATTCTTATGAAAGTTGTATGTGAACCAGTTGGTTGAAAAAAGTATTGATCGACAAAAAAAAATGGATTCTTCTAACGATCCTGCTCAGACATATTGCAGATATTACTTTTGAACACTGATCGAAGCTCTTTAAGGGCGATTCTAAAAACCTACGCTGAAGTGAATATGTCATTACGCCACAGTGTAAAGTATGAATAAACAATTAAAATTCAACCTGCAACATTTATAAAAATTTAGTTAGAATGGATGTAAGTTGCGTCTGTCGAGTTTAATTTCTACTAAATAACTCGACTGATTTACTGTTCGAAAACTGCTCTCAGAGGCTTAGCTGAAGGCGTAGCTGAAATTAAAATATTATTGCAGACATAATCGTCCCGTCCTTAGCAAATTGTGTAATTAATTTAATTAATTGACTGGCACGACAGCCCGCTTACGCGAGACTAAGGCCTAGCTTCCCGCAACCACCCGTGTTGTGCGTGTGAATTTGTACGCGGGTAGAAGGGACCTACAGTTTTTACGCCGGTTCCGAACGGCAGGTTGGGAGCTTTATCATAGGCAATTTTTACTCTCAGAGGTTTGCCATTTCCAGCTGAGAGGACAGCCACCGAAAGAGAAAACGAATTTTCCCGTTATTTTTTTTAGGTGTTATTACGGGCAGTATTTGAACCTGCGGTTTGCTGCCTTCGACTCGCGGTCCAACGCACTAACCAACTGAGCCACGGCGGCTGCAAATTGTGTGCTTTTTTAAAACTGGTCATCATTGCTCTCAAGCTGCCCGTCTCGAAGGGTTAAATCTATGACTAAACCACATAATTTTATTTTTTAATATGTACGTGTATGTATTTATTTATCTCTTTAGTAACAAAGTTTCCAATTTAGTAACAAGTAGTTTAGTTAAAAGGACATGGAATATTTCGGAAACTATTTATGTGATTTTTATAATCAGTTGATTGATTGACTTACGAGCCATAATTTAAAAATTTGAGAAATAATTAAAATTGCAATAAATACGTATTCGAATAAGCCAAGTTCTACTTTTGTTAAGTTCAAATAGAGTACAAAACCATTGTTGGGCCATCAACAGGCATGACCAATGAATAAACATTCTTTGTCAGAGCAAACAATGCAGGTAACAATGATTAGTTGCCTCTTTGGTGAGTGTAAAGTCCAACGTTCAACTTAATTTTCATTCGCCCACTCCAATCCTGCATTAAACTAAAAATATAATCATTTAAAAGTGAATCTGACATCTGCAGTCAACGGGCGATATTTTTCATGTTGTAAGCATCCTGTCAAACCGCTACACACACACAAACGTTCAAGGACGAAAATAGCAAACATTCGTACGCCAATCTGTGTACACAATGTTCCAGCTTAATGATGAACGATTGCGTGGAGATAGCACTTAAGCGATGCATTTTAATCTGTCGTAATTTCGCTTTAATTTATGAAAGCATAATTCAAAACATTTCTCCACATTTTGCCGTCTACTTTGCGCACAACGCTGCAATAGTTGCACGCACACACACATACAGGCGCGGAGCAGGCTGGGCGCCCGTCGCCTCCTGCTGCCAGCGCCAAACATCAGCCAGTGTGTAAACCACTCATTGTTGTGGCGGCCGACATGGGCGCAAGGGGCGTGGGGCTCATTGTAGTTGTAATTAAACGAATACTGCTTGCCTTCGCTGTTTTTTGGTGCCTGCACTCATTCACCCCTTCGCTCCGTCGGCTATGCTTTAGGGGCCAGCAAGTGGTCGTAGGCGCAAAGTGGGTGGACGCAGGCGATTGTAGCGTCAGCCGACAGTTTCGCACTAAATACTGGCGGCAATGGGCGTAATTTATTGCCAAAATAAAATATTCGCAACATTAACAAGTTGGCCCGTCGTGGTTGGTGTCGATGTTGGCCGTTCCGCTTGTACGCAGATAAATACTCGTACGTACGTTTGTGTGTACATATGTAAGTGAGAATATGCAGCGTTTTGCATTCTATATACTTGTTTATCATATGTAAATATGTGTCGTAATTATTCAGCGCGATGCAGAAAATCTGACAATGGGTCTAAGTAATGTTTGATAAAATTACTCATTCGACATAACCTAACTAACTAACAGTTAGATACCCAAGTCCACCTAAACGTAGTAGAATTGAGTGAAGTTATTCTTTAATTTATAATGCCATTTAAGTTAAAGGTTAGGTTAGGTTGGTGTGGGAGTCTTCGAAGGATAACATAAAATACCACGAAGCTTCCATTATGAACTTGAAACCAATCTCTCTTAAAAATTTAAATATAAAATTCATAGAGCTGGGATGCACAGCCAGAATAACTAACGTTTGTTACATTTTTTTGGGTTGAATAATTTTTTGTCGTTCCGAATATAACGAGTATGTTGTTGTTGTTGTTGTTGAAAAGACATTCATTCTAAGATTCGTTCAAATCTAGCTTGTACAAATAAGCGCAACTTTCTTCAACAGTTAAGCAATAAAGAACACTTTATGTACAAACGTCTTAGTAAAATTTGTATGCGAGATTCATGGGAGGAAAATAATATTTAAACGCTTTCTCCATCATAGTGGCCAATATTTCAATGGTCTGCCAAAACTGTGACTGAACCGAGTCTGACACAAATAGGATTACTGATTAGGTTGCGAATAAACGAGAACTAGGTTTCCTTTGAATTTGTTGCGTTTAAACGAAAACAAGATTTCCGTGGGAATTTCGCAGAGTTCACGTTTACTTAAGGGGTTATATACGTTTTGGTACAGGAAACTTAGGGCATATTTGTGATTTTTTTTGGGCTATTTGAAATAATTTATTAGAAACTCGCATAACAGGTATACATAGTACATATTTTTACGAAAAAAAAGAGTGGTCGAATATAAAAAATATTGAAAATTGTAAAAGTTATAGTTCTTGTCCTGATGCGCGTTTTTTCTGCAGAGTCTGGCGGTGACCACGTTTGAATGCCAACAACTCAACTGTAATCAAAAAGACAAAAAATTTACAGTTGTTTACTACAGCGCCGAGTACTTGAACGAAAAATTTCGAAAAAAACCCTTTTTTCATACGGAAACCATAATGCAAAAAAAGGCGATTTTCTGAGTCTCGAAATAATACTGCAATGAAAAAATGATCGTTCAAGTACTCCGTATTGTAACTAGGAAAAGAATACAAAAAATTAGATGAATTGGTCAAGTAGTTTTTGAGATATCGTGGTCACCGCAAAGGCATTTTTCAAAAAACATCATTTGGAGGAAATCACGTTTAAAGTTTTGAGTGCACTTCGCAATGCCTATCGCAAGGCAGATAGCGCGCTACAAATCGAGTTGCTACTTACGATCTACTGCTTGGATTGACTTGAAATTTTGAACATAAACTCTTGAAAGTATGTTTGTTCGAAATAAATCATAAAATTTTTTTCGATTTTTTGACTCATGAAAATGTATATAACCCCTTAACCAAAACTATGTTTGACGCTTGTTTAGAGAAAAGTTTATTGAAAGAGTTCTGGCGTAACACAGTAGCTTTTAAACAAGCTTTTTGGGTTCTTCGTAACCAGTTATATTTACCTTTCTGAACAGATACCCAGCGAAAGTGACAGCCTGCTTCCTTCGATAGATTATTCAAAGTAAATCCCCATTTGAAAGCCATTTTCGGTGAGATGTCGATCAGATGCGCGTCTAAATTCGCAAATTATGATCTAGAAGGAACAGATAATAACCATTATGGAACACACTACTCACCTTAGGAAAAGGTCATCTCTGCTCGGGGTTTCACAATGAAAACTAAGGGACTGAACAGCGTACCCGACACTTCCTGGTGCTTAAAAATCCTCTCAAATGTTAACCCTTGCTTTTACTTACTAATTTAACTAGTCTAGAATCAGCTTTAATCGATTTTCGAGCAGCTTTAACCGCTGCTTTGGGCACCTGTACTGTTATACAAAACGATGCCAGATCTTTTCCACTTAGTCAGTGCTCACAGATTGCGCTGAAGCTTCATGTCTAAGTTAGCGTACGTCTTGGATGTTTTCTGGGTCGCGAAGGATCTTTGCTACTTACTTAGTTGTCTAGCAACAATTGGCTGAAATTAGTCTTGAATTATTCTCAAGTCCGGTGTTTTTATTGCTATTTAGATCCGTTAGCAGCTGCCATTCTGTCCTAACATCAGCGGCGCACCAGGATGGTTTTTGCGATTCAAACCTCCCTAAATACAAAAATCGCTGGTGCAAAATATGGTTTCAAATGCTATCGGGCTCAAAAGTTGTCCGCAAACTCCTCTCCCCACCAAATGAAATCATGTGTGCGCCACTGCCTACCATATACTGTACTTTTGTACCCGAAGTGATGCGGAAACCAAAAGTAAATCAATTTCTGCAATTCGTTCATATTTGGGTTAGCTTTAATTTTATAGGTCCTGATTGAAGGCAGACGAATATGGTTTCTGTAAGGCCTTGTTGCTATTTAATGTGGTTCGAAATTGAGCGAATTAAAGTACAAAACCGCCTACTAATGAGAGTTTCTTTTCCAACCGAATACAGATCCAATTCACAAACTTCACACGTAATAAATAAGTACTACTACTTTTATTTTTAGGCATAAATAACTAAAACAAACTGGTAGAAGATACATAAAATCTGGCATCAAATCATATTGAATTCGACTCCATAAATTTAGTACTCATAAGATTTGTCAAGCAACAGCTTCGAAAAATCGTGTCCTCATATTTTGTCATCTCTTCAGAATGTCATAATCGATAATGAAACTTTACATAAAACAGAAACTTGTGTGTGCACATTCGTGTCGTCCATAAGTGCAATTAACCCAATTACGACCCACGACTGTATCTAACATTTGGTTCCCGTAAAATGCTCCACTTGCTAAACTAACCTTACCTCAGTGCATAGGGAAGCCATACTCTGTACCAAGTTAAGATTGTTTGTTTGTGTGCTTAAGGTTAAGAGCGTGTAGCTGCTTTAGAATTCGGTTCGGACACTAATTTCACGCCCAAAGTACCGAAAAGTGCTGCAACCATAAAAACAAGTACCTATGAAATGGCTATGGTAAATGGTAAATAAATACATACGCGCCACACACACACACCCACACGCGCGCATATACAAACAACACAAACGCATACACACGCACGGATGAGCAAATACTTGTTCAGTACATAAACGAAGAAGAGCGCACGGCCCATCTCTCGCCCAGCTTGCCGGCGCTTGTCGTCTCGCATCACTCCTCCGTCAGCTTGTGGCGCAGCAGAGCAGCGTGAAAGTGCGGCAAATGTGACGGCAGGCAATGAGTGCGGCCAGTGAGTACTAGCAGTCGTTACGGCAGTTGTCGTTAAGTGAAAATAATTAATGTCCTTGTTAACGCAATTTAACACCAAAGAGTGTGTGCTTGTCGTTCCTGCGCATGTGTGCGTGTACATGCTGATTTGCATGGGCATATGTGCGTGTGTGTGTGTGCATTAGTGTGCCTGTGACTGCTTTGAAAGCGCGCGCAAGTGTACGCGCACTGCCAGAAGCCATTAATACGCGCGCACACTCGCATTTGTACATCATTTTTAGGTCAATGATGAAATTGAAAACGTATGAAAAATGCAAAACCTTTTCATTGTGCAATTTTTTCGACGCCGTCGGTTTTACATTTTGCGTACTGCGTTAAAATGTGTGCGCCAAAGTGTGTCAAATTCAATAACTTTGGCGGTAATTCAATAATGACTTGAAATGACTTTTTACACGTCATTGAAATGTTTTCAAATATAATAAATCTGAGTATTTCATACATACAAAAATTTAATTTAAAAAGTTACGCAAAATAAAATAAAAAAAAAATTGCAAAAACATTGCGTGTACATAAGAATGTTGAAAAATAATCTACAAAACGTTTATGCAAAAAAACAATTTGCAAAACGTTAAAGTAGAAACAATGTAAAAACATTTACATTTTATAAATTAAAATTGCAACACATTTTTACTAAAAATTAAAGGCAATATTAAATACACAACAATTTTTGAAATAATATATGTACAAAATTATGAAATATATGCAACAAGGTTTGGCAACGTGCCACCAACTTTGGTTGAATGGTTCACGGTGTCGTTAGGGTGACACAATATTTATTTACAACAAATTGAAAAAATTCATTTTTGTGCAAATCATGATGAAAAATGTTGCGTTGGCCTTCGAAATGTGCAAAAACTGAATTGGGTATTTTTTACTTTAAAAGTTTGTTTCAGTTTCACTTCAGTTCAGTGTAAGTGTGTTGCACCATTCTGTGGTTTGTGTGCTTCAAATACTCTCTCAACTAACAACAAATCAAGACAATTGCCATATTTATACGACGGTTCCAGTTGATTCGCATTGACTGATTGACTATTTATAACATACATTGATTTCAGAAGCGAATTGACTAAAAACGACTTGAAAAATGTGGTTTTTTTTCGTTTTCTTATGTTTTTGACGTCTAATTAATATCAGCTTTTAGTGTTGCTTGCTTTTTATTCAAAACTAAGTGTGCATCACCATCAGCTGATTTTCAAAGCACTTTGAAAACTTGAAAATTTACTCTGAATCCTTTTTCATTCGTTACAAATGGTAAACACAGATTGAAACATCTGCCAAAACTAGTCTTTAAGTTAAGACTTTTTTCAATGGCTTTATTCGGTATAAAATGGAACTTCCAAAAAATCGACTAAAACGTTTTCGGGCACAAAATTGTCCGAACTTTTCTAATCTGGTATGGAAATTTCATAAAAATGCAATGCAAAAAAAAATTTCGAATTTTATTGGAAATAATGACCTTATTTTCTTTTTTAATTTGTTATAGAAACTTGAAAACGTATAGAAAAAAAACTTATAAATTGTAAGCTCTGAAAGCCAAATTGTTATGCTATTCAAATATTTCTATAAGGCAATATTTACATATATTTGTACTTACTTAAGTAACATTTTAAACCAACATAAACAACTTGTGGCGCATTTTCACCGCAAGTTTAAATTCACAGTTAATAGAAACACTAAAATTTTAGAATTTTTACAACAATTTAAATATTTAACAATAAGCAAATATTATTAAAAACAATATTATTAAAAACAATATTTGTTTTTTATTTTCTTTATCCAATTTTTTATATAAGATTCTTTTGCATATTTTGGCCACTTTTTTAAATTAGCAATTTAAACAAATGGTTTAATTTTTTATTATTAGGTTTAGTTTATATTTTGAATTTGTTGTGAACTAAATAAATATAATCAAAACAAAAATAAACAATAATAATAAGCCTTGAACTATATACAAGGTGCGTCCCAAAGTAAACAGGACTTTTGCAATAGGGACGTTTCTGGTGGCGCCATCTATGTGTGAGGACATGCGTTGGAAAGGTACATCTTTCATTCACATACTATCTAAATTTCATGACATTTGGTCTAGTATACGCCGAAATATCCCGCTCAATGTGACAGTATGTTTTTAACTTTGGTACGAGAATGTCGATCGAACAAAGAGCTAATATTAAGTTCTGTTTTAAACTTGGTAAAACTTTTACCGAAACGTTTAAATTGTTAAAGCAAGTTTATGGTGATGATTGTTTATCCCGTGGCCGTGTTAATGAGTGGTTGAATCGATTCAAGAATGGTCGTGAAGACTTGAATGACGACGAACACGTCGGCCAGTCGAAATTTGTGGTTACTGACGATGCCATCAAAACTGTGCGTGATTTTATCAAAATGCAGCCAAAATCATCATTGGAATTGATGGAAATGGAATTGAACATCTCCAAAACATCAATTGATCGCATTTTAACCGAACATTTGGGTCTCCGTAAAGTGTGTTCTCGCTTCATTCCGCACACTTTAACCGACGACCAAAAAGCGCAGAGAATTGAGCACGCAAAAGACATCGTTCGGGAAGCCAGACGTGATCCAAATTTCTTGTTCAACATCGTAACCGGTGACGAAACGTGGTGCTTTCAATATGATCCCGAAATAAAGCGTCAAAGTGCCGAATGGAAGGACCCAGATGAGCCAAATCCGAAAAAAACCCGCCGTGAGAAGTCAAAAATCAAAACTCATCTCATTTGTTTCTACGATTCAAAGGGAATAATTCATCGAGAGTTTGTTCCACCGGGAAAAACAATTAACGCTTTGTTTTATGTTGAAGTTTTGAAGCGTTTGGTGCATCGCATTCGTCGTATTCGGCCAGAATATCGCGAGGAAGGAAGTTGGCGTTTATTGCATGATAATGCACCGGCTCACAGAGCCCTAGTTACGACCGATTATTTGACCAAAAATCGCATTTTTACCATCAATCATTCACCGTATTCGCCTGATATGGCTCCCTGTGACTTCTACTTATTCGGTCAGTTGCATTTGCCGATGAAAGGAAACCGTTATAAGGACGTTGAGGACATCCAAAAGGCTTGTACCAACATTCTGAAGGCGATGCCGGCCGATGGCCTAAAACACTCATTCCAAATGCTTTTGGACCGTGCAAAACGTTGTATCGAAGCAGAAGGAGAGTATTTTCAATAAATAAAAAGAATTATACAAAAATAATCATCCGTTTTCTTTATTTTATAAAAGTCCTGTTTACTTTGGGTTGCACCTTGTATAAATAAATGTTTCTTATTTTATTTATGTACTTTTTTTAGCACTTTTCAAAATGGCGTTTTTAGTTTGAAATTTGTGCTTCGTATATTTGGGGGAAACAAACCTCGCACGGCAGCCGCCGTGGCTCAGTTGGTTAGTGCGTTGGACCGCGAGTCGAAGGCAGCAAACCGCAGGTTCAAATACTGCCCGTAATAACACCTAAAAAAAATAACGGGAAAATTCGTTTTCTCTTTCGGTGGCTGTCCTCTCAGCTGGAAATGGCAAACCTCTGAGAGTAAAAATTGCCTATGATAAAGCTCCCAACCTGCCGTTCGGAACCGGCATAAAAACTGTAGGTCCCTTCTACCCGCGTACAAATTCACACGCACAACACGGGTGGTTGCGGGAAGCTAGGCCTTAGTCTCGCGTAAGCGGGCTGTCGTGCCAGTCAATTATTATTAAACCTCGCACCAATGCTACACAATGAATGTTACACTGTGCTACGTCAAAGTTGCACAGAAACTTTCCCCGTATAATATTTCAGCCCCTATATTAAAATCGGGCTAGAAAAAATATAGTAAATACAATTGAAATCAAATATTCCTTGACCGCCGTGGCGCGTGCGGAAAGTGTGTCAAAGCGAAAAACGCAGCGGCCTTTGTGTGCGTGTCGGAATGTGCTGCAAGCGACAGAGATGAATGCACAGTGGCAGCAACTCGGCAAAATGCGAAAAACGCAAAACTACACATAACAAACGAGAAAACAAAAACTAACACTATATGAAAATTGAAGCTAAAAAAAATGAATTTTTAAAGTGAAAACCAAACGCAAAGTGTCGGTCCGGCATTTTGCTGGCTGCGGCGCCTTAAATTTTATGTTGGACAAACGCTGACTGACTGCGTGCATTTTGGTGTTGTTGTTGTGTGTGCGACGACCCAAAGTTGCGCAGCTAAGGCGCCGAAATAAATGATAATTGCCTGACAGACGGACTGGCGGACAGACGCAGTAAAGCGCCGTGCGACGCTTCGACCAGCTCTTTTTGGGCGCTTTTCATTGTTGCTGGTCAGCGGGTTGCCGCAAATATTTTTTTGTTTTCTTTTTTGGTTTGTTTGCAAATTTTTCCGAGGTGGCAGTGTCGCCTCGCTGGTTGCTGCTGGCTGCTTTTTGACTTTTTGGTCTTTGTAGTTCAGCCAGTTTTTTGTTATTGCTCGACTGTTAACTTTAATTTTTTGTATGTTATTTTTTGTATATTATTATTTTTTGTATATGTTGCAATTTTTTGTTGTTGTTTTTGTTTGCTGTTCGGTGCCATGGCGCTGGTGTGTTCAGCAGTTGTCTGTGATAGCAAAGTTTACAGTTAATTTCATTTCGAACGCCGAGCGAGCCGAAAAACGTTTCTATATATTTGGCTTTAAGAAAAAATTGCATTATTTTACGAATCACTAAACTTGACGCAATATTTGCGCGTGAAATTTGCAGATTGTTGCCGGCGCCACTGCACAGCTCAGCAGATGGCAACACTGCGCTGCGGTGGGGAGAAAAGCCAGCGACAGGTGAGCTGGGGCGCAGTCAACTCGGATGGAATTAAGCTGCATTAAATCGAGCGTAGGCCAAGTGAATTGGATAAGGCGTTATTGGCTTACGGCAGCGCCGAATACTTAAGAGTGATGCGCCATTCCCAATGAACTAATCACATCGGGGTTGGGTGTTTACTTGTCAGAGGTTAATGTTAAATGTTAACAAGTGTTTAACATTTCAAGTTTATGTCTTAAAGCATCGATTTACTAGAAAGATTTTTGGCTCAAATTCTTTTTTTAGCTTAAAAAATTACTAAAAGTTACTATTGAATCGTAGAAGCAATTTGTTACGGATAAATTAAAACAAACCAATTCAATTGGAAACGTGTTAGGGGGAATAGTGAAGGTTGCGAAGAACAAGACCTGCTTGGGATGGAAGAAATAAAGAATCAGATTAAGAAGAAGAATAGCTTTAAGTTGAAATGTTGACAATTTGGAAAAACTTTAAGCTTTTGCGCTTTCACCAATTGACTTCCGCTTTAATGGCGCCGCTTTAAGACAGCATGAACTGTTCGTACCGAATGATTAAACTGTTGAATTTATCATGATCCCATTAGGTCAGCAGCAGGCCCACTGGCACAGTGGTGTCAGCGCCAAATTTGTTTTTGTATGTTGTTCTGGTTCCCATGCTCATTTCTCGCTTGAGCAGACTTTTTTGATTCATTTCGCAATTTCCATTGAGGCAATTAAGCCTTTGTTCCTAATGGCCTAATGGCGTTGCCACCACGTTTGACACACACACAATCACAAAGCCACACTCAGATACACATAGTATATGTTCGTATGTACATACGTTTGGCAGTTTGACTGTGTGGCTGTGTCTGTCCAAGTCATTGGCAGCCAAATGTGCCATTTAACTAAGGAAATTCGAAAATCGCCTCGTTCGCAAAAAATCACTTGGCGCCCACTCTCCACTCTCCGCAAATACATGAATATCGACCCCTTCGCTCCGTTCGGCCGCACCCCTGTGCCATGTGGCGCAGTTCTAGGCGTCGTTGTCAGCGGCAGCATTCGCCCCAAATTAACCTTAAAGATTATTCATTGCCCGAGTGGTGGTTGTGCTTCTTGGGCAGAAAATAATACCCAATTCCGTTGTTGCTCTGTCCGTTCTATTCAATTTTCATGGTGCAAAAGCGACCGATTAATAACCAGAAGACCAATGCACTGTGCTGGGCGCAGAACAATGTGAAGGTGGAGACATTTTCGTACTCGCTTGTTTGCAAATTGCCGGAATTAAGTCGCTACTTAAGTTACCGTTAAATATTGTTGGACTAATTAATAATAGCAGCTACGAGTGATGCCATATTGTTTGTATTTGATGCAGACTTTTCTCTTCAAGGGCATTTTGTTGCCGTAATTGGGAGCTTTTAACTTTTGAGCAGCGGAAGTGTAAAGTTTGTCGAACCAATTAATTTATGTGAGAAGATTTGTTTGTTTCCGGCGGGTAAACGTTATCTCCATTGCTAGCTAGCGGCTTTACAACTGTCCAAGTTGCTTTTGTTAAAGTTAATCAGCGTTGATCGATAGCGTCTAGGAATCTGTACCATACTACAAGGACGAAAATGGGATGTGCTCGCAACAACTTCTGAATAAGGAATCAGGCTATGATTAAATTTCAGGACAATAATTGAATACTGAAAAAGCTGTAATTTTCCTACTCAATATCTTCAACGCTGGTGAAAGTTGCAGAAATCCTCGCGATTCCAAAATCTAGTAAAGAGGCTTCAGTTACATCATACCGACCAATCTGCAACATCATATCGACTCCGCGGCATTACAAGTGTCTCAACATAACCACATAATAAAATAAGAAATTAAATTAAAAATTGCTTTAGACAACTTTACTAGCTGTTTGGATGACAATCCTACCTATCGTTAAAAAGGTTAGGGTTAGGTAGGGAATGGTGTGTTCGGCACAGAGACCGCACTTCCACTCGGAGGTCGAATTTGTCTCAATCCGGGGCAAACCAAATCGACCTCTAAATAAAGGAGAGCAGAACCGAGATTTCGCGCAAGCCAGGTCCGCTAGGAATCTTGCCCCCAGGGTGCGGAGTCGGCGTTCCTCTGCAGAGCCGGACAATGGCACAGGAAGTGTTGAATCGTCTCTACTTCTTCTTCATCTTCGCAGCAGCTTCTGCAGATATCATTGAAAAGCATAGATCCAATGGCTTAGAGTCAACGTACTGTCTAATGAGTCGAACCTTTGTCCCTGTCCTTTGTTCGACTCAGGGACACTACAAATCGTGTTTTCTTGAAAGTAAGGGAGGGCATGGTGCCCGGCGACACCCTTTCTTGCCATTTCTTCTTCCGCT
The DNA here is from genome assembly GCA_963668005.1 of Melieria crassipennis. Classification (NCBI taxonomy): domain Eukaryota; kingdom Metazoa; phylum Arthropoda; class Insecta; order Diptera; family Ulidiidae; genus Melieria; species Melieria crassipennis. The sequence continues at coordinate 27,285,797 of OY764963.1, read as the reverse complement.
GCTTCATTCCCTGCTACTCCAGAGTGACCCGGAACCCAGCTGAGAGTGACCCGGTGGTGCCCAATATCTTGAAGTGCGGTGCGGAAATTCTGCACTATCTTTGATTTCACCACCACTGTTCCAATGCTCTAAGGCCTGCCTGACTATCCACAAAGATTGTGACATCTGTGGGTGGTAATCTACTGCCACGGATTGGTATAGCCGCTTTCCAGATTGCATCCGCCTGAAAGATGCTACAGATGTTAAGGAGTCTGAATGATCTTTGGGTCCGTAATATTTCTAAGTGGATACCAGCTCCTGTACCTTCATCCACATTAGAGCCATCGGTGAAAACGGTAATGGAAGCGTATCTCGTCACATCTATAAGCCCCCATTCCTCCTTTGTGGGATATAAAGTAAGTGCGTGCGTATCAAAATCCAGGTATGGGATCAGATAGTCCGTGCAGGAGTCTAGCTGATACTCGATACCCGGCCTAGCGAATGGCCTTAGAATCTCAGAGAGTCCATGAGCGTGTTCCCTCCACAGGTTGGCCTCTCTCAGCCTGAGAACGCCTTTAGCGGCGCAGCACTTAATGAACTGTTCTATTGGGTGGAGGTACAGAATCACCTCCAGGCCCGCTTGGGGGGTACTTTTGATTGCAATTGCACCACAGCTGCTGCAGACATCAATGAATTAGAGGTGACATTTAATGAGGATGGATCTATGAAACGGTTTCCAGTGATGGTTCCAAGAACTTGTCTGAAGAAAATCCGACTTAAAGACAGATAGCGTGGGTCCCAATGAAAATCCACTATGTCAGATTGTACGGAGTTATTAGTTTTACAATTAGCCAGTACCGATCCTTTCTTGCAATTTCACCATTTCATTCGCGAGATCATTTCTACTCACACCAGTGTCAGGGAACCCAACAAAGATTCTGTACTATTGCATGTAGACCTATGGCGAAGCACGATATCTTCAAACAATCACCGGTTTTACAATAGCTGCTTCCAGCATCTTCTTCTCGTCCTCTGCATATATTTTGTTTAACTTGACTTTTTTCGTAACTTCATCTTACCTATAAAGTTTGTCCACGCAAATTAGAACACAGCTTCGCCAGATCGGTTGATAACATGTTGTTGTTATGTTGCGCAGGTGGATTCACACAACTCATAATTTTGTTGGTTCACTCTTACCATCCACCTTATCAGTGCCGGTCAATAATAAACTACCCCGAAAATTGGTGATTTGTGTTCGGTTGGCACACTGGTTCCTTCCAGCTGTTGCTGTGCACGGAGCACCGTTATTAATCCTGAAATAGCTCAACGGCAAGCAACTTTTTCTGAATGACGCGTACAGTCAGTGCACTTTAGCAATATTTGCGCATTTCTTTTTAAATTGGACAAATAAGTCAACTCGCTTTTGGCATCTGCATCTGCCACAAATGACGCTGAACGATTTCTTCTGCATTGCATTTTGTTTCTCCCAATCAATTACCAAATATCCATCAGTCATTTTCCTCGATTTTTAATTGATTTTCGTGCTCCTTGATTGCCGCGTCTTCCTCCTTCCCTTCCATCATTGATCAACAGCTCTGAAGCAGCTCCTGGCTCAACATACAAAGCGGCCTCGCCCCTTGGCTTTGCTATTTGTAAAACGATAATTTTTCATTCCAGCAATTCGGAAAATTGTGTGCAGCATGTTGCGGATTTAAAATTTCATAGCTCGTAAAAGATGCAACAACTACGATACCAGCAGTCCTAAAAGAAACGCGAAATTGGCTCGCTTACTCTATTCAGTCTCCATGCGGCATTTACTGCTCCTGACGGAAGCGCGGCAGTGGGTGAGGCGTGGAGCGCAATTTGTGCGCAATTAAATGATATCATTGTGCCGCTTCGTTTGGGCTGTCGACTGCTATTGCTCGCATCCAACTTTTGTTTTCGGGTTTGTTCTCTGTTGCAAGGAACGCACGTGAGCACTGAAAAGGAGGGCTGGAAGCGGGGAGGCGGTTTGTAAAAGCGCAGAATGCTCTTTTTCATACGCGTTTCCCATTAAATTGGCCGTTCCCGGAGGTGCTGTTGCCATTGTTGCCACGACTGCCGTTGCCAATGCGGCGCCATGGTTGTGCTATTCATTGCCGCAGATTCTTTGGGGAGTCGTGCGCAACACACAGCCGCGGCGCACATTAACCCATGTGCGCAGGTCACTGCGAACACTTTGGGCTCAACTGAAAAAGCCACAATGCACCGTGATTCGTTCCATAGACAAAATTCAAAAAATTTATAGTCTCAGAATTTAACGATTTTGATGTCATTTGAAAAGTAAAACTCCAACTAAGAAAACCCCAAAAAATCTGTGCAAAAAATTAATTAGTGTGTGTGCCAAAGCCGCTTAAAGTTGAAACTTTTTTCACAAACAAATTTAAACACATATTTTCTGCTGTTTAGTCTAATGCCCCGTTCTGACTATGTCATATATGGTGTCATATTTACTGACGACAAACACTGCCATATATGTCATGTTCGTCCTATGACGAAAAATACATATGACAAGGTTTGCCAGCATGTTGGCATGTTTTGTTTTCTCGTCAAACGTATTCAAATCGTTCGTTCGACACAAATTCGATCGTTCTCATTTGATTGTCGTTTCGTGTGGCAAATCGTAAACATACATGCAGGCAAACGCAAATGACACCATATGACAACCCGTTCTCATTTAACTGACTACAAATGACACCATATATGACATAGTCAGAACGGGGCATAATGAGTAAAATAAATTTATAAAATACATGGTTACCAAGAAGTTGCTAAAACTTTCAATATAGATTAAGAAATGATGTGGCCATTTCCGCATTTAAAGTTTCTTGAAAATTTACAAAGCTGAGAGGTTTTTACTTCACTTTTAATTTAAAATATTTTTCTAAATTAAAAATTTGAAAATTGGCAAAACTATGTGAAAGTATGTTTCCGGATTTTTTTTTATTTTAAGAAGCATTCTTTCTTTGTCGGAAAATGTAATTATATCCTCCGATATCGTCCGATCTCAGAAAATAATTCAATTTGAAAAGTGGTCTAAACACCTACTTTTCTACAAAATTTATTTTTTTCATCTGCATTAATTCAAAACATACATCTATTATTATCATTTTTATTGCAAAACTAAGGAGTCCTCATACAATTTCTGTTACTTTTCGCAATTATCAATGTTGACGTAACTGATTAAATGTAAAATCTGGAAAATCTAGCCAAAACATTTGTTGCTATAGCTATCCAAAAATGACGAAAATTGCAAATTTAAGTCCCAGCCATTGCCAAACTACAAAAGTTTAAGAAAAACAAAATGGAGATTTCACTTCAGCAGACCGTCATTAACTAGTATACCAATTTTATGAAGAACGGACCACTCCTTCTAATTTTGTCCCGCGGTTATATGGAGTCGAATCACATTGCAATGTGGCAAGTTATATGGTTAGTTCGACAAGTTATGTACGAGCGGGAGTATCTGAGTGAGGGGATTGTGGTTGAAATAGGTTTTCAATCAAAATACAATTTTTTTTCAACCACAAGACAGTTTTAAGAGGAAGTATTTAATGTAGGAAGAAGTAGGGCTTTTATTTTTTAATAATTTGCTTATTTATATCCTAAATTGAATACTTTACACATTGCGATATTTCGATAGATACCTGAAATGACTTTTTCTAACTTAAAAAAAATCCGAAATTTTCCCCAAGCATTTTCAAAATCTTCTAAAAAGATTTTTTGTAATTACTGTCCTTATAAACTAAATGAATATATTTTTTAAAAAAGAACCAACCCAAGATTAGACGCTTATTAAGGACCTCGACAATTTGGGTTTTTTGTTTAAATTATTGAGATTATCTTAGTTAAAGTTTTTCAGTCAATGATTGATTCGACCTTTCTTCAATATTCTTCTAAATGGCCGGGAAATTGAGTGCAATGCTGATGACTTGTCTGAAAAGAATCGGCCAAGCTGAGCCACCTACAATTGTAAAAATTTTGTACCGACATTTTTAGCTTTGTGGCATCACCAGTTACCACTGTCAAGACACTTGTCTTAGATTGTGATAACCACCAATGTACCAAGTATATGTTTGAAAAGACAATCGGTTAATATGAGTGGTTGTAGAATGCCGAATTTGATGCTTAACACGTAAGATTAAAGTACTTTTCACTTAGTTTGAAGAGTAGGGAGTGAGTTCTGACTTATAAACTTATCTTAACTGAAGTGGGGAAAACGTTACATAAAAATGTATCATTTTGTATGAGAGACGCCTGTAGGGTTGAAAATAGGGCAAAAAATATGTGTAGCACAAATATTTGAAAGGGAAACAATAACTGAGGTCAGTTTCCCTTTGGCAAACTGTGAGTAGTGATGAACTTTTATTTCATTGAAAATTTTATATTGGTGAGTGCGATGAGTGTGTTCGGCAAACATATTTGAAAGATAATACATATAACTAAAGTTTGACCCCTCTGTGGGCGAGATGGAAGCAGTTGAGAAGTGTACTTCACAAAAACATTCGGCCCAGGGCGTAAGTATATTCTGAAAAATTTTATGATGAGAAAGTAGGGGCGGTGTGCTATATTTAACCCTCTAAAAGTAACTTTGAAGCAAGTCGACTTTCATTTGGCAGTTTTTATTGAACCTCACAAAACGAGTGATTCCTGAATATCTAAACAGATAAATCGAAGATGTAAAAGTAAGCGACAAGTATTTAAGCATTGCAATTAAAGCCAACTGACTGAAAGCGATCAACAAATGACCGATTTCCGCGTGACCTCGCGCAAATGTTGATCCCGCTCCTTTCCGCCTCAGAAAACTAATTCAAGCGGCATTTGCTGTAATTAATGTGTGCACTTGTGAGTGTTTGCCAGAAATTGTGTGCAGAGTATGTCTCAGCGCACAACCACAGTCACACTTTTGTGTGTGCTCATTCGCATCACATTGCATGAATTTGACTTCCTGCCTTATTGCTTTCTGGCAGCTTAGTTGCCAACCCCAAGCGCCGCTACAACAACAACACCAACATTAACGTCAATGCGTCAGCTCAGCGCAGCACGCGATCAGCGCTTCTTGGACTTTGCATGCGCGCTGCCGCTCACGGCCCGGCCCCCGCACCAATTATTATACAAAAACAAACAACTCCCCGGCGAGTGCAAGCAACGCGGCAGCTCCAGCACCAGCTCGACTTAACTCATTCACGAATTCAACAAACTATTTTCCCCACTTGCATTCTGTTGAATTCAAGTCCTCAGGCGGCGCAATTACAGTGCGCCAATGTTGCCGTCGACGGTAATGATGATGTCGGCGAGCATTGCGGTGCGGCCGTTGGTGATGGTGATGAGTTTGAATGGCGACTGCACAATAAAATAACGAGTGGCTGCTCGGAGGCGCCTGAAGTGCGTGCGGCGGGCGATGAATGTGGCCGGTGTGGGGCACAGTGGCCGTGCTCTCAAGCCGTCTTGTTGGTTTTCTCGTTGGCTTCGCTGTGTTTGCGTTCGTATTTGGCAAACACAAATGCCGTGTACACCACTTCAAACACCCACCGGCACACGCGCCCCACCCGTCCGCGCTCTGGCTCGTGCTTTCGGTCCACTCGCATTGACACGGCCAACGGACAGCGATGACGGTGCTGGCGTTGTTGTTCTTTGCGGAAGTGACAGGCTCGACATGTGCTGATGCGACAAATGAGTGGCAGCGCCGACTGACGATGCTAATGCGTGTTCCGATTAATGGCTCGTGCGAGCGGCGCTGGGTATTTAGTGCCACCGCCGTGCATTGCGTGCCAACTGCGCTATTAAGCGGCCGCACTCGGCGCTGCGATGCGCAGCCAAGTTCAGCGACAGCTCCGGCTATTCAGCAAACACACCAGCCAGCTATCGCTTTGCTCGCGTTCGCAATTCACACGGTCCGCGCCCGCGTCATCTGTGCAAAGAAAGGAGCGTCAATGGTCTTTTCTCGATTTGTTATACAAAATTACTTTCAGCTACGTGGCAACGCTACATATTATATAAATATTACAGCTCGTCGGCCGTCGTTGCAACTTCTTTCAGCAGCGTCGCCGACCCTTCTGGTGACTAGTGTTGATTTTGCCGAAAGCTCATCATCATTCGCAGGTCATTAATATGTACATAAATACTTTAGCGAACTATCAGCGCGGAGACTTTGCTCTGCTCATTTCACGCTTGTGTAAGCGGTTCCAGTTGTTTCAGCTCCAATTTAACTACACACACTCAGCCGAAATACTACTTGCTTATAGCTATTTCCGACAAACTTTTCTCCGAAAAATAATGTTTTGTCCCATCCGGCACATATTCAGCCATCTACTGCTTTTATTCAGCCACATGTGATGTTTTTCAACTTTATTAAGAATAATTGCCAACGTATACCACATTCCGCTAATATTCAGCAATCTTCATTCAACATTTAATCATATTTGTCCAACCCTCGACTGCTTTCTTACATATTCAGCATTGTTTTCTAAACATTTCGATAATATTAGCTAAATTTTCTTAATATTTATCGAGTTGTGTATTTTGGCCAATTCAGCTCACGTTTCAGAGTGCGTTTATTCACATTTCACTTTCATAAAATCACATGTGACCAAAATTATTGATGAAAATAATGCCACATTCAGCTCATATGAAGCCATCATTCACTCGTATTGAACTTGTTCATTCATTCATATTGGCTTTATAAACATTCATTCACATATTTATGGCTAATTACTTCCAAATTAAATTTCATGACGCTTATTTGGCCCCTTCAGCTTACATATTTGCTAAAACTTCTAACCACTATTCAGCCAATTCAGCAAGTAAGAAAATTTTACTTGGCATTTGAAGTCGAATTCGGTCTCATTTAAGTATTCCCACTTTTTAATACTTGACCACTTTAAGCTCATATTCAGCTACATAATTCACCTATTCAGCCACTGCTAAAAACCGATAAGAAATTTTAAGTTACATTCACTGGAATTTTGTGCATTTTCAGCTCTTATTTGCTCTTATTCACACCATTTTTAACACATATTTAGTTGATACTTGACGAATAGTTGCATTTTATTGATATTTGGTTGGCAATTATATAAATATGTAAAAAAAGTAATCAAAATCGAAATATTTCTAGTGGTTGTGACAGCTAAACAAGACGCTGTAATTCTGTTACCATGAAAACTGTCTATTTTTATTTTTTGTTGGCTTCCGTTGACACAGAGATCATTGCGAATATACAAGGTGCAACCCAAAGTAAACAGGACTTTTATAAAATAAAGAAAACGGATGATTATTTTTGTATAATTCTTTTTATTTATTCAAAATACTCTCCTTCTGCTTCGATACAACGTTTTGCACGGTCCAAAAGCATTTGGAATGAGTGTTTTAGGTCATCGGCCGGCATCGCCTTCAGAATGTTGGTACAAGCCTTTTGGATGTCCTCAACGTCCTTATAACGGTTTCCTTTCATCGGCAAATGCAACTGACCGAATAAGTAGAAGTCACAGGGAGCCATATCAGGCGAATACGGTGAATGATTGATGGTAAAAATGCGATTTTTGGTCAAATAATCGGTCGTAACTAGGGCTCTGTGAGCCGGTGCATTATCATGCAATAAACGCCAACTTCCTTCCTCGCGATATTCTGGCCGAATACGACGAATGCGATGCACCAAACGCTTCAAAACTTCAACATAAAACAAAGCGTTAATTGTTTTTCCCGGTGGAACAAACTCTCGATGAATTATTCCCTTTGAATCGTAGAAACAAATGAGATGAGTTTTGATTTTTGACTTCTCACGGCGGGTTTTTTTCGGATTTGGCTCATCTGGGTCCTTCCATTCGGCACTTTGACGCTTTATTTCGGGATCATATTGAAAGCACCACGTTTCGTCACCGGTTACGATGTTGAACAAGAAATTTGGATCACGTCTGGCTTCCCGAACGATGTCTTTTGCGTGCTCAATTCTCTGCGCTTTTTGGAGACACACTTTACGGAGACCCAAATGTTCGGTTAAAATGCGATCAATTGATGTTTTGGAGATGTTCAATTCCATTTCCATCAATTCCAATGATGATTTTGGCTGCATTTTGATAAAATCACGCACAGTTTTGATGGCATCGTCAGTAATCACAAATTTCGACTGGCCGACGTGTTCGTCGTCATTCAAGTCTTCACGACCATTGTTGAATCGATTCAACCACTCATTAACACGGCCACGGGATAAACAATCATCACCATAAACTTGCTTTAACAATTTAAACGTTTCGGTAAAAGTTTTACCAAGTTTAAAACAGAACTTAATATTAGCTCTTTGTTCGATCGACATTCTCGTACCAAAGTTAAAAACATACTGTCACATTGAGCGGGATATTTCGGCGTCTACTAGACCAAATGTCATGAAATTTAGACAGTATGTGAATGAAAGATGTACCTTTCCAACGCATGTCCTCACACATAGATGGCGCCACCAGAAACGTCCCTATTGCAAAAGTCCTGTTTACTTTGGGACGCACCTTGTATATCATCAGCGGTTGCTGTCAGAGTTGTCAATCAGTTGACAAATGTTTGGCAGTTATAAGTTTACGCAAGTATTGTCATCTGTGGTGTGGTTGAAACACTAAGTTGTTTTTGTTGTTGCTCTTGGAATTCTCTTGAACATATTGTACGCAGAAAGTACGCACACACACACACACTAAAATATCCTGCCTATTCCCTAAAGTCGCTTTAGTTTCACGCAATAGGTTAGGTTAGGTTAGCGGGTAGCTTGCCGTTCACAGGCAAGTTCACTCGGTGGCCTTCGTGGCCCATTGCGATACCCAGTGTTTGGAAAGCCCCCTTGTCATGTTCCCTCCAGGGCTGGTTTGAACCAGCCCGTGCTTCTGATGAATGCCGCCAGCCCACCTAGTGGCACGTTAGCCACAGGGCCCAGATCTTCAAACGTTCTGTCACCCAGAAAACGGTGACGTCTGCTTTGAAGTGCAGGGCACTCGCATAGGAGGTGCTGGACCGATTCTATTTCCTCCTCGTCCTGACAGCTTCTGCAGTAATCCTGGTAGGGCAGACCTAGCCTGTTGGCAAAGGCGCCGATGGCACAGTGCCCCGTTAGAACTCCTATCAGACTGCGGACTGTTCTCTTGTCGAACTGCAGAAGTTCTGTCGTTTTTCCTTTGTCCACTGATGGACACAGCAGTTTTGAGACTCGGCAACCAGGTGTCTCCGACCACCTACGGTTTGTTAGGTTCAACGCCGCTTTCTCTAATTTAGAATAGAATTCCTGTAGGGGGGGGAATATCCCTCCTATCATTTCCTCCGCAGGCATCTCCGATCCTCTTCGGGCTAGTTCATCCGCTTTTTCGTTGCCCTCAATGCCATAGTGGCCCGGCACCCAGTAAAGACGGATGTTGTGCTGACGAATGCGGTGTAGAGAGTCCATACATCTTTTGACACATTTCGATTTTACGCAATGGGATCTTAGCGCTTTAATTGCTGCCTGACTGTCCACACATATGATCAGGTTCGAGGGAGCTAGGCTCCTCGTTTCAATCATACGCGCGGCTTGTTCGATGGCAAAAATCTCAGCCTGAAAAACGCTGGCCTGGTTAGGTAGCTTGAATGACCCGTTCAGTGCCAGCGTTTCCGAGTAGACCCCAGAGCCAGTTCCAATGTCCATTTTCGAACCATCGGTAAAAATGGTCACATCATTTTTACCGATGACAGCCTCCGCTACCCATTCTTCCCTTGTGGGAGTGTGAGTTTTGTATGTGTGTCCAAAAACTATCTCTGGTACCAAATAGTCGCATCTAAAACCTGAGTGATTTGGTTCTGCTTCAGAAAGTATTGAAGCGTGCCCTACCGTGCATGGCTTAAAGACGTCTGAGAACTTAAGTCTTAGAGCAGTTTTTGCAGCCAAGTTTGGTAGGAAGACGTCTAATGGTTGTAGAGATAGGACGACTTCGAGGCCAGCTCGCGGCGTGGACCTCAGAGCACCCGTGATGCCCAAGCATGCCAGCCTTTGTACCTTGTTCAGAATGGAGAGATAGCTCTTCTTGCGAGTTGCTTCCCACCACACTAATGCCCCATGGGAAAGTACAGGGCGCACAACCGCGGTATACATCCAGTGGATGATACGAGGCTGCAGACCCCATTTATTTCCCAGCATCCTTTTGCAGATGTACAGGGCGTTCATCGCTTTCTTCGTTCTTTCCTCCACGTTCCTTTTCCAGGTTAGTTTGGAGTCCAGTATAGTTCCTAAGTATTTTGTTTCCTTTGAAAGCCTTAGAGCCGCTCCATTCATTTTTGGAATGTTGAAGCTCGGGACTTTATATCTTCGAGTGAACAAGACAAGTTCTGTTTTGCTTGGATTCACACCCAAGCCGTTCTTCTCTGCCCACCTATGCACTACCGCTAGTGCTGTCTCCATGAGGTCACTAATCGTTGGAAGATGCTTTCCTGTAGTTAGTATCACCACATCGTCGGCATATGCTATCATCTTGAAGCCCCTGGCCTTCGCTTCCATCAGGATTTGATTAATAACTAGGTTCCAAAGCAGTGGCGAGATAACTCCACCTTGCGGTGTGCCCCTAGTTACCCGTTTCCTGACAGATGATGAGCCCAAAGAGGATTGAATGTTTCTGGATGATAGCATATTCTTTACCCACTTGTTAATTGTGTCGCTCGAGCCAATGTTCACCAGACCAGTGTGTATTGCCTCTGTATTCACATTGTTGAAAGCCCCCTCTATATCCATAAAGGAGGCTAACACGTACTCCTTGAAGCCCAGAGCTTTCTCTATAGTGCCAACTACCTCATGTAATGCTGTGTCTACCGATCTACCCTTACGGTAGGCGTGCTGTGCATCACTGAAGTTGTTGACACTGAGTTTGCTCCTAACATATAGATCAATAAGCTTCTCCAGGGTTTTCAACAGAAACGAGGAGAGACTTATCGGTCTATAGTCCTTGGGTGTTGTGTGGCTAGATTTCCCTGCTTTGGGAATGAAAACCACTCGTACCTCCTTCCATTCCTCGGGTATGTAACTTAAAAGTAGGCAACCCTTAAAAATCCATTCAATGCGAGAGATGATACTATCGCCTGCTCTTTGTAACATAATTGGGTAAATGCCGTCCGTTCCCGGCGATTTGTAGGGTTTGAACGACCTAATTGCCCATGTTACTTTCTCCTTTGTTACTATGTCGTCCACGAGACCTTCTTCTGTGCCGTAAGAGTGGTTTGCCTCCAAAACTTGTTGTATGGTGCTTTCCACATCTGTACAACCTGGGAAGTGTGTGCTCATTAATAACTCCAGCGATCCTTGGCTGTTTTCTGTGTGGTCACCATTTGGCCCAATCAATAGGCCTGGGACCTCCGGATTCTTAGCCAGTACTTTTCGAAGCCTTGCGGCTTCGTTTGTACCTGCAATATCCTCACAGAATTTAGCCCAAGAGTCTCTTTTTGCCCTTAAAATTTGTTTCTTGTAGGAGTTGAAACTTAGCTTATATATGGCCCAGTCCGCGTCCTCCCTAGTCTTTTTTGCCCTGTTGAATAGTCTTCTCGTTTCTTTCCGTAGCTGCATTAACTCCGACGACCACCACGGGGCTGCGTGTACTCGTCGGGGCCGACTAACTGGGCAAGATTTGAGAAAGGCTCTTCTGAGACTCCCTGAAAGGTGCTGGACAGATTTTTCAATGTGTGCGACCTCAACCGGTTCTTCTGCAGCGAAGGGTGGCAGCTGGTCAATCAACATTTCAAATCTGTCCCAATCAGCTTTTCTGGGATTCCTATAAGGCAATGGTTTCGGTCTAGAGAAATCAATACTGAAGAGTATTCGATGGTGATCCGAGAAGGAACACTTTGTGGATACCCGCCAGTTTGTTACCCTAACTAAATCCGCGTCCGACACTAATGTCAGATCTATTACCTCTTCCCTGTTCTTATTAAAGAATGTGGGCTGACTGCCCCTATTGCATATAATAAGTTTAGAGCTAAGTATGTATTCAAAAAGTGACTCACCTCTGCTGTTGATGTCCTTGCTTCCCCATATGGTGTGGTGGGCATTGGCATCACAGCCTATCAGGACCCCCTGCCCGTTCACGTGTGCCTTGTGTACAAGATGTTTGAAGGCAGGGGGAGGCGGCTCCAATTCCTCGTATGGCAGATATGCGGATGCAATCAGAAAGCTAGTGCCTCCTGCGCGTTCACATACTGCCACCGTAAGATCGGGATCGCAAGCCTGTGGTAAGAGAAGAACGTCAATACTCTTATTTGCAAGTATGCAGGTTCTCAACTTACCTTCAGTCGGTGGGACAAGGAGTGTATAGAAGGTTGAGCCCAATCCACTAGCACTGCCTCTTACGAGCCAGGGCTCTTGGATTAGGGCCACATCTACGTTCTCCTTGGCCATGAACAGCAGCAGATCTTCGCTGGCAGCCTTAGAGTGGTGAAGATTAATCTGCACCACCTTCAGCCGTTGCGGTTTCACTGCTGTTGTCCGTCGGTAGGATCAGTCTCAACTGTCCTACCCCGTATCGAATTTTGCCGTCCAAGCGACGCAGAAGCTGCAAGGATTCCGGACCAATTTTGATCCAGAGATCCTTCCCAGCATCCTTGTCCCTTGCACGGCCCCGGACAATTGTCCAGTCGTCCGTCTTCAGATCCCTGTTCTGTAGTTTGATCAGAGAGAGTGTGGCTTCATCCTCCAGCATTGGAGGGGGAACCCACACCCTGACGATCGTTCTGACAGGGGCGTCCTTCAGTGGCACCACGTCGAGTTGAGCACCCGGCCACAACTCGCCTTGGTTGCGGACGCAGTTTGTGAGAAACTCAAGAGCTTCCCTGTTACTGCATCCTACCACCTTTAAACCTTTCTGCCACTTGGCGCCATCAAACTGGCCGATTGCAGGATTGCAGTTGGCCTGCTTCATGGCGTCAAGTAGTGCCCGCATGATCCTTTCCTCCAAGATAAGCCAGTTATTGTTTGTCAGCTTCCCTTCAGGATGCTGACGATCAATAATGGCCACGAGGAGGTCGGGCGATGAGTTTAAGCTTGCCGAAGGCTTCGGCCGCTTGTTCTTCATCGCCGGTATCGAATCATCCGACCTCTGTCGTTTTGCAGTTTTGGACGATGCGCTTTTCGACGTCGAAGGTTTTGAATCTGCAGCAAAAGTTTTGGAACCACCGTCCTTCGAGGTCGCAACCGTAGCCTTTAGGGCTGATGGTTGGTTCCCCTTGGGATTGGCGGCCTTCGACGCTGCTGCAGACGCTGCAGCCTTCGACGTAGAGGGCTCATCATCCAGCCGTCCCGTCTTGTCCACGGCAGAAGTAGTAGCCTGCTCGTCTGAGGTAGCGAGTTTGCCATCAGCCACGACAGCGTTCTCATACCTCCTTACGAGATAGGCATGCTTCTTCTGCAGCTTCTTTTCTTTGGGCGTAAGCGAGTTTGGGTCACGTTCGCCGAGTTTCTTAAGAAACCGAAGCGAATTTTTGTAACCCGATCTGCGCTTGCGCTCAAGGTTATTTTGGGGCTCCGAAGACTTAGCAGGGCCATCCCCACAGGCCCGTTCCGCCGGAACACTGTCGCCAACTGGCAGGGATGGTTCCCTATTGTCCTGGGAGAGAAGTTGTATGTCCTCCTCATCAGTCGAATAAAGAGCCATTCCTGCCAGCTTGGACGCAGGGTCCGACAGTTCAGAGTCCGCGGAGATTGCTCTGCTCTGCCTTCGGAGCACCCCCTCAGTAGCTCGCCGACTATCCAAACCTGAGGTTGACATTTGGGTAGTCGAGGTCCCAGTAGCAAGGCAGACACCCAAGCCTGTGGCCTCCACCTGGGTGTTCGGGTCTCCGGGGATTTTAGCACCCTCTTTTGCCGGATACTGAGGGCCTTTACGGGGGGATGACATTACAGAAAGGGGAAATTGCATTTTATAACCTACTGCCAGGTTTCAAAAACTGCCGCCCCACTGGGATCCGACGCAGACCAGGGAGCCGCCCAATGTGGGACAGACGCTTCTGGATTTAAGGAGCTAAGGAGGGTAAAGGGAGGTGGGTAAGCTAGAGATAGGAAGGGGAAGGGGGGAGGGGGGGGGGAGTTGCATCCAGTTTTGTCTGGTGCCTCCAAGAGAGCCTGTTCAGCATGGGTGACCCTGCCGGAGACAAGCTCCGCTGACATAGCCCCTCCCTTCATTGGCACACACAAGCTCAGCCACCACGACAAGGTAAGGATGCGAGGCAGAGTTCACGCAATAAAGTTGGCGCATTTTAAGTTTGCTCGACGGCAGGCTACAGCGGGCCGGAGTAACGCATTAAGACACACAATAACAACATAAACAACAATAGCAGAGAGAAAGCACTTCTGGGAGTCAGTGAGTTGGACTCCGCACCGCGCCGTTTGTACCTAAATATTAAATATAGCTGTCGGCTTTAATTCCGCCATTTGGAACTTTGGAACGAGTGCTGCCACGCGCACTTTCAGGTCTGCGAAATTTTCCGAATGCTGACGAGCGAACGTTCAATTAAAAGGCAATCTTTATATTGAACTAGCTGACCCGGCGAACTTCGCCCCGCACGACATTTTTCGTTTTCTTATAATGAAATACGCGAGATGGCGAATCTATGGCGATGCAAATTGACGAAGAAAACCAACTAAAGGAAGAGGAGGAAGCTACTGATTAACACAATCGAGGCCCTCAAATAAGCAAATGTTGCTACTAAGTTTCAGTAAAGAAATGGATTACGCTTGAACCAGATTTAAATTATATTGGCAGAGCCACGCCCCCTTATTCAATACCCGCATAATGCCCTCTGTCGAAGGAGAAAATGGTATGTTCGTACTAAGTGTCATTGCTGAGCGACTTATAGTTCAGCGAAATATTTGGGTCACAACAAATGTGCCACGCCCCTTGTCCAACGCTTATAAAATCTTACCAGTAAAAAATGACTCATCTATGGAACGACTTAGTACTAAATTTCAGTGTTGTACAACTTACAATTTCGAAGATATTCTATATTAGGATTTGGCTTGTATTGGCGGTGCCACGCCCCCTTGTTCAATACCCGCACCAACCCCTCTGTCGAAAGATTTGAATAAATGGTAGGTTCGTACTTAATTTCATTGCTGTTCGACCTATAGTTCAGCGGAATATTTGGATCACAAAAAATGTGCCACGCCTCTTGTCCAACGCCCATCTAATCTTACCAGTACAATGACACATCAATGGGACGGCGCTATACTAAATTTCAATGCTGTCCGACTTATAATTCCGAAGATATGTCATATTAAAAATGTCGGTTGTATGGGAGGTGCCACGCCCACCTTCCGTACAAACATGTAACATCGCTATAAACCACCGCATTGACAGCTTCTATCACACACAAAAAAAATTTTGCCGAAAGAATGAGCCGTTTTCGCAAACACTTTCCCGACACAGATTTTTTGAATTTTTTTATATATTTATAAGATTATTATCGCAATCATAGCAGTGAAAATGAAGTCGCGACTTGGCCCTCACCATTTTCATTATTTTCCGCTTGTGAATCCAGAAGGATTTCACTTGACTTTTTATAAATTTAAATTAAAATCGCGCAAAGCAAGGGCGCCGCGCATTTTTTGTGTATTCGCCGCCCTGCGCTCTTCGCCCATTCCGCACTTTGACTGTGCAATAATTTTTTATGCTGCAACACTTCAGTGAGCGCGGTTATTAATGTGGCCGTTTTTGGTTTTTTTAACGTTATTCTTGGCACCCTGCATTAGGCTGTCCGGACAATGTGCGACTGAACGACCACGTCAGGTGGTGATCAGTCAGAGATCCATTAGAATGTAGAGCGTTGGAATTCGGCTTTGGTTCCTGATCCGAGTGCTTTCTCAACTCCAAGAAGATGTCGAATATTCTTCATAAAGGACTCACAATGGAAAGATCGACAAGTGTTTATCATTTTTTCGTCTGTTACAGATAAATAAATCTATACACTTTTTCATCTGGTCCTTTCTTAACGTGTTTATTTTTTCTTCTTGGGTTTTCAAATATTGGTTCTTTATATAAATATTTGTTTTCGTATACATTTTCGTTCATTTGATTTTTCATGTAAAACAGAAAAAATATTGAATGTATAAAAAATTCAATATTTTTTCTCTTGACCTGATGCATGGCTTTTCCATTCATTTGCATTTGCATTTGTCCATCCAATTGTTTATTTACTGTTAAATGTACAGTGAATTGTATTGGTGAATTTGTCCTTACGTCGGGTGACTATCCGCTTTTCCATTTATCTATTTGTCATTTCGTCCGTCCATTTGCCTATCTGTTTGTTAATTTGGTAAATCCATTACTTATCTATTTCTGAGCTTTTTGGCTATTTGTGCTGCTTGTAAATTCGTTTTTCCAATTGTTCATCTGTTTATAAATATTTCCGTCCATTTGTTTGAACAATTGATCTGCCCATTTGTTCATGTTTTTACTTACAAGTATAAGTATAACTTGTATAAGTTCGTCTGTCAATTTGTTTGCCATCTGTTTTTTGGTTTATCTAATTGTAATCTCGCCTGTTCATTTGTTCTGCTGATTATTATTTAATTTGTTTATTTTTCTTCATTGTATGCGTTTTCGGCCGATCATTTGTTCAGCTTTTTATCATTTCGTTTGTCCGTTTGTTCACCAATTTTATATTTTTTCATTCATTTGTTTGCAAGTTCCTTTGTTTGTCAATTGATTGGTCCAGTTGTTTCTTGTTAGAAAGTTTTCTTATTCTGTTTGTTATTGGTTGCGTTCTTGGTTCTATCTATTATTTCGTTCATCTACGCTTCCGTCATATTTCCATTTTCAGTTCGTTTGTCCTTATTAGTGACTTTGTTATTAGTGCTCTTTTCGGTCTTCTAGTTCTTCCTGATCTGATTCGTCTCTGTTCACTAAGCTTCTTCTGTTTATCACTTGAAAGTCAGCGCAAAGAGTTCCTTCAAATTTTAAATTGCACAAGGAAATTTCTTATGCAGCGAACAAGCCAGTCTTGGAAGACCGACCAACGAACAAACAGTCGTTTGGTCGTTGCGTTTGCAAATTGTGCACGCCAACATTAATTAAAGTGCATTTGAGCAAGCGAAGAGCATAATTGGCCCACAGTGCGGGTGTGTTGCTGTTGGATTTCAATTAAAATTTAAATATTTTTCACGCCTTTTCAGACCGTTTGAGCGGTCGACACAAGTGGTTCTTGTTTATGTTGTTGTCATTATTATTGTAGCGGCGTTGGTTGCTGGCCAGTTTGCGCGCTGGTCTGCTTAAAAAGTGTCCTGACCATATTTTGTCCGTTTTGGGGATTCGCACCAACTTCGCACTTAAGTTCAGTCAGCTGCCGTTGTCGCTGTCGCTGCGACATTGCATTGTTGATTGTGGCAATTTGCGATTTTTGTTTCTACTCTATGCAATCGTTCGCTTTAATATTCGACATTTCGCCGCATTATCATTCTCGTAGTTTGCGCAGGTTCAGAATTTTTCCATGCGAAATGTATCTCTGCATGGGCTGCCCCTTCCGCCATAGCTGGCCACTTGCGGTGCTTTCAGCTCATTCCGCCTGGCATCTGTTGTCATCATGTTCCAAAGTGCGTCGGCGCTGGTCCTCTGCGTCCTTTGGCTTTCAACAGGCGAGCGGCGGGCCAGCAAGTTTCGGTCGGTCACAGCACTCGCCAGTAGTGGTTCTGTTATCAATTACTCGCCCACTATTTTATTAATATTTTCTGCGCTTCTTCTGGTCCTCCTTGCCTTTTCGCATTATGCGTTTGCGTGCGCTGCTCCTCTGCTGGTCTGTCTGCGGCCGTGCGAGCGGCAGCGATAGTTAGAGCCAGTGCTGGTCGGTTCCTTTGTGATTTAGTAGTATGCGGTTTGGTCGTAGTTTTTCGGTTTATTCTTTCGCCATTCATTGCGAAGACGTCCTTAAAGTCAGCGCACAATATGTATTTGCTTTGTGGTTTCAGTGCCTTAGTTACCCACTTTAATTGTATGAAATGTGTCTCCCTCATTGTTCAGTTGGGTTTATTAAAAAATTCTTGGAATTTTGCTGTGGTTCGAAAAAAATAAGTGAGATGACATTTTCGATCGAGTACAGGTGTGGCAAACGAATGCGACGTTTTACGCATTTAATGTATTTGGACATAATTTTAAAAGAACAAAAGTTATAATAATTTTATGTTTGGATTCTGAAATATCGCAAAGTCAGTTTAGGTACGCGTAGATAAGAGTGACGCGTAAATTTTTATGCTTTCAATGTAAATGAAAAAATTGCAATGAGTTTGAACAATTTTGACGCATTGCTTAATAATGCAGTGCCCCACAGTGGGAAAGGAAAAAAGCGGCACGGTCCTTGAAACGTCAAATTAATAAGCTGTGAAATTTTAAATATAACAATTAAAAATTTTGCTAAGAGCAAAAGTTGAAGAATTTAAGTTTGTGGAAGTTAAAATGATTGATGGCAATTTAAAATAGGGTTATGTGCATCTTAAAAAAAATACATCAAGTTGTCAGCGATAGAATGGAAATGTCACAAGTTTAGACTTTGCAAGATGCTTGTGGCTTCTCAAATAATTACGTGCTCAGTTTAAATGAGTTAAGCCCCACAATTTCGGGCTCACAAATGTCGAAGTACATACATATATAGTCTAGTTTGACGTTGCTAAAACTGTAGTGTTGTTGTAGTGTGGTTGATCTGATTGCACATGAACGGTACCCAAACAAGTTTAAGAACCATTGGTATAAAGCATAAAATTAAAATAATAAATATAAAACTTTGTGAATTACCCAATGAATCCCATCGTATTGCTGTTGATGATATGTCAATCGAAAATAATTTCTATACGTTCGAAAAAAATTTTGGTAATTCTTTTTAGGTGTCGAAAATAAATAAGCCATACATTTTCGAAGAAGTTCAAGTCGAAGTTGAATCAAATCTCCGATATTTTTGTATCTTTGTTGTGTTTGAAAAATAAAGAATAACTATCGCCCCATATTTTGTTTGAGTGTATATAACATGTGGCTGAGATGCGCACTTAAGTGACTACACTGCACATATTTGAACTCATTGTTAAGTTGGTTTAAAGTTTTTCGCACACTAACAAAATTACCGCAAAAGGAGTTTCAAGTTGCCGAAAGGATCAGACCACAAACGAAAAACGAGCGCCGAAACGATGCCACTGTTCAAAGGTGAACAGTTATGTATGTAGTGTTGCTGCGGGGCGTTTCCAAGACGGAAGTTGCGCTAATGCTCCCTCGTCGTTCACCGCACGCAGCGACGAGATGGCAAACTCTGAACCATAACCGCTTAGCAAATTTGGTGGCGGAATAGATGAAACTACATACAGTGCACAAAAGTGGAAAGTGAAAAGTGAAAAGAAATCCAAGCGAAGTGCTTTCCGGTATGGCGCGACTCGCATGTGTGCCGCTTCACACGCGGCGGCGTAGAGTTGCCAGCTCTATTCTCTATTGCTGCCGAATGTTTCTCAAGGCTTGAAGGAGGAAAATAAGTGGAAGCAATATAAAAGGCCAATTGCCGGGAGGAAAGCAGCGAAAGCGGCGGGTTGCTAGAGAGGCAACAAATCTCAGCCGCACAAGCGGAAAAACTTTAATGCACTTTAATGCATTCGATAACAGCATTTCCGACCACTATCGACGCGCGCTTGCGTGCGTTTTTTTAACTCGAAACTTTCTAAAAGCGAAAGCAATGCTAAATATAAAAACAAAGGTATACAAAATTCAAGCGAATGCGCCAAATCTAGGAAAATTCTTCGCGAGCAAATAGAAAGCAGAAATTTGAGGTATGGATCACTTTGGCCATTGCCGCTTTACTTTGAAATTTGTTGTTGAGTGGGATAAGAGAAATAACAAAGTTCCATTCTCAAAGTAAGAAATCAAATCGTTTAAGCGTGTTTGTGGCGATACATTTGTTGGTGTTGAACCGTGGCGAAAAAGTATCGACTGGCTGGAATTGACTTCATAAAACATCGCAAACACGCTTTTCAGCTCCAAGCTGTTTTTTGTTACTCATATCAACACCACCACTGCGAAAGATTATTCAAAACTAGCCTAAGCCGTATTGAAAGAATCCCAAAAATACTTTTTGAGTACTTATAGTAAGTGTGAGTGTGACTTTTAAGTATAAACAATTCTTTGAGTTTGTGCCAACGTTACCCGAACTGTTTGTTACGTATTCATATTTCGCATAGTTTTCTCAGAAACCTTTAGCCGTTCGAAAGCGAAAGCCGTTATCCGGTTTAATGATTCATTAACATGTCTCTATCCTCAGAGATCTATTAAACGTGAATGTTTCTGCTCGGTTAGTTCATAACTACGATTTGTCCTTATGTGGAACTACAGTTGTGCAGAGCTGCCAGGACAGATGAATAATTGCTAGGACGCCTCAGACTCAAATTGTCACTTGGCTGTAAACAGAATAAACATCATCTTGAAATTCATCTAATTTTCATTTACTTTAAAATTAGTTACGTTGCCTTAAGGCAAACAACAGCAACAGTACTCATGCAAAACAATAACAACAATAACAATAGCAATAACAAAAGCCGCAACAATAATGCGCGCAAACAATAGTTGCCGGGTTTTTTCTTTGGGCGAGCGATTTTATTGCCTACGTCCCGTCGTCACTTGGTTTCTGTCTCTTCTTTCTGTTGTTAACCTCTTTCGACTGTCGTGTCGTCTCGCCAATCTCGTTCGCTTTTTATTATTTTCACATAAAAGTATAATAAATTAAATTAAACGCGCTGCAAGGATAATAAAAGCAAATTCTTATTTGTTTACCCATTTGCCTAACAAGACCCCGGCCCCCTGCGCGCGGCATTGTGCTAAAGGCTGCGCCCGTTTTTTCGGCCAAAGAAGACGCGTTAAGCTGCAAACAATAAAAGCCAAATAAAATCCAATTTGTTGCGCGTATGAATACATGTGTACGTGTTTTTGCAAGGATGCGTATGTGTGTGTGTGAGTGGCTGTGCCTTGTAGGCTTTAATGCCCCGACCGACCCAAGTGCAATGTGTGCGTGCGTGTGTGCGTTACAATACACACACATACGTACGCTGCGAACTGACATAAAATTGTCCAAGCTTTTATTTTTTAAATGCTCTCCCCCCCGCCGACACCCGTTTTCTGCGTCCCAGCGCAATTTGACAAACATTATCTGCTGGTTGTAGACTGCCTTTCGGTGTGTGGGTGAGAGGTCGCTAGTCAACGGTCGGGGTTGACCAAATAAACTTTCATATACTCTCGTTTGCATTACTTTGTTTGGGATGTCGTTGTTGTTGTTGTTATTTTTGTTGCCATTGTTCCCCAGTGTACTTAGAACTTGAGCTGGATTGTTGCTCTTTTTGACTATTGCCTCCATTGCTATTGTTGTTGGCATTATTGTTGTGGTTGTCGTTGTTGGCTTGTGGTCGAATCCAATGTTTTTAAGTTGGCGCCATAATTGTTGTACGGAAACGTCTATGTATGTATGTGTGTATGTGTATGCGTGTGCGCTGTTCTGCTGGCTCAGCAGTTGGATCGACTGTGGTGGGCGCAGCGGCGCGTGAAGCGCCACTTGGCATTGGCCAAAGTGCTCTTGTGTGCGTTGTTATCGTTTAATCATGTTTCGAAAATTAAATAAAAATTTCATGTACAAAATGCTCGCCAACAATCAATAACTTTTCGCCAACTTACTTGCTGATTTTGTGTTGTTGCCGCTGCTATTCGGTTGCGTCCTTCGCCCCGTGGCCACACGGCAAGTGCTCTAAGTGCTTTCAGTATTTTTTGTTGTTGGTTTTGTAATGCTTTTAATTGACTTAAAGTTGGGCTTCGACATGCCGTGTCCACACCCCGGCCGGCTGTCCATTGGCGTAGTATTTCGAATAATGCCGCGTGGATTTTGCAAAGTCATTTAAGGCGGACAGGGCCAGTAACAGTAAGGCAGCCGATCGACCTGTGCATACGGTAGTCATTAAACTTTAACGAGCAGCGGCAGCAAGTAAATTTAATGTGGTCGCAAATGCCGAGGAGGAACTTTTTGGTAGATAGATTGAAAAAAAATATTCGACATATTATTTACTGTTTCTTGAGGAAAAAACAAAAAGTCTATAAAAAACAATTGCAGTTTAAACTTTTAAATTAAAGTAACGCCTCCTGGTATATCGTGCAACTTAATTAATGAATATATCTAAATAAGCACTAAAAAATGTCTGTAATATATAGAAACAGAAATCGTAAAGCCAATATTTTCAAATAAAAAATTAGGTTGAAGTGGCTTTATTGTTTTTAAACAATATACAATTGCCTCGTTTTGAAACTATTTTTATTTCATTTTTTATAATGAATTGTTTATATTTAACTCTTCAAAATCAAAAAGGCAGATGAAGATTATTTTTAAGGCTAGTATGAAGATTACAATAACAAGAAGCATTGAAAACGTTTGGCGTTACGTGCTGGCCGTATCGGAACAACCTACATTCTTTAACCCGGCATTGGTGTGGTGGGTATACCATACCCCAGAGGTTGTATTTTTGTAAATAACACGGACATCAGTTTTATGCGGGCACTATTGCTTCTAGTAGCTGTTTATAACAGTCCAACCATACACATTTGCTGTCTAACAACAACTTAACCCTTTCGGTACAGCTTTTTACTGGGGAAAGTTAAAATTTAAAATTTTACGTTTTATGTGATTATGTTAGCAACATTCCATAAGAAATTTTGAAATTTGTATACTCAGACCCTGCATTTTGGAGTGTTTTTCTATGAGAGCAACCACACCGTTGTGGCTATAATAATTACTTAAACATAAAACTTTTTATGCATAACGAAAATTTGAATATTTCTTCATATACTTCAGCCAAAATTTAAAAAAAAAGTATCTAAATTGAAAGAAAACGTAAAATTAAAAAAGTTATCTAATTTTGTCTGCTTCTTCTTCCTTCACTATCTCAAGATATACCATTAAAAAAACGTGTATACTTCTCTTCTCTCGACTTAATTATTCAGTTTATTAATTTCGTATTTTTCCTAAAACTTCAAACTATTCTAAGGAACAACAAAAATATAGTATCCTCAAGTTTTTTTTACCTAAAACAGGCACTGAAAAGAGACTATGCCATATGGCATAGAATAACCGAAAGGGTTAAGTGTGACCAGATTTGAGTCACATCCCGCTAAAGTTCATTGGGGTATGACATACCCCACCACACCAATAACGTAACTTTTTGTGTAAATGATTTTGAATTCAAATTGTTATTTTCGATGGTCTAGTAGTCATCGATTTATTAAAAAATGCACCGTACGGAAAAAAAGAGGTAAATACCAACTGCCCAACTGCTACGTGCAAGAACAGCTCCCAGTTCAGTATTCGCATTTCGTCGCCATAGAAAACGAATGTCGTATGTTCCATTGAATTCAATAGCACATACGACAATCGTTTTCATCGTATCATATATTCCAAAAAATATCATTAATACACAAAAATATCATGATTCTGTAAATCCTTGAAATAAGGCGAAGCTGTATCAAAACGTCGTCAGTACAGCACACGATGTTCGGTTTATCCGAGAGCAAAAACCTTATACGACTTGCGAAAAATGCGCTAATTTTGAGACCCTGTAATTCGCTCCTCTTTCAAGGCAGCTACCAAAAA
Source organism: Melieria crassipennis (assembly GCA_963668005.1). Classification (NCBI taxonomy): domain Eukaryota; kingdom Metazoa; phylum Arthropoda; class Insecta; order Diptera; family Ulidiidae; genus Melieria; species Melieria crassipennis. The sequence continues at coordinate 27,262,160 of OY764963.1, read as the reverse complement.
TTTAATGTCACATAACTATATGTATTTCATTTCTAAAACAGACTATGTTTTCGGAAAATTATATACAGAAATTTTTTAAAACCCCATTATATGAAGTCAACTTAGAAATATCGGTATTTTTCGTTTATTTTTGTTATATTTGGTTTTTTATTTTTTTTTATTTTCTTTTACAAACTGCTTGCACATGAAGTGCTTTTGTATTTTCTTGCGTAAAAGAAAATGGAGAATAATATATAATTGCTATCTTTTATATTTGTGTTGTTTCGTGAGGTTGCTGCTATATCAAGTCTTGGGGTATGTCATACCCCACCACACCAATAACGTAATTTTTTTCCACCACACCAACGCCGGGTTAACACTAGAAATACAGCAAGTTTTCCATACCAACAAAGATTACATATTATGTACAGTCGAACTTCCCTATAATGAATTCGCACGGGACCAGAAAAAAAGCTTCATTATATAGAAACTTCATTATCTATATAGAAATTATGATTTTTGTCATCTTTTATTTAAAATAATGAGGTATTTTAGTTTGGATTACACTTTTCCACTTTTCTTCCTCAACAAAGCCTTCTATACATTTAGAGACTTAAAAACATTATTCGGTACGTTGCTCTTCATCTCCACAAAGGTTCGAAGTACTCGTACATCACGGGAAGCAGAAATTCGTCCCAATGCACAGTGATTCGACTCCATACAACCGCGGGACAAAATTAGAAGGAGTGGTCCGTTCTTCATAAAATTTGGTAAACTAGTTAATCATAGTCTGCTGAATTGAAATCTCCATTTGGTTTTTCTTAAACTTTTGTAGTTTGGCAATGCCTGAGGCTTAATTTTGCAAATTTCGTAATTTTTGGAAAGCTATAGCACCAAATATGTTGGCTAGATTTTTCAGATTTTACACTTAATCGGTAAAATCAACATTGATTATTCCAAAGAGTAACATAAATTGTATCGGGACCCTCTGGTTTTGCAATAAAAACGATAATAATAGATGTATGTTTTGCATTTTTGCAGATTTTATCATTTTTCGTGCTAATTGCATACTTTAAGGCATAAATAAAATAAATTTTGTCGACAAATACGTGTTTAGACCATTTTTCAAATTGAATTATTTTCTGAGATCGGAAGATATCGGAGGATGTAATTACATTATCCGACAAAGAAAGAATGCTTCTTAAAATTAAAGAAAATCCAGGAACATACTTTCACATACTTTTTAGATATTTTCCTCTAAGTTTTGCCAATTTTCAGATTTTTAACTTAGAAAAATATTTTGAATTAAAATTGAAGTAAAAGCCTACGCTTCGCAAATTTTGGGAAAACATTAAAAACGAAAATGGCCACGTCATTTCTTAATCTATATTGAAAGTTTAAGCAACTTCGTACCAACCATGTATTTTTAAAGAAAATATGAGCTTAAATTTTTTTGTGAAAAAAGTTTCAACTTTGAGCCGCTTTTGCGCAGACACTAATTGATTTTTTGCACAGTTTTTTTGGGGTTTTCTTAGTTTGAGTTTTTTCTTTCAAATTACATCAAGATCGTTAAATTCGGAGACCATAAATTTTTTGAATTTTGTCTATGGAACGAATCACTGTGCAATGTAAATAACACCGCATCCGCCAATTCTTCTTCACTGGCCATTTCTTTTGGGGTTCCCCTAAATGTTTTACTTTTTTTCGGTATTCAGTACTGTTAATATGCGTGACAGAAAATAGCATGGACAAATTAATTATATGGAGACAAAAAACTAATGAAAGCGAAGTTTTTAACTAAAAAAGTTATTTATTGTAAAGAAATATTCCTATATGGAAATTCATTATAAGGAGATCAAAATGCACTTAGAATAGAACGATAAAGCTGTGTCTTTGAAATTAATTCATTATACGGAGAACTTCATTATATAGACGTTCACTATAAGGAAGTTCGACTGCATATCTCGAAAAGTACACATCGGATTTGGCTAATTAATTAACTAATTATAGAACCCGATAAAAAACAAATGTCATCAAAGCAAAAGTTGATAGAAATACTAAAGAAAATACAGATATTTAAAAATGAAAAACCGTCAAAATGACCGCAAAGGTCTTTCGAATGATAACCGAATTCATGAAATTCCACAGTTTAGTGCACCATCGCAACGCATTGAAACTCGTTTTCGTTGTGCCGTTCCACTGGGTACATTTCACGAGAGTGACGAGACGGCCAATGTAGCGTGGCACCTCCCTCCTCCCCCTGAGAACTCAAACGACAAGAAGCGCTGACTCAACATGAAGCACACTTATGTAGCAGTCTACACTTTTCGGCTAATTTCCGATTGTTCTCTTAATTCCTTAAGTACTTTCCTTCCCATTTAGAATGCCATAAGGTTCCGTGAATATAATGTAATGCAAATAGCTACAGTTGGAGTAATAAAAATGTTGTGTCAGAGTTGCCACCTAAATTAACGTACTACAAACACTTTATCAATAAATGAGCATATTTTGGCGCAAAGAGACGTGGCAACCCTGCGCCTCACAGTGTTAAAACAAGCAAAACTCTTCGATGCGACACACTTAGGAAAAACTTATTATCTCCGCTTAAAATGCTAAAACGCTCGTAAGCCCTGTTGCAGTAAAAGTCACAGCCCATTACCAAAAAAAATACAGCAGCGAGGCGAAACTTAATGGCGAAAGTATCGTGCGGCGTTGATTCAAGCCGAGTGAGTGAAACTGTAGTCGCAAATGAAACGAAAAGTTTACTAGCCAAGGGTGTGGCAAATAAGTGTGTCTGTGTGCAAGTCGCTAATTAGTAATTACATCGTTAACAAAGCTATGGTTGAACTAAAAAAGTTAATGAATGACATGGAATCGTGCAACCTTAAAACACTTTAGCCACGGACACTGAGGACAGCTGCTATGAGCCCGCTGCACGCCAAGCTTGGCTTTTACTGGAGCCACAAATTCGATATTTATTTTGGCTCTTACATTCACAATTCATACACGCAAACGCAGTCAGAAACCAAAGTGACACCAACAATGGCGCAGCAAAAGGCCGGCAGGCGGACTGAGTGCGACGAAAAGCCGCCACTACAACGCAGCTATCAGCAAAATGACAGCGACAAGACGTGGGCTGACAGCGACGGCAGCAGTGGACGAGTGAAGGGCAGCGTCAGGCTTGAATATGAAATAAAATCATGCAATCGCTTTCGTAAAGAAATCACCGAGCGACATTCGTTGGTAGCGACGATGTGTTGCTGCTATGTTGCGGCACAACAGCACCGAAGTGTTGCCACAGTACCCTTTGCATTGGGGGTATGAGTGTGTCAGTGGTGAACGTAAGAGGGGTTTGTCGGTCCACGCATGATTTCAAATGGAATTGGGGTCAAAAGTTGTGCACGGAACTTTCCCCCCTGAAATTAAATCCTGTGTGTACCACTAGTAGGTATGTATGTGTGTGTTAGTGAGTATATGAGACCATGCAGGTATGTAGGAGTAAAAGTCAATGGCAACTGACTAGTGCGATCAACAACAAACGCGCCAAACAAACGACGACAAAACTACATCAAGTTAAAAAGTGCTTAAACTTGTCGTTTGGGTATATATATACCTATGTGTGTGTGAGCTTTGATGTGTGTATGTATGTATGTGACTTGTGTCTGTTGGTCGAATAAGCCGCCGCCAATGTGGGGTTTTCGCTTTTGCTGTGTTTCTTACTTTTGGTCTGACAGCACAACCGTTATCCGGTTGTCTGCCTTAAAACAACAACATTAACAACAACAACACAAAATGAACATTAGCTTAACGCTAGCAGCAATTTGCAATTTGAGTCTTACTTCTCGGCTTCATCTCGTTGTTTTGGTCCATCAGACAAATGTTGTTAGCATCGGTTGATAGTTGGCAACTCCATTGGAAGAGAATATAATCGCATGCCTATGCATTGCCGTCGCCTTAATTAGCTGGTTAATGTGCTGGACCAGAAGACCGATGAGCATGTTTGAGTCCTGACTAGAACTACAATTTTTAGTTTGGCAGCTGCCCAATGAGAGTGAAATTGTCTATGAAAGAGGTTCCAAGTCACACGGTCGCAGTTCAATTATTATGAAGGTTATTCTTTATATATAATTCATTTCTGATTTCCTATCTATTACATAACACAGCAACAAATGTTGTCGGCTTTTTTCTAGTTTTGAAACCAGTTCTAGGATAATTAGGGACCGCTGATCTCGAATCCGCAAACCGTTTTTAAAACTTAGTTTACGTTTTCGCAAAAAATGGGCGTATCACTTTTTTCACGTTTTCGATTGTAATTTCTAAACCGGTCGACATGATTTTCACTTTGTGGCATTTACAACAGTTCACGGCTTCTTTTCCAACGTAATACAAGGTGCAACCCAAAGTAAACAGGACTTTTATAAAATAAAGAAAACGGATGATTATTTTTGTATAATTCTTTTTATTTATTCAAAATACTCTCCTTCTGCTTCGATACAACGTTTTGCACGGTCCAAAAGCATTTGGAATGAGTGTTTTAGGTCATCGGCCGGCATCGCCTTCAGAATGTTGGTACAAGCCTTTTGGATGTCCTCAACGTCCTTATAACGGTTTCCTTTCATCGGCAAATGCAACTGACCGAATAAGTAGAAGTCACAGGGAGCCATATCAGGCGAATACGGTGAATGATTGATGGTAAAAATGCGATTTTTGGTCAAATAATCGGTCGTAACTAGGGCTCTGTGAGCCGGTGCATTATCATGCAATAAACGCCAACTTCCTTCCTCGCGATATTCTGGCCGAATACGACGAATGCGATGCACCAAACGCTTCAAAACTTCAACATAAAACAAAGCGTTAATTGTTTTTCCCGGTGGAACAAACTCTCGATGAATTATTCCCTTTGAATCGTAGAAACAAATGAGATGAGTTTTGATTTTTGACTTCTCACGGCGGGTTTTTTTCGGATTTGGCTCATCTGGGTCCTTCCATTCGGCACTTTGACGCTTTATTTCGGGATCATATTGAAAGCACCACGTTTCGTCACCGGTTACGATGTTGAACAAGAAATTTGGATCACGTCTGGCTTCCCGAACGATGTCTTTTGCGTGCTCAATTCTCTGCGCTTTTTGGTCGTCGGTTAAAGTGTGCGGAATGAAGCGAGAACACACTTTACGGAGACCCAAATGTTCGGTTAAAATGCGATCAATTGATGTTTTGGAGATGTTCAATTCCATTTCCATCAATTCCAATGATGATTTTGGCTGCATTTTGATAAAATCACGCACAGTTTTGATGGCATCGTCAGTAACCACAAATTTCGACTGGCCGACGTGTTCGTCGTCATTCAAGTCTTCACGACCATTCTTGAATCGATTCAACCACTCATTAACACGGCCACGGGATAAACAATCATCACCATAAACTTGCTTTAACAATTTAAACGTTTCGGTAAAAGTTTTACCAAGTTTAAAACAGAACTTAATATTAGCTCTTTGTTCGATCGACATTCTCGTACCAAAGTTAAAAACATACTGTCACATTGAGCGGGATATTTCGGCGTCTACTAGACCAAATGTCATGAAATTTAGACAGTATGTGAATGAAAGATGTACCTTTCCAACGCATGTCCTCACACATAGATGGCGCCACCAGAAACGTCCCTATTGCAAAAGTCCTGTTTACTTTGGGACGCACCTTGTATATTTCTATAAGTTTTCAAATTCCGCGGTAATTGGACCTCAAAGTCGGGAAATATGGAATTTCATGGCGTTTTCTTTGATGTTGAAAAACATGCATATTTTTCGTAAATCAATTATTACCACTGCCACTAATTAAAGTTAGTGATAGTTGAAAATTCCTCCACTATCACTAATTCTGTTCCACTAAAGTTGCATCACTAACGATTATAATCAAACATTTTAACATTTTCGTTCCTAAATGATGTACGAACAGAGCTGGAATATTATTTAGCACACGCAGACTCGTCTTATTTGTGTTTTGATTGATATCCTACAGTAAAATCGGTTTTTTTTTTATATAATACATCGATTCCGTCCTCTGCCCGTTTGTTCTCATTTGCTGGCATGGTGAATGATCCTCGTAGAAGGTATATCACCGATGACAATTTTGAACGACTGGTTTTAATTAAGGCAAATAAGTTGTTTAAATAAAACATATATTTTTGCACATATCGTTATTAGTGGTTTATTTAATGGTAATGGTAATGTCCTTGTTTAGTGCACTGTGTTTTTCACTACCACTGAATAAATTTAGTGGTAGCTGAATAGTGGTAGTGCAATTTTCTTCCACTAACTTTTTTAGTGGCACTTTTTACCAGTGTCACTAAATAAAGATCAGGGATTAGTAGTAAAAATTCAGCTATCACTAAATGTATTTAGTGGTAGCGAAAAGCATAGTGCACTATGAATTTAGTGCAAAGCACCCATGTCTACATAATATTTACTATTTAATTAATTATAATTTCTTATATTCTATAACGGGGGCGTATCCAGAACTTTGTCATGGGGTGGGGGGGGGGTTTAAAAAAAATTGTTGACCAATTTAGTATTACATGCTTTTCAAAGTAAACTGAACTTTTCAAAGAGGGCATTTTGTGGTGGTGCCACCGTAGATTCCATAAAAAAATCAGCCAAAATCTACTTGAAATTGTATTTAACCTTCGCTTTCCTTATACCCAGCCGGGTGATCTTTTTAATATTCATGTTCAATATCTGCCAGAGTATTTATCTACTTAATGTAGTTATGATTTCGACTTACTGAACAAATTCGAAAGTAGTTTTCATTAACATAAAGAAATCTTTTTTTGAAAATATTATTCATGTTTTCTGGTTATTTTTGTTATTTTGTACACCGAATACCCACACGGGTGATCCCAGATAATTTCGCCACCATTTTGAATAAAACTCACATTAAAATAAAAAATACAAAAATAGATACCTCAGTATGTGTTCAATAAACCCTCTGGAAAGAAATCTTTTAATATTTTCCTTATATGGCGTTCAAACTGACGACTTAAACCTGTTTAATGTGCTTAAACAAGTTAAATGAACAAAACCAGTTCGAAAACCTGTTTATTCACATACAATTGTTGTTGGAAATTAAACGTGTTAAACCATTTAACATGTTTTGAAACGAGTTTAGCGCAGGGTTGCATCCGAAAGCTTTCTATGAAAAACTTTTTTTGTCAACTGAACATACCACACATACTCTGAACACATACTAGAAAAACATCCCTTAAATATCAGCTGTCATTTCATCAAAACAAAACCAAAAAATATTGAAAATTTGAAATGAATGAAAATTATCGTTTTGCTTGCACTGCTCTCATTCCATTCATCACCTTTTTAAGGCATCTGAATACAAGGCGTCTAATATTTGGACAAAGTTCAGAATGTTGCCGTGGATTGTGAAATATGCACCAATATTTCGCTCGAATCATGCTCCCAGCACATTTTCACGCACAGTTCACAAAAATATTTACATATTTGTTTATTTGTAAACAAACAGCTGTCAATTTGAACCTCATTGAGCAGTCTGGACGGTTGTGTTCAACAAAAAGCTCTTTTCACTTAAACTGGTTTAAATGACTCAGTTTGAACGCCATATTAGTCGCAAAATGAATCGTTAAAGTTAGGCCTTTTTTCGAAAACGGGACTATCACCAGAGGACGATACTACATACTGAGGTATGGAAAAAAATTATTTATTATTTACTTATTTACTCTTTGGTAAGGCGAAGGTTAAGCATTTCAATAACATAAAAGTATCACATTTTAACTGAAACTGGCTATCGAAAGAGGCATCTCAACGATAGACACTTGTGACTGATTTTTGGACTAAAAGACGAATTTAACCATCACCCACTCCTCGTTTTAACCTGATGCGGCATCTTGCGACTTTCACCTTAGAAAAAATGCATTCACCGATTAAACAAACGCGTTTTGATGACATAGAAGCCATCCAAAAGGTTTGTACTGACATCCTGTAGGACATTCCAGCCGACGATATAAAACACTCATTAGACATGCTTTTAGATCATGCAAATAGCTGTACTGAGCCTGAAGGGAACTATTTTAAAAAAAACCATATCGGTATTACAAAAATTTTTTGATTATTCTTTTAAATGTTTAAAGGTAAAAAGACCTTTTTGCTAATGTGGGAACGTATATACCATGCATAATGATTGCAAATTTTAAATAATTTCAGGCCATGGGGGGGGTTCTGACACCCAAAACCCCTCCCTTGGCTACGCCCCTGTTCTATAATATAATATATAAATAAGAAGTTGTCTATAATTGTATTTTGACTGAAGTTTAATTTTCTTTGTAAACTTCCCTTTGTGCCGCATTACCGTCACTGCCATTGTACGACTCTTCGACTCTTGTACGCCCAAAGGCTCAGTTTGAGCGTTCCGCAGTGTTTTGTGAAATTCTGGCGATACGTTTGCCTTTTCGGCTCTCAGTGTACGTGGTTTTCGCCACAAATCAACGCCACTTTCGGGCTCTTTTCACGCCGCCAAGTTTTTTGGCGTGCCGACATTTTTATGTGTGCGCGTGCGGCTTTGTGTGAGTGTTGTATGGCTGGAATTTATTTTTCAGCGCATTGGGAATTATGTAAAACGGATTAAGCGCAATCAGTGGTTTCCTCAGCGTGTCGCAGCCCTGTCAATGGCAGCGCCTTTTCTCGGCTGTTTGCGGCTCTGCGAGCGCCGCTCTGTCTGTTTATTTGTGCGCATTTGTCATTTGCATTTTTTCTTTGTGTCCTTTGTGCATAAGCACACACAGACATACCAATTCGTGCGGGTTTACAACAAACTCAATAATGTGTGGGCACATGAAAAAATTTGCAGTGCCTGCGACAGATACACATTTACGATTGCGCACCCAGCGGGGCGTATGAGTGACTGCAAATATTTTCATTTTGCACTTATCATAAAACAACAATTCAAAAGGCATGCGGTGAACACAAAATAGAGGAAACACACTTAATCGTATTCGAAATTGGAACATTTGGCTTAATGCGAGAAGCTTAACGGGAAGCAGTTATAAATATTTAAGCGACTGCCTGCACAAATTACGCCTTTTTCGGGTAGCAACACCTACGACGTGAGATGGTGTTGGGCGGCTGGGAAGTCAAAAGAGGGTTGAGCATAATTTTGCACTCACATTTCTAAGTGATTAAGCAAACATTTTGTGTTGTGGTTTTGCATTTGCTGCATTTGAATTTATGTTTATTGCACACTGTGACCAAACCACAAGCTCTCCAATAGTGTCATTATAATCGTGTTAAGTCCCTTGCGCCCTTTGACTGAAGCATCATAGACATATTTCGCTGGCAATTAATACTCAGGTTTATTCTTGAACACCTTTTCCCATTTCCCACTATTCAGGTTTTTTGCGTATTTATTTTACATACATACATGTTTGTATGTTTGTTCTATACATAATTTTACTTTGTATTCGAATAGCCTGTTAATGAAGTCAGTAATTAGTTCTGCTCACTGAGGCACTTGAAACTTTACAAACGGTTTTCAAAAAATACAATAAGCTCATTAACTCATTGTAAATTAACTGACAATTATTATTCAATTCAATTTGCTGAAAGTTTCGCGTAAAATCCTAAAGCCTGTATTTGGAAAAACGATAATTTGTCCTGACATAACAACCGCAAACACTTCAAGCCACATACGCACATTCTATGTAGTGGGATTACAGAAGGCTCTAGGGACCAAATCAACCAGCCATAGACACACCAATCTGCTAAAAATAAAGCAATACGAAAGTTTCTCATACGAAATTATTAAGTATGCCATTTTCGGCTAGGAGGGTTTATTATTTTCTGCTGGAGAATGGAAAATTTGGGGAAAACGTTTCTCAAAATTTTATGTTGACCAAGTCGGGACTCAAACACCACTCTGGACACTCTGGACCACTCTGGTCCAAAGAGCCATGCAGGCTGCTAAGTTTATATTTATAGCCTATTTGATGATCTGGTGTGGGATGCAGGGAACGTTGGATATTAGATAGTAAGGAAAATGCTGATAGCTTCTATGGAACAGTGTCTGCCACAGCCTTTACTAGGCCGTAGTTGCACAAATATGTATACTCTTTGTATACGCTTTAAGCCTTAAGAAAAGAAAGTGGATTTTGAAATTCGTTGCGAATGTTTAGAATCTAAACACTCGAATTCACTTTGACAGAACACTGACAGGCCATTGACGATTAGAAGAAACACAACTAACCTAATATAGAATAGGTGTGCGCCTATTAATTCTACTCGACCTTGATCCTTCATAAGGACGATAGGTATAGAAGCTGTTCTCAAAAGAGAGAGTGTTCAATTGAAGGGCCACAATAGACCACCCGTTCCTCGCAGTGTATTACTTATGTATTTTATTAACTAAACCTAGTCTAACTCTACATGGCGAATCTGTTTATTTTTGTTGAAATAATGTTCTCTTCACCAACCTTTGCTATGTAACAATTTTGAGATGAAAATCTGATGTGTTGGCATTATTGTGCTGTTATGGTTTGTTGATAGTGGGTTTTTTCAAATGAAGGCTCGAGTGCTGAAAATTTGGTTGTCTCAAATAAAACCATACTTTACTTATCCCAGCAGCAGTTATTGAGCAGCACTTGAGGCCATTTGTAATCCTCTCAACACCTCTCGGTTCTCCTTTTGCCATAATTTCAGACCACACTGTGCTGGTTGTAGGAAGCTTTAAACCAGGAATAAATTTAGCAACTAGATTAGAAATTTTCGACAGCTGTGATGCAAAGCAGTTAAGTTATGAACAAACCGTTTACTAAATGCCGTAGAGAGTTTTACCCCCTTCATTTATTAATGCGCTGACCATTTCTTGGTAATCCTTTGTATGTATGTTGGTAGCTTGCATTGTTCAAACACATGACGTTAAAATCATTTGTGCGGATTCGCTTCTATCGTGAGATGGGAACAGCTGACGAGTAATAAACGATATACTTTCATAACTTTTATCATTAGTTTCGTGTACAAACCCCTTGGGGAGGAGAAATAAGTGTTAATCATTGGCTATAATTTAGAAGCGGTGTGCTGGGAAATAAATTATCTCAGTACAATTAATCGGCGCATTTAGTGCTAATTGGATGTCTGGGACATCGCCACTTTAATCAAGCAGCCAACAATTAATCAACTTAATTCATAAATTTTTGTATATTCTGTACATTAAGTCAGTTCCACTTCGTAGTGCAGTTGCGTGTTGTTTCGTAAAAAAATGTGGAAAATCTTTGCAATAATTACACTGAGCAACAGCCAACATTTTTCCGAGTTCTAGTAAACCTTTTCTAAAGGATTTTTGGACGCTGATCACAACTGCGTACTTAGTTTTTTGATTGTTTGAGCGGTTTGTAAGTTATTGGTGGTTTTTGCTAGGAGGTGTTTTCCACGATTTTTCATCTTTGCATTTTTATTGCATTTATAATATGTTAAAAAACACGATAATTTTTTTATGACACAATAACGAATGCTCAAGCTATTATTTTGACCATAGTCGATTTCGATTGGTCAAGGGTTAACACGGCTATGGCTCTTCAAAGTTCAATTTTCGCGAATTTTTTATAAAAATTCATTTAAATTCGGGGTTGCAATTTTCAACTATGAGTTAGTGTGCAATGTATAGTGTAAGGTTGTAACTTAAACTTATGGAACCGATTTTTTGTGTTGCATCTGTCATTCTCGGCCTATACTCATTAGAATGTAAATGTGACTTCACCTTCTGAACACGTGTTTGTATTGAAATCTTCTAATGCTCTTCGCGTCATTGACGAAAGTATCTAAAGTATTTTCCCAATCGTCAATATTTGTCTTTACAAGAGCATTAACAAAATTTAATTTGGTTCATTACTGTCGGAGCTATACTAAAAAGAGTTGCATCACACAAGTAAAAATTTCAACCACACACATTAAGCAAACTACTTGCTGTTTTTCCAAATTTTATTGCGACATATTTTTAGGGCACAAAAAATCAAAATGAAGGCTGAAAACTGTATGAATTAAGGTAATTTGATGAATGTGAGCATTTTCATACTGCTGCCTAAAATTGTGCTGCGATATTAAGTAAATCCTTGCTTTTTTGCTGAATTTATGAATGGAGAACTTACATATTTGAACATATACTCCATTACAAACACTGTATTTCAAAAATGTCCTTTTTAATTGAAAGCCTTAACATTCTTCTTTCACTGTATGACAATATATGTATATTTTTTGGAAGCAAAATTCTTTCGTGTATTCGCAATCTTGCAAAGTAACTGAAAATTTGACTTTGCAAATGAATAACTCTTGCAAATTTTAACCGATTTTAATGTTTTAAATTTTAAATAAATAGTTACAGTATTGTTAATCTATGTTAAGACTTCTGGTTTGTAGGAGCTACATGCATGTAATGGTCAAAAAACATGTAAAACGCCCTCCAAGGAAAACCATCAATATTTCCTAAGCCGCTCAAACAACCAAAAAAAAACAAAGTACGCAGTTCTGATCAGCGTCCACAAATCCTTTAGAAAAGTATAGTTTGGTTTTAGAAAAAAAAAATGTCGATTTAGTTGCACTAAAATGGCATGGCTTGGCCCAGTTTGTCCGCCTCCGATACTCGAACCTCGAAATGATATTTGCCCATTCGAATGGGCGTAAAAGTTTCCTCGTTTACCACAAAGACAGCTATTGTGCGCGGGAGAAGTTATTTTGACAGTTGTTTGTTGCCAAAGGGGACCTTTGCAATTAGTTGGTTGAACCTGGCACACAAGTCGTATGAGCGACTTCGGCTCTTTGCGGCAATCGCATTTCATTAGCGCCACTGTTGAAACGCAAAATTGCCGCACACTGTTAAACTTTAATGACTTCCGCAAAATGAACTTTTGTGCGTGGCGCAGTTGATGTTAGAGCGATTGTTGTTGTTGCTGTTCGCAGTCACTTTGCACGCGTGTTTAATGCATGGGTTGGTGGCGACGGCGGCTCTTTGTCTGTTGCCTTTACATGGCTTTTAATTTCGTAACCGCATGCGACCAACTTCAGCAGCAACCACAACAACAACTGCCACCTAGCGGCGACCTCAATAACCCAGCGTGCACAACCTTTGGCGGATGTCACCGCTGTCAGGCCGCACCGCTGCGCTGCGCCGCGTCGCCGCAAACATGCGCCCGCAGCTGTAGCCGCGAAATATCAAAATTGCGTTGACATTTCCGCGGGCGTGCGGCGATGTTTGTGCGTGCATAAGCGCGATCGCAGGTTCGTGTGAGTGTGCGTGCGTGTGCACATAACGGGACTGCATGCGCTCCTTGACTCCTAACTGCTGACACGCGCCCTCCGCCTTCCGCTGCACGTAGTTACACGAGTGTCGCTGTGGACATTCTTGTTATTGTTTTCGTCGTTGTTGTTGTTTCCAACTGAAGTTACCACGCAGTGTGCGTGTAAATGAAGTCGCGTTGAAATTAATTTTATTACGACATAGACGCGCCAGCGGCCGCGATGAACCCCAGCCATTCGGCGTGCATGCAACTTCCGTTTCCGTTTTAGAAGTGTTGCGCGGCCAGCGCTAACTGCTGCGGTCCACAGCGACTGGCGGTGAGAGTGATGGCGCTCGCCATCTTTTATCTCTCTCGCCCACTCTGTGCATAATACCAGGGATAATAAAGTCGTTTATTAGCAGGCAATCACGTTTCAACACAGCGCGACGTGGGGTGGCGGAGCGCGCAGAAACAAGCGTAATGGGCGCGCTTCACAGGACACGGCTGGCAATCATTTCGGTTGGCCTCCGCCCTTTTCACACTGCCTGCGCCCCCTTCGACGCACTGTGCCTCCTCGTTTCTAACATATCCGCGTGCGCTTTTTAATTTTAAAACTTTTGTTCTTTGTCACTTATTCATTGCTCTCCGCTTTCGCCACTTTTGTTCGTTATTTTTGGAGCCTTGTTTGCGCTCGCTATTTCCTTGCGCTATTTAAATTTGTCTTTAATGAACTTGGCCAATTTTTTCCTTCGCTTTAATTTAATGGAAATTGCTGTGCAGTCTTCATTAGCAGCAAAAGGGAAATGGTTTTGCCATTTTTTGTTTGCCATACTTTCGGTACCCTACGACAAAGTATGCGTCATGTTGAATTCGTATCGCATAAAAGGATTTGTAAGCGTAATGCATGACACATATTATTTTGTCTGATAGTTTTTATAACCACATTTTATTTGCTTCTTTAATTTAATTTCAAAATTTTTCTTAAATTGTTGAGGGGATATAATTTGCAATATGTATAGGTTAGGTAGACATGTTTTCGATTTCGAAAGAGGTTTAATAAGGAGGAATATCGCTACGGCAATTTGACATACATACGTGTCCCCCATATGAATGCTTAAGTCATAGTAAAATAAATGCCTTTTTTGTGTTATGGTACTCTCTCTTTGTAGTTAGACAAATATATTAGGTAACATACTCATGTATGCATAACATTTATGTTTCTTAGGCCCTTTACAGGTACAATTATTTCAAGTAGTTTTTCGATAGAAATGACATTTAAAAAAACAATTTGCCAAAAGAGGATGTCAAAAGAAAAGTGCTGTCTCCACTTGAATCACTTTGTTATTTTACAATGGCTTAAGTAAGCGGTGATATAAAATTTATAATAAAAAAGTGGTCTTTTTGAAGTGACCTTTTCAATATAGGTTTTTTGTAAGGCAAGAAATGGAAATGTTCATAAACACTGGTGGACCTATATTCACTAGTTGCGTATTTACTACAATCAGGCCTTGTTTGGGTTTTGCTGAAGTGGACCACATAGCAGATTTCTTTACGTTTTAATAAATACTCCCCGGTTTCTCTTAAAGTGTCCATGTGTGAGGCCGAACTCAATTTTTCCACTTTTCGAAAGTGAAACTCTTACAAATTGAATGCTTCTGCACTTGACGCTTTCGCATTATATCGCTGTTGTTGTTTTAGAAAAGTTTAGCCCAATTTAGACCCGAGCGTGACCCATGCATACTAAACTGAACTCAGTGTGAACAAAGTGCTTGTGAAATGGGTTAACTAATTGCATTTGATAGGAACTAGAATAACGAAAAAATAACTTCTGAATGGCTTCGCGACCCGGCCGGGTGCTGGTCCCGGCCGGACTTGGCGGCTTATTAAATTTTGCATAACTTTTTGAATTTCACTTTTTAACCAACACCAACACAACTGCCCTTTCGCAATACTTTTTCCAAACTTTTACTTGTTTCGCTGCTGACTTCCTTCGTGTATCCTGTGCCGGCCGCTTCCTGTGCTGAAGCGTTGGAAGTTTTGCCTTTTTTCGCAATAAAATCAAAAACCTTTTTGCAGTCCAATTTATTTTATTGGTCCTAAATAAAATTACTCCTAATTTAGTCAAAGTGTAACGATAGGAAACAACTGTAGTGGTGGTTGTTGTTGCTATTGTTGCTATTGCCAGCTGCCAGCTAAAGAGCTGAAAATATGAAAACAGCGACGCTGTTGTTGTTGCCAATGTAATCGCAGCGCAACGGTTGTTTGTCAACTACCACCGGACAAAGAACAAGAAACAACAAACACCGAACTGAAACTCGAACGTGGGCGCGCAAAAAAAAGCGACACCCGAAGTTGGCAGTGAACAGAGTGAAGTGGTGAAAAGTTGAAATTCTTTAACCTTTTCCGCAAACGCACTGAAGATTTGCTGTAGCTGAAAGTTTTACTGCTCGTTAACATTAAAGTACACACGCACCCACACACACACACACACATACAAAAACAAAAGCGAGTGCCGAGCGCCGAACGCAAAAAGGTGCTTAAAATTGTAATTAACTGTGGAAAGAGCTCAACGGCTGGCCGACTGGCGCACCGTCGACAATGTCGGCGGCCTTTCTTCAGCATCGAGAGCATTCCTTGTATGAAGATGGGAAAAGACAGGGTTCGGACACAGCAAAATTAAAGGAAAGTGGCCAAGAGGAGGGCAAAGGAATGCGAACTCTCAGGGATTACAGCGCGCAAGCCACTTACGCTCGTTAGCTGTTGTTGTTGCTGCTGCTGCTGCTCATGCGACTCAGCTCGGACACTGTCCCTCAGTCAAGCTGACGCAGTGGTTGATTGTAATTAATAATAATTACCATTATCGTCAACAGCATTAACTTCACCATTACAATCATCTTCTTCGTCCTCAGCTTCACTATCACCGTCACCGTCACCGTCAACGACAACATAAAACTGTCAACAGTTACGCGGAACTTGAGACGGCAGGTGTGGCGCTATTGCTGACAATGGGGCTGATGTAGACGTTGACGAAAGATAGCAATGCGCTTAGAAGGACCATGTAATCCTGTAAGCGGCATTGTTATTAGCAAGTCAATTATGTTAATGGACCCCAACGAAATATAATTTTCCATTTAAATTTGCTTTTAAGTTACTTTCAAGTCCACCGGGGAGCGAGAATTAATCTTTAAAAGAGGTTAATTATGCATTCGAACGCGACGCCTTCTTGCTGCTGGATGCTGTGCTTAATATTCATTACACAGTACAACCAATTAAATCAAACAAGAATCGTGATCGAGTTCTGGTATATGATTTTGATAGATGCAATCATTATGCGAAGGATTTTTCATAGTTTTTTTAGTTTTCTTTGCACTTTATTTTGTATGTATTTACTTCACTTAAATGATTTAAATTTTAGTTTTTAAGCACCACAGCTTTTATACTGTGGTCACACATATTTTTATAAACAATTTTTATCGTAATGGCATTTCAAAGACATTTTGAATGTTTTGAAACAAGGGTCTTAGATATTATGTTTAATAATAATGAGAATATTTCTTGCAAACGTTTGCTAAAACTTTTCAAAGACAAGATTTATTTGAAATAAAGATTTTTAATACTATCGAATATATTAGTTCTATGTTTAGTTAATTTCCAAGTTTAATAAAAATTAACTTTTTAATCCACTCTGAGTAATTTACCTTCATACATTTGCCATTTCCTGGAGAGAAGACAGTCGCTTAACGAAACATAATGCGCCAGTTACCCGAGACGTAACTTAGGTTGATTTGTCTGTCACGGAGAGGCTGACACTGCCTGTCCTGCCCGAAAGCTGTACCCCTGTTTATCCAAGACAGAACATAACCGTTAACTTAGAAAACTAGGTCGATTTGGTTGTCTCTAATGAAAACGTAATTAGCTGATAGTTTTGCTCAGGGAAATGTTGTCATTCTGTTCTCAATGAAATGGAAAATGAACAAATGACCAGAATTGGCTAAATATACAAAATGGATTGAAATTCTTATATTTTTTTTTAAATATCATATATTAATGTTTTAAGTCGTTAGATGCTCAAACATTCCATAATATTAAGTAAACAAGGATAATTAGCTGATTTCCAAGTTTATGTTTATGGAAAGTAGGTTTTGGGCAATTCCGCAAATTTCCAAGTTTACGGTTACGATTAAGTTTATGTTCTGTGTTTTGGCTAAGTGGCGCATTAGTTTTTCTATATTTTGGTGGCGGCTCGAACTTGGGAACGGACCTGACCACTAACTTGCGCCCAATTGCGAACAAATTAGTTGAGCCGCGTCGGCGAGTTTAACTCTCACATCTATACATATTGCAACGATGAGGCACTCTGTGCTGTGCACGAATGCTTTTCTAAGCATACTTTTAGGCATGCACTTTGGAGTACGGCCGGTTGGTTATAATGCCAATATGGCAAGGATGGCTCGCGAAGGTCATGAGCTGTGCTAGAACAATAGAGAGTACAACTAGAATGTGCAAGAAACATCGGCGCGATAAGAAAACAAGTATAAAAAGCAGCAGTGGCAGCGCAGAGGGTCGAGTCTGTGTTGAGCAAGCAAAAGGAAAACATGCAATAGTAGTAGTGTAAAGTAGTAACAAGTGTCAATTTGTAAATAAAGCGATTGTTGATTTTTGACTGCGTTTGCGCTGAATAAATGAAGTTGTTTTATTTTCAAGCACAATCCAGTATACGAACTTAGAGAAGTCATTTTCGTAACATTTGGTGTCAGAAGTGGGATTGCGCTACTGAAAATTAAAAAAAAAAAAATAAATAAATAAAATCATAAAAACGCAGACATGGTTAAACTCGAGCTGCTGAAGGTGGATCAGCTAAAGAAGGAGCTGGCTGCCAGGAATTTGCCGACTGCTGGCGGTAAGGTGGAGTTACAGCTGCGCTTGCGAGAGGCGTGTGAGGCACGAGGCGTCGATTGGACTGCGCACGAGTTCGAAACGCAGCATGGAACGCAGGAGCTAGAGGCGTCGGCCAAAGTGGAGGAATCGCTTGCGGGTACTGCGTCGATGCAAAGTATGGCTGCAGCGGCTGCGCCACCACAAGCAATGGACATGAGGCAGCTAATGGTTGCACTTAAAGGCATGTTCGAGACTTCCAACCGTGAAGTGGCAACGAAACTGGAAACTACGAATCAGGAAATTTCGGCCAAAGTCGAAATTGCGAAAGTTGAGCATCTCCAGACGCGAATGGACAATTGGGACAAAAGAGTTGACGACCTGGATAATTCGCTGCACAAACGAGTAGACAGTCTGGAGGAGCGGCTTAGAGTGGTACAGCTGCGAGCAAGGGTGCAGTCAGTTCAGGAAAGTTTTGCCATAGAAGTGCCTACTTATGATGGTACTACGTCTTTCGATAAATTCAAACTACAATTCGATATGGCTGCTTTGGATAGTCAGTGGACCGATGTTAGGAAAGGTCGGAGACTGATACTGGCTCTAAGAGGTCCTGCGGCTGAGGTAAGCTGTTGGGGACTGCCCAACAGTGGGCTGTTTGTTTTAGCCGAAAGGAGTGCAGTATTACTTACGAATCGCTGGTATCTTTGTACAGATTTTCACCTTTCCATGCATTGACAGGATACTTGTGGCATTTGTTAGCCATTCCGCGGATATTGAGCGTTCATCGAATATAAACATTTCAATTATTGCCGTTCGAAATCAAAACGGTCGTTTGCAAATCAGTTGCGCCAGCTCGTTCCACGCCGGCTAAGTTCCACATCAAAATTAGAACCAAAGCACAACAGAAATTATGCCGCCACTACAAACATTTCGCTCTTCAACGCGATGCACTGCACTTTGCTGCTGCCTCCCACTTGACTTGTTGCCGCTGTGCTGCAATGCGAATTGCTCTCAATAACCGAACTCGAAATTTATGGTCCACTTATGATCAGCTTCCCTTTCCGTCCAACCGCCACCCGCTCCATTTAGTGTCCTCTGTTCTGGGCCCGCTTCCAGTTTGTTTTTCGCATTTGAAATTTCGGAACCATGACGGCAGTGGCAGCGTACAGCAGCGTCGAAAGGCAAAACAGCAAATCGAACTTTTAAGCACCACCGCTTGCAGCCTGTCAACAGCTAACGTGTAGCATGCAGTTCAGTGATTGATGCTTCATGTGGCTTATTCACTTGCACACACATGTATACATATAGTCGTGTATGTTGATGCGTCTATATGTAGGCGTATTTGCAATCGCGCAGCGTTTAACAAAGTTAAAACTTTACATTTCGATTTTTGCTGCAGGTACGTGTATTGTTACATGCAAGAGGCCAGTGGCGCGCACAGAATTTCAAGTTGGGTGTACAACTTTTGAGTCCCATATCATTTGAAACCATATTTTTCACCAGCAATTTTTGAACTTGGGGGCAGGTTTGAACACCCAACCCCCTCCTGCTGTGTGCTCCACTGCAAGAGGCACATAGTTGGCTTTGTAGGCTTAAAATCAAAGTCGGAAATTTCCCAAAACAGTCAAGTGCAAATTTCTGCTGCGTTCATTTAGTATTACGCCGTTCTAGGCATTTCCGTTATAACATAAAGTTAACATGCGAAATTTTGTCAAGAATGCCCGAAAATCTGACATACCTAAAATGCCCATATGTAGTCATTTTGACTACATTATTGTTTACTGACTTTTTTTTATTTTATTGTATTTTAAGTAGCAAATATGAATAAATGTACACGAGATTAAACTAAAATAAGCATTTAGTTTTCATTTTTTTACGGTTTACAAAGTAAATTCAATTAAATAAAATAGCGCACTTTACACATAAATGGGATAAAATGGAATGAAATTTGAAATTTGGAATTTGTGAATGAATTTTATGAGTGAATTTTGGATTGAAAAACTTGGGAATTGTCAAAGTCTACTATGATAGTATTTTTTTAAATGTTTGAAATTATTTGAAATTTTCATATTTCGCAATTGAAGATGCATATTTATCTATTTATCAGTAAGACTTGCTGAAAATTGTAGGTCGTCAAATTGACTACTTTTGGGCATTTAAGGTAAATTTTGCAAAATTGGGGTAAACAATTTGTTTACAATATTTTTAATTTATTTATTCCATTTAGCTTTAAAACTTAATAAAAGTCACGTAAGATATTTTTTTAAAAAGCGATGCAACAAAAGTTATTTACAATAAAAGTCATGTTGACTACCTTGGGCATTCTAGTGTTAATAAATCGTCAATAAATCGCTTTGCAATAAATCTATGCTTTCATTTAACATTTGGGTGCTCAACTGTTAGAAATTGAATTCAAAGTGGCTTTTGGAATTGTTCACATTTCCACAGCACATGATGAGAATTTTCAATAAGTTTCTGACACTCTAAAACTATAACGGAAGCGCACATCGTACTGGTAGAGATTATTCAATGATTTTTGAGATATATGAAAACTTAAATCTAGAGAAATCTGTAAACGGTTGAATTTGCGAAAACTTGGGGGATATGCTTTCCTACTGTTAGGTTGTCTAACAGTTTTGCTGAAATTCGAATGATAAAAAACTTGATAACTTTATCTTGATAACTTGATAACTTAATGATAATAAAATATTAATTAAGTAGGAGATTTACAGAAAAGGTCTTATATACAAGTTTTAGCAACGTAGTCAGGCTAGATCGGAGACTGAGCGCTGACTTTATTTTCAATTCACTGCTCCCTCTCCCCTACATATGCATATATGTGTCTATGTATGTATTTACGTGTGTGTGTGGCGCACTTCGGTGTGGGTATGCGCCCTGGCATTCGGTTGCTTTCATGTCAATTGAACTATGAGCGCTTGTTGTTGCAGCAAATTGATTGAAAGTTACTTGCAAATGAAATGGAACGCAAAGAAAATTGTTGCGTGCCCCGTCTGCATATGTACATATGTATTTAGCTAAATACATATTGATGAATGTATATACCTATGTGCACTTTTTATGCTTACAAATACGAGGCACAAGACCACTGAGTGCTAGCGGTAGAGATGACAAATGCGGACTGTTCAATTTAACGCTTAAAGTTTAAGGTTTTAATTGATAATGGTATAAGTATCCGATTTCAAGTTATATATTTGACTACTGCAATTATACATATATATGTATATAGGTTGGGTTATAGGTTAGGTTATGGTGGCTGCCTCTGTAAGAGACACACTCGGAGGCCTGAAAGATCCATTGTGATACCACATATTTCACCCGTTTTTTGAAATGTGTATGCAACACTGTTTTTTCCAAAATGTGCTACAATACACGTTTCAAACGGATAGTGGGGGTAGGGGAGGGGACCTACAGTTTAATGCCGAATCCAAAAGGCGGTTGCCAATTTTTCTTTCACAATTGGAGGTTTTGTCGTTGCCTGCCAAGAACGGTCTTGTGCGATTCTTGTGCGATCCGCTAGCTAGGATTGGAACCTAGGGTCTCGGTATGCGAAGCCAGCGCGCTACCCACTGGACTATCGAGGCCAGCTGTGTACTTTTGCTGCGTGCTGTGGCTGACAAAAGTTTGCCGATTTTTTAACCAATTGAAATATACTAAAAAAAATACCAATCACAGTAGCGATTGCCTTGTGTTATTTAAATAAACTTTCATTTAGGTTGATTATTTACATTTACATTATTTATATACATTTACTTCAACAATGTCGATGGAAACTCCACGTTAAACAGAGTAAGCATTCAGATCGTGAGTTGTGGATTTCGGCGTAAGCTACAGCTTTTTGAAAAATCGTTACTTTCAAATGGAATATACGCATGATGCACAATTTCCTGTGATCCTCACGAAGTGATTACAGAGTTTCCAGCTCAGTAATTTTTCATTAGAAGATGAATCGCTTGAAAGTCTTTATTCGATCGATGCCAATTTAGTTCCAATGAATTTCAAAATGAATAAAGCTCCAATATTAACATAACATAACGTTTTCTGAGCGACTTAATATGAAGCCTGATTGAAAAATTAAATTTTTTATTACACCGAGTTAATCAACATGCAGATCCATATAATTAATGATGGCTGATGATTCGGACTTGCGTGACTGTATCTGACTTCATGAATTAACAAATCATTTGTGAAACATGCAGAAATCCCAACTTGCGGAGTGTTTGGCGCATTAAATTTTAGCATTGAGCGGAAGCCTTGATAGTGCTTTCACTACTCGTTAAAACAAAACATACAGAAATCTGTTCGATTGCAACTCGCCAAATTACGCGCTTTCGATTTGACACGATTGTCATCACTAGTGAGCGTTTGCCGCAGTGTGCGTGGGTTAGTTTCCGGTCAATTTAGCAATTTATTTATTTCTATACCGTCACGAATAGACTGTCCCGACAGAGCGTTTTAACAGCATGTGGCATGCGGAAAACGCGTCGCGTTCCTTCACTTTTATTTAATTAAATTTCGCGCTGCACTCCTCTGTTCGACGGTCTCTATTCACGGCAACCGATTTGCGTCTTTTTATGGCTGTGTGCACTAAAAGCTGCACCGTAGACTTGGCGTTTTAAAAGTTTACAAAAGTTGTCTGCAAAAGCAAAAGCCATCGAATTTTGGCAGCACACAATTTCCATTTACAGCATTTGGTGTGACGAAAAATCATGTTTCTTGATTCGCTTTAGAAGGTACTGGTTGCTCTTTTGAAATTGAAACAAATCTTTAAAACTGTTGAAAAATACTTTGAAATTTAAAATCCATGGTGTATTATCCTATTTTACTTCAAAGTTAAAAAAACGTTTGTCATCTCATTTTTGTTGCTCAAACCATGCACTATGCACTTCTGCTCATAACACAGGCCAACAAAATCGCACTTTTTTTCTGTTGCATGGAGTTTTTCTACCGTTTTTTATTAACTTGGGTATGCTGATTTCGAATCTACCTTCAGATTTTTGTAGCAGCTCTAGTTAGTGAGATACAGGTACAGTGTCACTTTTTCAGATTGTCCTCTACTTTTTCCATATTTTTTATCGTAATTTCAAAACCAATAAACCGGTTGACGTAATTTTCACCTTGTTGCATGAACAACACCGCACGGCTTCTTTTTCGATGCAATTTTTTCTTATAAATTTTAAAATTCCGCGGTAATTGGACCTCAAAGTCGAAAAATATGGAATTTTAAGGCGCTTTCTTTGATGGTCAAAAACATACACATTTTTTGTAAATCAATTAACGAGTTAGGTGTATAATGAAAGCCGACACATCAAGCAATACAACACTGGCAAATTATTTGGCGGAATACACATTCGCATCGAAATAATAGCGAAAATGTACCATAGTTATTTTCATAATTTTTCATACTTTTTCCTTAAAAAATTAGGGGCCTCAAAATATGCTTTTTATATGTTCCATTTATAGTCTGAAATACAAGCAAAAAACAAAAAAAATTTGAATTGCTCGAAATAAATAAAATTAAAACCTCTGCCACTGCCAACCTGCAGGCTTCCAGAATAGCTAGAACCCCCGCCTGGAATACACTAGATCCTAGATCCTATTCCTATTGATTTCCTGATCCTCAGCTTGTTTGAGTAAACGCCAGCACCCACTCCACAATCCATTTTGGAACCATCTGTGTCGATTAGGGTGCCTCCGGTGTTTGTTGGGCTCATTCTTCCCCATTCAGACCGTGATGGTATCTTGATTGAGAAAGGTATTCCAAAGACTATGTGGGGAGCTCTATAGTCCGTTTCCGATCCACAGATGCGGTTAACTGTCAACAGACTACCGTGACCATAAGGTCTGTCCTTTCAGCAACCCAGGAGGGAATCCTTAGGGCTTTCCACCACACCAAGGTACCGTATGATAAGATTGGGCGTATCACCATCTTTTTTCGGTTGGAGACCCAAGCTCCTTCCTACCATTTTGTTGCGGGAGTAGAGTGCGAACCCGGCCTTTTCACTTTACTCTATATTTAGCTTCCAGTTTAGCTTAGGATCCAGTATTTTGCCCTGGATGAAAGTGGATAAAAGTTGGTATCTTGGTCCACGTAGCGAAAAACATCAGTTCAGTTTTCTCAGGGTGTATGCCCAGGCCGCGAGCCAATGCTGTGAGATGTAAATTTTTATTTCATATGTGGAGTTGTTTCTCTACTTACTTACATCTGCGGAGTGCAACACTAAGTACTGACCTTTGTTTTCAGTGTAGAACCATGACACTACTCGTAATATTGGGTTTTAAAGTGAAAAAAGTATAATAAATCATGCTGACTTAATGCTTTAGAAACAATATTGTTCCGCTTTATGTACATACTTACATATGTATATAGAACGGATATTCATAAAACCAGCTCGCACCGTTACTTGCCGCGCTTCATCTCCTTCCGCCGACAATTTGGCTTACCTTAGTGTGTGCATTATTCAAATAATTATAATTAGAAATTTCAAATTTTACTCCATATGGCCCGCACATGGCAGCAAATTGCTATATAAAACATTGCGTGGCATAAGAGGCGACTGGTGTTCGCTTCTCTCCTGACACCGCGCAAACCCAAAAAAGGTCAGCCAAGCCACGTCTGTACTATCGATTGCACCGCTGCCATGTTGGCAGTAAGTATTAGAATTAGCGCAATTTATCGGTACGCGAGGATAACGACAACGACGAGCTGCTTGTTTGCACCGTTCAAGAGCGGAGACAACTGTGCATACCCAGTAAAAACTCTTCTCACGTGCAATGTGTTGAAGTAATCGAGGAAATCGTTTTTTCGAATATTTTTTCAACGGTTCCAAAAAAAACTAACCCATTAGTTGGTAATTTTTCTTCTGCAAGTCGTTTTTAAGAACAAAGTTTATTCTACTTTGCTGGAGAAAACATTTTAAAGTAAATAAAAAACCGGCTAGAGGCTGTAAAAAGTTACTGGACGTCGACTTAGAATAGAGGAAAAGTAATATAGAGTAATTTGTAAAGTTGTATTTAAGTTTCCTACAAGCACACATTTTATCAAATACACAAAAACTTTTGTTTTTATCAAAAAATTTTTTATATCTTCACACACAAATCTAAAAATTTTCATTTTTTTATACTTTCGCATGGATTTGAAATTAAGTCATTTTGCGTTTATATCGGGTGTTTTTTTAGAGGTATAGAACTTCGAATTGAGCATTTGGGACCGTATGTCGGCAATAACGCCACGAATGTTGGCTTCCAAGTCCCCTAACGTTTCTGGTTTGTTGGCGTAGACGAGCGACTTCACATATCCCCAAAGAAAATAATCCAATGGTGTCAAATCACACGATCTTGGTGGCCAATTGACAGGTCCATTCCGCGAAATTATGCGCTCATCGAATGTTTCCTTCAATAAATCGATTGTGACGTGCGCTGTGTGGCATGTAGCGCCGTCTTGTTGGAACCACAACTCATCCACATTCATGCCATCCAATTCGGGAACAAAATAGTCGGTTATCATGGCTCTATACCGGTCTCCATTAACGGTAACTGACTCCTCTTCTGACTGGGTCCTCTTCAACATTTTGCTCTACAGCGGCAATTGTTTCTTCGGTGCGCACTGTTCGACGTCTCTGCGGATGCGTATTATCACATAAAGTAAACGTAGTGCGAAAACGACCCATGGTTAATCGAATTAATTGCTCTGATGGACGATTATGTCGACCATAAAATGGACGAAGCTTGCGGTAAACTTCGCGAACTGAACCATTATTTTCGAAATAAATTTGCACGATTTGCAAGCGTTGTTCTTTTGTCAACCTATTCATTATGAAATGGCAAACCAAACTGAACATAAATGACATTAGAGTTGCCAGATTTGCCCACAAAATGCCAGTTTTATCTCTATTCGAAAAACAAACCTGTAAAAAAAACACCCTATATAAAAAATGGATATTTCCATTATTAAATCAATCCACTAAAAAAATCAAAAAATCATAGTGTGCTTTTTACACATCTTTTTAACACTAGATTTACCAGCTATTTAAATATACCTATTTCGACCAAAACCAGTGTAACCTCACATTCTAGGTATATGATGTGTTCAGCAATTTGATGTAAAATACTAATATACGAAGAACATTTTTGTGGAGCATTTTAACCCTGTAGCTCCTATTTGTATGGGTCAATTTGACTCTTTTTTCTAAAATGCCAAAAATGTCCTGTAAAACAGGACTTTTTAAGGACAAAATGTACCACGAAAATATTCGCCATAAAATTCTTCTATAGGTCTCTGAATACATCAAAGCTCAGAAATTAAATTCAATTCCAGAATTAAGCCAAAACTGAAAATGTGTTTAAGCGTTTATTTCGTATTTAATCAAAATTGGTACAGATCACGGGTCTTGTACAATATTTGTGATGCCAAAAATTTTACCCATTTTAAATATGTATGCAACATTGTCTTTCCAACATATGTTACAGCACACATTTCAAGCGGTTGGTGAAAGGGAGGGGGAAGGGTACCTACAGTTTAACGCCGAATCCGAGCGGCGATTGGCAGTTTTTCGTTCACACTTGGAGGTTTTGCCATTGCCTGCCAAGAGCGCACTTGTGCGATTCTTGTAATTCTCATCTGCTTCATGTGGGTAGCGATAGGAGTAGACGAGTTTTTCACCAGCCCGAGCCAGGAATCGAACCTGTGGCGTTTGGTATGAGAAGTCAGCGCGCTACCCGCTGGACTATCGACGCCGACCACAAGTACTGTACGTCTGGATTGTACGTTCGAGCATTACTAATGCTATGAGTCGGCAACATCTCAGCATCTCACTGCTCAAGCGAGCTGAGCATGCAGTCCACCAGTCCATTAAGTGTAATTGATCCTTTTATAATTTGTTGGAACGACAATCTCACGTGAATCTGCTGCACACGAGCAAAACGTGCTCTGCGTTCTCGATCTGTCCCCTACGAGACACTGAGGGTCCTCCACAAACTTATATGTAATATATTTATAGAAATACTCCCCTAAGCAGCCGTGACCAGATAGGAGCTGCATCAAAAACAAAGAAAGAAGGAACAAAATTTATGGGCTCGTTTTCTAATTATTTATGTAAATCAGTTAGTGCTGTTGACAAAACTGAGGAGATTTGGTATACTCTCGTCAGTCAATTTCGTGAGAATACATATAAGGAAAAAGCTCCACATAAAGTTTCTTCACGTCTTGAAAAGTGGTAAGTGTAGGTAAGTATAGCAAAGAAAGATGGTTTCCTTTTTCTCGATATCTCTACAGACTTTTACCGTGAGTTCCAATAAAACAATGACCCACTAGAGTTCATCAAATGACTTTTTCTTAGGCTCCTTCCAATGAACGGTTTTTTGCGAGAGAATGCAATATGTCGCGAGATGATTAAATAATTTGCTGCTGGGTAAGGCCACGTGTGCATAATCATAAGTCGCACGGAGCATCATAACCACGTCGGGGCATATGCAGCAACAAGCAGCCGCACATGGCGCAGCCGATCCGCACATCGACTCAAAGTAGCAGAAAGAGCGCTGCGGAAAAAATGCCAACTAAATCGCAAATGCAAATACACACCGACACACTGGCTGCATATGCAAATACGTATGCAAATACGTGTGTATCGTATGCCATCATTACGCAAAGGGCAGATAGCAGCCAGGAGCTGGCAGTCAGGAGCCAACAGCACCGTGTAGAAATAAAATAGAATTCAAATAAAAGCAAACGAAAAACTGAAATCATAACAGCGGACAGCAACAGTGTGGGGCGTTATCAACTAAATTTTTTTCACAATTGTTAAACGGTCAACATAATTTTTGTGGCTATTTAATGATCGTAAATATTTTTGTGGCTAAATGAAATTAAAATTAAATTGAATCATTGAATTTGTTTGATATTAACTCAAAGTATAATTAAATAGTGGGTTGTTAGTCGTACAGCCCAATAGTCAGTCGTTAGTCATGTAATCGTTAGTTAATCGATCAAAAGTCCACCTTTCAATGCTTGCCAAACCAGCAAAAGTATGTTTTTCCAACATAATCCTTGAATATTTCTGCTTAACGGTCAGCATAAAAATTTCGTATTCAACAATTAGGTAATGAACTATTAAATTATTATTTATAATTATTAATTATAAGGGCCCCGCAAGAAATTAAAAAAATGTCGAATAACAATAAAATTGCTTTTATAACGGCTTCCGAAGTCAAATAGCAACAAAAACAAACAACTTTTTGTTAAGAAAGCGGAGCTTCGAGTCGTGGCTTATCAATTATGATTTTTAATCGCATTCGTTTTTTGATCTTTATTAGTTATTCATGGACCAGATGTGAATAAACTCTTTAAAAAAATCATTTTCTGGCATGTCGCATTGCATAAAGAACATCGTTAATATATATTACGGATACTTTATAGTTAGTTTGTTTGAGTTTATAGTATTTTAAATATGGAACTAAAAAATGCATTAGAACGCCAAGTTTTAATATTGAACATTCCTCTATATTCTGTTGTATAATGAGGTCCTTCAACGAATGCAATGTGTCAGAGCTCGTTAAAAATTGTTGCCCCAATTTATGTTAATAGTCACATTGAATTTTACCCAACACTGAGCGGCACCAAGCGGCACAATGCACAATGAGACGAGTGTCGCCAAAAGTATCAAAAGTACATTTTCGAATTGTATCCATTGGGTTTTATTTGATGGTAGTTTATACTTCAGAATAGATAAATATGAAAAAGGCACAGGGTGACATTAAAGTTGAAGTTTTAAAATAGACAAAGAAACAACGTAATTAGTTAGTTTCAGACTTCCAACTTTGAAGTATTTTGGAAGGGGTAATTTAAGTTCGATTTTTTAATTTTAGTATCAAATTCTAAATTCAAATTCTAAATTCTAAAAGTAGTCTACATTATCTACTTTTAGTTATAACCGTTGCTCGTTGAAAATTAACTTATAAAGAGTACAAAGCAAAAGTAAACAAAATAGTTTCAAAGTGAACAACTAAAAAGTTCCTCTAAATTCCGTATAAATTTGTACACACTTCAAGTATCTAAAATGAGAATGTAAAAAGTTACTACTATTAGTTGTGCTACTAAAAGTTATGCTACTATTTGCAATTTTTCTGTTTTGTTTGCTTTGGTCATGGCATCTACGATCAAAATCCATGCAATTTATGATATGTGGTGTGAAGCACCAAGGCTTGATCGCCAGCAAAAACTAAAGAAAATTGTTAATATTGTTAATTTTAATAGAAATACTTAGTTAATATTATTTTATTTTGAAATAACTTTTATTTATTTAATTTAATCAAACAACTTTTGAATAATTAGAACCTTTGCGTAATGTGAGTCTTCTTCGTATGTTGTACACAATGGGCGTGGCATATCCAGGCCATTTTTGGAGTATGTCTTTTTTCACCCAGCTGATTACTTTACATTGCATGTTTCGAAAATATGTATGTAGGTAAATTTTGTATTAGGCACAGATATTGAGATTTGAATACTACTTTAGTATGGGAAGTGGGCGTGTCTGTCAACCGATTTTGTTAATTCTTTTCTCCAAACATATCTTTTCAAAAAAAAAGGAAAAAAAAAGGAAAAAGGACCTAGGAAAACTGCTTCTACTTTTGGCCATAGCTTGTACTGACTCGTTCCACTGTGCGATGGGTCGAACAGCAAATAGCATCGTTCAGTGCGGGACCAGCGCATAACTGCAACTTTTATCGCAAATAATTTGTAGCATATTTTCCAGCGCATTGTTGGGCGCTTGCTGCGCAAAAGTGCGGAAGTTTTTACTTCTTTTGCATTGTCTGCCCACCATTTCGATTTTCTCACGCGTTCCGGCGGCACAATTGCAGTTGTTTGCTTGCGTAAACTTGCATAAGTTGGTGAAAGTGTGGGGAGGGATGAGTGCAGCACAGAGTCAGCCAATTGTCGTTTTATTACGCAAAGAAAGCGTCCGAAAGCGTTTGCATATTTGAATGATTTTGTGCAAAAACTCCAGGAACCATTGCCGCGTGCCGCAAGGGCGCAAGGATGCATTGGGGCGCACAGGCAGCCGAGACACTTTAACAGCACGCAAAGCCTCTTTACAACTTGCGAGGAAACTTCTATTCATATTTTAGCAAAATTTTCATATTTTCGTAGTTGAAAATTGCAAGCAGCTGTCGCTGACTGCGCTCCGCTCGAGGCCGTCATCGACTCAACGCAACGAGTGGCGGCTGGCAACTTGAGCAAGTTTTGCAATAAACTATAACAGTCCGTTTTTTCTGCGAAAAAATTAGGCGTGGCACCAATGAGTCCACTCGTGTGGTGCCACTTTCGGAAATTTACGAAAAATGTATGGAAAATAACAAATAAACAAAACTCAGCAAATATCAGACTTTGTTGGCTTCATATTAATGATTATAACGGCTGCGTAGTCAGCAGCAATCCAGCTTCACGGCTCCATTACGCGGTTCATGTTGAACGTTTCGTCTGTTGTCACTCGGAAACTAAGCAAACAGCGCCGGCGGCCAAAGTTCGTGGCAAAGTGCGGGAAAAGACAAACAGAAGAAAGAAAAATAGCGGACGGCAGTGACAGGAAAGCGGAGCGGAGTAGTGGTGGCTGTCTGATTGTCTTATATCCTTTGATATCCGCGGCGGAGTTGGCGAGTTTGGCTCGCGGCATATTTTCACAGACGCAACGTAACGGCAGTGCGTATTGAATTCGCCATCCGGTCCGCCCTCCAGCCTCTGGCACCAACGCGCTTCATTATGTTCGCTTATGCTTGTTTAGATATGGGACGTTCCTTCATTATCCTTTTTGCCGTGGCGTCGATAAAAGAATGCGCGCCGGCTCCTTATCAGCGCGACGCCGTCGTTGACTGGTCTCTTGTTTGCTCGCCGCTTTATTCAACTCCCTGTGGTCGCGGCCGAGTCGTTTGGGTTGTGGGGCGCCAACCTTTTTCCATTGCCATGGCAGCGTGCTTGCGTGAGCGCGCTGAGTGACCAGGCTGACATATGCGGAGCTCGAGCCCGATTTAATGTCGGTCTGTTTGTACAAGATTTCCTGTTTTTCCATTTCGTCGCCGCTGCGATGCTCAGATGTCATTCATTAATGAAACAATAAACGGAAAAGTGGCAAATGATAAAGTTGTATATTGCCTTTGTAGCCGGGTCGGCTTTCTGCAGCACCGCCTGGGAATTTATTATCATATTTTTAACTATAAACAACTTATGTAACCTTTGCTGAGATAATACAAGCGGAATAATGAAGTCCATTTTTTTTTATATTTTACTCTTGCAGGTGAGTTGATTGCTGCTGCTGTTGGAGGAAGCAACACAACGAGGCTGGTATCCAACGATGAGTGCTCTGTTTGCTGAAAGCAGTAAGAAACTAATTTTTGATTTGGCCGAAAGCCTTTGATGCTGGCACTCCAATGTTTTTGTAGAATAATTAGTTTTTGTCAAATTTCAATAAATAGGTAAATTTGTTATAATTGCTCTTAACCGACTTGCTTCAACAAATCCATTCATATTTCCATATTTCGCTCAGTAATTTTACTTCGAATTAAAAACTGAACAATAATTGGCCGAAATGCTTTTATTATTAATGCTCGGAGGTTCTGCAATTCAATGCTGCATTCAATTACATCCAATTAAAATTTAACTGCATTTCTGAATGATTTATTTCGGATAAGTTGTGTACACTCAACTGACAAAAACGATACAACGAATTAGTTTCTTTGGTGTGTTAAGGTAAATTGGTTGCTCTTGTATGGCTCATTGTGTTGTATGTTTTTCTCTTCGATGGTGCAATAAATGTCACCACCATCTCACTGTGTGGGTATAGTTGGGTGAATTACTTAAAGCGAAATTAATAATACTTGTAGAAGTAAATTCAGTAAAACACTTCATCAGTTGAGGAATTTATAATGCCAAATTTAAGTGCTGACATTTATCTGAAGTAGAAAAAATGTAACAAGAAATAATAAGAAATAACGACAAATTGGATATTTAATTGACAGTAAAACTTTCCCGAGAGAAGCACACAGAACAGTGCAAGAAAGGATACTTTAGAATGGGGATGCCCAGCCAGAAGCTCAATCGGCTTACTTGGCTCACAACACTTTTACTCGATTACTCGCCAACTTGCAGTGACTCGCCCTGGCTTTTGCTTTGCCTCAGTTCACCGCTCATGCAATGGTTTTTGTATCAACTGCAGACTTCAGAGTCTGACTTTGTCATTTCAAAATGTCAAACTGATGTTGTTGCGACTATTATTGCAGCTGTTGTACTTTAGCTCACACAATTATTTTCTTGTGAATTGCTGCTTTAGAATTGTAACTTACATACATGTGATGTGATCATGAAGCTATACACAGATGTGCGATAAAGAAATTAAGTCTTCACACGTTTAACCCTTTTAGTGCCGGGCGAAAAAGAGGTGCCTATGCGAGAATAACCGGCCGAATTTCACAGTTTTAATAGGGTTTGGGAAAATGCTCATAAAAACCAAACGAGAATTAATATTTACATGATTCAAAAAGCAGTATACTAAGGATGAAATAGAAAATAAATAAAATTTTCGAAATTCTGTATTGCTAATTGTTGGTTTGTCAAAAACAACAATATTTGACACAAGCGGAAAACAACGGCAATAACAAAAAGGACGCTTTCAAACTGCAACTGGGACGAAATATACTGTTCAAATTAACGATCGAAGAGACACTAACTGACAGTGGCGGATCCAGGGGGGTTGGGGGTTGAACCCCTCCCCCCCCGCCCCGAAATATGTGGATCGACTATAAAACTACATACATATTAAAATACATTTTATAAATATTAAAGAATTACATTTTACAACCCCCCCCGAAATATTTTTCTGGATCCGCGCCTGCTAACTGATCATACGTTTCGCTGCGGCAATGCAACGTTATTTTGCGAGAGTCCTCAAACAGTTGTTTACATAACACGCTGAAGAAAAGTTCCGATAACATAAACGTCCACAAAAAGTTAAAACAAAAAACTATTTTTTTTTATTCCCTCGTAATGAAATTAGATCATTTATAACGTATTACAAAATAATTTTGAGATATCCCGTAATGCGAATAGTAAAGCGCTACAAGGCGCGGGCTGATATATCGGCTCTGGCACTTCTCGCTAGTGCAGCAAGAGCCGATATATCGGCCTCCGGCACTAAAAGGGTTAAATGTTCCCATTCGTCCTAAATAGGTTTTCCATAACCAATACTGTACTGTTTTGAATAGTCAATATTCTTATATGTACTTCTTTACACAACGGTTTCTAAAATTGCACAAAAAAAAGAGAAGATACTCGTAAACGAAGCCCTCACAGGTTTCCCATTCAAATTTCTAGCCCTCCTCCTTTGTCTATCTACGATGAAAATAGTCAAAGGCTTACAACTACGAAACAGGCATTGACTATTTTAGATATAAATAATTGTTGATACAATTCTTTTTAGTTGTTATTACCTTTTTAATGACTACTGTTTATTGCTTTACTCCGAAGTATACTCGAGTTAGATTAATTTTTATTTCATGATTACCTTTAAGCGATTACACTTTGCAACAGCTTTTTCTGACCTGGAATCGGTCACAACAAGTCGGTAGTACTAGTATAGAGTAACAAAAGTCTAGCCGGGTTTTGCAATGTAGTCTCCTTTTAAAAGTTACAGCCGTCTAAAGTTTGTGTGCGTTAGTG
Organism: Melieria crassipennis; assembly: GCA_963668005.1. Lineage (NCBI taxonomy): Eukaryota > Metazoa > Arthropoda > Insecta > Diptera > Ulidiidae > Melieria > Melieria crassipennis. The sequence continues at coordinate 27,228,303 of OY764963.1, read as the reverse complement.
TGTTTTTGAAATCAGCTTTTCCTTTATCCCTACAAACAATTTCTCGATGTAAATTTTTAGCGACAAATTCTCGAAATATTCTCGATAATGCTTGAATTTTTTGCCTGGAAGATTTTGAATATTTTCAAGTCAAATGAAATATTTTTTGGTCAAACAAAAAATTTTCATTACGTGAACGTGCGCGCATTTAAAACCGAGTTTACGTGTACTTATAATCGTTATTTGATTTGAATAATGAACTGGCCATGCGACAGTACTGTAAAAAATGCGTTTTATTTCAATTTACAGAAAGAAAATAAGTTTTCGTAATAGTATCCAAAATGCTATTGAGAACAAGAAAAATGACGCTGTCGAAATGATATCGAAATTTTCGACATCTCGGTTAGGATATCTCGGATGAGATAATTTCAATATCGCGACGATATCGAGATTTTCGAAATTTTAGACATCGTTACGATAGTGTAGTTTTTCTCGTTCTCGATATCATTTTAGACACTTTAGCAATACTCGAAAACGAGAAAAATTCTCGCTTTAACGATATCGTTTCAATATCGTTTCGATATCGTTTGGTTTGCTGGGATAAGTCTTCAGATATTCAAAATTTTTGCCGCTGTCTTCAGCAAACTTGAACCTTATGCTTAGATTAACCAATTCTGTGATCATTCCATAACCTAATAATTATACCTAACCGAAATTTCGGAGGCCAATGTTAAAAAATTTAATTGTTTTGTTTAAAATTAAATTTTATAGGCTATAACCAGTAAAGTTTTTGATATTTATATTACAATGCAACCTGGTTAAACAGCAAAGTAAAGATTATTATAAAGATTAAGATGATTTCATAGATTTCTGTTACTCTACATATATCAGTACTACCGATTAGTCTTTCCATGACAACAAAATTGTCGCACAGTGTTATTAACAATGATGAAATGATGACAAAGAATGATAATGAACTGACTAACATTTAGCTGAGCGATGGTGTTAAATAAAAAATAAATTAACTGGGCTAAACCATAGGAAATCCATTGAGCTTAAGGCTTCAAGTGCCTTTCAAACACTGCGTTCTCTCTACTTTCAGTAGCTACAGAGGCAGAAAAGACTTACTCTGTGTCTTCTGGCAGTGCCCATTGCGACAGATGACTAGAGCTACGACATCGACCGAAAAACATCGATGTTTTGAACATCGATGTTATGCAGAAGGAGGTATCGATGTTGACAAAACATCGGCTAAAAAACATCGATGTTCAAAACATCGATTTTTTTTTTAATGGCAATGTTAGCTACATATATTTCAATTGTTTTCATTATTTTTTTATCATATTAAATAAAATCACATACAAGTTTTGTTCAGTTCACATCACCACTTGAGTATTGATTGAATCTACAAATCAAACAATTACATACATACATATGCAAAATTTCTTATGTGTGGCAGTTCCCTTGGCGCTCGTCGCCGTATACTTTCGCCGGAACTACTACGGATGGCTCTACAATTTATATGCAGAGGTGCATTTTTTACTTATTGTGAAAATCTTCGCATGTAAAAAGTCTAAACCAAAATATTACCTTGCATGAAAAAAAAATTACTAAACTGCAACATCGAACCAAAACATCGATGTTGAAGAAACATCGGGTTGCAAACATCGATGTTCAAAACACTCGATGTTGATGCTAAACATCGATGTTTATAAAACATCGATGTCGATGTCGCAGCCCTACAGGTGACCTATAAAGAAGGTTTCTATAGCTAGAGGTCATTGTCTCTAATATATAAACTTCATTGAAATTAAGTACAAGAGGAAACAATTTGTCCATCACTTTGAACCAGTTCGTTCGCACTATACTCACTGAACGATGTACGGAATTTGATATATAAGTAAATACCCATGGTTTTTCAACTAAGATTGGGTGCCCATATGGACATGGTCCAGTCACTTTAAAACTGGATTGCAATAAAAGGGGAAATTAAATTAAAAGGGGAAATAAAATAGGAACATTTCGAAACAAACCCATGTAAGTAATTTGTTAGTTTATAGATGTTTGAGACTGAAAATATGTAGGTGTGATACGTTTCCTTAACCCATTACGAACCGAATGAAAAACAAATCGTATAAACAAAAAGTAGACGTACACAAAATAAGTTAGAAATTGCATACAAATTAAGTATTTTATTAAATTCTCGTCCATTAAACCACTTTGTAAACCACTTAGTGCGGTCCCCCATCAAAATGTATCCCTAATTACTCACTTTGCTAAGTGACCTTGATAGAAAAATTATCAAGTTTTTCCGAGTTCTTCTTCAACTTTCCCGAGCACAACTTTGTCCTTTCTTCAGTAATTTCAAATGATTCCGTCATCTAGAACCACTCAATAGCCACAACTGTTGTCAATAAGAAAATAAAATTAAAAAGAAATAAAATTACTATCAATAAATTAAAAAGCAACAACTGAGCATGTGGCACAATATTTGGAATATATTCAGCAAGTCTTTGAGCATTTCACTTTATTATAAGAACGAATTTAATTAGAAATCACAGAATCACTTTATGCGTGATTCAAAGGTTTCGTTGCTGTAACGATATCCTGAAAAGGAATATTAAATATTTATTTATCATCATTTATTTCACTTTTGCTTTTTAAATTTTCTTTTGTGCCGTTTGCATAAATTTCGGATATTCGAATTTCGTCGGTCGTTTGAAATTGAGCTTCAAGGCAATTTTTACTGCTTTCTCCTTCTCCTCCTCTCCGTTCTTGTGCTGCCGGGCAACACAAAGTCACCCTTGCTGCACACGTGCCTTCGTCAGAAGGAATCTGCAATTTGCGTCATGTGTTGCCAACAAGAATTGTCCATTCAATTATAATTAGAAGGTCAGCAGCAAAGCCAGCGAAAACGAGCAACACATCTGGTCACCCTGACCGCCAGCACGCGTTGTGCCCCGTGGCAAGACGCTACGCAAGGAACGAGCGTTTAGTGCAGTGATTACACTTGCTCGACGAACATGGACGCTGTGTTTGGGCGCGCAGGTGAGGCAACGTGTAAACAGCAATAACAGCGGTAACAACAGTGCCGGCGGCTATGGCAACGTTTGCAATGCTCGCCCACAGCTGGCGCACCGCAAGCGGAAACCGAAATTAGAAGAAACGGAAAATAAAGTGCTTGAATGGAAGAAACGGGCCGCCGGCCATTTGGCGGGAATGCTGTTGTTATTGTTGTTCTTAGCAACTCTTGCACAGTTGCTTGCCACGAGCACACACACACACACACGCACACACCAACACAAATTGAAAGCTTGAACAGCGCTCCGGCATTGCGAGCGTTAAAAGCCCCAACACCAACAACAACGTCGACTGCAATGAAGCTACTCTATGCAACCGCAACACGAGCAACAACAAAGTGTTCGTCTTGGTTGTGCGCCGCCGCCACAGTTTGTGGCTAAAATAAGTGCGCTGCCTGGCAATGCAAATAAGTCGGTAACAGTTAGTTTGCCTTGGTAATGGTGAGCGGCCAGGCAGGGCGATTGTTGGGCGCGGAAACGCAACGGCAATAAACGAAAAAGAAAACCAAATCGCTTGCGGTTATGCAGCGTGGAAGACACGCTCTGAAAATAGAAATGTTATTACGAGAGAAGCTACAACAACAAAAAGCAATTGTATGTATGTATGGACGTCGATTAGAAACAACCGAAAGTATGCGTCGTGTGATGCGTCAATGTATGTTAATCTCTTAAAATCGCTTACAATTTTCCAAATGATTTTGTAAAATTTCTTAAAAAAGTCAGTCGATTTCGATCGACTTAATTACTTGAATTTATTGAATTCCATTAAATTGAACTAATTTGAAATGAAAAATTTAGTTGAATTGATTTGATTTTCTATGAATTTAATTAATTCGAATGGAATTAAGAGAACCGAGAATTAGAATTGAGAGAACCGAGATAAATTGAGTCAGTGGCGGATCCAGGGGGGGTTTGGGGGTTGAAACCCCCCCGAAATATGTGGATCGACTATAAAACTACATACAAATTAAAAGACATTTTATAAATTTTAAGGAATTACTTTTTAAAACCCCTCCCGAAATATTTTTCTGGATCCGCGCCTGAATTGAGTTGATTTGATTTGCATTAAATTGAATTGAATTAAATTAAATTGCATTTAATTGAACTTACGTAATTTCAATTGCATTTAATTGAACTTAATTGAACTAAATTTAATGGATTTGAGAGAACTGAGAATCGGAATTGAGAGAACCGAGGCAAATTGAGTTGATTTGATTTGCATTAAATTGAATTGAATTAAATTAAATTGCATTTAATAGATCTTAAGTCATTTCAATTGCATTCAATTCAACTTAATTGAAATAAATTGAACGGAATTGAATATAATAGAATTGAATCGATTTCAATTGCACTAAATTAAGTCGAATTGCATTGAGGGATGATAATGCTTGGAATTAAACAAATCGAATTCGAATTTTTGAATGGAGTTGCTAGGAATGAAATTGATTAAACTGAATTTTAATGAATTGAATTCAAATGAATTGAATTGAAGTTGAATTTGGTTGAATTTAATTGATCTGAATTGGATTGAATTGAAAAACAATCCTTAGAAATGAATTGAAATTAATTGATTGAATTAAAAGGAAAGAAATTAATGAAATAGAATTGAATTGATAAGAAAATCACATGATTCATATCATGTGATGTCAATTAAATTGATTTTAATTGTACTCAATTGAGAAAGATGTTGCCAGATTTATAAACAAATGAACATTCAGAAATCTTAAACATTCGCAAATTATAAATATATATATATATAAATATATTTTCAAATTGACGAATGAATACTCATAAAAAAATTTAATTAATAAATAAATGAATAATCACTGAGAGAATCACTTACTGGGTTTTTATGAAATAAGTCGATCAGTGGCACGTACAGGATTTTATTTGAGGAGGGGCAGGGGGGAGGTTGCGGTTTGTGAAATAGTTTTGAGCTCAATACCATTTCGAAACATATTTTTGTATTCGGCGGGGGATGAACCCCTAAGCCCTCCTCCCTGTGTGCGCCAGTGTACTGAAAACAAGTGCACAACCGCGTAAACCAATTTATAGAACGTTTGATGCACGATAACACAAAAAAAGGATGTATAAACGGATTAAGCAGCATCCTGACGAATAGAAGACTTAACGAACCGTATGAACACATTTGAATTTGCCGCTTTCGTCTTTTGGACTCTTCAAAAATTCCCAGCAAATTTTCATTCGACTTTGATGTAGGGTACCAAAACAACACCGACAGCAACAACAACGTCAATATGCAACGCAAATGCAAACTTATGTTTATTAAAATAGGTGGTGTAAACTTAAGGCGACCACTGCAAAGCTGCAGATGAATTTTGCACGAAAACAGCCAGCGGATATTTACGCTGCGAGCTGTAAGAAAACCGAAAGCGTAAATCTGAAAGAACGCCGAGGAAGAGGATAGGCGAAGGATAAAGGCGGAAAGAATGGATATTCCATCTCGTCGGCAGCTGCTGCATTTTCCGCAAGAAAATATTGTTACTTTGTTGCCGTTGCTGTCACTGTCACCAGCTACAACGGCGGTGTTGTTGTTGTTTGTCTGGAATAATGGCTGCCACGCAAAGATTGCACCAAAGACATTCATCCCAATGAAAAGCATAATAAAAACGCATTAAAGCCAACAGAATTAAAAATGAGAAGCTCAGAATGCGGAGCTTAGAATGGCATAAAAAAAACTAACATGAAGGTCACGTCTGATGTGTTGCTGTAGTCGTGGCAGTCGGTTGTGAATCGGGGTGGGGTGCGGACTAACCTCCTAACATACATACATACATACATAAATACACATTTCAGTGAAATTTGCTCACTCGAAAGCTTAACTATTTCAATTACTTAACCGCGAGCAATGGTTATAACAACTGCACAACCACAACAACCATTGGCAACAACAACAAGCAAACAATTCCTTTTGAATTTTCGCTCAATGCAAAGAGAATGCTTTGCATTTTTCTAAAGTCTTATTCAATGACTTACTCACTACCACCACCACCAACAACAACAACAACACTGCATCTGACCAACGCTCCAACAATAACTCGACATTGCTTTAACCTACTCGCAACCGGAACAGTGCGGCCAGATATGTGCTCGACGCACTCCAGAATGCATTGAATTCCATTGAACTGCTGTGTGGACATACTATATGTACGAGTATATATATATATAAAATTTGTATACGTATGTGTGTGTGTCTGTTGTTGCGTTTGAGTGCATTGCCAATCCAAAGTTCGGTCCAAACGCCTTTTGGATGCTTGTATGTATAAGTATGAGTATGTAAATATGTATGAGTGTATAATTGTGTTTCACCAGATGCTTAGATAAACCTTCCGGGTTGATGGTTCACATATATTCACATATTAAACAATTTTAGTAATGCATCCTAATTTAATTTGATACAACTTTTTTTATAATTATTAGGTAGTTATATGTAACATACTCAGGTTAAATACATATATGGTATACCTAATACATATACCAACATGTACATTAGACATGATTTAGTGCAAGATTTTTCGATTTCGATGCTCCACAACCTCTCATTTTATGCGGTTGGCTAAAAAATGCATGAGCCAAACAATTTTGGGGCTAGAGTGGGGCTAAATGGCGTCGCATCGAGGTCAAAGTTCACAAAAAAGCTGGGAAATTCGACAAATTGCTCCACAGCTGCTCAGAAATTGCTCTTACATGGTTAAAATCTATGACTGACCCCCACTAGTTTTCTTTACTGAACATTTCTTTCAAACATATTTATACCCCATCTCCAACGCTTAATGGGGCTCCCATACAAAATGGTCGTTTTTATAAAATAGGCTCCCACTGCTCCCAGGTTGCCCCCAGACGTATCAAATGTATGACCGACACCAATTTATTTTCCCTTCCGAATGTTTCTTCCAAACATACCTACCCGCTATCTCCAAGTCGTAAGGGGGCTGCCATACAAAATTGGACATTTTCTATGCCATTGGCTCCCCACTTGTAAATGTAGTAGTTAAGTGAGCGAGAAAACAATAAATGTAATAAATGTGAATACAAAATTCACATTTTCTCACAAAAATCAAATAATTTCTTCTTTACACTCAATTACAATTGCAATTATATTCGAAATGGGGCTGTTAATGGGGTTTCAACAGTACATTTTGATTATTGCTTTGTAGAAACCCAAAAGTTGACAACCTCACAAGTCCGATCGCATGTGAGACGCCCTCTGGTGGTGAATTTCGGAACCGTAATTAATTTTGTATTTTTTGTACTCAAGAGTGTTGGCGATCGCTGAATAAATCATTTAAATCGGTTCAGTAGTTTCCGACAAAACCGTTGAAAGGGGTATATGAAAATATGAAAGGAATCTGAGTTGGAGTTAAACAAATTTTTTGGAGATTCTATATTTTGCAAACAAAAATATCCTAATGGGGCAAAGATTATTTAAATTCAATTATGAAATTCATGCTTCGGGCAACAGATTGTCTAGTTATATATACGTTGAGACTAATATCAATATGAAACAAATATATTTAAATTAATCAAAATATATAGAACACGGCTGTGTGCAGTTTTTGTCTTTTACTGCAATGCCAAACAATTGTTTGCCATTCTACATTTCCCTGCGTTTGCTCACAGCTCCATCACTTTGACTCAAACTGGCTCGGCTTTGTGGGCTTTCTATTTCATTGATGCTCCTTTTTGCGGGCTGAACTCGCTTGTCTTATTCCAATCAGCTCGCTGCACTGTTGTGGTTGTTGCAGAGCTTGCGGCCGTTTTCTATGCAGCTGTCCGCAAACGTTTTCAGCAGACACCCGCCTTCACCTACCGAACACACTGCATAGTACACAAACAACCCAATTGTTTCCGGTTTGCGTCTTTGCCGCATTCAAATATGCGAGATAAATGAAGCCATTTCTATGGTCCTTGCACTACGCCCACACAGCGCTCCCGGTGCACAGCTGGTGCATTGTGCATGGCCTTTGCATTCGCTTCTGCATTCACCTTTTGTTGCTTTCAGGCAAGCGCTGCTCTTTCATTTACACTACCCACCGTAACGGGGTTTCTTCGTCTTTTTATGTACTTTTTAAATCCTTAATAATTGGACATAAATTACAGGAGAAGCCGTTGGTTTATCTGCAGTTTGATTTCCATCTTGAAGCTGCATGGCTGAGCGTACACACAGATACACCTGTGTTAATACGCACACATACACCAATGTGTATTTGTGGCCTCTGGTAGTTGCGAGTGTTCGAAAAGGTATACACACATGTAAATGTTGCCCAAGGGACACGGCAAGTTGTCTGCTTTGGCCTACTTCAAGTTTTCTGAAAGACCAAACACACGACTCACGCACAGTCTACCGCCTCCTTGTGTATTCAATTAAAATTTGAATTTTCGAGCAACATTTGCAAACATGGAAACTACACCTTTTCCAGATTGAAATCAGAAGTCGTCAAATACATATCAGATAGTTTCAATTGGATTTCCGATTCTTTATTTGGATATCTGAGATCTATTTTATTTGTATTTTTGTCGCTTTTTGACATAAATTTTGAAAGGGTCATGATACAAAATATAAAGGTAGAACCGCTATCAAATTTGTTGACACTAAACGGGTTTATTGACGTTTTTCGTATTCGTAAAAAGCTTGAGTCGTGATGCCACTTCGATATAATATTAAATTAGTGTTATTTAAGGTACTAAGAATTTTAACATTTTTTTTAAGATAACCACGGAATAGACCTGTCACTGTGACTAATATATTTTGGGCGAAAATATAAAAATGTTAAGCAGATTCAATAGCAGATAACACATTGCAGTATTAAAAAAATGTTCAACAGATTTTCTAACAACAGTACGGTAGCACATTTTCAAAGGAGAACGCCAAAAAATCGTTTGGTGTCAGATGCGCAACATGGTGGCTTAGAAGAAGCATTGGCTCTACCTTTATTTTTTGTATCATGGAAAGGGTGTAGTGAGTGATGATTGCTGACGTAAATATTTGGCCACTAAACTAAATGTAAAATTTAAAAAATGACACTTTAGAAACAGAATTATGTATAAGGTCTTATAAAAACATCTCAGAAAAAGTAAGTTTTAATGAACTGAAAAAAGTAACACCAAAGTTAATCTGTTATTCTTGGTTGCCGGATCTCGGGATCAAGAGCAGACCAACAGGCACGAAATTGCATGCATTTTATACTACACCAAAGTTCATGTGTTATTCTTGGTTGCCGGATCTCGGGATCAAGAGCAGACCATGTGTCTTGTGCGGTTCAATTAAAAGACGATACTGTCAGGGATGTCCTAACAGAACTACGCCTCCGAATTAATGATGAAGTGTCAAGGTCATTTTAGTCAAGGTTGGATAGGACAAGGACAAAGATGCTTCTACGGTTCAACATACCTGCAGTAAGAATATTCACCGAAGTTATAACCGGGCACTGCGACTAAATACTCACACTTCCTCATAGACCTGACTGAGATACTGGAAATAAATTTATCGGATCTCCGCAATTTCATGTGAAAGAGCAAAATGTTTCGTCATTACTGCCATCGTCTAACGTTTCCAGAACCAGGTATTTCAGTTCCTTTCGTTGTAAACGTGCTGCGACAATTCGGTTAGGTTCATAGACAGAGGCTGAGATGCCATTTCACCAAACCGTGTTTTATGTTGACATCAGGACGGCATCGTCGACTGAAGCGCAAAATTTTAGAAGACACATCGAGTAGCAGCACTTGAAAAATAAACAAGGAGAATAACAGAGCATTACTAATAATTGTCAATGAAAACGCTCCCTGACACAAAAAACTTTTTGTTCGCAAAATTCGAGTCTAATGCATCCAATTATATACAAAGAATTGTTAATCGAAATATTGTCTCTACTTGCTCTTTGGACAACAGAAGTATGTGGCAATGTAATTAGAAGCGAAACGCTTCTACATTAATTATTTAATAAGTTAGGCTCCAATAATAAATGAATTTGATTCTTTCCATTCATCATCTCACATGGGGATCCTTTCAAAACAAAAGCGAAACGAAATGGTCGCGCATTGCTTTTCTGAAAGCGGATTAATTTCGAGAACAGCTGGAGTGCGCGTCGCGCAGAGTTGCCAGCTGAGCGCGTTTTGATAAAACCAATTTCATAACTGTATGCGTTCTGCGGCACATTGTGGCGAGCGTTGCGACCCCTCAAGTATTGTAGTTTTTGCTGTAGCCGAACGTTAATACTTTAATTGAAACAAATGAGGCGAATTTTATTGTTGCCATAGTCTGGGCTGCTCTTGGGTCGTTGGTCTTTGTTTGACGCTGTGGGAAAGTAGCACTTACGGCCGCCATTGTGCGCCATTCACAATTGAAGGCGAAGTAAGTGAGCAGCCGTGCAGCCGGTGGGTTAGGTTCAAAATGGGCATGACAGCACACCGACAACACATAACAACAACAGCCAGTGGCTCAAGAGTCCGAGACGCAACAGGAGACAGAGACATTTTATTACTTATTTATAAAAAGACGAGCGGTGGGGAGTCGGACTTGGCGTAACTTGATAAAAGTTCGCCAAAGGAGGGAAAAATAAATGACCAGCTTTACATTGCTGTTGTTATTGTTTTTGTTGCTTTGCGATTTGAAACGGTTTTAGCCATAATAGGGCTTTTTATATTTGTTTTTGTTTACATTCAAAGCAATTTAGCGATGCGACATGGCGGCATAATTTAGGCATACGACCGGCCGATCCATTTCGCACAGAGGGCAGTGGCCAATGGCCAGGCTTTCTGTTTGCCGAGGAAAACCATAATTTCGCACGAAACTTCACAAACTTTTAGCATATTTTCGAATTTAAAACACACACTCGTTTATCATTCGCCCCCTCCTCCTCGCGTCACTCAGATGTCTTCGATTTATTTGGCATGAAGGACGACCGCTCGTTGCTTCTAAGAAAATCAGAAATCAAATAAAATTGTAATTTTTTTTTGTAGGATTCAAGGTAAATTGAAAAGTTAAAGCACAGAAGAGGGAAGTGTGATCTTATTTGAGCCTCGTCACATCAGCTTTAAGTGGGATGACTAAACGTCTGGCTTATGAATAATTTTAAATAGCAGAAATATTTATATTTGCATTTAATATTTGCAATATTTAATTGTCATTAAAACTGAATTTATTTTAGTTTTGATACTTAAAAACAATTGAAATAAAATATTTCTAAAAATAAAATCAAAACATTTAATTGATACTCGTACTTTTAACCTTCGCCTTACCAACGATTACATCGCTTCCGTCACTATTTGGAACAAAAATAATATGAAAAAAATTATAATCCATACCTTAGTATGTGTTTAATAAAACCTCTCAAAAAAAATCCTCTTCCTGTTTCCATAGCCGCAAAATAAATAGTCAAAAATAGGCCTTTAGTTGATGCTAATTCCGAAAGGGATAAAGAACAACCGTTTGCCTTATGGCGCTTATGTCGATTCTGATGTGGATTCAGAAGTAGAGGTAAACAACGAAAGTGGCGTCGCAGTCACCGCAGCTGAATCAGTCAAGAATGATTCAGTAACTTGCTCTGGTGATAGTCCGTTTTTCGCCATCAAAACGCCATATGTGTACATCATCATCAATGCATCGTCAAATTTCGATCTTTTTCAAATTTACTGTCGTAAGGTCCAAAACAGGAAGAACGGTTGGAAAATCGTCCAGGTGGAAGAGAGGGAGGACTATCATGGAACACCACCTGGTGCTTGAAAATAAGTAGTTTTTTTGCCTCTTAAAATTCCATTTATATTAAAACATATTTAATTGCGCTATTCCCATGTAGTCCATATCCTTATTCTTATCTATGTAGTCCTTGGAGTTAGCAAAGAGATTGATTGATGCAGAATACAGCATCAGCCAAACTAAATAGGAAAATTGACATCCAAATTCGCCCACATCAGCTAATATCCGGACAATACATATTAAAAAGGTCACAAGGGTGGGTATTAGTGAAGCGAAGGTTAAGGATGTAAATATTTAAATTTATTTTTATAGTTTAAATTCGAAAGCATACGAGTAAGGCAACAGACAAATTTACATCACTCTTCTTATTTATACTTAAGAAAAAATTGGAAAAGAGTTGTCTCATTGTTATTATCTCCGAATTCAATTCAAAAATTTTCAAAATTCTCTTAAACTGTCTTATCTGCATAATTCGAGAATTAAACCAATCGGCCGAAGATTACATTAGTGCTCTAAACATTTCTTCAATTGAACTTTCAACTAAATAGACGACAACGCACAAAACAGTGAAGCGCACAAATGGAATTACGTCGAAGATAGCACATATTCCAAATATTTTACTGCTGACATATAAATACGGATTTTATTACGACCAATGTTTCGTTGGCTGCCAAAGCACCGTTGGCATCGATCGTGCGAAACTTTCTGTGGTTTTGTCAGTTTTTGTTGCGTTCCCAGCGTTTCACTGCTGTCCGCGAGCTCCGTCTGCTTCATTAACATGTATGAGTTAAACTGTAGTTAAATTTTCCATTTGGCTTTCGTAATGCTGACGGCTGCGATGCTGCAGTTGCGCCCACGGCAAACACTGCCGCCGACGAACGAATGATTGCATTTGCGTTGCCGCTGCCACAGCCACAGCCACGTGAAGGTGATGCGAGAAAACGCAAGTCGATATTCGAATGCGCAGCTGGTGCGTTCGCCCGTCGCAGTGGCGCATGTAACCTGCGAGTGAATATGCAAATGCGTGCGCCGCTCGCAGCACCTGCAACATGGTCCACGGCAAGGCTGGCCGCCGTGGCTGTCGCTGGTCGGCAGCGTTGGAAGTCAGCTCATGACTCTCGGGTTGAATCAACACGAATTGATTGCAGACACCGCACAGTCAGTTCGAAAACACAGCGAAAAAGACTCGCAACGAAAGCAATAACAGAAATCAAACAGCAACAGTTGCACGGCCCGCAATTCGGTTGCTACAAGAGCATCAACGGCAAAAGTGGCAGCGACAACAAGCCGAGCAAACAAAGTGCATGCAGCGCATAGCAGTAGGGGAAAATATTTTCACATTTCAGCAATAACAACTGCACTGGAAATGGATGTGTGTGTGTGTGTGTGTGTGTGTGACAGACGCATATGCATCGACAGCGGTTTGTATCTTAATCGAGCGGGAGCGGCGCAGGACGGCGAGAGAAGTGCGAAACGTTTTGACAATTTGACATTTCCACCCATAAACTTGACGGAAATAAAATCGACAGCTGTGGCACGTAACTGAGTTGCCGTGTGGCACGAAAGGCAAATCCAGGCGAAAAATAAGTAAAAAGTCAATCAATCGTTGTGCTGTAGGCACGCACTGAGAGAAGAGTGCAATGAAAATTGTTTTTATAAACTTTTATAAATTTATTTTGGGCATAACAGTTTTTGATAAAAATTGTTTTGATCGCTTTGAGTACAGTATGAACCCATATCGAAAATAGTTGTTTATATTGGTGATCACACATACATATATAGGATGTATCCATATAGAGTGCTTATTGCATGTGTATCAGTTTCGAATAAATATTAAAATAAATTAAATAAATATTAGGGCGAATATTAGGGCGAGATCTACTAATTAAAATAGCTAAAGACACAGTGCTACAAAAACCTTTTTTGTTTCATTAACCATCGAAAAATCCGTATACGCATACAACTTGACAAGGCAGGTTGGAGAGAGGCCAGTGAGAAAGCTGTTCTTAGCGACAGCCTACTTCTGTTTGCCACACGGGTGCGGCATCTTGAAGGTTGTCGCAGAATAAATGGCCGACCTGGGATGCGGACTTAGGAGGGCCGATGATACCTGGTCTACTCCTCGCCCTGGGCATAAATGCAGTATAGCGAACCCATACTCATACTCATACTCATTTACTCATGGGTCTCAAACGAAAGTTATTGCGCCTAAGCAATAACTTTCATAAACGCCATTTCAATATTGCAGGCAGATGCTTTTAACTCAATTTAAATTTCAATATAAAAGTGAAATCACAAAAATATCAAATGTTTTATATTTCATTGTAAACGGAATTTCACAGGCTACAATATAGTAACAAACTTATTACACCTTTATTAAAGATTTTTTCAAGAAAAAAATAAGTTTTCAAACAATTTTTATACAAATATTTTTTGTTACTCAAAACTTTTTATTAGTCCATTTTACGTATTTAATGATGTACATTAATAGAAAGGTATGAAAAAGACCTTTCGTTTGATACCCATATCGTGTAAATCAGTTGGAAATTAATTGAGTTTTTTTGATGAAAACTTTGAACTTTGACCCCGAGCCATGCCTTTTGTGGGCGTTTCCCCGGAAACATTTTTAGTTTGTTAGATTCAAAAAAATACGCTCTATATGGCCCAATTTTCAGTTTTTTTTTTCATTAGGGTTCGCATACTGCATTTGTTCCTCGCCCTGCTCCTTGATCCCTTAAAGCCACCGCAAGGGCGTTCTGCAGCTATGATGTCTTTGCATTGCTGACCCCCTAGAACCAGGAAATCCTCTCTCTTAAAAAAGGATGTCCTTGAGGCGCACAGGTACAACTTCTACTTGGTTCTTCCAACGAAGATATGACCTGTCCGCAGCCGTCGTCCTTCTACTTCCGCATTGTATGCTGTCATTTGTTTTTTTCTTTGTCTACATATGTACATAAAAAAAAAAATGGTGTTGCCGTGCTCATTACACTGTGTAAGAGTGAAAATGCAATCTGCCTCAGAAATAGTGCCGCAGAATAGAAGAAAAACCTAATCAAACAATTTTTATAGGAGACCCCATAATCTAACAAAACACTTTTTTCTACGATTTTTGCGAGTTACCAGTTTAGAATTATGTATACATTTTTCCTATTTTATTGGATCTGATATGCTTTGTAAAAGCATAAATTAAGTATTTTAATCTGTTTAATAAATTGTTGCGTTAAATATTGTTCATCAGTGTATATACAACAGCACATATGTAGTTTAGAACTTCAACTTCAATTTCCTAATTAACAAGTTATAATTTTCATAAATCTATTAGTATTTATCGTAGGCAGCCGCCGTGGCTCAGTTGGTTAGTGCGTTGGACCGCGAGTCGAAGGCAGCAACCTCAGGTTCAAATACTGCCTGTGATAACACCTAAAAAAATAACGGGAAAACTAGTTTTCTCTTTCGGTGGCTGTCCTCTCAGCTGGAAATGGCAAACCTCTGAGAGTAAAAATTGCTTATGAAAGAGCTCCCAACCTGCCGTTCGGAACCGGCATAAAACTGTAGGTCCCTTCCACCCGCGTACAAATTCACACGCACAACACGGGTGGTTGCGGGAAGCTAGGCCTTAGTCTCGCGTAAGCGGGCTGTCGTGCCAGTCAATTATTATTATTAAATTATTAGTATTTGACTGGGCTATTGAATTTCCCTGCTTACTGCCACCACGTTGGAACCGGAATCCTTTGTGCGCACTTTACAGAAATTAGTGAAACTTGAGTATTTGCATTATGCATTATTTCTCGCTGTGCACTCTGCAGCAAGTGCCAAAATTCGTCCTAACTATACATAGTCCTGAGCAAATACATACATAAGTGCACAACCAGCTGGCCACAGAGCACAATCCAGAGCAATCAAGGAAGGACACGGCAACGTTGACTGAAGCGCCATTTTAAGTGTAATGAAACAATTTCTACAAATAGCAACAAATTTGCACGTACTAACAAACAACAATATCTTAATGGCCAAAACAAATTTGCACGCACACACACACACACCACGTATGTGTGTATATTTGCATGAAGTTGGCCCCCCCCCCCCCCCTTCGGGCAGGCGCACAGTTTGCAACAATCCGGGCGCAGCCTGGGTTCGTGTTTGCCCCGTTACCGTATTCGAATTTACTGAATTTGTTAATATGATTTTGTCCTGCCATGCAATCGTCCTTTCACAAACACTACAAAGAAAACAAACTAATTTTCCCTGCAATATGTGCAACAAATGCGAGTAAATACTGCTGAAATAATTTCACATTGAAATTTTCAGAAATTACCATCGTGGGCGTGCTTGTTTTTTTATGTTTTGTCACTTCGGGCAAAATCAATGGCTCGGTTTTTGCTATTCGAATTAGTTCCTATCGGCTTTTGTTTCCGCACAACAACAATGAGCGCTATTCAAATTTTCGATTGCAGAATTCGCATTTTTATTTCATAGTTTTCATTGTTGTTGTTGTTTGTTTGTGAAAATTGGCAAACTGTGGCTAGGTTAATGGCTAGCAAATTCATTTTTACATTTCGATGCAATATGGTTCGCGTTTCTGGTACCGGCATGACGGTCAAACTATTGTTTTTTTATACAAATTTTTTTCTTTATCACAACATTTGTATTAAAACAATTTTAAATACCTTCTGAAAAATTTCGAAACTCGATACCAACGAAATTCTGATTGATTATTTTTTCTCGCCTTTTTTGTGCATTTTCCATACAGATAATAACTTAGAAAAGATCTTCGCTTCTACAGTATTTCGCTGGTCCTTTTATTTCGCGAGCCTCTTTTTCCATAAATTCAATTTAATCTTCATTAGTCTTCAGATTTGCAGGTAATGCAAGTTTAAACATTTTCTCGGACGGTCTTTTTTGTTCAACTCCATACCTGAGGATGTTTCATGCAAATTAGAGACCGTAGAAACACAGCCCTTTTGCTTTCGTTAATTATTTCGATTTCATCTAAATATGAATATTGAAATTTATTGTGGCCGATGCAGCTATCGTATTTATGTACTATTGTTTGTGTATGTAAATTTATGAGGTTTTCCATTACCAGAATTGGGAATTCTGTCACATTCCTTCATAAAAAATATTACTTTCACAGCCTAAAGTGTGTTATTTTAAAATAGATGATATGAATCAAGTGAATCATCATATCACCATATTCTTGTATCCCATATTCCATGCATCAGTATCAGTACCCAATATCTCAGAGATGTGTTGCTGAAAAGTTTTCCGATTTCGAAACGCTAATACACGAGTCAATAAATTCTGAAGGTACTATGGAGTTAAGGAATTGGCGTCGTAACGAGTTCAAAGTTTGAAAGGTGCGAGGAAAATCATTTAACTACTCTAAGCCTCATCACAAAATTGTTCTTGGATTGATCGAATACTTAAAGGAATACTTAATCGCTTGCAATAATTTTCCTTTCCAAATATCTTGCCTCCACTGCATGCAACGCTTAACGAAGTCCCTAAAGACCGAACAATATTTATGTTTTCTTTCAAACTGTTTTTCCGAACATGTTACCTGTCCCACTCTTCTTATCTTAAATGTGATGCCATACAACAATGACAATTTTTTTTAACTGGAGACTGTTGCTGAGCTTATTTAGAAAACAGAACATTTTGAAAATTACTCAAAGTTGCATATATTTTACCAGTATATATTTTACAACAACAAATGAATTGTCGTTTTTCATGTAAGACTTTTTAAAAAATATTTAAAAAGCACCATAAAGGAAATGGACTCTTCTCCGTAGGGAAAAATTCGAAAAATATTTCACATGAAGACTTAGACGAAACGACTTAAATTAAAAACAGGCATCTTAAGTTTTTTTTACAAGATTTTATTTTTATTGAAGCAAAGCTTCTGTTTTATTATAGAATAACGTAATTTTGCTTGTTCACGAAACCATTCAACCAAAAATGTGGAACAATCATTTAAGTTGTAAATAATTCATAGCTCCCGAATAGTTTGGCGAACAAAACATGAACTTTTATGATAAATGTTTAATATGGTTATGCTTTATTAAATGCTGCAGCGCTCCATAATACAATGGTGACTACTTATAACAGAATACAAATATCGAAAAAGCGCTTCTGAAATCTGAAACGTCAGAGCAATAAGCTGTCAATGTTTGGATATCAATAGTGAAATGAATACGGAAGTCGTTTTTTTTTATTGTATTAAAAATATATGCAAATTAGTTACACATACTATTCTGTGGTTTTAAAGTTTAATGCTAAATTAACTACGAACAAATTGTTGGTTTAACCGCCGCAGTGCAGAACAAGTTGTAATTTTGATTGTTCACAAAACCGAAAAAATTCTCTCTCTCTTCCCTTCTCAAACATTTTTGTGAAACGAAATTATCCAACTGTTTAGGATTTTTGATTTTAAAAACTTACATTCTGGGCACTTTGCTTGTTTTATTTTGTCCACATTTTATGCGTCTAACAGCAATTTATGAGCAGCTGTACGGTAATTGCTTCATTTTCTTTACAGTTTTTGAAGTTTGAATTCGATGCAACGCTACTTGCTCCCACCTCTCGAATGTTTGACTCTAACATTTTTTCATTGAACCGCCCAAAGTGGGATATGCTGGCGAACCTAAGTAATAAGCATCATTACGAATTTCATACCACACTAAATCAGGTCTTCTAAAACCATCTTCGAAATTGCTTTATCAATATCGAAAATTTTCAAACGCTGCAACTGCCGCCAGCCGGCAGACAATTAAAATTTAATACAAACATTGATTGCAAAGTTATTTGTATTTATGATTGTTTGTGTGTATGTAATAATATTGTGTCCGCCGCACAATGCAGCTGCGTCATGTGCCGCACGTGGCCAACAAAGTACGCTTTGATTTCAATCTCCTCTACTCCTCTGCCCGCCAGACAGAGCTGGTCGGTCGCTCATTCGTACGTTGCCGTTACCAACAGTTTGATTGTTTGTTGTTGGGCTCAAGCTCAGTTAGATTTATGTAAGCTTTTTATAAACAAACACAAGGATCGCCTTGTAGGTGTTTACTCCGTCCTCGCCTCAGTCTGCCGGCTGCTTTTATTCCTTTATTCCGTTTCGGGCATGTTGGTCCGGTTTTTTCGGGTGTTTGCCGAGCAGCGCAACATAAAAATGCTCCGTATGGCACATGGAAGCATAACAATTGACTTTAGTTAGTGGCGACAGGATGCAGGAAACGAATGTGGAGTGACCATGTGCCATACAAGCGAGGACGCTCGCTGTAGGCGTACGCGGAGCGGCGGACCGCAGTGCGGCGGGAACACTATTGTGTATCGTTTAGATTGCGAACAAACGGACGACTCGTTCGGCTGTCGGCATGTGGTGCGGTGGGTCTTTATTGAATTTACACTCTTTTGGCTTTATTCCTTTTTACTGATTTTTTTTCTTTCTCAAAGAAGCGAAGCAAACAACGTTGATTCGATTTAATGGCATTAAGACTTTTCATGGCACTAACTTAATGAAGCCGTATGTGTGTGAGATTGTGAGTGTGTGTGGGTGTATGTGTGCTTAGGTGAAGGTGCCAGTGTGTTTAATGTAATTTCTGAGCAATTTAAGCGAAAACGTGCAGCGCTTTCATAAATCTTCATCAGTGCCGCATTTTTCCGTCTGCCATAGAAGGAATTTTTGAAATCAGCGTTAAATTTATTGCCAACAATTTCAAAGCAACGTTGCAAATTTTGAGAGGCTATTTTTATAATTTGTATTGCCCTTTATCGCAGTATGACTGCTGCCAGCGGACAATAGGATTTACTTTACTTTATGTGGAGGTATATGACAGCAATAGAACAGAGTTGTTGCTATGGACAATTACCAGGACTTGTGTGTTGTTGTACCCACATCAAAACATCGCGGAAAGTGAAACCTGACAAACAGGAAGTTTTTATGCTTTTATGTTGAAACCTAAACCTACAAATAATATTGTATCCTTTAACAGCACCACCACCAGTGACTTTGGGAGTTGACTTGTAATAGTAGTCATGCAAAACGGGTTCACGTTTTGGAGAATTTTTTACATTTGCCTGCAAACGCATTAAAATTATAATAAAAAAAAATGTTAATAAATTCAATACTCTTATTTTTTAATAATCCCCTTTTTAGTTTCATAAATTTTAAAACTATTGCTTGGAAAAATTGTCTCTGTAATATGATATGAATTTATTCCATTTAATGAAAAATATTTTGCTCGCAGCGTAGTGTAATTTGACACAAAAATATATCGTTGTCAGAAATTTTTGATTTATTTTAAATTCTTGTTGGGTTTGATGCAACATGTATGTAGCTGGCTGATTGCCCAGCTAGTACACTCGGCAGTCTTCTGGGCGCATTATGATGTGGGACGAGTGTGGTAGATGTCCTGTCATCCTATGTCAGGTGGTGGTCAAAACTAGAGTGAGGTTCGAATAAATCTAATAAAAATGACATCCCCAAACCGTCAAACGTTCTGTCGCCTAGTCAGCGGCGGCATATACTTTGAACTGCTGTGCGATTGCATAGGGGTGCAGCATCTCCTATGCTCCATTTCCTCCTCGTCACAGCTACGGTAGTAATTCCGATTGGGTAAATCTAATCTATCTCTGAAAAGATTGATTCGAGAATGATCCCTAAGTCATCTGTGAGTATGGAGTAGACAAAGATTAAAAAAGGTGCTTTAGATTCCTGCAATGAGGCCGAGGTGCTTGAGTGATGGTTGGTGAATTCAATTATCTTTCTATCCAAATCGGAGTAAACTTTCTTGAGTGGCTGGTAGATACCAGTTCTCGTGCTAACGTCTAACAGCTCAACTCATCTGCTCGTTCGTTACGCAGTGTGGCACAGTGACCAGACAACCAGTCAACTATGTGACTACAATGCATAGTGAAATAAATAAAGTGAACCAGATACTGATAACTCTTTTGAATCGGCATGCTTATTTTATGTCACTATGAAAAAACATGCCAAATGCTTAATTCTTTTTTATTAAAAAATTTTGTTTTCATGGTGAAAAAAGCTGAAAGCAGCTGAACAAACAAAGCGCAAGCAAAACGGGAAAATATATCAAGAAGTTGAACAGGTAGATTTTGCAATTGTATTTTTTATATTGTAATATGTTGTAATTCGTATGAGCAAAGGCAAGTTCCAGCGAATTTCACATTCAGCGTATATACATATTTGATTTGGTAACATTTCGGGCACAGCAAACTCAAACGGCTAAATTCAAAACGAATTGACGTGAAACAAATTTTCAAAGCAGTTGACATTTTTTAAGCATGCCTCTCCCTAGCTGGTTCACTTTATTTATTTCACTATGACTACAATGAAAGCGGCAGCAACAGTGTTGCCAGATATCTGAAATTACTTTCTCCTAAATCTAAAAAACGTACTGAAATTTCCTCCCAAAAGTTAAAAAAATCTCCAAAATTTTTAAAGAAAATTTTAAAGAATGCAGACTTTTTTCATTCATCTTCCGCTTAACAATAAAAACTTAACAAACAAAAACAAATGAATTAAACAAAAAGTGCCATTTTTGGAGGGATTTCATTGTGACAGCAATAACTGAGAACGAGATAGAACGAGCTAACATTTTGTAAGCTTAAAAATGTTTAACACAATAGGGTGCTTTGACTAATAAAATAGTTCCTAAAATATGTTTTGTTGCCAGTGTTCCCAATACATCATACTTCGTTATTCGAAAATCTCCCAAAAATCCACTAAGGATTCGAAAAATCCCCTAACATAAAATATAAATCTCCTAAACTTTCTCCTAAACAATTCTTCCTCCTAAAAATTCTCCTAAAAGGCCAAGAATCTCCTAAATCTAGGAGGAAATCTCCTGATCTGGCAACACCGGGCAGCAAGGTCATCACAATAATATTGTATTTTTGAGCTAATAAAAACACAATAATATTGTATTTTTGAGCTCCTAAACACAAGTTTTAAAGTTCATTTTACCGTAATACAATCAATTTAAAACAAATGCCAATGTGCAATAGTTTTTAAATAATAATAATTGACTGGCACGACAGCCCGCTTACGCGAGACTAAGGCCTAGCTTCCCGCAACCACCCGTGTTGTGCGTGTGAATTTGTACGCGGGTAGAAGGGACCTACAGTTTTTATGCCGGTTCCGAACGGCAGGTTGGGAGCTTTATCATAGGCAATTTTTACTCTCAGAGGTTTGCCATTTCCAGCTGAGAGGACAGCCACCGAAAGAGAAAACGAATTTTCCCGTTATTTTTTTTAGGTATTATTACGGGCAGTATTTGAACCTGCGCACAGTGGGGTAATTGATGCCGAAAATGCCGATTAATTCACCCAGGCTATTTAGATATGAAATAACTATTAGGTTTAGTTAATCGAACATTAGAAAGTAAAAAACAAATGTTTTTGGGTATACTTCAGTGGAAATTTTTTTTAAAAACGGTAAAAAACTAAAATAGTTACAAAAGATAAATTCTGCTCTATTCTAATTAAAGTTAAGTTGAACAGTTTAATTGAAACATTTCATCGCCACCTCTTGCAGCCAATTCAATATCAACATTATGATGATGATTATCATTATTATAATCTTCATCATCAACATTATAAGCCTCACCATCACCATTATCATCATTCCTCATTAGTATCAACTCCATAGTTTTGCAACTTTGGGCATAATATACATACGATGCACTTTTTTGTGCAATTTTCTAATACTTGATACAATAGGGTCAGAATTAAAAAAAAACTATTACAAATGTTTTCAATGGTATTTTTTGAGCCCACTTTCGTAAAAAATTCTCCATCCAACACTTGAAATCGTTATTCCGTGCTTCTTCCGAAGGTTGGGCGATTGGCAATAAAGCATGCGATATGATTTGCGGTCGATACAAAAACTATGTGTGGAAAATTGTGGGCATATTTTACGAGGAATAGCATTGTAAAAAATATTTTACCGTTTTTAATCCATAGCTGCGAAAATTTTCTATTTTGATTTGATGTTCACTAGAAACAACCATAAAATGGTGTGAATGTTTTGATTCAAGTCTACATCGAATGCAGATATTTCTGCATTTTGAAAAAACAATAAAACCTATTGCTTACTTGTTTTCATCTAAAAAATAAACAATTTTAAAAAAATGTATTTTGCACATGTCTATTTGTTCTCATACATGGCCCATTTGGCCCATGAGTTCGCACACAAAAATCTAAATGCTGGAAAAGTGCGCAATATTCGCGCAACTTTTTTTTTCATAAAATGTTACTTAAATATCTAAGCTATATGCTAATCAAAACAGTTTTGCTCGACCTCACAAGACTCACAACTATATGTCTATGAAAAGGTCAAAAATTGGACAATTATTAAGCTTTTAAACAAAAAATCAAATAAAATACTTATAAACATTTTTTTAAAAAGCAAAATATACACTGCATTGCTGAAATACCTGAACATGAAGGCTGCATCATTAATTTTTCAATAGTTTTTAAAATTCACACAAAGAAATCGATTTGAAGTGACGACAAAAACACGTTTATCACTGTGCGCACAAAAACTGAAAATAAATGTCAACTTTCAGAGTGCTTTGCGGGAAAACGGTAAACTATTTTCCAACAACTCTTTCACATAGTGATGCAGAATTTTATCCCCTTTAACCCGGTACTAAAAACATAGTTGTATCTTGATTTTTCATTTTTGAATTAATCGGCACTTTACTTATATATTACCCCACTGTGCTGCGGTTTGCTGCCTTCGACTCGCGGTCCAACGCACTAACCAACTGAGCCACTGCGGCTGCAATAGTTTTTAGAACTGGTAAATTTTGACTGTAATACTAACAAACTTGTAATGGCTCAAAGCACAACGATAAAGGGAAAAAAGAATTAATTAAAAATATGTTTTAAAGCAGTGATTGTTTAGGTTTTGTCGCCTAAGAAATAGAAAATAGTTCTATATTCGGCGACAGTGACAACTTCGGTCGGGGGTCGTGTAGCAGTGCTGTCGGCAAAATAATACTTTCCATATGAAAATTCTGTTTTTATATTTTTACAAATGCATTCGTGTTGCTGCCGTCGTTTATGTGTTCGGGGCATAAGATTCCACTTAGAATGCACTCAATAGTAGTTTGAACCAGAGATGCCCAGTCCGAAGCTCGATTAGTTCCTTGATCTAATTGCAAAAAACTCAATGTTGTCGTTTATATATTTCTCGGTCGATTGATTTCAAGTGTAAAAAATTGAACTAATAATAAAATTAGTTTTTACTACAAAGAAACTATGAAAACATTGTTTAAACATTGCATTTATTTTTTCTAGATCCATTTTTCCACTGCGTTTGTTGCCATTTTTCATAGCCATTTTCATAGATCTCAACGTTTCGCTTCTTACAAGCAGACACACACTAAATGTATGCATATGTATATACGCACAAATAGCGCTTACATGTACATATTAACGACAAACAGGACAACTTACAAGTGACAGCCATATGCAGCATACTTGCAGATTTGTTATTATCCTTGAGGATGTGCCTGTTTGTTGTACGGCTGCGTGTTCGCTGCACTTGTATCCTCGTAAATATTTTGGAGCTGCTCAGCATTTTGCAACTTTTTACTACTGCGCAGTGATAAAATTATCCAACTGCAGCGACAACTCAGGCATCTTCCTTCCGCCTCCTTCTTTTTACACTGCTCTGTGAATTTAAAATCAATTTTCTGCTGCCACCGCCGCCTCATAGCAGCAACTTAAAGCGGCACAGTGCGTGTGTCGGCTGCATTGTCTGTCTGCTGTCTTGACTTGTAGATGTCGTGTTTGTAGATTGCCGCGAGTTGTTTAATAGTTATACTACCTTTGCCCACATTTAAACTGCGCCCACCGCACTTTTATTTACTTGCGGCATTGCTCGCATTTTTAGTGGCGACAACTGAGAACTTTACCTATTTGCATTTATTTCATGCGCATAAAATGTTGCACACTGCATGTTGCTCCTGCAGAGCAAGGCTTGTTCAACATTTTGCAGCAAATATCAAGTTCAGTGCAGCAGTTGGCTGCCTGGCACTCTGTCCGCACTTTAAAAGCATTCCTGCCACACTTACGAACTCACGCACACACGCTGATGTGCGTTGTGTCCTGTGGTTTCGCTTTTTGGGTGCATTCTCCGTCGACTTTTTTGTGGCCGTAAGCGTCACTCGAATTATGCCTTTTTCTCCAGTAATTGGCAACTTTGTCGTCGCTGCCAACCGATGTGCTGCCAGTTGTGATAATTTCATTAATTAAAAAACTTTTTAAACTATGCATAATGTAGGCTTACACACACACACACACACGTACAATGACGAAAATAATTCTCGTTTGGGCGCTGTGTCGGTGTTCGCGGCGTATGAGTGACATCAGCATCAGGTTTGGCTTCTCCGCTGCGCCCACTGCGATTGTTGTTAATCTGTAGCCATAGTGCTAAAAAATCACTTTTATTGCCAACAATAACAATAACTAAAGCGTATGAAAGCAATAGTGCGGCAAGCTCGCACGAAACGCTTTGCTCAGGGCCGTGCAACACTCGACAAGTTTCACCGCCCAGACACGAGCATTTCCTGGGCCTGGGCTGAAAGTGGGTGCATGTGTCCATTGCCATCTACACTATTATCATATGTACATATCATTCGACTGGCAGCAGGCCCCCGCCCGGTCGCTGAGCGGCGCTCGCAGCGCGCCCGAGTCAAGTTTCATTGTTCGCACTTGAGTGCGCATCTAGTAGATAAGTCATGGATTGCTGCCGCTTAAGTCGTCGCTATTAAATCTACGAGTAGTTATTGTTGCAGCACTTCAGCAGCCGATTGTGAATCTGATTGTTGTTGTTACTGCGGCGGTCGTATGTTGTTCCGCACACACCGGCAATAATAGCGTTTTTATGCATCGAGGACTGCCGGCTGCGACGGAGGCAGCTGTGCCATCCACTCCAGATTACGATTGTGGCAATTCGAAGCATTTAAAAGCCATTAGTGTCGCGCTGCCTGGCACTTCACGACGACGACGACGAGCAGTAGGTACAAGTCGCAACAGCATCCACCAGTCAGGCAGACAGCGCACGTCACAGCGACCGCCGTACAGAAATTCACTTTTGGCTCGGCGCTGTCTATGGATTTGTATGTAATATACTTAGCAGGATGTGGGCGACCGTCGTCGGAGTTACTTATGCCACATTAACATAAGTTACTAGAAGTGTGTTCCGCCACAGCGACACAACGCGGCCGACATACACATTGACTATGGTGGGTTTGGTGTGCTTTGGGTAGGCACTGACATGCATGGAAGACGTATGTATACGTTCTCGTGGTGTCCATAAGTGCTGCGCACTCAACGTTCGGATCACAGTCAAAGCTGGCAAATATTGGTATGGATAAATCATGTTTTGTTGGTATACGTTCGAGCCGTCAAAAAAGTAATTTCAACTGTCAAAGAACTCACCATGTGTGCAACTGTTAAGTTTGGGAAAGCAGGCCCAAGGTCTGGGAAAACACACCAGAAATAAATACAACGAAAATATTTACATGTCTGCTCAGAACGTAACGGAAAAATCAATTAATATAGCTGCAAATAGGGTCTTTTTAGTTGATTTTTTCGCCTTTGGAACTTTAACTAAGTTGGCTTTAATAAAACGCATTATTACTTGCCGTATTGACAATTCTCTTTCAAGATTACGCACTAGCTGAATTATGGATTACATAGGACTACAAGAAATGCTCGCAATTTGTAAAGATGTGAGGAAAGGTTTTACTTTGTTCATTGTTAAGTGTTCAGACGTCCCATTCCTCGGGGCTTTATAGCACTTGAGTGATAGTTTAAACGTGGCATCGAATAAAGAAAATGTCGCTGAACTTTGATGGAATATAAATTCGAATTCTAAATTGTAAATCACGTCAACTTAAAGTGAATGAAATTGAAATAATTGAATGAGTTACAAACTTTTTACAAATACTCCAAAAACCAATTGAAAGCGAAATCATATAAGTTTGCAACACAAGCGTTGTTGAAAGCAAAACTTCATGCATTACATTAAAAATATAATTTTCCAATGTGCCTCTATCTGCTTTCCAAACAACAACTACAATTCACATCGCATCGAATGGATGTGTGGGCATAGCGATTGCCAACGTTTCAATCGTCCAGCAACTTCTGCCGTCTCAGCAACATCACACCACAGGCCTTCACACACGCATGCACACTTGACTGTCTATTGAGATAGAAAATTCCTTTCACTTTAGTTGACAGCTGACAGCAGTGGCTGAAGTGTGCACATCGGCGGTTTATCGCTTCAAAACAGAACTTCACATTTTGATTGAATTTTCACAAATCCTGAAACTCAAAAAGTAATTTGCGTTAATGCCAGCAGGCTGCAGCGCCAACTTCAAAATTTCTCAACGACAGTCGCTCGATAACAGGAGCATGTCTCCACATATTAACATGGAATATGTGAAAAAATATCAGTCAAATTTGAGACTTATCCAAATTGCGTCTTATTTGCGCCACAAACACATTAACCTTCTGATTCTTTCAATCATCGAAAACACTCTGAGTGAATTAGAGCCTATACCTCCACAGCTTTTGAGCCGTTTGACTTGAAAAAATTTCTGGGGTATAGGTACTTTG
Source organism: Melieria crassipennis (assembly GCA_963668005.1). Taxonomy (NCBI): domain Eukaryota; kingdom Metazoa; phylum Arthropoda; class Insecta; order Diptera; family Ulidiidae; genus Melieria; species Melieria crassipennis. The sequence goes on along the minus strand of OY764963.1, from coordinate 27,200,874 downwards.
AACATTGCTGTAACATTTTATAAATATTTCAGGTGCATCGCGGGAAAAACAGGTTTTAGAACAGATGTCGCTTGAAGTACGAGTACGGGTCTGCATGACCCGGTGTGCTCTCCGAAGGCTAAAGACAAATTCAAAATTCAAGGATTCGCGTACGAAGCCGCAGTACCAAATACGATAACAAAGTGTGCACAAATTCAGCCGTAAATATTACATAAATTTGCTAAACGCAGGCGTGCACACATATCTGGTGCGGCGAAAGAAAACGTTTAAAAATCGTTTAGAATGCAGATTTCATCAAATAAGCTAACATTGGTTAGTACTAACCGATTGTTTGGATGCCCTAGAACTGGGACTTTTGCACACAAATAGCCTTCTTTCTTCTTTGAATTTCAAAAGAATTATAAGCAAGAAAATTATTGTTGCTATTAGTTTGCTGACTTTTTACCCAAAAGGTTTATTAATTATTTAATAAATAAATTATAACTGAACAATACATACAAGTTTCGTTGGCCAGTTAATTAACTCAAATAAAATTAACTCAAACATTTCAATTAATAATTCCATAAACCACTTTTAATATGATAAACCATCAAATGGTTATTTAGTCGACTATTAAATTGATTTCAATTGACTATTCATTAATTTGGCTCAATATAAACTGAGCATTTTAATTACTAATTAAATGAATAACTTTTAATTGAATAAATTCTAAAATTATTGTGTTCTTTACTATTTAATAAACTCAACTGAAATTTTAATAAGGAATTGAATAAATTGAGTAAAACAAAAAATTATTGGTAAGTATGTTGACTATTTATTAACCCAACAAATTGTTTACGTTTTAGTTGGTGCTTGAAGAAATATTATATAATTGACAAACACAGTTATAATTGATAAATTAATAAATAGTTATTTTGTATTTTCGACTTAACTCACCATCTCATTGTGAGTTAGTGAGTTAGTTTAGTTTACTACGTTTATAAATAGAAACATTAATTGACTTGAATAAAATAATCAATTAAAATTTGTATTCAAACTTTAAAACATGGTTTGCAACTAAAGAAATCATGTTTTTTTCGGATTAATTAAATTAACATTTTATTTATGAATTAATTAAACCATTACGAAACTAAATTAACAATTAAATAAATCATTTCTAACTAAACCATAAAATTATTATTTCGTTGACTAAATCATTTATAATCTATTATTCCGTTGACCAAATAAATTAAAATTCATGTTGTAATGGAAAGTTTAAAAAATATTTATTTAAAAAATCATGAAATTATTGTTAAGTGGACCGTTTAATAAATTTAACTGGACTAAAATTCGAATTGAATATTAATTATATAATTGTTCAATGTGTAAACCGCAAAGATGGTGTCTAGCTTACTATTTAATTAACTCCACCACATTTAATTAATTTACATTACAGTTAAAAATTTAAAAAAAATTTAAATTACTATTTCACAATTTATAAATCAGAGCTGATAAATGTTCTTCTTCACGAATTACATAGATATTATAAGACTGTGTTTTGTTGTTTACCACATTTAATGTGCTTTACAAATCTGCTGTAGGGTAGCAAAACCGAACGGTACATAGAAAAGACAACATGTAAAAATATAAAGGCAAACAACCAGCCAGTGCTGGTTAAGGAAGGCAACACCACAAGGAAGCAAATGAATGTTGCTCCCAACTGTACTCACGCCACTCGACGCTGCGGCTGCTGCTCACACAGATCAGCCGGCTGGTTGCCTGGCAATATTTTGAATATTTATGCCTCAAAGGAATTCGCAATTGAATTTCAGCGCATGCACACCAAACATTTTATTCAAATATTTGGCTGCCAACTAACACAAACACACATTTTATGCGAAATCCGGCCAGCCGGAGAGACCAAACCGAGCCAGTTAGAACGGCTACGGGTGGGCAGACAGACACAGAGACAAGTAAAAGCCTCACATTAGGTTTGTAGTTGATTGTGTGTGTGTGTGTGTGTGTGTGTGAGGGGTGCTGCACGAAGTGGCAGCAGTAGAGGCAGAAAGTGAAAATAAATTCCGGGAGTGGGAAAATCAGAAGAAGAAACCGTTGTGTGTTGCTGCTGAGGCCGCAATGCCGCATGACTCGTTTAACGGCTGCACTGGCAAATCAAAAACATTTTATGGTCATTGAGGTACTTGAAAAATGCTTCCCCCCTTTGAGCAGTCCGTGTGCCTGCGTGCGGCGTTGGCAATGAATGGGTTGCGTTGCGGTTGGCGGAGCGCTCGCTGGGAGTGCTCCGATGGCAACGAGCGAGTCTTGCTCCGGTCGCATGGCGTGTTTCTTCATTAAAACGTGCTCGAAAAGAACTAATAAAGTTTGCATTTCATTTGACGCAAAAGCCTTTCGGCTTACGCATGTCCGTGCGGCTTTGCAACGCTAACAAAGAGGTTAACAAGAATCGTAGTGCGTTCAGGCGCACTCAAAATACGCCGCACAAAATTATCGAGAAGTTAAATTTCAACTAGTTTCAATCAGTCGCCGTGATATTAATTAATTAGTTGCCGGGCCATTGTACGAAAAGCTTTCTTAACCCTTTTGCTATTCTGGTACCATATGGTGACATTACAAATTGGATACACTAAGTGACAACAAATAACAAAATTATTGCCACTGGTTCAGGGCCTATGACGCTTTGAGTTTTAATAAAAAAAATTAAGTTCATGAAATAATCCTTCGGTGCAAAAAATCAAAATAAAGTCCAAAATTATAAAAATTCAGTGCAAAATATTAATTACAAAAAACACAAGTATGTACCTTCCGAATAACCATAAACAAAGCACAAATTAATTGTGACACCACGTTGGGATGGCGCACACCTCTTTGCGCCTGAACCCTCTAGAGCTTCAAAAATAATTTTTTTATTTGTTCTGAAAATAGTTTTAGTTTTGGCAATAATACGAAATTAATAAACTGAATGTTAAAGTTTAAATAAGAGAAGTATACAAGATTTTTGCATGTTATATCTTTTCATAGTAATTACATAGTAAAGGATGAAGAAGCAGAAAAATAATAGCAATTATGAATTTTACTGTTTACTTTAAATCAGATAAATTTTTTGAATAATTTTAGCTAAAGTAATTAAAGAAATTTTCGATTTCTAATATAATTATGCGTAAACATTTTATAATAATAAAACATATTAAAAATTAGTGTCCGACCGAAACATCTTTTTTGGGCCGAAACCGAATTTTGGGTTTTTTTTTTAATATCCGGCCGAAACCGAAACAATTTAGTTGAAGTAAAAATCACCATATCAAGCATTTTTTCAACAAACGAATTTTACATTAAGTAAATAAAGAACAAACAAACAAACAAACAAACATAAATAAATAAATAAATAAGGGAAAGGGCTGGGCTGTGAACCAGGCTGGGTTGTGAACCATTACGGTTTTTTCTTTCCCTAATTGACATATCGCCAATCTTTTGACTGTCAAGTTTGTCTTTTGATATGACTCTGCTTCTGTGGTTACACCGAAGTGTAAACACGTGCTTGTGGCAACTACAGACATCGTGTTTGAAAATCGATTGCGAAAACTTGTTTGCTTTTTTTTTAAGTGCTATACAAGTGACTGAATTTATTCCAAAAATGTAAGTGTAATACATATTTATTTAGGGTTTTGATTCTATTTTACGATCCAAAATTTTTTTATGTTGAAATATGATTGGAAGTGTCGTTATTTTTAAAGTTTCCAAAATGGCATCGTGGCTGGGCTGTGAACCACTGTGGGGGCTGGGTTATGAACCACCTGTTTTTCGTAGTACATTTGTACTAGCACGGTCAAATATCGCCGGATTTATTAAAGTAATTTTATGTAATTTTACTCGATTTGCGGTGAGTTCACTTGAAGTGCCCAATGTGAGAACGTTTCGTATTTCACATGCAAACATTGCGATACCGATTAGGATGAAAATTCAAAAAATTGAGCACTTGCATTCATTGCGATTTTTTGGCCTAAGTGGCGTCATTCTAACTTTTTTCACTTCTTGAGGCCTCCTGATTAAAGAAATTCTCAACTTATTAAAAAATTATAGGTGTTTTCTTCGTATTTTCCGACTTTGAGTGGGATTTGCCAGATGGTTCACAACCCATCTTTTTTGGAAAAACGACAAATCACGTCCTTAGAAAATTGGACGTAGAGAGTTAAATTTAAATAAAAACGGTTATCTGCCTTCATAACAAAGTTGCGTTTTAAGTTCACCTTTCCAACGGTATCTTCGATTTTTCGATATCTTTATTCTGTGAAAAGTTAGAGCCAAAAAACAAAACCCGGTTCACAACCCAGCCCTCTCCCTTACTTATTAATAAAAACAATTTATTCATTTTTCAAAAACATAAACATGAAAAAATCACCCTTTCGTACCTTACTCGCTAATATTCAAAATTAAATAATTTAATATTATATGCTAAAACAGAAAGTTTATTTACATTGGTGGCATCTAAATCACTCCTCCTTTTACTATATATCTGCTACATAATAAAATGTAAAAAAATATTCTAGAAGGTTTCGGTTTCGGCTGTTCGGACATTTTTTGGCCGAAACTGAAACCGAAACCGAATATTCGGTCGGAAACTATTAAAAATTAATTGAAAATAAAAAAATTATTATGGAATGTTGTTGATACAAACACACAGAATATAACCACAGACTAAATCGATAAATTAAATTTTTTAACTTTCCCCTGTAAAAACCTGTAGCGAAAGGGTTAAAGGCGCTAGGAACAATGTGAAGTCCAACATGAACTCGCTATCTCCCTCAGTTCAAGAGTTGAATACTCTGGGCGGTATAGAATGAGACATCTAGGAATTTGTGTATTTTCCTGATCAAAGACAGACAATGTCAATTAAAGGCTTTGACCCGCAAGTCACTGGCTACGATGGGGAGAAGGCTACGGCGCTGAAACATCAGCTTTGATGTGATAGATACACCTGAAAGGTACCAGGTTTGCTGCCTGGCCAAAACAGTAAATGTGGCGAAGCTACTAGATGTACGAGAGATCTACTTCGAGGACTACAGTAAGTCCGTTATATCAGCCGAAAAGACGCTTCACTAGTCAGGTAGACGAATTGAGAGTTGTGTACCCAGTTTACTAGAGAATAGCCCATTACGATCTCTAACTAATTATCTCTCTTATAGTTATGTTAACTTCCATAAGAAGTCTGTCACTCCAACATATCGAAACACTATTATCTAACTTTGGGCGGTCTATGTAGATTTCAATTAGTGCAATTCTTATGACCTTAACGCAATCCTGGGTCGTCAGCATCACACTTTTTCAGCTTCCTTAATGTCAGCAAATTTAAATGGTCGATTTTGTTTTTAATTTTTCCCTTCTGTTACTTTATTACTTCTGTTCTATTATTGTTCTACGCTTGTGGCACATCGTGAATACCGCAATAATTGCAAATTTAATTGTTTAAGGTGTTTTGGCCCAGTAAACCCGCTTTAATAACAAAAGGCAATATTGCCCGTTATGCGGCCAATTCAAATTGCTAAAACAATTCAATTGAAACAACACACCGCAGGCGATTATTGCACAAAATTTTGCTCAAAACTATTTCAAAATGATTGCAAATAAAATCAAACTAAATGCAACAATAACATATTTTTGGTGTGCGCGCAGCGAAAACACGTTCCACGCGCAATATGGCCAATAATCGACAGCGGCAAATCGACAGCGGCGCGCCGTTCAAAATTGAATTCGAGGCCGCGGAATTTAATTTTTGCATGAAACCAACAATTGAAATGAAATTGTGGCGTTTTCGTAAGCCGCAATTGTGTGTTAATCGAATGAGCATGAATGCACCCAACAAAAGAGACTAGAAGAAGAAGATGAACGCCCACGCCCTGCGTGTGTGGATGTATGTATGTACCATGTGTGTGTGTGTGTGTGATGTATGGCGCTGCGGTCGGCTGGGTGTCAGGCGGGCGCGTGCGGGTTAGCGCTAATTGCGGCCCAGGGTTAGGTGGCAGCATGGCAAATAAATGAAATAAATTGACAGTGCGCTTTGACAGCTTGATTGTTGGACGGCGCGCGGTTGGAAGGGGGAAGCTTTACGCATGGGCGCCACGCACTAAATACAATTTACGGCACAATGTCGGCAATTCGACATATCACAACTATAAAGATTGGTTTAGCGAATATTTATGAGTGCGATAATATTTATTTGCCCTTTTTTTTATCACACAAAAGATTTGTGCAAACACAAAAATAAAAATATTATCGAGGGGAGTGTAAACTATGCTTTTATTACCAAACACTTTATTTCTGACTTGAGGTTGAAACTAGAAATAAAATCTTAAGTTATTTTAGTGTTATTTAATATGTATTTTGCAATAGTTCTCTGCGTTAAATACGAATCTCAATTACTCTCATCTCTTTTAAAAACGTTATATTTTAATATTGGTTTTCGTGGAAGTGAAAGTCCAAGTTGTCAACTAACAGCTCAGTTTATAAGCGATGTAATGTAGGCACATAACTCGGATCAGTGGCGCACACAGTATTTAATTTTGGGCCGGGCGAGGGGTTATGGGTACAGCGTTTGAGCCGAATATCATTCGAAGCCATATTTCGAACCAGCAATTTTTGTGTTTTGGGGGTTTGAACTCCCAAACGGCAAAATAATGCGGTTGCGGCTTTTTACTGTCAACAATGATGTTTTCCAAATCTAAATAATAAAGAGTTATCATTAAACCTTTGCGGTCAATTTCCACATTTCTTGAGATAAAAATTGTTCCTTCAAAATATTGACTCTCATTGAACATTTTAGCAATAAAATACAAAACAATTAAAAAAAAATTATTTCGGTTGAGAACTACAGCTGAGTCAATTTTGTACGATATATCGTACAATGGTCCGCAAAGGAGTAAAAATGCATGCATTTTTAGTTTCGGTTTTTTAAGTTTTATGAACAATTCATTGATTTTTTTTTATAGAAAACATAAACTATAACAACAAAAAATCAAAATGTGATTTCATTTTGATCGAAAGTTATATACAATTGATTCAAATTTATTCGGCCTTATATAACCGTTGTTGTCGTTGCAAAGCCCTTTTCCTGTCAATAAAACACAGAATCACTTAAAATTCGTACAGTTATACAGAAAGGCACTGAATATAGCCCATTCTCATTATCGTAGTGGGAGTGGCAAGTACGCATGCCTAACCTTACATAACCTGTGTCTGCCCAGTACATCACAAAATCGTCTAGTTATTCTTATTTTTAATCGAAATATGCCGAATAGTCGAATTTTATTCGCCACGTGGTTTAAAAATGGGCGTGGCAGGTATACAAACGCAAAAAATCTGTTACCAAACCTATAACTTTAAAAAAATTTAAACATACCTTGTAACCTTTGCTTTCCATTTGTACGATATTGTAACGATAAGACAGTCTGTCGCTGTGCAAAGCAACCCTGTCGCTACGCGCCGTGCTATAATTCAATCTGGCAATGACGGCCGCGATAATAAGGGAAACTTCTAGTCCAACCTGGCAATGATGGAAACTTCTAGTCCAACCTGGCAATGATGGAAACTACGAATCTCGAAATTTCGGCAAAAGTCGAGACTGCGAACCGAGAGATGGCAGAGCGAATGGAAGTCAAGCTTCAGGAAAATTCTGCGCGCTTGGAGCGGAAAGTGGAAGAAATCGCCAGCCAGCTTAATGTGAAGGTGGAGCACCTGGGAACTCGAGTGGAACACTTGGATAAACGAGTCGACGACCTGGATGATTCCCTGAACAAACGTGTTGACGATCTTGGTGATTCCCTGAACCAACGAGTTGATAGTCTGGCAGACTCGATGAGCAGAAAAATGGACGAGCGGCTTAGGGAGGTAATAAAATCCGTTCCAGAATGTTTACGAAGTGAGTACGAGACCGTCATAAGGGCGCTGGCAGCCAAATACAGCGACGAGCACAACAGAACGCTGTACTACTGTGAGCTGAAGAACCGCAGGCAAAGATCCAACGAGGCGCTGCAGACATATGCAGCGGACATTGAGCGGCTCGTGCAGCTGTCCTACCCGTCCTTCGGCGCTGATGACCTCGAGAGGATGAAGATTGAGGCATTTATCGAAGGTCTTCATGATCCGGAGACACGTCGCAGTGCGTTGATGATGGGCAAGCCGACATTTAGGGAGACGGTGACCAGCGCGATGACATACGAGGCGACATGGATTGGGAGCACTCGGTATGCACCTGCAAGGATACGCCAGATCCAGCCGGACAACGACATTGCGATCCAGGCAATAAGCTCTGAGCCACCGGGCAGGCCACGGGTGGTCTCCTCGAAAGTTGTATGCTGGGTATGTGGCAAGCAGGGCCACATATCACGAGACTGCCGCCAACGAGAGAGGCGTTCCCGTTCTCGATCGCAATCGCCTGAAGCGAGGAATACTGATAATCGAGGCCCAGCCAACAAGCGCAGGGCTGAGGACGGCGAGTCGTTAAACTAAAACGGGTCAGCCCAAAGGGGCGTGAGCTGATCCCCACAATCTGCCGCCCCACCGTCCTTGTCTCACAGCTGAAACGACAGCCCAGCAGCTTGACAATTGAAGGAAGGATAGATGGGAAGCTGTTCGTGTTGACATTGGATACTGGAGCGTCATATTCGATCATAAAAAGGAAGCTGCTGAGGAACTGGGAACCGCTGCATGGCATACAGCTGCGGACTGCGACTGGCGAGCGCGCGCCGGTAAGAGGGAAAGTTACAAAAACGATTACTATCGGCACCAGCAGCCTGGAACATGAGTTCATCGTCGCGGATATAATGGACGACGTGATTATCGGCGTGGATTTCATGATTAGGCACGGTTTTACGCTGGACCTGAAAGGACATGTGCTGAGATATGCCAACGTTGAATTCCCGCTGCACACCGGCTATGAGCGAAGCGTGGCGGTAAAGAAGGTTGTATCGTGTCAACACCAGAGGATACCAGCGAATTCTGAGCGATTGTGTGGGCAAAGGTGGACGAGGACGAGGGGACGAGTCGGCTGTGGGTTGTAGAAGCACCGAAACAAGGACACGACAACATCATCATCGGACGTACATTAGTGGAACCTAGGAATGGCAGAATACCGGTCAGAATACTGAACCCCCTGAATGCACCCAGATATGTCGGGAAAGGTGAGGTAATTGGCGACTGTAAGGAAGCTGTAGCAGTGGTCAATTGCGAGAGTAGCCCGCCGGGAGATAATAAGAAGAGCGGTTTTAATATGGACGCCATACCGCAGGAGAACCAGTGGAGCAGCGAGTTGACGGCCAAGCAGAAACAGAAGGCAAGGTCACTCCTGCAGCACTATGGGGCAATATTTGCGGCAGAGGCAGGCGGAAGAACAGCCATAGTGAAGCACAACATCGACACCGGAAGTGCAAAACCGATTCGCCAACCGCCAAGACGAGTTCCTCTGGCCAAGAGGGAAGAGGTCACAAACTTGATCGAAAACATGCGGAAAGAAAAGGTCATAGAGCCTTCTTCGGGCCCCTGGTGTTCGCCGGTCGTGCTAGTCAAGAAAAAGGATGGCAGTACCCGGTTTTGTGTGGACTATCGGAAGCTCAATGATGTGACCAAGAAGGACAGTTATCCACTACCGCGGATCGATGACACCCTGGACACGCTGTCAGGCACACAGTGGTTCTCCACGCTCGACTTACGCAGCGGCTATTGGCAGGTAGAGCTTGCAGACAAGGACAAGGAGAAGACGGCTTTCAGTGTGGGCGATGGTTTGTGGCAGTTCACCGTCATGCCGTTTGGACTCTGCAACGCACCAGCAACATTCGAGCGGCTAATGGAACGCGTGCTAAAGGGGCTGCATTGGCGGACGTGCCTGGTGTACCTCGACGACATAATCGTGATGGGTAAAAGCTTCGACGACCACCTGGGAAAGCTAAAGGAGGTATTCGAGCGGATACAAAAAGCTGGGCTTAAACTCAACCCGAAGAAGTGCTCGCTGTTCCAAAAAGAGGTCAAGTATCTGGGTCATACGGTTTCTGCCCGCGGAGTACATACGGATGAAGGCAAAATCACGGCGGTGAAGGAGTGGCCCCGGCCACGCAATCTACACGAACTCCGCAGCTTCCTGGGTCTGTGCACATACTACCGCCGATTTGTTCCGGGATTCGCGAACATAGCCAGCAGCTTGCACAAACTGACGAAAAAGAGCCAAGCCTTCGAGTGGAACGAAGAGCAGGAGCAGGCTTTTGTGCGTCTGAAGGAAAAACTGTGCACTGCTCCAATTCTGGCCTTCCCCGTGCCTGGAGAGATGTTTGTGCTGGATACGGATGCGAGCGGGCATAGTATTGGCGGTGTGCTATCACAGATAATAGACGGCCAAGAACAAGTGATAGCGTACTACAGTAGGATTCTGTCGAAACCGGAGCGCAACTACTGTGTGACACGGAGAGAACTGCTGGCGGTATTGGACTGCGTAAAACACTTCCACAAATATCTGTATGGACGAAGGTTTCGCCTGCGCACAGATCATGCGGCATTGAGATGGCTCCTGAACTTTAAAGATCCTGAAGGGCAATTGGCGCGGTGGATCGAGCGACTGCAGAGCTACGACTACACGATAGAGCATCGCAAGGGCAGTAGCCATGGAAATGCCGATGCCTTGTCACGCCGTCCGTGCGAAGTCGAATGCAGGCAGTGCTCGCGAGCCGAAAGCAAAGAACAGATAGTGGACGTCCGGTTGGTAAGCGTTATGCCAGAGGAAGAGTGGTCTGCGGAGAGGCTACAAAAGGACCAGCGCGAGGATGCGGATCTTGCAAAAATCGTCGAAGGCAAGGAGCAAGGCGCACGTCCAGACTGGCGGGAGATGGCCGGTGAAAGCCCGATCGCTAAGGCTTACTGGGCGCAGTGGGAAAGTCTGCGGCTGAGGGAAGGATGCCTGTATCGCGAATGGGAGAGCGCGGATGGTCGGACCAGCAACTCCCTAATGGTAGTGCCGAAATGCAGAATCAACGAGGTCATCGAGGCATACCATAACGACTCCAGTGGAGGGCACCTGGGCATCACCAAAACCGTCGCCAAGATAAAAAGACGATTCTACTGGGTAGGATGCCAGGAATCTGTAGCCGAATGGATTAAGAGCTGTGACCGATGTGCAGCCGCGAAAGGTCCGACAAGAAAGTCTCGGGGCCGCATGCAGCAGTACAACGTGGGAGCGCCCTTCGAGCGGATTGATATGGACGTCGCTGGCCCATTCCCAGTCAGCACTCAAGGCAACAAATATGTGCTGGTGGTAATGGATTACTTCAGCAAATGGCCCGAAGTGTACCCTATTCCTAACCAGGAGGCCACTACGATCTCGGAAAAGCTGGTAAACAACTGGGTAGCCAGGTTCGGAGTTCCGTTGGAGTTGCACTCAGATCAAGGCCGGAATTTCGAGTCTGCGGTATTCAAGGAAGTGTGTGAGCTGCTGGGGATAAGGAAAACTCGTACCACTCCTTTGCACCCACAGTCCGACGGCATGGTGGAACGTTTTAACCGGACACTGGAAGAATATCTGCGGAAGGTGGTAGGCAGGAATCAAAAGGATTGGGACACGCATATCCCCCTGTTCCTGATGGCGTATAGGTCAGCCCCGCACGACACGACATCACTCACTCCGGCCCGAGCAGTGTTCGGCACAGAGTTGCGGTTACCCGCTGACTTGAAGTTCGGGGTGGTCAGCACGACGGGAGGCGCTAGGACTGACTACGTGGTCAATAAGCGGGCGGAACTGGAGGAAATTCACCAGTTCATAAGGAGCCGCACCAAACTCGTCAGCGATAAGGCGAAAGCCCGATATGATCTGCGAGCCAACTCAGCAGGGTTCCAGGAAGGCGATCTGGTAATGCTCTACAACCCGCAGCGGAGGAAAGGGTTGTCTCCGAAACTGCAAACGTCATGGGAAGGACCTTACACAGTCGTGACTAGGATTAACGACGTGGTCTACAGGATTCAACGTTGCAGCAGTAAAGGCGCTAAGCTGAAGGTAGTCCATTTGGAGCGCCTGGCGCCTTATCACAGCGGAACCTCGGCACTTGTTCGGGTCGAACAAGTCTAAGTGGTGGGCAGTGTAACGATAAGACAGTCTGTCGCTGTGCAAAGCAACCCTGTCGCTACGCGCCGTGCTATAATTCAATCTGGCAATGACGGCCGCGATAATAAGGGAAACTTCTAGTCCAACCTGGCAATGATGGAAACTTCTAGTCCAACCTGGCAATGATGGAAACTTCTAGTCCAACCTGGCAATGATGGAAACTTCTAGTCTAACCTGGCAATGATGGTCGCGATCGTCATGGAAACCGTCAGTCCACTCCAGAATGTGCGGGAACGATCTGCGCGATGGCCGGACAGGTATAAAAGGCAGCCGGGTGCGGCGCAGCGAGTCAGTCTGATTTTGACTAGCGGAGTTGCCACGCGGAATAATTAAGCGAATATTTAAGTGTAAAGACAGTGAAGTGTAAATCTGTTAAATAAAGTGACTGTTGGTTCTTATTGACTGCGTTTGAGGAACTAAGTGTGTTTGTTTATTTCAAATTGCACAATCCAGTGATTCGTACTAGCCCACTAGAACTGGTATTTTCGTAACAATATATCGTACAAAGCTTTGCAACCCTTGTGGTCATTTGTACGATATATCGTACAATTTTTTTAAAGACTCGGGAAAAATATTTAGACACAAAAAATGTTAAATTTAGTACGTTCTATAAGTCAACTGAGATTTAAACTTTGAAAATGTTTCGCTTTTTGGTACCAAAAAGTATTACATATTTAAAAATTCCTACGCAGAAGCACCGTCATTTGCTGGTTTTTCAAATTCTTGCAAAAAGCTGCTTACAAAACGCATTCATACTGTGTAGCCACGGCTATTATGATTTATATTTTTAAACAGAATGATACAGCACAATCTACTTAAAGAAATTAAAAAGCTGTTCCATAAAAAGTGCGTTCGCTGTCAAATAAAAAATCTTCGAAAAAATTTTACGATATATCGTACAAATTTTCGGAAAGGGTTAAGCATGTCTGAACTCTAAACTATGTAAATGACAAGAAGTGTGTGTGTCTGTGTGTGTGTGTGTGTGTGTGTATGATATGACGGATTTAAGTCTACCATACCTTTATAAGCACTAAAAATCCCATCATTAAAATTGCCTCCGTGGCGTTGTTTGCAGGATTCGATCAGAGAGGTGCAATTTTGTACGAATCTGGTGCAAAAGTTGGGCATTATTTCATCAATGGCTTGAATGGTGTTGGTGTTCATTCCACATCGAAATGAAAATAACGTGTTCTGAAAACTGATGTGGGACGAATTCGCATTTTGGGTTCAAAGCCAGAACCCCTCTACTAACATAACCACAGCAACCATATGTGATATAATACGAATTAATTAAATACAAATGAATGAAGAAGGGAAGGAAAAATAAATGAAAAAGAGGGAATGGATTTTATCGCTACGGACATCTCATCATATTTTACATTGAAAATTGTTTGCCTTGGGAGTTCTCACCAACGTTGATGAAATACGTACATATGGAGTGAATGATATGTATCTAAGCCAGCAAAGTAATATAATAATTTTTTTTAATAATAATTGACTGGCACGACAGCCCGCTTACGCGAGACTAAGGCCTAGCTACCCGCAACCACCCGTGTTGTGCGTGTGAATTTGTACGCGGGTGGAAGGGACCTACAGTTTTTATGCCGGTTCCGAACGGCGAGTTGGGAGCTTTTTCATAAGCAATTTTTACTCTCAGAGGTTTGCCATTTCCAGCTGAGAGAACAGCCACCGAAAGAGAAAACGAGTTTTCCCGTTATTTTTTTTTTTTAGGTGTTATTACAGGCAGTATTTGAACCTGCGGTTGCTGCCTTCGACTCGCGGTCCAACGCACTAACCAACTGAGCCACGGCGGCTGCAAAGTACATTTTAAAAAAATCATGTAACTACATTTTTTCATAACTCTTTACGGTGTATATATGCATTGTGTAATAAAATAATTTTTGCAGAACTGTCGCACTTGAACGACATAATTTATCTCGATTTTTATCATGCGGTTCATTATATTTTAATACTATGATTATGTTTAACATTTTAAAGTTGAAGCTGCATTTTAAATCTGCAATAAAAGCAAACATTTAAGTATTAATTTTAAAAAAGATTTTATATATAAAGAATGAGTGTTCGACTGCACTTGCAATTTCGCGATTCAAAAGCAGCTTTAAAGTGGACAGACAATTGTTTTGGTTCAGTACACGTCATGGTTTTATTAAATCAACAAACGAAATGCATGTGAAATATGTTCGAAGCATTCGTGCTACTTGTACATTATCGCATTTCAGCGAATAAATAATAATCGCAGCCAATGTCAGATGTTAATGGCGCATTCTGCTCATTAATTTGCAGCGACTGCCTTTCCGTGGCGCAAATCTGGTAGGATGTCATAATTTTACATGCCAGTAAGCAGTCGGCAGTTCGAGGCTTTAAATTGCCGCAATTAAAATAATCCGCCCAGGACCCACAGAAAATCGGCCTTGGCGCAACGATGTATGTGGCTGTGGCTGCGAATGAGGCTAATTTACAAGAAATGACGATGATTTAGCAAAAAGCTTAATAAACTGTCAAGCGACAGACACAACGGCAGACAGGCAGACATGCAGATAGACCGATAATGAATGGCTCGATAGACAGCGAAATGAGAAAGAGACGGCGACAACGACAGCGACTGAGATTTATGCAAATACATCTGAAATGTGTCCATTTACACACACACGCACACATTCAAATATGTTTACACACGTTTAAGTACGATCGTGCCCGGAGGGCGCACGTAGGCACATTTACTCATGTTGAAATGTTACCCTCCACACGTCTACAGTCAAGCAACAACAACAACGACCACAAGCATTGTCGACATCTGGCCAACGTACTCAACAGGTTTAGCGAGCGAGGGAAAGCTTAAATGTGGTCAAAAAGTTTTCAAAAAATCCACAAATATGCAACAAAAATTAAACAAATACAAAAACAGAAAAATGCAACTACAGCCACACGATGCACAGTGGAACAAGGGGTTTTAACATCAGTGGGATTTTCTATATATTTGCTCAAAAATTTAGTTAAATTCGAACAGAAGATCCTTTATTGCATTCAGAATTCTGTGATAAAGTCATCGGGGTATCAAGCTCTATTGACTTCTTGGAACACCGTCGCTTTGTTGTGTGGTGGTGTGCGGTGGCGGACAAAGCTTTTGTATTTTGTATTAAAATACTTATGAAAATTATCAACCACATGTGATCTGTTTAAATTCAAATTTTTTTATACAAATCGATAATTATAATGAACATGTAGGAATAGTTATATGAATGCAACTTAAAGACAATATCTTTCTGAAATTTGCCGCCCATTTCAAATATTTTTTTCTTCACATACACAATTTCTGGCTTCGCTCGCAAATTTTGCCGCCCCTCTCAATATGCCGCTCTAGGCATTTGCCTCGTGTTTTGACCTCCATTATTGTTTCGTATAAGAATTCCGAGTGTCAAATTTCATTGGTCCTACTTCAACTTTTGGTCGCTGCTAGTACTGTTAGGTCCCATTGTGCGACGATGCAACACATTACATAGATGGCTACATGTAAGATAAATATTTATACATGCGTATACATATGTAACTGTACATAAGTGCAAAGTGAACGCAACAACAACAAAGCCAATAATGCCAGACACAACCGCAATCACAAAGTACGCGATAAGAGCAAAAAAATATAAACTGTTGCACAATTGTGTCGAAATACGCACACATACACAAGTACATAGCCAAACGAACGCACGCACTCACCGACGCACATGTCAGTCAGTGGCTGAAGGAGATGCGCAGCGAATGATAAAATCAAAAAAGCGCCTGCGGTAATCGTTTGCCAATAAAGACTGTTGCCCTGCACTCGCAACGTGCCTCAAATTCCGCATTCGCGGAACGACTGCATGCCGCCCCCTACCGCCCCAACGCTACCAGCCAATCGCGCTGATTTGTATGCTCAGGCGAGCACCGCCGTAATATCGTCGATTTTTTGTGTGCGCTGTTACATGAATTTGTTTTCTTATTGCCGTTGTTGTTGTTGCTGCGGTTGCTGTTATTTATACGCTCAACAGCGCAATAAACCAATATGTGCGGTGGTAAATGTGTCTGTGTGAATGTGTGTGTGTGTGTATCTGTGACACGCTTATGAAATTAATTGTATGCAATGTTGCAAAACACCGGAAATGGAAATGACATCCGTTCCCCGATTCGTCCCACCTCGTCGCCTATGTGTGAGTGAGTCGCGCGACGTGCTATCCGCCGCCATTACTAGAGCATTTGCCTTTGTATTTGTAGTGCTGACTGATGTTGTTGTTCTTGTTGTGGATATGTTGTAATGAAAGCCACGTACTTGCCGCGTTTTTAACGTAGATGTGGTTGTGCTGCTAGACCACTTGCCTTGGCTCGAGCATTTCATTTCCATTCATTTTTTATTTGTTAGCGCTTTGGTTGTTGTTAGATTCTTGCTTTGTGAAATATTAATTCTTGCCCCATGCCACAGGCTATGCAACTGAATTTATCAAGAATTTACGTTGCCTTCCACATTGTGCATTCGTTTATTTACATTTAGGACAAAAACAACAACCAAAACGTAATAACATTTATTTTCATTGGGCAAAGAAAACACAGAGCCACATAAGGATACACAATACTTGAAATTTAGGTATTTGCTTGAATTTCGTTTGATTTTTAATATATCTTCTCGTAAATCAGGCAAATCTTGAAATAAATTCGTATAAATTAATTTCAAAGCGGGCATTTGCTTTAGTTTCCCAAATGAATACAAAAATACTTTCATATTTCTCATATTTTATTGCAACAATACTTGTAGAAAATTGATAACACGATAACATCTTTTAATTAAATACCCACTTAACCAATCGTTTATATGCAGTCAAGCATGAATAATCTTCCGCTTATGTTTACGTTTAGTAAACCCAAACATCTCGTTGAGCAAATAATGCCCATCTCAGTGAAAAACTTGAAACTGGCTTTAAAGAAATTATTACTAGAAATTATTATATTATGAACTCATAATACAAGAAAAAACGAAAAGGAGTTTCAAATATTTCCTCACCTGTTATCTATAGTTATGATTAATATTGTGGAAGTATCCCAGACATAGGCAGTAGACCCGATGATCATTTGTACCTCGTACCTCGAGTTTTTCAACCAAACATCAATTGCGGTGGTTAATATCTTAAGTTAAAAAAAATGCTATTTATGTTAGGTTTTGAATGCAGACCTGAAGAATAATGTTTTATTGTGGTAAAAACAATCAAACTTCAACTGTGGAATATTTATTTATGGTTTTATTTCAACCAACAAATTAGATTTCGTTTGCTGCTAAATTATTACCAAATCAATATGAATTATACTTTTTATTGAATACAGATCTGAAGAATAATGTTTTATTTTATTAAAAACAATAAAACTTCAACTGTGGAATATTTATTTATGTTTTTATTTCAACCAACAAATTAGATTTCGTTTGCTGCAACACTTTTCAGTGAAAACACATGTTAGACCCAAATCAAAATAAATTATTACCAAATCAATATGAATTACACTTTTTATTGAATACTAATTAATAGGCAACTATAAAAATCAAACAAATAATGTATTCATTCATAACGAAAAAAATTGCATAACTCAAAGTTTCTTGAAATTTTGGCACCATAGGTACGGACTTGCTTTACGCAGACATGGATAGCACTTCTAAGTAGAGAGATTTCCAGATTTTTTTTCAACTGCCCCATTAACTTGAATTTGGGGATTTACTGGCATGTCTGCCCCCAAACCCTTGATACGTTCTTACGTCTGTATTTGAAGGTTCTATATCTAACCTTTGCAGACTCTGGAGGGCAAGATTGCTCTAAATGAATTGTTTGCTTATTTCTAGTCGATGATGCTTCCTCCATTCAGAAATGCTAACGTTAATACTGCGATCGATTTACAGAACGATCGTACTCACCTAATTTGCTGTCCGCGATACAAGTGGAACTGTCATCACTTTTCATGCATGCAATCTGTCCTCGATCCCATCTTGCACTTTCTACCAATTGAACTACATTTTGAGTCGAGAAAAGGTGTTGTCGATCGGACGAAGATCAGTTGGAGCAAAGTACTTATTTCCTATACCGCTTTATATAGTCAAGGCATTTGGTTGCTTCTTCCGACACACCAGAGATGTGATTGTCACTTCTGATTCGAAAAAGAATGATTGCAAAATGAAGCCACAGAATTTTTATCAACTCCGACACAAACCATTTTGTGGACAATTTTAACAGTTTTTTCGACCTCTTGAAAAGTTGGCGAATTCGGAAGCAGAGTTACCCGATACATAGATAGATGTGTGCAAGCCAATAATATTAAAACTGAAACTAATTCTCGAACTGTACAATCAGTATGCTGCGTACGCCCATTTACAATGTATAAATACAAAAGTTTAATCAAGCTTAAAATGTCAACATGATTAAAATAAATGGACATTATAACTGTTTGCGTATGTTGGAATGAGACAACATAAAACTAACCTTATGAACTCACTTTCAGTAAATTGTTCACTATGCTACTCTTTCACACATTACAACCAATTTAAATTGTATTTATAATTTGTTTGCATTTAATTATGGTGCAATTAAATGCATTGCATTATTTTTCACAACTAAAAGCGGCCATTTAATGCGCCACACATTGTCCAAATATTTTTTGCGCATATTATAAATCTATTTTACTTTCGTTGTCAACCACCAATGGAAAATTTTCGGCGGTGTGCATTTGAATGTTTTCTGTATTAATTGGAAACGATATTTGTATTATTTACTAATCTTTATTGTTTTTATTAAATTAATTAAGGGTATTCGCAATGTGCTCAACAAAACACAAAGGTAGTTGCTTTGTATATGAAGATTGGACTTAAATGCAGAATACCACACCCTCCTAAAAATTATTTTTTCTTTTTATCGCAAAGAGGGGTATTTTCTTAGTCTAACAAACTAAAAAATTTGTTTAATAGGGTGTGGTATTCTGCACTTGCTCCGAAGATTCTAACGACTCTGTTGTAAATTGAATAGTGCATTTTGTGCCTTAAACTAAAAACATTCGCTATCTGTTAAGATATGCCAAAAAGTACACTAGCAATATGATCTACCGTTACGACGAAACTTCAACGTCTAATTTTCTCAAATTTCCTTTGATACTCCAAAGTCGAATGTCCGTTGTTATTCGAAACAAACAACTTTTTTGTATTATTGACTCAAAGGTTTCCTGCAAAATGTTCTCCCTTTTGTGAGGTTAAAAAACAATATTGAAATTGACTTTTTAAATTTCCAGTTTAAAATTTCATAAACACTCCAGGACTCATATTCAAATACCATTTCGCTCGTGTATGAAACATTTTCCTACTGGTCTGGCAATGTGGCACTATGTGGACGTGTGGCGGTATCACCGTAACTGCGCCGCACTGATTAAACATTCCTGATCCCTCCAAACAAATTTCTAGCGTTTATTTATTTTTGAATAACTCCGCCAACAGCGGACACTAATGTGGCGCGCTGTCATTGTTGAATTAATCGCCATTGTTGCAATTATCTGCATTATCACTACAGCAATATTTGTGTTCCTTTTGGATTTTGTGTGATTGTAATTTGCATTTTTATTGCATTTATGCGCTTTTATGGCATTGCGCTTCATCCACAGAAAACCGTTATTATTTTTAACGCTAACTTGTTTTCAGTTGTAGGAATTTGTAGCAGCAAAACCACAGTTTGGAATCATGCAAAAATTTGTTTAAAACATTTGAAGCTGCATTCAAATGGAAATTCGTTATGGGAATGTTTTCGCTTTGCATGGCAACCGTTATTTTCAATAAGTGGATCGCTTTCATATTCGCATCAGTTTTTCTTTAAATTTTTGTATACAAATTCATATTCATAAAACCAGATTCAAAATTCAAATATCATTACAATATCTCAACTCCTTCGAAAATTATCACGTGCTGAAATTTTACTTGGCTATTTCTTTACTTTCCAGGAAATATTGATTGGAAATCAGGGTTACACGAACGAACGACTGAAAATTTGAGATCCTAAATACAAATTTAAACCAAAACCTCAGTTTTCTGAAGTAAAGAAAGGTTGGACATTTTGTGCCCCTTTCTGGCGATATCAAATCCCAAGTTTAGGAAAATTTTTACTGAATCAATGTGAGTCGACTAATGCGAGTTTTTTTATTTGAGCAAATTGCTGTAAATAAAAATTAGTCGAATCTTTTCTCCTCGATATACTTATTTTCCAGTATACAAAAGTATATAAAAGTATGTTTAGAATATAGAAGCTTTCTTGTTACACAGTTTAATTGCTAATAATTTATTCGAAATTGAAAATATTTAGTTGTAAGAATTCCGGCTGAATACATTTATCATAGCCGTAAGTTCTAAGTTGAATCAATAAAACGCTACTAATTACTAACAACTACTAATTACTTATTATCCAATTTTCTTTAAAATTTTCCATCGAATCACAATTTATCGATCTGATTTACGTCGTAACACGTACAGCCAGTAAATAGCTCCAAATTTGTGTTATCTTGTGGAAATAAAAGCTTTGTGACATCTGTTACTGGTTTCGAGATATAAACTTGCAGTGTGAAATCAATTTATAAGGTTTATGTAAACACTTATGAATGGGTATTTAACTACATATGTAAATAAACATCCTGCAATAATGGATTGACCCATTCGGCTTTTGTAAACCCCGACTAAGTCGTCTGTAAATGCGACAATTTTTTTGTGGAAGTAGTTTGTTTTAAGAATATGGATTGTTCATACTGAAAGTTCTTGAAAATCAATCGACAGTTAGAATTTTAGTAGATAGACTTTAAAATGAAAATAAAACACATATACGTTGCTATATCCATGACGCCTCTTTGAACTTCGAATTGTATTTAGCGATTCCAAACTGCTAATAATGTTTTTCGAGTCGATTTGATGCATCCATTTTGAGATTCTATGGAGCCCCCTGCTTATTGGGACCTGAAAGGGCGAAAGCGGTGGAGGTTACAAAAAATATTTGCTTCCTGAATTCACAAAATGCTTTTGTATTTCATGTTGAAACTTTTTTGCATAACTGTAGGCTTTAACTTTAAATTGAACTCAATATAGCAAACCAGCAACGTTGCCCACAAAATGGCCAATTGGATGCGAGCTCTGATGAATCAGAAAAAGTTTATAAATCTGCGCGATGTTGGTAACTTTGGGGCTTTGGCTAAGAATGTACAACGCAGTCAACACAGCAATCTGTGCTTTCCTCCAGAAGCTACTATATAACTCACATGAGGCTTTATCGGCCGATATCGCACATAACATAACATAAAATTTCCCATTCACTTTTTAACGGAATGAGCAGTAAAAAGAACGTCAACAGTTGCCGCAAATTCGCACAGCAGACGCCGAGTGGCGGACGAATTAAATGTGTGGAACCTCAATTAGAATGCAATTAGTGCGCGCCAGCAGCGTTGCGTCACAACTTCCAAATTGAGTGACAAATTAAAAGTTAAAATGGCCGACAAAACGAACAAACGCGCGCTCCGGCGTCCGCATGAATGCATGAATGGCGTGTCGAAACGGCAAATCGAAACGCTGCGTCAGCAATTAAAGCACATAAAAGCCGACTCCAGTCACCAGGCGCGCCCAGAGGATATCCGCTCTTAAAAATTTATATCTATATATGCGCCTATGTGTGTGTGAGTGTGTGTGTAGACAAAAATGGTCACTGACTGCAGCCAGAAATGATGTGCTGCAGCGTCACCAATCCATGTTTGCATATGTTTCTAAGCGAAATTGGATTATGCCCTCATTTATTATGTTGCATTTGGATGGCACACACACACACAAACACTGAATTCGTCCGTTTGGCCGTGTGGATGTGCACGGTCGCCGAACAGCATTTAAAATTAAAATGAAATATTTAATAATGGCACCAAATATGGCGCGACCAGCCGTGAACGCTCACATTTTGCCGCTGCACACACGTTACACGACTTTCCGCTGTGGGCAAGTGTGTGTACGTGAGCGCTGCGCATTTTAACCAAATTGCCTTTAAATTGCGGTTTCATTCATTGTGGCAAATTGAACTGCACATACAGAGAGCGAATGCCTGAACGTCCGAAAAGGCTCAGCTCGATCACTTGGACAATGTGCTGCTGTACTGCAATCGTTTACCGTTATTCCGTGTTTGTGATTGTTCTAATAATTTGGCAGCACCGAAGGCAATAAATTGGCATTTAAAATACTCGGCTCGCCTGCAACAGCCGGCCGAGATGGAGTTCACCACCCACCCACACACACACACACACACATCATTATCTGGCAACGGCTCGCTGCAATCGACTGCCGCACGCTGTTGCGCCAAATTCGGTATTAATAAAACGGCCCATAGTCAGCTTGTGCGGACTTTGCGGCCGATTTCAATTCGATACTGAATAACAATGCAATGAATGCAATCGATTTGTGCAATCGAATCAGTAATCGGTTTACTTACGTATTTATTAGTAGTGAACGGGCTGCGATGGTGCAAGTCGACATTTTTATCTATAAACATATACCTAATTGTTTGTTCTGACCGACTGATTGACTGACTGATTAATCATCGCCCTGCCCAAACCTCTGAAGCTACAAACATGAAATTTAAACCGAAGGTCCACTTTAGAAAATTAACCTCCGCTTGGACGGGATTTTTTTAAATTCGCGGTCCTAAATGGCAAAAAGTGGGATAGGGTGTTGTATGAAGAAACATGATTTAATAATTCTATTGATTTCAAACTTGAAAATACTCGAAATCAAAAAATTTTACACGTATATTTTCAATTTTTCGAAAATCAAAATTTAACGGGTCAACAATGGGTTAAGGTTCGTATAAGGGAAGACTATGAAAAATCATAAACCAATGGGACTATTGACTTCAATATTGGTGAAAACACTTGAAATAAAACATAATTAGACACGTGTTTTTAATTTTTTTGAAAATCTATATAGAACGGGATCAGCCAACGGTTAAAAGTTTGTATGAAGAAACATGATTTTTTTGCGCATTTTGACTTCAAGCATGGTGAAAGTACTTCAAATGTGTAATTATTTTATACGTGTTTTTCATTTTTTCGAAAACCAAAATCTGACGCGTTCAACGGCGGGTTAAGAGTTTGTATGGAGAAACTGTGAAAACACATGATTTAATGGTCCTCAAAAATTGGTAAAAACACTTGAAATAAGAAATAATTATAATAATTTTAATAATTAATATTAATTGACTGGCACGACAGCCCGCTTACGCGAGACTAAGGCCTAGCTTCCCGCAACCACCCGTGTTGTGCGTGTGAAGAAATAATTATACACGTTTTTAATTTCATATATATGTATATTAGATATCTATATTTTAGATATCTCATACACAACTTTTTTGTTTATGTTTTAAACTAGCGTCTTCTTTCAATGTTGTAGAGTTTGTTTGGCTTAAAAATCAAATCTCTCTTTTTGCTTCAAATCTGACATTTTTAAAGCAAACCATGGCAATTATTCAATACTTCAATATTTTAACATCACCAAAAATAAAAGTGTATTGCAAGCTGGATTTAACACTCAGATCTTACAATCGATTAGGGTCTATAATATTTACAATATGTTAGTTTTTACTAGTGTCCGAATATTCGGTTTCGGTTCGGCTCAAATAAGTGGTTTCGGTTTCAGTTTCGACCAAAAAATGCCCGAACCGAAACTTTCTAGAATATTTTTTACATTTTATTGTGTAGCGAGTGAACAGTTAGTTAGTGCAGCCGATCAGATATATAGTGAAAGGATGAGAAGGAGAATTAAGATGCCACCAATGTAAATAACTTCTTTTTTTAGAATATAATATTCAATTATATTTAATTTTGAATATTAGCGAGTAAGGTACGAAAGGGTGATTTTTTTACGTTTATGTTTTAAAAAATGAATGAATTGTTTTCATTAATAAGTATTTATTTATTTATGTTATGTTTGTTCTTTATTTACTTAAAGTAAAACTCGTTTGTTGAAAAATGGTCATTTCGATGCTTGTGATTTGATTTCAACTAGAAAGGTTCGGTTTCGGACGAATTTAAAAAAAAATCCGAAATTCGGTTTCGGTTTCAGTTTCGACCAAAAAAAGTAGTTTCGGTCGGACACTAGTTTTTATGATGCTATATATTGTAAAGAAATCTGGCAAGTACAACTGGAGCAAGACAAGATTTAATCAATCAGTGTAAATTTAAATATTCTTTAAAGAATTGTGTATTTAATTATATTTATTCAAGTTGTGTCTCCTATGGCATTAAACGGCAAAAGGTACATTTCAGTGGCGTTTAAAAAAAGTTTCTTAAGCAACGGTTTTATTCTCTTAATTTTCTTAGAACAAACGTCGAAAGGAATATAGTCCGTTTATTGTCGCATTAACTAATGCGTCAACATCGATTTGATATTGTAAATACTTAAAAACTTCGTTGTAGCCTTCGTTAAAACAAAACATTTCAATTGGCAGCAATGCTAAAAAGTTAGCCGACCACGTATTTTGTTTTAACGGTGATTCCTTGTTTTGCATCATGATTATTAAAACTTTGTTAAAATCCAATATAATCCGCGCTCAGAATCAGACTCATCACTTCAGCATATTTCCCGCTCAACACGGCGTATGAGTAACTTCAATTCAATGTCGACGATAGCATTTCTTTCTTCTGAGTTCGCTCACTCAACAACCATTTTGTCTAAATTCGTAATGCGGATGTGATTATTTCGCTTTAAAGCCGCAACAAAACAACAACTTTTTTTGGTAAAAGCCAATTTTTTTCGAACAAATCGCTTTCTGAAATGTTCACGGAAACTGAAACTTCACGGAAATACCACAATTATGCATCTAATGAAATTTCACATTGCCAAAAAAGTACTCACATTTTACAGTCATGATTAATTTCGCTGTTTATTAGTAACCACTTGGCCCACACGCTCGGCTACTTGAGCGTGTCGCTTGTACTCGGCTCTTGTCGGCGTCCTTATTCGAAGAGTCTGTATTTGTACCGGGGCAAATTTCACTTTTACACAAAGTTTTAATGAATTCGTTTGCGGCAATTAAAAATAAAACCAAGCAATTCTCATTATTTGCGCCTTCACACGCCCACTCGTGCTCGGGCGATAACAAACGTACGAAGCCGCGCACGTGGTCGCCCACCAAAGTGTGTGGGAAGTGTCACTTATTCGCTGCGCACCTGCCACCAGCTGGTGCCAGGTGATGTGGCGCGGCGGTGGAAGTCGCATAAGCGCCGCCAAGGCGAAAAGTTTAATCAAGTGCGAGCGAAAGCATTAAATCAATTCATTAAATGCAAATCTGTAAATTGAGTGGCGGATTTATTATCGCATAATTGTTGAGTGCTTGCAAGGCGGCGAGCATCAGATTTGCACATTGGAGCTTAAACTGCTTGAAGCATTCAGCACACATCTCATTCCCATCGTCACGCAAGGACTATCCTGAATTTAGTATCCTTGACAGAGAGTCTTGGCGTTTTTTCAAGGAATTTCGTATTCATTATAGTTTAAATAGAAATTGCGCTGATGAAATAAAGTAAAGTTTGTAAATACGTAGTGGCTGAAGCGATCTCTAATTAACTGCGGTTTTCTTCACTCATAGCCATTGTGGCTTAGCCAATTAATGACAGATCATCCTAACAGATTTTTAACCAAGTCTTGTTCATAAAAATCAAAATTATTAGTTTCCACATCCAAGTTATGTGGTTATTTATTTGCTCCCATTTCCACTATAAATGTATGTGCAGTTCTCCTTACAGCTTTTTATGATCAAATAATTTTTCATATACTAAACATTTCACTCATATACTAAACATATGTATTCATTGGCTTTTGTAAGGTGTGGCACAACAAGTTAACGTGCCACGGCGCTGTGTAAATGTTTCATGCGGCTTGCTCGCACAGATTTCATTTTAAGACCATTGCATCCGTATAAAGGGATTCTTAGTTATTGATTGGCGGTGCCCATTGTCAGTAGCGGCACAATTCGAACATGAAAATGTTTCACGCTGCTTTATGACTTTTCGCGTGTGTGCAGTGCTTTGAGAAATCTTGTTTATGTTTGTTTGCAGACGTCTCACGTCTTGCTTATCTTTGTGCTGTGGTCGGTGCGTTCGTAGACAACGCAGCTGCGCCCAATTGAAATCAATTCATTCAATTCACTGCACTCGCTGCGGCACGCCGCCATTTACTGGCTTTTTATTTCCGTTTCCCTTTACGTATTAACCGACCGCGCACCGCCGCTGCCAGCATCACGTGATTTGCAGGCTACGGCCGTCCGGAGTTTGCCTCGTCAACTACCGCCGCTGTGGCAAATTGCACACGTCACTCTCTTGCAAAGCCACTTCGCTGCGGGCCACGGCAAAGTGTCACAATTTTCACTTCTACAACATCGTCCACTTCCGTCCGTTTGTCATTTCGAAATTGTTTTCTCTCTCTATCTCTTGTTGTTGCGCTCTGTCTTGCTGGGATTACGAACGAAAAAAACGCTGATGGAGACGTTTTTCCTCTCGGTTTTTGCGTTTTTATCCGCTTTCCATTTTACTCTTTTCGCTGTCGCACTGTCTCCAATTAATTTCCATTTTGGGTACAAATACGCTGCACTTCGACGCAGCTGCTTTTGCTATTGTTATTGTTATTGTTGTTGATGTTTATGTTGTTGTGTATGTAATTTCGCAGACAATTTTATTCAATTTGGAAGAAAAATATTCACCCTTCAAGCGCGCGCCGAGCCGAGAACGGCTACAGCGGAAGCAGCAGGACGGAAGGAAACGGGCGGTGCCGTTGTTTAAGTGCTGCCGTGGAGGGGGGGGCTGCAAACAGCACGGAATTAAATTAGTCTGTACGGAAGCGGCACTGCTTCGAATCACCCGAAACATTAACACTTGCGAACGTTCTCACATTCGCCAATATTTATTCGAAAGACATGTTTGCTGCGCCTCTGTGTTTCACTTGAGGCGCGCGCACACCCCTTATTCGGCGTCTATTTATTTGGGTGTTTTCTTTTAATTTGCCATCTTACGTGCGCACACACAGAGCCGACGAGTGTGTTGCTTCCTACTTCAAATATACCTGGCTCTACTTTTTCCGTCGTCTCTCGTTTTCTTTTGCTGTGACAACCGCTCCGTCATTTCATCTCTGTAATTGAATTTCCCCAGACTTTACCGTTTCACCGGGTTTCACCACTCGGAGCGATCGCTTTTATGACTGTAGCACTGGACTCTTCGTTTTCCATTTAAATAGTGGGCACTCAAAGGCACAGCAATTCAATGACCTATGCATTGGACAGACAGGCAGAAAGTGAGTGCTTCAAATGCATTTGTTTCAAACGCTGCAGTAAAGTTTGATTGGAGAATCATTGTCCACGGCCTGTTAGTGGCGTATCTCTGTCACATTGCATGGAAAATCTTGCGCCAATGGGACTTGACAAGGATGAACGTGTAAGTCTAACTTCACAATTTGCCATAACGGGGCGCTGAACAAAGCCGTTTACATCATTAACAGCTCTGCCTCGAATCCCAATCGATTTTTGGCTACTGCTGTTAATTTCTTCGAGCTTCACCCGAGTTGTTTATAAAAATAATTAAACAATTCTGTGCAAATGGTTTCTTAATAAAAGACCATTTGCACAAAATTGTTTAATTATTTTTATAAACAATTCGGGTGAAGCTCGAAGAAACTGTTAATAGGGCTTATATTTTGACGAGCTATGAGTTACGTTGCCAGGGCCTCAAATTTACAAAAAGGATGCTTTAATTAGTTAGAATTATTTACTTAGATAAGAAATAGACTTGACAAACATATGCATTTCAGAAAGTTTTGTTGGCAACCTTAAAAAAAAATATGGTAATTTTTGCCTCCGGCCAGGCGCGGATTCAGAAAAATATTTTTGGGGGTGCCAAAAAGTAATTCTTTAATATTCATAAATGTTTGTCGTTTTAAAGTCGACTCTAATATTTGGGCGGTTTCAACCCCCTCCCTTGAATCCGCCACTGCTTCCGGCCTATCGGTTAGATTTTATTTTTCTGTTTTGATTGTTATTATGTACTAGTATTCTAGTAATAAGGTTTCAAGGCAACATTTTCTAGTTACTCTTTTGAGCAACTTGTTGCATCTCCCCAATTTTCGTTACAGTTCTTAGTACGCGACGCGATTAAAAATACTGTTGTGCGCTTCGTTTCAGTCGAGACATTCTTTATTTAAATAGCATAATTTGAAATCAAACTACAATTCGGCCTTGGCTATTCATTATGTTACACTACTCCCGCATTCACTTGCGTCACTGCAACAAGCCACACTTCGTCATAATTATCTCCCGTTTCGGCTTCCCACTGTTGGTGCCATAATCCTGTATGGCGTCCAGTATCCAGTGGCCGCGCCGCACGCGCCCGAAAGCAATGCGCTTGCCGTTCAGCACCTGCAGCGGCTTGAAGCTGATGGAGAAGCTGAGGAAGCGTCGCTTGCTGCCGCGCACGTAGCGGCTGGGGAAGGAGAGTATGCCGGCACCACTGCCGTGGTCCAGAATGTCTGTGTCGTGCTCGATGGTGTTGGCCGTGAGAGTTCTGTTGTCGGTCAGCGACAGTTCGCCCTCCAGCCACAGTGGTGGGAGGAGGCGCGTGAAGTTGATGCGCTCGCGATTCGACAGCGTGCAGGCGCGCACGAACTCCAGCACCACCTCCGGACACGCTTCCGTGTACATCTGAATGAGCAGGCGTCCGAGCGGCCGCAGGCCCTTCACCTCCAGATCGAAGTAAATTCGCGGGCGCAGAAGCTTGCGCAGCAGCGGCATGTTGCGCACCATCATCAGGCCCTCGTAGCGCCTCAGCACGTGCACCGGTATGTGGTACTTCTTGCTGTCTTGGCGCTCTCGCAGCTCCTTCAAAGTGAGGTTCTCGGTCCGAGCCGGCAGGTCGCAGCGCTCCGAATCAGTCGTCCGCAAGTTGACCGTTGACCTCACGTTCGGGTTCGAGCCCACGCGCACGTCGGCCCGCAGCGTGCTTCTCGGGTTGCATAAGTTCGAAGTGGACTGGTTCGCATTGCGCGACACAGCCGACTTGTCGGCCAGGTTTCGGCGCTTGGCGGAGATGCGTTTGCTGCGGCTCCTGCCGACTTCCGGCGGCGGCTTCTTGTACGCACAGCTGTCCTTGTGGTTGCGGGAGGGCACCGATTGCCAGCTTCGGTGGCGTTCGTGATTGTAATTGACGAATTTTTGCATGTCACTGCGCCGCATTACCGGTTCAGAGGCGCGCAGGGCGCAATGGCTGCGCGAGAGCGAGAACGCGGCCGCTGACTTGTCGCGGCGCCCACGCATCTCGTGCATCTTTCTGTTCTGTTGGCCGTCGCCATGGCCCAAATGGACCGACATCGATCGGGCGCCCACCTGCTGCAAGCGTTGCACCGCTTCCGGCGTCTTGGTGAAGGTGCGCGGCGAGACCTCGGTCTTCGAGTGCAGCGCGTTGCGCACCGTGTTCAGCAGATCCATGAACGTCATTTCCTTAACCTGACAACCGCTGGGCGGTCGCACCGGCGGCTTGCTGTCGATGACGCTCTTGGCGTTCTGCACGCGCATCCGGTGTTGCACGTACAACTGCTGGCGCTCGGTCGGGGTGAGCTTCGGTGAGGGGTCGTAGACCTTCAGCCTTTGGGCCGGGTTTCCCATCAGCAGCATGTCTTCAATTAGTTTGTAGTTCTCCTCTTTTCTGGTAGCGGTAGTAAAGGTGACTGGAGATATGGACTGGAAGTATGGGCGATCAAAATTTTGCATCACATCCAGGCAATGTTTGAATTAACGGAAATTTCGACTTGTAGAAGATGAGAACAATTTTTCTGGTCTGGTTGTTCGATGTTGAATTTTGATCGAATACAAAAATGGCAAATTGAAATCGGATTTTGAAATGAATGTTGACACTGAATAGTAAATAAATAAATGACAATCGATATGCTTTCATGCGTTTAGAGTTGCGTTTGCGAGCATCCAAGAAGGGTGCACGAAAAGACGGTGCTGCGACACGATATGGCACATAGGTAGTGGCGCACACCGGAGGGATTTGGGGGGGGGGGGGTCAAAGCCCCAAATACAAAGATTGCTAGTGCAAAATACGATTTTAAATGGAATTGGGCTCAAAAATTTTACGCAAACCTCCTACCCCCACCAAAATTAAATCTGTGTGCGCCACTGCACACAGGGTATTGCACAATAAGGGGAACAACAATTTACAGCCCAAGACGTTTATCGTCTCGAAATGACTCGCAATGACCATAGCATCCATCTGGAATCCATTCCATATTTAAAAATGTTTCTGAGTTGTCAGCACCGTTCTCCAGATATTTTCAATCACATTCATCCTAAATCAGAAATCTCTTGAAAGCAGTGGATAATTGTATATCTTTTTTTTGTTAAATATAATATTGAAATTCGACATGGAGCTACCGTTAGGGCGTTTCAATTCAATTCATGGGCGTTCAACAAAAGGGGCGAACAAGGGCACTTTTAGTTGAGTCATTCGGTTGATAAAATTTGAAAATCATTTCCGATGGATTTATTGTTTGACAGCTGCTCC
Source organism: Melieria crassipennis (assembly GCA_963668005.1). Classification (NCBI taxonomy): domain Eukaryota; kingdom Metazoa; phylum Arthropoda; class Insecta; order Diptera; family Ulidiidae; genus Melieria; species Melieria crassipennis. The sequence continues at coordinate 27,170,120 of OY764963.1, read as the reverse complement.
ATGCATTCGATTGTGTATAAAATTGTCATAAAATTATCACTAATTGTTATTACATTTAACAAGGGTTTTTTTTACATGTCGTGGATTTTGAAAATAGGTTTGACGAATGTGGATTTACTTCGAAGATATTTTAACGTTCTCAAGAAAAATTCAACAGATTTGAGTCACTGTGAAAACAATTCCGTGCCGTTCTACAGTGCGCATTAAAATTAAAAAAAGAAAACATTCAAATAAATTTTAGATGGTGCAATGTTCACCGGGTTAACTCAACTTTTACTTAAACCATGAGTTTTATACATCTTATGAACTACATCACAAGATTAATTCCCGGGCCCCCATAAAAAAGGTGTATCTTCTTCCAGCAGCTTTCCTCGATGTGTGCATATTTTGGTGTAACCGACTACAGCACTATTTATATTAAGATTGTGTAAAAATATTTTCGTCAAAGAACATCTTGAGATAAGATAATTTAAAAAATCGTCTCCTGTAAAGTTTTGGTTTTGTTGGTTACATCTTTTTTGCGGTTACGGCTCGATCTATAGGTTAGGAAAAAGGATGTTGCGTGAAGAATTTATGGACGTTCGTCTTGCACGTGCATAAGAAAGTCTATGATCTCTCGATCGTAGTCACAATCGAGTCACAATTCCAACCAATGAAAGTTCTTGACATTTTTAAGGCATTCAAAGAAACGGTCCTGCACTTGTGCCAATATTCGTTTCTGACCAGGAGAAAATTCGTTTCATTAACCGAGCTTAACAGAGCTGTCAGCTCTGGATATCAGAGAAGTAGCGATGTTCATATTGGAATCTTCGTAATTCCCAGTGCCTTAAAAAGGGAGTCACGCCCTTCCAATGTAGTATCTGAAGGAGCAATTGATTTGTGCTTATGTGAGCTTACCTAATTTTAACTAATTTTACCAATTATAGCCAGGATTCTTGGAATTGGACGACAAGGTAGCCAGGCACCAATCATTCAACAAAAATGTTGTTGTGTTTTAGAATGATAATGTGTTTTAGAACGATACGTTTTTACATTCAACTGAAACTCTGTACGGATTTACCGCCCAGTCGTGTTCCAAAAGAGCGTAACTCTGCTTCTACTTCTGACAATTTTCGTTCGGCATTGTGTTTGTTTTTTCACTTCGATGCAAATGTAGTAAGTTTGAGTATTGTTGGTTTTTGTATGCTACTGAATGGGATATAGTGAAAACGCTTTATTTTACTTTATACTATGCCACGATTTTTAATCACAGATTGCACGTTTTCTTTCAGCAATGGGGCCACACCAGCACGCTACAAAGCTTTAACTTGCTGTCAAATTCATAGACTGTCGAACTTTGCTCCAGCAACTTTTATGGAAGGTAAGCTTACGTGTCAATGTTCATTTTAGACATCAGTCAAATCAATGTTAACCAATAGAAAATATCGCAGCGAAATTCCAAGGCGATATCTGCCTTTCTTTCTTGTAGCCGCCCAAACAGGATGCACCGTTTTGTTCTATGCAGTTGGTGCAGAATTCCAATGCTCGAACGCATCGAAATCGCTCAAACTTCCACTTCAATAGATCGAATAATGCGGACAATGCGGAAAGTATTTATGTGCTGGCGCAAATCAAGTTCAATTTAACGCGAACGAAAATAAATCCTAATGGATGCCAATATTTCGTTCGAGTACGTTTCATTGCCTGCCGTCGCATACTCGTAACCTTCAATTACGCACCGCGTCACGCTAAGACGCGCACGAGGAGTCCTTATTTGAAAGTGCAGCTGGCGCGACGCATTGCGCTTACTTTCCCCTTCTTCCCCGCAGTCTCGGCTGCGGACCATCAACGAGAAACTGTCGAATCTGCTGGTGAATGGCTTTAAATTAAAATTGTGGGGAATTTTCAAGCAGACGGCCCACAAAAATGACATTAAATAAAACTGAATGGCTGCGACGCACTGACGCTGGCGCTGTATAATTTTCCATGCGAAATAAGAGAAAATCGCGACTTTGGTAAAGAAAAAAAGCGTAGCCATTATCGTCGGCACGCCACTTTTTACCTTTGGCAGTCGCTGTCTGGCGCGCCGTAAATACGCTGAATGTCATGTAAACTCACTCAGGCAGAAATGTAATTTCCCCACGCGGCCATGTGAAGGGCAGTGCAGTTGGTACTCGTCGCGGGACAAATATTCGTTTGCGCACTACGCGACCTGCATAAGCGTGTTGGTTAGTTGGAATTGAGGCGAACTTGCTGACAGTCGAAAATCGTAGTTGTTCAGAGCACATAAGCCATGCCGTTTCTAGCTGGACTTAAGGGGTCACATGTCCGAACGCGCACTAAAACCGAATCAATTTAAATATTAAACGATATTTAAAAAAAATAATATATTCCATTCAGGATGAAACAACTTTGATACTTAACTTCTTGATTTAAATTTCGTCCATTTGCATAAACTTATAAAAACGCCAGCTTCACTCTCTGTGCGGCTATGTATGTGTTTGTTCCTGTGCGTGTGTGTGTGTGTGTGTGGTACTGTGGCAGTTTGCTTGGCGCCGGAGTGCGGCAGCGGCTGTTTGCTCATTTCACGCCACTTTGCATTCAAAAAAATTCCAAGAAACGCAAACATATTCAAAGTGAAAACACTCCAACCGAACGCACTTGAAATGGTTAAATTCGACAAGGTATTGAGGTAATTTTATACTTTTCACCACACTACACTACACTACAGCCAACTGCATTCCGAAATTAAGAAAAACTTAAAAAAAAAATAAATAAACGAGCACATTGTGGCGGTGGCAGGCAAGCACCATTTCGCCTCTTGTGGTTATTGTTGTGCTTGGCAGCGGCAAAGGCGCTTCGCCGTCACCGCAGCTCCAGCCACTTTCCGCATTGCTGATAATTGTTTTGCTATTGTTGTTGCAATTGTTGCCGGTCTTTGCCAAGTATAATTCACTTAATGATGTTTGCTGCCGTCTTAATTTCGCATTTGTACACAAATGAAATTATAAAATTTACATCAATTTACAATTAAAACTGAATACTTACGCGGCTCTGTCGGCGTGGACGCGGGCGCTATCAAGGCTTCACTGGCCGCCAACGCTGAAGCGATTGCCCGGGCATCACTTCAATCAACTACAAATGGAGTGCCCATTATGCTGCGGAGGGTGTAGGAATGTAATAAGCGTATAATTCCGCAAAGTTCTGTTTTTGTTTTTGTTGTAGTTTCGCGTTGATGGCTTTGCTGCTGCAAGCAATCGCGAACTGGCGCAAATTTAAATTGCTTAAAGACTAATAAGCCGCACCTGGGGCGTCACAAAAGGTGGTCCAATTTCTGTTATATCCGCCGCGCGGTTCCTTCAAACATTACCATGAAGCACGTCAGCGACAGTCATAATAAATATTTACCGACTGTAATGTCAATTAGAACTTGCTTTGGCCTTGTCGCTCAAGTGATTTCACGAAATAATTGGCCTATGCTGAGTTTAAATAGCGTCAAGAGTTCGAGTCCGATTCGGGGTCGGGGTGACGACGCCAAACCACATAACCGTCTTACGTGTCCGACGGGACGATGACAATTGTGGCAACTTTAGTCACTTGAACACTCAAATGCAAAAGCCCGCCGCAAGAATTTACATGTTTATGAATAGTCTAATTAAAAACCATTCCTTAACTTGAAATGCATTCGTTAGAAGACTAAATATTCCGAGATTCGTCGAAGAAACCAAGACATTTAAATAAAAATAATACTACGATACGGTTCTACGATTTTTGGTTGTTCTTTTCTGAATACCACTTTATTGAGCTTCAAGGGGCTGAGCGATTGAGAAACTCCCACCTACGAAATAATTTCTAAGCATAACCAGACATCTACTTATCCTCACTCATATTTGGATTTAATTTTACACCCAACATTATAGGTTAGTTAGAGTTTTTACACTACTGAGTACTCTAACTAGTTTACCTAAAGCATGGATCACCAAATGTGAGTTTCCTAATATAATTCTTTCTTAATATAATTTTTAATAATTTCCAACCACTCATTTCAAGTCAAACTGCTGAATCTACAAACATCAAATTTTAACTGTATGAACATTTAACAAAAAAAAAAGAACCTCCGCTAAGACGGGATTTTTTGAAAATCGGCCCCGATAAAGGGGCAAAACATGGGTTAATGTGTTATATGAACAAACATAATTTAATAGACCAATTGATTTCAAATTTGCTGAAAATACTCTAAATAAATAACTAATCGATACGTGTTTTTCAATTTTTCGAAAATCTAAATGGGTCAAAATTGGGTTAAGATGCGTATACGGGAAGACTGTGAAAAAAAAAAACCATGAACCGATGGACCCATTGACCTCAAAGTTGCTGAAAACACTTAAATTAAAAAAAATTGAATAATTTGTTTGAAAATCAAAACAAGGGGTGAACCAAGGGTTAAAAGTTTGTATGAAGATATATAATTTTTTACGCCTTTTGACTTCAACCTTGGTGAAAGTACTCTAAGTGAGAAATAATTCGACACGTGCTTTTACTTATTTCGAAAATCAAAATCTAACGGGGTCAACAATGGGATCAATAGTTTGTATGGAGAAACAAGATTTTATGAGCCTTTTGATTTCAAACTTGCTGAACGCACTCTTGGTGAGAAATAATTTGACAGGTCTTTTTTTTAATAAAAATCTGACGGGGTCAACGATGGCTTAAGGGTTTGTATGGGGAAACATGATTTAATGCGCCAATTGACTCCAAATCTGGTGAAATCACTTCAAATGAGAAATAATTACATTCGTACTTTTTCATAAAAATGTGATGGGTCAACAAAGGGTTAGAGAAACATGACAACATATTGGTTCAGCAGACTTCAAACTTGCGTACAAAGCCTCCTGGATTGGTATAAGTAAGATCGTACTGTCATAAGTTCCGGTGTTCTGGGACATATCCTTGTTTGGAGCACTTTTCCGCGCCAACTTTTTAAATTGTCCCAGTCACACCAATACAAAACAGAAAGGGTTAATAATTCCCTTTTAACGCTTTAACAGTTTAATTCGGTTTCGAAAAGCTCGTTCTGAGTGGTTCATTTTGCATCAATATCGACTTTACTCGACGTAGGTTAGGTTACATAAGGAAGGATGTATGCAGCGTAGGCCACACTTTCACTTGGAGATCCAAAAGACCCATTGTGACTCTTTGTCGCATAAGCTTTATATTATTTAATTCATTTTAATTGATTCATTAAATGTTTAATACCAATGTTTGAAATACTTATTTACTCGTCATTAAGCGACAAATTTTCTGCCCATATTATTTATTTATGTTTTGTTAATCGTAAAACCTTTTTTAAAATAACATAATGAGACATTTTTAATAAAAGCTGTTGCCTTGTTTTTAAGAATGTAGTGCTCAGCTAGCAACCAAAGCGATTTACGTCATCTACGATTGGTTTTTGATTTTTAAAACCCTTAACTTTGTAATGAATCGTATCCAACCGCCGCATTCAGTTGATCTGCTGCAGAAATACTATGCTTATGTTATGTACCACTTCTAGCTGAGGGCGACTTTATTTTTATTTTATTGACTTTTCACACAAAATTGAAATTGTTCCAATTTCGTGTCGCACATCTGTTCAGCTAATTGCATAAACTTGTTTCAAAGCGCACTGTTGAAGCCTTTCAATAATTGTATGAATTTATAAAGAGCAAATTAATTAAAAAAGTTCTGAATGGAATGATGCGAAGCATGTCGGCCAACCGGAGGCGCATTTTCCACTTACCTCGGACTAAAACTAATCATTCACATCTGCGCCAACACTTATGGAGCGCAACACTTGTCGCTGTGCCGGCGGAAATGTGGAGCAGAAGAAACTGCACATGTGGCGCTGAAGAGTTGACTAGTTGATGATGTGTATGAATCGCGCTAAAAATCAAGTGTCTGCATACATGGAAGGAGGTGACAGCCCGAACGAGCTTTGCTTCTCTGTCTGTTTGTTTAAGTTTGTGAAATTAATTTGCACATCAGCGGGTAAAACCCTTCGATGTGCTATTCCCAACTTACAGGGTGATCCAAACATACTTGGAATGCACTAAAACTTTTGTTAACAAAAATTCAGGAACTAGTCGGACTTTTACTTGCTTACATCCGCCTCGGGGCAAATCCCCGCCAAAAAGATAGTGGCCTCGTCATTCGCAATGATGTCTTCCATCTTGTATAGCTTCAATTTACAAGACTTATTTCTGAATAGCAAAAAGTATTTAGAGCTTCTCATAAATCAAGCAGAAGTCGGTCATTTTAAAAGAATATTTCTGTGAATAAAAACGGATAAGTCGATTTAACCCATTACTGCCGGGTACCAGTTCCGCCCATACGATTTTGATAAAATTTCATACACGACCTAAATGATCAGAAACAAAATTTCAGCTTTATATCTCTGCACGTTGCTGAGATATTCATTAGGTATTTTGTACCCATTACGCAGCAATGGTAGCTTTTTTCCATACTTTGTGAAGTGATCAGCTAAACACGTGTACAAAAGTTGTATTTTTTACAGGTGAGTTAGGAGGCAGATTTTTGTGAAGTTCTAAGGCTACGTTTTGTAACACTACGTTTTGCCACATTTTCCACCTCCGGAAAATTCACGATTTTTGGAGTCTGGTAACTCTAGCTAGATGGCGAAATTTTAGGGTGACCTTCACTAGGTTAAGGTAGTTCCATCTTTACCCTAACTACCTAACCCTATCAATGGTTTTAAGAGATCTCAAACATTGACTTTTTTGTGATTTAAAAAAAAATCAATTTTCATGGGTAAAATTTTACCCATTAGGCAGCAATCGGTTAAAAACGAACAAAGCTATGGGGATATATACATATACATACATACATACGATTTTCTTGCAATTTCTACGATGGTTTTGCTTGTTAACTTATCAGCTAAAAATATGGAAATTTGTCTTCTCAGAGCAGATGATTTTCATACAAAGTTCAAGATCACTTTCTTACTGTTTGGTACTGATGCTATTAATTTGTGTAATCACCAGTTGTGCACACAAGACCCACAAGCAGGACTTTGTCCGCTTGATTCGTCCAACAGAGACATGATTCCTCTATTAATCTCTCACCTCGAACTATCGCATTGAACTATCGTTTCTGGCTAATATTCTAGCGCCAACAATGAATTATGGCAAAATATTACTTTTTATAGACCATCTGTCCCTTTGGAATGATTAAGCAATGTGCCAATTCATAAATAGCAGCTTTGAAGTGATTGAAATCTATTTAGACTCGGTTTTTGTGCACTATTCCGGTGACCACTGACTTCTGCGATTATCAGATTCATTGGCCCATGTCTCTAGCTGTATATAGTCTTAGAATGGCAATCGCATTTGGCACAAAGAGATCTGCTTACTGTTTTTAGATGAAATTTCAGCTCATCTTCACATCTCAGCTGTCAACTTAGTAAACTCAGCTAGGATCGCACTGTAGAAGCGACACTCAAAAGTTAATTGGAAAAAACAGTTGCACACATTTATACCATTTATCACGCACACACGCGCAGTTACTGAAAAGAAATGCAGACTACAAGTTTGCCCGTATCACCTACACACAAACAAGTGCGTTAAGTGTATTTATATATCAGACAGTGTAATTTATTAATTTCCAGGCATTTAACAAGATGATTGAGGTAATTAAGTATCGCTCTATGCGGCAGTGCGGCGGACATGGCTCACATGCGGCAATCGTAGCAACTTGTCGCCGCACATGCGACGGTTCTCAGCGACTAATCGCATGAATGTTTATTTGTCAGCTTGCCAGTGAGCCAGATATGTATGTACATATGTTTGTACATACATACCCGTACTTATGAGCTGATTTTGTGCTGTCATTATTTTGGCCTGCGGCAGAGTGGCGAACAACAGTGTGAGAATTCATCTGGTGTTAATATACCCGGTAATGCATTGCAATGGGGCGAAGTGTGTCAATAATGTGTGGCAGAGCGACACGGGCGGCTTGCGTTCGAATGGGTTGTGAGTTGGTGTACAATGATTGTGTGAGATTAATTTGTCTTGGCGAAAAATTTTTAGCCGTCAACAATATTTCTCATCATCCACCCACATAACGTCACACACATACACTCATACACCTATACAAATGCGCGGTGTGTTTTTGTATGACATGCAACATGAGCTGAGTGAACAATTGGTAAGAATTATTTTCTTTCATGTTACAATGCCTTAAAAGCGTTTCCACAGATCCAAGTAAGACGTGCTGTCAGCTTTGGAAATATTATTTGCGATAGATATATAACTCTTTTCATAAATTTGTGCAATACATTCAAAATCTCCATGACTACTGTTTTGTTGCAGACGAGGCGGAAAAGAAAAGTTGGAGTGGAGTTTCGGGTACAGCGCGTTTTATTTCTGTGTGTGGGCACGGCTTGCACTTATTTTTGCGATTGAAAATATAAAAATGATCTCACAGCTTATGGAGTCGGAAAAGGGGGACACAATTCATTTTAGGAGTAGGAAGAAACTGGGTAAAGAGGAGAGAAGATTGTTTAAGCTCAGAGGAGCGACGATCGCCAAATGTACTTAAGGGGTCATTCTCATGCGCGGACAGGAAAAATGGAAATTTTTCAGAAATTATTTCCTTTGTGAATACGAGGAATTATCAAAAAAAGATATTCCACTTTAATTTATTCATTGTTATGGTACAAAAATATTAAAAAAAAAAATATTTTTTAATTTTTTCAAACACTTTTTTTCGATTAAAGACACGGCTTCTGACGTGTCATGGTCAGCTGGCGGGGATTGTTTTGAGTCACAGGATTATCTGAAACATAAATTTCAAAGAAATTCTTAATCAGTATGAACGTACCTCTCGCCCGTAGTAAATTTGAATTTTTTCATAAGAATCTCACAAAATGGCAGGCATTGGAAGTTAGAGCAGTAAAAAATGGTTGTTTTTGAAGATTTTATCAATGAAAAAAAAATATGAAATTTTTAACATATCAGAGTGAATTTACTAGGGGCGATAGCTAACAGTATGTAGAATGACGTGACAAAATCGCAGAGAGATCGGATGAATGGTTTTTTTTAAATCATCCCCGCCATTTCAAAAAAGGCGTTCCGAGAAAAACACGTTTAAAGTTTTGACTAACTGATTGAATCCTTGCTAGAAACCTTGACCGCTCGTTATATAAATATCTGTAGAAGCCGAAATACTTGAAATTTTCAAATACAATTTTGACAGCACCTTCTTCAAGGATGATACATTCCAAATATGTTAAAAAAAATAGATTTTTACAAAATTTCACATGAGAATGACCCCTTAAATAAAAAGAGGTAAATGTTTTGTGTCGGTTTTTTTGGTAATGTTTTATTAAATTTGTGGAATGTTTGTTGATTGTTTATAAATGTACACAGGTTAAATGTTAGGGTTTAAGTTGATCGCGGGGGATCGGTGCTCGTTAGCCGGAGTTCGTACATCGAGTGTCCGCCGGTCGCGCAAGCTCCCTTCGGGATGGCCAGGGTTGCCATCCCGAAGGGAGCATAAACACATAAATGGACAACATAATACAATAATATTGACAATATTTATTTCTGAGAGCTGCGTGGCCGGCAGTGGTTAGCGATCTAAACAAAGATAGAGAAGAATGAGTGTGTGTGTGTGTGTTCGTGCGGGAGGGGAAGTGAGCCGCCGACACAGAAATCAATTCGATTCTCTTCGTCGGCGGTCTCAACAATTACCGTTTCTACTGTCCTTGATGAAGGTCAGAAATGGTAAAAGGAGCAAAGTGCTCGCACCAGAACAACGTGGCGCTCACCCTTTCAAGACGTACCCGAGTACTTATCTCGCTAAGAACAGCACAGCATAGCACAATAAGAAGTCCCATATTTCATAAATTTCTACAAGTATTTTAATTATTAAATTTTAATTAATATAATTATTTTATTATTTCTGAGGTAAGAGTTCAATCTCGCCCAGTTTTCAACGCACGCAAGATTTTATGACCTCTGAAAAAAGTAATTAAGGTCCTAACACGGCATTGCCTGACATCTGGAAATTCCGTTGAAGTTCAGCGAAAAGAATCTTTATTAGCTAGTCCCTCACTCTATAATCTGAACCCAGATGGAAAAGCATTGGTTGCTTTTTAGATCGTATTCGACTTACACTGAACGACTTTTACATCACTCTTCAGCAGCCATCGTCTTCATTTGGTAATTTTTGAAGAAATGATTTAAAAAACGACTTTAAATAAAACACGACTTTAAGTAAAAAAAACTGGCAAACTTTCATACACACACCTGCATTCCCAATTTCGGCTCTTCAGTATTTAATTACGTGATGTTATTTTCCATTTCTTGAACAATTTTCTGTTTCATGTCTTAATCGAATTTAATTAGCACCTTTCGAGCAGCACGACGACGCAACATGTCGGCACAAGCAGGACACAATCACAAATTTCGTGAGCTCGCACAAATGGCTTGTCACGCGTCTGTATATGCAAATACACGATGGCACCGAAACATGAAATTCCCCCAGAAGGAACGTCGGCAGGGTCGGTCGGATGGGGAGTCGCGCTCACATGTTGTCGTTATTAATGACAACGCCGCCAACAGCGGCATTCACTGTGCCGCCAAATTGTTTTGCATTCAAATTGTAACTTTGGCGTATACACAATTAGGAAGGTTGCTTATTGTTGCTCTTTTCCTTGGTCTTCTCACACACATACATACATAGGTATTGTTCAGCGGCCATTATTTCTTATTCTTGTGTGCCGGCGTGTTTCGGTGAAAGCGTTGGAATTTTTTTTACGTTCTCAATTTGACATCTAACCACATACATGCAAACGAAAATACTTCTGTTTGTGTGCACATTAATAGGTGCGAATGTGTGTGTACGTGAGGCTGTGTATTGGTATTTGTTACTTGTTGACTGCTCTACCAGCCAAAGGCAATTTTTTGCTGCTCCCTTTACGAAATGAGAATTGAGTTGCTTTTTAGCACAATTAACCTATGACTGCTGAATGTGTATTCAAATATGTATTCCTAAATATGTATTCCTGTTTTCACAAAGGTCATATCTCAGAACTAGTAAGAGATGTCGCCTCGATATTGCACAACATCAAGAAAATACCGAAAAATTTACCTTTTTTGGAGTTAAAATGGTTTAATTAATTATGATGATGATTTCTTGAGCTCATAGATGGGACATAAACAAATTTTTTGAATATACAACTTTTTACAATAAAACTTAATAGAAAAACTCAATAGAAAGTTTATAAATCGTAAAATCGATGGTCTCTAATCGATGTATTTCTTATATTTTCAAAAGCATTCTATGAAGGATATATTTCCGATAGAGTCCATAGACAACAGCAACCCGATGACTCTACTTCATTGTATTGGAAATTCATTGTCATATTCGTTCGAACTTGATTTGTTATCAGAATTTCCTATAGAATTAATGTGACTTTGTCCATTAGCCAATCTCGTATAATTGATAAAGCAACACCAGTCTGTCTATTTGTCTGTTAACCAGATACCTGGTTGAACAAAATAACGCCAGCAGTTTTGGATTAGTTGAGATATTTCAAATGAGTTAAGATGCCTTGCAATGTTTAGAATACTGGAAGTTGAAGAAATGTTAAATGTTCCCTTCATATTAGCCGCATTCACGTTAAGCGGCCAATAACAAGTAAAATCTTAAAATTCGTTCCATTTCACGGTCCTAAAAAACTGAATTCGAAAAATTAAAATATTTTTCGTAAGAAGCATTTTGGAAAAATTTTTTCAAAACTTGTATTTAGCTCGAATTTCAGTTGTTGGCATATATCGCTATTACTAACACTGAAAGAAGAATCCAAGTGAATTTTTCGACCATTCTTACAAATGTTTAAAAACTATTTAATTGTCTTTAAGGGGACAGTCCCCTCAAGAGGTCTCAAAAAATGGTTTTTTTTTTGTTTTGCTTAATCGATTGGGCATCTATTTAAGATTATGTATGTCAAGTTTTAGCTCCAAATTCGAAGTATTTCAGGAGTTGCACGAAAATTCAGTCGGTCGCGCACGGTGCCTGGCGGCCACGCACGGCGCGTTTAAAGTGCGTTTTCTCAAAACCATGTTTTCACAATTTGCGGGAAAGATAACTATAGAAGTTATCAACAGATTTTCTTAAACTAAAATTTATTTTATTCAGTATGAAAAACTACTCTATGCGAACTACGGATTTTGAAAAATTCCGATTTTTAATACCTTTTTTATTAACAAATAAATGTAGAAAAAGTCACTTTTTTTTTTTAAATCATAATTTTTCGTCTAAATTTTGGATTTTTGGAATTTCCGTAGTTCACATAGAACAAATAAGTCTGACGAAGAAAACAAAAAAACAATTTTTGATTTTAGTTGAAACCAACGGCTGCTATCGTTCCCGCAAATGGACTCCGACCGTGCCGAAACGCTGCCGGAAAACGTTAAAAACTCAGTCATTTAGAATTTCCCAGATGTAATTTTTTTTGTGAATAAAGTTGAAAGTATGACTAAAACATATCCCAAAGTTCTTATGTCTCCGATCTTTCTTTCTGTAAGAAAAAAAATCAGGAAAAAACGCTTTTTTCTCGGACGCTTGAGGGGACTGTCCCCTTAAGGGTTAAGACGTTTAATTTCCTTTGGTTTTACAATTTGAGGTAAAATATAAATGATTGCATAAAATTTTAGCTCAACCTTACCAGAATCATATCAAAATGAAAAAGTTATGAAACACTAAGTGAAAATACATTCACATTCTCAGCTGAAAATTAAATTTCCAATTAAATTCTCAACCAAATAATTACATTCTCAGAAAATACAATTAAGTTTGTATGGTTGGCTATGCTTTTGTTCCATGAGAACTTGGTTTTTGTTTCAAGCTTTCCCTTTTCATTATGAATACCAACATTTCATAGCAAGAATTTCAATTCAAATATGCATATATATGCACTTCATGAATGATATACATACATATGTTACAAATCAATAAGTATGTTTAAGTGTTGTTTTTGGGATAAACGAATTGTAATCAAACTGAAGTAAAATGTTGAATGAAAATGGTTAAAGTTAAACAAAATTTGATTAAGCTCAAGATAAAAAATCTTAAAATTAACCCAAATGTGATTAAACTGTGTCCATATATATGGAAAATATATGATAAACAAGTATTTATGCAATTTAGAAAAATTGGTTTTTTTTAATTTGTTACATGAATCCCGGGACTCGAAGTTTCAATCCCGAAAATCCCGGGATTTCAAAATGGCCAAAAATTGCAATCCCTAATGCACACATATGTTTATGCAGTGGCGCATACAGGAGGGAGGAGGATCAAACCACTCAAAATACAAAACTTTCTGGTACAAAATATGATAACAAATGGTATTGGGCTCAAAATTTGTGCAGTGTGGTGCGAGTTCTAATAAAGTCAAAAGCAGAGGCGCACCTCCATCAAGGACTCAATTTTGCAGCGAAATCTTTGAATGGAATTTCATCTGCAGATGCCAGTAAATAACCGCCGCCTGCGCTTGCCCTCCCACTCTCCCCCCCCCCCCCCCCTCCCACACTCCGCCATTCATATCTCGGAGGAGCCGAATCACAAACTTCTCGAGAGCGTTTTCAATTACATAATTCAATTTCGATTTCTTAAATCGAGACGCCCGCTTGGCAACTGTCGCGTTCGCCCTCCTCGCATCAGCGCACAGATCGAAACTTCACGCGCTCACAATTGTGCCGCATCTGCTTTCGAAGATTTCCACCACCTACCAACGATGGAAAACACGTGTCTACCAGCGGCAGTAGGCTCAATCACTGCAGCGTGCATATGTGTGTCTATGTATGGGAGTGCGAGTCTGTGTGTGTGTGTGTGTAAGTGTAAAGAGCAACTCAGGATGAAATTTAAAACTTTTACCTTTGCCCTTTTTTTAAATAATTCCCGCGCACTTGTGAACTCGCGTTGGCTTGCGCGGCGCTGTCTATGTGTGTGTGCCGTATGTGTATGTGGGTGTGTGCGGATTTTCCAAGTCATTTTCATATTTGTTCTCGAAACATAATCTTATGTTAAATAAATTTGCCAAAGTTTTAATTAAGCTGTTCGCGGAATGCCAAACTTCGGCTTTGACGGCGAGGCCTGCCGCCGCTCGACGCTGCACTAGCAATGAATCGGCGTGTCTACTGCCGCCCCGGCACCCCACCACCCATCGATGGTGCCGTCAGCGTGCACAAATTAAATGTTTGCGCCTAGATTGTCGACGCTGCCATAGGGGATCTTCAATGTTTCCATTGTTTCCATTCCCCCCCCCCCCCGCGGCCCCCTTGCAGCGCGGAGCGATGACAGCACTTTAAACTTTGCTCAGATTTGATTTTGAATATTTGCCACTTAAAGTACACGGTTTTGACTTTGACTTTGACAGTTGGCATTTTGAGATTTGCCATTGAATATTGATAAATATTTAATCTGTCATTATTGGTGTTGTTGTTGTTGTTGTTGTTTCTATATTGCTGGTGGCCTTATTGTAACCGATATTGCTGCTGTTGTTGTTGTATTGCTTGTTGTTGTTTTTGTAAAGTAGCAAAGCGTGTAGCAAACCAGTGAATTGCGAGAAATCTGAATTTTTTCGACGCAAATCAACAGTAACAACATTAACAATAACAACAAACACCGCTTCAACAACAACAACAACAACTGCAACAATGACAATAACGACAACAATAAAATTCGCCACAAATCGCATACAAAAGAATCATACAAAAGAACAGACAATCCACATGGGGAAGAGAGAGCGGTACACTGAAAGAAAAAAGCACAAAATTAAGTTTTGAATATTTTAAAAAATGTAATTTAATAAATAATCCAAAAAATTAATGGTCCAAATTCAGTAAAAAATTACTAAAAAAATGACGAAAAAACATTACCCTTATTTAAATTCAATTTAAATCAAAATGCATAAAAACATTCAAATAGACCTAAAATTTAGTTTCATGCATCGTGAACATTTTCAGCGGTTTTGAACAACCAAAACACATAATACATATCACGATATCAATAACATCAACATATTTTTATCGACAATCCACATTTCCGACCATTGCAGAGTTGTGAAACGATTCGCGTTCACTTTCAGAATTCAGTACATAAAAAATTGTTTACTTGTGCCTGCGAAGCGCACAAAACGAATGGCGTAACTGGCGAACGTGCGCAGCAAAGCAAATTAAACATCCGACAATCTGACGAAGAATCGAGCTGATACAATTACTTTGAGGCCACGACGCACAGTGGGACGAGTCAGTACTGGCTGCGGCCAAAAGTAGAAAGTCCTGGGCTTATGATATTTGGCACAGATGCTTTTTGGATGAAAAAATTTGTCTAGAGAAAAAAATTAACAAAATCAGTTGACAGACACGCTCACTTACCATATAAAAGTAATATTCAATTCTTAATATCTGTGCCAGTAACAAAGATATTTTTGAAATATTGAATATAAATTAATTAGCTTGGCGAAAAAACGACATAATCCAAAAATGGGCAGAATATGGCGCGCCCACCCATTACTCAACATACGAAGACAACTCATATTACGCAAATGTTCTAATTATTCAAAAGTTGTTTGATTAAATTAAATGAATAAAAGTTATTCAAACATAAAATATTATTATTTTCTATATATACAAAAGAAAGTGGATGTATGTGTGGAAGCGCATCACACTCCGACGAACCGGCCGATTTCAATGGGGTTTTCTTTGTTGGAATCGTCTTGAGTCAGTTCAGGTTTAGGCGAAAAGAAAATTCCGGAAAATCTATTGGAAAAGTCGGAAAATCCCTGCCATGTTTGACCGCGAATCACTTGAGAACGGCTGGACCGATTTGGTTGGTTTTTATTCCCTGTATTCGTAGTTGTCAGAACAAGGTTTGTATGAAGGAACAATTTAGGAAAACGGGACGTGGCACTTTCTCACCAGCCCCAATTTTCAGACGATAACTTTAGAATCATAAGCCACACATCAAATTAATTCACTACGAACTTACTATTTAGTCATGTCCTTTGACAGAGGGAATGGGGCGGGTATTGAACAAGAAATAATGAAATATTTGTGAAATTGTAAGTTGTACAACACTGAAATTTGGTATAGTGTCGTCCCATAGATGTGCCATTCTACTGTAAAGATTTGATGGGCGTTGGACAAGGGCCTTGGCACATTTTTTGTGATCCAAATATTCCGCTGAACTATAAGTTGCTCAGCATTGAAATTAACATAAGTACGAACCTACCATTTCCCCTTTCGACAGAGGAATGGTGCGGGTATTGAACAAGGGGGCGTGGCGGAAGTAAGAATTATAAAAATTGGTTTTGAATTAGCATTGTTCAAGCAAAATAAAGTTCTTTACTGAAACTTAATACCATCATTGCTGATTTGTGGGTCTCAATTGCGTTAATTAGTAGCTCTTCCTCTCCCTTTAGTTGCTTTTCTTCGTCAATTTGCATCGCCATAGATTCACCATCTCGCGCATTTTATTATCAAGAAACCAACAAATGTTGTGCGCCGGGTCAGCTAGTTTTTATTAAAAATAAACAATATTAACAATTGTCTTTACTTGTTGCTGGCGATCAAGCTTTGGCCCTCAACAATTTATGAGCTTGCTCGACAAAAATAGTTACACACTTTAGTTTAATGCTGAAACTGTTTAAGTACAGTGTTGCACTTAAATTACGCTTCCAAACTACTTCAAAGTTGGAAGTCTGAAACTAACTTAACTCAACTTTAATGTCACCCTGTGGCTTTACTAATAACTTAATGTAACTTTTTTACATATTTCTCTAGTCTGGTGTATCAATTATCATGAAATAAAACCCAATAGAAACAATTTGAAAATCCATTTTAGATACTTTTGGCCACACTCGCCCCATTGTGCGACGCTTGCAGCAGCAGAGGCTGACGCCGAACTCACTTAACAATGCGCAGCATATCGTTGTGATTAAAGGAAGCGGGAGGCGGATAGCACAAGTGATGGATATGCAAAAACTGGAAACCAAATCAAGGAGCTGGATAAGAAGTCCTCGATTAACAGCTTCAATCGTTATTTTTTACAATTGACATAACAGTGGTAGCTGGTGTAGTATTGGGGAAAATCTTGAAACCATTATTAAATTTCCTAGAGAATTTGTTTGTGAGTCATGTTACGCTTTGATGTGATGAGCTGCATGCGATTTTTTTAATTGCTTTAGGGCAAATTCAAATAAGTCGCAGTACCTAACCCCACTTCATTTCTCAAAACAAAAACATGGAAGCTTAATGATTGACAACTTGAAATTGCAAGTCTCTTATTTATTTCGTTTCGTTCAGAAATTGGTTCATTTTTGCTATGTTTAACCAAGAAGCAGCCTCGGTAAATTAGCCGTAGTACTTTCAGCAGGAAATGGCAAACCTCTGAGAGTAAAAAATGCCTATGAAAAAGCTTCAAACTCGCCGTTCGGAATCGGCATAAAACTGTAGGTCCCTTCCCACCTTGTACAAATTCGCACGCACAACACGGATGGTTGCAGGTAGCTAGGCCTTAGTCTCGTAATCGGACTGTCGTGCCAGTCAGCTACTATTATTAAAATTAAATTATTACAATAGGCTACCCATCCAGGGGCTGTGGGCTCGAATCATACTGGAAGCACGGTCCTTAAGCTTTTTCAATTATACAATCTCTTCTCTCTTTCTGAAAGGTTGGTTTCTAACCCATCGGCACACACTGCGAACTTGCTCCCATCCCTCTCACTGCTAAGCGTTCATGTTCATCAGGAACAGAGCAATATAGAGTTGTATAAATACGCCAACAGCAATGAACTGAACTGAATGCACAGGTGGCGCTTTAAAATGGAGAGGCGTCATATGTCAGTTCCATCACCTACCATGTATATAAAAATGCATCAAATGCGATACGGGGCGTATGAGTAATTTTAATTAAACATTTAAACGGATTTAAAAAGTTTCGCATCTTTTTAAGAATTTATCAAATAAATCTCTGGGTATTTTTAATTCTTTGCTCATAATAAATAGAACTTTCCTATGTGCAAAAGTTTTGTCAGACCATGGCAATTTTAATGGAATGCAGGAGTACATTTGACGTAAATGTTTGCTCTTTGGAAACGTTTCTGTCTTTGAAGGATGATCTTCGTAAAGCACGCTTGAGATCTTTCACCGGTTAAGACATAAGTTGAAGAAGATTCATAATAATAAAATTAGGCTTAAATGTCATTACAGTTTCAAGACATTTTGAGGACGCTCTTGGAAACAGCGAGAAATCTTTAGTAAGTCCCGCTCGTTTATAGGTTAATCGCTTGGTGCACGGGACGTGGACTAAGCATTAACCCTAGCAAAACTGAACTGATGCTGTTCACCACTCGTACTAAGATACCAACTTTTAGACGACCTCATCTTGGGAACATGGCATTACCCCTTTCGTCCAGTGCCAGATATCTCGGGGTAATCTTAGACCCCAAACTGAACTGGAGGCTTAACATAGAGCACAGAATAAACAAAGCAGGATTTGCACTATACTCCTGCAGGAAAATGATAGGGAGGAGGTGGGGCCTCCGACCAAGTTTAATGCTATGGATGTTCAAGATGGTTGTACGTCCAATACTATCATACGGAGCTCTGGTCTGGTGGAAAGCCCTCAGGAGGGAATACAACATTACCAAACTCGGTAGACTACAAAGAGCAGCTTGTACCGGAACTACGGGAGCGATTAGATCCTGCCCTGGAGAGGCGCTTAACGTGCTGACGCACCTGCTTCCCGTCGATCTGCATATCATGAAGGCCGCAACTCTTAGTGCTCTTAGGCTGAGAGAAACAGGTTGCTGGAAGGACAGACCGTATGGCCACGGCAGTCTGTTATCACAAGGGCAAAGGTGCCTGCCTACAACGACGGATTATGCAATTCCTACCATGGCATTTGGAAAAAATTACGATATCCGTATCCCCTCTCGTCTAGAATGGAAGAGAGGGAACATTCTAAATAACCTGAGTACCACTATCTACACTGATGGCTCCAAAATGGAATGCGGAGTAGGAGCAGGAGTTTTCTCCGAACATCTAAAGATAGACGTGTCTTTCCGCCTCCCCAACACAGCAAGCGTCTTCCAGGCGGAAGTGCTCGCTATTAGGGAAGCGTGCAGGATGGCATTGACGGACACATCCTACAAAAGCCATATAACAATACTTTCCGACAGCCTATCTACGGTCAAGGCATTGGAATCGTCGATTCTATCGTCAAAACTAGTACGGGAATGCAGGAAGCTCCTGATAGAGCTAGCTCAGCGGTTCAGAGTTACCCTGATATGGGTGCCGGGGCACAATAACATTGACGGGAACGAAAGGGCCGATGAACTGGCTCGAAGAGGCTCCGCTCTTGATGAGAACGAGGCGTTGACGGTTCACGCCTCGCTGGGCTCTATCAAGGGCGAGGTCTCGAAGGACTTCCTTGCTAAAGCCAACGCTAGATGGCAGAGGACGGAATCCTATAAAATCAGCAGATCACTGTGGCCAACATACAACAAGAACAGGACCGCGGAGCTCTTAAACAAAGGCCGACGGGATGTGGCAAGACTGACGGCAGTCATCACTGGCCACTGGCCCATTGGAGAGCACGCGGCAAAAATGGGGATTCCACATAACACCAGCTGTCACAGCTGCGAAAACCCGGATGAGAAGGAAACCGTTCACCATTTTCTCTGCGCCTGTCCGGCCTTAGCAAGAAGGAGATGGAAAACGCTGGGAAAACCGACATTTCAGACTTTCGAAGAGATTGCAAAGTGCAGCGTAAACTCACTTCTCTCTTTCATTAACCTCTCGGACTGGATATAAGCATATGTATGGATAGATACATATAGGTCCAGATGACACCACACAATATACCTTAGGGTACCTACCGGGAATAGTGGTATCAAAACGGCGCTAACGCGCTAATTGGATGTTGGAACATCGCCACTGGAACCAACCAACCAACCAACCCGCTCGTTTTTTTATCTGAGCAGCGAACAAAGTATGTATGTAAATGTTTCCTTAAAAGATTCAACTCCATAATAAACAGTACAACAAACAAGATCCCATGTTATGGGCCTCAACGTCACGGATCATTTATTAAAGTATACAATAAAAGTGATGTAATGCGTGCACTCGAAAAGCTATTGAACTGTTTTCATTCCCACAACAGTAAAGGCTGCTTTCAGTGTTTTGTTTTTTTTTTTTTTAAAGTATAGCACAAACCTGTAGTCGCAAAGACACAATTTTTCGTATTCTACTCATAAGTTGATGTCGTTTTAACATTTGACATTTTAAAGTTTGTCGTTGCAATGTTTTGATGAAAAATGGCTGCAAAATTATGCGTTGCTGCAGTGCGCGAGCCAGCATAAAAGCAAGCAGAGGCAAATTTTTAATTACCACACCTGCGGGTTCAATGCGCAATGTACTAAACGCACACGTACAACTTGCCCACACTCGGCGCGCCCAGTTTCCGCCACACATCCGCCACGCACGCAAACCTTCGGCGTCCCTGCACAACGCACCAGAGTTGCTGCGAAGGAAGCTGCCGTTGCTGCGACGTTACATAAACCAGCGGCAGCAACAACTACTACAACAACGAAATAATACAGTGTAACCCCGAAGCCGCAGTTGTTGCGAAAACAATGGCGCAAAAGTAGTGAAAATTGCTTTTTGTTCCTCGTTTCAGTGCGCTACTAGGATTTTGTGTTTTCCTTCTTTTCCCCATTTTCTGTTGCCTTTTCGGTGCAGCACAGCCCGAAGAAACGGCAGCGGTTCGGCGGAACGCTCAATAAGCGGCGCGCACTGCCGCCCAACGCCTTAAGCTGCTAATGGCCTGCCGCATGCGTGCGGGCTGCGTCGTGCCGGGCTGCTCAGGTGTATTCGCAAAGGCTGCTGCCGCAACAACACGCAGCCGGAGTGAAAACGTTCATTGCCGCTGCCGCCGTGACTTGCAATCGAGTTGCAGTATAATTCAGACTGCTGCAGCATTGCAGTCGCAGCCGCCGTGCCAACGTTCCAAATGTCGTTGCGTTTACGGCGGAACGTGTATCGAACGCGGCAGTGCGCTGCTTTTGTTTTTCGACTGTCAAGTTAATTAGAAATTTTCAAAATTTATGTTAGTTTGTAATTTCGCATTTTGTTTCGGCTGCGCTGCTGAATATTAAATTCACGTCAGCAAAGGATTAAACAAACTTTTTGGTGATTTTCTTCATTTGTGACTGGAAAAAGTTTAGTTAAATTCGTACACAGATTGTGGCTCGAAAGTTTGCACCAATATACACAAAACGAATCAAAGTATCAGCTCGAAGAAGTTCGTAATAATGCTGCTAAAAATGTTTAGGGCGGAATCCTCTTTTATTGCCTAACAAAACTAGCCCACACATTTTTGTATCATTCTATTTAAATAGATAAAAAAAATAAATAAATATTATACTAGTTCCCTCACGATTGCTATTCTCTATTTTTTTACAGAGCATTACAATTGCACAGAATTAATTTAAAACGGCTCGAGCTAGAACTTCTACTTAACATAACACCGAACTAATACTACGATTTGAAAGAGCTTTCAAAAGGTATCTGGGCTAAAGGCTGAGGGAAAACTTCTTTCTAGACTACTTTCTTTATGCGCAGCTTCTCCAGTTGATCACTGTTACTTGATCCTTTCAACAGCCACAAAGCCTTCCGCTCTCTCTCCGTTCGGCTTCGAAGGTCTTATAACGTTGATTATTAATTTTAAGCAGAAAGCTTATAGAAGAAGAAGTTCTTTTCTCAGAAGTATTTATAAAAATTTACTAAGCAATGTGACCCTCTCTTTCAAGAAAGAAACCCGATTTTTTGATAATATCTTAAAAGATAACTGAATAAGTGAAACTCAAACATTCTCCATAGAGCCAATAATGTATCAGTTGCCCAGTACCCCGCAACTTGACGTCTTAGGCCGAATATGGCCCACAGTGGATATCCTTCCATTCCTAACCTTTGGTAGTCTGGTACAAGCAATATTGGGTTTCGAACTGAAGTTTCGGCTATAAAAGCTTCCCTGCAATATGTTAAAGAAGACAATGTCTCTAAGCGTGCATACTGAATGTCAAGCGTCTACCTGGGCCCGGACAGTGTTTAAAATTTACTCAAAAGATATACATTTGTGTATCATCCGTGCACAGCGTTATGCAAAAATGTCTTTGCATTTTAATAAAGATTACACAAATTAGCATACTTCGAGAAACCGGATACGCGGCAACCCTGGGCTCCCGCTCCATCGTTCGGCAAAACTTGGACTATTGAATAAATTAAGCAAAGTTTCCAAAACTGTACACTCCCTTTGTTGTAATCTATCAAAAATCAACGTGAATCCATTAACGTTACACAACTTTTCTCAAGAAATTTAAATGCAAACAAAACAAGTGTAGGAACAAATTGAATCCTTTTCACCTGGAAATCGAGAATAAACGCGAACGGCGCACTCAACGCTAAAAGGTTTATTAATGTGTTTTCACGCTAAACCGCTTTGAACTAATTTGCATTTGAATGCGCCGCGGCGTTCTATATCGATGGCATCCTGGAGCAGCAGCTTTCAACTTCGCCTTCGAATCCACTTCAGTCGCATTCATCTCCTTCGCAGAAGCGGCCGGCGGCGGCAAGCAGAAGGCGTTCAATCGTTTCCAATGAAACTTCTGCGATCTTCTCAATCATTTACCATTCACACTCTTCCTTCAAAACCGAAACCGAATCCACATCGGACACATTCAGCACACACAGAGAATTGCAGAGAAAACCACACCAAATGAAAATGTTAAACAAACATAAAAATGCACAATTCTCACAACTTCGTTCCACGACGCGTCCTGCGGCTGCCAGGGGCCGAGCCTCGAATGCGTTGCGGCCTTTGCGCCCTGCTGCTCATTTCCGTGTTTGCTCTGCTCGGGATTAAGTCGTTGTGGTTGGCGTCGCAGCCGGCAAACCGACGTGGCCGATCCCTGTAACTATGAATAAACAAGTGCTAAGCCGAGTGTGTGCTTCGCACCCGCAGTCCCACGACGACGTGCGCACCGAATCGCACAGCACTCCTTCCTACGCAGTCGATAAAACGCCGCCGCTTGGCGTTGCATTAGCGACGGCGGTGGCGGTGGCGACGTTCGATGTGTGCATCTGCGCTGCACACAATACGCCCGCACGACTCGAACAAAATGGAAAACCGTAACTGCCGCACGAAGAGAACTGCGGCAATGGAGTGAACTCTCCCGCTTAGCGCCCAAAAGCATGCAACAATATGCAATAACACTCACAGGCACTAAGTTGCTGAGCAGTTGGCGCAACGGCTGCCGCCGCAAATGGCAACCGCACACGAGAATTGTAAATTCACGAACGGCACATTGCACAGACTCTAATCCGCTTTTTAAGTTATTTATATTTATTTGCTTAGTTTATTTAATAGCCGCTGGTTGTTGCCAATGCGGGGCAACGGTGGAGAGGGAGCGTAGTAGCGGAGTATTAGCCGACGATTAGTGAAATATTTTTTGTCTTGGCCTGTATGCATTATAATAATTGCAACTATTTGAATATATCCGATTTAGATTTTTGGAAATTTTTCAATGGTTTTGGTATTATCAAAACTCGATTAAAGCTTGGAATCGGCTGTAAGCTCAAATAATGGTATCGGACCTTCGTGGAACATTTCCATAGAATTAAAAAACTTATGAGTGCTAATATACTAAAATTACATTTTCGATTTTTGATTGAAAAGCACTCAGTATCCATTCCTGTGCTCAGTATCAATATTCGTTCTTAGTACCGATAATAATACTTGGTAACGAAAAGTACTCATTATCGGCATTTGTACTCAAAATCGATGGCAATAAAAATCGATTTCGAAATGAACTCAGTATCCCAATTTATTCTGAAGTAGTTATATTTACATTCAGTATTGAAAATTACTCTGTAAGCGTACTAGTACTCATTATTGATACTTGTTCTTAGTATTGGAGAGTATTCAGTAGCGTAAACGTGGGACTTTCTTAATTCCGCCGAGTACAAGAAAAGATATTGGTTGAATATTTATTAAATTCATTGAATATTGTAACGATGAGGCCCTGTCGCTGTGCTTTTACGGGCATACTTTTAGGCACGCTTGCTATAGTTTTGATACGGCAAGGATGGTTCACGATGGTAATGGGATGTGCGAGAACGATCGAGATATAGTCCAATTGGAATGTACGAGAACAATCGGCGCGATAAGCAGACAAGTATAAAAGGCAGCCGGGTGCAGCGCAGAGGGACAGTCTTATTTGAGCAAACAAAGGTAAATCACGGAATAGTCCAATAAGTAGGAGCAATTGTAAAGACAAGCAAAGTGTAAATTTGCTAAAAAAAAAAGTAATTGTTGGTTTTTGACTGCATTTTGCGCTGAGTAATTGAAGTATGTTTTATTTTTCAAGCACAATCCAGAGACGAATAAGCCTAAAGAACTAATTTTGTAACAATATGTATTGTTTATTGCTTCAGCTAGCATCCGCTAGAGTGTGTGTCGTTTTGATGAGCTAGTCGTCTGTCGGATAGGTGATCCTGCTGCTCAAGGCTTTCTTCGTTCGGACAGTGATGCTCATTTGTACTAAAAGTTGTTTAATGTCAGTGATGTATTTCAGTTAGGGTTAAGTTTAACAATTGCCTCCACTTCTTGTAGCCCTTTGTAGGACTGTCGATCCCACACAAATTACTCTGCATCGAATCGACAGAAGTATTTACTCAACATCAGTTCTTGTACTTTGTTTTCGATTTGAAAAAGTACTGTCAGATGTGGCAGCGAATTTCAAAATTTAAAAATGAAAAAAGTATTGCTATTTAAAAAAATACTTTTCCATGTAAAATAGCAAAGTTAGCGTAGTTCGCCTGTCACAAGCAAAACAACCAAAAAGGAAAGTATTCTTTCGAAAAATCCGTTGAATGCAAAACAACATAGTATGGTTGTAAGCCAATCTAGGTGAGAGCACACGTTGCGGCGCCATTAGCACGTTACGTTGTTGTAACCGTTTCGAGCAACCCAACACTGGTTTCGCCCACTGAATTGGCCGTACGTGACGTTGTCAAAAATTGTGGCAACGTTTGGCGTGCAGTCCGAAGCCAACTGCCAGGAGCGCAGACGATGAAGTGAAAAAGAGCGATTAACACGCTTAACGACAGTTTTGCTTTTCTTGGAAGCATGAACGAGCTGGCCATAAATAAGCGACTTTGAACGGTTCTGTGGAAATCTAATATGCTTTTAATGAAAGCATTAAGTGGATGCGAAAGTTGCGAAAACTGTTTTGCTCGAAATACGCAAGTTAGAATGCACGAGGATTACATTGCAAGCTCGAGCCAAAACGTTGAGCAAAATCATAACGGTGAAGGCGTAAAGAGATAATCGCGAACGACTGTTTTCCACGCGTTCCTTGGGGCAGCTACGAATTTCCACTGTAGCGCATAATAAAAGTGAAATTAATTTTCAACAAAAACCGCAAAATTGTGTTAAAATAATGGCCGCCATTTAGATTGGAGCAGGCGAAAGCAAATATTAAAAACCAGACCCACAAAAGTGCCGCCACAAGGCGCCGCATTGATGCGCTATCTGACTGCAGACAAATGCGCGAGAGTTTATCGCCCACACACTAAGCCAACGCCGGCTCAACTGACAGTCTCATTTCCCTGTCGCCTCGCCATGTCAATTCGCCGAAAGTCATTAATCTGTCTAGTGTGACTGCTGTGCAGTAAATAATTTTTTTCGCCAACATCCCAAGTCAGTTTTGTGGTCTGCTGTTGGGCTGGCAAGCACACACACTCACACATATATTCGAAGGGAGCCTATAAAACTGCCACAATCGTTGCCTTGTGTTGGGCACTTTAGAGTTTTTGCATTTGCGAGCTTCATGAGTGGTTGTCACACACACACACACACACACACAACAGGCAAAGAGCCACGCATTCGTTGGTGTTGATGTTGCCGATGTGAATGCGAATGTTGCGCGCCCAAATCCCGATTGGTTTTGATTTATTGGGCCGCCCAAAAACGCTGACAAAATCATCCAATTATCCTGTAAAGTTTCATTATGTCGCTGCGACTCGTTTCTTTGGCGGCGTTTCAGTTTTTCCTCCGTCGCCAGCTGTCTGTCATTTAGTCGCGCACAGTCGCTCCAACTTGCGAGCGAAAATTTGCAGTCTGCACTTGCGCCCCCTGCGGGCCCAGACTGCAAACGGGGTACGTTCGATTGCGACGTCGTGGCTGCGTTTGCGTGAACAGCTGATAAATAGTTGCAGCATTGCGAGCCACTGTTTTGACTTGATTATGGCGTAACAAATTGCCGCCATTTTGCATATTTCAGCAACGAGCAGCGGCAGACAGCCAGCCATGCAGTCAGACGACAGCCACCCGGACGGGTTGGCAGTTGCACGCTTGATATATGAACTGCTGCGCGATGATGAAATGCTCCGGCGGTGGGCACCAACGCGAGCACTGGGCTCTCGCAATTCTCTGCCTTCGCGTTCTTGTTGTTGTATATTTTCGTCGACATCGTTGCGCGCTTTTAATCAGCATAACAAGTTTTCTTATCATTTGCAGCACATCAATTTGTCCTTTCATTCATTCGAGGTAATTCGCTTCGGCGCTTGAAATGCTTTCGCAGTGCCTTTGCTCACAGTTCACATATAGAATTGTGAATTTGAATTCAGTGCAATTTTCGGATATCGATCAGTACCCTTTTTACTGCAACCCGAAAATTACTTTGGCCCAAATATTTGCAAGAAAGTTCTGTTGCATAAAACTTTAAACACGCTGACTTGGATATCATTAAATAATTTTTTTGCACGAATACAATTTTTTAAGGGAACAGTGACTCACATACATTGATACATACTACATATATGTATGTTTTTGACAAGACAGAAAACAAATCTGCAGTCAGAATTTCCGGCAGTTCCAAAATAACCAAAATTTGTCATACTCACACAATTTTTTTTAATTATTATTACTTCCTCAATTACAGTCAATGCTTTGCATTAATAGGAATGCTGGAGGTTGTCCAATGCGTGACATTTCGGTTCTGTTGCACACACAACAGGAAAGATTACAAAAAGCCCCTTAGTACTCGAAAGACTGTCATGCCAGTTATTCACACATATTACTAACATACTTGTATGTATGTGAGTATTTATATAAATTTCTAAAGTTCCTTTGAGGAACATGAATCACAATCAAGCTCCTCCATTCAGATCTGAGTAATCCACATACGAAACTCTTTCAATTTTTTTTTTTATTTTTTTAACTATGAGTACTGTTACTAGTCACATATTAAATTAAAAAAAAAACCAACAAGCAATTTTAAAACATCTTATTTTGAAATAAAGCAAAGACCCCAGTACAACAATAGAACTCGCCCAAGCTATGTGTGTCATAAAGTAAGGAAGCTGCCGGATTTATATGATTTTCCAGCCTCTCATCTCATCTTAAATTTGATAAAACGAATGAGGCTGCCAAATATTTTCAATTCACAAAGTTGTACAGTGTAAATCGCCCAAAAGACTGCTACATTTGCATATTTGCAATAAGGTATATTTTAACATCAAAATAAATATTATACAATACACTTTGGTGAAAATTTCAACATGCGGAAAATGGTTTTCAACATTTTTGTTTTATCAATAAATGAATAATTGCATAAATTCCCAAAAATAAACTGCAAACATATTTACATTTCGCTTACTTAACTCGTATTCAAATTTGATTCATTGCAACATTTTTCAGCATTTCACTTGTTTGTGGAATTTTTTCAAACGCACACACAAACGACAGAAATATGTCGACGCTATCTTTGGAATTATTAATGGTCGCTTTTAATGCAATTATATTGCAACACTGAATTATTTAATACTTTTACACCAGTCAAAATGCAACAAGACTGCACGCTTGAAAACAAAATCGTATTTCACAATTTAAATCGAATTTCGGCAATTTATTGTGGCCGACATTGTTGCCAAATATTGAAATTGCATTTCGCATTTTCGGCTTACGACGCATTTTATGCATTTGGCACACGCGATCCTTAGGCAGTCAGTGTTATTGATTTGTGTCCGCTATGAAAGGAAACTGTTCAGATGTCGTAATTTTTCGCACTTTTCGCTTATTCAAATTGTTCCTTTCAACTTCTAATTTTGTCATTTTCTTCTTTGTACTTGCAGAACTGCAATGGACCTAAAGACCGGTACGCTACTGGTGCCGCCGACCGTCAAGAACTCCAGCTGCTCCCATCCGCGCTACTCCAGCCACAGCTTCATCGTACACGTCGGCATTGCCGAGACCATCGAGGCGCTGCTCATCCTCGTACTGACGCTGGGCGTCATCGGAGCGAACGCGCTGGTCATATTCGTGATAAACAATCGCCGCTACTCGCCGTACATACACCAGCAGGTGAGCTGGTGGTCCGAGCCGCAACTGGCGGATGCACATTTTCCGTTTTATTTTTGTTGGCTTTTCTCTTTTGGACGTTTTTGCATTATCTCCGTCGCTCTGACGCTTTACTGCGAGCTGGTCTCATTTTGCGCGTTTCGTTGTTGTTCCTTTGCAGCCGCGTTATTTACTTACATCGTTGGCTCTGAATGACCTCACCATCGGACTGCTTATCACGCCGTTTGGACTGTTGCCAGCGCTGTTCCACTGCTGGCCGTACGGAGAAATATTCTGCCAAATTCAGGTAAGCCGTGTCCGCAGCGAAAGCAAGTATTTTATTGGAAAGCGGCGAAAAAATCAGGCCAAAAAACAATAAACTCTCAGTCGGCGGCGACAGCAGAAACGCGTCCCAAATATACTGTACACAGCCAGCGCTCGCCTACGGGCCAGGGGCGACAATTCTACGCCGACTTAGTGGCCATCGAGTCGAAAAGAAAGGCGCTAATTTGCAATAGAAAACGCCTTGTGCGAAACTTGTGCCAACTTTAGTTGCCGAACTAAGTATGTATGGATGTATGTACTCCCACTCAGTAAGTTGGGAAGTTCTAAAGTTGTTGTTGTTGTTCGTTGGCGGCCTATCGTTGCTGCCTCAGCAATTGTTGTGTTGGTGCAGAAAACATGTGTCCCCAAATTTTTCTTCGTAACTGCGAATAAATGTTAAAAGCATTTATTTGATATGGATAAGATACGATTTAGGATGTAAGATATAGGATATATGATATATGATATACGATAAGGATATAGTATATAGGATATAGGATATAGGATATAGAATATAGGATATAGTACATAGGATATAGGATATGGGATATAGGATATAGGATATAGGATATAGGATATAGGATATAGGATATAGGATATAGGATATAGGATATAGGATATAGGATATAGGATATAGGATATAGGATATAGGATATAGGATATAGGATATAGGATATAGGATATAGGATATAGGATATAGGATATAGGATATAGGATATAGGATATAGGATATAGGATATAGGATATAGGATATAGGATATAGGATATAGGATATAGGATATAGGATATAGGATATAGGATATAGGATATAGGATATAGGATATAGGATATAGGATATAGGATATAGGATATAGGATATAGGATATAGGATATAGGATATAGGATAGGATAGGATAGAATAGAATAGAATAGGATAGGATAGGATAGGATAGGATAGGATAGGATAGGATAGGATAGGATAGGATAGGATAGGATAGGATAGGATAGGACAGGATAGGATAGGATAGGATAGGATAGGATGGGATAGGATAGCATAGGATAGGATGGGATAGGATAGAAAATATTTATCCCAGGAATGTGGTACGTCGTGTACACTCAAAGAAATAGATAAAATATATAAAAAAAAATGTTTTGGATTGTTGTAACTATGCCATAGCTGAATTTCGACTTGTAACCAAAACAATCTGTTAGTTTGCGACTATTTACAACTGTGCCCTTAACGCCTTAAGAATCACATTAATCCATTTTGTTCTTCTATGATATTTGTTTACAAACAACTTCAGCAGATTTTCTGCCTGTATTGAACCGTCTAGTTTTCAGCGCATAGTAAAGTAAAAATGCCGTCAAGTGCAACAATTTTAAAGACATTCGTGCTCTTAGCGCCTTCCTATAAGTACATACATTGCGTGCGACAACTTCACACAGTTGTCTGTTCCATGTGAATTATTAACTGTTGCACTCAATGAAGTGGAAATGAAGTGCAATGGTTTGAAATGCCAACACGAGGATGCGAGTTGTTGCAACTGTTTAAGCGAACTGCAACGCTGCCTGGGCCCATTAGAGTGGGCCACACAAATTGCCCAGACACCGGACGCATAACAATTTGATTTGCATTATTTGCCACTTACGGAATCAGTAAAGCTTTGGGGACTACTGCTGCGTATTTTGTGCATTTGTGTACTTAATGGCTAGCTGCTTATGATGGAATTTAATATTGTGGCCACTTACGCTTTGCATAAATTATTATTGAATTCTATTTAATAGGTTTTGCGATGCTTTAGCTCCTGCCGCTACTAATTGAATAATACTCACAGATTGGAAATGCACGCACGCAGCCACATATCAAGTGTGGCACTAAATAACAGACAAATAAGTAAATTATCACACACCACATAGCGAACCAGCGCTAAAATCTGAAAAGACACAAATTTAACTTCAAGCAGCTGCGACGTGAACAATACCGTCTCATTAAAATCTTAAGCCCTCAATAGGATCAGCACTTATGCACACGTACACTCGTTCGTGGGCTGCCACATATACAGGGTGACCCATGTGTGTGTAAATCATTTTGTTCTATGCAACTCCGGAGAGTTCAATTGTCTGGGAAAAAGCTCTCAAACCGTTCGGAATTCAATTTTTTATTTTTTACTGATCGATTCGATTGATTTTTGTTATTTTTCATTTAATTAATTAATTATTGATTATTATTTTAATTACAGTCATCGTTTACCAATATCAATCTTATATTACTTATTAAAAACTTGCTTAGCTTGCTTGCTAGGGAGGTCTTTGCTATTCAGTTGCCTAACGAGGCCGTAGTAGCACCTATTGGCAAGAGTAATCCTTCGCTTTATCTCCAGGCCGACATCATTGCTGCTGTTTATGGCGGCGCCAAGGTAGACGAATTCCTTGACAACTTCAAAAGTATACCTGTCAGCCTCGACATGAGACCCTGGCCGCTGCCTCCCCGCATGTAGTCGTCTTGCCCTCATTTACCACCAGACCCATTTTGGCAGATTCCTTTTCGATTGCCGCAGAGTTAGCGGTGACATCTCGCTTATCAAAAACATATCTGTCCATAATTTCACAAGTAATTAAGACTAGATCAGTAATTTGCATCGAGAAATACCGATTACCAATCAGTTAATTATAATTATTTTTCATTAAAAACTTTGTTACTTTTTACAAGGAAAATTAAGGTAAGTAATTTTAATGAACAATGATTGGTTTGTGCTTTTAAACAAACAAATTGTAATGAAGGAATTATTTAAGGTTTTTTATCGAAAAGATGATAGTTAATAAATATAGTGAAATTCCTCATAACGGACAGTCCTTATAACCGGAAAGCTTCAATAGCCGGACAAATTTCGCAGACACAGCTACTTCATTAAGTTTTCCATACGAATATCATTCCAACAACCGGACGTTCTAATAACTGGACGCGGACACTATATTTCAAACCATTTTGATTAAAAATTCTCTCATAAACAGATACAATTCAAAAACATGCCAAACCAATTTAAAAAACAAAAAAGTATGTTAAAACCAAAAATCTCCTTGATCACGTGTTTATTATTTAAAATACTGATACTTAAATAAATTGGAATTTTTGTACTTCATTAGAATTGCACCTTCCGCCTTTTTTTTAATAACTTTCGAACCAATAAAGTTAGAGTAATGAAATGTTTACACGTGATCAAAGAGATTTAATTATTTTTCAAGAAAATTCTGTATAAACTTTCAAGGATATAAAGGATTAAAATTTTCAAAGAACCTTTTTCATATCCTCTTTTTACAAATAGATAAAAAATCAATTTTATTTAAATTATTGAGCCTTTCGTCTTTCATTTGATATACATATCGCCATATTCTAACGAGGTTAAGTATTTTTTACATTTTTTTATTTGTTATCCCCTTCAAAATTTTGAAGTCTTTTTAAAAGAACAAAGGATGTAGAAATGAAAAACTGAGTACGTAGTATTACTATATTTGGTCTCTAGTTTCACGCACATATGGATTTTTCCCGGTGTGGAAAATGCTGTCGCACGGTGTTATTCGCTTAGTGAAACCCAGAGAGTGTGGCCCAGAGTTGCCGCTTTTAGTTTTTTCGGACCAAAATTGGTCAAATTTGTTTACTTTGGTTCGCTGGTCTGCTTAAACGAATTTCAGTCCGTTTTGTGATGTGAATATCTTTTCATTAATACAAAAGATTTATTAAAAAAAAAAATTAAATTGAAATTTAAAAATTACTTTAAAGATAACGTAAATTTTTAATTTGGTCGGTTGAGGTCGGATTTGGTCGGAAGTTTGGTCGGAAAAAAATTGTTCTAGTGGCAACACTGGTGTGGCCTCTTGTCCGACATTTCGTTATATGTAAGTTTCAGTCCGCGAAGACGAAGAATTGAACGGTTGAACCCATTAAGCGCCGGTTGAACGCTTAATTTCGAAATCGTGTGGTTGTTAAATTGAGAAACCAAAGATGGGTCACACTGTATACGGGAACGCAGTCCCTAATTACATATTTACATACATAAGTATATTTATATATGTATGTATACACTGCGTGGATGCCGCTGTGTAGAGTGGTCGGTCGATAATGCGAGCTCAGCGTGTTGGCGCAGCGTCTAATTAAGCAATTCGCCGCGGCAGCAGCAGCAACAATATTTACTTCATACACACATTCCGGCACGCACACGCGCACACACTCGTATACGTGTTTATGCTGGCACTTGCCGACGCGATGGCGCATATTTAAGCGATGATAAATCAACAGCAACAACAGCCCTTCTAGTGCCGCACTTCACGCCCACAGACTCCCACCTCCTCTCCAGCCACGCACGCACGCACACAAACACAACACCCATAATTTAGGACATTTCGGCAGCGCGCGTAATTAACGGTTACAATTTTTATTTACCTTCATATCGCCGCGACCGGCGCACTGCATTCTGGGTGCCTCATTAACTTACAACAACGCAGCCGCGTTGGGCTTCTTTCTTTTGAGTGCGCCTTATTACGCGCACAGCCGCTGGTAGAAACATGCGATTAATAATTTCGAAATGTAATTAGCGCGTGGCCATTGTTTGACGGAGTGCGTCGAAAACATAGCATCAACGTCGACAACAACAACAACAACAACAAAAGAAAGCAAAACAAAAGCGTGCAAAATATTACTAAACATACAGTCGACATTTCACAAAAAACAAGCACATTCAAGTACATACATACATAGCGTGCGTGTGTGTGCGTGCGTGCGTGTAATATTTTTGCGGTTGCCTACATTTTATTAACGCTCGTGCTACATGTTACTTTCGCAGGCACTGCTGCGCGGCGCACTCTCCCAGCAGAGCGCCGTCATACTCGTCTGCATGGCGGTGGACCGGTACATGTGTGCGCTGCATCCGCGCAAATACTATCAGCATTCCAGCAAAAAGGTAAGCTTCACACACTTTGCCTGCACTGCACACGTTTAGGGGTTTTGGCTTTTGTAAACGCGACTTTGTAGCGGGCTCACTGCTCTAAAACAAATGAAATCGTTCAAATGTGTGCGCACACTGCTTTTACAAATTAATAAACAACTGTCGAATTAATAAAAAATTGCTGTGGTTTCTTGTTTTGTTATATGCAGCATCTTCGGCGACGCGGAAAAATTCCAAACAAAATTACATTAAATTGAAATTAGTTTTATGTGAATTCGGGCACATGGACAGAGTATTTTTGGCTTTTATTAGAATACGTGGGAGTTTAATTGCCGCATGAACTCGAACTTTGAGACACACATGTCATATTTAATTTAATTTCTTTCCTCCAAACCACATTCGCGACGCTCTTAACGCTGCGGTTGCTCCATGTTTTCGTACATTTTAAAGTCGGTTTGGCAAACAATTTGGTAAAGACCAGATTTTTATGCAAAAAGATCACAAACTAAAAATCAAAGAAGACATACATAATTTTATTTTCCTAGCGTCAGATGCTAGTGCTGCTTTTTCTCAAAAATGTATCTATTAATAAAATTAATGTATAAATTAGTAATAAATAAATAAAAAATTTCATAAATAACAAGACTATAAAAATATGAGATGGAATATAACATTACAGAGAAAGCATTTCCTAGATTAACTCTATGATTTCTTTTCAAGAATTTGGGAGCTGCTTATAACGAATATGGCAAATATTCGAATATTCTGGAATTGAGATTTTAAAAAACCTGTCTGACAAAAACTTTTTACGACGGCTATAATCGAAGGACAGACGATTCAGATGATTAAAAATTGCTTCTTCAAAGTTTGAGACTCACATTCATTCACAGTTTTGCGAAATTCTTGTATTTTATTCGGGTATTTTATAATCAGATCACCATACATCATTGCAAAAATATATCTAAATTATGTACTTAATAAATAATGTATTTATTTATGCATTTATGTAGGTACATAATATTTGTAACATTTTATGTGTACTTGCCCCGTATTTTCTGAATGAAGCAAGCCTCACCGACCATTCATAGCTTTCTCAACTTTGGAAGAAGGTCAACAAGTTTTTCATCAAAGACTAAAACGTCATTGAGACTCAACACATTTAACCGCATCCTTCAATTCTCTACAATGTCCCTTTTTCTTCGCCTATTTCGCATTGTAACCACTTCCAAAAGAGGGGCGTTGCTCAATCTGGTGTGAACAAATAATAATACAATAATAAAAAGAAAAAAATTAAAAGAAAGAAAGAATAAGAAAATTACCTTCGTGGTCGAATTCTTAAAACTCGGATGAAGGATGAAGACTTGGCTTAAGTGTATTCAAAATATCCTCATTCTGGCAATAATGGACCCGTTGATTACAATGTACAATGTCCCTTTTTCTTCGCCTATTTCGCATTGTAACCACTTCCAAAAGAGGGGCGTTGCTCAATCTGGTGTGAACAAATAATAATACAATAATAAAAAGAAAAAAATTAAAAGAAAGAAAGAATAAGAAAATTACCTTCGTGGTCGAATTCTTAAAACTCGGATGAAGGATGAAGACTTGGCTTAAGTGTATTCAAAATATCCTCATTCTGGCAATAATGGACCCGTTGATTACGACCAAAAATTAATAACCAGCTGGAAATTGAAGACAATTCAAAGAATTGCACATATGAACAGATAGGCGTCCACTCAGCTGGCCATACAGATCGATATGTTTGACTAATCACGCCGTGCTCACTTGTATATATTTATCTAGTTATTCCATACAGCTCAATGCACCAGACACCAGCGCGAAACCCCAAAACCCAAACCAATCAAGCCGTGCCTAGTGGCAACAGGAAATGCCGCAGACTTTGCAACAAAATACAATGTCAGCTACAACAACAAATTACTGGCGCCTGTACATCTTCGCCCAAAAGTCTGATAAGCTATTCATTAACTTTAAAAGACTAATAATGCCACTTTCGAGTTCGAATCGTTTGTACAGCAGTACGACTGCACCCACACATCTCCATATGTGCCTAGACCAGTGCGGTGTGCCGACTTCTCGCAACTACCTACGAAAAACTCCCAAATGGCAAAAACGCAAACCGAGCGAATGTGTCAGCAATAACAGCAAACAAACAAACAAGCGAACTAGAACACAAAAACAAAACTGTCAAGACAAAAAGTTGCAGTCAAAATGTGGCCGAGCAATGGAGCCAAAAAAGCAACGCGTGCGACACAGCAAGAACGAATAGGAAATAGCATAAAAAGGACCACAAAATTTTTGAAACGCTTAAAATGTAAAAACAGCAATGGCGAAGGAGCAACCACAGCGAGAAGTGTGCAACTGCTGCCGTTCCAAACTGTCACAAACAGGCAGACACACACACTGCGGTAGTGAAGTGTGGGTGCGCCGTCCGTCCGTGCGTACGTCAGTCGCGTGCGGCACAAGTGGCGGCTGAAACGGAATGAAATTTGAATTTTCTTTGTCGCTCTGTATGAGCCAATGTTTTTGTATACACATACATATGTAGTTACTTGCATGTGTGCGTGTGTGCAAGGAGCATATGAAAATGAAATTTTATATGCCCGCCTAAAAGCGTGGGTAATGTTTGTCGCAACGCATCCAGCGCTGCTCTGCAGTATCGTCGGTTTGATTTCTTTGTGTCGCAGCACTTCAGTTTTATTGGATTGTCATTGTCGTTGAAGCTCCAATTTTCTGTCATACACTGCCGAACGCTAAGAAGTTGGTGGAGGTGCTCACGAGTGTCGGTTTCGAGTGTCTGTCACGTGTGGTGTGCTGGGATCAGTTGAAATGCGTTGGTATCAACTTGCCAACAGACTTGCTACATTACGAAAGAGCACATTTGATGTTGGAGAAAATGAGTTAATAGTGCCACAATTGTTATTAACATTTCTGGTCGCAGCTGCATCATCTTCGCAGATCCCAGTGCCAATTTTTCAATATACGCCAAATGAGTCCTTAAATACGTTGCGAGCTGACTCTTTGACTTGAAAAACCAAGCAGAACTTTCGCCTTGAAAAGCGAGTCAAATTCGCTATGTAAAATAATTTATCTCATTATTGATTACTATTTCAATGTACAATTCTTTAAAAGAAAAATTCAACATTTATCATTAAATTTATTAAACATTTCAAACATGTCAATAATCTTGAAGTATTCTACATTACAAAATATTATATCTGTTAATGATCACGAGCGGAGATTATACGATTAGATACTTCAGTGAACCTAAGAATTGCGGGTGAGGCTAAAAAGTAGCAAACAGCCCCACCACATACACACATATTTACTTTTCCTCTCTTCCTGTTTTCCTCCACTGCCACCCAAATCATAACAAAAACTGATTGTAATGACTTAATGCTCTGCCAGGGGCATAGCCACAACTTGTTCATGGGAGGGTCATATGACTGAGTGCGTTAGATATCTACAATTTTCCCGATTTTCAGTCAGAATTTCATGATTATGATTCACTGGAAGCGGAGTTGTTGCATCGAATGTGCATCGAACAAAGAGTCAATATTAAGTTTTGTTTTAAATTTGGTAAATCTTCAATCGAAACACTTCAATTAATGAACCAAATTTATGGTAATGATTGTTGTTGTTCATGAGTTGTAAACGCGAGATTTAAAAACGGTCGTGAGAACATAACTTGGCCAGCTAAAATCCGCAATCACCGCAGATTCCATTAAAACTGTGCGTGAATTCATCAAAGATCAGTCAAAATCTTCATTAAGATCGAATAGTGTGTGCACAGTTTGTTCAGCACAAGTTGGCTGACGTCATTTCATCTACCGACATTTGTATCTGATTTTCATCTTTTTGAAAAAATACATTTGTCGATGAAAGCAACGCATTTTGAGAACGTAGAAAAGGCTTGTACCGGCGGCCTAAAGGGCATCCCGGCCAACGATATAAAACATTCATTAGACATACTTTTAATGCTTTTAACCCTTAAATGCATGGCGTACCATATATGGTGCAGTTCCTAAATCCTTCGTACATCTGTTGAATCAATTTAAATCATGTTTGTGCTTGCTCTAGATTGATTCGAAAAAAATTGCCCCATGCATTTAAGGGTTAAACCGTGAAAATCAAGTATTAAGTCCGAAGGGGCCTATTTTGAATGAAAAAAAATCGGTTTAGCCAATTTCAAAATGTGTTGTTATTACTTTTTTTTTAATTGTTATGAAGAGACCTTTTTACTAGTGTAGCAATGTACATAAGAATAAGCTATGAGCGGATTGTGACACTCAAAGCCCCCTTCACCCTCTTAGCTACACCCCTGTGCTTGGCTGAGTATTTGACCTTCTTTATGACAGCTGCAAAACATTTTATAGCTCTTTTGTTCGTTCAAAGTTAGAATAAGCCAAACTAATTTTGAACTCTTTATGTAACTGACTTATGTATCCCCTGATGCATAGGGAGTGCATTATAAAGGTCCAGTCCTTTTGAAGATGGATTATCCAAAATTGTTAAATTTAATTATTTTTCTCGTCTTATGTATGTAAAACTCGTCTGTCTTATCGTCTTTTCTCTTCAAAGTCTCTAAGGGAATCGCTATAATGTTGCTTTGATCCAACTTCGAAAGCGTTCCAGCAATTTTTCAAAATTGAAGTATTTGTAAAAATTTTAACTCTTACGATCTTTAATTTTATGACCATAATAAAACTTTGCCAAGTGTTCAGTGCAGCTAAAGGAATTTCGGTGCATAAGAGTTGTATACTTAGTTGATAATTTCAAGCAACGTTTTATGCACTTTGCAGCCTGTTAAAGATTTCGGGACTACTAGGATAATACGTCCCAGCAAGTTTTTAATGCTCCTTAAAACAATTATTCGAATCTTACGACCCACGCAAAGTATTTTCAAATCAATCTTCATCCACGATTATTAATTTACAACGATTCAGCTTTCTCTATTCAATCTCTATAAAACAACTTCTCAAGCAGTCCATCCAATTATTTTTATAATATAGTATATTATTTTACTCGATGCGGTCCACTCAATTGACTGTAGGGCGCAACAATTTACTAAACGCAATGCTGGCAAGAAAGAATGAAATGTCGCTGCGCATTTTTGTTGTTATAATTTCGTTTTTCTCTTCGTGTTTCACATTTTCCGCATAAAATTTTCCGCTTCGCTCCAGTCCGCAGTGTATCTCTACAACCATAAATTACGAGTATTCACTAGTCTGCTATGTATGTGTTGTATGTTTGTGTGTGGCACCCACAGTGTGTGTGAGTGTGTGTGTGTTTGAGTGCAAATGCGAATGCGAAGGCGGCAAAGCAGCTCGCACCAGCCACCAGCGGCCGCCTACAACGACGCGTCGCTGCATTTTCATGTCAGAGGAAATGAATCTTTTTACTGTGAAATTTCCTTTGGCACTTCCTTCCCTGCACGCCATCCGCGCCCAGCGACGTTTTATCGTTTTCCATTCGTTTTCCTTCTTGTGTTGTTTTTTTATGTTTTTTCTATAATTTTTCGCAATTCCGTCGCTGGCCCGGCTGCCGCTTGTCGTTGCGATTTTTTTTATGCGTTCTCTCAATTTTTTCGTTTTTGGTTTTTGGCTTTTTGTGCTTTTTGCTGCTGCGGTTTTTGTTTTGTGCAATTACGAGTACGAATTGTTGAAGCTGCTACAGCGCCGGCATTATCCTTATTTATCTGCGTAATTGGGTCGACACGACGCTAGGCGATCGCCGGGCGGCGGAGCGACACCCACCACCAGCGACTTAGCCAGCCGTCTTGCCAGCGTTCGCTCTTTCAACTTTCCCCAACATTTTCTATTCGCTTCTTCGTTTTTGCCGATGTTTTCTGGTTCGCTTAGTTTTTATTACTGTTTGGCGCGAGTAATAATTGTTGTTGCTGTAGTTGTTATCGTTACTGTTGCTGTTGATATGCTGTTGTTGTGTTAAGCGTTTTCTAGTTGTCTGCGCTGCAAAGTGTATCGCGTATCGCTTAGTCGAGGCGCACAGCGGCGGCTGCCGCAGCCGCGTATCGACGTTGCTTGGAGCAGGACGAGTGCCATCGAGATACATTTCCTGCGTGCTTTATCTTCACTTAGGCGGATTTGTTTTATTTGCATTTTGCTTGTCGATTGTCCCCGCATCGTCACCCGCTCGCCACCATTTGGCTTTTAGCTGCGCAACTTGACTGCAGTTATTATACAATTAAAATATTAAAAAGCTTCTACTGCAACACTATCGGACCAGGGTGGTAGCTCTTAAGGCGTTGCAACTTTTCACATGGGGGAGCGGCGCTTGATTTTAATCGAATTTCCGTTTGAAACGCCGAACAAGCTCAACGTAGTCGTTATTAAGTTATGCGCTAAAACTACGCGCTTAAAAAAGCTATTTCGCCTAAAAGTATGCCAAGCAATTACCGCCCAACAAAGTTTCATGCAACATCCCATGAGGAGTACAGCATACAAATATTAGTGGTTGAGAATTCATTTTCATATCACTAAATATAAGTCAGATCAAGGAACTGCCGTTCCATTTGACATTCATCA
This sequence comes from Melieria crassipennis, assembly GCA_963668005.1. Taxonomy (NCBI): domain Eukaryota; kingdom Metazoa; phylum Arthropoda; class Insecta; order Diptera; family Ulidiidae; genus Melieria; species Melieria crassipennis. Next base: position 27,129,871 of record OY764963.1, on the reverse strand, counting down.
AAATAATAAAAGATAATCCCGTGTTTAACACTAGAAAGACCATTGCGGTCATTTTGACGGTTTCTAATTTTTAAATATCCGTATTTAGTTTAGTATTTCTGTTAATTTTTGCTTTGGTGACTATTATTTTTTTTGAGAAAAATTAATCAAATCCGATGCGTACTTTTCGAGATATCAGCGGATATGATGTATAGTCTTTGTAGGCATGGAAAACTTGCGGTCTTTCTAGTGTTAAGGACTCTAACGGAGTATGTTTAATCATTATGTTGAATCAGGTTATTCAACTTCAAACGGCCTTAGTCACATTTACAATAGAATAGTCCCTTCATTACGGAGGTATCGACTTGAATTTAGGATTCAAGCCACTTAGACTTCTTGATGAAGATCTCTAACTCGACTTTTTCTCCAAAAACCAAACGCAATAAGAATCTTGATTCCATGGTGCGGTGTTATAGTTCTCGGAGGACCGAGCTCAAAACATAAGAACTACTCTATCGTCTTGCCATATCACGAACATGAACATTGTGGCACCGTGATCAGCGATGATCCCTAATGAGCCACTCTAAAGCAGCATAACTCACAAATTGCATATTTACTTCATGGACAATGTTGGCCACAAGGTTCGGCATATGCCACAGTCAGCCAATGAAGACCCAGTAAACGAGTATCAATATGCTTTCCTGTCAATTGCCAGACACAGAACAGAGATTGCGCATTGCACGCAGGTATCTGTCTTGCATACTAATTGCTTTTCACACCACTGTGTCCACGAACCCAGCAGAGAGCGACACTGCAATATTGTGAACTGTGAACAATCACCAATTTCATCGCATCTTTTTAGAACAGTCTCTTCAAAATGTCTGTAGCATGCAACACCGGTCGAAAAGTCCATAGGAGCGCTGGACTTGAAGCTCTTTCGGGTCTCCCTAATTCCTATTGGAATCGTCGGTGTATATGGTAACAGTTCCATCACGTACTGCATTAGAAGAACTCCAATTTTTCCAAGTATGAAAGAAAACAATAAACTAAAACATTTTTTTTAATTATGTTTCTTTAAGAAAAATTCGTCTCCAGTGCTTAAGATTATATTTTTATAAGTAAAAACTTATAATGATTGTTAAAATAAAAAATTGTTTATATTATTTATGAATTAATGACACTTGCTGTGTTATAGAATAAATTAACTTACAATAAATACGACAAAACAATTATTCATGTTTTAAATTGTTCTTTTGCCTACATTGCGTTAACATTACAAAAAAGTGTTGTGCACAATTTAGTCTCCCAGCTCCTTTTAAGAACTCCTTTCTCAAACAGTTATTTCTATTTACTTTTAATATATAATGTGGGAAAGAACTCGAAAGTCTAAAACCAAGATTAGTCCTGACGAATGGAACCGTGAGGATGTTTTACTCAGACCAGAAATTTTGGCATATGGATTTGATTATAATTTTAAATTACACCAGGGTCAGGTATTTACTTAATATTAAATAAATGTTTAATAAAACGCCACAACGTCTGCTAACATACACACAAACCCGATGCGCTCATTCAAACGTCTTCAATCAAGCGTCGCTCATTTTGCTCCAATCTTTCAACTCACTACACGCACAAGATTAATGCGTCCACCGCACCAACAAATTTGCAGTGCAACAATCACACTCAAAATTTAATGCGTCTTTTAAAACACGCAAAACTGTTAAATCCTCAGGAAAGTGCAGGAGAAAACAATTACAAAAACAATAGCAACCGAAAAGAGCGTTAAACCGAAGTGTAAGCCACCCTGAGCGAACAAGGCGCATCGCGGCTATTTGCAACGCTAATGATAATGACGTTGCAGCTGTGATTCGACAACGTCTCCGCCCCGACAACTGTTGGCCACACTCGCCGCGCGCAACTTCAGCGTTTTTACTGGTTGCAGACCTGATTTTATTTTCGCTCGCAGTTGCTGGCAGCAACAATGCAAGTTGCAAGTGTTGCATTAACTGGCACTTCGTCCTTCACGCTGGCAGCGGTTGCGCGGCGTTAAGTGTTAAGCACGGCGCTGCCGCCCGCATGTCCATTCGACTTGCGACGCACACAAATTATTGCCAACTTGACGTTGCAAGCCAACGACCAGCAGCCGAAGGCCGACAATCAACCGTTTCCTGTCCCTCAAGCCCGGTGCTGCCGCAGTGCTACTTCTTATTGTCCTCTCCTTCGTGCTTTTCTCGGCGTTCTCTGTGTGTTGACGTTAATTTTGTGTGGATGATAATGAAAATTACTATTAAGCTGCCATCCGATCCTCGTCCTCCGCTCTCTCCCAGCTGACTGCGCGCGCTTTAATTGAAAAGTCCGTGTAATTAAGGATCTTAAGGACACTCGCTGAAAGGCATTGAAATGTGGAGGAAGCGCAAGGAAATGTGCGAATGTGAAGCATGCAAGTTGGAATTCCCTGCAACACTTTAAAGTCAATTACGACCGCTTCTTCATGCACAAATTGGAAAAATAAATGGCTGCGTGGCGAGAACACAGTGCGAATGCGTTAAAGCAATAACTTTTTGCGATAATTTAAAAACATTTCCTCCCCATTTCCACTCAGTCGTTTCGGTTATTAAGAGACCTCGCGTGCAAAGTTGTTCGCGAAATGTCTCTGCTCAGAACTTGTCTACGACTTCTTGCAATGAACCCGGCACAACTTCAGAACTTATTGATATCAAATTAATTAACAAAGAAATCTCGTTAGAAAGTTCAGACGGAACACCTACATTCTATCAATAAGTCATTAGCAATTATTGAATAAAACGTAACTGCATAATGGTATAAACAGAATCAAATCGTCAGACGAAACAAGTCGTCGGACGACAGCCGTCTTGTTAGAAAAAAAACTGATTAGGAAAAAATCATTTCCATAACAGGCACAAAATTACGTTGCAGCTATCGTTCCTAACTCGTATGCAAAATAATAATTTTATTGTTTTGTTGAAACCACCGAATTTCCTGCTTCGTACATACTATCAGAATTCTAAACTATGTTTTGGGAGACGAAACCGTTCCCGATGGTGAGGTAACGCCTAGGATGAAGATGGTAGGTGTGGCCAGTTAATTTGACCCGAAAACAATTTGGTTTCCACACCACTTGCTTCTTGTTGCTCCGTTTTGTCCATTTTTTTATTTCACACACAAATATTTACAAATTTATTTTTTTTCAATTTTATCCCTGTCAGCTGCACAGCTGATTTGTGCGCACAACGACTGCGACAAAATTAGAATTTGTTCGGACAACCGGTAGTCGGACGAATATCGCAGTCGTAGTCGCTGTGGGCAATCACATGCACTGCTGTGTGTTTTAATTTTGGCAGCGTACGTTCGTCGCGAAAAATTCGTCCGACGATTTGTTTCTGTTTATACCATGGTTATTTAAGTTCCCGAAATTAATTTATTAGCTTCAAAGTTGGCCTAATTTGCTGGTTAATGGTTAAAAAATAAAAAACATAATTTTTCTTTCGACAACTGCTTCCCCGGCCTGAAAGAGCCAACCTGTGAGAGAAAAACGGACTATGAAAACGCTACCAAGACATCAATCCAAATTGACATAAAACTGTAGGTCCCTTCTATCCTTTGGTCGTTTTTTTTACTTATAAAAAGTGTTTTGAGCTTAAGAAAAGAACTGATATGATGATGATGAAATTCCTCATTCCTTTTTATCCGGTTATGGGAGATGGCGGCTTATGGGGGAGTGGGTACAAAAAATTTGTTTAAATTGTATCGAAGTGTTTCTCGTTTATTATTTAATATTTTGTACGAATTTATGAATATTGAATATTTAATTAATATTTATTACATGTATAGGTAAAGTACATACATTTTCAAAATCGTTAAATTTTAGTACTGCTTTGGTTGAAAAAATTTTGTAATGTTTGATTGTTTTAATTTCCTCGCCTATAAATGCAATCTTCTTCAGCTACTCAAGCGGGTTGCATACTGAAGTAAAGTATTAACGGGGTTTGTACTTTAGAGGGGAGTTACTTAAGCAGGTCTCACTGTACTTTCCAGTATGGTTCCTTCCACGAGCTTTAGTTTTTGCGATTTAAGTCTCGGAGACAGGCCCGGATTTACCATACAGGCATTGTAGGCAGTCGCCTAGAGCGGCAAGAATTGAGGGGCGGCAAATTTTAGCGGAAACTTTGAAAACTTGTTCAATTCGTGGGAATTGAATTTCCCGCCTGGTTTGTTGGCACGCGTACCAACATTATAAGTGTAAAATGCCAGAATCGAGAAAACAATCGATTTATACAAGCAACGAAAATAAACATACAGAATGCGCAAGCAAAAAAAAACTATTCGTACCAAACTAATTCCACCATTCAAGAAATTTTAATAGGGGAGGCGGTAATTTTAGCAACTGCCTAGGGGCGGCAAATTTCTAAATCCGGGCCTGCTCGGAGACATTAAGACGGCTCTTGTAAATACGTTAGTTGGTCAATAGTATTTAAAGTGGTTTTTGGCCTAAAATTCGATCACAACTGTCTCTCTATGCGATGCTGCAGAATCTAAGAATGATTATTTTACAAATGTGGTTGTTTCTGACGGAACCTCCGACAACAATCCGTGAGTCCGCTCTGGTTGATATTTCCAGTTAAGTAGATAAGAATATTAAGAAAAACTGTCTGAAACCTGAGAGAGTCACCAGTCATGATGTTGGTTGACTTGATCACAAACTTGAGAATTGATAACGCTTTGAATAGCTGGTCAGGTACTCAAGTTTCCCGTTCTGAGTGTTGAATTGCAGAGCCGTATATTTCCCTTCTTTTTGTATTGCAAAGCACTCAATTATGGCCCAAGTGTGCCTTTCTTCTCAAAGTTATTCGGCAAGTTATGTGTGTAAATGACTCCTATCACAAAAAATGCATTCGAGCCCAAAATGTTTTTCTTTTTTGTTTCTTTCTCGTACTATAGTACATGTAATCTCCCTTTGTTTTGAACACATATTTAATGAGCCAAAAAATACAATAAGGCAATTTTGTGACAAGGCGCAGCTAAACGCTCAAATCTTGTATGATTTATGCAAACAAATTCATATGAAAAAAACCACAACTGACTAAAAATGAAAACCATTCCCGACAATGGAATGTCTGTGTTAAATTATACATAACTATGCACAGCCAAAGCCCACCAAAACACATGCACACACATTCACACATCCACACACAGGCAGAAAAAAGCATCACAGTAACTGAAGGCCGAAAAACCTAAAAATCTGCTTTGTATTCCTGCAGGGCTGTGTGGCGGTGCTGAGCTTAACATGGATTATAAGCCTGACGGTTTTTGGTTTTCTTGTGCTGCCCAAAGGTAAATGCAACCTAATGACTTTTGCATTTTCAACTACTCGCAGCCCGAATCGGAGCGCGGCGCTGAAATGCACCGACCAACAGTGGTGCTGACAGCGCCGGATTCCGCTGTGCCGGCCAGCAGCCGTCCAGCTATTTAGCTATTCAACTGCCATATGCAAACGCCTCAAGCACACTCATTCGAACACGAGACTGCAATGTGCTCTTTCTCTTTTTCTCTCGCCCGTCTCGCTGTCGCGCGCAGGTTACTATTTCAACAACACCGGCCTAATGGCGTGCGAGCCGTTCTACAGCAAGCCGTCGTACCGCATACTGGCCACGTGCGCCCTCTACTTCCCCACCACGATGGTGCTGATGTACTGCTACGGCTCCAGCTTCCACATGAGCCGCTTCCGGCTGAACGATCCGACAATGCCGCACCATCCGCACCAGCACACGCCACATCCGCCGCACCTGGCGCATCCGTCACATCCGATACACCCGCATCAGCTCCAGCACCCGCACCCGCACCAACACCCGCACTCGCACCCGCACCAGCACCAGCTCCAGCACCAGCTGCAGCACGCGCATCACCACCACCACGCGCTGACGCCGACCACAACGCTGCCCAATGCGCCCGTCATGAATCTCAGCATGGCCATGAGCATGGGCCTGGCGGGCATGGCCAGCATGACCGGCCCCACCAACAGCGTCACGAAGAAGGTACGTAGCACGGCTCTGCCAGTGCCAGTGCAATGCCAGCAGCGGCCGTTCGGCGAGCCGACTGGCTGGCATGTCGTAATTAAATCGGACAGCCAACCGAGCAGCTGTTTGCGGCTGATTAATTGGGAGACGCTGTCACTCACGCGCATTCACCATAAATTTGTGTGCCATTGTCGGCCGCTCGGCAGTTTTGTCAATTTGAGGCGACGTGCGCGTGCCTTTTGATCTTAAAGCGCTGCGCTCACTTGCCTAATCAATCACACCTGCAGCGTCTTTGTGTTTTGTGCATTTGCAGATCGTGCCCATCCAGGAGAAGCACTCGAACGGCTCGACGTCACGTTCTATGGCCGCCATTTCGTTGGGCTTCATTGTTATGGTCACGCCGTGGACAATACAGGAGATTGTCACCGCATGCACTGGCTCCAAGGCAAGTCAACCCACCCCTCCGACCGCCCGACCCATTCGCCGACACAACATATGCAATCATCGCCACCCACCAGCTGTTTCCTTTCGTTTGTTTGGCGTTCGTGCTTGCTATTCCCACTTCCCTCTCCTTTGTATCGATTGCAACTTCATTTCCATTTTTCGTCTGTCTGCCTTGCTGTCGTCTTCAAATCTCATTTATATTGCAATTCTCTTTTGTTTCATGGTTTTCTGCGCGCAGCTGCCACCATTTCTGGATTTTGTGGTCACTTGGACCGCACTGAGCAACAGCCTCTGGAATCCCTTCATGTATTGGCTTCTCAACTCGGATTTCCGCCGCCTGAGCAGGCACTTGATGCCGAACAGGGTAAGCACATCGTTACGTTTGCTGTCGTTTATTGTCTGACATAATGTGATTTGATTTCTTCCACATTCCTTGCATTTCCTTTTTGCAACGCGAGCAAGACGCAAAAAGCCTTGACCGGCATTATTTCTTCAATATTTAGTTCCGCAAAGCCGAAAGACCACAAGTGCATGTGTGTGTGTTGTGTATAAGCCGCTTTCGTCGTTTTCAGGCATTTCTAAAGAGCGATAAACGGCTTCAACACAATATTATCGCTTATCAATAAGTTTTGCGCACAAAAAAATAGCACAAATATTTGCCAGCAACTGCAGACAAAACAATTCGCAATTTCCTTCATTGCAGCTGTTGTTAGATATAAATAAATAGATGAAGCAATCGAGAGTCGATGCTCTGTTGACAACAGTTTGTCATCAACACACACTCATAACGACAGATATTCGATAACATTATTAACGGTGTACCATAGACAGTGGAGAGTCGGCAAGCGAAACGTATCGACTTCTATACGGGTTTTCGATATGTTTAAGGTTTATTAGATTAGACTGGTTTAATCCTTATGCGCTACAAATACATCTTTTGCACTCCTGATACTGAAAAATGGACAAAATCCTCAAAACCAAATCTTTAGGTCTCATGTCGTGAAACATGTGCTTAGTATATGAGGAAAGCGCGCTGAAGAACCCATTAAAGTTACTGTTGTAATGATCCCATCGGCTGCCTTGTTGCCGGTAATGACATGGCGTTTTTAATCCAAAAAAAATTTAATCTAGGACGCTTCCACATGGATGCTTGAGCATTGCACAACTACAATGTACACTTTAAAAAAGTAGGTTTCATATTATTTTTGTCTCTTATGTTAGTTATAAGCAAATATCTTGTAAACGAGATAACTCCACCAAAACTCATTTTACTTAGACAAACCGAACATTGTTAGAAAGATCGAGGCACTATCTCCTGGCTAGTTTCCACTAAGTCTCGTCTGATTTGGGCATTAGCAAGAAAAAGGCGTTACCTTCATCGGATGGATTATGGAAACATGTTTCCATAATTAAAATCAGAGTCATAAAATATGTTTTTAAACATTTTTCGTAATCGCATTTTAGTTTAGCATTCAACCACCCAAAATTAGTCTAGAACATTTTTTAGTGCATTTTTCGTAACGGGTAGTGCAATCGTATAGTTCAGTGCCTGTGTGGCTACTACCAAGACTATTCCACGATATTATTGAGATATATACTGAGTGTATTTGGGTCTTGTCATCTTTGTTACTCATTGATTCTAAACCTTTTCAACCGCAAAATGAGAATGCATTCATTCAAAATGAGAAATATAAATTCATAATGGGAATGCGTACATTCAGAAAGAGAAAAGGAAAATTGAATTTAAAAATGCGTAAATTCAAATTGGGAAAAGGAAAATTTGAAATGAATAGTAATATATGAGGGGTATTCTCGATGTCTTGCAAAACCCTTGCACATTGCAGAAGTTGCAGATTATGCAGACTTTTGCAATCCGTGCAATGATACAAAAACAAAATACAAGGGAAAAACGTATTGCAATTCGTGCAATGTGTACAACAGTGATACCCATGTTTTATATGAGGGTGCAAACGTGCGTCAGTTGGTTGTAAAAAAATTCGTTCATTTTATTTCGTGTGCGCAAGCGTAAATTCTTCACACAAATTTTGTTTTATTTCCTTTTATATAAACATTTTGAATTTTTCAGCTAAAAACGAAAATTGGTTTCAATTATTACCATCTTCCAGAAGAATATTAAATGCAGCATTTTCAATAAGAAAATTCAAAATTTTTTTGTTTTCACTGGTCCGCCACGTTGTTTGCAATATTTGCAATATTTTTATTTTTGTGCATTCTCGCAGTATTGCAAGTTAGGGTCTTGCAAGTTTGCATTTTCACAATTTTTGCAACGCTGAAAGACTGCGAGAATACCCAAATGTTTGCAAAAATTCTTACCATTCTCATGCAGAATTTTAAATGCAGCACTTTCAATCAAGAAATCAACAAAATTTTCGATTTTTGGGTGTTCTCGAAGTCTAGCAGTTTTCAGAGTTGCAAATATCAGTTTCTGCAAGTTTTGCAAGGTTGCAAGACATCGAGAATACCCCTATGGTGTATTTTCAGAATAAGTTCAAATAAAAAATCTTTACATTCTTACGTGCATATCCTTCAAAGTAAGGCCATCTGCATGGAATGTAGTCGTGTGTTGCACAGCTCTTGCACAATCTCCCCCAGTAATGGTTTACTTTGCGTTATCAATTATTGCTTCCAGATACTGCAAACGTTGTTCAAATACTGAAGGAACGAGGCCATTAAATATGTGCAGATTAATTCACTTTACTTCACTTCTAATTTTTGCTCAAATAGTTTGATTGGAATTAGCATTGGCAAATATGGGGCCAAACGCAAAACTATAAATAAATTAATATTCTCATTTTGAATTTTGAACTTTCCTTTTCTCATTTTGAACTAACGCATTCCCATTATGAATTTATATTTCTCATTATGAATTAACATGTTCTCATTTTGAGGTTGAAAAGGTGTAAATCAACTTATATTGTACTGTAGAAAATATCCTTCGGGGTTGCCAAATGGTGGTCGTTGTTTTTGTTTGAAATTTGAATCCACAAACCACACAGTTTAGGCAGGAACCGGCAAAGCTTGATTTGTCTAAATCAACTTCAAACGAGTGTGCAAATAGTTGTAGCCATTAGTTCCGAGTTATTTCACCACTTCCGCGCCCACACCCCGCCAACGATGCGCGCAGCAAACTATTTGCCATAACTGACGCGCTATCGATGCAATAAATCAAATATTGATAGAGCATAAAATGCCAAACGGCGCTGCGTAATTAATTTCCAGCGCGATGCAGCGGTTGCACAATGGCTAAATCAACAAGCGGGCGCGTAATTAATATTTGTGTGTGCGGCGTGCGGCGGCGAAAACGCGACGCGGACACCGCGCCCCGCGGCGCTAGACGTATAAATCGCACAAAATTGTGTTTAGTAATTATGAGCTAAATGAAAGCCAATTAACGCGCGACCGCAATAAATTTAAACTAGTTCGAAGTGAACTGATGGCTCGCATAAGCAGCAGAAGCGAGACTTTTGCCGGTGCAGCTTTAATTAACCTCAACGTGATGGTGCCAATGCCCGAGAATGTCAATGTGTGTTGACTGAGCGCAGCTAAGGACGCAACTGCAAACCCAGCGGCTACGTTTGCCTCGTTTGTTGGTGGCCTTAAATTTAGCTCACGCATTTGCGGCACTCAAGTTGCGGCAGGGGTTGACGAGTTGGATGCCAGCCGCAGCGACACACACGCAACGAGTTGCAAATTTTCAATTCCAATTTGCATGCGCAGTCATGTTGAATGATTTACTTCCGGAATTTGTGCAGCCATTTGAAAATTTACTCCGCTGCGCGTGCACGCAGCCATACACACACACACACACACTCACCAGCGGACGACTCCAGATACCCGCTTCTCGGTTAACGCCTTTCAGCGAGCGACTTTGACCCGATGCGCTGCATTTGCGCTGCCTGAACAATGGCTAAGCGGAAAATCAATCCACGCTGTGCGACGTCTGACACGGACAGCAGACAGCGACAAGCAAAAGTGAACACGAAGGCTGTCGCAGACAGACAGACAGACCGACCTAGAAGCAGAACTCCAACAAGCGGCCCACGCAACAGCGAAAGCGCTGCTGTGAGTGGTGAGGTCGCCTTCAGCATTTTACATTTAGCACCGAAACCACACCCTCTCTCCCCCCCCCCGCACCTTTTCCTTTCGAAGTTTGCATGTCGTTCATTTTTCGCCTTTTGCTCTTTTGCAGTGCTTCCCCACCGAGGACACGCCCGAACACAAATCACCCTGTTGTCACATCAATTCCGATTTCGAAATAACAACGCTGCCCATGCCCCCCGAACCGCCCACCTCGCGACCGCCGAACAACGGCAACAGCAGCGGCGGCAACAATGGCGGCGCCAACAACTGCGGCGGCGGCACCGGCGGCTCGGTGCTTGGCATTTGCACACGCTCGCGCGCCAACAGCCTCAGCCGCAGCGCCTCGCAGCACATACGCGGCAGCGGCCTGCACCACGGCCACAGCCATTATGGCGGCGGTGGCTTCGCCAGCGTGCGACCCGACATCGAGGGCCTCTCCGAGAAGTACTGGGGCGAGATACTCGAGCGCACCGTCAGCTCAGGCAGCCTGCACGCGCTGGCCAAGAGCTTCCCGCACACGCACGCCAGCGGCCACCAGCCGCTGCCGCACCACTACCACTACCACAACGCGCCGTCGACAATGACAACGTCATTCGGCAAGCATAGCGATCTAAATCTAAATCTCGCCATATCGGAGCACGAACACGACGACGGCGGCAGCAGTCGAGGCGACACCGCCAACGGCGTCCTCGAGTGCGATCTGAACAAATTCTCCAACTCGGAGCCGAAACTGTGCGAGCACATCCACCACGAGGCGAATTGTGCGAAGAATAAATCAAGCGCCGCCGCTGCGGACGAGGGCAAAATGTCATCGGCTGCCGCGTCGGCGGCGGCGGCGACCGGACGCAGCATACCGGATATTTAGTACGCAGAGGATGTGATATTAGCCAACAGCCAAATTGCGCGCATCTGTGCGCGCGGCGGCCACTGCGCCCGAGCCACCTCAGCAATCACCACAACGCGCGCCGCCTGTCACAGCCCGCCGACCGGCCTGGCCATCAGCGTCGCCGCGCCACGGGCCGAGTACCGGAAGTGAGCGCAACTGTGTCGCCGCAGCCGCATTTTGACGGCACTAAAAGGCTCTAATGGCGAACGGCGCGTGTGCGAGTGCCGGCGTCACTGAGGGGGCGCGCAGCGCTGCATTCGTGCTAAAGCGCGCAAGTGTTCAGTGTTTCCGTGTGATAAATTCGTACTACGTACACTATGATTAAATTACATTCGCATGAAGCGTTCCCACTCGTACTGCTTACACATTTGTAAGTTTACACTGGGGGACACATTTTCCACTGCTCACAACCGGCGCCCAAATCCTTCATTAATCAGATTTAAACTTTTGTGATTCCCGCTGAATTTAAAACCCCAGTTGCGAAACCTAGCTGCATACACAATGTCGTATGTAATTATTGTTGTAGTAAATTTGTGCAAGTAGTGTTGAATGGGACTCAAGCACTCACGCTGGTAGTTTAAAAACGAAAAACCACGCGTCTAACCAGTTCTGGAAAGCGTAATCCAAGAGGCGGTACAAGTCGAAAAGACGAAGTAATGCGATGTGGTCTAATTGGTCTGTTGTCGAAGAAAAATTTGTTTCTTTTAAAATCTAAATTGGAGTTCTTCAAAACATATAAAGTACAGGATATTTCCAAAGTTCAAAGCACCAAAAATAATCGAAACTAGTCTCCTAGGAAAGCCATATTAGATGAGAGAAATTTGATTCAGGTACTTTATGAATAAACATAAAATATTTTTTTAATTTTCCGCTCCACACACAATTTTGCGAAACACACATAATTTGATCTCTCAGGCCGTGAACATAAATTTTTGTTTTTGAGATGGACTTTTGAAGATATTCGAAAGATCTGAATTCATGTAGTTTGGTGGACTGTGTTAGGGTAAGTTAATTTTAAAAGAAAACCAAATATTTCTTTAAATTTACACTGTAACTCTTTTCTCAGTTTCTCGTAAGAATGATTTTGATTTTCATTTTGATTCACAGAAAATTGATCCAAGGAATTATTTTTATATTTTTAACTTCAAACTCGCTAGGAACGGTAAAATTTTTAACATTAACCCAAATTCCCAGCAGTGAGCCTCACAGTCTCACTAAAGATTTCAAATGGTGATAAATCCGAAAGATTTTCGATGGAATGTTAGAATTATATTTCATTTATAAATTTAACGTTTTTGACAGTTTTTGTACTTTTTAAACAAATGTTTTCAGTAATTTAGCTCATATAAGCCTGACAGTCTCACTTCTGCGTTTACGTTACTTTTAAAATTCTGGGAATTAGGGTTAGTTGCAATTGATTATCGAAATTTTTTTACATCACAATTAGGAGGAACTAAAGCGTTCAATCGCGAAGCATTTTGGATGCCCCGGGATCCCGAGATTTCTTTGTGTGTAAGTTTTTCAGCAGACAATTGTAGAAGCTATTCAACTTTTTTTAAATACATACATATTCTGTCAAGCTGTCATTTTTATGTAATAAAACAGTATTTTATAAAAAATCGGTTTCTAATTTTAACAAAATTTTTATGAAATTCGTATAAAAATATCGCAAACCAACACAAAAACATTAAATCATCTTTTGTAAGCAAATTACTTACAATAAGTTTCAACTTAGTTTGTGAAGATCAGAGGCATCATTTAGTGTAAAATTTTTTACTTTGTGTAGTTTAAAAAAATATATACAGACACAAATTGGGGGTCGGTGTTGGGATACATGACGTTGAATCGAGTTCTAAGTTCACGAAAGTGCTGGGAAATTGCTAATGTTGTTTTTAGATCGTTGAACGTAGAACCGATATACAATCATTTTTTTCATATTCTTCTGAATAACCAGTCAACCATTAAATGGACCAATTTGCCGAATTACCTAAGACTTAAAATCCCGTGATCCCGAAGCATCAGCCCCGGTATTTCGGGACTGCTTAAAACAGCCAAAATCCCTGGATTTCGAGATCCAGGATATCGGGATGGAATGCCTTAGGAAGAACAGAATTTTGTGAGTCTGTTGATTTTGAAACTACGATAAAAGTTTGCAATTGTTTTTATTATTCAAAACTAGCTCAAATGCCTAGACACACATAGCATCTTTTAGTGTCCTCCAGAGCCATTTTAAAAACGTGGTAAGCCTAGTCACGGCCGGGAACAGTGCAATCGAAATTTCTAAGGAGTTCAAAACATATTCCCCCAGGACTTGGGTTAAGTTATGCCAGCTACATTAAAGATTTACATGGATAAAATGGCTCACGGTCCTTAAAAAAACTATCAAACTTCATCTCGCAAAAACCGGGCATTGTAGCAGCATTCATCCAAGAGTTTCTTGCTCTTCCATTTTCATATTGTGCCTACAGGTATTTCAATCAGCTTCAGTCCGAAAACATGTATTAGTTAACATGCATAGCAATATGAGGCTCTTTGGCATTTTTCCTACAAAAAGGACTCCATAAAAATTAAGTAATTATACAAGTTTCTAATTCCCATCTGTTTGCGTATTTGCAAAAGTTTTACCGTGTCTTTCACTGTTCTAAGGATGCTTCCATTTTATTTAATTTGCCATCAACTATCCTACAACATCCAAATCAACTAACTAACTTTCTCCAAATTTCTAATGACATCTTATTTTCGCCATGTTATGTATGAAATATCCACAAAATTAGGGCATTTTGTTTTGTAAATCTGGTTGACAATTTTCAAGCACTTTTTGTGTGTTGTTTTCTTTGTGCTTCACATTTATAAAAATGGTTTTGTAGCACTTTTAAAGTGCTTTGCATTAAAGAGAACGTTCAAAAAAGTTCCCCCTCATGCCACGTCGATTGCATTTACATGCAATTAACCAAATTCCAATTTACTCTCGGCCACTTGATAAAATTATACAAAACAATCATAGGAAATCACGAAAATCAGAAAAGCGAATTTCAGCCAAATCCACGCACACACACATACAGATAAAGAAAAGCAAAGCGAAAAAGCCCAAAAAAGTAATCAAAACATGTCTGAAGCGATTGCAACATTGGCTCTGGCAGCAGAAACAAAAACTGCCACTGCTACTTGCAAGAAATTCCGAAACTTCATCTCAGAAACTTTTGGCCGGCTGGACAAGCGAAACAACCATTACACGAACAGCAGCGGGTAGTGGGAATTTGTAGGCAGTGTTGCCAACTCAGCGAGTTTCATGTTAAGCCATGTTAAGAAAATACTAAAAATGTATGAGCTTTGGACAAACAAAAAAATTGATTTTAAAAATGTTTATATTTTTTGGTATCAACTTTCATATTAATTTTATTTAATGTTTTTTTACTTCATTTGTACCCATTAGAAACGAAACTTGGGATCATTCAAAGCAGCTCATGTCCAACCGAACTCGACATTTCTTGAGCCCAAAATGAAAACTCGGCGTTTTGTTTTAACAATCAATTAGATGCCGTATTTTTCGATAACCAAAATAGAATACTCGATCGAAAACTAGTAGTAGCACTGCATTTTCATTTCCAGACTTCAAGGAAATATGTTTTTGAACAAATGTCTTTTAATATTTGCAATCGTACAAATACAATAAGGATACAAAATGAAAATCCCCAAGTTTTTGGTAAATATTTATTTTGAACTTTTCCACAAGCAGATGTCAATAGCGTCCTTACAAACATCTTTAAAGATTCTTAATAAACCCGTTTTTAAGGATTTCGGTCCACACCTACACATAATTCTTCTATTTGATTCTATTTATTCTGTTATTAATTCAGCGTATGAAAGTTTTCACCATAAGTAAAAAATACTTCGTTAACAAAGTGTTATAAATATTAAAAAAAATTTTTTTTTCAAAATTTTTTCTCTTTTATATTTATATCCTTGATTTTTTTGAAACTTTTCTTGAAGAAAATTGCGATTTTTCATTTCCTGATTTATCGGATTCTGAAATCAACCAGCTGGCAACACTGCTCGTAGGTGGACGAGCGAAAGTTGGCTTTGCACCATCAGTCGTGATTATTGTTAAAAAAGTAGTAAGGCATGAAATTGAATGGAGCACGAAGAAGCACGCAATTTCGTTACGCATTTTTGACAATGATCAAATTAGAATGAGAATTACAAGGGCGCACACAAAGCAGACCGCATACGCGTGCGGAAGAGAACCATTAACCTTTTTTGCAATTTTCCGGTTTTTTGTTATTTTTTGGTTCGTACTTAATAAAGCCAATTCACGTTTGCTCTGTGTTCACGCTTAAATTGCGCTTTGACTTTGTGGCCAGGCCTAGGATGAGGAAAATGTGCATGAAATGGCTAAAAGCCCGAAATCGAAGCCAGCACGCACACAAATTTATGTAATTAAGTTAAAGCAAAGTAATTTAATTTACGTTAAATTAAAAACAGCAAATGAAACCCTCCAGCTCGTGCCGACTGTCAGCATTAATGAAAGAAGCTTTTTGTGCGTGCAGGAGTGTCTGTATATAGGATTGCAAGGGAAGAACGCGCACGAATTGAAATGAATCGAAGCTGCGCACATCAAAGGCCACCGCATCACACACTCGGCCGCGCAACGAGTCGCAGTTCGCACGAAATGCCCGAAATTCAATGCTGAAAAGAGAAAACTTTTGCGTGGCACGTGGATTGGTCGCATTTGCTTGACCGACTTGAGCTTACAATTGTGAATAGCGCAAAGTGAAAGAAGATGAATACATTTTGAGCGTGTTTGGCTGCAATTGGCACAACTCGGCTGAAAGATTTGTTTATTGATTTTGCGTATGGGTTTGTAAGCGCTCCGGCGCAATCAAGATGCCACCTCGGCCATTGTGCGGCACTTGAAAGCGTCTCCCCCATTGTGCGCTGCCATCATGCCACAAATTCCGCAAAACATCGGCACCACCAGTCAACCGAGCCGCTTGCGCCCCACCCCGGAGCGACGACACGTAATGATGCGCCACTTCAAGCCACGCCCGGCCTCCCACCAGCTCGTTAGCGGGTCGTGACAATGGAAGCGCTGCGATGCAGCAGTCCGTCGCCATGGATAATAGCAATTTCCATTATTGATACATTCCTTCATTTGTAAAAATTGTCTATGTACCTTTGCTCGCTGCACTGCTAACACACACACACGCAGAGACAAGAAAGACGGGCAACCAAGGCAACACACGTTCGATCGGATGTCGGGGGAAAATTGTTTAAATTTTACACGCTATGAAGTCATCAAACGAAAATGCTGTGCAAAGGCCCTTCGACACATTTGTTTGATTTTATTTATTGTATTTATGTGAACTTGTTGAAGTTTGGTTTGCTTTAGTCTCAGGCGAGAACATAATATTTGGCTCTTGGCTCAACTCAACTCATCTCATCTTCAACTTTTCTACGCAATTTAACAAATCGATATTATTCAATTTTATTGTTGTTTTGCTCCTGAAGTTAAATGTTTTTATTGGATATAGAATCTACAGTGCACACGTGACCACTCTATTAACTTTTACTAAATATTTGTAAAGGTGTTTGAGAAATGTGCAATGTTTACAATGTTTCGCCATTTGCTATTTATGTGTGTTATGTGTGTTACCTTACTATTATTATTATTTATGTGTGTTACCTTATGTGTGTTTGAGCTTTTCCTGTCGCTTTTCATATTTGATATTTTTTCCAGTTGAAGTTGCAAAAGTGTATGGGTTGAGCAATTAGTTTTGTGGAGTTGTCCGCTCACACATTCGTTCAACCTTTGAAGTTTTGCGAAAGCATTTTAGAATTTTCTAGTGCATATAGTTAAAACCTTAATATGAAAGAAAGACTTCCAAATTGATTTGTTCCGTCAAGAACAAGAAAGTACTCAACAGACATCGCTGGTCAGCGATATGGCACAACTATTTAAATTTTTATTTTTTGCATATTTTGCGTCACACCCTGTTATCCGACCATGGATGTTGACTGTAGGGATCTAAAAGAAGGTTGAAGTTGACAAGGCCTATCGTCAAAGATTTGTTTAGTGATTCAATAAGTTTGGCCCCAAAAGAGCTGTTCGACGACAAGGCTTCGCCTAAGCGTATACGGAGACGCGTCCCGACGCTGGTGGCGCGGGGACGTACATGAGACCTGCGTCGCGTCGCGGCCTACGTTTTCGTATACGCTATAGGCTTCTTCTCAAAGCTGTTTCAGTTGCACCCTAATATCAAAGAGTAGATGAGACAAATTAGCAGATGGGCCCCAGAAGATCGACAAGGTCCTTGATAGCAAATGATAAATGCCTAGTTAAATGAATTGACGTAGAATGAGGCTGGTCGACGATAAGACTTTCTTCAAGCTCGTTTACTCACATACCAGATGACAGACACCAACTCAATTGGATGTATCTAAAAAGGAGGCTGATCGACGACAAGAATACCTTTTAATGGTTATGCAGTCAAATCCTGATATCAGAGGGTAGATGTCAAGCTGGCAAAACGCTGCCTGTTTCAAAAACATTTTTAAGGCAATAAAATTACGTTTGAGTTCTCTTTATCATCAAGCAATAAAATTACATGCAATACAAACTGTTCTTCTCACTCTAAGCAATAATACCACCACTCTAATCTCAGCTGGTTTTTTTCATCCATCATCCTTCCATAAAAACGCCAAAGGTTTGGTTGAGTAACTTTATTTTCCTATACCTACACTTTAAGAATTTGTTTCCTCGTGTAATGATCAAAACTAATATCGAAGTATGTTTATGTGAGAATGAAAGCAAAAATTAAAGCAAACTGTAGATTACGAGACAGACGGTGCCCACCGGCTTTCGTTTTCTCCTCTTGCCTTTGAATTCTACAAATGATAGATTTTCGTATGAAAATCGAAATTTTCAACTATTCATCAATCTCCTCAATTAACCGGCGCCGGTTTTCGTCCTGCTCTCACACTTCTCTCCAGAAAACTTTGTTTTATGCGCATATCTTTCATCTGGCTGAATCAAGAAATGGCATAGCTTCTTCGACTTGGTCCCACCATCCAAGTATGGTCTTCCCTCCATTCAAAAAATCCTTGTCAAAATCTCATTGATTCATTCATGGAGTATCTCCGAATGGTTTCACACAACGTCGGTGTGACGTTCCCCTCATTTCCACTTCACATGTTTCTAGTTAGCATTTCCTAATCGCTCGATCCACCGTGTGCAATATTAAAGTAGTAAAATTGAAAATCGAAATGAATAAATAATACAAAAAATAGTTAACAGAAACTAATTTAGCTAGTTCTTAATGTGTACAATTTTGTGTAGTGATTTCTAAAATTTGTACTACTGTAAGTAGACTCAAACAATATTATGCATACATAGATACAATATTTATAAGCAGGTACTTGTAGATTACCTAAAAACATAGCCTAAATAGCTAAATTAAGTTGTCAGAAGCTACTTTGTAAGCTTCACTACAGCAAAATTAAGCGACTGTACTTTGAGCCACAATATAAAGCACACATCTTGTAAATATCGGCACTGGGAACGAGAGGTAAATCAAAACACACAACAAAAACATATATTTAAGTAAGATATGAACGAAACAAATCAACTTGTTAGCAATAAAACAATTACGAAAATGGGAAACCGCATATATCTAAACATGATTGTGAGTCAAAATAGCGAATAATATCAAAATCAATAAATAAAAATCAGTATGAAAACATGGAGTGTTTGTTTTTTAGAATTTAATTTAATTTAGTTGTGGAATCAACAAAAATGGGTAAATCGGTCAGCTTCGGGCGAAACCGGCTTTCAAGGTATTGTGTAAAATTTTAGACTCAGATATTAACAGTTACTTTTATTTGTCCCGACAAAGAAATAGGCAGAACAGCTACTTTTGATTTTATTTTATTGGTGAAAAGTAACAGTTATTTTGTGTCGTTAATTTTTCCGATCAAAAATATCAGACAATTTGAACTGATTCAAAGGCCGCTTGACCGATTAAAAACCTATTGATGTCATTGTTTTCATTTCATCAGCGTTCATATTTTGAGCTGCTGCGCTGATGAAACGAAAATTATAGGTAATAGGTGTTAGCACAGCCGCTCAGCTAACTTAACATCCAACAGAAAGAGTTGCTACTTCCCCGATTGTGTGTGCCGGGTTATCAAGTATGCAATACAGTCAAAACCGCTTAACTACAAGTCGCTTAGAATAGAATATTTTGGCTCCTGTTAATATACTGTACACATACTGAATGTACTATATATATGTATGTACTGGATTAGGAAATCAAATTATTATTGCCTCTTATTACTCTAACCACAAATAATTCGTCCACTTCACTTTTCTCCTACATCATAATCTTTACAGATTTTTTGCAAGTTGGGAAAATGATTCCTTGCAATAAAGTTAAATATATTCAACTTTTTATTAAGCCCACTTTTTATAAAAATATAAACAAAATATTTAGTTGCTGAGAAAAAAATTGTGTACGTACTTTATTTAAATGTACTTACTCAGAAACACATAAAGTAAACAGTGATCATTTTTAATTCGTCCAGTAGAAAAAACTCAGAAACTGATTAAAAAACCAAAGAAAAAAACTAACGGGATAATAATAAACGTTATAGGCAACCAATTCTCAACAAAATTTCATTTGGTTTATTTACTGGGCGATGAATCGTCGTATAATTTTCATCATGAGTGAGTGGAAAACCTGTTTCCGAAGACATTCGCAAAATAATAGTGGAAAAAGTAAATTCTGTTGAAAGTTATGGAGCCGTCGCAAATTTACCACGATCAACAATTTAATATGTGTTAAGATATTTAAAAAAAAATTCTTCCGTGACGAGCAATGTCGCCAAACGTGAAAGACGATTAAAACTGACCGACCGCGACAAAAGAACATTGTCGTCAGTTATAAAAAGAAATAGGCGTGGCACGGTCAAAAAAATATCGGCAGAATGGTCCCAAGCTTTTGAAAACCCCGTTGGACGTGAATGGACTAGACTGAACATGAAAAAACTAGGTTATGGTTTTTTCAAGGTAACATTAGCATTCAACAGCTTGTCCCGAATTTCGCTCTCATTAAATTATTTCTCGCAGTCCATAGAGAAATCGCTCCTAACCAACAAAGAAAAACAAAAACGACTTGCTTGGGCTAAGGATAAACGTTTGCGGGTCCAACGTCAATGGGATTCAATCATTTTTAGTGATAAGTCAAGGTTTGAGGTCTGTGTCGGTGACGCGCGAAAAGTAGTGATTCGGCAAAAGTTAAGTTTCCTGAAAGCGTAATGGTATTTGGATGTATGTCGTCGAAAGGTGAAGGTCAACTGCATTTCATTGATGGCTCCGAAAACTCTGCAAAATATGTGCACATACTGGAAGAAAGTCTCATTCCAAGCATTGACAGATTGAGTTCGAATGGAGAGTTTATCTTCCAGCAAAAACACTCGTACTTGGTTGCAAGCAAAAGGCATAAATGTTTTGGACTGGCCATCATCAAGTCTGGACCTTAACGTTATTGAATCGGTATGAGCAATTATGAAAAGGCGACTGAGAAACGAGCCACAAAGAACTGCGGATGATATGAAACGAAAAATTGCTGAAATTTGATACTCCATTACACCAGATGAATGCCAGTACTTGACAAGAAGTATGTCAAGACGAGTTCAAGCAGTAATTGCAGCAAAAGGAGACATAACACAATATTAATATTGAATTTTGCCACCGTACGAATTAATAATGGTCACTGTTTACTTCATATGTTCCTGAGTGCATTTTAATGAAGTACACATTTTTTTCCGCCGTGGCTCAGTTGGTTAGTGCGTTGGACCGCGAGTCGAAGGCAGCAAACCGCAGGTTCAAATACTGCCCGTAATAACATCTAAAAAAATAACGGGAAAATTCGTTTTCTCTTTCGGTGGCTGTCCTCTCAGCTGGAAATGGCAAACCTCTGAGAGTAAAAATTGCCTATGATAAAGCTCCCAACCTGCCGTTCGGAACCGGCATAAAAACTGTAGGTCCCTTCCACCCGCGTACAAATTCACACGCACAACACGGGTGGTTGCGGGAAGCTAGGCCTTAGTCTCGCGTAAGCGGGCTGTCGTGCCAGTCAATTATTAAATTAATTATTACACATTTTTTTCTCAACAACTACATTTTCTTTTTATATTTTTTATAAAAAGTGGGCAATGATGAATTGAAAATATATAACTTTCTTTTAAGGAATCATTTTCCCAGCTTGCAAAAAATCTGTAAAGGTTATGATGTAGGAGAAAATTGAAGTGTACGAAGTACTTATTTGTGGTTAGAGTAGTATATTGAAGCAATCGTCCTTTGAGTTTTTTATGTTTGTCATTGTATTGAAAATTGTGAAAAGGATTTAACGCAATAAAAACCGTTCCAGTTTTATTCAATCAAACATTGTGTGCACCTCTTCAAATCGAACATAAAAACCAAAAGGTCCAAATTATAAATGTACACTATTTCAAGTCTGCCCAAGTGAAAACATTTTGCGCCTCATTTCATAATTTAAAAAAAAACTGACCTGCTATTATTTTGCCGTATTATTACATCCCTGAGAAGTGAATCAGCTGATTTCGTTAGTTGGTACAGTTGGATTTTTAAATTGCTATTGACATTAGAAAATTTCAGAATTAGAAAGTCTTCCCTTTTGACTCATCAGAATTTAAAGGAATTTCACTTAACCGGAGTTCATTTCACCGAAAGAACCGATTAACTGCAACTAAAGTAAGTAGTAAGCAGCTACCAGATATTTTGATATTAAAGGTAAATTTCAGTTAAGGGCACTAAAGCTGTTATTTTTAAACTGCATGTAAGACCATGTTCCTCAAACTTTTTTTAATTCGTTCCACTGTTTTATTAGTGCACAACAACAAAACGCTAAAACAAAAATTTCTAAAAACTGAAAACTTTTATGATAACATCTTAAAAACATATCAATTAAATGTGCCGCAGACACGCTTCAACCGATAGTTGAAGGACTTTCTAGTGGATTTAATCCTGACATTTAAACTTTGCGAGCCTTTGCAAAGTTGTAAAAACTCGAAGAATTCCGTTGAGGTGAGTTAATTAAATTATAATAAATAAATGTTTGCCACATCAACCGAACTCACAAAACTCGACGCTTTCCAACTTTCCCCGCCGCAAAAGATTCATTGACTGACCAATGTCTGATTCGGACGATATGGCTTACACTTTGAGTTTTCTAAAATATTTGATTTTTCTATTTGTTTTATAATGCAGATACAGCATCAAAAGTTTAAACATTCAAAAACCACAACTGGATGTAGTGTGACGTTGAAACTTTACTTCCAACATTTTCGGAAAGCCGATTTGCTAAGCCTATAATAACTCACGAACCTGTGAGAAAAACAACAACAACAATTGTTATGCGAAAGATTCAAAAACATACATTTTTATTTTACGAAGCAATGCCTACTTTGTATAAGTTCAAGTATGTAGATCCTCGTTAATTGTCAAAATGATTTCAGATTTCATTTCATGATGTCATTTCAAAACTACGCATCGGATTTGGCAAATTTTTAGACCCCTCAACGGGTAAAAATCACAGTAAAAGTTGCTATAATATTACAGAAAATACAGCCAACTGTTCATAAATCCAAAACCGTCAAAATGACTGCAAACGTTTTTCTAGTGCTAAACTGTCGTTAGTTTTTATCACAGTGAAATTATTCAAGTGAACCAGGTAGAATGACGGCCTCTGTTTTGTATGATAAAAAGACAGAAATTACAAAAATCATTGTGACATAAACCAAGTGATCCAAGTAGAGACAGCACTCTTATTTTGATCGCCTCAAATTTTGTCAAATTGTTTTTTCCAAATGTCATTTCTATCATTAAACCACTTTAACGCCAACTTTTTCTGAGATCTCTCGAATAGATTGCCGAGGGTCTGATTCCACTAGTCTTTAATTCCTTGTCACATTTACATTAATTCTCCTCACATTCATCGGACTTTTCCTTTGCAACAACCTAATAGTTCAAAAATTGCTTAACCCGGCGTTGGTGTGGTGGAAAAAAATTACGTTATTGGTGTGGTGGGGTATGACATACCCCAAGACTTGATATAGCAGCAACCTCACGAAACAACACAAATATAAAAGATAGCAATATAAATAATAATATAAAATAATAAAAATAATATAAAATATTCTTCATTTACTTTTACGCAAGAAAATACAAAAGCACTTCATATGCAAGCAATTTGTAAAAGAAAATATCATAGTATAATAATAAAGTAGTCTAATAAAAACTCTCCCGCTCAAAGAAAACAAAATTTTTTGAAATAACGTCAATTTTGATGTCTGAAATTTGTCAGTTCAAAAAATGTTCAAACACAGTCGCAACTTCATTCAAACAAAATTGTACTAAAAGCAAAAGGAAAGTGCTTAGGTATATTTTAATATAACTTTGTTTACTCTGCTGATGACTTTTTTGACAATATTTGTCAATCAAAATAGAGGTACATTAGCGGTACTCTCTTTGATTAGACTACTTTATTATTATACTATGGAAAATATCAAATATAACAAAAATAAACGAAAAGTACCGATATTTATAAGTTGACTTCATATAATGGGGTTTAAAAACATTTATGTATATAATTTTCCAAAAAACATAGTCAGTTTTAAAAATGAAATACATATAGTTATGTGACATTAAATTTTTGGTAGCTACCCTGAAAGAGGAGCGAATTACAGGGTCTCAAAATTAGCGCTTTTTTTGCTCTCGGACAACCCGAACATCGAGTGCTGTACTGACGACGTTTCGGTACAGCTTCGCCTAATTTCAAGGATTTACAGAATCATGATATTTTTGTGTATTAATGATATTTTTTGGAACATATGATACGATGAAAACTATTGTCGTATGTGCTATTAAATTCAATGAAACATACGACGTTCGTTTTCTACGGCGACAAAATGCGAATACTAAACTAGGAGCTTTTCTTGCACGTAGCAGTTGGGCAGTTGGTATTTGCCTCTTATTTTTCCGTACGGTGAATTTTTTAACAAATCGATGACTACTAGACCATCGAAAATATCAATTGAATTCAAAATTATTTACACAAAAAGTTACGTTATTGGTGTGGTGGGGTATGTCATACCCCAATGAACTTTAGCGGGATGTGACTCAAATCTGGTCACACTTAAGTTGTTTTTAAACAGCAAATGTGTATGGTTGGACTCTTATAAACAGCTACTAGAAGCAATAGTGCCCGCATAAAACTGATGTCCGTGTTATTTACAAAAATACAACCTCTGGGGTATGGTATACCCCACCACACCAATGCCGTGTTAAAAAAACATTTTTTAGTTTTTCCTGAATACTTGGCATGCACAATAGGGTTGCCAAATTCTGAAGAATTTGTTTTACGGGGTTTGGTTTTCTTTATGATACTCATATCTACTAGAATGTTCGGCTCAGCGGCCGAACATATTTTGTGATTGGCGTAGGTACTAACGTACCTCTATGGGATTTATACTTTAAGTTATAAAAAAGGTGGAAAAAGGCCGGTGCATGTTTGTTTTTGCAAAAACATTTTTTTTATAGATTATAGTTATTTACATGGTTTAAGTGACCAGTAGGCTTACAAGATTTCATTTTGAGAGGGAAGGGACGTTTGCTTACAACTCTTGAGCCCAGTTCCATTTGGAACTATATTTTGCACCAGCAATTTTTGTATTTCAGGACTTTCGCCTCACAGGCTGCAAACATATTGGCTCTCCACAAGAACAACAAGATTGGCATGTTTTGCATTTTAATTTGTCACGAGAGAAACGAATTTTCCAGCTGCCAACAACTTTCTTGCTCACACGACCTTGTGTGCTTGAGCCTTTCTTGTTTCGATCGGTTACCTATAATGTTCTTGAAGTCTTTCGAAAAGTCTTTACGAAGAAGACATTTTTTTACGCGAAAAAAATATTGATTTGTCCTGCCTCTATGAACAAGTATTTTCTAGTGAAAAAAAAATATTGAATCAGGACATACAGGATACTGAACACAAACGATTGAAAAACAAAAACAAGTATACATATGTGCAGCAAGTAAGTACATAGCAGCAGTTCTCTATACTTAGCAATACGACTTGTTTAGTGTTGCATGACTTTTGTTCACACTGTTTTCAATCTGTTTCCTTACCAGTTGCACAGCAAGTGTTGAAAGAAATAGCTGCCTTGCTGAAGATGTGTT
This sequence comes from Melieria crassipennis, assembly GCA_963668005.1. Taxonomy (NCBI): domain Eukaryota; kingdom Metazoa; phylum Arthropoda; class Insecta; order Diptera; family Ulidiidae; genus Melieria; species Melieria crassipennis. Next base: position 27,104,169 of record OY764963.1, on the reverse strand, counting down.
AGCAGTTGGGTGGAATTCTTTATGTATGACGTGGCGGCAATTTTAGCGATGTCTAGCATATTGAAGAAAGAAGCGAGAGGTCAAGCATTTGGTCCATAATGTCGATGCCACTTTTTGTGTTATGGTATAAGTTGATCACCTCTGGTTTTTTTTTTTGGGTCCAGGGGTGCCACAGTTGAACAGTAGAAATCATAATCACTGCTTCCTTTTCCTTTCGCACATACGAAATATATTTGTATAGAAGTTTTATTGCAATAACTTAGGCAATAACTAACGTCCGAAGGACCGGATTGTTAAATGTGGCCCATATTGGGTTGAGGGAACGTGTTACACCCATTTCCAGTCGAAACACTAATACATTATTTCGATTGATTTCAAAATCTCTATATTTCGTAAATTACTCTTATTCGGCAACCCTTCTTTGAGGTGGGCGGACCATGCCCAAATGAGTACCAATTCTTAGTTTGAACACTAGGCGTTTCTGTACCAAATTTCGATATATCTTCGTGTTCAGATGCTATTGTGTGCAGCAGCCGATTGACTGGGCTAGTCTGGATTGGACTCTCCTGGTGATTCTAATTACGAATATACTTAAGCTGTGGTCACTTTAAATCGGCACTGAATAGAAAATGAAATTATTTGGGTCAACATTGTCGCAGAAAAATATGCTTTTTATTGAAATGTTGGTAATTAATTGTAGTTTTTGTACATAAATCCTGTACAACGTTGGCATCGATTTTAGTCAAGCAATACTTTAACCAGTTAATTAATTGCGCAAAATTTTCGACTTTGCAGTTCTTTTCATAAACCTTTGATATTAAAACGCCCAAACAATTTGTTAATTGGTCGCGCTTCTAGCACATTTGCAGCATTGTCTTCTTTGTCGCAAGGTCGGGCCAAATAATTACGTTGCGGATAATTTTGTTTAATAAAAGGCAACAATCGCAACCGGATATAGTAGTTTCGGTATGTTTTTGTGTTTACGGCGTACCCAAACCGACGTAAATTTATTACATTTGTTAAATCGTACTATTTTTCAGTCGTAACTTTTTCCGGTAAAATTCATTTAAATCAGCGAAAATCTTTGGCATTCATTCTTCATGCGTTTTGCTCTGTCGCGCCGCTGCTGACTGCGCAGCACATCGCGGCATGCAGCATGTGTCTTTTAACACTTGAAATGAAATGAAAACATTCCCGCACTGCAATAATATTGACATCAATCCGTCATTATCATCGCGGTGCCATCATCATAATCAGCTATGGTCACGCCGCCGGCATTCCCCGTACAGCGTGCGAATGCGGACAGCGACGCAATTTCGCATTAACCATTTTCACTATTTATGTGCGAATGTTTGTGTGTGTGGCGTAACAGCATTTCATGAAAATTAATTGGAAAATATTTAATTTCATTTCTTTTTAATCAAATAACAACAGCTCAATATTTAAATGAAGTGTTTGATCGGCGCGCCACTCGCTCGCAGCGTGCGGCTCACGCGTGACGACAGATGCCGACATGTGGCCCGCAGGCAGGTAGCGCCATTGCTGCAGTCGTAAATATTCGCGCGAGGCAACCCAAACGGGACGAAGTGCAGCGTGCAGTCTGGCAATGGAGTTATGAATGCGTCGCACAGCCGCGCAGGTAGTCGTTTGCAGGTGTATGTGTGTGCGTGTGTGTAGTTCAATGTGAATCCCATTCGATAGAGTTTTAATTGAAATTAATTGTCCTTCATTCTTCCCGCATGGCCATTCAAGCAGCGCAGCGGTGGTGTGGACGCGACGCGCTTATCGACGCTGCAAGGTGGCGAACTCGCGCTGCTGTGGGCGCTTTCAGTTCTGGCTGGAACTTGACTTGTTAAGGGGCCCGAACACTGTAAACTGCGATTTTTCATATGTTTTTTATTTTATTTATTAAAAAAAAACGGACGTTCCGATTTACATGAAACTTTACACATATGTTAATAAATGTCTAGATTATCGAAAAAAATTTTTTTTTTTTTTTTTGGCGGCCATGTTTGTATTCTGTAGCTGATCCAAAATGTCGTCTTTTTAAAATGACCCTTGTCGCGTTGACAGCAAATCAGCATAACGGAGCCTCCTAGAGCAAACAACAAAAAAGATTCTTGAAATATACATTACTGGCTACTGTTTGACGTAGGGGATTTTAAAAATATTGATTAGAAAAAAAATGGCGGCTGTTTGAAGAAAAAATTTTTTTTTTCGCGTAAAATTTTGCACTAAATTATTTATAAAAAAAAAAGTTTGGCATATATCGAAGAACGGCTACGTCGAGCAGAAGCGACACTATTCCCGAATAGAATGCAATTTGAATCAGGTCGATCGGATAAAAACTTTTTCAGTTATGCTGTCAACGCGACAAGGGTCATTTTAAAAAGACGACATTTTGGATCAGCTACAGAATACAAACATGGCCGCCAAAAAAAAAAAAAAAACATTTTTTTCGATAATCTAAACATTTATTAACATATGTGTAAAGTTTCATGTAAATCGGAACGTCCGTTTTTTTTTAATAAATAAAATAAAAAACATATGAAAAATCGCAGTTTACAGTGTTCGGGCCCCTTAAGCGTGCCAGAAAAGCGCAGCGGTCATTGTTGTTAATTTAAAACGGCACACAATGCGAGAGGCCGGCGGCTGCAGTCGCAGGCCAAACGTCCAACTCAACGAGTTGGGGCACTGCAGCACACAAGTGACGGCGGCCGCGGTGCGTGCGTTGCAGTCCAGTGTGCGGTTAGTGTTGTGCATCGATGATTGCGCGCCATGTCACTGATTGCAACTGAAAAACAATCGAGCTTTGTTTGGCTATGGCATGTGGGTCTCTGCGATCTTTGCAACGAACAAAAATAGTCGTCGCCTCTACAAAATGCATTCATTGGCAAGGACAAAGCCGTTAATTAGGGACGAATGTGAAATGTCATTAAAAAATAAGTCGCATGTCCTTGGAAACATAGCACTTTTATAATAAGCGATTTTCTGTCGATCGATTTTTCCACGATCTGGACCTGACCCAGCTGGTTGTCTAAGTGCTCAGTGGACATGTTTCAATCCAGGTTTTTGATTGCGAGCAATTGAAATGTATGAGCAGAAAATGAGGAAGTTAGTGATGTCGCATCGAGTTCAAAACTCAAGAAGGTGCGGGAAGAATTACTAATTATAGCCTTAGCTGCTCATAATTTACTCCTGGACATATCGAGATAAACATATTTTCGTTGTTATTGCTATTGTTTTGCGCATTTTCTCTATCATCTCTTGAGTTACATTATCCATTGGCCATCGGCTTGTCTTTCTGCTGCCTCCTGCCTGTTTGATCGGCGCGCCCATCTCGTGGCATACTTCAACTTTTCAGCACTTAATTTAGTTAAACAATTTTTCATTTTGAAAGTTTTTCATTGAGTTTTAAAAACACACAACTAAAACAGAGGGACGAAGAAAAGTCAATAACAAGAAAAATAACAACAATGAGTATGCGGGAATGATGCCCTCAGAAGTGCAGAAGCAAGTGAGATGAATGCAAAAGAAGAAAGGAAGCCGCAAAGAAATGGCAGGAAATGTCTAGTGCGATACAATGGAGTGAAAAACAATCAACTGCTTGAGTACTTATTCACTCGCCGTCGTCGTCTTCGCTGAAGTTGGCGCTGTATTGTTGAGGGTATTCACCAATGTGACCACTTCAGCTTTTTTGAGGCTGTATCAAGCTTTTTATATTAGTTATTTTACTTATTTCTTTTTAAAAAGGATTATTTTTTTCGTTGAAAATTCCAATCAAACAACATTCAATAAAAACAACATTGTCAAATCTTGAAATCTTGAAGTGAGAAGCTAAACAAACCCATTACAATCAGAATCAATTTTATGGTTTAAAGTCAATGGACCCAATAAATCAAATTTCTTCTTTCTTGTTTGCCCAAATTTCAAAAAATCCCGGAGGTTTATTTTCTTAAATCTACCTGCGGTTCAAATTTTATGTTTAAAGCTTTGGCGGTTTGGGCTGGGTGGTGATGAATCAGTCAGTCAATCAGTCAGTCAGTCAGGGCCAACAATTATATGTATAAAGATTCGAGTTGCATGGGCGGTGTCACGCCCCTTTTATACAATGCCCAACTAATTTTTCCAGTCCAAGGCAGCGACCCAATTTCATTGATGTGCGAATTACAGTTCCAAAGTTACGCGAAAAATTTGAGTCACAAAAAAGTGTCACGCCCCTTATCCAACACCCATAAAATTTTACCAGTAGAATGACAGGTCATGACGCTGTACTAAATTTCAATGTTGTAATAATAATAATAATAATTGACTGGCACGACAGCCCGCTTACGCGAGACTAAGGCCTAGCTTCCCGCAACCACCCGTGTTGTGCGTGTGAATTTGTACGCGGGTTGAAGGGACCTACAGTTTTACGCCGGTTCCGAACGGCAGGTTGGAAGCTTTTTCATAAGCAATTTTTACTCTCAGAGGTTTGCCATTTCCAGCTGAGAGGACAGCCACCGAAAGAGATAACGAGTTTTCCCGTTATTTTCTTTTTAGGTGTTATTACAGGCAGTATTTGAACCTGAGGTTGCTGCCTGCGACTCGCGGTCCAACGCACTAACCAACTGAGCCACGGCGGTCAATGTTGTCCGACCTATAAATCCGAAGCTATTCCACATTGAAAAATTTGGGTTGTATGGGAAGTGCCCCACCCACCTGTCGGGTCGCATTCGGATTATATGGTTTACCGAGATTTGGTAAAGACGAACATTCCGTAAAAGATGCAGTTCAATCGGCCCTTTAGTTTTTGGGTTTTAGTGTCGTATGACCAACAAACAAACATACATTAATTTTTATATATAAGTAGGTATATAGATGACTGCTTCTGCAACATGTATTTTTTGTAAAACAATGCGATATGCTGTTATCGCGAACGAGGCTATAGATAAAAACTATACTCACAGTTAAAAACTTTGCCGAATTAACAAATTATCTAACTAAATAACTACACAGTGTGAATACCCCTAATATTAGTGTTATTGTTATTATGCAACGCTTTACCTTTTTTCTAGCGCTTATTTAACAGTTTGCAAATACTTTTCAGTTGTTGTTGTTGTTTTCCGTTTTGTTATTGTGGTCCATTGTGCCGCACATTCTCGTCATAAACATTGCTCCTTCACCACCGCACTGCACCGCACGGCGTTCCCGGTACGCGCACATCAAAACTGTGCGACGACGACAATGGAATTGTTGTTGTAGTTAGTTGGCTGCTGCGGAAGGCGGCCACTTGTTGCTCAGTTCTGGCTGTTAACTTTGGAGCGCCTTTTGTTGTCGTAACTTCATGTCTGTATGTGTGAGTGTGCGTGTGTGTGTGTGCGTGTTTATTCTTCATAATTAATTAATTAATTTGTATTTTAATTTGCTGCAATTTAGATAAAGTTTTTTGCCAAAGAATAAATTAATTTTGTTTACTTGCGGAAAAGTGAATTTTGCGCGGAAGTTGCGCAGGAATGCGCGCAACGGCGAGACAACGCACCCGGCAGGCAACGGAAGGAAACGCGCATGAAAAGATGCCGTGGACCAGGGCACGTTACTTGTGCGAACAAGAGCGGAAATGCTTTCATTGGTGTGGCCAATAAATCGAAGCGGACAATGGCGACGGCTGCCGATGGCGGAACGTTGTTGTTGCTTCTGCAGCTGGTGTTACGGTGTAAACATTTAAAGAGCCATTAAAGAAGTGAACGTTCAGTGTGTGCTTTCTCTGTTTGTGTGCTTTCTATCGGTGCTTTTGTTACATTGATCCCTATGACATTCATTAATTCATTCAGGCAAAGTTCAGAGATGCAATTTTTTTATTATAAAAATAATGCACAAAAGCTAAGCTAAGTTTTTTGAGTAATGTTTAATTGTCTGTTTCTTCTCAGTGATTATATAATAGCATCTTTGTTAAGCAAGTTCTGGGTGATCAACACTTCATGGTCCATGGTTAACAAATAACTTGTCCAACCACATCAAGTAAACATGGTAGACATGTTCCTAAAACTTTAAATTTAGATGTGAAAGCCATTTTGTCAGTAACTTTTACCCATAGTTTTTTACCCATAGTTGTATAACTTTAAAACCTTTTCATCATTCTATAGAAAAGCGAAAAAATCAAATTACAAAAATATTTTTACTGCAAATACTTTAAATAACATCAACAATAAATATAAACATTTACTTCGAAACCAAAACTACCAAACTTCCGCCCAATTGCACCAAAAACGACAAAATGCCAAGTCCAAACGAGTCAAGCGAGCAGACAGCCAAACCCTCCAATCGAATGAATTTGAATAACATTCTGTGTTGGTTTTACGCTGCATTTGTGCTTTGCAATGCGAAATCGATGCCACTCGGCATGTTTGCATGCGTCTGAGTGCGTGTTTATAAATCATGCGAAGTGCATAATTCGTTCACAAACCGAACAAACACCGCAAATGTAACTAAACAAACACATAGAGTCAACGCTGCGGCCCATGTCGCCCTCTTAAAAGCCATTAATGTCCGCTGTAATGGCTGACATTGGCGCGCAATGGTCGTATTTTCATGCAGATAAAACCTGCACTTACACACACAACACTTCGCACCGGACATCGGACACCGCAAAAACAAGGCGGTAACGCACGCAGGGCAAGCAATCAAATACCGCATTAGCTACGGGAGACTGTGCGGCAACAAAGTGAACGCACTTTTAAAATGAATTTCGCCCAATGTAGGTAAGTACCGTAGGAATGGCTGCCCCAAGGCAGAGCACACTTAGGTCACGAAGGCCCATTGCGATACCACAATTAATTCGAGGTACACAATCACAAAAATTTCACCCAATGTTTTGATACAATCAACATCGCCAAAGTTGTTTTACGTTGCCGTTTTTTATATATTTTACTTCATTTTAACCGCTAAGAGGATTTCACAGCATATTGGCTTTTCACACTAAAAGGAGAGAGTTGCCCAGATTACTCTGAACTGGATTCCCGCACATAGAGTCCTTGTGGGCAACTGTGAGGCCAACGAATTAGCCCATATATGGCTAATCGTGTAAAGAGTTCCAAGCCAAAAGTTGTTACCGATAATTCTTTGGTTTGTTGATATTGTTCAGATACGCGAATGAGCTCCAGAGAAAGGGGTATTGTGCGAACAATTGGTTAATTGAAAGAGTAATATTGTGTTTTCTTCGTAAGGACCTAGTCTTGGTTCCGTTCCGTTATCACTTCGTATGTCTGAGTAGAGGAACCGTGAACGAAGCAGAGGCGCCTGGATAGAGGTTTTGTAGGCTTAAGTCTCAAGTCAAATATTTTTTACAAATTACATATTGTTTGGATCTCTGAAGAATACGAAGCCTCTGAATACTAAACATTCAAGAAAATATTTACATACACAGTGCGACAATTATGTATTAAGACTCGAACCATATCTCAGCAACCAAGCGCCATCTATGTGCGAGCACATGCGTTTTGAAGCTTCAACCTTCAACACGTTTTCGTTTCATGTTGAAATTTTGAGCAAAAATTAATGAGAGTCAGTCATTCTAGAGACATCATTGCAGCCGCAGAAAATGATCCAAACTTCTTGAAAACAATTGTTACGGGTGATGAAACATGGTGTTTCAAATACGATCCAGAAACCAAGCGTCAAAGTGCGGAATGGAAATTAAAAAACTCACCACAAGCCAAAAATCAAAATAATGCTCATCACATTCTTCGATAGCAAAGAAATTATCCACAAAGAATTTGTTCCAACTGGTCAAACAGTTACTGCCGCATATTACCTCGAAGTTTTGAAGCGTTTGATGGCCAGAATCCGTCGTATTCGACCAGAATACCGCGATCCAAAAAGTTGGTCTCTGTTGTACGATAATGCACCGAGTCACACAGCACTCATTGTTCATCAATTTTTGACTCGGAATCAGGTCTGTGTGTTGAATCATCCGCCGTATTCACCTGATTTGGCGCCGTGCGACTTTTCTTTGTTCCCGAAACTGAAATTGAAGTTGAAAGGATGCTTTTTTGATGACATTCAGACCATACAACGGGCTTCGACGAGGGCACTGGAGAAAATTCCGAAAAATGAGCTGGAACACGCGTTTGAATCACTATTAAATCGATGTAACAAGTGTATTGAATCAGGAGGAGAATATTTCGAATAAATATACCGAAAAACTAGCAGATATCGTGTTTTAATTGTGTTTTCTAGAAGCAGTCTTAATACATAATTGTCGCACTGTGTACATATTATTTGTTAATCGTATTTTTGAGACGCCCAACACTGTTTTCGTTCATAGCGAAAAATCCATTTCATAATGAAGTCCTTTTTCGAATGTGATATATCAGAATGTCTCGATCACTGTTTTGATTACGCGCAGTGATATTAATTGAATTGCAAATTACTTTAAAAATTCAATTTAAATTACTTTATATTTTTCCATTTGCAAAACTTTTATACTGACACGATACATTTGTTCGTTTCAAATATGTGCAACGTTGTTTGTTAATTTAAATTAGAGCACATCCAAAGTAAATTTCACCGAACGAATATCTGTCAGTACAGCGGCCAATCAACAACAACTATTATACATATGTATTTCGGCAAAAAACCGCACAAATTGTGTAGTTGTAAACACGTCAAAAATAAAAACCACAAGTAATGAAAATTTAAATTAGAAATGACAAACGTCATAACAAATTATTGAGACCACAGACCAAAAAAGTAGCAAAGCACTCGCAGTATCGTTCGACCGAACAACTCCAATGTCGATCAGCTCGAAACTGATCCATTTGAGAAAATAAATAAATAGGTGCGATTTTTGTTTTGTTTTTCTCTACAAGCCTTCTTGTGCACCAAAGGGTTAATTTAGTTAACATGTTTCAGTTATTTGCTCCATTTCCATTTCTCAATTGAAATTCCAATTGGGAAATTGCAATCGAAAATTGCATACATATACAAAATGACTGTACTTTGAGCCAGAGGCAAAGTGATCCTTTTGGCACCAACTAAATGCCCCGCACTCAACTCAACTCAGCTCAACTGCGTGTGGCCAAAAGGCGTAAAATTTCGATTTCCAATTGAAATGCAAACTCAAACAAAGTTAAATGCAATTCCGTGGCATGGCCTCATGCCTGAAATTATGCTAAAAATTTTGTGCTGCACACACACACACACAGACAAACGGGCACAACCATTGGAAATTCGACAATCATTGGCCGAGTCACTGCCGCGCATATTCAGTTTTGATTAAGCTTCATTGTCGTAAGTGCATGCCCGCAACGCAATAGAACTGCAGCTGGGGCGTGGCAATAGAAAGTGCATTACAAATGGCGGAAATGACAGCCACATGTGAAATTGCTGTGCAAGCATTGTTTTCGTGACAGTTCGATGGCCGCCGCATTGCATGCTTTATTTACATATTGTTTTTGCTGTGCAAGGGGCGACATATTTGGATTTATGGCACATTTTTATGCGCTTTTGCTGCCATGTCTTGTGTCACTTTGTATATTTTCGTGTTAGTTCGAACGAAAAACACCAATGAATGCTTAGCTGTCGAAAAAGGCAAACAGTGCAATATTATGATATTATTTTTGTTTACCAATTTAGCCAAGTTCTGCATTGTTAACGATTTTTTGTAGACGTTGCTAATTTCGGTTTTTGTTATTGTTGGCATAAGCCGCATAATTTGCGCCACATAATCCCACAACTTTTATTAATGTATTCCACAAACTGAATTATGGCTCACGCACGCAAACTCGCACACAAACACTCAACGACACACACACGCGTGTGCGCGTCGTTAATGTCATATGCACATATTTGAAACCCGAAAATTATGCATACCTTCCGATCTATTACAAACGTTTTCTGACTCGCCAATTGTGCCGCCGTAAATTATGCAAATCGATGTACTTACACTGGAATTAGAAAATATTACACCATCGCGGCGCGTGTTTGCAATCTGAAAGCATTAAATTCATTAGCGGTAATAAGCTGTAAATTATGCCAAGAAATGGGAATTTTTCACGCAACGCACAGCTAGCAGTGTTCCACTTAAAGTCACACATGGAAAGATCTGCCGGAATGCGGTGCTTGATCAATGGTATTAGTTGTGTTTTTTGTTTTAAAATCAGTCACAACGGTCGCTCTATCATTTCACACATTATCACATCGTAAAAAATTAACGAATTTGTTTTTCACAAATACAGTGTTTTCTGACGTGATAAAACGTGTCTTTAAGTCTCTCTGAAATCAATAAGGAGCATAAATTTGCCTTTTGAAGGACGTCCAAGTATTTTTTTCTGTTTCAATTTATTTTTGTTCTTTATTTTGATGGATGTTGGCTTGTTTGCATGGCGAATTCAAAAAACGATTCCTAAACTCAGAAAAACTTTCAAAAATCTATTCCAGTTATGTTCGGTTGGAGTGGCAGCCTTCTACGTGAAAAGCTCACCTAAGCACAACTTATATATTAGCTCATTGGGGTTCCACAGTGGATGGCGCGACTCCCCGTTACAGCGCTGAGAACCAAGAAGATTCCATTAAGAACCTGGCTATATCCCTGATATTCAGAGGCGATAGTTCGGTTAGACTAATGAAAAAAGCTGAGCCGAGAAACTTATGTCTTCTTCTGGCTAATGTGGGGCATTGACACAGCAGCTGGAGAACGGCTAAATGTTCCGTTGAAATACGATAAATTTTTGTTATTAAGATGATTAAACTTCAATTGAAATAAATTCCAATTTCAAGAATTTCAATGGGGATTTTTGCTGATCTTTAATGAATTCACGCACAGTTTTGATGGAATCTGCGGTAATTGCGGATTTTAGTTGACCAAGTTATGTTCTCACGATCGTTTTTAAATCTCGCGTAAACAACTCATGAACTCTGGGATAAACAATCATCACCATAAACTTGGTTCATTAATTGAAATGATGCGATTGAAATTTTAGTAAATTCAAAACAAAACTTAATATTGGCTCTTTGTTCAATACTAATTTTTGTACCGAGTCAGTCTTTAATTTTTATCGCATTACATAAAATGTAGGTTAAACTCATTATTTAATAATAACGTTTATTCTATAAATCGTCAATCACTACAGAGCTGGACTGACTCAAGTGGTCACTTTAGGGGTTACACCTTTTTTGGAAGATTAGCAGCCGCCGTGGCTCAGTTGGTTAGTGCGTTGGACCGCGAGTCGCAGGCAGCAACCTCAGGTTCAAATACTGCCTGTAATAACACCTAAAAAAAATAACGGGAAAACTCGTTTTCTCTTTCGGTGGCTGTCCTCTCAGCTGGAAATGGCAAACCTCTGAGAGTAAAAATTGCTTATGAAAAAGCTCCCAACCTGCCGTTCGGAACCGGCATAAAACTGTAGGTCCCTCCAACCCGTGTACAAATTCAGACGCACAACACGGGTAGTTGCGGGAAGCTAGGCCTTAGTCTCGCGTAAGCGGGCTGTCGTGCCAGTCAATTATTAAATTATTAATTAATTAGAAAAGAAAGTTTTGTTAGCGATTTTTTCCCATAATGAATAATGCAATAAATATAGAGCATAGGTAGATACTAGGGCTTGCAATCCCGGGATCGGGAATCCCGGGATCCCGGACAATTTCAGTCCCCAAAAATCCCGGGATTGACAAAATCCGATCCCGGGATCGAAACAAAAAAAGCTTAATTTTTGCTTTGTCACGTTGATTTCGAAAAATGCAACCCTTCTTATTTAGTACAAAAAAAATATATATATATAATCGTGTTTTATATAATGAGGCTATGGACGGAGTTGCTGTTTCTGTAAATTTAATTAAAAAAGAAATTGAAGGAATTTCAAAAACCCACAGCACAAGGTATACTGAAGTTGAAAAGGAATTTGATAATGACTCTAACTAGTGATACAGACGGAAATACGTCACTAGTAATGAAATTAAATAAAGCCATTAATAAATTTGACGCTCAACTAACAGCGCCTATAAATGTAAGAGGTCGTCTTATTGACGTTATTCATACCGAGATTTACTTATTTTTAAATGGCGGAAACTGTGGCCCAAAAGTTGCAAAAAGTATATGAATATTTAGATACGATTTCACTACTAGTATTGAACCAGAGAGACGCTTTTTATCAGCAGGCAATATATGCAGCAAGCTAAGATCTCGTTTAGCAGATAATACCCTTAATGCTTTAATAGTTTTAAGATATTACCTAAAGTCTAATTTATGTAAGGTGTTTGTTTTTGCAAGCGGCTACTTGTTTTTTCCTAGTTTGGCAATTTAATGCATTTTTATGTTATTAATTTTATGTTATTTGCCATAAATATTTTGTTCTTAGTTTAAGGAACACAGAAATGTATCTAATACGAAAATAAAATGTATTTGATTGAAAATTACGTCTGATTTAGTTCGTTTAAATTCAATCCCGAAAAAATTCCGGGATCCCGGGATGGCAACTTTCAGTCCCGAAAATCCCGGGATTGTAAAACTGGTCCGGGATTGCAATCCGTAGTATCGGGTGTTTTTTTAGAGGTATAGAACTTCGAATTGAAATAAAACACAAGAAAATCGTTTTAATGTCCATCAATTTGGCTTTATTGGAAGGATAATTTTATGCCATTAATGTTTAAATATGATTTCGGGCATGTGGCCGCCGCGGCTGGCTCGAATAAAGCCAATTCTACAGGTCCAATTTTCAACCACTTTTTCGAGCATTTGGGGCCGTATGTCGGCAATAACGCCACGAATGTTGGCTTTCAAGTCCCCTAACGTTTCTGGTTTGTTGGCGTAGACGAGCGACTTCACATATCCCCAAAGAAAATAATCCAATGGTGTCAAATCACACGATCTTGGTGGCCAATTGACAGGTCCATTCCGCGAAATTATGCGCTCATCGAATGTTTCCTTCAATAAATCGATTGTGACGTGCGCTGTGTGGCATGTAGCGCCGTCTTGTTGGAACCACAACTCATCCACATTCATGCCATCCAATTCGGGAACAAAATAGTCGGTTATCATGGCCTTATACCGGTCTCCATTAATGGTAACTGACTCCTCTTCTGACTGGGTCCTCTTCAACATTTTGCTCTACAGCGGCAATTGTTTCTTCGGTGCGCACTGTTCGACGTCTCTGCGGATGCGTATTATCACATAGAGTAAACGTAGTGCGAAAACGACCCATGGTTAACCGAATTAATTGCTCTGATGGACGATTATGTCGACCATAAAATGGACGGAGCTTGCGGTAAACTTCGCGAACTGAACCATTATTTTCGAAATAAATTTGCACGATTTGCAAGCGTTGTTCTTTTGTCAACCTGTTCATGATGAAATGGCAAACCAAACTGAACATAAATGACATTAGAGTTGCCAGATTTGACCACAAAATGCCACCAACAAACCTCTAAAAAAAACACCCGATAGATACCTATGTGTAGATGATTTGAAAAAAAATGTTCAATTTAAAAAACAAAATGGCGACTCGGGTGCAGAACAAACGCAGATCGATTGTTATAAGGAGCCTATGATGGGCAGCGTATAACTGTATTCAAGTAGAAACTATTTAGAACAATAACATTTTTGTTTTCATGTAGAACAAAAACCCAACATAATTAAAAACATATTGATTTTTCAGTTAATATCACCAGATTAAAAAAAAATATATGTATATGTATATATTGAAAAACCTACGGAAAAAATAATACTCATTTTAAAAATCTTGTGTATCACTTTAGATACATAATTTAAAACCCTGAAAAAAAAGTTGGAGTTAAATTGCCCAACATTATCGCAAATTTTGTCAAGATTCAAGAAAAACGCTTCTAAATTCCTAATCGAGCGAGTCAAAAATCGGGTTTAAAAAATTTGTTTTTTAGTATTTTTGCAGTCATAATTCGTTTTGCATTATTTGTGGTCATGTTAATAGATCATTTAAGCTAATAAAAATTGGGAAAGAAATCGCTTTCCATGAGATGTAAGCCTCCACGCAACTCTAAGTTCTATCCATATTTAAAAACATTACCGCCAACTTTAAACCATAACAAGAGCTAATGCGATTAGAACCCAAAATTCTTTTATCTCGAATCCAAAGCTGGCTATTTATATTTTCTCCAACTATATTTTCCTACTACTTATATTACTCTTCTTTCTGTAACTTTCCATCATTTAAGCCTAAAGTATTCCCATGTCGCTCTTTCTACTTCACATTTGTTTTGAAACGTATTCAGCAAAATGGCCGCTTTGAGTTCAACCTCGAAGCGCCACTGTTTACAAGAGTATTGTATGCCACCTTGATGTTGTCCAAGTCAAAATGTTTCGCTCGCTGCCCGCCAATTACTCGTACATTACCTTCCAAAGAAAAAACTACTCCACCGACAAGTGGCACAAATTACCAAATCACGAAGGGCCAAACTTGTTGACAAACAAATTTATGTCAAACTTTCTCGTTGAATAGCGAATGGATGTCATAAAGTGTCGGCTGCCAGTGTGGCGCACAACCGCCGCCAAGGCATTTCGACAGCATTTCAAAGTTGCCGCGTACAAAGTCAGCCAAAAGTCAGCGACAGCGGCGTGTGTGCGCGTGGGTCAATAGCGTCACTGTCACGGTCGCGCATTCGTCAATTGCAGCACTGAGAGCTGTAGCGGCACAAACAATAACAATAACAATAACGACAACAACAACAACGGCAACTTTACTCCAACGCTTTGCTGAATCATTTCGCTATTATCCGCTGCAAATTGAATTTTCATTTTTCATTTAGAGTCCGGGCGTCGTTGCCGCCAATGGGCGCGCTGTCTGTCAGTGTCGTTATCCTGTCACCTAAATTTATTTAAAACTTGTCCGATTGCCCCGGACGACGCCCAGCCGAAAGTGTCCCAAGGGAACAATTTCATTATGATTGCCCGCGCGCTGGCCCTTTGCTGCCGCCCGCTCCCCACCTGAGGCTTATCGACCACTTGTTCGCCGTCAGCGCCGTCTGCAGTGCGTATTGTTGATGAAAGCAGACGCTTTTCCACTTTGTTGTGCTTTTGAATGTGTGTTGCTGTTGCTGCTGCTGTCGCTCTGTTGATTGTTATTCAGCTTGTTTTCGTTGTTGTTGCCGCTTGTCATATTTTGATTCGCACACTGAGCGGCTGACGCGCTGGTAGCTGGCGCTGACGTGCGTTCGAGCCCGGCTGCCCCTGCTGCACCCCTTCCGGTGCTGTTGCTGGCCTTTTTCGGAACTGCGACACTGGTGAAGCCAGTACACGCTGCACTCACCCACTCAGCCGTCCCGTCTTTGATTGCCGATGCCGTCGTCGTTGGCGTCGTTGTCGTAGTCAGCTTCATCATCCTGATGCAAATCTAAAAGTTCATAAAATTAAATCAACTTGAAACTCACAAAGTTTTGCATATTTTTAGGGTTGCGTTTGAAATTACTTTCGTGTTCATTAAGAGGGAAATACCACAGAAAAACTTGCCACTTCCATTGCCCCGCGGCGCCGCCGAGCCGTCCGCACTTCAGTGAACTCTTTCCCTCTCCTGCCCCCGGTGGCCTTTGCTGGCATTTGGCCAGAGTGGCCTCTCGGTTACCAAAGTATTTAAAAGCTTTTTGAGGCATTCCACTGTGGCTTGAGCATTGAAGCATTTACGCAGATCGAGCAGCTAAGGGAACAACAAACATTCCCGTCTTAGTCACGGAGATTTACATCTCGACACAAAGTTCACATTTCAGTTGCAACAAATTGTTAGTAAAACCAACGAGAAGTAATGAAAGCACTCATAGAATGTAAGCTGGAATATGTGTTGCATTGCACGACACACATCCATGTACAAACGAGTGCAATTACCAATGCTGCCATCACTGACATTTTGAGCATTTTCGGAATCCTAATCTAGATAATTTTTGTTGTTTTTCAGACGCTGTAAGTAGATTCGAAGGATAGAAATAATTCAATAGCATAACTTCAGAACACACTTTACATATCCTAAAACTATGCAATGTTGAATGGCCTTAAAGACGCAATGTAATTATACGGAACTGTCACTTGCGGCATCTGTTGTGCCAATTATGAACTAATAAATCAAATTTCACATTTCGAAGTTTTCTAATACCAAGCGATTTTAATAGTAAAGTTTTATAAAACTTTTTGTATGACAGTACATATTATTTCAATATTAATAATTATTATGTTCCTAATTTGTATTTATTGTCTTTGTTTTCACCTTATACCCTTAAATACGAGTAAGTTCATGTCCCATTACACAGGGCAACCAATTTCAGGAACATGAACTAAATATAAAAAAGGTTTCCGTATTCGCAATCAGCGTCCCTTAATTACCCCAAAACAATTTGCCAAAACCAGGAACGGCTACCTGAGAGCACTAATTATAATCTCACATTGATGCAAAAATACATATCCATTAATTCAGTTCGGCTCGCTGCAGCTCTCTGAGTTATTATTAATCAAAAAGGTGCATTATTGTTAAGTGTTCATGGAATAACCTTTTAATTCAAATGAATAACATGCAGAGTATTAATAAAAGTCAGCCATTGGAATCAGTAAAAATGTGATGGGATTTCGATTTTTCATTTTCTTTTCAGTCTCGCGATCGGATTGTCAACTGGTTCGGGCATTGAACTAATTAATTTAGGTAAATGAGTGAAGGAATTTGACTGAGTCTTAATCGAACCTTAAAATGCTGTTAAATACTTTTTTATATTGTAATTTTCTATCCTAATCCGTAAGGACCCATGTTCATAGGCTTAAGTAAATAAATAATTAAATAAATAAATTTTATTAAGCATCAGAAATTTATTGCAATGGTTTTTTTAATTTTTTATTTTAAGATTAACAATGGTTGTAAGTATATTTTGTAAGGACTCAATTGATGATTTAATTGACCTAATTACTTCAGACTTGTTAAAAACAAAACTCAAAGTCAGAACTAATTAGACACGATTATGGAACACAGTCGATATTATGGAACATAAATTACGTCGAGTTACTCAGCGAACTGCTTCGGTAAAACTACGACCACGGCATGCACCCTTTAAAAATGTTGCTCGACAACTGCAAATTGCTAATAAATTCCACACAGTCCGCTGTTAATGTTATGCAAATCCATATATCATATGCAATGATTATAAAATAATCGACTGCAAGGCCGGGGTGGGTGCTTCTAAGTATTTTCCGCATTTTCATTACTATCAGCCGCATAAATTGGCCATTACTGCGGCTGCAAGTTCACGAACATCAGCCGGGGCGCGCATCACCAAACTGTCAAAAAATGTATATTTTATTAGAAGAAAAATCGATTATATGTGGCACTTGTCGCAGCTCCTCCAACCCAACCGCCGTCGCTCGCTGCAGACAGTCACTTCAGCTTCCGCAAATGGCCAGCAAATGGAGCTGAAAATACGAGCGCTAAAATATCATTTATCATATTTCGCCCGCACACACACACATACACACACACACACTGCTATACAAGCAAATACAGGGAATTTGCATTCATTGTCGCACAGATCCTGGTACATCGATAAGGAACTTGTGCGGCTGGCTTTGCGTTCGTCGTATTTTTTTGATTTTATGGTCTTTTGTTTTGGGTTTTGCGCGCTGGTTGCTGCCTTTTGGCCTCCCGTGCTCTATTATCCTGCTGAGCTCACTTTGCAGTCGCTGCACTGCCCCGCTCCCCCTACCCGGCGCAATTTCCCCCACCACCCCTCCCACTAAGCATCATTTATTCAGTTGCGAACTTGAAGGCGATTGCTTCCACTTGAGCAAAGTTGCCAAGTCCTGGCTGGTGGTTGGCGCTGTTCCTGCTGCTACGCTACATGTGAATGTGTTTATGGGTGGGTGAGAAAGTTTGTGTATATTTCTTGCTGTGTGATTGTGTGCGTTGCGTCTTACTCATAAGTGTTGTTTCTGTCCGCCGCCACTGGATACGTTGCGGTTTTCATGCGCTTCCGTGTCTTTGCGCTTTACATTTATTGTTATTCATGCTCGGCTTCTTGTGCTGCATTAATATTTTCTTGTTTATTTGTGTGTTTTATTTATCATTCTTGGTTACAAAATTATTAACATCAACCAAATTTTCGAATTGCGAAAAATGCAAAAAGCGAACGAAAGGAAACGAAAGGAATACCCCACGACTTGATTTATGGTTCATTTTGTTCGCGGTGACACTTTTTGATAAATCGTCTATTAATTTGTTGGTATGAATTATGTTGCTAACATTTAAGCGAGCGCAGCCCGACATGGTACCAACATGCATTGGAACGAAGCAATAAGAATGATTTAACGTCAACGCATGCAAATATGAAAAGCACAAGTTTGTGCATAATTATGACCAATGAATTCTTTGTAAATCCTTGTCCAATAATGATGACTCGTTTGAAGATCAGAGATTGATATCATGAGTCGATTTTTCGTACTTTCTAAGAAAACACTTGTCACTCCGGAGCATTGCCAACTCCCAATGATTTAACCAAACTCAAAGTTATATATTTAGCTTACTTATTGCTTTTTGATTTTTACTTAGTTATTACTAGAACATTTTCAAAGTTTTGCATATCAGAAACAACAATAACTATTTAATATCATAGTGTGATTGTTAAGTAGTAGCCGAATTATTGCAGTCTATATTTGAGTAGATCCCCGTCTCGAAGAGTAAAACTCCAAGTTATACAAGATTCAGTTTCCTGTAGTCGTAAAAATCAACTTTATATTCGTTTCTAATGTTCCACTATTCTTGTTGCCGTATGAAGTCGACTGGCAGTCTCGCTTGCTTTGTGCTGCCGTCGCTTAGTTAGTTTTGTAAGCCACATTCACAGCGCAATAAACGTCCTGTCAAGAGCGAACTGTCCATATTCAATGTAGCAAATTAAATAGTCGCAAGCGTATTGGGTATTGTCAACATGTCACATTTACAAGCAACTCGACATTTTATTGCGAAGACGGCGAACAAAAACGGCAGCAAATCGAGCAAGCAGCCGCACACGGAAAGGGAAATTGTTGACAGGTCCACTTGTTGCACACTTGAAACACAGCAGATAAGTAAACCCAGCCATGGAAACAATTAGTGTGCGCATTGACAGCCGCAACACGGCAGGACGACGGAGTGGCCGAGGTGCTGGAGTTGGCATTAGCGGGTCGCCCTCACAAAGCCGCGCCACCACCCACGCAAATGCGCAACGCAATTACAGAGTCGATCAACTGAACGACTGCAAAATGGCATCCATGGCTGCGTATCTTTGTCGCATTCCGCGAAATGAAATCTATAAAAGCGCACAGGCAGCCGTAGCAGCAACGCAAGCAACTTGCACAGTTGAACCGGCCCAGGGCCTGTTCACAGCGAAAAACGCGGGCCGGCGAGTTTACGACTTTGCTCGCCAAGTGGAAGCCGGATACGAAGCGCTGCACTCGCAATGCTGTACTCGTACGTTCTAATATCGCCGGCCAAGCAGCCGTCAAGTGGGTGGCCTTGCGGCAGCAGCACGGCGGAATGTCAAAGAGAAGTGGCCAAGTGCTTTTAATGCCAAACAAAAGGCGACAACTGCAAGCACGAGCAATACACCGGCGACGACATTCAAGCGGTCAAGCAGCCAGCCAGAGGAGACGCCAGAACATGTTGACAGCGCAACCCACGCACCCAACGCACCAGTCAATGCGAGACGGACGCGCAAGATGGCGAACGAAGGAGGGAGCCGTTGTGAAAAATGCACTTTAGCAGCATAAATTGATGGGCGTGGCAGCGCATGACAAGAACTTCAATATGCAAGGCAAGGTTTGCGCAGCGCAGACACAAAAGCGCAAATATGAAAATTGAAGCAAAAGAGTGCGTTGAAGAGAAGCAGAAATTGCATAAATTTGCCCAACGCATCTTATTAATGTCCACTCAATATTTGTTGCTTTATTGCCGTTCACTTGTCAGTTTGAAATTAAAAATTTAGGTCAATGTACGCTACAATTTGCACGGCTTGACTTGGTTCAGAAATTAGTTGGCAGCAAAAATTATAATTAGTTGCATAATAAAGTTTGAGTATCTGAGAGCTCAGACTGTCTCATAGTTATTCAGTTAGTCAGCACATACGATTATACTATATACATATATAGTAGTTGAGTTAGTTGTCGGCCTCGATAGCTCAGCGGGTAGCGCGCTGGCTTCTCATACCGAGCGCCCCAGGTTCGATTCCTGGCTTGGGCTGGAAAAAACACTCTTCTACTTCTATCGCTATCCACATGAAGTAGATGAGAATTACAAGAATCGCACAAGTGCGCTCTTGGCAGGCAATGGCAAAACCTCCAAGTGTGAAAGAAAAACTGCCAATCGCCGTTCGGATTCGGCGTTAAACTGTAGGTCCCCTCCCTCCCTCTCCCCATCCGTTTGAAATGTGTGTTGTATCACATGTTGGAAAAAACAGTGTTGCATACACATTTCAAACGGGTGGAATTTGTGGTATCACAACGGGCCCATAGGCCTAAGTGTGTCTCATACAGAGGCAGCCACTACACCAACCAACCAACAGTTGAGTTACGCTTCGCTCCGCTCCGGGGACATCCTTTTGAGTCGATTGAGGAGATAAAAGCCGAATCGAAAAAGATGTTGATGGCCATTCCGGAAAATTACTATTTGGGATACTTCGAGGGCTGGAAAAACGCTGTCGTAAGTGCATTGTACTTTGCCTTCAGCCTTCTATGCGAATCTAGCACTGATAAATGGCGCTGCGATGTAAATTCATCATCATCATCTCGTCATCTTTTCCTGAATCGTTGCCTTTAATATCGGTTTGACTGAGAATACTTGTACTCCGTCCGTTTCGTCTTTTGTCTGTAAGTTCACCGAACGAGCATCGGTTAAACAAGGACAAAACTGGAGGATTGGGTTCCTACGCACATGTCACTTGAAGCGTCAGAATATTGAGATGTCAAAGTTTAAACAAAGTTATTGAAAACCCCTTTGCGTTGTATTTAAATTTCAAAATAAATAAATAGATATGAACCATTCGCGCTGTGATGTCATAAAACGAGAGTGTAAACATTTTCAGCATTTTGCTCAAGTCGGCCAAACACCCAAATCGTCTCCATTCGCAAAATCATCCACAAAAACAACAAAAAATAAAAATACCGCGTCTGACACAAAGTCTGCGAACTATACCTTCTTGCTTGCCACCACGCCATGGCCAACAGACGCCAACTGTGTCTGAAAGAAATCGAGAACATGACATTTGCCAACAACACACAAAACACAAATCAAAACAAACACTTGCTGTAAGACAACAATTTCACTAATTCATAGTCGGCTCGTAGCAAAGTAGAGCAAACTGGCATAACCTCTAAGCCTACGCGACGGTGTGTAAGAAAAACGAATAACAGTGTTTCAGTCGGTTTGGATTGACTTGTTTATACCCTTCACCAAGAACAAAAATCGACATCACTTCAGATAACAATAATACCGAAACTTAAAGTTCAACTGATACTTAAAAATAGAAAAAAGTATTTTATTTTGCAACCAATTACGAAGTTGTATGGAATATAAATTTAATACAAAGAACTACATATTTTGAAAGTAAGGGAAATATAAATTATTCCGGGGTCGAGCCTAGACCACTTTCCCACGCACGACTTCGTACATGAACGAAAAAATTAATAAATTAATAAAAAATAAAATTGTCCATAACGAGTTAACAATTGCCAAACCAAGGCATAAAAACTAATAGACTTTTTTGGTTAATATTTATTAACAATTTTCTAATGTCTCTTATATGGCTACTCTGCACCAAATTTCACACCGATATATTTAGAAATATTGTGCGAACCAGTCGATTGACAAACGGCGAACATTGCTCTATCGATACTCCTAGTGATTCTGACCATAGCGGCCACGCCTCCAAGCGTGCCCTGCAAATTCCTAATCAACGTGCATACACCCCAACAGCTCCGTGTAGGGTACAGCAAAATGCCAGAAGTTTAAGAAACTAAAGGCACGCACACAGATGCAACGCGTTGACGTCTTTCCCAAACTCTCCTCGTTTCGGATGGCGTATAACATAAACGAGACAGGAAGCAGCAACGCAACCCTGAAAGGGCGACCGTGCCAAACGCTGCAATTGAACTCTTTGCTAAGTAAACTATCGGTTATATGTTCATTTTCTGTGCGCTACGCAGAATTCAATAAGTGTTTTGGTATAAATGGCAAATGATTCTGTCTAACACATATTTACACTTGTAATACATATTTACCACTCCACGTAAATAGAAACACTGAGTCTACTCTGATTTGAAAGCTTTGCGTGGTACATGACAAAAATAATCTGTAAGTTAATGGATAGTAGTAATTGTATTTATTATTCAATAAGAAGTAAGAAGTGAATTAAATATGAATCATAGACAGTAACATTAAGTGTTGTGTGTCTAAATAAAATTTATTTGCTAAAGTTATGAACGTTTATATATGATTAATTCTCTATATTTACGCTAAGCGGCCAATGAAGTTGCAGTGATTTGAGTATTCGTTGAGAAGTCGATAAATACCGGCCAACGCAAAGTCTTCCAACGATCCAAGTCCAAGCGAAAAAAGTTCTGTCATGGCTGATGGCTGAAAAGCAGAATCGCAAGTGTTGATATATTTAGGCGTAAGTCTGATAACAAGTTATGACCAAATTAGTAGTGTGATAGGTGAAACTGGTCGGTCAAAGAGACCACACATACACACACACAAAGTTATAGTTAGGGGATTTAAAAATAGCCTTCCGTGAAGACGCCCATATATTAAGCAGCATCTCCTTTGTAGCTGTCTCTCTATCTCAAGACACTTCTGTCATGACTATCGATTCCGTCGCTACATGAAATTGTTAATTTCTGGACATTTCTGGAAGATACCTTATGATCAAAAAAGATCGGAAATTAAAGAAACGCAAAATTTCAATTTTTAATAAATTTCTTTATTAACCCCTTCAAAATACTCTCCTCCTGCGTCAATACATGTATGCCAACGTTTGATCCAATTTTCCATACATTTTTTATAGGCCGCCAAAAGTATGGCCTTCAGCTCACGCAGCGAATGGCAATTTGAGTTTGGGAAATAGAAAAAAGTCACACGGGGCCATGTCTGGACTGCATGGTGCTTGGCTTATGACATTGGTCGAATTTTTGGCCAAAAATTCAAAATAATCAAGGCCGCTGCGTTCCCTGCGTTAGAAATCATCTCTTTGGCCACATCAACACGATGCTGTTTTTGAATGAAATTCAGCTTTTTTGGCACCAGCCGAGAAGCGACGCGTTTCATGCCCAAAGTATCAGTTAAAATGTGTTCGGCTGATCCAAATGAGATGCTCAACAACACAGCAATCTCTCTAATCGATACACAACGATTTTCCAACACGATTTGCTTCGCCGATTCGATTTTTTCTTCGGTGGATGGCCGTCCAGGTATCTCATCGTGCTCTAGGCTCTCTCGGCCGCCTTTGAACATTTTATACCATTCGTATGCTCGTGTTTTCGACGTACACGTTTCACCATACGCCTTTTGTAACATTTTCAACGAATCGGCACACGAAATTTCATTTTAAACACAAAATTTGTGGCAGGCGCGTTGTTCTAATTTTTCATCCATTACAAAAATCACCACACAACAATTTTTCGACTTCTTCGTATAAACGCCAATCGAATACTAATCTTACGATATGCGTCAAAATTTAACAGAACACCAATAAAAGTATTGCCAACGTTGAGAAAATAAAAATAAACCGACTGGATAATTCAATTCAAAATGGCAATGGCAAATTCAAATGGCAATTCAAAATTTCCGTTCTTTTTTGATCATAAGGTTCGTTCGCTTAATACTTCTACTAAGCTCAAGTAAAAGAAGATTTCAAAACATTGACAATTGCGAAACATTTTATCAATTAACCCATTAACGACAGAGCCCTTAAAATTGATGTAAGATGTTGAAATTTTTACCAGATGCTAGTTTTGTACAGTTAAATACAAATCAGAAAAAAATTTTCAAAATGTTGGCAGGGGGCGTCAATATAGCCTGTGACGTATACGTCACATTGGTCCTTATATCCACATAGTGCATATAGTACATACGTGAAGATAATTTTATGTGTTTGAGTATATACGAATTTTTTGGTTTTTATTTTCCTTTTTGATGTATCATACATTTTTTCATTATTTTAAATAGAAGGAACATTTGGTAAATAAAAAATAAACTTTATATATTACACAATAAAATTAGTAAAATTAAAAATTAGGTCGAAAAATGATAGTGTTTTAAGCATTTAGCACACAAGCCCATATTACAGTTTCCGCAGGCAGTTATTCACACCGTTGTGGAATTCTGACCTCATCGTCGACGTTTGCTATTTGCAATCACCTCCACAAAGTGATCGATGCCATCGTTCCTTTGCATCGTGCATTCATCTTCACTCTTCGGCTTTCGATAACCTTCAGGCGGCTTTTTTACGCCACCACTAGCACAGTAGAGGCTTGAAATTGCTTGACGAAAATCAGATTAGTAAAAATTTTGGATTGATTGATTGTGCTAGGTGGGAAGAAAGGTCGGAATACGTCAAGTAGGGTGGAAGCAATGTTGGTAAATACGGACCACCACAATTTCTTGCATCTTGCGACAATTCTGTATTCATTCAAATTCTGATAAATACGATCTGTACCGCCCATTGAAACATTATACATCGCTACAACATGTGGTAGGGGAACGTCGATTATTCGCCGATGTTCTCGTGAGTATCGACCGACTTTGGATACGTGATGTTATCCATAAATGGTTAAAGCTATAGAAAAAACAGCCCTTTACAGTTTTATGCTCTCTATGTGATCACCTTGTTTCTTTTTTAGTGCCTTTTTGTCAGGCAAAGGGCAAGATTTCGATATCATAAAGTATCTCTTATTACACCAGTGCCCCCAGTAGCCCCACTGTTTCAAACCAACCAAAACACGAATTGAAGTAAATAAATTATCGAAAATTATGCAATACGGAAACTGTCTTTTCTCGTCGTCCAAGAGACAACGAATCAAGAACATCCTTGATGAAAGGTTCCTTCAAAGGATTAAAGGACGATATTGTCATCGATGTTGACAGGAATGTCATCTTCGTTGGAATTACACACTAATTCACATGGTAGTAGTTACTTCCTGCCCAAATTTTCGATAGTACCGCCGTAGTCTTCTTCGCCCGAATCTTCATCGGACACCTTAGGGTCATCGGGAGGCTCTATATACAATTTTCAAAACCTTCATCATCACCCTGTAATCTTTCCAGATAATCTAGCATTTCACTAGCATTTCATCTTTTGAAGTATCTAATGACATAAAAAAGTAATATATGCACTTGCCCTGTATTTGGATCAACGTAACGTATACGTCACGGAAATAAAAAACACAATCAAACACGGATAAAATATAATACGTTGTCATTTATTTGTTGCACTATTTATCTTCAAACGATTCTAAGTAATACAGCTTTAAAATATTTTGTTTACTTGCATAGGAAAAAAAAATTGCAATATAATTACTTTTTGACTTTTGTCATTTTCGATATTTATCTCTTATCTTAAAATTACACACAATACTAAACCAACGTGAACTCGTTTTTTCACAAAGAAAACTTAATTGCAATATGCTTATGACGAGGTCATGAAATGGTTTTTATAACATTTTCAGTAGCCAAATTTTTTTTCTTGGCCCATAAAGATGGGATATGCTATCGTGACGTATACGTCACGTTGGTCAGTACTTAGGAACTTTTACATCTTCGAGGTTAATCCCAGATGGAAAGCCACATCAAACTACAAAACATAGACAGGTAGGTAGGTTTTAGTGGCTGCCTCTGTATGAGGCACACTTATTTAGCCATCTATAAGTATGGGCCCGTTGTGATACCACAAACACCATCGTTTCGAAATATGTAAGCAGCAACAATTTTTCTAATACTTATGTGTTACAAGGTAGGTAGGTGGTGGTGGCAGCTCTCAAATGAGAGCTCACTTAGGCCAAGCTAGGCCCATTGTGGTACCACAGGATCTCTAACCCCTTTTTATGTTGTTATTATGTCTCAAACCAGCCCGAACAGGTGATGAAGCGTATTAGGCCCTTGGCGTCAACCTCCGATAAGTCCGCGAGGTTGGCTGTATGGTAAAACCCTAGATGTTTTTTCCGTTTCCTGCAAAGAGCGGGACAAGTACAAAGTAGGTGGAGAATTGTTTCTTCCTCCTCTATGTCTCTGCAGCTTCTGCAGAAGTCGTTGGCCAGGTGGCCCAGCCCTAATCTAATAGCGTGGCTACCAAGGATACAGTGACCAGTGATGACTCCAACAACAACCCTGAGCGTGCCCCTATTGAGGTTTAGCAGACTTTTGGTGCGCTTCCAGTCCAGCTTTGGCCAGATCTGTTGCGCTGTCTTGCCTGTCTCTGAGGCAAGTGAGACAAGACAGTGTGTTACAAGACACATTTCAAACGGATGCACAGTGATTCGTTCCATAGACAAAATTCAAAAAATGTATAGTTTCAGAATTTAACAATTTTGACGTCATTTGAAAGGCAAAACTCCAACTAAGAAAACCCCGAAAAATCTGTGCAAAAAATTAATTAGTGTGTGTGCAAAGGCGGCTCAAAGTTGAAACTTTTTTCACAAAAATATGTAAACACATAATTTCTGTTTTTTAGTCTATTGGGTAAAAAAAATTGTAAAAATACATGGTTACCAAGAAGTTCTAAAACTTTCAAAACAGATTAAAAAAGGATGTGGTCATTTTCGCTTTTAATGTATTCTCAAAATTTGCAAAGCTGAGCCTTGCACTTCTTCACTTCTTCACTTTTAATTTAAAATATTTTTCTAAATTAAAAATATGAAAATTGGCAAATCTTAGAGGAAAATATCTAAAAAGTATGTGAAAGTATGTTCCTGGATTTTTTTCATTTTAAGAAGCATTCTTTCTTTGTCGGATAATTTAATTACATCCTCCGATATCTTCCGATCTCAGAAAATAATTCAATTTGAAAAGTGGTCTAAACACGTATTTTTCGACCAAATTTATTGTTTTCATCCCTAAAAGTATGCAATCAGCATGAAAAATTGAGAAAACTGCAAAAAAGTAAAACTTACGTCTATTATTATTGTTTTTATTGCAAAACTAAAGGATCCTAAGACAATTTCTGTTACTCTTTGCAATTATCAATGTTGACGTTACCGATTAAATGTAAAATCTGAAAAATCTAGCCAACACACTCGTTGCTATAGCACACCAAAAATGACGAAAATTGCAAATTTAAGTCTCAGACATTGCCAAACTACAAAAGTATAAGAAAAACAAAATGGAGATTTCAATTCAGCAGACCACGATTAACTAGTATAATTTTACGAAATAAATATAAAGTAAATATATCTAATATAATTTTGTCCCGCGGTTGTATGGAGTCGAATCACTGGGGGATGGGGCGAAGGGTGAGGGGGCCTACAGTTTAACGCCGAATCCGAATGGCGTTTATGGCAATTTTTCTTTCACACTTGAAGGTTTTTCCATGCGATTCTTGTAATTCTCATCTGCTTTGTGTGGATAGCGTTAGAAGTAGACGAGTGTTTCACCAGCCCGAGCTGGAATCGAACCTAGGGTCTCTGGGGGGGAAGGCCCAAAATATCGTTCTTACTTAGCAGAAGAAAAACTTAATAAACTGCAACGCCTGGCGTCTGTAGGCAATTTTAGGTGTGCCTCCTCTTAACATAGCCATCAGGAAAGAAGCCTGCGCTCAGGCCTTAAGGCTTGCATGACGCACTCGGTTATGATCGACTTAAACTGTTTTATGTATTGTTTTCATCGCTTTATTTTTTATTTGCGAAATTGGAATTGGGCCAATAAAGGGTCATGTGAAAGTGCACTCAAATGTAGACCGCGTAGGAACAACGCAATCGCCTCGCAGCGCACCGCATGTGGAAGCGATTCTGCCGCACGGTTATGGCCCCGACATGGGCAACCAGCCACCTCCGTTACAGCGTTCGAGTATCTTCCAGTGCATAAATCGTATTTGCACATCGGCTGCGGCGCGTCTTGTTTACCGCCACCCTCGCCAGCGTCAGCCAACTTTGGCGATTGCACTCAGCGGATGCGAAGTATCTTGCAGCGGCACTTAACGCCGCCACCGAAACACCCGCGCCGCAAAGTGGCTTTCGACGCGCAACAAGAGGTAAAAAAACAAAGAACAAAAGTAAAAAAGCAAAAGAACGACAACGAAAAACTGATAAAAACAATGGCTTAAAATCGCAATTGCAATTCTATTCGATGCTTCACTGTCGGATTATCAGCCACCCGCTCACCCGTTGCGTAACCGCCGCCGCACCGCTATCGCCACCACATCGCGTTTTATTACACCCTGCACTCAGCTGCTGGGCATATCATTTTTAAAATACTCTAGAATTGAAGAGCAAGACCTGGTCGATATGAAAAGTACGAGGAGTATTCATACTCTACCCTCTCACAGTGAGTCTACTCCACACAAGAATGGACCAAAATAAAAGTGTGAATAGAATTCGGTGAACTTTCAGAACGTGGTAATTTTAGAATCGCTTAATTCAGAAAGTAATCATTACTTGTTTTTTATATATTATTTTTTTTAAAACCATGATATTTTTTTTAATTTTGCCTGTGGGTCTATCAGTTTGAAAACTGGAGTTCAGACATTGGTGTGAAATCTAATGTGGATAACGCAGGACTAAAGGCGAACCTATAATCGTGAAAATTTACTACTATAAGTGGCAAAAATATCCCCTTCACTTCGTAAAGTTCGCACTACTAAGAATTCAGCAACGCTTTTAACACTAAAAATCCATATTAGAGTTGTTACTGTCCCAAACTTGATGACAAATTTCATGAAAATAATAATCGTTTGTTATTATAGAAAAATATATATGTCTGATATCGTATTTCATTACTAACTTCGAAATCAAATCAAAATAAGTCCTCTTTTAAATCTGGATTTTAAGTTTTTTGTTTTTTAAGTTGGCAATAGAAACATTTTAGAACAGATGGACAAAAGAAATGTAGCTTTAGTGTAGAGCCTAAAAATGCCGGATACGACCCACTGAAATACTTTTAACATTGCAACCGACTGCACCTGTTCGACTGCACTAACAGGCGAATGACTACGAAGCGGTTCAACCAATTCTACATGAATACATACTCACATTTGTTCATACACACACAAATATATGTTTTTTTATTTTTTATTTTTTTTTTAAACAAATATATGTATGTACACAAACATGCATGCAAGCAGGGCGTATCCAGAACATTGCAAAGAGGGTTTTAAAAAAGAAATATGTTTTCATGTAAACTTAAACGGAATAAAACGGAATAAAATGTTTTCTTTTAACAATAACTCGTTTTTGTACAAACCGTAGAGTGCTGTTATGTAAGTTGAATTACATTACAATTACTTTTATAAGTTTACGACAAGCTCTACGACTAATAAATAACAAAAATATATGATTAAGTGTAATTTTTTTTTATAAAAATCAAAATAAATGAATACATAAAATATAATACTATATTTCTTAACCACCTCGTGGGAAAATTTATATTTATTTTATTTATTTTTAACTACTAATAAGCAAAAAATAAAAAAATCATCATGATGTTTTCAAAGTGCAAAATCTCTTTGACGACGTCTCTGCATGTACTATAAGTACTCGTACATGTGTGCGTATGTGTGCAGTCGTGTCTCGATGTGTGCCTTGTAATTGCCAGTGGTTGTTGTGGGTGGGCGCGGTGTGTGTAAATTGAGTTCAACAATTTTATTGCCGCTTTGGTGTGAATTCCTGTGTTCGAGCGGCGCGCATCGGCAATCGACAGCATGATGAAGTGCTGCAGCGCCCTTAATACATTCGCCGGTATTAATTTGTAGTCGATGCTGCTTAGTGGAAGTGCGGAAATGGCGTGCGAAACGAGAGAGCCGGAAAAAGGTTTTTTTTTTGGGCAATTTAAAGTGTTCGTAGCACTTACTTACACGCAACGAAATGAGGTGTGTAACTATTTAATGGGACCGGAAACAGATGCACTAATGCCTTTTGCTGATTTTCTTTCTTTTAAAATGTAAGGAAAATTCAAATTCAAAGTTGAAAAAATTAATATCGCAGTACATTCAAGTGATGTAATCGTCTATTTTAAGCTAAGTTTTTTATGATTTTGGGGTTTGGTCCTTCTCGACATATTCGATAGCATTTAAAGTTTCAGCCAAAGCGATCTTTTGTAGATCTTAAATGTTATCATGGAGGAAGATCTACCAAGGTTAGGTTAGATTAGGTAGGGAACTTCCACTCGGAGCCAAATGGGCTAAATTGTCCCATTGTGAATCGCTTCTCAAATGGTTCTGGAGCTAACCAATCAGTCTCAATCCAGGGCAAACCATTACGACCTCTTGATAAAGGAGATTAGATTCGGAATTTCAACTTTTGCCAAGTTCTATCAAAGACTGCATCATGTTTTTTTTGTTTTTTCACCAAGTATTTTATTTCTTTGCGAATTTCTTCAAAGTGTCCAGCTACTTTCATTAGACGTGT
Source organism: Melieria crassipennis (assembly GCA_963668005.1). NCBI lineage: Eukaryota > Metazoa > Arthropoda > Insecta > Diptera > Ulidiidae > Melieria > Melieria crassipennis. The sequence continues at coordinate 27,073,616 of OY764963.1, read as the reverse complement.
CAATGGCCAGGACATGTCGTGTTTTTGTTTATGGTCAGCTTCGAAGGGATCGTATCTCCGTGGGAACGATCACGTAGGGGAAACCCTATTGTCTCTTAATCAAAAAAAGGGGAACATAGATTTTACGAGAAACAGTAGCCAGTTAAACCATTTTATTTAGAAAATGCTGTGAGAATTTCAAACTGTGTGGACATTCCGAACTCCATAGCAAAAATATCAAAATATATAAATTTCTTTTTTTATTTATTTGTAGACGAACTCAAAAATTTTCTAGACTAGCGAAAAATTAGGTTCGGTTTTGGGGCATCCAAGCAAACTCATTGGTTACCAAAATATCAACGTTCCTGAAAATAAAAGCACTGTCAAAAATCATGAAAAATAAAAACGGGAACAACTCTTTTTATAATAAGGTAATGCTTACTATACATACATGATATATGTAAACATACATGATATATGTATAAACACATACATATGAAGTAAATATATGCAGTAGCGCGCACAGAATTTTATTTGGAGAGGCGTCCGTGTACGACTTTTGAGCCCATTTTCACTTAAAACCATTTTTGTCACCCAAAATTTTTGTAACAAACACATATTTGAGGGGTTTGAACCTCCAACACCACCTTACGTGCGCCATTCTATATGTATGCGAAACTTCTTCGCAGCATAAATTAGAGTGAACAAAGTTGCTATAGTTTATATTTTTAATAAATATTTGTTGAAATGTTTGCACCTGTTGCTGTATCAGTGATGAGTAACTAATTTTTCGCAAGTCTAGAAATTTTTTGAGTTCGTCTATAAATAAATAAAAACATAAATTTATAAATTTAGATAAAGTATGTTGTGAAATATAGAACAAAAGATCGATAAATAGAGATTGTAATTTTGAATGACCACAACAACAAATAATATTTGTACTACTCCATGTGGTTTCGATGTACGGTTTCTCAAACATTCGGATTTGACATTAGACATCCCTCGCCGCGAGAAATAGACAAGTAAGAAATCACAAATTATTTAGAATCATAAAAGCAAACCTTAAGCCCCAGCCAACCAAATAAAGTTATTATTGTTATTGTTTTTTAAATGGGCACATGCAGTCGCTACACCATCGCCACAAACCAACGAAACTGATGGCAACGGCGACGTCATATCCTGCTGTCGAAATTCTTAAATGCGAAATGCACTTCAGTTGATGGCCAAAGCAATAAAATACATTTTCACGCAGCCACACACACACTGACAGTCGCGCACACAAAAACAGAATACCGACTTTTCGCAAAAGTTCAAAGAGTTGAAAATAACCTTGAACAAATTTTTACGACGCTTTGCGTTTTTAAGCGCCAAAATTTACCACCCGGCATTCAGCGACCGAATGTAAACAAGTGAAAAGGCGACTTCGCCGCCGAATATGTGGTTTACAACAAGAACAAACAGTCAAATGATTTCTATTTGGACTGAATATTTCTGAAGTAGCATTCCAATTCTCTTCCCGCCCGCCTGTCATCTTTCTGTCTGTTGTCTGTTCCACTCTTAAATTGCTCAGCGGCGATGCACTCATCGCGCCCAAAAAATCAAACAATTCAATTCTCCCCCCATACGCCCTCCCCGCACACAAGATGAAAATATTGTTATAATAAAGAGAAGAAGAAGCCGAATAGCAAATAACAATTCCCGTTGATTTTTCGCAATTGATACGAAAATCACATTTCAATTTGACTTACACGCGCGGCGGTGTCCGCATGGCCGGCGCACAGTGAACGCTGAATGCTGAGCTCGAGTGTCGTTCGGAGCGACAACTGACGCGGAGCAGCGTAGCAGCAGCAGCCGACGCGTTCAAAAAATGGCACAAACACATTTATCCTCTTTACGTTCATCCTTTCGGAGCTCATCCTTATGCCGCAGCCGTGGCGCGTGTTTGTTCGCGGCCTCGGGCCCGCTTTCCCCGACATCTTTCAGGCGATTTTCATAACCGAAGAATATAAGAAGATGCGAGGGAAAATAAAGCAGAAGAGACTAGCACACTTTTCAATTCAGCAACAGTGGCAACGCCAACAACAGCAGCGGCGCGCGTGCTGCCCGCAACATAACAATTTCGCATAAATCACACACAGCGCCCCTATATCTGCACATAGAGCTGGTTACGTGCGCATACAGGGGGTTCAACATAGAACACGTTAGACGTTACATCTGCGGCAAATAAAAATTCAGTGCCGCCGAACGCCTGGCGCCAACACCCGGTACTCGTGCATCGGAGCACGCCGCCATGCAATCAACGAAAAAAACAAATTTAATGTAGCGAACTATTGCAATGCCACTGCACCAGCCAGCGACAGCAGCGCGCACATAGCAGTCGTGGCAGCGCGGTCGGAGGCCGAGGGGCGCAACAGATTGAGCAGCAGCAACTGCTGGATGCCCTATTTGTATCTGGCGTAGTGCAGTTGCGCTCATAACTGATTTTGTCTGTATGTAACGCTGGTATTTACAAACAAGCAGCAGCACGTTCACAACACAACAAAGGCGCCCAACTACTGCCGCCAGTCAGCACGAGCGAGCAGCTGCCGTGCAGTGCCGGCCGCTCAAGAAAAGCAGCAAGACAGCAACAAATCCAGGAACAGCGCCGACGCTGAGATTTTCATTGAGTCGGGCGCCAAACGACCCTGAGCCGGCCGCGACGCTTTCGCCGGCCGGTGGGATGCAATATTGCAGCGCGGGAATTCATAAATCCGAGCAACTATAACACAACACCGGCGCAGGAGTGCCGGAGTGGCGGAATGGCGGCACCGCAGCCATACGCCGAAGCGCATCATCATCCAAAATTCCAAAATCAACAAATGTGCTTTTATCGCTGCTTGGGCCGCACATTCCTCTCAGCGCAGCGCAACACAAATTCGCAGCATACGGCTTCCGCCCACGCCCCCCACTCTCCGAATTTTCTTTCCTTTCCGCAACACATGTTATTGTTTGTGTTTTCATTTTTTATGATAGATGCATTGAAGGAGTGGATTATGTGCGCGCAGAGCAAGAAAAGCTTAGCGCTTCCATCTACCTTCAAGTCTGTACAACGCCCGTCCAACTGCATCGTCTCTCCGTCTGGCTGTCTGTCCGCAAGACGCAAAGTTGCTGTTGATTTTTAGTTTGTGTCTGCTTTGTTAGCTGGTGACGGAGGTGGCTGCTCACCTCTACGATTACAAATGAACCTGAAGCGCAATTTTTTCGCTCGAGTAGTTCTTAGTGTGTTTTGTGATTTCATGTTCCAAACATGAGGTACATATTTTTCACTTCAGTTCGGGCAGATGCGAGCGTAGTTTCTCCCCCGGCGACGCGACGGCACAGTGAAGCAGCTCCTCTGTGGAAATATTCAATTGAAATAAATCGTAACATTTCAGCCAACATGATTGATACGATACACGATTTAAACGGCCGTGTGCACTTAAAAATACATAGTTCGTTGAACTTGAAAGACGACGTTTCCTGCTCAGAAATAGGATTATCTGATTTAAAGAAGTAGAATGTGATCTGTATGTGACGCAATCGTTATCATTAGCTATGAGCACTAATCTTATAGACACCACTGTGCAAAACCAACAATTTATAAGAATATGTTTTCACAGAAACCATTCAAAGCCATGAATCACAGTAGCCATTACCTTTTCCAAGCGACGCGTTTTTTGGATTATGTAAGAATCGCCCCATTTCTTGCTTTTTCATAAGTGCGGAAGTGCTGCTTAGTTCAGTTATGTGCTTCGATCGAAATCAATTGCGGTTTGCTACGAATTATTTAAAAATCCTGTTTACGCCTCTAATTCAGAGGTGCCTCGTTTCTTTTTATCTCTTTCGCGCTAGTAAAATATTAGGGTAAATATTTTGTTTAACATTTTAAAAAACTATTCAAAAAGTTGAATTTCTGTTTAGCCGAAAGTAATTAGAAGGATTGGGGTTTGGTAATGAGTTAAAATAGTTTAAGAAAATATTGCTCGTTACATACTACATATATGTTTCCAAAGATAAGATTTATCGCAAATGTTGATAACAATTTTATATAAACAGATTTTAAAACTTAAAAAGTATGAACACTTTTATTGGAAACTTAAGAATGGCACAAAACCATGAAATCTGACAGAACATAAACGGTCTACACAAAGAACGAAAAGTTTATGTTTAAAAAAGTTAAGGCATGGTTTTTAGAATAATTTATGCGATGCCATTTACATATACCACTACGGAGCACTAGAACCCCACGCTATGAAAAGCTGGAGCAAACAACAAGAACTCCTTTATCAATTCTTCACCTCAAGTCGCGCTTCATCAAAAGCAATCCACCCCACGTCGATCACATTTTCGGTGTTGCACAGTGTTATTATCTCGTCGCTTTATGACCGCTGAACTTTATGAGTGCCGCAAAAACATATGTAAACATATTTCATAGGCTGTAAAAAAATCTCAGACAGCAGCAGCAAAGCCTGGTTGCGTAATCTTAACAGTAGCTCGAGTACACTTCATTAAGATGACATTATGTACGCTCAACTAATTCGCCAATGTGTCCGTATAAATTAATGTGAATGTTCAAAGTGGAAAACCATACAGCACTCATACGCCACGTTGGGCGCACATGTGTCCGTTGCGAATGAGGAAATTGAATACGTACTGCGACTGCACTAAACCAATGATTTAAGCCTCTGAACGGCAACTAACTACGGTATTTACGAACAATAGCATAGCATTAGTGCAAGCTGGAGTTCGTGACGTAAGCGTTTAATCCGAATTTTGCGCCGTACACATGATGTCATTTAAAAGCGTGTAACTGTCATGTAAATGACTAGGTAACAAAAACTAACATTTGCACACACACAGCCACACACCGTCGCCATGCTGCGCGCCGTATGAATTTCATATTGTTGGCGCTTAGAAAATGTGTGCCTGACTTTTTTCTGTTGTCGTTTATATGAGCAGTGTAGCACTGTGGGGAAGGTGTCTGTCTGTATGGGGATGTTTGTGTGCGTGTGTGTTTCTCTATGTGTGTGGATGCACGATACAACGGCAACATGCAGTGCGAGTTTGTGCTGCTATGTGTATCGGTGTGTGCTGATGTCTTGACCACAGAATTTTAACAACAACAACAATTACGTTTTAAAATATAAATTAAAGAGTTGCGATAAGCCGACTGCATGGTACCTACAGACGCAATTGAATTGGAACACTGCAGGGGACGGACAGAAGCAGAGCGAAGCAGTCGAGTCCGGCAAAATGAGCAGATGAATGAAATCATGGACTTTTTGCACTCGTCCATGAATGTACAAACTACATTCTACACCCACGAATTTGCACATTTGTCCCGTGTAGCGCCACTTTGGTGCACACCAGTAGTGGAAATGGGGGTCACTAGAGCATCTTTCTGCTGCGAAATACTTATTCCATCAACACGAAACAAGGCAACTCTCAAGTATTTTTGAGCTTTAAATAAGTCCTGTAATGATTTAAGGGGGTCTTCTGGTTACGAGCTGAAAATTTAAGTCTATTTTTCGGAGTAAATTGCGAAGGAACTACTTGAGATAATTCAGTATTACCAACAAGTTTGAAAAAAGCAACAACCTCAAGGTTGTTCTAAAGTCGCGAGTGTGATGACTTTTAATTTCCAAAATTTTATCTTACAAGATAAAGCATGTATCAATAAAATAAAAAAAAAATTACTGGATTATCTCAAGTAGTTCCTTCGCAATTTACTCCGAAAAATAGACTTAAATTTTCAGCTCGTAACCAGAAGACCCCCTTAAGCGCAGTATTTTTATAATTCCAATACAAAATAACGGGTTTTCAGTAGAAGACTCATCTTGCTTTACAAATTTTATTCAACTAAACAAAATATTAATCTCATAAAACTTATTTTTCTACTTAGTAGGGACATAATTATTGTTACAACATTGAACACACACAGTATATACTCCGTGGTGCCTCGGGGACACCAGTACCTATGGGCTTTTAGACCCCAAGAACACCTAGGAGCAAGATTAATCGTTCGCTTTATTAAATCTTTGGTAACTTTCAAATAATCGTTGCCACATGTCAGCTGATATCTAAGACACCCTACTTTCGCCTGTCTCTAGTAATCAGTTAAAAAAAATATTAGAAATATTTGTAACAACTTTTTCGACTTTTTATACACTTTTTTTAAACACTTTTACAGAATTATATTTTTATGAATCATTCAGCCACTTGGCCAGAAATAGAAAAATATCTGGGACCTACTTCGAACTTTTAATGAGCTTTTACTGAAAGCCTTGTGAACGATTTTTGTATGCATAAGGTCCATTTTTTTATTGCACTACAACGTCAACTGGCAGTCACGATATCGATAGGAATTATAATAATGCCAACGACTGTCCCACCTTCCCCTACGTATCAGTAAATAAATATATGTGATGTATTATAAATATGTGTGATGTATTTGCATGTACATTATTACTTAAAACACACACAATACACACAAATTTTAATTTGAAATTAAAAATAAATTTTTGATTTTTTTTCTTTTACCTAACATTTCCAGCTGCAGCATAAAATTCTATAAATTCCTATGATTTAACTTTGAAATTAAAAACAAAAATTCCAATTGTTTTTTTTTAGTTTTAACTATAATTTCTAGCCGCATTTAAGAAGAATTTTATTAATAGCACCAACAAACCTTTCAAGCCGCAAACTGTGCAATTATTTCTCTCACTGTACGCAGTGATTTCTCTCAATTGTAAGAGCAGCGTGACGACAGGAACGCGGTAATAGGCAGCCTGCGGTCAACGGCGGCTAATGGAGATTTCGTGCATGTGCACAATGTACCAAGTGTGATTTTACGGACATTTTAAAACTTTGCATTGCGAATGATATATCTATGTTTGCGAGAGTTGCACGGAGCCAACACCACACGCCGACATTATTTCACTCGTACGGTTGCGAAATGTCGAAATGGCCGTGCATGTGTGGGTGTGAATGTGTGATCGCGTGTGCCAGCAAGTCTATTGGGATAATGATATTTGGCATTTGGAGCACGTGGCAGTGCGACTGACTTTCGGCCACGCCCCATTCCGGCCTCGTTTTCAACTACAGGAAATTCGCATAATGTTAGTGGTTTATGTGTATGTAGGCGAGTTGTTGTTGTTCTGCAGCGACGGCAGCAGTCGAAAACCTACAACAAACGAAGTAGCCCAAACCGACACCAACGCCCACAAACCGATTTTGAATGGTCGCGCAAATTAACATTCACATTAAATTTTAGCTGATTGCTGTTGCAGTTGTTGGTGTTTTTGTTATTGTTATTGTTGTTGTTGTTGTTGTTGTGGTTGCTGGCGTCCCACCAGCATACAGTTTAGTTACATTGACGTAATTAGAATAGTATTAGAGAAGTGAAAACGTGGGCGCTGCATTGTATTCGTTGCTGTGTGAGTGCAACATTGGAGGGGAATACTAACACTAAATGTCACTGTCAGTAACAAATTAAAAATCACAAGTGATATAACTGCCATGAAAAGGTTACTAATTATGTAAAATGTTCCCAGTGGTTCTCTAATTGATCGAAACCATCCTAAGCTTTCAAGAAATCAAGTAGTCAAGTCAAGTCAAGAATTCAAGTACGTCCTGCATCGCATTAGCCACCAAGATACAGATTATATTTTCTCTTCATTCTCTCGCACATTATCTAATTAGAAGAAAAACTATGAAAAGGTCCTGCAAGTCAGCAAAATTGCCAGGTGGTTCGCAACACATTTTCAAAAGTAATAATGACCGGGTTTTACCAGCTTTGTAAAAAATAGAGAAACATAAGTATATGTTATGTGTGCTTTAAAAATCAATTCAAATTAAACTCACACAGTACATTAATTGTAGATACTGGACAAATTTTGTTCCGTACCGGTAAAAACGTAAAAAATATTTACAACACCAACAATGCATTTGAGTATGAGTGCTGCTACGCTCGCTTAGACTTCGCTCGTATTTGACAGGCGAAATAAAAATTATTTAGCCACAATTAAATGCGATATCGCTGCCGGCCAAGCACATTCAGACTTTCCACATTGCACTGAATTGAATTAGTTTAAATGCTAGCAATTACTTTTCAAATTGTAATTACACACTGTGTGCCTGACATTGTGTTCCATTTAAGTCTGCGTATCTGCAATGTCAGGGAAATTCATATATAATTTAATGGTTGTTTGTGGTAAGAACCTCATTCAATCGTTCCACGAAAACCTGTCATTTGTGCTTTAAATTATGACATTTCTATGTACTTAGGCAAGTTCGTTTCATCACAACAATTTATCTTACGGTCTTAAAGTGCAGAGCACCAATTAATTCCCGCTTTTCCACGAACTTAAGAGTTAAAAGCAATGGTGAAAGCATTCGCCGAAGTGAACGAGAGAATTTCATTCGAATGAAGATGTAGCAACTTTCATTAACAAAAAAGCACTAGAGTCCGACCGATACCAATTAATCGATGCCGATTAATCGGCCGGAAGGGCGAGAATTGACCGATGCTGATGCCGATTCCATGGAAAAATGACACTAATGAATTTAATAAAAACAACACAGTTTATTTCATAAAAAAAAACAAAAAGAACTATTACATATACATTTGTTTGTAATATTCGTCAAAAAATAACAAAAAACCGAGAAAATAAACATTTAAAAACTGAGTAAAATTACAAGAGAAATCAGAATTCTAATAGATTAACATTCCAATGAGATAAACAAAAATACTGACGTAAACACTTATATTAAAATTTGTACTCTCAAATTGCATTGGAGCAAAGGGACCCGTTGTACAGGTGTGGTGGGAAGAACTCAGAAAACAAATTTTGAAAAATAAAAGGCCTGTTTAAAAAGATGTTTCCAATTAAAAAAGAAAAAAAATATTGTACAATTAAATGGCCTTTCTTCCCATATTAATAGACGAAATCTGTGTTTTTAAGAATACCTAGTTTTTATAAAAAAATTTATAGGAAATATTTATATTAAACAATATCTGAAAGCTCGTTACTTAAGAAAAGCAGAATAGGGTTTCTTATACCCCTTTTCAATAAACAAATAAGCAAAGCGAGATATGAAAAATAAACACAGTGCGAACAGTGAAAACAAAAAAATTAAAGCAGGAAAATAGGCTGATATGCCATCGACCAAAAACGGCCGATGTGGTATCGGCCAAAAAAGGCCGATGCCAATACCTTTGTTATTGGCCGATGCCGATACCAATTTTATTCGCCGATACTAGCCGATGTCGTTGCCGATTAATCGGTTGGACTCTAAAAAGCACATCACGATGGCACATTTTAAGGGGGGCACTCCATGAAACGCTCAAAAATATGACCAATTTTCTTTATTTTACTGTACAAAAAAATAAAGAGACAGGAACAATCCATTTGGAACATCTGTAGGTATTAGTTAAAAGTTAAAAAAAAAGTTATACAAAAAAAAAATTAAAAATGGCAAACATATTGAACATCTTCCGAGGCTTGGTTTAAAAAAAGACGTCTTCCCGTCCACACGATGCCGTCCGAAGTTAAAGTCTGAAACATACAAATTATATATTAAATTAATCAGCAGGCTTGTCGCAAGTGCGTGAACCTCACAAACTATAAAAATTTTCAAAATTTAGCAACAAAGCCATATAAACTACAAAAAAGTTCGTTTTTTCTTACTTGTTTTTATTAAAAAAACAGTTTTTTTTAATAGATTTCAGAGGTTCATGCACTTCTCTGTTCAATATCCCACAAAACGAGTATATATTCGTGTAGATCGGTTCAGTAGTTTCTTTTTTATCATGTGGACGGACTACAAAAACATGTTTATGAGGAAACGCGTTCCAAAGTTATTCGGATCACCTGGTGTGGCTGAGCGCGCGTCGATGAAAAGAACTGTGTCTCCGAAAGTTTTCAGAGTTCGACTTTTAAACTTTGCAATAATGTTCTCGGATAATATATCTTTCGATTAAAGCAAAAAAAAAATCTATTTATTGAAACCATTTCATGGAGTGCCCTCCTTAATGGTTGACTAGACTGACTGAAATTAAAAACAAAAAAATACTTATAAAAACACATCAAGATTGTATATCACGGCATTTGTCTATAGTGATTTAAATTTTTAAGAGATTCAAAAATGTTGTGCATATAATTTTCTATTATGATTGGTACGAATAAATTATTTCAACAAATTGTTTAAATGTTTAATTCAGATTAAAATCACGTAGGTTAGTTGCGTCAAGTGGTGTTTGCTAGAGGAAGAAATTAAATTTAATTATATATACAAGATCCTTCAACAAAAAAGTGTCCCTCTAAATTTCGTGGCATTTTCAAACTATCAACATATAACTGTAGTGATGACAATTGGCGAGTCAAATTTAGGAGATTTTCAGATATGATAGATACACATCACAGAACGCGTTGAAATTGTCGAAATTCACTAAAATTTGCTGTCTAAAGAAACAAAACAGTTGCACCTGGAGCTCGCAAAACTGTCGAAAAATAGTGAAACAATCTCTAACCATAAACAGTTTGGTGCGGTTATTGAGCTTTTACGGGCGAAACACGGTCGATATTATAAGAAAAATTGTTCTGCATGACTTTTTTTGTTTTTCTAACAATAATCGATTTAGAGTATTTAAAGGCTGCTGATTATAATTATGACACCCGATTTTCCATTTTGATCCTACATCTGTTTTGAAAACCCCAAGTGTAGAAGCACCTATCTACCATATAAGTACAATACAAACATTCATTAGTAACATAAACACATTTGATATTCTAAACTAATATTAAATGTTACATACCACAACCTTTCCCAAGGTTAATAAATTTTACTTAAAAATCAAATATTACAAGCAATTTCAGTATTTGTACATATTGGAGATTTTAAAATAAGGTTGAATCTTACTTAGAAGAACTTTTCTGTGTCAATTTTTCATTTAACGTAAACAAAACTTTGCTGCAAAAAAACACACTTTTAAATTAAACTAATATCAAACTAACTTTTGAAAATTTGTTGGCAAGACTTCATTCAAAAAGAATATCTGCAACAAATATACCTGTGTACCACAATATTCAACTTCAAATACATATACGTCACAAAATCAAGTTTAAGGGTTAAATGCAATAAAATTGTAAAGCTAGAATTTGTACAAAAGCTCCTAAATACATTTCTTCGTTTTTATGGATGTAGAAATTCATTCAAGAACATTTATTCTTTTATTCACTGTCTTTCCCTTTTTTCACGCTTACATCTCCATAATCAAAACGCAATATTTTTTTGTTGTTTACTACAAAATTGTGGAATGAACATTTTCGAACAGAGCAACAGTTTACATCTGAGTTCCAATTAGGTAGTTAACACCCTTTAAGAAGGCTAAATCATGCAGCAGCTGTGTTGTGCATTGCAAAGTTTCCGCAGTTGGGGTCGAAATTGGAGAAAGAATCGAAAAAATCAAAAAAGGACGTCATCGTCATCATCAACATCGTCATCGTCACCGACGGCTTTATAACTGGCAAGCAACAAACGAGCTGGCAAACAATGTTGCCACATTTTCCATTACTAACAAGAAACGTAACGTATGAATGTATGTGTGTGTGCAAAAGCAAACAAATGCGTCGACCGTAGCTGAAAAGATGTGGCCGACACTGCATATGCAGATAGATGGACAGATGGGCAGGCGCTGCCGAATGTGTGCGTTACTGTCCCCCACCCCCTCCTCCGGCTGCTGATGCGTCGGTTTGAGCATTGAAATGGCCTGCAACGAGTCCGTTGCACTCGGTCAGCTTATTTCGCTCGAAACTAATCGGAAAAGACGATTTCCAACTGGCAAGTTCCAAAAATGGACGACGACACGTTTCACGGTCACTGAACGCAGCCGACTCCGCACATGCATCGATTGAGAAAAAAATGTGAGAATTTAACATGCGAAATGGAAAATATGAAAATGTCAAATAAGCGCCGGGATCGCATTTAAATGTCGATTGTAATTACGGCGCAATGTCAGCGACGACGAAGTGGGCCGAGTGCTGTCAGCGTAGTGCAATGTCAGGCGGACAATGGCTGCGCACGCTGGACATGACGACAAATGGCAACAGCGCACAAAGTGTTATGATTGCACTGAACGAAACGACAGCCGAACAACAGCAACAATGGCAGTACTAGCAGTAACAATATCAACAGCAACATATGCCACTAGGAAGAAAGTTTTGAAATCATGACCGAAAACGGGCGGGAATCATGCATGGCGGCGGACAAACGTCAAAATGCCAACTCCGGCAATCTGACAGTCAGACGGCCTGCGCTACCAACATCGGTCACAACAACAAAAAACATGGAATTGTGTGTGTGTGTGTGCGTATGTGTATGCGTGTTTTTCATTTTTAATTTCATTTACCAAACTTTCTGCATGATTTTTGCTACTTCCTTATTTGTGTGTGTTTGTGTGCGAAAATGTTTTTGAACAGCAACACCAGTCACAGCACAGCATGTAACGCAACTACTACACTGCAGCAAAACTTTTCATTTAAATGCGTTAAAAAGCAATGCCACAAAAAGCCGCCAAGTGCTGCCTTCCTGCAAGGAACAAACGCATCCTTGCAAGCTTTTCTGCCAACCAATTTCGCTGCCATTCCGAACACTGACAACGCCATTGCACTGCACCACATTCCGCACTCCACGGCGAACGTGAACGAACCGCGGCCCGGAGGTGGCAACAACTCAAATGGATTTCGACATCACTTTATTTATGATTTATGACAAAAAGGATAACAATATCTAGGCGCTTGTAAAGATGTGCGCTGTGTGGCAAGTACTACGCACATACTTACATATATGTAACTGTAAATGCGCACTCTTGAATCTACTACATACATATTCATATGTACATATGTACAAGGTGCAACCCAAAGTAAACAGGACTTTTATAAAATAAAGAAAACGGATGATTATTTTTGTATAATTCTTTTTATTTATTCAAAACTAGCTGACCCGGCGAACTTCGTCCCGCACGACATTTGTTGTTTTTTTATAATGAAATACGCGAGATGGCGAATCAATGGCGATGTGGCAAATGGCAAATTGACGAAGAAAACCAACTAAAGGAAGAGGAGGGAGCTACTGATTAACGCAATCGAGGCCCGTAAATAAGCAATGGTGCTGCTAAGTTTCAGTAAAGCAATGGATAGCGCTTGAACCATGTTTAAGTTATATTGGCAGGGCCACGATCCCTTATTCAATACCCGCACAATGCCCTCTGTCGAAGGAGAAAATGGTAGGTTCGTACTAAGTGTCATTACTGAGCGACTTATAGTTCAGCGAAATATTTGGGTCACAACAAATGTGCCACGCCCCTTGTCCAACGCTTATAAAAACTTACCAGTAGAATGACCCATCTATGGGACGACGGGGCACTAAATTTCAGTGTTGTACGACTTACAACTTCAAAGATATTCTCTATTAAAAAATTTGGCTTGTATGGGCAGTGCCACGCCACCTTGTTTAATACCTTCATCATTCCCTCTGTCGAAAGAGAAAATGGTAGGTTCGTACTTAGTTTCATTGTTGTGCGACTTACCTATAATTCAGCAAAATGTTTGGGTCACAAAAAATGTGCCACGCCCCTTGTCCAACGCCCATCAAATATTACCAGTAGAATGACTCATCTATGGAACGACACTATACTAAATTTCAGTGTTGTACGACTAACAGTTTCAAAGATATTCTCTATTAAAGATTTGGCTTGTATCGGTGGTGCCACGCCCCCTTGTTCAATACCGGCACCATTCCCTTTGTCGAAAGATATAAATAAATGGTAGGTTCGTACTTAGTTTCATTGCTGTGCGACTTATAGTTCAGCGAAATATTTGGGTCACAAAAATTGTACCACGCCCCTTGTCCAACGCCTAACAAAATTTAACAGTAGAATGACACTTCTGTGGGAGGATGTCATACTAAATTTCAATGCTGTGCAACTTACAATTCCGAAGCTATTCCATATAAAAGATTTGAATTGTATGGGCGAAGCCACGCCTTCTTGTTAAATACCCGCCTCATTCCCTCTGCCCAAAGATATGACTAAATGGTAGGTTCAAACCAAGTTTCTTTGATATACGACTTACAGTTTTGCTGAAATATTGGGTCATAAAAAATGTGCCACTCCCCTTATCCAACGCCCATACAATTTTAACAATAGAATGACACATCTATGAGACGACGGTACACCAATTTTCAATGCTGTGCGGCTTACAATTCCGAAGCTATTCCATTTAAAAGAATTTAGTTGTATGGGCGGTGCCACACCCCCTTGTTCAATACCCACCCCATTCCCTCTATCGAAGGACATGATTGAATAGTAAGTTTGTACCAAATTTAATTGATGTGTGACTTATGGTTCCCAAGTTATTGTCTAAAAATGTATTCTTGTGGTGCCACGCCCCGTTTTCCCGACTTTTATTTTTTCCTAAACCTTCACGTAACAATTTCAAACAAACCCTCCGAAGGAAGTATCCAAGTTGGTCCAGTCGTTTCCAAGTTTTAAGCATACATAACGAAAATTGGAAAAATAATTTTCTTTCATCATTGCAAAAATGCTTAAAATTTCAGAGAAAAATAGTTGGCTGGCAATGCTGTTCGCCGAAAGAAAAAGAAAAAAAGCTCTAAAATTCAACACTCGAGTTGAAAAGCTGTTTTCTGTCTGTTTTTTCTTTGCCTTTTGTCTGTTTTGTTTACATTCGGCGAACAGCATTGCCAGCCAATTCTTTTTCTCTGAAATTTTAAGCATTTTTGCAATGATGAAAAAAATTATTTTTCCAATATACGGACAACCAAAGGAATCATTCGTCGACCTATAGAGAAACTCGCTATTTTGCCTTCTTGAAAGAGACCTTTCCATGGGGGCGGGATGTTCGGTCACCGAATGCACGATAACGTTTGAAATGTAAATTGCTATAGACACACCCTAACGTTTGAATGTAATTTGCTATACATACACTCTAATGTTTGTTCCTTATAATGTTTACCTCTAAATTTATCAGTGTTTCTCTACTATATTATGCATGTTTTATACATATAAACCTTCCTCTTGAATCACTCTATCCATTAAAAAAAACCGCTTAAGAAACCGTTGCGTAGTTTTAAAGATTTAAGCATACATAGGGACAGACAGCGGCAGCGACTTTGCTTTATACTATGTAATGATAATGATAATGATACTCTCCTTCTGCTTCGATACAACGTTTTGCACGGTCCAAAAGCATTTGGAATGAGTGTTTTAGGTCATCGGCCGGCATCGCCTTCAGAATGTTGGTACAAGCCTTTTGGATGTCCTCAACGTCCTTATAACGGTTTCCTTTCATCGGCAAATGCAACTGACCGAATAAGTAGAAGTCACAGGGAGCCATATCAGGCGAATACGGTGAATGATTGATGGTAAAAATGCGATTTTTGGTCAAATAATCGGTCGTAACTAGGGCTCTGTGAGCCGGTGCATTATCATGCAATAAACGCCAACTTCCTTCCTCGCGATATTCTGGCCGAATACGACGAATGCGATGCACCAAACGCTTCAAAACTTCAACATAAAACAAAGCGTTAATTGTTTTTCCCGGTGGAACAAACTCTCGATGAATTATTCCCTTTGAATCGTAGAAACAAATGAGATGAGTTTTGATTTTTGACTTCTCACGGCGGGTTTTTTTCGGATTTGGCTCATCTGGGTGCTTCCATTCGGCACTTTGACGCTTTGTTTCGGGATCATATTGAAAGCACCACGTTTCGTCACCAGTTACGATGTTGAACAAGAAATTTGGATCACGTCTGGCTTCCCGAACGATGTCTTTTGCGTGCTCAATTCTCTGCGCTTTTTGGTCGTCGGTTAAAGTGTGCGGAATGAAGCGAGAACACACTTTACGGAGACCCAAATGTTCGGTTAAAATGCGATCAATTGATGTTTTGGAGATGTTCAATTCCATTTCCATCAATTCCAATGATGATTTTGGCTGCATTTTGATAAAATCACGCACAGTTTTGATGGCATCGTCAGTAATCACAAATTTCAACTGGCCGACGTGTTCGTCGTCATTCAAGTCTTCACGACCATTCTTGAATCGATTCAACCACTCATTAACACGGCCACGGGATAAACAATCATCACCATAAACTTGCTTTAACAATTTAAACGTTTCGGTAAAAGTTTTACCAAGTTTAAAACAGAACTTAATATTAGCTCTTTGTTCGATCGACATTCTCGTACCAAAGTTAAAAACATACTGTCACATTGAGCGGGATATTTCGGCGTCTACTAGACCAAATGTCATGAAATTTAGGCAGTATGTGAATGAAAGATGTACCTTTCCAACGCATGTCCTCACACATAGATGGCGCCACCAGAAACGTCCCTATTGCAAAAGTCCTGTTTACTTTGGGACGCACCTTGTATGTTCCGATTCGTTGTGTAGTAAGGGAGCACAACTTCAGCTGTGAGTGCAATAACTCATTATAGATCAACACTGTAATACCGCAATGACGTCTTGCACCTCAAGTCAGCTTAGCCAGTCGCGGAGTGAACGAATGACTACATATGGCATATTGGCAGGGGCGGCAAAATGTGCGTTCGAAACGAAGAAGAAGAAAAAATATTTCAAATGAGCGCCAAATTTCAGAAAAATATTCTCTTTAAGTTGCATTCATATAAATATAACATTCCACATGTTCATTATAATTTTGAATATCGGTCGATTTGTGTGAAAAAATTAAATTTAAACAGATGACATGTGGTTAATAATTTTCATAAGTATTTTAATACAAAAATTTAGGAGTGTCACTCTGGCGATTTACTTCGGGCGGCATATAAGCTTTGTCCGCCACTGGCTACACATACGTGTGTATTAGGGATTGCAATTCAGGACCAGTTTTACAATCCCGGGATTTTCGGGACTGAAAATTGCAATTCCGAGATCCCGGGATTTTTTCGGGATTGAATATATGATTTTAACGAACTAAATCAGACGTAATTTTCAATCAAATACATTTTATTTTCGTATTAAATACATTTCTGTGTCCTTAAAACTACGAAACAAAATATTCATGGTAAATAACATAAAATTAATAACATAAAAATGCATTAAATTGCCAAACTAGGAAAAAAACAAGTAGCCGATGGCTAAAACAAACACCTTACATCAATTAGACTTTAGGTAATATCTTAAAACTATTAAAGCATTAAGGGTATTATCTCCTAAACGAGATCTTAGCTTGCTGCATATATTGCCTGCTGATGAAAAGCATCTGTATCGTTCAATACTATGTAGTAGGTGAAATCGTATCTAAATATTTATATACTTTTTGCAAGTTTTGGCCACGGTTTCCGCCATTTAAAAATAAGTCAAACTCGGTACGAATAACGTCAACCTCTTACATTACGACAAAGTAATATTATTGCGTTGAAACAAGTTCAAATGTCACAGGGCGTTTGCAATTTATTTTTTGTACTAAATAAGAAGGATTGCATTTTTCGAAATCAACGTGACAAAAGCAAAAAGTAAGCTTTTTTTTTGTTTCGATCCAGGGACCGGATTTTGTCAATCCCGGGATTTTTGGGGACTGAAATTGTCCGGGATCCCGGGATTCGCGATCCCGGGATTGCAATCCCTAGTGTGTATGTATGTATTTATATATGTAACTGCTGTTATTTAACTGGATGGATGGATGGATAACACTGACACGCACACAGTTTGAGTGGGCATTCAAAACGAAAAATCATTCCACTTTATTTGAATTTGAACATACGAGCATGTTTTGGATCGAAATGGATCGAAATGGATGATTTTGGACGAAATGGATCTTTGAAAAACATTTGGGATATTAAAGAAACGATAGCACTGATCAACAGCAAAATTCTGTTTATGGTTTTGACATCAGTTCTGAGGTAATTAGGGGTCGCTCACTTGGAATTCTCCAATTTTTTTTTTTAATTAGTTTGCGTTTTCGTCGTGTTACTTTTTCGGATTTCTCTTGACTTTTTCTACATATTGGATTGTAATTTCTATTCCGCTTGTAATATTCAAAAAACCTGCGATAAGAAGCAAACCTCCATGAACAGCAACACATTTCACAGCAATGCCATGATTGGCGCAATTGTAGTTTCTCTACGAGAGTTTAAGTATATCGGAGCTTTTGGGGATTTACGAAACGCCAATGGAACAACACGTGAATATGAACGCGAACAAAAATCGCAATGCCACGTGGCGAAAGTTTTTCAAAGAATTTAATAGTAATATGTAGAATTGAATACCAGCCATTCGACTTCATAAATTATTGCACTCAACAATGGCAAATAATTCAAGTGTTTTTCTCACAAGCCACACTCGCACACACCCACTTGCATAAATCGCAACAAGTAAGTATGAGTGCGTGTAAGAAAAACATGAAGGAAACAGACTTGCTGTCAGCAAAAAGAAAGTGTGTCAAAACACACAAGCCAGCGCTCGCTTGTCGGTAACGCCTCCATATCCTCTTCCTTTCCCCAGCACTGTGATTGCCTCTCCGCCCGTTCGTGGGCTGGAGCGCCGGCCCGCCTGTGCACTGGCGCGCTCTCGTATAAATGTAAATTGAATGGAACTATGTTTATTATTACAACGATATGAATGCGAATGGAAGCGGAAAAAAACCTGTGTGTCTGTGTGTGTGTGTGTATAACAAATGTGGGGTTGGTGTGCACGCGCTGCTAGCGGACGCTCAGCTGCCAAGTAAAATTGTGCGCTCAAATAAAGTTTTGCATAAATTTTCAAGTTCCACATACACGGTGTATCCGTGTCTACCAGTGTGTGTGTGTTTGATAGGTCCATTCATGCAGATTCCAATGCCCCGACAGGACATGCTTCGCAGGACCTTCAACGGGTGCCAACCAGCCGGCAGCAGTTGCTCCAGCTTTACTCAATTTGCGGTTAGATAAAAGGGATGCGCTCAGCTTTTTAACCGTATGACGTATTTACCAAAATTATTATTATTACGACAAAAACTTATCGTTGGCGGCGCGCCGCCTAGCCGCCATGCCTGCAACTCGTTCGGTCGTGCTTGCGGTTTCTTGCAAATGTTGTCTCATGTGTCTTTGCTGTTTGTTTAAATTATTTTGTATGTATTATTTGCGCTGCGACAACGACGGGTGTGGTGGCGGCAGCACGAAAAACATGTTGCATGCGGTAGGCCTGTCGAAGTGGTTAGCCGCACTGTCTCTGCTGCCGTCCACACAGCCCCCTCCCCGTTTACGCACCAGGCCTGCACACACACACACACTACATCGATTATGCCAATGTGTGTGTGTTTGTGTGGCTTCTTGCGGCTGTTTGCGTGGTGCGGCAAATTGTGGATGCGGTTGTCGCGTGCCGGGGGAGAAACTGCTGCTTCATTAAGTTGCTGTCAGTGGTGTTTTAATTAAAACGTGTCAAATTTGTTGACTTTCCGGTTAGAGTGAGCCAAGACACCAACAATAACAACGGCAGAGTGGCCGAGTGGTTCGGTATTTGTGCAGTCTTCTGTAACTGCGGCGCTTGTGGCGGCCAGCCGCAGCATTTCTGCATACGGTTGCAATTGCATTGTTTACTGAAACACCGCACATGTGTACTTATTGCGTACTGCACAGGCACACGCCTCGAAATTTGCGAATTGGTTCACTTAATTACACAGTGCAACCAATCAAATAAAAACATTTTGGCTATGAAGTTCTGGTATAACGAATTCGATAAACGATACAATTGAATGCCAGAATACAAAAGGATTTTTTAAAATTATTTAATATTTTCATTTCAATTTAAAAATGATGTTTAGTGCTCTCATTGATTTTGTATCTTTTTATTATTTAAAATACTGATAAATACTCAAATAAATTTTAGTACTTCATTAGAATTGCAGCTTCCGCCTTTTTTTAATAACTTTCGAACCAATAAAGTTAGAGTACTGAAATTTTGACACGTGATCAAGGAGATTTTGGGTTTTAACATACTTACTTTTCAAGAAAATCCTATACAAATTGTAAAAATTGGATTAAAATTTTCAAAGGACCTTTTTCATATCCTTTTTTACAAATAGATAAAAAATCAATTTTATTTAAATTCTTGAGCCTTTCCTCTTTCATTTGATATACATATCGCCATATTCTAACTAGGTTAAGTATTTTTTATATTTTTTTTTATTTTTTTCACAGTGAAATGTCTATTCCGTGTTTATGTTAAGAAAGATCTTAGAACTTTAAATAACCCAAATTTAATCTTATATCGAAGTGGCATGACGACTCAAGCTAAATATTTACGAATTCGAATAACATCAATTAGCACGTTTAGTGTCAAAAAAGTTGTTAGTGGTTCTACCTTTATTTTTTGTATAATGAAAAATACTTTTTCTAATATGATAACAACTGTTAGCCATAAAATGTGTTTAATATTTTAAGTCAACTTGCCATCGCATCCAAATAATTAGGTAGACAAAAGACAACATTAAACTTTAAAGGCTTAAAAAACACACACACAAAAATTATTGATTAATTAAAAATTAATACAGTCCTCGACAGGTGCTCGCACTGAGCAGACGTCTTAGTTTTGCGTTTCGGTCTATCGCTCACGTATATAATCGTACGGCACGCCGCGGAGTTTCCAAACAAAAAAAAAAAAACAAAGACTCTCATTCACATTTCCAGTCATCTTATCAGGCATATAATCCCAAACCCGCACTTGGTAAAAGACCCAAGATTCAACATGGCCCCCGGGCCACCAAAACTGGGGGATAACAGGTTCGCGCTGCTTACCTCAAGTCCCGAACCAAAAAGGAAAAAAACGACGTATACTCCATTGAACTTTCCAGAACTACCAAAAATAAAAAAAGAAAATCCGAAATTTATCACAATTTGTGCAATTGACTCCAATAAACCACTCTCTAAGTACTCGTGTTTCGCCGTACATAAAGCACTGGAAGCGATCAGCAAAGAAATTGTCATATCAGAGTTACGTGACGGCAACCTCCTACTGTTAGTCAAAAACCAACAAATAGCTAATAAATTTATAGCAGCGAAAACTCTCTCTGGTGTATGCCAAATACAAGCTAAACTTCACGAAAACCTCAACTACTCAAAAGGCACGATTTATGCTCCATACTTGAACAATGTTGACGAGAATGAAATCATTGAAAATTTGAAAGATCAAGGTGTAGTATCTGCTCATAAGTTTACGAAAGTGGTAGACGGGCAACCGCGTCCTAGCGGGGTCACGCTGCTCACTTTTGACCTCTACCAACTCCCTGAAAAAATTGAAGTCTCATGGCGCAAAGTCAATGTGAAACCATATTACCCCAACCCAATGCGGTGTAAGACATGCCAGCGCCTTGGTCACACCACCAAACGCTGTAACTCTGCCCCTGCTTGTCATTCATGTAACCTTCCGCCCCACCCTCCTTCATGCACCCGCACCCTGTGTGCCAACTGCTCGGGAGAGCACGCATCATCCTCCAACAACTGCCCCAGATATATTCAATCAAAAGAAATCTTAAAAATTAAATGTCAAAACAAATGCTCTATGAGAGATGCTCTCAGGATCTACAAAACTCAAACACCTTCAGTCATTAACAAATCTTTCGCTGCTGCAGCTACAGAGACACAGGCTCTCAAAAACTCAGAAACAACAATCAGCAAAACTCCTCCCTCACGTCCAACAACCTCATCCAACAGTTCCAATACTCCGCCTCTCACTAAATCGACCGAAAGCTTTTCTTTCCAGTCGCGTCCAAGCACAGACTTACAAGCTCAAACAAAAAACAACAATCAACAAAAGACTAAGCAACAGTTAAACTCTCAACAAATAGCCGGATTCCCCACCACGGCCACTATCCAACAACAACAACAAAACACACCAAACCTCAATTCACCACATACTAATGAAGATCTCCAACATCAAAGTACAATCAATATCTCAGCCACTTCGCCTCCTACCAACAAAAACCACAATCTGAATTCATCAAACTACTCTCCGGAACCAATTCTCTCCGACGATGAATCTTAAGTCAGCCATTCAACACTTTTAATAGCTCGATTTCCAATACTCAATATCACTTTTTCCCTCTGCTTCTATTATGTTTAAAATCCTACAGTGGAACATAAAAGGATTTTACAACAATTACACCGAGTTAGAACTTCTTATAAAGGACCTATCTCCCAGTTTTGTTTCGCTTCAGGAAACGCACTTAGCCGCTAATAAGACAGCCGCGGCACCGAAACAATACACTAGCTACTTTCTCAACCTACCACACAACGTAACCAATAAACAAGGTATTGCTGTTCTAATAAAAAAATCCATTCCCCATAAGATTCTTTCCGTACATTCTAATATCGCCGTTCTTGCAATAGAAATCTCACTATACTTTAAATTTACAATCATCTCTCTTTATATACCGCCACAACAAAATTTCACCCGCAATGACCTTGCAAAAATTATACGACCAATTTCTACTCCTATCATAATTTTAGGTGACCTTAATGCCTGGAGCCCCCTTTGGGGATCCAACATTCCCAACAAAAGAGGTACAATCTTGGAAGACCTAATTTTTTCAGAGGATTTAATAGTTCTCAATGACAATAAGCCTACGCATTTCTCTACACATCAGTCATTTACCAATATTGATCTCACACTTTGTTCTTCCAACATTGCTCCTAAACTTTCCACAACCACTTTAAACGATCTACACGGCAGCGATCACTACCCTATATCAACAGTTCTATCCTCCCCTACTGCAACTAAAAGTCCGCCAACTCCTAAATTCATAATTGACAAAGCGAACTGGGACTCCTTCTCTAATATAGCGGACAAGCTCTCTAACGAGTCGCCGCCATCGAAAAACATAAATAAAGAAGCAGCAATAATCACAAAAATTATACGATCCTCTGCCCACTACTCTATACCTCAATCAACGAAAAAAACTTATAATAAGATTGTCCCCTATTGGTCAGCCGAACTGTCCAAGTTGCGGCATGACAAACGCGCTCTCTGGTCAGAATTCAAACGCACCAGAACCGAGAATAATTTAATCAGATACAAAAAAGCAAACGCCATTTTCCGAAAAGCGTCCAAGCAAGCAAAAAGAGAAAGCTTAAACAAATTCTCACAAACTATTAACCATAAATCTAACCCCAAAAAAGCTTGGGGGGATATAAGACGGCTCTCTGGACTTTGCTCATCAACATCAATAAATTTTATAAACAATGCAAATGACCCCATCGTTGACTCCAAAGATATTTCCAATCATTTTGCTAAATCCTGGTCCGATTACTCCGCAGACGCAAACTTTCACGAATCCTTTTCTACGGCGAAAGCCGAAGTCCTGAGGAATAGGTACAACAATCCTACGTCTTCCACACACATTACTAACGCTCAAATAGATCTCCTCGAGCTTGAATCTACTCTTAATAGTATGTCTGGCCGAACTCCGGGCGCTGACAGAATATCATACTGCATGCTCCAACACTTATCCTCCCGCCTAAAGACTAGATTAGTTCAACTTTATAATAACATGTTAGATCAAGGCGTCTATCCTCAAATTTGGAAAAACGCAATTGTTGTACCTATTCCGAAATCAAATAATCCGCCTCCAGAAGTATCGGGATACAGACCTATCTCTTTACTCTGCTGCCTCGGAAAAGTTTTTGAAAAAATCGTTGCAAAACGTATCTCATGGTACGCCCAAAAACACAATTTCATCAGCCCAAATCAAGTCGCGTTCAAAGAAGGGCAAGGCACCATAGACGCCTTGCTCTTCTTTAAAAATTACGCTTCATCCGCGCTTTCGAACAGAAACCATGTGTCATCTCTTAGCTTAGATTTTGAAAAAGCCTTCGACCGGGTCGGAATGCACGTAGTTTTGCGCCAACTTGAAAAATGGAACATCGGTGAAAAAATTTTTAACATTATCAAAGCGTTTCTCTTGAACCGTAAATTAAAAATAAAGATAAATAACACATTGTCAGACACATTTCCTTTGCACAACGGAATCCCGCAAGGTTCTCCACTGTCAGTTATTTTATTTACAACTGCATTTAATGAAATTAGCGACATCATATCAAAATATAAAACTGTTTCTCATATAAGCTACGCCGATGACGTCTTGCTATTCTCAAAAGTCACAAATTTGAATACTGTAAAAAAGAACTTTTCTGACATTCTCCTAGACATATCAAATTGGTCGAAATGTTCTGGTGCCAATTTAGCTATAAGTAAATGCAAAGTATTTCATATCTGTAGAAAACATAAATGTAATAACATTAACTTAATCTACAATAATGTTAATATAGTAAATGTAAATAGCCTTAAGTTCTTAGGGATTATCTTCGATAGAAGATTAACTTTTAAAGAACATTGTTTGTACCTAAGAAAACGATTGGCTGCCAGGCTTAATATAATTAAATATCTCTCTTCGAAACATTGCTTAATCAACAGTGAAACGCTCGTTAATATTACCAGAGCATTTATTTTATCTAAAATCGATTATGGACTTCCAGTCTTCGGCAACTGCGCTAAAAGCAATATTAAATTGTTGTATGCACCCTATCATTCGGCCGCCGGTAGGAGCATTCGTGCGTATCCAAAATCTCCAACGAAATTCGTTTTGACTGAAGCTGGCTTGCCCAGCATTGAAGAACGCTTCGAATTCGCCATTATGAAACTTATACCAAAGCTCTTCCGCTGTAACAACAACCTTCTGTATGAAACAGTTGCAGCTGAACTACTCAGGAAATCATCACCACGCCGCAAATCAGCTATTAACATTTGTATAGAATATGCAAAGGAGCTGGGCATCACAACAACATCTATCCGCCAACGAGACAACTATCCACCATGGCTGCTAAAAAAGTCAGCTTTCATTCTCCATCTCAACACGCATGCCAAGAAAAACACAAACTCCAAAGTCTACCAATCTATGTTTGCGGAGTACACAGCTTCGCTGCCCCCAAATTGGAATCTTATATTTACGGATGCATCCAAATCGGAATTCTACACATCATTTGCGGTTGTTGATGCGGCCGGGGACACGAAATCAGCGGGACATTTACCAAGCTACGCCTCAGTCTATACAGCTGAGGCCGTTGGGATCCTCAAAGCAATCACTTTTGCCCAAAATTTAAAAACCAAAACAATTATATGCACGGACAGCATGTCCACCATATCGTCCCTACTGAACACCCAAAACAAAACGTACATAATTTGTCGAATTCGAAATGCGCTGATTGAAAGTAACAACAGCATAAAGCTTATGTGGGTACCAGGCCACGTCGGCATAAAAGGAAACGAACTGGCTGATGAGCGGGCCAAATCCGCCGCCATGGAGCCACTCATAACATTCGACTATCTGGTAAAAAAAGACTTTTACAAATTCATCTCCGCTTACCTAAATGAAAAACACAAAGAAGAGTGGACAGGAATCCATCACCACTACACCCTCTGCAACTCAAATGGAAGCAAACCTATTTACCCACCATCGGGACGCTGCAACGACATCAAAGCCTTTGTTCGACTCCGCCTAGGACATACTATTGCCACGCACGCCCATCTCCTAACTGGCTCCAGTCCTCCTTGCTGTCAATTCTGCTCGGCAACACCTTTATCTATCAAACACATCCTTGATGACTGCCCACAGTTTAACCAAATAAGACTCCATATTTTCAAAAACAGAATCCCGTCTAACTTATTAAAATCTCCATCTCTAGAAAACATAGAAATCATTGTAACATATTTAAATAAAACTGGTCTAAAAAAATTAATATAATAAATCTTCATCTCCATCAATTGTTACTCGTACAACCAATAAATATTCTCACGTTAGCGTTTACATAATTTTACTCGTAAATAACACGTAAAGATTAAGTTATCTTATTTTATATCATCTACGAGCCGAAGGTCCTGGCAGCCAGTGCTCTTTACTTTTCGTGAAAAAATAATTGTATTATTTGTTCCACGTTTTAAATAAATAAATAAAAATAAAATAAAAATTAATACAATCGTTGGCTTTCTTTTATCGATTATATATTTATTACATCATTCATTGATTAAAAAACAAGAAAATGCCAGTTAAATCACTACGCTAAACCTTGTGCAGGAGTTAATTCGTTCGTGGATATTTTTCGACAGTTTTTCATAAATGTGGTGACCTCGAAGGTTTTCACACAAAACATCTAACGTTGCCCGCGATGTGTGAAACCGATCGATTTTGTGTGTGTGGTGTTTCAAACTAACATTTGACGTTTCGTTAAAGTTGTCTAGGAAACTCCAACTTGAAAAATCGGATCAAATCATTTCAAATATAACGCCTTTTCTCTTATTTGTATATAGCTCTCTCATATCGCTATTCTCAGTCCCTCTAACCCTTTCGCTATTTTGTTGCCATGTGGCAACATGCTACTTTGTGGACGTCTGCATCCTCTATGGTTGCAAGAATACATTTTTTTGTTGGTCTTTCGAATAGTTTGAAGTTTTAGGAAAAATACGAAATTAATAAACTGAATACTTAAGTTTAAAGAAGAGAAGTATACACGTTTTTTAATGGTATATCTCGACATAGTAAAGGAAGAAGAAGCAGAAAGAAATAGAGAACTTTTTAATTTGACGTTTTCTTTCAATTTAGATACCTTTTCTTAATTTTGGCTGAAGTAAATGAGGAAATATTCAAATTTTCGTTATGCGTAAAAAGTTTAATGTTTAAGTAATTATTACGCCCACAACGATGTGGTTGCTCTCATAGAAAAACACTCTAAAATACAGGGTCCGAGTATACAAATTTTAAAATTTCTTATGGAATATTGCTAATATAACCACATAGAAGCGTAAGACGTAAAATTTAAAATTTTAACTTTCCCAGTTAAAACCTGTAGCGAAAGGGTTAAGCACGCGAAATAAGTGGCTGCAGTTTCATTTTCAGAGTTACCAACTCCGATAATCGTTTATTTTCGTTCAACTTTTTAACCTCTTTATGGTACATTTCAGTATTTTTGTAATTTCTTAAAGAAAAATCTACTACAAAATGTTTTACCGAAAAATTTGTCCAAATGTCATTGACGACAAGTAACACTTTTTAGTTTTTTTCGCAATAGATGGTATGACCAAAGACAAATAACAATAAGCTGTCTTATGTTCATACAGTGTAATTGTAGTTGTTATAGTAGTTAATTGTAGTAATAGTTTAATTGTCTTTGGTATGATGCACAGTGTCGCCAAGGTGGTCCCCAATAATGTTTAGCTTCAATTATAGCTGAAAATAAGTAGAATCGATCAGTAAACATTTCAGCTGCGTTAACCTCCATTACAGCGTACATTATTGCAATTTTTATAGTGGCACCGCGAGTGACAATTGTGCAACTATTAAGTGTATGGATTTGCAGTGGTGGTACTTCAGCCACAGAGAAAATGTTATGAAAGAATTTGAAAAAAAGATTAAGTATCGAAGTAAACACGGATATTCATACGAAATTGCGCGAAAAATGTAAAATCTTAATTTAAAATCTGACCATGCCCATTTTTAACGAAATGTTAATATGGGCTAAAATGATGAATGTTTCAAATTTCATCTCTCATATTTCATACTCGACTCGACTCGACTCGACTCGACTCGACTCGACTCGACTCGACTCGACTCGACTCGACTCGACTCGACTCGACTCGACTCGACTCGACTCTACTCTACTCTACTCTACTCTACTCTACTCTACTCTACTCTACTCTACTCTACTCTACTCTACTCTACTCTACTCTACTCTACTCTACTCTACTCTACTCTACTCTACTCTACTCTACTCTACTCTACTCTACTCTACTCTACTCGACTCGACTCGACTCGACTCGACTCGACTCGACTCGACTCGACTCGACTCGACTCGACTCGACTCGACTCGACTCGACTCGACTCGACTCGACTCGACTCGACTCGACTCGACTCGACTCGACTCGACTCGACTCGACTCGACTCGACTCGACTCGACTCGACTCGACTCGACTCGACTCGACTCGACTCGACTCGACTCGACTCGACTCGACTCGACTCGACTCGACTCGACTCGACTCGACTCTACTCTACTCTACTCTACTCTACTCTACTCTACTCTACTCTACTCTACTCTACTACTACTAAGGAATTTTTAGCGGCTAAATATCACAGACCACCCATCCATTTAAAGTTACCGCTAATTCGAAATAAAGTATCTGAATTCCAATGCATTTTGTCATATAGTGACGTCTCTTAAAATGCGATGTGCCAGAAATCGGTCACGTTCTTGGTGTTACACAGTGTTATCAGTGGAAAGTGCATACAATTGCCAAACACTGCGTACGCACAAAACCCAAAAGCATTTTATTTTTTGCGCCTCTGTGCCGACACCAGTGCACTTGGCCCACTTAAGGCATCTGCCAAGCCACTTCTTGCTGCCTGCGCTTCCCGCTCGCGTGCTCGCAGTTCTTGGCATATTGCACCCATAGCGGCGAAAGGAACAAATAAACGATTTTCTCGTTTTTGCGAAAATGGATAATTCATATCAAAGACGAAAGCAGCAACAACAGCACACTATACATTAATAAATCAGTACAGAAAAAGCAGAGAACTATTTTTTTTGGTTTTCCGCCAAGAAATGAGAAACGCGTAAAATTGTAAACAACTGTTATTGGCGGAGAGTAAACAATAATAATATATGAATCAGCGTTTTGATTAAGCTGCCGCGCGTAAAAAACACTCCACAAGCACAGAAAATTCGATAGAATCTTTTGAGTGCTTTCAATGAAGCTCTTCGATATACAAATTTGAATGTACACACACTTATATACATTTATGTACAATCCCTACCAACAATTTCTTAATATAAATTTTTAGCGACAAATTCTCGAAATAATCTCGATAATGCTTGAATTTTTTGCCTTGAAGATTTTGAATATTTTCAAGTCAAATGAAATATTTTTTGTCAAACGAAAAATTTTCATTACGTGAATGTGCGCGCATTTAAAACCGAGTTTACGTGCACTTATAATCGTTATTTGATTTGAATAATGGACTGGCCATGCGACAGTACTATAAAATATGCGTTTTATTTCATTTTTCAGAAAGAAAATAAGTTTTCGTAATGGTATCCAAAATGCTATTGAGAACAAGAAAAATGACGCTGTCGAAATGATATCGACATTTTCAAAGTTTTCGACATCTTTACGATATATCGGATAAGATAATTTCAATACCGCAACGATATCGAAATTTTCGAAACTCTCGACATCGTTACGATAGTGTCATTTTTTTCGTTCTCGATATCATTTTAGACACTTTAGCAATACTCGAAAAATTCTCGCTTTAACGATATCGTTTCGATATCGTTTGGTTTGCTGGGATGTTTATGCTTCTTAGTGTTGACAAACAAAATTTATACCAAAAATAAATTTGATGACAACGATAATTGGCACAAATGATGACGTTGTTAATATCTACTTAGAAAGAAAGACGATATTACTCTTGGTTCAATAATAATGTGTGTATATCCAACTTATGTGTAATCAGACTAAGGAATAAACGTAGAATCGAAGGGTGAAGTACAAGCAAATTACGAAAAGCCGCTGTTAACACAACAGCTTCTAAAAGAGAGAAGCTCTTCGTAGAAGTTCGCACATAATGAAAAGACTTATGCTGGGCGAATTATGGCTTACGGGGTGGTCTGATAAATTTAAGATCTCAACATGAAGTTGGTAAACTCATCAAAATTTCAACCATATTGGATACTCAGCTGTTCGAATATTGCGTATTGCGTATTCAACGCAATAAATCATAGCTGGGAGAAGTGTGCATATTTACCAGGAGTCCGTGTAGAAAAATACAAATTAATTTTAAGAAAAAATGTCCTGCATCTTTGTTAGGTCGGAAACTTTTCAGCCCGCCCTCATATACTTGTAATAAGGGCTAAAACAAAAACTGAGCAAACAATAAAAAAAATCCAACAATGCTAGGTACAAACAATAGCCAGGCCCGGATTTACCATGCAGGCATTGTAGGCAGTCGCCTAGAGCGGCAAGAATTGAGGGGCGGCAAATTTTAGCGGAAACTTTGAAAACTTGTTCAATTCGTGGGAATTGAATTTCCCGCCTGGTTTGTTGGCACGCGTACCAACATTCTAAGTGTAAAATGCCTGAATCGAGAAAAAAATCAATTTATACAAGCAAAGAAAATAAACATACAGAATGCGCATGTAAAACAAGTAAAACTTTTGTATGGCGGGTTCTAACATTGGAACCCGCGCTCTGCTCGCACAGATCACGTATGTGATGAGAGCGTTGCTTTACAAGCGAGAACGTAGTTTTATGTGTTGCGCTCTTTGGTTACGCTCACTGCAGCGAGTCTGCGTGAGCACTCTGCTGCGGCGTGGGATGATTCGGAGATGAAGACGATGTGCTGTTGTTGCGCTGGCGAAAAGCTAAAATTTTAAAACTATTTCTATTTTCTGGCTGGCTTTTGTTCTGCTTCTATAAGCCTGCACGGCGTCGCATATTGCTCCTGAACTCATTGCCGACTGTAGTGTGCGCAAAATCATAGAAAAGAAAATAAAATATGGTTGGCATGGCGACTTATATGATCGCTATAAACAAAGTTCCTAAAGAATTTATCAAAAAAGTAGACCCAATATTTGATTGCATGAATAGGGCAATCGGATAATTGCTTTAGATCGCCTATACAATTAAATAATGAGTCGGACAAATTTATACAAGGTGCGTCCCAAAGTAAACAGGACTTTTGCAATAGGGACGTTTCTGGTGGCGCCATCTATGTGTGAGGACATGCGTTGGAAAGGTACATCTTTCATTCACATACTGTCTAAATTTCATGACATTTGGTCTAGTAGACGCCGAAATATCCCGCTCAATGTGACAGTAAAAACATACTGTGGTACGAGAATGTCGATCGAACAAAGAGCTAATATTAAGTTCTGTTTTAAACTTGGTAAAACTTTTACCGAAACGTTTAAATTGTTAAAGCAAGTTTATGGTGATGATTGTTTATCCCGTGGCCGTGTTAATGAGTGGTTGAATCGATTCAAGAATGGTCGTGAAGACTTGAATGACGACGAACATGTCGGCCAGTCGAAATTTGTGATTACTGACGATGCCATCAAAACTGTGCGTGATTTTATCAAAATGCAGCCAAAATCATCATTGAAATTGATGGAAATGGAATTGAACATCTCCAAAACATCAATTGATCGCATTTTAACCGAACATTTGGGTCTCCGTAAAGTGTGTTCTCGCTTCATTCCGCACACTTTAACCGACGACCAAAAAGCGCAGAGAATTGAGCACGCAAAAGACATCGTTCGGGAAGCCAGACGTGATCCAAATTTCTTGTTCAACATCGTAACCGGTGACGAAACGTGGTGCTTTCAATATGATCCCGAAACAAAGCGTCAAAGTGCCGAATGGAAGCACCCAGATGAGCCAAATCCGAAAAAAACCCGCCGTGAGAAGTCAAAAATCAAAACTCATCTCATTTGTTTCTACGATTCAAAGGGAATAATTCATCGAGAGTTTGTTCCACCGGGAAAAACAATTAACGCTTTGATTTATGTTGAAGTTTTGAAGCGTTTGGTGCATCGCATTCGTCGTATTCGGCCAGAATATCGCGAGGAAGGAAGTTGGCGTTTATTGCATGATAATGCACCGGCTCACAGAGCCCTAGTTACGACCGATTATTTGACCAAAAATCGAATTTTTACCATCAATCAGTCACCGTATTCGCCTGATATGGCTCCCTGTGACTTCTACTTATTCGGTCAGTTGCATTTGCCGATGAAAGGAAACCGTTATAAGGACGTTGAGGACATCCAAAAGGCTTGTACCAACATTCTGAAGGCGATGCCGGCCGATGACCTAAAACACTCATTCCAAATGCTTTTGGACCGTGCAAAACGTTGTATCGAAGCAGAAGGAGAGTATTTTGAATAAATAAAAAGAATTATACAAAAATAATCATCCGTTTTCTTTATTTTATAAAAGTCCTGTTTACTTTGGGTTGCACCTTGTATAGACTTTTTTACATTATTTGAAAGATGTTAAATGTATGGATGATAAATGTCTTTTTTAGAACAAAAATCTGTTCTTTAATCACTGATGCAATTAAGCAAAATAAAGAAATACATAAGTACATACAATACATAAATTTTGTATAACAAATAAGTTTTTTAACCAATATAAACTAGAAAATACTTTTGCAATTTTGGGACAAAATTCAAATATCACTCGGTCAAGTGTAGCAACTAATTTCGAAGATACACCGGATTCTATGGATCAATTCCTATTACATGCTGAGACAGACGAAACTGTCTTTTGTATTATTTTATTTCAGCAGTAATGATTACGCTAAATATTTTGTAGATAAGAAATATTAAATTATAAATGAAATAATTAAAAAATTAATTGTGGCATCTGCTTCCAAAAACTAAGAAATGATGACGTTTTCACTGCGCTAAGTGAAACATGTTCCATAAAAATTGTAATAAAAAATATCAATCGATTACAGACTTTTGTTATAACCTATTTGCTCCTTCAGATTCCCTGATGAATGCTGTGACAGTAAATTAAAAAAAGAAAGTTCCAAACGATGCAAAACATAAACAATACAAAAACAACAAAGGAAGAGCTGTTTTATTGACCCGCAATAATTTTTAACTTCCGTTGTTTGAAGCTTCCTTTTTTTATGGCCCACATACAATGTTTGCGTAAAAGAACTACTAAGAAAATCTGGGATTTTCAATTTACTGTCACAGCATTTATCACTGAACCATTCGGGAGTAGAATTCTTGCATAAGTCGGATATATATGCCTTAATACCAATTTTTTCAGGCTCCGACTCAAAAATTTTGTGAAATACCAGAATGTGTTTTTTGCTTGCTTCCATAAGGGAATCCGAAGGAGCTAATAGGTTACCAAAGTCTGTAACCGATTGATAATTTTTATGGAAAATAAATATTTCACTTGGCGCAGTTAAAACTTCATCTTCCTTTCTAAAGTTTTGGAAACAACATTTGTGGAGCTTCCTCTTATCTTCCCTAAATTCTGTGAGTAAAAAATTACAAAATGTCAATACAACGATCGTTGAGGTAATTGAACTTTTAGAAGGTTTGACCAAAATGATTAGTGATACGCGTGAAGATTTTGATTTGTATGAAAAAAAAGCGCTCGCTGTTTCCGAAAATCAAGAATACAAAACGGCTACTACGCGAAAAAAGACAAGAAAACTTAGATGCGATGAATCGAGAGATGGGGAAGTTGAACTCGTTGGCCGGGAAAACTTTAGAATAAATACCTTTAACGTCATTTTAGATAAAATTTTATCGGAATTACAAAAAGAGGAAAAGCGTACAAAGTCCTTTATCAGAAATTTTCAGTTATTACAGACATGCATGTTTGAACAAAGAAGAAATTAGAGAAAATTCTGCTCAGTTGATAAATTTTTACGATCAAGACATCGAAGCATCGTTTGCAAATGAAATGATTTTATTTAAAAGTTAAAAGTTAAAGAAAAAAATTCTCCTATGGATCTGCTGAAATTATTAGGAAGCAATGAGCTCTACACAGTTTTTCCGAATGTTGATATAGCGTACCGAATGCTTGTTTGCACACCCGTATCAAATTGTAGCGCTGAACGATCATTTTCCGTGCTGCGGCGAGTAAAAAACTATTTGAGATCAAAGCTGGTTGCGGAACGATTAAATGCACTTGCTTTGTTAACTATAGAATCAGATTTGCTCATGTCTCTAGATTGTGATGACATTATCAATGACTTTGCCATTCTAAAAACACGACGTAAAAATTTGAGCCAATAAGAAATAATTTTTGTACAACAGATAATAGCATAAATAATTAAATAATGCTATTGTTGAATGACATTAAGTCATATACCTCATTATTATAAGGCTACTGAGGGGGGGGGGGGGGGGGGGGAGGGCAATTTTAGCAACTGCCTAGGGGCGGCAAATTTCTAAATCCGGGCCTGACAATAGCACTTTAGGATGTTCGACAGATTAACGACGAACAAAATACCAGTAAGAAAGTAAGTAAGAAGGGCTGTAAGAGAGAACGTAGGCGAGGGCAACAATCGAGGGTTGACTTATTAACAACTTTACATATTAAATACCCAAAAAAATGCTTTGTTTTTTCATCAATGGACATAATTTATTTCCATACACTTTTAAAATATTTTTTAACCAAAAATGAAGTGCTCAGTGGCAAAATGCAAAAACTACACCGGAAAATCGCGCTGTCGATTTTATTGCTTCCCGAAGCAATGGAATATACACAGCAAGTGGGTGGCCTTCTGTGGCCCCAGCCCGCATCGCGCAGCCCAGCTGCTCAGAGCACCCTCCAAGATGCCACTAATTGTACCTAGGTAGGTTCTTGTCACCATAATAATTATGTCATCGGCGTACGCGACTACTTTGATCCCACCCCGGTTAAGAGCCTTCAGTATGTGGTTCAAAGTAATTAGCCACAGCAATGGAGATATTACCTCCCCTTGGGGTGTTCCCCTCTTTTCGTATCGTGTGACTGTAGAGTTGCCGAGTTCAACCTGGATCTGTCTGCTACTTAGCAGAGCCGAGATCCACGAACAGATGCAACCCTCGATTTGTAGGTCTAACAGAGAATTAACTATGGCTTCTTCGTGCAGAGCCGTCTCGGTGGATTTACCTTTAATGTATGCATGTTGAGCGGTGGATAGATGGTTCCCTTCCAGGCTTCCTCTTATATACGTATCCAGTATAAGCTTTAGCGTTTTTAACATAAACGAAGTCAGACTAATTGGCCTAAAGTCCTTCGGAAGGACTTTGGTATATACTACCCTGGCTTTCCGCTATGATTTGGGTACATAGTTCAGTGCTGTGCAGCTGACGAAGAGCTCTCGAAGCCAGTCAATTACGTCTTCCCCCAATCTTTGTAACATGATGGGCAGGATTCTGTCTGGACCAGGACTTTTATACGGGGAAAAAGCCTAGCGGGTCACCTCCCTAGAGATCACCTTCTGGGCGACCGTTCTCGTCCTAGGACTTCGAACTGGTAGCACCCTGGGTGCGGTCACAACGCATCCGGGGAAATGAGTGGACGTTAGGAGTTCCAATGACTCTGCCACTGCTTCCGTGGTCCGAGAAAGACTTTTTATCGGACACCCTCCAACCCTTAATGTTCAAATTAGTCTGGTCGAGTAGCAGAGTTACATCGGGAACCTCCTCTCACCCCTGAAAGCTCTGTGAGCTCGGGAAGATGAAAGTAGAAGAATTATCCAAGTTACAAACGCTAAGGTTATCTAAAATAAAACTGAAGAGAGACTCACCCCTTTCGTTGTTTTCACTGCTGTCCCAAAGTCTGTGCCTGGTGTTGGCATCACACTTCAGCAGCAAATCACACTTCGCGGTGCAGGCTGCCACCACTAGCGTCTGCACCTCCGCTGGTGGTGCCGGCTTTTTATGGGCAATGTACGCTGCTGCTACCATCAAGGGTTGCCCGCGCGCGTCCGTGAGCCTCACAACGGCGAGGTTGTCACTGCTCAGGCTGCAACATAGAAAAACGTTAGTATGTTTCTTAGCTAATATGTAGGCTCTAGGTGTACCCGAAGAAGCCCTGTACAGAAGGCTGTGCCTCTGGATACTTAGGCCCTTCACAGTTGAGTCTCTGTCCCAGGGCTCCTCTTCTCGCTGAGAAGAACGGACAGGTTGAAGCACACCTCGAGTGCTTCAGGTTCTCCTGCACGGCCCTAAGCATCCTTTACGGGTTTGTACTTATCATCCAACGCCAGGTCGTCCAACAACTTGTTGGTGTCTTCCATCTCATCTGGATTATGGGCCAGTATGTCATCTTGACCAGTACCCACGTCGGATGTCCAGACACAGATCCTGGCCTTCCTGATGCCATACCTCAACCTACCATCAGCCTTTTCGATGGCCTCAGCACTCTCTGGGTTGATAAGGACCGCGAACGTCTGGCTAGTTTTAGACGGGTTTTCTGCTTTGCTGATTACCCAGTCATCCATTGGCACCTCCGGATTCTGCAGAACGAGTGTATCCACTATTCTCGCATGGTCAGTCTGCTCCTTAGGCAACCAGATGCGCGCCCTCGGTCTCTTGGGATTCTCGCTGGCCGGTACCAGTCTGAGCTTCAGACCATCCCAGGCGTCGCTGATCTTAGCGACACACTCCAACAAGAACACCCTCGAGGCCTCATCGTCACACCTGATCACCCGATGGCCCCTGACCACGTCTGAACAGTCAAAACTGGTGATAGATCCTGGTTTCGCTCTCAGCTTTTCCAACATTAGGTCGGAAAGCTGGCCTCGATCTTATCCCATTGCTCGCTGATCGATCGGCCAGTGCTGTTTTTCTCGTCCACCAATGCCATGTAGAGCTCGGTCGAGAAGTGCGGTTTCCTCCGCGAGGCGCCTCTGGCGGCCTTCATTCGTTTGGCATGGTTGCCGGCAGATTCTTGGCACCTAACCGTTATCAGCATGGCAGCTGCATTCCGAGCCCGATCGAGCCTGCGCTGCGAGGTTCTCATCGACGACTGCCTGATACCTTCGCTTGTCGGCTGCGTCCTTTTCAACAGCCACGCCCTTCTTCATTTTCAGCTATCTTAGCGAGAACGAATACGACGGAACATAGGCGGCCTTCCCTGTTCGCTTTTTAGGTTTTTTCGCGTCGCGCTAGTCTCCACTGGAGGTCTGCGGTCCGCTCGTTATGACGGGTGTCGAGGGGGCACCACTGGCGCGCATACCGACGCTGTCAGTAATGGTGTCCTGACTAAGCCCGGAGAAGTTGTCCAAGCCTGTGAGGGAGAGGTTATCCTCGTCTCCCGCGAGCTCCGAGGCCAAACCGGATGAAGCCATTGAGCATATTTATAGTCGCTCGCTTTGCTCGACAAGGCAAGCGCGGCGGGCCTGAGGAATTGGGGGCGACAAAGGGTGGTCGACCATGACAGCGCCCCCCTGTCATGGCAAGGCCAAGTACTGCACCCGATTCGGCCCGGTATAGGGGAGGCTCCGTTCAAATACAGCCAAATCACCCCCCGGCTGCAATCCAATCAGGGGCACGGGGCCCATAACATCCCTGACTTTAGGGGGGATGGTTATTGACTCCCAGTCTAGATCCGCAGTGTTCTGTATGGGTGTGCGCTGTAGCGGACTCAGCAGCAGTGTCACCTCGAGCAGGATGTGGTTCCGCACCACGCGCTACGGCAGAGGCTAGCGGTCAGGTACCTCCGGTACCGCCGCCGTAACATCGCTTGACCGAGCCCTGTGTTATTCAAGATCCCCAGCAGGGGATCCTTTTCACACTTGACACCTTAACCGGGTTAAGGTCTGCCGCAAAAGCTCTCTCCAGGCGCCTCTGCTTTGCGCGCGCCTTCCCCAGTTGGTCACACCAAAAAATGATAGGACGTCCTCAACTTCGTGCTTCCACCGGAGACATGGCCTCCCTCTTCCCCGTCGACCTTCAATTACCGCATCGAACACCATTTTCGCCGGAGCTTTTTCGGACATGGCCAAGCCAGCGTAGCCGCTATATGTTAATTCGCTGTGCCTTGTCTTTATACAGCTGAGCTGTTGTTAGTTCGTATACGATAGTCGTAGCCAATGCGAACAGTGCCGAAGATTTTGCGAAGCACCTTCCTCTCGAACACCTCAAGGGCTTCTGCGCCCTATAGGAGGTTGGACCCTGGCCCTCTGATTTTTACATACCCTAATACGATATCTGCACCTCGCATGCTTATTGTGTCCTTAACATTGATTGATTTGAAAGTTTTCCAACAAAACTCCCACGCACCGAAACTTAGTCTACAAGTATAGTCGATTCGACCAACATCGAGCATCTCTTGTGATTCAGTGCAAAATAAGATTAGTATTTTAGGGTTGATAAAGGGGATGATAAACGTGAAACCAAGTGCTACTTGCCACGTCCCCTACAGATATATAAGTAATTGGATATGGATTGAATGAATTGTTGTGTTTTACAACCGTACTTTGAATCATTGCTGATAATTTTAACACTCAATACAAATCGCAATTGATATATGAAAAAAGGTATGCACCCTTTATCATCCCTTATATCGATCTTTGCCAAGATTTCATGTTTCCAATCTGGTTCTTTTTTTAATTTAAATTCGTTTAATCAAGAGTTCTTATGATAACCCGTCGGGCCCTTCCCGCATTCTGTCACAAAACTGTAAATTGGAATTGTTCTGTAAACCGCAATAACCGTTTAACAACTTCACTGTAGTGCGGCGATCTCCACTTTTAAATTAATTGGGACACTTTGACATAATGCATAGATACCGAAGTGGCCCTTTCTCGTCTCGTCCATTTCTCGTCAATTTGAAACTTTGTTAGACATATTTTCCTTTGCGATTTTTTTTCGGATCACCTCCTGCCATCAAAAAAGAATCAGATCTTTTCGTTCAGACGAACTCTTTGAAATCAAAATCAAAAAATTGAAAAATTGATATATATTCTTCGAAATTAATCGCAACATCGCTTGTACCAACATTTAGTTTTGTTACAAGGAATGTCGTCGAAATTGAAAAGTTTGAGAACGCCACTGAGAGCGGCCGCCTCGAAAACCACCTCGAAGCCCTTGCCTCGTACAACGCCCGGAGCAGCAGCGACTGCCGCGGCCTCAGCGGCCGCTAAGCAGCGCTTCACCACCGCCAGCCGATCATCACCGTTCAAGTCGTTCATCACGACTGGGCTGCGAGTGCGCAATTCGCCCTCGCAGTCTAACGACTTTGCCTACGATCTGTCGAAGGACGAGCTCACCTTCATGGGCAGCTACAAGAGCCCCATGAAGGCGGTGCCCGACCGCGAGCGCGAACTGCTCAAGAACGGCCAGCGAGAGGCTTACTTGGCGCTACGCTACGAATACTCACCCGACCGCAAGTACAACTATCCGGAGGCTACCAGCTGGCGCATCGGATGGTTGCACAATCAACAGGCCAGGGAGCGGTAACCGTGAGCCACCATCCTCTTGACTTGCTGTCGTATGATCTGTTCGATGGGTTTCCCGCAACGAGACCCCGTCGTGCGTGCATCCCTTAAAAATTTTTTACATGCTTATGTAAGTCGTTGAATGTTTGGACTAATCAAAATTTTAATTTTAAGCGATTTGTTGTAAATAAAGTCAAGCGTATTCGTTTATATGCAAAAGACAATAACCGAAATGTGAATTGCATTGCACGCACCCCAAAACTGCTTTCCATATGAGTAAGGAGCAAGACCCAATAAAAATTACCGATTCCAAATGAATACACTCGCAACAGAGTCGGTAATTTGGCAGCGCACCGACCTCATATTTAAATCCTAATGGGCACAGTGTCAGTGTGACGGCTGGTCCTAGCAGTACTCGATAATATTCTTAACTTGCAAATGCATAAATAAATTTTTGTTTACATAAACCATAATGCAAATGCATAAATAAATTTCTTTTTTACATAATTCACAAAAAATATTCAACGTTGCTCCAAGATGGTTTGATTCCATACGCAAACGTAAGGACACTTCAGCACTATCAAAAACTGATAAACAATTTTACATTTTACTTCTTCAGCCCACTTTTATAGAGCGAATTATCCGACAAAATTTATGAAAATGAATTTGTGAAATTTTAAAAATGTGGTAACGTTCGAAAATATCGCAACCGGGCAGCCAATGACACAGAGAAATCAATTGCAATCGGAAAATTGTTGAGCAGCAGCAGCTGCCGTAAGCTGTTTTTTGTTTTTGGAAAAAGGGACCCATTGAATGGCCGGATCGGAAGACTGGTAAACATGTCTGCCAGTTTCCATGAAGATTTTCCACCTCCTGCGCTAAATGCGTTTTCAACGAATCACAATTCAATACTTCTTTGATAGTTCGTATATCTTTTATTGTACTCAATCGTTCCTTTCGTATTTTCTGATTTTTAACATATCGACATGTGTACTTTATACGAGTAGCAAAAGATAAAGCATATAATTGCAAATCTTATGAAAACTTACAAAAATAATATTACATTTCACAAGCTATTTAAAGCACTGCTTCTTACAATGGTCTCGTGCAAATCCGTTGCGAAAGCTATAAGGCTTTCCGTAAATATGTATTTTAAAAAATATTAGATTCACAAACGAAAGACCGGTGAGACAAAATTAAAGCAAAATGAAGCATCACAATGGAAGAAATGTGCAAAGTTTTTAACGCACCGCATTTTTCAATTTGACTGGAAAATTAATTTATAATTTCGAATTATTTATGATAGTTCTGATGAATAGTTTTGAATTACATAATAGATGATATCAGGAATTACTAGAAGAACATATGATACGAGTTCCACAACATTTCCGGCATATTTATGTAAAGCATAAAAATATTCAAAGAGGTATTTAACTCCGTGAGTAGCACTTCTGCTTTAATTATTTTCCAATCCAATAGTATCCTCCGAGTACACCGGAACAATAGCTATTGAAAAGATTTATTTAGAGCCGCGAAACCACAAATTATACATTGGCTTCCTTCATCAATTTTTTCGTATCAAGTTTCAACGTTATATAATTTTTTACTTGCTATACGCTTGCAATCTTTTGTGCCATACTCAGTTTGCATTTCTTTACATATCAAAATTTACAATATTTAGTGTTTTGTAATCAAAATAAAGAATATTATAAACAAATTATGGAGGATATACAGCCTCACAAGATGCTGTGAAGTTGCGTGCAGACCGACGACATCAGCGCCAACGTATCGCAAATTCCAGTGAAATCATACCATACAATCAACAACAACTTAAGTTATGAATACAAAACATCAACTGAGCAACCACATTGCAACGACGCAACCGCAGTTCAACACAAAAACCGCGACTCAATTGCAATATCGATTTCGCTCATCGCAATTGAGCAAAACATCGCATGCGAAAGACTGCGGCCGTACGCTGCAATGCGATTGCAGTCGGTTTTGCATTCACTTGCGACAAAATCTTTTGATAACTACAGTCAAATCCAATTAACACTAACATAAACCGTTACTAACGTTCGAAGTCCACTATGCCACCACGAAAACGGACAACAGCGTTGCAACGAAAAGGAATAACAACTTAAACAACGTATCGACTTATAGGATATACAAGAATTCAGTGCGCTTCCGATTACTGTCTTCAAAAACAATGAAGAAGCAACAGCAACCACAACAATAATGAAATTGATTGCCATTATCGTTGTGGTTGCTGTTGCAGTCGACATTTCTCCAGGCTGCTGATTTTTGTTGTCCACTCGGGTTGCAATCAATGCGTCACTGCACAAGCCATTCCTTTACGGGCGGCTCTATCTCTCTTTCTGTGCTTCATTTATCTGAGGACTTTTTCGTTTTATCTGCAAGTCATAGCATTTTGTCTTTGGGCTTTCCTTGGGGTGAGGCTGCTGTTGGGGGCGGAATTGTGGGCGGCATCACGGCAGAAATATCGCTCTTCGGAACGATTTTTTCCTTTTGTTTTTCAGCTGCTTCAAGCAGTGGTGACACGTCACTTTTTACCTGCAATCGAAACATAAAAAAAATCGGTTAAAATTATTTTACTACAAAAAATACAACAAATGCACCATTATAAGGGAACAAAGAACTGCACCTTTGTTGACCAACATTTCATCGTTATTTATGCGCAAGAGAATCTGCCAGAGATGGCAGGGCATTATTAAAACCCCAGTTTCAGTTATGACTGATAAAATAAAATTGTCCACCTCCCAGTTTGTTTATCTGTTTCTTAAAGATTAACGGACAGCTTGAAACCGAAACCAATTCCTTAATGTTCTAGTTGAAACCCGTGTGCGCTATAGTAAACGCTGCTATCGCATTGTTATTATTCTAAAGCGCTGAATAAAGCTTCAAGCAGGGAAGCATTTAAAGATTTCCTTTTCAAGCGCTCATCAAAAACGCGTGCTTAAAGAACAAACCTCTGAAGCTCGTCTCACTCAACAATAAAAAACTGCAATTTCTACTGCTGCAAATAGAATGAACTTCTAATATCTTTTCTTGTGGTTTTTTCTGAGACCAACGTGTGCGAACTTTGCTTTAAACGTATTTGTTGGAAATTCAAAACAAAAACAAAACGAATATGTGAAAACATTGACTTCTACCTGACATACAGAAAGAGTTGCTGTTTTCTAAAACAATTCCGGAAAAGTTTTCGGTTCCGATTTTCGATAGTCAGAACTTAAACATCGAGTTATAATTAGGGCTCGGCGTATGACAATCGGAGTAG
The DNA here is from genome assembly GCA_963668005.1 of Melieria crassipennis. Lineage (NCBI taxonomy): Eukaryota > Metazoa > Arthropoda > Insecta > Diptera > Ulidiidae > Melieria > Melieria crassipennis. The sequence continues at coordinate 27,031,306 of OY764963.1, read as the reverse complement.
ATAACTCAGCATCTTGCCTGACAGCAGCTAAGCAAGCTTAATCGTTAAAACTACTAAATAAGTCATGTTAAGTGTGCAGATTCCAATACTGTTACCAGATTAGGAAGATCTTCACAACTCTCATTGTATGAGTGATGCCTACTCCAACAGCTAAAGCTTTTAAAGGACGATTTAGAACAGTTTTGCACACGAAACTATATGTTTTTTTTTGGCACAAACGCGCAAACCAGAAACTACATGATCCGAACTGCACCATTTAAAACGCTCCTAAAATGTATTCTTAGCAATACGTATTTTAGTTCCAACATACATTTTGTTAGACAGTGTTCAATTAAAGGTAAGCAAATTTGGAATTTTAAAATGTAATTTATATTAAAATTTTGCACAGCCATTTTTCTACATCAAAAACTTTTATAATAAATATTTCAATTGCACATAGTTGTACAATATTAAATAAGATGCCTATCGTATAATCGAAAAAAAAAATTGTTTAAGAGTAATATTGGACTTTCAATTGCAAGTTGAAAAAGGAAAAACCACACATAATTTTGTGTGAAAAACTCAGTTTTCAACTTGCAAGTTGACAGTCCTAAATTACTGTACTATTCCGTACTGTAGCAAATAGCGCTATGCAATAAATGCCCTCTATGCATTAAATGTTCAATGAAATTCGGAATATGCTGTATACGCTGGCGTAATCATTTGCAAATAATGTGGCGGCTATCTGAAGGTTTACTACTCGTAAAATCTCTATTAATTAAAACTGAGTATCTGGTAAGTAACTCTAGCATTAGGCACGTCCGTAAATATTCCCTACTATCTTCGTTAACTTTTTCTTCATTTTTGCTACCTCAACACGTCCAGATAATGGTGACTTTACCTCCGTTTTGATAACATTTTTGTTGTCATCTAAACTCAAGTCGGTAGCTGTGTCTTTAATCTCTGGAGCGTGATCTTTCAGCTCGTCACCGATCTGGGCAACCTGACCTGGCAACTTCGGATCGTCAGCTTGCTGCGTCACTTTTATACTTCTAGCCATCTCCCTTTCACTTCGTTGCTCAGCTTGAATATGGGTCTCTTTTTGAAGCAAAACAATTAATTCCTCGATTTGCTTTTCATTCAGTTTCACATTATCCCGGCCGATTGCTTCTACAACCTTTTCGGAAAATGGGGAGAGATAAATTAAAAGTTAAACCCAAAACCACATAGGTACACACTTATACCTTTAGAACTTCATCCAGCGTAATAACACCATCCTTGTCCGCATCGATTTTATCCAATACAGTTTCGATTTGCTTTAATCGTGATTCATCTGATGTTTGTTTCAGCTAAACGGAAAACACAAATCACAATGATTAGGCATGATTTATAACAGTAGAACTCTTAGCCAGCATTTACCTGTTTAATTATGTCCATCAGCTCGTCAATGCGTACAAGGTCCTCATCTTTACGATATCCCGCAGGCGGTTCGACTTCCGCTGGTGAACCATTTTTTAGTTCCTTCTTCTTCTCTAATTCTGTGAGCACAGCATCTAGTTGTCCGATCATAGAGTTGACTTTCTTGAACAGAAGCTTGGCGGCGCGACTCTCACGTACCGGTTCCTTAACCACGCTACGCACCTCGTGCAACTCTTTGACGTCTTCCTTATAGTCCTCCAGCTCCTCTTTAATTTCTTTTATTGTTTCTTTCTCCAACAACATTTTCTTGCTTTCTGTAGAGAGTGACTTCAAAGCACTGGAAAGTAGCGCAACGTCCTGGGACGTAATTTTCTTTTCAGGAGCTTCCTCAACTGCTTCTTCTTTCGCCATCTGTTCATTTGCGGTTGATTCGACCTTAGCTGAAGCCAGTGTGGGTGAGATTACAGGTGCCTTATCCAATAATATCTCTGCTTTGGCTTTTTCCTCCTCCTGTTTGGCCTTTTCTTCCTCGCGTTCCTCCTCGCGTTCCTCTTTGATCTTGCGCTCCTCTTCCTTGATGATCTCAATCTTGATCTTGTTGTCGATCTTGCCCTCACTCTCGCCAATGGCACCCTTCGTCTTCGTTGCTACCACGTCGGGCAAAACACGTATACTCTCCTTCAGTTTGTCTGTTGTGGTGGTATCTTCCGCGATAAGCAGGGCACGCGAAAGAAGCAACAGTGTCGGCGGCACCTTCTCGTTCAATGACAAATCGATCCACTCCTTAAGCTGCAAACGCAACTTATCGGACGTCAAACCGTACGCTCGCATGCCACGCGCCTTACACGCCTGCTGCAACTCGAACAAATCGAGCGCCTCAACGCCCTCGCGCGATATCACAAGATCATCGGCGGCCAGCGAACGGAGCTTTACGTTCAACTGAAAACGCAAAAAGTTCGAGGTGCCCATTGTGTTTAGCTCCAGCACGCGACACAAGGCGGACAACTGCTCGCGCGACAGCGAGTCCAAAGTGATCTCGTCCTCAAAGTGTTTCGCGAATTTGATGATTTCCTCATTCGATACGTACTCGTTGGGATCTTTGATCTTGCGAAAGAATTCTGAAAATTGTTTAGCCTCTTCACTCCTGTGTTCCTTGTGCTGCACGCTCATCTCGTCCAGCGTTTTTTGCAAGAATTTCGCCATTTCCAGTCGCATCTGCAGTGACTGTTTCAACTTGTCCTCGCGCTCCTTGGCCGTCTGAAAAGTGGACGGCAGCATACCGGGAAAGAGTTTGATGAAGACGGGCAGCAACAGCTCCATGAATGGCACAATTATAAACACCGAAAACGGAATCAATCGGAACAGGTCCGAAGTAGTGCGCAACAACAACTTGTTCTCGCGCCGTGTAAGCGTTTTGCCATTCAGCACCCGCCACAACAGTTTTCGACAGATGTTAATATCAATGAACAGAAGCCTAAAGCCGTGATAGTAATGCAGTACTTCTTCCCAGATGCGTGTCCGAAGTGACTTCTTTGTGACAACCGCTTTCGGAGGCTCTGAGGCTACTTTCTGGGCTGTCGTCGCCGAAGTGCTCGCTGCCGGTGCAGGGGCAGCTGCTTCTTTTATAATTTCCTCCACCTTCTCCTTCTGCTTTTCCTTCATAGTTTTCACTGTTACTTCCACTTTGGAGGAGGCCCCCTCGCACAATCTGCGACTGAGGTGGAAACGGCGCGCCGCATGATAGATGTGCTGTGACTCGAAGAAGGCATCCAATCGCAGAGCCAAAGGTGCTTGAACGCCCACCGATATTGCGGTCAGGTAATTTGGGTAGCGTAAATTTTGTCGTCCAAACACATAATGTGACCTGTAGAATGCTGTCGAATCTGCCAAGAAAGCGATGTACAAAAATGCATTAAGATAATTCTTAAAGACGTTCACATACAAATATTTCAAAGTAGGCATTAAACATTGTAGGTTTTCGTAAGAACATAAATTCAATTCTGTTGATTAAGAAATAATTAAATTGTTTGATATCAGTTATGATGACACACTGCCGAAGTATACTTTGTCCAATAAAGCAGTCATAATCGATACCACAGGTGAATTAAGCAAAGTGAGAAGCAACTCGACTGAAAATCTGATCGTTTCTCATATCATTTTTGCTCACAGTTTCAGTTATCAATGTACATTCATATGCAGCTGTTGTAATGTGCAGCCAATTTTTTCATTAAATTCTGTAATATTTATAATACAATTTTCACATATCAACACAAGTCTTACATATGATTGGTCGCATGCAATTAGCAACCAGTCGGGAAATTGGAATCGTAAACAAATGAATAAACACAAGCAAAATGTATATGTACCTGGGTTATAATCAGACGCGGTTAAGCATACATATCTATGTATACATATAACTATCAGAGCGTACCACAACTAGGGTTGCAAAATGCAAAAGTTGCTTAATGGTTCATTGAATTGCAATTACAAAGTATAGCTTCCTAATATGGTTGTTGCTATCTAAGAGCTTATCTGTATACTTCATTTATAGAAAATCATATTTGAATAAACATACATCGGGTTTAAACTGTTTTTGCAGTTAAATGTTTAGGAAACAGTTAATAATTAACAAAATATTAAATAAATAACAGTTTTACAAGAACTAAGTCGTAGTTAGGCAAGCGAAATGAATAGAGAATCTTACCAGAGTTGCTACGAAGAAAGCTGTAATGTTACGTCGCGCCTAGAAATAATTGAATGTAATAAATGCGGCCAAAGGCTTCTCAGTTTCCAGTTTTCAGTTTCTTCTAATTAATTAATTAATTGACTGGCACGACAGCCCGATTACGAGACTAAGGCCTAGCTACCCGCAACCATCCGTGTAGTGCGTGCGAATTTTTACAGGGTTGGAAGGGACCTACAGTTTTATGCCGATTCCGAACGGCGAGTTGAGAGCTTTTTCCTAGGCAATTTAATCACAGAGGTTTGCCATTTCCTGCTGAGAGGACAGCCGCCGAAAGAAAAATTTTTGTTTTTCTCTTTTTTTTTGCGGTGTTAGCAGCAACGGAGTCTTGAACCTGGGTTCAGCTGAGCTACGGCGGCTTCAGTTTCTTCTGGTCTTCAAAAATGTCTAAAGTTTAAGGCAACTGATAACAAACAATTACCAAGCTAACCAAACTTTATCGATTTTAGGGAACATTTTATTCCGCTATCATACATTTTATTCCGCTATCTCAACTTCCTATCTAAATGTTTAGTGCTTTAAACGCGAGCCCATAGGTCGTGGGTTCGAATCCCGAGATAGCCCTGGATTTCTCAGCTGGAAGTGGCAAACCACGGGCCTGAAATTAATAGCTTATTAAAAAGTGCAGTTCCAAATCAGCATAAAACTGTCGATTTCTTCCATTTGTGCCAAAAGCCACGCCTACAACAAGGTAGATTACGGAAGGTACACACTATTTCATCATTGATCAGTTAAAAGTAAGTCTAACAATAACTAAAAGTAAGTAAACATAAATAATAAATCCCAAATCATTGAAAACAGCCGAACAGACAAATTGTCAACGAGATAATAGGACGATCAGACAGACAGGCCAGGGCAAATGAAATTGAATTCATTTGATGGTGCCCGTAAAATACCTCAAAGGAAACCAACCTGAATAGAAAAGAATTCTAAAGGAATTAAAGTACAAAGAATTCTAAAAACAGTTATGTAGCAGCTATCCTATTCCCGGGCCAATTCATTTCATTGCTTTATAAATTTACAAAAAACAGTTTTACCTTTCACAGCAAATTAAATTTTCAGCATTTGAATGTAAGTCAAAATCTCGAAAGTCGCATGTACCTGCACGCGGAAAGCGTCAACAACCACAACGTCAGCCAGAAAGTGAAATTGTCTAAGTGAAATTAGCGACATAAACTAAAATTAGCATCAAACAACAAAAGATACTTTCACACACGAATTAGAACAGATATTATAAAAAATTATTTCAATTGTGAAATTATATCGCAACAAATATCGAAAATTCGGAATATTTTTAACTCATATTGTAATTATTCGATTTTACTTATTTATCTACTTGTGGCGTGGAAGCCGAATGAACAGCCAGCTCTGTTCCGACAAGTCGTCGAACGCCATCGCACAAACAGCAAAGCCCTAGAATATTCGCAACCGTTGAAATCGGCGACAAGCAGTCTCCTGCGGTGGTCGCGCACAACTGGTAGCGCCAATGCAGAGCTCAACAATGAATGAAATATTATTGTGGAATTTAAGAGGGATTTGTTACGTATGGGTCATTTTTCATACGTAACGTAACAAAGCTAAGTGAAGGGAGCAAATTCGTAAATAAAATTATGTTACAAAAAGGGATGTGACTGTGCCGTTAGTAGTTCGAACTATTTTTAAATCGATGATCTATCGCACTAAGTAGCGAAACCAAGGAAATATGTCTACCCAAACAACAAAAGGCAAAACCCAATGTCGTTTCCGATATAAGAAAAAATTGAGATTTGACAAAGCAAATTGTTTAGGCAATTGATAGATATTTGAAAAATTGAATAATAGTATTAGAACCTGAAATAATAAATTTCTATAGGACGCACATGTTCTTTGGCTGCTGTTACGTTTTCAAACATCAATACTTAATTTCATTACTTCTCGACTATGTTAGCCTTTGTTGGCAACACTTCAACACATTTCGTTTCAAACATGACGCGATCTTGAACCAAACACGCCGTACAGAAGCCAATTTAGACAGAATACAAACGCGACTAAACGGCCAACTCAAATCGGCACATCGAAGTGCGTACCACATTTTGTGCGTCGGCAATAATGGTTCAGCTCAAACAGCAACAGAATCGAACAGTTGGTGAGCGAATGGTATATGCGACTATGACGTCAGTGTCTCCAAAGCACGGAATTGCTCTTCTCTCTTGGTATGTGTTGGTAGCCGCCAAAACAAGACCGAAAAACAAATAAAGTGCAAGAGGCACATAAAGATTGAACGAATCGGCCGGCATTCGTCAACAAAAATAGCACGACAAAACAAGAAGAACTTCGGCAATATATGCATAATAAACATAGAGAAACAGGTGAAAATGGGTACAACACATCCAAAGTGTTTTATATTAGAAAAAAAAACATTTCACTTAAATACAGCAAACAAATTAATTCATTAATTCTAATTTCACGTTAAATTTATATAAAAAAATACTCCCTAGACCATTCTTAATTGAGCGACTTACATTTTTTTAAATAGCTACGATTTAGGAAGACATTAGCTGCCTTTGCCACATACTATACGCAACGTCTTCGCGTTTATTCATGATCAGCAATTAATCTATGGACCACAGTTTCGAAATACGGATAATACCAATAACTAGGCTTTAGAAATATATTAAAGATTCTACGATCAGTGGTTTCAAGTTTGTAAAACATTTTCAGATTTGTTGGTTTTCCTAATAGTACCACACTCTTGCCACTTAGGGTCCAATATTTTGACATACATTCAGAGATCTACCGTTCCTTATATAAAGTGAATTAGGACTTTTTGTGAAAAAGAAGCCTCTACATAATAGTAATAAATAGTAATGGTAGGCATGTAAATATATTCCATGAACAAATATGTTAATAAAAAGTTCAGCCTCGCTAGAACCGCGGCAGCCACGCCCCCCCCCTGGGTCCTGAACCCTTCATTGGGCTGGGCAAAAGCGCCATAACGGAGTCACTGAGACTTGAGGAAAGGACCAGGAAAACAGAATACTGGGCTAGCGCCTCCGGTCTCAGGCAATCGAAAATCTTCATCAAAGATTATAACCCCAAATGGAGTGAAGAATGCCTCAAACTAAGGAAGAAGCAGCTTAGACAGGTCACAGGTCTTCTAACTGGGCACTGCAGATTGAGGAAACACATGCATACAATCGGGATAGAACAGGTAAGCGTCTGTAGACTCTGCGAAACAGCAGAGGAGACTCCCGAACACATTATATTGCACTGTAATGCGGCTTGTCGCAGCAGGTTACGTTACCTGGGCCGGTTTTGGCTTGCAGAAGAGGACGTCAAGCACCTAGACCCCCGCGAGTTACTAAGTTTCATTAGGGCGGTAGGTCTAGGGGATGTACTCTAACAACTGTAGGGGGCACAATAGATCAATCCTGGTCTCAGTGCAATATACCCCTTACCAATTCTATTCTATCTATATACATAGAATTTAATGTCAGTTTGTTTATTTGTTTGTTTGTTGGTCACACGACACTAAAACTCAAAAACCAAACGACCAGTACATTTAAGAAAGTAAACTTCCGCTAAGACGGGATTTTTAAATTCAGGGTCTAAAGGGGCAAAACAAGGGTTAAAGTGTTTTATGATAAGACTTGATTAATTAGGCCCATTGACTTGCGTGCAACGCCGCGGGCCCTGCTAGCAGACATATATATGTGGGCATATGAATATGTCATAAAAGCATGAAGACAGGGCGTCAAGTGCTATGTAATTAAGAACCGGCTTTGGGAATATCAAATTGTAATTTCAAGTTTTCCCCAATCAAAGTTGTGATCCGTTTTCATCTTTCTGGCATGTAACTTTTTAGAACTGTCGTAAAACTTAATCGTGAATTTTCCCAGTTTTTTTATAATTTATGTGTCCCAGTAATCGTCACATTCCACAGTGATTCGACTCCATACAACCGATGGACAAAATTAGGAGTGGTCCGTTCTTCATAAAATTTGGTATACTACTTAAACATGATCTGCTGAATTGAAATCTCCATTTTGTTTTTTTTTAACTTTTGTAGTTTGGCAATGCCCGAGACTTAAATTTGTGCTTTTCGACATTTTTGGAAAGCTATAGCAACAATTCTATTGGCTAGATTTTTCAGATTTTACGTTTAATCAGTTACGTCAACATTGATAATTGCAAAGAGTAACAGAAATTGTGGGCCCTTTAGTTTTGCAATAAAAACGATAATAATATACGTGTTTTGCTTTTTTGCAGTTTTCTCAATTTTTCATGCTGATTGCATACTTTTAGGGATGAAACAATTAAATTTTGTCGAAAAATAGGATTTTTCAAATAGAATTATTTTCTGAGATCGGAAGATATCGGAGGATGTGTTTACATTATTCGACAAAGAAAAAATGCTTCTTAAAATTAAAAAAATCCAGGAACATACTTTCACATACTTTTTAGATATTTTCCTCTAAGATTTGCCAATTTTCATATTTTTAATTTAGAAAAATATTTTAAATTAAAAGTGAAGTGGAAGGCTCAGCTTTGCAAATTTTGAGAAAACATTAAAAGCGAAAACGACCACATAATTTCTTAATCTGTTTTGAAAGTTTAAGCAAATTCGTGCCAACCATGTATTTTTACAATTTTTTTACTCAATAGACTAAAAAACAGAAAATAAGTGTTTACATTTTTTTGTGAAAAAAGTTTCAACTTTGAGCCGCTTTTGCAGACATTAATTAATTTTTTGCGCAGATTCTTTGGGGTTTTCTTAGTTGGAGTTTTAGCTTTCAAATGACATACAAATCATTAAATTCTGAGACTATACATTTTTTTAATTTTGTTTGGAAAGAATCGCTGTGCATTCGCGCAATTCCATCAATGATGCAGACTTTCAAACAAAGAAATTTTCTACCTTGGCATTGAATTATTGCTATTGACATACTCTTCCTCGTTAAAATTACGTGACTAATGTTAATGGATTAACAAAGTTAAAATGGGACATTTGCCGCTGCAGAGTTTTATTAATAAGCACAGTACTGGTTACTTTCGCAATTGTCATGGTTACACGTTTCAAGCAAATGATGTGAGGCAGGGCAGTACAACAACAATTCTTATCAGTCAATTAATAAAACAGCGAATTTATGCTGTTGGCAGACTAGCAACAAACAAGCTGGCTAGCTAAGCTCAGTTTTCTAGAGAGACTACAGCGAATTACTCCAATTAGCAATGTACCTCATGGAAATCTGTACGGACCGCAGCGCCGAATGGGACTTTGGCACCAAACAGCAATCAGCTGATCGACCAAGCAGCGACGCCGTCTGCGCACACCCTGTGGAGGATTGTGGCGCAAGCGGAGACACAAAAACAACTACTGCTGGCATTGAGAAGGCGATGTAATGAAAGAATAGAAAACAAGTAAACGAGGCAATGGAAATTTTCACAACAATAAGCCCCGTCAATTCTCATTGCTGTGGCGTAGGTATGATGCAAACGTGTTTGGGTTGTGGAAATAATTTTCACGGGGACAATGCAATTATGGGCGAAGCTAACCTAACTCGTATTTATTGTTGACATTTTTGCAACTTACATTTTCTCGGACCATCTGTGTTGGCCAATTTGCGGGTGTAATCACATCTCAGGATTTTACTCTGGTGACGTAGTAAAGCATTCATTTTGTTTATTTGTTCCTTCCTCTTGTAATGGTGATAGTTTTTCGTTTTCCCTGTACTTGTCGTTTTGTCGCTATTTATCCTGTTATGGTTGTTGTTGCTGTTGTTACAGTAGTTGAGGAAGTTAGTAAAATTTAGAAATGCTGAAAATCGTTGTTCCTTTAATTTTTTGGCTGTTTTTTTTTGTGTAAAATATCTTTTCAAACACGAAATTTACAACTGAATTTTGTTCCAATCGAGCAAAAAAAAGTGTAAGAGATAAGATTAATTTTAGGTGTAATTGGTATTTTCGTCTATTGCTTTTGTAATTTTTAATTTTTCCGCTTTAATTCTTTTTTTTTTTTTTAGATGAAAGCAAAAGTCAAAATTTCTGTGTTTCTTTCGTTCGTTTGTAGTGTTGTCGTGCTCTCCGTCAGGTATATTTTTTAGTACGGGAAAGAAGCGTAATTACACAACACAGCAACAAATTTCACTCGAGTTGCTCACAGAGATCGCCAATTTTAAGCCAACAACAAAAACAGCAGCCAACACTGTTGGCCCAACAGCACATCGGCCGATTAGCAGCCCTGCCGTGCCCCTAGCCCCAAATGTTCCCCGTTCTACTTTTTTATATTTCGCCACAGTCCTTCGCCATATACTCTCCGTGATGGCCTTAGATCGGATAAATTTTTGTTTTTAAAACCGTATTTATTTACTTTTCACACGTTCGCACATTAACGAGGAATATTCGCGATTTTACGGAGCTAATTCGATTTTGTACTGAGCCTTCAACTCACGCAGAAAACTTATTTTCTCGTTCTTTTTGGGTTCACTCTTCGTCTAATTTCGCGATGACATCGTTCGCCGTTGACAGTTGTGCTTCGCCTGCTCTTCAGGTGCTACCGTATTTTCGGAGCGTGTTACTATAAAATTTTAACTAGAAACTGCAAATTATATTAACAATTTCTTAATATGACAACCTCGAATCAAATATATAAGAAATTTCATAGGCAAACGTATCACAAAGGCTTTACACCTTACTTTACAAGTTGTTTTCATGTTTGTTTTTATACGAGAAATGGGTGGAGCGAAATATTTCAACTTATTTATTCATTAAAATAATTGGTTCTTTTAAGCCGAAACGTGGAATGTTCGTACCACCTTTTTGGTCCAAATAAAATTTAGATCAACATTTCGGCCAAAAAGTCATTATGGATGTAATGCGAAGGCATATCTGCAACATGTTCAATCGTCACTACGACGATGACTAAAAACTTAAGAGGATCGGCAAATATGTACGCATACATAAGCATGATGCAATTATTAAGTTTATGTTGTATTGTTCACATTTTATAAATTAAACTAACTGTTCAATACTGCTTTTAAAAAATCAGTGCCATATCTTAACGTTATCGTTTCAACTCCAACGTTCAACTTCTGGCAACACTGTATTTCTGTGAATCGAATAAACTTTTGGGACAATCCCACTGACATTTCATTTGTGCTGCTATTTTGTAAACAGTTTTGCAGTTTCACGAGCACGTACTAAGTATTCTCCGTAAACTATTAGGATATGAGGAAGTAGGTGCTTTCCATATTGGAAAATTTGGTAGGTTTCGATTGGGTAGTGAACCGGAGCGGCAACATACATGGATGATTTGAATCCTCTGGCCGGTACGGCACATCTTTTGGAGGAAGTGGACAGTAAGTGGTGACCCGCAAGTTGAAAAATCAAAGTGAAGCCTATTTCAATACGTGGATTTTGTACGTTTATAGAAAAGCTAATGGTGCTTTTGCGTGATGGACGCACGTTAATTGGCTACCTGCGCTCGGTGGATCAGTTTGCCAACCTGGTGCTGCACCGCACCATCGAGCGCATACATGTGGGCAACGACTACGGCGACATTCCACGCGGTGTGTTCATCATACGCGGCGAGAATGTTGTGCTCTTGGGTGAGATTGTTAGTATCAAAGTGATAAAACCGCTTGCTCTTGTATGCCATGTAATTATCGCTTCCTTGCAGGATCGTGAGAAGGAGGCCAAATTGCCACTAAAAGAAATTTCCGTTGATGAGATACTAGACGCACAGCGACGTGAGCAGGAGCAGCGGCAAGAGAAACACCGGCTGATATCGAAAGCACTGAAAGAACGCGGCCTGGCTGTCAATACGGACATAATAAACGAAGACTTTTGCTAATCCGACACAGCGCTGGGGAAAAACATCAGATTACGTTATGTGTAGTTAAATGGATATAAAGAATTCACTATTGTTTAAGTTACAATATATTACAATATGTATTTTTCAGTTTTTTAAGTTTTTCTGAAAAAAATTTTGCGACTGCAATAAACATGCTGCCGGGTGTGGAAGAACCATTTATATTTCATGCCATATATGTACGATTGAAAAAATGCACGATTGAAGATCTGCTAGTTTCAATATAAATAGCAGAGCGAAGGTCGATATTTTTCTTCTCACAGTTAAGACGCATACCTTTTTATTTATAGGGCTGATAAAATTGTAAAAATAAAAATTTTGTTTGGATGCTCCTTTACATCCAAGAAGCTTCACCCATTAAAGCAATGTACGGAACAACGATAGGTTATGTCAAATTTAGTTGTTTACGAAAAGTCGAGTTTAACCCATTCAGCACGGCGCACCAGATACATACATGCATACTTAAATTTGAAAGTTTAAACGCTGTTGCAATGTCCTTTTTGTTTTATTTATTTATTACATATGCTCGTTTTACATGTACGATAAATCGTAGATTTAAACTGATTATGTTTATTATAATAGTGTCTGTCGAATTTTATTACATTTTTGAAATACCTCCAACCGAATTAAATTTTTGTGTTGGGTTCATATCTCACATTTTGAATAGTCAATGGTAATTTATGATTCTCAACCAAAAGTAAAATGCGGCTAAAGACCTTGAACGAGATGCTCTGCTTTGAAACGTTTGTATATTCCAGTCGCTTGTTTCAGTTTTTTTTCGTTTTTAATAACTGCATGAATCGACGAGTTTTATAATTTCGCGCTCCATGCTTTTTTTTCAAGATCGTAACCAGCCAGTAAACGCATTTCATTTGATGCAAAAACGAAAGAGTGGCACTGAAGCTTTGCTTGCACATGGATTGATTGATTTCACTACGCTGACATTTGCTATATTTCTCTTTGTTAACGAGGTAAAAATTGCATACTGTTTAGTAGCACGTACGTAGTATGTGTGTGGATGTGTGCACAATATTAAGGAACGCTAAAAAAATTTCACAATACACTGAACTATCTTAATAGATTAAAAAATGGGAGCATTCGTAACTGAGTTCATATTTCGTCCACTGCGTACACCGCTGCACGTTCCACAATTTCCTTTTCCTGTTCTGCTTTTAATAAAATATTCCACAGACTCTCACCAGGCTGCTGGAAGATCAAAATGCCGCCATCCAACCACAAAACTATTTAACAAATTTCTCAAGGAACCACACTTGTTCTGCTATTTTGTTTGCCCTCAAAATTAAAGAATTGTGAGTAAAATTAGACATAATTAAGCTTTAAGGGTAATTTCAAGATATTTTACAAAATAAGCAGCCAATTTCTCTTATGTAACTTTGTTGTTGTTATCAATAGTTTTTAAATTACTTGATTTTATCAAACCATTCGGCTTATTCGGTTTTGTCTTCAGTATTCGCAGTGGCATCAGCTGCGGTCGCAGCAGGCGCCGCAGCTGGAGTTGGAGCTAAAGCCGGGGTAACAGGCGCTATGGTATGCTCCACTGTTTTTACTGGAGTTTCGACCGCCGCTGGTTCAGCTACAGGAGCTGCCTTAGGCGGTGCATCTGCGACAATTTCTACGGCCAGGACTTCAATAGCAGGCTTTTTCGCAAGTACCGGTGCCGACGACAGTGCAGGGGCTGGAGCCGCCGTTTCAGCTGGCGCTACCGGTGTGGGTGCCGTGATTGCAGCTGGTGGTGTTGGCATTTGTGTTGTCGCTTTAAATGGCGGTGATGATACTTGTGACTGTATTTCAACAAACGCATCTATCTTTTTGTTATCGCTCTGCTTCAAAGCTTCTAGCGCATCACTTTGATGTGGTTGTAACTCTGGTGGCTTTTGTTCAACAATATCCTTACTTTTGGGCGCTTTCGTGTTTCTCTCTTCTGAACTACTGTCGGCCGTTGCCTCATTTTTGATACCCTCTTTCGTTGCACCGTTGCTTTCCTTCACTCCCGCTACTACTGATGCTACTGGCATCATGTTGTTCGGCGTACTTTTAGTCGCTGGGGCCCTTGTGTCATACTCCTCCAACTCGCGATCCCAATCGTCTTCTGTGTCGGCGTTTGGTTTACTGCCGAACAGCGGCGCTTGCGAACTGTTCACTGCAACGCCACTATCGCGACATTCGTCGCGTGAGTTTCTACGATTGCCACCGATTCCACGACCTCCGCGTTCCCGTTCTCGTTCGCTGTCTCGATAATCTCGTTCGTGGCGATCGCGCAGACCACCAATACCAGGGCGATCGGCGATGCCACGGCGACCGCCGACGCCACCAGAACGATCCCGGCTGTGTCGATCATCAACACCATCACGGTCACGGAAACGATTGCCGCCTCCAGGTCCTCCGCGGCGTTTGAAACTATTGCCATCTTCGCCCTCATCGTCACTCCAGTTCCCCAGCCCGCCTGAGCCATTTCCACGGCCACCGCGTCCACCACCGATACCGCCACCACGACCAATTCCTCTACCGCCACCGCGACCACCCATGTCACGATCAAAGGGATTTCGCTGATTAAAGAACCCTAATGAAAAATTTAAGTTTTTTAAATCCGTTTTTGGTTTCTGTTTCGATACAAGAAAATCAACACACCTGGTCCTTGTTGTCGGCCGCCACCACCTGGACCTCCCTGACCACGCATAAAGACGGGCGGGCCGCCCGGACCGCCTGGGCCGCCCGGACCGCCTGGTCCGCCCATACGCTGATTGAACGAGTTCGGCGGCGGTATTCGCATCTGCATTAGGCTCGTCGGCTGATTGAAACGATTTGGCATGTTGGCGAAGAAATCGCCATTGTGATTACCGCCTCTTGGTCCACCACCACCACGTGGTCCACCTCGATTTTCGAAATCTGTTAGATGCAAATTAAAAAATACATAATTCTGCAATGTCTTTCCCACTGCATTATTTAAATCTCACACTTACCACCACCCATAAAATCTGGACGCTGTGGTGGATTGTTCAGGTCCAATGGTGGAATACTCATGGGACCTCCACCGCGTCCACCGGCGCCACCCCGACCGGCATCGTTGAAGGTAGGGCCTCCAACGGCACCATTTTCACGCCATCTCATTGGCCCATCCGCCGCCTCGGAATCATCGTTGCTTCGCCCTCCCCACCGTGTTGCTCCAACCGGGC
Source organism: Melieria crassipennis (assembly GCA_963668005.1). NCBI lineage: Eukaryota > Metazoa > Arthropoda > Insecta > Diptera > Ulidiidae > Melieria > Melieria crassipennis. Next base: position 27,016,122 of record OY764963.1, on the reverse strand, counting down.
CGCCACGATTGCGGTCCCGACTGAATACTTCGCCATCGTTACCAGCCCCGCTGCCTGTCGCTGAATGAATTCCTGGCCCGAACATTGGCGGCGGTTGATTGAAGTTCAACTGTTGCGGCGGCACCGACACCGAGTGTTGTTGTGGCACTCCCATGCCAGTCGGACCGTCGTCCTCATCCATCTCAATGTCCATTTGGTCATCATTGGACGCATTGTTGCCAACATTACTTACGGTTGAGGTTGGCACTGCACCGGGCTGGGGCGGGAATTGACTTGTACCGGGCGGCAGGCCAATGTGTGGGCCCAATGGCGGACCGCCACCGGCACCGACTTGTCCTGGTATGGGTGGGAAGGTTGGTGGCATGATGCTAGGGGGCATCATCATTGTATGCGGCGGCGGTATGCCAGGCACCAGGTTCGGCGGCATAGGAATTCCCGATAGCGGCATACCCATGGGTCCCAACATACGCGGCGGTGCACTCATCGGCGGCGCCATCGAAAACTGTCCCGGCACCATGGGCATCATGGGCGGTGGCCCAGCAGTTGGAGGCGGTCCCGGCGGTGGCTGTGTTGTATCAATACCGAAGATTAGATTTCCACCAGTCCCATGCATGGGGCCATCGCTAGCCTTCTCCTTCAGGCTCTTTATTTGATTGATCTTTTCCTTCATCCAGTCGGGCATAGAGTCCTCATCGAACATGCCGCCCTCTTCGAGACTATCAATGTCCGTACTCTCGTCCAGTTTATTCCACGGTATATAGGTTACGCCCAGCTCCAAGTCCCAAAAGTCCTTCCATTCTTTGCTCTTCACACCTTTACCAGCGGCCCATGAGATCGTGATGGCTCGACCCTGGAGTTTGTGACTTTTTAAGCTTTGCATAGCCTTGTGGGCGTCCTGGCGACGATTCATCACTATAAAAGCGCAGCCACGCGGCACAATCTGATCTATGCTCACGATGTCGCCGTACTCGCCAAATGTATCCGACAATTCCTCCTGGTAGACCAGCTTCGACAGGTGTCCCACCCACAGTGTAGTACTGCAAACTACAAGAACAAAAATACGCAATTGTGACAATGTGCTTAGAATAGGCACAAAAAGGAATAGGAAACACAGTAAGAAAAATCAACAGTTGACGTGCGATTGTGTGTTTAAGCTGGAAGTCAAAATTGCGAATAGCCAATTTCAACTACATCTCTAAGTATCTACTCCATCAAATACATCTATAGCTATCTACTCTACCATCTATACGTGTATTCGACTATTCTATAAAAGAGATATAGTCTACAGTCTACAATATTGTGTCAAAGTCCTTTGGCTTAAACTTGGAAATAAAAGTTGTTTAACCTGTTCTAGATTAATAATGGTCTTTAAATTGATCCATGCATAGTGCCGATCACATTTCTGTTTATGTAAACCAGAACCAAATGCGAATTTTATTTTCATAAACATGCCATTTTCCGCTGAGAAAGCAACGCCGAAAAAATATATTTCATATATTTTAATGGCGTGGCTCACACCTGGAGCTAAGCGACATCTCAGACTCGCCGTCTAATGCACTAACCAACGGAGCCATGGCGGCATGGCTAAAGTATATCACTTAAAGATATAATTTTACATCAATAGAATGACGCCGTACGGACTAACGGAACTGTTGTTAGCATAGTGAGCACTAAAGGAGTAACTAATTTGTAACTAACATTTTTTTTTAGCAAATAAAGAAGATGGTATAGGTAACAAACTGGAAATATATTAAAGGAAACGTTGAATAATTTATATAATTTTAACAACTTTTCATGAACCGAAAAATTTAATTTTAAACTGCTCACACATTAAACTTCTCAAATTTGAACGTAAATTAGTGAATGAATAATTACTAACAATTATGACCACTTCTAATAGAAGCAGTTGAGATTGAGTCATTCCACACCAACTTCCAATCGGAAATATCGTTTTTCATAATACTCAATAATACTAAATATCATCTCTAAGGATTTCCAGGCTCTAGACTCTTAGCACTTAACCCTAATTTCCCGAAGTTACCCTCACAGTCTCACTAAAGATTTCAAATGGTGATAAATCCAAAAGATTTTCGACTCCATTATTTTATGTAGTCCTCTAATGGAATGTTAGAATTATATTGCTTTTATAAATGTAACATTTTAGACAGTTTATGTACTTTTTAAACAAATGTTTTCAGTAATTTAGCTCATATAAGCCTGACAGTCTCACTTCTGGGTTAACGTTACTTTTAAAATTCTGGGAATGAGGGTTAACTTAATATTGATATCGCATCATCGACGTGGGTACTATCAGCTGGGTACTCGAACGAACGGACATGGCTATTTCGAGTTTCCAGGAGTTCTTGATCATAAACACACTTCTAAAAACTAAACATAACATCTATATTGAAAACATCTCTCCCATACATTCTTAGTAGACCCTATAAAAAAATGAAAACCTATTCTTAAATACAAAAGTTGTACAATCAACCGAAAGATATATATATAGAAATAAAAATTGCTCTTTCGGCGGCTCTTCTCAGCAGAAACAGAAAATCTCTGGCTTCAAGATCAGCATAAAGCAGTAGGTCTCTTATATTTTCGAAGAAAAATCACACTCTCAATTGAATTGTTTTTAACTGAAAATCGATATGTTGGAAGGGGACAAATAAAAAGTAGCCTTAAGTCTAGTTGACACTATTAAAATGTCAACCAAGACCATACGAAACATTCAAATTGCTTTTAGGAAAATTTATTCCAGAAAAAAGTCAGTAATCAAAACAATAACGAACTACAACATAATACCGAAATTTTTCTCTTTTTCAAAGGTCCGACTTACAGTCAGAAATATATTGAATAATTGAAAAGGGTACTGTGAATGACCCATCACCGGAAAGGGTAATGGCATAATTATAAGCATAATTGAAAGCTTGGTATCTATATGAGATTTAGAGATTATTATATTTTTTAGTTTGCTTTCTTCAAATGCATAAACACATAATCACGATTGAAATTGCAGTAATTTTAATAAGTTATCGATGTTTTTTCTAAAAGAACCATTAATAAACTATGTAGTACAAATACTGGTAGAAAATTATTCACTAAACATATGTACTTCTTTGGTATGCTAACCTAACTCCTCCCACTACAAAACTTGTTCCCTACAAAAATTTATATTCTTTCAAACCGAATGGATATTTTTAAACGCATTTCATCCTTTAGTTTTGCATACTTAAAAAAAAAACCAACATTTCTTAAGTACAAAACACATTTTCAAGTACAAAACCCGACACTACGCTTTTATGTAAACGTTGTCAATAAGGCAAGAATTTGTGAAATTTGCTCAATAACGTCGCACGGGGGCAAGTGCCTGTTTAAATTGTGATTTCAAATAAAACTGAAAATTGTCGCATTGGCCACGAAAGACACACAAAACACACGCCAACTGATGTAATCAAAACTGTGGAGAAATTAAAAAGATATTAGTGAAGTTTTTGTTTGCTTATAAAGCTGAGAACGAGTTTCAAGTTGCGAACAGTGCGAATTGTGCGTAAGCCAGTTGTATTTCCTAAAATTTGTGACTGTTTACATCCATACAGACAGAAGGTGAACATAGGCGGCAGATGCACACCGTACGTACTCTACTCCAAAGTGGAAGTAGGCTCAATTACGATTTTCAAACTCAATTGCAATGCGAGTGGCAAGTCGCACTAAAAAATAGATGCTGAAGCAAGAGGTGCGACACTCAGCGTGATGAACGCACATTTTCGCAGACTTGAAACCCGAAAAACGCTGTAATTGAATAAGAGATTAGCAAAACGAAAATTAAGATTTTATGTCTGAAATGCTCAGTCAATTTACCACTTAAATGTTCCTTCTTAATATCCGGGAGACCCTTCTTGCGCCGTTCACGCTCGTGCTCGCGATCCTTCTCCTTGTCACGAATGGTGCGCTCGTTGCGATCGCGCTCGCGCGATGTTCGACGCCGGTACGACGAACGGGGCGAGCGGCTGCGCGATCTAGAACGCGAGCGCCGTCTGCGACCACGATCTCTGGAACGCGAGCGGCTTCGACTGCGCCGTCTCTTGTAGCGATCTCGATCTGGTGTGGGGCTGCGCGAGTCATTCCCATCCAAGTTGATAACCTATGATTTGAAAGTGAGCGCAAAGTCAAGATATAATTTTGTAAAAAAAAAGTAAAAGAAGTCTGCAGTTGACCAAATGGTAGTGGTGAGTTAGAGGCGAGCTAGGAAATCGGGATGGTAAGGTAGATGAGGAACGAGAGAATGCAATGTGCAAGGGAAGCTGGGAAAGAAAGAGAACAGGACCAGATTGCAGTTGCTTTGACGATTAGGCACGCAAAACGAAAACCGAATCGAAATTCTGTGACCGCTGCCGTGAAGTTTTCGTTTTACGATAATCGACTTGAATGTTTTCGCTTAAAACCTGACAGTTCGGCAGTTTGGTGCAGTCGTGTTGACGTGTGTGTTTTGTTTTGCTTACATTTGCTTGCTTACATAAAAACAATTCAGTTTTTCGGGCACTTTACACTTTAAGTTTTGTGTGGTTTCGTTCTTGAGCAAATTTCATTCATTCGTACGCTTTCATTTGAGGATAAATTAAGCAAGATGTTCAAATAACTTACCAGCTCTCTACGCAAACGTTGTTATACACCACAAAGTCCGGCGGAATTTCATGTTTATAGCCTTACCTTTTCTTTACAAATGCAATTGGTGGGAAATTCCGACGCCATTATTTCAATTTTGTAATATATACGTATGTATGTAAGTTTAAATTTATATAACAAATAAATCAAATTTTCAAATTGCCAATTTGTTAATCTCAATTTTAATTTCAATTCTTATTCTTATGCCGACTTTGTTCTTGATCACAACAAAGCTACACATCGTATTGCTTTAGCTTTCTTTATAATGTTTGCCTTTAAACGCACTTTCTTTATTGTTTTTGTGCTTTAAACAGTACATCAAACAAGTGATTTCTTTCAAACAGATAAGCTAACAGCTAACAGTATCAGTCTATCGATAGTCAACTCCATTTGCAATTAGGAATTTCGCTGGCAGAAGTTTAAGATTTAGGATTTATTTTCGCTATGTAGGCATTTATCTTTCGTTATGGCAAGGACTTGGCCTAGTTTCGCTGATGGTAACATCGACATATTGAGGGAGTATCGTGTTTTGCACACTCATACACGCAAAATAAATATTCTTTTCGGTATAACAACATATGGTATTGGCGCTGATCAATCATTCGCGTATTCTAGTTTAAAACATTTCAACCGCACGTCAGCACAAATAAACTGGTATTATTTATTGCGTTGCTGGCCGCTCCTGTTTTCACTGAGCTCACGTGCTATATCACAAATGTCCGATTTGCAGCGCATTGCAATAGATAATTCCAGTTTACTGTGTCCATTGAAAATTGTCCAGTAAGAAACTAAAACATCTATTAGGAACTTAAAACAAAAAAGAGTACCTCAATTTTTTGCTCTTCCGAAACGAACTCCACCTCTTTGCTGAAGTCACTCGCATCAGGACCTGCTCCAGAAGGACCTGCGGAAGTCTGCGAAAAAAAAAATTCCCAAGTACGAAACATTGAGAATTAGGCGAGTGTAAGTACGTCCAATTTACCAGTGTATATAACTTTGCAGCTTTACCTTGAGCATGTTTTGTATATGCTTCTCGAAGGCCTCCTCCTGCAGGCGCATCTCGTTCAATTTGTATTGCTCCTCTTGTTGTTTGATCTTCTGGAAATTTTGAAGTGTTTGCAGCTGACGCAATACATTCGGATCATTTAGCAACTGCTTCAAGTTATTATTCTAAAAAATGTGTAGAATAAATTATGAGCAATTAAAACACACAATATTTCGTTTCATTTCAATTTAAAAAAATTAAATACAAATCAAATACTGAAAGCAAATACGGGAAAGTTGATCTTGAGTTGAATTGCAATAGTCGTTGTGATTAATAGTTTCAGATTATAAATTGTATCGCTGTTTTGAATTACTAATCAACGAAAACAATATTTTAATGATTTTACATTTTGTGAACGAAACGATATGTTAACTAACCAATGCTCCGCCAATTAACTCTGGAATATTATTCTTAATTTTCAAGTGAGTTACAAGACTTGCGCGTTCCTGGCCGAATTGACTAATATTAGTATTCCAGGATTAATCAAATCGAAAAATATGTATGATATTGTGAATTATTACATTCGCTTAGGATTTGACAGACCACTACATTTTTAATTCGTTAAAAAAAGAGTAGTCTGCAATTAATCAATTCAGCACTTATCAGTGACGGATTTCTGATTTACCAAGTGAGCAAAGTAAATTGTCTATCAATTACTAACAATGATTTGGTTAATCATTTGCATTTCATAAAAAATATATTACAATGTACTAAATGTATCTAAATTTACACAGAATTGGATCTAATTAGCACTTCTTTGTAATATAAATAGAAATTTTTTACACGATAGATACGTTCAACATTCAGTGTTTGTTTACATTGTTTCATTCAGTTCAATTAAAATATTATATCATTTCAAAGAATATGAATGAAAACTAATTGTCAATCAATTACTAATCTGTTTATGTAATCAGTTTGAGAAATTAAGAAATAGTTATTGCAAATTTTTTATATTTACGCTGTTTCTTGATTACAAGGTTTTGTGGATTGCTTAATTAGTTTTAGCACTTTTAGCACAACAAAGCCAACAATCAGATAAAAAAATTTATTAATTTAACGTACGTCTTTTTAAGGATTCGTAATAGAACTGACTACGATGGTAATTAAATCTTAAATTGTTAAATAAAAGCACGCTGTACATTTTCTAGTCAGAATTTGTGAGTTGGGTATTATTTGATGCTTGAAGTACATCGTTTTCGTTTTTCTGCACCCATTTCTCTAGATAAATTCGGATATTTTTACGAAAATGTTGAAATTTTGTAAGCAACTGATTATTTTCTTAATAAATTAAATCATTCGACCACATTCTATCATTTTTGCGCTGCACACTAACCAGCGTTAGTCTAAAATAAGCGTTCTCTCCAGCTACAAATTCGCTTGTTGCTGAACATAACTTTAGGCAAAACGAAGCAAATATTAATGAAATACAAAATACATAGAAAGGAAAATGCAGTAAATGCAAAAGAAACTAGTGATTGATAAAAACATTTACATCAAGTAACTTGGATGGATGTTGCGGCGAATTGTCGCCGAGGCCGTCGTCATCTTCATATGAGAGTTCATGCGAGCTTTTAGCATATTTCGAATACGATTCGGAGTTATGGCTCTTGGACGGATTTCCGCCGCCACCACCACCACTGCCCCCGCCGCTGTCGCTGAGGCCGCTGTAGCTGGCAGCGGCGTGACCGTGCGCTTCACGGCCTGACTTCGACACCGACGACGCCGCCACCGCCGTCTGCCGCTTCAAATACTGTTGCATGTGCTCCAGCTGACGCAACGTACTGTTGTCGAGTACATTTTGCGCCTTTTCGTGACTCATTGACTATAGCGCGATGCGGTGCGGTACGGTGCGGTGCGATTAGTGTGCGCATTTTTCATTCGTATGGCGAGTGTTAGTAAGAGAGAAGAAACCAAATAGATCATTATCAGAGTGCAGTTAGGGTTGCAGATACGACGGCGTTTAATATGCTACTTTGTACTTATGCATTTGGAAAAATCACAATGTGCAGCAGATGAGAAATTTACCGACAAATCAGGCAGACCGCCGTGCTTATCTTCAGCTCCGCTATTCATCCCCACGCCGGTCATACCGCTCATATTCATGTCCATGGAGCTTCCAGTCACATTGAGTCCGTTCGCAGTGTTCGACGACAAGTCAGCCAGACCACCAGATCCACTGGGTCCACCGCTGACGCCACCCGGCGGCAGCTGGTAAATCGGGTGATTCGGATCGGCCAAGTCAAAAATGGGCTGAATTACTTCCGGCGCAAATACATTGTTCTTCTGCCACAGATTCAGCACACGTATAATGCGACTCTTGTCCTCCGGGGCACATCGGAATAGATTCGCAAAAGTTTCCTTGATGTTGCGTGCGAAGCGCGGTGCAAATACATCCTTCTCAGGCCCGTATTGGTGCCGCGACTGCCGCACGATCGAGTCAATCACATACAGTCCGGGCACCTTGTACTCGGGCTTGCATTTCAGTATGAACTTTTCGACGCTCTGAACGACGTGCTTGTAAAACTTTATCGCTCGCATGGCCGACTTGGTGATAGCTGCCATTTTGGCCTTCGAAATGGGCGGCTTTGTTTCGTAGAGGCCCGACAACTGAAACGACAACATATAATTTTAGAAATGTTATAACAAAAATGTAAATTATAATACATGGGAGGCGTCCTACCAGTGGCGCATGCCTCCCTCAAATATCTGTTACAAAAATTGTGGGTGGCAAATATGGTTTAAAATGGTATTGGGCTCAAACGTTGTGCACAGCTGGCCCAAAAATGATACCCTATGTGCGGCACTGGTGCGCCATTAAAACCATTAATTAATTAAATATTTTTAATTGACTGGCACAACAGCCCACTTACGCGAGACTAAGGCCTAGCTTCCCGCAACCACCCGTGTTGTGCGTGTGAATTTGCACGCGGGTAGAAGGGACCTACAGTTTTATGCCGGTTCCGAACGGCAGGTTGGGAGCTCTTTCATAAGCAATTTTTACTCTCAGATGTTTGCCATTTCCAGCTGAGAGGACAGCCACCGAAAGAGAAAGAAGACGAGTTTTCCCGTTATCTTTTTTTTAGGTATTATTACGTCGGCCTCGATAGCTCAGCGGGTAGCGCGCTGGCTTCTCATACCGAGCGCCCCGGGTTCGATTCCTGGCTTGGGCTGGAAAAAACACTCATCTACTTCTGTCGCTATCCACATGAAGGGAATGAGAATTACAAGAATCGCACAAGTGCGCTCTTGGCAGGCAATGGCAAAACCTCCAAGTGTGAAAGAAAAATTGCCCATCGCCGTTCGGATTCGGCGTTAAACTGTAGGTCCGCTCCCCTCCCTTTCCCCATCCGTTTGAAATGTGTTGTATCACATGTTGAAAAAAAAAAAAAAAAAACAGTGTTGCATACGCATTTCAAACGGGTGGAATCTGTGGTATCACAACGGGCCCGTTAAGAGGCCTAAGTGTGTCTCATACAGAGGCAGCCACCGCAACCTAACCTAACCTAGGTGTTATTACAGGCAGTATTTGAACCTGGGTCGCTGCCTTCGACTCGCGGTCCAACCACTAACCAACTGAGCCACGGCGGCTGTCCATAAAACCATTAAAACACTCATATACCCTCAATGTTATAAACATATTCAGCATTATTTTTTATTTATTTAGTTCTTCCATACAACTACTTAAGGCACGATTTTTATCAATCGAGCTGAAGCCAAACTTTGGCATTTATATAAATGTAGCAAAAATCGAAGATGTACAAGCAAAACTTGTATATTTCGGTCTAACATGAACTAATGTTCACCTAAACTCAGCTGACTGAAAATGGCCAATACAGGGCAATCAATTAAAGAAATACATATCGGCAGTGACAAGAACCACTCCATAACCTTCAGAAATGATCAACATTTATGTGGTTAAAAACGGTAAGCGCTTAAGTTGTCTGAAGAAAGAATTGACTTATGGATGTCCTCATGTACCCTTCACTGTGCTGTACATTTATGTTGAATCAAAATTGATCAAATTGAAAACAAAAAACATATTTGTTTATTCAGTTGAACCTCGATTATCCGGGCATCCATTAACCGGGAACATATATTAACCTATATTATACCTCTATTAACCGTGATTTACCTTATTTTGTCCGTGAAGCACATGTACTTGTATTTGTTTTTTCCGTCTAACACTCATATTCATACATACACCTATGTATTTTACATAAATGTATTTTTTGAAATATAATACGATTTTTTGATACAAGTGTACGTTTATAGACACAGTTTCATATGTTATCAAAAATAAATGTAAAAAAATAAAATTTATAAACGTTTATATACGTGATGAGCCCGGTCCCGAGCAACACGGATAATAGAGGTTCGACTGTATTATAATCAACACATTCTATTTATAATCATCGCCCAGGTTTCAAAGGTCCGCTACTTATTTTTTTATTTTCTTGACGAACTTACATGATCCCTAAATTCGAGTTAGCCGATAATTGTAAATTTAAAATTCTGATTCAAACTCCTAACCAGTGATAAGTGATTTATCGCTGATCCTAACTCAATTTGTGATAATCAACTGTACCTGCTGTTTATATATAAAAAGTATTTCAAATCATTTTTCAATTTGTTACCATCAGTGGCGGGGGTAGGGGTTGAACACCCCGACTTTGAAACTACATACAAATTAAAAGGCATTTTATAAATACATATTAAAGAATTACTTTTCTTTAATATGTATTTCCCCGAAATATTTTTCTGAATCCGCCCCTGGTTACCATATTTATCACATATGCATTCAAGACTCGAAAATGTAATTCCTCGAAAAAACCTTTTCGGTTTAAGCACTTATCATTTTTGCCAACAGATATAAAGTTATAATTCAACAAGGCTTACACGGGACTCAACCAACCCATTGTGACTTCTGATGGCGAGTCTCCGCACTCTACGATTCAAGCGCGGTAAGGTGACTAAAGGCTATACACACCACCCACAGCTCGAGTTCGAACGATCGTTTCTGAGCTCTACAGCACTTTAAATAATCTTCCTGCAGTAAATCCAAATCAGAACACATTAATGCCGCAAAAGTAGCAATTCTGCCCAGCGCGCCAATACTCAATGCTCTTTTCTATACATTTTACCGTGCAGGTGAAAAAAATAAAATAAAAACGGATGAAGACGAACTACCCGAGCAACAAAAAAAATGTTGCGGGACAAACGAGGTAACGCGCCTCCGCTCGTGCCCGTGACGACACAATTGCAGTCCGCGAATTAAGCACCACGCAAGCCCACAATTCTCGCGCAAAAACCTGTCCGTATTTATAATTTCCAGACTCCTACCACTCGTTTTAGCCCAGTAGGTGATCTTTTACAGTTTTTCGTTTCTCTTCGCAGCGTTTTCTGCACCACTTACCTCATTGTTGAAAGCGACGACGTTTTCCATTTTGCACAAGCACAGCTTTTCTCCTTGTTTTCACCAACTAAAACGTCTGCTTCATTCTACCAGGCCTATATAAATTAAATGTCGACGCGCGCTACCCGCTTTTCGTTATATTTTCAGCAAGAAAATGCTCAAATTACTTCCACTAAAAAATTGAACAAAATTTCGCATGTGAAACTTCTTTTCGGCTAATCACACACACCGATAGTGGAAAATTAAAAGCAAAATGGCGATTTTTCAGTTTTTCCTTTGACATTTGCCAACTTTGGCCTTGCGAATTTTCGCCGACAGATGGCGTGGCCACTCAGGGTTGCTTTAGAGAGGCAGTAGTAAAAGCTCATTTTGGTAAATTGTATAACTTTCAAATTTCTAGTGCCAATTATACTGCAAACTGCAGTTTTCGATAAACTAAAATGTTTTCAACATTTTCTTTGCATGTAGCTAAAAAAGTCTTTCGAATTTTGGAAGGTTAAAACTAAGCGATAAATTTTCGAACCGATTCTTATTAAATAATAAACTCAATTTTGGTCTGTGTAAGTCTTTTATATGTATCTAGATTGATACCCAGCGGTCGCTCGACCACCGTGAGCGGTCATATCTGCTACTGGACGGAGGCAGGGTAGGCCTCACAAATTGCTTTATTAAACATTGTTTATGATTGTCATTAGGCATTGTTAATGAATATATTTATGCTTCAAAGCACCATTCAATAACCCAATCACTTCAAATTCCAATTGGTACATAAATTGCAGAAAAGAAAACAATTCTTAATTTTTTAAGATTACAAAAATTATATTCTAAACTACATGTTAGCTTCCAAAAATGCTTAAATTACCCCCCAAAAGATGCAAATTTACTTATTTCTAAGGAATGCGTCCAAATCTGCCTTTGCCAATTTGCAGATTTCCTTTTTTGTGTTATTTGTATCCTGCATAGTGCGACTGATCATTGTAGCCCCAAAAATTTTTAGGAACTCCTGCACCTGTAAAAAATACACATATTTATTGCACATTGTTTTTTTTTTGCTATTTCGTAAGCGCCCCACCGTCAAGTCACTCTCTCTGCGACCATATTTCACGAACATGCATTGCGGCGCATGCTTCTCATGCTCTTTCCAAGGATCATCCGTGGCCTCCCAACCGTCGAGTGTTTTGGCACAAACGAAACAAGTGACGGTGTCTTTTTCGTGTTTATTGCCATTCCAGTAAAATCCCGCTTCGGCCATCTGCAAAAACAACACAGTTATTACCAATAACACTCTGCAACTTATTTCCTACTAGCGATCCGAAGGCTGCTTTTAAATGTGATTTAAATCATTTAAGTACCACTATCGGTCTATCGAAAGTGCGCAGCCGTCACGTAAAAGTAATTGGAAACACAATTTCGACATATTTCAAAGGTTTATGCATTCTCGCACACAACTGCCGTAGACACACCAGCACCTTTAAAATGTTGCATGCGCTGTTTTCATCGAAGGGCCACTCTTTGAAACTCTCGATGCGGTCCTTTTCCATGAGGAAAGTGTGTTTGAAGATGGAGAAATCCATAGTAAATCACCAAATTCTCGCAATTACTCAAAACGCGCTATTTACTGAAGACGCTACACACTTTTGAAACTTTTAAACCGCTTTTCTGTGTTGACGCTGTCGTGCTTGTCACATTCTGCTTTCAGCTGTCAACCAGCACAGCACTGCCAGCCACAAATAAAAAAACACAAGTGTATACAATCCTAAGGCATTCAATCCTGTGATCCCGAGTCCCGAAAACCCGGCTGTTTTGGGAGCCCCGAAATCCCGGGGCTTATGCTTCAAGATCCAAGAATTGGAACCTCCACTCTTCACGACATATTATATTATTAAGAAATAAATACCTTCATATCGCATTCACCTTCATTGTCGGAGTGGGAAATTGTAAAACCACAGCGAAGGTTAAGTTTTAGGGAATTCTTCAAATTGGCTCCGTAATGGTTGCCTGGTTTTTCACAAAAAATATTTGAAAAAAGTTGATTGCATGCCGATACTTCATTTAACAATCTAAAAACAAACACCAGTTTCTGAGAACTTCACCAGCACTTTCGTAAAATTCTCAACAATATGGATGAAATATCTTACAAATCAGAATAATTTCTTTAAAATTTCATTCAATTGTCAGTGCGTATTTTTGCATATTTCGCAAGTTCATTTTGCATATTTTTAAGCATATGCAAAGCATTTTGTTCTCTTTGAAGGCATATTATTAGATATATTTTTATATTGTGATTATTATTACTAAAAATCTAGAAATTTATTGATTGCAAATTTTATTACTCTGTGATTCTAGAAGTGAAGGCGAGTAACATGTGCAACAAAGGTTTTGTTGGTACTCTTTGTGCAGTCTCAATAATATTATAAAGAAAATTTATATTTTCTCAAATTTTGGTGCGTAAAAACGAAATCATTACTTTAAATGTTATTTGTAAAATATATTTGGTTTTTTTTGCACCGTAAATGCAGTAATTCGAATATGGTCTATGTGAATCCTAATTTTGAATGTTTGTTCATTTGTTATGGTTTGTTGGTATTGTGTTTAGTGTTCAAAGTCAATTTCTAAATTTTTTTTCTTATTATTATTACATATATATTATATGCGCATATTTTTAATTTGTTAGTGCATGAAAATCTGCTTCCTATTTATAACGTAAGGCGATCGGAATATGAAAATCGAGAAACTGATCTCCACAAACTAAGTTTTAACGCACTATTAAAATACTTATTTACTTACAGAAGATGAATAAATTTATTGATTTTGTTTTTGGTCGCGATATTTTTATACAAATTTCATACAAGTTTTGTTAAAATAAAAATCTAATTTATATAAAATGCTGTTTTATTTCATAAGAACGTAAGCTCCTAAAGTTGCTTGGGATTTCATATGGTTTCGATTAGTGTCTGACCAAAACCATTTTTTTGGGCCGAGTTTCGGTTTTTTTTTAATATTCGACCGAAACCGAAACTTTCTAGTTGAAATAAAAATCACCATATCAAGCATTTTTTTCAACAAACGAATTTTATTTTAAATAAATAAAAAACAAACAAACATAACATAACATAATAAATAAATACTTATTAATAAAAACAATTCAGTCACTTTTTAAAAACATAACCCAAAAAAATCACCCCTTACTCGCTAATATTCAAAATTAAATAATTTAAAATTATATGCTTAAAAAAGAAGTTTGTTTACATTGGTGGCATCTAAATTACTCCTCCTTTCAGTATATATCTGCCCGGCTGCACTAAATAGCTACATAATAAAATGTAAAAAATATTGTACAACGTTTCGGTTTCGGACATTTTTTGCCGAAACTGAAACCACTTATTTGGGCCGAAACCGAAACCGGACACTAGTTTCGATGTTTGACCACGCTTTAAAGCATTTCTGATTTAGAGTACTTTCTCCAAGTTTGAAGTCAATGGGCCCAAAAAATCACGTTTCTCTTAACCCTTTGTTGACCCCGTCAGATTGTTATGAAACAAATTTTCTAATTATTTCTAATTTGAAATACTGTCACATTCATTTAAATCCAACAGGACCCGCCATATTTTGATTTTCGAAATAGTGAAAAACACGTGTCGAATTAAATTTGAATTTAATATGCCCAATAATTATTGTTTTTTTACAGTTTCTCCTTACTTTCAGATTTTTCATTATTAGAAATTGTTTCATCAGATCGAAATCAATACGCCCATTTAATTACATTTATTTACATAACACCTTAACCGATGTTTTGACCCTTTCAGTTTCTGTTTCAAGTAATTGTTGCTCTGCCATATATTTTATAATTTATAACAAAAACATGTTCATTAATGTTTTTAGGACTTCGGAATTTTTTTCAGGAGCTCTTAAAAGTTCCACAATACATTACTTATGTTAGCAGTGCATTATCACGCCATCACACATCCTATAAGATGAATGTGACCAATCTTCAAGCAGTACTTTTTCTACGTTACCGATGGTTATCAAAAGTGGCCAAAGTTAATTGAAACCAAGGTCACTGACAAAAAATAATGATCTCTAGCAATTATCTCTTGTTACATTAGAGGCGTTGCTGAAGCACGCTGTAGCAGCAATGTCTAAGAAGTTCAGAATTGCTACTCATAGGAACTGAACCCAGGTAAAGACCAATACGACAAAAACGTTTTCCAAGGCAGGAAGTGTCTTCGGTGGAAATAGCAAGTTGTGGTGGCCCTGTCGTTTCTTGGTTGTTATGGCCAGTTAAGTAAGTAAGGATTGACCCCACACTTTATCAAAATGTACAATTTTTCCGTTTTCCCACCTCTTTCTTTACTTCTTTCTAATTGTTTTCCATCCAATCAACCTATCCTTCCTACTTCATTCCAGCAATTTACTTTCATTAGTCGTACAAGCGCAATATCACCAACAGTGCCACTATGGACTAACGCAAAATGATGCAGCGCTCATCGAAAACACTACCTTCTGTGTTAACCACCTCCTACCTACTAGCAACTGATGCACAAAGGGCGCCCATTTAACTTGGTCAACAACCTTAACCACCCACCCTGACACAATTTCAATTGATTACCGTAACTAAATAATACAAGGAAATAGTCTTGTTGGGACCCTGTACTCCCAAGTGAATTGAATAAGGAAAAATGAATGGTAACCAAGGTAAATATGCGGGCACCAACCTAAGACATTTTCGGAAAACCAAAACAGTCAATTGCCATAAAAATCTTTAGTTTTAACTATTTTAGCTCTGATTTATAATGCTAATAACTTTAGCATGCACCTAAATTTGATTTGAAAAGTTCTCCCAATTCCAACAAATATAAAAATGTTCACTAATTTGCCTTCCATACCTGTGATGACTGTGTAAATGAACTAGTAATCATGTTGAGAATCGGCCCTTAGACATTTCGTACATGTTAATTTGTTAAGTAATTTTTACATTTTGTTTTCACATTTTGGTTGGCTCGAATTCAAGATCCAAGACGAAGAATGGATCTTTACTCGTGGAAAGACTGGCTGGTAATGTAATACGTGGTGCCGCCAGCGCATTACAGGTGGTGGATCTTATGATCTTTTGGGTCGCAAGCTGGCCATACAAGCCGTAATGACTGATACATTATGATTGCATTTCATTCTCTGTGTACACGCGGTCCCGCATACATATGTATACACACTGAGATAGCTCGTAAGGACATCCGCGGCATAAAAGGCAGCATCTTTCAACTGCTATTGGCGATTGATTCGTTAGCATTTATATGCAATGTTACCAAAAAAATGATCGTCGTCAACGGCAGCATGAGTGAAAATAGTGAAATTTAGACGACGAACTTGCGGTTTAAGAAGATTATATCTTTTGAGGATAAGCCATGTTCACACTCCGTATAAGATAGTGGTTCTCAGCTTTTCGTTTTGCTCATTACGTTGCGGCATCGGTGGTATCATCTGCAGCGTTTAAGTGTACTCCGTAATGGTGGTGTTCCTACTATCTATTTGCACTCGCGCTTGGTATGTTCAACTGTTGCGCAAAAGAACCGATTCTATCACCTTGCGATATTTATCAACGTGCGCCTTTGAAAATAGTTTTAAAAGTCATTTTTTTTTAGTTTTCTCTATGGTTTTCTCCTGCTAACCAGAACACAGAAGTCGAAAATCCTAGTCCAACAGTACCTGTCATGTCAGAAAATAAATCATCAACAGTAAACCAGTATGTGGCTGGAACTGCAGCAACGCTTGGTGCTTTTGCTGCCGGTACTGTGTTGGGCTGGTCAGCTCAAGTTCAGCAGGAGATACAAAACGGCGACCTCGGCTTTAGCGTATCTGTTAGTGAGTTTTCGTGGGTAGGCTCACTGGTAACACTCGGTGCAGCTTGTGTTTGCATACCGACCGGTATCCTTATAACACATTTGGGACGCAAGTTGACCATGCTGCTGCTCATCATACCCTTTACTATAGGCTGGGCACTCTTGATAACGGCAACGAGCGCCATGATGTTGATGGTGGCGCGTTTCGTCCTCGGCGTGTCGGGTGGAGCGTTCTGCATTGCAGCACCCATGTACACCACCGAAATTGCGCAAAAAGAAGTTCGCGGCATATTAGGCAGCTTCTTTCAGCTACTATTAGTAAACGGTGTGCTGTTTGCCTATGTAGTGGGAGCCTTTGTAAAAACGATCGAATTATCCATAATCTGTGCAACAATTCCTTTGATTTTCGGGATTGCATTCATTTTTATGCCGGAATCGCCCATATACCTGGTGACCAAGGATAAAATAGAGGCTGCCACCAAGTCGCTGCAGTGGCTGCGCGGCAAAAACTACGACTGCACCGCCGAAATGAATGAAATCAAGGCGGACGACGCCAAATCCAAGGAGAACCAAACCTCCTGGTCCAAGGCACTATGCCGACGCACTACGCTCAAGGCTCTGGGCTTGTCAATTTCGCTCATGGTGTTGCAGCAGTTGGGTGGCATCAACGCTGTCATCTTTTACTCGACCAGCATTTTCGAAGATGCCAATACTGACATGAGCGGCTCCATGTGCACTATACTTATTGGTTCCATGATGGTGGTGTCTACATTCGTTTCCGTTGCCATTATTGATAGGCTGGGTCGGCGTCCTCTCCTACTGGTATCGGCTTTCTGTGATGGACTCTGCACACTAGCGATTGGCGTTTATTTCTTCATGAAAGACCAAGATCCCGAGTCGGTCAAATCACTCAACTGGCTGCCCATCGTGGCGGTGTCTGTGTTCATCATTATGTTTTCAGTAGGACTGGGTCCGGTGCCATGGCTGTACATGGCCGAGGTGTTTACAGCAGATATCAAAGGCGTTGCCGGCGCTATAGCGGGAACCACCAACTGGGCTATGGCATTTCTAATTACAAAAATGTTTTTGATTATGCAAGACACAATCGGAGCTGGTCCCTCGTTTTGGTGTTTCGCAGCAGTTTCCTTTTTCGGTACAGCGTATGTGTTCATCTTTATTCCGGAGACAAAGGGCAAGACCTTTGCTGAAATTCAGGCCGATTTGGGATGACTTAAGAATATAAAGGTAGGTAAAACATGCGGTTCCTACCTAGTCTCCCAGTCTAACTATCTTTTCAATTTTGTCATTTCGATGCTAGACTGCGGTAGCGTATACAAATTTCGGTGATTTAATATTTGTATGTCCTTGAAAATGCACGGTATAGAATTAACTGGATGCGGCGTGCGCAGGATTTTAGAAACCAAAGTTGTTTCCGGCGTCACATTTCGCATAAAACGGGAGAGTATATGCTTTACGAAACTGTAAATACACAATACGTGCAACATAAAGATCGTGTTTTATTGGCGAAAGCTTAGGTATACGTCGGGATTGGATGCCATCTGCGTCATGCTGAAATTATACATGATTTACGTCAGATTTATCTGTGGCAATTTATGCTAGAAACCATTTTAACCATTGCAAGCAACCATATCTCATATGTTAAAATAATATTTTATATAGTGAAACTATTAAAAACCCTTGTTCAATAAAAAATGTATCCACTGCAAGCTTGTGTACCACAATTAAAAGTTCTCGAGGTATTATGTTTAACCGCGATCGCCAAAATGCAATTTTTTAAATTTGCTGCCAATTTATTGCCGAATCATAGAATTAAAATCATGGTATTTGTTTAATATGCCAACACAGACGATGTGCTGCAGAAAAAACGAGTGGTTTGCATTAACAAATTTGTATTATTTGCCATTTTCGCTATTAATATCTTACATAATAAGCGTGCACAGTGGTAGAAATGTGAGAAATACAACGTTCAACGCTTCTCCTTCCTCTCGAACTCCTCAAGAGCCCTTAGTCTGTCTTCCTCGCGCTTCATGCGCATCTCTCGTATGGCCTGCTGAATCTCTTCACGGTGCCCCAGACTTTCAGGCGGGTACAGCTCGCGTTTTGTTTTGGTCACCCACTCCTCGAAGTAAGCCGGCTGATTGAATATGTGAAACATCGCCACCGGGAATGTCATGTACATGCCCATTTTGCAAACCTCCAAGACCCAGCCGCCCATGTTGATTCTTCCTCTCTAGCCCGTTTTCTTAGTATACCACAGTAAAACTTGCAAACTCCAAACAAATTACGCGTAATGGTAAAGGTGAAAATGCAAACAGCAATTGCGGCGTATATTTACGTACATAAATACACATGGATGCATAATTCATGGGAACTGTCAAATACAGCTGTTCAGCCAAAATTCAATCTATCATGGTTGCCATCCTGCGCTAGCAATACGTGCGAAGTTAAAAAGCGCAATCATTGTATAAAATTGCATCCTAGTTATTGAACTCATCGCGATTTGTTGCTCTGCATTTGGGATCACTTTAACACACTGATATATTTATTGGGGTATTATTCTTATCTGAGAATATCCCGTTTCTATTTGTTTAACCCGTCATAATGAAACAACATATAAAAATTGATAAAAGTCAGTGCAATTGTTCTCCTAGTTAAATCACTGAGCACCAGCACGACAATTCAATATATTTGTTAGTGATATAGGTACTGTGGTTTGTATTTTTCGAGATCTTGGTTGTTAAAATCTGAATAAATATCATGATAGCAGTATAATATAGCACCATAGACCCAAGTAGCTAGAGCGCAATATTAAGGGGGGTTTCTACCTTGTGCGGTCAAAAAAATTTCATTCATTTCGATTTTTTTTTTCATGCATTTTTGGATTAATACATGATTGTAGAATACGCTCCCAAAATTTGAAGTTGAAATCTTTCGAATTACGGAAGCAATTTATCGAAACAGGTAGCGGTGTCGAGCGCGCCGAGCCGCTGAAGCAAAACTTTGAACGCGTTTTTCTCAAAACTACATTTTTTGACCTTGCGGAAGTGATTTAGGCCACACGAGTTGAGCAATAGCTACGAAATTTTAAACAGTCATTTATCAAGGTCTTAGCTATGGCACGAACTAGGATCTTCAAGAAATAATAATTTTTTCTCATTAAAAATAGAAATTTGTATTGAAAAAAGTAGGTAAAAATTTAGTTTTTTAGTCAAAATCGCATATTTCCTTCATTTTTCATTTTTTTTTTTAATCCTAGTTCCAGCCATAGACAAAAGGATACAGAATAAGAAAAAATTTCATTTTTGTGTTTCAAGTCATCTCAAACAGCGGCAGGACTTCCGCGAGTAAGGAAGTCCTGCCGCCATTGCTCGATGGCCCCCTCCCCCCCTTTGCATATTTTACCTTGAAACTTTTTTTACTTGTACAATAAATAATACCTACATCTGAAAAAATTTTCCAGTGTTTATCTTAAAAACCTTCCCATCAACAATTTTTCAAAAAAAACATGTTTTCTCGGCCGCACAAGGTAGAAACCTGCCTTAATTTGTGTAATATTTTATATTAATAATAATAATAAAGTAGTCTGATAACATATGATCACAGCATAGTCGTGATCATGGACAACTAAAAATCCCAAAACATTATAATTGCATCATGGTTGAAAGTGTTAAGTGAGAAAAGGGGCATTCTCATTTTTTGGAATTGTAAATTTACTAAATTTAATGAATTGTTTAATCCATCAAAATGTGCAGCAGCTTTCCTAAAACAGGAAATTAGAAAATCACACAAACCACGAGGATGTAGCAGCGAACCAACGGTGGTTTTGTCTTTGGTTCGTTGAACAATAAAGTTCCTACGTGTATACATTTCTTTCTGATTAACAATCTATACTCAATTCAACCAACGCTACTGCTTTTACCTAAGATTTAGTTTATGAGGATCTTGTTGATGGTTTCCATAGATTGTTCGCGCAGAAAACATGATAAATATGTGCAATTAAAAAGTACAATTTATTGACCAAAGTAAATAAACTGCATACACTTCGAAACGTTTATAATACACATGCGAAAAAATAATAAATTCTTAACATCAAATATATACCTAATTCTCTTTTAAATTAATTCTTTGTTGCCAATATTTGCAGATTGCATATGTAACAATGCACCATTTATGCACTGAATTGTGTCACAAAAAATTAATGAACTCATTAATTTGTTTGAGTTTTTGGTAAGCACATAAACATGTATAATAAACATTTGTTTGTCGTTTTATGTAAACAATTGAGGGAAGCATCGCGGTAAATGTGTTAATAAATAATCAGATAGTCAAGAGAGAAAACCGTGCAACGGTTTTTATAATTAAAACGACGTCTCACCAGGATACTCGCTGATGAGTAACTTTCTCGATCGCAAATACTCGTCGACATGGTCAAAGTTCTCTTTATTCGCCGACGGTGTTGACTGCATGGACGAGCTGGGGGTCGCAGCGGTAGCGGCAGATGTTGGTAACTGTCGGACCTTTTCCAAGTCACTCGTAGCAGCACGTTTGCGTGCATTGTTGAGTAGAATAAAAGGGTTGTTAGCAATTCGATTGTGGTGCTGGCTGTCGTCGCTGTTAATCGCTGATGCGACATCCTTATTGCCGTCAACTTCAAGCAAAGCTGAAGCTGCTTCTGGGATGATTGCCCCAGGAATGTGAGCGTCGTATTCACTGGACATTTTCGAATTGCTCTCGTGTTTTTCAGGTTGGTTGCCGTCAAGGCAGTACAATAAACTCGGACTCAGCTGTGAATTTTCCAAATCTTCAATGTCCTGTGTGGAACAAAAATCATCCGGTTGGCTAGAGAAGGAGGAGTCGACCGGACTAGCGGTAAGCACGCTGCGTCTTAACAGATACTCTCTACAAGTAAACGTTTACAATGAAAATAATAGCATCAAAAATTCGAAATGTAAAAGGTAGTACACGCACTTAAAATTGTTGCTCAGTGCATCACCAGTAACACCACTATTTGTCACCGCATCGGCATCAAGATTAAGATTGACCGTGGTAGCGGTGGCAGAGATTTCTACCTCATCCTGTTCTACAAAGCTGTATGTGGCACGTGCTGGTTTCTGCCGGCGACCCAAAATGTTGGTGTAGCTGTCGACTGAAATGGCATCCTCGTCGTGTAAATTCGATGGCAGCAGTTGTTCCTGTCGTGTTTTGTAACCTCTAAGGTTATGCTCATCGTCATCTTTCGGGTCGTTGCGCCTTTCGTCTTCGTCTTGTTCGCGAAAACTTGAAAGATCCGTATGACAGATGGTTTGGTTTTGGTCAGACGAGCTGAGAGTCGTTGTAAGCACCATCACCGGCTTGCGCGAACGTGGAGTCATTATGGATTCCTGAAAAGAGTGCATATATATCATTTGGCTAGTCTATTGATTATCAATTACTATAGCTATTAAGAAATGAAGACAACGCAAGCAATTTAAACAGACTTGTTTATCGTTTGATAAACTAACTCGGTCGCGCCTAGCGTGACCATATGGTCCCACTAAACATGCACTCAAAAAAATTGAAAAGTTTACTTGTGCGTCATATTAAATCGCTCAAAAATGTTTTCTCGATGTTCGAAAGAACAAATTTGCGGGTCAAAATGCTAAACTACAGAAACTTTGAAGAGCGATGCGTATACACTTAAGATTGGCCATCACAATGCGCAGCATCTCACCTGCATCGCTTTGGGCATGCGTTGCGTAGACTTGGTGATCGGGGACATTGAGCGTCGTCCTAACAGTAGCGATGGCGTGCTGGTAATCAAGTTCAAGTTTTTGTACACACCGCTTTGCTGCAGTAACGGATGCTGATATATAGACGACCCACTGCAGCTGGGCAGATCATTGGAGCTGCTCCCTCCGGCTCCTAGATTTATCACAACATCAGCAGAACTGCCATTATCCGAAACGGTGTTGGCACCATCGACGCTATCGCTATCGCCACCATCACCACCGTCCTCATCGCCGCTGACACTGTCGCTGTCCAAGTTGTCCGCCGGGTTATCCTCAAACGTCTCATCGTCCAAGTCTTCCAAATTACCCTCAACGTCGTCCCCTTCCACCAGCGGCATTACACCCGCTTCAGTCTCCGCATCACTCGGTGTGCGCGTGGGCAGTTGGTCCTCGTTTGAACGTCGGCGAAGTGTTGAGGAAACGCTGCGCACTAGACGTTTTGTGGATTCGGGCGTGCTAAATGGAAACTTCAAATTGCTCATGCTTACGCCCTTCATTAACTTGCGAGTAAGCGAACAGCTGCTCCCATTGTCGACGCAGCCACTTGTTTTTGTGTGAGATTCATTTTCCAGCGCTGAATTGACCGCATCAGTCAGTATACCTTTGCTTAACACCCGACTCAAATTGGGTTCAGATCTATAGCGTGATTTTAGTTCTTTGGAGCTCGGCTGCTGGCCCGTGCAGGAATTCGAATTTTCTGCGGGTTTCAACAGCTGTCGTTCATTCCGGACAACGGTTTTGCTGGCTTCGTGGGTATTACTGGCAATGCCCGCGCCGGTACCGCTGCATAGCAGATGTTTGGCGGCTTCGGATATTAATTTCAGCGGTGTGACGCAGCAATTGGGGTCCAGCAGCTGAAAGTGTTGAGACGCTGGTGAAGTCGATGAACAAGAAGATGTGTTCGTGCCACGTGATGAATGATATGGAAAACTGCAGGATTGCTGATATGCATCACTCGAAACAAGCTGACTGGCGGGTGCCAACACAGTGTACCCTAATTCGCCCGCTGTAGCTGTCTCTGTTACTGATGTTCCAGCTGTTAAGTCGCCACTGCTACTCGAGGAAGAGGATTCAGTTTCACCAACATGTAGCACACAATTGTGCGGGATAAGTGATGCCGATGATGGTGTATTCAGAAACGAATTTGAAAGCGACTTTTGTAGGGGGTGATTGTGATGATGCGTTTTAGTGGAAAATGGAGTGTTAGCGGCAGAGCAAACATTTGAAGAGCATGCTGTAGACCGTGAGGATGATGATGTTGATGAGAGTGTTGGAGTGCCCGTGGAAGCGCCCATGCTGGCGTTAGCGCTTGGTGCGGGGCTTTGAAATAGCACGCGTAATTTAGGGTTTTTAGTAGTGGAAAAGTTAGGCGTCTGCAATACAGTAAAGAGGAAAAAGAAAGAGAAGATTCCATTGATTTTAGTAGATACGAAGTGCAAAAATGAGCATGTGGTTAACAAAAATTACACAAGCAATACTGTCCCCTAAACATAAGTTGAATGGTAGCAAATCTACCCACATTGAATCGATTTTAAGATTTGCATTTCTATCACTCTCCATTTCGTAACGTAGGACAATACTGCAAAAGTTGCTCACAACCTACATATCTACGTACCCCGACTGTCATTTGTGTGGGTGTAGCGCTGACTGTTCGCTTAGGTGTACGCGACATAATTCCTTTGTGGAAGATATGCTTCTTGATGGAGTCACCAATTGATTTGGTGCCGCGCGGAGCATCAGAGTTCTTTAGCCGGTTCATGACCACCAATTGGAGTGGTGTTCCTGCATCGAAAGCCAACAGCTGAGAAAACAAAACGGAACAAACTCTTTACCCACGATTACCTTGTCCGTTCTGCTTGTTGAATTGCTTGATTAGTCGCCGCTTTTTAGATGACTCCGGCAGGCTTTGAATGTGCGCATACAGTTGCGCCAACTCGGTGTCAGTGGTATTAGCCGTGTGTGCCGCAGCAGTTTTCTCGCGGTCAACAAATGTGTATACCGTGTTCACCGTGGAGACGTCTGAGATCGACTCGTCCAGAGTTTGCTCAGGCGACATGGTCTTCTTGCGCTTGCGTTCGTGAAAGTAAGCTCGTATGTCTGTTGATAGTTTAGCAGGCACCTCGAAGATCTCCACACCCCGACACACCATATAGGCCACAATGCTGGACATCTTCTTCGACACATAATGTAGTGCTTCTGGCGGCAAATTGCGTGGACAGATCAAATGCGGCGCGAACAATGTGGCCAAATTCTCCGGCGACATTTTGTTCAGTGGCTCGCGCGTCGCCACTGCGTGCAAAATCTCGATAATGTGCTGTAGAAGCTGACGATTCTCGTCAGGAAGCAACAGAAGCAACAGTTGCATAGAGCTGAGCAAGTGCTGTTCACGTTTGATACGTTCAGTATTGGGAGGCTTTGGCAGTGCTGTTACTGTGACTGCGTTCAGCGCGGCACCAATGCAGAGCGGCGCTATTTCTGAGTGCGCTGGATAGTGTGCGTCCGTTAGAAGCGGTTCAGGCAAATCGGCTAAGTAACCCTTGAAAACGGTGGCACAGTCGTGCGCCGAGTAACCACCGCCTTCCAAGTCAAGTGGTTTATCATTCTGTATCTGCTGCCGCAGATCGTTCTGCCGCGATGCAGAGCCCGTTTTTCGGAAAATACCCTCTTGTGTCAAGTCTGAAATTAGGAAAAATCTATTTGCGTGTTTACATCGATCAAACAATCAGGAAAGTACTTTTCTCCAGCAACAGGAAATCTTTGAGCTCCTGCAGATGCAGTAAGAAGCCGGCGTTTATTTGTTGGTGTAAACCTTCTAGGGGACTGTTGTCAGCACTTGCCGACCCTTTCGATGTGGAGGCGCAACCCGTAGTTGTGCCAGCGAGATGCCTGTGTTTTTTGGACAAGCGATTCCATTTCTTCAACTTGCCTCTATCCTCGTAAACGATTTCGTGGCAGGGCAGATCAAATCTGTAGGAGTAGTTTTTAGTTAAAACGCAAGAATATCTATTTCGAAATGCATTTACTTACTCGTCGGTGTTCAGATCCAATTCAAAGGACAAATGCATACGCACCAGTGTTTTGAATTTCTCATAATTGAGTTTGCGCATGCGCAGCGCCACCTCCGCATCCGACAGCTCACTTAATTTCATGTAATCCACATCCATTTTGATATAGGCCTTTTTCGCTGCTATGCATATGTATTGCCGTCTTTACTACAACTATACGAGAGCGGCAGCGCGGGTGAAACTCACAGCTGCAGGCAACACAAAGCCAAATGAAATTTGCAGTGGAGCGGGGCAAATTACAAAGCCAAATGAAATGGCGTTCCTCTTACCATGAAATCCCTACAGTTCAGCACATTTAAATCGCGTGTTTTATTTCTACATTATGGTACGTGCACTTATTGACTGCAGGAAAATTATTTATTACTTTCGTGTTTTCCCAAACGACATTTTATAAATTACGAAGGGTAAAGCGAATTCGAACTTCAACTCAACCGCTGACATTTAAAAAATGGCAACTGCCATTCCAGTACTTCTCAGCCTACTATTCTACAGTTTTAGAGTTGTTGCAAATTTAAATGTCACTTTTATGAGCAACTTGTTGCCAGCTGCAAAATTATTAACTGACTAAAGCCTAATTTTACAGTGGTTGGTTAACTTTTAACTACATAGTGTCCGACCGAAACAACTTTTTTGGGCCGAAACCGAATTTAGGTTTTTTTCATATTCGGACGAAACCGAAACTTTCTAGTTAAAAAAAAATCACCACATCAAGCATCAAAATCACCATTTTTCAACAAACGAATTTTACTTTATATATATATAATCTAGAATGTTTCGGTTTCGGCTTTCCACAGTCTCTGGTTAACCAATTGTTAACAGTCAATATCCTATGATTAATTATTGGTAAATCAAGAAATAATTCAAATACTGCCTGTAATAACACCTAAAAAAAAATAACGGGAAAACTCGTTTTCTCTTTCGGTGGCTGTCCTCTCAGCTGGAAATGGCAAACCTCTGAGAGTAAAAATTGCTTATGAAAAAGCTCCCAACCTGCCGTTCGGAACCGGCATAAAACTGTAGGTCCCTCCCACCCGCGTGCAAATTCACATGCACAACACGGGTGGTTGCGGGAAGCTAGGCCTTAGTCTCGCGTAAGCGGGCTGTCGTGCCAGTCAATTATTATAAATTATTAAATTAAATCAAGAAATAAATCAGCCAATTTGGTAGCGCACAGTTTGTGAAATTTGTCAACATTTAAAAACTAGGATTTTTAAACTTATTTCCTTTGCTTTTTACACCAGTTAAAGAAGTTTGGCAATTTTTTTGTTTTCGACAGCGTCAGAACAATCCTACCAATAATATGCAAACAGTGTTTCCAGTTTTAAGCAGTGATACCATACATATTTTCTAAATCAGCGTTTCAGATAAACAGCCACTGTGAAGCCAAAACTATTTGATAGTTGTATAGTTAACCCTCGGTTCTTGGTTAAAGTTGATTAACCGACCACTGTGAAATTGGGCCTAAGGCATTTAAACCCGGTGTTCCGAATTCCGAAATCCCGGGATCCCGGCTGTTGTTAGCAGCCCCAAAATCCCGGGGCTGAAGCTTCAGGATCCTGGGATTTTAACTTTCACTCTTTGCTTAGTTTGGAAAATAATTATAAATATATTACAGTAGAACCTCGTTTATCCGGCGAGCATGGGACCAAACCTATGCCGGATAACGAAAAACGCGGGTTAAACGAAATCACCTGTAAATAGTCTAAATAGAAGACATATTCGCATCTTCATTCACAGGATAACAGTTTATTGAGGTCATGTATAAATAATTCAATTGTTTTTATTAAAAAAAAACTGTTAGAAATGATTAAAAGGGTAGTTTTGGATTTCTTTTGAGCCAAAGCGCGTAACCGGCGGAGGAGCATATTTTCTGTTTCTCTGTCTCTTTTGCCTGTAAACGAGGTTCTACTGTATGGTATAATATATGTATATTATATTACATTAAGAAAAAATACCTTCAGAAATTGTAGCAGTGGGAAATTCTATACCCCTATGAGGTTCTACTGTATAGTATAATATATATAATATATATGTATGTATAATATATTACATTACATTACGAAAAAATACCTTCACAAATTGTAGCAGTGGGAAATTCTATATCCCATGCACAGTGAAGGTTAAGTGTTTGGGAATTCGGCAAATTGGTCCTTTAATGGTTGACTGGTTTTTCGGAAAAGTATTTGAAAAAATAAATGATTGCAGATCAGTCCTACACTTAAGCATCTAAGAATAACATCAGCTTCTGGGCAATTTCGCAGCACTTTCGTGAACTTAAAACTCGATGCGATGTCATTAACCAATACTCCAATTTCTTGGCTATGTATTTTTTATTAAACTTCATTGAGTGAAGGGTTCAGAATATCAAAATCGAAAAATTGTTCCCTAAACAATGCCTCTGATCTCTACAAACTAAGTTTTAACTTACTGTAAGTAATGATATGGTTTGGTTCGCGATATTTTTATAACTTTTACTAAATTAAAAACCGATTTCACACAAAAAACTACTTTATTTCATAAAATCGACAGCTTAACAAAAAAAAAGTATGTATTTAAATAAACATTTTGACTAGTTTCTCTATTTATCTGCTGAAAAAGTTACACAAAACTAAATCCCAAAAAATTTCGGTATCCCTGGATTGTGGTTTTTAAGTCCCGAAATCCCGGGGTATCCAAAATGCTTCGGGATTGAAAGCCTTAGTTCCAGGACACTCTGGGGTGGCACGAAACGAATCAGCGGACAAGATGGCCTGATATAATTCTGTGCTACCTACATTATCTGTCGCTTACATGGTCATTCTCCAGCTAAGGGCAGACGCTAGTTCCAAAGATAGAAACCAAGAAAAACTGGACAGCTGTAGAACACTTTGCGATACGAATGGGAGCGACGCGCACAGGCGCAACTACAAGATTAGGGTCTAGATGAGACCAGAACCCACCTCCGCGGGGACAAAAGTCGACGATGGGGGATTGGTTTTTACCCGGTAAGAATCCGGCATGCTGGAATGCTCATTATCTTCCGAAAGTTTTCCACCTGCGATAAATCCTGGGATTGGCAAAATCCGGTCCCGGGATCGAAAAATAAAGATAGCTCACTTTTTGCCTTTGTCACCTTAATTTCGAAAAAGGCAAACTTTCTTATTTAATACAAAAAATTATTTGCATACTGCCTGTGACATTTAAATAAGTCTTAATGCAACAATAGCTCTGTTTGTGTACGATACGAAATTTGTACAAACTCTATTTCGGTACTTTTCCAGTAAAAAGTTACCAGTAGCTAAAATCAGGAGAATAAGCAAGCTTATGGTCTCAAAACAAACGAAAATTTTTAAAAACTTGCAAGTTTAACTCTTGTTTACACCAGTGTGACTTGTAACATTCACAATGCACAGGAAAAAAAGAGTGTAAAAAAAGGGGTAAAGAAAGAAACAGCTGATATAGAAGTTTAATTTGAGTTTTAAAGCTATAGGGGGAAACTTGATGTTACTCAGACCGAATTTAACTTATTTTGAAATGGCGGAAACCATGACCGGTGTATCAAGATTTACATACGATTTCACCTATTACTATGTAGTATTGACACAGAGATATGCTTTTGATCCGCAGGTTTGCTAAGTAGTTTGGCGAGTAAATGCATTTTTATGTTAATAATTTTATGTTATTTGTCATGAATATTTAGCTAGTAGTTTTAAAGTAAGAACATAGAATTATATTTAATACAAAAATGAAATTCATTTCATTGAAAAATACGTCTCCTTAAAATAGTATATTCAATACCGAAAAAAATCCCGGGACCCCGGGATTTCAATTTTCAGTCCCGAAAATACCGGAATTGTACAACTGGTCCGGGATAGCAATCCCTAATATGTATGTATAACTATGTATCTGAATTAGTTAATCCTCAAATGCATGAAATATTTTCTTGTTTGTTTAATAAACAATGTTAATTCTTTTAAACGCAAGTGACTAGCAGAAAATCACTTTGAAAAAAATTCTATTAAATACTAACAAAACGATTTTGGTGTTAGCTGTCGCTTCAAGATTTTAATAAATTAATTTGTAATTTTAAGATGTATATGTTACTCTTAAACCTTTCAATACGACTTTTGGCCAGTGAAGATATTTCTGTATAATTGAACTAAATGTGCTGTAAATAAGTAAAAGAACATGTTTACATAATTTCAGAATTTTTTTTTTTATACACAAAGAGCACGCTTACACTTCTGAACGTATACCAAGTATTAATTAGTTAGGTTATGCTAACCAAAACACGTGTTGTGAAGTACTGACTACAGACTACTGTTTAGTCCCATCGCAGCACTTTAAAAGCGAATACTTTTCGCACCAGTAATTTTTGAACATTATCTGGGACTTATATATCCCCGCAGTATTGAAAGGGTTAAAGGGCTAAAGCGGACCTGAGAATTTGACCAATTTTGACAGGAAATTACACAGAAAGGACTTCTTTATCTAATTGTATTATTCCCTTATATACATATGTCATATTTCATTCGAGTATTCAAGCCTTTGGAAATCATTCATTGCACCCGCATATGAACATAACATACATCATCATCGTACATATAGAATTTAAAATATTTTTTTGAAGGATGCGCAGCCTGATTTCCTACATTACTTTTACGTTGCGTTGCTCGAAGGATGCACCAGTCAATAGCCGTGACAATTTCAGCTTTTCATTATCTTTTACACTTAATTGTTGCATATTTACAAGCAAATATGCAATTAACAGTAATGAGACTATGAACGTGTATTACGGGCGATCCGTGCCGGATTAATGCCAATTAAACTGGTAATTTTTTTTGTGTGCATATTATTTTTATTTACTCTTGTATGGCTGGAACTGTGCACATGTATTCACATAAAACAAATGTGTATGCTTATTTGTGCACACTACTCGTAAGTGCAAGTGAAGCACTGAAAAATTCCGTTTTCCATCTGTGCACTTATTCAATAGTTCAAAGTTAGAACAATAACTTGTTGATAACAAACCTTTTTCCAGCATTTTCAGAAAATGTTTAACTTTTAAATTCAACTTCAATAATAAGCCAAGCTTTGTTGGATCACACAAATACAAATTTTATGGCTTTGTAATAGCTGATATCAACCACTATGTTTGCTGCGGAATGAATTTCATAAGCATAACATACCTAGGTATACAATATAAATATATATTTACAAGGAAATATTTTTTAAACGATATAAACGACCTTTTGGGGTTTGATGGACCACCACTCAGAAATAATCAACACTTTTTTCTTGTTCACAAAGCATATTTTTCAATTCTACAAGTCTTCTGATAACGTCCGAGGTAACAATCTCCATTGTTCTGGCTCCTTGCATTATATTTTTTTTTCATTTCTTCCCAACGTCTGTGTTATTTTCAATATGAAGCAATAAGGTAGCAATTATTATTATTCTTTTAAATTTCCGCTTCGATTGGAACACTTCAACTTGTAGTATTGCACTTTCGATGCTTATGAGTAAGTTTGAAAAGAAATCAAATTTAAAATTTTTAAACTTAAGATTTGGGGTTCGGCCCAGCGGTTAATACCTAACAATTCTGAAAGCAGAAATAGAAAATGTTCATACATACATAAGTATTAACGAAAATTGACAAATACACCAATACCTTACTTTGCGTCGTGGTTACGTTCCAAAAAAACACGATGTAAATTGAAACGGCGCAAAGTGAATTATGATTTTCTATAGCAAACCATGTAAAGATCGAAGATAGGTTCCAGGGTTACGAAAATACTACTTTTTAAAAAGAAAATTTAACAAAGTAAACATTTAAAAAACAAAAATAATATAACTCTGCCAATAAATAAATTGGAAAAATATTTACCTTTTTTGTAACCAGAAAAAACCCGTAAAAATTGATTATTCTCTTTTAAAAAAAGCACAACACACTAATTGAAACTGAATTCTAAAATTAGCAAAACAAAGTGAAAATAAAACTGTATTAAAATTGCGTTGATTTTCAGTTAGAAAGGGAATCCCCGAGTTTTGATGGCATGGTGCAACTAGAAACATAAGTCGTGCCATCTTCAAAAAAAAAAAAAAAAATTAAGGACTCGAACCCAAAACAAAGCAACTTCGAAAATCTAACGACGCACAGTGAAAATTATACTAATTCAGCAGCGACGCAACTTCGAAAAAACGCAAAACGAAACGACGCAAAGCGAGGTATTGGTGTATAGAAATAAGCATGTTTTTAATACAATACTTTTTATACCAAAAACAACATAAAATCAAGTGCGAATAGAAGTTTCGCATTTTCGCTATTTAACTTTAACTTTGGCTTTTTATTTAAATTTTGCTTGTCATTTTCAGCAATGACACATTTATTATATGTCTTCGGCGTTTAAACGTTCAGAGCAGAAAATAAATGATTGCGTGGGCAGACAAGCGACATGGCAAGAGTTTCTTTGCGCGCTGCTAAATGGTGATGACTCTAGCGTTTTAAACAGTTTTAATAAAGTGTCAATTTCATAAACTAACTTTTAGTTTTTAGTTGCTTTTTCATAACTAATCAAAGGATTGATGTGCCAAAAAAGATGTTAGCGTAAAAATGCTGATACTGCGAAAATATGCAATTTTCCTCAAACTTGAATAAAAATCGCATAATAAAAGAACTTTCACTAATATCTATATTTTGTTATAAATATTAAAATTGTAATAATAAATGATTTTAATAAATTATTTTATTTGCCACTATATTTGATATTTACATGTTTGAGAATTATAATACTATTATATATTTTATAATATATTTTGTATAAATACTTATACATTTGTTTTAATTTTGAGATAGCTCAAAGAATCTTTTTCATTTGTGTATCAAAACACAAGTAGATTTTGCGTTTACAAGACCACAGTGAATTTTGTTAAAAACTTCTTTTAACTTGAACTTTCTTTTGTTAAACTTCTGCTTTTCTTTGAAGTTTAATATTCAAACAACATTAATTGGCAGTGATGCACATGTAATTCCATTTAATTATGATTTCAAATAAAATGTTACGCAATGTCAGGTCACTAGTCTACAACCACCAGTCAGCTACACACACATATCTCCGAGATTGTTGCTTACTGCTGGCCATACTGCATCGCTGTCATAAGATACCACCGCCCCTGTTACTTTCACCGCATCATCTTTTTGTACAGCACCGAGCGTAAAGAAAAATAAGGCGCAAAGGATATGAAGAAAAAATAAAAATGCAAAGCATATATTTAACGTGTTTCGCAAATATGTAAAAACTGCATTTAAACTGTAGAAGAGGAGTTGGCAGTAGAATGCACATTGGATGCTGTACGTGCAAAAGTTGTCGCGTGCCACGTGGAGTACTCCAGGTAAATTCGTAACTATACATAGGAACATATTGATGTAGGTTGAGGAGTAACGCGTTGTGCAGTCGGTGCATCAGCGATTGGTGTCGGTCGCAGAGTTTAACTTGCATATGTAATTAGGGCAGCTTTCTTTACTGGTATGGTAGATGAGCTGAATGCTCTTACAAATAGCAATTGCCGGCTTTCAAAGTTACGAAAGATGTCATACAAGAAAGACACTCGAGTGTTCACTCGAGTGCATTGGAAAGGGGGGAAATTGCAGGGGACGGATGCCGATAAATAAATGTTAGAATGGAAGAAAAAAAGAACATTACCAAATACGGCATGGTAATTTTCTTTTTTCTTTCATTCTTACAATTGTTTTTTTTATTATTATTTTTATTTGAAATAAAACAGTAACAAATATTTGTACAAACTTAACTTCCTCCTTCTTTTACATAACTTTCAAACTATAGGCAAACAAGTATTTATGGACTGAATACTGCAAACAATATAAAATTTATAGAGCATAATTATACTTACAACATTGCGATATCCAACGCAAACGCTTTTTAATAAGAGGTCAATAGCGGGCAGTATACAAATTTGCAATTAGCAGCTAAAATAAAACTACATTTGCATGCATCTTTTGCATCAATTTCCCTAAAGTTGTTCACAACATTATTAGAAAATATCACAAAATGGCACCCGTTTAAAAAAATCTCCCGTTTCAAAAATAGCTCTATATAATTTATCTTAGAACCTACAAACAAATATCTAAGCTAATTGGACGAAAATTTCTGAAGTTGATTGTTATTTTGGAAAAAGGCGTGCAAAATTTCAAAACGTATTAAAAATCGGAAAGTCATACGACTATTTTCTCGTTTAAAACTATTTTCAAAATAATTTGCAGTCATAATTCCGTTTTTTATATCATTCGTGAGATGTTAATACATTATTTAAACATTATTACATGTTTACATCAATAAAAAAATTAACTAAAATTACTTCCTACTAATTAAAAAGTCCACCACTTTTATATGCGGCCAATTTTTTTGAAATTGAAAGGAAACTAAATGAATATATAATAGCGGTCTTCACACAGAGGCTGTTATTCGTTAGTTGGTAATATTTTACGTAAATTTTGTTTTTGTAATATTAACGTACTACCACTTTAACGAATGACACGAAGTGCCAGTCTGGCAGGCTTGACAATTTTTTCGTTACTTGGTAACATTCAAATATTCTGTTCAATTTTTTTAATTTTCTGAAAATTGAGTTCTCTGGTGGAACTTTTGCGGCCGATATTCTTTCTCTTTTTCCCAATTTTAATTGCTTACCTGCAATCATCGCGATTTTCTAGACGGAATTAGAAACTAAATGCTGAACTATTTTAGATTTTGCGCTCTCTCGCGGCATTTTTGCATTTGCATCAATAAAATGTTTTGAATAAAAATACTGGATCAGCTGTTTGTGATACACAGCATTCCAGACTACCGAAAATAAGCGGAAGGAGTTGTTCACAGTTAAGAACGTTAACAAATTACCAACTATCGAACTACCAAATTAACGGCCTCGAACTACCAAATTACAACCAGAATATTTACGTAAAGCTCAGAGAGTGTAACCATTGGGAGAGAAATAAAATCCTCCATGACTTCAGAAAAAGTTATAGTGTTTAAAATCGCGCTGTTTGTACAACACATAAGATAAACAATTTCTTAGTAAAAAAGTGTTCAAAACATGGTTGGGTGTAATGAGAAAATGTCAAGAAAGAAATAGGATTGACTTATGAATGAATTACATACATAAATTTTTTGTATTAAAGACAGGCCCGACAATTCGTTCATTAGTTGGTAACACTAGGATCAGCTGTTAAATTTCATTCTATTCGCGCGTCGCACCTGTTTTTGGCATTTTGGGATTGATTTCTGTGCACTTTTTGCAACAAATTTGTACAAAATCAGCTGTTGGAAAAACAGCTCTCGTGTTGCCAGACTACAAATTACAAAACTAACAAGGCCAGTGTGAATACCCCTACTGTTTAAAATGCATAGAATACTTCTGAAATTAGACATTTGATCCCGTTGCGATTTCAAATGTCCACTTTTTGACCAAAGTTGCATGTATTTTACCAGTAACTACCGCAACAAATGAAAAGTCGTTTTCCTCTTTAAGAATTATAAAAAACTATTTGAGAAACACAATGAGCGAAGATAGACGAAATGCTCTTGGCCCGCTCTCTATTCACACAGAAATCTAAAACAAACTGGACAAAACTAAAAAGAGGAATTTCAAGCTTGTGTAGCATGCAAGCATTTTCTCGTTTACTATATTAAAAAGAAATATGCATTGTTTTTTAATACACTTTTCTGTAGTTTTTAATTTTAATACTAAATCTGGTAAATATGTATGTTTTTGATTCCCTCGCCGCCTCCCATGTCTAAGTTTGGGATAAGCGCCTGTTCGAATACACAATAAAAACATATTATAGAAATATGTGTATAACCGTTATTTGTGATTATAATGGACATGGTAGGTTGGTGTTTCAAAACAAAATAATGTATTATTCATATTGCTTTACAGAAATATACGTGCTTAGTAGGAGTAACAGGTAACGTGTAACTTACATACCTTACAGTACATATCCTCTGCTTGTTCTACATAGTGAAACCAAAAATCGTTGGGAGTATTGCTTTACCCATTTTCAAAATAAATATTTTACCGTCGCAAAAAAATTTTGCTACACAAATATATGTAGGTACATATGTGGTAAATTAATATAAGATTAGGTGATAAAGGCACATGTTGCGCATTTTTGCTGTTAAAACCGTGAATCTATGATTTTATAGACAACATTTTATGCCAACACGATGGGAAATGACAATATCGTAACACCTCAATAAAGTCTAATATCGTAGTTTTGTGCTATAAAACAGTTCAGCAGCATACGTGCACAACTGCAGATTTCATGGCCAACAGAGCGAATACGCGATAACGATATGTGGATTATATCGTGAATCTCACTTAACATCTGTACTCTGTGAAAACTGGAATCGCCCGTAACCAATAATGTATTTTATGTTCGAGTATGTTAAAGGTAACAGAGAGTAAAAGTGCATGCTTAGCTTGCACGAAAGTTGTTTGAATTTTCTCAAATGTTAACGGAAGAACGGATACATTCCACAAGCTAGGGCAAGAAACACTCAATTCTGTACCGGCTATGTATGTATACAGTGTACATACCTATGTATGCACATACCTATTTATTCGAATTTTCTGAACAATATTGAAGCTAGGAGTTACCTGAATATGTCGCTTCTTATTGTGGCGGTTTAAGTAAAAGTGACCGTTCCCAGCGGGAAATTGGAATATATAGGAATGCATATTTGCTTATAAGCTATGCATTACAACTTGCATGCATTTTCTCACGGCCTACGAAATGTAATGTAATTTTTCCATTACCTGGGAGTATATGAAGACATGCATCCCAAAAACATGTACGTTTTCATAAATCGTCTAGCATGTAGGAAATCGTGCATTACTCAGTAATGCATAAAATGATCTACCAAAAACCTGTACACCCCAAAATAAAATGTTTGTTGTTTTGCTATATCTTAGTTTTTATTTTTAAAGTAATTCAAGTTCAATAGATTACATATGTAAATACATACAGTAAATATATATAAATACATTAGATAAGTAAAAATGAAAAAACTAAAATACACTCACTTAACTAACATCCCTTTGCTCCTTGTTCGTCTTTGGACAGGCATTCTGAAAAAGGAAAATAAATCAATTTTAAAAAAATCCAGTAAACAATTTTTTTTCTAAATTCATACTTACCAAAGTTGCTTTGAATATTTTTGTAAATATTTTTCGTTTTGGTTAATCCTCGGGAATAATTGATATATTAAACGTTGTAAAAATAAATATATATAAAACGTTGGGAGCTGCCAAAGATATATTAAAAAATATTAATGAAATTAATTGCCTTTGCAAATAAAACTTTATTGAAACTCAACTCGTTTTTATTCTAAGAATGATTGCGCCGCTCTCTCAGAATTACTTCGGAAGGTGCAACCTCTTCGGTATAAAAAACAAAGCTCAATTAGAGAAAACAAAAGCTATGCATTACACCCTCGCTTAAGTGGTAATATATGTCTTCTACTTGAATTCTACTAATTCGTGTATGAAAAAGCTCATGAATTCCCAACTTCCCCGCTGGGTTGTTTATGTGCATTACATGCAAATCACACACACGTACTTATGTAACAATAAATACACTTTAACTCTTCAATTCCCAATGTCACTTGTAGGTGGCAGAAGTTTAATATATTTTTCTACCACACAGAAATTTTGCTACTGCTGTAGCAATGCCAATTAGTAGCACTTTTAATTTGTTTAATGTTTTTTTATGTTTCAACACTAACTATACGTCAGTTATCAAATTTAATCAGCTGTTTCGAGCGCAAGTGGAGAAGTCTGACAGAGATTCAGACTTCATGTGTTATAAAGTGAAATAAAAATGCCCAACCCGTGAGTATTGTTTTTTCCACATTATAGTACAGGCAGCCGCCGTGGCTCAGTTGGTTAGTGCGTTGGACCGCGAGTCGCAGGCAGCAACCTCAGGTTCAAATACTGCCTGTAATAACACCTAAAAAAAATAACGGGAAAACTCGTTTTCTCTTTCGGTGGCTGTCCTCTCAGCTGGAAATGGCAAACCTCTGAGAGTAAAAATTGCTTATGAAAAAGCTCCCAACCTGCCGTTCGGAACCGGCATAAAACTGTAGGTCCCTCCAACCCGTGTACAAATTCACACGCACAACACGGGTAGTTGCGGGAAGCTAGGCCTTAGTCTCGCGTAAGCGGGCTGTCGTGCCAGTCAATTAATTAATTATTATAGTACATGTAAAAAATAAACATTTAAGCTATAAGTATTATAAATCCATTTTACAATGAAAATCACTTAAAGCATCAGTGCTGCAGAGTTGGAATTATGTCGTTGCACATGTGGGTGACACTGGGCACTACAATAACTCTACTGGTGTCAATTCATTCAAAGTAATAACAAGACTGTTCTTTTCATTTGGTCTTATCGCTATGTGGTGATGTTGTTTAAAAGCTATTTACGTATTACAGGTTAACGTTAAGTGGGATTGTCAACGAGTTGCTGTCGAGGAGGACCCAGGCAATATTATTTTAATTCTTCCTGGTGATGGTGTGGTGACTCACGAAGACAGTGGAGATGAAAATGAAGCGGATATTCTTCATCTTCCCAGTCGCATGCAAAAATAAAGCATGCCTACGACCTGCAATTCTGCTTGTGGCGTTCCTGAGCAGATAAGAGGAAGGGGTTCAGGAAGTGAGAATGATCACTCGCAAATCTACTACTCTCAATGAAGATGCAGATATTGCAACCAACGCACTAGAAAAAATTTGTGCCAAGTGCAATATCAGTTTGCATCTAAAGTGTTGGTGCAGCTTTCACAATAAATAAGTTTTATATAAATAAATATTATAATAAAAACTTAAGTTTTATTCCAACCGGAAGAATAAGAAAAATCGGATGTGTCCTTCAAACTCTTGACTGCACTTAGCCCAGTGTCACCTATAGGTACCTCCCCCACCCCCATAAAAAGAGGGGGGGGCGGGGTACCTAAACTATTTAAACTAGTTTTCATATATTTTTTTTTATCCTAACCAAATGCATCTAAGCTATTTTATTAAAAAAAAAGTAATTCGAATTCAACTGATAATTAAATAAATAAAGAGAATATCACACAAATGACGCTTTTCACTATCTCCCGCTAAAATATGAATCCATCACTTTAGCCGAAAGTTGGCAATATGTATGTTAAATTACGCTAGTGACTTAACAGACAATTATAAAAATTCCTCTTAAATGAGTTAATAGAAACTAAACTGCCCGTAATATAATTTATACCGGGATGACCCGGTTAACTAAATGTTTATGGAGGACACTTAAAAATGCTATAAACAATCATACATTTTTAGTTTTCAGAGTGTACATGTATTTAAACTTAGATATACGTACATACGTATATAGTACATATGTATAAAGAAAAGCTTCCAAAAAACTTTAACATTTAAACATACATAAAGATAACAAAACAAGTAAGCATAAAAACATAAATACGAAAACAATAAAAAAAATTAATTCATTTACATAAATATGTCTTACGTCTTTTTCAAAGTCTATTTGCTTTTAAAAAAAAATTTGTCATTGCTTTTTGCTGCTTTAACCAGACTTATATTGTATTTAATGAGATCAAAAAATTAATAATAATGAGATCATAACAATTTGAGTTTTTAGAAATTCAACTCAAATTAGTTCTAACCGAGATGTGATTCGCACGAAAATTTTGATTCTTATCGAAATCAATATCAATTAGTTAAGGCTGCTTTTGTACGAAGCATTGTTGATTTCAACTCAGATTATTATGAAGCATTTCGTGTTTGTTAGCAAAGGAAATAGTAAAATCGACATGTTTCGTGTTCGTGGAGGACATTTTACCCTCTTTGGAGGACGGAGGACATTTGAGTTATTTGGAAGACTGTCCTCCACAATGGAGAACGGGTGGCAAGCCTGGCTACACAGCACCGCCACTTTCGGATCTGACCTTCAACGAAGTTTCTGAAAATACCAACTTGATTTTTGATATCTGATAGATATTGTTGTTTCATACTTGACATATGGCAAACACATTAGCGTCACATTTAGACAACAAATTTTTTCAAAATGCGATATAGAGAAATTATTATTACAAAATTCATTTAAAAGCTATTCAAGCTATTTGCATTATTAAAAAATCACTGTTATTTGCATTCTAGTTATATGTTCCATAACTTCAATAGATGCGTTTGTTCCAACATCATTAAAATTACTGTTGCATGCCAAGTAAAAATGTTTAAATAGTTCGCTTGCATTCTACTTAGGTAAATATCGAAACATAATCTGTCGATTATGTTTCCTAATTTTGTGCTTTGGCAACAAAAATTAAATTTCTCCGACAAAATGTAGAATTTTGCAGAAAATTTTTCACATTTTCTGAGGGTTCTTACGACACTCTGTTTTATACCATATTAAACACTAGCTTACCCGGCGAACTTCGTCCCGCACAAAATTTTAAAAGTTAAATTGGCGGTGCCACGCCCCTTTGTTCAATACCTGCACCATTCCTTCTGTCGAAAGGAAAAATGGTAGGTTCGTACTAAGTTTCATTGCTGTACGACTTATAGTATAGTTAGTTATACATATAGTTCAGTGGAATATTTGGGTCACAAAAAATGTGCCACGCCCTTGTCCAACGCCCATAAAATCTCACCAGTAGAATGACACATCTATGGGACGACGCTATACTTAATTTCAATGCTGTGCACCTTACAATTTCGAAGATATTCCATTGTAAATATTTTGCTGGTATGGGTGCCACGCCCCTTTGTTCAATACCCGCCCCATTTCTTCTGTCGAAGGACATGACTAAATAGTAAGTTCGTAGTGAATTTAATTAATGTGTGTGACTTATGGTTCCAAAGTTCTCCAAAGTTTTCCAAAATTGTTCCTTCATACAAACCTTGTTCTGACAACTACGAATACAAGAAAAAAACCAGCCAAATCGGTCCAGCCGTACTCAAGTGATTCGCGGTCAAACATGGCAGGGATTTTCCGACTTTTCCAATAAATTTTCTTTTCACATAAACGTGAACTGACTCAAGACGATTCCAACAAAAAAAACCAAATGGAGATCGGCCGGTCCGTTTGAGTGTGATGCGCTTACACACATACATACATCCACATCCACACGATTCTTAAAAATTCTACAATTTTCCTTATTTTTAGTGTGTGTTAAAGGCTGAACGAATTTCTATTACTGATTTCTCCTTAAACCTTACTTAATTTGTTCATGTCCTTGGAATTCTTTTAAGGACAACTGTTGCGTAAACAAGGGTATTCAATTGAATTCATCGCCAATTGCGGTGCATGTGAATACCTTAAAAGTTGTTCAAGATATCTGTGTTGAAGGCACAGGAGATAAAAGGCCATCTGTAGTATGAAGAAATAAAGAAATTGCTTTGCAACATTTGGACAGGAGCAAGCAAGGCAGAGGCTTCGGCAGTTGTCGGTAAAAAGCCTAAATACAAAAATAAAATAACACTCGCACAGCCAGAAACGAATTTAATTTATTCTCAAAAGAAAGTGACCAACTGGCATTGCTGAAGAAGCCTACAGACACACACAACTAAATATAACATATAGCGATCGACTGAATTGTTCGCCTTC
This sequence comes from Melieria crassipennis, assembly GCA_963668005.1. Classification (NCBI taxonomy): domain Eukaryota; kingdom Metazoa; phylum Arthropoda; class Insecta; order Diptera; family Ulidiidae; genus Melieria; species Melieria crassipennis. The sequence continues at coordinate 26,974,656 of OY764963.1, read as the reverse complement.
TGCAAGCGGTTGCGAGAGAAAATCAATAGCAGAGAGAAAATCAATAGCATTTTTGCCGCGTTTTCACATCTTTATTTGTGGCTTGACAGCGAATGTTTTGAAAAATGCAATAGGCGATAAGGTAACACACACAAATCGACTCCTTGCAAACATTTCCTTACAAAAGTACATACCCACAGATACATATCTACAAATAGCAAAAGGAAAAATAAATTGTTTGCATATCTGCAATATTTGTGCTGCATGTAGTCAACATTCAACAGTAACACAAAAATCCAAAAATTGTTATTTGTGGTTAAGCGATGCTTGTGAATTCATTTGTGAACATGACCTTCAAAAAACGAATAATAATTAATTGACTGGCACGACAGCCCGCTTACGCGGGACTAAGGCCTAGCTTCCCGCAACCACCCGTGTTGTGCGTGTGAATTTGTACGCGGGTAGAAGGGACCTACAGTTTTTATGCCGGTTCCGAACGGCAGGTTGGGAGCTTTTTCATAAGCAATTTTTACTCTCAGAGGTTTGCCATTTCCAGCTGAGAGGACAGCCACCGAAAGAGAAAACGAGTTTTCCCGTTATTTTTTTTAGGTGTTATTACAGGCAGTATTTGAACCTGAGGTTGCTGCCTTCGACTCGCGGTCCAACGCACTAACCAACTGAGCCACGGCGGCTTGTCAAACGAAGCAATACTTAAATGTCAAACATTATTTGTCAGTCTTTAACTGAGTAAAATTTAAAAAAAACTTTAGTACTTTAACTTCATTTTCATATTAATGGTTTCAAAGATAAAATTGATTGCCACGTTTTAAATGAATGCAATTCGCGCTTCTCCAGCCACGCCTTCATGTGGGCGTTCACAATCTAGTCCTGGAAAGCCAAACAGTGTTGCTAAACAGTTGCTCTGCATTGCTCCGAATTTAAATCAAGATTAAATTTGTGTAACTATTGCGAATGTACAGCAAAATTGCAAGCCGCGAGCCGTTGTGCAAGCAAAACGCAAGGAACACAGCAACAAAACAAACGCTTCTTTGAACACCCACTGAAAGCCTGGCCCAGCTTGTTTGTATAGGAGTTGACAGTACATTGGCACACATAAACGGCACATTTTTACTACGGTTAGCAAAAGTCAAACAGTCTCACTGACACGTAGGCTGACTGACGCATAGAAAAGTCATTCAGAGCGCCACAAATTCGTACCTAATTCGTACTTTAGGTAAATGCAAAACGGATGAATAAAGAGCGGCAGAGGAAAATAAAGAGCGGAGTAAAAAGAACGAACACGCCTGATAAACTCGCGTCGTTTTCGCAATTTGTCAATTAGGACATTTTACATTTGGCAGCAAAAGGCATTTTGTGACTTTGAAAACGACTGTAAAATGCTGTAGAACATTTAGTTATCATCATAGTGAAATTAATAAAGTGTACAAAGTAGTTGAAGTACACTTATTTCTCTGAGTAGCAATTGTCAATGTGTCAATTTATTTGTGTCAGTTCGATGAACCTCTATTTTTGTTGTCCCACAAAATTTACAATTTACTTTCAGTACTCCAGAAATATGTATTTATGTACAGTGTGACCAGTATATCTTCATACAAAACTTGTAAATAAAATATCTTTAAATCAACTTAGTTGGTTGGTTGGTTGGTTTAGTGGCTGCCTCTGTATGAGACACACTTAGGCCTATGAGCCCGTTGTGATACCACAAATTCCACCCGTTTGAAATGTGTATGCAACACTATTTTTTCCAACATGTGATACAACACACGTTTCAAACGGATGGGGAAAGGGAGGGAGGGGACCTACAGTTTAACGCCGAATCCGAACGGCGATTGGCAGTTTTTCTTTCACACTTGGAGGTTTTGCCATTGCCTGCCAAGAGCGCACTTGTGCGATTCTTGTAATTCTCATTCCCTTCATGTGGATAGCGATAGAAGTAGACGAGTGTTTTTTCCAGCCCAAGCCAGGAATCGAACCTGGGGCGCTCGGTATGAGAAGCCAACGCGCTACCCGCTGAGCTATCGAGGCCGAATTTAGTCCGGAATTTTTTTTTTTTAAATAACTTTTGAGAATATTACCTAATCAATAACATACATTTTGTGTTATATCGATACGTTAGTTCTCTCGATATCGTCATGTCAGACATACGTGCTATAATTGTAAAAAAATTCAAAAGCGGTTTGAAGTGTGGTGCTATATTCCACGAGTTGAAACCACTTGGTGTGATACGGAACTACGTGTATTATACCGTTAAACGCTATATGGATACTGGTTCTATACAAAACCGCAAAAAAAGTGGCCGCAAGCGAACTGTTAGAACCGCTGCGACAATAAAGTTTGTGAGAGAACGAATTCGAAGAAATTGCGATAGATCAGCACGAAATATGGCCAAAAATATCAATATGTCACGCGAATCATTAAGAATGATTTTACATGTGGACTTGAATATGAAACCTTTCAAGAAGAAGAAAATCCATGTACTTACTACCGATACAATAAAGAAGCGAAGAGATAGATCAAAATCATTTTTTCTGATGAAAAACTCTTTGTGCTCGAAGCTCCCCACCATGTGCAAAATGATCGATTGTGGGCGGTATCTTACGATGAAATCCCCAATGACAAGAAGCATGTCCCAAGGTACCAAAATTCCTCATCTGTTATGGTTTGGGGTGCCATATCTCGAAAAGGTGTCTTGCCGCTACTCTTCATTGACAAAGGGGTGAAAATTAACGCGGAATACTATTTGAAGGAAGTACTGCAGGACCATTTGAAGCCTAATGCTGCGAAAATGTATGGGAATGAATATTACTGTTTCCAGCAAGATGGTGCACCTGCGCACACCGCAAAAATTGTTCAAGACTGGTGTAGAGAAAATTTAGTTGATTTTATTCCCAAGGATGAATGGCCCCCGAGCTCACCTGACTGTAATCCCTTGGACTTTTGCATTTGGGGTTATATGTTGCAGAAACTTAGGGATTACAAATACACCAATTTGTTGGGTTTTAAAGAGGCCATTCTCGACGTATGGGACAATATACCGATGGACATGGTGCGTGCCGCATGCAACAGTTTTGAAAAAAGACTTAAGCGTGTTGTGGCAAGTAAAGGTCAAACAATAGAGTAATTGTCTCTTAAATCAAATCTTTATACTTCAAGTTATAATTGTTAACCGTTTCAACTTTTCCAACTACTGTTTTGATCAATAAAAACGACTTTGTTTTTGTATGAACATATACTGGTCACACTGTATATGCGCGTCTGTAGCAGAAACATTTGTAGAAATCAAAAGAAACCCTTTTCACCATACCAACTTATTACCTTTTTAGCACTGATATGTACTGTAAATACCTCCTAAGGGCAAACACATTGCATGCCTATAAAAAACATAGGCTTAAAAGAGCATGGAAGAATGCATGCATGCATCATAAATTTGGATTAAATTTCGTTTTTTTTTTTAATAAACGCGGCCAAATATTCTAATCCGTCTTCGTATATGCTGTCGATGTCGAAACTTTTTCTTCCGGAAGGAGGTTGAACGGCTTCCATCGAACAATACTGTTCGGCCTCCTCAACCTCATTTTCTTGCATGTAAATGTTTTTTCAGGCAGCCGCTGTGGCTCAGCTGGTTAGTGCGTTGGACCGCGAGTCGAAGGCAGCAACCCCAGGTTCAATACTGCCTGTAATAACACCTAAAAAAAAACAAACGGGAAAACTCGTTTTCTCTTTCGGTGGCTGTCCTCTCAGCTGGAAATGGCAAACCTCTGAGAGTAAAAATTGCTTATGAAACAGCTCCCAACCTGCCGTTCGAAACCGGCATAAAACTGTAGGTCCCTTCCACCCGCGTACAAATTCACACGCACAACACGGGTGGTTGCGGGAAGCTAGGCCTTAGTCCCGCGTAAGCGGGCTGTCGTGCCAGTCAATTATTATTATTTAAATGTTTTTTCATCCAGATTCAGCCAATCCGTTTTGTCATTTTCGACATTCAGCGTCGTACTAAGAAGCTCTGTATTTCTTGCTACAAAAAATTTGATTTAGTCATACAATGAAAAACACGACGATTTACTTAAAATATACCGAATAAATACTTCCTCATTCGATATTTGAAATCCATTGCACTTGGATGGTCGTTCAATCTCCTTTACTTCTTAATGCGCCGAAAAAATGCTCTAGCACGTCTTGGTTCAAGCGTTGTGAAATAATGTACTCCATTCCATACCTTTCACATAATTTAGTAAATCTTTCAAGGAAGTATTTGTTATTATAATCCCTTTCTGAAAGAGAGCAAGACTTGATTAATTGGCAACCAGGGGCTCAGACATTAATGTTGTCATTTGGTCGAGCACTGCGTTTTGTTCTTGTAATGCTTTGCCATAACCCTGTTGGTATAGAGACTCATTTGAACTGAGATTGGAGTTCAGAATGTCAAACCAATTATTGACAAGCTCAACGAAATCTGCACATTCAAGTGGTTGATACATCTCTCGGCCGTCAGCATAGCACCTTCCTATTGCACTGGCAGTGGTGTTCGAAAACAATTGTGTTGCAAGCTTCACTTTTTGTCTTTGCACTCCTTTTAGTTGAAGGTGCTGCTCTGTTAATTTATATGCTATTGACACGTCAGATACTGCCGTATATCTCAACATCTGGTCAAAAGTTTCGGTGTAAGTAATTTATTTTTATATACAAAACCATCATCCAGAAAGTGGTTTCGAATTAATTTGATGAGATGCGGAGCATCTGCGAACACGAAGATTTGCTGTGCGTCACTTACTGGATGGGCAAACCAAGTTTTATCTGAAAATCAATTGTTTATCTGATTGGAGATATGATTAAAGCAAAGGCTTACTGGTGGAGATGCCTAGCTCCCGCCACAGCACATGGTTGGATGGACCCATATCAGAGACAATACCAACGACTGTGAAATTAACACTGTTGAGCTTTTGGATTATGTCATACAAAATTGCCTTTGTCATCTTTGTGTCGAAGCCATTAAAGATGGGCTGCTTCCATGAAGCTTTTAAGCCCCGTATCATTGCAACTTGAACGAATTTGCTTGGCGTCTTCACAACTTGATCTAGCGCGTCGTACTCGTAACAGGACATAATCTTCATTTCATCAAAACAAAAGATACAAATCTTTTCCTCGTGCGATAACTGGCTGTGCTGCATAAGTTCAATGATGTTAACTAATACTCCTTCGTGAAGCTTTATTGATTGCACCCAACTATTAATAGTTGAGACACTTGGCAGCGGAAATCCATTTTTCTGCAAATGTTTGTACGCTCTTGGGCCTGCTGCGTGTTGTGCAATTGCAGAAGATATACTATATCATTCCATTGTCAATGAATATTCGTTTTCGTCATCACCTTTCTTATTTGTCCTGGGATGAGTCAACAATCATTTTGTTGCCGCGACTTCATTTTCCAAAGCCCTGAGTTGTTTACATAATGTAATTTTTTGAAGCATGCCTTGACTTTCAAGGTGTTCGTTTCTATAGATATTTGGGATTATTTTGGTATTAAAACGGTCAACTGGTAAAAAACTAGGCATTGCTTTTGTTTTATTATAATAACTAGTTGGGGTTTACATACTCAGTCTGGGTTTCACAATCTGCGTTCAGAGGATCACTGTTTCCAGTTCTTTTTTCCTAATTTTGAGTGGATTTCAACATTAAATACAAATATGCCACAGTGTCTTTTTGCCAATAAAAACTTACTCGCAGCCCATTACATTCGAGTAGGATTTAACGTGGTTAACAAACTTTACCCAGGACCACAGCAAGAAAGATTGTGTGCAGAATGTGCACTTCAACGTGAAGATTTTGTGGTCGCTTGATATTTTTACCACACCACAAGTCAAGTCTGGATACCTGCTGAAGGGTAACTTCGTCAAAATGTGTTTTTTTACGCTGTAAACTTACGTTTGCGCGACAGTATCTTCTGGCAAGTTTTTTGTCGGAACAGCGGTTGAATCAAGTCGCTTCCTTTTACTGTTTCTCCCAACGGCTTCATCAAATTGAAGCGTGCAGATGAAGGAAGCACTGCCTAGTTCTCGTTTGCAGGCAGCTTTCCATTTGCGTTTTGCGGCATCCGCTTTCGGCACCGAAAACATGGAAACTGCCTTGCCATGTGTTTTCTTGCAGATACAGCACGTTTTTCCTGGCATGTCGTTGCGTTTTTGGTGTCGGTTTTGGTGCAAAACGAATTTCCTCTTTCAAACAAAAATTTGTTTTTAAATTTTTTCATTCAGCACAGACGGGTTATGAAATCTGACATTTGTCAGCATAATGACATTAACTGTCAGAAAATAAGTGTGCCATGAAGAGAGAGTTCCTGCTATCTGGCACACTTTATTAATTTCTCTGTGATTAATTTCACTATGGTTATCATAAGCTAAATGAGCAAATGGCAACAACATAATAAGGCTGGTGTTTTTTCTTTCCGTCGGAGGTGGGAAACCTTCGGAAGATACTAAGCTATAGCCCAGCATGCCAGTTTCTTACCAGCCATAAACCAAACAACCTTTATCCCGCCGGACCGCCTACCGGCATTCGACCGCGGGGCAGGTTTGGTCTCAAATTGACCTCTCACCGTATTCGCGTGTATGTGGAATTTTTAACATGAAATCCCCATATGATGCTTTTATCTCATAAAATGTGGGATACCACTGTTGGCATGCGTACCACCGTTTGAGAAACGCTACTTTAGACTTTTATATGTACAATAGTTGAAAATAGAAAGGATACGAAAACAAAAATGTATGCTAGAACATGATGCAAAAGCTAAAACATTGTCTTTTCGTTCCGTTAAGACAGAACGTGAACCAGTTGGTTCAATGTTTTGTCAATGAAGATTTCACTTTTATAATTGCATGTGCACATTTTTTCAAATTTTCCAGCCAGTATTTCGACACTTCTGCGATTAGGCTAGGGAAAACTTGAACTTCCACAGTATGGCTTTCTGGGTATTTTTATTAGGTGATTCATTGAAAGGCGTCTCCGACAATGCACCAAGAAAGTACTTTAACGAGTGTGTGCTTAGGATCGTGGAAGTATCATTTCGTGTGAATTTTGGGAGAAAAGTAACCGCTGAAAAAAGATGAATTACTATTACTACTTATATGTTGATGTTGTCTGATCAACTCACCCACTATGGCTCATACATATAAAGACATAGATACAACATGGCATTTTCTTAGCAATTTACCGGCGTTTTTCAGACATGAATTACGTTTTTATACGGAGATGTTAAAAGTTCCAAGCATTTCCATGCAGAACATGAATTTTATGCAAGGACTTTTCTTTCGGCATTACACTATCCGAATACACTCTCACATACATATGTATGTACTACATATGTACATACTACTACTACTATTTACATGAATACATATAATTAACTATGTATAAGTAATAATTTAACTAGACTACCGCTTTGTCAGAATTTATCAGATTCCCCTCTGTTTTTTGCTGGGATGTCAAAGCAAAGCAAAATGTCGCACAAAATCCAGCTGAAAAATGATAAATGCGTCGGCAAGTATGCTAATAAATATGTGTTATTTGTCCGCGAATTCCATTAGAATTTTTTCTTTTGACCTACTACTTACATAAGACAATGTGCTAGTCATAACCAGCCGACATTCTACACCCCGACACTAAATCAAAGTGAAAATAAATTATTGACATTAGCCGGGCGACAGTGCGCGTGACCAAAGTAAAGCAGCAACTACTAAGAGGGGAATGAGAAAAGCGGATGCATTGTCGCTTGTTGCGGAAAAAGTAGGCAATGATTTTTATTAATTGATAAGAATGTATAGCGCATACACGTACATACCTGTGTGTGTATGCGTATTTGCACAAAATCATAGTCGAAAACCCCCAAGTGATACTTGTGCGCTTTGGTACAAGTATTATGAAGCGCTTAAGGGGGGAACTACCTTTAGACACTTCAAAAAATCGATTTTTTTTTATTGTTTTAATCGATAGGTATATTGCCTTAGAATATCGTGTCAAAGTTTCAAAAGGTAATTCTCGAAATTGTGGAAGAGATGCATCCCGGAAATGACTGGCGCCGAGCGCGCCGAGCATCGACGCCGCGAGAATCCGCAAACTTTAAACGGCATTTTCTCGAAACCATGTTTTTCAAAATTGTGTAAGTGATAATAAAATTACTAATGAACAGATTTTCATTATCTAGCATTCATTTTAAAGAGCATAAAAAATTGTTCTATCTAAACTAAAGATTTAAAAAAGAAAACATTTTTAGACATTTTTTGACTGCATATATAACAAAATTTCTTGTGAAAATCCTAATTTTTTTTTGTGAAGCCTGTTTTAGAGGGTTAATTTTCGAATTTCGTAAAAATTTTAGTTCATCGACGATAGAAAACCCTCTCGAGTAAGAAAATGTTTGGTTTTTTTATTTCAAACTAAAATTGCGGCCAGCATCACTTACACAATTTACGATGTCAGCGGCGATATGACTTACAGAATCATTGAAAAATTTGTTAAATTTCTGTTTTCACTTTTACAAAAATGTTTTTTTTTTTACCTCAGACATCACTGTAAATATATATTATATTGATTTGAAAAGAACTGTTTTCATTTCCCTGTAAATCGACTGTAAAAATGACCTTTTTTTTCGGCCTCTAAAGGTAGTTCCCCCCTTAAACGGAGAGGAAATGTAAATCGTTGTGAGCGAGGGCAGATTACATCTGTAGTGAAGTTAAGGTGTATTTGCGTATATATTTAACAAAATATAGGATTTAACATCAGAACCATTCACGCTCTATGTTTACAGGAAACAATTTCGCGACCTAAGATTGATGTTCGGCAATAAAAGGAGCCAAGTTCGTTCGATTAGTCATCACTTATTATTTAATTAACGTTTTCGGTACCACTTTTAATGTATTGCGATGATGTGATCTCTCCGATTTGACTAAATTAATAATAATCTATAATAAATAGTTATATATAAATCATTTGCCATGCGTTAGTCTCGCTAAATCTTGAAAATGGCTCGACCGACATAGGCAAATCTTAATTATGGAATAATGCCGAAACAATAAATACCAAATTGAAATTTGGTATAGTGTCGTCCTGTAGATGTATGGTTCTACTCTTATGGGCGTGGCACCGACCATACAACTCAAACCTTTAATATGGATTTATGTCGGAAAGTCGCACAACAATAACAATAACAAATCTCAGTAACAAGCCTCGATAACAAATAATTTAAGGGGTAGAGTAACATTTGATTGAAAAGCTAAGGATTCGATTTTCTTAATTCAACTAGAAGTAGATTAGAAAATGAGCATAGAAGTAAATTCTTTACTAATTCTTCCTTAACTAATTCAATTAGCGCTAATACATAAAATAAAACTAGACTTATCCTTTAAATGCATAAATTATTTTCTTATTTGCTAATTACTCAATTATGAATTATAGAAAGCCAGAAAAAGTCTTTAGATTTAGTTATTGTTTTTTAAAAATTGCGTCCTTGCGTCGGTCCTACTTAAACATTTTAGGGATAAAGTTCATATTGCCGTAATGAAAAAAGTAAAAAATGCATAGTAAAGCTTTCAAAATCATTTAAGTCGGAATTATAAAATAGGCAGACCATTGAGAAAAGCAATTATAAAGGTCCACCAGCGAATAGAAACGTTTACTAAAAACACGACTTCTGGGTTCCTTGACCCTACTATTACTTTTTGCAAGATTATAAAAATTGCTTATCTGTATCACAAGCGTTATCGAAGTTCAAAATTTTGTGTTGCTATAATTGCGACAAGCGATTTGGATGCGACAAGCGATTGCTCTACGATCAGAGTAATTAAATGTATGTGGCAAAATTTTAAAATCAAATGGAAAGTGTTGTGCAACTGAAATTTGCGCAAAATTTATAGCTTTATTGCGGTGTTGAAGTGTTTATCTATGTTTATATAAAAGAGGCTCTTTACCTCAGACTTCAAACAGTGTACATTCAACGTTCAGAATTGCAAAATGTCTCGCGCTCATGCCATCGTCTTCGTTCTTGCCAATGCAGTTGCATTCATCAGCGTTGCCAATGGCGGCGCACTGCTACCGCGAAAAACAGAATTGGATGGCCGTATTGTGGGTGGCGAGGCTGCACAAATTCAGAACTTTCCATGGCAATTATCAGTAGAACACTTGAACCGACACATTTGCGGCGGTGTCATCATAGGCAAGACTTACGTGCTGACCGCTTGCCACTGCGTCGCCTTACGAGTAGCCCCAATACTCTATAGAGTGAAATATGGAGTGACCTTTCTCAACGATAGTGGGACAACTATTCAGGTCTTACGCATAATTAGACACGCGCAGTATAATCCGGCCACACTTAACAACGACATCGCCATGCTGGTTCTCGTCTTCGAAATAGACTATTCTAACAACGCACAACCGATTGCCATGATCAGTAGTGTTCCAGGTGTGGGTATCGAAGGTGTTGTGACCGGTTGGGGCTCAACGAGCGAAGGAGGTTCAATATCTAACGAATTGCAGAAAGTGACAGTGACAGTTACTGACCAAACGAAATGTGACGAAAAGTACAAAGAGGCAAATCGTGTTACCGGGAATATGCTGTGCGCGGGCGAACCTGAAGGTGGCAAGGACTCTTGCCAAGGCGATTCCGGTGGTCCACTTGTGTTGGAACACCAACTAGCTGGTCTCGTTTCATGGGGATATGGCTGTGGTCGTCCTGGCTATCCTGGCGTTTACACCAACATCGCAAATTATAAACAATGGGTTAAAGATCACATCGAAGAAAAGTAAAAAATATAAAAAATTATAAAAAATACATCACTGAATTATTTTTTAACAAATAAAAACACAGTTAATATCTTCACATAATTTGTAATTTTTCATTAGCAATAACTTTTAACAAACTTGCAGTTAATAAACATTAATTACCTAAACTACAATGCAATTACCTAAACTACGCTCCACTGCCCCTCCAACCCTACGTAAAATTTGTTTGGTTATAAATCGAAGATATTGTGAATATTTTGCAAAATGGGTGTACGAATGTCGTTAAAAATGCATGGTCACCAGAGTGACACTAGTGATGAGTAACCGAAGAAACACAATTGGAGCGTATAAACGTATTGGCGCACGGAGTACGGCGTAAATACGCTGTCGAAATAAGTTCAGACGTTGCCTTGCTCACAATTCCAGCGTGAGCAGCAACGTATAAAATACTCAAAATACGTTTTTCAATTGTCGAAATTGAATTGAATTTAATTGAAATTGTTCAGACCTTGCCTTGCTCACAATTCTAGCGTGAGCAACAACGTATAAAATCATGAATGAAAGAATACAAGATTACGACATCCGAGTGCTGACGTCACGCGTGCCCATTGCTAGAGTTACCACCCCACCTTCAAAAGATTTTAGTTCTAAACGTAGTCAATTATCGTAATATATGGTCAATTAAATCTGTTCTGATACCAAACTGTTTGATAAGTATCTTAATCTATGCAAATACTTTGAAGGAAAGTCCAATTTCACACAGAACAAGAACTTTTTGCACCTAGTTAGAAATTTCAAAATAAAAAAGAAACGACTTTCAATTTCAAAAAATGTCACTCGGCAGCTCTATTTAGAAACGATTTGAACAGCAAATTTTAATTGGCCGACGATTTCTTTTGAATTTGTCGCGAGTTTTACTGAATATTATCATTTTACCCTCAAAAAGTGATTTTTGCCCAAAAAACGTAAGTATTGAAGTGCATTTCCTGTACAAATTTGGTGTGAAAACGTGTTTTTTTCCAAAATAGAAAACACAAATTTCTGTCAGAATGCGTTGTGCAGTGGGCAAATGTGCGCAAAACAACAGGAACTTAATGGCTTTAGGGAATGTGTCTAGTCCCAAACAGCAATCGCTGGATCTACTGGCGCACGAATGCAGCGTCGTGCACCAAGCCAACCGCAGAGTTTAAAAATGCATTGAGGGATAATAGCATCTCAAAGTGGCAAACGCGATGGGACAACGCAGGTAACGGCAGATGCACCCACCGGCTAATCCCTATTCTTATGGTGTGGCTCAGCATGAAACGAGGCAAGGTTGACTTCATCCTTATAGAAGTGATCAGCGGATACGGCTGCTTCAAAGCCTTTCTCCATCGCTTTGAATACGAGTCGGATCCCCGAACTTTGCAGCCGTAACACCCTCGAGGACGCGATAGATGTCTTTGCATGGCCCAGCTTTGAGGGTCAGCGAGGTTATGCACAGCGACAAAGCCGAGGTTATGCACAAACTCCGTGCAGATGCAACCTAATGCGCCAACCACCACTAACACAATAACGCGTGTACAGTGGCAGCAACAACACAAACAACAACAGTTAGAGGAAAGAAGGAGGAGGGAGAAGACGTGAAGGATGAAGCACTGGCCAGTGGTCACCATACCAACGAAGAGTGCTCGCGCCATCATTGTAATAGTGCAAGAAATTTTTTGAACTTCATATTAAAATATAATAAATATAAAAAAAAACAATTTCACGAATTTTAATTTTTTTGTAGTTTAGTTTGCTGTTCGTCCCACTGTTCCTACAAAAAATTTGACATATTGGCATAATTTCAGTGACGTCATGAGTGCCGCTGTCAAATTATCTGTCTCGGATGTCGTAACCTTATATTCAATAAACCTTGTATAAAATACTCAAAATACGTTTTTCAATTGTCGAAAAATGAATAATACCACAGAATAAACAGTAATACAGAACGCGCATCTCATACAAATTCAAAACTGTTCAGGGGTCGTAATATTACGACCACTGTTAATTTAACTTTACGTCCTCTGCTATTAACATTACGAACAGCACTAGACAGCTTTCGTTTCTGTTATTTCACAGAAAAAACAGCACAGAGATAAGAAGAAAGTAATGATCGCATGCGGCTCCGCGAAGCATTGAAGGGAAAATAGCGTCAGGCTGTGGTTGCTGTTGTTGTCGGCCAACAAAACGAAGTGCCACTTGCTTCTTATACGGGGAAAAGAGCAATAAGCTATGGTTGTTGTTATTGTTGCTGGCTAGGAAATGAAACATTGAATTCGAATTATTTTTGCTTTGTGGTTCATTCTGCGTGCAGCGCAGTGCGTACATACGCTATCGGAAGTAATTTTCGACGGAGTGTAGCGTGCAAAAATATATGAGAACGAATGTCAAAAGGGGGTAACTTATCGACTTAAAAACTCACTACGCTATTAAGTTATCACACTATTTTCAATATTGAAGATAGTTAAACGATTTAGTACAATCGTTATGTACGAAATATCTTTTAAATTATGGATTTACATACATACAGTTTGTCAAGTAAATGTTTGCAAAATTAAAGAAGGTAGAAAATTATTTTGAAAAGCTTATAATATAACAGAAATTTAAATATTTTGAAATTATTTGAAAAATATAGATTAATTGAATATTTCACTCTCATATAATATCAAAGTAATGTCTATTTGATTCGCGTATTGAAGGGCGAGTTGATTTGAAAGTATCTCCTGGACGACCCAGAAAACTGTCTAACAGAAAAGAAAGAAAAATCATCCGAAAAATTCGTGAAAACCCCCGTATCTCAATAAGGGAAATGGCTTTGGATATACAAGGTGCGTCCCAAAGTAAACAGGACTTTTGCAATAGGGACGTTTCTGGTGGCGCCATCTATGTGTGAGGACATGCGTTGGAAAGGTACATCTTTCATTCACATACTGTCTAAATTTCATGACATTTGGTCTAGTAGACGCCGAAATATCCCGCTCAATGTGACAGTATGTTTTTAACTTTGGTACGAGAATGTCGATCGAACAAAGAGCTAATATTAAGTTCTGTTTTAAACTTGGTAAAACTTTTACCGAAACGTTTAAATTGTTAAAGCAAGTTTATGGTGATGATTGTTTATCCCGTGGCCGTGTTAATGAGTGGTTGAATCGATTCAAGAATGGTCGTGAAGACTTGAATGACGACGAACACGTCGGCCAGTCGAAATTTGTGATTACTGACGATGCCATCAAAACTGTGCGTGATTTTATCAAAATGCAGCCAAAATCATCATTGGAATTGATGGAAATGGAATTGAACATCTCCAAAACATCAATTGATCGCATTTTAACCGAACATTTGGGTCTCCGTAAAGTGTGTTCTCGCTTCATTCCGCACACTTTAACCGACGACCAAAAAGCGCAGAGAATTGAGCACGCAAAAGACATCGTTCGGGAAGCCAGACGTGATCCAAATTTCTTGTTCAACATCGTAACCGGTGACGAAACGTGGTGCTTTCAATATGATCCCGAAACAAAGCGTCAAAGTGCCGAATGGAAGCACCCAGATGAGCCAAATCCGAAAAAAGCCCGCCGTGAGAAGTCAAAAATCAAAACTCATCTCATTTGTTTCTACGATTCAAAGGGAATAATTCATCGAGAGTTTGTTCCACCGGGAAAAACAATTAACGCTTTGTTTTATGTTGAAGTTTTGAAGCGTTTGGTGCATCGCATTCGTCGTATTCGGCCAGAATATCGCGAGGAAGGAAGTTGGCGTTTATTGCATGATAATGCACCGGCTCACAGAGCCCTAGTTACGACCGATTATTTGACCAAAAATCGCATTTTTACCATCAATCATTCACCGTATTCGCCTGATATGGCTCCCTGTGACTTCTACTTATTCGGTCAGTTGCATTTGCCGATGAAAGGAAACCGTTATAAGGACGTTGAGGACATCCAAAAGGCTTGTACCAACATTCTGAAGGCGATGCCGGCCGATGACCTAAAACACTCATTCCAAATGCTTTTGGACCGTGCAAAACGTTGTATCGAAGCAGAAGGAGAGTATTTTGAATAAATAAAAAGAATTATACAAAAATAATCATCCGTTTTCTTTATTTTATAAAAGTCCTGTTTACTTTGGGTTGCACCTTGTAAAAATAGAATGCGGAACTGATGTATCTCATGAAACTGTTCGGAACTGTACGGCGCAAAATTTTCAATGCAATCTTGGTTTTGAAAGAAGACGAATTTTTTGACAGTTTGAAGTATAGCTTCATTTCCTTTTTTGATTTTTTACACTTTTTTCGCGTATCAACTAGACATTACTATTAATCTATATCTTAAAAAAATGTCAAAATATTGCAATTTCTGTTATACATATTTATAAGCTTTTCAAAATAATTTGTCTACCTTTTTAAGTTTACAAACATTTACTTGAAAACTGTATATCGAAAAAAAGCAAAACAAAAAATGTATTCGGCCATCATTCGGGATCGTCGTTGTTTACTTACTTTTTTCCTATAACTTTTTGCTTTATAACAGATATGTACATACATTAGACGTGATTAAATGCACAAATTTGTAACTACGATTCTTCGGAACCTCTAATTTTTTTAGGTTTGACAAACAAATGTTTGGGCCAAAAAAATGGGGATAAAAGGCATAGGGATAAAATAATAAATCGCGGCGAGAAGTCATTTACGCCAAAATTAGCGAAACTTAGCCTTCAAGTGCTCATAAGGAGATACAAATCTATTCACGGAGAAGGTCGATCGCATAATAACATGAAAAAAACGTGTTCTATTAATCGACACACGTCGGCCATAGCCAGCCAAAGTCAGTCAGAAATAAAAATTCAAAATTTACAATTTTCATTCGCTGATCAACGATAGCACATCGCCCTTCATTCGCTTCATTGAAAATAACAGTAACTTCTATGGCCGGCGTCGAGCGCACGAACTCGCTCTGCACTGCTCGGCACCTAGCGAAGTTGACAATAACAGAGATCATCATCGCACGAGAAATTAACAGAGACAAAAGTTCTGTTCAACAAACTCTGTTATCTCCCCCTGCTGCTTCCGGCCCGCACCCGAAATTCAGATTGCTTCGCTGGTCGACATGCGCATTCTGTATACTGTTTATTCTGTGATAATACGCCCATATGCGGCGTAAAAAATAGAAATAGATCTAAGTGAGCGTACGACGCTTTTACGTTCATACGCTTGCGTCGTCAATTGTGTGCGCTTTCATATAAATACATGAAATTTAATTTGACAACGCAATAAGTCGAACGTAAATACGCTCATACGCTCCAACTGTGTTCCTACGGTAAGGGGAAAGGTATCATCAAAAATTAGAAAGACTTGAGAAAAATTACCAAGGTTTGACGTGATAATTTTGAATTTTTTGCTAATAAAGTGAAATTTTTCGATATAAATAACAACGTAAATTTCTAAATGACTTGACCTGATAAAAACTTGAATGCGGATTCACAAACAGCTCCGAAAAATACAGCAAAAACTGCATTCAGCTCTTCTGGTCTAAAACTGTGCAATTTTTTGGAGCGTGAATTAGTTCGTGCGGTTTACAACAGATGGCGCAATTAACTTACCATTCCATCGCTTCATTTTTTCAAATATTCATTGGAAAGCTACTGGCGTCAACAACAACATTTTTTATTCAACAGAAGAAGTGTGTCATAAAGTGTTTTTGCGGGGAGTACTCTTTCATTACTTTTTAGGTTAGGTTAGGTTAGGGTGGCAGCTAGAAGATCTCACTTAGGCCATAATACGGCCCGTTGTGGTACCACGTGAAGGACGTGGCCGCCCTTCAGGCTAACACACCACCCCGGGTGTCAGGCAGGAGCCATCCCGATTCCGTGATGAATCGGGCGATGCGGCCGATGCTGGGTCCTGAGAGGTCGGCCAGACCGCTGAAGAACGGCGCTCCCAGCACCCGGAGTCGTCTCCTCGCTAGTGGTGGGCAGTGGCACATCAGGTGCTCGACGCTCTCCTCCGCGCCCACATCGTCGCAGCTGCGGCAATGGTCGTTGAAGGGGAGGCCGAGTCTCCTGGCGTGCTCGCCGTTCGTCCAGTGTCCTGTCAGCACAGATACTGTGGGATAGATGGAATTCCGCTTTAGCCGCAGTAATTCGCGTGTTCTGCCATGGTTAAGCGACGGCCAGGTTTCTCTGGAGATCCTACAGTGGCTGTCCTCCGCCCAGAGTCGGTTAGCCAGGCGAAGATACGCCTGCCTGATCATCAGTTTGACAGTCGCAAGGGGGATGCTACATTGCGTAGTGGGTGCTGGAAGTAAAGTGCCTTTTCTGGCCAGCTCATCCGCCACACAGTTGCCAGAGATGCCGCTATGCCCAGGGACCCAACTCAGGTGAACCCTGGCATGTTCCGCTAAGCTGTTTAGAGAGGCACGGCACTTTGCTACTAGTTTGGAGGAGGTATAAATACCTTTCAAGGATTTGATTGCAGCCTGGCTATCCGAGAAAATACATATAGCCGAGGGAATGGGGGTTTGCGATCGCAACCGGTCCACAGCCAGCAGTATTGCCATGGTCTCCGCTTGGAAGACGCTACAGTGGTCCGGGAGCCGATCAGTAATGCTGGCCCCCAATTGGTCGCAGAAAACCCGACACCCGACTCTATTCTCAAGTTTAGAGCCGTCTGTGAAGATTTCGACGACGTCTGGCAGTGAGCGACGTTCCTCTGACCAGTCGTTCCTGCTGGGGATCCCTATAGTGAACTTATGCTCGAAACTAGGGGGAAGGACTATGTAGTCGGTCTGTGTCGGGGTTGGAAGATCCAGCCCGAGGATTCTAGAGTGGCCTAAGTCCGCCCGTGCCCAACTGCGTATGGCATTCAACCGTACAGCGGCAGTTTTGGCGGACTGCCTTACTAGTAGGGTCGAGGGGACCCAATTAAGTATAGCAAAAAGCGCCTTGGTAGGCGTGGAACGGATGGCTCCTGTTATGAGAGTGGCAGCTAGTCTCCTGACTCTGTCGAGCTGATTCAGGTTAGCTCGGCTAGCCGCCGCAGGCCACCATACAACAGCGCAGTAGAGGAGGATGGGCTCAACCACTGCCTCACAGAGCCACATAACAACGCGAGGCTGAAGCCCCTATCTTGCACCCACTGCCCGTTTACAACAGTAGATGGCCCTGGAGGCTCTTTTTGCCCTTTCAGCGATGTTTGCGCTCCAAGTTAGCTTGGAGTCTAGTATGAGCCCCAGGTATTTCACCTCCTTACTCAGTTTGAGCGGGGTACCATTTAGGGCGGGAAGTCTGAAAGACGGAACCTTATATCTCCTTGTGAAAAGAACAAGATCCGTCTTTTCCGGGTTGGCTGTAAGGCCACAGGAGTTGCTCCATGAGGTGAGGATGTCCAGGAAGTGATTCATCCGCTCGGAGAGCACACTCGGAAATTTGCCAGCTATGGCCATCGCAACATCGTCGGCATAAGCAACGACCTTGCAGCCAACAGCCGCTAGGTTGACAAGCAATCTATTCAGGGTTAGATTCCACAGGAGTGGCGATAGAACGCTCCCCTGGGGGGTTCCCCTGGTGACTGACCTGCGAAGATGCGCCGTTCCCAACGCGGAGTTGATGCAACGGCTGCTAAGTAGGGCGCTGATGAAGCTTACCAGTTGACTGTCAACGCCAAGATCCGAAAGAGCCACTCCTATCGCATGAGGGCAGACATTATTAAATGCGCCCTCTATGTCTATAAAAGACACCAGGGTGTACTCTTTGTATGTTAGCGACTTGTCTATGTAGTCGACCAGGGAGTGCAACGCAGATTCAACCGACCTACCCCTTGTGTAGGCATGTTGCGACTTAGAGAGAACGGTTGGATCGATAAGGCTCCTGATATGGACGTCGAGTATCCTCTCGAGGGTCTTCAGGAGAAACGATGTCAGGCTTATTGACCTGAAGTCTTTTGCCTTGACGTACGAGGTCTTCCCGGCCTTAGGAATGAAGACGACATCCACCTCCCGCCATGGGAGGGGGATGTAGCCCCATTCCAAGCATGCCCTAAAGATTGCAAAGAGCCACGGCACCGTCGACTCCGCGGTTTGCTGCAATTCGGCCGGGATGACGCCGTCCGGTCCCGGAGATTTGAAAGGCTCGAAGGAGTTAATAGCCCACGTAACCATGGTGTTATCAATGCGAGGGGGAGGTATTCTCCGGAAAGTGCGCGTCTACTAACACTTCTAGGGTTTCCCCACTGGACTCCGTCCAGTCACTGTTTGCCTTCTGAATGGTTGTGGGAATAGATGGGGAGCTGCTGAGAATCTTGCGGAGTCGGCCGATGTCAGAGACTTTTTCGATACCGCCGCAAAAGGATTCCCACGAATCCCTCTTTGCCCGCCTGACCTCCTGCTTGAAGGCTCTGAGGTCAGATCTGTACGCGTCACAGGTGTTATTCCTCTTGGCCGCGTTAAAAGAGCGTCTGCACGCGCGCCGTAATCTAGCGATTTCGGCGTTCCACCAAGGTGGTTTTGTCTTTCCCCGGTATGCCCTAGGCTTGCAAGCAGCAGCCGAAGCACGACTGAGTGAATCAGTTAGAGCGGCCACCGCGGTCTCAATGTCTCCAGGACACAAGAGCCGCGGTGGAGATGAGGATAAACTAGACGAAAGGGACAAACGGAAAATCTCCCAATTTGTCCTGCGCTTGTTGCGGAAGGGGGGTCTGGCCGGTGTACTCAGATCCAAACGGAAACTGATGTACCGGTGGTCGGAGAAGGAGCACTCCTCCAAAACCCGCCAGTCCTTGACCAGGTGCCCAGAGAGCGCGTTGGTCAGTGTGACGTCCAGAACCTCCCTCTGAGTAGCGGTAAGAAAAGTTGGTTCCCTACCTCTGTTAGCAATGCCTAGGTTAGTATTCAATATAAATTGAAAAAGCGACTCACCGCGTTCGTTCTGGTCGCTACTTCCCCAGGCATCGTGGTGTGCGTTGGCGTCCGCCCCGATGATGAGCGGAATGCCTCGCTCGTTGGCTGCTGCAGTCGCCTCCCCCAGTGGCCCGTAAGGAGGTGTAGGCCCGTGGTCATGTGCCATATAGCTGGATACGATCCAGTACACCCGGGAGTGTATCTCAGCTGCTATGGCCACGCAATCCCCGTCGCAGTACCTAGGAAGAAGAGAGGCATTAATGGTGTCTCTAATGAGGGTGCAGGCCCTAATTTTACCTGCGCCGTGGTGGGATACAGTCCTGTACCCATTTAGGCTGAGCCCACGAACCCGATCATGAACGATCCATGGCTCCTGGACTAGCACGACGTCCTCCCTGCTGGATGCCAAGTGGAGGAGAAGGGCAGCCGAAGCTGCCTTGGAGTGGTGGAGATTAATTTGGAGTATCCCCACCATCTCCAGGGGCGTCGACTACCGTTGCGTCGCCGTCCTCCTTCCCAGCGAAAATGTCGGACAGCGAGATATTCTCGTCCTCAGGATCGACGTCGGTCCTCACCTCAAGGCCTTCGAAAAAGGCGCCGATCATCTCCGAATCGGAAACAACACTGTCGGCGCCGTCTTCGGAAGCGGTGTCCTGGACAGGGGGCGCCGCAGAAGGCCCCGGTGTTACCCCTAGTAGGCTCTGCGGATCTGATGGGGACTGGTCACCTCGGTAAACCCGCAGTGTGACCGAGTCGAAACCGTAGCTGACCACACCTCCGGTAGCGGCAAGTGGCTTGAGGGATTCCTTGTTAAGGATGATCGTGACTTCCCTCAGAGAGCCACACGGTTCGCTGACCAACGCCACCTTCCAGTTTTGAGTGGGGAGCTCCGGATTGCCGGCCCGGAGGTAATGCAGAATTGCTGCTGGGTCTGATGGTTCAGCAGGAACCAAGGTCTTGGAGCGCGGTCTGCTGGGGATTTCATCCCGGGGCACCGCGCGTAGGCTGGCACCTGGCCAGACTTCTCCCAGCTTGCTCACTGCCAACCGAAACAGGTCCGCAGAGCGCTGGTCGGAGCAGGCCATCAGCTTTACACGGCCTTGGTGCCAGCCTGCGTCCCTACACTTGGGAGGGGGACCTGGGTTCGCTGCTAGAACCTCGTCGTAAACAGACAGTAGGGCTGACCTGACTGTCCGCCATTTTTCAGCGGAGATAGCTCCATCCGCGCTGTTAGCATCAACGAGGGCCCATACCAAGTTACCCTTGATGACGTCGCTGAAGGTCCGACCAGACGTCGGAGCCGGTGCCGCCAGCTTCGGCCCCTTGCTGTCCTGAGCCACCTGCGGAGGGTTGCTGTTGCTCCTGCGACCTCTGTCGCTTGGAGGCAGACTGAAGGGAATGAGGCGAGGCATTCTTGGTATGAATGTTCTTCCTCGCCCATTCCAATGAGGCTCTCCGAGAGATCTCCCGGCGGGATCTTCTCCAGCCTACGCAGGACCTTATAGGCCGTCTTCCTAGTGCAGTAGGCCCGCGTAGAAGGGGCGACTTTGGAACTTGCGCCCTGTGGGTTGGGCTTGGGTTTTTGGGAATTTTGTGAATTCATGGCTGTTGGGTCCCCACTCGTGGCCGCTATCTCCGCCCGGTTGCGTAGTCACTATAGGATCCCATGGTTATCTATGCAAGCAGTGAGGCCATGCGAAGGGTTGGCAGCTGCCCTTATGGGGTCAACTGCTCAGAGCCAGATCCAGTGCAAGTCAGGAGTGAAACTCAACTGACGCCTACGCCACCAACTCAACGGCGACGGGCATTGAACGTACCACGAGGCCTGCCAGGGTTTTAACGGGACGGAGGCAGCCGTGGCATTAGCCTGGAAGCCATTTCCACTGGGTGTCACTCCAGTGTACTCAGGTAACAGAATACCACGACCACCGGCCCAAAAGCGAACAGTATCCAAACAGGAGGTGAGAGAGAGGTCCGGAGACGAAAGCAAGGTCTTATCAACCGATACGTATATCGGGGGGGGGGGGGGGTCAGGCAGGTCATTTAGCGTTACCCAGGATGCACCACGAGGAGGCGACCTGCACTACACCCCTACTCATTACTTTATTAACATATGAAAAAAGTGCTTCGAAAGTCATTGTATTTTAGTGACAGTTTATGGTGGCGATGCTCTTGCTGATCGAACGTGTCAAAAGTAGTTTGCACGTTTTAAAAGTGATGATTTTGGTTTGGAAGACAACGAGCGACCCAGACAGCCAAAATGTTCGAAGATGAAGGTAAATTAGAGGAATTCCTCAACCAAGATTCGTGCCAAACGCAAGAAGTAAAAGCAGAATCATTGGGAGTTGATCGCTCAACCGTTGCAAAAAGTTCACGTAATAAGGGATACTATGCATAGCTTACAGTTTCATCCATTTTAGTAAAAATTAATTAATTTTTTGGAGACAATATCTTGTAACATTTGATTGAAATATTACAGCCTCTTTGAGGATACTAAAATTCTGTAATCAATAATTTCCCTGAAATGTTTTTTATTACACAAATTAAAGGAAATGTAACTTATATACATATATATAAAATAGCATTCTAGAGACAATTAAACCCACTTTATCTATGCCCAACCCTTAATCAAATTCAAAAACATGGTTTGGCAGCACTTTTGCTGTGCTACGAATCAGCTGCTTGCCATTCGCACAGCGTTTTTGCGTCTGCCAACGTTTGGAAAATTTTACCTTGTATATAAATAATTTTGTATTGAGATAAATGTGAGAACAACATCCCGAAACAACATGGAAGAACTGCGCAAATTAGAGCACCTTTCGCTGGTGTCGAAAATTTGCACCGAATTGGACAACCATCTTGGGCTGAACGACAAGGATTTAGCCGAGTTCATTATTGATTTGGAGGATAAAAATCCCACATTTGATGCCTTTCGCAAGGCACTCCATGAAAACGGTGCCGAGTTTCCGGACTCTTTTGTGACCAACTTGCAGCGCATAATAAAATTAATGAAGCCCAGCAGCGCTGATAGCGATACTGCAGACAGTACGGCCAAAGGGTTGGATGGGGCGAAGATGGTAAAGGCGAAGGAACTGTCGTTAATGTTTCCCGGGCTGGCGCTGCCAAACGACAAATTCAGTAAAAAAGACGAAGACGATAGTGAAGAGGATGAGAAGGATGTAAAGGATGAAAAAGAAGCCAAGCCGAATATTTTGAGTTCCGTAGATGAGGCAATGATGGAGTTGGAGGCACTTGCACCGCCCAATGAGATGAAAAGCGAAAGCGCAAAGCCGAAAGTAGAAAACAAAAAACGATCGGAACGTCACTCTCGTTCGCGATCCCGCTCGAGATCTCGTGATAGAAGTCGCCGTCGGCGCGGTCGGGATCGCAGTCGTGAGCGGTATTCTCGATCACCGGCGCGCTATCGCAGCGGTCGGAGGCGGCAATCACGTTCAAAATCAAGGGAACGCGATCGCGAACGCATGGAGCCCCGCCGAGACGAACGTAGTCGCCGCTCACGTTCCAAATCACACGGACACAGCGGCAGCAGCAGGCGACGTTCACGGTCGCATGAGCGACGGCGACGATCGCGCTCAAGATCCCCCGAACGCAGCACTCGGCGACGATCGCGCTCAAGATCTCCCGAACGCAGCACTCGGCGACGTTCTCGGTCGCGCTCCCACGAGCGACGCAAACATGATAAGATGCCACCGCCTGCCGTGTTACCAGACGATCCGGAACCGGGCAAAATCTACGCGGGCAAGGTGGCCAACATTGTGCCATTTGGTTGCTTTGTGCAGCTTTTTGGACTGCGGAAACGGTGGGAGGGACTGGTGCACATATCGCAACTGCGCTCAGAGGGACGCGTCACAGACGTGACCGAGGTGGTGAGTCGCAACGCCACAGTAAAGGTCAAAGTGATGTCCATTACAGGACAGAAGGTGTCGCTGTCAATGAAAGAGGTGGACCAGGCGTCAGGGTGCGATCTGAACCCGCTATCACACATGCCCGCTGAAGACGCTGATTTACGTGATCGCAATCCTGACCGACCATTTAGTGGCGGCACGTCGCTGCTTAATTTGCAAGTAAGAAAAAGCCTTTATTGGATAAAAAACGCCATTAAATTAATCGGAATATTATTGCACTATTTCAGGGAGGAAATGTGGACAATGATGAGGACGATTCGCGCAAACGTGTTACACGAATATCCAGTCCCGAACGATGGGAAATCAAACAGATGATCAGCTCTGGTGTGATCGACCGCAGTGAGCTGCCCGATTTCGATGAGGAAACGGGACTGCTGCCAAAGGACGAGGACGACGAGGCTGATATCGAAATCGAAATTGTCGAAGAGGAGCCACCGTTCCTAGCCGGACATGGTCGGGCCCTACACGACCTCTCGCCGGTACGCATCGTCAAGAATCCTGACGGTTCGTTGGCACAAGCCGCAATGATGCAGTCGGCATTGTCGAAAGAACGCCGCGAGCAGAAAATGCTGCAACGTGAGCAGGAAACAGAGGGGGTGCCGGCCAATCTGAACCGCAATTGGATTGATCCGTTGCCCGACGAAGACGATAGTCGCGTACTAGCGGCAAATATGCGTGGCGTTGGTTCAGCAGCGCCGATCGAAGTGCCTGAGTGGAAGAAGCACGTGATCGGCGGCAAGAAATCCTCGTTCGGAAAGAAGACGGACATGTCACTGTTAGAGCAACGACAGTCGCTGCCTATCTACAAGCTGCGCGACGATCTAATCAAAGCCGTGTCCGATAATCAGATTTTGATTGTCATCGGTGAGACGGGTTCGGGCAAAACCACACAGATCACGCAGTATTTGGCGGAGAGTGGATTTACTGCGCGTGGCAAGATTGGTTGCACACAGCCACGCCGTGTCGCCGCCATGTCCGTGGCGAAACGCGTGGCTGAAGAATTCGGCTGTCGTTTGGGCCAAGAGGTGGGGTACACTATACGTTTTGAAGACTGTACCAGCCCCGAGACGGTTATCAAATACATGACGGATGGTATGAAGCACTGCTGCTCTTTGCGATAATCTTCGAAAGACTAACAATTGTTTTTTTTTTTTTTAATTTTAAGGTATGTTGTTGCGCGAATGTCTGATGGAATCCGATTTAAAGACCTATTCGGTTATTATGTTGGACGAGGCTCATGAACGTACCATACACACTGATGTGCTCTTCGGTTTGTTGAAGGGTGCCGTTCAAAAGCGACCCGAGCTAAAGTTAATCGTGACCTCAGCTACCTTGGATGCCGTCAAGTTCTCGCAATACTTCTTCGAGGCACCAATCTTCACCATACCCGGCCGTACATTTCCCGTGGAGGTTCTGTACACGAAGGAGCCGGAAACCGACTACTTAGACGCATCGCTGATTACCGTAATGCAAATTCATCTGCGCGAACCGCCCGGCGACATACTTCTCTTTCTCACTGGTCAGGAGGAGATTGACACCGCCTGCGAGATACTGTATGAGCGTATGAAGAGTCTGGGGCCGGACGTTCCGGAATTGATCATACTGCCAGTGTACTCAGCGCTGCCATCAGAGATGCAGACTCGTATTTTTGATCCGGCGCCTGCTGGCAGCCGCAAAGTGGTCATTGCCACTAACATTGCTGAAACCTCGCTGACTATCGACGGCATCTTCTACGTGGTCGATCCTGGTTTTGTTAAGCAGAAGGTGTACAACTCGAAAACGGGCATGGACTCATTAGTGGTCACGCCCATCTCACAAGCTGCCGCCAAACAACGAGCTGGTCGCGCTGGTCGTACCGGCCCGGGCAAATGCTATCGTCTCTACACTGAGCGCGCATACCGTGACGAAATGTTGCCCACACCAGTGCCAGAGATTCAGCGCACCAATTTGGCCATGACCGTGCTGCAGCTGAAAACAATGGGCATCAACGATCTGCTGCACTTCGACTTCATGGACGCACCACCTGTGGAGTCGTTGGTAATGGCGCTGGAGAATTTACACTCGCTGTCGGCGCTGGACGACGAAGGACTGCTGACGCGTTTGGGTCGTCGCATGGCCGAGTTCCCACTCGAACCCAACTTGTCAAAACTGCTGATCATGTCCGTGGCACTGCAATGCTCTGACGAGGTGCTCACCATTGTCTCCATGTTGAGCGTGCAGAATGTTTTCTACCGGCCAAAGGATAAGCAGGCGCTGGCCGATCAAAAAAAGGCGAAATTCAATCAAGCGGAAGGTATGTAATCCAGGTTCCTTGAAAAATATTCTCTAACCATCATTTCCACCTGCAGGTGACCACTTAACCCTACTCGCCGTTTACAACAGCTGGAAGAACAATAAATTCTCGAATGCCTGGTGCTATGAAAATTTCGTGCAAATCAGAACACTTAAGCGTTCCCAGGACGTGCGCAAGCAGCTGCTCGGCATTATGGATCGTCACAAGTTGGACGTGGTTTCTGCGGGCAAAAATTCCGTGCGCATACAGAAGGCTATTTGTTCGGGCTTCTTCCGCAACGCTGCCAAAAAGGACCCCCAGGAAGGCTATCGCACATTGGTAGATTCGCAAGTTGTTTACATTCACCCCTCCAGTGCTCTATTCAACCGGCAACCCGAGTGGGTCATCTACCATGAACTGGTGCAGACCACGAAAGAGTACATGCGCGAGGTGACCACCATCGATCCCAAATGGCTGGTGGAATTCGCGCCTTCCTTCTTCCGCTTCTCTGATCCGACGAAGCTAAGCAAATTTAAGAAGAATCAACGACTGGAGCCGCTGTTTAACAAATACGAAGAGCCAAACGCTTGGCGTATATCGAGAGTTAGAAGGAGAAGAAACTAAGTTAATTTCACACCATGTACTCGTACGTAGTTGTAATATTTAAATGTATCCACAAGTTGTATCTTTATGTTAAGCTACTAAATAATGAAGGAAATAGAACTGCAACTGAAAAATGTATCCTTAATACCCCTTCCGTCCGCGAAAACGCTGCCTGTTGTCGAGCTAAAAAGAAAGGAACCGCGATTTGCGTAACCATGCTCTAGGCGCATTATGAATTTCACTCACTAGTGAGCGTTTGCACTCAAAGAAGGTATTTCTCAGCACTTGACATTCAGGTGGTACATTGTTTCCTTGCAAGCATTCTCGCGGTGTTTTCTTTCCCTATGGAACAACAATTTTTCATACAACGTTTGCGTTGGAAAATGCTCTCGTTACCTTCTACTGCGTTCGCTTACCAGTTTGCAGCAATCGCTTTCCAAAAGACACATTTTCAAATCTGCCCTTACACCGGCACAAGGCGAGTTGTCAGCCAGTTTTTCGTCTCCCTCGTAGCGCATCATCTTGCAGCCAGCTATTTGTTGCTGAAATTATTACGAAAATGAATTTATGCAAAAAGCCGCTAAAAAAAATTATCACAATTCCTCTCCTGGTACCGAAGTTTGAGAATATGTAAGAAATAGTACAATTAAATCAGCTGAGCTGCCATTAAAATGCTGCCAGATTGCTATATTGTCAACTCTAAAGAAATCAACTCTTTAAGGTATCGCTTCATACTCTACACGAATCGGCCCAAGGCACATTAATAAAGGTAGTGTTGTCAACACAGCTGCTTACACTTTTTTCTTCTGATTCTCTTTTGATTTCTTTTGATTTTCTTTTGATTTTTTGCGAATGGGGATGTAGATTGTCAAAAATTGGTAAAATTGTTTTTGTGTTGCTTGTGTTCTGATTTGATTTTGACAAGCTAGTTACCCAAATCCAACAACAAAATACATGGGAATTTTGTTGCTGGTCTTACGCGTTCACCTTTATTAATACACCTTGAATCGGCCAAATAATTCTCTGGTCAGAGTAATACTACGTTTACATTGAGCCCAAATGCGTCATTTGGGCAAAAATTCTCAAATGCGAAGCCAAATCACGCATTTCCCTATACAAATTCAAATCTATGAAATGGCTCATTTCAACCAAACGACGAAGCAAATGCGATAAAACCTGACCAATTTTATCGAACGCATCACAAAATGAAAGCTCTTTCAAAAGCTCAAAAGCTTTTGCTTCTTTTTGACAGTTCAAAACCAAAACAAACGAAAATTATCAAAATGGAAATTTTGCATTGAAATTTTCGTCTGCTTCAAATATGTAGAATATTCTTAGCATGCAAGGTGTGTAATATACATGTATTCAACTATTACAGTGTGTAGAACATAGAGGCAGCAAAAAAGAAACAAATGATTTAGTCAGAAGCCGGAAAAGAGCTGATCTATGAGCTGCGGCAAGAGGACATGAGCATTGAGCATTTGACAGTAGCTGCCAAACAAAATGCAAATGCGATGCAAATGAGGCAATGTAAACAATTTCAAATGACTCATTCGAAACTACGCATTTGTGTTCAATGTAAACGTAGTATTACTTAAATCATGAAATAAAAGAAAAAAATAAGGATGTATCTTTTACATTCAAAATCTCGGGATCTCTAGGGAATGTCATTTAACTACTCAGAAGATTCAAATAATAAATCTGTTTAGGTACGGATATTTGGTGCAAGTTTGTTAAAACTTTTACTGGATGATGTTTATGTATAGCAAATCTCTTGCTTGCTAAATCTTTTGCGAACATTTGGAGCCAAATGGAATTAATATAGCAAAGAAGTTGTGAGTTCCTGAGACTCCTGAGACCCATAACCATCTTTCTCATCTTTACCCTGCGCAGATTTTTCCTTTTCACGTAAATGTCTGATTAAACTTAAGTTTCCCTATAGCTTCAAACAACAAGTTAAACTTTTAAACTGTTTTTTTCTTTAAACCTCTTGCTTACACTATATTCCTTATTGTGTCACACTGGTGAAAAACAAGAGCTAAGAACTTGCAAGCTTTTACAGCTTTCCGTTTGTTTACTTTTTTGGATAGTTGAATTTTTGGGAACGCATGTTGCCTTCCTCAGAGTGAAATTAATAAAGTGTGCCAGATAGCAGGAGCTCTCTCTTCATCGTACACTTATTTTCTGACAGTTAATGTCATTATGCTAACAAATGTCAGATTTCATAACCCGTCTGTGCTGTATGAAAAAATTTCAAAATAAATTGTTGTTTGAAAATACGTCCTGCACCAAAACCGACACAAAAAACACAATTACATGCTAGGAAAAACGTGCTGTCTCTGCAAAAAAAACGACCGGCAATGCAGTTTCTATGTTTTTCTAACATAAAATACATTACGAAAATATATATTTCTGGAACACTGAAAGTCAATTTTAAATTGTGTGTTATTTAAGCGGCAACAAAAATAAAGGTTAATCGAACTGACACAAATAAATTGACACATTGACAATTGCTACTCAGAGAAATAAGTGTACGTCATCAACCTGGTACACTTTATTGATATCACTATGGCCTTCCTCACCTCATTTTGTCCACTGCAAATTGTTTTCCTGGAAAAATTCTCAAGCAGACCTAATGTGAAAGTAGCACACTGTTGGCAGGAGTAAAGGCGTCGAAATGAACATTATTTTTTAGCTTATGGCAGCTCTTTGGTTTTACTTGAACTGCAGCAAACAGCCGTGGAATTTAGCACAGCTCAGCACAGCTGATGTCTGAAAATTTTTAGAATTTCTCACCATCAGTCAAACAATGGTTTGTGTGATAATATCCATGTTTTTGTTGCAATAAGTATTAATTCGAGTGTTCGGTGCACCGATCGATATGCAGAAAGCCATGTAAGCCGGACTAGGTGCGAACTGTGCAACTATTACAGTTATATTCTCTTTCATCCAGCAGAAACAATTTTTCCTTACTTCCGCGAGGGGTATCCTTGCGTGGTGACTGTGTACGTCGTCACACGACCCGGCAACAGTGGCGCATGCCGAGCTCTGGACGAGACATCGGCATTCGAGTCTATAATTGTGCAGCACGTGCGCAGGTGCCTCTAGTGCTGCCTAATGAAAGTTACGCTACGTGGTACACCTGTGGCCCGACGGTGTACGATTCCTCACATTTGGGTCACGCCAGTTGTTACGTGAAGTTGGACATCATACAACGCATACTGCGGCAGCACTTCAACTTGAATTTGGTCACTGCCATGAACATCACAGATATCGACGACAAAATCATTCGAAGAAGTCAAGAAAGTGGCAAAGATTGGCAGGAAATCGCAAAATTTTACGAAACTGAGTTTTGGTCAGATCTAAAGAAACTGAACGTGGTGGAACCCAATCTGAAAGTTCGCGTTACTGAACACATGCCACAAATATTGGCCTTCATTGAGCAAATCATTGCAAGAGGCTGCGGCTATGTGGCCACCGATGGTTCAGTGTACTTTGAGGTTAACAAGTTTTTGAATTATGGAAAATTGCAAAAATTGAACTTGACGACAGAGGATGATGGATCAACAATTACTGAAGTATCATCTAATGGATGGAAGGGAGGAAAGGAGGCTGCTGCTGATTTTGCTCTGTGGAAAGCAAGAAAAAGCTCCGAAGAGCCGGCTTGGGAGTCGCGTTGGGGCGCTGGTCGTCCGGGCTGGCACATCGAATGTAGTGCGTTAGCTAGCGGAATTTTCGGACAAAAGATTGACTTTCATGCTGGAGGTCTTGACCTGAAGTTTCCGCACCACGAAAATGAGGAAGCGCAAAGTTGTGTTTACCACAGCACCAACCAGTGGGTCAACTACTGGCTGCACACTGGTCACCTTAATATAAAAGGGCAAAAGGAGAAAATGTCAAAATCTCTGAAAAACACCATATCCATCAATGAGATGCTGTCCAAGTACACAGCCGATGAATTTCGCATGGCTTGCGTGCTGTCGAACTATCGCAATGCAGTGGAATACGGAGATGAGTTAATGCAAACATCAAAAAATACAGTGAACCGCTTCAAATCATTCAAGGCCGATTGTCAGGCGTACTTGTGCGGCAAGAAGCAAGGTGGAAACCTGAAAGAAAGCGAGATACTGAAGCAACTGCACAGCGCTAAAAACCAAGTGGATGCTTGTTTGAAGGATGACTTCGATACAGCGCGGTCCATGAGCGTGCTATTGGAGCAGATGTCCAGTGTCAGTGGCTGTATTAACGCCAACTCAAGCTTGTCACCGTCGTTAACAACAGCCAGCTGTCTGGATGCGGTTGCCGCCGTGGATAATTTTGTGCAGCAGAATTTAAGCTTATTCGGTTTTGCATGTGGGGTAAACGAGCACACAAAGTTCGCAACAGCGACGCGAAATGAAATTGATTTGAACGGGCTTTTAGATGATCTCTTACAGTCGCGTAAAATAATACGCGACCGCGCGGTGGCTGCGAAAAATAAAGATCTTTTCCAGATATGTGACGAGCTCAGAAATTGCCTGCGACAGCATGGCATTGAGATCAAAGACCACAGCCAAGGCAGCTCTTGGCAATTTAGTAGCAATAAGAAATAAAGTACCCGAGAAAAGCATTTAAAATATTCACCAAACGAGATTATATGATTACTGTGTTATTTAGTATTTTAGAACAGAAGGAATGGAGTGGTTCACATGCATGTGTGCGTTTAAACTGTTGTTAAACTGTATTAAGCAATTTCTTATTACGAACATGCATTATATTACTCAAACGATCAGTGTATGTGATACTTATAAAATGACAATATGTAAATCCAAAAATTGTATGTAATCCAAAACTAAAAGCTATAGAGTCATAAAGCACTTTAAATTACACGAACGTTATATAAATTGTGTCAGCCAATGAAGTGCATCTGTATGCCACCAATTGATGCATGGTGCACAATCTTGTAATACTCGTTCGAAAAATTTAAAGAACACTTCGAACAAGTTTTGGTTTTTCTTTTAGATCACAGAACCGATTTAGATGAAATAACTTATTTCAAATAAGTACCAAACGATTTCTTATGTGTAGCCATAATACATAAACCATATGAGATTGGCCACGCCCACTTTTTATGTTACTGTAGTAACAGAAGTTACCTTTGGTATATATGTGTAAGTCGATATGATTAATATATCAAACGATTCAGAAGTCCATTAAGGCAAATATAGGCCATAAAGAATCGAGCATGCCTATTTTTCGCGCCACTAATCTAACGAAGCAAAGCTATATTTCATGACTAAACCAATATTGATATCACATGATTCTGTGTATCATTGGGGTAAACACAGTCTATATAAGATTGACAACGCCCACCTGACACGCATCCGTGCACGGTCACCATAATGGCAGATATTGGCTATGGTATAATTTTGTATTTCATTGAAGCAAACATAGACTTCCGGGGATTAGGCACGTTTAGACTGCAGTTCACGCTAGACTAAGCCTAGGCGTATACGGAGACGCAGGCCGCACACGCAGCACAACTCAACGCAGTTTAGTTTTTTGTAAATAACGCAGTACCGTATAACGGCGTATAAAGCGACATAGCCGCGTGCGGCGGAGAGACGTGCCTGCGCACAACTGCGTCGCGTTGTAGTTGAAATACAGTTTCCTACGCGCAGCCGACAGGTTAGCTTGCAAAAATTGAAGAACTAATTGAAAAAGTGCGTGAACAGCCGATATTACACCCATATTATATTATATAGGTTCTATTTCAAAGTCTAATTCAGACAAATAACTCGTATTGCTGGGTTTATGGAATGAATACGGAACACGTGTGCTGGTTTTACGAGATTCGTATACGCAGTTCACATATTTTCTGCCTCACAAAGTTTAATTTTCGCTGCGCTGCTTTGTGCTGTGTTGCGCGGCCTGCGTCTCCGTATACGCCTAGGCTAAGAAGGCTTACTCCCTCTGCGTGACCCGTTAAACATTTAAAACTTACAAAACGATCGTGATAGAATTTGTCAAAATAACTGTATAAGAAAAACCTTACTAAATGTTTGTGATAAAATTATTTCCAAATGTGTTGGGAAAACCATTACTTACATTTAAAAAAAAACGTGCTTCGCAAATTAGTTTGGAAATAATTGATGTGGAATAAAATGTGGATGAAAATAATTGACGAATTAATGGGTTAATGTCGATGTTTATTCGGGTAATCTACATACATATATACATAGAGTGATGCATATAGAATTTATTTTAAGTGGGATTCCGTACACAACTTTTGAGTTCAACACCATTTACAACTGCATTTGCTAACCACAATTTTTGTAACAAATAGGTATATGAAGGCCCAAAACCCTCTTGAACTCGCCACTGTATACATACATATGTATTAAATATTCTTGTTATTATGACGCCATGAACCCACTGTGCACAATTAAAAATTATCAAATAAGAAATTGTTACAAGCAAAACTGTGGCAGCACTCTTTTTCGACAACAACTGTTTATTTACAGTTTGGCGGCGTCTCTGAAGGTCGGACAGACAAAACGGCAGACGAATTGGCAGCAAGCGAGAAAATGAAATATATCTGCAAACCATACACGAGTCTTGGAATTAATCAAAAAGAATTGTTTTGAAAATGCGCAGCGACAACAACGACATTAGCAGTGGTCCTAATGGCAGCAGCGGTGCCGGCAAAGAGAAAAACGACGCCGTACCCATGCCGAAACACATTCCATTTCCGGAGTTTCCGAGCGGCTCTGAGGTGCTGAACGAGCTGGTGATGTTTCTGTTTATCACGTGTGCCGCCGCCATGCAGTTCATCAATATTTACCGCACAGTCTGGTGGTTGCCGGAATCGTACACCAAGCACACGGTGGTGAGTATGCGCGCGCTTGGGCGTGTATCTAACACAGCACAATGTAATGCCGGAAAATTTAAACGCAGAACCTTTACCTCATCGAGCCCTACTTGATAGTTCTGATTGTGGTGATGATGTCGCGCCGGCTCATCTACTGTCTACTCATACGCATCTTGGAGTTGTTACAACGCGCCGGCAGCAAGCAGCGACGTCTCTACCGCAGTATACTCAAGTACAGCTTTGGCAGTCTGCTGCTGGCCATGCTGGGCTTCTGCGTGCTGAAGATATATGCTCGTCAGACATTTCTGTCGCTCTTCTTGCTGGTGTATCCGTAAGTCAGCCGCTGCCTGCCACACAAATGTCGATACCAACAAGCCTTAAATTTCTATGTTGTAGAGTCATTGTGTATCTGCTGATTTTCGGCTTCCAGATTGAGCCTTTTTTGCGCAGTTCATGCGAGGTGGACGGCGCCTACTTCAATGGCATGCCCATGCACTGCTGCTCGTCGAATCCCACCACTATACGCGACGAGATCAACGTGCTTAGAAACGACTTCAACAATCGCTTCAAGCAAGTAATTTTCACATCGATGGTTAATGCATACTATGCCGGCTTCGTGCCGTGCTTCTTTGCCGTTTCCATTTACTATAATGTGCTCTGGACCACACAGCACATAATTTTCGTTTGGCTGAGCGGCTTCACCATGTCTACCGCCTTTGTATTTCCATCCAAGTACACCGATATACTGCACCGGGCCTCGCTGCACTTAGGCCATTGGTCGCGTTTGGATTCGCGTCCCGGCAGCGGTTTAGGGGGTGGCGGCAGCAGTGGAATTCTGGGTGCCAATGCTCTATTATGGAATAAAAATGTGGTTTGGGTGAATGGAAGCGTTGTGAAGCATAGTGGCGAGCTGTTTCGATGTCACGGAACGGTTACGGTAGCGTTGCCAGGAAATTCTAGTCATACGAGATTTTACGTAAGTAATTGTAGCTGTACCTGTGTTGAGAACAACTTTGTAAATCTCAATAGCTGTAGCGTAATTTGTGGAAACACGGTGTCTTAGAGTGTAACATAAAGATGAAAGTGAAGGAATTGAAACACCTGCACACCCCTATTCAATGATAATGAGGCGAGGTACTGTGCTTGAAGCGATACCTATTTACACGAAGAGACTGTCGAGTTTCATAGAAAATTGAATATCAGTACATGCTGAAAAATCTGCTTAACGGATAATTGAGTGTAGGCTCAGTATTTTTCTCAAATATAAATGAACTCGATTTTTTGCCGGCTTCTAATTAATGCCTTACCGATGTTTGTAAAGGATACTCATATCATCACAGACCATTCTTAAATTACTCATGTGATATCGCTAGCAGCGATGGGGTAATGCGCAAATAGGTCATTTGGTCATACCTGAAATTACTAGTAAACGAACTAAGTACATATTTTATTTAAAATTTAATTTAAATAATAATACAAAACAAGTAAATCTTTAATTGCAATGACTATGCCCCGTGGATAACGAAGTAAAAGTAAAGTCTAACTGTAGCCTAAATCGATAATGTGTTTACTCTTGATTATAGTCAATATATTAATTTTGTCAGCACTTCTATAAAATTGTGGTCAGCACTATAATTTTTTTTTAACTCATTTGAAGTCTAGAATTGAACAATATTTTGCCGTAAATTGACTAAATATGCAATTGCCTTGACGGATGGATACAAACATTTTTACACCATTCTTCAAGTAAGTTGTGTCACAATATCTTCTTTAGTCTTGAATTTTGTATAGCGCATCTTCCCTTCAGTAGAAATGAATTCAAATGAATAGCATGGCTTGAGTTAGTTGGGTTGGAAATCAACTGAATTTTTAACCAATACTTGGCGTGCTATAGTGTGGTGTAATTTAAATAATATAAAAAATGCCCTTAACATAGAAACCATTTTAATTTGTATATCGTATGGCAAACCAGAAAGGGTCTTCCGGATAAAAAATTTATTCTTTTTTGATGGCAATACGCCTTCAATAATTGTCATTAAAAGTAGTCTTTAATTTTAGTCTTTGTCTCCGACACTGGCATATTTCTTCCATTTAGGGTAACACTAGGGTGCCACGTGAATCGTTCCGATAACCAGATTTTTATTATCTTCCAGCGTTGTATTAATTAATAATTATTTTGACATGATTTGATTTCAGAGACTCTTCCATAATCCTTCAATCATCTACATGACACTCACCACTTTGCAAGCGGCCATTGTGTTGGCAGAAATACTGCTGCTGTACTTTGCCATGGAATGGCACTTTGTGCTGTCTATTAGTTTCATAGCGTTAACCAACCAATTCACGTTCTTCAAAATAATGCGCGATTTTTTGGTAACGAAACGCGTTTACACTGCCGAAACTAATATAACCGACAGGCAATCGAATGTGCTGCACACCAATTGAACCAAACGACGCAAATTGAACGCTGCGCCTGCGAAAACATTTCGCGTCGATGGTTGATAACTGCGTCAACGTCAAATGTTGGCTCTTGAAATGACACGCTGAATACGCTCTGATGTATTTAATTTTTTGAATTAAATTCACTTTTTCCAATATACGTACATATATTTTTTGTTCAAACCCTTAGCAAGGCCTTGTTTAACAACTATTTTTTAAATTTGTTATACTATATTTTCATTGACAATGCATTCTACATAAAAACATGCTATGTAGTTGTGTCTTGTCTGCAGTCTCTATGTATGGTTAACATTGCGAGAAAAAAATAAAAATATAACCAAAAAAATCATAAGCAATTATCTAAGAATTTTCTACATCAAATAAACTAAACTGCAAAAACAATGTATATTCTACATCAATCATGTTGCCAAGTTCATTCAACCAAAAATATTGCTGCGCAATTTTTTAAGAAATGAGCGGGATTCGTGCGTTTCATAATCCATTTTGCGACAATGATTTGCGTACTCCTCATTTAGTTCGGAATCCAGTGGACCCCATTGGGTGGTGGGCTTGCAGCTGTTGCGCAATTTCTGTGCATTAGCAGAAATACGGAAATTGGGTTAGGTCATATGTACATAAGTAGCAAAAGTGTTTCAAATGCATTACCTGTTTAAAACTCAGATTTGTGGACTGTTTGAAAATACTGTAGAGTGCCCAGCCTGGTATTTGTAGCAAACCGAGTGCGGCCAAACACCAACCGAACGCTGCAAGTAATATTAGAGTCGTAGCGTTTTATTATGTTTACAACACAGTGAAGGAAACAGCATACTGTTTTTTTTTAAACGTTTAAGAATGCGATGGCAAATTACGTTTGCTCCGTGTAAGTACTAACCGTGGGCTATACCAGGGTAGTCTACATTCTTATAAGTCAGCGGCTTCATATCGACGAGCGTATAGATTAGCACAGCTAACATTAGGCCCGGCGCAACGATGCCCCAGCAGATGCGCCAATAAACGCCTGTTTTCTGCCCCACCATGAATTCAATGTCGGCACAGAAACGGTTCACACCTAAGGCAATTGGGAACACTCAATAAATTTCACACATTAGCACATTTGTAAACTCACCGTAAACCCAGCCGACGACCAACAATTCGACAATAGCCAAAATCAGCGCCGTAAATGAAACTCCGTAGAAATCCACCAAATTGAGCACGAATTGCCCGCCCGGCGTCATGTAGACAACGCTGACGGCAAAGCCCAAAATGGCCAAAGACAAGGCCATCGTCCAGTTGGGCACACGAGTAAATCGATCGCGTATCACACGTATGATGCACGATCCCATGCCGACCGTACTGCCGATGCCTAGAACGAATAACATCAGAAAGAAAAGGACCGCGAACGCCTTTTAGGTAGTTTTGTTTTAAAGACCCATCGGCTGTCAGCCACGCCGACGCATACCTGGGGCACGAATTCGAATTTAGCGATGGCATCCGGATACGAGATGAAAGCCAGACCGGCGCCACCCTTCACCACGCTGGCAATGTCCGTCGCGCCCGTTTGATAAGCCAAATTGCCCAGAATGCCGAAAGTGATGCAGCCGGCTATGATGGAGGAGCACGAGTCCATCGTGGTGATGATTACGATATCTCTGCGCAGAAAGTGTGCCGACAGTAAAATTAGGATGTCGAGCGAGACTATTAAACTTACTTGTAGACATTGCGCGAAAAGTTGTTGTAGGAAGCGTAGGTGATGAGAGTCCCGAAGCAAATGGCCAGTGAGAAGAAAACCTGCGTGACCGCGGCATACCACACCTAAATATTGCAATGACCATTTGTTAATGATTTAGGTGCAAAACACAGTTTCAACTCTTAAATGCGCTCGAAATGTTTCAAAAAAGTCAAACAATTTCTTGATTATTTAAATTTTAAGGTTATAAAAATGATTCAAAAGCTATGCGATACTTGAAAATATTTAACAAAAAAAATATTTTTATTACTAGTTAGTTTTCGTACACCGAGAAAAATGAAATATGGAAATATTTTAAATTGTATTTCGAGTACATATGCACGGAGATCATCCATAACAATTCGGGATCTGAATAATCCGGGAAAACTTATTTTTCCACTTGATGGGGGGCATTTAGAATATTGTTTTAAATGAATTTTGAAATTAATGTTTAAAAAACCAAAAGGGTTTTTGTTATCTCGCGTAGTGACTCTGTTGAGGATTAGAGAACATATGGTTTGTAATTTTTTAAACAAAATCGAAGGTGTGTCAACAATTGGATAAACTCGAGTCATCATGGAAGGTGGATCGGAGCTGTCAGCGACAGACAATCTCCATTGTCTTTAAACAAGACATTAGGCTAACAAGATAGAAGAGGATAGCTAGGGATAGTTAGTCATAAGAAAAGGGAAGAGCGACAATTACGGCAAAACATAAAATAAATGCTTTTTTTAGCAATTTGTTATTAATTTTACAAGGTGATAAAAAAGGAAATTTTGAAATATTTTATTAAAGTTCAACTATAAAAGAACATGGATTTCTCATAAAACTA
Organism: Melieria crassipennis; assembly: GCA_963668005.1. Lineage (NCBI taxonomy): Eukaryota > Metazoa > Arthropoda > Insecta > Diptera > Ulidiidae > Melieria > Melieria crassipennis. The sequence goes on along the minus strand of OY764963.1, from coordinate 26,936,329 downwards.
ATGCTAGTATTAAAACCATTTTTTGTGTATTTTTATAGTTCAAAAAGAATTTTATATCAATGTAATACACATACGAATTTTTTTAAATGTACTCCGTTTTCATTGCGCGCAAAGTCACATATGTATGTACGTATGTGACCCCTTAAGGAAACGCTAAATGTTTCCTAAAAGATAAGCTTTCTGACAAATGCTAATGAAACATCTGCTTTAAGTTCGAAAAAATTCATTCCACATAAAAATCAGTGCTTGAGGCATTTAAGGGCTAAGTTTTAGTGTACTTTCGCGTCTACAACCGGACTGAAAACGAATTAAAATCACTCATGCGACATGTAGGGCCGACACATAATTTTTGTCGCATGGCTTGAAGTAAAAGTTTGCATATTTGCACACACACAGCCCAGTAAGGCTGTGCTCACTTACTAGTGGATTCAGCAGCTCCTTCCACTGTGGCTTGAAGAAATAGATGAGACCGTCCAATGCGCCCGGCAGCGTAACGGCGCGTATCAAGAGCACTATTAGCACCACGTAGGGGAACACGCCCAGAAAATACGACGCCTTGCCTGAACTCTTGACGCCTTTGAAATAAGTGAAATTTTGAATGCAAATTAAATCCTCATTTTGTTTGCATAATTGCTTCGCACCTCTAATTAGCACAGCGCCAATAATCAGCCAGGCCACTGCCAAACAGCCGACCAACTCCATGTTGGGCGCACCAATGCCATTCGTAATGTTCTCTTGCTCGTGCAATATTATTCTTCTAGAAATGGTAGTCAATGAATTATTATTCAGGGTATTCAGTTCTTTGCTTTCATTAGTTCTCTACATTGACTAAATGTGTTCAGATTTGTTTTTGTTTGGCTTAAACAATAACTCCGGCTCGTAAAAACAATTTCTAGTTGGCCCAGGGGGTGAAAGTTGTTAAAAGGTTAAATTTTTGTCTAAAGTGCTCGTAAAATTTAAAGCTAATTTTTGTTGTAATCACTATTCAAAACGGGAGGACAGATAACTTGAACACCGTTGCATGAATCAATTTGGAATTTTAACAGTAGCACGGGAAATCGTATACCAAATGAGGAATCCTTCCTCCGGTAAAAATGTCTTAAAAAGCCCATTTCGAAGATTGGCTCAGTCGGCGCTATTTTATATCCGAATTATAATACATACTTATACTTAACATATTGAAGTGTTACAATATGTTCTAAGTAAAAACATTATTTCTTTTTCATTCCCTTAAAATAAATGGCCCTAGTTTGGCCTTTTTTGGCTGGATTGGTGTGACCCCTTGAGCCCATAACTTTGCCAATTTATTTCGCAGCTATGGAAAAGTAAGATGATTTTATTTCAGAGAGTATTGAAAATGGAAAACCACTTTTTTATTCAAAAGGACGATGGAAGCGTTACGTTTTGGAATCTTTGAAGACCTGAAACAAACACCTATAACATTTTATAATTCATGTTCAATTGGCATCGTAGTACGTAGGGGTTTTCTTTAAATAAAAGTTTGTAGAATTGGTTGTTTGATAAAATGCATCGCATGCATGTTTGATAAAAATATCTGTAAATTGTGTATAACAAAACTGTTTCCTTTTTTTCTATCATTGGGAACACTCTGGGTCAATAAGACTCTCAATTTTGGTCACCTATAATTATGCAACAATTAAAGTTTTTGACTTGAACATTTTTTTGGATTGTATTTTCTCTTAAAGTAGGAGTCTGTTCTCCGAAGGTTACATCAAAAAACGGCTACATTCAAATCGATCCATCCACAGGTGATGAAATTATCTGTCCACCCAGTTTGCAAAAAGTGGCTTCGAGCGCGCGCTGTAAATTTTTTTCAGCACAAAAAACCGATTTTCTCAGACCAAAACACCTCCTTCTTCTTCTTAAGCCAATGGTTGTGTTTCATGATATCACATCATACTTATTACAACATCAGACGCTGTGTCTTTAAAATGTTTGATGAGTCTAGTTTAATGCTAACTAATGGTAAATACATCCCAATAAAATATTTAATAAGCTATAACCGATCAAAGAGTGATGACATTGGCCAACTTTAAGTCGCTAACTAACTTTGTTCATGAATTCAAAATAAATGTGTAAGCTCTCCAATTAGATTGCCTTGGTAAATGACGGGTAAACTAACAATTTGTGTACTAAAATGCTACGCCAAATTGCAAGTTTTATAATGTAAATGTGCTACGATAAGAAAGCTGATTTTATATGCCACGCATTTAAGTTATTTCCCATTGTATGATAGAATAACAACAGTGCGATGCATGGGTCTCTATATTTACCTAATGTTAGTCAATTCAGTTGGCAATGTTCGTCGTCGCAAACATTTTGTAATACAATTGCATAATATAATTAGTGTTCCAGGGTTAAACTAATGATATGGCTATGTAAATTTACTCACTGAAAATACAACTCAGCCGAGGACATTTTGGCTTCGTTACTCAGCATCAAGTCTGCGCCACCCGTACCGTTGGCGCTCTGCGTTCCGTTGAGGCAATCGGTGCCCCACTCGTCGCGACAATAGCTCCACGGCAGCACCGACGAAAACGAGGCAATTAGAAAGCGCAACGTTAGGGCCATTACGCTCGAGTAGTACGTTATGGAAGCGCCAGTCGCAAGCACTTGTCCGCTAGCCACACCTGTACAAATGTTCCATTTAATCGAGATTAAGATCTAAATAAATAGTCGCCCAAAGTAATCGCAAAATCACGATGGAATTTATACAAAAAACTGCTTGAAACACACTTTTTTACATTCTTTGGTAAAATAAATATTAGATCAGGTCAAATAAATATTAGATACGTCCACCATTTGAGATTTCAGAATTTGTCAACTCATACCAAAGGCAGTTGGGTAGTTTTAACTCGATTTATCAATTTAGTCAAACTTTTCATCTTTTAGTGCTTTGATTACGACGAAACCCAATGAACCAAAAGCCGAAGTGCTTGACCATCGACATCTAACTAATTTTTTCCAGATTTTACACTTTTGTCTTTCAGGGAGAATATACTTATTAAAGTTAAACCAGAAAACACGTGTCATTCCACTCACGTCCACTTCCAGAAACTGAACTCCCAACATTTGTAGTATTATCCAGCCCCACAGGCCATTGAAACATTTTATTTGTTTACTCTTTGTCAGAACGTCACGTCAAGATTTTAATTATGAAATAAGTCCTCGTTTTCTCAAAAACCGAATTGAAAAAAGAACAACTTTGGTAAATTTTCAAAAACTCGTAAGACATTTCATTCTCATTTTTACCACTGCACTACTTTACATAGTCCATTTGTTCATAGATAACACGAATATAGTTAGTATTGGTTAGGTTACAGCGCCAACAGAACTTTGTCGAAAGACACATTAAGACCACATCGTGATTTCACAAAATGTTCTTCCTGGATGGTCTGTGGCAAAACAACCCAATTTAATTTGATTTTTGTATTAACCCCAGCACGCTGTTTGGATTACCTTTCAAAATCGGCGCGAAATTGAAAGCTTCGATGCAGCCACGCCCCGAAAATTGCCCCAGTATAATCTCCAAGTAGTACACTGGCCGTCCGATGATCAGCAGCACAATCAGATAGGGAATGACAAACGCACCGCCGCCATTTTGAAAGGCTATATAGGGAAAACGCCAAATATTGCCGAGACCCACCGACAGCGATATGCACGAGAAGAGAAACTCGATGTCATTGCCCCACTGTTCCTTTGGCTTACTGCTGTCATCGTCATTCGGGGCGTCCTTGGCGGCCGCAGTGAGTGCGTCACCGTTGTCCGCTTGGCGCAGTTGCAATTTTACCGATTCGGCGTTGTCAACCATAGTCAGCACACCGAGAATAACTACTCCTTCGGTATTTTGAAATAATTCTGCCTGATTTATGATTCTTCTTTTCCAATACAACTTTCGGTACTTTTTGTTGGTACTTTTTCGTAGAATTCGCAGCTATTCGTTTGGTACTTAAGTACGTTTGCACAATTTCCGAAGTTGTCTTGCGAACTGCTACGCTTAGACTGATGCCATTAGCTTCACAGTCGCTCAGATATACGCCAGAACCCGATTGACGTATCCGAGGGTTGACGTTGAGAGTATCCGTGTCGTTGTGCAACCGCAAATTTGTACTGTTATTATTCAATTGTGATTTAGTGATCCACTTAAAGGTGAAGTGGCGGGCGAGATGGCTTTATTGCACAGTGAAGACGGAGGAAGACCGCGATAAGAAACGCTTCAATCTCGAAATTGTCCGCTAATCGGACGAGCGACGCTCATATTGTCTTTATATACTATGTGTGTATGTGGGTGAGTGTAACTGAAGGAGCAGTTTGTGCGTGCATTTTATGGCATCATTTAAACGTACGTTTTATTGTATTTCGCGCCATACTAAATATTATCATTTATTTGCGGTGTGTAAATGAACGCTAACCCTGTGGCGTTGCGCTGCACTACAGAGAGTTGCTGCGATTAGTCTCTGATTTGAATTACATGAATTAAAAATAGACACCGATGGTAAAACTTACTGGAGGAAAAGCCATCATTAAAAATTCTACAAGAGCAACTAAGGTATTAAAATTTTTAATAAAGTCAAGTTCTTTTATTTAATGATAGGGAGATTAGAATGAGATATTGGATAAATGGAGACCGATGATGGAGACTGACTGAAGAAGGATTCAGCGCCAACGCTTTACAAAAGCAATTAAAAAATTGACTAAAACTGCTCATAAACCAAAGCATCAATTTTGTTTTAGTTTTTAAGAACGAACATTTTTTTTTCACCAATTAGAACACCATTTATTTATTACATGGTAACTAAATAAATACTCAATTGAAATCAAAAGGTATCAATTTCATATAGCTGTCATAGCGATTACATTTGACAAGTAAAAAAACAGGAGATTTTCAAATATGCAGCGATACCCGCTAAATTTGTGAAAATATCGCGATTTCGATAACTAATACCTTGTTGGGATACGTAAATAAGTCTATACATTTGAAACACACAAAATAAACGAATAAAACTTTTGAGTGCCCATTTTAGAAGCGTAAAGGGTGGCGCAAAACTTGTCACCCAGCGTTCTTTGGCTCTAATTTGTTTATGAATGAATGAATCGGAAGGATTTATTCATTCATTAACAAATTAGAGCCAAAGAACACTGGGTGACAAGTTTTGCGCCAGGTGACAACTTTTGCGCCACCCTGTATATGCTATAGCAACGTTCCTAATTTCAATATACAGTGGTGTCTGGATATAGTGAACAATTATTGCAAGGCCTGTTCACTGTATTGAGGTTGTTCATTATATCAAGGTCAACATTTTTGTTCAAAAACTCGTTTTATTTGCTCAAAATACACTTTTTGTTTTTTGCTTGAAAATTTTTGTCTATATTTTGAGGCTCGATGTCAAAATTTGGGTGTTCTTTTATGCAAAGTGTGCTATGTTGCAGTCAATTGTTATTAAATCGTTCAAAATAATTTTCGCCCATTATTCAAATATTTGCCGAATTATCGTAGAAAATGAACAAAATCAATAAAATATAAAAAAGAATTGTATATTTATTTTAGCACATTACGCCTTTGCTTTCAATATTCTTTACTCCATTTTTCGAAGGAATACTTTTTGAAAAGAAAGCTTAAAGTGATTACTAAAGTTGAGATATATTGGCTAAATTAGCTGCAAATATGAGTGATGTCGAAAATCAAGAGTTCTTTTTTCGTTTTTAGTTTATATACTTTGTGAGGAAAAAGGCTACATTTTTACCACAACAGCAAATTGTTTGCATTTTTTTCAACTGGAATCAAATGTTGACATGTGCAACGGCATTCTATAAGGTTGGTCGATCTATAAACTGTTCGAATATTCCGCTCAATCATAACATGTTATTGAAGCACAGCATCCACTTAACACATCGAATTCATTAGCGGCAGTGCATTTACAGCTTGTGCTCGCTTTAGGATATCTAACTGATAATTTTCGCAAATAATTAATCTTTTTGGTGAAATACAACAAGTGATAAATACTGCTTTATGTTGACACTAGCTGCGCGAGAAGTCAGTGAGCTCTGCAATTTTCAATTCATGCAACTTGTATATAATAAAAATTTAACAATACCGAACATAGAAAACTACCCACCTCAGATAAAAAAATTGTGCACAAATTGTGCACTGAGCTTTCTAAATATACAACAAATTACACACTTTCGCTTATAAGCGAAACTTTTTTAGCGGTTTACTTACCATTATCTGTTCAAATCATATGATTTCAAATAATAGAACTCGTATACAAGTTTTCTTTTGTAATTTTGAAATTTTGTATTTTAATTAGTTTCATTTCTCGTCTTCTACTAAAATTAACTAGACTTACAACGCTTACATTAGAAAAAATACACATTCTCTTGTTTGTTTTTATTTTTTAGTTCAAAATAATAGTTTTGTGATTACAAAGTTGGTTGTAGTGGATAGAAGGTAAGAAAGAAAGAATAAATTATTGAGGCACTTTTTGGCGTTGTCAACAACAAATACAATACATAAATATTTCGGTATATAAAATCTAAAAAACTACAAACTTGTAACATACAACAAACAGAATCAAATTAATTTAATTTTCCTCGTTTTGATTGCTTGTCGTTGAGGAAAATAAATTATAATCAACGTAAAGTTATTGGGTAATCTTATGAGTAGTGAAAGTTTTATCTTTCATCCAATTTATTGTTATCAGAAATCGCTACGGAATGAAAAATATATGAAATATGATAAATTAAAGAAAATAAATTCTGCAACTGAAGCTGTTTAGAAACTGTGTGCAGGTGTATTAGGGAGAATTGTAGTGATTAAGCTTTCGTTATTGTTTTTAATGTTAAAAAAGGATCCAAGAACCATTGGACCATTTGGACATTGAAGAAACAATTAAGAAACACTTCAAAAAAAGGAAATGTTTAAAACTAAGTGTGGAAGTTTCGCAGGGTTTGACACTTTTGTGCATTCACCTTATTGTCCAAATTTGACATCATTTAAGTCTGCAGAACCATTTAAAACTCGAATATTGTCCAATAGTGACAAACCTCCCAACCATTTGACCAGTATTCGCACCTAAAAACTAAGCAAATCTCTCACAAAGGAATTAAAAAATATAAGTATACAAATCTCATATTTGAATATTTGTAGAAAGCAATTTTTTGGATGAACGCATTTTGTGAATATTTTTTGAGTGCTTTAAATTTTAACTCGTAAAAAATATCACCACTTACAAGATGACCCAATATTTACATTGAACAAATATTACACATATTTTTAGGGTGTCAAATGTCATCGCACATTCACAACACTGATATGACTTTTAGTAATGTGAGTAGTTGGTGGGACAGGAGGGGATATGTGGATATGTACATACATACATAATTAGGGCAAACGTAGGACAGTTCCAATGTTGTATATATATGTACAGAATCCTGAATTGTTAGTGGTTACTAAGTTTAATATTAAGCTTAATCTGTAGTGCATCGTAGTGTAAATTTGGCACAATATTTGTTGTTGTTGTTGGTTGATGACATACTACATAAAACATCATTCGCTGTCATCATTATTTTAAATGATTATTCTTGTTAAAAAAAAGTTAAATACAATTTTAGTTACTGGTGAGCTTAGAGCCTAACTTATTTCTTTTTCGTTTAGTTTACAATGCTGAGCTTAAATATGTAAATTGCAGTCTATTGATTTTCCTCATTTTCATTTGTTTTTATCGCCATATTGATTTTCTTTCGTACGGCTTTAACATTAAATTCCGGTAATTGCTCAATGGTTATGTATTCTATGAAATCAGTTTTATCAGTTTTGTGTACATTAAATGGGGGACTTTGGAGCTGCACATAGAACAAACATGAGCGTTTGACAATTTAGCTACACAATAGTGAGTGCATTATGCCATTATTGGTAATATTACATTAACTGCTATACTTTTTTTTATATAAAAGGCGAAGCAAGTGCATTTCAGACATAAATGAGTTATTACGAGCTATCCCGGTTTTTATTATAAATTAAATTGTACAACTGAAGAAAAGATTTTCAATTTAAGTTTGATATGTAATATTTTGGAAATGGCAATTGTTTGAGTTTAGGCAAATCAATTCTACACAAAAGTGAAGCAGCTGGGCATCAATGCCATTGGTTTGCACTCAAAATACAAACGGATAGTACTTTCGTTGTTTTCAAACCAAAAACCAGAACAAAAGAAATATTTGATCATACAGAACAAATATCAAACTCAATGTTCAATCTATGTGCCAAATCAGATAAAGAACTCTGCTCAGTTGTAGGCAGTTGTGTGCAGAGGTCACAGACGTAATCCGTTTTGGTTTTGTTGTTGTAAAGCATACTGAGATATTTACATTTCTGGTAATGCACAACATATCAGAAACAGCAGCGAAACTGTGTTTAATCACCTTAAGCCAAGAAGCCTGCATGCAGTCAATCAAATTCTAAGTAGTAAACTGATAAAATTTCATTGATATAAAAAGGTGCTGAAGGAAGACATAATATATGTATGCATGAGATCTCAAATCATCTTTGAAGTTAAACTTGGGTAGTGCTAACAATCCATAATACAGCGTTCTGAGCACTTTTTGGAAATGCACAGTTTCGCTATTGCTCCATGAAGATAAAACTTAATCACTAAGTAACTCTATTGGCTACGCAGACAATGTTACATTATAATTCACATGAACATATACAAATTCTATTTACATAATTTATCGTCCTTTGTGGTGTCGTCGATTATAAAAACGTCGCAATAAATACATTATGAACTTTTTGGAAGATTTCAATGATATGATTAAAAAAAACTCCTAATTTACTAAAACTGCAGATTAATTAGTCTACAATAATAAACATTCAAGTAAAAATCATGGTAACTACAACAGAACTTTTCAAAATGCACTTAAAATACTTGGATTCGTGTGCAAACAGGTAGGATCGTGTTAAAAATATGAAATTATTGCTCAAAATTTGCAATAACAAACATTTTTGAAAAGACGAACAACAAACGTTGTCCTACCTCTTACATGTAGATCTCGAAATGTTACGTGAAGCCTCGGCTGGGCGATTGTACTGGCGAAGGCGGCGGTGGCAGCGGCGAAAAGTACGTCGACGACCTGGAGCTCGGCGATGGCGGACACGAGGACTCTGGCACTATTCGTACATCACTGTGGTAATGCGAGCGTGGCGTTGGCGGCGGCGGGTACGGCTCGCTGTCGTACTGGTATGGCATGCAGATGACCGCCGACGAAGAGCATATTTTCGTAGCGCCATTGCTATTGTTGCTGTTCGATTTGCTTGTGTAGTTCGAGTCGGACTCGTCACAAATGTCCGTTGAACAAGGCGTGGGCGGTGGCGGCTGGTTGATGATCTTGTAGTGTCGATAAGGACGGCGTGAACGCGTTGCCGGTGACGGTGGCGGGTTGATGGGGTAGGCCACCATGCTGCTGCCGTTGGTGGTCGAACTGGAAGCGCCAGTGATGTGGTTGCGATCGTACGAATTCATGCTGTTTCGCGAATTCAGCGTTGACATCCGTACCGCATCGGCGACCGAGGCAATTTTCGAGACACGTTGAGACTTGCTGAGTGTGGACGGCGACAGCGGATCGGAGGCTTGATCATCCTTTGGCTCGTTGCGGGTCTTGCCGAGGCGTGTGCGGCACGCTTGCAACAAGTAGACAATCGAGAATATGGTTACGATGGTTGCCAGGATGAGTATCATGAAAGCCTTCTTATCGGAGGCAGGAGCCATCCGCCGCGTGTTCGATTGGGAACAAATCTCTGCCGATTCATCAGCGCCATCGGCACAGTTATCCCAACCATCGCAGAGTAGCGAGGCGGAAATACAAAGCTGAAATATCAATAAATTCGTTATATTTTACTAAGTTCAAATTGGTCATCTTTCCATCTCACCTTGTTGATAGGGCACTGAAACTCTCCTGGACGCTTGCAGCAGTCCGCTTCGTCATGTCCGTTGGCACAGTTGGTGGTGCCATCGCACACCAGCGACTTGTCAATGCATTCTCCGGACTGACAACTGAACTGGTCCGGCCGGCACGACGGACAACCGACTTCGTCCGATTTGTCCGGGCAATCACTTTGGCCATCGCATCGCCACGATGCCGGTATACAGTCCTTGTTCATGTCGCTATTCGGGCCGCTGCCAACCACAGGCGCTGCGCATGTAAAATGATCTGGTCCGCAGGCAGGTAGAGCACCGCAATTCTGCTTATCTTCCAGCAGCATTAGGTTCTTCGGACATGAGCAAACCTCACGCGAACGGCCTTCGGAGGAGGCAATGCAAATGTGTGAACACTTCGTGCGACTATGCAGGCAGGTGTGATTGCGAAACAGCTTCGATTCAGGCGTCCAAACGGCTACGATGTCCGTGATTTGCGGCAGTCGCTGCATTTCGGGCTTGCGCCCATCGCCGTTCACCATTATGCGCTCCACACCGGTTTTATCGTCCAGCCAATACACAAAGCCCTGCAGTGCGGCAATGGAAATAACTTGCGAAATGTGCGTGGAGACAAGAATTTTTCTGTGAATGGGAACACATTTTGACACTGACGGATTTCAAACCACTAAACCGACTTACTTATTCTTGCCGTTAATGTCCATCGAATCAATGCGTTTTCCGTGCGCGTAATATACCATTTCGCTCTGCTGATCCACCGCCAATGCAGTCACGCCCTCTAACTTGAACGCCAACACTACACGTTCAGCGCCGTCAATGCGCGAACGAATGATGGCTTGCTGGCTGCCAACATCTGTCCAAAAGAGCAGACGTTTCATGGCATGAACGGCAATATTTCGCGGCTTTTCTGAGTCGCCCGTGTCAATTACGCCTATGGAGTCGCCGTCAAATCTACAAAGTAGAAACAGCGCAGAAAGTGTAATAAAAAGTGGTTTTTAAAAAATTCAAATGTAACTATCTACCTGGTCACATTTATGCTGTTCGAATGTGAGCACGTCCAGAAAAGTAATCGACCAATAACATCCAATGCAATGTCGAACGGCTGCGAACCTGAGCCAACCAGTAGTGAAACAAATGTGCTGTTCGCCAGGGAACGCTTAATGCTATGACTTCGGCCCTCAACCTTTATGGAAATAAGTGAAATTGATATAGAAAATCCATCTCTTCGTAAAACCCGTCACCGAACTTACCCAGTAAATATAATGCGTGATGGGATCATATTCCACAGCGCGAATATTTTTGCCCGACACTGGCAGTGGCACATTTGGACAGTCGCTGGTGTTCGGCAACAAACGACCGAAACTGTTGCGCTGGCTGTAGACGACGTAATTCTTTGGCGGTATACAGGCCACGCCATCCTTAGCCAGTGTATAATGGGTCGGGCACGCGCATGTAAAGCCACGACGCGTTGGCTGGGCCAGGCAGAGGTGCGAGCAGCCTCCGTTATTGACCTTACACGGATTAGTGCCCGACTGTCGATTCTGATAGAAGATCAGCAGCGAACGAATGTACGCCATGCTGCTGTGCACGAGACTGCGATTCTGTCCAGTCAACTTGTGCACACGCTCGATGTCACCCGTATTCCAGTCACTCCAATACACGTAGTCCTGGTACAGCGACATAGCGTACGGTTCATCAACATCAGTGCTCACGAGCACCTGCCGCCGCTTGCCATCCCACTCGGCCGACTCGATTTTGGTAGGCCTTGATTGCGTGGCCCAGTAGAGGCGACGAGTCTCCGGATCGAGCGTCAGGCCGGTCGCATGATTCGCTGCGGAAATGATCGTCTGCAATTCCGAACCGTCCATGGCAGCACGTCTAATGGAATCAGACGGCGATTCCGTCCAATACATGTAACCTTTTTTTGGCTCCAACACCAACGAGCGTGGCTCCTCCACTCCCTTCCACAGCAACACGCGCCGACTGCTGCCATCCAGACGTGCTACCTCGATTCGCCGCGCTTCCGAGTCCGTCCAGTAAATGTTGTGCGCCAGCCAGTCTACGGCAATGCCCTCAGGACGAATCAGGCCAGCGTCGATGATACGCTGCACATAGGAGCCATTCAAGAAGGCTCTAAAGATGCATTTCGACTTCTGGTCGGTCCAGTAAATACGTCGGTCAGCTACATCAACATCTAAGGCGTGCGCGTCCCGCACGTCCTTAAAAGGTATCTTTTCATCATTGTGATTGCCCTCGTTATAGTCGATAGATATACGCCCGATGTGCTCCTGACGCGAGAACAGCAGAAACGCCTCTGGTATGACGCACGTTTTCTTATCGTTTGCCAATTCGTACTCGATCGAACACCGACAGACGTAGTCGCGCGGCCTATTAAGGCACAGCTGCGAACAGCCGCCATTGCGCACAGCACATGCATTCGTGCCCTTGACCTCGCGCAAACGGGTCACCTTCAGTCCCATCAGATCCGGATAGAGGTCCACGACTACAATGCGATTGTTGCCGGTGATTTTATGCGCGCGGTCAATGGAGCGCCGTTGCCAATCGGTCCAATATAGATAATCATCCAATATACTCAAACCGAACAAGTGCTTCAGATTATCGCTTATGACAACGCGTCGATCCGAGCCGTCCATGTTGGCTACCTCGATCTTATCCGTCTTGCCATCACACCAGTATATTGTCTTCGCCTCGATGTCCAAAGCAATGCCATTTGGCCAGCCCAGATCCTCCGAAACGAGCACCACACGCTCCGAACCGTCTAGCGAAGCGCGCTCAACCTTCGGCTTCTTCTCGTTCCAATCACTCCAAAACATCCATCCTAGCGAGGGCGCCAATGCTATGGCCCGCGGCTCTTCCAAATCCTCGTAGATCAGAACTTTACGCGCCGAACCGTCCAGGCGACAGACCTCAATGCGGTCAGTCACCGTATCGGTCCAATATAAGTTGCGCGCCAACCAATCCACCGCCAGCCCATCGGGATGGCGTACTTCCGACGTTATGAAATCGAAGATGCCGGTGCCGTCCGGGTGCGCACGTCTGATAGTGTACGCCTCTACGTCGGACCAGTATATGTACTCTTCCACAGGATCGTAGTCAATTGCTATGGCATGTTTCACCTTGCCTAATGGCAAAGGGAAGATCGTGTAGTCGGGCGAGTCCAAAGAGATCTTACTGATCTGACCGCGTTGCACAATGAACAGCATCTCTTGTGAGCCATTGGCGCACGTCGTCGCTGAGATCAGCTTCACACCTGTCGGACAGGCGCAACTGTAGCCTTGCGCATTCGTCGAGAGCAGACACAAATGTGAACAGTTGCCATTATTATGCACGCAGGGATTATCTTCGAATGGCTGCAAGGATGCGTCCCAGGTGCGTACCGATATAGGCGCTTCTGGTGTGTCAATCAGCTCTTTTAGCTCCCTCGTTTTCAAATCAAATGCATTCAGTGAACCCCCTTTGGACCAGTCCGTCCAAAACAAACGATTATTGAAATACGTTATGCTATAGGGATACTTAAGATCGTTGACAATAGTGCGACGATTACTACCATCCAACTTCATCACGTCGATGAATTTCAAATGGCCATCCGCCCAGTAGATGAGCTCATTCTTCAGATCCACCGTCAGCCCGTTTGGCCAGAAGATGTTTTCCTTCACTAGCGTCATGCGCGTCAGTGGATCGCCGTCCATGCTGGCGCGCTCTATTTTCGGATACTCCCCCCAATCAGTCCAAATCAGCAAACGTTTCGCCGGCACTAAAGCGATGGCGCGCGGCTGATCGAGATCCGTCCAGAAGAGCACTTTCTGATATTTACCATTCAATGTGGCCACTTCGATGCGATTATTCTCGCCGTCCGTCCAGTATATCTTATCCGTGTACCAATCGATGGCGAGTCCTTCGGGCTTGTCGAGACCCGCTGATATCACAGTCTGTTTGGGTGCCTTCAGCAGCGGCACCGTACTGTTCACATTCACACATTCGATTATTTCGCGGCCGCAGTCGGTCCAGCAGATTAAATTCTTGGCATAGTAGAAATCAATGGCCATCGTTTCGGTGAGATCTTTGACGATGACATCGATTTGCGGACCGCCGGTAGGTCGTGTGATGTTGGCCACTTGAATGTCATGGTATGTGGTGAAGAGTAAAGTGGATGGGATGAATGTGGAAGACGCAGGAGCCGATGCTGCAATGTGGGCTGAAAAAGATAAAATAAAGCACTTAGTTTGGTGGTTATTTGAATATAGTTTTTTTTAACATTGTTTCAAGTTTTGCTAAATGCCCCACTATATCATATTGCCTGATATGATATATGTATGTAGGTAACTTCAAAGTAAACCTCTCTATAACTTTCAAAGCGACAACTAAATCCAAGTTCCTTTGTAACTCCTAACTTGAAGCGCGAGTGCTGTTAATTGCATCACAGATTATTAAGTGGTGAAAGTGGAGTAACAATTGAAATTTTCGTGGAGAAAGGACACTTTTGTTGATTTACAATATTATATAGTATTCATTTTTGCAGCAACATCAGTCAGACCGTTGGTATTTTGTATTCGTCCACTTCATCGTCCAGTCTTTCCTACTATTTACAAGAACGACCATCAAGAAGTAAATAAGGCAGCAATATTTACATGTACGGCTGAGTGGTTAACAATGCGCGTTGGTGCATTTAAGTAGAGCGAGGTGCGGAAGCAGCTTCGCCAGCAACATCATTAACCAGCAGGCAGGCAGGCATCGTGTAGCATGTGTCGTGCAATAGTTGCAGGTACTTACGGCAGCAGAAACTGCAGCTCATCTAATTGTAAATGAATACACGCGCACAGCAACCAGCTGCAAGGGCGGAGAACTAAATAAACTTAAAAATTGCAATAACACAACAACTAAAAACAATTCAACAAGGATAAGCCACATATGGCAGCAGGCCAGGAGCACACGAGAATATGGACAAGCTGCTGTTGCTGTCGCTGCTGCGACTGCATCGTGCATCCTTGTTGCCACACTCGTGCCGGAATGCAGAAAAATATTTACGCTGAATGGCGACATACACACTATGCCGTGCACATGAGTACCCATTGTGCCAAGTGGGTTTCCTCGAGTGTCTCATACTAGCCTGCACAGAATATGCATTTCGAGCGCACTCACACACCTCGTGCGACGAGACGACGCGTAGTCAGACGTGGGAAGTGGGCATATGAGGAGGTGAATATTTGAATACGCATTGTTCGAAATTAATGCCTTGTAGAAGGTAGCTGCTGCAAGGACCAAATTAACCCTGTAACAGTCACCACTCAATTCTCAATTCTCAATTCTTTTCAGCGTTGAGGAATTTAGCTTCTATTCCATGTTGGAGAAAAGTTATACTCAAAGCAGCAAGGATCCGATTCTCAAAAGACCTCGATTATTGATCGATTTTAAGCACTCAAAACTGCTAAGTATCGGTGCTTGTACTCAGTATCGAAAAGTAACTGTACTTAAATTTAAAAAATACTCAGTATAGATAAATGCATTCAGTATCGAAAAGTGTTCAGTACTGATACTTGCATTCAATATCGAAGTTGCATTCAGTATAGCATAAATGTACTAGATATCTACTCGCTACGTGTACTTTGTGTCCAAAAAAGTACTCAATATTAAACGAATATTGGTTTATAACCTGGATTAGATACTAGACATTTGTAGTTGGTTTAAAAAAAAGTTTCCAACATATGTGCTCATAGATACCGAGCTTTGTGGTACTGATACTCAGTATCCAAAACAGCTAAGCTAAAAAAAAGAAAATCAAACACAAAATTGTCGACTCCTTCAAAAAAATACCCGGTAAAGAAAGATACAAATACCGCATACAATACCCGAATCTCAAAGTAGGAGTTTTCATTTGCTACACCACTTGCCTACGATTCGACATAAATGCAGCTCCGCGTTGAATATTTGCGAAATAGCTTCGATTTTTTTTAAATATGCCAAGAAGAAACAACAACTTTGCTAATTTGTAAATAAGTATTGTGAGCTGAAAATTCACTATGAATTTTTAAATTTTACACAGACAGTAAACTGCTCTAATATATGATTTATATTTATGCCAATTATGGTCAACATTACAATAAAATGTTATCTCAATATAATAAAAAAATTAATAATAATATTAAAAAATTTGTAGTTTTAACGTGTAGAAAAATAATATTTTTTTTAATGGAGAAACTTTGTTATCGATTGAGAAATTGTGTTCTGTGTGATAATTGCTTGCAACTAGTCACAGCTGAATTAAAATATCTGCTGGGCTTTTGCCACAGCATCGCCCCCAACGACAGCCTTCAACTAAAGTACGCTCGAACAAACCACGCGCCGTATGCGCACGTCACATCCGAGGGCCGCACAATCGCCACAATTACCAGCAGCCAACAGCAGAAGCCATCAGCATCAACACCATGCCCATTACCGCAACGTGGCATGAGAGTCCCTTGCAAATAATTTACATTTCTTCGCATTCTACTTCGTAATGGCAACCATGACAGCATTGAAGCAGAAACCCATCAACAACGTCATCACCATCGGCAGCGGCAGCGTCAGCGACAACAACAACATCGGCCAGAACAAAAAAATTGCAGCAACAGCCAACAGCAGTGCCACAGCGACAGCAGCAGCAACAAGAACAACGAAGCCAGCAGCATGCAACGAATTAAAATGCATCGCAGGAATATTTTAATTATTAATGTGTACACATGCAGCGGCGGCAGAGCTGTGGCGCTGCGCTGATGGCGGCAGCAGCATCGGGGAGAACGCTGAAGTGCAACAAAATGCAACACCCAACAGCACAAGTGCACGGCACCGCAAGCCTACACCACCATAAACATAATAGGGGTATTCTCGATGTCTTGCATAGCCCTGACATCGTGCACGAAATGCATAATTGACATGGCCATGCATTTCGAGCAACGACACAACAACAAAATACAAGCAAAAACAGTTTGCATTTTTTGCATGTCATGCTACGCAAAAACCCTTGTTTTGTGTGTGACATCGCGATTGTGCGGCAGCCATTTAATTTTCTTCGTGTGCGCAAGCGTATTTTCTTTATATTTGGTTTTATTTCAACCTTTTTATATAATTTGCATATATGTCTTGCTTGCAGGTAGAAATGGATCAACCGAAAACCAAATTAAAAAGAATTGGAGAAAGTTTGCGGCATTTTTGCAATATTTGCAATGTGTGCTTTTTTGTGCGTTCTCGATGTGTAGCATTTTCCAGTCTTGCACGGTTGCATTTTTACGAATTCTTCCTCCGTGCAAGACATCGAGAATACCCCTAATGTGATACTACGGATACTGCAAATGGCATAATTCGGATGACCGAGTCGACAACAGCAACAGCAACAACAACGCCTTCCCCAAACCTCAAAACTTCCCTCAACCGCATAACATTAATTCCCCAGCGAGAGCGTCAGCTGCAGCGCACCTGGCGTCCTTCAGAGCCATGAAGTATGCTATGCCGATGAGCGCGCTGCAAACGGAAGTGAAGGCAACGGTAACAACATTCAACGTGCCAGCACGGAGAGTTACCGCTAAAAAGTATGTTCGGTCTGGTCCGAATGTGGAATACATATGACTCGAACAGAAACTTTAGAAGCAAATACACAGATAGTGTAGTACTTCGGTTTCGGCCCAAATAAGTGGTTTCAGTTTCGGCCAAAAAATAGCCGAACTGCCGAAACGGAAGCTTTCTAGAATATTTTTTTACATTTTATTATATGTATAGCAGATATATAGTGAAAGGAGAAGTAATGGCATCTAAACACCAATGTAAATAAACTTTTTTTAGCATATAATATCAAATTATTTAATTTTGAATATTAGCGAGTAAGGTACGAAAGGGTGATTTTTTCATGTTTATGTTTTTAAAAAATGAATAAACTGTTTTATTAATAAGTATTTATTTATTTATGTTATGTGTGTTCTTTATTTACATAATGTAAAATTCGTTTGTTGAAAAAAATGCTTCATATGATGATTTTTATTTCAACTAGAATGTTTCGGTTTCGACCGAATATTAAAAAAAAAACCGAAATTCGGTTTCGGCCCAAAAAAGATGTTTCGGTCGGACACTAGTAATTTGTAATCAGTTCTTAATTGGAGTGTAGATTAAATCGGAACCATATTGTAATGCAATCTCTCCAATCGGCATTCCAGCAATCAAGTTAATTTGTTATTTAACAGGGAAGAACTTAGTCAATCGCATATATCACTCTTTTTCCTTAAAAAGTCTCCGCACTTTCGCGCCAATCCCTGAAACACGGTCTTTTTTAATTCTATTTAGCTTCGGGAACAAAAGAAAATCGCACGAAGCCATGTCTGGTGAACATGTATCACTATCACAGCCATCACTACCGTCAGTCTGGACCAAAAATTTTCGATTAGCCATGAAGCATGATACAATTAGCAATGTAGACTAAGTACGGACAAATTGGCGTACAAAAAATTAAAGTTGTCGTCAAATGGTCTCATCGAACAGGGTGGTTTTGTTGCAGTTAAATTTGGGACCAAAAAGAAGATCGCCAGGGTGTCACAAGTATCCAAATTTTTGAAACTGAAAATTTGCTTCATATTCATATTAAAAATGCATATTTTAAATAGAACATTGCTCACAATATTTGTTTTTTTTCCCCCTACTTTATTTTGAAAGCTAATGAAAAGGTTGAGGAACAATAACACGAATTTCGACTTGCAAAATGCAACCATGCTTTTTGGGAGACGCAAATTCTTGCTTTCATTCAAATTGGCTTACAATTGGCGTACGTAAACAACTAATTTTGGAGAAGGCTTTTGGAGATGTTTAACTCAGAAATTAATCTAGTGGCAAGAACACACGGTACAGTAGGCCACTAAAATCACATAGTAAATAAATATACAATATATACTTTATTGAGACGAATGTGCCGGAATTGTTTTTCTTTCATTTATTATGAAGCATAATAGGAGAATTACATTTGTTGAGTGCATGTTTAGTGTGACCTTTAACCCTTTATAACATTTTATATTGTGAAATATCTATTGTCTGGCAAGTATACTTTCATTGTGTAAAGTTATGAAACCGTTATTCATACTCATTACTGAGTACGAAACGATAAGTTGTTTAGGCGAAAAGCCCATAAAAAATAAGAAACCCCATTACTAGTTTTGGTATTTTGATTTCAAAATCTGTTTTTAGACGCGCAATGAATCATCCATAATAGTAAAAAATGGTGACTTTACCTCCTACAATCTTAGGGTCCTGGAGGGGTTAAGTTGAAATTGTCAGAAGTAGTTAAATTTGTATTTACAACCACCAATCAAGTCTCGAATACTCTCGAATATTTGGATACATCTTTTATTATTCGGAATATGTTTGCTTTCTCTTTATTTTTTTGCTTAGAAAATGTATTGTTTATTTAGAGATAACGATAAGTAATTGAACTATTACTCTATGCTATAGAAATAAATGAATATTTTATGTATTCAATTGAAATAGTTTATACCACTAATCGTTTCCCTATAAACTTAAAAAGATTTCAAATCAAAATGTTGTTAGTCCAATGCATTTTTGTCTGCGGCACGTCACACCATGTCGTACATGTTTCGACGATTATAAAAATGTTGTGTAGGGTACAAAAGTATGTCGACTGGCAGGAGAGTAGGCGGGAAAACGTATTACCACCACTGGGGAATGCTTACATTCTGCGCAAAGAGAGGCAAGAGGTAGGTACGAGAAAAACAAATCATGGTAGGGAAAATATAAATACGAGCAACACTTAAATGCTAAATGGGTGAAAATGAACTTGTGCTGAGGCTGGGGCTGGTGGGCCAGTGCTGGAATGGATGATGATGCGGCTGTGGATGCCATAACGGCGATCAGGTTTGCTGGGTGGAGCGGGTGTTGGACGGTTGTTGGCTGGTTGGTGGACGACTTTAAGTGAGCATTTGCAGGAAGCAACCGCATCCTGCAGTTAGGCAGCCAGCCACCCCAACTAGCCATTTAGCCATTTCTGGTGTACGAGTAGTAGCGGAAGTAGCAGCTACGAGTATTTGAAAGCGTGGAGAGGCGGCTCATGTGACTGCTATTGCTACGGCAGTGGCCGTTGTTGTGGCAGGTTTTCGTTGTAGTAGCTGCTGCTATTATAAAAATTGTGAAGGACGCGCACAGCCACCAAACCGGGTGGCAACTGCGTGCAAGGTGAAAGGGATGGTTAGTTGGTTGGTTAGTGGCTTGCTGCCGGTTGACTTGGACATAATTAATTTTTCTCATGAATAAATTTTAATTAAATATGAGCAAAGTGCAACAGCAGCAACAAAAAACCAGCACAATATGAGCAAAAAGTAAGAAAATTAATTTAAAACAAACCGCTGTCAACAACGGCAGGCAGCAGGCTGGCATGTAGGCAGGATGTCACCAGCACTTTGCTGCCCCTGTGACTCAATCATTTTCCTTCATTACTTCAGCTGGCACGACTTCACTCCACCTCACTCGATTTTAATCGTAAGCAATGCACGTGACAGCTCCCTTCGCCTGACTATCGCGCGAAGCATCGAAAGTGCAGCAGCACAAGCTAAACTAACCGACGGCCGATTGGACGGACGGACAGACCAACCGACCGTACGAGCGAACGAACGTGGAACCAGCCATCCATAGTATTCCACCTGCAACATTGCAAACTACTCAATGCATGCGATGTTATGCGCATTCAAGCAAATACTCAGCATCTCAGTTGCGGAATTCCATGAATTCAAACTTGGGTTATTCATATTTTGCAGCGCCGGGCCCGGCAACGTGGTGCAAAGCTGCAGCCTTGCCGTTGCAATTGAAAGCCTGCGAAGGTGGTTGGCAGGTGTGGGCGTGGAGGGGTGGCACTTGCATCTATTGCCACTTGACTTGAAAATGCGTTCTAGTGTTGCTGTAGCTGGTTCACGACTGGAGCCGGCGGGCAACGTTGTCATCGGCAGCTCAGTTGCTGTTGCCTCCCGCTGGCGTGTTTGCTGCTTTAAAACGAGTGCATGCAATTTGTACTGTTGCCGCCACTTGGCGAACGGTACGAAACATGCCACGCCAGCAACACGGCAGGCAGCACGCAGCACAGGGCGATGAAGTTTTTCATTTCCGCTGCACGTGAATGCCTGCACGGAGAGCACACTTCAGCCATTAGCTTAATAATTGCCAACTTTAATTACGTCGCTGCGCTTCGAATATTAAATAAGTGTAATGCAGGCCATCTGCGGCGTAGGCGGCACAGCCAAGCGACCGTTTCCAATTTACGCCGTTTTTCACGCAATTATCCAAAATGCTCTTTTAGCCTGATTGGATACGGAATTGGATGAATTGATTCCCATAACTGAGCTAAGGATTCGTAAAAGGGGCATTGCGACTAACCGATTTGCAGCAGAGCCAGACAAATTCTCATAACTAAGTATTTATGCGGAGGATTTTTATGAGACACCTTGCTCGAAGTAAAAGGACAAACTCAGTTGATGTGAAGTTCACAACACCCAGAGAGAGGCGGGGCTGGTAAGAAGGATCTATATATTTGTGATCGGGATCACCAGGACCGCCTGTTAACCAGGTGGCATAAATAGTATAACAACCGAGTTGCACATGAAATGCGGGGGTTATTGCGGCGCTACGAGAACAGAATCGATCTGTATATTGCGTTGTTGCTTTATAAGTTTAAGTCGTTTTATTGACATTTCTAGACACTGTACAGAGGTCCTATACAATTTGGCCAGAAGTTAGCAAGGCACAGATTAAATTGGTTTTTCTATTAATTTTTTTGGCTACAATTTCATACACAGTGACATTTATTTATTCCAGATTCACGCATGCTAATGTTACTTCAGTAATTGTTGTTTTTGAAACAGAATAATTTTGTTAATTTCAATTTCAATCAAAGAGGTCTCAAGCAAATCTAATTTTAAGCATTTAGTCTTTCAGCACTTCTCTTAACTCCTCCATAAGTCCTCTATATCTTTCTCTTCTAATTTTCTAATACCTTTTTTTATATCCCTTACTACATATTTTCTTTTCTTATTTTCTATTTAATTACCGTAACTTATTTACTTTTTAAGACATTTTAGCTGAAGTAAATGGAAAAATATTCGATTTTTAGCTATGCGTAAAAAGTTAAAAAAATTAATAAATAAATAAGTAATAAAAATGCCAAAAATTATTACGAAATACTCGCAGAAGACTAAATTCATTAATTTAAAATTTTAACTTTCCCCAGTAAAACCCTGCGACGAAAGGGTTAATTATATTTTTATATTTTTGTAAATTTGTTGAAGTTGTTATTATTTATTTACTTTCTTCGTGGCAGAAGAAAGATGAATTGTATGCTAAATGAATGTTAAATAAATACAAATAAATAAATAACAATTCAAAACCAAACTGACAGTAAACAAAACAAACAACTTTAAGATTTCCTCCGCAGTTCGTTAGTGCTAACTTTTTAAATGCTTTGTAATCTAATGGAGCATCAAAACAGGTCGGTATTATGTATTATGTTATTTATGAAAATTTTTAAATAATAAAGCACAAATATAGTAGGAATTTTGAAAAATTAGCTGTAAAAACCCTAAAGCGAGGTGTGTACTAGCAATCACGCAGGTACTACCACATGTGCTGGCGTCCGATGCTGCACGAACCAAAAATATGGTCGATTATGTTATGGCACGAAAAAATATCAACATTGAAAAAGCGCACACCACTGCGGACAAGAGGCGCACACAAATCGAGAGAATTTTTCTTGCAGACACGATTCTACGCCGAGAAGCGAACCCAAACCAAGTTGGCCGAACCGGCTTGAGTTGTGACCAGACGGAAGCGCAGCGCCGGCTCAACGGAGGCAGCAGGCAGTACGTTTGCGCACGCTGAAAAGCGCGAAAGCAGACAGCCAGCCAGGCCGTCCGCAGACAGCCCAGCAGCAACGCCAGCATTGAAGGCAGCCAAGCGTATGTGTTAAGTTGAAGTTAAGTGGATTCATTGCGATGTACATGCGAGATGGTAATTTAAATAAAACCTGAACACGACGCCATCAGCGTTGACGACGTTGGTGAGAACGATGCTGGCCGGTGGTGGATTGGCGCATACCAGCTGCCTGCCGCTCTGCCTGCCGTGCGTCGCAGTCAAAACATTCCACCAGCGCAGCCTTATGCACATCCAGACACACACATTCACACACTGATATGCATATGTGTGTAGCTATGTGCGTCGAAATGTGTATGCATGGCTGGGTATCAGTGCAATTTCATCTCGACTGTAGCGTGCGTGTTGTTACTTCGGACGCGGCTCCGGCTCGTGTCCTCCCAATTTCGCTGTCGTCTTGTTTTTTTTGGTTTCTTTTTTATTTTTGTATGTTTATGTTTTTTGCTTGAATGTTCGTTGAGTTGTTAAAAATTTGCCAGGCAAACACATCTTAAATTTTCTGAAAATTACATTTCGATCGTGTTTGTGTAAGTCTTGTTTTTTCGTTACTGTTTCCTTTGGTTTTGGTTGCCCTTACGACCATTTGACGCTGAGACATGTACATCTGTATGGATGTATGTATTTGTATTTGTGTATGTATTCCGCCATTAAGGCGGAACTTGAATGTCATCGCCTGATTGACGAATCGACGAATAAGTTGTGACAAGAAAAAACAGTAACAACAAAACCACAAAAGTAACCCCGGTGCAGGGTAACTATAAGTAGGGCAATTTACTAAATGATGTATTTTTGTTGTATGACCGCTTAATATTCATAAATTTATACTAGACATCGGTTTGTCAGAAGTTCCATATTTGATGACAATAGATCTTTTATGAATCTATTGTAAGTTATTATAGTAGTTGTATTTCTTCTTGGCTTTTTGAACTGCTTATGGACAATTCTTTGATTTTAGTTTCGCAAATAACCATTTGGACCAATGACCGGTGATATTTACTCGACGCCGGTCCGAAGTCGATCACGAAATTCTTATTCGATCAACGTAAATCAGCAGCAAAGTGAGATCTTTTGCACAACTCAATTTTGGCTTTCTTTGAAAATCATTCAGAAAAGTGTACCAACTGAAGTATAATTTTCATAAAAAATACTAAGCCAAATACCACGCTTCCTCACAGCCAAGTGTTGAGCGCTGCACAGGCTTCCACTCATGCATACTGTATAACATAGGTAAATTAAGCCCATTAAGTAGAATCATCTCATTAAGTATTCTTATCAATTTCGCACACCTACTAAAAGAAATTAACTGCCTGCCGTTGCCGCATGCGAAACTTGAGAATAGAATTCATCATGAACATGAAGATCCGTTTGGTGAGCAGCGCAGCCAGCTGCCGCCGACTACTTTGTATATGTATGTACGTATGTATGTGTGTACGAGCGACATGCGACGTTGTGTGGCAACAAAACACTTTGCACGTAGTTAGTTAACGTCTTCTCGCCGTGCTTGGCTCGCAGTTGTTTTCTTTGCATTCGCGTGTGCAAAGCGCAGCGAAGGATGCGCCCATTAAGTGCACAAAGGCGTTAAAAATGCACACTTGAGCCTTTTACTCAAGCAGCTGTGCAGGTTTATCTGGGTGTTAGGCCAAACCGACGGATGACAACAGTAAAAACGCTGTTGTGCTTTTGGTTTAGAAAATAAAGTAGCCTGAAAACTACGTTTCCTACGGTTTCAGACAACAAAAGTTGAAATCGGCAGATCGCCGTTTTTATTTCTTAACTTTTCTACAATTTTGACCAATTGGTGCGAACTTCAAATCCCATCCCATCCAATAGTTATTTTTTATTTCATTAAACATATAAAGAAAACTCGGTCAAATATCTCTACCCAAAAAAATTAACCGCATTATATCTCACAGTACTTAAACATAGACAAGTTTAATCATTTATTTTAGAATCGTGGCAAACATGACTCCTGGTGACATCAAAATCTTAATTATTTATATCGTAAATTACCTAAATAAAATTGCTAAAATTTAAACGTTATTATTGGTAAGAAAACAAAAAATTGTGTTTGAATACAATTACGTGTCGCTTTTTGCATTCAACGATTTAGAATTAACACCAAACGACAAAAAAAATAGGTTAACCCATTGCTGCCTAATGGGTAAAAATTTACCCATGAAAATTGACTTTTTTAAAAAATCACAGAAAAGTTCGTGGTAGAGATATTTCAAAATCATTGATAGGGATGGTTGGGGTAAAGATGGAACTACCTTAGTCCAGTGAAGGTCACCCTAAAATTCCGCCATCTAGCTAGAGTTACCAGACTCGAAAAATTGTGAATTTTCCGGAGGTGGAAAATGTGGCGAAACGTAGTGGCCTTAGTACTTCACAAAGATTTGCCTCCAAACTCAACTGTAAACAATTCAACTTTTGTTCACGTGTTTAGCTGATCAGTTCAAAAAGTATGGAAAAAGGCTACCATTGCTGCCTAATGGGTAAATGAATATCTCAGCAACGTGCAGAGATAGAAAGCTGAAATTTTGTTTCTGATCATTTTGGGTCAATTCCAGGTCGTGAATGAAATGTTATCAAAATCGTATGGGCGGAACTGGTACCCGGCTTTAATGGGTTAACCGATAAATTGAGACCAGCCAGACAATTGATACCATTATCTTTGAAATTGAAGAACCCAATTTAAAATGACTACACTGCAAATATGAGCTTACAACGATCTACTGTAATAACTGTAATAACTTAATAACGGTTTTCACGTTTGTGGTCGGTCAGTTCATATTCCTATCTGACAAATTACTGGGTCTATAATGCAATTGACATATTAAGCGGTCGCAAAATGATGCCTAGAAGCGAAACAATTGACAAATGGTATGTCAAATGCTAAAACTTGAAGTAGGTAATCCCAATCCTCCAATGCACGAAAGACAATCAAAATAATGCGTTTTGAAGGTGCAACAAAATTATTAGAAATCAAGCTGAAAGCAACAAATCAAAAACTGATAAACGGTTATGGGCAGACAAGATGCAAAACCCACACTTGGCTGGTAAACAATTAACAAGTTGTGGCAAAAAGTTACAGTGCAGCTGCCAGAACCACAGCTGCAATTGGAAATCAACCCACAAGCGGGCAAAGCACACCATACCGCACTGCATGACTCCAACACACCGGAGTTAGCGGCCACGTCGCGTCGCACAGTGTCGCGAGTAGGGACAAAAATCAAAAAAATGAATGTCGTAAATGTAGAAAAATAAGTTTGTAGTACTGAAGTAAATACCTCAATTTACTAAAATGTGAAAACGAATTTTATAAATATCAATTTATATACCGATGGCAGACCACCAAACTTGCACTTTGTGAAGGTTGGTGACTTGGGTAGAAATTATTGCAATTTGTTGAATGTAAGTTCAAGGCCTCTTATTGAAAAATTTCCCATGGAACCTTATGTTAAGTAAATATATTCTATAAATATACTATTTTTGCAACTCTGTGGAAGCTTTTCCTCTTTTGTTTTGCTTTCCATATTCCTTGTACCGCTACT
This sequence comes from Melieria crassipennis, assembly GCA_963668005.1. Taxonomy (NCBI): domain Eukaryota; kingdom Metazoa; phylum Arthropoda; class Insecta; order Diptera; family Ulidiidae; genus Melieria; species Melieria crassipennis. The sequence goes on along the minus strand of OY764963.1, from coordinate 26,909,865 downwards.
TGAAGAAACGTCAATTCGTAGGAATAAAAGTGCAATGTCATCAAACTTTAGATAAACAAAAAAAAAAACTACTTCTTACTACTTCGAGATTTCACAGTGTGATATAGCTGAAAGTATGTATTAATAGAAATAGACTGCACAAACTTGCACGTTTTTAAGAAATTTTGCATTTTCAGTGCCGTATGCAGTAAAAAATAGGGTCCTTTTTGCAGCATGGTTGGCAGGAAAACATAGCGACCACTGCTGCGTTTCGCTTGAGCTATAAATTTTGTTTGTAATAATATGCAAACACCACTTGATTTAGAAAAATTACAAAAAAAAGGTAGATTCGATGGAAGGCTTCGGTAATACTGGGTGGCTTGCCATCGAATCAAGGCAAATTTCGAAAAGAAGCAAAACTTGTTAATGTCTTCAGAACCAATTATAGCAGTTAATAGGAAAATTAAAGTTAAACATGAAAACCGAAACTCTGATATACTGCAATATATAATATCTTAGGAAGTTGAAGAAAGGAGTTTTTAAATTTTGTCAAAAATAGATGTAGAGGGTTTAATTTCCAATAATTCATGATCGAAAACCGATTATCCTAGCAGTACAAATTAACAAACTGTAATTTTTAATGGAAATATATGCTCTACTGAGTTTAATAAGAGGTGTTATTATTTTGTATTTGGGTTTGAAATTACTTACTCATAAGTATGCACAGATATTTGTAGTGTTGTCAATATTTCTTTTTTATGACAAGCGTATTGGTAGGTTGATCGAAACCATTTTTGGTATATACCTTTATATTGATGATATGAGTTGCTGTACCAAATTCAGCATCAATATATAGTTAGTTAGTTAGTTAGTAGTAAGTAATTTTTGGCGTATTAACTTCTCTTTATAACAAAATCATATGTACAAAATTTTATTGTCGTACGACTATTCCTTCTATTTTTGTCCCTCGCTACTATGGACTCGCGACACTGTGCGTCGCGTCGCACCACGCCAAACCGCACTGCAGCAGCACCTCACATTACAGCGCCGCATGCTAAACGCAGTACACCCGGCCGAACTGTGAGCTGCCAAGAAACTGAACTGACATGACGACTGCCCATTAATGTGAAAATAAATAAAATTTGTATGAGCCACGGTGTCTAGCAGTCTGCGAATAAGTGGTTGGTGGCTGGCAGGTCGCAATTGGCGTGCGGCACGCGGAACGTGAAACGAGGTGAGCGAGCAACACTATAATAATCATGTTCCTGATCGAGACAAACATGTCGTCAACGTCGACATGATGCGAACGACGACGAGGCGGCGGACGGCAACGGCTGGGGAGTAGGACGCAGCAAGGCGCACTGGAGCGTTGAATAGGAAAAACCAACAATCAGCAAATGCAAAATTGTTAAAATAAGCGCATGGGCCCACAACTACCCACAAACATGGCCATGGCTACGGACCGACCGACTGACTGTCCGTCAGACTGGACCACTGAATGCAACTGGTGGATGGTGGATGCATGAAGCCTGCATGCAGATAAGGCAAATGCAAATTAAGTTAAACATGGGGAGGGAGCAAGTAAACTGCGACAACGTGCATGCAAAATTCAGGTGGGAGCGCAAATGGTGGTGGCACGGTGGCGCGGTGGCAGTGCAGTCGTTGGTGACGCTGCTGCGGTGACGATGTTGGTGTTTTTATTGGCAAAACAACGTTCACAACTTATCCACTACCTAAGCGCATTAAAACGAACATATCACATCATCACATCAGCGCCTGGTGAGCTTCAACCATGGTAAATACCATTAAGATGAAGCATGCAACAGCCACCACAAAAAACCACAACAACAGCAAGGACAAAAATAACAAACAAGCAACCGGCAGCCGACACAAAACGACAGTAGATGGCGGCGAGTTGACGTCGCTGCTACGCGGTTTAAGAAAAGCGAGGACCTGCGAGCCGATCGGGAAAGTAACCGCGACCATCAAAGTACTTAATCATTGTATTTAAATTATAATGTAAGCACCACGAAATATGATTACATTTAAGGCAGCTTTGGTTTGAACAGCGTTCATGGCTTGTGGTGAGTTTTAAAGTAGTGCGGAACAAAACGGGAACATAACTATTTAGTCAATATTTGGGATCAACTGAAATACTATTAGTGATTATTTTTTGTTTCTTTAAAGCAAAGTTCGTTACAGCATTTTATATATTGTTATGCACTTTGTGTTAGGCTGTCAGTTTGCTAATCATCGGTTAGTACACTCAGATGACGGGCCTGTTGCAAGTTCCATTGACAGTGGGTACAGAAACCATCCTGTTAGGCACCATACCCTGGGTTTCAAATGTTGCGTCTTCAAGACATTGAATATTTGCAGCACAATTGCAGAACAGAATAGTAGACTACACTCTCAAATTTTTCATAGCGAGGCAGCTTTGAAGCTGTCGCGAAATTACACGCAGGTTCTTGAGGTATTGGCAAGATGTTTAGATGAACTACGAGCAGTTTAATATCATGGACCCAACGGAGCTACATCCGTCTATTATGCAACAATCCTTCTATGTATGCTTCTTCAATTTTTTACTTGGACATGACATTTTGACGAAAAGGATTATCGGTGCAGTAGTTGGAGATCAGCGACTAAGAAGCAGACCGTCTCTCTGTCGAAAGGATCGAGTAGAGATCTCTTGGAGCCTTGCATATACATTAGTGTCCGACCGAAACCACTTTTTTGGGCCGAAACCGAAACCGAATATTCGGTTTTTTTTAATATTCGGCCGAAACCGAAACTTTCTAGTTGATATAAAAATCACCATATCAAGCACTTTTTTCAACAAACGAATTTTACATTAAGTAAATAAAGAACAAACAAACAAACATAGCATAAATAAATAAATACTTATTAATAAAAACTATTTATTCATTTTTTAAAAACGTAAACAAGAAGAAATCACCCTTCGTACCTTACTCGATAATATTCAAAATTAAATAATTTAATATTATATGCTAAAAAAAGAAGTTTGCTTACATTGCTGGCATCTAAATTACTCCTCCTTTTACTATATATCTGCTACACAATAAAATGTAAAAAATATTCTAGAAAGTTTCGGTTTCGGCTATTTTTTGGCCGAAACCGAAACCACTTATTTGGACCGAAACCGAAACTTCGGTCGGACACTAATATACATACATAGTATGGGCTACTGGGTACTGTGACTGTACGGCAGGCCGTTGTCTGGTAAAGTGCAAAGTTAAGAAATTACACTAAAAAGGTTGCATGGTCCCCAGTTAATTTTTAATGCTAAACAGGTTTTAAGTTAATTATACAAGGTGCGTCCCAAAGTAAACAGGACTTTTGCAATAGGGACGTTTCTGGTGGCGCCATCTATGTGTGAGGACATGCGTTGGAAAGGTACATCTTTCATTCACATACTGTCTAAATTTCATGACATTTGGTCTAGTAGACGCCGAAATATCCCGCTCAATGTGACAGTATGTTTTTAACTTTGGTACGAGAATGTCGATCGAACAAAGAGCTAATATTAAGTTCTGTTTTAAACTTGGTAAAACTTTTACCGAAACGTTTAAATTGTTAAAGCAAGTTTATGGTGATGATTGTTTATCCCGTGGCCGTGTTAATGAGTGGTTGAATCGATTCAAGAATGGTCGTGAAGACTTGAATGACGACGAACACGTCGGCCAGTCGAAATTTGTGATTACTGACGATGCCATCAAAACTGTGCGTGATTTTATCAAAATGCAGCCAAAATCATCATTGGAATTGATGGAAATGGAATTGAACATCTCCAAAACATCAATTGATCGCATTTTAACCGAACATTTGGGTCTCCGTAAAGTGTGTTCTCGCTTCATTCCGCACACTTTAACCGACGACCAAAAAGCGCAGAGAATTGAGCACGCAAAAGACATCGTTCGGGAAGCCAGATGTGATCCAAATTTCTTGTTCAACATCGTAACCGGTGACGAAACGTGGTGCTTTCAATATGATCCCGAAACAAAGCGTCAAAGTGCCGAATGGAAGCACCCAGATGAGCCAAATCCGAAAAAAACCCGCCGTGAGAAGTCAAAAATCAAAACTCATCTCATTTGTTTCTACGATTCAAAGGGAATAATTCATCGAGAGTTTGTTCCACCGGGAAAAACAATTAACGCTTTGTTTTATGTTGAAGTTTTGAAGCGTTTGGTGCATCGCATTCGTCGTATTCGGCCAGAATATCGCGAGGAAGGAAGTTGGCGTTTATTGCATGATAATGCACCGGCTCACAGAGCCCTAGTTACGACCGATTATTTGACCAAAAATCGCATTTTTACCATCAATCATTCACCGTATTCGCCTGATATGGCTCCCTGTGACTTCTACTTATTCGGTCAGTTGCATTTGCCGATGAAAGGAAACCGTTATAAGGACGTTGAGGACATCCAAAAGGCTTGTACCAACATTCTGAAGGCGATGTCGGCCGATGACCTAAAACACTCATTCCAAATGCTTTTGGACCGTGCAAAACGTTGTATCGAAGCAGAAGGAGAGTATTTTGAATAAATAAAAAGAATTATACAAAAATAATCATCCGTTTTCTTTATTTTATAAAAGTCCTGTTTACTTTGGGTTGCACCTTGTATATCGCATTGGTTACCGATTGTTAGAATAGAATTTAATGGGGTTTGTTGCACTGAGACCAGAAGTGACCTATTGTGCCCCTTTCAAGCTGTTAGAGAACATCCCCTAGACCCACCAACCTGATGACCTTGATGTTCTCTTCTTAAAGCCAAAACTGGCCCAGATAACGCATCCTGCCACGACATGCCGCATCTCAGTGTAGTACAATGTGTTCGGGAGTTTCCTTTGCTGTTCCGCAGAGTCTACAGACGCTATCCTGTTCTAGCCCGATTCTATGCATATATTTACTCAGTCTGCAGTGCCCAGTTAGAAGACCGGTGACCTATCTAAGCTGGTTTTTCTTAGATTGAGGAATTTTTCACTCAATTTGGGGTTAAACCTTTAATAAAGATTTTCGACTGCCTATGACCCGAGGCGAATTTTCTGGTTCTCTCCTCAAGTCTTAGTGACTATGCTATCCCAGGGGTTACCAATAGTTAAGGGGAGGTTCTCATCTAGAATCTTGAAATTTTCGATTTTTTTTTTTGCATTTTCTGAAAGTTTAACATGTCTAGAATGTTCTTTTAAAATTATTAGTTGATCCGAGTTGTAGAACGTATTCTAGAGCCCGTTGATTGTTGCGGTGTCTTAATTGCAGCGGGACGCTCGTAGGCGGAGGCTAAAACTTGCTCCAACTAAACAAGCCATTATCTCAGAACCAGATATTTAAAAACTGCCCGGTGCATAACTCGAAAACGGTTCAACCGATTTTCTTCTAGTTACTTTCATTTTGAAGAAAACAATTTTTATTAAAGAATGACCTATTTTCGTTTCAATATTTTAACATTAACTATTTTTTTTAAATAATAAATTCTGGAAAAAAAGGTCTGAAAACGGCACTCAAATTTCAAAGTCGCGCCATTTTGTCAATTTTGATATTTTTTCTTAAATAATAGGTCATTCTTTAGTAAATTTATTCTAGTTTATGCTACATCAAGAATTTTTTGATTTCAGATTGATTTGCAACCTGTGGACACCGGGCAGTTGAGCAAAACTTCCAAAACATGCCGTCGGAAAAGCCTAATAACGGACGCCATTTTGTTTTTTTCTAATAATTAAAATAGAAATTTATAAATAAAAGTACATTGTATCAAACTGCCAAATATCGTCTTGATATGTTTTTTTAGTTTTCCTGTAAATAATTCCCAAAGTTAACCTACTTTTTGGTGGTCTAGATGAGAACCTCCCCTTAACAATGTGTCCAATCCTTAAGTTGGTATAAATTCGAACAGATGTAGACATGAATATAAACAGACATTTAAACAGATGTAGACATGAACATAACTTATTAGCTACTTTTATAGAATTAGATTACTTGGGTATAAATTTGTGTTGTTGGCATCAACTAATAAGCATTTCTGAGATCATTCACTTTTCTCAGATTTATTGAAATACTTATTTACTGCATTTTTTGCTTTAAAACTTCAGAAACTGCAGCATTTTTAGTCCCAAATCACTTTTTAGCAAAGCGCAAGAAAATTTCCATAACTCTTTATCTGATTAGGTTTGTTGCCTTTCCTTTATTTGTTTTTTTCCGCGCTGTGGTTCATGTTTTATTTAAAATTACGAAAACGTTGGTGAAGAGTTCCTGATGCAGACGCACAACGTCGTCGCGAGTGTGTTGTTGTTGCACAGTATCGCAATGACGAAGACAACGCCAGCAATGGGAATGCAAAATTATGCAGATGCCGCTCGTATAGGGGAGGCTACGCGCACACACACCCGGACGGCAACGAATGGATTGTACGTACAAATCGAGCTTATTTGGCAGTCAAGAATTGAAGCTGAGCAAGACGACAGCACACACCACAGCACGGTGGCAGACTGATGCTGCTGGCACTCCTACTTCAACAACATGCCGGCCGGGCATGGAATGGTAAACAAATCTGCATTTGCATCATTTTGCAACACAAATCAAGCTCTACTAACGATGTAGGACGATGATGACGATGACAGTCGCTGGAAGACAGGCCGGCAGACGGACAAGACGAAATAATAGAACGATACTTGCCCACATACACACATTCAAGCGCACTTTTGTGGATTTGTGCGCCCGCATAAGCCTGGACAAGCAGATAGGCTCGACAGAAAGCCGGGCGACGGGACAAGTCGAACATAATTCAGCGCGTCCGCAACTGTAACGAGACGACAACCGGGCGGTGAGAGGTGCAGCCAAACATTTCAGGGCGATGGCCATAAACCATTTTCACAACCGCACACTAAGGGATGCACCGAGACGCCTACTTTAATTTAAGGCCAACACTGCAGGCGGCACAGAGCACTGTCGGCCGGTAAGCTAAGCCAATTTGGATTTTATTTAGCAGAGTGTTGGCGAAGGTCCGAAGCGGCGGCGCATTGGGCGGCGAACGTATGATGCGAGCTGGTGAAAACGTGAACAGGGCGAGCAAAACTCTTGCACAGCCTACAGATACGAGAAGCTCCCGTCTAATGACAGCACCTTGTGCATAACCCAATTATCAAAATATTCGAAAATAGAACAGTTGAATTGCGCCGGCGAGTTGTCCTCGCCATTGAAAGCCGCTGCTGGCTGCACAGCACACAATGCCAGTTGCAATCATGCTGCAAATCGACACAGAAGTTACTCGCCGGCACATTAAATGAAACCGCAAACGGAGAAAACGGAGCAGTAAAAAGTTTGTGGCAAAATCGTGCCAACCCGCTCACAACCTCACTGTGCTTAATTGTCTTTTTATCGCAATTTTTATACTCCCCCACCCAAAATCGTGACGGCAGCGAAAACTGCAATATACACTGGTGCTCGACTCCCTTACAGGGCCGTACAGCATGTGGTTTCCTCGGACCGGCACGTCGTACTTCACAACCGCAGGCGTTTAGAAGCGTCAAACGAGAAATGAAATGAACGCCAGAATCGAAGCGAAAATCTAGGCAGCGATGACAAAAAGGCATTCAACATCCGCCAGCCCCAGTGCTGCCCCCACATTACCAGCCAAAATACTGCACGAAGGAGGAAGAGCGCCGCTGCATTCGCTAGAAATAATATTGTCTTGGTTGCACAGCGGTAGTCACGACAACCGACAGCGAAATTCGAAGCGCAATGCTGCTCGAATGTCCCGGAGATGAATTCGCAGCGCAGCTTCTGTGCTAACTGCGCTTTGAACCCTTTTTTCGTGCACCAAAGACACAGACAACTCAACTAATTCAATGTGAATGACAATTCGTTCAAACGTGCACAGAAACTCCGACAACCGAACGTTGTCACATATCAAAGGAGGAAGTGGTTGCCGACCAGATGTGGTGCAGATATTCGCCATTAGTCACAAATTGGTGTGCGCTGCTGCAAATCACAATTTTCAGCACAGGTTAGAATTTGTATGCACTCGTTAATTTGTATCAAAAAGTTATTTGAACCGTTTTGAAGTGTGTGTATTCAAGAACTGTTTTCCAGACGGAAAGCAATTTCGCGATATGGAGCTGAAGGATTCAATTGTGTTGCATTATGTTATTCAATATCTTAGTTCAAAATATAAAAAGGTGTTTAAGTCTGCGCATTAATTAAGCCGCATTAATTATAAATAATAAAAACGTATAATAATAATAAGGTTTAACGAGGGTCACGGGATTGGACCGAGGTTGACGCGCCGGAGTTCGTAGATCGAGTGCCTGCCGGCCGCGCGAGCTCCCTTTGCGATGGCCAGGGTTGCCAACCCTACGTATAAGCACATGAAGGAACAATCACGATACAATAATATTGACAATATATTTTATTTTAGGAGCTGCGCTGCAGGCGGTGTTTAGCGATCTAAACAAAAGGTAAATACGTGACACGAAAGTCGGAGAAAGGCAATCGAAGAAAATCATGTCACTGTCGGACCTAAGTAATAAGGACTAAGGTCTTGCTTTCTGTAATCAATTGTATGAATTGTGTTTAGGAAATCTGTTCTCTCAAACAAATTTGTTAGAAAGCATTACTAGTATGTTATTATTATTTAAACAACCATTTATTTAAACAAACAAAAAAGAGATTTTTTTCAAAATCCAAGCGTGGTTTAACCGATTAAATGTTGCACCTATAATCGAAAAAAATAATTCTTAAATATTTGGTTATATCACCTTTAACTTCGAATAGCATTTGAATACGGCGAGGTAGCTTGCTTCGGCCTGAAAACTGAAGTTTCCTTTGACCAAACTGTCTTGTACCGCTAGTGTAACTAATTTTGATGTGATACCATAAGCTCCGCTCTTACGACCCCATCGACACTGTTCGAGTCGACACACTATTCTCAAGGAAGGAATGGATAAACCTGAGTCTATTTGTCATTAATTAAATCATTTACGATGAGCGACTTACAAACAGTCATGCTTTCTACTTAATGAAGAAAGCTGCTGCTTAGCTTAAGATCAACCACCATCACCAAACTAATTGTATTTGTGTCTAAATTTACTAAAATCTATCTTGGAGAGTAGTGTTGGAAATTATCCACACCTTTCCACTTATATTCACTTGACCTTTGTTAACTTTTAGTATTAATCAGAGACCTTAATTGTTCTTAACGATATTCAAAAACTTGAAATTAAAAACTGAATTCAAAATTTATATTTTACCTTTAACAAAACTCAAAAAGTAAGTTAGACTTTGTACTTGTTAAAAATCATTTTCAGGTGAGTTTATTTTTGTTCTCCCATTGTTTGCACATACAGCAACCAAAATTTTAAAGCATTTTTAGTTCATTACATCACAAACCTGCGATGATTTCTGCAGTTTGATATTTTTGTTCAAAGCAATTGTCATCATTTCAATTTGCAGCCTCTGGTATTAATTATACACATATGACAGGATGCTTACCTATAATGAGAAAAATCAAAAGAAATATATTAGCAACATGTATCAACATATTTAGGTTATTTGAAACTCAACTGCAAATAAAACAAACAAACCTCTCCCAAAGCGTAAAAACAATTCAAGTAAGGTAACACTTCATCCATACAGTCTAAACAACACCAACAAGTAGATAGGGTAGTCCACTGTTTCAACACCAAGGAACGCAAGGACGATTCTACGAAGCAGTGCTGCATTAATGGGCAGCTGCGACGAAAAGAGCCCACAGTGTGAGGAGAAAAGCCAGTGGGAATATTCAGTTAACCCACTTGTGAATGCATTGGGCGCAGAAATACGCGCAACATGCCATGGCACGTTGCGTGGCAGAGGAGGGGCAGACATGCCAATGCATTGAGCAAGAAAATAACCAAGCACCCTTGGGGTGGGCTGTTGAGACAACCGAAAGGCAGGGAAGGGACACAGCACACAAATTGTGTGCTAGAAACCCGGGCACAGTACACTGTCCCCTCCCCTTCTCACGGGCAATGCAGTGAACAAAACACAACATCAGCTTAGAGTGTGGGCGATACCACAGCAGTGCGGAGGATAATGAATGCAGAAAAAATAAGAAATTAGTACAAGCGCAATTATTAAATGCGAACGACTGCAATTGCTGCTGCTGCCGTTGCTGGTGGTGACGATGTACTCGCAGCAGCAGTTGTTGCTGCCGGGAACGCTGTTGCTGCATTATGTGCAACCCATATTCTAAAATTGTATAGAATTTCATGAAAAAGGAAAAAGTGCTAGAGAGCACTGCAAAAAATAGGGAACATTTAGAATAATGTAAAGCTAAAACAAATTCCACAACATAACACAATACATACAGTAACGTACACGAGGCAAGAAGCAGCGGCACGATGAACGCCAACCGAAGGTGGAAGCCGAGACCTAAGACCTGGCCGTGTCGCCCATCCGAAAGCGAATTGTGCACCGCCGAGTGCGTAGGCCTACGGAAATTGGTGGTCAGCGTTGGCCGGTGCAGGAGCGCTGCTGGTGGCGAAGAGGTGTTTTCTTTCTTTTGGCTGCAGCAGCGGCAATATTTGTTTTTGTGCTGCGATGAATTCAATGGCAATTGAAACGCTGCGAGATGCAATTTTTTGCACTTTAAAACAGCAAACAAGAGTGGAATGCTCCCAGCTCGACTTCTGCACTGAGCGAAATGCGCCGTTCTAGGCGCGTTTAAGTGTTTCTATAAAGCGAATGTGCGAGCGATATGCGGTGAGTTAGTGAGTACCGAATGGATGAATTTTGAATTGTGTGCAGAAAAGACTTTTCGCAGTTGTTTTGCAAACAACTTTAAGTGTGAATTTCGAGGAGCGGAAAAAGTCTCACATTGAATGGCAGAGCCACGTTGTAAGAAAAATTTCAAAAACAAAATAGCTTAGCGATTTTTGTAAGCAACGGTGCAAGCTATAGACATTTTTGATAGGAGAAAACACAAAGAACTTTTCACAAATTTAAAGGCGCTATTCACGGTTTACATGTATGTAGCCACTGCTCTCACAGAACAGAAGTTAGAACAACACTGGCTTTGGTACAAAATCACAAATCATAGACCGCCTCGATAACCTTGTCGACATTTTAAATACCGAACCCCATGGCTGGATGTAGTTAGTTAGTTACGGATGATTTAGAACTTAGTGTGGCTGGATAAAAAGGGGAGAGGCGCCAAGCAGAGACGCCTGGTGAGACCTATTACGATCAGAAGTAACTTCAAAACAGGTTGTTGTTGTGGCCACATAGTCGTATGTATGTATATTCAGTCTTAGACCTAATAACTAGTCTGGCCCGCGGTTGTGGAATGCACTGATGCACAGTTGAAATGTCTTAGTAAGAAGATCCATGTTCAGAGCACGAACAAAAATATTTATAAGTATACAAATTCTTAAATATAAAATGTACCTTACTTATGTAAAAAATATTCATTTACAAGGAATAAACATATTTGATGAAACCGCCTTTGGTATGAAGTATCCAGGCACAAACTGAATAAATTTAGTTGGTTTCAAATCTATGAAACATGCCCATAGTTTTTACATAAATAAACGAAAATTGTTTAATATTTACAACTGCAAATCAAAAGTAAAAAAAAAAACTATAACCTAAATAAACGCTATATTATTAAAACTTTTCCAGATACATTTTGGTTGGTCAACCACATATTGCAACCACATCCAATAATTCGCCCATGAAGCATTAAAAATTTGAAAGAAAAAACTATGTTAGTTAGTGGCTTATAAACTTAAAAACTGCCGGCGATAACAACATGGCCATAATTGTGATCATTACGATGAGGCTCATTATTATGACCAACGTCTGCAATTTCCTTTTACAGCCACTACATCATCTTGGCACCAGCGCGACAACCAAGACGACGTCGTTTCGTGGTCTTTGTGCTCTCCCTGACATTGGGGCCAGCCAGTCAGTCAGCCAAAGTGCGCGCAGTGAACGCTCTGGCTGTACGTAATGCGATAACAAGGTGGGTTGGTCGACCAGAAGCGGAACGTTGGCTCGACGTTCCGGCACTACGTGCGCGTTGCGCCAGTTACACGTTGCATGCTGGTGTCGCGCTGCGGTTCGAGCTGCTATACAGCCAGCGCGTTGTACTAAAATTATGGTTCATATAAAACATTATACTAAAACAATATACATAAATAAAAAGCGAGAAAATGGGAACAACAACAACCACTTTCGAGTGGTCCCGAAGAGCTACTTATCAAGATTGCAGTTGCGAATTTGTGAATTCGCATTTGAGTTGCAGCAAAGAAACGAAATCTCGAGCCAGACAACGCGCTGCAAAGTTTTTCCTATTACCCACTAAGAGACATGTCCCAGCGTAGCCGGCAGGAACAAGAAGTATGCGGGATTTTAAGCAATTTAGCGTGTATAATTTTAAAGAATGAAAATCTCACACAATGAAGTGACGCTTTAAGGAAAATAATGTTGTTGGTTTATAATTTGAGGTTATGCAAAACGGAAACTTATTTCGAATTCAACGCTAAATTGCATCGTTTTAAAGCTAAAATGATAATTTCGCTTTTTCTGCTTTAGATGCGTGCTCTCCTAGCCAACGCCGCGGCCTCAGTTCAGTTAATTTTGCAGCCGTATTTGGTGTAATTGCTGTGGTTTGTCCGGCATGCTGGCGCTACTCCCGTTTAGCAATGTTTAGTTGTTATGTTTACATTAACATTTAAGACAACGCCAACAACGACCGAATTTAATTTCCCTCTTTTCGGTTGCAATGACTTCGGTCTGTGGCACTGCATTTCGTCTTCGTGTTTCTTATTTCTCGGCAGCGCACCAAACGCGGCAAATATTGGCAGCGACCAAATATGGACACAAGCGCGCCGCATTCATTTAAATTAATTACACACACAAAACAGCAATAAACCACGCGGCGAGTGCACACGCACACGCCGCCGCGGTACACTGACGGCGGGCCAAATTACGCTTCGTTCAAGTGGAAATTGCGCGGCCGGCAATTTGAGCAGTTGGGCAACCCCAATCACGACGCACTCGCTGAGAGACATGCGAGCTGCGATCGGAGAGAAATATGGAAATCAACTACAGCCGCCGCCTTGGCTTGCATTTTGCAGTCGCAAGCCAATATTAACGATAGTTTGGGAAACTAAATTAAAGCCCAAACGCACCACATTACTACACACCGCACCATTGTGTATGTTAAACCCCGACTCCAACTTAGCTTAGTTAAGGCGTCATGACATTTTTATACATACTGGATACTTTGACCATGGGTTTTCAAGGCCCAGAAAGACGCGTGGTCGGTATAAAAGATTATACACGTAATCGGGACCACCAGGTGACGCGATTTGGCAACGTCTGTCCAGCTGTTAACCAGTTGGTTCACACGGTAGCTTTCGAATGAGTTAAGATATCAGGAAGAAATCGAAAGAATTAAGATTTTATGTTACAATTTGGTACAAATACTGGTAGTATTCCCAATCAGAACTGATACCGGTTTAGGCATAGTCCGTCCACTTTTCAGCAAGTTCGTCGTATAAGCGTAATTTAATAGGAAAACCAAATTGTAAGTTTATGGTTTTGACTGAAATGGATGCGGCTCTCTATCCAATATGAACCACATTAACCCATTTCGATTTTTCATACTTTTATATATTTTTTTTATAAGTTGATTATGGCTGATTTTTATGTCGAAAGGGGAGGCATTTGGAAAATGCACATTTTATTGAATCCAGGTATTTATTACAGTAAAACAAACGCATTTTTCCACAGTTGGAACATTTATTTTTTGATATTTGTCCCTACAAGCGACACTGTGCGTATTATAGGCACAGCCACTTTCCTCCAATTTCGCAATAAGGTTTTTTTACATGTTTTTCATTTTTTAGGCTATATGTGCCAGCCAAATGATATACAAAGAATTTACGCTTGATCCATAATTAATTAAAAACTCATGTATGACTCACAAACAACTGACAAATGGTTGTTCTGATACTTCAAATCTCCTGAAACTTAATTAAAGACAACCGCGCATTAATATTGATAGACTACCAAAAGCCCACTTTGCACAAAAACGCACTCAGACATGCGCCATCAATGTCGGAGGACATTGGCGCAAAATGCATAATTATAACAAGTAAACAAATAACAAACAAAACAGGAAAACATAACAGCAAGAGGAAAAAAGTCAGCCAAAGGAGCACAACGAATTGTACGATATGAATACGAAATGAATCGTGTTTTTTTTCGAGTGGAACCAAAAAGTAAATGAATGAAATGCATTTGATGGGAACTAAAAGTAGGCACACTTGAATTCTGTCTTTTTTCCACAAAAAAAAAAACTAAAATTAAAATTAAAAAAAAAACGGTAAAGATTAAATAAACAAGTGCGTACAAAATATGCAGCAACGTGGTCGTGGTACCTGGCAAAGTATTTGTACGAGTTGTATACAAATAACAAGCACACTCGAAACTTCGTGAGCAGCGTGGAAATTCCATGTTAACGAATTGACATTCAATTAGGTGGGTGGGTCGGACCAGCAAGCAGACATCCGAAGGTGAGAACCAAGTGGCGACAACAGTTGGGACATTCTACACGTACACACTCACATGGCGCAGCACTATTTCACATCACATGCGCACGAGTTTTGTTAAAAAAGATGACCTTTTATTTTTCTTGAAAAATATTTATTTATTCATCAGTAAGTATATGTTTTGTCCTCTTCAAAGCAATCAATTGAGCCACCGCTTTTCCCCAAATCTGCACTTCTGATGTGGGCTTTTTGGATATCGCATTGGGCTGTTCTAGCGATGCGGTCGCTCTTGTCAATGGTGCCCAATATGCGGTGGTTTAGACCAAAACTAAATATACAAAATGCCTGAAATATACTAATGTCAACATATGTTGAGGACATGTCTACCAACACAAAAAAAATCGAAAATCGAATACACGTAGGCCGTGATATTTGAAAAGTAACATTTTTTAACACACCTCGTATACAAACATTGCGTTTTGGGTTTAACTTACAACGCAGAAATGGTGCTCTCGGGTTAAACGTTTGCATTTCAGTAAAGAAATTATTCTAATCTTCAATTTTATTAAGAAAAATTGCAATTCAAAGAATTTGTTCAGTTATTGAAAATGTTTAGCTATATTGCTACACAAATATGGGGGAAAACATTTGTAAGCTCTAACACTACAAAATATTATAAGTAAATTGCATGTAAACAAACATGTAAACATGTTTTACATATTTAACGCATTGAAAAGCTTAATATGTTCACGAACGTTGATCATGAAACAACTTGAAATTTGGTTCAGTCACTATTTAGTCAGAAGTATCTTTCATACAAAAAGTATGGTACGCATGACACCTGATTGCTCTCCCGGGCAGGGCCGGGTTTTCTGCTAGTAAATTCATATAAATAATGTGTATGCTTGCGCTGGTATCTGCGCGTCACTGTAAAACACTTGACGCTTACACATTCGTGTGCAACTGCCTTAAATTGAACCAAATAAGCAAATATTCGTGCACTGCAATCGGCACTCAGATTGCGTATATTTACCAACAATTATTTACACAAATACAAGTAGTCTGACTACGAATTGAAGTGCAGTTGCGTTTGTCCCGACTGATTGGCCCGATTGGGTGCGCCGAACAGCGCAGACAGCCAAAAGTCGACACAAACGCAGACACAGGCATCTGTGCTGTTCATTCAAGTGCAACTGAATAAATCTTCGAAAGGCTATGAATTAAAATAAATTGATGTGATGTCGATGATGTCGAGATGATGGGTGCTGTTGGAAAATTAATGAAGCAAAAATACAATTTCACCTTTTTTTAAGTTTACAATTTACAGAGTACAACGTTACAAAATGGGGAAATCATATTTGACTTGACCAGTTATGTGCAATCGGATTTGTGGTTACTGGTCACAAAACCTTTTCTCAAATATAACTAAATATTTATTATACTTTAAACTTAAATTAAATTTGAAAACAAATGTAACCCAAAATGAGTTTAAAACACCACAGTTAAACCCAAACCAATTAGTATTCGAAATTTTTCGAATTTCTTTATCATATCTCGTTTTGTTTAATTATTATATTTTTATTTTACGCTGCACGTTGCCATTTGAGTTGGCGCTTTTGGACCCCTTCGTTTTTGCTCTTTTGTACAATACACTGTTTTTAATTTAATCCATTCGTTTAATTTTTTCTATGGAATCGGCATCGGCCAAAAAAGTGGGAATCAGTCGGACTCTAATTAACTTTATCGAATTCGACCGTTCATGATCATTTGAAACATTTAGATTTTATCACAAAACTCGACATATGGGTTCTTCATGTTATGAGGAAAGAAATTTGTGCTATCGCGTTGACATCTGTGATTTGCTTCTCAAATGTCAGGAAAATGATTCTTTTTGAAAACGCATTATCACTGGGGACGAGAAAAGGGTTGTCTACAAAAAAGTTAAACGCAAGAGAACTAAGACAAAAGAAGATGAAGAAAAGGTGTACGTGGGTGGTCCGATAAGTACTTAGCCTACAAAAGAAAAACGAAAATTATGGAAAAGTGGCGATTTATTTATCAACGTAGTCTCCTTTCAACTCGATACACTTGACCCAGCGATGCTCCAACTTCTTTAACCCGTCTGAAAAATACGTTTTCTGGAGGCCTCCGTGGCGGCGATAACCTCCTCATTCGACTAAAATTTCTGCCCGGCGAGTGACTTTTTCAAGTTTGGAAACAAAAAGAAGTCACACGGGGCCAAATCTGGAGAATACGGTGGATGGGGCAGCTGTTCGTAGCCTAATGCGACCAATTTGGCGAATCACCGACCGATATTGCTCTTTTTCCATTTTTCTAAAATCCGCGGACACGTTCGCTTCCACACGCGGTCAAAACAAAACTACAAATCCAATATGGATGTACTACACGATAGTAAATTTCTCTTACGATAGTGGCACCATCCGGCGGTGGGGCTAAGTACTTATCGGACTGCCCACGTAGTGTTCCAAAAAGATAATGCAAGAACTCATACAAGTTTGGTAACTCGCCAAAAGGTTTTACAGCTTTTACACACTATATTTTCTATATCTGGCCCCTTCTGATTATTATTTGTTCCGGTTTCTACAACATTTTTTAGAACGTAAAATATTTATTTGAGGTAGAAAATATCCTGGATCAACTGTTTGCCACCAAAAAACAACAATTTTATTTGCAAAAAGTTGACATCACAGTTGACCAGAATGGACAGGGTGTTCCTTGCATTTTAAGCGATCCATATTCGTTAACCGCAAACAATAAACTAATTATCTGTCAAACAATGACAGACGTAAGTGCTGCCAAAGTCGATTTACTCGTCAGTTCAAAATGCAAGCAACAGATATTCAATAAAATATTTCTTCACTAAGGTATTTCAACTTCCTGGTTGGTGCACCTTTTTTTTGTTAATTATTCTGTCGATAGTAAACTTTCACCAATGAAGTAGTAATCGACCCACTAGACGAGGACTGTACAATGCTTACTATCAGCTATTGAACATCTTTGAACCGAAGGATAATTTTTGAAAGGTTCGCTCATTATTTACGACATAAATTAATTTTTAATGTTTATTAACGTGAACCACAGTTAAACTTTTCGTATCTTCAAACAAATCATCGAAAAGTGTTTTGAAATTATGGCACATTTCTGCAACAGGTTAAATAAAATGGTACATGCAACAATTTTTGCACGCAACATAGAAGCAATTTTCTACGTTCTGCGATAGCTAACTCAACAAACAACTGTCACAAAAACGGCTGCAACAATAGTAGCAACTGAAAAGTGAATGCCAGCCACAAAGCAATATAAAGCAAAAGGAAAAATATATACATAAAGTGCAAAATATTTCCCGGCAATGCACAACTGCACTAAAAAACACAAGACACAAAAAAACAACAACAGCACGCATACAACATGCCACACACGGGCAATTGCACGGATCGCCAAATGTTTGAGATCAAACGAAAGCAAAATAAATGCAAAACAACCGACTATATGCACGTAAATTTACAAAAAAATATTTAGGTATGTGTGCATGTATGTACATATGTAAATACATACGTATGAAACCAAACAGTTGCATTTTCACAACAAAAAGTGCAATTTTCAAAAAATTTGTCGAGGGTAACGCAAATGAGATATCGAATTGAATGGAATTATTTTTGAGGAGTTGAGGTAATTCTCAAGATGCCAAGCAAGCGGGCATTATTCGTAGTGTTTAAAGAATTATAGGGTCTCGAGTAGAACAATAAGTGCAGGGATAAAGTAGGAATGAGGCACTGCGATTTGGTTGTGCTATGTGATGATGCTATAGACACCTTGCCGCAGCCGATTTTGTACTATCCCATACATAATAAAGATATGCTTCCACACATTATTGATATATATTTCTGCATGGTATGGAGATATCCTTCGAAAGTTGATCAAAAAAAACGTTATAATCAGTTAGTTTGAAGCTACGGAGCAAAGTCAGTAATTAATCTGATAAAACAAAAAGGCAAGTAGTAAAGAGAAGTCGATAAAATCAATAAAAATTACCCGAGGCGTATTAGAAAAACGCGAATACTTTGAATCGTTGCCACCAACGATCGAACGCCCATACGCCGCGACGTACACGTACGGTTGCCAGCTACCCACAGCTGTTGACGTCGAAAGCGCCAAACCGTACAACTAGCTGCCAACTATGCTCAGCGCAATACAACTCAGCTAAAATGTGCCACAGCTGGTGGTGTCGCCGCTGCGTTAGCCTAAAATGGCCAAAGTAATCAACAGCGTTTGGGCGCACAGCGTTGCACAAACATACGCTTGAGTCTGACACATACAAACACACACACAGTCATATGTATACTATATATATGCAAGTACACACCCGCCGATCGGCGGTAGGAGGAAATTGATTTATAAACACTGATTGTGTTGTTATTGTTGTTGTTTTGCCATACGCTCTCATGTCATTCTACCAGGCTGCCGCCACTGATTGCAGCATTGCACGATAATTGCATTGAAGGCAAAGTAAAATTACGTTTACCGTGTTGCAGACGACCGCGCAGGCAGGCGCAGCACGACGGCAGCACCGGCTAAGCAACGGCGACGATAACGGCAACAGGTAACATGCATAATCCGCCTCGCAGCTCACTAAACATGCGCGGCAGGCATACGGCGTTTGCCGCAATAAAAAATCAATTTGCACACTCCGCTGACCGCTGCGCGTCTGGTTACTTGCGGCTGCTGCAGCGACCATCTTTGTTGTTGCTTTTGTCACTGCTCAACAGTAATAGTGCTAGTGATTTGTTTCAGTTCGTTTTTTAGCTTCTGCTTCTTCTTCTGCTTCCTGGCTCCTGGGCTCACGCCTTTGCCAGTTTCCACTTGCAATAACAACATTTATGCAACAACACCAACAACAACAGATACATTTATATTGATGTACGTGCGAGTGTGTGCATTCTCACTTCATCAATTTATGTTATAATTTATTGCCGTAGACACATTGCCATACTTGGAGGCGTCGTATTGCGTATTCGACGAACGGCGGTCGGCGGTTGTGGACAACGGCCAGCGGCAGCCGTCCGCACATGGAGGTTTTTGGCAGTCGCCTGTTGCTATTTTCGGTCTGCTTGCTTTTATAGACGTTTTGTTATCTTCATTTTTATGTGGCGTGCAAATTTATGTGAGCGACTAATTTATTACAGCGAAGCGTGACACGACGGTTTTCAATAAACTCTGGACTCGACAAGTCGCAGAAAATAAAAAAAAAAATCCATTTCAAATCGTGTTGAACTGTGTCGGCTGGCGTCCTACTACAACGAATATTTATCGTCAGTCGAGATACTCAGTAACTCACTGCATGAGGCCACACTTTCGATAAGTATTGGATTGATTTTTGTTAGTTTGATAAGAAATTTGATGACTGTTAAAATTAATGATACGAAGACTGATGAGAATTTTGGATAATCTTATGATTAATTGGTAGATTTTCAAATTTTTCAAAATCAATACGGTAGATTTGTTGGAGCAAAATTTGATCTTTGAAGTTTCTTGAATTAATAAAAAAAATAGCTAAAATAGATTTAAATAGCACAGCTTTGTACAACTAATTAGAAACGACTTTGATTGGAAAACTGAATGGCGGAAAATACTCAAAAAAACATAGTTTATTTAATTTTTTTATTGGAGCAGTATTTTTTGAAAACGTTTAGTATTTCGTTTGTAGTTAGTTGCATGGAAGTGGAGCACACAGGGTTTCATTTGGGGGTTGGGATTCTGTACAAAGCTTTTGACCTCAATACTATAAAGCTGTATACTTATGTAACTGGATGTAATATGTACAGCGACAGCTCGATACTGTTAACGAATGAAAGAGACCTTTAATTTTATGCCAAGTGAAGAGCTTTGCATTAGCAATAATTTAACTCCCAAAATAAATACAAATAAAAATGGAGTTTAACTAAAACAAAATTCAAAACTGTATTTCCAGCTCTATTGACTTCTTGGATCATCATCAAAATGTTTCTGACTCGAAATAGAATTTGTGTCATTTCCAATTACTCGTATTTCACACGGTGAGATTTGTGATTTCTCACTAAAAGACCGAATGAAATGCTGTTGGCTGAGAAGGGATCGTATTCCGACTTGTCGCTGATTTGATTTAATAGAAAAGTAATTTATCGTAATTTATTTCACTCTCAGAGGTTTGAAATACTGAGAGGGTTAGTCCTTTTCAAGAGTGATATGGACTACATGGAAACCTAGATAGGTAGGTATAACTGGTTGGCCACGAATGGCCACACATAGACCATTATTGGGTACTTAGTGATGGGAGATGGAGATCCGTTTATGAGTTGTAGCAGTGATCCGTGGGAGTACGAGTGCGTTTGGAAAACTTCAATAAACGCTTCAGGCCTAGCATCGCTACTTACTTTTCAAGTCCAGCGAACTTGTGTGCCTCTAAGATTAGCAAGTGTTTAATTCTAAATCTTCTGCACTTCCTTCTTCTGGACGATTCTTCCAACTACAGTAAACTGCAAATTATCGAGCTTAAATTTTTTCTTTCGTTTATGGTCCACCAACACTCCCACCTCCTCTGTTATAATCTTCAAACATTATTGCACTGGCTTTAGGTGTATTTCGGCATAGTAATATATTTAAATAGCTAATTGGTAATTCCGGCAAACACTTTGGGTAATAAACAAAAACCGAAAACTAACGAAAAAAAAATTATGTCAATATCGCTGCGCTTATGATCAAAGGAACCTTAAGCCGATTTTGAATGTAACTACATAAATAGCAAGAAATATGTAAGTTGACAGCAAATAGTGACAACAATAGCCGAAAATAACACATACGAATGCCATGGAGAAAAACGCAAGAGAAATGCCAAATTATGCAAATAACTAAATGTTCGCCGACGCGCAACCACGAAACGACAAAAGACAAAAGCCGAATGCGGCAATTGTTGTGGCAAAAGGTGCCACAAAAGCGACGCCATATCGATGGTAATGGCCGATGTCTTCTCTGGCTAAAATACGAGTAATTTAATAAGCGGCTTAAAACGCTTAGCTTCATTTATGCAAATAAATTAAAATGCTTTTTGCATGTTGTATTATTGGTGTTTAAATGTAAATATAAACAAGAGCTACAGCAGCCGAAACAACAACAATCACAACAACAACAACAACAATGCAGGCAGCACAAACAATAACAATACAAGACAAAACATCTCAAATTTAGCATGAAATATTGTTTGAAACGCCGTAAAGGCGCATCGCAGGGGCAGACAAACTTTTCCTCGGAAGGTGTGCCGCTGCTGCTTATTCGAACGACTAATGGGACCACTGGACGTTTGCGACGACTTGCACGCGCACTTCGCTGTTTTTATTTTTGCTTCTCTCTTTCTTTCTGTTGCTGTTTCATTAGTCATTTTTTATTCTTCTGATTTCTTGTCTTCCAGCACGTTTCCTTACTATTCTGATGTTTTCTTATTGTGCTCGGTAGTTTCTGCCTCATTGTTTGCTTAACAACGTGTACCACGACGTTTGCGGCCAACTTAGGCCGCTGCTCGTTGCCCGCAGCACGCAGGGCACCTTCCTTCGCTTCGACTCACACTCAACCTCAGTAATTAACTTGGCATGATTGTTGGCTTGTTGTGATGCTGTCTGGCACCTCAGTCATAAACGATTTTCGTTTCGTTTTATTGTTTTGTTGTTCTCCTTCTTTGCTTGCTTTTTCCGACTTCGTAGTTTTCTTTTTTATCGCCATGCCATGCATTGTCTGTCCGTCGAAGTTGTCGCACGTCGCGTCGTGGCAACAGTTGTTACGCCGTGCTTTACTACACGTTGGCTTGTGTCCATAAGGTTGAGGGTTTCAGTTTTGATCATCATGAAGCTGATCGCGAGGCAGATAATGACACTGCCATAAAATGAATGCAAGTTTTTGTGATATGTTGGATTTTTCGATTTTCCAATAACAATTTAAATAATAAATATGTATGTATGCATAGAAAAAGGTGATTTATTGAACGCTTGGTTTTTAATTAAAACAAAAAAAACAACAGAAAAAGTACACAGTTTGTATCGAGAAACGCTTGCCAACTATTTTATAAAATTGGAAACTTAAGAATGTATGTGACCGAGCCGGATTTACCATACAGGCAGAGTAGGCACGTGCATAGGGCGGCGAATTTTGGCGGAAATTTTGAAAACATTGAACACACTTGCTTTGTTAACTATAGTCATATTTGCTCATGTCTTTAGATTGCGATGATATTATCAATCACTTTGACTTATATTTCACTATGCAAAAACCAATCGCATTCATAATGTTCAAATTGTTGAATGACATATGTCATATACTTCATGATTATAAGGCTACTGACTATAATAAAACAAAATATTTGCTCTCAGAAACGTGCACTTTATTGACTGCAAAACTTTTCGTACCAAACTTGTTCTACGATTGAAGACGTTTTAAGGGGGGAATTCTAAATCCTGATCTGTATGTGATCCATAAACAGGGAAACGCCTGCTGATTCCGGTTATTTTTGGAATCGATTTCAACCCACCAAAATCAAAAGTCCTGAAGAAAGCAGTTTTAGACAGTGAATTCCATAACCGGACAATAGTGCCAACGTAGCATGTACAAGCTTTGGTGCTTAAGCGGGTTGTTCTGGAGGAAAGTCCAAAGTTATACTATCAGACTTCATTCATTTCCATTGAGCGGTTACCGAAAAAGTATCTATGAAACTCAATGAACGACGCCATGCGACGATGCAAGTAAAACAGATTTGCAACGGTCCCTCTATGGGTTTTATAACACAATTTTTTATGCGGTTGAAGAACTTTAAGCCCCTGCGTACAGGTATGAGTTCGATGTAATTTTTGATTGAATATAAATTATGTAAAATCTGCAAACATCTGACGAAGTTAATTCAATAATTCCACTATTTATACCCATTGAGATGCTTTGGGATTTCAAACGCGACCAAATACATTTCAAAGAAAATTAGGGGGGATGTTACTACGCTTTTCATTTACTTTGACTACTTTTTCCGCGTTTTTTATTGGGACTTTCCTTTTTCAAATACAATATTCAATTAAAATGTATAAGTCTTTTTCGCGCTTGCATCTGGCAAATTCTGGCATTCTGAGCTAATAATTTATAAATTAAATTAATATAATATGTGGGTGAAGATATCACAACGGGTGTATGACGAAATGCAGAAAGACATAATGCAGACAGACAAAATGCAGACAGACAAAATGCAGACAGGACCAAATGCAGACAAGACAAAATGCAGACAGGACAAAATGCAGACAAGACAAAATGCAGACAAGACAAAACGCAGACAGGACAAAATGCGGACAAGACCAAACGCAGACAGGACAAAATGCAGACAAGACCAAATACAGACAAGAAAAATGCAGACAAATGGTATTTCTGTATTCAAACTCCTTTTGTGTGGCCGGCCTTCGGCCGGGCGCTTGAAAAATAACCCTCATAGGAGCAACTAGTGCGCCAGGCATCATTAAAGTGCTAACAGTATTTCTGCATTCAAATCCCTTCCGTGTGGCCGGCCTTCGGCCGGGCGCTTGAAAAATAACCCTCATGGGAGTCACCACCACATCAGGCAACAGTCAGGTGTGCACAGTATTTTTTGTTCAAATCCATAGTTCCAAGCCATAGTTTTTTTGGAAATAAGTTTTTCCCAGGTGGCCGGCCTTCGGCCGGGTGCTTGAAAAATAACCCTCATGGGAGTCACCACCATATCAGGCAACAGTCAGGTGTGCACAATATGGGAATATAAAAACTTCGAACCTCGATATCTCGAAAACGAAGCGAGATATCGAAAAATGTTATTCGTCATTTTCGATTTATTTTTGGTCAATCTATCTAAAAACATCATCAAATGGCGGCCCCACGGAAACCGTAGTATCCCCGTCTTGTCTGCATTTTGTTTTGTCTGCGTTTTGTCTTGTCTGCATTTTGTCCTGTCTGCGTTTTGTCTTGTCTGCGTTTTGTCTTGTCTGCATTTTGTCTTGTCTGCATTTTGTCTTGTCTGCATTTTGTCTTGTCTGTATTTTTTCTTGTCTGCATTTTGTCCTGTCTACATTTTCAAAATTTGTCTGCAATATGTCTTGTCTGCATTTTGTCTGTCTGCATTATGGGGTGCTCCCTATCACAACATTTGTTTACCATTTAAATTACCATATTTCTTTCTTTTTCTCACCGAAAACACAAATATAAAAACACGCTAGTAATGAGGGTTGCTATCAAACATTTTTTATTGCTTATTCCATACACATTTTCACAAAAAAGGAACAAATTTGTTCCCAAAACAAAACTATCGTGAATAATCTCAAGACGCAAAACTGATTTCATCCCTTGATTTGGCATCGAAAGCCTCGAAAGTCAAATTGTAATCTCTCGCTCACTCTCTCAATTTTCTCTTTTACATTGAAACAACAACAATTTTATCCGTGACCGTGCCCATGACCAACCGCATAACATCGCCTTTAGTGAACTTGCTCTCAAGTCAACTTAAGCGTCTACTGCTTTGAACCACAGAATTACTGAGGAGCTAATAGTACAAATGTATGCGGTCACAGTGAACACAGCCTAACAAAAATCTTAATAATTTTTTTGTTCGTTAGTCAACGCGTTAGTGACACGTTGATTACGATGATCATAATGATGCTGGTTAGTCTTGCTAGTGATCGCGTAAAGCTATTCTTTATTCCATAATCGGCTGCTCGTTCGTTTCCATAACTAAGCGTGAATTTATGTGCTAACTCAAATCAGAAAGAGAGAAATGAAAATCGTTTTGGGTGTTGATAATGGCGATTTGTATTTATTGTTGCTTCAAGTTTATGTTTCAAGTTTGTGATCACTTTTTGGCTGCAACAACCGACTGCGTTTCTGCCGTTCGGGCTTCATTCGCCGTTTACCAATATTAAATTTGCTGCTTTATTTTTCCATTCGATTTGATTTGCTTTGTTATTGTTATAAAGTTACAAAACCTCGCGCCCGCACATTATTATCTGGCGAGATAGTAGTAAAATATTTACATTTCGCTAGGGGCGCTCTTGTTTAAGAAGACAAAGCGGCACACGTCGAGAAAAGAAACGACGAAACGCGCCACATGGAAGCAACATTATAGACCGCCGTAGTTAAGCATTTTACGGAATTATTTTTTTGCTTTGGCGCTCATCGCAGTGCTGCGCTGTAATTAGCTTTGCGCGGCCTGCATGAAACCGAACAATTTTCATAAGCCAAATTGTTGGGTATATTAAAAAATGGGGTTATGTTTGAAGATAATACAGTAACAATGAGCACACGATTTAACTGCCTAACAATGGGGAGTATTTGACGTCGAACAATTAACGATGCCTGAGGAATGGTGTTAAGGTAATGTGGCGGAAGATGCTACACAGCGCCAAAGCGATGCTCACATTTGGCAATTAACACTTTGCCGGATGTGCTGGCACTACTTTGACGTGGTTGCCAAATAAGTCTAGCAGTGACAAAGTGTCTAAACAGAGGTTTGCGCACTTTCCGAAAGCTAAAACTGACGGAAAATACGAAATCTGCTGAAGCGTGTGGACATTTGTTAATCATTATTAACGACAGTCATATGGGGCGCTAAGACCGAGATATTCGCCAAATACTGTACAAGAACAATACGAAGCTTGGAAGGATTTAATTTAAAAATGCATTTTGTTTAAATTCTTCGCACACTGAAAAAAAAACTGGTAAAACAATAAGTTTAGAAAAATTAAATCTGGTTATTTTTATTGTATTTTGAATATTGTTGAATGTTTGGTTATTTATTTAGGAATCCAGAAATAATAATATATGCATCGAAACACGATTTGTATGTGTTCAATGTAAAATCTCAATAAGTTTGAGTCATGGTACTTCATTATATCGTTCCAATCACTGCATTGGTCAAGCAGTTGAAGAAGATGCATAAACAACGTACATATTTTACATTTTCATAATTTTTTGTCTTACTTTCGTGCTTTTGGAATTTCAAAAATAATTCAGTGACGTTGAAATTTGCTATTTATTTAAATAGTCAAGTATAATGTTACCTTTTTACCTAAATAAAATATAGGCAACCAAGTGAAATCATTGTATTCACACTTTTTAGTTTTTTTTCATACCTACACACACATACATTCACTCATCCATACTCAAATATATATAAACTCATAAACAAAAATATAAAAAAATTATATAAACTACCACATTCTTCGATTATCCTCTTTTTTGCACAATGGTCTGGTCAGACCATGGATGGTTACCCTATAAGGTTGTAAGTGGGTGCCTACAGAAGCGTTAAAACTATTTCACATTGACATACCTTTGCTTCAATCTGACAAACTGGTGCCACAATAATTAGTTATCCCTTAACCTTAATAAATGTTTCCATTTTAGATACACTAAGTCTCATAGCCCTGTCCCTTCCTTCTATAAGATACATAACTCACTCTTGACTACCGCTGATAAATTTCGTGACCTGGGAGTGATTTTTGACGCTCAATTTACATGTGTGCCACATGTGAACTACATCTTTCCAAAAGCATATTCAATTTTAGCATTTATCCTCGGGTATGGTCAGGAGTTCAAGGATCCATATACTCGTAGGCTTCTGTTTACATCTCCTGTTCGTTCCAAACTCGAGTACGCCTCTGTACTCTTCGCACTCTTTCCAGCTTTAAAGAATTCAGCATAGGTTTCTTCGTTTTGCTTTGCAACCGCTTCATTTCTCTGATCTTTTTCCTTCATACAATGCTCGTCTGATGTTGATTAACCTGCAGTCTCGTAAGGTTAGAAGATTGATTCAATGTGTAATGTTTGTTTTTGATCTCGTCTCGGGTGTTGTCGATTGCATTTGACTTTTCGACCAAATCCAGTTGAATGTGTCCTGCAAAACACTACATTACTTTCCGGCTTTTTATGTAAAAACAGTTAAAGCAAACTATCTTCTTGCAGCGCCAATAACTAGGGCCATGTCTGATTTTAACAAGCTTTCTACATCAATTGTGTTGGATCTGTCTTTTAAAAGATCGTTCTTCAAGAGGCAACTCGACAAAGTAAATCTCATGTCATATATAGGGGAATTCTTTGTAAGGTGCCACTCTTTGTAAGGTGCCACCCCTGCTCGATTTTGATGTTCTAGTAATCCAAGCAAAAAAATTCCTACCGTCATCTAAGGTATATATGTCAACATCATATTTAATGTGGTTTTTTATGGAACAGACGCGAAAACACAGTGTGGGTAGAAAAAAGTGTAAAGTTCTGTAAAAAAAAACTTAAAAATAAAAAAGTAAGCTTTTTGTTGCGGTGAAAAAGTAACCAAAAACTTAAAAAAAACGAAGGTAAATATTAGTGTTGGACTTAATTTTTAATGGGTTTTCATAATCCGAAATGATATCCGAGCATATCGTAAAAGGACAAAATGTATGCCATGAGTTCGAAAATGGCATAAAAATGTAAAGTGCCACTTTTTTTTCTTTGTAAGGTGCCACCCCCCTTTTTTTATTGTTTTGTGGTCCTATATCGTTAAAATGCCTTTTTGTTGCTTGGAATCGTCATTTAAATGAGTTTAAAGTGTTCTTAGTCAATTTTTCTCTAATCCTACCATGAGGAATAAATGAGTTTAGTTGTGTTTATTAATTTCCATACAATTATTCCTTTTATTCGTTACCATTCAATTTGCATTTGGCTTTCGGTCATTTTCTATTCAATTCAAATTAAATTCAATAATCTTTCGTAATTTTTCTAAATCATGCATTTTTACTTGAGTGTTTTACGTTTTTAGCGGTGGCACTTTACATTAAAAAATTTTAGGGTGTCGATTTTGAACACTTTGGGAAATTGGCTGTAAAATTCATATTTACGAAAAATTCAAATGAAGTGTTACCTTGGAGCATAGCTCTTTAAACCCTCTTTCCAACGGTATATTAATATTGGCGATACGTTAATTTTCTAACGAGTTATGCGCAAAAAAGCTAAAGGGTGGCACCTTACAAAGAATTCCCCTATATTTTGTATATATTTTTTAACTAATTGTAAATGCTAGTCAGTAAGATTCTGGTCTGTTTGACTAAATTGTTAATAAACTAATCTAAACTTAAAATAAAGCACTACTGAAAAGTAGGCCGATATCCAGATAAGCAAAATCTCTTCAAACCGTATCACTCTACAACACTACTCTTATCTCTACTTATTCGTAGCTTGCGTTCTTGAGCGCTGAGTAACTGTTCAGAATAAATGTAAACTATTTTTGATATTGATCAAATTTTTTACATGTGTGCACAAAATGTCTCTAACATGTGGAACCTATTACGGCACCATCTATCTGACGTGTTGAAAGCAACTCGTTGCATTTTCTTTAGACCATTGCAACGACCTAACATGAGGCCAACATTGATATTTATTACTGTTTGCGTTGCTGTTGGTGTCGCTTGTCACTTGCAATTGCCGTCGTTGCCGTTGACATAAAATGCAAGTGCGGACGGGCCACGGATTCAGGCATGTTTCAAAGTAAATTTCATTGCTTCTACGTTGTGGTGTTTTTGTTGTTGCTGCTGGCGTTGGAATTTGCATCGTTGCTGCTGCTGCTGCAGCTCTTGCATGCCATTTTAATAACGACATATTCTTTGGCAATATTAAATTGCAGCAGCACTTTTAGCACCGTCATACCACGGCATGCCAGCCGTCCAAGCGAGCAATCGGAAATTCCAATTGCAACCGATACCCTTGTTAATTGTAGAATTTTTATATGCTATTTTTTACTTTGTGCATATATTCTTTATGCAATTCTTTTCAGCATGTGGCAAGGAAATATCCACATTGCATGAATGAGTGTTTCATCTGCGATCAAAAAAATTCACAATCTTCGCCTATGAGATTGCAAATCTGTGCAATAGCAAACATTTGCCATCAGTTGTGAGCTGCCTTTTTCTGTTTAGTTTGCAATATTTACTTGTTGCAAAAAATTAAATTAACAGCAATTGTGAATGCAGCCAGCTACAGCAGGAGCACTTGCAGAGTTTTTGCAAAGAGGCGGCCTTTCCTTACATGAACTTTTTATTTAGTTTATCCCGTTTAAGTCGCTTCTTTATTCCTTTCTTTTCCATGTGTAACAATTTATTTTTCGCTGTTTGCTTATCTTTCCAACAATTGTCATTATTACAATTCGCTGTTGCATTTACATAGTAAAAATAAACTATGGGTTCTAAGTGTTGCATTTTTACAAGAGTGTAGCAAATACATCTCTGTGTATTTTGTAGTGTAGAGTAAAAATATACTACACCATTTTGGAAATACCACAATGCACGACCGTTTGCACCAGATTGTGAATAGGGCTAATGTGAAAATGTGCATTGCAGAAAATACATGGATTTTTAAACATGGTAAATGTTGAATGTTTTCTTAACCCTTTCGCTATTTTGTTGCCATATGGCAACATTCTACTTTGTGGACGTCTGAACCCTCAGACTTGGTTTCAAGAATACATTTTTTGTTGGTCCTTAGAATAGTTTGAAGTTTTAGGAAAAATACGAAATTAATAAACTGAATATTTAAGTTAAAAGAAGAGAAGTATACACGTTTTTTTAGTAGTATATCTTGACATAATAAAGGAAGAATAAGCAGAAAAATTAGATAACTTTTTAATTTGACGTTTTCTTTCAATATAGATACTTTTTTTTTTTTAATTTTGGCTGAAGTAAATGAAGAAATATTCAAATTTTCGTTATGCGTAAAAGTTTTATGTTTAAGTAATTATTACAGCCACAACGATGTGGTTGCTCTCATAGAAAACCACTCTAAAATACAGGGTCCGAGTATAAAAATTAAAAATGTCTTATGGAATCTTGCTAATATAACTATATAGAAGCCTAAAACGTAAAATTTAAAATTTTAGCTTTCCCAGTAAAAATCTGTAGCGAAAGGGTTAACTAAAAATGTATTTTTAAGTATTACAAGTATTATTTTGTTTACTACAAGAGCCAACCCGTAGCAGATTATACTAAACTAATTTATTTCTCTAGAAGTGTACACTGATCCATTTCATGATTAAAGAGGTGATATTCTACTCTTTCCCCACAATTTTTTCTCCACAATCCCAGTCTGTTGGCATATTGACCAGTGTAAGCCGTAAGATGGGATGGTATTATAGGGCAGGTTCCAGGCCGACTCGAATTCCTGTTATATATTACTGTGGGCCATTTTAACGAACTAAGGCCACAGAAACGGCATCTAAAGACCTGGGACCCTTGTATTGCTACTATGTTGATCAGCGTGAAGCACTATCCATCTGACTGCCAAGGGTTTGTTTAACAGCATAAAATCTTTAGATTTGACATAGTCGGCGTGATACAACAAAATAAAAAGAACAGTTGCAAATTATTTATCCGACAAGTAATTAAATGGATAAAAACTCCGATACGAGACTCCGTCGTTGGCCAACGTGGAACGCCAAGCGACATTTTCAATACAAACACTAAATAATAGGACAGTTGCTACTCAAAACATAGGCAAAGCCGACTCTGGGAGTATATAAAAATTAAGTAAAATGGATAAGTGATAAGCGTAAAATTGGTGATAGTGAAAGACGGAATTTTCTAAACACCTAACACACCTAAACGAACGACCTAAAGTATAAAAAGCTATGCGATATTAGTTAATTGCACCCGATAGAACGCCTAACGTAGAATTTAAAGTCAAAACTATTTATTGCATTTTTCAGCTGTGAGTAAAAAATAAGTCTTTCAGTAACACAATTGTTATGTCTCATTGGTATTTAACCAATTAGTTTGTGTCGACATGGCTGATTCTAGCTGTGGGTGTAGACCGGCCGCATACCATTGGCATTGCTGCTATGGGTTCTTGGTCGCAGTTGACTGCACTTCTGCAATATTTCCCACATGTATTTGCTTTCAAATCTACACAAGTAACATACTTTAGATTTAACGCAATCGCTGAAATGCAGTCGTCAGTTTGCGCACAACACTTCATTACTAGAAGGCCGCTCAATACTGGCGCACGATACTCAAGACCCAAAAAGCCAAAATCAATCAGGCTCAGCAAATTATAGACACGACTCTAATTGACCGTCCCGCACCTGCCAACCATACTGCTCGCAACTTCTCGACTCATTTCCATAACGACACTGGCGCGACAAATTTGAAACCAAAATAAAATCAAGTGCTATTACTAATGTTTGCCATGCGTGGTTGTTGTTGTTTTTTTGCATAGTGTCGCCGCCACTGCTGGGTTTCTGCACAATCGCAGAGAGCAATACTGCCGTTGTCTTAGACACAATTCAGGGGCCGAATACGCCAGCTGCCTGCAACCGGCCGCATTCCGGTGGGTGCGTGTGCACGTGGAAGAGGAAACACAAGCTTGCTGCGCAGTGAGAGCTCGGCGCAGATGCCGAGGCAATGCGCCCACCGCGGTCACGTCACTACTCCGATGCTAAGCGTCAGTCAGAACGACAATGCCGCAACACCAGCGCCAACTGCGCGAGAACGCAAGCCAAGTAATGAACGCAGCTCCGACGACGGTGGCGGCGGCGATGGCGGCAGCGGCAGCGGCATTAACAGCACGCACTCAAAGCGGAACCAGTAAATCCGTCATCGGCACAAAATGCGGCGCGGTGAGCGGGAAGAAACGCAAGGGCATGGCGGGAACATAGTGACGGCTAAATGAGCTGGTGTTGCTGGCATATTGGCAGCAGTGGCCTTCCGGCTACATGGCAACAACTTAACGACACTGGCGTCGACGCACGCAGCAGATGCAACGTTTGTTTGTGCGCCGCGCACGCTGCCACGCTGCGCCAATAACAATAAGAGCAGAGACTTGCAGCAACTATAACAACAACCAAAGCAGATACAGCCGTAACCGTACTACAAACAAAACAACAAAAACAAATCATGTTGATGAAAACAAATCGGTGAAGATTTCTTCTTGCTTGTTATGTTGTTTATGTTTACATTCCAATTCCCACTTTCCGCACTCGAATTTTAGTTCAAATATAGACGGACACGCAGCCAAAGGCACACACACACGCACACGTATAGGAAGGCAGCCACATGTACGAGTAACTGCAGTTAGTGCCCCGCGTCTGGAGCGAAATAGACAAGCTATGTATAGGTTATAGTGTCCCTTTCAACTGCAACACCTTCAGTGCAGTGATACTACGTCATTCTCTCGAAAAATTCACAATTCCGAATCAGAAATTTCACCATTCAATATATCAATATATCGTAATCAAAAGCTTAAACGTATAGCTGCCTATATTTCGATATTCCGGTAAAACATTCGACTGAAAAGGATTTGTGCACATTGAACTTCCACATGAGGTCTAATGAGCCCTTCATATTTATAGAACAGTTTTCGGCGGTCTTTTTCCTGGGTCAGTTCGAAACCCAACTCAAAAGACTGGTAAGAAACCGTTCCTATGAAGTATTGTATGGTTTCGATTTCCTCTTTATCTCCACAACTCCTGCAGACAACACTGGACAAGAGGTGTCAGTTAAAAAGCATGAACCCTATGGCACAGTATGTATTTAGTGATGATCCTAGCGGTTGCCTTGTAAAAGCACTAATAAAGAGATAAATGAGCTATTGTGCCTCCTAGCGTTTGTTGAGCTAAATTACTGAAAACATTTGTTTAAAAAGTACAAAAACTGTCTAAAATGGTAAATTTATAAATGCAATATAATTCTAACATTCCATTAGAGGATTACATAAAATAATGGAATTGAAAATCTTTTGGATTTATTACCATTTGAAATCTTTAGTGAGACTGTGAGGCTCACTTCTGGGAATTAGGGTTAAGAAACTTGTAAGTGTTTTAATCTTAAAGCGTAAGTCCAGTTATCGAACTTTTAGATTCTCTCATCCTATCGCGAGCACATCTGCTCTGGCACGTTGAAGGTTTTAGCAGCCAAAGTTGTAGCAGGACAGAAATGTATTTTCTATAGACTTTTGGCACTCAGTTCTTAGACCAAATACCCGTGCACCTTACCCACGTCAGTTTTGGTCAATGATCCTGTGCGCATTCCTTTCGATCGCCGTGTACAGTACAGTGAAGAATTTAACTAACTTATTCTCGAAGAATTTACAAAAATCTTTTATAGGAAAAACGTGATAGGAAAGGTATTTATTAATTACCTTTTGGCTTGTGAGATACGGAAGTCAAGAAATAATTGCAATTCTTTAACATTTGCCATATTAACATTATCAGCATGTTATACGTCAACAATAAAATTGGCGTCATCACAGCCATCATCAGCCAATCAAGCCATCAGTCATCCACTGCGCATAAATGCCATCATTCAACAGAAATTTGTACGTTCGCCTCACAGCTGCGGCAAAACTATTTCCATTCTAACATATTTTTAACGCTATTGCGCTTTGCAAGAAATGAAAATGTTTAAATAATACAAAAATAGTACAAGAAATCGCACCAATCGTAATCGATCACGATTTTTCCAGGTTGATGTTCTTTCAACAAATTTGATTGTGTACACGACCAATAGTCATGCGGCCCTGAAACTGTCTTTCACTATAGACGATTGATTGGTACGATTGTGTAGGTAAATTTATTATGAAAATTTAGTAATAAATATAAATCTTCTTAGAGCTTTCTACTTTATTGAATTGAAGTTTCATGAAAGACACGTGTTTTAAAAAAATAACAAATAAATCGAAATGGGAGGAACCAACTAACATTTTGCACTTCAATTCAGATGAAAAAGAAATAAAGATGTTGTTTTAATTTTGTTCTTACAGCAAAGGCCTATAAATGCTCATTTTTATTTATTTAGGTAAATATGTATTTTGCGGCAAACAATGGGTTTTTGCTCCGCAAAATAGACGCACCATCATGGAATCAGCATGGAAACTCACATTAATGAATGAATCTATGCAGAATATTTTTTATACGATCGAAATCGTTCTCCATTTGCAACAAATACAAACTTTTCCACGATCACACAAATATAGTGAATATAGCTATACAGATATCTCTATAAAAATATAGATACATTTTAAGACTCAAATTTAAAATTAAAAACTGAGAACAGAGAAGCAAATTTTCTGAAAAATCAATACTATAAATCATTCAAATGCCTTTAAAATCAACATATCCGTAAGGGTTCAGCAGTGAAATTAAAACAGCCACAACGAAAACCAAAAAGTGTCGCAACCGACTCCGAACTGTTCCACACGAAGCAGTAGAACGGAATTCAATCAATACACACATAGAACGAGAACAACGAACAACCGAAAAACTGGCCAATGTGCACGACTACTAAACTTTGTTTTAAATACAACCTTGTTATGTGGAAAATTAATGTTTCCGAGAGTTAAACGAGGCAGACGGGCTAAACGACAACCGGCCAGCCTGGAGCCTGTTGCCTATTGCCGGCCTGCCCGTTTCAATAACCAACCAGGCAGCAAAGCAGGAAGCCAACTGCAGTGCAGCTAAAACGAAAACAACCAAAAACAATAAGCACCAGCAGCAAAAACAAAAACAAGCACGCCTGAAGAAACAAAACAAGCCATCACACCTTTTCGAACTACATACATGTTCAAGGGCTGAAGAAAGGTAGAAATTGTTGTACGAAACGCAGCGCACAAGAAGCCGCGAAGCAGTGCTTGGACGAGTCGAGAATTCGAAAATAAACCAGAAGCACCGTAGGGATCCTCCGTGCGACGGCAACCACAACTACAACGAATGCCATAACCAGCAAATGGCCCGAACGAGCAGAGTGAGGAAAATCGGAATACAAAACGAAGGCAACAAACCAATAAATGCAACTGCGCTCAGAGGCATCACGAGCGGCCAACTTGCGCTGACAGCGTGTAACGTGAGCAGGCCGCCTCGCTGGGATGGAACAAAAAAAAAACACAAAACCGAAACAAAGCAAAAAACCAAATCAAACCAAAAAACGCACAACACTAACTGGCAAACAACAATGGAAAATGTTAAAAACAAAAAGAAAACTTGAAACCTAAAACCAAAAACGCTTTTGGCATTGGAAATTTAGCAGCAAACTCGAAAATGAATAAATAAATAAAACGCATCGGAGAAATAAAAACAAAAGGAATGACAGGCATATAAAACCTAAAATGAATATAAAATAAACCACAACAACAACCAAACAGGAGACAAAAAACAACAAAAACAAAAAATTAACCGACACATGGGTATTTTTAACATTTTTCGTATTATTTTCTTTTACAAAATTTCGGCCTAAAGAAGGCAACAACACGACCAAACGCCAACAATAACAACCACAGCGCAGAAAAAGGGTTTCATTTTAATGATGTTCATGTATGCTGTCGACGCAACCTACGGGCCGCAACCATTGAGCCTCGTTAGCAAAGCAAGCACCAAACAGCCACGCAGCCAGGCGGCCAAGCCATTCGGCTGGGGAGCCGTCGTTGGAAGCAGCAGACTCAAAGAAAGACAACAACAGCGATAGCAAAAATAACAACAGATACCACAACACAATCCAAACGGTTTACAATGTTTCGGCCAGTTAGCATTGGCCGAGAGGCACACAAGAAAAGAACGGCCGGACACCAAACCAACGTCATTGATATGGACATGGCGTCTCCGCACGAACAAGGCAGGTAATACGGCAATACGCCTATGGCAAAAATCAAAACCACTAGATAATCTATTTAAGTTACGGGTACAATACATACATAGGTA
Organism: Melieria crassipennis; assembly: GCA_963668005.1. NCBI lineage: Eukaryota > Metazoa > Arthropoda > Insecta > Diptera > Ulidiidae > Melieria > Melieria crassipennis. The sequence continues at coordinate 26,873,585 of OY764963.1, read as the reverse complement.
GGTAGGTATAAAGCAATCAGGCGAACAAGCGTATCTAAGGCTTGTTTGGCAGACCTCAAGCGGGATAAAGAGGAGTAAGAAGCTACAAAAAACTCGCGGCATGGAAAACATTATGTGCATACCATATACATATAATATATTAAAATATTACAAATAACTCAAGTGAGATTGGATACAACTTAGGAGGTTACTGGTTGTTAGAGAGTACTAAGTTTGGTTCAACTCAAGTGGTGCAATTTTTAGTTTTCGTTACTGAAATGCCTCAAATGTGAAAATATAGTATGTACACCAATTGACAACTTTTAACGAAGATCTGAGGGAATTAGTTACTAAAGATTCAGCCTTTCCTTCCAACTCAATTTAATACCATCCTATAACCGCTTACAAAAGAAAGTTTAAATAAACGGTCAGAGCTTTCGGTCTTCTACTACTTTCTTCCTGTCTCGATCTAGTCCTTTTTGAAAAAGGCGTATTTTCTTGTAAAAATTTTAACGGATTTCTTTAGGAGATTTATACGACACATTAATCGTTTAGGGAGTCAGAACACACTCGGCGAATTGGAGCATTCTATAGGCAAATTTTTGACTCTTCGAAAATTGTCATTGTCACTGAAAGGAAAACTGTTCTTATATTTTTGTGGTATTTGTTGAGTCGGTACACAAAGGGTCAACCTTTCATCCGTGTAACCCAACACGAATGGTTGCAGAGAGCCGGGCATTGACGTCAAAAAAAATGTTTTGCAGATACAAGCAGCAAATTGTGTTCTTTTCATTTCATTCCTAAGCTTTGCGTTCTCTTTGCGCTCAACCTCTGTATTCGACCACTGAAAGCGATAAACACTTACTAAAAATAAATATTACAAACAGCTTCGTTTATGAAAAATTGAAAAACAAAAAGTTTAAAAACAGTCCCCCATTTTTAGACGTGTTACTCAGTTCTTGTGTCTTTCTAAGTATTTTGCCATTCGCCATTTCCTTTTCAAACACCTTTAAAGGGGAATAATCATTAAGCATTCCGCACATCATTAAAACCACCAAATGTAGTTATGCGCCGATATCTCGTTAATTACACTCGTACGTCCACACACAGGCAAGCGCGCCACCGCCTCCTGCTCCGCCATCGATTTCCTTTTGCCATTCTACCAGCAACATTAACATTTGTGGTACACACGTAATTACAAGATTACGATATGTGATAAACTGCCACAAGCAGAGGCAGGCAGGCTGGAGCGGCGGCACGGCCGGTTGGTTAGTTGGTTGGTCGGTTAGCTTGCTAACTGGCTGCTTCGCCAAGTGGCCGGCAGACAGTCAGTCGGACGGATAAGGAGACAACTGAACCACGAGCACCACAAGCAGATAACCAAAATGGAAATTTGTGCAACAGCAACAGTAGCAGCAAATGAGGCAGCAAACACTAAAAAGGAGGGAACAGCAACAGCAGTTTGCTGGACTTGCACAAATTGCTCGTTGAGATAAAGTTGATTGTGGGTACATATGTACATTCGGGCATGTGGGGACGTAAAAGCTTAGGCCCTCAGCGTGTATGTTACTTTATTGCGTTCCACCGAACTTCAAACTCAAAACCTGAACTAACATTCCTAACAATTGACAAAACCGTTTTGTGGACTTGTTCTAATTAAATGTGGACTTGTTCTAATTAAAATTAGAAATATGTACATAGAAAGAGTCAAAAGTAAATATTGAATACGTTTCGCGATAAAGTGATATAGGACCATTCCTAGGTCTTGGTTGTCATTGTTTGTTGGTTAGTGAAAAATAAGTAAGCGTTTTAGCCGGTTTCTTCCAACTTATCCTGATGAACTTCCTGAAACCCAAATGGACGAAGACGGTCCAAAGAAAGCTATGAGGCTTGGCACATCCAAGCCTCATTCAAAATCTTGCCAATAACATTCTGCGTATCTATGGCTTCACCGTTATCGAAAAGTATTCAATATCCATAAGCTTTAATAACATTTTTTGTGAACTGATTTTTGTAACATGTTTCAATGATACAAACGTTGGAATCGGTATTTGTACGTCTTATAACCAGCGCGTTTAGGCAATTCTCTTGGGTCATATTTCCTCCCTTGTTACCATACACATTCACCCGATTTAATTTGATTTGACTTGTTTGTGGGTTGCAACAACTGTCAGCAATATTTTCTTCAAATTTTAGCATCCTAGCTTGACGTTTGTTAAAATGACGTAGAATTGAGTACATCTACTTTGTGCCCGTTTCGATTTTTGCTATAATGACGATCGTGTTTTACCAACCAAGTGCAGATATTACAAAAATCAAAGACGGCTCTGATGGTCATAGGAAAAATCGAGTACAACAAATGTTAACGGAACTAGATCAAGCCATGACATAAGTGCATGAGCATTACTTCGAAGGAGACAACACAAATTTTTAACAATTTTTTAGTACATTCCGGGAACTTATTAATTGAGGAGGTGCACAAAACTTCCGCCTCCCGGATATCCGAGGGATAAATTAAGCCAAAGAAGCTAAATTTTTTTTGTGAGTTCTTATTACGCGATCCTGGGCACTTATTGGCAGCTCTAATAAGGCAAACAGCTTTTCTTTTTTTTTATAAACGAGCCACCGCGCAGAGGATACCCCTTTAAATGCGAGGCATTGCGCTGGTTCAGGAAGGATATATAGGTTGGGAGAAAGGATGTTGGGTGAAGAATTTGTGGACTCTTGCCTTGAACCCATCAAGATCATAAGTGCTGGGGAAAATATCTGCAGGGAGACCATTCCACAAACGCGCTGTACGAGCCAGGAACGAACTTTCTCTGTAGTGCGTATTGCGCTGGAACATCGTTTCGACGTGGAATGCATGGGCGCCAGTGTTCGAACGGGTTGCCCGGGGAAATACCCGGAGTGATGGCAGCAAGCTGCTTATCTCCACTGAGCAATTACCGAAAAAGTATCGGTAAAATAAAACCACACATGCCACGTTTCGACGATGTTCCAAGGAGTCAATAGCGCTGGATGCCCTACTGTCTCCTATAAGTTTAATCGCACGGTTTTGCACCCGATCCAAGAGCTCCAAATGGGTTTTGGAAGCCCCTGCCCATAGGTGCGAGTTAAACTCCATTTTCGGTCGGATATACGTGGTATAAATAATGCGGAGATCGGACGGGGTGAAATATTTTTTGCACCGCTTTAAGAAGCCGAGGCACTTGGCTACTTCTTTCGACACGCCAAAAATATGATCGTTCCAACAAAGATCGTTCTTAATGGGCATGCCCAGAACATCAAGAGCTGCCGATTCCGCAATACTCACACCATCCATAACCAGGGACGTGTTGGGATGTAGGGAGACTCGCTTGTGGGATAACAGGCAACATTGGGTCTTGCGAGGATTAAAATCGACTCTGTTCGCTTGACCCCACTTGGAGATTGTTTGTAGGTCGCTATTAAGTGTGGCATTCTTACGGCGCCGTTCTCTCTCAATCTCCATAGAGCTGGGGCGCTTTGTGAAGGAATATGAATGACAAATGGTCCTGTCATCCGCAAACGAGTAGATGGGATTCTTCGTCGACGACAATAGGTCGTTGATGAAGATAAGGAAAAGGGTTGGAGAAAGGACCGAACCCTGCGGCACTCCCGCGCTAAGGGAATGCTTTTCCGAGGCTATGCCGTCCATTACAACACGAATAGAGCGATCATAGAGGAAGCTCGTAATCCAACGAGAGAAGATACTACCGACGCCATAGGCAATCAATTTAGACACGAGTGCTTTATGCCACACCCAGCTTGCCAATCAATCAGCTTATACACGGTCGATGGCTGAATGGCAATCCAATTCGCCTAGCTCATAAATAAGTATTTAATTAATAATGTAATAAATATGTCTAAATAAGTATGTAATGGATCTTCTGGTGTGATTTCAAGAAATCATATTCACACTTTTGTTTGGTGTATACTACATTTAGTGCATACATGCATAATGATATCATTATCATGTCATTCTAGGATTTCAACGCTTTAACATAACTAAAAAAATTTCCTTTAAGGCTGTTGATACTTTCTGGAACTACTCACAAGACCAACTCATTATACGTAATTAGAATATTCCCTGTGAATACGAAATGCCAAATCACAAAGCAGGAGCACTATCAAAAGGTCCAATCAAAGCTCTTTTCCTGAGTACATGCGATAATATTTGCCGCAAAGATAATAAGCAGAAATAATACAAGTAGAAAAGCTGGAGGGACTGCAAGGAGAGGCAAACAAAATGCCTTTGGCTTTCTAAAGGGCGTTCGAAGGCTGAAGACCAGATGAAACTACACAAAGAACTAAACGAAAGTGCAAAAGCAAAAAATGTAAAGCCAGCCGCAGCTCTTAGCTAGCGGGCGCCAGTGAGTAAGTCAAGAAAACGACACAAAACACATGAGAAGCACGACGAAATAAGCGCAAAAAGGCTGCAGTAGTAATGTGTAGTAGCACTCGTAGTAATAGTAGTAGTTCTACTCCTTTAAATACGCTTTAGTGGAGCATTTTAAATTCGATAAAGGACTTTTCGCTTTGCGTTGTGCAGCGCCAAGTAATGAAAGGAGCAAACTGAGACAAGTGCACGTCGAAAAGAAACGAGACCGCCGCAAGGACGTTGCCATTGACATTGCGCGCCGATTTCAAAGGCGAAAAGCGACGAAGGGAAAAGTGCAATAAATGGCAAAGGTGCAGGATTGAAATGGGTGGGTGAAAGTTTTTTCTTTGCAAGAGCTTCTGAAACACACAAGCAGAAGCAACTCAAACGAGTAGCAGCGCAACGCAATATTGACATGATGTCTGATGGGGGTTTGTCCACGCCAGTGGGTAGTCAGTGGAAAGCGCTGTACCGGCAAAGTGTCGTTCAGCTGTATCAGCACCCTGTATGCGCCAGCCCGACACCCAGTGCACGGCGCTGCTTCATTATTCCCTTTTTTGATGCGTTGCCGTAGTCGCAATCAATGCGGCGCGTTTTCCTATTTTTCTTGACGCGCTGACTTTCCTTTCGGTTTTTTACGGTAGTTTTTGGGCGAGTTGGACGGGGTTAGGAGTCAGCTGTCGGGTTTTTCGCCCACCACGGTTTACGGTTGACACTTTTTACACACTGTCGCATATGAGTAAATTGATGTTGACAGCGCGATGACAATGTCACCGGCATCGTGTTGTGTGCATGTGTAGGTGCAGAACATGAGTGCGCCTGTAGTAGTAAACGTGGCGGCCGTACTCCAGTGCAAATGTAATCGTAGTAAGTAATGAAAGGACATCAAAGGAAACGAATTGCTTCCATTATTTTTTTGCTGTTGTGTTTCTTAATGACGCCATTGATTTGCATACCTATACATTTTCTGCACAATTTTTGCTGTGAAAATCCAAAATGACCGCAGTGCAGTGCAGCACAGCCTGACATTCAATACAACTTTTTGATCGATACAAAAAAAATATTAAAAACTAGTATGCCTTGCGTTGATACGTATGCCTATTATTCGATATTACGATTCGCTATGCCTATGTAATTTTACTGTAACTCTAAGCCGAATTTCAACTAAAAATGTGTATTGTATGGGCGGTGCTACGATCCTTCATCCAATGCCCGCCCCATTTTCCCTGTCAAAGGGTACTACTAAATATAGATCGAAAAATATTGCCACGCCCTTTGTCCAACGCTTATGAAATGATATCATCACTATATTAAAATCGCTATATAATCTTATAGATTTGAGTTGTATGAGCAGTATCATGCCTCTTCGTTCAAAGCCCACCCATTCTTCCAGTCGAAGGGGACATTTAAGTAAAAAATTCGTACCTAAAGTCATTAATGGGCGTTTTAAAGCTCCAAACTTATCAGCAAATGTTGGGTCACAATAAAGTGCCACGCCCCTTGTCCAACACCCATGAGGTTTCACCAGTGGAACGACAGATCCATGTGACAACACTGTATGGGCACACACCATCCTCAGTGGGAAGTCTTGCGGTCATAATTTAAGAATGTTTAACAAAATAACTCATTGCAAACAATTAAAAAAAATTAATTTTCCCTTTAATCATTTTAAAGACAGCATGTTATTACATGGCAAGCTAAATTCGCCTGCGATCCCACCTCAACGTGGTAATGAACTTACATACATATCTGGCCCAGACATACTTCAGTTAAACATGCCATACGTCTGCAACCCACCTTCAGCTCATGCTCGAAGTTTGGTTTTGAATTTGCTTTCGGCGTTAATGCACTGCACCAATATCGATTTTTTTGCGCTTTGATTATTTGTGTTTTAGAATTAAAAGATGCAACAACAAAAATTACGACAAAGCGGAGAGCGACAATTAACGGTGTCTGAAGAAATCGATAACGTGTAAATGCTCGAAGGGTTCGCATAGGATATGTCAAGTTGTCATTCAAGCCAATTTATAGAAAATTTCGAATTATATAAAATACAAGCAGTTCCCCATAAATTTCATTATTTCATTGAAATAATTCGTATTAACTTTAAGATAGTATTTACTTGTTAAATTTTGCTTCTCCATATAAACCCGAAAGCAATTTTGACTTCTTCAGCTGTCGATTTTCCTAAACATAAAAACCTTAAATTATTTTTGATTTGGAAACAATCGCTCCTAGCTTTTCATTGTTTCTCCATTACAAACTCCTAACCAATTGTTGTCCCATCAGATTTAATTTTTTTTAATATTTAAAATACCTACGTGTACAATTATTTCTCATTTGAAGCACATTCACCAAGTTTGAACATAAAAGTCCCTTGATACATATTTCTTCGTACAAAGATTAACTTATTATTGACCCCGAAAACTATGGATTTACAAAAAAACAAAAATGAAAACTACGTATAAAATTACATGTTTCGTTTTTGAAGTGCTTTGCAACGGGCCCATTATCTATTTGTTTTAATAATAAATATAAAATCGTGTTTCTTCATAAATAACATCTCAACCTGTTTTTGCGTCTCTAGACTCCGAATTTGAAATAAGAGCTACAAAAAGATATTGAGCAAATTCTATGAGAAATCGAATAAGAAAGGAATTATATGTTGATCCAAGGATCTTCGCCTAAAAATAAAACGCCCTCAACTAGTTTAATAAATTGTATCTTTTAATAACCACACAAAATTGTTTAAACTTACCATTTTTTATCTGCAAACTATCACCGACGAAGGAAGTCAGCAACACTGCAACAAGCAACAGCCAATTAAAGCCACTAGGCCGACTGTATTTGTTGACAATTCTGCTTCCTGTAGTTTTATCGCGCTGGTGCGGAACGTGTCTTGAACACTTTCTACTGTTGCGTGTGCTGTGTGCAATACATTTCAATTTTCTACGTGGTTGGCCGGTTGCAATCGCAGGTAATTTGTGCTGTACGCTTGATTTTTGTATATTTACTGAGCTTCCTGATGCTGTAGTGTTGCTTGAGGCTGCTACATGACGCAGTGTAATTCGGTTCGTTGTTCTCGGCGATGGCTCTGCAGCCATTGCTTACAAAATTGAACATATGCACACCACTCGATTGTTCATGCAAATTCGATGCAGCTGGAGAACTGCTTTCGCTATAACGACGCAATCCTAATCGTGGTTTTCACGCCGCTCCACCAGCAATTTTGCTCTTTTCAACTACCGCCAACGAACTCGGGTCGGGTTCTCTCGCTTTCTCAGTCACTCATTTCAATTTTAAAAACTGTCTCACGTGTGTGTTTCAGGACTGCAACATTTTTAATAGTTTTTTCTAGGTTATTCAAACTGTAGTTCAAGAAAATGATGCGATTTTTAGACCTGGCTTTAAGTCCACCTCACCTCATTTCAATAGCGCACAAAAATTGTTATTACAAATGCTTCGGGTTCTGTTATAAAATAAACGAAGTTCTATTTTAGACCAAAGTATATGTGAAGACAATATCCCATTGCTAAAATTCGAATACAGTGCTGCGAAGGATTCGACAAGCTTCCCGCAACCATCCGTGCGACTTTGTACACAGATGGAAGGGATCTACAACAATTTTACAATCTGACAATTTTAGTTTTTATTGTTCAGAACATTTATTTAGTCAACATTTAGTCAACAGAATTTACTTTGAGGGTACATGGTCATTATGGCCTAACCTCAATTTTGGGTTATCGATTTGTGGGTAATTTAATAAAAAATGATTAAGTATCGCGACCTTGATTTATCTACTGTACAGAGTGTTTTCTTATTCCTGAATACCCTAAAGTAATTTAGAAATTCTCAAAGGCTTATTAACGTACACGCTAAGAATTGTGTACCTCGAAACGTATTTATATTACATTTCCTTAATTTCAGCAAATCAGCCTAAAAGACTGAATTGTCATGCACCAAATTATTGCCTAAGAGATATGGTCCCATCGGCAACATATATTTATGGAAATTAGATACAGGGACGAAATGTAAGCCAAGTGTAAGGACATAACGGTCAGTGCCAGAGGACTGCATATAAACCACCGATTTTAAGACACTATCCAACTCTAAAATCGATATGGCAAAGACACCATTTGGTGGTAGTGAATATCAAATGCGCGAGTGAAAGATATCAAAATGAATAAACTGAAGAAGATGCATCGTTAACACGTTTGCCAAGTACAAAACCGGCACAAGTAATCGCTAACTCACTATGCAATTAATAAGCCTTACAGCACTTCGCTTTTTCGCGAAATAAAAATGTAATAAACTGAAGCGAACTGATAAAAAGCGGAAGTGATAAAAAGACCGCCACTGCGGCAAACATTCGCATTGTTATTGCACGCATCGCACTGCTGCTGCTGCTCCCGCCACTGTGCTCACTATAAGACAACAGAAATGCCAACAGCCAGCGACAACTTATTAATTTGTTATTATTTCAAAGCTGTTGCTTTTGTAGCCAGGAATGTACGGTGCGACCTCCCTGCCGCTGAATGGGCTGTGCAAATTAACTTTTTCGACATTGCTTTGTTTACAATCGAACCGTATCTTTGATTAATAAGGGACTCCTACTTATATGTCAGGCCGGAGCTGAAGTGGGCAGACAAATTTGTGCAGTGATATTTTGTCTGGCGACCACAATTTCGCTAAACTGCGTCTTTACACTGACATTTGGCGTTTGTGTACTTTGCCTCAACGAATAATCATTGAGTAGAACTACGAAGCAACTCTGCACTAATTTGCAAATAATTCAGTGTGGGCGAGATAAAATGTGAAGAATATATTTGAATCAAGGCGAATTAATACAGGTGACCTCGTTGAATGAGGCGAATTAATTTTTTTTGTGGGAAAGGTGTAGATTGTCAAAATGCCGGTGTAAAACTTTGACAGTTTAAAAATGAAAAAAGCAAGCTTTGTTCTGATTGGCCGATTTTTACAATCTAAACCCAGAAAACAAAAAACATTGAAATTTTGTTGTTGCCCTTACGCTATCACCTGTATCAATTCGCCTTGATTTGAATACAGTCGACAGTGCGACAATGTAGTGGTCAGTGTTGGCGAGAAAAAGTGCGCAGCAGACGTTTACTTTTAATTTAAAATTTGCATATGATGCATGAAGCATGGCCATCAAAACTGATTTTTGTACCACTACTAGTGGCCAATATTGACCCAAGCAATGTCGATGGCTGCGTGAAAGAGCACCACAGTGGAAAATGATGCGGTCAGTAGTCCCCTAGCAGCCTATTGAGCTCTTTTAAATCTCTGGAAAGAGGAGCATTTGGCGCAATCACGAAGCCAACATAAAACGGCAGGGATTCCGAAGGACCTTCAGCGGCGAATTAAAGAAGATCCTGCTCAGAAGAGCAGGACTATTGACAGTACCATTCATAATATCAAGAACGAAAAAAAGTTATAGAATACTTCGCCTGCTTTGAAGGGACTTAAAATTAAATTAGCTTAAGCTTAAGAGGTATAGGAGGGAAAGGATCTTCGAAACGAAGAAAGCGCAGGGCGAAACGAAGAAAGACTTTCTGGAGGCGTTCAATAAGGACTCCAAATGAAGGACGCATATTCGAGCTATGAGCGGACAAAAAAGGTGTATAGCAACTTGAGCTTATAATTGTTGGAATAGCTAACTTATGTTAAAAAACTACACCCAAGTCTTTGGTTTCGGAAATCAACTTCAAAGGCAATTTGAAAATGTGATAGGAAGTTTGCAGGACTGTAAGTAAAATGAAGGCAATTGTTGATGTTTAAAGATAGATAATTGCTCCATACGGTACTAGGCGTGGACGTTATCAATGTTTGCCTGGAGCAACTGAGCGACAAAAAACTTACTATCTGCGGGATAAATTTTAAGATCAGCAGCATAGAGCAGAAAGCTAATGCAAGTGCTAATGTCGTTTATTATTAAAAGAAAAAGCAAAGGCCCAAGGATACTATCTTGTGGAACGCCGGAGGAAGCTACAAAGGGGTCAGAGCAAACATGACCAACAATAAGCACACACTGACGTTCCTTAGATAGGGCTTCGCCCACTCCAGAAAAGTGAGTGAAAACTCAACGTTAGTTTTTTTTCCAAGAATCAAATGTGAATCGATCGAATGCCATTTAAGTAGTAAGAAGAAAGTGGGCGAGGAGATAGAGATACAAGTACCGCTATGGGAGCGTGAGTGCGTGAGTTTGTGTGTGCGGGAGGGGAAGTTAGCCGCCGACTCATAGATCAATTAGATTTTCTACGTCGGCGACAAAATTTTTAGTCTGCATTGGATTTTTTTCTACACTGAAGCACTGCGAACCCTATTTGGGTTTAACCTAAAAAAAACACCTAAGTACCTCAAACTTAAAGCATTGCTGGTTAGTGACTTTTCACAGCAGAGTTTTATCGAAACTAAAGCTAACCAGAGCCGTAAATCTCAATGCATAGCGTTGGCCGGTGTTCAGAGTTCCTGCTCCTCTGCTAATGTCATATGGCCTGTGTTAACGACGCGACAGATAACTGGTGACCTCGCTTGAAAATGCAACACCCAAACTTTCGAACTATTTTAAGCAGGGACCCAAAATAACAGTAATGAATTTTTAAAAATTCGAAAACGTTATTGGACAATAATTATTATGAGGGGAAAAATACTTTTTTTGCCATTTCGTAACTATTATTCGTGAAAAATATTTTTTTCTGTTGCCTAATAACTATTATCAGCAAGAAATATTTTTTCCATTGCTCGGTAACATTTTTTTTTTGAAAAATATTTGTTCCGTCATCGCATAATTGTTATGAGAGAAAAATATCTTTTACGTTGTTCGGTAACGTTTATTTTGTGAGAAATATTTTTTACGTTGCTCGCATGATACAATTATAAAGGTAGTGTATTCCCAATAGGCGCACTCCCAAAAGCTGTCAACTCGATGCCTTATTGAATTTGAAATGAAAAATAATGTTGCTTTTTTTTGTTTGCTTATGTGCACATGTATTGATAGGCACACGAAAAAAGAATTTACGTTTAAATTAAATCATTCAAAAAATGCCGAAATCAAACTGTATCCATCTAGGCTTTAAGACTGTTATTTTTGTATCACAATATGTCCATCTAAAGGTCCTAACTTATTTTGTGTTATCGCTTGAAGGCCATTTTCAAGTACTAATTTTTCCCCTATTTGTGAAAATTTCCCCATCATTATAAGCAACACTCTGTATAAGGCATTGTCATTCTGCCTTTCTCCCGGAATACACTACCTTTATAATTGTATCATGCGTTGCTCGGTAACGTTTATTTTGTGAGAAATATTTTTTGCGTTGCCAGTAACTATTGTGAATGGGACATATTTTTTTACGTTCACTGATAACTATTATTTTGCAATATATATTTTTTACGTTGAAAATACCGGCGCACAAAAGAAACAAATGTCTGATCGGTGAATGCGACTAAATATAAATTTTCTATGGAATTAGGTTCGCTGAAAAAAATATTTGTCACAAATAATAGTTATACATAGATGTAAAAATAATTATTTCAAAATAATAATTACAAGTAACAATTCAAATATTTGTTACAGTGAAACAGTTTTTTTCCAACTTTTTTTCTAAAAACGTTATAACTGTTATGCCCCTGATTTTAAGCAATCAATAAACGATTGAAATATAGTTATGAGGTATTTCGACGATACTGGAGTGACTACCACAGCCACTGTCTATCGATTGGGTTTTGCGAAATATTGCTATTGCTGTGTATTTTTAATCAACGCGCAGACTTTTACGACTTGTTTGTTTTCCGATAACAATGCAAGTACACGCGCAGCAAAAGTGTCACTTTTAGGCAACAATAAAGACGACAACATTGTTAACTAACACTCTATCAGCCAATTACAACAGCTGGTGTGATTTTTATTGTATTTTCATAACTCTTCAAATATTATACCCACATTTACTGGCAAAACCTAGTCTAATGAAACTATATTCTGCTTTCCTCGACTATTTAGTACCATTTGATAGGGAACTTTCCTGCTCCCAGCGGAACACATACATACATATGTCCAATTTAGTTGAAATAGGCCACCCAACGTCTACGCGCAAGATGTGGTACTTAAATATAAGACGACTGCAAAGTCGGCTCAATTTGATGGACTTTGTTAAAGAATAATGAGAGCATCGTTTCCAGAAAATATCACAACTTCAAAGTTTTCGTTTACATTTTAATTGTGCTGCTGCGAATACATAAAAACACTACGCTCAATACATTCCAAGGCAGCAACAATAACAAACATCAAAGACTAATGCTCGCGCCAACGACAGCCATCACACGGCAGCGACCACCAACGTCCACCAACCCGGCGGGCAGAGCCTGCAACATAAAACATTCCTACCGGGCAGCCGGTGCTTGCGGTTTCGCATCCGTCCAGACGCTGTAGGCGGAATGTCGCAAGTAAAACGCACTTGCACACTCACCCGCACATTGGAGCAATTGGGGGGAAATGCGTTCGGATTTTTAGAGAAAACACATAAAAATAGGAAACATTCAGTGGAAACGGTCGCAGCATCAATGCAAAGGAAAACGAGACAAAAACGCAACGGCACTGAGAGGACAGCCACAAGAACTGTCAAAAACTGTTTCTCGAACAGTGCAACACACACACATACGCACACGCCTCGACGCCCTGGTGCAGAGGAACAACCCGTGTATACGGGCACGGGCAACTCACGCAACCAAAACAAAGGAGGCAATCACACCGAGACGGCTGCTAGACCCTGTAACAAATAAAGAGGCGAAGGCACAAGCAAAGCAAACAACGCGATAACAAGACGAATAGGAATGCGGGAGATAAGGCCGACAGGGAGACCCGGGAAGAACGTACGAAAATTGTCATTCAAGCGCACGATGCCGCTTCCCCCGCCGCGCGTTTTTTCTAAATGCCTGCTGGAATTTTTATAAACAAACGCAGTCACAGTTCCCTGGTGGCAGCAACCCCTCCCGACAAGGCGCTGTGCAGTCAACGATATTGAAATGAGGTTAGCTCTTCGTGGGCTAGTAGCAAACTCACATCGGTGTTAAATATTTCACTATTTACTTGTATTTCTTTAATAAAAACTGAACACTTGCAATTGTACAATTCAGTACATTTTTTTATCTCACTAACACATGCGCACGCCGTGCTGCACGCAATTCACTTTATTTTCATTGTACTGCATGTTTTTATTCTTTAGCAATTGCGGCCAATTCACATTAAAGCATAAATTCGATTATTTCTCATCGGCTCTTTGCAAATTTTGAAATTGTATTTGTACAATTGCAATTGCCTAAATATTTAATCACAATTGTAGATAAAAGATTCCTTTTAATCCGCGTTCCACAACCGCGCACTCTAAGAGCAAAATTCGTTTTGAGAGCACCACTGTTCGACACGGCCGTAGCTGTCATTGCATAAGTGAACAGTCCACCATTCAAAAGAAAATGTCAAATAACAAGGTTGCACATTTTGTACTATCACTGTGCGTACGTTTGAGGTCTGGGCTAATACTAATTCGTTTGGTAATTGCCAAGGGAATATTCCGAAGTTAGATATTGCTTTTAATTGAATATAAGAAGACTAACACGGAAGTTAGATATTGCTTTTAATTGAATATGAGAAGACTAACACGGATGGTTCTGTGATGGACACTAAAATACAGAATACACAAAGATATCCTAAACATTGGCCAATCATACATTGCATTTGATGTCCAAATATATAAACTAGTATCGATCACTGATCGAATTTTGGTTATGTACGCACGCAAATTGTGGCCATTTATTGCCTAGCATTAACACTTCATCGGCTGAATTTTTTTGTTTTTGTTTAACGATTAACATTAAAACGCGGAGCTGCGTTTTGTTGGTTTGTAATCCCTTTTGTATGGGAAGAGATATATGGTGCCGTTTTAGCATTGTTTACCTACATATATCTCTCCACCAAATAAATACAAACTTGTGTGATTCTACACATCTACAAATGAAACTCATACTTCCGGTGAAAGAGTTTTTGGAACTGGTTCTCAAATAACGGCGTAAAAATGAATTAATATCTGCAACCCCTTTAAAAAAAATAATTATAGTTATTTCTTTTTCATCATAAATTGTAGGCACAACCCATAATCAACTTGTACGAGTTCAACAATTTCCACTCTAGTTTATCGTACAAAGAAGCTGATTAAAAGTATAGATATGCATTTGTTTGTTGCACACACATATCTTTAAATTATGGATTTTGTTTTTTTGTTCCAACCCTTTGCCTACAAACAATTTCTCGATATAAATTTTTAGCGACAAATTCTCGAAATAATCTCGATAGTGCTTGCATTTTTTTCCTGGAAGATTTTGAATATTTTCAAGTCAAATGAAATATTTTTTTGCGCATTTAAAACCGAGTTTACGTGTACTTATAATCGTTATTTGATTTGAATAATGGACTGGCCATGCGACAGTACTATAAAATATGCGCTTTATTTAAATTTTCAGAAAGAAAATAAGTTTTCGTAATGGTATCCAAAATGCTATTCAGAACAAGAAAAATTACGCTGTCGAAATGATGTCGAAATTTTCAACATTTTCGACATCGTTACGATATCTCGGATAAGATAATTTCAATATCGCAACGATATCGAGATTTTCGATATTCTCGACATCGTTAGGATAGTGTAATTTTTCTCGTTCTCGATATCATTTTAGACACTTTAGCAATACTCAAAAACGAGAAAAATTCTCGCTTTAACGATATCGTTTCTATATCGTTTCGATTTCGTTTGGTTTGCTGGGTTGTTTCTCTCAAGGCGAATTAATAAGGTGACCTCGTTGAACCAGCTGATTTTCTTTTTTTTAATGCTGGAAGAGATCTAGATTGCCAAAATGGCTGTTTTTGGTTGGTTGGTTGCCGATGGCTTGATTTTGATTGGCTGATTTTGACAATCAAGTTGCACAAACACAACAACAAAATACATGGGAGTTTTGTTGTTGCCCTTAGGCGGCCACCGTTATTAATTCGCCTTGGTTTCTCTTCACTCGTCTAGACTCTATCTCCCCCTCGCTTATCGTTGAGGCTCCGCTCGCGTCTGTTAAGATGGACCTCAAACGACAAGACTTGAACGGTACGAACTGACGGTATCTGTACTCACCAGGCACAGTTTAATTGCAAGCACGCGGAACGATTAGGTGTGCAACATAATGACTTTTGCCGAGGCTGTGACTCCGTGGAGGAGGAAGAGACCGTCCTCCACCTCATGTGTCAATGCCCTTCTCTTGCCAGAAGCAGGCTTAAGATTATTCTTGGTTCACCATTCCTTGGGAGTTTGACTGAGTTATCTTCACTGTGCATCAGGGACATAGCCATGGTCATACTGAACTCCTCGTGGTTCTCAGAATGTTAACTCGGGGTAGTCGCGCCGTAAAACTGTGGTATCACAATGAGCCGCGGGAGCGTGCTTAAGTGTGCTTTCAAGTAGAAGTCTGCCACTCCAACCTAGCCTAACACATTGTTTAAAAATTTTAATGTGTAATAAAGTAAATTTTCAAAAGTTATTGAACTGGCTATTATAAATGTAAACTAATTGGAAAATTACTTCAATTCAATGGAAAATTATATTGATTCTATTTATGTGTGCATGCAAATGTTTTTTGAATGTTTTATACCTTTTATACATTTTTTCACAACCATTCTGTACTCTCAATTGTTATCCATTTGCAAAATAAATTTTAACATTTATCTCATTCTTACCTCAATTCGTATTCAGCAGAAACTTTTTTACAGGTAGACCTCGGTCAGCACGTGCCTCTTAAAACACGGCCTCGTTCTAACACGGATAACATTTCGCGACCCAAACGTAAAAAAGCCTCGTTCTAAACGGTATTGAAACTGAAACAAAAAAACAATTGCGTGCAATGTTTCCCTGATTTATACACATGCGTATACATACAAACATACATAGTATTACATACGTATACAAAATGCCTTGCAACAAATTTTAAAAGTGCAATATCTCGCTTTAATCATTCATATGTACATATCGCCCTTTCGCTGCAAGAACGTCATAACTTAAAAAAAAAACTTTTTCAGTTTATGGCAACCCTGTGTGTATCTGCATATGATCTTTTATCTGTCAAAACCACTTTGTAAAATATTCAATACTTTGCTCACAAGACGACATGAAAAATTTTTTTATACCTTGAACTGCCTGTAATGGTAAACTTAAGAATTGAATTTTCTCGGAATGATGTAGTTTTCAGTTATGACGTTTTTGCAGCGAAGGAGCGATATGTATATTTCAAACAAGTATTCGGTTGTTTTAACGCGGCATTTCCCATGGAACATTACTCCCATGCTAAGCGGGGTATTCCTGTACTTCAGAGCTACCTAATACAGCTTATCGTTCTTATTGCACATTTTGAAATTCAAAATTTTCTGCAGTCCTAATTTGCCCAATTTTTCCAACTCGTATGAAATGCAACGCTGTTAAGAAAAAGTTATCGATAGTTGTGCCTCAACGGCAGTGGATGGTATCTAACAGAATTGAAAAAGCGGTTATTGTTTGAAATGAGCTTGGCTTTGAAAATTTATTAGCAAAAAGGTTGGCTGCACTACTCAAGGCAGAAGCGAAAATTCAAACTGGGAGCAAAAAATTTTGCGAGGAAAAGCCACAGATTAATTAAAAATTTTTTACATACCTGGCCTTGTAGAAGCGTTAGGTCTCCCCTCAGGTATAATAGACACCAGTTATCAAAACAAATCTTTTTACAAAGACGAAGCGCGTCACCGACGCCAAAATGGAGGCGATGGACGAACAAATCCAGCCGCGGCCAAAAAGGAACAGGAGCAGAAGTAGGACCAGATATAAAAAAAATCTGACATGGAAAACACAAATTTGAAATGCAACGTCCAACAAAACCCAATATGAAGCAGTGCCACAAAAAAGCCACTGGAGGTACGTGGACACATAGCAGGATGACTCAAGATGCAAGCCAATAAACGCAATTGGCCTCTCACGGGTTCTAAAGAAGATAACAATTGAAGTTATTGAAGAAATAGTTAAACCTTTCAATCAGGCAAGACAGTCATTTTAGATCGAGGGAATGCTGCATGAGCATTTTCTAGGTAAAATGGGAATTCTATTTAATATCTCTACAGAAATTCTATGTCAAGAAATTGGTATCCCGATTCAAAAAATTATGAGAATATATCTATGGCTTCAATAGTCTCTATCTACAATTTCCACGAAAATGAACCGAAAAATTCCTAATAACGATTTTATTTTCATTTTTATTATTTCCCTATCTGTTGCAACGTTTTTTCTGAATATACAGAAGTCTCTATCTGCAGAACTTAGTTTTCTGATTATAAATTTTTGAAAATATTTTCGTGTGATAGACAACATTAATTGTGGGTAAGTAATGTGAATTATGTAACAATTAGAGCAGTTGAATATTTAGAAGAGCACAAAATTACTAACAAGCCATTGTTAAAAGACAACAAAGGCAAACCATAAAAAAAGGTGGACATAAGAAACAGAAAAACTGCTTAGAGTCCGAAATGCTGCAAGACAGAAATACCCAAAATACAGGACTTGGGAAAACTGTCAAGCGCTACAAATAGCAAACAATGGAAGGAAATCTTTTCGGATCTGATCAATGATCCTTCAAACCTCACTTTTATGCAGGAATGGTGGTCTACAATAAACAAAATCAAAAGATAGACAAGGAAAAAGATGGGGCAACAGCTTCTCGAAAGAGCAGAAAAAAATTCCTCCAACCATTGGCGAAACCAACACACAAGAAACTGCAACTTCAATCATCGAGGAGAACAATACTGAACACCCAGTTGAATTTACACTCTTCCAATTCGAGCAAATACTCAACAGCAGAAAACCCAATCAAGCTGCTCCTATTGGCATTTCTTACCAAATTATCCAAAGAGGCAATTTTCAAGGAGTTACGAACCATTCATTCCGGAATAGTGGAGGATAGTCAAAATAGCCCGAATACTTAAAAAATCTGACTATTGATTTTTTAAAGTTAACGGAAGGGCTCATCAAACAAGCATTGGATAAACACATGGACGAAAATCAGATCCTATCCGAGAGATCATATGCGTTTCGGAAAAATCACTCCACATCCATCTGCGTCAACGACCTTATCAATACCATCTCGACGGTTAAAAAAGGAAAAACAAATCACTGGAATGCAGGCGTTCTTATTTGTCTTGCTCATTCATCGTCAATGTCATAAACGGAGCTGTCGACTGTCCCGAGCTGTTGCAAAGAATCTCTTTCACTGTGCCATCTCGCACACTCAGACATTTTAATTATTTTAATGTTGGGTTTCGTAAATTTTAATATATTAAAAATGCTCCAATTGCTGGAGCTCTTTCGGAATTGAATACTGTTCCGGAACTTGATCTCGGGCTTCCAAAAAGGTTAGTTTTAACACTAAACCTACCGATACTTCATGTATTCCTATTCCTACCAAAGCGGGTCAAATGACCCGTCTTTAAAATGTTAAAAATATTACAATATCTAGCGAAAAATATATATATTAGGCCAATTTGGTACATGAATAAAACAATTTTTTTCAAATAACGATTCAAAATAGTTTATTATATATTATACATATATATTATATTGAATTTAAAAAAACCCATGAGTTGATTCCAGCCAGGTCAAGAATATTGAAGAATATCTGCGCAGGCCATCTTTGCGATTTCGATTTCACGGAGTATTTTCTGGCCATTTGATCCGTCATGTCTACACCGTATTTAGTATTATTGTAAAATCTAATCGTTTCAGGTATACGCTTGCCATATGTTTCAATGCTTACAAATTTATGCTTTGAGCTTAGTAGAAGCACTTTTTTCTTTGGCTTACT
The DNA here is from genome assembly GCA_963668005.1 of Melieria crassipennis. NCBI lineage: Eukaryota > Metazoa > Arthropoda > Insecta > Diptera > Ulidiidae > Melieria > Melieria crassipennis. Next base: position 26,854,285 of record OY764963.1, on the reverse strand, counting down.
TTTGTAAATGGTAAATGAATAATGACTCGATTTATATAGTTTTGTGGAGAAGCGTGGCATACCATCTTTCGCCTGCTTGGCGAATTTCAGTAGTCGTAAAGGCAAATGGCGATGTGATAATGTTATTTTCAAGAAATTCTAACAAAAAGTTTAAAATGGGTCATTTGACCCGTCATGGTAGGTTTAGTGTTAAGGAACTTAGTTGAATTTTTTAAATTAACTTGTTGCCTATTTATTTTAATTAGTCTGTAATAATTGTTAATTCATAGACTTAATAAATAAATAAAATAAATGCATCAATTCACAAATAACCAAGTCTCACCTGCTTTCGTTTTTTAATCCGCCATGTTAAACCGTTTGAGATGTAAAATCTGCAACAAAACCAATTTTTGTAATTCGTTTAACCTTCGGAGAACACATCTCAATCAATTAGACCCTATAATTCCACAATCATAAGAGTCATTACCCAAATGTAATCATTAATGGCCATTTCTAGCTACAAGTGAATAGGTTTGTATATATAAATACTAGAATAACACAAGCGAACAAATAACACCGACTTATGTACAAATTTGTTTATTTCTTTTTTTCAAACTTTAAACACTCATAAAGTACAGAAATGCGTTTTTTCTGTTGCATAGAATTGAACAAGGTCACATTTTTAAACTCAACTGTTTCCAGTAATTAAGAACATAATTAATTTGGCTAGACGATGAGGGATAAGGAAGTATGTTGCTGGCTAAACCTAAAACAAGTGTATGTGTACTAGCTACCAGTGCGATTTAGAAAACCTATTGGTGCCTATTTTGCATTTTTCTCTTCGATTGCCGTGTTTCAGAGTTCAAATCGCGTTCGGTGAAACGGTTACCAAGAAGCTTTGAAAACTTATATGGATTTATAATTTCTACACGCAAACGTATACATGAAATAGATTATCTATAAGGACTACAAACATTGCGCCATTTAACAATCGATCTAAAAAACATACGAAGACCTGTTGGCGTCTTAAGAAATATATAATTGTACAAGTGCAAAGAACGCAAAGCACTGCAGCTCATCAATATTGCAATTTCAAATTTGAGACAAATTTAATTGATTTCAATCAATACATAAATTCGGAAGAATAACATTTGTCACAGTTTGCAGTCAGTTTGTTCCTGTCAACGGAATTGCTAAGGCGCGATTAATTTAAGACTTCCATCAAGTTTCAAACTGGGAAATGCAGTCTGGTGGTTTCTCGACTTGTGATAAAGTGATCTAAATAAGAAGTCAGCGCACCGAAATTCGACATTTCCTTCAAACCAAATGATACAAAAACAGAAATTTGTGGTAATATGAACTTGACAAATGCCATTTTCTCGGTCGGTTCTTGCATATGTAATCAGTCAACAGTTGAAAGGTTGAAAATTTACCGTACAGCATCCAAAAATGTTTCAATTGAAACTGTCATAATAAATACATATTTTGAATTTATCTCCAAATACGGAGCTACACACGAATCGTTGATAATTGAGGCAATCAGTTGCGCCAACAGCGTTTGCTTGCGACCCTCATATGGAAAACTGCAACTGACACGGTTGTCGACTGCCAAAATGCGCCAAATGGACTTACTTGTTTGTGAAATAAACAAATATTAATTAGTGACAATAACATGTGATCCATACCCGCACTTAACAAATACAATATAAAATTAACGTTTATCTTTACTAATTTTTTTATGAAATATGTGTGTAATTGACGTTGATTTTCACAGTTCAATATTAAAATTGTTAAAACTAAATAATGATGATCATAATCACGCCAAGCTCAGCTTCAGAAACTTTGCAAATCCATGAAAAAAGCGAAATTTAATGCTACGTAGAAGTGCGAGCAAACCTAAACAAGTGTGTCTTTTCAAGGGGAAAACAAACAATAAAATATAATGAAATAATTGATGAAACATAGAACCGAATTAAGCGTAAATGTCATAAACTACCAAACTTCAGTATTAATTTCAATATTCTACGTACAGGACGTATGAAGCAGCTTAAACTTAAATACTACAGCAACGATTTACAAATTCAACACACAAATTAATTGAATACGTGACATATAACTTCACTACTATACGTCGGTGGCATAACCTCAAAACATCGAGTACAACGGCTGCATTTATAATTTACACCAATTATTAGAAGCTTCTGGACCTTAAGATGTTTAAATCAATTGTACATAGTTAAACGTCAAATTACACATCGGTTTTGTGCCAATGGAAGTGAATGTTAAGTTTTCAACTTTCAAACACGTTTTCGGTCTATTCGGTTTTTTTAGAAATAGTTTCGTTTTTGCAAGTCCTGTAACTGTGCTAGAAATTCTTACGAAAATGATGTATGTAATTAGGGTTTTTACAACTCACTGGAATAAACATTTTTTCCATAAATTTGATCTTTCATTTTAGTCAGTACCCTTATGAGAGCCGAGGTTATGTAGAAAATAATTTGAGGTTATTTGCCCAGCGCTGTCTGTCTACAGGTTTTCATATGCCTACACAGCGGGCTCCTACACTGCACAGTACAACTTATATGGATAAATAATAATGAACTATGAGGAGGGGTAGGACGCCTTTAATACAGATAGCACAATGATTTCGTATTTCACTTGCACGTACAATATCGGGGTGGTATGCATGTATTTTATGTAGGAAATTTCAGTTTCAGTTGAATTCTGCACATCTTTGACATGTTAGCTTTTTCGTTATAAGAAGGTAAATAACTAAATTATACATAGTAGTTGCAGCTGCAATTGCGGTAAATTCAAGTTCTAAAATAAAGTCAGCTAAAGACTGGAGGTTTATCAGCTGGCTCCAGTGTCAGCTAACAGGTTATTGTTGGTTGGTTGGATGCTTCTCCGCGTGTGGGCATTAAACAATTTTCATTTGCTTATTTCTTTGTTTGGTTAAATTAGATTCTAATGTGGCAGCTGCTGTTGCTGTTGCAGCTTTTTACTTGACTGCCGCGTCGTCTTCCGATGATGAGTGCCGCCGTTTTTATCGTGCGCCACTGTCACTCCCGACGTCGATACGCCCATGCTAAGGCTGGTCGTTGGCGCATTTGTACCTTGACTAACAGTCGATGGCCCGAGTTTCGGTGGATAGGGTATTTTAAAAAGTCGAATGTTGAGATGGTTGCAAATCTCCAAGCACACCTAAAAGACGAAAAAATTCTATTAAAAACCAAAAGTAATGAACAACGTAAATGTTTATCCAACACTACACGTTGCCTATTATTAAGAATATACAGTGAAGATGAAACTTTGTAAAAGCATTGCACATAGAGCTTAGCAGCTTTAAATCAACCGGCCCATTTGAGTTTCGATGACTCAGATATTGAAAGCGCCAACAACGCCAACGGAAGACGCCTGCAATCAGGCTTAGGAAAGGACCTAAATACAATGCGGCTGGTAGATACTTTACTGGTAGAGTCTTTACTGATTTGTGATGCAACACAATAACACATTGAGCACCACGTCGCATGTAAGCGTATGCAGCAGGGGTTGCTTCACATTCGACTTTTATGTAGATGAAACTTTTTATGTTTTCCGAATAGGCTGACATTTGCAAACAATTTTGTCAAATTTTTATTGGCCTATCATGGTTTTTTTTTTGCTGCGTCGTACAAAAACATGTCATATATAAAAACAGATCGGAGATGGCTCAGAAATTAATATACATATTCTACCTTCACACACATTTCTAACAGAACCCTGCTTGGCCTGATACGAGTTGATTTTCGTGAAAACCAATTGGCACTCATCGTGATAACTACAACTTATTATTTTAGTAGCTCCATTGCTCAATGCCAATGCTGATTTTTGTAGAAGTCGTTTGGGCAATGTAGAGCAGGCAAGTATGTGTTAAGGCAGTTCTGCGACTTCAAAGATAAGGTGAATGAAATGATGCCTACTGCTTGCGACAGGCCTAAACGCCAATGTGCTGCACTTCACAAGAATTCCATTATCACTTTTCGATAGACCGACAACAAAAGTGCAAATGCAGTGGAATATTTCTGCGAAATGTTTATGTGAAGTATGGTGTCAGATAAATGCAGTGATAGTTAAAAAAGATTGTCTACCTTTGAACAATAGCGTATGAGGTCTTGGATACCCCACAATAGTGTAAACCAGAGCAGCCACAGCTCCGGCACTACACAGTTAAAGTACTGATTGAAGAAGAGCAAAGCCGGACCCAGTTGCGACCAATCCAGATACTCCATTTCCGCTTTTGTCATGTGCGCAATCTAGGCGAAGGATTATAAATTAGTATACGTAAGAAAAACATAAATTCAAAGCCAGCAGATTACACTTACCACAAGTTTATTGGTGACTTTGGCCGCTACCATGCCGAACGACATAATATATAGCGACGAGTGTTCCACGAAGATGTTCTCCGGCGACTTTTGAGCAATTATGAAGGCTGGTAGCACTACCAAAGTCAGTGGTATGCTGGGCGACAAAACACTGGTGCCCTTGGTTGTGGCGATTCCGGATGCAAGAAAAATTCAAAGAAAAATGTATTTAAAGATTTGTACGAAAGCAATGGAAATGTAAATTGAACAACACAGTAGCGAAAGCAACGCTTCTACTTAGCATAGAAAAAAGCTGGCCGCAATTTAGGCGCCGCTGCCAACACAACCAGTAGGAACGTTACTTTCTGTGACAGACAAAAATACTTCTTTTGGCTTTTTTAGTATTTTTTTTAACTGTTTTTACTTTTGCTAAAAGTTTGCAAACAAAGCATTTATACATTTTTGCAGTGACAAAAAAATGGTGATTTATTTTCAGTTAAAGAAAAACCATTGTTTAAAATTAACAAAACATAAGGAATGCTAGGGCGATTCGGTGCTACGTATAGTGCATATATAATAAGGTAAGTAGAGCTAAAGCCATAACCATTTCGGTGCAGTGTTAAGGATGCAATTTTACACAGAGTGGAATGAGATGGGCTAATAAATAGTACGAGCGGCACATAACAACAACACATAAACTTGCGTCAACACCAACGACAAGCGGTAAATATATAGTAAAGGATGCAACAACTATATAATACATCGGCTGATAAGTCCCCTGTCTGACCCATAGTAGGCGCTACAAAACGAGAAATAATATTTTTGTTTTTAAGTAGTAACCTTCAAAAGGTACCTGTAAAAATTGCATTACGATGTGACGTTTGGTTCAAAAGTAACAATTATTTTAGTAAAACAACTTTATTTGTTTTCAGAATAATAAAAAAAAAAGAATTTCGTGTTCTCATAAAACATTGCTTTTGGATGGGAAAAACACAACATTGAAACAAAAGCCTGGCTCGATAACTGTTATCCGGACTCTGCACCCGAAAAATCGACCATTATTGATTGGTTTGCTCAATTTAATCGTGGTCGTACGAGCACCGATGACGCGCCGCTCTGTGGGCGGCCCATTGAGGTGGTTACACCAGAAAACGGTAAAAAGTCCACAAAACCGTAAATTGAAATTGCAGGAGATAGCTGATACTATCAAGATATCAATGGAGCGTACGGATTTTATTTTGCATTACATTTGTCCATGAGAAAACTGTATTCGAAATGGGTGCCGCATTTGCTAACAGAGAAGACAATGCACAGTGCCACAAGTCTCTCGCTACGATGACTTGGCACAGACTTGGCACCCAGTGACTTTATCTGTTCGCAGATTTAAAAAAAAATGCTCGCCGGAAAGAAATTTGGCTCGAATGAGGAGGTGATTGTCGAAACAAATACATATTTTAAGGCCAAAGATAAGTCGTTTTACAAGAAAGGTGTCAAATGTTAAAGAAGTGCTGGAATGAATGTATCGCTCTTGAAGGAAACCATGTTGATGAATAAAATTGAATTTCTCAAAAAAGTTTTGTTTTCTGCTTTAGGCCGGGGACTTATCAGCGGATGTGTTACCAATACAAAAATTTTGTTAAGTTTATGATTGATTAAAGTTGATGTCTGCGCAAAGATTTATAAAATCGTCCATATACATCTTTGGACTTTTGATATTTATTTAAATGACACTTGATACTTCGATGACTTTTATCCGGTTTCTTTGTTGATGGTTTAATGCCCTCGAAGGTCAGTGGTGATAAGTAGCCTATGTCCCGCTGACCTGAAGAGGTCAGCAAAGTGCTGGCGAAACGTCGGGACATAGTGAAGTTTTACTTATCACCACTGAGCTTCGAGCCCATTAAACCAAAAAAAAAGAAGCAAAACAACAAAACCAGTTTTATTTAGCATTACAATTTTTCTCAAAATGTTATAGAAATGTTATACAATTCAAAGCCATAATATTCATATCGACATAATGCACAAAAAGCAAAAAGACAATCAGCTTTTATTATCATTTTTACTACGCGTCTTTCGGAAGATTTTCCCCAGTAAAATTCTTCAAGTGGTAAGTGAACGATTTGCTTCAAGCACTTTCTATTCGACTTACAGTACGAACCTACAACTTGTTGTAATTTGTATATCTACGAACAATGGCGTAACACGAATGAAAGTAGAAAAAATGTTACAATACAATACAATTACAATATGAATCTGTGAATAAATTCAGTGAGGCATGTATGCAATGCTCTTTACGTATTTACGCCCGAAGCGAAAGGGGCAAAAGCCAATAAAGCAATAATGTGATGTATTTTTATAGACAATAATTGTTGTAATAATATCAGAATAATTGGTAAGGAATGGAAGTAGCGAGACGCAAACACACTCATAATAGATGAGAAGTTACAGCATAGCGGAAGGATGGTCCCTAAGCAGTAAAGGCAAGAAATAAGCGAATAATTGGATCCTTTGGAACTTTACTGTATGATTTTGGAAGATGAGTTGTGCATGTTGTATTTCGCTGAAATTTAAACCGCATAAAGATGCACTTATGGCCGTCCCCCTGAGCGATACTCGCATAAACTATATACTCGTATGAGAATGTATGACTGATTGCACGCATTCTTTCAGGTACTCGTGAATGCTTTATTGTTTTCGTGCTAAGAATTCGTACAACCGGGTGATCTCCAGTGACAGCGACACTTGCAACCGATGACAACAAAATCATTAGTACTAGATAGGTGAGAATGCACTACCAACACTCATATTTATAGTGACAGTGACAGAACCAAAGAGCTATTGCAATTTACAAAGGAAAAGTGTAACTAATTTCATAATTGATGTCTAATCTTACAGCAACGGATGATCCATTCTTGCCGCATCCTTCAGTCATTATGACTTTGGCATAGCGCGATATTAACAAAATATCAAAGCCGAAAGCAAAATACAGTGGCAAAGTTCTTACTTCACATCCGATATATGGAAGCTAAGTGGGCGATTAAATCGTATTAATAAAAACAATAATTTATAGTTCAATTGTGAGTGACGTGAGAAATCGAGAAAATGAAATACAATGCAAAAACAAGGCCAAACACGTAATAAGAAGTTTCTCAATACTTCTATGCAGCTCTTTAAGTTGTTGCTTTAAGTGTTTGTTTTAAATAAAAAAATATAACTAAAGACTTTAAACTGACTGTAGTGTTTTTGTTTACCTAAACAATAATTTTCCAGAAGATGTCAACAACTATTATATTTATATTTATAAACTATATGTACAAATCAAATATTAATCGAATAAAGTTTGTCTGTTCGTACGGTAGAAACGTCTAAACGGATAAGCAGAAACAAATTTCATTTTGACGACGATTTTTTTCGAACACGGTCCCAGGAGCGAAATTTTTTTTTCTTTGTATTGTTCATTTTCATTCATTTCACATAATTTTTAGATTTTTTGGTACACAGTAACACCAATGCCAAATTTTGTTTTCCTGTACTTTACAGATTTCATTAGTTCCAGAAAAATCTTATTTCAACGACTAGTTTACTCAGAATAACTGATAATTGAACATTACTGTTATTGCACACACGGTGTGCAGGCTGTCTTATAGCCTCGGAAATCCATTGCACACACGGTGTGCAATCGGTCTCGAATGAGTTAAATGGTATCGGCGCAATCAAATATTCATATTTTTAATACTGCTATGAAACTGTAAAATAAAATATCGGTATAATACGAAGTCAAAAGTCTTTATCTAGAATAGCTTTCGAGTGTGAACCGCACAGCATTGAAACTAGAAACCAATACTACCGATTCAACTGGAAGCATTTATGTTAGCCACTCATAATTTGAAGCGACAACTGTCATATAAGTTTGACACCTAGTAGCATCAGGCATTTTGCCAGTGCGTACTACAACCTTCATACGGTAAATAGCTAAAGCGACAGCCCTGAGGGCGAAGCGGATGGAGTTGCCCCAATTATAAGACTTACAGGCTCAGTTCGAATCCCGAGCTGCGGATTGGGAGGTTCTTTATTTTGGAGAGCCCAACATATAATACTATAAAACCGTTGTAATACTATAAAACTTGTTTATTGTTCTTATGAATTTTGCAGTAATAAAACGATTAATTGCAATAATTAAATTCATACACAATATATTAACATGCAAATTACGATGTGTTCCAATAGCATTGAGTTCTAATAAAAATCTGTTTTATTTTCTCTAGTCTCATCTAATATCGTTAACAAACTTCTTAACTCCTCAATAAATTGTTTACTGTGTTTCAGAAAAGTTCAATAAGAAAGTAAATTAAAAATGTTTAATTTGATATTGAATTATATTTGTAATTGTGTTGCAACAACGACAAATACTTAGCATCAATTACGACTAAACTAAGCAAATATACTCGATCACTCTCACATATATATGTACGTACTAGTTCGCCTCATACATAAATCTACTAAAAAGCCTGCTCTATGTGATTGCTTGCTATGTGCATTACGTGTATACATATACTTCTACATAAATCTCATTGCAGATAAAGCATTATGACAGGGCTAACACTTTAATATGCATATTGATAAACAGTTTAGCTATCAATGGATTTATCGTCTTTATCGCTATCACCTTGTGACCAACAAAAAACATAGATTTCAATATAAATTGCAGTTGAAAACCTTAACAAAGACCTCATTAAGGGGGAAAGCCACTGTGACGGGTAAAAAAAAAATTTTAAAAGATACATGATTTCATTACGAGAGAAATGGACTCAAAACTTTAAACGCGTTTTTCTCGAAACGACTTTTTTTGAACTGGCGGCATCAATAACTCGAACAATTATGAACCGATTTCTAATTTTTTTTTTTGTTTTGTTCGTCTTAGTAGTGGTTAAGGTTAAGCGTAGCCGATTTGGAAAATTTTGTTTTTTACTATTTTTTAAACCGATTTCTAATTTTTTTTTTTTGTTTTGTTCGTCTTAGTAGTGGTTAAGGTTAAGCGTAGCCGATTTGGAAAATTTTGTTTTTTACTATTTTTTAAACTGTCTCAAAACCAAAAAAACAAGGTCGAAAACATGGAAATATTTTCAATCGGTCGCCATTTTGTGAAAAATCAAAATAAAAAAAACGGCTACGTACAAAGCTACATTCATACAGATTACAATAAAATTTTTTTTTTTTTTTTTCTGAGTACGGGTTTTTGAGAAATCGATGCCGCCATGGAGGGGGAATTTTTTTTCAAGCGCTACGGGATCATCTCTATTGTTTAAACTATTTAATATTTTTTAATAAAAATTTGTGGAAATATTATTAGATGTCTGCTTAATAAAATAAAAAAACCCGATCCAAAAATTCCTATATTTACTCGGTAAAAAAAAATGTTTAAAATCACTAATTTTTTGACCCGTCACAGTGGCTTTCCCCCTTAACAAAACGTATATATCGAATTTTAATACAATCGATCAGCTTAAACCTCAAACCCATTAAACATATTATTACAATATAGAATAATAAGTATACGCCTCAAAGATCATTTCAATTTTATTTTTGGCTCTTGGTTTTCTCACGTCTCCAACTGAATTTCGTACTTGATATTGATGCGATATAGCGGGTTATTTTTTTTTAATTATTTTATTAATATGCATTATTAAATGTATTAGTTGCATTAGAATGGAGTGATTTCAACCAACCAAATATTGCTTATTAGGAGCGTACTTATTGGTTAATGAACGCGTCGAGAGATATCAAAACAACCTCCAACAACCTACAAGATTGGTTAGTGACATGGCAGAAAGTGGTGCGGCTTCTTTATTTGGGGTTTTAGTAAATTGAATACGATTGCATTAGGAAGTTGGAAATCTCTGCGATTTACATTAGTTTAAAACAAAATGGAATAAATAAAAATAAGGAATGTGATGGGAATTATATTTGAAATATTATGCTTACAGCAACGGAGGAACCATTCTTGCCACTGCCGCCTTCAACAAACATTTTCGAAAAATTCACAAAATTCGCAAAATAACCAACTGTTATGCCAGTTAGAACAATATAATTCCATTGACCGCCAATATACGAAATCTATTTGTATTTCACGCACAGATATATAAAAGAAAAAAGAAAAAAAATCAAAAATTGTATGTAGTTTTTTGTTACGGGGCAACTCGACTCCTTCAAGCTGAAACGGAGCATAGACATATGTAGTTGGCATGGAAATTTCATCACTCTTTCCGCCAATTGATGTATGATGACATAAATCGCAGTTATGATATACTGAAGGTATGTAGGTCCACATACTAGCTTCACTGACCGCGAATGACATTCCGACGAAACAAAACCTCATAGTTAAACTTTTTTGTGAAGCTTTATGACAATAAAATTGCTTCAAATTAAGTGCACGTATATGCGGGCAGGCTCATGCTACGTCCAAGTTTTGTTTTTAAATTATAAGTAATACCAAAGTTATAAGTTATACCAAAGTCACTTCAGGCTTCAGGGCTGAAGCAGAACCCATAAACTCCATTTCCAAACCTAGTCAAAAATGATCTGTTGCTGTTGCCGGTTGTTGTAAAATTTGTAGGTATCAGCATTTATGATTTTTCAGACTTTCAACATAAACGGATAATTGGAATTAGGGCATATATGTTGTAACAGAATCTAAAACTTTTAAACTAACAAGTGACTTCCCAAATTACATTTTAAAATGCTTGAAACTCATTTCAGAAGCATAAAGTTGGCCCTTTCAAATAATTCAATCCAAATTTCTTTCTAAAGTTTTCTAAGACTATTCAATCTACCTCTCCGTCCAGAATCAACACAACATTCAAGCAGTTATAGCAGAACATTCCCATAACTCACAATTAACCTTAGCAAAAGTATTATGTTAAGCTTGCTTAATTTGGATTTTCAAAGCTTTAAACTGAACATCTAGGAATTGTAAAAGCAGGTCGAAAATCTCTGGTTTCCATTCATACAACCTGACAATTCTGCTAACACAGCTACATTAAATGGCTTTAGCTATACTCACAACAGCATCAAATTATGCTAGTTTTAATAAAGGCAATAAAAGACGGTATTTATAAATGACCTGCACCCTTGGAAAGACAGCTAAGTTTTTCTTGATAGTGAAAAAAATAAATTCAAACATAGACAGCAAGCATTCAATACATACATAAATATTATTGTATAATTTTTGTATGGCTTTATGATAGACGGAAATAGTATATGAAGGGGTATTAAATGTTATAATGCATATTTGTATTTAGTAATAGAGATCGCATTCTTTTTGGGTATAAATTTTTTTAATATAAATATTCATATTCGTATTATATAGGACTTGCTGTTAAAGAAAATCATAGCTTAAGAAAAAATATATCAATAAAAAGATTAACGGTTCTAAAGAAAATCGCCATTATGGATATTATTTCAATTATATGTTTTTCTCAAAATGATAAAATACTGGAAGCACTACCAAAATTTTGAAAATCAACAAGGGTGAGTTGCGATTAGGTAGGCGTGTATGTACGAAAATATATATTTGAGTTGATATACCTATGTACATACCGTTGCATACATACGCATGTACTTGTCTTCATACATACATACATAGATAAATGTGTATTGAGCATTAATTTTTAGCCAAAAGATTGTACATTAAGGTTGGTTACTAAATTTTCTGTCTTCCATGCATGTGCGAAAGACAGACAATTTAAATGGTTTTGATTGTTCTGCGAGTTGTAATTGTTACTGTTGTTGTATAGCAAACATTGATTTGTTCTCATGTTGGGGGAAACTTACTGCAACTGTGGAGCCATTCTTGCCAACACCGCCAGCCAAAATAACTGAGAATATATACGACATTGACCAAATACCACAAATAATGGTCGTTACCGCTAGGATGAACCACAATTCTATATTACCAAATATCTAAGGGGTATATTTTTTAAGTTTGTATTATGAATTCAGTACTGGGATAAATGTGTTTGTATAGGTAAATGTATAGATAAATATTATATAAGCTGCTCGAATTTAGGCAGACGGCAGGTGCTTCAAATCTCAAGCAGTACAAAGCAAAAAGTAAAACATTGCAAAACTCAGTTGATTCTTTACATGTGAGGACGGCGGAGAGATGTTTGTAGATTTCTGTTGTAATATTTCGATACATTTCGTAATGATCTCTTCATCTTTTATATAATTTTGTCTTGCCTTGCCTTGTTCTGTACAATTCAAATTAGCACGTAAACTCAACAGAAACAAAAATGCTTAATTCTAAAGTTCGTTAACACTTAAACAAACGCCTAGTATTGGTTTTTGAATTTTGTGTTCAAATAAAAATTTAACTGAGGTGCGAGATATCTCCTGGAAATATGCTTTCGTGTTTTAAACGCACAAACTTTGAAGAGAAAAAGGAAGAAACTTCAAATTAAATTATACGGAAATAAACAATGTAATTATGTGAGTTTCAAAAATTCGCATGAGCCAGAAAACGAAAAGCGCGGCATGGTGACGCAAACATACCTTAAGCAGCCACACATCCGAGCCAAATATCGCCGAAATCACGTGAATGCCCATGATGGTAAATTGCGCTTCAGTGACATCGATTTTGCCAAAACGCAGAGTGCCCGAAACGTACGTTTGCCAGTGTGCACAATAGAAGAGCGCAATCGCGCAGAAACACTGATAAGTATGAATGGTGAAAGTCAGTCAAAGAAATTCGCGCAGGTGTGCGCAAGCACCAACGTCCACTCACCTGGAAGAACAACCAATTGGGATAGTGCCCCAATTGGCACGATATACATGCCGAAAGCGCAACGAAAACGGTTGATATGGAGTCACAGCCGTGATCAAAGAGCTCACCCAGCGGTGAGGAGGTATTTGTGCGGCGCGCTTGCTTTCCATCGATGGAATCTAAGCTCTGATATATAAATAGACCCAGGGCGCATAACAAGCAAGTCCAGCCGGGCGGCGCTGATTTGCCATCGGGACTGTAACTGTAAATCATAAAAGACAAATTTTAAAAGTTTGCACTAAACGGTTTCGGTTTCATAAAATCATTTAAATTTTGTTATCACAGAATTTTGTTGGTTGTTGTTGATGCTGCACTGTCACACACTTGATATGTGGAAATCATCAACGCTGAGGCGCCAATTCAACATATGTGACTCTCTTTACACAACAGCAAACACTACCGCAAAGTTTATGGAAGCCCCGCAATTCGAATCTTATTTGCTGAAGTAATGGAACTATATGAAGATTTACAAAATTTTTACGCTACCGTAAGCCAATGAGTATCGTGTTTTAGCTAAGTCAAGTCAAAAAAAGTATAAAAGTTATAAAAAGCAAAATGAAAGACAGTCCGAAGGGTTTAACGTTTACAGAAAAAACAAAGCGCGCTGAGATAAACACAGTAAATGTGTGTACGTATGTATGTATAATATTATCGCGTTACGTTGGCTGCAGTATGCGTTACACGTTAATTCTATAAACTTGAATAAAATAAACTGCCAATACAAATAATAAATCAAAAAACTACGCCCCAATCAGGGTTATGATAAGACTTTTATTACAGTGAGTATTATATGTATGTATATTGTAAATATGTATGCATACATTTATTGTAAATTGCATACTAAGTGTGAATGAAACTCAAATCTTGCACATTCCAAAGTGCTATATTACGGCCGGAAGCAGACATATTCTCACCGCAGCGCGACAAACACTCGGAACATTCAAGAAAAATTACAGAGACATCGGGTTTCGTAATTTGCAACTGGTTAATGTAGCAGTTCGCAGTAGTTTAGGCGATAACACCTCACACAATCGAACCCAAAGTTTATGTACTCTCGGCTGGGGTTCTTACATTTGGCAACAACAAAATTTGATGCGTTCTAAATATTAGACAATTCCCAGTAATTTATTATCAGAATGTACTACTGGATATGTTTGATGAGCTGCCTATGGCAGAAAAATTCTTTCCATAATATTAGTAGATGCATGTACTCTCGGCTGGGGTTCTTACATTTGGCAACAACAAAATTTGATGCGTTCTAAATATTAGACAATTCCCAGTAATTTATTATCAGAATGTACTACTGGATATGTTTGATGAGCTGCCTATGGCAGAAAAATTCTTTCCATAATATTAGTAGATGCATGGAAGATAGATGATAGAATAATAGATGTTGGAAACACGCTCTGCCCCGATTTAATAACTTGTATCAAAAACAAAGACAATTAATAATATCATCAAATTCGATAACGTTTTAATTAATTGAATAAATATGTATCATACTAAAAGAACTGGAAGTAAATACATCTTAAAACTTCTTCATTTAGTCATTTGCATCTGTTTCGTTTGAATATGCACACAACTAAATGTCATCGTATATACTAAATATGTTAAAATTGTTTAAATAAATTAAATTCAATTTTAAATTCTGAAATTAAAAACAATTTAAAAATGTGTAGAAAAACGCCAACCGTGTTTGTGTTCCCAAAAAAGGTAATAATTTTTTATTTGTCCCGATTCAATACGTAGATGGATGGATTAATTCCATACTACGTCCATTTTAGTGTTTCACAAACGTACTGCATACTCCCAATTAAAGATATCGACAAACTTTAATCCGGCACGTCAACAACCATAGCAAATAAACAGATACAAATATGTATTTAAATAATTCGTATAATAGTCTAATTAGTGGAAAAAATGTCTAATTATATTTGCATAAACCATTCTACGAATAATATTTCTAGTATGAAAATTTCAATACACAAACATTCAACAAATGCCCCGATTTACCATATTTGTGAGCCGTCACATTGACACCGTACCCCAAATACCCATTTAACATACTGAGAATCAAATTCATTCAAACGCTTCGTTCGGATTGGTGAATGAGTGGCTGATAAATTCGCTATTTCATATTTTTGTTGTTCATTTTTGTGACGTGTGCTTCTTGAGTGTTCTGGCTGTCCCCTATATGCCGTTATAATTATGAGAACCACTCAATCTGTTACAGTGACAAAATTAAATAATGACGTTGAAGTTTGGTTTTTTGACCTGTTGTTTTAATCATGACAAATCAAATGGAATAAATGTGCCGGAAATTTGTTTGTTACATACCAGCGAACACTAAACGTTTTGGGAAAGCGTTCACATATCATAAGTAATACAATGTGATGGGTAGTTGAGATAAGTGAGCCAATTTAAGAAATAAATAACCAGTCGATCAATATAGAACGAGTACATTCATACATAAAATGAATTTAACTATGTTGTCACGGCCTTAAGTTTTGCATTGTCACGCGTTCTAATGGCGATTAAACGCAGCAAGTTCACCAAATATAGCAACCCAAATGTCCCATCAGAGTTTGCCATTTCATCACGAATAAGCAACGCTTGCAAATGAGGCAGTTTCATTGAAAAACGCGTCCAAACACGTGGATAGCTCTATAGTCGATGGAATATTTCATTTCGTCGGATTGTTAAGCGAATGATAAACAAAGATTGGTTCATACATAGACGTTAGCGGATGACTGTCATCCGCACAGGAGATGAACAGTGAACAGTTGTCGTTGAATGCTTATGGAGATCCAAATGAGTCGTTTTGGAAGGATGGTAGCATTTGGGCTTTCAGTCCACTTAATGAAGATTTCAATTTATCTGTTGCAAATTGGAGCTTGGCCCGCATACTTAAAAGAATTTACCGTTCAAGAATAGGAGTCATATTTTTGTAACGTGTGTACTATGATGAAGGGTCGATAGCTGGCAGTTGATCCTTTCGATTGATTGCAAAATTGTGTACAGTGAAAAAATTAAATTTTGATTGAATATTTATGTCACTAAGCAAACTTGTAGCATTTGCACTCAAGACTATGCAGTCTACTGAGGAAAACAATTATACTAAGCCGAATAAATTACTTCGAGGAATTTAATAGTCACCTGACCCCCAAGGCGGAATGAGATAATGGGCTTAACTTTGACGGTTTATTTTGCGCCTATGGAAAAAGTAAGATGATTTTTTTCAGAGTATACATCGAACACATGTAAAAGTACGGAAACCATTTTTGGTATCGCTTTTTGAGCAAACATGTTTAGTAAATTGTTTATAACAAAAAAGTTTCCATTTATAATAGACCCCTGCATTATATTGCGGATAGCAGCAGTTGATGAACTGAACCGTTTTACATTGGAGATTGTTAGATCGAACTCTTTGTTGGATTCCTTCTCAAGTATTCTTCAAAGCAAATACTTCTTTTGTGCATGAGAGCATTGCAGTTTGTGATATTAGTATGAAGGGATGTTTACACTTAATTAGCGCAATAGCTGCACATGACATGCGCTATCAATCGATCAGACCAGTGTCCACTTAAGAATCTCGACGGACTGCAAAAGTGCCTTAGTTCTTTGGAGTTTAAAAAGTTTAATCAATAGTGTTTTTAATGGCTTCAGGCACAGAATTAGTTGTCCAGAGGCGGCTTCCCTGACAAAAGATCTGTTTTTAAGTAGTTATTTCTTTTTATAAATAGTTGTCTAATGATATTGAATATCTATTGAATAACATACAGTTACGGACAAAAAATAGAATCACCGAGACTGCACTGAAACAATCTTTAATTTCTACTACCATTTTTATATTACCCTTAAGTCCATGGGAACCCAATATTGCTTACTATATCTACTTTCAAAATTTAGCAATGGACAACAGTGGTATGTTTTATAGTTATCTGTAGATTCAAAAAAATAAAAAGTGTGCTATGTCCTGTCTGACAAAAAAATAGAATCAACAACAGAAAAAGTTCATTAGTTGAAATAATTTTGTGCGAAACAAGTTGGTAAGTATTTAATTTGGTAAAATTAATGTTGTAAACTAGATTTTGAGAATATTTCTATATTTTTCTTAGAAAAATGGGTCGCGGAAAGCATCGTTCCGAGGAAGAACGACTGTACGTTCAAAATTTAAGAGAAACCGGACA
Source organism: Melieria crassipennis (assembly GCA_963668005.1). NCBI lineage: Eukaryota > Metazoa > Arthropoda > Insecta > Diptera > Ulidiidae > Melieria > Melieria crassipennis. The sequence continues at coordinate 26,836,952 of OY764963.1, read as the reverse complement.
TAGACAAAGGGAAATTGCGAAAATAATGAAGAGGTCCCAGAAATTTTAACGCCTTAGCACCTACAAAAGAATGCGAAAAAAGGGGACGATCAAGAAAAACCACGACCCAGGACGACAAATACATTGAAGTCTTATCGAAGCGCGATCCTTTCAAGTCCGCTGCAGCCATACAGCACGAAATAGTAGTGCAGATATCTTCCAGGACAGTAAGGCACCGTCTTGTGGAAAAGAATCTTTTTGAGAGACTGTCACGAAAAGTACCAATGTTGACCAAAAGACATAGAGAAAATCGAAGTCAATTTGCCAAGGCCGCAGCAACTGGGGTCGTCCCGGAAACGAAAATAAATGGCGAAATATCCTGAGGTCCGATGAAAGCAAGATCAATATGGTAGGAAGTGATGGAAAAGTTTGGGTCTGGCGACCAAAAAACGCAGAAATTAACCCCCGATACACGACAAATGTATCGTGCCGTTCAAGCATGGTAGGGGGAATATAATGGTTTGGGCTTGTTTTTCTTGGCGGGGTGTCGAGCCCATATTTTGGATTAAAAAAAATATGGACAAATTACGTCAAAATACTTGACGAAGTCATGCTTTCTTATGCTGAATGGAACATGCCTTTATTTTGCCAATTTCAGCAAAATAACGACCCGAAGCATACTTCGTGTCTTGCAAAAACCTGGTTTGCGCGCCATTCAGTCAATATATTGACTTGGCCATCACAGTCGCGGGACTTAAATCCAATCGAAAATTTATGGAAAATTGTGAAAGAGAAGCTTGGGCCAATTAAACCAAGGAATAAGGATGAACTCTGGCAAAAAGTCCAAGACGCTTGGTATTCTATACCAAAAAGTGTATGCCGTACCTTAATTGAGTCCATGCCTAAGAGATGTGCTGCCGTATTGGAAAATAAGGGTTATGCAATCAAATACTAACTGTAATAGTACTCTTTATTATTTCCAACCAATAGTCAAAATTAATAAATATTTAATATAAAATAAAAACCATCAACAACTAACTAAACTAAGCACTTTGAGCTAATTATTTTCGCGTTAAGAGTTGGCCAGCAGACAGTAGACAATTTTTAGATCGAACCTCATTTAAAGTTTATGTACAACGGGCCAGCAAAAACGCAACTAATATATTATTTTGTATTTTGTATAATCGAGAGAGTAATGGAATGATCCGTGTCTCCCATATACTTTCAGGGTTTCTACATTTATGCGCAGACAGTCGCACAAATATCTGTACATGCAAAGCTCAAGCCCAACAGCAATGACAGTTATGGGTCACTGGGTTGTATAAATATTTCACGTCGACTGGCGCAGCCGCCAAGTTTGAGCAGAAGCGCGCAAAGCCAGCAATGAGAACCGCATCGATCGGTTCAACAGTGCGAATGCGTCACACACACGCCCCGAACGCAGCGCACCGACATTGGCGCTAGTAAGAAGATAGCCAGCTACGAACGATCAAACAATTTTCAGTAGTCAGCCAAAATGAACAAAATGTACACACAGAAATGTCGCCCGTAAGTCCGCATTTATTGTTATAATAATAATTTCACAGCCAGCATGAGCGATTACGCGCGCTTTCACAGCTGACACGTTGCTGGATTTTGATTCGCTGTGCAACGGACAATGCAAACTGCTCTAGGAAATGGGTAGAGCGGCGCGCAAGACACACCGTGTGGCTAAAGTTCAACCAAATTTGAATAATTGCAAATCACATGTTATATGTTCACTTAGTTTATGTTGAAGAACGACAAAAATTGTTGCTGTTATTTAAAAATAAATACAAAACAACGGAGGGAAGCACAAATGCGGCACACAAAATGTTTGTGACAAAGAAATGAAAATAAAAAGCAGCCTAGAGCACCGCTACAGTCCGCTGTCTGCGCCGGCTAGAAGATAACAACCCGTGATGCAGACGTGTGCGTTGACACAACAACAACAACACTGTCTTCGTGCAAATAAAAAATTTAGCAAGAAATTATTTAGCCCAGAGAGGCCGATGTGAAAAATGATAATAGCATCTCCGCTTGGCAGCTGGCGCTGGCCAGGTGGCCAATTACGAAAGATGTGGGATTGGGCTTCAATAACACACGCTGGACTTTGTATGCTGTCTGGTGATGCCCATGAAATTGAGACCAAGATAGAATTAAGGATGCATATCACACGCCGAAAGTTGCACTCTCTACCTAATGATGAATTGGCCAATTTCACAAAAAATTGGGCAATTTTGGCCTATTTTTAAATCAAGGTTTAATCAACATTTCTCGATTAGATATTTCACGCAGTGAAGAAGTGAAAAAATTTTAGCATTAAGTAGACGTAAGAAAGTACATAACAAATTTTACTTATGAAAAATACTTGTCAAGTTCAAAATAATCCGATTTCTATACTCTCAAGCATTTGTCCTCGGTTTCTGAGGTGGGAGTATGAAGTTCTGTCTAAAAATCATTCCACATATCCCACTGTAAACGCATTAAAAGAATTAAAAAACATTTATTTTGTTCTGTTCTAAATTTGTTAATTTTGTTTATTCCAATTCTCCGCATGTTTCGTGTTGTTCTCTCTAATCCTTAAATCACTTGAATACACGAGAACAACTTCATCTAATTTGTGTCTTCATAATTCCATTAGTGCCTTGGTTGGGCTAATAAAAATCAATATACCTAATCTTACTTTACTGTATTTTAATTTCCATTAGTTGTTCTAATGCTAGTTAATAGTGTCTGTAAGGTTCGCAATATAATAAGTTTTTTAAGCAGGGACTTTTCAACACGAAACATGAATTTAAAAAATATATTGCATTTTTAAACGAATTTTCCCTTGACTGAATGAAAACCAAATGTTTTACAAATAATAAATTATTGCAAATTGAAATTAAGCCATCAATTGACTAATTCAATTACGTTTAATTGAGACACGCTTCACTTTTACGTACAGACTACGGCTGAGAAGACATAACACATTATCTGAGGCCCAAGTACGCACACCTCCCCGCTCTGCTACTGCGTAGAATCAATTACTTGGATGCTAACCTCAATTAAAACTTGAACTGGCTGAATATATAAAATATACAAAAATCAATGAGAATCATGCAAATTTTTGGGCACACGTGCTCTTTAGGATCTAATAAACTTTAGTGAAGATCCACGTCAAATTTGACGCATTTGAAAATTTCAGTACGAGTGTTCGTCTACTGTTTTCAATACAAGGGTCCATTAATGTATTCTTAGATAGTATGAATAACACTATTTTGGATTAACTGACTTTTTCAAAACATGATCTTTAAGCTCGATCTGCTTTAAACAGCGTTTCTACAGCTTCATCAATCTCGTTTAGAGCTAAGCTTTCGCAAAGGAATCAAAATATTTATTGATTGACCTATGGAGTTGAGTGGTGGATCAAATATTCATCAACGGTTATGTATCAACGGAGAACTTCATTACGATTGCGACGAAAAACATTTATAATCGGTCTCTAGGTTAAGCACACGATTGCTGAGTCACGTAATATGTGCACTTTGCCTTGTAGATCAGTTGAAATCAGAGCGTGAATTTCCAGCGTCAGGAATTCCACCACTCATCGTCATCGTTTGGTTGTTCCAAATGTTTCAATAACACTTAGTTTTAAACCACTGTGAAAACTTATCAACGCCAAGCATATACAACTTTGTCCAAAAAATACCCGGAATTGTGTTATAAAACGAAAAATTTGTATATATATTTCTAAATCTATTTCATCGCCTTCAAAGTACCCCTTCGATGTAATGCTATTGTTTTTTTTCCAGTCCTCGAAGCAAATAGTCATTTTCCGGAATGGCCTTCCACCTTCGTCGATTCGGCTTTAAATTATCTCCTTAATCGATGTCCCCAGAGCGGTCTTTTGAGTTTAGGGAATAACCAGAAGTCGTAAGGAACTAATCAGGGGAATACGGGGGTTGCGGAACGATATGGGTTGAGTTTTTGGCGAAATGGTCATGAAGAACGAGTGCAGTGTGGGTGGCGCATTATCGTGGTGCAAAAACCAAAAGTTGTAAAAATCGAAAAATTCGCTATTTGTGTCGTACAAAACCAAGTGTAACTCAAGCAGCAATGACATTTATGAATTGAAATTTGCCATGGATGTAACAGTAACAGTATATCTATAAGGCTCAGAATAGTACATTAAAATTTTAAGCGTACCACAAGCAACTTTTTTCCGATACTGCTAAAATCTCTATGGACTTATTGATTTACTTTCCCATTAAGATTTGATTAAATTAAATTTATAACACTTTTACTAAAAAGTGCGTACTTCTAAAGTTAAACACATTACGCATCGCATCGAAAACCAAAATAGTTGCCATATCCTATCAGTCCACAATTACGCTACGTCAACGTCATCTTACTAAGCGATATTATGACGCAACAATATCGACAATTTGATACAAATCTTCAAACGATGCTAGAAGAAATGTTATTGCCTTAGGTCAGAGGTCGACTTTGAGAATTTGCCAAGTCATTGCTTTGAATTTGCAAAAAACCGCATCGTAGCCAACCAATTACTAGCTCAAGATATAAGCGACTGCATCAATGCAGAATATGTTAATAAAGATGATGATGTGAGTAAATCGAATTTGCTAAATTTAGCTAATATTCTCTAATTCTAATGGCTTATTTTTTCTAGTCGCAATAATGCAGTAAATTTTAACACTGATCTGTTGCCAAATATTCTATTTCCTGTCAACAGACGCAATAAATTATAGACAAATAGACATCTCAAGGTTTTATATGGTTGACACTGATAAGTGGCGCACATAGGACGTCGTTTCTGAACACAACTTCTGAGCCCATATTTGTCACCCCCTTGCGTGCGCCACTGGACACTATTCACCAACATGTGAAGCAAATTGAATCACAATGTAAAGGATTGTTCGCATTATTTACAGCTCAGCTACATTAATTTGCATCATAATCACTTAGTTACTGAACCACTAATAGTTTACAAATATATACAAAAACATAATCGAATCGCTAGCGCAACTGGCGGATGCACGCGCAATAATTTCACATCGTGTATGAGACCAAAAACAACAAACAAGAACAAATAAATAAAATAATAGAAAAACCAAAAATTATAAAGCCAACATCGGGAGACGCTATGCCTCGTCAGTGACGTTTGGACAACATCGGCTTCAGCAGTCGACCAGATAATAACGTTAGTCATTATAGGAAACCTCGCAGCGGCTCTTTCTCGTAATATTTGCTGCTGTGCAAGCGAAATTGTGAATGTATGTGTGTGTGTGTGTGTGATTTTTGCGTTTGCTCGTGACTTTCACTACACAGCCGCCGCATTAAAATACCACATTACACTTTGTGGCTAGCGCTCGTTCCCCTTTTCAACTTGCGTGGCAACTCACTTACCGGTCGGCAGCGCTAATTAGGAATCCACTAGCAGCGACTGTTTAGTTTGCGGCAGGTATTTAAATGAAATTAGAACATCGCTATTAAATTGCCGTTTTGTGCCACACATTACGAGTCAAGGCGATCGGATTACTCGCAATTTTCAAATAAGTACAAGTCAGCTGTTCATTGAGATATAGAAACGCAATTCGCTGCATATTAGACTCCTAATGCTATACATTTATCGGGTACAGGTAAAAGGTTAAGTGATTAAGTGATTTTTCTTCTTCCAAGTATCGGCTATAACTAATATGTTACTGTATAGTAAGATGTATGTATGTACATATATCAAATGACTGTTTTATTGAGAGAAAAAAGGGCAACATATATGCAACTGATTACACTTACATAAATAAAACACCAACCTGCCACCTCTCTATTTTGTACTTTGCAATGTCTGAGACCTGGTAAGCTATAGCTAGATTTTTCAGAATGACAATTGCAAAGAGTATCAAAAATTGTATTAGGAGGCTTTAGTTTTGCAATAAAATATAGTAAGTCAGGAATGATTCGTTGCATAATTTTAGGCTAACATGTTTACTAACAATTTTTGTCGAAAAATAGGTGATTGAATTATTTTTTTGAGATCGAAAGTTATCGGACGATATGTTTACATTATCGGACAAAACAAGAATGCTTCTTTAAGTGCACAAAAACCCAGGAACATATTTTTACATACTTTTTAGATATTTTCCTCTTTTTGCTAATTTTTGGATTTTAATTTTTGTAAAATAATTTAAATGAAAAGTAAAAAAAAAAAATTAAAAAAAAAAATTTTAAATTAAAAGTGAGGTAGAAGCCTCAGCGTTGAGAAAACATTAAAAGCGAAAATCTCTACATCAATTGTTAATATATATTAAAATGTTTAGCAAGTTCTTGTTAACCATGTATTTTAAAGATATTTTTTAATCAATAGACTAAAAAACAAAAAACATGTGCTTCAAATTTTTTGTGAAAAAAATAAGTAGTAAGTAGTAGTAGAGAAAAAAGTTAGTAGTAAGGCAGTGAGAACTTGTGTGAACTTGAAAGATTGTCTTTCGTGTGAAGCTCAATTTCGAGTACATAATTAGCAAAGCAGTACATGCAATAATGAGGAAAAGTCCGATCTTCATCTAATGTGTCAATGTACATGCCTTGCCAGAGCAAGCCAGGCCAGTGGTAGTGTAATTTCGAGGAATATGTATTGTGGTATTACAAGACAAGGATCGATTGAATTCTAAAGTCAAATCCGAATGCCAACTATATACATTTTCATAAACAATTACTTTTTTGTTTGATTTTGACTAAGCGAAAGGGAGATATCGATATTAATAACAATTTTGCGTTAATCTTGCGTTCATAATTTTAGCACGAATGAGCTAAACCAATAAACAAATTAAATGTCCCAAGTGCTTACGTGCAATGAAATGTGCAATTTAATTGGTGACTGCCTGTTTTCTCCATTTATACAAACCCATAGATATCTTCCATCAAACAACAAAAAGTAAAGCTAAACAAAAGTTATTGATGTTCGGAGAACGAAATTTGAGAAATAATAACAAATTCAAAATATTCAACTAATAACATTTAAGGAAATAGTTCTTGCATTAGAACCCACCAAGCAAAATGTGAGAAATAGGCAACAATCGTCAGTGGCAACAAATTGGCGACTTGTCGATTTATTGCCGTAGCGAAAAATTAGCAACATGTGGGAAGCTACTCCAGAGACTGTGACAAACAAAAAATCGAACTTTTTTTTGTTATTTGCTAGCCTTCCAACAATTATCAAAGTTTAAGTCAAACAGATTCATTGGTTTGTTGATCACAAATATTTAAAGTAGTACATCTCTGATTTCGCAGAAAATTGAAAAAGTTGAGTTATGGGATTTATTCATTTTACGGTAAGTTAGCAAAAATGCTTTCAAATATGAATTTGATTCTTTTATTAGGGAAGTGCTTTAAGCCATAGAAGACTCAGCAATCGGTCTGGAAGATAATGGCTTTCGTTTTTGCACACAGAAACTGTAATTATTTACTTTACTAGGTGTTTCCCACGACTTCGCCAGCGCCGAATTGATAATTTATTTTTTTTAAGTATTTGGAAATTCATATAAAAATACTAAACAATTGAGTTGAGCAGATCACTTGTCCAACACCCATCAGATTTTTCCGGTAGAATGCCTCGACTAAGTAGACCAAGCTGAGCAACCTTTTAATGATATACCTATCTAAAGATATAAATAGATCACCGTTTGAATTACTTCTGGGCATTTCAAGTTTATTATTTGCCAATAAAAGAGAACCACTAAGTGGTAAATCCATACCGAGTTTAAATATATCTAATTTTTGGCCCATTCCCAAAACAATTTTATATTCAAACCCTTCTCCTTCCTTTTTGCTGATACAAAATATGGTTTAAAATATAATTGGGCTCAAAAATTGTGCGCAAACACACCCCAAAAAAAATTAAATCCTGAGCGCGTCACTGGCCTATGTACAAAAGTATACCATAATTGAGTTTTTAACTATGGTTGACGTCAGATGTGGGCATTTTTAATTTTATATAGCCCATGTACTAATACCACACATAAGAAATCGTTTGGTACTTATATCATCTTCATCGAATCAGTGTTTTTTCCTAATAATTGTAAAAAAAAAAAACAACGTCACATTGGTTTTTATATGACAGTATAGACTACTGGACTAATTAAATGAGGAGTTGAAACGAAAACTGTTTCATTTTGCGAAAAAAAGTTAAAGTTGCAAAACTCCATCAACTGCTTTAATTATGATTTTCACATATTTTTTTGTGACAAATTAAATATCCTTTTCAAAAAAAAAAATGTGAGAGTAAGTAAATGAAAATGTGGAGAGTAAGGACGGCGATAACAAGTTCTATTCAATGTTATGAATATTGCTCAAGATACCAACAAAACAAAAAAGAAAAAAAAAATTTGCAAAAGCTAATGATGCAGCGTGAACGAAACGGAAAGTTGCGAATACAAATGCGCAACGGTGTGAAAAATGCACGTCATGGTCAAAATTTTGAGGGTCAACACGCATAAATCACACAAACCTACTTATAGATACTTGTGTATAAATATACATATTTCACACATGCAATGTTATCAACAATAATACAAAAATTGCAAAACTCATACTAGATAATGTCACCCGATGTGTGCTCTATACATAGGTATATACATAAGTATGTAGGTTTGTGTGTAAGCAAACGTGTGCATTTAGGCAATTGCAATGCACTGGTCTCATGAGCCATATTCGAATGACTCATGACTTACATTTGAGCTATTGAAGGCACTCAAGGTGGCCTTTTCTGTTTTTACACAGAACAGTACGTACTTAATTAGAAGACCATTTATGACCCATGGCATAGCTTTGCATACAAATTAACTTCCTTCTGCCAACTTCACAATTGCCGACTCGCTCTACTGTAGCTGAAATGCAAGTGGAATTGGCCTTAGACAGCTAAGCACAAGGTGTATTAATGTGCCTTGGCTAAGCAGCAAAGTAAGCGAAAGAGAAAAACTCCAATTCCGCTACGGTTGATCCAACTAGAATGTCAGAGCGGAACGAGTTGAAACGGAATATCGTGCGCCCCATGGAAGGCGCGAACAGTAGACATGCGGCGCTGTCAATTCCAATAAGCAATTATCGGCTGATGTGATTTTTCGTATTGCATTGCGTATCAGTTGCACAACATCACTGCGCCTTCACTGTGAAATGCGTTTTTCGCACCCTTAATTTGGGACAACACACTTACGATATAAGAATCAACGTCGTCACAATGTTGACAATCAGTCCAATGATGGTGATGAGATTGGGCGCCAGCCACAGCGGAGTCTTTGAGACGAGCCAGTTCCACCATGGCTGCAGCCACGGATCCATTAGACTGGTGCTGGTGCAGGAGTACTTGTGCTCAGACAGCTTTTTCAACTGCTGCGGACTGAGCACTCGCTCTTTGTAGGTTAATGATGGCATGTTGGCGACGATGCGGTGCTGCGAAGGATGTGCTCTAATTGGGGTGCGCGCGTGTGTGCGTGCGCTACGATGACAATGGTGGGAGCGAGACGCCTTGTTGGCAGCTACTTTTGATGGTCGTCACTTTAAATTTAATTAAAAGTTTATTTTCAATTAATTTTAATTACGTTATGAGCAAATTCATTGGGATTTTATGTTTGCTATATTTTTTATTCGCCGTTTGCTCTTTTTCTTTTTGCGTTCTCGCACTTTTCGGTTGCGGTGCGGACAGCGTTTCCTTTCTGTTTCACGTGTTTGACTTCGACTTTTTTCAAATTTAATTCGGCGAGATTTAACATTGAAAAACGTTCACAATTCACTTTTCATTCCTTGTGTGCCATATTTTGTGTTGCTTTTTTTCATTTTCTTTGCTGTCGAACGTAGTGATTCGCTTACGAGCAAGCCGGATTTCTCCTTTTTCTTTGCTATTTCAAGTATACGAGTAAAATTTTCGCACAACAATTTCCACTACGTGCTCAAATGAAAATGCACCGCAATCGCAAAATCGGTGTGAGCGCAGAAGCAGAATCAGAAAGCGACAATGACAGCCGCGTAAATGTCATGATAAAACGGAATGTATAACGACATTTGTATGTGAGGTTATAAAGAATGAGCAGGGTTGCATTGACAACTGAAGTTAGGGCCACTTTGTGCATGAGATGTAACATGAGCTTAGGATTGCAATTAGCTTCTTATCTTGCAATTGGAAGATTTTTTAAAGTTATTATTGATTGTGATACACTTCAGGATCAGGGCAAAAGCAATAGAAGTGAACAAAGTGGAAGATTGATGCAGAAGAAAAATAGTTATGGTTAGTTTCACATTTGCGATTGGTGACAAAACGTTCCCGATATGGTATGCTACGGTGCTATGTAAATAGCAAAAAAAAATTAGACAACATGGTCACTATTGTTAAAAACATTTCAACGGTTTTCCGCATCTGTTTTCATTGTTTCAGCTCAAGCACTGCACATAAAATGATCACTCTTCACGCGTATTTTCTCCCCAGAAGAAAGATTCGCACATGCTGCAGTTTTCGAAATGTTTCACTTTATTTTCAAACACTTTTCTGAGTACTAAAGTGTGTATATAAGTTCGTACACACTATGTACACTCGACTCTAATTTAGTTACTGTAATTTTTGTATATGAATACTTTCATATATTAAATTAGTGTGTACCTGTATAAGTATTATCAATATGTTGTGTTTTCAAAACGTGTACTTTCAAATCGATAACTACAGTCTAATCTTATGGTTATAAGTAATTGCAAGTTATAAAAAGTTGAATTAAACTTATGTATATTTCATATGTATAGGTATATTGAATAATTCTACATTAATCGGATTCTATGCCCCAGACCATGTTCATCAAGTCAATAGAGCGAGTTGAATAACTTAAATGTGTGGAATGTGACAATGAAGTTGCAAAAATGAATTATTATGAATGAGTGCTAGAGCTAAACGATTTTCAGTAATAATTTAATTATCGTATTTAAACAATTAGGAATTCATGTACTACTAGGAATTGGTTTTCTTTAATCTCTAAAGTTCATAGTACATACATAAAGAATTAAACTCAAATATTTATTTCGAAAAGTCTCGAAAGGAGGAAAAGGCATTTCAGCATTTAATATTGTATGGGAAAATTTGAAATACGTGTCGACGTTGTAACTTTGGTTGCATGTACGTAACTATATTCCAACTATATAAAAACTAGAATGTGTATTTCACACAGAACAAAAAAAAATAGGAAAGAATTGGGTTCGTATGGGTGACATGGCACCACTTACCGCTATAAATACTGGTGAAACAATATTGTTTTGATTAAAATAAAATTAATGAATTAAATTCAAAATGAATAGGTTAGATTAGGTTGAAATTGCAGCCTTCCTTCAAAAGCTTGCAAAAGTACCAAGGGTGGCTCATTGTGATTTCACACTGGGCCGGCGCGATTCCGTCATACGGCACTGGGAACCATGGCGACTCCAATAAAAACCTTTCTATCTGCTTGACATCTAAAGTAGCTCAATTAGATTAATGAGGAACAGAAAGCCCAGAATTTTATAGCAATTACGATGAGTTGTTATGAAATTAGAGTTAATCTTAAGCCGCTGCAATAAAATTTATAATTGATTGATCAAACCGAAGCACCTTTACAAATGATTGCGCTTTTATTCTGGAATGTCAAGGCAGGGACATGCAGACACCTTCGAAAGCAGCGCAGAGGCGTGAATGATCACTAAACGTTATTTCTCAAGCCAAAGTCAACAATGCGAAATAAGTATCTAAAAACTGTATTTTTACACACAAGAATTCGAAAATGGCAATCTATAAGTTTTAATACCTACTGATCACAAAATTTATGGTTATAAAAAGTTTCAAATTGTTCCCGAAACAGTAAAGAAGCGCCTTGACCTCAAATTGATAAATCGTCGGAAATTTAATTCCTTAAAAGCAACAACATTGAGCCATTGAATTTATAATATTTAACACTAATGAAAGACTTAAAAAGTTGTTATGTACGTTGTTATGTAGTAACATGTGCTGTTGGCAACTCTTATTCAATACATACAACTATTTATATACTTTTAAAATTTCTAGTATTATTTGTTAAAAGGAAAAATTGGTGTTTTAATATTTCGCTGCCTTTTTTCACATTTCCAAAATGCAAGTTCGATTCTTTTATGATAATGTAATATATGAATTTTATATTATTCGTCTGGATTAATTGCTCGAATTGCTGTTGTGATTCGAAAAAGTTCAATACTCAAAACTAAATGAGCCGCTGAAAACCTCCCTATTTGATATTTCGACCCCTGCCCTAAAGATGACTTTGACCATAATAATCATCGATTGAAAAGTAAAAGCAATTTTGTAAAATATTAAATATTTTATTTGAAAAAAAAGTTTCATATTATTTATATCAATATTTTTTTATCAAGGCATATAAACGTATGTATATAATATAGCTGTATATAATTTATGCAAACTAAAATTATGGTATTTTTACGTTTATAATTTATATCAAAAAGAATTTATATTCATTAAAAGAATAAACAATTCAAAAGTAAAACTTGTGCTCGTCGATTTTGTATTTTTTTGCTCGCTGTTAGCATTTAGTGTGGCGGACATTCGAGCATGCAAATATTCATGTTTAGCACTTTTCTGTCAATGTTCCGATTTTTTTAAATGTTCAATTCGTACGTTCAGATGAAAAGTTGTACAAAGAGAAAATAGCTCGAGGACACAACTCAGAGTCAATCAGAAAAAGAAGTTGCGCAACCGGATGATTTAGCTCTACGAAAAACATGAATTGAAAGATAATGCAAGTTGTAATTACAAGTAAATGAAGGCTAACGGAAGAGGAAACAATTCTTTATAATTTTACAAACGCTTACTTGCTTCTTTTCATTTATATTCAATTAGGTTTTCTATATATTATTCGTAGCTACTTGCAGTATTTCAAATATCATGGTAGTCGGCTTATGTAAAAATATTAAAAATAAGAATGATAAATGGAAGTGAATTAGTCAGTGTTAACGCGCTAGAAAAAACGGCAATGACATTGGTTGGAAGTAGATGACAAAACAGGTAAAACTCTATAAAGCTGCAAAGTGACTGAACGGTACAGTGCTGAAAACTTAAACAAATATCACTCATAATAAGATCGAATTCGAAGCGGTTTCAAGACAAAGAACTAAGACTTGCATTTGTGCTGTTTGGCGTTAACACTGAATAATCCATTTCGCTAATTAGTTTACTACACACTTTTCATTAACATTGTTTTAACTTAAGTTGTAGGTAAGCGATCGAGTGCAATCAAGACCAAATGGGGAAGTAGAGCAATCGTCAACAAGTGTGGAACGTTTCAAGCAATTCGAGTTTTTTTTAAGTGATGCAAAATTGTTGCGCATGCCATTCGAATTACTTGCAAAAAATTGGTGTAAACTGAATATGCAGCAATTAGCCACCAAAGAAGAACCAAAATTATAGTTTTGTAGAAACTTTTCGTTGGTTGGGAACTTTCGGATCACAAATGCAACTACATAATTCCAACGTTCCATGAGAACACTGTGCACACTACCACCAGACAAGACACCGCCTTGTTGTTGCCCATAACCTATTCGTAGCGTTGGTTTTTGTAGATAGTATGTAGAGTTTTATGGCAGCATATGGCAACTAGGCAATAAAATGGCGTCTCGTTTGCTAGTGCAGTGCAGTTGATTGCTGCGCTCACTCGAAACATTTGTTTTAGTATGTTGATTGCACTCTCTTTTCGCAAAGCTTTCGCATTCAATCTGTATAAATTTTACAAAATGTTATGCATGCTTTTGTAGTTGTGTATACATCACACAATTCACGCTTCTGTTTAGAATATATACGTACGTAACTTCCCCGCATAAACAATAAGGTTCTACCGCATACTTAGGCAAATGTAAGCACTGTGTGTGTATATAAAATATATACAGACATGGATGTGTGTATGTTTGTAATGCACAGTCGTTTGTTTTTAATCAAAAAAGCAAAACAATTTCCATTACTAGTACGGCTATTATTACAATTTATTGTTGTTGTAAGCTTATGATTTAATTTTTTTTTACTTTCATGCTTTCGTTTCAAAACGACACTCGTTTGATCTCTGAAATGATTTTCTTAACAAAATTTTACGCCAAAACAATGCAAACATTAGCGAGTAGTCCAAATAAAACTTTCACAAGGCAAATTAGAGAATTTTTGTTGGGATCTGTTCTCTCGAAAATGAACGCGGCGCTCGGCTGTTTGCTTTTTCTATTGAATTTCATAGCGAAATTACTCTTTATATAAACATAAAAAATGCATATTAAATGTTATTTTTAAATTTAGTTTGCTGTTGTTGTTTTTGCTATGTATTGGCTTGTAATCCAGACAATGGGCATATGTGGGTGGTAGTGGTAGTGAATTAGTTAGCCGATATCGGAGCAGGTGGTGGTGTGTATGGTGTGGTCGGTTGTACGTGTGCGGTTGTGTCGGTATGTGTAGCGTATTTTTCATAGTATTTCCAATTGCTGTTGTTCACACATTCGATGCCGCATGTGCATGGAGGATGTACTGGTATATGGATGTGCGTGCGTATTATGCCTTGGCGCGTATTCTATTATGAATGGTATGGCGTGACGTAGGTTGCTGGGAAGATTCCTTTCCGATTGCCGATTTCACCGTTCCACCAATTTTCATCGGAACGATCTGTAACGGTGATGACATCGCCACGTCTAAAGTCCAATTCACCAGACTCTTGTGGCACAAAATCATACAATGCTTGAACTAGCATCTGAAAAAGATTAGACAATTAGGCAAATTGTAATTAAATGGATAATAATTTTGAAAACGTTTCACAAAGGCATATGCATAGAAATGGGCTTTTGTTTACCGCGGTCAATTTGATATTTTATTCGGCATATCTAACGTATAGGAAGGTAGGTAGGTTATAGTGGCTGCCTCTGTATGAGACACACTTTGGCCTCTATATGAGCCCATTTTGATACCACAAAATCCACCAGCTTGAAATCTGCATGCAACACACATTTTAGACGGGGGAAGGAGGGAGGGGATAGGAAGTATTAAACAATATACATTCAAAACAATTTTTCTTTGAAAAATTCTTCGTGGGCCATAGGTTGAAATGCCAAAACTATTAAAATTAACTAAACTAAAATGAACTAAATTAAATTAAACAGTGAGCAAATAAATTTGTTTTATTGTCTTTATACAACTGGCATAAAGTGAAGTTGGCAAGTGATTTTATTTTAAAGAGAGAATCCACTAGAATTAAAAACAAAAACTTGCTCCAAAAGTGTTCTCAAATAAATGCGTTTCAAAATTTGGAATAATAATAAAATAGTCTAATCAAAACCCTCCCTCTCAGAGCAAACAAGATTTTGTTTTATACATTTCTCAATTTGAGAATAAATTCGTAAATTTTTAAGTTTGAAATTTGTCAGTTCAAAAATTATTGAACCGCAGTCTCATTTTCGTTAAAATAAAATCGTAGTAAGAAATAAAGGAAAAATAATTCATAGATAAATTCCAAATACAATACAACTATGCCTCCACCGTACATAATTTGAAGACTCTGCTGATGACTTTTTTGACAAAAATTGTCAATCAAAATAGAGGTACTTTAGGTCTGTTTGGCAGAGAATAATTTGTACGAATTTGTACAAATTTGTACAAATTTTTACTGGATCCTGTTTGTTCACGCCAAATCTCCAGTAACGAGAGAGAAACTGAGAGCGTAAAGTGACAGTTCATTTCGTGAGAACTTGCAAGTTTTTACTGGAGAAATTTTGTCCAGTAACTTTTAGCCAGTAAGAAGAAGAACAAGAAAAACATATGACTGGCTGCCATATGATCGAAATAATTTGTGCAAACTTTTGGAGGCAAATGGAACCTGCAAAGAATTTGTGCGTT
Source organism: Melieria crassipennis (assembly GCA_963668005.1). Taxonomy (NCBI): domain Eukaryota; kingdom Metazoa; phylum Arthropoda; class Insecta; order Diptera; family Ulidiidae; genus Melieria; species Melieria crassipennis. The sequence continues at coordinate 26,821,039 of OY764963.1, read as the reverse complement.
CGCAAGTCTGCTGACCCACAACCTTTTTGTTCAGCTTTACCCGCTGAAGCTGAAAGGGAAGAATCGCAGATTGAGCGCAACGAACTATTTGCCTTTTGCATTAAATGTGCGATTAAACTTAATTTTCCCTACCGCTTCAAGCCTCAAATGAAACTTTTAGATCAGCTGTGGCTTTCTTTAACCCTCCTGTTTACACCCTTTTTTTTGTGTATTGTGGGTGTGCGAAGCACCACTGGTGTAACCAAGAGTTAAAACTTGCAAATTCTTACAAATTGCTGTTTGTTTACTTTTTTGGATAGTTTGATTTTAGGGAGCGTAAGTTGGCTTACTCTCCTGATATTTTTTACTGGATAATTTTTACTGGAAATCTGGCCAAACAGACCTATTAGGGGCATTGTATAATAATAAAGTAGTCTAAAAAAACTCTCCCGCTCAAAGAAAATAAAATTTTTTGAAATTACGTCAATTTCGATGTCTGAAATTTGTCAGTTCAAAAAATTTTCAACCACAGTCGCAACTTCATTCAAATAAAATCCTACTAAAAGCAAAAGGAAAATGCTTAGGTATATTTTAATACAACTTTGTTTACTCTGCTGATGACTTTTTTGACAATATTTGTCAATCAAGATAGAGGTACATTAGGGGTACTCGCTTTTATTAGACTACTTTATTATTATAAAAAAATAAAAATAACATTATATACTTTTTCCAAATCCAGCCTGCCACAACAGAAATCTTTAAATATCTCTCAAAATATACCTTACATGGTAATAAACTTACTAAGGCTCGAGATCATACAATTCCTTCGCTTTATCAGTTAAAGTGTATTGCTCATGCATAAAACAAACAAAATACAATTTATCTTACTGTCAACGGAAAGTAATAAAATGAAATTGGCCAACGCCTCAGTGTAACAGGCACGACGATGTTTATGCTGCCACTGCTGCTCTTGGCTGTTGTCGTAGCTGGTTGGCTCGATTAAAATAAAAGAAGAGAACATGTGGTGACAGCGAGCGACTGCGAACGGTGGACTGGGTGGGTAACACACCCACAGATGGTATTTAATTTATTTTTAAACGTATGAACAACGCATACATGCGAGAGAAAAGCAATGCGAAATTGTTTCTTTAAGAAATTATTGCTCAAATATTTGCAGAAGTATGTAAGACAACCAGCAGGAGAGCAGTCACAACGACAAGAAGAAAGGTTGGAGGAGCACCGAATAACGATACAGAAAATGAAGACATCAAACCCATGAAGTGTGCATACAAATTCATTCGCAAGCATTTAAATAATATTAAGAGCAGCGAGCGTTCTCGGGGAAGGATAGTAGCCAGCAAACCAAACCTACCTCTTCAGGTATCATGTCCCTTAATTTGACATCTTGTGATCTCGATACGCTTGCCGTTCGATGGTATTCCACCAATTCATTGAGGGAATTAAATTTAACCACCCAAAGGAAGAATTTACCCTGTGCATCGCGTAAAACTTTAAAATGTTGCACGCCATCGGGACATCTGTGAATTGAAGCATAAATATTCGTCACAGCAGGTGCTTTACACAGTCATCCAATATAGTTAGGCATACTCACTTGACCGATAATGAGAAGTCACCAGGACTGGATTCACTGATGCGAATTAAAAATGCACCTTCATGTTTATTCGAGAGGAGTTTTTCAGCATCGGCACGTGTAATTCGGCCATAGTACCAGCTATACAATGAAGAGTCATTGTTATTATTATTTTTTAAATTAAAACAGTAGATTCTTACTCGTGATTTTTCATTTCTATATAATTACTGGGTATAAGTCCCTCTTTGCCATCTAATTCGGCGCGATACCAGTTCGAATCGTCTTCCATATTTAAAATCTATAACGAAATTGAAAAATGTGAATTAGTGTTGATTTTTAATGCGTATAAGTAGTAGTAGTCAACCAAAAATCGTTATACTAAAGTTTAACAGGCATTCTACTGCACATCTCTCTTAATGTCTCTGGTGTTACATATGCCATGTTTATAGTAATTTCGATAATAACCTTTAAGTATTCTTACTGTTTCTGTTGTGGTTATTGTTACCACTTTTGCTTTTATTTTTAATAAGCATGAAATGCCACCAAACATAAAGCAAAGGGGAAACATCATAATTACAAATTGAGTGAATGGTGAAGAAGCCGACGGTGGCGGCGACTTGTTCACTGTCACATAACTGTAGTTGTATTGTTTTGTTTTTGCTGAATAGTGTCAGGGGTGATGTTGCTAATGGTGTGCGGTTGATGTGGTTTTCGTTACTTAAGTTGCGTATAATTTGCATAAAATAAATTAAAGTGTGCACATTTACGGAAGCAGAGAGGAGCATTTCCCCCCAATGGATTTGGTCGCTGTCCTCAGCGTGAGCGCTCAGTTTTGTGCATGAATACCGCAGGCGAATGCGATATTCAGTTTCTGCAGAGAAGAGAATCTCAATTAAATGCGATGACAATGCACGGCAGCAGACAATGGGGCAGAATTCATTTAGAAGCATCGGGTCGACAGACGTTTTGACCCATTTGCATTGTTTTGCGGCCACCGAACGCAAGCAACAGTGATTTAGAATGCAAATTGTTGTCGAGATTCTAGCAGTTTCATGTTTGACGACACGTGGAGAAAGTGCCGCTGCTGTTAGGTGTGTGGTGTGTTCGGAAGAAAACTCAGCTACAATTTTGATAGTTACATTTATGCAAATATCTGGGCTGTATTAAAAACACCGAGGAAAATATGAAGAAGCGCAAACTTTTCTTCGGAAACATCACCAAAAAAGTTTACTAAGCGCAAAGGCTTTTAAAATGCCAAATTAATGAGACAACTAAAATGTATACCAGTCTTTGGAGTTGTTTTCAAACAATACAAAATGGTTTGCACAAGCAAAAGAAAATATCCACAATATTTCAAAAAATAAGACTCATGTTTCAGATATTCGAATTGATTTGATACCAGTTAAAAAACAAAACAAAAAACTCAAACAGCAACAGTACAGATTTTCATATTTTAGAAGAATCCTTTCCATGTCAGTTAATGCAAAAAGACATCTTACTCTCTCCATTGTTTTATTATGATAACTCGAATTCGTCGGAAGGCTTTTTCAAACCCTAATCGAACTTTTTCTGTGAACTCTCACCTTCGTTCACGGTGAACTGAGCAATTTTGCTTCATAATCATAATTCATTCTACATAAAGTTCCTCATCTTAAAAGTAGGATATTTCATAGTGAAATAATATAAAGTGTGCCAGATAGTAATGACATTCTATTCCGATATCCTAAGTTGACAGTTGTTGTCAAATAATTTGAATTTTCTTTCACTTTTCATTTTTTTTGGCGTTCTCCTTTGAAAATGTGCTACCATACTGTTGTTAGAAAATCTCTTGAACATTTTTTTAACACTTCAATGTATTATCTGCTGTTGAATGCACAATTACATTTGTATACTTTCGCCCAAAACAAATTAGTCACATTAACCCTAATTCCCAGAAGTGAGCCTCACAGTCTCACTAAAGATTTCAAATGGTGATAAATCTAAACGATTTTCGATTCCATTATTTTAAGTAATCCTCTAATGAAATGTTAAAATTATATTGCATTTATAAATTTAACATTTTAGACAGTTTTTGTATTTTTTAAACAAATGTTTTCAGTAATTTAGCTCATATAAACCTGACAGTCTCACTTCTGGGTTTACGTTACTTTTAAAATTCCGAGAATTAGGGTTAAAATGTCTATTCCGCGTTTATTTTAAAAAAGATCTTAAAATTCTTAGAACCTTAACCCTATTAGTGCCGAGAAAAAAAGACGTGCGAGAATAACCGGCCGAATTTCACAGTTTTACTAGGGTTTGGGAAAATGCTCATAAAAACCAAACGAGAAACAATATTTACATGATTCAAAAAGCAGTATACTAAGGAAGAAATAGAGAATAATATAATTTTCGAAATCCTGTATTGCTAATTGTTGGTTTGTCAAAAACAACAATATTTGACACAAGCGGAAAACAACGGCAATAACACAGTGCAACAAATTCAAAAAAAATTTCGAGGGACAAGGTCAAACCCGTCTCATTCGATAGAGGACCTCACTAGATGAAAAAGTGTCAAGGGATTTTTTCCGGGATGTTCGAGTTTTTTTTTAAATGCAGTATAAAGATGGCGGCTTAGTGACCCTATCTGAAACTTTTAAAACATCATATCTCTTGACTCAAATGTCAGAAAGGAATAATTTTTACGTCAAATGAAAGCTAATGACATGAGGTCAAAGAAAAAATATCCTTTTTTGATAAATTGTATGAAAGAGGACATTAAGGACATTAACTAAATGTTAATCCTTGAATATCCTGGAAACGATGCGAGCTAAATTTATATAAGTGACTTCTGGTAAAAAAGGATTCAAAGATCTATACTGCATATTAATTTCATTTCAATCACTTTCACTGTTAAGCCACTACAGCGTTTCAAAAATTATACACTGCTACATTCATGTTTTTACGTACAGAATATCTCGTAGCTGCTCACTAAAAACATCGAATGTAGCAAAGCATATTTTTTTAATCGTTGTAGAGTCTTAACTATCAAAGTGACTTACATGAAATTTATAAGCAGTATAGATCTTTGAATGCTATTTTACCAGAAGTCACTTATATAAAATTAGCTCTCACGGTTTCCAGGATATTCAAGGATACAAATTTAATTGAGGTCCTTCATATCCTTTTTCATAAAATTTTTCCAAAAAGGATATTGTGTCATCGACTTGATATCATTAGCTTTCATTTGACGTAAAAATTATTCCTTTATCACATTTGAGTCCAAAGATATGATGTTTTAAAAGTTTCAGTAAAGGGCATTAAGCCGCCATATTTAAACTGCATTTAAAAAAAAACTGGAACATCCCGGGAAAAATCCCTTGACACTTTTTCATCTACTGAAGTCCTCTATCGAATGAGACGGGTTTGACCTTGTCCCTTTTTTCAGTGTTGCACTGTGTAACAAAAATTACGCATTCAAACTGCAACTGGGACAAAATATACAACAACGATCGAGGAGACAATAACTGATCCTACGTCTCGCTGCGGCAATGCAACGTTATTTTGCAAGAGTCTTCAAACAGTTGTTTACATAACACGCTGCCGAAAAGTTCCGATAACATAAACGTCCACAAAGAGTTAAAACAAAACACTATTTTTTTTTATTCTCTCGTAATGAAATTAGATCATTTATAACGTATTACAAAATTATTTTGAGATAGAGTTGTCCCGTAAAGCGATACAAGGCGCGGGCCGATATATCGGCTCTTGCTGCACTAGCGAGAAGTGCCGGCACTAAAAAAAAAATAACACTAATTTAATATTATATCGAAGTGGCACCACGACTCAAGCTTTTTACGAATACGAAAACGTTAATTAACACGTTTAGTGACACAAAATTTTACAGGGATTCTACCTTTATTTTTTGTATCATGATTAATATTATATTATAGTGTAGGAATGCCCGGCCCTTGGTACTTGCACAAATGCTTTCTTCTAGATGTTAATTCTTGCAATTCTTGTGTTCTAATGTTATTTTTGTTACAATTAATTCTAATTCATTCTTGAAAATAAAAACCTTTTCACATAGAAGATGTGTGGCTCTTTTTTGTGCCCAAGGCTATACCCGGGTTAAGGGAATAAAGAAAAAGGTTCAACACAAACGAAAATGTTTTCTTCTCAAATAAGACTTATATTATTATTGTCTAAGATAAGCTCTACACAATAATCATAACTCGCATTGTGACAGACACTTTTTTGAAAAAATAAAACAAAACGGAAAGTGATGAATGAACGTGAAATTATGTAAAATATTTAAAAAATAAAATGTCGACGTATTTGGTTGCTCGACAAACACGCCGCATTCTTGAACGTTTTATGCAATGTCAAAGTGTAAATTACACTCAATTACTACGAAACTGTAGTGGATCATTAAGAATTTTGTAAAAAAAAACACGTAAACTGAGATACGTGTAAAGAATTGCCATCTCAATGTAAACGGTGCCCGGCAATTTTTGCTTATGAAGCATTGGAAATAAGTTTGTGCGGCACGGTGGAGACCTGTGAAATAGCTAAAATTAAATTCGATTTATGACAGCGTAAATAAAATAAACAAAGAAATGAACAAAAGTTTGCGCACTGGTCGAAACGTTCCGAATGAGAATGACTTACAATCAACGGACGGCACAGAAATCTTCAACAATTTGAATGAGCTCCTTATGTTAATAAGTTTGTTACATAAACCTACGCAACTTAATATATCACGCCATGCGTTGGTGTAAGCGCCAACAGGTGAGCAGGTGTAGTCAGATCCGAGCATTACATTCAAGGTCAAACCATGACTTTTACAAATTTCTGAGAAATGTTGCCAAATATAAACTAGACATGTGTGCATATATTGTTGTTTAAATTAGCTGCTGGCGTTTAAATTGCGTTTAATTTACGTAAATTTTATGTGTAAATGTCATGCGGTGTATCCAAAGTTTCACGATCGATAAAAAGGTACGCCGACACCTACTCAAATATTATTCAAATGTCCTTTAGGGACTCTGCCCTTGCTATGACTTAATATCTGTTTCGTGGTATGTAAGTAACGAAAACACACGTGCGTAAGTACATGACAGAACTGAGGGCTTTGAAAAAATTTATTATTATATTGTTAGCGTCATAAAACAGCTGGTAATTTATTCACTTTGAACGAAATTGTGAAAATTCCATGCAGGTAAATTTGCAGGCCGACATATTTAGCAGAAGTTATTTCTTTATTTATTTAATACGGAATTGAATACAAAATTTTTAAAGTTTAATTGACAGTTGGCTTCTGAAAATGCAATGCTTCGCACTTTGCACTTTCATAGAAAACGTTTAGGCCAATTACATTGACGAGTGATGTGTCACAAAAAAATTACAGTAAAAATTTATGATAATTGAAATTTTTTGTGTGAACGTTTTTAAAGTGATTAATTTTTATTAACCTCTGTGCAGGCGTTGCTGAATTGGGGAGGTACAGAAAAGATTTTTTAATTTCGAAATGAAACTTGAACCAACCAAGAGTCTAAGAAAATAACTAAAGTGTAAATAATTCATCACCCAAAGCCTATCTGTCTTTCGGACAATATCTACGAAACGTGGAACATTGAAAATTAGGAGGTATGATCGTGCCATTCTTATTTGTTTTTTCTACATGTAATGATATATGTGAGAAAATTTCATAGGAGTGGTAAACATTTAAAAAAAGTATAAAAAAATCGGGCCCGATTGACATTTATCATCACTGTAAAATATGAATAAATTATTTTAACATTCGTAGGCTGAGCAGTAATAAGCTGAAAAGGCTTTCTGAACATTATAAGTAATCGATTGTGTTACTACCACGAGTACATATGTATTGCAGGGGCGGATTCAGAAAAATATTTTGGGTACGGTTTCAAAAAGTAATTCTTTAATATTCATAAATGTTTATGTATTTGCCTTTTAACTTGTATGTAGTTTTAAAGTCAACCCTTATATTAAGGGGCGATTCAACCCCCCCAAAACCACCCCTGAATCCACCACTGGTGTATTGGGTTCAGTCAAACGAATATATTTAAAAATTCAATTACTTTTTAAATCACTAAATAGGTTTAACACGTTCGCGGACAGTAAAAATTTCAGTGAGCTGCAAAAATAGACAGGCTATTTTTGTGGAAACTACAAGCACTATCTGAAATCTGATTACATATACAAGGTGCGTCCCAAAGTAAACAGGACTTTTGCAATAGAGACGTTTCTGGTGGCGCCATCTATGTGTGAGGACATGCGTTGGAAAGGTACATCTTTCATTCACATACTGTCTAAATTTCATGACATTTGGTCTAGTAGACGCCGAAATATCCCGCTCAATGTGACAGTATGTTTTTAACTTTGGTACGAGAATGTCGATCGAACAAAGAGCTAATATTAAGTTCTGTTTTAAACTTGGTAAAACTTTTACCGAAACGTTTAAATTGTTAAAGCAAGTTTATGGTGATGATTGTTTATCCCGTGGCCGTGTTAATGAGTGGTTGAATCGATTCAAGAATGGTCGTGAAGACTTGAATGACGACGAACACGTCGGCCAGTCGAAATTTGTGATTACTGACGATGCCATCAAAACTGTGCGTGATTTTATCAAAATGCAGCCAAAATCATCATTGGAATTGATGGAAATGGAATTGAACATCTCCAAAACATCAATTGATCGCATTTTAACCGAACATTTGGGTCTCCGTAAAGTGTGTTCTCGCTTCATTCCGCACACTTTAACCGACGACCAAAAAGCGCAGAGAATTGAGCACGCAAAAGACATCGTTCGGGAAGCCAGACGTGATCCAAATTTCTTGTTCAACATCGTAACCGGTGACGAAACGTGGTGCTTTCACTATGATCCCGAAACAAAGCGTCAAAGTGCCGAATGGAAGCACCCAGATGAGCCAAATCCGAAAAAAACCCGCCGTGAGAAGTGAAAAATCAAAACTCATCTCATTTGTTTCTACGATTCAAAGGGAATAATTCATCGAGAGTTTGTTCCACCGGGAAAAACAATTAACGCTTTGTTTTATGTTGAAGTTTTGAAGCGTTTGGTGCATCGCATTCGTCGTATTCGGCCAGAATATCGCGAGGAAGGAAGTTGGCGTTTATTGCATGATAATGCACCGGCTCACAGAGCCCTAGTTACGACCGATTATTTGACCAAAAATCGCATTTTTACCATCAATCATTCACCGTATTCGCCTGATATGGCTCCCTGTGACTTCTACTTATTCGGTCAGTTGCATTTGCCGATGAAAGGAAACCGTTATAAGGACGTTGAGGACATCCAAAAGGCTTGTACCAACATTCTGAAGGCGATGCCGGCCGATGACCTAAAACACTCATTCCAAATGCTTTTGGACCGTGCAAAACGTTGTATCGAAGCAGAAGGAGAGTATTTTGAATAAATAAAAAGAATTATACAAAAATAATCATCCGTTTTCTTTATTTTATAAAAGTCCTGTTTACTTTGGGTTGCACCTTGTATATTGTTAGAGTTGTCAGATTATCATATTTTAACCGTTATACACAATGAATGCTATAACATTCACGACGATATAGATCAAATTTTTCAACCAGAGTGACGTGAATGCTATAGCATTCATTCATAGAAAACATGAGAAGAAGAGGTTTATTATATTTTTATGACTTTATTTATTCAACAGTAGCTCTCTCTTCACGTATATATAACAACTGGACGCGGACACTATACTTCAAACCATTTTGATTAAAAAATCTCTCATAAACGGACAAAATTCAGAAATATGCCCAACCAGTTTTTAAAAATCTGTACTACCGTATAATATCTAAAAATGTCTCTCTTATTTGAAAATGAACATTTGAAATTAAAAAAAATAGTGTTTAGGCCAGTGGCGCACACAGGATTTTATTTTGGGGTGTAGAGTTTGCGTACAACTTTTGAGCACTTGAAACCATATTTTGTACCAGCATTTATTGTGTTTGGGGGAGAGGTTTGGACCCCAAAAACCCCACCTGTGAGCGCCACTTATTTAGGCAATCAACCATTACAAAATTTGTTCAACCAAAGTAGTACTAAAATGTGAACACTTGTACAATGTGTGTACTTTACCTATACATGTAATAAATATTAATAAAATATTCAATATTCATAAATTCGTACAAAATATTAAATAAATAAACAAGAAACACTGGGATACAATTTCAACTAATTTTTTGTGCCCCCCTCCCACATAAGCGGACATCTCCCTTAACCGGACAAATCCACTGCGATGGTGAGTGTCCAGTTATGAGGAATTTCACTGTACACCGAAAAAAAAATAAAATAATATGAAACTACTTAATGAATCAGCTGCTAATTACTTTGAAATGTATATTCATTACAAAAATTTTAGTTTTTAAAAATATAAATGAATAAAAATTGGCTTTAAAATTTGAATGCTATAGCATTCACGTCATTTTGCATCACTATGAAAATGACTGCTATAGCATTCACGTCCGCGAACGTGTTAACAGATATGTACAGTTGACTTGACGAGGAGAATAATGTAGACAAACATAAGAGAAAAGTTCTCATCTTCAAGTAACTTACGTCAGGCCAATCCACTTTATGGAGTGCAGTCTCGGAAAATGTTTAATATTCGAACTATAACTACGTAAGGGGTCCTTCTAAACAATGTCTGCTAGTTTAACCCCAAATACAAATTTTCGACTGCATTTATTTACTTATAATTTATTCTTAATAACTTTAATAAAACTTTTTCAGTAATATCTGCCACTAGACACGCACTTCACATAGCGACAATAACTGAATGCTTCACTTCATCTTGATTCATTTCAGCTGCGATTAGTGTATGTTCACACCCTTAAAAAGTTCAATATTACATTCCCATCAAATACTCAACATTCACCACGCCAACCATGTTAACCATGTAACCCAATTTAAAGTTGAAAGAAAATTACGTTAACAGAATTTTTAATACCCCTTTTCATGCATTTTTGCCGGCCGCAAATTTTTATCCGTCGTTATAATTTTTTTGCGCTGTTGCTTCACACCTATGTAATTACTTATTTTTCCCATTTTACTCTTTCCACGTTATTTTCGAATTCGGTTTTCGCTTTTATTTTGACTTTCAATTTCATTTCAATTTCCTCGTGTACACTACTCTTTTATTTCGGTGGCTACTGTTTTTATCGCTCCTGCATCGATTATACGGCGGCATTGGCAATTGTGTGTGCTTCTCCTTCGCGCGTGGCTGTTTAAATTGTTAAGTAATCACATTTGGCGTTTATACGTGCGGTTTATTTAAAGCGTGGGTTGCGGCAAGTGTGACAATTGCCTTTCGCTGTTGAAACTCAGTCAATTTAGCAAACGATTTGATATTCAGGCATTTTCAAATGAACAAAACTTCATTAAGGCAGTGAATGCCAATTGCACTGTGCCTCAACTCATGTTCGTATTGACACACTCCCACACTCGCCACGCCACTTCAAAGTGGCGCCTTATACTAACTTCATCAAGCGTGCTCTATACATTTCTGGCTTCCATGCAGTGGCCAAATTTAATAACGCTGCCGAATTTCTAAACTGCCGAAACGACAAATTTCATTAATAATTTCCTCCCTTCACACTTTAAAAGCAAAGACAAGCACAAAAAATGTGTGCTAATTTAATTTTGATCTTCAAAGCCGCGACGTGGAGAAAATCGTGAATTTATGCATTAGGCAAGCGAACCAAATGGCTGAGAATAGAATTCGAGTGAAAATGTGGAAAATCAACAAAAAATTGTGAAAATGAAATTTTTTCCAAAAGGCGCTCGACTGTGAACCACAGCAACCACCAACCACGAAGCGCCAACTAGTCGAACAGCCAATCCACGCAATATCGCAGACGCCAACGACTGTCGGCCGGGCTGTCAGCAGCGCAAGAACAAAAGCAAACAAAAGCCATCATTGAAATGAGCTCGATTGGCAATAATAAAATTATGTACAGCACGGAAAAGGAGAAGTAAAATGTGCAAATACACTGAAAGCTAAATGAAAAACAGACACCAAAGTATTGACAAGTAATGCGGTATTTTGGGCGAGATTGTTTTTGCTCCTTTGTTTATGTAATCGATTGTTTGTGGTCAGCATTGCGAGCAGCGACGTTAATGTGGAAAGGGTAATTTGTCTAGCAGCGCGTTCAGTTTGTGCACATTGTTTTGCCATTTTGTTCTGCGGACCTATCGCTCAATACACATACATTACTGATGAGATATACTACAGGGTACCGCAAAAGTTGTCACCCATTCTTTGACTCTAATTTGTTTATGAATGAATAAATGAATGTAAAAGCAAAATTTACTTTTGCCGCCATTTGCAAAAGTTATAGCCGATGTGATGACTTTTGCGCCACCCTGTATATGTATGTAGATAGGCATTATCCACAGACACAGACAGAAAACGCATTTATGTGTTCCAGACGTGGAAATATGTTCTAAAAATGTGTTTGTTCATGCACAAAGATTTCCTAAGTTTTGAAATAAACTTACAGATGGCTAAATATCTCATGCCAAAATTCTATTGCCACCCATAGAACAAAGATTTCTATGAAAGAGACATACATTTTACACATTATACATTTTATTTACTAAATTGTTTTAATTTATATTTGTTGTACAGATGTTTTTATTTTTGATTAAAGGAATTTTTGAATTTTGATTAAAGAATATTGGTTTCGTAAAGGTTTGTTTTTTAGTTTATAAGTCGTAGGAGGCCATAGAATAATTTCGTATTTTTTACGATTGCAATTAAAGTTACTAGTAGATAATTAATTAAAAGGATTGTTATTAGATTAGTTGGGAAGTTATACAGTTTTTGTAGTTTTAACACATTTTTCGTAAAGTAAGATTAGGTGTCGTAAATTGATTCTATTTCATCATTTCGGTACAACTTGATTGTCAATTTACCAATAAAAATTTAGGTAACTATTACTGTTAATTTTATTGATAGAATATTTCATTTATGCGGACTTTTTTTTACAGCTTTTGACATTCAATTCTGGTTTCGAAAATGGCTACACTTGGATTCCACTCGACTTTTCTTCAATGGATCTATTTCTGTCTGTGTTGTGGTGGTTGTTAATGTTTCTTCTTTGTCTTTTATTGCATCTTCTGGTGTTCTGGTAGTATTTGGGGCCACTTTTTCTTTGTTATTTTTATTAATGATATTTCCAGCTGCTTCTAAAATTCAAAATTTCTGCTATATGCCGATGACTTAAGGATTTACACTCCTATTAGAAACGCTTCAGAAGCGACTATTCTCCAATTTGATTTTCAAAATGTTTCTGAGTGGTGTCGTGTAATGAGCTCAAAAATGGCACATGCAATGATGCGAATAATCATCCGATATTTGTTTGTATCCGATTTAACATTTCCTTTTTTTCCAAGTGCACCACTTCAAATTTATGAATATTTTTGCTAGTTTGCCTTCAAACGACTTTTTTTATTCTTTGGATTTCTTTTCGTATAGTTTCTTGCCGCCTACCCATCATAACTTCCTATTGAATCGCCTAATCCATTCCAAACGATACGAGTTGTAGCTGACCACATTTATCCCGGCCGGCGGCTGAAGTCGGCATTGTTGCCGTTCGAAACAAGTTTTCTATTTATACAAAATCAATATGAATTTTTGTTGGTGCGTTTCGTTGAAACTGTCGTAAATTCTCATCATAAAGATAACGCGAAAACATTTACTGAATAGCAAAAATAAAGATACACAGCAAAATATAATGCAGCCATTATGGCAGCGGCAAGCCAAACAAAATTATAAGAAAAAAGTACGCTTTAAAGCAGAAAGCATTGTTGCCGCCACAGCAACACCAACACCAACGCCAGCGCAATCGACATCGACATGAACGTGAACGTGAACGTCGCACATACCATTTGGTGGTAATGATGTGCACATTTCGTTTGGTGGCTCTAACAGTCGGTGTTTGTGGCGGCTCTCGTTGTTGCTATAGTTGGTGGCATTGTTATGTTACTAGCTGTGGCCACTTTGGTGATGTTGTTGCTGCTGATATTGCCGCCGCCGCTGCTGTTTGTCTATTGTGATTATTCAAGTACAACGATGAGTCATGGGAAAAAACTCGCGCATTTATTGTACCCATCCGTGCATGCGATCCGTGCGGATCGGCGCGGCCGCACCGCAAAGGTTTAGCGGCTCGGCTCGCCGCTACTAATAGACGCGCGTTGCTCGTGTAAGTGCAAATTGCTCAACTACTCGTACTTTGTTTTCCCTCTGCTCGACTCAATTCCATTAGTTAATTTTATTCGTTTTCAATTGTGTTTGAAGTTGTTGTTGCTTTTGGACCCCGCTCCCCCTTTAATTAGCATAAGTAATTGCTCTATTCTCGGCGATGGAAAATTTTTCGCATTTTTGCGAAAGCGACTTAATGAATGAGCAAACACATGAATGAATGATGGATGATTGAATTTTCTTTAGCCACAGCAGAGTCAGAAAAATGTGTTTTATGGGCGCGTGTACCGCTTAGCGTCAAAACACCGACTGTGACATGGGGTTTTTGTTTATTACTGTTAAAAACTGATTTATGCATGTTGTACTGGGAACTATTTTTGCGGTACTATTTTTGCCACGTTTTCTGTTCCTAGCAAAGTCATCGAAATTTGGGTGTGTAAATTAATATTTGCAATGCAGCAGATTTAGTGGATTTGAAGTTGAATTAATTAAGCGCGAATATAGAGTTCAGTAGATAGTACGGAAGATTAACAGCCAAAATTTCGCGGGTTCGAATTATCGAAATCAAGAGAAAGTGCGAGGTGTGCTGAAAGCATTTTGAAACCTCCCCGAAATATTTTTCTGAATCCGCCCCTGTGGTCGGGTAATGTGATATAGTGGATTATTTCACAAGTGCGTTGACCTTTTTCAAAATTAACCTTTTTAAAACATCATAGCAACTAAAAAACTCGTGCTGCATAATTTTGGATGTGTTTGCTTAAATAGTTTACAGTCAGTGTGATGAATAGGGCGACCAAAATTAAGCACAAAAAAAATCGTTTTAAGCACTAAAAATAGCACGAAAAAAAGCTCAAATTAAGCACGAAAAAAAATTGTTTAAGCACTAAGCAAAAATTTTACATAAACATAAACATTTTCCAAGAAATACGATTATAAAACAACTTTACGTGTTTTAGTTTTCTTTATTAAAATAAAAAAGCAAATGCATCTATGTATTCACAGAAAAATATTAATTCAATAAAAACAATAACAAAAAAAAAACATCGCAAATGGCATTAGTCTCCTATTGTATCATCTCTATTGCAATGCACAATCATGTGCATCTTTAAATTTTCGAACAAAAAAGACATACGATTTTTTGTCAAAAAAGTACCATATACCGAAAATATGCGCTCTACATCACACGAAGTTGCCGGCATATATTTAAAAAATGTGAGTTCGATAGGAGAAAGTTTTTTAACAAAAGTACCGCCTGTGTTGAGGTTTTGATTAAGTATTTATTTCGCCGATTACGACAATATGCGAAGAGTCGCTGTAATATTGACTCCATTTTTTTAGAGTACTTTTGATTATCCAACTTCCTCATTGCTTCACGAATAGATTGTAGAATAGTTATGCCTTCCATTAATATTAAGCCACGGCTCTCAAGATTTGTTAAGGCAAGTCGAAAGCATCGAAAGTTCGCCTTTAAGAATGCTAGATCATTCTTTAAATTTAAATATGCAAATAACTCCTTTGACTCTTTAAATGCTTCGGTATCATCTTCGTTGAACTCTTCCAGCACAGCGTTTATTTCGGAAAAATTTTCGCAATAATATTCTGCTGCTTCGATCCAAGTTCCCCATCTAGTTATTATTGGCGTTGGAGGTAGAGTTAAATTTGGGTACTTCTCTTTCTTTTTTTGTTTCCGAGCAGGTGCCTAAGATGTATATATTTGCTGATTGGTAGTGTTGAAAAATTATGAACTAGATCACACAGTGGCGTCCCCAGGATTTCGGGAAGGGGGGGGATATGCCAAAAATCCAGTTTAACGCAATTTTTATACTTTCATCTTTACGTATTATTTTTAATACATGCTGCATAAAATTGTACATATGTATGTACAGACATACATGTATATGTACACATATAGATATATATATACCCAGCAAACCAAACGATATCGAGACGATATAGAAACGATATCGTTAAAGCGAGAATTTTTCACGTTTTCGAGTATTGCTAAAGTGTCTAAAATGATATCGAAACGAGAAAAATGACACTATCGTAACGATATCGAAAATTTCGAAAATCTCGATATCGTTGCGTTACTGAAATTTTCTTATCCGAGATATCGTAACGATGTCGAGATTTTCGAAATTCTCGATATCGTTACGATAGTGTAATTTTTCTTGTTCTCAATAGCATTTTGGATACCATAACGAAAACTTATTTTCCTTCTGAAAATTGAAATAAAACGCATATTTGACAGTACTGTCACATGGCCACATCATTATTAAAATTAGAGTCCGACCGAATATTCGGTTTCGGTTTCGGTTTCGGCCCAAATAAGTGGTTTCGGTTTCGGTTTCAGTTTCGGCCAAAAAATGACCGAATAGCCGAAACCGAAACTTTCTAGAATATTTTTTACATTTTATTGTGTAGCAGATATATAGTAAAAAGAGGAGTAATATAGATGCCAGCAATGTATATAAACTTCTTTTTTTAGCATATAATATTAAATTATTTAATTTTGAATATTATCGAGTAAGGTACGAAAGGGTGATTTCTTCTTGTTTACGTTTTAAAAAAATTAATAAATTGTTTTTATTAATAAGTATTTATTTATTTATGCTATGTTTGTTTGTTTGTTCTTTATTTACTTAATGTCATATTCGTTTGTTGGAAAAAGTGCTTGATATGGTGATTTTTATTTCAACTAGAAAGTTTCGGTTTCGGTTTCGGTTTCGGCCGAATATTAAAAAAAAACCGAATATTCGGTTTCGGTTTCGGTTTCGGCCCAAAATAGTGGTTTCGGTCGGACACTAATTAAAATCAAATAACGATTATAAGTACAACACAACAACTCTCAAACTCGGTTTTGAATGCGCGCACGTTCACGTAATGACAACTTTTCGTTTGACAAAAAAATATTTAATTTCATTTGAAAATTTTCAAATTCTTCAAGGCAAAAAATTCAAGCATTATCAAGATTATTTCGAGAAACTGTCGCTAAAAATTTATATCGAGAAATTGTTTGCATGGTATACATATATGTATATGTATGTATATGTATACAATTGCTAACATAAAATTCTTAAAGCGAAAAATTCAAGGGACATGTATTTTTAAGTCATAAGATCCCAACTAACAAATTCAAGTTTGCTTTAAGTTAGGACATTTTGAAAACTCCTTCTAATAGAATTACGAAAAACTCAAAAGACTTATTTTAAAAAGCATAAAAATGTATCGGAATTTTTTTCAAATTTCAACAGCTGATGCAGGATTGGCATGAAGCCTGCGTTTGACTACTACTTTAAATAGTCGATACTTTTGGGAACACTGAAAATACAACTATTCTGCGAGAACAAATGCAATACTGATTTTTTATTCATTTATTCTTAACCCTTCTGCGTGCATCCGATTCTGACCATACCATTTTGACCTTTGGATGCACTTTAGTAATTTTGTAGTTAAGCTATCGAGATCATATTTCATGATATCCTCAACTGATCCTTTCTAAGCACAAAAACCCAAACAATGGCCGGGCCACACCATGCTGTATTTCCATAGAAATTTGCCAGTTAAAATTTTGTTTGTTATTTCCCACGTAATTATTGTCGAAATGGCTTAAAAATATTTTTTCAGCCCTTTACGGAGCATAGGGCTTCAACTAGGCTTTTCCATTAGACTCGATTTGAAACACCTTTTTCGTGCCTTCCCATGTAATCGTGACATAAGTAAGTTGGCGCAAAATTTACCTGGTTCAAGTGTTTTTCACTCGCCTTGGCTTTTATTTTCTTTTGGTTTAGTAAATTATTATTTTTGGTGGAAAATAAAGTCGGAACATATTCAAATTTAATATTTATCTATTCATAGTTATGTCCGTGTTTTGGTGCCAATTCAGTTACATTCCTGAAGTGAAGATAATATTTGTGGTCTTGTTGTGTCTGGTTTCTTATCAATTCGATTAGGTGTTTTCTGTGGCAGAGATGGAAAGAAGACAATGCTATTTTAAGGATCAGGTGGACATAGTTTTTGAACTTCGACGCTGGAGTAAATCAGAGAGGACAATTTCTCTGAAAAAATTATTTATAATAACGGTGCTGACAATTTCAGGCTTTCCTTTGGCGCTGAACAAAACGAAGCTTCTGATACTGATAGAAAAAATTATCGTTTAGATAGTTCAATGTGAAGATAGCGACGACGAAGGCGACAAGGAAACCCATATCCGGCCAGTTCAGCATGAACAATAACATGTTCTGCATGTTTTTCTTTGGCAAAGCAGTTCAGAATTGTTGACAAGTAACAGTGCAAGGAATCGAGAAATAGCAATAGATATATCTAAACGCAATTTGTATGTGTCCAATGTAAAATCTCAATGTGTTTCAGTCATGATATTGCATTATATTGTTGCAATAATTGCATTGGTCAAGCAGTTGAAGCAAGTCTATAAAAAACATATTTTACATTTATACATTTTTTATTCTTTTTTTGGTTTACTGTCGTATTTTTTTAATTTCAAAATTAATTCATTGAAGTTGAAGCTCGCTATTTACTTTATTATTCAAGTATATTTTTACCGTTTTACGTAAATAAAATGTAGGCAAGCAAAAGAAATCATTGTGTTCACACTTTCTGTTTTTTTTATATCCTTAACTACAATCCTAGACTATCATCTTGTTTACACCATGGTCCGGCCAGATCATGGGATGTTCAACCATTAGGTTTTAAGTGGGTGCTCACAGAAAAGATAAAGCAAATAATAAAAATTGTTCACAATTCTATATTGTTACATCAAATTGGATAAATGAATTTATCCACCAAGGGGGCGGATCCATCCCCCTAATCTCCCCCCCCTGGGGACGCCACTGAGATCACAGTATTGACACATGAAAAAGTCAACTAATAAGAATTCGATATTCGAGAATATATCGGGAAATACGTTTTTTGTACGAAAAAATTACGAAATAACATAAATAGCACAAACATAGTATAAATTGGCACAAACTTGTAAAATATGCAGAATTAACGAAAAAGATGAAAATATGCAGCATCAGCATTATTCAGCAAATGCTTAATGTTGGTCGCCCTAGTGATGAAGTGCTTGCAAAAGTTTTTGGTTATAAAGTTTGAAAGCCCAAAAGGTACCAAAAAAAATATTATTAGAAAGTGCGAGGCCAATCAAAAGTAAATCAGTGATATCGATTATGAGTTTGCGAGGTACGCTCTTCTTAATAAAATTATTATTGTTTTTTATAATATTTTTTCGCAGTCAATTTCATGTTTCTCGATACAAATTTTTAACCCTTGGTTTACCCCGTCAGATTGTGATTTTCCAAAAAAAAAAGAGAGAAGCACGTCTCTAATTATTTTTGATTTGGAGTATTTTCACTAAGTTTGAAATTAATAGGTGTGTTAAATACCGTTTTTTCGGGTACATCACATTACCCGCCGATGGTATATCACATTACCCGCCACTTTGATCAGACGCCAATATTTGGATATTTTGATTTTTAATTAAAAAACTCGTCAACAGTTTATCTTCAAGAGTTAATAATCTTAGATATACTAAATAATGCGTCAGTGAGGAGTGTGTGTGTTTTAACGCAAAATGTGTCGGGAATCGCTGTAAAACAAACAGGTATATCACATTACCCGAACTTACTCTAAATGTCTACGACTGTATCGCATTTTCCGGAATATTTTAGAACTCTGATCGCCGGTAAAGTCAACCTCAATGCTTTCCTTACAATTTTGGTGATTTGGACAGTAAAGCACACAGAGATTGTGTTTCCAGACATTAAGAAAATAAAATCTGTCAAAACCAACTGTTAAAACCAACTGTATTTTTTTGTAATATTAAGTTGCAAAAAACAATTGGAATTTCAGCTGAATACACAATAGTACGGCAGTGACTACCGGATTATGGTCCAAAGTTTTACACCACCCATCTTTGCCCGACAAAAGCATTTTTGAAAGCAATATTTGCTCTAACCATATTCGGCCCACGTAAGTTTTTGGGCATTTTAAAAGAAAACCTAAAAAAAATGGAATAAATATGGTAATATCTTGGTGATGTGCATGGTAATACATTATCTAAGCATTCAGCCAGATTGGTATTTGTTGTGCAAGGCCTAACTCCAGTTTATAGAGCACAACGTAATATTTCGCATTCTAAAAAGCTGCACTCTACGCATTGTATATTGCTATTTAATTAACAAAAATTTAACTTGATCTAAAGGTATGGAAAAATTTAACTTGGCAACGTTTTAAAATATTTTGCTAGCCGAAACAAAGAATAAAAAATTACTCTCTGTCATTTTTTTTGTATTTGTAAAATGCTTTACAGTGTACATTACTAACCGGATTTAATTTTGTCAGTACAAGGCTTATGAAAAGTTAAGTATAGATTAAAATGGCAGGTAATATTTGACCTATTAAGTTAAGACTCTAAACACCTTCACTAGTGAAAGGAATTCCTTAATGTACCGGAACAAGAGATCCGGTGTTGATCTTTGCCAGTCGACCATCCCTAAAGATCCTACTGGAACACTGCTTTACTCTGAGTTTGTTCGCTAAGCGTAGATTAAAAATAAATCATTTACATTAATAGTCTGAAGCATTACGATGAACCGAGTAGGACGAATTCATTGAAAAAAAAAACATTTTATAGTTAAAATCCGTCACGATTGTATGTTTTTTGTCCCAGGCTTTTGTTCTTGTAAGGGCTAACCAGTAGTAAAAATCAATCAGTCCAGCACCAATCATAATCAACAGTACTACATAAAATTATTTTGTTTAGAATTTGTCAGTGCACTTTAATTACTTTATGTATAAAGCTCACAAAAAATGATGAAAATAATCTAGAACTAACAAGACATTAGTTTAATAGCGTTTACTTAAAAGTTTAATTAACAAAAAGTAGCAGCAGATTCGGAAAACCAAGATTAACAATGGCCAGCAGTTCAGTCGCAGTGCGTGAAAGAAGCCAAGATGCGATTTTTGGAAGTAAAGAAAACTGAAATAACTAAAAATAGCAACAAGTACGAATGCATGCCACTGCACACGGGCAAAGTCAATGAAACTGCGAAACAAGAGAAAATAAACAACAAGAGTATCAACAAAAAAGGTAGTCGGAATTACAACGAGGCAGCACAGTCACAGCGAATCGATGGAGGACAAAGAACTGCATAGGTAAATACAACAGACGCTAAGCTGAAATTTATACATATACCTAGAGTGCAAGTATAGTAAGCACATACTATTTATACATATCGTACTCGAACATGCAAGTATGCATGATGCAAAAGAAACGAGCCCAGACTGGCTTAGACGCGAGTACGAGCTTCTCACTTGGCAACCGAGTGCGCCAAGTGAAGCAAAACAAGAGCAAAATAAACATAAACATTATTGGTTGGAGAAAAAGTAAACACAACTTGTAACAACAACAACAACAACAAGAATAACATCAACAAAATGGGTGGGGGGGCGACGTACGCGAAAAAAGCGGCGAATCGAGAACCTTTTAAATCGAAAAACCAGATCCAGACAATTGTTGGTCGTGTCAGGGACACACCGACCATCGTTGTCGTCATCGGTGTTGGCATCGTCGTCGTCGGCGTACGCGTTGCCAGCGTCACCATCTGCTGCCCAGCCGGCAACAACAAACATGTTAAGTTAAGGGCAGACAACGGCTGGTGGCAGTGCAGCAACAATTGCTGCTGTGCCGACGGTGATTGTTGCAGGTATGTGCAACGGCAGCAGCCGTTGCTGGCACGCGGCCTGAATTTCGGCTCATGGCACAACACAGTCACCAACTGGCAGTGGCCATGTGGCGGTGGCGACGATGGTGGCGGCGTTGTCTTCACGCTGTTGCTGCAGCCGGCGATATGTATTCGCAGTGTGTATTCATGGGTATTGCTGCATTGCGCACGTTCGTTTGCACTCGGTTGCCGCGTTTATGCTGAAATGTTTAGTTGCTGGTTCCATTGCCATTATGCGTTTTCGCTTTTGTTTTCACAGCCGGGCTCACCTTTTTCCGATTTGGACGCCGTTCACGACAATAACCGACCGCAACACACTGCAGATAAACGACCGTTGTCGATGACATCGACACACAAGTCGCCGCCGCTGTGGAGTGAAGCGAAAACAACTGTTGGTGTTTACGATGATTGAGAGTTGCGCGCTTGGCTCGCTTTTGAGAAACTACCGCAGTTGCGAAGCAATAACTTTTGATGATTAAAGGGCGTGATAGCGCTCATACTGCCCTCACCCCACCCTTCTTCCAAGTTCTTTCCCAATCTTTCGGTGACCTTAACGAGCAATTTGAAATGTAAAATTTCTAGTTCATTGCAGTTTTATAAAATCTGATTCGAATTGCATCGCATATTCACTAGTTTTTTGCAAATTGTAGGTTTTAATCCGTTAATATTGAGCCAAAATGTGTGATTTCAAAGTGTTTACATTGTCGCATTTCGTTTGTCAGGAAGAGCAGCTCTTCTTCGCTTGCTGACCAAAGAATGTTTCGCCTTCTTCATTAACTACACTTGCCTAACATTAAAATATATGTACATATGTGTGTATGTAATTTCTACAAATTTCAAATAAACGAAAATTCGACTGAAAAATTTCAATTTGATGACGAATATAAATTGTTTGATTCTGAACCGTCAAAACAGACAAACTCTTTTCACATTTGCTTTGTTGTTTTATTGATGACTGATTTTAAGGATTTGACTTGACTTTGTATGGAGAAATTAATGAGTTGACTTTGCATCAAGCCCTAGGAATTTACATCCAATATATCACCAAAAAATTTCATAAACTCAATATTCTAACAAACATTGTTAGCGAAATATATATTGTAAATGTGTATGTATTAGGTATCGCACTCCCGGGATCTCGGACATTTCCTAGTCCCGAAAGTCCCGGGATTCAAACTCTCTAACTCTAATCCCGGGATTCAAACTCTCTAATTCCGGGATTTTCGGGATTGCATTTAAATGAAATTGCTAACTTGTAATACTTTATTTAAAAAATGTTGAAAAGTTCAGACGAAATAAATTTAACGTCAAAAAAAAAAAACGATTTCTTATCTGACACTTTGATAAAAGAAATTTACTTTTTTTGCAATGAAGGGGAAAGATGGCGTCTTTTGCAAAAGGCTTATAATTATTTACTAAGCATTCAACCAACAAGTGGATCTGAAAGTTGTTTCTCTTCAGCAGGGTTCATTTGCAATAAATTTCGCTCTAGATTAGAGGACAACACACTTAATGCCTTAGTATCTTAAAGATCTCAGTTTTCATTTAATCAAAACGCTCAACTTTTTTTTATCGAAATCGATGTAAACTAAAAGTACAAACAAATGAACTACATATTTTATTTATTTTTATCAAATATGCATATTTATGCACTTTATGAATGATATACATATCGCTCCTTCGCTGCAACAACGTCATAACTCGAAAAACAAATTTTTCGAGTTCATGGCAACCCTGTGTACATCTGCATATGATCGATTATCTGTCAAAACCAAGTTGTAAAAAATTCGATACTTTACTCATATGACGACATGAACAAATTTTTGAGACTTTGAAATGCCTGTGATGGTAAACTTTAAAATTGAATTTTCTCGGAATAATGCAGTTTTGAGTTATGACGTTCTTGCAGCGAAGGAGCGATATGTTACAAATCAATAAGTATGTTTAAGTGTTATAATTGGATAAGACGAAATGTTATCAAACTAAAGTTAAATGTTTAATGAAAATGTTTGTTATATGAATACCGGGATTCAAACTTTCAATCGCGAAAATCCCGGAATGGGAAAATGGTTAAAAATTGCGATCGCTAGTATGTATGTATATTTTTCTTTATTTTAGTTTCATTGTGTGTAACGATAATATGCACACACTCTTGCTTCAGGTGAAAATGTCAACCGGCATTATTGATAGTTTTAATTAAAATATACAGAGGCGATAAGCTGCTAATCAACAATAATATGAACGGATAAAACAGCTTAGACTCAGACAACCTACTAAACAAGAGACTATCAAGTACAATTTTTCAAAAGCAAGATAAAAATCACACACAATTCATAATTGATCCTTTAAAATTATCCTTTAAATAATTGTCAATGTCAAGGTAAAGCTTACCACAGAAACAAAAAAAAAAATTATCAAAGCGCAGATGCCAGTTGATAACAGGAAAAATCTGTACGTCAATCTGTACGTAAATTACGGTGGGAATTGTTTTTAAGGCAACGGCAGCTTATTACTCCAGGAAATTGTAACTCAAATCGATAACTACTTTTTGTTGCTATTGGGGTATTGAGTGACAGTTGTGCAACAATTACAAAAACAATAGTAACGAAAATAGTAAAGGCACCAGCGGTGTGTGCACAGACTGCGGCGCGTTTATCTACAGTTTTTGTGTATTTCGTGTATTAATTTTCTACTCCTGAGAAACTGATTGGGGCAAAAGAACACGTTGGCGGATGAGTTTGTGTGTGTGAGGCGTCAAAGGGGCGGCGACCAAGTAAAGTGCCTGCCAACAAAGCTCGAAAAAAATAGCCCGAAAGTGTAAAATTACTACTAGGGATTTTTCCGTATTTTTCGCTAATTATTTTCTTTTCTTCTGCGTTTAGCAAAATCTCTCAACTTAAGTGGAACTGCGCGTAGTTTCAGAATGACGGTGAGGGAGCGCGGCACAACGGTTGTCGCACAAGACTCTTGTATCTCGTGTCGCTGGCAAATTTCCATGCGAGTGCGGCTGTTTACTTCCAGGAATGCGGGCATGGAATTATTCATAACTGAGTCACTCGCAGAATTTTTACGCGCACTATGCTGACTGCCGACTTGACAACAACACACATTACTTATGAAAACAA
Organism: Melieria crassipennis; assembly: GCA_963668005.1. NCBI lineage: Eukaryota > Metazoa > Arthropoda > Insecta > Diptera > Ulidiidae > Melieria > Melieria crassipennis. The sequence continues at coordinate 26,796,357 of OY764963.1, read as the reverse complement.
CGACTATAAAATGTTTGCGCATGTGAATGTGAAAAGGGGGAGGCACGACCGCCTGTTTAGCCCAATGGAGTCATAGCCACATATGAAAGAAGGTTCATATCAGCTGCGAAGTATGAGTGATACAAAGTCTTGCCATTAAACAATATAATTCACCACAATTCAAAATTCGGCCGAAGTCTTGATTGATATGTAAGAAAAGCATTATTTAGTAACTCAAAGAAACTGATTGCCATTTATGAACTTACTACACAGTAAATCAGTGCGCGGTGAAACTTGCTGAGTTGGAAGATAAACATTTTATATGGGAAATTCATTTGTAGATATTATTCGGATTAATGTAGTGATCCGTAGCTATTTATAGTTTATATTTGACAGACAAGAGTAATAATTTATAAATGTTTGCTCTCTTTAATTGTCATAAGTAACTTTAAATCTCATAACGATAAAAATTTAACAATTCCCTGACAATAAAAAAGAAAACCGGTTCGCCAATAAGAAATAAAATGGACGCGGCGAGTTCAACATCCAAAATTATGCCGATTTATGTCACTAAATCCTAACATATTTATACCCAAGCAAGGATGCTGTGGCAAATTGATCAGCAATCAATTAAATCGCAATACAGCACATTATACGAGGAAGCTGAACACTGAAAATGGCAATAGGTATAACGGGCAATATTTTTAGCTTTAAAATTGGTTTGTTTACTCATTGCTTTTTTAATTTTTACAGGTGTGCGTACCTCCTGTCCCCCTGACTAATATCTAATGGAATGTGGCAGTACACTTACCTTTAGAGTGTGGCCTTTGCGAAAACTAAGTTCGTCATCGGCAGTTGCTGTGAAGTCGTGTTTGGCAATTGCTTCCATTGTTGTTGGTTGGTTGTTGTTCTGCTATCTGTTGAATTGTTGCTGCCTAGTATTGTGGCTTTTGCTGTTGTGGTGTTGTGCTCTTTTTGTTTTAATGGTTGTGCTTGTTGTTGTTTGATCCCCCGCCTTAATCCAATGTGATTTTATTTTATTTTGTCAGCCTTCGTTGTTTATTAATAATTTGGTGTTTTGGTTTCTTGTCTTATATTTAAAATTGTCTTATTAATAAATTTGACAAAGTGCAGACTGGAGAAAGAAAAAATTATACATATACACTTGTCTAACAAATTTTCTCTTGGTTTCTTTTTTAAGCACTTGTTGCCCGTCAAACACTTTCCGATCTCACGGATGATCCACAGCGTACGTTTCACATGCCAACAAAATTTCAATTTTGTTTTATTTCGTGTTTGTTTTTTTTTATAATTTTGTGGCTTGTGCTATTTAAGGAAATTGAAATGTACGCAGCGCCCGCACGACGTATCGAAGAATGGAGCACAACGTATTCGGAACGACGACACTCGGCATCACTTGCCCATACCGCTGTATGGTGCACCAAGCACAGTCAACTCTTTACCCCAAAGCAGCATTGCCAGTCATGACTTTTGGTGGGAAACAAATTCTTTAGTACGGTCATAGTGAAATTAATAACACAATTAATTCTAATTCATTCATGAAAATAAAAACTTTTTACATGGAAGATGTCGGCCTCCTGTTTGAACCCATGGCTTTAGAAAGGAACATTTTTTCATGTCAGATAAGGATACGTCAAGCTATATAGCACACTTTTTTAATTTCACTAAGAGCACAGTGGCAAAAAAAATCATATCAAGTTAATAAAAACAATAATTCAAATGAAATAAAGTTTTGTCAGTAATTAATTGCAAATACGTCTGATACTATTACTTTAACAGAAGTCGCAGGAGTTCACCTAAAACACAGAAACTCTAGTTTTAAAAATATTTAAATATAATATATATTCTATTATGCATTTTTTCTTTAATTTTGTACAAATGCAGCACACCTATCACCTTCTAATTATTAAATTAGCCGACATTGTGCCTCAATTGGAGCCATTTCTAAAAACTTAAAATGCAAAAATTTACAAATTATATCATTGACAATTTAAATACAAAAAAAAATAACAAAAAGTAAAGTGAAAGAAAGTGAACACAAATTAAAATTACTCAATACTGTTCACCTTGCAAAGGTTTTTTTTACACTTTTCATGTTGTTTTCAGGTGTTCCTGAAAAGGGTTAACGATAAAATGAGGAAATTGGAGCCATCTATTGCTAAACGAACATTGCTGTTTCTACATTATTCACTTGATTGACTTGAGGGTACATTCCCGTGTGAAACGGGTATTTTGCCGAATTATAGATTTTGTCAATGCTGGCAATACTCAAACGACGTCGGAGTCGTTGTTTGTTTTATTTTCCCCCACGACATTCGGTGTTCCAACGAGTCGGCGGCATATTCGACGAATTATCTGTGGTTTTTGTTGTTGTCTCATGGTTGTTGTGTGTCAAGTTTTGTTCTCGAACGATTTTTTGTACCCTGATCGTTGTTGTTGCGCCTGTTTGTTGTTTTTGTATCGAATTCATTTCGTTTTGAGCATTTTCCCTATTTTTATTTTTTTAATTTCGTTTGGTGATTTTATTTCTGATGCTTGATTTTTCATTTCATTTTTGCTGAAGTGATGACATCTCCGACCAGTCTTGTGGAGCGTTTGTAACACAAAATAATAACTCGGGGCAAACGAACAACATAACGATGCAATTGGATTGACTGATTGAAAATGAATTAAGAAAATTAAAGAGAATGAAAATTGAAAATGGGCTCAATCAAAGTGACAGCGCCGGGGAATTGTGATGAGAAATGGAAACGCACAGTGCTTCCAATCATATGACGATGGCAACGATGAAAAAAGGGCCGCACAGATAGACAGTGACCCTACTGCAATAGTTGCACTGCGCTTAGGTGCAGCGAGATGCACTCACAAAAGGGAAATACGAAATATGCAGACAAGAACAAGACTAAATCTCGTTTAGCGACTCCCTATCCTCAATGCCCCCCTTTAACTGGTCCTAAAATCCGAATCTTGCTTAGAATGGACTGGCTGTAGGGCGTAGAGGCAGCAACACAACGCCAAGGGGAGGCGATTGCCATTTGTATTAAATGTGGGGGCGGCCTAAATCAAAGACCGCGTCCCAAACCAAAAAAATATACTTCAACAGCGCCGCCGTCTGCTCACTAGACCGCAGTTAGATTTTTCGTTACTCACTCAAAACCTTTCCGATTCGATTGTTGAGCTCCAATTCAACAAAATTGAAAGTAAAAAAATTGCACTTTTGCTTATAATTTTCCGATATAGGCGTTCGCCTCTTTCTCTTTGTATTGAGACAATTTCGACATTTAACACTTTTCACCTTCTATCCCTACTTCAGTTGCCGTGCAACCTTCGCTTTTCACAGCGGTTTTATTTTTAGTCACTCTGCAGCTCACTTCTACTTTAATTATTGAATTTCCTGCGGCTTTTCCAATTGAATTTTATTGGAAAAATTATTACAAATTAAGAAGACGTACGTATACCCGCTCCGCACCAATGGTGTCGCTTGTCTAGCGGCTATCCTCAAAGTTGTGCAGCTCGAAAACGTTGCCATTATGGGGTACGGCAACACTGGTGCGGTTGTCAAAACACGACGATGTTACCAACTTCAATTGCTGATGGCATTACAGTAGGACTTCGTAAAAAATTAAGTAATCTTATGTTTTGTTTGAAATTATTAGTAGATCATAAAAAATTTAAAACTAAATTAAAATCTTTTTGTTTTGTAGAGCTCTTTGTCATTTGGTGTTATATACTTCACTGCAATGTTTGAAAGGAAGAATGCCAGCCCCGGCTTGCGAAATTACCAAAAAATTCTCACATTGTCGCAGTTTTATTTAAAACCGGAAACCTATTTACGTTAATATGCAAAAAAAGAAAAGGATTTAAGGGAAGATAACTTAAAATAGCACTGTTACTTGAACAACATTAAGCGTATTTGGAAATATGAAATAAAATATGTACGCATACCCTATGCCGGCCTTTTAATTAAGAGTTTTAACCTTCACGCTGTGTATGGTTTTTACACCCCAATCCCATGCAATGGGGAACCAGTACCCATTGTTTGAATCAGAACATTCTGTAGGGGATTGAGTCAAATGGCGTTCTGGGACATAATTATACAGTCGTGTCTGGGTATAGTGAACACCCTATATAGTGAACACCCTATATAGTGAACACCTCGATATAGTGAACTCCCAAATTTTGACATGGAGCCTCTAAATATTGAACAAAATTTTGAAAGCAATTTCAAGCAAAAAACAAAAAGTGTATTTTGAGCAAATAAAACGAGTTTTTGAACAAAAATGTTAACCTTGATATAGTGAACAATCTCAATACTGTGAACAGGCCTTGCAAAAATTAGTTCACTATATGCAGACACCACTGTATTATGAAATATTATTAATGTTGTTGTGTAATGGGTACATATTATATATCATTTATGCCATTTATTTGCACACCGTGTTTGAATTTGTTATTCCATCGGTGTCTCGTGGTTGAGAGCTTGAGTGGTTCAGAACTTGGATATGTTTAAGGGGGCTCATTTATTCCCCAAAGCATAACAGCATTTGTACGCAATGTGGGGCTATACTAGCCCAATAACACTTCAAAAAAGGAAAGAAACTGCTTTTGTTTTTAGAATCCTTTAATCAATAGCTAATTTTAATAATTGACTGGCACGACAGCCCGCTTACGCGAGACTAAGGCCTAGCTTCCCGCAACTACCCGTGTTGTGCGTGTGAATTTGTACACGGGTTGGAGGGACCTACAGTTTAATGCCGGTTCCGAACGGCAGGTTGGGAGCTTTTTCATAAGCAGTTTTTACTCTCAGAGGTTTGCCATTTCCAGCTGAGAGGACAGCCACCGAAAGAGAAAACGAGTTTTCCCGTTATTTTTTTTAGGTGTTATTACAGGCAGTATTTGAACCTGAGGTTGCTGCCTGCGACTCGCGGTCCAACGCACTAACCAACTGAGCCACGGCGGCTGCTTAATCAATAGCTATCCATGATATAAGTACATATTTACATATCGTTCAGAAAGAAATGCACATTGCATGGGAAATTTCAACGCCAGATGGCTGAAACATTGACAGGGACCTAACTAAAATTTAGAACGAACAGTTTGGAAGCAATTGTGGATAACACAATTACAGGGCGATGCCAATAGGGTTTTCTGTTTCAGATTTTGCTCTTCAGAATGTCTTAACTAAATGTTAGGAAATGCACATTGCATCGGATATTTCAACGCCAGATGGCAGTGTTGAAACATTTATTAGCATTGACATTAACCTAAACTAATATTTAGTACCTACCAGTTTGGAAGCAATTGTGGGTGACACAAATACAGGAAGAATGTCTCATAAATGTCAACATGTCGCGGAATAAATACCTATTATTACCGTTAAATTTACTTTATGCGGTCCATACACGTTGCGATTCGTTGTACAACTGGACAAGGTTGTACACAAAATCGCATCGCGTGTAGCGCAGTTGTACGTGTCGCACAACCGGTTGTATGAAAATCAAAATATTTTGATATTTCGGTCGTGTTGTGTGAGCGGTCGCAACGTGTATGGGCATGTTGTACAATTTCGTGCAATTTTCTGAGTTCATTCGTGTTTCAGCTTTTGTGCGTTGCGAACGAAGTGGACGAGCGCAACTAAGACTGGAGCGATTTTATCGAAATTTGCCGGAACTATGGAACAGCAAATGTGGAAAATACAAAAATATAAGTTTTCGTCATACCGCACATGAAAAACTTTTGACAGCCTATACAAAAATTGATGCCAATGGTACTATTGAAGGCGTGAAAATGAATGAGCTGAAAAAAATTCACCAAACGGACACTGCGTTTCAATTTTGAATTTCCACTGCTCTCTTCTCTTCCATAATTTCATTGATGATCAGAAACGCGATTATTTTGTTTGTCATTTCGTCTGCACTCAACAAAATTTATGAGAAAAATGATGATGAAAAATGATTTTTACAGTCTATCAAAGTAACAAGGTAGCAGGCCCAACAATTAGTTAGTTGGTTACAATTTTATATATTTACTTGAAGAATGAAATTTGTGAAATTTTTGAAGTAGTCGGGATGTGTACTGTGAATTGATTAATGGAAAAACTTAATTCTGGAAAATTTTTAGTTGTGTCTTTTGTGAGTCTTTTGCCTGTTGTAAAGCAACAACTGTACAGTTGCCAGAGTAAAGAGAATCAGAAATCGTATCGATTAAGGCATTCAATTCAGAAATCCCGAATCCCGAAAATCCGGGATCCCGGATCCCGGGGATTTTTAGCAGTCCAGAAGTCCAGGGGCTGATGCGTTGAAAATATTTGAAAAAATAAATGATTGTGGGTCGGTCTTACAAGTAACCATTTAAGAATAACGCCAGCTTCTGAGCAATTTCTCAGAACTTTCGATGCGATGTCATGGAGTATGCGTATACTCCAGGCTCCAATTTTTTGACTATGTATTTTGTCATTAAATTCCATTAAGTGAAGGGTTCGGAATAAAAATCGAAGTTGTTCCCTAAATCATGCCTTCGATCTCCACCATATAAGTTTTAACTTACCGTAAGTATTTTACTTACAAAAGATGAATGACTTTAGTGGTTGTTAAAATAAATAAAACGGCAGCTCAACAGAGAAAGTATGTGTTTGTATAAAAATATGACTAGCTTCTATAATTTTCTTGCCACGTTTGGTCTTTTTAGCCGCTTTTGTGTAATTTGAACCTTTTTTTATACAAATTTGTGTAAGTAAAAATACAAACTTTTTTGCGTAATCGGTGTAAATTTTGATGCAAAAGTTGTTTTATTTTTGTGTTAAAAAAAATTTGTCGAAAACGAAATTGGTCCTCTCGTTTCCATTTTGGGTCTTTTTTACGAAAAATTTGGCACAGAAAATTTTAGTTGAGCAGCAACCTTGAGTGAAGTAAGTTTGTATACCCTGCAGAGTTGTCACATGCGAGTATTTTACGAAATAACAACATTTTGATATGCACCACAATAATTTGTTAGTTTATGTATGTGTTCATTTTTTAATTGTTTGTCTCCTAAATACTTTCATTGTAAATATCGCTTAAGAATGCAGCGATTTAAAAAAAAAAATTGGATCGCCAAATGGGCAAATACAATTTTTTTCATTAAGTTTTGTACTCGACGTGTTTTGCATATCCACAATCAGCAACAGAAATACTTTCGCTTTTCATAAAAGTAATCAGTTGTTGAAAATCAATCAAACGAATACAATAAGAAAACGTCTTCAATATCAGACAAAATTTATCCAGTAACATATGTTGTCCACTTATCAACTTTTGTGCGTGTAATCACACAACATTTCGGACACGAATAACTGCGGTCTGTCAGCACCTCGCTGCCTTAATTACAAAAAGTCAAAATGATCCTCGGACGAACGGACATTTCCCCAACAACAACTGCAGGACATTAACGCCAAAAGTCGAAAACAAAGCAACAACGAGTAAACCAACACGAATCAACAGCACGAGTAGCGGGACCGGTGCTGGCGGCTGTCATTTGGCAATTGCCACGCGCCACGGCGTGCCCAACACAGTTACGCCCGTAAAACTGAATGTGCGCCACGCAGTGCAATGAATGCAGCCAATAAAAGGACATAGGGCACGCCGGCCGGAGCAAAACTTCCACGAAATGCGAGTTCAATATCCTGTCTGTCGGCAAGTCCTTTCGTCTGGCACGCTCTGCGTTGATGTGAGTGTGTGTCAGTGTGTCTTACATGCGCCTACGCATGCCACCATGTCTGTCCGACCGCATTAAGGGACCGGCAGACAACAGTAGTCGAGCAGAAAAACGCGTAAATTTTTTGGTTTAGTGGAAATTGCCTCAAATTTCTAACGCCTAATTTTAGAATCGGTTATAACGGGGACGGAGCGAGAGCATATTGCGCTAAACGCTCCACTCATTCATTCATTATGTGCCCGGCGCCGAGTAACAGCTGCTGGTCTGCACTTCTGGTCGTCTGCGAGTCTGCTGAGCGGTTTCCCGTCTGTTGCATTAGCGGAAAATGTTGAACATTTGAAAAAAGTAAAAACAAAATTATTTACCTCACTCACCCTACACGCGTATCAACCGCATCTGGTTAGGCTTATCAGGTCCTTAAGAAGTGAAATCCGATTATGTACATCAGATCGTAGATGTGTATATAAAACTGAACTTGAACCCAACGGGGACTGGCGCCGAGTTGTTTCCATGTTGTTTGTGCAGTTTTATGCCGATTTCGATAGAGTCGTACAATTGTAGAATAGTACACAGCATTTGTGATACAATGTAGCTTGGGTAAGATTAGGTTAGCCGACTCCGAAGGATCTCAAATAAACCAAATGATGGTCCTTAGTGTTACTGAAAATTGAAGAGTGGAGAGACTTAAGAATCTTGTTTGTGGTAAACTTCCAACGAACGAACGGCTGGCTAGAAAACAAGATAAGTTATAAATTAAGCTACTCTATTACTTATTCTCTATTCTGATCATTTCTGATCGTAACCTTTGTTTCATTGTTGTTATTGGGTGTGTAGGGTATCTGGCGTGCTAAGTCGGCCGTACAGTGTTTTTTATTTATTCAATTTTTCTGTGTTTGACGCTGATGGCGTTCAGCTGATAAGGCCACGAGCGCTGCTTATCATTAACCAACCTTAACTTGTGGCATATTGATCGTGTTGGCATGTCCTTGTGGGTTGTTTCCTCGTTTTGGTTGAAACTATGTAGCAAGCTATGTATAAACCTACATACATATAACCGTATTCGACTGCATATCATTAAAATGTCGCGTGGTCACTTTCGGTGGCAGCAATGGACGTCGGTGTGCAGCGCAAAATTAGCATATTAACAATTTGTCATGTGGCCTAGAAAATACATATGTAAATTACTACACTGAACACGTACACATGTATTATATATACAGATATACTTTACGCAATTTTATGTACAGTAGATGCAATGTCGAACAGCTGTGATCGGATAAAATATGCACCCACTCGCCGCACGCCATTCCATTCGGCCATACATCACCCTCAGCAATAAAAGTGCGCCACGCGATCGCCGCCGAAGTCAGATCGCCATATGTGCAAAATTACTGCTTGCATCAGCGCCGAAATAGCAACTTGGGCTTGGTTTGGTTGGAGTGGCGGCAGCTTTTCAGTGAGAGCTCATTTTAGGTTAGGTTGAGCGTTGTGATGGAAATACGAACTTGAGCCCAGTTGAAATATTTCCACATATTTTCAGCAAAATTTGAATTTTTCTGATGCGTTTCCCTACATATTTCTCTACGGCGCGTGCCCTTCAACTGCTGCGCTCGTTCCAGGTTCCACTAATTTTCGAATTTCCCTATGAGGGTGAAATTTGACGCTTCCTTCCTGCATTTCGTTTATTTTTATCAGTTAGAGAAGTGATGTCCGTGCCATCTGCTCGTCGCTGTCCCATGTTGCATTCGAGGATGCGCGTGCCACGCTGCCATGCCATGCTGCGTAATATGCATAACGGTACGAAGAATATGCAGCGAGCACCGACTAAAAATCACTCAAATTCAATGGGCTTAATTTTTAGCCTACATTCGCCTTCCACGGTCATCGTCCGGCACTGAGTCATTCTGACAGCTCTAGCAAGACACAGTGCAGTGCCTTTTTTGGTTCATTACATGACTTGGTAGAAATTCCCTTGCAAAATTTATTATTCTTTGAAAATACGACAAATACAATAACAATGAACTTAGTCCAGGAATGATGAAATAGGGTCAGACGTATGCTGCAGTATTATTGGCCATTGACTCAATTTGAGTTGTTGGCGCCACCGCCTTAACCTTAAGTAGTCCGTTGTAGAGGTGGGTCAATATACATTGACAATTTTAGGTCTGTTGTACGACCTGCTAAACTGGGGTTCATTACTTGGTCCTATTTCCTGTAGAAGTATTCGGCTTCTTTTCGGCTCTATAGTTTTTAGTTTATGTTCCAGGATCTGCTACAAACCTAGGTTTCGATTCCTGACGTGCAACAGCGCTGGGCATTGTCCCAGGATGTGAACAGCTGTTTCTCCTCCTTCTCCATGTAGAACCTAAAGGATTCGTCTAAGCAGATTCCTAATTTAAATTGTACTTTCTCAGCTTGTAGTGCACTATGAGGATTAATTTTAACATAAAATATTTATTTAAATAACCAAAAGCCTTTACGGGCTTTAAGCGTGGCATAGCATCACACTTCATGGGCGTTCGCTGCGCATTTTCTATGCATCTGGACTTCGTACAAGTCTTCTTCTGGCTGCACTGACGTTTGAGAGAAAACTGAAATTTTGAAAAATTTCAATTGTTCTAGTTTGCGAAGAGCTTTTAAACACAATCTTTTGCTAATTTTAGTTTCTAAAACGCATTGAAATGTTTTGTTTAAATTTATTTGATAGCACACGTATTCGCGCTCTTAACACCTTAAGGGTCATTGAGGCTTTCCATTTTCTCCTGAACTGAGCTCGTTCCTTTCAGTTTTTGATCCTAATATGATCTGATATGAGTGATCACATGGTCTTTAAAGCAAAGGTTCAATCCTCATTGTCTTTCCGATCTTGAATGATGTGATACGAAGATCAGCAGTTATTCCTCTTTTCCTCGAGATGTACACGTCTTTAGATATATGAATTGTGTTAGTCGAGATGTGTCCGACCAATAGTGGTCGAGTTGACTATTAAGCAAACTTCTCTTTCATCCTTTCAGCTGCCAGCCTATTCACTATTTATGTAAAAATCACACAATAACAATCAAAATACCGGGTGCGTTTTTGTGCAAACTCATTTGTTGGAAAAGTCAATATCAACAACAAATACGCATATAAAAAACAACAAAATTGCATATGTTGGAAAGGTGTTGCCGACGAAAGGTGTGAACTGACAATGCGAAGGAGCAGACATCAAGAAGTTAAATATGCCCGCAGTGACACGAATTCCAAAAATGCAATGAAAAGACGTTGTTCGAAACAACAGACAGTCGAACAGACGCACAAGCGCCGCATTGCCATGCTGCGTGTGTGCGGAAATGAGGGTAAAGCTGCAACATTTTCGCTGCACGCTGCATGTGAAAGGAATACGAATGGAAAATGCAAATCTGCCGTCGAATGTGGAGACAGAAGCCAGTGGAGAAAGGCGAGAAAGCAGGACAATGAGACAAAGGGGTTGGTGCTGCTTGAGACGCATTCAGGTCGGGCTACGTTTCCGCGAGCGACGACGCATTTTCTCCTTGAGTAGCCTGCAGGATAGACGGACGAGCGAGCTGCACACGAGTGCCAGGCGCAAGATTAATGTCCGAAAAATGGAAATTTGTGTGGAACGGGTTGAGTGCGATGAGCACCGCGGCCCGGCCGAGCCACAGTCCTCCTGCTGAGGCGTGCAAAAGTCGAAATAGAGTTGTAATCTTTGTAATTGTGCCACTTATGTTAATGAATAGACGTCTGCCGTCTGTCGCTGTTCGGGCCGTTGTGCTTGCGTCTGTGCGCGCAGCCCGAGCCGCTTGTGCGTCTCGAGTGTGTGCAGCGCATTTACGTGTAATTTATGGGCAAAGGATTGTCACACCTTTCCCGTTGTCGGCCTCTGTGCCGTACAACACTATTTGACAGGATTTTTTCCGCACAGTTTTTACATTTTTGTCAAAACGTGCACGAAGACAAAGCGACACGTTTGTTTTGTAAATATTGCGTGCATTATTAATGATTGCACTCCAGTGCGCCGCTACCCCGTTTGCCGTTTAGACGCCGGCAACTGCAACAACAGCAGCAACATTCAATGTCGGCAGCGAACTTGATAATGCAATGACAACGCCAGCACATTTGATTACTGGCCGAATAAATCGGATAATGCACTGTGATTTGTTCTTTCCTCGGGATTTACGATTTTCATTGGTTCGCTTGTGTCTGTGCGATGATTTGCATACGTTTGTCGTTTGTCATTTCGTGTTGATAAATATTTTTATTCCTTTCTCATTGTGGCTCTTGTTGTGCCAGGCCGCCATCTTGTGGAAACTATGAAGTTTCGAAGCCATGTAACAGCTGTACACGACTACCGACGCGCAGATTAATGTGTTCTTAATTATTGTAGTAACGTTTTTTTCCCTGTTTAGAATATCTAAAGTGAAATGATACAACACTTAATTTGAACGTCCATTTGCATAAACGAATTCGACTTGTACGAGTATTTTTCAGTTATTTGATAATACCTAAAACCCTGATAGCGTTAAGATTTGTATATTTATAAATAATTTGATAAATTGAGCCAATTGACGGGAGCTTAACCCTTTCGCTACAGGTTTTCACTGAGGAAAGTTAAAATTTTAATTTAAATTTAATAAAAATTAATTACATTTTTTTAAATTTGTTTTCGTCTTAGGCTTCTATGTGGTTATATTAGCAACATTCCATAAGACATTTTTTAATTTTTATACTCGAACCTGTATTTTAGAGTGTTTTTCTATGAGAGCAACCACATCGTTGTGGCTGTAATAACTACTTAAACATAAAACTTTTTACGCATAACGAAAATTTGAATATTTCTTAATTTACTTCAGCCAAAATTAAAAAAAAAAGTATCTAATATAAATTGAAAGAAAACGTCAAATTAAAAAGTTCTCTAATTATGTCTGCTTCTTCTTCCTATGACTATGTCAAGATATACCATTAAAAAAACGTGTATACTTCTCTTCTTTAAACTAAAATATTCAGTTTATTAATTTCGTATTTTTTCCAAAATTTCAAACTATTCTAAAGACCAACAAAAAATGTATTCTTGCAACCATAGAGGATGCGGACGTCCACAAAGTAGCATGTTGCCATATGGCAACAAAATAGCGAAAGGGTTAATAGAAGTGCTTACAAAATATATAATTTCATAGAGGACTCGACGTGTTCTGCAATTCAATTATTAATTCTGATTATTTCAAGGAAAATATGAAATTCATCCGTCAAAAGTCGGAGCAACAGCTAGAATTATCTAGGTTGAAGTGAATACCTTCTTATTAAAGCTCACAAAAGCACAACGAGATGGCGTCTCACAGTGTCGCGATCCCATATAAGCCGTGGCCAAAAATACTTAGCGTTGTCCTATCTCGATGAAACTTAGGTTAGGTTGAGGTGGCTGCCTCTGTATGAGACACACTTAGGCCTCTTAATGGGCCCGTTGTGATACCACAGATTCCACCCGTTTGAAATGCGTATGCAACACTGTTTTTTCAACATGTGATACACCACACATTTCAAACGGATGGGGAAAGGGAGGGGAGCGGACCTACAGTTTAACGCCGAATCCGAACGGCGATGGGCAGTTTTTCTTTCACACTTGGAGGTTTTGCCATTGCCTGCCAAGAGCGCACTTGTGCGATTCTTGTAATTCTCATTCCCTTCATGTGGATAGCGACAGAAGTAGATGAGTGTTTTTTCCAGCCCAAGCCAGGAATCGAACCCGGGGCGCTCGGTATGAGAAGCCAGCGCGCTACCCGCTGAGCAGTGTTGCCGTTGTGCGACTAAAGTGTCAAAGTGACCCTTTTTGGAGACCGATGCCACCTGACACCGACTTTTTAAAAATAGGCTTATTTGGACACTTTTCTTCAAAATCATGCGACTTTTGCCCCTTTTTTTTGATCAAAAAGTTTATATGTAAATTTTGAAAATTGGTTTGTAAAGTGAGTATGAGAACAGGGAATAAACAGATTGAAAGTACTTTTACGGCAGATTTATTTAAGCTAAAATACGGTAAAACATCTTAAGTTGACTTAAGCTATTCTGTTTTATTGCCACAGATATAATAAAATATTCTACTAATCTACTAATATTCGTTTTTTGTGACTGAATTGTTATATTGAAATCATGCATATTGGGACTTTTTAATTCATCCCTCATCAATTAATTTAAGGGGAAAACAGTTTTTTTCCCAGAAAATTATCTCCTTTAGAAATTTATTAAAAATAATGAGTTTCGATAGGTAAAATAATGAACGTATATATATACATGGTATAAAAAAGTTGGATCACTTGATGACACTTTTTTTCGGCTGTGACACTTTTTTTGCGACTTTTTAAAATTTTTGAGCGGCAACACTGCCGCTGAGCTATCGAGGCCGACCGAGGTCGATGAAACTTAGTGAGATTGTTTTCGTGATGGAAATTAAGAAATTTACAAAAAATCATTAAAATTGGACCGGAAAATTGGAATGAACCGTTTTTTCAAAGCATAAACCAAACAATAGTACTGCCAGGAAAAATTCCAAAGTTTTAATTAATATATATGTTAACATGACTATATTTTTATTTGATTTTTCATTCAGCATAAAGAATTATCCAAAACCTTGGAACGAATGCGTATTTTTTAACATCAACTTTGAAGCTACATAAAAATGGATCGGAGTCGAATATTGAGGATCGGAAAATGGATTTTTCTTAGTTGAGATATTATCTGTCGACTGTCATATTCATTTTAGTCATTTTGTAACATTAATTTTTACCTATTTTTCACTGTGCGTCTGTGTCATTTACGGCTTAGGAAACCACGAGGAATTCAACGTTAAGAGTATTAAGTTAGTGAGGGTCGGAAAGACTGGAATATTTGGGCTTTTCCTGGCATGAACCGAGAGATCGTTTCTTCTTCTTCTTCAGAGGAATAGCAACGAAAAAAGTCATCGTATAGCAATCCTAATCTAGTCTAATAGCATCCCGTTAGTACACCAACCATTGTGCGAATGGAGTTGATTAGTTGTCTAGGTATGTATATAACTTTCTGTATTATATATTTACATATGTTTTTTATTATTTAATATGGTAAATTGTAAAATATCAATAATCTTAAAAAACAATGTTCTCATTTAAATATTAACAAAACTTGCTTTTCTCAATTTAACAAAAGAAAATAACAAATGACCATTAGTAAGTATTATGAAAATAAACCGTTAAGACGAACGTTTCGTCTTCCTTGCATGCATCATAAATATTTTAATTTATGACAAGTGTGAGAGGCAGCCAAAGAATGTTGTAATCTCCGCGTAAACGGCCGTTGCTAGCTGCTTCAACGGGAAATGAACAGAAGCAGAATTGGATGGAAATGCATAAATTGTGCCTTTGGTCAACATGTCCGCCGTTAATTGAATCATTACAGCACCTTTGTGACACTTTTTTTGCGACTTTTTAAAATTTTTGAGCGGCAACACTGCCGCTGAGCTATCGAGGCCGACCGAGGTCGATGAAACTTAGTGAGATTGTTTTCGTGATGGAAATTAAGAAATTTACAAAAAATCATTAAAATTGGACCGGAAAATTGGAATGAACCGTTTTTTCAAAGCATAAACCAAACAATAGTACTGCCAGGAAAAATTCCAAAGTTTTAATTAATATATATGTTAACATGACTATATTTTTATTTGATTTTTCATTCAGCATAAAGAATTATCCAAAACCTTGGAACGAATGCGTATTTTTTAACATCAACTTTGAAGCTACATAAAAATGGATCGGAGTCGAATATTGAGGATCGGAAAATGGATTTTTCTTAGTTGAGATATTATCTGTCGACTGTCATATTCATTTTAGTCATTTTGTAACATTAATTTTTACCTATTTTTCACTGTGCGTCTGTGTCATTTACGGCTTAGGAAACCACGAGGAATTCAACGTTAAGAGTATTAAGTTAGTGAGGGTCGGAAAGACTGGAATATTTGGGCTTTTCCTGGCATGAACCGAGAGATCGTTTCTTCTTCTTCTTCAGAGGAATAGCAACGAAAAAAGTCATCGTATAGCAATCCTAATCTAGTCTAATAGCATCCCGTTAGTACACCAACCATTGTGCGAATGGAGTTGATTAGTTGTCTAGGTATGTATATAACTTTCTGTATTATATATTTACATATGTTTTTTATTATTTAATATGGTAAATTGTAAAATATCAATAATCTTAAAAAACAATGTTCTCATTTAAATATTAACAAAACTTGCTTTTCTCAATTTAACAAAAGAAAATAACAAATGACCATTAGTAAGTATTATGAAAATAAACCGTTAAGACGAACGTTTCGTCTTCCTTGCATGCATCATAAATATTTTAATTTATGACAAGTGTGAGAGGCAGCCAAAGAATGTTGTAATCTCCGCGTAAACGGCCGTTGCTAGCTGCTTCAACGGGAAATGAACAGAAGCAGAATTGGATGGAAATGCATAAATTGTGCCTTTGGTCAACATGTCCGCCGTTAATTGAATCATTACAGCACCTTTGAGACAATGCCAACATAATCATTTCTCAAAAGCAACAACGACGACTGTTGCTCGCTTGTTGCCGGTACAGTCGAATAACGCAGGGTTGGCTAAGCCGAAGCGGAGGACACAGCGAGAAATCAGGTTTGAAAAGTTCACTGTTGCAGAGCGGAAAAGTAGAAAGTGGATAAAATTAATTTGCATAAATTTCACAAGCTGTGGTCGCTGTCAAGCGTCGCTGAGACTTTATGACTGTAAACAGTCGTAATGCCAGCAACAACAGCTGCCCGAGTGGACAAAATATTAGAGGACAAGCAGAAGAGCGTCGAAATGAGCAGTTCAGTATACTCTGAAGATGTATCAGACTAGCGGTCAAACGGTTTGCTGCCTTTGCAACATTGAAGTTTTTCTAGCTGAGTGTGATTCTCACAACACACACACATATGCAGTGTTGTAATCCTGCAATGTTTGGGGGGAACGTGAAGCCATCACCGCGAAGAAAGTGATTGACAGTGATGCCGATGTATGTAGTGAAGATGGAAGGGTAGTTTTACTGCTCAGTTCAAGAAAGTCGCCTCATAACATTCGAAATTTTTTCTTCATGACGGCCTTTCAGTTGACATTTGCGTTGTAATCCTTTGAATTACATGACTTTAATATTTTACAGCTGGTTGCGCATCAACGAAGAAAGGAAATGACAATGTGCACAATATTTGGCTGATCATGCCCACCAAAAATTTAATTTAATTATTGTTTGTGCAAAAGATTGCTAGTCAAATATGGAGAAAGTTGATTTCACACTTTTGATGTGGATTTTTTGTTTCGGACACCAGCTAGAAGATCGTGGGTCGAAATCCAGACACAGTCAGTACCAGCGACTAGTAATTGGTCGGTACTAATGGATTAAAGATTTGCAGCAGCGAAAAAGGTATTTTATGCCACAATCGTAGGGTAATGACGACTGGGAAGACCATGCCTCTTTTGGAAGGACGAAGTAGAAAAACCAGCATCTGGAGGCCAGTATTATGGCCAGTTAAGTAGGTAATCAAGTTGTATTCGCCGACTACTGCCAAGAAAAAATTGAAATCCTGAGAGAAATTAAAACTTGGGAAACTCTGAATTCGCTCCTTTAGGGGCGCCCCTTTAGGGGGTGAGTTCAGGGTGCTAGCATGTTCCTCTAAAGCGCGGTTCTCAAAATATTACTTATGGACTTAAGCGATTATTGCTTTTGACCACAGATATATTAATGCTTTTTTGGACCACATTAATAAGCATGAATGTAGATATGCAACATGCAACAACTTTTGCTGAAGCAAAATGTCATGAACATGGCAACGTCATGTAGCCAGTTATGCTGCAGAGACCTGCGATCATTGAAACACTAAATACCTTTCATCTCCTTACTTCCATACCTACCTCTTTTTTTTTGCGGTAAGCGCGAAAGCATTTCAATGTATTTTTTTTTACGATAACTGCTAAAAAATGAATTTTTAAACGATTAAAATAAATGAATTCGTCAGTAAATTATGAAAAAAAACCATTGCATCACATTTAAATGCGATCAACCGGCCATATGGGTGGATTCGGTATTATTTAAACGCGTGCCACCACTCAAGGAAATCATTCCACGCCTGACATTTTCGGAAGACGGGCGCGCCAAACCGTTTCTCAGTGCTTTATTTGTTTGGTTGTCTTTCGTTATCCAGAACTTGTTTAAAAAAAAGCGACTCAGTAAAATGCAGTGCAAATTAACTTTGTTGCTCGTGGTCGTCATTATTGCGAGCAGTGTTGCCATACCGTTGCCGCAAATCGAGCATGGCACTCTGAACGGTCCCAGTGGGGTGAGTGTGCTTTCCAAAATGCCGGTAACTAACCGGTAATTGTGGCGCTCCAGTCGTAAAATGTTAATTTGCTTCATAAATATTAAATTTTTTTTGAATGTATTTTAAACAATTTAAATGAAATTAATATTATCGCATGTGACAGGGGTTATGTAACGTTAAGATTACCTAAGTATGTAAGTTATGATTCCGATTTTATTTTACAGCGTTTCGTACGCACACGAAATCAGTCGTTGCCGCCAGTGGATCTCAGCTTGCCGCCCGTCTATCTGCCGGAAGCAACACCCATACACGAAGCCCCACAGGAGCTGATCGCTTCCAATAGCTTAATATCAAATCATTGAGGACCGTCGGAAAGTGGGAGAAACTAGTTACAACAAGAAAATGGGATTTGCGCGGAAACTGGACATTCTATTCATGAACATATAGCAATTATTTATGAAACAATTGTGTGCGGATTATTAAATCGTTGAAAGTAGTTAAATTTTAATTTGGACACTATGACTTTTAATTTATTATAAATTTGTACCAATAATAAACAGTATTGGCTATTAACTCAATAGTTACTCTTTTTTATTTGAAGATTTTTGAAAGTAGATTTGGGGAGTGGAAGCAATGTTTGTTTGAATCAAATAATCGATATTAATGAAAGCGTTCAAGGAGCCATAAGGTGACGATGATGAATTTATTTTTCTTTACGATGTACACATACACTGACCAATGTTACATACACTGTCTTATGACAGTGCAAATGATACAAAAAATCGCATTCGATAGAGAAGTCACTAGACATAGTTAAAAGGTGTTTCAAGGTTTTATAAATTTTTTATAACGATTTTAAGATGGTATTTATACATAATCTCTTTCAACATACTTGTTCATGGTATACAATTTAGCAAACCAATAAAATTCACTTAAAATAAAAACATTATGCTAAATAAAGGGGTAACACCACTCTAGGATTTTGCGAACATACATTTTTTGTTTCTTGGCTTAAACTATACTTTGGAACAAAAACAATATCTATTTGTTCCTAAAATTAAAACAAAATTTTATCAGATTCAATTCTTGATTTTCCACAGCGCCTTGGAGCACGCCTTAAGCGCTCACAAAGCTCCACATGAATTTTTCTCGAAATCACTTTTTGCAAACTGTGTGGACGGATTAATCACCTTTACATGGATTGATCCCGGATTGCGAATGGATTGCGAAAATGTAATCTATATTTTTTACCAATGCATATGCCATTTTTTATTTCATGTGACATTTGAACACATTTTCATAAAACTCACACTCGAGAAAAACCTGTGGCGCAACGAGAAATTGCATGTCCCTTAAATGATAAAAATCGTTAGAATTTTCGCCGTTTCCAAACTTTTAACGTATTTTTGTACGCAGTTATAATTGCTTGGGAAAAGATTTTTATCGCTTTGCTCACTGCTACTGTCTTGGATAACGTCTCTAAAAAAACGCTCAAGCATGGTGGTACATCTTCAAGGAAGGAAGCCTTACAACCAGAAATGTTCGTTACACATTTTATGCGTTGGCTGGCACAACTGAATTGCCTTCGCTGCGGTGGTGGCAGTCGCAGCGGCAAGTGCAGCCGCAATTATTCGACGGCTGATGACGACGCTGATGGTCAGGCGCGCTGCTTCTTGGGAACCGATGACAAACGCAGCGCACATCTACCCTGCACTGCTGGTTGTGATATTCTTTTGTTGTTGCTCGTGTTATTGTTGCTGTATATTTGTGTTGTTTTTGTTTTTTGCTGCGCACACGTGTTCCTGGTCAGTGCACATCGTGTGAATGACGCTGCACATTGCTGCAGGTGAGCAGGAATTACGAACGTTTCAGAGGTGCGATTTCGTTTCAATTTTGATTTCGTCCGCTGCGAACGTTTTCGGAGTGAAGAGTGAGGGCCACAGCTGAGTGCGCATTGTGGACGAAAATTTAAGCGCTTTAGAGAGAGAGAGAGGCAACAAGTTGGCGCGCACTAATTACAACAGGGGTCCTAATTGGACTCAGTCGCAAGGTGTGCGAACATTTAGGGTGCTGGTGTTTGGCGTCAAATCGATTGCCCTTCCCGCTCGAAGTTTAAATTTAGTATTCAATATTTTTTTGCTGCTTTTAGGAAATCATATGAAAATTGTTATTCTCGATGAATTTATGATCAAAATATTGCATTTAATAAAATGTTTCTGGACAGGTTTATGATTTTTGAGAAAACAGTTTCGAATAAAATGGCCGAAATCACGTTCACGTTATGAAAATGCTTGGTGAAAACAACAGTGTGCATTCACATTACTTTGCTGGGACTACAATTATCTACCAACAATTTGCATAGCTCTTAGAACATAAACAAAGGCACATTTTACACAACATAAATTACGCCATTACAACCCTTCGATGCATTTTCACTTTTGGCAAACCTTTCTGGTACAACGAAATAATTTGCAAACACCTTGTCAACGCATCGATTCTGAAGTCGTTTCCACGTACGTTTGCCATTTGACGGACAATTTCGTCTTCATTCCGAGCACACACCGCGGAGAGGCAACCCATTCGAAGACGAGAGCAAGAAAGGGTGTACTGCCACTGTCTTCCAGCACACTGCACAATTTCGCAGCGCGAAGAGTTGCCAGAAAACAGAGTAGGGGCACGGCTTGTGAAAATTGTGCCTCTTAACCCTTTTCGATGACTGTACATCGACTGTCAGTGACTGTCGGTAACTATTCGATTTGATGTGCGCTCAAGTAAGATTTGCATGCCGCGCTGTCCCTTCGCCGCACATCCTCTTGCATAAAATCGTCGTGTAGCCAACGCAGACAATGCATGCAACGAATGTGTTTGAAAAGAATTAAACGATGCACCGTGCTGCCACATTTATTGCCCATACATAATCCCGCTAATGGGATTAGGCGGCAGCGCAGAATAAAAAATTCGACTACTAAAATATCTGTACATGTTCACTATCGTTGCTATCGTTTCCCGATCAATATTGTCAATTCCTATTCAAATCCCTTGTTATCGCTTTAATGGACTTACAGATTTTATGACCGTTGGCTTCCGGCTTGCAATTGCGTTTTTGTAGTTGTCGTTCAGGGGGGTTGTGCTGCGTTCCAGCGCTTCAAATAGCGAAATTTCGAATTCGTATTTTTTGTTATTGTACATTGCAATTTTTATGCATTCTCTCGCTCGCTGTGCAGCGCAACGAATCCATCAATTTTATGTTAAACTTTTTATTTGTCACATTTTACTACTTTGCGATTTCTGAGCGCGACGGTATTGAATTTAAATCATAAAAACGCATTTAAAAACACTTCTTATGACTTTAACGGTTTTGTTGTAGTTTAACGGTTTTCATGTTCACATCGGTGTGCAGTTTTGTGGTTTCTTCGAGAATGCCAACATTTCGACATATCCCGTCTAAAGTTTCCTTAATCTGCTTACTCACACGTATGAGTGGCACATACCGAGAATAAGGACGAAAGTGTGACGGAAATGTTGCGGTTTATCCTTTCAATAAAAATATCACATTACTAATTGCAGTTTTAGTGCCACAACTATGAGTGTGCAGTATCAGCATGGAGGGTTTATTCCCGTCTTGCAGACGCTGTACGAATTTAACTGGAACACAGCTGGTCAACTAAAGCATAGTTTTATATTATGTTTTCGTTTTGGCAATCATCGATTTAGATTTTTACTTAATAATTTGCTTCTCAAGTTGTACGAAATGGTAATTTTCATAGTTGAACTATTTAGCCTTTAGTTATGCTTTAATTGGCTTTTGAAGTGAAATGGTCGAGTGCTGAAAGGCGTAATTGAGCACGTTTCTCAGACCACAGACCACGGATCACAGCTGTTTTTAATATACATATGTATACTATATCCTTATATGCAGTGGCGCACACGGGATTTAAAAATGACCAACCACAGTCTTTTGTAAGACCTCTGATAAAGTGAGTCAGAAGCGTTAAAGCTGCGTGTTAACTTTTATAAAATACGTGAATATTGAAATGGGATGAGCACTAAGGTCCATACTTGTACGAACCAACTTTTTAAGGATTTGCATGTACAATAGCACAACATTCAAAAACTCTTTTTAAGAGCAGGAGATACTCCTATCGATGCGAAACATTGGGTTGGTTTTGAAAGGATGTACAATTTAGGAAACAAGATTTTGAAAGAAGAATTCATCGGTTTTTTTTTAAACCTACCAAGATCATAAGTGCTGGAGAAAATTTACGTAATGAAATCATTGAACAATTGCCGTATGGGTCAGAAACAAACTTCCCTGTGTTTTGAAACACTCGGAGTGACTCATCTTCGCTGAGCAGTAACTTAAAAAGATAGAAGATACCAAATAGAGTCGAGAGCCCAACAAAAAATGCCATTTCAATATTAACCTGCAAACATTTGGTAAATTTACTTTTTTTGTTTAGAAAATTAATACTTTAAGAAGTGGTCAATTAAAAACTGTTAAATTTTAATAAAATTCTAGTTAGTTTTTTTTTAATCTGTAGTTTCTATTCTCTTATCTACAATCAAATTAAACACAAATGTCATACAAATTTCCAAAAGATTATCCATTATTTTAAAACAAAACACACATTTTTAAATATTATACTACGCCGATGTATTTGAAGTCAACCCCTCTGTGTTTTCATTTGGCGTAAATGCATTTTGAAGAACATAGAACTTTCCGAAAAATACAAATAATATCTACAATTTTGATTGATGTCTTCGCCGTGTTAATATCAAACTTACAAATGTCTTCAATCTTATTTTACAAAAATCAGAAATCGTTTTCATACTATATACAAAACGGAATTTCTCAGAACTTATTAAAAGGTAAAAAAGTAGGTACCAAAAAAAAAAAAACTTGCTCCCAAAACATTGCACTAACGGTTTTTCCAACTGGTGCCGCAACTTTTTGGAAATTATTTTCCCAAACGCATAAAAAGCCATAGCGGAACAATGAGAGCCATACGAGAGGTGCTTATGCAAATCGAGGTGTCAGAGCGAACGGCGTCAAACGGAGAATGCTAGCTGCAATTTGAGATACTTCAGTGACATAATTCCCGACAGCATGACGAATTTTGATTGATAGCAGTTCAGCGAAAATCACGCCGCATTACAACATGCAACATCCATGGCGAATTTACGCCACTGCGCAGTGCACACTCCGACAGCTGAGCGAGACAGCGAAAGCGAGCGCAGCGCTGTAAAACGTTGGCCCATGTTGGCTGATTGACAATGTAAGAACTGTCAAATTTTTGGGATTGATTGCGGTGCGCACTTTTTACGTTCTTAACGCATAAAAAGTGCGTCACCGTTCATATTCGCCATGTGTGACACTTTTCAACTGCACCAAGTTGAATGCGCTCGGCCAGAGGGCGCAACACTTTTGCTGTTGTCTATTTTTTATTTGTGCATAAATTAGAGGCCGTTTAAGCATAATAAAGTAAATGATAACACAGTGCAACAAATAAAAGACATTTTTTAAAAGATATTAAAGCAAACCGCATTCGTAAGTGGATGATTCACTGATCATGAACGTTGAAGAATACTAGACCACAATCTTTAAAGCGACCACGTTTGTTAAGTTTCTTCTTTTTTATTCTTTTCAGAACTGATCCTCAGTTTATTGCCAGTTTTGTCGGTCCGTCAGAGTGGCAGTTGTTATGCTGTACCATGATACAAAAATATACGTGGGCAGTCCGATAAGTACTTACCCCCACCGCCCGATGGTGCCACTATCGTAAGAGAAATTTACTATCGTGTAGTACATCCTCGTAGACGGCTGCTGTCAAAATTTCAGCCATATTGGATTTGTAGTTTTGTTTGGCCGCGTGTGGAAACGAACGTGTCCGCGGATTTTAGAAAAATGGAATAAGAGCAATATCGGTCGGTGATTCGCCAAATTGGTCGCATTAGGCTACGAACAGCTGCCCCATCCACCGTATTCTCCAGATTTGGCCCCGTGTGACTTCTTTTTGTTTCCAAACTTGAAAAAGTCAATCGCCGGGCAGAAATTTGAGTCGAATGAGGAGGTTATCGAAGCCACGGAGGCCTCCAGAAAACGTATTTTTCAGACGAGTTAAAGAAGTTGGAGCATCGCTTGGTCAAGTGTATCGTTCTGTATCGCCACTTTTCCAAAATTTTCGCTTTTCTTTTGTATGCTACGTACTTATCGCTACCATCCACGTACAGGTAGTTTCAATGCGACAGATAAAAATAAAATTGACAATTGGAAAAAAATATTTGTTTACAAATTTTTATTTTCATTTATTTACTATTTTCATTTTTGCTACAGAGCTGCAATTTCACCCAATTAGTTTATGTAGTACTACTGTGTACAAAGAATACCCGGAATTCGATTTCTTCGATTATCGTGGTGTTGTGCATTATGAGTTCCTTCCGCCGGTCCAAACTGTCAACAAGGAATATTACTTGAGCGTTATGCGTCGTTTGCGTGAAGCTATTCGCAAAAAGAGGCCGGATTTATGGAGATACAACTCTTGGTTTTTGCATCACGATAATGCACCATCTCACACGGCATTGGTTCTTCGTGAGCATTTCGCCAACTCATATTGTTCCACAGCCACCGTATTCGCCTGATTTAGCTCCTTATGACTTCTGGCTATTCTCCAAACTCAAAAGACCACTTCGAGGACACCGTTTTGAATAGATTGAAGAGATTCAACGCATTGAAGGCCATACCGGAAGGTGACTATTTGGCATGCTTCGAAGATTGGAAAGTCCGTTGGCATAAGTGCATTGCATCGGGGGGGGACTACTTTGAAGGCGATGAAATTGATTTGGAAGAATAAATAAAGATTTTTTGAATTATAAACAAATTCCGGGTATTCTTTGTACACAGTAGTATATCATTCAGTTTCTGTATTTCTTACTTTTTTTGCATGCTTAAAATTTTATTTTTATTTGTCAAAAAAGCAAATGACTTTTAATTTTGCTCGATTGAATCTACCTGTATATTTTTGTATCATGTGCTGTACATTATTTTATCATTCAAATTTTTTTTTAACATTTTCAAATCCGATCCAGCACCAATTCAATTATGATTTTAATTAATTTGAAATCATTTTATAAATAATAAAAAATACTCTAACGTGTTAAAAAAGATCTTCCGGCATTAATACAACCGCGCAATTAATCTAAAAGGGCCAAAGAATGCGTTAGGTTAGAACTTATGTAACTTGTTTGATGTTGAACAGTGTAATAAACGAATCCATTGTTTTCAGGAGGAAGTGGTGATATATAGGACCATATTATACAGACTGCCAACTTTTTCTAATACCACTCGTCACGTACGATGTTAAGCCTTGAGACTGTTTTAATAACTCACTGTTCTACAAATTTAATAATTTACAAAATGTGTTACATAAAATTCATAATACGAGTATTAACAATATATATTATATTACATTCATCATAGCTAATAAGGCAGTTGAAATTGGCTTTGATTTCAATGTTTTTGATGTTTATATGTTTTAAAAATGACTGAAATAGTTACAACCGTGTTGGTTTCTCACAAAATGTATTTCATAAAAGACGCAACACTACCAACGATATAATATAACTGCCGAGTAAGTGATCTGCCGTAGCTAGTGATAAAGTTCTATATCACTAAAATATTTAATGTGACAATTAAAGATTTCTACCTTTAAAACTGCACAATACTTCTGTTAAAACGCCTACTCAAATATTTCTATATACATATTAAATTTCTTAATTTCAGATAAACGGCTGCTTCTAATTCAGCATTTCACAATTTATGTACATATTTTATCCTTATTAACGATTACAACATCAAAAGCCGTATTCATGTGCTGAAAATGAAGCTGTCATTGTTAAATTTCAATAAAGTGCCAAATGCTATCAACTATAGGCACACATTCGTTCCCATCATAAATCACCATCGAATGCCATATATCAATCAAACTAGTGGAGAGGAAGCGCACATTGGAAAACGATTTTAATGTACTCCTAATGGGTGTCCGGAAAGCATGAAATAACAATCAGCGAATGGATTTAGCATTAACGCACACAAATGTGTTGGAGAGAAAACCGTGATGCAATTTTTCTATTGCATACAATAAATGCATTGCATATGTACATCAAAAATGTGATAAAATTCATAAAAATTGCGATTAAGTACTGTTAAAAGTAGCGCCGCTAGACACTAACGGATATCCGCAGCGGACGAGAGGAAAGCCTTGACGAATGTTGCCGCAATTTTATGACCACATAAAACTCGATACCGAAGCGACGAATAGTGCAGTGAAAACTGCGTTCGTAGGAAGAGGGGAGTTTTCAAATCAAATCGGCTAACGAAAATATGCTGCAGCACACAGCTGCCTCGTACGTCGATGTTGTTTTATTGTACTAACAGCAAAGCCAATAAGGTTTAAGGCCCATAAACATAGTAATTAAATAGCTAGTAAGGAAATCGGCTAAAAAATCGATTGTAAGCCATATGCACAGAGTTTTGAGCATTTCTACTGTTATATAAAATCTGGAATTTATTTGACATTAACACGAGAACAGACAAAGAATACACAAGCCATACTCCAAGCAGAAAGTCGCCCATTGGTCACACGCATAAATATGCCTGATTGGCCATTCAACTAAGTCTGAGTGAATCCTTGTGCCTGACCGTCTCCTGCCTATCAGTTTGCGCCACAGCATTTGTCTTATTAAATGACGAACATTTACCGCAAAAATCTGTGTGTGCTCAGAAAATACGAAATCAATTAGTCACAGCGCCCGGAGCCGGGCACTCGAACAATGTTTCGCAAAGTGGCTCAACAAAGCCGCTCAGTTTAACGCAAAACCTCCATTCCCTACAAATAGTTTGTAGGGGTGCCAACTCCGCGGACGCCGCATTACGCACAAAGGCCGTCGGCGACAGTTTCGAGTAGAGCTGAAAGCGAGCGACAACAGCCATGGCTCGTATTAGCGTCTCGTAATAAATGTGCCCTTATTTATCTTTGCACTTACAATGTCATCTTTTGAACTGCTCGGCGCTTCCTCATTTACAAAAATTCGTAATTTGTTTGCCTTTAACGTACGCGTTGCATGCAGCGTGGTTGTTGTGTCATTGGCAATTTCCGCTTCCTGTTAATGATTTGCATTATCCTTGTTTTGCATTCGCTCCTTTGTCTGCCGCGGAAACAAAGACGCCGTCCAAATTAATTACGCAGGTCACATTCGTGCTCGTGCTGCGGGAAGCGCATGAGGGCTCTGTGCTTGGCATTTGATATTTCCTTAAGGACGCTTCACTTGGATAACAAAGTCGAATGCAGAGTGAAACGAATGTTTTGCTGCGTGGGTTTCTAATTGAAAATTTAAGTGTAATTTGTGTCGAATGCGTTCTATGTATGTATATAAAATTGTACTTTGCGATATTTTTTTAGGTGATAATGCAAAGCTACATTTAAGAGAGTGAAGCAGCGACCGAAAAGGAAATTATGTGATTTTTAAACCCCCATTCAGTCAATACCAAACGCAAATAATACCTTTTTCCCAAAATATGCTAAAAGAAAAGTTTATAAAAACAAATTGTGATGAAAATTCTTCAATCTTACTATTTGAAATTAAAACAACCACAATGAAAAACTACGCATCACATCATGCAACATCAGATATCTGAATGATTTCAGGTCGCCGAATGTCAGTGGAACTGCGGGTTACCATCTTGATCTATATTACTTCTTAAAAAAACAATAATTTCTTTAATTACACTTCATGTGCGGTCAAATTGGCAGCTTGTGAGAAATATTCGTGCGCTACGGTGAGACTTCAAAGAATGTTTCCCTCAGTTTTACCGTGAAATAAAGCAATTAAAAAACTTAATTATGGCAGAGAATCATCCTTTCGAAACCATAAAAACCGTAAGCCATTTACCCAAAATCTAATGCATCTGATACAAACTTAAGTGAACCGACAACGCAGCGATAGAGAAAGATTACAATCGAAACTGCGGCATCGCTCACATGATGGAAAATCCCAGTGAATCCAACAAATGATGGATGCTCCGACGCATACACGTAGCTACAACACACAAACGAGTATCTACATAACTCTGATGTAATAAAAGCATGTACGCGCGCTTGGCGGCATTGGTGCGCTTGTGCAGCAGGCGCACAGGACCTCACTTTTTCTCATTGTCTGCGGCAAAGCAAAGTGTGCACGATTTATTTCCTTTGTGGAAGTTTTTGGGAAAAACAAAGCAGCAAATTATAAAATGCAATAAAATCGGGAAGCTTATTTGCGGCAACATAATGACAGCAGAAGGCAACACAAAGACCGAAAGAAAAACTTGATAAGATCAGAAAAGGGACGAAAATTTGCTCGCACAAAGCCTAAACAACTCGGCGGAAAAGCAGTGGAATGTGTGTGCTTCCGAGTAAAACAACCGAATGGTCTATTGTGTAGAATTGTGAATAGCTGCCGAATAGCACAACTGTTACATTAAATGTAACACGAAGTTACGGACATTTCACTATTGTTTGCTTGATCCGCGGCTGGCTGCTGAGCTCGGCTGACATGTCAATGAAGGTTTAAATCAAGTATTTAAGGATGCGTATTGTGGATTGTCATGGTCTGGCGGAGTCAAATTTCATGCATGCGATCGAACAGGATGCAAGCGGCGAAAGGATTGCGAATGGTTCAAAAAGGGTTTGCCGTCTTTTGCGGCCGTATCAAATGTCCATTTTAATTATACGCAAAGTAGTGAGCGCTTTGCAAAGGGAAAATCAGTTACAAGAATCGCTGTTGTTTTCAAAATTCTAATTAAAGTTTTCAGTTAAGTCTGTTATGCTTTTTGAAAATAAACCCCACTTGTCGCCATGCAAAACACGTTTCGGGCTATAAATGGTAGTTTTTATTTTTTATATTAAAATATGTACATAAGACGGCAGAATAATAATAGTTAAGGCAAAAGGACCAAAATTGATATTCTTGCGATATTGACTGTACGGGAAGTGTGATCTGAGTTTGATAAAATCCATTAATTTTGTATTTTTTGTACTAAAATGATGAGTTGTATAAAATAATCATTCAGATTAAATATGTAGATTTCGTATAAATTAAAGACAGATTCATACGGAATCTGGAGAGAGGTTAGTCTTAAATTAAACTTCTGGACGGCAGAGAACAACTTGGATGCAGTGAAGAATTCATTACATAAAAATAATTCATTTTGTATAGAGGACCTTATATACAATGCAAACAGACATTAGATTAGATTAGATCTTAGATCTTTTAGTCACTACTTATAAAGTGGCCGAAATAAGATATAATTTCAACGATTTATTTCGCGTCTATGGAAAAATTAATATAATTTCTTTTTTATTTATTTTTTTAGCAAATATTAAAGTATGGAAAATAAATGTTTCTTATTATTGGAACTTTAATGGAATCCATTTATGGATTTATTAATTAAAGTGAAAACCTCATAAGAAATTTTCTCAAAATATTATTTTCAAAGCGTTTTAAGATTTAAATAATTAATTTATTTCAAGTCTGTGATCTTACTAAAGTTGTGATAGAGTTAGTGGGATGACACGATTACAAGTTCTCATAGTTGTGAGTGCGTCAGAGAAAAGCATTAAAACATTTCATTGTCGAACAAAGTTTCTTCTGAAGTTATTTCTGAACAAAGTTTTATATTGTTATTTGATTGAAATTTCCGTTTTCTTAATCACCGAGTTGAACAGTTAAGAGATCATTAATAACAATTTTTAAAACATTAAACCTAACCAAGCCATTCAAAGTCACTTCAAATTCATCAAATTGAAGAGTAGCAAACGTCAACATATGCAACAGCAAATTGAGAAAAATGGGCGGCACTACGTCCGAGTGTCCCGCAGCGCCGCGCTGACGACTATTTTAAGTAATATTAATGAACAACTTTTATTTTCAGCCCATTTCGAGTCGTAGACGCACACCGCGTCCACAGTGGGGTGGCTAAAATATAACAGTAAAGTTCTGTTTTCTATGTTTCTCCACTTTTGTGCCAGTTGCGCATCACAATATTTACGATTGTCATAAAGTTGCAATGTTTATGGCGACCAGCATTTCACATTTTCCCAATTCTACTCCTTTCCCAAAAATGTGCCGACTCGAAGCCACGAGGACGCGCGCAGCACATCGTTAGAATTAATTGCAGTTAATTTTTATGTGAGTTGCGTTTTCGCGTCTGCTCCGAGTGACAATTTCACCCATTCCCACCAGCAACAGTTTGGTTGTTGCCGCGCGGCAAACACTTTCCGGGCGCTGCCTCAGACACTCCCATTCATAATATGCGAATTGCGCATCATATCACAAATCTGTCAAGACAAATCAATAAAGTTCTAATTTTATTACCCAATACGGTAACGGTGCGCGGCGCCAGATACCGATCTGTCACTTTCGATTGTCGCAATTGACAATTGATATCTCACACATCATTTTCTCGAGTGCACAATGAGATTGTTTATGTCATCTCTGGGATTTCACGTCATTGTTCGAGTGTTTCACCCGGTGCTGCACACACAAACAAAAAAAAATAGCAAATAGTAGAGCAGAAATATAGGGGTAACAACTACAGGTAACACAGTCATGCAACAACGATCGTCAGGAAACGCCAGCATCTTCGCGTATCCTTCCATCTGCTTTCACCGCGAGTTGCGTAAGTGAGTAAAAGTGCCAATATGTGGTTTATGCCAATATTTTGTTGTCATTATTGCATATTGCACTCGCATCACAGTTTCGATATGAAAGGAATTGTGCTTGCCTTTCCCTGTCAGCCTTCGCTGATATTCCTCAATGCCGCACACATCATAGCGCCTATGTGCGCACTTTAGCTGTGGCCTTACAAGGATTATTTTCCAATATTTTTACGGTCACAGTTCAAGCAGTTGCTTCACTAATCCTCTTCAAAGTGGCAGCTTACGTTTTGCGGCCTTAAATGGCAGGTCAGATATTTAAGCAATTGCTTGGCATTTGCAGCTTTAGTGAGGCCAAGTACTCAATATGGAAATAACCGAGAAAATTTTGAAGTTATATTTTTTGTAAACAAGAAATTTAATTAAACTCTCCTCCAATCGACTAGCTTGTATGATAAATAGGCGAGGTAGTTGAAAGAATTGAAATTTATCTCTGCACTGAGTTGAGTTTTTATAGTTAAGATCGCTGAGCTATTGTGGCCTCTTGTTAATCAGTGTGGAAATGGCGTATTTAAAACTACAAGGAACTCATTAGAAATACTCAGGTATTCAAAATTTTATATATAAACCCGAAAACTACTTACTGCTGGCAGCCATATATCTACTTAAAAGACAAGGATATAATTTCCGTTAAGACAGGGTATAATTAATGTCATAGAAGTTATGATAAACTCAAATTATTAGAAACCCACGCACATAGTTAACTAGATAAAAACTCATAACTTCATACATACATACATACTTTTGTAGTGGCTCAAAAATATTGTGGAAAAGACGAAATTGGTTGAACTCATTGAACATGGAACTCGATGCTCTTGATGTAGGTAACATTTTCATATTTTTCTAGTTAGTTCAAATATTGTTTGTTTATATTTATAGAAGCTACCGAAAAACACAGCAATATTTGTAGTCGGTACTTGACATGTTCGAAAATCAGGCGACGACAATCGCAGCTTGGGGTAACCCATCAATCAATACCTTTGCTTGTTTCCTTTGACATTACAACAAAACCAGTGAAGATCAGCGGTCAGCCTGTACCACGAGTTGGCCGCACGACATGAGCATGATTCGGCATATAACTTGGCATATTACTCAACGTGGGACTACCCGCATGTGTGTGCAGTAAAAAGATTACACAACACATTTCGGTCGAGCATACTATTTGCTGTGTGTGTGTTTTATATTTGATCCTTCCCGGTAATCACGCGTATTTCGTGTTTGAATTAAAAATTCAAATGCTTCCGTATTCCACATCATGCAGTCGGAGTTGAAGCTGAAGTTAAGTATATAGAAACATGCATGAACACATTTTATGTAAGTGAATACGAAATTGTAGCAACGGCCGCGATAATAAATATTTGAGGGATTTCGTGGCAGCAGCGGACGAAAAGGAAAAAAATTAAACAGAAAACGCAAACTCAATAAACCGATTACCCACACGCATATTAGTGGAACCATACGAAAGTCACTGCGCTCCTCCGCGTTGTTTGAGGGGAGGCCACCATACAGTGGTCCTTACTGTACCAGTTTCCCTACTGTGCGTGGCTCTGTTTCTCCGGCTGGCTTCGTCATCTATTTACTACACTATACGCGTCTATGCTGGATATTTTCATAGACAACGTGCTAATGAAATTCACTATTTGCCCAACAAAACGCATACATTTTCATTTCGTTTTTTTCGGCTGGAAGATGTGAAAATGAAAAATGCGTTGGGGAAAATTATCATAAAAACCAATAGAACATAAGGAGAAATCTTGGTTCGTTGCTGCTCAACGTTTTCAACCGCACTCATTGTGTTGTTGTTTGTATGTTTGGTTTTCCGAGAGGTTTTTCTTCAGTGCGAAGTAGGTGATTGAACTCGTTGTTTATTTGTTTGTTAGTTGGTTGGGAATCTAATAAGGACTTTGAACGTTGTGTTCAAGAAAAGAACACATGTGGGGAATAAATGTTTTTTAGTACATCGTAAATTTTCATTGGTGTCTGTTGAGGAAAATTTAAGTTATTGACTTGTCTTTTGTCAAGTTACAATTACCAACAATGATTTATTAAATATGTATTAATATTTACATATAGTAAGGAAATTATAGAATTTTGACCAAAATTGTCAGACAGCCGAATTAAATATTTTTTTAAGAAGAACTTTGTAGCGAATCACAATAATATTGATTGCTTTGTATTTCGGGATAATCCGTGACCATCGAACCTTTCCTTAATCTACAGGGATAAGCTTTTGTTCTGAAAGTAAAATACTAGATATATGCATGCAGTGGCGCACACAAGATTTCTTTTGGGGGGAGAGGGGGGGAGGGAGGGGGGTCGCGTGCCACTTTTGAGCCGAAACCATATTTTGTACCAGCATTTTTTGTGTTTGGGGAAGGGATGTGAAAGCCCAAACCCCCTCTGTGTGTGCCACTGTATGTATGTATGTGGAATCGAATTTAATGGGTGGAGAATTTTGCTTCAGTTTATATTTCCATCTTTTTTATTAGTGTCTATGTTCTAAGTTAACTGGGAATATTTCTTAGGTTTAAAATTTAATTTAAAAATTTAATGAATTTAATTTAAGTTTTTTTTTTTATTAATTTTAAAGAATTATAGTGGCCTCAATGAAGAGGAGGAGAAGACTGTATGCCAACGCAGGTGGAATGCTTTAGGTTTTTCTTTCTTCAATGACTTGGATAAAGTCAGGAAACGTTAGAAACTAACTGATGTTCATGTATGAATCACACTGGCTAGATTTGGTTCTTTGACTTGCAGGAAGTACGTTCCCTCTTTTTTCTAGTGGTGTCACGACGGGCTTTTCAACGTGCCCTGTCAGCCACTTTTATAAAATCTTAACCGAGTGTATTGATCGAACGACAAGCTGCTTACTTAACCTAAGCCTTTTCCTTTTCTCCAACGTACTTTTGATGTGTCCAGTGTGCACCTACATCATTTAGATATCAATACAAAATCATTTAGCCCGCATTAACAATTCGAATAAAAAATGTGTATACATAGATATGTATGTACCTATGTATGCAACAATTCAACAAAAACCCTACATTGAACTGTACAAAACACACTTGGAAAATCACAAACAAATGCAAGCGGCCATAATGCTCGCTTTCCGCGTCCCTTGCATTAGTTTGGCCAAACAAAAGGCCATTTACGGTCTGGCATAATGGATATGGTGAAATAAATCCCCGCCGGTTGTCATGACGTCAAAGCCGCAGCGTGATAGCAAAATCCTTTCCTCGACATGCGATACGCACACACTTAGTGCCCCACGCAAAAGGGGCAAGCAACCTGCAACGCACCATCAACGGAGCAGAATCAAAGAAAGACCCAAACACAAACCAAACAGGTTCTTCCTACTTCCAAACTCTACAATACAACGCTTATAAATTCAAAACCTACGAGACAGGTTTACAGATTAGGGTCTTCAATCACTGCGCATGACAACAACGCGGTTAGCTGTGCAGCGGCTGCTGCCCACGCGGACAGCGTTGGCCAGCAACCGGCTTTTGGCTGCAATGGAACAAGTGTGCGTTGCGCATGCGCAATCGGATTCCTTTGGCTGGCTCCCTTTAAGCACTGACAAATTTATTTAGATTCGCTGCTTTTTGAAAAATCACTGCTCACACTTTATCTGATGCACATGTCGCGGTGGAGCGGAGTGTGCGATATTTAGGGTTTGATTTTAGGGTTTTTTGTGCGTAGTACATCTGTGTGGTGCCTGAACACGTGCATTTTGGGAAACACTAACTATATACAGTGGACGCCCAGTATAACGCCTTCAGTTCCGTCTTCGCTGCGGCGTCTATCGTATCAAAACGGTGCCCCGGAGCGGTCTGTTGAGCTTGCTGAACAGCCAGAAGTCGCACGGCGCCAGATCAGGTGAATACGGTGGTTGCGGAACGATATGGGTTGAGTTTTTGGCGAAATGATCACGAATTACGAGTGCAGTATGGCATGGTGCATTATCGTGGTGTAAAAACCAAGAATTGTCTTTCCACAATTCCGGCCTTTTTAGGCGGATAGCGTTACGCAAACGACGCATAACGTTCAAATAATATTCCTTGTTGACTGTTGACTAAAAAAGAAATAATTCTCCAAATCCTTCGACGCGCGCAGTTTAAATTCAAATGCCACCTGTAATTTTTTGGACCCTCATTGCGTTTGTCGTGTGCTTATTTTTAGCTAACTTATGAAAAGATCTTAAAAATATTAAAACTTCCAGGTTTTCATATGTGAGACCAGATTCCATTTTTTCATACAGCACCGTGCGACAAAAATTAAAAAAATGTTCACACCGGAAAAAATCCATATGGGCGTGAAACTAGTTAGAGACCAAACATAATAATACTGCGTACTCAGTTTTTCATTTCTACATCCCTTGTCCTTTTAAAAGGACTTCAAAATTTTGAAGGGGATAACAAATAAAAAAATATAAAAAATACTTAACCTTGTAGAATATGGCCATATGTATATCAAATGAAAGAGGAAAGGATCAAGAATTTAAATAAAATTGATTATTTATCTTTTTGTAAAAAAAGGATATGAAAAAGTCCTTCGAAAATTTTAATCCTTTATATCCTTGAAAATTTATATAGAATCTTCTTGAAAAGTAAGTATGTTAAAACCCAAAATCTTCTTGATCACGTGTAACAAAGATAAGTTATATTTAAAATTGTTAATAGTGCATAGTAGTAATTTAGTAGTAAAATACTTTTTACTGGAATTGTGTTGCAAAATGAATAGAAAAACCTTTTTTAATTCCATGAGCAAGGAAAAAAAGGCTTTTCAATGTAGTTAAGAAAAGTATAGAAAATTGAATGAACTTGTTGAACCTGTTGAATGCACTTCAAGTTCCTCTAGCAGCGATAATAGGGATAGGTCTGACCAGTGGCGGCTTAAGGTGCTCGGGGGCCCGGGGCGGTGACGGCTGAGGGGCCCCCACAAACGGTGCAGAATATGTTTGCGTACAAAACTAAGAACTGGAATTTTCGGTTATGCTTTTTATTTTTTTTTTTTGAAAATTTGTATTCCATTGAACAGTAAATGGACAGTAGAGGGACAAATTATTTTGAAACGTATATGCAATTTTATAGAAAAAAATGAAAAAATGAGAAATGGATAAAAGGATAATCTTACTAAATCTTTCCAAATTTGATAAAAACTTTCGTGAAATTAGGAAAACTTTTGGGAGAGCAAACTCGTCATTTCAAAAAGCCATCTTAAAACTAAAAAAAAACAGAAAATCTTGCTTCTTTACTACGATCTGGCCATTATTTTAAGCAACCCGAGCAGGAGGATTAGATTGTTTTGCGATCAGTGCACTACTCGACCAAAAATGAGCCAATCGCGTGCATAGATAAAGTGTTTTCTAGACTAACTTTGGCCGCTGAACACGAAACTGAAAATAACAAAATTTGTTTAAGAAGCGTTTTCAAAAATCTTCGAAAAACAATTTTTTTCCAATTATCTGATTAACACAAGCTGCCCGTCGTTCAAAAAGAAGATAATACCTTAGCCTTTTTAGTGATATATAGATTGTTCAAATCAGATGAGATTTGGGGAAGTTACTGACAAGTAACTTTTTGTTGTAACAAATTGAATTTTTCGACCGAAAAATCATACATTTTTTTTTACTGACAACTAACTTCCCCAAAGGAAAGTTGTAACAAAGTGAATTTTTCGACCAAAAAATCATAAATTTTCGAATATTTTTTTATGGATAAAAACAAGTTTTAAAATCTAAGACGAAAGATATATTATTATTATATATTTTTTGAGCAAATATTAAGCCTAACATCAATAGAATTGAAAGAAAAATGGGAAAGTTATGATGCAGTGCGTAAAAACACCAACTTTACATTTATTACACTGTGCGAAAATTTTTTTTTTGCCGATATATTTGGATATAGACGTGAAACTAGAGATCATTTATAGTAATCTGGCATAGTCAGTTTTTCATTTTCTGGCGCAAATATATGCGGTGGTGCAATGATGGAAAAATGGGTACCAAATGAAAGACATCCTTTTAACTAAATTTTCAATTTTGAAGTTTCAGGACCAAAATATGTCAGGTAGGGAAAACATACATGATTTGGATTTCAGTCTGTAGATTTATACATCTAAATTTTATTCTATTTCAAAGTTCCAGTCTAGAAAACACTTTTATTTTTAGGTGCATTTTTCGTGTCGAGTAGTTTAGAAATGTACAGAAATATTTTATAAAACCCAGTAGCAGTAGCTTACTTACAAGGAGCATAGAATTGCTTTCGTAGACGAGTCTATCAAAGAAGAAAACCGGATTTCCGGGACGATGTGTTGTTATCCAACCAATAATTATAAAAATAATAATAACTGTAAATTTTTTTGACGTCTACAAAGTTTAATGAGGTTAAGTAATTGCGTAATTCGCATTTGTTTACAAGCAAACTCTAAGATTGCAATATTTAATTTTTAACCTCGAATTTTGTATTTGCACACTTTGCACAACATTTTAAGTTAAAAATTAAATATTGCAATCTTCGAGGGAACATTTTTTGAAAATTTGCAAACAATTGTTATTTAGAAAGGATGTTTTCTTGCTTTTATTGAACTGAATTTGTTATTGCAATTTCAAAGTCAATTGTCGATACTGTATCTCTTTCAATTGATAAAAGTGGCAAACAACCTTTCAACAACCATTGTGGAGCGCAAAAAGTTGTTAACAAGTTTAAGTTTTGAAAAACTTTAAATTTTTATAGGGTAATTGCAGTAATTATCGGTCACCCTCCAGTAACCGGCCACTTTCTCCTTTTTGATCTTAAAATAATAAAACGGTTACATTTGTTTCATATTTCAAAATAACATTTAAAACTATGAAGTTTTCAAAACACATGCACATATAAAGCATTAATAGACCATGAAAACTTCATTTTTTATAAACAAATCTTCATAAGTGAATTGATGTGCTAGGGTGCGGACACGGTATTTCTACATTTTTGGTTAAAGTTCATGTGGTGAACAAATGTAAGTTTAATATAATTTTTACAAGAAAAGTGAAGTAATAAGTGTTTGTGTAATTAGATAAAACTATGAGTAATGCATTATGTGAAAAAAATATAACAACATTTCTATATTTACATGTAAAAGAGAAGCGGCCGGATAGTGAACCACATTTTGCGTTGTTTTCAGTTACCGGCCGGGTCGGCCGATAACTAAAATTTGCAAAATAGTAGAAGTTTCAGTAACCGGCCGGCTTCAATTATGCACTCAGCTAGTCTCACACAAGATTTCTAATACATATTATATACATATGATTATGTAAAATTTTATAGTAAACAAGCATGAGTGTAAGAAACAGAAAGATTCCCGACAAAGAAAAAACTATCATGGCTCTTCGCGACATACGTAACAATACATTGAGTATTCGGAAAGCAGCTATAACCTAGTTCAAGTTAGGTTCTAATTCCTACTTTTCTTTGGATGAAGAAAGAAAAATTACTGAATGCTAATAAATTTTTGCAAATGTGGTTTTCCTTAAAAAAAAGATGACCTCTTAACACAGTTCAAAAAGTAATAAAAGGCAGGCACAGAAAAACTCCACTTAAGGATAATAGACTTGGACAAACCTGGTTTAAGCTATTCTTAAAACGAAATCCTGCATTGGTGAATCGAGAATCAGAGAGTATTAGCAAAGCCAGAGCAATTGTCATAGACGAGTCTATAAGGGGGTGGTTTTCGGAACTTAAGTATTATCTGATAAGCTCGAATCAAGAAGATATCATGGAAGACCCATCTCGAATATTTAATGGTGACGAAACCAGCTTTTCGTTGTGCCACAAAACGGGTAAAGTAATTGCTCCCAAAGGGTATAAAAATGTATATCAGGTTATAACTTCTAATGAAAAAGAAGCAATTACTGTTTTAATCACTTTTTCTGCCATTGGACAAATACTTCCACCTATGGAAATATTCCCATACTTAAGGCCACCAAAGGAAATTGTGAATAGGATGCCAGAAAATTGGTTTCTTAGTCGCAC
This sequence comes from Melieria crassipennis, assembly GCA_963668005.1. NCBI lineage: Eukaryota > Metazoa > Arthropoda > Insecta > Diptera > Ulidiidae > Melieria > Melieria crassipennis. The sequence goes on along the minus strand of OY764963.1, from coordinate 26,757,562 downwards.
CGAAAGTGGATGTATGAAAAGCGAAACCTTTTTCGAATATGTTGCTAATTGTTTTGACAAGTGGTTAGACGAGCAAAATATAAAAAAACCTGTAATTTTTGTTGTGGGTGGTAGACATTTACGCCGCCGAGCCACGTCGCCGCCGCCGCCGATTTTTGCTTTTTCTGACACGCCGCCGCCGAATTAGGTAAAATCCGGCGGCGGCGGCGGCGGCGTTCGGCGTCATACACGGTGCAACCCAAAGTAAACAGGACTTTTATAAAATAAAGAAAACGGATGATTATTTTTGTATAATTCTTTTTATTTATTCAAAATACTCTCCTTCTGCTTGGATACAACGTTTTGCACGGTCCAAAAGCATTTGGAATGAGTGTTTTAGGTCATCGGCCGGCATCGCCTTCAGAATGTTGGTACAAGCCTTTTGGATGTCCTCAACGTCCTTATAACGGTTTCCTTTCATCGGCAAATGCAACTGACCGAATAAGTAGAAGTCACAGGGAGCCATATCAGGCGAATACGGTGAATGATTGATGGTAAAAATGCGATTTTTGGTCAAATAATCGGTCGTAACTAGGGCTCTGTGAGCCGGTGCATTATCATGCAATAAACGCCAACTTCCTTCCTCGCGATATTCTGGCCGAATACGACGAATGCGATGCACCAAACGCTTCAAAACTTCAACATAAAACAAAGCGTTAATTGTTTTTCCCGGTGGAACAAACTCTCGATGAATTATTCCCTTTGAATCGTAGAAACAAATGAGATGAGTTTTGATTTTTGACTTCTCACGGCGGGTTTTTTTCGGATTTGGCTCATCTGGGTGCTTCCATTCGGCACTTTGACGCTTTGTTTCGGGATCATATTGAAAGCACCACGTTTCGTCACCGGTTACGATGTTGAACAAGAAATTTGGATCACGTCTGGCTTCCCGAACGATGTCTTTTGCGTGCTTAATTCTCTGCGCTTTTTGGTCGTCGGTTAAAGTGTGCGGAATGAAGCGAGAACACACTTTACGGAGACCCAAATGTTCGGTTAAAATGCGATCAATTGATGTTTTGGAGATGTTCAATTCCATTTCCATCAATTCCAATGATGATTTTGGCTGCATTTTGATAAAATCACGCACAGTTTTGATGGCATCGTCAGTAATCACAAATTTCGACTGGCCGACGTGTTCGTCGTCATTCAAGTCTTCACGACCATTCTTGAATCGATTCAACCACTCATTAACACGGCCACGGGATAAACAATCATCACCATAAACTTGCTTTAACAATTTAAACGTTTCGGTAAAAGTTTTACCAAGTTTAAAACAGAACTTAATATTAGCTCTTTGTCGATCGACATTCTCGTACCAAAGTTAAAAACATACTAGGGGTATTCTCGATGTCTTGCATAACCCTGACATCGTGCACGAAATGCATAATTGACATGGCTTTGCATTTCGAGCAACGACACAACAACAAAATACAAGCAAAAAAAGTTTGCATTTTTTGCATGTCATGCTACGCAAAAACCCTTGTTTTGTGTGTGACATCGCGATTGTGCGACAGCCATTTTATTTTCTTCGTGTGCGCAAGCGTATTTTCTTTATATTTGGTTTTATTTCAACCTTTTTATATAATTTGCATATATGTTTTGCTTGCAGGTGGAAATGGATCAACCGAAAACCAAATTAAAAAGAACTGGAGAAAGTTTGTGGCTGTTTCTGGCATTTTTGCAATATTTGCAATGTGTGCTTTTTTGTGCGTTCTCGATGTGTAGCATTTTCCAGTCTTGCACGGTTGCATTTTTACGAATTCTTCCTCCGTGCAAGACATCGAGAATACCCCTACTGTCACATTGAGCGGGATATTTCGGCGTCTACTACACCAAATGTCATGAAATTTAGACAGTATGTGAATGAAAGATGTACCTTTCCAACGCATGTCCTCACACATAGATGGCGCCACCAGAAACGTCCCTATTGCAAAAGTCCTGTTTACTTTGGGACGCACCTTGTATAAATTCTTGTACAACCTAAAAAAAAAGTACTTATGTAAAATGTGAAAAATGACTGTAAATTTAAGGAGCACAAGAAAAGCTTTATTGAGATGCGCTCAGCGACTGAAAGAATAGTGTAGGTATTGGACTAGGGGGCGTTGCACCACCCTTAAAATTGGGTATACCATCGCCCCATAGATCTGTTGTTCCACTGATAAAATTGTATGGGCGTTGGACAAGGGGCGTGGCATTTTTTTGGCAACCCTAAATTGCTATGTAACTTTGGAACTATAACGTTCACATCACTGCCATTTGGCACAAAAATACGATTTAGTCGTGCCCGTCGACAAGGGGAATGGTCTGGGTATAATATGGAATAGCTTCGGAATTATTACTCGGACAGCATTCAAATTTGTTACTGGGACAATCGGCATGAAAACATTGAACATAATAAATTTAACTTAATTGTTTAGGGTCGTTATACAAATAGTTATCAGATATTAAAAAAAAATGCATTATGAAATCGACGTGAGTGAAGCCGCCGGGTACAGCTAGTTTTTAAAATAAATTGAAATAGAAAAATTTAATTTAATAACTGGATACACCGTCCTCCCCGACGCCGCCAGATAAACCGGCTTAGCCGCCGCCGCCGGTTCTCTCTGGCCCCTACGCCGCCGCTGAAGCAAAAACAATCGGCGTAAACCTCTAGTGGGTGGGAATAAATCTCTTATTTTTACACATAAATTACATAAATTTGCATTAATTACTATTTTCTTTCAAGTGGCCGGTAACTGAAGGTTTTATGGCCGATTACTGAAAAAAGTGTCCGGATACTAGCACAAAATGACATTTTTCCTTAAAACGCAAATAGCTACAAAAAAATAGAATGTTTCCTAAAAATTTTATATCGTTACTGATTTATAATACGATATAGATTATATATTGGTATATTAATTTGGAATACATTGAATACTTCGAAACATATGGCGAAACAAAGTCAGGAAAAAAGTTAAGTGGCCGGTTACTAGTGCCTTTACCCTATATACTTTGGCACTCAGTACTCAGTACTGGTACTTTGGCATTCAGTCGCATTTACGCATCAGGATCCTGACGTATAGGCAGTTATAGCACTGGAAACAATATATGTATATAGAAACTATCAAAGCTATTAACCCTTTCCGGTCAATTTCCACATTTGTTGAGATAAAAATGTTTCCTTCAAAATATTGACTCTTATTGAACATTTAAGCAATAAAATCCAAAAAAAATTCAAAAAAATAATTTTGGTTGAGAATTACAGCTTCATCAATTTTGTACGATATATCGTACAATGGTCCGCAAAGGAGTAAAAATTCATGAATTTTTTATTTCGGTTTTTTAAGTTTTATAAACAATTCATTGATTTCTTTAATAGAAAACATAAATTATAACACCAAATCAAAAAGGTGATTTCTTTCTGATCGAAAGTTATATAAATTATATATATAAACAATTGATTCACATTTATTCGGCCTTATATAACCGTTGTTGTTGTTGTTGCAAAGTTCTTTTCTTCTCAATATAACACAGAATCAATTAAAATTCGTACAGTTTTACAAAAAGATACTGAATATAGCCGATTCTTATTATCGTAGTGGGAGTGGCAAGTACGCATGCCTAACCTTACATAACCTGTGTCTGCCCAGTAAAACTCAAAATCGTCTAGTAATTCTTATTTTGAATCGAAAATTGCCGAATAATCGATTTTTATTAGCCACGTGGTTTACAGATGGACGTGGCAGGCATGCAAACTCAAAAATTGTATTACCAAACCCATAACTTGAAAAAATTCAAACATAACTTGCAACCTTTGCCTTCCATTTGTACGATATATCGTACAAAGCTTTGCAACCCTTGTGGTCATTTGTACGATATATCGTACAATTTTTTTTTAAGACTCGGCAAAAATATTTACACGCAAAAAATGTTAGTAAATTTAGTAAGTTCTATAAATCAACTGAGATTCAAACTTTGAAACTGTTTCGCTTTTTGGTACCAAAAAGTATTACATATTTAAAAATTCCTACGCAGAAGTACCGTCATTTGCTGGTTTTTCAAATTCTTGCAAAAAGCTACTTACAAAACGCACTCATACTGTGTAACCACGGCTACTATGATTTATATTTTTAAACAAAATGATACAGCACAGCCTACTTAATGACAATTAAAAAGCTGTTGCATAAAAAGTGCGTTCGCTGTCAAATAAAAATCGTCGAAAAAATTGTACGATATATCGTACAAATTTCCGGAAAGGGTTAAAGAGCGGAATGAAATAAGTAGCAAGATGCTCAGAGTTCTTGAAGAAATCAGCCGAGCGCTACAAAAATTAAATGAAAAACTAGATAAGATGCAAATAGTTTTATTAAGGCAGGTTTCTACCTTGTGCGGCCGAGAAAACATGTTTTTTTTTGAAAAATGTTTGATGGGAAGGTTTTTAAGATAAACACTGGACAATTTTTTCAGATGTAGGTATATGTTTATTGTACAAGTAAAAAAAGTTTCAAGATAAAATATGCAAAGGGGGAGAGGGGGCCATCGAGCAATGGCGGCAGGACTTCCTTACTCGCGGAAGTCCTGCCGCTGTTTGAGATGGCTTGAAACACAAAAATGAAATTTTTTCTTATTCCCTATCATTTTGTCTATGGCTGGAACTAGGATTTAAAAAAAAAAATGAAAAATGAAGGAAATATGCGATTTTGACTAAAAAACTCAATTTTTACCTACTTTTTTCAATACAAATTTCTATTTTTAATGAGAAAAAATTATTATTTCTTGAAGATCCTAGTTCGTGCCATAGCTAAGACCTTGATAAATGACTGTTTAAAATTTCGTAGCTATTGCTCAACTCGCGTGGCCTAAATCACTTCCGCAAGGTCAAAAAATGTAGTTTTGAGAAAAACGCGTTCAAAGTTTTGCTTCAGCGGCTCGGCCCGCTCGACACCGCTACCTGTTTCGATAAATTGCTTCCGTAATTCGAAAGATTTCAACTTCAAATTTCGGGAGCGTATTCTACAATCATGTATTAATCCAAAAATGCATGAAAAAAAAAATCAATTTTTTTGACCGCACAAGGTAGAAACCCCCCTTAATTTTCTAATGAACTGTTTAATGTGTTTTTTATGTAAAATGATCCGGAAGGTAGGCCATTGGGTGCCGTATGAATTGAAGCCAAGAGACGTCGAACGCCGATTTTTCACGTGTGAACAACTGCTTCAACGGCACAAAAGAAAAAATTTGTTGCTTGCTTTAAAACATTGCTTAGTGGTATAAGCTAATTTATCCGAGATAGGTGTCCGTAGCAGTTTGGCGAAGATTGAATGGCAATGGGAGCAACTTCGAGTAGACCGATCACAACAGCTCGGAGGTAGTCTTGCCGAAATGCTACGTATGGGCCCCTATTCTACAACACTAAATTCTACATAAATAAAGAGAATTTATGGTCAAAATTCAAAGTTCATGTAGTCTCATTTGACTGTGCCGTACGTCCGCTCATCTGGCATTATGGATCAGCGCCTTCAGTATTTGGAAAAATTGTTGATGATACGAAGAGTACCATTACTGGAGACGACTGCGCAAGAGCAATTCAGCACAGCTGCAATTAAGCTGAACGACTTAAGTTTGTGCAAAATAATATGGGACATGGTAAATACATATATTTCAATACGCTGAATAACATGACTTCAAATGCATATGTATTCATTCCAAAAGGTTATCTTTTCTGATGAAAAGAAATTTAATTTGGATGGACCAGATGGTTGTTGATGCTACTAGAGGGATCTGAGAAAGGAACCCCTAATATTTTCTAAAAGAAATATCAGTGGGGGATCTGTGATGGTGTGGGCGGATTTCGCAAACATGGGACGCTCGATCTCTGTTTCGCGAGTTCAAGAATGGACAGCACAGAGTAAATTGGAGTGTTGGAGCGCAGCCTTGTTCCATTTTTCCTAGAAAACAGAGATCAACCATATATTTGTATGCAAGATAACGCGGTCATTCATAAAAGTCGGCAAACAACAGGGTTTTTAGAATATTGGCCTGTTGAAATTATGGACTGGCCAGCTTGTTCATCCCACTTGAACCCGATTGAAAATATTTGGGGAATACTTGCTCGGCGGGCGACTCTGTTGGGCACTTAGAAATTGCTATTTTAAAGGAGTGGAACCAACTGGAGCCCGGATTATTGGATGAGCTTATAAATTGAATGAAAAAACGATTGTTTGAAGTTGGAAAAGAAAGGTGTGGTACCATTAATTACTGATTCAAAGTTTAATAAAAAAACCAAATTTTTCACACAATTAAAAATGTTTAATTTTCGGGATTATGTGTTAATACTGCGCACAATGCATCTAGTTACTAATAAGCAAAAGCTGACTATATTTTGTTGTTGTTAACTTTTGGCAAGAAACAGTTAGGTCTCTGTTCATGTCGAGAAGTTTGATGCTATTTGATCGCTGCGGCTCAATGCAAAATAGTGACACTTTTGACGAAATAAATCTTTTATGGAGTTAAGTTTAAGTAAAGTTGTGACAATTTTAGTTTATATTTTCAAATAAATTAATAAAAATTGTATTTTGAAAATTTTTCTGTCAACTTCTGAAAAATGCTGAGAACTTTGAAGAGGTTTGCTCTAAACTCCCACTGCACTTGCAGCTGTCGGTCAGGAGCTGTTTTCAAAACATGAATTGTCCACCAAATGGGCGCAGGTACGACAATAAATTGAAAACGATAGCTTTGGGAGTTTATTTTATTTCGCCCGTATTTTATCGCTCTTTGAAAAAAACCACTTGTTTTTCCAGATGAGCGAACACTCCGGACCTTTGTTTCGGATTGGCCTCGAGCTCCAGGCATTTCGTCCGCTATCCTACGAGCCCTGGAGTTGCGCAGCCGAGGCTTCACTGCAGAACAAAAATTCATTTCGATTTCCTGCGATGAAATGTCGCCGAAAAATCACATGCAGTATGACAGGCATAATGACAAAGTTGTTGGTTTAGAGGATTACGGTGACGAAAACCGTACTTCTAGATTGGCCAATAGTGTGATGATACTTATGATCCAGGGCATAGGTGGAGAGTCCTGGAGACTTCCACTTGCATATTTACTTGTCAATGGAAACTGCAAAGCGGAAGTTGTAAAAAAATATGTTTTCGAAGCCATAGCGCAGCTCCAGAAAATTGGCTTACATCCATGCCATTTCGTATCTGATCAAGGATCAAATTTTTCTAAATTTGCTAAAATTGTAGGGGTTTGTATAAACCGTCCGTTCCTTAACCCTCTAGCAGGCTAGTCCGCCTGTAGGCGGGGTGTACTATTTTAGCTTTAAAATTCCAAACAAACCTATTTGTGTTTTAAATCGCCAAGAAGGCTTTAAAAAACAGTTCAATGCATGCACGGGAGACATTTTTTTTATCATTGTGGTAATATTTTCGGCGCCATGATCATTTAAAGCGTAAAATTTGTGTCAAACAGGTGTAAAACTAATTTGTGAAACGTTGTGATTTTCAAAAATTAATTTAAAATATCTAGAGATTTTTGATAAAGCTCAAAAAATTACTGGTAAGTAGATAAAAGTGTTCTTAATCCAAAGGCGTTTTTAAAAAAAGTGTTATAAAAGTGAAAGGTTACAAAAAACCCTTTTAATCATTGCCCGCCTACAGGCGGACCTGCCAGGCTACGCAACATTTTACGATCTTTGTTGCTCATATTGGCCTTTCATTTGTTTAGATATGCCGCGACGAGGAAGTAATAAACTCTCAAATTTATCTGATGGAGAAATTGTGGAATTCATGGAAGGCATGCATTCTGAGCTCGAGTCTAATGAAGAGTCAAATGGAGAATTAGCGACGATGATAACGATGATAGGGATAATAGTCCTTTGGCCCCAAATATTGAATATGAAATTGATCAATGTATTGCGGTAGACAGCATTCCATCTGTTGATTTGCTCTGTAATGTGGTAGACAAAGGTTTGAATGACAGTAACCTAAGCAATATATCTTCAGTAGCTACTTCACCATAAGTCATTTATCAGCAATTACAACCAACTGTGCTGAAAAACCACACACTGATGAACAAAATTAAAAAATTTTATATTTGATAACTAAACCGGCAAAACGGCCCCGATCGCCATTGCCATCGTAAGAAGAAAGCCCATTTTTTTAATCTCATTATGGTGGTTTTGTCGGAAATATAGCTGAAATTTATCCAAAGTCCAAAGTTTATTGATATGGCATTGGTGAATACGTATCTACTGCTTCGACGTATTCATGGGGCGACCATGTTTTAACTTCCTAAATTTCGCAGAGAACTAGCGTCTGTCCTTTGTCAGAAACTGCAATGACAATGTAAACTATCAGGTAGCCCGTCCAAAAATATTTCAAATGACCGGTCACCGCCACCAAAGAGGACTTACATACCGCCTTCGGATGTACGCTTTGACGGATATAACCATTTATCTGATTTTTTGGATCGCAAAGATAAACGAATGTGCAAAAACCAGAAAATTTAGCAGAAAATAACATTTCAACGGCTGACTTTTCTCTTTAAACTTTTTAATTCGTTGTCTCATAATAAACCAAATTTAAATCACTCCTTTATTTTTTCACTCCTAAGCCGGCAGGTCCGCCTACAGGCGGGGTACCTTTTTTCTCATCTGGAAGCTAAACTACTCATCAATTAGAAAAAATAACTTCATTTTCGACTTTTCTGATCCAAAATTAGCCCGTCTATAATTTTTTCATCGAAAAAAAAAATTGGCCTGCTAGAGGGTTAAGGTAAATGGACAAACGATTTTATTTTTCCACGACGTTCCTCACCTCTTGAAAAGTGCAAGGAATTGTTTATTCAATAAGAAGAATGTCGTAACATTTAACAATTCCTTAGTTGGATGGGGCGATATTGTATAGTTTTACGATATTGACTCCAAATTAATGCCTCGATGTGCACCCAAACTTACTAAAACGCACATCCGAATTGGTTTGATAAAATGAGAGTATGTTTGGCCTCACAGGTTTTCAGTAATACTGTAGCGGCAGGTATGAACTCACTGTACGCTTCTGGTAGATTAGACCCCAAAAAAGCTTTTTCAACACCAAATACAGTTGAGTTCATATTATTTTTCAACAATTTATTTGATATTTTCAACAGTAGGAGATTAGATATCGACTGGAACTCAAAGCAGGTATTCAGTGGGACCTCTGACCAAATTGACCTTTTGAAAGATGCCAAATCACTTTTATCATCAATGAAAATTGAAGATAAAAGTGGTTTGAACATAGCACGTAGCTTTTCATTCATATAGTATATGGCTGGCTTTTGAACATAAGCAGTTTGCAAATGTTGTGGTCTTTTTTATCACAAAACGAATTCAAATACGTAGCGACCCGTAGACTGTGCGAAGACGTACTAGAGATTTTTTTTAGACAAATCAGAATGGGCGGGGGTAGTTGCCAGAGAGCTACTCCCCACTTTTTTACTTGCTTATTTCAAAAGCAATGGGGTTGAGCTACGTGAATGAAATGGTCAGAGGAAATTGTGAAGATATAGGTAACTCAGAGAGGATTTTGGCAGATGTTTGCACTGATCGCCTTGTTCAAAATGAGTCTTGGCAAGAATTTCAGAGTCTGCCAAGACCTGCTCAGTCATTTGTACAAAAAATTCAAATAGATGTTAATATTAATGAACATGACTTTTTAAAAAGAAATGCGTTTGCATATGTATGTGGTTGGCTATACACTAAATTGTATAAGTTGCATAATTGCACAAAACCTTTGCCTTACCTTAGTGATGAAGTAATCGCCGAGGATTTATTATTTTCACTGGAAAAACAAGAATCCAGTTTTAATTCGGTGAAAGCTCCAGAGGAGTTTTTGCAGTATATCTTGAAATGAGACGAGATATTTCTAGAATTGTGGGATGGAGCTTCACACAGAATTGGTGTAAGCCAATATCTGTTTTCAAAGATGGAGCATATAGCCCCATACAATTGCGCATATATTTTCTGATGCGACTTAGCAGACTATACTTATAAACATAAATTCTTTAGTGTCCGACATTTATAAGTTTCTGCTACTTCTTGTTTTTGTGGTCCATTTAGTCCGTGTTTGTCCGAATTGGGAAACAAACGCATTATATACATCTATTTTTATTTGTTCCTCTCTGAAATCATTGTTAGAAAAATTGTTAAAAAGTTACAAAAACATTCTAGTTGGAAAAATAATTTTTAGCACATTTTCCTCTGTCATAGATAAATATTGAAATAGGTCTCCGCCAAATTTAACATTTTGTGATATGTGAAGATTGCGAAAAAAATCAAAGACCATAAAAAAGCTGCGAGTCCAAAGGAATTACCTAAAAAAACGGGTCACCAGCATGGAGGAGCTCATTGCAACTGATTCTATATAAGTTGGGTCATATATCTGTGGTCACAAGTCATAACCGCCTAAGTCTGTTTTTCAATTTTTTCAGGAGAGCAGTTTAAAGTTTCCAATCCTCACCGCAAATCAGGAGTCAGTTTATTTCGATAAACTTTGTTACAGATTCTAAGGAAACGTATTCTTTTACTTGCTTCTTAAAAAAAAATAGTTATTTATTGTTGCAATCAAAAGATATTAGAGAAAAAGACACTTAGGCTGTTATGACTTGATAAACGGGAAAACGTCAAAAAGTTTAAGTTGAGGTAGGCTATTATTCCATATGAAAAAAATAAACTTTAAATGCGCCTAAAACAACTTAAATCGTTATTCCATGTCAACAGTTTTAAGATTTTATTTCCCATGTTGACTTAGGCCACAGAACAAACAATATAGCGCACACAATTATGCGAATATTTTCGAATAGCCGAAGTGCGTATGGGTCCTGTTGCTCTGGTAACAAGGCGAATGACCACAGCAGTCGCAAAATCACAGCTCGCAGTTGATGTGCGACTGACCAGATCAACATAAAGCAAATTATGAAAGCTGACTTCGAATTAAGAAGTGTGCCGAAGTCATCGCGAATATCTTCGAATAGCCGAAGTCTCTCGGTTCCATATACATTTTCCTCACCTTTGCTGCTCCCGCCCGCGTCTGAAATGAAATCGCAAAATTATTTCAGATGCGCCTTCTGTATACTGTTTATTCTGTGCTTAGGCTCTTATTCCTTAGTGGGAATTCACGAATTTTCCCATTGAATTTTTTTAATTTAATCAGAACAATACTAGATCCATAATCACAATGCATAAATTTTGTTCTGAGATATTTTATTAAAAAAATCCATTTTATTTAATTCAAACAGAGGGTTTAACAAGTATATTTTACTTTTGTTTAAATATCTTCTTCGCTGGTGCACTCTTTCAAATCAGGATAGGTATTTGGTTGTTCTCTACATTTTGAAAGATTGTCATAAAATGAATGAAATTCTGGGCTTATAAACTGTTTCAAGTCCATAAGATCTCTTTTTTTCTAAGGAAATGAATGGTAGATCCTCTATTACTTGTAATTGATCAAATTCTCTTACAACAGCACCTCGTTTGCCCACCTTTACAATTTTAAAGGATTCATGTTTATCTACATTTTGTATTGTTCTTCATTACAACTTTTTGTATAACGAAACCATCGAACATTGTTCCAAAGAAATGTTTCGCCATCTTCATTAACCCTGGTGTCATACGTCTGGGAGACGTATAAAGATTTCCGATCTTAGACCGATATTTAAAGGTACGAGATCAGCAAATATTTCACTTACATCAGAAATATGTATATTTTTCTGTAAAATAAAAGTCATAGTTGCTAATTATAAGTAGTGAGTGTTTTATTTTTAGAACGAGTTTTATTGCTCTATTGCGCAAAACGTAATAAGAGCATACGTCTCGCAGACGTACGTTATGACAGTAGGGTTAATACGTTAATTTTAACTTGGAAAAAAATCAGAAGAATTATAAAAATCATTAGTCTTCATTTCAACTGTTTGAATTTTAGGTCCAATCGTATTTACAAACTGATACCAATCTCCTGGTGTTTAAATTTTAACATTGGTTTTCTTTTTTATTCGTTCAATAAGAGCGTGGTCGCTATCACACTCCATATGCGTATGTCCTGGCTCTAGAAACTTGTGGTCGATGTAATCCAACATTTGAACATTTGCAATAAATGAAAGAAACATTGCAGAAACAAAAGAGTTCTTATTTTGTCCAGAACATGAATCACTATAAAATGTAACTGTTTTTGTTTCTGCTGGCAACATTTTTAGGAATTTGTAAAGACATGATGAAATTTCATTTCCGCCACGCCGGGCCATGGCTTCGTGCCACACGAAGCATTTTGCAATATTGGTTTCAAGGTCATGAACTGTTAAATTAAATGTCCAAAGTTGTCTTTTATAGAAGCTTATAGAGTTTCTAAGGAAAGGTTTATATACAATGTCTACCAATTGTTGTAAATCAAAGGCAAATGTTTTCATGGTATCCGATGTCATTGCATCCTTTTTATCATTTCGCTTTGACTCATAAGCCATTATAGCTTTAGCTAAATGATTTTTGTTTTGTTCAACCAATACACGTTTTTCTTCCTCAGTTTGAGCGATTTTTATTCTTGCAACGTAGGTATCGCAAGTACTACAAGTGTCAATTTTGGGTGCTTTGAATTTAAGACCCATAGTTTTGAATATCTGACAGTATTTAGAGGGGCTTACTGGATTTTCCACCTTCAATTTGTAAAATCGGTGCATGGATGATAGATTCAGGCAGGCAGGCAAATATTTTTGACTCGTATCACGTCGACTGTAGTGGCTCTCCTACGCAGGGAAACTTGAAATATGTTTTTTAACTTCATATTCTACTGTAGCATCTATGTATTTTAGTGGCGGGAGTATGCTTTCCTCGAAGATTTTTGAATTGCATTAAGGGACAACCAATTTTTTTACGAATGACGGTTTTGATAAAGCTATCAGTTTCATCAAAACACTGTGCAAAATGTTTTTTGCATACCCTGATAACATTACCGTCAATTTGCAACGAATATTTCATGGAGTTTTCACGATTTCTCTTACGATTAACATTACAAAGGATATCACTCTTTTTGTCCTCAATCGCTGTCAATGACCCGATGTATAGAATTCTTTGATCACAACTTCCTCAAGACCAGTAATGCGTAAATAGTGATTCGATTTGCTCAATTCCAACTCTCTCATGGCATTTGCTTCTGCAAATGTCAGATGGCTTATAAGCTCTGCAGTGTTCCCAGAGAGCGTTTGATAAGATTTCCCACTATTTCGTAGCTGTGAGCGAAGTATTTTTTTTATTTCACTTTTGGTGTCATCTCTAAAACTCCTTCTACCTTCTACACAAGTGTATTCAATCACTTTTGACGGCGACGCACAATGGGGTAAACATGTCAAAAACCCGCGCATTACGGCTAATCTTAAAGTTACGGGCCTAACTTTTTTTTTGGTTGTTTCGTAATCTGCATGCATCTAGCAATCAGAAAACGCTTTTTGCATGTAAATTGAACTAAAACTGCCTGCTATATAGCCATTCAAAGTTGTGTGTTTTTATACTCAATTTCATTTTGTCGACGCAACTTTTTTGATGGGTGTGCTAAAATCTCGATAAAATCGTTGTTTATAAATATAATCAAATAATTTTTAGTACGTATAATAAGCATATTCCTATAATTAATTCGACATATAATTATTTCACACGACACATTTTCTTGTAAAGATATAAGTTCTCAAAGTTTGGGCAAAAAGGACGATTTTTTAGGAAAATGTCCTACTTTCGTGGTGTATAACTTTTATGGATAATCATGGATAATCGAAAATCTTTAGGGAAGGTGGAGTAGGAACCTTCATAAAAAAAATGATACCCAACTTGTCTGCGGAAAGCTGCGGAATGGTTGGATTTTTGGACTTTTATTCACTTCTCCTAGTAAGAAAATAAATATATTAGCACCGAAAACTTTTTAACGCGCGTATGGGTCGGTACGTTTACAACACTTGGTGCATATATATAGTATTAAAAAAAATAAATAAACTAAAAATAGATGTGATTTATCACCTGAATTAATAAATATGCTAAAATAAAACATTTTCTATCAATTTTTTCGGCTGGTACGTAGGATGATTCTCGAAAAAGGCAATATATTTCAATAAAACTTTGTAAAGAATTTACAAGTGGCCTAACTAAACTCTGACGTAAAAATGGGCATGGTACGCCCACTTTTAAGTAGGGTTGCCATATAAGCATACTTTGTTAAATTGGAAAAATGTATTATATTTATATATTAACCAACTTCATCTGCACTTTTGTGGTTATTTATAACGGTAAGTGGGGGTGGAAAGTACCATTAACCCGTTATGAGCCGTATCAACCCATATAAAATGTTTTTTGTTTAAATACGAGTTACCCTGCATGTATGTGTTTTATGTGGGTGTTTTATGAAAGGAGGCGAAAAATCGGGGCGTGGCTACAATCCAGAGTATTCATAAGTCAGTTTGGGTCGATTTAAATACTATAACTTTGGTTTTGTTTTTACTAATGAAGATTTTAAAAATGCCTAATTGCCGACTGTAGGGTGCCGATGCACGGTACAATAAATAAAATAAAATTATGGTGGACAAATCTCTGAAGAGTCCTGAAGGAGATGTCCAAATTTGAGGTATTTATCTTTAACCGTATAGATACTACAGCATAAAATAGGCAATGCGCGGGTTTTTGGCATGTTTACCCCATTGTGCGACGTTCGAATTTGTTTTGGCCACAAGAACATTTTGAGGACAGCTGACGGACAGTTAATACAATGGAAATATCCAGTGGACTTACATGACCTGCAACGCAAGGAAGGCTTACGGACAGCGAATAAACTGACAAAAATATATTCTTTAAAAAAATTCGATTATGAACGTAAAATTAGCCATACAAACCTTGGGCAAAAGCGTAGCTGATTCACTTACATTTTTAGAACAACATATACTACATGCCACTATTAACAATTTAATTAATTAATTTAATAAATTTAGTTTAAAGGTGGTGCAGCGACTGCAACGTTTTGGCAAAATTTAAATAATATGGGGGATATATTAAATTGTAAGAATAAAGTTTCGAAAGAGGAATACAACTCGCCTTTAACAGATGAAAACTACTTAAGGCTCGAGTCCCACGAAACATTATTTGAGCAATATATTACCACTTTACGCGATGTTGACGATGTCCCAATTTTAAAAACTGGAAGAAAAAGGGTTTACTCGGAATTGTATAAAAATGTAAGAACTCTTAACCAATCGTACCTGCTGACGTATAAATTGTGCAAGGACTTTTTAGAAACGTTTTTCAGTATATCGCAGGTTTTGTTTGTTGAAAAGTGTCTTCAAAATTGAAATGTTTAACATGTAAAGATCAGTTGTTAGCAGATGAGTAGTCAAAATTATCACAGTTAAAAAATAGAGGTCCATTTTTAGCACCTGCAGAAGATGTTTGTAAAATTTGTTTGATATGTGAAAGAATTATTCGGCAGCACAATACTAAATTAATTTAAAAAAATGTTAAATCATTTTTACCCCTTTCCAGAAATTTGTACGATATATCGAAGATTCCGAAGATTTTTTATTTGACAGCGAACGCACTTTTTATGGAACGGCTTTTTAATTTTCATTAAGTAGGCTGTGTTGTATCATTCTGTTTAAAAATATAAATCATAATAGCCTTGGCTACACCGTATGACTGAGTTTTGTAAGCAGTTCTTTGCAAGATTTTGAAAAACTAGAAAGTGACGGTGCTTTTGCGGAGAAATTTTTAAATATATAATACTTTTTGGTAGCACAAAGCTAAAAAATTTCAAAATTTGAACCTCATTTGATCTATAAAACTTATTAAATTAAAATTTTTTTTAGTCTAAATATTTTTGCCGATTCTTAAAAAAAATTGTACGATATATCGTACAAATGACCACAAGGGTTGCAAAGCTTTGTACGATATATCGCACAAATGAAAGGCAAAGGTTGCAAGTTATGTTTGCATTTTTTTGTAAGTTATGGGTTCGGTAATAGAATGTTTGCGTTTGCATGCCTGCCACGCCTGTCTGTAAGCCACGTGACTAAACAAATTCGACTATTCGGCAATTTTCGATTAAAAATAAGAATTACTAATCGAGTTTGCGTTTTACTGGGCAGACACAGGTTATGTAAGGTTAGACATGCGTACTTGCCACTCCCACTACGATAATAAGAATCGGCTATATTCAGTATCTTTCTGTAAAGCTATACGAATTTTAATTGAATCTGTGTTTTATTGAGGGGAAAGGGTTTTGCAACAACAACAACGGTTATATAAGGCCGAATAAATCTGACTCAATTTTTTTATACATACGTGTATCTATATAATTTATATACATACTACTGTGTACAAAGAATACCCGGAATTCGATTTTTTCGATTATCGTGGTGTTGTGCATTATGAGTTCCTTCCGCCGGGCCAAACTGTCAACAAGGAATATTACTTGAGCGTTATGCGTCGTTTGCGTGAAGCTATTCGCAAAAAGAGGCCGGATTTATGGAGAGACAACTCTTGGTTTTTGCATCACGATAATGCACCATCTCGTTCTTCGTGAGCATTTCGCCAACTCATATCGTTCCACAGCCACCGTATTCGCCTGATTTAGCTCCTTGTGACTTCTGGCTATTCTCCAAACTCAAAAGACCACTTCGAGGACACCGTTTTGAATCGATTGAAGAGATTCAACGTGAATCGGCGCGCGCATTGAAGGCCATACCGGAAGGTGACTATTTGGCATGCTTCGAAGATTGGAAAGTCCGTTGGCATAAGTGCATTGCATCGGGGGGGGGGGGGACTACTTTGAAGGCGATGAAATTGATTTGGAAGAATAAATAAAGATTTTTTGAATTATAAACAAATTCCGGGTATTCTTTGTACACATTAGTATGTAAGTTTCGATCAACATTAAATCACGTTTTTATTTTTTGTTGTTATAATTTATGTTTTGTATAAAAAAAATCAACGAATTGTTCATAAAACTTAAAAAACGAAACACAAATTTCATGCACTTTACTCCTTTGCGGACCATTGTACGATATATCAAAACTGATTGAGCTGTAATTCTCATCCTAAATTTTTTTTTGATATTTTGTTGTATTTTATTGCTAAAATGTTTAATGAGACTCAATTTTTTTAAAGAAAAAATTGTATCTCAAGAAATGCGGAAATTGACCGGAAAGGCTTAATAACCAAAATTTTACCATGCCTTGGAGCTGTATTTTCAAATAAGTTTATGGACGACCACGTACAGATTGACAATTTCTTAAGGGGGGAACTACCTTTAGACACTTCAAAAAATCGATTTTTTTTTTATTGTTTTAATCGATAGGTATATTGCCTTAGAATATCGTGTCAAAGTTTCAAAAGGTAATTCTCGAAATTGTGGAAGAGATGCATCCCGGAAATGACTGGCGCCGAGCTCGCCGAGCGCGCCGAGCATCGACGCCGCGAGAATCCGCAAACTTTAAACGGCATTTTCTCGAAACCATGTTTTTCAAAATTGTGTAAGTGATAATAAAATTACTAATGAACAGATTTTCATTATCTAGCATTCATTTTAAAGAGCATAAAAAATTGTTCTATCTAAACTAAAGATTTAAAAAAGAAAACATTTTTAGACATTTTTTGACTGCATATATAACAAAATTTCTTGTGAAAATCCTAATTTTTTTTTGTGAAGCCTGTTTTAGAGGGTTAATTTTCGAATTTCGTAAAAATTTTAGTTCATCGACGATAGAAAACCCTCTCGAGTAAGAAAATGTTTGGTTTTTTTATTTCAGACTAAAATTGCGGCCAGCATCACTTACACAATTTACGATGTCAGCGGCGATATGACTTACAGAATCATTGAAAAATTTGTTAAATTTCTGTTTTCACTTTTACAAAAATGTTTTTTTTTTTTAGCTCAGACATCACTGTAAATATATATTATATTGATTTGAAAAGAACTGTTTTCATTTCCCTGTAAATCGACTGTAAAAATTGCCTTTTTTTCCGGCCTCTAAAGGTAGTTCCCCCCTTAAACGACACAGACTTTTCACGACCACAGGACACAGCTAATAAAATCTATCATAAATGTTTATATAGATACTCGGTTATTTCAGGAGAGCACGAAATTTTAAGACACGAAATCTGTATACGTATCTGTACGTTAGAAATAAGTTTACAAAATACAGTGGCGGACAAAAGTGTTCACGAATTTTTGTGAGTTAGAAAGTTTATTAATTTTTGTACTTTTTAATAACAATACTAAAAATTTAAGTACATGGTTTTTAAATGTAATATCTTTTTTACTGAAAAACAACAAACAAAATATTAAAATTATATAATAATAAATAAAAAAACATTAAAACTCAACAAAAGTGGTATGAACAGTTTTGACGCATATAAGCAAAACTCGATTGATATTATCCTTAATATTTTGCGTGGTCTCCGCGGGTTGGTTGGTTGGTTGATGCCCGGTAATTGGGATGGTCAATCAAAAATGTGTATGCCGTTTTCGGCTATCCACTCTTTGGAGAATTTCTTCAAAATAAGTTAAACTTTCAATTTGTAAACATTTTTTCGTTTCGGCCTACCTTTTTCTTCAACCGCCCCTGAAGCAGTTTAGCAGTTTATATGAAGAAGTGTTTTCTCCCAGCATACCAAACGATATCAAAACGATATCGTTAAAACGAGGATTTTTCTCGTTTTCGAGTATTGCAAAAGTGTCTAAAATGATAAGTATCGAGAACGAGAAAATTTACACTATCGTAACGATGTCGAGATTTTCGAAATTCTCGATATCGTTACGATAGTGTAATTTTTCTCGTTCTCAATATCGTAACGATATCGAAATATTAAAAAATCTCGATATCGTTGCAATATTGAAATTTTCTTATCCGAGATATCGTAACGATGTTGAGAATTTTGAAAATTTCGATATCGGTTCGACAGCGCCATTCTTCTTGTTCTCAATAAAATTTTCGATACTATAATGAAAACTTATTTTCTTTCTGAAAATTGAAATAAAACGCATATTTTACAGTACTGTCGCATGGCCAGTCCATTAGTCAAATCAAATAACGATTATAAGTAAAACATTTATTGCTTGATTTATTGCTTTTACATGTCACAACAAATTACAATATATAAAACACATATTTTACAGTACTGTCGATTATAAGTAAAACATAACAATGCACATGTGACTACAAATTGCAATATATAAGTAAAGAAAAAGATTTATATTATTTATATTTATATTATTTAGTTCAGGATCCTTTGCTTTTTTATTTTTAGCAATCTTCGATTCTCTGTCCTTTGCATAGAGAAAACACTTTTTGGTTTTGCCTTCGAAAGTGTTTAGGGAATCGTTAGGAAATTTAATTTTGAATGCACCAGAAATAAATTGAAATACATTTAAATGCAGATCTAGCTGGTTTTACTTGGATCTAGTATAACTGCTGATTTGCTCACTTGCTTGACATCACTGCCAATTTTTGAACGCTGGTTTTCACGACTGTACCCTTTCACGAAACATTTTTTGCAACGAAATCCTTAAATACTGTCCTCCACCCTTTATATACAAATTCTTTTGCATCTTGTGTTCTTAAATTGCAAAAGTCATTAACCTAATAAAGATTAATACCAATTAACATAGATTTGCTACATTACAATTCATAACATAATTACCAAAAATTTTAAAATTGTCTACATTTTTGATACTCTCTTCAAATTTTATAAAATCTTCTTCATTCTCGAATGGGTTCTGTTGTAAAATTGACTTAAAATTTGGTAACAAGGGATTTTCATATTTTAACACGCATCCGTCGTTTGTGTCAATTTGACAAAATTTTCGAATTCAAACTGTCATTGCGCTTTTATTTTTTCACGAAATTGAATGAGATTTTGGCTCACTGACTAATTTTCGACGAAATTTCGAAAAATCATATGCCCGAAGTGTTTACATGCTTAGGGGCGTGCCAACAAAAAAAGTTACGAAAGAGTCGCTAGCGTGTCAATTTGACACATATGAAAAAAACACCCACAATTTTTTTACGCGTCAGTTGTATTTCGTGTATTCAGAAAGTTTTCGGAAATTTTTTCATTGCCTTCTTGCACGTTTCTTGTAGTTGTAGAATAGAATAGCGTTCGTCTGCATTTCTTTTGTTCATAGAGCCCATTGAGCAAACTGTTGTTGATATGACCAACTTATATGACTCACGTAAAAATGCTGGACAAAGGTTGATGTTTGCACGATGCGTGCGTACTAGGATATTGCTGCTTGTTGGTGTATACCGGTCACATGGTGAATGTGTGCCTGAGTTGTGGAACTCTAAAATTGAACCGCCAATATTCGCAGCGACAAAGTCACTATAGCGCTACAAAGAAATCACTCGCTGTCTACTCTTTGACGATCGCGAAGAAAGAGGGAATTCGCGTCCCCGCGATAAATTAGCGCCGAATCGTGCCATATTTGAAAAATGGGCTAACCGGCTAAAATTGGCATACATATAAACAAATGTGACGGTCTATGAGCAGTTGTTGCCTTACCGCGGTCGCTGTCTATTCACTCAATACCTTCCTTCGAAGCCTTGCAAATATGGCATCAAACATTGGGTGCACTGTGATGCTGCAACCTATGTATGTATGTATGTACATATTTCATATGTTTATGCTATAGACGTTTACATTGGTCGAAATCTTAATTGTGCTCCGTAGGCTGAACGGGTTGTTTTGCAACTCACAGATGGGCTGAATGGAAGAAATGTGACTTATGACAATTTCTTCACATCTCATGGTCTTGCAGTGAAACTGAACCAACGGCAAATGACCATCGTTGGCACGATATGGAAAAATCGACAAAAACTACCTCCATTATTACTCGACTTGAAAACACAACCATTTTACCATTCGAAATTTTCATTCAACGACGATCTTGGTTCCACTTTGGTTTCTTATGTCACAAAGAGATGTCGCTTCGCAACTTTGCTGAGCACTATGCACAAGGGAAAGGAAGTGACTGAGAACGACGTTCAAAAGAAACCAAATATAATAAATTTCTATAATGCAACGAAATGTGGCGTGGACATCATGGACGAGATGGTGGGGATCTATCGCTGCAGGCGCAAAGTAAATCGATGGGCCGTTGCAGTCTTTTGTAACATACTCGACATCTCTGCGTTGAATGCATTTGTGCTATTCATCGATTTGAATCCACTATGCAATTATGCCAAAAAGAACTTTCGTAGACGCCTGTTTTTGCTCGAACCGGGGCATTCGCTTGTGGTACCACAAGTGGAACAGCGAGAACGCACACCCAGCAGTGAGTCTACCATGTCGGTGGTAAATAAAATTCGTGGTGTTCCATCACCATCACAACAGCTTCCGGAAACACCTGAACCATCGCTGCACGGCTTGGCGTATCATACGCCTTGGAAGAACCGTGCGAGGTGTCACATATGTCCGCAAGTGCGGGTTGCCTATATTCATTCCGTTGAATGTGGCAAATGCAAAAATAAAGTTTGTGCGGAGCACCGTTTCATTATATGCAAAACATGTGAAGCGCATTGATTTCTTTACTTCCACTCAGTTTTCATTCAGTTTTTGGCATTGTATAACAATAAAATTATTAAAACATACTAAAAAAACAAATGAAACTATGTCTATTTCTTTCTGCATATACTGTGTCATGCAAAACACAAACAAAAATAAACTTCCCCTCCCTTTTCCTTTTTAACTACTACGTTGCAATGATATTTTTTTATGTTGTGTCAAATTGACACACAAACGACTCTTTCGTAACTTTTTGTTAACGACGGATGCGTGTTAAGCGCTTGACTTCCATTTTTAGTATCACAACTTCTTCTGTCAGTCTTCCAAGGGAAGGGAGTAGTCCAAGGGCAAGCATTTAACCATGTCGATTGGCAACAACTCCAAAATTATGGGCTCTGCAGATGTGTGATGTTCTGGGTAACATTTGCTGCGAAAGCCACTGTCCGTGCGGGGCTCATTTTCGATGCCTGGTCTAAATATAATTTTCCGCTGGTAGCTCTCAACACGTCAATTATAATATTGTACACGGAATCATGGTATCATGGTAAAAAAAATAAGCAAAATGTAGCAAAAATAACCAAAATGTTTTTTCGACATAAACAAAATAAATAACTCATACATAATATTTCAACATTTAAAAGGCTTTTCGCACATATGTATGTATGTGTGACTTAAATAAATAATTAACACTCTCACGCACAGTAATAATTTCAGTGAGCTGCAAAAATAGACGCGATATTATTTTTAATTAGTTATTAACGTCCGCGAACGTGTTGTTGACTCTTTTTGAAACATAGTTATCGATTTAAACAATGCTGCTTTCTTTTTTACGAGAAACAGCAATGGCTATGAGTTGCTACCATCAATCAATATCAATTTTATTGCCACTTCTCATAATATTGTGGTAAATGATACATTTGTATCAGCGGGCAATATTCTAAAAAATAAACAACTGGGATCAAAAATCACCAAATAACCATAACCATAAAAATAACCATTTTTGGTTAAAAATAACCAAAACGGCAACGCTGATCCTCAGCCTATGCCGAAGAGCATTTACAAAAACAAATGAGCAACGAGAGCATAGGGCATGGGTACCTCTGATCCACATTAAACATTAATTTCAAATCGCTGTTACCGAAAGTGTTGCAGTTAAAAAAGTCTGTTACAGCATCTTTTACGCCGTAGTGGATATAAAATCCGCAATCTATTGGCACTCGAGTAGCATCTCGTGGCGTTTTTTTAAAGTCCTGACTTGGTATAATGAGATTTAAAATATCTAAGAGTTCATTTACAACTATGTTTGCCACATTATTTTTGATGGCCCACTGACACAGTTTTTCTTTAACACTGGACTCATTTTGATGGGTACGGTGGTAATTTGATATACTTAAGGTACTTAAGGAAGAAGTTGACCATGTTTTACCAGCAAAATCAACATCATCGTTTTCAATAAATTCGTTTTCAATATCTTCGTCTTTCTGTACAGCAATTGTTTCCTGATTACATGGTCTTTTTGTCATGTAGTGTTCCAAAATTGCTTGCGCTTCTCTTTTCGCACTCCTGGTAGTCATTTTAGATACCTGCAGTAATAATGATAGCTGTGGTCAGCGTTAACAAAATTAGGGAAAGCGTTGGTGTTCCCACTGTAAATTATCATGGTACAGAACCGCCGACATTATTGTTGGTGTATTCTTTATTTTAATTACATATGTAAATATTTGGTAGTAAATTATGGGTACTTACCTTGTCTTGCAATAAATGTCACAACTCACAAACTCGGTTTTGAATGCGCGCACGTTCACATAATGACAATTTTTCATTTGACAAAAAAGTATTTCATTTCATTTGAAAATTTTTAAAATTCTTCAAGCAAAAAATTCAAGCATTATCGAGATTATTTCGAGAAACTGTCGCTAAAAATTTATATCGAGAAATTGTTTGCAGGGCTGTTTCATCGCTTGTCTCCGTTTGATTTCTGAATGAAAACTTGTTGTGAAGACAGGTTGCTGCCAATATAGAAGTACTACATACATATATCAAGATTCATTGAATAGAAGATTGCGCCTTCCGGGAGAAAATAAATGTGAAGCCGCACCAGTGACGTCATACAAAATTGTTTCCTATTTGCTGAAAGTGTTGATATAATTTTGGAGAGAGCAACACAATTGGACAACATCAAATATTTATTCAATTTTTGTTATTTAATAAATTTGTTTTCTATTTTCGATTAGGAAAGTACGTCGCCACACATGTACCTTTTTTGTTTTCATTATTTTGTGTACACAGGCCCACTGCACACCGCATGACTCTCGTTTTTTTGTTTTGTAAATTTTTCCGATTCCATCACTACACACACTTTTTAACGCGAGGACTTATTATTATTTACGAAATTATTTATTAAATTTAACACAAAAACACGAAAACAAACAAGGAAAAGCGGCACAATTTTCACAAAACAAAAAATTGTTGGTCAAAAAATTTTCAACCAATAAAAACATAGCACGAAATTTGAATTGAATTGCAGGGCTTCCTCCCGAAATTCACTTGTTTTATTTGTGTTATTCATATGAATGAATAATATAAATTTACAATTTATTTTGTAAAGATATACAAATTTATATTAAACTGTTATGACACTACATATAAAGCCAACGTAGGGTCTGAGGAGCTAAGTATCAACTCTGTAAAAGGCTGCCCACAAGGAGGGGTTCTATCTCTTTTACTATGGTCTATACTAGTTGATGACTTAGTTAAACTTCTCAACTCAAAAGGCTTCAAAACCCTGGGATTCGCTGATGATCTGGTCGTAATAATAATGGGCACTCATGAGGGCACACTGAGTGACTTAATGCAGAAAGCCCTAAACGACACATGGAGCTGGTGTAGGGCTGAAGGATTATCAATTAACCCCGGCAAAACTACAATTGTACCATTTACAAAAAGAAGGAAACTAAATCTTCCGGATCTCAGAATCAATAACACGGTCGTTCCCCTAAAGGAAGAGGTCAAGTATCTAGGCATCACTCTAGATCGAAAGCTCACCTGGGAACCTCATCTAAACTCCGCAATTAAGAAGGCGACCAAAGCATTGTGGACAACAAACCGTAGCCTTGGCAAGTCTTGGGGCCTATCACCCAAAATGACGCACTGGGTCTACACTCAAATGATCAGACCCATCATTCTATACGGTGCTCTAGTATGGTGGGGCAAAACAAATCAGAGCACAGTCATAAGAAAACTAAACAAAATACAACGGCTTGCGTGCCTCAGTATTACAGGGGCTATGAAAACGACCCCTACTGCAGGCATGGAATCCCTAATTAACCTTACACCTCTTCACTTAGCCATCCAAGAGGAAGCGCTATCGAGTGCACTCACGCTACACAGGCACAATGGATACAAACAAGGCAACCTCACAGGTCACCTGGGAATACTAAACCAAATAGAGAATACTCTCTATAAAGCAGCTTGCCTTGACCTCATAGATCCTCAACTTAGTCACGTGAAGAAGTACACTATAATCTTCCCGACTAGGGAGATGTGGGGCAGCAATCCAGTATGGTTAAACGACGACTCACAAAAATGGTACACCGATGGCTCCAAAACCTCTGCTGGTGTAGGAGCTGGCATAGTGGGACCAACAGTCAAAACATTCTTTTCATTAAGCAACGACACGTCCATATTTCAAGCTGAACTCTTTGCAATAATAAAGGCAGTTCGGATCATCACCAAAGGCAAACCCAAAAGAGCAAAAATTGCAATACTCTCGGATAGCCTTTCAGTTTTAAAAGCTTTAGACAGCTACTCTTTCTCATCAAAAACACTCTTGGACTGCCACAAGGAGCTCAACAACCTAGGTACACGGAACCGTGTAGTTTTGGTTTGGATACCGGGGCATGAGGGCCATGAAGGCAATGAAATGGCGGATGCACAAGCCAAAAAGGGAGCAGAGAGCCCATTCATAGGGCCAGACCCGATGTTCGGTTTTAGCAAAAAAGACCTGAAACAGGACATTCAAAACTGGACGCAAAAACATAAACAGAAATACTGGAACAACTTGGAAGGTCTACACCACTCCAAATAGTTCCTAAACTTCAACAGAGAGAGAGCTATCTCCGCTCTAGATCTCAACAGAAACCAACTTAGGACCCTATGTGGTGCTGTAACAGGCCACTTTTTCTGTAACAACCACCTCTACAAACTTGGTCTTACCGACAGCAGAACTTGCAGATTCTGCCAGGAAGCGTATGAAACAATGGAACACATTATCACCAACTGTCCTGCCCTGACACACATACGTGCAAAGTTTCTGGGAAACATAGCCTCGGTGAAGAGGACCTGATGCAAATATCGCAGAAAGGTCTGATTCAATACCTGAGCATATAAAACACCAGATGATTTAAGGGGCACAATAAACCTTTCAGGTTGCGGTGCGCAAGGGCTTGGCCCAACCCATAATCATTACATTACATAAAGAAAGCCATACATTTGCTCAAAAGAGTGAAGCAAAATGTAAGTTCAAAATGAAAGAATTTAAAAAGGACTGATGGAATCCCTACATATTCTCCGATGACGTCACTGGTGCGGCTTCAATTTGATTTTCTCTCGGAAGGCGCAAACTCTGTATTGAATCATGTACATATATGGCCAATATAGAAGTACAGTCGTGTCTGGATATACTGAACTAATTATTGCAAGGCCTGTTCACAGTATTGAGGTTGTTCACTACATCAAGGTTAACATTTGGGTTCAAAAACTGGTTTTATTTGCTCACTGTTTTGTCCACTATTTAGATGTTTTCGATTGTTCACTACTAAAAGCACTCCATGTAAAAATTTGCGTGTTCACTTTATTGAGATGTTCACTATACAGGGGGTTCACTATACCCAGACACGACTGTACTAGATATATGACTATTACACATACAAATTGTAGTACACAACAGGCCTTTTCTAGCCTTCGAAGAGCATCATTTGTGATCAACAAACCGGACGAATACCACAAAAAAGTCATGTTTGCTTAACATCGAGTAGTTTAAACAGGTGAACAGGCCAAACGCGCACACGACACCCGCACAAGTGGACGACATAAAAGGGAACAATGACAGCTGTACTCGCATCAACAATTCCCAGGCTCAATGTCTGCGCCAACTGCTAAAACAACAAAATAACGAGCGAAGAAAGGCAAACAGGAGCAGCAGGTCGGAAGCTACCTGCGCGCATGAGTCGAGGTGCTAACCCGAAGACTCCTCGCTGGAAACCGCAAACATGTAATTGAGTCCAGTGGTGTTGACAAGCGAATTACCTGTCACTTACCAGTGTGCCATTATTGCCAAAATGAAGAAACATGCACTTAAGTCTTAAGATGACAACAATGTTTTCAATGGGAACGCCCTTAGGAACTTGAAATGAAGTTGTCCCATTGAAATTGTTTGAATTCCTTCTGAAAATCGCATTACAAATGACGGATCGAGAGGATTACTAGATTACATTAATTCTATTCCATAATGTTTTAGTTGTTGAGCTCAGCTCATTTGAATCACAACTTTAATCATATAGAGCCGCCAAGTGAAACTCCTTGCGTACAGTTTTTGCTTGTTTGCCTATAAACTCACATCATAGCCGTGTTTGAAATTTTCTATCTCATTTATTGTCATTCGTCGATTTTCGGGTTCACTGACCAATTGTCCGCTTGAGTTTGAACATATATTTGACAGTCCTTGGCCTCAGCATTTGCCTTTGAGTAATTATACGAAAACAATTTGTTAAATTTTACAAGTCATTCATTATCTACAATTATCCTGTTTTTGTTTTGGTGCTTTAGAAGGCGCTAGGTAGACGGCCATCAACATTCAACGGCAAGCCATCATTAGCCGAAGATCATCAAGTCATGTCTCAAGGAAGAATTTGGCGCAGCGTTATAAGAAATAGATTGGGGTGTTTTTCCCTTTTCGAAATGAGAATTTTTCATTACAGCGTCCATTATGATGGAATGGAATGCGTGTGTGGAACTGAGAGCATAATTAATGAAATATTCCTTATTTGAATTAATTGAATATCTGGATGCAGCGCGGCACCTTTAGATCGACCGTGCATTCAATCCAAACGAAAAAGGCTGAGAAAGCGAGTTTTGAAAACTGAACGCAGAAACTTATAATTTTGTGAGATTTGATGGCAAAATGTCTGATCCATAAACTTGTGGAGATGGCGTGTCGGTATGCGGTGTAGCACCGAGTTCAAAGTTCGAAATTTACGAGGAAAGTTGCCAAATTATCCCACAGCGCCTTAGAATATATTCGAAGAGGGATTGAATATATGATTGAATCATAAAAATTGTTTATTTTATTAAGAGAGGACTTCTTGCTTGGAGACCACCTGAACTATTTTTCAATGGAAAATATTTATTTTCTTAATCAACTTTTTTCTCAACATTCGAAACTGAGCTTGCAATTTATGAAAAAAGTCTTAAATTAAGGTTTCGTGCTTAAGGCTTTTTATTTTTTTGGGGAAAGTTTTGAGAAAGTTTTGGTGTTTGAAGACCCTCCCTATTTTTTAATGAAGAATATTTTCCCAAAAGAGAATATGGTATTTTTTTCAATATTTCAATCAATACATACTTTTTATGAAAAATTTTTCCGAAAAACATGAAAAAGGGGGTAAGGAAAGGGGGAGGGGGGTTCATGTATACACAAAAAATTTAACTTTAAATTTAACTTAACTTAACTTAACTTAACTTAACTTAACTTAACTTTTAATGCAAACAACTTTGTCTTAGACATCAAAGCTCTAACTCTTCAAGTTTTTATACTTTCCGTGGAAAAGTCTATAGGGACCCTTTAACCTTTATGTGCAAATTACAAAAAACTCAGACGTGCTGGACTATTACTTTGTTCGGCAAAACTGATCAGTATGACGTCCTCTTTCAGAAATATACGGTCGTTACTCTGTTGCAGAAATGCTGTTGTACAGTGTTATTGAACTCAATAGTTGTCTCATTTGTATGAAAACATATTTCGAAAACAACTTGACCGATTTGCATGATTCTTTCGCTGTTAAACAAAACTCTTTAGTGTAAAAATCAAACAAATATTAACGCCTTAATAATGCCTTAACATTTTGAAAATCTCTTATAGCAAATGTAATTTGCGCTGTGGTCATGGCTGGCTGCATATAATATTTTTCAACGACTTTATGCTAATTTATTTAGCGTTCAAATCATTCAGAGACCTACTAGCGCTGCTTGAACTTCCTTCCTTTGCATCGGTTTCATATGTAACGTACGTTACTCTCTCCTGAACCGTGAATATTGCTGCGCATTCTTCCCCCACTTATGGCCAGTGCTATTCTCATTTTGTAATTTATTTTTCGTTACGGTATATGGCCACTTTGCCGTATGCAGTGGTAGAGGTTGCCGCAGTAAAACTAATTTCCATAAAACTGCTTCCTAAAAGCACGCGTCAAACCCACCAACCTTTTACAGTATTTTCCGAAAAATCTATCTTTCCGCCTTTTGTGCATTAAGCAGTCTCGAAAAACAACACAATCGTCCAGCAAATCAACAGTTTTCATAACGTCTCCGCATTGTTTGCGGGATAGTTCTCCTCGCTTTGAACTGCGTTCCGCGATAAGAACTGCATTCTTAATGAATGTAACGTACTTTTTAATGTCCGCAAGTGGCGCAGCGAGCGTTACTGTTTCCCGATAGTGTTGTGCACTCGATTGACCTTAAACTTTAACGCCCATGCGACCACACTGTATCTGTAGTTCTGTGACAGCGATATGGCAAATAAATAGAAAATGAAATGATTTGATGATTATGTTGGCAAATAATTTCGGAGAGTATTTTTTCACCTCATCTAAAACTCATTAAATCTTGTAAATAAAAGATGTGGTTGTAAGTAGCAGATAAGCAGTTCGATACAGTAAAATCGGTGATTGAATGTACAACCCTTGGGAGCACAGAGCTTTACTTTGGAGATATTTTCGAGGTAACTAATAAATAAACAACAAACGCGAAACAATGTCCAAGGAATTTTTTTATTTAACCCTTAAGCAAAAGTTAACTTTTTTAATTTATTGATTTAGTTTTATCACAATCATATCAACAACATTCCATAATAAGTTTTCTAATTTTTATTACCGGACTTTTTTTTTAGAGTGTTGTTATGGCTGTAATAATTACTAGAACATACAATTGTTTACGCATAACTAAAACCCCGATATTTCTTACTTCAACTAAAATTATGTAAAAAATTTATCTAAATTAAATTAATTATTTTTCTTATTTTTTTTTTTAATTTATCTTATTTTTTCTGCATCTTCTTTCTTTACAATGTAAGAATATAACATTAAAAAACTTGTATACTTATCTTCATCAAATTTAAATATTCAGTTTATTAATTTCGTATTATTCCTATAACTTTATACTATTCTAAAGACTAACAAAAACATTTATTCTTCAAACCATAGAGGGGTCAGACGTCCACAAAGTAGCATGTTGCCATATGGCAACAAAATAGCGAAAGGGTTAATGCTTTTGTCACTTAACAGAAAAAAGATAAAATGGGAGAGCAACATATAAAAAGGAGGACATTTGTTTTAACCAAAAGAAGCCAATATATTACAAAAAATACCAGGGACCGAAAATAACTGTTATTTTACAATTTTCAAATCAAAAAGGAATAACGAAAAAATTGTCGGTGGAATTTTTCAAATATACCTCAGCTATGGTATGGCCTCAGCTTCACGAATATTAAACGCCTTTTAAATTTTTGACTTTTACTATAAAAGTTAAAATTAACTGTTATTTTGTGCCTTTTATTATTTCAGGTAAAAATAACTGTTACTTTTGACTTTTATTTTATCGGTCAAAAATAACAGTTATTTTGTGACTTTTATTTTTTCGGTCAAATATATCAGGCAATTTGAATTTTTTCAAAGGCCGTTTGACCGACTAAAAAACTATTGATACCATTTTTTTCGTCGCGCAAGTCTTATAGCTCAGAATGTGCGGTCTGCTGAGACGAAAATATGGTATAAATACCATTCGGGACCGGGCTCATCACGGATAATCGAAAATCCCGTTACATATAAACGTTTATAAATTGTATTATTTTTATTTTCGATAAGAACGTGTGAAATACATATGTATATGTATATGTGTGTTATACGGAAAAACAAACACAAGTACACGTGCTTCACGGATAATAGAGGTAAATCAGGGTTAATAGAGGTATAAAATCAACCACTCAGCATCCCGGTTAATAGATGTTCTCGGTTAATGGATGCCCGGATAATCGAGGTTCAACTGTATACAAAATTAAAAATAAACACATAAATATATTCACATCAAACATGTTATGGAAATTATTACAAATAAAACAAAGGTTGAATTCCGCAGGAAAGCCCAAATTTAAAATTTAACACTTAAACAAAAACATTTGGGGTAAAAAGAAATAAATACATTTTGGGATTATTTACTTGATTTTGTTTGATTGGTATGGGGTGTGAGACTAGAATTTACCAGACGAACTGTTAAGCAGAAGTGTTTCGCAGAAGCGGTCGCAGTGGTGTGAAGCTTGACACCAAAATATTATCTGCTTCAATAAAACTTAAATAGTCGAAATGGGCTTCGCATAGATCTCATCCTATCGTCGCACGCATCCTTCTCAACCCAACCTCTCACTTGCGAAGATTTCACTTTGCTGAGACAATGAGATTTAACTGACCTTTGTCAAAAAAAGCTGTAAACGAATAATCTAAAATATAAACTTATAAGCTATACTAAATAAATGATTACAATTTCTATACATTTACGATGTTTATATAAAATAATAAAAATATAAAAAATAAAAGTTTACAACTTGTAATGATTTACAACTGGCGTCAATCTTTTTGTAAAAAATTCTTCCAATACCATTTAAAGACCCAACTGATATTCCCCAATCCGATTGTTAAATGCCAGAAATTATTGCAAAAACCATTTAACAATTCTAATGCTTGATAAACTTGGCATAAAAATCAAAAATTTTATTCTTGTGCAAAAACATAAAAAATTTAATTACAACGTCGAGGCAATAAATCCCTCACGATTTGTATACAAACTGCAGTTTTGCATTCAGACAACGGCCAACAACCTTTCAATAAAAATTGAGGGTCACACTTAAATATGGCGTTTAGTACAAAAAAGGACTGCAAGGATCAATAAAAAACGCAAACAAAAATCGCAATTTTACCAACCCATACAGAAGCCAAAGAAATCAAAACTACTCAAACAATTCGTGCTCAATCGTTTGTGCCCGGGCGACTGTCGCTTATCGACTGTCGATCGGTGATCGCACACAAAGCCAAAAGTGCCAAAAGTACACACCGCACCATTTAGTTTATGGGACACACCCTCCGCAGCTACTCAGCAATATTTTCCTCTACATTGCCGCATCGAAGAAAAGCAAAAAAACATTTCGTCCTTTTTTCCACAAAATTTTTTATGGCATTTTTGCTATCGTTTATACGTTTTTGCTGCTGGCTGGTTTCGAGCGTCGATAGACAGTGGCGCGATGGCACCCATATGGACGAGAAGTCAACCCTAAACAATAAACCATTGCCACACAAGCAACGTAAAAAAATTGAAGGAAACGCAAGTAAAGGATACGTGGTCGGGATCTTGTTTTTTGGCATAAAAAACGATTCTATTTTGTTTTTTGGGAAAGAATTGTATCGAAAGCATGGGCTGATATTTGCTGTGTAAACACTTGAAATTTGTTTGTTGCTGGCGCAGGAAGCGGGCAAGGAAAAGGATATGCCCAAGGAGCGGCTCAAGTGGCACTTAAGACCCGGTTCTCAGTTGTGTTTGCTCGGGTGTCAGCGTAATTACGCCGAAGGGGTTGTATTGGAACGTGCGGGTAGCACCGCACTTCCCATTGTACGCACAAAATGATGTGAAATTGCATTTAATAAGTTAGATGGAGTGAAAGGGAGAGATAGCGAGTGTAAAGCAATGGCTATAAGGCATGATTTTTTGTTCCTCGATGGATTAGTAGCGAATTTACCGGTAATTATAAACAACAAGAAGTTGAGAACGTAAATGCTTTTGGGTGAATCTATTTATCTTTTTATTTGTACATATATTTGAAATAAGTTGTAACATGTTTAAAAATTCATAAGTAGTGAAGTGCATACATATAAAAAAAAAAATAAATAGATGAAAAAGTTCTATAAAAATTAAAAAAAAATTGTTTAAAATGTGGTCGTTGTTGTAAACTTCGCTATGAAATTTAATACAATTCTGGGTTATTACCATACAAAAATATGTATGTATTCATTCATATGAATATAATTAAATAAGAATTTTCTTGAAAAACGTGCTAGCGGTAGATACTTAGGCAGCAATTTTATATATCACATAGTTACCTATGCATGTATCGTCACCTTATTATAGAAAGGACGTTACTCATAATTTTTCGAAATCGTGTTTTTGCGTTTTCTGTTAGAATACCCTCAAATGTAATCCTGCTTAAGATTTCACAGTCATATGTTGAAAAATAACGGTTTTACAAGGAACTGAGAAAAGCCCTAACTCAGTTTTTATGCATAGCGTAGCCATTTCGTTTCTGTCAGGTTATATTTTCTGAAGGGAGAAACATTTTTATATCATGTGTGAAAAAAATGAACATTTATTAAAGTGGTAAAATGGATTGTGTCACTGAAAGAATGAAGTTAAAGTTTTTTCTTCCTCCTGTAAAATTTTGAAATTGTAAGATACGTCCTTTCTATATTAAGGTGACGGTATGTACATTCAAAATACATTTCGAAACTAATTGCCAATAATCTTGGCTCAGTCCGTTAAATTACCAGCTGGTCGTAGCAGCAAGGAATACAACTTATTCGCAAAAATTTTGTTTGTTTTTTGCGACACTAGGCATTAATTAATTATGATTCGAATTAAAACAATATGTAATCAACAAAATTTAGAATATTATAAATATACAATCAGTTTAAACATAATCATTATAATTTATACACTTTTAATACAAACTCGACTTTACAGCTTTAAGATTACAGATGGCTATGTCTAATTACTACATACTCAACATCTTCACCATGCGAGTAGAATTGATGACGCACTGTGAGAAAGTGAAAATTTGTAAACAAACAAAATTGTGTAAAAGAAGCAAGAAAACTCATATTTGAAAGTAGGAAAACAAAAGAATCGAGTAAATACAACAAGAACGGCGAATGGCGAGAAACATGTTGAAAAGTACAGCAGGGCAAAACAAAACTGATCAGCGTGGCAAGTTGATCACCTACATACACAAAGGCATTAACCTACAGAAAAGAAATCAAAAGTGCAACAAAAACTGGTCAACAGAAACAAGCCAAAGTGAAAAGAAACAGTGTAAACAAAATCATAAACAGAAAAAAGTACAATTTTCGATAGAAAACTGGCTAGAGTGGAAAACATGAAACTGAAATAACGCCAATGCAGCAAACATTAAAATACACTATTGGTAGAGCTGAGCATTGAGCTAAAGAAGGCATTGAAAGTGCAGTAAACAATAAAGTTCCAGTTGAAAATAGAAGTCAAGTATGGGCGCTGTTGAGCTGTTTTCTCTTTTCATCTTGCATCAGTTGCCCCCTTTAGAAAGAGAGATTAATAGGAGGAATATTTAATTTTGAGTGAAGCGACTCATTCCGTTTCTGTAAAGTTTACAAGACTGTTAGTCCAGAATGTAGCGGATATTCGACCACTGCAAATGCTGCTCGGGCTAACAGTCTGTGAGACGACTTAACAGCACTCAAACTTGAAATTGGCTGCTGTTACTTAACATTTCGTCCAATTTGCTCAGGCTGCAGACGAAAACATGCCACAAAATGAAATGGGAAAACCACCACCAAGAAATACAAAACTCGTAGTCGCTGCTTAGTACAGCATGAAGAATTCTTATTTTTATAATTCTCTGTTGGTATACTTTGGTTGGTTTCGTAAAGCAGCAAAGTGGAAATCGGAGGGCAACTACAAACGTCAGTACGCCGAGTGCGTTCAACGAGTGCGAATCGTTTCGTTTGTTTTGTGAATATAAGGTATTTAATTTGTGAAGCGTACTGAAAACATCGAAATCGCCCAAAATTGTTCGAATATATTGAAGTGCGACACGATTGAAAAAGTTCGAAAATTTAATTGAAATAAATAGCTAAAAAGCAGTGTGACGAAGTATTCTAAAACATTCGGAAATTCGAGGGAAAATTTGCAGCGAGTAAAGTGACTTTTTTGTGTCGTCATCACAAACGTGCCCACAGCGAGAGTGAGTGAGGAGCTGACAAATCAAGAGAAACTTAACAAGAAGCAGCAGCAGCAAGTGAATTCAATTGAAAAAATCGAAACGAAAAGTTAGTAAAAGGTGCATTCATTAGATATTTTACCGAATTAAGTAAAATATCAGAGGGTTGAATTAGCATTGCCCAAGACATTGTCGTGGGCTGGTGTTGCCATTGTCTGTTGGCACAGCCCCCTCCTTTGAACTCTTAGCACCTTATGGTGTGCGAAGGTGGAGCACACGAAACTGTACCCCAAAGTTGCACGCGAATTGGCGAGCAAAAGCAGAAGAAACAAAGTGGGGAAACGAGCAGATTTTGGCGGGAACTTTGACAATTCGCATTGAAAACAAGTAGAAGTGTTGGGGAACAACAACAAAAATCGTTGAAAACTCAGCAAACTGGAGAAACGCTGGAGGAGATACTAGCAAAAACTATTTCAACGCAGTAAATAACAACACTTCAAGGTTAAGTGGTGCAAGAAGACAAAAAACAGTAACGCAAGAGCGCACAAAACATTGAATAATTTAAAGTGAAATTGACAAATAAGTAAAACTGCGTCTAATCGATTGCCGATTGTTGGAACGAAATTGTAAATTGAATATTGTACGCAATATTGTAAAATGTCAGCTGTGCTTGTGCTGCGTCCAGCGATAATCGACATTTGCAAGGTACACAGTCCCCTAGGCATGGGCCGCAATATTTTGTGCAACCGCCAAGTGAATCGCATCAAGCGCGATCTCTTCGGCCCCGCTAACCCGGTGGAAACGCAACAGTAAGTTTTCTTTTCGTTAACCTTACCACAGCAATGCCAATCTTATAATTTTATGCTTGTAGAATTTTCACCGAGGAGCTGGAAAAGCACCAAGAAACGGCCACCAAAAAATGGGGTTTTGATTTTCGCAGTGGCTCCCCACTGGCTGCCAATTCGCAGTATGTGTGGGAGCGCGTCTCCTTCCACGAATCAACCTACGCACCGGAGGTATATACGCTAACACGTGCTGCGCATGTGCGTCCCACATCGACAGATCCCAGTGCAGCGGACATGCTGATGGATGAACGCGCAGAGCGCGAGTACTACATGGTTAACACGTCCGCCTCAACCGACACCGACTCCTGCGGCGAAGACTCGCAGGATGAGTCAATGTCCGACGTTTTCAAGGTGCCCGCGGTCGGTGTGGGCTGCCGCAACAGCAACAGTAGTGGCCCCCTGTTGAACAGCCTGCAAATTCGCCCAAACAGCAAATCGCCGCTGCGCAAACGTCAGCCGAAAATTACAGGTTAGTGCTGAAACAGTCCAACGTTACGTCTATGTGATCTTTTTAGTGCTTACTTTTGTTGTGAGAAAAAATCGATATTGCTTTTTCCCATCACACTACGCCCTCGCTTTATGCATTGTGTTTCCCTTAAGAATGCATTGAAGCGGAAAATCGAATCGTATACTAATTTCCCCGCGTTCTTATTCTGATCATGTGAACCCAATCCAGCTTGATTGCTAACGTATTTTGCATACGGTCGACTAGTGCGGGGTATAAACTTCCTGGGCTGCACTTGCATTCATTTCCGATATGCTACGGAGCTGTGTTGTTTCCCTTCTTGGCTGCGCTGTTCTCTGTGAGAACTTAAATTGCCCTCCGTTGCGTTTGATTGGGCAGGTTGCGTTACTGCTGATTCAGTTATTAATTTTGTTCGTTATTTTTTACATTATCTCATAAATATTGTAAGTGTAGCGCTTATTTCGTAATGTTGAGCGATCATAGTGCACACACCCCCTTTTGTATTTTGTTCAATGCATGTGTATTCGGTTTGAATTGCTATGGCTTCGTGATTTTTAACGGAAATTTGTGGGCTGGTAAACTAAGTCAATGGTTCGATAGTTATTGGACTATAAGTATTTAAATTTTGAAATTTTTTTCTTAATAATTTATATTTCAATGCTCTCATTTTATATTTAATATTTTTGCTTGAATTTCAATTTTAACTGTACATTTCCATACTGTTTTTTACCTTCTTGGTCTTAAGGGTATAATTATACAATTTTTATACATATATATTATTTTTCGGTTTAAAGTATGGTTATCTAATAATGTAATACAATATTTAACGCTCTTGTGGATTTTTAACTTCTGTACTTTCATTCAGAAACTTAAAATAGTAACAAAATTGTTTCTTCTATTGATTAAATTACGAAGATTTACTGGTTGAGCAATTCTCCAGTCTTTGGGCATAATTAGCGAGGTATTAATTATATTCATCATTATACTTAAAACCCTATTCAGTTATGCGTTACTGTGTTTTAGCCCACTGTACAAAATTAAACTAAAAAATACAGAAAAAATTGAGGTAAAAGCCGTTGAAACTGCTTTGAGTAAGAACAACTGCTGACTGTGGCCCCCTAATTACCGGCACTTTCCCTCCTCTCCTTCGTCTGTAATTTACTTTGCTTTCTAGCTGAAAGTTTACTGCTCTATTTTATGGCTTGAACTGTAGGAGTGCCCTTTATTTATGATTGTGCGCTACTATACTCCCGCAATTTCCTAAATTAGGGTTCGATATGTGATTTCATAACGAAAACGAAAAAGAACAAACAAAACTCATTTCCGCACCGGCGCAGTCCCCCAAGAGTACAAAGTGGAACTGCTGAAAGAAAAATCAGATAATTACAGTCTTAGTTTACTTCGGTTTTCAGTGATTGTAGTTGCCACTAGGCAACGGCAATTCGTGCCAAACCGCACAAATCTCGCCCGTACAACAAAGGGTTCGTATTTGGCTTTGTAGCACGTTGGCCCCGTACAAGTGATTCACCACTCAGCGGCGCCGGTACGCTCGAGCGCTGCAGCTGTTTTTCTGCGTTGCGCTGCGCTTAGGGTTTCCCCGCACAGACGCTGCTCCCCCATACAAAGTTTGGTCCGTTCGCGCGGCCGAATGCATTTGCGGCGTCCGCGAGTACGCATTTCCATGAGCAAAACATCCCTTGCCGCATTCCTTTTAGCGGCTGCACGTTGCTGCGGCTGCTGCCACGTCTGATCCTGCCGTGGAGGGGGATGAATGCAATGCGCCTCGCCCGGACGCTACCACCACTGATGATGTGCTCTGATCTGACCCCTTGGCGTGTTTCGATTTTTCCTCGCTGTATGTAATTTGCTGCGGAAAAGCGTTTTATGTGCAGCGTGCGCGTACGCTATGGGGAAATGGGAAAAATGCCAACAGCTGTGCGTGCACTCACATTTGGTAATTTTAATTTTTGGAACGTGTTTCCTAAAGTGAATGGATGCATACTTTTTCATTGCGGCGCTCGAGATCAGCCGTCGATCGTTATCGCACATTGTGTTGTGGCGGCGTTGATGACGCTCGTGTTGTTGCTGTGCGCACACATGGCAGCTCCCCACTCACACCCGTTGCCATTTGCATGTACTGAACAATTGTTGGTACGCTTAATTAATTTTACAATACTCATTTAGGCAAATTTACAATATGGCACGATCTACAATAATCTCTATGGGATGCGATCATTACAGAGTGTGATACGCGACGCGGCTGTCTTCAAAGACAATTTGTAACAGTTGGCCGGCAGTTGGTCACGCTACTCTGTTCCTTTGCGTGAATCCGGCTTTAAGTGTATGGAATTAAACCTGCAATCGACGTTTTTGCATTTCAATGGGTGTTCAATTGGTTTTAAATTAATCATTTGACATTGTTGTAAAATCTATTGATGTTTGTATGGCTTTCATTAACAGTTTGATAGTCTTAATTGACACTTTTTATTTCATATACACTTTGCGTTTCCTATTTTGAATTCATTCAAATATGCTTTTAATTGACAATTTGATCTTCGTCTGCAGATTTCTCACATTTCGAATCTTAAATTGAAGCTCTCTTATCCAATTTGTTTAGTATAAGTTGACTTTTCTACTTCTAATGAAGCGTTTTCGTTACAAGTCTAGTCTAGTTTTCAACTGACACATTTTCACTTTAGGCTATTCATCCCCTATTATTTTATATTAACTAAACTGACTTACATATGTATTTGCTTTGCACATTTGATTGAAAGACAAAACCGAAATTTCAATTCAAAATGCAAACTTTATTCAATAATAAGCTCAACGAAAAATCGTCTCCGAAATGTTATAAAACGGTCATCTGTATGATGCTACAAATTTCAATAAGCAGATGAGGGCACATTCATACGCACACAACTGTCCCTAACTCTACACATTTTCACTGGCTTTGTGTGTGTGTGTTTTTTTTTTAAACCGTTCAACATCAACCATCATTTTCAATCGCACAATTTTCATATGCAACATAAATTATTTATTGTACTCATACTCTTTGTTGTGAAGTGAATCACTTGCGCTGCGTGCAGTGTGTGGCTGGGCCATGGTGACGATTTGTCGAACGTTATGTTTTTTGTCAATGTGCAGCGTGCTGTGCCGCGCCAGTATTCCGCTTCTGCACGTGTCGCCTTCTAGCTCATTAAATTCTCAACTAGACAAAAAAGTAGCGCTACTTTTTTGTACATCTTGCTTTATGCGAGTATTGCGAGCCTCGTTATTGCCCAGAAATTCAGTTGATTTGTATCACTGCTGGTTGTACCTCATAATTGTAGGGGCACAACAGCCAGAGCCACTGCATTTGCTGGTGGGGTGGTGGTGGCGGCGGTGGTGTTGGTGTCGTTGATGATCGCATGTTTTTTGAACGGTCACAGCGTGGCGGACGCGGAGCACAAGCAGCGTCATGAGGCGACTATAATGACCAGCGCGCGGAGGCTTTAATTTTCGCTTTTATGGTGGCTTTGCGTGTCGCCCATTGCTTGGGCTTTGGTTATGTCTGTCTTTCGTAATTTTAATACCCAGAATTCGTAATGCCTCCTCGCCGCTCGGCACGCTCTTTGCTCCCATTTGTTTGAAACAGCTGTGCGATTATGCGCACTGAACCTTTCAGAAAAATGCTAATTTCTCTGTAGAGCTGCAATTAAGAACGGCGAAAAGCCGGAGAGGCGGAAAAGCAGCGCAGTTGATTGCCTCACCTTGACTTTAAGCGTTGAAACACATAACAGCGCCGAAAAAAGCGACTCGTACCTGTGTACTGACAAATGTGCAATGTATGTGTCCGAATGCAAACGCAGGAAAGCGTGTAATTTATGCGAAAAGATCAAATTCTTTAAACCGAAAATTGTTTGTTGCTCATGTGCGGCATTTTGCAGTACACCGTTGTTGTTTTTTATATTTATTGTCATTTAGTTGCGTTATGCGGTCGTGCGGTAAAAGCAAATAGCAACTGAACTCAGGCATTCAGGGAAAAATTGTATGCATTGTGCTCAAGGAGCGGGGGTTTAATTGTTGGAAACGGGGCAGGTTATGTGGCTCCTGGACAGTGGATATTAATTCCAACTTGTAGCTTACGTTTTGATTGACCTGGCTGTTGGTTCAACATGAATGTTATCAACATGGATTCCTTGTTGGTACAAGTTTGTCTCAAAATCAGATGAAAATGGTGTGGACTGCTCAATAACTTATTGATTCAATAATGAGAATAAAAATTTAAATGGTTTACGATTCTGACTATCGGTTTTTATGTTACGCTTCGCGTAAAAACAAATAATTTGCTATCAAAGTTTGATTCTTGTTTTATTGAAATCAATTTTTGTGCGCAATTTTTTAAATAATGTTTAAAAGCTTGTGTTTGCTTTTCTAGATTGCTGTCAAAGTGTGCTGATATCGTCCATTTTTTGAGTTTCATTTAACTGCACGGAAAATCAGAGCACATCCACAATGAATAGGAAATCTCAAAGTCATAAAAAAAATCCTAAAACAATCTCAATTACCGCCCAAAGATTTTCTGCTTAGCGCCATCGCCAGCAATTGAGGCGACCTGCAGGCAGCGTAGGGAGCGGCTTCCTCAAATCCCTATTGTGTGTGTGCCTACTACCTGGCGGTGTGTGCCTTTTGCAGCGCCTTTCACAACACAAAACGCATTGTTAGGCAGACAGACTGCCGGCAAATTGCAACCCTCTCGCATGCCACTCGACGCCGCTGCTGTCGTTGCTGCTGCCACGTGCCACACAGTGCAGTGCGTATGCCAAAACAAATATTCGCTAAATTGCTCGGGGATGCGTAGACTCGCATCAGGCGACTTAATCGCTTTCCGTTGAGGACACGACGCGAGGTTGTGACTGGGTTTGTAGAATTTCTCCTGTCGCATTTTCGTGTTTGTTTATTTTCTTTCACTCGTTTTGTTTGTCTTTTCCGTAGTGTTGCTGTTCAAGCTGCAATTTTAAACGATGCATTGCAGGAAAACCAGATTTTGTTTCACTCAGGTTTCTGGTTGGCTGCCATTCCTTACCATTTGCATGTGTTTGTTTTGCTCGGCGTTGCTGGCTCTATTCGCTGTTTGCTAAGTAGGTGTAAAGCGCCTAATTTGTGGCTGCCTTCAAGGCGCCTGTCTCGCAGGAGTTTCCCAAAGTCAAAAAGGTAGTCTTGCGTTGTTGGTTTTTGTTCTATAATTGCTGCATGTCAATGACCTTTCCGCATTCATATGATTACCGCATTCTCATTTCGCTCGTAATTGATTCAAATGCTGTCTTGAATTCAATTGAAAATTCTGTAAATACTCACAAAAAAACGGCCATAGTTCGTTTTCCACTCTATATTCTCAAATTGCCCCTTTTTGTTTCCTTTGTTGGGTGAAATTTTGTGGTTTTTGTGGTTTCCGCGTTCGAATAGTTTGTGCGCGTTCGATCAATATACTGAGGGCTCTATCACTCGATCCATGGTGGTGACATATGGTATTTTACTTCGCTCTATTTCTTTCCACTTACATATGTTTGAAACTATAAATAGCGCAATCCATTGGTAATTGAATTCATTCAGACTTCCGTCGTTTGTTCTTTTTTTGTTTCGTTTTAAATACTTGGTTTTAAAAATTGTACAATTGGAATGACTACGCATACATACGTACATAACAATTTTTGGGTTGCATATTTTTATCGCATAAACTATTTGGTGCAAGCTTTAAATATGAAGTGAAGAAACGAAATTTATATCAGTTCTCATAACGATTTTTAAACGATTTAGCTGAATTAAAATAAACTTGACGCCTTTACACCCAATTCACAACTAATTGCGATGTTGTTTCTTTTTTTGTAGAATACATGAAGGAGCGCAAGCGTCTCGCACAAACGCCCAAGAAGGTCTCGCCAGCCAAGCGCATGCGTACGAATTCCAGCGGCAGCCCCAGTCACCACAGCCACAGCGCGCACGCCTACAGCATTAGTGCACACTTCGCGCTGCAGCGAAGCTTGCAGCGTAATGATCCATAAATCGTTGCAATTCTTCAAATAGCTGATAACTATGAATATATACCAGTCACTCGTATCCCATATAGACGTAGTTAATAATTATAAATTTATACATATAAATTGTATTTAATAGTAGTAAGACTCGACTTTTTTGTCGATTTGATATTGATTGATAATATTTGTACAGCGTTCGGTTATATCGTTTACGCTCGGTACGAAACAAAATGAAATTTCTTGAACAAAAAACCAACATGAAAAATAATCGAATTTTCATCCAGAGAGATATTTTTGCATTTATCTTGAAATCGAAATATGTTTCATTATGAAATGACATTGAAAAAAGGAGAGAATGTCGCGCACGTTTCAAAATAATTTTCCACTCAAGAGCAAACAACTATATAGTTCAAAATTATTTCGATCTCAAGCTGAAAACTATATTAAAAAAAAGTATTTTGAAAAGCGCGCGACATAATTTTGCTTAAAACAAATAGCGTGTCACAAATTTTGTTTTGATTTGTACTGCGCAAACAAAAGTAGTTGGCTTAAGTGATATTTCCGCATCCTGGTTTTGTAGGTTCGTATATGAAATGAATGCCATAAACTAAGTGATTAGTTGTTAAATCAAATTGCTTAAGATTCACAATCACACACATACATACGTTAAAAACATTTAACATTTCACCAACACTGAAACGCAAAACACCAGACACCATTTAACTGAACATAATTTAAACTTAATTCTAAGTCCTACTAAAAATTGTAAGAAATCTGAAAGTGAACGAAATTGATTTTTGCTAGTTTTAAGTGCCCACACCCAAACGAATTGAAACATTTATACACCCATCTTTACATTACTGCATCTTGATTTATGTACATCTAATAGCATCAGCAACTATACATTTGTATCTAAATATTTTGCACTATTCCATAAAAAAGTTTTAAAATTGCAAATGCTGCGCTTGTTGCAGTATTCACGGTTGACGTTGAGCGTCAAGAATGCCCCAACAATGTCAGCATATGCTCTTAGAACAAAATATAAATATCGA
Source organism: Melieria crassipennis (assembly GCA_963668005.1). Lineage (NCBI taxonomy): Eukaryota > Metazoa > Arthropoda > Insecta > Diptera > Ulidiidae > Melieria > Melieria crassipennis. The sequence continues at coordinate 26,714,326 of OY764963.1, read as the reverse complement.
AGAAATACCCGGAAATCAAAGCGACGTATAGTTTGAACACTCTTTGTGCATGCCACAGATTTTTTCTTCTAAAGAAAAGCCACACACATGTTGAAGTTGCGTCAAACTATTACGCCACATTTGATTTTCTGCCGCCACTAAATTTCACGTGGAATATGCTATTTTGAAGTACAAATGAAAACTATAACCGATTTTTACTATTTAAATTTAACTTGTTTACATACAATTTGTAGCCTGTAGCCTTAAATGAACCATTTACCAACTACCCACCCAGTGTGTATTTCAGTGCATTTACACTTAATTGCGAAATTAACTGTGGAATTTTCTCTTAAATTGCCTTGCGTCTTGCTTATGTTTTGTAAAGCGCATGCGATCAATGCAATTTGATGTGGAAATTTTACCAGCACACTTTAATTTGTTGCAATATCTTCCTGGAAGATTTGCGTAAGGATCAAAATTCGTTTCTTGTCAAATTTTTTTGCATTTTGCATGGAAGTGTATGCTGTGTGCGAGCTGGTTTATACTTGACTTATGATTTGTGTAAATTTGTTAGAAATTTGCCGAGAATTTCAGCCATGTAGACGATTTCAGTTGTATACACCTTTCATATATAATTTGAGAAGAAATTGAATTTGTTCCGATTTTCCTTTTAATATTAGATTTTAGTTTACAAGATAATTGGAAATAAAAGAACGAAAAGTCTAATTTAGTGATTTTTTTGGATGGAGCAGATCAACATTTTTAACGCACATTCTAGCAGCGTTTTAACTTGGGTAAGTAAAGCAGCCGTTCCATGAATTGTCGTCCTCCCATGTAAGAGAATGCCCGTTTGATTCTTTGCCTTACTGAAGCGCTAGCAAGTACTTTCTCTTTAGTGTTTCTCTTTAGTGTTTGTTGTGTAATCGAATTAAATTTGCTTTGTTGATAACGTTTGTGTGGTGTTATATATGCATATTGAATAAATTAGAAAAAAGTTATGATGTTCATATTATTACTTTACCTAAACTTTATTGGTCGCTGTCGCAGTCTAAACGCTAATCAAAAGTTGGTACTTCATATGCGAGAACTTTTCGGTCCCAGTTAAACTCTGCAGCGTCAACTATTAATGATTGTCATCACTAAGTTGTCAAAAATTTCGTGAAGAAACCAAATTTTATTAAGAGTCGAAGGGTTTTGCGCTCGAGTCCCGAATATCCCAACAGTAGGGAAGCGTCACACCGTAAGGATCGAAATAGTTTTATACAATAATTTTTATTTCTACTAATATGACGTGACATTATTGCGTCCTCAATTTCCCTGTATTGTAACAAATCTGATTTGTATATTTCAAGATTAAAAATTTCTCATTGATATGAATGATTTGCAAATATTCACAGTTAAAATACTATCGCCCTTAAATAAATATTCCATGAATCTCTACGCTGTAAACGCGTTTTTAGAAAATGCGATAAGAATTCGGTAAACGGGCATGGAATTATTAATTTCTGCAGCGCATAACTATTTTGACAGCACATAGTGAGAAGAAGAAGAGTATAAGTTGACAATGCAAGGGCTGCCACTTCTTATTTGAATTTTTAATGGCGCATAAAAGCCGGCTTTAGTTAGCAAAAGACTAAAAATATAAAGTCGGGGGATAAAATTTTGTGAGTGGGTAGGGGGGTTCCCCATATACCCCCCTTTAAAGGAAAACCGTCGGAAATGTATAGTTTTTTTTAATTAATTTTTTAAATTTTACCTTCGAAGCGAGAAAACTTGTAATTACCTGCCAATAAGGTGGCGCGGTTAGGTGGAAAAAGAGGGGAGAGGGGTAATAACCCTCTTAAGTGCAAGTACGGCTTCAGATTCAGTGAAATATTTACAGTATTTCTGTATTCAAACTCCTTTTGTGTGGCCGGCCTTCGGCCGGACGCTTGAAAAATAACCCTCATAGGAGCAACTAGTGCGACGGAGCATCAGTAAAGTGCTAACAGTATTTCTGCATTATAATTCTTTTTGCGTTACCGGCCTTTGTTGGAATTGTGTCTTCAACCGCAAATTCACAAATGAAATGTACATGTATGTATACTGAATTTAAACATTTCAATATGGCAATGCTGCCAATATTTCTTCAGCTTTTTTGCTATTGTGAATGCCAGTTGTATGGAGTGGAAGAAGTGTCAATTTGCGAGACGATTTCTGTGATTTTTAAAACTAAATAACTTAAAAACTAGACAACTCCGACGACTAAAAATAAAATTACGCGTTTTTTAGTGAATACTACCTACCATAAAAATTTCAGTGCGATAGCTCCCCGCCCAGATATAAGAGACGAGCCTTCAGTTACAATAGTCAGTTTAGAACAGCTTCTACGTAGCAGCGACTTTTTGAAACAGCAGACGAATCCACTGGCAACTCTGCAAAAACTAGCGATGGAGAGTTACAAATGAGAATTTTTTTCCGAATTTTGCCTATACCAATTTGTTTTGTAATCAATTATTTTGCAATATTTATTGGCCCGAACACTAATAAGCAGTTAAAAATGGATGTCGATGGTTGACTACTTGTGAAAAGCAGACGGCAGTGCAAAAAATTCGACTGCACAATTTTTCGACGATTAATCTGCCCATCTCTAACATAAAGAAACAGCTGATTGATTTAATCGAGAGATTTCCCGATTGAAGCAGCAGTGGATGCGGATGAAAATGAGTGCCAGAAAGACTGTAGCACTTGCGAAGAGTACGACTGTGGCCACAGGAAATGTTGTCGCCATTTCAACACTGGATGAAGCCGACATACAAAATCGTCATCAAACTCGAAGCGATCGATTCGGTTTTTATATTTTTTCTTGCCGTTTCAAAACACTGTCGTTGTTGAAAATATTAGATATATCTTAAAAAAAGAGACATTTCACTTCGTTTCTTTCTACACAAAACCACATTCTCGGCGAACTGAGAATTTTATAAAAGTTACATTTGTACCTACTAATTTTTACTCATTGCTAACTGCTTCAGCAACGGCTTTTGCTTGTTTTAAGGTTAGAGTATACTTTAAGCGTTAAAGTATGCTCTAAGTCGACTATGGTTAACTTAAAAGGTTATTTTATTTATTGATCTTAAGGTGCACTTGATTTCGACTATAAGTATGCGCCAATAACTCTATGTTTCTTTCCAAAACAGTATTTTCTGAATATAAGAGCCTAACAAAATGCTAAAAATTCAAATACTTTATCCGGGAAAGTCTTTATGAAAATCCCGGTTAATAGCACTTTTGGGGCGTATAAACCGAGGGCTTATATCAAGAAAGTACTAGTACTAAAATACGCTCGCAGAGATGGAAACTATCCAGAAAAGTAAATAAACAAATTTGTAAAATCTTGCAAGCTTAACTCTTGTTTTGGCAGTGTGACTTGTCACATTTATGACACACAGGGGACATCCTTTACCCAAGGGGGTTAAAGAAAGACACAGCGGACTTCAAAATTTCGTTTCAGGTTTAAAGCTTTAAGAAAACTTAGGTTTAATTAGACATATAATGCAAAAGGCAAATAAGTTCGTAGAGCTCAGTCTACGATGTTTCCCTTTTAGCTGCAGCAGGTAAAGCTGAGCAATGCGGTTGTGGATCAGTAATCTAATAGACACATTTTTCCTGGTTTCATTTTCATTCGAAAAGCAACCAAACATTTTTGATCCAAAAAAGCGAATCGCTCGCGAAATGGAGAAAATGTATGTAAAATCAGGGTTTGAAAAACTGCCAGCATATTAGCAAAAGCATTATAAATATGCTGTCGCTGTGCTGCGGCAGCATTCCTTTTTGCGTAAGCGATTTTATGCTTTGCTTTGCTTCGATCATTTGAACAGCAAAGCCACAGCACGGCAGCAATTCATGCTTCGTTTTGCTTTGCTGTTGCTGTCGCTGTGCACTTTTCTTGCAGCACAGTTGTAGCATCTCATTTTTGTTCGATTGCTATAGGCTATTGCTTCGCCTGCAACAAAATGAGAGTTCCAGCAGCAGCGACAGCACAAAACAAATTTGCTTTTGCTGTCAATCATCATCATCATCAATTTCTGCTAGGAAACAAAATGTGAAAGTGCAAATAAATAAAATATATTATTTCGCTCATATATTGGACTAGTAACAGAAGACACACTGTCTTTCAATGTTCTAAACTCGGCTAATATGAGAAATATAATCGATTCTAACAGCAAAACCAACAGCACAGCGGCAGCACAGTTTTTGGTTTTTATGATTGCTGTCTGCTTTGCTTTCGAGCAGCGCGCGTCGCACAGCACAGTTTTTGGTTTTTTAAGATTGCTGCCTGCTTTGCTTTCGAGCTGCACGCGTCGCTACAGCACAGCGACAGCACAGCTTTGGGGATTTTGTGATTGCTTTTGCTTTGTCTTTGCAGCGGTCACTGGTCGCAGCAACAGCATAGTCGAAGCAAATGAAATGAAAATATGAAAGCATTTTCAAACGCTGTGTAAAATAAAAACCAAATTTATTCCTTTTTATAATATTCACATCTGTGCTAAGTGGGTCCACTTCAAGGATTAGGGGACATACAAAATCTCTATAACATCAATGAAAGCGTAAAGGACATTTTCGAAAATGACGGCATTCAAACAAACGCATAGGACTATGTTGGAACAAAGGAATCACTGAGCACCTCGTAAAAAATAAACATAAAATGTGATTTTTAATTAAAAAGAATGCTTTGTATTTTCGAAAAAAAAAACAACCGAAAACTAATGAGCTTTCGAAGTTGTTTACAAAATATGCCCGAGTCATAGCCTATGGCCTGAGTATAATAAATTAAAGTTTACTCTGAAATTGTAGAAAGTGATGTTTGGGGATGACATCATTAAATTAAACTGTATAAACATAAATTTCTTAAATATTTTTGTAATTGATTTCATTCAAGAGCGAAACAATTGTGAGTGTTTTAGAATTAGAATTTGCTGTTAAAGACAAATTAAAATGTTTCCACCAGTTTGGACAGATATAGCAGCTATCGCTTATATAAGATTAAAAACTAGACAACCAGTAAAAAATATCGATAATTTGATAATTTACATTCAATAAACTTAACATGTGTGATGTATTTACAGATTCCTCATTATGCTTTTGGGATATGAAAGTTATAAATAGTACAATTCCGGCGCTTCTGCTTGCCAAACTTCTACTCGAATTGTATGATCAGTCACAAGTGAACGGTTTCAATCTCACTTTATTATTATATATTATTAGAAATGAAAAGGACTTTTATACATAATTTATGCTGGCGTTTAAATGATTCATATGCAATTGCATTCTTTTTCAAGTTCAAGTTCTGATTCGGGTTCGACATCTGAAGCTGTATCTGTTGATTCGTTGTTTGAGTCTTGCAATGCGTCTTTGGAAGAGCCAGACGGGTCTGGTTCAGCCGTTTTAGCCTTTTTGGCCCATCTTCGCAGTGTGAATTTTGATGGAACCGGGTATCCTTTTTTGTACAAGAACTTGTATGCTTTGGGCGATAAAGCGCGTAGGCTGCAAGCGTTCGAAATATCCTGACTGGTCCATTTCACTTTTCTTCCTACAATATAAGACCGTGAACGCGAAGTTTTTTCAAAACGTTGCTTTTTGGAAGTGAAACTTTTCGCAATTGAGAGGTTGAGGCACATCTGTGTGTTTACCTGGATATGCTAGCTTTCTAATCTGGTTCCCCGTTAAAAACTGTCCTAGGCTGTCACATATGGAATTTTTCAATTCCAATTGCAGCTTGAGTTTGTCAATTTCCGCGTTTAATTTCTTGATATCCTTGCGCAAGTCCATGTTTTCTATTACGGCTCCATACAGGAATACTTCGTTGCTGCAACAAAAATCCGAGTCTATTATGGAATTTTGTTTAGCATTCTTGGTACCTACACGGTTTGTGTGCTGCTGCTGACAGTCGTTGGCGCTTGGGCTACTTCTTCTATTTTGATGGTGGCCAAGCTGTAAGGCTGCATTAGGGCTACACCCATTGTGTTGCTAAAACTAAAAAGCAGAGTTTATCATGAGGCGTTGTGAATTTTATTATTCTTGTTTCGTGTACGTACTTGGTTTGTATGCTGTGACTGGAATTCGTCGGCACATGGGCTATGTCATCCTCTGTTTTTATGGTGATCTCGCTGCAAGTACGTACTTCAAATGAATCAGTTACATTGCCTTTGAAACCCTCAACTGCACTCACGGTGGCAACGGGTCGCAGGTTATTTGCTCCGGTTCGAAATTGTTGGCGATGCATTCTTCGGTCATGTCAATAAACGGCACTGCATCGTTGTTAATAAACGGCACTGCACCCGGCAGCAAACGTCGCCGTCTGGGATAGTCCTTCTCGGGGTTTATAAAGTCGGTGGGCCGAAAGTGTTCCTCGCAAACGTACATGTTCGGCGTGAAGTAAAACGGGCAAATGCGATTCCAACGTGTACGTCGCCGTTCATCTGGCGGCACTCTGAAGAAGGAACGATTCGCAGATGGTTTTTTCCGGCAAATCGAACATGAGCGCATCGCTGAATATTTTCGCACAATTTATTTAATTTAAAACGAAGGATGAAGTCGGCCAGAAGCAAATGAAGATTTGTTTGGTTTAATATGCCAGCAGCAGCATCAGCTGTTTCTTTTGACATTCCACTGCTAGGGTTGCCAAGCAACGATTTGATCAAAGTGCCTATTTCACATTTATGCGTCACTCCGGGCTTGGCCGAACTTTTTGTGTATTCGCCGAAACTTACATAAATGGTTTGTATCGACGAAATAGTTTATATTTTTTTGGGATTTGAAAAAAGTTGGCGTCACAAAAGCAAACAAAATGCCAGCTTGTACTATTCTACATGAATGAAAGAATACAAGATTACGACATCCGAGTGCTGACGTCACGCGTGCCCATTGCTAGAGTTACCACCCCACCTTCAAAAAATTTTAGTTCTAAACGTAGTCAATTATCGTAATATATGGTCAATTAAATCTATTCTGATACCAAATTGTTTGATAAGTATCTTAATCTATGCAAATACTTTGAAGGAAAGTCCAATTTCACACAGAACAAGAACTTTTTGCACCTAGTTAGAAATTTCAAAATAAAAAAGAAACGACTTTCAATTTCAAAAAATGTCACTCGGCAGCTCTATTTAGAAACGATTCGAAAAGCAAATTTCTATTGGCCGACGGTTTCTTTCGAATTTCTCGCGAGTTTTAGTGAATATTATTATTTTACCCTCAAAAAGTGATTTTTGCCCAAAAAACGTAAGTATTGAAGTGCATTTCCTGTACAAATTTGGTGTGAAAACGTGTTTTTTCCCCAAAATAGAAAACAAGAATTTCTGTCAAAATGCGTTGTGCAGTGGGCAAATGTGCGCAAAACAACAGGAACTTAAGTGAGTATCTCTTGTTTTGAAAATTTTGTATTGCTTCACATAGAAGAAATATAACCAAAACGCATATTTTCTAGGTTGCAAGGAAGTGCATTACTTAACGTTCCCAGCCCAGAGGGACAAAGCAGCGACCACCGAGCTGGCCAGCATAATGGCTTTATGGAATGTGTCTAGTCCCAAACAGCAATCGCCGGATTTACTGGCGTACGAATGCAGCGTCGTGCACCAAGCCAACTGCAGAGATACTGCGTTTAAAAATGCATTTAGGGGATAACAGCATCTCAAAGTGGCAAACGCGAGGACGCGGTAGATGCCTTTGCATGGCCCCGCTTTTACGGTCAGCGAGGTTATGCACAAACTCCGTGCAGATGCAACCTAAGGTGTAAGTGGTAAGCGGACGAACGAAGACTGAACCGGGACAACGGACTAGAACGGCTAACAGTTACACAAACCAACTTGAACAAAATTCGAGCTTTAAGCTTAACTCCGCTTCCTGACGAAATTCCTGACGGTCGTTCCAGAGAGGGTAAATCAGATCTGACAAAGATGGTTTTAGTGTGGTTAAAGTCCCACACTGACGGGGTTTTGGCTTTTGATGCTTTCCATCGCTAAAAAAAACAGAGCCAAGGGAGTCGCAGTCAAAACGCTTGCAAGCACAAATGCGCCTACAGCACCAACCACCACTAACACAATAACGCACTGAAGCACTGGCCAGTGGTCACCATACCAGCGTGGTCACCATTCTTGTACTATTGCGCGCGCCATCATTGCAATTTTTTTTTTTTTTTTTTTTTAAACTTCCATTTTTATTACACCTGCCTAATAAAAGGCATCTCGTAATATTCTAACATTATTTGGAAATAATTTATGTACATAGATCAATATCAGAATATACAATTATTTACGAACTTAACAAAACAATAGCGTATAAATTACAGTTTACAATACATACATACAGTTTACATTATATTTTTCATTAAAAATTTCTAGATGGTAAGTCAGAAGTTGTAAGTCGTTTAAGCCTTCGGATTCGCCTTTCTTCGATCAGGGGTATATGCTGTATTTCGACGTTGCCGTGATTTTTCATGTCAATAATATGTTTCGTGCTGAGTTTTTTTATTGTTTCTTCAACTGTGCTGATTGAAAGGTCCCGATGCAAAGAGTCGTTTGTGATGTACCAAGGAGCGTCAACTATTTTTCGTATTATTTTTGATTGCGTACGCTGTACAATGTCAACGTTTGTTTTGCATGCCGTGCCCCATATCTGAATACCATACCTCCAGATAGGAGCAATGATAGTGTTGTATATCAGTAATTTGTTGCTTAGGGATAAGTTTGATTGTTTACCTAGAAGCCATTGCAGTTGTCGGAACTTGTTGTTAATCTCATTCTTTTTTCTCTTAATATGTTCACGCCATGTAAGTTTTGCATCAATTGTCATACCCAGGTATTTTGCCTTATTGTCAATATGAATTGTGCTGTCGTCTATTTTAAGCGGGTGCTGGTTAAAAGTTCTGTTGGTGTAGATGACTTCTACTGTTTTTTCAGCATTTATCTGGATACCCCAGGTATTGAACCATCTCACTGTGTCATTTATTATGGTTTGAAGGTTTTGTTCAGCTGTTTTAAGTTGCTTGCTAGATGAAAGCAAAACTGTGTCGTCGGTAAATGTTGCAATCATGCTGTCGTCAAAAGAAGGAACAGGTACGTCCGCAGTATAAATTAAGTATAGAAGAGGACCTAACACACTGCCTTGAGGAACACCAGCACTCATAGTGCGCATTTCTGAGTCAGCATCTTGAAATTTCACAAAGAAATGTCTATTTTTTAAGTAGCTTTGCAATAAGTCATAAAAGTCAAGTGGTAGAAAGGATTTTAGCTTATGGAGTAGACCTTTGTGCCATACACTGTCAAACGCTTTTGCGACGTCAAGATACACTGCCGCACAGTATTTTTTGTCATCAATGTCTTTGTATATCTTATTGACAACTCTATGAATTTGCTGAGTCGTTGAGTGTTTGCGCCTGAATCCAAATTGGTGTGTTGGAATTATGTTTTTCTGAGTCAAGATGGGGTCAAGTCGTTCGATGAGAAGTTTTTCGTATACTTTTGATAATGTTGGTAGCAAGCTTATAGGTCGATATGATGTTGTCTCGGTTGGGGTTTTCCCCGGCTTCACCAGCGCGATAATCTTAGCTACTTTCCAAACCACAGGAAAATATTTTAGCCGTGATATTGCATTGAAAACGTTTCTGATATACACATAGGCTGCGTTTGGTAATTCCTTTAAAACTTTAATAATAATTTAATAATAATTAAAACTTTACCGGATATTAAGTCAAAGCCAGGTGATTTTTTACTTTTAAGAGTCATGATTTTTCGTCGAATCTCATCTGTTGTCATTTTAGGTATGGCTTTGTTTTGTATTTCTCGCGTTGTTGGTAATATTATTGTTTGTTGGTCAAGTGGATTTGAAAACGTTCTTTCAAAATGTTGCGCAAGGATGTCAGCTTTTTGTGAGTTACTTCTGGCCCAAATTCCGCTGTGACTTTTGATGGGTGGTTGATGAGGTATAGCGTTGTTTAGGTTTTTAGTAGCTCTCCACAGTGAGTAATGTGCTGACATACTGGGATCTAAATTCGTCAAATAATTGCTGAGTCTATCTTCCTTGTCCTTTTTTAGCATCATATTAACTTCCTTCGTTATGTCATTAAGCTTAGCTTTGTCTAGTGGGTGCCTGGACCACTGCCATTGTTTACGGAGCCGTCTCTTCTGCTTTATTTTGTTAAGAATGTTATTACTTAGTTTTTGCATAAAACGTTTTGGTCCAAGTGTTGGGGTTGACGCACTTGCAGCTTTGATTACTATGTCATTGAAGTATGCGATAGCTGAATCGACATCTTGTTTAAACTTTAAGCGGACATTCATCATTAGATTACGGTCGATTATTTCTCTAAAAGACTGCCAATCAGTTTTAAGGTTATATGGCAGGAATTGTTGTGATAGTCGAAGTGGCTGGCTTAAATATGACAGTATAACGGGGGAGTGGTCGGAAGATAAATCGAAGCAAGATTCAATTGTCATGCAGTCTTGCTCGATGTTGCGAGTAATGTAAAAGTCAAGTAAGTCTGGAATTTTAACTGAGTCAGAAGGCCAATACGTTGGTTGTCCACTACTTATAAACCGGCTTTTATTTTCTTTGATGGCGTCCAGTAGGTTTCGTCCTTTTTTGTTAGTCAATCTAGATCCCCACATTATGTTTTTAGCATTAAAGTCACCACCAGCTATGAATCGCTTCCCAAGTGTCCGAAGGAAGTTGAAGTAATTTGTTTTGTCATTGTTATATTTAGGCGGGCAATATATTGATGAAATAGCTATTGCTCCACGTTGATCTTCGATTGCGATTACTGTTGCTTGAATGTTATTTGACTTCCAGCTTTCCATTTCAATACATTTTATGTCGTCTCTAAGAATAATTGCAGTACCGCCATGGGCTTTATTTTCAGGGTGATTAGACGTAAATATTTTGTAATTGGGGATTTTAAAGTAGGTTTTGTCTGTAAAGTGCGTTTCTGTAACCAGCATAATGTCAACGCTGTTGCTCGTCAAAAAGGTTTTTACTTCTAAAGCATGTTTGCTGAGTCCGTTTGCATTCCACAGCGCTATTTTAATTTTGTTTGTGTTGTCCATCTATTTTCGTCACCAACAGCGTAAGTATGTTCATCATATTTGACATTTGGGAAACTAGTTGCTTAATCATATCCTTTAATTCAGTGAGGTCATTTTGCGTTGTTGCTGTTTTTGAGTAAACGGGTTCAATAGGCGTTTTTTGTGTTAGTGAAGATGCCACTGCTGCATAAGAAATTCCAGGGGAGACGTTAGCGGAAGCTGGTTGTATTGGGAGAGTAACAGGTTGTTTGGTAGGGACGTCTTTATTTCTTAATGCTGGAAAGCGTTTAATTTTTAAGGACTTGTATATCATACCGTTGGCCGTGTGTTTTTCCCCGCACAGAGCGCATTTTATGTCATTAGTTTTTGAACAGTCAGAGGTCTTGTGTTTTCCAGCACATTTCACACAGATTGGGCTCTTCGTACAATAATTTTTAGTATGTCCATATTTTTGGCAATTGGAGCATTGAGGTATTGTCCTTCTTTGGTGGGGTGGTTCGAATGAAACTTTGCAGTGTAGGAGATTTTTAATTTCGTAAACGTCTTTATTGTTTTCTTTCGTCGCTAGTTCAATTGAAAACATAGATAGGGGCTCTTTGCTTCCTGATTTCAATATGTTGTGAATGTTAATGACGTCATGACCTAACTGTTTCATCTCGTCGGCTATGTCGTTTGTATCGGTAGAGTAGTGCATATTTCTTAAAATTACCCTAAAACCGCGTTGATCTTTGGGCTTGTATGTATAGTATTGTGTTTGTTTATCATTAAGTAATTTAATTATTGCCGTATAATGTTGCGATTCAAATGGTTGGACCTTAATTTCGGTACTGTTAAGGACTTTAATTTCATATTTTACCTGGTTTAGGTTACTTAGCGCTGAAATCAGAGGACTTAAACATTGAACATTTTGTATATAAATGGGCGGTGGTTTTGGTGCACGTTTTGCAGTTTCATCATTTGGAGACTTATTCGCTTGTTTAGTATCATTGCGGTCTTGCGACGCGTCGTTACATTCTTCATCGTCGGCCAGTATCTCGAATCTATTTGCTGCTGATGGTTTGTCGAGCCAGTATGATGTTATTGTTTTTTGGTTTATATTTGTTGGTTTGTTCTTGTGCTTTTTATTTCTGCTTGCGTTGTTTACATTTCCATCTGGTGAGTTGCGATTCCTCTTTAGCGTTGCTTGGTCTTCGGTTTCCCTTTGCTGCTTTGATTGTATGGGAGTTGTTGCTGCATTTTTCGGCTGTTCTTTTGGTGTAGTAATTTGCCGACTAGCAGAAGAACTGGTCGCCAGCATGCTTCCAGTAGTCGAGGCTGTTACTGTTGTACGGGCCGAGAAGGATGAAGTTGTAGTTGTTGATGTATTGGTTGTTGTAGTTGTTGGTAAGCCAGTGGTACTTGCACAAGCTAGGGAGCCGCTGGAGTTTTGGGTGATTGGAGATTTACTCTCAGTACTCCACGCTAGTAGCGGTGAGCAAACATTGTCAGTGCAGTTAGATAGTGCAGGTTGGGTTGACTCTCTTGTTGTTATTTCACTTTCTGCTGCATTCGCGCGCGCAGCTGCTTGTGAGAACACAGCCTGGAGAGTTTGCACTGGTTGGAAAGTCTTTGCCTTGGACTCACTTATGGACCGCGTTCTCCCCACCGGGGGAGAGCGCTGCACACTCATGTTCACTGATTTGATTTTTTGTTGATTAGATTTTTGTTTACAAAATGTATTTCGCAGTCGAATTTACTTCTGGTGAGAAGACTTGCGGATTTACTACAAATTGTTTTGAGTCACTGTCTCTTTTTTTTGCAATATTGCATTCAATACACTGTATAAAATGGATAGTGAGCACAGAGCAAATTGAAACACGTCCGATTGCTATGATTGCAATGTGATGATCATTGCAATAGTGCAAGAAATTTTTTGAACTTAATATAAAAATATAATAAATATAATAAATATAAACAAAATATAAATATGAAAACAAACAACAATTTCATGAATTTTAATTTTGTCGTAGTTAAGTGTACTATTCGTCCCACTGTTCCTACAAAAAATTTGACATGTTGGCATAATTTCTGTGACGTCATGAGTGCCGCTGTCAAATTATCTGTCTCGGATGTCGTAACCTTATATTCATAAACCTTGCTATTCTATACTGTTTTATTCTATGTTAGCCTATTCTGTTCTATTCCGCTCTAATCTATTATTTTCTCTTTCTTTTTGTTCTTTTCTATTCTATTAGATTCTAAACTAATGTATTTATTTCTGTTTTGTTGATACTTTTAACCCTTAACCACCTAGCACCTGTTATTGTCACACTACCACCTAACATACGTCTGTGAGACCCTGGAACAAAATTATTCGCGTTTGTAAAATTTTTTGAATGACGTTTTAGTTTTTAATTAAAATCAGTAAAGGAACATATTAAATTATTTATTAAAATAAGAAAAGCACAGGAAAATCAACGTTTTCAATTTAACTTTCATTTAAGAAGTCAACATTTCCTATTTTATGCTTATAAACTAACATATTTGGAAAATGAGATCCATTATAATAATAACATAAAGTAGGTACTTCTTTGTTCCCTTTTTTATATATTCAGTCATCGAAAAACATAAATATGAATAAATATTCTCAATAAATACAAAACTTAAACAAAATTGCAAGACCTTAACTTGCAGTTTTTCGCGAAAGTCAAAACACAGTTTGTGTGAGCATTCCAGACAAATAGGAGCTTTGCATTCGAAACACATGTATTGTGTTTTGCGTTTCTTTATCGAGTCGCAAATAGAGCAGTTATTACGCACTGCTAACCTTTACAAGATAGAGCTGCTGATGGAGTGGTTCCATTGTTACTCTGGAGGACGCGTTGAATAGCCATTCTGATATCACGTTGTATTTTAAAGCCTATATCGGCCTCAACATCGCTGCAGTCATCGTTCGGTATATTTTCGTCGTCTGAAAAATCTTCTTCCAACCACCGCTGTATATTTGCGTCATTTAAAGCCATTATCAACTAAAACAATAAAAAACTACGAATGTAAAAAAGTCACGTAACCGCCTAACAGGGGTCTCTTAGACTCCTAGCAACAGTTTTTTACTCACTAGAGACAAACGCGATCACATCCGACTGCGACAAGCGGTTGCGCGGCACTGAGTGGCGCAAGGAAAAGGTACAAGAACTTACACATTTAAGCGAAGCTCGGGCGTAAAAATATCCACGCTTAAAAATTCCTGGGGGTCTGTGGGACGTATGCTAGGTGGTTAAGGGTTAAATGTAACTTTAAGTGCATATTTGCGTGGACCGTATCAAGACTGCAGAGTGTGTCAAAATGGTTTTTTTCGTTATAGGGTTGCCAGTCATGATCAATTTCATCATAAAATCTCAAAAGCTGAGCATGTTATGATCATGAGAACGAAAAATGTCAATAAAGCTGGAGAAAATTGGAAGATATTAAATTTAGATCTTATGCCATCAAGAAGCCTTCAGAAAAAGGTTAAATGTGTGTATGTGTTAATCTCACCACATTCAGATAAATTTGAATTTATTGCTCTAAATCTGATAAGATAAGAGTTACCATAGGTGTGGTCAGTAAGGATTCTATTGATGATTTTGATATGTTTAGCGCTGAGCTATGAGTTATGAAACCAGGAATATGATTGTTTAGTTGGAAAAGTGTGTGCAAAAAGATTTGGTTTGTAGCTAGAGAAAAACAAGAAATGATCACACCACTGTTGGTGGGCTGATTTGGTTCTTAATAATCTATAGTCTCTTATCAGTAGTGGGATCAGGATATAAAATGCTGCTACCATTGTTGGCATCTCTTGCCACTCTGTCCGCCCATTAATTTATTGAGATGCCTGCATGACTTGGTGTCCAGACTAGATGCACCTTAGAAAAAATGAAGATAGTTAATTTGTTATGCACTTGAGCCACCATTTAATTTCATGTTGAGCTATTCACCATGCTAGCTAGAGCTATTCACCACTATGATTATTGCACAGAGCTCTAAAAAGCTAGAGACTTGGAATTTCGAAAAAACGTTCAGAATTTTTACGCAAGTCAACAATTCGACAGCTTGTTGGTTCTTTTCAGACTGAAGCATCAATAGCCAGTACCGTGAATCTCTTTCTTTCGTAGTCATCAATGATACAGGCATAAGTCGCCCTAATGGCAACTAGGGAAATATTTATTTTCTTATCGGGCAGTGTGTTAACTTTGACCAAAAGTCTTGAAAATAGTTAAAATTGGAAGGGGAAGTGTATTTGATATAATAATAATAATTAATAATTGACTGGCACGACAGCCCGCTTACGCGAGACTTAGGCCTAGCTTCCCGCAACCACCCGTGTTGTGCGTGTGAATTTGTACGCGGGTGGAAGGGACCTACAGTTTTATGCCGGTTCCGAACGGCAGGTTGGGAGCTCTTTCATAAGCAATTTTACTCTCAGAGGTTTGCCATTTCCAGCTGAGAGGACAGCCACCGAAAGAGAAAACGAGTTTTCCCGTTATTTTTCCCGTATTTGATATAGCACAGATTAATGGCACTGGAGTAGAGGGTGGTAGCCCAAAACATCTTCGAAGGATAATATTTTGAAAGGGGTTTATCTTTTTATCAACTGTTTGAGTACTATTTGTAGCAGGGGTTCTGCTGCATTCAATTCTTTATCTGACCAACGCTCTATACATGTTGAGAGCAACCTTACGATGTAGTCCAGCCTTCACAGAGGGGATCATTTTGAATAAATTGATGTTGTTTGAGTCACTGATAGCAGATGAGTAATGCTCCTGCAGAGGGAGAGGCGTTGATGTGCTGTTATAGAAATGTGATAGAAGTAACCTGCCGGATGACTTGGGAGTTGAACGTTAGGTTGAAATCTTTATAATTATTTTTGCTAATTTACGTACATGCCTTGGTTTTTTCAACATTAAAGTTCATATTTAGTTTACTACATTGATGGCCAAACTCAAGTATTTTGTTTTGGAGATTGTCCGCGGCTATTTCTATATCTGGATGGTGCGAAACAATTATGAAATCATCAGCATATTGCAGGGGCGTAGCCAGAACTTTGCCATGGGGGGTTTTAAAAAAAATTGATGACCAATTTAGTATTACATGCTTTTTAAAGTAAACTGAACTTTTCAAAGAGGTGGTGCCACCCAGTGCATTGGAAATTTCATGAAATTTGGTTCACTGTGAGCGAAGTTATTGCGTCCGAAGTAAAAGTATGTTCTTGTCAGTGGTACAAAAATTTTATACTAATTTGCGAAGAGCAAATATTAAGTTTTGCTTTAAAGTTGGTAAGACTTTAGCCGAAAAATTTAAATTGATGAACTAAGTTTATGATGATTATCGTTTATGCCGTGGCAGACTTCATGAGTGGTACACGCGATTTAAAAACGATTGTCAGGACATAAATGATGACTGAAATCCGCGACCACCGTAGATTCCATAAAAAATCAGCCAAAATCTACTTGAAATTGGATTCAACCTTCGCTTTCCTTATACCCACCCGAGTGATATTTTTAATATTCATGTCTAATATCTGCCATCTGTATTTATCCAATGTAAATAGTTATGATTTCGACTTTCTGAATAAATTCGAAAGTCGTTTTCAATAACATAAACAAATATTTTTTTGAAAACATTACTCATGTTTTGTTTTTATTTTTGCTATTTTGTATACCGAATACCCACACAGGTGATCCCAGGTGCTTCCGCCACCATTTTGAATAAAACTCACAATAAAATAAAAAATAAAAAAAAAATAAAAAAAATTGTTCAATAAACCCTCTGGAAAGAAATCTTTTAATATTTTCCTTAGTCGCAAAATGAATCGTTAAATTTAGGCATTTTTTTCGAAAAACTGACTATCACCCGAGGGCGATACTAAATACTGAGGTATGGAAAAAAATTATTTATTATTTACTTATTTATTGCGAGTGAGTGAGTTTATGGGTATTGGTAAACGACGCATACAAAAGTCTTTGGTAAGGCGAAGGTTACGCATTTCAATAACATAAAAGTATCACATTTTAACTGAATATTTGGCTATCGAGAGACGGCATCTCAACGATAGACACTTGTGACTGATTTTTTGACTAAAAGACGAATTTAACCATCACCCACTCCTCGTTTTAACCTGATGCGGCATCTTGCGACTTTCACCTTAGAAGAAAAATGCATTTACCGATTAAACAAACGCGTTTTGATGACGTAGAAGCCATTCAAAAGGCTTGTACTGACATCCTGTAGGACATTCCAGCCGACGATCTAAAACACTCATTAGACATGCTTTTAGATCATGCAAATAGCTGTACTGAGCCTGAAGGGGACTATTTAAAAAACCATATCGGTGTTACAAAAAATTGTTGATTATTCTTTTAAATGTTTAAAGGTTAAAAGACTTTTTTACTAATGTGGCAACGTATATACCATGCATAGTGATTGCAAATTTTAAATAATTATAGGCCATGGGGGGGTTCTGACACCCAAAACCCCTCCCTTGGCTACGCCCCTGGCATATTGTACAGTGTGGTACTTGAGTCATGTAATTTGTGTAATTTGGAAATGCAAATGTTGAATAGCGTCGGAGAGACAGCAACTCTGTGAGGGTCCAGCCCGAATTTCTACAACTTCGTTGCTCAATTTTAGGTATCTTCCATACATTTAATGTACACGTAATTGACATCCACTTGAACCTGTTCCAGTTGAGACTTATAGCCTATTTCCACCGGGCCTTAAATGCATTTAACGCTTAAATGCATTTAACATCGCATTTAAATGCTCTAATTCCCATGCAATTGTTTTTGTATCAAAGTAAGTTAACACACTTTCAAAACTGAGTTAACTCAGTTTGCCGTTTACAGACGTCTAACATAATATGTTATGTTAAAAGCTGGAGCAATACTGACAAATGTACAAATTTTGATAGCATGCTTTAAGGCGCTGCAAGAGCCGTACGAACACAAACGAAAGAGGGGATTTGAATTGCCTTCGGTGTGGTATATTTTTTGCCAAGACAATTACTTTTTACTGAGTTTTTCGCAAAAACATATCGTCTGTCATAATCAAAGACAAAACTTCTATTGTTTGCCAATAATAAATGCTGTAAAAGAAAATGACAAACGTGGAACTTCTCATGAACCCTCTTGACATTAAAAATTCAGACAGCTATCAATCAGCTGACAACTTTCACAAATAAAATAAACATTGACAAATGAAATACATTTTCACAAATGCAATAAATTTTCACAAATGAAATAAATTTGCACAAATATGAAAACGCAGACATTCCTAGACTGTTGAGAAGGAAAGCGAAGTGGCTTTCATGCAGTAGAGGGGGCTACAAGAAACCACACATACGTATACAAGGAGAATGCGGCGATGGGTATAGCTGTGGCTGCCCAGAAATAAATGCAGCATTTGACTTGACCAAATGAAAATGTAAACAAAAACCAGCTGCTGGAGTTAACTCAGTTTCGGTGGAAACGCTTGCAAGTTCTCAAGCTTAACAGATCGCTTAAATGCATTTAAGCGCTCGGTGGAAATACAGTATAATTGAACCAGTGTTTAAGTGCCAGAACAATCTGAGTTTCTTCCCTCTCGCCGATTCCTCGGTTTGATTCCCTAATGTGTTGAGCGTGCCTTAGTCACCGAGAATTAAAACATGACTGTATCTGTCAAGAAAGCTTCCTATTTCATTTCGGAAATCAGCACATGCAATGTCTTACAAAAAGGTTAGCCACCAGGGCGTTTTTAAATGTCACCTTAAACAGTGTTGTCCCACTGCTTTTATATGTAGCTTCAATGCTTTTCACACTGAAGTCCTTGATTTGCCTTTAAAGTATAAGCCTGATGCTAACTTTTTCGTTATTCATGGCAGTGCACATGGTTGTATTTGCTAGGACAAAAATATTTCCAGCAAAATTTGGTGGGCAGGTTACTAAAGCATCTATTGTGTTTTAAAGAGGCTGAATATCCTCATCAATAAATCGTTTATTTTGGCTGGCCAAAAAGTGTGTAACCAAAGGTGTGTAATTTAAAATCATCAAATGCCTTGAGCAGCTCTACATCAACGTTAATCCTTTTCAGCCTTTTTGGCTTCCTGATGCTGAATGAGCTTAAATTGCTCACAAAGTCTTCAAATCTTTCTGGCGATGACGCCACCACAGTACCCGACCTTGGCTGCACCATAGCGGCTATATTTTTCACTTTCACTAAGATAGCCAAATTCGCGGTATCGAACAAAACAGAGAAAACCTAAGCCACAAAATCTGATTGGTGTTTTTTCTATAAAAAATTAGCTTTTTTATTATTTTGATACGGAGACACAGGCACGTCCGTACAGCTTGCTAGTGTTTTTTTTTTTTTTAATTGAAGATTTGCTAAGAAAAATATGTTTCTCTAAAGTTGAGCTCATAGCTAAGAAATGAAAAAAAAAATGAAAAATCTATTACTCTGACCATAGTGATTCCGGCAATCTTTTATCGGTATTTTTTGCATTCTTATCCAGCAAACAGGATACGATTTTTGTTTCAGTTGAGGCTAAGTGTCAATCAAGGTGCTGGACTAAAGTAGCGTGAAATTGCAATACGTTCTGAAGAGCTGCTCATTTCTTAACAACCTGGCGGCTAAACTAGTTCGCAAGGGATCGGAACTGGTGGTGCACCTTCGAGTGTAGAAGCAGAGCGGACATACTGCGGAATATCTGGCGTTCTGTGTCAGAAGCTAAATTATAGGTCGATTTTATAGCTATGCAGTTCAACCAAGCAAAGATTCACATACTTACGGGGGTTTTAATAGGGCATTTTGCCTTTGCCTCTCAGTGGATGGTTAGATATGCTCTAACAGCATTACTATAGTTTCAAGGATGAGTAAAAAATGGAAACGGTGCAACGTCTTCAATGCGAATGTCAACGTCTTCTGGCCTTGGTGCCAGATCTAGACACAGATCTGTACTAGTTTTAAAGAACATTAGATTTACCTGAGATTTCGGTTGATTTTGATTACAATGGGGTCCTACTATTACAATGTGTCTTAATGGTCTCGGAGTGCACCAGTCGTGTAACTTACCTAACTAAACCTAACTGAACCTTACTAGTAAGGAAAACCCATGTGAATATGTACAACTATTTTCGTTGAAATTAAATACCCCGATAAATAATGTTAATTTCGAGTTTAGATTTATTTATCTTTATTATTGTTAAAATAAATCGCTGGCACTTTTACTATTAAATTACATAGTTCTATTAAATTAAAGCAATTTTCTTCTCATTTTCTTCCAATTGCATAATACAAATCAAAACAAAAATAAAAGGAAAACAAATTTAATGGAGTCTCCGGGCTTGACAGGTGAACTCCGCTGCAATTGTCGACTCTGTGAGTATTTATGTGTGCGTGAGTTTTGCTTGAGCTGTGGCGCTCGCAATATGGAAGCTTCGCTATTTACGATGCGTCCGTTTTCCCCGCCGCTTTGCTCTCCAGCTGCGCCTGCAGCTGTCGCACATGCTGGCCGGTGTTGTTGTGGCGCTGAAAGAAGGCGTTAATGGAGCTCATGGCGCGGTACTCCAGATTGTCGCTGACGTTCCAGTCGACACTGATGCTGTGGTGGCGTCCCACCGGGTTGCGGAACTTGGTCTCGTTGTATTTCTCCAGCAGATGCAGCAGGCAGTCTTTGGTGTTCTTGGCCGCTTCCTCGAGGTTGACCGTCTGGTGTGTGTTGGGCAGACCGATGGGCACGTCGCGGCTCATCTGGTTGATGCGGAATTTGGCGCGGCGCGTGCTGGCCGTCTCGACGTTGGGCGTATGCTGGCTGGCGCTGGTCGTCTTTGCGTTGGCTGTGCAAATGGTGCTGACCGTTGACTTTTTCGTGGTGGTGGTGGTGCGCCACGGTGCCGCACCGATGCCGCCGTTGGTCAGTTTTGGCGTCTCCTCGATCGACTGCTGCAGTCGCATGGAGAGCGAACTGTATTTGGATTTGTTTTCGCTGGCCTTGGCGGCGACGCTGCTGTTGGCCGACCAGCTGGATGCACTGCTCTTGGTGGTTGTGGTCGTTGCGCTGGACATGGTGCTTGCCGAGATGCCGGCGCTGCTGGAATTGCTTGCGGTCGCTTTGTCTTTTGCTGTTTTTGTGGCCGCGCTCGACGTCTTTGGTTTTGTGTTCTTGTTGCTGTTGTTGTTGGCGTCGGCCTCTCTCTTGGCGTCGTCGCCGAGCTTGTCGTTGATTTTGGTTAGCATGGAGAGGTGATTGCGAATTTCGTCGGCCAGATTGATGCGCTCACCGGAGGTGCGTCGGCCGAGCAGGTAGTTGGTGTCGGAGTTGCGTCTGTCGAACGTGTGCAGGTAGCTCTTCAGGCTGCGCTGCTGCATGTTGAGATTCGTGCCGCTGCCGCTGAGCTCGTCAAGGCCGTGGTGTCCGAACAGGTGCTGCGGCGCGTACTGGAACGCTTGTGTCGGCGTGGGCGAGACGGAGCTGAAGGCGGAGTGCGTGCCGGCACCTGCATGCGCGGGGAATAGTTTTTCGCGCGATTCGTTAATGGGCGTGGCCAAGGTGCTGGGACTGTCGTTGTCGATGTCGGCCTCGGCGCCACCCAGCGTCGCCTCATCGGTGATGGTCTCGATGGATTCGCAGGGCGATGGCGAGCAAACTGCTTGAGAGCAAAAGAAAAGTGAAGGAGGAGAAACAGAAAACAACATTTTAGTTTCGGCTGATAACTTGCAAACTGACATTTGCGGACGTGTAAATATGTATGTAATGCAATGCAAGAGGACAACTTTCTGTAATTTTTGATTATTTCATTTACAAGGACAAAAACAAGCACAACCACAACGAGGACGAAGAAACAAACGAGCAATTCAACGAAAACAAAACAAAAAAATTCGCATCCACTGTCATCCGATTAAAATGGGGGATTGTATAAAGTGGTGGAATTGCGTATAATAAATTATTTGAAAAAATTGCCGCATGTAACATTCTATACGTATTGAATTCCAAGGTGAATAGTGAGATATTGAAATGTATGAAATATGCGAATGCAAATATGTAGGTATGTTTGTAAATATGTATGACCTTTCGGGTCATGTGTGCACAAATGAACCAAAAGAACTTCAATAACACATTTGACTCTTTATAGAATTTGCCAAATTGTTTGAGCTTTTCTCGAAATAAAACTAAGAACGAGAATGTGTTAAAAAAATTTAACAATTCAAAATATTTTAATAATTATATTTAGTTAAATTTTAGGAAACATTTATTTTTCCAAAACAAGTGTTCTATGATTTTTAATCCCTCTGCCAAAAAAATAAATAAGCAAACAGAATCCTACGTCAGAGAGTGTTCAGCCAAAATATTCAGCACAAAGTGAGAGACAAAACGAGTATGTTTGTTATGAAGGTGAAGTACGGTTAGAAAGGAGGAGCATTGGTTTGAATTTCGGGATTTGAATTGGGAAATTTATTTACTTATATAAAGCAGTTTCAAGAAATAATGAATTAAAAGTAAATTTAACAATATTCATTGAGTTAAATAAACGTTAATAGTTGCAAATATTTACAGTGAGTAATCAATGAAAATTGGAAAAATATAGAATTAAATTTTTTATTTGAAAACTTTAATACTTTCAAAGTTCGGCATTACCAGATTTATTCAAAGCTCAAAGCTTGGTTTCAATCACTACTGAAAACGGGATAAGAGGGCACTGGCTTCACTTTCTTCAGGAAAGCCGCCTGCCTAACCTAAGTCCTGTATTCGAATTTGGTTCCATGCTATTTTTAATTGAAACTAAAAATCTCATATGCAAAGCAATATATATATATAGCACGCAATATGCAAAGAATGTTCATTGATATGAAAGTTTGAAGTTTTAAATCTAAGTTGAAGAAGTTGTAAATTCAAAGCATAATATGCCAAAAGGAAGTGGGAATATGTCTCATAAGCAAATGAGATGCATTCCGAGAATAGTAAATTGTTGATAGTTCTATTGTAGGAGAGTTTTAGTATTTGTCAGTTTAAAAGTTAGGCTTGAGCGAGGTTCAACATCTTCATGAGATAAGCTTAGGTGTACGTCGAAGTCATAGTGAAATAAATAAAGTGAACCAGATACTGACAACTCTCTTGAATCGGCATGCTTATTTTATGTCACTATGAACAAATTTGTCAGATACTTAACTCTTTTTGTTCAAAAAATAATTTTTTTCCCAAGAGGCAGAATGTCTGCAGCATAGCAAAAAAAAAATTACTGAAATGCCGAAGGAATCGTGCGCACTATGTAGAACTGCTCATGGGGGGCACGATCCCCATGTATTCAGTACATTTAAATGTTCCGCAAAAAAGAAAGTGGGAAAGTATTTGTAATACTGAGTTGCGTTCGAGAACAGCAAACTCAAATGGGTTAATTCAAAATGAATTGACGTGAAACAAATTTTCAAAGCAATTGACATTTTTTAAGCATGCCTCTCCCTAGCTGGTTCACTTTATTTATTTCACTATGCGTCAAAGTGATTTGTTAAGACATCATTTCAGGTTAAGTTAAATTCAGACATGAATTTTAGGTTTAAATAAACATTAAAAAAATGTTTGAAAAGTTAAATTTACAGTTGACTCTCATAAAGCGATATAAAATAAAAAGCTGACTTGGGAGGGGGCAGATGATGAAAAAAGATTATTTGTTGTAGGAAGAATTGAAAAACAGGATTTACTAAAAAAATCAAACTCAAAAAGTTTTGTTTTCGTATAAATTGTACATTTAAGCTAAATTAGAAATTAAAAAGAAAATGAATTAATTAAAGGAAATGTCGTTCTGAAGCCAACTAGTAATCCTGCCCTCTCATGACTGGATATGATTTGGATGAGCCGAAGCAAGTTGGATGAAGCAATAAAAAAAATAAATTGAATAGCATAATTTTTAGCAGGTATAACCAGTCCAAATAGAAGGTTACAGGTATGTTACATGCGAATATATAGTATGACCAATGTGTGTTTCATGTCTCCCAATTATCATTACCAACACCGGCCTCATCTCCACCAAAATCAAATGATTCCATTTACTAATGTTTGATGCAAATATTTTGATGGCTTTATTTCATTTGCAAGAATTTTACAAAAAAGTGCTTCAAAAATCGAAATAGTGCGAGTATTTGCAAAAATATTTATGATCCGTTTCGGTATTAAAAAGGTACGGCTTACCTTCGGTTAAAATATTTGTCCTTTTTATGAATGTAAATTGGTTTCATAGATTTGTTGTTTGCTTCTTGTTGTTTTTACATAATTTGCAGTAATGTTTATTTGCATGTTCCGTGCTTGAAGCTGTGATTACGAAATTCGTTTATGGCGGCAGAGAGAGCGTAGTGGGGAGTAGAACATACATATGTACAGAAAGTGTCATAGCTTGTAAAAATTGTGTCTTTTAAATCTCTCCTGTTCGTTAAGTATTGTGCAAAATATTTGTTCATGTAGAGAGAGAACGATGGTTGGTATTGGCCATCACTCGGTGGCAAAAAATCATATTAAATCGTATGCAATCGTGTTTCAAAAAGTTCCTTTTTCTCTTCTTCAAAACGGTGCTTTGAAAACGAGTAGTCGATTTGTTTCGGTATTTCGGTAATGATATATTTATGTATTTTGTAGTTTATTTCTTTGGTTGCTTATCACAGTAGAGAAACGTAAAATTCATTCAGACTTAGGGTTTAACAAACTTAATACGAGTAAAATATAAGTAAAAAATCAAGAAAAACATTGAAAAACTGGCATTCATAAAAACAATTTTTACACTTTCACAACATCGAAAATGGTAGTGGTCAATATCACTGCTATTTCTTTCATATCTGTTTTATGTTTTTGTTTTTTGTTTTTAGTCAAATGTTAGGAACAGTGTATCAACTAACTTTAACTGAAATTCAAAAAATCAAATTACAACAAAGTCGAATATAAAGTAAATACATAGATAACAAAAAAGTTAAGTGTAAGAGGAGAAACTCATTATTTGCCAAGTATGAGTTGCTGTTGTTGCCGTCGCCGCGTTATCCTGCAGCAGTACTCACCTCGTGACGAGGAAATGCTGTCGGCGCCGTGGGTCTGCTTGTAGGTCGTCTCGTTTAGCGGCGCTATGACATTGCTTTCCACATCAAAGACGTACGGACTGTTCGGATGCTCCTCCCAGCGTTCAATGAAATTCTTCAGATTATCCTTTGTTGTGTCCAATTCCTTTGTCTGGCAAATGGCACAATGCGGGCAATGCAGCAAGAATAGAGAAATAAATTGTAAGAAAAGTGTATACAAATTCGAGTTGTAGTAGATGCTAAGTAAGAGAGAGCAAAGGAAAGTTATTTTTGTTTTTTTATACTATAGGAAATAATAAATGTTGAGCTGAAAAATGGATGGGCCAAATATGTCATACTTGTAAAATGGAGCATAGTGCTGCAATGTTCAGCTTTGCTTGTGACTATAGCTCCATAAATTCATTTCTACCAGAAAATGGACACCCACTTAAAAGAGATTTGGAGATATAGAGAAATATGAAACATTTAATGACCTGTTGACATTAAGTTTAGTGAAAGTCGAGCTCCAAATCTGTCATAATTCGATACATATTTGTATATTATTTTTATATTTTTTTCATGACTAATAATGAATTCAGGATAGTTTTGTGCTGTGTGTTATCGAGTGGGTTCTGCCAGTGGTCTGGTGATCGTAGTTCTAAAGGGACCACAATGTATCCTACAGTGCAGTGCTGAGGTAACTTAAAATTAAATGAGTGAGTTTTCACTCACTGATTCGAAGCTGCAGGAACCAAATTTTCATATAACAAATATTTACTATCTAGCTGTTTCATTCTAATTGTACGCAATATTTGCGCTTCAGTACTTCACAATTAATGTTCTAATTTTCTCTTTATGGCGAAAACCGCCGAGATGTGTTCTGGATTTTCAAAATTAGCACTCACGCATTGCATCTTTCTAAACTAATAAATGGAGAAATTATGTTACGTCATGTCTTTGTTCTTTTGTTCAAGTTGAATTCATGTGCAGAATGTGTGTACTTTCAATTAAAAATGTTTTGCTTTCCGAGCATTGCGTATCTATGCCCGTGTGGTAAATTCATAATTTTACCCTTTCTACACGATAATTAAATAGCAAAAACATCACATAAAGTATAAAATGAATTGTTGAAGAAAGTTGCAGGATGAAGCAAATGCTTTGCGGCAGTTAATAGAGGCGGAAGAAAGCGATTGGAAATTAAATGGGATGGTATGGCTTGCGCTAGAAATTGTCAAGGAAATCAACGAGGGAAATTATATGCGAGGGAAATTATATTTTGACAGCAGGAATTCTATATTAAGTTGAGGACATTGGCTTATTTTGGGCGAAACAAATCAAGCACTTTAAATTTGATTTTTGGTTCTTGGAACTCATCTGCTCTGCCTAAAATTTTAACTAGACCGTGCAATGTCAAGGATCGGAAGTATTCCTTGCGAATTTACGGAAATTTGATGCTAGAAACGGCAGTGTAGAAAAATAATAATAATAAATATGATTCGGCCTGAGTTAAAATTCTACTAATTCTTAAAACGTCATGAACTTTGTGCTCGGCTCTGAAGTTACTAGAAATATAAATAAGTACGTATGCACTGAGATCGACGATCAGATTTGATTGAGGAATTTAAATTTCCTGCTTGCACTTAGGAATCGTTTGCCAGAAGACTGATGGCTGCTATGAAAAGCTGAGGGCAGATTGCGGAACTCGGAAGAACCGACAGAGTTATTAGCAACTGTTGCGGCTTAGTTGAAGACGTACGAAATTTCTAAACTTTTACTGTGTAACGAATACGAATCTGGCATGATGACAAAATGAATTAACGGTATTTATTGTTCATGAAGTTCATGTTCATATAAGTATTGTTCAGAGAGACGCCGCCAAGGAAAGACGAAACGAATAAGTAAAGCCTTGAATTTTAATTCTAATTTTTTCATAACGTATAATGAATTCCAGATATTAAAAGAAACAAACCACACAAAAACATTGTAAGACGCAAACAAAGAAGAAAATAAATCTACTGTTTTAGTATATTCGTCGAGTTTGATCAGCAACCGTTGCTCGTTCTACACTTGAGGTGGTTGCGAGAAAATTAAATACGAAAAAGAGAAATTTTGCATTAATTCCGAAGATCAGTAGAAGAAAATAGCCTCAAAGACACTCGTTATTTACTAGAGAAATCAAAAATTTTACGCAATAGAATTCAACAAATGTGTGTGAAAGTATCCGGAATTGTTTAGAGGGATTACTTAACGAAAACATTTTGGTAAAATTCTGGTTTTTATTCTTTTTACCTATACTCTCGGGGGGGGGAGTTTGGGGGTTGAAGCCCTCCCTACAAATTAAAAGGCATTTTATGAATATTAAAGAATTACTTTTTGAAACCCTCCCCAAAATATTTTTCTGAATCCGCCCCTGTCTGTTTCTGTTTTGAAATTATAATTTCCAAATACTTTTCGCACAAACCAAATTTCAGTCTTAACCCTTGTTAACCCTTTCACGACCAATGACTCATACATACATAATTTTTTTGTTTTAACTTCATTTTCACAAGGGTTAATGTTTTCTTTTCCACGTCTTAGGACTTTTCAATACGAAGCCATCGTTGATGTCACCGCCCTCTATTCTTAATGGTGTTAGGGCGATGCACAGTGATTCGTTCCATAGACAAAATTCAAAAAATTTATAGTCTCACAATTTAATGATTTTGATGTCATTTGAAAGGTAAAACGCCAACTAAGAAAACCCAAAAAAAATCTGTGCCAAAAATGAATTAGTGTGCGTGCAAAGGTGGCTCAAAGTTGAAACTTTTTTCACAAAAATATGTAAACACATATCTGTTTTTTAGTCTATTGAATAAAAAAAATTTGAAAAATACATGGTTATCAAGAAGTCGCTAAAACTTTCAAAGTATATTAAGAAATGATGTGGCCATTTTCGCTTTTAATGTTTTCTCAAAATTTGCAAAACTGAGGCTTTTACATCATTCTTAATTCAAAATATTTTTCTAAATTAAAAATCTGAAAGTTGGCTAAACTTTCTAAACTAAAAGAGGAAAATATCTAAAAAGTATGTGAAAGTATGTTCCTGGATTTTTTTTTATTTTAAGAAGCATTCTTTCTTTGTCGGATAATGTAATTACATCCTCCGATATCTTCCGATCTCAGAAAATAATTCAATTTGAAAAGTGGTCTAAACACCTATTTTTCGACAAAATTTATTTTTTTCATCCCTAAAAGTATGCAATCGGCATGCAAAATTGAGAAAACTGCAAAAAAGCAAAACATTCGTCTATTATTATCGTTTTTATTGCAAAACTAAAGGGTCCTAAGACAATTTCTATTACTCTTTGCAATTATCAATGTTGATGTTACCGACTAAATGTAAAATCTGAAAAATCTAGCCAACACACTCGTTGCTGTAGCTCACCAAAAATTACCAAAATTGAAAATTTAAGTCTCAGACATTGCCAAACTACAAAAGTTTAAGAAAAACAAAATGGAGATTTCAATTCAGCGGACCATGATTAACTAGTATACCAAATTTTATGAAGAATGGACTACTCCTTCTAATTTTGTCCCGCGGTTGTATGGAGTCGAATCACTGTGCGATGGCACAAGCCAATTGCGGAGCACCAAAATGAGAAAGCCACACTCGAAGTTTTCGCTATTGCCAAATCAAATTCCACTTTCAGACAACACGGAAGCACAAATTCACTTTAAGCTAAGCCGGTAAAAAGCACAAAATTATGTAAGGAAAATCAGAAAATTTAATTAGAGTCAACCGTGTAGCACAGAATAACCAACAAGAACCAACCGAGAGACTGACAAAGAAAAAGAAGCGGCGGAGCACGCAGCGGATTAATTAATTTCAGTAGGTGGTGGGGAGGAAAGGGGCGGGGGCGTACACCTGCACCAAATTTCGGCGCGCAATAGCACTTACCTCCAAATCGGCTGCTGGCTCTTCGTCGGCGTCGTCCTGCGGCGGTATGGGCGAAGGTGTGGAAGCTTTCAGTTTCGGTGGCGGCACATTTAACGGTTTCGGAGAGACAATGGGCGGCGCCTTGGGGCGTCGCTGTAACCATTTATGCTCCAGACATTGTGCGGCTGTCATTCGTACGCTGGGTGTGCGTGTTGCATGGAAAATCGAAAATCAAATTGGTTCAAGTTAAATAAATTTGCACAAGTGGATAAGTTTTTTTGCAAGATTTCAATGGGCAATTTTTCCGGTAAATGGCTTAAGGGGGGTTTCTACCTTGTGCGGTAAAAAAAATCGATTTTTTTTTTCATGCATTTTTGGATTAATACATGATTGTAGAATACGCTCCCAAAATTTGAAGTTGAAATCTTTCGAGTTACGGAAGCAATTTATAGAAACAGGTAGCGGTGTCGAGCGCGCCGACCTGCTGAAGCAAAACTTTGAACGCGTTTTTCTCAAAACTACATTTTTTGACCTGGCGGAAGTGATTTAGGCCACACGAGTTGAGCAATAGCTACGAAATTTTAAACAGTAATTTATCAAGGTCTTAGCTATGGCACGAACTAGGATCTTCAAGAAATAATAATTTTTTCTCATTAAAAATAGAAATTTGTATTGAAAAAAGTAGGTAAAAATTGAGTTTTTTAGTCAAAATCGCATATATCCTTCATTTTTCATTTGTTTTTTAAAATCCTAGTTCCAGCCATAGACAAAAGGATACAGAATAAGAAAAAATTTCATTTTTGTGTTTCAAGTCATCTCAAACAGCGGCAGGACTTCCGCGAGTAAGGAAGTCCTGCCGCCATTGCTCGATGGCCCCCTCCCCCCCTTTGCATATTTTATCTTGAAACTTTTTTTACTTGTACAATAAACATATACCTACATCTGAAAAAATTTTCCAGTGTTTATCTTAAAAACCTTCCCATTAAAAATTTTTCAAAAAAACATGTTTTCTCGGCCGCAGAAGGTAGAAACCTGCCTTAACTCGCATGCGCTCATTACTTGATTACCCGCGTACTCACCTCAAGTCTTTTACTAATAATTTGGAAATGAAATCCAGGCACTCGGGGGACACATTACTGAAGGATTCATCCTCGAAATCGTATTTCGCTATTGTTACGTTGGCCATGGTTTCTATGTCCGTTTCGCCCATAAACGGCGAAAGTCCAGAAATGCTGTGGAGGTTTGATGATGTTTGCCGTGGTTGTTGTTGTTTTTGTGGTTTGTAATTGTTGTTTTGCGTAATTGGCAAACGTGATTGTTGCATGCGGTCGAGGGAGTAGAAATTCCGGAGAAAAGTAGAGAATGAAATTAATTGAATTTGCGGAAACTGCACAGTGGAATTTTTCTTATAAGAAAGTCAAATAATGTCAATATAACATTTATGCCATTCAAGCCCACAGTGCGCACAATTCTGAGCTTTAATACCCCGTGACTTTATAAAATAGTTTAGATTCTTTATTAAATCAACTCGGTTTTTATTAGTAAATAATAATAGAAACAGTAAGAGAAATATTAAAAAAAATGCTAAAAATTAAAAAAAATTGTAATGGTAGGTATATATTCATAAATTGTGTTTACATTTAGAGAAAACATTTTCCTTTGATACCAAAATTGAGATCTTCAATTACATTTTGCAATAATTTACACATTATTTTAAAAAATTGCTAAACATTAAAAAAACCGACTACTTTTTACTACATCAAGGTTTATGATGCCATCAAAACGACACATAAGCCTTTAAACACAACAAGGCCAAAAAATGGCACATATGTAAAAACAAACCTACTCTCACAATAACTACCGTCAACGACGTTTCTGCTCTCCTTAGACTTTTAATTGGTAAAACTTTTCCGTTTTAGGCATTAACAAAGATTTCAAGAAGCGCACATCTTCATCATAATTACAGAGCACTAAATATGGTTCCGTACTGCAGAGTACCATAATTAGTTCTTTCCACTTGCTGCGAAAAACCTTTACCGCATTTATCCAAGTCTTACTTAACTTTTTTATTATGAACAAATAAAATGAACAAATATACATTGGTTGTCCTAACAGTGGTGCAAAAACCAAAACACATATTAACAGTGCGTATCGGGTACAGAAAGTACGCGCACACTCCCGCTCAGCGATAATACTTAATTGCACTTTAAATCTCCAGGGACAACGCGTCGAACTTGCGCTTTGCGAGCACTCATTTCGCAACGAGAATGAGTACACTTTATTCTTTCGTTTCTCGGCAAATTGTGTCTCGCTGTGGCTGTTTGCATAACTTGGGGCGCACACACAACATCCACACATTTTTACTTACAGCACATAGCAAATCACGCCAACACTCCACATATCCGTTCCGTACGATATGCAATCGAAATTCACCACCTCCGGCGCCACGAATTCGGGTGTGCCGAACAGTATCTGCGGAATAAAACAAGCCAAAGATACATAAGTGACAGTTGGAGCAGGCAAAATCATGGTCGGGGGTTATAAGTACGTTATACGTTATAAGTACGTTATGTGTGTATGTATCGTAAATGCAATTAAAAATGAAAATTCTGCGAGCACAGATGCGCATGTATGCGTCGTATAAGGGAGATCAGCATAGACGGCAAAGTTTTTCGGTTTGTTTGAGTTCTTTCAAAGGTGTGTTGCTTTTTGAACAGTTTTTTAGACAGACGGTTTGTTCATTTAGTAAGATGTGTGGTTTAATCTATAAACTCGTATATACAAAAATCTATGTATGGAACCACTTCGTTTGAACGAGTTTCACGAGAGCTTTCACGACAAGGTGGAAAATATGGCCCAAAAGCCTACCTATTCAATTAGTTTTCATCCCATTCTTAGAAGATAAGTTTTGAATGCTAATGGTTTAATGGTCACGACGAATGCGTAGAGAGAATGAGATTTTACTGGGATTCGCTCTGGCTTTGAAATGGCTTGAGTTTCATAGTTTCAACTGAAGTAATAAAAATCATACTCGAGTGAGGCTCATTGATTTCTGAAAGCATACGTCACTCCTTCATTGTGATAATGACAACGAACTCACTTTTTGGTCTGTTTAGCGTTTGTAACCTTTTCCCAACTTTGACCCATTAAAACGATCAGCATTTTCATGAAATTGAGCTGGAAAATTCTTGTCAATGCATTCGATATTTTAAACATCTTCTTGGAGGGATTAAACCCCAACAGGGGGTCGAAAAAGCGTTCACTAAGGTCTACTCCGGCTAATCTCTCTTTTTTTTAACTCTCATACGAATGGAAGGACTTTTATATGTTCTACTGTCAATGGGAGTACGTAGTTTTTTCAGATTTATCAACATTTTACTTTCATAAGTATTATGGCATTATAAATTTCAATGCAGTCCATCTATTCTACTGAAACGCCGAACGTACTTCGCTCCAATGCCGAAACTACCTCAACTTCCGCTATCTTTGTAATTCACGAAGAAAACAAATTTAATTTAGTTTTTACTGTTAATGATGTCGTCGCTGTTTTTGCTATTGTCTGACGTTTATATGTATGTTTGCTGGTGTTGTTGTTATTGTTGTTGTTGCTGACGCCGCTGCTGTTCCACAAATTAAACATTTATTTTACGCATGTGAACATTTTTGCAATTAGCATCCTTGGCAGGATTTGATGAACGGCACCAAAGGCAAAGTCAGAGTAGCGCAACAACGTGTTTTGTTTTGTTTGCTATGTCTTGAAGAATCAGTGCAAAGCATAAGGAAATTAAACATTTCAAATTAGCTGCTCGTACGAGTGGCGAAAACTTTGCGTAGAGAAAATTTCCATCGGCAAGTGTGTATTGAAATAATGAATGTTTTTATTATTGCTGTTGCTTTTTGTTTTATGCACCCACCTGCAGTCGCTTGTCCGGATCGAACTTGCGCGCCAAGCCAAAATCGATAATTTTAATGCGATTTCCCTCCTGCGTGAGGCACAAAATATTCTCGGGCTTCAGATCCAGATGGAGTATATTGTTGCGATGTATGAATTCCATGGCTTCGCACACTTGCCGTATGAAGACAACGCAAACGCGTTCGGTCAGCACGAATTCGTCGTCCACAACGCGATCGAAGAGTTCACCGCCTTCAACTCTGTGTGTGTGGGGAAATAGAGAGAGAAAGAGATAGAAGTGTTTAATTAGAACAGGAGTCAGTTAAAGTCAGTGGGAGTGGCATATAGGGCATAATTTCTTATATGTTATTTCTTGCTGTCGAATGATTTGAGTATTGCATACTTTTAGGCGTGTTGTTGTAAGGTTCGTAGTTTGATTCTAAGTAAAGCTTAATAGTTTTGATGTTATTTGGTAGTAGTTTTATAAATTTGTTTGGCTTGCTTATGGTAAGTTAACACTAGAAAGACTGCAAGTTTTCCATACCTACCAAGACTACATATTATATCCGCTGATACTTTGAAAAGTACACATCGGATTTGGCAAATTGTAATTGTAGAACCCTAATTGCAGAATAAATTGTAGAACCCGATAAAAAAGTTAAAGTCATCAAAGCAAAAGTTGATAGAAATACTAAAGAAAATGCAGATATTCAAAAATGAACAACCGTCACAATGACCGCAATGGTCTTTCTAGTGTTAACAACTTCCATGAGGTGAAAGCTAACTAAGTGAAAATGGAACAACTTCACTTCATCCCGACGTTTCGTCAGCAGTTTGCTGACCACTTCAAGATGGACTTGTTTAATTTTCAACAGCCTGTACGGTAGTTCGGAGAGTAAAGTTGTTCACTTAGTGACAGGTCATATAATCAAATCAACATTAGTAGCCAAAAAACATTATATTAAATTTGATATTCATTAATATTTATGTCAATTGAAATGATTTTTGAATTGAAGTAAATATTTAAATTTAAAAGACTTAGTTACCCAAATTTGTGAAGTTAACAAGCAAAAAGTTTTAAGCAAAGTTGCAAGTTGTGCTGTAACATGCAACAAGCGCGCACACCACCAGCAACCAGACCCAAAGACCGATGCTAAAGTGAGCAGCAAAAACCTTGCTGAAGTCAGCCTTCCTCCCTCAACACGTGGCCGCCCACCACCCTGTGGGATTGTTGTTGCTGTGCTTATTGTAGTTTGGCGGCTGTTTGAATGTGTTATGTGGCAGATAAATAATTTTCGTAGCTTAAATTGATAACGAAATCCGCATCCAAACAAAATTTGCCCAACTAAAAGACAGTGTGGTGTGTGCGTATGTGTGTGCGTGTGCAACTACCGAAATGCGGGCGCACACGGCGACGAGCGTATCTCAGAACTTTGCCGGCAGCGCATCGTAAAATTGGATTTGCATATGGTTGGCGGGATTTGAGTAAACAAAACAATTTATTTTACTCGATTGCAGTGAACGGTAGCCACAACGCAGCGTAGACAACGGCAGAGTTGCATACAGAAAATGCATTGTTGCATGTGGCCGCTTCGTATGTGTCTGTGTCAATTTTCAAGTACATTTTGGCAGCATTTTCGTAGTCATTTCGACAACATTGCTAAGCAACACTCTAATGAGTGTTGCTGTCGAAAAGTGGAGTGTGTCTGTGTCGAGCAGAGTGCGACAAGGCTTTTGCTAGCCACTTACAGGACTTCAGGACGCACACATTCACATATAGATGCACAGCCACAAGCTTTTGACAGCTGCACTTTATAATGGAAATATAACTACGTGTACACGCACATCTATTCACAGTTATGGTAACACAATTGGGCCCCGTTTTCTTACCCAACTTTAATACTTTGCTAAATACCCATTCACTCATATATCCATCCATATATATATATAATGTGTATATACATATATACAATATATGGTATTTTTACTGCAAGTGTTTGCCTTTACGACAATGCATACATATTGCTTACACATGCATTTTGCCACATAAGCTGCTGCATTCCTTGTGAATTGCAAAGCTATTGTGGAAAAAAGTATGGTTCGGTTTCTTAATCGTCTTATCGTCTGGTGCACACACTTTAAGTTTGGCTATAAACTTTTGTTGGAAATATAGGTCAAGGTCACAGAGAAACTTGACAGTTGAAGCTATGGCAACGATGTTGTATGTAACCGATTTTGATTTTATGCTTTAAAAATTTTAATGAAAATCTTAAAAAAATTGTCAACAAATACAAATAATATCAAAGTTGTTTACAGTGATATATTTTTAAATTAATTAATTAATACATTTTAGTGATAATTTTAACCATTTAGCCACAATATAGATTGTTGTAAGTCAACTTAGCCCTCTACTTGTAAAATTTATATAAATATGTATTAAGGGGGGTTTCTACCTTGTGCGGTAAAAAAAATCGATTTTTTTTTTCATGCATTTTTGGATTAATACATGATTGTAGAATACGCTCCCAAAATTTGAAGTTGAAATCTTTCGAATTACGGAAGCAATTTATCGAAACAGGTAGCGGTGTCGAGCGCGCCGAGCTGCTGAAGCAAAACTTTGAACGCGTTTTTCTCAAAACTACATTTTTTGACCTTGCGGAAGTGATTTAGGCCACACGAGTTGAGCAATAGCTACGAAATTTTAAACAGTCATTTATCGAGGTCTTAGCTATGGCACGAACTAGGATCTTCAAGAAATAATAATTTTTTCTCATTAAAAATAGAAATTTGTATTGAAAAAAGTAGGTAAAAATTGAGTTTTTTAGTCAAAATCGCATATATCCTTCATTTTTCATTTGTTTTTTAAAATCCTAGTTCCAGCCATAGACAAAAGGATACAGAATAAGAAAAAATGTCATTTATGTGTTTCAAGTCATCTCAAACAGCGGCAGGACTTCCGCGAGTAAGGAAGTCCTGCCGCCATTGCTCGATGGCCCCCTCCCCCCCTTTGCATATTTTATCTTGAAACTTTTTTTAATTGTACAATAAACATATACCTACATCTGAAAAAATTTTCCAGTGTTTATCTTAAAAACCTTCCCATCAAAAATTAAAAAAAAAAAACATGTTTTCTCGGCCGCACAAGGTAGAAACCTGCCTTAATGAAAATGCGAGCTTGTTGCGAAATGGAGCTTGTTTTAGGGTGTATCGTTAAAAGCATCGTTATTTTAGGAACAAATTTTGAATCCAAAAGGAAGTGTGGTAATGGACTCAGAGGCTTACTTGGAAAGAGTGAAAAGTGACTTAACAATTTTTTGCTACTTTAAAAATGAAGAAAAACTTGCTTTGAATTGTCGCTGAATCGAATTTCTTGTAGTTTGTGGGGGTGGCACTGCGCAATTGGGTACATGTAAAAAAAATGGCGGCTCTAGTAAAGTGTTTTTCGGCGTAGCTGCGAGCATGTGAACCAAGTAAAAACGATACTTTCTTTGTTTCGTACTTCCTATGTAACTTTAACGAATAAAGTACTTTTCGATATTGACTACTTATTGATATTGATTATAAGTATTCATTCAATACTCGAAACAAGTATTGATACTGAGCAATTTTTGATACCGAATACATGTACCTACATACATACTGAGATCGATCAATGATCGATTCGACCGGCAGTGATTTCCTTTCGATGCTAAGTTCAACTTAATATTGAGTACTTTTCGGTACTGAGTAGATGTATACAGAGTGTTGCGTACATTTCGGAACTTAGTGCAAGTCACATTCACAATGAAGGCTCAGGCTGTCGAGTAGAAGCACGGTTTGCACTTCAAACATCGTTCCTCATCTAACCTAACCTACCTATGTGCCTTTTTGTGTCATACTTTTTTGTGTCATCCTTATCGAAGTTTCTGTTATTTTCCATTAAGTTTTAATACATACTTTTAACTATAGTTTTTGTAATACGGGATGCTTGTATTTCCATATATACTGACATACGAATAATTGAACATGTTTCTAGTTGTTCAAAAATTGTATTCCATTGCTGCTGAGGTTTGCTTTGTCCTTGAGAATAATCGCAATTTAAGTTTGTTTAGTAGACAAGTTTTTTCGTGGCCTCGAGTACCCGCAAATAATGATTTTCCGGCTTAAAACGAGCATTGCCAAAATCAAATTGTGAAAGAATGTACCGCTTTTGGCGCCATGGGAAACATGTACTGAAGTTTTTCAATGAGGCACTGGAGACCAGGCGAAGCGAGGCACGCACAGC
This sequence comes from Melieria crassipennis, assembly GCA_963668005.1. Classification (NCBI taxonomy): domain Eukaryota; kingdom Metazoa; phylum Arthropoda; class Insecta; order Diptera; family Ulidiidae; genus Melieria; species Melieria crassipennis. The sequence continues at coordinate 26,677,187 of OY764963.1, read as the reverse complement.
GAATTTGGAATGTGGTGTGCATAAATTGCCGCATCAGTCGTGTGCAACGTGTGAAGCAATCCAGGTATGAAGTCAGATAGCGGCAGCCAGGGAGACTGAACGATTGCGGCACCAACTATAGAAATGCGAATTGAATAAAATTTTAACTTTCAAAACGAATAAACTGCAAACTTCCGGCAAGCGCGCGAGAGCGGCCGGCAGGGCGTGACGCGAAGAAGAAAAGGTCATTAAAACTTTATGCAAAAGTTCAGCTTAGAACAAACAAGTACACACGCACGCACACACACAGAAGTAAGGAAATACAGGATTTTCACGCATAACGAGCAAACAGCAAGGAAAAGGCAAAAATGCGGTAAAAAGCACAAAAATCAGTGCAAACAAACTAAAAATTCTGCATGAAGGCGTTCGGCATTGCCTTGATTGCGGATACAGTGAACGATGCACAGCGGTACACTCACAAAATTGTGGCTCACAATGACAGGGCAGCGCTTAGTTGGCCAGGTGTCAGTTTTCATAGTGCAAACATTTTCAATGAATAACAACAATCGAGCAACACTTACAACTCCAAGACGACGCACATCATTTTCTGGTACTCGTACGCCCCGTACAACTGTATGATGAGGTTGTGCTGCAGCGAGTTCATAATTTCCACCTCGCGCTCCACGTTCCGCTTGTCCTCGCGCTTCGGTATGGGCACGAACTTCGCTGCCAGCTTCAAGCCGTTGCTCTTCTCCTGACATTTGTAGACAGTGCCGAACTTGCCCCTGAGAGAAAAAAATATTTTGCGTAACGAGCAATTATTCTGGAAAGAACACTGCACGTAGACTCCCCGAAAGGTGAGCGCGACCGGAAATCGCACTTTGGGGATTCGACGTGCCAATAAATCGGCTGTGCTTACTTTCCAACTTCGCCGAGTACGTCGTACAGTTCATTTGCATCGACACCGCGTTGAATGGTCACGTCGCGATATGGAAAAGCAGGTTCAAGTTCTGGAAAAGAAGAAAACATTTAAAAATTACATAAAACACTTGATATGAGTTGTCGTTAAAATAGAAATCAGTAATCAGAAAAAAGAGGTAATGTCGTTTTTTTAATAAAGGAAATGATTTAGAGCTGGCAGAGATGTTTGGTTGCTAGACTTGGATATATTGGTTTATTGAATTACGATCAAAATTTCCTTAGGACACTTTGAACAGTTTAAACAAGATAATAGCAAATTTTTTTTTCAGGTAGACCCAGCTTCATAAAATCTTTCAGAAGTCTTCACTTAACATATTTTTACATTTATTTTTCCTTATTAAGCATTTAGCGATACTTAATTCGGTTCCCAAAAGAAGCAGACGAACTCAATTCTTGAGTGTAAGTATCGATTCTGAGTACTCAAAAGTGCTTAGCAAACCTAGGTTAGGTTAGGCGAGGAATTGTGTGTGAACTTTTATTGGAGGCGCAAAAAGCTCGTGGTGAATGCTGTATCTCTTAGTGTTGATTCTCAAAAGAATACTCGATTCTTAAACGTAAGTACCGATTAAGATAATTAAAAGTGCTCAAAAGTAAGCCTTGTACTCAAAGAATTGCGTTAATTTTTCTTTCGATTTCTATTGAAGACTTAAAATGCCTTTGAAAGACTTGACTATTTTAATTTTTATGTAATTTTTTCAAGAAATTTTTATGTTTTTTAGTTAAGTATCGATTATTTCGAAACATACCCGATACCTAAAAGTATACCGATTAAAAAAAGTACCACAATTAACAACGTATCGATAACTCCCGTCACTAATTTCAGTTTTTGTTGCAAATAAATGTGGAAAATATAAGTTTTTGCGCATCAATTCTTTCCTTTTTTTTAAGAAACAAATTCAAAACATTAATAATGATAATTGACAGCTGCAGCTGTCAGTATTTGACAATTTTGCCTTGAACTGAGTCTGTTTCATGTATCATTGAAACGCTTCGAGAAATAAAAATATATGAAAAGATTGTTATAAATAAACTGAAGAACAAAGAGTCAGAAGGTCTAAGGCCAATACAAATAATTTTCGATGAATCAATATCGATTAATCGGTTAGTTATTCAACCGATTTGACAGTACTGGAGCATTGAATTATTGAAGCATTCTTGCTTCAATTAAGACGTCAAGTGTTAAAAATTGGTCTCGAATGAAATCTGAGTGGGCCATATTTCGAGAATTTACTCATGAATAGTGTATATACATACATAGATTTGTAATTACTAAAGCAGAATTTCGCTGTGTGTATGCGAACCAAAATTGGCCAATAAAATCGATTTCTGGTGTCATCAAATCAATTGCCAACTAATATAAATAAACGTCTTGGCATGGTGAGCGATTTTGAGCAAATGGCGAAATTTTATTAATGCACTTTTGCTGTATGCGAGTATATATTGCATATAAATTGCAAATTGCTACTAATATGGGCAATTAGTTTTCATTGGCATTGTTGCATTGCTCACAGGCGGCGTTCGTTGGCAGTCTGGGAATGTCAGAACTCAGTTATTACATGAAAATTGCATTTCAGCTCATTTAGGATGCTCAAAGGCTAACTATGTAAGAGGATATGGGTACATATATATAAATGTTCATTGATACTTATGTGTGACATAAGTTTGCGGTTGAATAATGGAGAATGTATTCTAAATGGAATTGAGAGCAAAATTTTTTGAGAACATTTATTGCTGAAGCGTTTGAGGTATAAAGTTTGTAAGAATGTTAAAATTTTAATTCAACTTAGTACTGCGGCCACAATAAGAATATTTTATAATAATTCTTTTTTCTTTTCTATAGACATTGCGCTTCTGGTTTATTTTTATTTTTTTTTTAATTCAGAAAACATGTATAATTCTCTTTTTAAAGCTTAAATGTTTTGATTTTTTATTGCAAAATACTCTTATGACTTCAAATATTTCTAAAGAGCAACAAATAAAAATTGTTTACTGAAACCATAGGGAAATCTAAAGTTCCTTTTTTTCTAGGCGTTAAATCACACCAACAAACGACTCATCGTCTGGATTATTTAGATTAAAGAGTTAGTAACCTGTCCGGAATTTAAAAAATTGGACGACTGTTGGGCTCTAACTGATAACCTTTTTAAATATAGTCAGTCAGTGTGGTGTGTTAGCGGTCTCTAATAAGCTTACAACTCAATTTGCTGCATTTATCACATCCCTAACATTAATCGCAAATGTTTTTTCAGCAAATATTTCCAAAACCCTTCTTTGTAATTACTCTTCTTTGTAAGTGCCGTTTGTAGACCCTTTTTGTTTTCGACTTTGTGCTTGAGATTTTTCAATATTTTTAGACAAATAACGGCCACAAATGCCATATCGGCATTGAAATAATAAAAAGCAAATAAATAAATTTTTGTTTATTGCAATAAGAAATGGGCAGAGTTGATTGTTATTTGTTGTTGTTATATTTGCTCATTTTGCCGTTAAAAGCACACAAACAACAGCAACCGAACATTTGTTTAATCATTGAAACTGTCCGTAAGCGGGACGGACGTGGCTTGTAAAAAGTCGTTTAATGGTAAAATTTGTTTATTTTGTATTATGTGACCTTCCAAAATGTGTTTGATATGTTTATGGATTTGTTTGTGCCACTATTGCGCTTTGGTCTTCCTTTTAGCCTTTATGTGCTTTTTGTTGCTTTTTGAAACTCAAACAGCACTGCGGCCATTCTGAGCTAAGTCGAGTTTCTAGCAACAGTCGCCTTGTTGCAATTTTAACTTTTTTCTCTTTCTTTAAAGTTTTTCTCTGCTTTCAAATGTCCCCTCGTCTGTCTGCATGTCTGTTCGATTGTCCTTCTTTCATTTGGCATCGTAGGTTTGTGTTTGTATTTACTTTTTTAAAGCTGAAGTGACTCGAGTTTGCCTCAGCAACCAAACTATTTTAAATAAATTATGCTGCACCGCGTCTTTTTACATTTCTTGTTGTTGTGTAACTCTACAAAGGCAACAGGCGTGTAAGAATGTGAGAAAAGCAAATGAAAGCAATGAATATGTTTTAATTTTCCTCGCCCCACCCAATTCCTCCTTAATTAAATAACAACTTTATTGTGTTTGTGTGTATGCGTGCGACAGTCAGCGTCAGCATTTGTAGACGTCAAAATGCTCCATAAGTGCGTGTCACGTGACCTGTGCACAGTAGTTAAGTGCCTTGTAAATTGAGCTGAAGCTGAGCTTATTGTGCGCGCACTGTTCAGCGCCTTCTCCCCACTCCTCTTAGCGCTGTTATCCTGACTGCTGCAATGCACTTTGACTGCGGCGTTATTTAGTGCCGTATTCCCTCTCTAATGCGTAGAAATGAGTTTTGCGTCGTCAAAGGCTTCAAAAACACTTTGAAGTGAGCTTTGTGGATGATACGCGCGCGCGTCTCGCTGACACGAAAGCGCGCTCATCGCTGTCTTTTGTCTCTTTGAACCGGTAAAATGTGACTTAAGGGGGAAAGCCACTGTGACGGGTCAAAAAATTAGTGATTTTAAACATTTTTTTTGACCGAGTAAATATAGGAATTTTTGGATCGGGTTTTTTTTATTTTATTAAGCAGACATCTAATAATATTTCCACAAATTTTTATTAAAAAATATTAAATAGTTTAAACAATACGTACTCAGAAAAAAAAAATAAAATTTTATTGTAATCTGTATGAATGTAGCTATCTTTGTACGTAGCCGTTTTTTTTTATTTTGATTTTTCACAAAATGGCGACCGATTGAAAATATTTCCATGTTTTCGACCTTGTTTTTTTGGTTTTGAGACAGTTTAAAAAATAGTAAAAAACAAAATTTTCCAAATCGGCTACGCTTAACCTTAACCACTACTAAGACGAACAAAACAAAAAAAAAAATTAGAAATCGGTTCATAATTGTTCGAGTTATTGATGCCGCCAGTTCAAAAAAAGTCGTTTCGAGAAAAACGCGTTTAAAGTTTTGAGTCCATTTCTCTCGTAATGAAATCATGTATCTTTTAAAATTTTCTTACGTGTGTTAAACTATCGAGTCTTTGAAATTTTGACTTGAAATTTTGTACACATATTTTTGAATATATAAGCTTTGATTTAAAACAAAAAAAAAAAAATTTTTTTTTTTTACCCGTCACAGTGGCTTTCCCCCTTAAGTGTTGGACAATGAGAGCACTTTTCAGTTGTGCGTTTTTTGTGTTGATATCGTTTTGTTTTGTATAAAGGACCTTCTGCGTAGACAAGGATTGTTGGGCGACTTGCATAGAACTTAATTTTATAAATTTTATTGAAATTTATACGTTATGAAGCTTTTATTATATCTACACAATATAAATGATTGTGTTATTATAACTACACAATCATATTAAAAAAATCCGATGATTTATTAATATGAAATTTATTTGTTATTGCAATCTCAACGAAGAATCAATTTATTTGAATCGAAAATCTAAATTTATTTATAGCGTTAAATTTTTCGCTAAAAAAAATTATAAAATAATGTTGATCGACTTATTCAGATCCTGCACGAAGGTTGAACTTTTTCCCGCACTTTTCTTCTTGTGCAGTTTAAATCAAATTGCAATGCGAAATGTCCATAATGGGTCATATTTAAATTACATAATTTCCTAATTGATTAAATAGTTTTGGCAGCATTGCTTAACACTTTGATTTTTCTAACGCTGACATAGAAAGATTTAAAAAAAACTATTTTTCGTGTTAATTTTTGTAAAAAAGAAATGAACCCCGAATTTTTCATACAAACATTACCAAACTTTTTGAACTGGTGAAAAAAGGCACACATTTTTAAATTCCTCAATTTCAAATATTGTCAAATTTCACAAATTGTGAACATTGGTTGGTAACCAGTTGGCTAACTAGAGACTGTGAAATTGAAAAACTGTAAATGGTTAAGCAACCACTGCGAAATCGGGTCTTAGTCATATGCATTCATCAACTAAAAGATTATATTGTTTAAAATCATAGTTTTTTTACTTCGAAAATTACACAAATATGGCAACCATGCTCATATCGGTATCCTTTCTGTACCAAAAAATATGCACAGTCATGCCCCGAACACATAGACGACGGCAGCGCCACGACTGCATCTGTCAAAATATAGAATCAGAACAATTACATGGAAACGATTATTTTGACGACAGCACGACAACACGAACACCGAACACGGATGTCGCTGTCGCCAAGCTTAGAGCTAATCTCCATTTCGTAGGCGACAAAACCAAAGCAATTGGTATCACTGCTTAAATTGGCAACATCGAATGCTTCATGCTACATGAGCCAAATGCGTAATATTTGTTATTTTGGTAAATTAAAAAATTCAAAATTCAATTCCCCACATCGCAACACATCCCTGGTTATGGGTGGTGTAGGTATTGCGGAATCGGCAGCTCTTGATATTCTGGGCATGCCCATTAAGAACGATCTTCGCTGGAACGATCATATTTTTGGCGTGTCAGAGAAGGAGCCAAGTGCCTTGGCTTCCTAAAGCGGTGCAAAAAATATTTCACTCCGTCTGATCTCCGCTGGATGCCCTAATGTCCGTTAGGGCATCCAGATCTACTTTCAACCAAAGTTTTCACCCGAGCATGTCTTACCGGGTAAAACAAATACTGCTGTACCAATTGTTTCCAAGCTTTTTCCCAAAGAGATTAAATATCTCGAAGAAACTAACAATGAGTATCACTATTAGAATATGAAGAACTAAAGTCTCTTAAAACGTTGGAATTACTGAATTTTGGGAAAAAGTTTCTTGCCTAAAAAATAAATGAAACGAGCCTCTTCTCAAAAACATTTTAAGAGTTGTTAAAGGTATTTTATCTAGTCCCCACCCTTCAGCCAGTGAAGAGCGCCCTGTACAAAATTTAATCAAAAGCAAACCCAAACCGTTTACAATTAAGCACTGATTCGTCCTTAATACAAACGAAAGATTTCTTGAAAGCCAGTAATAAATGTTGTTATGATTTTAAGCTTCCTACTGACTTATCCTATGCAAATGTACTTGAAGATAATGAGAATGATTCTTATTTAGAACAAACTACATATCTATGTTTCTTGCTTAAATTAGAAGTGAATTTCATGTGTTGTTCAACATACATTTTAGTTTCGAAGACAACTTTTAAACTGTTTATTAATAAAAATGTTATTAAATTGGCCTTTCACTTAATTGGGAGCTTGGAAAAAAATTGATACAATTTGCTTGAATATGGTACACTCCTATGCTGATGTTTGATACGATACTCTTGGGCCTAAATTCCATCACTGGTTCAGGGCATTAAGGGGGAAAGCCACTGTGACGGGTCAAAAAATTAGTGATTTTAAACATTTTTTTTGACCGAGTAAATATAGGAATTTTTGGATCGGGTTTTTTTTTATTTTATTAAGCAGACATCTAATAATATTTCCACAAATTTTTATTAAAAAATATTAAATAGTTTAAACAATAGAGATGATCCCGTAGCGCTTGAAAAAAAATTCCCCCTCCATGGCGGCATCGATTTCTCAAAAACCCGTACTCAGAAAAAAAAAAGAAAATTTTATTGTAATCTGTATGAATGTAGCTATCTTTGTACGTGGCCGTTTTTTTTTATTTTGATTTTTCACGAAATGGCGACCGATTGAAAATATTTCCATGTTTTCGACCTTGTTTTTTTGGTTTTGAGACAGTTTAAAAAATAGTAAAAAACAAAATTTTCCAAATCGGCTACGCTTAACCTTAACCACTACTAAGACGAACAAAACAAAAAAAAAAAATTAGAAATCGGTTTAAAAAATAGTAAAAAACAAAATTTTCCAAATCGGCTACGCTTAACCTTAACCACTACTAAGACGAACAAAACAAAAAAAAAAAATTAGAAATCGGTTCATAATTGTTCGAGGTATTGATGCCGCCAGTTCAAAAAAAGTCGTTTCGAGAAAAACGCGTTTAAAGTTTTGAGTCCATTTCTCTCGTAATGAAATCATGTATCTTTTAAAATTTTCATACGTGTGTTAAACTATCGAGTCTTTGAAATTTTGACTTGAAATTTTGTACACATATTTTTGAATATATAAGCTTTGATTTAAAACAAAAAGCCACGTCACAGTGGCTTTCCCCCTTAAGGTTAAAATTTTAAACTCTTGGCATTAGTAAGTTTAATTTATGGTTGCATACTTTTAGGCCGCACTCTCGACTGCCAACTATCCTCGATGCCACTTACCAGCATCGACACAATATTGACTTACGACAACTTGAAAGCGAAGTTTACTAGCAGACAACTTGCGATATAGTGAAAGGCACTGCTAAAAGTGTGCACGTATGTATGTAAGTGTGTGTGTGTGTTTGTGCTGCAACGCCGAATTGCTGCATTGTACGTGGCAGCCCAACAGTATACAAAAGCGAAAGTGGTGGTGCGGCAAGTGTTGTTGCGTTGCAAAAGTTCGAAGGATGCTCTCAAAGTGCAAAGTTCAAAGCCAAAGAGGCGGCAATGTATCGGAATGAGTGCTCAAATACGTGTGAGTGCATTAGCGTCTATGTGTGCGGGTTTTTGAGTACACTTTGCCAATAAAGCGAATAAAACACACATCAAAATACAAATATGCGCACACAGACGTGCACGCCAGCGGCCAAATGTGGCGCAGCGCGCAATTTGCATTGCCTAACTGGCGTGAGGGCACACGTGGCACCCAAATGCGAGGCGTCCTGCGTGCGCGCTGCCTGAATCTTATTGAAAGTGAAATGCGCGTGGAAATGAAATGCCGCTGAAACTTGCACTCGCTAACCACTAAACTGCCTCCAGCTGCGTGCGCGGTAATTGCTTTTGTATGCGTCTCATTTGTTGCACATGCAGCAGCGAACGCTGCACCGCATTTATTCATTTACTTACATATGTATGTGTGCATGTCGCCGCTTAACAGCCGCGGCCGCCGCGTTCTGAATGCATTTCGGATATCGTACAAAAGCTTCGAATGCGAAACTCTGCAACTTTTCGTGCGCCATTGAAGCGCTGCCCTGCAGTGAAAACTGAACCAATTGCCTAAAATGACTTGTTCACCAACTAGTATGGCTTGCACCAGTTTTGCACTAGTTTGTTTGTATTGCAGCGGGGGTGAGTTGATACAAAGAAAAAAAGAAGAAGAAGAAGAAACAGAAAGAAAGCTAGATATGTGCATTTATTTTGCGCCGATAAACCAGTTTGGCTTTTGGCTATTTTATTATTTTGCAACATATTTTTTGCTTTAATTAAAGAAATTTCATAGATTTGGGAATTTTAAAACAGTGTTTAAGAAAACATGATGTTCATATCGCTCAAAAAAATGAAGGAATACAAGGGTGACTTTCACTCAATCTCAAAAATAATCGAACAGCGAACAGATTTTCGATGGGTCTATCGCACATAACTATTGTATTCGATATTCCGTGCGCGTGTGCAAAAATTAATTGAGGTGAGTAAAAAGTGAAATAAAATGAGTAAAAGACACATTAGAAGACAGGTGAAAAGAGAAAAGGAGTCCCTTGTAAGTAGACTAGGGATTGGCAGTAAAAATCAGGACGTATTTGTGCAGGAAGTTTGTTCTGTGGAAGAAGCGCCGGCAGGTGCTGCGCTGACTCGTGGGGCGCATTTTTTAGAAAGCGTAGGAGAAGTGCAGGCACAGACTTTTAGGGAAAAGATAGCAGCTTGGTATATTAGTAATAGGCCCTCTCGTAAGTGCTTCGAAGAGCTTTTGACAATTTTGTGCGAAGAATATATGGATGTACCGCGAAGTGTAGGGACGATTCTAAAACAAAAGGAAAAGGTTGCTATTTGCCCTCTTCCGTCAGGTGTTTACTGCCATATAGGAATAGGAAATCAGTTACGGAAAGTAGGACACATTTTTCATGGCCATAAAGTTATTCTTTTAGATGTAACTAAATATAGATGGAATTCCATTGTTCAAAAACTCGCGAGCCCAGTTATGGCCGATTTTAATTAGAGTAGTAGGTTTTAAGAACATTTCAGTTCTTCCAATTGGAATTTATTCAGATGCTTGAAAGCCCGATTCGGTTGAGAGCTATCTTGAGCAATTTGTAAAAGAAATGAAGGCTATTTTACAAACAGGTTTGGACATATCAGGAAACACAATAGGAGTAGGGATCAGATCGATAGTGTGTGATGCTCCTGCGAAAGCGTTTATTTGTGGCATTCCTGGTCATGTTTCAGCACATGGTTGCTCAAAGTGTACCCAAATAGGAAACAAAATTAAAAATATCTTAGTTTATGGCACAAACTCAGGCACTTTAATTTTAGACGAGGATTTTTCCATTAGAAAATATTTAAATCACCATGTGCCTAAGTTCAGGGACAAGTAAACTCCTTTAGAAATTCTCAATATTAAAATGATAAGCCAAATTTCAATTGACAGTATGCATCTGCTTGACTTAGTTATAATGCGTACATTTTTATTGAGAATTATTCATGATAATACAATCACTGACGTTAGGTTAAAAAACAAAACAAAAGAAAACAAAACAAAACAAATATTTCTCATCATATATGTAGTAGTCTTAAAGTCATATATTCCCAAAGAGTTTGTGCGCAAGCCTCGAGGAAATTGCCAACTGGAAAGCAACCGAGTTTCGTCAATTTTTACTTTATACCGGTATAGCAGTTCTTAAAAATCAAATTTCAGATGAACTTTATTACGAGTTTCTGCTTCTGCATTGCGCGTGTAGATTATAATTTTGCCCAAAATCATATATTGCAAATTTTGAAATAGCTACAAATATGTTAACTTTATTTGTTGAAAATTTTCCCGTCGTTTTTGGGGCTGATAGTGTAACGTATAATGTCCATACCTTGTTACATTTAACTGATAATATTTCCGAAATAGGAATGTTATCTGATTCATCCGCGTACGATTTTGATAACTATCTTCAAATTTAAAAAAAAATATGTTAAGAAACCTACACATACTCTAGCGCAACTTTTTAATAAAATTAAACATGAAAATATAATTACCGATTTAAAACCTTCAGGATTAAAGTTTTATAAGAATAAAGGTTTATGCTATTACATAAATGATTGCCTTTTCACTTCAAAATTTTCTGATAACTTCTGTTGCATTAGGCCGTATATTCCAATAGAAATTCAAGGGTTTGTAAACGAAAGAAAAAAATTCGTGTTAGGTAAAAGGTTATTAAATGTAGAAAATTATTTTAATGAGCCAGTAGATTCTATGTCACTAGGAATATCAGTAGCAGATGCCGTCCCCTCAGGAAGTTTAGAAAGATTCCCTTTAGAAGAAATAGAATGCAAGTTAATGTGTCTTTTACTAAATGACCGTTTACTTCTGCTTCCAATATTGCATGGTTGCCATTAAATTTGTTTATATTTCATATGTTTCATTTATTTATTTATTTATGAATTTATTAATTTATTAATTTGTTAATTTGTTAATTTATTAATTTGTTAATTTATTAAGTTATTGATTTATTAATTAGTTAATTATTTAATTTACTTATTTATTTGTATTTGTATTTTTATTTTAATTACTTCTACCATGCACTGAGTTCAAAGCAAATACGTCCTTCCGGCTATCTGTTTGTCCATATGTTTTCCGTCCATCTGTCTGCCCGTTAAATTATATTTTCAATTCCGATCCGGTCCAATTCCAATCCGTCCGATAAAAGCATCTTCTTAAATCTAACAGGAGACTACAGTGCAAGGTATAAATATGTCGGTCAAGACAGACTAAAAACTTTCGTTCATGTATTAAATTATCTTTTTTATTTATTTTACGGTATTTGCGGTACCAGCGAAATGAAGCGTTTCCAAAGTTCAGAAATATTTTCTCATTGTGAGTTATATTTGCGATATTATAAATTAACATTTCTTTAGCATTTAATATACCGTGATTTTTTAGACAAATCTTCAAGCTACCCTGAATCCCCAAGCGCAGAACCCACCGAAATTGCCTGCTCCATGCAGCTTAAAGCAGAAGTCAATTTTGCTGCGAGGCAAGTATAAGTTTTTTTTCGTAATATAATACAATTAATAATTTAATTGCAATTTTTTATAGAAAGTGTTAACAATCTAGCCGAGATGACAAAGCAACAAAACACGGCGATAATGGAGGCATTGGCGGAGCAAACGGTCCTGACCCGGAAACTAATCCGTCAGGAATCTGCTGCGACGCCAATATCTGCCTATTTCCCGATTCCCCTGGAGGAGAACTTGGCCATCGTTGACCGAAACATTGTCAACGAAAACAAACTATTATATGTAAGCATTATATATTCACTTAATATCCAAACCAATTGTCATTAATATCGTTCTTATTTTCTTACATTTCGACAATGCAGAGTTTGCTGCGCCAAGATCTCAATAGTAACCTAAAATTTATAATCAGCTACGCCATTGTGCCGTCCCACAATGTCGATGGGACGCACCGAAAGAAAAGCCTTAAAAGTCACACATACTTTTATAACGCGTTGTTAGGAAAGTTATTAATACAAAATACAAGACTTGCTATACTAACTGTTACTATTTTTTCTTACAGATGCAATTTCACATATTGCAGCCCTTAAACCGCCAGATGCACCAGTTGTAAACTAGTAGCAAACTAGTCATTTTTCCTGCAGGGTGAGGATGAATGCACGCTTGTGAGTACGTGCGTGTGTGAGAGTTGTAAATCATGCTCAAAAACATGTGAATATCAAATTTATTTAGAATTTTAGCTGTAATTAAGTGGAGCTGTTGAGCAGCTCGGCTGCTCGGTTGCTCGGAATTCAACAGGCGCACTTGATTTGATTCGGCTGCCTGGCTGCAAATGAAGTTTGAATCTGTTCGTTGGGCATTGCCAGAAGTTGTAATTGATTTACAGCAGCGGCAGTGCTTACACCAACTCGCAGGATGCGCACAATTTTCAACTCTGTTTGTTAATTAGAAGTGTTTGGTATCTATGTTATAAGTTGACTTAAATTTGTTGAAAGTAAGTGAAAACTTTGTGAGTGAGAAGTTTGAATAAAACTGAGTTATTGGTGGACTGAAAAAATTTAATTGAATTGTTTTTAAGAGAAATAATACGTATAAATATTTCCTGTTTGCTTTTTATCATATTACTTGAAGAAAATAAAAATATAAAAAGAAAATAAAAAAATGTAGTAAAATTTTTTAGTAAATCACATAAAAAACAGACTTTTAACTAATATTGACTATTTAATTGTTTGTTGTCTAATTTAAAAATTAATTTTGCTTTCCTCGTTTCTCATGAACCTCTTTTCGGTTACTATCTTAGTTGAAAAACTTGAAAGAAATATGAATGCAATATAAAACCTTTATTGCAAGTTTGACTTACTTTTGACAATGCACAGATCTTCTCAGGCAATTTAATAATAATGATATTAGATAATTAAATAATTCTAAGAAATTTTTTTAAAAATTTGTTTTTTGAATTTGATGTGTTTTAAAGTTGGCACTTGAACCTCGACTATGAAAAAACTTCCACCTCACTTAAACTTGCGAGAATCATGACACAATTTTCAAGTGATAAATATATATCGTATTTTATAATCATTTATATAGTTCAACCCAACTCAACCAATCATTGAACTCTAATGATTAAATGATTGAACATGCGTTTAATAATTTTAAACATGTGGCTTTCTCTATGTTGAAGTTGCAAGCAAACTTCCATGTAAAATTAAGGCAAGTTCTTTAAACTTGTTAGTTCAATTGAAAGGAACTTTCTTGCAACGTTTTTGGTTTTAAATTCTTACAACTTTCCAAAACATGAATAATCACTTGCCTCTTAGCCGTCTGAGGGTTTGGCAGCTTGATGCCAGTGAATAACACATTTAAATCAATTACATTGTGGGGGTCTAAAGCCACACTTGCCACCTCTCACTCGTATGCTGAACATAGAAGTACAGGCCGTGGCGAAAATATTACACTAAACCAAAAATCAAAACATCATCATCTCGGAGATCAGTGACTGCAGAATACTTTTCAGAATTTTTACGAAAAACACACTGCTTATGGGGAGAAATCTCCAAAATTGCAACACAAATTCGAGGAGTTTGTGAGATTAGTTCCTATTAGTTATTTATGTCCATTATTTATGTATGGCTTGAGTCAAAGATCATTCAGAAGACATAAACTTGAATGCCGGAACCAACTCTAACATTTCTATTAGACTTTTAATACAAACTTTCGGCTGCTGTTTCATAATTTGGCCATCCTCTGTATGCACCATGAGTGGCTATGTAAGTATTCGCTGCCAGACAGGCGCTGTCGGGGTGAAAGAAAGCGCACTTATTTAATTTCGAGCTGTTCATCTTGCTGCACATCTATTTGACACTGCCACCCACACAGCCCCCAGTGGCCATGACGGTGCCATTTCCACCGGCTTAGCTGCCGCAACGACTTGCACTCCAGTCGTGTGTGCTGTGTTTTAACGTTTTTTACTTCGCTGCATAGTCGACATTGGAGTCGAGTCATTGCTGAAATTGAGTTAAGCTGCAGTTTAAGGTGCGCATATATTAGAATTTTCCGCTGTGATGCTGATTTTTTGTGCGGTGTTGTTGCTGTTGCCGCTTTTTCGCCACATACCGTTTGCGCGTTGCGATGGCGGCGGTGCGTTGTGTGAGCAGATGCTGCACGCTGCTGTATGCTGTGTGCTATGTATGTACGTGTGCTGTGTGTTGCAACAGTCGGAGCGCTGGCATATTTTTCACTTTTCCTCATTTCATTATAAACTTGAATTGGATTATTTTGTGGAGTTTGGAAAAATTTTCTGATAAAGCTTATGATGGGTGTGGCACTCAGACGAATGGTTGGCGAGGTTGGTAAGGTTGCATTGCATTTAGCTAATTTGATTCAGCTTTTTTATTGCATGCATTTTTGCGAAATTGCATCTTCAGCTGTCGTCCTTCGGTTTGTGCTGCATGCGGGAGTGCAACTTGTGCTGCTTCTTCGCTGTCAAGTGCAACTTATTGCCAATTAATTGGCCAACATTCAAATGTCCAATTTGCATGACAAAAACAGCGCATTATTAACAACAATTTGCGTGCTTCAGCAGAATATTGCCAGACGCCACAATTACATCAACCCGCGCCGCTTTCTCGCCACTCACAGCTGTCAACTGTGACATTTGCTATAAAGGAATATGGGTGTAATCTCATTTTAATTGACATTTAATGCAAATTAACGTGACACTGCATAACGGCATATCGGTCGCTGCATCTATGTGGCTTTTGTTGTATTTAAATGTTGTCGGTGCAGACTGTTATTTGAACTGTTGACTATTTTTTAATTAGTCGCAACAGTGATTATCGAACAAAGCAGAACCAACTAATTATTGCTGCGATTTTTTCATTAAATTTTTTTTGTTAATTATTGTTTTTTGCATTAGTTTCTGTGGCTGTTGTACTTGAAAGCGGATTGCATTGGTTCGTTGTCTGCTCTTTTGGATGCACAGTGGCTGCATTTGCTCTTAGTATTGTTGTTGTAGTGGTATAGTCAGTTGCTGTTGTTGAACGCCTGAGTCAGATGACATTGAGTTATTATGCTGTAGTCTGGCAACGACATTGACCGACTTCGGCAATAATGAATGGCTGTGATCGACGTTAGGCAGTGCAACCTACTAAAAACTTTACAGTTAAAACAATATTTTAAAGGAAATTCAGTTGATAAAAAACATTGTCAGGAGTTCGCTATAAAATATTTATTTTCTTAGACTTTTAATTAATGTATTTTCTTGAATTATTAGAATTTTTTTACCACTAAAACAGCAAAACTCACACAATACAACACTTGAAAGCTGGGTGCAGCTTCAACTTAACTGAGATTAACATTCAAACGATTTCCCTTTTCTTGTGGAATTCTTAGATGAACATTGATAACAACTTGCAAAATGTCTCAGAATTATTGAAGCTTATAAATCCGAAATAAATATTTCAAATCGAATGATTCTGAGGTTTCAAAATTTTATATTAGGTCTGTTTGGGAACGAATAATTTGTACGAATTTGTACAAATTTGTACAAATTTGCGTAAAACTGAGAGAAAAAGTGAGAGAAAGAAACTGAGAGCGTAAAGTAACAGTTCATTTCGTGAGAAATTGCAAGTTTTTACTGGAGAAATTTTATCCAGTAACTGTTAATCAGTAAGAATAAGAACAAGAAAAACATATGATTGGCTGCCAAATGATCGACTGCAAAGAAAAATAATTTTTTTAAACATTTTGAGGCAAATAGAACCAGCAAAGAATTTGTGCGTTCGCGAACTTGCTGATCCACAACCATCTAGCTCAGCTTTACCTGCTGCAGCTGAAAGAGAAGAATCGCAGATAGAGCCCAACGAACTTTTGCTTTTGCATCAAATGTTTGATTAAACTTAATTTTCCCTACCGTTTCAAACCTCAAATAAAACTTTTAGATCAGCTGTTTCTTTCTTTAACCCTCCGTTTACACCCTTTTTACTGTGTATTGTGAGTGTGCCAAATCCCAGGTAAATTCTTACAAATTCCTGTTTGTTTATTTTTTTGGATAACTAGTTTCATTTTTGGGAGCGTAGGCTCGCTTACTCTCCTGATAATTTTTACTGGATAATTTTGACTGGAAAAGTTCCTAAACAGCCCTATTGCCGATCCAATAGGGCGACATATGTGGCAATTTTTGCCATATTTGAGCCATCATTTTGAATATTACAATTCTTCCTGCAGATTCGTTTTCAGTCAGTAAAATAATTTGATTTGAATTATAAATTACAATTACTTTATTATTTGGCTTTATAATCAAAATTTTTGAACAATCAACTTTATATAAATAATAAATGTTGTACAGGGTGGCGCAAAAGTCATCACCTTATCGGCAGATACTATAACTTTTGCAAATGGCGGCAAAAGTAAATTTTGCTTTGATATTCATTCATTAATTTATAAATTTATTCATTCATTCATTCATAAACAAATTAGATCCAAAGAACACTGGGTAACAACTTTTGCACTGGGTGACTACTTTTGCGTCACCCTGTATTTAATTAACTATGAAAGTAGGTAAATTATAGTGGCTGCCTCTGTATGAGACACACTTAGGCCTCTATATGGGTCCATTGTTTTACCACAAATTCCACCCGTTGAAATGTTGTTGTAACACATATAGAAAAAACCATTTGAATGCGAATTAACTATGAAACAAATGCAGATATTAGCAATATTTCAAATAGAAGGTTAAATTAAAATTTTTTAGGAAAATACAACCCTGCCGTTCAGGAAATACCAATTGATAAGCACGCAAGAATTTCTTAATGTAAATACACAGCGCAAGTTTTGTATAAACAGAGGAAAATCAACTTGAAACAAATGCAGATATTAGCAATATTTCAAATAGAAGGTTAAATTAAAATTTTTTAGGAAAATACAACCCTGCCGTTCAGGAAATACCAATTGATAAGCACGCAAGAATTTCTTAATGTAAATACACAGCGCAAGTTTTGTATAAACAGAGGAAAATCAACTTGAAAGCAAATTTTCAAGTGCCAATGTCGCGGCGTTTACTTAAAAATAAAAAAGATGCTGCCGCCACAGTGATTCCGCTCTCTACAGTGTGCGTTCTCTTTTTTGTTTGCTAGCCACATAATTGATATAGAGCGAAGGGGGAGGGGGCATTTGGCCGCATTGCCAATAGCGAACGTGACTAAAACGCGAATGGGCAGCAGCGGGCGCCCGCTGCGGCAGTGAGAGCGCCAGCCGCCGCTTTTACTGCGACAGTTTCTCGCTTCGAGTAAAAGTCTATTTTTGTAAAAACCAAAGTACTAATATTGTTATATGTAAGTACAAAAACGCCCTCAATGCAATCAAAAGAAACGCAGACAAACCTCGTAAAAAATAAATACAAAAAGAATACAAGAAGCAGGGCGAGAAAGCGACACTGAGAATCTGAAAAATAACACAACTGCCAAGAACTGATGTGAAAATGGAAGGCAATGCGATAAAATGCTGAAAATATGTCGCAGCAATTAAGACGAAGAGACGAAAAGACGGAAGAGCGCGACAAGGTGGCAAAGTCAAGGATTTGCGTGACGCTACAAAACAAAAATTAAAAAAAAAGTGAAGCAGAAAATACAAAGTGAAAAACGCAATGCAAAAGTTGAAATGTTCAAAAGCTAACGCCAGAGACGCATTTTCTTTGCCGTCATTCCGGTGAGATTTGCGAGATTTGTCAAAACGCGGCCTGGTGTTGCCACCAATTTGCCCGCTTCTTTGTTTGCGCGCGCAGCTTACATATTTGAAATTGCATTTGCAGTAAATGGAAAATTTCAATTTGTTCCACTTTGCACAGCATTTTAATCATTGCTGCTTTGGTATTTTAATTTTCCTGCTTGTCAGCTGCAATCTGACTTCGCTTGATGCTATCTCGATGCGCGTGGCGAAGTGCGGCCGGCGTGAGCGAACGTGGCCGGAAGCGTGCAATAGAGGAGACGGAAATCTTGAAAGATGGCTGCGCGTTGTTGGGACTGTTATTTTTGACGTTGCGTTAAAAGAGAAATATTTCGCTCGCAGTCATTTGAGGCGCTTACGCATTTTTCACACAGAAAGACAGAGAGAACAGGACAGTGAGAGGATTTGCGGGTTTGTGCCGCTGCTATTTGCAGTTGAGCACTCTGAATGCTGCGTTTAGCGCTTAGCTTACAAGCAATTTGATCGAACAAATTGCTATAAGGTAATGTAGGTGAAGACAAACACAGATTCAATTCGTATTTACAACTAATTTTGAGTTATAGGCTTAACCCATTGCTGCCGGGTACCAGTTCCGCCCATAGGAATTTGACAAAATTTCATACACGACCTAGAAGTGACCCAAAATGATCAGAAACAAAATTTCATCTTTATATGTCTGCAAGTTGTTGAAATATTCATTTGGTATTGGGTACACAATGGTAGCTTTTTTCCATACTTTGTGAAGTGATCAGCTAAACACGTGAACAAAAGTTGTATTTTTTACAGGTGCGTTAGGAGGCAGATTTTTGTGAAGCCCTAAGGCCGCTACGTTTCGCCACATTTTCCACCTCCGGAAAATTCACGATTTTTGAAGTCTGGTAACTCTAGCTAGATGGCGAATTTTAGGGTGACCTTCACTAGGTTAAGGTAGTTCCATCTTTACCCTAAATATCCCTATCAATGGTTTTGAGAGATCTCAAACATTGACTTTTTTGTGATTTAAAAAAAAAATCAATTTTCATGGGTAAAATTTTATCTATTAGGCAGCAATGGGTTAATGGCTCATTAGAGGGTCGGGCTTCTAGCCATGTTGTACTAGCCATGTTGTGAAGGTGGAAGAGAGTTGGTTTCTGAGTCGTGCTCTGGAGTGTCTGGAGTGAGCTCCCAGCGAATACTTTTTATGAGATTCAAGTGTGAGGAAATTTCTTTCTCTCTTCTTTTCTTCTTTCTTGCGCCCTGCACTGTGATACGTTTTGAAGGTAAATTTTGCACTCGAAGCATTTACAATTCTTGCTGACAGCCAAGTAGCCGAAAAACAAGTCGTTTCTTTTGCTGTTAATTGAGTAGCGTATTGAACTCTTGATTTTGTGTGTGACATGTTTATCACAGAAGACTCCATATAAAGAGATTCACAAGACTTTTCAAACCATTGAAATGATGTAACACAATAAAACGAATACGTAACGGATTTTAAATTTATTCAACAAAAACGAACTGAATGTCAAAACAATTCGTCTTTTGGTTTGGAACAATCTTTGTGACGATAACTTCACCAGCTATAGAAATTTATATATTTTTATGATTATTCACAAGTAGTACAATAATTCATCAAATATTTATTCAAAATCTAAAGTAAGAAAAACTATTTTTGCAGCATTTTAATCGAACGATATTATTATAATTTTTTTTTTGCATTTTGATATCGATTTATAGAGTCCGATACTCAAGCAGATTGAAATATTGATTCAAAGAGTTAATACAATTACAGTTAGTTTGTTATGTGCGAAAGTGTGCAAAAAAACAGAACTGAAATTCCAAAGGTCCGCTGACCTCGCGCAGTCTAAAACATCAATGCAGCGCAGCAATTACGGTTTCATTTGAGTAGAGCAAAAGTCTAATCCGAATGTGATACTGAATGGCAAATATTTGCAGCATACTCGTGCACTTAGGTGCATGTGTACTTGGACGTAATTTATGCGCCCTTAATCACGCTCAACTACAAAATCCGAATGGCGAAAGCTAAAAGTCCAATGGAAAAATGCATAGAAAGGAAAATAAAGAATGAGCATGTCCTTGCGGTTGAGTTCTTTTGAATTATTTCGCTTTTATGCGAAAACACCCACACACACATACAGACACGTGCACATTTTCGGATTCACACTGTTTTAAATGTGCTGTTGCTGGCTGGCTGGCTGGCTGGCTGGCCGGCCAGTGAATGATGGCGTAATGTTGGCTGGCTCGCTGACGGACTGGCTGGCTGGCTGGCTGGCGCGTGTGCGGGCGGTGTTGGGTGTTTGGGCGGGTGTGGCCGGAGACAGAGAAAATAAAACATTAATGAATGTACTTGTAAACAGTTGCAAGTGAGTGTTGCGAGTAGTTGTCGTAGTTGTTGTTGTAGGTGAGAATGTAGGTGAATGTATAGATGACGATGACGAAGCGTGGAGAGTGTGATGCTGTTGTTGTTGTTGCTGATGATGGTGATGATGATGATGCAGGCATAATGATCGTGGCAGTGAGTGGGTCAATGAAGGATTAAGAGTGATGAATGTCTTGTTGTTATTTTTTGTTGATTTTGTATTTTTAGTGAATTCAAAGATGCTGTGAACTGTTGTAAATGTGTGTTAAAATGTAGCTACATTTGGCAAAAAAAAAAGAAGAAATTTCGAAGAATTTCACTTGCAGCTTAACCTCAATGCGAATGTGGGCCAACATTGAAAAGGCTTAAACGCTTTAAGTGGATGATTTGCGTAATTCATGATTTCGTTTTGCAACATGTGACAGTTTTTTTTCTAGTTAACACAACTTGAAGCTTGGAAACTATTGTAGGTGGTGTCATAATTAAAAGTAAACAACACATTTGGCAGGGTTTAATGTGAGTTATGCGGACTTTGGTTTTTAGTGCATTTTATTTTATTTTGATTTATTTCAATTTGTTTAGTTATTTCACCTGTTCTCTTTTCATATGCGAACAGTTAGCCGTATTGAATATTCATTGCGGTTTTTGTTCTCAAGTTTTGTTAACCTTTTTTTTTTTAATATTTGTTAAAAGTTCATTGTGCACAGTGCTTTGTCAGTGACCCAAATGGATGTCTTTTTTAAGCCCAACACAAGCTGAACTGCTGCTTCTTGTCCATTTTTCTACGCTTTTCAGCTGCGAATTCAATCGGCTCTTCTTGCACTCATTGCGCTCGTTCGGTTTTGTTTTCTTGCAGGAAATATGAAATGAAAAACACCCAACATCAATTCAACCGATTTTTAGCCATTTATTTTCCCCCATTCGCTTTTTGTGTGGCCATCGCGCCTTGATATGCAGAAATGTTCACATACATGTACACAGATATGTGTGCGTATGTGTGTGTATAAATATAAAGATGTGTGTGTAGTTATCGAGCAAATACTGCAGTTGGCTTTCTCGGCTCTCCTGCCCCAGACATTTTGTTGGTTTTTACAGTTGCACTTATCGTGATTAAAGTTTTCATATTTGCACTCACACACATACACTCATGAAATAATACATCCATAGGTACGTATGCAAGTAACTGTCTACGTATTTGTGTTTCTCGGAGTATTTGTTTTGTGGTTTTGGGTTTTTGTGGCTCTTGCAATATGTACCGTTATGTCACACACTTACTTAACAGCCAGCACACCCACTCACACATGCGCAGCTACAAAAAAGAATCCTTTCCAACTTGTCATTTGGTTTAATATTCGCATAATTTGTAGCACAGACGTAGTCAACAATTTATAAGGAGGGTCTCCTTATAATCTCGAAAAATTGGTGTATTCTTCCATAATATAAAAAACATGTAGCAAAAATAAAACTATACAATTGACATATGGCGCTTTAGATTTAAACAACCCCTTTACACCCATGACAACAATTTTTCTACGCTCCCTAATTTGCAGTGTTTTTTCATGCCTAAACATGCCGTTAGACAGACATTTGTGCGTAGGTTTTATATGTTGATAAAATCTTTGTAGCTTTTGAGGTTAAGTGTGAAGTTTCAATTTTAAACAAGTTCAGCTAATATCGGAAAGGTGTAGAGCATGATGCAATTATAAAGGTCAGATCTTCCTTGACAGCTTGTTTTTGACACTGTCTTATAGAACGAGAACCAATGTTGTCTAGTACGCATTAAAAAGAAGGGGATAAACGACGAAGTAAATTACAAGTTTCAAATACAAATTAATAAATAGTGATTGCAGCAAAAGGTTAAGGTTAGTTTATTATTTTGCGCATTTTATTTGATTTTTTATATTGATTATTTTTTATCTTTCTATTTAAAAATTTTATCCTAAAATGAATGCGACATTTAAAAAATAATTTTTTAACTTCGCGGGGCAATTCGACATTGGAGGCTTCGTCAAGCTCTACGCCACATACTTTGCTCCACACATCTCTGCGTTGCTCGTTT
Organism: Melieria crassipennis; assembly: GCA_963668005.1. Lineage (NCBI taxonomy): Eukaryota > Metazoa > Arthropoda > Insecta > Diptera > Ulidiidae > Melieria > Melieria crassipennis. The sequence goes on along the minus strand of OY764963.1, from coordinate 26,654,605 downwards.
TGAGGGACGTGATAAAATTTAGCGCGATTTTGAAGTGCACTGTGGCACAATGACCAGCTAGAGCTCGGCATTTTTTAAAATTTGCACAACGATTTGAAAAATCTGATGTTTTTTGACAATTGAAATTACAGTGATACCAAATTTCAAAGTCAATACAACGATTAAAGGAAAGCACCATTGTTATTTGTATCTCCTATAGAAATTTATGCTGAAATTGTTTCCCCCTTTTTTTTTAAAAGCAAAAAATACAACATTCTTTTCATCGACGTTTCTATAAGACAGAATGTCAACCAATTTTTTCAGTTTTCTGTCAATGAAGAACTCACCTTTATAATTTCATCATGGGTGTAGAGAATGTTTACGATACGTTTCTATTTCTAAATTAAGCACAGGCAAATACCCAAAACAAAGTTGTGTGTCAAGTTATAGAACGAAAAATGTTTACAAACAATAATTTGTCATACTAAAAAATGCATGAAATAACATTCAAACAACTGAGTAAAGACAGGATGTGACTAGTCCTTTAAGTTGAAGTATTCGGGAATTTTAATCCTAAAATAATATTACATATTAAAAATAAAAACTATAAAAAATTTAAAATAATAAATATTAAATTAAAAGTTGCTTGCAGTAAATTCAATATTATTTTGGTTACAAGTTTTATTCACTTGTAGTACAAAATGGCATAAAAGTAATTACGCAACTTTTAAACACTATAACATTCTTTGTAAAAAATCAATTTATTCTGTTAGTTGATTATGCTTATTTTGCAATATTGCAGTTTTGCTCTTCCGCCTGTTGGCTCGTTGCAGTCATTCTCCTAAACCCACTGGAATTTGTAAACCAAATTATGACATAGTGACACAGGAAAGCATAATTCTTAATGGCGGTGCTTTATTATCCTGCAAATATATTTTTAACATCTACCATTCACAGTGGTTTATTAAACGTAAATCATATATCGACACTGACGCTCCGCAGCGCCGCCAATTTGCTCATCAAATCACATCAATTTGTAAAATTGTTTTCCTCCAACTTTTCGAGTAATCGGCAAGCAGAACTGAAATTTATCACACGCACAGTCTGATATGACGGTTATAAATTTTATCACATTTCGTATGGCTTTTTCAATGCGACATCTTCACATATTTTTGTTAACACTTATGTGATCGGGTAGTCTTACCTGACGTAAATGATCGGCATAGGTACAAATGTGCCTATACTTAATTTATACGTAAATACGTATTTTAAAAAAGTCTGTGTGTTTGTGTTCGTGTGTCTATGTGTGCGTGTATGTATGTGTGTCCCAACGGGAAATCGAGCGCTCGAGGAGCCCTTTGGGAGCGCTCCTTAGTCAGCAGTGAGCGCTCCCCCGTTCCTTATGCCCTTCCTTGTATTTTAACATTGCATGTCATTGGAGCGAAGCGCTCCCTTAGAAGCACTCGGTGAGCACTCCATCCATAAGGAACGATCAGCGCTCTTCTTGTGCTCAGGTTAAAGCGCTCGTTAAGCGCTCCGTACACAAGGATCAATAAGCGCTTATTTTGATTTTTCCCTTTTTTATGCAAAACCAAAAACTGTAAATTTTGCAATGTTTGAGTATTTGAGGGTGTTGGGAGCATTTGTGGTCGGTTTATATATACATATATCTTTATTTTTTACCATTATCATTTTTATTTTCATACATGAGCAGCAGAACTTCCTTTGCACGTATGCACGTTTTATTTATTGTACAATTGAAGATACAATTTTTTGACAAGGTTTATTTTATCATTTTTGAATTTTGTAACTTTGTTTGTTCAGCATACTGAAATTTATTTTTTTTTCAAATGCTCACATTTAGCTCCTCAGGGAGCACGCTCCCTTTGCTTCCCGTTGGGGTGTTTCAAAATCCAACAAATTGCTTTGTAAATTGGCAAGGCATCTGGTTTCCACATTTCAAAGATATTCTGAGTAGAAGCTCCATTCACACCAGCTACAAGTAGAACACCAATGTATGCGTTTGTGTCCGTCACTGCTTTCCAAATTTGAGGTTTTTTATCTAAATTAGTAGCATTCAAATTTGCGAATACATTCTTTGCTTCACGGTTGGTTTCGCGAACAATTTTGCTAACCATGACAAAGGCTTCAAAAACATCTAGAGCACTATACCCTGCAATCTCTGACGTGGTTCTCCTTGGTTCCGAATAATGTTATGACATCTAATACGACTACTAGTGGGTTCCTGTTTCCCTCACTGCGTGCCATCCTTGCCATAGACGTTTTTGAAAATATCACAATCGCCTGCTCCACTGGCTCATCCACTTGAACACCTTTTATTTCGTCATCAGTAGACACTGCATTATCAGCTTTTTCATTATACTCATCCCTCAAATCCTATTCGATATCAGAATCCTCTCCTAGTGTAAAGTCCGGGTCTGCATGATTGTCATCTAAGTTTTCTTCTTCGTCAAAGGCTTCCACTTCTTGGCTATCTTCTCCTCAATCGGCACTCAGCATTTACCTACCTAATTCTTCCAGCCATACTTGCTGCTGTTCGTAGGATAAAACTATGCTCTTTCCATACAAATAGCGTGTATTCACCCATAGGTACAAATGTACCTATGCCGATCATAATCGTACTACTTTTTTGTAAACACATATTGTTACCCCCACGCCCCATTTTTGTTCACTCCCACTTCAAAAATAGGTTCAAAATACATCAATAGAGGATAACCTGAAACTGCATAAGTTTCAGTGCTCATTTGCGATTGTGGTCGCAATTAAAAGAGAGTCATAGGTACATTTGTACCTATCCGATCACATGAGTGTTAAAAGAGTGCATGGTCGCATAAAAAAAATGCTTTTACAAATACTTTGTGCTTTGGGCAGTTTGACGGAACATTTTCACAATGATGCTTAAAATTTATGACAAACAAAAAAAGGTCGCGCTTGCAATGTTTTGCGGTATTTACTATTAATGTGAAGGGATAATATTTCATCATATTTGTCAGTGATGTGCAGGAATGGAAAAGGCAAATGTTGGTATAAGTTGTGCCTAGTAATTTGTATTCAGTGTTGCAAATATTGCCAATGCAATTAATTACCACATTGTCTCCGAATACTCGAATACCAACCAACGAGCAGCCGCAACAAAGTAAGCGAATTCGGAACGGAATTGCTTACAACATTTTAAGCTGGCCGCATTCGACTCGAAAAAATACCGACAGCAAAGACGTCGAGGTATTATAATTCGCTTCGCAGGTAAAATCCATAAAAATGCGATGAAAAAGTAATCAATTCGCAATGTGAATTACGCAGCGCGCGTCCGCCGATAAGGCGCTGACGAACACGCCGAGCGCCGAGCGCTGAGCAGCGGAGAGCGTGTGGAAGGTGGCAAAGTGAAACACGCCATCAAAGTAAATGACGCGCACAGGTGGCGCGTGGGGGCAACGGAACGATGCGGGACTCGAGGGCATCTCGCTTTTCGTCGATATTTACATTCTGCTTTAATGCAGCGTTAAAAATTGCAGCAGCAAGGCCACCGCACACCTCTGCGACGCCAAGTGGCAAGTGGCAACCTGAATCTGCAATTCACAAACATTTATTTAACACACACTCCGCTGACAGACGGACAGACAGGCCGACGAGTGCGCAGTCGCCGGATGTCTGGATTGAACGTTCGAGTGTTGGCTGAGTTTCCGGCGCCCGCAAACATGCGTATTCAATACTATTTGTTGGCGTTTGTTGTCTGTCTGCATTGTTATTGCTATTTGCAAGGACACACGCCACACATTCGCGCACACGTACACATACATACATACATATGTTTATCTATGTATGCGTACACATCACAGCCGTAGCGAAATTCCTGCATGCGTGCGATTTTTATAACCTTGCCATGGAATTTTTATCTCTGTGCAATTCGCGAGTTAAATTATCCACGCGTGTTTTATTCTCTGTTAAAAGTAAAAGTAAATATTTCGTGCTTCGCTTGCATTTTTGGGGATCTTTTGTATTTCAGGTTTTATTTCGCTTGCGAATGACGCAGAGGAGTGATTCCTTGTCATTGCTTTAGATTGTTTAAGAAAGTTTGTCAAGTCAGTTTGTTGGTCAGTATGTGGGACGTCCAGGGGCTGAGAGTATGAAAAGGAAAAAATTTAAATAATAATAAATTTGATTTATATTTGTTTAAAGATCAGCATGATCCTACATTGGGAAACGAGACACGAAGCATAATCGTATTTGTGAAGTTTTTCAAACCGTTAAAAAATCAAATAAATTTCACATTTCAAATAAGTGGAATTGAGCTTTGTGATTCCATTCCAATGAGCGATGACCATCATCAAGGAGGCATTATTGAATATTTAGTTTCATTAAAGTTGGATGACAATATAGTGGCACTATAGGTATGTCATTCAAAAAATATTAATAATTTAATAATTAATTTTTAATTTTTTTAATAATAATAATTGACTGGCACGACAGCCCGCTTACGCGAGACTAAGGCCTAACTTCCTGCAACCACCCGTGTTGTGCGTGTGAATTTGTACGCGGGTGGAAGGGACCTACAGTTTTATGCCGGTTCCGAACGGCAGGTTTGGGAGCTTTTTCATAAGCAATTTTTACTCTCAGAGGTTTGCCATTTCCAGCTGAGAGGACAGCCACCGAGAAAACGAGTTTTCCCGTTTTTTTTTTTTAGGTGTTATTACAGGCAGTATTTGAACCTGAGGTTGCTGCCTTCGACTCGCGGTCCAACGCACTAACCAACTGAGCCACGGCGGCTGCATTCAAAAAATATTACTTGGAACAAAAATGTAGAACCATAACAGTTTTGTGGACACGTACTTGATTGTCAACTACCGATTGTCAACTTTCAAACGTACCGATTGTCAACTTTCAAACTTTCTTCCACAGCACATATGCACAAAGAGTGAATAGCAATAACTGTTATTTAGTTCGAGATTTTAACCTGAAAAATTCCCCAAGTACCAAATAATATGCAAACATTTTCGTTTTACATTTTGTTTAGCCTCACACTAGGCTAAATTAATAATAAAAATAATAAAATAGTAAAATAAAAATAATAAAATAGTGATAGCACACTAGGCTTACAAAATTTAAAATTGTTCATATATTTGCTAAGAAATGACGTCTTTCATACAACAAAGAAGACAACATTAACATGATTTGTCACTTAAATAATCGCAACCAATCACTGAAAGTCCGAAAGGTGATTAAAGTAACACCCATTAAATACACAAAACGCAACCCGCAAACGCCTCAATCCACGTTTGTAGACAAGTCAACAACGAATAAATCAAGGACCCCAACTAAGTTGTCGATACCAGAAATGACGCGACCGGCCGATGGCTGCCAGCGGGGAAGTAATTTAATTGTCGTCGCCGCAGAAACCACATTAAAGGCAAATCGTGAGCGGGCGCAATGCGAATGTGAAATTTTATTAGCTCCCACACGCCGTGTCGCGCGTTCAATTTCCAAACTGGAGTGTTGGTCTTTGTTGGGCCACATCCGTTGGTGCTGGTTGGTGGCAGTGGGGGGTGGGGTGGCAGTCAAAGTGCCAGCGGAAGCAGCACATTAGCAGCCGTTGGGCTGTTTAAATGCCGCGGTGAGAGCGGCGTACGCCACCAGTTGTTGGTGCCGCGTACTACAGGAATTAAATTCAATGAGTTTTGAGTTTTATGAAGTTGTTAACGAGCTGCCATTGTTGGAGCCGGTAATTGTTGTTGCGCACACACAAGTTGCAGTTAAAGTGTGCCGCGAGAGTGGAAAATAAAAATGAAACTTTTGCTTAAACTGAAATTGCACTAAAAAAACTGAATAATAATTTTATGATATACAATAAAAGTTTCATTTGTGCGCTGACAGCGAGCTGATAGCATAATGACAGCGGCGTCTTGGTAGACTCACAGCCCATGTTTGACTAGCGATACCTGCGACGGGGCGTATGAGCAACATTCAATGCGCCACGCAGTCAAAGCCAGTTTCTTGGCTAATAAAAAGCAAAAGATACCTAAACTACAGTTGCACTAATACTGCACGTCGCAACGGCGGCAATTGCCGCTGTCAGCGCGTTTTCGAGGGGTCGCTGAAAATCGTGAATTTCTCAGGTAATTTGCTGCGCTAAATTAAATTCAAATTTGCCACTTCAATGCGCTGGCGGTGGCGTAGGAGAAATGTGCGAGCGTAACGGTACATGTACGCGCAGAAGTGCTTAACCTTAAGCGAGTGTTTCGAGCTGCCGGCGCCCCCTCAGCGCTGCTTTTATGATGACTTCATTGTGCTACATATTCCAATTATGCGGCACTTGGCGGCGACAGCGTTGTGCGCTGCAGTTGTTGTTGTGATTGTTGTTGTTATTGTTGTACGACAAGTGCGTACTAAATAACCTAATTTTCGCATTTCAACCCGGCCACGAGCCCAGACCCAATGGCACTGCACCCCGTCGTATTTATTTCATTTATGTGTCCGTATGTGTGTGTGTGTACTGCTAAGTACTCTGCCTGCTCCCTTCGTGTGCCGTGTATGCAAAAATTGCACTCATAAAATTCGTTACCTGTTTTCAGTTTTGCCGCTGAGCTGCGCATTTTTTCGCCTCTTTGAGTTTAAGCGGCAAATTTGTATTATAAGCAGCCGCCTCCGGTTTAGTGTGCGAGAGTGTGTGCATGTGCGGCATTAATTTCATTCTCGAATTATTTGCCTCTCATTGCTATCTTATTCATATTGTTGTTGCTTTATATTCATTTTCATTTTCATTTTTATTTCCGCATTTATGCAGTTTTGCATAATTGGCGATTTTCGCGAATTGTCGGCAATTTTATTTAAATTTATATGTTTGCACTTGGCAGCACCGGCAGTCAGTTGTTGTGGTGCTAAGCTTTGTGCTATAGTGAAATTTAAGCGCCCATTTCGTGGCGGTTTCCTTATTGCAGCGTAATCTTGTTTGAGAAATTTGCTGGAGTTCTTTGCCGAATCGTTTTATTGGTTGCACTCATAATTTGTATAGTTTTGTTGTTATTGCAGTGTGCGAGTAAATGGTGATTTGACAGGTTTTGGTCCTGTCCTGCTACTGGCCATTTTATTTAATTTTTAAAGCAAACAATTGTGTGAAGTTCGTTTTTCTCATTTCGAGTCTTTGAGAGATGAAGATTTAATTAAATTCAGTGAACGAGAATTTGCTTGTAATGTGAATTGTGTCTTTACGTGTTCTGTTTAAAATATAAACAAAATTATATGAATATAGAATTGGCTCGTCATTTGTGTTACTCGTATCATGAAACACGAACCTGAAAGACCTACAGCGACACAGAATGTAGGATTGGAAGCATTTTCATATTCGAATTCAAACCCATGTTTGTCTGACTGGAGATTCAGTGAACGACAGAGCCAATAGGACCTTCCGTGAAACTATGGAATCATATTATTATTATATATTATCATATCAGTATTCTAGAAGGAATATCTGCATATAGAATTTCGCTTATTTTATAGAATTTTGTTTATGTATTAGAATTTAATGAGCCGACATTCCACCATAATAGCCGCCTATAGCGCTTAAATTTTAAAAGGTTGAGAATTTTCAAGTCAAAACCAATGTTTTGGATGACATCAATAAATTGTTTTGAATCCAAATGCATCTTCTTTTAAAACTCGTTTCATTGACACAGTAAATTTGTGCATTTTACCAAAGAATTTTTTAGTGAAAACAGATTGTTCCTCAGGCTGTAATGTTCGTTCATTCTCCACGCTTTGGTTTATAACATATTTAATTGCATTTATTCTCGACAACTCAATTTTTATTCGGTTATTTTACTCACAGCTCATTTGTTGGAAAACGTAATTAAAAATATTCCGGTAGCAAAAGCTGCGCTAAAATGTTTTCAAAAATTGCTCTAAATGCTGATGTTTGATATGAAAAGCAACTAAAAGCGCTGAGCACTTAATTAAAATTGAAAATAACTTTCTGCGTATTTGCGCCTTTAGATGTGTGGCGCTTTGTATGGGTCAACAGATAGGCAAACACTTCATTCAGGCAAGACGCCAGCCGACAGACGGCCAACCATTGACACGCATCACGCTACGCTTTTGAGGCATGAAAGCGAGCATAGAGCAAATTGTCCCGCTGACACACAATGCGCCCGGAGCAGATGCCATCCCAGGCCGATGCGGATTTTTGCTGCAGCGAGGACACTTTTCCTCTTCGGCTGTACGTGTTGTTGGGCGCGTGTCATCAGCATAATCAGCGCTGTCATCAGCACAAACGCTGTCATGTGCTGTGTCACGCCGCACAAGTCGCGTGCAGCTGCCCGTTTGGGAACAGAAGAGGTGCACCCGATAGCGTCACCACCACCGCCCCTACAAATGCTTTTATTGTGGTCGATGTGGCTGCTGCAATTGTTGTCGTTGTTGTTGTTGTTGCAGTAGAGCAAAGAGCCCTCGTATTGAATTGCAAAACCGCTGCCGCAGCGGATGTAGTCATCGGTCGCCCAGTCTCGGCGCGTTCGCTGACTCGCCAGTCAGCCAGCCAGTCTGCCTGCTCATTAAATTAATTAAGCAGCGATAGATGTCGCTGTCGGGCGGCGGATAGGCACAACATGCGTCGCATCTGTGTGGACACTGCGCCGGGAATTTGATTTAGGTTTGTTTACCTTACAACATGCCCGGCCACTGTTGTGCCGCGCTTTGCGGTTTTCGTTGGCTATGGTTGGCTTTGGCTTTAGTTCTTCTTTTAGCGAATTCAGCATTAAAATGCGGCTAAATATTTTGTGTCAACAAGACGCAGCGAGCACCGTTTGCCGGCAGGGCTCTTGTTTTCATATCAATTTTTCGTAATTTAATGATGCCGCCTCGCCAATGCCCAGCAGCGAGCGGCGTGCAACATGTCGGCGAAACATAAAATTATTTATAGTGTGATGTCAGCGTTTCCCAATGCAAGGTCGTCGTTGACGGAAAGCAAACATGTGTTTCGATTAAATATTTTCCGCTGTATACACTTGTGGTATGCGGAATGTGCGTTGCAAAAATGGACACATGTGTGTGGTGTACATAGATAATGAATATTTTTTGCAATATTACAATACAAATTAAATTTTCATAATTAACAAGTTTACTGTCGCAAGGTCCGAGGTGGGAAGAAAGGTAAAGAATGCGTCCAGCAGGGAAGGTAGAATAGAACCAATGAATGGAAGACGATCAGGTACACAGAGAGGACAGACTAAGACGTTTGTAAGGGTATTACTTTTAAAATAAACATATAAATTCATATTTTACAAGCATTTTATCGATTTTGCAGTAGGCAGCCATTTAATGTCACTCTTGCGCATCGATCTGTTCATGATTGCCGAACAGTAATGAAATTATTGATTTAATTTGATAAAGCTGCAATCTCTAGCTACATTTTAAGGGGTTTTTTTATTAAGGTAACCATACGCGTTTGGATTCTGTAAGCATTTTAGTGGTGAGTGGGTATTTTGTAATAGGCAATTTTTCAATGTTATCCTTGCGCATCGATATGCTCATTATTCCTGAAGGATAATGAAAAGTTAGGGACCAATATAGAAAGCTTAAGACTCTAGCTAAATTTTATTTTTTATTTTTATTTTCAATTATTAAAATGCACTCATGCATTTGGTGTTGACAAGCATTTTAGTGGTTGCGCACAAGCTGCAATCTGGTTAAAGTCACCGTTCCATATCGATTTGCTTTCGCATCTTAGGGTATAGAAGGATGATTGATACCATTATAGAAAGCATACGAGTCTAGCTAAATAATAAGGCATAATTTATTAAAATCCGATAACGGGTCGAGATTTAACAGCCATAATTCCGATGAATTTTGAAAATTTTGAATTTGAGGGATGCGATACAGCGCATGAAAAAGTAAAATTCAAATATATAAAATAGTAACAGTATGAGTACATAAAATTACAAAGTGAAGTAAATAAATTAAATGTACATATATGTTTTGAGATTTGAGAATTTGGGAAGAATAACATCAATTGCCCATGTCTCCCGTAGGGACGAAGAAGCTCCGACGAAAAAGGTGTTCAACGCGGTAGTGGAAAGTCGAAGGAGAAGGCGAAGAGGGACGTCAACTGATCAACTGAAGAAGGCGCGTGCAAATCAGAGGCGCCTGGAGAGAACTTTTAGGGCAGGTGGCAACCCGGTAACGAGTTTTTATGACTTGTTGAGTAAGTACAATTTTCAGTTAGACAAGAAAAATATTCATGCAATTAACACTCATACGACATGTTGTGCCGCGCTGAGTCCATATTTCAAAAGTCTGATTTTAAAGCATTGAAAATGTTTCTGCTGCGCTGCAGCAGCCAATGAATGCATCCAGACACACTTGGACGCATGTCGTGGAACACACACACATACGAATGCGGTGTGCAGCATGTGCGGCACGAATCTACATGCCACAGCGCGTACTTATGTGCGGTGACGCGCCACAGCACATGTGGTCGCTGTTAAAGCGGCTGCTGCTCGAGCAACGATGACGACGACGACAACAACAATGGCGCCAGCATTGCAATGTATGTGTATTTGAGATTTAAATGCAATGCAATGCGTGGCAGCGTGTCGTTGCAGCATGCAACACCAGTGATGCTTTTAGTTCGGTTGTTTTTGTTTTTTTGAATTGGGTCGTTGCGCGCATTCACCGCGGTAAGCGCTAAATGCATGCGGACAGACATTTGGGCAGATAGATGAACGAGCGGATGCGTGAACAGAAGACCGGATGAGCGCGGCAAACAGACAGACGAATGAAGAGATTCGGCCGTTGAATGGAATTAACAGCAAAAGGCGAACGACGCATTGAGCTTTGCCCTGCTTGCTGTTGTTATTGCTTTTGTAATTGCGTTCGGGTGGCCGCCTGTGGGCGGGGTTGCAATTAATTTGCTCGGCGCCAAATTCAATTCGCTTCCACTTGACGCCCCACAAGCGTGCGTTCAAATGCGAAAACTTATGCCACTGCAGCGCTACTGCAAAAATATTACAACAACAAGGAGTTGGTGTCAATTATTTACAGCTGGAACGCAAACAACAAACATTGATTTGAACGGAGCAGCGACAGACGACGGCAGCTGAAATATTGCCACTGAAATGTTCGGAAGGGGGGCGGGGCGGCTTTGCACTACATTATCGCTTCCCACATTTACCAGTCACGCGCCGTGTCGCAAGCAATTGTGCAATTATTGTTGTTGTTAATGTTCGGCCAGTTGACTGTGGCTCACGGGCGCTGTCTGGCACTTGACTTGAAATTCATTTGTCAACATGTGGCAAAGTCGTGCTGCCGGTTTTTGGCGTCGCTTGCCGTTGCCGCTGTCGTTCGTCGGAAGTGTCTGTCGACGCTGCAATTGAGGTGCCAAAGCATTGTGACTTGCTGTTGTTGTTGTTGTTGTTGCGGCAAGAGCAAAAAATGACTTGTCATGTTTAAGTGGAGCATGATTGTTGTTGTTGCGACAGGCAATAAACGGCAATGTTGCAGTGCCGCCAACAGAGCAGTGAAAATACAAATTGAACGCAATTAATGTGTGGTGGTGTGTGTGTGTGCGTGTGCACTCGTTTCGCATGCCTGGCGACCTGTATTTGTTGCAAGCAGCAAATTGACAGTTCCTTCAAAGTTCACACAGACCGCACAGTGCACGCAAGTGTGGGCACTCGCAATCAGTCAATCAATTTCGATTCGATGTGGCAACCCAAACACACACACACACACACACTCACTATTAAGTAGTCTGTGAACCCTATTGGCTCACAATTCCAGGGTTTGATTAAGGGTGTGGAATTCGTTTGTTTTCAAAGCAACAGTTAGAAAGCAACGACACAACGACGATGTGTGCATTCACGATATTTTCGAAAAATCAGTTGGAAAACGGCCAATTGAAAAGGAGTTGAGAAAACTATTTTTTGAAGCTAAGCTCAGCTTAGTCTTATGTCTATATTCAAGTCATGAGTTGGTTTATGTTTTTTATACTTGTGCGAAGGGTCGAACGAAGGGTGCCAGACTAGCGGAAGTAATTAAATAAACTAAATTAATAAGCCAAAGTTTGTGATTTCGATGGTCTTCGTTGCTTATTGAACCCTTTTTTTGTCCCGAATGTGTCCTTCGAGTGCTGCACAAATCTTTCTTAAATTTTTTAGGTTCACTGCGGGTGGATTTGTAAATTTTGGGTAATGATTTTTTCCACTTTCAGTTCGCTTGTAATTTTCAAATTAACAAACGCGTTAACAGAAAATACATAAATTGTGCAGAAATATAACATTAAATTCCTTTTATACTTGTACAAGTAAAATACTTGTACATAAAAAATATAAATTTGAGAGATTTTTCAAAAAGTTAGGAGAAAAAACTAAGAGTTATGTTTTTCTGATGCACTTCTTAAAATGCAGTCGACAATTTACCAGACTTGCAGATTTTTATAATTCTCGAAGAGGTATGGAAATATACCCGAGATGGAATCGGAGGCCAGATTTCCGAAAATTGTCAGAGTTATTGGAAACTGAAGGAGGCGGGGCACTGCATGCCACATTGACGTGCAGAACTTTAACCCATTCGCTGCCAAGGACGAGTATACTCGTCTTTGGCCGGGTGTCATGCATTGCCAAGACGAGTATACTCGTCCTACTTTAAATATGTTATAACATGCAGGCTCTTGAATTAGCAAATGTTTTGTGGCCCCAAACATATATATAGAAATGTAAAAAACTTGCAAAAATACTACAAATAAATTTTTTTACAAAAATTATGCTTTATTTCTTATTTGAAGAGAATGATCTTGATAATATATGTGATATATAGTTTGTCAAGTAAATGTTTGTAAATTTAAAGAAGGTAGAAAATTATTTTGAAAAGCTTATAATATAACAGAAATTGCAATATTTGGAAATTATTTGAAAAATATAGATTAATTGAATATTTCACTCTAATATAATAACAAAGTAATGTCTATTTGATTCGCGTATTGAAGGGCGAATTGACTTGAAAGTATCTCCTGGACGATCCAGAAAACTGTCTGACAGAGAAGAAAGAAAAATCATCCGAAAAGTTGGTGAAAACCCACGTAACTCAATAAGGGAAATGGCTTTGGATATAAAAATAGAATGCGGAACTGATGTATCTCATGAAACTGTTCGAAACTGTACGGCGCCAAATTTTCAATGCAATCTTGGTTTTGAAAGAAGACGAATTTTTTGACAGTTTGAAGTAGCTTCGCCTGAATAGCTTCATTTCCTTTTTTGATTTTTTACACTGTTTTCGCGTATCAAATAGACATTACTATTAATCTATATCTTTAAAAATTTCAAAATATTGCAATTTCTGTTATATTTATAAGCTTTTCAAAATAATTTTTCTACCTTTTTTAAGTTTGCAAACATTTACTTGACAAACTGTATATATGTGATATATGATAATATAGCCCCAGCCGCCGTGGCTCAGTTGGTTAGTGCGTTGGACCGCGAGTCGCAGGCAGCGACCCAGGTTCAAATACTGCCTGTAATAACACCTAAAAAAATAACGGGAAAACTCGTTTTCTCTTTCGGTGGCTGTCCTCTCAGCTGGAAATGGCAAACCTCTGAGAGTAAAAATTGCTTATGAAAAAGCTCCCAACCTGCCGTTCGGCACCGGCATAAAACTGTAGGTCCCTTCAACCCGCGTACAAATTCACACGCACAACACGGGTGGTTGCGGTTTACTTAGTCTCGCGTAAGCGGGCTGTTGTGCCAGTCAATTATTATTATCATTATTATATGATAATATATGTGCTCTTACCAAGAAATAACAGAGCTTTGGTAAACAATAACACTCAAAATATAAATGGCAATGGGAATGACTTCATATAATTTAGGCTTGGCAGCGAATGGGTTAAAAGCCTTTTTATTGAAACTATATTCTTCTAGTCGATTGTGACGAAATGTCCAAATCTACTATACTCATTGATTTGAATACCACATATCAACCACATGTCTTTACTTTGTTTGCTACAATTTTTGTTATGTTAAGTCTATATCTAGTATATGTATTTGTAATATATCCCCTACACTATGGCACTTTGATAAAAAAAATAAATTTTTTCAGGTCGTTAAACTGAATAAAACTGAAATTAATAAATTAAGAATCGACCATCAATTTTAAATAAGACACCAATACTCGATTGTTCATTTGTTACAATAATATCAATGAGCTTTTACCGGCCATACTGACATTTGTACTAAACAAAAAGGTTTAAGTTAATTTGTTTCAGATAAATAAACAAAATTCAATCTTCAGCATTTTTGCGAGATTTTTTCTTATTGGGATGTCACGCATATATCGGGTGTTTTTTTTAGAGGTATAGAACTTCGAATTGAAATAAAGCACAAGAAAATCGTTTTAATGTCCATCAATTTGGCTTTATTGGAAGGATAATTTTATGCCATTAATGTTTAAATATGATTTCGGGCATGTGGCCGCCGCGGCTGGCTGGAATAAAGCCAATTCTACAGGTCCAATTTTCAACCACTTTTTCGAGCATTTGGGGCCGTATGTCGGCAATAACGCCACGAATGTTGGCTTCCAAGTCCCCTAACGTTTCTGGTTTGTTGGCGTAGACGGTGTCAAATCACACGATCTTGGTGGCCAATTGACAGGTCCATTCCGCGAAATTATGCGCTCATCGAATGTTTCCTTCAATAAATCGATTGTGACGTGCGCTGTGTGGCATGTAGCGCCGTCTTGTTGGAACCACAACTCATCCACATTCATGCCATCCAATTCGGGAACAAAATAGTCGGTTATCATGGCTCTATACCGGTCTCCATTAACGGTAACTGACTCCTCTTCTGACTGGGTCCTCTTCAAAATTTTGCTCTACAGCGGCAATTGTTTCTTCGGTGCGCACTGTTCGACGTCTCTGTGGATGCGTATTATCACATAGAGTAAACGTAGTGCGAAAACGACCCATGGTTAACCGAATTAATTGCTCTGATGGACGATTATGTCGACCATAAAATGGACGGAGCTTGCGGTAAACTTCGCGAACTGAACCATTATTTTCGAAATAAATTTGCACGATTTGCAAGCGTTGTTCTTTTGTCAACCTGTTCATGATGAAATGGCAAACCAAACTGAACATAAATGACATTAGAGTTGCCAGATTTGACCACAAAATGCCAGTTTTATATCTATTCGAAAAACAAACCTCTAAAAAAAACACCCTATACAAGTATAAACACATAACTCCTTAAACTTTGTGTTCAAATTATTGTTTTGGTAATTTTTACTAACTTGAAACATGCATAAAATCCTATAAATAATGAGAGTAAATAAATAAGTACAATAGTAAAAATATATCTAAATGATTCGTAATATTAAAATTTGTTTAATATCTCAAAGTAAAAAGTCAACAATGGAGCATTTAACAATTAAAAGCGGCATCATTCCTTGAGTGAAACCACAAGCGAAATTGTAAATATTAAAATAACATATATTTTTTTGAAATTACTGATTTCAGGTTCAGGTCTTGCAACGGGTTGGCAACCAGCTTAAATGTTACTCATACGCACCGCTTTGAGCAATGTTACTCATACGCACCGCTTTGAGCAATGTTACTCATACGCATCGCATGTCCCAATGCACTTCAAATGCGAAATGATGAAACTAGTTTGAACTATTGTACGTTTTATGTCAAAGTGTGTGTTTATGAAACAACAGAAAACACTCTTCGCTTTATTTATGTGCAGGTCAGCACATTATGTGTAGTAGATTGCTTGTCTGAGTTGCAGTTTGTGTGTTGCACTGGCTGGATTTGTGTGACGATGAGTGCATTAAAAAGGTGTAACGAAATTAGAAATCATACCTACTGTACACAAGTACGATTGTGTATGGAGGATAAGCTATTGTGTTGTGGGTCCTAGGTAGCAGCGAACAATAGTCGCAGCTGCCAGCTGCCATAAATCAAAATTGATATTTATTGTTTTAGCTGACACAGCTGTTTTATGCATTCCATTTTATGCGCATTTGTATGATTGTAATTTTGTATGGTAGCGGCAATTTCATTTGCATTTATTTGCATTTCACAGTTTGACTGGCGCGCTGGGTGGCTGTTGGGTGGGTCGTGCTCAGCGCCAAAAGTTGACAGACGGAAATTTCCATAAATCGAAACACACACAAACAGCCACACTGTAGCCATCGCTCAACTCTGCAGCCGTGTGAGCAGCTATGTTGTTGTTGTTGTTATCACGACCCGACCTTTTGTGTCGGCCTGCCTATTCACGTGACCATTTGCCATACGGTGACGAATGGAGCGCCTACAAAATCGATTGTCGGCCATCGACCATTTTGCCACGGCTGTAATGAGTTTTATGCTAATTTTGGCAATTAAATTTGTAGTCTCGGTCGATACGTTGCATTGTCAATGTGTTGGCTTTTTTTGTGGCAACACAGCAATGTGCAAATTGCATGCGGGTAGCTGATTATTACTCTAGCAGGCGATTAGTATCATATCGAAATAGTGAGAAAATTATTAGTTGAGAAGATGCTCAGATCAGGAAACATGTTGTAGGTGGGAGTAAGCAAATTACTCCCTGTGGAAAATTTGCTAAGATGAGAAAATATGTTCTAAATAAAATCCAATAATACATTATTTGTATCAGGTACACTATTAGAAAATTATGATTTCCTTTTTGAATTGTTTTATATTGTTGTCAGTTGCACAGATTTCGAAAACGTTGGCTTGTTGGGTTTGAAACGGAGATGTCTTATATTCAAATAGCATTAGTGCACTGGATGTTTGGATATCGTCAAACTTTGGCTGGCAGTCAGTTTGTTCAGAGTCAGACACTTTAATAAAAGCTACTAGATCGCTGATTTTGCTGCTAGAGATCTCTTTGATATCTTCGAAGAATGGTTATCCACTTCCTTCTTGATAATTCTTGATAAGGCTGGGCATGCGCAGAAGATCTGTTGGACGAATACGTTTCAGTCTGGATTACTGCAGCCATGGCAGCTGTTATTGTGAGGGATGCCCTACTTGATTGCATGCTCCTCCACGGGCTAGTAGTGAATTATAACTGCAATGACTGTGGCTGGACCACCTCGTTTCTTGTTTCTTTCCATCAGTTGCACCGATTTATGAAAGTTGTTTTGGAACCAGTATTAAACCACCACAGTCCTTGGATATTTCGTGGACCACGCGAATCAGTTCGTCCGCTCTGTCGTTACCTTTTAAGTCCTTATGTCCTTGCACCCAAATAAAAGTAACGAGAGCGCGGCAAACTAAATCCAAAAAGCCTTCAGATGCGATAGTCGACGAGTCCAGAGCCATTCCGTGATCGTCAGCATCTCTGCTCAGTACAGAGCAGAGACTTGGACTTGGACGGTAGTCGGTTAGATGTGATCCTTAGTTTTTTGTCATTGTCACTTGAATCTCTTTTTCGTGCTTTTAGTGCACGAAAATTGATTTTGTGTACTTAAGTTAATTTAGTAAATAGCTCAATACGTTCTCTTCAACATCTCTAATTGTACGAGATGAAAAATGAAATGTGACTCTGTGGCCACTGCAAATTGGTTCAACATATTTTGGATTTTCATTTTGAAATGATTTTGTTGTTGGCAAATATGCTTAAATAATTAGGAAAATGCATTTACTAGCAACTTTCCCACACTGGCTCATGCACTGACACTCAAACTCAACAAACAGACAGTCAGTAAGTCAAAAAGCAACAAAATTGCATAGAACGCGAGTGAAAAAGAATGAGAGAGGATGGAAAAAGGGAAGCAAAGAAATTAAAAGGCAAAAAGCGCGCTGCAACATTCTTAACCAAAAAAGCAGAACAAAAGTCAGAAACGCGCAACACTTTTCATCGGGCAAAAATTCGTGTTTGTATATTTGTTTATTTGTATTTGTTTGTTTTTCGAGACAGCAATAACTACAGAAATGTCCATCAATATGGCAGCACTGTTTTCATGCTACAAAAATAGATTGAAAGCGGACGTTCGGTTGGTATGGTTTGGCGGGGATCATCGCTTGATGTGACGGAATGGCCTTTAATGCCAACAGTCCGTCCGTTGGTTTTTATTAATAAAACAACAACAACTACAAATACGTACACATGTACACGCGCGAGTACCAGCGAGTATTTGCAGGCAATAAGTATGAACAAAAGTTGTAAATGCTTTTGGAAATTTTTCTAAATTGACTCATCAAATATGCAACAACAAGTCAGAGCAACAACAACAGTGCCGTCGCTGTTTTGTTCGGTTGTAAACAATGTAGCCTACAAGTTGTACATTGAGAAATGGTTGAACGTGAAGGAGACAGTGAAGTGAAATAATTAAAGTGAATAAAGAATTTTTTAAGATTGTGACGGTCTAATGTGGCAAAAGTTGTTGCA
The DNA here is from genome assembly GCA_963668005.1 of Melieria crassipennis. Classification (NCBI taxonomy): domain Eukaryota; kingdom Metazoa; phylum Arthropoda; class Insecta; order Diptera; family Ulidiidae; genus Melieria; species Melieria crassipennis. The sequence continues at coordinate 26,636,231 of OY764963.1, read as the reverse complement.
GTGTTTCTGATGTTGTTGATTTGAATGTGTTTTGTTAATGTTTTGGTTGAGTCTTGCAATGCTCTCGAAATGTATTCAGGAAAAGTTCATTTGAATGCTTTGGCAAATATTTCTGATGATCTCAAAATGGATTCAAATAAGATTCATTTGAATGCTTTGCCAAATATTTCTTAAAACTGTTCCATTTGAGTCCGTAGGGAAGAGTGAAACTTGTTAAATATCGTCTCGTACTAAGAAGAAATAGGCAAACTTTTCCTGAATGAGTCCAACCCGACAAACAGACTTTGTAGAAACAATGGGTTAATTTACTTGAAAGAAAAAAATTTTATTTTCAAGAGAAATGCCGGCATTATTTTATTCTGAGGGTATATAAGAGTAGAGGAATAATATTAAAGAAAGAAAAAATTAAATTAATCAATAAAAAATTAAAAATTAAAGAAAATAATTTGTTGAAAAATTAAATCTAAAGATCGTTAGGGATATTAAACAATAAAGTTGCAAAAAGATTTTTTGTAATTTTTTTGTCACATTACATGTTTTTACTGATTTTCAACTGAAATCCACATTAATATCCAATGATGATTTGAAATATTCAAGTAATTTTGTTTCTATAAAATCGATTCTTTAATATGTAATATTTTATTTTTATTTAAATTTAAAGAAGTGAACTCGTAGTTTTACATTCATTTTTTTTTACAAGTTTCGAAAACAATAAATGTGTGAACGGTATAATTTATAAGTATAACTGAATATATCAAAGAAATTTGAATACATTAACTTTTTAATAAAATAATTTATGAAAGTTAGTGGCAATCACAAAATAAAATAAATAAAACAATTTTCGCTTCCCGTTGCCAAAACATTTACGAATAATTGCTATTTTATTGGGCTAATGCCACGTGTCCGAGGCCTCTTCTCCCCCCAAGCCGCCGCACCAAATCTGTTTACATGAATTTCGCATTAAAATCCAATAGCCGAATATAATTAAAAACAAAGACAAAAAAGTGTGAAATTTTGAAAAGCACGAAAAATCTTTGCAAACAAATCAAAAACTCATAAAATCGCGCGCCGGTTTTGTTGATTTGTTTGCGAACGGACGGTACATTTAATTTGCACTGCCGGAAGTGGCGAAACGCGCAAATTTCAAATTTTAATTGAAAACAATGTTGAAAATTCGGATATGTCAGAATTGTTCATGTTGATGGCGGCGCATTACAAATTTGAAAAAAAAATACAGATTACAAAAATAACAATAATAATGTACGGAGGTACAGTTTTTCTATTCTTAAAAAAAAATGAAATTTATTTTGTCAAGTTTAGATGTGAGCATAAATATTGTTTTTATTTGTTCGTTTTTGGGTGAAGGTGCGTTGGTAGCCCTAAAATTCCGCGCACAAGAGTGAAACCCAGCTAAATCATGTTGTTTTTTTTATTTGAAATATTGGCGGCAGCAGCAGCGCCATTTCCATGAGCGTCTCTGGCGCGCTTTTGCTCACAGGCAGTGCGCCGCACGCTGACACGCGCGTCATCCGGCCACCGCTGCGCTGTGGTCGACTATGTGTTTGTTTGCGTGTGTGTGTCTGTTTGTGTGGGGTGCTGCTGAGTATTGGCTGCATTGATGGCGTCAATAAATTCGCATGCGTCTTTGTGTGGCACTGCCCCAGCGGGTCGACTTACTGCGCCGCTGCCGGATTTTGTGCGTTTCAAGGTGAATGTGTAGAAAACTTTGGCTGCTGTATTTTCTTGTACACAGAAATCGTTTATTTTTTCGTTAAGAATTCGTTGGTCTTTTCATTTTTAATAATTTGTTATTGTTAAGAATTATTTCTTTTTTAAGCGTTGAACATTTTGTGTTTGTGCTTTAATATTCTTAACTTTTTGTTTGAGTTTTTCGTGGTGCAGTGAATTGCGGAGGTTAAAACGTGGCCGTTTTATTGTTTTTTTGTTATTATAAATAAAGAATTCATTTTCTAAACGACTGCTGGCACTGCATAAGGATTCTTCGATCTTCATAAATCTCAAGCAACAGGTCAGGTATTTTGTCAGTCAGTTCAAGTGCACACAGTGTTGCCATATTGCAGCATTCCACTTATTAAATTCTACAAAAATAGTGTTTTCCTTTCAATTTGTTTGCTTAAAAAGAATAAACCAAATTTAAATGAAAATACAGGAATTCCAAAATGGTTCTAATTATCTTCAATCCTGCCACATTGCAACCTTGTCTTTGTGAAATTGTACATAAACTATAATATATGAGTGCAATTTGTTTGTACTTAAAATAACTCGTATTTCAAAAAGAGAAAATAATAATTATAAACTTTAAGAAACAACACGCAGTTATCTCAAGCAATATTGTTTGTTTTAATGACGCTGTCGCATTCGCTCGCAGCCTAGTTTGCCATAAATTGTAAAAGTGCCTATGTAAATATTTTGCTGGCCCCCTTTGAGCCTCTACAAATTGAACTAATCATAAAATCAACAACACGCCATTAGTCATGCCTCAGTTTCAATAGAAAGTCACAAATTCTAAATGTCCTCTGAACGCTGGAAGCGTTTCGTAGGCATTAAATTTAGCCATTCATTGCTGCCATTCAGGCCAAACAATGCGCCGTGGCAAACAAAAACTTTTAATAAAACACTTTAAATGCCACGTCACGTGTGGGGGCTGCCACTTTGTCAGCCATAAAAGCGATAGACGGATTGGTGAATTAGTAGCAACCGAAAAGGAAGCGCCGGCATGGACCGGCGACATTTTTCGGCGCGCAATTCGAGCAAAACACCTTTGACACCATTAACACTTAATTTAGATGTGTTTGGGTGAGTGGCTGCCAACAACAGCAACAATGGTTGGTTAACACTCAAGGCCGCCGAAATGCGCACAATGCAAACAAAGCGCCAAATGGCAGCCGAAAACGAAAAGCGAACTGGCAACGACCGAAAGGTGCCGCAGGCAGGGCGGCGTCGACGACAAATAAAAGACAACTGGATCGAAGGATAATTTAATGGGTGTGCTTTCTTGCTTTCTTCTTTTCTGCTGTGTCTTTTGCCGTTGCATCTGTCGCGCCATTTCGCTGCAGCGCGGCATTGTTGTGGCAACTGTGCGAATTTCCGTTACTTTGTTGAATGGAAACGATGGAGGCGAAAAGCAACTATTGTGTGGAGCGAACATTTGCTGGCACTGTTTAGTGGGTGACAACAATGGCAAGAACAACAGCGCCAAAACAAGGAAGGCACTAATGTCGAGCGGCTTCCGCTTCCGTTATCTCTGTGTGCTGTGCGTCATGTCTGCAACGGTTTCCGTTCGCTCATTCGAATCGCTGTGTTGCCCTTTTTCGCTACGCTTAACTGCCTGCCAGCTACGGTTGGCGGTTGCTGTTTGCCGCTTTTACCGCCAGATTTAGATTCCACTAAAGACACACACGGACATACAAACACGACGAGTTGGTGATTGCGATTATGCGTCACGTGCGCGAAAACACAATTCGCCTTCGCCTCAAATCATGCCTTGGTGCCCGCTGGTTTGTTGTTTATCTTGTCTGCTGGAGTGCGTAATTTTCCTGTTATTGTTGTTGTTGTCGTCGTCGGTACACTTTTGTCGCACACTTAAATGGCGGCAAAGTTTTTAAAGTGATTTTAAAGCGTTTTCCGTTTTCCGCATTGTCTGCTTGGTGGCAACTTCAAGTAATTTGTAGTGCGACAATTTTGTAGCCTACTTTTCGGCGCCCCACATTTTTCAAGCATTCTCAGGCGCACTCGGCACTGTTACAGTTGAAAGTTAAGCAAATATTTGCGAGCTGATTGTGGTTTGTAGCGTTTGTTGCTATTGTTGTTGGAGTTACTTTTAGTTGTTGTATTTGTTTTTTGCCCGCTTTTTGCCATTTGCATAAATCTTCCTCTGGCGCGAACTGAGTTCAGTTGAATTGTGTTTAGTTAAATTTAATTTTGAATTTTCTTGCTTTATTCCTTTGGCTCTTTTCACTTGATTTTTTCTCTTGTGTTCTCCTTCAGTTTTCTTTTTAAACGCAGCGCTTGTCTGGGCGCTTTCGTTTGGCATTGGCAACGGGAAAATTCACTTTAAGCGGGTTTGTGCGAAGCGGAACTGTGTGAAATTTATTGAAGTTGACATCTCAGTTGGCGGCCAGCAGCCCGTTTCTTTATCGTTTTCCCGTCGCTTGCCTTCTTCCTCTGGTGCGTTTTCGGCATTTTAATCCTGTTGGCTTGCAAATTTTTTATATTATCTTAATTTGTAAATTGGCTTAAGTTAAACACTTTATTAAAATTTATGCGCCTTTGTATTCGAGTATCCGTTTTCCGTGACAGTTTCGTTTGTCGGGATTTAGTGGGAAAATGTCGGAATTGTGTCTTAGCATAGCGGCAGTTAAATTTGCATAATGGGTCTTATCGCTGTGTCAGCTCCGACTTGTTCTACTGATGATGCTACAAACATTAACCGGCACTCGATATAAGCAACATTACATCGAACTTTTTACTAAATCGTGAAAAAATATGTTCATAGTTTATTAAATTTTCGCGCAGAACTTTTACCATTTTGAACAATGAATGAATGATGAGTGCTCTTATATTTTCGATGCATTTTGTGCGGTCTTTAACTTAACCGTTAGATGCCTACAGTAACTCGTCGCTAACAGAGATTCACTCGTTTTAATTAAACATTTTTTTGGCGCTTAATGTTATTTAACAAAGTGAATATTTTTTGGGTGAAATATATTAACACTATGCCCTCTTATTTTAAATAACTTTTGTAATATAACATTCCGTGAATGTGAGTAATTTTTAATGTTAAATCAACATTAAATTAACGAGTAATATTAAATCGAACGAATCATTTTTACTGTGTATTGAAACTATCGAAACTTGAACTAACCTGGAAATCTTTGTCTACAATTTATATCAAAAAAGTTTTTTTAGAAAAAAATATACTACAATTCTCCTTTTTATATTTTATATATATTTTTATTTTTATTATTTTTTATATATATTTTATATTTTATTTTATTTTGTTCTGTTTTGTTCTATTTTATTTTATTTTATTTTATTTTATTTTATTTTATTTTATTTTATTTTATTTTATTTAATAAAACACAATAGTGTTTTATTATTTGATTTAATTTAATTTGATTTGATTTGATTTGATTTGATTTGATTTGATTTGATTTGATTTGATTTGATTTGATTTGATTTGATTTGATTTGATTTGATTTGACTTGACTTGACTTGACTTGACTTGACTTGACTTGACTTGATTTGATTTGATTTAATTTAATTTGATTTGATTTGATTTGATTTGATTTGATTTGATTTTATTTTATTTTATTTTATTTTATTTTATTTTATTTTATTTTATTTTATTTTATTATTTTGTTATTTTATTTTATTTTATTTTATTTTATTTTATTTTATTTTTTTTAATTTAATTTTATTTTATTTTATTTCCCACGGCCGCTCTTATTTTATTTAATTTAATTTAATTTAATTTAATTTTATTTTATTTTATTTTGTTTTATTTTATTTTATTTTATTTTATTTTATTTTATTTTATTTTATTTTATTTTATTTTATTTTATTTTATTTTATTTTATTTTATTTTATTTTATTTTATTTTATTTTATTTTATTTTGTATTATTTTGTTTTATTTTAATTTATTGTATTTCACATAAAAATGCTCCGTTCAGCTACAATCGTTATATGAAAACTTCGTTCGGGCTTTTTAGGCCCTGTTGGTTTGGAAAACGCAGATTTATGTGCAAAAAGCACATTTAGCTTCGGGTTCCTTCCCAGAGTTGTTTCTTACGAAATGTTTTCTCTTGTGCTGGTTCGAGTACCCATAAATAAGTCTTGAACAAAATTCGAAGTAAACTGAATATCTCTAGACTGCTTGTAATCATATTTGCTTGTCATATATTGCATACTGGTATCATTAGTTCTTTGAAATTTAAAAACTTAAAAAAAGCAAAACATAAACCAATAGCAAAACAAAGAGCATTTATGCCTACGCTCCCTCCCACCACACTGCTTCCCAAGCACAAACGTCGAGTGCCACAATTGATAAGGTTTGTTAGGGGCCTTATCGGCAAATGATTTACACCTTTGCGTGTTCTACGCGCCGGCACTCAAGCACTCAGCACTTACCCCCATCCGGCTCTGAGTCATCGATGTAGATCATGTTGCTTTTGACGAGTTTGTTCTCGCGCAGGCGGGTACCTATTTTGAGGCCGTCGACGAGTCCGGTTAAAGGGCGACAAGTGCGGGGTTGGGTCGGCTTTGCGGTGGCGCTGCCCTGCAGCGGTCCAAAGGGCAGCAGCGGCGTAGACTGCTGTGGGAAGACGGGTGTGAGTGCACGTAAACGAACCCGTGTGGCTTTGTTTCGTTGTTATAGGAGTTGGTGCAATTTTTTTTCAATATCTTCAATATTTGTTTAAATATTTTTTTTAATTTAAAGTATGCACTTTTTTTTGTGGTTGTGGGCAACTTTAAAATTTTTGCAGCCTTTTGTATTAAAATTAATTTTGGTGTGAAATTTTTGTTTTTTGGCTTAGTATTGAATTTTTTTGGTATTCACTTTTAGAAGTTGTTTTGGATTTTATTTTACTGTTCGTCTTTTATGAGATTTCAAACTTTTACTTTTATTGATTTTGCTGCTTGACTGATTGTGGGTTGCGTTGAATGAATATATTCCTTCTTTTATTTTGCGCAGTATTAATTTGATTTGGCACTGCTCTCTTTTTGCTCAAACAATTTATTAACACACAAACTTTTTCTATTTCTAGAAAATAAATAATTTAAATATTTTGACTATGTATTTGAAAATTCACAAAATTCTCGAATCACGGAACAATTTTTGGCATTAAATTTCACAATTTTCGTTTTAGCTAATTTTGGTAATTTTTATATATTTTGTGCGCGTAATTTTTAAAAAAATTTTCATTTCCCTTTCGCGAACTTCACTTGAGGCGTTGGCGCACTTCGAGATCTCGCACCAATTGCAATATTTACAGCAGCGCAATTTGCAAAGAATTCTCACTCGCTTTTCGCGTGTTCCGCGCGTCTGCTTTGGCGTTTTCCTACGGCGTAACGCTGGCGTGTTGGCCAACCCGCGAGCACTGGCGCGCGGTTTTGTCGTTCTTTTTCGCCCTGCTCGCTTTTGGCTCGACTGCGGCTGCTGAGATTGTTATTGTTATTGTTGCTTTTGTTGTTATTGCTGTGGTGGGGTGCGCTGCCGCTGTTGTGTATGAGACTTTGATTTTGTTTGCCGCTGCGCCATGTTGGCGCTTGCTGCGCGCCTGTTCGCTTCGGCCACGGCCAACGACACACAATTGCGCTCCCGTTGTTGCCGCTGGTTGCTGGCTGGCTGCTGGTCGCTGGTGTGCGAATTAAAAAAGCATCTAAAAATAAACAGAACACAGACGTGAAAGCGCATGAGATGACCGAATCCGTGTGCCAGTGCACGGCCAAAAATCATACAATAATCATTCGATAAAAACAACAACAACACCGACCAACACCACCGCACATGTATAGACTACGAGTAAATCTATCTATATGTGTGTGTGTATGCAGTAATAATAATAATAATAATAAAAAATGTTTCTTATAGTTTTGCTCTCTTGTGCGGCTTCTCTGAAAATTTTCGCTACTTGTTGCTGCCGTTTTGTGTTTTCCTTTCGTTTATTTCCTTGTGTGCTTTCTTCTTCTGTCGTATTTAACGCTGCTGTACTACAAATTATCTGCTCCCTCTTTTACTTCTGGCGTTGTTTTTTTAATTGAAATTTTCCTCATTCTTTTATTGAAATTCACGCGGCTTCTGTGTACGTTCGCTGGCTATATGTGTGCGGATAATGTATGTTTGACTGTGTGTGTGTGTTTATGGGTTTGTTTGTGTAAGACCACGTTGTTACCTCAACGACCTTCACCAGTTCATAAAAGCACTTGTCACCAGTCGAAGTAAACGCAACCGTCTGCGAGGCAGCGACTACGAGTGCATGCAACTTTGGGCTCTTAGTCTTCCCTTTGAGATGCTGATCTTTGAAGCTGTACAACAACTGCGCAAATATTTTCTTTCTGCCGCTGTTATTTGATTTTTACCTATATCTCACTAACTAGAGCTGCTAGAAAAAAATCTGAGGATAGATTCGAAATCAGCCCATCCAAATTAGTAAGAAACAGTAGAAAAACTCCATGCAACAGAAAAAAGTGTTTTTTTGTTGTGCTGTGTTATGTACATATACCGACTCAGACAAATGAAATATGATTAATAAATACTTAATGCTCACAATTTCTAAGTGTTGTGTGAGTCTTTTGTTTTTGTTGTTCAAATGACAGTTAAAAAATGGCGCGAAATTTCAACAGACGACTGGCCTGAGGCCGGTGTTCGGTGCCCTTAATCACATCTGCACATTTCCGGCTCAAAACTCAGAGAAAAAAAATTAGTTATGATATCGGCTGCACTTAGTTCAGTATTTTCGTTTAGCTCTTTCATTATTGTGTTATAAGACTTTTCAGGCAGAAACTATGATAAAAGTACAAACTCCCGGTGAAACGTTTACGAGCGCCGAATTTAAAGCCCTTTGAATTCTGTATTCTTTTGGACAGACCCATGGCCTTTAAGTCTCTCGCTGTGGTCTCCACTCCATCCAAACTGGCTGGTACTATGAATAGAATAGTGTTGCCATATGTTCTGATTTTTGGTGGCATGTCCTCATTTGTAGCTTTTAAGATGTTGCGCAAAATTTGTCAAGTGGAATAGTTGCTTACTTTTGAACATCAAAAAATGCCTAAATACAAAATCTAGTCCAAATGTGACTGAAATAACAAACTGTCTCCGATAGCGTCCTTGTAACGCGTCAAGTGCAAGGCCGTTGTTATGGAATTTTTCGAGGCTGTCAAGCGATAAACGCTTATTAAATATCAGTCGGCTGTGCTGACACGACAAGCGCAAGTCGTCAATAAATGAGTACTTTAAAATTTTTATTTACTGATAAGTGTCGGAATAAATTCGACACTAATCAATAGCGGCAATAATTTCTTTGTTTGCAGTGTTTTATTTTTTCAATCGAAATTTAGTGCAAAAAAGAGTGACAATGAAATTGTCGTATCGCAAATAAATTTACTTGAATTCGTTTATCAGACGTGTATGTATGTATACCGAAGAAAGGTAACTGTAACTAAGCGATAGTGGCAGCGATAAAGCGCAAAATAATTGTACGAAAATAATTAAGTGACGTCCTCGAACGAAATTTGAAATTACTGAAAGTGCGATAAACGCGTGAAGCAAAGATAAATCGAAAAACGTGAAATACGGGACGCGGGGAGGGGGGGGGGGCAGGCGCCAGGCGCATGCCAAAGCCGTGAGTCAAAGTGCGGCGGTGGATACTGGCGAGCCGGCACTGTGACGTTGTCAGCGATTACACAGCAGACTTGATTTAGGCCGTTTTATGAAAATATGGTAAAATGCAAAAGTCGCTGAAAACAAATCGTTGCAGCGTTGTGGCGTAGAATGTGGCTATCGTCGTTGTATTTGCTGATAAGCGTTGGCTGATTAGAGAAATAAATTAATCATCAAAGTGTGTTTAAAGAGCTGTTGACACACTCCACATAACACGAATGAATACAATTTTTGTGATAAGACTACACTGCAAAGAAAACCGATGCATAATACAGTACCTGCGATAATGAAACATTTAGTAAATCAACCAGAAGAATGTTTCGAACGGACAAAAGGTTTTATTTATGTCCTTGGCAATTCATGTCCTTTTGTGAGTCCACTTTCTAATGAAAATTTTGTAATAAGTCATAATGAAACGAATAAGAGTATTGCAGTCGACTGACTTAATTGTATCCTACACCTAAAACAACAAGATGGTTTCTTTAGATTACAATGAGAGTGAAAGTCTGACATTTTAAACATACTAAAAACAAATTTAATATTTAAATTCGTGTTCTACGTAAAAAAAGATGTAAAATATGAGGCCCAAGCCCAATTACCGTACTCGTTATCGCCAAGAGTCCATAATAAGTTTGATTCCAATAATCCATAAAGAGTTGGAGTTGATCTTTGAGTCCATTTTACAGTCCCAGCACTAATTCACTGAATTAATTCCAAACACCATTACATTCTATTCTTCTCAGTAGTCTGTTAGTCATGTCGTTGCATACAAATATTGGGATGAGTCCTGTGGTTTTTTGTTTCCTTCCCGGAACAGTCTACATACGTCCATTGTACTACGACTTGAAGTTCTCTGTTAATATGATTTAAATCTACACGACCTCCGGAATAATCTGGATAGATCCTAGAGCGCCAAGGAGCCAAGGTGCTAGCTTATCAACAAATCGATGCCAAACGTCTCAAACCTTATTTGGGGGTACGTGAGGCAGACACACAGAAAGTGGCCCGCCGTCTCATCGTCCTCCCCACAGGCAGGACTGCGCACCGTGCACTGTCAGATATGCCTACGTTTCCCATGTGCTTTGGTCATGGAAAATGGTCCGTCATCAACCCGACCTACCGACAGAAAAAACTGTAAGCATTTGTCAGAGATGGCGGGAAGCATAAGTTTCGTCCAACTGCAGCCGCTCTCAGCTTGCCATGCTCGCTCCGCAGTGATCCATTTAACAGTTCTGTGGTATTAAAGCGTTTTTCATGCGCATTAACTCCCAATCTGATAAAAAAGGTTGGTCTCGGTCCTTCTAACCAACAAGACACACTTATTTCTTAGGACATTAAGGTCCATTGCGATAACTCAGGTCTCTAGCCATACTTATGTCTTGTATGATCCAAAGATTTTTATATCAGTGTTGTAAAGTAGATGCAAAATATTATCAGCTCTTTTCAATGATCACAAAAAGCTCATTGGGATTTGCAACTTTTGTTGATAATTATCTCATTTATGAGTTCTCGCCTTAAATGAACAACATCCTTTAATATTTTGCCATAAAGTATAAACCGGCAGATAATTGCTTTTGTCTGTCCGTAATTAAGTGTTGAAGTGGTATATAAAGTTAAAAACATAGCGTTTAAAGCACCCGAAATCCCCTCTCCCTCTTCGGTTCAACGCGCCGCATTGGTTTGTATTTTATTATTTCTGTTTTCAGCGGCAGCTGCTTGAAAGCAGAAATCAGAAAGGAACAAATGCAACCTTCATCACAGAAATTAAACTGACGAGCGCGCACACCAACATCATTAATTTTGCGCAACAAACGCGCGAACCGACTGAAGGCGGCAGGAAGCACGGCTCATAAACCGACCCAAACACAGAATCGCAAAAATAAATAAAAAATAAATAACGACTGCTGAGAATAAAACGCGAAAAACTTTCAACTGGAAAAGGCAAAAACGGAAGCTCAATCTACTCCTATTTTCCCCAGTGGGCATATTTTCACTTTTCACTTTGGCTGCTGTGCGCGCGCTGCCACCATTTTCCGATTGAATGCGCACAGTCAGTCAGCATGGCGGCGGGGGGAGGTGGGGTGGGTGGATTCACTTGACATTCAATCTCTTTGGCGTACCTCTGTAGCTGTCGCTGTTTATTTGAGTACGAATTTCGCTTTTTTCGCTCTACTTCAACATTTTGACAAACGAGCCCGGACGCAAATCTGTCAAAATGCATTAAAACTTGGCATTTTCGTACACGCATGTGCGCGACCGCATAAGCGTCGAAAAAAGGGACTAACGGTCGACGGCGCCCAAACATGTAAAATTTCAAAACAACATCAAAACTCGCATTTCCACTTTTGCAAAACGTTTTCGTTTCTCCTCCATCCGGTAAAGGGAATTAAAGTGAGTTCGGAAGCGCCTGGCAAGGCGCATTGAAATTCATGAAGTCAACTGCTTTATGCGCAGTTTTATTCATTCATTGATGCGACTTTGATGGCGCTGCAGCACTGCACCGAAATATCGAATATATACATTCGCGAATTCGAACTCGTTGTGCACGTAATTGCTAACCTTCCCGTGTGGGGCAGAGTTCAGTTGGTGGAGGGGTGTGGCGGCAATGGCATGTGTTGTCGACGGTGTGAATGCAACACTGCATTGTGCTACACTGCATGGGCAATAAAATGGCATTTGTTCTTATTTTGGCGCTCACTCACATCGAGCCTACACTCGAGGAGAAATGGTGGTAGCCGGTTGTAGATTGCCAATGTTAGGTCACAGTGCTTGGAAAGTGTTCAAGACTGAGTATTGGAGTATTCAAATTGCTGATCTTTGTCAATGAAAATTAAAATGATTTATATTTCATGCACATAAACCGGTATTGCGGAAAAGGAAAGAAGTAGAAAACGTTTTGAGAGGTTTTTGATATATGACTAAAATATTTAGATTATATATGTAAATCAAGATAGATGCATATATACCTAGATTTTTGTTTTGATTATTGAGATTGTTGAAGATAACGCTCATCAGACCGTTGCTGAAAATATCCAGACGACCCCAGAGGACAAAAACGTTGGAAATTTCTCACCGCACAGTCTTTGCTGCTATTCAACTTCTTAAAATCTAATAAAGCTACAGAACCAGGTGGTTGAGCATAATTTTTCAGAACCTTCAGCTAAGTTAGATTGGAACTTCACCCAATCATCTGAGACATTTGCAAGAATATCGGACCTACTTCTTATCGCGTATGTGATGAACGCAGACCTGGTGATTCCAACACCGACCGTTCTCGGCCAAACCCGGGACAAGTCTTATGAGAATCAGCTTGATGTGCATCATCTTTATATCAATTACAAGGCAGCATTTGGTTGTTCGAGAAGTGTTTCTCTATATGGCGCATTGTCTGAACTTGCGAATTCCATCAAAATTCAAGAGAGTTTGCAGAGGAATGTTAACCTATACTGACAGTTTCTGCAAGGTTGAAAGAAATCTCTTTGACCCATTCGATAATGTACAAGGCTTTAGATAATATGATGATCTCTATGATCTATGACCTTTTCAACTTCACCATGGAATTACACGATCTTCACCAAAAGTGTTCATTGGATACAAAAAGAAATTCCGCAAAAATGAGTCTGGTTTATGTTTTCTAGGCATTGGCATTGCAGTGACCAAGGTTTCAGACCGAGGCTGAGGGATATACGTGGGCAGTCCGATAAGTACTTAGCCCCACCGCCCGATGGTGTCACTATCGTAAGAGAAATTTACTATCGTGTAGTACATCCTCGTAGACGGCTACTGTCAAAATTTCAGCCATATTGGATTTGTAGTTTTGTTTTGACCCCGTGTGGAAACGAACGTGTCCGCGGATTTTAGAAAAATGGAAAAAGAGCAATATCGGTCGGTGATTCGCCAAATTGGTCGCATTAGGCTACGAACAGCTGCCCCATCCACCGTATTCTCCAGATTTGGCTCCGTGTGACTTCTTTTTGTTTCCAAACTTGAAAAAGTCACTCGCCGGGCAGAAATTTGAGTCGAATGAGGAGGTTATCGAAGCCACGGAGGCCTCCAGAAAACGTATTTTTCAGACGGATTAAAGAAGTTGGAGCATCGCTGGTCAAGTGCATCGAGATGAAAGGATACTACGTTGAGAAATAAATCGCCACTTTTCCAAAATTTTCGTTTTTCTTTTGTAGGCTAAGTACTTATCGGACCACCCACTTACTTTCAAAAGATCACTCTTGCTTAGAAGTGTTACTATGCTCCTATTTTGACAGCTCTACGCTGACATGTACATATCACCCGGAAGGATGATAAGCCTCCGAAATGAACTTCACAGAATCTATGTACAATATTTGAATTTGATAAATTTTAGGAATCTGATAAATTGTATGAGTCTCATAAATGTTTTAATAGTTTAATCTTCGAATAAACAAAGAACGCCGATCGTTACCGATGGGTTTGAATTGCTGCTGAGTGAAAGTCAACGATGTAAAGGTTACGTTTTCGACCTAAAAATTGGATTTAAATGTTTCGGTCAACTCTTAAGCGTGGTTCATTAAGTTTCAATGCAGTTTAGTGTTAATGAAATGGACAGAGATTTTGTTGTTGGTATAACAACGACTCGTGACTGTTATTATCGTGGTTCCGGACGCCCGGTTTTGTGAGCGAAAAGAAATCAATCATTTGGAAAAATACTCGACATTCCTTTTGTCTTCCTCATACCGTTTTTGATGTTAGGGACGTTGTATCCATTCAATATTTACCAAACACGCGCTTTCATGAGTGCGCTGTGCGTGGATGTATGTGTGTGTGTGTGTGCGAGCGTGTATGTGACTGTGTGTCTGGCGTTGTGCAGGCGAGCATGACTTGCGCTCAATTGCGTGTATGCAAGAATATTTTGTGCTTTTATTGAACTTAAACATTGCACAACTATGAGCGAAACTACTTTTTTTACAATTTTCTTTCCTTTTTGTGCACATTTCAATGCACATTTTGCTGGTTTGGACGGTAGTAAAGGCGAAAGTTATATGGTACATACATACATTTCTGATTTTACTGCTGATGCTTTCAACTTGAAATATTTAATTTCAATAAAGCGCGAAATAAAATTCTCTGAGACAATAAATGCTTCTCTGATGTAGAAACGTTAAAGTTTTTTATAAGTATTATAATTTAAGTTTTATAAGTGTAGTTAAGTTTAAAGTTTATTATTTTGACAATAGTTTTATTTTAGTACAGACATTAGTTTGGACCGTGGGAAATCAACGTATAGAACTTTCTTTTACAAATTGCAAACAGACTTTTCCGCAACTGAGATCCTTACGATTTTCGCTAGAAAATATAAAATATTGAAAATCCCAGCGTTCAAGCTTCAAACTCCAAATTCATTAAATTAATAATGCATTTTTTTGCAACTTAGACCCATTTCTTCTCTGCAATTGCATTCAAAACTGCTCAAGTGTTGCCACGAAATTCATGAAGATTTAATGTTGCCGCAGTAGCAACAACTACAACAACTACAATCAGCGCAGACAGAAAAAACACACATAAATTCCAATAAAAGCAGGTGAAGCAGACGAGTTCATGTCGAGAGAAAACCCAACGAAAATTTTGCAAAAAAATATTTGTTGGCCGGAATAGTACAAAGTTTGAGAAACCGCAAAAACAAAACTGTGGTTGCTAAACGTGTGAACGTCGAAGAGGAAAGGTTGGAAGTGGATGGCAGGGATCAGGTTTTGTTGACGCATTTAGCATTGTAAATGTGGTGTTTATGCGTGTTTACGCGCATCTCAAGGATTTGCATAACTTTGCCGCCATCGAGCCGCTGTCCGTGACCCGTTTCAGGGTTGCCATTACTCTAGGGAAATGCTAGACGCATATCGTCTACCATTGATTTGTGGTTAAAGTATTGTTTCGGATGGTTTTAAATGAAATTCAAACGGTTTTAGGATGGTTTTCCTTAAAAAATTTAATTTTTTCTTCTTAACAGACTTTGCTTTTAAGTTTGTTGCTTTGTTAAAAGAGCGACGTCAACTTTCGAACTAAATTCATTCATTTATATTGAAGCACCGGAAACAATTTCAGAATTATATAAACTCCAGTTTAGGTTATCAATTGAGTAAGTCGACCACTATTCTTCTTCTTCTTTTATTTAGCAGTTAGTCCTGTTAATTCTTAAATTATTGGACATACCTCAAATAGTTTTCTTTTAAGTATTTGCTATTTTTGAACTTAAGAAATTGCAAAATTCATTAGCGGTTAGCCGTTCTTTGACGTGTCTTACTTTTCCTAATCTGTTGTATATTTTTGAGACACCTTAACCTACGTAAATCCATAAAGAATTCAATAAACATTAAGTTTGTTGTTTATTATTCTGAATTTTTACGCGCAATCGATAATGAATTTTTCACCTAAGTTATTTTTGATCATGCAAAAAAATGTGTACAGCTTAACGGAAGTAAAAATGTATACACGTGACGCGCATAAAATCTCAGCAGCTTTTACGACACACGAAAATCTCGATTGCACAGTGGCATTTTTGTTGTTGTCCAACCATGAATGAGCGCAAAAGAATTTGCAATTTTACATACATGAAAAATTTATGGCAGAATTACAGCAAATTAGAGAAGAATCGAGAGAAATAGTGTGCGAGATAGTGAGCGAATGTGTTGGAAGGCGAGCAAAAAGTTGTTCGCCGTGAATTACAAATTTGGCAGGCAATTTTGTATCGAATCTAGAAGCTACTCGTACCAGAAAACTCGTCTAGACAATTTTGCTCACCATCAAAGCGGAGCATTGTCTTCATATACGAAAGGCGATTTAGTGAAGCTGACAGCAGATTGTATGCATTTTTGAATGACAGCTTAGGTTAGGTTAGGTTGAGGTGGCTGCCTCTGTATGAGACACACTTAGGCCTCTTAATGGTTTAACGCCGAATCCGAACGGCGATGGGCAGTTTTTCTTTCACACTTGGAGGTTTTGCCATTGCCTGCCAAGAGCGCACTTGTGCGATTCTTGTAATTCTCATTCCCTTCATGTGGATAGCGACAGAAGTAGATGAGTGTTTTTTCCAGCCCAAGCCAGGAATCGAACCCGGGGCGCTCGGTATGAGAAGCCAGCGCGCTACCCGCTGAGCTATCGAGGCCGAATGACAGGTTTTGAGGACGAAATATTAATTTTATTTATTTATTTATTAGTTTGTATAAACATCTAAAACAAAAGATCAGAGTCATAAGCAGGTAAGGATTTTGAGGACCTAAAAACCTATAAAAAAGGCAAAATAAAATAGCAAAAAAGGCACGGAAAGGCACTAAAAACTGCCAAAAAGACAAAAAAGGCACTAAAAACTGTTAAAAAAGCAAAAACAGGCATTTAAAAGTAAGAAAAAAAATACTAGAAAATCTAAAAAAAGGGGAAACGGTATGTTTTTTTTTAATAATTTTGTTTCATCTGACGTATGCAATATACTTGTACATACAATATTTATACCTCGTTTTTTGTAAAAGAAAAGAAACATCAAGGTTTTCAAAGATAGTTTAAAAACTAAAACTAAGATAATTTAATTGAAATGTAGGCACATATTTTAAATTCATATTTTAACTTCTCATATAAAAGCATAAAAGCCTTACTTGTATCACAAAAAAATAAATAAAAGAAAGGATTTCAGCTACTCTCTCAGCACCACCAAACTCTGCTATCAACGCGGAAATTTTTGCGCTAACCCAACTTTTTGATTTTGGCATGTTTTTTTCTTTAAATTTTCCACTGCACAACAAAAAATAACGGCTTAGGAATGATCAAATCAATGTAAAAACGTCGATAAGTTAACGAAATTGCAACGTTGCCACTTAATTTTTTTTTTAGTTTCAAGGTATTTTTGCGAAACAAAAGGTGGAAAATATTAAAAACGAAAGAAAAATAAAAAGGCGCTCGACAAATCTTGAAAAAGGCATTTTGTGGCATTTATAGGTAAAATAGGCACTAAAAAAGGCATTTATGGGTGACAAAGGCCAACTGCGCTGCCCATAATCATCTTTCCGTCTAATATAACTGTGAGATTAGAGATTTTTGTATTTTTCCCCTTTATTGTTAAAAGCGTACTGCGTGAAATTTGGCCAAATACATATAAACATATGTTTGTATGTTATGTAGGCATTTTGAATATTTAAAATAATTTGCTGGCAGCAGACAACTAATAAATAATGCACTACATATGTGCCATAGCCATACGAAATTCTTAAACTTTGTGGTCCATGTGCTGCTCTGTAAGTGTGTTTAACGTATTTTACAAGACGTGTTGGTTATACGGGCCTCTGTGCTATTAGTTTGAGGCCAATAGATTATATATTTTCACAGCTTGGATTCATTAAAAGTTCTGAAAGACAATAGGGAGATGAAGAAGGAGCTAATGAAGAAGGTATTTTGTTCAAGATTGAGAGGCAATTTCAATAGTTTGTTTAAGCTAAGATGAACTAATGACAGTGAACAGTGAAATCAGTAAAGAATTAAAGATTAATTAAATTGTTCGTTAATTCGTCAAAATTTTTATTAGTTGTCATAGAATTTGAAATTCACCGCCAAATTAAAACTTTCACAACATATTCACAGTTATTCTGCTAGCCGAAGAATCAGTGGATTTGAACATGTTTTCTTTTCCAAAATGAAATATGTATATTGTGCATCCATAAATATAAGTATATATGTATGCAGATATATTAATAGCTAAGACGACAGCGTTAAGAGACGCCAAGATTTATTTTTTTAGAACTTTGTGTGTGTGATTTTATACTCGAATAGAAGAGCGCTGTATTCACAATCATCCACAATCATTCTAGCGACCACTTTTAATTACAAACATAAATAATATAATTAATATTCCCATATTTGCTAACCAAAATTAATGTACGGACTTTGTGCGCTTCCTATAAGTGAGCGCCAATATTCGCGTCCTGGTTCTGGTTTCTTTAAAACTCATTCAGCTGTTTCACAAAATTTAATTTTTTAATTTTTTTATTTAATTTTTCTATGGGTGTTGGTAGCATTTTCTTGTAGTAACTAAAGATGAAGTACATATAAGAATTGCTTGATTGATTGAAATATGCATTTTGTGTTGTTGGAAATTAGGCCAAGCGCTGGGAGACATGTTGTACTTTGCAGCGGTTCAGACAATGGAAGACGACTAATGTCGCCGGTTTCCATCAATTCAAAAGAGAGCATTTCTAGTAGAATATACAATGTGTATTTGTGAGTTTATTTAGTAGTCGCAAAGAGTTTAGCAATATATTTCATGTCTAACATGCAACATATTGCCAAATGAAATAGACATGTGTGACTTCGAGAAGCGTTCAGTGACCGATTCTTCACACAGTTTATGTTCACAGTCGTAGTTTATTAAATACTTATTGTTTTAAATAATAGAAGAATTAAGGAACCTTTTTGGTTTTCAAAATATATACAAGCAACATTTAAAGGCTATTGAAATTTTTAAAGTGAAATTTCTTAAATCGTTATTTATTGAAACCAACGAATACGACTTGTTATGGCATTCTGCATTGGAAAGAAAGAGTAAGCAAAGTAAGCAAATAAAAAAGACTACCTTAGAAAAGATACCTTAGTTGCTTTAAAATTCATTTGTTTGATGTTTGCAAGGGTGCAGACAATTTGTTTAATGTCAAGTCCAATATATCGTTATTTTAGATTTTTTGGAGGACAGGAGTAGGAAAAGAAATTTAGTTGTAGGTATCTCATTTAATGATAACCAAATGTTTCTTTGAGAGAAAATTTTATCAATGAATTATTACCATTAATTAAGCTTCAAAGTCTCCTTTTATTTACTTAATTGACGGACACAATTACTCGGATCATATGATTTGGCTGTTGGGACCAGATTCCGAGGCACATTTTTGACAAATCTGAGAACGCAGAGAATTTAGTATCTACA
The DNA here is from genome assembly GCA_963668005.1 of Melieria crassipennis. NCBI lineage: Eukaryota > Metazoa > Arthropoda > Insecta > Diptera > Ulidiidae > Melieria > Melieria crassipennis. The sequence continues at coordinate 26,616,899 of OY764963.1, read as the reverse complement.
TTATGTTTTTCCTGAAGCTCAGCTTCAACGTTGATTTGATCAATAACTCTGAATGATCTGACCATAAATATCTCTGATTTGGATGTTCCAGTAAGATGCCTGAATACTTTTTCAGTCTCGGCTTTAGCGAGAATGTTAATTCATGATCAAGGATGAGAATGTTGCAGCCAGATGGCAGGAACACTTTCTGACAAATTGTATGGTTTGAAAAATGTGTAATTGGGTTTGTTTTTATGTTATAGCTTACTTGCAGCTTCAGTGTCAACGTTAATATGCGATGGATGAAATCTATTTATCTGACTCAGTGTTGTCATATACCTGAAATGACTTTCTCCTAAATCTGAAAAAAGAACTGAAATTTCCTCCCAAAAGTTAAAAATATCTCCTAAAATTTTTTTTATAATTTGCGTAATTTTAAAGGAATTAAACTTTTCACAAAAAATAAAAATATATACATACATTTTTTTAATGCAGCCTTTTGCTATTAATCTTCAGCTTAACAACAAAAACTTAACAAAAACAAATCATAAAACAAATGAATTAAATAAAAAGTGCCATTTTTGGCGGGATTTCATTGTGAGAACGAGATAGAACGAGCTTACATTTTGTAACCTTACAAATTTTTAAAACAATAGGGGCTTTGACTATTAAAATAGTTGCCAAAATATGTTTTGTTGCCAGAGTTCCCAATACATCATTCTTCGTTATCCAAAAATCTCCCAAAAATCCACTAAGGATCCCAAAAATCTCCTAACAAAAAAAATAAATTTCCTAAACTTTCTCCTAAACAATTCTTCCTCCTAAAAATTTTCCTAAAAGGCTAAGAATCTCCTAAATCTAGGAGGAAATCTCCTGATCTGGCAACTTTTCAGCCAGATTCTGACTGAAAGTCATTCTTTGGGACTTTGCTTGTATAGAATATTTTTGCTGCTTTGCAATTCTGATGCGACTCTTCAACTAGGATAATTTAATTTTTACGAATGAAAGCATAACAAGCACTTTATTCAAAGTTATCTTTTATAAAATGTTTAAACTTTACAACGAGTTAATTGTGTACAAGCAGTTTAATGCTTGAAGCGATGCCACTGAAACGATTACTTACAGCATTCTGGCTCAATTTTCTTCAACTGCGGAGAAAACTTTCCGCCGTAGCGCGTAGCTATGCAATTGTTTTCAATACATGGATGTGTGTGTGTGTGTGCTAAGTGTCCTTACATGCACTGCAGCGTTGCGTATGCTCTGATTTACTTACTAACGCTAAACATTTCGCCGTGCTGGCTGCGGCTGCTTGCAAATGGCACAATTTGTATGTGTGTGTATTTTTTGCTCTGTGCCACGAAAGCACTCAAGGCACGCACTCCAATATATTTACATACACACACTCACATGTATGTGCGAGTATGTGAACATTTCAAAAATTCGTTTAAATGCGATAAATTTTGGTTAGATTAAAAGCGAAAATTTATGGCATGGCAGGATAATGCAGTCGCATTGTGCCAAAGCTGCTGCGGCTAAAACGAAATTTTGTCTCCTTGCCAGGCGGAATTTAACTAGTGACATGAAAATTAATTTTCTTCAATTCAAAATTAAATTTGCTTTGCGAAATGGTTCTGTAAAGCGATATCACTTAATTTTTTATATATTTTAAACTGTTTTATTTCAATTTTCATGCAGTTGCCCGCCGCCTTAAATGAGTAAATTTTATAAGTAATCTCATTAAAATAATCTTTTCTCCTTTTGTGATGTTATTTACCCGCAAAATCGTATTAGTATCAGAATAGAATGGCTGTATAATGAATTTGGTAGTATTAGTAAAACTTTTAATTTGTTGTATAGAGTGACATTGTTTGTTGTTCTTGGTGCAGAATATGAATTAGTCGGTCGAAGCCGACTAAAATATTCTCACTCGTTTTTGACTAATTTACAGCAGCAACGTTGGAAGGGATTTTTAAAGATTATCCATGTGTGGTATCATCAGGAACATTAAAGAAAATGAGTTCTCAGAATGAAGCACGGCACGAATCAAACTAGAACTTAGAGCTGATGAGAATGTGGTGGTAGCATCCCTTCTTTAGTATCCTTTCTTCAGGGGTTGACATATAAAAATATTTAGTAAAATGTATAACATTTTCGCACCATGAAGAGGTCAGCGAAATGCTGATGAAACTTTGACACACAAAAAAATCAACGTGATAATTTAAATTCGAATATATATGCCCACTTAATTAAATTTATTTATTCATGTATGCCTACATGAACATTTTTTATCAAATTTTTGTCAGTGCAGGATCTAAATAAATCGGCAAAGTCCAACTGAAGCATCCAAAGTTGTTTACATAGCCCAAAGATCTCTTCCCAAAATAACATTGCATGTTTACTTCAAGTCGTAAACTTGACGAAATTAATGTGTTGTCTGGCTCAGTCATTCATGAATTGAAACCGAACCGAAATTCAGTGAAGATAAATTTCCGCATTACCTGTTCAACTCTTCCGCAATCAGCTACAAATAAACAACTCAATCAACTGCAGCGTCCGGACAAGCCGCACGGCGCACTCGCTGGCGCTGGTGAAAATTTCCCTCTCGACACAAACACTTGCAGTGCTCCGATTAAAAAACAACACTTGAACGAACGAAACGGGAACGGCGGCGCGCGCACACGAAACAATAAATTCTGGAGTCAGCATCCAGCATGCAGCATTTGCGTAATTTATGCGACGTCCAGTTGAAGTGAAAACCGATAGATACGTGCGCGGCAAATGCGCACTCAATCACGCTGAGCGGCGCCCCTCGAATGCGGCCGTGTGGTCGCAAGGGGCCGGGGGACTAATGAGTGCGACCGTGTAGAGTAGCAGATTGAGCACGGCGGCGCTGCAGTGCTGGTGGCTAGCAGAACGCAAACTGGAGCAGCTGCACACACACACACACACACACACACTCACACGACGAAAAGCGGTTAGGCGCAAAGCCGTGTCGCCGTTTAAGGAAGATTTACAGCTGCGACAACACTGTCAGATGCGCGAAATCGCCACAAAAGTGCCGAGACGGGTCCGTATGGGCGCTGAGTCGTAGAGCAACTAAACCGATTTCGATTTCGAAAATTCATTTGTGTCGAGTGGTACGACTGCAATGACGAGACGCGCTGTGCCTGAATGCAGTGGCATGGAATGTGCGACAACGGCAGATGAAATGTGCGGGGAGCGGTACGATGGTCCAAGGAAAATAGCCACACATTTGGATGAATGTTTTGAATATGTGGCAGTGTTGTAAAGCTGAACTGATGAATGGAGGACAAATGTTTACAAAACGAAAATCAGCTCAGAATCAACTTCAGATAGAATCAAAAGGTAATTAAATGTCAAACATTTTAAGAATAAGAGGGTAGTAAGTATGGCCAAAATGCATAGAAAATAGGTGTTGGAAAGAATCAAAACTTAATGAAGTACGTACGCTATTCTCAGAAGAATCAGCTGCATTCTTTTCTAGAAAGTATTTATTCTGCGTATTCAAAAGTACAAAAAAAAATAAAAGAATTGACTTGTTTTTGAGAAATTACATAAAAAGTTCAGCAATTTTCCGCTTTCCATTATTGGATATCTCAAAAAATAAGCAAGATATCAAAATTGGGAACTTTCTTATATGTTTGTGTGATGTGCTAATATATTAAAATCTATTGGAATCATTCTTCAGATAGCTTTGCCACGAATATTGTGACTTTTAAATATTACAAAAGTGATACAATTTTTGGTATTTCACAAAAAAATGTTAATAACTTTTTAGACTAGTTGTATATCATTTTTTAAAACTTAAAAATTTTATTATTTCACAAACAAATTTTAACAATTATTTATAATTGGTGTGCTCTTATTATATAATTTTTTTGTATAATTTTGTGTATATCAAAATGAATACACTTTAAATATTGATGAAGTAATTTTATTCACGCGAAAATTTACAAGATTTACAAAATTTTTCAATAGATATTTTAATACTCAGATCAAATATTTTAGTTTCGAAATTCCAGATTTATTTAATATTAATTTTTGAATTTTTTCAAACCTGGCAACATTTTATGCCACAAATGAATTTCGTTTGGTTGCGACGCTGATTTTCCGGTGAATGCTGGTTCGAAAATGCGCCCCGCGCTGTATTCGAAATTTTCCAAACACCATTCAAATATTTTGTCTGTTTTGGCGATTGGCTATTTTCGGACATTTAGAGTGTTGGCCGTGTTCGGCGAGCATTCAGAACCCGAAAATGTTTACTTGAATGCGCGTGCAGGTTATTTTTGTTTGGCCACAAAGAGCGCTGCCGCAGCCAAACCGCGAGTCGGGAGAGCGCCTCGCTGACAGCGGGAGATCGCCGTTTCTTTGAAGCTTGTTTTTTTTTATTGCTTTTGTGGCTATATATGTTCGAGGTAGCCCGGCAACGATGACGTTCCGGGAGCAGTGTTTTCGCCGTGTCGTGTCGAGATGCGGACTTAAGTGTGGTCCACATTGTGCACTCACTTTTGTGTTCGAGTCTTTGTTATGCGGTTTTTCTAAGCAATAAAATGGTCTGTGCCGTTCTTTAAGGCGCGCAATAGCTATAATTCACGTTTAGTGGGTCATGAAAATAATCGCCGGAATGCAGACATTTAATAAATAAATTTATCAGCGCCCATACTTCGTGTGATATTTGCCCCGTAAATGTCATAAAGAAATATTTATACACCGTACACAACATGCACATGTTTGCGATTACATGTACAAATGTTCATCTGTATGTATGTAAATGTGTGTGCTTCATGTCGATATGCCTAATAAATTTCGTGAGCAACTTTTGCCCATTTTTTGCTGAAGGTCAAAATTTTAAGGTTGAAATTTATTCGCGCCATTTAGTCGCCCTGAAGGGACACGCAATAAATATCGCAGTTTGACGGCACATTGAGATGGCAGAGTTCGTTGGGTTTTCGCTTTCACTTTTTAATATTTTGTTGGTATTTGATGAGCTTTTTCATTCCGTATTTAATTGTTTAATTGTTTATTGCTGTTTAAAGTAAACTGGGAAAGGATTTGCTTCATTTGTGTTTGTTTCATTGTATCTTTAATTCAATTGTTTGTTTTTGTTTACTGGACTCGTGCGTTTTCAATTCTAGCGGTTATCTTAAAAATCGTGCGCTATTTTTAGTTCTTGTTTATTTTTATTTTCTATTTTTATAAATAACGTATTTGAATTTTGCCGTTTTATCATTAACTTATCATCACTTGTTTTGAGGTCAACACCGTAAATTTAACTAACAGCGTCTCAACAATCTTGTTCACAAATTTTCAGAATTGGAAATGTTTCAGTTGGCTAATTTCCATGTAAATTTTATTCTAAATTGGTTGAATGCAAAACTCGAAAATTTTATTCAGTCAGATAAACACTGGAATAAATTTATACAATGAATTGCTATCAGAGAGTTTATCTTAAATTTATATTTTAGCCACAAAGATGTATGTTTGCGTGGCTTTTGTTTTTTTTTAAACAGGTAGGTACATTTTGAAAATCCATGAATACTTGGCTAAGTTGAGGAACTTTTTTTCAAACATTCCTTTGAACACCGTGTGACAAAAAAATTTCAAATCACCCGAACAAATCCATACTTGCGAAACTAGGGGGCCAAATTTAGTAAAACTTCGTTTTTAGTTTTTCTCTCTGATGTCAGATTTTTTAAGGACCAACAAAGAAATTATTTTAAAAACTAAGCGCATTGTAGAATATCAATATGGATATCAAATGAAAGAGAAAATTCCCTAGAATGCGAAAAAAGGGACGAATAGATATTGAAATGTGCTTTTAAAACTTTATTCATAAATATTCTTGAAAATTTCTAATAGTTTTTTTTAATAGGTCTTAAGGACTCATATGTACACTACCACATCCTCGACTTTCCTTCTTCTAAAGGGTGATGTTTTAACAACTTTCTTTTTGGCAACACTGTTTTTGGCAGCTCAGCTGTTTTCGTGTAACATGTTATTGTCAAACATGTTCAGTTTGGTCTATAATTTAATCATGAATCGACTTACAAACGGTCAACGCTTGCAGATTATTGAATTTTATTATCAAAATCCATGCTCGGTTAACTGATCATTTTATGGTCAGTTTGGGTGTCCTTCTGAGGCGGCTATTCGGAATCTTGTGACTAAATTTACATTATTGGACATTAAACCACCAACACGCATACGTAGAGGAAAATATCGCAGCTGTATCCGCCAGTGTTGTTGATGACCGTGAATTATCGATTCGGCGCCGTTCACAGCAATTGGGCCTCTGTTACTCCACTACGTGGAAAATTTTGCGGAAGGATTTGGGTGTAAAACCTTTTCAAATACATGATGAATGGGCGCTGACAAAGTTGGATGAAGTTCCACTTTTTTATCGGAAAATTGTGTTCAGCGACGAAGCTCATTTCTGGTTGAATGGAACGTGAACAATCAAAATTTCCGTATTTGGTGTGAAGAGCAGCCAGAAGATTGCAAGAATTGCCAATGCATCCCGAAAAACGCACTGTTTGGTGTGGATTGTGGGCCGGTGGCATCATTGGACCGTACTTTTTCAAAGACGACGAAGGTAGGAACGTTACTGTGAATAGTGAGCGCTACCGTGCGATGATTACGAACTTTTTTTGCCCAAAATGGAAGAACTGGACTTGGCTGACATGTGGTTTCAACAAGACGGTGCCACATGCCACACAGCACGCGAAACAATGGCCCAATTGAGAGGCGAGTTCGGTGAATGGTTTATTTTACGTTTGGGGCCGGTCAATTGGCCGCCTAGATCGTGCGATTTAACGCCTTTAAACTATTTTTTGTGGGTTCATTTTTATAGGCTCATGTCTACAGCGACAAACCCGCAACGGTTGTCGCACTGGAAGCCAATATTGAAGAATTTATTCGTGAGATACCGGCCGATATGTTGGAGAGAATATGCCAAAATTGGACCCAGCGTATGAACCATTTGAAGCGCAGCTGCGGTCAACATTTACATGAAATCATCTTTAAACATTGAATTAAGTATTATAAGCGACACGTCTTACTTCTTCAACTTTCACTTTAATCATGAATAAATCGATTTGAAACACAAAAGCTTATGGCTATACAAAATAATGCTTACATTTACATACATATACATACATATGGTGTGAACGCCGAAAATGGCACAGATCTCGTGACAAACGAGGGTGGTTTACATTTGATCGTTCTACACATTGCTACGCTTACATGCTAATATACACACATTTGGAACATAGATAAATAGGAACGTGACATATATTACAAACATACATTGGTATCGATTCCAAGAAATAGATCGCGTGATTTTGATATTCTAAGGAATTATTTAATGCGTGACGCCATGAGCGTCATACCATACACTGCTACATTCGGTCATATCCAACACTGCTACAGTATATAGATCGTTCTATCGACTCAAATAAAGATTTCATACATTTATCAAAATTTTGTGTTTTTTTTAACAAATCCGAAGGCTCTTAAAAAATCACCCTTAGCTAAGGATACAAAAAATTTAATACTGTTACGAAAATTACTCCTGTAGGCTTGTTCGTCTCTCTGGATTGTGCTTCAAAATAAAACACACTTCAATTCTTAAGCGCAGTTAACAACTACCAATCACTTTATTTACAAATTCACACTTTACTATCTTTACATGTGTTTTTTTTTCGTTGTTCACTCCTTTCAGGAGCATAGGACATACGACTCTTCCACCTTACTGATTTGCCTTGTGTTGGTTACGTTAATCGGATGTGTTGTTCTGTCCGGGTAGGTGATTGGCCTGCCGCAGGTAGTCCTAAGTAGTGATGGTGCCATCTAACGCCGCTTAGGAACGTCGCCTCCGTCATTTCGAGCTACCGCTCATAGCACCATCTGTTGTGTGAGAGGAGGTTACAGCAGCATGGTTGGCGACCTCGCTTGATCATTTTCGGCGCGCTGTCTTTGATATTGTCCGCTTCCCCTCGCAGGCGTCACTGTATATTTATTTTCTTTTAACAGCCGCACAGCGCATAATTACGCGTAATATTGCATGGAAGTTAGGGGGCTAGGAGTAACTATGGTTGGAATTCATTGAACTTGGGTAAGTTGCAGGGTTTTTAGGAGAATTTAGAGAACAGGAAAAATTTGTTGGGAAAGTGCGGGACCGTGCACGCGGTGGGAGTTGAACCCACGACCTCTGGGATGACAGTCTAGTGCACTCACGCTAGGCTATCGAGGCTGCTACCCTTGTTACTTACTGTGTGTTGTATCTTTGTTTGCTAAAACACAACTGATCCTTTGCGCTGTACCCGGCAGTGTTGCCAGATACCTGAAATTATGTTCTCCTAAATCTTAAAAAAATACTTAAATTTCCTCCCAAAAGTTAAAAATATCTCCTAAATTTTAAAGGAAATAAACTTCTCATAAAAAAATAAAAATATATACATATAATTGTTTTTAATGCAACCTGGTTTTACTCATCTTCAGCTTTATAACAAAAACTTAGCAAAAACAAAACATATTTAACAAATGAATTAAACCATTAAAGTGCCATTTTTGGCGAGGTTTCATTGTGACAGCAATAAGTGAGAACGAGATAGAGCTAGCTTACATTTTGTAAGCTTACAAATTTTTAACACATTAGGGTGCTTTGACTATTAAAATAGTTGCCAAAATATGTTTTGCTGCCAGTGTTCGCAATACATCTCCCAAAAATCCACTAAGTATCCGAAAAATCACCTAATATAAAATATAAATCTCCTAAACTTTCTCCTAAACAATTCTTCCTCCTAAAAATTCTCCTAACAGGCCAAGAATCTCCAAAATCTAGGAGGAAATCTCCTGATCTGGCAATACTGGTACCCCGCTGCCTTTTGTACTTGTCTGCTTTTCGCGCTGATCGTTCTCACACATTCTAATTGGACTCAAAATTTCCATTATTATCGCAAGCCATCCTTGCGAATGTTATAGCGAAATTATAGCAAGTCGGCTATATTCTAAAAGTGCGGGCCTAAACGTATGCCCGTAAAAGCATTCTTGTGCATAGCACGGCGCCTTATCGTTACAATACTTTTCTATAAAAAACAAAGAATGTTTTACAAACGACAAACATAAAATATTTAATTAATTTTAATTTATTTCTTTGAATTAATTTTTCGCGTGTAAAATTGGCTGTAAAATTTATTTAATTTATTTGAATTCAAAGCAGGGAATTTATGTTAGGTTACGCTAGAGGACTGGTCACAGAAGCGATCTTAGGCCTGAATAGCCCATTGCATTGCATGATAGACCCGTTAGGCCTGTTTTCCCTGCTACGTCAAGTTTTCAATGAAGCTAAAGGACCCAATGGATGAAACTAATGAGAAAAACCTAAATATATACTTATAACGTGGACAACTCTCGTGCATGGATAATATATGATATTGGTTCTGGGATGCTTCCTTGCGGTATTTCTTCTGGGATAAAGTATTAGTTGTCCTGCTGCAGGAGTCGCACACTCCTGCGCGCACTTACAACCAAGTAAATTTGAAAAAGGGTTATGTGAGCCTCAAATTTAGAAGTAAATATCTGACGGCCATATACAAGGTGCGTCCCAAAGTAAACAGGACTTTTGCAATAGGGACGTTTGTGGTGGCGCCATCTATGTGTGAGGACATGCGTTGGAAAGGTACATCTTTCATTCACATACTGTCTAAATTTCATGACATTTGGTCTAGTAGACGCCGAAATATCCCGCTCAATGTGACAGTATGTTTTTAACTTTGGTACGAGAATGTCGATCGAACAAAGAGCTAATATTAAGTTCTGTTTTAAACTTGGTAAAACTTTTACCGAAACGTTTAAATTGTTAAAGCAAGTTTATGGTGATGATTGTTTATCCCGTGGCCGTGTTAATGAGTGGTTGAATCGATTCAAGAATGGTCGTGAAGACTTGAATGACGGCGAACACGTCGGCCAGTCGAAATTTGTGATTACTGACGATGCCATCAAAACTGTGCGTGATTTTATCAAAATGCAGCCAAAATCATCATTGGAATTGATGGAAATGGATTTGAACATCTCCAAAACATCAATTGATCGCATTTTAACCGAACATTTGGGTCTCCGTAAAGTGTGTTCTCGCTTCATTCCGCACACTTTAACCGACGACCAAAAAGCGCAGAGAATTGAGCACGCAAAAGACATCGTTCGGGAAGCCAGACGTGATCCAAATTTCTTGTTCAACATCGTAACCGGTGACGAAACGTGGTGCTTTCAATATGATCCCGAAACAAAGCGTCAAAGTGCCGAATGGAAGCACCCAGATGAGCAAAATCCGAAAAAAACCCGCCGTGAGAAGTCAAAAATCAAAACTCATCTCATTTGTTTCTACGATTCAAAGGGAATAATTCATCGAGAGTTTGTTCCACCGGGAAAAACAATTAACGCTTTGTTTTATGTTGAAGTTTTGAAGCGTTTGGTGCATCGCATTCGTCGTATTCGGCCAGAATATCGCGAGGAAGGAAGTTGGCGTTTATTGCATGATAATGCACCGGCTCACAGAGCCCTAGTTACGACCGATTATTTGACCAAAAATCGAATTTTTACCATCAATCATTCACCGTATTCGCCTGATATGGCTCCCTGTGACTTCTACTTATTCGGTCAGTTGCATTTGCCGATGAAAGGAAACCGTTATAAGGACGTTGAGGACATCCAAAAGGCTTGTACCAACATTCTGAAGGCGATGCCGGCCGATGACCTAAAACACTCATTCCAAATGCTTTTGGACCGTGCAAAACGTTGTATCGAAGCAGAAGGAGAGTATTTTGAATAAATAAAAAGAATTATACAAAAATAATCATCCGTTTTCTTTATTTTATAAAAGTCCTGTTTACTTTGGGTTGCACCTTGTAGGACTCTAGAAGACCGCAATATTTGTGTTGGAGTTAAATCTTAACTCTGAAGTTATTACGAGTCCACACCCCACACTCAGTCTTGGAAGCAGACTTTATCTCAGCAGGCCTCTGCCAGCTCTGATAGACACGCGATAGAATATGATTTGAAAGTGCCAAAGCAGGATGGTGAAAATATTTCCTCTGTCAAATGCTAGAAAGTTTGCTTGGATGAGGGGAAATCCAGACGCTTTAGCGTGACTCTAGTAAATAGCTGAAAACAAAATTGTTTAGAATCTTAGAAATAATTTAAAAGCTGAATTCAATTTGCTAATCCGTATATCTCTATCTGCAGAAGATTTATCGTTCATCTTAGAAAAACTGTTGCTGAACACCACAGCGGAAATGTGTCTTCACAACACTAGAGACCTCTGTTTGTGTAAATTTGTCTCGGTGTCCTTTTTAAATGATACTTTCTGCATTTATTTACTTATTTCATAAATCTAATTTACTTTGAAAATAAATATTTTGTTAAAATAACATTTCATTCACTGTAATTTGGCATTTTAATTCCTGCTTTCATTCTTGCGGAATTGAAAGTGTTGCGAAACGTTGCGCTTATCCCGCTTAGCTGGCATTCAATTAAAAGTAAGCGGATTGCTCGAGTACGTCGAGTAATTGCCTCAGTGTCGCATCAAAAGACTCCACTCGAACACATTACTGAAATTAAATCCAAATTCACAAAGACCTTTAATAAACACATTCATACATACATACATGTGTGTGTGCTTGTATTCGTTGGTGCTTGCACAAAGCAGCGAGCGCGAATTAATTTTTGACACCTCGTTCCTTCCACTTTTGACTGTGGTTTCCCGACAGAGTGCGAGCAGGAGATTCTATGCGGTTTGCGCGCGAGCGACAACAGCAGCAGTCAAGTAAGACGAATTAAATGCACTTAACAAATTCACCGCAGTTATAAACGGGCAACAAAAGCACAAGATAAGACGAAGGACCAAGCAGACGAGGGCTGCTACATTCCTACCCTCACACATACACATGTGGTCAAAATAACGGGAACAGTGTTATACAAAAATTGAAAAAAACATATTTTTTATTACAATAATTTTCCCCACAACAACAAAAATAATATAATATTAAAAACTTTCAGTTTTGTTAACAAACAGTTTGTGTGGAATCAACAGAACCATTTGGACAAAATCATAAAGATTTGCATTCAATAAATGAAGAGGAAAAGAAGTTATAAGTACAAAGTTATAATATCAGGAAAACCATTACTAGTTTGCAGTTTATGACAAGTCTTTGTTGGGGTCTTTTACCAACATTAATGGATTTTATTTTGAAATAAGTACTATCTTCCCCAACCATTTCTTTGCCATATTTTAGCAAAAATTCTAAATACAACATTTTAATTTTTGGAAATTGCACGCAGTTATTTCCAAAACAAAAAGGAAAATAAATAAATCGATGTTCTAATTCATTTAGTAGGTAAGGAAAAAGAATACTTTCTTTACCATGGTAAAAAATTAAAATGTTGTCCGTAGTACTTATTTTGCCCATATGTGTACAAATATAAAGTGTAAAGCTTACAAGAGATTTTCATAACAAAACCAACAGTTAGCGCAGAGACGCAGGCACAGTGCCAGCAGCCGCAACTCTACGCGACGACACCGGTGCGCGTTCACAGCAGCTGTCGAGCGACAGACACAGCAACGGCAGCAGCAGCCGCATCAAGGTGTGAAAATTAAAAGCGACTGACTGAAAAAAACAGCGCATCAAGTGAAAGAGGTATTGTGGAAGAAAACGCGCAGACCAACACTTGGCGCGCGCTCCTTGCAAGGATGCCGCACGCCATTCGGCAGAGCCCCCCACCTAAGTGCCGCAATGCTGCGCTGACATGTGAATTATTACATTGTTGCCACCGAATGCGGAATGCGGCAAGAGTTGCGTTGCGCACGCGCACACTGTCAAAATATTTGCACAGCAGCTGCCGGCTGCCGAGCTGCTTTATGTTGCGGCAATGAATTAATTGAATGCGGTGCTGCTTTGTGTGCCGGTAAATAACGAAGACAAATACAAATACAAAGCGCCTTAGAGAATCTGCGAACGTCTGCGGCCGTTGGCCGACATTGTCGGCGGACCGTGGAGCGAGCATTAAATTTTAATCTCTCATGGTAAACAAGTTGGTTCAATACTATTCAATATACATGAAGTAAATCCCATGAAGTTGTTTTGCTGTTGCAAGGCAACGTTCTAGAAAGAAGTTGTTACTTTAAATAAGGCGCAAAGTTTTGTGGAAATTTTTAGGTGAGGAAAATGCGACATATTAAATAAACAGCAAAGAAGTGAAAGAAGTAGTTGAAATCCGTCCAGTCCAAAATCAAAATTAAATTGTTTTTAATTCCATTTGTGCAATCCACTTTTAGAATCATCGAAATAGTCGGTAATTTTTAACATTCAACAATGTCGATTTTTTACCTTTACCGATCCTGATTGGAGTGACAAGTTAGAGTGATATCCTACATTAATCAGTTCAATATTATCAGCAGTAATCAAAATGCATTTTAAAAATTTGATTAAAGCAACTTTAACTAATTAAAATTTAATAGACTAGACTAGAAAAGCTAGGATTAAGTATGTATGTGTGTGTTTGCCGATTTTCAGAATTGCAAAGAATTGTATGTCGACTAGCCTTCAATTTCTTAAATTATTTTTTTTAATATTTCGTGAGATGGTCCTAAGTTCTATTTTTCGTCATTAACATGTCATGTTTTTGGCTTTTTCATTATCTTAGTTAACCATATAAATTCTGTCTATTGTTATATATAAATATGCGGCATGGAAAATAAAGTTCAGTCGTGTCAGTTAACTTAATGTCATCAGGCTTAGCTTACTCTCAGAGGTGTGGCATTTCTTGCTGAGAGAAAATATAGTTTTTTTTCGTCATGTTGTGGTGATTTGGATCGCTGTCACTGTGTGAAACACTTTTAGTACTACTGAAAGCAATGAGCCACATACACACATGGCTCCGGGCACAGGACATTCCTGTTCAGCAATTGTCAGTTTCCAACCGGGTCACAACCCCAAAGAAAACTATCTGTGAATATTGGCCAAAAATAGAGTAATAATAATAATTTAATAATAATTGACTGGCACGACAGCCCGCTTATGCGAGACTAAGGCCTAGCTTCCCGCAACCACCCGTGTTGTGCGTGTGAATTTGTACGCGGGTGGAAGGGACCTACAGTTTTATGCCGGTTCCGAACGGCAGGTTGGGAGCTCTTTCATAAGCAATTTTTACTCTCAGAGGTTTGCCATTTCCAGCTGAGAGGACAGCCACCGAAAGAGAAAACGAGTTTTCCCGTTATTTTTTTAGGTGTTATCACAGGCAGTATTTGAACCTGAGGTTGCTGCCTTCGACTCGCGGTCCAACGCACTAACCAACTGAGCCACGGCGGCTGCCAAAAATAGAGTATTTGGCAAAAACAAGCAATGAGGCACTATCGACGATTTATAAATAGCGATTATTGAAGGTTGGGTTTCGAAGGACGATTCGGCAAGGATGAGCCTTGTAAGAAGTATGTCGAGCCAAATTTTCGAGCTGATTCAAAAGAAATGAGGACCTACTCAGTGCTAATACTCTTCAAAGTGATATTTGTTTGTTCTTAACAAGTTTTTATTTCCCTTTGATGACAGTTTTTAAAGTGCGTCTATAGTTAATTATCACCAGCCAACAATTTATTTTTTAATTTGAACAAGACCCTTAATTAAGTTATTTCAAAACTCTTCCAACGTGCATCATTAGATTTATTCTTACATTTTTTAAATCGCTCAGAGACGGAAAAATATGGGTGCATATATAGTTATGCTCTCCAGTGTATGTGACCCGTTTTTATAACACAACATGCAACACTGTTTTTTTAAACATGGAAAGGGGACCAAAAACTTAACCTAATGCCTGTCCCTTTATTAAAAATTACGTTCGCTATCCTTTCGGGTCAGAATGACCCCATCCAAACGGAGTTATAACTTACTGACAGAACATGAACAAATGTTACACATAATTCACAAAAGAAAAGGGGAAAGCACCAGAATGTGTTTTCCTCGATTTGTTATTGGGTTGTAAGCGAGATTAACACTAAATAACTCAATTAAACGAGCGCACAAAATCGCTCAACCGTTTTTTTAATTCCGCCTTGTGTCAAATAGTCCCCAAGGGACAGGCAGAAGGTTAACGTCGAATTAGGAAGCGGTTGGAAAGAGGTTTTTGCCATTTCCTGTCTCATCTATTTTTTGGGAATAGCGTTAGAGATAGACAAGTGTTAGCAGGCCTCAACTAGGAATCAAACCCAAGGCCTTTGGTGTGAAAAGTCAGCGTGCAGGAGGCGACATATCCCTATAACTGGATTTCGTGTCGAAAGTCAAAGCACCTGTGGATTTGAATTTAAAACTGAGGAGGACTGATAATTTTACTTACGAGATCCGGTTAAGTCTGTGAGGAAGCGTGATGGTATATACTTATTTGTTGAATTACTAACACTCTCGCTCTGGACATCGGTATAGAAAGTAGTAAATCGAAATCTACCTCTTCTTCTAAGAACCCTAACTGTAGTGGGAGCAGAACACTCTGCACGACAGCTTTTGCTCCTGTCCAGTTATTTCAAAGCAGCGTTTGGCCACAAAGAGACGTGTTTGCTTGCAAAAATCTCTACTGAGATTTGCCAAAAGAACTCGTATTTTAAAGTATCTACTGAAACTGACTGCAGATCTGTTGAACACCAAATCTTTTCACATTGTTGCGAAAATTTGTTCTGCTACTTAACGCAGGCGTAATTCGTTTCACTGTATTGTGCTCTAAAACACACTAAAACTCTTCAACGCAGTTCACTACTAATAGTCACTTTATTTACAATTTTAAATGAGTAAGTAACAAGTGTAGAAACAGTAGAAACTTGTGCTTCTCCGTGTTGCACCGCTTCTTGCCAAAACCAAACTCTTCCCTCTGCGCTGCACTCGGCTGCATTTTATATATTACTTGTTTGCCCGGAGTGAACCTCGTTCTCGAACATCCCAGTACCGCGGCGAATCGTTCCAGTGATTGTTACATCGAAATTACCATGCCCCCAAAAATATGCCATGCTCGGAGCGCAACTCGTTCTCAAATATTCCATTATTCCTCGCAATTGCACAGTGACGGCAAGCATTATCGCAACAATACATATAATAATTTGGCCATCACGATCATGAAACCGCGCAGTGACTTTGCTTAATTCATAATTCATAAGTAAACGATACTGTATACTCAGCAAAGTTATCTTCTCTTTTATAGCGGTGTCTACTTTGTTGATATCCATTTTTGAGCCCCGCCTTGATGTCTGATACGTTTTTCTTTACCTTCAATATTACTTTGCCTAGTTAGAAACACAGCAGAGAGAGATTTTGTTCTCAATGATTACACAGCACAACAAAAAACATTTTTTTACTGTTTCTTACTAATTTGGGTGCGCTGATTTCGAATCTATACTCAGATTTTTTTCTAGCAGCTCTAGTTAGTGAGATATAGGTACCGTGTCATTTTTTCAGTTTTTCCTCAACTTTTCCTATATTTTGTATCGTAATTTCTAAACCAAAAACCCGATTGACATAATTTTCACCTTATCGTATTAACAACACCGCACTGCTTCTTTTCCGATGCAAGTTATTTTTATAAGTTTTAAAATGCCGCGGTAATTGGACCTCAAACTTTGAGGTCCAATTATATTCCATATTTTCCGACTTTGAGGCTCAAAGTTGGAAAATATGGAATTTTAAGGCGTGTTCCTTGATGGTAAAAAACATACACATTTTTTGTAAATCAATTAACGAGTTAGGTGTATAATGAAAGCCGACACATTAAGCAATACAAAACAGCCAAATTATTTGGCGGAATACACATTCGCATCGAACTAATAGCAAAAATGTACCATAGTCATTTTCATAATTTTTCATACTTTTTCCTTAAAAAATTAGGGGCCTTTTCATACTTTTTCCTTAAAAAATTAGGGGCCTCAAAATATTCTCTTTTATACAAGGTGCGTTCCAAAGTAAACAGGACTTTTATAAAATAAAGAAAACGGATGATTACACTGATCAACAGCAAAATGGCTTTTCTGGTTCTGACATCAGTTCTAGGATAATTAGGGACCGCTGATTTCGAATCCGCAAACCGTTTTGAAAACTTAGTTTCCGTTTTCGCAAAAAATGGGCGTGTCACTTTTTCGGATTTTCCCTGACTTTTTTCACGTTTGGGATTGTAATTTCAAAACCAATAAACCGGTTGACATCATTTTCACTTCGTTGCATTATCAACACCGCACGGTTTCTTTTCCAATGTAATTTATTTGTATAAGTTTTAAAAATCCGCGGCAATTGGACCTCAAAGTCGAAAAATATGGAATTTCAAGGCGTTTTCTTTGATGTAAAAAAACAAACACATTTTTCGTAAATCAATTATCGAGATATGTATAACACGAAAGCGGAAACATGAAATTATACAACACAGCCAAATTTTTTGGCGTGAGTCCCATTCTCATCGAAATAATAGCAAAAATGTACCATAGTCATTTTCATAATTTCTGATACTATTTCCTTAAAAAATTAAGGGCCTCAAAATATGCTCTTTTATATATTCCATTCACTGTCTGGAATACAAGCGAAAAACAACAAAATTTTGAATTGCTTCAAACAAAACAAAATTAAAAACTTTACATATTTTGAGGCTCTTACTTTTTAAAGGGGGAAAAACGGAAATCTGTTGAAAATGACTTTGGTACATTTTTGCTATTATTTCGATGAGAATGGGACTCACGCCAAAAAATGTGGCTGTGTTGCATTACTTGATGTTTCCGCTTTCTTGTTATACATAACTCGATAATTGATTTACGAAAAATGTGTTTGTTTTTTAACATCAAAGAAAACGCCTTAAAATTCCATATTTTCCGACTTTGAGGTCCAATTGCCGCGTAATTTTAAAACCTATAAAAATAAATTGCATCGGAAATGAAACCGTGCGGTGTTGATAATGCAACGAAGTGAAAATTATGTCAACCGATTTATTGGTCTAGATATTACAATCCCAAACGTGAATAAAGTCAGGGAAAATCCGAAAAAGTGACACGGCCATTTTTTGCAAAAACGGAAACTAAGTTTTCAAAACGGTTTGCGGATTCGAAATCAGCGGTCCCTAATTACCCTAGAACTGATGTCAAACCCAGAAAAGCCGACAAAAATTTGTTGCCCTGTGTTATTGGCTTGCTCCAGCACTGTTTCTGAACTCTGCCCATTCCGCATTTGAGCATTTAGCACTCTGGGCCAAAATTTTGTGCGACTTTCACTTAAACTAACACAATTTCGGTGGCCAGGAACTTGAAATCAAATCCATTAAAGCGCAATGCAATTTAAATCGACTTCACCGAACAATTTTAATAATTTCGTAATCTTTGCGGCTTTACACGTACCGGGCGATATTTAAACCTCGACTGACTGCATTGAGTGGATGCCTTTTAGCGCCGCTGTAACCGCAGCAACGTTGCAGGATTTAGGTGAATAATTTCATATCTGTTGGATTTGCGTGCGCGGCACGTGCGGCAGCCGAAAACTCAACTCAGTGTACGTGAATTGTAGAAAATTTGTGTTTGTATTCTCGTGGTTAGCGAAATGAAATGCCAATTTAATGGCGAAAAGGATTTGGCGCATTGTAAGCGAGACGCCGTTTCTGTGAAGCCGGAAGTGGGTGAGTGAGCGAGTGGCAACAGGTCGCGCGTGTAGAATTTCACTTGAATGCTGACATTGGATATGCGATGCTTGTGGCATGAGAAACGTCGAATATGTATTTTTGTTGCTGTGATTTTTACGAGTACTTGTGTAGCGGAAGTAATTCAGGGCATACAAGTTCGCAGCACTTAAATCTAAACAAAATTCTGTGCTTATCAAAAATTTCTAAAACTGTGCGGAAATTTTTCCGCGCTGCGGAACAAATTTACCGACAGCATTTCAACCTAATCTGCGAGATTTTGAAAGTACTTTTGTGAAATGTTGTCGGCCGTGCACGAATTACCGACAAAGAGTAAAAAGTTGTGTAGAAAACCTAAAAATTCAAAAGTAATGCAAAACTAATGTGTGCGGTGGAAGGCCGATTTCATAACAACGAGAAGATATGTCAGAGTGGCTGCGTGAATGAATCCCTCTCACACATACACACACACACACACACACACAGCCACACATGCTTACAGGTGTAAGTAGCTGGAGAAAATCTTATAATGCAACGGCTACAACAACAATAAGAATAATAACAACACCAGTTAGGCAGCGTACCATGCACAGCGTTCGAAACGAAGCAGGCAGCAAAAGCAGCCGCAGCCACTCTGCTGCACGAAGGGTTTCAGCGCCTGTAAGCATGCTTTATATTTCGTTCTCGAGTGCGTTTGTGTGTCGAAATAACGAAAGCACAGATAAATCACAACACAACCGCTTTATAATAGCAACAACACACACTCAACTGCACCTGCACACCGTCGCTTTTCAATTTTCAGTAAAGATGATTTACGGGCTTTATTTTGCGGTTTCCATCAATACAAATACAAATACTCAACGTTTAAATCATTTTCATTTAATGCGAATTGCCTTGGCGACGCTTGCACATGCACACATAAACTCGTCTCTTCAGTGCGCTCCGCCGCTGTTCGAAGGCGTTTAGCGCTGAATTTTCTTTGTTCGGCAGCGCGTGTGCCGTGAAGGGTGCAGCGGAAATGAGTTGAGCAACCGGATATTAAAGTGTCGGCCAATATTTAATAATGAAGCAACAATTAGAGGTCTTCCGTTTGCGGTGTGCTTTCAAATTAGCCTCCGAACTTTTGTTGCCTAAGAGCGGCTTTAAAACAAATATTCAAAGGCAGCCTGAGTTTGAGTTGTTTTTTGTGCTAAATTGCATCAGTAGGGATTGATCGATTTTTGCTGTATTTAAGTGTAAATAGATTTTGATAGAGGACGGCTATTATGAATTTGCATGCGGCATATTCCGTGTTGAACTTCAACTTAGTTCGTAACACGGTCCCAAACTCTTTTGCAAGGATGCCAAGTTCAGACAATGCACCATATAAGCGATCCTTGAATCACATCTTGAATCACTTTATCGAAATCGTTAAGAAATGTTTTGTATACGCGTATGGTTGTCTCAATTTGGCCAATGAACTTTTAACCAAACTAACCAAAACAAAACCTTCTCAACAACAACACCACTGTTACCACAATCTCACGCTGGCACACAATTATGCAAATTTTAAGATTTTTTAAATTTACCAATTACCAATCATTCACTCAAACCAACAACAACAACATTTTAACAAAATTCTCAAGTTTTAAACATTTTTAAATTTTCCAACTACCAACTTATACGATTATATATATAGATTTTCTATTCACCAACTTACCAATTGCCAACATTGATCCCGAACATACATAAACATACTACTTGCTGACTTTAAGTCCTACAGTCAGTATTGTTGTTGCAAATTTTTATGTTTACTTAGAACTGCGGTTGAATTCTCGAATTTTCAAAATCAGGAGGATGAATTAGATGGTTTTTCGAAAAAAAAGTATGATTTTCTGAAGATATCACAAAAGGCTGTTTACGCCTCTGAGAGGGAATCCAATCTTTCACATATTTTTAATAGGTTTGAAAAGAATTTAAGATCTTGAGTTCTGGGCTCTACTCTCGACAAATCAGCCATTGAAGTGAGGGACTGGGGAAAAATTGCCTAGATTGAACAATAGAAATTACGTACTATTCTACCCCAGATCAGAGTTTAGTTTAGTTTTATTTTGATGCATCTGGACTCTGCAACACACTTTCTTTCTGATCTACAGTTTGCTTCAAATTGGTGCAGTTTTCTAACCAAGATTCGGCAAATTTCAAGTCTTACCGAAATAGATGGCAGTCGAGTATGACGTAAAGTGGTTTTAATAAGCATTTGCGTACACTCCCCATTCATTTGAAGGGGTAGTTTGCGTACAAATTTTGAGCCCCATACCATTTGAAACCATATTTTTAATCAACAATTTTTGTATTAAGGGGCGTTGAACCTCCCAAACCCCCCCTGTGTGTGCCACTGTTAATGAGACATACACATTCATACTTAAATTAAATTTAATGAGAATTACTAAAGGCATATACAAATATATTTTGGAGTTTGATTAATGTCCGTTCATTGTTGAACTTGATTGATAAATATTTTTCTTTGATTATATTATTTTCATTAATCTTTACTTCTGATTGAACGTAGCGGTTTACTCTGCTTTCTCACGTAAAAAAAATTCCATAAATACATACAACGAATTTCGCTGTTAATTAAATTGCTAAATACAACTTAAAAGCATTTTAAATCAAATCAAAGGTTTTTTAATAATTATTTTTATGGCAAACGAACTCAGCAACATTTGCGTGAGCGTATTTTAAACACAAAAAGCACAAAATTTCTCAGTTTCAACACTTGAATCGGTCAATTAAAATTTTAATTCGTATTTTAAACCCGTGACTGCTGGATGGGTACTTAAGTAGCCACAAAATTGTGTCATATTTCGAAATGGGTAAGAGATATATCACAAATTGTCTCAAATTAATGTATTACTAATATACTTAATGTTAATATGTTTTAAAAATAATCTTAATACATTTGATGGTATTTTTTAATTTGAGAGATTGACAGAATCTTACTTTATTTACTGATCCCATACGCAGATTAATTGAACATCTTGGAAGTTAAATTTCTTAAATTTTGCACAGCAACTTCTATGATTTTACAGTCAAATCTGTGGTTAATCGTTTAAGAATTAATATGGCAATTTATGAATTTTGATTTTAAATTTGTGAAAAAAAACCAAAAAATTAAATTAAAATCGTAAAAACATTTCGGTCGTGTTTTGTGATTTATTTACAATTTTTAAAAATATTTTTTTTATTCGTTTCAGCTGGTCATTGACACATCTCACTTACGTTCGCTGGTGTTGTGTGCTTTTTGAACAGTGTGTATTGTTGTTGCTGTGGTTAGACAGACGTCATCCAGACACGGCAGGTAGTATGTGTCGAAACGTATGAGTGAGTGGCGAAGTACACTTGGAAATTTCAGCGGAAGCCCCACAAAGTGGCCGGAAGTCAGCGTGTAGAGTGAGTGCATGCGGTGCGGTGAAATGGTTTTTAATTAAAAGCAAAACACAAAAATGGTTTTACTTACAGCTGGTCTACCCACATACATGCTACGTGTATACATATGTACGTGCATGAGTAACAAATAAATATGTAAATATAAATCTTGTAAATAAATTTGTTGCTGAACGAAAATGTGTGCGCACTCAACGTTCGCTGCTCTGGGACGTGTCAAGTTCAACATGCGAAATGACTGCATAGGCATTGCCATTAAATGGAGGAATTGGGGCTGAACACAATTCGCCGTAACCATTGACCGTATTGGAGAATTTTTGACATGCAACGACGGTGTAGCGGACATGGTTGCATTTCATTTCGTAGGCAAAGTACTCGGAGACGGCAGCGGTGAGCATTTGCAGACGGCGACTCTGCACTGCGAGACGTTTGTCATAATATTTTTTATATTGAATTGATTAATTTGATTAGGTGAAATTTGTTCTGCTAGAATTTTGTTATTAAGAGGCCAATGAAACCAATTAGATGAATTTGTATATTTATTTTTTTAATTAAATAAATAGACGAATCTTTGTAGCGAAGTGTCTTTACTAAGCCAATTTGAGTAAAAATTAGAGAAAACTGAAGTTTTGGTTGATTTACAAATTAATTTTAACTAATAATAGGATATAATAAAAAACAACACAATAGGTACTAATTTTGAAAATTTGTACCGGCATCATAAATATAATCAAAACACATAATTCGCTTAAAAATAGACAGACTTAGGTATAAATAGAAAGACAGACAGATAGAAAACCAGACAAATAGAAAAACAAACACAAAGAAAGACAGACAGATACATTGACAGAGACATAAATAGCCGTTCAGATAAACAGTCAATTAGAAAAAAGTTCAGGAGGCAGTAACATAGACAAACATGTGAAAAGTAAAAACCAGATACACATCCAGGAGACAAACAGACAGATATATTTTTGATCAAGCTCATCCTATGACCATCATCAAATGGGTACAGTGGCGCCACACAGAATTTCTTTTGGGGGAGGAGTTGGGTGTGCGTACAACTTTTGAGCTCAATTTGAAACCATATTTTGCACTAGCAATTTTAGTATTTGGAGGGGTTTGAACCGCAAACCCCCCTGTGTACGTCACTGAACGGATATATAAGTTTTAAGGAGTTGAGTTATAAAAACCAACTTTGGTATAAATTATACTGCGGCCCAACTGAATCAATATGCTCATTTCTATATTCATTTCTAAAACGATATGGGTTTACTTTAACCATTGTTGGCCATGTAAAGTAATTTCTGTCATTTTGTTTATAGGAAAACCAATAATATAGACAATATTTTTAAAGTTTCATTTGGAAAAATTTAAAGTGAAAAACTTGAAACCATGCGAACTCAAGCAACACTGCTTTAAATTGTTTGCGTCCTTTTGTGGTGTTATTTAATTTTTTTGATATATGTACATAAATTGAAATTTTACGCATTCATTTACTAACTAAACAAATACATAAAACAGAATTTTATTCATCTCTGTTTTGGCGATATTGCAAGCAGCCGCTGTTTTCATTGCAAGCTTCAATAAACGTGACATTTTCCTTTTGTAAAGTTTACAAATTTGGGTATTGATTTTTTCCGTTATACTTTGTGGCAATAGCGGACCCTCTGCGTGCCCGTACATATTTAAAAATAACACAATTTGCAATGCGCTTAACGGCGGCAGCCTTAACTGTGAACTTGAATGGCCGATGGCGTTCAAGTGCCCTCACACGGACTTGCGTCTGTTGGCGGCTTATTCCGCCTGTTTGAGTGCCACCTGCCTATTCTTCTTCGCGTCTGTTGTATACAATGCTGAGCTATGACATATTGATTTCGGGCTAAAGTCGGTGCTGGCGAAAACATATACTACAAATAATTCTTGTGGTCAGTGGAATTGACTGTTTGTCTATGGACTGTGCTGTCGGCATAGTAATTGGTTATGGAAATGAAAAGTAATGAAACTTTGTACGAACAATCTCGGAATATAGAGTAAGGACCCAGGTGGAAAGTATAGAAAGCCTGGGTGTGAGACTTTAACACACTAAATTCACCTCCCTATCGTCCGTTGGCACGCTGGAACCGGTTCCCCCTGAAGGCGGTCTAAATTAAAAAAGCTTAAGCGTTCGTAAAAATTGTCCGTCTCTGTACTTGGTCACCACTTATGAATCAGTTCGAGGTTGAGAATACCTAAGGACCTATGTGTATGAAATCATCTGAGCAGTTGTAAAAAGATAATGTAAGATTCTCAACTTTTTTGTGCATTGTCAACATTTCATCGTGGCTCCGTTCTTTGAAAAGCTGTGGTTACTGTACCTAACTGACTTGTTCATTCATTCTTTCACATTATCCTTCAATCGGAGTTTTAAATATGATTTTCTTTTGTCGTCATTGAAAGTCATTGAAAGTTACCCATAATACTAATGTATGTAGTATACAATTGAGTCGACTTAGGTTGGCTCACTTTTTGCCGTTGCCATTGTTGTTTTCAGTTTGCCGCTATTTGTAATGGCATTAAATCGCAGCGACACCGCCGCCAGGCACCATTCGACTCACCCCGCTGCCAGTGTCGATTATTCAATTTGTCATGTGGCAGCCAGACGATACATACAACGGCATTGTTGCCGCGACCGTCTGCCAAGTGGTGACCAAGCCCACTGACGCCGCCTCCTCGATGCTTTCCAGGCTATTGGTCAAGGCAAGTTCAATGTTGATTTGTCTGTGGCGGCTATCCAGAACATCAAAAGCAGGGCAATTTGTGGTGTGGGCGGCAGGGGGCGTGTGAGGGTAATGTATGTATGTATGTATATATAAATAGCGGTTATATTTCGCTTAATAAAGCTGTATTATTTCGTCGGAAAGTTTAGATATTCCAAGTATCTAAAGACGTATGCCAATTTTGTGAATCACAATGAATCACTCATACAACGTCTGTCCCACGGAAAACGAGACTGCTCAAAAGTAACATATTCTGCTGGCGCAAAATGTGGCTGGGTACATACATTTGAAAGGCCCATCCTTCACTGACATGCTGTCAAAATTTCATGGCTTTTGGTTCAGTAAAAGCCAAGTTTTCGCACAAAAAGTGACATGCTGTCAAAATTTCATGGCTTTTGCTTCAGTAAAAGCCATGTTTTCGCATCAAAAGTGTCAGTCTGTCTGTCTGTCGGTCGGAAAATGAGCTTCGAACAACGAGCCAAGTTAAGTTTTGTTTCAAACTTGGTAAAACTTTTACCGAAATATTCAATTTGATGAAACAAGTGTATGGTGATGATTGTTCATCTCGAGCCAGAGTACATCAGTGGTTGAAGCGGTTTCAAAATGGTCGTGAAGATATAAAGTGCGACAAACATCCAGGTCCTTCCAATACCGTGGTTACCCAAACTAAAATTGCAAAAGTGCGTGAATTCATCAAAAATTAACCGAAATCGTCATTGCAGTACATGGACATATTAAATTCATTGCATTTTGACCGACCATTTACATCTGCGGAATGAAATGGAAGCAGGCGCCTGTTGTACAATAACGTATCGTCCCATCGATCCAACTTGGTAACCGATTTTTTGGCCAACCACTCGCCCTACTCACCTGACTTGGCTGCGTGTGACTTCTTGTTTGTTCGGTAAAATGCATTTGTCGATGAAAGGACAACCATATCCTAATGTTGAAGCGATTCAAAAGCCGACGACCGGCATTTTAAAGACGATGGATACAGATGGCCTCAAAAAATCATTCGATGATCTTATTGATCATGCAAAACGTTGTATCGAAGCAGTTATTTTGAACGTTATTTTGAATAAAATAAATTAATTTTGCAACAAATAAAAACGGTTTTTTTTGGTTTTTTGAGCAGTCTCGATTTTCGTGCGGACACCTTGTATGATCATAAAAATGAAACTGTACAGTAAAAGTTAAAGCGGGATTTAAGAGGCTTAAATTTAACTTTAAGCTGATTACTAAATGACCGGTTATCGCACTGAAGAAGCAATGATCATATTGTAAGTAAAAAAAATATTTCAATAAAACTGTGGTTGACGTCAATCAGAAGGCCATCTGAAAAGAAAGAAAAGACAACTGATTCTGGAAACCTGATTATATTTTATATAGGCAAGTAATCAGAAATAAATGCAATCAGACCTCGAGATCTCTACAAACATATCTTCACTAAGGAATAGTATTGTGTAAAATCAAATAGAATCAACTAGGTACAAAAATTTTAACAAGGTACAAAAATGTATACATTGGAGAGTATACATATAAGTATACTTAACAGCAGCAGCACTAGCCACCCATACAAATGATAAAATCAATTTAAACTATCGACTTTGATTTGTACTTTGATTTCCGCTGTGAGTTTTGAACGTGAAATAATTTTAAAAGAGAAGCACTGATCTTATTTTTCTTACCTTCTACATATTCCATTTCGCATTTCAATTTCATTATAAATGTTCCATTGCAAATTTCTATCAAAACTATGAAATATGTGCGTGTTAAACCCCGGTTGGAAATGGTTGCAATCTTTTAATCATAAAGTTCTAATATGCATAGAATGGCCTGCAATGTTATGTTAAATATGTTGATAACTTTTTCTAAGGCAATTTCACTTGAAGGCCAGCTGATGAAAACGCATATCTATAGTTGGTATTAGCTTTGTTAGGATGCAAAATACTCTGACTTGTACTACAGAGCTAAGATTTCTTGGATCCTGGGAGTATTGCCATATGATATTTGGATCGTATGAATATATTTTTAGATATTAATCGCGCCGTGTTGAGTATTGGACTTAGATGCTTTGTAAAATACATTCTTTATTTTCAAATTGTGTTAAATTGTGGAATAAAAAATTAAAAATTTTGATAAATCATTTTCATTTGAACAGCGAGAGCTGCTGACACAATCCACTGTTTTGATTTTTTTCGTTTTATTGTTGCAACCTGGAATTGTAATGTTAGATGTTTTAATACGTATTTGAGATGGATTGTTGAAAATAGCATTTTCTTTTGCTTTGAATATCTATCCTACGGGGATCTTCATCTGTTCCATGCAGGCGATGGGCTCCATGAAGACTCAACAAAGACAAATGCAGTCACATTTTTTGTTACTGTTTGCTGCCGTTTCTGATGCTGTTGCCATTGAAGCAAGCTGCAAAATATTGCGCATATGAAATATGTATGCATTTGTTGTCTCATATGGAGCCGGTATGCTCACTCGATTGCCACATAACATACAATGCGTGAGTAAATTTATACGGATTTACATATGTGTGCGTGCGCCATGGTTGACTGTAGCCTTTCAGTGAACAATTTTGACTTTTTCATAAAATGGCACTTGTATTACATACTTACATATCAAAATATATATGTATGTAGTGTTATATGTCAGCGATACCATCTACGTGCAGCGCATCGCAATCTTATTTTGCTCTCGAGCAGCTGATTGCCTCCAACAGTAATGCGTACTTGACGCTGCTGTGCGGGTTTTGCACAGCAAATTTTCCTTCGACTTGATTCACTTTCTTAGCTTATAAGTATTACAACAACCACTGTATCACGAACACTGCCAACAACACCATTGACAACAATGCAAACAAGAGCTGCTACCGTTGAAGCGCTGCGTTGCAGTTGAAGTCGACTCATGTGTGACGCCTGCTCCTTGTTCGTCGCATCTATCAACCGCGACCAACAACAACCAGCTCACACACAACAACCAGCTGCACATACTGCAAACACACAAGCCTACATATATGCGTGTGTATGTTAGTGCCGTCAGCCAGCTGCAGCTGCGGTTATGCTTGCAGCGGCTCCATTGTGTGATTGCGTATACGCCTCGGTTTACTTGCATCGGAGGCGCTCTTTGTGTTGCACTAAAACCAATTTGAATCCATCTTTTGTCTACTTTTAGCAAATTTATGTTATCATATTTCACCAACAATAATAACAACAACAATAACAAAGCAACGATAGCAAAACAAACTGTGCCAGCATTTTGTGGAAATATGAGTAGGTAGCAGCAAATGCGAGTTGATTCTCTAGAGAAAAGCATTGGCTGCTGTTGCTGCGTTTGACAGTCGGGAAACTTGCACGCAGAACTGTTGTCACGCCAATTAAATTTACCAAAAGCTGTAATCTTAAAGTGCTTACGACTGCGGGCACTCGGGCACAGATAAACAGAAATGTTGTTTTGGAAATTGAAGAAGTGACATTATGGTAAATGTGCCGAGTTCAGATAAATTTGAATTAAGTGGATAGTTAGTAATTGGCTAAAATATGTCGGTGCTATGTGGGGGCGTGCTTTATCCTATATTCGTATGTGGTAGTGTACTTACTTACTTTGATACTAAAGGAAGAATCAGGATATTCCTTGATAGTTCTACTACTGGCAAGTGCGAAAGAATGGTTTTTGTTTCAGACTGAGCAGCCCAAACTAAATTCTTTCTCTATAAAATGGTTCACTTCTATTGTTAAGTCTCAAGAAAAAGACTCAATTTTAAAATTATTAAAAGAAGTAGAGATATAAATATACTTCATATTTTGATCTGTTGTCTCACTTCAGATAATTATTTTTCTGAACATTTGCAAGTCTCTATGGAATTAAATCATTGAGATCAAAAGAAAAGTGTTTTTTCCCACTCACTTCGAGAAATTATCTCAAAGGTGGTTAACAGTACTTCTTACCTTGAAAACAATAGAAGGACACAGTTGTGCATAAGTGTCAAGGAGCAAGAACTATCCTGAGGACATGTTAGAAGTAGTCAATGGCTGCAAGGGGGTTTCGGGGCTACAAACTCCCCTCAAATACAAAAATTACTGGTGAAAAATATGGTTTCAAATGAAATTGAGCTCACCCTCTCCCCCCAAATGAAATCCTGAGTGCGCCACTGGAAGCAGTGCCCTAATGTCACCGCCACGGCTGTGCCTATGCTCCGGCTGACACTTGTCCGCCGCCTAAATTTCGAATGACGTGTCAATGCGATGATGCGGCGCTAATACGCCACTAACGCATGCTACATAAAAGTGAAAAGCTTTCCACATTCAACAACTATAACAACAACAAGCGTACGTACGCAGTGGTTGTGGACAGGAATGCGATGCCTGGCGCCCAAAAAGCCGCTACGAAAATCGTACACCAGCCAAAAATTCACATTGAAAATGTGTGCTTTGTGTTGTTGGAGGTTTTTGCGTTTTGTTTACTATTTTCCATTTTGATTTCGGTTCGTTTTTCGCTGCGAAGCATTGGTGGATGCGTTGCGTGATGTCAGGTGTGCGGTGCGCCTATCGGTCAGTTGTGCGGTCGGCTGGTCCGGTTGGCTAGCGGGTAGGTCGGCCATGTGTGCACCCCCTGCGTTGCGGCCAAATGGTTCTAACAAATATTTGACGTTTTAGCGTAATTAAATTAGCGCTCGCCGAGCTGTGTGGTATAAAATTGTGTGGGCACTGGCGGCCGCATACAAAACGCACCGGAAAATTCGCAAGTGGCTAGTGGCGGCTGGCAGCTAACGCGCTGCTGTATCGAATCGCTTTGCACGCTTCCAGCGCTAACAACGCAGCAGCGTTTCCGGAAACGTAGCGAAGTGTCGACTTGGATAACTGTCTCATTTGAATTAGCTGGAAATGTGCTAAAGCCTCGGCGGTTTCTTCATTCTGTGATTTGGCGTTTATAGTAAATAAAACTGTAAAAAAGTGAATTAAAAAAGATAAACTTTGTTTTGTTTTGCAAAAGTAATAAAAATTGGTTTGTGCTACGCTCAGCTTTGCAGTGTTGCCACATTTTCGCTAATCGCAGTTTGCATTGCTAGCGCTGAAAATTGTATAAATCGGTATTAAATGCAAATTTTCAGTTTTGTGCTGGTGGTTTTTGAAAACATCTCGCATGAAAGCGCTGGTTGCAGGAATTTTTGTGAACAATAAAATACAAACGAAAATATTAAACGATGAAATTTAACGGTGGCTTGGAGCAGTTGCAGGCGTTCGTATGCGCACAAATGCAAAAGGTGAGTGCGAGATGGGCAAAAGTTGGTCTGAGTATTTATTGTGCGCCCGCTTAGTGCACCTTGTGCGGTTTTTACGCTTGAAATCCGCCAAAAAATTGCACGTAGTGCTAGATTAGTGATTAGCATTCGTTGGCGGCGTCGTTGTGCGAATGAGCGAAACAATCTGTGCAGTCACTAGATTAAAGTAATCCATTAAAATATTGCAAAAGTAAATGTAATCCGTGATCAGTGTGGTCGGCGGTTCAATCGACATGAAAAGCTCATAAAGTTACATTTAACGGTCTATTACGATAATTAAAAAACCAGAGAATGGTGCAACCGGGAGGGTTTATTCCATTGAAAGAAATACAATGGAAATTTTTAGTGTACTTCCGCCGTACTCATTTGGTCCGCGTCAAAACCAATTACAAACTAGTTGATTCATGACTAACTAACTAATTCTTTATGACTCGTTTTCATATGGTTGCCTCGTCTTGGGTAATCCCTGACCCGTATCCATCTTGCAGTCATAGTATCATAGAGGTGGGTTCGAAAATTTCCTTGGCTTAACTCCTTGGTTTAACTCCACCTAAATTAAATTTTAATATATTTTTTATTTATTGCCAATACCATTTATTTAAAATTTTTTCAACCACAAAGCTCATTAAAACCTCTAATTTTTTTTTTGCTATTTAACCAATGTTTAAAGAAATAAACACTTAAACACATTTTCAGTTTTGGCTTAATTTTGGCAAGTTAATTTCTGAGCTTTGATGTATTCAGAGACCTATAGTCGAATTTTATGGCGAATATTTTCGTGGTACATTTTGTGTTTAAAAAGTCCTGTTTTATAGGACATTTTTGGCATTTTAGAAAAAAGGGTCAAATTTACCCATATTTGTATGGGAGCTACAGGGTTAAACTTCTCTACAAAAATGTTCTTCGTAGTATTTTACATCAAATTGCTGAACACATCATATACCTTAAATTTTAGGTTACATGGTTTTCGTATGCCGATTCACCATAAGAATGTTTACAAAGGGGAAAACTTTGACACCCTCTAAAAAAAAATTTAGACGTAAACTTTCAAAATGCCGATACACGTATATTTTTTTTTTTTGGCCCCTCTACCAAAATCCGTCTACTTTGTTATTTTTTTTTGTTGTACAGTGTAATGTACATAATTGAGAACAGTTTTGGAGTTTTGTTTTTGTGTTTTGTTGAAGTGTCCGCAATGCTTTCCGCTCTTTTACTACAATCAAATCCTAGTCTTCAAAATCTATTCTATTATTGTAACAATTAAAATTAAAACTGTAAAAATGTTTCTGTCATTGAAATGCCACTTTTACACACAAAAACCCGCGTTTTATTTGAGTTGAAATAAATTAATTGGCACACCTTGAAAACATAAATAAACACTTTCAAGTTTTGTCAACACTTCCCCGCTCAAACATTTCATTGTATATCCCCATGGAAAATGCATTGGTGCACCCAAGAGAAAACATTTTTAAATAAAAATATACTGGAAAAATACACATGAAAAACGCATTTAAATAGTTGATCATAATTTACATTAATTACATAATTTATACAAACAAATATATGAACTAGAAATAAGCCAGAAAATCGAATCTAATAAAAATGTCACATGGTTAAGTTAATTACAGACATGTGTTGGGAAATATTCAAACTAACTAATTTACTAACTCTGATTTAATTTAATTCAATGTTCTTTGCCATAACCTATTCAAAGGTAACCTTACCAAGGGCTGATCAGAATCATAACAACTATTGAATTAGAAATATCCCCATTCTTGATAGCTCTTGACTGAATAAAGATATAGGCTTAAAAATTGAAACAAAGAAATTCAGTTGGTGTTCCAACTAAGGTGAGGACTATAGTATTGAGAGTGATTTGCATAACTTGGAAACTGCATTGACTGATCATCTTTTTCTTCTCTTTTTTATATTTTTTATTTAAAATTTTTTTGAAAATATTTTTCCATTTTAAAGTGTTTCGCGCAGTGTAAATTGTGCGCACACATCTGCACATTAATAATCGTTTGCACATCCATGTTTTTGCCCTTAGCCTCCTGCGTAAAAAACACCAGCTCTGTATGAATAGTAATCAAAAGACAATAACAACAGCAACAATTTTGGGGGCCACCTATTGTGAACGACACCGCGCTGCCATAGTTTTCATTCGTTGCGTTTGCATATTTTTCGCATTTTTTACACGCCGGAACACAACTGCCAGCTCTGTTTTTTTGCTTCGCTGTCGGCAGCGAGTGTAACAATTTTTTGCACATTTCTTTCGTAGCAGATGCAAAAAGCAGTGTTTGCAGTGTTTTGTTCGGCGGGCAGGTGGGTTTATTTGGCCAACAACACAACAGCTACCAAATTCGCCTGAGCAACAAAAACGCCACTGCAAACAATCCAAATATTCCCAAATAACAACAAATATTAAAGCCAACTGTTGCTTTTGTTGAAAATGCAACGCGATTTTTGTTTCTCATTTGTTGTTGTCGTTCCCGTTAAAAGCCAACAATAAAAAATTCAGCTGCATAAAATTTCGTTCAAGTGGCAATTGAAAGTGTATTGCACGTATAGCACACACATAGCTACATACGAATATGTAAGTATGTATTGCTGCTTGTGTGTGTGCAGGTGTGTGTGCCATATGGAAAAGAGGGCTTAGCGCCGCATTAGTGAGCTATTTATTTGGTGAAAATCGAGCGTCCAAACGGCTTAATACATTTTCCTGAATACAAAGCAGGTTGGCAATTTTTTTTTGTTATTAAATTATGAGCAAGATTTTTGAAAAAGTCAGTGCACACGTGCGGTAAAATGAAGTTTATGTGCTTATATTCGCTAATGCTGCATAATGCACTGAGAGAAAAAGCAGCACACACATAAAAAGAATCGGAGTTTTCAGTCGATTGGGGACAATTGCGTGTAATTAAAATAAACATGAATATTTTTCATATGATTTTGGGTTCGAGCACCGATTCACAGGCAGATAATTCAATACACTCCACACCATTAAGCGTTAAAATTTAAAATTTGCTAGAAAAGTGCCATAGAGAAAATCTGTTTTAACGTTTTAATCATTTGCAATCAGTTTTTAGTTGGAGCTCTAACAAAATCTAACATATTAAATTGTAATTTAAATTGTTTCATATCCAGTGGCTTACTGTAAACTGGTTTTGGTTCTCCAAAAAATTCGTTTACTGGCGATGTCGTAGACCACCGATATTAATTAATCGGTCGAACTCTGCTAATGTTGTGTGAGCGATTACGCGAAGAAAAAGACATGGCTAGATAGATTCTTATGGTCCTGACCGCTGTCACTTTTCAGGGAGTTGATATTGTGATGATATATAAAAATCATATTAATCAGGAATGGACTTCGGTAGACCAAAATCTGGAATCGGATATACAAATTTGAGCGTCGAAGGGGTTTGGTTGACAACTGGATAATCCGCGTGAAAGTTGGATGCGGACCACTATCTATAGATAATCTCCCCCTTTCCATAAGGCAGTGAAATCCAGAAGTTTCTTTGTTTCTGTGGAAGTCACCTGTAGACTGCGCATAGAAGACGACGAGTCAGCTGTGCATTAGACATGATTTAGTGCATGATTTTTCGATTTCGGAGATCAAGAACCTCTCATTTTATGCAGTTTTGTGAAAAAGTACATAAGCCAAACAATTTTGGGGCTAGAGTCGGTTCAAATGGCGTCGCATCGAGGTCAAAGTTCAGAAAAAAGCTGGGAAATTCGACAAATTGCTTCAAAGCTGCTCAGAAGACGCTCTTGTAGGGTTAAAATCTATGACAGACCCCCCACTAGTTTCCCCTACTGAACATTTCTTTCAAACATATTTATATCTAATCTCCAATCCTTAATGGCGCTTCCATACAAAATGATTGTTTTTTATAAAATAGGGTCCAACTGCTCCTAGGTTAGCCCCTGATGTGTCAAATGTAAGATAGACACTCATTTATTTTCTTTTTGGAATGTTTTTTCCAAACATACCTACCCGCTATCTCCAAGTCTTAAGGGGGAAACCATACAAAACTGGCCACTTTCCATGGAATTGGCTCCACACTTCTAAATTTAGTAGTTAAGTAAGCGGTGCAACATCGTATCTCGGAAACTGCTCAACCGATTTGAATCATTTATTCAGCGATCGACAACATTCTTTAGTACAAAAAATACAAAATTAATTAAGGTTCAAAAATTCACCACCAGAGAGCGTCTCTCATACAATCGAAGCTGTTCAGACATTTATGTGTACCAGTCTCGGTCTACACTGCAACCCAGTTTGAGAAATAAACCCCATGATTGAAGCCCATTTAAGAAGTGTATTAAAAGCTAACCCCTACCGAATCAGTAGCGCGTTACAAATTACCTCTATAAAGTATAGTTTTGGATACAATGGCATTCCACTACGAGGCAGATATTCGAATGCTTTCAACACAGTCGTTTGATTTGATTCGGAAAATTTGCAATCGATGATTTGATGTAATTTCAATATGCGCGTTTCGGTTTATTTGAATGAAAATAAGCAAAAATGCTGGCATATAAATATTGTTTTTTCAAAAATGTTGAGATGCTTCAATCGCAATTTATGTGTTTACATCAACTCGTGCACAGTGCCGTCTTTACTGGGAGGCTGCCTTCAATGGGTCGACTTTAGCTTTTGAAGGCGTTAAGAAACTTATTTTTCACATTTTAGAACTGTTTAACAATTTTGAATTCTAAAGCCTAAAAACTGGACTTTGAAGTCAATTGAAGATATGTTAAAATTCTGAACTGTGCGGTAAGGTGAGAGGAAGTGCCCCTTAAATTGGCTGAGTTTGCGAACGACCCTGTTTTTACCAGTGCAATGATGTGTATTATTTTTGGTTTATTTAATTGGTTTTTTCAATATTTTTTATTTTTATTCTAATACAATTTTTTAATTTTTTAATGTTGGGAACGGCCGCTCGAAATGCGCTGGAACGCAATTTCACGCGATCAGTGTGGCCTCAGTGGCGATGAGTGGAGTCTGGCGATTTCGTCTGTCAGTGCGTGTGAAAAGCAAAAATTAATGGGGAACACCGCAAAGCGATGAGAAAAATGCAAACATTGAAATAACTTGTGGATAAACAAAATAAATTATTGTATTTACAAAAGTGTTCAGTATGTGTTGGCTTCAGCAAAGAGTTTTGTTGGCGTAGAAATTGTTGTAATTTGCTAAGGATTGGTCGAGTAAAAACTAGAAGCTTAACTGAGGTTGCATTGTAGAAAGTAGTGACAAATTAATTTTAAAATAATTTTGCAGTTAATTTATGTGCTTATTTTGAAGGTGAATGAAAATAAATAATTGCGGATTACAAATCGTTCACTTCTCGATTCACTTTTTTGCAGCTGTGAAATTAGCTTCTGAAATCCAAACAGTTGGCACATCCAAGTATCGATGCGCCACTTGCAGCGCGATTTCATGGCAGAGCAGTTTCGAACTGAACTGAAACTGAAAATGACACTCAGAAATCAGAAGCCACAAGAATTATAAACAAATCACGAACAGCAGCAAATCAAAAAATGGCGAAGCAGCCATAGGATCAACTTCCGTCGGCCGACTAATCTGCTCGTCGTCTATGTGTGTGGTGTGGATTTGAGGAAGCGAAAATTCCTGCAACTACATCAAAAACCAGCAAACTGCACTTTTGAACTGAATGTGTGGAAGGCGTAGAATTTCATCTCACACATCAGGCCACAAATTTAACAGCAAACTACAAGAACAGCAACAGAAGCAAAGCTGAACTGCAGCCGTTTTGGAAATTACGTATTGCCAAAATAAAAACGAAAATAAAATAAAACAAAACAAAATAATTCATTTTTTCAATATAGAATTTTTTTCAATGTGTTTATTTCCTCTAACGTGACAGTTGGAAATTTTCTTTTCAGAAATATAAACAAAATAGTGTAGAAGTCAACAAATGATCAAAAACAATTATAAAAACGAAAAATAAACAAAAATTTAAAGTAATAGCAAAAACAATACAAATATTCACTAATAAAGGCACTGCGATTTGTGTTGCGTGCAACTTGCAACTAGACTTGCTGGGGCTATACAAAAGCAGCAACAAAATTGCCGCGGCACATCATAACCGAAATGAGTAACGAGAAGAAAATAGCAACAGGTGTAAGTGTGCAGTCGAGTCGGAAAGTCTGGTCATGTATTGTAGATTTTTCCATATATTGATACATATATGTATGAATGTATGTATGTACTCTATTTTAAAATTTTCAGTGAAACTCAGTGCACAATTTAGTTGCGTTCATAGAAAAGTTACAAAGTTGAAGATCAGAAAAACTCATAGTTAGTTGACGAACTCATGGCACATGATGTCATGATGTATAATTCACAAATTGTATAACATATCTCTCAGATAAGTTTGCAGTAGTTTGTATATGAATGTAGTGTATGAACATTCCTTTCTTGTTCCTCTTTTTCGGTAATTAACTATTTGAAAACCTTTTAGTTATCTGATTCGAAAAAAAGTTTTGTCTTTCATTTGATCATCATTAAATTAACTTGAAGACATGTTTCATTGATTGAGATTTAGAGAAACTTTGACTTTAACAACAGAAAGAGCCAAAAAGATAAAGTTGTGATTTTTATAGACATCGTTTGTGGATATATTGAACACTCTTACATAGTAAGTGAGACGAAAAAGAAAGATTTCAAATATGTTTCTGTCCTTTTTGGAGTGAATATTTATTTACATAGTCATCGCAAATGAAGTAGAAGACATTTCACGTGTTATGCGCCTTGGATGCTTTAAATTGAATTATTTATTCGCAACTTAAAGTTCCACAAATCACGCACCTATAAGTAATGAAAACCGAAAATGTGTGGCTTCCAGTGCGCTGAAATCAACGGCAGCGCGTCTTACGACGAACTAAGCCGCTAAATTACATCGCCAATTAGATTGCGACTGCGGCAAATAAACAATGCGCGTCTTATCGGAATACACTTAACGCATTTAGCGCGTAATTAAATTATCGGCATTTGCGTATTTCTTCGGCCTCGCAGTCGAGCTGCCGCCACACCCCATTCATCCACACCGCACCAACGGCTGGCGCGCACCCAGGTTCAGGCGCACTTCGAACGTAATTTACATTCACTCATGCCAAGCCATTTTTATTGTTTGAATGAATCGCAATAACGGCCTCGGGGCGAGCATGAAACGCACAGCGACAGACAGAGACAGATAGAGCGACCGGCATACATACAGACAAGCTTTCTAAGCTCTCGCAATAAATTCGCGCCCACTTCACCTTCGCCGCCATTTCGTATGTTTTCACCGGAATTTCTTGTTTTTGCTGTTATCTTGCTCGATGTTATTGTTAGCGTTGTTGTTGTATTTTTATATTTAAATAAGCTTTACACTTATAACACTTGGTTTTTTGTGTACACTTTTCGATTATACGGGATGTCTTACACCACTTGCATCACCAACGCTGCCGCCACCAATAACAACAACACGAAAACACCAACAACCGACACAACCGGCAGATGCCGGCACAGGCGCTCACCACCAACGCCCGCGGCGGTTGTCTGCCGCTAGGATTACCGCAGCCGCTGCTGCTCGAGGAGAAGAAATTTCTGTTGGCGGTGGAGCGCGGCGATATCGCCAACGTGCGCAGGTGAGTGCGACGGGTTGAGTGGAACGACGTAGCTGCACGATGTGCGATATTTATTCGATTTTCGTTGCTTGCCGCTTTATTGTTTATCGGGTGGTTTGGGTATTACGGCACACAGGGCGTAT
The DNA here is from genome assembly GCA_963668005.1 of Melieria crassipennis. Taxonomy (NCBI): domain Eukaryota; kingdom Metazoa; phylum Arthropoda; class Insecta; order Diptera; family Ulidiidae; genus Melieria; species Melieria crassipennis. The sequence goes on along the minus strand of OY764963.1, from coordinate 26,578,968 downwards.
GCGTAACATTTTTAACTGCTCACATTAAGTGTAGTTGTTGTCGCTGGTTTGGCGCCCAATGTAGCACTTAGATATGCGCTGCCTTCACGTTTTCGCTTCTCAGCATGTGAGAGTACACATACAGATATATTCTTGTGTAAGATAAGTGCGTGTGTGTGTAATATCTCTTACGTAATTTATTGGATGTTTTTTGATAAAGTTTCAATTAATTTGTTTTTGAAAAATTGCTGTTGAAAGTTACCCTCTTTGTGTTCGTTTAACTCAGTTCGCTCAAATTGGGCGCGAATACGTAATTTTCGACACGAGTTCACTTTAAGTGAAATGTTTTCGAATGACATGTATGTATGTATGTGTACACATATACATGATTGTGTTTGTGAAGATGTCAGTAAAAATTGAATTAAAATTTTATCAATGGAAAAGAAAAACACGTTACGTCTCAAATTCATACATACATACATACATAACATTCAGGCCAGAGCCTCTTTTTTTGAGAGATTGTTAAGATTTTTCACAGAGCGGCTATTTTTAGGATTGAAAATCATGATGCACAATATTTAAGATAAGAAAATTTTTAATAAATGTTTTTTTACATTAACTTTATATACATATGTACATAGTTTGAACTATTTGTAAGAAAACATGGTTTATTTGGCAATTATAATGCGTTGTCTTAATTGTAATAATGTGTTGCTGGAGATCTGCCGGTATTAAATCAAATCTAATCAAATCAAATTAAATCCAAATCGAAATCCAAATCCAAATAAAATAAAATAAAATAAAATAAAATAAAATAAAATAAAATAAAATAAAATAAAATAAAATAAAATAAAATAAAATAAAATAAAATAAAATAAAATAAAATAAAATAAAATAAAATAAAATAAAATAAAATAAAATAAAATAAAATAAAATAAAATAAAATAAAATAAAATAAAATAAAATAAAATAAAATAAAATAAAATAAAATAAAACAAAATAAAATCAAATAAAATAAAATTATAATAAAATAAAATCAAATAAAATAAAATAAAATAAAATAAAATTATCAAGTCAAATCAAATCAAATCAAATTAAATTATATCAAATTAAATCAAATCAAATCTAATATTCGTCATCACGTTTTTGCATAATACAGACTGTAAGAGACTCAGAACATTCTGCCAATGAATTGGATGACCTGAATTCGGCAATGTCCAGTTCCCAAACAGTCACTTAAACGTACGCTCACTTAAATATCGCTCGGATAGGCTCGATTTATTGGTTGTTCAGGGGTTTGTTTGCTTTCGAAAGATTGGTACTGAGTACCAATACTGAAACTGAGAAGTTGTCGATAGTTGATACAAGCATCGCTTCAGTACTCAGTACTTTTTGCGTGCAAGTGTAGAGATTGAGCTCAATTATGGATTCAATACTAACAATTTTACGATATTTTGAGTAATTATTAAGAATCTATATTTTCAAAAAGTATGTACCACCGACTCTTTTGCGAATCGAGTACCTGCAACTGTACTTTAGGTATTGATTCTGTGCAATACTACAAAGAGACTTCATCTTTTAGTAAAATGTGTAAACACCTCTCGTTGTTTGATTTTCCACTCAAGAATTAGGCTAACCACACTCAATTTTCTTCGCTGCAAAAGTTCTCAATATGCTTTAATAGTCTGAAAGTCTTAGTTTGTCTCAGCTCTATTCTAAATCTTTTGACATATATATTGAAATGCTGCTGGATTCTTTCAATCACTTTAAGTCTATAACAATTGAACTTCATTTAGTCGCATAGCATAATCAAGTTAATATATTCGGATTTAGAAAGGAATCAGAAATGAAATCTTAAATTACACAGACAAATCGAACATGAGTGCGACCACAGAGTTCGGGTTATAAACTGAAACTGCTTATAATATCTTCGTTTCGATAACAATGTCAAGGACTGTGCTGCACAAAGAATTCATTGCCAATGCTCTAACCAGCTCTCAGATTAGCGCTGTGAAAAAGCAAAATTCCAATTCCACATGGTCGACAGTTTGGGTGGAATGCGAATAAGCGCTAAGCGGCTTGACTGACAGGCGGACGGCAAAAGTTATGCTTATCACGCTTCGGTAATAATGGCAGAGGACATGAGACAAAAAATTGGGAAGCGAGTCTTTAGTGTAGCAGAGACAAAAGCCAATTCCGGTGCGTTCCCTTGTGAAATCGTAAATGAAAAGGAATACGACCGGAAGCGGAAACGCCAACACGAATGGGTGACGCGCGTGCAAACGGACACTACGCTGAGACAAAAACCACTCGCAAGCAAACATGCAAAGAGCTCCACACATTTACAAGTTTTTATGTGATGTAGGGTAGGTAGATATAGCTGTAGATATATGCACACATGTACTTGACGCGAGAAAGTGTTGTTGCGTTTTCGAAAGTCTGCTGGAAAGAACGACTTGGTGCTGAAGTCTAGTACATACATACCTACTTGATGTGTGCTCTGTTGACCATAACTGACTACTTATATGTAAGGTCACAAACACACACACACACACACATTTGTATATATATAGCTGCATGTAGAGTTCAAGGGGCGAGTCGAGCTCCTACAGCATTGGAGCGGGAAGCAAGTGGCGGACCAACTTCCTGCTGATGTCCGGCCGGACCCAGCTTGGTTGGCTCCCTGACTGCGGCCGACCAAAAAATCAACAATGCAAACGGTTTAGTTATCTCTCGGCGTGTAATGGTGTGCGCTGTGTCTGCTTGAATATGTGTTTGTGTTCGGGTATGGCTGTGTGTGTTTGCGGCTTAATGCAATAGTAATACACTCCTACATTCCTTTTTCCTTGCCACAGCAATGCGATTACTTCGTCGTCGGCGGCTATTATCCTCGCATCGTTGAATGCCAAATGAAGTTGGAATATTTTCCATCACTGTTGTTATGGTTGTTATTTTTTCTGCCTTTGCGTTGGCTGTCATGCATGCAAAGTGGGAGTGGCAGTCGTGTTCTTTTATGTCCAAATTGGAATCATGTTGTGGTGTCGATGCTGGTTGTTGTTGGTGTTCTTGTTGTTGCTACGTTGTAATTGTTTTGTACTTTTGACTTGAACATAAAAACAACAACCAGCTAAAAAGCAACAACACCAACGCATTACATCTACTCCACATCCTTCCACTCGTCGTGGACGAAGGTCATTCAGCCAATGTTTTCAACACATATTCACACTGTGATGGTGTGTGTGTTTGTGCAGTGGTGTGGGTGTGCGTGTGTTTTTGACAGCTGAACTTGTGAGTGTGTTTTGTACCGGAAGTTGCCATTATCATTTCCACTGTCCGTGCACTTAGTGGGCAACGGTCAATTTTCATAGTCGGTTGCATACAGTTCATAACTGTCAACTTTATGTTGCCGGCATTTGTATTGTGTGGTTGCCTTTGATGATTTTTTTATGTGGTTTTGCTGTAGTTACGAGGTGACTCTGATAGGAAGAGAAACTTGAAGTTATTTACTTAGTTAGGAGTTTCTTACGCTCCACTCGTATATTGAATACACAAATTAAAGGGGATTAAAGTGTTAAAGAAACCTAGAGGACCATACAGGACACTAACTGATTAATCAGCTAGTCTAATCAGCAACATAAAACTTGTTCGGCTAACAAAGTAATCGTTTCGGACTATGGATGGTTAAGGGAAAACTTAAATTTGGGTATTTCAGAATGACGGCTCACTTAGGCTACATTAGGTCCTTTGAAGTTATGGAGACTTCCTAATCGAATGACCCAAGAAGGAAGAGATGCAACTCGAGGTCCTAGTTTTCCTTGAATTTATACACGATTGAATCGTTGAAGAGATAATAATCTTCCAAAAAGTTTTGAGAATTTCTGTTGACTAAAATTAACCACTAAATCCAACGGTTTCTAGCCCACTCTGTACCTACAGTATTTTTCGTTTATAACGAACCCGTTTAAAACGAACTTCCGCCTAAAACGAACCAATTTCAAAAGTACGCACTTTCTGTTTTCGCTTATTACGAAACCGTTTAAAGTGAACTTTCGGTTAAAACGAACAATTTTGCTAGTCTCTCAAAGTTCGCTTTAAGCGAAAAGTACTGTATTTGTATTATCGTGTCCGCGCAAAAATTATATATTCTTCTCTAATGCGGTAGAACTGAAGTTATGATTAGTGAGTAGTTCTTTTGACGAGCAAAAGTTTGATCTGCCACCCAGTTTGTTCAATGCAGTTGGTTGAATCAATCTTCTACACAATTACAATTACAAATGATTCAATAAAAAGTTGATATTAAATTTTATATTGCGAAGGAATTTAGTGTGCCGACCCGTTAAAAAGTCAAATAGCCTTGTTAAAAATTGCTGCGTTGCGTCATTTCTGAACCCACACTCATGGAATAATTTGCGGCGAATCTGACATGGAAACAAGTCAAAAAATATCAAACCGTTAAATAACCACGTCATAGTTGTTCAGGTGTTTTAGGCATTTCGAAATCATTCCAGTCAGTTGGACAGTTGATTTGGCAAAATCTAAAAGAAACTTCCAGACTTGCTGAGATCAATTTATGGTTCACATATTGCGGCCATTTTGACGATTTTTCATTTTTTAATATCTGCATTTTCTTTAGTATTTCTATCAACTTTTGCTTTGATCACTTTTATTTTTATCGGTTTCTACAATTAGTTCTACAATTAGGGTTCTATTGTGCAATAACAATTAGCCAAATCCGATGTGTAGTTTTCAAAGAATCAGCGGATATATGTAATATGTAGTCTTTGTAAGTATGGAAAACTTGCTACACATTTGTGCTCCATCGAAGTTATATACCATAAGTTGTGGATGAAGGGCCTATACAATTTTTCTTGAAGACTGTATAAAATGCCGACACATTTTTTGAAACAAAAAAATAAGATGTAATTTAACAATGATTCGACAATTCATTGACACAATAATTATGCCAAAAAGTCGAATCAATCGAACTACAATGTAATTCCTACACATTAGTTACTTACTGTTTATATTTCCATTTAATTTTTATTGTGACATGAATAAATGTTCTTTCCTCATTGATGGCATCCTTTAATATCAGCATTAATTTTATTATTAAAACGAAAATATGCCTTAATGTTATCACATTACTGAGTAGCCATGTGGAAATCAGTAATTTTATTTACTGCCTGAATTCTCCACGTTCGTGCAAAAGGCCTTTTTTCTTTAATGGCGTTTCTCTTAATTTCTCTCGGCCACTTTTTATTTGTCTAATTTTTACATTAATTAGACTGTGCACATGTCTTCAGCTGCGCCGGCAATTTTCAATTTTCAATTTTAATTTTACAATTGTTATTGGCAACTTTTATGGTATTTATTCTAAGTAAAAGCAAACGGGAGCAAGAATTGAAAATGCCGGCGAAAAAGCCAAATGGCAAGCTTAATGTCGTTTTTATGATTTCATTGATTGCAAAAGTTTTTTGTGTTTTCATTTGACTTTTTTCCGGTTGCTGTTTTAAGTATTCGTGTATGTGTGTGTTTCGCTCGTTTCCGAATCAGCCTAGCAACTTTGCTATTGAACTTGTGCTGCCATTCGGAAAATTGCTGCAATGTGTCTGACGTGGAGTGGACCAGACCCCATGATTGCTGCGTTGCGTTGGATTCGGGGCGTTGCATGGGGTTTTCAATTGTTTTGTGGGCAGCGCACTGTGCGCCGCTGCTGGCCGCTGTTGCTACCTTGCGGCGCTGTAATTAAAAGTTTTTAGTTTGCTTTTCGTCCCAACATTTGCAAATACATTTAGTTTAAATAAAGTTTTCACTTAAATTTCCGGACGCTTTATTGCTAGCAATTTGTCGTTAATTGAGTTCGAAAGTAGGCCAAGGTTGGCGGCAGTTGGCAGCGATGGTCAGCGTGACCTTCAAGCGTCACAAGTATGAGCGACACAACGAGTTTATTGCTAACACTGCTTTTGAAGTTTCTTTTTATGTTTAGTGCAACTTTACCTTTTTGATTTTTTCAGAATACTGCAAAAAGCGCATCGCAAACACCACATCAACATCAACTGCATGGACCCGCTGGGCCGACGTGCGCTCACGCTCGCCATCGACAACGAGAACCTGGAGATGGTCGAGTTGCTGGTCATAATGGGCGTGGAGACGAAGGACGCGCTGCTGCACGCCATCAATGCGGAGTTTGTCGAGGCCGTCGAGCTGCTGCTGGAGCACGAGGAGCTCATCTACAAAGAGGGCGAGCCCTACGTGAGTGCCGAACGAGTTGCATGGCCTTTCAATCGGCCGTCTGCCGCTTAGCGAAGCAGAATATTTGAAGTGCTTTGTTAGCGCTTCAATTTTGCTGCCTTTGCTTCCCTTTCACGCAGACAATTTGCAATTGTTTGCTTCTTGCTGGCTTTTCTGTTCGTTGCAGCGTTGCCAATGATTGGAAAAAGGCAAAAAGGAGTGAAAAATTAATTTTGTCGCTGCTAAAGCAGTTGAAAGTGGTGCACGTTTTACAATGCAAAGTGTTTAAGTGAAAATGTGAAATTTTCGTGACATCAGCAAGCAATTTGTTTTTTGAATAATAATGTCTTTTAATTAATTTCATTTTTCTTAATAATTTGTTTTTTAATAGTCTGGCAATTACTGCCATATTGCACTGTTGCTGCTGTGCGCAACATTACGATAGGTGCAGTTAATTACTCGTGAACAGAGCGACAACTGGAATAGGTCTAGGATGATTTAAATTTCATGAAATTTTTTTAATTTATACTTTTAATTTTATTACAATAATTTTGAAATTTTCAACTAAAATTAAAATTTTAAACTTTAAAAAGTATAACAGTTTTTGCAAAACTAAAAAATAAGAGACATTTTGTGTGAATTCGCACTCATTTAAAATCACTAAAAACCACAATCACCTACGACTTAAAGGTGATGCATAGAAAAAGATTCAAGTCAGGCACATGCCATGCAATATTAAAAAAAAAATTGGCAAAATGATATTTAAAAAGATGAGAAACACGGAGGAGTAGTCCGAATTTTATTTGTAGATAAATGAAGGTACGAACATTTTATAAGCAATAATTTTACTATCCTCCGTGGAGTTACGAAAATAAATTAAGTTTCCTAAAGATTTTGTTCGAAATCTTGTCTGAAAAAATTTGCATTTATCAGCAAAAGTTTCAGAAATACAACTGGTCTGTAGTTTAGATGGATTTAAAATTTAAAGCGCAGTGTAACATTTTGTTTTAAGTTTCCATAGCAAATCATCGAGACGCCTCAAGTGAGATTCGAGCTTCTTGAATTGACTTAGTCAGCTCTTTTCTGCTTCTGCTTGAGGTTGTTTCTGTCACTGAACGGACCAAATAGAGCGCAGCGCTTAGTTGGCAGTATGTCACACTAATGAAGTGACAGCTTAAAGCACCGGACATACTCACACATGCACACATACACACAAGAATGTGCGCGTCCATGGTGGGTGGGAGGCTGTCAATATAGTAAACCTTATTAATACCGTTTGACAGCTTGTGTCAGCGCCCTCTTACATGACCATATGCATATGTGTGTGTGTGTGTGTGTGTGTGTGCATGCATGGAGGCTTACCGCTAGTTAGGCACGTAGTTATCACATATCAACGCTTTTCCTAAATACTTTCGGAAAGAAATAAACCTTTTCAGTTTACGTTTCTTTAAATTATTTATAATATTTTATTTAAGCTGAATACACGTGCACACATACATTTATTAAATTAGCAATATTCTGGTAAGAAATAAGCCTAATTTAATCTCAATTACGCACACGAGTGGCTAAAGCATACAAATTCAATTTATGCACATTTGCGTCTAATGAAAAATTCAGCATTTAATGCGGCGCCAAAAAAGCAGAGCGTGTAATGATTTTACATATACGACTGCGACATACATATAAGGAAGGCTGCGACAAACATACGTGTAGATGTGTTTACAGAGATATGCATAAATATGAAAAGTTAACGAAAAGTAAGCAAAAAGTCAACTCATTTGTTTGTGAGGCAGTAACAGGTACAGTAATGTCTTTAGTACAGTAAATTCAAATAAAAAGAAGTTGGACCGCAAGAGCGAGAGTCACAAGTTGTATTTCCGACTAAGCCTATATAACATAAAGAAACTACTTTTGGCGATTGCAGATGCAATAAGAAAAAGTTTCCCGTCCTCTTTATAGAATCCGCATAAAAAGAAGGTAGGACAAGTACAGACTTAATCTCTTTTAAGGATAACATGGGACAACGACATTATATGAACGATTCAAGGATATGCGTTTGTGTTTAGTTAGTGTGGTAGTCCAGGTCATAGATAGCCAGGGTCTCACTTCATATAAGTAAATATTGGAAAAATATTGGACTATCTCAGCGAGTCATCTTGTTGGGCTTTATTATACTTTTTCAGGAATTGGTAGACGCGCAAAGTTAACCTAATCTTGCCCAGTTGTGGTTTTAGATTGTTGCATGGTAACTCAAATAAGTGAACATGGAAGTGTATACAAATTTTTACTACAGATGAGGACCTATGAACATTGCAAAACATTCCCAGCAAAAATATTCGTCAACGGTGTCAAAAGTCAAACCAAATCTTACCATCGACTTTACACCTGATTGCGAAAGCTTCTTTTTTGCCAACACAATTGGGCTATCGGTTTTTGTTGGTCTCCTTAATTTCTTTTAGAAACCAAACAAATCACAACCTGTGGAGTCTTCAATTCCAACAGTCGCTTTCATCATTAATTGCATAAAAAAATGACCGAAACAAAATCTCTTCTCTTCTCTGTCGACAGTAAACGATTGTGTTGCCGTTAGGCGAGAGATTACTGCCGCGGCCGACCACGAAACACGTTGACAGTGTTGCCGTTTCGTCGTTTGGCTTTGCCGCTTCCGCTTCGGCTGGCTGACAAACGCTCGTGTGCCTGATTAGGCGCTTAATGTGCCACAACTGTGCTATGTCAACCGCCGTCCTTGACTTTGCTACGTGCCGGCGTGCGACAATGCGGCTGGGCCCTCTGCACGCTCCAGCGCGCACCATTCATGTGCGGCGAAAGCAGGGAAAAATGAAAATAAAAATAAGAAATTAACTTGCGCACAATTTGCACCTATTTTGCGCCTCAATTCCGTTTTGCCTACATTCAATTTTTCATTTTGTTGTGTTGCCATTGCTGTCATTGTTGTTGTAGGCAGGTGTTGTTGATGTTTTTTGTTTTGTTGTTTTCCGTTACATATGCTGTAGAGCTGGCAAAAAGTCGACATTAACACGGCCATGTTTCCGCCGGATATAACGCCACTCATTCTGGCCGCTCACAAGGACAACTTTGAAATTTTAAAAATACTGCTGGACCGCGGCGCAGCCGTGCCGGTGCCACACGACATACGGTGAGTGCAACAGTTTCGTTTCGCTTAAAGCGTTCAAGAATGGGCTCTCTTTTAAATTTGCTGTTGTTTTATGGTGTTGCAGTTGCGGTTGCGAGGAGTGCGTGCGGCAGTCCGGCGAGGATTCGCTACGTCACTCGCTGTCACGTGTCAACATTTACAAGGCGCTCACCAGTCCGTCGCTCATTTGCCTCACCTCAACCGATCCCATTCTGACAGCGTTTCAACTATCGTGGGAGCTGCGCAATTTGGCCTTGACTGAGCAGGTGAGCAGCACAAAGGCACCAACGACATCATCAACACACATCACACGGACCAGTTTCAGTTTCTGACAGCCTTCATTGTGTCTATTGCTTTTGACAGGAGTGCAAGGCGGAGTACGTGGAATTGCGGCGGCAATGCCAGAAATTCGCCGTCGATTTGCTGGATCAGACGCGCACCTCCAACGAGCTGGCCATCATTCTCAATTACGATCCGGAAATTTCCACGTACGAGCCGGGCGATCGCATGAGCCTGACGCGCCTGGTGCAGGCCATTTCCTACAAGCAGAAGAAGGTGAGCGCTCGTCCGCCTCCCCTCCCCTCAACCCATACTAAACAGTGTGTTTCGCTTTGGTTCGCCAGTTTGTGGCGCACTCCAACATCCAGCAGTTGCTGTCGTCCATTTGGTACGAAGGCCTGCCAGGTTTTCGTCGCAAATCGCTGATGGAGAAGTTTTGGTGCCTCGTGCAGGTGGCGGCGCTGTTTCCGCTCTACTGTCTTATTTATATGGTGGCGCCGAACTGCAAGACTGGCATCCTGATGCGCAAACCATTCATGAAATTCCTGATACACGCCTCATCGTACCTCTTCTTCCTGTGTAAGTACGCCGTTTCAGCGCTGGAGCAGTGCAACACTGTGTAAGTGCTGCTTCCTGGACAAGTGGTCTGGTGGAGCTCTGATGAAACTGTGCGTCGGCTATTTTTAAGAGAGAAATCTATATAAACTGGAAATCAAAGGTAGTGAAATTGCGTTTAAAGTTATTTGCTAGAACGTCCCAGTTTGTTTTCTTTTTATAGAAAAATGAACAAGAGAATAATTCTAATACAAAATTTACGAAACTAAACTCTTTGGTCCATTTGGTTTATTGAAATGAAAAAAGCCTTGCAGCAGTTCCTACTGTTGAAGTTGTATTGATTATTGCAACAAATGACCCAATATATATATATGTATGTACATAGTTAAATCTATATTTATTTTAATTTATATTTATTTTATTTAAAAAATCACAAAAGCCCCATTGACATGTGGCGTGTCTCCTTTAAATCTCTACAACTTTAACCCGGTAGCGCTTAGCGTGGTCACACTAAACATGCACTCAAAGAATGTAATTTTTCAATTTAATGATGCTTCATGTTAAATCGGTTAAAAAAATGTTATCGCAAAATGCGAAAGAAAAAGAATTCCGACACATTTGGGTTAACAATTTTCGGAATTGTAGTTTAATATTTGTAGGAGATTAAAATTTCCTTTGAAAATTATATTCTTTGAATAATTTATTTCTTTGTGTCAAAAAAGTGTAATTTGAGGTCTAAATCGTACACCGTCACGTCCTTGAACATCAGTTGAGCACAAAATAAGTTTCCTTTAAACAAAAACTCTTCATTCTTTAAAGCTTTGCTATCCTCTTTCCAATTCTCAATTCAGCTAAAACTTAGGCAAATGTCACCGTTCAGTTCCTAACGGTTTATTTTTCAAGCTGACAATCATTTCAAAACTCAAATCCGCTCAAATCTTCCCATCAAAAGAGAGTAAAACGGAAAATGATAAGTTGTCAACACTGGCCGCAAATTTAAGCCGACTCCAATAACGGTCATGTTGACATTGCCACTTGTCATCCACTCTAGAGCCATTTGTGCACATTATCTAATCCCATGAAACCGCTGCAGTCACAGCGCGCCTCCGAACCACGTCGCCACCAACCACAATTACAAAAATGCAACAACAAAGCGCCGTTTGCCAGACGAGCGCACAAGTTGTGCTCCGCGCCACTGTGTGCCGAGCCACACCCGACCCGACCACTTGTGCTACTGTAAATAACTGTAAATAACTGTTATCAACGCCGCACAACTAGCTGAAAGATTTAATATTTTTGCCATTTTTCTGCAAAATTTTTGCTGCCTGCTGCACTTGTGGCATGTCGACCTCATCCTCACCGCACCCTTACAACTACAACTATCACTGCAAATGCGTCGACCATTGGTGCTGGCTGTGGCATTGCGCCCACTCACTGCGCCCAACAGTCATTCTAATACTCGTTTCGCAGCGTGCGGACGACGATGTCGTTCGGTTGTTCGGCACGGAGCGCATGAAAAAGGAATTAGCCGCGGAGCAGCTGCGTCAGCGCGGCAAGGGACCCACCAAGCTCGAGCTGCTCGTCGTGCTGTACGTGTTCGGCTTCATGTGGGAGGAGGTGCAGGAGATTTTCACCGTCGGCATGAAGAGTTATTTGCGGAATATGTGGAATTTCATTGATTTTCTACGAAACAGTCTCTACGTGAGTGTGATGTGTCTGCGGTGAGTGCAAAATGTGCAATGGACATGTGTTGTGTGTGTGTGTGCGTGCGTGCGAACTGTACTGACCGCATTGGGTTTTCATTTACAGATTCTTGGCCTACGTACAGCAAGCCAGCGAAATAGCGCAAGACCCCAAAATGGCCTTTGTGCCGCGCGAGCAATGGGACGACTACGATCCGCAGCTAATCGCCGAGGGTCTCTTTGCCGCGGCAAATGTCTTCTCAGCGCTGAAGCTGGTGCACATGTTCTCCATAAATCCGCACCTGGGACCACTGCAAATCTCGCTCGGCCGCATGGTCATCGACATTGTTAAGTTCTTCTTCATCTACTCGCTGGTGCTGTTTGCGTTCGCCTGCGGCCTTAATCAGCTGCTCTGGTACTTTGCCGATCTGGAGAAGAGCAAATGCTATAGTCTGCCGGATGGCGAGGCTGACTGGGCGGGGCATGGTGATTCGTGCATGAGATGGCGACGATTTGGCAAGTGAGTTTGAGTTTCTGTACTTTAGCACCATGCAACAGATTTTCTGATGCAGAAAATAGACTTGACTAGACTAGACTAGACTAGACTAGACTAGACTAGACTAGACTAGACTAGACTAGACTAGACTAGACTAGACTAGACTAGACTAGACTAGACTAGACTAGACTAGACTAGACTAGACTAGACTAGACTAGACTAGACTAGACTAGACTAGACTAGACTAGACTAGACTAGACTAGACTAGACTAGACTAGACTAGACTAGACTAGACTAGACTAGACTATTAAATCCCAAGGATAGATTTGTAAGGATACGCATACAAAATATTAAAATGCTTAAAGTTTGTGTTAAAGTCATCATAGCATAACAATAGGGGTATGAAATGAAAGAAGAACATTTTCATAATTAGAAAATTTAATGAATCAATGTATGCACTTTAATGAGGTTTAGGAGGTGCGAAAGTTTAACACTTTCGCGACAGAGTTTTATCTCGAGAACGGATTGTTTTTTTTAGGTGTAAGGAAATTTCTAAACAGGATTAAGAAATGTGTTTGGGATCTAAGCAAAGTCTTTTATCCAAAGATCATTATCCTGGGAGCTTATAATTTTCAGCAGATGAATGGACATGAAAAATCTGTCAAATATATAAGCCACATTAATGCAACGAATAATTTTATTATGTCTCTTTCACCAATCATTGGTTGCCTTGAGTTTGTAAATACATTGAGCAGTACATATTTATGCGTGTCTCAAATTTATTGGGTCATATTGTCCCAGTAGTCACGGAAAGTTATGGTGAGGGGTGAAGCATGTGAGCTATTTTCAGCTGGGCGAGTTGTACCGAATAGTTTAGCAATTCTTGACTATCCAAGTGACAACACTTTGCCAAACGAGTCTATAATTCGGCTATTTAACACATTTACACCTACTGAAGTGAAATATAGCAATGACACTCCCGTTAAATTCACTTAATCGGCCATTAGTGCTGATAAGGCAGATTTCATTCTCCTCGCACTAGTTTAGTTCGCTCGTTTTGTGCGTTGCTTTGGTGACACGTTTTCGGTTTGCTTGATTGCTTTTCAGTCTGTTCGAGTCGTCGCAGTCGCTGTTCTGGGGCAGTTTCGGCATGGTCGGCCTGGAAGACTTCGAGCTGACGGGCATCAAGTCGTACACCCGCTTCTGGGGTCTGCTCATGTTCGGCTCGTACAGCGTCATCAATGTGATTGTGCTGCTCAATCTGCTCATCGCCATGATGTCCAACTCGTACGCAATGATTGATGTAAGTCACAATCTCTATTTGTCGACAACGCGATACAACACTGGACAGTCCGAGAAAGCGGAGGCTGTGCGTGTGTGTGTGTGGGGTCGTGTGTACATTGCTTGTATGCAGGTTGTATGTCAAGCAAGTGGCAAATGGCAAGTGTTGCGATTGTCACACTCACCTGTCGACTCACATAGAACCATGGACGAGGACGAACGTTGACAAACTGGTGGACGGACGCACACGCACGACCGATGAGTTCAAAGGCTACGGTCGCATCCAATGAGTATGAGAAATGTGTTTTTCTTTGCGGGCACTGTGTGATTTATTCGGCTTCGTCTTGTTGATTTTATTGCTTTGTTATTGTTGCTGTTGTTGCATTGCAGGAGCATTCGGACACCGAGTGGAAATTCGCACGAACCAAACTGTGGATGAGCTACTTCGAGGACAGCGCCACGCTGCCTCCGCCATTTAATATTATGCCGTCGGTCAAGTGGCTCATCAGGGTGTTCCGCAAGTCGAGCAAGGAGATCGACAAGAAGCGCTCCAAGGTGCGTTCGATCTAACTATCTATGCAGGATTTGCATGGAAGCAAACTTCTTTGTTGTTGTGGTGTCTTTGCAGAAGCGTCAGCAGAAGGAAAAGGACAACGCCTACGACAACATAATGCGTTCGCTGGTGTGGCGCTACGTGTCGGCGCAGCACAGGAAGTTTGAGGTGAATCCCGTTACGGAGGACGACATCAACGAGGTGAAGAGCGAGATCTCCACTATGCGCTACGAAATGCTGGACATATTCGAGAGCAGCGGCATGGACTGCTCGTCGGCCAACAAGCGGGAGAAACGTGAGTGGGACACGGCACTGATTAGGCTCGCCATAAAGTTTCTCCCTTCTTCTTCCTTCCTTGTCGCCATACAGCCTGCCGTGCCAAGCGCAACAAGGTGTGGGAGCGTCGACTCATGAAGGGCTTCCAGGTGGCGCCGGTCAAAGTGGTGCATGCCGAGGATGGTGTCTTCAATGTCAACGGCGACGGCGACATCAACGAGATCAAGATTGAGAAAGAGCCGTCCAAGGCCGAGATCGAAACACCGTTGGAGCGGTTCCGTCGTGTGGCACACACCGTGGCTGCCCAGTCCGCCACTCATAAGTGGACAGTTGTGCTGCGTGGCGTCACCAAGAACTCGCAAATCGGCCGCTGCAACAACAATCAGAATGTCGAACATTTGAAGCATCTCGGCAAAGCCATGGAAGAGGCTAAACGGTACGTTCACCTTTTTTATCATTCATGAACAACAACAAAAAAATACAAAAATGGTTCTGAAAAACCAGTCCACTGGAAACTAGGGTCAGATATTTTGTTGTTTTATTTATTCGTATTCTTAAGTCTATAGAAACTAAACTAAAACTAAACTATAGCTTAAAAAAAATCAATAAAACAATAAGTAAAAAAAGAGTCCATGTTTAGATCTGACATTCATGTTTTCTCCACTTTCAGCCTCATATTGCTCAGTCCGCAGATGTCCCGCACGGGCCGCGAGTCACCCATTCCCGTTGAGTTCGAGGACGAACAGACCAGCACGCTGCTGGACCTGTTGAGCAAAATCAGCGAGGAAATCGACGAACACTACGACACTCCGTACAAGCAAGCTTCGCAAATGCAGAAGAAACAGATACTGCGAGCTTATGGCGCGATGTCGCATGGCATGCAGCAAGGCTACTCGTCCTCGGCCAGCAACATCAGAGCCGATCCCGCTCCAGCGTACACGCCCAGGTCAAAAACGGCTCCGGATATCCAAATTACGAAAACCAGTGGCGCAGCCAAACCACCGTCTACGAACATTAACACCAACAGCAACAACATCAAGGGCCAAATAAAATTCAACGAGCAGCCGCTCTCTGCAGCCACTCTGGCCGGCCAGCTCAAGTCCAATCCAAGCAAGGCGCCGGCTCCCGTACCCGGAAAGGCCACTTCCACCAACGTGTCCACAAAGAAATCAGCACCACCTGCGCCCGCCAATGCTGGAGCGGGCAAGAACAACACACACACTCCGTTCTCGGTTGAGTTTGGCTTGGCGGGCCGACGCGCCGGATTCCCACCGCAATACGCCAACACAAATGCTTTCGATATAGACGTAGTCGATTTGGATGACACGCACGGCCATGACGTTCCCTTGGCCGATGACGTCTCCGATGTGAGTTCTATTGGCACCATGAGCCCCGCGCACGAGCGCTCCAGGGACAACAAACTGGCCAAGAGCTACAGCGTCGAAAGCGAGACGAATGTGCGGTCCGCTGCAATGTCGGCAAAGCCGAGCGCAAGCCACGAGCGGCTGTCGGACAATAGCAGAGGCGCCTGCGCAAATATCGGCCCCCACCGGATGGCACCTAACCCGCCCAGTGCCGACGATCGCGGCAAGCGTTGGTTGTAAACGTGCTCAGTGTCAGTGGCATTTGACTTGCCATAATTTTATTGTACTAATTTTGCAGAAGTGTCCTTGATTGTATACATACATATTTATATCTTGCAATACTTACACACACACGCGCGGTCGTGCCTGTTGCCAACGATGTGCCTTAATGTAAAAGTGGTGAGGCAATGCGACGCGTGTCTCGTGTTCTCGTGTTTAGGACATCATGAATAAAGTCAATTATTATACAAAAATCTTAACTGAAAGTGGTTTCATGTTTTAATTGCATTGAAGTGATTTCGTAAAATTTTCAATTTAAAGTCATCTGAGCGAAAAGTCAAATTAAATACAATACAATACAATAAGTTATGGTTAGGATTGCAAGTTGAAGTCTGGTGGTTAGAAAAAGATGATAATTTTTATGTTAGAAATATGCTGGAAAAAAGAAGAGGATTTCTTTTCAAAGGGTCACATGTACACGTATCGAAGTATGTATAAAACTATCAACTAACACATTTAAGGAGAAATGGTGTTGGTAGAGCCAATCTTTTAAAATACGCTTTTGAACAATGAGTTTGTATGGAATGATTTTGTTGTATAGTAAATTTTATAATCTATTATTCTTTTTCCTGCGCCTATACAGACATCGGTTTTTTCACAATCAAGTTTGGGGGAAATGATGCACTTAGAGATAAAGTTAGTTGATTTTGGCTAAAAAATTATTACGTACTTTCATAGATAATGTAGTTATGGAAGTTAATTAGAATGAATAGTTTTTTTATTACTGGACAAACTGAATATTGTAGCTATTTACTACTAAAAAATATTGTTTAAATTAAAAAAGCAAAAATAGTTTTTTCTAAAAGCTGGCAAACACAAGTAATGACTTAAAGCCTTGTTTCAAGATTTCGTAGAACTGGTGGATGCTAAGGTGTCTTTGAAGTTCCCGAAGCTATTGTCATTCGTTATATCTTGTTATCCTGACTAGGAAGAAACTTTTGAATTCAACTAAAAAAGTCTTTCAACTGATTTTGCGCTGGCATTTAGGTTATTTCACCTAGCCGTGGCAGCCATAGAGCCTATGGAACGGTATTTCGTTAATATATTCTACACCAAAGATGGTGTAGAATATATTTTTTGTCAACCAACAGATCTTAGATTTGGTTTGGAGGCCGGTGGCATGTTCGAATGTTTTTCGTTTTAAGAATGTGGAAGTTCAGTTTCTTTAGTATGCTTCGCAATTTTTCAACTTAATATCGCCGTCTATTGTGGCAAATATTGGGTTAATGTCACATTAATTTGCTGTTGTAAATATCTATTAGTGACAGACCAGGAAGTCTGTAAATACTGAATGTCTGACAATATTAATCGATATGTTGCAGTGTTTTCTACACACGGGGAATACATATGTACACGCTTCTGTGTATGTAGGTATATGTAGGTATGTATGCTCCAAATACCACTTTACACTAAACTCGGAGATTTGAGAAGGAGAAACCCAAAGATATGTACGGATCTCATACTGAACGTATCAATACTACGTGATTATGGTGCTATGGTATGTGAGTGTGTGTATGTGTTAGTGTGGCTATAAAGAGAATATCAAATAAAAGCAAGCAACTCGCTTCTGCAAAATCATCCAAACACAGCTGTGCATTAAGCGCGATTGCAATGAATTTGTTAGCAACAATCATAGCAGCACTGTGGCAACGACATGAGCGCAACAACAATGGCGCCGCAACAAAAGCCAGCAAAACAAATTAGGCTGAATTGAAATCCAATCGGAAGACATTATGCTGTCGTACTGGTAGGTGTGTATGTATTTGCCTGTCTGTATGTATGTTTGTTGGTACGGTGGTAGCTGAGGCCCATTGTGTTATGTGTGTCGATATGTTTATAGTAAAATCCGTACGGAACCAAAAATTTCTAACGTGTATGGTGTTGCATTTGTGTGGCTGTGTGCGTGTGTATGTAATAGAGACGGGTTGCGGTGTCCATAGTGCAAACCAATTTCAAGCAATTTCTAATAATTCTCACACATTTCAGTCAGATTGCATAGAGCCAGGTGTGAGTCATGGAATTATTGGTTTGGTGTTTGAAAATAGATTTATGCGATAAATTAATTTGCGTAGTTTCATTGTCCAGGAAAACAGAACTGCAGCAAGTTAAGGAGGCATAGTTCTTGTATACATAACAAGTGCAATAATTGTGAATGTAAATTAAAATGTTTTCCTCGTAACATTGCAATGATAGTCACCGGGATATACTTCGGGACGGGTGACATGTGTGCTGGTGCAGTCTCTCACACACAAATAAATAAACAAATAATAGAAAACTGACATCTACCAAATTTAGGGAATAGAAACAGTATGTGGAGTGATTAGGATTGTCTGTCGTTAGAAATGCGAATAACGGGATCAAAGTACCTTGAGTTTTCTTAATTAAGTTTTGAATTCATATTACAGTAACTTTAATGTTTATTTTAATATTATTTATTTTGATTCCTTTACTTATGAGCTGAACACGTTAAGACTTAACCCGTTAAGATCCGATGCAAGTTTCCTCGTATGATTTGGATTTGAGTTTAGCAAAGCCCATTAAATTTATAGCAAATATAGACAATTTGGACTTGTTATTTGAAAGATTGTGGGCCACCATAAATGTCCAAAGGCTTTCAAAGCCAAAGGACTTACTTTTTCCATAGCAAGAATAATAACAAATTTAAGTTTAGAAACAATTTTCGAAAAATAAAAAGTCTTATATTTAAATCAAAGAAAAAAATTTTCAGTAAGAAAATTTCAGTAATTTACAATGTATTTATAACTTATAAAATATAATTTTCTTTTACTACAAGCAAAATACATATAAAAATATATATAGTAAAATATTTTCAATTCTATTTTTGGTGTTTTGAATGCGAAAGAAAAATAATGTTCTTAAAGTGAAATTACACGTCATTACTTTCTGGATCGTGAGTCAGTTAAGTTTATCAGATGATTGTCTCATAAATGAATTAAGAGCACAAACAGGTTTTTTGATAATTTTTCGAAAAAGGTTCGTTAAAGAAAAATGACTTTCATTCAACAAAAATATTTTTGTTATTGCAAGATTGGACCTCGAATGTCTTCGTAGATTCATTTGCTGTGATTCCATGTTAAGGAAAAAAGTCTAACTAAATCATGACTTAATGTGAGTTAGAAATGTTACTAAGAATTTTGAAATTTGCGCACAATGAATGAGTAGTGTTGTTGTTTAATGCGTAAAGCCGAGCTCCAACACCACAAATGTCTTATTTGATATATTTCATGTAAATGAATATACAAGCAATTACAAGAACAAAAAGACACCCAAATGCTTTCAATGTGCGCCGCTCGGCGAATCGATCAACCATGCCACACTGCTGGCAATCAGTGAATAATGTTTTCATGTTTTTGTTTTCGAAGGCAAATATTCCAACGACGCACTCAAGTGAACTCAACTTTGCAAATGCCAATGCCAAACATGAAATTCAATATTTTTCCTTAAAAATATTATATCGACCTATATGCGCCTAAAAGGTATTTGCATGTATGGGTGTACAATATTTTTTAGAAACAGCGAGCCGACATTTTTGTCTTCACGTACATTCATTAAATTCGAGGCAGTGCCGAAAAAACATTTTCAACTATCGAACCGCTCGTTGCGCTGGAGTCAGGCGTCGGGCCAATAGTGGCTCCACTCCACACATGACTCAGACATGCGTTTGCCAATATTTTCATAATTTTTTTGTAGTTGGGTTTATAGGGGTTGCTGTTGTTGTTTTTTGGCTGATGGTTTACACAACCTCGACAAACCCAACGGAACGCTGGGCACTGCAAGCCAGAACACAATGGCGGGAGAGGGGGGATGCGGTAATTTTAAAATTCAATATGTCGCTGTTGCTGTTGCTGCCGCCCTGTTGACCTCTGACTGCACGGCCGGACGAGCGCCGAGACAATTGATTTGTACGTATGAAAAGGGCCATCGGTCGTCCTGGCGATGCCCGGGTCCCATCTCAGCTCGGTTGGTGTCTGTGCGTTAGCTGTCTGCAGCGGTGATTCTCATTAAACATATTTTTTTTTTGCAAATTTCCAGCACGTTGATTGCATGCGAAATGGGAATATTTACGAGTACGTTATGGTCATGACTGATATATGATATGGGCTGCAGTTACGAAGACATAAACACACACACACATATATATAAGTATTTATGAGTGTATTGGTGTGCGCCTGTGCCTGCGTAAATGTTGCTCTCAAATGTGTTCGGGGTGATTGTGTGACGATTTGGCTTCCGAATATTTGCCTTTAATAGTTGATGGCATTTAGCGCAGCATACTTGTAGGCGTGCTGGCAGTAAAATGTGCTCGCACGTGTGTGTGTGTCTGTGGACATGTGTGGCGTTTTTGCAAATTCATTGCGACATAAATATGCTTTTAGGCAATTATTAGGGCCTTTTTATTGGACGCCTTGTCGGTGCGAGTACGTTTTAGAAAACATTGGCAAACATTTAAACAGGAACAAAGAGCAAAGCTCAATTGTGATGCCGACAGTGAACAATGAAATATGATCGATAGTTGCAAACAATATTATTCGTTTAGAACATTTCATTATGTCACGAAAGGTTCGCAAGACCGGCGCAATAATTCAACGTTCTTGATTGTTTTTCTGTCATAACAGCGTTTTTGTTTAGTTCTAATATTTGCAATAATTTATTAAAAGTAATGCAAAAATTCTGCCTATGTTTCTGCATCGATGGAATTGTGTAATGATTTAGCTTGAGGCATGTTTGACATAAAGGGGATGAACTCTCTTAGGGGAATGAGAATGTAGCTGACAGCTCACAGATAACAATTTGTTAGTACTAATTGTAATATTTGTTATTATAAATATAAATGCAATCTGTCAGCCAGTTTGTTTACTGCTACTGGCTGAAACAATCCACTTCAGTTGGGCATTGAAATTTTAGTATAAAAAAAATTGTAAACAAAGAAGTAACATTACTGTTAGATAAGAAATAATAAAAGGTTAAGCATGCAAGTTTCCAACTATTTCTCGTGAATTTGTTTTATTAAAAGTACGAATCGTGCAAAATATTCTAAGGTGGCCAAGGGTTTGCCGAACACATGATTCATCTTGTTCTGAACTAACTCCGACCTATTCAATCGGTTCGAACATCGAAAAACTGAAGACGATTATGATCACGAATAGCCATTCCGGGTTAAGAGACATTACACGAGACCTAAATAGCTCCTATGGATTTGTTACATTCTGGTAGAATTTTTTTGGCTTGAGACGCGTTCGAGTCGGGTTGTCCACGTGCTTGCATATGAAGCTACAAAAACATTTCAATTACGCTTTAAAGAGGCGTTATGAGCTTTGTTATTTTTTGAACAGAGTACAAACGACGAGTCTAAAACGAAAGAAAAACAACGTCAAAGTTGCAAAAGTAAAGTCAGTTGTCAGTCACTATCCCCACTAATAATAATAAAGTCAGTTGTGTTCTTCGTTATTCGAGGATTGGAAACTGGATAATAATAATAATTGGAAATGATTTATAAATAATAAAATAGTGAAAATGTACGAGCTCCACTTTTGGTACATTCCCGATTTCACGATTTCACTGAGTTCACTGTAATACAATTTCGAATAAATGCCGCACATTAAATACAGAAAAGCGAAATTTTTTCCCATTCGCCGAGCTTCACATACTCGTGCATACGTTTCCGTTTCCTCTTTTTCCGCTTTAATGTTCTTTCTTTTTTCACACACACACACACACATGTCTGTGACTGACATTGATCCTGCTGTCGCTGACGTGTACCAGACACAGCGTCGCACTATGTGCAACTCGCGACATTGCGGTGCGGAAATAAGTGGTAAAGTTTGGGGCAAGGCAGCAGCTGCAGCCAGCCACATTGATATGATGTGATATTAAATTGAATTTGTACACTTTTGGGCGCATTTTCAGCTTTATTCATTCGGCCGCAACCCAATCAACGGCAATGCCAACAGCAGCGACTCAATACTTATCGACTGCTGGTGCACATCAGCACTTACATATATAATACAATACATTCCTACATGCATACGCACAGGGACACTTATATGTGATTTCTTTTGATAAACTCGATTATTCAAATTGGATTGAATATTGCAAAAATGTATCAAAAAATATAACCTTTGTTCAATGTTTAAACTTTAGAGAAATTCATGAAACGAGAGAATCAATGGAGAAAAATTAAATAAAATTAAATTTTAATTTTTCTTTACAGACAATTTTAATTTTTTTTTACATTTTTTTTTCATATTTTTCTTTATTATAGTATCGACATAACATTTTTTATAAATCGAATCTGAGCCGTGTTTTACAAAGAAACTGAACACAGGATTTTTTCCAAACCTTTCACTCTCCATCTTCAACTCCAAGTAAATTTGAACTACTTTTTTTCACTGTGTAAACAGAACAATTTTTTCCAGTATTTGGCTTGATTTCTACTGCATTTTATGTGCCAAGAAGTTAGCCAAGTAGTGAGAGTGACTGACATGATTAAATTAAATTAAGCAAAAAAGCAGACCTTGTGCTCGAAGAAATTTTGATAAAGCATAGAGATCAAAGTCGAAAGCCAAAGGGACAACGATTTAATGATCTGCAGCAAATGTCTTAGTTTTCTCTGTGTGTAAGATGGATTTTTGTAACTGATGACAGCTCACTCACTGATGATAGCTAACTCAAGGTATGCGAAATGTATACCGTCGGCAGTTCAGTCAATACTTATTAATCAAGTCAACATTTCAACGAAATGTAGACTCTAGTCAGAAACACAAAAACGCATTCTCATCGAAGATTAAAAATTAGGCGTCACTTTGACCGATTTAGTCTTGTCGGCAGTGAAAACTTTCAATTATTCTATCTATCCTCTCACATAGTACGCCATTGTCCAGATTTGGCCAGTTGTATTTGGACAAACTTTTCATACAGGAAATAAATAGTAAATTACACTAGTCTACACATTATGGGCCCATTGTGTGCTCCAAAAAAAGTATAAAATAAGAAAAGAAGGAAAAAATCTCTTAAATTTTTTTTTTAATTATTAGCACAAGTCTCGAGAACGAATCATTGGCAAAATGTGCTGTTCAATGTTCTGTGGATGGCATCTTTGATCCCATCCTTATTCCATTATTAGTCCATTCCCTTATATGTATTTCCATTCCCTTCTTTCCATTCCATCCATTCCCTTATATATTATTTCCTCTATTTCTGCACCATTGGCCTCTGTTATCCACTTTTTAGCTATTGTTGTGTTTGTTCATTTGATGTCAACTATTCAGCAAGCAAATACACCTTTCTTTTTGCCAGCGATATACATAAATTTCTTTAACCATTTTCAAAATATTATTTAATATATAAAATATTGCGTTTTTTATGTTTCTTGAGGAAAAACATACTAAAATTGCTGGTGTAGTTTTGGAGCCTAAAATTCAACAGTGGGAAAGTTATGAAGCTATGTTATGCTATAAGTTATGACACAACATAACAGTAAAAATTACGGAATGGACTTCATTCGGGAGTGTCAAAATGATTTAAATTATAAAATTAATTTAAATTATACATTTCCAAATTGAGTTTTAATTTTTATGTGTCCTCAAAAAGAGGATATGTACGCGCTTCTGACGGTGAATAAATAGTCGGGACAATGCATTACTGTTATGGAACAGTAGTCATAAGATCCTAATTATCATATAGTCGTGTTGATTATAATGAAATGAATGAGAGATGAGCAAGGAAGATTCCAGTCTTATCAGTTTGAAATTTTAATTAAAAAAAAAACGTTCGGAAGTTTAAGTATTAATTTAAGCTAAAATTGTTATTATTCATGTTTAATTCACTCAAACTGATGTACTATAAAAGACTCAGTCTTACTTGTACAAATACTATTAAATAATAAATTAAATTAAATTAAATTAAATTAAATTAAATTAAATTAAATTAAATTAAATTAAATTAAATTAAATTTATCAAAATCTTAGAGTTCAAAATCTTAAGAGTTATACCTCTAATAATGAAATATGACACAATTTAAATTGCTGCCATGGCTGTTCTTGGAGGATTTCATTCCTTTGGCTCCATGTTAGATTATCTAAATGCAGCTCCACGAATTCCGAAATCTGGCATTGAGCTCTTCAATTGCGATGCAAATATTGGTAACTTCTCATAACGCGAAGGAAATAAGAGTGTTAAACCACATGACAACTAATGATATGAAAAGGCACTCAACCCGTGTTAAATGTTTTTGCTTAACTTGCATTTTTCATCTTTAAAATTTTTTACAAAATAACAAAGTAGCGTCGAATGATCATTTTCCATCAAATAAATAGTAATGTTTGACTTTTTCTCTCTGGGAAAAATTTGGCAAATTTTATAATTTATGTGGAATGTTTGTGTGTGGTATACAAATGAGCACTGCCCGAAGCTAAATGCACCACCAATTTCCAGTGTAACTACTGCATAAACGAAGACCTCACAAATTCGTAAATTTACTAAAATAACACACACACACACACATACGCAAACACGCTCTTTCTCGTCCCATCGCATCAACGACTCAACGACAAACGGACTTTAAGGAAGTTCATAAATAAAGAAGGCAACAACATTAGCTGTCCGCACTTCCGCTTCTACTTTTGTGCGCATTTACGCACATCTACTACACACACACACACATATAAATACTTTTGTACTTAATCGCATATATCTTTGACTTTATCTCATTTGTATCGTTTGTTTTTGTTGCATTAACATCAATCAGCCTCAGCGCCAGCATCAGCAGCAGCCGCCCCCACTTGCGTGTATGCAAATTTAATGTTTGGCCCTGTGGGCTTCACATTTTTTCAGCTGCCTTCGAACTTGCCGACTTTCGGCTGCTTTTGCGCCAATTCGAGCGCTCACATATCGGCAGTTCTTGTGACAGTAGCAGCTGACACGGCTCGATTTATTTATGGCCTAAGCAAATATTTGCATGTTGGCTCTGTTGTTATTGTTTTTGTGTAGACGCATATTTTTTTGGGGGGAACGTAAATTGTGCGCTGGGCGGCGCAATTCGTCCATAAAAAGCGTCGAGATCTATTAAAAAATGCAAATATTTGTTTACGCGGCGCCACGTGCCCGGCAGCAACACGCACCAGTGCGACTAGTGTCGGTTGCGTCAACTTTGTGTTTGGCTAATTTGTGAATTGCGCGTAATTGGTATTTACAAGCTTTCCAATTAGCTGGATTTCACATTTGTGCATAACAAGTAAGTGAAAAGACGCGTCGGGAGGGGCTCTGACTGGTAGTGTGGACAGTGCTGGGGGCCACTCGATTGTTGCGTGGACTGTTGATAAATTTGTATGCAAGGCACGTGACAGGCTGCGGTAATTGCGAATTGCTTTAAAATTAGGAGCAAAATTTGTTTTGGTTTTTTCACAGTTGTGGAACGGTTGGTTAATGAGCTCGAAGTGGAAGATCGAGTGGAGGCCAATTAATTTGCTAGTTGAAATCAGTGTGCACGTTTCAATTAGGCGCCGTCATCGGTGCGCTGAATTATTTATCTGTTGGCTGTTGTTTGTTCTTTATTTACTGATTACTTAACAACTGTTTCATTATTGAATTTAAATATTGAGGTATTGCGAATGGCAGAAAGTTCTAGTGGTTTTCAGAAAGTAGATAGTTTGAGTAGTTAATGAGCATGAGGAAAGTGAGCTAAGCGACATTCTTTCACAAGCACCCGAACAAGAACCACGACATTCCACAGTGATTCGTTCCATAGACAAAATTCAAAAAAGTCTCAGAATTTAACGATTTTGATGTAATTTGAAAGGCAAAACTCCAACTAAGAAAAACCCAAAAACTCTGTGCAAAAAAACATTTATTAATCTGTGCAAAAGCGGCGCAAAGTTGAAACGTTTTTCACAAAAAATTTAAACACATATTTTCTGTTTATTAGTATATTGAGTAATAAAAATTTAAAAAATACATGGTTACCAACAAGTTGCTGAAACTTTCAATATAGATTAAGAAATGATGTGGTAATTTTCGCTTTTAATATTTTTTCAAAACTTCCAAAGCTTAGTCTTTTACTTCACTTTTAATTCAAAATATTTTTCTAAATTCAAAATCTGAAAATTGACAAAACTTAGAGGAAAATATCTAAAAAGTATCTCAAAGTATGTTCCTGGATTTTTTTTATTTTAAGAAGCATTCTTTCTTTGTCGGATTATGGTAATTACATCCTCCGATATCTTCCGATCTCAGAAAATAATTCAATTTGAAAAGTGGTCTAAACACGTATTTTTTGACAAAATTTATTTTATTTATGCCTAAAAGTATGCAATCAGCATGAAAAATTGGAAAATCTGCAAAAAAGCAAAACATACGTCTATTATTATAATTTTTATTGCAAAACCAAAGCGATGTAAGACAATTTCTGTTCCTTTTTGCAATTACACTGATCAACAGCAAAATGGCTTTTCTGGTTCTGACATCAGTTCTAGGGTAATTAGGGACCGCTGATTTCGAATCCGCAAACCGTTTTGAAAACTTAGTTTCCGTTTTCGCAAAAAATGGGCGTGTCACTTTTTCGGATTTTCCCTGACTTTTTTCACGTTTGGGATTGTAATTTCAAAACCAATAAACCGGTTGAAATGATTTTCACTTTGTGGCATTTACAACACCTCACGGTTTCATTTCCGATGCAATTTATTTTTATAGGTTTTAAAATTCCGCGGCAATTGGACCTCAAAGTCAGAAAATATGTAATTTCAAGGCGTTTTCTTTGATGTTAAAAAACAAACACATTTTTCGTAAATCTATTATCGAGTTATGTATAACACGAAAGCGGAAACATGAAATTATACAAGGTGCGTCCCAAAGTAAACAGGACTTTTGCAATAGGGACGTTTCTGGTGGCGCCATCTATGTGTGAGGACATGCGTTGGAAAGGTACATCTTTCATTCACATACTGTCTAAATTTCATGACATTTGGTCTAGTAGACGCCGAAATATCCTGCTCAATGTGACAGTATGTTTTTAACTTTGGTACGAGAATGTCGATCGAACAAAGAGCTAATATTAAGTTCTGTTTTAAACTTGGTAAAACTTTTACCGAAACGTTTAAATTGTTAAAGCAAGTTTATGGTGATGATTGTTTATCCCGTGGCCGTGTTAATGAGTGGTTGAATCGATTCAAGAATGGTCGTGAAGACTTGAATGACGACGAACACGTCGGCCAGTCGAAATTTGTGATTACTGACGATGCCATCAAAACTGTGCGTGATTTTATCAAAATGCAGCCAAAATCATCATTGGAATTGATGGAAATGGAATTGAACATCTCCAAAACATCAATTGATCGCATTTTAACCGAACATTTGGGTCTCCGTAAAGTGTGTTTTCGCTTCATTCCGCACACTTTAACCGACGACCAAAAAGCGCAGAGAATTGAGCACGCAAAAGACATCGTTCGGGAAGCCAGACGTGATCCAAATTTCTTGTTCAACATCGTAACCGGTGACGAAACGTGGTGCTTTCAATATGATCCCGAAACAAAGCGTCAAAGTGCCGAATGGAAGCACCCAGATGAGCCAAATCCGAAAAAAACCCGCCGTGAGAAGTCAAAAATCAAAACTCATCTCATTTGTTTCTACGATTCAAAGGGAATAATTCATCGAGAGTTTGTTCCACCGGGAAAAACAATTAACGCTTTGTTTTATGTTGAAGTTTTGAAGCGTTTGGTGCATCGCATTCGTCGTATTCGGCCAGAATATCGCGAGGAAGGAAGTTGGCGTTTATTGCATGATAATGCACCGGCTCACAGAGCCCTAGTTACGACCGATTATTTGACCAAAAATCGCATTTTTACCATCAATCATTCACCGTATTCGCCTGATATGGCTCCCTGTGACTTCTACTTATTCGGTCAGTTGCATTTGCCGATGAAAGGAAACCGTTATAAGGACGTTGAGGACATCCAAAAGGCTTGTACCAACATTCTGAAGGCGATGCCGGCCGATGACCTAAAACACTCATTCCAAATGCTTTTGGACCGTGCAAAACGTTGTATCGAAGCAGAAGGAGAGTATTTTGAATAAATAAAAAGAATTATACAAAAATAATCATCCGTTTTCTTTATTTTATAAAAGTCCTGTTTACTTTGGGTTGCACCTTGTACAACACAGCCAAATTTTTTGGCGTGAGTCCCATTCTCATCGAAATAAGAGCAAAAATGTACCATAGTCATTTTGATAATTTTTGATACTACTTCCTTAAAAAAATAAGGGCCTCAAAATATGCTATTTTATATATTCCATTCACTGTCTGGAATACAAGCGAAAAACAACTAAATTTTGAATTGCTTCAAACAAAACAAAATTAAAAACTTTGCATATTTTGAGGCTCTTACTTTTTAAAGGGGGAAAAACGGAAATCTGTTGAAAATGACTTTGGTACATTTTTGCTATTATTTCGATTAGAATGGGACTCACGCCAAAAAATTTGGCTGTGTTGCATTACTTGATGTTTCCGCTTTCTTGTTATACATAACTCGATAATTGATTTACGAAAAATGTGTTTGTTTTTTAACATCAAAGAAAACGCCTTGAAATTCCATATTTTCCGACTTTGAGGTCCAATTGCCGCGGAATTTTAAAACCTATAAAAATAAATTGCATGGGAAATGAAACCGTGCGGTGTTGATAATGCAACGAGGTGAAAATGATGTCAACCGGTTTATTGGTCTAGAAATTACAATCCCAAACGTGAAAAAAGTCAGGGAAAATCCGAAAAAGTGACACGCCCATTTTTTGCGAAAACGGAAACTAAGTTTTCAAAACGGTTTGCGGATTCGAAATCAGCGGTCCCTAATTACCCTAGAACTGATGTCAAACCCAGGAAAGCCGACCAAAAGTCGAAATTTGTTGCCCTGTGTTATCAATGTTGACGTTACCGATTAAATGTAAAATCTGAAAAATCCAGCCAACACACTTGGTGCTATAGCTTTCCAAAAATGACGAAAGTTTGCAAATTTAAGTCTCAGGCATTGTTAAACTACAACAGTTTAAGAAAAACAAAATAGAGATTTGAATTCAGCAGACCATGATTAACTAGTATACCAAATTTTATGAGGAACGGACCACTTCTTCTAATTTTGTCCCGCGTTTGTATGGAGTCGAATCACTGTGCATTCGTACAAAGATAACAACCGACAATGAGCTAACTGCTCAAACCGCCTTCCGAAATAAAAAAAGAAATATAAATAATCAAAACAAATACTTGACGGTAGTCCCAGGAGGATATACGGACTTGAGAGAGATGTTTTCGTATTCACAAATTTGAAATTTCCTTAAGCTGGCACAGTGAGTAAACTAGAAGTTTATTACTTAACGTGAATGCTATACTTAGCAATTATATTTCGTAGTCTTCTGAGAGAGAGCAGACTTTATAATTGTATATTTTTACTGACAGTAACAATTGCTTGTTGCAATGTGCATTAGAAATTCAAATATGTATTGTTATTATACAAGCTGTTCACGTCGTTGCTGCCGTCACCGCGCATCACCTAAAATAGAAAATAAATAATACATTATATTTTGTACACATCCTCCGCCTAATTCGCATACCTACCTCGTTTACTTACCTCCTTACATTCCTATATACTTACCCTTATATACTTACCATTTGTCCGCTATCCCTCCTCCGTTATGTACTCACTTATATCCCTCGCTGTCTTGAACGGTGCTTGCGCGGCTGACGGCAATTTACTCTTCATCTGAACACCGGCGTGCCAACACGAGACGATCCACGATCAACCACATCCAACACGATTCCAACAGTTCCACTAAACACCAGTATCACCAATTAAGAAAACACAAAACACAAATTTCGAAACATACACTTTGTACATTTATCACAACATTGTAAATCAAATAATTAGAACCACACACACTGTATCCATATATTGAACAAACATACACCAACATTGTATATTTTCACGGTTCCACAAACATATTGTATACACACATTGAAGTGACATTGAATAAACACACGAATTATAACGTTTAACTTATTTAGTCGCATCTCATTTCGTGCGCGTCGATCAAAGTTGTTCTCGGCGTTAATGTTGGTCCTTCGAGCCGCTAAAAAGACCCAGCGGGAAAATCAGTGCGTTTTGAACGACACAAGAACATAAGGTAAAGTGAAATAGATAAAAATAATAAAAACCAAAACCCACTTACCTAAAGTGTTACCCCAAAAAGAAAACAATAAGTGAAAAACAGCAGCAAGTGCGTGAAAGTGGTGAGCAAGACATCTCAAAAAATAAATTATATACAAAGTGCAACGAACCGAAGAATACATACTTACCCAAGTGGAATTTTAAAACCTAAAAACGAAAAAAAACATAGTGAAGGTACCTGAAAAAATTAAAAGGAAACATGAAATTATACAACACAGCCAAATTTTTTGGCGTGAGTCCCATTCTCATCGAAATAATAGCAAAAATGTACCATAGTCATTTTCATAATTTTTGATACTATTTTCTTAAAAAATTAAGGGCCTCAAAATATGCTCTTTTATATATTCCATTCACTGTCTGGAATACAATCGAAAAACAACAAAATTTTGAATTGCTTCAAACTTTTTAAAAGAAAAAAACTGAAATCTGTTGAAAATGACTTTGGTACATTTTTGCTATTATTTCGATGAGAATGGGACTCACGCCAAAAAATGTCGCTGTGTTGCATTACTTGATGTTTCCGCTTTCTTGTTATACATAGCTCGATAATTGATTTACGAAAAATGTGTTTGTTTTTCGACATCAAAGAAAACGCCTTGAAATTCCATATTTTCCGACTTTCAGGTCCAATTGCCGCGGAATTTTAAAACCTATAAAAATAAATGGCATCGAAAAAGAAACCGTGCGGTGTTGATAATGCAACGAGGTGAAAATGTTGTCAACCGGTTTATTGGTCTAGAAATTACAATCCCAAACGTGGAAAAAGTCAGGGAAAATCCGAAAAAGTGACACGCCCATTTTTTGCGAAAACGGAAACTAAGTTTTCAAAACGGTTTGCGGATTCGAAATCAGCGGTCCCTAATTACCCTAGAACTGATGTCAAACCCAGAAAAGCGGACCAAAAGTCGAAATTTGTTGCCCTGTGTTATTAACCAATAAGCAAATAAGTATACAACCAATAATTAATTCCAACCTCTTTGGAAAATATTTATTATCCTTAGTAACAAATAAGTAAATACATACCGATAATTAATTCCAACCTCTTTGGAAAATATTTATTTAAACCAAATAAAATAAAATATAAATAATTTTCGATTTTGTTTCGCAAATCTCTAGTGTGATTTTATTTACTTCGAAGCTGAGTTGTGTTGAGTTGTGTACAAGTCCAATTCCGTGCGGCGGTACACAACGAACAAAAATACCATTTTTGGTTTAGTTTATTGTGGAGTTTTACCGACCTCTTGGTTTTCTTTCCGTGTTCGTTCCCACTTTTCGGAATAACTTTTTTCTCGTTGATCAAACTCGCGTGGTCAATTCTCGTGTATCTCGTTCGGTAAATTTCGCGTTTTCGAATTCATCGAACATCACGTTACTTACGTGTTTATATTTCGTGGACTGTGATTTCAACTATCGTTTATTTTTTTTCATAACAACAAAACGACATGCCAGTGAACAGGTCGCCCGACAGATCCACCAGCAATAAAGCTGAGTCGGATCCCCTCTCGGTACCGTCAGAGCCGCCTACAAAATTCGTTAGGACGCCTGACACCGAGTCGGAAGGCCTTGGTTCAGACTTATTGGGTGCAATTCCCAAAAAACGCACCACAAGGGCACAGACGGTCGAGATTCGAAAATCTCAGAAGGAAGTGGCTCATGATCCCTCCATGAGTGCCTTCATTTTCGAAGCGGACAATCTAGTCCACTTTTGCACACAATTCACCTCGCGTGCAATTGAAGAATTGACTATGCCCATGCTCAAGGCAGCTCAAGCCGACTTGAACGGCTATTATGAAGACGTGAAGGCAGCATATAGGAATGTCGGTATTACCCCAGATAACGACCTGCCAAGCGACTTCAAGCTTCTTGCCGAGATCGAGCATACAATACAATCGCCCAGATCTCAGATCTTATGGACGTTCAGCGACCTCCCCCCGCTGAAACAGCACGTCCAGCTGAAATTTCTGCAAATTCAGCGTCTGAGCAGGCAAATAATTCTATTTGCCTGAATGTGCCACCATGCGACACAGAAATTTTTTCCGGTGGGTACGAAGAGTGGCCGTCATTTCGTGACATGTTTACGGCGGTCTACATAAACCACCCTAAACTCACCTCTGCCCAGAAACTGTATCATCTCAGATACAAGACAGCCGGAAAAGCTGGTGCGATTGTGAAGCAGTACGCATTAAGCGATGCTAACTTTGAACTGGCATGGAATGCGCTGAAATCACGATTCGAAAATCGGCGCATTCTAGTTGACAAACAAGTCAAAACGCTCTTGAGCCTCCCTCAAGTAGCTACTGAAAATAGTGAAGCGCTCCAAAGGCTTCAATCGACAATCAACAACTCTCTGTCCGTCTTAGCATCTCAAGGCGTCTCGGCAGAGAGTTGGGACCCAATTCTGGTATACATTTGCTCCACAAAACTTCCAGAGGAGACTTTATCTCTGTGGGAACAATCTCTCAGTTCCCGTAAAGATCTCCCCACTTGGGAACAAATGGATGACTTCCTTACCAGAAGATATGAGGTCGTGGAACGGCTTAACACCGTTAAACCAATCAAGTCCGGGTTGATTCCGAACCGGGGTTTCAACAGAACACAAAATTTTTTGGTGGAAAGTGAGCGGACCTTTTCATGTCCGATTTGCGGCGCTCCTCATGCGCTCAAATTCTGCGCCACCTTCAAAAGGATGTCTGTTCGAGACCGAGTGAAGGCAGTACGAACACACAACTTGTGCGAAAACTGCCTGTCATACACTCACTTGAAGCGGGATTGTACGAGTCAATTCACGTGCTCACACTGTCAGAAGAAGCACCATTCGCTGCTTCACATTTCGGCTGACAACAACCCGCCTCGGCAACGAAACGTAGTTGCTCAAGTCTCCACGACCCAGCCTCACAGTCCACAAACGCGAAAGTCCCCCGTAAGAACGGCCCGGAGTTCACGGGATGAGTCAAGTTCTGATGCGCAGTCCCGCTCATCACGAACATCAAAAAATCGGCCAGTGCAGTCTCTTAGCACCACGGTCGAAGAGAAAACACTTCTCCCCACTGCTCTTGTTTCTTTAGAGCATCTTGGCGAATATCATAAGGTTCGAGCCCTTATCGATCAAGGTTCGCAACGGACATTTATCTCGTCCAAAGTGCAGAATCGACTGAGAATCCCTACGCAGAGGACTCAGATCGAAATATCTGGGATGGGTGGAAAAACCATTCAAAATTCAAACCAGATCTGCAACATAACACTAGTCGCAACTCGAACTAGTACGAAACTCACCACACAGGCAATTGTACTCCCACATTTGACCAAGCTTCTGCCCACTTTCAATGTGGGCCTAAAGGAGTGGAAACACGTTGCCATGCTGGACCTAGCAGATCCAAACTGCTTCAAACAGGCCCAAATCGACATGGTCATCGGAAGCGATTTACTTCCACCGGAATATGTGTGGCAGCCTCCTTGCCCAAAACACTATATTCGGTTGGATCATAAGTGGGCCACTCCCCCAGAAAGTGTCAACTTTCTCGACACAAGTGGAAGAAGTTTCAAATGAACTCCTAAGTTCCCAGCTCAAACGCTTTTGGGAACAGGAGGAAATTCCACAGCCTTCTCCAATTTCCGAAGAGGATCGGTTTTGCGAAGACCTCTATCAAAGGACCACATCCCGGCGGTCAGATGGTAGATATGTCGTCCGACTCCCCTTCAAGGCAAGTTTTCCCAGTCAACTGGCTTTAGGTCAATCCCGTACCACAGCCTTCTCTCAATATCTCAGCATGGAAAGGACTTTGGCAAAGAAAGGCGATCTGCAAGACACATATGATGAGGTCCTCAAAGAGTATCTCACTCTCAATCATATGGAGCCAACTCAGTCCAACGAGATCATCTCTGATGGCAAATACTTTTCATTTTATTTGCCTCACCATGCTGTAGTAAAGCCGGAAAAGACCACCTCCAAGGTCCGCGTTGTCTTCAACGCATCTAGAACAACCGGCTCTGGGTATTCACTTAATGATATCCTGCATATTGGTCCCACATTACAGCCCGACCTGATGACCCTCATCTTAAGATGGCGGCTGTACCAATTTGTATTTAATGGAGATGTGGAAAAAATGTATAGACAAATTCTTGTCCACCAAGACGATCAAGAGTTTCAGCGAATCCTCTTTCGTGAATCTCGAAATTCCCCCATTCGAGACTTCAGGCTCAAGACAGTGACGTTTGGTGTGAACTGTGCTCCTTTCTTAGCCATTCGAACACTTCGACAACTGGCTGAAGATTCAAAGGACGAATTCCCGTTAGCGAAAACAGGCCTTCTCAAGGAGACTTACGTCGATGACATTTTGTCCGGTGCTCATACCATTTCTGAGGCAGTCAACTCACTAACACAAGTGATTGATGCCCTCAAATCCGCAGGATTTCCTCTCAGGAAGATTACTTCTAATCATCCGAGGATCCTGGAAAACATTCCCACCTCGGCACTTCTCGACTCAGACTTCCTCAAATTCGAAAGTGCCAGCTATACTAAAACACTTGGCATGAGATGGAACGCTTTGTCGGATACTTTCTCATATTCGATCGTTCCCATCTCAGAAACGAGTTCTGCCACGAAGCGACAGATTCTCTCTGCGGTCGCCAAACTTTTTGACCCGAGAGCCATCCTCGCCCATTATAACTCAAGCCAAGTTACTTCTGCAAGAGCTTTGGTTGGAGGGCACGGACTGGGACGAATGCGTAAAGCCCGGTTCCCTCATAAAGTGGAATCAATTCGTCAAGAATTTGTCGTCCATCAGCGAGATCGAGATCCCCCGATGGAGGATCCTCCCCTCTGAAGCGAATCCAACTTCACGGATTCTGCGATGCTTCAGAGAAGGCATATTGCGCAACCCTGTATTTGCGCGCCACTGACAGCGATGGCACTATCTCGTGTCACCTGCTGGTGGCAAAGGGTAATGTTGCACCTCTGCAGACGGTTAGCTTTCCGCGACTAGAATTGTGCGGCGCCGTTTTACTTTCTCAGTTATCCAAATGCCTTACTGAAAATCTCGATGTGAACCCCGAAGACACCTTCTTCTGGTCGGATTCACAAATAGTTCTCGCTTGGCTAGAAAAACCTCCCAGCACTTGGAAGACGTACGTAGCCAACCGCACAGCCCAGATCCTGAAAAATGTCGGCAACGCCACTTGGCGTCATGTCATCAGCCATGACAATCCCGCCGACTTGGGCACTCGCGGGTGCAAGCCCCACGATCTTGCAAGAAACCCCCTGTGGTGGAACGGCCCCAAATGGCTTCAGTCACCTGAAGAAGCCTGGCCCAAATCAACTCCCTCCAATGTTGCTCCACCTGAGCAGCGGAAGGTCGAAGTTAATCTCACGCTGGAGGAACCATCAGACATCCTCGATCGGTTCTCCTCCTATTCGCACGCGCTACGTGTCCTTGCATACGCGTTCCGTTTCGTCCATAACGGACTTGCCAAGAGGAACAACTCTCCTCTCAACTTGAATCCATTTGTTTCCCAGAATGAGATTTAGTTTGTCAAGACGAGACTTCTCTCGTTAGCCCAGACACGTTTCCACCACCCAGAACTCACCGCGTTGTCCAACAAGACTCCTCTCCCCCGAAAAAGCACAATTTTGACTCTCAATCCGTTCCTCGATAAGGACGGGTTGATGAGAGTTGATGGTAGATTGGCCCAGGCGGCGCTTAGTTACAATGAGCGCTATCCCATAATCCTACCAGAGGCATCTCGGTTCTGCACGCTGTATCTTGAGTTCCTCCACACTCTTCTATTACACGCAGAACTTCGGCTCATGATCAGAATGGCTCGCCAAGAGTTTTACATTCCCCGTCTAAAGCCCCAGATCAAGAAATGCATTCGCCTATGCAAGATCTGTACGGTTCAGAGACAAAAGGTCCGATCACAAATTATGGCAGCCCTTCCGCCAGAGCGTTGCACACTGTCAATCCCATTCTCGACGACAGGTGTTGATTTTGCGGGCCCATTTCAAATTAAGGCATCTCAGCTCCGAACGGCAACCTTCATCAAAGGTTATGTCGCGGTGTTTGTCTGCTTCTCAACCAAGGCCATCGCCCTCACCCCTTGACGTTCTGCCGCGGGTTCCTGGCTATGAACCCCGGCCAACGCGACGACGTCGTGCATGCGCATGGCTACTGTCGCAATTGTTTGGCCCGGTCCCACACCACGGGGGCCTGTGACTCGCCGAACAGCTGTAAGGAGTGTGGATTAGCACACCACACGATGTTGCATCCGGTCGACACCCTACAGCGAACGGCCCCTCCGGACGGAGGAGAGGAGCCAGAACGACCAAGCAGCCCACCAATCGGACGCAGAGTCAGCATCGCCGCCGCCGTCGCAACCCAGGTTCCAGCCAATTCCTCGCGCCGCCCTACTCCCCCCCCTCTCGGATTGCGCATCCCTCGCGCACCCGTCGGGGAGCGGTCCGCTCAACGGCATCGGCTCAGGCCGGTCCGGCACGCCCAGCCTCCACCAGAGACGCCAGCAGCAATTCGCGTCGCCATCGGGCTGGAGCTAGTGCTGGCCGCCAAGGGATCACCACCAGCTAGCTACGCGGACGCAAGGCCCAGGCGCTGTTGACACAGGCCATCAAGTCTTTGACGGAGTTGAGGGGGGTGGTTTAAATGCACGAGTGCATCCGGCCCCAGGATGTTCACGTCGTTGCTGCCGTCACCGCGCATAACCTAAAATAGAAAATAAATAATACATTATATTTTGTACATATCCTCCGCCTAATTCGCATACCTACCT
This sequence comes from Melieria crassipennis, assembly GCA_963668005.1. NCBI lineage: Eukaryota > Metazoa > Arthropoda > Insecta > Diptera > Ulidiidae > Melieria > Melieria crassipennis. Next base: position 26,541,831 of record OY764963.1, on the reverse strand, counting down.
CGTTTACTTACCTCCTTACATTCCTATATACTTACCCTTATATACTTTGTGCGTGGTCGACAGTCTGGGGCAGCCCACGCACAAATTGGCGTGGTAAAACGCTGCTGGAGTGCATAGCGCCGCTTGAGCTGGAGCTGTTGAACCACGGCGGGCAGCACACTTTTGACAGCGGCAGAGGCAGGTCCGTGATTGATCTCACCTTCGCCCACAGCTCGATTGCGCGCCATAGTCAGTGGTGTGTCAGCGACATGTACACGCACAGCGATCATCTGGCCATAGTGATGGAGCTGAACCTGCAGGCGCGGGGAGTAAAGCCACAAATTCACAGAGCGCAGACAAGAAGCTGGAAGAAGTATGCCTTCGACGCCGACATTTTTGACTACGTGTGGCGGGAGGACGAGGTGCAGCTGGGCACAGCGGTCAAAATGGCGGCAGACATAACCAACAGACTGCACAAGGCATGTGACGCTTCGATGCCCAGAGTCAAGGGTACGGGTAAGGGTAAGCCTAAGCTGGCTTCCTGCCGAAGGGGTCATGGGCCGAATTAAGGGGCCAAGATCACCGCAGCCTTCTGATCCGGCGCTCATGAGTGCGGTGGTAGCCACGTTCTTTCCCCCACAAACTGAGCAAAACCTCCAACCTAGCCAGGACACGGGCGACGTCCCCGAAGTAACCGCTGATGAGGTCCTGCTAACGCTGCACAAAATTAGCGACGGCAAGGCGCCGGGCCTCGATGGTGTGCCAAATATTGCGCTCAAGGCGGCTATCAAAGCGAGCCCTGACACCTTCGCCAGCCTTTACAATGCGTGTGTCAAGGAAGGTGTTTTCCCGGACCAGTGGAAACGGCAAAGGCTAGTATTACTACTAAAACCGGAGAAGCCACTCGATCAGCCGTCCTCGTATCGCCCTTTGTGCATGCTGGACACGATGGGAAAGATCCTGGAGCGCATTATCTGTGACCGACTGCAGGAGTCACTGGAAAAACCCGGTGGCCTTTCTGAACGCCAGTTTGGCTTTAGAAAGGCGCGATCAACAGTGGACGCCATCCAAGCCGTCATGAACATAGCGCGCGATGCCACAAGCGGCAAAAGGTGGCGAGGCGGTTCAAAACAATACTGCGCGGTAATTACGCTTGACGTTAAAAACGCGTTCAATTCGGCCAACTGGGTTCAGATTATGACTGCACTAAAGCATTTTCAAGTCCCGGCGTACTTGCAGAGCCTGATTGCGGACTACTTCCGTAATCGAGTGCTCCTGTATGACACTGACGTCGGCGTCCAGCAATACGCAGTCACAGGTGGAGTTCCACAGGGGTCTGTGCTGGGACCAACCCTGTGGAACGTGATGTATGACGGCATCCTGCGCCTGAAACTGCCTGACGGCGCCCAGCTGATCGGATATGCAGACGATATTGCCATGGTAGCAGTTGCCAAACACATAAGCGCGCTGCAGTCAAACTGCAATGACGCAGTAAACTGCATCAATGTCTGGCTAAGGGAGGCGAAACTCGAGCTGGCGGCGCATAAGACCGAGGCAGTACTGATGAGTAGCAGGAAGGTGTGCGAGGTGTTCACGCTCACAATAAGCGGACACCAGATAACGTCGCAGCCGCACCTACGATATGTTGGCGTCATACTGGACACAAAAATGACCTTCAAGGAACACCTTAAGTGCGTCAGCGATAAGGCCACGAAGGTGAACGGCGCGCTTAGCCGCATTATGCCCAATATGGGGGGCCCTCGCTCAAGCCGGAGAAAACTACTCTCGAGAGTGGTGGACAGCATACTGCTGTATGCGGCGCCAGTCTGGGCAGGAAAGGAGCCCGAGCCACCCACCGACTCAGCGCACTCCGCATCGCAAGCGCCATTCGCACGGTGTCGGACGACGCCATATGCATCATCGCTGGAAAACCGCCAATAGACCTGCTGGCGAAAGAAATGCAGCGCCTTTACAAGGCTGGTGCAAGACCTGCTGCGTTAACAAAAGCGGCGGAGCGCAACGCCACTATTAGAGAGTGGCAACAGAAGTGGGACCAGTCCAGCAAGGGGAGATGGACCCACCAGCTAATACCCGACATAGATCGCTGGGTAAACAGGAAGCATGGCGAGCTCAACCATCACCTGACCCAGATACTCAGTGGGCACGGGTGTTTTAAAGAGTATCTGTTTAGGTTCAAACACGAGCAAGACCCCTTTTGTCCTCTTTGTCCGGGAGTGCCAGAGAATGCGCATCACGTGCTGCTGGTATGTCCGCGTTTTAGCGAGGCCCGTAGCTCGCTGCGATCGGTATTTGGGCAGTGTCCCACAGCGGCGAACCTCACAAACCACATGTGCGACACACTGGAGAAATGGGAGGCGGTAAGCTCCACGTCCGTCCGAATTATGAAGGAGCTGCGCGTGATCGAACGCCAGCGTAGAGCTGAAGCAAACGCTGCAGTGTCTAATGTGGTAAGCGCTTAGCTGCGCCGCAACTGCTAGACGTGAAGTAATTTTTGACAGAAAGTCCCGCGCTAGCAGGTTAGGAGAGAGGGGTTTTTTAGTGGGTGTTTCAAGTCCCTCACTTCGGCTTTCAATGCTTTTTCCCCTTTACAAAAAAAAAAAAAAAAAAACCCTTATATACTTACCATTTGTCCGCTATCCCTCCTCCGTTATGTACTCACTTATGTACCGACGGCATCCCTCGCTGTCTTGAACGGTGCTTGCGCGGCTGACGGCAATTTACTCTTCATCTGAACACCGGCGAACTTTTGAGCCGAAATGGAAACTGAAACGGAACTGCTTTATGGTCTGAAGATTGCATTAACTTCTAACTTTTGCTCTGGTTAGAGAAAAATATTCTGTGCGTAGGTCAGCGTAGAACCACTAAGCGGAACAATGTTCCTGATGAAAAGACCGAACGAGGTAAGTTCTCTCATCAATTGTTGGTGTGTACAGATGAAGAATACGTTTGGAGATATTTTTCAGCAGACAAAGCAGTAAATGTTTTTTTTTACCAACTTAACTAGTAAGTACCGCGATTCGAAGGTAGATCGCTGTAGTTCCACTAAAACGTTCTATTTTGTTGTTGTTGCATTCGCAGACATTTCAGAGAAATTGGTGAATTGCACTCAAGATGTTCGCATTGTTTGGGCATCAAATGTTTGTAGGTTTTAGGCAGCATTTAATTTGCTGTTGCCAGTGGCATATTTGGCTACCCACACACAAAGGTTTATCCAAATATTTTGCATGTGTTGAATATCGCGTTCGCCTTTCATGTTGCTCGTCTTGCCATTCGAACATTTTCTTGGAATTCGTGCAACAAATGCGAAAAGGCGAATTCTGGCCTTCAATTAAATTGTTGAACTTGCAGTTTCTGCAATTCCTTGCGGCTTGGTTTCTTAAATATTTTCATTTGCAGTCTGGCATTTGTTGTGCCATGTGGACAAATGCCTCTGGCAGATTTAAAACAATTTCAAGTGGCAAATATTGCAAGGTGAAATTTCTTCAAACTTTGAAAGTTTTGTTAGAAAATTTGATTATGTTTTGCATGAACGTTGTACTTATGCTCAAAATACCAAAGTAAAACACTGATATTTTATTTTTGGAAAATCTTTATTATTAGTCGTCATTTTTCTTAACCCGGCATTGGTGTGGTGGGGTATACCATACCCCAGAGGTTGTATTTTTGTAAATAACACGGGCATCAGTTTTATGCGGGCACTATTGCTTCTAGTAGCTGTTTATAACAGTCCAACCATACACATTTGCTGTCTAAAAACAACTTAAGTGTGACCAGATTTGAGTCACATCCGGCTAAAGTTCATTGGGGTATGACATACCCCACCACACCAATAACGTAACTTTTTGTGTAAATGATTTTGAATTAAAATGTTTATTTTTGATGGTCTAGTAGTCGTCGATTTATTGAAAAATATACCGTACGGAAAAATAAGAGGCAACTACCAACTCCACAACTGCTACGTGCAAGAAAAGCTCCCAGTTCAGTGTTCGCATTTCGTCGCCGTAGAAAACGAATATCGTATGTTCCATTGAATTTAATAGCACATACGACAATAGTTTTCATCGTATCATATGTTCCAAAAAATATCATTAATACACACAAATATCATGATTCTGTAAATCCTTGAAATTAGGCGAAGCTGTACCAAAACGTCGTCAGTACAGCACTCGATGTTCGGTTTGTCCGAGAGCAAAAACCTTATACGACTTGCGAAAAATGCGCTAATTTTGAGACCCTGTAATTCGCTCCTCTTTCAGGGTAGCTACCAAAAATTTAAAGTCACATAACTATATGTATTTCATTTTTAAAACTGACTATGTTTTTTGGAAAATTATATACAGAAATGTTTTTAAACCCCATTATATGAAGTCAACTTATAAATATCGGTACTTTTCGTTTATTTTTGTTATATTTTATATTTTCTTTTACAAATTGCTTGCACATGAAGTGCTTTTGTATTTTCTTGCGTAAAAGTAAATGAAGAATAATATAAAATTGCTATCTTTTATATTTGTGTTGTTTCGTGAGGTTGTTGCTATATCAAGTCTTGGGGTATGTCATACCCCACCACACCAATAACGTAATTTTTTTCCACCACACCAACGCCGGGTCAAGATTCTTTAGATTTATGCATTGTAGTTGTTGTTGTCTTCTATACTTATACATAACGTTTACAAATGAAAAATATAGCGTAGTTGTATTATTTTCGTAGGTGTTGTATGTCTGTTTTAAGTTTACTTGTTGTTATTGTAAACACAATCGGGTTAAACGGCCTACGCGGGTGCGGGAGTATCGCAATTATAGTCGAGTTTTGTAACAGTGACATTGGCGAGTTTTAGAAGACAGAACTCACGGCCTAGAAGTCGGAACTAATAATAAAGTTTAAAGTTATGCTTCGACAAAGTCAACGTGGTTGCAAAACTTTTTCAAATTTGATCAAAACTAAAATTGTTGCTGAGCTCGTCCGGTTATGACTTCTGTAGTGTCGAGGATTGAAGAAAATTGTAGTTTTTGTTTTCAGTTGACCAAGAATCGAATGAGAATCATTTGGCCATTTGATTACTGAAATCTCTAATCAATTCTATGAATGAATTATTTGCAAAGTATTATTTCTATTTCGAAAGATTTTTGAAAAATTATGACTTAATTCGGTTATAATTACGATAATCTCGCAGAAACGATTTTGCGCAGTTCAAGTTGGGGATAATTTTTAACTTTTGCTGGGAAATAGTTGTTTGATGGACATGAAAATACTGTTTATATGTTAAGATTAAGAAAGCGATTGCCCATCGATTGGTGCCGGAATACAACAAAGCACATACTATACAATACGCAAATCAACGTGCGGTGCTGATCTTTCTGATTGTTCTCTCACTAAAATCTCATTCAAATACTTGAAATGTTTAATTTATTACAGAAATGTTGATTTTTGACACTCTCAGAAGACATCCCATCAGCATCGTTATCTGTCGACACCATAGAAGCTTTCTTCGTTGCTAGAACGAGGCCCAAAGTTGAAGCATAGTGTTGGGCATTATACGCAATATTCCTTTTTCTTATGTTATATACAAAATAAAAAGTGTTGCCCGCGTAATACTGTGTCATCCCCCTATAAGTTTAAAGACATTGAAAATATATGCAATTAATTTCGAAAATGTCCAGTGTCGTAGCTACAGAATTCCGTTGTATTTAATCGCGAACCATTTCCAGACACAGACACTGTGAAGCAACAGGTGGCAACACTGATACGCACTTACACTTGACAAGTGGAGGCATTTTCCATTCTCCTCAAACTGTCACTGAGTATTTACACTAAATAGAGTCGACAATTGTGCTAGTTGGTATTTTACAAAAAATGCGCAATTTCCGTGCCGCATTGTCGCCATCGCCGCCATCAATCCTTGGCCAGCTTCAGCCGCACCGCGATCCGCTTGCACTTCCACATGAGCTGCGTCTCCAGTATGCTGAACGACATGGCGACCAGCACGAGGCCGAGCAGCAGGTACGCGCAGCACGCAAACAGCTGCACCTGCGGCCCGTGGAAGGTGCGCTCGGGCACGAAGTCGCCGTAGCCGATCGTGGCCAGTGTGACGAAGCAGAAGTAGGCGCCGTCCACGATCGACCAGTTCTCCCAGAAGGCGAAAATCACAGTCCCGAGGCAGATGTAGCAGACGAGTATGAGCAGCACCACGCTGATGGGCACCTGCGGTCCGCCGTAGCCGTCGTCGCAGTTCTCGTCGTCTTCGGCGTCGTCGGCCGCGTCCGCGGTCGCGTTCTTCTCGCTCGCGTCGTTGCTGCCGCCGTTCAGCCGTCTGAGCTTGAACTGCTCGGTGGCGACGGCGGCGCGCTGCATGTACTCCTCGTCGTCGGAGGTCTCGGCCGTGTCGCCATAGCAGCCGCCGCGACTGTGCGCCAGTATGCCGCCGACGGTGGCGTGCGCGTTGCAGCCACGCCGCGTTCCATAGTTGACCGACTTGCGCTGCGCGCTGCGCTGAAACGTGTGCAGCGTGTGGCGATGAAAGGAGGCGGCGGTCGCGTTGATCAGGCTGCGTGTCGACTTGTCCGGCTCCTTGGCGCCGGCCGCGTACTCAGCAGCGCCGGCATTGCTGTTGGATATGAGCGGAACGCGCGACGGGGTGCCGTGCGCGCAATTGCTGCAAAAATACAAACGGAAAATAGTTTCAGAAGGATTTTGCCAAAAACGAATGCGGCTCAAAGTTGATCCTGTGCACAAATAAAATTTCAAACTAAGTGAATCACTTTATTGCCAAAGCGATTTATTGCCACAGCAACCGTAAAAAGTTCATTTGCTTACGCTCATTTCCTCGTTCCCCGCCCCCCGCCAGCACAACCCTTTTGCGGCCAAATTGCTCGTTTATTTCTGAGATTTGAGCTAAGCCGCCCCCTGCTCTCCCCTCGAATGTGTTGCTGCTCATATCCCTTTTTAGGCCGCTCTATGGTCGAATTGATTGGCTTGTTTCATGCGCCTAAAATAGTCAGACGGCTTTGGCTTTCGCCGGTCGACGAACGCACGCATACCCGGACAGAGATATGTAGTAATGGACGGCGAGTGTGGGCGTATGAAATAATTTGCCGTTTCGGGCTTGAAATACCAATAAAACAAGGCGCGTCCCTTTTTTCGCAGATTCACGTTAATTTCGGGTTTCAACCTTTTGGCGCCTTTTTAGCTAATCATTCTCTATTTTCTCATACAGTTGATCCAGATTTTATGTATTGAAATTTGCCAAGGCACGTGGATTATGTATAAATAAAGTGCATCACTTAGTTCCTTACGCGGCAATTCGATTAGTGTTTCTTTCCAAAGCCACAATTAAAGAGTAAATTAAATTTGTGGGTTTGGGAAAATTTGAAAATGAAGCGCAATAAGAATTCGCATGGGATTAGCGCTAAATGTTTTAGTAGTCCAAATACAAGTTTTGTTACAAACAATTCTTTCAGTCCCGAGTTTCAACATTTTTAAATTTTTGGCAGAGTGGCTGATGGAAGTTCCATGACGGAAAATGTCTCATGATCAAGACCTTTCCCTTATATTCCTCCGAGTAGGGGATGGGTCTATTTATGCAAAGCAATGCATCGGTTGGGGAACATGGTCTAACAGCATGAATTTATAGGACACTTGACTTGAGCCCACCAAGCTTTCAGATATTGGGCCAAATCTCTGCAGGGATTATTTTATAGTACCAAATTTCAAGTCGCTTCGAAAATGCGTATAAGTAAACGATTAAACACTTTCAAAGTGCTTTGAAAATGAGAAATGATGATGTACACTAAGTATTTTCTGCATTTTCAAGTGAAAAGCAAGCAACACTAATATTTATTTAGCAACAGCTAATATTTATTAGACGTCAAAAAAATAGGAAAAAAGAAAAAAGGAAAGCATACTTTTCAAACCGTCTAAACTCGCTTCTGAAATCAATGTAAGGAGTGAACCAGAAACATTTTAGAATTCTTACGCATCCAGCATACGAAAATGTCAAGAATTAGGATCCTGGTATTTTCGAGTGAAAGTATCTATAAATATTGCAGTTTCTTGCTATATTAGTCAATAGCATCTTGGATCTACTTTAGTTAACATGTCCAGCCCGCAAAAGTGCTGTCAATACTGGACATTTACTTGACTGATAAATCGAAGTCTAGACTAAGCATTGCAAGGGAAAGCAAAGCGAGCGGGAAAGCGGGAAACTCCATCTACAGAGCCGAAGAATCAGGCAGAAAAAAGGGTCCAAGTAACCCAGAAGTGCTGAAAAGGGTTGTTAGCACATATCGGAATAACCCCACGAGGTCGACTCGAGATGTTGCAGCTGCAGCAGGCACATCGCAATCAACTGAGATGTGATATAAGCGAAGTCAAGAATTAAGGACCTACAAATAGCAGAAAGTGCCTGACCAGTCGAAAGCAAAAGAAAAAATAGCGAAGATGATTACGTAACCAAGTTCGATTGCGTGATTCTCGATAATGAAACCTACTGTAAGGCGGACTTCAAGCAGTTGCCTGGGAATGCCTATTTCACCACAAACAATAAGATTGAAACACAAAGAAAATACTCCGAAGTGAAAGACACCACATTTCCAAAACGCTTCATGATTTGGCAAGCTATTTGCTCCTGCGGTCTGCGGAGCAAGGCGTTCATTACAACAGGAACAATTAACTCTAGAATTTATATAAAAGAATGTCTGCAAAAACGCTTTATACCAGGGACTTAACTATTATAAGTTTTTTAAGAAACTAATTGCAATGTAACTATTACAATGCAACATACATTTTATTTGTTGATTATAATTATTATTTGCGACAATTAATTTTTATGTCGCATAATAAATGTTATGAGAAATAAATATTTTTTTCATTCTGGATAATTATTATTTTGGGATTTTTGTTTGTTTACGTTGTTCATAACTTTTATTTATGATTTTTATTTATTTACGTTACTGATAACTACTTATTTTTTTGAGAAAATTTTTTTTACGTTGCTTCATAACTTTTATTTATGATTTTTATTTATTTACGTTACCGATAACTATTATTTAAAAGACAATTTTTTTTACGTTGCCTCATAACTTTTATGAAAGAAATTTTTTTATTTACGTTGCCTTACCACATTTTGAGTATGAATTTATTTTGAATGGTTTAGTTGTTGGTGGAAATAAGGTTTCTGCAGTTAATTTGCGTTTGTCAATTTAAAACAATTTAAAAATTAATTCATATCCAAAATGTATTAATTCAACGTAAAAAATTTTTTTTTCAAAATAATAGTTATCGGCAACGTAAATGAAAAAAAATCATAAATAAAAGTTATGAAGCAATGGCAAATCATAAATCCCAAAATAATAATTATCGACAACGAAAAATATACTTGTTACTTATAAGAGTTATTATGCAACTCAAAAATATTTATTACATGATAATAGTTATAGGCGACGTAAACAATTTCTTATTGCGAATAATTATTATAAAACAATAATTTTAGAAATTTCTTCAATTAGGGAAATTTTTTCATTCCCAAAAATATGGATAATAATTATTTTAGGTCTCTGCTTTATACCATTTATTGAATAGCACAAAGGAACAGTTTTATTTTGGCCAGACCTAGCGATAAGCCACTACTCCAGGTCAACTATGGAATGGTATGAAGGAAATTGTGTCACGGTGGTCCCAAAAGAGGCAAATCCTCCCAAATGCCTGGAACTTCGGCTTATTGAAAGATATTGGGCTATAATGAAGCAAACTAAGAACGTTAAGAAAAATATGAAAAAATTTTGTAACCACTAATTATATTTCATTAATTTTTTTGTGAATTAGAGTTTAGGAAATTTATAATAAACTACAGTTTATTTTAGTAAAATCAGACCATTACTTTTTTTTAATGTGTCCTTAAAAAATCTAAATTTTTTCTGGTTCACTCCTTATAAACACCTGGCTCGATAGCATATCGAGTCAATGCGAATCGACTGGGACCGTCGTATAAAAATGGCAATAGATGAGTTAAGTGTGCGATTTGTTAGCATCAGATATGAATGGAGATTTATTTCGTTCTTCCCACAACACCTTTTAACCATGTTTAAAATATACTAAAGCGAATTTAAAGACTTTCTTGAGTACAGCAAAGCAGCTAACACTCATTCGAACGTCATCACGTTTTACGAGAATGCAACCAACGAATGGGTGCTTCAAACATGAGTATGGATCATATACAAAATAATAACAATAATAACAACAATAAAAAGGCAAAACCATTTCGTATTGTAAAAATCAAAGAGCAAACGGAAGCACAAAGTGCTCTGCATGTGTCCAGCAGGGAGTTCAATGCATAAAATCAATTTGAAGGGCAAACGATGATAAAACTGTGTGTCGTACGCAGCCAAATATGATGTTCACATAGAAATATGGGAAATAGAGGCAAAAATTGGAAAAAGATGATGTCATGGCTGCACGTTGCGCAAAAAGCCGAATAAATAAAATCGAATAAAATGTTACGTATACGCGCCGAATGCCGCAGCGTGAAGTAACATTGAAGCGAAGCAGACAGATTGCTGCGGGCGGGTGTAGTGTGAAGCGGCAGTGACTGATTGAACTTATAGCGACGCAGCCACTGGCAGCCGACTGACATTGTCGCTGTCCTGCAGTCCTGGTGGACACCAAACCGGGACTATGTGGGCGCCACAGTGATAAAGTCATTTCATAGAAAAAACAGGAAGCCGCAGAACAAATGTTGTAATCGTAATGGCTGATGTGCTGGACGCTGCTTTCGGTGGTGGCCTCAGCCAGCGCGACATATGTTGCAAATTCAGGAAACATGTATACAGTGCGGCGGCCGGCTGGCATCGGGTCGTGGCGGTGGCGGGGGGGGGGCGTGCGGTGACAGCACACTGGCTGTTTGCGCTTCTAATGCGATTTGTACCACAAGCTGCTGGGGAGCGTGTGATTGTGGGCGTGTGTGGGTGTGTGTGTTGACAGACTGACACATTGTAGACTTTTAATGTCAGCGAACATGGCGTAAAACATGCCATGGAGCAGTTCAATGCAAGACGAGTGGCAGTTGGCGGCAAGTGGGCTGCCGGTTTAAGTGGCCAGCGTAAGAGGAGACGAAGGCATGGAATGTCGACGGCTGAACTGGAGTGAAGCTGTGAAATGGAGTAAACCACAAAAAGAAAGAGGCGCAAGTGGAGAGCCGTAACTGTGGCAAAAAACTGTCCAGCGGCAGGACACGAATGGATGCGTATGTGTGCGTTTGCGTTCGCGTCTGTGTGAAGCGAGTGCAGCTGCCACAATGTCACTGGAGACAAACATGAAAGGCATGTGGCCATATTTTATGCTGGCACTCAGCGCATTGATTTCTCGATTTGTTTTTTGCTCTTATCGATGTGATGTGAGTTTTGCGGTCAAAATTTTTTTTAGAAAAATGAGGTTGTAAGAAAATGATACAAATGTTAGGTTGTTGTCAACTAACTAAAGCAGTTGACACAAATACTAGAAAATATAACCCAAAAAGTAAATCTTAAATTTTTAAGCGTATTGAAGGGCTCTGGCTAGGAATCAACGAATATCAGATTGCCAATGATGTAACCTTTGGCTGTAACTAAAGTTCAGCTCCGTTCTATTTGAGAATGTCAATGAAAGAGAATTGTTTCGCTTCACTCATTTCTCGATTTGCTTACTGAAACCTTCGATCCGTTGTCTCGTCTCACGACTTCAACTGTTTCCGTAAATTAACTTTTTCTTTATTGTTAACTATTCGGCTGTTATGTCCAAATTATGTCATCATTCAGTTGCAGATCTACAATATTTTCATCGCATTTGTAGGGTCACACACCACTCACCGGCCACACACACTCACCTACACAACTCGAACTGGCTTTAATGGACCAAGCGATCATTTATTTTTGCTGTACTCATTCGCCGTGCAAGAACAAAAGCTTCGCCTACAAGTAATTTATTTGTCGCCATATATTAGCCAACAACATGTTGTTCACCTCTGTTGGCCGCATTCCGGTCGGTTAAGTCTGTCTGCTGTGGCGGTGAACACCTGTACACCGGATGCCGTCATGGCTATTGCTTTGTTGCTGTTTGTCGTGTTGCGGCACGTGTGTAAGTGTTGGTAATTAATTGTAGCTCGAGTTCGAAGCGGGTCAATTAATTTTGGTTTCCTTTTTCATTCGCTTTTACTGTGGCGACGGTTCGTTGACGCCGTGTCTTGGCACCTTGACGCAGGCGGCAGATTTTTTTGCGATTGTGCAGGCATTTATTTGATTAGCTTTTAATTAACTTCGGGTGTATACCTATTTGTAGAGGTGTTGGCGCCATTTACTGGATTAATCTACTGAAATGCTGTTTTTTTTTAGTTAGAGTTTGACTTTAAATTTGGAAGGAAAGCCGAGGTTGGCATCTTGGAAACGTGAATCTCACACGAACTAATATGGGGTCTGCAAAAATTACTTCCAGCCAAAACTATTCATTTCCCTTACTTTAACTTTATTTCAGTGACGCCTAAATACAACAGTTTTGGCTCTTATCTGATGTCTGACATCAAGAATTTTTGAAAAGAAGTTGAATTTTATGAACCCAAATACCTCAAATTAGAAACAATTTCACACATATTTTTCAAAATTTTTTGGACAGATTCCAATGAGATCAAAATGGGTTAAGAGTGTATGAGGGGAAACATGTTTATAGGCTGCGTGACTTGGTAAAAGTGTAACAAATACAAATAACTTAAGAGATAACAATTTTCTTTGTCATGATTTAAAGACCATTCTGAAATTTCTTTAAGATTTTAATGTTATCTGAAAGCTAAGTTAATAATGAAATACTACATTTAAATAGCTGCCAATTGTTCCCTAACTTTCTGCCCAAATTCAGTCATTAAAGTAGTTAAAAGACACTCCTAGTCAGATAAGCACATTCGAAAGGCTAAACTTTGCTAAGCGTTGCTCTTAAAGCATCGATTTCCTAAAGGTTTCTCAATTCGAAAGGGGGAAACACTCCACTCAGCTGTCAAACTGTATAGTGGCAAACAATTTGCTACATTCGCTACATTTCCCCCGAGAGACATGCTGACAAAATGCCCACTTTATAAATCAAGATGTCTGCCTTAACGACAAGTCCACTTGTGGTATCAAAACCGGAAAAACTCAGGAAGCAAATTGGAAAAACGCCAACCAACACAAGCAGCCACATGCCAGCCAAACATTTTTCAACCGACACACCGCACATTGTCCCCCTCTTCCTGTCGCATTTCTAGCTTGCCCTGCTCTTTGTCCGGTGCTTTTTTCTATTGCCTCGCTTTGGTGAAGGGACAAATTGTGTGCCGACCGCTCTGAAAAACGTTTCAATTTGCATGCCAGCCACCCCTTAAGCGGGGCGGCGCAGGGGCCGAATTGATTTCACACTTCCTTCGAGCAATTTTTCGATTTTCGCCGACCGCGTGTTGCCTTTTGCTGCGGCTGTGCGTGTGGCGAATGCGGTCTGGTCTGCGTTCAAATGGCCCAACAGTTTCGACAATTGATGAGGAACGCAAGAAAATCAAAATTGAAAGCGCAAGAAATGAGAAAAACCACACAAAAGCAGAAGAAACAACAGAAAAAAAGAAGGAGTGGAAGCATAAAACTTGTTCGCATGCTCACCCCAAACGCTGCTGCTCGTGCTCCTCCTCGTCCTCCATGATGTCGACGGTGGCACTCGAACCTGAGGCAGCGGGCGTTGCTGTTGTTGCCACTGGGGGCGCCGCTGCACTGCTGCCGCTGCACGCCGGCAACGCCACCGACGCATTGACGCCTGTTGCAGTTGGTGCTGCCGTGGTGGCCACAGTCGCCGTTACTGTCGCTGTCAATCCGGCCGAGAGCATTGCAATGGATGTCGGTGCCGGTGCTGCTGCAGTTATTGTTGTTGCCACATTGGCTGGCGTTGCTACGGTCGATGGCGTTGTTGTTGCTGTCGGCACGTTGGTGTTTTGTAATAAATCATGCCGGCAGCTTATATCATTCTCTGCGAGGAGCGAATTAATCTCCGGCGGTAGCGGTTTGGTGAGGAATTTGGCGCGTCGCACACCTGCAATGAAAAAAATTTTAAACATTTTAAGTGTTCCTTTGCAAGCAGTACTTTGGGTGTAAGTATTTTCATAGGAATTGATAGCATACAGTAATTTAAAGTTCAAAGTTCACAGGTGCGCCTCCTTAATCACTCACACACGCTCCTTTATCCGCCCCAACTCAGTTTATCGCCCATTTCGGTCACGTATAATCTCCGTTCACCCATACACTTAAGCGAAAAAATCCAACAACAGCAATGCCGACAAAGCCAGTCAAACTGTCAACGAAAAAAGTTAAATGAGTAACTTTTGGGTCAAAAGTGCGTCACCAACTCTGTCCCCTTTCCGTCTGCTCGTCCTAGCAAACCACACTCACACCCGCTAACAGGTCACACTCATACTCACACTCACACTCACACACACACAAATAACCTCACAGTCTCCTCCCGTACTCATTCAGTCATTCATCTCGGGCATCTACCATGCCGTGTCGTTGTCATCATCAATAAAAAACAGTGCCGCACATGTGCGACGTGTGTTGCGATTTTGATTTTATTGCTGTTGTTTTTGTCGTTACTCCACATTCAGCGGATGAAGCGAAAGTTTCTGGCGAAATACTTGGCAAGTACTTAAATGTGTCACTTTAACGCCCAACTTGATCCCTTAAGCAGTCACCAGCAGCCGCGCGAGGCGCGTTTAAGACGTAAATTAAATGAAGTGATTGATTGCCTTGCATTTTAAGGAAGCTCTGGTGGAGGTAGAAGTTGGGGGTGAAATGCGCGATGCCACATTTTACTTGCCGGAGAACTTCAGCGATTTGTAGGCGTTGTCACAATGTCTAAGGTTGCTAATTAAATTGAAGTGACGTAAATTGTGCAATTGTACAATGTCTAAGGTTGCTAATTAAATTGAAGTGACGTAAATTGTGCTCGAGAACTTCACCATGCAGCTTATTGGAAAGAGCTTGTTTATATTTTCAGGGTAAATTGCAGCAAAGCCTTTTGTAAGTGAAACTTTATTCAAGAGATTGAAAGCCTTCAGGTGTAGCAACTTTTCAAATATTAGGTTGTTGGATTTGAAGTTTTCGAGTTTGTTTCCCACATTTTCTATGCAAGGCTATGCAGGAATTCGAACAGCTTTGAGTAATCAAAATATTTGCCTCGCGTCTAGATTGCGTTGCGAAACAAAAGTTTTGAGATCCAACTTTTAGTGCTCTCATTAGTGCTGTAAGGCAGTTCTAGCTTAAAAACAACTACAGCAAGAACCAAGCGTTTACATGTCTAATAATACTTCGAATCATTTGGCTTAATATAATTTTAAATGAGGAATTTCTCAAGACAGAAATGCAAGTGGATAGGTCACACTGTCAAAAGAGAAGATGGCTGCATTGCAAAGAATGCCACGGAGTGGAACCCAACAGACGGAAGACCGTCCGGAAACCCTTGCCAGGACTGAAGAAGTACGATGGGCATGAGGCTGGCCAACCCAGGTTAAGCTGGAAGATGTCCAAAGCAGGCTGATGATTACAGAAAGCGATGATGATTATATGTAGATTTGGCTAAGTGCTGTCAAAAAAAAGAATGGCCTCGTTTTTGATAACTCAACAGAACTGGCTGCATTGCACCAATTTCGATTGAACGATGTCTATTTCTTGACAAATCTTTACGCATTAATCGTTTCGCTCATATTCAAGCAACACGATGCGTTCGTAGGTATTCATCTCTTCTTGGGATGAAAGGGCTCTTGGGGCGCATTTCTTATTCCCCAAACCTTCTGCACTTATAGCATAGGATGCACTCTTGATCACACGCGACTAATCTTAGTAAGAAATTAATCGATGCGGTTTCTACTCAAAATAATGTCAAAAGCGCCACAAAATATTCGTTCGAATCATTTCCTGGTGAATCTATCTGAATAGCTAAATAGAATAATTAAGTAGTAAAAGGTAAAAGTTATATATTAACAAAAAATTTCACGTTTGAACACAGTTTAAAAAATACATCTTCTTGAGATAGTAAAAAGATTTAACACTGAAACTATTTTCTTCTCTCTAGGCAACTTAATCTTTATAAACCGATACGTGGTCTGCATTTTACGGGTTTCAATATTACAATCGCATACTAGAAAAAGCTGACTAAAGCATCGAAGAAATAATTTTTTCCTAAACTCCTCTAAACTTCAACTTTAAGTAAGTCAAACTTGAAGCATTTTTATGAGACTAGTCTGTTGCTAGACTAATAGTTTGGTTGCTAGACTTAAAGTAAAGTTGAAGTGGGGTAAATTGTTCATCAAATTTTTTCCAAAATGCATTTGGAAAATATATGAGTCCACATAAAAAAGGATTTAATATACATGGGTCACATATGAACTGTTGGGCGTGAAATAGCAAAATGGATAGTGAAAACCCTCCGGCGTTACTGTCACTGATACTTGCAGCGGCACCCACACAAATCGAGCAGAAAATTTCAGATTAAATTATACGATAAATATAATTCAACGGAAAATCAGAAACGAATAGCTGAGACGTCACAGGCGCGTTGACTCGCCACCGTTGCGGTGTACAGTCAGTGTCATTTGTTGCACTATAAAGGAACAATAATAGCATCTGCAAAAACAACAATAAAGATCAGAAGCTGCACATCGAGTGCAGACATCAGTGTTATTGGTGTCGGTGACGGTGTCGGTGATGCGGACAAATATTATTAAAATTAAATGAATAAACGACAAGAGGAGCATTAAGAAAAAAGCGTAAAGTCAGGTGCGCGTAGGTACGCAAACATACATAAGTGTCTTTGTGTGTGTGTGATAGAAAAATTACGTAATCAAAAAATTACGTTTAAATGAGAGCAACAACTCAACAACTTGCACACAGTAACGCTACGAGCAAATCAGTAAATAGCGGAAATAAGTAAATGTGCTACAATCCTGTTAATATAATTGCGGCAGCGGTCAATCTGGCAACACTAATGTTAACGCATTCTGTGCAGACACACAGCACAGCTGCTGAAACTATAATATTATTCTGCGTGGAAACGTTGCTGACAGGACACTGGGTGCAGGTGTTGTAGTTGCGAATGCAGCAGCAACACATTCCCAGCATTGCATTCTGCATAACGAAATTTGTAGTTGAATTATAGAAGTTACGCGACCTGAAAGCCAACGTCACACAAAAGCAACAGTAATAGTGCTGAGTTTGTGTTTCCACGCGGAAACTGGCGTTTGTACACGAAAACATAGCCAGAGGAATTTTACCTTAAATTCATTAATTCATTTTTTATGCCCACATAAAAGGATCTCTTTTCCTGCATATTGTAGTACTAAATATGAATGATGAAATATGATTCGATGGACTTTTCTGGTGATCCAGATCACAAACATTATACTTCTTCCGTACAAATCCCTACTTATTTCATACCTTTTTTCATTCAATTAGTTCGGCTTTGAGTGGCAATGTTCCTTTGGTTGTTGGCTACATCAACCACGTGAAAACACCACATGGGCTGCGAGAGGTGTCTGACAGCTGGTTTTGTGAATACTTTAGTTGCTGCTTTCAGTCATTGCGCACTGTGTTCACTGTTCGCCAATTTCTGCTCACTTCTCTTTGCTGTGAGGTCTGCTTTCCAGCGCGACTCTGCATCACTTGTTCAGTGCAACGCTGCAGTTGGTGGCGAGTGGCGGGTGTGTTGCCACTTGCCTCAAACCGCTAATGAAAGTCAACTCTAAAGTTGGCTTTTGAGCTCGGCTGCGTGGTGACTCGTGAAGCGTGGAAGCTGGCTACAGTTTGTGTTTGGCAACAGAAGCCATACGCAGCAGCAGAGTGTAGTGAAGTGCAGAAAGCGACAGCGAAGTTGAAAAAAAAATAATTAGCAGATTTAGCAGCAACGGCGGCCAGTGTTTGCCACTGCTGAGAATTAATGATGCCATTTGTTATGTGGTTGGGATTTTTTAGTTTTTTATTTGTTGCCTTTGACGCAACAACGACTTGATAAATTTGCTCAGAATACATTTATCAAACAATTTCCTGTTTAATTGCTGCAAATGAGTTTGACGAATTGAACTGAGTCCAGTGTTGAACAGTTGGTGCAACAAAAATTGTTACAATTGTTGCAAAAATTGAAGCGGAAAGTTCAAGGGGTTTTAAGCAAAATTACAGTTTATGTACAGTTATGTATGTACTATATATGTGGAATAATTATGGTTGTTAAAAAGCCAAAAGTTCTGAATTGCTTTGGAAGTTAAGTGACATATGTAAGATAATTCATTGTCTAGTCTTTTTAGAAGACTTTTTTCAACAGAGATTTTAAGAATGATGACCTGACACCATAGTGTGCGAAATTACGCTTCGATATAACAGGTTAATATCTATCGGAATTGCAAGGATGAAAAGCAAGTTGAAATGGAAGTATTGCCATGCCATGAGATCATAAATTGGGGTCTACGTTTATACTGATAGATGTATACTTGAAGGTCAAAAGTGATTAGTTGTACATATTTTAAACCGAAAGAAAATCGACTTAAAAATTAAAAAAAATTAATACTTTCACCCAGGGGCAGACTGGGGCTCCAGGGGCCTCCCGGGCATATTGAAAGAAGGGCCCCACATTAAGGTTTTCTGTTAGATAATAAATTAGTAATAACAGTGCAAGAACTTTTTGATAGTAAATTCCTTAAGTACAGGTGATAACGGAGAAATTAAATGTACATTCATATATAGTTATTGAACGAAAAAAAAATGTATTCAAAAATTATTCATACGCCTCTTAAAGTTAGGTATTTTTAACAAAGTTTTCATCGAAGAGTACATACATTATTTGCCTATATGTAGTTATCAATATCAGACTTAGGGAATAATATTTATGGTTTCCAAAAAGTTGCTACACTCTCTTACTCGTGTCATTACTGACTTATGTTTTTAAACATTTTTGCATCAAACTACTTTTAGTTGCCAGTGAATCAATTATTTTTTCATTTTTAATTTTATTTAAAACAGGAAATTCAATAGACATGAGCATAAAGGTTTCGAGATGTTCTTGAGTCATTGTATTTCGCAAACGATTCTTTAAATGTTTTAGTTTGGAAAATGATCTTTCACAAGCAACTTGAGTGCAAGATAATGTCAGTAAAAGTTTGTAAGCCAGAAAAACTTTTTTGTACGTCGTCATATGAAAAGAATGTTTTCGTAAAACATTAAAGCAACATTTTATACAATCTCGAAAATTTTTTTTACCATTTTCTTGTTAGCTTCTGAAGAAACTTGATTCACGTTCTCAGCTTCTTTGTCGCTATAATCGCTATCATCTTCCGTTGAATTTACACTTTCATTCTCGACTGCTCGCGAATACTCTTCGGTCAGGGTCATTTTTATTTTTGGCCAAGAAGAAGCAAAATGAACTAGTTCTGACCGTAACTCAGCAGAGCTTATATTACAAAATTTCCCCAAGAGTTGTGAAATGTTTTCAAGGGCCTTGTCAGGAATTCCGTTTTGCAAAATATGTGGGAAATTTTTGGGGTCAAAACACGAAAAATCAGCTGCAACATCATCATTGCATTGCATTGCATCATTCTCTTTCCTCTAAAAACAAACAAAGATGTTAAACAAAGATGTTGCGTGACGCAGCCGCAAACGCAGTTCATGTAAATGCGCTATCAGGGTACTCAGAAAAGCTAGATCGGCTTTTGCGGTTGTTCATTATGGCGGGGAAAAAGACGTTTCTTTTGAATGTGTCGCGAAAAGTTTGTTTGTATCGTATAGTTGACAAACTTTATTTATCTTTACAGTATGCATGTCTCGCTTAATTACTCCGCGAAGAATTTTACGAAAGTTTTTTTAAAATTGTTTTTGTGTATATAAGAGGCTTGTGTATTTCGAAGCCAAAGTAGTGTAAAACTGAAAAGTTATGAATCAAAAGGCAATAGGAATAAATAATAATTATGGGCCCCCTGCGCCCCCACCCCCGGGGGCCCATCGGGACCTACATATTTTTTCTGACACATATTTTTCTTCCATATTTTTGTCTTCTGATGAGCCTGGGGCCCATCGGGACCTACATATTTTTTCTGACACATATTTTTCTTTCATATTTTTGCCTCCTGATGAGCCCGGGGCCCACATATTTTTTCTCACACATATTTTACACATATTTTTCTTACACATTTTAGCGTCCTGCCCCGATGGGCCCCCGGTGCGTCGGGGGCCCACCGGGCATTTGCCCGGTTGCCCGTTGGCCCAGTCCGCCCCTGCTTTCACCGTGTTTTCTAAACCCACTTTGTAGCCAAGCAATGAAATGCACTTCGATTCGATTGCTTTAAGATTGTTTTGGTTTTTTCAAGCAATCGAACCGATTCTAGTGATTCGTCTTTATGGTTAAACTTAACGTTGAGGGAAAAGCAAAATTCGGCATGTCATTGTACTCACTGTGCACTGTGGCCGTTTGATAAGCGGGTGGCGGCAGCAGTGGCGCTGTGCCGCTGCCAATATCGCTGCCGGCGGCGGCAGCCGTAATGAACGGTTTCTTCGAGTGCTGCAATTGTATGGTGTGATATTTCACAATCGGTTGATTGCATAGCAATTGCGATGCGGCGGCCGCAGCAGCAGCGGCCACTGTTGTTGCTGCCGCGGCCGATGTCGGCGGTCCATTGTTGGCAGCAATTGGAAAATAAATGGTCGCCGAAGCTGTTGCAGGCACGCTGGCTGATTGATAGCAATTGGCTGTTGGTGTGTTGTTGTTGCCATTATTGTCGTTGCCGTTGCTGGCGCTGCCACCACTCGCGCAATTATTGCTGGTCGCGGCTTGAAAACGCACCAGACTGCTGGGCACGGCAACAAAGTGTTGTTGTTGTTGTTGCTGCTGGTAGTGATGATGTTGATGCGGCTGCAGTGTTGCATATTGGCGCATTGTCTGCTGATGCGTTGGCGACAAATTCGCCGACGCGGTCGAGACAATGTGAAACGTTTGCAAGGGATGTGCCAGTTGTTGTTGTTGGAAATGTTGCGGCGATGGTGTGGGGGAGCGACTGTAAAATTGTTGTTGTTGCGGTAGTTTTTGTGCTGTTGCCATTAACATGACATCGGGATGCTGTTGTTGTGGTGAGTCTGTACGCTGCTGATAGTATTGTGGCGCTTTCGCGGCGGCTGTTGTCATATTTTGATTTAATTTTGCCGGTGAATTGCGCAGCAGTTGGCAGGAATCTGCGAACGCGAAAGGAAAAGCGAAGTGGAACCATTAATGGGCGTCAGCGAGAGGTGAAGAGGAGGAAGATTGAAATTGGTAATTAAATAAGGCTGTGGTAACATTGAAATTTAATTCGGCAAACATATAAAATTGTTCTTTTATGCTCGGTTTGCCAACGCTGAAGTGGTTACAATGAATATCGGACAACCTGCGGCAACTGAATTGAGGGCAAACTTACCCTCAACAAAATAACCCTTTAAAATCTTTTAAATTTGCGATGCTACTTACTATTCTTTTGAGATTCTCCTATTCTGTCTTTGCACCTAAGAACACTCCAGTTGTTTATAACTTTACTTACCTTCAAGACGTTCCCCGGATTGGTCACTGACGACCCCAACATTGTTGCCATCACCGCCGTATCCGTAACAATTGCTCAGGTTTGTCTCTCCAGCCATAGCATCATATTTACAATTTTTACAATTTATCTAGAAGTAAATTAAAGGAAACTATTGTAAATTTTACACATACATATCGAAACCAAGTTAATGGTATTTTCGTGAATTTCAAACACACACACACACACACCCACACGTATTGGGCGATTTTAAATATTCACTACGAACTTCAATCGTAATCCTTAATGTTTCGGCTGTCATACCTGAAGCGTTGTCGTAGCACATTTTAGATTTTTCGCACAACTGTCATCTGTCACTTAAACACTGACACAGTCTGGTATGCGCTCATTAACGTCCCCAATAAATTACACAATTTCAATGCCAGCAAATTTTGCGTTTCAACTCACGGTCCCGTTTACATAGAAGCTGAAAGATTTCAAAACATTCTCACATACTCGTGCACATACCTACATATATGTTCGTGATTATGTCATTCCCACAAGACATGTGACACTCAATGCCGTGATTTCAAGCGCCTAATAATAATAATACCAAACCAACAACAAACAAATATGACAGTGGCCCATGGGCTCTTCTTCATCCTTCAGGCGCTTGACAGTGCATCGAGTGCCTAAAACACGCACATACATACATATGTATGTCAACTGTCGAAGCTCGGCCAAATTTCAACAAGTCAGTGTGGTTTTGCGAACTCAAAAGTCAACAAAGCTCACATGGCACAATTTACTGGGGGCGCACTGTACGGAGCGCAAGCAAAGGAAATCGAAATTGGTGCCATTAACCGCTGATGTCGTTCTCTGTGGCTGTGTCACTTGTGTTACACGTGTCAGAGCGGTGGTGTTGCCAATTTGTGTGCTATTGTTGCGGTTGTTATTGCGGAGGTTGATTTGGCTTTTGCGGTTAGTTGGTATTGGATTAAGTCGTTGCGCACCGTCGATTTTCTTGATGACAAGGCACAAGTTCGACAGAATGTTGACCGCAAAATGCGTTTTTTCGTTTGTTAACTTTTGTTTGCCAACGAGCACTCAAGCTAATTGTTTTTTTTTTCCAGTTAAGGGGGAAAGCCACTGTGACGGGTAAAAAAAAAAAATTTTTTTTTTTTTGTTTTAAATCAAAGCTTATATATCCAAAAATATGTGTACAAAATTTTAAGTCAAAATTTCAAAGACTCGATAGTTTAACACACGTATGAAAATTTTAAAAGATACATGATTTCATTACGAGAGAAATGGACTCAAAACTTTAAACGCGTTTTTCTCGAAACGACTTTTTTTGAACTGGCGGCATCAATAACTCGAACAATTATGAACCGATTTCTAATTTTTTTTTTGTTTTGTTCGTCTTAGTAGTGGTTAAGGTTAAGCGTAGCCGATTTGGAAAATTTTGTTTTTTACTATTTTTTAAACTGTCTCAAAACCAAAAAAACAAGGTCGAAAACATGGAAATTTTTTCAATCGGTCGCCATTTTGTGAAAAATCAAAATTAAAAAAAACGGCTACGTACAAAGATAGCTACATTCATACAGATTACAATAAAATTTTTTTTTTTTTTTTCTGAGTACGGGTTTTTGAGAAATCGATGCCGCCATGGAGGGGGAATTTTTTTTTAAGCGCTACAGGATCATCTCTATTGTTTAAACTATTTAATATTTTTTAATAAAAATTTGTGGAAATATTACTAGATGTCTGCTTAATAAAATAAAAAAAACCCGATCCAAAAATTCCTATATTTACTCGGTCAAAAAAAATGTTTAAAATCACTAATTTTTTGACCCGTCACAGTGGCTTTCCCCCTTAAACCGCATAGCAGTTCGCACCTTAACCAGCGGCAATGCACCAACAACGATTATAATCAATGACACTGCACTCTGGCAACACTGTTCTATGCTCGGCGTGACGCGGATTGCTGCGGTGCATTTTTCCACTACGCGTGGAACAAGTGGAATAATTCAACTTGAAGCTTAAAATTAAATGCTGTGAAGCGGTTACATTCGGCGGCAGGTTGAAATAGAAAATGTGCTGAATTGGAAAGTGGAAGTTGCTATAACTTTCCGCTTGGCGGGTGTCCAGTTAAGTTAAGTTAAAACGAGTGCCAGTACGACTGTTTCATGAGGCGTACAATAAATCAGAGCAGGCGAGACTTAAATCGCCCGACCAGATGGTCAGTAGTACGTAATATATGGTACACATAATCCAGTCGCGCATAACTGTGGGACAGACACATTAGTTAGTAACGGCACAACAAGAGATCAATGCACTCAATTTGGTGGAATGACAGCAAACACGCAACAAAAGTGAATGTCAAAGAATAAAGCAGAATCAGAGCAGAAAAAGAATTGGTATATATAAAGTATATTCAATCCAAATTAATGTCAGAGTGGTAGTCAGACAGTAGCATAAGTCAAACAAGACTATATTTCCTAAAATATTTACTATATAATCATCAATATATCATCAAATGCTGCAACGTTGTCTTAGTGGAAGTGGAAATTACTCTAACACCGAGAAGAAATAACTAACAAATTAACTCCAGCATATAAACATTGAATTGTCAATGAAAAATGTTCGCTATTCACTCATAACCCATGCAAACGTTAGAAACTTTCCACAGACTCTTAAATTTCCGCGTTAGTTCATTGTCAACTCGATTTTTTTTCTGTTTGCTTTCGTGCTCGACGAATAAAATGCTTGGAAAAATCAAGAAAGCACACATTAAGTTGCTGTTGTTGTCAATGTT
This sequence comes from Melieria crassipennis, assembly GCA_963668005.1. NCBI lineage: Eukaryota > Metazoa > Arthropoda > Insecta > Diptera > Ulidiidae > Melieria > Melieria crassipennis. The sequence goes on along the minus strand of OY764963.1, from coordinate 26,517,462 downwards.
TTGTTGTAATTGTATTGTGCAGTTACAGCGTGAAAGCCGCTTGAAATGTTGACTGCAGTCTGTGATTTTTATTTGTCGCACTTTAGCGTCGCCACCGCGATTGTTGATTTTTGGACAGAATAGCAAAATAAGCAAAATTTTATATAGTTTTGGGTGGCAGGCAACAGCGCGGAAGAGTGAAAATAAAAATCCGCGTCGTGGTCAGAATCAGCTACAACACTTGACTGCTGGAGAATTAAGCTTTGGAGTCGGATGTATAGGGTGTTTTTTTTAGAGGTTTGTTTTTCGAATAGAGATAAAACTGGCATTTTGTGGTCAAATCTGGCAACTCTAATGTCATTTATGTTCAGTTTGGTTTGCCATTTCATCATGAACAGGTTGACAAAAGAACAACGCTTGCAAATCGTGCAAATTTATTTCGAAAATAATGGTGCAGTTCGCGAAGTTTACCGCAAGCTCCGTCCATTTTATGGTTGACATAATCGTCCATCAGAGCAATTAATTCGGTTAACCATGGGTCGTTTTCGCACTACGTTTACTCTATGTGATAATACGCATCCGCAGAGACGTCGAACAGTGCGCACCGAAGAAACAATTGCCGCTGTAGAGCAAAATGTTGAAGAGGACCCAGTCAGAAGAGGAGTCAGTTACCGTTAATGGAGACCGGTATAGAGCCATGATAACCGACTATTTTGTTCCCGAATTGGATGGCATGAATGTGGATGAGTTGTGGTTCCAACAAGACGGCGCTACATGCCACACAACGCACGTCACAATCGATTTATTGAAGGAAACATTCGATGAGCGCATAATTTCGCGGAATGGACCTGTCAATTGGCCTCCAAGATCGTGTGATTTGACACCATTGGATTATTTTCTTTGGGGATATGTGAAGTCGCTCGTCTACGCCAACAAACCAGAAACGTTAGGGGACTTGGAAGCCAACATTCGTGGCGTTATTGCCGACATACGGCCCCAAATGCTCGAAAAAGTGGTTGAAAATTGGACCTGTAGAATTGGCTTTATTCGAGCCAGCCGCGGCGGCCACATGCCCGAAATCATATTTAAACATTAATGGCATAAAATTATCCTTCCAATAAAGCCAAATTGATGGACATTAAAACGATTTTCTTGTGTTTTATTTCAATTCGAAGTTCTATACCTCTAAAAATACCCGATAGTACTGACGGGAGTTCCAGGTGGGGCGGAAGTTGAAAGTGTTTAAGAAACGTAATTCAAAATGTTGCAAATTTCATCATGTGACCAATGAAAAGTGTTAGATAATCATATCCTTGAAAGCTTTTTCTTGGAACTTATTAATAAAATGCAATGTTACCTCTAAATTCATATCAACTATACACTAGCCAACCTTACTCGACTTGCACAAACTTTGTTGTTCTGTGAAATTTTTTACATGTTGCTTGTGAAAGTATTAAATTGAAGTTTGCACATTTTTCTCAATTTTCGCGAACTTCTTTCTCACTTGACCGAACCAGCACAGCGCAATTCCATCTTTGCTCAAAAGCAAAAACACAACTTTTGCAAAAATAACAGAAATAACAGAAAACATAAGTCAGTGGCCGAAAAAGCCGAAAGAGAGGAGGCGGAGCGGGCGGGTTCAACGTGCGACGTCCATAAAAATGTGTTGTGAGGCAGCAGCTGCTGTTGGCTGCTGTTGCCTTCTGCACATTTTCTTTGGCGTTCATTGCTGCTTTGCTACTTTTCGCCCTGTTGCTGCTGCCACAAAAACAAAAATTAATTTTATTTTTTGAAGTTTATTTCAAACATTCTACAGAAGCAGTGGCTAGCATGGCAAGTTTGGGGGTTAAAGGCCAAACCTAACTTTTGGCTGAATTATTTAAGTGATTGAAATTTGAGGAACACTTTGATATTAGATCAACATACGTTAATATTTAATTAAAAATTTATTATATAAATAACCCACTTAAATGTTTATAGCGTTAAATGGAGTGGCGAATGTTTCCAGTAACCTGAAAACCTAATTTCCAGAGACACTTTTTAGCCTGTTTCTAATAAAATTTTCAACGTTCATCTTCTATTAAGTATTTCACAAGTTTTTAGCTCACTTACACAACACACACACGCACACGCAGATCGACACGTCCAAAGTGCGTGCGAAAAGTTAGTCGAGACGAACAAGTTCAATAGCGTCCTGCCAGCAGCAGCAAGTTTCCGTGTTGCCACATTCTTTATTTTCATTTTGGCAGCTTGCAATAGCCGCTGCTTCAAGTTTCCATTTTCACATTATTAGTGCTGCCCTTCGGACACCCGAAACACCCACTGCACGACAGTTGCTTGGGCGCAATCTTGTCCTCGCTCCTACACGTTTTGTTGCTGTTCTTTGCGGCAGTGAAGGCGGCAGCGTGCGCAAAACTTTTAAAATAATTTTCTTTAACTTGATGGCTGGCCTGTGGCTCAATGCATTCAACAGCAATTAAAGTTGGCCTCTTCACTCAGCACACGTCGCGCGCCTCTGCTCTGTGTTACACTATTCTCCACTGAGTTTTTTGCATTTTAAAAAATTTTCTTCTTTAATTTTTTGCTAAAGTATTTTCAAGTTCTTAATTCCAGTTGTTGCCTTATCCTTAACAAGCTTTGTTGTGTGCAGCAAGCAGCGAAAATATTCAACATTTTGTTGATGAAGCACTTAATTGTTGTGGTGGACTTGATGCAATTTTAATTTTAAAAGGGCGAAAATTAAATTATTGATTTCAATAATTGAGCGTATCCATTTGTGAAACATTGCAGCCACAGCAATTCGCAGTCATAACTTTTGTATGACGTAAGAAAAAGCACAAATATCAAAGGGCGCTTATAAAAATCCACATACATAACATTAATTTGTAAGTGTTTTTGGTCATAAGCGGTTTGCGGTGAAGTGCAAGACATGCAAACAATCATTTAAGACCCTTGAACGACTCTGGCAGTTAAGTAATTGCATATTCACTTACACAACAACAAACGGCAGCCGAGAACGGAAACAGTACAAAATATTATTGTTTCATTTGCAAAATTTTTGGGAATTATTGGTGGGAAAAATTGGGAATAATTGAAATGCCACTAGCAAAATAAGTAGAAAATTCTTAGGTTCAGTATAGATTCGCAAGAATTCTTTGTTCAGCTCTTCCATTGTCCAGTAAAAAACACTCAGATGTCTCCTTATCAGTGATTTTTATTACCTGAGATCGGTAAAAAATAAAGAAACTGCTGTTATTTCTTCAGCAATTTGAGTATGTACACTAAACGCGCCAACTCAGGGGTCCTTTTTTTAAATTCCATCCATTCCAATTTAAATGTAAAGATTTTTCCAAAGACAATGTATAGAAATGAAATTAAAATTTAAAAAATGTTAGGTAGACACGAAGCGTCTCAAAGTTTATGGACCCAATGGTTTTACGCTCAGGTAGAATGGTTGGTAAGTAGCTAGCAGCTCACTTGACTTGCTTTCTTACAGAGAAACTGGGTAATAGGTGGAAAATATTAAAAGTCCTTATTGAGTTGAGTGTTCCATATTGACCCATGACAAATCATTCAGTTTAGAAAAAAGATTCCATGATCCAGTGAGCATCCCAATTAGTTATATCAGAGTATCATTGAATTCTTCTGGATTAGATAAATTGGAAAAAGATGAAACAAACCCGATTAAGAAAACAACAAATAACAAACAAAATAACTTTTCATCAAGACAATTCACATGACACACAAGTGTTTACATTGTGGGAAAAATGTAGTGAATCATGGCACGGTTTGAACGCCTATTCCAATTTTCTATTTACCTCAGCAAACATATCAAATATTTCATATTTTCTAAAATCCCAATAAATTTTCTCGTATATGGCGATTTTCGTGAGCTAAGGAAATTGCAGCTGCCTCAGATTCGTATTTTCCAGAATATTTAGAATCGCGCCCTAAAAACAGTATACGCTCTTTGGAAATTAAATCCGTTATGCGTTTTGAATCGCCAGAAGACTAAACTAATAAAAAGAATACTTAAAAATAAAATTGAAATAATTATAACCAAAGTGATCCCTTCGGGATAACTAAATTTCCTACAAGGACAGTTTATCCCTTTCGGGACTACTGGGATAATACCTCCCAGCAAGTTTTTAACGCCCCTCAAAACAATTATTCAAATCTTACGACACATACAAAATATTTTATCGATTTCGGTCTTCCCGCATAAAAGGATAATTTCAGAATTTCTGAGCATCCAAAATAATTTTCTAACCCCAACTTTCATAGAATATTTCTACTGAGAGTATTTTGGATTTCAAAATTAAACTCCGTGCCGAAAGGGTTAAGTTAAGATCGCCCAAATTTTGATGGAAACTTTTCTGTTGAAGTTTCTTAACAAAATGTTGGTTTATCTAGAAAAAAAAAGCATTAGGCACGAGTGCACTTTACTATATTTTTAATGCATGATTTAAAATTTAGTGAAGGCATAACCTTTAATAAATAAATGAAATGATCTCCTTACTGTTACTATTATCTGATTCCATATAGATAAATTTGTAATTTGTATTACGTTAAATTAATAAATTAGTCACGTGTGGCATACTAACTTGATCTGTATGAAAAATTTAGGATCATTTAGCTCAGTGTCAATTTAACTCAGTGTTGAGTTTTGTGGTCAGCAGGTTGACTATTAAATGTTATCTCACTCCACGATATCACTGGCACAACACATGAATATCATCCATGGCGCAGTCGCATATTAGCACAGCAACACTTGAATGCATTCAATCTACGCAACAGCCTCACCGGCGGCACCACGACGAGCCGAAGGTGGCGTTTGCTCGTGATGAAACGGAAAATGAAAATTTAAATTTCCGGCTGGTCGGTGGTCAGTCAGCAATTCGCCACATGCTGAGCATAAATGACTCCCTACTTACATGCACATGCATAGTACATATGTATGTACGTACATACATACCTACACATGTGTAGAGCAAAGTATGCATGTGGCGGGTATATCCTTCAATGTCCTTTTACAATCATTTTCAAATTAATCACGTACTCTTAACGAAAAGTCTTTGCTGTTTTTCGTTGCCGGTCTGGTTGTTACTGTTGTGGGTTTTGTTGTTGCTGTTTCTCGGTTTACGTGCGTTACTGTTGTAGAAATGTAGCCGGGAGTGCTGACTTGCGTTTGGGGCCGTTTCTGTTTTATTATACCTGTGGTTGTTGTTGTTTAGTAGTGAGTAAGCTATGCTGTGCCAGCACGTTGCATGCTGTGTGCCGTTGTGCATTCGTGCATTAATTTTCTAACCTAATTGTTGTTGCTAATTTTGTTGTTGCTATTATGGCGGTTGTAGCGATGGTGGTGGTCCTGGCCGTACAGTGCACACATTTTAAAAGGATTTGTTGTGGCTGTTGCGGTGCTGCTGTGTTTTGCTGTTTGTTGTTTTGTTATTTCGTTGTTTCTGATCGTGCGGCTGCATAATTATGACATTTTGTTGGGCGGATATTTGAATTATGTGTTCCGGCTGCATTGTGCTTACCTCAACGTGCGCACGTTTCGCTGCCTCTCTACGCTTCGCAGAAGCTGCCGCCAGCTGCCTGGCTGCCATTCAATTTCTTGTTGCGACTCGAGCTGGCGGCCTTGGCCGCATGCAACACGACTTCTGGCAGCAACCATTTGTGGCATGCGGTACATGTCATGTTGCAAATTGCTCGTGGTCTACACTTGTTTGCATAGCTCGCTTAAGCGTTAAAGTGCCCCAGTAGGTGGGCCACATTTGTTAGCAGTGAGCACTTCACTTGGTGCGGCAATTCCGAAATACCGAATTTCCGGGATTTTGTTAAGTTAGCTTCCTTCTTCATACGAAATCCGTCTATTAATCAAAATTTCTATTAATTTAATCAAAAAAAATGTTTAAATAATTAGGCCTACTAAATATTTCTTAATAATACACTACAAAAAATTAATATTAAATTCTTGGCTTTATTATAAAAAAATAATTTTTTGCTAAATTCATTTTTAATAAACTGCACACTGCACTGCACGCTGCACACTACAACTAAAAACTAACATATTTTTAAAAATTATTTCGATTAAAACAAATATTTGAGACACTCTAGCATGAAGGATTCGTCAAAAAACTAAATAATGTCAAAGATTTGCTGCTATTAAAATATAAAATATTGTTTCATTTGACGGTGTTGATGGTTACGGATCAACTGACAACAGTGCAGATAATAATAATAATAATATAATTGACTGGCACGACAGTGAATTTGTACGCGGGTACCTACCGAAGGGACCTACAGTTTTATGCCGGTTCCGAACGGCAGGTTGGGAGCTTTTTCATAAGCAATTTTTACTCTCAGAGGTTTGCCATTTCCAGCTGAGAGGACAGCCACCGAAAGAGAAAACGAGTTTTCCCGACAACAGTGCAGATAGTACCAATTATTTACTATATCCGATTAAAAACCACAGACGATAAACTAAAAAGCAAAATCTAGATATCGCGCGGGAAAGGTGAAAGAAAATGGACGCTTGCAGGACTAGGAAAGTTTTTTGGCCTTTTACACTGAAAGAAAAACGAACTAAACATTAAAGCATTTCAGTATGTCAGACAAATGGCTATTATCCAGAAATGTTTACAAATTTGAAAATTCTGGGATACGCATTCATTACCTCATTAAACGATTTATTTAGTAAGGGAAAGTTGTCTACAGTGGGACCGGTTTGTGTTTGCATCAAAGCCAATAGAATTCATGCGTTTTTGTTTTTCTTTTTGGGCTGAAATTATAAATAGAAAACAAAACCCAGAAAAATTCATAAATACAATTAAAAATCATTAAATGAGAAACAAAGAAAGTCCCACATTAGAAGACACACGAAGTCCTAAATTATAAATTCCTGGACATTTTGATATAGCATCAGAAATGTTTTTTTCACAAGTCACTTTGGAATCTTTAAGAGAAAAAAACGAACCCAATTTGAATATTTACCATTTTTATCACACAAAAAAATATGATCAAATAATCACAGGCAAATATGATGAAGAAACTTTTCTCTGAAATGTGTTTTACTATGCTTGGCAGAAATATAAAAATGCATATTTTCACTCCAAAAATAACTTGAAAAATGAAGGCGCATCAGAACTTCACTGTCAATATCAAAACATTTGTGTTTTTCAAGGAAAAAATCGGGAAACATTCGAGTCCCACATTGGAAGAGGTCTATAAACCCTTACTATTTTCGTTAAAAGATCGAATACTTTTTGCAAATACAGCTAAAGCTACGATATGGGATATGGTGTAAAAGTTAAATAGAAACAGATCTATGCGGACCATTGACTTCACGTGATATTCTTCATGCTATCGCTATAATCATAAATTTAATATGAATTTCTGGTTTGTTGTTTTGTTTTTATTTTTTAATATTTTAAATAGAGAAAACAATTTGATTTTTATAAATTATTATTTAAATATTTGAACGTTTGCAATGACAATATTCTAAATTATAAAATCCCGATTAACGTACATCTTTAGTTTACACATCATCGAGGTAGACATTATTTTATTACGTGCACAAATTCTTACAGTTTACCAAAAACTAATCTGCAATTTTTAATTGCACTTTAGTGGCAAAGTACAACATTTTCGCTTTCACGCGACTGTTGTAGTTATTTTCAGTAACGGAAGTGAAATATTTATGAAAGGCGAAACTGCAAAACCACAATTTCTGAAGGAGACTATGCAATGCTAATCTTCTGTCTTGAGTAGCCGCTAAAATACAGGATTATTGCTGAGACTAATGGGTATGATCAGTTAGAAATGGTTGTATTAATCGTTTATTTTAGAATTAATTTAGAATTAGTGGAGTTCTTAAGGGTACAGATTAGATCGTTTACCAAGAGAAACACTCAGTGTTCAGGGAGATCTATTAAGGCACCAAATGCAGAGGAGGTCTGGAACAATCTTCGGTCAAGTTAGATATGAGTGGCAGCTTGGGCCAGGCTTAAAGTACTCCAAAGACCAAATCTAAGTTCCTTCGGTCAGGTTTTAAGATAAGAATATGTGATCATAAGCAAGGCTCTTAGTCTCTTTGTGTTGGAGAATTACATGCACAGCAACCTAATATATTTTTTTTTTAACACGAACAAACGCGCAGGGGATGACCCCAATTAATGCGAAGCATTGCGTTGGTTCAGGAAGGATATAAAGGTTAGGAGATAGGGCAGTGGCGGCTTAAGGTGCTCGGTGGCCCGGGGCGGCGACGGCTGAGGGGCCCCACAAACGGTGCAGAATAAATTTGCGTACAAAACTAATAACTGGAATTTCTGGTTATGCTTTTTAATTTTTTTTTGAAAATTTGTATTCCATTGAACAGTAAATTGACAGTAAAGGGACAAATTATTTTGAAACGTATATGTGTTTGAAATTTTATAGAAAGCAATAGAATCCCAGAGAAGAAATGAAAAATGGATAAAAGGATAATCTTACTAAATCTTTCAAAATTTAATAAAAACTTTCGTGAAATTAGGGAACAATTTGGGAGAGCAAACTCGTCATTTCAAAAAGACATCTTAAAACTAAAAAAAAAGACAGAAAATCTTGCTTCGTTACTACGATCTGGCCATTATTTTAAGCAACCCGAGCAGGAGGATTAGATTGTTTTGCGATCAGTGCATCACTACACTACTCGACAAAAAATGGGCCAATCGCGTGCATAGATAAAGTGTTTTCTAGACTAACTTTGGCCGCTGAACACGAAACTGAAAATAAAAAAATTTTTTTAAGAAGCGTTTTCAAAAAATCTTCGAAAAACGAGTTTTTTTTCCTGTTGTTTCAGTTATGAGCACATATCTCCTGGAAGAATTATCTGACTAACACGAGCTGTTCGTCGTACAAGAAGAATATAATACCTTAGCCTTTTTAGTGATATATAGATTGTTCAAATCAGATGAGATTTGGGGAAGTTACTGACAAGTAACTTCCCCAAAAGAAAGTTGTAACAAAGTGAATTTTTCGACCAAAAAATCATAAATTTTCGAATATTTTTTTTATGAATACAAAAAATTATCTCCCCTAATTTTAAAATCTAAGATGAAAGATACATTATCTTATATATAAAATTCTCGTGTCACAATGTTTGTTACCATACTCCTCCGAAACGGCTTGACCGATTTTTATGAAATTTTACATGCATATTCAGTAGGTCTGAGAATCGGCTACTATCTATTTTGTGTACCCCTAAGTGATAAGAGGCGTGGCACATACAAGCAAAATCTTTAAAATTGAATATTCGACACCTCACGTATTTCATTATAGAAAAAAAACGAAGTTTGCCGGGATGTCATGTGTTATTTTTTTTTCTACACTAGAAATTCCCTAGAAATAATTTATATGGCAAAACAACGTTTGCTGGGTCAGCTAGTTATTATATATTTGTTGAGCAAATATATTACTTGAGCAAATATTAAGCCTAACATCAATAGAATTGAAAGAAAAATGACAAAGTTATGATGCAGTGAGTAAAAACACCAACTTTACATTTATTACACTGTGCGAAATTTTTTTTTTTGCCGAGACCCATCCAAATTTGGATATAGACGTGAAACTAGAAATCATTTATAGTAATCTGGCATAGTCAGTTTTTCATTTTCTGGCCCAAAATCCTTTTTAAAAACTTTAAAATTTTAAGGACATACACATTTCAAATATTTTTTTTAATATATGCGGTTGTGCAATGATGGAAATATGGGTATCAAATGAAAGACATCCTTTTAACTAAATTTTCAATTTTGAAGTTCCAGGACCAAAATATGTATGTCAGGTAGGGGAAACATACATGATTTGGATTTCAGTCTGTAGATTCATACATCTAAATTTTATTTTATTTCAAAGTTCCAGTCTAGAAAACACTTTTATTTTTAGGTGCGTTTTTCGGGTCGAGTAGTTTAGAAATGTACAGAAATATTTTATAAAACCTAGTTGCAGTAGCTTACTTTCAAGGAGCATAGAATTGCTTTCGTAAAAGAGTCTATCAAAGAAGAAAACCGGATTTCCGGCACGATGTGTTGTTATCCAACCAATAATTATAAAAATAATAATAATAACTGTAAATTTGTTTTTGAATTGTTTTGAATTTGTTATTGCAATTTCAAAGTCAATTGTCGATACTCTGTCTCTTTCAATTTATAAAAGTGACAAACAACCTTTCAACAACCATTGTGGAGCGCAAATAGTTTTTTACAAGTTTCAGTTTTGAAAAACTTTAAATTTGTATATACAAGCTTCTCTCGGGGGCCCCCCGCAGCCCGGGGCCCGGGGCGGTCCGCCCCTCCGCCCCCCCCGTTAAGCCGCTACTGAGATAGGGTTAGGTATATGAATAGAGGTAAAGGTTAAGGGATATGAATTAAAGTCTCAATACATATCTTTTTTTATATATGTTTTTTGTTGTTTTTCTTTTAGTTGCCTATCTGAAACAAAATTCTAATTCAGCTTCACTAATACTTAAATTAGGAGGACGATTGCCCAGTGAATATTAATAACGATGAAACTAAAGAAGCAACTCAAAATCTTTCCAAGTTTCCAGAGACTGTGCGGTAGAAAAGTTTTACGTTAAGCCTTTGCGACACGAAGTCCAATATATTGGACTACAGCTCATACAATTCATACAGCCCGGTTTATTTTCATATCGGAAAGGGTTAATTCATTCATTTCATTCATTTTGTTAGCCACTCATTTCGAAATTGTGACCGAATTGAATTTGTGCACATAAATTATTTATTTCTTTTTGTTATTTATATCTCTGCTACTCAGTGCCACGGCTCAAATAATAAGCGTTTTAATGTGTGATTAATTGAATGCATGATTAAGTGATGAATAAACGTGCGCTTAGCAAATACAAAAGCATTCCGCAGTTTCAATAAACCGTCCTTTCGCATTTGATCCCATAATCAAATTTCTCTTTGAATACGAGTTTTTTTCCGTTTGTATACTCCTCCATTAACGGCCACACAAGCAACGAGAAGTCCAATAAAAAGCGAGAATGCGAAGATGGGAAAATCCAATGTTTCATGCTTCCAATTAATTAAGCGCAAACAACAACTACAACAACAATAAAAGAAACAATGTGCGAATATTTATATCGCAAATACCTCCTCAAATGCCGATGCCGAATCAATAATGAAAATTAATAAAACATAAACAACGCGTCGAAGCAGGGCGAAAAGAACGGAAGCAAAGAAGAAGTATAGTTAAAGACTGAAAAGATTGTACAGCCAAATAAACACGCCAACGCACAGCACAAAGGCGAAGGTATGCCGAATATGTCCCAGCGGACCTATTGGTCGTGTCGCTGCCCAACCAATTGACACGCCTGCCCCGCCCGCTGGTGCGCCGACAAGGACAGTAACGAGCAAGCGAGCGCCTGACGTGGCCTTTCGGCGCATTGTTTTCCATGTTCGCCATTGTTTACGATCCAGTTTATTAATAATAATAATAATTGACTGGCACGACAGCCCGCTTACGCGAGACTAAGGCCTAGCTTCCCGCAACTACCCGTGTTGTGCGTGTGAATTTGTACGCGGGTTGAAGGGACCTACAGTTTAATGCCGGTTCCGAACGGCAGGTTGGGAGCTTTTTCATAAGCAATTTTTACTCTCAGAGGTTTGCCATTTCCAGCTGAGAGGACAGCCACCGAAAGAGAAAACGAGTTTTCCCGTTATTTTTTTAGGTGTTATTACAGGCAGTATTTGAACCTGAGGTTGCTGCCTGCGACTCGCGGTCCAACGCACTAACCAACTGAGCCACGGCGGCTGCGATCCAGTTTATTAATTTTGCATTATTGTTGGGCGCTCGGTGAGCGCTCTTCAATGCATGCACATATTAATATGCGAGTTGGGCATCGAATCGATACTGGCAGTGGAAAGGGATCGATTCGCAAACGAGTACTGGATTCTTGAAAGTATCGCTTCGGGGCTCTTACAAGTTTTTAGTTTTAAAAATAAATCAGTATACTTATATTGCAAATCAACGTGCAGAAGTATTTAGTATCAAAAAGTATTCGGTAACGAGTTGATCCTTGATACTACACTTAATGAAAAGCTATCGAAAAATACTCGACAAGGAATCGATACTTGCATATAAATCTAAATTAATCTAAACGAATCTAAAAATCGGTTACTTACTTACGATTATTTGTACTGAGTATAGAAAAATACTTGTTATTCAGTATTGAAAACTGCTCAGTATCGGTTGGATACTTGTGCTCAATATTATAAAGTTCTCTGTAACGAATCGATACTTGTACTTTGTTTTGAAAAGTACTCAGCATCGGTTACTTACTGACTCACGATTACTTGTACTGAGTATAGAAAAGTACTCTGTAACGAATCGATACATGGATTCAGTATGGCAAACTGCTCAGTATAGATTGAATATTTGTACTCAGTATAGAAAAGTACTCGGTAACGAATCGATACTTGTACTTTGTTTTGAAAAGTACTCAGCATAGGTTACTTACTTACTTACTCACCAATACCTGTACTGAGTATAGAAAAGTCCTTTGTAACGAATCGGTACATGGATTCAGTATGGCAAACTGCTGAGTATAGATTGAATTCTTCTTCTCAGTATAGAAAAGTACTCGGTAACGAATCGAAATTTGTACTTTGTTTTGAAAAGTACTCAGCATAGGTTACTTACTTACTCACGAATACCTGTGCTGAGTATAGACAAGTACTTTGTAACGAATCGATACATGGAATGAGTATGGCAAACTGCTCAGTATAGATTGAATACTTCTATGCAGTATAGAAAAGTACTTCGTAGCGAATCGATATTTGGAATCAGTATCGAAAAGTACTCTGTATAGGGTAGATAGGCTTAATAGATACTTGCATTTAGCGCAGCTAAGATATGAAAATAAAGTATTTGTAGAAAAGTATCGATTTCTTCGAAATGCACCCGATACATCAAAGTGTCAATACTTCTCATCACTAGTTTCCTTATATATTCAATACGGAGATCATGTGTGGGAAACAACAAATATACACACAAACTGGGCCGTAGCTGAAAAAATCCGATATTAACTAATCAATTATGATGGGTAAACATAACCTCAACTATCTTCTCGCACCGTCGTTTAACGCCTACGCAGCCGACAATTTCTTCTGCTTGGTCGACTTGTTATGGTTATTGCAGATGTTGCGCTAGTAGCCCGAAACCACACTCACATCACACATCACAACCACAAAATTTCAATACAACGTTCAAATTGCTTTCCCCCCCTCCCCCTTTTCGTAAAATTGCTAATGCTTCGTTCATTCGACCGCACTGACTTACCGCGTGCCCTTTGCTCTGGCAGTCCATGTCCGGCTGCTTCAGCATTTCTTTGCCACCATCAGTGTCGCGCTCGTCCAGACTGGCGCCGCTGCAGCGTCGCTGATACTTTTCGCCGCCATCGACGCGCCCACATTTTTCGCTTTGGTCCGCCGGGTGCTCGTGTTGGTGTTGGTGGTGGTGTCGGTGCTGCTGCTGATGACGATTACCGTTGTGGCGGCTTAGGTGACAGCAGACGCGCGCGTATGTGCACTGCAGCGCCTCGGCGAGAAGCGCGCCCAGGCTGGAGAGACACATCAGCATCAGCGGAACTCCAATTACGGCGTACAGAATGGTGGCAATTTTGCCGGCGGCCGTTTTCGGCGTTAGACTGCCGTGACCTGTGCGTTGTGAATGTTGTTTGTAAACATTGACAGTTGAGTTTTGTAGTTGGCGTACGGTGTGGTGATTGTTGCAAGTTTTTGTGATTCCATTGAATATGAAAGTAGTTGGAGAAGAAATATATAAATATATTAGTATTTGTTTCATGCATTATTTTTATAAGAAAATAAAAATAGAAACGTGTGCAGTCATTTATTGACAAAAAGGGCAATAAATAATAAAAATATAACCAGCTGACTTCATTTGTGAAGAGAAACTACTAAAGAAAACCTGCAACTAGGTTAGGGAGCTCCGAAGCGATAACTGGGACAGCAGCGAGAATTAACTCCAAGAAGTATACACTTCTGCTTTTGTTGATGGGAAGCCAATTCGAATCTTAAATGAACCAGGTTATCTGAAATATGTTGATCTTTGACAGACGAATGAGGACGATAAGGAACGGGTGCCGAAAACGAAGACACTTAAAGCTAAAGTTGCCAGGACCTAAATGGCTTTCAGTAGGACTTTCGAAAGAAAATATCTGAACAATGACAAACAAAATATCTACATTTTGGACAAAACCTTATGCGCGTAGGTACTTATTTATTATGTGGCATTAAGCCATTTTTTCCGATGGCGAGGACTTTGGTCAAAGTTCAATTTGACGCAACATGTCAGAACTAATAACATAAAACCATTTTCTGGCACATCAAGAAACGCTATTGAATACTTGAAATTATTGTGTTGCTTTTTTATATTCTTTTCTTTACTAGTTTTGCATAAAGGTTTTAATTAAAAAAATATTTAAATAAAAAGAAATTTGAAAATTGTTTGCAACACTAAAAATAATAAATATTTTGTTTTTCTTCTCCCTGCTTTTCATCTTGTATTTATTAAATTTTTTGTTTGAATTTTATGTGAACAAAATTTAAAATAGTCAACAATTAAGATGCTCTCTTCAAGTACAATCGATCTTCTCATCAATCGAAATGCAGGTTGTCACTAAGATTGCACAATTTTCAAATGTAAATAAAACAAGGTGTGAGTATGTAAAATATCGAATATATATATACCGAGTATATTGGTATATATATATCGAGTATATTTTATCGATTAAGTGAGTCTTTATCGGCACTCTTATCATCCATAAAGTTGCTTATCATCGATCAACATCGCTGGCAATGCCAGTTTCGTTTCGAAAAAGTACGGACCGACGATTCCATCAGATCAAAATCTGCCCCAAAGGGTGACTTTCCTGCTACGTAGTCAACTTTAATTAGCGCTTTAGTTCCCCGTACGAAAATACAGTGACTTATTTGAAAGATTTCTGTTCCCTCCGCAGCCGATAAGACCAAATTTGACTACATTTAGCAAGTTGCGCGCCCAAGCAAAGTTTCGCGCTGTACGCATAATTGAGTAGCCGCTGACCACAGTCAGCAGCACAACGATGCAATTATTATGGGCGCATACAAATGGGCGTCAGGCAGCGGCGGCTTGTTCGTGCCGCCAACAGGCCGCAGGTCATCGATAACGAAAACAACATGACGCAGGGTCCGGAATATTTGCTGTTGAATTTGTGAAAGGCGATTGACCGCACGGCGATGCAGCAGCGCCAATTCAGCGTCAGCGTCGAGCTCGATCCGAAGACTGCTGCACTCTGCCACACAGCGCCGTTGGCAGACATAGCAAAAAGCCAAAGTGCCAAAAGGCGCTGAAGGAACGCTGGTCCTCGATTTCCCTGCTGCAGCAGCGTAACCTTGGGTTATTACAACAATTGCGCATAAATATTGCGTTCCACCCCTTGACATGCCAAACACTCAATGCGCTCTCTGCAACGCCTGAAGCTGTGGACCAATGAGTCAGTGTTGTGCTGGGACATCTTTTACCATCTTTGTTGTCATCCTTTACAACGTTACGTCTTACGTTTTCTTACACAATTTTTTGCTTATCAAATTATTTAGATTTTGTAGATTGCAAACACACTGCTTAAGAGATATTTTGGCAACCAACAACCATTCGGCATTATCTACACGCTGTCAACGTCCTCTAATGCAACACTGTCACCGAATATGTCTCCAACAGTGGGCGTAATTAGTATGCGAGTCAATAAATTCAGCGCGCATACATCAAACACTGCAAATCAAAAGGCCGAGTGCGTTTCCCAAACCCCGCTTTTCCGCTTCCCCTCCCACTACTCATTCAATACGCACCAATTGTGGTTATCACAGTCACTGAGTAGAGCAGCGCCTCGCTGAAGGTCCAACGCGCCGCGTCGATTGCATCCAGACTGCCGCCGAAGCGGCCCAGCGCCGTCGGCGTCGCCGCACCGCCACGTCCGGCGATGGCGTTGCTGCGCGTCGCTGCCACTATGGAGCCCTCAAAGCGCCGCAATTGCTCATGCACCAACATCGTCCAGTTGCGCTCGTAAAGAACGTTTAGTTTTTCTGAAAAAAAAAACAAAAACAAACATGTAAATTACGAAAAGTGAATGTCTGTTTCGCTTTGTTGGTTATTTTGTGTAAAACTGAGGGAACGCAACAGTGCCGGCATGTTTCGTAGCTCATTAAACTATTTAACAAAGTCGACAATGGCAACAACAAACTACTGAATTTAAGTGCCATTTTACATATTTTGGAGGCCCGATTCGCGCTCTGTACGTTTGTGGTGCGGCCTGTTTTGTGTCCGCCTAAATTAGTCAAATTGGAGCCAGCCACGCTTGGCCTTTGTGCCAAAAGCAAAAACCTCGTAGGTGGCTTTTGATGGCAATGTTTACCAGTGTGCGTGTGTGAGTGTGTGTGTGAGTGACCATCAACCAGTGCTGCGTTTCCATTGCGAATGCGGCCGTTTGGCTGATTTCTTCATTAGTTTTTGTTGTGAACTGTAACGTTTTATTTGATGGTTCAGCAGTGAAATTCGATAAATATTCTGAAACTTTCACGTATCTGACAATAAATTTGAAACTTTCTCAATAACAAAACAAAACTATATATTATGAGAAAACAGTTTTGGGAAGAAGTTGTTTGAAATTTTGGCATTACTTGAATAGTCAATTTGAAATTTTCCAATTCAATCATTAAAATTTAATTAAAAGCTGATGTTCATTTCGTGTTTGATTTATTTACTTACGAATAATATAAACAAACATAATGGGCCCCACAATATGGGGACTAAGGATTATCGCAACCATCCGCGTGGTGCGTGTGACTTTTTTATACGGAACTCTACGCTCAAAGGTTTGTCATATCCTGTTGCACAAAAATATTAAATTTCAATAGGGGTATTCTCGATGTCTTGCACGGAGGAAGAATTCGTAAAAATGCAACCGTGCAAGACTGGAAAATGCTACACATCGAGAACGCACAAAAAAGCACACATTGCAAAAATGCCGCAAACTTTCTCCAATTCTTTTTAATTTGGTTTTCGGTTGATCCATTTCTACCTGCAAGCAAGACATATATGCAAATTATATAAAAAGGTTGAAATAAAACCAAATATAAAGAAAATACGCTTGCGCACACGAAGAAAATTAAATGGCTGCCGCACAATCGCGATGTCACACACAAAACAAGGGTTTTTGCGTAGCATGACATGCAAAAAATGCAAACTGTTTTTGCTTGTATTTTGTTGTTGTGTCGTTGCTCGAAATGCATGGCCATGTCAATTATGCATTTCGTGCACGATGTCAGGGCTATGCAAGACATCGAGAATACCCCTAATGTATTTATGTGTAGCATATTTGTATTGTACTCGTATATAATATTTTTGATGGTTACGGCGGCAGATGAAACCTGGAGTCGAGCATTGCCTCAGCCTCGCTGTCAAATGTTATAATAAGCTGAATCACGATCGCTTTTCGGAAAAGACGATTTGCGAGTGTAAGGAATATTTACTTAGCTGTTGAAGTTTACTCTGAGACACTTTGGTCAACAAATTTTAAATCCAGCAACTTTTAAAGATATGCAAGATGATCAAAGAAAATATGAAACCGCAGTCCAAACCACTGTTAACGCTTGCAGTCTGCTGTGCTTGACTGCGTAGTTGTTGCCTTTGTAGATGCAAACCCCGCATCACTTGAACCATGGAGAAACTAGTGTGTTGCCTCAATCAGCGTTTATTGTTTGCGGTTTAGAACCCATGTGCTTTATGAGTGCTTGCCGCACAGGATTACTTTCCGTGCAAACAGATAAAAAATCAACATTGTAATTTTCATCTTAAATCATAGCATCGAGTAAATGCTTTGAAACCAGAGAAATCGCACCGCAGGCAGTTCAACGCGCATTGCTGTGGCCCAGCCGGCAACGGATACCAACGAGCTCGGCTAGTGGCAGGAACGGTCCCAGCAATTTTCAGCACTCACTGACACAATGTCAGTGAATAGTGTGCGGCAAAAAACACGAGCAGCATGCAAAACGGAATGTAATGAAAAAGAAGAAAAAGATAGAAAATCGAAATCGAGTGAAAATCGATGAATTTCAGTCGTTCGACGTTTAATGCTGACTTTAGTTGAATTCGTGCGCTGACATTTCGTTGCATGCGGATTTCAATTGGAAATACGGGGCGTATGACTAACTGAGCAGCAAGTGTCGGGCAGACTGCGACGTGACGAGCTACATTTGCGCTGCCACTCAAAGTAAATGCCACACTTGACACAGTCGCACACAGAAAGCACACTTGCACAAATACATGCGTGCGTCTACACACAAACGTGCACGGTGTGCATGTGTGCACATCGCACATGGCACATCATCAACGGCAAATTGCATAATTGCTTAAGCAGCCGAGTGGTGCACGGCAGACAGCAGGAGTGGGCGGCCCACATGTGTCCGTAAGCGTGGCCCATAGACGAGTTTGTGCGCACAAATGGCTGCGTCCTTCAGCGGTGAGGGTTGTCTGAAGGTGGCGTCGTCTTAATTTATGCCTCACTGCAGTGGATAAATGTGCAACTGGCGTCGCGGAGCCGTGTCGCGCACGCGTGCGGCGCGCCAGTGTATAATTATGTGGCAAGGTGAGCAGCGCAGAAAGCAGCTCGCTACTCGTCGCGCACTACGATAACGCTTGTTAGTGCCACAGTTTCGCCGCAACGCATTTTTAATGAAAATTTCCACACTCGATTTAAAGTAGTCAAAAGCGTGTTGAAAGAGCGCAATTTCTGCACTATGCAATTTTGAACGCCATTAATTGCCATATGTCAGACGAAGTGAATGAGTGTGTGTGTGTGTGTATGAGTGCATACTGAAAGCAGCGTTTATCAACTTTTTTGAAGCGCTCCACCAACGCTGCGTGTGCATGATTAAAACGTGCTTAAAATGGCTGCTAACATAATCAATGCAACAACAATGTTGCTGTTGAGTGCAGCTCCAAGTGCAAAATTTTGCCAGCGCTTAAGTGAGTTGTTGTTGGCGGTTTGTTTTGCGGCATGGCGCGTTGTGAAAGGCTGATCAATGTCGAGAAATGAGAAAAGTTTCCATTGAAAACGAAAATGAAAAATTTATTTGTCTGTGAAGTGACATCAATTCTACGAATATAAAGGAAGCTTGCAATTCAACGGTCGTATGAACGGTTTTTCGTTTTTGCAATTCATAAATGTTCATCATACGCCATGTGGTGCGTGTTAACCACACTGCAGCACCGTTCGATTGTTGTGCAGTGTTTCAGTGATTGAACGAAAATAATAAATTCACATTGTAAAGTAGAAAAGGTAAATTGGAAATTTAAATAATAAATAATGAAAAAATAACAAAAATATATATTCAGGTGATTTAGGAGTTGTCGTAGTATGTGACAATGCGACAATGTGACAATAAAAATGTTGTTTTTGGAATCACACAAAAACAATAAAACCCTGAAGGTAAGTTTGTGTCTTCTTGTATCTCGTTTAATTCTAATTTTGTTTACTTCTCGTCTTCTGTTTGTACAAATGTTAATTTCGTGTGCTTGTTTTTGTCGAAGGAAAATTAAAACATGACATTAGTGTCCGACCGAAACCACTTTTTTGGGCCAAAATCAAATTTTTTTAATATTCCGCCTAAACCGAAACTTTCTAGTTTAAATAAAAATCACCATATCAAGCACTTTTTTCAACAAACGATTTTTGCTTTAAGTAAATAAAGATCACACAAACAAACATAACCTAACATAAAAAATAAATACTTATTAATGAAAGCAATTCATTCATTTTTTAAAAACATAAACATAAAAAATTACCCCCTACTCGCTAATATTCAAAATTAAATAGTTCAATATTGGGGTGTTCACACATATCGTTTTTCGTACAACTGTGTCTTGTGTTTAATTATTTTAAAAACTTCACGTATTCTATTAACAACTCAAAAAGATATCAAATATTAATGTCCAACGAAATTATAATACAACTAATTAAATAATAAATATCAAATAAAAATTTGAAAAATAAATAAAATGTTACAAAAAATCATGATCGAAAACATTACCTCAAAAAACAAAAAATACATAAAGAACAAATTGAAATTAATAGCCATGTCAAACACAAATAACTTAAAACCACAATGTTTTAGTGACAAATTAAATTTACAAAATTCAAAGTTGATTCTCATAGACACACATGATTTTTTTTTTACTTTGCACTCAAAAACATTATGGAATAATTAAACTACTACACGCTGTTTGAGTAAACCAATTTATTTTAGTTTTGCGGTGACAAATTTCTAAATTATAACCAAATGCATAAATGGTGGCTTTGAGCTAATGTTTTTGTTATTTGTAAATTGACTAAACTGCGTTGAAAGCGATTTGCTGAGTTATGAGATCATATTAGCGATATTTGAGGTCGTGCGGAAAATGTTGCAAAGTACCCAAAATAATATTAGAAATTAATGAAATATTATTATGGTTGCAATTGAATGAGCGCAATGCTTTGCTTACTCAAAGCACAAATTGTTAGCATGAAATGTAGGCGAATGTAGTCCTTAGCTCCTGTAAAACTGTAATAAATTTCATGTCGCTATGTCGAATAGTTGAAGCGTAAATATTCGTATCTGACTAATCAGAAACTGATTTTATCATTCAATAATTTATAAATCTGAGCTTTCTATACAACCCAAAGGAAATCGGAAGGTTTAAAAAAGTGATCAATTGCCACCAATTTCAGGATAAAATAACAGAGCTGAACTTAAAATCCACCTTTTATGGGTGCCAGGTCACTGAGAAGAGGACTGCAAAGACCAATCGGATGAAACCATTGTCCACTTACTTTGCATGCTCTTAGTAGAAAATAGGGGCATGGTAGGCACACTTATGCCGTCAAACTTGTTAATATATCAAAGGCTAACACCATGGAATCTATCCACAACATAACTTGTTAAAGCAGGTTAAAGCTATTCTGTCCTACCAACAATGACCTAAATTGGACAAATACTATTTCTACCTACATACCTACCAACTCAGTGCCAAATAAAATATTTAAAAATTTCCAATACATAAGAAAATTTCAAAGCGAAAAGCACTAAATTATCCAAATTTCCACTTTGTTTACAATGAAAACAAAATTTCACACTCTACCATAACTAATAAATAACTTCGAAAGTGTTTGAAAATTATTAAAATCCCAGCGTCATGGTAAGCACTAACCGTTTCGCTGGCGACCAAAACTGATTCGCTATTTAACTTAATTGGTGTTAATAATGCGTACAAATCTCTGCTGACTTGTTATTGAAATTCAAATATTGAAATGGCATTAGGCGCATTAGAGTGGAACAGCGTTGAATTTGCATAAATTAATTACGGCATTACACGCATATTACAAGCTTAGGGCTGCCTGCGGTAAGCGTGCTTTGCCGCAATAACATTCAATACTGCAAATAATGAAAGAATGTTTAATTAATTTGAACAGCCAAAAGCGGTGTCGCCAGCGTTGTTGTTCTCTATTTGTAGTAGAACTAGTTATATTTTCTGGTGGTTAGTTTCGTGAATCGGGTGCAAATATATATAATAAAATATACCAGAAATATACATAAATTTCAAGATAAATTAAAAACGGACAACATCTTGCTTGACGCTTCAACTTGAGTTACTCGTTTTAACGATGAAAATGTTATATTGAAGTTGGGGAGTGTATTCAATTCTGAATGAACTTCCGGTAATGAATGATCTCCTACTCAAAAATCTTAGAGAAAGTAGAGTAGGGTAGAGTAAGGTGGCCGTTCGAGGAGCAACATAGTCGAAGACTCACTTAGACAATGAAAAAATTCCGTTGTGTTATCAAGTAATCAAAGGTTAGTAGTCCTTAAAACAGTTATATGGAAAATGACCGCATGCACCAGGTTCCATTTAGAAATATTGCTCTTAATGTTTTCTTTCATAAGAACCAGCAATCTATGGAGCCATTGACTAATTATGAATTTAATAAAGAATAAAGAAATATACCACGAAATAACGTAGAAATGACTTTAACTTCAATGAAGAGAATCTAAAGGTTTTATAAAATAAGTAGTAGGGAGTATAAAGTTAAAGCTAAACGATCTAGGCGCCCACCCAATAAACTCTTATTCAACTATTTGCAATTGATTCATGGTAGATATTCGATGAGGTTTCCACATAGGAGAGACATATTCTTATCTATCTGATGTTGTGAAATAGTTAATATTATTTTATTAAACTATATCTACTATAAACGGAGATCATTTATGATAGATCATCAACAAATTTGTGAAAATTTATATTCTTGGGACAGATGAGGAAGGTGTTTCTCAAACAGAAACTTAACAGCTCGAAATAAGTGTTCAAGGAAAAAGAATTTATATAGTGCGTTGCTGGCCCACTAAGCAAAGCTTAGTTACATAAACAATTTTTTGTCAGTTTTCTTTATTAGTAGCCGGCACCACCAGCGGAGGTGCAGACATTAGTGGAGGCAGCCCGCAACGCCAAATGTGACTTGCTGCTGGGGTGTGATGCTAACGCCAGGCACACACTTTGGGGCTGCAGCGAGGACAACGAAAGGGGTGAGTCTCTCTTCAATTTTATCTTAGATTATAATCTTAGTGTCTGCAACTTGGGTAACTCTCCTACCTTCACCTTCCCGAGCTCAGAGAGCTTTCAGGGGTGGGAGGAAGTACTCGACGTAACTCTGCTACTCGACCAGACGAATTTGAACATTGAGGGTTGGATGGTGTCCGACCATCGGACCACAAATATATCATGTTCAGTGTTGACACACCGGTGTGTACTCCAAAAAAGTTTAGGAACCCACGGAAGACGGACTGGAACAGATACGAGAGAATCGTGAGGTCCCAATTCCTAAGGTTCCCAAAATCAAGCATTAGCTCTATATCCGAGTTAGAGAAGAGAGCAAATCGGCTCGAAAAAACTCTCACTAGGGCATTTGACCAATCTTGTCCGATTCGTCACGAAAGGAAACCAATTCCACCGTGGTGGAACGCGGAGCTTTTTGAGTTGAGGAGGGAGACCAGAAGAGTCTTTAATGAGTCCTACAGGACCAAGGTCTGGCAGCCATACAGGGAATGTCTGCGCAAATACAAACGAGCTATTGGATCTGCCAAGAGGCAGTCCTGGCAAAACTTCTGTTCCTCGATTGAGAACGTTAAGGAAACGGCCAGGCTAAGCAAAGCTCTTGCCAAGGGATATTCACCCCCGACGCTTTTACACAGGCCGGATGGGACAGCCACGGAATCAGTGGCAGAGTCATTGGAACTCTTAACGTCCACTCACTTCCCCGAATGCGATGTGACCGCACCCAGGGTGCTACCAGTTCGGAGCCCTAGGGCAAGAGCGGTCGCCCAGAAGGTGATCTCTAGGGAGGTGACCCGCTGGGCTATCGGCTCCTTTTCTCCATACAAAAGTCCCGGTCCAGACCGAATTCTGCCCATCATGCTACAAAGAATGGGGGAAGGCGCAATGGACTGGCTCCGAGAGCTCTTTGTTAGCTGCATAGCACTGAACTATGTACCCAAATCATGGCGGAAAGCCAGGGTGGTATACATACCAAACGCAGGCAAAAGAGGACATGTCCTTCCGAAGGACTTTAGGCCAATTAGCCTGACTTCGTTTGTGTTAAAAACGCTCGAGCGCGTACTGGACACGTATATAAGAGGAAGCCTGGAAGAGAACCATCTATCCACGGCTCAGCATGCATACACGAAAGGTAAATCCACCGAGACTGCTCTGCACGAGGTCGTGAGGACCGTAGAGAGATCTCTGTCATTTAAAGAATATACCCTGGCGGCGTTTCTTGACATTGAAGGAGCATTTAATAACGTGGATAAGGAAGCCATAGTTAACTCCCTGATAGACCTACAGGTCGAGGGTTGCATCTGTTCGTGGATTTCGGCTCTGCTAAGTAGCAGACAGATCCAGGCGGAACTCGGCAACTCGAGTATCACACGATATGCAAAGAGGGGGACACCCCAAGGAGGGGTAATATCTCCATTGCTATGGCTAATTACCTTGAACCCCATACTAATGACTCTTAACCGAGGTGGGGTCAAGGTGATTGCGTACGCCGACGACATCATCATTATGGTGACAGGGCCCTTCCTAGATACCATTAGTGGCATCTTGGAGGGTGCTCTGAGGACTCTGAGCAGCTGGGCCGCTCGATGCGGGCTGGGGATAAATCCCACCAAAACAGAGCTGCTACTGTTTACAAGAAAGTACAAAGTTCCCCCATTTCGACTGCCAAAGCTCAACGGTAGCGAGCTCAGGCTATCCTCAGAAGCTAAATATCTTGGAGTCATATTAGACTCCAAACTTAGCTGGAAATCTAACATACAGGAGAGGGCAAAAAAAGCACTGGTAGCGTACTACTCGTGCAGCAGACTCTTCGGTAAAAAATGGGGCCTACAACCGAGGATGGTGCGTTGGACCTATACAGCGATAGTTCGACCAATTCTCACGTACGGAGCACTGGTGTGGTGGCCGGCGTTAGAGAAGAACCACAACGTCAATAGACTTAATGCAGTGCAGAGGGCGGCGTGTGTCGGGATTACGGGGGCCTTGAGGTCCTGCCCTTCCGATGCTTTAAATACGCTTCTTCATCTGCTGCCGATTGAATCCTTTATTAGACGGACCGCCGCTTCTAGCGCATTGAGACTGAGAGAATCATCTCAATGGGCGGAAAGACCTTACGGACACAGTAACATCCTCACGAAGGTTCCGACGGACCTAAGGGGAGATACGGACTATACCAAAGAATGTGCCGACTTTGGTGTTAGGTTTTCCACGCTCTTTCCCTCCAGAAGGGAATGGGAGCGTTACGCAACCGTTTTTACAAATGTAGAAACCTCCCTATACACAGACGGTTCAAAGATGGACTGTGGTGTTGGGGCAGGTGTTTACTCCAGAGATCTGGTAGTGGAAAAAGCTTTTCACCTACCGGATTTCTGCAGCGTCTTTCAAGCGGAAGTCTTTGCAATAAGAGAAGCCTGCAGGATTCTCCTACAGCAAGAAATCCGGAGTAGGGATGTTTTCATCTTTTCAGACAGCCAGGCAGCCATCAAGGCACTCACCAAGCCCATAGTGAAATCTAAACTGGTCAGAGACTGTAAAGAATTGCTAGGGTTGGTGGGCGGCCGGGTGGATCTTACCATCTGCTGGATACCCGGTCACGCGGGTATCAGCGGAAACGAGTCAGCTGACGAGTTGGCCAAGGTGGGATCCGCCATGGACTCACAGCCCGAAAGGGTGGCACCGCCTTTAAGTGCAAGGCTAAAACAGATAAAGGAATATTTCCTCAGGAAGGCGGATAGTAGGTGGAGCAATCTTTCCAGCTGCAGAGTGGCTCGACAGATCTGGCCACGCTACGACTCCCACAGAACCAACGACCTGCTGCTAAATTCTCGTAGGAATGTTTCTAGGCTAACGGCCGTGATCACGGGTCACTGGCCGATTGGCCTACACGCAGCGAGATTGGGAATCCCCCACAACCCCTTTTGCAGAAGCTGCAGAGAAGCCAGCGAGAGTGAGACACTCGAACACTTCCTCTGCGGCTGCCCTGCCTTAGCAGTCTGATTAGCTCCCTAGCTGATCTGTCTGAAATAAGACTAAAATGCATCAAGTCCTATTTGGACGATGCGGGTTGGCTTTAGAGCCCAGTATTTTCTCCCACGCAGGGAAGACCCAGTCGAGGAGGCGACAACAAAACGGCACATAGTGCTACTTGAGTGTGCTCTGAGAGCACGCAGTCGCTGCTACCTACCTACCTTATTAGTAGACGCTCTTGTCTGCCTGCTGACCAACCTTTTGGGCTACCTGGTCCTGACTGACTGATTGAGGGACTGATTCATCATCTCCCAGCCCAAACTGCATAAAGCTACAAACATGAATTTTAAACTGTACATCTTTAAAATTAACCTCCGCTAAGACTAGATTTTTTGAAATTCGAGGTTTAAAAAGACAAAATATGGGTTAAGGTGTATGAAGAAACGCGATTTAATGAGCATATTGATGTCAAATTTGATGAAAACACTTGAAATAAAAAATAGTTCGAAATAATCAATAATTCGAATCAAAATCTAGCGGGATCAACAATGGGTTAAGGTTCGTATACGGTAAGACTACGAAAAACCTCTGTACCGATTGACTTATTGACTCCAAAGTTGGTAAAAATACTTGACACGTGTTTCTCATTTTTTTGAAAATCAAAACTTAAAGTGGTGAACCAAGGGTTAGAAGTTTATATGAAGAAATATGATGTTGTACGCCTTTTACTTCAAACTTAGTGAAATCACTTAAAATGCGAAATAATTCGATACGAGTTTTTCTTTTTTTTTAACATGGAAATCTGACGGGATCAACGATGGGTTAAAAGTTTATATATGAGAAACATGACCTAATGCGCCAATTGACTTTAAATGTGTTAAAAGCACGTCAAATGAGAAATAATTAGATAAGTATTTTTTCATAAAAATCTTTGTATGGAGAAGCAAGACCTTATGGACCTTTTGACTTCAAAATTGGTGAAAGTACTCTTGGTGGGAAATATTTTGACATGTGTTTTTTATGTTTTCGAAAAAAAGTCTGAAGGGGTCATCGATGGGTTAAGAGTTTGATGATTTGATTAATTTAATAAGTCGATTGACTTTAAATGTGGTGAAAGCACTTTAAATGTGAGCTAATTAGGTAAGTATTTTTTTCATAAAAATCTGACGTGTTCAACAAAGGGTTAAAAATAACTTTATTTATTGGCCCCATTGACTTCAAACTTGCGTTCAAAGCCTTGCTAGTGTATAATAAAAGCCTAAACGGTGTTTCTGTTTCTTGCACTTTGAATAGACGCAAAATAGGTAATGATTTCTTTAGACTTCAGCAGTTGATGCAGAAGTCGTTGATAAGGCAACCAAAATCTAATCTTCCAGGGCAGCTGCCAAGGATGACCAGTCACCGACAAAGCACCTTTACAGAATTAACAGATTTTTAGTGCGCTTTCAATCTGGTTTTGGTCAAATGGTTTTCAGTCTTGCCGCGCTCCGACTTTGGTGCGGTTACTTCAAATTAATTGCATTCTGCTGCACAGTAAAAGCATAATTCAATGCAAAAAATGATAACTTATCCGTTTGTTGCTTGTCGTTCTTAACACCAACAGTGTTGATTGCTACTTGGCTGCTTTGTGCTAACACCATAATTGAGCTGAAAAACCACGCAAATCGCAGTCTCCAAAGTCAGAGAGTAAGTATGGCAACAGTAGATTTGAAGTGAACTTGAGCGTTTTTACACTTACCGGTGATAATCCACAGCTCGCGCAGACACTCCTCGCGGCTCTTGGCTATCGCCTCCGATTTGGTGATGTCCTGCGGCGCCTCCAACAGCGGAAAGAGGAAGGCGCCCATGACCGAGTAGGCGACGACCAGCACCACCAGACCCGGCGTGGAGAAGACAATCTTCAGCAGTTGGCTGACGCAATCGCTGACGTAGTTTGTCGTCGGATGAGACGACGAGTGTTGTGGTTGTTGTTGTTGGTGCTGCTGTGCCTGGTGGTCGTGGCCGTGTCCGTGTTCGTGATGGTGGTGGTGGTGGTGGTGATGATGTGTGTGCGCGAGGCTGGCACTGTCGGCTGTGGATGTGGGCGTGGGCGTGCCGGTGTTGTTGCAGTAGTGCCCCGCCGCTATTGTTGATTTACTGTTGTTGTATAGCTGCTGCTGCTGCTGCTGCTGGTGGTGTTGATGATGATAAAGTTGCTGATGGTAGTGTTGTTGCTGCTGCAGTTTGACCGCTGCTGCTTTGGCTGCGGCCGTTGTCGTTGTTGTAGTTGCTGTTGTTGCTCTGGTGTTTTGGTCACTCTCGTCGCCAGTCGCTGCGCTTGTCGCCCTTTCAACGTCCGACATTTTAGTTGCAAATGCAGCCGTGATTGTTGCATTTGTTGTGCTCGCAGGGACATTGAGCTGGCGTTGGCAAAATTTCGTACAATGGCCAAAAGTTTCGTTTGGTTTTTATTGTTTTCTTTTGGTTTATATGAATTTTTCGGAGTATTGTTTATTATTTGAAATCTACAAGTTTGGATGTTTTCAAATTTACAATTTTCAATAAATTTTTCATTGGGTAATTTCAACGTACTTTTATTTTATTTTTTCTTAATGTATAGAATTTTTCTAAATTGTCTTTGTATGTTTTGTACACAACGTTGGGGTTTCTTCTCTTTTAAGATTTTCACACTTGGTCCAGTTTTCCCTTTACTGTACATTCGTCTTTCTTTTTAAATTCTTTTAGTTGTTCCGCATTTAGCTCGACTTATTGCTTTCTACACTTTCTTTGCATTCATTCCCACTTCACTTGTGTGCTTCTTATGTCACTTTACTGAGTCCGCTCGCGCGTCAGTTCGCATTCAAATTAACTGAGACAACTCTTTTATCGCGACTAAAGCGCGGAGGCGCGTTTCTCACTTGATTTACCGCTCAAGTCTCCGCCCATTCAAGTCTGTCCACACCATCCCGGAAGCGTTCTCTTTGTGCTTCACTTAATTTGCTGCACTCGCTTGCGCGTCCCCGCCCCTTTTCACTGCGTCACATCGTCGACTGCGGCCATAACTCTTCTGCACTTCTTTCGCCGGCTTTTTCCACTGCCTGCAACTGCTTTGTTGGCCCGCTTCCCGCCGTTATTGTTGTTCATGTCGCTGTGCCAACGCTTTAACGTGTCATCATTGTCTTGACGGCTGCCTCTACTTTTCACTCAAACTTGCGTCGGGCGTTGTGTTTTCCTAATTGTTGTTGTTGCCGTCGTATGGCATTTGTTGTTGCACCGGCATCAGCAACTTTTGTTTAATTACACTTTACTGCATTTCTCGCTGCTCGCTGATTGCTTCGCGTACAAATGCTGATTTTTCCAGGCTCTCGCGCGTTCCGCTGCCGCTGTCGCTTTTCCAGCGCCTGTTGTCAACATTTTCCGTAATCTGTTGTTGACTTACTTGCCACTCTTTTATTGTGTTGTGTTTGTTGTTGCTGCCGCTGTTATTATTCTTGTCGCTTCATTTTTCTGCGTCTCTCGCTGCAGCAGTTGTTGTGCCAGTTTCCACGCTCGCCCCTTGCCTGCAATTGAAAAGCAACAAAATGGTTGAAATGGGTTAAGCTCTTCTTCATTTACCGCTCTGGGTATTGTTGTCGTTGCTGTTGCAACACGTGCTACTGTGCCTGTTACTTTAATTGAAATTGTTTGCAAAGTAGCAAAAGCAACAAAAAAAAAGACGAGAGAAAAATGAAAAGGGACAACTTGAACAAATTTTGAGCATTGCAGTTCCTTGGCGGCGATCTTAAAAGGGTTAATTTTTTATGAGCACCACAGGAACTGGCAGCCGCCGTGGCTCAGTTGGTTAGTGCGTTGGACCGCGAGTCGAAGGCAGCAACCTCAGGTTCAAATACTGCCTGTGATAACACCTAAAAAAATAACGGGAAAACTCGTTTTCTCTTTCGGTGGCTGTCCTCTCAGCTGGAAATGGCAAACCTCTGAGAGTAAAAATTGCTTATGAAAGAGCTCCCAACCTGCCGTTCGGAACCGGCGTAAAACTGTAGGTCCCTTCCACCCGCGTACAAATTCACACGCACAACACGGGTGGTTGCGGGAAGCTAGGCCTTAGTCTCGCGTAAGTGGGCTGTCGTGCCAGTCAATTATTATTAAATTATTAATTACCACAGGAACTTTTCAATTCAGACTGTTGTGAAGTTTTCTTTATAAATATGAAAAAAAATATGAACTAATTTTGACGTGAACTTCAGACTTAAATTATTTTTTGCAAACAAAATTTCATTATTTAAAAAGTTGGATATACATTTTTACTGTCTACCACTGCAACGGTATTTAAATAATCATAAAACAGTGTTTATCAAAAAGTTCATATCATAAAACTGGCATGAGAACAAAATCTGTATGAAAAGTTTGTACACACAATTTAAAAGAAAGCTTCGACAATTTAGCCTCTTTAACCCCTATGTGTGTGCTGGGGTACCCCAGCCCACTTTGATACTGAAATTGTATATACTTGCGGACAGGGGCGTAGCCAAGGGAGGGGTTTAGGGTGTCAGAACCCCCCCCCCCATAGCCTATAATTTGTCAACATTTTCAATCACTAAGCGTCGTATGTACGTTCCCACATTAGCAAAAAGGTCTTTCATCTTTAAACCTTTAAAAGAAAAATAGTAAAAATTTTTTTGGGCGAAGCTAATTTGTTTTTTTAATATGTAGTCCCGTTTAGGTTCAATACAGCGATTTGCATGATGTAAAAACATGTATAAAGAGTCGTTTAGTTCGTCGACCGGAATATCATTCAGGATGACGGTACAAGCCTTTTGGATGATTTCCTCGTTCTCTAAACGCTTTTTTTCATCGGGAAATGCATTTTTGCGGCATCAGGTGAAAACGAGGAGTGGTTGACAGTCAACACAGTCAAAACAAGTGTCGATCGGTGAGATGGTATCCTTCGATAGCCAAATGTTCAGTTAATATGCTATTGATAAATTTATGCTATTGAGATGCTTAACCTTCGCCTTACCAACAATTTTTATATACGTCGTTTACCAATGTCGTTCACCCGGATGACCCCAGGCTCTTCCGCCGATATTTTGAGTAAAACTCATAATTAAGATATAATAATATATAAATATTTTTCATACCTCAGTATTTAGTATCTTCTTCTGTCGATAGTTCGTTTTTCGAAAAAAGGCCTAACTTTAATGATTTATTTTGCAACTATGGAAAATATTACAAAATTTCTTTCCAGATGTTTTATGTAACACATAATGAGGTACGCAAAAAAAAATTTATTGTTTTATTCAAAATGCCAGCAAAAGCACGGGATCACCGGGTAGGAATTTTTTATACAAAATTACAAATTTCAAGTAATACGCCACGTTGAGAGTTATAATTAAATGACACTCATACGCCACGTAGCGCTGCGCAAAAAAATGCAGACATCGCAATTACACAGTTTGAATGTATTTTTTTTGAATTGGTGTCTGAAGCAAATTTGTTGGTCGTTAAAATATCTACAAACTTGCCGAAGACAGTAAAGCGATATTCGAAACGATTTAGGACCTACTTAAGCGACAAGCTTGACGATAATTTCCAAACTTCAAAGTCGGATTTCTCATAAACTAGAGCCAATCTTACCAAACGGCTGGTGGATCTCAACTCAGTATACCTATAGGAAACTCACCCAGTAGGTCCCCCCCATGTCTAAATTTTTGAGGGCAAATTTCACGCACTGTGTAATCATCACCATAAACTTGGTTCATAAATTTCAATGCTTCGGTTAAAATTTTAACATTCTTAAGGGGTTATATACACTTGCGCGCGAGAAAAAAAGGCATTTTTACGATTTTTTTTTGGAAAAACAACACAACTTTTCTTAAAACACTAAATGCCTATTTATTTATACACTTCGAGAGATGCTTCATGAATTTTTTCAAAAGAAAATATTTATAATACTAGTCTCAGTAGCCATTATGCCAAAACACAATTTTCCCAACATCGTCCGCGGTGACCACGATAACGAAGGATCTGCTCATCTGAAATACAAAAACCAAAAAAATTTATGTAGTTTACACCTATACGCTGTTCGTGAACGAAGGATTTTGCAAAATAAAATTTTTTTCGAAAATTATGATCGTCTTTCTAAAAAGTTCGAGTTTTGAACGTATAAATTCGGGTTTTTACATCAGGAAAAAAAAAGTTTTGCTTCAAATTGAAAATCCTTCGTTCACGAACAGGCTAATATTGTTTTTAATAAGCCTGGAAAATTTCAGACTGATCGAGTTAACGGTTCTTTAGTAATCGTGGTCACCGCAACCACACTTTTTGAAAAAAAACAGTTTCGAGATAATCGCGTGTGAAGCGTGACTCGCCGTTGACTCGTAGTTGCAGATAGCGCGCTATCAATAGCTGCCAATCTGGTTCTAATGCTCGGATCTTTATGATTTTTGGGGAAAATATTCTCTAAGATATGTACTTTCAGAAAATGCAATAAAAACATTTTCGATTTTTTTGACCAACGCAAGTGTATATAACCCCTTAAAACAAAAGTTAATATTGGGGCTTTTTTCGATGCTCATTTTTGTACGATAACACATACTACTGTGTACAAAGAATACCCGGAATTTGTTTATAATTAAAAAAATCTTTATTTATTCTTCCAAATCAATTTCATCGCCTTCAAAGTAGTCCCCCCCCGATGCAATGCACTTATTCCAACGGACTTTCCAATCTTCGAAGCATGCCAAATAGTCACCTTCCGGTATGGCCTTCAATGCGCGCGCCGATTCACGTGGAATCTCTTCAATCGATTCAAAACGGTGTCCTCGAAGTGGTCTTTTGAGTTTGGAGAATAGCCAGAAGTCACAAGGAGCTAAATCAGGCGAATACGGTGGCTGTGGAGCGATATGAGTTGGCGAAATGCTCACGAAGAACCAATGCCGTGTGAGATGGTGCATTATCGTGATGCAAAAACCAAGAGTTGTCTCTCCATAAATCCGGCCTCTTTTTGCGAATAGCTTCACGCAAACGACGCATAACGCTCAAGTAATATTCCTTGTTGACAGTTTGGCCCGGCGGAAGGAACTCATAATGCACAACACCACGATAATCGAAGAAATCGAATTCCGGGTATTCTTTGTACACAGTAGTACATACTTTCACTTCAGATGCAATAACTTCGCTTCCAGTGCACCAAATTTCATGAAATTTTTACTAAAAATCGGGACAAATTTACTTTCCAATGCATTAAGTCACATAAGCCATCACAAAATGCCCTATTTGGAAAGTGCAGTTAACTTTAAAAAACAAGTAACTGGCGAAAACAAATGTTTAAACCCCCCCCCATGACCAAGTTCTGGCTACGCCCCTGCTTGCGGATAACCTAGAAAGGTAAAACTTCATGACAACTCCCAAAATGGTATTATGTCTTTATTTTCGAGTGGTTGATTCCATTTAGTTGCTGGGGCACTCGGGTAACCCAACACATTTTTTATGAAGTTGCATGGATTTCTTAGATATTTCTTGTAAGTAAAACTTTCTAAAGCAAATTATTTGTAATAGAACTATTTTATCAACAAAAAATGGCAGCCGCTTTATTTGTTTGGGCTCGTAAAGGTCGGCTAGCATCGTTATAGAAACCTATAAAACGTAAACATCTTTTGAACCTGTCCAAAGAGAGCTTTAAAACTTAGCAAAAACGGCAAAATGTCTTACAGTGCAAACAAAAAGCGAGAAATTGCCATACAATTTGTACTGTGGCACCCCATCACATGAGTAAGAGTGTTCTTTTTTAACCACACACACTACGGTTAAAAGTTAGGACCAAAACACGATTGAATCATGTTCTTAACCCTTTCGCTACAGGTTTTTACTGGATAAAGTAAAATTTTAAATTTTTCGTCTTAGGCTTCTATGTGGTTATATTACACTACTCGACACGAAAAATGCTCCTAAAAATAAAAGTATGTTGTAGACTAATCTTCGGCTGCTGAACACAAAACTGAAAATCAAAAAATTTTCTTAAGAAGCGTTTTCGAAAAATCTTCGAAAAATACGTTTTTTTTCTCTTATTTCAGTTACGAGCACATATCTCGTAAACCATCCGACTAACACAAAGCAGATAATTTTCCTCTTTCATTTGATACTATATCTTCATCATTGCACAATCGCAAATATTTAAAAAAATATTTGAAATGTGTATCTTGGGTCAGAAAATGAAAAACTGACTATGCCAGCATATTATAAATGACCTCTAGTTACACGTCTATATCAACATTTGGATGGGTCTCGGAAAAATTAAAAAAATGTTTCGCACGGTGTAATAAATGAAAAGTTGATGTTTTCACTGCGTCCATCATAACTTTGTCATTTTTCTTTCAATTCTATTGATGTTAGGCTTAATATTTGCTCAAATAATATATCTTTCATCTTAGATTTTAAAACCAGAGGAGATCATTTATTTTATCTACAAAAAAACCATTCGAAAATGTGTAATTTTTTGAAAATATCAAAAAATCCATTTTTTTTTTAATTTCATCGTCAGTAACTTTCCCAAATCTTATCTGATTTGGACAATCTATATATCGTTAGAAAGGTTACTTAATTACCTTCTGAACGACGGGCCTGTGTTAGTCGGATGGTTGGTTTACGAGATATGTGCTCATAACTTAAATAAGAGAGAAAAATCGTATTTTTCGAAGATTTTTCGAAAACGCTTTTTAAGAAAATTTTTTGATTTTCAGTTTCGTGTTCAGCAACCGAAGATTAGTCTACAAAATACTTTTGTTTTTAGGTTAGGTTAGGTTTCAGCTTAGGTTAGGTTAGGTTAAAGTGCTCGTCCAAGTGGTCGAAGAAAGGAGAGCCTAAAAATGTTCACCTTCGTGTAGAAAGACCCGGGCAGTGAAAAAGGAGGTGAATTACAGTAGCTTACTCCTCTTCATTTTGGCAACTGCAGCAAAAGTCCCAACTGTCTGTGTGCATGACGATCGAATGGACAATGTTCCGTCGAAATCGAGACGGTTGTACTGATATGTTGTCTGCTGAGCGTTCGGGGTTGAAAGTGAGTGAAAAATAATGATTTGAATACTAACTCAAAAGAAAATAAAAAACACTTGGACCACATAGATTTTACGCCAACTGACTTGAATTATTTGAATTATATGTCGCCCCGGTCCATCATTCAGTTAAGGCCATAAAATCACTATAAGTCACCGTTTGGCTATTTCCGGCCATTCTAGCCATTTTTTTGACTAGAATACTTCTTACACGTTTTGTTACGTTACCTTTATCATTCAATAAATATGTATTTTCCATCCATCAGGCAAGCTTTGTGATGAGTCTTACAAAATATCGTGAAAACAGTAGCAGCTCGCACATTAACGAATTTAAAACTGACAAAAATGTTCAGATTTAAGAGTTTCTGAAGCTGGACATCCGCAAAGTGAGTGTTTTTCCACCCTTCCACAATTATCGAAAATATTTCCAACTTGTTCATATTTCGCTTCAACAAAGTTCGCAAACAATGCAACGACAAATCGATTATCACAACAGCAATACATCCGCAACAACAACAACGAATTTGGTAACTCGGATGAAAGTGCCTGAAAAAAGGTTGTCCTGATTCCGACACTGTAAATCGTCCATGAAAACATAATTAAAATGTTTGCATTTTTAATGAAATTCCCTTTGAGACTTTTCTCACTCAATTTACCGCGTGTTATCAGCGCCGTCAAATATGCAAATCACACAAAATTGAAAATAAAAATCAACATTGAATTCAAATTTATTCCCTTTCTCGCCGCACATTTCTGCCGACTCACATTCTGCCTCGGGGAATCGAGTCTAAACTTTCACATGCTGCACTTTGGCCAACGCCCGCCGCTGTCTGTCTCGACGGCTCCGCGCTCAGCCGCACTATTAGATTCTGTAGTTAAATTATAATTTCGCTGCACTGACGACGCAGTTTAATTACATTTTCCCACTCGTTAAATGGCGAAAGCACAAAAAAGTCGCCTTTCCCCTTTCGGTGCCGGCTTTGTGCTTTCAGTTTCAATTTGCCAGCACCGCAGCCGTCGCCGCGCGCACTTTTTCGCACGCACACAGCAATAGTCGTAAATGGGGAAATGATAATCCTTGATGAAGACTTCAAGCATAAAATGCAATTTTAAAAATCGTCCCACTTACGTCCCCGTCCCCCACTGCTGGCGCTGTCATTGGGCCGGCGACGCAGCCGAGCTCGTAATTGCCACGGGTCGGTTGCATTTAACACCAGCAACATTTGTTGGTTAGGCGACAGGAAGTGCAGCGATCGATGGGGTGGGGCGGAATGAAATTAAAGCAAACTGGCACTGCCACTGTGCGCGGTGACAGACAGCCGGCAGCCGCACTTGCGAAAAATGGCGGCTATTGTGCGCTCGGCAATGTCGGAAACGACAGTTCAGTTTAGTTCAGTTGAGTTGTGTTGCGTTGAGTTGAGTTGAGTTTGAGTTGTGCTGAGCTGCGCTCAGTGGGATCGAGTTGCCGCCTCGACTTGTGTCTGCGCCGGCGGCCAAATTGTTTGCAAATGCTTTTGATGCGGCGAAATGAGAGTTGCTTCAAATTACAAAGCGCTCAGAAAAATTAAAAGTGATGATGGAAGCAAGAAGTAAAGAACGATTTTAACAAACTTTAATCAAAACAAAGTTATAGTTTAATTAATTGTGGTGCGGTGCGTGAGTTCAGAGTGGCGAACCGGAGTTGCGAGCGAATAACAAGCGGTATTCACAGTTATTTCATAGTTATTGCTTTCTGATTCGAGTTTGTCCAAAGCCCAAATGGCAGATTCTAGAATAAAATCTGATTCGAGTTTGTCCAAAGCCCAAATGGCAGATTCTAGAATAAAACGAATGTGGAATGTGTATATGTATTCCGATAACGTGCGGTTATGAAAGTGAATGTGATATATATATCTTTCCGTTTTATCTTCACTATAACCTTTTTAGAGCTGCTTTATAACTTCTAACAACTTCACGCTGAAAATCAATAGACTTTCAATAGGCTGTTCAACTCATAGCAGAAATCAAAGTCAAGAGTTGCGTCCGTTGAGCAATCAAACGGACATTGTCGTCACCCTAAGCGGTGGCGGCGTCAACACTGAGACACATTATCCTTTGTTTGTTTTCTGCTGCCACCAGACACTTTTGCACTACTCAAAGTTTGCTAACGCTTCCGCATTCTGCCAGCACCCGTTCACCCCTTAACGTCCGCCACTTGCTGTGCTTCCGTGACTCTTAAGGATATTGAAGCGTCGGCCCGAAAGGAAATTTGCTTTGACACGACCGACAAAAATTGCAAAACAAACAATTAGACGTTGTGTGAGCGTGGCAAACGAACAACGCGGGCGGAGTAAGACAACGGAAGCCGGCAAACCAAAGCAATCAGCATATTAGACACTTTCGGAATAATCAGGAAACTTAGATGACAAAAGCAATCGGAGCGAGGCACATCGTAACGTGGTGGGGGCGAACGAAGGCACTGAATGCTAATGACTGGCGAACATACACTTGAAGAAAAGTCAACCGGATTTTAGAAACATTGAAATATTGTAGCCGAAGCCGAATAAGTTCGTTCAAAAACTGTTGGCAATGAGCATTTCAGTTTCACTTTGCTTTGCGGAAAACTCTTCAAATTTTTTGTTAGTGTGAAGCCCATGAAAATCTGTGGCATTTTGACAAAACAACTTATGTCGAAATAGTGAAATTTTCCAGTTTTTTAATCATAAAGACACAATTTCAAAACGCTTCTTTTGGTATAATCGGCTTGTTTTTACGACATTTAGTTACAGAGATATGATGTATAGCATTTCAAATTTTCTCGAATTTTGTATGAGATTTGCTCTACACCTTATCAGTATTTTCGCTCTCCTGAACAATTTGAAAATTAGACTTAGGTTGTTTTGTCAAAATGCCACAGAAATGATTCGGGGCTTTTGTATGTTTATGTGTGCTGATATGTACAGCAATAAAGCCTGATAGCCCAGACTCGCCATGTGCGCTATAATCGGCAATTCTTGTGCTGTCGACCGGCTTCGAAAGCAAATCGAATTCTAGGAATGTTCTTGGGCATTAAATTGCAATGCTTTCATTTGTTTGCATTTTGCGATTTGGCCATTTCGCCATTATCTGGCTTCCAGTTGTTGGCCGCAGTATTTCATTGTCTGCAGCCTGCCGGTTGCTTGTGTTAATACCCCTTAATGTGCGTTGTGCATGCAAGCACATTTAGTCCTTGTATTATCCTTGCCAAAACCATCAAAGCAAAATTGCTCCACTACGCATATTTCGTTGCGGGACGCACTCATCCGCAGCGGTAGTTCTTCTGTCCGCTGAAGCTCGTTTGCGTCTTGTACTTCTCAATCCATTGCTTTCGTTCTTCATTGGCGTTTGCACAGTTTTGGCAGAGCGTACCCAATTCGGAAGCGGCAATTCGTGCAGCATTTATTGCGGATCCTTCCCCGCCAATACCTGGCGCAAAGATTGCTTTGTTGCGGCGGCTGCTTAATTGATTTAATGACTTAATCTTCTGGGACTCGTCTGCCGCGGCCGCATTATGTTGATTGAATGACGCGACCGATTCTAGCGGCTTAATTTTATCTATATTAATCATTTGTGCTGATTTCAATGTTGCTGATTCGAATTCGGCTTATCAGCGGCAACAACTGATTCGCAGCACATTTAAGCTGTTCTGTGCTTCTATTTACAAGCTTCGATAGTTGATTACATTTGTGGAAGATCAGCGGGAATTGAGACAAATTCGTTTTGCATGTGGTGGCGGTTTACGATTTTGATGGGCCGAACGTCACGTTGTGGAGACTTGACTAACTTACTATGAGATTATGAAAACTTATTGGCGCATAATCATAGTCCCGCATAAAAGCCGGCTTTAGTTAGCAAAAGACTAAAAAGATGAAGTAGACTTTAATTTTTTTAGTTACCATAGTCAGTTTAGAACATGCTTTTACGTAGCAGCGACTTTTTGAAACAGCAAACGGAAGCAACGGCAACTCTACAAAAACTAGCGATTCGGAGTTACAAATGAGAATTTATTTTCGAAATTATGCCCATACCGATTTATTTTGTAATCAATTATTTTGCAATATTTGTTGTCCTGAACACTAATTAGCAGTTCAAAATGGACGACTACGGTCGACTTCTTGTGTAAAGCCGACGGCAGCCTGAAAAAATCGACTACACAATTTTCCGAGGATTAATCTGCCCATCTCTGACATAAACAAAACAAAAAAACAGCTGATTGATTTGAAAATGATTGCTGTGCTGGGTTAAAATTTTTTTGTGATTAAAAAAAAAAAAAAAATCCAATTTAAATTTTGCAATTAAAATTTTTTGTAATTAAAAATCAAATTTTCAATTTTCCAATTAAAATTTTTGTAATTAGAAATCAAATTTTCATTTTTGCAATTAAAATGTTCTTATAGTTAAAAAGTTTGTAAACGAGGTGGAGGAAATTTCTTTCGCAAAACCGATTACTTTTGTCAAAATTTATGTCAGAAATGCATGCTACCAACTGCAGCAAAATGTCAAAAGTAGTCCACGCTGACCATCCCCGGTGCATTTCCGCCGAGGCTCGTTCCTTTTTATTTCCAGCCTTCATCGAGTTCGGACGAAGAAAAAGTTCGCGACAAAATTCGCTATTTAACACTCTTAATATTGTGTGGTGTCGGTGCATAGAACAAAAGTTCGCGACAAAATTCGCTATTTAACACTCTGAATATTGTGTGGCGTCGTTGCATATTTAGTGTGGTCAGGTGGTCACGCTAGGCGCATCCGCGAAAAAGAAAAAAAAAACGCGAAAAGAATAAAGTAACAAGTGGCTCGCGTTCGAACGTCCCCAGCACTCAGCATTGGTCAGCGGATAACTTCATTCACTTGCTAGAATTGAAGAAGAATTGGTAAGAATTTCTTAGTCGTTCAACACTTTGTCAGGTTTTTATATGCAAATACCTAAATTTGCTTGTGTACTTAGTGCCTGCTTCTGCGGTGCAGCTTGTGCTGGCCGCATGGTTGCTGTCACCGGGAGAACCACCCCGAAAGGTCGGCAATAAGCCATTCTCATCAAATAGCGAACTCCGCGCTGTAGATCGGCAGAAATAGCAAGGAATAAGCATTGATCAGCTAATCAACGCCCGTACCGTTCATCACTTTTGACCAATTTCGTCGGCTTAAATAAAGTCCATCGATTCGCCTCGGACCTAAACCTCAATGAATCTATTTAGACAACCATCTTCATTATCTTTAACTTAACCCTAATCTTAATTACCTTAAACTGAATCTTAATTACCTTACACTTAATCTTAATTACCTTAAACTGAATCTTAATTACCTTAAACTTAATCTTAATTACCTTAAACTTAATCTTAATTATCTTAAACTTAATTTTAATTATCGTAAACTCATTTCAATCTTCATACTCCACGATATGCTAAAGTAAAAGAAAAAAAAATATGTAAATTTAAATGTAACATTGCACTACCTTCCTAGTTTTAAGATCATGTATGTACATAATTATCATTAGCTTAACATTTTTCTATTCGTAACTCAATTTGTGCTTTGGTATAATGTGACATTTGAGAGAAACGTATAAAGAGGCGAATATGTGCAAATAACATTTTTCCAGCTCAGCAACATAAGCATCGACTCAGCTGGAGGCCTTCATCTGATCGCGCTGCCGAATTCACATGTAAGTTGCTTTACTCGTTTGCCTTTATTGTGCATATTGTTCGCTTTTATGTTATTCTCTCATACTCATACAAGTTGCACGCACACATTTGGATTTGTTCTCGCGCAACATATACCGAATGACATTTCATACGCAACATGCTCTTGCATTCTTGCATTTACACTCATACCATTTACGTTTATATTTATACCACTTTCTTTTATATTTATACCAGTTAAAATCTTTTGCTATGCGTACATATTTCCTGAATTCGTTATATTAAAAATGAATTGTTAACTTAAAATTTCAACATGGTCTGAAAATTAGTAAGGGGGGGAAGAAGTGGGACTTTCGGTAACATCTAATGGAAGTCATGGTAGGGCGGGTGTAGAGCAGCACAACAAATGTAACTGCGCTGCATGTTTTGGCACATGTCGCTGAGAGGTTTGTGTAAGCGTTTGAGGGTGTTCGGACATCGTCACAGTCTACAACACTGATCGGCAAAGCTTACTCATACGAGCAGTATGCTCAGCACACGCATTCTTAAGATCAAACTCCATGAAGTGCGTTTCATCCGTTTCGCTTCAAAAAAATTTGAATCAGTGTATTTGTATGAAGCAAACTCCATGACGTGCAGCGCAACGCATCAAAAGTTGAACTATTTTCAACTTTCTCTTGCGTTGGTTGCGTTAACGCCGTCAAACAGCTGACAGAGCTCCTAAAGATGTCATAAATTATGTGGCATGAATGTGGATGTGGATGGTAAAGTCGATAACAAACTTGTGTTATTTTAACATAAAATGTGAAGAAATTCCTAAAAAGTAGCATAATTCTTTGACAGACGAAACTTAAGGCTTGATTACACGTAACGAGTAGAGTGGCGAGACATGAAAACGGTACTAGACCGAGAGAATTGGGATGGCGAGCAAAAGCGACGAGTTGTTCAAACGTATTTTAACACGTGGCGAGTCAGTTCGGTTTTACAATGCACAAAATGAACTAAGCAACTCGCGCAATTACACTCAACCGAGCGAAAAGTGGTGTGTGACGCATTCCGCATGTTACGAGCGATTCCGCGAATCGCTGCGAAAAAGAGAAAAATATAACGGTAAAGTAGTACTCGGCCTAGTAAACAAAATGTGATTCTAGTGACTCTCTCGCCACTTTACTCGGTCACTGACTCAATCAACAACTCGCTTTACTGTTTAGACGAAACGAGTACTCGTTCGAGTTGCTGTCTCGTCACTCTACTCGTTACGTGTAATCAAGCCTTTAGTCTTCGCTGTATTGGAAATTCGATAGCTTATTCGGTGTATATCGAATTTTGCTCATTCCTGTGAAATAAGGTGATTAATATTGTGTTTAAAAATGGAGGAAAAACTAATAGAATCAATAAAAAAGCACACTGCGTTGTGGAGGAAGGATACCCTGGAGTATCGAAACCGGAAGCAGCGAGCTGAAGCTTGGCTGGCTGTGAGCGAGGCGGTTGGAAGTTCGGGTAAGATATTTTTATCAGGACAGTTCAACAACAAGTCCGAAACATTTAATTTGTTTATAGAAAGCGTGTGCCAGACTAGGTGGAGAAGCCTGCGGGATAGATTTGTGAAGGAGTTCGCGAAGCAGCACCACGCGTCTGGAAGCGCTGCCGACTTGCCAGAGAGCCCGTGGGAGTTTTACCCGATTATGGAGTTTATGGCAGAGCACGTGAAGCCACGAAGGTATTACAACTTTTACTCAACCAATCCAAGTTTAACGTAACATTTTTTTCCAGAACAACAACAAGCTTGGCTTCGTCTGAGAGCTATGAGGAGGGAAGCAGTGGCAGCAGGATGGAAGCAGCCCTTTCTCCCCCTTTTTCAGCGTCACACACAGCGTCCACTTCCTCCGTTTTAGGCAGCGAAACATTCACGGACAGTGTAATTGAGGTATGTAAAAAACAAGTTTTTAAAAGCATGTGTTTTAAGAACTTATATTTGTTTTCATCAACAGACAGAAGTGCTTTCATACAGCGCTGATCAGCCACAGTCCACGCCAAGCGGAAAGGGTCGAAAGCGGGGGAACTGTGACGACGTCCCAAAGTTTTTGCAGAGGATGACGGAGATTGCTGAGAAACGCTTTTGTCCACCTGCTCGCTTGTAAACGGCTCCCAATTTGTGAGTACGTCAAGACACCTCCATCGCTTTGGCCAATATCTACCGCCGTAAAAGTGTAGTTAGCGTCGCATATGGCTAAAAGCACAATACTGTACGTGCCTGCGAAACAAATAAAACGTATTCAGGATAACAAGTAAGAATATGTGGGGATGAACAACAACTACCTTTATAGTTGTAAAAGGTTGATCCAGAATGTGGTGGGCACGTTAAAGGGACGTGTTTGCCATCTATAGCGCCGACACAGTTGGGTAAATCCCACATATCTTTAAAATCCACCGCTATTCTTTCCCACTCGTTTTGGTTTGGCAGCGATAAATATATTGGGCCTAATTCATCCCAAATCAGTATGGAAGTCTCCAATACGATCCTTCTAACAGTCTCCACGGAAAGTTTGAATGTTAAAGAAAGATATTGCCTGGAGGTCCCGTGGGCTAAATAACTAAAGAAAAATGATTGGATCAATGAAGCGCAAGAATGTTAAGCTTTAAACTTACACCAAAGTGAGGAATAGACGACAATGCGGC
This sequence comes from Melieria crassipennis, assembly GCA_963668005.1. NCBI lineage: Eukaryota > Metazoa > Arthropoda > Insecta > Diptera > Ulidiidae > Melieria > Melieria crassipennis. Next base: position 26,474,453 of record OY764963.1, on the reverse strand, counting down.
GAAATAGCTCTTTCGGACATTTTCTGGAGCTTATCCTTCAGCAGCTCATATAAACAATCGAAAACCTCGGGGCGCATTCTGGTAGCAACACGGAACTGCTCCGGATCGTTGGTTTTCAATTTTATAAACGTTGTAGTAAAAAAACCGCTTGTGTCTCTATCGCCAAACAACTCACGCACCCAGAATCTTTTTTTATTTCTTTGCAGTGCTCGATATGCGTTAATTGCATTTAAAATGAATTCGGTAAATTCTACAAACTCTGTGAGGGCGTTCAGCGATTCCATTTCGTTTGTTTCACAATTTTCCTTGTCTTCTCCCAATGCACAACGAAATCAATCAGCAGTTTGACAGCATCAGCTGACGGAAGAAGAAGAAGCTGACGCATGAAACGCACTTTATGGAGTTTGACCATTTGCAACGCAACTAACGCAATCAACGCAATGACGCAACAACCCCGAACGGATGAAACGCACTTTATGGAGTTTGACCATTACGCTCTTTGAATCAGTCGTTGTTCAGACAGCAACGAAGCAACACGTGTGCTGGTTGCGTTGGTTTTTGTCTTGTGTACGCTGCAAGAAATTTTATGTATGAAAAAAATAGATGTTTTTGTTGTTGTAGTTTTTGTGTTGGCGATTGGTTTCTTATTCGCTTTTCGGTTTAATTTTATACAGTGTAGAAAAATTACTGTGCGCTCACTAACAGTGACTACGTGACGCGCAACTCGGAGGAGAAATGATTTTCAGACCATTTTTTGCTTTTTCCAATCGTCCGATAGTGTACGGGTTTTTTTACCCAAACATTCGCACAGCACCGGTTACCAGTCAATTGTTTGCATCTTAAAGTGCTAACTTTTCTTATTCGCTGTAAATATAGCATTGCAAACCACCTTGTTTTACTGGTCTAAGTAATTTTGATTGTAATCCGTACCAACAAAAAACAGAAATAAATTATTTCATACGCTAAAGTTAGCAGATATTCGGTTGCTTTTTCCTTCAGTTCATGTCTCATTGAGTTTGCCGTTTCTAGTGTAGCAAGAAACAGTGATGGCAAGTTGAACTCTTTTCAAACGCAGAGCTGCAACTCAAGCAATGCAAACGTTAAGGCTTTGAGGGCAGTCAGCTAAAACTGAAGTAAAATCATATTAAAACACGAGGCAACATACTTATGACGTTTTTTAGCAACAACGTTTTTTTGCAATCAATTTCCTATAAACGTACTACAGAATGAAAGCAAAAAAAACCAATTATTTTATTTGCAAATAAACATCGAACGCACCAGCAGCCCTTGCCCTGGCGTTTGTATGGCGAATTTTTTGTACGAACCCTAATCAACTCTGGGGCCTGGTTTTACGGAATTAGCGACTCTGGGGCCTGGATTTACGGAATTAGCAACCGTGACTCCTCCGAGTTTCGCGTCACGTAGTCACTGCTCACTAACACCATCTCATTGTCAATTTTGCCGACCCCTGATCTATATGATGAGTTATCTGTGGTTAGAGTATACTCTAAGCCTTAAAGTATGCTCTAACTCGACTATGATTGATTGAGAGCCTACTTTATTTAAAAGTATACTTTATTGATCTTAAAGCAGGGATCGGCAAAATTGACAATGAGATGGTGTTAGTGAGCGCAGAGAAATTTTCTACACTGTATAAAATTAAACCGAAAAGCGAATACGAAACCAATCGCCAACACAAAAAAGCATACACACAAAAACTACAACAACAAAAACATCTATTTTTTTTGTACATAAAATTTCTTGCAGCGTACACAAGGCAAAAATTGGCGCAGCCATCACACGTGTTGCTTCGTTGCTGTCTGAACCAGCGATTAAGCGATGTGAAAGTGGGAGAGCCGGTAGAAATACATGCACAGAATTTCACTAATATTGTTGCAAAATTGCAACCTTGGGGCCTACTAGTAGGCCCCAAGCTTGATCAGGAACGTACTTTTTCCTCCATATAAATTTCTAAAACGGGGTTGCTGTTCTAGTTCATTTCAATTTCCAGTGTTGCTGGTGTGAGTCATTTTTTGTGATCAAAGAAATATTTCTTTTTATTTGTATTTTTTTTTGGTGCAATTTCGCAATACGTTTGTATAGAACTAACTATAAAAATATATTATTGCCCAAAAGTGTCAAAAGAACCGTTTGGTATTCTTTTTATTGAATTAAATTAAGGTTTTATAAGCTGCATAAAAAAAAAAACGGTCCTGCGTTCGAACTAGAGCATTTATCACCAAAAGCATCCCTGTTCTGATCTGATCGTTAGAGATTCGCTAAATGAAGAACTGCGAAATAAAAAGGGCGGCAATTGACCCTGTCGTATTGAACGCATTAAGCTTTGTGTTCTTTGGTATATTTTTCAATAATATCTACATAATGAAACCAAAAAGTTGATATGTTGTGTATTTGATGAAGAAAAAAGCAAATAATTGAAAGAAAACTGGCGGAATTTTAGTTTGCACAATAATCCCTAATATCGGGATAAGAGCGGAAACAGTGAAGAGCTGATCACTGCCAGCACACACAGACTGTGTACGTGAATTGCAAAAAACGCACAAAAATCGGCTTACTCTCCCAGTTTCACATCGCTTAATCGCTGGTCTGAACAACGACTGATTGAAAGAGCGTAAGCATGCGTGTGCTGAGCGTAGTGCTCGTATGAATAAGCTTTGCCGTTCAGTGTCTTAAAGTGTACTTTATTTCGACTATGACTATGCGCCATTGCCTTTAAATCAGTGGTCGGCAAAGCTTACTCGATTGACCACACGCATTCTTACGCTCTTTCAATCAGTCGTTGTTCAGACCAGTGATAACGTGATTGGAAACTGAGAGGATTGACGAAATTTTGCCGTTTTTTTTTTGGTCACACGAACACAATCCGTGTGGGTCTGATGTTTGGCAAAATCAACCTTAGGGTCTGATGTTATCGGTGTATTTGTGCGATTTTGAGTATGTATGTTAGTCGAGCGTTCTCAGTTTCACATCATGTTATCAGTGACTACGTGACGCGCAACTCGGAGGAGAAATGATTTTCAGACCATTTTTTGCTTTTTCCAATCGTCCGATAGTGTACGGGTTTTTTTAGTCATTGATGTTATCATTGGTTCAGACAACAACGAAGCAACATAAGCAGTGATTGTGTTGATTTTTGTCTTATGTACGCTGCAAGAAATGTTATGTATGAACAAAAATGACTAGCAAAAAATATTTTACGATTTCGAATGAGCTTTTTATTGAAAAAAGAAAATGTTTTCTCGAACACATTAACCCTTTCGGTACAGCTTTTTACTGGGGAAAGTTAAAATTTTACGTTTTAGGCTTCTATGTGGTTATATTAGCAACAATACATAAGACATTTTTAAATTTTTATACTCGGACCCTCTATTTTAGAGTGTTTTTCTATGAGAGCAACCACATCGCTGTGGCTGTAATAATTACTTAAACATAAAACTTTTTATGCATAAAAAAAATTTGAATATTTCTTCATTTACTTCAGCCAAAATTTAAAAAAAAAAAGTATCTAAATTGAAAGAAAACGTCAAATTAAAAAAGTTATCTAATTGTTTCTGCTTCTTCTTCCTTCACTATCTCAAGATATACCATTAAAAAAACGTGTATACTTCTCTTCTCTCAACTTAATTATTCAGTTTATTAATTTCGTATTTTTCCTAAAACTTCAAATTATTCTAAGGAACAACAAAAATATAGTATCCGCAAGTTTTTTGACCTAAAACAGGCACTGAAAAGAGACTATGCCATATGGCATAGAATAACCGAAAGGGTTAAGCAATGGATTTATCAAGTAGAGGAAAAAGATAAGGTCCGTTTCATAATTATAACGCCACTCGATTTTCCTGAATATCTCGAAAACCAGCAGTGGTATCAAAAAAGCGTCTTCTGATAAAATTGCACTGGCGAATAGTGCAATTTGATAACAATAAAAAAAATCAAAAATCATGGGTACTTTTTTATTAGAAAGACTTTTTTATATATTCAGTGTTTCATATTTATAACGCCACTTGATAAAAATTGCATTTTTTAAATCATAGCATGCAGTTTGGTTGCATACTGATTTAGCTAGTTAAGAATTAATCATTTTGTGTACAATGCCACGAGAAAACGTTTAACCCTAATCCGTCGTTCGGGTGATTTTTCACCCATTTTCAACTTTGGGATGCTATAACTTTCCTATATATTTATCAAAATGATTAAGGTTTCTTGTATTTGTGGCAAACCAATATAAGTTTTAGAAATTATCTACAACATATTGATTATTTCATTATAACGGTGGTTACAAAAAAAGTTACGTGGGCGACGTTCGGGTGATATTTCACCCATATACAAATTGTATGGAAATTCAACACAACACATACAGAAAATGCCCTAAAATTACGTCACTGGAGTGAAAGTTTTAAACTGCTTTTATAGGCAAAACCTTTTTATGGATCAATGGGGCTCCTGAACTCAACGGAAAACCAAGAGCCAATCATATTATTTCAACTAAAGTTGGTATAACTCGCTATGCTTGAAGTCGTATGACAGCAATACAAAATGCCAATGAACACCAATGTTAAAGATAGTAACTGACAAAACTAATGTTGAAGGTTTGGGAGTTTTTGGCAGTGCATGGATCAGCGTTGGTGATATTCAGGCATATTTTGGTATTTCAATTTTGAGTGGTGTTTATAAGTCGAATGGGGAATCTCTTGATAATCTGTAGAGTTACACAACAGGCAGACCATTTTTTCGTTCTGTCGGTGACAAAACCACTCGCCAGAAACGTAACGATTGTAATCAAGAATGAAGCTCGTTAACACCCATAAGACATATATGAGAAAAGTGGGTTTAGCGACAACTGCTATGTACGTCCTATGAAAAGGACACACTAAGTAAACAATTGCCGGCTTTTCGCGGAAGATGCCCCTTTGAGCACTTTTCATCATAACCAGGAAATGTGGGTGACAAAAAGTTATCCGAAATTACATCGTTTTACAATAAGTCAATAGCAGTAGTTGACACTTTAGACCAATTGGTTGTTCACTAACTATATCGTCAAGTAAAAACTAATCGCTGTCGATCCCAGCTGGAATCACAACAAAAAGTACAAGCGGCGAAATTTTCTTGAAGACATAGATTTGAGTTTAGTAAAGCTAAAGATTTTACGTAGAACAACGTTACCGAAAGGAAAATCTTCATGCTGACTTCTTATCTCAATACAGCCAATTTCCCAAACCTTGTCAGAAAATCAGAGTGTAAAAAAGTGAAAAACTATTGAAACACGGTGCCAATTTGGTATCAAAAACGATCGAAAGGCATATTCTGCTTGCAATTCTTGAAAAAAGTATTCATGTGGTGAACACAAAGTTTTAGTTAACTACTGCCCTTTCTTCCCCCCTTTCCCCATCCGCTTGAAATGTGTGCTGTAACATATGTTGGAAAAAACAGTGTTACATACACATTTAAAAAACAGGTGAAATATGTGGTAGCACAACGGGTCTCATAATAGGCCTCCGAGTGTGTCTCTTACAGAGGCAGCCACAATAACCTAACTTAACAAAACTGCCCTAATTGCAGAAAAATATAGAAAAATTTGTTAATTTATTTATCTGTAAGATAACAAAGATAATAAAGATTAAAGATAACAAAAGTTTTTTTATTAAAATTGGTCAAAAAATGCATTAAAACATACAAAGTACCATATGGGTGAAATTTCACCCGAACATCTTATGTGTGAGTTTTTTTGAACGTCGGATGAGGGTTAACCGATATCGAGAAGAGACAAATCCTCGCGTTTAAACAGGAAAACGTAGGGATTCGCGAAATTGGGCGCAGGATTGACAGGAGCTACAGAGTTGTCCAAAATTTGTTTAAGGACAAAGACTCCTACGGCTCCAAGAAACGTTCTGGGCGAAAAAAATTGTTGAATCAATGCAGCGAATTCCATATTATACGCGAGGCAAGCAACTCTTCGCAAACGCTGAGTCAACTAAAGAGCACTTGTGACGAAAGTGTGTCTAGGACAACAGTCTGGCGCACCATCAAACGCAGTAAAAACATCACATTTGCGAAAATGAAGGCTGCGCCCAGACTTTTGGCCCGTCATAAAACCAGTAGACTCACAATTGTTCTCCAGAACATGGGTCGCGATTGGAAAAAAGTAAGTTCAGATAGTTTTAAATTGGTTTATGCTTACCACTAATGCTTCTTCTTATTTCAGGTAATTTTGTTTGATGAAAAAGAATGGAATTTGGATGTGCCGGACGGATATTATGGCTACTGGCGAGATTTGCGGAAAGAACCTGAAATTTTTTCCAAATGGAACTTCGGTAGTGGGACAGTTGTGGTCTGGGGTGCAGTCTCATTCGAAGGATGTCTCGAACTACAATTTACATCGAGCCGAATGTAAAGCAGTGACTACATGGGCGTGCTGCGCATGAGTCTACTTCCTTTTTTGAGTCAACAGACATCCAATGGCTATGTATTCCAACAGGACAATGCCCCCATCCACACAAGTCGCGAAACCATGACTTGGTTTTCAGCCAATAATGTGGAAGTTATGGATTGGCCGGCCTACTCCCCAGACCTCAACCCCTTCGAAAATTTGTGGGGAATTCTAGTTCGTCGCGTCTACGCAGGAAACAAGCAATTTAACACCGATGTTGAACTAAAGGCTGCCATTCTCAAAGAATGGTACAACATCGATGTAAATGTAATGCAAAAATTGATTCATAGCATGAATGATAGAATATCCAATGTTGTGTTAAATAAAGGAAAGCAGTTGCGAAACTAACCATCTGATTTTATTCTTCTTGAAACCTTTTTTGCCTACTTAACACAAGTGGCGTTATAAATATGAAACACTGAATATATAAAAAAGTCTTTCTAATAAAAAAGTAGCCATGATTTTTGATTTTTTTTATTGTTATCAAATTGCACTATTAGCCAGTGCAATTTCATCAGAAGACGCTTTTTTGATATCACTGCTGGTTTTTGAGATATTCAAGAAAATCGAGTGGCGTTATAATTATGAAACGGACCTTAGGAACAATGATAGAAAAACACAAACTGCATTGAAAATGACGTTGTCCAACTTAATTAGTTTGAATATTATTCAACAGAGAAGACCTTTTTCAGACGGCATTAAAAACATCTTTATAAAAGTTTTGCAAAAACTTAATACCAAATTGGACGTTGTTATCCAATAGGTGCATCTATTGAAACTATAATTATAAAAAATAAATTACTGCAAATTTGTTTCAATATGCTTGGATGAGAGCACGGATATAAATGATCTTTGCCAATTGGTCATTTGTATTCGAAGCGTAGATTGCAACTACGAGGTTTATGATTCAATGTTTTCATAGAAGCTGGAAATGTGACTGCTAAGTTGGTGTTCGATGTCGTTTACGAAAAGCTTCTTTCTGAAACAGACATTCGAAAGTTTGGTGGCGTATGCACGGATGGTGCAAATGTTATGATTGGCAGCAACGAAGGTTTTGTAGGACAACTACAAAAGGATGGTATTGAAATCTTTTCTTTCTATTGCATAATTCACCAACTCTCACTCGCCTCTAAATTTTTAAGCAATCATTCCGTCATGAAAACTGCAGAACAAATGATTAATAAAATAGGAGGAGGGCATCATTCACTTACCCACAGAAAATTTGCACATTTCTAAAAAGTACCGATGCTGGTTATTGTGACTTGAAAATGTTCACTGAAGTTCAGTGGCTAAGCCGTGGTGATCGCTTGAACAGATTATTTATTCTAAGAAATGAAGTGAATGAAGCAGAAAGCTTAGTACAGGCTTTACAGGCTAGTGAATTTATTTTGGATTTAGCTTTCCTTTCTGATATAATCAATTTTTCGAATGAACTCAATTTGAAACTCCAGGGAAAGAAAAAGACTTTACCCAATTTGTTAACAAAATTATTAATTTTCATACATTTTTATTTTTACTTTTATCTGAAGTTCAGTCGGGCGATTATTCAAATTTCCCACGCACTTCACTAAAATCCTTAAAAAACACGATCATTCCAAAATATTGGAAACTCTTTTTTCCAATTTTGAGGACAGATTTAAAGACTTCAAAAAGATGCAAAATTTCATTGATCTCTTTGAAAATCCCTTTAATTGTGATGTAAGCAAATAATAATAATAATCCTACGAAGCGAAATGGTCATTTGGAATGAAACCGATATTATTGAGTTCTGGAGAAATTTAGAAAACTCATTGTATCCTCAACTCAAAGAGATATCTTTTAAACTTTTTTCGTTATTTCCTTCAAGCTACTTTTGTGAATATATTTTTTCTGATTTAAATAAATGCTAGCCATTTAAAAAATATACTTCTAATAAGAAACTGTCATTTTTGTAGTATTTTTCTTTAGTATTCTTTTGAGTTTTTTGTAAACTTAAGTGAAAATTTTCGAAGCATCACTTTGCAATATTATTAAGTTCATCAGAATTCCTGCAAATATGACCCTTTTTGAACAAAAGATCAGAATGATACCATATAATATAATGCCGGTCTCGGTATTCCAGTGGGAAGCGCACTGGCTTTTCATACCATTGGCCCTAAGTTTGATTCCTAGCTCGGGCTGGTGAAACACTCGTCTACTTCTATCGTTATCCGCATGAAGCAGATGAGAATTACAAGAATCGCACAAGTGCGCACTTGACAGGCAATGGCAAGACCTCCAAGCAGTGTTGGTAAGTATTATTTCCAAATTATTTCTTCCAAAACATTTCTTAAAAAATTACCGAATTTTCGGTGAAGTTACTGTACGGCGTGTCTTTTTTCAACTGCTTCCTCTATAAAATTGCTCAAAATGTTTAAAAAAGTAGAGGAAATTCTTTGGTATAGCACATGAATTTTTAATTGCTCGCTCTGCATTTCCAAGTTGAAATTTGTGAACAAAGGTAAAATAAATTCCAGGAATTCTAAATACATTTTGGTTAATCAATCGTCAAACCATTTGCAAATATCAAATGCAGATCCAATGCAAATAAACATGTTTTACGTATTCAATATAGAAAGTCACCGAGTAACACAAGGATGCACTAGTTTTTGTGGTTTTAAACCCCACAATTCTGTGCCAGTAAGGAATAACAGCCAAAGTAGATTTTATGAAGTTTTCAGAAGAGTACTTTTAATTTTTGAATCATTGCCTGAAATCAGGGATTTAAGAATAAATTAATATTTTCACATTTAATGTAAGCAAATAAGTAAATCAAAATAAAACTTCCTATAAGTAGTTCAACTTCTTGGGCGGCGTTGGATTTCTTTTTAAAAATTTCTGCAACAGTACCCTGTTTCCTCATCGAATTAACGGCTTTTGTGTGGCGCCTGCTTTATACGCGATTTTTTATTTCAGTTAAGCCAGCAGCACCGTTGAAATTGTAAATTTTGCAATGATAAAAAAACGGCCCTTGCTGCTTTGGTAATGAAGGGAAATGTTTTCTCCCACGCTGCACAAAATCTCTGTTTTTGACGGATGCTTTGTTTTCCTCCAAAGAGTCCTACAGTAATTAAAAATATTTATTAGCAATTTTAACAAATTTTGCACGAATGCTTACCATTTCAAGAATTTGCAGAACGTGAAGCTTTTTTTGAATTCAACAGCGCAAGAGAACGTAACCATATCAGCTAACAGTGCTGCCACTTTCTTTTATTGGTTCACGAATCGGTAAAAACATAAAAGAAAGAGCAGGGTTGCGTATTTCGCACGAATCCATATTGTAGCGATGAGGCACTCTGCATGAATGCGAGCATACTTTTAGGCATGCACTTTGAAGTACGGCCGGCATGCTATAATGTCGATATGGCACGGATGGTTCGCGAATGGTAATGGAATGTGCAAGAACCATCGGCGCGATAAAGAAAACAAGTATAAAGAGCAGCAGTGGCAGCGCAGTGCGTCGAGTCGGTATTGAGCAAGCAAAGGGGAAACATGCAATAGTAGTAGTAAAGTAGTAACAAGTGTAAATTTGTAAATAAAGTGATTGTTGATTTTTGACTGCGTTTGCGCTGAATAATTGAAGTAGTTTTATTTTCAAGCACAATCAAAACGAACTTGGATTTTCGTAACAATATTTTGTATGTGTCAACTGACACATATCATTTTTTTGTTCATATGAACACACAAAAAATAGTTTTTGAAAAATTACTGTATTCGCAAGAAAATATTGTACAAATTGCAAAATTACTGTACATTCTAAAGCGATTACTGTACTACAGTACGGGCGCCTAAAGTACTGTACAAAACAGTAGTTACTGTACGCTTAACATCACAGCCTTCAAATGTGAAAGGAAAGTGCCAAAAAACCGTCACGTGCGTAATCCTTGCTACAATTTCGAACGACTTTCGACTCGTTTTGTTGATTAAAATGTTAATAAAGTGAATTTTTCCAGGAATTCACTGATTTTTCGGGTTAAGATGTATGACCTTTCCTTTCCCCAAATCAGTGGTTCAAATTGTAGGATTTGGAGGAGTAAAGATATCGAGTTTGAATTTTGTATACACACTCAATTCATATATGGGCATGGTTCGCTAACTTTTAAGCAGGGTTGCCATGTAAGAGTAATCTGTGAAATTAGAAATTTTGATATTAACCGACTAATCTTTAATTTAAAATCTTTACGGCTGGAAATGAATGTGATATGAATCCAAAAATCATAATTGAACTCATCCGCCCATTTTTTACATTTTCAAAATATATTTGAAAATTTAACTCATTGCTCATTTAAAACAAAGTGGATTTAAAGGAGGGAGCAGAATGTGGAAGTAAGCGGATACCACAAAGGGTATCTTTTGGTATGTCAGCTAAGATCGATTGAAATATGTACTTCCATTTGTTTTAAATATTTGTAGATTTTCAGTTTTTTGAAGGCTTAATTTATTAAAACGAATCGTAGAGAGTTTTACTGCTTGCTGTGGCAAGAAATTTATCCTTAGTGGGTCCGCTTCGATTTTTATTGGCAGCAGTCTATTTTGACTTTGTAGTATATTTATTTTTAATATTCTTTAGGCAAGTTGGCCATTCCCAATGAAATACAGAGAAACTAAACATCACTAACTTTTCACACGGTCCGAATCACATATTCACACACTTTTATAACATTCAAAATTACACACTTCAGCGCTCTTGAGGCGCTTGCAACATATTAATGTTTTAAGTAGTGTTTCAAGTCCACGGTTGGCGCGTTATCCCACTTTAAGTTTATATCCTTCATAAATGCGCTTCAACAAAAATATTTTTTAACGACACTGGCCACAGCAGCGCCACGCAGACACATTTATAAATCCGCACAGCGTCACTGGGGACTGCGCAGTAATGAAAACTTAATGGACAAACACAAGCCTTGACAGCGTGCATTCATGCACACAACATACCTACACATGTACATACGTGCATGTACATATCGCTCCTTCGCTGCAAGAACGTCATAACTCAAAACTACATCATTCCGAGAAAATTCAATTTTAAAGTTGACCATTGCAGGCAGTTCAAGGTATCAAAAAATGTTTCATGTCGTCTTGTGAGCAAAGTATTGAATATTTTACAATGTGGGTTTGACAGATAAAAGATCATATGCTGATACACACAGGATTGCCATAAACTGAAAAAAAAATTTTTTTGAGTTATGACGTTCTTGCAGCGAAGGAGCAATATGTATGATGGCGTGTACGGCGAGCGCACTCAAGCGAGAAGGCACAGGATGCGCTGGCGAGTTTTTTTTGTGGAGGCGCTGCACAGTGGGACGTCCCCATATATCGCATGGCCAAAAATAGTCAACGTGGTTTAAGTTTAACGAAATTTCGCATCCAGCCATTTTTTAGCCTAATTAAGAAAAATACGAAACATTGTGAAAATTGGACCACTGCGCGCCCACCTCCCCTATTGAGAAAATATTTTTTATTCGATAACTTGGCGACTGTTAACACTACACAGATGAAATTTTATACAAAATATCATTGGAATAAAATCTATAATTCTGCCAAAAATGGACAGTCTACAACTACTTTAAGAGTTCGTATAAGCCTCAACGGCAGCCGCCGTGGCTCAGTTGGTTAGTGCGTTGGACCGCGAGTCGAAGGCAGCAACCTCAGGTTCAAATACTGCCTGTAATAACACCTAAAAAAATAACGGGAAAACTCGTTTTCTCTTTCGGTGGCTGTCCTCTCAGCTGGAAATGGCAAACCTCTGAGAGTAAAAATTGCTTATGAAAAAGCTCCCAACCTGCCGTTCGGAACCGGCATAAAACTGTAGGTCCCTTCCACCCACGTACAAATTCACTCGCACAACACGGGTGGTTGCGGGAAGCTAGGCCTTAGTCTCGCGTAAGCGGGCTGTCGTGCCAGTCAATTATTAATTAAATAAGCCTCAAATTAATTAATCGCTACATATGTATTTTTTGCCAATTTTTTAGTTTTCGAACTTTTTCTATTCGACGGACACAATGCACAGTGATTCGACTGGATACAACCGCGGGACAAAATTAGAAGGAGTGGTCCGTTCTTCATAAAATTTGGTATACTAGTTAATCATGGTCTGCTGAATTCAAATCTCCATTTTGTTTTTCTTAAACTTTTGTAGTTTAGCAATGCCTGAAACTTAAATTTGCAAATTTCAACATTTTTGGAGAGCTATAGCACCAAGTGTGTTGGCTGGATTTTTCAGATTATACATTTAATCGGTAACGTCAACATTGATAATTGCAAAAAGGAACAGAAATTGTCTTACATCGCTTTGGTTTTGCAATAAAAATTATAATAATAGACGTATGTTTTGTTTTTTTGCAGATTTTCCAATTTTTCATGCTGATTGCATACTTTTAGGCATAAATAAAATACATTTTGTCGAAAAATACGCGTTTAGACCACTTTTCAAATTGAATTATTTTCTGAGATCGGAAGATATCGGAGAATGTAATTACATAATCCGACAAAGAAAGAATGCTTCTTAAAATTAAAAAAAATTCAGGAACATGCTTTCACACATTTTAGATATTTTTCTCTAAGTTTTGTTAATTTTCAGATTTTGAATTTAGAAAAATATTTTGAATTAAAAGTGAAGTAAAAGACTAAGCTTTGCAAATTTTTAAAAAATATTAAAAGCAAAAATTATCACATAATTTCTTAATCTATATTGAAAGTTTCAGCAACTTCTTGGTAACCATATGTATTTTTTAAATTTTTTTACTCAATAGACTAAAAAACTGAAAATATGTGTTTACATTTTTTGTGGAAAAAAGTTTCAACTTTGAGCCGCTTTTGCACAGACACTAATTAATTTCTAGCATAGATTTTTTGGGGTTTTCTTAGTTGGAGTTTTGCCTTTTAGATGACATCAAAATTGTTAATTTCTGAGACTATAAATTTTTTGAATTTTGTCTATGGAACGAATCACTGTGCAATGTGGCGATCCAGTACTAAATGTAGCCAAAAATAGAAGGAGTAGAGCAACGAAATTTTCTACAAATAATTTTAAAGGCGAAACATTAATGATGACCGAAAATGGTCAAGATCGGAACACGGCCACGCCCACCTTCCATAGAAAAAAATATTAAATTTGAAATAACTCCAAGACTAAAATAGATTTTTTAATCATAGTTTGTACTCACCATTAGTACCACAAAATAGTTATGTGTTTCAAAAATTAACTCAATCGGACTTCGAAAACTTTAGCATTTAATCTATAAATTACAATTAAACAGTATTTATATACATTTGAGTACTAAATTAGTTAATCGTTATTGCTCAAATCACTACCATCACAGAAAAGTCCCATTGGTATTTCAAAACTGTTTACAACTTGGCACCCATGTATACGAATTTTATGGACTGCACTGGGCATCAGAGTTTCATTGAGCAATTCTTGAAATGTGCTCAGATTTACACGTTTTCCACAAGATATTGTTGCGATGAGGCAATGTGCTGAATGCTTGTCTATGCACGAACGCTTTTCCAAGCATACTTTTAGGCATGCACTTTGAAGTACGGCGAATTTGGTATAATTCGCTTGTTGTTATTCCGATATGGCAAGGATGGTTCGCGAACTGTGCGAGAATGATCGAGCGTGTTCCAATTGGAAGTTGCAAGAAACTTCGGCGCGATAAGAAAACTGGTATATAAGCAGCGGTGCGCGGCGCAACGAGTGGAGTCTTAGCTGAGCAAGCAAAGTAGAAACAAGTGTAAATACAAGCAAAGTGTGAAATTTGTGAATAAAGCAATTGTTGATTTTTGTCTGCGTTTGCGCTGAATAACTGAAGTAGTTTTATTTTCAAGCGCAATCAGATACGAACTAGTCATTTCCGTAACAATATAATGCGTAATATTTTATCAAAATTTTTAATTAAATTTAAGTCAATATTTGTTATGTCAGCATGCTTAAAAAAACGCCTAGCAGTATTTCCGTCATTACTTGTGCCATAGCCGGTTTTAACTGCGTCAACATTTAAGCCAGTTTGGTTTTTAAATTCATCTTTAATTCTTTCCTTAGTTTCGTTAAATATTTTTTTATTCTGCTCCCCACTCACCCTCCAGCATTTTAATGGCAGCCTGTACGAAATATGCAGCAAACATTCAAAAAATTGTATGTGTGCATGTAAAGTTGAGAGACCATATTTGCAATAATCTTCGTTGACAGGTCTTTCTTTAGTTTCCAACGAATTTATTTCAGTTGGCTTCACCCCTCACAAATAACATACAGAACCGCTGTTATTACCACTTAGGACATTGATAACGGCACCGTCTATCATTGTTAACATAATTTTACAATTTACGCACACCTGTTTTGCACTAATGCAATGCCTAATCTAAATGGAAGAAGCTCATTTGTTTGTTTTTGTATGTTTGATTCTAAGTCGCGTATTAGGTCGGGGCTCTCTATTTGAAATGCAATTTTTATTGGGCGGCAAAATCTAAGTGAGGAAGACAGTTTATTTAACCAAACTACCCTCCCATTACCTGCATTGACAATACGAAGAGGTACTATCGCAGCAACAACAAGAAATTCATCAGAATTCGGAACTTCAGAGAATTTGTTTATATTGGCTATGGCCGGAGCTTCCATCAAACCCCCATTTACACTCTAAAAGCAAATTGATTCTTGTTTCCTCTTCTTTTTCAAAGGAGCTCAATTGCAGCACACTTGATGTGGTTTTATTTAAAAGGTTTTGAATTGGTATTTCTCTGAACTGAAATTGGTTGTGGAAGTAATTTCTCTTGCACAATGGCTTGGAAGCTTAGAGTTCACTACTGATCGCAAGATATTATATTTTTCTCTAGACAAATTTAAGTCCAAAAATAGCCCTAAAGCATCATTAACTGAGAGGCGTTTTTCAGTATTTGTGCCAACCTGTTCCATTGATTTTTCTATCTTTTTTGTTGCTATTATACCTCTTCTGGTGATTTTGATGAAACCAATTCTTCAATCCTGCGTCTCTTAGTTCTACTTGAAGCCGCTTCGTATTCGACATTTGGCCTTCCTCTGTTTGTGCATGGCACCTAAAACCACATTTTGTTCACTGCATTTTAATTAATTTTGCATAGAAAATACTTCTTTTCAAATTTTATTTATGTAAGTATTGTAAAAATCAGTATACTTTTTCAGTACGTTCTGGGCAACCCTGCATTTCTAATTTTCTAATTTTGTTTTTTGGCATTTAACATTGACATTTAAAGGAAGTAAAAAAAAATTGACATGTAAGACAAGGCGACATTTAACAATTAAATTGTTATTGGGACTTGAAATTTGCTAAATTCCTACAACGTTAACATCGTAAACACTTTTCTCTTGCATACCGCAATTTCTTCTCTCTCTTGTACACTAAACGCTGTATCAAGCCAAGCACAGTTGTTGCGTTCAAATGCTGATTTCATTCGATCGATTCATTTCGAGTCGATAATTAGTTTGTTCTCTATGTGCACACCTCCTCCGTATTTTTCTTTCAAAAATTTTGTCATTGATTCTATTTGATTTCGTCGAGTTAAATTTCGGAACGGTAGTCACAAATAGAACAGCTCACGAATTTGCACAAGAGGTGCCACTATAAAAAAATTAATTACATGCGAATCTGCAAGCCGCGGCAGCTGAAACTTTGCAAACGTGCTCTACATACTTGTAATTCAGTGAAACAATCGAAATTGGAAAGCCTCCTTAGGCCTCTTTGAGATATTCGCTACTGAAGTTTGCACTTAAACTTTTTTTAGGGCTCAAAATGGCTCTTAGTAGTGGCAGTTAGTAAACAGTGATAACCAAAACAAAAAAGCATGATCAGACTGCAAAAACCTAACACATAAAATAAAAAATCAGATATATTAAAATAATACGAGTACCTTAAACCATAAGAAAAAACGTTTTTGGTTTCGCAAGGTTAAATTTGTATTTTTCCTTAAATTTGTGTATAGGCAATATATAAAGTTTAAAACCTTCGTGAGACTACAAAACTTAGAATTTTTAAAAAATTCTTTTTGATATAGCTTAGTTGGAGATTTAGCTTCGATCGTGGTTACTTATATTTTTTAAAATAAAGATTTGGTTTTTTTAATTTTTGGCCACTGTGCGCTGGTTTTGGTTCACACGAAAGCCACAAAAATTCAAATTAAAGAATTGTGCGAGATTATAACACGGCCAAGTGGCTAGCGATAAAAACTAATAACTGGCAGGATCAGCCGGAAAGCATGCACGGCCGGCTTGCCGTCGAGTTGGCGCTTTACAGCGCAGGGAGCGAGAACGTCATTTGGGAAGCGGCGAAAAACTTTGAAATTTCTTTTGACGCTCGCCGCGGTGGTAATTACAGCAATGGCGACGACGCGCAAGATAATGGCTGCGTTAATGAAGACACTGGTGCAGGCGTCACTGCAACGGACACGAGTGCAACAAAATGAAATTAACTTTTTGAGTCGGCGAGAAAGCCAGAGCGGAAATGGCAAACGCGTAAGAAAAGCAAGCGCGACACTGACCGGGGAACGGGTCTCAGAGCGCGCGGATAACACGAACAGCAAATGCTCATTAAGGCGTTAAGTGCTGGCAAAACACGAAAGCGTGCGGCGAAATAAAATGAAATTTATAAAATGCAATGGCCCGAGGAAAATGAGCGCGTGGAGCGCCGAGCGGAAAAAATATGCAACAAGCTTAATTACATTGCAAAGGACCTGGACATGCAACAACGTGTGCGCCGCACTGAGTGGCGCATAGTGCAAACGGCCGGCAGCGGCTGTTGTGGCGGTCAAAGAAAAAAATTAGAATCAAAGCCAACACGACGCGGCTGGAAGTCGTTGAAATTGAAAGCAGCGCAAATGCGAGCGAGAGGAAGAAGGCGTTGCTGTGAGACGGCGGGCTAAATGCATAGCCAAATAGTCGGGTCGGGCTCTCGGGCATAAATGAACAAATTTACAACATCCGCAGGCACCGAGCGACAGAGCGAGATTTTTTGCAGGTGAATGCATAAGGATGGCCAGGATGGAGAGCGCCGGAAAACGGACAGGCAGATGCCTGCCTGCAGGTGAAACAATGGAAGCTGGGAAAGGATGTCCAAAACAACAAAACAAACGCACAATATTACGTTCGAGCAGCAAGCGCAACGACAGATGAACAGACAAGTTAGAAAAGCCGAACACGAAGAAGTCATTAAAAATGGCGTCAGTGCAGCTAACTGTAAACACAAACAAAATCAACAAACACAAACAAATGAACAATAATTACACGAAGCACAATTTCCGGCGTAGAAGCCAAAGAACAATAACAACAGCAGGGGACAGTTAAAGCATTAAGCATTTTTAAGTTTCCAAAAGCAACGATTTGAAGAAAAAACGAGATAGCTTTAGGTTCAGGTCAGCGCTTAATGTGTTTTGTTCTGATTCCAACATAAACAACGTCAGAAAGCGATATTTTATTGAAACGAATAAAATAAAGGAAAAACATGGAACTACTATGTATGGAGTAATTTAAAGGGGGTGTGGTCGCCACTTTTGGGTTGATTGTTAGCTTGGAAAATTGATTCAGACAGTAAGTAACATTATTACGAAAATTAGTTCTGCTACCTTACGCAAGCGTAATTCGTTTCTCTGGATTGTGCTCTAAAATAAAGTACACTAAAATTCTTCGACGCAGTTCAAAACTAGTGGTCACTTTATTTACAATTTTGTACTCTACTGTTTCCCTAATCACTTTGTACTTGTTCGTGTTGCACCTTTGCTTTTCAAAGTAAAGTTGGGTATTCTAGTTCATTTTAGTGATCAGTGAATGTAGTTCAAATAACTTGAATAAACTAGTTTCTTTTAGTTCAGTAGTTCAGCTAGATAAATGTTAAGTTATTTTAAGACAATACCCAAAAACAATAGAGCAAATAATAATGTGAATCCCTACACTACATACTTCAAGATATCTCACGTAGCCTTAAAATTATCTGATTGGAGCGATGGATACCAATCCGAACTTATTTCTTCCGCGGAAAAATACCGTTGCATTTGGGACGTTCAGCCCTGACCACAAGTCATGCGGAAATAAGCTCTCGGTTTGGCGAACGGTGGCAAGCGCTGTAAGTGGCGCGCCAAGCGTAGACGCTTGCAAAAAAGTGGAAGGACCTTCGTGTGCAATTCAATCGCATTGCCAAAACCCACAAAAAATCTGGCCAATCTACGGATGACTTGGCGTTATTATCAAATGATGAAGTTCCTCCAGGTCTCGACTGTTGCCACCACATTGGACTCGGAATCAAACATAATATTCCACAACCCATTACTTTTTGGTATTACTTATATTAATTTTGTGTTCAACATCGTACGCATACATATATTTTCAGCAGTTTTCTCCATTAATCAATAGCTCGCCGTCGAAGAAAAATGTGTACGAACCATCAACTTCAAAGGGTAGCGGGATTTCTAATATTAGCAGCCGAAAACGAAAAGGGGCGAAAATGGTAGAATCCGATGAAGATGTTGTTAAACGCCAAGCTGCCGCTGTATTGCAGAAAGCGCTGCAACAGCAATCACAGAATGACGAACATCAACGCTTCTGTGACATGCTTGCAGACGAACTGCGTCGGGCGTATGCTCAAAATCCAGAAGGAGCGCAACAACTTCGCCGTAATTTGATGACGACTGTCACCAATTATTGGCAAAACGAACCACTTCTGCCAGGAGTACCCGTTTTGTGCCCTGCAGACAACGAAAGTCATCTCCCGATCTCTGACGATGAATAAATAATTCAACAACTTTGTTCTCAAATATTTATGCATTTATGTGTTGAAATAAATAAATTGATCATCGAATTGAAAAAATATTTAAAGCATCCTGTGTTGCCACTCCAAATCACCTTCATTGCAAAAGTAGTCGCGAAACTCATTTTGAATTGCCAGCGCTTCTTGTCGAATTCTGTTTGTACTCGTAGAACGGAAACATGGCAACGAGCTCTGTAGTCGCCTGGCGCCACTTGTCCATTTTCATCTTCTCGATCAAAGGATCCAGAAGATGCGTACTGCTGCGAATTGTCTGCCATGAAGAAATTGTGCAAAACGCAACACGCTTTAACGACTTTAGTGGTTTTGATTTTGATTAAAAATTGTGTTCTTCATGTGCAATGTGCAAGTCCGAAATTTTTGTTGTATTTTTCAGACACCAACTACTCCCGCCGAATGGAAAAAAATCGCCAATGACTTTTTTCAAAAATGGCAATTTCCGAATGGAATTGGCGCTGTGGACGGCAAACATGTGCAGATGATCGCACCACCGAACAGCGGCAGCGTTTTTTTAATTATAAGGGAATGCATAGCATTGTACTAATGGGGGTTGCTAACGCCAATTACGAGCTTATTTACATTGATGTCGGTGGGAATGGACGTATTTCGGATGGAGGTATATTTAACAACTGCTCGTTTGGTCAAGCTATGGATTGCGATGCGTTGAATTTGCCTACACCAAAACCATTGCCAGGCCGATCCATGCCTATTCCATTTGTTTTAGTGTGCGATGATGCATTCGCGTTACGCGAAAAATCTAATGAAGCCATATCCAAATCGTAACATCGATTTCGAAGCGAATTTTCAATTATCGGTTGAGCCGCATGCGTCGAATAATTGAAAATGTTTTTGGGATCATGTCTTCTCGTTTTCGAGTACCTACTCCGTTCGCCGATCAATTTGGACGAAATCAAAACCACTAAAATCGCAAAATATTCTTTAAATTTTCACAAATTTAATAAATATGTACATACGTTCAAATCTGTATTTTGAATGAAATTTCACTTCATGTCACTTTGACATGAAATTCGAAATTTCGATGTGAAATGTCGTTCACCCGAAATCGTTTCACATTCATGGTAAGGTGAACTATTTCGGGTGAACGAAATATTCCGCTGGTGAAATTTTTCACCCGAATATTCATGATAAGGGTGTATATAAAAATATTTACACCTTATCTAGCTTTTCATTTAATTTTTGTAGCGCCCGGCTGATTTCTTCAGGAGCTGTGAGCATCTTGCTATTTATTTCATTTCGTTCTTTAAGGCAGGTTTCTACCTTGTGCGGCCGAGAAAACATGTTTTTTTTGAAAAATGTTTGATGGGAAGGTTTTTAAGATAAACACTGGAAAATTTTTTCAGATGTAGGTATATGTTTATTGTACAAGTAAAAAAAGTTTCAAGATAAAATATGCAAAGGGGGGGAGGGGGCCATCGAGCAATGGCGGCAGGACTTTCTTACTCGCGGAAGTCCTGCCGCTGTTTGAGATGACTTGAAACACAAAAATGAAATTGTTTCTTATTCTGTATCCTTTTGTCTATGGCACGAACTAGGATTTTAAAAAAAAAATGAAAAATGAAGGAAATATGCGATTTTGACTAAAAAATTCAATTTTTACCTACTTTTTTCAATACAAATTTCTATTTTCAATGAGAAAAAATTATTATTTCTTGAAGATCCTAGTTCGTGCCATAGCTAAGACCTTGATAAATGACTGTTTAAAATTTCGTAGCTATTGCTCAACTCGTGTGGCCTAAATCACTTCCGCCAGGTCAAAAAATGTAGTTTTGAGAAAAACGCGTCAAAGTTTTGCTTCAGCAGGTCGGCGCGCTCGACACCGCTACCTGTTTCTATAAATTGCTTCCGTAATTCGAAAGATTTCAACTTCAAATTTTGGGAGCGTATTCTACAATCATGTATTAATCCAAAAATGCATGAAAAAAAAAATCGATTTTTTTGAACGCACAAGGTAGAAACCCCCCTTAATAGCTTTGGCCGTATCTGTATATATGGTTTCCAGTGTTATTTTCACTGGCGCAGTTCTGCTACTTCTTGCTGTTTCCTCTGCAGGTGCCGGCGCCCCTTCAGTCGTAGGAAGTAATGTAGCAGCAGCGGGTGAACCTCTCTCCCCCTTGAGCTGTTTTTCCCAGCTTGCTGCTCGGGATGGTCCCTCAAAAATTGTAGAAAAAATTACATCTGCGTAGTTCGTAATAAATATTTAACAAAAAAACAATCAAATCAGTCGAATTTGTAAAGAATACTTCTTAGTGGATATTTTATTTGAATTCATTTTCAAATTTCGCAGGTTCTTCTTCTTCTAAACCTTGAAACATAATAAATATTTAACAAAAAAACAATCAAATCAGTCGAATTTGTAAAGAATACTTCTTAGTGGATATTTTATTTGAATTCATTTTCAAATTTCGCAGGTTCTTCTTCTTCTTTTTCATTTATTTGCCATTCACAGTGAAACCAAAACAAACATAACTTTTCACTTCGCTGCACAGTGATTCGACTCCATACAACCGCGGGACAAAATGTGAAGGAGTGGTCCGTTCTTCATAAAATTTGGTATACTAGTTAATCATAGTCTGCTGAATTGAAATCTCCATTTGGTTTTTCTTAAACTGTTGTAGTTTGGCAATGCCTGAGGCTTAATTTTGCAAATTTCGTCATTTTTGGAAAGCTATAGCACCAAATGTGTTGGCTAGATTTTTCAGATTTTACATTTAATCAGTAACGTCTACATTGAATATTCCAAAGAGTAACAGAAATTGTATCCCGACTCTCTGGTTTTGCAATAAAAACGATAATAATAGATGTATGTTTTGCATTTTTGCAGATTTTATCAGTTTTCGTGCTAATTGCATACTTTTAGGCATAAATAAAATCAATTTTGTCGAAAAATACGTGTTTAGACCACTTTTCAAATTGAATTATTTTCTGAGATCGGAAGATATCGGAGGATATAATTACATTATCCGACAAATAAAGAGGACTTCTTAAAATAAAAAAAAATCCAGGAAAAAACTTTCACATACTTTTTAGATATTTTCCTCTAAGTTTTGCCAATTTTCAGATTTTTAACTTAGAAAAATATTTTGAATTAAAAGTGAAGGAAAAGCCTACGCTTTACAAATTTTGGGAAAACATTAAAAGCGAAAATGGCCACATCATTTCTTATTATATATCGAAAGTTTAAGAAACTTCGTGCCAACCAACTATTTTTAAAATTTTTTGTACTCAATAGACTAAAAAACAGAAAATATGAGTTTCAATTTTTTTGTGAAAAAAGTTTCAACTTTGAGCCGCTTTTGCACAGACACTAATTGATTTTTTGCACAGATTTTTTTGGGTTTTCTTAGTTGGAGTTTTTTCTTTCAAATGACATCAAAATCGTTAAATTCTGAGACTATAAATTTTTTGAATTTTGTCTATGGAACGAATCACTGTGCGCTGTGGTGAAATTTTACAGCTTTCTGCTTGTCAGATTTGCGTAAGAATAGACCAAGGCGAATTAATACAGGTGACTACGTTGAATCGGCTGATTTGATTTGAGTTTTTTGTGGTGGAAACGGTCTAGATCAGAGGTGCCCATGCCCTATGCTCTCGTTCCTCATTTGTTTTTGCAAATCCTCTTCAGCATAGGGTGAGGAATCTAATTCCTCACGGCATAGGCTGAGCATTCTACACCTTTTCAAGTTCGATTTTAGAAAGTGTAAAAGCAATTTCAGGAAACTGAAATTGAATTTACGCTTTCTGTAGTTAAATTTATATTTATATTTATATGAAATTGAATTTACGCTTTCTGTAATTGCTTTTACGGTTTCTGGAATTGCTTTTACGCTTTCTGAAATTGTTTTTACACTTTCTGAAATCGAACTTGAAAAGGTGTAGTATACACACAGCACTCCGCACGCATTGCCCAGTAAACATTAAAGCATGCCATGAATTTGAAAACAATAGCAATTTCAAATTGCTAAATTACTTCCCTTGTTATTGAAAAAGCTATTGCTTTCAAATTGATATCAAGCCAAAAGCAAGTGTTGCTTTCAAAGGTAAGGGTTGAGAAACATGCTTGATATCAAGTTGCTGGTAATTTCATAACAAGCCCAAATGTTTACTGGGTGGCGACAGTTATTTTCAACGTAGGTTTTGTTGTTGTCTAGCGAATAAATTTGATTCAAAACGTGTGCGGCTGTCGATTGAGAAGCACTAGAAAAAATTCGGTGTTTGTTTCGTTTCAACGAAGACTTTTGGAAATCTTTAACACCAAATAAATATCCTTTATTTTACAAAGAAATTTTAAGTTTGTATTCCATGGTTGGTAGCACATATATTTGTGAAAGTGCTTTTTCGAATTTAATATTAATAAAAAGCAAGCACAGAAATAGAATAAGCAACGAACATTTGGAGGCTTCATTAAAATTGTCCACAACTGATATTGATATCAATTTGGATAATTTATTAGAAGGATCATGGAAGAAGGAAGATTAGAATTGTTTTTTTTAAATATAACATTACAGAAAATGAAATTTTTTTTTTTGCGGTGTACATGGTTGGTTGGTTTAGTGCATATATGTAATACTTCTATATTGGCACTAAGCTCAAGGTACATTCGCCAACATCACAGTACAGCAATAGTGAAATATGAGCGAGAAAGCGTATAAACGAATGTACCTTGACAGCTTTGAAAAGTCAGGTGCGTTCAGGCGGGAAAAAAATTGACTGGAAAAAAATAAAAATGTGTCGAAATTAACTGAAATTTCTTCAACCGACCCTGGTGCAGTTTGACAGTTGTTCATGTGTAGAAGTGCTCATGTATACACGCATAGAAATACATTCACAAAATTTCGTGTTTTCTGTCTCATCGCTTGTCTCCCTTTGATTTCCGAATGAAAACACATTGTGAAGATACGTTAGTGCCAATATAGAAGTATTACATATATGGTTTAGTGGCTGCCTCTGTATGAGACACACTTAGGCCTATGGGCCCGTTGTGATACCACAAATTCCACCCGTTTTGAAAATGTGTATGCAACACTGTTTTTTCCAACATGTGATACAACAAACATTTCAAACGGTGTACATACTGAATTCCATTTTTTGTTTGCATTTTTTTGGGCAACTTTACATGTTTGGTGTTTGCTCTTCCATAAGAAGATTCTGGGCACCCCTGTTCTACACACTGCAATATTTGAATACATGTATATTATACACTTTGCATGCTAAGAATATTCTACATATTTGAAGCAGACGAAAATTTCAATACAAAATTTCCATTTTGATAATTTTCGTTTTTTTTTATTTTGAACTGTCAAAAAGAAGCAAAAGCTTTTGAAGCCTTTGAAAGAGCTTTCATTTTGATGCGTTCGATAAAATTGGTCATGTTTTATCGCATTTGCTTCGTCGTTTTGTTGAAATGAGTCATTTCGTAGATTTGAATTTGTATGGGGAAATGCGTGATTTGGCTTCGCATTTGAGAATTTTTGCCCAAATGACGCATTTGGGCTCAATGTAAACGTAGTATAAAGGTTGCGCATTCCCAACGTTCGCCATGTTGATGACGTAGGCGGGCGCCAAAATCGAGGTGCCACTTATTGACAAATTTATATTTTAAATCCCTAAAAAAAAAACGAAGCATGCCTTGTTTTTTCCATCAATGGAAATATTTTATTTCCATACACTTTCAAAATATTTGTAAACGCGAAATGAATTGCTCGGTGGCAAAGTGCAAAAATTACAGCTCATTTTTCATGTTTATTTTTGTTCACAAATCCAGAAAAGTAAAATCTGGCAATTTCTTTTCCGGGTTTGTTTACACTTTTTGAATTTTGTTTGCTCAAAAATATTTTCAGCCAATCAGAGCCAACCTATGCCTACGTCACGAGAGGCGCTGGCATTTTTTGACAACCGGAATGCGTCACCTTCTATTCTATAAACCTTGCATTTTATTCACGAATTTACCATTACAGAAATGGCGGTTTAATGTTTATGCGAATTTCAAGTGAATTTATGTACATTTTATGCGAATTTTAAGTGAATTTACGTGCATTAAGACAGTAAGTCAACGCAAAACTAGTTTACATTATTATAAATAACAATAAGTGGTGAAATGGCACGAGTGTTAGAGTTTATTGGGCTGCGCGTCTCTTTGGATCTGGGAAGTGGTGAACGGGTGTTGGACTACATTGAGCCACCCGTCTCTTCAGTGTCGGGACGTGGTGAACCGGTGTTGGACTCGATTGAGCAACCCGCTTCTTCAAAACGAAAGCATTTTTATTCGTTGGAGTACAGATCTGGGTGGAATTTTGAACGATGGTTCCGCGAATTAGGAAGTATGGAGCAGTGCCTCCAGTTTGCCGAGGATAGACAACTGATACTATCCCATAAGTTATGTCCGCAACACCGGAGTCAAATGACATTAACTAATCATGTTGTTCTTGGTATATTTAGGTATTTCATAATTACTCAAATTAGAACATTTCTTATTTGAGCTGTTGTATATGAGTGTATGATCAAATCTTGTTCAAGGTGTTGCAAAAAGAACTGCAGATAGTCTTCCGTGTCTCGTTCGAAGAATACATGGTTTGAAAATATCAGAATACCTTTAACCACAGAATAAACAGTAATACAGAACGCGCATCTCATACAAATTCAAAAATGTTAAGGGGTCGTAATATTACGACCACTGTTAATTTAACATTACGTCCTCTGCTATTAACATTAGGAACCGCACTAGACAGCTTTTGTTTCTGTTATTTCACAGAACAAACAGCACACAGATAAGAAGAAAGTAATGATCACAGCGGCTCCGCGAAGCATTAAAAATAGCATCAGGCTGTGGTTGCTGTTGTTGTCGGCCAACAAAACGAAGTGCCACTTGCTTCTTACATATATGGGAGAAGAGCAATAAGCTATGGTTGTTGTTATTGTTGCCGGCTAGGAAATGAAACATTGAATTTGAATTATTTTTGCTTTGCGGTTCATTCTGCGTGCAGCGCAGTGCGTACATACGCTGTCGGTAGCAATTTTACGACGGAGTGTAGCGTGCAAAAATATATGAGAACGAATGTCAAAAGGGGGTAACTTATCGACTTAAAAAGTCACTACGGTATAAAGATATCACAATATTTTTAATATTGATGATAGTTAAACGATTTGGTACAATCGTTATGTACGAAATATCCTTTAAATGGTGGATGTACGTACATATATCGAAAAAAAGCAAAACAAAAAATTTATTCTGCCATCATTCGGGATCGTTGTTGCTTACTTACTTTTTTCTTATAGCTTTTTGCTTTATAATGGATGTGTACATACATTAGACTTGATTAAATGCACAAATTTGTAATTACGATTCTTCGGCACCTCTCATTTGACAAACAAAAAAAAACTGAATGCTTAGAGTGGGATAAAAGGCGTAGGGATAAAATAATAAATAGCGGCGAGAAGTCATTTAAGCCAAAATTAGCGAAACCTTAGCATTCAAGTGCTCATAAGGAGATACAAATTTCTTCACGCAGAAGGTCGATCGCATAATAACATGAAAAACAATTGTTCTTATTAACCAACACACGTCGGGAATTGCCAGCCAATGTCAGCCAGAAACAAAAATTCAAAATTTGCATTTGCTGATCAACACAATAACAACGATAGCACATCGCCCTTCATTTAAAATAACAGTAACTTCTATGGCCCGCATCGAGCGCACGAACTCGCTCTGCACCACTCGGCACTTACTGAAGTTGACAATAACAGAGATCATCGTCGCACATGAAATTAACAGAGACAAAAGTTCTGTTCAACAAACTCTGTTACCTCCCTCCTGCTACTTTCGGCCCGCATCCGAAATTCAGATTGCTTCGCTGGTCGACATGCGCATTCTGTATACTGTTTATTCTGTGCTTTAACGTAATGTTTCGGGTGATGTACTGTTTTGCTGTTGACCTGACTTACAAACACACTTTGAGGGAGTGTGCCACTGTAGCAAGAGAGTGCACAATTGGGCAAACTACAGACTCTGATTGGTTTAGCTAATGTCGGGAAACCATTATAATCTATGCTTTGGAAAATGAGGAGGTGAGACCGAAAATTGGAGGAGCTGGACGAATAGTGCAGATTGACGAAAATAAATTCGGAAAACGAAAATGCAATCGAGGTCGCAGAGTGGAAGGTCACTGGGTACTTGGTATGATCGAAGATGGGAGCGATGATTTACGCCTTGAAGTGTGTCCCGAAAATGTGCGATCGGCTGACACTTTAATTCCGTTAATAAAAAAGCATGTTGCGGAGGGGTCAACTATCCACACGGATAGTTGGCGAGCATATTTATCACTGCCAGATCACGGGTATATACATAAAATTGTTAACCATAGTGACCCTGAGAACCCTTTCGCTGCCGAAGATGGGACGCACACCCAGCGGATTGAAAGCTAGTGAATAAATTAAAAAAAAAAACGATTTTATAAAGTTAATTATAAAGGGAACTTTGACGAATGGTTGATTGAGTATTTATGGAGAAGAAGTTGTAGTAATAACCATTTAGATGAGTTTGAGGAACTTTTAAAAGCAATTAAATATGTTTATAAAATTTAATTATTTTTGTATTAGTTTTGTTTTGATTTAAGGTTGACGACACAATTCCAACAAAGGCCGGTAACGCAAAAGGAATTTGAATACAGAAATACTGTTAGCACCTTACTGATGCTCCGCCCCTAGTTGCTCCTATGAGGGTTATTTTTCAAGCAGCCCGGCCGAAGGCCACTACACCTGATTGGCAGGTAATTACAATTTTTGTGATTTCGAAAGTAAAATTAAAAAAATTCATTAAGAGCCCTATTCTGGCAACCGTAACAATATTCACCTCGGTAACAATTGAATACTTGGTAACAATTGTCACTTTTTGGTATTCTGGAGCAAATTCAAAAGCGTCAATTGTTACGAAATTTGTTACCTCCGTAGGAGCAGCTGACAAGCACACAAAGCTTATAAAATTCCGTTTCACGCCACCCCTTTCACCGACAGTATATGTCTAAATTCAGCAGCCTCGATAGCCTAGCGTGAGTGCACTAGACTGTCATCCCAGAGGTCGTGGGTTCAACTCCCGCCGTGTGCACGGTCCGCGCACTTTTCCAACCAATTTTTCCGATCTCTAAATTCCTGTTCTCTACATTTTCCTATAAACCCTGCAACATATCCAAGTTCATTGATTCCCAATCAAATTATTCCTATTCCACACACTTCCACGCAATAGTACGCGCAATTATGCGCTGTGTGGCTGATAAATGCAAACAAATAAACAGTTAGACATGTGGGAACAAAAGTCCACAAATATATTTAAAACGATTTATTGAAAATAAAATACACGGAAAAATCCAAGAGTTCGTCGCGACCCGTCGGCGGTTGATCACACACAGCTGCCACTCCAGATTCCACGAGCGGTATTTTTGATTTCTAACTACCGTAAACTGGAAGGCACGCCGCTGTCAGCGACAGTCCTGCCAATGCTTGCGCGAGTGGCCACAGTGCTGCCAGCACTTGTGCGAGTGGCCACAGACACGGCGCACGAGCGAAATCTGCAAGGGGAAGCGGACAACTGCGAAAACAGCGCACCAAATTGATCTAGCGAGGTCCCCAACCATTCTGCTGTAACCTCCTCACAACAGATGCCGCTATGAGCGGAGGCGGCGTTCCTGAGCGGCGTTAGATGGCACCATCACTTAGGACTACCTGTGGCAGGCCAATCACCTACCTGGCAGAACAACACAACCAGTGACTACGTGACGCGCAACTCGGAGGAGAAATGATTTTCAGACCATTTTTTGCTTTTTCCAATCGTCCGATAGTGTACGGGTTTTTTTACCCAAACATTCGCACAGCACCGGTTACCAGTCAATTGTTTGCATCTTAAAGTGCTAACTTTTCTTATTAACTTTTATAAATCAATTGATTATTAAACTTTTAAATGTTTATGTTTTTTGTTACCGAAAAATATTACAAACCTAAAATTTTCCCTGCAGAAGCTTCGTCACTTGTTGCTTGCTCAACTTCTTGCAAAGAACGTTTTACAAAACAAACAAATACTGTGTAACCACCACCACTATGATTTATTTTTCTAAACAGAATGATAAAGCACAGCCTACTTAACAAATATGAAAAAACCGTTTCATGAAATGTACGCTCGCTATCAAATAAAATTTTCTAGAAAAATGTTATTTTAATTGTACGATATATCGACCAAATTTCCGGAAAGGGTTAAGTTCGTTCGTTTTTGCATTGCAAATAAAACCACTTCAATTATTCAGCGCAAACGCAGACAAAAACCAACAATCAATTTATTTACAGATTAACACTTTTCTTGTCTTGACACAATATTATATTAATATATGTACATACATATGTATGTAAATTACTTGTTGTCGATGTTTGAATTTAGACATATGTATATGAAAGGGGGGCGTGAAACGGTGGAAAATAATTAAAACACGATGAGGTGTGTGAGTAGGCTTGCCACCCGTCCTCCATTGTGGAGGACAGTCCTCCAAATAACTCAAATGTCCTCCGTCCTCCAAAGAGGGTAAAATGTCCTCCACGAACACGAAACATGTCGATTTTACTATTTCCTTTGCTAACAAACACGAAATGCTTCATAATAATCTGAGTTGAAATTAACAATGTTTCGTATAAAAGCAGCCTTAACTAATTGATATTGATTTCGATAAAAATCAACATTTTCGTGCGAATCACATCTCGGTTAGAACTTATTTGAGTTGAATTTCATTTTTTTCTATGATCTCATTATTATTAATTTTTTGATCTCAATAAATACAATATAAGTCTGGTTAAAGCAGCAAAAAGCAATGAAAAATTTTTATTTGAAAGCAAATAGACTTTGAAAAAGACGTAAGACATATTTATGTAAATGAATTAATTTTTTTTATTGTTTTCGTATTTATGTTTTTATGCTTATTTGTTTTGTTATCTTTATGTTTAAATGTTAAAGTTTTTTGGAAGCTTTTCTGCATACATATGTACTATATATGTATGTACGTATATCAAAGTTTAAATACATACATGTACACTCGTACTCTGAAAACTAAAAATGTATGATTGTATATAGCATTTTTAAGTGTCCTCCATAGCCATTTTAAAAAGGTGGCAAGCCTATGTGTGAGGTTTAACCCTCTAGCGGGCAAGCCCGCCTTCAGGCGGGGTACACCAAAATGCGTTTGCTGAGTAGGCGACTAAATTTATTTATTTAAATATGGCTGATAATGATTTGAAAAAGTTCCCTTTAACTAACGGTATAAATTTTGTGACCATATGTGAGCTCCTTTTGGTTTTAAACCCATTTGAAGTTAGAATTTGTCGAATTCGGACGAAAATAATTATTTTCGCGAGTATGAGTTTTTCATGTAATAAAAAGACTAGTAAATCTTGGAGTTTGAAGCTGCAGAAAATTTAAGTAAGCAAACCAATATTTGTATTTGTATATAATTGATTTTGTTTATGAGAATTATCATTGGGAGACCTACAGCCACCCCCTAAAGCAAGACCGCCTGCAGGCGAGGCTGCCGTTTTAGTCATTTTTGCACAGCGCCTGCAGGCGGTCTTGCCGGTTTACGTCAACTTTGTTTATAGCTTGCACTAAAATGCTTAGGATGTATTCACTCTGTCTTAGAGATTATAATACTCTAAAGGAGGCATGGCCGGTATAGAAAAATATACGTATTTTACTTTTAGATAGATTTCCATACAAAAATAATTTAAAAAAATTTACTATTTCAATATTTACCATAATATATTCGTTTTTGAGTACTTATTGCTAGTTGGAAATGGGTCTGGTTAGTTGGAAAGAAGATGTAATGTATGAATATGAAATGTATATGTAATGTAAAATTTAACGAGTTTTATATAATTTCTCTATGCATGGTATATCTTTAAACTTTTACAAAATACAACTATAATATGGGGGGGATAAATAAAAAGAAGCGCAATTTAGTTAGTATTGAGTAGAAAGGGGGTCCCCCAGAAACTAAATCGTCTCATCAGAGCGATTCTTTCACTACCAACGCAGGAGTCATGCAAGGCTTCCCCCTGTCGCCTCTCCTTTTCGCCATCGTACTAGACGACGTCATGAGCAAACTCACCCTGCACCAACGAGGCATCGTATGGACCTTCACCAGGCATCTCGAGGATTTGGACTTCGCTGATGATATCTGCCTCCTCTCGTACAAACTCTCCGACATGCTAGCAAAAGCCGAATGCCTGGTCGCGCTGGCATGCACCGTCGGTCTGGAGGTGAACATAGCCAAGACCAAGGCCATGAGAGTCAATCATAGCAGCACAAACTATATAATGATTGACGGTTGTGCCGTGGAGTTCGTCAACAGCTTCTGCTACCTCGGCTGCACAATCAAGCCGGACGGCGAAGCGGAAGAGGATGCCAACTGCAACGCAGCTACTTCCTTTACCTATTTTATCATTTCGTAGATATGACCCTCGTGAATTCCTATCTTCTTCATCGAAGAATCCACGGCCAAACTGAAGAACTGGCGGATTTTCGAACTATAGTAGCAGATGTCTTATACGGATATGAAGCAAATGGCGCAAAAAAGGTGGCTGCAAGACCTTCCAAGACAACTATATCCTTAAATCCAGACCCTCCTAAGACGAATTTACCACCATCAGGGACCCGTTTTGACCAAATTGGTCATTGGCCAAAGTTTTTGGATAGAACAGGCAAAACAAATTTGTAAATCTCCAGGTTGCACTTCATCAACACAGGTTGATTGTATTAAATACAACTTATATTTGTGTTTCAGTAACACCAAAGACTGTTTTTTTACTTTTCACAATAAATAAATGACATTGCCAAACATTTACCATCACTTCTTTTGATTTTCCTACCTTCTCTGCACTTGCTTCTATGCACCTGAATATGCTGTATTTTCGGCAGCCCCGCCTGGAGGCGGGCTACCTTTAAACACACCTAACCTTGGACAGTTACAAGGACATTATATATCTATCTCTTATTCTTCGACCTTCCCTTAAGTACCCTCTTTCTGCGATTTCGAAACTGCCGTCTGGATTTTCAAAATCGTCTTCAGTCTCTTCGTCAATGTCAACCGCAGCACCGTTTTTGAGCAATGTGTTATGTAATATTGTACATGCATATATGATGACCGCTGCTTTTGCGTGGGAATAATGCAATATACGATGTTTTGAAAGGCACCTGAAGCGTGACTTCAAAACTCCAAAAGTTTCTTTCTATTGGGTTGCGTACTTTGGCGTGAAGTTTGTTATATTTCACCTCTTTGTCATTAGCAGGATCTGCCACTGGAGTTAGAAGCCACGGCTCCAAGGGATAGCCTTGGTCGCCCAACTACCAGGTATCTTGTTGAGGGTTGTGATTTGCGATCAATTGTAATCGCGTTGGTGAAGTTGTCCATATTCCTGAGTCGTGGCAAGATCCAGGGAACCTCGCGTTTACAGCTGTAAACTGTATCGATGCAGTCAGATGCCTGACAAATTTACGAAACTATAACATTATGTAGGTATTTATACCTTAAAATCGCACATACCGCTTCAACATTGATGCTATGCCTTTTCTGTTCATGTACAATGAGAGAGGATTTTGGGTGTCTTTGAAAGAAGGCGAAACAATTCCTATATGTGTGCAGTCCACAGCTCCTATTGTGCCTTTTATACCAAATCTGTTATAGAATCTATAAACAGCAAAATTCACATATGCACAGCGAAATGTTATTTAAATAATTTACCCTCTCTTTGTGTTTCCAAGCTCCTCCAAAGTTGTTGGGAAGTGAATTTCACTCCCTTTGGCATCCACAATTAATTTGGATATGTGGGCCAACGCTCGAGACACAGATGCTTGGCTCATTCCTATTGGGTAGCTGCTACCCACACTCTTCTGGTAGGAGCCGTGTGCATAAAAATATAAACACGCCAGAAATCGACTCTGAAAGGTCATAGACGATTTCTGTGTGTCGTGTGGCTCCAATTCCAGAATCAATTCTCGGCAGAGCGATTTTGGGAACCGAAAATGCTGGATGAATACGCTCTCTTGCATATCGAAAGCATCGACTTCAGCGCGCAAGGATCGCAACAAGCTTCTCCTTTTAACAGTTGCCTCCTTTTCTGCCAAAACGACCGGAACATATTAGTAGAATTTCTTCCTCCATTTATATTTTAATGGAAATTATATTTTTTAATTCAAAACCGCAATTTTTTCGATACAAATTTGAATACGAAATTTGAATTTTATAAGCTTTGTGTGCTTGTCACCTGCTCTTACGGAGGTAAAACATTTCGTAACAATTGACGCCTTTTGAGCTTTTGAATATTTTTCAGAATACCAAAAAGTGACTATTGTTACCAAGTATTCAATTGTTACCGAGGTGAATATTGTTACGGTTGCCAGAATAGGGCTGTTAGTGGACATTTTATTCGAATTCACTTTCAAATGTTCAAATTTCGCTGCTTCTTCTTCTTTTCCATTTATTTACCATTCAGACTGAAACCAAAACAAACATTACTTTTCAACTCGCTATGGTGAAATTTTACAACTTTCTGCTTCTTAGATGTGCGTAAGAATAGACTAACAAAAGTTTTTGATCTAAAATCTAACAAGCGCTGAATAGAAAATCAATTGCCTAAATTGTACTTTTCCTTTCAAGCAGCTGAAAATAAGAACACAAATACTTACAATGGCTCCAAAAACTCCAAGACTTTGGCTTGTTTTCTCGGCGGCAATCGAAGCAAAAATGGCGCAAATTTATGCAAAATTGGGAAATTTGGTAGCACTGAATGCAACATATGATGAGCTCCTACCATTTAAGTTGTCGCGTAGTGGAAAAGTCTGCAATTATTCCATCGAAATTATCGTTCTCCTAAAAGTATGCCATGTTCGGAGCGTAACTCTTCTAATTGTTCTATTGCAAATACCATAAATGTATGTGACGGCCAGCACTATCGTCACAATATACGTGTACCCTACACGACACTTCATCACACTAACTTAGGGCTGCCAGACGTCCCGGTTTTCCCGGACATGTCGTGGTTTTAGACTGTTTGTTCCGATGACCCGGTCCAGCCTTGATGTGTCCCGGGTTTCCCTTAAACCTTGCAGTGCATCATCCCCATCAATAATTTCCCTTAAACCGGTTAAAAGATTTGATTGCAAACAAATTTGCAAAAATTAAATTTCAGAAGTTTCTACTAGTTTTTGATTGTGAAATTGTAGTTACATCATCAGATAATTAAGCTTATTGCTAGCAATAATCGTTTTTCATTTCATTCATTGTGTGCATTTTATCCGCTTTTTTTTATTACGACAAAATATAAAGTTTAAAGTTAGTTAAGTTATTTTGTTTTGTATGTGAACGTTCAAATGGTCTCATGATTTTATGATTTTGTGTTTTTTATAAAATAAATGTGCATACTACTACTCTAACCACAAATAATTCGTACACTTCACTTTTCTCCTACATCATAATCTTTACAGATTTTTTGCAAGCTGGGAAAATGACTCCTTTAAAGAAAGTTATATATTTTCAATTCGTTATTAAATCCACTTTTTATTAAAAATATTTTTAAAAAATATTTAGTTGAAAAAAAAAAATTTGTACTTTATTCAAATGCACTCAGAAACATATGAAGTAAACAGTGACCATTATTAATTCGTACGGTGGCAAAATTCAATATTAATACTGTGTTATGTCTCCTTTTGCTGCAATTACTGCTTCAACTCGTCTTGAAATACTTCTTGTCAAGTACTGGCATTCATCTGGTGTAATGGAGTACCAAATTTCCGCGATTTTTCGTTTCAAATCATACGCGGTTCTTTGTGGCTCGTTTCTTAGTCGCCTTTTCATTGTTTCCCATACCGATTCAATAACTTTAAGGTCTGGCCTTGATGATGGCCAGTCCAAAACATTTATGCCTTTTGTTTGCAACCAAGTACGAGTGAGTTTAGCTGTTTGAGCGGGCGCTCCATCTTGCTGGAAGATAAACTCTCCATTCGAACTCAATCGGTCAATGCTTGGAATGAGACTTTCTTCCAATATGTGCACGTATTTTGCAGAATTTATGGAGCCATCAATAAAATGCAGTTGACCAACACCTTTCGACGACACGCACCCAAACACCATTACGCTTTCAGGACATTTAACACTACGTTTTAGACAATCCCGATGAAAAGCTTCATTCTTTTGCCGAATCACTTTTTTTGTGCGTCACCGACACAGACCTCAAACCTTGACTCATCACTAAAAATGATGAAATCCCATTGCTGTTGGACCCACAAACGTTCATCCTCAGCCCAAGCAAGTCGTTTTAGTTTTTGTTTGTTGGTTAGGAGCGGTTTCTCTTTGGTCTGCGAGAAATAATTTAATGAGAGCGAAATTCGGGACAAGCATGTTGAATGCTAATGTTACCTTGAAAAACCATTACCCAGTTTTTTCATGTTCAGTCTTCACGTCCAACGGGTTTTTAAATTGCTTGGGACCATTCTGCCGATATTTTTCTGACCGTGCCACGCCTATTTATTTTTATAACTGACGACAATGTTCTTTTGTCGCGGTCGGTCAGTTTTGATCATCTTCCAAGTTTTGCGACATTGCTCGTCACGGAAGAATTTTTTTTGAAATATCTTAACACACATTGAATTGTTGATCGTGGTAAACTAAAGAGCTTTGCGGCGGCACCATAACTTTTACCAAAATTTACTTTTTCCACTATTATTTTGCGAATGTCTTCGGAAACAGGTTTTCCACGCACCATGATGAAAATGATACGACAATTCATCGCCCACTGAATAAACCAAATGAAATTTTCTTTAGAATCGGTTGCCTATAACGTTTATTTTTATCCCGTTAGTTTTTTCTTTGCTTTTTTTAACCAGTTTTTGAGTTTTTGCCACCGTACGAATTAATAATGGTCACTGTTTACTTCTTATGTTTTTGAGTACATTTGAATAAAGTACACATTTTTTTTCTCAACAACTAAATATTTTTTTTTTTAATATTTTTTATAAAAAGTGGATTTAATAAGGAATTGAAAATATAAAACTTTCTTTTAAGAAGCCATTTTCCCAGCTTGCAAAAAATCTGTAAAGATTATGATGTAGGAGAAAAGTGAAGTGTACGAATTATTTGTGGTTAGAGTAGTATACCTACATATTTATTTAAAAGATAACAATGGAAAATACAATTTAAAGTTTTGTTTTTATTAACATGTTTTTTCTGTTGACGAGCGGTACAGAGGTATTTTACAAAAATTTCACCAAAGTGTCCCGGTTTTACAATATGCATATCTGGCAGCCCTACCCTATGAAAAATTCTAATTTCATAAAAAATCATTCGTCATACCATTGAAAAAAATATAAATCGTGGTGTAAGAGTATTTGCCGTACATAGTAAAACATTTTCAAGTGATTTAAAAAATATTTCGTAAGTTGCAAACGGAATACTTGCTTACTCATACTTACAAAAAGTAGGAAAAAGGTGCAATTTTTTAAACTTTGTTTTATTTTTTTTAATACTTAGAAAAATTAGTGACTTTACTACTTTTATTAGTCTGTTGGCCAATTAGTTTGTTGTTTTGTTTTGTTATTAGCCAATTACCCCCCTTTTGAGTCTCTAGTCGTCAACGGCTGGGTCTCTTTTACCTAACTACCGATTACGTCCTTTTTAATTGTTGCCCTTCAAGGCCAACATTTTTTACTTCTCTTATCATGTCATAAACTTTGCACATTTCCATTATACAGTCGTGTCTGGGTATAGTGAACCCCCTATATAGTGAACATCTCGATATAGTGAACACCCAAATTTTGACACCGAGCCTCTAAATATAGAAACAAAATTTCAAGCAAAAAACAAAGTGTATTTTGAGCAAATAAAACGAGTTTTTGAACAAAAATGTTGACCTTGATATAGTGAACAACCTCAATACAGTGAACAGGCCTTGCAATAATTAGTTCACTATATACTTGAACAATTGTTACTATAAATTGCATGCCTGAAAGTATACTACAACATATTGACAGGAATTTTTAACATTTTCTGCGATGCATACTTTTCATTGCATACTTTCGAATGCATTTCTCCTTGAATAAATATTTAGGTACATTAGGTTAAAAACACATTTGTTAATTGAAAGCTTTTCAGCTTTTGAGAGCGAAGGACAAATTTGGAAGCAATTAAATTGCAGTTTCTGCAGGCATCGGCACCTGCAGCACGGCGGCCACAAGGGCAATGGTGCAAACAAAGGCCTCGGCAGCAAAAGCAGCTGCAACGCTGAGGCTCTGAATGCGCCCAATGCCAGCGCCAGAACAAGAAGTGGCCGACTGGCAGCCCGAGTGCGGCAAGCAGCATGTGGCATTTTACATAATCAACAACATCATAGTTGAGAATCAATGAGCAAACATCTGGCAACAACAACAAAGCACATATGTGCACGTTGAATGCAAACACTCAAAACAACAACAACAACAATTACAATGATCGCCGCAATGCACAGTGATTCGTTCCATAGACAAAATTCAAAAATTTTATAGTCTTAGAATTTAACGATTTTGATGTAATTTGAAAGGTAAAACTCCAACTAAGAAAACCCTACAAAATCTGTGCTAAAAATTAATTAGTTTCTGTGCAAAAGCGGCTCAAAGTTTAAACTTTTTCACAAAAAAATGTAAACACATATTTTCTGTTTTTTAGTGTATTGAGTACAAAAAATTTTACAAATATTTGGTTGGCACGAACTTTCAACTTACTTCACTTTTAATTTAAAATATTTTTCTATATTAAAAATCTGAAAATTGGCAAAACTTAGACGAAAATATCTAAAAAGTATGTGAAAGTATGTATATTCCTGGATTTTTTTTATTTTAAGAAGCATTCTTTCTTTGTCGGATAATGTAATTACATCCTCCGATATCTTCCGATCTCAGAAAATAATTCAATTTGAAAAGTGGTCTAAACACCTATTTTTCGACAAAATTTATATTATTTATGCCTAAAAGTATGCAATTAGCACGAAAAATTATAAAATCTGCAAATATTCAAAACATACATCTATTATTATCGTTTTTATTGCAAAACCAGAGGGTCCTAAGACAATTTCTGTTACTCTTTGGAATAATCAATGGTGACGTTACCGATTAAATGTAAAATCTGAAAAATCTAGCCAACACACTCGTTGCTATAGCTCACCAAAAATGACGAAAATTGCAAATTTAAGTCTCAGACATTGCCAAACTACAAAAGTTTAAGAAAAACAAAATGGAGTTTTTAAATTCAGCAGACCATGATTAACTAGTAAACCAAATTTTATGAAGAACGGACCACTCCTTCTAATTTTGTCCCGCGGTTGTATGGACTCGAATCACTGTGCAATGGCGCCAAGTGCCGCTGTGGAGGAGTGTTTTTTTATTGTTGTTGCTGAAGGCATTGATGTTGGTGTACCGTTTGTTGTTGCCATTGTTGGCTGTGTGCGGCTATTATTATGCAAATTTAAAATGCATTAAATGCAGCAAACCAAAACGCACACACACACGCTTACACGAACAAGCAAACAGACAGACATACAGAGAACTCGACGGTGGCTGCAACGCGTCAGTTAAATGAAATTTCCACAGAGCGCCGCTGACCTCAATGCATTCAATGGTGACGGCTGTCACTTCGGCGCATACACGTTGCTGTGGTTGTTGTTTGTATAGCATCGCTTGTCAATGCACACTGCCTGCCATCGGTGTCTGTGCGCTGAGTGTGTGCGATAAAACCGGCAAATGGTAAAATGAGAAAAAGTGGCAACACCATTGCCACCTTCAGCGCTGTCTAAGTGTGTCACGGACACGGCAGAAGGCAATGCATTCGAGTTGCGGTAATAAGCATTGCAATGGCACACATATTGCAATTATAATGCCACAACTACAACACTCACACACATACACCTGCGCACAGACGCGGCGGCACTTCTGCATTACGCCGCACAGCAGCCAGCGCTGATTTTCGCTTTTAATTATTTCATCCATTCACTGAATTGTCTTTTTTATTGCATGCGATTTTTCGCCTCTGTAGCGCTTCATGCTTTTTGCTGTGCAACGATGTGTTTTTATGTGGCGCACAGGAAATGCGCTTAAGGTCAATTTAACTGTTGGCCGCACTCATACACTCTTACAGACACACTCCCACATTCACTCAAATACACACTCGCGCACACTGCCAACCATGAAACACAACGCAATGGAATTTCAATATTTGCCTGCTTCACTTTTTGGCCCAAAATTCATATTCTTCAATTAATTTACATATTAAACATGCGCATTATCCTTTGTTATCCTTAAGTGATATACATAAACGTTGTGCGCTCGCCTGATTGCGTGCGCTTTGGCCGACGAGTCGGTTGTCGGCCGCCACACACGCCCACACAACGTCCAGCCGGCACATTGGATTATCTGCTTAATTGTTGCTGTTGTCGGGTGTGTTGTTGCCGTTTCGGCGCCACCGACACTTGCGGCCTGTACCGACTTGAACTCTGTATCTGCTGACATATGTACGCAGGCATGTTTGTGCATGTGTGCGTGTGTTGGATTACAAGAAATTGCGGCACTTGTCAGTGACGCTAATGAGTGCCTCGATGCAACCTAATTGATTTATATCCAGAAGGGGTTGGGTTGGCGAGCGACAATGTCTGCGGTTGATCTGTAAGGACACGCATTATGTGATTTGCGGGTGTAAGTGAAAGTGAGATGATGCAGACAAGTTATTTCACACAAACAAAAAAACAAAGACCTGCTTCGACTATATGAAAAGAGCATGCAAAATTATGGATGGACACGTATTTATTTACTCCGAACCAATAAAGCTAGAAGAATAAAAATTGCAGGTGTGATAATTATCTCTATTATAATAGAGACTACCGACTGAGATTTGAAACATTTATTTTTTTCAGAACGGTTCTTTAAAACCCTTCACGGATATATGTAAATAAATTTTTTTAAGGGGCTTTACTGACATGTTTTTGTACAGAAACATACAAATAGAAAATTTATTCAAAATGCAACAATGCTTTTCTTTCATCTGATGTCCATATTAACACACTACAAACTATATTCCTAAAATGTGTAAAGTCCTTTAAAAAGGATATAGAATCAGAAAGTGGGTAACTCAAAAAGAATCAATAAATGATTTAAGAACATTAATTAAATTTTTCCAATTACAAGCAACTAAAAGTCTGTAAATTAGTCCAAAAAGAGTTCAAAGACAAATTGTTACATCGAATCGTTGCAGCACTAAATAACATTTTATTTGAATAAATGAGGTTAATGGGAAAAATCACTCAGTATTACACTAAATAACCAGCACTAAACTTTTATTCGGGTTAATGCATTTGCGAGCTGTGACAATGAAGCTAAGCAGTTTCGTAGCAAAGGATGTCAAAGCAATCGCACTATGCGACTATGAGATCGGGGAATTTCTGCGCTCATTCAGGTACGAGTACTTGTGCATAAAAAATGTGTATTTTATGTGAGAATAAAAGAGATTGAGGGAAATTGCATTGCTCTACCATTCCGAGTGTCGAAGCCAATCTGAGTGTCGCTCCAACGGCAAACGGGGGTAGAGGATGCCATAAAAAATTCACTAAAAACTGCCAAATCACCGACAAAGACAATTCGGCACACCAGAGCGAAAGCGTATGGGAGTTGCGAAAGTCACGACAACGAAATGAAATGAAATTTTCGCCAGAGCAGCAAATAAAACGACAAACAGGAAAGTGAAAATAAAATGCAGCAAATCTGCATAAGAAGCGACGCGGGAGCGTACGAAACAAATAGTTTTCAGACAGCTCTTCGCCAGACACCTTGCTGCAGCTGATGCTGACGTTGATAGTGTCGAAGCGCTTGAATTCAAACAGGTGAACGGCTTCGACGGGATATCGGCGCCGGATTACAGCGCACAAGCGCCGAAACACGTAAAGATTTCGGAGCGCGCTGCGCGTTGCCTAGAGTGAAGTGCTGTGCGGTCGGCACATTAACATTTAATTAGCATATTAAGCGCAGACAAAACACCAGCAAAGCCGCGCCAGCAGTCGCTGCGTGTCCCGGCGACATGCCGCTCAACCGCAATCGCGCTTCCGCGATTATTGTCGGCGCGCCAATTGGTTTCCGGCGCTGCGCACACCAGCCGCGCCGCACACGGAAATGGAAATTTTCACACGTTTCGCGCATTAGCATATTTGCGCCAGTGTGCCGCTGTGTGCTTGTGTGTGTTTGTTTTGGTTTGTTGGAGCAACAATAGTGCTCGCACACAAATGTGAGTGCACTCAACGCAATTGTCTAGTGCTGCCATTCGCCACATGCATATGCACCGAGGCATATGGTGCGCCCAAAAGTATGCTATTCAAAACAATTTTCCCCAAGTTGAGAGAGGCCACATTTTTATAACTTACTCTGTGGGGGTTGGGGTGTTTTAAATGTTAGTACATTTTTTATATACAAAAATGGTTCTTATGTGAGCCGAACAAGAAACTCCAGATACACCTATAAGTATAAAAAATACAAAAAATCTCGTATATACTGTTATGAAAATTAGTTCTGCTACCTAACGCAGTCGTAATTCGTTTCTCTGGATTGTGCTTAAAAATAAAACACACTAAAATTCTTCACCGCAGTTCAAAACCAGTAGACACTTTATGTACAATTTTACACTTTCTACTCTATGTGGCACCTTTGCTTGTCAAAACCAAACTCTTTCCTCTACGATGTACCCATACTTGCTTGCTTGTAGCGCAGCTCGTTCTAGAACATCTCAGTATAGCCTCGAGTTGTCTTAGGACATCCCAGTATCGCCGTAAGTCGTCCCAGCGATTGCTCCATCGAAATTACCATGCCCCTAAAAGTGTGCTATGCTCGGAGCGTAAGCCCTTCTCAAATATGCCAGTATTGCCTCGCAATTGCACAGTGACGGCGAGCATTATCATCACAATATAAAACAGAGTGGCGTACGTCGGATCGTTCGATTTGCGCAGTCTTTTGTTTTAATGTATTCATCACCGCCCAAGCAAGCTTTATGCGCCTAAAAACTTGGTCGGTTTTCCCGAAAATTGGATTTTAAAAACAAAATTAATTTTCCGTACATATTTGCTTTTGAAGATTGTTACCTTATATTTTCACTTTGATCGTGCTATTACAGTTCAAGTGGGAACCAAAGCTCAATGAAAAACTCTATTGAATGTATTAATAATAAAATTGTATCGATTATTTAACAGTTTTTCTACAGCGTTCTTTACTAAGGAATGTCACCCTCCAAATTTATGAATTTAATGTTGCTACGATAAGGCACTCTGTGCCGTACTGTACTATGCCTGAATGCTTTTCCAAGCATACTTTTAGGCATGTACTTTGGAGTACGGCCAGTTGGCTCTTATTCCGATATGGCAAGCATGGTTCGCGAAAGGTGATGGACTTTGCTAGAACAATCGAGATAGAGACCACAACTAGAATGTGCAAGAAAATTCGGCGCGATAAGAAAACCAGCATAAAAGCAGCATTGTGCAGCGCAGAGAGTCGAGTCTTGGTTGAATCATCAAAGTAGTAACAAGTGTAGATACAAGCAAAGTGTAAATCTGTAAATAAAGTGATTGTTGATTTTTTGTCTGCGTTTGCGCTGAGTAATTGAAGTTGTTTTATTTTCAAACACAATCCAAATGAACCTTGGAAAACTCATATTCAAAACAATATGATAATAATTAACTAGCTGGGCCCTGCGGCTTTGCACGCAAGCTCGCCTGTTTCCCCCGATACGAATTCTTAACCCATTATTGAGCCCATCAGATTTTGATTTAAAAAAAAACATGTGTCTATCTTTGATCTAGAGTGTTTTAAAAATTTTGAAGTCAGAAGGCCCTTTAAATCATATGTTTTCACATTTACTCCAAACAAATTCTTAACCCTTGGTTTACCATGGTAGATTTAGATTTAAAAAAAAATTAAAAGCACGTTTT
This sequence comes from Melieria crassipennis, assembly GCA_963668005.1. Lineage (NCBI taxonomy): Eukaryota > Metazoa > Arthropoda > Insecta > Diptera > Ulidiidae > Melieria > Melieria crassipennis. Next base: position 26,431,178 of record OY764963.1, on the reverse strand, counting down.
TATTATTTCCCGATTGAACTGCTTTTGATAAGTTTGAAGTCAGAACGCCCAATAAATCTTGTTTCTCCATACAAATTGTTAACCCATTGTTGACCCCGTTAGATTTTGATTTTCAAAAAAGTGAGAAACACGTGTCAAATTATTTCTCACAAAGAGTACTTTCCCCAAGTTTGATGTCAATGGGCCCATTAATTCATATTTTTCATTTCACAGTTTCTCTATACAAACGTTTAACCCGTCGCTGACCCCGTCCAATTTTAATATTCGGAAAAATTGCATATCGAGTTATTTTACATTTGAAGTACTTTCACAAAGCTTGAAGTCGAAAGGGCTCAGCAAAATTTCTTTCTCCATACATACATACTTTTAACCCGTCGTTGATCCAGTTAGTTTTCGATTTTGCAAATAATGAGAAACACGTTTCTAGTTTTATTTATTTCAATTATTTTTACAATTGTTGAAGTCAATAGTCCCATCGGTTCGTGTTTTTTGTTTCGGAGTTTTTCCGTAAATAAACCTTAAGCCATTGTTGGGCCAGTTAAATTTTGATTTTCGAAAAATTATAAAATACGTGTCGAATAAGTTTTGATCAAGAATATTTTCAGGAAGTTCAAATTCAATATGTTTATTAAATCAAGTTTCTTCATACAACACTTTAACCCATGTTTTGCCTTTTTAGACCCCGAATTTCAAAAATCCCGTCTTGGCGAAGGTTAATTCTTCAAGATGTACCTACAGTCCAAAATTCATGTTTGTAGCTTCAGCGGTTTGGGCTGGGCGATGATAAATCAACCAATCAATCCGTCAGTCAGGATAAACAATCTACGTATACAAAAATGGAAGCGGTACCACGCCCCCGTGTCAAAAACCCACCCCATTCCTCCTGTCGAAGGACACGACCAAATCGTTAGTTTGTACCGAGTGTCGTTGATGTGAACGCTATAGTTCCAAAGTTACACCGGCATTTAAAAAGTACCACGCCCCTTGTCCAATGCCCATTAAATTTTACCGGTGGAACGACATGTTTACGCCATGACACTGTACCAAGTTTCAATGCTGTACGACTTATAATTCTGAAGATATTCCATATTAAAAAGTTGGGTTGTATGGGCGGTGCCACGCCCCTTGTCAAAAACCCACCCTATTCTCCCTGTCGAAGGACACGACCAAATAGTTAGTTTGTACCGAGTGTCATTGATGTGAACGCTCTAGTTCAAAAGTTACACCGGAATTTAAAAAGAGCCACGCCCCCTGTCCAACGCCTATTAAATTTTACCGGTGGATTGACACGTTCACGCCATGACACTGTACCAAATTTCAATGCTGTACGACTTATAATTCTGAAGATATTCCTTATTAAAAAGTTGGGTTGTATGAGCGGTGTCACGCCTCTTGTCCAGAATCCACCTTATTCGCCCTGCCGAAGGAAACGACTAAATCGTAAGTTTGTACCGAGTGTCATTGATGTGAACGCTATAGTTCCAAAGTTACACCGGAATTTAAAAAGTGCCACGCCCTCGTCCAGCGCCCATTAAATTTTACCGGTGGAACGACACGTCTACGCCATGACGCTGTACCAAATTTCAATGCTGTCCGACTTATAATTCCGAAGATATTCCATGTTAAAGAATTGAGTTCTATGGGCGGTGCCACGCCCCTTGTCAAAAACCCAACCCATTCCCCCTGTCCAAGGACACAACCAGACATGGGGGTTTTGCACTAAAATCCACTACCACTACCACTAGAGGTCTGCTGGGAAATTTTCCACTACCACTAAAATAAATTTTAGTGGTAGTTGAATTTTTTCCACTAATCACTGATCTTTATTTAGTGGTAGTGCAATTTTCTTCCACTAATTTTTTTTTAGTGGTACTTTTTACCACTACCACTAAATAAAATTCAGTGATAGTTGAAAATTCCTCCACTATCACTAATTCTTTTCCACTAATGTCACTGATGACAATTTTGAACGTCTAGTCTTGATGAAAGCAAATAAGTTGTTTAAATAAAACATATATTTTTGCGCATATCGTTGTTAGTGGTTTATTTAATGGTAATGGATGTCTTTGTTTAGTGCACTATGCTTTTCACTACCACTAAATAAATTTAGTGGTAGCTGAATTTTTTCCACTAATCACTGATCTTTATTTAGTGGTAGTGCAATTTTCTTCCACTAATTTTTTTTTAGTGGTACTTTTTACCACTACCACTAAATAAAATTCAGTGATTAGTGGAAAAAATTCAGCTACCACTAAATTTATTTAGTGGTAGTGAAAAGCATAGTGCACTATGAATTTAGTGCAAAACCCCCATGTCTGGACACAACTAAATAATAAGTTTGTACAGAGTGTCATTGATGTGAATGCTATAGTTCAAAAGTAACACCGGAATTTAAAAAGTGCACGCCCCTTGTCCAAAGCCCCTTAAATTTTACCGGTCGAATGACACGCTTACGCCATGACACTGTACCAAATTTCAATGCTGAGCGACTTATAATTTCGAAGCTATGCCATATTAAAGAATTGAGTTGTATGGGCGGTGCCACGCCCCCTTGTCAAAACCCACCCTATTCTCCCTGTCGAAGGACACAATCAAATCGTTAGTTTGTACCGATTGTCATTGATGTGAATGCTATAGTTCAAAAACGACACCGGAATTAAAAAAGTGCCACGCCCCTTGTCCAACGCCCATAAAATTTTGCCGGTGGAACGACATGTTTACGCCACGACTCTGTACCAAATTTCAATGCTGTCCGATTTATAATTCCGAAGATATACCATATTAAAAATTTAGGTTGTACGGGAGGTGCCACGCCCACCTGCCGTACAAACATGTAATATCGCTATAAACCACCGCATTAACATCTTCTATCACATACGAAAAAAATTTTCCCAAAAGAATGAACCGTTTTCGCAAACACTGGCTACACACAAGAAGTGAACTTTTTTTTATATATATAGACTAGCTGGGCCCTGCGGCTTTGCACGCAAGCTCTCCTGTTTCCCCCGATACGAACTCTTAACCCATTGTTGAGCCCATCAGATTTTGATTAAAAAAAAAACATGTGTTTTTCTTTGATTTCGAGTGTCTTAAAAATTTTGAAGTCAGAAGGCCCTTTAAATAATGTCTTTTCACATTTACTCTAAACAAATTCTTAACCCTTGGTTTACCATGGTAGATTTCGATTTTCAAAAAAGTTAAAGCACGTTTTTATTACTTCCCGATTGCTGCTTTTGATAAGTTTGAAGTCAGAACGCCCAATAAATCTTGTTTCTCCATACAAATTGTTAACCCATTGTTGACCCCGTTAGCTTTTGATTTTCAAAAAAGCGATAAACACGTGTCAAATTATTTCTCACAAAGAGTACTTTCCACAAGTACTTTCACAAAGTTTGAAGTCAGAAGGGCTCAGCAAAATTTCTTTCTCCATACATACTTTTAACCCGTCGTTGATCCAGTTAGATTTCGATTTTGAAAATAGTGAGAAACACGTGCCTAATTTTATTTATTTCAATTATTATTAAATTTTTTGAAGTCAATAGGCCCATGGGTTCGTGTTGTTTCTTTCGGAGTCTTTCCGTAAATAAACCTTAACCCAGTTGGGCCAGTAGAATTTTGATTTTCGAAAAATGATAAAATACGTGTCGAATAAGTTTTGATCTAGAATATGTTCAGGAAGTTCAAATTCAATATGTTTATTAAATCACGTTTCTTCATACAACACTTTAACCCATGTTTTGCCTTTTTAGACCCCGAATTTCAAAAAATCCCGTCTTGGCGAAGGTTAATTCTTCAAGATGTACCTACAGTCCAAAATTCATGTTTGTAGCTTCAGCGGTTTGGGCTGGGCGATGATAAATCAACCAATCAATCAGTCAGTCAGGATAAACAATCTATGAATAAAAAACTGGAAGCGGTACCACGCCCCCTTGTCAAAAACCCACCCTATTCTCCCTGTCGAAGGACACGACCAAATCGTTAGTTTGTACCGAGTGTCATTGATGTGAACGCTCTAGTTCAAAAGTTACACCGGAATTAAAAAAGTGCCACGCCCCTTGTCCAACGCCCATAAAATTTTGCCGGTGGAACGACTTGTTTACGCCACGACTCTGTACCAAATTTCAATGCTGTCCGATTTATAATTCCGAAGATATACCATATTAAAAATTTAGGTTGTATGGGAGGTGCCACGCCCACCTGCCGTACAAACATGTAATATCGCTATAAACCACCGCATTAACATCTTCTATCACATACGAAAAAAATTTTCCCAAAAGAATGAACCGTTTTCGCAAACACTGGCTACACACAAGAAGTGAACTTTTTTTTATATATATAGATAACACGGTACAACAGAAAAAACATCCCGTGCGGTATCTACATCGATTCTGATATTTTCGGGGTTGCTGATCACGACTGTGTACTCAGATTTTTCGGGTCAGGTCAGGTTTTCGGTCCAGATGCATTTGAAATCGCCATATACTTTACTCTGAATTTAACTCCAACTAGCAGGGACACGCGTCATGCAGCACCACCTAGCGGCAGTTTTTATGTTCTTAATATCTTTTTAAAACTTCATATTTTCTGACAGTTCTATTTTCTTTCATATTTTTCCTTGAGTTTTTCTTATTTAAAAGGCAATTTGTCGGAAAAACTTCACAGTAAAGTATATGGCGAAAAATCTGAGTACACAGTCGTGATCAGTGACCCCGAAAATAACAGAATCGATGTAGATACCTTACGTGATTTCGAAAAAGTTACAAATTTTTTAATATTTATAAAGTTAATATTTTCGCATCGGACCCCGTCTTCGAGAGTATTGAACCAATCAATAGTTTTTCTGAATACACCAAATGGTTGATCCATTTGGATCCAAAGAGTATTTTTCCTTCCATTTTTTAAGGATATTTCCAGTTGAAAGTGAAAAATTGTAAATAAAGTGACTACAGTGGTGAACTGCGTCAGAGTACTTCAGTGAGTTTTGTTTTATTTTGGCACAGTTCAGCGATACGAGCTACGCCTGCAATGGTTAAGCAAAACTATTTTTCATAACAATACAGTTTAAATTAGAGTTTTTAAAGTAATTTTCAATCGTTTAGAAGGAATGCTGTGTTTAGATTTGTTTTGTTATGGAATGTTAATAAAAAACAAGATCAATTTTGATTTATTTATCTTCGGGTCCAGGGTTTCTAAAATGGTTACTTCAAGGTTAGGTTGGCAGTTTTTAAGCTAAACAATCAAACACGCATTTACCGCCTACGAAAAAGTTAAATAAACAAGGACAGGACAGGCCACATAAATAAATAAATTATAAGGACACTTTTCGTTTTTAGTTGAAGGCATGGGATTCGCTTTTATCAAAATGAATTAATAGCTTAATTGGCCTTTTGGTTGACATCACATTGTAATTAAGTCTGAGAAAGTGTCTTTAGCTCCACTAAAATACTAGAATTATGTAGTTTCGTTTCGGTTCGATTTAATAAATTTACTTTTTCATTCTCTTCCCCTACCTCTGTTCGTTCCACTTTACCGTCATTAATTATTGTTTTGTTGTCATTGTTTTGGACTGATTGTTATTTCTGATGTTGTTATTGTTGTATGACTGTGTGTATATTCCGTTAATTACCACATGATTTGTATTTAATTGTTGGCACTTTGTCCATGTTTCACGTCACTCAGCGGCGCCAGTAAGCGAAATTTAATGAAACCCTACATCAAAACCAATGCGTGGCCAATGACTTTGTCACACACACATGTACACATATACACAAGCACATGACACATGTACATATTTATGCATATGTCTCAACAATGTTGTCAATCGATTTTTTGCCGTTTGCGGCTGCTGTTGTCAACGACAGGCATTGTAAGTCTGGTTGAATTTTTCCGTTGCTGCTGCGGTCTAGCTGGGCAAAATTAATTACACGCACGACTGCGCCCTCCAATCAGGTGCCAGGAAGTGAGTCGATAAGTGAGTGAGACTGACCGGTTAACACCTTTAGTGCTTCTGGTTCAACGCTGCTTGCAGTGCCCCGAAACACTTTTGCCACTGCAACAATTTGGTTGTTGGTGGGAATGCCGCAATTTCATTTTACGGTGTTGATCAACGGTTAGTAAGTAGTTCGAAGGATGGCTGATTAAAGCATACTTTGGTGTTTGTTGGCACTGCTAATGATGGCGTCCGGGTGAGAAATTGATTTGCCCTCAGTGATTTGATTGAGTTTACCAAGAATTAATTAGCTGAATAATGTACAACAAAAAACAACCTCAAGCAATTTTTTAACGAACCTAAAAATACAAAATCATTACTTAATGAAATGAGCCACATTACCGATGTTTATTATTGTCGATTCTGGTGGATGGAGCAAGACAAAGTCTATGTGGGTTCCGTGAGCCAGAAATGTAAAAAGGCCGCAAAAAACAGCATTCGCAAAAAAAGAATCCCGCTGAAACATTGTTAATTTGCAGGCTTTGCACATTTTGTCGGCATAGATTTACGCCAACAAACCAACAGACCAAGAGAACCCAACAGTCGACCGAGAAAAGGCAAAACAAACAAAAAAATGCCGAATGGAGCAACAAAAAAAAAAGAAAAGCACTTGTAAAAGCCACCTTGAATAACAATTAATGAAAATCCGACTGGAAAGTGGCTGCGCAAGAATGCAGAGCGAATAAAACGACAAGCGGCTGGGAAAAGTTTGCTGAAAATCTGTGCGCCATTTCAAGCTTCCAGATTAGGCGCACAGCGTACATGCACACATTCGGATACGCATATATATTGCGGAATCCGAAAACAAAGCAAATATACAAACAAATGCGTGAGCGTAGATGGGAAGTAATATATATGTAGGTAGGTAGGAGAGTGTGGCTGCTCGGCATGTGAAACCCTGCAACGCTACGCGCGAGTTAAGCGCAAAAATTTAAACGTCGCGACATGCCAAGCGACGCTTTTATCCCGAGGTGCAGATGTGCCTATGTTGCATATGTGTGCGTGTGTGTTTGTGGCATACAATTTCGCTTGTCGCATTTCGCGCTACTGCTGCTTCTTTCATTTATTGCTGGCTTCCTCTCACTCTCTTTTTTTCGAGTATTGTTTTCGTTCACTTTCGTATTTCACTTCATTTCTTTATTTTTTTGGGGGTTTTTGTTGCCGTCTTGTTTTGGAATTTTCTGCGCTTGCCACATTTAGCGCCTGCTGGCATGTTCAACACTTTCTGCAGCAATATTGTGGCATTTTCCACACGGCAGCGCAACAATGTCGCACGGCCTTAGTTGTGTGTTTGTGTGGGTGCGTGTGTGGGACGCGCTTCATAACAAATTCATTTGCTGTAACGTGTCGCTCCACTGCTGGGCACAGACCAGCATACAATCGTAGGAATGTGTATGTGTGTGTGTGGGTGGGTGATGAAAGCACGTCAAATTGCGTTGAAGCCTGAGCGGTGGCACACATACATACACACGCACACACATACATACTCACATATAGGCACAGTTGCATATGCGAAGTGTCGCATGTGTGTGGGTGTGTGTGTGTCTGTGAGTGTGATTGGTTGTTGAGTGTTTGCACGAATATCCGCTACATTTTTTGTTACTCGTCCTTTGTTTTCTTTATGCTGCTTGCAGCCTATTTAAGTTGTTACATTTGCATTTTAGCAATTCTATTTTTTCCCACCGTTTAATTGTGTTTGGCCGTGTGTGTTTGTGTGGGTGCGTAAATATATGTTCTGTCGTTTGCCACGCTGTGCGTGACGTGCATTTGTATCAGTAGCACAGGATTTTTACTTTTCTTGTTGCTTCAAATTCTCTCCAACTTCTTTTATTGTTTTGCCAAGTTTTAATTGTTCGTGCATGTAAGCAGTGCCGAGTCGCATAAGCTGAGCGGAAGTTAAGCAAATATTGTTAATATTAAAGTTTTGCCACCATTAAAGTTTTGCTGCAGGCTTCGCCTTTTCTATTGTCATTTAAAAATGCCAGACACACACACACCGACTCCGTCCGGCCCGCGGCGATATGCAATAATTTTTCCTCTTAAACATACGAAAATTTATGTCAACATGCCACACGCACAGATACATACCTGCCTACAGGCGATTGTTTGTATATAAGTATGTGAGTCGGTGTTCATGTGTTCCGCATATTCATTAACGCGGCGCTGGTCCGCGGCCTGCACACATGTCCGCTGCCTAAGCATGGCGTGACCTTGTATCTACTACACACTCTCCGACAACATTACTCAACAGTAGAAACAAATGAAATAAATGCGCGCATCATTAAAGCATCCTTTGTTGTTTTCATTGCCACATATGTAAACGTTCTTTCGACTGCCTCGAATATTTATTTATAATTCTGGTTTTCAATTGCCCTCTGGTTTTCAATTACTATGGATTTTTTTTTAATTATTAAAAAATTATTATGGAAAGAAAATGCAAATTGTACCGATGATGTATGTTTTTCATAAAATTCCTTTGCAAAAAATATAGTTTTTAGTTTACATTTAGTTTTTTTATTGTTTGATTTTGAACAAAAATGTATTCTTTCGTGCAAGTAAGTTGGAAAATAATTTTTTGAAATTTAAATTAATCCATTAATTAAAGGTTATCTTTAATAATGTATTAATGGTCAACAAAAATTTATGTTTTTTTACTTGACTGTAAAACTTTTACACGTTTTTAATTTTTAGCGCAAGTAATATTTTTAAATAATGAAATGGATTTGATTTCTTTGCTTCTATTTAGTTTCAAAATTATTTATGGGTCCCTGATCTGGAGAATGCAAGGACTCGCAAGCCGCCCTATATGAGAGTTGTGAGCAGCGCACCTCACGAAAGTCTAAACATGATCTTTCATCTCATACAGTTGCAGGCCTTAATGATTTGGCCGCATAAGCAGGCCTTCAGTTTAGGAAAGCAAACGTGTTAAGACCAGTCAACTATAGACACGAGGCGATCTTAGGCAAAAACAAAAATTGGAAACTCAAACATTTGTACATATCTTTAAAAGTTCTGTAAGGTTGAAATTATTTTCATAATTATAGAGAAGTTTGTCGGTCAGAGACTTCCTAAATCCCTATGACTATGCAACTAGGAAAACCTAGGAGCCAATTCTGACAACGAGCACTGCTAGCACTACTTTACATGAACTCAAAGATGGAGCTGTCCTCTACAGGTTAGACAGTTTGCGTAGCAGAGGCGCAAGGGAGTAATGGGGGTTCAACCAACCCCCAAATACAAAAATCATTGGTGCAAAATATGGTTCCGAAGGGAAATGGGCTCAAAAGTTGTACGTAAAAATTGCCCTGCATCTACAGTGTGTTTTTCAAAAGATGATCTTTGTCATGGAAAGAGCAGCTAAATGGCTTAAACAGGACTACAGGTCGGTTTAAGGAACGAATAATACTAACTTTGCTTACATTCAGGCACTGAGAGGATCTGAATGTAAGATGACGAACAAGTGGCACACGCAAAGAGTGTTTGGGGATCAAACCCCCTTCAAAAATCTGTTTGTTTCAAAAATGTTGGGTCACAAATATGGTTTAAAATAGTATTCGGCTCAAAATTTGTGTACGGAATCCCCCCTGTGTGTCACTGTAGCAAACTCAAAAATTGTAATTCACTGATATTCATTGAGCGTCCCAAAGTCTCACTCTGCTGGGTTCCTGGATAAAGCAATGTTTTAGGAAACTTCATAGCGAATGATGGCAAAACGGCGCTCAGGATTGAACAGACAGCTTTGTACAACTTCCGCTTTATGTCTGAAGTTGATGATAAGCCAAATGGTCAATAAATAGCCGAAGGTACGTAAAGCTCATTTAAAACTTGCCCAGAGAAATATCTCAGAAAAATATTGATCACATCATTATTATTTACTATCAAATTTTGGCTACATTGAAAATCACAATCTCGCTTCTGATAGATTCACCTCAAATTTTTCTCACTCGATCATGATTGTGCACCAAAGAAGTCCCTTCCACATTCATAACAGAGTCCGGTGAATCGATAGTTTCTCTCACACCATTATAATTGTGATCAATCTCCAATTTTTCAGTTCCTTAAACGTTGCAGTTAATCATGATCGGTGATCGGAGCTTTTGTATTTTTCTTACACAATCATGAAAATGTAAGAAAAGAACGGGAATGATTGGATTAAATACGAACCCTGCTTGTGAGCTTCAATAATTTTGTTTTTAATAAGTATGTGAACTTGAAATATAGTACATACAAAAAAATAATTTGGAAATTTAAAAAATTGTTTATTTATCAACACAATGTTTCTTTTAAAATTGAAACATTGCAGTTTGAAAAAATATTTTGTTTTCACTTGCCAGCTGAGAAATATGTTCCACAGTCACCTGATCATTGTAAACAATTTTCAATTACTTTTCAAACAAAATATATAAACAGAAAATATATAAACGAGGAAACATTTTCCCTCACAAAATTAAAAAATTATAAAAAATACAATCCATTCCAAGCTTGAAATCATCGCACATTTCGGTTTACTTTTAGGAATTATTCCACATATTTATTAACACATCTTTTACGCTTTAATGTGCCTCTCAAGTGCTCACTTCCATCACCATAAAACTGCCAACGAAACTTTGGACGTTCCCTCGTCAGAGCAAACTTTTGGTTGCGTAATTGATATTTATTGGTGTTTCAAGCCAAGTTACTCCACGTTTCAACACCCTGTGTCCGCACGTATGTCCGCAGATATGCGGAACGCAGGCACAAGCACGCATGCGTGTCTTCGTACACATCGTCGTCAATTTTTCATACTTACCAGCTGGTATTCAACTCTTCGAGACTTTGCAACATTTTCGCTGCCTTTAACTATGTGCAAGCATATTTTCGGCCGTTTCGTTCGTAGGCATTTACATACATACAGACACATACCCATGCGAACTCGAGTGTGTTTGTGTGCGCGCGTGCGTTTCCTGTACTAATCCCACCAAAATGTAATTAATTTGAATTAATTATGAACCTCCGCTCCTTTTTGCCACTTCCGGCTTCAATGCCTCGCACACAAGGACCTACTAGTTATATGCTTACCAACACAACCATAAAAGCACATTGTTGCTGCATTGGTGCTACTGTTGCTGACGTGCGGCAACATTTTTGATTATTTCGATCGCTTCGCTCACTCGACGCAATCCGCGCCTCCTCTTTGCGCATTTCGGTTGTCGGGCTTTAAGAATTTCGGCAATTATGTAATTTCTCCATGTTTGCTGTTGGACGTCGTCGTTGTTGTTGTTGTTGTTGCCATTATTGTCGGCAGTCGAGCGTGTTGCCACGCGTTGTTTTCGATATTTTGCTTTACTGTTCTTAAGCGTGCATTGGATTTCGTAAAAAGACGGAGCTAACGAGGCGCGTTTTGGTATTTGGAGAAGATTAAAGGGATCAAAACTAAATGTTAATAAAATCAGCAAAAGTTAATAAGCTGCGTGAGTTAAATAAGTAAGAAGAGATGAAAAACGAAAATTAATAATAATAATTGAATTGAATAATTGAATGAAAAAAAATAAAAAGAGGCAAAATAAATGATAAAAGCTTTAAAACAAAGCTGATACTCAAAGAAAAGTAAAAACTTATATGGAATAAATATTGCAGAGAAAAGGAAATATTAAGGGAAATGCAGCTAAAATTGAAGTTGATTGACGAAGGCGCAAAAGTGAATGGAAAAGGCAGAAGAACTAATGCAAAGGATGGGGAAAAATAAAAGGAACATTTATAAAAGAACACGAAATTAAAAGAAACGGGAAAAGATTCATTTAAGTATGTATGTTTGTTTCATTGTATCTTTAATTGAAATGATGGTTTTTGTTTACTGGACTCGTGCGTTTTCAATTCTAGCGGATATCTTAAAATTCGTGCGCTGTTTTTGGTTCTTGTTTATTTTTATTAAATCTTAAAATGAAAATTTTCTTTCCTACTTATTTTGATTGATCTATGGCCCAATGCTACACACAAGCATACAAAAGTAAGGATGTGGCACCTTAAATTTCGTACCAGCACTGTTTAGGTAAATTCTTCAAGACTTTAGAAGGCATGTAAATCAATTTAGAAATGCAAAAAGCAAAACATTCGCGGTCGAAGAACTAAAATTTACATTTTCCAATGTTACTCATACGCCCCACCGGGCTACATGCCCCAATGCTTTCCTGTTTTCACTTTCGTACGCCTCTCACCAGCAATTTCGCACGTTCAACACAAATTTGTTCGCATCAGTGTCGACTAATAACCAACAGTAACAACAACAACAACAACATCAAGTTAGCAGGCAGCATGCAACAATGCCAACAATAACGCACCGCTGACAGGCAACTAAGTAAAACTTGCATGTGTGTGTGTGTTTGTGTGCTGATTTGCTGTCGCATTAGGCACAATTTTTAGTTGTTGCTATTGTTGTAACGGCAAATACTATAAGCAAGAGTAAAACATCAACAAACTGGTGGCAAGCAGTTTTTTGTTCGTTCGCGGCCTCGCCGTGACGGTAAAACTTTATTACCACTAAGGCATTGTTATTGCTGCTACTGGTGCTGCTGCCTGGCATTTCGACGTCAGCATGTGACACATGCCGCATGCTGCTGTCACCGCCCTTGCCGCATGAGCGTGTCTTTGTATCGGATTTCCTTAATTTCCGCAGACTTTATGCCGCCCGCCATCGCTGCCTGGGGAAAGTGTGCACTTACACATCATCGCCGCTTGTTGCCAGTCCTACGGCGCACAGTGGCTCAATTTGGAATTTTAGGTTGCGAAAATCATAACTTCTGAACGAATAGAGATAATTGAAACATTTGAAATTGAAATTCATCGGGCTATTGTATTTCAAAAAAGAAATTCAATTGAGATACAGGATGCTACGTAATACTTTGTTAAAATTCGGCTTACTGTAAATAAGAAAAAATGAGAGCAACAATGTTGAGTTTTAGTTGCACAATTAATGAAAAAATTTAAAAAAGATGAAAAAAAAGAATACAAAATTTAAGAAAAAAGCTGAGAGTCAAATTTAAAAATAAAAATTCATTAATTTTGCTTTCAAAATAAAACAAGAATTCGAAAATTTTAAGTAAAAAGTCATTTTTTCTTTGGACAATCTCATTTCAAAAACAATGCTAAAACTTTATTAGGAATATATTTGGTCGGTAGCCTATTGGCTGGGGTGGGAATACTGTTTTTATTCTTTTAACATGACCCGGGCTTGCTAGCGAAACTGCTTTCACTCTATCGCCTTTCATTTTCTCCTGATCTTTATTTTATTTTATGATCAAAGCTTCTGGCAGGTGGGTGGTAGTTATTTTTTCGTTTGCCTCCATACGCTTCCTTTTCTTCCTTCCTTCCTCTGGACAAAATTAAATTTGCCGCAATTCATTTAAACTTTATAATGCGATAAGTCCTGGATATCTTCTCTTTAGTCGTGGATATTGTTACGAATGCTAGTTCCAGTGGGCTAGTACGTATCTCTGGATTGTGCAATTTACAATAAAAACACACTTAATTTCTCAAACGCAGTCAATAAAAACCAACAGTCACTTTATTTCACACTTTACGGTCTTTACACTTAATTATTTGCTTAATTACTCCGTGTGGCACCTTCACTAGTCAAAATCAGACTGACTCGCTGCGCCGCCCCCGACTGCCTTTTATACCTGTCCGGCCATCGCGCAGATCGTTCTCGCACATTCAGGAGTGGACTAAAGGTTTCCATGATGATCGCGACCATCATTGCCAGGTTAGACTAAAAGTTTCCATCATTGCCAGGTTGGACTAAAAGTTGCCATCATTGCCAGGTAGGACTAAAAGTTTCCCTTATTATCGCGGCCGTCGTTGCCAGATTGAGTTATAGCACGGCGCGTAGCGACAGGGTTGCTTTGCACAGCGACAGACTGTCTTATCGTTACAATATGTTCGCTGCAGGCAAACTACCTTCGATTTAACCAATTTCCTCAGTGACAGCCAGAACGAACTTCTTCTTTGTCTTCGAAATAGCAAATATTTGCAAAAACATCTTTGTGCTGAAATCTTCTTCGGTTTAGTTGCAGAAGCGGAGTTGAAGTGTTGTTTAGTTCAAATTAAATTCGAAACTAACTTTGCTTGCTCCAAATTCCTTTAATTACAAGTAGGATTTGTATATGCATTCAAATACAAAATACTAACTGGTACCTAAACAGTTGTTAGGTTTTCCCGCATTTTGGAATTTTTGAACATGTGGGGTTTTTAAGATTACGGACACATGAACTCATATGTACAAATGATCATAAAACAATAAATCTGCTTTTTGTTTTTCTATAACTAATTGTTTCATTGGCGCAGTTCAACTCAAAGATGCAGAAGTGGACTGCCAGACACAGTGTTGGTATTTTGTTAAAAGCTAAAACATTACATCAAAGGATACATGATGGCTGATTGCCGGAAATGAAAGCCAACTCATTTTTCGTACGTGTGAACTGCGCATTCAGCAAAAGTACTCTTTACTTCGAGCTTACAGCAATATACGCAAAAAAAGTCTACTTAATATGGAGTTGTAAGCTTGTATCACATCTTAAATGAAGCCAAAATCCAAATTTGCATGCCCTGGCAACGATTATAATCGCGTGTAATTGATTCACTATCAAAATCTTAACGAACTTGTTCGAACGCACGCACCCGAAAGCACAAATTTGCTCGAGGTGGCCACAGAAAAATCGCTGTAAAATCCAGTCGGGCAAAATAGGGCACCCGATCTCTTTAGGGCAGCGCTCACAGAAAACTAGTGAACAATTTTCCCAAAGACGGAACTCTAGCAAGAATGGCCTTTTTTTTAAAGTCTATCGAAAGTTCAAAAAGTGTGATAAAAACAGTGTTTCAAAGGAGTGCCTATAAAAAGACAACAACAACAACAAAATTCATTTCTCTATATTTACTATATTTACTACAAATGCCTTCCTTCACGATACTGGTGGAAAAAGTTTCAACTCATTTGCTCCTTTCCGTATTTTAAAACTTCAGCTTTACCTAAAAAGTGCAAATTGGTGATATTATTTATTTCGCACTATATGAATTGCTCAACTTTGACGGGCTCTACAAGCAAAATTTGTTGTCCAATTTAATTAAGGTTTTCGTATTTCTTAGGTCCAAGCATTTACCTATCGGAAAAGTATAACAGTTTCCCCTAAATCAAACATGACAAAATTTATTTTTGCAACCTGTGTCGGCAGAACTAGCCACTGTGCGGCGCTGGTTACCAATGCCAACAATGTGGCGGCTGTTGCGCTTTTTTCATTACTGTTGTCATTGCTTGAAGGTGCAAATTTCTCCGCTGTTTGCGTTGCCAACGAAATTTTTGCGTTTTGAATTTTTTGTTCTTTGCCGCTTTCCCCTTGCACCGAGCGCGTTTTTATCAATTTGCATAACAATCCAGCGGCGTCAAGTGCTGCTGTAGTTTTGATGCTACTGCCTCCTTGCCAGCAACGACTACGCCATCAAGTGTGCTAACGATGCAGCGCTGGGACGCTGCGAACGTGGCAAAGAAGTGGAAAGTTGTGCATTTTGCATGAATTTCATTTGCATCAAAATCGGAATTTCCACTCGCTAGTCGGCTGCCGTTTGCTGCTGTTGTGTAAGCAACAGTTTGAAGCATTAAAATTCATAAAGACGCCAACAATAAATAGATAAATAAATATGTTTTAAATCGAAGCAGAACTTTGGTGCTATTATTACATAAAAGATTTTAAGATTTTTTTGTCATACTTTTTGTTGATTCGATAAGTTTTCTGAAGCTTTAGGTGTGTTTATTATTTTAAACCAAAGATATTTTAAATTGCAAGTTGTTTTAAAAAATTATGGTAGAAAACACTTTTTTAAGAGGAATCAATGCGCAGAGTGCAAGTCCTTGTGGAATACAAAGCATTGCGTTCTTTGCGGAGAAGAAGAAAAGTTATAAATTTCAGTACAATCAGAATGAATCAATATGAAAACACATTTCGAAAGCATACTTTAAGGCAAGTCCTTGTGGAATACAAAGCATTGCGTTCTTTGTGGAGAAGAAGAAAAGTTATAAATTTCAGTACAATCAGAATGAATCAATATGAAAACACATTTCGAAAGCATACTTTGGCAATTATTTAGAATTATTTTTAACCTCTTTTGAACGGAGTTTAGTTTTGAAAACCAAACCACTCTTCGCATAAATGTTCCCATGCTATGAAAATTGGGGCTAAAAATTATTTTGCATACTCACAAATTCTGAAATCAACTTTTCATCCAGAGACATATAATTCGAATAAATATAATACGTTTGTCAAAAGATCTGAATAATGGTTTTGAGGGGCATTAAAAACTTGGTGAAACGTATTATCTTAGTAATCCTGAAAGGGTTAAATAACAGCGGGTAGTTTTGTTGATTTAAAAAATATAACAAAAAAGTTTTGAGAAAAAAACCCTTATCGGAAGTAATTGATTTTAATTTATAAAAATAAGTTAAAATAAAATCTGTTGTTCAAAACTTCCTTATTGGGGGGTTTCACGTTGAACTTCCGAGCTCAATTCCATTTGAATCCATATTTTGCAGCCGAAATTTTTGTACTTTGGGGTTTGAACCCCCAAAACTTCCCCCACCCTATTTGTGCGCCATTGTTATTGTTTGTCCTGGCTGACTAACTGATCCATCTTTGCCTAGCCCAAACCGCTGAACTATAAACAAAAAATTTTAACTGTAGGTTATTTCAAAAAATTTAAACTTTGTTAAGACGGGATTTTTTGCAATCTGGGGTCTAAAGGTGCTTAACATGGGTTAAAGTGCTATACGAAAAAACGTGTATTTAGGTTTTTTGAAAATCAACGGGGTTTCAACGAGGTCAACAACAGGTTAAGTTTCGTGTTTGAAAAAACTATGAATCGATCAAAGATCATGAATCGATGTACCTACCGACTTTAAAGTTGGTGATAGCACTTGAAATAAAAATAATTCATTTTTTTCGGAAATCAAAATGTGATGGGGTCAACGACGGGTTAAAAGTTATATGCACAAACTGTGAAAACACATGAATTAATAGGCCTGTTGACTTCAAACATGGTGAAAGTGCTCCAAATGAGAAATAATTTGAAACGTGTTTTTCAATTTTTTGAAAACCAGAATCTGTCATTGGGTTAACGATTTGTATGGACAAACGTAATTTAATAGGACTATTGACTTCAAAGCACTTCAAATTAGAAATAAGTAGACAACAATTTTTATTTTTATTTTGTTTTATTAAATTCGATTCTGTTAGAAGGGTTAAGATAACCGTGATTTATTGGGCCCATTAACAAACTAAGGGGTTTCAGTATTCGAAATCAACCTCAATCAAGTCAACCACAATTTGGGAGTTAATGTGAAGAAGCATTATTTAAAAAAGTACCTTAAACTGAGTAAAGATTATTTCAATAAAATAATAAAAATCACGCTGGGTCCAGATAGTTTTATATAAAATTATAAAAATATTTACTCTACAAAGTACTGGAAATCAAAAAGAAAGAAATAAGATTGGCAAAATAAAAAGCAGAAAATATTTAAGGCAAACAAATATAGTAAAAAAAAAATGAAATTAAATTTAAATGATATTTAAAAATGTCTTGGTGTTTAATTTTTGTGTTTGACACTGCTGTTTGATTCATACTTTATATGTAGTGAATAAATAAATTACAAATGTTTAATGTTAAAGTTTGTTAAACATTAAAGCTTGTTAGAGCGAGTCCTGCAATCAACATGTCCGTTTGACACTTCATTACCGCCGCATTAATTGAAAGGCTACTGTAGCAGCTTGTTGAGTGATCATTGCGTTGCCCAAACATTTAAATAAATATTTAATTTCCACATATATTTAGTCAGCTGGTAATCTCACAGCCTTCGAGCGGCTAAATAAACAAAAATGAGTTTGCTGGAAATTTAATTAAAATACAACTGCAAACTTCAAAACATACGAGTGTGTGTGTGTGTGTGTGTGTGTGTGTGTGTGTGTGTGTGCGTCAACGAGTGGACCAATGCAGATAAAATCGTTTGCATAAAATTCAAATGTATGTGCGTACGGAGATGCAATTTGCCCGAAAGCAAGTAGCCAACACTGCGAACCGAAATGTGCAGTGGGGAGTGGTGACAAGTTGTGGTTGAGTTGAGTGTTGTTGCAACACACTGCAACAAGTATTTCAATATTGTACACACACACACACCGCCACATAGGCAGTGCAGTGCGTTGTTTGTTGATACAATAAATAAACCGTCTTGGGACAGACACACACACACACACACATGTGTGTATGTATGTGTATTACGACATATCCTTAAGCACATTTGAGCATTTAGCATACGAAAGCACTTTATGCAGGAAATATTTGCGACCTGTACGAGCTTTTATGGTTTCAGCTATGAAACTCATATCCTCTCAATTAAGCAAAATCCTCTTTGACCTTAATCTTTGGTCAATCTTGTTTGTGTTATTAGTTCTTGCACTCACACATTCGGGCATCGATGTCATTTTTTGGATACTTGAACACATTAAACAATTTTCCAAAGTCGCTGCATTTTCCCATTTGTTCAATCATTGCAAACACAGAAATGTGTTTTTATGTCATGTCACATGGATATTAAAGTAGATAAACTGAAAACTGTTCACTTAGGCCCGATTTCACAGTGGTTGGTTAACCAACTGTTAACTTTAATCAAGAACCGATAGTTAACCATTGACTTTGTCTTTGCTTATTGTCAAAAAAGTATAAAATAAAATTAACAAATCCATCTTCAGTGTTTAAAATTAGTAGGAATTGCGATTTTTTTAATTCACCAACCTGATATTCTTAGTTCCTGATATTTCTTAATGCGAAACAAAAAATTCACGATAAACTTTTTGCTCATTAATTTCGTTCAATTATTTCAAACAAATTATTTCATCATAATTAAGTTGAGTGCTGCCAACCTATGAATGAACATGATTTTTAAATGTACTTAATTAAAAATTTAGTTTAAACAAATTCTACATCTACTTTGAAAGGGACTTGCGGTGTAATAATTTATTTCATCAAATGATCCTATTTCTGATGATGGTTGTTGGCTAATCTAATGTTAGGTTAGGTAGGAAAGCACCAACCGCAGTTTCACTCGGAGGCCAAAGTGGCCCATTGTGAATTTCGTCTTAAATCGTTCTGGAGTTACTCAATTGATGTCAATCCGGGGCAAACCAGTTCGACCTGTTAATAAAAGGGAGCAAATCCAAGATTCCAGGAATGTTGACCCCAGAGTTAGAAATGTTAGACTACGTAGCTGGGGCACTAAAGTTAAGCTTATCTTATGTTAGACTAACTTAACTTAAGTCCACCAGATAGTGTTCTTCTTAAGGTATCATGGCACGTTAGAAAGGGAAATTTTTAATGATTTACAAAATTATTTATTTTTCAGCTCCTTTATTAGCAATATTTTTGAAATTTTTTTTACACATTATTGAAGGTTTAAGGAACACAAAAAAATTGGTTAATCTGAAACAAAAAAACGAAAAAGATTCATAATTATTAAGCTTTCGGACACAGGAATTCACCAGAAAAATTAAAAAAACGCTAAAAATAAAAGGATAGGAGCTTTTTGAAAAAAAGTGTCAAAAATTTACTGCGTTTTTCACCTTTTTTCCCAGAAAAAGTACTTCAAATTAAACATTTTCTTCAATATTGTGGTGGATTCTTGTAAAAAAATAAGTTAATAAAAAGAACTAAAAAAATTTTTTTTAAATCGGTCGAGCTAATCCGGAGATTAAGTGTCCGTAATGGAGGATGGTTTTTTTTTCTACGCTCCACCTATATGAGACAATATGCTAAAAAAAAGGTTTTTGTATTCCTAAAACCTTCAATATATTGTTAACAATTTTCAAAAAGATTGATAATAAAGGAACTCAAAAATAAATAATTTTGTAAATCATTAAAAATGCCCCTTTCAAACGTGCCATGATACCTTAAAGATACAAGCAACAGGGTTGTTCGGCTTTGTAAACTTATTTCAGTTAATTCAAAGATTCAAACCATGATGTATGAACAACATTTTACTTCAACTAAATAGTATTTTCTTAAGACTTTAAAGCTAGTATTTCTAGACCACGTGATTACTTCTAACCTAAATTGTATAACCTGTAAATATTTGCATCTTTATTGACTACACTATTAGTTCAATCGGTCACAGGATATTACCTCCTGCATTCATTTCAAATGTTTTTTTCTTTTCCTGATGTTTCTCTCAGTTCAACAGTTCTACATACTTTTTTCTTGTTCTTTTTCCGTTGGCTGTCATTAATAATACTTGCACACGCCAAACCAGAAGACGGATGTGCATAAAGCAGTTAATCTTAACGAGCCAGAACAACATCCACGCCGCACAATTATTGACAATTGCTGGCTGCAGTGGCCTCCGTACGCCTTGCGGTATGCTTTGTTTATGCGCTGCTCTCATTTTGCGCCAGTTAGACTGTGTCACAGCAATAAACATCAATTTTTCATTTCTTTTCTCTTTAATAAATCAAACAATTCCATTTAAACACAGTTACCCCCACCTCCACTTTTGCTGCTCTGCACACTCGCCCAGCCATAAATGGTTCGCTGAATTTCTAAGCGCCCATTGGCGGTTGCGCTGTGCTTTCTGCTACTCTGAAAATTCGACTGGCGGCCTTTGTGCGTGGCTTTACCTTTCCGCAGCGACGCTGCAGGAGGCGCTTTGTTGTTGCCTGCGCGCACAATCGAGTCATACGGCGGCTCTCTATTTGCTTCAAAATTTATTTCTGTGCATTTGCGCTGCGCTTTGTCTGTGCGGTGAACGTGTGTGTGTGTGTGTGTGTGTTTGTAGTACGACGTTCCTGCTGTTAGTTCCTTTCATTTGCCATTGCTTTGTCGCTGAAGCTTCACGTTCGAGGGCGCTAATAATAAACGGCGCAGGCAAATAAGAACTTTCGCGCACGCTCGCCATGCACTGACGTGCTTTGTTTGTTTGTTGTCTTTGTCGACGTTCGCCATCCGCCGGGCGTTCGTCCCGCTCGAGCAGCTGCGGAATTTATGACCTGGCCAAACATGATAAATGACCTGCAATTGAAAAGGCGTCGCGTGCGCCTTCGATTCGCACGTGCAGGCGGCACATCGCGCCCTGCCAGCCGGACACGCGCGGAATTCTGCATCGGTAGGCCGGAAGACAGGCGGCAAATCGTAAAGGATATTCGCGGCTTTGCTGGTGTTCGAATTCGTAATCGTCTAGTGGCGGAATTGTCTTTAAAGCCATTGGCCAAGGCCAAGTGTGCTTTGCTCCAAAACAAAGCGAAAACATTTGTGCCTAATTGTTGAGAAAATGTGTAAAAACAGCTAATTGATGAAGATTTCATAAGCCAGAATTTATGAGCTTAAGTTGGATTTGATTATTTTGATTAATTCCAGACTGAAACCCATAAGTTTAATGAGTTTTCAAATAGGCAAATGCAATAATTTCAACCCTTGCATCCAACGGCAGATTGATCCAATATTGCTTGTTTCTTTGCAGCGCAATTATGCTCACAGATGACACTGATGCCCGCGCAGCTGTCACTGCAAAAGACAATTAACTCTTCAACTATACACAAAAGTTGTATACAGTAAATGTATGTAAAATCTGACTTCTAGTACTTTGTTCTAACTATTGCTTCCTGAGAACTATGAAATTTTTAATGCAAACTAAAACCAATTAAAATTACCCGAGAAATGTTTTTTCAATACGGGTTTTTAAAGATCAACAACCAAGTTAGAAGCTTTTTACATACTGTAAGCATGGATTAAACTTTTAAAAAATTAAAAAAATTGACTTTAAAAAATTACATTTTTTATAAAATCCAGTATTAAAGAATACCAAAAGCCGACGACGAACAATGTAACTGCACCACACATAATTAATGCGCGTTAATCTGCTCTCCACAATTGCACAACGCCGCAAACGATACAACGCACGTGACAGTCGAAACTCGTAACATGGTTGACTGCAGGGGCGTAGCCAAGGGAGGGGTTTAGGGTGTCAGAACCCCCCCCATAGCCTATAATTTGTCAACATTTTCAATCACTATGCATCGTATGTACGTTCCCACATTAGTAAAAAGGTCTTTTCATCTTTAAATATTTAAAAGAATATTAACAAAATACTTTTTTTCACCGAAACTAATTTGTTTTTATAATAGTCACGTTTAGGCTTAATACAGCGATTTGCATGTTCTAAAAACATGTCTAAAGAGTAGTTTAGTTCGTCGACCGGAATGTCCTTTAGGATGTCGGTACAAGCCTTTTGGATGGTTTCTACGTTCTCAAAACGCTTTTTTCATCGGCAAATACATTCTTTGAAAAGGTGAAATTTGCACGGTGCCACATCATGTGAAAACGAGGAGTGGTTGATGGTTAAAATTCGACTTTTAGTAAACAAAAAAACAGTCAAAACAAGTGTCAATAGTTAGATGGGATGGCATCCTTCGATAGCCAAATGTTCAGTTAAAATGCGATAAATTTATGTTATGCTTAACCTTCGCCTTACTAAAGATGATCCCAGGCACTTCCGCCGCTATTTTGAGTAAAACTCACAATAAATATATAAATATTTATTAATTTATAAATTGTTTTCATACTTCAGTATTTAGTATCTTCCTCTGGCGATAGTTCGTATTTCTAAAAAAGGCCTAACTTTAATGATTTATTTTGGGATCACTCAGGTACATTTGTATAAAAAATGACAAAATTCAAGTTTAAATATGAACAAAATTTAAAAAAATTTGTTTTTCATGTTATTGAAAATTACCTTAAAATTTGTGCAGATATTAAACATGAATATTAAAAATATCGCCCGGGTGGGTATAAGTAAAGCGAAGGTTAAATCCAATTTCAAGAATTTCAATGAAGATTTTGGCTAATCTTTTATGAATTACCGCCCAATTTTGATCTACGGTGATCGCGGATTCAGTTGGCTAACACGTTGGTCATCATTTATGTTCTGACAATCGTTTTTAAATCGCTTTTACCACTTATGAACTCTGCCACGGCATAAACGATAATCACCATAAACTTAAAATGCTTCGGTTAAAGTTTAAACATTTTTAAAACAATAGTTAATATTGGATCTTTGTTCGATGCACATTTTTGTACCATGACACAAACATACTTCCACTTCAAATGCAATAACTTCGCTTTCAGTCCACCAAATTTCATGAAATTTTTATTAAAAATCAGGGACAAAATTTAAGTTTTAATGCATTAAGTCACATAAGCCACAACAAAATGCCCTATTTGGAAAGTGCACTTTAGGTTAGGTTAGGTTAGGGTGGCAGCTAGAAGAGCTCACTTAGGCCATAGTACGGCCCGTTGTGGTACCACGTGAAGGACGTGGCCGCCCTTCAGGCTAACACACCCCCCCGGGTGTCAGGCAGGAGCCATCCCGATTCCGCGATGAATCGGGCGATGCGGCCGATGCTGGGTCCTGAGAGGTCGGCCAGACTGCTGAAGAACGGCGCTCCCAGCACCCGGAGTCGTCTCCTCGCTAGTGCTGGGCAATGGCACATCAGGTGCTCGACGCTTTCCTCCGCGTCCACATCGTCGCAGCTGCGGCAATGGTCGTTGAAGGGGAGGCCGAGTCTCCTGGCGTGCTCGCCGTTCGTCCAGTGTCCTGTCAGCACAGATACTGTGGGATAGATGGAATTCCGCTTTAGCCGCAGTAATTCACTTGTTCTGCCATGGTTAAGCGACGGCCAGGTTTCTCTGGAGATCCTGCAGTGGCTCTCCTCCGCCCAGAGTCGGTTAGCCAGGCGAAGATACGTCTGCCTGATCATCAGTTTTACAGTCGCAAGGGGGATGCTACATTGCGTAGTGGGTGCTGGAAGCAAAGTGCCTTTTCTGGCCAGCTCATCTGCCGCACAGTTGCCAGAGATGCCGCTATGTCCAGGGACCCAACTCAGTTGAACCCTGGCATGTTCCGCTAAGCTGTTTAGGGCGGCACGACACTTTGCTACCAGTTTGGAGGAGGTATAAATACCTTTCAAGGATTTGATTGCAGCCTGGCTATCCGAGAAAATACAAATAGCCGAGGGAATGGGGGGTTGCGATCGCAACCGGTGCACTTTACTTTAAAAAACATGTAATACTAAACTGGCAAACACATTTTTTAAAACCCCCCCCATGACCAAGTTCTGGCTACGCCCCTGGTTGACTGACATCTGAGAACAAAATCTGACAAAAGACGATGAGTGAAAAAGTTGCCGCTTAATGCTAATGAGAAGTGAAAATCTGTCAATTGCAATTTTAGCTTTCAACATTGCTTCTGCTAATAATTAACAGCGATATCAGCAACAATGACTTTAATACAGGCTCAAGTTTACTTTTGTCGGCTATAATTATGCACATTGTAGGTTCGAAACATATACGAGTATATATGTATATACAAGTGCATACATACAAGTCCACGCAACGGCAAACGTAACAATTTAATTGAAAAGTCAATCAGAGCAGCACGCCCACCTACACACTCACACGTGTGTACAATGCACACTGGGTCATGTGCAGAATTTGTGTGACAAAAGACGTAAGTCCGGAACGAAAAAGGTACTTTAAAAATTGTTTTCTCTCTGTTGTCGTTACAGTAACATAGCGACAAATATTTGCAGCTGACAGAGTAATTTAAAACACAAAAAGAATTCAACTAAAAAATAAAGCAACAGTAATGAATTTAACGTATAGAAATAAAAGGCAATTTTGTGGATTGCGTTTGTTCATAGCGAATAATGCTATTAATAATGTTCAGATCATAATACATATACATAAAATGAGCTCAGTATAAAATTCTTTTCAGTTAAAAAAACAAAATTTCATCTAAGAAGCTGCAGGTAAAATTTTGAACCATAGATAGATTTTATTTGTTCCATAGATAAAATCATAGTCTCAGAATTTAACGATTTTGATGTCATTTGAAAGGTAAAACTCTAACTAAGAAAACGGTAAAAACTCTGTGCAAAAAATTAATTCGTGTGTGTGCAAAAGCTGCTCAAAGTTGGAACTTTTTTCATAAAAAATTTAAGCACATGTAAAATTGTAAAAATATATGGTTAGCACTTACATAGCTTAAATTTTCAATATAGCTTAAGAATTGATGTTGGCATTTGGCTTTTAATGTTTTCTCAAAAATTGCAAAGCTGAAGCTTCTACTTTACTTTTAATTAAAACAATTTTTAAAAATTAAAAACCTGAAAATTCCCAAAACTTACAGAAAACTGTCTAAAAAGTATGTGAAAATGTGTTAAAAGATTTTTTTGTATTTTAAGAAGCATTCTTTCTTTGTAAAATAATGTAAACACATCCTCCGATATCTTCCGATCTCAGAAAATAATTCCATTTGAAAAGTGGTCTAAACAAGATCCCTAAAAGTAAGCAATCAACATGAAAAATGAAAAACTGCACAAATGCCAAACATGCATCTATTATTATAATTTTTATTGCAAAACTAAAGGCTCCCAATATAATTTCTGTTACTCTTTGCTATTATCAATGTTGATGTAACTGATTAAATGAAAAATCTGAAAAATCTAGCCAACACACCTGTTGCTATGAACAGCTTACCAAAAGGACGAAAATTGCAAATTTAAGAAAATGGAGATTTAAATTCAGAAGACCATGACTAACTAGCATCCCAAATATTATTAAGAACATACCACTTTTTCTATTTTTGTTCCGCGGTTGTACGGAGTCGAATCACTGTGCAAACTTATTTAAATTGTTGGAGTTATCTTTCCCAGGTTTTGTTTGTTCAATTTAAAAAATAAAAATCATCTAAGAAGCTAATCGATTTAAAATTGCTTGAGGTGATTTTCCCACGGTTTCAATAATTGTGGACTCGAAACAACGCGTGTAAGTTTTCAAAACATGCGATGTCAATAAAAAATGGACACACTCCTCAAGTCCTTTCATTTCAGCAGTTCAAGACTAAAATTTTACTTAAACATATACGAATGTCTTGTTTTTCCATCAAAAACTTTATTTGTAAATGTTATGCAATTTTTAGAATATACAACATTTCAAAAATTTAAGTCTCTGGCTGTTCAGCTGTAACTTTCGACATAATATTGTTCGTATGAAATTATTCCAGTACCAGGATCACCATTCCAGTTAACTTGGGATGGCACCGGGGCTGGAGAGCGTAGATCGTGGCCCTAGATTTAACATAGGTTTGCTCATGTTTTAATGTTTGAACAAGACATTTGTTGGCATACTAATCTATAAGTATTTATATACTATCCAACCATCAGGCCAACCTAAAGGATTGTCGCAATCACATAAATGAACAGAGTAGTTTAAACTCAACAGAGTCTCCTTTGGTACTAAGACTCGAGAGATTATGCTGAAAACGTCCATGTGATTGGCCCAGCAAAGAAGGATACGCCCACTATTAGGCGACAGAAATCCATCCTTAAAACATGAAAATATTCCCTACGGATATATTCAGCAAAAATAAAATACACTCTAAGTTCTTTAACTTGAATGAAAAACTCAAAATTATTCCTATAAATATTGACATCTTAAAACTTAAATATAAAATTTTTAGCCACAAACATTTTAACAAATGAAAGTCTTTTTAAAGTTTTAGCATTATTCCATCCAAAATATATTTGTTGCAGGTTTACCTTAACAGAATCCAGCAACATTTCACTTTCGATGTGAATTTTATCCCAACCAGCCATTGTGCGCGACTGTACGCGTGTGTGGTCAATAATTCGTAGCATAATTACGGGCGGTCAAGCGTTTGCGTGCGTGCATGTGACAATGTGTGGTGGCGCTGCCGCACCGAAGCGTGGAAATACTGCCGCAACGTTTTTGAACGACGCCGGTTGTAATCCCGACCACATGGCCGCGGCCAATGATTATTGCAACAATGTAGCAACCACCAAACCAGCCGCCGCCACTAATTATAAATCTTCTAGCGAAAATGCTGCTGCTCGCTCGTGTGTATGCGAGCCGGTAGGTGTGTGCAACGACCGCAGCAAAGATCCGCGCTCCAATTAGTCATAATTGCCGCAGGACCTTCTGGCCACGAACGTTTATTCAGTCAACATGTTTAGTTGTGCCGATGCAAGTCCGTCGCACAGTGTTGCGAGTAGTGACAAAAATGCCAAAATGCAATGTTATAACCACAAAAATTTTAGTATGAAGTGTTGTTGGAAATATTTCAATTAAGAGAAATGCCAAGTCTTAAGAAAAAATATTGGATAATATAGAAGTTATGAGCTCTTAAAGTACACTCTCACAGCGTTGAAAAAGAATTGTGTACAAACAGCACATTTTTGCTTTCACTTTGCGGTTCAATATTTTAAAATCAATTATGAGCGAGTCCCTAAAACTTACCGGTGTCTTAAGTTTAATACAATTTATGTCTGGCAAGACCAAAATTCTGCTGATTCGTCTCACCTCTGAGCAGTACCGTTAGGAAGAAAATGAAACAAAGAAAACAAGTAAAAAAAACGGAGTTTAAACTTTAAAGGTGACTTAAAAAAAACACTTTTTATCATTCTTTGATATTTGGTTTTGGCGCATATTTGCGCGAATGCAAGTTATTGGCATTTTTCGGTGAAGACTTGAGTGCAAATTCGCGATATTTTCACTGTTTGGTTGAATGCCAATGCAATCGGTCAAATAATGCTCCGCTGCTGATGGAAAAATGTGTTGAAGATAGCTTCGGAAAATCAATTACGATTACTATTATATTCGAAATAGAGGGGTTAATGGAGTTTCAACAGTACACTTTGATTATTTTTCGTACAGACCAAAAAGTTGACAGCCTAACTACTTCACTTGTATGGGAGTCGCCCTCTGGTGATGAATTTTTGAACTTTAATTAATTTTGTATTTTTTACACTCAGGAATGTTGACGATTGTTGAATAAATTATTCAAATCGGTTCAGTAGTTTCCCAGATACGATGTTTCCTCGCTTACTTTACTACATTTACAAGTGTGGAGCCAGTTCCATTGAAAGTTACTAGATATAGCGGTTAGGTGTGAATAGAAAAAACATTCGGAAGGGAAAATAAATGGGGGTCAGCCTTACATATGATACGTCTGGGACCAACCGGAGAGCAGGTGGAGCCCACTTTCTAAAAACGATGATTTTGTATGAGAGCCTCATTAAAGGTTGGAGATAGGGGGTAGGTATGTTTGAAAGAAATATTCAAGACGAAAAGTTAGTGGGGGTCAATCTTATTTTTAACCCTCTAAGAGCAACTTCTGAGCAGCTGTGGAGCAAATTATCGAGAATTTGTTTTCAATCACTTTTGAAAAAAGCGCATTTTATCTATATGTATACACAATTTTAAAAAAATTTTTATTTAAATTCAAATATTTTTAATGTAGCTTTTATGAACTAAGATAATATTCATTGTTAATATGAAGTTTTTTCAAATCCGTTTGTATGGGAGGTGGTCGAAGTTTTGGTCCGATTTCATTGAAATTTTGCACAGTAAGTTCTTTACTCATACAATAATTGTATACCAATAACTGTATTCCTTTATGTACGACCACTCCTTCTATTTTTCTCACTCCGCTATATGAAGTCGCAACACTGTGCGTCGTTACCTGGCAGTTGAGAGTATGTGTGTGTGTGTGTGTAGTTTGTGCTATCTTATTGACGATCCGGTGACTCAATGCAGGGGCTGCGTTTAATTAATTTAGAACTAACCAAAACTTTTATAAATCCATATATTGTTGTCCTTTAAGTGTTCATTAGCGATAAAGTAATTTGATATAAGTCAACGTGCCTCCTTGACTAAGCCGCAAGTCTGACAGTTCCAAGTCTGCAACACTTCTTGAGATATCAAATGGTAAAGAAACCGTACTCATTAAAAATACTTGATTGCTGTAATGATTTTGATGTCTACCCAATCCATACGTCAAACTTGCACTAAAAGAACTCATCCATTTGAATGTCTCGCATTTCACTCTTCTCCCCCGAAACCGCCTGTCTTGTTGTACACATTCACTGTGCTTTTCCTTGTCACTTGGCATATTTTAACTTCTCGTTCATTAAAGCCTCGTTGAAATCCGAACCAAACATCAAAAGAACAATCACGACGGCATCATTAACCCAGACACAATATGCGTCGCAGCCTTGGCAGTGAAATCCCATACCCCGTGAGAGGCCGGGCAGTGCTCCAGCAAGATGACAACCGCAGCTGCCGTCACAGGTCCCCAAAGTGAACGCCGACTCCAACTCTCAGAAGCGCGCAACCGCCACGAAATGACACCATCGAGCGCCAGCATCCGGCGTCGGCGCCGAACAATGCCAGCGCCGCCGACACCTGTCCGGGTGCCTGTCTGTATGCATGTGTGCTTGAGTGAACGCGGCACTTCGAGCCATTACGCCAATTGTACACCCAGAGCTGCTGCCGTTGACTAATGAATGCCGCCAATATGCGCACAGCCTGTCAGCCACCAACGGGGCGGCCACCACTTGTAATGACTGAGCCGGTAATGTTTGTGCGTAGGCAGTACGGCGCCTCCCCTACTTGGCATTGTTTCCTCCTTCAGCGGCACCTCTTGACAAAAGGACGCCTATAACAGCTGTTGTTGCTGAAATTGAGGATGATAGTATTGTTGCTGTTGTAATTTTTGTTGCAAATGATTTATCACCACTCCGGTGTCAGCCCCACCGTTGCATTCCTGCCAACCGTTCCCGTTCTGCGAAAAGCCGAAATAAACGCGCAAGTAGAACGTTTTTCAGCCGAATAACATACTTTGAGGAGCGCTTTAAAAATCGTTTAACTAAGCCGAAGCCAGCTTGTGGTCGCAGCCCGTCGCACCTTACACGCGCACAATCTGCGCTGTCAATATGCTTTTGAAATTTCCTTATCGCGCTCGCATAAAACGTCCTGCCGCACGCATTATACTTTATTTATGTTAGCGCCTGATGTTATGCAAAAGAATTTCGGTTGCTTTTTTCAATACAAATAACACCACACTTTAAAAACTTTCCTTGGCGTGCATAAACTTTGGCGTCGAACATCGAACTCTTTCCGCTATCGCTTATGAGCATTCGCCATTTTCGTGGGTATTGTTAGCCGAGATAAGACGCGATGGGCGTGCGGCGCACACTATCACAGTGGCTAAACGCAGCCACATGTGTGTTTCACAATAAAGTCGTAAAGCCCGCATTGACAACGTTTCGCTGTCGTTTTGGCTGGTGATGTTCTGCTCGTCGACAACGAGGCAAATTTTATCTGACAATCGTGCGTCGAGGGACACTCGGCGGAAAGTTCAACGTCTTACAACAGGAAATGCTGAAACTTTGTGTATAAAACACTTGCGAAGACTTTCAACTTGCGCTTTCGACAGTCGAACAACATAGCAAGTTTTGATCATTCGAAATGTCAGATTTACAGAATGAAGACTTTGAAGGCGCCACTAGTTTGTAATTTTACAAAACAGTATTGCATATTTTTAACACCAGAATCCCTAAGGAGTCAAAATAACTCCATTGAAGTTTGAGACTTTCTGAAAGAATATGTTCTTTGACTTTTGCCAACATCAAATTTATCAGGTTTTAAGCAAAGTTGAAAAGTAAACACTGGAAAGACCATTGCGGCCAATTGACGATTTTTCATTTTTGAATATCTGTATTTTTTTTTAAGTATTTCTATCAACATTTGCTTTGATGACTTTTATTTTTTATCGGGTTCTACAATTAGCTCTACAATTAGGGCTCTCCAATTACAATTGGCCAAATCCGATGTGTACTTTTGGAGATATCAGCGGATATAATATATAGTCTTTGTAGGTATATAAAACTTGCGATCTTTCCAATGTTAAGAAAACGTGCGTTGCTATTCTCAACCCCTCCGTGCAAGATCTCCTTTAACTTTTATTCAAATATATTGGTTTCCATTATCAAAATGATACTTTCAAGCCTAGCAAATGGAAGCTAATGGATTATTTTTCTTCTTTGTTTTCAGGTTTTTTTAATAAGAGCTATTAAGCGTCTTAAATTATACACCGATTTGATGGAAACTACTAAAAATTTGTTCTCTTATTAACCAGGAACACTTCCCCTCATTTGTATTTGTTTACGTACGATTTCAGTAAAGCGATTTGGAATTTCAGAATGAAGCAACATTTTCGGATACGAAAACAAATTAACCAAATAAAGCAAATTAGCCAAAGCAGCCAATATGCAACTCAACATATATTAAGTATTTAAAGCTTTCCATTCTTCTTGTCGACGAACTTTTTTACGTCAGCAACATTTGCTTAGCTGCCAGCAAGAGGTGGTTGTGGCATGCCTCACTGTCGGCCAGAAGACAGCCACCAGAGCTTTTAACATTGCATTAGTGCAGCTTAAAGTAGTTTTTTTTTGTAATTTGATGGTTGTTCATCATTTCAATTGCAAATGTCATAAATTTTATGCATTGTCCGTCTGTAATTCCGGCCGTCTGCTGAGGCCCCCCGAACCACCTGCACCCGCTGAATCTTATATCCCTCCATGTGGCACAGCGCGAAATTCATTTTTAATTTCGAAACTTTTCATTGCTCACTTCAAGTTTTCAGTGCGACCAAAACAAAGACCGAAAAATGCGCTGGAATTTTCATATTCTTAGAAGAAAAAAAGTGGGAAAATTTAATTATACAACTTAAAGCCGAAAACAAAGGAAAAAATAACAAAATATGCAACAATAACATATTTTTCGGCCGAAACAAAAAAAATATTACCACAAGCAGCAAAAATCTAGACCCCACACCGGCACACACACATACACACGACGACACTCGGCACACCTACACGCCAAGCAAAACGGAGCATGACAGGAGTTGGGTGGCGTCGAAAATAGCAAGAAGACCGGCAGCAAAGCGCGCCAGCAAATGACAACCAAATCAACATGAAACTCATCAAAAAGTCAAAAGCCGCCGGGACGCCGCGAGACGGCGACGGTGTGCGGGCAAGTGCGGGGCAACGAGCGGCGCTAATGCAGCAAAGAATAAAGTAAACAAATGCCGCCCATTAGTAGCGCCATTTTGCGGCCATAGCCAAATAGCGAAATCATGTCGAAAAGCAGCGGCGGAGGCGGCGGCGGAATCGGCCGCAGTGGCAACAACAGTCGCGACTGGGGAGATAACAGCGGGCGGCGGCAGCAGCAGCGCGGCGACAGACTGCCGGGGGTTACTAAACACTTCCGGTGATGGCGCGCCAAGTGGGAATTTCCGCCACGGTTCGAGCCTGACGGCGAAGAGGCGAAGGCGCAAAACAGCTGCGGAATGTGCGACGCCCAGCGGGTGCGGTGGGTAGCAAGAAGGGCAGTCATTATGTTGTTGCCACCTGTAATATTTTTTGCGCGGCTTTGTTTCTGCCACTTTTTTCCACCTTCATTTTATTTTCTTATTTTGTTTTGTTTTTGTTGTTGCAGCTGCTTATTATGTTCTTATTTTTAAACGCTAAAGTAAAAAATTATTTTGTTGCTTCCAGTTTCCTTATAATTTTTTCGTTGTTATTTTTTGTCTTTACTTTCAGCCGTCAACTTTTCCTTCTCTATTGTTACTGTTGTTGTTATTCTGAATTTTACTTTTTCCTGCTTTTTTGTTTGTTGTTGTTTTTCTTTTCTTGAGCAGTGTTGGCGAACTTGGGATTTTCGTGCGTAGTTGTTCTTATTAGAACTGGCGATAATAATGACAACAACGACAGCAAAGTACGACAGTCGTAGTTTTTTACTAGCAGCGCTGGCGCCTTCCAAAGGTAATTTGAGCAATGTTCACGTAAATCTGGCAGCCGTTTATCCCATTTAAGTGGCGTCGTAAAGCTAAGAAATATTATCGTAAGTTGTACGCAAGAACGTGGCGTGGAAATTGGACCTTTTGGTACTTAAGAAAATTTTATCACGATATCCATTTGATTGATGTGTGCTGCTAAGTGTTTGAAATAAATTCTTATTTATACACATTTCTTTATAAAATAGAAGAAAATTACATCGTTCTTAACAATTTCAAAAGAAACGCAATAGGATGATGACTGACTAAGTTTCTCGGCACCTGCTTGCAGAAACACCCCCAATACAATCGTTGCAATTAATGTCCCCCCATATCGCAACCACATTGTTTTTCTATCAAAAAACTAAAATCATCTATAAGCCCTGCAAATTTATTTGAGTACAGCTTTAGATTTGTAAATATCTCAACGAAAATACATGTATTTTAATTATTTTTATTTAAATATATACAGACACTTATCTGCAAAAAAAATGTGTTTGTTGTTCTCAAAGGTGATAGTTTTAATGGTAATAATGCAAAAAGACTGGACATATTTTCAAACGATTTTTGCAAGAGACTAAAGCGTTCGGTAAAAACTAAGCTCCACCATCTGGAAAAGTACCTCCTTGACACCCCTGAAGACCTGGTTTAAACAGCTTTACTTACATGCATATAGCCCATTTAGCTTCATCAACGCTCTGATTAGTTCACATAGAGAGACAAAGTACACTCACCTCTTACCTGGCACCGCAATTCTTTAAATACAACCACTGCTCAAAAATGCATTCAGCCTTCTTGAATTCCTGATACAATTATTATGTAAATCAATAATCTCAGCTTACTATACGCAACAAAGTTACACGGTTGCCATATTTTTATTTAGTTACAGTAAATATTGCACACACACACACATCTGCAATCGACCTACAAGCCAAAGCCGAAATTCACATTTAAATTCATTTATTTATTTGCTTATCAATTGAACAATTTGCATATTTTTCTTGTTAACACTTTCGCTTGGTTTTTGTTTTTATTGTAGTTGTTGGTGCAGTTGTGTATGGTTTCGGCTTATTGTGTTTGTTGTCCAATTGATATGAAATGAACATATGAACCAATTAACACGACACACGCATTTACACGCACAAAGCACACACACACACACAATCAAATTATTGACATGTTTGCACCCTGTCGGACCTGAGACAACTGGTTCCTAAAATTCATTGGTTTTTCAACTGGTCTTTTGTAAGTCAATTGGACACCTAGTTGTCAAAATAGCTGTCAGCGGATGCAGAAGTCAGTCAGTTCGCGTCTAATCGTTCACGTTTTGTGTACGCGTTCATAGGCGAGAAGAGGAAATGAAAATAAGTAAAACGAAACAGAGGTGAGATAAGCAAAAAAATACTGTTAAGGCTGATCTTAAGATACTTTGCAGAAATGTTTGCATTTTTCGAACATGTCTGTTTCGATGACTCCAAGTTCGTTCGACTTGCACGTTTTGCCTTGAATGATTTCAGTTAGAATTTTGCGTGGTAGCGTGAAGCAACAAGTTGAAGCGGCAGTTAAAAGGTATTTCTTCATTAATTGGTTTTTAATTTTTATGCATTAATTAATTTGTTTAAAAATTTTGCAGGCGTAGTCAATAATGACGAGGATATTGGATTGCGGCAGGCCCCAAACTTTTCGGCAGAAGTCAAGTCCAAGTTCACCTTTTTGTAAAGCTGCAATTTTTTGGTGCTCGTATGTATATTTTGTTTTTCATTTCCGATGAAATTTTGGTTTTTTAAAAATATATTTAAAATAAAATGAATACTTAAAAATTTCATTGTTTTATTTTCCTTTATAAAATTCAACTGGTTAGAGAACTAACCCATAATAAACTAGTTTCCAAACTACTCGCTTTGCAACTGGTTTGAAAACTGGTTTACTTAGTAATGACTTTGGACTAGTTGCAAATGGATGCAGACGGGGACAATTGACTGTCGCCTAGGACACCGCCATGTTAAAAGGGTGAGTTTGCTCCAAGGAAACGAGTCGGTTCTGAGGTCAGATATGACTGACAAGCAACCAGTTGAAAAACTAGTTTAAACCAGTCCGATTTCCTAGAGGGCTGATATACGCGTATACATGCGAATATTTACACAGGCACGCACACTCAAACACATGAATATTTATTTAAATGTAAATCTTTTCACACACACTCGCAGCTATAGTTTTTTTGCAGCCGAGCATGAATATTTTCACTACGTAATTGATGAAATCGCAAAAAGTGACACGAGTGCAAATTATTCATAACATAAATGTGACAGTATACTATCGGCCCTCTCTTTCTTTTTTTCAATCTGTTTTTTCGTTTTCATTATTTCCGTTAAGTGCAGCGGAAGTGCTCAGCATGCATAACAGCACAGTTCGATTTCATTTTAAATTGTTAACTTCGTCAGTTTGTCCGTTGGTTGGTATGCAGAGATTTGAATGCCAACACCAGCGTTGGCCTCAGTGATTTCTTACAAAGTCAGTGTTGCACTGTGTTGCAGCTTGAATGCCGCCAAATATTATACATAGTTGCTTCCCAGTGCTCGCTTTGCCATTGCAGCGCGAATTCATTCCAGTTGAGTTATATAAAATTACTAGAAAAGGCACAAATCGGTTGAATGGCGATGCGCCGCACTGAAGCGTGTGGCCTGCGTAGCAAATAACTCAATTTAAATTTAATTGAATTCAATAATTAAAAAAATTGAACTGATTGAATTGTCAGTTGCTGGAATTGAACAATTCAAACACTTTTATTTATTTTAAATTGAAATAAACTGAAGCCAAAAAAAAGTTTGCAACTTGATTTATGCGTTTACAAATCAATTTTGACTTTCGATCATGTAAGGAGATAAATAAATAAAATTAAAAAATATAATAAAAAAGCTTTTAGATGAAAACAAAAACATTATTAGCGATACATTTTAATGCAGCCATCAGAGATGTTTCATCAGGACACGTCTCGGTGACAGTTCACGCATATTGATTGGATTTAGCCCAGACTGAGGGGAGTAGGGAATAAAAGTGTAGAATGAAAAGGAAATAGAGAGTGCAGGAAATGTAAAAATGCTGTGGAGCAATTTCCCTGATTCTGCGCCGCCATCTCACTATCTCGTCCTGTGTGAAATTCTAATAAAAATTCTTGTGAACTTCAGTTCATCTCACTAATTTGAACCAAACGGAAACCAATCGAGGAGCCAGATGCTCTGGAGCAACTCCCCATGTTGTGTTCTGATACCTCGCCATCAAGTTCTGGTTATTTCTGAACTTGAAGTCAGCATTTTTATGGTACCTTTCAAATGGAAGTTAAATATGAGATTAGAAATGGTTTGAAGCAACTCTTCTCTCGACGTCACTTTATGTTATTTGTGAACCACTAGTAAGCATTTTTGTGGATCCCAGTGACTGAAACATTTTCTACAATGAAGTAAATCCCGAAACTATAAGACAAGTTTTTGGTTAACCCTCAAGAAGGCGCGCTATGAGCATTCTGCTCACACAATTTTTAAATCGATGAAATTTCTATTTTCTATGAATGTTTTTGTTCAAGGAATTAATACTCGTATGTAGGTATATTGCTTTGACCTGAATTCGCTATATAAATAAGCTTTTGCAACACGAACTATTTGGAAGTATTAATACTTACATTAAAAGCAAAATTTGTAACAATTCCAATATACTTAAAAATTACACTAATTCATCATTGGAGCAAAATGCTCTCGCGCGACAATCCAAGCTACTCTGCGAGGCGCGCCTTCTCCAGGGTTAAACTTACCAAAAGTACAACTCAAGCAAACACCAACACCATAACAAGAATCGCTTTTGCTCTACATACATCTAAGCATTGCATTTCTTTTACATGGCAATTAATTTCTAACCAAATTTAATATTAACACAAATTTAGTTCCATTACCACCAACATTCACAATTTTCCTTAAAGAAAAACAATATTTTGAAGACAACAAATATATATTTAAAAAAAGTTGTAGTAATGAATAACATTCTTATTCGAAAATTTTCCCATATTTAAAGTTTTGTTTTAAGTAATTGTTGTACT
This sequence comes from Melieria crassipennis, assembly GCA_963668005.1. Classification (NCBI taxonomy): domain Eukaryota; kingdom Metazoa; phylum Arthropoda; class Insecta; order Diptera; family Ulidiidae; genus Melieria; species Melieria crassipennis. The sequence goes on along the minus strand of OY764963.1, from coordinate 26,394,347 downwards.
ACAAGTCAGCCATTTAATATATTTTAAAAACAAAAAGTCCCAAAAGCCCAACAAGTTTTGTAGGACATTTTAGTACCAATTTTGATTAAGTACGAAATAAACACTTAAACACATTTTCAGTTTCGGCTTAATTCTGGCGTTCAAGTTAATTTCTTAGCTTTGATGTATTCAGAGACCTACAGTAGAATTTTATGGTGAATATTTTCGTGGTACATTTTGTTCTCAAAAAGTCCTGTTTTACAGAATATTTTTGGCATTTTAGAAAAAAAGGGTAAAATTGACCCATACAAATAGGAGATACAGGGTTAAAATGCTCCACAAAAATGTTCTCCGTAGTATTTTACATCAAATTGCTGAACACATCACATACCTAAAATGTGAGGTTCCATGGTTTTCGTATGCCGATTCACCATAAGAATGTGCATAAAGGGGAAAACTTCGACCCCCCTAAAAAAAAATTCAGACATAAACTTTCAAAACGCCGATACATGTATATTTTTTTTGGCCCTCTCTACCAGAATCCGTTGTCAGAACCTTGTTATTTTAAAAAAATTTGATTTTGTTGTGCAGTGTAATTGTAGTCAGCTTTAAGTAGCAAACTTTTAACAATTTTCATATAACTTCCTTTTAACGGTGTAGCTTTCAACAGTGAATTACCTACAAATATTTGCAAGCAAATATAAAAAGCAGAATTCTTCGATGTCATTGCAAAGAACTACAAAGAAAGTAAAGTGACAATGCGGGATAAACTGTAGAAAAGCAAAAAAGCGGATCTCTGACGTACGCCATGGCGTATACGCAACTTAATTGCAATGAAGCGAGAAACAACAGAAAATTGAGGATAATCAACACAATCCACACACACATAATTACTTACACGTACACTCATACCTACACCCATACACTCATCCCTCGCACACACATACACTCACACCACACAATTGTGAGCAACGCGCTGCATTTTTATGCAATAAACAATGCCAACAGGCAACTCCAACTGCAAATTATTGTCATTGGAAACATATGACGCATTCGCATATGTACAAACATCCAGTGCACAGTGCATGACAGCAGTGTGGTTGCAATGTCATTAACTGAAATTAAATTGCCATTAAAGTCAGCTGACGCTACCGCTGTCGAGGTTCAAAGAAGCACAAGAATGCATTAAGGATTTTCACTGTTTCCATTAACTTTTTGTCGGCGCAGTACACAAAAGGCACCGCTGCCAGAAAAATAGTTAACTGTGGAGGGAGATAATACAATGTTAAAGTATAACGGAAAGGACACGCCGGAAGAGGAAAGGGAAGCTAACATTTCCATTAAATTTCATTACAGCCAAAGTGAATTCGTCTGTGCATTTCTTCAAAGACTGTGCCCCCTCTCGCACAGCACAGCAGACAATGCCGCCATTGTTGTAGTTATGATTACATTACACGCACATCCATGCACGACATACATATCTACGTGTCACTGTCAATACAGCCGATTGAATCGCTGCGTGTGTGGCAAATAACAGCAAATAACCGGACGATTTTCAATTGACATTCGATTGTATTGCACTCTCGCTCACTCGCTTCACTTTTTGTATTTGTTCAAATTTGCTGTTCCGTGTTCTTCGTTGGCCAAATTGTCTGCCTCATCAAATTGCTACTTGTCGTCAACGCGTACACTTGCAACTGAACCTAAGTAGTGAATCTACCGAAAGTACTCCCAAAGTAGTTGTGTCAATTAAGCTGTTACATGCGGACAGACAGCACAAGTACAACTTTTATCTGCAGTTTATCCTGTCAATATTTTTCTATTCATTTTATTGGGGATTTTGCGATTCTCCCAACCCTTCACAAACGTCTGAGCTGAGAACGATCGCAGCTGTGCGCGACTAAATAAGATCAAACGAAGTAAAACATTGTTAATGGCTTTGCTATTTCATACTTTGCCAAATCAAATTGAGGAAATTTCTAAATACGGAGTTTAAGTTTTGCCAACTCTGAGCATAGCAAACGAAAGGTCAGTCTTTTTACCTAAGTAAATGATTTCTGAATCTGGAGTGGTTCTGAAAAAGTTTCACCTTCATCCAAATCCGTGTTTTTATCCGTCTTGGATCCATTGGTGAAAATTGTAACCATTGCATAACGAATTATACCCAAACGGCACTAACAAAAAGATAAGTAGGCACAAATATAATCAGCAATTATAACCTCGAAACGCTTAGGTACTCCGCTTGAAAGTTCTTATTTTGAATATACTTGAAATCGATTGTGGGCAGTCTTTTAATTTATTTATTTAGTAGCATACGGTTTTGACGGTGTTTAATTTTTTATTTTTGTCAAAATTTAAGTGGTTTTTACTGTTCTAAAGAAAAGTAAATTTTTCGAATTTTAAAATTAAAATTATTTAAAACCATTGAAATTTGGAAAGCAAGCAACTTCATCGAAGAATGTTGAAGTAATAAATTTCAGAAACGTGCGTTAGAATTAATTCTTCAAAGTAAATTAAAGAGTTGTTTTTCGTGCCATATTTGATGTCTTGCCACTTAAATTTAATAAACACATTCGAATCCTGTTGAAGGTGTGGCTAATGCTATTCAAATAAGTATTGTAACTTCCAATCAGTAGCGGCTTAAGAGGGGGGGCGGAGGGGCGGACCGCCCCGGGCCCCGGGCTGCGGGGGGCCCCCGAGAGAAGCTTGTAACTATATAAAAATTTCAAGTTTTTCAAAACTGAAACTTGTAAAAAACTATTTGCGCTCCACAATGGTTGATGAAAGACTAAACCGTTTGTCACTTTTATCAATTGAAAGAGACACAGTATCGACAATTGACTTTGAAATGGCAATAACAAATTCAGTTCAATAAAAGCAAGAACAATAACAATTGTTTTAAAATTTTCAAAAAATTTTCCCTCGAAGATTGCAATTGTTATCTTAAAATTTTGTGCAAAATATGCAAATACAAAATTCTAAGTTAAAAATTAAATATCGCAATCTTAGAGTTTGCTTGTAAACTTGTGTAAATTACACAATTACTTAACCTCATTAAACTTTGTAGAAGTCAAACAAATTTACAGTTATTATTATTATTATTATAATTATTGGTTGGATAAAAACACATGTCCCGGAAATCCGGTTTTCGAAGGCAATTCTATGCTCCTTGTAAGTAAGCTAAATATGGGCTTCTTACATGCTGTTATGTAGGGGAAATATGTTTTTTCAGGACTTTTTTTATAAAGTCACTGCTACTGGGTTTTATAAAATATTTCTGTACATTTCTGAAGATTTCTACTCGACACGAAAAATATACCTAAAAATAAAAGTGTTTTCTAGGGGGGGGTTTGTGTAACTTTCTTGAGAACTTGAAATAGAATAAAATTTAGATGTATGAATCTACAGACTGAAATCCAAACCATGTATGTTTTCCATACCTGACATATTTTGGTCCTGAAAGTTCAAAATAGAAAATTTAGTTAAAAGACAATTTCCCTCTTTCATTTGATACCCATACCTTCATCATTGAACTATCGCATATATTTAATATTGAAATGTGTATCTCCTTAAAATGTTAAAGTCCTTTAAAAAGGGTCAGAGAATTTAATACTGACTATGCCAGAATACTAGAAATTATCTCTAGTTTCGCGTCTATATCAAAATTTGGATGGGGCTCGGCAAAAAAAAAAAAATTGTTTCGCACGGTGTAATAAATGTAAAGTTGGTGTTTTCACTCACTGCATCATAGCTTTATCATTTTTCTTTCAATTCTATTGATGTTAGGCTTAATATTTGCTAAAATAGTATATATTTCATTTTAGATTTTAAAACCAGAGAAGATAATTTATTTTTTCTTTAAAAGAATATTCGAAAATTTATGATTTTTTAAATTGGTCGAAAAATTCACATTGTTACAACTTTCACCGTCAGTAACTTCCCCAAATCTCATCTGATTTGGACAATCTATATATCACTAAAAAGCCACTAAGGTATTATCTTCTGAACGACGGACAGCTCGTGTTAATCGGATAATTCTTTTAGGAGATATGTGCTCATAACTGAAACAACAGGAAAAAAATCGTTTTTCGAAGCGAAAACGCTTCTTCAAAAATTTTTTGGTTTTCAGTCTCGTGTTCAGCGGCCAAAGTTAGTCTAGAAAAAACTTTTATTTTTAGGTGCACGCGATTGGCCCATTTTTTGTCGACAATCAAATCGTCCTCCTCGGGTAGCTTAAAAAAATGGCCAGATCGTAGTAACGAAGCAAGATTTTTTTCGAGATTTAAGATGGCATTTGGAAATGACGAATTTGCTCCCCCAAAAGTTTTCCTAATTCACGAAAGTTTTATCCATTTTTCATTTTTTTCTCTGGGATTCTATTGCTTTCTATAAAATTTCAAGCATACATATATACGTTTAAAAATAATTTGTCTCGTCGTTTTAAAATAAAAGTCCGTTTACTGTTCAATGGAATACAAATTTTCAAAAAAAAAAAAGCCAAAAGCATAACCGGAAATTCCCCTTATTAGTTTTGTATGCAAACTTATGCTGCACCGTTTTATGGGGCCCCCTCAGCCGTCGCCGCCCCGGGCCCCCGAGCACCTTAAGCCGCCACTGCTTCCAATTAACCTGTCGGCACGACCTCATTTATGTTATTAAGGCGTACTTAAAAATCAATTTGACGACTGCCAGATGTCATTTGAATACCGCCCCAACCTCTCCATTCCCCCGCAGGCAACACCGCACACCCCACACACATTGTAACATCCCAAACTACCGGCTGACGCTTTTATTTATACATTTAATGTCACTGCTCTCTACCCAACAGCCAAAACACATTCCCAACTGTCTCTCGGTGTGTCTGCCTGTCAGCCGACTTCGATTGTTGCATTGATTTTATTGCGCTGGTTATTTGGGTTCGACTCACAGCGCCACAAAACCTCTGCTTTGACAACCAACCGGTGAACAACAACAATACAACACAAAACACGATTTATATTTCCGCTTCGTAAGCTCGATAGCAGACGACGTGGCTCTTTTCGAATAAAAAATTCTCGCATGCAACAGCAACAATTGACGGCATAAATTTGCGCGTTACCGTGGTAAAAAATGTCGCTTCAGCCAAATTGTTATGTCGATGTCATTGAGTGTATGCTACCTGCAGCTCGACTTCGGTTCATTGAATCGAATTTTGTCGCCGTTGCACCGCTCCGCATGCCGCCATAAGTTGGACTCTTTTTCTGGCTGAATTCTTTGGTGGCCTATCAATTTTTTTGTTCATGAAAAGTTGTAAATTTTACTGTCGATCCCATTACCATTACTAACACCATTACCAACAACAACAAACACAAACAACCATAACAGTGTTGCCGCGGCCACATTGACAACAACATTCAACAGCAGCAGCAGCGGCAATGCAATAAATACGGCTTGAAGTGCTTCTTTAATGTAGCCAACGCTCGATTGGCCACGCAAATGAAACGCGAATGCTTTTTCCTTCGCATATAATCGCACGTTGTCGCATAGTGTGGCACACATATTTTCTGATTCAAAGCGAGCAGCGCCGGATTTTCGTTGTTTACACTGTTGTTGTAAGTTGATTATTTTTATTATATTTCAATTTTAATTTATTGAAATGATTGCTGACGCAATACGTTTCCACGTGTGTTGGGGTGTGTGTGTGTGTGTTTTCCGTCGCTTGTGTGCGCAGCCCACATTTCCATTAATACGCACATTCCGCGTAAATTTTAATTGCGTTACTTTTGTGCCATTTAAAGGGTTAATATTCAATCAAAAGTCGCCTTTGGTATTTCACGATTTTCGCCTTTAATTAAAAATGCTTTAAATAAACAACAAATTAAATACATTAATTGAAAATAAAAACGTGATGAGGCTGAAAATTGTTCTATTGGTTGCATATTATAAGAACATTTAAAATTATTGAAATGCGGCGAAATTCAATAAATACGAAAAACAAATTATGCGTTCAATTTCGAACTACAGTTTAAAACCTTTGCCAAGTAACCCGCCAAATAACTCATTTCGCCACTGATCGATTGTTCGACTTATTCGATCGATTGTTCGGGAGTTTAAAGTGATTCAGCATTACATCTTAATTTAAAAATGAATTCATTTCTAAGAAACAGTTTTTTTTGCTATGAGCACATAAATCGTAAATGAACTATCCGATCAATACGAATTATCAGCTATTAATATATTTTTCTAAATATCACGTTTATTCCGTTCTGTTGGCCACTGCAGGCGTACTTCGTTTCATGGGATTGAGCAGTGATTCGTTCCATAGACAAAATTAAAAAATTTTATAGTCTCAGAATTTAATGATTTTAATGTCATTTGAAAGGTAAAACTCCAACTAAGAAAACCCCAACAAATCTGCGCAAAAAATTAATTAGTGTGTGTGCAAAAGCGGCTCAAAGTTGAAACTTTTTTCACAAAAAAATGTAAACACATATTTTCTGTTTTTTAGTCTATTGAGTAAAAAAACTTTCAATACAGATTAAGAAATGATGTGGCCATTTTCACTTTTAATGTATTCTGAAAATTTGCAAAGCTTAGTCTTTTACTTCACTTTTAATTCAAAATATTTTTCTAAATTCAAAATCTGAAAATTGACAAAACTTAGAGGAAAATATCTAAAAAGTATGTGAAAGTATGTTCCTGGATTTTTTTAATTTTGAGAAGCATTCTCTCTTTGTTGGATAATGTAATTATATCCTCCGATATCTTCCGATCTCAGAAAATAATTCAATTTGAAAAGTGGTCTAAACACGTATTTTTCGACAAAATTTATTTTATTTATGCCTAAAAGTATGCAATTAGCACGAAAAATCATAAAATCTGCAAAAATGCAAAACATACATCTATTATTATCGTTTTTATTGCAAAACCAGAGGGTCCTGATACAATTTCTTTTACTCTTTGGAATAATCAATGTTGACGTTGCCGATTAAATGTAAAATCTGAAAAATCTAGCCAACACATTTGGTGCTATAGCTTTCCAAAAATGACGAAATTTGCAAAATTAAGCCTCAGGCATTGCCAAACTACAACAGTTTAAGAAAAACCAAATGGAGATTTCAATTCAGCAGACCATGATTAACTAGTATACCAAATTTATGAAGAACGGACCACTCCTTCTAATTTTGTCCCGCGGTTGTATGGAGTCGAATCACTGTGGATTGTGCCCAAAATAAAAAACTTTAAATTTTCCAATGCAGTTTACGACTAGTAGTCATTTACACTTCACTGTTTTTACAGTCGTCTCTTATTCCACTTTATTTTCACTAGTTCCATGTAGTGCACTATTTTTTCTGTTTTGTACCGTCGCTTGTCAAAACCAGGCTGCCTGTTGCGCTGTACCCGGTGGCCTTTTATAATTGCCTGACCGGAGCTGGACTCGCTCTTGAACATTCCATCATCGTCTCGAACCGTCTCTATCGTAATTTCGTCGAAATTTCCGTGTCTCCTAAAAGTAGGCAATGCTGTTACGGCAATGCTGTTGCCTGTGCCAGAGCGAAATGCATGATCGTTACTCTGTTGCGCAATTGCGTGTTACGCTGAGCGAAATGCATTATCGTTGCAATGAAAACTTGTATGTGTCTTGCCGCGGATTGACAGTCTCTAAACTTTCTAGCATTTCTTTTTTTCCTAAAGCCTTTGAAAGTGCCGTGGCCGCCGTGGCTCATGCAGCCGCCGTGGCTCATCAGCCGCCGTGGCTCAGTTGGTTAGTGCGTTGGACCGCGAGCCGAAGGCAGCAACCTCAGGTTCAAATACTGCCTGTAATAACACCTAAAAAAATAACGGGAAAACTCGTTTTCTCTTTCGGTGGCTGTCCTCTCAGCTGGAAATGGCAAACCTCTGAGAGTAAAAATTGCTTATGAAAAAGCTCCCAACCTGCCGTTCGGAACCGGCATAAAACTGTAGGTCCCTTCCACCCGTGTACAAATTCACACGCACAACACGGATGGTTGCGGGAAGCTAGGACTTAGTCTCGCGCAAGCGGGCTGTCGTGCCAGTCAATTATTTATTATTCTTTGAAAGTGGCATGAAAATTGTGGTTGAAAGTCTCCCAATAAATAATGGAACGGAAGTAAATCAACGTTTTCCCAATGACAACTAACAAGTTTTTCACAAAAAAAATATGCTTTAAATTAAATAAACTCTAGATGCCACCTATTGAAATTAGACTTTTTGACTATGTTATATAAATAATTCCTATTTCCAAACAGTTTAAATCTGAGAACTCACAAGTAATAATGTTAAAAAATTTAAAAACATTTTAATTTTCAGCATTTGAATGCCTGTCAAGAACATTCAAACATTTTACTTATGTATGTAGTTAGTTATTTTCCTCATGCAGTTGAAATACTTTACCCCATTGACTGTTGAAATATGAAATTTCATCGAATTCAATGCTTTTTCTAAAGATTACATTTTCGTCTTAAGAATTTGCCAGCTGGCCGACATTTCCTTATGCCACTATATCAAAGATTGCATTGCAACTTTCGATTGTGCGCTGAGGAAAGTGCCACTGAGAAATGTTACAACGCCGCCAGCTGCACTTCAAGTCAACAGTAGAGCGATACCCTTCACCAAGGACAGCACACCGGAGGCCAGCGGCGAACCCCATTCATATTTTAAATGTCGAATCAATGTCGGCGCTGCAAGATTTGCGCTGCACAACATGCAGCCCGGCAAGCACACTTCAGCGGCGCATGCAAATGTCAGCAACCAGCCACGAGTGCAGTGCAAACCGTGGAAGAGCCAAGCGAAACGGCAGATTTATGATGACAACATTCGCGACCCAAAGCGCAGCAGAAATATGAAATGATGCCAGTTCGCTTTGCCCGGCTTTCACATGGCCTGGCGCACACACATTTCAGCAACTTTTCGTGAGTTTTTTGTGTTTTCTTGGCTCAACTCAACTCAAACGCAAACACCAAAGTACATGGACCATAAATAAAAAATGCGCGCGGATAAGTCAAGATTTCGAACGTAAAATGGATTTTTGAAGCTAGCGTCGGATGGTTGTAAATGGAAATGAAACGTCGTATTAGGGATTTTCGTTGGACAGATAGCTGACAGTAAAGGATGAGTGCCGCGTACACGCTGAGCATTTGAATCTTTGATGGATGCAGTGAAATGATGAGTTGATATGCAAATTTCTTAAGCATTGCTTACCTGCTGTGCGGCTAAAGTTGCTGGACGTCCTGCAAAAAGATAAAGAAGAAGTGAAAGATTTGAATCTAGTGTTGAGATAATGCAGTAAGCTGACTAAAAGGCAAATTAAATGTTTAACGAGAGTAACCAAGCCACTTGGTGCATTATGTACGTAATTATTAACTAACCCAGATATGCCAACCGTACAATCAATAAGTACACCTATTAACCCTTAACCCTTTCCGGATATTTGCATCTTATATTTTTATTTTATATATAATTTTTTTGAAACAGTTTTCGTATTTTTATTAAGTAGGACGTTTTGTATCATTTCGTTTAAAAATATAAATTATAATAGCCATGGTTACATAATATGAATGAGTTTTGTTAACAGCTCTTTGCAAATGTTTGGAAAACCAGCTAGTCCTCTATGAAATTTCACTCCTTTGCGGAACAAAGTACGATATCATACAAAACCGATTTAGCTGTAATTCTTAACTGAAATGATGTTTTATTGCTAAAATATTCGAAAAAAATTTATTTTTTGAAGGAAAAATTTGTATCTAAAGAAATGCAAAATTTGGCCACAAATGGTTAAAAGCACAGTTAACGCACTCTCCGAAAAAGCACCGTTGCACAGTGTGACTTTTATCATTTTTAGGATGCCAAAAGTCATAGCAGTCAACCCAAAGTAGGTATGACGATAAAATTTTGGAATAACCATGTAGAGATCAACATCGTATTAGAAACAAAAAATGGGCGTGATCCGTCCACCTTTTCTTCGACTCCCCATATAAGGTGTAATTTCAGATGGCCATTATTTCTAATTTAATAGGATTTGTATGGACCGACGTAAATAAAAATTATCAAAATAGTTTTTTTTAATACTTTTGAATTAGATTTATTCCAAACCATTAAACATTTTAAAATATTTGTGACAAAAAATTCCAATATCCTCTGATATAAAGGAAATGGCTATTTATTCGGCTAAAATGTGCCCATCTTGAGCGAAAATTATAGCAGAGTTTCTTTGCACAGGATTTTAATTGAAGAGGACAACATCTTTTCCAATTAAACTCAAAATATATTTAAAAACCGCATGATTCTTATTTTTTGCTTGGGTTTTAGCCAAACATCAAAAAGTTCACTTCGCGGAACTGCCATGTTTGATTGGCTGTGAACCAAATTGGTGCAAAAAGGAGCAAAAATTGATTGCAGAATCTGAAACTAGACACATTTTTCATTAATGTGGTTATAAACAACACTCTACGGAACTCTACGGAACTCAATAAGTTTTACTCTATTAAAAAAGAAATAATTTTGGGAATCACTCAATTTTTAGTGACTAGCTATTTTAATCGATATAAAATTAAAATAAATTAATTAAAGCTTCAGAAACTTATCGGAGTTTGCACAAAATATTCAAGTAACTAAAACAAAAAAGATTTGTGCAAAAATATTTCTGACAAAAAAATCATGGCACTTTAAACTTCACAAAAATCTCACATTGAGAAAAGTGTTTCTGCACTTGTCGCATTTAGACAAACTCGATAACGGTTATCATGCTAACTGTTATTTTTTGTTTTACTTTTAGCATATATTCGTAACACTTGTATATTCCTCTATTGCATACCAAAAAATTTGTGCGATTTTTTTTTACTTTTGGCATCCTAAAAATGATAAAAATCACACTGTGCGTTGTAGTAACTTTTTAAATAACCACAATTATTTCTAAATTTTTAAAAATATAAAGTATATTTAATATAATTATAATTATAATTATAATTATAATTATAATTATAATTATAATTATAATTATAATTATAATTATAATTATAATTATAATTATAATTATAATTATAATTATAATTATAATTATAATTATAATTATAATTATAATTATTTAATTAAATATTAATTGTAGTAATACAACGCTTCCAAGTAGCTAAATTCTCAATTTTGTTGACTACTTCTTGGTACAGCCCACAATTTTCATTCAACAAATAAAAATGGAGCTCATGCGAATGAACTTCGTATGAATTCGCATGAATACTTAATATTTCGTTACTGATCAGTGGGTCTACCTAACTTGAAATAGGAATAGTGTAACTTTCTCTCATCTAATAGACATCGAAAACGTCACTTTGGCACACCGATTGTTCTTTCTATAATATTTCTTCTCTTGGCATGCTTTTTGTTATAACTGACTCTCTGCATTGCGGAATGGTATCATAAGATATGGCATCTTATCACCATTTTATGGTCACAGGCCTGCATCGTTGAAACAATGTTAATTACAGAAGAATTCGCCGCTTAGTTCTACTAACGATTCACTATTCTTGCATTTAAGCTCTAAAATCTCCAGCCAATCCGCTTTTAGTGTAAAAGAAATTTCTTGCACTTTGCTTCTCAGCTTCCGGCATCCTAACCTTAATCCATTCAGGGCAAATCGAAGATTCGAAAAGGCTTAAGATTTCCTTTAGCACAATCGAGACCATTGTCTGTGCAAAGCCCAGCTCAAAGTCATTACCAACACTTTTTTGGTAACTGCCATCAGCAAAAAGGCGTAAAGCGCAGGACAATTGCAATGTTGAAGGTATTGGTGAAGTTCGGTAAGTTTTTAATTTCTGTTGTATTTTATGCAACACAAACACAAAACCTTCTTTGCAAAGCCGAAAATTTGAGTTGAATCATTAAATAAAAAATGCTTATCATCCACAAGATTCTTTCATAGCCAATATGTGAAGCTTACATCTGGTTCGGCAGTTCGAGTGATACAATGCCACATCGTTTGAAGATTGTTGGGCTCAGCACTATAGTCATTTTTGATAAATAAATTTACATACATATATTGCTTATCATTTTCATATATTCATAAGGCAAAAAAATTAGTCTTATATTAAAATTTTAAGTGAGGAATTATAGCTCTCTCTTCAAAAATTTATTTCATACGGCGAATGAGTGCGTTCGCCAACCATTATTTCTATAGAAAGGCGATTCGTTAACTCTGTCGACTCGCCAGCATTCAGCGACTCACGAACGGTAATAGGGCAGTTAACTCCTCCTGAATATACACAGTGAGAAATTTCACAGTAATTTGTTATCTTAACAATTCACAACAATATAAAAACAAAAAAATGTTAAACATTCGCCTATTACAAAAACTCGAGTGCCTACCAACGAAAATCGTATCAATCAGCACAATAAAAAATAGTTAAGTTTTTTGCGTTACTGTGGCTGCTGCTTAACATTATTTGATTGCAAACATCAATGCTTATCGCTGCCTACCCTCCGATAGAATCATCCACGCTCACCGCTTTCCTGGTCCCTACGTTTTTTTCGCAGCCGCTCCTGGCCGCCGATTCCGTGTTCGTGGCATTTCTGTTTTGTATTTTTTGCTGATATTGCGAAAAATTGTTTGTACGCGCCAAACAAAAACGGAAGCAAATGAAAAACGAATGAAACGAGTCTTTTGTATTTTGCTGACTTTGATAAATGACAATGCGTCGCTGTGCAGTTGCCACCGTCGAATTTTCGCAAATCGCATTTCGTTGCGATTGCAGACTTTGCTGCTTTGTTGTGGCGCGAGCAAAGTTGAAAAAAGAAAACGAAGTCGTGCAGGAAAGTTCTGTAGCACTAATTATGAGCAAATTAAAATGACATGATTTTGGCAAATAGAAAAATTTGCCGCGTTGCACAGTGATTCGACTCCATACAACCGCGGGACAAAATTAGAAGGAGTGGTCCGTTCTTCATAAAATTTGGTATACTAGTTAATCATAGTCTGCTGAATTGAAATCCCCATTTGGTTTTTCTTAGACTGTTGTAGTTTGGCAATGCCTGAGGCTTAATTTTGCAAATTTCGTCATTTTTGGAAAGCTATAGCACCAAATGTGTTGGCTAGATTTTTCAGATTTTACATTTAATCGGTAACGTCAACATTGATTATTCCAAAGAGTAACAGAAATTGTCTTCGGACCCTCTGGTTTTGCAATAAAAACGATAATAATAGATGTATGTTTTGCATTTTTGCAGATTTTATCAGTTTTCGTGCTAATTGCATACTTTTAGGCATAAATAAAATCAATTTTGTCGAAAAATACGTGTTTAGACCACTTTTCAAATTGAATTATTTTCTGAGATCGGAAGATATCGGAGGATGTAATTACATTATCCGACAAAGAAAGAATGCTTCTTAAAATAAAAAAAATCCAGGAATATACATACTTTCACATACTTTTTAGATATTTTCGTCTAAGTTTTGCCAATTTTCAGATTTTTAATATAGAAAAATATTTTAAATTAAAAGTGAAATAAAAGCCTCAGCTTTGCAAATTTTGGGAAAACATTAAAAGCAAAAATGGCCACATCATTTCTTATTCTATATTGAAAGTTTAAGCAATTTCATGGTAAGCATGTATTTTTAAATTTTCAATAGACTAAAAAACAGAAAATATGAGTTTAAATTTGTTTGTGAAAAAAGTTTCAACTTTGAGCCGCTTTTCCACAGACACTAATTAATTTTTTGCACAGATTTTTTGGAGTTTTCTTAGTTGGAGTTTTTTCTTTCAAATGACATCAAAATCGTTAAATTCTGAGACCATAAATTGTTTGAATTTTGTCTATGGAACGAATCACTGTGCATTGGTCTGGTTGCTCGGCGAGTGAAATATCGTTAGCAACATGTTTTTCATGGGGAGTGGAAAAGCTATTTGGTGATGTGTTTGATGTTTAAAGTTGTGGTTCAAAATTCAAAATGTTATCGAGTTAATATTTTCAAAGTGGTGAAGAGTTTGTTTAAAAAAATTTGCCCCAAAACGATTAGATTTGCTTGGTGTCAATAACAAAGCGCGCTTGCCTACTCCACAGCTGCCTGAAACCCCGCAAGAGAGTTGCTAGCTAACGCGGATTGTTGCTCTTTCGAGCAGCTGAAGCACATAATTGTGAAAGCAAAACTTTCTGATTGTTAACCAAAAACAAAAAAATTATCCTTTATGAATTCGAAAAGCGAAACTAATGAAATTTTAAACCAATTTAACCCTCTAGAAAAGCCTAAAACTGAAAATGTCCTTAAATTGGAACTTATATGTTGAGCTGATCTATTCTATGTTTAAAATTGGATACTTAACATGGATTTTTATTTTCTCCGAAACAAGTTTAAATCTCTTGCAAAAAAAAATTATTATTTTAACATTTTGTTTGAAGTAAAGTGATGTATAAAGTTGTATTTATAAAAAAATAAACGTTTGTGACTGTGTGTTTTGATAAAAAAAAAAACAATTTTTAAACAAAACATATAAGCTGCTTTACTTGCCTCTAGTTTCACTTTCTTCTACACCCCCTTACATACTTTCAATTGAAATTAACATTTGCTGCTCAAGCAAACATTGCTCTCAAACCTCTAAACTACCTTTGCAATCTATTTTTAGTAACAACAATTTTTAGCAAAACAAAAAGCTTGGCAACAAGAGAGTTACGACACAAGCACCAAATGGGAAGCACCACTTGACAGAAACAACAACACATAAAGAACGCGCAAGAAGAAAATTAAGAGGCTACTCTTGAAAAGTTTTAGTTATGACAAGTTTGCAGGCTGATAAGATGAAAGAACGAGGCAGCAGTGCGAGCAACGACAGCAGCCTAGCAACGACAAACGACGACAACAGCAGCACGCGAACCAACAATTGCAGCAGTGTTGCCAGATACCTGAAATTACTTTCTCCTATATCTTAAAAAGAAAGCTGAAATTTTGTCCGAAACATTTAAAAATCTCCTAAAATTTGTTTTTTAATTTTTCTCATGATAAACTAAGAAATTAAACTGCTCATAAAAAAATTAAGATATACATACATATTTATTTTTTTTATTGCAGCCTTTTTATTTATTCAGAAACAACTTAACACAAACAAAACATGTTAAAAATTAGATCGGTATGAAATTCGCTTTTGTAAACTTCCTTCATTAATTCCGCAAATTATACACTTTGAAGCATAACATTTTAAAAATTAAATTAGACGCTTTAGCTTTCCATATTCAAGGATTCAGTGCCATTAAAGATGTCAAATATATCACCATCAAGATCTCCTAAACCTTCTGCTAAAAAATTTGTCCCTCAAAAATTCTCTTAAAAGGCTAAGAATCTCCTAAATCTAGGAGGAAATGTCCTGATCTGGCAACACTGAATTGCAGCAGCTGAACTGAAATCGCGTACGGATGCATGTTTGCGTTTGATATCTCCCTGCCAAGCTGCCAGCAACGTGCGAACCTACAGCCGCCGGATGCGTGCCGCATTAAATGCAACCGTGCAACCGTGGTGGTTGGCTGCCTGAAGCAACTGGTGGAGCTGTACTGCAGTTTTTTGCAGCCACCAGGAAAAAATTCAAAATATTTTCTCATGTCTCAACTTTGCCGGAGCATCCTTCGAGCGTTTGTCCACGCCAGGAAACTGGCAGCCATGCCAGATTACTGAAGCGAAAAGTATGGCAAAGTTTGAGGACAGAAAATCTTAAATGTTTAAGTTCAAATTGCAAGTTAATTACCGCCGATACAGCTAACCATCGACTGACGCGAAAGTAGCGCAGCAATTACAACAACAACTTAAACAAAGCAGTGCACAGTGATTCGACTCCATACAACCGCGGGACAAAAATAGAAGGAGTGGTCCGTTCTTCATAAAATTTGGTATACCAGTTAATCATGGTCTGCTGAATTTAAAAACTCCATTTTATTTTTCTTAAACTTTTGTAGTTTGGCAATGCCCGAGACTTAAATTTGTGCTTTTCGTCATTTTTGGAAAGCTATAGCAACAATTTTATTGGCTAGATTTTTCAGATTTTGTTTAATCACTTACGTCAACATTGATAATAGCAAAGAGTACCAGAAATTGTCTTACGATCCTTTAGTTTCGCAATAAAAACGATAATAATAAACGTATGTTTTGCTTTTTTGCAGTTTTCTCAATTTTTCATGCTGATTGCATACTTTTAGGGATGAAAAAATAAATTTTGTCGAAAAATAGGTGTTTAGACCACTTTTCAAAAAAATTCTTTTCTGAGATCGGAAGATATCGGAGGATGTAATTGCATTATCCGACAAAGAAAGAATGATTCTTAAAATAAAAAAATCCAGGAACATACTTTCACATACTTTTTAGATATTTTTCTCTAAGTTTTGCCGAATTTCAGATTTTTAATTTAGAAAAATATTTTAAATTAAAATTGAAGTAAAAGCCTCAGCTTTGCAAATTTTGAGAAAACATTAAAAGCGAAAATGGTCACATCATTTCTTAACCCATTTTCGGCCGCTGGTCGATTTTTCGACCAGCCACTTTGAAGGATAGTAGCTCTGCACTTAGACATTATGTTATATCTTTGAACTTTTGATGCAGAAAATAGCTTTGGTCTTTTGGTAACCCCTCGAAATAATAATTTTTTTTAAAAACGATAAATTTAGAGATGTTGGCGAAGGCACGAAAAAAGCATTTTTTAGTCATATTTTGAATATTCTGAAAAATATATAACCTTTTCAAATTATTGATTTATTATTGATTATTTACGAAGCCTAAAGACCAAATTACCACAATCAATTGATATCCATAAGATTATGAAAATATTTTTACCTCTCAGCACCGCGTACTTTTCAGTGGTCGAAAAATCGACGATTGGCCAGAAGTCGTCATGCATGTACATATATAAGCCAACAATTGTTTGTTTTGATGCTTGATTATTATTTGACTAAAACTATGTACATATATAGGTATTTGTTTTTATTTGAAATTGAATTTTTATTAATTTATAAAAAAAATTTGTAAAAAAAAAAACACAAAAAAAATCCAAAAATATTCTTGATTAAGGTCCTAAATGTAAGTCCTTAAAAGGAATTTCAAAAATATTGACTATTTCTGGTAGCGGCCGAAAATGGGTTAATCAATATTGAAAGTTTAGCAACTTCTTGGTAACCATGTATTTTTATAATTTTTTTTACTCAATAAACTAAAAAGCAGAAAATATTTGTTTACATATTTTTGTGAAAAAAGTTTCAACTTTGAGCCGCCTTTGCACACACTAATTAATTTTTTGCACAGATTTTTTGGGGTTTTCTTAGTTGGAGTTTTACCTTTCAAATAACATCAAAATCGTTAAATTCTGAGACTATAAATTATTTGAATTTTGTCTATGGAACGAATCAATGTGAAGTGTAGCGAAAGTGTTTACGCAGTGTTGAAACAACAACAAAGGAAGCAACTTTAAATTGCCGAGTGTATTGCAATTAGAAGTCAGCCTGAAAGCATGCTACAAGAAATTGTGTGAAGAGCATGCAAGTTGAAGGTGAATGCAAGTTGAATGCAACAATTTAGATGGGCATTGCCAAAAAGTTAAAACTTTCCCACAATTCACAATCGGCATGCAAATATTTATCCATAGGTAATTTATCAATTTAAGATTAAAATTTGCACAATGTACTTCAATCTGTTATAGTTCCTCCTGTTGTTGTGATACCACGATCCTAAAAAATACATATTTAATTTTGATTAACCAATTAAAAACATTCTAATTCCACACTTGAAATATTTAATGTAAAATTAAAATGGATGCGGCCTCGATAGTCCAGCGGGCAGTGCGCTGGCTTCGCATACCGAGGCTCTAGGTTCGATTCCTTGCACAGGCTAGTAAATCACTGGTCTACTACTATCGTTTTTCACAACAAGTGGTTAAGAATTACAGGAATAGAACAAGTGCACCCTTGACAGGCAATGGCAAAACCTCCAATCGCAAGTGTGCAAAAAAACTGCCAACTACCAACCGCCGTTCGGATTTGGCGTTAAGCTGTAGGTCCCCTCTCACCCTTCCCCATTCGTTTGAAATGTTTATTGTTGAAAAACAGTGCTGCATACACATTTCAAACGGATGTGATTTGTGGTGTCAGAATGGGTCAAATAATAAGCCTCCGTGTGTGTCTCTTGCAGAGACAGCAACCGTAACCTGCCAACTCTACCTAAATGTAAAAACACAAATCTTTCAATACTTCTTCTTCAAAGGACTTTCATTCCCGCACACGCAGTAATGAGAGTTGTAGAGAGAAGCTCCCACCATTAGCCACACATTAGAAGTTATTTTCCCGCTCTCTGCTTTTGTGCTGTTCATCTACCGCATTTTATGTCGACGTTATTTCGCTAAATGTTGCCGGAGAACTTTTTAATTTATTTATCGCCAGCGGCACTTTCTGCGGCTCCACACACAAGTTGAAAACACTTAAACAGCAGAAGCGGCAACAGCTCAGGGCTGTCTTGGAGTAGCGGCGCATGACGCGCGGCGGGGGCGGCAAAAGCGAGCCAAAGTTAACGCAAATATACACTTTGCTCCATGCGTACATATTTAATACGGCCACTGCCACGCCAAGAAGACCTCGAATCGATAAGACGAGATGGCGCGTGAGGCAGCAAGTGTTGCGAGTTTATTACGGCGCACAAGTCGCGTGCCTTGGCCGCAACCCACTGTTTTAATTTCAAACATTTCCTTAAATTATTTAGTAGGACCGCAAATGAATTTCTGCCACACTTACCGCCGGTGGAAAGACTCGCGGCTGAAATACGAAACTCAAAATATTGCTAACAAAATGTAAGAAAGATTTTACTTGCATAAATTATTTAACATTTGGAGATTTTTGAGAAATCTTACAAAATTTGAATCAAGAAATAGCAAGAATAGCAATTAATAAAAACAATTGGATCGGTAAAGCTAAATCAATATATTCAAAAATAATCAATTAACGAATGCAAAAAATCATTGTCACATAAATGATGTGAAATTAATTGATTGATTGACACAAGATTAGAGCTGATGAATTCGTTTAATAATGAATCGTAATCACTGCCATTAATCCAATTCAAACATAATTAACCAATGAGTCAAATATTATCATTATCCCTTCAACCAAAACTTAAGTTGAAATAAATAAAATAATCAATCAAGTCATCAAAAATAACTAATAAGACTAGAGCTATCCTTATTTAAAAATAAGTAACTAATTGAAAAAAATTATGCTCATTTTACTGCTGAATCAACACAAAAGTAGAGCGAATCAAATTCAATAAGAATGAATTAATAAATCAAAATAATCACTGCATTGAGACTGCTCATAACTAAATTTGATTACCTTAATTATGATCTATAATCTCTATGACCTCACAGCTTAATCATCGCGAGACTAATCTTAATCAATCAATCTCTGTTCAATGTCCAATTGAACAGAATATAGGTAAATTATTAATAAGTAAAATACTATCCCTATCAACTCAATTCCAAATCAACACAAGACTGAAGATATTCAGATTGATTAGGAATTAATCAATAAGTAATTAATTAATTAATAATAAAAAATTAATAATTAATTAAAAAAAAATTACTATTTGCACCTTCCTGCTGAATCAACACAAGAGAAAAGCGAATCCAATTGAATAAGAATGAATCAATGAATCAAAATAATCACTGCATTGAGACTGTTCATAACTAAAGTTGATTAGCTTAACTATGAGTCTGTCAATAAATCACAAACAATCTCTATGACCTCACAGCTTAATCATTGCAAGACTAATCTTTATCAAGTTGAATAGAATCAATCAATAAATCAATTAAATCAAATCAATCGAATTCGTTCAATGAAAAAAAATCAATTGAACAGAATATAGGAATAGTAAAAAACTATCCCTATCAACTGAATTTCAAATCAACACCAGACTAAAGATATTCAGATTGATTAGGAATCAATTAATGACTCCAAAGTAGATTAGAGCAGAATCATCCATCTCAATGATTAAAGCAAACGGTGAATTATAATCTCTTTATGCATCCAAATTTAATGAGGCCTCAAATTGAATGACAATCAAAAACTTAATCCGATATATAGTAGTCACACACATCACGATGACAAACCAGTGCAATTCAAGTTTGATGAATATATATTTTTAATACCAAACTTCTTAAATTCGACTATTTAAATTCGACTACTGACTAAAGAAAATATGTACAACTAACTGAATTATTCAAACTGAATTACTTCAAAGTAAAATCATATCTAAGGCAAATATTTGCAGTATAAAAATGTTTTGCGTTAACGCAATTCATATCCATTCAACTCTGGCAGCTTACTCATTATTCGACCACTCACTCATTCGTTGTGACAGATGTCAAGTTCGACGCAGTCGTCGCTGAAATCATCGCCAACAGCTCTGAAATTATTTGCATTTCCACCTCCGCTCTGCTTCCGCTCACAATTGCCAGAAGCCGCGCGAACCGGCCGCAAAATCATTTGTTCCGCCTGGTTAAACAGCAGACACTACACAAACAAAAATTACACCACTACAATAACAACAACAGCCATAACAATGTTAACAATACGATAATAATAATATTGTAGCAACAACAACCGCAATAGTAACCGTCACAATCATCAGCAGCAGCCGACGCTGTGGCGGCACAATGTGGGCCGCATTCGCCTTCGCCTTAGACTCCCACACGAATACAACAAAACTTAAATAAGGGAAAAAACTAAAGCTCCATCACTTTCTGGTACATTGCACCAGAAGTGCGTTTCTCTTCAATGCTTTAGGGGAGAAAATGCTATGTTATATTTTCTCTCTTTCAGTGGCATACAAATTCGTTGGTCGTGTGCGACTGGTGAGAAACTATGCAAATTCAAAAACAAAAACAAACAGTCACTTAAATTTAGTAATTCTTAATATATAAGAATTTTAATATTTATAATCTAAAAATTATAAAAAGTAGAACCTACTAAAGTTAAAACCCATAAAATAAAAGTGAAAAGTAAAGTACTGCAAAATTAGGTAAATTCAGCAACTATTTTAATATTTACGTTATGAGTTCACTATTCTCAAGTCATAATCCCAGACTCACCATTTCAATTCTTATTCTTACATAATTCGAAATACTTTTGTATTTTATTAAAATAAGTAAGCTTTTTTTCCTACGGGCACAGTCAACATTTACCTATTGCCCACTCCACATCCGTCTACTTTGAACCACCGGAACCGATGAACTGAACCTCCTTCAAAAATGTATAATGCCAACACTTTGAGCGAAGGGTGTTCTACAATAAAAGTAAGTAGGCAGAGGCAACACTGGAATGGCGAAAACAGGCGCCGGAGCAGCAGACATAATGTAATAAACGTTTTAACCAGCATAATTTTAGGCGCATAAAGAAGATATGAATTTAAGATTTGGCCTAAAATCTGACAGACGTTGCCGTCGGGCTGTCGGTCGGTCTGTTTCTCTATTTGTCTGTCTGGCTGCTTGTCTGCCTTTTGCATGCCGGTATTGTTTGCTAGTCTTGTACGCGATGAGTTTGTTTTGTTGTTGTGATTTTATTTCATTGCCGTTGCCATATGTTGACAGTGGATTTAGCTGTTGAATGGCGATACGACGCCCCTACCACCGCTACGTGCCTCATTTATGGCCGCACACACACACACATGCGTTCATACATACATGATTGTAATATTTGTTGCCTTAAAGCGAAACTTTTATTCCGCCGACAACACGTAAGAGCGGCGACGCACAGTGATTCGTTCCATAGACAAAATTCAAATAATATATAGTCTTAGAATTTAATGATTTGTATGTAATTTGAAAGGTAAAACTCAAACTAAGAAAACCCCAAAAAATCTGCGCAAAAAATTAATTAGTGTGTGTGCAAAAGCTGCTCAAAGTTGAAACTTTTTCACAAAAAAATGTAAACACATATTTTCTGTTTTTTTAGTCTATTGAGTAAAAAAAATTATAAAAATACATGGTTACCAAGATAAAGAAATGATGTGGCCATTTTCACTTTTAATGTATTCTGAAAATTTGCAAACCTGAGGCGTTTACATCACTTTTAATTCAAAATATTTTTTTAAATTAAATATCTGAAAATTGGCAAAACTTAGTGGTAAATATCTAAAAAGTATGTGAAAGTATGTTCCTGGATTTTTTTTATTTTAAGAATCATTCTTTCTTTGTCGGATAATGTAATTAAATCCTCCGATATCTTCCGATCTCAGAAAATAATTCAATTTGAAAACTGGTCTAAACACCTATTTTTCGACAAAATTTAATTGTTTCGTCCCTAAAAGTATGCAATCAGCATGAAAAATTGAGAAAACTGCAAAAAAGCAAAACATACGTCTATTGTTATCGTTTTTATTGCAGAACTAAGGGGTCCTAAGACAATTTCTGTTACTCTTCGCAATTATCAACACTGACGTTACCGATTAAATGTAAAATCTGAAAAATCTAGCCAAAACATTTGTTGCTATAGTTTTCCAAAAATGACGAAAAGCACAAATTTAAGTCTCGGCCATTGCCAAACTACAAAATTGTAAGAAAAACAAAGTGAAGATTTCAATTAAACAGACCAAACTAGATGGTTAACTAGTATACCAAATTTTAGGAAGAACGGACCAC
Organism: Melieria crassipennis; assembly: GCA_963668005.1. NCBI lineage: Eukaryota > Metazoa > Arthropoda > Insecta > Diptera > Ulidiidae > Melieria > Melieria crassipennis. The sequence continues at coordinate 26,371,728 of OY764963.1, read as the reverse complement.
TCCTAATTTTGTCCCGCGGTTGTATGGAGTCGAATCACTGTGCGACGGCGTGAATTTTTTTCTTAAATTGTCCTTTATTTATTTATACCTTTCTGCTGTGCTAAATAATATTATCCAAGCGATTATCTGGGCATTACTGCGTGGCACTCGGATGCAACTACACCGTGCACGGTTAGCGTTCGTCTGCTGCCAGCCACAAGTCGACGCTAATGCGTCGTAATGTGTTGATGTTATTATTGTTGTTGCTTCCGGGCGTTAAATTCTGTGTAAGCATATTTTTTTCGGGCTAGCACGAGACTTTGTTTTGTCTTATCTTTGAATGATTTTATTGGCGAGTTTACTTTCCTTGCTTTGGGCTGGATTTTAAATTGTGTACATGCAGTGTGTTGCATTTTAGTTTTATCTCCCGCAACGATGTTGTTGTGAGTGGGTGTGTGTGTACTTTTGGGCCTGTAACTTTCGACAAACTTTATTCGTTCAGTGTGCATTGCCTTGAGGACATTTTGAAAACTTAGCTGCGGGCTCTAATGTGTGCAGTACCCGCCAATAGGCAATAGTTACCCGGCAACAGTGTGGGTGTCGATTAACATTTATTTTGATATGACGTTGGTATTGTTGTCACTACACGTACTACATGGTAAGGGGGAATAAAGGTTAAGTGAACATACATTTTCACAAGAACGCTGGGCAATCAGAAATGGTGACTGAGAATATAAACATTTCTCACGATACACAATTCGTGTTGGGAAAATGAGTTAATAAAAATTAGTTTGTGTTAAGTAGCAACAACAACACACGAAGTGGTGTCATTTGAAAAGTAAAAAGTAGAATATTTTTAGATAAGGATCGATGCATATTCATTTTTATAAATCGAACCGAGAAGGTTCTGTAGAAAATGGTAAAAACAACGTGGAGACGATACCTCATGTACCTCCAATACTTACACTATTCTTTCATTCGTTGAGCGCAACTAAATCGTAAGCTTCATTGATGTGTGACTTATAGTTCCAAAGTTATGCGGAAAATTTGAGTCGAAAAATGAGTGAAAAAAAAGTGCCCCGCCCCTTGTCCAACGGCCATTAAATCGAAATTTTCTTTACTTTTAAACCTTCTCTTTTAAGGTTGTACAAGAATTTATATGACGCCGGCGGCGTCATGTGATCTTTGCAAGTTTCTACTTCCCGCCTCCTCTGGCTATTTTCTCTGCCTGCAGAAAGTCTTTTGTGCTGGCTTAGTTTTAATCCCACGCAAATTTTTCAACCATTTCACTCTTCGCCCCCCCTCTCCCCCTTGGCAAATGACACTTGACTAAAAACTACCAAAAAGCCTGCCATCACTTTGTACTCTCCTTATCCACATCGCCGACACTTTTGCACACACAAAATGACAAGAACAGCAGAAAACTGCTCAACTCATTTAACGCTGTAGTCCTCCGGTTTTCAGCTCCGTCGAATCTGTCTACTCGCCTATCTGTCTGTGCGGCTGTCATAGTAGAGCCAAGTCAGCGCAAAAAATGCGAGACCGAGCAAAAGCCGTCGAATCATTTCAGCTTGTGGTAGTTCATGGCAACGAATGCTAAAAAATGTATACAAAAACAACACAAAATAACAACGAGAGCAGCGAAATCGGCAGCAAGCCGAGCAATGGCAGCGACATTTTTGACAAGCAACAACGGAGCGCTGCAATTTTCATACGCTTTACCCATATTTGTTGGTTTTGTTGGTGTCTTTCGTATATTTTTTTATTCACTAACGTTGACATTTACGTAGACAACTTTGACAGCTGCACGCACACAGAGTTCACTCGGCGCCGTTCAGCATAAGTCAAAAGCGCAAGTCAAAAATGTCGTCAACAACAACAAACATCACGACAACGACGACAACGAGAACTAGCAGCGACAACGACAACGGCACCAAAACCGATGATGAATTGCAAGCGTCGACTGACACAAAGGTGGCAGGTGGCAGCTTGGCGCAATATTTCGCCTTTTATGCGCCTCACTTCGGGACTTTTCGTTTTGATTGTTTTTCCTTCGTTTTTAGTTTATTTACAGCACAACGGCAACAAAATTTAGGTGAACGAGTATAAAAATGGGCGGCCAGAAAATAAAAGGACGTAATGAATGGCATGAATAACTGAAAGAATGACTGAATAAATGAATGAATGAATGAGTGCAATGCTGTTGCGGGCACAAACTCGCATAAAAGAGAGATGAAAATAACTACAGCCAGTCGTCGTTGCCTCCTCCCCTCACCACTAGGTTCCTTGACATCACTGCTGATGAGTTTCCCAAAAAACAAAAAAAACCAGAAATGAAAATGAGCAGTGCTATTAAGTTGACGACCGACGCAAACGCTTTGGCGGCTGTTTTGCGAAGCATCCACGGTGTGTAGAAAATGGCAAATGAGCTGCGCAAACGAGGGAAAGAAAAAATGTATGAGTCGCGGTGAATACCTTAGAAATATGTTTAAAGTTTAACATAAAATTAAGCAAACGATTTTATAGGTCTAATTTAAATTTATTGCCATTAGGGTCTTTAGCAAATCACCGCCAAAAACAGCACCGCCCTATCAATGCACAGAATTCTCTCAGGCTTCACATGGTGTTTGTTGTATTCAGTTTCAGCTGGCAGCAACACTTAACACTAAATCTACTATTTAATTTAATATATCTTCGCTAGATATTTGCTGATCATCCCTGTTCCCAGCCCTGATCCTAGCAAAGCAAAGAGAATTTTGAAACAATTGCAAAGCAAGTACCGGGAACTCCGTTCATCGACACGAAACCTCTCTGCAGGGCTGCAGGCAGCAACTAAATACTCTCATACTGAAAATACATACTGGAAACAACTATCAGGAATTTTACGTTTTAAAAGATTGGGTTCCTACAACAATACAACAATGTCGAACAGTCCTTAAAGAGCACTGCAAACTGAGAAAGCCCGTTTCAAAATTTGAAATCTGCTTCAACGAATCCTCCAGGTTACCTGGAGACGGTGGTAACAGCTATTGAAATCCTGGGACAATGCCCAGCTTAATTTAAATTTAAGGTGACATTTTGTTAGTCTACCATTTATTGATCTATTTAAATGTCACTGAAACGTACGTACACCATATCCAACTAATCAGAGGCCGTAATATTTTCCAGGTTTCATTGGCCAACCCCGGAAAGTCACCATAAGGACACATCCATCTGCAATTATTTGCCTTATGAGCACATCCAACATACGACTTACTTTGACTTTAATAAAAGGTTAAGTTGCTGAAGCATAAATCAATGATGGGAGTCCCTGATGTATGGTTTCCATGGCATAAATACAACAGAGGTCATCGAAAATTCCAAAGAGAATGTAACAAAAGCAGACCTGCATAAAAGTGACAAGTAAAAGTTAAACATTTATTTTTCTATTCACGCGCGAACCACGCGTAAACAACACTCGCCCGCGCGTAGCACATTTCAACTAAGAGCAAAGTTCAATGTATAAAGTTCAAAAACGATGTCAGTTTACAACGTTCAAGTAGTCATTTAGGGTCAAGTTTCAGCGATTTCAAATATTTTTTAGCACTAGAAGCAACTTAAGGATCCCCTCTAACTTGAGTTATTTTTGTAACGCGGAGGCGGCAACGAAACCGACACTTTATTAAATTTTACATAAAGAACTTTGCGCTGAATTCGCTCTAAATAAAAGAGATATGTTTGCGAAGAGTTTAGAGGGATCAAAAATAAATTCGAAGCAAGCAAAAAACATAAATAGAAGCAAGTAAGAGTGTTTCAGTTGGTCTCGACCGACATACACACAACCTACGCACAGGCAAATGATAACAACGACATCGACGTTTAAAGTTCAACTCATTCAAATTTTTTTTCTTACATAATTATTGAATACAATTATTGCATACAAAGTTAGGTTAGGTTTAAGTGGATGTTTTCTTGTCTACATTTAGGCCACAAATGAGCTCGTTGCGGTACTACAATGCAGAAGAAATGATAGATTGTAAAGAAACTAATATTTGAAACAATAACCAAATACCTCAGACTTTCAGATTTTTGTATCACAAACAATGCTACAATGAACGCGTTTAGTACTAAAAAACAAAAAAAATAGTACTACCATAGTAGAATTGTTACAGTCATATGGTTTATGACATGATATAAAAAATTAGTTCCGTTGTCGAATCATTTCAGAAATTTGTTCAAAGTGGTAGCACATTTTCAGGCAAAACTCTTAACGACTTCGGGTATTCATTATGACTGCCAGGAGGAAACAGTGGAGCTACATTATCTTTGTATCATGAATTTTGGTAGTACATTTGCATAAATTTTTCAAATAATTGTTATATGGATTAGTTATGCCAGGAAGACAAAATATTTGACGTTACATTGCCACTTCTTAAATATTTTTTTGCGGATTTTCATGTGAAAATGTAAATGTAATTTTTTTTATTTTTTAATTCTGTTTCTGTTCTCTAAAAGAGATCGGACCATGCCCGGTTTATATCTATTTGTATATTTCTTGTTTGTATCTTAACTTAATGTTTGTAACTTAATGTGTTCCGTAAAAGTTTAATGGAACACAAAATGTCGTAATTAAAATGTTTTAAACATCCATAGACTTTTTCGTTTAGTATGTAAATTTTTAACATATGTAGTGGTACCGCGTGACCACTTATGCCAGCACCATAGCGTACAAGCCAATCGGCAAGACCAACGTGCAGCGAGCGGTGCGCACGCCACTCTGTTTGTTTACATTTGCAGGTGTCAAGTGTCGCATGCACAAGAACGCCGGCGTCACTCAAGTGGCCTGCACTTGCACAAGCGACACATGTCACAACTCATGTGGGCACTTGCACCGATCGCGCATGCAACACGACCCGACCTACCACAGGTCAACGCAGTGCGCTGGCCCACTTTGGGAAAATGCCGCGTTGTCGGTTTTGACCCGCGTTGTGATTGGCGCAATGCGAATGCATTGGAAATAGAGGGAGGAGCACTGGAATTGCCCCTTCGTATAACAGTTTGTAAATTTACTATATAAGAACCAATTTTCGGAAAATAAAATCAACTTCTCGTGCAGAGATCTAGCGACGAACTTTGTCTGCTTGTTTTATTTCTCCGAGAAAACATTTCGGCCTTTGTGGCCAGAATTCCCGGCGCGCTCCCGCCTATCCAAAAGAGCACCCGGACTCTGACGGACAATAACACCACCTATAGGGCCAAACCTATTACACATACGTTAATTAGTTCTACATGACAACTACGCTTAAAAGTGAAGTATGGTGTGCATATCCGGTGGCGCACACAGGATTTCATTTCGGAGGGGTTTTGCGTACAACTTTTGAGCCGAATACCATTCGAAACCATATTTTGTACCATAAATTTTTGGTGGGTTTGAACTCATAACCCCCTCCCCCTCTGCGTGTGCCAATGTACATATCTATTCCTATTTAGTGCTAAATTAGGACAGCAGTAATGTGTACATCAAATTTTAATCCGATATCTTCACTGATTCAAGAACTATCGTACCAACCAGCCAGTTGCCCAACGGGCAAATAGATGAAAAAACAGACTTTGCCCAATGGATTCTCTTGTTGCTCCTGCTGAAGTATATTTTCCGATGACGTATTCTTCAAGGACTTACAAGCTACAGCCGGGTAAAAAAAATTAAGGAAGATAGCATGAAATACCAACAACTGTAATAAGAGTGAAAAATCCATATTTAAAAAAATTAAAAAAAGAAACACCGACGAATCAGTGAATTTATAGCAATAATCATTTTTGAAACACTGCAGACATCGTAGCTACTTCACAGACGCCCGCGCTGCCCTCGTCCGGCTCGTCATGCCGCCAACAGCCACGTGTCAGCGTCAGGCTGCTCCCCTACGTAATCTGACCCGCCAACACAGCAACGCTCCGGCTGTTGATGCTGTTTTATGGCCATTATGGCAAATTGAATATAATTTTATTTGCTACCATTCTACCGCTGCGTACTGCTGCCACTGGATTGAGCTGCGTTTTTCTTCTTTTTTTTGTCTTGCTTATTTTTTCTATTTGGTTTGCATCTTTGCCGTCGCGGTTGTTGGCCTTAAAGTGCCAGCAAAGCTAAGCGAACCAGTGTCAGTAACTTTTGATACTTGCGCTGCGTCGATGTTGTTGTCGCCTTGATGTGCGCTGCGAGCGACGATATTTTCGGTTGTTGTAGTTTTTAGTGCCGTGTTGTCTGCTTTCACGTCTATTTGAGCGTTCAACACAGTCTTCACTTAATTTCATCCCATTGCCAGTATAGGTTCGCTCTCTGTTTTCGCCATCCGGTGCGATTTTATTACCGCGCAACGCGACACTGCCCGCACCCGAATGCTAAGGATTCCCATAAACTGCGCTGGCCATGGCGGGAAGGACCGGAAAATCGGCCTCACTGCGTAGGAGCACTTCTTGCGCTATTCGAGCGCTTCATGCCGACGTGGTTATTTTTTTTTGCTTGTCATTTTGTTGTTGTTAGGCAGTTCATAATGGCACTGCAGTCAGTTAAGAATTTAATTTTAGCAAAGCGGTTCAGGCCTCAGTGAAACCGAGCAAGATGAAGAAGCATAAAAATTGAAATGGCCAACTACAGCACAACCAACTGGCATTTGTAATAGTCGTAATAACAACAACAACAAGAAATATTCAATTAATTTCTGTTGACGCCGTGTTGTTGCTTTAGTTAATTCCCCTTCGTCGTTTTACGCTGCTGCCGAAGCGAGCGCGGATTCGTTGCGTTCTCACACACACACACACACACCCACACACTATAATTCTCGTGGCGTTCCCACTGATTTCTGATTTCAGTTTCGCTGCCGCTACTGGGGCCCATCGCAGTCCCAGTCAAGTTTAGCTGTTAGCCCGCGCCCTTAATTTCATTTCATTTCGCTGATTCCTCTCAGCACCTACCCACCCCGCTCGTTTGTACCACTGACTTTACTCCTGTTGTTACTGTTTTATGGCTGTTTTTGTTGCTGGCATTTAATGCCAAATCCGTTGTTAGCAAACTCATGATTTTCTGTACTTTTACGGCGCACTGCGGCCCGGCTTACTGCTGCCTGCTGCGCTCAACACTTCTCGTTCTTCTACTTCTGCGCAAAAATCCACACAAATACTGCACTTTACTGCAGTGCTGCCAACTGGTAAATTTACTTTAAAGTACTTAAATGCTTAGGGATGTTTTTTTAACCTATTTAACAAAGTGAACCGATAGCGAATTCGAGTTGATGAAAATTTTAGAAATTCCTATTAGCAAAAGTGTAAAATAGTAAAAGTAATACAATACACGAGAGTGGAATTTCTTGTTTAAGGCAAAGTGGGATTTGTAATTTTTGAAAAGCACTGAATCTGACTCGCATCCTGAATCTGGGAGTATTTGTGTCGTTATGACAGAAATATGTACTCGGACTAACTCATTCACTCAATCATCTATTTGATTAGGTATCAGGTGAGCACCAGCTGGCTCTGATGTGGGTAAAAGAACTTATTAGGTCAAAGCCAAATTACTTAACAGACGAACTGGAAAATAGGAGAACAGAAAGGTACCTAAATTTAGAGTTGAAGTAAGCAATTCGACGGCTGAAGAACTGGAGGACAAGTGAACAAACCTCGAGCCACCATGCAAGGTGGATTGGGACAACTAGCTTTAGACAATCCCGAGCAGCTTTAGCAAAGCCTTAAGGCAATAAAGTCAAGCACTTAGTCTAAATCTAAATCAGTGAACTCTCTTACGATGCATGGAATCTTCAAGAGACACGTAGCATGGCTTAACCACAGACAGCTCATCAAGATAATTCAACTCAACTTGATAAGTTGTCTGTGGTTTAACCTTACTCAGGATGTTACCTGCAGTGTGTCAGTATTTGACATTACGCAGTAAAAGATTGTGTCATTTGGATAGATACGGGGACAGCTATTCGAAGAACAGGATGCCCTTCAGATCATTAATTACTAAACCTACTTGAGCTAATACGCGACATAGCAAATAAATAGAAGCCAGATGGATAGTTACGAACGAAAAGAGAGAGAGAAAATATATTCGGTTATTTTGACTAGTTGTGAAGAAGACCGTTTTGTAGGCGTATTGAACCAGCATAAGGCAGTTCTATGTATAAGTTTCTCTATTGCAGTTCTTGTAGAGTACGACTTATTAATAGGCAGCGGCATTCATTTAATCAGAAGAAAGAATTTAAAACTGAATTTAAAAAGAATTACTGGCATTTATCGAAGAAAACCTAGACGTTTCATTCTCTTTTCTTTTCATACCCCAAATAAATTTCCCAGTTTCTAATATCTTTTAGCCAACTCAACCATACATCAGTTGGTGTCTTGGTGTGAGTCTTATGGGACCTGACCTGTCGTACGTAAGTAATATGATGCCAAGATTTTATAGCACACAACACAGTAAATACAATATCAACTTTAACTAACTGACGATTTTTATAAGATCCAAATTATTACTATCTATCATTATTATTATACCCTGGTTTTATTTTTTAAAATTTGAAATAAATAAATAAAAACATGCAAAGAAATTTGTGAAAACCTTGACATGAATTTCTTCTGCAAATAACCAACAAGAACTCCAACATGTAGCTTTAAATTTCTCAAATTGCAATTTTATACATGGTTTGGCTTTTCAATTTTCTTTATTGTTGTTGTTTGCACCCTGCCCCCCCTCCCCTTGATATCCGCCAAACCCAACGCTCTCAAGTGTCAAATTTATGACGAGCTTTTCGAGGCGTGTATGTAAAAAGAATCCGTATTCAATAATATAAAAACGCGTGCAAGAGTCTCGCGCCTAACACCCTCACACCTCCTCACACACAACCAGCGTAACAACAATGTAAAGTTTATTGTGCTCATAAAAAAGAGTGCGAGGCCAACGAGCCGGCAGGAGGCGGCGTTCTCCGAAGTTTTTTATGAAGTGGTTGAAAATCTTTTATTTAAGGATTTTATAATAATGCTGCGATTTTATAATACAACAACAAGTATAATAAAATTAGCAGAAGAGCGCCGCAGCTGGAAGCGTTAAGTGAATGTCTGCTGTTGTTTCAACTCAAAAAAAGGTGGTATTGTAATAATTTGGTAAAACATCAGAGAAAACGTAAGAAAACACTTTTCTGAAGTCTCTTCGTAAGTTTTTTCAAGGATCACTAATATTAGAGAAATCACTTATGTCAATTGAATTGAAGAAAATTTGAAGAAAATTTCAAAGCGTTACTGTTATTCTATGTAATTTGACATTGACCAACGTCTGTCAAACATTTAAAATATGGTTGCCACGAGTTAATAATAATTAATAATTTAATAATTGACTGGCACGACAGCCCGCTTACGCGAGACTAAGGCCTAGCTTCCCGCAACCACCCGTGTTGTGCGAGTGAATTTGTACGCGGGTGGAAGGGACCTACAGTTTTATGCCGGTTCCGAACGGCAGGTTGGGAGCTTTTTCATAAGCAATTTTTACTCTCAGAGGTTTGCCAATTTCAGCTGAGAGGACAGCCATCGAAAGAGAAAACGAGTTTTCCCGTTATTTTTTTTAGGTGTTATTACAGGCAGTATTTGAACCTAAGGTTGCTGCCTTCGACTCGCGGTCCAACGCACTAACCAACTGAGCCACGGCGGCTGTGCAACGAGTTACTCTATATAATTTATGCTACATAGGTCACACCTCCTTGTCATATTCGAGGCCCATTTTTCCAATGAACGGAAAGATTCTTAAATAGTTAAAATTGATGGTATTTTTAAATGCGTTCTTTTTTGTTTTTCGCGCAATTTTTTTTATTTTATTTTTTTAAATATTTGAAGACCATCGTCCAACTGTCTTATGAAACCCCAACGAAAATGAACACTTATTTACGAGAATTGAGAATAATTCATTTTTTAGATCAATTAACTTTTAATTAAGTTTTAATCGGAGGCGGCCATTTTTGTTTCAACAACGCAATTTCGCAATATTTTTGTTATTTAAAATTGTTTTCTAAAATATTTCCTTGTTCCTCGAGAACCAATAAGTGATAATTTCTTTTCCATATTTGTCTCAATGCACAAGAAACAAATGCCCTCTTCAACCCTAGTTTTTAAGTGACCCTTAAGAAAGTACGGTGAGTTTGCAGATAGGCTGCCCTTTACGGCATTTCTTCAAATATGTAGAAATATTTGTTCATTATATTTTACCCATGATTACGTCTCACGCCACAACCGCCGACTCAGCGCCACCGCTTAATAATGAGTGATGGATGATGTTGTGCTGGATGCCTGATCCCAGCGCACCTGACATTAATTTCATTTTACACATTTCTTACGCAACTCGCCACACCTTCTGCCAGTTGTGCTCTACTATTGGCGAAAAATCAAAACAGCAAAATTCCTTTCCCTAATATGCAGCGCACACAAATCCAATATCATCCCCAACTCCAACCACAGCCACACTGAACAAAAACCAATAGCAACTTTAATGCGCCGGGCGTGTGGGGGGCGCGAAAGGGGAATATTTCAAAAATGGCAAAAATAATAAATTATTTTGCCATTTCAGCTGAAAGATAAGACCACAGTGACCCGCTCAAGTGGCCAGCAGCGACGCTGGAGCCGGCAGCGCGCCGCTGCCGAGGACGAGCAGGCAGCCACAACAAGCTCGAGTGGCAGCGTTGAATATTTATGTGCGAGTGCAGTGGCTGTCGTCGTTGTTGTTATTGTTGGTGTTATTGAAAACAAATCCAGTGCGAGTTGCCAACATTATCGATTGGCTGACGGTTTATGCTAATGGTTTGCAAGCGTCGGCCATTGCTGGTCCATACGCGCTGGCAGCTGCTGCCCAGCAGAAAAAGGTTCGCAAGCGGCAGTCGCATCCTTCGGGCACGCACAACACTAAAAACCAGGCCACACAGTTGCGCCTCTCGCACAAATATCTGGCAGCTTGTCTTACTCATCAATTCTCGCAGTTTGCGAGTGGCGGCGCACAAATGCCAATTGGAAATAGATTTGCCCAGAATTATGGTTGGATTTGCTGTAGTTTAGTTTTCGGCTTTCGGCTGCCGACTGCAACAACATTTATTCGGTGCGCAAACACTCAGCGTTGCCGTTATTGCTGTCGGATTTTTGCGGCCTATGGCCATTGGCCCATTGTGTGGCTATTTCAATGATAAATTGTTTCCAACTTTGGTTGTGTTTTCTTGCTGGCAATTTTGAGAGGCGCCCTAAACGGCTAAGAGTTTACTCGGCCTTTGGGTGTGATTAAAAAAGATTTTCTACTATCTGCGAAAGTTTTTCAGCCCTTCTCGCGAAAATCCATCGAATCCATTGTAAAATATGACCGAGCGCTTTGTGATCCCAGACGCGTAGTTTATATGTAGGCGGACTCGTAACGCGAAAACCGCAGTGTGAAAATTTAAGTGCCTTGAATTCTTAATGTTAGCTTTGAACTCAAGTTCCAGACGAATTTATTATGAAATTATTTTTATTATTATTATTATTTAAGATTGGAAACGTACGAAAACTTTCTAGGCTTAATTTAATGAATAAGTTAATTTTAAATAAGTATGAAATTTGTCCGTTAATAAAAGCAATGCAATTCCATGCTTTAATGTTAAATATCAAGAAGACGTTAAATGGACATACTAAACAGTTTAGTTTGCAGTAAGTGACCTTCAAAAATGTCTTAACTTGCCGCAAAAAGTTTTTTTCGCCCAATAAATATTTGCAGCACACTTAAACGAATTTCCTCTTTCGCTCTTTAATTAGATTCTCAAGTAGCCAGTTCAGCATTTACACTGCGGACCAGCGCAATTGTAGCGGTACAACTGCTTCATGCAACATGTGGCAAAATTTTATATCCAAGTGCTGCCTTTTGTTCCACTTGATGTCCTTCCTTTACTTTCTGTGGCTTCGTTGGCCGGAAGTTTTTGTGGTGTTTCGTTGTTTTGTTTTTGCTTTGTTTTTCCAATTGAACGCTCGCACGCGCTTTAAAGTGAAAAGTCAACACTGTATTGACTTTGTATGTTGGTATGTGAATATGTTTTTTACGCCTGCCCAGGTACAAACAAATATACATAACCACACTTATATTCTGTCGCAAAAGTAACGGGAATTTGTTATTAAAAAGGCTATATGAGGTTAGGTTGGAGTGGCAGCCTTCTCCTAAGAGGAAAAAAATACATATTGGGATGTTCCAATCCCCCCAAATAGAACCACGAGGATTCCGATATGAACCTCACTTATCAGAACATTAGTGGGTCTGGTCTCTTCTTGGCCAGCTGCAGACATAGGCCCACAAAGTCCAGGACTATTTCTTCTTTTTCTTCTTTAGAACCGCAAGCGCAACCAAATTCCTTGTATGGTAACCTTAATTTGTCAGCATTCTACCTATTAGGCAGTGCCTGTGAGCCTAGCATCCATTGGGCTGATGGAGCTCCGGCCTAGGTGATGCAGCTGTCTGGATTTGAAAGTCTAAAGACGTTAACAACTTTTTGTAAAATTTGTTACCATTATTTGGCAGGAATAAAATTAGTTATTGCGTTAAATGTCAATGGAATCAGCTAATCACTTTGTTGATAGTTAGTTGAATGCGCTTCCTTGGTGTATCCCGATTTTCATAATAAAAGGAATTATTGAAGAAAAAGTTTACCTTAAATTGTGCGTTGCGAACTGTGGTCTGCGTGTCGACTGTAGCTGTTCAGTTTATGTGAATCTGTTTCAAAAACAAACTGACATACGTATGATTCAAAGCGTTCAAGTTGGTCCCAGAGATCTTTAAAGAACAAACTCGCTTCATTCTAAGCAATCTGCGACCTCCCCGACTGAAAAGTTAAACCAAAACCCCAGCTTTAAAGCCACGCACAAATCAGGGTGATTCTCATTGTTGCTTATTGGTCAAAAATATACAATCGACGAAGCTTATTATATCCGGTTCCAAGTGAAATGTTTATCTTCCTGTAACTAAAATTGTAAATCCAAAATATATGTTTTGCCGTAATTGAAGTCACAAAGCAAGCAACCCAGTTGAACTAGAAAACATATAGACTGACGTCGGACTAATTTGATGATGACAACATCATTAATTTGTAATTTGTAATTTATTCGGTTGATTAAGGTTACACTACCTAAGAACATGGTTCTTTTATAAGTGCATCAACTAGTATTAAGTAACAGTTGTATCGAGCTTAAACAGAAAAATACAAACTTCATACGGAGTTAAGATACAATGCAAAGAGTAAGAGATATGAGACATAAGTTTTGATGATCTGCAATCGAAAGGCACACCCATTACAATAATTCATTGAAATAGTCAAAAATTCGCGCTTTATAGTTGTTTCTATTCAGTCCAGCTTTCAAAGTCTCCGGAAGAGAGTTCCATAGTCTTACGGCGTTAATGAAAAAAAGTCTAGAAGAGGTCAGGTACACATACTTTGGAACGATAAGGTTGTGATGTCTTCCCGACTTAGGCATTTGAAGTTTGTCATATAAATATTTCGGCTCTTTCCATTCAACTATTTTAAATATGAATGCACAGTTTCTTGCTGACAAGTAATTTGTGATGCTGCAACCAAGAATTTTATTCCTCCACAGCGAGACATGGTCATATTTTCCCAGCCCATATACATATCGAGTAATGTTATTAAATGTCACATTTATTTTGTGTGACGACTTGGAGTCAAGTTTGCTATAAACCAGCTCTGAGTATGTTACATGGGGCACAATAAGCTGCATGGCTAGCTAGGAGCTAGCTAGGAGGCAGAAATTCTTAGTCTACGCAATATTGCGTATACATTTTTCACAACTTTGTTTATATGGTCAGAGCAAGTCAGCTTGGAGTTAATCATGAATCCCAAGTTTTTTATTTTGTCAGTAAGCTTCAGTGCACTATTATTAATGAAAGGAGGGGGTATATTGTCAGATTGTACTACCCGATTGCTTATAGGCAAAACATATGACTTAGATGCATTTAGATATAAAGCGTTATTAAGGGCCCAATCCGAGATGGCAGACAAATCACTATTAATTTTAAAATATAAATCTTCCACAAGACCAATACGACTAGACAAATACAATTGGATATCATCAGCATAAGCATGGACCTTAACATATTTGCACACCAAGAAAACATCATTTACAAAGAGACAAAACAAAAGGGGACCAAGTACAGATCCTTGAGGAACACCAGCACCAATTGGTTCAAACTGAGATGAGGAATGCATTTCCCTCACTTGTTGAACTCTGCCAGCAAGATAGCTACACATTAATTTAATAGAGCAATCGGTCGGAGAATCCGAAGTTGCACTTAAGTTTCTCACATAATAGTGCGTGGTTAACCGAGTCGAAGGCTTTGGAAAAGTCCAAAAGGCATAAAAGCATTAGTTCTTCAGGGTCAAAAGGCATCCTAATATCATCTAAAATTTTCATCATTGCAGTGGAACAACTATGCTTTGGTCTAAATCCAGACTGCAGGGGTGACAGTAAGTTGTTATCATGAATGAAGGTTGAGATTTGTTCCGCCATTAAGGACTCACAAACCTTCGAGAATGCCGGTAAGATACTGATTGGTCGATAGTCATTTGGGCTTAGCGCTGTGGTTACCTTCGCAACAGGCAAGATAATTGCTCTTTTCCATGCTGCAGGAAAACAGGCACTCGTAAAGCAATGATTAATTATATGTGTGAGAGGTCGAATAATAAAAGGTAATACAATTTTAACAAACTTAAGAGAGATACCATCATCCCCAACAGCATTTGACTTGATACGAGTAATGGATTTTATGACATCAGACTCGGTAACTCCAACAAATTGAAATTGCTTTTTAAATTCCACAGCAGGCGGAATAGCTTTAGTTAAAGGGGGGCAAATATTGCTATTGCTGGCACTAACGAAGAACTTGTTTAAGGCATTCGAGTCAATTTTGCAATCAGCAGCCTGATTGCCATGGATGTTTAAATTCTTTAAGTTGCGCCATAAATCTTTCGATTGGAGAGAGGCATTCAATTTTTTTTTGCAATAGTACCGCTTAGCCTGCCTTGTAGTCGCCGTCGCTTCATTTCTAGCAGATTTGTACTGACACCAAGATATATCTGTCCTCATTTTTTTCCAGTTGGAGTGCATCTTATTGCGCTTTTTAATTGCCAAATGGACTTTGTTGTTGTACCAAGGACATGCCTTATTTCTGACTCGAGTTTTACGAAGAGGGACATGCACATCAAACAGTAGGATTAAATTATTATTTAAAAATTCTAGCTTTTTATCAACTGTCTCAAGACTCCAACAATCATTCCAACAAATACAAGACAAGTCAGAGAACAGAGCAGCAACATTCAAAGACCGATAATCATGATACAAAAAAGTAGCACCAGGTTCTGAACGATGAAACACAACATCTACCGAACAAAAAATTAAGTCGTGGTCAGATACAAAGGACAGTTGGTCAAATTTAAGAATATGAGAATGGTCAGAGGTAATAAAAAAGTCCAAGAGGCTAGGAATAGAGTTAAACGAATATCTGGTCGGTATGGAACTATTAACAATCACCAAACCAGCAGCCGATATGTGATCATGGAGCTTATCAGTGCAGGAGTCATTCGAGAGCAGATTTACATTGAAATCACCACAAATCACGTAACGTTCATAATCGATCACAAATACAGACAACTCTGCAAAGAAAGTATCTAACGCAAAGCACCTATGCGGATTGTAAACACAGGATATTAGGACCTTCGAAGTGCCATCAGATACTTCGGCAATTATGTGCTCAGTATCAGAATTAGTTGATTTCATCAATGGCCTGAGACTTAGTGGTTTTTTGTAATATATTGCTACTCCTCCTCCTCTTCTGTGTTTGCGATCATTTCGAATAATGTTGTAATTATTGATTGAGTAGTAAAAGTCAGGAATATCGTCACTGAACCAAGTCTCAGAGACACAGATAATATCAATATTTGTCCCTTCAAACGTGCTCCTCACATAATCAAGTTTCTCGGTGTTTAAACTCCGTGCATTAAAGTGGACTATGTTTAGGCCAGCAGATTGCTTGCAAAGAATATCAATGACCAATTTTTGATTTCACTAACGCCTGAACCTATTTTGCTAGTCAGTTTGAATATAGCAATACTGCACCGAACACGAAACAGCCGAAAACACGAAAGTACACAATTGCAAGCAATTGCAAACCAGTACACAATTGCAAACCATCAAATTTATGCAAGAAGAGCAAAACAGAGAATGAAGAAAGAAAAGAGGAAGAATAGATAATAAAATAATAATAACAAATGTTGAAATGAAGTTCAATATAGATGAAACAGGAAAATATAAATCAATAATAGTAAGTAATAAGCAAGAATCAACAACAATAATAAGTAGAGAAACATAATTATAACTTAATGTACACATAGATCTGGAAACAAGCAGGAACATGATGTTGTTTTTGTTGCTGTTATGCCGTACCAACAATTGCATCGACGCTCTTCTTATCAAAAACTCGAATAGCTTCTCCTCCGTCTTTCTTCCTGACCAAGACCTCCCCACGTATTGAGAAAGCAGCCGAGAGAAGTTTTTGGCGTTTTAACTTAGCAGCATTTTGCATTAGCTCACGATTCCCTTTCGTTAGACTTTCGTGCACGTACAAGTTCGCATTACTTTCCACACCAATATCTCTTAGCGCCATCGGTCGCCTAGTTGCCTTGCAGTGACCAGCTATAGATTTGAGTAGCTGATTTCGAGCATGAGCAGAGAGAAGTTTGATGATGATCGGAGAATTACCGTTAGTCTTTCCCACATCTTTCTTCACAGGCAGTCGGAAGGCTTCACGTATTGTTGGCATACGTAAATTCATAATATTGTGAATTCTGCCTTCAGCACTTCCCGTTCATTTTCTAACAGAATGTATTTGATATGTGTGGTTTTTTGATTTGTTTTTTTTTGTATTTGGTTTGTGTATTTGTACGTGTTATGAGTTTTTTTTTTAATGAGTTGTGTTGCTTTGGCAACAGTATTATTTTGTACAACGTTTTTGTGCTCATCATTTTTTTATCATCATCGGCATCAGAAGTCGCGCGGAATGACGCCCGTTTTTTTTATTGTTGCAATATTGAGTTGCACGCCCTGCATGCAACTCACATTCCACTGTGACAAATTGTGGTATGTACATATTTTGTTGTCCTTTTTTGTGCGCTCTTATTGACACTTGCAATGGGCGCGCACACACTAAATATGTACAGTTATGTACGTGCAGTACAGTTTCCATGTTGCACAGTGAGGCGATTTCCTGTATGTTTGAATATAACTTCGTAAATGTTTATCAATTTCCATAAAATTTGGTATGCTAAGTTGTGTCATCAAAATTAAGGGAAACATTTTGAAAAGCAAACTCATGCCACGCCCACCTCCCATACAAATTAAACACATATTTAGCAAAAACTTTATTCATTTAAAATTTTGTATGTGAAGTCACAGTAAGAAGGTCGGCTGTTAAACCAAAGCCAAAGCTGCCACGCCTACGTTAGTCAGTTAACTGCGAAATGTTTTATGAAAATAAATTGTAATTAAAATCAAGCCTTGATGCCTAAAACGAAGTATATTCTTTGACACAATTAACAATTAGTTGCAGTTGACCAAATCTAGTCCGTAAAAATACACCTGGAATACATACATTTTTTCCTTTGATACGGAAAATACAAATTTGTTCAACTTTCCTTAAATTCCTTTTTAAATGCAATAATAGCTGCGAACTCCATCAAAAAATGTATGCATGAACCATATTCTTGATTTTTGGCCACCTAGCCAGACAGTGTGTCGCATGTCCCATTTGGATTGTCTCACGTGCGGCTTGCAATTGGCACTCTCAACAGATCACACACTCATACACACACACACACACACAAGCAATTGAAAAGTCGCTAAAAGCCTGATATGCGCAACAGTGTTGCCAACGCGTTGGCTGTCAGTTTTACTCGAATCGACACAGAAATCACGCCACTTCGTTGCGGTTGTGGTTTTTATTGTGACAGTCTGTGTGGCTGACTGCCACAATAAAAGCCAGTAGTCCACCTCAAAAGGTCGCATTAATCTTTTATTGTATTTTGAAATAGTGGCGAGCGGCACCAAAGTGTGAATACACAATAAAGCCACTTCGAAAAGACTTTCAACAAAAAACTGTAAAAACGCAGTAACGAAGCAATGCCCGACATAAAACTTATTCGGTTTTCATACCTGCACCAGTCAGCCATTTGCCAGTGCCTAACACTTTCCAACCCCTCATCCATTTCTCCTCGCTTCGTCTTTATTGAACACATCAAATTGCACGTCAGCTGACATATAAACGCATTTCAACTCTTTTTATTGCACCCGCCATTAAGTATTTGTTTTCGCCGTTGTTTGTTTGCGGCTTTGTTTCTGCGCTTTTGTGCGCTGCTTCTCGCTGCCGACTTTACACTTAATCGCATTTGCCACTTGCTTTCAATTCCTCATTGAATCGCTTCAAGCACTCTCAGTCGTCATTGTATTGTGCGGTGCTTGCGAAGCACTTCGCAGCCGCCACCTTTAGTCCTTTTTCGGAAAAGTGCAAATGCAGCAGAAAGCGTTCGGCATGTGTGAAATGTGCGATTTTACGCCTTGATTTACGTGTTGTGCGTGTCGTCGCACATCTAAATCGGCTCTAACTGTTGAAATGCTGCCGCAACTAAGAGCAGCGACTTGTTGGGAGGCACAAATCTTGTCACAAGCAAATTTACTTTTCTTCGACTTGACATTCCACTAATGCAGTTCGATTTGAATATAACTTTTGGGAAGCAGTTTGAGGCTAACATTGTATGATCAGTTCAAGTCTCTGGCTGGCATTTTTGCCAAACATGGCTTAGTTCATGCCTGACTGCCACTTCGAGTTGGCACCTTAAAAATATGTTAAATTTCGCCACGCCTCTTTGTTAGAGTTCTAGAGCTGGTTTATTTTTGGACAATTTTAGCTGAGAACGGGTTAAATAAATTTTGTATCAATATTTTTTAACTGCAGAAAAACTATTTAATATTTATGGAAAAATACAAAATTATCACTTTTTGATTTTATTTAAACATTATTAAAGAAACAGGGCTTTGATCAAACGTATACTTCAATTAGAGCACAAACAAACAGGGAAACTGTTATCGCTGCAAATTATTGGAAATTATTTTGGGGATAACAGTAAAACTTTTTTTAATTTGCTTTGAATTCACTTCTAAAAATATTAATTTGTTGGTGCCTACTTAAAAAATTTTTTAAACCCATAAATAAACCCATAATAGCTTTTGCTATAACATCACAAATAGGTGAAGTTGCTCTCAGGCAACTGTGGGGTCGAAAGGGTTAAACATAAAATTTGTTACGTATAACTAAAAATTTGATATTTCTTCATTTACTTCAGCTAAAATTATTTAAAAAAAATGTATCTGAATGAAAGTAAAAATCAAATTAAAAATGTCTCTTATTTTTTGTATTTCTTCTTTCTTTCTTGTGTAAAAATATAACATTCAAGAAACATGTATACTTCTCTTCCTAAAACTTAAATATTCAGTTAATTAATTTCGTATTCCTAGAATTTCAAGCTCTTCGAAGGACCAACAAAAACTGTCATTTTTTAAGCCATAGAAGTTCAAACTTCCAAAAAGTAGCATATTGCCATATGGCAATAAAATAGCAGCTCAAAAAATGTCTAAATTGCCAACACATTTTGTGATTGCTTAGAAGATAAACGAAGAGATTGGAAAATGTTTAAATATTGAGAATAAAATAAATTGATTCAAGCAAAAATAATTCTTACAACATCTATAAATTACTGTTTGTTCCAGACACAATTTTGTAAAACACCAACATACAACTCCGCCAATCAGGCTGGGTATTTATTTTGTTCTTGAGATACGTTTTTCAAGATATTCGGAAATCAAAATTTATTTAGTTACCTGGACTCCGCTGAAGTTAATAACTAAAGTCAAATAGGAAAACCAAATATTTTTCAAATTTTTTAACAAGTCTTAGTTCTTATTTCTCGAAAAACAAACACAATGTAAGACATAAACATGACGTTGTCGGTCTCATAGATCACTAGAAGTGTAGCCGAAGGATAAACAAAGTTGGAAAAGACCTACAGTCATCAAATTTCGTCCTTTCGTTAACGACAAATTGAAAGCAAACAATTTGATTGAAATATTGTTGTGTTCTAAAGCCATCAATAGTAGATCCCACCATCGAAGTTCTTTACGAAAAATTCTAAAATTTTGCTATTCAAAGGGGATTGATTATTGTTCTGCTATCTTAGCATTTTAGCATTTAGCAATCGGTTTGATATTTTGTAATTTGAAAGTAATGTTGAATCTATGATTAAAAGCAAAAATTCAAATAAAATAAAAAAAATAGATTTATGTTTTTTTTCATGATTGCCGGATGTATCAGTCACATTATTTCATATTTTTATAAAATGTTTCGAAATTTCATTCGAAACATTTCATGTTTTGGCAAATAATTTGTTTTCATTAGACTGTCATTTAATTCGCGTTATTTTCGTTTATTTAATTTATTTTGTGCGACATCGAACAAAATTCGATAGTTTAATATTATTTTTGATTTCAATTTTTTCAACAAATACTATTTAAACATTTCGTTTTAAAATCAGACTTTGTGTTTCATTATGTTTTATTATAAATTTTTATAATTTTTTATTTTCATTTTTTTTTTTTTGCTTCCAATTGTCATTGGATGCGTTCATGCATTTTTTCAGATTTTCTTTAATTAGCTTCCCATTGTTATTTGGTGCGTTTCATGCGTTTTTTAGATTATATTTTTTAATTTTTTGTTGGCTTTCAATTGTCATTGGATGCGTTCATGCATTTTTTCTTAGATTTTTTTAAATTTTTATTAGCTTCCAATTGTTATTCGATGCTTCCAATTGTCATTGCATACATTCCATGGCTAGCGGAGGTATGGCCAATATGTAATAAAATATTTGTTTACATTTCTTTTGTCATTTGTATGTGCTTCAACGTCAATGGGGCGTATGAGTAACACTATTTGAATTTTGAAGTGGTAGAGGGAACTAGTCACAGTGGCGCACGCAGGATTTTGTTGGGGGGAGGGAGATTTTGTGTAACTTTTTTGAGAACTTTGAAATAGAATAAAATTTAGATGTATGAATCTACAGACTGAGATCCAAAACATGTATGTTTTTCATACCTGACATATTTTGGTCCTGAACGTTCAAAATAGAAAATTTAGTTAAAAGGAGAACATTTTTCTCTTTCATTTGATACCCATATCCTCATCATTGCATAACCGCAAATATTTAAAAAAAATATTTGAAATGTGTATGTCCTTAAAATTTTAAAGTGCTTTAAAAAGGACTTTGGGTCAGAAAATTAAAAACTGACTATGCCCGGTTACTATAAATGACCTCTAGTTTCACGTCTATATCCAAATTTGGATGGGTTTCGGCAAAAAAAATTGTTTTTCCCCCAATGTAAAGTTGGTGTTTTCACTCAGTGCATCATAACTTTGAAATTTTTCTTTCGATTCTATTGATGTTGGGCTTAATATTTGCACAAATAATATATCTTTGATCTTAGATTTTAAAACCAAAGGATTTCTCCTTTATTTATTTATCTATAAAAAAACATTCGAAAATGTATGATTTTTGAAAATGGTCGAAAGATTTTTTACAACTTTCACCGTCAGTAATTTCTCCAAATCTCATCTGATTTGGACGATCTGTAGATCTCTGGAAAGGCTAAGGTATTATCTTCCGACCGACGGACAGCTCGTGTTAATCGGATAATTCTTTCAGGAGATATGTGCTCATAACAGAAACAACAGGGAAAAAACTGGTTTTTCGAAGATTTTTCTAAAACGCTTCTTAAAAAAATTGTTTGATCTTCAGTTTCGTGTTCAGCGACCCAAAGTTAGTCTAGAAAACATTTTATTTTTAGGTGCATTTTTTGTGTCGAGTAGTGTTATTGATGATTGAATATATATGCGACGGTTATAAATTAAATTTCTGTACTAACTTAAAGATATTACGAGGGGTTTAACCCCCAAACCCCCTCCCCTGTGTGCGCGACTGACTAGACAGCTCAGCCCAAATGATCCTATTGTGACTAATGCAAGCAACTATATTATTGAGAAATTCGTTTATTATACAAAGAAGTGTCTTGTCGTAGCGACCGAATAGGAATTTTATAAGAGACCACTTCAACTTTGTCAAAGTCTGTCTTATCCACAGAGTCATAATCGAAATGTTGCTTAACTTTCTGTTCACAACTTTCCCAAAGGGAACACTCAGGCAACAAATCTCAAACTTGAAGCCCGACGGCTCTTTAATCGAAGTGGCACCGCAACCCGGCCGCACATTTCACGCAATAAAGTGTGACGTTCCAGCCACAATTTGAAGCGGAAAAGCCTATGCAAGTTTCTCTCAGTGTCAACGAACCAAGAAGAGCGAGTTTGATGGAGTGAGAGGGGCCCGCGATTATTTTACGCCAAAGTAAACAATTGTCAAACGGTTTGTGTAAATTAGCCACGTTGCGGTTTTCAATAATGCGCCACCAACGCACATTGCGGCTCGCTGCGGCGGCCGACGGTTTACTAAATTAAATTCTGGCATAGCGCAAATTTCACTTTGATAGCTTATTTTGCTATTATTGTGCGGGTTAGTTGCTGTTGATGTTGCTTTTGTTGTTGTTATTTATTGATGTGAACAACTTTTGCGGGCGTTGGCATTAAATTGAAATTTGATTGGATTAAAATTTTTTGGCAATTTGTTGCTAGTGTTTAAATTTTTGGATGCTGGTAGTTGGTTGGTGCTGCAACTTGTGTAAAATTCATTTGTGTTGTGCACTTGAGCGCACTTGGCGTGTGCACCAAACTGTTTGCACTCGAATTTAAAATCGCCAATGTTGCAAAAAATACGAAAGAGGAGAAGCGTTTTATAACAGACTTTTCAAATATTGAAATAGCTTCGGAATCAATCTCAACTGCTGCGTGCTTCGGTTATGGAAAATGTTGCATGCAAAAATCAACAGCTCCAAACATCGAAAATATGAACAGCGAAAATAGCGCCCAACAAAATTTGCTTTTATGGAAGCCATTTCAATTTCTAACATTGCTTTGCTTTTGTTGTTGTCGTTTATTTATGTATTTAATTTGAAGTAGTTGTTGTTGAGAATTTTCTATTGCGCATTGCAGGAACGTCATCCACTGTGGCAGCGCAGTGCACCGAAACTGGCGCATTTGGATGGCTGTTCCCCGCTTGTCCTGCGAGCTGGCTACAATGAAATTTTTATGAATCGAATGTCAGCAGTGGCGGTGGCAATTTTTGTGGCAATTTCTATTTGCTACAATTTTTTATAGGAATATCTGCAGATATTGCAGCAATACGCAACAGAGAACTTTTATTAAAATTAAAATGTGTCACATAAAACAGCCAAAATGTAAAAGTAGCAAAGTAATGCTGACATGCGCCGCTTTGTATCAAACTGGTACATTTCTCGTTAATTCGCAGTCGCATTGCATTTGTTGCATTTTCAGCAAATATAATTGCCAAAGTTCACTTGAGACACACACACGATTTCAGGCAAGAATTCAACAATAATTGACTAACTTGAGAGAATTGCTCCTATTAGATCGAATCCTCAGAACGAAATAGCGGAAATCATTTAACACTAGAATGCCCGACAAT
This sequence comes from Melieria crassipennis, assembly GCA_963668005.1. Taxonomy (NCBI): domain Eukaryota; kingdom Metazoa; phylum Arthropoda; class Insecta; order Diptera; family Ulidiidae; genus Melieria; species Melieria crassipennis. The sequence goes on along the minus strand of OY764963.1, from coordinate 26,348,032 downwards.
CAGACCTACATAAAATGCCCATATGTAGTCATTTTGACTACAATATTGTTTACTGAATTTTTTTTATTTTATTGGTTTTTAAGTAGCAAATATGAATAAATGCACATGAGATTAAAATAAAATAAGTAGAGTCCGACCGATTAATCAGCATTGCCATCGGCATCGGCTAGTAGCGGCCAATAAAATAGGTATCGGCATCGGGCAAAAACATAGGTATCGGCTTCGGCATCGGCCTTTTTTGGCCGATGCCACATCGGCCATTTTTGGCCGATGGTATTTTGGCCTATTTTCCTGCTTTAATTTTTTAATTTATTTTTTTTGTATCGGGTGTTTTTTTAGAGGTATAGAACTTCGAATTGAAATAAAACACAAGAAATTTTAATGTCCATCAATTTGGCTTTATTGGAAGGATAATTTTATGCCATTAATGTTTAAATATGATTTCGGGCATGTGGCCGCCGCGGCTGGCTCGAATAAATCCAATTCTACAGGTCCAATTTTCAACCACTTTTTCGAGCATTTGGGGCCGTATGTCGGCAATAACGCCACGAATGTTGGCTTCCAAGTCCCCTAACGTTTCTGGTTTGTTGGCGTAGACGAGCGACTTCACATATCCCCAAAGAAAATAATCCAATGGTGTCAAATCACACGATCTTGGTGGCCAATTGACAGGTCCATTCCGCGAAATTAAGCGCTCATCGAATGTTTCCTTCAATAAATCGATTGTGACGTGCGCTGTGTGGCATGTAGCGCCGTCTTGTTGGAACCACAACTCATCCACATTCATGCCATCCAATTCGGGAACAAAATAGTCGGTTATCATGGCTCTATACCGGTCTCCATTAACGGTAACTGACTCCTCTTCTGACTGGGTCCTCTTCAACATTTTGCTCTACAGCGGCAATTGTTGCTTCGGTGCGCACTGTTCAACGTCTCTGCGGATGCGTATTATCACATAGAGTAAACGTAGTGCGAAAACGACCCATGGTTAACCGAATTAATTGCTCTGATGGACGATTATGTCGACCATAAAATGGACGGAGCTTGCGGTAAACTTCGCGAACTGAACCATTATTTTCGAAATATATTTGCACGATTTGCAAGCGTTGTTCTTTTGTCAACCTGTTCATGATGAAATGGCAAACCAAACTGAACATAAATGACATTAGAGTTGCCAGATTTGACCACAAAATGCCAGTTTTATCTCTATTCGAAAAACAAACCTCTAAAAAAAACACCCTATATTTTTTTGAAGGTGAATCGCACTGTTTCTTTTATTTTAACCTTAGAACCGTGAGTTGGGCACTCAATGCCCATATTCATTTTTAATGTTCAATTTCGGGTATTTGGGAAGTCCAATTTGTTTTTTTTTTTTGGTAGGCGGATAGATTGTACTTTTGTTTATATGTTGCCAAAATTACAGGTGTAGGTATACCTCTTATAATAAGAAAGTTAAGTCTAGGGTAATTAGGGGCCGCTGATTTCGAATCCTCAAACCGTTTTTAAAACTTAGTTTCCGTTTTCGCAAAAAATGGGCGTGTCACTTTTTCGGATTTTTCCTGACTTTTTTCACGTTTTCGATTGTAATTTCTAAACCATTAAACCGGTTTATTTGATTTTCACTTTGTGGCATTTACAGAACCCCACGGCTTCTTTTCCAATATATTTTATTTTTATAGGTTTTACAAATCCGCGGTAATTTGACCTCAAAGTCGGAAAATATGGAATTTCAAGGCATTTTCTTTGATGTTGAAAAACATGCACCTTTTTCGTAAATCAATTATCGAGTTAGGTATAACACGAAAGTGGAAACATCAAGTAATACAACACACACAGCCAAATTATTTGGTGTAATTCCCATTCTCTTCGAAATAATAGCAAAAATGTACCATAGTCATTTTCATCATTTTTCATACATGTTGAGCCGTTCAAAACCAAAACTTTATATGTTTTTTAATTTTTCAGTTAAAAAACCTTTGTTTCGAACAATAAATACTTGTTTCAATAAATTATTTGCATAAATAAGCTAAATATTGGCCTTTTTCTAAAAAAAATTCATAAAAAGCTTAAATTTCCATACAAAATACATTACTGGGCACTGAGTGCCTAAGTCACGAGATTAAGTTGTATAGCGAAGTCACGGTTCTAAGGTTAAACAGTATCTGAAAATACGTCACTGAAAAGGGGCATAAGAACCTCTTTTCTGCTCTTTTAGTAACGTATTTTCAGATATTGTTTAATGTTTCCTAGAAATGTTTTTTATAAAAACTAGGTATTCTAAAAAACACAGACACTGTGTGGTTTCGGGTTTGGGGTCGTTTATTCGACGGAGTACGAACAACGAGTAACAATTAGTACAAGGAACATTAAACAATACAAACGGCCGAAGCCGGGGAGCAGCAAGTAGGGGGAACATTAGTACAAATGAGAAGGAAAGATTGGGATTAGTGATGGGATCGGTGGATCACTAAATACAGCACAGTACATCTGGACAATGGGCATCAGAAGAAAGGCCATTTATTTTTACAATGTTATTCTTCTTTTTTCATTGGAATCATTTCTTTTTTCTGATTTCTTCCCACCACACCTTTACATCGGGTCGCCTTGCTCCAAACGCAATTTCGGAGTACAAATTTTAATATCAGAATCGTAATTTTAAGTTGAAGATGAAACTGAATTTTTTGTTTTTGATCGAATTCGTTCGTGTTATTTTTTCTATGGAATCGGCATCAGCCGATTCTCGCTCTTTCGGCCGATTAATCGGCATCGGCCAATTCTCGCTCTTCCGACCGATTAATCGGCATCGGCCAAAATATCGGTCGGACTCTAAAAATAAGTATTTCATTTTTATTGTTGTATGATTTACAAAGTAAATTAATTTAAATATACGTACACATAATGGTATAAACAGAATCAAATCGTCGGATGAATTTTACGCAACAAAAAATTCCCTCGCTGCGTCAGTCGTCGTGAAAATACGCACAGTGAAACAGAATGGGTGCGAAATTGGCATCAGCTGTTTACAACAATTATTCCTGCAAACAAGGCAAACACACAACTGTCTTTTATTTTGAGTGAATAAAAAGAAGAACATGAATCCGAAAATTTATCGCGTTGTAAAAATAGTGAAAATCATTAGTATAATGTTTATGGTAACGAAAGCGTACCTGATGATGAGGCAACTTCAACGAAGAAAATGGTGGGTGCGGCCAGTTAATTTGACCAGGAAACAATTTGGTTTCCACACCGCTTGCTTCTCGCAGTTGAAGTCTAGTGACACCGAACATTTTTTCACCGCAACAAGGATGACTGTCGCGAAATTCGACGTCCTACTATGCCTTCTGCGGGAGATGTTGCGTAGGTCATCTAACACAGAGCCCATCAACGAGGAAACACGCTTGGGCATTACACTCATGTAAGTACATTTAAAGAAACTTGAGCTCAGCTCAATTATTATTATTAACATATATTTAGGCACTTAGCACAGGGCTACAGTCCCCAAATGTTGGCGTGGGCACACAAAATGGGAGTGTCGACAGTCCGGGAAATCATACATGCAACCTGCGATGCCATTTGGACTGAGCTGCATCAGGTGTACGTTGAGCAGCGGAATCTGACGGAATGGGGTGCCATTTCAGACAAGTAAATTCCTTTCACAGTTCCCCACTAAATTCTTCCACTTTGTGCGCGAATAGGTTCTACGTCAAAACAGGAGTATCACACTGCCTTGGCGCTGTTGACGGAAAACATATAAGCATTGTTTGTCCGAAACGCAGTGGGTCCCTTTACTACAACTACAAGAAAAGTTTCAGCATTGTGCTCATGGCGACCTGCGATTCCGACTACACATTTACTTTTGTAGATGTGGGAACGCTCGGGAGTCAAAGCGATGGTGGTGTGTTCGCACGCAGTGCATTTGGTCGCATGATTCTAAGAAGCAATCTCGTGCTTCCACCAGATGACAATCTGCCTGGTAAGTGAATTTTTTAATCGTGCTCAATCATGTTGTAATGGCTACATTTTACATATTGCGATCTAGGTACGGACAAAACGTTCCCATATTTCTTCGTGGGAGATAATGCCTTCTCGTTGAAGAAGAACCTCATGCGCCCCTACCCTGGCCGGTGCTTGTCCGCCGAGAAGCAGCATTTTAACAATAAGCAATCCGCGGCTCGAGTGCACATTGAAAATGCCCTCGGCATTTTAGCGAACAGGTGGAGAATACTCCACACCTCCATTCACGCAGCTCCGAAAAATGTGGACAAAATAGTGCTGGCAACGGTGGTTCTCCATAATTTCCTAATGTTGGATAGAACCACCGGTTACTTCAGCGATGAGCTGGTTGAACGTGGAGAGACGCTTCGGAGGGGTCGCAATTCTTGCGCATATCGCAAGGGAATAGATCAACTGCAGAGGCATTCGCAGCCAGGGACGAGCTCGGGCAACACCTTTTCCGTTACGATTTCCTAGGTTCTCGGCGCGCCTTCTCTTGTACGTGTCGTGCAGATCTCGCCAACGTTTTCTGCACTCATCCTCTGCAGAACAATAACTATGCGATATACATATAATACATCTAAAAACATAATAAATTCTCACCCGACAACGCCACTGTTTCGGCGATCCCCTTCCAAATCGCAGTCTTCTTGATGACATTTTTATAATTTGCTGACGATAGGTCGAAGGGCACTCATTCTTCCTAACTTCCTCAATTGGGAGCTCCGTCTTGTCCATTTTCTAAAACATGCACATGCACTGCTGTGTATTTTAATTTTGACAGCGTAGAGTAAGTTCGGGTAATGTGATATACCTGTTCGTTTTACAGCGATTCCCGACACATTTTGCCTTAAAACACACTTTTTTTGGTCTCAAACTGTTCACTGATGCATTATTTAGTATATCTAAGAACTCTTTAAGATAAACTGTTGAGTTTTTTAATTAAAAATCAAAATATCCAAATATTGGCGTCTGATAAAAGTGGCGGGTAATGTGATATACCATTGGCGGGTAATGTGATATACCCGAAAAAACGTTATTTAACAGACCTATTAGTTTCAAACTTGGTGCAAATACTCCAAATCAAAAATAACACAGGGCAACAAATTTCGACTTTTGGTCGGCTTTTCTGGGTTTGACATCAGTTCTAGGGTAATTAAGGACCGCTGATTTCGAATCCGCAAACCGTTTTGAAAACTTAGTTTCCGTTTTTGCAAAAAATGGGCGTGTCACTTTTTCGGATTTTCCCTGACTTTTTTCACGTTTGGGATTGTAATTTCAAAACCAATAAACCGGTTGACATGATTTTCACTTTGTGGCATTATCAACACCGCACGGTTTCTTTTCCGATGCAATTTATTTTTATAGGTTTTAAAATTCCGCAGCAATTGGACCTCAAAGTCGGAAAATATGGAATTTCAAGGCATTTTCTTTGATGTTAAAAAACAAACACATTTTTCGTAAATCAATTATCGAGTTATGTATAACACGAAAGCGGAAACATGAAATTATACAACACAGCCAAATTTTTTGGCGTGAGTTCCATTCTCATCGAAATAGTAGCAAAATTGTACCATAGTCATTTTCATAATTTTTGATACTACTTCCTTAAAAAATTAAGGGCCTCAAAATATGCTCCATATGCTATATATTCCATTCACTGTCTGGAATACAATCGAAAAACAACACAATTTTGAATTGCTTCAAACAAAACAAAATTAAAAACTTTGCCTATTTTGAGGCTCTTACTTTTTAAAGGAAAAAAACTGAAATCTGTTGAACTGATGTCAGAACCAGAAAAGCCATTTTGCTGTTGATCAGTGTAATTAGAGACGTGTTTCTCATTTTTTTGGAAAATCACAATCTGACGGGGTAAACCAAGGGTTAAAAATTTTTATCGAGAAACATGATTTCATGGATTTTTTTATCTAAAACTTTACCATAACAGATTTTTGAGAATATTCCACTTCAAATATAAAATAAAGTATATGTATATAAATTTCTGAATACAAATAGTATTACTGTCATAAGTTTGGGTACTGTCATTCACATTACCCGAACTTTGGTATATCACATTACCCGAAATTAACTTTTTGCGAAAAAATATTATAAAAAAACAATAATAATTTTGTTGAGAAGAGCGTACCTCGCAAACTCATCGATATCAATGATTTACTTCTGATTAGCCTCGAACTTTGTAATAATATTTTTTTGTACCTTTTATGCTTTCAAGCTTCATGACCAAAAACTTGTGCAAGCCTACTCAAAGCACTTCATCACACTCACTGTAAACTACTCGAATTTACGCAAACACATCCAAAATCATGCAGCACGAAATTTTTAGCTGTTATGATGTTTTAAAAATTTTGAAAAAATTCAACGCACTTGTGAAATAAGCCACTATATCACATTACCCAACCATATCACATTACCCAAACTTACTCTACGTTCGTTGATTAAAAATCGTCTGACGATTTGATTCTGTTTATACCATAAATGGGATAAAATGGAATGAAATTTGGAATTTGTGAATGAATTCTGTGAGTGAATTTTGGATTGAAAAACTTGGGAATTGTCACAGCCTACTATGACATTTTTTTTTAATGTTTGCAATTACACAGAGCAACAAAATCGACATTATTTTTTTTTCTGAAATCAAACCATACTTTTCTAAAGGATTTTTGGACGCTGATCACAACTGCGTATTTAGTTTTTTGATTGTTTGAGCGGCTTAGGAAATATTGATGGTTTTCCTTAGAGGGCGTTTTACATGCTTTTTGACCATTACATGCATGTAGCTCCCACAAACCTGAAGTCTTAAATGCCATTTTTTTAACATAGATTAACAATACTCTAGCTATGTATTTAAAATGTAAAACATTAAAATCGGTTCAAATTTGCAAGATTTATTCATTTGCAAAGTCAAATTTTCAGTTACTTTGCAAGATTGCGAATACACAAAAGAATTTTGCTTCCAAAAAATATATATTGCCATATAGTGAAAGAAGAATGTTGGGGCTTTCAATTAAAAAACAAATTTTTGAAATACGATGTTTGTAATAGAGTATGTGTACAAATATGTAAGTTCTCCATGCATAAATTCAGCAACAAAAGCAAGGATTTACTTTTGAGCTTTAATATCGGAGCACAATTTTAGGCAGCTCACATACAATAAATGCCCTCAATTCATAAAATTTTCTGCTTTCGAATTTTGAATTTTTTGTGCCCTAAAAATATGTCGCAATAAAATATGGAAAAACAGCAAGTAGTTTGCTTAGTGTGTATGGTTGAAATTTTTACTTGTGTGATGCAACTCTTTCTAGAATAGCTCCTACAGTAATGAACCAATTCAAATTTTGTTAATGCCCCTGAAAAAACAAATATTGACGCTTGCGAAAAAAATTTAGCTACTTTCGTCAATGATGCGAAGAGCATTAGGATATTTCAATACAAACACGCGTTCAGAAGGTGAAGTCGCATCTACACTCTAATGAGTATAGGCCGAGAATGGCACATGCAACACAAAAAATCGGTACTATAAGTTTGAGTTACAACCTTACACTATACATTGCACACTAACTCCTAGTTGACAATTGCAACCCCGAATTTAAATGAATTTTTAAAAAAAATTCGCGAAAATTGAACTTTGGAGAACCATAGCCGTGTTAACCCTTGACCAATCGAAAGCGACTATGGTCAAAATTATAGCTTGAGGATTCGTTATTGTGTCATAAAAAATTATCGTGTTTCTCTACATATTATAAATGCAATAAAATCTCAAAGATGAAAAATCGTGGAAAACACCTCCTAGCAAAAACTTACAAACCGCTCAAATAATCAAAAAACTAAGTACGCAGTTATGATCAGCGTCCAAAAATCCTTTAGAAAAGGTTTACTAGCCCTCAATCACCCACCCCCATTAAAATCACGTATCTACCCACCCTGAGTCCCCGGGACTCACAATTTTTGTTTACGAAATAACGCAACACCTATTACATTTTTATGGTTTTTTATTTTTTTCTAGGCCACATTAAGACCTCTTGTAACAGATGTCATGACATATCTTTACATAACTCAAATAAAAATGCACCTTTTAATTGATAGAAAAAAAAGACTCTAAAAAACATACACTAAACATTTTATAAAAATAAAAGATATAAATAAATTAACAAAAATAATTCTTTTTACATAAATAGCTTAGAAACCAAATAAATATTCAGAAAAGAAACTTGAAGTAATACTTCATTATATAAAATAAGAAAACGTGCAGCAGGTTGAATTTCATATGTTGTGCACATACCTCACATACCTTTTTAGCACAACTAAGGCAAATTGTTAGTAGTAAAATTTCTCAAAGGGTTAACACTCTCAATTCTTGAACTTTTGGCAGCCATTTTGGCATCCTAAATTTAAATTAACACGATTTTAAAAAAATTTACAAGTACAATTTTTGTAACACAAAACACCACCCTGAGTCCCTGGGACTCACTCCGTGCCAAAACTCAGCCTTGTAATTGTAGTGCGCTAACTTCCGATCGCCTTCGCGTTCAGCGCGACTCTGTACGAAGGTATACGAAAGCAGGACACCGAAACATAAAAACACAACCTGTACCAACTTATTAAAGTTCGTAGTGAGTCCCCTGGACTCAGGGTGGGCGATTGAGGGCTAGAACTCGGAAAAATTTTGGCTGTTGCTCAGTGTTATTTGAAATTTTCATACTTTGGTATTGAAGATGGATAGGTATTTGTCTATTTATCAGTTAGAAATTCACTTTTGCTGAAAATTTTATATAGGTAGCCAAACTGACTCCTTTTAGGCATTTAAGGTAATGGTTGCAAAATTGGGGTAAACAATTTGTTTACCATATTTTTAATTTATTTATTGCATTTAGCTTTAAAAATTAGTAAAAGTTGCGGAATGGCCGCGGCTTCACGAATATTAAACGCTCAAGACTTTAACTACAAAAGTTGAAATTAACTGTTATTTTGTGCTTTTTTGTCATTTCAGGCAAAATAAGTTTTATTTTTTACTTTTATTTTATCGCTCAAATATATCAGGCAATTTGAATTTTTTCAAAGGCCGTTTGACCGACTAAAAAACTATTGACACAATTTTTTCGTCTCATCAACGCGCACATTTTGAGCAACCAAACTTGTTTCAGTCTTTAGGACAACGGCCGTAAAGCAAAAATTTTTTTTACGAAGGCAATTCACTAATACCCCAGAAACAAAAACAAAAAACCACAAGCAAAAGTAAAAAAAAGTGCAAACAAACGAAATGAACAAACATAAATGAAAATAACAGTAAATAAAGTTACTCGTCGACGTGATCCGTCGAGGTCGGCTCTGTAATGCCTTGCATATTAGAATAAAGCAGTAATATACTACCAGATTGCCGAAAATACTTTTTTTATATTTTCAATTCGTTATGCATTTCTAGGTGAAAAAATTCTGAAAGAACGACTTAAAAAAAAATTTGCGGTACTTGCAACTAAAACCCAAAAATGATCTGTCTTGAAAATGAACAACAACATAACATTCCGCAGTAGGGTATTTTGGCTTCGTTGTCGAAAATTTTTCTAACTTTCAATCAGTTGTGCGTAAAACACGTGAAACTTTGAGTGAAGACAAATATTTTTAATAATAAAAACTGAAAAAATGGATCGCAAACGCAATATATATATTCGTGATTACTTCATTGATAATGGTACAGAGTTGGAATTTAAAATTTGTGGCAGAAGTCTGAATGCTGCCCATATAACAAATTTAAAAAGGCTCTTGCAAAAATCACATTCCGAATTAATGGTGGAGTATAAGAAACGGATGAGAATTGAAAATGAAAGAGATTAAAATTAAAAAAAAAAATCGATTTACCGTGGAAATGTCTCCAAATGAGGGTTTGAAAATGCGGAAAATAAATTCAAAGAATTGAATGGAAAAACTGAAAACGACTATAACAAAAATTAGTGGAAAATGTTAAGCCACTCGTAGCGACCGGTCTATATTGGGAATTAGAAGAAAAAAAAATTTTTAGACTGAAAATTGATACAACCACTCGTAGCGATCGGTCTATGTTGGGAATTAATGTTCAATTGATTCTGAAAGGTGAAATTACAATATTTACACTTTCAATGCTTGAGCTAAAAAAGAGGAACACTGCTGAAAATTTGAAGATGGAAATTAAAAGTGTTCTGAATAGATTCAACATAAGCGAACAAGAAATGTATTCCATAACTACGGATAATGGAAGGAATATTGTCAAAGCGGTTCAACTGTTACCCTCCCAAGAAAGTGAAGACGAAGAAGAAAATTGTTTATGAAATCTAAGTAGATGAAAACTCTTACGAAGATGTTGTAAATAATATTGATTACGAGGAAATAATTTCCATTAACCGTTTTTAAGCACATTGGATTTCCGATACCGCTTCAAAACAAATCCCAGTAACCACTTTGTTTTGTTAAAACCTACCGATATTTTCTATATTTATATATTTGAAATATCTACTGAACACATAAAGTCAATCTGCAATGGAATGCACTAAGGAGATCACCTGTCTACAGAATTTGACCCGTCGAATTGCTGAACTATCCCAAGCGTTCTCGCATAGTATGCAGCATTCTCTAATGTTAGAGAAGAAACTTGAAGCCGCTGTATCCGAGATTAAATCGCTCCAGGACCAGAATCGGATGGCGCTTAGTATCCTGAACCAAACTCTGAACCTAATGAAAGAAGAAAGTTATGGATTTGGAATATTCGTTTTAACGTTTATATTGGTTTTCATTGGAATACTACGCATGATTCCAGCCTCCTTCTGGCTAACTCTGGAAGATAGATTGTATTGTAGAATACGCAGAAGGTATGCAGCCAGACAAAGATACCGTCGTATTGATCCAGAAGTGCATCGCAGCCAACGCTTGCATCAAGATGATGTTGAACTGAGTACCAGTAACAACAGGGGTAAAATAATAGAAGATTTTGTCCTTTCAGCAAATTTATCTATACTAAATGATGGGTCCCCCACTCATTTTAGCACTCACAACACATTCACCCACATAGACTTATCCATCTGCACCTCAAACCTTTTACCATTCAGCAACTGGTACACCATCCCAAACCTACACAACAGCGATCATTACCCAACAATTACCCATATAACAGACAATTCAAATACCACTCCCCGACCTAAAATCAAGCGCTACAATACAAAACGGGCCGATTGGTTAAAATTCCAAAATAATATTGAACAGATAGAAGACAGTATACAAAGCTCGACCAACGTAAACAGAGAAGCCGCCTCTATTAGAAAAATTATAAGACTTGCAGCCCACAACTCCATTCCCCAAACCACCTACAAAAAACAAAGCAAGACAGTTCCATGGTGGTCCGCCGAACTTCGACAACTACGAGATCAAAAACAACACGCATGGCACTCATATCGCCGGAATATGGTAATTAATTTATAATTAATTGACTGGCACGACAGCCCGCTTACGCGAGACTAAGGCCTAGCTTCCCGCAACCACCCGTGTTGTGCGTGTGAATTTGTACGCGGGTGGAAGGGACCTACAGTTTTATGCCGGTTCCGAACGGCAGGTTGGAAGCTTTTTCATAAGCAATTTTTACTCTCAGAGGTTTGCCATTTCCAGCTGAGAGGACAGCCACCGAAAGAGAAAACGAGTTTTCCCGTTATTTTTTTTTTGTAAGTGTTATTACAGGCAGTATTTGAACCTGGGTCGCTGCCTTCGACTCGCGGTCCAACGCACTAACCAACTGAGCCACGGCGGCTGCGGAATATGGTAATAGAAAATTTAATTCTATCCAAAAAATATACAAAAAAATATACATATAACAAATTTAAAAAGGCACTTGCAAAAATCACATTCTGAATTAATGGTGGAGTATAAGAAACGTATGAGAATTGAAAATGAAAGAGATTAAAAAAAATCGATTTACCGTGGAAATGTCTCCAAATGAGGGCGATGCCGAAAATAAATTCAAAGAATTTGATGGATCTCGTTAATGCAAAATATATTATGAAAAACTGAAAACGACTATAACAAAAATAGTAGAGGAAAAAATGTTAAGCCACTCGTAGCGATTTAGAAAAAAAAGAAGAAAAAAAGAAAAATGTTAAGACTGAAAACTGATACAACCACTCGTAGCGATCGGTCTATATTGGGAATTAATGTTTAATTTATCAATATTTACACTTTCAATGCTTGAGCTAAAAAAGAGGAACACTGCTGAAAATTTGAAGATGGAAATTAAAAGCGTTTTGAATAGATTTAACATAAGCGAAAAAGAAGTGTATTCCATAACTACGGAAAATAGAAGGAATATTGTCAAAGCGGTTCAACTGTTAACCTCCCAAGAAAGTGAAGACGAAGAAGAAAATTGTTTAGGAAATCTAAGTAGATGAAAACTCTTACGAAGATGTTATAAATAATATTGATTACGAGGAAATAATTTCCATTAAATGTGTTGCACATACACTTCAATTGGCAGTAAATGATTTTTTGGCAGACTGGAACCCATGCGTAATTAATGGAGCTTGTACTTTAGTTAAAACTTTGAGATCTCCAGCGTTTCGGTGAGGAACTTGAAAACATACAGACGCTCATAAGTAGTTAAAATATAACAAGGTATGTACAAGCCCTAACCACTAATAATTCGTACCCCTACGTTTTTTCTCATATTAATTTTTAGTATTACCTTTTAACCATTATTTGTCAAAGATTCCGTACAGTATTTATACTCTTTTGAAAGGCTGAAAAGTCTACTATTAGAAAAACATTTTTTTAATTTATTTTGTTATGTAACATTTTTATTATTAATTTTTGAACAGAACAACTTCAAAAAGTTACATTTTTATTATTCATTTTTGAACAGAACAACTTCAAAAAGTTACAACTAAAAGTGGCCACTAATAATTCGTACGACCGCAAATGATAGAAAAATTAATTTTGGGTTGCATCTCCCTTTGTTGCGATTACAGCCTGGCATCTACTCTGCATTGAGGAAATAAGTTTCTGACACTCTTCCGGTGTAATAGAGTCCCAAACCTCTTGAATTCGGTTTTCTAGTTCCAAGAGGGTTCGTGGGGGCTCATTCCTCAATCTTCTTTTCTTTAGGGCCCACAAGGAATCTATTGGACTTAGATCTGGGCTAGACGAAGGCCAATCTAAAACTTCAATATTATTGTTGTGGAACAATTTTTTGGTAATCTTTGCTGTATGAGGCGTAGCACCGTCTTGCTGAAATATGTATTCGCTCATGCCAAGCATTTGCACCGACGGCGGCAAGCTGCATTCCAATAAATGAGTCTTGAGCTTTCAGTGTCCCCTTTATGAAGTGCAGCATACCAACACCCTTTGCTGACACCCTATACCATGACACTTGCCAAGAACAACGCGTCTTAAACAATCTCTGTGGTAGGCTTCATGTTTTCTGCGTATGACTCTTGATCTGTCGTCGCCTACACATACCTCAAATTCATCGCTAAAAATAATGGAATCCCATTGCCTCTGGACCCAGTTGCGTCTGGCTTTTGCACATGCCAATCGCTTTTTCTTCTGCAAAGCAGTCAATAAAGGTTTTTGTTTCGCCTGAAAATTAATAGAACACAGTTTTAAACCAATAGCAATTTGGTTCAGCAACAACGGTACCTTATAAAATTTGTAATGCAAGTTATAAAGATTTTTTTGGTCCACTCGCGACCCACTTGCTTTCCGATTCTTTCTGACCACTTTGCAGACAGGTTTCTTAAAGAGCTTCGCCTATTTTCCTTCACAATCGATGACAAAATGCGCATATCGCGAGGTGTATTCGTTGATTTCCGACCCCGTCTATGCAAATGGGTTTCGGTTGACCCCAATTCTTTGTAAATTTTTACAATATATTGCACTGTAGATTTAGATAAACTCAATTCCGTCGCGATTTCAAGATAACTTTTGCCAGAATTAAACTTTTTTATTATTAAACTCCGAATATTTTCGCAAATCGGTCCACCACGCGCCCTGTCGATATAATGATTAAAAATTGTAATGTACGCGAAAATGTAACAACTCAAATGACAATAAACTCAAACAGCTCAAAATAGTAGACTTTATTCTACATTAAACCGAGGAGTACGAATTATTAATTGCCTATTTTAAATTTACATTTTTCGAGTTATTGCGTTTAAAAATTAATAAGAAACATAGTATATAACATAACAAATTTTAAAAAAGTTTTTCTAATAGTATATTTTTCAGCCTTTCAAAGGAGTATAAATACTGCACGGAAAATTCAACCTCAAGTTGATTCTCAACCTACATAAATGTTTCTTGTGTTTATTTATAAATTCACTCTTGACTGTCTTTACACTTATTGTCACCTTTGCTTGCTAAAACACAACTGTCCTCTACGCTGTGCCCGGCTGCCTTTTATACTTGCCTGCTTGTCGCGCAGATCGTTCTTGCACATTCGATTTGGACTACAATTTTCCATTACTATCGCGAGCCATCCTTGCCATATCGAAATTACAACAAGCTGGCCGTATTTTAAAGCGGGTGCCTAAACGTATGCGAGTAAAAGCATACTGGTGCCTTATCGTTACAATATGGCTGGGTCTCGACAAAAGTGGCTCTTTCTTCATTCTCAGCGCACGTTGGTGACTTTGCAACTAAAACGCGCGCATTGTATAGGAATTAAATTCTTTCATTTCTAACTTGTGTTTCAAAAACATACCCAAAGTATAGGTACATACATATTTACCTATATATGTGTATATATAAACCTTATAATACGGATATGTTGCTATTTTTATTTTCTGGTTTTAAGTGGCTAAAAATATACGAACTGTTTATATTTATTGCAAAATTTCTAAACGAAAAAAATGACACAATTAATATTTTCAAAGCAGTTCTATGTTCTTCCAAACTGAACAAGATACTGGCAAAATAATACCATATTTGGAACCATCACACTTAACCCTAGAAGGGTAAGCATATTTTACATACGTCGTTGATAATCTTCGTCGAATCGACGAAGTCGTATTCAACTCCGATTTTTGGAAAAACTAGAAATCGTATAAACTCAAACTTCATTATATAATTATACTTAGAAATTTTTTTGTATCATAAATAATTCGCACCGTATATATTTTTAAAAATTATTTGTGTATTTTTAAGTAATTTGTGTTGAGGTACATTTATTTTTGAGATCAGAATGAGTACCAGAAAATAAAAAATTAATTAAATTTTAAATAAAGTGAAGAACAAAACATAGCTTCTCCATGAAGACAGACACACAAATATAATTCCTTAAAAAACTAATAAAAAGCAAAATAATCAATAAACTAGTGACTAATTTTTTTTTAATGCTAATTAACTATTTAACTCACTTGTTTCTAATTAACTAACTAACTAACTAATTAAAGGGGATTTTTTTCAAAAGAGATTTTTTTTTAAAAATCGAACATTTTTTCTTTGCAGTTTTGGTCTATTTAAACCCTTAGGAATCATGTAGAAACCTTCCTTTACCTCGGATAGTATCCGAAAGCGATTGAAAATGAGATTAGCTGTAAGGGCAACAACAACAATTAACACGTTTTTCTCAAAACAGTATTTTTTGAGCTGGCTGACACGATTACGGCCGATCTACTGCACCGATTTGCTTTAACTTTTTTTTACATTTTCACAAAAGGTTTGGCTATCGCGTGAACTACGATCATTATTGTCCATTTCTATGTAACAACGTTATGACACAATTATTAACAAAAAACAAGCAAAAAAGAGGAAAAAACTTTACAATTGCACTAAATGTTTATTTATTAATATTTTTTACAGTTATAGGTCAAACGAGAGCCATTCATTTGTACTTCAAAATCAAATTTGTTTGGTATGTTTCAGATCATCCAAAATGGAGAAATCGTGTCAGCCAGATTTCAAAATGGCGTCTTCCGGTCGCCCATGTCTCCCCCGGATATAAACGAAAATTTATAAAAAAAATTTTATTCAGTACTCAAAACTATGTACAATAACATATAAAAAAATTTTTAATGCGGAATAAAAATTTGTATGAAAAAAAAATACTTAAAAACATGGTCGATTCTACCTGACTACCCCCTTAACTTAACTAAGTAATGATTAATTAACTAACCTATTCCAAAAATGTTTCAACCGATACATTTCGAGACACTTTGAAATACTGAAATGCAATGTGCAGTATTCGTATTCAATTGCAAATAGTCACGTTAAAGGTAATCTGCGTCGTTTCGACGAAGACTAGTTTTGTTTTTCTATTAAAAAAGAAAACTTATGCTGCACTCGTTCTGCAAAATGTGTGTATATCGCGAGAGCACATCGCCAACTGAGATCACACGAAAAGAGAAAGCAATCAGATCGGAGAATAAGGAGACATTTGAAGAAATGTATGTGGTGTTCGTCGAATCGACGAAGGTTACCCTTCTAGGGTTAAGTAAATGTAAATTAAAAACAAAATTAAGTAAAACAGTTAAAAAAAACATTTCATACCTGCTGCAAATTTTTTACTGTAACGTGAAAATGTAGGTATCAAAGTACGAAACAAATAAAACCACCACTGAATTCTCTGAAGAATTTACTTAAATTTTCTGTTACATTTACTATAGTTTTTGCACAAAATTTTGATTATTTCCAATGCGCGGAATTTTCTTTCAAAGTTTCCAACGTGCAACGCTCTTAAATTTACTCAAACCAGCCAAAGGCCTAAAACCAATAAAGTGGGGAAAAGTGGCCTGAATGGCTAATTTAACTGCAATTTCAAAATGACTGCAAAGAAAAAAAAACAGCGCAAGTGTCAAGGACATCGGAAATTACGATATTGACTCACGAGCGAGACTACTTAACATCAGCCACGGCAGCTGAGCAGCAGCACGTCGAACCATAAAGGCACATTTAAGGATGTGCCTTTGGTTTTGAAAAAATGCGCGCGCACACACAAACACAAATCCACCGAGCGGAAGCATGAAAGCGTGAGTCAGCGCTGCAAGACAAAGGATAACAAAGGCGGCCACAATAAATAACAACAATAACAACAATGGCCATAACAACAACATATTTTATTAGATACTTATGCAAATGTGGCATTTTTATTGCGACAAGTACGCCGAGCGTCGCTTGTACTCGTCTTTTTTGTTTTTGCATATTTATTTTTCTGTTTTGCTTTTTTGTTTGGTTCGCATAAATATTTCAAAGGAAAGGGAACAACGACAATATTTTTTTTAATGTTCTAATTTTGCACTGGATTGTATTTTTTTCAATTCTTGCTGCATGGCAGTGTTTTTCGCTTTGGTACAGTTTTCCAACGTTAGAAGGCGTTGCCGCTGTCAACTTTAGTGGGAAATAAATGAGATCTCGGATGTGCGGTTGTCCATTCCTGCACCTTAAATCATTCTTATTGGTGTTTTTATCGCGCCACAGCGTTTGCCTTAGATGTGCATTGGTGTGTGTGTGTGTGTGTTTGCGAGTGTGAAGTGTGTGTGAACATGTTTGTGAGGGGTTCTGGGTGTATTTTAATATTTATTGTGCTGGCGCTTCATTACAAAACAATGAATGAACTATGCAACGGTGTCGTCTTGCACGGCACTAACACACTTACATAACAAATGTGCAATTGTTAAAGCCATTAAAGCCGCATTCTATGCTACTATTTTCTATGCTACTATTTTCATATTTCATATAATAAATTAAGAAGATCGTTTAAATTGAAATAACAACTTATGTAACTCCCTGATGATCAATGGTACATATACAGTTTGCAAAATCCGTATGCGTACGAATCCGTTTCTCCGTAGAAATCGAGTTTGCAAACAAAATAACAAATTATGTCAATTCAAATGCGATCATTCAATTTGATAAGTCCAATTTTAGAGTCAATTAATATTTGACTCTAATATTATATATGTAAATATTAGAGTCAAATAAAAACTTAATCAAGGAGTTAAAAAATATATTCAACATTTTAATCACAAAATGGGTATATGTAGGGTGTTTTTTTTTAGAGGTTTGTTTTTTGAATAGAGATAAAACTGGCATTTTGTGGTCAAATCTGGCAACTCTAATGTCATTTATGTTCAGTTTGGTTTGCCATTTCATCATGAACAGGTTGACAAAAGAACAACGCTTGCAAATCGTGAAAATTTATTTCGAAAATAATGGTTCAGTTCGCGAAGTTTACCGCAAGCTCCGTCCATTTTATGGTCGATATAATCGTCCATCAGAGCAATTAATTCGGTTAACCATGGGTCGTTTTCGCACTACGTTTACTCTATGTGATAATACGCATCCGCAGAGACGTCGAACAGTGCGCACCGAAGAAACAATTGCCGCTGTAGAGCAAAATGTTGAAGAGGACCCAGTCAGAAGAGGAGTCAGTTACCGTTAATGGAGACCGGTATAGAGCCATGATAACCGACTATTTTGTTCCCGAATTGGATGGCATGAATGTGAATGAGTTGTGATTCCAACAAGACGGCGCTACATGCCACACAGCGCACGTCACAATCGATTTATTGAAGGAAACATTCGATGAGCGCATAATTTCGCGGAATGGACCTGTCAATTG
Organism: Melieria crassipennis; assembly: GCA_963668005.1. Taxonomy (NCBI): domain Eukaryota; kingdom Metazoa; phylum Arthropoda; class Insecta; order Diptera; family Ulidiidae; genus Melieria; species Melieria crassipennis. The sequence goes on along the minus strand of OY764963.1, from coordinate 26,329,452 downwards.
GCCACCAAGATCGTGTGATTTGACACCATTGGATTATTTTCTTTGGGGATATGTGAAGTCGCTCGTCTACGCCAACAAACCAGAAACGTTAGGGGACTTGGAAGCCAACATTCGTGGCGTTATTGCCGACATACGGCCCCAAATGCTCGAAAAAGTGGTTGAAAATTGGACCTGTAGAATTGGCTTTATTCGAGCCAGCCGCGGCGGCCACATGCCCGAAATCATATTTAAACATTAATGGCATAAAATTATCCTTCCAATAAAGCCAAATTGATGGGCATTAAAACGATTTTCTTGTGTTTTATTTCAATTCGAAGTTCTATATCTCTAAAAAAAACACCCGATACGAATACGGATTTTGCATACTGTCCTGACTGACTGATTCATCATCGCCCAGCCCAAACCGCTGAAGGTACAATTATAAAATTGTACTCACATCTTGTTAATTGAAACTCCACTAAGATGGGATTTTTTGAAATTCGGGGTCTAAAAGGACAAAAATAGGTGTTGTATTTAGAAACGCGATTTAATAGGCCTATTGGTTTCAAACTTGGTGAAAACATTTCAAATAAAAAAGAATTCGACACTTTTTTTTCAATTTTTCGAAAATTAAAATTTAACGGGTTAAGGTGCGTTATGGGAATACTACGAAAAACCATGAACCGATGGGCCTATTGACATCAAAGTCGGTGAAATCACTTGTAATCAAAAATAATTTGACACGTGTTCCTCTTTTTTTGAAAACCAAAAGTTAAAGGGGTCAACCAAGGGTTAGAAGTTTGTATGAAGAAAAATGATTTTTTTACGCCTTTTGACTTCAAACTTGGTGAAAATACTTCAAACGTGAAATAATTCGATGCGTGTTTCTTATTTTTTCGAAAATCAAAATCTGACAGGGTCAACGACAGGTTAAAAGTTTACGTGGAAAAACTGTGAAAAAGTATTAATTAATGGGCCTATTGACTTCCAACGTGGTGACAATACTCTTAGTTAGTGGGAAATAATTCGATACGTGTTTTTCATTTTTGCGAAAATCAAAATCTAACGAGGCCAACGATGTCTTAAGAGTTTACATGGAGAAACAAGATTTTCTGCGCCTTTTAACTTCAAACTTGGTGACAGTACTATTGGTGAAAAATAAAAAAATAATTTGACATGTGTTTTTTATTTTTTCGAAAATAAAAATCTGACGGGGTCAACGATGGGCTTAAAGTTTATATAGAGGAAACATGACTTAATACGCCAATTGACTTCAAATGTGGTGAAAGCACTTTCAATGAGAAATAATTTGAAAAGTATTTTTTCATACAAATCTTGCGGAATCAACAAAGGGTTAAGAAGAACTTGGGCCCCATTGACTTCAAACTTGTTTCCCCAAATGGTCACCCTAAAGGCTACGTTCCGTTTGACAAGTATGTGAGTGTGCATAGCGTACATCCTTGTGGGTTCCTTACTGCCATCCTTTATCACATGTTAATTTTGGCAAAAAGATTACGCGCCCACGCCCACATCTGACACTGTGCGTTTCTATTTGTGTTTGTGTTTGTCCTGGTGGGCCATAAATTTGTGCTGCTAAATTAAATTTGACATTAGCATCCGCTTTTGTAATGCTAACCGGCAGCAGCGCATACACACTTACGCACACTCACTCCTTACACGCACATGTACGGACGCGACCGTTATTGCTAAGTTTGTGTACAAATGCAAAAATAATTCTTGCTGCCGCTGTCGTGTGGGTCGCGCCGGTCCCCTCGGGCCGCATGTCAGGCATTGAATTGCGATTAACACAAATCGACATAAGTTCTCATTATCTCGTCCCCACCCAGCTCCACACACACACACGCATACACACACTCATTTACGAACGCACTGCCAGGCTGGCTGACAGTCAAAGCTACATGCTTGAATTTTATTTCTTGGCCGTTTTTTGCCGTTGGCCTCTAGGCAGTGGGTCATCTGTGTGCCAAGTGTCTCAAGGACATTTCATAGGAACATAAAGTGCCACTTAAGTGTCATCAACAATATCTCAAATGTCACATTAAGTCTCTGTTCCGCTCGAGTTCGTTCTCCAAACCCGCCGTCCCCTCAATCAACCAAAATTCTGCTGCTTCGTGTTATTGTTTTTCCGGCACTGTTTTCCATTTGCTATTTCCCAGCCCCATGTTAAGTACGTCCGTTCTAATCTAGCTGCATTAATTTCTTTTCCTCGCCACTTGCCACTCTATTAAGTTGGCAATAAAATTTATTCTGCAATTATTCCATCTTCCCGACAACGTCACACGCCCATTTTAATTACCACACTTGAAAACAACATTCCCGCCATCCGATTCAAATCAGGCGCTCGCGCACCGCACCTCTTAATCTTCTCTCTGCTGCTTCTTGCTGTTGTTTTGTTTGTAATCGCGCGCAGTGTCCATTCAAGTTTCGAGCGTAATTTTGTCAGCCGCTGCGGCTGCGGCTGGTGACTTCTTGGCTTTTGCTTTTGTCTATCTGGCAGCACGCCTTGAATGTCACTGCGCCCGCAAGAATTTATTCTCACTCATAAATTGCATTACCCGCGGCCGGCCTTTGGCGCATAATTTCCATAATTATCCTTTAAAAAACATTCGCCGCCACGCGAGAGTGAAAATTCCATTGGCCCAACGCCAAATGGCCGAGTGTGGTGGCAGCGTACTTAAGCGCAGAGCTTTTGCTTTAAAGTGCGCCTTTTCGCGACTTTAATGAGCGAAAGAATGCGCTTAAGTCTTGAACTTCAAGGCTCGTCAAAATCGCCCTTGCAGTCCTTATGTCAACAAATGCCCTTTGAGTCGACGTCATAATAATCCATGAAAATCAATTACTTTCAAGGTTTGTTTTGAGCAGGCAACATTTGATTTCAATTCAATTGCATTATCCGAAGAAGGAGTCAGAACTTCTTGGAGATAGAATTTTAGAAACTCTCGAATTCAATTTCAAAAAAATTAATAAATAATTAAAAATTCATAATTTAAACATTTTCGAGTTGAGGGCCCTTGGACGCGTGAATTGTAGTAATTAGAGATATTTCTCTACACTTTTTTTTAATTGACTGGCACGACAGCCCGCTTACGCGAGACTAAGGCCTAGCTTCCCGCTACCACCCGTGTTGTGCGTGTGAATTTGTACGCGGGTGGAAGGGACCTACAGTTTTTATGCCGGTTCCGAACAGCAGGTTGGGAGCTCTTTCATAAGCAATTTTTGCTCTTAGAGGTTTGCCATTTCCAGCTGAATTTCTCTACACTTACTGTACAAAAATATTCAAAGAAAACGCCTTTAAATACAATATTATAAACTTTCCAAATTGGAGTATAGTCAGGTGGCCTTATGATCGTCGAAGTGCTGGAAGCTGGTGCTACTAACTAGCATGTTTCGTGCCGCGGCGAGATCGATTAGCATCAGACCATTGTTCGAGGGGGTTGCATGAAAGCCTGAACTGCCTGACTGTGGGACCAAATATACCTTTTCGCCCGACCTTTGCCTTGAAGTCCCCGTGGACGATTTTCACGTCATGGGCCGGACACTTGTCGAGACGTCCGCGTCCTTCTCTTCTAGTAAAGCTTAAGTAAGTATTTAACTTTGTTTTGGATGGAGGCCTGCCGTTCGTCAAGCGGAGTGAACGGAGTGAAGACTTGAGTCTCTTCCTGGCCATAAAGTCGCAGCCAAATTCGCGCTTCTCCGCATGGAGCTGTAGAAGCTGTCACAGCCTGCTCGCTTGGAGCAGCCGTGTCCTGTCCATTGCATTTCCTGGGTGGCGATGATGTCAGCCTTACATTTCATGAGGCCTTAAAAATGTCTATACCGAGCAGTGGCGCACGCAGGATTTTGTTTCGGGGGGGGTTTCGTGTAACTTTTTTGAGAACTTTGAAATGGAATAAAATTTAGATGTATGAATCTATAGACTGAGATCCAAAACATGTACAGTATGAAGGTACTATATATCAGTATGAAGTGAGCCTCAAGATACAAATGTCTCGATAGGGAATATTTGTTGTGAACGAGCCTTAATTTTTTTTTTGTTTTGATGCTATGACATCTGTCAAGCATATTTAGTATACATCAAGTCATTGAACAAACAATATCATATTTTTTCATCGTGTTAAAAATTTCGAAGTGCTGCAGAGTCACATCGAATGCTTGTCGAGGCATATGGTGATCATGATCTATCAAGAGCAACATGCAAAAGATGGTTTCAACGGTTCAGAAATAACGATTTTGATGTGAGAAATGAAGAACGTGGAAGACCACCAAAAAAGTTTGAAGACGGCGAATTGCAAACGATATTAGATAAAGATGACACTTTGAGTCAAAAGCAAATGGCAGAAATGTTAAATGTTGCACAAGGAACAATTTCTGTCCGTTTAAGAGCTATGGGAAAGATCCAAAAGTGTGGGAAATGGGTGCCACATGAATTGAATGAAAGGCAGATGGAAAACCGAAAAAACACTTGCGAAATTGTGCTTCAAAGACACGAAAGAAAATCAATTTTGCATCGAATTGTTACTGGCGATGAAAAATTGATCTATTTTAGGAATACTAAACGGAAAAAATCATGGGTAATGGGGACAACCTTCAACATCGACTGCAAAACCAGATCGATTCGGCAAGAAGACAATGCTGTGTGTTTGGTGGGACCAGAGCGAACGGACCTGGCGAAACCGTTAATACTGATCGCTACCGACAACAAATGATCAATTTGAACCATGCATCGATCGAAAACAGACCAGAATGGGCCAGAAGACACGGCAATGTAATTTTGCTCCATGGCAATGCACCTGCACACAAAGCAAGACCGGTTCAGGATACAATCAAAGCTGGGAGCTGCTACACCACCCGCCGGATTTACCAGACTTGCCTCCTTCCGACTACCATTTGTTTTCATTGATAGGGCACGCATTGGCTGAGCATTACTTCGATTCCTACGAGGAAGTCGAAAATTGGGTGTCTGATTGGTTTGCTTCAAAAGACAAACAATTCTATTGGCGCGCTGTCCACAAATTGCCTGAAAAATGGACAAAATGTGTGGCTAGCAATGGCCAATACTTTGAATAAAATGTGTTTTACTTTCCCATTAAAAGTTAGTGTTTTATTTTCGCAAAAAAAGGCTCACTTCATACTGAAATACCTGGTATGTTTCCCCTACCTGACATATTTTGGTCCTGAAAGCTCAAAATAGAAATTTAGAAGAATTTATTTAAAGGAGACTATTTTTCTCTTTTATTTGATACCCATATCTTGCACAACCGCAAATATTTGAAAACATATTTGAAATGTGTATGTCCTTAAAATTTTAAAGTCCTTTAAAAATCACTTTGGGTCAGAAAATGAAGAACTAGATAAATAAAATTCCAGATAAATTACCTCTAGTTTCACGCCTATATAAACATTTGGAAGGGTCACGGTGTAATATATGTAAAGTTGGTGTTTTCACTCAGTGCATCATAACTTTGTCATTTTTCTTTCGATTCCATTGATGGTAGGCTTAATATTTGCGCAAATAATATTTTTTCCATCTTAGGTCTTAAAACCAAAGGAAATAATTTATTTTATTTAACATTCAAAAATTTATGATTTTTGAAAATGGTCGAAAAATTCAATTTTTTTACAACTTTCATCGTCAGTAATTTCTCCAAATCTCATCTGATTCGGACAATCTGTATATCTCTGGAAAAGCTAAGGTATTATCTTCTGACCGACGGACATCTTGTGTTAGTCAGATAGTTTACGAGATATGTGGTCATAACTGAAACAAAAGGGTAAAAACTGGTTTTTCGGAGATTTAAAAACGCTTCTCACTAAATTTTTTTTGATCTTCAGTTTCGTGTTCAGCGTCCCAAAGTTAGTCTAGAAAACACTTTTTTTAGGTGCATTTTTTGTGTCGAGTCGTGTTATTGATGATTTAACATATATGCGACGGTTTTAAATTAAATTTCTGTACTAACTTAAAAATATTTCGGGGGGGGTTTGAACCCCCAAAACCACCCCCTGTGTGCGCCACTGATACCGAGTGAAGTGCTGAACAATTTGTTATTTCATCGAATAAGCTACAATCGAATCAAATAAAATTTTGTACTTCAGCTTAGCTTAACCCATTTTCGGCCGCTACCAGAAATAGCCAATATTTTTGTAATTCCTTTTAAGGACTTACATTTAGGACCTTAATCAAGAATATTTTTAGATTTTTTTTGTGTTTTTTTTTTTACAAATTTTTTTTTATAAATTAATAAAAATTCTATTTCAAATAAAAACAAATATATATGTACATAGTTTTAGTCAAATAATAATCAAGCATGAAAACAAACAATTGTTGGCTTATATATGTACATACATGACGACTTCTGGCCAATGGTCGATTTTTCGACTACTGAAAAGTACGCGGTGCTGAGAGGTAAAAATATTTTCATAATCTTATGGATATCAATTGATTGTGGAAATTTGGTCTTTAGGCTTCATAAATAATCAATAATAAATCAATAATATGAAAAGGTTATATATTTTTCAGAATATTCAAAATATGACTAAAAAAATGCTTTTTTCGTGCCTTCGCCAACATCTCTAAATTTATCGTTTTTAAAAAAAAATATTATTTCGAGGGGTTACCAAAAGATCAAAGCAATTTTCTGCATCAAAAGTTCAAAGATATAATGTCTAAGTGCAGAGCTACTCTCCTTCAAAGTGGCTGGTCGAAAAATAAACCAGCGGCCGAAAATGGGTTAAATGAGTTTATTTTTATTCACAATAGCACCAGTTCTTTAAAAATACTAAAAAAAAAATTTTTGTTTGTTTTTGTTTTTTTTTTTTTTTTTTTTGTTCAGTTCAAATGAATTTCTATTTGATTTTGCTTCAAGTTAATTTATTCAAATAATTAAGATTAAATTATTTGCCTTAACTTCATACATTTTTGCATTAACTTAATAGAAAATTGCTTGAGGCATTTACAGCTCAATTGTTGTCATTTAAAAAATATCCCTTAAAAAATACGATTATGCTAAAAAATCGCACACTTAACAGAATCAACTATTTGCAATGCACATTGTAGTTTTTTTACGTTTGTTTTCAACATCGTTCGAAATGGCTTTCGGTGAAATGAAACATTTTTTCATGCGACTCAAGCTGTCGATTAAAAAATAGAATAAATTGCACACGCCAAAACAAACTGAAACCCCATTCATTATTTCGATTGTGTGTGCTTTGGATGGCGACTGTCGATATTTAAAATTCTAAATTTAAATATTTACTTTGCCAGCTCGGTCGACTGTAATCCGAAGCGTGTGTTTTTGCGCGCTTCAGCAAACAATCGGCGATGCTTGCAAATCGCCGATGCAAACATTAAAATCGACGCTATTGTTTCGTTTAATTTTTAATCAAACCGCTACAGGCCGTACTCACCTTTTTCCGGTGTGCGATTCCTGTGCGTTCAGAGCGAGAAACACGAGCGCCGCAACACACAACACTCGGCCGGTAGATGGGCGAAGACCTGCATTTAACTTTAATGCGGCAGTGTAAATTTCAATTAACTAAACTGCAATCAATTTTTCAATGGCCGCCACACTACACAAATTCGCACTCGACCCCCAGCCAACCAACCGACGACAGCTCCCACATCTGCCGGCCGCGGCGCATCGCCAGCAGCCAACGACTGCAATCAATCAAACGGAAGTCGAACTCGAAACGGCTGCCATGCGCTTTTGTTGGTGCCACGTACGCGATACTCGTTCGCGCTTGTTTACTTATTAGTTATTTATTTAGATGTTTTCGTGCGTTCGGCGAATTTATGTGCGCCCGAAAGCAGACAACATAATTTTATTTCGTTGGGTTTGTGCGCGCCGTCTTCCGGCCGCTTTGCTGGAAGAGTAATGTACCGGCGCGGCAAAATGCACGCATATGGCGCAGCGCCTAAGAGCAGGCAATATTTTTATATTTGCGCCGAAATGCGAGCGCATTAAAGTGAATTCGTGGCCGTTGTATTAAAAGCTCATCAGCCTAAATGCACGGCCATTTCAATAAGGAGCTGTCGAGTGTGGCAATGATGGAGCTGCTGCGTGCGAGTCTGGGTCCGCCACGCTCGGGCAGCGCCGATCGTATTCAAATGAAATGCCTTCTTGCGTTCGGTGTCATCTGCTCTCATTCGACCCTCATTTGATGCACTGACCCGTTCGTCCGCACTTTCCTCGCACTAACGCTCAAATGTCACTGACAAATGCCCCTTTAAATATTCGCCAATTCGTCCGTCCGTCGCTCCACTTCCGCACACTGCACTGCTCAGCAAACCACACCAACCATTAGCACACTTTTCGGCGCCACTTTACACACGCACACACCCGCACTGACAGCGCGCAATTTTTCGCATTTTCTATTAACTTCCCGCTTGCCAAAATCCGACAGGGTTTTTAAAAATTAACCGCCAACAGTGTTGTTAACACTCTCACACTTCACCCAACACTGTGCGCGTTCGCAATTTTCTGCCCGCTAAAAAAATGCACTCGACACCGTTACGTTGACGTTGGCGTCGAGTTGCCGTTTCGTCACCGCTATGCGCGTTGCCACTTGTTCGCCAGTCGCCGCCGTACTGAGGCTTCGTCGACGGTGTCCTTCGTTTAAGATCCGAAATTTCACAACATCTTCGCTGATGTTTTGCCTTTGGAGCCGACATGCGTTAACAGTTGTGACGCGCCGGTGTTGTGGACGTTATGTTGGTGCCGCCAACAGCGCAGCAACAGCTTATTCAAAGGTTTACTTAATGCCGGTGGAGTGATGAGCACGTGGCTGGCTCGTTAACAGCGCTCAATGCGATACAACATGCGGGCGTGTGTGGGTTAACGCTGACCGCAGCGTTGCATTCGCTTTTACACTACGCGCATGACACTTGTGGATGCCATTTCATTTCAAATTCAAACTATCGGCACAGGAAACGTAACGGTTATTTTTATACAATATTTAAAACAACCAGCTTTTTGAAGTAATCAGTCATTATCACTAACCACTTTTACTGTATTTAGCTTATCACTTAAAGTGACAGCACTTGAAATTGGCCGAGTCCTTATTTTTCTATTAGAATTATTCCAAACATGCAACATTTGTAGATGTAGCTTCAGAGGAAGCAATCATAAACTGTCATTATGTTTATGCACCAAGGAAAATTACAGACATATGTATAAGTTATCAAAAAGCACCTCTACGATATTTTCATCAATATTTGGGAATCATAGGTATTTCAATATATTATACGAGTGTTTATTGATTCCTATATGGAAACCTCCTAGTTTTCATTCGTCAAATGTCATCGCGATGACATAGATACATATGTATAGATATTGATAGCTCACAAATGAAGCGAAATTTAAAATTACATCTCTGTTCAAACATCTCATAAAACCCATGCAGCGTGTTTTACTGAACTTAGATGGCTGTGGTTATATAGGTACTAAAAAAAACTTGTCTGTTAACGAAGGAAACAAAACTGGATTGAACAAATCACTTCTTTGGCCGCCTCATCAGCGAACTCGATTTCAAAAAGATCTGTCGTTGTTAAATACATTATTGCAAACTTTTAAAGCGTCATCCAACAAATGTAATTTTTCTTTACATTGTTAACCTTCAGAGAACACACTGGGTCATGTAGACTCATACTTCTACTTTAAGCGACTATTTCCGGCGAATATTTTTAAATTATTCAAAATACACCACAGACGTTTTTTAAGTCAAAATGTTCAATGGTTGGTGATCAAAAGAGAACAGGACCAAATTAACCCAGAGTTTCCCCGATGATTGAAAAAATTGGTGTGTTTTCCGCTGGTTAAGGAACTTGGTTGTACTTTTCCATGAAATGCCAGTGAATTTGCATGACTTTAAATTTTTCCCACTAATTCGAACTTTCAGAGCCAAAATATGTCAGTAAAGTCCTTTCAAATATGTCTTCGTCGATATCCTTGAAGTTTTTTAAGAAATATTTTTGAAAACATATCTGTTTCGAGTTACGGTCTGTAATATCATACCTCAAAATTATATTTGACTATCTTTATTCGTTTGTAGTTAAAAAAATAAGTTTCCATCCATAAGCAAACATTTTGTATGGAATATGCATTACTTTTTTGTTTATAAATTAGATAGAAAAATAAAATTTTGAGATATTATACCACATACATATTAGGATGTCACGTTCAGACAGCCAAATAAATTGAGGCAATTTAGTTCTTAATTGAGTTTATCGCTTTTGCTGTTCACACTCATCAATTTAACTGTTATCAAAAATGCTATCGAACATGTTTTTGCTTTGACGGAAGAAAGGTTTTTTTCTGTTTATTGAACATTTAGCGCTCATTGCAATTAGTTAAATTAAGGTTTTTGCATGACAAATTGAGTTCAATTCAAAACTAAATTGGATAAATTGAGAAAATGTCTTAATTGCGCATTTTAGCTGGCTGTCTGAATAGGGTATTACCACAGAATAAACAGTTTACTGTTTATTCTGTGGTATTACTGACATATGTATTTCTGTTCTGAAAGGTCAAAATAAAACATTTAGTCAAAAAGCGACAAGTTTCTTCTTACATTTGATACCCATATTCTCATCAATGCACAAACGCAAATATTAAAAAAAATCTTTGAAATATATTTGTTTTTAAAATTTTAAAGTCCTTTAAGGGGACATCGGATAAAAAAATGAAAAACTGAGTATGCCAGGTTACTATAAGTGATTTCTGGTTAAACGCCTATATCATCTTTTGGATGGTTCTAACGTACTATTGCACGTTGTAATACAACTCCAGACACGTAGCTAGAAAAAATCCGAAAATAATTCTGTTCGTTTTCGTTTATCTCAACACTCATCCTCTCAGCCCTCTCCATCAATTAAAAGTCAAAATTGTTTAAACGTTCATTTATTTTTTCAAAATATAAATTTATGGCAGCTTCATAAATTGGAAATTAAATGAGCTATTGGCCGCAAACGAGCCACTTCCTTCACGCTCATAAATCGACAATGACGCAAATTCGCAATTCGCGTTCGCATTTTTATCAACTCTTCCAGCATTGCTGCTCTGAACTTTGCAAATTTAACTTCGACAGCGGGTATCACTTGTCGCAAATCTTCCAGTAACTCGAGCGTTCAAACGAAAATTTACAGCAACCAAATGCGGCAATGGCACATAATAAGGCATTGAATTGCATTTGCCATAAACCACTCAAATCGCCATTTCGGGTCATTATTCCAGCATTTGCAACAAATGCCACCAGCGCGTGCTCGGAAATGGCAGTCGCTGGCCAGCCACTGCGATCGCCAAGGCAGCGGCCGACGTCTGCGGCCACCACTGGCTGCCCACCGATTTGCTTTTCATTTTTCAATCACACCCCACCTGGCGGCGGGCGGGTGACGGCATTGAAATTTTCAATTGCACTTGCAGCGCGTGCAATCAAATTAAATTCGCTGCCGATAATCGAAAAGCAAGAGACGGCGGCGAAAAAAATTGTGCGAATTGTGTGAAAATAAAATGGCACACCGGATGCCGATACGCACCGCACAAGGAATGGCGAAATCGAGTTGATAGAGCAGATGTGTGCAGGGCGAATGCCAGTGCGAGAAGCATTGCATTTCTTTGGCTACATTGGAATTGTACACACACACACACTTGCGCAGAGGTGAGGAAAATCTAACCGATTCAGCGACTGCTTTGTATTCATTTGCGTTGGCTTCGCAGTGCCAGCGCTGCTGCTGAGGCAAATGGAGTGCACGACGTGGACGGACGGACAAACGAATGGACAGGCAGACAGATACTATCGAGCTGTGCAAGAAGTAGAGCATCGGGCTATTTGCTTCAAGTTAGCGCCGAGAGTGGTGCGAAAAAACGTCATCAACACTTAATGTAAGAAGCTGCACAGGTGCGCGCGCCAAAGAATTGGAAATGGGACAAGGAAATATTTTAGAAATTGTTTTTAAAGTTCTCGCTCATGTCGATTTCGTAACTAATTTATATTTAATATTTAACGTATCTGAAAACGCAATACTTAATGCAATGTTTTCATTTCGATGACTCGTCCAACACCCGTCAAATTTTCCCAGTAAAAAGACTCGACTAATTAACGATCAAACGGTGCGGGCCGCAATTCTGAAGATATATCAATGTGAAAAGATTCAGTTATTTGAGGTGTCGAGTCCCTTGTCGAGCACCCATAACATTTTTTCAGTAAAAGGGAATCGCTTAGTGGTAAATTCATGCCTTTTGAAATATGGAACCAAATTTATTGTATGTATGTAATTTAATGTGGCCCATTTACTAAAAAACCCTAAGATGTTGTGGGCAGTTCAAGATGACTGGTTCAAAACATTAGCGGCGGGTGGGTATGATCAACTTTATACGAGTACTTTAATACAACGGAGTCAATTTCAATTACTACAATGGACGTCTTTGTTAGATGTGACCAGCCTCATTTCTTAGCCCAATAAAACGCAAAATCATATGAAATATGTGTATAGCCGTTATTTGCGACTAATAAAACTCCAAAATATGTAATAGTGGGTGTGGTCAATATCAGAAAGCCTATGGTTACTTCAATGAAACATGTAATATGTACAAGGTGCAACCCAAAGTAAACAGGACTTTTATAAAATAAAGAAAACGGATGATTATTTTTGTATAATTCTTTTTATTTATTCAAAATACTCTCCTTCTGCTTCGATACAACGTTTTGCACGGTCCAAAAGCATTTGGAATGAGTGTTTTAGGTCATCGGCCGGCATCGCCTTCAGAATGTTGGTACAAGCCTTTTGGATGTCCTCAACGTCCTTATAACGGTTTCCTTTCATCGGCAAATGCAACTGACCGAATAAGTAGAAGTCACAGGGAGCCATATCAGGCGAATACGGTGAATGGTTGATGGTAAAAATGCGATTTTTGGTCAAATAATCGGTCGTAACTAGGGCTCTGTGAGCCGGTGCATTATCATGCAATAAACGCCAACTTCCTTCCTCGCGATATTCTGGCCGAATACGACGAATGCGATGCACCAAACGCTTCAAAACTTCAACATAAAACAAAGCGTTAATTGTTTTTCCCGGTGGAACAAACTCTCGATGAATTATTCCCTTTGAATCGTAGAAACAAATGAGATGAGTTTTGATTTTTGACTTCTCACGGCGGGTTTTTTTCGGATTTGGCTCATCTGGGTGCTTCCATTCGGCACTTTGACGCTTTGTTTCGGGATCATATTGAAAGCACCACGTTTCGTCACCGGTTACGATGTTGAACAAGAAATTTGGATCACGTCTGGCTTCCCGAACGATGTCTTTTGCGTGCTCAATTCTCTGCGCTTTTTGGTCGTCGGTTAAAGTGTGCGGAATGAAGCGAGAACACACTTTACGGAGACCCAAATGTTCGGTTAAAATGCGATCAATTGATGTTTTGGAGATGTTCAATTCCATTTCCATCAATTCCAATGATGATTTTGGCTGCATTTTGATAAAATCACGCACAGTTTTGATGGCATCGTCAGTAATCACAAATTTCGACTGGCCGACGTGTTCGTCGTCATTCAAGTCTTCACGACCATTCTTGAATCGATTCAACCACTCATTAACACGGCCACGGGATAAACAATCATCACCATAAACTTGCTTTAACAATTTAAACGTTTCGGTAAAAGTTTTACCAAGTTTAAAACAGAACTTAATATTAGCTCTTTGTTCGATCGACATTCTCGTACCAAAGTTAAAAACATACTGTCACATTGAGCGGGATATTTCGGCGTCTACTAGACCAAATGTCATGAAATTTAGACAGTATGTGAATGAAAAATGTACCTTTCCAACGCATGTCCTCACACATAGATGGCGCCACCAGAAACGTCCCTATTGCAAAAGTCCTGTTTACTTTGGGACGCACCTTGTAGTTTGATACCCAAATTGCCTTTTAATAATGTTGTATAGACAGTTTTTGTCACTAAAATAGGCGTGGCATCGACTTGAAAAAGTATACCATAGTTGATTTGTGCCGGTTGTGGGCGTGGTCAATCTTATATAGCCTATGTTTACCTCAATGAAGCACAAAATAATTTGATATCAGTAGTAACCTTGACACATTTACTGTCGCTCCGTTTTGTTAGTTTAGTTGGCGCGGAAAGTGGGCGTGGTCAATTTTATATAACCTTTATTTGCCACAATGATGTGCGGAATCGTTTGCTATCCATATCGCCTTACCAAAGTATACCATTATTGAATTTTGTTACCATAGTGGGCATTAGAGGTGGGCGTGGCCAATCTTATGTACTTTTCCCACATATAAAAATTCGTTTGGTACTTATTTTATTTAAGTCGGTTCAGTGAGTTTTGCCTGATTATGGCTCAAAAAAACAACATCAAATTGGTTTTTATTAGTGTCCGACCGAAACCACTTTTTGTTAATATTCGGCCGAAACTGAAACTTTCTAGTTGAAATAAAAATCACCATATGAAGCATTTTTTTCAACAAACGAATTTTGCTTTAAGTACCTATATAAAGAACAAACAAAAATAACATAAATAAATAAATAGGTAGGTACTTATTAATAAAAACAATTTATTCATTTTTTAAAAACATAAACATAAAAAAATCACCCTTTCGTACCTTACTCGCTAATATTCAAAATTAAATAATTTAATATTATATGCTAAAAAAAGAAGTTTATTTACATTGGTGGCATCTAAATTCTCCTTCTCATCCTTTCACTATATGTCTGCTCTGCTACACTAAATAGCTGTTCACTCGCTACACAATAAAATGCAGAAAATATTCTAGAAAGTTTCGGTTTCGGCCGTTCGGGCATTTTTTGGCCGAAACTGAAACCGGAACACTTATTTGGGCCGAAACCGAAACTGAAACGGAATATTCGGTCGGACACTAGTTTTTATATAATAGTACAGTAAACGCTCACAAATTCGAAACACTTTGTACAAGGGGTAGTTCGAATTTCCGAAATGTTCGAATTTCTGGACTTTTTTAATTCATGTTAAAAGTCCAAAAAATATTGAAACGGCATCTAATAACTTGAATGTGATGCCATTTATTTCTTCACATTAAAAAATTTAATACTTTTTATTCGCATACAAATCTCTTTTTAAAAGTCGCTTAAAATTTCCATATAATCCATAAATCTACAGCTAAACGATTTGCCTGAACATTTTCATCCAACTTTTCTAAGATTTCAATTTTAACGTCCAAAGTAAAAAAAAATTAATGTTGTTTAATATTTCCCACGAAAAAAAGATTTTTTTTTTACTTTTTAATCAAAACTAAGCCAAATTTTGTTTTCGTGTAAGCAAAATAAACACCAAAACAGAGAAGGAAAAAGGAAGAAAAGGAAAACGCTCGCAACTGGCGGTTCGAATTTTAGAGCATTAATGCTGTAAAATATGAGGTTCGAATTTCTGGAAGATTCGAATTTATGGGAGTTCGACCTTGTGAGCGTCTACTGTATATATAGTTTTTTGTATATAACTTTTTTTTATGAAAATTTATACAATTACAATTTATGTCTATATTTCTGAACGGGATTCAAAACAGACGTGATTTAGAAATATAAATAAACCTTCCATTGAAGCACTCAGAGAAAACTGAAAAATATATTTATTAAGTCATTTGTATTCAGATTGCATGTATTAAAAATCCTAATTAACAAAAAGAAAACTTGCTGGTGCTATGAACTGAATGAGTGAGCTGTACTTGTTCGTTTTTAAGTAGAATCGCCATATGTCAGTTTTGAGTTTCTCATTACAAATGGAGTATTTTAATATGGAAACTTTTAATATTTCCCACGAAAAAGCTGTAGCGAAACGCTTAAAGGACTTCAACTTTTGTAAGAACTGAATATCTAAAGTTTTATATATTTTTTTTCAAGTCACTAAAAGTCAAGTAAAATCATTGAAGCTCACAAGTTGTCGTAAGACTTCATTCCTCTCGCTAAAAAATCCAACGCCACGTTTATGGCAACGGAATTGGTCAGAAAATTAAGAGATATTCTTCTACTACACTTCTTCTCGACACTATTACATGTATGTGTGTGTGTGTGTCTTATGTTGACAACATAACATCCGGCCGCTTGTTGTTACACGATTTGGGTTACGAAGGTAATGTTGTAGAAAACGGGCGTAATTGAATTAAGCTGGGAGGGAGGAAGCGGCATTTAAAGGAAACCCATTCATCCACACACTGTAATGGTGGTTTGAGCATTGAACTGCACGTAGAGTAGTGGCTGCAGCCGTTACGCTGCGCGCGTGGGTGTGTGTGTGTGTTAAGGTGTATGTGTTTAGGTGTGGGTGTGCGGTGTATCGATGCGGAAACGAAGAAAATAGCAAAGGTACAAGCGCGCGTACATTTTCTTTCCGTTTTCAATTTATTGCAACTTTGTGAGTGTTGCAATTTCGTTATTATGCGAGAAGATTGCAGATGGCTTCATTGCGATAAGAACCCACTGAAAGGGCTGATCGGCTTTTTTGTCACTCACTTCATATTTTATTGTTTACTGTTGGCTGTTCAACGGACTGCAAGCAGGATGTGCCACTTGAGTGGTAGAAGTCCTATAAGCGTAGAAAAATAAAGGCTCAAATGACAGGTTGTTGTGTGTGGGATGAATTGTGATGCACTAAATGGTTCAATATAATCCTGTTATCGTAGATATAAAGCAGAGAGTCAGGGTGTAAAAAGTGGAACTGCAAAAGAAATAAATTCAGGTAATTTGGAGTAGCACAAACTCACAGTTGTATCTTTTACCTTCTCCCTCTTGCTGCGGCATTTCCCCCTAGAAAAGCACGCAATGTCTCCTGAAATCAATAGAAAAACATAAAGAACCGATTAGTGTCGCATGAACATAAAATGAATGAGTGGTAGTTATTCACATTTGCCGCCGTGAGAGTCTTCTCTATGGTGTGCTTTATTCCCGCCGTCGCTGTGGTCACCTGGTTGACATCAATTGCATCAGCCACTTCAGTCACAACAGACTGCGCACCGTCCATTGCCTCGAATTGTTCCACTATTTCCGTTACGACGTCATCCATGACTCGATCGGCGGCAGCGTCCGCGTCCGCTGCAGTATCTTCACCTGCTCCTGCACCTTCTGCTTCTGGCTCGGCATCAGCCTCCACTTCCGCAACTGTCTCCTCCGCTACCGTTTCCTCCGCAGCAGCTTCATTGGCATCAACATCGGCCGCAGCCTCTTCAGCAGCTTCTACTTCTGGTTCCTCACCTGCATCCTCAGCCACGACACTTTCTTCTCCGGCCGCTGCCTCATTTTCTTCTACTGCCTCCGCTGGCTCCCCTTCAGGTTCTCCCTCAGCATTTTCCCCCTCCGCTTCGGCGTCTTCCGTCTCCTGCACCTCATCTTCTTCTCCGTTTGCTGCTTCACTTTCTTCCACGGCATCCGTTTGCTCTTCTTCAACTTCTCCTCCCTCCGCTGCGTTGTCTTCTGTCTCCTGCGCCTCGTCTGCTACCCCGTTGGCCGCTTCACTATCTTCCACAGCCTCTGCTGGCTCCCCTGCATCTTCTGCCTCAACATCTTCTCCTTTCTCTGCGTTACCTTCCGCCTCCTCTAAAGCATTTTCCACACTCGCATCGCCAGCACCCTCCTCCATTTTGGCGCTCTTTTCCAATGCTTCCAGTGAAACATCGTCTGCTTCGGTCATCTCTTCGACCTCCGTCGTTTCCTCATCTGTTGCCATCATTGCTACCTCAACGTTTTGAACTTCCTCAACTTCTGAACTTGCAACATCCATATCAACTCCGTCGCGGTCCAACTTCGAGCCCACATAGATGGCCAGCACTCCAAATTCACTATCAGTCGCTCCATTCACTTCGTCCTCATTATCATAATCACTTCCATCCGCCGCAATGGCCGGCAACATGATGTCCGCCTTCCCCTCCGCATTCACCACAATACGCTTGCCGTGACAACGCTCGCCGTCCGCGGCGCGTCCACCACTAATTACATCGCAGTACACGCCCGGCGCCAGACATGTTTGCACCTCGGTCGCGTACGGCAGCTGCGCGTCGTTATTCATGGCTATGAACGCCTTATGGCCGCGACAGAAGGCAACGTGATTCGGTCCGTCCGTTTGGAAATTAATCACACCATCCTCCGCTTCGTGGAGAGCATTCGCCAGTGCCACCATGCCGACGATAGCCGGCCAGCGATGTTCGCACACCCAGCCCGAGGCAACGGTGCACTGCGCCTGCTCATCGTACTCGGGCGTGCGTATAATCTCATTGTCGTCCGCGGCCTCCTCAGCAACTGGTGGTCCCTGATCCGCGTTGTCCGCCGAAAAGCGATACGAGCTCATAATCTGTTTTATGCGGCCGAAAGGATGGGCCAGCATAAACGCATTGGCCATTACGTACTTGTGGCGCTGCCGATACGTCAACAGACGATTGCTGCCCAGCGAGTGCAAGCCGCGCTGTCCCTCATGGCTGTCGACAAAGACGAGCGCATCCTGATGCGAGAGAAAGCCCATCGCCGGACCCCAGTTAATCAATGAACTTAACGCCACTTTGCCGTTGATGATAGTCGACAGTTCAGCCGCGTACAGGTATTCGGTGACGACACCGTAACTGGAGTATTCCGTTCTGCAACGATACGAATTTTTATGGAATTATTCGAGTTGATGTATGTGCCGCGCGCCAGGGATTCCACATTAAAAACGTAATGTGAGGCGAGCTTAAATCGATAGTTGCTTCGGTCGAAACCTTATGCAAGGTGAAAGTATGAGTAGGAACTGTGCAAGTGTGTGTGGGAGGCTTAAGGGCGTTCGGCAACTCACTTCGACACCGAATCCATTCCCAAATCCAGCACGTCTTGATGTACGAAAGGCTGTGCACCTTCGGGAAAATCGAAATCTTCGCTATTCAAATCCTTAACACTTCGGAAAATCAACTGCAAACAAGCAACAACAAATCGATTATTTGCGCACGTTCTCTCCAGTTCGTAAACGCATTCCTCAGGGCGAACCTTTATGTCAATCGGCCAAATATACTTCGCAGCGTCCACACGAAAGCCCGCCACACCCATATCGACCAATTTGTCGAGCAGCGTCACAATTGCGGTGCGGACTTCATTTAGGTAGTGGTCCAGGTCAGGACGCCCATCCAGCTGGCAGTTGCGCACCTCATAGGCGTCCATGTAGTTAGCTACCACGCACGCCCTGTGGAAATCCGCCTGCGTGTATGGAACCGCCGGATAGTCGTAACTGGAAGCGTTCGCCGTTGAGCCGGCCGTGCCCGACAGCAGCTGCGACCCTGCGGCCGTTGCATCGTCGTAAGCCTTGGCCATGTGATTGAGCACAACGTCGACGTAGACGCGCACGCCGGCCGCGTTGCAGGCACGCGACATTTGCAGGAAGTCCGCCTCGTCGCCGGAGCGCGTAGCTATGCGGTACGAGATGGGATGATAGCGCTCCCACCAGGGACGCTGCACTTGCTCGGTGCGCACCACCACATGTTCCGTGACGGGTGACAGCTGCAGGTGCGGCGCAAAATGCACAAAATGTAAGTTTACAAGAAATTTTTTTCAACGCGTTCATACAACACCTGCACGCCGGCGTAGCCGTTTGGCCCCAGGAAGTGCTCACACTCCGCGGCCACGTCCGCGAATTTCCACTCGAACATTTCCACAATGCCGGTGCGATTAGGCAAAAAATGGGGATTCGCGTACCTAAACATCGACGCCGGCGGACTCACCTGCGGCTGGTAGGGGTTCGGCGGGCTGACAGAGGCGCCGGTGGCTATCGCCACTGCCAGAGGCAGCTGTAGGACACACGCCGAAAGCAAGACGACCGCAGGGCGTGCGAATGCTGCTGCCGTCTTCGAGCGCCTCGACGGCTGGCCACGGTCGGCGGTGCACAAAGCCCACATGTTGCTGCGATGCGGCGGCATTGCAATTGCTGTAATTCTGAATTAAGCACGAGCGATGCGCGTACGTGCCGCTTCAATGCCCGACTGAGCGCTGCCGCGACGCCTGTTGCAAAGGTGACAGTCACTTTTGCCACTTCGCTGGCGGCCCACGCGCTGAAAGTGTCATTCATTTGAATTGTTTGTCACTGCCGTGCGCCGCGTTGCATGGCCCTTGTTACCGTTGCTGCACGCGCGTGCAATTCGCTTGCAACACGCAACACGATACGCGATACGCAATCGCGGTCGCATTTGCGGCCATTTTTTGTCTCTGTTTTAATATTTCACAATATTTGCGGCAAATAAATCAACACTGCCGCCATCGTCGGCTGACCCCCGCTGCGCGTCTAACCGACTCGGCATGTTGGCAGCGGTGTGCGGTGGCGTGTTGGCCGGGATTTACGCGACACGCTCACTGGGAAAAGCGCAACTCAACGCCACACCCTCCCAGCGGTTAATCAGACATTTGTGTTGGTTAGGTCAGAATTGATGGCCGGATGTAATGGACAGCTGGATTAATTGTGTAGCATTTAGTAAATGCCACGCCAGGGCGAAATGCAACGTTACAACACTGGTGCGCGCTCAAGGACGCCACAATCGCGAGTGGCAAGTTGTGGCAAGTAAAAGAGTTAAGAGATCGACCGACAACGAGCAAATGGAAAGCTACTTAGTACTCTGCAGGGAGTAATGTAGCTGCTTGAGGAACATAACCGAAGACTACTCAGCAATACAACTGCTCTTGGAACAAAGGCTAAGGCTGCCTCGTTATTCTCCGCTAATATCACGTTGGCTTCTTCGAGGGAGAATCAGCGAATAATTAATTTGCAGATAAGAAGTGGGATGCCTGCAATGTTGGTGTAGATAGGGGGTTATACGCTTGATAACCCCCCTTACCACCTTATCGGACATACAATCACCATTTTCACTAACAAACGAGATGACCGCTAATAAGTCCAACCATTATAATAAGGAGCAAGGTGGAGGTGGCCCCGCACCTCCCCAGATGCGTAGTTTGTGGTTTTTCCATTTTTTCGGTCAAATATATCAGGCAATTTCAAAGGCCGTTTGACCGTTTTGCACAAGTCTTATAGCTAAGAATGTGCGGTCTGCTGAGACGAACAAAATGGTGTCAATAGTTTTTTAGTCGGTCAAATGGCCTTTGAAAAAATTCAAATTGCCAGATATATTTGACCAAAAAAATAAATGTCACAAAATAACTGTTATTTTTTACCGATAAAATAAAAGTCAAAAGTAACAGTTATTTTTGCCTGATGTGATAAAAGGCACAAAATAACTTGTATTTTTGTCGGTAAAAATAAAAGTTAAAAGATAACAGTTAAAATCTGACGTTTTTGATAAAAACCATAACCGATACGGTCCCTGATTTTTACAGATCCAAATCAAAGCTATGCAGATTCGTAATCTTAAATTCGCACCATCAGAGCAGTATAAAATATACCATAATGTTAGTCGAGAACATCTGTATGACTATTTAGATTTGTCTATATATCGAATAAGTAACACGTATATTCTAGAATTAAGGTGTCAACACTATATTTTTGTTAATTTGTCGGATAACATATGTAAGTTTTGTGAAGATTTTTTCTTCTAATAAACATCTATCTACTACAGAGGAGTTAAGTCGGGCCATGACAGCGCTCGGTATAATCTACGTACCTATATGAGCTCCATACAGGACACTAATTTAAGATGGGCTGAAAGCAACACAAGTTTCCATGCACGCCAAATTTGGCCAACTTAAATCTTCGACGTTCTAAAGAACTCCTCTCACTGAACAGAACCCAGACCAGACCAGAACCAGGTTCTAACAGGTCATTGCTTAATTGGCACCCACGCAAAAATGTTGGGGCTATTTTCAAATAACTTCTGTCGCAGCTACATAGAAGAGCAGGAGGAAGAAAATATACCTCACCTACTATGTAACTGTCCTGCTCTGTCCAGAAGAAGGATGAAGGATGCTTCAATAGTCTAGAGGATCTAGCTGACAAGACCATTCGCAGTCTACTAAGCTTCTCTAGTCTAAGCTACTCTAGTTTGACTTATTTTACACTGATCATAGCAATGAAGCTCCGGCGAAAAAGGTGCTCGATGTGGTAGTTGGAGATCGACGGCAAAGAGGGAGCCCGGGACGGTCTCCGGTGCAAGGACCAAATTGAGGAGGCCCTTCTGCTCTTGGTGTGACCAGCTGGAGGAGGCGCCTGAAGAGAGCTTTTTGCGGCAGGCCGTAACCCGGTAACGGGTTGTTATGTCCAATTAAGTAAGTACGTAAGATCCTGGCGAGCCATGAGAGAACTATCCGCGAAGCCTTTGCTCTCTTTTGCGCCTATTTCAACGAACTCATAGACAATCAAAAATTTTATTTTCGTTTAACGAAACAGCTTTTACATCTCTTTAAGTGTTTTAAATTTCCCTAAGCTGTATATACGAACCACCCTAACCTTCACATACAATTTTGTTGAAATTATCAGATTTCACTGCACTTTGCTCGTCTGTGGCAAACATGTTTGTATAAAAGTTTTTGTGTATGTATTGTAAATGGGCTGCGCAACTACATACAAAATGGATTTAAAATTAACAAACTTTCTATGAAATCAAACGCACATCGCAAGTCCACTGGCCGCGCCGCCCATTGGCCGCCACTAGCGGCCACTAGCGGCGACACGCACAGGACGCAAATTATGCATAGCCACGTACCGCGGACGGGTCGTGCACGCACACGCACGTTTCGCCACATTCGTTATGCGACCCGAAATAACTTGTTTATCAACAAGAATTAATCGGAATTGCACATGTCGCTGAGCATTAGTTGCGTTCCGCTGTATTTCGCCGCAGCGGCAACAAAAAATAATGGCAAAACCAGTGGCAAAATTCAAAAAACAGCTGCGTTCATGCAATTGATTGCCGTCCAGCGGCAGTGGGCAGGCGAGTGCGTCCGGTTGGATAAACTGCCAGAGCAGTTTAAGGCCCCCAGGATGACAACAATTCGGGGGCCATACCGTCAGTTTATACTTTCAGTTGCGTATTGAAGTTGATGGCATAAAAAGGTGGCATAGTGACGACCGTGTCCACAGTCACTGAGTAGGTACAAGTACAGCCAACTTTTCCTTCGATAGGCAATGATTGATATCTGAAAGTAAAATAATGGCAGATGACAATGCCGCCATGAGGACAGAGATCAGATGTATATTAAATATATTAAGGATTAAGGGGAAAATGTGATTTTGCGAATGCAAAAGCGATTTCAGATATGACATTATTTTTTAAACGAATTCGAATTCGAATGTCGGGCATATCCCCAATACACACAAACGTAGGTATAATACTCAATAATTACGAACCCCCACCTTCACTTCAGTTGATTTTCTAATTGAACAGTAGTAAATCTTCTTAAGACATTAACTGAAACTTTGGAGAGTGTAAAAAAATGTGACTCCGTTCACTTCGGACACTCTTTATCATAGGTAGGTAGGATCTGGTGGTTTGAGGTTTTTCCAAGAGCAAATCTTTTGACAAGAAGTTGACGAGTGTTTCACCAGCCCGAACTAGGAGTCGAACCTTGGGCCTCTGGTGTGAGAGGCCAGCGCGCTACCCGCTGAACTACCGAGCTCGGTTCACTCTTTATCATTCTTTTGCCCAAATTCGTCTCAATGCTTGTTTTACATTATTTATCAAAGTTTCGTTAAAAAATTTTAATTTATTGCAAGTATTTTTCAAGTGCTCCGCTCTTCATGCCAGTCGCTCGCACACGTCACATTTTATCGGCGCTGCCGCACGCACCGGCAGTGATTTGCTCATAAAAATAAATCTGATTTTTACAGCGAAATGCCACAAATCGTGTAACGTGGCACCAAAACCACGCAACAAGAACGAAGGGTCACTCGGCTTTCGCTGTGGGGCGTTCGTTTTTTTATTTTTTTGCTTTTTGTAAAACAATAAATTAAGATTTCATTTTCATTCACAACAGAACGCAAATATTTTAAGTTGCTCCGCTGCACTTGCAACGCGTGACCTGTGTGAATATTCAGCTGTGGTGTTGTGTGGAAATTATCAGATTAAAAAAACTAATTAAAATGCTGAAAAATATGTTTGGTGGGTTTTTCAAATGGACTTAAGGCCCGCAATTGATGCAGATAAAATAATTTAAACGCCCCGAGTTCATGTCGAGATGCATGTCCGATACAGATGACCTTTATATGCAGAATGTCATGAAAATTGTACTACACACACACACACGCACACAAACATAAACATATGAAATGAAATTGTCACATGACTGGGTAGTCCTTGAAAAATATTGATCAATGTTAATTACACGTGTACTAGGGATTGCAATCTCGGTATCCCTAATCCCGGACAATTTTTGTCCTGAAAATTCCCGAGATTGACAAAATCCGATGCCGGAATCAAATTATAAAAATAGATAAAAAAGCCTCATTTAAGGTTTAAAGCTGTAGGGAAACTTGAATTATTAATATAACTCACACCGAATTTGACTTATTTTGAAATGGCGGAAAAAGTGCCCAATACTTCCAAATAGTATATGAAGATTTACATACTATTTTACCACTAGTATTGAACCAGAGAGATACTTTTATCAGCAGGTTTGCTAGGTAGTTTGGAAATTAAATGCATTGTTGTGTCATTAATTTTGTTCTTGGTTTTTAAGTAAAAACACAGAATTGTATTTAATGCGAAAATGAAATTTATTTGATTGAAAAAGAAGTCCGATTTAGTTCCTTAAAATACTATATTCAATCCTGAAAAAACACCGAGATCCCGGGACTGCGATTTTCAGTTCTGAAAATCCAGGGATTGTAAAACTGGTCCGGGATTGCAATCCCTAATATATATAAATATGTTTGCATATGTCACCTGTTTACTGTACAATTATTTTAATGTATTTAAATTGATGTCCGCGCCTTAAGTGGTTTTAATGCCTTTGATGATATATAACTTCCTGCTGTGAGTAGAACTGATAATTTATGGCGTTAACGTTCGTTTGAGACTTTTCTTTAAATTCCAACTTTTATAATTGTAAGGCTACTCAACTCTCTTGAATCTCTCAAAAAAAACAACAGATTGCTTTCACAATTCTATGTAGTTCATGAAAGTCCCGATGAGTATTTTTTTCACCAACCCTGATACATTTTAATCAAATAATAGAAATAAGTTTAAGACTTTACTTTTAGAGTTAAATCATTCAAAAAAAACCTGATGAGAACATTTTATCATAAAACATTTCGAGGCTTCTTTTTTAATAATGTTTACAATTTAAAAATGCATTTAATTCATAAGAATCACAACTTTAAATAAAAATCAATTGTTTAGTCAAATAAATATCAAATATCAGAATCCCGACTTGATTTTATTCAACTCGTTTTACTAAGTACTTAATTTTATTAAGCTGTTGAATAGTTTAGCAAAAAATGATATCGACATTTTGAATAACCTTCAACTTGACCAACTGTACCCTCTTCCTATGTTCTACACCCACTTTTGGTTCACTGAACCTCCAAATTTTCTAATCAAATTTTCTACTTTCCAATTTTAAATTTTCATTTAAATCTCTCCAAACGTCAATCATCTTCAGTTTTGTATTGTAAGCAAAGTTGTGAAAAAAACTATTCAATTTAGAAAAAAAATTCACAGTTACTTTCATTGTAACATTTAATTAAACTTTCTCAGAAGCGCCAATTTTAGTGTAACGTGAAATGACAGATTCGCTCATAACCAAGAGAAATTGGTTATAATTTTTAACAATGTTGCTGCCACAATTTTCTACCTTACATAATTGCCAACAGACCTCTCGACTATTGTGCAGCCTTTGCCTTTTTATATTATTTGCAGAAATCCACCTCCTCCCATGTAGAAATGTAGAAAGTTATTCAATTTGGTTGAATGCATTTGCAACAACAACGAAGCACGAAAATTGCAACAACAAGCAAGAAGTAGAAGGTGTGCATGTGTGTGTGTGTTTGTGGGTGTATAAAAGGAATGAAAATGAAAGCAACTTTGGGCCAGCAGTTACGACGCAATAATGTTTATTTTCATGCAACTCTGCATGGGATTTAAAGTGACCTACATAACCCCTTCAGACCTGAGTTTCAGTTAGTTCACCGATTTTTTGGACTAATAAAAATCAATCGTTTTAAGCGAACAATCATTTTAAGATGATGCCCAACATTCAGGAATGCTTCTATATATGCAAAGGCATTGTATTGGTTCTAGAATGTAAATGGACATAAAAATAGAGGGGGAGACAAAACTTTGTCTTTTGTGTAAGCTTATTACTCGTACGCATTCGTTTCCAAGTCACCCATCTCAAGGCCCTGAATGGGGACAGTACTTACTGATGATATGGAGAACCTCTTGATTTCCAATTTCAAACTTTCAGGTGACTTCTTTGTCTTAGTCAAAGAACACTTTGGCCTAGAGTTGAGTATTGCTTGGCCATATTTCCTTAACTATTCTTGAATGTGTCCTTTGGGAAGTCCACAGATTGGTCTTAGAGTTCGCCCCAGTTAATCCCAGCACTTTAGTCCTTGGTAGGTCCAAAATTGTACTTCCTTAGAAATTGTGTCTTCTGACAAGGCGGCATTCGCTGCAAGTATTTGTGCGCCACTATTGCCGAGTGTAGCGTATAACAAATTGTTCGTATTTGCACCGAGCGGACGCAAAAACCATCAATTCGTGAATAAGAGCAGATTAAAATCAGCTTATAAGCGAGTGACATGTGAAAAATTGCCACTCGGTCTCATTGAATTGCCAGAAAGGTGGCTGAGCAACGTTCATTCGAGTGCGATGTGTATGCACGAAAATTGACGAACGTAGTTGCTGCAGTAGTGGAAGGGGAACGGAGATTTTGAACGGAAAATAAATAAAAGAAATTTGACATTGCCATCACAACCCCATTCAAAGGACAACTCTTTCTGCCACACTATGCGCAATCCGTTCGAAAACGCTTCGCCTCAGCTGCCATTTGAAGCCAATTTTGTGATATAAAAGCCAATTTTTTTTTTTTAAATCAAACTGCCATCCTGGGATTTAAAACGTGTTACATGTTACATGAGTGTTGCATTGAGTTGTCATCAGAGCTGAACTCCTGTCAAGGTTCACGTCCGTGATTGGGGGATGTAAATGTGTGAGTGAAAGGCGTGAAGCTGTCTAAATAGTATTAACTAATGTTTACTACTTTTCGTTTAGCTGCTTGTCGAATAGATCAACTATGATAGATAGTAGGCAGCAACAACATCAGATAGCTTTTCTGTCAGCAACATAATATGTATTAAATAAATTTTATTACGTAGTATTTTTCAGTTCAGTAAATTACCTTCATATTTATTTTTTTTTCATTATTTCACATTCATTTTAATAGCCTTTCATTCACTTTTGCCAGCAATATTTATTTTCGATTCCAATCAGCGTATGTTTCATTTCCTCATTGTCTTTATTTTACTCTGCTCCCAGCAATAATCATAAAAGCAGCAAAGATGGAAATGGCAAACACTTCCTTTTACTCTTTTAATGAATGTCCTGTCCGCTCTCACTCAAAGGCAACAGTGCTGCCGGACCCTATATTTACGGTTCTCTCATCTTCTGTTCAAAAGATTACGTGAGTCTTGTGCTGATAAAAGAGATTAGTCCCTGTTTTCACACAGAAATATTTTCTTTTCATATTGTATTTTTTTGTTGTAACTTATTAATTCGGCTCAGAAGATTGAATAGACAAAAATGTTTTACTGTGTGAATAACAAAATGGAAAAAGTATGTAAAAAAACTTCTAACTCTTCACCAAAGGACAGAAAAGCAATTTTTCTCTCAGCGGCTATCTTTTCAGCAAGGAATATCAAATGTCTAAAAGTAACTTTGCACATGAAAAAGTTCCAAAATCGTCCTTTGAAGTGGAGAAAAATATGCAAATCACATAAACCTTAGTCTCGCACTGCCCTGCCGGTCAAATATGTATGTAGCACTTTATGTATGTTTACTTTTATTAAAAAAAAGCATGAAAAGAAAAAAGAAGTATCATCACTTTTTATCCATTTGGATAAATTCGGAAATATTGCTTGTGATTGAAATTGCAGAAATTCTTCCTATCATTTGTTACTTGCGTTTTAGCTCCATTCAAAGTAACATTTGCACTTTTTTTGCAAATAAATATACACTTTTTTCGTAACGATTGCCTAGTAGGTATAACAAATACGATATATTTATTTGAAAATACAAAGCAATAGAAAGTAGTATTCGGTCCCTATAGATTGTTCAGTGATGCTTAAGTTCCATTCAAATTCATTCTGTACCGGAATGACTATTTCTAGTTATTTTTATCATGGGATATTTATGTTCGAAAACAGATGGGAATGTGTACTGCAGTACTCTCCAACAAGCAAAAAACTGCATCCTTCCTGTTCCTTTCTGTTTTTCCTCTCCTGCCTCATCTCAACTTTAATTCAACTTTGCAGAAAGCATTCTTTCCGTGTGGAGACTTGGCCCAATCTATTCTAGGAGTCATCTCACCTTACCACATGGTGGCTAACTGCGAGCCATTGACACCCACACATTCAGAAACAACACCCAAGCGACAACAGGTGGCAACAATATCGTGTTGCAAGTGCAAATTAATAAGTTTTGCACTTCCCATTTGTTAGATAAACGATTTTCTTTTTTCCATTTGTTTCTCTCTTTTACTATCCTTGGCATTTCCTTTTTGTATCTTCTGTAATGGAACACAAACACTAAAACACATTGCGTCGAAACAAATCAAAAAAAGTGCAAACTGCGATTTTAATTTTAGATAAAAATGATTGCCGATTATTGTTTATTTGTCGATATTTCTTGTTGACAGCAAAATTGTATTTTCTGAATTCGTTTGCTTTAAGTACATCGGTAAGATGTAGTAGTTGAAATAATTTTTTCTAGACAATGTTTCTTTCGTTACGTAAAAATATTTCCATATTGTTTCTAAGTTGGTTTCTAACTGATATTTAAAAATTGCAAACAATTTCAAAATGTAAGAAGTTCCTTCCTATTCTGGATGGAATATATTTGTATGTAGAGAGGGGTTTTCAATAGCTTCTTATGTCTTAACTATTACAGCTTATTATTTCAACGTTTCAGATGCCAAACCTGTTTGCCAAACATCTTGGAAAGCTGGAAATATTTTCGATCGAAATGATTGTCCAATTAAGGAATCAATTTGACGAATTGTCGCAGAATTTGTAGTCCATGTATGACGCTCGATTAAGCAAGTATTAAGTAAGTGGCTGCTATTGTCGAAACCTTTCGATTCTTCATCGTGCAGAATTAGTTAACCTTTCTGCAACTTGGCTTGGACACAAGAACACCAAATTCGTTGTACGTTCGCTGATTGGGCCACACATCTTCCGAAATGAAAAAGGCCATTTACTTAAATGACATTTCATGTTGCTATTAAGTTCGATATGCCAATACAACAACACTCTTTCCAAATCTTATAATTAAAGTATATGCAGCTAGGATCCCCAAATTGCATACAGCAGTGGACTTAGGTATACGTGGGTGGTCCGATAAGTACTTAGCCTACAAAAGAAAAACGAAAATTTTGGAAAAGTGGCGATTTATTTCTCAACGTACTCTCCTTTCAACTCGATACACTTGACCCAGCGATGTTCCAACTTCTTTAACCCGTCTGAAAAATACGTTTTATGGAGGCCTCCGTGGCGGCGATAACCTCCTAATTCGACTCAAATTTCTGCCCGGCGAGTGACTTTTTCAAGTTTGAAAACAAAAAGAAGTCACACGAGGTCATATCTGGAGAATACGGTGGATGGGGCAGCTGTTCGTAGCCTAATGCGACCAATTTGGCGAATCACCGACCGATATTGCTATTTTTCCATTTTTCTAAAATCCGCGGACACGTTCGTTTCCACACGAGGTCAAAACAAAACTACAAATCCAATATGGCTGAAATTTTGACAGTAGCCGTCTACGAGGATGTACTACACGATAGTAAATTTCTCTTACGATAGTGGCACCATCGGGCGGTGGGGCTAAGTACTTATCGGACTGCCCACGTACTTAAAACTTAAAAACCAGCACAACAGGTAAGAAAAGTAAAAAAGTAACAAATTTCCATATACTTACAACACTCATCGATGAAAGTTCATTTGAAATTAATATCATTGCAACGAACATAAATACGATTCTTTCGAATTGCACAACGTTACGGTAGCATTTTATTTCAGTGGGTAGTGAGTTCCAAAGACTTATGGCGTACAAATAGAATTTCCTTTCCGAGGTAAAACTAAAATTTTTCAATTGAGTTAAATGATTAGTTTGATTCGACCGCAAAAAAAATCTATCCGTCAGCAGCAAATTCCGAAATTCAAAAACATTATCAAAGGTCATATTGCAGACTCGCATAGTGTATTGAGAAACATACTCATTGCGCTTAAAGCCACAGACGTATCTTGCAATATCGCTGAATCTTACATTAAGTTTTGTTTTGGAAGCGGCATAGTGGCAAATAGCTCGAATCCACATAGGAAAGCCGGAAGAAGATATGTACATCTCGGCAAGTAGCAGTCTGATAAAAGAAGTAACGTTTTTCCCACGACCATCAATCAATCAATCAATTTTAACTCGCCATTTTCGAGTATTTTTGAAGTTTTTATTGATTTTTTTTAGTTTACATTTGTTGTAGTTTACGTTTTCGTTACATTTAAATTATAATTGTAACTTCATGTTTTATCATATTTTTTTTGTTCATTTTTCTTTAAAAATATATAGATATATTGTACAAAATAAATTACAAACTAGCATTTTACATAAAGAAGATGAAAGCAAAACACTTTCTATGAGTTTTATGTATTTTTTACTCATTGACCCAACGTAACAAAAGTTTACAATCATTAACAATTTGCATCAATTTGCATATCAAAAATTTAAGTTGTTTGAAATTGCTTCGTGTTGCTGCAAAACGGGCGCTGTGCGGGTGTGTGTGTAAGGTTGCTTTTACAAAATGCTAAAAGAACTTGGCTTGCTGAAAATTCGTTTTTCTTCAGTTTCATTTTCATATTAAATTTAACATAAAAAGCTTAAATCCGAAATACAAAATCGCGCTTTTTCATTAGCAGTGTCGCGTATAAATAAATACTTCAGTTGTTTTAAATCGTTTCTGTTGTTTCTTTTTTGATTTTGTTTCTTTTGAATGTATAGTAATTATTAATGGACAATTCTCTTTAGACACTTTGTTTACGCATTTAATAAATGCCATTTAGCCGTCCTCTTTCGTTTTCTTGCAGTGTAGTGTAAATATGCCACGCCCATTGGTTACATCTATGCGAACACAACTAATGTTTCAACAATTTTCAATCACAAAACTGGCACTCGTTACTTTAAGACAGGTCAATTGTTCTTCTTCTTTCATTGTTCTTCGTCGACTTCCTCATATTCTGCTTTCCACTTATTTTCTTCTTTCGCAGTTTGAGTGGTTTTTTGTTTTCATTTTCATAATTTGCTTAATTGCAGTTCTAAATTCTCTTAAATGGTTTAATCGAAGCAAAGTTATCATAATTGATTTAATTGTAGTTGTTTTTGCTGTTGCTTTATTTGCTGTTGTTGCTGCACATTGATTTGTTGTGAGTGTGGTGTGTGTTGGTGTGAGTTAACTTCCCCCTCGGGGATTGCCACAAATACAAATTAAAATTCTAACTTCGAAGTGCCACTTCTCCAACTTCAGCCTCCAGCTCCGACGCCCGCTTTACTTGCCCAAATGCAGTTTGCCGAGCAGATTGGTGGCCTGATTGCCAGCGGTTTCCTGTGCGCTAACGGCGGAATCGTGAATGCCCTGAAAGCAACAACACAAGAAGATCAGATCAGATGCGGACACGAACATAAAAGGTGCCATCGTCGACCAACACTCACCTTCTCCAGTCCCTCACGCTTTTGGTCGATGTACTTGTTGGCCTCATGCATCTTATGGTCGACCGCCTGGCTGGTGGACTTCATGGCAGTGTCGATGCCATGCTCGACCTCGTTCCTCTTCTGATCGACCACCTGTTCGGCGGCCTTGACGCTCTTGTTGATGGCATCGTTAGCGGCCTTCTTGGTCTGGTCGACAGCGTTGGCGGCAGCCTGCAAAAAGGAAATAAATAATAAATAATGCGAATTCAAGTTGCGGCCCAGTGCGACCCGAACACTAGCTCACCTTCTGCGTCGTGTCGGCTATGTTGACAGCATGCGCTTTTGTGTTGGCTGCCACCGAGTTCACCTGTTGCACAGTGTTGTCAATGGTGTGCTTGGTGTTGTCAACGGCGACGGCCGCCTTGTTCACGCCAGCATCAATGGCGTGGCCGGCTTTCTGCGCTTCGGAAGCGGCTAAATCGGAAGCTTCCTTGGCTGCATTACGGACACAGATTTAATCAACAATAAATTCGAGTTGTTGTTTTAATTGCTACAATAAGCTACTCACCAGTGCTAGTGACAAAATTCTCAGCATCGCTCTTTGTCTGCTGCAATGCCTGGCCCACCTTCTGGGCCTGCTCCTCGGCTATTTTCTGCGCATTGTCTGCCTTCTCCTGGGCCAGTTTCTCGGCATCATCCTTCTTTCTGCTGAAGAGATTGGCGGTCTTATCGCCCAAACTCTTGAGAGAAGCTGCAATTTGGCAAATAAAAAATTTCGATTAGCACAGGAATTTCATGAACCTGAACATCAATAGCCAAAGCAATAAAGTTAAGATCTACCAGCTAAGACTGCTGTGCCTCGAAAAGGGATAAACGGGACGTAGTGATCGCAATAAAGTATTGAAGTTATAAGCTGTAGAACTGTGCTCAAAGAGTGTCTACAAAATGGGGAAAAGACATTCTGCCTATTAAAGCTCTCGTTCGCAAAATCATTCAGTAAAGCTGAAATTTCACGATGCTACACATTTTTTGAAGACGATGTGGTTTCTGATAGTCGATACAGATAGCGGGACACAAAAATTAAAGTCGCATAATACATGTACATAAACAATTCGTACGACAGAACATTTGTTCACAAAGGTCTAAAGATAACTAAAAACGAAGAAGAAGAAATAGCCAATATTTTATCTTCTTCACTGTCTTTTGTTAAATTTTATTCTTTTTCTTTGCACAATTTGTACATAGTTAGTGGTTTTTATTTGAATACCTAACATTTTCAAATGGATTAATTCAATGCATAACTAAAGTTTTATTTTCAGGCAGTCCGAGTTTTGAAATTGTAGTCACTTTCGTGAAGGTTGCCCCTATCTTTAACACTAGAAAGACCGCAATTTTTCCATACCTACAAAGACTACATATTATATCCGCTGATATCTCGAAAAGTGCCCATCGGATTTGGCTAATTGTAATTGTAGAACCCTAGCTGTAGAACTAATTGTTGAACCCGATAAAAAAATAAGAGTCATCAAAGCAAAAGTTGGTAGAAATAATCAAGAAAATATAGATATTTAAAAATGAAAAACCGTCAAAATGACCGCAATGGTCTTTCTAGTGTTAAGTACCAAAAACCGACCCAAATTCAAAAACATACACCAAAAAACTTGTTTGAATACACAAACATTTTTAAAGTAAACCCAATTATTTCATGTACCAAATCTGAAAGTCATGTACCTCTGTACTAAGTCAAAAATAAACAGTCCATTACTTCTATTCACATTTTAATTCAACTTTTTTTAACTGACTGAGGCTGCTGATACTTTTCGGCTCTATCGTAAAACTGAAGGTGATGACCAGGGGCGGATTCAAAAAATATTTTGGGGGGTTTCAAGAAGTAATTCCTTAATATTCATAAAATGCTAAAAAATTCATTTTGATTTGTATGCAGTTTTAATAATAATAATATATTATTAATATATTCAACCCCCAAAACCCCGTCTGAATCCACCACTGGTGACGACGGTCAAGATTTCAACCCCCAAAGCCCCCCCCCCCCGAATCGGTCAAGATTATATTATATAAAGCGTATTATATAAAGTTATTGTCCCAATTTGTTGATTTTGTATACAATTCGCACTTGTGTGAAAAAAACTCGCACAAAAAACAATACAACGGCTCTTATACCAAAAAGCTACGAAACAGTAAATTTCATAAAAAAGAACTCATTTAAGAATTCAAAACTTTTTTCCCCGAGTTCCATCCATTCTCTCGAAATATGTATAGCAAATGATCAGATTTTCGCTGCGCAGTTAATTTAAAACAAGTATTGGGTCACTTTGGTGTTAAAAAGAAACCAAGGCGTTAAAAAAATCACGTCTTATCTCTCTGTCGGTTGTGCTATTCTTGACAATCTAAGCAAAAATGAACAAAAATAGCAAAAACAAAACTGCAGAAATGTCGATTTTCATTACTTTATAACCACATTTTAATAGGCACTAATTTTATTGTGGAAGGACTCTTATATCTCTTCGGTCGAAGAGGGGACTAACATTGGAGGAGGGGGTGGGGGAGTCCCCTCCCCCTATACACCCCTTGAAAGAAAAACCGTCGGAAATGTATAGTTGGTTTTTAAAGAATTTTTTAAATTTTACCTTCGAAACGAGAAAAATTGTAATTACCTGCCGATTAGGTGGAAAAGCAAGGGAGAGGGACAGCCATAATTAAATTTTATAAACTTATTGAATTGCTTTTAAATGTTCCTCAAACTCGAATTAAATGTACATTTATACTGAATTTAAATAATTTCAATATGGCATTGCTGTCGATATTTCTTCAACTTGTTTACTATTGTGAATGTAATTTGTATGGAGTGGAAGAAGTGTTAAATTAATAAAAATGGCTAGTCTCTTATCGGTTTGTTCAGCTAGAGCGCTGAAATTTTTACGGTAGGAAGTATTCACTATTAAAAGAGGAATTTAAAATCGTCGGAGTTGTATAGTTTATTTATTTTATTATTTATTTATAGTTATTAATTTTTAAAATCACAAAAATCGTCTCGCAATTGAACACTTCGTCTTCCACTCCATACAAATGGCATTCACAATAGTAAACAAGTTGAAGAAATATCGACAGCAATGCCATATTGAAATTATTTAAATTCAGTATAAATGTACATTTAATTCGAATTTGAGGAACATTTAAAAGCAATTCAATAAGTTTATAAAATTTAATTATTTTCGTATTAGTTGTATTTATTTTGATTTAAGGCTGACGACACAATTCCAATGAAGGCCGGTAACGGAAAAAGAATTATAATGCCGAAATACTGTGAACACGTTACTGATTCTTCGGCCCTAGTTGCTCCTATGAGGGTTAATTTTTTTTAGCAGCCCGGCCAAAGGCCGGCCACACAAAAGTAGTTTCAACACAGAAATATTGTTTTACTGAATCTAAAGCTCTACTTGCACTTATGAGGGTTACTGTCCCTCTCCCTTGCTTTTCCACCTAATCGGCAGGTAATTACACAATTTTTCTCGTTTCGAAGGTAAAATTAAAAAAATGCATTAAAAAACTATACATTTCCGAAGGTTTTCCTTTCAAAGCGAGTATATGGGGACTCCCCCTACCCCCTCCCCGAATCTTATTCCCCTCCTCGACCGAACAGATATAAGAGTCCTTCCGAGAATTCTACATTAAATTTACTTTCAGCACATTAACAAATTTGTGTAACCTTTATTTTTAGTATTTAATTACCCGCGCAACTATCGAACGACATTTTGAACGTTTTTCTTCTAACAAATTTTTATTCACTAAATTTTCAAAGTTTTTCTCCCTTCGAATTTTTGTTCACAAAATCACACTTAATCGACTGATTTCAGATGCAGCAAAAATCACACTGACTGCTGTTATGAGTAACAGACACTTTTCGCCTCTAAAGTCTACGCGCTCAATTGGTAAATCGGTGAAATCGAATAGAATAGAATGAAATGGAATGAAATCTGTGCAAAGCGCAAATTTCATGCGAACAAAAGTTGAAAAGTCGCAAACGGGGAGACGACGCAAGGCGGCAGGTCGCTGCGACTTTATCACTGGCTGCGACTGTGAGGGGAACAAGCTCGCATCTACGCTTCAAGGCATCGCAGATACAAAACAAATTAGCAAATAATTTAAAATACAATTTTGGTTAAAAAAAAAAGCTAGTAAAATGTTTACTATGGTTAAAACGCCAAGCCATATTGTCTCTATTTGTTGCAGCAATAAATCGCAGCAAATGACGTCATTCATTGTTTGGCTTTGAAATATTTCAAAACAACAAACAACGAGTTCAAATGCACGTTGTATATATTAAATACAATTAGAACGCAAACATAAATTAATTACAACAACAACAAAAAATTATCAAACAAGAAGTTTAGCAGCAACAAACGATGACTAATTTTAATCAAGATTTGCGGACATGATCGCGTAATAATGCTTTTTAGATTACACTTCTGATATTGGAATGCTCGGACATTCTAATAATGAGTTTATAATGATTACACCGTGCGACAAAAATTTTAAAAAAATTTCACACCGGAAAAAATTCATATGGCCGTTAAACTAGAGACCAAACATTCTCGCTTCATTAATTTCATAGTTACTAAAATGGGTAAAAATTGGGTAAATAAATAAATTAGAATTTTTGTACTTCATTCGAATTGCAGCTTCCACCTTTTTTTAATAACTTTCGAACCAATTAGAGTAATGAAATTTTGACACGTGATCAAGGAGATTTTGGGTTTTAACATAATTACTTTTCAAGAAAATTCTATATAAATTTTCAAGGATTTAAAGGATTAAAATTTTCAAAGGACTTTTTTCATATCCTTTTTTTACAAATAGATCAAAAATCAATTTTATTTAAATTTTTGAGCCTTTTCTCTTTTATTTGATATATGTACATATCGCAATTTTCTTTTTCCCAGTGTGAAAAATGCTGTCGCACAGTTTTATAAAATAAAAGTCCGAATGATTATACTTGTCGGCTTGACACACTGAGACTTGTGTTATGAAACGTTCCTACATGTTCCTTTGCTGCAAGTTTTTGTCTTAGTTTTGGTTCTCTACTTTGATTACTGACATAAAAGAATATTCATCAACTTAACTTAACTTGAACGTATAATTACTGATGATGTCAAAGACGAGAATACTCCTAGTAAGTTAACTAATTAACTACTTATTAGTTAATTTTTTGAAGTCCGGACACAATGAAAGAAATCCCTGAACCTACTTACTTGTTGCATTTCTTTGTCATGTTTTTACTTATTGTATTCTGTTATTATGTTATGTTTCAACTTTTTTTTATACTTAAAACACAAAACGAAAAACATTCAACCGATTTTAACCGGTTTTTTTTAAATAACCTTTGATATCTCGAAAACAATTTTTTTAATTTTTCTTTTGTTTATTTTGAAAAGTTATATCAAAAAGTTACGGCGCCACGAATATCGAAATAATTCCTTCTACTGTAACCCAATCACTGGGATGTCTTCTAACTTCTTGGTTAACTAAAGAGACTGATTACATAGATTTCGAATTGACCAGTAATTCAACTTCTAGCGAAACAAGTAAGATCGTTATTTATGGGAGAAAAATATTAACACTGTGTGATTTGCCGAAATCATTGAAATTCTACCAGGAAATACGGCAGAAAGGGAAAAGCTTTAGCTTTTTAATTATCTGTCCTGAGTTATCTAAAATGTTATGCTTGTAATTGGTTCAAAAAGATATACCAATAAAACAGTTATTTTTCGTTTGTTTTAGTAAACGAATTCTCAAATAACATTATGTAAACATGCATACAAGAATATACATATATGTATACATGTAATTAGTTGCATTAATTTCCTCAACGTGAAAGCCAAGAAAGCCACACGCACGTACACCCACATCGAGTTGAAATTTGCGGAAATTCCACGGTCCCCCCGCACGCGCATACTTGAGTTCATTAACGAGTTGATTGTCGTAAATTCAATTGCCACCAAGTCGCTTCATGCCTTGAATAGTGCAAAATAAAATAAATTTCACATCAAGTTGCAATTGCGCCACATTTTTGCGACGCCACTGTACGCGCGACTCTGATGTTGCACAGGAATGTATGTAAACGGCACAAGTTCCATTCCGCTGTCAACGCGGCGCTCGCTCAACCGCGGCGAACCGCAATAAAATCATACGAGCCGCATTTTGTGAAGTCGGCGTTTAATTGCAGTGCCAACAACAAATCGCACTGCAAAATTGTTATTGTTTATATTTTTGTTTTCTGCTCGTTGCAAAGCTTCGGCTATTGTAGTTGCTGACAAAGCGCCGAATGCGCGTCAAAACACTCGCAAAAACAAAATTCGCACACTGTCAGCTGTGCACTGCCAGTCTGACAGTTCATATTTGCTAATTTCAATGTTTAGTGGCGGGCTGGCTCAGTGCGTCTCGAACTTACGTGGCGATTGCGCGACACACTGCGAAAGGCAGTGGAGACATGGCAGACAGAAAATTAGAATGTGATGTCATTACCATTTGTTTTGGCATTTGACAGCTGTTCCAACGGTTGTGCCGGCAATGGCGCCGTATACAATAATTCATCCATATAAGCAATCTGCACGAATTTGTATTTGTATATTTCGGTACGTATAATTAATGTTTTGCGCAATAACTTTGAGCTTTTCCATTACTTTGTGTATTTTAAAATCTGGCACATGGTTCTTGTGTCATGTTAAAGTGTTAATTTTGGATATTTTCCGTTTGCGAAATCGAACACACACACACAATACAAAGTATTATACGAGCAGATACGCAATACGCGAATGGCGAAATTTTCATTTCCAAAAATTATTTTCTGACACACAAAATTTTAAACACACAAGGGGCTGATGTAAAAATTAAAATACATACATATATGTTTGTGTGTAAAAAAATATGTTTTTTCAAGAATTTTAGAGGACTACTTCATCCTATTGGACCATTAAATCTCAGAGCGGGTTATAGCTATTAATAAAAATGAGTTGGTACATGCTTGGAAATATACACATTTGAACTTATTGTAAACTATCAAACTCTCTCTCACAATACATAACTACATATTAACTATTAGCTGTCATTATTACGAAATAAATAAAACACTTAGGATTTAACTATATAGCCGATTTCGCCAATAATTGAGGTATTGACACCAAGAACTTAATACGCTTTATAACTTATTCCAATTGGTTCGAGTCCTAGGAAACGGAACCCTAATTCCCAGAATTTTACACGTAACGTTAACCCAGAACTGAGACTGTCAGGCTCATATGAGCTAAACTACTGAAAACCCCAATTTATTTTACTTTTCCAAATCCAGTTACTACTTAAAGACGTATTTATTTACGTTTTTTTTATTTGTACAGAACTTGTAAATACAGGGTCCACAGAAAAACAATTGCTACTGCAAAAGTATAATTAATTAGTCCAGATATTCACATCTTTGTCAACTTCGGGTGGAAGTGAAATGGAGATCTATTTAGTTTATTGTAAACTTGTTCCTGCGTTTTGAAGATGGCTAGAATTTAGCGCCTGCGAACTGACCTTTTGCAGTAATGCATCATCTATTGTTGCCTGAGTTTTCGCTCGTAGATATTCGTGGCTATACCGAAAAAATTCCCAAGGTATCGTAAAAACAACTATCTTTTGCTATCTGTGCCCTCATTCTAGTGGGGACGTATTTTTAGCCATATGACATACATATGTCGCAATGCCAGCAGCATCAATCAAATGTATAAAGAAAGCTAGAGGCCATTCATTAGGTTTGCGTTTATTGATATGCCCATCATACAAATTTTGTTTTTTCTGAGTGTACGAACCCCGCATCCAATAAACTATCGGCTAATTCCTTACTGGTGAACTAGTTGGTCATTATTACATTTGTGTTTGTAAGGCTCACACAGTTTTTCAACACCCTTTTCGCAAGACCCACAGCTCCTTGATTACCGTCTTTGCATGTGTATGACATTTCAGGAAGTATTAGCACCATTGCACTTCCATATCCTGATTACATATTTATCGGGATTGGAAGACATAAACTGTATGAACTAACATCAACTTCGGCAAGGCATAATTTCCTCATAATACGTCGTATATTGTAGTATTTTCAAACATTCTCATAGACTTCATCCCATGCCGACTAGATGAGTGCTAGGCTCAAAAACTTTGAACTTGATACAATAAAAATGCACCTAAACATGAAAAATAAAAATATGCTTCCATATGGTGGATAAAAAGTCAAGAAATTCTGAGTTAATCTTAGTTTTTTGTTCAAATGAGCTTCTGAGGCTCACTTCTGGGGGTTCGTTGCTTTTTAAAAAAAATGTAAAAATAAAGTACAAAAACTGTCTAAAAAGTTAAATTTATAAATGAAATATAATTCTAACATTCCATTAGAGGATTACATAAAAAAATTGGAATCGAAAATCTTTTGGTATAGGAGTTATCACCATTTGAAATCTTTAGTGAGACTGTGAGGCTCACTTCTGGGAATTAGGGTTAAGAGCCTCCACTTCCTCCTACCTACCCAGAAAAACAATTTTCAAATAATTCGAAATTTTAACAAATTTGATACAAACATAAATTGTTCCTCATACCAGTACCTCGAGTCGCTGAAATTAAATATCTTTTTACGCTCAGCACGTAACCTCGCTAAAAGTGTAATTGCAAAACAAAACAAATCAGCAACAACAAATCGAAATGAAAAGTAAAACAATACAATGAATCGAGAAACAATGAGAAAACGCGCCAAGCGATACTTGGTTGGAAATTAAAACGCAATAACACACAGCTGAAGCGACGTAAATGAAGAGTATCGCAATTTGGCTTAATTTTTCTCCTAAAATTGAACTTTAAACACATTTTCAATATTATAATTAAATAAATATTAAAACTTGCTGAAAAATATTCAAAATTCTTCGTTGATGACGCAGCCAAACTCATTTATAAAAATTAACACTACACATTTTCTCCATCTTTATGAAAAGATTTCAGCGAACAACCAATAATAACAAACATCAAATAACACCAAACCAAAAGGAACAACGCAAAAAAGTGATGCGTCAGAAACCGGCTTCAAGCCGGCAATTAAAGACGCAAAATTTCGTATAGCAAAGAGCGAAGAGCGCAGAAAAAGGTTAAGCTCGGGTGTTGGCAGCAGGTGAGCGGAGCGAGAGTTCGATATACATACGTCTTGAGTTATGGTTGAGATTGTGGTGCGCTCATTTTGTGGTAAAGAAAATAGATTTGTGTTTTGGATTTTTGTGATGACGCTATTGTCGGTAGCTGGTGAAAGCCAAATAAGCAAAGAAGTGAGGTTAGGTGTATCTAAATTTGCCTTTTACTGTTATATGTTACAAGTGGGCGTGGCAGTTGTTGTTGTACTCCTTTGCTAGAAGCAGACTGAAACGCGCAAAGCCGCACAAATTACGTGGTTCGCCAACGAATACGTTCCACAATGTAGCAACTATTGTGATTTTGCAGCCGCGGCTGACGCTCCGCACCACCACGACGACCACTCACCGCCCACCGCTGTCAGCGGCTGCTGCGTGTGTGTTGCTCGCAAAAAAGCCGGTCTTTTGTTATTGCTGCTGTTGCGGACCTTTTGATTTTGTTGTGCTTTCGGTTACCATTGGCGTTAGCTGCGGTTGTGGCTGCGGTGAGTGTGTTGGTGGACTGGTTGGCGGCTGCTCGCGTTCAGGTCGCACTGAAGCGCTTCGCTTACTGCGACAAGCGACGCTGTTATGATGCCTGTGGCATTGGTAAGTTACAATATGTTTTTGTTGTTTCTGCTAATGTTATTGTTACAATTTCACAACCGAAGCAGAAGCAACAACAACGACAAAAACAGCAAAGCGCTACACATTCATTATACAATTTATAATAATAAAGTGAACTGCAGCTGAAAGGAGTTGACAGCCGCGTCCACTGGCACAACACAACGAAGCAACATTCTTTTGTTGCCAGCAGTTGGTAGAACACTTGAAAGCTCACCACACGACTCGACCAGCGTCACCTCGATGATGTCATGTACGCCAGAGCGGCCAACCAACCGTTCGTACGGCTGGCCGTCCATCCATCCGTTCGTCTATTCGTCCGACTGCCTATCTGTCTGTCTGTGTGTCAGCGCTCAAGGGCGTTCGGCGAGCGTGTTGTAGCTCGTATTGAATTTCGTATAGAATTTCTATGCGTAATTACGGTAGCTAGCCCCACCGTCGCCCGTTCGCCCATCATCCAGTTCAACAATACGTAAATGGTTACACTCGGGTACAGGCCAACTTTTGACTCGCGCGCCGCCTCGACTGTTCAGTTTACCATACCAGAGTGTGTGCTTATTGGTGTTAACAAGATACACAAGGAAGAAAATCTTACTTAAATAACTACTCCAGCGGTTTAAGTTGCCACAACCAGCGCACATGCATGCGCTCACACAAACATTTTTACAATTTAATTTACTACGTAGTAAAAATTGCGTGAGACATTAAATTTGATAGGCTTAAAGCCATTGAAGATCTGCTACAGCATCTCAGGAAGGGAGCTAAACGAAATCAATGCTCGTTTTGGAAATGAGCAAAACTTGATAATGCTTGAGTTTTCAAAAACGCCTGTAAATATGCTAAACTAAACATAATCCATAAATCACATCTTATTCTTTTCTACTATTTCTGTGCAGCTGTGAATGTGCGCTCGAAAAAAGTAAATAAAATTTGACAACGAGATAAGCTTATCATTCCTCCCAACCCAATCAGGCCCCAATTCCACAACTTCTACACGCTTCCTATTAACTTTAACAATATTTCCTCGAACACACATTACGTCTGCACCTCATAACTATACAATGTTATTAAGTCTTATGCGAGTAGTCAAGTTAAGAATTCAAAATTAAAAATTGTTTCTATGAAAAAACCCATTTGTCGGCAGCGAATGTTTCATTTCCAAGAATACTTTAAAGTGACAAATAACGTAAGCTATACAACTTTCTCAAGTGATAAGATTGATATATGCATTATATTTCAGTTATATTTTTTATATATTTCAGTCAGTTGACTGGTTATTTCAAGTGTGTATAAGTCCCTAGAAAGACTAGTTAACATTGAAGTAATGTCGAATATAAATTCCAAGTAACACTTGCGTTTTTCCTTCACGTAAAATAGGGTTTAGTGAGGTTATGAAGGTTGTGCCCAGTGGAATCCGCACTTCTACTCGGAGGCATGAAAAAGTTTCATTGTGACAACTTCCAATAAACCAATGCCAATAGTCCATAGTTCACATATTTTTATTGATAGGAACTCAACCTTTGAAAAGCGGCGCTCCTGTAGAGCTGCGCAGTGGCTCAGTGCACAGTATTCTATCGTCTCTATTTCGTCTGCATCACCACTGTTTCTGCAGGCATCACTGATCCTAAGGCACAATGTCCTGTGATGAGATGATAGAAGTATCACTCAGCGACAACATCTATATTGTCCTCTTTATGAATAACGTCGCCCACGTGACATGTACCACAAAGAGGCCTATTCTACTAGGAAAATTCATGGCTCAGTATGTTCTTCCAGATAGTGGTATGAGGACACACTAAATCTTTCTGGCTAAAGATTGGCCAATAATTGCAGTTCTCTCTTGCACAGCTTGCGGGGTGCCAGCCCTATCAAATCACATAGAAGGAAGAGATCTTTGGCGCACGCAAAGAGGAGATTTTGTGGTTTCAAACCATCCAGTCATTGGCGCACACACGGGGGTTTTACGGGTTGAAACCCCCCAAAGACAAAAATTGCTGGTTAAAAATATGGTTTCGCATGATATTCGACTCAAAAGTTGGATGCAAACCCCC
This sequence comes from Melieria crassipennis, assembly GCA_963668005.1. Lineage (NCBI taxonomy): Eukaryota > Metazoa > Arthropoda > Insecta > Diptera > Ulidiidae > Melieria > Melieria crassipennis. The sequence goes on along the minus strand of OY764963.1, from coordinate 26,285,757 downwards.
AAAATGAAATCCTGTGTGCACCACTAGAGAATATATATATCAGACTATTTTGGCCTATAAATCGAGGAAACTGATTTAACACTCCGATAACCGACAACTTTTTAAAGGGCCAAAGCCCAACAAGGTCCCCAGGGACCTCTTTTGTATTATTGCATATAAGGCTTGTAATTATGTAATGTAGTGTTACATAATGTGTGTAAATGTGTTTGGAAAGCCAAAAGGCTAAGCTTCGTGTATATTGTTTAGTAAACATATATGTATTTTTTACTACAGACAGATTGCAAAAACGTATAAAATACAAAATAATTGCTTCTAAAAACGCCATTTGTAGGTCCCTATGGACCTTGTTGGGCATCGGGGTGTTAATGTAGGTTTCCCTCGAATTACGAGTATATGCATTTTTTTTATTGGACTTTCAAGTCAAATACAAGTCAATACGAGTTATTAAAAGCTTAAACTTTACATAGCACACAAATGTGTTTTATTGCCGTAATACAAACTGTGATGCCAGCTTTTATTTCTTCCTCCCATCATCAAATTAAAGCTTTATGTGTCAGAAAAACACATTGTCACAAGCTCAGTTTTTGCCATTAAAACTGAAACTCAACAACACCAATTTAACTGAGAAAATATGAAGGAATGGCATAGTTAATTGCCAACTTGGCCGTCAAATAATTAAATGTCCTCGTCAAGGTTTCAACTGCCAATTTGCGCAAAGTATTTACATAGCTCTACTCTTTCACCACAAACAACAAAAGCAATCATATAAAAACACCCGACATAAAAAGCTTGAGTTCCAGTACAACATGCAACTGTATAGAAGAAGCAGCAATGCTAACGACACCACGGCAACAACAAAAACTACAACTATATAAGAACGAGCGTGCTTTGCGTGTTGAGGTTAAATTATTGGCGCTGGCCGGTTGTCATTTTTCATTGTCTGAGGTCATTGCAATTATTTGTAGGTAATGTTGTTCTCAGCCGCACCGACGAACACGAAAATCCAGAACCAACAACCCGGTGCTTGGTTGGTTCGTCGGCAGCAAATGTTGCAGCGGCGCCCATAAAACGCAATAACAGCACGATGACAACAACAAACAAGATGAAAGCGATTGGTTTACATTATTTGATTTTGTTGGACTGGCTGGCTGACGTCGCTCGGTGGCGTATAACTAATAAAGCAATTAAGCTGTTAACTGTTTAAAATATCAACAAACATAATGCTAGCCACCAAAAAATTGATTTCACCAATGGCCCACATGGACGCAGTTTCGAGTGAGTGGCGCAGCAGCGAAAGTGTTTCGAACTGTAATTGCGTATTTTTCAATTTACTCCCAAATTGGACAGTGGCTAGCCAAGAAAACGCGCTGCAATCACATACACACCCGAACACTACAACAATTGGGGACTTTTCATGCTTTCCGGCGTTCCTAGTCGTTGTTTGTTGGTGCCGGCATGATGTCATGCTTTGTTGGGCAATTTTATAAAAGCCAGCGAGCAAGCGAGTAGCACCAGGAAAAATCGATTGCAACGCAAGACGTGTCAAATGACAGTCGGAACTGGGTAGGTGCAAGTACGTGAACGGAGTATGGGATATAGTGAGCAGTGCGTGTTGACCTTTGAAGCACTTTGATGTGTTCAGCTTTGCGTGCTTCAAGGACGTTGACTGAGCAAGAGCTAATTAGTAACTGTTTTGGTATCGATTATAATCGATAGTACCTATAATTATAGATATTCACGATACACAAAAAAATCGTTTACGTCGATTTCGATTTTCGGTTATGGAAAATTACATAATTAAATTTAAACATAATCTTGCCATACTATGCACAGTCCAGTAGTTCCTATATAACACTCAGAAGAATGCTTAATCGGTATTAAAATAATATATACAATTGACCAAGAATTACATGTCCCCCGTCTGTCAACCGATTGATTCACACAATGGCTCGTCAAAATTCAATTAAGTACACACCCTACTAGAGTTCCAATTAAAAACTGGTACCTATATATTATAATACGCCCGCTTTTAAACAGTGTTGCCATATAAGGGTAATTTACGAAACAAGATGCTTTTAATGTCACCCAAAATAATCTGTTTGCTTACGAATGTTTACAAATGAGTATGATGTATACAAAGACCACATCAAACAACGCATTCTGTGCTTCATGACATTTTTGGTTCCGAAGTTTCAGTTGAAGTTAATCAATAGCTGGCGAGGCTACTGACAACATTATCCTAAGATAGCCTAAAATTTAGATGATTTTTGTTTACTTTTAACATTTCGATACATGTCTGGAACTGGCCGTTGTTATTTGGTCTTTTGCTGTAAATTTCGCTCTTCATGAATGCCAAAATAGCCATTCATTCCAGTTCATTGTTTATTTAGATATGCAAGTATAACAATAGGTTTTCTAATACTTTGGATCGATTTTTTACCACATACATATTTGTTTTAGTACCAGATATCCATAAGTGGTTGAGGGCAGTGTCACACAAGGGCGGAGGGGTTCAAACCCCCCAAATATAAAAATTGCTGGTGCAAGATATATTTTCGAATGGTATTGAGCTCAAAAGTTGTACGAAAAATCTTCCCCAAAATGAAATTCTGTGCGTGCTACTGGTTGAGGGCGTTGGAGTTTTCCCGTCTATTGTGCGTTCACAACATGAAATTATTATATTTTCTTACATTTTAACTGATTTGTATTGTTTATAGACTCCGAAAAATTACAAAATAAGGACCAGTGCCGTTAGTTAAAATCCATTGACACCAGCAAGGTTTGGTTACGACTTTGGTATTCAACTCTAAAAATAATAATCTCTCTCTCGGTATTATTGTCATTATTCTATGGTTGTCCTTTTATTTACACGCATCCTTGGCATTTTCAATTATCAGCCCAAATATGCACAGCGCAACCAAGTAGATAACAAACGTACTTATTGAATCTCTGTTCAAATATTTAACCTTTGGCGGCCTCCAGTGTAGACACAACAATTTCAGTTATCGCAAAGGCAATGCTTTTCATCTGCTAACTCAATTAAATTATCATTAATATTTGAGCGCCTGCCCCATTCACATTCACTCGCAATAAATCAGCTTCAATTGGTCGCTGGATGCCGCCGAATTCTTGAACTTCAACTTGTAAATAGTTCACTTGTAAACACTTACAGTACGAATGCATGACGCAGTTGTTGCGCTATTTTAAAACGACCCCACAACCCACCCCTGCTACTGACACTGCCCCGTTCACACTACAAATTCCTAATGCAGCAAACAATGCGCCGGCGTATGTGAAATTCAATAAATTTCATGCACTTCAATGCAATCAAAGCACTAAGCAAAGTCGCACTGGAGATGGAATCCGACTGTGGCGACATGCCGGCACGCCTAAGCCGCGGAGGCCTCACACGATTCGAGTTCTTGTGTAAGCGCAGTGTTGGGTAGAGGCATGTCGCATGCCGCTCCAGCTGTAACAACAATATTGAGTCTAATTTTAGACAAGAAAATACACAACGCCTTTCTCCAAATGATGTCAAATGTAGTGATTTATTAATTGAGTGACCAGCAGTGCGAGTTGCAGCTGCAATATGCGTACACGTCTAATATTTATGAGGGCCTCGTAAATCGTCGAGTATTTGTAAGTGGCATATTGAAAGTCTCGAAAATCTTGCTCAGCTCTTTACTGACTTAATTATTTGTAACATATACGTGGGCAGTCCGATAAGTACTTAGCCCCACCGCCCGATGGTGCCACTATCGTAAGAGAAATTTACTATCGTGTAGTACATCCTCGTAGACGGCTACTGTCAAAATATCAGCCATATTGGATTTGTAGTTTTGTTTTGACCGCGTGTGGAAACGAACGTGACCGCGAACAGCTGCCCCATCCACCGTATTCTCCAGACTTGGCCCCGTGTGACTTCTTTTTGTTTCCAAACTTGAAAAAGTCACTCGCCGGGCAGAAATTTGAGTCGAATGAGGAGGTTATCGCCGCCACGGAGGCCTCCAGAAAACGTATTTTTCAGACGGGTTAAAGAAGTTGGAGCATCGCTGGGTCAAGTGTATTGAGTTGAAAGGAGACTACGTTGAGAAATAAATCGCCACTTTTCCAAAATTTTCTTTTTTCTTATGTAGGCTAAGTACTTATCGGATCACCCACGTATACGAGTAGTGAAGTGCATCGCTTCAATCTGTTAAAGTATTTAAAACCAAAATTTTGGATATCATCTTCTTATTCCCGAAATCATCTTTTCTACGCATAAAAAATACTGTGGAATCATCTGCTTCTAGCTTCGAATGGGTTAACGGGAGCACAATTGTACAATCAGCGAAAATTTGCCAACGAGATAAGTCTGGAATTTACGCAAATTTTGCGCATTCATTCAGCGAATTTCCTTTCTAATGGTAAACCATAAATGTTTCTTATCTGCAGTCTACAGCGGACTCAACAAACATTCCATTCAAATGAATGTGTGGTGAAGTCTTTGGAAACGAATTTCTCCGCTACAAAAGCAACAAACACATAGACTATTACTTAAGCCCATCAATTAAGAAAGACAGTCAACGTGGCGTGGCTTCCCAGCGCAAAACGGAGACGGGGCAGTCGCATCAATTACGACTGTCGCAGAGCGAACGAGCGGACTCCCAACAAGTGGGCGCCAGCAACACAACACTGTCGAACAAAAGATGCATTCATGACTTGCATGCAAAGCGGAGACGAGCCGCGATTAGGCGCCGCGATACACAGGCATTGGAATTGCAGTCGCGTCTAGGAGAAACGCATAATATTAGTGGTGGCTTCGCTGCAATGCCAACTGTCACGGAAATGAGCGCTCCATCCTAAATCCTAATGGAGTGTAACTAATAAATGCTGAACTTATCCGAAATGAAATGGTTTCATCTGCAGTCAACGCAGGCAACTACGTCACTTATGGGCGGCCGATTAAATAATTAGCTGATAAAAGTCTTTATTGGATCCATGAATTAAGCACTTAAGTATAAATAGGAAATTTGCTTACTTTTAACTTAAAATTACTTAATCTTAGCAAATTTAACTATTTATATAGAAAGTTCCAATTGCATTCCTTCAAGTTATAGAAATATATGTTTTGATTTTTTGATTTTGATTTAACTTTAAATTAATTTTCATTTTTAATTAATTTTATTTTAATGTATCTTTAATTCAATATTGATTGAATTTTAATTTAATATTAATTTTATTTTATTTTAATTTACTTATTTTTTAATTTTAGTTTAATTTATTATAATATAATTTATGTAATTTATTTAATTTTACTTTAATGTAAATTTTATTTTATTTTAATTTATTAAAAAGTAAGTAAAGTAAGTAATTTTAGTTTAACTAATTTCTTCCTAAGATCTACACTTTTCAAAACCAATGCAGGGATTGAAGATTTGTAAATAGTCACAGCTAAGTCCAGACTGAAAGAGCATCACATTGTGTAAAGCAGCAGCATTTCCGTTTGTCATTATAATTGCTTAAATTGTTATTATCCATTTATTGTTTATTTGGTTTTCTTGTTGCCATTTACAGAAATTGCGCATTTTTCAGTTTATTCGCCATGAGGAGTCAACGGTGAAACGAATGCATCGACGGCGTGCGTGGCAATTGTGTAAATATTTTCGAATATATGCAATCGGCCAAGCAATGGCCGTGCATTATGGCCACATGGCCGCAAAGTGCGGACCCGTGTTCAAATACCTGCGGCTGCCAATGCTAGCGAACAAATCTTGAATCGTGATAAATATCCAGCACATTATCAACGGACATTAAACAGATTGATGTAAGCACACACGACCAGCACACACACGCCTTCTTTATGCGCTGGTAATTAACGGATTGCAGTGTACAACATCATTTTGTGGCCATCAGCTGCATTTGAGTAGAGAGCAGACAAACCAACTTAACGGCATAATAGCGACTTCTCTTGTAAGTGTGAAATCTTTTCAGCCCTGTCCCCCGCCCGATCCCACTTCAGCAGCCATTCATTGTTGTATGGTGCCCTGGGCTCCCTCGGCCACACGCCTTCATTCAGTGAGAAATGTGTTTGCTACGCGCCTCTCTGTTGGCACAACGCGTTGTCTACTGCTGCTTCTTCGCGCGTATTTCTGGGACACGAGGTGCATTGAACCCCAAACATGATCGTTTCGCTCGCCCTTCCCTCACGCAGCATCGACTGCAGCGAGCTGAAAGTTGTTGCGTTTTGTAGTTTCGCCGCTCACCGTTTTCGGTATAATTGATTTCTTCTTCATTTCTTTCTGTCCAAGTGTCGTTGTTGTTGGCGTTATTATGGTTTAAATTTAATTTCATTTTTTGTTTTATTTGATGTTTCCAATTGCGTCTAAATAGCATTTCGCCATTGTGTTTTCATGCATTCGTGTCTTCGGCTTCTTTCTTTGTTTTACAATTTCACTTTCATTTCAAGTGGATTTAGTTTTTGTTGGCATTTAAATATTTTTTGTATGTTGTCATTATTTACTTAAAAAACGCGTCTTGATAAAGTTCATTGCTATGTGTCGCCAACGTTTATTCCGCTTCGTTTTGCTTTTTCGGAATTTCGTTATATCTTTTCGATTGAATTGAAAATAAACATAATGAAAATGTTGAGCGGGTTTTTCCAGTTTTTTTCCAGAAACTAGTCCTTGAAAGACGATAAGTTGGACATTTCAGTGGAAAGTACGATAAAAACCTTTGGAGTAAAATTTTGTTGTGACATTATGTATGGAAAAGTGTTCCTTACAGCCTATTGTACACAATAACAACTATTTAGAAAATTAGTAAATCTTTTTTAGCACTCGTTGAATTCTTCCAGCTGAAAAACTTGCGAAGATTGCAATTATGAGATACAACATAATTGAAATAACTTTGTCTTTCTTTTTGCAAAGAAATAATTCAAAGTTATTTTAGTTCAGGAAAAGACAGTGAACCAAACATATAAATCTACAGTTCTTAAATTTAGTTAATGGAAATAGACTATTAATCTAATCATGTTGCACTAATTTTAAAGATAATTTTAATGCATTTGGACAAAATTCTTTCCACATTCTCAGACATGCAATAAACAAACAGTACACCTGCAAGAAAAGAACTATTCGATCCTCGTATATATGCAAAAATATAGGATGTACGTATATGTATATGTATGTATGTGTAAGTACATAGTGCACAATATTTGGATGTCGACAGTGCTTAGATCAAAATTAGTTTCATTTTATTTTGCTACCATTTATTCTTAATTATTTTGCGTCGTTTCATCATTGAAGCAAACAACGAAATTCAAATGATTAATCGACGCAACTCAAATGAAAGAAACTCTCTATTTGAAAATATGCTGATGACCTCAGCCAACCGCAGCCACAAGCCACAACAGTTAAAGCCACAACAGAGAAACAAAAACTAGAAATGCTCCAACAAAAACCAACAACTGCCTATTTAATCAAACAAAAAATTCTTATTTGCAAAACAAAAATAAGTAAATAAGTAGAGAACAAACAACGAAAAGTGTTTTCAAGTTCAATATACATTCTACAAAAACAACTTTAATCATAAAAATATATAAACTGTAGGGAACAACAACAGCAAAACAGATTTAAAAAAAAGATCAGGCAGCGATAAGCGAAGCGCACGTTTAAAAATAAAATATTCAAATAAATTCACTCAGTATTCAAATAGAACACTTTTTTCTCATGAAAAATTATGTTGTCGTCTTTATTTTGTCTTTGGATTTTCGCTTTAAACTTTGTTGTCATTTTTGCAGTGCTTATTTGTTGCCACAGTTTATTGAAGCGCACCGGCAGCCGGCGTTTTAGTCCAATTTTGTCACAAAACGACTACAATTTTCTTCTACGAATGTTCTTTACGAATTTCTGTATGACGCAAATTCTGCAGTCTTTGAAATGGCCTCGCTACTAGCGGATACTTTCAGCTGTTCACAAGCCAAGTCAACATTAAGAGTTCTTTAAGGTCTTTGAGATTTTGGAGTTACTCTACCTCGACGACTCAGTTAAACATTATGAACAGCGAGATATAAAACATTTGTACCAGATAATCAAAGAACAGTAAAATGTTTTCTTTTGTTACAAAAGAGTCCAAACTAGGTAAACCAAATTCTGGGATACAATTTTCTAGCAGAATTATTGAATAATATTTTAATAATAATATGGGGCCCCAATTGGGTTAACATTTTTGTATGATATTTTCTCAAACGAATCAAAATAGTTAAAGTGGACGTAATCGATTTGGCTGCAGAACTCAATGCACACAACTCTTGAAAAAACTGTGCGTATATATGCGTGTGGATGTTTGCATGCGTGCGGCAGGACGAAAGGAAGTCAAAACGTAAGAAGATAGTCGTAGAGGGATTTATACTTACATTTAGAGCTGTCTGTGTGTGTATTTGTTATTAGAGAAAAATCGAAAAATCAGTAAATTTAATACTTATTTAATCTATGATAGAATTATTTAGTTTTTTTTTTTAATTTTTAAAACAATTATTTATTTTTATTTTTGTAAGTTATTTTCGAAAATTTTTGATAGCAAACGGGATACAGGCGAAAGACGAAAATGTTTCAGTGGGTGATTGCGTGGCTGGTACGTTTTTGGCTCACAACTTTGGGAGCAGATGTGCGCATGGCGCGGTGTAAAAACGTGCAAGTGAGCGAGGGGAAGGGGAACCAGAGCGGTGAGCATGCGTGTTGGTGTATGTGCAGCGCGCGCCATTTATTGTGCGGTGCTTTTGTTTTCATCGAAAGTTTCATTACTCAATATAAAACTCATAAATCAATCATAAGCAAAATGACATAGAAATAATGATTTAACTGAAAAAACAACCAAAGACTAAATACTTTCCACACATGCTTGCGTAAATGTGTTTTTGTTTCTATTGTTGCAATTGAAAACTTTGCGTTTAGCGAACTCACTTTGGAACAACTTGTTTGTTAAAATTTTCGAAAATTATTGTGTGAATATTTCGAATATTTCTTTGAAAGTATTTTTTCAATAGAAATTTTACACTATCTCCAATTCTTTCACAGAAGCCAACTAAATTGTCCCTTTCAGACTTGAGCCTCAGTTTTTGGACACATTTTATTTTTTATTTTTTTTATTTTAGAAAAGTTTTGTATTTTCAAAACTTAACGTAAAAAAGCGTTCAAATAGAAAGAGTTCAAAGTTTCGAGTATAAAGATTGAATCTTATAAAAACTTATAAACTTTTTATATTTTTGTAAATATTTTCTGTTTCTGACTATCAATTTCCAATTCTGATTCTCTTAGTCTCAAGTAAATGAAATTAACTAGTTGACCTCAGTGCTTAATGAATTGTCTCCTCAAAGATAGTTACTCGGCCTCATATCTACTTTTTAATATATTTAATTTATTTTGAATGGTTCCAGTATCATTAGTCTCGGCAAGAGTTCAACAGCGTTCGTACATTTTTATGTTTTTCTATATTTTTGTGTTTTCCTATTAGCATAAAATGACTCAAATAGAATCCGAAAAGCATTAATCTGCCATATTATGGTACAAATTATAATGCACGGCACTCCCGGTCGACAATTAATAGTTCCGTCTAAAATTCCTTGATACAGTGTTTTCGCAACTTAGCGTTTTGGGTGAACCTTGCCTTGAGACATTCACTTCTTATCGATTATTTTACGTACTAGTTATGCAATATCTATCGATTCACGTAAAACTACACATAAAACTATCATTTGACGCTCGAGTTATCGTGACTATAGGTTAGAATAGATTGAGCACCCTTTGTGACCCTTTTCTTGAAAGCGATATCGCTTTGGCCTCAAGGTTTTACCCACTTCCTTCTACAATTTCCTCCTGTGCAGCATCGTTTCTCATTGCCAGCTCTTCGGAAGACAGGCATATTTACTAACGATTTTCGCTGCATTGAATATCATATCTGTCAATATGTCAAGATTTGTTCTACTTTTTGCGACTTCGTTATCAAATATCTAGCAAACTCGGTATTGGTTAGACCTGCTGTGCGAAAGACAAAACTCTCCCATATGTTTAAAGGTCTCCAAGGAAACAGGATCGAGCATCTATCAAAAGCGTTTAATGATTTCATTCTAATTATCCCAAACTATTAAAAAGAATAGAACCCGAACCATTCAAAAAAAACTAACAACCGATCTAAACAAGTCGTCGAAAATAACCGTCGAAACTCCATTTAATCGTTCAGATACAAAACTATTTACATTTGTTTACTGTAATCGAATCCCTAACTTGCGAAAAAATTGTGAATTTTTGAAATTTAAAAATAAGCTAAGAGAATATTTGACCTATGATTATTCTCAACAATCGGGCAAATATTTTTCTACAAATTTTTCAGCAATTATGAAGACACGGGTTTACATTTATTTTCACATTCCTTTTCTCCCTCAGCATTGAATTTTCCAAATTTCAAAATCTTTCTGTTTCCACATTTCCAAACAACCACATATTTCGCGCCTAAGTGGTTTTTCCAAAAACTTATGAATTCAATAATTTCAGGAAAAAATTTTCGAAACGTTTGGTCTACTTTTCGCCGTCGCATACACACACGCACACATACAAAATGCATAGCATGAATAATTGAAATGAAAATTCCACGCTGCAGCGCTCGACTCAGACTGTTTTCCGTTTTTCCGCACCAATGCCAATTTAATTTTATTTTCGTTTTTGTTTAACTCATATTTAATTCTTCCTCACTCTGTGTGCCTTTCGTTGCTTGGGTTTCGTGCACAATTTCGAATTTGAGTGCGAATGCGAAACTCAACAATTACTGGCCGCCACTATTTTTAGTTTTCGAATATTTTCTGCTACGTGCAGGCATTTTCAGCCTTCTCCTATAACAACAAAAACAGCTAAAGCCTAACACCTCAAATATTTTATTGATAATTTTAACAAAGCAAAACGTCGGTATCGAACAAATTAAAAAGCAGACAAATCATTTTGAACGTGTTTGGAATTTTCAATTACAAAAACAACAAACAATGCAACTGTTAATAGAAAACATTGGCGAAAAAAGCCGCGCAATTGAAGTCAATAAACAAAAAAACCAAAAAAAAATTATATGTGAAAAACTGAAAGAAAAAATTCACGTAATTATAAACAAAAATTTTTTGGAAATCGGAAAAAAGGAAAAAAGCGCAAAATGATTCAAGTAGCAACTAAGAGAAGCGATTTTATGTTGTAATGAATTTTTTTAATTGCTGCTGCATGTTGATGGAAAATCGAATTTTCATAGGGGTTATTTTTGGAGTTTGCGGTGATTTTTAGTTTGGTTACTAGGCGCACGAAATGTGCCGTTGCCCTTGAAAGAAAAATACGAGTTGCGCTGTGAGAGGAAAAATCGGTGCTCGATGTGTGTGTTGTCTATGTATGTGTGCGTGTGTGTGTGCGTTTCATGGAAAGGCGAAATCAATAAAATTGCTAAGCGTTTATGCCCAAAACGTGTGGCACATGCAACTTTGGATTGGTTTAAAGTTCATGTGGAAAACTGTGGAAAATTGTGCCTGGTGTTGCGTAGTTTCAAGTGTATGTGTAGATCAGCGCCAAAGTTCCTTGCAAACAAGTAAGTAAACCATAAATGTTGAGTCATTCAAGCGAACTATAAATCAAACTAAATTTACAGACGCAATAAGTAACAAAAGTAAAAAAAAATAACCGCCGAAGCTTCTAATATTGAAAACCACAGAGAATGGCGTCATCTGTTCTAATTGGAAATTTATGATGAAATTAAAGAAACAACAATCACATATTACAACCACTGCACCAGTTTAACGAAATTTAAAATTATAAAGGACCTAAAGGAAATATTTTCGACATACAAGCAAATGGCTTCGTGGCGAAAAAATGTCGAACAAATTGAAACGAACATTTAATTAAAATTAAATTTAATTATTGCTTTAGCTAATTCTTATAGCTTATTCAGTCACGCTGTGCTGCGATTCCGCTTGTCTACCACAGCACACGCCTTAACAAGTTCCAATTTAATCCACTTTATGGAGTACACACAAGAGAATCATTTACCGTATAGACATTCATTTTCAAGTATAGACATTCAACTTTGAGAAATTTCTAGCATTTCAAAATTATAGTATAACTTTTTAATGTTTATTTTAGCAAAAATAGGCAATTTTATCTAAAAATACATTCAAAAAATTTGTTATAAATGGAAGACGAATATATAAAGTAATTAAATTAAAAATAATTACACAAATTTAAAATTAAAACAAATTTAATTGAATTGTCTGTTTTTGTTGTTCTTTGGAAAATTAATAGATTCAGTTTTTTTCTTTATTATTTCAGAAATAAATTATTTGCTAACAAATTTATTTTGATTAGATTTTTACAAAAATTCGTTTCCTCTCATTTTTAATTTTGACGACTGTTACAATTTGTGTTGTTTATCTCAAAAAACACTCGACATTACAGTAAGGTAAACATTTTTCCCGACTTTTGAAGAGAAAGTAAGTGAGGACCGATCATATGTCGTTGCAATGCCAAGAAAAATATTTCGCAAAACAAAATGCGCTATAAAATTGTTTAACATCAACGGGACACAAATATGTGCACCCAAACCAGGGTGTGTGCATGCGCTTGAGCAGCAACACCAATAACAACAGCTACCACAACAACAACATTAATCTTAATAATAACACACAATGTTTTAAATAGCAACTCATAAAACAAAACAAAAACACTACAAGTAGTCACAACCAACAATTTTCGCCTCACGTCGTGGGAGGTAGATGGCGGGGGGCGGCGGGCGACAAGCGGTGCGACACCATGAGTATATGTTTACTTGAAAACAAGAACAAAAATTGTGTGGAATGTCGTCGTTGTGCGGTTGCTCTGGCCGCTGTGGCTGTTGCCGTTTTGTTGATGCTACTGCGTATTTTTTCAAACAAATTAATTCAAAATGGCATTAAAAATTCTAAAGCATACAAAAAGAACCATTCACAACGAAGCTCATAGCAGCTATACTACGTGGAGTTGAAGAAGAGTAAAAAACCAATACAAAGTCCAGTGGTTGTTTTGAAACCCAGCGTAAACTCCTTCAGCGAAAAAATGTTTCGTTTCCATAAAATTATGCTGCTTCGTGGCAAAATGTGGAGAGTATAATAATTAATCAAATAAGTTTCTTAACTGGAAATATACCGAAAACAATTTCAAAATTTAGTGCGTAGAAAGCCAGTCGACCTACATAGACTGTAGCGCTTTTTACAGAAAAAACTTTGTTGTTTGAAAAAGTTTGTTTGGAAACATTTGAATCGACTCATCCTTTTTTGAGCAATGATTGGAAAATTTGGTCTTCCATTAGCTACACTCAGACACTGTTTAACGCCCTAAGTTGTAAGAAAATATTGATTTCTTCAGAGGACTGATGGTAATTGGGTCATTCTTCCATTTGCCATGGGTTGAAACACGCTACTAAGCTCTAATTGTTTATTAAAAATTTAAGATATCCAAAATCAAAATTCTAAAATACCATAATTGTCAAAACTAAATAATAGCCGAAAATAAATACTTTTTTATTAAAAATTAATATTTTTTTATTAAGAAAAACATTTGTTTTACTAATATTGTACCCAGTTTTGAGCTACAAAGTTTCAACTACCCGTCAAGTAAATGCAAATTTTCAACACAAGCTGCGCGGCAGTCAATTAATGCGCAATAACCGTTCGATGCTAAGTATTTAAATATGAAAACCCCTCTCCCTCCTACGGCTTTCGAGTGCTCACAAACATGCCCTTAAAACCACGCCTCGATTTGCGGCGTAGCGAATGTGGCCAAGTGCACGCGTACTGCCGCCACTTGTGGCATCCACTCAGCTCACAGTCCTCTACAGCTCAACGGAATATGAACATTGACCATATGCGATGCTACGTTCCACCCATCAAATTAAAATTTTCCAACAACTTCTCACGCGAATCGAACGTGGGAACATGCAACTTAAAGTAAGCGCAAAATTTTAAATAAAATTAAATTTAATTTAAATTGAACGTTCGAAACGCAAAAGGCAGCGAGGCTTGCTGCTAAAATAGTGTTTGTGTGTGTGTGCGTGTGTGTTCTAGCGGCGAATGAAGTCACTGCGCTGCTGTCACTGGCTGCCATCCGCGGCATGTGCGAGGGGGGGTTAACTCCGCAGTGCTGGTGTTTTGTGGCACGATGACATAATAAGTTCCTTGAAGCTACCGCAGCACGAGATAAATTCCACAACAACAAAAACAAGGACAGACTGGAGCAACAGCAGCAGCGGAAAAATATGAAAACAATCCAATAAAGAAGGAACAAAAACTAAGCAATGCGTGCAGAAATTGAGAGCTACTGGCGGGGTCGCTTAGCTGCTATTGGGTCGACGATGTTGACCCGATGGCTGAGTGGGCATAAAATGGGTGGTGATGGTGGAAGGCTTAGTACACATGACACAGTGAATGTGCTAGTGTCGAAGGTGTTGTTGCTAGAGTGGGTCGGTGCTGGTGTCGGTGTCGCAGTGATCGGGTGTTGGCGGAGGAGATGGCAATGGTGACGGTGACAACGACGATGACTAATGGCTAACTGCCGTATTTGAATTTCTTCTTTCTCTTCCAATATTCACTTCCAAATCGATCAAATAAAACTGTTTACATGCTATATCCATAAAACTGTCTATTTTACCTGTAAATGAGCTGAACATCTTGTTGTTGTTGCTTTACGACTTTTGATGAAGAATCAAGAATCCACTGAGCGCTGCACGAAAATTGCTGCTGCTGATATATTTTCCGTGGGTGGATGCTGGTTCTTTTTTATTGATAAAAATCAATTTTAATTTTTTAGTTAACGATTTTTGATCTTTTCAACTTCTAAATTGAAGTGTGAGGACTAATTCACAAATTGTAACAATTTTCGAAACTAATTAAACGTTCTCGCTCACGTACGTCCACAACCGTTGACAGCGTAAATACGATTAATCGCTGTGGAATCGAAGTGAAGAAATTGTTTTGGGCAGCAGCAGCAGCAGCAGCAATGCCGTATCGGCATCTTTCGCTTTGGCTGTGTGTTTTCGCTGTTGGCTCATTCTCTTGTGTTTTCTATTTCTTTTTTAACTGACTGTGGATCGTATTCATGTAAAGGCAGAGAGAGCAGTGCGCATAAAGTAGCCAAGCACATGTTGGCAATATTTGTTGCAGCAACATGTTGGTAGAGTACATGCGTTTACCATACATTCCTCAATTTACCCAGTCCATTTATATCTATAAAAAATAATATTTATATTAAAAATATATATGTTTAAAAAAATATTTTTATTAAAAGTATATACATATAATAATGAGTTAATAAAAAATCGTTAAGCAACCATTTAATTTCCTTTCACCATATAAACCATGCACTTATTTATAAAAAGTTACTCAGGGTATTTCATCACATTTTTATTTAAACTATGCAAATTAAAAATTATATTTTATGCTAAAATAATATCTTTTGCTTCAACTCACTTATTTTCATTTGCATTCCTTCCTACAATTCAAAGACTTCGTCATACAAATGTGGTCAACTTTAGCCCAACAACTTTACTGCATACAACATTGTCGGGAATATTGCAACAGGTTTGTGCTGAATACCAACACAAATACTCACACACGCCACATCGGATGCAGGTTTTCTTTGTTGCGACGCAGAGATGACTCATGCAACAACAACAGCAACAAACTAACAATTGTGGCAAAATTTCCACTTTGCTGCTTTGAACAGCATGAAAAGTTCACATCAACACAACGAAGCGTTGTAGTGCTTCCGCCGTACTTCAACCCCCGTTCTGGTCTACTTTCGCCGCGGCGAAGCTTTAACAGTTCACGTATGTAGATGTTTTTTACTCAAACATTTATTGCGCACTCGAATGACTGGATATTCGTTCTACGGACAGCTTACAGCACTATAAGGAGTAATATTTAGTGGTAGGTGTTCACGATTTGTGACAATTGTGTCAGAAATAAACAAACATCCGCTGATCTTAAAGCCTTCTTAGTGATTAACTCATTAATTTAAAACGCGCTTCTCAGCTTTTCCACCAGACGTTTGTCACACAGCTTCAACACCGTTAACTTTTGTTGTTCGCATCAAATTGATATGATAAATTGGCACACAAGCCTAATAAATTTCGCCACCACTGTGCGAATCGAATGGTGAAAGAAAAGTTCACTGCATACATTGGGGGTTGAAAAGTATGAGGCATGTTTACAATGTGCCAGTGTATAGTTTTTGGCATCATTTTTTATTGAAAAAAGGCCACATTTTCACAAACGAAATAAATTCAAAACGCATACAGCAAAATCAAATCATTAAATTCAAAACACAAACTCAAAACTACAAACAAGTTAAGCAAATATCAAATCAGAAATCGTAGAAGAAATCAAGTCATTTTTGTGCCTGCAAGAGAAATGTTGCCCTTCAAAATTCTGCTGTTGCAGCTGCTTGATGTTCATTGAGGACTATTTGACGCAATAGTCCTTGCGCTGTTGCCGTATGACCGCCTCTAGTTTCAGGCAACGCTCCCGCAAGCTGCCATTCTCCTTCTGCAGTATGTCAATGGTGGCATCCTTCTTCTCAATCGCCTGTTGTACACTGTTAAATATATGAAATATTAATTTAAAATCTTAATAAAAAAAGATGAAAATTACCGCTTGTGTATCTTTTGTATCTCATTGTCTCGTTCGATTTTGAGGCTGGAAACTTCGTTCTGAATCTCGTTACGCAAATTGTCGCGCAACTGATCGCGCTCGGACAAAAAGTCGTCGCACATCTGGCCAATGAAAAACGAATATATATATACATATATAAAGATAATAATCAAGGTAAACTTTAAAAAATGTATCTACCTTTTTGCTGTGTCCCAATTCCATCTGAAATTGTTTGATCTCCGCCTGATAGTTGCGCACTTGCGCATCGGCCTCCGCCAGTTTGCTGCGCGTCTCTGTGTACTTCTCACGCAATGACTTCTCCACAGACTCCACCGCCTGCAAGTCCTTCTCATACTTTTCCTTCAAGCGACTGAAATATAGAATTCTTATTAAATCATTCTGATTGAGCCACCTCAGCACCGTGCTCACCTCAGCTTCAGCTCGTACTCCTCGGCGTTCTTCAGCGCCTCCGCATCCATACGGCTGACTATCGCATCGATTTGTCTATCCCGCTCAGCGCGATAATGCTGTCGTATGGTGTTCTCCTTGTCCGCCTGTGCCACCTTGCAGCTGTTCTCATACTCCTTCTTCCAGATTTCAAAGTCCGACTCATACTGCTTCTCAATGGTGTTGATGCGATTCTGTAAGCATTTCATACATATCCAATCATATCGTCATATCGTCAACGCAATCGGCTCACTTGGTATTTTTCATCCTGCTTGCACATTTTCTCCTGCAGCTCGGCCACAGTCTGCTCCAGTTCGTATTCTTTTTCGCGCTGCAGCTCCTGGCGCCGCACCTGATAGTCGGCCTCTTTTGCCTTCAGATCATTTTGCAGACGCTCACGTTCGCTGGCAAAGTCCTCGCAAAGCTTCTGTCGCTGCTCGTCGAAGGACTTGCGCTCCTCCTCCAACTGTCGTTCAAATCTGCCATTGAAGACATCGTTTACAGGTGTATGAAATTTATATTGAAGTATGGGCGTTACCTCTCACGTATGGCGGTGCGTTCCTTTTCAATAATTGTCTCACGGTCCTGTGCGCAGGACTCGCGAATGCTGTTTTCAATTTGTTCGTGCTTTTGGCGTGCCTCCTCGAGCGCGTCCAGCAGCTGCTGTTGATGCGCCTGCTTTAGTTCGGTCACCTCGCGCTGATGATTGCATGTCATCTTGTTGATCTCCGTTTCCAGGCCCTTTACAGTGAGCTCCTGTAAAATGTATTTCAATATTTATTTAATAGATCAGAGATTCCCCAGAAGTTAGGAAACCCAAAAACTATTGTTTTAATTCCCATTTTTATGTTTTATCGAACCACATCTCTCCGCACCTTAATTTTCTTAGTGTTCTCGCGCACCCAGCGCTCTCGTCGTATTTTCTCGCCTGCCAGTGTGGTTTCCTTGACACGGGCCAACTCCGTCTCCAATTTGTGCTCCCACGCTTGATTCTGACTCTCTAAACGTCGCGTAAGCGCAGCTACCTTCTCGCACAGTGATCCCTTATCTTTGAGCAGCTGCAATGGAAATCCTGCAAGCAACTTAAATGCAGTGGAATTCACTTCAAACTCGCACCTGTTCGATGAAGCCCTGGTGCCGTTTCACCACAGCCTCATAGTGTTTCTTCTGTTCGCGCATACGATTCGCAGCATTGGCCTTCTCCGATCGAATGCTCTTCTGCTTCTCGGTGCGTATTTTCATCACGTGCTCCTTGGATAGATAGACGGCATTGGCTAGTTCGTTGGCGCGCAAACTCAGTGCTATAACACGACGCGCCAACTGATGATTCGGCAACATCAGCAGATCAGTTAATCTGCAAGAGGTGACAACTCGTTTTAGAAGAGAAGCTTTTCTTCAGTATCGTTTAATCTCTACTTACTTTGGGACATCCTCAGCTATGTCTGGCTCCACAACGAACTCCACCTCGGAACGATTCGAGTCCGGTATGGAACGCCGGGTTTCCAACAGCGTACGATCGCAACTATCCTCCACGTTATCCAGATAGGTCAATATATCCCTGTACGATTACGAAGGGATATAAAAAAAGATTCATTATCATTAAATATATCCCAGAAAAAATAATACACAGACTTGAATTTGTCCGGTGATTTGTATACGACAGTCATTTCCATTGCGTTGGATGGTGTGGGACCTGGTTCAGGCTTTGTGTTCAACTTCAGCTCCAATTCGCTTGCCGCCTTTTCGGCATAGTTATCTTCAATAAAAAATTTCAATACTAAAATCTTTCGAACCATTTTCATCGACCCTCTGTCTCACCTTTCTTCTTGTCCTCATCGATTTCTTTTATAACCGACACAATCTCGTCATAAGTCGAGTCTTCTTGCGAGTTCTCATCAGACTTGGTTGATACCTGCGAAGCGCTATCGACCTGTTCATCTCCTTCCTCTGCGTCCACCTCATCGTCACCGCCCAGCGAGCACTTGGTGAGCTTCTCGAAGTCGTCATCCAGAGAGGTATGCTTGACCAGCGATTTGCGCGCCTGCATTGTTTGCTCGTGCATCGACATCCAACTGTCCACCTTGTCCAGATTGAACTCGTCTAGGTTGGAGTCCTCACGCAAGCTGCCAAAGCTTGTCGCCTTCTTCAACTTCGCGTTTGGCGATTTCCTCCTCTGTGTCGCTGCATTCTGATTGTTGGCGTTTTTTGCTTTTCGTCCAACGCTCACAGTAGAAGCCTCACTGGATTCCGGCCTGTTGTTCTCTTTCTTCTTTGTAGCAAGCGGTGCGCTGGCTGCCACCTTCAAATAGTTATTGATAACCGATTCGCTGCTCGTGGTATACGACGCCTGCATTTTGAGGTTATGCTCATAGTTATTATCCGCTTTCTGTTGATTGTCTCCACCGGTAACCAAATTTTTCTTAACACTCGTCTTGAAGAGTGCCAATTGCTTTGTTGCCTCCGTCAGATTGTTCTGCTTCTCTAAGTTGATGTCTGTCTTCTTGGGCGAAGCGTACTTTTCGAGATAAGCTGGCAGCTCCATTGCATTGTTGGGCGCACCAAAGCCGCCATATTTGCTCTTGCCATCTTCGAGTATATTCTTGACAATGGAGTTCTCCACTTGTTCTCCCACGGCGTTCTTATATTCTCGTATCACTTCCAATTCCTCCGCGGGCGGGAGCGGCTCCTCGCCATTTCTAGCCGCTCCGGCAACAGCATTGTCTTCCAACTGCGAAAGACTCAAGCGGCGCCGATGGGTATCAAGGACATACTTGCAGGTGGGGGAATCGCAGGAACACTTCACGTCCGCGCCATCCTGCATGCTGGCCGTGGACGAGCTGCGTGTGCTGCACGAGCAATTCTCCGACGGACACTTCGGATACTCGAAGGTCTCGGCCAAAACACCCTCGCTCCCACTGGCCGCGCCAAAGTGTACCGACTTTTTCGCTGCAGCAGCTGAATTGGGCGCTGTATAATCCGAACCGTCGGCCGGAGTTGCGGAGAATTCAGCTTTGGTGGCAAAACTGAACGTAGGCAGTGTTAGGGGGCCTGGCGCCGAAATAGACTCCTCCTGCTTCGGCGCGTCGGCTTTTGCAATGCCGGAATATTGCTCTTGTTTGTCGTTATCACAATCACTAAAGTCGGGTTCGTTGTGCAGGTTCGGCTTGCTGAAGGACACGCGTCCGGGAAGATCGGGTTTGGCAGGGTTCGAGTTGGCCGTGGTGCGCCAGTAGTCACTCGATCGCAAACTGGCAGCCGGAGAATAGTTTGACTTATCTCGCGATAAGCTGGAGAGCGAGGAGGCGCTGGACATTCTAAAGGCAGTGGAACTAAAAAAAGAGATAAGTAAAATGTGTGCTTGAACTGAATTTGATTAGCTTACTTTGTCAAAGTCTTTCTATGTTCGCTCCTGTGTTGCGCTGAAGCCGTTAACTTTTTGAAGTGATCGCATTCGACGCTGCTGCCACCAGCCGACTCGGTGCGGGTACGCTTACTTCGATTGAAGTAAGTGGGCGAGTTCCTCCGGCCACTGCTCAGATCAGACTGATTGTCCGGTAACGAAGTGCTACCATGGCAGAGCCAGGAACGTTTGATGGGCTCGTCCAAGAGCAGCTTCAGCAAACTGGATGAGGAGACCGACTGGTAACGTTTTTGCTGCAACGAAATGTATGTCACTACCGGAGACCTCCCGGCGAAACAAGGCGAACTCACATTCCTGCCAAATCCGCCGGAAAAACTCCGCTCGCTGCAATAGTGACCGCAAGTGCTGCCAAAACGTTGGCCGCACTTGGGCTCCGCGGACTGTGGGCGCCCCAAAAACGGCGATGAACGACTGCGCTTGCTGAAGAACGTTGCCGAACGCGGACGCGAATGCGTATTCGCGACCGATTGGTAGAGATTCGTTTGTGATGAGAACTTGGGCTTCGGTTTCTGACGCGTGGCAAGATTTATCTGCGGCGAATCGGAGTCTCACGCAATTACGAAACAAGTTGCGAGTGGCGACTACTCACCTGTGACCCTTTGAGGCACAAATCCATACTAGTCGTTCGGTCGGGGTGCAATCGCTCTCAACTGCACACCAGACATTGAACATGCCCATAGTATAATAATAAAGTAGTCTAATTAAAGAGAGTACCCCTAATGTACCTCTATTTTGATTGACAAATATTGTCAAAAAAGTCATCAGCAGAGTAAACAAAGTTGTATTAAAATATACCTAAGCATTTTTCTTTTGCTTTTAGTACGATTTTATTTGAATGAAGTTGCGACTGTGGTTGAACATTTTTTTAACTGACAAATTTCAGACATCAAAATTTACGTAATTTCAAAATATTTTGTTTATTTTGAGCGGGAGAGTTTTGATTAGACTACTTTATTATTATACTATGGAACATGCCTACGAAATTGTTTGTATATTCTATTTTTAAAACAAAAGCATAAAATTGATTTTGTTTCTAATTTCCACACAAACTTCAGTCAGCACTTGCCTACTGAGTGGTTTGTAGTCGAATGAAGGGCGCTGCGCTTTGTTTTGGTCATTCGCGCCTGGTCGCTAACTTGGAGATCCTTTGTTGTCGTGGCTGTGGTTGTTGCCGTCTGTATTGATTAAACGCGCTCGAATGGTGGCCCACCGGTGTTGGTCAACATGTGCGACTCGTTTGTCCCATTCGACTCCTTTGAACCATTCAACCCCTGACCGAGTGTGCAGGCCACTTGCATTCAAACCTACCCCAGGCTATAACCTGTAGCGGACTTAACGCTGACGTATTTTATGCCACTTGCCATGTGCATTTTTGCACCCTACACTCGTACCGAAAAAATAGTTGAAATCATGTGAAGAATTATTGTTTTTGAAATGATTCAACTTATGTGGGAACCAGTGAATTGAATGTTCGGTAAGTAACTGTGCGCATGAATTTTAACCGATTGGTAATAATTGAAGAGTGGCCCACCCTTCCCTATTTGAAAGAGAGACACTCTGAGGCCCATTATATGACCCATCGTGATACCAAAAATTCCTCCCGTTTGAAATATGTATGCAGCACTGTTTTTCACCAACATGTGTTACACCAAACATTTCACTGGACTATCGAGGCCGGTCTTTGGCTCTACAGCTTTTCAAAATCTACTTACTCATTCATATTTTCACAGGGCTCTATATAATCTGTGATATCTGATAATCTATATCTGATTCTGTTGTTCTTATTCTTAGTAAACAGAAAAAAATGTATTCGCATTGCAAAGGGTATAGCGCACTTCATGTTGCTTGCTAGCGTTTCATTTTACTTAGGTTTGTTATTGTTTTAATTTGTTGTTGCCATGGTGGAGTTTTGGCTAACTGACAGGTGTTTTAACTATTCAGTGAAAGTTTTTCGTGTCACGTGCGTGCATGCTTTTACCTGCAATATCTGCTCACATATTTACCTTTCATATGTACATAGGTTCATGTACAAAAAAGGGAAGGAACCTGCTTACACGCAACTTTTCAACTAAGGTGTGACGATATTATTCTTTTGCACAACTTTCCTTCCCTTTTGTAAAATCATTTTGTAATTATGGTTTCCACACAATCGATAATTTTCGAAATCAAATATAGGTACAAACAAATAATGTTTCCTTTTATTATCCAACAACTGGTGTGTCCCTCTAACCACGAGTGCATTGTCTTGGTTCCTTGGAACAAATTTGGAAAAGAGATTTTAGACTCTACACGTCTGTTTTTTATCTATTATCTGATATATTTTGTAGCAAAGTAAAGCACAACTTGA
This sequence comes from Melieria crassipennis, assembly GCA_963668005.1. Lineage (NCBI taxonomy): Eukaryota > Metazoa > Arthropoda > Insecta > Diptera > Ulidiidae > Melieria > Melieria crassipennis. The sequence continues at coordinate 26,262,861 of OY764963.1, read as the reverse complement.
TAATGAAATATCGAAACAGATTACGAAGTATAAAGATTTATAGACTAGAAAACAATACAAGCCAAAGTGATCGGTTCATAGTACATCAGAGCCCCAAACCTCACATTTGATTGGAAAGCGAGTGTATCTACTAATGAATATTCTAACATTTTTCATTTGCTTAGTCCGTATGAAGTGACCCGTAGGAGGAAGCCGTAGAGCAGGTTCAGGGTCAAAAAGTAGCCCTCTGTGTAGAATTACCATTGAGGCTACCATCTTGGTTTGGCTTTATACAGCTGTCGACGGTTACTTCCGTAGAATTACTTAATCCAATCTGTAGTTCGGGTACACAGAAGTTCATCTGCTGTAATTTTGCTCTGTGTCCTTTAACCTTATAAGTTTATGAACGCATTCCAGAGCAAGTTTAGAGTTTAGTCTCGATTGCTGCACGCACTTAATCACCCAATGGTTCCTGCTCTATAAACATCGGCCTATTGGACAGCAAATCCAAGCATTTCTGCCTAATGTACTAACTTGTATCCTTCTAAGTTTAAGGTTCAAGTTGGATTCAGCTTCTTCAAAAATACTTTCGGTCATTCATCAGAGATTCGTTAGAATACCCATGTCATGTGTCTTCCTAACACTCCCTAATCAAGTCACACATCAAATCCAGGTTCCGTCAATCACTAAGAAGCGCTCCTTCCAGATACCGGAAAATTCATTCATAACGCCGTTAACTCCATCAAATATTACCGAATCGAACGGCAGAAGCCCATGATTAATTCATTTCAATATCTGTTTGTGAGAAAATAAGGCATTTAGGCCAAAAAGCAGAACATTGTATTTATTATTTATTTAAAAAACTGACCATGTTCTTTAAGACACCATCTAGTAAACCTACCTAAGATTCCTCTCCCATTAAAAACTGAACCCAATCAGGCCAGGGTTATGAGATCGAAATATTTCCATAACATAAACAAACATTTACTTTTCCTTTTATCGTCCAATTCACTGTTCAGTGAAATATCACTGAAGGGCAAATTTTTCCGCATTTTTGCAATTATGCCCAGGCGCGGATCCAGAAAAAGATTTCGGGGGGGTTTTAAAATTTAATTCTTTAATATTTATAAAATGTATTTTAATTTGTATGTAGTTTTATAGCCGATCCACATATTTCGGGGGGGGGGGTCAACCCCCAAACCCCCCCCCCCCCCCCTCTGGATCCGCCACTGATTATGCCCATTGTATACGCCGAACCGGTTCAAACCAATTCAACCGATTCAAGTGCCGCAACCGATTAACGGGCGAATGCAGAAAACAAAACAAAATTTAACCGATTGTCAGCACATTTCGAGCGTTAAGCTTTTTTAATTGAAACCACACCCAAACGAATCAATCGCTCCCCACCAGACGCTAATCAATCAAAAACAGAGCAACAATAAAAAGCGACAACCAAATTCAAAATCAACCGCCACAATAAAATTGCTCACTTAACCTCGAAGAATTTGAAATGGTGAGGCAGATAAAGCCAATGGAACGAAATATAACGCCTAGTGACTGATCATGATTAGCGGCAAAATAACGATTAGAGACGTTCCAAATGGAAACTTTGCAAATCAACAAAACAATAACCAGCCAAATGACCTGGCGACTCACTGCCAAAGTTTTGGAATGCAATTTTTAACAAAATTCTTTGAGAAAAGTATCGTGTGGCAAAAAGAAAAGGAGAAGTGGAGTGCACTGATTAGCCATGCCATATCGTAAAAGTATTCACATGTCTACTTGAAAGAAAAAGCACCCGCTCGTCACTCCGTACATCGATCACAGAAATCGCGCGCGAAGCAACTCGTGGATCGGGTGATGTAACTACGAAATAATGCCACCGCTCACATGCTTCCAACACTTGCGGCTGACAGGTTCGTCGATTTGTGTTTGTGGATAATTCAATTGAAAACAATCGTTCATCACTTGTTTTGATCGATTGTGCCAGTATTCGGCGCCGGAAAGCATCAGGCCGACATGTGCACATTTTAATGCCGGGGGATGTACTTACGTGATCACACTTTCACGCCTGGCAACCATCGATTGACAGCTGTCCTTGTACGGTGAATATTGGTCACATGTGCTTGATAATGGCACTAGAGGTAGCTGGGCAATTGCCTGCTAGAGGTAAATTCCACTTGTAGAATACGCAGATATTGCACGTAGTGGATTTATGGTATTTATGGACACAAAATTAACTCAATTTGCAATCATTAATTGCTTCAAACCATGATTGCTCGTGATATTTCGGGGCTATTTTATGATTCCTCGCTAACGTAAATCAATGAAAGCGGCAATTTTTATTATTTTATGGTTGCTTCAATCACTTACAGCTCAGAGACAATGTAAAAAAACAGACACATGTGTCTCCTACTGGTTGCCCATTCGTACTCTTATTCATTGAAATTGGTAAGCGTTGCAACGGAAGAATATTTACATTCAAAATATATAATTATTGTTGGAAAAAATAACTAAATATTAGTTATATTGCTCTAAAACTTTTTCAAGACTTGAAACGTGCATCTGAAACAAACTATCACTTCATATTGGCACTGACGCTGAGTGGAAGTGAATGGTGCTGATAGTTGGAGTCATCGCTAAAGAAGTGGTTGGTGTACAGGATACGCTATTTGAACACTTCCTATGGCTGGTGGTACTAAAAGTGTTTATGCAACAGTAGTAAAGGAGAACCAAGTTTTCAGAAGCCCAAATAACATTTTTTCGTTTAAATTAACACTTCGTAATAAAACAAATCTTTACTGAACAAACAATGACGATAATTAATAAAATTGTATTAATATTTTATTTATTAAAAATACATAACATACCATGCAAGAGCAGGTTTTTGAGAGGTTTTTTTACTCACGCACATATGATTGTTCATTAATATTAAATTTGTTGAAATGTTCCCTTCAATAATTCACCAAATAGATCACAAATCTAAGTGTACTCGTAAGAAAATGCCTAAATACCTAAATACTTAAGAATAATGAAACTGATCTGAACTAAAAAGATAAGAATAAACATTTTTTGAAGTTTGGAGGCATTTTTGTCAAACCAAGAGCCCAGGGAATCGCTTAAAATAAATTAAATTAAATTTTCCAACGGAATTGCCGATCTTCTAATTCTAAAAGTGAGTTGGATAGAAGCGTGGAGCCAATTGAAAGAATAAAACATCACATAGAATCACATAAATGATATTACAATAGTTATTTTTTTAGATATTTTTTTTTTATTAAGATGTGATCTTTGTGATATTATAAAAAATTACATAATTACGATTGTTTGGATCCCCTTCATCAACCCCTGTCATAAACCTATTTTTGGGTACTTATAACTACAAGCGAGCATAAGAAAAATCGTTCCCCATTTCACATAATTCAATACCACCTCCTAACAGAAGAAGTGAGGATAGCAAATCGCAATTCGAAACCTTAGTTAATTACTACACATCGCTACATCCCTGACCTATATATGCCGTTTTTAGTCTCCACAGAATTATAAAGTCTCTATTACGAACTTTGGTCATATTATCGTCATATCGCACCACATGTTCATAAAAAATCGTTAAAGATTATCCATCTACCAATCTTACGGGCGACTAACAGTGTCAGAGTAGCTAATACAACGGTCTGCTATTCATTGATTATGAACCTAAACGTTTCATAAGTAGTAATCACGAGTTAAAATTTATACCAACGGCTGCATAAGCAAATTCATCACAACTAAATACGCTTAAAGAAATAAATTTATTATTTCTCTTTGTAACATGTTCGGTGTGTTCGCTACGAGCTACGACTAACAACAACGTTATTTTGTGTACCTACGATCGACTGTACGACAATGTCGCCGCATTAATGAAGTCCAAAAAATGAAAGTAAACTCACACAATGCGTTTTTCGTCTTTCTCTTTCTTTCGAAATACATATATGTATGTATATATTTTATTTTACAATATAATACAGGAAAAGGGTTATCGTTATTTTCACTCACTACTTGTATAATGTTAAGGCTGGAGAAATGTGCACAGTTATGATGAATTTATATATAACATAAATAAAATATATATACAAGCATATAAGTGTTTTTCAAATAAGATAAAGAATTGCTTACATAGTTAAGAGGACTTTAAATAAATAAAAACATGTCACAACCGCATAAGGCGGAAATCAGAAAATTGGAAAAATTTTTGTTTCATTTTAGGAAAACAGTTGGTAAAAACCCGTTGCTATTAAAGCATTATCAGTTGCAACATGATTCTCAACGAATCATTAACAAATCATCATCATTAACAAAATCCAAACGAAACACAGCACATGACTGTTTCCGAAGCGAAGTAAATGTCAACATCATACGCCGGCAGCGTGTTCCGGCCTCGGCTGTTCCTGACAAGATTCTTATAAAATATATATACTAAACAAATTTGGCAACTTTCACACTTAAAACATACAAAAATAAAGTTAAAATGTGTACTAGTTAATTGTTTAGCTTATGACTATTAATGCACTATTCCCGCACAATTTGCTAATACCGAACACCAGCGCAACTCGCTCTAGTCGACCGCCTTTGCGATTCCCTTCCAAGTTTAGTTCTTCGACCGGCGTCGCTCAGTCGGCCCTCAGCACCGGTGTCACCTGCACGTCCTGCTCATCGGCCTTGATGTCGAATTTTAACTTTGCCATTTCTTGGAACTCGTCGCTCGCCGTTGTCGACTCGGCATCCTTCAGCACTTTCACCGTGTCCGGGTATTTGTTGGGCTCGCTGCCCAAATCCTTGGAGAACGACACTACAGTTTTCGGCTCGTAGTTGACACCCAACGCTCCGCTGGGATCAGGCGTCGGCAGGCTGGGCCCTTTGCCAACACCGTTGGTGTGCGAGATGGTGACATCATCGGCCACAGAGTCGCTGCTGTCATTTGCCGCATGGCCGTTCTGCTGCACCGCCACCTCGTCCTCCTTCTTTGCCAACGTTTCATCATGTCCGTTCGTCGCCGGTTTCGCTGCGTCCACATTCGCCTCGTCCGGGGTCGCTGCTTCGTTATGCTCCAGCGTGGCCACCAGAACTGTGGCATGCACCACCACCTCTTCCACTTCCACTTTCTCTTCTTCGCTCTTTTCTGCCACTAATGTTTCGGCTGCGGCGTTCGGCTCTTTCGATTCATCCGCTGGATGCTCCTCTATTAAGGCACTGGTAACCACAGCCAATACTACAGCTGGCTCCTCGTTTTGCTGCTCCACTTGTTCCTCCGACATCCTGTCATCGTCCGCTTCACCAGCCACCGCTTTGTTGACCTCTTCGATGGCTTTGGCGACCTCCTCCTCCTCAACGTTTCCATTGCTCTCTGCGCCATTCGTGGCGACCTCGTCCTCCTCAACGTTTCCATTGCTTTCTGCGCCATTCGTGGCGCTGACCGCTGCCGTCTCTTTCTCGTCGCGCTGCTCCTCCTCGACAATGGTTTGTTCCTTTGGCTTGTCCTCCTTCTCCTTCGCTGGCGGCGGCATTTCCAGCGACGGCACAACCGCCGGACTGGACATGGTTTCCATGAAGGATGTACGATTCGTTGAAGTTGGAGAGATGACAACGTGCGTGAAGTAGCCACTGCGCCGATTTTCGAAATCCAAAATATTCTCCTTTGCCAGCCGCTCTTGAATGCGTCGCTGGCGACGTATAAATTCCGGCACGTCTTCGCCCTCGTTCTCCTTCAGCGGCGGATCAGCCAACTTGGGTCGTCGCAGCACCACGAGTCCAGCCTCGTTTTCACTCGAATCCACCTGTTGATGCGGCTGGCGCTCCGACACTGTCACGTTTGACGGCTTGAAGACGCCATTGAACTTGGTGCTCTGCACTATAAAGTCCTTGTTGTTGTTGTTGTTGTTATTGGTGTTGTTTGTCTTGACACCGGCACTCTTGAAGGCACTATAGTTGTGGTTGCCGTTGTTCTGGATCTCCGTAGTCAGCGGATTGGAGTCGCCGTTCTGTTGGGCTTTCGGCGATCGCTGTATGGTGAAATTTGGCTTGCCGTGATTAATCAGCAGCTTCGTGGCTGGCGAAGGGGTTTTGTCGCCATTGGCGGCAACACCAGATCGCATTTGTAGTTTCAGCTTGTTGATGTTATCGGCCATGTTGACGTGCTTACTCTATTACACGAAGTGATTAGTTTGATTGAAATCTGTAATAAAAAAACGATATGAGTGGTTAGTGGTCTGACTTGAACTGAAACACCCTTGCAGAATTTAGGACACATGTGGCCTCTATGAATTTGAAACTTTGTTAAGACTTTTAAAATAGGATAATGAAAACGAGACAAATATTTTAGGACTTTTGAATAGATAAAATTAAATAGGAAAAACCTCATATAATGCACAATTTCCCACTGATCGTTCAAGTGCTGAGGAGTAGATGTGGACAATCTACCATATAGAGTAGAATCAATGAGTTGATTTTGGCTAATTATTCGAATTTATAGGACGCTCATACTCAGTTCCTGCGTAAAGCAAAATGGCTATACAAAACTTTTCCCATGGAACAATCAGATATCAAGGTCGTGATTCAAAAGTCTGTGCTATATGTCTTATTGCAACGTTATCTTTCATCATCACAGTAATGTAAGCTAGCACAACGTGCTTTTAATCAGGGCTCTGACAGCAAAGAAATGACCTATTAAAAAGTATCCCAATCTCAAATACGGAATCGAACTGCTTAAAATCGTACGAGTCTTTTTTCTTACAAAAGGCAAGTAAGTCTTTCGATTACTTGGCCAGAAATCACTTAGCAGAATTGGTGAACATCAGTGGCTTGAAACACTTTGTATGAAGTTCTGCATGGTATGGAACCTTAATTGGGACTAGGTTCGAGAGGTGTCACAGCGAACCAAATTGGCTTTAGTATACCACTGCCATACTTAATGAACTGTCTTCATAAGTATTTCGGTTCATTCAATTATTGATTCAATGACTTCTTCTTTCTGAGACTCAAACCTGCAAATTCAAACCTGAAAAATATTGCATGTCATCGTGATCCTATCTGTGTATATAAATTCCTACTGAAAGCTAGCTTACTTTGTAACTTTGAAATGTCTTTCAAATGCCATATTAGAAACATACATACAAGTACAGAAATATAAAGAATATTTACTAATAAAACTATACAGCCAGGTGTGAAGAAGGTGAAGTGAATGCACTCAAAGCGCACTTCATTCATATCAATAGTAGTAATTGTCGCCATATTTTATTTTATTTACGATCGCACATAATTTCATTGTTAGCTTCATCAAAGACCACTTGCCTCTAAGCCCATTTGAAGGTAAGTATCCCAAGCCGATAGTTTGTATATGGGAATTGCTTTTTAAAGACTAACAGCGCCGCACTTAAGCATGGAAGTTTGTAATGTGTTGGAATATAATCAGAATACTTGCAGAGATAACAGGCAATAATTTAATTAGTTTGCCTGGAAAAGAAAAAACACATTGTGAAATTCTGGAAATTTTCCAATTGATGCAATTACGTGGGACTTGTTTTATGAGACTAAAGGCTAACACAAGGGAGCGCATCCGACACTTCAAATCCGTCGCGTCAAAATTTTCAAAACACAATAAACGCGGCAAAATTATTTCCTTTATATTTTGCTGAAATTTTTTTTTTCAAACAAAAGCTGTGATGGACTGCGTAACGATAGAGAAACCAATGTCAACGCCGGCCAACATATTGAAAAAGTTGAAATTTTCACAACTTCTTCCGTCGGTTCCGTCGCTTGCTGCATTTGACGCGGTCATTGTATTCCTTTCCACGGATTGAAGCGACGTACTTTATGTGTTTTAGCCTTAACCCTTTCGCTATTTTGTTGCCATATGGCAACGTGCTATTTTGTGGACGTCTGCATCCTCTATGGTTGCAAGAATACACTTTTTTGTTGGTCTTTAGAATAGTTTGAAGTTTTAGGAAAAATACGAAATTAATAAACTGAATATTTAAGTTTAAAGAAGAGAAGTATACACTTTTATATGGTTTATGGTAGCAAAGGAAGAAGCAGCAGAAAAAATTAGAGAACTTTTTAATTTGACGTTTTCTTTCAATTTAGATACTTTTTTTTTTAATTTTGGCTGAAGAAATATTCAAATTTTCGTTATGCGTAAAAAGTTTTATGTTTAAGTATTTATTACACCCACAGCGACGCAGTTGCTCTCATAGAAAAACACTTTAAAATACAGGGTCCGAGTATAAAAATTAAAAAATGTCTTATGGAATGTTACTAATATAACCACATAGAAGCCTAAGACGTAAAATTTCAAATTTTAACTTTCCCCAGTAAAAACCTGTAGCGAAAGGGTTAACATCACCGTGTCGCCGTTTGAATTTTGCGTACAAATTTATCAACGGATAAGAGAATAATACAGTTTTTATGCTGATTCTGAACAGTTGAAGATTTTTTCAGTTTTTACAAGTTTTTAAACAAACAAAAATTGTAAAATCATAATTTTAGAAGTATAATTGTTTCCATTATAAAGGAAATTAACTGCTTTCCAGTTACATTAAAACTAATTTTTTATATGAAACAATACCTCTTATTTTATTTTACAATGCATTTTAGTAAACAATTTTGTAATCCTTATTTTAAGATTTTAGGCGAAAACGAAGATATGCGAATGTATTGTATTACTGAATGTATTACCGAGGCATAGCATCCCAAAAGATCTTGTGTATACCGCAGTTGCGGACTTCATACTCCGATAAATAGAATCACATAATAATGTGTGTTCAACACAGTGTGTTGCCTGATCAGGAGATTTCCTCCTATATTTAGTAGATTCTTGGCCTTTTAGGAGAATTTTTAGGAGGAGAAATTGTTTAGAGGAAAGTTTAGGAGATTTTGATGGTGATACCTTTGACGTCATTAGTGGCATCGAAGCCTTGAATATTGAAAGCTAAAGTATACAATTTAATTTAATTTAATTTTATGCTTCGAAGAATATAATTTATGCAATGAATGAAGGAAGTTTACAAAAGCGAATTTCATACCGATCTTATTTTTTATATGTTTTGTTTGCTTTATATTTTGAAGTTGTTATTAAGTTGAAGCTGAATGAATAAAAAGGCTGCAATAGGAAAAAATATATTTTTGTTTTTCATTAAAAGTTTAAATCCTTAGTTTATAATGCAAAAATTATAAACACACATTTTTAGGAGATTTCTACATTTTTGGAGGAAATTTCAGCGTTTTTTAGGATTTAGGAGAAAGTCGTTTCAGGTATCTGGCAATACTGATGTGTTGATCTCCTAAGCGAATCAGTCGAAACTTAGTTTCGCTTTCGCTTCAAAAATATTTTATGGAACTGGTTTTTTATGAGCGCAGCGATTGATATCTGCTGCGAATTTAGTGCTTCATATCTGAAAGAGCCAATAATCAATAGCTCGTTCATAACGTTTCTAATTCTACCGTCAGCATTTTGCCCACTTACGTATATACATTCTAGTGAAAGCATTTTATGAGTCTTGCCGCACCAAACAAAAAGCCTTAATTATGCCATAAATTCCGCCGCCATGGCAAATATTTCCGCTATTGCAACCAAAATATTTCTGGGACAAGTTGTGCAAAAATTGCGCCAAGTGATAAGCTATGAGATAATTCAGTGCTTTGTTGGACAATCTTATGAAATTTTGTTTGTTTCATTTTATTTCAATTTGCTTGGTTTTTATGCGCTTGTTTTCTTTCAGTATTATATATGTAAACCTCAAAACCCATTGCACCGTAGACGTTGGTCGTTGGTATGAATGACATTTCATTACTGCACAAAAGTGAAAACAACAACTATACACCAGAGTAGTGTATATATGTAGGTATGTCCGCTCCCACTGTCTAAGCGGCGAGCGTGCGTCTCGAGCAACCAGCTTGGCAATATTTCAAAATTGTTCATTAACGCGTCGTTCATATTTCAAAGTCTTTCGAAAACCCCTCTCGCCCCACGCCGTGCAGAAAGAGCGCGGCAGCCGCGGCCAGCTAGAGTCATAAAATTCGAAATGACCTTTTCAAAATGGAGTGTGAGTAATTTATAAATACGTCTAACTACTTCTACTCGATACGCGGCCACACTCAAACGAAAAGCATTTTTCAGCGCTGCTACATTTACGGCCGTTTACTAGCGATTGGAGCGGCGTTCGCCGGCGCGTAAGACACATCAACAAGTGGACGGTGAGCGTGGTGCATTGGTGGCGTTGCCCTGCGCGCCTCTAACTCTGCAAATTGCCTGAGTGACTGGCGGACTGATAACAGCGGCACGTCCGTCGTCTCATTTGCGTATTTAAATCACATGTTCCAGCCGCAAGACACACGCCGGCTGTCTGGCTGTACATGTACGTGCGCGATAAAGTGAAATAAAACACAGCGAAACGATATAAAACTGCAAACCAGCCCCCAAACGCCCCTCGACTACACTTTCAATTAACGAACGCCAAACGACGCGCTCTGCACACCAGCCCAATTTTCCTCGGCTTTGACTTAATTTTCATTGGTTGTCTCACTTGCTGATTTGATATTCATGAGCGGTGCTTTTTCGACTTGGCAGTCACTAAGTCGTGTAGTTGTGTTTTCGCATTAGATAAATTGCCAATTACAAATTATCACGTGCAAGTCTGACTGCTCACTGCGCCGAGGCGCGTAAGTTGGCAGCATTACTTCAATGTGTTTACTGTGTCAGATGTGTTTACCGTAGTTGTTGTTGTGTTTTAATTTGTATTTATTTGTTGTGATATTTGCTCGCCAACCAGCGGTAGTATTTGACTTTCCTGCCGCAATGACATAATGTCGATGGTATTTGTTTTGAAGCGTGTTTTTTCCTTGAATTCCTTGTGTAAGTCACATTTGATTTGGCTTTATTTTATCTATTTGAGTTGCCGTAGTTATTTACATTGCTTTTCATACGATTTAAGAATATTGTAAGAGCCACCTCTTCAAGTTGACCCACTTTAATTATTTAATTCTTTCTTTTGCGAACAAGTCTACAAAACACTCAACAAATCAAATTTGTGTCAAGCAGAAGCGAGAAATGTCGAACATAATAAACAATATATAGGTACTTATAACCGCAGCGCACACAGGATTTCATTTTGGGGGGAGGGTTTGGCATACAACTTTTGATAGACCTTGCAAACCAGACTAAACATATGCACCAAGTTTGATTGGAATCGCTTGAATCCCATCGGGGATATCGCTAATAGAAAATATCTGGCAGAAATATCTAACTAGAAAATAATAGAAAGGGGCAAAATTAACCCGTTAGTGCACTAAACATGTACTCAAAAAGTGTAATTTTGCACTTTGCTTCATAATAAATCGTTAAAAAATCGTTTATTTCGAAGGAAAAATAATTCCGGCAACCAACCTTTTTTTGTGTTACATTTTGAGTTTGTTTTTTTTTTTAACTGAACACTATAGCTACAAAAATTTTCTAGTTTATGTTAAACATAGCTCGCTTCTGCGCATTGACCATCTCCCCATCACGATCAGACGGCAACTTCTGTTTCCGGTCGGTCCTCCCTTAAAACCCTAATAATTCATATTTGTTTCCGTTTCAAATACAATCATAAACAACAGATACAATGTTGCTTTAATGGTAACATAATTTAAACTTTAAAACGTGTTAAATAAAACGAAATTTGAATGAAACCAAGTAAATCTGGTATTTCTGCCACATTACCGGCGCTCAATAAGAACTTCAATTATATTTAAGATCTAAGATTTAAGATTTAAGATCTTCACTTTTTAAAAAGTAATAAGTTATTATGTGCTTTTTTAAAATATGGTTTAGCCCAGATATGCTGAGCATACTACATGTAGGACATCTGTATTTCGGGGTATCGGTTAACAAATTTCAAATCGAAATCTAATCGAAATAAACTAAAAAGTTGCGCATATTTTAGGTAATAAAATAACCCTTACAATTTCAATATTAAAATTGTATGCGACGTAGGAACATCAACGCCATTATTCAGACCAAAGTGATCTAATTCAATAAAATCATATATTATTTTACACATTTCATTTTCTTTCTTTGCTTATACGTTTGAATGGAATTTTCAACTAAACTCGTAGTTTCATCGTAAAACTTGCTGGTTAAAGACAAAAAAAGACCGTATCGGGGTTGTAAAGCTCAAGTTAAAGCAACCCCGTCACAGCTTAATGTGACAAACTGACGAAAGTTTCTACGAGACAATCATGGCGCCATATAATCATTTAGTGATAAATTTTAGAGCACGTTGTCGCTTTATCTATAAGATAATGGCATACATAAGTACATATAGTACATATGTTATGTGTTAGTTTCAGGTTCTGGCTAATATGAAACTATGCGAAGTTACTCATCCAGTTTAATGCTTATGTCCACAACAGTTGTAGAAAAACACAAAATAAAGTTTCATAAAACTAAACTGTTAATCAAAAAGCCTCTAAAGTGATTAAATACACAAACAAATGTACGTTCACATATTGTATATTGTGTGCGTTTTCAAGAAAAACTTAAAGTATTTGAATGCAATTTACGTGGGAATGAGGACTGAAATTAGTATAGTTTCTGAGTTAACGAAGTGAGGCGAGACCTCATGGAACTCAACGCTGGTATCGTAGAATTGAATTCACAAACGCCAATGCACGGCATTTGCATAGTCGATCACCTCAATGTGAACACATGTTAAAACTCTTAATTGTAATCTTGCTGCGAGTTTCATGGTAAATGGAATTTATTTGTTTACAGAAGTCATGCTGAATCGTTTGGTTTGAGTGTATGTGTTAGAATGTTGCGCAATAAATAAATTCCCAGAGGTTATTAGAAACAAATTCTGCAGTATTTCGAATTGCTAATTAATTACCTGGTGATTGGAAAAAAATTGTTAATGAATCTCCAGCTTAATTGTAGCCAATGTGTGTATTAGTTGTGTTCTTTGGAAAAAAGGTGCGATGTGCAGCAAAAAATATCGTCGAGCAAAGCTCGTGACGCAGTAATGTATGCAATCAATACAAACACAAAAGTTTGTGTGAAAATTTACCATTTATAAATAAAAAAAAGGAATTTCTTAGATAATTGTGTAGGTAGTCAAGAAATTCTTGTCTGAGTCGGCATGCGAATTATAGTTTTGAAGTGTGCGTATCAAAAATATTGCTATTGGAGTTAGTTCTAAATTAAAATAATTTAAATATTTTCATTGCGCGGAAACTGAGTGAAAATTTAAATTAACTGGAAATTCAATAAGTTAACCATTTGCTAGAAAATGTCCGCAAAGTATGCAGAATGAAATTTTAAATAAAAAACAGAAAAAAACAAAAGTTCAAAAAGAAAGAAACAAAAAACACAAACGTTTCAGATCATTTCAGTAAGATAAGAAACTAATCGAGATATGAGAAATAATTGATCATCTGAGGAAATAATTCGTCGAACCTTTCTACTGTTAGGCCAACGAAACCTCAGAGAAATCTTCGTACCGTAAAAACATTAGTCGCTGTAAGTGCAGTGTAAATGGAAATCCAGAGTTACGGGTCGAAAATCGTTCGCAAAACTAGATCGACTACATCGTAAATTTTGCTCAAAGGTCTTGACCTACATTAATATAAAATACACCTGGTATCCTAAGACGGTCCCGTCGCAAGACCTTTGCCTTGTTGGCGTGCTTTTCTCTCAAGCGGAATGAGCAAGAAAAACAGACAGCCATATGGTCCAAAAAGATGCTTAAAAGTTAACCCAAAGAATACTGTACGTCAGAAACAGACGAGGTAAGATGATAATAGTTATTTAATCAATAATGATATACAACGAACTTTTAAAAACGTATTTGAATAAATCCAATGATTGTGTTAAAAAAAAAACATGAAACTAAAATGCAAATTTAGAAAAATCAGGTTTTGTACATTAAACTAATACTTGGTCTTGTTTTAATCTTTTCAAAAGCATTTTCACTCTGTTTAAAAACATCTATTTGTATTGGCTCGTTAGTTTTATTTAAACAGTTTAATTTAGTTTTATTTATTTAAAAAAACACAAGCTTCTTAAAACTTGAAATGAAACAATCGTTCGTCGAATGTTGCCAAATGTAGAAGCCATCTCGAACCACAAATATGCGCAGCTTTCGAATATAAATATTTACAAATTTTTATATGATTTATCAAGATTTTTTAGTGACATATAAAAACTTTATATTCAGGAATATAAAAAAAAAACAGAAATTTTTTTAAATATTTACTTCAATTCACACTTTTTGCACTCGGCACTTTGGCCCGCACTCAGGAAACGCTTTGAAAATGTTCTACACACAACACACTCTATTAAATTTTTACGACTCTAACCACTTAGTTGTACATTTTCAGTACTTTGTGTTCGAAAGACACTCGAACAAAAGTGATTCACGTTCGTTGTGAAGGCGCGAAATGCATGCGGACAGACAGTGCACTGAGTACTTACTGAGGAAGCAGTTCGGTCTACGGTCACGACGCGTGTGACTCGCTCAACTTTGTGCGGGCACCGCTCCGGCCCGAGAAATACTATATTCAGTGAGGTTACGACTACTAGGTTACGTATCCAGTCGTGTGACTCACACGCCGCACTATGGCACACTGACTGAGTGCCTTACTGGCACAGACACAGGTTGGCGTTCCTTGGGCCGACACCTCCTCTCGCTGTTGCGCGCTCACTCCCAGCAGCAACAACAGTAGTAAGTACGCGTCACTACTACACAAACACAGCCGGCTGCAGTAGAACTTAAAGCCAGCACATTCGGCTAATGGAAGTCGGCTGGTAGTGAGCGAAATGGCAACGGCAGCAGCAACAACAGCCACTGCGAGTACCTACACACGTGCTGACACCCCACCGCACCGCCAAAGCCCACCAAGCGCCCAAGTAGCCTTGTTGCAGTGACGACGTTAGCGAGTTGGCAACTTATCGCCACTGCAAAAAGCATATTTATATTTGTATCGTTGCTATTTGTCTAGTAGTCAGTTTGTTTGTTGATTTACAATTATTTGTCAAATATAAATACCTAATAATTTTAATTGGTATCACTTTGCCAAATGAAAGTTAATTGTGTTGTATTGTTGAAGGTATTACCGATGGCAATTAGGTAGGCACATTTGCTTGCAATACACATTTCTACACCCCAAGAAAATGCAGGTGAAAATAAGGAAACGAATTGGCTCGAGCGAATTCAAACAATTACTTTCGTCAAACTAATGGCAAATTTGGAGAGGAGGGACATTTGTTGCTCCGAAAAAATTTACATCATATAAAAATAACGAAAAATTAGTTTTGACCATTGGTAGAAGAAGAGAAAATATGAGAGACACAAATTTCATTAAATCCATGCTTAAGGTTATGTTAGAATAAGTTAGGTTGGAAAACTTAAGGTTAAGGCGAGGTTGGGCGGGCTACAAGTCTTTCATTGAAACCAGTAGCAGTATAAACTCCTAACTCGTTGTAGAATTTTATCAATACTGACCCTAATCAGCCCCCAAACCCACTCCCTGTGTGTGTCACTGACCTTAGTGAAAGATATCTGTATGGAAAGAAAAATGCCTATAGAACAGGCCCTAAACAGTTGAATATATGTCGAGTTTAAGTAAACTGAGAATGAAAATGAATAAAAGTTTCCCCCAATTTTTTACTTTTCCTGGAAAGGATTGAATGCTCGCAGATTGGCTTGTGTGGGGGACATCCTTCCATAATCAATAAATTAACAATGCAACAGACACTGATTTGTTCCATTGAAGAATATTGTCAATAAATCATTACTGCAAATAAGTAATTTAAGTCGGTTAAATAGCTTCCAAAATATGTCCCTTCATACAAACCAAAAGGACTACATCTTTTTCATCACAGTGCCAAATTTTATGTGGCAGCCTCCTTAAGTATTGGATATAAAGCATAAATATATTTGAAAAATATGATTTTGAAAAGTTTCACACATATAGGGACCACCTAAAAGCATACCTATTGCATAAAAGTCTTAAATTTGGTATGGGCGCAATGGATATGGTTGCCTCAAAATGATAAAACACTCTTAAAAGAATAAATAAGTGGAGACTGACCATACATTTTACTTATCTAAGGGAAACCTGGAAGCCGTTGGAGTCCACTTCATAAAAATTCCCACTTTTCATACTGATATCCTACGACATGTTCAGTTGACCTTGAAACTCGTAATTAATAAACTCAATCAAAAAGTGTATCCATAAAGACGAAAATAAAGTTTCCATAAACGCTCTGTAAAAGTCGTAGCGAAAGGGTTAAGTGTTGGACTATAACGAGTTGGCTTGGAATCGTAACTTTGTAGTTTGGAAAAGTTTGGTTTGGATGGCTGAAAATTATAGGTACGTATTAAATTTACTTTCAATGATATTCCATTTTTTTCTTATAAAACTAATAAAATAAATTTCAGTCGCAGTACCTAATGTCTTGTTTTTTAAGAAAAATGTGAAATAATTTAACTGAAAATTGATAATTCGTCTGTATAATGTGTGCTATTTCTCTCGCCCATACAAATGCGCTCGTTATTTTAACCTTTTTCTTTTTTGCTAGCTACTAATTGTGTTTTTTCTTTATTTGTTCAACATTGACTTCAACTACGATAGCATACAAAGCGTTGATAAACAGTTTAAGTTTTTTGAATTCATTTCGCTGCAGATACTGTAGCGCATAAATACTTTAGAGCAAATAAATTCATACACACGTCAAGCAATAACAAAAATGAGTAAAACCAAAACAACAACAGCAGCAACAATAGCTACAATTTCAAGGTTAGCCCACCGGCTTCCGCACACCAATCATCTCGCACCGCCCCCTAGTCGACCTCCAGTGCGCAAACCTCTAACTGGGCAAATTGTTCGTGTGCCCGCACGTAGACAATTGCCTGGGAACGGCATTTGCTCTCTTTTGGAGCAAAGCCGAAAGCTAACCTGCGTATGGCCAGCAGAATTGTATACACTTTTAGCCACAATACAAACAAAACTTTAAGTGAAAAAAGCCAACAACACTAGGTGTGTGTGCACGAGTAAACTTAACTGTGCGGTGGATTTGCGTCGAAGTGGCAATCGAAATTTAAAAGCGTATACGCATGATTATCATTTAAAGTCCAAAAATACATGAACAAAAAAACTATTGCACAAGCGCAACTTATCCGCAAAACCCATATAAAGATTTAGCAACAGTAGCGATGGCAGCACCGAAGTGCCCGGAACTCGACATTACGCCATTTTATCATGCCCAGTTTTAAAACGGATTTTTCACTAGTAACTCAACTATACTATACTATACTATACTATACTATACTATACTATACTATACTATACTATACTATACTATACTATACTATACTATACTATACTATACTATACTATACTATACTATACTATACTATACTATACTATACTATACTATACTATACTATACTATACTATACTATACTATACTATACTATACTATACTATACTATACTATACTATACTATACTATACTATACTATACTATACTATACTATACTATACTATACTATACTATACTATACTATACTATACTATACTATACTATACTATACTATACTATACTATACTATACTATACTATACTATACTATACTATACTATACTATACTATACTATACTATACTATACTATACTATACTATACTATACTATACTATACTATACTATACTATACTATACTATACTATACTATACTATACTATACTATACTATACTATACTATACTATACTATACTATACTATACTATACTATACTATACTATACTATACTATACTATACTATACTATACTATACTATACTATACTATACTATACTATACTATACTATACTATACTATACTATACTATACTATACTATACTATACTATACTATACTATACTATACTATACTATACTATACTATACTATACTATACTATACTATACTATACTATACTATACTATACTATACTATACTATACTATACTATACTATACTATACTATACTATACTATACTATACTATACTATACTATACTATACTATACTATACTATACTATACTATACTATACTATACTATACTATACTATACTATACTATACTATACTATACTATACTATACTATACTATACTATACTATACTATACTATACTATACTATACTATACTATACTATACTATACTATACTATACTATACTATACTATACTATACTATACTATACTATACTATACTATACTATACTATACTATACTATACTATACTATACTATACTATACTATACTATACTATACTATACTATACTATACTATACTATACTATACTATACTATACTATACTATACTATACTATACTATACTATACTATACTATACTATACTATACTATAATTAAACACAGGTGTAACTATTTATAACCCGTTTTATATATTTTTATGGAATATTAGGAAATAATATTAATTCTACAATCATTGAATAAATGAAGAACAATATTAAAGAACGCTGAATATTTATCACAAAAAAATGGTTAAAATCATAAATGGTTAAAAAATTTATTGACAAACTTGCATAACTTGAAAACTTGAATATGTGTCATGCAAAAATTTGTATGTTCTATCTACACAACAAAAAAATACGGCAAGAATTATCCAATTCTGTGTTTGGTGGTATGCAAAATGGCCCCATCCATGCTCTAGAGATAATATTTTTGATAGGTAGATATTTTTTTTATTTTTATGTTAATTTTATTTTTATTAAATTCAGTCTATGAATAACAATTCTTACAGACTATAACAATTTCCTTACATACTAAGGCGCTAAAACTACAAATAAAAGACTCTAAAGGAAATTAAAATTGAACTAGTTAAGGGCAAAGTTGAGACACTCTAAAAATTTTGATTTGGGCGCGAAATCGAAGTTCAAGGACACAGACAGTCCATTGAACGCGACCAAAGCTCTGGAAAGAGGAGCATTCTGCGCGTATGTCGTCCTCCCAAAGCTAACATAAAACGGCACAGGGCTCCGAAGGAATCTTAGCAGCGGATATCCTGCCTAACAGAGCAGGACAATTAACAGTACCAGGCGCGGATCCAGAAAAATATTTCGGGGGGGGTTTTTAAAAGTAATTCCTTAAAATTTATAAAATGTCTTTTAATTTGTATGTAGTTTTATAGTCGATCCACATATTTCGGGGGGGGGGTTTCAACCCCCAAAACCCCCCCCCCCTGGATCCGCCACTGAACAGTACCATTAATTATATCGAACACGAAGGAAAGAGATAGAATACTTCTCCTACTTTGAAGGGACTTTAAGTTGATGAGCTTAAGCCGCGCTATATAGGAAGGTAAGGGATCCACGAAACGAAGAGAGCGCAGGGCGAAGCGAAGAAAAACTTTCTGAAGGCACTCGATACGATTAATGTGACACACATGATAAGGCCTCCAAATGAATGACGCGTATTCGAGCTTTAAGCGGACAAAAGGGGTGTAGAGCAGTTTGAGCGTGTATGGGTTGGAAAATTCAGAGCTATTGCGCCTTACAAACGCCAACATAGCACATGCCTTAGAAATAGTGGAATTAATGTGGCTGGAGAACGAGAACTTTGGATCAAAAATTACACCCAAGTCTTTTGAGTCAAAAGGAAATTGGAAATGCAGTAAGAAGTTTTCTGGACAGTTGGACACTTAGAGAAGGTCGAATAATGACATTTACTGATGTTTTAAGATAAGCAATTACTGCAGCACCAGGCGTGGACATTGTCAATGTCCGCCTGGAGCAACTGAGCATCAGACAAGTTTTAACTTCGTAATAGATTTTGAGGTCATCAGCATAGAGCAAAAAGCTTGCCGTCGAGAAGCAACTGCTTATGTCGTTGATGAATAAGACAAAGAGCAATGGCCCCAGGATACTACCTTGTGGAACACCGGAGGAGGCTACAAAGGGGTCGGAGCGAACATGGTCAACAATTACCACACATTGACGGTTCCTGAGATATGACTTGACCCATTCCAAGAAAACTCAGTGAAAACCCAACAATTCTAGTTTTTTTTACAAGAATCGAATGTGACACCCTGTCAAAAGGCTTGAAAAAGTCAGTATAGATTGTATCCACTTGATAACCTTTCCGAAAAGCGGTGAAGCAATCTTCGGAGAAAACGGCAAGGTTGGACACGGTGGACCGTCCAGGAATAAACCCATGTTGATGCGGAAAATAAGACTTTTTACGGCGAAGAACAATTCGTCCTTCACAACGCATTCGAAGAGCTTCGAAACAGTCGATAGCTTGGAGATAGGCCTGTAGTTACAGAAATCATTTATATTTCCACTCTTGAAGATTGGCGTAATAAATTCTAGCTTCCAGTTATCTATAAAAACACCAGACCACACTTTAACTTCCCTTAAAGCGTGTCGTATCAGTTATATACATACATATTTATGTTCTATATAATGACCAGTTAAAGCATACTTATTTGTGCTCCTTATTTCCATTGTCTCTTTTTTACTCAGTGTTCAAATTGTTACAGGTCCCACGATTTACACGTGCCACACTTACACAATGTACACACAGCTGGTTATATAAATATTTTACTTTTACATTTTCATACTTATCCATGTAAACTCGTAAATGAGTTCATTGTTATTTATCATATTTCATTATTCACGAGATGAAAGAACATACTCGTAATCAGTGTTGGGACTTATTACTTTTGACAGTAAAATATTACTTAGTACACATTACTGACATTTGAAAGTAATATCGTTACATTACTTATTACTGGAAATGTCAAGTAATGTATCACAAAAAGTAATATACTTGTATTATTTAAAAAATACATGATTTCTACAGAATTTTTCCAAAAAAAAAAAACGAAGATTTTTTTTACATATTTGATATTTATTGTATAAAACTTCAGGCATCTTGTTTAGTTTTTTTTAAATTTTATATATTTTGAATTACAATTTGAATTTTGTTACCTTTTTTGTTAAAACCGCTTGAATTTGCTTGCAAATGTTAATTGTTTCTCCACTACCAAACTCATTTGGAAATGAAACACGCGAGCTATGTTTAGTATGAACAAGTGCAGCGTTGTATAATTATTAATTAATAGATCTTAATCATGTTATCAGTGCTGCTGTTTTACATGAAAATTAGAACTTTGTTGACTAAAAAGTAATATTGTAATAAGTAACTTGAAAAAAATTAGTAATATTACTGAACGTGATTACTTATGGGAAAAGTAACTAGTTACACTACATTTTTAAAGCAAAAGTAATATGCTACGTAATTAGTTAATTAATTAATAATAATTGACTGGCACGACAGCCCGCTTACGCGAGACTAAGGCCTAGCTTCCCGCAACCACCCGTGTTGTGCGTGTGAATTTGTACACGGGTTGGAGGGACCTACAGTTTAATGCCGGTTCCGAACGGCAGGTTGGGAGCTTTTTCATAAGCAATTTTTACTCTCAGAGGTTTGCCATTTCCAGCTGAGAGGACAGCCACCGAAAGAGAAAACGAGTTTTCCCGTTATTTTTTTTAGGTGTTATTACAGGCAGTATTTGAACCTGAGGTTGCTGCCTGCGACTCGTGGTCCAACGCACTAACCAACTGAGCCACGGCGGCTGCAGCCACATTACTTTAATATATTAGTCACAACACTGCTCGTAATACATAACTGTCACATATGAACTTATTTCTCTCTTAGTCATATTTTGAATATCAGATTTTGACTTTTTTAAGCCAATGTCATAGTTGTGAATAGCTAAAGGTTAACATTTACATAGCAACAACATAATTAAAATATCTGCCCTAATGAAGGATAAAGCTTAGTAAAATCTGAGCGCAACAACGTATTCTATAAAGTTGGAAACATGCCGATTATTTTGCTATAGTGTGGCGAGTCAGTCACTTTTATAAAATTGTTCAGCTTGATTTATGACTATTTAGAGGTAAGCAATTACTTATGCATGCAGTTATGGCCCATCGAAAATACGAGTAACTAATCAATCATAATTATAAACATTAACTATTGATTGCGACTCATCGACTATTTTGGTTAAGTAACACAGTGAGTGAGAAATTATATATGGAAAAGTTAAATTTTGGAATTTGTGATTATTTGATGAATTACATTATAAAGACAATTTTGGATTAATTTATAAGGGAATAGTAGAGAAGAAAATGTAGCATAATTCAAGTACACAATTTTGAATAAGTTGGAGTTATAACATATTTTTAAGTAGGGAAAATTTATAAAGAAAAATTATAATTAAAAAATTCCAACAAACTAAAATGTTTTTGACATTTATTAAAGAAAACAATTTAAAACAAAAGTTTTAGGAGCAGGGAACTTAACTTATAAACACTGAGCCCTCGATTACACCCCCTGGTAGTCAAGTATAAGATATCTAAGTGTAAAATTGTACTTTCATTGCCAATAAATAAGTAAAAGTCTCCGGTTGTGGAAAGGGTTTTGAAAATGAGCTACAAGATTGTACAAGTTTGTTTTTTTTAAAACACACCGGAAAAAAGCTAAATCCTAAGTTAGATAAAATATTTTTTTTATCTTTTTATTAGTAATACATTGCGACTAGTTACAATAATATTAAAACTAACGAGCAATTTAAGTATAATTTTGCACGTCATAAAAATATAAATAAGTGGGAGAACGCTCTGTGAGTTTTTAGCTGCTATTAGCTATTAAATCCATTGCTTTTTGGCGTTTTAGCCTTCTTTTCCATTCCATTGGATCTGCGAGCGCGGAGTCTTCGTTGTTTATATGTTTGGCCAGTCGCTTCTTATGGGATTGGCTCTTTTGCTTCTAGCGAGATCTCGTTAGATATGACAAATGTTCTCTGACGTTTTATAAAACACATAAAACTGCTACAAATTTAATAAATCCAAGTAAACTCATCGCAAATCTAAACTTTGTACTATAGTTTTACTACTTTTCACTATTATTTGTTATTCCTTTGGCTCTGTCAGCTTAGAGATTCTAATTATAAGTACAGCAATTTAAAAAATTATGTGTAGCTATTTATCGCCTCTGAAGGTTTCAAATACTCCCCGCTAATTATTATACGATCACAAAAATTATTCCAATCGCTATTACACCTTAAGATTTGTTTTTGAATATCTACAGTCTAGACTCTATAAAGCATAACAAACACGAGGTATATTTCGCAAATATCCATGTGCGCCCGTGAAATAATAAATTTCCCCCTAATACTAAGATAAGCAAAATTGCTTAACCCCTTATTTTTACCACGCCCAATGACACATAGGATTTTTTGAAACAAATTGCATAATTAAAAGTTGCCATACATAATTTGCAAGTCGCGTTATTCCAATTGATGAAAACCCACAAAATGTTAACGACTCGACCAGAAAACAAAGCAACAACACATCAAGTGTTGCGCAGATTAGATTAATAAGTTGGAAATATTTATAGCGAGACTAGCAACAACATTGTCCAAAAAGGCCACAACTTGGAAAGCGGTGACCGAAAGCTGTCCGCGATAAGGCGCCACGCTGCCAGTGGCAAGAATTCTTATTACTCAATCATGTGATTGAATCGCCGCTGGACTTGAACCGAGCACGAAAAACAACCAACGAAACTATTACAATGCCAGCCAAGAGCCGGAGTGAAAAAGTGTAAAAAACTAAAATTTTGTATTACGGCGATGAAAGTGAAATCCGGAGAAGCCACCGCAACGGTGTTGAGGCGAAAATTATGAAATGAACGTTAACCTGCAATAGTAAAACAACAACAATAACCAGGCAAGTATCTTCAGCGGCACAACAGCGTGCAGTGCGTCGGTTCAAAACACCCAAACGACAAAACGTAGCGGAGAAATGACAGAAACTGAGAAAACCACCGCCACAAGACAACCTCACGCATAACGCAAGCTAATGCAAATATTTATGAGTTTATTCAAATGATTGTGCGTCGGACTAATGAAGCGTCTTCGTGGGCAGATAGTGGAAGCTGAATCGCGCAGTTTTGGCGGCAGCAAGGGTTTACATTCCGGCCATTTCCACTCTAAGCGGTTATCCATTTCTTCCAATCGTTTCATTTCGTTGCGTGATTAATTAAACCGCAAAACGTTGCCAGCTCAATAAGCCATACGGATCCCGCTCCGTTGGGAACATTGTCTAAAATATCGAATTTATGCATGTTTGCGGCTTTGCATTTAATTGCCACACTTTTACTTTTTCTTCTATCTGCAACATCTTCACTCTCTGTTGTTGTTGTTATTGTTGTATTTTAATGTTATGCATGCATATGTTATGGGTGCTCAAGAAGTGGTGACAGTTGAATATAACAGCAGCAAAGTAGTTAAATAATTTTTGAGGTTTCATTGTCAGCAGCCAAAGGACCGCGAAAGAAATGTTCGTCACCTTGTGGCGGCGCATCACATGATCGTCATTCGACGATCTTACTTATCAACGAGATCACATCATCGCCCCAGAAACATTTTTGCGTCATTGTTGATTTTATTTATTTGGCGTTTGTTGAAATTTTCACTTTCGTCAGTGATAATTAGATACATTTTTTCCACTGTAATCTCAAAGCAAACACTGTGTCAAGCCCAGCCGGCCTATTGGCAGATTTTCGGAGTACTACGGACTCATAAGAATTATCTAGTACAATAACAAATTGGTATATACAGGTCTCCCTCGTATAGCGCGGTACTTCTACAACGAGTTTTCCATATAACGCGATTTAAAAAAAACATTTTTTTTTCATTATGTTTTTTAATTTTTTAAATAAAGTATGAATCTTGATTTTGAGTTGGAATGTACATACATCTTTAAATTAGAACCTATTTTATTTTGGAAAAAGCTTATTAGAACATAACCCTAAAATTTATATGAAAGTTAAGTTTCTCTGTAACGCGAATCACATAACGCGGAATTTTCCTGATTGAGACCTGTACATACATATGTATTATAAAACAACTTGCTTCAAATATTCATTTATATACCTAAAACCATCATTGCATGTCTGTGTTAATGTAAAAACTAAATTATATACATACGTTCCAAAGAATAATGAAAGTGTTCGAAGATTGAAAAAGTGGAAGTGGATAATTTTTATGGTTCAAAAATGTATCCCAATATTAAATTTTTGGGTTCATTTTTTTAGTTTAAGAGAGTTTAAAGCTAAAAGAAACAAAACAATATAAATATGCATGACGACTCTCTAAACAAAAGTAAAAGGGTACATTTAAGATAAAGTTTGAAAATGAAGCAGCAACGAAACAAATTTTTTTTGACTCGAACAAACGCGCAGGGGATGACCCCTATTAATGCGAGGCATTGCGTTGGTTCAGGAAGGATATAAAGGTTAGGAGATAGGGTTTTGAGAGAAGTGGTTATGGACTCTTGCCTTGAACCCATCGAGATCATAAGTGCTGGGGAAAATATCCGCGGGAAGACCATTCCACAACCGCGCTGTACGGGCCAGAAACGAACTTTCCCTGTAGTGCGTAGTGCGCTGGAACATCGTTTCAACGTGGAATGTATGGGAACCAGTGTTCAAACAGGTTTCCCGGGGGAATACCCGGAGCGATGGCAGCAAGCTGCTCATCTCCACTGAGCAATTACCGAAAAAGTATCGGTAAAATAACACCACACATGCCACGTTTCGACGATGCTCCAAGGAGTTAATAGAGCACGTTTTGCACCCGATCCAGGAGCTCCAAATGGGTTTTTGAAGCCCCTGCCCATAGGTGCGAGTTAAACTCCATTTTAGGTCGGATATAGGAGGTATAAATAATGCGGAGATCAGCAGGAGTGAAATATTTTTTGCACCGCTTTAGGAAGCCGAGGCACTTGGCTGCTTCTCGCCACGCCAAAAATATGATCGTTCCAGCGAAGATCGTTCTAAATGGACATGCCCAGAACATCAAGAGCTCCCGATTCCGCAATACCTACACCACCCATAACCAGGGATGTGTTGGGTTGTGGGGAGACTCGTTTGTAGGATAACAGGCAACATTGGGTCTTGTGAGGATTAAAATCGACCCTGTTCGGTTGACCCCACTTGGAGGTTGTTTGTAGGACGCTATTAGGTGTGTCATTCATACGGCGCCGTTCTCTCTCAATCTCCACAGAGCTGCATGTACTGCATACTAATCACCCAAAATGTTTACAACTTCAAATGGGTGTTTTTTTACTTGGCGTTCAAAATTTAAACTCGTTTTCAAGTCACGACGTCATATGAAATGTTTTCATGTGTACGAGTACATATGTACCTAAGTGTTTTAATTAAAAAAGTTCAATGACAGTGGTTCACACATTATTAGGGTTACCCGATGAAAAGTTTACTTGGGAGTCAACTTTTCAAATGCTAGCCCGGACATACATACGTATGTATGTATGTCACTTTCATTGACATTCAAGATGTCAATCGTAAACTATGTATTTACAATAGAAAAGCATAATTGTTTGATATGTTCGAGTTTGATCAGGACAGCATATTGCAAATTGACAGTAAGACGACAAACAAAACAATATAACAAAATAATATACTTTGCTCGACTCACCGGTAATGTCGATGTGGTATTCCAAAGATTTCCAAAGATTTAACAGCTCTTCGCAGACGTCTGCAGTGGACTAGTGTGAACGCGTGAATGCGTGTTTGCGCTGCAAATGCGTCTGTAATTAATTAAAATGGGCAATTATAGCGTTTTGCAGCGGAATTCAATAAATCTGGGCGTGCGTTACGCGTTGCGGCAACACACACACACACATACAACACAGGCCATGGAGTGGGTACACATACGAGTATTAACGGAATTCGGAAGTTAAGACGATTACAGCGACCAGCAGCGGCAGCAAATGGACGCTGGCAAGTCAGAAAATGCGACGCAATAACTGAGACACTCACACAACAAAGCACCGAACGGCGATTTGCCAAAGTCACGAAAAGCCCAATGAACCAATCACCAGAATAAGAAATCGAAGCAAGAACTACGATCAGATATCGGCGACGCCAACTTCGCACAGGAAAGCAATTTAGGTGGCCTCAAGTTGCCGCCTGGAAAGCGGAAGTTGCAAATAGTGCTCAAGCAGCGGGTTCCGTTCATTGGGCGCTGGCGAGTGGGTGAGTGGGGCCGAAAATGTGCCGCGCACCACAGGACGTATGATGAATGACAGTTGGGCGCGCTGGGCGGGGAGCGGTGAACGTTAAACGTTGAACGGTGGTTCAATGGATGGGCGGCGGCAATGATGACAGAGCAACGCAACACATAAATAGACAAGTGGGAGGCAAAAACTCTCCCTCACTAACGCGCCACACAAAAAAATGTTTTTTAAGGTATTTTTACTTTTGGCGTCGATCGGTTTTCGATGCTTTTCCCTCTATTCAATTTCGAGCACGAGCTGCATGGCACACAGCAGAAAAGTAACTGAAACTGCTGCAGGCGCTCGCTGGCTGCCGACATGCAAAAAGTGCTCAGGCTTATTAAAAGAAATATACATGCATACATAAATAAACCACACCAACTACCAACGGCAACGCGCGCAATAACAGCGCCAGCGCCAGCGACAACGATAACGATAACAACAATAACAACAGCAACAACAATAATAACAATAACGAAGCGACGTTAAGTGCCGGCTATAAAGAAAAGCCAAGTTTGTACGTTTGTTCGGCGGTGCCTGCGATTACACACCGATGGACACCGCCACTGTGTGCATGCGATTTGGCATGTGCGGACGCATGTGTGTGAGAGGGTGAACGTACATATGTATGTGCGCGCGTATAAATGATATCGATTTTGATAATTTTACTGCTATTATTATCATTACGGCTTTTATTAACGCTTTTTTGCTGCGCCTCTCCACGTTTGCTGTACGCATTGTATTTACTATTGTTGCCGTTGTTGTTATTGTCATTGCAGAAGCTGCTATCACGTTGCTATGGTAATGAAAAAACCGAATAACGATGTCGTAGACACAACTGACTTCGTAAGTATTTAACTGTAACATGACGTGACAAAGCACCAAAAAGGTGCCTGAAAATCGCAAATATTTTGTAAAAGAAGTAGACATTAAAAAATTTTGA
Organism: Melieria crassipennis; assembly: GCA_963668005.1. NCBI lineage: Eukaryota > Metazoa > Arthropoda > Insecta > Diptera > Ulidiidae > Melieria > Melieria crassipennis. The sequence continues at coordinate 26,234,784 of OY764963.1, read as the reverse complement.
AAAAGTTAAGTGAAAATGATTCAAAGCTGATTTCAGTAGAATCCATGCATGATACATCCAATGCATTGATACATTCAGTCATAGATTACTGACTTACAACACCAACAATTTTCTTATATAGGATTATGCGTTCATTTCAAAAGTACAACCCTGCCCTTTGACAACTGTCAAACATACATAAAGCAAAAGTTACATTTTTAGTTGAAGCTCTGCTATTAACACTAGAAAGACCGCAAGTTTTCCATACCTACAAATACTACATATTATATCCGCTGATATCTCGAAAGTACTTGTAAAACTAACAAAATAAAAGTAATCAAAGCAAAAGTTGATAAAAATACTAAAGAAAGTACAGATAAATATTTAAAAATGAAAAACCGTCAAAATGACCGCAATGGTCTTTCTAGTGTTAAGAAGAGCAACGACAGTAGTTGTTTTTGTTGTGCTAACTCCTTTACGACAAAAACAAAATGTCAACCTTTTGGTTTTTGTTGAATTACTTGATTGTCAAAATATTTTTTTAGTTCTCACTTGTATTGATTTTCAAACAACTTTTAAAAAACTTTTGAAAATCAAGACCTTTGACAAAATAAAAAAATCAAATCAGCTGATCCAACGTCACTTGACGTTCTGACTGGACAAATATTATTAAAATAGTTTCGAACCCGAATATTCACCAGCTTTGGACAATCTTAACACGTTTTCAAACTTTTTATCAAAATCAAAACGGTGGGCAAGATAACTAAAGTAATTTTATACGAATAAACAAATTATCATCCACGATTGTTGAAAGTGGTTTGGTGGTTGATGTGCTCACAGTTAGATATATGTACTGAAGAACTTCACATCGACTATGATTTCTAACTAAAATATGCACAAATCTGTTATATTGAGAATTTACCATAAAAATTCGTTTCTTATCAATTTACCAGTTGTGTGTAAGTTCTTAAAATATATATACATATGTGAACATGCGAAAAGCTATATTCGAGCGATGACGACATCTTCAAAAGCCGTCCAAAAACTTACCCGCTTATTCCAAGCACAAAATCGTACACAAAATAATTAGCTGTAATTAATTTGTACATATGTATGTATGTATATACTTGTACGCTGTCGAAGACGAGTGCGATTTATACGTTTATCAAATTATGAAATGCGATTTTATGTTAATTGATTCCGAAGGAGTACACAGCGGAAAATATCTATCCAGTTTGTTAAGGTGTGAAACGCAGCGAAAGTTTTTTGTGGTTGTAGCCGTCTCGAGCAAAATCAAATTAATAATCAAAATTGATTTCATTTGTATTCCAATTGCCCACTTGCCCTCCACACTTAACGATCGACCTCAACGCATGAAATCTGAATTTTTCACTCTTGGCACAAAATACCCGTGAAAAAATCGTTTCTCTCTTTTCAGTCTTCCCCTCAAAAGTCGCGTCTGACTTTCTTTTTATTATTTTATTAAAGTTGTTGTCGGTCGTCGCTGCTGTGCGAGTTAATGAAATGAGGGGAAAAAGTCTAATAAATTTTAATTTCATTGAATATTGAACTTGATTTGCATAAGAAATTCAATTTCGACACCGACAGAATAAAATTGATTTCCTTTTTTGTTGTTGTTCCTATTATAGTCACTGTACAAGAAAACAATAAAAACAACAACCACAATAGTCGCGTTGTTTATTGGTTGTGCCAATTTTTTCAATATTTCTTTGGTTTTTAACCTTTTCGCCGTTTTGTTTGTGTTTTTTCTACTTGTTTTCGAAATTTTTCTTTCGACTTGCTGCTACTTGACTTTTATCACTTGTCTCTTATCTGCTTTGCGGGATTCAGAAGCGCGCCTCACTCAACGAAAATACACCAGATACCGCTCCCTGTGTTAGCAGAGTGTGCGCAACCGCGCATGTTCAACCACTTCGACGTTTCAAATTGAACTCAGTTCGACGGCTGGTGAACGCACAAAATCCGGCGCTCGGTCGCGCACCCACGAAAGCGACGCTTTAACGTTGAGCTTTCTCTGAGCTTTTGCCGTGCGGCGAACCCAGTACGAAAAGAGCCGCTCTCATGGAAGACTTGACTCTTTACACTAAGTTAAGTACTCATTATTTGATCATATAACCGAATCGTTTATGTATGTATTTTACGAGCTGAAAGGGGATAGTAAATAAATTAACTTGTTATTATTTTACTGTTTATTGCATGTGTTGGCAATATTACACTACCATTGGGTCGTCCCATAAATAATGCAGTTCTTATTTGGTCACGTTCAAAATGATAAATTACACCTATTATTTACTGTTTCAAAAGGTCTAATCAAAAATATAATTGACAATACTTGTTCCCGTCTTGTTCGCGAATTTTCAATTCTATTGCGATAGAATTGCGGGAAATTCTGACTGACTTCTGCTATAAAATTTAATGATATTCCGTAGTTATCCACGGAAAGTGCTGCAGTTATTGCATAATCTTCTGTGTGGCTGGCTAAAACAGGCCCTGTTTTACCACTAATGTCTTTAAATCGTACAAGCACTGCACAATAAAATTCGTTATTGATCCTTGTGTTTGCTTTAACAACTCGTAATGAATGAATCCCACCACCCAAAAGTTGAATGGATCAACTGGAATTGTTCACTTAAATATCGAACTGTGAATTTAGCATTTTGCTCTACTAGTATCCTTGACTATCGTTATATATTGTATATATCCTTTTGTGTATATCCTTTGTGTATATCCTTTTTCAAACAAAAATTTCTTTTTAAATTTTTTCATACAGCACAGACGGGTTATGAATTCTGGCATTGGTCAGCATAATGACATTAACTGCCAGAAAATACGTGTACAATGAAGAGAGAGTTCCTGCTATCTGGCACACTTTATTAATTTCACTATGATTTTTCCTTTTGTGAAATAAATTATAATACGTCTCAGTTTGCATTGACAAAATCAAAACGCATCGTGAAATAAACGCATTATAAATTTGCAGCATAGAAAACAATAAATTTCTAAATTTCGTTTTAAGAAAAATTCAAAGATTGCTTGCTTATATCAGAAAATATCGATATATCTATTTAAAGGTATGAAAGTGTAAATAAAATCAGCCGATCCGATTTGTAAATATGACAATCTCGCAAAAGTGAACAGGCTTGATTTTAATTAGTTTATATTATTGCGAGTTAATTTTATTTTCCTGTATTTTCTCTTCAGAAAATGTTATGTTTTTCTAAAAGGGCATAATCCTATTAATTATATTAATATTTATGGTATATTTTCCCATCAAAATCGGCTCAGTCGTTGTTAAGGGTGAACTCTTTCAGCGAAAATCTTCAAATTATAAAATCTTTTATCAGTACATCAACGAATTAAATTTTGGTTGCACGAGTATGCTTGTAATATATATATTTTTTTTAATTTTTTATTTATTTATTTAGCCGATGAACATTTAGATCTTACTGACTATAGGAAACAATAAAAGAACACAAGTATAAGAGCTTCAACTTAACCTAATCAATATTAAATTTAACAATGTCCCTTTGGGAAGCGAGATGTCAAAGTCGGTTACACTATTTAGTTCCGCAAGGGCTCTACTCACAGGCGCATTCCTCGCATAGTTCGACCCATGGTTGTTATTGTGCCATGGTTCGACCTGTAAAAGCTGAGGTAGAAAGTCCCTATGTGCCGTAGGTTACGTATAGGGACATTGAAAGCCACTTTACTCAAAAGGGGCGCGCAATTAATAGACCCCTTTAATAACCCAACAATGAAGGAGCACGCAAGATAGGTTCGCCTAGCGTTTAGACTTAATAAGTTTATAAGGCGACAGCGGCAAAGATATGAAGGCAACGGTTCGGTAAAGTTCAGCGACCTTAGGGCGAACCGCATAAAAACCTTTTGGATGCGCTCAATGCGATTAATGTGAGTCATTTGATATGGCCTCCATATAAACGAAGCATATTCCAGCCTTGATCTGACGAAAGCCGTGAACAACAGTTTAAACGTATATGGGTCAGAGAATGACGTACTGTTTCGACGAACGAACCCCAACATGGCATATGATTTGGCAATAATGAAATCGATATGGCTAGAGAAACAAAGTTTTGTGTCGAAAAACACGCCTAAATCTTTGATTTCTTGGACTGACTGCAACAGTGAGCCCGACATCGAGTAGGACAAGTGCAAAGGGCTGTGTTTCCTAGAAAAAGATACATGAAAACCCTTACTAATATTTAAGAAAAGGTTATTTCTCGTACACCACGATTGTACTCTATCTAGGTCAGCCTGGAGTGCCAGGGAGTCTGCCACATTATTAATCGTAGCATAAATCTTCAGATCATCCGCATATTGAAGAAATTTTGCAAACGAAAAGCAGGAGCCAATGTCATTAATAAATTAAACAAACAACAGAGGACCAAGTATGCTACCTTGAGGGACGCCGGAAGTAGCAACAAACGGCTGAGAAAGGTGATTATCAACAGCCACAACACACTGTCTGTTGGAAAGGTATGATTTCACCCAATCAAGAAATGATGAGTGGGCTTTCACTTTGCAATGCATGCAATTTAATTTGGATATCAGAATTGAATGACAAACTCTGTCAAACGCTTTAGCAAAGTCCGTGTAGATAGTATCTACTTGACTCCCTTCCTGAAAAGCAGACAGACAATCTTCGACAAAAATCGCGAGATTGGAGACAGTTGATCTGCCCCTAACAAAACCGTGCTGATTTTGACAGACCTTACCTTATAGACGCAAAACCTTAGTTTGTTATTGACTATGCATTCAAAAAGTTTAGACACCTACGTGAGTTTCGAGATGGGCTATAATTTGCGATATCACTCTTATTGCCACTCTTGAATATTGGAGTTATTGATGCTTTTTTCCACTCATCTATAAAAATACCAGACGAAAGGGATTTGTTAAAGATCAGTAGGAGGGGCTCAACAAGAGAGCTGCAATTCTTTAACAGTACAGAGGAAAGCCCATCTGTATCCGTACGCATTGAAAATTTAAGATTGTTGATGCCCCATTTGACATCGTCAGCAGTTAAAGTCAACGACCCAAAGGAAAAAAAGGAGTCAGGATAGAAGGTGTCAGCCAAAGCAGCGTTTGTATCCGTGACAAAATTTGAGCTGAAGAACTGTGCGAATAAGTTAGCGGTTATAATAAATATTAAGTTATAGAAAGTAGGAAGAAACTAAATCTTTTCGAAATCCGCATTCATGACATACATCAAATTGACTTTAAATCAGGGACTTAACTATTATAAGTTTTTAAGAAATTAATTGCAATTTACTTATAATTTTATTTTGTTTTATAGTAATTATAATATAAGAAATTTTTTTATTTTCGTTGCCTTACCACATTTTGAGTATGAATTGATTTTTAATTGTTTAGTTGTTGGTGGAAATAAGGTTTCTGTAGTTAATTAGCGTTTGCCAATTTAAAACAATTAAAAATTAATTCATATCCAAAATGTAGTAATTCAACATACAAAATTTTGTTTTCAAAATAATAGTTATCGGCAATGTAAATGAAAAAAAATCATAAATAAAAGTTATGAAGCAACGTAAAAAAATTTCTCAAAATAACAGTTATCGGTAACGTAAATTAAAAAGTCATAAATAAAAGTTATGATGCAAACAAAAAAAATTTCAAAATAATAATTATCCAGAATGAAAAAAATATTTATTTCTCATAACAGTTATTAAGCAACTCAAAAATATTTATTACATGATAATAGTTATAGGCGACGTAAAAAATGTCTTATTGGGAATAATTATTATAAAGCAATAATTATAGAAATTTCTTAAATTAGAGCAAGTTTTTCATTCCCAAAAATATGGATAATAATTATTTTAAGTCTCTGCTTTAAATTAGATGAATAACTCATAGCACTCAGCTCAATATTATTGCTTTGCTCATTCACAGTGTAAACATCTTCGCATGCCGCGAAACGGCCTTTGACAGCTGGCACCTAACCACTGTTGATAATCAGCTGTTTCTTAGATGCTGTCAAAAAGCTGCTGATTATTTTTTTTCGACTCGACAAGTTTGACTGCGAATAAATTTCGGTGTACGAGGACGAAATGGCTGGACGTGAAGCTGTCAAGAAAGCTATGCAACAAGTGCGTCCCATCCTGTCGGTGGACCGCGAGGAGGCACGCAAGCGTGCGCTGAATCTGTACAAGGCGTGGTACCGACAAATACCCTACATTGGTGAGTGCGCCGTGCGCGCCCGTTGTTATGTCATACATTTGCCGTTGAATAGCCACCGCACCAGCGAATATAAACAAATCCGTCAGATCGTGCACTGCCAGCGGCAACTGGCTCATGATAAAAGTTCCGCAGAGGCATTCAATCAGTTGCTAAAATGTGACTTGCGACCGACTCCCAACGGAACCCTTCAATGCTTAATTTGCTTTTTTTTTTAATTTGCAACATTGCTTAATAATTGTTTGTATTTGCTCCTTGGCAGTGATGGACTACGACATCCCAAAGACGGTCGAGCAGTGTCGCGCCAAGCTGCGAGAACAGTTCTTGAAACACCGCAATGTAACCGACATACGCGTTGTCGATATGCTGGTCATTAAGGTATGTGATTAAGTTGTGTTGCCTTAGCAAACATAATGATTTTCCACAGTAGACCTCTTGCATTAATAATAATAATAATTGACTGGCACGACAGCCCGCTTACGCGAGACTAAGGCCTAGCTTCCCGCAACCACCCGTGTTGTGCGTGTGAATTTGTACGCGGGTAGAAGGGACCTACAGTTTTTATGCCGGTTCCGAACGGCAGGTTGGGAGCTTTATCATAGGCAATTTTTACTCTCAGAGGTTTGCCATTTCCAGCTGAGAGGACAGCCACCGAAAGAGAAAACGAATTTTCCCGTTATTTTTTTTAGGTGTTATTACGGGCAGTATTTGAACCTGCGGTTTGCTGCCTTCGACTCGCGGTCCAACGCACTAACCAACTGAGCCACGGCGGCTGACCTCTTGCATTAATGAAGTTAAATGTGAAATGGACAAGTTAACAATGGAATTTTCCAATGAATGCAAACAGCCAGGTGTTAGATTGAATTATGTGTGTACATATCTACTATTTGCAATGTTGTTTTTAGAAGTGCAACGCACTCACGGAAAGTCAATTGTGTACTAAACTTATGATAAAACAGCAATTGATGCTATTAAAAGTATACACATTGTTCTCGCATAAGTTGCTTCATTTAATACTATCGTACTGTCAAATTTCATAACAATTATTCTGCAGTTTCCTATTTTATGAACAAAAATTAATAGCGGCAGCGCTTATTCGGAAACTTAATGCAAAATGATTTGAACCACAATAGCCGTAGGGCTCAAAGCCAATTCGACATCTTCCACCTAAAAGTATGCAGCAATATTCTTACTGCTGTTATGGTGTTTGCCGACATCAAAGCAACCAAAAATAAGTGGTTTTTCATATTGAAATGTATTCAAGCTGGCAATGCTGTCGTGGGCGCCGGGCTCTGTTGTGTATCTTTCCGAAATGCTGCGTTGTTTTATGCGCATTTGGCCGCTGTCAAACATGTGGCTGCGGTGTCCGAGTGGTTAAGGAGATGGACTTGAAATCCATTGGGTTCTACCCGCACAGGTTCGAATCCTGTCCGCAGCGGGGTCGAATTTTTTTTTAGTATATTTTTAACAAACACTTCCAAATCCATACCAACAAAAAAGCGTTAATATGCGTCTTGTACTTTAGGGTCAAATGGAACTAAAAGAATCCGTTGAAATCTGGAAACAAAAAGGTCACATAATGCGCTATTGGAAGGATTCCGAAGAGCCCAAACCCACTGACTTCCTGTCGAAATTCATACAAGGTGTTAATTAATTGAAATTGAAACCAAAAGAGCATCTAAAATAACATAATTGCTGTTTGCGGCGTTGAATAAATCCATTGGTTTAAAAAGCAATTAGTGATAATTATAATAAATAAAACACCATTACAAGTCTCGTATAGTTTCACTTTTCTTCAGAAAATTTGCAGGTAAGTAACAAAAGTTAAAAAAAAATTAATCAAAATATAGTTTGGACACTTCAAAAAAAAATAATAATAAAATGCATTTTAGTGCACTAATCATAAGGTATAAAAAGTTCAAATTTGTTTCTGCTAATTCGTATTGCTGTTACAGTACTAACTACTATATAAGTCTTTAGATTACACGTTATACTTAAACACGATTTCTAAGTACTTTCTTAACTCTTTTGTCCTAAACTAGGTGACAATGGACGCTCCAGGCGGCTGGTATAGTGTTATCCATTTAAATCAGAAAAGTCACTTCCATTACTCGTAAATAGATCGTTCATGAACTCATCGATGTTTAAGCCAAATTCCTTTAGCTCTTTCTCGATATCCTCGCCAGTGACTTCAGTAATTTCGAGCGAGTTATTTTTTTTAGAAAAGGCGTCGTAACGACTGGGATAGCCGAACTTTTGCCTGAACATGGCGCCCAATTCCTCATCGGTCACATCAACGGAATGCATACTTTTAGCATGGCGACGCAAGCTGCAAATATTAAGAAGGCAATTGCACAGTTATTTTCTATAATTGACCACATTTGATTTACTTTGTACGCAGGGCGAATTCCCGGCCGCACGTCGCACATTTATACGGCTTGCCCGTATGCACGTATTCGTGCAAGCGCAAATTGCAGCGCGTAGTGCATTGGTAATCGCACAGACGACACTTAAACTGCATCGGGCTGTGTTTCTTCTCGTGCTGGCGCAGCATGCCGATGTGCGTGAATGTAATTCCACAAATGCGACACAGCGCCCTCGCTACAGTGCTGTGCACGCGCTCAATGTGCACCTTTAACTCTGCGCCATTGACATAGCTACGCGGACACATGCTGCATTGAAAATGACGCTCGCTGTGGCGCTTGCGATGCACCTGCAGCGACTCGGCACTTTCGAAAGTCTTGTTGCACACTTCGCACTCGTGTGTGATAGCGACGGCATGTTCCTGGCGCAAATGATGTTCAAACTTGCGCATAGTAGAAAATTTTTTGTTGCAAATCTCACAATTGACCGCATCACGCAGCCGACAAACGCGCTGGTGTGACATGAGGCTGCCCATTAATTGAAATTGCTTGTCTTAAATTAACAATTGGAAATATTGGTAAAAACGTTGCTGTGAGGCAAAATCATAGACGTACGCACCACAATGCTCACAAACGTAGATGTCGTTCGAGGCTTTCTTGATACCCATTGAAACGCCATGCGTCAACGTAAAGTGCGTGTGCATAGCTTTCTGATTCTTAAAGTTACGATGGCAGTCTGGGCAATTAAAAGCTATAAAAATATTAAAAGCGTGAGTAAACTAACCGATCTCTATCTTAATTGACGTCAATCATTCTAAAACATAAAAATGCTATTCAAAACACTGGCATGAAACACTATATGTATAAAAGGCGATAGTATCCATTTTCTCGTTTATAATATTAGAGCCGAATTGATTCAAATCCGGGATCGACCCGGAGCTCATGTTTAGTCGGCCCGATTTAATTTTTGCATTTCTTCCACACAGTTACTGCCTGGCAAGATAGTTTACTTTCAAGATAAATCTATAGCACAGCGTCGCACACACGAAAGTTTGCGTTTTAATTACGAATGAGATTTTGAGAACGATAAAATACTTAAAAAATTAAAAGCAACTTTAAGTTACTCAACCGATTTGGAGAATTTGTCGATACTTATTTAAACGAGATATTTTTATGTTGTATATTTGTCACTATCTGCCGTAAAATACCTTTGCGTATGTAGCTATCTGCAAAGAAGGCTTGGCTTTAGTTTTTGGCAACAGATATTCCTCTACAAATACGCTACCTAAATCCGTGGTAATCAAGTGCTCATTCATTATATGCTCTCTGATATCGACAAGCTTGTACGTTTGGAAATTACAAGTCTGACAGAAGTAGACAATATCTGTAAGGAATTTTAGCACATTACCGTATTCAATTTCAATAGTCTCGCAGAAAATTCACCTTTATATGGTTTCTCCATTGGCGCTACGTAAGCTGCAATGCAGAAGCGTAGATATTAAGTTTCTTTTATACTTATATGAATCTTTTATCGACGTACGGTTAATTCGTTTGTCTAACATTTCGTTGGTAGCTTCAATATTGTGCTCCCTCTTGTAGTGCTTGCGCAAACTCTCCGAGTAGCAAGTGAAGTAGTTACACGAGGTACAACGAAAAGGTGTTATACCTAAAGTAAAATTGGCGTATAGTATACGTGAGCGTGAAATCGGAAAACGTTATAAATTCATAAAAAAAGAAACAAGTAGACCTTTGTGGTGATTTATGTGCCGGAGAAGTACGCGTACATCTGAAAAGCGCCCATTGCACTGCGCACAGACCAGTTCGTTGTTGTCCACAGCGACCTCATTCTCGTCTACGGCTTTGCGAAATTCTTTGGCTTCTTGGACTACCTTTGGTTTATTACGAATAAGCGTGTACTGATTACCTTTAAATATATGAATGAGATTATTGAATTACAATGAAATTTATTTATTTCTATATGTTTCTATTGTCCATCTTAACACGTTGAATGTAAATTTTCTACTGTATGTAAACCATCTGTTTTGATAGGCAATGTAAGTACTTATTAAAAAAAATTAAAAGGCATACCAAGTGTTTTTTCAGGAAATTTAGCCTCATCAGTTATTGCGTGTTCGCCGCTGCTGTTATCCTTACACTCAACTTCATGGAAAAAAGCATCACTACTGAATACATTTAATGCTGAAAATTAAAATATACTCGAATAAATAAAACGCATTAAGAATTATTATGAAATGAACGTTTGGAATCACTTTCAATTCCAAAAACACTCGAAATTTGTTATAGTGCGGGCACTTATAGTCGGTAAATTGTATTTTATTTATATCATTAATTTTATTATGATCGTATTTCTTTAGTTGTGATTAGTTGAGGTTCCTGATTCTGGTAATACAATATAACAAAACCCAAGCCATTTTATTAAAAAGCAAATCAAATAATTCAGTAGTGTTCCCTGTATTAAATTTGTTTGAAAAAAAAATATCATCATCTAATAATTTTCCCCCACTTAACAACTAAACGTTTACCGTCGTTCTGCGGCGGTTCCACTCTTTGGCACGGACTGTATGTAATAGACTCATTCAGCATTTCCGCTTCCAACACTTCTTCAGTGAAATTGCCGTTCTTGTTGTTGTTATCATCTATAACCGGTTGTAGAAGCGCTTCTGCCTTCTGAGTTAAAAGAATGTTAAAAACGGTTAATCGCAATTCCTCATTAACAATCGACCAAATTTTAGGTTACTTCATCGATCACCTGGTCCTTGAGCGCTTCCTGCCCGTAAAGTGTCTCATGCGACTCCTTTGCTAATCTGATGAAATGGTAGGCCACTTGTAGAGCCTTGGAGCAGCGCTGGCAAATCTGCATTGGATACTGAAATGCGCCACGTGCTCCGCTTGCTCTCACTTCCAGCTGCGTGCAGTAGCGCAGACATTCCAGGAGGGATTTGCGTCGCTCTTCCGTTGGCGCTGCAATGAAAGTGTCCGCCAGTGGTAGAAGAAACGCGTCATTGGAGGAGCCGGCCGAATGCAGACAAGTGCGACACACCGCTGTCGTGTCTCTCATTACAGTTCACCTGTTGCCGCTTTATGTGCCACCCACTTTGAATGTTCGCCCAGCTGAAATTTCGCGGCACTGGCCGCGGTTTCTGCAACAACAACTGTAAATATAACGGCACAAACCAAAAACCGATGGTTAAGAAGTGTCAGAGACTTAATGTTGCCAGATGGGTGCGAAGGAATTGCCTGTCGCATCGCTATAGCGCAGTCGCCGTCATGGATTCTCAAACTTTTATTGCGTACGGCAAACAAATTCTTGAAAAATTCTTTATTTAAATTGTGCCTTTCGATTTCTTACGTAACATTTCAATTGCATTAGCAGTTTCGGGTGTAGTCTAACAAATATAATTTCGTGTTTGCTATAGCATTTTTAATGATATAAAAAATTATGATGAGCCAGTGGCACTGAACATATATATGAATTTACTAATCCAACCATTTTTTGCTTGTTTGTAAAAGAATTGGCCTGCACACACTTTTTGTAGCAAGAACCTTTGTAACCTGTGGAAATAAAAAATAAGCGCAGGTCGCAATCATCAAAATCCATTTAAAAAAAATATATACGGGGTAATTCTGGTGGCCGGAAAAGAAGGCCTTACTCTGACAATTTCTTTAAAATTGTTTTTAACTCCCTTGGGAAAACATTTTACATTCCATACTTTGTAAAAATTATGCACCTTGCGACTAATTACTTATGAAAACATTACATTAAGTCAAAAAACGGCTACGTTCTCCCTTACATAACGTAATTGTTAGCTGCTGTCGAAATTTCAAATCGATTCACGCAACGGTGTTCAATAAATCTGTGCACTTATAATACTTTGCAGAAAATACTTACATACATACATATATACATACTTTGTTACACTCCTCATTCGACATTCAGCCGCCGAATAAATCGTATTTCTCCACTCTGCCGCGATACGATTTATTCAACCGTAAATAATTGTATCAAAAACAAAAATCAATTTTTCCAAAATAATACAGTGGTGTTAAGCCAATCCAGTGAGCCAAAGGTCAATTTTGGATTAAAAAAAAACTAGCTTTAAAAAATCATGTTGAAACCTACACTGCTATGCGCCTGTATTAAAAAATCACTCGTTTAACTATAGTAAGCTGATGGTGAAACACAGAGTTAAACACGACATCTCCATAGCTCATTGCTTTAAAGCATGTATGATTTATTATTTTCTTCTATTACAATGCATTACACTATGTATGTACGCGGTTACAAAAAATAAAGTAATCAACGAATTCTATCAATTATTCACGAACGCCTCGATGTGTATGCATGCAAGTATTACATCTGAAGTAGTAAAAGTTGCAATAGTACAAATTATTAGGGAATACTTAACACTAGTTCATAAATACAGATGTAACTTAGAAGACTCTGACACGCATATGCACTCACTGAAACTAGACAACTCGTTTCGGTTCCCATCCTCGCACACCGCCATATACACACATGTATATGTATGTATCAATCTTATGCTAACTACGTATGCTAATGTGCGATTTTTCTTGCACTTTGTAAGCGACTAAAACATTGCATATGTATGTGTGTGTATATGTATATGTATTAACAATTTTGCGGGGAAATGCTCTAAAAGTGCACCAAGTTCTCACTATCCATATCGCTTAGGATGTACGTTGGCAGCGACTGCTCAGCGTTCACATCCACTTCCAACTGGCACTCCTCCTCCACACTGCCCTGTATTTGCATCTCCGCCAGTGTCTGCTCCGTGTTCGTGTTCTCTTCGCACTTAGCTGCAGCTTCACGGAGAAGCTCGGACGCTTCCACTTCGGAGCGCCGCAGCATCTTGCCATTCGACATGGACACCGTGAAATCGTGCGGATTGGTGTAGCCCACATTCTGCCGATAGATTTCGGCGATTTCCTCCTCTGTCAATAAGCACTGGTGCACTTTGCGTGCATGCCGACGTAAGCTGCCGAGAAAAAAATAGCCTTTTATAGCATGGTATCAGAACTGAAGCGTAGTACGCCATTTGAACTTTGTGTGCAAAACCCAAAACATTAAATTATAATGGGAAGCAATAAGGGATTAGTTGTAGTTGAAGTGGCACTCACGGTTCGCGCTTCTTGAATGACCGATGGCAGTATTTGCACCGGTACGGCACGTTGCCGTTGTGGTTCCAGGCGTGTATCTTTAGCTGTGCCTGCGTCGTGAATATACGGTCGCAACCCTCGGCCGGACAGCGATGGCGTTTGCCCAGGTGGGCCACGTCACGGTGCCGCTTCAGGTGGTGTGGGTAGCGGAATTTCTTCACGCACATGTCGCACTGGTGCATTTCGCCGGTGTGCAGCCGCTGGTGGTTCTTTAGCTCGCTGCGAGTAATGTACGATTTGGGGCACTTGTTGCAGCGGTACTTTCGCGCCGTGTGCCGTTTCATGTGATGCTTCAGCAGATCGAAGGACTTGTATCTGCAATGGCAGATGCTGCACTCGAAACTGAAGTGCGTACGATCCGGCTGCTCGCCAGCAATGCACACGGCCGCGTGCGCCCTGTTCCGGTGCGCTCGCAGTGCGTCGGCGGTGGCATAGGTAAGATGGCAGATCTGACATAGATTTTTACTACAATTTTCGGTTTCTAAATTCATATTGCTATGCGATCTTGCTGTAATTGTTGTGGCTCCTTTCATATCCACTTCATCACTCGCACCATCATCATCTTTAAACTTTACTCTTGCATTTGCCCTTGTTGTGGTTGCGGTGTCGGTTGGGCGTGAATTGCTGCTTGGATAATGCTCAATGTCTATGTCTATGCCTACATACATGAGTACAATTGATTGATGGTTGCATTTATTTGGTTGTAAACTGATTTTCTTTTGTGTGGTCTTTATTCTGTTCGATTAACTTTCTGTATCATTCTCAAGTAACATTTTTAATTTCTGATTTTGTGTATGATTTTTAGAAAGGGCCTTGAATACCTTACCACATCTTGTAATAGTAGGCGCCGCCATGGGCATTGCTGCGGCAGCATTTGTGGCCGGAGTGTCAGTCGGGGTTTGCAGCGGCATCACGGTTCGCTGCTGCTGTATTATCGTAGCCACCGAATGACTGCGCTCCAAATGGCGTATGAGGCGCTCTTTCGTGGCATACGATCGTATGCAGCGCGGACACTCGTATGGCAATTCTGAAATACCGTATTATTTTTTAATTGAACATAAAAAACTACTACCTACACGAAAATATTAAAACTATTTACTTACTTTGTAGAATGTAATTTTCTGTAAGAGAAAATGTGAAACAAAAACGTTAGTAATGAATTTTTAATGAAATTAAAAAACGTGATGTACCATTTGAAATTCCATGTATAGTACTCAAGTGAATTTCCAAGTTTTGCATTTCCGTGGACTCATACGGGCACTTGGCACACATCAGTGTAATGGCTGCAATGAAAACAACAACAATTTACGACAAGCTTCATTGAAGTTAAACAAAATAGAAGTGGAAAACGAATAGAAGTGAAAAATACGTGACATTTCATGTTTTCAGCACTTAAAATTATAACATAGGGTCTAAAAATCTTCGAAGCCCCGCTAAACAGCTTTCATTAAATTAGGAAATTTCCTCAAATTAGGAAATTTCCTCAAATTGACATCGTCTTTTGGTACAAACATGCATACAATCCTAAACACTCACCTTTCTGCTCCTCTAAATGCAAATGCTCCACCGGTATTCGATCAACAGTAACTACAACAAAAAGTATTTAATTTACATGAAAAGCATTAAGTTAGACCAGTTAAGGTGTCATTGTTACCTTTATCGCCCTTCGCTTGTATCATATCCCTGGTGGGCACCTTTTTGTGAACCGCCTTATAATGTCGTATCAGCGCCCGCTTTGTATTGTACAAATTTGTACACATTTCGCAGCGATAGGGCGCAAGTCCTGCATTTTGCAAATAAACTCGTCAATAATTATACGAATGAGATGTTTGTGCTCTTCTAGCTTGCAAACTTACCGCGGTGCACAAACATGTGATTTTCAAACTGATATTGACTAAAGAAGGTCTTGTTGCAATGTACACAATACGGCTGCGATATACTCGGGACTGCTTCGACACCGCCGTCTTCGGCGGCACCCTGGCGCTGCTGTTCCTCGATTATATCCACAAATTCGTCTTCACTGGTCAGCAACAAATCCTGCAAATCCTCATTGTCATTTTCGTTCTCATCGTCGTCAAAATCCTCAAAGAGAGCATCGTTAAAATCGAAATCGATGTCATTGTCGATGGCAGTATCGGTTTCGACAATCTGCGGTATGGCATCTGACGGTATTTGAGAGCAGGAATATCCTAGTTGTGCGCTGTTCTCCGGCGAGACAGAAGTGGCCGTGGTCACAGTGGTAGCAACCGGTATATCCACAATTATGTCCGGAGAAGGTGGCAGCGCTGCCGTCGTGTCCAATTCAATCGAGTTGGCATAGCTTTCGGACAAGCCCTCCACGCCGTATTCTAGAGAATTGTGGTTCATAACGTGCGCCACCGTCACAACTGCCGGTGACGCAGTGGTGGTAGCAATGGGCACGGCAACTGCATTTGCGCTTGACAGTGCATCGTCTACTGTGTGTTGCCTATAATGCTCTTTCAGCTTTTCGCGCCAATAAAAAGTCTTAAAGCACTTTTTACAATTCAAACCGTTAGGGTAGTCAGGTCGCAATGGTTTCGGGCGACGACCCTGGGCAGAAGATGTCTGTACTGGCGGGTTTGTGATGTCCGACTCATCTGAAATGTATATAGTTGAATTAAATCGGAAGTTTATGAGTATGTGTAAATTGTGCAAACCGATTGTGGGTCGCAGCTGCACTTCTGTGGCCTCAATGTGATGTTTGCTCAGGTAATGACGACGCAGGTGCGCCTTTATGTAGGTCTCAAAGAGGCACATATCGCACGTGTAGACGTGTTTGAGTTCGCCGGGGTGTTCAGATGATTTAACTTTGTTTTTGGGCTGTAGCTGCTTGAACGTAGGCTGCAGTTTGTGTTTGGTCTTGTAGTGTTGTGTTAAATCGATTTTAAAAAATGTATAAAATTTACATTGATCACAGAAGAAATGGGGTATCTCTGTGAGGGCACAAAATAATAAACGTTAATAAGAGTCAAACGACGTTGATAAACGGAGTACTTACCATTATGTGTTAGCATATGCGTTTTCAGCTGGTCCTGTGTGGAGAAATGGCTGGTACAAATTTTGCACTTGACGCGCTTCGCGCCCACACTAAGCGCAGTGATAATCGATGGCGGCGGTAGTTCGTCTTCAATGTTAGTTGCAGTGGCCGTGTAAACTACATAAGAAATTTTCAAATATAACAGTATTTTGGAAATTAAAATACCGCAAATAAATTACAACACACCTGGCATATCTGTTTGCGCCTGCGTCTGTAATTCTGCATTTGTTGCGACTATATTTGCTGCCGGAGTCTCACTCTCCTCAATTATAATATCGTCGACGTCCATCGCATTAGCCACAGTCTCGTCATTGGAAGCTTCCACTTGTACCAAATCGTTCAGCACTAGTCCATTATCCAACATGACACCATCATCAGCGGCGTTGATGTATTCGATTACCACACCTGCATCGTAAAGATTTGCTTTGTAAGGAACAATAGTCTAACAATAAGTAACTCCTTGCTTACCATTTCCCATCACCTCTTCCACTGAGCCATCAGCCATGACGATGAATTCATTGCCAACGCTCACCTCATTAGCCGCCACATTAAATTCATCTCCGAAGTCTAATTGCAGCTGCGTTCCCAACACATTTAAATTCGTTGGATCAGCATCTGGTATGTTAATTGGAACATTCAATTGCTGTGTTGCCTGTTGTTGCAGCTCCGCATGCTCAATCTCCGTTCTTTGCGGATTGTGGATCTGCTCCATTTCCTGGTAAATTGCATCGTCCTTTTCCAGTTCCGATGCGAGTTTTTCAATGCCAGCGTTGGCGCGGTTCTGTGTTAAACTTGTTTTTGGTTTGAGCTGTTCACGCGTGGGCTGCACACTGTGCATGATGCTGTAATGATCGATCAACAAGTTCCGTTTTTTGCTCTCAAACGCGCACAACTGGCAACAATACGAGATAACGTCTGTAAGAAAGCAGAGCGAAGTTATTCCCAAATCAAAGACATTTTCAAACACGTCAACTGACCCAAATGCAGCTTAACGTGCTCCTTCAAGGATTTCTTGCTTTCCACTTTCTCGTTGCAGAGTTTACAGCGAAAACGCAGTTTTCGCTCCGCCATATGGTTGAGATCCTGGAAATGCAAAATTCAATCAAGAACATTTTCAAAACAATTACATATTAACCAAACATCCACTTACTGCAATATTCGGTTTCTCGTCATTACTACCGCCGCTGTCTTGCACCACGCCGTTTTTGCGACGCTGATGTCGTTGTTGTTGTTGCTGAGAGCCGCATAACTTTTTGCTCAAAATTTCATGCGCCTCCAGAGCGTTGCGTATGAAATTGTACGCAACCTGCATGGCCGCCGCGCACTCGGTGCAAATGTAAATGGGAAACTGCGGTACATCCTCCAGCCGGGTGCAATAGCGCAGGCACTCCATGAAATTCACCTTTTCCTCGTCCTCCTCAGCAATGATGGGCGCATCCAATTTGTAGAACTCCGCATCGGACGCAAGGCAAGTTCTGCAGACTAGCCTGTAATCCACCACCCCGCCCGACGGGCTGCTATCATCCATTGCTATTCGATGTTGTAGCACGGCGCGTGATTTGCACGTTACTCCGACCTACTTGATTTCTACGCGTTTGAAAGTTTTGCGCTATGCTTTCTGTGCTTGTTTTTTTACTGTTTAACGCCAAGATTTTTTTAATTTCTTGCAAATTCTTCGATCCCTACTAAAAGCGACGCACAACGCACAATTCTCCAACCGAACTTGAAACGTCAAATCAAAAGTCGACTTTTATGCGCGAGAGCAGCGAGGCAGTATGCAGCATTGCCATAACAACGTTATAATTATATTTTTTACAACGCATGTTAGTACCATTAACACCTATTAAGATATATGTATTAATATAAAGAATAAGTGCGCTACCTCACTGGCTTGTCCATTACGCAAACTTTTCAACATGTCATACACCACAGGTGTATTTCCGACATGTTGGAAGGTAGCAAATGTTCAACCAGTTCCTAAAAAAGGCAAGACTACTGACCCTGCGAACTACCGACCTATAGCAATCTGTTCGGTGCTTTCCAAGGTAATGGAAGGCATTGTAAACTTCAACCTTGTGAAATATCTGGAGCACAATAGACTGCTAAGTGACCGCCAATACGGCTTTCGAAGACAGCGATCGACGGGAGACCTTATGGCGGTCCTCACCGAGAAATGAAACCATAGCATTCTAAACCTGCAAAGCAAGGTTGTTGCATTGGATATTTCCAAGGCCTTTGACCGAGTGTGGCATAAAGCACTCGTGTCAAAATTGATTGCCTATGGTGTCGGTAGTATCTTCTCTCGGTGGATACCAAGCTTCCTCTATGATCACTCTATTCGTGTTGTAATAGACGGCATAGCCTCGGAAAAGCATTCCCTTAGCGCGGGAGTGCCGCAGGGTTCGGTCCTTTCTCCAACCCTTTTCCTGATCTTCATCAACGACCTGTTGTCGTCGACGAAGAATCCCATCTACTGGTTTGCGGATGACACCACCATTTGTCATTCATACTCTTTCACAAAGCGTCCCAGCTCTGTGGAGATTGAGAGAGAACGGCGCCGTATGAATGACACACTTAATAGCGACCTACAAACAATCTCCAAGAGGGGTCAAGCGAACAGGGTCGATTTTAATCCTCGCAAGACCCAATGTTGCCTGTTATCCCACAAACGAGTCTCCCCACATCCCAACACATCCCTGGTTATGGATGGTGGGAGTATTGCGGAATCGGCAGCTCTTGATGTTCTGGGCATGTCCATTAAGGACGATCTTCGTTGCAACGATCATATTTTTGGCGTGTCGAAAGAAGCAGCCAATTGCCTCGGCTTCCTAAAGCGGTGCAAAAAATATTTTACTCCGTCTGATCTCCGCATTATTTACACTACCTATATCAGACCTAAAATGGTGTTTAACTCGCACCTCTGGGCGGGGGCTTCAAAAACCCATTTGGAGTTCCTCGATCGGGTGCAAAACCGTGCAATTGAACTTATAGGGGACAGTAGAGCATCCAGCTCTATTGACTCCTTGGACCATCGTCGAAACGTGGCATGTGTGGTGTATTTTACTGATACTTTTTCGGTAATTTCTCAGTGGAGATGAGCAGCTTGATGCCATCACTCCGGGTATTCCCCCGGGCAACCCGTTTGAACACTGGCGCCCATACATTCCACGTCGAAACGATGTTCCAGCGCACTACGCACTACAGGGAAAATTCGTTCCTGGCCCGTACAGCGCGGTTGTGGAATGGTCTCCCTGCGGATATTTACCCCAGCACTTATGATCTCGATGGGTTCAAGGCAAGAGCCCATAAATACTTTACTTATAACCCTATCTCCTAACCTTTATATCCTTCCTGAACCAACGCAATGCTTCGCATTAATAGGGGTCATCCCCTGCGCGTTTGTTCCTGTTTAAAAAGAAAAATTCTATACATCGATAACGAGACTAAAGGGAAGGACTCTTATATCTGGGTGGTCGAGGAGGGGGATACAATTTTGTGGGGGTAGGGGGGTTCCCCATATACCCCCTTGAAAGGAAAACGTTCGGAAATGTCTAGTTTTTTTTAATGACTTTTTTTAATTTTACCTTTGAAACCAGAAAAATTGCAATTACCTGCCAAAAAGGTAGTGCGGTTAGTCGGTAAAGAAGGGGAGAGGGGTAATAACCTTCTTAAGTGCAAGTAGGGCTTCAAACTCAGTAAAATATTTACAGTACTTTTAACAGTATTTCTGCATTATAATTCTTTTTGCGTTACCGGCCTTTCAGCCAAACCTTAATTGGAGCGTTAGCGGCAAGCAACTGTCAAAATTGCTTCATGCCCATACAAAATGTATGGGGCAAACCGCAATTGAAACGCTCTGACGTTGCGCTATTCGAATTTCCAATTTTGACAAGGCGTTAGCGGTTGAAGTTGGCTGCGACTAACAAAAACGCCTGTAATTTATATTTGATGTAAATTGTGAGGAATTTATTCAAATAAGAGCTAAGTTTTGCAAAATAATAATAATTTGTTGTTTTTCTGGCACATTTCATGATTTTTACAATCCCAACGCAACGCTTCAATTTCGGTATGCCGCACTGAGCGAAAGCGTTGCGTCAGAAAACGCAACGCTGAACGCTCCAATTTAGGTTTCACAGTTTGTTGGAATTGTGTCTTCAATCGCAAATTCACAAATAAAATGTACATGTATACTGAATTTAAACATTTCAATATGGCAATGCTGTCAATATTTCTTCAGCTTTTTTGCTATTGTGAATGCCAGTTGTATGGAGTGGAAGAAGAAGTGTCAATTTGCGACACGATTTGTCTTAAATGCAGAATACCACACCCTCTTAAAAAAATTATTTTTTCCTTTTATCAGATAGAGGGGTATTTTCTCTTTAAGAAAATTACCCTCTTTCCGACCAAAAAAATTTTTTTAAGAGGGTAGTATTCTGCACTTGTTCCATTAAAAGAAAGAACATGGCAACAGTGGCAACACACTCATTATTGTGAATATACTAAAGGCAAAAAACATACTAGACAATTGTTTATTGACTGTCAATATTTCTAGAAATTGTGTATGTAGCTGGGGTCTATTAACTGTAATGTAGCCAACATTCGTGATAGTTAAATTGGTTTTGCTGTTACGTGTATTACATTAGAAGCAGTGGCCGACGTTTTCTATATCTCCTGCCATGAGTTTGGAATTCACAGGCGTTCCAATATCGGATGTCAACTGGTTCGAATGATTTATACATTTTAATAACATTCATATATATAAAGTCTTGCTACTCAACTGTTTCTGCTCGCAGCACACAAATCCTCTCTTCGAATGTGGAATCCACATGCAGAGTTCTTTGCCGCACTTGCTTGAACTCCGAAGGCGACTACGTTGCATTGGACTCCATCGTGACCATCTTTACGGGCGAACAGCTAAAATTGGTCGAATGTTGGCAATATTGCCTGCAGCCAATCGCCAGTGAAAACGAAAGCGATATTTTACCACCCTATATTTGTACGCCTTGCAGCAAAATCCTGCAGAGCTCGTACGAATTCATGAAACGTGCAAAAGAGTCCTACGCTGTGCTGCAGGCGCAAAAGCTACCAGCAGCGGTATTCGTGCCAGAGGAAGAAGATGACGCTGTGTCAGTAGGTGTACTAGAGTTGGATGCAGATGAAGATCCAAATAAAGCGCTCATGAATTTATGTACCGCAAGTGTTGTACCCAATGATGTGCTGATTTGGACGCATGCGGTGAATGGTTTGTGTGGCTCAACTGAACGCAGTAACTCGCTTTACAAATGTATCAAACTGATAGTATGCACTTGACAGGTTATGACGATATATTTGAGGCGGGAAATATGATCGAAGACGGGAATGAGTTGAACTGTGACATTTTTAAACAAACACCAAATAGTTCAATCGAAGAGTGCAAGCTTAATCCTGTAAACGAAGACCCTGAAGGTAAGGATCCCTAATCAATCCCTAAAAACCACCAGCTACTCATTGTGTATAATTTCCACAGAAACCACCGATATTTCCAGCTTTTATGAAGACGACGTAGTATATTTGAGCCGGAAGAAAAAGTATTCGTCGCTGGAAGTTGTAGATAAAATTGAAGTTACGTGCCGCCAATGTCTTCGTGTCTTTCGCAATTACTTCCGCTTCGAGGATCATATGTACGAGCATCGCGGTATGCATCCGTATGCGTGCGAAATGTGCGCGCAAAGACTGCAGACAATGAAGGGCATAGTGCAGCACTATCTAAAGGCACACAACAGAGATCCGACGTTGGATATGGTGCAGCCAAAGGGGACCAAGTGCAGTAAGTAAAATCGGTTTAGATTCGAGCTCAATTCTATTTGGATTTCTTTTGTGCAGTTTCAGCATCCGAAACGAATTGCTTTGAAGAACGTAAGTTGCAAACCACTTTTTACGCTTGCTCCTAATTTGTTCAATGATTTCACTTTAGGCGATGTGTACATGTGCGCTAAATGTAGCTACGAGAATATGTCACTCTCGCTCGTCGCGGCGCACATCAAGGAAATACATGAGGCAACAGAAAGCTGCATCGTAAAAAGTTTGTAAACATTAATCAAAAGTTTACTTTTGCCATAAACTTGTATGTGCTAAATAGTTTTTTGTGTGATAAAATCATCGACTTACTAAACCTTGCTTAAATGATTATACATGAGTTATTTTATTGTATTGCAGAACTCCCCTATGAGTGTCCACGGTGTTTGCGTTCCTTCAGCAGCGAAATCAAAGTACGTACACATTGCGAATACGAGCACAATGCAATTAGCCACAGCAGTTCGGTGAAGCAACGCAGAACTGCCGTCTGTACCAAGTGTGGTAAGTAATTATTTTCATTGTATTTAAAAAAAAACTAAACTACATTTCTTGTGGTTTTTGACGAAAAACGCAGGGAAGCGTTACGAGCGTTGCAAACTGAAAGCACACGAAGAGCGCTGCATCAGCCAAACAACATACCAGTGCAAGCTGTGTGGCGGCATTTATGCCGATCGCACCACGCTGATGGCGCATAAGAGTGAGTCGCACCCACCCAACCCGAATACGCCCACACAAGGAGATTTTAAATGCGATACCTGCGGCAACACGTACCGCTCCCGCTTGCAACTACGCTTTCACATTAAGCGACACGAAGCTCGCAATTTTCAGTGCGATCAGTGCAACCGCACATTCATTCGTCTGCACGACTTAAACAAACACCAAATTATACACACCGGCGAATCGCCGCACAAGTGCGACGTATGCCAGGCGTCTTTTCGCTACATGCACTCGTTGACGGCGCATAAGGAACGGCTGCACATGAGCAAGTCGTTTCAGTGTCGTGTGGACGACTGTGGCGCGGAGTTTAAGACGCGCTCTCAA
Source organism: Melieria crassipennis (assembly GCA_963668005.1). Taxonomy (NCBI): domain Eukaryota; kingdom Metazoa; phylum Arthropoda; class Insecta; order Diptera; family Ulidiidae; genus Melieria; species Melieria crassipennis. Next base: position 26,211,081 of record OY764963.1, on the reverse strand, counting down.
CTAAACGATCACAAGTACAAACACATTGGCAATCCGTACCGATGCGAGCTATGTCCAAAAAATTTCATGCGACGTGAACAGTAAGTGTCTGGTGTACTAAAAATTCAAATTGTTAATTTGTTTATTTATTGTTAGCTTTCGACGTCACTCCAAGGCGCTTCATGGCATCTGTCTGAGCGAGGAGGCGCTCACGAAGATGTATCAGCAGCACATGGGACGCTATAATGCGCATGACATACGCAAAATGTCAGAAAGTGTGGGGTAGCAAAATTTGTTTCGATAAGGAATCAAATAGAGAAACACAAATATTTATACAGGAATCAAATTTTTGTATGTTATGAAATGAAGTATTATATTAACCTAAAAAGAAGCTGAGCCAAATAAATGCATTTCCTTGCCATTCAAACATAAATTAAGTTGCTTATGTGCTAATTATGAACGGTGGAAAGGGAATGAGAAGACGTCATACTGGTTTGTGATCATTACTTAGTTGCTTTTATCAAAAACAAACTTCGAGCAGGAAATTGGAAAGCTGTTGTCAATTTGCTTGTATACTTTGCATCAGTATTTCATTTGTTGTTCATCTGGCATAAATTCCACAAACGAATCTGTAAACAAAATATTTAATATAAATGTCAAAACTATTTTGCATAAGTCGATCTGCATTCTGGAATTAAATTTTAAGGATTAGAAACGTCTCTCAACTGTCTTCTGTTTCTGGCTAGTTCCAATAAGCTTTCATCTTTCTCTGACAAATCGCGAAATTATTATTACGGCATATGGTTTTTCATTTAACGAGCGTTGTAATAGGAAATATAAATTCGTTTGATTATAATGCTACACAAAGCAAAATAAAAATGTGTAAAAGGTTGGCAAAGCCATCAAGAACTAACTTATATGTATGTAGTCAGAAATCAGTTCTAATATTATTCCTAAAAAACATTTCCATCTAAAACGATCAAAATGTTGTTTCATTATTTTGGAATCCTTTCAAAGGACGAACGGCTGTTTTCCTTTTTAAAGTGTTCTATTCAAATTCAGATCGCTGCTCTACGAGAAAATACATGAAAATAATTTTGATTTACACACACAAAAACAAAGCAACACTCAACAGCCTCTCACATTATAAAAAATATATCCATATTATCGATCTCGTCGTTCTCGTCGGCATCGATATCACCATCGCCGTATTCATCGTTATCGTATTCCTCGTAATCGTCTTCGTCCTCGCTCGAAGTGTCGACGTCATCGTTTTGCACACGACAGTTGAAATCATTGTCGGATATTTCGAAAGCACTCTCCTCATTGACGTAGCCGCGCGCCGGAATGTCCGCATGGAAGAGCAGTTTCACCCGATGACACGAACTCAAATACTGCTGGGTCTGTGTGGGAATACGATTATATGTTACACTAGCTCAAATAACTCTTATTCGCCCAACTACCTGAAGAATTTCCCGCTTTATGCGCGTACCATGCACCAAAAACACCAAAGGCTGCATTGTTTGTGTCAGAGTTGCAGCGCGCTTCTGCAATATCTCGATGGCACTCCATACCAAGCTCTCGGTAATGTAGCGGCAATTGCACAAATTGATACGCTTCAGTTTCGTGCAATGCTTTATCATTGGCAGTAGATGGTCGTCGCGCATCCGCGTCGAGTAATTTAGGTTGATTTCTTCCAGTTCGGTTAGGTTGCTTATCAGTTTAAGCAACTCCTGGAACACATTAAACTTGTTCTCGCCCAGCCAGAGCACGCGCAGCTTCCGTAGGCGGGCAATACTCAGCGCCGCTGTCGGAAAAACGGTGTACGTGTGGCCGGTCAACTTGAGTTCCTCTAAGTTGTCGGCATGGTACTCCGCCAAGGCATTATAGAAATTCGACGGCATCTAAGTTACAAGTTGCAAATATTTCATATTATGTTTTAATTTCCTCATAAAACCCATTTTTACTGAGCTCATACGCTTACCGCCGCATACCAGTGATGCACTTCCAAGCTCTTCAGTTTCGGCAGCTTTACAATGCCATCCGAGTTGAAGCCACGCGATATCTTTAACGTCTCCAGCTCGCCGCAGTGGTCAACGATGGTCGCCAGATGGCGCAGGCTGTCTGTGCAGCGCACATCGAGATAGCGCAGTTTCAACGCTTGACAGCATGCGACCAGTGCATCTGAACGCACGCCATGACATTGATACAAGCTAAGACGCTGCACTTTTCGCAGCTGCGGCAAATACTGGCCGCTCAGATTGCGATTACATGCCAAGCCCAGCGTCTGCAAGTTGCACAAGCTCCGCAAAGCCTTCAAGTCCGAATCGTACAGATTACATTGGTACAACTCCAATTCGGTGATGCTGGACGTCCGGAGTGCATTCAGAAAGCTCACATGTATAAAGCTGCGGCACACCACCTTCATGGACCTGATGTTGCGGCAGTGCTCGTGCATGAAGTCGCAAATATTAGTGGCAGCGGCTCCACTTGGAAAGCCCTGTCCGATTTCGATGCTCTCCAGAAAAGGGCCGGCAGTTCGAAATATCTGACGCATTTCCCATGACGAGAAGCTGAGCAGCTGGTTGAGATTCAGGTGCCGCTTGAGGCGCGAACAAATCATGTGCGCAAACACTTGCTCCAGGCGCGGGTGGCACAGCGACAGACGTATCTGGTGCTTCAAATCCAGCCGCCGAAATATAATTTCCAGGCAGTAGTCATTCAGCGAGAGTATGCTGGTGTCCGCATCGGGTGGTGGGTCCTTGATTTGAAAAGGCTGCTCCCAGCTGGGACAGGCTTTCACAAAGATGCGCTGATAATTTAGCGTATGATAACGCTGCTTCAAGGCGCTTAAAATAAACAAAAGTATTAAAAGTCTTGGCTAAAACACTATGTTTTGTATTGGTCCTTATTTATTTAACATCTAAATAAAAAACTTAGTACACCACCATGTTAAGTGCTTAGAAATATTGGATTAAAATAACTTTCCTTAACCTTAACTTATTTACGTAAAATACGTTAATCACTAGCAAAGATTGCAATTGAGATCAGAGTAGATAATTACAAAATTATATACATTTATTGCACTTACGCGCCAGCGCCGTCCGTGTCTTGATAGCATATTACACATTGTGCTGCTGTGCTTCGCGTTTTTCCATAAACAATTTGTACATCTTTAATTTGGCCAAACTTTGCAAAATGCTCAGTGACTAGTGCTGGTTTCGTCTAAAAGTACACAAAGTATGAAAATGTTGAGCACGGTTCAACACGCTAAAGTGAAAATTGTGATTGAAGTCCTAGAGACATTTTACCAAGTGAAAGGGAGGACTCGATTTTTATAAACAAAGTTTGATTTCTTTTAACGCAGTCTTATTGCCAAGAAAAAGAAATGAAATGAATTAATTAAAACAATATATTGACATTCCATTTAAGTTATGTCCATTAAGCGGCACATGGAAAAATGATTTTTGGCACAATATTTTAATATGAAAGCCCGCACAAAAAGGGAGTACATAGTACAAGTACATTTTACGCTTCACAGTAGAAATTGTCTGAAAATGATAAAGGAAAAGATAATGTAACCGTTAACATTCTAGGAACCGAAATACTGAAAATGAGCCATGGTTTAGGCTTTCACACAAGTTTAGTTCCAATGAATTCTACCGGTCTCTGATACTTGAAAGCTATCGTGAAGTCTCAAATCAATTAACATGTGACGGTTGTAAAAAGAACTCTCAATAGGCTGGCTGAAAAGAACACAAACTGTAGTTTTTCAAGTAGTTTCACCATAACTAACTGGTTATTGTTGACGATCTTATGATTAAGTATTGTTACTTCGAGCCAATAATGTTTGGATATGTTTTTAAATGTGTTATAATGTGTTAACGTTTGCGGAATGATATCTGCAGAAACATTGCAACCCTAGGGAACAAGTATGGATGTGCTTTCGCATTTGTGTCGTTATTTATGTATTGCCGCAGTTTCAGCTTACAAAGTAAATTTTAAAAAGATCGGTGTAAAACGAATTGGGAAATGACAAAAAATCGAAGCCCAACGCAGAACAACTATGCGTGAATTAGCTGTCTCACTCACATTGGTCGAAGTCGACCAATGACAGCGACAGTTGTCACAGGTTCTTCATTTTTTGAGCAAGGTGGAAGCTGCAGAACTTAATGCAGCATTTTGGATCTATATGAAACAAAAAAACTATACAGAAAAAAATCAATCTCTGGAAAAAGTTGCAGTTTGAGGGACTTATCGAAACGGCTTCAGAGGAAAAGAAGAACTCGGAAACAAGTGTCAGTGTGATGGAAAAACTATTAAACATTATATGAATCTGAGCTATCAAAGAAATATGTTTGTTACAAACATTTCGGCGATTGGGTAGTCCATTTCATACCCTATGAAGTCCGTGAGTATTAAGAATGTCGATGACTATTGGTATTGACACTATTTTTAGTGTTCTGCATTTAATTTAGTAATTTTTCGACAATTAAACAGCCACCAGCATCCCTGTTTTTATGTATATGCAACGTTTTGTTTTGAATTGATATGTGCGGTTAAATCGTTTCACATAAATAGCTCGTTTTATGTAATATAAGTGGGATGTTGAAAGCTATGCATATATTCCCGAAAAATTATGCATTAAAGTATGCGCAACCAGTCGCAGTACGGTATTTTACGATATGCGGTACTTAAAACTATTAGAACCACTCAGACTGTGTACTGAACATTTTCCGCAGCTGTCAAAATGCAAAATTTACAAAACAAAAAAACCGTAAATTTTCTTCTTTAAGCAAGGCTGTTAATAATACGGCTTAAGCCTGATGCGTCCATCACAAAGAGGTATTTATAAGAAGCAGTACTAAATACCGCAGTGTACCTTACTGCATCTGGGTGAGTGCCGGTGTTAATCGCTATTAGCACCGGCATAGCGGTCAAACGCAGTTGATATCACGTGTGATTGCTCGTACCCTCAATCTGGCACCGATACTCACTGTTACCCACAAGAGTAGTGTAACCGAAAACTGTTAACGGTTACGCGTATCCTTCCACTTTCTTGATTAAAATTCATTTCACTGAGATTAAGTCCAATTCGCGACAGTTATACAGAATACCGAAAACCGGTGCAATCATTCAAACTTACATTTCTTGGTAGCTTATTGATCACCACATTGTAGACGGGCACATTGTCTTCCGTGTACGCTGTCGTATCTTGCACCTTCAGGTTCCTGGATGAGTTGCGTAGCAACATTACTGTGGGAGATGTATAGGGGAAAAAAAAATCGGAAATCGCCTGTTGCGCCACCGCAGCTCTAATGGCACTCACCTCGCTTGTCCGCCATCTGTTGTCGCACCAATTATTTCTATCCTTTCTAATTTGTCCTTTTTGGTTGAAATAGCACTGCAGGATTTTCGTTTTCAATTTACATATATCAATCTCGAAGCGAATATGTCGAATGCTTCGAATAAATTCATTGAGTTTTTTTTTTAAAAAGAAATGCTGCCACATGATCGTCTAACCTAGGAAAATCGAAAAAGTCCTGTGTAATGCTGCCAGATAATGTTAAAGTATCTGTACACATTCAAGCATGCACTCGCCAAAAACCCGAATAAACAATTTCTTTGTGCAACGACATGGTATAATCACAAATTTTATAGTCACATATTGTATATTTATATCTATTGTATATTTTATATTATATATTTTGCCTAGAAAAATTTCACAGGCTACATCTAACATGATGTCAAGTTTATTATAATTTAATAATGGGATTTTCAAAAAGTGTTTTTTTTAATTTATGTACAATTTGTTTTGCCTATAACTTAGTATTTTTGTTTTTCTTAGCTTTCGTTGGTCTATTGGTTTTTCGGGGCGAGCACCAAACCCTGCGCTCAACCCAAATTTCAAGTCCTGGTGATTGAACACGCTGCACACATTAGATTATTGTGTTCGGGTACCGAAAAGCTAACCAGGAGTGCCGCCCTGCTCCCCCTTCGTAACGCAGTATTGGTAAATATTAGATAATATTTAATTAACTAATATGTAATTCCCAATCCGCACCAGTGAAAAGGTGTGAAAATACCTTTCGTTTGAACTTTGACCCCGAAGTGTGCCTGACCCTGACCCTGAGAGTTCTCAAAAAACTCCTCGGAGCTTTTAGTGTTTCGATTTAAACAAAAACCAGTTGCGTCGGGTCACCGGCTTCCTAGCAGGACTAGAGCTAGGCAGTATTTGCAGATTTTTTATTTCTTATTCCCCACTGCAATCCGGTATTCCACAGCAGGAGACGACACTTGTCCAACCACTAATCAGGGACGCCAAACACGGGAAATCCTAAGTTTCATTACGGCTGAGAGCATAGAGAACGTCCAGTTACAGTGCGCAACACCCCACTTACAATCTCATCTAATCATTAATTCTTGAAGCTTGTAGCGCTGTACTGTATGTGATTGGGTAAACTTTTAGTCAGTTAAGAATGGCGGCTCCCGGGTGGCGTAATGTCGTTGCATGGAAGCCTGACAAATTTTACACAAATCTTACTTTCTACTTGAAATACGAATGTCTCTTGTTTTGTCTTTATTTGCAATTTAATTTTTGTCTGAAATGAAATCTAGTAAACGCCACGCTCCGTACTTTTAAAATATTCAACTTCGTAGCGTTGAGAAACATTTCTTATAAATTAACTTTACTGCGCAAAATTTGATTTTGCGAACAATAATTTTTTCTCGTATGTATTTTAAATGCAATGTCGAACAAATTTTTATTATGTTAGATAAGTTTGAGTTTTATAATCAGTTGTGATCGAAATGAAGCAAAAAATCTACATTGCATAAGTTTTAAATTTCTTTTATACGCTTCGCCCACAACAAGCAAGCGTCACTCACTCACTTCAACTATTCATTTGAATTATTAGGTAAACAGTTGTTTTGGATTAAATTTTATGTATATATTTGTTTTGTTTTCATTTTATGGTTAGCATTCATTGACATATATTTACTAAATCGGGTTCCCCCTAATTTCAAAATTTTCTGTAACGGAATTCATTCCATTTGCCGCCAAGACAACATATCGAAAATCCAAAAAAAAAACAACTCGCCGCGTTCGCTATTGTGAACGAAATACCGCTGTCCATCATCTGAATGCCAATTTCATTCAAAAGAAAGAAGAAGACGACGACGTCGACGAAAAAAGCGAGTTACTTTACACTTTGTGGCGAAGTCAATATTTTCAACATTGTCACGCAAATTCCTAAAAGTTTACAAGAAAAAATTAAGTTAATAAAGGAAAACAATCAGAAAACCTCAGCGTACTTACCGATTGAGACGCAATTTTGTCAGTATCGAAATGGCCGCGTACGAAATGTACTTGTCTGATGGTGAGATCTCTACACGTTACTTCTTTATTATAATATATGTATGCATTTATACAACAGACACGAAGGATAAGAACTTCTACATCGCAGACAACAAAGCGTACACCGAGGACGATATATTGGTCTATAATATTTTCGTGTACAAAATACCGAAAAGTGTAAGTAGTTGCGTCCACTCAGCTGGCGGCCCCCCATGGTAATTTTGCGGTTTTTGTTCCGTTAGTTGAGCGTGGAAGATATTCGCAGGTACTTTTCACAATACGGAGACGTGCGAAAAGTGCGCTTAGTGGCTGACAAGAAACGTTCTAGGCGCGCTGCGCCAAAAGTAGGCTTCGTCAATTTCGCTGATCCAACAGTAGCTGCCAAGTAAGTTGACCATCGTGTGAATGTGCGCCATCATACAAATAACCGTCTGTTCCATTAGAGTGTTGCAAAATACCTATCATGCGTACAAGAATCTCCGAATTTGTGTTAAGGCAGGCGACAGTTGGAACCAGCCAAACGCAACAACAGTGCGCGGACCAAAGGAATGCGAAACTGTGGAACCGGATGACGCCGGTGCTGCAGCAGCTGTGGACAATAGCGATGTTGATGGCGACGATGACGATGGTGACGCAGCTGGCCAGCAATGTAATATACTGTCTCTAAATGACGATTGCCTGGAATACATATTCGGGCTGTTGAAATTGCGAGATAGAGTGCGCTTCGCACGTGTGTGCCAGCGCTTTCGCAATGTCTTTCAGATGTTCTGTAAGCGTGAGTGCAAGCAGTTTGATTTGAAGAACTTTGAGCATATGACGCTATGGGATATGCGGGATCTGTTGAGATTCGCGGGACCTTATATTGAAACGCTGGACGGCTATATGCCGTACAAAAATCGCGAGCGCATCGCTGAATTCATCGGCAATTTTAGCCCCAATATGAAATGTTTAAGTTTGGATGAGAGCAGAATGAAACCGGATTGCCTGCGTAAATTGTTGGGCAAGCTGAAGAACGTGACAGAGCTGCACTTGAACGATTGTTCACTGAACGACAGTATTATACTGGCGATGCTACAGCTGCCCAAGTTGGAAACTTTGGAGTTATCTGAGAACTACGAACTTACAGGTCTGGCTTACTGGTGGATATATGTACATATGTAGCTATTTTTGAATATATTAATGTGATAATTGCAGGCAAGAATCTAGACAAACTGAAGCAGTTGAAAGTGCTAATTTTGTACGGTTGTGGCAACATACAATCATCCTATGTGTGCGAAGTTTGCAAGTCTATGCAAAATCTCACTGTGTTAGATATACGCCGATGCTTGCGACTCGACGCTTCCGTCCTGGAAGCCATGATAAAGTATTGTAAGCAGCTGGAGGTGCTTAAAATGTCATGCCGTGTTGATATGTCGTACGAGCGTGTTGCACTGTTGCCGCGCCTAAAGCAGTTGGAGTTGCTGTCGACGTCATTGATTCCAGGTGTTTCGTGGACAGAGCTCTTTGCCAACTTGGCCAAACACAAGGCCGATCAACTGGAGAGCTTAAAAATTTTAACTCAAAATTTTATGACCTACGAGCGCGCCGGGTTGCTATCGCAGCTGAAGCAGCTGAAAAAACTCGTTTGCGGCACTAGCGAAAAACTTAATGATGACTGTCTGCGAAAGCTCAGCGAATTACCGAATCTGGAGGAGTTGGTTATAAAGAACTGCACCGCCGTCACTAATACGGGTCTACTAGCGTTGGTTCGCAATTGCAAGCAACTAAAGCGTGTCAACGTGCAGCGGTGCAATAAAGTCACAACGCCATTTGTTTTTGAGGCCATTAAAATATTACGGAACAGCACCGAACAGCGTTCGGGCCCTATATGGTTTCATGTGTATGGCACTGGTATAAACGCATGCGACGTTGTAAATCTGCAGATTGCCGAGGATAACCCTGCACAGTCACTGATTAAATTGACATTCGAGACATTCCCAATGGACGCCGATGTGGACAGTGAGATGGATATTTATGACATTTTAGGCGATGATGATAATTTCGTGCTGGATGATGATGACTACATTGATGAGATTGATGAGGAAGATGATTTTTATGTTCCCGACGATTCGGACGATGATGATATGCACTTGGCCTATAACATTTTTGGTCGTTATCTCCCTCATGGCTTCGGTAAAAATGCTTCTACAAATACACAAAATTCCAAAAATAATTGCTTGTTTATTTTAGATCTTAACGATGTTATATGGTAAATGCGACGGAGCAGCTGCAGATTTGAACCACAGCTCTGGGCGCAAACCATTGAATTTATCTGTACGTTTAAGTGTTGAATACAAGCCGATTTCCTTTGTTTCTATATTTTTAATTTCTTTAACGCAAATGAATTATCACTTGAATAAACTTGCATCCAATTTGATAAAAAAAGAAATCTATGTGTGCGTATTAGATCTGCAGCGATTAGTGTGAAGAACAAAATCAGCAAGTGTTTCAAATGGTAACGGCGGTCTTGATATCTTTTTGTTCTGCACGATCTTTCTGCGATAAGTTGCTGGCAAAACGTGCCGCAAGTTTTGATAGTTTCGGTTTACTTCAAAAACTCATATTTTCTGAGTGCAATTATACATATATTATATTGTCAATTTATAATTTATGTGATTAAATGTAAAAACTGATTTTGAAATCTCGATTTTCACGAAATCTAGACCAACACCCCTTGTTTTATTCAACATTAATTTTAAGAATTGTATGTTTTAATAATTATATTTTGTATACAAATTTTAACCATAAGTTAAAAATACTACAAATATTTGCTCACTAATATCCGTTTACGTTGTGTCGAAATTAAAAATTAAAATACCAGTAATAGCAATAGAATTTAAAACAAATTTGAAACTAAGTAAAAACAAAAGTCGACAGTCGGCAAAGATCGACTCAATTTTCTTGTTGAATGAGAAATGCGTCAATATGAGTCAATATTTACTGTTCTTAAAAACCAATATTTTATCATGTTTAAGTAGTAGTATATGTGCTCTACAGACTATTGCATCAAAATTTCATTGCGTTAATTTCATTAGTTTGTTTCTTATATGCACAACTATTGGTACTAGTTTTACTATTTATAGGATACACAGGATTAAAGATACATGTGGCCATTTAATAAAACAACTTAAACTTAGATATAGATTTTATTCTTTTGGTCTTCTTCAGTATTTCCAAAATCTGTTTTTATTAAATTGTTTTGCACCGTTTATCACTTCTCAAAGTATGGTTTTTAGGCGACGTTCAAACAAGGATTGTTTAGGAAAAAATTTCTTAACTCGTACAATATATTCTGTTTGTGTAGTCCTAACAGTTAAGTAAACAAATTTAATTTTTATTTGTGTGAACTAATTAAAATGTGTATTTGTATCAACACGAGCGACTTGCGTACCAGCAGTACTTCTTCTGTGGAAGCAAACACTCTGTTCAAATAGAAGAATTTCTATAATAATAATTAATTGACTGGCACGACAGCCCGCTTACGCGAGACTAACGCTAGCTTCCCAATTTCTATAAAGTTTACATAAAAATAACATTAAGAAAAACAAAATAATAGCCTTATTTTGTTTGCTATTGTAGGCACTCTATAGATCTGTGGCACCGACGGTCTAACGGTAAATAATTTCAGGTGGTAGAAAATCTAAAATTGTAATTTAATTCACCACATTCATACTCATTTGAGCTTGGGACTTTCAACTAATCACAATTAGATGTACGCAGAATTTATCAATATCATCGAATTATTATTTATTTAAACATCGATTTACATTAATGGGCAAGGAAAAAGTAATTCAATAAACTGACCATCAAAACTTATAGTAAACTAATCGCTATCATTCGAAAATATATAAAAAATAATTATAAAATGAATTTAATCTTAATTTGAAAAATTATAAAAATATACACATGCACCCAGTCGCCTAACGTGTTTAAGTAGTTATGTTTCTGGCATTTCGCTGTCGAGTAGATGGTATTTGAGTATTATTTGTAAACTAAAACGCGCTGCGGGCAAACGATTCTATTTGGTTAGGTGTATCGGTGCGTATACGTAATATCCACAATGGACAGGCACAGGCTGCATACATATGTAGATCTAAATATATCTACTTATATTGCCAACATTCTGAGCACTATTGTATTAGCTGCCGCAAATATCGACAGCATACGAGTGTCTTCAGCCCAAGCCAAACCTAATAAATAGAGACGGACTGCAAGGCGTTGTTTTCATTTTCGGTTGGGCAGCCTAAGGTGCGCTAAAATGTTTCGCTTCGATTTCCACTCATATCTTCAAGTGTTGCTGGTCGTGGGCGCCAGTCTGGGTACGCGGCTTCATTATAATCGCGTGCGCATTCAACTAAAATTTAACTTCTTGCAGTCGCTCATACCTTGGCCAGTGGATGCACCATAAACTTGTCGACGGATATACCGAAGTTCGAGCCGGTTTTACTAACGCGCACCGGCAGCTCAGCACAGTATGCGCTCCTTAAACCGACGGGTCAAATCACCACCTTGCCGGTTGGAGCGCAGCTTTTGTTGGAATGCCAAGGTAAAGGTAACGTCATCGAGTCACTGGGGGAGAGTTCGCTGGAGCTGCACTGCGATGCCGACAATAGCCTGAGGAGTGCAGCCAATAAGAAGTATCAGCTTAATCAGTTGGGCTGCCAATCGATTCCCGCATCGGTGCTGCAATTGACCACGCAGCCATGCGCCGACAATCGTGGGCTCATCTACCAGGCGGGCTTTATCCATAGTGGAAATAAGTTTGCGCCGGTTTTCCAGATTTGCTACGATAAAGTCGCTGAAAATACCTTCTATACGCATAATATTCTCAACGGCGCTGCCATGAAATGTGAGTATGGAATGTGTTTAATTTCCTTTACAGGACCAATATTTGATAACAAGTAAAAAAGTAACAGTAAAAAGTAAAAAAAATTAAAAACCAGAATGCTGTTTAGAAAAATGTGAAAAAGCTTAAAGAATTCATACGGTAAATAGAAAAAAGTAGTACTTATTAAAAGTTTCCCAGATTGTTAATAAAAACGAATCAAAACTTTTATTGATCCTAAATACACATTCGAAACAATTTGTAAACATAGAGCAGTATTTCAAGTAGTTTCACACTTCTAATCCACAAATTGTGTGCATATGTATTTCGGCAGATGGCATACATGAGAGCACACGTCGCCCTTTTCGCGCTGAAGGAATGAAATCTTCCACCACCGCCACTAACAATTTCTACACAACCAGAAATCAAGAGCAGCGCTTTATGAAAATCTTCGGCGCCGACCAGCCCTACATAAGCAAGCTGAGCTTCCTGTCGCGTGGTCACCTCACACCCGATGCCGATTTTATTTTCAGCTATGAACAGTTGGCCACTTATTTCTATGTGAATGTGGCACCAGAGTTCCAAATTGTCAATGCCGGCAACTGGTTACGCGTTGAGAATTTGGCGCGCAGCCTGTCCAGTGATTTCGGCGATGATATCGAATCTTATAATGGCTATATGGGTCTCCTGGAGCTGCCGAATCCATCAAGCAACAAGCTGATTCCGATTTATATAGACAGCCGCGAGCAGATTGAGGCACCGAAATACTACTTCAAAGTGCTGAAACATGCCGCCACGGACTCCGCAATTGTGCTTATCTCACTCAATAATCCGTTCGCTACGGCAGCGGACGTAAGTAAGGCAGAGTTTTGCACGAATGTCTGTCAAGAAGCTGGTTTGGACGAGTCTTATTTTGCTGATGCGACCCGCGGTTATACATTCTGCTGTGCACTGAAGGATTTCCAGAAACATTATGCCGATTTACCGAGTACATTGTCTGCAACGAGCTTGCTCAGCAATCCGAACATCAGCAAACCGAATATCAGGGCCCCGGCGCGGGCGCGGGCGAGGCGCGGCTAAATTATTCAATTTTATGACATTCAAAAAGTTATATAACTGCTGTAATTTTTTTATTCAAAAGTATGCAAATAAAGCAACATAAAAATGCACATATAAAAGAAAACAAACCTGTAGGACAGTAGCAATTGTAAACTAACAAAAGATAACATTTATCATTTCAACACATAACGTCTAAAAACAAAATGAAAGGAACATTCATTTTCAGTAATTTTTATAATTCTTATTCGCATTCGTCATACATACAAAGATACAAATTGTTGGCAGTCTTGTGCATATTAAAAAGTATGCACACAAATAAACATGCAACTTCATGTACTAAGAAAAACAAACTTGTTACGATTTCAACACATCAGAAAGTCACTAACAGTTAACAAAATTAAAGAAACATTAATTTCCAATAATTTTTCTAATTTCTTATTTACATTCGACAGGTAGTAACGGACGACATTTTTTTGTAGAATGTATGCACATGTTATTTTTTCGTTTTGTGGGGATAAAAAATAATAATAATATCTAATAATAACTGTAAATTTGTTTGACTTCTACCAACGAACATGAAGTAATATATAGGTATCTGACTTATATGCACACAAAATATGCCCAAAATATGCAAAATATATGCAAAACATATGCACTCCAGCCAGGTCAAACCGCTGAAGCTACAAACATGAAATATGAAAAGTAGGTACATCTTGAAAAATTAACCTTCGAAATTCGGGGTCTAAAAGAGTAAAGCATGGGTTAAAGTGTTGTATGACGAAATTTGATATAATAGGTCTATTGCTTTCGAATTTGGTGAAAATACTCCACATAAAAAATAATTCGATTCGTATTTTCCAATTTTTCGAAAATCAAAACTTAACGGAGTGAATCAAGGGTTAAGGTTCGTATACGGAAATACTACGAAAAAACATGAACCGATAGGCTTTTGACTTAAAAATTGATGACAGTATTTGAAATAACAAATAATTAAGCACACATTTTTTACTTATTTGAAAATCGAAATTTAACGGGTAAACCAAGGGTTAAAGGTTTTTATGGAGAAACAAAATTTGTTGGCCGGTTTGACTTCAAACTTGGTAAAAATACTTCAAATGCGAAATAATCAAACACGTGTTTCTCAGTTTTTTGAAAATCGAAATCAAACAGGGTAAACTAAGGGTTAAAAGAGTGTATGAAGAAACTGCGAAAAAGCATGAATTAATGGGCTTTGCTGGGGCTTATTGACTTCAAAGTGGTAAAAGCACTTTTAGTGAGAATCAAAATCGAATAGGGTAAATCAAGGGTTAAAACTTTTTATGGAGCAACATGATTTAATGGAGTTTTTTACTTCAAACTTAGTTGAAGTGCACCAAATGATAAAGCGACACGTGTTTTTTATTTTTTCGAAAATCGAAATCTGATTGGCTCAACGAAGGATTAAGAGAAACTTGCTTTATTGAGCGCATTGACTTAAAACTTGCGTGCAAAGCCGCGGGGCCCTGCTAATTGTGGAATGACAATTTTTTGAATAAAAATATGAAATTCGTCCGTGCAAAGCCGGGGATAACTGGTAGTATTTCATAAAACTTTTATTCCAGGAATTTAATGAAATTTGGGAAATTCAAAAAAGTTAAAAAGAAATTGAATTAATTTCTTAATTTAAAGTATACAAAACCTCAACTCAAGTAATAACAAAACTTAAAATGAAATGTAAAAAATTAACTACTTTTTACAGTAAATAACTAAAATTTGCTCTAATTTTTCTACGGTCAGCATAAGCCATGCCTATGCCGTACACCAGCTCGTGGAGTACGAAAACGTTATTTATTCTTGTCTGCTGTACTCAGAAATGCCCCAAAAAATAGCTAAGTGAGCCAAACTACATCAGCCTTAATAATGATCGTAACAACATCATTCTCGGAATAACAAAAGTCTGGGCTTTGTCTGGGTCCAAATTGATCCCCCCTTCCCAACCCTTTTACACACAGGAGCACACCAACCTCACTCTTGTTCGTTTGCATAGAAGAGCATATGTCTATATGAATATGTTACTAACAGCAGAATTCTCTGCAACTTCAGCGTAACATGTGAGTAGAAGTAGTTCCTGTCCTCATTCGTATTCTCGCTGTTGTTGCGCCAGTTCAGTGACCCACGCAAGATGGGACGATTTTAGGGTCAACCCCTCCCAAATATTTGTACCTTGCAAAAATGTTAGTTGCCAAAAGTTGTGGACGTAAGCACCTCTCAAAATGAATTCCTATGTGCGCCACTGTGCCAGTTGATAAACATGCATAAGCCAGCAATTGTTTTCAATTTTCGTTTTTCAATCCTACTTTTTATACAGCCCACAGGCAGTGTTTTCGAAGGAATGGTAAAATAAGAAAATCTAATATTGTAACTTTATGGTCACAGCATTTGCCATGGAAACATTCAGGTGTAGAATATTTACGCTTCGAAAACTATCAGAGCAAGGCTCTGCACATAAGTTTGAAATCAATGGACCCAATAAATAAAGTTTCTTTTACACTTTGTTAAACCCGTAAGATTTTTATAACAAAATACTTTTCTAATTAAGTAATTCTACTCTCATTTGTAGTGCTTTCACCATATTTAAAGTCAATACTCCTATTAAATTATGTTTTTCCATAAAAACTTTGAACCCGTGGTTTACCCCTCTAGATTTCGATTTAAAAAAAATGGAAAACACGTGTCTAATTTTTTTTGATTTCAAGTGTTTTTACCAATTTTGAATCGTAGTCTTTCCGTGTTTTTCAAAATTGTAATCAACCATGTCAAAATATAAACAAATAATTTTACTTGGAACTCGCCACAAAAAAATATTTGTAATCATTTTAAATTGGGATCAACCACGTATAAATATTTGCAAATTTTTAAATCAATCAAAGCGCACAGCAAAAAGCCATACACCCAGGCCCGGATTTAGAAATTTGCCGCCCCTAGGCAGTTGCTAAAATTACCGCCCCCCCTATTAAAATTTCTTGAATAGTGGAATTATAATAAATTAGTATAAATCGATGTTTTTTTTTTTGCTTGCGCATTCTGTTTATTTTCGTTGCTTGTATAAATCGATTGTTTTCGTACGCGTGCAAACAAACCAGGCGGGAAATTCAATTCCCACGAATTGAACAAGTTTTCAAAGTTTCCGCTAAAATTTGCCGCCCCTAAATTCTGGCCGCTCTAGGCGACTGCCTACAATGCCTGTATGGTAAATCCAGGCCTGCATACACCACAAAGATTCGATTGATGGTGACATTACAGCAATTTGTGCAGCAAAACCAATCGGCAACCCAAAGAAGCATACACTCAATAAACGACAACAACAAAGACATTAGCGATTCCCGAATCATCTTCGTTGAAACGACGATGACGATGTTTTGGTTCGTTGTTTGCTCTCCGCTTGCGCTTCGACAAACAACATCAATAAACATACATGCAAAAAATGATTGAGAGATCACTACGCCACAACAACCACCATTTCAATGTACACGAGTGAAGCCGTTGCGAACAACAACACTGCTTTTTGCTGTTCTCCTACGCAAATCTAACAGAAAATGTTATGAAAGTAACATACTCAAATGCCTACGCTTCGCTCTTCCCCCTCGCACCAACACAGCCGAAAACACATTTGTGCCCACATGCGCATTCTTCTTATACAACTTAACACCGGCTACGCCGAAAATCCACATATCCGCTGTTTTAGGCCATGCGACACCTTCCGCACAATTTATGCTGCTGCAGGGCGTGTGAACTTGCGAAAAGAAATTCTGTTTTATATGTATTTTGAAATATGAACTTTTTTTTAACACATTCAAATTAAAAATTGAATAACTTACATATTCTTTAGTAGTAGTATATGTGCTCTACAGACTATTGCATCTAAATTTGAATGCGATAATTTCATTAGTTTGTTTCTTATTTGCACAACTAACTATTTGTCTACTACTGCCTGTAATAACACCTAAAAAAAAATAACGGGAAAACTCGTTTTCTCTTTCGGTGGCTGTCCTCTCAGCTGAAATTGGCAAACCTCTGAGAGTAAAAATTGCTTATGAAAAAGCTCCCAACCTGCCGTTCGGAACCGGCATACAACTGTAGGTCCCTTCCACCCGCGTACAAATTCACACGCACAACAGGGGTGGTTGCGGGAAGCTAGGCCTTAGTCTCGCGTATGCGGGCTGTCGTGCTAACTATTTGTACTAGTTTTAATATTTATACGAGGGTTGCCTTTTATATTTTCTCAAAAAGGATGAAAATGCATTTTGTTATCATCAAAAATGGCTTTATTGCTTTTCAAAGTATTCTCCTTGAAGATTTATACACTTTTGCATTCGCTCAAACCAATTGTCGAAGCACTTTTTCCACTCCGATTGAGACACCGCCAAAACATGGTTTTTGAATGCTTCAGCAGCATCTTCTGGCGATGAAAATCGTTGACCATGGAATTTTTTTTTTATGTACGGTAATAAAAAGAAGTCACTGGGTGCTAGGTCAGAGCTGTATGGCGGATGACCCATTAAATCGATGCTTTGGTCGATCAAATAGGCAGTTGTTTGAGCCGATGTGTGGGAGCGCGCATTGTCCTGATGAAGAATGATTCGGCGTCGGCGGTTGGTTTTCCGTATTTCATGGAACACTTCTGTCAAACAACTTGTTGTTTACCACTCAGAATTGACCGTTCTACGTTGCTCTAACGACACAGTAGCACATGACCAGTTTTGCAGAAGAAACAGGCGACCATTTTCTTCGACGTGCTGCGTGCCCGAACAACTTGGTTGGATTTGGCTCGTCTTGGAAGACCCACACGGTCGATTGCTCTTTGGTTTCGGGCTCATGCGATCACAATCTTACAAACGTCTTTCGAAGTACCGCGATCGAATTTTTCCATAATTTCTTTGCACCAATCGACACGAGCCTTTTTTTGAGCGATTGCCAAATTATGCGGGATCCAACGAAAACAAATCTTTCTGACAGCTAAATGTTCATGCAATATCGAATGCACGACCGTGAAACTAATGCCCAAGGATACCTTTATCTCACGGTATGTCACATGACGATCTTTCATTATCAGTTCAGGCGCAGCATCGATGGTTTCTGGCACAATGACTGATTTTGGACGACCTTCACGAAATTCGTCCTGGAGCGAACGGCGACCACGCTTGAATTCGTTAAACCAGTTATAAATTGTCTTGAGGGTTGGTGCTTCATCACCAAATGCCGAATGAAGGCGATCGAAGCACTGTTATTGAGATAATTCACTTCGGAAATCGTAAAAAAATATTGTTCGAAAATGTTCACGAGTTAAATCCATTTTTTGACCGAGATGCATTTTTCAAGTCAGTGTAAGCAACACAAATAGCGCTTGAACATCAAAATGTTCTAAGCACGTTTATGGTAAAACATTACAAACTTTTCAATGGCAATCTCAGATATTTCGAAAACTTACTAGACCATCCCTATTGAAAAAATATAAAATGCAGCCTACGTAGGATACACAGGATTATAGAAATATGTGGCCATTTGATGAAACAACTTAAACTGAGATATAGATTTTATTCTTTTGGTCTTCTTCAGTATTTACAAAATCAGTTTTTACTTAAATGGTTTTGCACCGTTTATCACTTCTTATAGTATCGATTTTATGCGACGTTCAAACAAGTATTGTTTAGGAAAACGATTCTTAACTCGTACATTATATTCTGTTTGTGTAGTGCTAGCAGTTAAGTAATGAAATTTAATGTTTTTTTGTGTGAACTAATTAAAAAAAATGTGTTCGAGCGACATGCGAGCGGCAGTAGCTATTCTGTGCAAGGAAACACTCTGTTCAAATAGAAGAATTTCTATAAAGCTTAGAGAAATATAACATTAAGAAAAACGTTTCTATTTGGTTAGGTGTATCGGCGCGTATACGTAATATCCACAATGGACAGGCACAGGCTGCATACATACATATGTAGATCTAAGTATACTTATACTGCCAACATTCTGAGCAAACCTAATAAATAGGAGTGCACTGCACTTCGGTGCGACAGCCTAAGATGCGCTAAAAGGTTTCGCTTCGATTTCCACTCATATCTTCAAGTGTTGCTGGTCGTGGGCGCCAGTCTGGGTACGCGGCTTCATTATAATCGCGTGCGCATTCAACTAAAATTTAACTTCTTGCAGTCGCTCATACCTTGGCCTATGGATGCACCATAAACTTATCGACGGACATACCGAAGTTCGAGCCGGTTTTATTAACGCGCGCCGCCAGCACAGCACAGTATGCGCTCCTTAAACCGACGGGTCAAATCACCACCTTGTCGGTTGGAGCGCAGCTTTTGTTGGAATGCCCCGGTAAAGGTAACGTCATCGAGTCACTGCAGGAGACTTCGCTGGAGCTGCACTGCGATGCCGACAATAGCCTGAGGAGTGCAGCCAATGTGAAGTATCAGCTTAATCAGTTGGGCTGTAAATCGATTCCCACATCGGTGCTGCAATTGACCACGGAGAGATGTGCGGACGATCGTGGGTTCATCTACGAGGCGGGCTTTGTCTATAACAGTGCAAATGAGTTTGCGCCGGTTTTTCACATTTGCTACGATAATGTCACTGAAAATACCTTTTATACGCATAATTTTATCAACGGCGCTGCCATGAAATGTGAGTATGGAATGCGTTTAATGACGGTATCGTCAAGTAACTTAACCTTTTCAGACCTGAGTCCTTTACAGGACCAATATTTGATAGAAAGTAAAAAAAGTAACGCTTAAAACGTAAGAAAAGTGTAAAACCAGAATGCTGTTTAGAAAAATGTGAAAAAGCTTAAAGAATTCATACGATAAATAGAAAAAATTAGTACTTACTAAAAGTTCCCCAGATCGTTAATAAAAACGAATCAAAACTTTTGTTGATCCTAAAAACACAGTCGAAACAATTTGTAAACATAGAGCAGTATTTTAAGTAGTTTCACACTTCTAATCCATAAATTGTGTGCATATGTATTTCGGCAGATGGCATACATGAGAGCACACGTCGCGCTTTTCGCGCCGAGGGAATGAAATTTACCACCACCGCCACCAACAATTTCTACACAACCAAAAATCAGATGGCGCGCTTTATGAAAATCTTCGGCGCCGATCAGCCCTACATAAGCAAGCTGAGCTTCCTGTCGCGCGGTCACCTCACACCCGATGCCGATTTTGTTTTCAGTTATGAACAGTTGGCCACTTATTTCTATGTGAATGTGGCACCAGAGTTTCAAGTGGTCAATGCCGGCAACTGGTTACGCGTTGAGAACTTGGCGCGCAGCCTGGCCATTGCGCTCGGCGATGATCTCGAAGTCTATAATGGCTATATGGGTCTCCTGCAGCTGCCGAAATCGTCAACCAACAAGCTGATTCCGATTTATATAGACAACACCGAGCAGATTGAGGCACCGAAATACTACTTCAAAGTGCTGAAACATGCCGCCACGGACTCCGCAATTGTGCTTATCTCACTCAATAATCCGTTCGCTACGGCAGCGGACGTAAGTAAGGCAGAGTTTTGCACGAATGTCTGTCAAACCGCTGGTTTGGACTCGTCTAATTTTGCTGATGCGACGCGCGGTTATACATTCTGCTGTGCACTGAATGATTTCCAGAAATTCTATGCCGATTTGCCGGATACATTGTCTGCTACAAGGCTGCTCAGCAATTCGAACATCGGTGAGTGATGGGGGTAAAACTTCTTATAAAATTCTGGTATGGAAAGAGGTTAGGTCAATATAAATTTTATCAGCGTCTTTATAAGGAATACGTTGTGTATTAGACAATATAGTGAAAGTCGATTTGAAAAACCAATGATAAAATCCACCCATCGACCGGCACTCGAGGGATACTCATAGGTGTAGGACAGATCCTTGAACTTTAAGCATTCTTATGTGTGTATTTCGCATAGAACCTGTTCCACCTGCGGAGGATGATGTTGAAGAGCCGATTGTTGAGGAAAATGGTTGCACCATAACCATGCCCACCGACATACCCAATCCAGAGCCCGTTTACATTGTGACCACCGCTGAGAACCCACTGCCAACGCTTCTCTCGCCAACTGGACAGGTGACCACCTTGCCAATTGGTGCCAGCTTAACGCTACATTGTCCTGGCAATGGCAACAGCCTCGTTGGCCTGGATCAGCAGTCTTTGACCTTAACATGTGAGTCGGACAATTCATTCTACAGTGCTGAGAAGTCGCAGTCCTACCAGCTAACGGAACTAAACTGCACGAGCATTCCCACCTCGGACTTGCGGACAACCTCTACACCGTGCTCCAATGGGCAGGGCTATGTGTTTGAGGCGGGTTTCAGCGTAGACACGGACTTTGTCACTGTTTTCACTATATGCTATGATAACAGCACCGAGAGTACACTCTATTCGCGCAGCATCATTAATGGTGCCACACAGAACTGTAAGCACAACACTCACCCTTCATTGGCAATGGACTTATGGCCGGTTTCTTTACAGTTAAAATTAATGAAAGCACACGTCGCGCCTTCCGTGCAAATGGCATGCGCTTCTCCAGCACCGCCACCAACAAGTTCTACAGCAAAAAGAATCAGGAGACACGTTTTAAAGAGCTCTTCGGCGTCTACCAGTCGTACATAAGCCGCACCAGCTTTTTCGCACGCGGCCATCTAACGCCTGACGCCGACTTTATATTCGGATATGAGCAGTTGGCCACTTATTTCTACGTGAATGTGGCACCAGAATTTCAGGTGGTCAACGCCGGCAACTGGATACGCGTGGAGAATCTGGCCCGCAGCCTGGCCGCAACATACGCTTCGGACTTGCTGACCTTCACCAGTACGCTTGGACTACTGCATTTGCCCACAAGCAAGAACAAGCTGAATTCCATTTATATTGACGATGACGAGCTAGTCGAAGCGCCAATGTGGTACTATAAGATCTTAATGCATCCACAACTGCCCGTGGATTTGGTTATGATTACGCTGAATAATCCTTTCACCGATGCCGCAAATGTGGTTGAGTTCTGTACCAACGTTTGCGATAAATACAATGTAAACTCGCCATATTTTACGGATGCAAGTCGTGGCTATACGTTCTGCTGCACTTTGGAGGACTTTGTCAGTGCGGTGCCGAACTTGCCTACTTTTGACTTGCCGACCAATTGGAACTTTAAAAATTGATTTAAACAATAAAATAAAAATGCTGCTGGTACAATCGTAATCTTCTGGCATTTAGTAAGTCGTTGGGCGATGATAAAGAAGAAACCGATGCTTTCTATAGAAGAATAAATAAAAGCTGTTCTATCCCTAGATGAGAAAGAGGCACACAAAGGAAAAGCGCCTGCAGTGGTGTTGACGATTTGCGAAATTCTCGTATCGGTTAGTTAATAAAAATAAAATTTAAAAACCCAGAATGATCCATTGGTTTTAATTTACGCCAATATATATATTTAATGAATTGAAAACTTTTTGTATAACTAGATTTTAATTATTCTCCAATTCTCTCGTCAATCAATGACTGGAAAATGCTGTCCTTGTGGTTAATTAAACAATTGCACTGGCATATAATTCTTCAACAATAATTGAAAACCGTTCAACAATACTATATTGAATTTTATATGTAATTCATTCAACATTGGCTACACCTGTTTATATACTAAAATACAATTTTTATTACACAATTATAAAACTAAGCATATGTACAATTGTATCAAAATTACACTATGTTTTTAATTTACACATTTTACATGCTTATAGCGCTCTTAACATTTAACGTTCCTTTTTGGTTTTTGAATGTGATAAACATTCTATTCTCACAAATTTTTGGCACGATAATTAATAATTGTTTCTAGGTGTTTTACTTTTACTCAAGTCTTTTTCTAAAGCGAAATGATACAGCTTAAACATTTACATTAAAATACATAAATTTGCTATACGCTGCCTTCTCTTTGCACAGCCTACAAATCGTTGCCATTATTATCCGAACAAGTTAAAGGACATTACATGCGATTTAATACAAATTTATAAGATATCTGCTGCACTCCAAATAAAATACAAATTACCCATGGTTTTAAGGTATTTATGTTGTGTTTAGATGAAGGTGAAGTTTGCTGCCAGCAGCAAATCATTTCCTCTCCTTTCATAAGATTCGTTCGAGTGGCGGTTGTAGTCTGGTGATGGCAGATTTAAACAGCGGATGCTTACGCTTAGGATAGTAGATATTCAACGATAAATGCGACTATAAATATTGAATGAAGCACGTAAAAACTGTCTGTTGTTATAGACCGATATCGATGCTGCTTTAAGCAAATTTCTACGTGAATATTTCGTTCGTTTATGCTGCTGCCACAGGGTTTTGTGGTCGATGACCTTCGATAACCAGCCATTTTATGATGGCCTCTTCGTTGACTGTCATGAAACGATCCACGAATGAATTATTCCTGTCGAAAAAGAAAACCTATTTTTAGTTATTATACAAAACCATAGATTAATTGTGTCAAACCCACTTAGGCACCCACTTACTATTCTCTCCGGGCGACAATGTGATGTGTATATCCTCCCGGCTTAGGACGGGTTCTTTGAGGAGAAAAATTTGATAACAATAAATATATGAGTTATGTAAATTGTTTATTGCAGCGTTAATTATTTTAGGCATAAGCAGCTGAATCACAAGGCTCCGTTTCATTCACAAATTTTAGCGGACAATAAACAAAACAACAACAAAAAATTCTAAACTTCTGCGAAGTTGAGCAATTTATTAATATTCAGACAGCTAAATTAGGTTTTTACAATAAAAAAGTTTTACACTACAACGTCTGTAATTTCAACGACGCAAACATTTCATTTGTTATACGTTTGGGATT
This sequence comes from Melieria crassipennis, assembly GCA_963668005.1. Lineage (NCBI taxonomy): Eukaryota > Metazoa > Arthropoda > Insecta > Diptera > Ulidiidae > Melieria > Melieria crassipennis. The sequence continues at coordinate 26,186,953 of OY764963.1, read as the reverse complement.
ACGTAGAGACCATCAGTTAAGTTATATGTACATGGTACAAGCTTGGGTGCGCATATGTATGTAAGTATTTGGATAGTTGTGTTTGTTGTACAATTGCGCAAACTTATTTGCACAAGGGCGCACGTGTTTTGGGGCTTCGTTCGTTTTTTGTATCACAGTTTTAGGTTTCTAACAAATTCACGGCCATTTAAACATTTTTTAAGCGCAACATAAGTGCATCATTTTCTTTAATTATAAACATAAGAACTTTTTTTTAATTTTCTATATATAGTAATTGCTCTGTTATTATCGAAAGAAAATCACAAATGAAAACTATATTTTTGCTGATTGAAATGTGTACAAATTGTTCCTTGTTTTGCAGTTTTCTTTTTCAAGTGTCAATAGAAATGAAACCGAGAATTTCGAATGCATGCATGGCAGATGTTAGAAACGGCTGTAAAACTCAAACACATATAAACGTACATAACGCAAAAATGCATTGCACATAAACGTACATACATTTTGTAAGTATTTGTGGGATAATGCAAAATATTATTAAAGATACTATTATTCTCATCAACAAAGGAAAACTTTCAGTAGGCTAGGGTGATAGGCCAGTGTTAGAACAATCACGTATGCAACGCAAATTGCTGCTGCGTCAGATTAGACTCATTCTCTAGACTAGCAGTGCTGTTAGCATTTGGCGGGGCGGGCGTGAGCGAATTGGACGAAGTTGTAGTGTCAATAGCAGCTGGACAGGTTGCTGACAGTGTTGCTGCCGTGGCCGACGCTGCTGTTGGCGGGAAAGTCGCAACGGCGACGGCGGCAGCAGACACCGCCGCAGCAGCGCTCGCGGCACTTGGCAAAATCATCATACCGGATAATTTTCTTATGTTTTCACAGCACTCGCATATGTTCAATTGTGGATGGTTGCGGAATGTACACATAGAGCAGGACCACATTTCCAGCGGCTCCTCGTCGTCGCCGCCATCAGTATTTGAATCGGAATACTCGTCTTCATCGGTCGACGGCTGGTAGTACGACTGCTGAACTTGCTGATGCACCGGCGCCGGCTGTGCTACTGTTGGCGCACTCTGCACCGATATCTGATGCTGTGGGTGTGGTGTGTTCGGAGTACTTGTCGCACTGCTGTGATGCTGTACGAAATCCAAATCAGGCTGCTGTATGGGGCTGCGCGCTACAGCAGGCGGCGGCGGGCGTGGCGGACGCTGACGTGGGAATGGTTGTTTTGGCTGCTGTTGACTAGGTCCTACAAAACGCAACGAATAAAACAAATGAACAATTGAGGCGAGTAAAAGACAGGGCAACTTACCGGCTCGCTTCTTTTCGATTTCGTTCAACATGAGGTGACAATCACTGCGTAATCTTTCGATTTCATAATCCAGTCTTTCTGATTCACCGGGATTTACCGGTTCGGTTAGCATATTTATTTCCTCTTCAACATGGCCAAGTCGTTTCTTGTTTTCACGCAGAGCCGTGGCAAGTTTATCCCTGCGCGCTTTCTGACGTTGCAGCGTTTCAGAACAAACTGAAATACAAAAAAAATATTTACTTTGGATAGATATGCAGTTCATGGAATGAGAACATTTAAGTCTCCTACTGCGCGGCATTTCACACACTGTATTGATTGATTTGAAAGATAATAAATGTTTCGGCTAATGACGAGAAAACTAAGCTTTCAATTGAAACACGTAATTAAAATTTGTTGATCGTTTACTTAAGTAAGCAAAAGTACTGAGCTGGTTTATTCATATACCACTCAACACACCAGACCAAAAGGGCCCACTGTACCAACAGCTCTTAGGCTGTTTGTTTTCCCATATTTGACGGGTTTTCTTTGTGCGACTTAAGGCTTCCACATGCCTGAGACTCAAAGTTTCCACTGGACTTATAATATTTGATTGAAACTTTAAGTGTACTGGATTTTACTGGATTTCTGATACCATCAATTTTAATAATAATTTCTTTCCTTCAAAATATTAAAAGTGCAGACAACACATTATTATTAGAAGTTTTATATATGCCATTTCGACTGAAAACTAGTCTGGTGGAAAATCCACGAATTTATGCACATATTTGATGTACAAAAATTTAGCAATTTTTCTCATAAACAACTTGGATCTGGAAAGTATTCAAAAAATGTGCGAATAAGACTCGCTAAAACAGCTAACCCTAATGTACTCAACTTTTATTGACATAGAAAACATAAGCAGCTACTGGCAAAATATTGAAAATACGAAATTCTTGGAAGACACTCGTAAATCTTATTTTTTAGTATTGTATGTGCGAGTGTTTTATTTTTGGTAATATCTAAAAATACGCAAAGCGCTGAATGTATTTTTAACGAATAACAAATAAATAAATACATCTAATAATAATTTAATAGCATTCGACCAGAAAAATAGATTTTAATTCGCAGGCTTCGAATAGTGCATAACGGGTTGCATGAAAATTTCGTTTGTAAATGAAAAACGTAGAATGATTTATAATTATGAACTTTAAGATATAGTTTGCACTTCATCTTCTTATGTCATATTGATGAAACCAAACAAAGAAATTTTCTTAATTTGGTTGTTTATTTTTTTGTTTGTTATGTCACATTCATGAAACCCAGTATCGATGAGGAATTGTGTCTTAATTGATAATTGAAAATTATCGAATTGCTTTGATTAATTGTTTAGAAAATGGCCTGCGCGTTTATGGGAATAAATCCTAAATGGAAGAAATAATAACGTAGGCATAACTTGCAGGCCTGATTAATCAAACCTTAATATCAACTGCGAACAAAATACCAAATCACCAACGCAAAAAATCAGTAAAATATACAAACATATTTCGAATATTCAAATCCATTAGTTTCTGCACGATAATTGACTGTCACAGAGCACAAGTGTGCATTCTACACTTTTATTGAGTATAAAAAATTGATGAAATTCGTTTTGCTGTTATATATAAATACATCACGCTAAATTTAAAATCAAACCGGAAAGAGGGTACACATGACATTGCTGCGGTCGCGCACGTCCTCCCTGGTTCTAAGTTTTTTCTCCTTTCCTTTCCTTACGGAAGGTGTTCCCAAAATTTAATTCAAAGCCTTAAGGGGGTCGTCTACGTAGCGGCCTGATTTACGAGCCTGTTTTTCAAGATTTATTACGAAGGAACGAAAAAAGATATTCACTAACTGTTTTTTGTTTATTTGATCGTAATCTTTCAAGTGGCAAGGTCATAAAAATTATATTTCTACATATTCGAGTGCAGGATGACCTTGAACGTGCCTTCATCAGAATTTTGATATCAATTCCCCTGCACGATTTTGGGCCAACCACGTAACCTCAAACAAAAAATTAAACTAATCTATAATTGATATTAAATCAGCTATGTTTAGACACGATCTGTTTGTAAAATTCAAAAATCTCTCGAAATGGTGGACATTTTTGAAAGAAAAGTTATTTTTCCCTGTTTTTCAAATGTTTATTGCCTGTTATAATAATAAAAAAACAATATTTTGTCAAAAGCTCGTGTCTAATCATAGCGACACAAAAATCGAATCGATGCGTGTAAAACTTTTCTTAAAATCGTGCAAGTAAGTTGGAAAAATACGACTTTCGGGAAAACGCGTTTAAAGTTCACAGGGAGCGTGAAGAGCGTGAAGAGTTTACCCAAATCCTTTGGAAATAACATTCCTCACGTCTTCCAAATGAAAATTATGTAAAAAAAATGATTTTTTAAAACTTTGTACGTAGACGACCCCCTTAAAGTGTTGTTTATGAGCGCAACGCTCATCGGTCGCGTGATCAAATGTCAAAACCGCGCAAAGTACATTTATCAAACTGAGAGAAAATAGAATGAACAGCTTTGGGGGAGAAAGAGAGCAAAAAATCTAATTTATCTGCGTGTTAAATCGCCCTGAACTTGAACGTTCACTGAGCCAGCTAGTAGCCAGTGGGGCTGCCTCAATGTGACGGCTGCTCCTCATATTAACTGCCGGCAGTTGATGTTGGCTGCGAAAGTTCTAAGAAAAAAATCAAAACAAGCAGCACAAATTAAAAAGCTTATTTCGTCTCTTTTTATTTGCGCGAAATTTTGGTCTCTTTTTCTCACTTTCTTTGCAGCGTTCTTTCCCTACACTGAATGGAAATTCGGTGAATAGAAATACGAATGTACTCTTCGCGTGTATTCAGTACCCAACAATATCTGTTGGTACAATTGGCACGTGTGGCGGTGAAAAGCAACCATATTAAAGCTTTAAGTGAAAAATTTAAACATTTGGCGGGTTTTCCATTCTTCGTTTGAAAAAGTTTACTACATTTAGAAACAAAAACAATTGTTTTCATAAGCTTAAACCATCATAAAATACGTTAATGAATGTCTAATGTCTCAGTAATTCTACTAACAGAAGACGAAGATTAACAATTTCATGTTTTGAGTTTTCTTTTGTTAAGTGTTCGTGGGCCTTATTCAAGCAGCCGAAGTTAGCGTTTGTTAAAGTTTTATATTCAGTTAAAAATGAAAATTCCAATTTGCCTGAAAAACAAATTCAATTTTACATTTCTTAATATCCATTTATCGTACAAAATGATTAGTAAATACAGTCTTCCAAGAACAAGAACTCAACATTTTCATTCCAGAACAAGGATGCCTACTGTGGTTTCCCACTGAACATTGTTGAATGCCGTCATTAGTCAAAAAGGTTTAAACTTTAAGACTTAGTTTGAGTATTTTTGAAGGAGTTAGAGCCATAATTCTCCAGTTTTTAGGAGCGCACGCACTTCTAATTTATTGTATGTAGGTCATGTCGAAGTTTATGAGCAAACGCTATATTTATTGAGTAAGCAAGCTTAATGGACGACAGGATATTTGGTGAAAGCATTCTTCTTGACAGAGTCAACTACACAAATGTGGAAAATTTCCAACGTAAACATTTCCACAGTGTATTTTCTATATGCACATGTGAAAATTGTGTTGATTCCATTATATTTGTGAATTAAAGAATTTCATTAGCGTGTTGCCAATGACGTTGGCGTTAGTGATACTTTTCTATTTTTTTTTCGTATTTCATTTATGGGCGTGTAGGTGGTTAGACATGCAGACTTTTACGAAAAACAATTTGATTTTTGTTTTGTATTCTTCCCAACTAATAATATGCGTTCTAATGTTTAAATGTGTTGTTTTTGCAAAGTTGGAATTTGTATGTATTATACGTATGTATGTAAATACAAGACGTATATCGTGCACATTGTATACATACATACATACATTGGGTATTTTATTGCAGTACGCTGTTATCTAGAAATGTGTCTGATAACCAAAGGGGTTGTAGACACGTATGTACATACTCGTAGCATGTGGTTACTTAAGTGGGCTGAGTTAAAATTACGTTTTTTTTAGAAGTGTGTATACATTCTACTTTTAGAAATGAAGTCGCTTTTGGTAGCATTCATAAACCAATCACTTAAGAAATTCAGCATTGTAAATATAAATTAAATTGATTATCTGCTCTTTAACGAGTCACACTCGTTAGTGAGCTTGCAAATTTGCCAATCAATTTTATCGTTCCGTTCATTTGATTATGTTGAATTACTTCGGAATCAGTCTGAATCGCACAAATGACACCCCTTCTTTTCATGGCGGTCTATTCGGATCTAGGCAGTTTTAAAGCCTCGAGACTCTTTACTGAGCATAACACAAATGCTGGCTACTTTAGACATGAATTGTTAACCACTATTCTCAACTCACCATCTGGTTCCCGGGGCAGGCACATTTCTTCGTTTGGCGTTGTCACTATATACTGTTGTTGCTGTTGTAGTTGTGTTGGCCGCAATACGTTTTGCTCCGATGTTACTGTACGCAGCGGATTGACGCCTCCCTTGCCAGTTCCGGCACCGGGACCGTCCGCTTCTTGCTCACCTCCCGGATAGTAACAACTGCGGGGCCGCATGCGGCTCGCATTGAATACACCACCTTTGTCGGTGACCGTAATATGAAAGTTCTTTTGATAGCCCCGCCGGGCATCGTATGACGTACTGGAATAGGTGAGACCACTGCCGCTACCACAAAGCGCCGGACCTGCCGATATATCGATTGTTGACTGTGGAACGGCTGAATTGGGCTGACGTAACGTAAGATTCACCGAAGTGAAGCTCTTCTGACTTGTGGGAGTTGTAGCGGTGCTGGTGCTGCTGCTAAAGCCGCCACCGCCGCCTGGTTGTTGTGTCGTAGGAGAGCCGAGAAAGTCACGCGCGTACGGCGGTTCCGGTTGTACAGTTATGACTGAGCGATGGCGTATCGGGGATTTCAAACAGCTCTTGCTGTTAGGGTTGAGCGCATTCGCGCTGGTCGGCGATGATAACGAAACATTCACAGATATTTCAGATTCGCCGCCGGAGCTTATCGGGCTCGTTAGATTCGATTCGTTCGAGTAACTGCCTTGCGATTGTGGCGAGGTGCAGTTGTTATTGTTGTTGTGATTGATTAGGCCCAACACTGGCTTTGGCGCAATGGGCGGGAGTGGTGCTTTGCGTATGGGCTTCTGGTGTAGCTCAGATTGCTGTGGCTGTAGATTACGCTGCTGGAAGTGTTGCTGCAGTTGAATGTTCACCTGTTGACGCTGCAGTTGTAGCTGCTGCGCTTGCTGTTGAGTTTGCAAGTTGAGGGTGTTGGGGCGCGCACGCGGCGCATGCTGTATGGGCCTGGGTGTTGGCAGCGGTCCCACCGGACTGGACGCTGATGAATTGGTTAAATTCGCAAATTCGCTGAGGCAGCCGTATTGTCGCTGCTGCTGCTGCTGTGCGGGCACATCATTAACCGCGTTCGTTGCCTCGATTGGACTCGTGGTTGTTGCTGGCATATCACTTGTGCTTGTTGCTTCGTTTTCACCAACACTATTGCAATTAACACTGTTTGCAAATTGAACATCTTTTAATTTACTACAAATTTCGGCAAAGTTATTGCTATTGCTTTTGTGGTTATCGTTTTCGTTGTGGTTAAATAAGCTGTATTTGTTTTGCTTGTTGTTGTTGTTGCAATTTACCAAATCACTATCACAATCTTGCTTTTTCACAGCATTCGCGGGAAACCCCTTCACTTCCAACTGCGCACGCAGAGAGGCGTTCGAATTGGCCGCTGGCGGCTGGCCGGGTGCGGCGCGTACCGGCTTCAGTGGCGTCGGCGGTTTTTGGCTCTTCAGCCTTTGTGGAGGCTGTGGCTGCAGCTCCTGTTGTTGTTGTTGTTGTTTTTGCTGCAGCTGCTGCTGCTGCTGTAGTTGTTGATGGTGGTGGTGTAGCACTTTGGCAGGATAGCTTTGCGCTGGTATGGGATTCAGGTCCACCTCATTACGTAGCATCTGCATGCAATTCTCACGCTGATGGCAGTTCTGATTCACACACTGTGCCACTATAGTATCGGGTATAGTGGGGAATTTCTGCTTCATCTCATGAAAGAGGTGCATAATACTAATATTTGTACAACTGCAAGTGGGCCGGGGCTCGTTTGGTGCACCAGTGCCCTCTATGGCGGGCTGCAGGCCGTCGCAGCTGTTGCTGTTGTTGACTTCGCTAAAGCTCCGGTTGAAGTTCGTATCAGTGGCGACGATGTCTGGAGTGTTGGGACTTGAAGTGGTCTTAGTTATGTTGTTGGTATTGTCGTTGTTGTTGTCTTGTTTTAAGAAATGTCCTGGCGGCTTTGGTGGTTTAGCCGCCATTTTTGGCCATCATTTAGCGTAATCAGACACCTGAAAAATAGCAAAAATTAAATCACAGGTGAGTCAATTATGTAATTTTGTATTTTTATCAGAAAAGAAGAAGCGAAAAAGGACACAGCGAAAAATTAAGCAGCTGAAATTGAAGGAAAAACGTAGACAAACAGTGACGGGTATGTTAGGCATGATTGGCTCCTAGCCTGTGAAATGGGTAAGAAGAAGTAAATTAATAGAGTATTATAAGTTGAGCTGGCGCACGTTGAGTATTTTTGAGAAAAACGTGAAGGAAATGGGGCAGTCAATACATTTTGTCAAAAGGGCTTAAGATGTCGATTACATTTCTTCGAAGCAATTTACGCTTAATTGAGTAAAAAGTGGCATGTTTAGCTTCACACCGTACAACAAACTAACTTAAATTTCTTTAATTCTTAAGAGTGGACACGGACACGTAGCGTCAATCCCTTCAGGCTTGCAGGAAGTAACCGGCGGGTGTCTAATAAGAAGTACTACGCATTACATTATGTACAAATGGAAATGTGAATCTAGGTAACTTATTTAGCGTGCATTATAGAAAAACAAACACCTTGGGTAATTTAAGTAATAAGAATTCGCACTTCGTATCGCTCCCATTGCTATCTCAGTTATTTTCTGAGCTGCTGCTAAATAAGTTAGTGAACGTAAGATTCTAGAAGAGCTAATTTTTAGGGGTATCAGCCCTGGACCCCAACACACTTCTTAGAAGCGGCGATCACTAGCACTTGTAACAACTAATATCGTAAACGATTCCAATTTTATCCTTAACGAAAGATGCGAGTCTCTCTATTGCGCAGTCGGACTTGCACTAGTCGAGGCCCGACTGGTACCGCTATCTTTCAGGGAGATACACTTTTAAAATTGTATGCTTCGTACTACTACTCAAACAAAACTAAACAAATAACAAAATTTTCAAGCCGACTAACCCTTTAACCAGTTAATTCAATTAGGAAAGGATGACGCGTACCATGTACAAGCTTCTTCCGTTGTACAATGCACCTATCTGTCGTTGTGTAGTATTGATTTTGATTGTAATTTGTTGAACGAATAGAGCAACTCGCACTCGGAAATAGCAGACGCCAAAGAAAAGCAAGAAGAAAGCAGTCTAGTGAAATTTCAGCAGAGAAAACTTATTTCACTTCCAGAATTAGCGCAGATACGCGCACAAAGTGCAAACCGCGTGTGTCGGAATTTTGCAATGTGCGAACGTGTGTGCGACGCGCCAACAGATACAAAGGGGAACGCGCAAAGAACCTAATAAACAAATGACAGGGAAATTTTAAAAATATTTATGACAGCGAAACCCAACAACAGCAGCAGCAATATCAGCAATAACAATAACAACAGAGAAATACAAAATATGCACATAACAACAAAATTCAAATTGAGAAACCAATTTCGAATAAGAAAAACTGAACACCAACGCGACGGCAGACGGTTAGACTAAGCTACACGGTTTCGTTCGGCAAATTTTTGTGTTGTGAAAGCGTGTGCTACCATATTTATGATTGTTTTAGCTATGCTGATTGTATTATGTATGATTGTTTGTACAATTCACATACTCGGCTCCGATTAAAGGCCATAACTCATTTTGTGTATGTTTGTATGTCCAATTGTCGATAGATCTCAGCGCATCAATGACAGCAGCTAATTGCAGACGATTAGAAGGGCAGTCAAGTAATAGTGCGAATATAGTAGTCACCCGCTTCTACTTACATTTTCAGGTTTTGCATAAACTCCACAACGTAGATTGAGAATTTCGCCTATATGGCGAGACTTTGCTTTGCTGCGTTATCGCGGTGTATGCTTTATTTGCATTGCACACTTATTAAATTCAAATGTATTTCACCGAGTATTCTGCACAGTTTTCTACTGGGCACAACCGAGCGCAAAAACCACGCTGACCGCTTATCTGGCTACTGCATGCCGAAGCGGTGGGTTTTTCCGGCGATTCGATATTTTATTTATTTTTTGTTTTCTTTGTGTTTTGTTTTGTGTTGGGCGCGCAAACATGGACTTAGAACAGTGGCATTAACACGTAAATTGCACAGTATTGTAAGTTGTATTTCTTTTTTAATGATACGCTTGCGAAATAACTGAATGTTGTTCAGTCACTGCCCGTAAAATGCAGCGAACAAAGCACAAAGCGCGCGGGTGCGGCAGGTGAGCGTAATGAAATTGGACGGGAATGCGTTCGCGAGGCGAGAAAAGTAACGCGACACATGCACCAAGCCAACCCAGCCAACTGTCGAACGGGCAAGCGAACCAATTGCCACGTTTGTTCGCTTGAAATGCCAACATTTAACTGAAATTCCGTATTTTCTTCAATTCTTCTTCAAACGTGCACTGATGAGAAGAGCCAAATGAAATTCGATTGTTGCTCAGCACTGGTGCTGGCATGCAAACAAAAACCGAATAGCGGTGAAATGTGAAATGAGCAAGAAACGCGGCATACGGCGAACGCCACGATAAAACGATGAATGGTTGAAGGGGAAGCGACGCAAGGCAGGTTGACTGATTAAAGCGTGTTGGACGTTCAGATAAGCAGCCAGCAGTTTATCATTCATCAAACAACCGACAAAGCGGCAGCGGAGAACGCCCGACCGCCGACAGCCAGTGCGGTGCGGTACGGCACGGCGTATGCGCTACATTCCAGGCGTTCTTACAGTTGAAGTGCTGATTGAACTGTGTGCTGTTTGGTGTGTTGCGTATACGTCGTGTGGTACACTTGTCCGAAAGTATATGGTCCGATTTTTCAATGAAAACTCACTGAATTCGAAACATTTGACATTGGTGCTGGACAAACGTTTTCGCTGTATGGGGACAGGCACTATCACTATCGCGCATGCATGCAAAACAAATTATTATATTTTTCATTATTAATGGTGAATCTTATCGGTTTTCGGCGCGATGCCATCTAATCAGTTGACATTTTTATCCATTTAAACATTTCATTTCACTTTAGGTAGCGCGACGCAATTGTCAATTCTCAGTATACGTTGTTATTGTTGTTTTGTTTAATATTGTTCAAACAACAACAAACACATTCGCACAAAAACGACAACTAAGAGGAAAACGTGAAAAAGAGATATAATACATTTATTGGCCGTTAGGCCTACTTATACTATGCGAGTGTCGATAAAATGTTTTTAATTTTCGAAACTTTATTTTAACTTTTTCGAAATAAATATAAAAAATAACTCAAAGTGTAGATGTATGCATAGAAGAGACAAATTATATGGAAAAAATTGCGAGAGCTAAGAGCGCCAGCTCTTATATTAGGCCAAGTGCCGGCTGGAGAGATGAGATGGAAAGGAACGCAAAGAATTGTTAAAATAAGACAGTCAAAAGACTAAGCAAAGCAAACGACGACTAACTGACTTAATTCACAATTTCCTATAGAACGAAGGAAGATCAAAATCGGCACCTGAGATATTTAATTGATATTGTAAACACCATCTTGGCTAAATTGGATATTGTTACAAAAAAATTCACTTTTACAATTCGGCAAAAATTTGTATTCAATTAAAATTTAAATATTTTAATATTATTAATAGTAAAAAATACATAAAACTAAAATAAAGCAAGGAAAGTTATAAATGCGCGATTTAAATGTGTGCATAATTTATTCTAGCAAACGCTATTATCTCAATTATTATTTTGACAGATATGGGCAAAAACTTAGAGTAATAATTTCGTTTCAACGTATATTTTCCGTTGTTTATAAATACTTTGGCTGCAGCACCAAATGAGATCTGAATTTGTATCTTTTCATTTTAATATTGTGTATTTACGTGAAAGAATAAAAACTACTGTGGCGGCCAAACATATTTGGATAAAATTACAATGGCAAAATTGTAACGAAGTAACCGTGTGAATAGCCCCTAATATTCGATTGTCTCATTAAATTCAACATTTGCTTCAGTTCAAACGATTGAAAGAAGAAATTAAAAAACCAGTTTTGAATCGATTAAATTAAAAAAAAAATTGAATTTTGATTTTTCACCGAGAAGAATACGATACCTCTAATGCTGATGCTTGAACATTTTGAAATGTTGTCCTCTATTAGTTTTTTTATACCAAGTTTCAAGATATGGTCAATAACTGATATTTCGAAAAGAATATAGAATTTAAAATTTATTCGTGTTGAATTGGGTGTGAAGCCTACTCATAAGTATCACATCGTGTCAATGTTCCAGAACATACATAAAACAGACATATATCAAAAACTGAATTAATAGTGATAATAAAACACATATAAAAACAAAACTAAATTAAAAAAGTAATATTTTACTAAAACTTGTGTGCCAGGTGTTGTACAGAATTTGTGAAATGAAAAAATATAATGTAACAAATATGTGTGAAAAACATTTCGCCACAGCTCAACGACTTCTGTCGTCGGCTGCCACTGTACACTGCACTGCCAACATCAGTGCAAGTTCTCGAAATGAAAGCGAGCAGAAAATTGTTCCACGTAGCAGCACCTCCATCGGTGCGGTGTGCGATATTCGCAATGGGAGCGCTACCGCGCGGAGCAAAGGATGTCTGTGGTCGGCTGTGGTGCTGGCGATTCTTGTGGTTATGGCTAAAAGTGCATACGCAAACGACCTTCACAATTAGCGCTGTGTGTTCTCGACACAAATTTACGTCAAACAAGTCGGGATCTGTTTGTGTTCGCGCTCGTATTCTCTCTCAACACCAGACACCAGCACCCACCAATGCAGTGGCCAACAGCAGAGAGCTCGGAGCGTGCCGGATAATAAATAAACGACCGCGGCGACGACGACGATTCAATTCAAACATTTTATGAGCGGCAACGCGCGCGCAGGTATTTGTCGTGCGCAGAAGTTCGCAACGCCGCTATCGCACATACACTCACCTGCATACATAGACACGTCCGTATGTCCGTACGTATGTAGACAGCGCGATACGGTTTGAGTTATTTTTAGGAAAATCAAGAAGTTTATTTACACAGCGACTTAATTTTGGCAAAAAATAAAAGAACATTTTTCAAAAACAAAAGCTTTCATCAAGCCCACAACGCGATAATACCGACAAGAACTGAATGTAAAGCCAGCAAGAAGAGGAAGAAAAAGACTAACAAGTCAATATCAGTTTGTGCAAGTGGCCAAGTGTGGCCAATTGGGCTCGCGGGAGCGGACGCAGACAAGCGCAGGAACGCACTTGTGACTTAGCAAAATTTCCCCCATTCATTAAATTATGTTTTAAATTTGGCCTCTGATACTTTTGCGGTTTTTGTTTTTGTGCGCAATAAACAAAAATATCGCAAATAACACGTACGACAGCCGACGGGCTGGCGCAAGGCGGCAGTTGAAGCTGGGATGCCGTGGAATGTTGTTTGCCTTTCCTTTTTAAGTATAGAATTGTTTAGTGTGTTTAGCACATTTCACAAAATCGTGTTTAAATGGGCAAGCGTCTGCTGTTTTGAGCAGTGGCCTAAAGGGCAGAGATTGAATATTTTCTGGAATAGTTTCCTGTATTCTAGTACCCTATCTGCCGAAATAAATATTGGGAGAGCCGAAACTGGAAACAGTTAATTGGCGGATGGTTTTGTGAGAATTTTCATTAAATAAATTGCCACGATCAGTCGGGACATGCATTTCATAAATACACATTTTGCTGCAATATTTTGTTGATGTACAACTCAACTCACGGTCACAATAACTGTCACAACTATGCTGATCACTTTGTTAACTGCTTGATGCGATAAACCATCGTTTCCTTAGCAGTTTTACGCAACTTGTTTGCTCCTTGCTTTGTTTACAGTCACAACGTAATCTTTACCTCATTGATCCGAAACCACTCCTTACTTCTCATATTCCCAAAGTCTCAGCCGGAACTCCATCAGCCCTGCAACTTCTGCACTTGCGGAACAATACACAATTAGATGACATGCTGAAAGACTAGGGTTGCCACACAACGACTTTTATGGTGATTGTCGTTCCAAAGAAAAAGAAGCGGTCCTGGAAAAACAAAAACTCCTGGGCTCCCCGTTCTTCACCAGCCTAAATTATTTTTTTAATCTATCCTCGTGGTTCTTAGCGCCGTAAAAAGGGAGTCGCGCCATCGCAATTTGCGTACAAATGAGCTTTTATTTATTTATTTATTTTTTTTTTTTTCGTAACTAATTATTTATTTTCATATCTAGGCCAGGAGTTTATCATTAACTACATTATGTGCACATCTGTGTGGATTAGGCTAAATTACTACATTCTGTTTAAACAAAAATTTACTTTTTTTTATGTTGGTTAAGTTGAGATCTAAAGCCACGACCCTTTAACTTAACCAACCACTGAACCACAGCGGTAGTTCAGATCTTTTACTAAACTAAATATAACCTGAAAGCTCTTTGCAGTTGCATGAATAAAGAACTTAATTAAAAGGTTTTGTTATTACAACAATTTCAATAACCGGCCGAACGCAAACACATTTTTGCCGCCGTAATATCTTATAAAAAACAATTCATCAAATTGTCGTAATTATATCATTACTGATCGATGCTTTCAAGTGTGTATTATTTTCTGAACATACACACATACCTATGTGATTGATTTAAAAGAGTTTTTCTCACTAATCTTCATGAGTAGCTTTGACATAAATGTCACAAATATTTTGTGTTTTAATTTTTTTTTTTAACCAAAAAAATTAATGATGCGCCAAAAATAAATGGTGATCTTTTCAACGCAACCGATCGGCGCTCAACACACATAATGTCCAAAGAATATGAATCGCAAAAAACGAGAGTATTTATGCGAAAGAAAGTTTTGAATATGGAAATGCCTCGGAGGATTTTATACTATTATGTGAATATATTTGCCGTAAATTCATTAAAGTGTATTAAATTATCTGCACATAAATGTAGGAAATTTGGTTGTTATGCATAGAAAAAATATGCAGGAAAACACTCGCAACAAATTGGCTTGGGCCATGCGAGAAGCCACCATCCGTCCGCCCACTCACACACTGGGAGCATCAAACAGCGGCGGAACGACACGGAACGGGTGGCGATGAACAGGTAAACACTTATATTTTTAGCGAATGTTTTGATTATTCGGCTTTAATCAGACAAATGGCGAAAGTTGCATTGCAAGAGACATGTGGAAAGAAACAAACAAGCGGCAGCCCATTGTTTCCGAGAGCGCAACACTAATCGCTGGGCGACTGTCAACGGCGGCATTTCAGGTGACCGGAAATGGCATTTTTCGTGGCACAGCCAATGAGCATGTTCGCGTGTTGAAACACTCAAATGGCAAAAACGAATCTTTGATAAAAGACAAGCGCCCACAATCCAAATGTTGCCAGAGAGAGAAAGAGCGAAGCCTGCGACGCACTACGCCTGCCACTTTCGCTGTTTTTCAGTATTTTCCACACATTTCGCCTTTCGGGTGAAAACAAAATTAAAAGGCAAAATATCGAAAGAGAGCAACAAAATTAAATAAAATTATCATTTTTAAACAAACCTATGAAAATAAATCAACACATTAAAGCAAATAATAACAGCGGCAGCAACAAAAACGAAAACAAGAAAAACGCAAAAAAATTTCTTTTTGCCTGCTATGCCTGCGGATTCGAAGAGGCGTTTTACGGAATTTCAGACGTCAGTCAAATACCGATCCGACGTCATTAGACAGTATTTTCTTATTTTTGCCATTTTCTACTTTTCAAGGCACACACGCAAGTACATATACATTAAGGAAAGCCGACTGGATGCCGTTCAGTAGATTGGGGGAAAAAGAAATCAAACAGGAAAACTCGGAAAAATACAATACAGGTTCATTATACATGGTAACACATAGATTCTGAGGATGCGAAAGTTTTCAATAAACGAGTGTGAATGAGAAGGAATTAATTGGCTCTGATTTTTGTTCGCGTCGTGTCTTGGTCATTAGGGGTTGTGTGTGTAAATACTTGCAAAAATTAATCTTAGAACACAAATTCCACTGGGATTCCAGTTAAAAACATTCTCAATATTAACTAATAGTCTGATATTTAGATTATGAAAATTTAATTCTGGAAATGGGCGTTAAATCACGCACTGTACGAACTGCTTGACATACTTTCATATGCCATATTTGAAGTGATCTAGCCCAGAATTTACAAATTATTATATTTTTTCAAGTGTTAATGAGTAAAATAGCTTTGAATAGCGCATCCTCGATAGCATGCAATAGTGTTTTTTAGACACATCGCTAAATTCAAAATTCTATCTTCTAATCTTTAGACCCTTCCAGTACCAACACAATGCCTCGCATTAATGAAGGTAAGGAAGGTTGGAACAGACCTCTCCGATCCATTTGATACTGTACGAGGCTTCAGACAGAGCGATCCGTTGTCATGGGACCTCTTCAACTTCACCATGGAGAGTGTTCTGCGCAAGGCCGGTGTACATCGTAATGTCACAATCTTTAACAAAAGTGTTCAGCTCCTTGCCTACGTTGATGACATTGACGTCATCGGGCGTAACCAGCGAGATGTCACCGCTGCCTTTGTGGCAATCGAAAGAGAATCTGCCAAAATGGGTCTGATGGACGAAGTATATGCTCTCTACATGCAGGGACTCGCAGCGTCTAGGGTCTCACGTCGGGGCTGACAGATATACTTTTGAAGTTGTCAAGGAATTCGTCTACTTTGGCACCGCCATAAACAGCAACAGTTATGTCAGCCTGGAGATAAAGCGAAGGATTACTCTTGCCAATAGGTGGTACTACGGTCTCGGTAGGCAACTGAGTAGCAGAGACCTCTCTCGACCGACAAAACTTGCACGCTATAGGACGCCTATTGCCCGTGCCCGTGCTCCTCTATGGCGCAGAAGCATGGATACTATCGCGTAACGACACATCGGCCCTTGGGGTGTTCGAGAGGAAGGTACTTCGCAAAATATTCGGCCTTATTCGTATTGGCGACGTCTATTGTATACGAACCAACAACGAGCTGTATGAGCTGTATAAAGACGTGGACGTAGCATAGCGAATTAACATCCAGCGAATTAACGCTATGGCTATGGATCGCTATGGACGATGAAGCTCCGGCGCAAAATGTGTTCGATGCGGTAGTTGGAGGGCGACGGCGAAGAGAGAGGCCGTGTCTCCGGTGGAAGGACCAAATTGACGAGGCTCTATTTTCTTTTGGTGTGACCAACTGGAGGAGCCGCGCGCAAAGCAGAGACGCCGCGAGACAGCTTTTTGTTGGTTGGTTTTGCAGGTTGTTATGGCCAAGTAAGTAATGTAATAAAAAATGAGTCACAACTTTAAATTCTCCAAAATCGAATGTTTTCATAAATCAAATAACAGTACAAATCTCCAACTACTTTAAAAATTGCATTGTTATCACTACATATCTTCTTTAGCTGAAAAAATATTATATTTTTGTTTTCTTGTTAATTGCGATACTCTTTTTTATTAAGTGTGCGATATATTGAAAATTCCGGGAAAACATAATCTTTCAAAACTATTGTTTTATTATTGATTATGTGAAATGGCAACAATTGAAATTCTAAACA
The DNA here is from genome assembly GCA_963668005.1 of Melieria crassipennis. Classification (NCBI taxonomy): domain Eukaryota; kingdom Metazoa; phylum Arthropoda; class Insecta; order Diptera; family Ulidiidae; genus Melieria; species Melieria crassipennis. The sequence continues at coordinate 26,169,704 of OY764963.1, read as the reverse complement.
ATACGAAAATATGTTTAATTTCCGAAACGTAACATTCACATTATCTCCCGAAATTTCAAAGTCAACTGGCTAGCAAGATCCCGTGATTTAACGCCCTGCGATATATTTTGTTTTATGATATCTCTGATCTATGTGTATAAATCTCAAACAGTCTCATGCTTAAGGCCGAGATCGAATACGTTATCGGTTGGAGAGCTCACGATCATAATAAGATTTTAACTAAACGTAATTAAGTATCTTGCTTTTTTACTGCCTGCTGTACCAATAAAATAATGTATATGGTCTTTTCTTTTATACCCTATTTCTACCGAGCGCTTAAATGAATTTTAACCTAATGTCACTGATTTTTGTTTACGTCAATTTCGCTGATATCTCTTTGCAGTTACGCGAATTCTTTAGTTTAAGGGGCCTAAACTTTCAGCTTTTCCTCCCAGTAGTCCAGGAAGCCTTTTCCTGTTTTGTTGGAAGCTGGAAAAGGTTTAAAGTTTTTAACCGCAACCGTTCTTAACACAACATTTTCTGGGTGAACTGAGTGAAGTCAGTTTTGAAAATGAAACAATTCTCTTTGATACAAAAAAATTGCATGGATTTTTCGCTTTTAAAAGCTATTATAAAATGCATTTAAGAGTTAAGGGGTAATATCACTCTAGCGGCCGAAAAGGCCTTACACTGACGGTTTATTTTGCGGTTACGGAATAGACTCAAAATAGAAATTTTCAGATGGATGATGTACTCAATACATATTGAGGTATGGGATAAAAAAAATTATATTTTTTATTTCAAATGGCGGCGAAAGCGTCACACTATGAAATCGCCTTGTTTTTAACTCCCAACCGGGGTGATATATTTCTCGTAAAGTATAAGAATAAGAACAAAATAAAAATTATAATCTATGCTCTATTGTCCATAATGCGTAAGATTTGGCCAAAAATTGTCAGTAAATAGTAAATTTGGAGTAATCTGTCCTGTGTTTAACAAGTACTCAGCGTGTGCCTCAGGATGCTGTGACAAAGTCAAGAATTGAACCTGTTATTTTTTCATTATATGGCCAAATATGTATATCTGTGGTCAAAACCGATAAACGCTTAAGTCGACATGAGACATCATTAAGTTAAGGGTGGTAGCATGTTTCTTTAACACTAGAATGCCCAAGGAAGTCATTGAGGTCTTTTATTGTAAATAACTTTTGTTGCATCGCTTTCTAAAAAAATATCTTACGTGACTTTTATTAGTTTTTAAAGCTAAATGGAATAAATAAATTAAAAATATTGTAAACAAATTTTTTATCCCACTTTTGCAACATTTACCTTAAATGCCCAAAGGTAGTCATTTTGACTACCTATATACAATTTTCAGCAAATCTTACTGATAAAAAGACAAATATGCATCTTCAATTGCGAAATATGAAAATTTCAAATATGTAATTGCAAATATTAAAAAAAAAATATCATAGTAGGCTGTGACAATTCCCAAGTTTTTCAATCAAAAATTCACTCACAAAATTCATTCACAAATTCCAAATTCCAAGTTTCATTCCATTTTATCCCATTGATGTGTAAAGTACGCCATTATATTTTAGTGAATTTTGTTTGTAAACCATAAAAAATAAAAATGGAGTACTTATTTTAATTTTATATAATGTGCATATTTGCTACTTGAAAACCAATAAAATTAAAAAGTCAGTAAACAATATGGTAGTCAAAATGACTACCTATGGGCATTTTAGGTAGGTCAGATTTTCGGGCATTCTAGTGTTAAAACGGGCTGCTCAAAATAGTACTTATGGACTTAGGCGATTATTGCTATTAAACGCAGATATGTTAGGTCCGCTTGGGTACGGATAATTTGTACGAATTTGTACTGGATGCCGTTTGTGTACGCCAAATCTCTTGCAATGAGAGAGAAACTGAGAGCGTAAAGTGACACTTCATTTCGTAAGAACTTGCAAATTTAAAAATAAAAAAAGCTCAAGAAAAAATTATGATTGGCTGTTATATGATCGACTGCTAAGACGAATAATTTTTGCAAACATTTGGAGGTAAATGGAACCAGCAAAGAAATTGTGCCTTCGTAAGTCTGCTGAACCACAACCGTCTTGCTCAACTTTACCTGCTGCATCTGAAAAGGAAAAAATTGAGCAGATTGAGCCCAACGAACCATTTGCCTTTTGAATTAATTGTCTAATTAAACTTAAGTTTCCCTATAGCTTCAAACCTGAAATGAAACATTGCAATCAGCTGTTTCTTTTTTTAACCCTTCTGTTTACACCTTTTTTGTGTATTGTGAATGTGCCAAGTCTTACTGGTGTAACCAAGTGTTAAAAAATGCAAATTCCTAAAAATTTTTGTTTGTTTACTTTTTTGGATGGTTTCATTTTTGTGAGCGTAAGCTGGTTTACTCTCCTGATTTTATTTACTGGATAATTTTTTTTAATGTAATACCGTCTGGTTCTAATTTGACAAGATTCGTTCCCTGATGAAATAAATAATGCTTCTTTTACAAACAATCCTACAATCCTTAACGAAAAAGCAGTTAGCAGTAGTGGACCAATATTATTTATTCAATACAAAACGCTCCCACGAAATTGTTACTTAAGTCGTGGAACTAGGAAGAAGTCCCAAGGAGCTATGTCGATTTATTGCACAGCAACGGAACGGTCAATCAGCTGTTTTAGTCAAATAGTCGCGTATAAGTTGAGGGTGCATTGTCGTGGTGAAGAGACCACGAACGTTTTCCCTCAAACTCTATAACACTTTGTTATAAAAACGCAATTTTAGATAAACTTTTTGCCAAGCTAAATTCAACATTGCAAAATTCGCAGAACACTACAAACACTGACTTGTTTACAAAGCAATCACGCTATAACGATGTACCAACCAGAAAAAGAACAATTTTGACAATATCCCAAGTGCGGTTTGTTTGAATGGGAAATTCAGAGTATTTTTTTGATCAGAAGTGTGTAGGTTTCGTAAGTTATACAGCGATCTGCCGGAGTGAAATATTTTTTGCACTTCCTTAGGCCCTGGCTCTTGACTCATTCTTACTCTTTTATTGAAACGGTCTGTCTTTAATCCCCTATTTTCCATTCTTCCGAAACACAGCATTGATCTAAGGGATTGTCAAATCCTACATGTCCAAATGTATAATAATAATAATAATTTAATAATTGACTGGCACGACAGCCCGCTTACGCGAGACTAAGGCCTAGCTTCCCGCAACTACCCGTGTTGTGCGTGTGAATTTTTACGCGGGTTGAAGGGACCTACAGTTTAATGCCGGTTCCGAACGGCAGGTTGGGAGCTTTTTCATAAGCAATTCTTACTCTCAGAGGTTTGCCATTTCCAGCTGAGAGGACAGCCACCGAAAGAGAAAACGAGTTTTCCCGTTATTTTTTTAGGTGTTATTACAGGCAGTATTTGAACCTGAGGTTGCTGCCTGCGACTCGCGGTCCAACGCACTAACCAACTGAGCCACGGCGGCTACATGTCCAAATGTATATCACTTTTTATTGTTCCACTATGTTATATAAATTACAGTGCGTTTCAAAAATAAGTGTTGGCCATATCTTTTTAACCGTAGAAGTTTGCCATGGTTTTAATATCAGATCATCTTCTATATTAAAATACCGTTTTCGCGTGTGTTTCTGTTTTCTTAGTTGGGTACAAGTTTTCGCGGAAACATCAAGAATTAAAAATGAGTGCTATATTTTTGAAGCGTTTCGAAGTAGTGTTTTTGGTAAACCCGCCAAAGGGTCCAAAATTGAAATCTCCACAAGTCGCAAAATACACAAAAACATCAGTTTCATTTGTGAGGAAGTGGATCAGTCGATTTATAGAGTTCGGAAATGTTGACGACGAACCACGGAGGGACAGGAAAAGAACCACTCATATAAGGCGGTAGTCCGGATGTTTGATAACACTCCAACTCTTAGCCTGAAGCGAAGGAAACATTGTCGCAGAAGAGAGTCGAAGTATCAACGGCCACTATCCGACGCAGGCTTCTGAAATCGGGCATTCCTCATAGAAGTAGCATGTCGAAATCGCTATTGGGTATAAACATGTGTGGAAACACTAAATTGGCCATCTCAAAGTCCAGATGCAAACCCAATCGAAAATGTTTGGTCCTTAATGAAGCCAAAGCTTAGAGGAAAAAGAATATCAACAACAAAACAGCTCATTTTGGCATTAAAACGGATTTCGAGAGGGGTTTCTTTGGAGTACACTCAAAAATAAGCCAAAATTGTAACAAAAGATGCCAAGCCATTACTGACAACAACGGAGACTGGCCAAAGTTTTGATAATAATGCGAAAAAGATATTTGCACAACCTTTCAGAAAATATATATAATTCATTACTATACCTTCTTTTGTAAGTTTTATAAGCAACACTTATTTTTTAAACGCACTGTATATGAAATCTTGCGGATAAAATGGAAACAATTGAACACTTTCGTGCAAGCTGACTCAACCTACCGCTTTGAGTAAAACTGCTGCAAAACTGCAGTTTTGGAGATATAAACTCAGCTGTTTTGCCGAACACAACAAAAACCAAAACGAAAACGCCAGGGCACAGACGGCATGAAGCGACACAATCGATTTTAATATTCCGTTAAGAAAAAACTTACGAACAGAGGCCTGTTCTGGTTGACTCTGGTGAACGGTAACACTGTCGGAGTTTTTACGGTGTCCGATAGCGTTATCGATTCCAAGAATTCGCACTTCAATTACGAGTGCCACTAAATAACGTTATCAGCGTTTGGCTTATTCCTTCGAAATTTTTACGTATGCGGACAATTTTGATTGAAAACAACACATTAAACACATAGAAAAAGAAGGTTGCATGTCTTGATCGCATTGTTTTGCTTTTGTCTTAGCTCCATTCGACGTGATCGACACTCAGCGTTTCCATATGAATGTGAAGTTTGCGGAAGGAAACATGAAAGAAACATATTCAAAGGGGATGCGTGCAGCGCATGCGTAATGAAAACAGATTCTAAAGAATATAAATAAAATAAATTTCCCCGCACACAAAAACCGCAACGCAAAACAAGTTGAGCACACAAAGAAATTATTCAACGCTGAAATAGAGAACGTCGCAATTGCTGATAAACATAACTTCAGAGGATTGGGAATGTTCTTACTAACCCAACACTCAATATTAAACGTTCAAAGCCCTGTTCCCAACTTGAAATTACACTTCAAGCCGTAGTGCATTGGGAGTCCCGAACAATGCAAGCAAGACAGATCGACATAAATAGATCATTGGAAAGACAACCCTATGGATGATATTTTTATATATGTATGTATAAAAAGTAGAGTTCCTGCATTTAAGATCAGTACAAATTGTTAATATTTTTACAAACTTCGTATTGTTTGTTTATTTGGTAGGGGCCTGTGTGGGGATTCAAACCTACGATTATATTTTGTGACACAAAGTAACCTCTGAAACGCAGGAGCCGCTTTAATTGTTTCCGAGCCATTTCGTTCGCTTCTCGCCATAGCATCATGAGGCTTAACTGAATTATTTTATTTCCTCTGCAAGAGTACTTCACTTGGTTGTATGTCTAGTATATTTAAAGTATCATCCTGTGATCAGCATAGCTATCAGAATCGATTTAGGCATTGAAATAGCTGAATTAATTTTTTTATAAATTGTACTTTAAAATATAGGTATTTTATAACGGTATTTCAGGATATTCTGGCTCAGTACGGAATCCATTAGCAGAACTCTTGCAGCATTGATAAAACTTTACTGAAGATCTGTATGCCACGACTATCGATTGAGTTCTCAATCATTCATAATTCAATTCGGATTCACCAGTGGGGATGCTTCGCATTTCCCATTTCTCAAATGTCGATCTGTCGGTCGTTTGCGGTCCGTACATAGTTATAAGAGACATGAATTGCATTTTGTGCAAACTAGTAAGCTGCAGCGAAAGGAAAATAGAACGGCGAACTGATTTCCACGTTTTTACGCACTTTTCTGACAATAATACAACCCAACTCGACCCTATATACTGGGTTTGCGTGTTGCTCACGTGCATTTGCGCTCGGCATGTTAACGCATGACTCGGCCACTTTGGCAGGCTGCTTTTTCCCATCCCCTTTCAGCACTACGCAACTACTACGCTAACCAGCCATTATCGCTATTCGATAAAGTGAAAGTACAATTGCGCTAATGTTATTGCAGCTGTTCGAGCACATGAGTGTCGATAATTAGAACTAAGTGAATTGCTTAGTCAATAATCCAAGAGTCAATTTAATATTTGCCAACTGTAACAGGAATCCGAAATGACGATTCGAAAGCATTGCAACCGATTTGTTTTCCCAACTGAAACGCACTCACATTTTGCACGAGCAGACGAACGGACGGCGGCGCCGCCACAGTATGGCAACATCTTATCAGGCAGGGGGTGGGGGCGCGAGCTGCGCGCACACACCGAGATTGTTATCAACGCACAGGTGTGTCGCTTCGAGAGTGCAAAGCAGGGAATGGATTATTTCCAAAATGTTTCCAACGAAAATTAACGGAAATATTAGAGCACAGAACACCCTCCCACATAACCCACTTTGGCCCCATCGACATTTTACGCCTTAATACGCAATGATCTTGGCAATCTTCGTACAGGGGAAATGCGTAGGAAGGGTGGAGTAGTCACCCGGAGGTGGGTGCCAAACGACAACTATACGTCGCAAACTTGAGTATTTTTTCTATTTCAAAAACGTTAATCGTAGAAATAATGGAGACAAATAAAAACAAGCGAACGCGTTGTGAAATGCAGTAACAGTATCAAAAACACTCATATCAATTTGAATTTTTGTAGAAACCCCATTTTTTGCTTACCAAAAAAAGGTTCGTGTTAACTTGGTGATTTTTCTTTTGTTTCAATATCCACTTTTTATATCTCTGCGATTTCAGTTTATCAATTCGTTGCTGCTTTCACAATTTTTCTCTAGTTGTTTCTTATTTCCACTCTAGTATGCGAATTTTGCTTCGGCTCTTGGCCACACTTTAATTTATTCGCTTTTTTTATTTATTTAACTTTCAGCTTACCACTTTAGCACTAACTTTTTAGCGAATTTTATGAATTTGTTTTTCGTACTTTTGAGCTTGAATTTATATTTCAGCCATGGAAATTGTCACTGAAAAAAATTATTTCTTACTTCTCTCTGCTGTCATCGTACGACATTTTGACTCTCCACTCGTTTTGGAGAATAAAGATCGTCGGCATTGCCAGTTGGAAGACATACGACACTGATTAGTTCAGCGGAACTTCATGAAAGATTTGCATAAACTACACTAATTTTTGTTTTTTCTTGTAATTTTTTTTTTGCTATTTTTGGTATATACTTTTTGTTTTGGAATGTTTTCCCTATGAAACAGTTATATGTAATTTAATTTTTTTTGTTGTGGGATGGATGGGAGCAGACATACAAGGTAAAGTGTCTGATTGCGTTCAACCTGACGAACGCCAGAACGATCCTTGTCCCTGTCTACTACTGTGTACAAAGAATACCCGGAATTCGATTTCTTCGATTATCGTGGTGTTGTGTATTATGAGTTCCTTCCGCCGGGCCAAACTAAAAGAGGCCGGATTTATGGAGAGACAACTCTTGGTTTTTGCATCACGATAATGCACCATCTCACACGGCATTGGTTCTTCGTGAGCATTTCGGCAACTCATATCGTTCCACAGCCACCGTATTCGCCTGATTTAGCTTCTTGTGACTTCTGGCTATTCTCCAAACTCAAAAGACCACTTCGAGGACACCGTTTTGAATCGATTGAAGAGATTCAATGTGAATCGCCGCGCGCATTGAAGGCCATACCGGAAGGTGACTATTTGGCATGCTTCGAAGATTGGAAAGTCCGTTGGCATAAGTGCATTGCATCGGGGGGGGGGGGGACTACTTTGAAGGCGATGAAATTGATTTGGATGAATAAATAAAGATTTTTTTAATTATAAACGAATTCCGGGTATTCTTTGTACACAGTAGTAATCTAAGTTGATACACAGCCTCCGCGTGGCCCTCCTGGATAGCTGCTTGGCACCTGCTGAATGTGTGCAACGTGTCCAATCCCAGGACTTGAAATTTGGGTTGTACACAGGATTTAGTGCTCGCCACGTACGGAGCCCACTATGTTGACGACCACAGCAAACGATTCAAGGACATGCACCTGGAATGTCCGGACCCTCTATAGGGAAGGTGCCTCTATCCAATTGGCGGACAGGACAAGGTTGCTCCAAGCGAGCAGACTGCGACATCTAGTACAGCTGCCATGCAGAGAAGCGCAAATTTGGCTGCGGATTTGTGGTAAGCAAGAGATTTCGCCACCACACTTCGAACAACGGTCTGAGGGTGAAATATTTCGACGCGGCACGAAACATGGTAGTTAGTAGCACCAGATTCCAGCGCCTCGACATCCATAACCTACCCGATAATGCCCGATCAATCCAACCGCAACCAAATTGTGATTGATGGAAGGCATGCTTCTAGCATTCTAGATGTGCGCACGTTTCGAGGGCCGAACATCGACTCGGACCACTACCTTGTTGCAGCCAAGGTACGCATGCGTCTTTGCGCAGCGAAGACCGCACAGCCTAGTTTGCAAAGAAAGCTGGACGAAAGTAAGCTGCGATCACAAGGGATAGCCGAAGCCAGCTCCGCTCAACTCTCCAACCAGCTCCGTCGCTCTCCCTCTCCCCCCGATGACATCGGCAGATTATGGGGTCACGTATCCCACTCTATGCGCGCCGCCGCAGAAAATGTCCTTGGTTTCCGGCACCCACCACCAAAAAACCAATGGTAGGACGAAGAGTGTCGTGCAGCCACTGCAGCCAAGAATGTTGCCTACAAGAAGACCCTGCAGTTGGCTGCTACGTGAGCCGTACGGGAAAAATGCCGGGAGGAGAAGAAGAAAGAGAGGTGCAAGAAAGGCGCGAGGCGAGCGTGAGGAAATCGAGAAGTGCAGGAGCAGGAACGACGCCCCAAAATATTTTTCAGAAAGTCAGGCGTCCGACGGAAGGTTACATCTGGTCACAGATGCGCAGGGTGCTCTGAGGTTGTGGACGAAGCATTTCACCAAGCTGCTCGCAGGCGACGAAGAGAACAATACCGCTAGTGGTGAAGTGCAGACGGTAACAATCGACGACGACGGTGTGGATGTATCACCGCCCAGCTATGACGAGGTCCGGGTCGCTATCCAGCGACTCAAGAACAATAAAGCTGCAGGGCCGGACGGGCTACTAGCAGAATTGTTCAAGGCCGGTGAGCTCATGCATCAGCTCATCTGCAAATTATGGCTGCAGGAATGTATGCCCAACGATTGGAACCTCAGTGCCCTTTGCCCTTTGTTGAAAAATGGCTACCCAACGATATGCGCCAACTACAGAGGTATCAGCCTACTTTCCATCGGGTATAAGGTCCTGACGATCGGATTATGTGAAAGATTGAAGCCACTCGCCAAGGCGCTGATTGAACCTTAGCAGTGCCGCTTTAGACCTGGCAAGTCTAGCATTGACCAGATATTCACTTTACGCCAAATCCTGGAGAAGACCTATGAGAATCAAATCGATACACACCATCTCTTTATCGATTACAAGGCAGCATTAGATATCCCGATAATGGATCACCTATATGCCGCATTGTCTGAACTTGGTATACCCGCAAAGCTCGTGAGACCTTGCAGAGCGACGTTGAGCAATACACGCAGCTCCATCAAGGTTGGAAGTGACCTCTCTGACCCATTTGATACCGTTCGAGGCTTTAGACAGGGTGATCCTTTGTCATGCGACCTCTTTAACTTCACCATGGAGAGTGTTCTGCGCAAGGCCGGTGTACATCGTAATGGCACAATCTTTAACAAAAGTGTCCAGCTCCTTGCCTACGCTGTTGACATTGACGGCATCGGGCGTAACGAGCGAGATGTCACCGTCTAGAGATAAAGCGAAGGATTACTCTTGCCAATAGGTGGTACTACGGTCTCGGTAGGCAACTGAGTAGCAGAGACCTCTCTCGACCGACAAAACTTGCAGGCGCTTATTGCCCGTGACCGTGCTCCTCTATGGCGCAGAAGCATGGATACTATCGCGAAACGACACATCGGCCCTTGGGGTGTTCGAGAGGAAGGTACTTCGCAAAATCGTCGACCTTGTTCGTATTGGCGACGTCTATCGTATACGAACCAACAACGAGCTGTATGAGCTGTATAAAGACGTGGACGTAGCACAGCGAATTAACATCCAGTGGCTACTCTGGCTTGGCCATGTCTGTCGTATGGACGATGAAGCTCTGGCGGAAAAGGTGTTCGGTGCGGTAGTTGGTGGTCGACGGCGAAGAGGGAGGCCGTGTCTCCGGTGAAAGGACCAAGTTGAGGATGCTCTATCTTCTTTTGGTGTAACCAACTGGAAAAGGCGCGCGTAAAGCAAAGGCGCCTGGAGAGAGCTTTTGCGGCAGGCCGTAACCCGGTAACGGGTTGTTATGGCCAGTTAAGTAAGTAAGTAAGTATTTTTTGTGTAAATAAAGTATTGGAGCACTGCAAATAATCTATGAATATTATGTTTTCGAGCGTAAGTTCTTCTAAAAAAAAAAAAAATAAAGAGAAAGATACCGCCCACATGCAATTTGGTAATCTGCTTTTGTGATTGTTTCAAAACCCCCATGCATATTAATTCTAAAACACGAAAGTGCTCTCTAATTTTTATAGTCCCGGCAGTTTTTTGCGCTGACTGGTTGCGATTCTGGCAAAATTGTTTTAAACTATAATTGTCTCGCCGAATTAACATATCTTTTCTGCAAATTGTTACGACCTTGTATCGAGTATTATTGCAGGTCCCGTGGCTGTGTCACGATGAAGTATGTGTAAAAATGCATTTACACGATTGTACGAGTATATCTACCAAATAAGGCGATGTTTGCAACATATCGCTCCTTCGCTGCAAGAACGTCATAACTCAAAACTACATCATTCCGAGAAAATTCAATTTTAAAGTTTACCATTACAGGGAGTTCTAGGTATCAAAAAATTTTTCATGCCGTCTTGTGAGCAAAGTATTGAATATTTTACAAAGTGGTTTTGACAGATTAAAGATCATATGCAGATACACACAGGGTTGCTATAAAATGAAAAAATTTTTGTTTTGAGTTATGACGTTCTTGCAGCGAAGGAGCGATATGATCAACGAGCACATTTTACATTGTTTTTATTGTGAATTGTCCTACTACAGCTGATTGATTCGAGCAACTGTCTTCAAATTTTTGGTCAATTATTTTGTTATTTTGTAATACAATGGATGAAGAAAAGCCCGAAAGTGATACGTTACCGGCATTATTGTTTTGTCAAAAATCGACAGGCAAGAGAATTACAACATCCGAAGATGTGCAATGTTTGAAATGCAGCAAAGCGTACAAGTTGCCAGCGGGCAAGGATGATTATCTGGCCCACCTCTTCATGGAGCATCGCTTAGTAATAGCCGATGTAGAGGAACTGGCCCTATTAGAAGACTACTTGTTGTTTTGGCAAAAAGAGTTCGAAGGTGCGTAAAGTAGTTAGTAATAATCCGTAGCGTTGTTATATTTTCACTTGCCCACAGGACACGAGTTAGAGGAGTACTGCACGACAATGCTGCTAGATCAGTTGCCGGATGGGCGACCCGCTAAAAACGAAAAATATTACCTCCTAAGCGATATATTACCTAAAGACTTTGAGCTGCGGAGAGATTTGCAGCGACAACGGTTGGAGAGGGCGTTGGCGCAACACCAATTTGAGCGCACAGACCGCAGCTTCAGCAAGGAGTGCCTATACTGTCGGGACGTTGTAACCGGTCTGCGCGCTGACTACTTGGAGCATCTGTTCAGCAAGCATTTCCTGCAGTTAGGCAAACCCGAGAACCTTGTGTACGTTGATGATTTGTTAGCAAAAGTTCAGCACAATCTCGAGCAGTTGGTGTGCCTCTATTGCGAAAAGATATTCAAGGATCGGGTCACACTGAAAGAGCACATGCGTAAGAAGGCACACAAGCGCATAAACCCCAGCAACCGTGAATACGACCGCTTTTTTCTACTAAACTACCGTAACGAGAAGCCGAAGCTACAACAGCCTCAGAAAAAAAGCCGTCATCCCGTCAAGACGAACTCGTGTCAGGCACCTCAAAAGCTCAAGACAAGTAATACAGTCGGTGGTGAACAGACAGAGAGTGTCAACTTTGAGCACCGGTTCGCAACGCATAGCGATGAGAGTGATTCAGATTGGTCGGACTGGGACGATGGCGAGAAACTGCCACCGCTTACCTGCCTCTTTTGCGTGCACCAATCGCCTGCCTTCGATGAGCTAAAGACGCATATGCAGGCGGTGCACCACGTAGACTTTAATTACACCGTAAGCGGACTAAATTTCTACCAAAAGATCAAAGTGGTGAACTATGTGAGGCGGCAGATGTGTCTAAAACGCTGCGTGACCTGTAATTTACGTTGCAATAATGCGGACGAGCTGTTGCAGCACATGGAGAAAGAGGAGCACTTTGGATTGGGAACACAGAAACAGTGGGACAAGCCGGAGTACTTCTTTCCCACATACGAGGATGATGGCTTGCTGTGCATCTTGGATGACAGCCCCAACGACGATGTGGACGAGACTGTAGTGCGCATCATCTCAGAGGACTCAATGGCGAAGATCAATAAGGATGCCGAACGCTTATCGTTGGAGAATTTTCAATATTCATAGCTTTATTGTTTTTGTATATTCTAAGCGAAAAATATTTTGCAGTTTTTGTTACATCTTAGTAAATATGTACAAGCGTGCGACTTAATTTTATTCGATCGCCTAGTTTTGCAAATATCCTTAGGACTAGATTTCTTATACGTAAAAATAATTGCGTTCCACAGCTCATCTAAATGGCAGTACCGCGTTCCAGATTTTGCTTGATTTCGGCTGTGTGCTCGCCGTAGAAGCGATGCAGCTTCTTGTTGAATTTGGAGTTGCGTTCGTTGATGAAGTCTACATCGGCGTCGTCGTTGTAAATGCGGCGACGTGAATACTTCTTTCTGCGCTCGATCTGCTGCTCCAGGTCTTTCACCATATTGTCAATGGAGGAGGGTTTGTCCTTGATTAAACCCTGCAGTACCGTATTCGGGCCGCCATAAAAGGCTTCGCCTAGCTCCTCCTTCTGTTTCTCGTATTTGGCCATATCACGTGGCGGCAAACTCTTCACCAAACGATTGTACTGTCGTGCTGTCTGCGCTTCGAATGTCGAAAAACCCAAATCAGGATTCTTTTTCTTCTTCTTTTTTTCAATGCGCTCTGCATCCACTGCGGATATCTCAAGCAACTTCAGACGATCGTAGTCCTTTCCCTGCGACTTGGCCTCTTCGCGAGCCTTGTCGTCGGCGAGTATCCAGTCGGCTTGTCGTTTGCGAGCTTCCCAGTTGTTGGGTAATTTTTTCCTGGCATCTTCCGCGACCACTTCTTGGTGATTTTGCGTGCGTGCTTCCTGGCGTAGTTTGTGCAGACTTCGTAAACGCTCTTTACGAGCGGCCAGTTTTTCAGCAGCCGTTCCTTCACTGTCCATTGCTCTCAAATGGTAAACAATATTTAATGATCGTAATTTTATTCTTTCTGCAAAAATCGTTTGCGAAATCGAGCTGTTTCACTACGTCTTCTTTATTTATTCCCTTCTTCTTTAAATCTGCACGTTCACAATAGCGTGAACGCCAACTTAAGGGTTGCTAAGGTAGTTTAAAGATGTTTAAAGACAATATGGCACTACTAATAATTAGAGAAACAAATAATACGCAATCAATCACAATGGAATTTTGCATCAGCGCCGAGTGACGGTTTCTATATATAAGTATATATTGTTGGGAGCGTCTATGGATACTGCTGTCCATTGCACCATTGTATTTACAGTGATGGTATTTGAAGATATGATGAAATACAATACATGTTCGTGTTACTGACATTGTGAATGAAAGGCTCCTAGTTCAGTAAAAGTACGATGAATCTCTCCAATTAATTGTGAATAATAGATAGTAGAAGAAGCAGGCATGCAATTAAATTTTATTTGATTTTATTTAGTAAACATCGAAATGCAAAAGTTTAGCCCCAAGGAAACATACCTCATCGCCAATACGCTCAATTGTGTGCCATTTATTCTGCGTGATTACCCAGTTCTCATCGATTTACGCAATGAGACTTCCGTGGCAGGTCGAATCGATGCGGCTGGCACCGACGGTTTTATGAACATACATCTGGTGGATGCGGTCTACATCGATCGCAATGGACTGCAATATCCATTCGAGCAGTTTATGGTGCGTGAGCGCATGATCCGCCAAATCCACATACCGGCTTATGTGGAAGCGGAGAGCGCACTTCGCGAATGGCTAAAGCATGGGTTGCAGCGACGTCGCACACAGCCACAAAAAGGCAAAATGACCTTCAAAAAGAAACGTGCGATGCTGCGGCACCAAGAGACATTGGAACAGATCCGACAGGAGCAGCAAAATCAGTTGCCGCAAGGAAAGTAATGAAATAAAAGAACGAAATTAGAAGAACTACACCATTAAATCGGTTAAGTTTATTGTATATGATACAAAGTTATAAAAAGCTAAATAAGTAGTGTGTTCAAGACCAAACCTTAGCAAGTAAGTAACATTAGCGTTTAGAGTTCATGTAAATAAATAAAGAGCAAAAACAAATTTGAAGTGATGAACAAAAATCGATTGAAGATTCAGTTATTGTCACGAATTAGATTAAATGAAGTAAATCATAGCTTTTTACTAGCAATTACTACATATCTAAATGAGGCCGATCAGCATGTAGATCACTGGCAAAATAAGAGCCGCCTTGGCGCCAGAGATGCCCAAAGCAAAAATGATCAACTTCCAAATGCCGTAGTAGAGCGCCAGTTGCAGCGCCACGTGCAAGCCCAAAAGACTGCAAAATGTAAAAAAGGGAAGAAAAAGATAAGGAATCTCCATTGAGAGCAGTTGTTTGCTTACATTTTGTCCTTTTTACGTGCTGCTTCGAGAGTCTTGGGCGACTCTTTGCTTAAGTACTGGCGCACACCCATGATGGTGTTGTGGAAGTACGAGTCCCACTGCAAATCGCCAATGTCGATGTAGAATATCATCTGATCCACTTTGTCCATCGATTTGGATAGCGCCAAAGTGCGCTTGCTGTCATAGTGCCACTCGGTAAAAATGAAACGTTCCAGCGTGTTCAGCGAATTCCAAACGCTCTTGTGTAGCCGAATCAAGCTGCAAATCATTGAGGATATACAAAATCATGAGTGTGTGCTATTTTGACGAATATTTTCGTGCACTTACATGGGTCTGCCACCGCTAAGACGTGTCACCAAATCCAAAAAAAAGCCGGGTATGAAGTGGTAGAGGATGGCACCCAAACGGAAGAGAAATATACTCTTTGCCAGTTTCAGATTTGGATACCTGAGTGGTGTGGTTATAGACGACTTTTTGTTGCAATTAAAATGCGCACTTGGTGCACTTACCAAACGGCCGAAACCAGAGGATACTCGTGTAGGAAGTTGTTAATTTTATTAATAAGCATTTCAAAACGGAATGGCTTGTAAGTGCTGGACGTCAAATGGAATATTTCCAATGGTGCGGGCTTTCCGGCATTTTTCACCCTGCAATGCGAAAAGTTCAAATCAAATTATGTATAATAAATATTCTGGTAGTGTACACAAACAAAAAGTTAAATTTGTAGCGGGAAACAAGGATGATAGTTAACCCACGGGTTTAAGACCGTTACTGGGCACCGAAGGCGTAATTCCCTCTGATTTTGATCTACCTTCTCTTGCATTAACGGATATCTCCATGTTAGAAAAATCCGGCCAAATAGAGAGGTTTTTTTGTTCGTTAAGGCCGAAATACAGAAATTTTGCTGAATTCTCGCTGCTGCTGAAATTCGAACCGGCACTCTAGAGTGGCAAAAACACCACGCAGATAGCAACGCATTAGCACACTCTGCTAACGAGTCACTAAACAAATGTATCGCTAAAGACGGCATTTGACAGCAACTAAAGAAACTCACCATAAATGTGGCGAACCACACAACCAACAGTCTTTAAGCATATTTACAGGCGAGGTAGAGTTGCCAAGCGCTCGTTATTTGCAAGAAATTAGTTTGTCACTGCTTCACATAGAATATTTAACACATATTTTCACATGCAACAAAAAATAAGAGTAGATCCAATGCTTTCATGTTTCTCATCTGACATTAGTAGTAGTTTTTTTTTTAACGATTTTCTTTAATAAAATCGACAATTTTAATAAAAAAAAAGCGCAGCGTAGGTAGTTAAAAAAATCATACTAAAAAAAAAAATAAGGTATTCCCTTTTAAAACAAATAAAAAAATTTCGGGGTTTCCCATTTTTTCTCAAAAATATTTTAAACTCCATAGATCTTCAATAGCTCCATACATGTAGTACTACGTATATGAATAGCTCTAACTAATTTAATATTTAATCAAAGTGGCATTCATGACATGAGTTTTGAAGCGGTTCTACCTCTCATTGTTGTATCTTGTTTATTTTGTTTAAGTGTACAAGTATTTGAGATTAAGTCGGCTACATTCGAGGCGATTTGTTATACAATTTGACAAAATTCTACAACAAGTTGCATAGTCTAAGTTGTATCTGCTGCACAACTGGTTGAATCATATAAAACATATTTAAATATTTTGATTTTTCGGCTAACCCTTCGTACGACCGAGCCCTATTAGGACCTCAACTCGAACAAGTGAAGTTACACATTAATATTACATCAGTGACAGTTTTTATAGAAGTATTTTTAAAAGTTCTTATAACTATAATGTGTTTTCATAAAAAAGTGCTACATTGCTCACTACGGGGTATTTGTAATGTTTCTATGGCCACATCCTTGAAACAACTGATTTCTGAAACTGAAACTGAAACACAATAATTCACATGTTTAAAGAATACAACTGCATGTCTCACGCATTGGTAGAGTTTTTTTCATTTAGAAGTATTAAATTGAATTGGGGCTGAAATGTAGCAATATTGTGAAGTATGGCAGTTGAATTAATCGGATCATAAATCTAAAGTTTATCCAAACCAACAAAATTATTTTAATTGGTTGAATTTCCTGCTCAGAAATTATACTTACGAGTATATTTCAATTTAATTAGATAAAAAAATCAAGTGCTAATAATCAAGTTCTCTATAACTAAATTATATAAGAAGACTTTTACTTTAAATGTTTTAATAATTAAACTGCTGCCATTTTTATGTGCCATTAAAACTCCACCACTGGATTCTGGATGCATTTTTTGTATTTGGTATTCAAAAGTGATCGTAACTTCTTGTTGTTTATGCTAATTTTGCTATTTGAACAACGATTAATGCTAATTTTTTAATATACAAAAGGGTAATGGGAATTTCGGCGATAACGAAAACACAACACATATTTTAATTTCGGAATATTAAAATCGGAATATCGAATATGTATTGAAAGCTAGTAAAACATGCACTTACTTCAGGGCATTCACATAATAACCAGTTGTGATTATGGCATTCACCACCACATCCACCGGAATGTAATCCATAATGATAGTTGGATCCAAGGGCAAGCGACGTAAAATTCCTTTTGAAGCGCCCATGAAGAAGCCTTGTGGTCCATTCTTGGAGATAGTCCAACCAGGCATGGGCTGTTTCCAGGCAGCAGTGACTGTACAAATTATCATAAACATCAAAATTACATTTCTGTTGAGATTTTTGGTAGGTATGGAAATGTGTAGTCGACTCACTCATACTGGGCCGCACAATACCACAGGGAAAACGGGAAGCCACTGCAGCCACTTCATGCTCAGCCAAATGCTTCGTGAACGTATATGTGTTCGGGTGATCTTTCAGCAGCCTGTTGTGCATAATTTCTATTAAGTACGCGAAATGGTCCTGGCATTTTGTATTTTGACTCACTTTGGTTCCAGCTCTTTCAGTGCGTCGTCTGTCAGCGTGTCTGCTAGATGGATGACTTTCTCGGGATCTTCGGGTGACGGGTATAGCTTCTCCTCTACTTCGGTGATGTAAGAATTCACATACGCGCTGGATACATGCACCAGTGCCTGTTGTATGAAGAGCAAAGTCAATATTTGTTTTATTGCTTCACCGCAAGTTGCAAATACGCCACTCTTGGCAATTATCGCTTACCTCCAATTTAGTCAGCTGTGTGCACAACTCGACAACGCGCCGTGTACCTAACAGATTGATGTTCGTTGTCTCTTTGAGCGTTTGAAAGAAGTCGAGTGTGGCAGCCGAGTGGAAGACCACATGCACATTGTTGATCAACACCTGGCGATCGCTCTCTGAAATGCCCAAATGCTCCTGGCCGACATCGCCTTCGATTGTGACAATCTTCTTGAAACGCTCCTCCAGCTGCAGCTCCTTAAACCGCTCAAACACGGAGTTCTTTTTCAGCTCCTCTAGTCTCTGCTCCACCGATTTGCCCTTCTTGGCGCGCATCAACAGGTAAATGGTGCCAATGTCCGGTATGTCGCGCAGCAACTTTTCTACGATGGTGACACCAACGAAACCGGTAGCACCAGTAATGAATACATTACGCCCGGCATAAAAGTCTTTGACAGGCGAGGAGAGTTTCCTACGAACAGAGCAAGTAGCAATTACATACATATGTATTAAATATGCAATAAAATTTAATGAAGATATATTTTCTGGAACATAACATCAACTCCAAAATATATGCAACTTTTTTACTGTGTCATCATATGCATGGAATATTGCTTCATAAACTGATCATGTGGGTGTCGTCGGTATTAAATTTCTGAACACAACCCACCCACTTTTTTGGTCTATTCCACGCCATGTGACCGCACGTGTACTACAATACGTTGATTTTGTATGCAGTGTAAAAACTAGTTTTTCCACTCAATTGACCATTTGATCTGCAATCAAAAGACCAATCGTGGTCGTTGGAAACAAAGTGTAGGCCTGCCTTATACAGCATCTTCGAAATGATGCCACAAATGTGTGAACTGAGCCACCAGCGTTGGCCGAAAGAGAGCAAACTTTCTCTATTTCGAAAAGCTTACAAGTTCGATTACGACACCCAATGTTGGCACAACATTGCCGGCGATTGTTGGACTTCGATTGGTTCGGCACTGTATTGAGTGCGTTTTAGAGCATATTGCAGGTAACGCATTGGTGTCATCGTTATGTTAATATGCGTTAATATTAAGTTTTTTGTATGGCAAACACAAAGTTATTGGTCTTTCAGTTATTACTTAATATATTTTGGTTATCTGCAGTTATGACACAAAGCCATAGAAAGCCCACTAGACATACATAGGTTAAGACGGCCGGCGAAGAGCGATTACATAATATTGAAGTATAATATTTTGTTGTATAACGCTAATATAGCTGAACAGCAACCAGATTTTTTAAGCAATTAATTTGATAGGTATTAATTGGATTCATTCGAGATGTTAACAAGTTTTGCTGGTGATCTGACTCAAAGCTACCTCCAATGTAGCGACACTTTGGTACTCTAAAATGTTTTCTAGCTGAATATATTAAATATAGGATTTTTCGATAACAGTTTTAAAAATCAGACTCAAAGTTGTCGTGCAAGGTACAATGACAAATTATGGGCATTTATGTATGTATCATAAAACATCTGTTTGTTGAATGAGTTTACACACCTTTAACCCCTTAACTGTTGAATTATTTTTCAACGAAGACGAGAACACTCGACATAAACGCCTGTAAAATTAAGCGAATTAATTACGAAATAAATTATGCGCCATATCGCCCCTTGAAAAATGTAATCAAGTAATATCAATGCACCATATACTATAACTGATGTTAATCACGAAGGAAGATAAATATTTTTTTTTTTTATTTGAAGCAATTTTCTTCGCAAAATTTGAAATGCTTACATATTGGAAAAATGCTTAATGTGGAAAAAAATGTGGAAAAACAGCATAAAATTACGTTCGTAATACAGGTACAGTACGAAAAAAAAAATATTCAAAAGTGGTTTGTGAAGGAAATTCTTTATTTTTGATATATAACCTTAAATAAAGTGTAAAATGGGTTTTAGTAACTTTAACATAAAATCGTTGCTGACACATAGCCTCGAACAAAGCGTGAAATATTTGTAGCCAGCTTTTAGAAAAAATTCAGAAATTGCAATACTTTGACTATACTATAGACTTTACTATTCTTAAATGTTCAATTATAATGCGGGAATAAATCTGTTCAATGTGATCAATTACTATTAATTAAACTTAAACAACAAGTTCTAGTTTATTACTAAAAACTTGTATAACGTCGAGTATTTAAAACTCGGAATATACATACAGTTTTTACTTCTATATTTCAGTTTCATTTCGTTAGGAGGGTTTCAGTTTTATTGCTGCGTTCAGAAGCTCAAGGGGCGACTGTTTTGTAGCGATTTTCGTTTTATAATTGCTCATGAAAAGTAAAAATTATATGCAAAAACCAGACATTAAGTAATTGTAGCATATTACATTAGTTGTTCATTGAATTAAATGCAAAAAGATGGTGGAATATTACTTTACATATACACATATGGGCTAAAAAGATGAATTTAAAAAAATGAAATGTAATTGACATAGATTCACTGAATTGTGTTCATAACTTTGTTGACTTGCCTGATTGAATTTTTTAAATTACTACATAACAAAGGTCGAAAACTATTGACCGTCGAAATGTGCACAAAAAATGTTTTTAAAAAATATCTTATAAATGATGAATGATTATGTTGTGTTACTTTAGTGTATTGAAGTATAACCGCAATCAGAAATAATTGTATTTGCTTCGGCTTTAAGTATTGCACCTGATTATATGTGATGGCCTTTTAATCGAACCCACAAAATATCAAAGTTTTTATAGCCGTGACAATTTGCTAGACTGATCCATACATGTGTTCGTACATATGGATACATATTCAACGTATGTATATGCATATGTCGTCCATAAGTACAAATTGCACTTTAATGATGTAAGATTAGTTGGCAGCGTCTGCCGATGGCACAGCTTTTTTCCGGGCATGTATTTTTTCCGTCGCTGCACGAATTTGCTCAAGCCTAAATTTGTTACGGCTCCGTGCATGTTTCCAAGCCAGTTTCTCTACTAGTTTGGTTGTGCAAACGTTCACATCATTGACTCATTTTTGCTGCTGGGCTTCTACTGCTTCATCGTTTGGGGACGACTGCTGCACGCTGGTGCTGCCAGCACGCATAGCAAAAACAAAATCAAATGAAAAAAATGCTGGAAGCAACAAGGAAGTTGCAGTGCTGAATTAGAGCTACAACCACCTTTCGTTTTGTCTGCATAGTTTTTAATATTTTCATTTGGTTTAAGCGTAGTCCGCGGACTTTGAACACCAATGAACTTTTTGCGAAATAACATCGTAAATTTCATAAATCAATTTTGGCTTTGGTTTCGAAAGTTTTGTGTGAGTATAAGTTTTTGCATCTCTCATTTACTGCGTTTACATAAGCCATGACAGATTTGCTTGCGGAGATGTTCAAGACTAGAGATAATCAAATTCGCGTTAAATTTCGTTCGACCATATGGCACAACAATAATCAAAAATACGCCACGGGTAATGGAATGAATTAAAAATCAGGAAAATTGGATAGTTGAGCAAGCAGAGCGAGCGGAAAATATTTAATGTATGAAGAACATTAGCAAGTAGACAGTCATTTCATATAAACAGCGATCCGAAAGAGCATTGATAGCGAGTAAAAAGTTTTAACTTTAGGTGGAAACAATCCATAAATAAATATTTAAAATAAGAACAAAAATATAAACAAACATTATTTTTTTTTTATTTTCAAGAAATTTGAAATGTCTTGAAGTTTGGAGAAATGAGGTAAGAAGCATTTCAAGAAGAACTATAAAAAATATCTAAAAGAACAACGTGAAATATAATACATATATCTATGTATGAAGAAATGGAATAAGAAAAATGTTTAAAACTGGAATATGTGAAAATGCGGTTACGGTGGAGCCTGCACATAAAGGGTGTTCCATCTATACTTGACACATGAGAACTCTGAATAGTTCATTTTAGAAACGTCTATTCAGTACAAATTTAACCACGAAACGCTACACAGCCGCAAAATGCAGCCGGAAAATGTCTGGAAACTGCTACTAATTATAAACAAGTGAATTTAAATACGATTTAGCGCCAGCAATATCTTATAACTTATTTGTACTGGTTGCTACTCCAGGATTGATAAGCTCGTGTGCGTTCTGCGTTCATTTTTTAGCGGTTAAGTAGTCTGTGATTAGATTTGAAGTACATTACTGTGATTCATGAAATCTGATAAGATTAGCTGTTCATCAAATTGGCCAACAATGGCTTAAAATTTATCATGATTTTGGTTACCTTTTGGGATAATTTTTTCTATTATCAGTAGAGTAAGTTCGGGTAATGTGATATACCTCTTTGTTTTACGGCGATTCCCGACACACTTTGCCTTAAAAGACACTTTCTTTGGTCTCAAACTGCTCACTGACACATTATTTAGCATATCTAAGATTATTAACTCTTTAAGATAAACTGTTGACGAGTGTTTTACTTACAAATCAAAATATCCAAATATTGGCGTCTGATAAAAGTGGCGGGCAATGTGATATACCCGAGAAAACGTAGACCTATTAGTTTCAAACTTGGTGAAAATACTCCAAATCAAAAATAATTAGAGACGTGCTTCTTATTTTTTTTTAATTCACAAACTGACGGGGTAAACCAAGGGTTAAAAATTTGTATCGAGCAACGTGATTTCATGGATTTGTTTATCTGAAACGTAACCAGTAACAGATTTTTTACATTATTCCACTTCAAATATTATACAATAAAGCATATATACATTTCTTATACAAATAGTACTGCTGTAATAAGTTCCGAACTTTGGTAAATTAACTAAAGAAATTAACTTCTTGCGAAAAAATATTATAACAAAAAATAATAATTTTGTTAAGAACGTACCTCGCAACTCATAATCGATATCACTGATTTAATTTTGATTGGCCTCGAACTTTCTAATAATTTTTTGTTTATACTTTCTGGGCTTTCAAACTTTATAACCAAAAACTAGTACAAGCACTACTCAAAGCCCTTCATCACACTGACTGTAAACTATTTAAGCAAACACATCCAAAATCATGCAGCACGAATTTTGTAGTTGCTGTGATGTTATAAAAAGGTTATTTTTGAAAAAGGTCAACGCACTTGTGAAATAACCCACTATATCACATTACCCGACCATATCACATTACTCGAGCTTACTCTATTCATACAATGTGCATTTAGCAGTGGAGACTTTAATGCGCCCGACAACCCTGATTTGCCGCCCTCATTCAAAGCCGCCCGTCGGGTAACCTGCCGCCTGAACTTGTTTTAGTTGCACCATCTGCAGGCCAGTTTTGCAGGTTCTTAGTTGCTCGCTTACGAAATACTAATTGCTCGCAAGATAAATGACCTTGAATTGCCATCGCCACAATTGGAGAAGAAGGCAACAGCTACAAAAAAACCGGTAATTATTCTGTGCGCAAGCCGGCAATTTTATTGCCACCGCTTTTACAGTCAAGAAGCTCAATACAAAAGTTATATCTCCATACTAAGATAATTCTAGCTGCATGGTGATTAAGCTTGCTAATTTTGCACAATCCCCCGCCGTTCCGCATGCATGACACAGTAAAAAGCAGCCAAAGAAAAGATACAGAAAAAGCAGAGAGCAAACCAAACACATGAATATTTCACATATTCGCTCGCCACTCTGGCACTTACTCGGCCATTCTTATGATAACTCGATTGTAGGTTATATTTTGGTTGTTCTTTTGCTGCTTGGTTGCTTGCTTGCAGCCTGGTTCTTCCACGGCCTTTCCAAAGTAAATCCCAATTCACTAATTTGTATTCTAAAGATTTCTTTTTTCACTTTACTCCGCAGCGCCGAATATCAGATTGGCAAATACAATCGCGCAACAACAACGCGGGCACAGTAAAAATCAAATAATATAAAACTGTGAATTTATTTGTGTGTTAGTGCTGTTGTGTTTGTTCACTAGCAATGTAAACAAAAACAACAAACTAACGGTTTCACGAATTCCACACGTCCAATACGTTTAGCGGCTAGAAATGAACTAATAGAAGACATGTGAAAGATGCGTCGAGGTGGAGTTTTGGCAGTGGCCGGAGTGGCAATTAGTAGTAGACTACACAGTGCGACAGCCAGCTTGAAAGCACTGGCAAGGCGAGCTCACTACTGCTGTTAGTTTAGGCAGAATTGGCTACAATTTTTATGAGAACTTTTATAAGAATCAAGCAAAGTTCTAATTGGAAAACGTTCCAATAAGTTTTAAATATTTCGACGATCATTTTGATGCATTTGTTGAACATTAACATTATTATAAAAAAGAAGCCTAAGCGAGGACAAGCTTTAGCAATGAAAAATATGGCCATTCTGAAAACTTCAAATAGTATGTAAGTGAATAAACCCGATAAAAATTTATGCACATATGTTATAATTAGATTAGCCGACAAAATTTCCCTTTTGGTTTTAGACTTTTTCAAATAGTGCCACAACTTGCAACTATGTATTGGTAAAATATTTAGACCAGAATTTCTGTTAACAGCTGTGCGATCATTCAATTCATAGTATACTTTTAGGCTGTGCATGATTTGATAATTGTAAAGTTTTCAAATGAAAGTCGGACTAATTACTTACTTTTATTTTTCCAATTTTATATCTACTTGTTTTATGTATTTAAGGAATCATTGGTTGTTATGGCCAACACAACCAATTGCGAGTGTCGATGTTGCAAAGGTGAGATTAGGTGAGCTAGTAGGACTTGAGTTAGAAACAATTTAGGAAAAGGAGGAGACAGAAGCTGTCCAACACCTTCTATGCAACTGCTTTGCGCTCGCTAACAAACGTAAACACGACTTGAATAGTTTTTCGGAGACCTGGTACAATTGCCATTACAAGACATACTTGACTTTATTAAAAGATCCAACTGGTTTGCGTAGTAAGGGTAAAGGGAGTTGTTCTGCCATCATGTGGCATCACAATGGGCCTTCTGGGCCTAAGCGCGCTTCTGTTTTTTTATAAAAAGAATTTTTATTTTCAATACACAACAAATTTCGAGATTGCGGAATTACAATCGAAAATGTGGAAAAGCCAAGGCAAATCCGAATAAAGTGGCATATTTAAAAGTTTTGAAAACGGTTTGTGGATTCGAAATCAGCGACTCCTAATTACCGAAGCACTGATGACAAAATCAGAAACAGCATTTTGCTATTTATCAGTGTTATGTGAATAATCTGAATATTACAGAAATAATGCTATCAAGTATAGTCTTAAAGTTCACCGTGGCGTGGTTTGAGTGGATTCACATTCCGACGCACCAATGCTGAAATATGTAACAAAAAGAAAACGATTTCTTTCGGCTCCTTGGTAAAACAAATGAGGAGGTCCATAACAAAACGCAATAATTCCACTTTTTAAGTTTTTCGTTTTTGACTGAATCCAATTCTACATATTAAAATCTATGTAACGATTGTTATAAAATATACCGAAGGTCAATAATTTCACTGTAATTCAAAACCAAAAATAATGGTTCAGACCAAAATGAAACATTTCCATATGTATATCCTTTAATTAAATTTATCCGGTTATGCAACAACCTCCTCAAATGTTCTATAAAGAAGCTATCAACTCGCTGTTCGGAATCAGCATAAAACTGTGGGTCCATTTCATTTCAGCGCAAATTTTCACACAATATGCTTAAATTGAAGCGCACTACAAGTCTGCTGGATTTCAAACGAAACACGCTGAGGGCAGTGGTTGGGGGTCATCACTGGACATTATATACTTCATAGCTAGAGGATGACGCTTAGGTCATCTAGCTCACGTCCGCAAAAGCTGCAAAAGTGTAAGGAAAGACGCGATCATTTTGTCTTGTATAATGCGGGATTTAGAGAAACTTTCAGGGATTTTGCATAAACCCAATCTCTCTGACAACTCGGTTGTTGACATCATGGGCTTGATTTATTGGAACTAACACAAGAAGCTATATACTCTTCTCTTGTACCAGTTGGTTCTGTTCCTAGGATTAGAAATGGATCCAGTGTTATCAAAATGGACTTCACTGGCCTAATTGTGCACTTGTTTAAGAGCTGCCACTTTCATTTCAGTACGAAAAGTTTCTTGTGTTATTTATTTTTCAATGTCAGCTGACTATTGTTACTTAAATATTAATAAAAAAAAAATTGTCCAGTATTTTATTTTACTTTAAATTTAAAATAGTCTCATAGTTTGAAATAGTCTCATTTCATAGCCCTTAAAACCCAATAAAAACACGACAACATACGCATTTTAACAGTAAGATTTACGACATTTATTGTTTTTTATCTTTGTCAATGTATAAAATTTGTTTCGATACTCGTCTACATTTTTTTACTTTTTTATGAAAATTTCGTAAATGGTTTTACAAAATGTGAGTACTATAACAACACTTTGCTGTAGATACGCATTTTCTGCAAAAATTCAGTTAATTACACAGTGATCGCATCAATTTAGTTAATAATGCAAGTAATAGTTGCAAAACGAGTATGTCTCGTATGTTTGACTTGTACTCATTGCTGAATAAAAAATATGCCCGAACTATGGTGAAATTCCCGAAAAATATCTATAGACAATTGAAAGACATTTTCTATATTATTAAAATTTAAACAAACTAATACGGCTGCGAACGCTAGCAGGAGAACAGACGGAAAGCCAGAAGACGTGAAAAGAGACACGAAGAATGAGGTAGAATAGGAAAGTTATTGCGGTGCGTCCGGCAACAGTGCGAAGAGGATGGAAAGTAGGAGCGTAGAGTTACAGCAGCTTATAACCACACCAGGAATCCCCAAATCAGCAGCGCCAACGTCAGTCCCACTTTGATGCCGAGGCCGAGGGCGCAAATGCCGAAAATGATGGCGAAAAGCACCACGTAACCGCCGTAGTAGAGTACGTTGAACCTGCAATTGTGGAGAAGGAAATCGTTAGCTTCCATTCGGCATTACTCCAAGACAACAACGAGCGCCACTTACACTTCCCAGTAGTAGCGGTGCCATTCGGTGGTGACGGCTGACTCCTTGAAGTAGAATCGCCTGAGACCAATCAAACACCGATCAATGAACTCAGACCAATCGCACTGACTAGAATCGAAGTTGAAGCGCTTTTTGTCGCTCTCGTGCATTACGGACATAATGCGTAACGCGTTCTTGAGGGAATAGCGGAAGTCCTTGTCCAGGAAGTAGTCGAAAGCTTTGGTGCCCTTGTGAAAGACGCGCATGTACTCATAGGCTCTGCAATTGAAAGAGAAATTGATGTGTTTGGAGTTTGGGTTTGCAGTCTTTCGTTTTAGACTATAATTGCGTGCGAACTTACGTGTGCTGCGGCATGCCGATGCCAAACAGTTTCTCTGGTATGGTGTAGACCAATGCGGGCAGTATGTGAAATAGGTAGAAGAAGAGATTGTAACGCCAGCCGTTGCGCAACTTGGCGTTTGGCTTCCAGACGAAGCTGTTGGGCGGATGCCGCTTGACGCTGGCATTCATTATGTCACAAAATTCGGACAACGTCAGCGGATTCACCTCGCCCGATGTGCAGTGAATCACCTCCGGCTGTTCTATATGGCGCGTACCGACATACCAGCCCATGACCAGCGACGAATTGATGACATAGTCACAGGGTATGATGTCTATGACGGAGGAGGCGCGGCCGCACATTGTACGGAAGACGCCCTTGACGAATCCGGCCAAGAAGCCGAGGTGGCCGGAATTGGCATTGCCAACCCAACCTTTCATTGGATGTTCCCAGGTGCCGTAAACTGTGTGGGAGTAAAAGTCAAAACAAATGCATTTTGAGGTGGCTTTTCAATATTTTGCAGTTTTATTAATTTTAAATGACTTTTAAATAACCATCATTCTAATGTCTCGTAAAATTGTGTTGGACTACATAAGTATTGAGTGTTTTATATATATTTGTGCAACTGTATTAAACGTTTAGGTTATGGTTTTAAAACAACCAATACATCCTAAGCGCATATAAACGCATTGCAATGTCGAAATAAAATGTTATAGTTCAATAACAGAGAAATTTGTGCCACTCTGGCGATCGCACATCATTTGAATAATGCATTTTATAGCGTCTGAAAGCCTGTTCTAGTTCTGGTTTTATTGTGTTAATCTTTCACTAAATATCAAAGTTTGCTTTTGAAGCGACTTTCGTTTCATAAGAACAACTTGTTGTATAAGAAACTCACATTAAGCTTAAAAAAACCAAGTTGAGCGTTGCGTTCAAGCCTTTCGCCCCGACCAGCGGTTGATGAACCAATGAGTTTGCTATTTTTTTTTTGCATATTTGATAAATGACTTTTATGTGAAAATTAGCGACAGACAAATTCTCTATCAGATCTGTCCATGTTCTGTGCTTCAATGCGTGTGAGATTTTTTTCGTTGTTGTTATGGACGAAATCGGTTTTACATTTTGTTGCTCATCACTTTTTGCACTTACCGATCGATGGTCGTACAATGGCCGCTGGTAAGCCGGACATCTCCGCCATCATCAGGTTCTCCGACAAGTTCTTGGTGAACGTGTACGTGTTGGGATGATCGCGTATGATTGCGCGGCACTTCTCTTCGGTGAAATCCTCCCAGGCGGCATCGTCTTCGGCCATTTTCATCATTTCGTAGGGGTCGAACTGTGATTTGTACACCTCCTCGACAATGAGGCCGCGGTTGTTGCTGTTGCAAAACGCCGTCGAGCAGTAAATGTACGCCGCGAGGTTCTTCAACTTTTTCGCCAGCTCAATGGTGCGCATTGTCCCCGTCAAATTGGTCTTGATGGCGGTGCGCAGCGGCGAGCTGAACTTGATTGTGGCAGCGCTGTGGTAGATCACATTCACCTTATCGATCAGTTCGTTGAGCAGGTCGTCGTTGAAGCCAAAATTCACTTCACTCAATTCGCCCACCACCGGCACCACTTTGGCCAACGTTTTCTCATTGTATTTTTGGAAGATCTGCAAATAGCCATAAACCAAGAGATATTAACGAACTGCCTGTGGACTGAAATGTTTACTGCAAATATTGTCTGATATTTTATGGTAATTTTCATGCTGACATGCAAACAAGTTCGAGCAGAACAGAAGTTGCAGGGACTTGTTGAGGTGTTAAACCACTAAAGTGCTAGAAATTTAGGTAAATTTCGAGTTGACTACTCAATTTATGAAGCTGGGCAGAGGGACGCTTCTGTCTTTATCGCCATTGTATAAAAATAATGTGGTGGCAGAAAAAATTAAACAACCATTCGACCATAGTTTCATGAATTATCTAGCGGCAAGTAAGTAAGTTTTTGTAATGTTGAAAAGCAACAGATTAAAGGAGTAGAGTTATGTTCTTAACGATTAATCGTTCAAGTAATGAATATGTAGGACAAAAACTGATAAAACTGATATTTTTCATACTCGTAAAATTGTTTCTTTATATGTAAATGAATAATGTACACTTCCAAATTTAAGAACGTAGAAATCTCCCTGTACACAGACGGTTTGAAGATGGACTGTGGTGTGAGAACAAACAAGGACTCGAGACATCTGGAAGTACTCTAGGGAGCTGAAAGAGTACTTTTATCTCGGTTAAATTTTTCAAGTAAAAATGATGCAAAAAGTTCTCAAGATTCCTCTAAAACACGATCGTTCACACTACAAATAAGCGATTTGTTGTGGAATTCTCGCTGAAATTCTCCAGGCAAAAGGAACTGGTCACGGGCCACTTTTTTTTGCAGAAGCTGGAGGAAGGAAAACAACGATGAAATATTTGAGCATTTCCTTTGCGGTTGGCCTGCTCCAGCGATAACAAGACTTAATTTCCTTGGAAAGAGTCTAAATGGCTTGGCGGAAACTAGGTCCTATCTGCAAGTTGGCCTGAATGCTTTATTTTCTTTTCCTTGTAAGGAAGATCTATTCGAGGCAGCGACACCGACATTACTTGTTTACCTAAAATAAAAATAATGATTTGGTTCTAGTCATTGCAAATTAACGCCACGTTGTACGTTGAATTGCGAAGAGTTGCGTTGGAAAAAAAATAATTTTCGTGGATATGGAGCATTCTAATATAGAAAATGTTTCCGCTTTTATATACACAAATTTAAAAATATTTAATAAAACAGTAGTAACAATAATATTGTAAAAAATAGAAAATTATCATAAACAGTTGATTATAAAAAGCACAAATATAAACAAAAATTAAATTAAAACATTAGATAAGAAAACAAAAATTAAAAAAAATACAACTACGGTTCTAGGTACGCGTTCAACCGTCGCCAATCAAAATATGAATTTTCGCATTGAATAGAAATAAATTAATGAAAAAGAGAAGAAACGTCATTATATATGGTATGCAGTCAGAGCCATAGGTACATACAAATGGCTGGGCTAACACCCACCACAGCTCGCGCTGCTCTATGCATGAATGTCTATAGCAGCAACAGACGGCGACATATGCCGGCGCACACATTGTCTGACTTGCAATGAAAATGAAATAAAATTAAATAATTGCGCACTTAATGACACATGAAGTCGGCGTTGGTGACTGCGGCTTTTGTTTTTTCTTTTGTCATTTTTCGTTCGGACTTTTTGATAATAACGAAACGAAATGAAAACAAAAGTAATTGCGCAATAAAAGCAACAACAGTAACAAAAACCACAAGAGCATTACAATAAATACAAATTTACACACAATAAAAAAAAACGCGAAACTGAAGCAGCCGCATTCGTAATTGACTTTAATAAGTCGTGGCGATGGGGTAGAGTGATTTGTGGTGAGCAGGTCGCTACTGGGGCAAACATTTGAGCGGTGTCACTGCAATTAAAATGTGACATGTGAATTTCTCACATGCGAGGCCTATTTGCTCTTAAATAACGGTAACTAGTAGAAATTGTTTTGCTTCCTTCGCAGACGAATTGCGTGCGAAACTGATAACTCATAAAAAGGGAAATTTTCTATTGTACATTTTTGAAACTGTGGTGCCAGCTGATGCTGTGCTTGGTCGCAGAGATGACGTGATTTCGAGCTTTGTATGGACAAACGAATTGTTACTATGCCGAACCGCTTTATATGGTGCACAAAGTTATATCAAACGATCTCCTAAGTGTGATTTCTAAGCGTAATTTCTATAAACAGAATCTTCTCGATAAATCTCCTACGAGTCGTTTATGTAGTCTCTGCGCAAATTTCTTTATACACATATTAGCCGTAGAATGATCGCAGGCAGATGAACGAGCAGTTTAAAACTTGTATTTAAATTTCTTCTTTCCCTATTTCAACATCAACAACAACATTCAACAGCAAACTTAGAGCAAATCGATTTGTCTCAAGTTTGTTTTTAAGTATTTTGTTTATGAAATTCATTCAAGTACTTTAAATAATATCTTTACTGTAAATACATTGCCTTCATTAAAATATTCCTTAAAGCGACCAGTCAAGTTTAAACGAGTTTGTTGCTTAAGTCTTTTGATTTGACGTAAATGTTCTTAGAAATATTTTTCTTAGTATAATTTAGCTTACCGGCTTTTGCAGCAATCGACTGATGCGCTCATTCGGGTCGAATTTACGCTTTCCTCTGACTAGAACATAGATAGTACCGATGTCGGGATGTGCATCCAGCAGCGCTTCGATCAGTACTGTGCCGAGAAAGCCCGTGCCGCCGGTGATGAAAATATTTTTATGCGCGAAAAATTCCGGTATCGTGACGATGTTCTCCAGATTCTTTTCATTGATATCTTTGAGTGATAGCTCCTCATTGCTGCCATGATCGGTGATGACAGCCATGGTATAATCGAGATTTGTAGGCGGCGCCAATGCGAAAACTTATGCGGACCGAGCGAACGCTTAAAACAATGTAATGGGTGCTTGCGTCTGACCAATCTACAAATAAAGAAAAAATAATTTTAAATAAAATTATCCATATGTAATTTAAAATTCAAATTTAAGAATAATAATAACGACTGCATTTGTATGGCATGAGTCATCGATTAAAATATTCAGCGGCGTAATTTGGCCGCAGGTTGTTGTTGGTTGTTGTTACCATGATTATTAGTTTTGTTTTTTGCTTTGTTATTAGATACTTTTTTTTATTTTTGTCTGAGTTTGTTTGTGGGACAAAAAAGCAAAAAAAAGCACTTGCACTTGACCAAATGGCATTGAACAACCTTGCGACATGTTCATGCACAAACCCTGGCCTTGGCTTTGGTCGCAACATGCTTTGTGCCGCTTTTTCTGTTTTGTTGTTGCTGGTGTTATTGCTTACCGTTCAGTGCAGCGACGCCAGCCTTCATTCTGTATTTTCAATAAAAATTCTTGAATTGAGAATGTGCTTGAATTGTATGCCATTTTTTGTTCAGTAGGAGTTTTGTGTGGGGTCAAAATATTTTTCGTTAAGTCTCAGTTATGAGCAATTTGTGAAATTATCTATGTGGTAATTGTTATTATTTATGACAGAAGCATTGAAGACAGAGGAAAATTGTACAAGAGATGTAGCAGAAGGTAAAAAGTGTTTGATAATTTTAGGCGAAACGAAGTGTATTTTGGTTTTTTTAATAGCCAATAGCGCAGGAATATGATATAAGCATATTGTATATCAACGATTTGTGTGGGCATTTGGTAGTTGGGGGTTTGGGGGTTGAAACCCCCCGAAATGTTAGGATCGATTTTAAAACTACATACAAATTAAAAGACATTTTTTGGCATTTGATGAATATTAAAGAATTACTTTTTGAAACCCCCCCCCAAATATTTTGCTGGATCCGCTCCTGTAGTGGGAATTCAAATATGGGATATAAAATCTAACATGAGATTGCTATTATATGCCGATGATATACATATAATATTCGTAATCGTAATATTGGCAGATGATATACAAACTTTTCAGAAAATGATACAAAGGCTTGAGGAGTGTTGTAGTTTATGGAATGTGGAGGTCAATCTGACGAATATGGGTTTTAAGAAAACCAAATATTTCCCCTAAATAAGAAATGGAAAATTTCCTTAGCTGCTTGCGAAGAAATTCAAACTTGTGCTGCATAGGTGTGGGACTTTGGCCAGTTTGAAGACGTTAAAAAAGTCCCACATTTGCCAAACTTCACGCCAACGTAAATAATAATATTGGAAGCAGGAGTCAAAAGTGGCCACATATACATTTGCGATATTTATGCAAAACCATATATAGGTACGATAAGACCCGAATACCCTGTAAGTTGTCTAATCTTTTATTTCGTAAAAACCTTTTATGGACAAAGGAACTAAATCGGATTGTACATGAATTTGATTTAAAATGCACTTACAATAATTTGAGCGAAAGAAACTGGGAGAAAAGGCGCTTGCGTCTAATACAAAATTTGAAACAAAAATATCTGGAAGGGTGGCTTATGAAAGCTTATCAAACTGATAGGATTTTTAAAAGCTTAAACCGTCATGCAGGTCAGAGTTGCAGATGGTTGTAGATGCAGATGGTTGTAGCCAAAATCAAAAAATCAAAATAAAAAAGTTAAGAATATAAATACTAATATAGTACTACTAATATTTAGAATATTAGATTATTTAGAATTAGATACGCATTTTTGGGGGTTTTTTATTATGAAATATTATGATATTTTTTATTATGACATATTTTATTAATATTAGATATAATAATAAATATTATGATTGTAAATGGTATTGAATATATTTGATTTGCTGTAATACATTTCGCACGACTAAAGACTATGTAGCATATGCGTTGTGAGTGGAATTCATTGTACAATTCATTCAAACGGCGTTTGTTTTGTTTAATTTGAAAAGTTGAATTCAATAAATTGATTATAATCTTCAAGTCCGAATACGTGTCTGTGTAGAAAAATGTATACTTACAAATGTCATAAGTAGAATCACTAACAACAACACCACCACTGCATGCTACGAGGGCGTATTACTTTATACTCTTTTGATGGCTTTCTTTCGAAACTATTTCGAACTGATTGATAAAAAGCCATGAATATGTAAAATATCTACATCCACGTAAATATATGTACGCTCACGCGTATTGCCAACACAATGCGTTGTTATGTCAATTGACGACTGTACGTTGGTGACAAAAATTGCCGCCATGGTAAATAAAGCCATCACGAGCGAAGCACCAAGTGTGCATTTAAATGGCTGACTGTATATATTTTGTTGTTGTTATCATTAAGGTGGAGCACAAAAAATATTACCGCCTCAGTTAGTAATGACAAGCGTCAAGTTAACGCCGGTACGCCAAAGTGTCAAATAGTTGACCTGAGCATGTTGTTTTCGGCTTAGAAAATCGAGTTAAAAGAGCTTGCAAATGTGTTTTGTGTGCGTAGAATTCACTTGAAAAAATCGAAGAGGACAGTACAAAGGGTTGGATTTTAAAATATTGTTTTGAAAATATACAAAACTATTTTTTTTGAAATTTGTTTTAAACCACAATGTTAGCGATTTTTTATTGTCTTAGAAGAAAACATTTGGCAATTTGACTGTATTAAAATTGTATTATAACATTGTGGCATATTTTCTTGTTGTGTACGTGTATCTTGTTGACAGAGCACAAACGACGTTGTAACATAAAAAGAAGCTGAAGAATAAAAATGTGCCCAACAATCGCACTGCAACAATGACATGTAGAAACAGCAACCACAACAAAAATAATACGAAAAATCGCTTTTCTATAGTCGCTATAATCGCTATAGTCGGCATTTTGGTGCTTATTGTTGTTGTTTTTATTTGTGTTGGTGTTGGTTTCGGACTTATTTTCACCTTACATTAAGTTTTATTTTGATTTTGTTGTTGGTATTTGTGTCAAGGTCACTTTGATTTGTTTCAAATGCGACAGCACGCTCGTTAAAGTGTTGCTTTTGTAAGCAGCTTCTGCTTCTTCATTTTGTGTCTTTTTCTTATAGATCAAGTTCAACGGATGGCGATTTCAAAGGTGAGTCAAAGATGCATTATCGGCACAAAGTTGAATTGAAAGATGATCTAGCACGAAGATTGCATGAACGCAATTTGTGTCGGATTTGGTTTAGTGCGTTTTGTCACATTGTTTATCTATATTTCACATTCGAAACAAAATTATCGTCATATTGTCCAACTAGCGTTACTGAGTTTTTGAAATTTTTGTTAATTCAAAATTTGTAAATACTGACATTTTAATGCATGCATAATATAAATTTTCAGTGATGAGCATTAAAAAATTTCAAAATTTCGAGTTTTCGCTTTTGTTTGGCCAATGCCGGGTAAGATCGAGATGGTAGTAAAAATTTGAATAACGATTAAAAGGAAAAGTAAAAAAAGGGTTTCGATACACAACATAAATATTGAGATCTTAAACAGGGGCGCCGACAGGGGGTTTCGGGGGCTCGAAATCCCAAAACAAAAATTGCTTATGAAAAATATGATTTCATACGGTATGGTTTACGGTATGGTGGCATGAACCCGAACCTAACCCTCGATAACCCGCCTCCCCCAAAAATTAAATGCTGTGTGCGCCACTGATCTTGAAGGATTGTTTCTGTTTCAGTGTTTGAACAAAAGTGAAAAACAATATTCAGATTTGTGTAGGCCGACGTTTCATTAATAATAACCTAAATTTTTTAGGAAATCACAACGATTTTTTTATCGGATATAATAATGGTTTTTCAGCAATGTCAAAAATTTTCCATGTGTGTACTATTTTCTTTTCTCCACTCAACTGTATGGTGTCAAAAGTTAAAAGTTACTACTTGACGTTGTGAACACATTTTGTTTTCAATTGATGTCGAGTTATAAGAAGCTTCAACTGAGACACTTGAACACACACACACATCTAAATCGCGAAGGAATTCTTTTTCAAAGAACATTGACCGCTGGGCATCAAATAGACTCACAGATCTCGCGCAAAACAGTGGGCACCAAAATTGTAGCAGTTTAAAGTGAGTTCAAAGTTCACTTCACAGTCATATTTCTTCAACTTCGGTCACAACGAAGACCATTTAAAAACGATGAATAAATTTGGCTTGTAATGGATTTCGATGCATTTAGCCACGGAAAAAACAGTATTCAGAATGCGCATGTCGACCAGCGAAGCAATATGAATTTCGGGTGCGGGCCGAAAGCAGCAGGGGGGAGATAATAGAGTTTGATTAACAAAACTTATGCTCTGTTAATTTCTCGTGCGACGATGATCTCTGTTATTACCAGTGCTTTATTTTCAATGAAGCGAATAAATGGCGATGTGCTATCGTTGTTGTTGTGTTGATCAGTGGTTGAAAATTTTAAATTTTGAATTTTTGTTTGCGGCTGTCTTTCGCTGGCAATTGCCGAAGTGTGTCGGTTAATAAGAACAAGTTTTTTTCATGTTATTCTGCGATCGATCTTCTGCGTGAAAAAATTTGTATCTCCTTATGAGCACTGAAGGTTAAGGTTTCGCTAATTTTGGCGTAAATGACTTTTCGTCGCGATTTATTATTCTATCGCTTCGCCTTTTATCCCCACTCTAGGCCCCCAGTTTTCTAGCCCAAACAATTGCTTGTCAAACCTGAAAAAATGATAGGTTACGGAGTATCAACGCTAAAAATGTGTGCATTTAATCATGTCTAATGTATGTACAGGGTGGGCCATCTAGTGGTTTCTTTTGAAATCATAGGACATTTTGACACTGACAGCTGTTTCCCGCGCGAAATCTTGATAGAAAGTCAGTATGAAAGAAAGAAAATTGAGTCGCTTTATGCTTGAACAACGTTGGGAAATATTGAAAACGTATTTCCAAAGTGAGTGCTGTGTCCAAACAGTGCGTTTTTTTAAAAGAAGTTTTGGCCGAAACGAAGCACCCACCGCACCTGCTGTACGCAAATTTGTGCGAAACGACTTTGGACTTTTTTTTGTGGGGAACCGTGAAGGACCGATGTTATGCCAACAATCCAGAATCGATTCAAGCACTTAAGGCCAATATCATCCAAGCAATCCGTGAGCTACAGCCCGAAACCATCAACAGGGTCTTGGAAAATTGGAGTGACAGAATGCGCTGCTGCGAAGACAGCCGAGGTAGCCAATTGAACGAAGTTGTGTTCCATAATCAATGGGAATGTTTGCTCTTACTAATAAAGCTATAATACATGGAGACAAATTTTATTGTTTTCTTCATTTTATTGCATTTTCAAAAAGAGATCACTAGATGGCTCACCCTTTACATATCCTGCATGCAGAATCAACCACAAAGCAAAAAGAATTCAAATTCAATAGTGGAGTTCACTCTTCATAGCATTTTACGTGTAAAGTTGCTATCGTAGCAATCTGTCGCTACAACTGCTTCCGAAAACATTGCGAAAACTCAAAAATTGCTACGTTAGCAACTTTAGACATAAAATGCTATGAAGAGCGAACTCCGCTAGTGTTTCATTTCCTAAACGGCAACAATAATAACAACAATAGCTTATTGCTCTTTTCCCTGTATAAGAAACAAGTGGCACTTCGTTTTGTTGGCCGACAACAGCAACTACAGTCTGTCGCTATTTTCTAGTGTCCGACCGAAACATCTTTTTTGGGCCGAAACCGAATTTCGTTTTTTTTTTAATATTCGGCCGAAACCAAAACATTCTAGTTGAAATAAAAATCACCTTATCAAGCATTTTTTTTCAAAAACGAATTTTACATTAAGTAAATAAAGAACAAACAAACAAACATAACATAAATAAATAAATACTTATTATTAAAAACAATTTATTCATTTTTTAAAAACATAAACATAAACAAAATCACCCTTTCGTACCTTACTCGCTAATTTTCAAAATGAAATAATTTAATATTATATGCTAAAAAAAAAGTTTATTTACATTGGTAGCATCTAAATTACTCCTCCTTTCACTATAGCTGCTACGTAATAAAATGTTCTAGAAAGTTTCGGTATTTGGGCCGAAACCGAAACCGAATATTCGATCGGACACTACTATTTTCCCTTCAATGCTTCACACAACCGCTTGCGATCATTACTTTCTCCAAATCTGCTGTTTGTTCTGTGATATAACAGAAACGAAACCTATCTAGTGCTGTTCGTAATGTTAATAGCAGAGTACGTAATGCTAAAGTAACAGTGGTCGTAATATTATGACCCATTAACATTTTAAAATTTGTATGAGATGGGTGTTCTGTATTGGTGTTTATTCTGTCCCTGCAGGAAATGTAACTAATTTTAAACTAATTTATAACTAGTCTTTTTTTGTACAGTACTGATTACAAATTAGTTATTTTGCTTGAAAAGAAGTGATTATTTTAACGTGGCGATATCCTAGCAGTGACTAGTTGTGACTAGTTAGTTTGTAACTGTTTTTAAACTAGTCAAATAGTAACCCATTAAGATTTATTTTTTTTGTGATTAGTTAGTTTGTAACTGTTTTAAACTAGTC
This sequence comes from Melieria crassipennis, assembly GCA_963668005.1. NCBI lineage: Eukaryota > Metazoa > Arthropoda > Insecta > Diptera > Ulidiidae > Melieria > Melieria crassipennis. The sequence continues at coordinate 26,131,196 of OY764963.1, read as the reverse complement.
AAATAGTAACCCATTAAAAAATAATTGCATATAACCCTATTAAATGAATTTTCAAATATACTGAATTCAATTCATAAGATTTTTTTATTATTTTTTTTTAAAAACAAAGTACACTTCTCTTAAATAGTATTTACAACTAATGACAAACAAAACAGCAAACATTTAAAACATTTCATAAAAAATAACAGTTCAATTCATATTACAACAAAAACATATTTTTCTAATAATATTCTAAAAAGGCACAACAATTTATGTAAACTCTGTAATGCAAAAAAAAAACTTATTTCAGGAAAACTCAAGTAAAAGAAAAATTACTTCAGCCAGTTCACTTAAGGCACAAAGATATTAAATATATTCAAGTTTAAAGGTGGCAATAGCTGCTCTCAGCACTTCCATGGGATCAGCTGCATTTATTGAATCTGAGTCTTATCTCAGACAAATTAGATAGATCAGACTGTTCCCCAAGGAATTTAGTCTTTTAAATGCTAAGGTAGGGTAGCCGCAGAGGAAGTGTTCGAGTGTCTCACTCTCGTTGATTTCCCTGTAGCTTCTGCAAAAGGGGTTGTGGGGGATTCCCAATCTCGCCGCGTGTAGACCAATTGGCCAGTGACCCGTGATCACGGCTCTTAGCCTGGAAACATTCCTACGAGAATTTAGCAGCAGATCGTTGGTTCTGTGCGACGTGAACTGTGTACCCATGCATGATTTTTCAATCAGTTACAAATTAGTTGTCAAATTAGTAGTTTAAAATTAGTTACTTTTGCCAACTGACTACTTTTCTTCTGCAGGGGTGGTTTAGCATGAACCACATGCACACAGCTGCACGTGTGCGTGTGCACGCATGTAAGTTGATTATTGTTGTTGTAATGTTAATAAGTCGTCTCGTGGTCACGGTCACGTTTCCATTCATACGGAGCAATTCAATCAAAATCAAAAACTTGAATAAAACACAAAGTAAAATGGAAAACAAAATTGAAGAGAAAAATTGGCAGCGCCAGTGGTCACTTGAACGCTTGTAAACGCTTAAAGCCCCTTTTGTTTGATTTAGTTTTTATTTTCAGTTCAAGTTTTCGTTTCCTCGAGCAACACGCATTTGCATTTTTTAGCGCTGAAAGTTATCATTTGCTATTTGATTTTAATTATTGGTTTTGCAGCTGCCGATTTTCACTAATTTGTGCGCTTTGAGGCGATTACTGCATTTCCGTGTTTTTTGTTTATTGTTTTTGTTGCATTTTGATTTATGTGTCAAAGTTAGCCACATTTCCGCGTTTTTGTTTTTTTTTTAATTCACATTGAAACTGATGTTTTTGCATTTTTTGCTTGTCATGCCACATTTTTTTCTTCAAACATTGCATTGGCCCATTGCTTCCGTTCTTTTAAGCTCGTTTCATTCTTCAATGTTTATACGCATTTTTTGCTCACACCAATGATGGGGGTATTTTTTTTTATCAAGCGCAGAGTTTTACCTTGAAACCAGTATCGGAATCAAGGAAAGATTTCCGAATTCTTCGCTCATTGAAGTTATTAACTGCTGAGCCGTAAAACTTTGCCACAAAGTGAAAAAAAGAACAATTATTGTCATGGGTCATCAATATGTTGGTTGGTTCACTGAATGGCGCTTTCGGCGCAGTTTTGTTCAATCACGTCTATTGATGCTAAGCGCGTAAAACACAAAGCAGCGCCGAAAATTCGTCAAGCATTCGATGCGCGTAGCTTAATTTATGCAGATTGGTTCGGGGCGTTTTTTGGCAGTTGCCGCCCTGTTTACCACCAGCCAAGAAAAGCGTTTGGGCTGGGCTTGGGCAATGCTCTGCGGAATTCGAAAGGTCACCCACGAAGCATTATTTCGATGGGTTTGAAGAATTTGCGTGGCAGTGATGTAATAAAATTGCGGGCCTCATATCTCACGCAGTTCACTAAACGACTTGTAATGCGCGTGGATTCGATAACCACACGCGCGCATGCGCCACGGCTTACGTCGCCACGCACCACAGCCAGGTGCGGAAGCGCCTCTGTTTAGCTGGCAGCGATTTACCGCTCTCGTGACGCTGCCATTAGTGCGCGTGTTATTGGAATTTCCAAGCCTGAAGAGTTCAAGCACTCCGCAAAGTCAAAAAATCAAATACGCACTACTCACAACATGTTTCTGCTGGAATTATGTGTTATTTATTGAACGATGCTCGATGTATTTTTGGCTATGCTTTAGCATTTTTCACATTAGCCAAACAATAATAAACAAATACGTAGTAAATAATCGAAAATATTATTATTCATACGATTTTTGGGGATAGTGAGACCAATATGTTGACTGGAGGTTTTGATAAATCAATGAACAAAACGATTGTCTGAACGAGTACCAAATAAATTCAAATAGTGTCTTCCAAAAAATTGTTATTGTTGAATTCAGAATTTTACAAAAACAAATAAAATATGTATTTTTATGTTAATTTTAGTGCTATTTTTGGAGTGATGTAAAATTCAAGGTTAGGTTGTTTTGGTTAGATTGAGAAGCATGATTGGCACGATCATCGCACAAGAATTCTTGGGCCATTTTTGCTTTTCTCGAAGCGATTAATCGATTGAAATCACTTTGATTTCCTAACGATTTGGCGTAGATCCGGTGACGAATTTTGGTCCCTTGAATTGGTGAATAACAATGTGTAAGAAACTTGTCTGTATAGTAGTGATTGCTACTCTGATATTGTTTAGGTAATGGAAATTGATTTAAATGGGATTAATCGAAAATCTCCTAAAATCCATACTTGTTTCTCTATAATAATTATGTTACTTTCAAAACGAAATTTCTGTTTCATACACCAAACGAAAGCTGTGTTTATTGTGAACCTTAGACTTTCAAGAGAAAGCCAACCCATATTCGAGACGGCGTTTTTACATTCAATGCGACTGGGAACAGACAAAATTGGTTTTTATGAACAATTTTATGCAATATTCGTATTTTACACCTGCCTTTCTACAACACAATTAAGTATGTACATATTATATATTATTAGTATGTATATTGTTTCGCGCCACTGCATGATTGGACTCAATCACTCAATTAATGCCTATGAGGAGTTAATTTCCTTTTCTGGTACAGATTAAAAAAATTAAAGTCGCAAAAGGAAGCGCGACAGGGCGCCAAAAACATGCAAAGACAAAATTTCATCAAATTGATTTTTGAATAAATTACAAAATGTTTGTTGTAAATTGGCTAACATTGACCACAAATTCGAAATGATTTTTTGAGGAATTCATTTCGTCATAAATTAAATGAATAATTTGCCAAAACTAACCAAGGCGCCAAAAACATCGACAATAACAAAGACCAAACCAAGAGTACAGTCAACTATGGATACAAATCAATACGAATAAAGTATTTATGACATAAGTTGGTGAACAACTTAGAAGCGGTAAACATGTTAAAACGAGATCCATAGACCCGAATTATTCAAGTTCTCCAAACATTTTATTATATTATTTTATTTTAATATTTTTTTATACTTATTTGGTTTTAATACCTTTTATTGTTTTTTTTATTATTATTGTTTCTCTTTCTTTAACCTAATATTTTTCTTGTTTTCGTTTTGGTTTTGGCACAACATAAAGCATCAACTTTATTTAAAATTTTTATTATGTTTTTGATTTTGGTTTTAAAACATGCTTTCAGAAAATTTGCATGCAAATTCAAATCAACCAACTGTTGGCAAAAATTGAATTGATAAACAAAAGTAGCGTCGAAACTAAACAGGAAAACACAACTGTAAAAGGGAGAAAATAATGTGAAATGCCTTGGAGCTGGTCATGGAACATTTCATCACTATTCACGAAGATGATGTTGTATGTATAAAAAAATATGTTGGTGTTGTTGTGGCGGTGTGGAATGAGTTGTTGTTGTTGCTGACATTGCTTTCATTTCGTTTTATGGCTGCAAAATTTGCAATTTATGAGCAAAGCCGTGCATGCATGCATGTATGTACGCAGTGGTTGTGGTGTTAATTTGTAGCGTTTCTCGCAAATATCGCACCATATTTTTTTCAAAATGTTTTGTAAGCGGCATTCGTGACGCACTGTCGCCTTCCTCTCTAGTTAGTACAGCCCTGAGTTGGCCCATAGGTGGTCGTTTCTCGCTCCATTAGCCACGTGGTGTGGCTTATAATTATCAATTTTTGGCATAACCTTAAAAAAAGGCGATTCTATGGAAGGCCGCGCAGATTGTCTTTCTGTGCAGATTTGCACATTTCAATTTCGACTGCTGTAAATGCGATTTGCTGTAAATTACAATAACTAATTTCATGCTGTTTAGCTTTTTTCAGCCAGCGTTTTTTTTAGCGTTTTTGACTAAAATAAAACCGGCGAATTTTTTAACTAACTAGGGTAGTGAGGCCGAATTCGGTGAACCAAAAAAGGTTTTTTGTTTTTTAATGGGTCATGCACGTTCAAACATGCGCTGGGCTTATTCGTGTTTGTTTTTTTAGTACTTGGCGAATTCATAAACAATCTTGCGATAGATCAAAAGAGCAAAATTGCCTTAAACCACAGAAAAGTCCATGTATGGACAGAAAAGTCCATGTATTCAAAAATTCGCACGGGAGACACTGCACTAATTGAAAATTAAATCTTATTCTTATTGAAACGTTAAGAATATAATGGTTTAACAAGTAGTAAATAATAAATTCTCTAAATAATCGCTAGAGCTGAAGGCTATGAGAAACAATCCTCATACAAATTCTTAACCCATTGTTGACCCGCCAGTTTTTGATTAAAAAAAAACAACATGTGCCTAATTATCTTTGATTTCAAGTGTTTTCAAAAAGTTTGAAATCAAAAGGCCCATTAAATCAGGTGTTTTCATATTTACCCTAAGCAAATTCTTAACCCTTGGTTTACCACAGTAGATTAATTTTCAGAAAAATGAAAAGCATGTTTTATTTATTTCCCGATTGAAGTGCTTTTGCTAAGTTTGAAGTCAAAAGGCCCAATAAATCTTGTTTATATTTAATTATTTGCTTAGCGTTTATAAAAAACCGTTCTTTCTTGGAGCTCAGCTCACACTAAACTTCTACTAAAAGCAGACAGAGTTCTTCAGAGTTCAGAGCCGCATTATTTACCATATATTTAATTATTTGCTTGGCGTTTATAAAAAACAGTTCTTTCTAGAAGTTCAGCTCAGACTAAATTTCGCATCATTCAGCCATGTGTCGTTCTGCACGCGTGTGAAATATTTACATATGAACATAAATGTTGGACATAATTTGATACCTTTAAAGCAGCTCATCTACTTTTGTGGTCAATTTAAATTGAATTCCATAAAAAGGCAATAAATGAATTCATTAATTAAATTCTGTTGAAATTCAAGTTTTGCATCGCTTTTTTTTTAGCATTTTGAATTTAGTTTTTCATAATTTTCGACCTAAATCGCACGACTCGTTGCTGGGCAGGAATATTGTTAACGTTGCATGATTTAAGCAAATTTTGCGATTTACTTGTTTTACTTTACTTGATGCAAATGAAGCAAAGCTTCGCTTGCGGTATGAATTTATTTATGTATGTAGGCCTAAAAACCGTTAAGAAACATGCCCGATTTACTGAACTCTTCAAACATTGCCCTGTCAACATATTCTGCCAGCACAAATTGCGTTCGTGTGATTTTGTTTAAATGCGACGCATTTATCGTTTGTCTATAACAATAACAAATGCTCGTTATTTGAAAGCAACAAACAATTTGGAAGAAGCCAAAACGAAGCCGAAATAAAAATTGAAGTAAAAACTGAAAACAATCAGGCAATGAACTTATTTTTCGAGAAACTGGTATAAAAATAAAAATGGAGGAAACTACGTCAGAAATGCTGAACATGCATGGATATAGCGACGAACTCGCGTTCAAATGCAAATAAATGTATTATAGTTTTTATAGCTACATAAACTAATATATGCAACGTGCACTTGCAATATAATCGATACCAATACATTAATATGTATATGTGTATATCCATAAAAGTTCGTATGTGTGCATGTAAGCAAAGTACAAATGTACAATTCGTTTTTAAGGTAAACAAAACTCCATATAGATAGTTAATATTCATAAATTGATGCGTACTCGTACGTATGGCAGTTGACAGTGAAGACGCCAAGTTCAATTTTTCATCGAATTCGAAATCATTGAATTATGTTTTCAATGTTAAGAATATTGTCATACGATGTTTTGTTTGGAAACTATATGAAATTGCGTTGAATGCCTTGATTTGTGTTGGCCGTTTCTATACCTTATGACCAGGTGCGGCAATTCATTACCAATTTGTGTTACTTGTGTGCGGCTAAACGAAGCATGACGACTTGTAACGATAATTAGAGACAATTGTGAAAGAAAAAAAATGTAAAGTTTGTTAACAATTAAAAAAAAAAACGATTAAGTTAAAGAATGTGAACAAAATGAGACCGAAAAAGAAGAAACGGACTCTTTCTTAATTGGGGAGCAATCCAACTTTATTCAACCGATTTGCTACTGTCAATGCAGAACTTTGACGACGCCATTTTGGCACAACATTCGAATTCATTGCAATTCAAGGCAGGAGAAGGCGAATTCCAAGTTCGATCATCTCAGCTGCTGTTTCGTTCAAGTCTTTCGACTCTCTATTTCTATTTTTAGCCTGAATTTTTTATTCTTTTAAATTTTTTATTTCAAATGGAGCTTGCAAATGTCGAGTATTGTAGCCGCGTGTCGGAATAGCGATCTCATGGCATAAATTAGGCATTAAATAAAAGAAGAGGCAGAAGAAGTGGGCAAGATTAAAACTGACTCTGGCACAAAAGTTTAACTTTGTATTGATTGAAAGAAGGTTTGCGCTGTAAACAGCATTCAGTTGATCGAATTGAATCGATGAAATGTTTAAAAAAATTTGTTTTTCTCTTATATCCGGAGGGTTAATAAGCTTTATGAAATGGCAGTTATAAGAAAATCACTGATACTCGTATATCTAGTTGTGCGATTGAGTTTTGTTCCCGCTCGACCGCAGCTGTGACTTTATATTAGTTTTAGCCATAGACAAGATAGAAAACTGCAAATTTCGTTATGTAAGCAGAAAGATCAGCAACGTGTCTGAATACTATATAACAATATTTTAATCAGCTTCTGAACTAACGAAGCAATTCCCAAGCGGAATATTTTACGTAACACTGCATGGTCGAGCAATTCTTATTTAAAAACTTAGATTATGAAATGGATTTCAAGTGTTTAAAAGTAAAGACCCGACTGTTGATTTTTTACCAAATATTTAAAAATATTACGGAGCCGAATATGTGTCATTGCGCCCATTCGAGTGTGTTGTTTTATTTATTTATAAGCGTTGTTTATTTTAATTAAGCATTAATATTTTAATTTCCAAAGTGAAACCGTAAGGTTCGTGAAAATCGAACTTTCTGCTTCATTTTTTTTTTGTGGAATGCAAAACATGTGAACGCATCTAGTTGACCTATTCTTAAAAGCAATTGAGAAAAATGTTAGTCGAATCCAACATTAGTGTTCCGTGGTTTACAGTGTTTGTGAGAGAGAGAGTATGAAACGGAAGACAGTAGGTGCAAATGCATTAAGCACGAACTGACAAAATTTTTATAATTTTAAGACAAAATATTGACAAAATAGTCGAAACCTCAAATTAGGGTTAAGTAAGGCTTATTGAAAGTTGTTGTTTGATTTTACAGTTATTCGAAAAGTGTTTGCAAGAATTTAACATCTTTCAGGAAAAGTGATTTAGAAATTTTGATTTTTTTGATCTATGCAAAATTGTAGCACAGAAAAGAAAAAGTCAAATAGTAGAATCAGAATTACTGGAAAACAACGAAATATTAAAGGTTACCATATGTTGCGAAGAAATCTTGATTTCGAGCACTTTGTCTCCGTGTCCCAGTCAACTCGTAAAATAACTCAGCCAAACCCTCACGAATTTTAAAATTTTAATTCAACCTCTTTCACTTTTGTATAGTATAACAAATAAATTAAAAGCAAAAATATCTAAAAACTAATAGATGATTGCTTTGTTTTTTTAGTTGGCCTTTGAGCCATGACCCTACACATATCAAATTTCAGCTTAAATACTTAGAACCACGAGGCGCCGAGCCAACCGGCGAAGAAAAGCCGACTGATCTGGTAAATGGAAGAAGCGGTTTTGCCCCAAAGTAATTTGCAGCTAATTAGCTGTAAATAAACCTTCAAAGCTGCGGCAACAGCATTTAAGTGGCTTACAACAACTGTCTAATGGAAATGAAGAAAAACAGAATGAGCAGCAACAACAAACAACAAAACAAAAAACTAAAGCCGAAGGGCAACAATAACAAGTGCTGCAGACTGCAATGAATAAGTGGAGTATGGGCACTGCCATTCGTTGTGCGCTGAAAATGCAGGCGAGGCGAAAAAGCGAAAGCTAACTGAATTTTCCACCAAATGCCAAGCGAATATGTAGAACGAAAACGCAAAGCAAAGCTTGCAAGAAAAATGCTTGGAAATGTGAAAATTCAAAAAAAGAGCAGCCAACAACTTGAAGATAAAACATGGAAAATGGTAAACGAGCATGAAAAACAAACTTACCAAACGTCACTGTGGGGTTTGTTGGTGCTGTGTGAGTTTCGCGTTAGATTTGGCCAGTCGCGACGGTTGGCTCGTGGATGCTGCTACGCGGAAGCTTGGCGCGAAATTTCGGAGCGAAAATGCGCCAACAACGGTAACGGCAGAAAAGCTTACTTTGCAATGGGGAAAAACTAAGCAGCCGAGTGCTTGAGATTTCCGCCGAATTGCTTGTTTGTGGTTTTGTTTCGTACGTTTGTCAAGTTTCAAATTCCCAATTCTAATAAGCTATTTGTCCAGTTGATGGACTCGAGACGCTGCAATCGCCGTAAACTTAAACGCTCACAATCGAATTTCATTCGGTCAACAACAACAACTGTTTTTAACCTTCTTGCTCTGCAAAACGATGGAATGACGGCACGAGCGGCTGGCAAACTACATCGACAAAACCGACGTCGAAATTGGGAAATTGTTCAAGCGAAAAATGCTGCAATATTCGCAACAACAGCAAAAACAATCATCGGCAAATAATGTTAGCCGTATTAATCGCCGATATTTTGGCCTTTTTGCAACGTTGCGATGATATTCGATGCGTTTGTCTATTCTTTCAGGCTTCAGGCCCAGCGATACTTGTCAACAGTTTGGCAACACTTTGGTTCGATCGGTGGTTTCCTCGCAATTGTGTGTCGCAGTAGGTTTGGTATAACACGGATCTTTCCGGATTGCGCGCGGCTTAGCGAAGAATTTGTTGGGTATTTTCCTCGATTTTCGCACACTTGAATTTATTTTTATTTTTGCACAGACTTTGACAATTTTGGCCAATCGAAATTTAACTCGTTTTGCTTCTGCTTTGCCGAGAGCGAGATCGAATCGAGTCTAAGAAAAAAATGAAGGCAGCAGCTGTCTGAAGAAACTGTGGTTAAGAGCAACTAAATGCAGCCATCGCCACCGCACGTTAAATTGTGACTGATCGCTGGCGGAAATTTTTATTAGAAACTCAAGTTGGCGAAACGACGAAAAACGCTTGCGCTGCGCGGCCGTCCACGAAGCTCGGCTGCTCGAAGCGCAGATTCTGCGTTTTCGGCTAACTTTGGTTTCGGCCAGCTGCGGCTCGGAGTGGAACGGGCTAGCGGCGTTCATGTTGCTGGTGGCATTAATAGCAGCGACAGCCGCATCCGCAGTCGAAGCAACGGCAATGGCAATACAAACAATAACAACATGTGCGCCAACAACAAAACCAGGTGATTGGAGCGAGCGTCGCGTATAGTCGCGCCGCGACGTAATTGAATCTCCGAAAACGGCGCAGCGCCAGTTTAAAAGAGAAGCAAAAATACGATAAGTACCTATGTTACGATATCGTACGAGATTGCTGCCTTCAGTGGTTGCCAAATGACGACAGAATTCCTCCAAAGTCTGATTTCAGCGATTCCTATGATGGGAAAATTCCTCATATGTAGTTCTCTAAAAAAAATTGCTCGATATCGTACGATAGTCTAAGAAATTTCCATTTTTTGCGATAATTTATTTGAAGTAATACGATATTGGCTCATTTCAGCGGCTCTAAATTCTAAGGACAATTGTAGTACAAGTTTCAGGAAAGGAAAGGAGAATCGAAGAAATTAAACGCGTAGGCGTCAACTTTTTTCTAGTAACTAGGCCAATCATACTTTGTTACAAGATTGCCGGCTGGCCGAAAAATTTGTATCGAGGTGTATTCTGCAAGTCACAGGAATCATTAAATAGTATTTGAGAACCCCGCTACACGTTTAATGTTTTGATGTCCAGCCTTAATGGGTAGGAAATTGGCTTTAATGGGATAACTATCCATAGAAGGGGATGAGTGATGGAGTATTAGTCAACAAGTTCTGCTTCAAGTTACACGCGATGTTGTTATTAGATTGGACATTGACGACTTGACATATAATTTGACATGTTGGGCATAAACATACATTTATAACATAAACATATAGACATATATAAATATGCTCGTTATATTGGTAGAAGTGAGCGGCTAAAAGAAAATTTCAAATATGTAATGAAAAATTAAATTCATTTTATAATATTTTTTAATAGATTTTTAAGAAAAAATAATAATACAAAACTTATTTTAGCATTATATGTTTCACGAAAAATGCTGAATATTTTTATAACTTTCATAACTTTGTCATAAAAAAGTGCTTTTTACAGTTCTATGGGAAAAAGGTTTGGTTGGGAATCGCTTCAACACTCAGTAGCATAAAATTAACAGCCTTAACAACAGCACATGGGGTAACAGCAGACGGGGTGTGCAGGCAGTTGAGTGTTCGGTGCGCAGGTGTGCCCGTTGCGGTATGTTGGTAGTGGTAGTGCGGATCTAAAGTCACGTTTAGTGGTTGACATCGCCGTCGTTGCGGTGACGGCGACGGTGGCGTCAGCGTCTGGTGTGCTGCTACGACGGCCTAAGTATGCGTCAGCGTCCATTTGAAGTGTCAACTTTTTTTGCGGAAATAGATGTTTAACTGGCAGATACATTGAGACATGTGCAGATGCGGAGATGCCATTTATTTTTCTTCAAAGCACCCTTCGCTTTCGTATGCTTCTTTTAATCGTTTTTTGGTCAAATTTATACGTTTGATTTTTGTGTGTGAATTTTCAAAGTCACTTTTGAGATTTGCTAGCAAATAACCTTAACTCATTATTTCAAATTAAGTTCAATACAGTCGCTGGGAGTCCATCATAACACAATAAAATATGATAAAATAAAACGCATGATAATGAAATGGTTTTAGCTTGAAAGAAAAAATGAAAATTCAAATTGAAGCTGTGAACAGATTTTGGCATAGTTTGGCTAGTCGCATTATACAAATTCTTGCATATTCGCCTGTTGCAAACATGTTAAGCGGAAGCCAGCTGAGGTGATTCTTTGCAAGCGGCTGCTTAGTGTTCTGAACTTTGTCGCTTAACGTTTTGTTTGGCTTAAGCCGACCATGTCAGCAGAATTGCTGGTACTGAGTGTCTTGATGGCAGAAATCAAATACTTATGCACATTTTAGTAGCATTTTTTAACTTTGACTTTTCACACAAAACAATCGATTGCTTTCTCGCTTTTTCGTTTCTAGTAAGTTAAAACCCTTTCAACTGAATTACATATAATCTGCGTTTGGAGCTGCCTATCCCGTCAAAATGTTCTTGTAGCAACGTTGCCATAATTATTGCTTTCTCGAAACCTAAACTCAAATTGAGTGACCTGAAATTCGTGTTTACATGTTTTATTTTATATTTTGTATAAATTGTTAAGTAAAGTAATAAGTAAGCTAAACACTCAGTGCACATTGTAAGCAGTAAACAAATTGTCGTAAATTGTTGTTTTTCGTGACATTTCCACTGCACCTTACACCTGCATTGCAGCTAAACGCACCTGCAATACTGTCTGTCTGTAAACTATGAATTGTATGAAATGTTCAGTTGTTTTTCGGCTGATATCCGCCCGCATAGGTCGATGCATTGTTGTCGTGAAAAGACCAAGCATTGTTATATAATTTTGAGGACTAATATTCGGCACTGTGATGGGCTCTTTGTACTATGGTGTAATGTTGTTTATACAGCAATTACTACTTCTACTACTACCCAGTAACTTGTTTAATTTTGTCTGATTTTCAGCTTTTCAGACCGCACATTTGTTTGAGCGCGTATACACCGAAACATTTTTAATGTCACATTGAAATATTTTCGACCATTTATAAATTTAGCCACGTAGAAGTATTCACGTAGAGGCCTTACGTCCTTATTTGCTGACAGTAAGAACTGCTAACGTCTAACTTTTCATGATTACATTTCACGCTCCATGCTGCAATGCTGCTTATAGGAAAGGACCCGAACGTTTTTATTAAAAACCCCCATCGCAACGTTGAAGAGTTCGCCTTATAAAGAACCGCGGTATCAAACACCCCAAGTCAATTCTGGTTTTTACAAAGCCTCTAGACGTTAGTAAAAAAAATAGTCAAATCACTTAGAAAAGGTTCATTACTGGTACCATTACAGGTAATGAACCTTTTCTAAGTGATTTGACTATTTTTTTTAATAAAAAAATCGTATGCCTTTCTGAAATTCCAGTGTTAAAAAATATTTACTAAAATTTTAAATCGCAGTGTTAAAAAAATATTTAATACCATTTGTTTTATTGCCTAGAGGTAAAAAATTAGTTGTATGAATTGTCAGTTGTTGCATAAGCAAAATAAAAATAAAAATTAAATAAAATAAAATAATTTGTACAATATTTTGTTGAAAGTTATTATAGTTAAAGTTATAAAGTTTAAGCTAAAAAATTGACACAAAAGCAAAAGAGGCAAAAAGAACCTTCCATAACAGAGATATAACGGAACGTTAAGGTCAAAATTCGAAGACCGGCAGATATAATCGTATGCTAAAGTTGAAAAAGCAAAATCAAAACCAAAAAAAATTACTAAAAAAAAAGAAGTAGGAAGTGAAGAAGTAAAAATTTATTGACATGCGCGGAGCATTGAAAGGCGAAGAGTGTCGACCGATTGAATGATGAATTAACATTGAATTAGCTGGAATCATTAACAGTGAGTTAGCAGTGCGATTTGCAGTATTTTTAATAATTTACGCACTGTATTGGTTTCTTCTTGTTATGTAGTAGAAGTGACTTGTTTTATACAATACTAGCAGGGCCTCGCGGCTTTGCATGCATGTTCGAAGTCAATGGGCCCAATACTTGTAAATCAATTTTCTCTTAACCCTTTGTTGACCCCGTCGTATTTTTACGAACAATTACTTGCCTAATTTTATCTCTTTTGAAGTGCTTTCACCATATTTTAAGTCAATAGAACTCTGAAATCATGTTTTCCCCATACAAATTCTTAACCCATTGTTGAGCCCGTCTGATTTCGATTTTCGAAAAAAAGAAAAAGACATGTCGGTTTATTTATCATTTGGAGCACTTTCACCATGTTTGAAGTAAAAAAAAAACATTAAATCATAGTACTCCGTACAAGCTTTAAATGCAATGTTGGCATGTGTCGAATCAGTGGCGGATCCAGGGGGGTTTTGGGGGTTGAAACCCACCGAAATATGTGGATCGACTATAAAACTACGTACAAATTAAAATACATTTTATAAATATTAAAGAATTACTTTTTAAAACCCCCCGAAATATTTTTCTGGATCCGCGCCTGTGTCGAATTATTTCACATGTGAAGTGTTTTCACGAAGTATGAAGTCAAAAAGCCCATAACATCTTGTTTCTCCATATAAACTTTTAACCCATTGTTGACCATTGTTGTTGTTTTGGTTTTCGAAAAGCGAAAAACACGTCTCAAACTATTTTTCACTAGGAGTACTTTCACCGAGTTTGAAGTCAATAGGTCTATTTATTCATGTCTTTTCACAGTTTCTTTACATACACTTTTAACCCATCGTTGACCCCGTCAGAAAAAATGAAGACACGTATCGAATTATTTCACATTTGAAGTACTTTCACCAAGTTTAATTTGAAAAGGCCCAAAAAGTCTTGTTTCTCCTTACACATTAATAACCCTTTAATTTTACAAAAATTAAAAAACACGCGTTTAATTATTTTTGATTGCAAGTGTTTTTACCTTTTGAAGTCATGTTTTTTTTTCGTAGTCCTTCCGTATACGAACCTTAATTAAAAATACGTGTTACGTGACATTTTCACAAAGTTCGAAAGTAATAGGCCCATTAAATCAAGTTTCTTCATATAACATTTTAACTCATGTTTTCCTCCTTTAGACCGCGAATTTCAGAAAATTTCGTCGTAACGAAGGTTCATTTTTTAAGACGTACCTACACACAGTGCTCCGACTCTATACAAAATTGGGACTAAATAGAAGGAGGAAAATTCGCTTAAAATTTATAATCTAAATTATTTTCGGCTGCTGACTTCAAAAATGTTTGTTTTCCAAAAAAAGATATGGTTTTAAAAAAATCGAATATACATATATAACCAAGTATGCCATCACCACCGAGCCCAAACCGCTGAAACTATAATGATGAAATTTGGTCAATAGTTGTACTTTAAAAACTCAACCTTCAAAAGGAGCGATTTTAAAAAATTCGACCTTGACATGCCGGAAACGGGATGGTGATTCTGATTGTCTTAAAATTTTGTATATATATACTTAAAGAAAAATAACGAAATACGTATTTCAGCGTTTTTCTAAATTCGACCTTCAAAGGGTGGAAAGAGGGTGATGAAATTGCTTGAAAAAACCCGTTTCGGTTTTATTTCCGTAGTGCTTAACATAGAGATGACACAGCTATGAAGATGCAGTGTTTATGATAAAATTTCCAGGATGAAAGAAAATTATTGCCATTTTTCAAACCGTTCAGTTTATTCAGTTTCGCTATCATCAAGAATGATGTTTTTAATCCCACACAAAACAATAGTTTTCTTCTTTATTGTAAACAAGTGTAAATAATGCAAGGTAATTTTAACAAAATTGCCTTTAACTTTCCTCTATATTCTCAGAAAATATTAGCATAAAATCACATTTTAGCAAAAATATTTCTTAGTAATGCGAAAAACTAGAATAATATGGCTCAAAACGGGTTAAACGGGTAAGCCAAACCCATTTTTACATAGAACATTCATAATTTGTGACATTGGCTTTGTTAATATAGAAGTTTTCATATTTTATGAAGGACTTTCGTATGACAACCCGCAACCCAGTATGACAACCCACAACCCAGTTACCCCACCATACCAAAGTGAATGTACCGGTGGGCACCTCAATGTAGGGTACAAAGATCCAATTTTTTTAGTTAGAGTAGTTTACAAAAACTCTATATTTTAAAAGATCGCAGAAAATCGCAGAATTTTTTTAATGATCCAAAAGAAGAAAGTCCATTCTGGAGGATGACGTAAAAATGTTTGGTTCACCAAAATATATCGTTTTTATAGTTTTAAAGTAAAAAAATGGTTTCGTTTAAATAACGTACAACCCCGCTTTTAAAATTTTTTTTTTCAAAATAGCTCGTGAAATGATTTCTTTGACTCTTATAAGTGTACAGCAGCAACATTTTCTCCGATTGAAGCGAAAATAGTGTTTTGGTTACGTTTTCAATTGTTGACGCTGAAAATTTAAGATAGAATTTTCTAAGAATCATTTACCCATTTTCCTGCAAAACTACCATCGCACAGTGTAAATAAAACTTCAAAGCCATCCAACTTGAAGCAAATCTCGAAACTGTACTTATATTTTGAAATTAAATGTTGCAGTTTATTTATATTCATGCAAATAGTTTGTTATTTATATATTTGATATATAATCTAATAGATGTTTACCTCTGTCAATTTTATAGCCACGTACGCGAAATTATAAATTGACTTCAGTTAAAGTTTTATAGTTTGACTCTGACTTTGTTATAGATTGTATACAATAGATTTTAATGATTATAAGATGTGAATTTGCAGTGTTATGTTATAATTCCTTCTACTTTAGTTTGTCGATTTTATTTGTTCAATATAAATCATGAATTGTTAATTAGTGACCATAATTTAAATCATAGCGGTAGTAAATGATTTTTTGCAATTCGACAAAAGCAAGGTTTTTTTTTGTTTTGAATGGCCTACATTTGATTTAATTGTGTTAAACTAAAGTGCGATGAAGAATAACTTTATTGCATGAAAAAGTGGACTTTAAGTTGTGACAACAAATCAATGCTGACATTGAATGTGGCTATATAATAAATGATAATGAACTGATGCTAATAACTACTGAGATCAAATCGTTCAACGACTGGATTTCAGTGGGTTTGTTTTACGATTGAAACATTTGATCAATTTATCAATTTTTTTGAGGGGTTTTCAGCTCCAAATTTTTAGTTGGCCACTAATATTTACTAAGTTCAATTACTGTAGTTTACAAGATGTCGACAATCGCTGAAATTAACTATTTTTGTAGATATACATACATCAGCTTTGGGATGGTAACATATAGATAACCCAACTCGTTTAGTATTTATACACGGTTCGATATTCAGAAATCACTTACCGACACTAAAGTTCGTACCTACATATTCCACTTTTATTAGTCTTAGCTCTCAGGTGACGTGTCCGAAGTAGAACCGTCGCAATACATTTTAATCCGTTATAGTACAATAATATTTATTGTTGCCATAAGCTCTCCGGCTAATTATATAAATGACACTATAACATTGTATAACACTAAGTAATTGCGCGTATACGCGCAACGGACTTTCTGATATGCCCCGTATTAACAGCTGAGAAAAGGATATTTGGGTTTATGGTAAACAAACAAGAAATGCAGTTCATTACAGCTCTGAAATATCAAGTTTTGAAAAGTGGATGCAGTAATTTGTTTTTATTTGCAGGCAATCCGCGTATCCTGTGTATCAAACACTACCCCAGCGAGGTCCCCAACCATCAATAGCACTCAACTGATATCTGCATTGACCGAATACACAGATGGAGCTCAAAAATACCAGCAACTTACATCAGAAGTGCAGGCGGTGTTGGTTGGCGGCAAAAACACTTTTAACAATGGACTAATTGGCCAGTTCACGCAAACAACACAACGCATTAATCTTTGTTGAGGGTCCAAAAGTTCGTAGCTGCTGTTTCAACTCTGCCGTCTGTTAACTGTAACAAAATTTTACGACATTACTTGTTCATATTTTGTTTAAAAACTAAGATACAAGTTGTTAAATATCGCTTTTTTGAAGCTTGGTTTTTCAAATGTCGTAACTTAGCATATTTGATTCTTTTTAGTTAGATGTACATCAACACATAAGTATGTTACATGTGTATTAACTCACATTACATATTCATTACATTGTTACATTGAATGAAAGAATGAATAGGAATGATTTATTCATGAATGAATGAATAGGAATGATTTATTCATTCATTCATAAACAGATTAGAGCCAAAGAACACTGGGTGACAACTTTTGCGCCACCCTGTACATATACAATTCATATACAACACAATTTCATTACATATACATCAATATTTGTGTGCATATAATTGTTTGTCCTGACTGCCTGACTGATGCGCCATTGCCCAGCCCAAACTGCTGAAGTTACAAGCATGAAATTTGAACTGCAGATCCTTTTTAGAAAATTAATCTCCGCAAAAAATGGGTTAAGGGGTAATTGGTGTTATATGAAGAAACGTGATTTAATGGACTTATCGATTTCAAACTTGGTGAAAGCACTCCAAAACAAATAATAAATAATAGCATAACTTTTGTACGGAAACATTTTGACTTTAACTTAAAAATTGGTTAAAACACTTGAAATAAAAGAAATTAAAATCGCGTTTTTAATTTTTGTGAAAATAAAAAACTTAAAGGGGTAAACCAAGGGTTGCAATTTTGTACGGAGGAACAAGATTTTATGGGCCTTTTGACTTCAAACTTGAAAGTATTTGAAATGTGAAATAAATCGATACGTGTTTTTAATTTTTTCGAATATTAAATCTGAAGGGGTCACGACGGGTTAAAAGTTTATATAAAGAAACTCCGAAAAAAACATGAAATAATGACTTCAAACTTGGTGAAAGTACTCTTAGTGAAAAATTATTCGACATGTGTTTTTCACATTTTTGAAAATCAAAATCTAACGGGGTCAACAATGGGTTAAAAGCTTGTACGTAGAATCACCATTTTATGGTCTTTTGACTTCAAACTTGGTGACAAAACTTCAAATGTGAAATAAGTCGACACATGTTTTTCATTTCTTTCGAAAATCAAAATCTGAAGGATCAACGATGGGCTAAGAGTTTGTATGGAGACACTTTGAAAAAAAATGAATTAATAAAATAGACCTATTGCCTTCCAACACGGTAAAAGACGTGGTTTTCATTTTTTTGAAAATCAAAATCTTTAAAGTTTAAAGTTTGTATGGATAAATATGATTTAATGGGCCCATTGGCTTCAAATATGTTGAAAGCACTTTAAATGATAAATCTAATTATTTCAGTCTGAGTATTTTCCTTTTTGTCTTAAAAATTTGAGCCTTTCTTGTATATAAGTATGCACATTATGTATGTACAAATAAAAAATAAAAAAAATAAAGATTTAATAAAAATATAAGTTCAGACAACAAAACTGACACAACTGCTTTGACAGTTAGTTTTTTTATTGCATTCATACTTGGCAACGCCAGCAGCCTACTGGAATCTGCCGCCGCGGCCGCAATCAGCCCATTCGCCCTCACGGCCGTCCAATTCAATCCAATCCAATGCGCCGTGTACACTTCGCTCATTCCACGCCGCTTTCGGGGAAGCGCACGCGCACTTCTCGCTGGCCGATGAGAGCGACCACGGCTGAAACAAATTTCGAAAGACACAAACATGAATGCGGCCAGCCACCGCTGCCGCCAAAGAACTTGAGTGCCGTGCATCGGCGTGCGGTCAGCGGTGAGCGCACAGCGTGCAATTATGAAACCGCCAGGGCGGGCGAGCGTGCCCGAACACGGACACGAGGATACACACTGCGTGTGCATGTACGTAGCACGAGAGCGCGTCCGCGCTATGCCGGTGAGCAGCACAGGGGGCGTAAGGGTGTGTGGCATGCGCGCGTTGTGCTCATTAGCCGCAAAAGGGGGAGGAATCAGGCCGCTATTAGACAGCGGCGACGTCAACGAGAGCGCTGGCGTGAAAGCGAGAGCGGTGTGAGTGCAAGCGTTCGCAGGAAAATGTGCAGGAGTCAAAATTATAGGGTAGCGAGTGTTTGGCGTCACCCTTTAGGTTTCAGTATTCGCGTGTACGGGCACTTAGCACACATCCAAACACCACGGCGGCACTCGCATTAGGTGGAAACTGGTGTTTGGCAATAGTGGCACGAAGAACCGCAGAAAGCAAGAAGTACAAATTAAAGAAAGAAAGAAATCAACTCATAAGAACGCAAGTGCTTGGCGTTCCTTTGGCACGAGATTGTCGTCTTGATTCAAAATTTGGTGCGAGCGTTAAATAGTGAACGGTTCGATTGTGTCCAGAAAACGGCGAGACGAAATTTCAAGTGAAGAGATAACTTGTGAAAAGAATTTGCAGATGGGGGTTGCGGCAGTGGAAGATAATGAGTGAGTGTTGACAAGTTGAAGGGGAGGCTGCCCGCCCTACTGGTCGGTGTATTTTTTGGTGTAATTGGCGTTGGCCAACGACGTGCGAAAAAATTAGAAAAAAAACAGGTCGCATATCCTCCTAGATTTAGACGAGGCAAAGCAAAGCATTATAAGTTGCACGTCAAAAAAGAAATAAGCAAATTCCCTGTGAAAAGCCTTAAACCAACAACAACAGCGCCGAACGCCGAAGAAAAGACAAAATTGCCTGCCTACGAATCGCCCGTCTGTCCGTTGCGGTACGGTACTATTTTTATGCCGGCGCTGCTGCACTGCACACAAGACAAAAAGGTATTTTTAGAATATGCTGTTTTTGTGGTTCCAACGTTGCGCTGCCCTTCGAATTGTTAAGCCAATAGTAGCAACTGGTCCAAGAGTGAACATTGACTAACCCATAAGCAGGCATAACTTTTCATTACAGTGTTAAAAAGCATACAAATTATATAGAAAAAGGACATGGCTTGGGTTTTCGAATTTTCTGCGAGCGACCAGTGTCGCCAATTATCTCATAGTTGCCACGGGAAACAGCAACTACAAAAGGATAAGAAAGGAGCAAAATGTAGCAAGAACGGACGCTGTGCATGAAGGCACTTCCGCTTCCATCGTATTTTCTCGTCACGCTGTGATTGTGTCTGTCGACTTGTGTGATTTCCTTTGGCCGCTTCGCTTTTCCACATTCGAGTCGAGTTCTTATACAATGCTCTACGCTGTGCCGCACCATTGTCGGACGAACCCAATCGGACCCCACAAACCCAGCACAGTTTCAATTTCAGCTACGGTTCAGTTTCAAATTATGCTTCATTGTGCGTTGTCCACCAGCCGCCTGGCTGTGTTCATCGCACAAAGTCTGCGGTTCCGTTGTCAGTCGCAGTTCTTCGCCGACGTTTGCTTCTCGCACGCTTCAGCAATTCGCTTGGCTCCGCTCTTCTATGCTCAATCAGAGGGCCGCCCCACCGCCCACCAACAACCTCCACCGCCATAGCGCCACTGCGCTAAGCGTGTCAGCATCAGTGACAGCACTCGCAGCGGCACCAGCAGCAGCCTGATTCCGCTCGTTTGCGCTGGGGCGACACACTCACTGCTGGCACAGCATACAATCATCGACATAGCACGGCGTGAGCGTGAGTGGGGGCACTCTTGAACTCGTGCACATGCCGACCATATGCAGCAGTATTCAGACTCAAATCCGCTCCAAGTCGGCGCTTGCTCTCGTCTTGTCGCAGCGATTGCGAATTGTGTAATCTCGCTGTGTTCCCACACAATTTTCGTCAATCCACGCTGCGTTCGCTCTTTCCCCAAGCGCCGCTGTCAAAAAGTGTTTTGCGATTTCCAGTGCAGCTATTTGACATTTGTATCGGAAACGTGTGCCAGAGCTGTAATATGGAATGCGTTAAAGTGTCAGCCAAAGATGGTTAGCCAAAAACCAAAGTTGAACTCTTTAAAGTCTCCTACGCGCTAAATCAGCGGATGCAAAGCCGCCGAAATCAAATTTGCACAACTGGCACACTGGAAACATTTGCTCTCGCACAGGAAGTGCTTATTAAGGTTTACTAAATTATTTTTTCTTCAAGTCTACGCATCCAAAACTTAAAGTAGCGCACTTTGTTGGTCGTAAACTTTAACAAAACATAAAATCTTGCAGTGGGCGGCGATTTCTAATTGCTTACAAAATACTTCTGCAAAATTCTACGTTCGGACGATGTCTGAAGTAATTTCTTTATTGTTTCAAAGAGTTTAACTAGAATGAATAGTGGATAGTGAATATACATCAACTTCATATATTTAGTACAAAGATTGGAAAAATGGATATGTGTTTTGGGGAAAAAATTACATTATGACACCGATAAATGTTGATGAAATTGTTGGTAAAATCTAAACGTTGAAGAAAAATCAAAAATTTTCCAACAAGGTTTGCACAATTTCAACTTAAGGGAAGGCTCCCCTGGATTTGGGCAAAAATAAGGCAAAGTTTGTAATTTTTTTGTGGGATAATGAAAAGGCGTACAAACTTCCGGTTTTGACTATTAAATTCGTCTATTATTTAGGAGTTTAAAAAGTTAAAAAACTTGATGAAATTCAAAATGGCGGCTACAAAATGGCGATTTCCGTAGGCCTCTGCGCGCCAAACATCGCTCGAGAACTGTAATCCTGCAGCCTCTTGTAGTGGACTGAAATCATAAAGCATTGTCATTACTTAAAGACAACAAAATTGTCTATGCATTGAACTAGACTCAAAAAATTTAAACGAAAAATTCTTGCACAATGAATATTTGAAGTAAAAAGTTAAATTTTTTGCACCTTTTTTTAATTTCAACCACATTTAAAAATTAAAAATAAATAACTATTTATGCAAATTGTTGGTTCAAGGCATACAGAAAATCAAATACATTCGAGCAGTTTTTAGATGAAGAAAATCGGATCATTAGATCAAGTCCAGGGATTTCAGTTAGATTGGAAAAAATGGTTTCGAGATAAACGCGTTTGAAGTTTTTAGAAAGTCAAGTTCATCAAGTTTTTTAACTTTTTAAACTCCTAAATAATAGATGAATTTAATAGTCAAAACCGGAAGTTTGTACGCCTTTTCATTATCCCACAAAAAAATTACAAACTTTGCCTTATTTTTGCCCAAATCCAGGGGAGCCTTCCCTTAAGCATTATAAAAGGAAAAATAAGATAGAGACTTGAGCAAGAGCGGAGTTTATTGAATATTTTATGAAAAATACATGCATATCATGGTTAATTTAAAAAAAAAAACCGACCATAAGGTTGCCTTCACCATTTGCTTTCAAACATTTGGATGCAGTAGTACTATTGATTGCGTAGCCGAGAATTTCTATTATTTGCGTTATTTTTTGAAATTTATTATTTTATTTGCTTAATTCAAAGAGTTAAAGGGTTCTTTAAATTTATATTGCGTTATTCTTTTGAAACTTATTGCTTTATTTGCTTGTTTCAAAGAGTTAAAGGGTTCTTTAAATTTGTCTAAGTTTTTGAATTGAAGTTAAAATGTTTGTTGATTCTTGATTACTAATCAGTGATTAGTGTTGATAGTGATTGGTGATGGAACGGAAATTAATTCTAATTTAAACTGTTTTGAATGAAATCGTTTTGTTGTCACTTAATTGCAGCTAATCCGGTGTGTCGTTGTAAATGTTTAGGAAGAAGCTTACTCGTAAAACCATGTAGATGTATTATTGGTAGGTACTCCTTACTTTCAATTGCCTTGACAGCCTATAGACGTAATAAGAAACACTAATCTCAATGAAGGTCATTTCGGAATTTGAGTTTTACTCGTGGTGGGTTAAGTTGGGGTTTAAGCTTAAAAAACTTTACGCTAGTTTAGGGAATTTGCGCGCACGATTAAAAACCGAAAAATATGTACACAAAACGTATAAAGTGGACATTAAGTCATTTTAACTAATTCACATCTTTGCATATCTGACACGCCCACAAAGTATTTTATATATGCAATTACAGCAAGTTGTGCGATTAGTTGGATGCGTTGGTGTTCGGTCTGCGTTACATCTTTTTCGGCAAAAGTATCAGAAAGCCGGCACCGCAAAGGAATTAAAAAAACGTGGAAATCTGCGAAGGAGAGACTGAGAGTGCGCGAAGGAACGAAACAGAGAGCGTAGAGATTTGAGTGATTTCGAGTTAGTCTCATGTGTGGCGATGTGTGTATGTGTGTGTATGTGTTTTTGCAATTTGAACGGAATGGCAGAAAAGTGAAAAAGCGTAGACTTCCGTAGGAGAAGAAATTTTTGTGAGCCAAAATAGGGCGGTCTGTGGCGGGGCAGGGCGGCAGGGCGAAAAGGGTATTTTGCATTGATTTTCAAGGCAGTTCATATCGTGCGGCCTGATCGGTAGACACGCGTTTCGAAGGCCCATACAATTCCAGCCGTGCCGATAGGAAGTGAAAAGTAATTCCAATTTGAAAGAAAAAATCACTGAAAATCGCTCGCTAAAGTACGAAGGAAAAATTATTGCAAAAGCTAGTGAGATAATACTTGGGATTTCGTTGGATTTTTTGTTTTTGCACGAATGTGTTACGAAAGGGAATGAGTGGGTATGAAAGCGAAAATTACCAAAAGGCAGATAGAAAGCAAAAAACTAAACAACAACTGAACGGTAGCAGTGAATGTGTGTATGCTTTTTTGTTGGTGCCAGCAACACGCCAGCAACTTAACATATCGCCGCTGTAACCGCGTCGCGCCGCCACCGCCGCCGTCGTCTTCATGCTAGTTTTCCGAAATTTTTGTGCATTTCTTCCGCTATTTTCGTTGACGCCGTTGTTTTGCTCTTATTGATTTATTCTTCGCTGGCTGCTCGTTTGACGGATGGTGTGGCGAAAGCGTGCGCCGCGGCAGGGGTGAAGTGAAAAGCGTGCGTGCACGCGTGCTGCCGATATTACAGTGATTCGAACTTGTCGTCGACGAGCAGCAGCAGCAGCCGTCAGGCTCACCAACCGCCCAATGCCAAACACGTTACGTATACGTTCCGTGGTGCAGTGGAAATCAGCAGCAGCGAGAGACGGCGCTGGGCCGTGGAGAGGGAGGAGAAAGGCGCAGCTTTAGCAGACGCACAGCGGCAGCCGCGGCATATTTATTGCATTTATTTACCGATGTTTTAGTGGAAGTACATATCTCCAAACTTGGTTGGGTTGTTTTTGTTTTACGCTCCTTTTTTGATTTTTCCTTTTTACCGTTTTTGTTTCGATGCCGCCAACGCGTCGTCAACGGCGGCACCTTTTGCCTGATACTGCTGCTGTGCCAATACACCAACAACGTGCAAGCCGAAAGGAAGAACTGCTGTGCACTGTGGCTACGCAGGCTGGTAGGGGGCTGGTGGGGCCCGGTGTACTGGCGGTGGCACGGCGGTGTGTATGATTCATAATGAACGTTAATGGTACTTGGCAGCGTTGTCTGTGTGTGCGCGCGTGCCAAGCGGCACCGAGTCGGGGCGGTCGGAACAATGCGTCTGGCAAGGCTCGCGTACGCACTACTTTACGCATTGCTGCGGCCAGAGGTGGGCGTTTATTTAACAATGTTTAAACTCTCAATGTTAAACTCTCAAAAAAAAAAAAAAAGAAACTGTAACACAAAAAAAAACAAATTTAATAAATACTATATGCAAATAATGAATAAATGAAACTTTTCAACGATTGCAGCTGCAGCAGAATAGGGAAATTGCAGCAAAATTAAATTGCACCGTTGACCTGAATGTGTTGCCGTGTTGGGGGCCGTTTGCGTTTTCGCGGCAATAGTCACCCGTCACTTGCCACATGCCACTTGCCGCTCGCTGCTGGCTGTTCGCCGCTTGGCGTTTGACACCCCGCTGTTTGCCAGTTTGCCATTTTCTCTAATGACAGAAGTGCATTATGTCATTTTTATTGGTAACAGTTGTGGTGTTGTTTTTGTTAAGTTGTTCGAGGTCGCGCTCCGTCGTCAGCACCAGCTTGCACTGCTTAGTGGCTATTGGTGTTTGTTTTGTTGTTGATGTTTGTTGTTAAATCGGAAAAGCGGAAATTGAATTCTACACATAAACGAGTACACTGCAAAAAGTTTGTCCATGTTGTGCTAAAAGCGGATCTCAATGTTTTTACCATTGCATTTCAAAAATTATAGTCTTGCATTGCCACAGCCATGGGTCATAAGTGATTTGCCATCAAACGGCACCAACTTTACATTGTCAACACTGTCGCATTCACCATTCACAATAACTTCGCTCACTTAACACTCATTAATCAGGCTAATTATTCGTTTAGCAACTCTCCCACTCACCACGCAACAGCTTTGCGATGTTGTTTTTCCTCGGCACACTGTTTTAATGTGTCAGTCAGCAACGCATATTTGCCACGCAAATGTTGTCGCTGCATTGTTGTTGTAATCATCATTAGTACCGCCATCGTCGAGCACACAATATTTTCCGGCCGTGCATATCTATTACAGGCTTTTAATTAATTCCCCCTCCCCCGTCCCACACAGTGCCACCACCAATTCTGTTCTATTGCGCCTACGGCAATCCTTGGTGCTTTTTGGGTGTGTTTCGGTTGAGAATCTTGCGTACATTATACATATGCCCTCTGCCTTCCCTCTGTCACTGACCTACACGGATTTTAATATGCCGAGCCCCATATTTTATGAATGTGTTGAGGTTTTACTTTCGGCAAAACTACTTTATATTTCGTTTATGTCATCGTTGAAGTTAGCCCTTTCGGTACAGCTTTTTACTGGGGAAAGTTAAAATTTTAAATTTTACGTTTTAGGCTTCTATGTGGTTATGTTGGCAACATTCCATAAGAAATTTTGAAATTTTTATACTCGGACCCTGTAGTTTGGAGTGTTTTTCTACGAGAGCAACCACATCGTTGTGGCTGTAATAATTACTTAAACATAAAACTTTTTATGCATAACGAAAATTTGAATATTTCTTCATATACTTCAGCCGAAATTAAAAAAAAAAGTATCTAAATTGAAAGAAAACGTCAAATTAAAAAAGTTATCTAATTTTGTCTGCTTCTTCTTCCTTCACTATCTCAAGATATACCATTAATAAAACGTGGATACTTCTCTTTTCTCAACTTAATTATTCAGTTTATTAATTTCGTATTTTTCCTAAAACTTCAAACTATTCTAAGGAACAACAAAAATATAGTATCCACAAGTTTTTTTACCTAAAACAGGCACTGAAAAGAGACTATGTCATTTGGCATAGAATAACCGAAAGGGTTAGTGAAGTAAAATATTTCAAAAAATATGATGTTTCTGCTTATCAGTTACTCTGTTGGTTTTACAACGACTTTTGATGATACTTTTGAGTTTAAAACGGATGATATTTTAAAGGAGAAAATGTTCTCTTTTTAATAAAAAAAATTATGTGAAGCCCTTTAGGAGACGCAGCGTTAGCAGATGTTTTTCTAAAGAAGGATTTGTCTGCTTTTATTTATAAAAAAAAACTGCGTACTTTTTAACATTTTAAATTTAAATTTTGAAGTTAAAACTTTGTAAACTTTCAAATTGTATGCAACATGTTTTTATCTGATTTTTTTTATTTAATTTTTCTCTTTCTTTTTTAAACAAATATCGACTCAAAACAAATTAAATAAACTTTTTTTCTTGACGACAAGCAATGACAAACCTCTTATAATGAAATAACTGCCTATGAAAAGCTTTTTTGAAACTTTGCTACCATACGTCTAGCAAACAATCCCAATTATTGATAAACGCATGTTTTAAATTATCCATTCTAACTTAGAGTTTGTTTTTCAATGGGTTCAACCGATTTTAAGGTATTCAAAATAGGAATCGAACCCGCAACTCGAAGAACTTGCGAAGAACCCGCAACTTGAACGCATTATTTACTGAGCCATGTCAGCTACTCAGAAGTTCAAAGATGTAATCAATGTTCTATTAAGATTTATCAAGGGGTTTCCTATTAATTTTCTGGAAAATAATAAAAATTAAAAATTATAAAACTAGAATGCCGAGGTTGTCATATTAATTCCATTGGTGCTTTGTATTATAAAAAAGTTTTATTGCATCGCTTTTTGCAAAAAATCTTATGCGACCTTTACTAAATTTAACTTCAGAAATTAGACTTTAGTTCATGCCCCAATTTTTTAACTTTTACATTAAATGCCCAAGTCATTTCAATTCCCATAAATGTTCATATTTATTTTGAGTTAAAAAAAAAATATTAAAATGTGTTTCGATCTGCGGATTAATTGCAGGTGGTACCTGTATTGTTAGGTGTGAAAAACATGCATGAAATATGTCATTTATTAAACTTTTTTATTAACAAGCACTAATTGATTTCACACATGTTTGAAGAGCGTCATTATAGCAGTATTTCCCTTGTTAAATTTATCAAATCAAAATTAAATATATAAATATTTGAAATTTAATTTCATGTACACTCCCATTTGCTGTTAAAAAATAAATAAACAAAATTAATATATTAGAGTAAAAATTACTCCAATAGAGGGTTGAGGATTTTTATTGAGCTTTCATTCCTCGGGAAGCCAATCATAATTTGCGTCTATATCTAAGTTACATGGCCAATGTGCACCCAGGTGTGTTCTTGTTCTGTACACCACGGCTTCGCACTGCAGAAGGATGTGGTGTGGGTTTTATCTGCCCCTCGAGTAGAAAAAGCATCAACGCTTTGGTGTTTAAATTTGATACTGAAAAATGACTTTTTTTGTTTTTTAAATTTCACCGATGCGACTGTAGTTTTATTTCCGTTTATGAAACGCAACGATTAGATTATAAGTGAAGTAATGCACGTACAGCAACAACGATTTAAACGATTTATCTTCTTTAATTGTCGGTTGACTTTACAAACCGTCGGCGGTTGAAATACTGACAAAAATGTATCTGTCTTTAGTATCCGGAAGTGGGAAATGCGGAAACGGTTATCGAATGAACTCCGGCCAGGTGGAAGTTGCCGCTGGCGGCTATTTGGCTTGCTCCTGCCGCAATTACAGCATCAACGATTCAACGAACTGCACCAGCCGCCAGCGATAACGGACTTTCACAAGAGAGCACAAAGCCGTGTGGACTAAAAGGAAATGCCAAAATATGGCTGCAGCGTTGCCAGTGTGCAGAAAATGCGATGAAAGCAAAGATGAGAAAATAGTCGTAGAAGAAAATAAATTTGTTGGTAAAATGGTAGTTCGACAGTGGCGTGTGGCAGTATGACAATGGCGCATGGCCGTTATGAAATATTTAGGTGTGTAGAAGTGAAGTGTGCGAGTAGCAGCCAACCAGGACTGCGGTACGTAAAGTGGGTGAAGTGCTTGAAGTGTGACAGTTACGGAATTGAAGTGGGGCGTTCGGCGGGAACTTGAATGAATATGAATGACAGGCTCGAAGGCGTGAAGAAACTGTCATAATACGCACTGACGGCGGCTTGTGTTTGCGTTCGTGTGTGTGCGTAATGGAAACATGCGGCTTGAGTGGATGTAGGGGGTGAGCGGTAGCAGTGACGCTTGCTTTGTGTTCTGGCTGCGAAACTCACTTTGACAGCAATCATTCTTTTATACTTAACATATTGAATTAATATTCCGTCACTAAAAATGATACCGGCAGGTTTGTGTGCGCGTGGATATTGAAAATCGTAGCGGTCATTGAGTGTTATAAATAGTGCTATGATTTTTGTTGTTGCTAGTTTTTGCGGTTAATCAACAAGTGTCTATTATTTATTTATAACTAAGTATGAAGTAACGTTACAGTGATGGTTTATAAAATTTCAAGCCTGAAAGTAGTTGTTAAATTTCGTAATGTGCTGGAAAGTTGAGCGCTTTTTATTTTGGCAATAATAAAAGAGTTGCATGCTTTTAGGCTGACGATGCACTGAGAAAAATTCAGTAGTTGTGCTTTGTATTTAAGCATTTAAGCTTTGATTTATATTCAAAGTAATGTAGATTTTGTCGCAGAATTCATATATTTTACATGAAAGAGTATTATTCCATGCAATGGGAATTCATGAAACCTATGCGCCTGAAATTGAAAACTGGGTTTATCGAAACAAGTTCCCCTTAGAATCGTAACCAGGTGGCGCCCGAGTACGATATCCAACTACACATCCTCTATTATAATCGACGTAAAATGCCCTAACTGCCTAACCATATTTTACAAAATTGTTAACGGCAAAACAAAAAAATAATTAAATACCTAAGTATTATTGTAAAAACTCGACTCGACTCGTAATAATCGGTCATCGGTCATATTTGAATAGATGCTGCTTAGTCGGTTTGACGCCGATGCGACCATTCGCAGGGTCGTGTTTGTGTCAAAAAGCTTAAGCTTCAATTATAAGTTGTGTAACTTTTAGATGAATTTACAGGCGTAGCTCTACTGCATCAACTGTTAAATGTTTTTTTGCTGCCTCGTGCATGTGTCTCATGAAATCAGCGCGTAGGGCATAAAATTAAATTGAATATCCGGCTAAATGATATTTGCAAATAACATTGATTTTCTGATTTTTTTCAACCAAAGTGCATTTAAATTTTCGCACAAACATTGACTATACAAAAACAACAACAATGCAAAAATAATATTTGTCAACGTGCAGTAACTTGGCTGTGATTGTTGTTGTTATTTTTTGACATTTTGTGTATTGCACTTTGCGCATGTGGTGGAATGGCGGAGTTCGCGTTGCAGTGGTGGCGTGCGGTGGCTGGAGAATTGGCTGACTGGCTGGCTGGCAAGGGCTGCGAGATGACATCATCGCCATTGTGACTGTCGATAATGTTTTGAAAACTTCAAATTCAAGATTTCCACTTAATGGCAGTGGCGGCCGCAGTGGCAGTTGTCGTAACGTTACTTGAAGAGCCTTGATTCTTGCCATTGACCTCGACGCTGACGCGCTGATGCTCGGACGCGACACTTGCCGCAACAATCAGCACGTTGCAAATGCGCGTAGAATATATTGTTTGACTAGCCTTGCTTGATGTTGTTTTTTAATATTGACAACTACAACAAATACAAGTTGACGTTTGATTTCCTGCAAATACTTCGGTCCTGTGACGCTATTACTACTGAATGGGTACTTAAATACACACGAACAAGTATTAATTTAAAAGGTTATATAAATATATCTCGGAATGGGTAAATATATTATATCGATTGCGCATTATTCACAAAAGATTAAAGCATTTACTGTCAACAATTTTAAAGTTAAGACGGAATTTCCCAAGCTAAAGATATGAGATTTTCAGAGATTTATAGTTTTATATGTAGTTATATAAACCTGTTAAGAAAAAAGTCTGGTTATATACGGCTTTTGAAAAAATTGGTATTATGGAGAAAAATGTGGGGCAACTTGTGTTCGATGGTCTTTTTCGAGAGAAAAGGTGGGAGATTAAATCAAATTGGAATATATGGAAAGAAGTTGTGTGCAATGTGTCTTCGCATTCTTTGCGGAAAAATCAGTTTGCATACCGTACAGAAATTTAGGATCCAGTCACCTCATTTGGACAATTGCTTGTGTTGAATGTTTGAGTTGGCGAACTTACAAAAAAAATGTTGAGTCTCGGATTCGAGGCCGACCAGAATCCGACCGAACGAGAATATTAACTTCGCTTGGACATACTTATCTGGCAAAAATGGGTATAAAAAGTAAAAAAAAAACAAAAAAAAATTTATGGGATTAAAATAGGTTTAGGCAGCCGCCGTGGCTCAGTTGGTTAGTGCGTTGGACCGCGAGTCGAAGGCAGTGACCCATGTTCAAATACTGCCTGTAATAACACCTAAAAAAATAACTCGTTTTCTCTTTCGGTGGCTGTCCTCTCAGCTGGAAATGGCAAACCTCTGAGAGTAAAAATGGCTTATGAAAGAGCTCCCAACCTGCCGTTCGGAACCGGCATACAACTTTAGGTCCCTTCCACCCGCGTACAAATTCACACGCACAACACGGGTGGTTGCAGGAAGCTAGGCCTTAGTCTCGCGTAAGCGGGCTGTCGTGCCAGACAATTATTATTAAAATAGGTTTATAACATTTTATTACAATCGTTTTCGTCTGTTTGTTGTATGTGTGTTTATTTGTCTGCGATAGCTTCTAAAAGAGTTGAGATGTTATAACGAAATTTAATTTGGATTGCACAGGAACTCCCACCATGTAACGGTTTCAAAAAGAAATTTGTAAATGTTCTTGTTATAGAGCTGGGAAGGGGGAAGCATTTAGATGTCCTGGGATTTCTCGACTTAAAAATTGCAATCTCGGGATCAGAGGCTTGGTTTAGGGAACAATTTTTTTATTTTGATACAATTTTGAATTGCCGCGCTTATCCAATCGGTAAATTTTTATTTTCTCAACGTTGGCAATACTTTTATTGGTGTTCTGTCAAATTTTGACGCATATCATAAGATTAGTATTCGATTGGCGTCTATACGAAGAAGACAAAAATTGTTGTGTGGCGATTTTTATAATAGATGAAAAAGTAGAACTACGCGCGTGCCTAAAACTTTGCGTTAAAAATGAAATTTCGTGCCGATTCGTTGAAAATGTTACAAAAGGCGTATGGTGAAGAGTGTATTGTCGAAAACACGAGCATACGAATGGTATAAAAGGTTCAAAGGGGGCCGAGAGAGCCTAGAGCACGACGTCTGTTACCGAAGAAAAAATCGAATCGGCGAAGCAAATCGTGTTGGAAAATCGTTGTGTATCGATTAGAGAGATTGCTGTGTTGTTGAGCATCTCATTTGGATCAGTCGAACACATTTTAACTGATATTGTGGGCATGAAACGCGTCACTTCTCGGCTGGTGCCAAAAAAGCTGAATTTCATTCAAAAACAGCGTTGTGTTGATGTGGCTAAAGAGATGATTTCCAACGCAGACAGCGACCCAAAATTCATCGAACGCATCATTACTGGTGACGAAACATGGATTTATGAATTTGATATGCCGGCCAAACAACAATCGTCCGAATGGTGCTTCGAAAATGAGCCAAAACCGAAGAGAGAGCGCCAAAGTTGGTCCAAAATCAAAGTTTTGCTGACGGTTTTCTTTGATATTCGTGGTGTGGTGCACTACGAATTCCTTCCGAAGGGCCAAACGGTCAATAAAGAATACTATTTAGGCATTTTGCGTCCATTCGCAAAAAAAGGCGCGATTTGTGGAAGAACAATTCATGGATTTTACACGACGATAATGGGCCATCTCATACGGCCTTGAATTGGAATTTTTGGCCACAAAATCGACCAATGTCATCAGCCAAGCACCATACAGTCCAGACATGACCCCGTATGACTTTTTTCTATTTCGCAGACTCAAATTGCTATTGCGGGGAACGAGTTTTGAGAGCTTGGAGGCCATGAAAGAGAATTCGCTGCGTGAGCTGAAGGCCATACCTTTGGCGGCCTTTAAAAAATGTATGGAAAATTGGGTCAAACGTTGGCATACATGTACTGATGCAGGAGGAGAGTATTTTGAAGGCGATAATAAAGACATTCATTAAAAATTGAAATTTGACTTTTTTTAATTCCCGTTCTTTTTTGATCATATGGTACATTGCACAGCTTTCTTTAGTCTAAACAATTATCGTGATTATTAATTAAAAAATCGTACAACAAAATGTGCTCTCTGGCATTAATTGGTTAATTGTCTCGCGTTAACCTTAACACTTTTCTACAAGCTGCATTCGAAAAAAATCGTAAGTCGTTACAAAAGCGAAAATCAGCGAAATAAGAAACCTGAAGAAAAAAGTCATTCGCGCAAAATCCCCGAAATGAGTTCTGCGAAATTTTAATTTTCGCTTGGTCAAGGAAAAAGAGCAGCAGCGGGTGCTCCGGCCGTAGCTGTTGCTGACATGGTCGCAGCTGCAGCTGCTGCTGCTGCAATCTGGGTCACAAGGACATTTGGCGGTTTCGATGCTGTGTCTGGCTGTGGCACTTGTGGTTGTGATCTTCGGCTATTTCGGTCTCACACTTTGTTTTCGCTTACAATACGGTTTTATGACGCGCCGATACAGCGCCACACATCACTTTCTGCAACGCATTCAATATTTACGAGTCGCACTAAAAGTGATTTCGTCAAAAAAGAAACCTGTTATGTGGCCATGCGCGGCCACTAGTCGTTTCTACAGCGCCGCAGCACGCTTTGAGCGCGTCTTCGACCTGCACTCGCGCCGCACTCAGCCATTACGCTACACGATCTGCAGCGCTTATGAAAACTTATTGCACCAGGCTCCGCGAACGTGTCAATGAACTTGAGGCAGGCAGCCAGCGGACGGTATGGCGGAGAATCAAGTAGAAAGTGCGAGTGCACCGCGCGGCGCTGCCATAAAGTAATTAAATTAGAAATGCAAAAGCGCCGCAGACGTGTGCTCGTACGCGGCTCATGTGCGGCAGCCGACGGACAGCGGTTGCAGCATAAGGCAGCAATAATTTGCACCATTTTGCGCACTGGCCGGAAAATTCTTTTATGCAGTGTCAATGCGGCACGTTGTATTGCCAATGTCAGTGTTAGCCGCACATTGAAATGTTGCTACCGAAAGCATTGCGTCATGAACATACTAGGCCGTCACTGCATCGTGGTGTGGTGTGTGTGTGATTAACAACTAGTTCATGTATTTGCTTATTTGGTCTAAGGACAGTAATTTTATTTCGAGAATCCAACATTTATTGTAGGAAAATTAGATTTAGGTATTATTAGGAAAACAAATTAAAGATCTCAAATAGCGTTGCGAAAGCTATAGGAAAATTAGATTTATATTAGGAAAACAAGTTAAAGATCACAAAAAGCGTTGCGAAAGCCTTTTTGCGGCAGGCAGCCGAATAAAAAATAATCAATATTTATAGAGTATAGGTACAGCATTTCTTACCGATTATACGAGTATAACAATTAAATATGTATTATATGAAATTCAACTAAAGAACAAGAGTCTTAAAATTTCATACAACGAAGTGAAAACAGTATTGGTAATGGAAAATTTAATTACAAATAACTAATTAATTTCAATATACATATTTAATCTGGTCACAGTAATTCCTGTCTACATTTTTATACCAGTTTTATGCTTATGTAGTTAGTGTAAAAAATGAAAAATTTTTAAACACACGAACTTTAAAGTGTATTACAATCTTGATTTAATAATGACGAAATTCAGTATCGAAAATTTGACTAGAGTTACCAGATGAACACTTCGCTCGGAAGACAAGAAAAGAGAAAAGAATAACATTGGCTCTTGTAGAAATAAATTCCATAAATTCGGAAAATACTTAAATAAGTATATTTTCTTGAAAGAAACTGTCTAATCAACCCCTTCTTCTTTTTAAAATTGATAATAGATAAGTCACATTGTAACAAATACATTTTATTCAAAGATGTGTTAATGTGGTTTACAATAACTTAACGAGCATGCCACGTCCATTTGCAGTTCTACTTATCTATATATGTATAAAAAAATGAAACGTGGTTCGTTCGTCCGCTTAAAACTCGAAAACGACTGGACCAACTTGAATACTTCCTTCGGCGGGTGTGTTCAAAATGTTTACGTGAAGGTTTATAAAAAAAGAAATGTCGGGAAAAAGGGGCGTGGCACCACAAGAATACATTTTGAGACAATTACTTTGGAACCATAAGTTACACATCCATTAAATTTGGTACAAACTTAGTATTTAATCATGTCCTTCAATAGAGGGAATAAGGTGGGTATTGAACAAAGGGGTGTGGCACCGCCCATACAACTCAAATCTTCTAAATGGAATAGCTTTGGAATTGTAAGTCGCACAATATTGAAATTTGGTGTACCGTCGTTTCATAGATGTGTCATTCTACTGTTAAAATTTTATGGGCGTTGAACAAGGGGCGTGGCACATTTTTTATGATCTAACATTTCAGCAGAACTGTAAGTCGCACATCAATGAAACTTTGTACGAACCTACCATTTAGTCATATCTTTCGACAGAGGGAATGGGGCAGGTATTTAACAAGAGGGCGTGGCTCCGCCCATACAACTCAAATCTTTTATATAGAATAGCTTCGGAATTGTAAGCTGCACAGCATTGAAATTTGGTTTGGCATCCTCCCATAGAAGAGTAATTCTACTGTTAAAATTTAATGGACGTTGGACAAGGGGCGTGGCACATTTGCTGGGCACAAACTATCCGCATAATTTTCGAACTGTTAGTCGCCCATCAATGAAACTTAGTACGTATTTACCGTTTAGTCATATCTTTCCACAGAGGGAATGGGCGGGTATTTAACAAGAGGGCGTGGCTCCACCCATACAACTTAAATCTTTTATATGGAATAGCTTCGGAGTTATAAGCCGCACAGCATTGAAAGTTGGTGTACCGTCGTCTCATAGATGTGTCATTCTACTGGTGAGATTTGATCGGCGTTGGACAAGGGGCGTGGCACATTTTTTATAACCTAACAGTTACGCAGTAAATACACACATCAGTAAAACTTGGTACGAACTTTCCACTTAGTAGCACAATTCGACTAAAAGAAAGTTGTGAGCATTGGACAAGGAGGCGTGGTACCGCCTGCTTTTTTATATACATAAATTCTTTGTCTTGACTTACTGTTTGATTGATTGACTCATCATCATGAACTATGGGTACTTCTTGAAGAATGAACCTCCGCTAAGACGGTATTTTTTGAAATTCGGGGTCTAAAGGGGGCAAAACATGTATTAAGGTGTTGTATGAAGAAACGTGATTTAATAGACATATTGATTTCGAACTTCCTGCAAATAATGTAGATCAAAAATAATTCGACCCGTATTTTATAATTTTTTGAGAATCAAAATTTAACTGAACCAACAATGGGTTAAGATTTGTTTACGGGAAGACTCGAAAAAAACCTGAACCGATAGGCCTATTGACTTCAAAAATTTTAAAAATACTTGAAATAAAAAAATTGGACACGAGTTTCTAATTATTTGCAAAATCGAAATCTAGCAAACTAACGGTTAAAAATTTGTTTAGAGTAAATGTGAAAACTCATGATGTAAAGGGCCTTTTGACTTCAAAATTTTTGGAAACACTTGACATCAAAGATAATAGACATACATATGTTTATTTTTAAATAAAAATCTGACCGGGTCAACAATGGGTTCAGAATTTATATCGGAGGAAAAAGATAGCTTGCGTGCGAAGCCGCGGGGCCCAGCTAGTATGTTCATAAAAGTCAGATTATTTTTGTTATTTGATACATATAAATTCATATTATCATTTTTATTTGAAGTTGGAGAGACAGGGAGAGAAATCTATTTTTCCGACAATCCTGATTAACAAAAGTATGTTCACTTTTCCATATCGCATACCCACTTTAAAAGTGACACAACTTAAAAATTTTAATTTTCGGGTTTGACCAAATAAATTTTTGTTGGAGTTAATGTGACATAACTTGAAATAATTCGGTAATTATAGAATTAAAATATCATCAAAATAATATCATAAAATAAAAAAAATGAAAATATCATAAAATAAAAAAAATCTTTGTAAATTATCCTAAAGCATAATCTGTAAGGATTTACGTTATTTAAAAAAATGTTTAATCAGCTCAAAAACAGATTTTTGCGTTTTCTGAGAAATTAAAAATTTTGAGTTTTGCCATTTTTGAAGTGGGTGTGCGATGTATAAAAATCTTTCGGGTTGTGAAAAGACTAAAGTAGTAGGTGTACCAACGCAGTTATTGAGCGAAAAAGGTGGAGATTTAATTTTTAATAAATGTGAGGAACATGGCTTGTTCAGGAAATTATATGGTAACCCTATTCTTGATGAATTAATAAAAAGTAACTTTTTAGCAGGATTAAACTAATCAACGACAATGTTACGAACAATTGAAGAGAGGTCTGCTACCCAGTGATTTTATATGTACATATTCACAAGAATAATACAAAAAAGATTTTATATCTAAATCTGGATTTTTTGCCTGCAGAAAGTGTATTTGAACCATAGTGCACTGATTGTCAAGAGCAAGGGTGATTTTTCACACTAATTTAGTTCGGTTCAGTGCTTCTTCAACTGAGTGTTGGAAATGTAGCATAATCACGAAAACACATCGGTTTCAACCATTGTCGGTCAGCGCGCTTACGAAAGACGCCAACATTTTAAGAGTGTTGACATAAAATCAATAACAAGCGAAAAATAACAAATATATTTTTGGTATGGTTTATGTTATGAATGTAATGATTAAATACTAATTTAATTTAAACTGCAAATAAGTATTAATTGTAGTAATTATTTTTGAATAACTTTAAATGGACTTGTGCAAGGAGTATTTCGTTAAAATGGCAAAAATGGGAAAATTCCTTTAATAAAGCTTTTTCTTATACCAGAGAATTATACTTCATAATTGTGATCACATTTTTGAGATAGTTAGAACTAAACCGTAAAAGAGTTGGATGTGTTTGGAAAGGAATCAACTACGAGCTTCTTAATTGTGTTCTTGTTACAGGTAAACGGTCCAAATGATCACCAAAGTGATATTTTGGAAACATTTACAGGCCAATAAATTCTAAAAGAGATTTCTTTCTTTGATGTGTTCACATGCACTAAAGAACAAAAGATTCGTTTTTGCCTTTGGGCAGGAAAGCGTTGTGTTACGACCATACCGACACAGTGGCGCAAACAGGGGGGCATCCAAATACAAAATTTGCTGGTACAAAAAATGTTTTCAAATGGTATTGGACTCAAAAGTACGCAATAGAAGTGTCCTAATAAATCTAGTGTCTTGAGATTAATTAATTTCACCTTTAAACAATGGTCTCAACAATGGTTTCCGCTCGTTCCAACTCTCTTCAACTTCCAAAACCGATTTCAACTTGTAATCAGTGATCGTTGGCGTTGTTTCTGTCATTCATTCGCTCATCTCAAATTTTCCCAGGTATGATCACAATTGTCCGCTTTATTTATCACAAATCAGCAGCGTCGTGCTTTGGCAAGTTTTCGCCTTCGCTTTAGCGTTATCTGCCGCTTTGGCTTTCTTTCGTTTCGTTCCTTTTTGCGCGCATAGCCCGATGCCTCTTTTTTCTTGCCATATCGTAATTTTCTTCGTCTCTTGAGCATCGGCTGGCGTGTTACTTTTCATTTTTTAACTCGATTTCCATCTCTTTTATTCTTTCACCTTGCCTATGCTTTACTTGTGTCCGCTGTCCGCTGTGTGGTGTGATACCGCTACAGGAGGTTGAACGACACAAGGAGAACGGGCGGAGTTGGGTGTTGGGCCGTTGATCATTTTCTGTTTTGTACCTTGACATAAAATCTTTCACTTCTTCGCTGGCGCTTTAGTTTTGTTTGAGCCGGCTTCAGTTCCACATACGCGAACGCTTTCGCGAAAGACTCGTCCCGGCGCTTTGGCTTTGCGTTAACGGCCTGACCGACTGATGTCTTGTTCGTGAATTTCTTCGCTGCGCGTCTGTTGGCCGCTACGCATGCGCATTCGCTCCAGCTCTACAGCTCGTGCCAGTTCAGTTCAGTTCAGTTCGATTCCATTCCATTCAACGCGATTGCGTTCAAATTGTTAACGACTCGGTGTTTTCTTCGGAGCGTGTGAGTGTACGTGTGTGAGAAAGTGAAATTATTGGAGAAATTTTAATAGCTCCAACGATCGCACCGAATGTTCGGTTTTAACCGCAGAATCAACTTGGGTGTGTTGAGTTCGTATTTAAATAATTTCAAGCAAATTTCAAATTGTGTTCTGTATTTTGTATAATTTGCCTGTGGGCTTTCAAAGAAAATTGTACGAAATCATGCCGAAATGGCAGCAGTGTCATTGACCTAATTTCGGTACAAAGTGTGATCGGTAGTTGAGCTGGTGGAGACGCTCAGCAAACGGACAAAGGAACATTCGCCACTGGGAAAGCTTTTGAAGCTCGGGCTCAATTCGTTCAAGTAAGTGAAATTAACATCAAATCGCGACCAGTCGTGAGTTTGTGGAAAGAAAAGTTTTGGACAAGCCGACAACATAACAATCATTTATGACTAAATGCTCCCTGGCTTACATAAATATGTGAAAAGCCAAGCCCGGAACGCACGGGTGCCTCCTCCTAAAGTTCTTCGCCTATACAATGATAAAACGGATAAAATCTCCCCTACCCGGCTATAATGTTAATTTAGCTAAATTTTTTTTTATAAAAAAATATATCTAAAATGATACAAATAAATGAATAAATGAATAAAAATAAATAAGCAAAATTAAAATCCATCGCTTGTAATATTAAAAAAAATTAGTAAGACCAATTAAAAACATTATTAACTAATGGCGGATCTAAACAATTCTCTACTATATCTGGGCTTGAATGTCTGCTCTTTCAGCAACTAGCAAAATTCATCTATACCTATGTACAAGAAACTATATTTAATGACGCACGTTCAACAAGATTCACAAAATATAACATAACGCAACGTCGAGTCAATATTTACAATTTTGATTTACACATCAAGAGGATCTGACACATAAAACATACATAAAACGAGAAAAAAATCCGCAAAGCTATTTAAAATTGTGAAATGTGCTTCAGTGGCGGGCGACTATGTTCGCGGAATTTCATTCATTTTGCTGGTCACTATTTCGCTCCCAAAAATATTGCTCCAAAAAAAAAACTGCGTACAGTGTGTAGCATCGTCGCTTCGTTCGATGGAATTGACCACCGCACTGGAGCGACAGCCGAAAATGGGTATCGGGTCGCCGTGTTGCGAGCAAGAGCAGGTGGCAAGGCCTGACAGTTGCCATTGCGAATCAGTCAAAAGTTGTCAGACGGCGTTGCGTCGGTCAACAGCCGATGGAGGTCTCTTCATCCTCGGAGAAAGACCAAATCGACCAGCGCGACGCAATATAAACATATCAATGTCGAAATATTTAAGCGAAGATCGAATCAGACTCCATCACTTCCAACGCTAAACGCCGCCAGTGCGCCGTACGCAACATTTGACCAACACATGTTGGTACGTCGCGGCCGCACACACTGCATGACCCACTTCCACCTGCTGGCCAAAACAACGCAACCGACATCAGCGACGCGTCGTTGCGCATGCGGTGCCGTCGCCGCTGGTACGTGAGTACGTACGAACATTCATATGCGTCCGCGCTTACTCCCCACTCCATAGGCCGCCTTGCAGCCTTTCTCTCTTTCTCCATCGCCAGCGTGCTCTCTGTCACGCCGCACCGTCGCTCTTTTGGTCGGCGCGACTGGTTCATTCATTAATTCATGTGCATTCGTCGTTACCTTTAAAATGCTGACCTACTTCCGCTTTACGGTTTATTTAACCTAAAAAATACCAGTTGTCTATATGCGGCGCTGTCAAAATGAGTAAAAATCACCACTTACGATTTGGGAATCGCTATTTTCTCGCTTTGGCCAGTGCTTTTGATTTCGATCGCATTCAAAACTGCACAAAACTGCGTTCGACGGCTTGACGCTAGAGTTCTAGGCGACTAAAATTGCGCGCATGCGCAACTTTTCAGCACCACTTACTCGTACCGCTAGTTTTCCAAAGCACGCAATGCCACAATAACCCAATTGTGTTTTATTGCACGCAACTAGTTTTGAGGTCATTAACATTTGGACTTTGAGAGCTGCTTACTTTGCCGACTGTGATAATTCTACTCTACTCAAAAAATCTCGGCTTAATATGAGTAGAACTAATTAACAAATAATAAAAGTTTGTCTTGATGTGATAGAAGAATGATACATGGTAGAATGACAGAGGATTGCCTCCGCTTTTTTTGGTTAAACTCAACATTCAGGAAGCGAATACTCTTCAAAAGCGAATATTGCAAATTCTAAAGCTTAGGCAAAGTTAGGTTTTTTAGACGCGACTCTTTCATTTTCGGTGCAGTGATTCCAATATTTTCCAGAATATTTGACAAAACTTCCATTTCAAGCGTTCTTTAGTTTAAGAGAAAATGCTTGCATCAATAAAATTTTTGCAATTGGAAGCAAATAACTGAAAGATTTCAAACTTCAAAATCTTCAACAATAGTTATTTCACATAGATAGATGGGAAATAAACTTGTTTGTATTGTTTAAGAATTGTGGATTTGAAAATTAATTATAAAAATTTCCGCTCACATTTTGTTCCCGTTGCTTGATTTATTTTGACAGGACTTTGAAAAAAACAGGGATTTGTAATCAAATTGAACTTTCTAGAAAAGAGTTTGAGATTAGTGTTTGCGGTATGAAAATTTTGTATAAACGAATTTTCTAATAAGACATAACTAATAGTTATGTCTAGTATGTTTTTTAATAGTATTGTATTACAAGTCCAATTATTATTTGACCTAATATGTTTAGCTTGCTAACTAAGTTTATTAGAGGCCTATAGCACATATGCAAAGTTTACTATAACTTAAGTAAGTTGGAAGGAGATAACCGTAATGAAATATTTGATCTGTTTGTTAGAAGAGATAAAGGCAGAAGAGCGGAGCAAATGATTTGATTTTAAAATTATCCTCAAAGCTTGGACTTTTGTGTTTTTGAAACTATAGCGTTTTCTGTTACTTTAATGTGGCATTTCTTGTTAAAAGATCCTATACATACATATATTGATTTTTTCATATACTCGTAACTAGTGTCCGACCGAATATTAGGTTTCGGTTTCGGTTTCGGCCCAAATAAGTGGTTTCGGTTTCGGTTTCAGTTTCGGCCAAAAAATGGCCGAATAGCCGAAACCGAAACTTTCTAGAATATTTTTTACATTTTATTGTGTAGCAGATATATAGTAAAAGGAGGAGTAATTTAGATGCCAGCAATGTAAATAAACTTCTTTTTTTAGCATATAATATTAAATTATTTAATTTTGAATATTATCGAGTAAGGTACGAAAGGGTGATTTGTTCTTGTTTACGTTTTTAAAAAAATGAATAAATTGTTTTTATTAATAAGTATTTGTTTATTTATGCTATGTTTGTTTGTTTGTTCTTTATTTACTTAATGTAAAATTCGTTTGTTGAAAAATGTGCTTGATATGGTGATTTTTATTTCAACTAGAAAGTTTCGGTTTCAGTTTCGGTTTCGGCCGAATATTAAAAAAAAAA
The DNA here is from genome assembly GCA_963668005.1 of Melieria crassipennis. Lineage (NCBI taxonomy): Eukaryota > Metazoa > Arthropoda > Insecta > Diptera > Ulidiidae > Melieria > Melieria crassipennis. Next base: position 26,089,041 of record OY764963.1, on the reverse strand, counting down.
CCGAATATTCGGTTTCGGTTTCGGCCCAAAAAGTGGTTTCGGTCGGACACTACTCGTAACAATATAATATGATCGAAAAATGTATGATCGACAAATGGTTTTTTTTTTATAAACGAGCCAACGCGCATGGGCTACCCCTTTAAATGCGAGGCATTGCGCTGGTTCAGGAAGGATATATAGGTTGGGAGAAAGGATGTTGGGGGAAGAATTTGTGGACTCTTGCCTTGAACCCATCAAGATCATAAGTGCTGGGGAAAATATCTGCAGGGAGACCATTCCACAATCGCCCTGTACGAGCCAGGAACGTACTTTCTCTGTAGTGCGTAGTGCGCTGGAACACCGTTTCGACGTGGAATGCATGGGCGCCAGTGTTCAAATGGGTTGCCCGGGGGAATACCCGGAGCGATGGCAGCAAGCTGCTCATCTCCACTGAGCAATTACCGAAAAAGTATCGGTAAAATAAAACCACACATGCCACGTTTCGACGATGCTCCAAGGAGTCAATAGAGCTGGATGCCCTACTGTCCCCTATAAGTTTAATGCACCCGGTCCAGGAGCTCCAAATGGGTTTTGGAAGCCCCTGCCCATAGGTGCGAATTAAACTCCATTTTAGGTCGGATATAGGTCGTATAAATAATGCGGAGATCGGACGGGGTGAAATATTTTTTGCATCGCTTTAAGAAGCCGAGGCACTTGGCTGCTTCTTTCGACACGCCAAAAATATGATCGTTGCAACGAAGATCGTTCTTAATGGACATGCCCAGAACATCAAGAGCTGCCGATTCCGCAATACTCACACCATCCATAACCAGGGATGTGTTGGGATGTGGGGAGACTCGTTTGTGGGATAACAGGCAACATTGGGTCTTGCGAGGATTAAAATCGACCCTGTTCGCTTGACCCCACTTGGAGATTGTTTGTAGGTCGCTATTAAGTGTGTCATTCATACGGCGCCGTTCTCTCACAATATCCACAGAGCTGGGGCGCTTTGTGAAGGAGTATGAATGGCAAATGGTGCAATCGTCCGCAAACGAGTAAATGGGATTCTTCGTCGACGACAATAGGTCGTTGATGAAGATAAGGAAAAGGGTTGGAGAAAGGACCGAACAATGCTTTTCCGAGGCTATGCCGGAAAATCATTCTCTTTTGGTTTATGACTCAGTACTTAAAATAAAGAGCGTAGATTCAAAACTTGAATCATTGGTATATTCACAATTGCAAAAATTATCAACAATGATTTACAGTATTTTCTGGAAAAATGCTCAAAATTCAAATACTTTATCCTGGGAAGTTAACCCTAGCTGTTTTTGCTAAGTTTTAAAGCTGTCTTTGGACAGGTTCAAAAAATTTTTACGTTTTATAGGTTTCGATATCGATGCTAGCCGACCTTTACGAGCCCAAACAAATAAAGCGGTTGCAATTTTTTGTTTATAAATGATACAAATTATTTGCTTTAGAAAGTTTTACTTACAAGAAATATCTAAGAAATCCATGCAACTCCATAAAAAATGTGTTGGGTTACCCGGGTGCCCCAGCAACTAAATTGAATCAAACACTCGAAAATAAAGACATAATACCATTTTGGGAGTTGTCATGAAGTTTCATCTTTCTAGGTTATCCGCAAGTATATAAAATTTCAGTATCAAAGTGGGCTGGGGTGCCCGGGTACCCCAGCACACACATAAGGGTTAATAGCAATTCTAGGGCTTATACAAAAAACCCGCTTAATAAAACTTTTGGTTCACACATTTGCAACGTTATAAGCGGGTAGATCTTTTAAGCGGGAAATACATTAACCGGGAATTTTCCTCTATATTGTTTATGGGGATTTTTTGTGGCCTAACTGGGCTATAAGCGGGGAAATCTATTAACCGAGCGGCTTATATCCAGAAAGTGCTGTAAAAATTTTCAGTCGGAAACCAATGACAGTACGATGATTACTTTCGCATGCTCGTGGTCTTGAATACTTTGCCCTGATAACAAACTATAGTATTACTTATAGACTTACGAGTTGATCATGTGATTGATATTCATCACCGCTAATGTGACATTTTGAATCGACTTATTTTTAGTCCTAAAGTAATTGTTTCCGATAATTCCCACCAGCAGCAGGCCTCTACAAAAGAAGCTAACATATGAAAAAGCAGCCTTATTTGTCCACATTGTCGATCGACCATCATTTTTCTCACTTGCTCAAGTTATGCGCCTGTGGAAAAGTCATTCCTATTATCTGCCCGTTTAGTGTCACTTATGTACTTCCTGCTGTCCATGCATCTAATGCCACGCCTCCTCTCACAAGTGTGAGCTTTAATTAACGGGAAAGTGAATAGCATAATAATCGGTCAGCCGCCCCACCCCCGCTTTTGTGAATGCCTCGCCGCTCAACGCTCGCCTATCACTTTATAATGGCATTTGTTTATCAAACATATCACGTTCAAGTATTACTTTTTTGGTCATTGACACGTAGACGACACACTGCACTACGTGGCCATAATGGCTGTCGCGTCACATGTCCGTCGCTCGGAGTGTGCTCGGCTGTCAATCTTAATGTGCAGACAGTGTGTGCAGTGCACCCACCTCCGCATGCACATTTGTACAGTGTGCACTTAATGCAGAAGAAAAGAGGAAGCAGTAGAAAAATTGACTCGAGTCTAAAATCCAAAAGCGCTCACACTATTCAAAACGGCACATTGTAATTTATTTTATTAACAATCTTATTGTTGTCATTCGTCTACGCTTCATTGTGGCGGGCTGTTAATAATATCGGTGGTTGTGTGGTCATTACCATTGTTGTTGTTGTTGTTTTTGTTGTGGTTGCTATTGAAATTCTACAGAAATTCGAAAAGTGAAATTCTGTTGCTGTTTTTCATTCTGCTTTGCTGCGTTTTTTGTGTTGTTTTCTTTTTATTTGGACTTTGAGCAGCAGAAGAAGTTGTGCTGGCGCACTCTTCCGAATACTCTCACGATTTGTCATAGTTGACGTGCGCAAAATGTGAATTTCTTCACATTTCAGAAGGTTTACATACGAACAGCAGCGAGTATTGATATTGTTTAAAAATAAGAAAACAGCTGACTGCTTGGCGAACACAAAATGTTGTTTATAGTGCTTCTTAATTTTTTTTTTTATTAACCAATGCTCAATCCATATGCTTTTCAATTGAAGTTTGTTGGGAAAAATAATAATTTTCTTATGTTATTCTAGCTAGATGTATCAATATTCGTAGAATATAACTAAAAGAGATTTATCTTTTTTGTTTCAACTGTTAGTTTTATTATCTCTTTCAGACCCTGTGCACATAACAGTATAGTTGTTTCAATATTGAAAGATTTTTACCCGTTTGACAAAATAATCGTTGAAAAATAAAAGGTTAATTTTTCATTAAAAACTAAAAAGTAATTAAAATAAAAAATTATTATAAAATTATGTGTCTACGATGATGTAAGCATTGTTTATGTTTTTGGTCTTCAATCACTGCCAAATGTAAACAAATGTTCAATCTACCGGCGCTCAGATCTTAACACTTTGTTCTGGTTCACTTATAAATTGTTGCGGTTAACACGTTCGTGGATAGTAAACATTTCAGTGTACTATAAAAAAGGCGGTTTTCTTTGAAATTAGTTGCGATATCCGAAATCTGATCACACAATTTTAATTTTAGTCAAAATATCAATAATAATTGTTAAATTTAATTATTCATGAAATTAATTATTTAAATTTTAATTTACGTTTATATCAAACTACACGAATAATTGACTTTAAAATTTAAATAATTTCTATCATTGTAAATATTAATGCTATAGCATTTACAGCTGCGAATGTGTTAGCTTACAGCAATGCGTCAAACTTTAAAGTTCATAAATGTCTTTGAATTAGCAAATGTTTTACCTAAATTTGTTTTAGTAAAATCTTTATTTATTAAAATGTGTTTGCATTTATTTTTTGATATGTTTTTTGCTCAACTAATACAATTTGCATGGTTATGCTTTTCACTTCATTGATTCCACTGATTTCTGTCTATGTATACAAAAAGTGTGTATGACACATAACTGTAAATTCGTTAATGAATTTAACAATCAACCCATTGCTTTGGTTTTGTGTTCTCTTCCTTCTGTTTAGTTTCTACATTGGTCGCTTGACTCAGTTACAAGTGAAATTGCTTCAATTTCCACTTTTTTGCTAGTTGCGATTTTATGCCAACTCAGCGCTCTACAAACTGTGTTGCGCGGAACCCATGTGGTCCTCCGTTGGAGTTCGTGTACAATTAACTCAAATCACAGTTGGGAAACGAACTCTGTGCTCCAGCGTCGGTCTTCAATAGTCTTTCCTAATGTTCAGCTGAGTGGCCCACTACGCCGGCACATATCACCTTAGTGGCTTGGCGTGATTCTTTTTGATGTTGATTGTGGGCTCGGGCTGGTTCTTGCCGTGCCAGCGGCTGCGAAACCTGCACAGCCACTACGTGAAACGGTATCACCGCAACTTGTACCGTCAGCTAGTCTGGAAAGCAGGAGCGTTGTTGTTGTTGTGATCGGTGTTTTAATGTTCTATGACTGTTTCAGGTGTTGGCGTTTGGAGCGCGCACGCGAACATTTAAGCGGTTGTTGCTTGCCGCAGTGTCTGACCCACTTCTGTGAGCTGCGTGCTGTAAATTGCGAGCATAGCGGCGCCTCGTCTTCCACACTTGGTTTTTATTTATCACTTTAAGGTTTTTTTCGAACGTAATCCAACGAGATAGTTGAAGCTACTCTGTCGTAAGTTGGACCGGGGCGATTTCAATATTCAAACGTCAAACTAAACTCATGTTTCGGTAAATGTGAAGAAATGTGGTAACTGTTTGTTGAAGATTTCATGGTTTTCTTGTAATTGAATACAAGTATAACTTAACAATTTTTTTTGTATAATTTTTGAACTTAGATTCACACATTTATGGTGTTATTTTTCGTTAGATGTTGATCTATTTGAGCACTAAATAGTTTTTGATTGGCTCTCTAAATAAAAAATTAATAAATTCGCTGCTGAAATTGTATTTAATTCAATTTTATTTAATTAAATTCACTTAGAAGACTTGATTGACATTAGTTTGTGCATGTATTATAAGTATTAAAAGACTATTTGCAGTAAAGTTTACATACATTTTTAACTGATACAAAAATATATAGATAAAAAATAATGCATATTTGTCTTAACTATTTATCTTTTCTAAATTTTGGTGCGGGCTATTTTTATTTCTAAAACATATCTTACTATGTATGTACATATGTATGCATCTTTGAAAGCAAATACGAAATTTTTTCTTTTAAATGTACAGTTTTTAAGTACTTACTGGCCCAGTGAACGTCGTACCACTTAAAATTGATTTGATTTTAACTGCATGCAATGCACACTGTAAAGCAACAAATCTGTAGAACTTTCCTTGAGAATTTTGTTATACCCCAAGCTGAATCCAAAATCGTGGATATGTCACTTTACCTGAAATGAATGTTCACGAAATGCAATGTTAAAACAATTACCTAATTAAAGCTATGCAGAAAAATTGGGTCACAAAAAAGATTCAACGCCCCTTGATCAACTCCCATGAAATAAAGTGACACGCTCTAACGGTAGCTCAATGCCGAATTTCAATGTTGTGTGACTTATAATTTCACGCCCCCTTGTCCAATGCCCACCTCATTCTTCACGTCGAATTGTGCGACTAAGTGACAAGGTCGTACCAAGTTTCATTGATTTGCGACTTATAGTTCCAAAGTTATGCGGAACATTTTGGTAGCGAACGTCCCAAAGTTCATCACATCCCAATTTTTTAAGTTTTTAAACCACCTCTGATTGAAGGCGAATCACACCTAAAACAAATTATTCAAATCGGTCGAGCAATTTTCGAGTTTAGTTTCGAGACTAACACACAGCAAGTGATTTATATATATATAAATATAGATAGAAGATTACGTAGCATAAAAGTAAACATCACATCGAGTTCTTTACTATTGGTGTAGTTTTTACAGACTCTTGAAATTCCCAGGCATAACGATGTACACAAATTTTTAATCCTTATTCGGATTTAGAGCGAATTTGACCTTATTTTCAACTTCAACAGGTCATAACTCACTTAAATTTTTACCAAATCCACTTGATCATATGTACATTAGACTGGAATTAGTGGACGATTTTTCTATTTCGATGCTCCGCAACCTCTCATTTTATGCGGTTTGGTAAAAAAGTGCATGAGCCAAAAAATGTTGGGGCTAGGGTGGGGCTAAATGGCGTCGCATCGAGCTCAAAGTTCACAAAAAAGCTGGGAAATTAGACAAATTGCTCCACAGCTGGTCAGAAGTTGCTCTGATATTTTAATTTTGATTCTTGCTTTGTAGAAACCCAAAAGTTGACAACGTCACAAATCCGATCGTATGGGAGACGCCCTCTGGTGGTGAATTTCTGAACCTTAATTAATTTTGTATTTTTTGTACTTAAGAATTTTGGTGATCGCTGAATAAATCATTTAAATCGGTTCAGTAGTTTCCGTGATACGATGTTTTCTCGCTTACTTAACTACTACATTTACAAGTGGGGATCCAATGGCATAGAAAATTGCCAATTTTGTATGGCAGCCCCCTTAAGACTAGGAGATAGCCGATAGGTATGTTTAGAAGAAACATTCGGAAGGAAAAATAAATGGATGCCGGTCATACATTTGACACGTCTGGGGGCAACGTGGGAGCAGTGGAAGCCTATTTTATAAAAATAACCATTTTGTATGGGAGCCCCATCAAGGGTTGGATATAGGATATATATATGTTTGAAAGAAATGTTCAGTAGAGAAAACTAGTGGGGGTCATTCATATATTTTAACCCTCTCAGAAAAATTTCTGACCAGCTGTGGAGCAATTTGTCAAATTTCCCAGCTTTTTTGTGAACTTTGACCTCGATGCGACGCCATTTAGCCCCACCCTAGCCCCAACATTTTTTGGCTCATGCACTTTTTCATCAAACCGCATAAAATGAGAGGTTGCGGAGCATCGAGAACCCATTATTAAGAATCTCCATACAACACTAATTCCACTCTAATGTACATGCATATATACAAATATAATATATAGGGTAGCGTGGTCCGAAACCGACCCCCTAATTGGCAAATGCAATAAAAGTGCTTTCAATTGATATTTTTTCACAAACCAAATTTTTTTTTTTTAGAATAAACATTATTCTAGGTTGTAAGTAGCTTGACAAGGTTTTTGGAAACTTTTTTTTTAAATAACGAGGTCATATTCAAAGTTTGCATATTTGTTGTTTTCAAAAATCGTGGTCCGAAACCGACCTCCCCATAAAATCCTCAACAACAATAAAATTCATCAAAATTTGATAGCCCCAATTCAAGCTTAGGTCATAATAATAATAATTGACTGGCACGACAGCCCGCCTACGCGAGACTAAGGCCTAGCTTCCCGCAACCACCCGTGTTGTGCGTGTGAATTTGTACGCGGGTGGAAGGGACCTACAGTTTTATGCCGGTTCCGAACGGCAGGTTGGGAGCTTTTTCATAAGCAATTTTTACTCTCAGAGGTTTGCCATTTCCAGCTGAGAGGACAGCCACCGAAAGAGAAAACGAGTTTTCCCGTTATTTTTTTAGGTGTTATTACAGGCAGTATTTGAACCTGCGGTTTGCTGCCTTCGACTCGCGGTCCAACGCACTAACCAACTGAGCCACGGCGGCTGCCTTAGGTCATAGGTCATAACGAATATAAAAAACTTACCTTTTGATTTTTCAAAAAACAATAAAGCACTTGTAACTGAAGTTCCGTGTAGGCTCAAAAATGAATTTTATTCCTGTCAAAACACAACACGTCACAGAACCACGAAATAAAATGTGTAATATGATGGCTCTCCCCCTACAACTTGTAAGTGTTGTAAGAGCTTTTAAATGCCCCCACCGACAGTTTGGGGGGCAGCATAATGACTGAGAAACATGTGGAGGTCGGACCACCGATCGGTTTCGGACCACGCTACCCTACGTATATACAAATATTATATATATTTATTGCTAATAAAATTAACATAATTTTTTTAATTACATACTTTAACCTAAGTATTAAAACTCTTAAAAATCCTTGAAAAATGCATAAATAAAATATATGTCAAATATATAACCATATTTAAACAATTTCAAGCAGTAGATTTCCATAACGTGGTTGACAATTTCATTAAAAAATTTCACTGCGTTTCACTCCGACCTTGTGAACTAATGAATTTTTTAATGTCTTAGTCTCATTGACACTGTTACATTTTTACTACATTTCTTAAAAAATGCATTTAAAAAATCATACGAGATACCTGTGGCCTGTGGCCGTTGAAGGGTTAAATAGACAATTAAATGCCTTTAACTTTACCCATCTTCCCCTCAGCGTAGTATAAAAACATAAAACGTGAAAGGGTTAAGTAGACAATCATATTATTTTTGTTATATTGTCCCGTCTCCCCCTCAACATATACCATTATGTTGTTGTTTTTGTTTAAGCGAGCAGCGACCTTTGGCTAATCGGAAATCTCTTCATCTCGCACGTTTGCCTTGTTTGTCTCACTTTACCGTCGTACATGCCTCCTAATGCGCTTAAAGTGCACACGGCAGCCATCTCGCAACAGCGCAGCGAACACATGTCGCAGAAATAGTTTACATCGAAATGTTATTGCTTATTTGTGTTTCATCTTATTCAATATGCAGTAACCTTGTACTCAAAAAGAAAACCGCGAAACCCAAAAATCGCGCGATTGTTGATCTGCTTCTCCTTCTCCTACTATTTTTCTTTTTCTTATGCGTCCAAAAATGACTTTCACTTTTTAGAAAAATTCCGCGCGTCCATGTGTGTGTTTATGCTTGTGTGGCAGTGTGCGTGTACTGCTGTTGCTTTTTGCCTTTATTTGGGATTTTTGATTTTTGTTGTTGGTAAACACAAGCACGATTAAACATTTACTTACACCATTTTTGGCTTTGTTGCAACTGCGCTGGTGTTCGCACTTGCCCGCCTCTTGTGTGTACTTGTTCATACCGACAGTCGTGTGCGTGTGTATTGATGATACAGATGACTATTAACAGCAACAACAACAAAATCATATCATTTAATTTCAATTTCGTTTTCAACATCACCATTAACATCGTTAACAATTTATGATAATTTTGGTTTTTTGCATTTGTTGCTGTTGTTGCTTTTCCCATGCCATGCATATCTCATTCTCGAAATCCCATTACAAGCGTAAACAACAACAGCAACATCAACAACAACTGCAAAAACAACTGAAATAAAATGTTAAGTGAAAAATTTGGCACACACTGTTGTGACATTTCTTTGTTGGCCATTGTCATTATGCCATGAATACATAATCGCGCCTCTTAATCTGCCTACATTTCGGTGGCTTATGAATTTTGTATACGTACTCGCTTGTCGATAACATGAATACATCTGTATGTACCTATGTATGTACGCATGTTTTATTCGTGTACACGCCACACGGCAGGCACACGTCAACATTATTCGCTGACATTCGCTGCCCCTTTTCACGGCTAAAGTGTTTCCAGAGAGATGACTTTGCTTTTGTTGCAGCCAAAGGTCACAGCGCAACAATTTCCTAACCAAATAATTGCACAAATTGTCTTGTTAATGAATAGCTTAGTCATCTTGTAAGGATTAATAATGAGGATGTTAGGTACGATGCTAAATTTTTACAATATTGAGAAAGTTTGTTGGAATGTCACCACACAATTTCTGGCGTACAAATGAACAACAAACTAATTATTGACTAAAAATATTTTGCCAATATTATTAGTATTTATTATTTCATTAATAAATATTTCATCAATGGGTCAGTGTTGTATTTAAATAACCAACAATCTGAGTGGACATGGCACAGATAGGTTTAAATTTATATTTTGTATTTCATCAGTCGGAATCAGGTACGAAAGCGTAACATAAATTGTTATACATTTTTTTAGATCTTTTATCTCTTAGGTGGAGTTTCAACTTATAAACATTTTATTGTTTCGGTTAGATTGAGAGGATTAGGAACTCATAACTTTGACGATACAACTTTCAAAGTTATCGTTCGGTGAATCACTGTCATACCGAAAAAGAGCTCGCTACTTTAAAAAAAAATCCAATCTTTTAGCATGCCTGCTGATGAAGCATTGATTATGTCAACAATCAACCGAATGGTTTCAACGAAACAAAATTGTATTGTTGTGAGTTCTGTGTACAGAAATTGAGAACTGCTCTAAAAAGCTAATCCGAGGAACTGCTTAGTCAGACTTAGCAAAGAATTGTGTTCGAAAGGCTGAACGTCACCTTGACGTCTGGTAAAATTAGTGAATTTTTAAATTTCGGCGGTCACGTACATCGATATTTATTATGTTGGTTTTTCGAGAAAAATAAAATGCCAGACCTTGTAAAGGGTGATTTTTTAAGAGCCTTCGGATTTGATTTAAAAAAAAAATACATAAAATTTAGAGAAATGTATGAAATCTTTATTTAAGATAGAACGATTTATATAACGATCTATGTAAATGTTGACCGCGGCTGCGCCTAAAATGGTTCATACGCTGGGTCCAATTTTGGCATACTCTCTCCAACATATCGGCCGGTACCTCACGAATAAATTCTTCAATATTAGCTTCCAGTGCGCCAACCGTTGCGAACTTGTCGCTATAGACATGAGCCTTAACATAGCCCCACAAAAAATAGTCTAAAGGCGTTAAATCGCACGATCTAACCAAACGTGAAATAAACTGTTCACCGCACCCCCCTTTCAATTGGGCCATTGTTTCGCGTACTGTGTGGCATGTGGCACCGTCTTGTTGAAACCACATGTCACTCTACGTATGCGTGTTGGTGGTTTAATGCCCAATAATGTAAATTTGGTGCGAAATTTAGTCACAAGATTCCGAATAGCCGCCTCAGAAGGTCGCCCAAACTGACCATAAAATGGAAGGAGTGCACGATGCACTTTCTTAACCGAGCGCATGAATTTTGATAATAAAATTCAATAATCTGCAAGTTTTGTTCGTTTGTAAGTCGATTCATGAATAAATTATAGACCAAACTGAATATGTTTGACAGTAACATGTTACACGAACACAGCTGAGTTGCCAAAAAGAAAGTTGCTAAAAAATCACCCTTTATATAGTCAATAGCAATATTGAGAAAAATTCATCATATACATTCCGTTAAATACCTGATTTTCCCGAGAACGAAGGATCTGGGAATGATTGAACCAATCTTAAGAACGGGTGACGATTTCAAAATATAAAAACAAATTAAATTGTATTATTAACCAAAGAAATTTTAGAAATAAAATGATATAAAATATTATTTCTAATGACAAGTTTTAATACTGTTATGTGTAGTTTTTACCCAATTTTACCTTCATATATTTTTTTTTATCTACCCTAGAATTTTATGCATATTTTTTATTTTTAAAGGTCATGCTTTATCGAATCGACGACATCATTTAAACGGATTATACTAAAACCTTTAGAAGCTATAACTTTTTAATAATATTTCTTAGAAAATTCCATTCTCACGGCTTTAGTTCATTTGGTTGATTTAACAAAATACAAACATGAGGCGTCGCCTGGATGTACTCCCAGTCCTAAATTATGATTTATAAGTAAAGTTTATTACAGTAAGAAAGTAATTATATATATGATAGTAAATATATTGTATGATTTATTGTATGAATTGGGCGAACTGATGACTGAGGAAGTTCTAAAGTTTGTGAACTGTCAACAGGCCTTGCAATAATTAGTTCACTATATCCAGACACGACAGTATTTATTTGAGTTTTGAAAACTTCAATAAAAAATGAATGCTTTTAAATTAAATTTGATAGAATTTAAATAAAAGTCACGTCAATAAATATATAAATAAATAAATTAATTAATAATAATTAATTAGTGTCCGACCGAATATTCGTCTTCGGCATCGGTATTTAGCTTATTCGGCCAATTTTTAATCTTTTGCTTTGGCTTTGGCCAAAGTAGCCGAAGGTTTTCGCCCTGTAATGTAAGTTAATGTGCTCGGATTCGAAGTATTTTATCAAATATAGGGTTTTATTCATATTTCGGACATCAAGATTCCGATTAATAAACATTATCTCTAATCAGATATTTATGTCAATTGAATTGCTAAGTTTTTGTGTTTGTATGAAACTAAACTCTAAGACTGTTGTTGGTTTTTTTTTACTAATATATGTAGATATATATATATATATATATCTATATATATTCTTTTATTTATTCTTAAGTGGGATAAATTTGTTAATTTTTTTTTTCTTTAAAAAAATTTGTATTAGTATTCGACTTCGGCTTCGGTCGAATATGCGGATTTCCTACTCCGGCTTCGTATTCGACCAAAAATCCACCTTTGGTCGGACTCTAGTGTTATAGCTCAACGATTTTATGCGATTGTGTTTTTGTATAGATTTAAAAAATGAATGCTTACAAATTTTTTTGCTCAAAATATGATCTCAATGGATTGTATGGAATTTTAATGACACTGCAAACAAGAGCTGTGCTTTTTCACTTAAGCTATAATAATTATTTTTTCTATAATATTCGACACCAACTGACTTCTTTGCTGGAATACTAAATTAGAATATTTTTAGCAACTCATCTAATCGTCAAAGCTCGTCAAAGAAACCCATTCATGCGGTGCAAAGCAACAGAATTACTCGTAGTAAATTCGTAGTTGGGTTCTTGAAATGTACACAGCAAATAAACCTCACACGGAACTAATGGTCACAAATTCATGCAGTGGTAGATCTGATAGCAGAGTAGAGAATAAACAAACTGTAGTCGTCTAATTGCGCCTCCTTTCATGTGGCCGAGTCGTGCACAATGTACACATTCGAGTGCTCGCCCCTCCGAAGTATTACTCGCATATTTAATTTGCAGATCATACGAAGAGCATAACTTAAATTACGCAATATGCGCCCATGTACAGGGCTATGTGTATGTGTGAGGGGGGCTTATATGGGTAGCCATTGCTAAAGCTGTAGCGGCAGTTATGGCAAAACTGAATGCGCTCGGCAAAGTTGTTTGACATTCACTTCTAATGCCATAAAGGAGATTTAGACATTTACGCGTCGACGAAAGCGAACGAGCATCGTCATTGTTAATCAATGAAAGCGTCTTTTGTAAAGTAATTTTTAATAAATATTTCAATTATGCCGATCACTCAAGAAGGTCTGACGCACTTTTAGCGAATTAAAAAAGTGTGACATAGACGTCACTGATAGTTGTAATGAAAATGAATTTTATAATTTTCATATTTATTTGTAGTATTTGTGATAAGTAATAATCCGCTCCCTGATTTCCATGCAAATGCATAATTGGGAATGTTCTCAACAAAATGGATGAAATATCTTTTCGAATTAGGAAATTTCCTTTAAAATGGCATTCAATTGTTAGTGCATATTTTTACATATTTCGCTTTAAATGCATGTTTTAGCTTATTTGCAATAAAATGCATATTTGCAAGCATATTTGTAACATTTTTTTGTTTGGAGGGCGTACTTTTCCAAATTTATAATAAAATGCATATTTTTCGATTTTTCTTATATTCCTAAAATATTGAAATGCTAAAAATCAAGACATTTATTGGTTGCCAATTTTGTGAGTCGATTCTTGATTCTAGAAGTGAAGGCGAGTAACATGTGCAACAAAGATTTTGTTGGTATTCTTTGTGTTCGCAAGAAATTTATAAACAAATTTGTTGGTGTATGTTTTCTAAATTTGGATGCATAAAATCGAAAAGATGTCTTTAAATGTTATTTTTAAAATACCTTTAGTGATTTTTTACTTTGTAAACGCTGTAATTCCAATGAGTTCAATGTGAATCCTAATTTTAAATATTTGTTTATTGGTTATGTTTTGTTAGCTTTGCTCTGTTTGTGTTCAGAATAAATTTATAAAGATTTTTCTTGGCATATTTTTCCAATTTTGGATGTACATACATATATTTTCAAATTTTAGAAGCACATTTTTCAATTTCTAGTGCATGAAAATCCGTTCCCTAGTGATAAGTAACAACCTAAATCAAGGTAATTTTTCCCAACACTCTTTTCTAATTTCGGTATACAAGCTCAATATAAGATGATCAATTTTCAAGATCCTCCTGTAGCCATTTATATAGGCACCCCCTGGGTCCAAGGCAACGTGTCTTCTTGTTATGCCTTGTAAGATTATTGCATAAATAAAAACCATTTATTTGCACAATTTATTCCACACTTTGCATCAACTTATTAAATCATTAGTGTGGCTTTATTAGCCGTCAATTGCCCATTTGTTGATATAAGTATTCTATCGTAGAGGAGTGTTTGCTTCGATGCATGCAGCATTGACACAAATCATTGAATCGTTACAGTTAAGTATTCTCCTAATCATTATCCGAAACGTTTTGTTAATCAATTAATTTACTAGAAATCGAGATTATAAAATCTTTGGCATATAGCCTTCCACAGATAAGTGATAAGTGGTGAGAAATCAACGACGATCCCGAACACTAGTCGTATTATTTATCTGGTTTTGATTGTAATCAAAGACATGTACTAAAAAATTAACATATCAATATGGTTTCTTACCGAAATTAATTTTTCCGAGGCAGCGTTGTCCTTTGGGATAGCAGAGTACAGTGTTTTAAGCTGCTTGAGTCGGTACCTATTAGGTGCAATCCACGACTGTCTGATACTCGTATGTCATCACAAGTGCTCAACACTGAGTCAAAACGGCTGTCTGCGTCCAAATACTCGTATTTTCGGATATTTTTAATCCGGACCTGAGCTTGTTACGCACTGGATAAAGGCGTAAGCGGTATGGAAATATATATTTGTACATGATCAGGCTCACCAAATGAATCGTTTTATCAATATCCGTTTGTCCATATATATTCCAGCTCTATTTTCAACTGATACCTATATGCGTATGGTTTAATTTGATATTAACCAAACTAATGTGGTTATTAATGAAATTAATGAAATTAGTTATGAACCACACTAACCCATTTCAATCGATCATGAAGTTTGCTTTTGTAAAAATTACTGATTTATTGTGGATTTTCATTGGAGATTTTTTCAGAAAAGTATGAAAATTTGCGTATTAATTTATCTTATCAACGTCTCAACTCAAAATGGGTGTTGCAAGTTTATGGCCCATTAATTTCTAACATAAATGGATGTATTTTCTTAAGAAAATAACATAGTTACATATGTTGTTACAGTATGATTTTGGTCGTTATTGTTTGTTGTTTGATGTTGTTTGTAGGCGCAAAAGTTGAAACAGATAGAAGTTTGGGTGTGATTGGTTCATGTGAAGCTCGTTTTTAGCGCGCAGCACAGCTTAGTAAGTTGTGGAAAAATATAACAATTTGCATTTAACAGTTCGTCTATTGGAACTTTGAAACTTAAAGTTTCTGTTTGCTGCAAGCGTCATTGATACTTGTAGGTACATAAAAAATCTCGCTAAATTTCTCAAGTTGTAGCCTGTGTAATTTGCGTTTGACGTATTTACACAATTTTAAACGCAATTCATATGAAGAACATTTGACTGGCAAATATTTGGTCAACGGTTAACAATTTTTACAGCGTTGTTGCGAGTGTCCACTCGAAAAAATTGCGCGAAAAAGCCCAGATGGCTTTTCCTCTGGAAATTTCCTATAAACAAATGGTGCACTCGAGTTGAGAATATCCGCTTCTACTAACAACAACAACAACACACACGCACACAACTGAAAACAACTGAAAAGCGTTAAAAACTTAGGTAATGTTTTACATATAAATCAAAAAGAATGTTTGGCAGAACTTAATGATACACAAAAAGTACACAATTTGTTAATTTTTGGATTCGCTGCACTGGGTATCCAAAATTTCGGACATGCAAATCGATGTCGCTAGATGCCTTTTCGGAGTCCCAACAACAAAACTAATAACATATTTTCTAGTATTTACTTGCTTATTAAATAAAAAGTAGTCGGCTAGATGCTCACTGTAACCTACACACACTTAACGGCAGCACAGTGTGTAAGTGTGTGTGCCTGTATCCGTAGATGATATTGCAATAGTTTGTTTGCTTAGCCAATATGCAAACACGAGCCGGTTTCCGTTGTCAACAATACTCTTACATTTCCGTAGAACCCAACGGCATCTGAATTTGCTGTCTGAACGAACTTATAGTACAGCACCATCTCTGGCACCGCCACCAGCATCATTACTGCCCTTTAGCGTGTATGCCGTACTTAGTTCATTAATAAGCTCGCTATAGACGCGACACGGTCGGTGGCAGTTGGAGAGAGTACAAAAATCTGTGTCACTGCATCATTGCTTCGCATTCAGTTCTCGTCATTGTGGTGTTTCAAATGTGTTTTGGAAAATTAGAAATTGGAAATTGCTGAAAGATTACAACCATCGCAGTCACCCTTAAGACAAACTTGAGAATTCCTTCTATAGGGTTCAAAGTGTTTCGTGCGAGTCAGTTCCGAACCCAGTGGAATACTCAAGTGTCATTTGCTGTCCTTTAACCCGTGCGGAATTTTGCAGTGTGTACGTAAAATATTTTTTAATAATTAACTGATTGGATATGGCATTGTGATAAAGAACAAATTCCAAATGCATATTAAGCGCTCCGTTTCGTATCGGTGTAAAACTTTGTGTCCTTTCATCGGTATACAAATTGATTCGAACAACACGAATGCGGGATGCAAAAAACCTAAGTTTCGCAATCCGGCTATTGTGTCCGTAATGTAAATTGTACATCTTAAAGTCCGTTTTTACTATACAAAATAATTTGCTTAATTGTAATCTCAATTTTACATTTACGGATTAATTTCTAAAAGTTAAGTTGAAAATGAAAGTGAAAACATCTTGTTAACAACTTTAAACTCGATCCTGTTTAGGGTGTTTTTCTCAATTCACATTTTATGTTGTGTGGTTTTAAACCTGAAAAACTGAAACTATTGAACTAATAAATTTTAAAATTAAAAAAATTAAAATATACAATTGCCCTACAAACAATTTCTCGATATAAATTTTTAGCGACAAATTCTCGAAATAATCTCGATAATGCTTTAATTTTTTGCCTTGAAGATTTTAAATATTTTCAAGTAAAATGAAATATTTTTTGTCAAACGAAAAATTGTCATTACGTGAATGTGCGCGCATTTAAAACCGAGTTTACGTGTACTTATAATCGTTATTTGATTTGAATAATGGACTGGCCATGCGACAGTACTGTAAAATATGCGTTTTATTTCAATTTTCAGAAAGAAAATAAGTTTTCGTAATGGTATCCAAAAGCTATTGAGAACAAGAAAAATGACGCTGTCGAAATGATTCGAAATTTTCAAAATTTTCGACATCGTTACGATATCTCGGATAAGATAATTTCAATATCGCAACGATATCGAGATTTTCGAAATTCTCGACATCGTTACGATAGTGTCATTTTTCTCGTTCTCGATATCATTTTAGACACTTTAGCAATACTCGAAAACCAAGGTTTATAGACTAAAGGTTGCGCATTCCCAACGTTCGCCATGTTGATGACGTAGGCGGGGGCCAAAATCGAGGTGCCACTTATTGACAAATTTATTTGGCATTTTTTGACAACCGGAATGCGTAACCTTCTATTCTATAAACCTTGCTCGAAAACGAGAAATATTCTCGCTCGAGTTTCTATCGTTTCTATATCGTTTCGATATCGTTTGGAAAATGAAAATGAGCACGAATTAGGTCCTCCTGATTAGAAATATACCACTTTTATTTTGCCTTTTTTTGCCTTAAAAAGGCAGTTTGCCTTTTTCACCCATTAATGCCTTTTTTTAGTGCCTATTTTACCTATAAATGCTACAAAATGCCTTTTTCAAGATTTGTCGAGCGCCTTTTTATTTTTCTTCCGTTTTTAATATTTTCCCCCTTTTGTTTCGCAAAAATACCTTGAAACTAAAAAAAAATTAAGTGGCAACATTGCAATTTCGTTAACTTGTCGATGCTTTTACATTGATTTGATCATTCCTAAGCCGTTATTTTTTGTTGTACAGTGGAAAATTTAAAGAAAAAACATGCCAAATGTGATACAAGTACGACTTTTATCCTTTTATATGAGAAGTTAAAATATGAATTCAAAATATGTGCCTACATTTCAATTAAAATATCTTAGTTTTAGTTTTTAAACTGTCTTCGAAAACCTTGATGTTCCTTTTGCCGTCACAGTACCACAAATAAGTATTATCATAAATATTGAACCCATAAATCTTTGAGGAGTACATTCTAAGTCTTGTGGGGGTCAAGGACAACCGCAATGGTACGAACAGTGAAATTCTTAAAGTGTTTGATCTATTTTCAATCTTCAACAAAAGTGGCGAATGAGTTCAGGGAACACAAGTAAAGGTATTTAAAGAGTAGGTAACTAAAATTGGAAAAATAGTAAAGACAGCTATTGTTACAACACATTGATGACTCACACACACAAAATCGTGGTTCTATTCATACTTTGTTGTTACTTCTAAAATAACACTACCAGTTTAAAAATAAAACCGTTAGTTTTTATAGCTTCACAGTTTTTTTATAATTGTTTTTGAAGTGGCATGAGATTCAACATAAAGTCGGAAATGATTTGACAGAAACCTGTCAGTAAAAAGGTGAGAAGGACACGTTTACCTTGGTGCTATAATCAAGATTAACCCTTTCGCTATTTTGTTGCCATATGGCAACATGCTACTTTGTGGACGTTTGCATCCTCTATTGTTCCAAGAATACATTTTTTTGTTGGTCTTTAGAATAGTTTGAAGTTTTAGGAAAAATACGAAATTAATAAACTGAATATTTAAGTTTAAAGAAGAGAAGTATACACGTTTTTTTATGGTATATCTTGACAAAGTAGAGGAAGAAGAAGCAGACAAAATTGGAGAACTTTTTAATTTGACGTTTTCTTTCAATTTAGATACTTTTTTTTTTTAATTTTGGCTGAAGTAAATGAAGAAATATTCAAATTTTCGTTATGCATAAAAAGTTTTATGTTTAAGTAATTATTACAGCCACAACGATGTGCTTGCTCTCATAGAAAAACACTCAAAAATACAGGGTCCGAGTATAAAAATTAAAAAATTTCTTATGAAAAGCTGCTAATATTACCACATAGAATCCTAAGGCGTAAAATTTTTAATTTTAACTTTCCCCAAGAAAAACCTGTAGCGAAAGGTTTAATTGAATTATACTGAAAATCTGCTCTAGGGATTTAAAAGTGTAAAGTGCAGAAGAGTAAATTGAAGAACTGTGGCCTTTTCTTTCGTATTTTGCAAAAAAATTTTATGCGTGATTAATGTGAAGCATAATTGAAAAATTACATTTTTCGGTTGCATGTTTACGTGACCATGTGGTCACATACGGTCACGTTAGGCGCTACCGAGTTAAGGCGAATCCCCTTTTTGCAAGAAGTATCTGCATAAATGTGGGGTACGACTTAAATAACTCTTAGTCGTACTTCACATTTATGCAGATACTACTAGAGTTCCTAAGCTAAGCAAGAAAACCTAGACTGAGAGATTAATTGCGGGATGGATTGTAAGTTGAACCCGCACGATGTAATCCCCTTGAAAATGCAAAGGACTGCGTTGGCTCTTGCAAAGGAATTTGGGAACATGGGAAAGGAACTTATCGACACTTTTCTTAAAGCAATTCAATTCATGAGTGTTGGGTAAAATCTTCACTTGGCGCCTTTCCACAAACGTATGCGACAACTCAGAGTTTATCTCTCTATCGGTAATGCGTAGTACCATAAAACTTCGTATCAATATCTGACTGCATGGCTTTCTGTTCAAATAAGTTGCAACATCTCCAATTTGAAGAAAGCTACATTAACCACAGCCTGCAAGCAACCTTTTTAAACAAAAACTAATCATGAATTTTTATTTTTGTTTCTTGTTATTACAGACAACCAGATGCGTTTGATTGAGCTATGCACCTCCGTTTAAATATGCGAAATTGAGTCTCCGAAATGAACAAAATGGATAAACGCTCAAGAACATTTTTAATCAGTTGATAAAGGCAAAATTTCGCAACGCAAACAAAGCTAACGGAAACCGACATAACAACCGATTTTTACTTTGGCATTCGATGACTCTAGGCGACACTACTAGATCTAACTACCCACTACTTACACCTTACTCCAAATATCGTTGGCAACCACAATCTTTAACCACGGCAAATCGCTTATCCAGCTCTTCTATCGAGTTACTCACCTTGAACTTGTTGCAATTAGAATTCTTCGAAGCGGAGTAATCAAGCGAAGTGACCGCAGGGCAAAAAATTCAATCGGATCTTCCGTTCTCTTCCAATGCTGGAAAATTGCTTTCATCACACGAATGCAATCTTTTTTATTGGAAACTGGATAACTGTTTTGTGATTACACTAAAGCGAGTTAATTTAAACGGATTGCATGCGAAAAATGGAAACATGTTGAAGTATAGAATCCTAAAAGTGATGCAGCAATAATTGAGTTTTTTCAACTTATTAATTCAAATTACAACCACAAAAGTAAACTTAAACGTAATTAAGTAATTGAGTCAAATAAATCGCGCACATTCGATAATTATTACTGCTTCCTAAAGATAGAACATACATACAAATTACTGCAAACTATAATAAATTGAAATGAATATATGAAGCAGCAACAACGGTGCAAGTAATTGAATACTTATTAAAAATAATTACTAAACATCTATCAACTACCGATTACCAATTAAAAATCACAACACATTCATTTTGAGGGGATTGCAACACCAACACAATTATTACAACCAAAGCGCAGCAGCAACAGAAGACGCGCAGAGTTGCCACCCAATCTGACCAATACGACTTCAATATTCTGCAAGATGGCACACGCACCTGAAACGGAGGGCTCGGTCACCGCACGCGAAATGCTAATGATGAACGGCGGTGCCGGGGGCACACATCTGCTCGGCGCTGCCGCCGGTATCAATGCCATCGGCAACAGCAACAGCAACAGCAACAGCAGCAGCAATAACGTCGGCGGCGGCAGCATAGCTGGCAACACCAAGTCCGAATATTTCGCCAACGACGATGCCTGCGGCGGCTACATACCCATACCACAGTTTTATGCGGGACGTAGTGTCTTCATTACCGGCGGCACTGGGTTCATGGGAAAGGTAAGCGACACCACAGGCACAAATTCACCTACCAACAAAAGTGTGGCGCATTTCTCATTCATCTGATTAGTGGTTCATATCTTGAAAAGCTGAGACTTTAACTTCACTTCTTATGTAATTAACACACTTAAAATTTATGGAATGCTGAAAGGCGCTCGTTTGAATTTTTTTAATTAAGAAGGACTCAGGTGTCGTACAAGTTTTTTCAAAAGTTTTACTGCCTGTATGGGAGGTATTCAAGATTTGTATGAGGTACTTTTGTTCTTTAGTACAAAGGATTTTTGGGTTTTTCTATATATACGCGCTAAAAGCTATAGGAAACAACACTAATTTATTGTGAATTTTACACTAAGAAGGGATGGACTTTCGGACTTTCCCCTTCGCAGTTTGTCACTTCAATTAGTTTATGCATTTTTGGAAAGCTGTTTTGTATAATGTGGGAAATTGAAAAGTAGGTAGAATAAGAATAATCCTTTCTCTTTATATTTAGTTGTGACTCAAAGAGTTTTAAAGATTCCTTCCAAGTTAAATTTAAACTTTGAATTTTCAAAATTCTTCCTTTTTAAATCGTTATTTAAAAAATATAACTCTCTGTTTATTCATATACGAAATCGACTTGGAAGTATTTCACTCAGAACACGAGTATCTATTTAAAGTGTGTTTCCTTCTGTCAATTGAGGAATTATGAATGAAAGCTGCGGTTTGAGTTTTGTAATCGGTCTATTACATATTATGTACATATATATATTATTTATTACACTTACTATACAAATCGCCACTATTAAAAATACATACAAACAGTTAGAGTGCAGTGAAGCCGAGCTTGTCACCGGCATGTCATGCATATTTTGTTGTTATCATCAACGTGTCATAATTATTGTCAACAACGTCATAACATGCCAAAAAATACTCAGAACTGACAACCAGCACTCACCAACTAAGTACTTAAATATTGTACAATTGTACAATATTTTATTGAAACACAATGGAATTGTGCCAAAGCGTGCGTTGTGCCGTAATTTCCGTTCCACACAAAAAGGTGCTTTTGTGAACGATTTTCGGCTTTATGCTGTGCACACGCCTAACACAAATTTCAAAATTAATATAAACAAAATGTAAAATGTTCCTAAATATGTTAAATGGGAAATATATTTGCTGGCATATTGCACAGAGGATATCAAAGTTTGGCAGCCATTTTACAAATTCCATGAATGGGCCCCTTTTCAATTCGGATTCGCGCACAAATTGCAGCACTCGCCCACCCACACCGTCGATTCCCGCTGCTCTCGCTCGCAGTCGCGCCTTCTCTGAGCTGCGCATTATCCTCCTGTTGTACGGGCGTGTGTGTGTGTGTTGTTAACAATAATGGCAGCAGCCACAGTGCACAGTGCACGACGGATTACTTCAGTGCATTGAAATGTGTGGGCGAGCGCGACGCAACTAAGCGTAACAAAACAAAAAACAAAAAATGAGCACAACAAAACCTAAATAAATGAATGCATCACGCCAACTGACTGAACGTTGAAGTAACAGAACAGTCGCGACCAATTGTGTTGCCACCAGACATGGGGGTTTTGCACTAAATTCATAGTGCACTATGCTTTTCACTACCACTAAATAAATTTAGTGGTAGCTGAATTTTTTCCACTAATCACTGAATTTTATTTAGTGGTAGTGGTAAAAAGTACCACTAAAAAAAATTAGTGGAAGAAAATTGCACTACCACTAAATAAAGATCAGTGATTAGTGGAAAAAATTCAGCTACCACTAAATTTATTTAGTGGTAGTGAAAAGCATAGTGCACTAAACAAAGACATCCATTACCATTAAATAAACCACTAACAACGATATGCGCAAAAATATATGTTTTATTTAAACAACTTATTTGCTGTCATCAAGACTAGACGTTCAAAATTGTCATCAGTGACATTAGTGGAAAAGAATTAGTGATAGTGGAGGAATTTTCAACTATCACTGAATTTTATTTAGTGGTAGTGGTAAAAAGTACCACTAAAAAAAAATTAGTGGAAGAAAATTGCACTACCACTAAATAAAGATCAGTGATTAGTGGAAAAAATTCAACTACCACTAAAATTTATTTAGTGGTAGTGGAAAATTTCCCAGCAGACCTCTAGTGGTAGTGGTAGTGGAGTTTAGTGCAAAACCCCCATGTCTGGTTGCCACAATTTGAGATGAAGTAGCTGCAACCCTGGTGGATGGCCCATTTGTGCTGCAACGTCTCGCCCAAAAACTGCCACTTTGCGCTTCCTTCTGTACGCCTCTCTTGGCAGGCATTGTTGTCGGTGAATATTGCACTTTTCATTATACTCCGCAGAGGAAGGTGTGCGGTGCTTAAGGCGATTTTGGGCCACTTGTAGGCCGCAAAATAAGTAGGGCTGTAAATATGTATGTACGACGCGAGGCATTCAAAGCTTTAAAATGTGTCCTTTTCAAGCTGCGCGTCACGTCAGCACTCACACAGTAAAAAATACTAGTTTCCTTAGAAATCAATTGTTGTGCTGAGGGTTGTTATGTTAAAGTGGTCGCAATTTAATATGATTGTTCGTACCACAGGGAAAAGTAGATTTGATTCTAATCACAGTAACCAGCAGAATGTGACATTTGGGTTTCGAACCACTAATTTTGTAAACTATTCACCAGTACTTCTTCTTCTTTGGTTATTTTGATTTCAACGTTTAATAGTTTCAATGCAAATTCAAATAATTAACAAATTAATTAACATTAAAATTATGTTTTTAAAATGACTACTTCCAGACCACAATATTCCAACTGTGATTGTTGTTTGTTCACTTGGTTGTTTGGCCATAATTTTTATAATCAAGCAATTACTTCTGCAAGTCCAACAAAGAAATTGCTTCAGTACTTTTCTCCAATAAAGTTTACTTTGGGCTTCTTGTCACATCCAACGTCGACAGCGTATCTTTCACTTTGTTCTTCTATATTTCAATTACATATTTTTATTAGTTTTTTAATTATTACTTTAATTATTTTTTTTTTTTTAATTATTTAGGTAGCCAAAACAAAATCCTAGTAGTTCAGTCTGAAAATTGCATTAAAATTTATTAGTAAATTTCATTTGGATGAATTAGGATTCACTGTTGCTAATGCCAATCGATTGATTGATGGACTTGACGGACTTAGGGCCTAGGGCCGCGGTTCCCAAACTTTCTTTCGCGTACCATTCGTATGAAATGTGGATCCAGCTCGTACCACCGGCCGACTGTAATTGTTACGTAATAAGAAATAAGAGCAATCAGAGAAATAAGAGCCGTCTTTTAGTCTTCCACTAAAAAATGTCCAAAATTTGCGAAAATATATGATACTCGTAGATTTTCTATAATTTATTTTGTTGTGGGCGGGCAAAATTGTTCATGTAATTTCGCAGCTCTTGAGTCCTTTTTAGCATAAATTACTATTTTAAGGCATACCACAATTTTTCTATCTGATTTAAAATGTTTATGCCGTTTCTGTTAAACTCTTTTAAGTAGCTTCTGCGGTATGTTAGAGATCATTGTCCGATGAAATAATATCTTGAAAGATCTTTGTGTTTTGTGAGTAGGTACTTTTGTTGTTTTGATCGAACTGTTTATGAAAAGCTGAATTCTTAATTTTATAGTCGATTTGTAACTACAGTCGTGTCTGGGTATAGTGAACACCTCGATATAGTGAACACCCAAATTTTTACATGGAGTACTCTAAATAGTGAACAATAAATAGTGAACACAATTTTTAAAGCATTTTCAAGCAAAAAGCAACAAAAAACACAAGAAGGAATAAAAAATGAAACAGGGTATTCCCCTAATTTGTATTTTTGCTGTTGATTGTTACAAAATCAGCTGTTTCTTGACCTTTGTGGTTATGTTTCGTGTCGAGTGCTTACCGATTGTGGTTGAAAGTGGGTTTTTTTGTGTATTTAAAAGTTTCTGAGCACATAAAACGAGCTTTTGAACAAAAATTGTAACCTTGATATAGTGAACAACCTCAATACTGTGAACAGGCCTTGCAATAATTAGTTCACTATATCCAGACACGACACGACTGTATACGAATTTATACGAAACAATCCATAAATAAATAAATGTTCAAAAATACTTGGCAACTCTTCTGCGTGTACTTGTAATTCGGGATATGGTATCAAATCATTTAATTGCCAAATCAGTTTTTATTTCAATACGTGGTACCCACGCAAAGCGACTAAAAGTTAAACACGCAAAACGGAAAGATGAGGTTACAGCCGGAAATATTTGTTTACCCTCCACTATATTCGTCAGTATATGAACCCATGTATATGTATGTATGTATATGTATGTATGAGTGTGATTGTGTGCGACTGTGCCCCACTGTGACACGTGGTGGGACAGGTTTAAAATTGACTATGGCGACACTTGCACGCTAACGTCCACTGCTCACCAACGGCAAAAACGTCAAAGCATGCGTTGCGGTGCGGCAACGAGGTGGTGAGTTCGGTGTCGAAAGGACGAGTAACACGCCAGCCACACGATGCACGCTATGCCAGAGGGCGGACGGCGTAAGACGGTGGCGTTACTGTCCGAGTGGGTAGGGGGCTGGCAGTGCGACAGGCAGTGAAAGCGATGTTTGTGGAAATGTAAATGCCGGCTAGGGATTGGCAGTCACTCAGCCAGCCAGCCAGTCAGCGAGCCGTGGAGTTCACTGCCGTGCGTGTACTTGAATGTTTGAATGCGGCGTGCGCCTGTGGAGCAGACCGGAGCGGAGCTGTTAATAAGGCTTGAAATCGATTTAGTTTTATCGTGAATTATCATCCACTTCATTGCATTTCCGCGTCAACTTTTGAGCTTTGTAAGTGCGCGCGAGGTTTGGAGTTGCGTGGTTTCATCCCATGTGTGGAGTTGCCTCCTTGCGCTGTATTGCTGTGTGTGAGAGCGTGCGTGTCTGTGTGTGTACGTGTGGTAATAGTTGTTGTTGTATTGTTATAGTGGTAATTGTTTCTTTGCTATTGCACTTGTGGTTATTATTTTGCCGTGAGGCCGTTCATAGTGTGGCGCCGATGCCGATGACGATGGCACCGCTGCTGGCTGTGGTGGTGTGACATTGCGCGCCATTTTCATTGGTCTTTGCGGGCGCTGCATGTGCCGTGGATGATCTCACATGTTGCATGAAAGTTTTTAATGACTTGCTGTGTCAGGCCTAGTTAATTATGTTGCTCTATCGTATGTACAGCAGCTACTTGTCTTCACTTGAATTTTGTTCCTTGTGGCATTACGATTATTTGCCGTTTGCCGGCGCATTGTATTTGTCGGTGATGTCGATCGCATTGGCATTGACTGATTGATGTCCATGTAATTACAAATGATTTGCAATTAGAATTGATAGTTGTAGGCATCAGTCGGTGTGTTTGGCGGCAAGAATTCAGATTCGGAGTGTTTTCACTATTTCGCCTAGAAACCGTGACCACTCTTGGCAACTTGGCAACTCATAACTTTCGTTATTCAAAACGATTTATGATCCACGTCAGACAGGTTAAATGTCTGTGCACTAAGCTTTTAAAAGCCTCAGACATAAACATTTCGTTGTTGAAGTTTGGAATTTGGGGTGGTTTGGGTTGGCTTTGGCACCACTCACCCGTTCTATTTAGTTAGTTTTTTTTTTTGAGTAACATTAAAAAACTTACGAAATAAATGTGTGAACATTGTTTAGGTTCTACTCGTAGAAGGACAGACAGCTTAAGGAACAATAGAAAATTCAAAAGGAACCAGCGAAGCACTTGCTTAATTTCATTTAGGTTACATGTGCGATGGTTATTTTATTCTCAGATATTTGTATTGTAGATATGTGTATTATTATCCCATAGAGTCTACGTTTTTTATATAAAAGTTTGTATAACTTTACAACTATCATATTTATTGGTTTTTCAGGTGCTTGTTGAAAAACTGTTACGTTCATGTCCAGATATAAAAAACATTTATTTACTCATACGACCCAAACGAGGACAAGAAGTTTCGGCGCGTCTGAATGAACTCCTAAATGCACCCGTAAGTAATATTGCCAATATTTCGCATTTGCGTGTACAAATTTACTTGGAAGTTTAAATGATTTTACATTTTCACATTTTATTATTATTTTACGCTGCAGTTGTTTGAATCACTTCGAAGAGAAAAACCAAAGGAATTGAGTAAAGTTATTCCTATATCTG
Organism: Melieria crassipennis; assembly: GCA_963668005.1. NCBI lineage: Eukaryota > Metazoa > Arthropoda > Insecta > Diptera > Ulidiidae > Melieria > Melieria crassipennis. Next base: position 26,061,653 of record OY764963.1, on the reverse strand, counting down.
GTGATATAACTTCCGAGGAATTGGGCATCTCCGAAAGCGATCAGGTGCGTACTTGGCCAGAGCACTCGAAATTTTCCATGTTCTAATCGATTTGCATTCTATGTTGTTTAATTTAAGGCGCTACTATGTCGCACAGTATCCATTGTATTCCATTCAGCTGCCACCGTCAAATTCGACGAAAAGCTCAAATTGTCTGTCACAATCAATATGCTTGGGACGAAGCGTTTGGTTGAGTTGTGCCATCGCATGATGTCCTTAGATGTGCGCATGCCTTTCTTAAGCCTTAGACACTTTCCTTGTTTTCGTGTTCGTAATCGGAAATAATTTCATTCGCAGGCACTTATACACGTCTCCACTGCCTATTGCAATTGCGATAGAACCGATGTCTCTGAGGTTATTTATGCACCGCCCTACAATCCCGACGATGTTATCTCACTTATCAATTGGCTTCCCGAAGACATGCTCGATCAGGTAGGTGCTGTTCATTCTATAGCAGCAATTCGACTAATGTCCCCCTTCTCGTATTCGCCCTAGCTGACACCGATGCTGATTGGCAAGCGCCCCAACACGTACACATTTACGAAGGCCTTAGCGGAGCACATGCTACTCAAAGAAGCTGGCAATCTGCCTGTCGCCATTGTGCGGCCATCGATCGGTGAGTACGCCAACCACTGCGACTCAGTGCAGCTAAACGAATGCATAACCATCTGTCTCCATTTCCGCAGTGATTGCCAGCCTAAACGAGCCGTTCGCCGGCTGGGTGGACAACTTCAACGGACCCACTGGGCTGGTGGCCGCCGTGGGCAAAGGTCTATTCCGCACGATAATGTGCGAAAAAAATTACGTTGCCGATATGGTACCTGTCGATATTGTGATTAATTTAATGATTGCCGCCGCTTGGCGCACAGCGACGCGAAAGTCCGACACCTTTTCGATATACAACTGTTGCACCGGACAACGACACCCTATACAGTGGGGCGAATTCGTAAAATACGCCATGGCGCATGTGCGTAAGCATCCACTGGGTAAGTGCGCCATCGCAATTAGTAACAACAAAAACGGAGCATTTCAAAATATTGCCCATAACTGGGATGTGTGTTTATTTGGCAGAGGGCTGTCTGTGGTACCCGACGGGCGTGCTGCGCATGAATCGTCCACTGAATGCTGCGCACGGCTTCTTGGTCCACTACCTACCGGCCTACGTACTAGACATGTTAGCTAGATTAATGGGAAAGAAACCATTGTGAGTGCACCGGCGTTTGGGCGCTGCAAAGCGATTTAGTTTGTAATGCGATTGAAATTTTGCAGCATGGTGAATATACAGAACAAGATTGCCAAAGCTGTCGAGTGCTTAGAATACTTCGCTACACACCAATGGCGGTTTAAGGACGACAACGTGCACCTTCTCCTCAACACCTTGAGCAAGAAGGACCGCGAGACATTTGTCTTCGATGTGCGGAACATAAACTGGGAGAACTATGTGGAGCGGTATGTGTTGGGATTTAGGGAATTTCTATTCAAACAACGTCCAGAATCGCTGCCGGCGTGTAGAAAACGCATGATGAGGTGAGTTAAATATCGAATGTCGAAGAAATTTATCAATATGAATTAAATCTGGTGTGAGAGTTGAACAATTTCCAACCAAATTTCCTGTTTCCAACATAAAAACCTAAACAATTCTTAAAAGTAAATTGTTAAAAAATTGGACTTTTATTAGTTTTAACACAATTTAGTACAACTATTGATTCGATATTGGGTACTATCAGGCACTGAGCACAAATATTGGTTTGATTCTGAATACTTTTCGACACTAAGATCCAGAGTTGGTTGGATACTGAGTTCTTATCTATACAGAGTGCAAGAACCGATACTTACGATGCTTATTTTTCAAGAACCGAGTACTTCAGTTTCATTTTAGAATGGAGTACTTACATCTTTAAGTATCTATCCTGCCCCACACTGGTTAATACATACATATGTATTTATTACTAAACTGTTAAATGCTTCCTTATCCTATCACCCTTTCTGCTGTCAGTTGTGAAATTGCTCCTAATCGTTTTTGTATTTTCAGATTATACTATCTGCATCAGTTGTCAAAAGTGGTGGCTGTCATTCTCACCTGGCGCTTCCTGATGGCGCATTCGAAACGCCTGAACGATATATGGACGGCATTCTTGCAGAATGTGTTTCAGCTTGTGCGACTTTTACCATTTTTGTAATATTGCTATTTGCACATCACGGCAGTTTTTGTTATTGATTATTTTTTTGCATACTGTTTTATATATTAAATTTTATATTATTTCGAAAAGAAAAAAAATTACAAAAAAAAACAAAAGACATCTGAAAGAATATGAAACAAAGCGCTGGAAGTATAGAAAAAAATAATGAACATTTAGTAAACTGTATAAGCTGTTTGTAAAATCACGTATTTCCTTTTTTTTTATCACCTTTTAACATAGTTTCGATTCCTTTGTCGTGAATTTTCATCTACTTATTTTTAGGCTTAAACAAATTTTACATTTTTTAATAATGCAGATTATTACGCGAGAATATGTCCGGCAGTGTGGTATATTTTCTTAATTGTTTCCCTTTGGAAACAATAAAATATAAGTAGAAGCAATTGGAAAGCTAAGAGACACTAAAATTGCAATAAACCAAGTTAAATTGAATAGAATAAACAAATAAACAAATGCAAGAAGAAGAAGAAGATGCAGAAATTATAAGATGAATAATAATTCTAGTAGCGTTAGTAGGTTTACAAATAAATTGTATTGGAAATTTGAATAAAAAGCAGCATGGAAAGCAACAAAACACAAAACCTTTATGAAAAGTAGCAACTTGAAATTAGTAAAGAGAACAAATGCTTGTTACGAATTACTTAAATACAGGAAAAGTAATGAACAAAGCTTAGTTTATGCATTATGGTAAACATTTATGATTTAGTATGAAACTAAACCATGAATAGAAACAAACCGAGCATAGTTTAAAATACAAAATAAAGCAGATAATGAACATTTTTACAAATAACAAACCAAGAGAGAAACCTAAAATGTAATGCCTAATGCAAAAACAGAAACCATTGTGTACATTTTACTAACTAAAAATCGCTAAAAGAAACGGTATATTAATTACAAATAAATGATGACATACAAATATTTGCATTTAAGTTTAAGTCCATAAAGCGTAGAAAAGTAATAGAGCATTAAAGGAAAACCACTGCAAACACACACATAACAACCACAACTACAAAACAACAACTAAGTAAACAAAAGGCTTATAAATACACGAAGTGGTGCAAGGCGCTAAAAGTCACATATTAAATTCAATAAATCTGAAAACCAAGGCAACCAGCGGCCCCCGGCAGTGGGATAAAATTGAAACAAGTATTGCGATTGTGAATAGATAGCGAGTAAGTGCGCATAATGGGGAAAATACATATGAGCAGCCGCAGCGTGACTAAATTAAATGACAAATTAAATCGAGGTATTGAAGACATTTGGCGAGAAAAGCGGCGAGAAGTGCTGCAACAACTGCACACAAATACAGAGACATACACATACTCAAATACTTATATATGCAAAGAATATTTTACACGAAACTTGGCGCATTCGGCTCTTTTCATTTACACCCACACACATAACAGCAAACACTTATTGCATTATGATTGCTTTTGTTGTTCACTTTCCATTTTATTGTTAACTATTGTAATTCACAGGATTTCGCCTAAGAAATTTGCTTAAGTTCTCATGGAGGTTGAATAGCAAAAGGTGCTTCATCGGGTGCTTGCCGCTCGGTTTTATGGCCGACGGTGTACTTCGAACTGTGTTCTGTATGGCACGCCGACGATGCGTTGAAAAAATGCTCGTCAAGTTAGAAAATTTTAAAAGCGAAAAGTAAAGTGGTCCTTGGCGTTACACAAATGTGAGTGACGACTTTAGGCTCGATTTTAAACTGGCATTGACTAACTTAACCATCTCGAAAGATGCTGCGCTTTTGGCAGCACTGAGTATTGATAGCGTGTTTTGACACTAAATTGTTTCACGATATTTACCCTCGCGAACACTCCTTTCTTGTCGAAACAATGAAATCTGTTTTTATGTATTTAAATAAATACTTCTTCCCATCTTCGCTGCTACTGCAAAGCCATTACCGACCTGAGACAGTGACCCACAAAACCCCTCAAATCGGTGCCAGTTTAGTTACTGTCTTTTAAGGGAGAAGATTTTAAATTTCTAGTCTATTGAGGGAAATTATTGCTTCTATCGCTCTGTGTAGTGGCTGCCAGTTTGAAAAAGAGAAAATCAAATCATAGTTTTCGACGTTATTGTAGAGGAATACAGACGAAACTGCTCAAAGCCTTACAGAAGTTATCGGATCTCCTGAATTGTAACTGGAGGAGCTACACAAAATATGTTAGGGACGGTTAGGTCAGGTTGTAGTAGAAGCCTTTTTCTAAGCAAAGCATGCATGCACAGCTTATTTTGATACAACATTGGGTAGGAAAATAATAGAACTATAACGGTAAAAGTGGCCTTGGCACATTAGTATGAGGGCATTCACAATCGACAATAGCTCCGAGTGGATGTATGGGTTTTCGCACGCGCTTTTCCAACCTAACCTTTAGATAAGGTTAGGGAAATTAACTGCTTTAAGTGGTTGAGGGCTCTGTAGCGCAACGCTACCTTCAAGCCAAATAGCAGGCACGAAATTAGGATTAGGTTGAAATGGCTTGCTAGGCATGGGACTCCTGCCGAAAGAGCACTAAAGCCACAAATGGGCTTTTTTTGTGACACAACAGGGATGAAGGGATGATTTTTCCTTGCTGTAAGCCCTTGCAAGTCAGTAATTTGAGCTTTGGTTATGACAAAAGCAATTGGATCAATTGTTATACATTGGACACCGCCGAAAACATTTAGATAAATATTGTAAATTGTGTGTATAAAATGCCAATACTATATTTCAAAACAGTTATAGTATTCGTGTTAAAACATAATAATCGAGCATATTCACTTAATCAAATCAGCAAATTGAAAGAGACAGAGAGAGAGAGCTTTGGCCCCACTAGCCGGCAGCATTCGCTCGATGAAGCAACCAATTTTACACCCAATATCCAGCAACAAGTTTCCATTTGCATTTCTCACTCTTGTCTTCATATATTTACTGTTGTTTATATATAATATAATCTATGGATTTGGCCTCTATTCTTTTCACTTTCTACTTTACATGTAAAATACAATAAAAACAAATAAATTTTTTATGTGCATAATTTATTTTTATTGATATTATAAATCAATAGTTGAAGCTTTGAATGTTTTCATATTTTTTAAGTAGCATGATATACACTACCGATAATGTTATACACGCAACAAAAATGACGAATAAAAATAGCTAAATAAATAAAACGGGCATGTGATCGTAATGAAGCGAACATTTGTGGTATTTCTTTTGTGGTTTTCTTGGTTGTAAAACATGTTTCCTTTACATCTTCAACATGACATTTTGTTTTGCAGCAGAACCCACCAAAAGAAGTGTAGGTCTTAAATGCTTTGCCAGCAAGATTAAAAGCAGACACTTGTCGGAGGGCTAAACCGGGTATCGAAAAATGTGGCATTTGATATGCTGAAGCTTGCAGATAGTGGAGGAAAATTTAAATAATTGATCTACAGTGCGTTGGGAATACTTATTGTCGCAACCATCCAAATCTTGTTTGCATTGCTGCCAAGTGCAGTGATACAAATTGTTGAATGGCTTTTGTTATCGTTGATTTTTATATTGCAATATTGAATTTAAGTTAAAATCGTATATTTCATTTCGTTTCACGCAAATTTTCTAAATTATAAAAAGTTGTCACTTTGAACTATAGCAACAAATACAAATAAACTAAAATAAAATACGCAGCTTGTGACATGCGTTAGCTATAATTTCGCCGTTTAACTGCTCCTTGCTTGGCCTAGTCAGCCAATAATGCAAATGAAATTAAATTTTCCAGCGATTACCTATTCGAACAGAGTCATCATAAACTACCATTTAGGCCATCGAATAGCCGTCAAAATAAAAACATGCAACAAAAAATACAGTACGTTCGGATTGCATTACTAACAACTAACAATGAAACCACAAACTTAACGTTATTAGAAGATGATGAAAGTACCACGGTCGAAACAAAAACAAAACAACACAAAAAACATACATATAATGAAAAGTCATAATAACAAATTTTATGAAATTAAAGAGGGTAAACAATTGTAATTTGCATAAAAAAACATCAAATAATTTGAAAAGTAAATATGTATGCATTAAAACATAAATTGAATTAATAAAAAATAAATATACAAATAAAACAATGAATTTATTGTGTTATTTATTCAATCATATTGCAATTACATAAACAAAACAAATAATTATAGTGAAGATGCAGTTGATGCCCACATATTTATTTAGACACATTGATTTTAATGAAAATGTATTAATAGATAGTACAAAAAAAATGAAGTATGCAATATTTAGTTCTGTGGTACATCGGTATTTTTGATCCGCAGTGTTTGTTTCATTGTTTTTGTTATGACTGGTGTCACATAATTATTGTATTATATATTGGGTTGTTATATGCTCAAAATCCACGACTATCAGGCTTGCAATTCAACACACTAACAACTGAGCCATCTAAAGGTTAACGTGGATACTTGTGGTCTTTAAGTGGACACTCGCAAAATCTCCGTCCATTAACTGTAACTGATGGCTCAGTATTGAGAACCGCGAGTGTGGGGGCATGGGTTCGACTTGGGTCAATACAAGAAATTAAGTAAATTTGTTTTTCGACGGCAGTGCTATCGGCTGAAAATAGCTAACCTCAGAGATTCCCATTGCCTATAAAAAAGTTCCCAGCTGTGGAATTATTCGGAATCGGCGTAACACAGTGAGTTCCTTCTATGGGTCTACAAACTGGTTCTTAATCTCATAACCATATCGCACCAGTTGACTTTGTAAATATTTAATGCATTTTGTTATTCTTGTGTTCATTTATTTCATGATTTACGAAATAAAATGCTGAAATCCATCTTCTATTCTTCAACTAAAATAATAAGTTATTTTTAAACAAAAATAGAGATGAAGAGTGAAAACGATTTCTCATTTTGATCATTCTTGCTCTTCTTCAACTGGCTTTTCCAAAAATGGAAACTCTACGTATACATGAAATCTAGATCTAACAATGTGGTAACCATACGTCGAAATGCTCTTTGAAGCGTTTGTACCAAAATAAAATAATAAAATAAAAAGTGTAGTAAAAATAATAAAATGTAGTGCCAAAATAATTAGTAAAGTAACGACTATTTATGTACCGATTTTCTTGAAGTAGCCTTTGCCTTTTGCTTTAGTAGCCTTTAAATCGATTGAGTTCGATGTTCACTTTTTAGGTCTAATTTTGCAGTATGGAATTAAGTAAATCAAGATTTATATTTACGTATACAAAAATTTTACAAAACTTCTCAATTTTTGTATACGAAACCGAAACCGAATTTCGGTTTTTTTGTAATATTCGGCCGAAACCGAAACATTCTAGTTGAAAAAAACCACCATATCAAGAATTTTTTTTCAACAAACGAGTTTTACATAAAGTAAATAAAGAACAAACAAACAAACATAACATAAATAAATTAATACTTATAAATAAAAACAATTTATTCATTTTTTAAAAACTTAAACATGAAAAAATCATCCTTTCGTACCTTACTCGCTAATATTCAAAATTATATAATTTAATATTATATGCTAAAAAAAGTTTCTTTACATTGGTGGCATCTAAATTACTCCTCCTTTCACTATACTATATATGTATCTGCTACACAATAAAATGTAAACAAATATTCTAATATAGAAAGTTTCGGTTTCGGCCGTTCGGCCATTTTTTGGCCGAAACTGAAACCGAAACCACATATTTCGACCGAAACCGAATATTCGGTCGGACACTACCGAAGAGCAATTGTCGGTTCTGCCGCAAGGAAGAAAAATCTCTGAATATTTCCTCTATGAGAGCCTAACAGAAGCCCAATTTATGCCGATCACTTTTAGAAGCGGTGGGCTGAACAGCTTGTCACAACTACATAAGCGAAAAATTATCGCAGTTCGGATTTCACCCACATTTCATTCATTGAGCACAGCTGGTCAATCTCACTCCAATGAGAGGAAACTGCCTTATTTTCAAAGTAATCAAAGTAAGTTACTTCTCTATTGGTTAATTGCTCAGTTTCGTGCATTCATTATCGGCCTTGAACTTAAAGCACATTTGCGTGAGCGAGTGTGAACTGGACACGACTACCTCCATTCACTAACTATTCGATTGAGAAAATTATCGGAAAAATTAAATTTTATTAAAAGACGATTTAATGTTGTTTGGGTGTATACACTTTATGATTGCATATATTCATTTAAATTTGAGAAAATGTAAATACATATATCAAAGTTAATAACACTTATAACTAGTAAAATGTAAAGATTTGCACGTAGTACATGCAGAATCACTAAAGTTCAATAGAGTGGAACTGTAAATCAGAAACACGTGAGTGATGGATGCAGTTGTCATATCGAACAAAATTTCTTAAGTAATAAAAGTAGCTGCAATGACAGTTGCATACCTCACTGGATACTAATGCTGCTCCATTCACATTTTGAATGTCTGAAGTAACAACACAATTTTTGCAATAAAATTACTGCAAATAACTCACTAGATATGCAGATATTGCACAAAATGGTGCACACAAATTTGAAATTGTTTCATGGCTCGAGCCCAAATCAGTAAGTGAAGTGGATACTCAAGCGTAAAAATAGCATTTTGGCAACTTGCGCTTAACTCACCGATATTTTTTGCACTAAAATAGTGGCGAATACACGATACGATACACACGAACGAAATTAATGGCACTGGACCAGTTTTCACGTCTCTATTAACAAAAAGTGCTTTGGTTTACAATCGGGCATTATTTTACATGATCATAACTTCTGCAAAATTACATCATCGACATTATCCATTTGGCCATTTACTTAGAGAAACAATATGTAGACTTTAAAAATCGCATCTACTTAAGTTGCCGATTTGTGCTGGTTTTAGAAGATATACATATTTATTATTTGTTGGTGTTTGTGCTTATTTTAAATGCTTTGGTAATTATTATTAGTTTAGCTACTGCTATGTATGTGAGTAATTATGCATGCATAACAGTTTTAATTGGTAACATTCTCTTGATTGTAGAGTTCGTTGTTGGATGAGATTAAATAGGCGAACACTGCACTAGGAATCTGTCTCGCAAAGCGAGAACTTCAACCACTTTCCAATGCTCAAATTCTGCAAATCCTAAAACGAAACGAACGATTTTCTGAATAGTCATTGAATAAAAGAACGCAAGTGTTCGACATTTACATTAACAACGTATTCATGTATGCTAGTTCCAGCGGCTTTGAACACTACTGGCTGTTTGTCCGTGTGTGGAAGCTGTTTCAGCACGTCTAGCACGTCAAAGACAAACTCGTCCGTAACGCCTTCGCATTGCTCCACATTGACGAACTGCAAACGTGGACAGCGACGCATTAGCACCAGCAAACCAATACTTGTGATTGTGCGGCAGCTTTTGAGGTCGATGGCCTCCAGATTCTCCAAACGCTCGCCCAACTCGAATAGGCATTCATCGGTGAGATTGTCGTTAAAAGGGCAAATGAGACACTTCAGTTCTCTCAAACTAGACAGGTAAATGGCACGCTCATGTGTGATGAAGTTGCGTGCCGATATTGCGAGATGTTCCAGCTGGTGCGACTTATGCGCTGCTAAAGCAATGAAAAGCTCCTCACGTACGCTGTTGAATGAGTGCACTTCGAGATGACGCAAGGCGTACAGGCGTGCCACCACTTCATAGTGCACATCTTTCTCGCAGGAAATCTTCAGCTTTTCCAGCTGTAGGCAGTGTTTGGCCATTTCGGTATAGGCACGCGTGGTCAGCATTTTACAGTGACGTATATCGAGCGAGTGCAAACTCAACAACGACTTGCAAATTTCTATGAAATGCGCACTTTGCAGGTTTTCGCAGCCGTACAGACTCAGCTCCCTGAGTTGGTGCAGTTTGTACAGATTTTTTCCTGCGAAAAATGCGTAAAACTCGTAAGTATAATATGTAAACACGATTGGTATTTTTGCATTGGCGTACCTGTAAGTTCGAAACCATGCTCCAGCATCAAAGTTCGCAGATTGGGCAGTTTCTTTAAGGCTAGTATCGCATTGTCATTTAGCGCGAAATTGTGTAGTTCCAGCACCGTAACGGCCGTCATCTTCTCTAGCAACCGCAGCAAGCTAGCCGGCTCCATATTATTGCAGCTCAAGTCGACGTGATGCACATTCGGACTGAAATCACTAATGAAGTCAATGCGGTCCTGGTAGTTGTAAGGCACTGAGCCGATCAGCTCCCTAATATTGCGGCCGGCCATCTCGAAGAACTCGCGTATGTCCCACAGGGTCATACCGATCAGCTGGTTCATGTGGAATATGCTATTCTCGCGTTTGCATATAGTCAGAAATATGTTACGGAAACGCTGGCAGACACGCGCAAAGCGAATTCGATCACGCAGTTGCAGATGTCGGCAAATTATCTCCAGACAATCGTCGTTTAGCTGCAGAATGTGAGCTCCGTGTGCGACGGCGGTGACGCTCAGGTCCGTGTAGCCTGCCACGCTGGCAGTGACGTCGATGCCGCATTTTTGGGCTTCCGGCTGTTCCCAGCTGTCGCAAGCACGCACAAAAATGCGCTTCTTCTGCAGCTGGTGATATGAACGTTCGAGCGCTCTGCCGTGCGGGAGGAATGCGAAAGCTAATTAGCGGAGTCTGCGATTTGAGCAAGTGGATATACTTACTTGGCCGCTGCAACGGGATCAGCGAAATGTATGTAAGCGATGGGCGGTTCCGCGACATTCACACTGAACTTGTCCTGCACAAAATGCACATTCAAGACATCGCCAAATTGCATAAAGTATTTGTAGATCTCAATCTCCGCTATCTGCTGCGACAGATACTGATTAGAAAAGCCCACTCCGGGCGCTCACAAGTCCAGCTTACCTTGTTCGGCAGCTGATACGCTACGACGTTGTAGACAAGCAGGTCATCCTCGGTGTAGGCTTTATTGTCCAGGAAGTAGTAATTCGATTTGTCTGCAAATGGCAAAAGGAAACATTTACGTTATCGCACAGTAACTGAATTTCTTTTACGCACACTTCGTTAAATCCATTGATGTGAGTTACTAAAGATTTTCACAACTTTAACACTTTATTCACCATAATTTATGTGCCACAACAAAGGATGACAAAGAAAATAATAATAATTTGTCACTTGGGGCTACAGAAATGCTGCCAGACATTTTTGTTTGTACGACTCATGACGACATCTTTAATTTGAGGCAAGTTGCAATAAAGTGGTAGCACTAAGGCAACAACAAAAATTCAATGTATATGTTATTGGTATTGTCAGGTTCATTGTCAAAATCAGCTGATATGATTCTTGCAATTTTAGTGAACGAAAGTCGAAACTGATTATTGCTAATAAAAAAGCAGCTTTTAAAAGTAAAAATTACCGTAACGAAATTGAATATTGTGACAGCCAAGGCGCATTAAGAAAGTGATAATAAGTGAAAAGCTATTGTTACAATGTTGTGCCAAAGTCTCAGAAGTACGAAATACATTTTGAACAATAGCGTAATTTATAATATAAGAATTTATTTGAAGGCTCCAGTATATATAAAAAGTGTGGTAATTTCTGATTAAACAGCTTTAAAATAGGTTTGAGTGCAGAGTAGCGAACCCTAGTGAAAAAAATTAATAAGGGTGCTCGTACATAGGGTTTTTGCTCTTGAAACGTGATCTAAAATTTGATTCTGAGAAGCGCCGTGGACTGGCTCAGGTTGAAAGTTTGTATCAAATTAACACAATTTACAAAATATAGGGACATTCGTAGACAAATTTCGTAGACAATCTGTCCCGGCAAATGTTGTAAAAAGTCCTAAAGTCTATAGAAATTTTAAAAATTACATAACACTGTAACATATTCTTAAAAATGCTTGGATTGAAATAGTACTCAGGTGATCGGTGATTATTCGAAAGATATAAAACTTAGAAGCCTGCTAAACAAATTTTGGTTTCACTTAGTCACAAAACTTAGGCTGCATTGATTTATAATGCTTATTAAGTGAAATAATGTAATTTTACCTTTTATATTAATTCACCTAATAAGATAATTGAGATTGAATTGATAGGTTCTTCTTCTTTCAACTAGCACCAGTCACAGTGACACCTTAGTTTGCAATGGGCGTAACAACACTGAGTTTTAGGGTTTCCACTCTGCATGAAAGCGATTAAAAGTAATAGTTTTCGTTCTAGTTTAAACACTTTTCATGACTTCATAAAGTTGATGTTAGTAAGATACAACTATTATTCCTGTTTAATTATCTTAAAATTTGTTTTAAATTTTCATTCCTTGCAATAAAAAATGCTATCAATAAAATGTAAGCAAAACTGAGAGTCACGTTTATAAAGTAATAATTTATCTATATGGTTGTTATACTTATTAAATACTTATCTCGGAAACATATAACGGAAGTTTGCTGCTTTGCAGTTGATAGTGACATTTAGATTGTGGTCCCAGAAAATAAATGTATGTCATACAACATCGTATATACTAATATATACATATATTACATGTCATTCGGCGTGTTGAAGTATTCAAAACATTTTTCACAACATAAACGTATATCTACAAGTTGAAATGTTCAAACGGCTGCAAATCCCATTTGAGGTTGAAAAATATATATTATAAGCAGAACATGTCATCCCCAATAACTTTCGGATACTCCCGTTTTCGAATCGTTATCAGTTACGTTATAGTTGAATAATTGTGTACCAAGCCATAAGTAAAATATGATAACGTTTTACTTTACTGTCGTAGCCGGTACGATAAGATTATGTTCTACAAACTTTCTGTAAACATTTGTGGGTTTCTAATTCTTGAAATTAGTTCCATGTGGTTGGCGAAAGAAATATCTTAATTAGCTCAGAAAAGCAAAACTGTGAAATAAAGAAAAAAGTGATTACTTAGTTTTGGTTTGCGAAAAATTGTGTAGTAGAAGAAAATCTTCAATGGAAACGGTTTCAGAACATCTCAAGTCGCAGTTTTCTTATTCGTTGAGGAGTTTCCTGTCGAAAGATGGAGGACAATGTAAAGGGTGGGCCATCTAGTGGTTTCTTTTTAAAAATGCAATAAAATGAAAAAAAAGGATATTTCTTCCATGTATTATGGTTTTATTAGTAAGAGCAAACATTCCCATTAATTATGGAACACAACGTTGTTCAAGTGGCTACCTCGGCTGTCTTCGCAGTAGCCCATTCTGTCACTCCAATTTTCCAAGACCTTTTTGATGGTTTCGGGCTGTAGCGCACGGATTGCTTGGATGATATTGGCCTCAAATGATTGAATCGTTTCTGGATTGTTGGCATAACATCGGTCCTTCGCGGTTCTCCACAAAAAAAAGTCCAAACTGTTTTTGCACAAACTTGCGTACAGCAGGAGCGGTGGGTGCTTAATTTCGGCCAAAACTTATTTTCAAAAAAACGCACTGTTTGGAAAATTCACTTTGGAAATAAGTTTTCAATATTTCCCAATGTTGTTCAAGCGTAAAGTGACTCATTTATTTCCGCGAAGGTACAGCTACTGACTTTTTGTTAAGATTTCGAGCGGGAAACAGCTGTCAGTGTCAAAATAACCTATGATTTAAAAAGAAACCACTACATGGCCCACCCTTTACGTATGTGAAGCTAAACGGCTAAAGATGGATCCACTTTCTTCAGGGGAAGAAGTTGCTGTTGAAATTGCACCGGGTATGTACTAAGTATTTAGGTATATGAATTCAGTGTCGCTTTGATTTGACTAACACTTTTTTCACTCAGACCAAATGAACAGCATTCGATTTGAGATGAAAGTTCCTGCAGACAACGTTGCGGTATGTACATTAACAGACACATTAGCAATTGCGATTATATGGAACGCACCGTTAGTAAGGTCCACGGTGCCAGTGCGTTACTCTCGAATGGTTATTCTCGCGACTACTGTTTCTTTTTGTGTGTTCAAAATAGTCCACTTGGGCTGGGAATCAGAACTTAACTCAGATCCTTAAGAGGGATAATTTCTTGAAGAGTCTCAAAATAATTTGTATTGCGGATTCTTAACAGCGCGTATGAAAATAATTAGTTAACGTGATGAGCGGTTATAACATCTAAAACCCACGTCCCCTAAACTCTTGCTCACCTATTTTAAAACCCGCTTAATTCGTGCGGTTTTCTAACAGATGGCGTAACTTGATTTTGTGAACAGTGATTCACCTTTCCAAATATGTGTTGGAAAGCTATTGTCATATAGTTTCAGAATCAGTATGTGTCATTTAGCTGAAGCGTAAACAACAATACTTTTTTTTACTCTGAGAATGTCGAATTTTGTGCCGAATAAAGTGTTTTTGCGGGGAGTACTTCTTCATTACTTCAATATGAAGAAATAGGCTGCCGAAAGTCATCGTATTTTGGTGGAAGTGTATGGTGTGCATGCTCTAGCTGAGCGTACGTGCCAGAAGTGGTTTGCACGGTTCAAAAGTGGCAATTTTGACTTGGAGGACGATGAACAGCCCGGACAGACAAAAAAGTTTGAAGATCACGAATTGGAGACATTGCTCGACCAAGATCCATCCCAAACGCAAGAAGAACTTGCAAAATCACTTGGCGTCGCTCAACAAACCATTTCCGATCGTCTAAAAGCAATGGGAATGATCGGGAAGGTAGGCCATTGGGTGCCGTATGAATTGAAGCCAAGAGACGTCGAACGCCGATTTTTCACGTGTGAACAACTGCTTCAACGGCGCAAAAGAAAAAGTTTTTTGCATCGAATTGTCACTGGCGATGAAAAGTGGGTCCATTACGATAATCCAAAACGTCGAGCAACGTATGGATACCTCGGCCATGCATCATCATCGACGGCCGTTCAGAATATTCATGGCCTGAAGGTTATGCTGTGTACTTGGTGGGACCAGCTGAGTGTGATCTATTATGAGATGTTGCAACCGAATGAAACGATCACAGGGGAAGTCTACCGACGACAATTGATGCGTTTGAGCCGAGCACTGTGCGAAAAACGGCCGGAATATGAACAAAGGCACGGCAAGGTAATTTTGCAACATAACAATGCTCGGCCACATGTTGCACAGGTCGTCAAAACCTACCTTGAAACGCTCAAATGGGATGTCCTACCCCACCCGCCGTATAGTTCAGACCTTGCGCCATCCGATTACTATCTCGTCCGATCAATGCAACATGGCCTGGCTGACCAGCACTTCTCCAATATTGAAAAAGTAAAAAATTGGATCGATTCGTGGATAGCGGAAAAGCCGGCCGAATTTTTCAGAAAGGGTATTCGTGAATTGCCAGAAAAATGGGAAAAAGTTATAGCTAGTGATGGACAATACTTTGAATATTAAATTTGTAACCATTTTTTCACAATAAAGCTTAAAGTTTCCCAAAAAAACCGCATGAATTAAGCGGTACCCCTATTACGGCAGCCGCCGTGGCTCAGTTGGTTAGTGCGTTGGACCGCGAGTCGAAGGCAGCAACCCCAGGTTCAATACTGCCTGTAATAACACCTAAACAAAAATAACGGGAAAACTCGTTTTCTCTTTCGGTGGCTGTCCTCTCAGCTGGAAATGGCAAACCTGTGAGAGTAAAAATTGCTTATGAAAAAGCTCCCAACCTGCCGTTCGGAACCGGCATAAAACTGTAGGTCCCTTCCACCCGCGTACAAATTCACACGCACAAGATGGGTGGTTGCGGAAAGCTAGGCCTTAGTCTCGCGTAAGCGGGCTGTCGTGCCAGTCAATTATTAAAATTATTATTATTCTATTATATTTATTACACACATTAATATTGGAAACACTCATGCAAGGCGTAATTTCAGGCTATAAACATTGGAGCATACTTTTCTAAATTTGGAAAAATTACATCGTTAAACTTTGACCATATTGGAAATCATGCTACGGGCGTCATAACATATGATAACTATAAAGCTCTAAAGTAAGAACGATTTGAGAATGTGAAGTACGTAAAAATTAAGTATGTACATATGTATGTACGAGTACAATATGTACAATATATATGTTGATTGTATGTTTTAGTGTACTGCGTGCATGCTTTAATCAAACTGAAATAATTAACTTTGGTGCATTTCCTGACCTCTTCCAACTAGTTGCCTGCAAAATAGCAACACCACCGCCAAGATACCATTGACATTTCCGTGCTGCAGCCAAAAGCAGACAAATATATTCGATGTAGATGACGATTGTTTAAAGAGAATTATCAGATATCTGGAGTTGGCCGATCAAATAAATTTTGCCGCCAGTAATGTTCGCTTCAAGAATATTATTCTGGAGCTCCTCTATTCACGCCACAACACTTTATGCATGGAGGAGCTGGACGGATTGAGTTCCTCTGAGATAAATTCATTTTTTCAACTGTTCGGATATCACTTTCATACGATTCGAAAATCGGGCCACACTATTCTACAAATGAGTACCGAAATAGCCAGAAACATTCGTACGTGTTGTCCAAATGTGACATCCATTAATCTGGCTATGGGACTGGTACCCTCCTACTTCTTGAAATCCATGCTTCGAAATAAAACAACCATCACTAGCCTGGACCTAAGTTGCTGCAATTTGCACGACGACGATATTTTGGTGCTGCATGAACTGCCGTATATTGAAGTATTAAATTTGGCCGGAAATGGGGAGATAACAGGTACATAAAGCATACAATTTATATAATTTCTATATAAAGACCGAAAATAATGACTATTTTTTTTTAAATCCATCAAAATCAGATAAAATGATCAGTAACGTCGGACATAAGTTTGTAATCGAACATAGAAAACAAAATCTAGTCTAGTCTAGTCTAGTCTAGTCTAGTCTAGTCTAGTCTAGTCTAGTCTAGTCTAGTCTAGTCTAGTCTAGTCTAGTCTAGTCTAGTCTAGTCTAGTCTAGTCTAGTCTAGTCTAGTCTAGTCTAGTCTAGTCTAGTCTAGTCTAGTCTAGTCTAGTCTAGTCTAGTCTAGTCTAGTCTAGTCTAGTCTAGTCTAGTCTAGTCTAGTCTAGTCTAGTCTAGTCTAGTCTAGTCTAGTCTAGTCTAGTCGAGTAATGGAAAACTGTACTCGCAATTACCAATACACCCTCAAAATCCGGCCTTAGGGTCAACGGTACCTTTTTTTGAGCTCTGTTTTATTTACTTATACGTGGGTGGTCCGATAAGTACTTAGCCTACAAAAGAAAAACGATAATTTTGGAAAAGTGGCGATTTATTTCTCAACGTAGTCTCCTTTCAACTCGATACACTTGACCCAGCGATACTCCAACTTCTTTAACTCGTCTGAAAAATACGTTTTCTGGAAGCCTCTGTGGCGGCGATAACCTCCTCATTCGACTCAAATTTCTGCCCGCCGAGTGAATTTTTCAAGTTTGGAAACAAAAAGAAGTCACACGGGGCCAAATATGGAGAATACGGTGGATGGGGCAGCTGTCCGTAGCCTAATGCGACCAATTTGGCGAATCACAGACTGATATTGCTCTTTTTCCATTTTTCTAAAATCCGCGGACACGTTCGTTTCCACACGCGGTCAAAACAAAACTACAAATCCAATATAGCTGAAATTTTGACAGTAGCCGTCTACGAGGATGTACTACACGATAGTAAATTTCTCTTACGATAGTGGCACCATCGGGCGGTGGGGCTAAGTACTTATCGGACTGCCCACGTAGTTTCAACATTTAAAAATCGAGTATTAATTTCTGTATTTCAATTGAAAGAGGATATGAGGCAAAGGTGCTTCTAAGAGTTTATGATTTATCGTATCCCAAAAAATGGCCTTGAACAGAAAAATTTGGCAATTTCAATTTTCTTAATATTTTTAAATTTCAATTTAAGTTTATGAAAAATCATTTGGCCCCATCATAATTTGAACATTGAACATTTCGAATTTCAAAAGTTTTTCGATATGTGTTGAATTTGAGTTATCCTCTTTTCGAGACTGAGTACTTGGATATTTTTTAAATTCTGGTACTACCGATTTTAAATATTGAGTACTTACTAAATGCTCTTAGCATGAATTCGGCCCAACACTAATAATAATTATTTTTGAGTAAAAACTTCAATAAAATTATAACTTATTCCTGGGAAAACGATATCAGTAAATACAAAACTGAGAACTATTGAAAATTAAAATTTAACAAAATACCTCGAATTAAATTTAAATTTTTCTGATGTTACGTTCTCAATACGCGGATTACAAACTTACGCCATGTATACTTTGCAATTTATTTGCAGGCAGACATTTGCATCAGTTGGTCAAGCTGAAGCAGTTAAACTTAAACTTTTGTGTTAGCATCAAGCACTGCCATTTCATGGAAATGTTCAGTGATCTCCAGCGGCTGACGTTTCTCGACGTGCAGCATTGCAACTCGCTGAATGAAGAAGCGCTTAGAGTAATGACCGGCACGTGCCTGGAGCTGGAAGTACTGAAGATGTCCTGCCCAGCGGAAGGGTCAGCGGTTCATATAAGGAATCTGCCCTGCCTCCAACAATTCGATATATACGCTGAAAGTACAACTGAACTGCCACTCCAAGAGCTGTTGTTCGCTCTGGTTGAACATAGCGGAAATCAGTTGGAGACGTTGACCCTTTCCGTGAGCGGTCTTCTCGAGCCGCATATTGTTGCGGCCTTGGCGCACTTTAAAAACTGAAGCGACTCACCGTTGGCGAAAACACTACCTTCAATGATGAATGCCTGCAAGCGCTCGGAGATTCGACAAGTCTAGAGAAACTCTATTTGGGAAATTGCACCCGAATCACCAATCACGGCGTTCTGCAATTGCTGCGACGTTGTTTGCAATTACGAGACATCAATCTGTATGGCTGTAAAAATATCAGCAAACAGCTGGTTTTAGATGTCATTGAGCTCCTGAAACACCACAACTCCAAATTTAAAGAGCGTAAACTGCTGATAGGTGTACGACGAACTGGCATCTGTGAATCCATACTAAATGTATGTACTCGAATGTGTATACCAATTGTTTCAAGTTTTGTAATACCCGACTTTTCCATTCATTTCATATTCTAGGACCTCCAGTATTTAGCAGCAACGCCGTTTTTAACGCTGTCCTTTGAATCGGCTGCTAGACTGCAATAACTGCTTACTGCCAATGCAAAAACCTTGACGTGTGACAAAAACGATTTCTGATCAGCGAATAGCTTGACGCAACGGATAAAAACCGAAACGTTGAATCAAAACAAGAAATTGGCGAGAACCAACCAACCTTTTACGCCAAACTTAAGGATTTCTCTGCTTAATACTAGAATGCCTGGCCAATACAACTTTTCTTAACTTAAAATAGGGCTCAATTTTGTTTAATAATATAATGAATTTTTGTATTTGATTTGGCTTTAAAAAATAGTCAAATTTGTAGAAGAATTTCTTTTAGAAAGCCATGCATAGATTAGAAAATTTGACTTATTCGAAAAATAAGGAAAATAATGATTAACTAAAATCAATCAAATGTTCAATCTTAGGTTACAATTGCCTAGAAATGGAATTCCGCTAAAATTTGTTTAACTCTTTACTTAATATTAAACAATATACTATATCCTGTTATATATAAGTCTTTATGAGTCTGTAAGAAATATTTCTGTAGGTTGAATTAAATAAATAAATGAATAAATAAAATTGTTCATTCCAGTGGCGGGTTGTTATGACCTATGGAAGTTTTTTTTTTATATTATCTACTTTATTATCAAGTAAAAAAGAAATAATGAGTTATATAATAAGTATGTATACATATGTACTATTACTGCGGGCGTAATTTCTGTTAAAAATTGGAATATGTATTATTTATGACATTCGACATGAATTTGTTTGTTGGCAAATTCGGCGAATCATATCTGGCCGTAATTTAGTGAACGAACAGAGTTCCAGGCACCACATTTGCTTTTAGTGAAGCCTTTTCTATGATTTGTTTTCTTTTTCATTGCAGCAGAAACTCATCTCTCGAGCCCGGCAACCATTTTCTATGTAAGGGAAAGGGCTGGGTTGTGAACCAGGCTGGGTTGTGAACCATTACTGTTTTTTCTTTCCCTAATTGACATTTCGCCAATCTTTTAACGGTCAAGTTTGCTTTTTGATATGACTCTGCTTTTGTGGTTACACCGAATTATCAACACGTATTGCTTGTGGCAGCTACAGACATCGTGTTTGAAAATCGATTGCGAAAACTTGTTTTCTTTTTTTTAAAGTGCTATCCAAGTGACTGAATTTATTCCAAAAATGTAAGTGTAATGCATATTTATTTAGGGTTTTGAATCCATTTTACGATCCAAGATTTGTTTATGTTGAAATATGATTGGAAGTGTCGTTATTTTTAAAGTTTCCAAAATGGCATCGTGGTTGGGCTGTGAACCACTGTGGGGGCTGGGTTATGAACCACCTCTTTTCGTACTACATTTGTACTAAAACGGTCAAATATCGCCGGATTTATTAAATTAAAGTAATGTTATGTAATTTTACTCGATTTGCGGTGAGTTCACTTGAAGTGCCCAATGTGAGAACGCGTTCGTATTTCACATGCACACATTCCGATACCGATTAGGATGAAAATTCAAAAAATGTAGCAGTAAGTGGCGTCATAATAACTTTTTTTCACCTCTTGAGGCCTCCTGATAAAAGAAATTCTCAACTTATTTTAAAATTATGGGTGTTTCTTCGTATTTCCGACTTTAAGTGGGATTTGCCAGATGGTTCACAACCCAGCCACTTTTTTGGAAAAGCGAAAAATCACGTCCTTAGAAAATTGAACATAGAGAGTTAAATTTTAATAAAAACGGTTATCTGTCTTCATAACAAAGTTGCGTTATATGTTCACCTTTCCAACGGTATCTTCGATTTTTCGATATCTTTATTCTGTGAAAAGTTAGAGCCAAAAAACCAAACCCGGTTCACAACCCAGCCCTCTCCCTTACATATTCAATTAATTCCCTTGAATTATCCTTTTAAATAGAACGGATTAAATGGTCAGTTTTTATGTATATTTTGACTGCGAATCTAGAAATCTGTTACTTACTGTCCTTCACAATTAGTTATCGATTTACAGTGTGCTGCAAAACATTGATTTTAAGCGCCTTCCCTAGTAAGGGGTTCACATAAAGAGATGACAGAGCTTTCTCTACTAAGTCCTTCCAACGGAAATACGGTCTTGTTCTTCGACCTTAAATTCCAACTTCCCAAAATTGTATATGGATGAGCAATTATAACCACCACAGCAGTTTTTGGAATACTGTTTAAATTTTAAAACAATTATTATGGATTGTTGTTATTATGATTATAAAGGACAAAATCAATAAGTTTGGAATTTTAACCTTCCCTATTATAAAGAGTTAACTAGGAAAATATTGATTTCATTCAATTAAAATTAAATTGCTGCAGAACTGTTTTGAATTACATATGTACAAGTATGTAGTACCGAAGCCAGTGGCGGATCCCGGGGGGGGGGGGGGGGGGGGGGGGTTGAAACCCCCCTGAAATATGTGGATCGACTATAAAACTACATACAAATTAAAATACATTTTATAAATATTAAAGAATTACATTTTAAAACCCCCCCCGAAATATTTTTCTGGATCCGCGCCTGACCGAAGCTGTTCTCAATCTCCATACAAATAACAATATTTCATTTATATGAGTTCAGTTGAGTGTTTCAGAAACCACTGAATCAACTGTTTATTCGGCAGATATGTCGAAAGATTAGGTTTGTTGGAAACACACAGCGAGGGATCACTATTGTTCCCCGAATGGTAACTTCGAGATTTGCATCGTCCAGTTGTAGCATCGCAACGAGCGATTACACTACTCGACAAAAAATGGGTTCATCGCGTGCTCCTAAAAACAAAAGTATTTTTAGACTAATCTTCGGCTGCTGAACACAAAACCAAAATTCAAAAATTTTTCTTAAGAAGCGTTTTCGCAAAATCTCCGAAAAACAAATTTTAAGTTGGAACTAAGTACTGATTAAAAATGGCTTCGATTGTCTTCAGAATCTTCGTCTTCGAGCCAACACCGAAGTCTGAAAATATGTATACAGAGTTCTATTACGCTTTCATACCTCATTCCTGATTTTTAATTTCTACATTAAGAACAAATACTTAAATAACATTAACAATCTGCTGTGGCGGCTTTTAAACATTTTGGAAGTTCCTTCAAAATCTGTGATCGCCATAACTATGTCGGAAATCGCCAAGATCGCAGTTCAAAATTAAAACACAAATGAAACCGGACGAATTATGTACTTTCTGTTTATTCATCTTTATTTCTGACATTTAGATGTAATTAGATACAATTTCTTTTCATATGTTATGCGCTTAAAATAACAACAAAAATGCCTTTGTGCCTGCGGTCGGTAATTTGTCGCTCTCGCTGGCCGACGTGAATGTGTCGCTATGGGGTTTGCTCGAGGTGTCGAAGCGATGCAATAAAATCCATTGCGAAAATAAGAAAAAAAAGGGATAAACTGCTCAATGGGACATGGGTGCCATGTTTTGCTTGATTTCTGCAACTATCCGCATATGGTATGTATGTATATTGTACAGTTGTCGCCTACGATCGGCCGGTTGCCGACCGACTATCGTGATATCTCTTGTGAGGCTCTGATCTGCTCCGCTCTTGTCGGTCGGGCGGTCGGTCAGTCGGTCTAAATATGTAAATGTGTAGTTGCGATAAATGCTCCCCTTACCGCGCACGCAATCAGCACTTAATAATATTTGTTGGCTTTTACTTTGTCACTCTGTCACTCTGTCAATATGTGTTTGAGTCTATACGTAAATAGTATCTGCCTTACGTTTATGAAATAATAGTAAGTATCATATACGCATATGCTCGCTAAATTCTAAATGGACTTGTTCCTTATGTATTTGGCTGCTTATGTATTCTCGATAACAGTGTTCCTTATTGTTTTCAGAGCTCTCCATGGCTTTACACTTAAATCATTTACCGATTCTCTTGCATTTCCCCAGTATAAGTATATAGTCATGTATAATACTTGATTTTTCGTGGTCATCTTGTTGTTGTTGGTTTTTGTTTCGTGACACTCTTAATTTGTATGCAATTATTATTTTTGTTCACATTTTTTTACTCAGCAAATTTTGTATTTGTGGTTTTTGTTTCAATTTTACGCACATGTTTTTCTATAGCAAATTCTCCTAACTTTGTTGTTGCCTCTGCTACACAATTTTGTTTCTTATGTAAGTCCAAAGTGAAGTTTTATTCTATCCAGTTTTACCGTGTTGCCACGTGTCATTACATTTGGTTGGATGTACGGTGTTACCACATCGTTACACCTTCTTTCCAAAGGAAAAGGAAAAGACGCCAGGGTGGCCACTCCTTCCGCCCTTCCGTTTCCTTTGTTATAATCGTATACTTATAGTAATTCTATTACATACTTCAATGTATCCATCAATCCATTATTGTTACAATACAATATTCTAATTTGTACAAGTTTTTGTAATACGTTTCTTAGGCACTTGCCCAATTCTTAATAAATACATTTTTTGAAAAAAGAAATTCTTAACTTCGACTAAATTTGTAACCTAATACTGAGTATGTTTTTTTTTTTTTTTTTTTTTTTTCTTTTTTTATAGGTAATAAAGAGCTCTTACTACTACTTGTAATACATTATATTTTTCTTAACCTATTTTTATGAACAATTTTGTTTTTCTTCTTGCATTTGTTATAAAGTGTTACATTACATCCATCAATGTTTTTTATAACATAAGGACCCTCGTAAATGCTATGGTGTTTGTCATAAGGTTCTTTTTCAACTAACACCATATCATTTACGTTCACTATCAGCGGTCGCGCATATTTATCGTAGTACAATTTATTTCTCGATTTGTGTTTGTCTATTAATTCTTTAATCAACAAATGTGTTTTTTGTAAACGGAATTTTACTTCTTTAGCATAATTTTCTACGTTATAAATAGGATCAATTGCTTTTTGTTGTACTTCATGTGGCAATGTTGCTTTCTTACCGAAAACTAGTTCGAAAGGAGTGAACTTGTTGTCGAAAACGGTATTCGGTGTAGTATTGTAAAAAAAATTGAAATATTTGAGATATGTATCCCAGTCGGAAGGATTGTCGTTTAAATATGATCGAAGATATTCGTTGAATACCCGATGATTACGTTCAACAGTTCCAACAGTTTCATGGTGGTGAGCTGTTGAAAAGCTGTGTTTCATATGTAATAATTTGTTTAGTTCTGAGAAAATTTCATTTTTGAACTCCGTTCCTAAGTCGGATTTAAGGGAATGCATTGTGCCATAAATTAATATGAAACTTTCAAAAATTGCTTTGGCAATTGTATTAGCACTTTTGTCAGGTACTGCCACCGTGACTAAGTACTTTGTGAAATCGCATATCAAAGTAATAGCATATTTGTTACCCGCAAAGGATTCAGGTAATGGGCCTATTGTGTCCATGACAACAATATGAAAAGGTTTGTTTGGGGTTGGTGTGAAAACCAGTTCCTCTCTACCCCCGGGTTTCACTTTATTAACAATGCATTGTTTGCATAGTTTTACAAATTTAGCAATATCTCGCGTCATATTCTTCCAGTAGTATTTTGTTCTAATTTTAGCGTATAATTTTTTCGTCCCGCAGTGTCCTCCGGAGATTGGATCGTCATGGTAGATAGTCATAAGTTGGTGTTTTTTGTCATTGTTCAGTACAATTTCTATAGGGTCTATTAATAGTATTTCTAAATGTTTTAGTATTTTGTTTCCATGTTCTTTGAACTCTGTTACAGAAAAATATTTGAAAATGATATCATCTTTTGGCCATTCTATTTTGTTTATATTGTGATTGCCGGCTTCGTGTTGTAGCCTCGAAAGCAAATCGTCTAAACTCAGTGTTTCGTTAACAATCTCAACATTCAACAATAGTATCTTTTTAAACTTAATATGAGCGTATACGCGAACATTCGAAATTTTGTTATTTTTTTATATACAACTTGCGATCGTACTCTTGGTATTTTAGTTGCGAAGTCAAATGAAAATTTGTCGTAGACAAGTATTTTGTCAATTTTGTTGTTATTTGATGGATTTTGTGGTTTTGGTATAGATGCTTGTTTAGCCATTCTACGAGTTGTTACCCCTAAAACGCTACTACTTGCGTTTTTCAAATCGGTGATGGAGATGCGAGAAAGTGCATCGGCACCTACATTGGTTTTGCCCTTAATGTATTCGATAGTGAAGTCATACTCCGCGAGTTCAAGTCTTATTCTTGAAAGTTTTGAAGAAGGATCTTTCATATTAAAGAGATAAACTAGAGGCCTGTGGTCAGATCGAACAGTGAAGTTCGTACCATACACATATGGTCGGAATTGTTTTATGGCAAAGTGAATGGCTAGTAGTTCTAACTCTATTATAGGCTTTTTTTGTTCAGCTTTATTAAACGATTTTGAAGCGAAGCAGATTGGTAGATCGTTACCATTGTATTCTTGACTCAATATTGCGCCACATCCGATTTTAGATGCATCTACTGTAATTATAAAATGATTATTAAAATCAGGATATTGAAGTAGTCTTGGGGAGGATAAGGCTAATTTCAGTTTTTCAAACGATGTGTCGCATTCGTTATCCCAAATGAACTCTACGTTTTTTCTACTTAAGTAGATCTACGATAGTAGTTTGCAAACGCTACAAAACGTTTAGCAGAATCTTTATCAGTTGGCTTTGGGTAGTTCCGAATGACGCTTATTTTTGAATCGTCTGGTAACAGCCCATTCACCGTACACTTATGGCCTAAAAACGTTACTTCTGATTGAAAAAAGTTACACTTAATTGGATTTAGTTTAAGATTAAATTTTCTACATGTATTGAAAACGGTTGATAAATTCTTGAGGTGATGAGTTTCGCTACTGCCAATGACAATGATATCGTCTACATAAAGAAATGCTTGATTTGGCGAAAGGCCCGAAAATGCAATTGCCATCATTCGAGAGAAAGAATTTGGAGCGATGTTGAGTCCGAAAGGTAAAACTTTCCAACGAAAGGCTCCTTTATCGGTACTAAATGAAGTAATGTCTCGTGATTCTGTGTGCAATGGAATCTGGTGGAATCCGGAGAAGAGATCCAATGTGGAAAAATATTTGGCTCGTCCAAGATTGTCGAGTATATCGTCAACACGAGCAAGAGAAAATTTATCTGCTATCAGCTTTTTATTGACCGCACGAAAGTCTACGCACATGCGGTAGGCTCGTTGACCGTCTTGGTTCTTTTTTGGAACAAGAATTAATGGACTGTTATAATTAGAGGAACTAGGTTCTATTAAATTGTTTTTTAGTAAGTTGTCAACCTGTCTATTTATTTCCTCTCGTTGAGAATAAGGTAAACGGTAATTCTTGGTGTAGACAGGTGTCTGGTCTATTAGTCTAAGTTTTTGTTCATAGAAGTTATTAATTGTCATTCGGTCATTTTGTAAAGCAAATATATCCGCATATTCTAGGCATAACTCTAGTAGTTTGCTTCCGACATGTTTTGGTATTTGTTTCTGTAATATCCCCGACAAGTCACGTAAACGATTAGAATCTGTACTGGGATCACCAATTTTGTAAACGTTGTAATTATAAAGTGGTTCTGTTTCAAGGTTCGGGTTTTTTGCGTATTTTACTTCATTTGTGGTATTGACCACTTTTAAAATTGGAGTAGCGGTGTCAACGACGCACCTAGCTACAAAAACGCCATTACAAATTTCTTGAGAATCGATAAAAACCGGATAATCGCATTTACCCAGCTTGAAAATGCGATAAACTTCGCACCGTGGTGGGAAAACATGGGTATTGGAACTTGTTCCATGTTTAATTGGTAGAGCTAATTTCAGATTGCCTATCCGTAATGAAAGAGAATTGGTTTCGTAACTTATGTTACATTCGTTTAATTTTAAAAAGTCTTTGCCTAATATGCCATCGGACGGTATGTTAAACTCGTCTCGTACGACATGCAGAGTATGAGGAATTTGATAGTCAGATATTACTAGGTTGGTTGCTATCGTACCTAGGGTCGTGACCTTATGTGAAGTCACACCTGTGATGTTGATTATTTCATTTTTATTAATTTTTGCATATTTATTAATGCTAGAAAGTTTGATTAGCGAAATATCAGCTTGTGTATCAACAAGAAAGGTGCACAGTTTGGTTGAGTCTATACAATGTATTTCAACAAAATCAGCATAATTTAGGTTTAAGCAATAAATGGTTTTTTCTGGATTTATAAAATTTAAGTTTCGCTGTTCTCCTCCCCCAGCGTTCTTTGCTGAGGGGCTTCCGCGTTTAAAGCCCGTACATTTGTGTTTCTGTGACGCGTGTCGTTAGTACGAGCGTAGTTGTTAAAGTTATTGTTGTAAGGAGGACGATTGAAGTTATGGTTAGCAAAACGTCTGTTGGTCTCGTTATTATCGAATCTGTTGTTATTATTAGGTCTATAATTTCGGTTGTTGAAGTATCGTGAACGATTTTGGTAACTGTTGTTCGTAGTATTATTCGAACGTGTGCGAAATGCTAACACTTGCTGTTCTTTTATTTCTTTTGTTTGCTCGGTAATCAGTTTTGCTACTACATCTTTAGCGTCTGAAAAGGTTGTAGATGCTAGGATTGACTTTACAAGATCGGACCTAGCATTTAGCCGACAAACGTTAACTGCTTGTTCTGTAGCCATGTTATGTGCCTTAGCTTGAGTTATTCCTTCAACGATCAAGGAACGCTCCAGGGAGTCAGATAGTTCTTCAGCTTGCTTTGCAAAATCGGAGTAGTTATTATTTATAACTTGAATTGAAGCGATCTTACTAGCGACTACCTTTGAATTATCAGGCTTTATTCGAGAGCGTAGAGCGACTTTAATGTCAAGAATTGTAGCAATTGTGGTAGGTAATGCCTCACGAGCTTTGCCTTCTAACTTGGATTTGATGAATGCTATAAAAGTGTCTGTCAAATTGGGATCAGTCAAGTCTTCAATTAATGTAATTTTATCTATAAAAGACTCCAACGCCAGAGGATCTCCGTTGTAGTTTTCACGGATCATTGACGCACACATGCTTATGAAAGATCTCTTTTGTTCGACGGTGGCCATTTCGACCTTGTACGCGTAATTGTTTATTAGAAAAGGGATATTTGGTGAACTCGTAGCTGAGCAATTTGTGTCTAGCACGTTTAGTGTGTCTGTCAAAGACGGTAGAGAAGAGGAACGTTTGATATGTTTTTCGGAATTTTGTTCCGATCTGGCATCACTGAACTCGTCGTCTGTTTCGGTATCTGTACAAATGTCTTTATCGACCAAAACTAAACAGTTTGTGTACTGTGGTACCCTTATGCTACATTTTAGTTTACTGAAACATTTTAGTAATAGTGCCCTACACCGTAAAATTTTAGCACTTTGTTTGCCACATGAAGATTCTTTAGTGTGCTCACTAGCATATATTAATATGGAATTATAATTTTCAATAAGAAGGTTTTTGTATTCTTCAATTTTTATTGTGTTAGCTGACAGTGGTCGGCTCTGTAGAACGCGTTTGGTTGCTTTAATGAACTCTAAATATAAATTTGAGAATGTGACTTCGAATTCAGTCATTGAGTGATGTAATGTATCAGTACACACGTTGTACTGTATGGAAATATAGCTTGGTGTAAAAATTGTTCAGTTGATTGTAGGAGAAAGAAAAATGTTATTGTAGCAATTGTAATTCCTAAATTCCAGATTCAACATTTTTTTTTTTTTTTTTTTTTTTTTTTATAAATTCTTAGTTCTTACATCGAGCAGCGAGTCGCCGAAATTGCCCTTCATCTCGGTCCTTCCGCTATTGGTGAGCACAAACGTCACGTTCACCTCCTGCTTCAGCTGCACACCCCGCGAGAATGAATGCCGAATTTGTTGTTTCTGTTTTCGCTGCTGTTTTTTTTTTTTTTTTTTTTTTTTTTTTGCCGCTATCGAACTCGTCCTCTTCGTTACACCTCGTGCACTTCCACTAACAATTCTCACTGTCTGCTTCAACACTCACGTGCCGCGACGTCGACGTCACTAATGCTGCTGCTCCCGTCGTCGTCATCGCTACTGCTGCTGCTGCGCTAAGTCGTGCTGCGTTCAAAAGCGAGTGCCAATTGCATTATGCTTTTGCTGATTTTGTTGTTGTTACCGCTCGTTCGGCAAAGTGGCGTGATGGTATGGTTGTAGTTGTTGCCGCTCGTTCAGCAAAGTGGCGTCATGATGTGGTTGTTGTGCTGCCACTGCCTGGGTAATGCTTAATGTGAGGTTAGGGCACTCGTCTTTCGTTCGCTCCTGCGTGGGAATATGCTTTGTGTTTCGCGATGTTGGCGGGATTTTCGGCAACGTCGGCCAAAATCTCCTGGAACTCTTTGTCGTTCCAAGCAGATCTGAAATCCGGATCGAAAAATACTGGACTGCTGATGCTGCTGTTATGGTTGCGGCTGCTGCAGCGCCGGTGGGGGTGACTTGCGTTGCGCGCTCAGCTTTCTTCCGTTCCTGCTTGATGTGGTGCTGGTCGACTTTGGTTTATAAACCCAGCAATCCTCGATAAATACTTCGGCAGCCTCCTCGTCGAAATTGAGCTTGCTCGAGAAAAAGTATGGCCCGACCGTCACGGCCGCCATGTAAGTCCAAAGTGAAGTTTTATTCTATCCAGTTTTACCGTGTTGCCACGTGTCATTACATTTGGTTGGATGTACGGTATTACCACATCGTTACACTTATAAAATGTCTAGTCTTTGCGTTGCTTGGTTTTTTATTCATTATTCTTAAATATTATATAAATATTTTCAATCAGCTTTTAGCTCATCATTTATACATATTTGTTATTGTACTTATATACACAAAAATTTTTCCAAATAAAAGTAAATTAATAAAACACAACTCTTTCATATTATTTCTACCGTTGTTTTGTTGTTGTTTACCTATAATTTGTAATTGCAATCAAAAATTCAAAATGCTTGTGTAAAATTTCGTTGCTACCGTTTTGGTTTTGTTGGGTTCTACCTCTACCACCACGCCTTCAATATTATGAACTTCAGTCATCGTGTCAGTATGAGATGTGCAGTTTTCAACTCGCAAGACAAGGAATGCAAGGCAGTCGCTTAAAGAGTGCATGGTGAAAATCGTATTTATTTATTATACGAAATAAAACGAAAGAAGATGACAGGATCTTCAATTCGGAAAATGTTAATTGATTGCTATTGATTCACAATTAAGATAGTCTAAAAGGAGCTCGAACTATTTATGCAATCGGGGCCTATGAGTCTACAAAATGCTCTCGTTATAAAGTTGGAAGCAACCGTAATAATAACAAAAATTGGTCAACAAATTCATTGGAAATAATCATTCAAAAAATGCATATATGTAATCATTGGCGCACGCAGCATTTTGTTTCGGGAATTTTTTGAGAACTTTGAAATAAAATAAAATTTAGATGTATGAATCTACAGACTGAGATCCAAAACATGTATGTTTTCCCTACCTGACATATTTTGGTCCTGAAAGTTCGAAATGGAAAATTTAGTTAAAAGGAGACAATTTTTCTCTTTCATTTGATACCTATATCTTCATCATTGCACAACCGCAAATATTTAAAAAAATATTTGAAATGTTTATGTCCTTAAAATTTTAAAGTCTTTTAAAAGGGGCTTTGGGTCAGAAAATGAAAAACTGACTATGCCAGGTTACTATAAATGACGTCTAGTTTCACGCCTATATCAACATTTGGATGGGTCTCGCCAAAAGAAATTTATTTTCACACGGTGTAATTAATGTAAAGTTGGTGTTTTCACTCAGTGCATCTTAACTTTGTCATTTTTCTTTCGATTCTATTGACGTTAGGCGTAATATTTGCACAAATAATATATCTTTCATCTTAGATTTTAAAACCAAAGGAGATAATTTATTTTATCTATAAAATAACATTCGAAAATTTATGATTTTTGAAAATGGTCGAAAAATTAACTATTTTACAACTTTCACCGTCAGTAATTTCTCCAAATCTCCTCTGATGTGGAAAATCTGTATATCTCTGGAAAGGCTAAGGTATTATCTTTTGACCGACGGAAAGTTTGTGTTAGTCGGATGATTCGTTTACGAGATATGTTCTCATAACTGAAACAACAGGGAAAAACTGGTTTTTCGAAAATGTTTTTATCTTCAATTTCCTGTTCAGCGGCCCAAAGTTAGTCTAGAAAACACTTTTATTTTTAGGGGCATTTTTGTGTTGAGTAGTGTTATTGATGATTGAATATTGATGATTCAATATGTATGCGACGGTTATAAATTAAATTTCTGTACTAACCTACAGATATTTCGGGTGGGGTTGAACCCCAAAAACCCTCCCCTGTGTGCGCCACTGTATGTAATATAAAAATTCAAATGCTCTTGCATTTCAAGGATAATAAAATTTACAACGTTTAGAAATAATCTCAAATCGAAAACATTTGCGAAATGGCTTCCTTAGTTAATGCATGAAAATAACGCTTAAAGATATATCAATTCTAAGAGATCAAGCCACACAAAAATCTTTACTTGCTTTCCCCAAAATAATATAATAGTTTTTATACTAAAAGTGCTAAAAAAAGTGTGATTTAAAAGTTCACAAAAACAACCTGAAAAAAGAATCCTCAACACAAAAAAAACAGTTGCAACAACTTACAGAGAGGCCTAATTATCCGAAATCATTAACCAATTAACAACTAGTGATAGCAGTTTGTAATAAATAACACAATAAAATTGTTTTCGATAAAGGACCCTACTCAATGAAAAAATATTAAGAATTTTTCATACTTTTTTCCAGTTTTCTGTAGCCATTTGAAGATAGCCTTTTAGTGCTAAATTTTGACAACAATGTAAAACTAGAAAAAGGACACCATGAATTCCATCAGCACAGTGGTTACTCTGCTCCTGAGACACGGTGACAATTGGCCAGGAAAAAACTAATAACTCTCGGTTCCCCGTTCGGTCGGCAATAAATGCATTACCTTAGTTAAGAAGACTACGAATACTTGAATAAAGCTTCGAGAATTCAATTTTAAAGTGATTATCCATGCCACCCATGGATAATTAATTGATTTCTTAACAAAATCCAAACATTACGACTCTTGTGGTCTGAAGACGACAAAATTAACGCCCTTGGCGCTGTCAGCTCGCATTGGCCATACATCCCATTCATTCGAATTCATTCGAATGTCAAGCGGCTATTTAGAGTTCTGCATATGTGTGTGTTATTGCAAGTTGGTGCTTGTGAAGATGCCGATGACTGAGGAAATGTGTGATTTATCATTCACATGTTGGATTGCATTTCGAATCCCAAAAATTGTTATATTTAAATTTTAAGCATGTTCAATATTTCAATATTCAATATTACTTAAACATCTATGTACACATACGTTTGTGTGTATGTATTTGTTTGCATTTTAAATATGTAGTTCTTAATACTTTACACATCCACATATGTAACTATTCTATGCATATATATAACTATATATTTGTTTTGACGATATTTATTTGCACATTCATCGAGTCAATTGGCTAAAAATAGGAATTCATTCATTGAAGCGCTTCTTAATTTTGCAAGCATTACATGGTAGTTTGTGTGATGTGTGAATGAACGTAAATGTTACTTATGATTTTTTTACGACAACCGTCAGTGAAGAGGACTTTTGAAAATACGTGATGTTGCTTGGAAAATCTTGTACTAAAATGTTTTTAAATAAAAAAAAAAAAGCGAAACGTTAATGCTAAAAGCAAATTTTATGGGGTAAGTAATCATACAATCAAGTCAGGGACATACTTACTACAAGTACATTAGTATATGCCGAAAAAAACCCGAAAACCATAGTCGAATAGAGAAAAATAGGAAAAACAAATATAGAAAAAAATTCAAAATAGTTTTCCTAGTCCTTGTTATAACATAGTCCTTTGTTATAACATTTAAGATTTTCAAAAATATACATACATTTGAAGAAAGGATCGAAATGGATCAGATTGACATTAACATTGGGCTCCTTTTGGTCGGGAGTACAAACATTCGAAAATCTATATTATTAAATAATATTAGATTTTTCACATGCTCGTAAAACTCTTCAGTATTTTCGTTCCGTTCAAATTTTCGTATGCTCCGCCCTAATATGCACGCATTCAAAATGGGCACAACAACCCCATAAGGAACTAAAGCGGAGCTTTCCGTTGTGCACGCGAATTTTGTACATTAATGGCCTATAGTTTTATGCCCAATTGGAATAGACTGCAGACTGCTAGACTGCAATAACTGCTTACTGCCAATGCAAAAACCTTGACGTGTGACAAAAACGATTTCTGATCAGCGAAAAGCTTGACGCAACGGATAAAAACCGAAGCGTTGAATGGAGACAAGAAATTGGCGTGAACCAACCAACCTTTTACGCCAAACTTAAGGATTTCTCTGCTTAATACTAGAATGCCTGGCCAATACAACTTTTCTTAACTTAAAATAGGGCTCAATTTTGTTTAATAATATAATGAATTTTTGTATTTGATTTGGCTTTAAAAAATAGTCAAATTTGTAGAAGAATTTCTTTTAGAAAGCCATGCATAGATTAGAAAATTTGACTTATTCGAAAAATAAGGAAAATAATGATTAACTAAAATCAATCAAATGTTCAATCTTAGGTTACAATTGCCTAGAAATGGAATTCCGCTAAAATTTGTTTAACTCTTTACTTAATATTAAACAATATACTATATCCTGTTATATATAAGTCTTTATGAGTCTGTAAGAAATATTTCTGTAGGTTGAATTAAATAAATAAATGAATAAATAAAATTGTTCATTCCAGTGGCGGGTTGTTATGACCTATGGAAGTTTTTTTTTTATATTATCTACTTTATTATCAAGTAAAAAAGAAATAATGAGTTATATAATAAGTATGTATACATATGTACTATTACTGCGGGCGTAATTTCTGTTAAAAATTGGAATATGTATTATTTATGACATTCGACATGAATTTGTTTGTTGGCAAATTCGGCGAATCATATCTGGCCGTAATTTAGTGAACGAACAGAGTTCCAGGCACCACATTTGCTTTTAGTGAAGCCTTTTCTATGATTTGTTTTCTTTTTCATTGCAGCAGAAACTCATCTCTCGAGCCCGGCAACCATTTTCTATGTAAGGGAAAGGGCTGGGTTGTGAACCAGGCTGGGTTGTGAACCATTACTGTTTTTTCTTTCCCTAATTGACATTTCGCCAATCTTTTAACGGTCAAGTTTGCTTTTTGATATGACTCTGCTTTTGTGGTTACACCGAATTATCAACACGTATTGCTTGTGGCAGCTACAGACATCGTGTTTGAAAATCGATTGCGAAAACTTGTTTTCTTTTTTTTAAAGTGCTATCCAAGTGACTGAATTTATTCCAAAAATGTAAGTGTAATGCATATTTATTTAGGGTTTTGAATCCATTTTACGATCCAAGATTTGTTTATGTTGAAATATGATTGGAAGTGTCGTTATTTTTAAAGTTTCCAAAATGGCTCCGTGGTTGGGCTGTGAACCACTGTGGGGGCTGGGTTATGAACCACCTCTTTTCGTACTACATTTGTACTAAAACGGTCAAATATCGCCGGATTTATTAAATTAAAGTAATGTTATGTAATTTTACTCGATTTGCGGTGAGTTCACTTGAAGTGCCCAATGTGAGAACGCGTTCGTATTTCACATGCACACATTCCGATACCGATTAGGATGAAAATTCAAAAAATTTAGCAGTAGGTGGCGTCATAATAACTTTTTTTCACCTCTTGAGGCCTCCTGATAAAAGAAATTCTCAACTTATTTTAAAATTATGGGTGTTTCTTCGTATTTCCGACTTTAAGTGGGATTTGCCAGATGGTTCACAACCCAGCCACTTTTTTGGAAAAGCGAAAAATCACGTCCTTAGAAAATTGAACATAGAGAGTTAAATTTTAATAAAAACGGTTATCTGTCTTCATAACAAAGTTGCGTTATATGTTCACCTTTCCAACGGTATCTTCGATTTTTCGATATCTTTATTCTGTGAAAAGTTAGAGCCAAAAAACCAAACCCGGTTCACAACCCAGCCCTCTCCCTTACATATTCAATTAATTCCCTTGAATTATCCTTTTAAATAGAACGGATTAAATGGTCAGTTTTTATGTATATTTTGACTGCGAATCTAGAAATCTGTTACTTACTGTCCTTCACAATTAGTTATCGATTTACAGTGTGCTGCAAAACATTGATTTTAAGCGCCTTCCCTAGTAAGGGGTTCACATAAAGAGATGACAGAGCTTTCTCTACTAAGTCCTTCCAACGGAAATACGGTCTTGTTCTTCGACCTTAAATTCCAACTTCCCAAAATTGTATATGGATGAGCAATTATAACCACCACAGCAGTTTTTGGAATACTGTTTAAATTTTAAAACAATTATTATGGATTGTTGTTATTATGATTATAAAGGACAAAATCAATAAGTTTGGAATTTTAACCTTCCCTATTATAAAGAGTTAACTAGGAAAATATTGATTTCATTCAATTAAAATTAAATTGCTGCAGAACTGTTTTGAATTACATATGTACAAGTATGTAGTACCGAAGCCAGTGGCGGATCCCGGGGGGGGGGGGGGGGGTTGAAACCCCCCCGAAATATGTGGA
This sequence comes from Melieria crassipennis, assembly GCA_963668005.1. NCBI lineage: Eukaryota > Metazoa > Arthropoda > Insecta > Diptera > Ulidiidae > Melieria > Melieria crassipennis. The sequence goes on along the minus strand of OY764963.1, from coordinate 26,025,808 downwards.
TCGACTATAAAACTACATACAAATTAAAATACATTTTATAAATATTAAAGAATTACATTTTAAAACCCCCCCCGAAATATTTTTCTGGATCCGCGCCTGACCGAAGCTGTTCTCAATCTCCATACAAATAACAATATTTCATTTATATGAGTTCAGTTGAGTGTTTCAGAAACCACTCAATCAACTGTTTATTCGGCAGATATGTCGAAAGATTAGGTTTGTTGGAAACACACAGCGAGGGATCACTATTGTTCCCCGAATGGTAACTTCGAGATTTGCATCGTCCAGTTGTAGCATCGCAACGAGCGATTACACTACTCGACAAAAAATGGGTTCATCGCGTGCTCCTAAAAACAAAAGTATTTTTAGACTAATCTTCGGCTGCTGAACACAAAACCAAAATTCAAAAATTTTTCTTAAGAAGCGTTTTCGCAAAATCTCCGAAAAACAAATTTTAAGTTGGAACTAAGTACTGATTAAAAATGGCTTCGATTGTCTTCAGAATCTTCGTCTTCGAGCCAACACCGAGGTCTGAAAATATGTATACAGAGTTCTATTACGCTTTCATACCTCATTCCTGATTTTTAATTTCTACATTAAGAACAAATACTTAAATAACATTAACAATCTGCTGTGGCGGCTTTTAAACATTTTGGAAGTTCCTTCAAAATCTGTGATCGCCATAACTATGTCGGAAATCGCCAAGATCGCAGTTCAAAATTAAAACACAAATGAAACCGGACGAATTATGTACTTTCTGTTTATTCATCTTTATTTCTGACATTTAGATGTAATTAGATACAATTTCTTTTCATATGTTATGCGCTTAAAATAACAACAAAAATGCCTTTGTGCCTGCGGTCGGTAATTTGTCGCTCTCGCTGGCCGACGTGAATGTGTCGCTATGGGGTTTGCTCGAGGTGTCGAAGCGATGCAATAAAATCCATTGCGAAAATAAGAAAAAAAAGGGATAAACTGCTCAATGGGACATGGGTGCCATGTTTTGCTTGATTTCTGCAACTATCCGCATATGGTATGTATGTATATTGTACAGTTGTCGCCTACGATCGGCCGGTTGCCGACCGACTATCGTGATATCTCTTGTGAGGCTCTGATCTGCTCCGCTCTTGTCGGTCGGGCGGTCGGTCAGTCGGTCTAAATATGTAAATGTGTAGTTGCGATAAATGCTCCCCTTACCGCGCACGCAATCAGCACTTAATAATATTTGTTGGCTTTTACTTTGTCACTCTGTCACTCTGTCAATATGTGTTTGAGTCTATACGTAAATAGTATCTGCCTTACGTTTATGAAATAATAGTAAGTATCATATACGCATATGCTCGCTAAATTCTAAATGGACTTGTTCCTTATGTATTTGGCTGCTTATGTATTCTCGATAACAGTGTTCCTTATTGTTTTCAGAGCTCTCCATGGCTTTACACTTAAATCATTTACCGATTCTCTTGCATTTCCCCAGTATAAGTATATAGTCATGTATAATACTTGATTTTTCGTGGTCATCTTGTTGTTGTTGGTTTTTGTTTCGTGACACTCTTAATTTGTATGCAATTATTATTTTTGTTCACATTTTTTTACTCAGCAAATTTTGTATTTGTGGTTTTTGTTTCAATTTTACGCACATGTTTTTCTATAGCAAATTCTCCTAACTTTGTTGTTGCCTCTGCTACACAATTTTGTTTCTTATAAAATGTCTAGTCTTTGCGTTGCTTGGTTTTTTATTCATTATTCTTAAATATTATATAAATATTTTCAATCAGCTTTTAGCTCATCATTTATACATATTTGTTATTGTACTTATATACACAAAAATTTTTCCAAATAAAAGTAAATTAATAAAACACAACTCTTTCATATTATTTCTACCGTTGTTTTGTTGTTGTTTACCTATAATTTGTAATTGCAATCAAAAATTCAAAATGCTTGTGTAAAATTTCGTTGCTACCGTTTTGGTTTTGTTGGGTTCTACCTCTACCACCACGCCTTCAATATTATGAACTTCAGTCATCGTGTCAGTATGAGATGTGCAGTTTTCAACTCGCAAGACAAGGAATGCAAGGCAGTCGCTTAAAGAGTGCATGGTGAAAATCGTATTTATTTATTATACGAAATAAAGCGAAAGAAGATGACAGGATCTTCAATTCGGAAAATGTTAATTGATTGCTATTGATTCACAATTAAGATAGTCTAAAAGGAGCTCGAACTATTTATGCAATCGGGGCCTATGAGTCTACAAAATGCTCTCGTTATAAAGTTGGAAGCAACCGTAATAATAACAAAAATTGGTCAACAAATTCATTGGAAATAATCATTCAAAAAATGCATATATGTAATCATTGGCGCACGCAGCATTTTGTTTCGGGAATTTTTTGAGAACTTTGAAATAAAATAAAATTTAGATGTATGAATCTACAGACTGAGATCCAAAACATGTATGTTTTCCCTACCTGACATATTTTGGTCCTGAAAGTTAGAAATGGAAAATTTAGTTAAAAGGAGACAATTTTTCTCTTTCATTTGATACCTATATCTTCATCATTGCACAACCGCAAATATTTAAAAAAATATTTGAAATGTTTATGTCCTTAAAATTTTAAAGTCTTTTAAAAGGGGCTTTGGGTCAGAAAATGAAAAACTGACTATGCCAGGTTACTATAAATGACGTCTAGTTTCACGCCTATATCAACATTTGGATGGGTCTCGCCAAAAGAAATTTATTTTCACACGGTGTAATTAATGTAAAGTTGGTGTTTTCACTCAGTGCATCTTAACTTTGTCATTTTTCTTTCGATTCTATTGACGTTAGGCGTAATATTTGCACAAATAATATATCTTTCATCTTAGATTTTAAAACCAAAGGAGATAATTTATTTTATCTATAAAATAACATTCGAAAATTTATGATTTTTGAAAATGGTCGAAAAATTAACTATTTTACAACTTTCACCGTCAGTAATTTCTCCAAATCTCCTCTGATGTGGAAAATCTGTATATCTCTGGAAAGGCTAAGGTATTATCTTTTGACCGACGGACAGTTTGTGTTAGTCGGATGATTCGTTTACGAGATATGTTCTCATAACTGAAACAACAGGGAAAAACTGGTTTTTCGAAAATGTTTTTATCTTCAATTTCCTGTTCAGCGGCCCAAAGTTAGTCTAGAAAACACTTTTATTTTTAGGGGCATTTTTGTGTTGAGTAGTGTTATTGATGATTGAATATTGATGATTCAATATGTATGCGACGGTTATAAATTAAATTTCTGTACTAACCTACAGATATTTCGGGTGGGGTTGAACCCCAAAAACCCTCCCCTGTGTGCGCCACTGTATGTAATATAAAAATTCAAATGCTCTTGCATTTCAAGGATAATAAAATTTACAACGTTTAGAAATAATCTCAAATCGAAAACATTTGCGAAATGGCTTCCTTAGTTAATGCATGAAAATAACGCTTAAAGATATATCAATTCTAAGAGATCAAGCCACACAAAAATCTTTACTTGCTTTCCCCAAAATAATATAATAGTTTTTATACTAAAAGTGCTAAAAAAAGTGTGATTTAAAAGTTCACAAAAACAACCTGAAAAAAGAATCCTCAACACAAAAAAAACAGTTGCAACAACTTACAGAGAGGCCTAATTATCCGAAATCATTAACCAATTAACAACTAGTGATAGCAGTTTGTAATAAATAACACAATAAAATTGTTTTCGATAAAGGACCCTACTCAATGAAAAAATATTAAGAATTTTTCATACTTTTTTCCAGTTTTCTGTAGCCATTTGAAGATAGCCTTTTAGTGCTACCAAGTGGTATCTTTAGGACCATCATATCATATCTTTCAACTTGACTCAGAAACGAAATTTTGACAACAATGTAAAACTAGAAAAAGGACACCATGAATTCCATCAGCACAGTGGTTACTCTGCTCCTGAGACACGGTGACAATTGGCCAGGAAAAAACTAATAACTCTCGGTTCCCCGTTCGGTCGGCAATAAAAGCATTACCTTAGTTAAGAAGACTACGAATACTTGAATAAAGCTTCGAGAATTCAATTTTAAAGTGAAACGTCATGCCACTGATTAATTAATTGATTTCTTAACAAAATCCAAACATTACGACTCTTGTGGTCTGAAGACGACAAAATTAACGCCCTTGGCGCTGTCAGCTCGCATTGGCCATACATCCCATTCATTCGAATTCATTCGAATGTCAAGCGGCTATTTAGAGTTCTGCATATGTGTGTGTTATTGCAAGTTGGTGCTTGTGAAGATGCCGATGACTGAGGAAATGTGTGATTTATCATTCACATGTTGGATTGCATTTCGAATCCCAAAAATTGTTATATTTAAATTTTAAGCATGTTCAATATTTCAATATTCAATATTACTTAAACATCTATGTACACATACGTTTGTGTGTATGTATTTGTTTGCATTTTAAATATGTAGTTCTTAATACTTTACACATCCACATATGTAACTATTCTATGCATATATATAACTATATATTTGTTTTGACGATATTTATTTGCACATTCATCGAGTCAATTGGCTAAAAATAGGAATTCATTCATTGAAGCGCTTCTTAATTTTGCAAGCATTACATGGTAGTTTGTGTGATGTGTGAATGAACGTAAATGTTACTTATGATTTTTTTACGACAACCGTCAGTGAAGAGGACTTTTGAAAATACGTGATGTTGCTTGGAAAATCTTGTACTAAAATGTTTTTAAATAAAAAAAAAAAAGCGAAACGTTAATGCTAAAAGCAAATTTTATGGGGTAAGTAATCATACAATCAAGTCAGGGACATACTTACTACAAGTACATTAGTATATGCCGAAAAAAACCCGAAAACCATAGTCGAATAGAGAAAAATAGGAAAAACAAATATAGAAAAAAATTCAAAATAGTTTTACTTTGTTAGGACGGATTCTACTCTAATGCGCTCACGTTTTTTTTTTGGAAATTCTGGAAAAGTAACTTAATTAATTTTGTGCGACTTCCATGTAATTTGAAGAATTGTAGGGAGAACTCAATTCGTTCAGTGGGTCCTTTGTTATAACATTTAAGATTTTCAAAAATATACATACATTTGAAGAAAGGATCGAAATGGATCAGATTGACATTAACATTGGGCTCCTTTTGGTCGGGAGTACAAACATTCGAAAATCTATATTATTAAATAATATTGGATTTTTCACATGCTCGAAAAACTCTTCAGTATTTTCGTTCCGTTCAAATTTTCGTATGCTCCGCCCTAATATGCACGCATTCAAAATGGGCACAACAACCCCATAAGGAACTAAAGCGGAGCTTTCCGTTACTAATTGAGTTGTGCACGCGAATTTTGTACATTAATGGCCTATAGATTTATGCCCAATTGGAATAGACATGCAAGCAGTTTTTTAAAGAATAATTATTCTGTCAGAGATCAGTTCTTAAAATCTGAGAGAGAAATTACAGAAAGATACTTTTTTTGAATTGCGATTCGAACCTATCTGCTGCCTTTTGCTTTGTGTTGCAATTCGCTGATTATACTATACAACTCATCTTCATTGCATTCACAGACCAACATTCAGCTCCGATTTCTACAAATGCAAAACTATGCGTCAATTCGAGAAGGTGAAAAGGTTTGCTTGTTCATAGTTCATTGCAAATTTAGGCAATAGCTTTTGGTAAAGTTTTTTGGCTAAAGGTCGAACCGCTGACTTATGGGTGAAGAATAGCAAAGAAAATAGATTTACTAATCCATTCGATGTCTGTTCTAACTTTATTAGCAATGAATCTCTCACTATTTTTGATCGAAAAGTGTTTTCTTCATTGTACAAAAAACAAAATGGCGCTTCACAAAAAATAAGGAATGGTCTTTAATTGATGAATGTGACAACGACTGACTCTGTGCTCGATTTCTTCCAACGATTTTATCGTTTTACAATTGAAATCTGTTCACATTTGTTTTTTAAATGCCATAACATTTTTACAAAAAAATCATTATATATAAGTAAGTTGTACAATTTGTAGCACACTCCTTTCTAATACATATAAAACATATAAACGTTAAAGCTTTGTGGTTTTCTTTTCCTTTCTTTCACATTCGATCGAACAAAATTTTACAAACAAAATGTCGACTTGTGTTCATTGTTCATGTAAATATGAATATATATGTATATTAGAGAACTGCGCAACACTTATATTTGCCAAACTTTACTACTGTACACTACTTCCAACATAACTGACTTGTTTTGCGGCAAGCCACACTGTTTGCAGCAGTTGAGTTGAATGAAGGGGGAAAAAGATAGGAATAATCTGAACGTAAAATTGTATTTTTTGTTAATTCATAATATGTAAAAAAAAACGGATCATACTTCAAATTGGCAAGCCCTATTTTAGTTATGTTCCAATTCAGTTATGTTCTACTTCAGTTTTGTTCCAGCATTTCTAATGCTTGATGTTCTATTGTCTTGTCGTGCAGTATTTCGTGCAAGACTTTTTTATAGTGCATGCGCAGCTCACAAATACATATGTACAGTGGAATTCCTCATTTCGGACAGTCGTTATAGCCGGACAGCTTCAATAGGACAAATTTCGGACAAATTTCGCAGACACAGCTATTTCATACGAAGTTTTCCATACGAATATCATTCCAATAACCGGAAGCTCTGATAACCGGACGCGGACACTATATTTCAAACCAGTTTGATTGAAAAATCTCTCATAAACGGACAAGAATTAAAAAAAAATGCCAAACCAGTTTTTTTTTTAATCTGTACTACCCTATAATACAAATTTCACTCGTATTTGAAAATGAACATTTAAAATAAAAAAAACAACCATTACAACATTTTGTTAACCAAAGCAGTACTAAAATTTCACGACTTGTACAATGTATGTACTTTGCCTATACATGTAATAAATATTAATTAAATATTCAATATTCATAAATATGATACGTACAAAATATTAAATAAATAAACAAGAAACAATTGGATGCAATTTAAACTCATTTTGTGTGCCCCCTAAGCGGGCATCTCCCATAACCGAACTAAAACACTGCGACGGTGAGTATCCGGTTATGAGGAATTTCACTGTATATAATATATATGTATATGTAAATATGTATGCATATATGTACATATATATTCATATGTACATATATGTGTGTTTGCACACTTAAGTAGTACAAAGTCCGTAAATTGCATACGTGAATTGTGTGTAATATGTAAAATAACTGAGCATACCGGGTGCTGCTTGTGTGTTATACGCACTTCGTGCACATGCAGCAAACATATGTTAGATGTCGAAAACGTTAAGTTGGCGCAAGTGCAAAACAACCTGTAGATGATCTATATTTCGCCCTTTTCTCTAATTTTATTTTTACTTTGCAAAATGCAAATACAACTCGTATCAGAAATTAAACATACACATACGTTACCCTGTAATCAGTAATAAACAAGTGAAGAAATTAAAACATTTCTTTTCACAATAATTTACGCTAATGCAGCAATTTGTTTTTGCGACGACATGTAACGACGGAAATTGTTGGTTGTTGCAACGAATCAATACATTTGCACATACAGAGTGTCCTAAATTAACACATCAAACACGAACATAAACACAGATCATTTTCTGGATCACTTCATGCCCGTAGGATGAAGAAGAATTTCAATATTTTGTGTTAAATGTAAACAATTTCAAGCAAAAATGAAGCCTTTTAGTAACAGCACTTTTCGAGTTGTAACAAACCAATTGTGAGTAGGGTACACTTTTATGACATATACATATGTATATCTGCTTATGTACCTATGTACGTGTATGTTATACATACATCGCAAATGTAAACCATGTCAATGCATTTAACCAATTTGTGGCACGCTTGAAAATATTTAACATAAAATAAAATAATTCAACATAAATAAAATAAAAATATATAAGTTAATTATATATAAGTATATATGTATTTAAGTTAGTTATATATAAGTTAGAAATACATATATGAAAAGTTATTATTATTATTATCGTCCTGACAAAAAAAAATTATAATAAAATAATAATGAAAATTAATAAAATTATTTAATTTAATCTATTTATTGTTTTCAACAAAAATGTTATTTCAAAAAGAATAGAGCATGTGCGTCCAAGTCTGTAAGATTGAAATATAAAACTATAACTAAAAATGTTGGACTCTGGATACGGGAAACTTTCTTTTTTAGATGAGAAAAATTTATTGATTGTTTGACAGTTTGAATCATTAGTTTAGGGCACCCTGTATATGACTTAGTTATCATTTGAAACTATTTCACTTTATCTGAAAATATTTCAACATGTTTTATTGCTGCGTTTTCCACACAATGCTATGCGTTTTATTAAGATCGGCTCGGTTTTTCGTCAACTGAAGCGATTGAGCATTCATTGATACAGTTCAATAAAAACAGGTTGTCGCATAATTTGTATATAAAATTAAAAAATTTGATTAAAAAAAAAAAAGTCAAAATTGCACTGTAAATTAAGTTGACAGCTTTAATATTCGTGAGTAAACTCATTGAAAGAATTGTCTATAAATCGTCTTTAAAAATAATTAAACTAACTCTTACAGCGGATTAATGAACTTGTAATGCTGACTCATCGCATCAATTCCATGCGTAATTTAATAACACCTATTACACTATCGCAAAAATGCAGCACATATGCGTTCTTTCCGTTCCTCTATTCTTTTAATGACGCATGGTCAAGACAAATGTCACGTTCAAAAAATGAATTTTTCCCCTATTAAAAATTCGATAATATCGAATCATGCAAATATTAGCGTAGCAATGAAATTAAACAAACAAATTTGCTAGCTTTTCCAATATAAGTTCGCATTTTTATGCTCCTACCAAAATAATTCACTAAAATGCTTGTTTTTTTTTTCATTTTTCTTTTGCCTAAATACCGAATATGTCGAAACCTTTTCACACGAACCGTGTGCAGACTCTAAAACAAATGCTTTAAAGAAAAACAAACATAAAAATAAATTATTGACGTCTCACTATATTTAAATGTAACATTTATTTATTACATTTTATAAAAACATAAATTTAAATTTCAATGTTAGCGTTTTTACGTATACAACCCACAAATGCTATTCAAAGAATGTTCAGCAATCAAATCGAAGCAGAGAAATTAACACAAAAACGTACGCGTTTGTATGTAAATGTAGTTGTATACAATTAGCACAAACACAAAAATAATATCAAATAGTGTCAAGTAAAATTATTGTACGCTATTTACAAGCTGAAACAACTGACCACTTAAATACGATATTGTGTGCTTTAGAGTTTCTTCTCCTTTACAATCATATTTTACTGTACTGTGATAAATAGATGTTATTTACTAAATATGTATGTGTGTGTTGTGGTTTTCTTTCCTTTGTTCACTAATGACATTTAATAAAAATAATTTTGTCGCCTTCTCACTCGTGTGTTGTTGTCTTTTATGTATATTTTCTTTGTTTTTTTTATTATAATTTTTACATTTGAATTTTTATTTACTTTGTTAAATTTTTGTCTAATTAAAATCTTAATATAGTTTTATTAAATTCAATTTTCTTCATTAAATTTCATAACTTTAATCTCATAACAATTTTTACTTTGCATTCTCATTCTTTTTACATACTGCTTCCACACAATGAATTCATATACATAATTTATATATGTATGCCCGTATGTATAAATAAATTAGACTATATACACGCACTATACGTAATACATACAATATCTGAGTCTCTTGCTCACTGCTCGCTCAGTATTTGTTCTTATGAAATTCATATTCATATTCATGTGAAACTTGTTCACCCTATGCCGATATAGTACATTAAATAACTTATGAGTAAATTGTTTTGCCAGTTTTGCGCTTTTCGCATTACACATTTACCATTTTCAGTTTTAATCTCTTTATAATTACGTTAAAAATATGTGTTCTTCGTCTTCCTCTTCGATTTGTTTAATATTTTGTTGCTGCTTTTGCACTTACTCGTATATGTATGTATGTATGTGTGTAAATGAATTTGTTTGTCAAATATTTCTACTTTCAAAATGAAATACAACCAACACACCCTGTACACCGCCGGCCGTCTTGGCGACAGCCACGTCACGCCTTGCAGCTGCTTGTTGGCATTCGCGAATCGCTGTTGGCGCTGCTTAACAACTAATCTCGGCGTGATTATCCTTGTAGCGGTCGCTGTATCCTTGTATTGTGAACGGCGAAGCACTGGTGCCGAGCGCCGTGACGGTGGCTGTGCTGCTACCGCCGTTTACCGCCGGCACGGCACTGCTGTGGGTGCCGTTGTGCTGGGCGTGTCCGTCGGCGATGCTGCCGTTGAGTTTTTCACCGCCGTTCGGCAGGTCCTTTGCGGTGACGCCACTGCTGCCGTCGGCAGTGATGGCCGCTGCGGCCTTGTGTGCTGCCGCGGACATCATCTGTACGTTCGCGTAGGACGACTGCTTGTTGCTGGCGCCGCTCTGCTGCTGATGGTTATGCAGGCCCTTTGTCAGCGCTGCCGGGTCCAATGTGATGCCGTCCAGCTGAGACGAAAACGACAGCGGTGGCTGTATTGTGGTCGGCGTCGGCTGCGGCGTGTCCAGACTTATTAGCTTGGTGTCCTCTTCGGCCGTTGCTGGCACGCCGTGTTGAGTATTATTGTTATTGTTGTTGTTGTTGTTGTTCACCTTCACACCATTGACGCCGCACTGCAGCACGGGCGAGCGCTGGCTGCTGCTGCTGTGGCCACTGCTGATGTTGCCCGCCACTGTTGCGCCGACATTGCTAATGCCGTTGATGCTGCGCTGCGAGTCATTGGCGGAGGCGCTTAGCAGCGGCTGATCGCTCTTCGAGCTGGGTAGAATGAATGAGGTTTCCCAGCAGCCGCCGCCACTTCCGCCGCCCTGCTCGTCAATGTTTTGCGCGTCAGTGTCGCCATTGGGCGCCGACGGCGATGTTACGACCGGCGGGGTACACACATTTGAGCTGGAGCTGGTGGTAGCGGGCACAACGCTGCGGGTGATGCAGCTGGCATATTCGCCTCCGTTGCGTACTCCGGGCAGCGGAATCAGGTAGTCGGATGAGTGCGGCACTGGCAGGCAGAAATCATCGCCGCCAGGTGGACGCATTATGGTCTGGTCACGTTCGGTTGATAATGGCCGAAAAATGCTTGGCGGTAGAGGAGCGTTCATGACCTCAGGATCCTGCGGTGAGGAAGAATCGGTGGTCACTCAAGCATTTGTGGAGAGAAAGGCATTTATGGTTTGTTGTTTGTACCTGTGTGCATGCGGTTAATCGTTCGAGAAGACTGGAAAATGTTGGGCGATCTTCTGGCGTTGGATTCCAACAATCGGCCATTATCCTGTAAATAGCGGTCGGGCAACCAGGTGGTGAGCCCAAACGTCCTCCGTTCGCCACTAACTTCATCACCTCAGGATTCTGCAGGCCCGGATAGGGCATCATACCCAAACTAAAGACCTAAAACGACAACAACAAATACAGTAGAGTCAACCTTGGTCTAATATTTCAGCTCATGATATCATTGTGGTGGCATGTGAATTGCTGCAGTCACAATTTCGCTATTAGTACACTTTTCTTCTGAAAGTTTGTAGCGCCACTCACCTCCCACAGCAGTACGCCGAATGACCAAACATCGGTCTTGGAAGTGAAAATCCCATCAACATATGCTTCCGGCGGCATCCACTTGATTGGCAGCATAGCCTTACCGCCCTTACGGTAATAATCACTACGATAGATATCGCGCGCCATACCAAAGTCTGCAATCTTCACAACTCGTCCCGGTCCTTTACTGCTCAACAGGCAATTTCTAGCCGCAATATCCCGATGAATGAAACGTTTACTTTCCATGTAACGACAGCCCTTAGCCACGTCCAGTGCACAGAACACCAAATCCTTCATTGTGAGTGGTGATGGACGTTCCGGTTTGTTGCGACCCTCGCGTAGGAAGTTTTTCAAATCGCCGCCAGCCAGCAATTCCAACACAATAAATCTGGGATGTCGATCAAAGCAGACGCCAATTAAGTGTACCATATTCGGATGATTAAATTTAGCCATTATAGCCGCCTCCATCAGGAAATCTTCCTCTGCTTGACGTGTCGACATTTCCGGTAGAGTCTTAACAGCGACGGGCATTTCAACAGCATCGCCATCGCGATGACGATATAGTCCCTGGTAGACTTCACCAAAGGCACCCTGGCCCAGAGCTCTGTACAGACAGAAGTCAAATAGATTAAATAGATCAAAAAGGTCGGCAACTTTGTGCTCACTTGACGAGACGAAGGCTCTCCCTGGCCACCTGCGGAAGCATTTTGACGTCGATATGGCCATTAAGAATTCCATCGCAGCCATAGTTCGGATTAAAGTTGGTTAGGTTGGAATCATCCACGTTATGACGCAGGCGACTCAGTTGCAGATCCTGTTCCAGGAGCATTTTGTGCCGCAATTTAGCTTGTTTCTTGCGCTGATAGCGATTATCTGAAAACGCCATACCCACAAAGATATTACATGTAGCTGATTGAAATGAACAAAACAAGTGACACACTCACATAAGATTATGATAAGCGCCGTTAAAGCGGCACCCAGTAGCACAACCAAAAATATGAAGAATCCAATTAGGTATGGGAACGGTATGCGCTCGTCGACAATCACTGTAAAAAATGACGGTTTGAAATCGTAATGTTAAGTCTCAGTACTACCGAAGTACCAACCTTCGCAAGCTGTATTGTTATCCTTTTTCAAACGCCAACCATCAGGACATATGCAACGTACTGTGGACCTATATTCGTCCAGTGCAATGCAGCGATAGTCACAACCACAACCCTCAATTGCTGGTATGATAATTACGGATCCGGGTCCACTGCTGGCGCCATCGAAAATAATGCTGAACTCCTTTAGACTGCGACTGGTGCTAATAAACGAAGTGCCACCTTCGCCGTTCGACTCGTTGAGATACACGTCGCCGCCAGCATAGCCGCCGCCGCCACCACCAGTATTGCACCCGCCTCCGCCGCCACCAAAGCCACCCTGACCATGTTTGTTCACCGAGCTCCCATTGTTGCCGATAACCTCAATGTAGCACGAGTGGCCACCACGCCCGCCTTGCAGTAAGGCGGCGCCGTATTTGGGGCTGAGCGCCTGGTCGGCCATAGCGCGCCAGCCTCCGCCCGGACCGGCTGTCTTCTTGTTCAATTGTTCGCCATGTATTTCACCGGTGACGCCTGGACGGGCGGCGTTCGCCTTCTGACCGTGCTGGAAGTCCTCATCAATGTACTGACCAATACCCAAACCACCGCCCCCACCGGCTATAGCCAGAGGAACGGCTTCGTTCTTCGCCGAATTGAGCTGGAAACATAACAAATCACATCCTTTCATGTGCTCAAAACTAAAAGCACTTAAACTCACCAAGAATACGTAGGAGCCACCACCGCCACCGCCAGCACCGTTCTCAATGAAAATATTCTTAACCATGTGTTGCTTTGAGCTGAAGCTATATTTGCTCAGGTCCAAGTTGCTGGTGTCCGAGCCACATCCTTCCTCCTTGAGGCTCATGGATTTGATGCAAGCATTCTCGCCCTGTTGGCCCACCAGCACGTACAACTCCTCGTTTTTGTGCAATTCGAGTACGGAGACGGACACAGCGCCGCGTGATGAACCCACACCGCCGGAGCCCAGACCACCACTCGCACCCTTGGCGATAATACTGCAAGAAGAAGACAAGCATTAGTATCGCGCTTGTACACAAATATCCTTAAGGTTGACACGCTTACGTATAGTAGCCTTCGTGTGGAACTTTCCATTTCTGCATGCCCTTGTAGGAACTTTGTTCTTCCACCACGCGGACCTCTTTGAGCACGTGACTTCGATTGGTCGACTTGTAAGACGTTTCGCATTGCAACTGTGACGGTCCTATCATACCTCTAGTGTCGCACGTTGTTAACTCTAAATCTGTGGGGCAAGTGACAGCAGGTACTCGTGAATACTCGGGTTTCGAGGGAGTGCGGAGTCGATGAAGGCGCTACTTACAGTGTTTATGCTCGAAATCTCGATGTGATGGGCTCTTTAGGTTGGTCCGCACGTCCCAGTAGTTATACCCATTTAGATGCTCCGGAGGAATATTCAAGCCAAAGCACTCAGGACTCAGTGAGAAATCATCGATCGCGACATCCGAATAAATGCGCATACCCATGCGTGCTTCAAATTGTAAAAAGTATCTGCGGGCAGTGGAAAATATTGTTAACTTGTAGAATTAGCACACTCGTCACGACCGGCACTTACTTCGACGTAATATTCGGGAGGACGTATTCCGCTCGCAACCAATCGCTGCCCTGATTCTTGGTACTCCACCACAGTGTGGTCGTTATATTCTCTTTCTCGCCGAACTCCACCACCGACAAATTGATACTACCCGGATTCTTGCCAAATTGGTGGACATAGAAGCGCACAACGCATGAATTCCGATACACCGAATTCGGGTTGCCATGCACCATGGGCGGCGGATTAAAGTACTTGCTCTGCATAATCGCATTACTGGCGAAACCGATGAGTGAGCCCTTTTCGGAGTTATTGATGTGCTGATTCATGTCAACTAGCATGTAGTAGCCACCAGTTGCATTCAACAGATGTTGATAGGTGTGATCACCGTCTGGCCCCGTGTCATGGGTAGGCGATGAGCCGGTGTGTCGTGACCAGGACAAAACAGTTCTTCCCGAATCATGCCAACCACACCAGTCGTTCTCGAAATCACAACGACCTCCGTAGGGAATTTTATCTGTAGGAATGGTGTAAATAGTTGTTAGAATTGCAAGCAAATGTGGCGCTAATTAATAGAAAAATCTTTCCAATGTCTTATCTCCGGATTTCACGACTACTGCTATTGTACACTGTCTGTACGACTCAATTTATCACCAAACGAGCAGGCTCGGATCGTTATCGCTCTGGGTAACATGACAGTCCATGACTGTGTTCGATTATGTCAAAGCGGCATGGGAAATTACATTTTTAATCCGTCAGTATCAAACATGTTAAACGTGGTATGGGAAAAGGCAGTGTAGCCTCATAGAACCTTCCCCACCTATCCAGTGCAAAACACATGAAACTCTCTTTCAAGTCTATCACCTTCAATGTGGGACCTCAGAATAAACTCAACCAAGCCTAATCGTTAAAGGTCTCACTCCATGGAGTGCGAAGTTCATAAACATAAAACCCTCATATACTTATAGACAAATACAAATGCAGACACTTTTTTCAAAATTGCCTAAACAGATTTGAAAATTTGCGGCAGTGTATGAGCAACTCAAGTGCCAGCCGTTAATGTACACAACAACATAACAAATGTTCTGGCAGAGATATTCTTGACATTGCCACTGAACCTTTCACTTTAAGCAGTGTTGTCATCTGTATCAAAGGGGCAGACGGCAATTATCTCAAAACGCCAGCAACGACAGCTTCTTGTCAGATCGCTGACCGCAGGCTTTCCATACTTAAAATTTGCTCATAAATGTTGATAAAGTGCACACACACTTTCTATTTCTACATGCAGTCGTATTTACCACAATTCAGTTGTTCGTCTTCAGCATCGTCGCAGTCTTTGGTGATGTCGCAAATGCGCGGCAAAGGAATGCACACCGGAACTTTATTCATCATGCACTTAACCTGCGATGTGCTGCACTTTTCCGCTTTTGTGCCCTCCGGGAAGCAGTTCACCATGCGCAGGTCGTCGATGGCCACGTGCGCTTTTTGCGCCTCATTCAGCTTGGGCACGATTTCGAAAACTATGCGGAAATCACGCGATATTCGACCGAGGCGATAGAATTTGCGCGACCATTGCCGGAAATTGTCGCCGACAATCTCCGCCGGTACCCAGGAGCTCTCCTGCGAGTGCAGCGGCTCGACGACGACTCGCGACAGGCCGTGACTCATGTCGCTCTGGTGCATGTAAACCTCGAGAAAGCACTTTTCCATGGTCGTACTGAATTGGGGCGAGGTGAGGTTAACTTGTGCCGTTGTTGGTAGGAGACGAGCGTATAGGAAGTGTCCTGTGCAGGATAGTGTCAAACAATGTGTTATGTATGTTTCTCTAGATTAGGTTTGCCTACATACCGTTGGCATCGTCGCGAGAATCTGCTATTGGTCCGGGCAGTAGGCCGGTCATATTTTTTTTGGCCAGTTCAGTGCCGCTCAGGATTTGAAAGCCGTCCGATAAATTTTCGGCCCATTTCCACGCACACGGCGTTTCGAATGTGCACTTGACGCCAAGTTGATCTTCGATCTCAGATGATGGTGTAGACTCGGTGTGTGATTCATAAGAATTCTGAAATTGAGATGAGGAGAGCTACTTGAGGAAAAACTTGAATGATGATGCTAAAAGTAAGAACAGCTGAGTTAAATTCAATATAATCGTGAAGTTTTATGGTTGTTATTACAGCATAATCAAACTGCCATGGCGCACTAAACGGATGTTAGTAAAGCGTCTCTAAACGGGGTTAATTAAATTAATTATAAATAATTAATTAAATAGAATTAATTAAATAGGAATTAAATATAAATATAAAAATATTTAAAACATCAACAACCAAATAAATAAATAAAATAAAATTCCCAGAACATATAAACTAATAGAGAACACCAGAGATTCACACTAAACTAAACGAGTGAAGAATTTGCACAAATTTAATGTTGACCTGAATCCCCTCGACTAGCCATCAGCGTTGTTTCCAGTAATGTGTGTATGTGTGTCTATATCTATGTATAACCAATGTATCGGCATGCACACGAACATATCTATCGAAACCTCTTCCTGTAATTAATTCAATTGAGCGTTCGTATTCCCCTTCCCGGCGCCACACACCCACCTTGCGCAGCACTTTCGCTGGCAGCTGGGGAGGTGCGATGCTTGCATTAATTTTGAATAGTGACAGTGACACAGGCACCTCATTTTATCACATCTGCGGCTACTGAGAAGAACGTCAGCGATGCCTCAATATATTGAAATGTTGGCGCAGTGTTGTCTGTTGCATTCAGAAGAATACGTTAAGTGCATTTAAGTACTTGGATCCGGCAGCCAAAAACCTTATTCCGTATTGTTATTTCACTTAGCCTACTCTCTACACTTTTTACAGCGAATAAGAACTAATTCTAACATTCTTCTCAGATATATTATCGATCGATCATGGTAAAACTAATTTTCGGCTGCATTTATATGACAAGATTTGTTGAGGAGGCTGGGGGCTTTCGAGTTCGATCCTGTGTTATTCGCATTTTGATGTACATAAATATTTTGCTACATCTGAACCATTCACCGTCGCTTAACTCACCGATTTTGGTGCGGTGATGCGCATTTTTTCTTTGATCGCCTGAATGGGATCGTCGTGCTCGTCGTCGTCGCCGTCTATGTTGCCGTTGGTGACGCCACCAACGGGCTCATCGGCTTGTCCGTGCGGCGTGAAGCGTTGCTTGTTCATTTTCATTATTTCCGAAATCGAGTTGGATGACTTTTTGGGGCTCAATCGCAGCGGCTTGTCATCAATGGTTCCTTATTGAGGGCAAATAAATCACATCGAAATAGCGAAGTACAAAGTCTTTATTCTTTCTTTCACTTACCTGGCTGATTGGCAATAAATTGCGGTGGAAATCGTGTCGAGTAGACCGTGGAGGATGAGCGCAGCGGGTCGCCGTAGCGATCGGCTGGTCCCAAACTGCCCAGTCCGTCGATTTTCCCAATCGACGACGTTGCCGAGTACGACGGATAGCCAGCGCTGCTGCCACTGATGCCGCCACCCGGGCCGCCGACTGACGGCTTCATAAGTTCCTTGCGCAGCGACTCAATGCCGCGCCGGCCGCTACCGCGATCCGGGCGGCCGCTGCTACTACTGCCGGTTCCGCCCAGGCCGGACAGGCTCAGGCGGCGCCTGTTGTCGCGTCGGCCACCGTACGGCGGCACGCGTGTGCCGGCTGTATCCAGCTCAAAATCGTCGAAGTGCGCCACGCCCCGATGCATCTGGGCTGAAGCCGTCGTCGGCTGCGGATGCGGCAGGTCGTGTGTGCGGCCATTGCGCAGCTGCTTGCCGCTACCCAAATAGTTGTGCTGCTGCGCGGAAGCGATCGAGTTGAAGGTGTGGTTGAGCAGTGGGCGTTGGCATTGTACCAACGTGGTGGTTAGTGCACATAACACGATTGTGATGAACAGTAAAGCGGCAACACTGGAACGCGGTTGCAGAGACAACAGTGTGCAGCGTAGCATTTTGCTAAGCGCGCGTTTGCAGAGCGTTGCAGGCCACAGCGACGCTGAGCCTACTTGTTTAGTTTTGTGTTTTTTGTTTGGTTTTAGATTGAATTGATGCGAAACTCTACGTAATGTGGATGTTGAGTTTGCTCGGTTGTTTATGGCTTTCACTTCACTTCGAAGAGAAACTCACATTCAAACACTACTTCAAATTTTCTGCCTTTCTTACGTTTAACTAGCAGGTTTTCGGCACATTTGCACTTAACTTTTAAACTTATTCCAACATTTTGGTAAGGTTTTTGAAAGTTTAGTTGTCGCATTGTTCATTAAGTTTTTATAGTTTGACATTTTTTTGCTGGGGTTTCCCTTGATACAGTAGAGGGGAAAAAATTTAACACGAAAAAGGTGCTTTCGTTCATATGAAGAGTTGAATCATGGTGATCGGAAGGTGTTGAAGAACCTATAAAAAAGTACAAAGAACGGTAAGGTTATGTTAAGTCTTATGAGAAAAATAATCTGATAAATGAAATTAGGTTATTCGCATTTAACACTGTAAAATTGCACGCTTAATCAGAAAATAAGGTTTGATGTTGTGGGATAAAAGTATTTTAATGATTGCACCAGTTTCGGTTGGTTTTTTATATAAAATTACAATTAATTTACCTTTCTATAAAATTTTTGTGTAGACTACAATAAAAACACTTTCCAACAAGTTGAAAACAATTGATCAACAAGTTTTGCGCAAAACTTTTGACTGGTTTCTAAATAATATACCAGATGATCACAAATCATATAGCGTGGCGAAAGTTGGTTTGAAAAATGTTTGGTTACTCTTCAAACAGGCTTCAAAGTCATTGCAGACAATACAGCAAACTACTTACTAACTCCCTACCTCTCTCTACCTTACTTAACACTACTCCGTAAATTCTTTCATTCCACTAGGTTCCGGGTCACTTTGGTTGGTAGATATATAAAAATATATACATACATGAATGTACTTTGTGTTTGTATTTTGAGGCTTGATTGTCAAAATTAGGGGTCGCATAGTGAAATTAATAAAGTGTGCCAGGTAGCAGGAACTCTCTCTTGATCGTACACTTATTTTCTGACAGTTAATGTCATTATGTTGAAAAATGTCAGATTTCATAACGCGTCTGTGCTTCATGAAAATACTTGTGTATAAAAATAAATTTTTGTTTGAAAAAAGTAAATACGCTCTGCATCAAAACCAGTACCAAAACGCTTCGAACACTAAAAGCAGTGGCGGATCCAGGGGGGGGGTTTTGGGGGTTGAAACCCCCCCCGAAATATGTGGATCGACTATAAAACTACATACAAATTAAAAGACATTTTATAAATTTTAAGGAATTACTTTTTAAAACCCCCCCCGAAATATTTTTCTGGATCCGCGCCTGACTAAAAGAAAGCGACATTATGTACATAAGTGCTGTTTCAACTAAAAACTTCTAGATGATAGTGTCGCGCAAACGTAAATTAATCGAACTGACACAAATAAATTGACACATTGACAATTGCTGCTCAGAGAAATAAGTGTGCGTCATCTACCAGGTACACTTTATTAATTTCACTATGGGGTGTTGTTTTTTGTTTTAAATGTTCAGTTCTATGGAGTTTGAAATTAATTTCCAATTTGCAAATCATAGACAACTCAAGGCGAATTCATACAGGTGACAGGTGAGGTGAAATTCAAAAATCAAGCTTTATTTTGATTGGCTGATTCTGACAATCTAAATCCAAAAAACAAAAACAAAATACATTGAAATATTGTTGCTGTCGTTATGCTATGTATGATGTATTTTATGTATTTAAACAACCAAATTTTAAACAAAATTTTGACAATGAATATCTACGTAAAAAAATCAGCTCAGTCAATGCGGCCACCTTTTGAATTCAACTTTCCCACGACTTGACTATTGATTAACTGGAAAAATTGCAATAAAACAACATAAAAATTCAAATATTTTTTATTAACACAAAATTTTAATGAAGAGCGTGAGCTCTTTGATATTTATACAGACGTAAAAATAATGAAAATAATGAAAAATCTGTGCTTCATGATTTTCTTGAATCTATCAACGATGTATGAACTTTCAAGGAGGTGATTGCTGGCAAACTCGTTATATTAATTTACATGGCTCGATTTTGCAATTTGAAGAGCACAAATACATACACACGTACGAGCATACATGCATGCATAAATATAGCAAATGTGAACTCAATATTCGATTTTTCATAGTGATTACTTTATTATTATTATTATTATTATAGTGATTACTTTAAGTTGTATGCTGGCCGCATCATTTCAGCCACACTGAAATGTTGAGGTACTACATATACGATGAATTGTACACAAAAGTCGTTTCAACGAAATCATTACAATTTTGACAAACATTCAACTCATTGTAAATGCATTTGGAAATTTGTTAATAAATTGCATACTCTTTTTTGAAATTTGTAAATTGTATTTGTTCACTTTGTGTGGTTTTCACATAGATTTAGAACTGGTAAGCACGTCGTTTCCCTTTTTTACGAAGTAAAGCTATGCGCATTTTATCCATTTTTTCACTACACTTCACTGTCTTTGGTTGGGGTTTTGGTTTTTGCACAGTTTTCGTCCATATTGCACAATTCGCGACACTTTCATTTTGCCGTAGCGGCCAACCGCATTTCGGTTCCCAAACTTCTTTGAAATGTTTTAGTTTGGCAAACGGCAGCGCTGTAATTTTGACAATAAATAGCACAAATTTTAAGCATTTGAGTAGCCCAAAAACTTTTTCCACAACTTTATCGGACGAAGCAGAAAGTGGACGTAGTAGCAGCAAAAGCAGGACGAACTGGAGGCGCAGCAGCAGTAGCTAGCCGTAGTAAAGGAGCTGACATGAGAGGAAATTCGGCTCGTTTGCAGAATACGGAGCCACACACACAAGCACACCGATTGTGGGGCGTCGTACAATTTCACTTTTAGCATTTTCTTTAATAACGTTGGCGTAGAGAGCAAAGTGTTGGCGTCGACGTCGACGTCAACGCCAACGTCAACACCGGCGTTGATGCTGACAGCGACGGCGCAGCTTCACCAGCGCTGCTTCTTTGAGGAGTTCGCCGTTGTTTGTTATTGTTTTCATATTAGTGTCGACAGCGTCGACAGTGTTCGCTCTTTTGGCCATATTTTCGCAGATAACAGAGATTGGCGAAAAAAGTGCCCAAAATCAAAGCGAATTTGCGTACTTAACACTGAGAACAGCGACGACGAGACTGTGGCACAATTCAATTATTTGGATTTAATTTTTTATGTTTAATTTATTTTCATTATAATATTTAGTTATAATAATTTCTAACTAAAAGAATGATGCGAGATTATTTCTGTCTTGGTTTAAAATTAATTAATTACTTCCGACGAGCAATTAGTGCCAAACAGATACACACCGACACTGTTGATACAACACAAGCACACACTTTCGCCAATGCATTTGTATGTACACGCAGAAAGGGACCAACAAACAAAAAGCGAGAAAAAGTAAAGAAATTCGAAAAACAATGAAACACGCAGCGCATTTTTCATGGCAGCAATCGCGGCGCACATCCGGCGCTTCTGCAGCTCTCTATATGTATGTATGTGTGTATATTTGCATGCCAATTCGTGCGTGTGCATATGTGTGCTTGCAATAGTAGTGTGTAGTACGTTAGGGCTTTCACTTCCATTTACGCCGTTCGGTGAGTACGCGCAAAATTCAAAATGGCGTAAAAGACACAAACAACAAACCGACAAAAAGGACGCAACAA
The DNA here is from genome assembly GCA_963668005.1 of Melieria crassipennis. Classification (NCBI taxonomy): domain Eukaryota; kingdom Metazoa; phylum Arthropoda; class Insecta; order Diptera; family Ulidiidae; genus Melieria; species Melieria crassipennis. Next base: position 26,003,729 of record OY764963.1, on the reverse strand, counting down.
TAATAACAATAGCTGAAAAAGCACAACAGCCATAACAAATATCATAGCCAACAACATGACAACAACAACAGCAGCATGGAAAACAAACAGTGTAACTGAAGAAAGCAACGACAAAAGAAGACACAAATATTTTCATATCTACAGAATTTCACAGACACAGATGCGAGCAAGTGAGCAGAAATCAGAACCAGTGACATGTGAGAATCTCAAAAAGGTACCACGAAGAGAGAAGCAACGATAAAAGGTGCATATGATGTAGAAGAAAATGACAAACAGTCAAAATCAAATTCGAGAGAATATTTTTAATACATATAATAAAATGTATTATAACTAATTTTGCTCTCTAAGCACAGTGGCCGCTACTGCGAACAATTTCATAATCCAATTGAATGTCGGAACCCATTAGTACATAGGTACAGCTTGCAGAGGAATGACAACGGCAAGTTCGGCGAAAGCAGAGCGTATGGAAAGCCGGAGCGGAATACGTATACGTACTACGTATGAGGCATCACCGTGAGACGAGAGTAGGTTCAAAATACGTACAAGTGCTTCCCACCCAAGCAGAGCCTCCTCGAGCCTCTGTAAACGAAGGGATGGCAATGGCAGAGAAACAAGAAATTGAACCTACAATAGCAGCGAAAATCTAAGTGAGAAGCAAAAATAAAAAATTACAAAAATAATAAACTCAGCCGAGTGGGGTACGCCAAATTCTCAAGGCGACTTTTTTTGGCCGAATCCATAATAAATGCCTCTGAATTTCTTGCAATTGACTTATTAATCTCTTCTAGCGCTTTCATTATGCAATGCACTTCAAGAAAACGTATGTGAATTGTTTCGAACTATATCCAATTTAATCACATTTGCAAATAAAGTTTATACTCTTTGGGAGGGTATCCAAATGTTTGTTAAACGTCAATTTGCAATCGAAAGTATGCAGTGTCGTTATTTAAAAACAATAATAAAACATTGCACAAAAAACAAATCCAGGCATCAATATGCAAAGAGAAAGTGAGTTAGGACTGTCAGTCCAAAAATTCAACGCGTAAGAAGTAATAGATCTTTAAAAATCTTAAAAATCAACTTCTCCAGAGACGACTTCTCACTTCGGGAACTACTGCTGCCCAGAGAGACATACGACAACCAAGTAAGGAACAATGCAATTACGAGACGTCAGGATGGAAACGTGGGCCTTCAGAGTTTGTCTACATTTCCTGCATGCATCAATTGTGGTCAAACTCATTCAGTGATTCAGCGGTACGATGAAAACTAACCGGTTACGCTTTGGAAATAATACACCTTTGCTGGCTCTGCAATCCATAGAATCAATCCTTGGAAACAACTGTACGAGGCAGTGTGGATGAACCTGAGTAAAGGAGCTAAAGTTCACTTTAAGTAGTAATACGAGTACTATCATCATTACGGACCATCACAAAAGTCAGCAATTGTGGTCAACGAACTCTGTTGTCATATACAAACTTAACATATAAAAGTAAAGATTAAATGATGGGGACGAGCTCAAAATTCTGGTATCCTTCCTTTGAATGTAAATTATTATTGTAATTATTGTGAAATGTTACTGTAATAGTAAATAAAATAAATGATAAACAAACATAAAAAGTCCTTCACGCTCACTTTTCCCTATCATTTCTCAATGAATATAATTTTTATAAATCTATTGTTTATACAATTTGCCTGCATCAGGTGTAAAGCTTTTAACTGACTGTTAAATTAATATACAACTAAAGCCGAACTGACGGACATATTTAACTAAGTGTCGCGTCTCACAAAACAAACTTGACATGAATACTACTGAACATTGCCTGGAGCTCAATTTAATAAATAATTTATTATATTAAAATAATTTATTTTATGATAAATTGAAACTAGATGAATTGAAAATATATTGAAATTGAAAAATTGAAATTAAACATTTTTACTTGTGTTATGGCAAAAAATCGCCTCGGAGTTTCAAGTTTTAGTTTATAGTTTAATTAATCGATCTATGAAGAAATTATTAAACTGTTTATTCTTGGTTTTACTGCTCACATTTTCCAACATATGACACAAGACACACAGTCAGAGATATTTTTATGGTTGGACGTTGAAAAGGCGTCAGCATGGATCACAAAATCAAATGACAATGCATACAACAAATATTTGACTGCACTTTGCAGAAGAACTTTGCACCTTACAAGTAGAAAAGAGACAGCGAACTCTTCGGCCTGTGTTGCCTTGAACTTATAAAATCCGCAGTTGGTGTACTTGAAATTTCGCGTAGTTTCAAGTTTGAAGAGTAATATCAGACTAAGTATGTCCGTAATTTGTCGGTTTACAAAACAAAATTGCATTATAAATTACCGACATTATCGAAGTACATTTGAAAAACTCCAAAACACATGAGACAACGTAGTGTTGAAGCGAAAGTCGATCGTTGTAGAAGCGTCCACATTTTAAATAAAGAGTCAAAATGCGTAAAATCCTAACTTTGTGGGGTTTTCGGAAGAAGAGTGATTAGTAAAATTCGAAGGCGGAAATCAGTTGAAACGAAAGCAAATAGAACGACGTAGGGAGAAAAGCGCTTTGCAAGGAAAACAAAAACTACAACAAAAACAACAAGTGAAATAACTATAGGCAGCGTAGAGATGAAGTAAAGAGGGAACCGCGAATAAAGTCGGTCCAGCCGAACGCACACGCACACGCGTATAGACCCTCGTACGCCGCGCGGATGCTGAGCTCTTGTAACGTGCGTTTGTGTGTAAAAGTGTGAGAGTGTGTGTTGTCGAAAATGGTCTCTGCGCATCTCCATATCCTGCTGTTGCCGCAGCGGTCTCGACAGCGACAGCTGCTGCTGCTGCTGCTGTTGCTGCTGCTTTGGTTGCTGCTGTTGCTGCAGCCGCTGGCTGTTGTCGTCGCTGCCACGCAACGGGCTTTTCTCTATATCTAGCAGATACTTTTCTCGTTTCGACAAACAAAAAAATCAGGATTTTTTCTTAAGTATCTCAAGCAGCCAGCGATTTTTCAATTTCTGCTGCAGACTAGAAGAAATTGCGTACATTTCGAAAATCGAACGCGATAATTATTTCACTGCACACGCGACTTACATTTTGTAAAGTATTTTTTTCTTTCTTTTCTGCATGAGAAAACCGTTTGTTTTTTCCTTTTTTTCAAGCACAGAGCCAGCTCCAAAAATTGTGGCTGTACGACAGAAGTGCAAAAATTTGTATTAACTGCGCATTGGACGCTTTCCACAGCAAGACTGACAGACGGGCTGGACTGGCTCCGTGACTCGGCTAACACGAATCTATCTGCGAAATGGCCGATTTGCCGCTTCGGCGTATGGCAGATGGAATGCTCGTTGTTGTTCTTGAGTTTGGTCCTGTTTTCTTCTTTGCTGTTCTCTGTGATGTGTTGGACTTGATTTGGCAAAAGCCAAAAACAGCAGCGCCAGCCAGCATCCACGAGATACAAACTTTGCTGCGTGTAACGGCCAAGTCGCGTATGCGCGCGAGAGCGCCCGAATAACCACTGTGGTAGGGAGAGGGGTAGGTGGAGGGGAGGTGCACAGCGTAGCGGATGCGGCCAAAATGTAGACGAAGCAAAAATGCGAAAATGCTGAACATAAAGCGATAGGGGAGGTGAGCGAGTTGGAATTGGCGATGCAGTGAAATTAAAAATGTCCAAAGGGAAGGGCGGGGAACGGAGCGACATAGCAGCCCTTGAAGACGAATGCTTGATAGGAAAACTGGCCTGCCGCAAAGCGAAATGCAAATGAAAATGTGTATGGGTGTGTGTGTGTGTGAGTCTGTGGACACACACACACACAGGCGCGCATATCCGCTGTGTTGTAGATACTTCCATTTCAATTTGTTATCCAGCGGATACACGCTGTTGCTGAGATTTCCACATTCCCTGACCCACCGCCCCCCCGAAACGCCTTATTTCGTTGCTAGTGGCATAGGTCGCTGCTGCCTGATGCTGCTGGCACTTTTTGCCATTTCTTTTCCCGCTGCTTCGCCAGCGACACAGGATAACTCCTGTGGCGTCGCACTCTCTGGGCACTCTCGCTCAGTTACCAGCTCGGCGACAGCGCGGGAAATTCGAGCGAATTTGCTGGAAATTCAATTTATCTGTGACCGTCGCGTCGGCTGCGAGCGCATCTTCTGCCGCACGCGTACGCCATTGCCACCTTAAGTGTTTACTGCTTGCATTGGACGCTGCCTACCGCTTCCTTTCGCTTCTAATCAGCCACACGTTTGTGCAGTTTTCGCGCGGCTCGTGAAAGCACCAAAGTGCATTTGCATAAATAGGGACGCCGTAAAGGATATCAATCTGCGCGGCTGCCTGCCTGCTGTCTGCCCGCTTAAGATACAAATTGAGTTGCGCCTCACATCGGTGCGGAAAAGTAGTAATTTTCTAATTTCCTCAATTAAATACACGAGTAGTGTCTGTGGAGGGGAGACGGATGCGAAATAAGTACAACGCGATTGCGACAGAGCAGCCGGCTGGGCGACGTTGAGAAACTGGCATTTGCCAATGTTGTCCCCTGCACTCGTGCAGCACAAAGCTCTATAAAATCTAATGTCCCCGCTGAGTGGTTTGAAATCACGTTGGCAATTTAATAGCATTCAAAGTAAGCCATATGAAGATGAAAAAATTTAGTTTATCACAAAAATGAATTTTAAGTGGTATGAAAATTACAACTGTGGACTCCTGAAACAATAAACCTATTAAAATGAAATTTCAATTTCGCTCAAATATAGGCTTCAAACAAACTAAACACTCCCTCAGTAAATACGAATTTTAGTTATTGCATATTTTTGACACATTTTGTGCTAATATATGTAGGTACATTAGAGTGGATTTAGTGTTGTATGGAAATTCTTAATAATGGGTTCTCGATGCTCCGCAACCTCTCATTTTATGCGGTTTGGTGAAAAAGTGCATAAGCCAAAAAATTTTGGGGCTAGGGTGGGGTTAAATGGCGTCTCATCGAGGTCAAAGTTTACAAAAAAGCTGGGAAATTCGACAAATTGCTCCACTGCTGGTCAGAAATTTCTCTGAGAGGGTTAAAATTTATGACCGACCCCTCTAGTTTTCCTTACTGAACATTTCTTTCAAACATACTCACCCCCTATGTCCAACCGTTGATGGGGCTCCCATACAAAATGGTAATTTTTATAAAATAGGCTCCCACTGCTCCCAGGTTGCCCCCAGACGTGTCAAATGTATGACCGACATCCATTTATTTTCGCTTCCGAATGTTTCTTCTAAACATACCTACCCGCTATCTCCAAGTCTTAAGGGGGCTGCCATACAAAACTGGCCATTTTCTATGCCATTGGCTCCCCACTTGCAAATGTAGTAGTTAAGTAAGCGATAAAACATCGTATCTCGGAAACTACTGAACCGATTTAAATTATTTATTCAGCGATCACCAACATTCTTGAGTACAAAAAATACAAAATTAATTAAAGTTCAGAAGCTTTAGCTATTTGTTTGCATCAAAAGCCACTTTTGCCGAACCTGACGAGACTCAACCAACTCGGTGGCGAAAAGGTTGCAGAAGTATTCAGTTTGAAAAGTGATTTACTTACAGACGTGTCGAGCACAACCTGGCACAACGGGTTGCGGGTTGTGTCTACGTAAGAGCGGAAGTGAAGCTCTTCGTGTTCTTCTTGTGTTATGTATGTTCACAGTTTTGTTAATTAGATTAAAAATAGTGAACGGTACCATAAAGTATTTATGTGTGGAATAAAAGCCTTTCAAAATTGCACATAATATACTCAATGTTGTCGTCGGCAGCGATTATGGCGGTGGCATCGCCGTCACACTTTTGAAGCATCACAACAATAACAGTGGCGGCAAAACAAAAACAAGAGGAACAACCGAGCGCCGACAGAGAACGTCAGGCGGAGCAACAGCTCGCACATCGCCCAAAAGACACTCGTGCAGACATCTACGCAGCCAATAGATACAAAGTCACTTGTGTGCTGGGCTTTTATTTTTAGCCAAAGATGAGGAAAACCAAATCAACAACGACAACGCGCAATGGAAAAATGACGGGGGTCATGCAAGGGGATGAGGAACGAAACAACCAGCCTGCACAAGAAGTCGGCGCTGGTGCTGCGACAGACGGCTCGTGCCGGGTCCAACACACTTTTTGTGTCCATTTCAATTTGGCAACGGACGCGTCTTTCTGCCTTCGATATACCCTTACGAGCGCAGTACGAGCAAAATAAAAAAAATTAAGAAGAGAAGAAGCAATGCATTCACTTTGCACACGAGCGTAGATCTGCGCGCGAATATCGAAAGAAAACGCAAAATCTCGCAACGTGCTCGCTAATGAAATTAAATGAATTTATTTCAGGCTGATCGCCCCCATTGAGGCAGAGGCCGCGCGCACTGCAGGAAATCAGTGAATACATTCAGCTGTCCGCGGCAGTCGGCAGCTAATTGCGAATTCAAGCAGCCGTTTCACCTTCTCACCGCACACCGAACGCACTTGATTGGACTGCCGTCTATCTGCAGCGAATAAAATTAACAGCGCCGCCGCGTACTGCGGCAATTCTCGATCAACGATTTTCCGACCGCGTACAAATTGCAGGGTGCAAACACTACACTTTTGTTGTAATGGAAAATCTTGCGCGCGCACGCCTCCAACGCTAATCGCAAACTGAAAAAATCGGAAGCGGCGCGCTGGTTAGCGGCGTCGACTGCCGCTCCTGCTCTGTCTATTCTTCATATTCCATTTCTTCGAGACGAGAGATGGATGTGCGCATCTTGAGCGCACCGGCAGCACGTCACTCCCGTCGCCTTGCTGCCGCGTTCGTCGTTGACGCGGTCACCACTTGATCAACAGTACAGACGCCACCCTCTCCGACTGCCTGACGTGTGACAAGAAATTAAATTTAAGAAAATAAAAAGGACAAAAGAGCAAAGAGAAGGGGAAAAATGAAAATACGTACGTACGGACTCGCATGTAAGTCGGTTGTTAGGGTTCGACTTATTCCTGCGCTACACTACCAACATATCGATTACTCATTTTAAATAAAATGCAAATTAATTTTTTTTTTAATAAATAAAAATAAAATATGCTTTTTTAGCTTTGAAAATAATAGTTACGCTCTGAATTTTTTTATTGTTTTTTATTGTAGCAAAAATTAAATTTTTTTCTCAGTTTTATTTTTTCCGACAGATTTTAACGTTAATTTCAACCTCAAATCTGAGTATTATCACTTGCATAGTTTGTTTAAAATAATGTTACGGTATTAAAATATTATCTTTCAATTTCGAAAGTGCGAAGGCTACAAATAAAAATTAACGTGCAAACCTTAATAATCATTCAACTAGAAATGCCTTTATTCAATAAAATTAAAATTTTATGTTTTAATTATATTTAGATAGATAACTTAAAAAAAATCTGATTCCTGCACTGTGCAACATTTGGGATAATAGCTGCAAAATCAACCTCAACGCTGCTTCCCAGTGTGTTACGATTCGTCTTGAGTAGTTGTACCTTAACGGGGCTGAAGTGCTGGTGCACTGTGCCGACACGTTCACAAGATCGGTGTCGCACGCTCGGGATAAGAATTTAGCATTTTTCTCGGGACAATTCTTGAGACGACTTATCGTGGCGGTGCCGTTTGTGGCGATTTTCTGTGGTGTGCTCGAGTGTCTGTCTCGCTGCCTGTCCATCTGTCATTGCGCTATTGCCATTTTCGCTTCGGTTCTCTATAATTTACGTTCGCAGTGATATGAATGTGTAGTTTTAATGTTGTGGCGCGACCAGCGGGCGGCCGGGCGTGCGGTGTCGCCACCGAGCGTACTTGACAGGAAGTGAGTGAGTGTGAGTACAGTGGTGGCAGTCCGCATTTAGTATAGCAAAATTATACGCGAATATATTCGATAGGCAGTCGTCTGCGATCAGTGTTGATGCACTCAATCCCGAAGCATTTTGGATACAATCCCAGGATCCCTAAACTCTTCGGGAATTTTCGGAATCACTAAAGTATATAAATTTGTAGAATCTTGTAAAATGTTGTGTGTAAATTCGATATTTGTGAAATTGTGAAGAATAATTTTCACAAAAAATCTTATGAAACTCATAAGTAAAAATCTAACGAATGAAAAACAAAATATTTAAGCAGATAGTGAGTTTAGTTTTAAATTGTCTGCATTCATAATCATCAACTTTTTTCGGCAATATTTCCTCAAACCTGGAGTATTTCCGAACTTATTTTTAAGTTCTCTAGTAATCATATTGTTAATAAATCGAGTTCTGAGAAAACACAGGAACTGCATTTTCGTTGCATACTATAAAAAAAAAATTTTATATTTATACAAATAAAGTAAAACCTAGCGATATGCCATAGTTTCAGGCCTGAGATTTCGGGATCCCAGTAATGTTTGACCTAATCAGATGTTAGTGCTTTAAAACATAAAATGAGGTCGTGGTTTTGAATGCATATACTTGTAGTTAGTAAAGCAACATTTACAACAAATAAACAAATTTAACCTTACCAAAGTAGCAAATGTCCCATTGTACAATAGCAGCTAGTTATTTAACGTAACTGACTATGCGGAAAAACAATAACAATATAATTCGGAAGGAATGAGTAGTCATGCAATCAAATTTAATAAAATAAAAAGTAAATAAAATAATTTGTTGAGGTGAGTTGAGTTGCTTTGCTTTACAAATAAATAATAAGACAACAGAGAATGAAATATGAACACAAACCATACATATTGATATGCAATGTATACAAAGATGTACTTATATGAAAATATGTGAATTGAGACATTTACAAAATAATTTCTTTACGACTTGTATGTCATGGAAGTGATAGTATTTAGTTTGAATTGCTGTGCGATTTATAAGTAATTCAACATTATTTTGTATGTATGTAAGTATCATCAAAACTACAATACTAAACTATTGTTTTATTAATACTCACAAGTATAAATTTTTCCAGTGAAGGGATATCACTAAATACGATTATGTTTAAGTAGTTAATCTCAGTGTAGTTTATTTGAATTCACAATTTCTATTCGATATGACTGACAGTTCCGAAGCTATACATATTAAATGCTTTGTATGAGAGGTGCTGGGCTAACACCTTACAAAAAGAAATGAGCAAAGACTCTTTTCCATGTCGTTTATGAAGCGTATGAAAAAACTTATGATGGAATGCAACAAGTTACATATGAATATTTATTGATTATAAAAATTTTGGCTGATATCGATTAATCGGTTCAACACCACTGACTCGTTATGCAGTTCATCAAAACTATCGGAACAATTTCAAACATCGGAACAAACAAAATATTGTATGTTTATAATTAATCATACTCTGGTCGCCTTCCACACTTGCACCGCCTGCTGTGTACAGGCGCAATCCTGATTGTGTGGTGCAACGCGATCGCGTCTCAGCGAATCGGTTTGTTTGTAAACAACTATTCTTTTCCGTAAGATCTAAATGAATTCGATTTGGTTCGAACGTCTGATACGCAACGATTTCAAGTGGTTTTGTGGTAGGTAATGTGTGCAGTCGTCAACGGTTTTCGGCTGTTTTGGTTGAAACACAGCGTGAGTTCAAGTGTTCCGGCGCCTCTGTTTTTGCCACTGAACCTTTTTAGTTTATGTTGCGCAGTCGATAATTGTTTACTGTTTTCTTTGATTTACTTATTTACTACTCGGCGGTAAAAAAATTTTCACTTATCAGCAGTGGAAGCAAATTTAAAAATTGAACGTGAACCAAGATAATTAAGAACAAGCAGAAGAAAGATAAATAAAAACGCCACTTGAGAAAAAAAAAAATATAAAATAAAAATGTCTCTGATTATGGGAAGTAATCTTAGATATGCAATAACAAACAAATGGTTCGCCGAAGACTTTTTAAAACCAACAAAATAATTAGTTTATGAACATTAATGCGCAAAAGGTAAAAACTTTGTAACGCAAGAGAAAATGCCCAATTTATTAGTTACCTATATATTCCCGAATTTTATTTCGTTAGAAGCCATTAATATCAGAAAATAAAGAGATCTATACGTTATGACATTTTTTAGAGTGTAGTTGTCGTTTTGTCAGTTATGTTCGTTTGGAAAAGCAGTATACAAGGAAACAAATGGGTAATATATATTTAGAATTATTATCCTGTTTATATCCATTATTCAAATGTTTCATAGATAATCTAAGCGTTTTTTGAAATGTAAAAAATATAAATGGATAGAAGAACATTAATAATAATTCGTTTGTTAAGTACAAACTAATTGTTATCCGTGTTCGGATAATACATTTTTAATGAGTCCTTTGGAGCTCAGATTTCTGACAATTGCTGCGGCCAAAGGATGACCAACCATGAAATAACATAAAAGTCTCGATCGATTTTGTTCAGTCTGGATGGGCACTACTTGACGTACCTGAACAAGAGATGAAGATGCATTGTCTTTTTGATGAACTCAATTTGTATGTAAAACAAAAAAACCCTAGGTATGTATGTATAAGTAAGTACAAGGAAGTACAATTAAAAATATTTTAAAATATTATTATGACAGTTTTAAATAAAACTTATTTCGTTTTTGTGAAATTCAAGTCATGTCAGTGGGTCGTTTCTGGCTTAAGTGGTGTGTCACTGGATAATTTATCCATCATGTCGCGTTATCAGTGGGATCACAGTGATCGATTTATGTGCTCGGAGAGTATTTAGTTTTTAAAACAAAGAAATTTCGAATCGAAATCTATGTGAGCTTTAGAGCGTAAAGTTACCTCTCAAGATGCGCTTTGGAGTGACAAGTAAGAGTGTAGTAAATCTCAGTCAGTGAAAATGTCTGTCATCGACTTGAGATAGAATTGTTTCTTTGAGACGTTCCAGTCTGAAACCCAAATGGCAATACCATAAATGTCGAATACAAATTTCATTAATTAATTAAATTTAATGAACGCTGGTTAGTTAAGGGTGACGGTTTATGGGTCATAGCGGCTACGATATTAATGACAAACAGTTTGTAACGTAACACAAAAGTGTTGAAAGAATATGAAGGCAAGTTGCCATTTGTTTATAATATTCGGCCTGTAAAAAATTTTGTCGACTATGGTAGCTGTTGATAGATTCTGTTGTTGTTCGGCCAATTTTAAAGCTTCTATTGCGCAACGACTATTTCAGAACCGCAGCCAACATCAAGGCAATTCAAGTGTCAAACGATTGTTTATATTTGTCCAGAACGAAATGCGTGCGCGCGCACACAGCTCGCAAAAGGGAAATAACAACAATAACAGTATGTAGCAAACAAGTGGAAGTAAGGCACGAATATGCGCGACAACAACAACGCCTCATAACGCGTCCGAGCAAGTGTCATTTTCTAACAAATTGTAAACAAAGTCGAGGGCACAACATTGCCGATGGTGTGGGTGGCGCGCGTCCGACGAGCATCATCAGTGGAACAAACTGTTGCAGCCCCACGAAACTTATCGATTTGGCTGCCTGAATAGAGGAATTGCTGCGCGCGCGCGCTGCACACACACACACACATGCACATATGGAAAGCTGGCATAAGCGAGGGAAACTCCTTTTGATGTAGACACGACCGCAGAATAAAAGTGTCCTTTGCCCGAAACGGTTCTCTGCGAAGTTAACGATTTTGCAAACGAAGAAAACGGTATAAATCTGCAAAAGTAAAATTCAGAGTGTTGCAATTTATTAAAACTAGCGTATCCTCACCGGACAACCGAGCTGAACTCCGCGTGGCAGCTTCTTCGAAGCAGTTTGGCAGACGAGTTTGATTTCTTATTGTACTGCTTTGTTGCATTTTCTGTTTGGAATTGAGCGCTTTTCACTTGGTCAATCATTTTCACACAGCGGTGAAAGAGGTGTCCTTTCGTGGGCTGTGCGCAAACTACCACAAATAAGTTGAATATTTTGCTGATTTCGCTTATCTACAGAGAGATCTCAATAAAAAGTAATGACTACAGATTTTTGCCTATTTTGCTCACCTGTCTTCCATTCTAATTCAGTTTTCAATCATTCAATAGATCGTGCATTCAACATTTTATCCAATCGAATGTTTTGCCTGAGTACCGATTTTACTGTTTGCAATCCTTTTTTACTAATTTGCTATATTATATATTTCTATTCGACTTTTATTAATTAACATTATTAGCGTTATTGCCCTTATTCCGCATCGAACACTAATATAATCTGCTCTTCATCCAGCACAGAATCGCTGGCATACCTAGGAATTCATACATTTTCGTGCAAAAATTATTAAATTTTCTCCTCCCTTAAGTTGGATTTTGTGTATGTATGCGCGAAGCATATTCGCCCGTTCCCACTCCGCCCCTTAGCCCTTCACCGTTGCTCATTGTATTTTCCGTAACGTCGATTTAAACACACAATCGTCGGGCAATCGTTTGACATTGCTCTGCGATGCGTGTGTACTTATGTACGTATGTGTGTGTATGTGTGGGTGTTTGTGTTCGGAGACGCACAAACATCCTTAAGTTGAGTGTAAATTATTTCGATATTTTTAAGACATGTTTAGTATTTTTAATAGCACAACATTTGAATCCTTCTTTTTTTAATTAGAGAAACAGCCCTCAGTCATCACCAGCCCTACACCCCCAGACAACCAACACCTTTCTTCAGCAGCTACGGAATGTGATATTTGAGTATTTTGCCCGTTAACTGCCGCTTCCTGTCCCTCACCTCTTTTATTTCTACTCCAATTTAAAATTTATCGACGTTTCTAAATCTGTACAATATATATGACCAAAATGATTATATTTGTAAAGTTTAAGTCGAAATGATATAAGACTCAGTTCGACGGATTTTCTCAGAGAGCATAAATCCGTTACGAAAAAGATCAAACAACAGCAAAAACAACGCGAATATTGCATATACTGCAACAGGTAAGTAGACGAAGTTGAAGCGGCTTAAAGTCAAACATAACTGTATGAAAGGTTACCGTTTAGTGGGGAGGACAATTTCTCGCACCATCCGACATACTATATTCAATTTTCCGGAGTGTTTACAAGGCGACAGCATATCGAAATAGGGGCGCGGAATGTGTTTTGTGATTATGACTGGCTGTCTATTGTTCGTTTTTCCAGGGTCGTGAGTACTTAAGGGGTGTGCTTAATTACATGTTCGAAAACAGTTTTACTTAAAAGCATAAAGGTTAGGTTAAAGTGGCAGTCTGGGCACGGACCTTTTGGGATACTACAAGAAATATATGCATAAATCTACATTTGTAAGCATAATTCACATACTGAATGTGTGTACGTGGGCAGCCATGTTGGCATTTACCAATTTATTAAAGGTTACGTAGTTGATATTGTATTGTGTGATATTTTTCACTTCTTATAACTTTAGACATTTAGGCATTCGCAAGAAATATTGTTTGTGGGATGCTCGTACTCAACGGGCTGTCTTCCCAATGATTTATATATGTATTAGGTAGCAGCGGGGAGGCGAACTTACCTAGGCAACAGAAGCCCATTGTGGTGATTTATATATTCAGTAGTTGAAGTAGTAGTGAGAGTAGTAGTAGCATCAAAGGGAAACAGCCCAACAGGACACGTCAGTCAGAGTAGTGTCGCAAGGGTCACTAAAAATGTTTAAGCGTTTGTTCATTTCTCGGAAGCATTTAATTTAAGTAAACGAAACATAATGTATACAAATTTGAATTTGCTAATTTACACCAGCGCACAGTGATTCGTTCCATAGACAAAATTAAAAAAATTTATAGTCTCAGAATTTAACGGGTTTAACGTCATTTGAATACCGAGGTCTCAGGTTCGATTCCTGGTTCGGGCTGGTAAAACGCTCATCTACTTCTATCGCTACCCACATGAAGCAGATGAGAATTACAAGAATCGCACCAGTGCGCTCCTGGCAGGCAATGGCAAAACCTCCAAGTGTGAAAGAAAAACTGCCAATCGCCGTTCGGATTTTGAATTTTGAAAGTAACGTAAACCCAGAAGTGAGACTGTCAGGCTCATATGAGGTAAACTACTGGAAAACTAAATTTATTTTATTTTTCCAAATCTAGTTACTACTTAAAGACGTTTTTATTTAAGTTTTTTTATTTTAAGTAAAGAACTTGTAAATACAGGGTCCACAGGAAAACAATTGCTACTGCAGCGCTAGAGGCCATGCATTAGGTTTGCGTTTTTTGATATACCCATCATGCAAATTTTGTTTATGCTGAGTGTATGAACCTCGCATCTAATAAACTATTGGCTAATACCTTACTGGTGAACTAGTTGGTCATTATTACATTTGTGTTTGTGAGGTTCACACAGTTTTTCAGCACAATTTTTGCAAGATCCACAGCTCCTCGATTACCGTATTTGCATGTGTATGACATTTCAGGAAGTATTATCACCGTCGCACTTCCATATTCTGATTACATATTTATCGGGATTGGAAGACATAAACTGTATGAACTAGCATCAACCTCGGCAAGGCATAAATTCTTCATGATATCGCTCCTTCGCTGCAAGAACGTCATAACTCAAAAAAAAAGTTTATAGCAACCCTGTGTGTATCTGCATATGATCTTTAATCTGTCAAAACCACTTTGTAAAATATTCAATACTTTGCTCACAAGACGACATGAAAAATTTTTTGATACCTTGAACTCCCTGTAATGGTAAACTTTAAAATTGAATTTTCTCGGAATGATGTAGTTTTGAGTTATGACGTTCTTGCAGCGAAGGAGCGATATGTCGTAGATTGCAGTATTTTCAACAATTTTAGTAGACTTCATCCTATGCCACCTAGATGTGTGCTAGGCTTAAAAACTATGAACTTGGCACGATCAAAATGCATCTAAACATGAAAAATAAAAATATTCTTCCATATGATTGACAAAAAGTCAAGGAATTCTTAGTAAATTTGAGTTTTTGTTCAAATGAGCTCCTGAGGCTCACTTCTGGGTTTACGTTGCAATTATAAAAAATTGTTTAAAAAAAGTAGAAAAACTGTCTAAAAAATTAAATTTATAAATTAAATATAATTCTAACATTCCATTAGAGAATTACATAAAAAAATTTGAATCGAAAATCTTTTGGTATAGCATTTATCACCATTTGAAATCTTAAGTGAGACTGTGAGGCTCACTTCTGGGAATTAGGGTTAATCTGTAGGTCCCCTCTCCTCCCTTTCCCCATACGCTTGAAATGTGTGCTGTAACATATGTTGGAAAGACAGTATTGCATACACATTTCAAAAACGGGTGAAATATGTGGTATCACATTGGGCCTCATAATAGGCCTCCGAGTGTGTCTCTTATAGAGGCAGCCACCATAACCTAACCTAACCTAACGTCATTTGAAAGTAAAACTCCAACTAACAAAACCCCAAAACATCTGTGCAAATAATTAATTAATATTTGTGCAAAATCTGCTCAAAATCTAAATATTTTTCACAAAAATATTTACACATGTTTTCTGTGCGTAAAAAATACATGGTTAGCAAACATTTGCGTACACTTTCAAGATGGACTAAGAATTGGTTTGGGCATTTTTGCTTTCAATGTTTTCTCAAAATTTTTAAAGCTGAGGCTTCTACTTCACATTTAATTTAAAATATTTTTCAAAATTAAAAACCTGAACATTGGCAAAACTTAGAGGAAAATATATGAAAGTATATTTCCGCATTTTTTTTAATTTTGAGAAGCATTCTCTCTTTGTTGAATAATGTAATTACATACTCCGATATCTTCCGATCTCAGAATATAACTCAATTTGAAAAGTGGGCTGAACACATATTTTTCGACAAAATTGATTTTATTTATCCCTAAAAGTATGCAATCAGCATGAAAAATGAAAAAATCTGCACAAATGCAAAACATACATCTATTATAATCGTTTTTATTGCAAACCCAGAGGGTCCTAGACAATTTCTGTTACTCTTTGGAATTATCAATGTTGATGTTACCGATGAAATGTAAAATCTGAAAAATCTAGCCAACACACTTGGTGCTATAGCTCTCCAAAAATGACGAAATTTGCAAATTTAAGTCTCAGGCATTGCCAAACTACAACAGTTTAAGAAAAACAAAATGGAGATTTCAATTCAGCAGACCATGATTAACTAGTATACCACATTTTATGAAGACCGGACCACTCCTTCTAATTTTGTCCCGCGGTTGTATGGAGTCGAATCACTGTGCAATGGGACATATGTACGTCCCCCGCGCACAGTGATTCGTTCCATAGACAAAATTAACAAAATGTATAGTGTCAGATTTTAACGAGTTTAACGTCATTTGATAGCAAAACTCCAACTAAGTAAACCCCAAAACATCTGTGCAAATAATTAATTAGTGTGTGTGCAAAAGCTGCTCAAAATCGAAACATTTTTCACAAAAATATTTACACATGTTTTCTGTGTTTAGTCTATTGAGTAAACAAACTCGTAAAAATACATGGTTAGCAAAAATTTTCTTAAACTTTCAAGATGGACTAGGAATTGATTTGGGCATTTTTGCTTTCAATGTTTTCTCAAAATTTGTAAAGCTCACATTTAATTTAAAATATTATTCAAAATTAAAAACCTGAAAATTGGCAAAACTTAGAGGAGAATATATGAAAGTATGTTCCCGGATTTTTTTTAATTTTGAGAAGCATTCTCTCTTTGACGATTAATGTAATTACATACTCCGACATCTTCCGATCTCAGAAAATACCTCAATTTGAAAAGTGGTCTAAACACGTATTTTTCGACAAAATATGCAATCAGCCTGAAAAATTGAAAAAGAAATCTGCACAAATGCAGAACATATATCTAATATTATCGTTTTTATTGCAAAACGAAAGGGTCCCGATATAATTTATGTTGCTCTTTGCAATTAACAATGGGGACGTAACTGATGGAATGTAAAATCTGATAAATCTAGCCAACCCACTTGTTTCTATAACTTACCAAAAATTACGAAAATTGCAAATTTTAGTCTCAGGCATTGCCAAACTTCAAGAGTCTAAGAAAAACAAAGTGAAGATTTCAATTCAACAGACCCAACTAGATGGTTAACTAGCATACCAAATTTCATGAAGAACGGACCACTCCTTCTAATTTTGTCCCGCGGTTGTATGGAGTCGAATCACTGTGCAATGGGGCATATGTACGTCCCCCGCGCACAGTGATTCGCTCCATTGACAAAATAAAAAATTTATTGTGTCAGAATTTAACGAGTTTGACGTCATTTGATAGTAAAACTCCAACTAAGTAAACACCTAAACATCTGTGCAAAAAATTAATTAATGTGTGTGCAAAAGCTGCTGAAAATCGAAACATTTTTCACAAAAATATTTATACATGTTTTCTGTTTTTATTCTATTGAGTAAACAAAATCGGAAAAATACATGGTTAGCAAACATTTGCTTAAACTTTCAAGATGTGCTAGGAATTGATTTGGGCATTTTTGCTTTCAATGTTTTCTCAAAATTTTTAAAGCTGAGGCTTGTACTTCACATTCAATTTAAAATATTTTTCAAAATTAAAAACCTGAAAATTGGCAAAACTTAGAGGAAAATAAGTATATGAAAGTATGTTCCTGTATTTTGTTTTATTTTAAGAAGCATTCTCTCTTTGTCGAATAATGTAATTACATACTCCGACATCTACCGATCTCAAAAAATAACTCAATTTGAAAAGTGGTCTAAACACCAATTTTTCGACAAAATATAAAAGTATGCAATCAGCATGAAAAATGAAAAAACCCGCACAAATGCAAAACATATATCTAATATTATCGTTTTTATTGCAAAACGAAAGGGTCCCGATACAATTTATGTTGCTCTTTGCAATTAACAATGGGGACGTAACTGATGAAATGTAAAATCTGATAAATATAGCCAACACACTTGTTGCTATAACTTACCAAAATTACGAAAATTGCAATTTTGAGTCTCAGGCATTGCCAATCTACAAGAGTCTAAGAAAAACAAAGTGAAGATTTCAATTCAACAGACCAGACCAGATGGTTAACTAGCATACCAAGTTTTATGAAGAACAGACCACTCCTTCTAATTTGGTCCCGCGGTTGTATGGAGTCGAATCATTGTGCAGCGGGGTAATACTCACCTTAGACCAATGGGACATAGGTACGTCCCCACTGAACTTTCGACTGTATTGGCCGGATTTTTCAAACGACGAACAAGCACGTATCCAAAATGAAAGTTAACAATTTCAATTTTATCGTAAAAGGTATCAAGCCGATTAAACGCCTTACAACTCTTCCACTTCAAAGGTTTATATAGATTTTGTAATTTATTGAACTACCCACAGTAAACACGACACACGATTTTGACCTCAATTCTTATGTAAATATACAAATATATACAGTGGTGGCATGCTTGTTAATACATCTTTTGTCACATCTAAAACAGGCAAAGTTTTCGTGATGCAATGATTTGTCTCAAACAATTTTCAACATTTGTTAATTGAAATTCTAAATCAAACATTCAATTTAAGTTTTTATTGACATACATTTCGATATATTGTATTTAAGACAGGAGCTCCCCATTGTAGTTGGAGTTTAAGAAGCTCGCCCGCGCGTCGCAAAAAGTTTTCTTTGAATGAAGTCATTTTTTATTATTGTAATTTTAATATGGCGTGAACAGCGGCCATCAGCGGCCAAAACTGTTGGACAGCGCCTTTTGGAAAAAAGCCTCCGCGGTTGTCAGACTAAAAAACCGAAAGTGTATAAAATTAAGTACTTTTTTAATGAATTAATATGTAATTGTTTTTAATAAATTTTTTCTACTTTTGCTTGTGTTTTGTACTCTTTTCGTTACTATTGGTAGATGATGCTAATTAATGTGCCACCACTGTATATATATATACAGTTACTTTACAGTTAAATTGTTTACTAGTTAGTTTTCCCTTACCCACTACATTTCTACTAGTAACTGTCGTTTTTCTGTTTAAAATGGAATGTCTAGTAGGAAATATGCTGTAAAATGTATTTTTAAAGCCCCCCCGCCCTACTCCAACTCATTCTGCTTATTGTCAACATTTATACATGTTATGAAAATTGTATAAAAACGTCACCGACTCTGTGTTGCAGAAAACCCAAATGCCCGAAGCTCTGACCCTGCCCGGCATGGCTGATGCGGAGCCAGATTTGTCAACGTTCGAGAACAAGACCGGCCTGGCCGAGGACATGAAGTTTCTGGCGTCGATGCCGGAGCTGTGCGATGTCACCTTCCTGGTGGGTGACACGCGCGAGCCCGTCTGCGCGGTGAAGGTGAGTGCAGCAACGGCCACTAAGCACCCACGCACACACCAACAAACCTACTCGTATTCGGGGTTGAACTTTACGGCAATTGCAGGCAAGTCGAGCGGACACAGTGTTCTCCTCGCCCTCAGTGTAAATACGAGTAGCTTTGTACGTGGATGGCGCTGATTAGTTAGTTGCGGCGCACTGTTCTGCATATATATTTACCGCACTTTGTTGCTATTTTTTCTAGGCCGTGCTGGCATCACGTTCGCGCGTTTTCGCCAAAATGCTGTATTCGGCGCCATCGCCACAGCGGAAGCGCGAAACTTCAACCAAGGAAAACAAGCTGCGTTTGTTCCTGAAGCGTTCGTCTGAGCCTTTGTTGAATTTGCAGAACGCTGCCCAACAGGTTGGTGTGTCAATGCGTGTGCATGGTTGTATATTTCTGTGTGAGTGTGAGTGCGAGAGCGCGCGGAAATCTATCTTTCTGCGCAAATGGACTTGAGTGGTGCCCCAAAATGTCTTGCGCCGCAGGCACATTATTTGAGGTGTGTCGGTGCCAATGTCGGTGCCGGGGATGACGCCAGTATTCGTGCAACGTGTAAAATGTTCCGTGTGAAATTGTATTATTAACATTAAAGTGATTACGTACGCAGTCATCACCATTCCCCCGTAATACTTAAGCCCTCATAGCCCCATATGTACGTATACCCGAACGTGCGAAAGCGTTTTGGTTTTTGTTGACCCATTTGAGTTTAAACGTCAAATCCGTTCCTGCTGTACTTTATTACCTCAGTCCACAATTGTTGAACACATTTGCTCCCACCCACTACGTCTTTAGTTGTTCTTGCCACAAGTAGTTTACCGCTCATAAATATGTGATTTCGAAGTAACGAACATTTGTACACAATACATGACATGATTATTGAATCGTATATGTTATAGTCAATTTACAATACCTTAGCATAAAACCAAAGTTCCGGAGCGTGAAAACTGAATGCAAAATCTACAGACAAACATAAATCTAAGTCAGTTTAGTTGTAGTCTTTGAAATCTTTCGTCCTAACGTTTATTAGAAGGACATTTTAAAATATTTGCTGAGATTTGTACCAACATTTCAAGTCCTTAAGTATAGTATAGTTTTTTTAATTTTACTACCACTTCATTACGTTGTATTCCAGAACCAGGCGCGGGAGTTGCCCCTTTTTTATGGGGTAAACCTGTGTAGGTTATCAGATTTGATTCCATTCCAAAGGTGGTGCCAAAAATTGCCACTTGGCAGCAAAAATAGGTTGTAGTTATAATACGTTTCAGCATCAGTCTTTGACAGAATTGAGTAATAATTATAAAATTTTTTGCGGCTTTTAGCGCGATAATAAAATTTCACGAGTGTTGAAAAATTGCAGAAAACAACCACCAACCTAACCATTGCTTCCATTCGTCGATAGCAGCCAACGCTTCTGTGCATTCGGTAAAATTTTGGCGGTTTAAGACTTTTTCATGGAACTATTTTACTATTGGTGGTTTGCCAATCCTTACTGATTCAACGCTTCAAAATTGTTATTGATTGAGTTTCTCGAACTCAAACCGTTGACTCTCTGACTTTAGAGATTTCTACATTAGCTCTTCGTTTGCCGAAACATTTGAGGAAATTTCTCTCGAAATCAATTTCGAATAAAAACTTTGACTTTATGCACAGTAAAATATATAATACCAACTACAACGAGCACTACAATAAATTGATCTAACTGTATATATCAAAATCGACATTAATAAAATGTTTATAATTCTCCAAAAACAAAAAACTGTATGTATTTTTGTTAAATTTCATTTTTTATTTTATTTCATTAGAGGAGTGGTTTCACCCAACAATTAGCTCCGATACCCGAGGTAAATATTTTTCAAATGACATTTCGATAATGGCATTTGAAAAATGTAGTATTGTTGTAATTTCGTTCTTCCAAAACGTCTTACACTTTAGTTATATATTATTGTCGTATCTTATGTGCCGTACGTAAAATAACATTGGATGATTCTTTCAGTTTTGTTTTGTGATTTACGAGTAGAGCTAATTGATCGGACAAGTTCATTCATATACATATTGATATTACATTCTATTCACATTTTATTACATCATAAAAGTTTTTGTTGTATCATTTAATTCGGTACTGTACTATATTTGCAAAGGAAGCAATTTGCATGTTTGTGGTGTTTACTGTCTCTTTAAAATATCTACAGAGGAGAGAAACTTTTATTGCGTGCGAAAAGTGTGCGAAACTTGTTTAATGGCAAATACGATGAACGTGAGCAAATATTGTGTAATATTTTATTACAATTTTATTTTTTATGATAAAGTTATGGTTATATCATCACACTTGAGATGTATTTTAGTTTGTCGAAATGGAACTAGTGAAAAAAACAAATTTAATAAGCCAGCAAAATCAATTTACCTAAATGTGTAGAATGGCTAATCAAAGTAAATGTTCGCAAAATGCAATTAAATTTGCTTTAAGTATCCCTATTCTTAAATTTCGCTCCCTTTAAATGACCATTTTACACAATTGCACGGAATGAAGAACATTTATGCATGGCTCAATTGTCAAACAATCGGTCTGATGTGAAGTCCACCTATTTTGAAACTAGTCCGAAGTGACCATTCCTGAAATGACCAATTTCGATTTGGTACGATTTATAATTCCGACGTTATTCAATATTAACGATTTGCGTTGTATGGGTGGTACCACACCCGCTTGTCCAATGCCCACTTAATTTTTCTAGTCGCAGAGCGTGACTATATGGTAAGATCGTGCTAAATCGTGCTATGTATAGTCTCAACAAAGTGCCACGCCCCTTGCCCAACGTCCATGCCGAATTTCAATGTTGTGTGACTTATAATTCCAAAGTTGTTTCATATTAAAGATTTTAATTGTTTGCGCAGTACCACGTCCCTTCCTTCAATGTTCACCCCATTCTTCCGAAGTCGAAGGGCAAATTTGTGTCACATAAACAATGCCACGCCCCTTGTTTAGCACTCATGAGATTTCACCGGTAGAACGAAAGATCTATTTGATGACCAATACTGTGCCAAATCTCAATGCTGTGCGACTTATAATTTCGACATATTAGAAATCAAAAAGATTGAAGCATATTAAAATCTAACGTTGTATGGGCTGTGCCACGCCCCCTTGCCCAATGCCTACCTCATTCTTCCAGTCGAATTGTGCGACTAAATGGTAAGCGCGCACCAAGTATCATTGATGTTCGATTTACGGTTTCAAAGTTAAGTGGAAAATTGGAGTCGTAAAACAAGTACCACGTCCCTTGTCCCACGTTCGTTAACTTCAAATTGTTTAAGCTTTTAAACCACCCGTGATTCAAGGCAAACACCACTCAAAAAAATTATTCAAATGGGTCGAGCCATTTTCGACTTAAACGAGACTAACGCACAGCAATTGATTTTTATATATAAACATATACAGATAGATAGATAGTTCAAGTTCAACTCGGAGACCATACATATCATGTTCTTCGCTTTGATAACTCCGGTCGCAGTGTGTAATCTAGGCAACGGTTGCTCCAATCATTCCAAAAGACTTCAACAAGTTTTTCGCTCTTCTGCCTGCTTTAAAAATAGTAGCTCTTTAAATTTATTCTAGTTTAGTTTAGGGAATTCATGCACATATGTTAGGGTTTAATAGTTTAATTTCTAATTCTTGCAATGACAATTATTGCCATTATTTTAAGCAAGGAAAATCAATAAGCAAAAATTCTAATTTTCTCATTAAACCTTTCTACTAATTGGCAGATATTTTAAATTATTTTCAAATGCAGAAATTAGTTTGAAATTTTGTAAGCAGGCGCAACGAGCTAATGGTTAGGATAAAGTTTACTTTCTAGATGTCAGTTAAGGCATTATCCGCTGAAAACCCCGTCTATCGTAGAACTCTACAAAATGTGTAAGTACTTTCTTCTAATGGTTGCCTATATGCCTGATTTTTAAAAGGATACCATCTTCATACATACATATTCCAAGGAATGATTTCAAACGCAAACAAGAGTTTAAGTACCCGCACTGGCACATTTATTAGCGTTTAATGTCGCACAGTCGAATGCTCAAACTCGTTGAGTATATTCTCTGAACGGAACTATCTACACTATACCTATAGTCTAAGTACATTATGTGTCTATTATATTGCCTAATTGTGGTGCAATGCAGCCTTTCAGTATTACTATTGATGTATGTATGCTTAACATATATTTGTGTCTAACCGCTTACGCTGCCACCTCCAATCTACCCAATAATGCCGCCAAATCGGTGACAGTTTGTTATTATATGCGATCTTTATGTGAAATTTTAGCCGGCCGGTCAGCAGCACCAGACGCTGATAATTGAGGAATTCGAACCGGATGTATTTCGCCAGCTGATCGAGTACATACACACCGGATGCGTAACCCTGCAGCCGCGAACTTTGCTAGGTACCGTCAATGCACCGTTTGAAGCCATTTCCGGAAAGTTTTAACACAAATCGTTTAACTGTTTTTGTCGTAGGTGTAATGAACGCTGCTGATTACTATGGCTTGGAGGAGCTGCGGCGCGCCTGCGCCGGCTTCGTGCAGTGTTGCATTAATGTGGACACGGTGTGCGCGTTGCTCGCGTCCGCCGAGCGCTACATCCAGTACAAGTGCACGAAGAGTTTGGTGCAGAAGGTGCTGGAGTTCGTCGACGAGCACGGCAACGAGGTCCTCAACTTGGGTAGCTTCACACTGTTGCCGCAGCACGTGGTGCGTCTGATACTGGCACGCGAAGAGCTGCGCGCCGACGAGTTCACGAAATTCCAGGCCGCACTTATGTGGAGCAAGAAGTATTATGACAACAATCCAGTAAGTCTCTCTGTATTCCAAATATCGCCAGCTATTGAGCTTCAATGCGCAACCATTTCCAGAACATCGACATGAAGGAGATTTTGGGCAACTTTCTGGAGTACATACAGTTCCACAAAATCCCAGCCAATGTGTTGATGCGCGAAATTCATCCTCTGGGGCTGGTGCCATACTCCATTATCATGAATGCACTGGCCTATCAGGTAAGCACGAACTCGAAACGCCTATGTCACGTGCTGTAAGCGTTGCGGCCTTTACTTTCGAGAAAATTGAACAAACCAGAAATCTTGCCAAACTTAATGACATTAACGCTAAACAAACTTCAAACGGCATCGGCGTATTTGGGCTACGTGCGCTTCATTTCCTGTTGTACGCGCGCACAATGCCCTATGCCGTTGCCGTTCCGCTCCCCATTTGTCCCCCCTTTATGTCTGATTCTAACCATTGCAGGCAGACCCAGAAAGCATCGACCCCGGAAAGTTGTCTCCCAACTCTAGTCGAGTGAGGCGTGCGCGCCAGAATCAAGGCAGATCGATGTCCGTACAGAGTTCCCTGGACCCCTACGGTTCGAATACAACTTTGAGCTCGAGCGGCAGCAGCGACCCTACCAGCGGCCCGCATAACAGCAACTAACATAAGTTGAACGGCCCCTCCTCCTCCTCCAACCACCACACATCCTCACATGGCCGTCACAAGCATCATCAATCATTGCCCAAAATTCGCAAAGCCAAATCTCAAAGTTTTCGCACTCGACGCAGCCCATCGGAGCGTCGCAGTCCGAACAACTCTCAGGGACCCGGCCAAGGTCCACTAACATTGAATGCGTTGGCTGGTGGCGAGAAGAAGCGCAGCCCCCTGACGCCGAAGAGCCCGATTTTACCACAACCAGAGTCGAAGAGTCCCGGCAGTTCTTCACAGAAAACACCAACCACTTTGTCACGACAAAGCACACTGCGCGCCTCTCACCGGCGCAAAAACAGTGTCACCGGGTCCCTGGTGCTAGTTCAGGGCAGACGTAGTCCGGTCGGGCTAAATGATCGTAGTCCACAAGGAAGACGAAGCCCGTTGGTTATGTCCAATGATCGTCTGAAGTCGCCCAACGAGCTTCCTGTGCTTCCAACATTCGGCGGAACGCACAGTCCCACTGCACGCAGTCCAACGGGCGAACGACGCAGTCCAACGCTAAGCATGCAGACCCAGGAGCGACGTTCACCAATCGGAGCTGCTGCTCCCAGTGAGTTCGGACAGTCACGACGAAGTCCCACGTCCACAGTTCACGTGCAGGATGCGCAATACGATACCCCAGGCGCCGAAGGGGAAGATAATACCAGCACGGGCATCAAGCGCCCATCAATCAACTTGTTCACTCCCATCTACTTTAGCGGTGACAAGCGCAGTCCGATTACGGCCATGCCCATTCCACCAATTACCGTCACCAATCCCATAGAGACGGGCAAAATAGTGGAACGTATTGCGGAGTCAAATGCTGCGGCCGAAGCAGCGCGTGAGCTTCAGCGTCAGCGGGAGGAGAAGGAGAGGCAGGAGACATTTGCCTCGATTAGGATGTCCGCAGCACCAGCGAAGGAACCGGCAGCCGAGAAGAAGGAGCGTACGAGCGTTATGAAAGAGATTCTTGCCTTCGTGCGCAAGCCCTCGAAACACATTACGACACGAACAAACCGATTTGCAAACGCCTTTACACGTGCCGAATCGGGCTCCTCGTCGGGGCCGCTCATACGACAGAGCACGTTCTCAGCGAGCCCAGCTGCCTCATCGACCGCTGCTAAGAGCGCGGTAGTCAAGCAAATGTCCGAAGTTGGATTCGAACCGAAGATGTCTCAGAAATTCGCACACTACACGAAAATGTCACTGAAGTTACGTCGATCTGCCAACGACGAGAAGGCGAAGCAAGCAGCCGCCAGTACATCTAAGCGCGCCAGCGGCGATTCAAACGCTGGGGGCTTAGACCCCCACGATACACAGGTAGGCCGCAATGGTAGTGTCGGTGGTGCTGGCTCTGGTCGTGCGTCACCGCTCGGCGACTTGCCGTTCGAGCTGGCCAATGTACACTTTGAAAAGGTAGGTGAGTCGTACATTAAGCACGAGAAAATACACGAAGAGGAGACTGGCGACGAGGCGGCCACTGTCATCGACACCGCCATTTCTAGCTTTGCAGAAGAGATCACAAACTCACTTAAGATAGTCACGTTGTCAAATGAGAACGCACAAATCACCCACCACTTTCAGCGCCGTTCCGAAAGCAGAGAGCCCATTGAGCCACGTATAAGCGAAGAACGGGAGTCGGACTCGAATGACCTGGTCATTCCCGAAGATTTTCGTTCGGAGCTTGTGGAGATTTTGAAGGCCTATCCACCAGAACCAGTTTACGTTAATTTGCAAGTGTTGCGCCGCGAGACCGAAGAAGCAGAGGCAGCGGTAAAAGCAATGGCCATAGCAGCCGACGCCAGCATTGTCGAGAAGTTTCCATTACAATGTCCAATTATTGAGTTTGAGCCGCCGTCACGGCGCTCATCTTTCGACCCTCCAAGGTCCCCATTTCTCGAGAACTTGCGCAGCCCTGGCGGCGACACTGATACTGACCTTATCAATTTGCAACGCCTCGACTCGGGCGGTGACAGTTTTGAAATTGTTGACGGCGATCGAAAATCCAGTCGTGCTGAGTCCAGCTTCGACTGTCCCTACTCGTCGCGTGACACCAGTTTCGACATCTCACGCTATCAATCCACCAGCTACGAAGATCAAACATCTAGTTTTGAAATCGTTGATATGGACGATAAAAAAAAATCCAACATTGATTTGCGAAAGTCCTCGATTGAGCTAGTGGATGCCGAGACCTTTCAGCGATCCGGTTATTCGTGCGGCCGCAAGTCCTCGCTAGAAACCCACTTTGACTATACACCCTCGGATGCCAATGGCATAACACCGGCCCGCTCGCCCAATTTTCCGATGAATAAAAAACAAAAACCTGAAACACTTCGCGCACTGCGCATCTCCCCCTTCAGTGCCTTTTCGCGTGCACGCAGCCCACTATCCAATCAAACCTCATCCAATTACAGCTCACGCGACAGCTACGACTCGAGCTCATCGTATCCACACTCAGCAACCAGCCACCACGAACCGCAGCGCAGTCCTTTCGCCGATCCCACCAAAAAGCATTTTCCGCTGACCATCAAGCAGCGTGAAGAGGAAGTGAAGACCTTCCTTTGCACGGACCAACGCTGCGCGTCGATTTTCGAGCCCCGCCCCAGCTCGGTGCTCACGCAACAGCTGTCGACGGGGTCGATGTCGACGCCGTCGGGCTATGGCAATGGCACACCCTGTGTACCGAGCAGTACGGCCGGCGGCTTTTCCAGCGGTAGTGAGTTCGATCCGCCGTCACCGCGTCGCGCCGCCAGCGCCTCGCCCAAGCACACATTTACCTTTCGCATAGTTCTGAAAAAAGTCGACAGTTCGCCGGAAGCTTTATGCCCGGAAAGACATCGCAGTCGGATTTTCGACCGCTACCGACGACGTGATAGCAGACGCAAGCGCATACACGATGCCGGCAAGAGTTTCTAAACGGCGATTAATTGGAATGACATCGATACAGGGACATGACTCGGCTGGTTGGACGTGTAAGAGGGGGTTTTGGCAGCGAGACGGTGAACTGAGCGACATTAAAACCGGATTCTAAATTATTACTCAGAGCGTAGTGCGTTCATTAGAAGATCTTACTTAGCAATGTTAACTAGTTGTACCTAATAAGAATAGTAGACAAGACCGGCACAGTGGTGGACACAGTAATTGGGATGTCTAACATGCATACATAGTATGCTCGCGTTTCGCGATGCGTAATTTATGATTAAGGAACGGTGACTTTACAGGGAGAAAAGCATTTCTTTCAATTTATTTTAGCAATGAATTTAATGGGTTCAAAGATAAAAGTAGAAAAATTCGAAGCAATTGCTAACCGCAGGTTATAGATTCCATACAGAATTATATATACCCACTTGCGGTTTGTTGCTGCAATAGTTCTACGCAGCTTAATATTTGGTTTCTATTTTAAGGTGACTAGGATCGAGTAATTTTCCTTCAACATATCTCCTTTGGTCAGCTTTAAGCTAATTTTTGCGTTTAAAAGTACTGACACAACACAAGACTACACACGTAAAAGACAAATAAATATGATTCCCAAGGCTTAAAGTATTATTGCGTTGTCATTCTGTGCGTGATTGTGGTTCTCTGTCGCTGTATCGAAGAAAGCCAATCACCACTTCAATACGTTATCAGAACTTCTCACTATCTCTCCAGCTGTCAAAGCCTAAAAAAACAAGTTTACCCGTGTGTGTGTAAACAAAACTGAAATCACAATAATCTCTGAAAACCTATACCGAAAATGCATTTCAATAGTACAACAATAATCTGCAGACAATGTTTTCGTACTCAGATCTCTGATATGCAGTCGAGCCAGCACGGCATATTTTGACACAGAAGCGCGTAGATGGTAACACTTTGGACAATCTAAATGTTGAACTCAAAGAAATATTTACAATGTTATTGAATATTAAATTTGCATATACTAACAAACAAACAAACAAATATTTAACATCAAATGGTTC
The DNA here is from genome assembly GCA_963668005.1 of Melieria crassipennis. NCBI lineage: Eukaryota > Metazoa > Arthropoda > Insecta > Diptera > Ulidiidae > Melieria > Melieria crassipennis. Next base: position 25,975,002 of record OY764963.1, on the reverse strand, counting down.
TGGTTATTAGGCCGTTTCAAAACTCTTTGGATAACATAGCATAAACAAGTCGGAAGCTGTTAGTATACACACATTACAGACGTTCATGCTGTAAGACCATAAATTATTTGTAAAAATGCAACATTAAATAGTTCTGCAAATAAACTGGCTGTTTTGATAATAAAAGTAAATAATGACCGTTCGTCAGTGTTGTTCAAAATGAAATATACATACAGACAAACGTATTGTTTGTGAGGTGCAGCTGTGTAAAATCGCATTCATAAAATTTAGATAAGTGTTTTCCTTGATCTTGGTTTGAAGTTCGCTTGCAAACGTTTAGGTCGTAGGCACTTGTTGCAGTAAGAATTTCGGCTGGCAACAAAAAAGAGCTAAATGACATTAAGTCCATTTTTGGTAAAGCAGCTTGTTAATTTTTTAATAATTTAAACAGAAATCAACATAATAAATCAAATTATGCACATTGTGGCACACGAGGTCGACTGTGGAAACACGAGATCCAAGACTCGAGGACCCGAGATATTAGCGAGATTGGCTGTGTGGTTAAGCCCCAAGTGCCGCAATTGATGCAGAATAGTCCCGACATTCTGCTTTTCCTTTTAATTTTCATACTTGGCTACAAAGAATGTAATGTTCAGTAATTAATCCGCTACGCTGAGCTTGATTGTTTCAAGATACCATTTTTGGCGCTGTCTTGCCAGATGGTAAAACATCGAAATCGACAAATCCTCGGGCAAGCTCCTTGTCCAGCCGGCATTTCTGCCATCTAAATATACTTATTTATCTATACTATTATATAAAGCCAAGTGTGACGTTGCTTTTTTGAGCCACAATCAGGCAAAAACCGCTGAACCGATATAGATGAAATAAGCACTAAACATATTTTTAGCTGGGGGAATGGTACATAGGCTACATGAGAATGACCACGCCCCCTTCTTACGCCCACTATGGTAACAAAACTCATCTATGGTATGCTTTTCTAAGGCAATATGGGTATCAAACGATTCAGCGTGTCATTGCGGCAAACATAGGCTTTAATATAATCGGCCACGCCCATATTCCGCGCCCACTAAACTAACAAAACAAAGCTACGGAGCATGTCGGTAACTCAGTATTAATAACAAATGATTCCGTGTTTCATTGATGTTAACATAGGATATATAAGATTGACCACGCCCACCTGATATGCCTTTTCGCCACGCCCACTATAATAACAAATTTGTCATGATATATTTGTCACTGCAATATGGGTTTCAAACGATTTAGCGTGTCATTGCGGCACACATAGGCTATAAAATAATCGGCCACACCCACTTTTCGCGCCCACTAAACTAATCAAACAAAGATACGGTACATGTCTGAAAATTAATGTCGATGTAAAATGATTCTGTGTTTCATAGCGGTAAACATAGGCTATATAAGGTTGACCCCGCCCACCTTTTACGCAATGCTCATTATGATGACAGAAATTAACTGTGGTATATTTGTGCAAAACAATATGGATATAACAAAATGTTGTGAGTCATTGCAGCAAATATCTATATATTGCCACAGTTTAGATGTGCCGTTTCACTGGTAAAATTTATTGGGCGTTGAACAATGGGCGTGGCACTTTTTAAATGCCGGTGTAACTTTGGAACTACAACTGCGTTCACATCAATGACACTCGGTACAAACGTACGATTTAGTTGTGTTTTTCGATAAGGGAATGGGGTAGGTTTTTGACAAGGGGCGTGGCAACGCCCATACAACTTAAATTTTCAATATGGAATATCTTTGGAATGAGAAATCGGGCAGCATTAAAATTTGGTGCGGGGCCACCGTTTAGATGTGCCGTTTCACTGGTAAAACTTTGGACAAGGGGCGTGGCACTTTTTAAGCAACTCAAATGTTTTCAATAATTTTGGAACTACAAATCACACATCAAAGAGATTTGACACAAACTTACGATTTAGATGTGCCCTTCGATAGGGAGAGTGGGGTGGGTATTGGACGAGGGGCACCGCCCATAGAACTCAATTTTTTAATGTGGAATAGCTTCGGAACAATAAGTTGGAAAGCTTTGAAGTTTTGTATACCATCGTCCCATAGATGTGTCATTATAACTACTGGCAAAATTGTATGGACGTTGAACAAGGGACGCGGCATATTTTTTGTGACTAAAGTTTTCCGCGTAACTTAGGAACTGAAAGTCGCATATCAATGAAACTTGGTCACACCCTTCGACTGGAGGAATGGATTGGGCATTGCATAAAAGAGGCGTGGCATCGCCCATAGAGTGTAGTATGAAGAAACTTGATTTATTGGGCCCATTGACTGCAAGCTTGCGTGCAAAGCCGCAGGGCCCTACTAGTCATTTATATAAGATGAACGTGGAGCTGCTCAGCCAACACATCAAGAAATTTACAGCACATCAAGAAATTTACAGGTGATATCAGAACATAAGATGTTGTGATCCTGATAACTATTATTAGAGAAATAACCTTTTCTGACCCATTTGAGTGCAGCTTGAATGACAGAAACATTAGCTTGATGTGGTGAAAAGCGCTCTACTATCATCCCCGATTTCTTACAATGGAGATCTATACTTTCACAAGGTTTCTTTACACAATGCAGTCCCCTTTATCAAACGGCTATGGGTTAGAATTCGAGTGACAGATGCAGTGTGTGCCCTATGACCTATAAACTCATTCAGTCAAAAGCCCCAGGTGTAGAGGACAACTGATGAATTTTCCATCCTAGGGACTTTATTTGACCACAGGTTGTGTTTGCTGTCCAAGCTAAGCACTAAAAAGCGAAATTCGCCCTTGAAGGGTAGATTCGCTTTATTTAGTGTAACAAGAAGTATGGATGAAAACTAATATTTTCTTGAGAAAAGATCCTTTGCAAGGTTAAGTAGGGAAGCCATTTTTCGTTGTGGTCCAAGCCATGCAAGTATGATTCGTCAAAGAATCATTAGAAATGTACATTGTTTCATTAAAATTCCAACAAGATTGCAGTGAACAACACCCACGTGAATTGTGATTGAGCCAGTTTCAGAAGAAAACAACGCGGTTTTTGTGAATGTGTTTTTACATCGCTTCATGTTTTAATATCTAAATCAATTTTAACTACGCAAACTTGTTGCGCAATAATATCCGCACACGTACATCTATTGCAAATGGATCCACATAAATATACATACTATTTATACAAATATACAAAAGTCAAAAGACCTAATAATGGTTGCCACTACCGTCATCGCCATTATACGATTTTGCATCCCCACATCATCAAAGCCATACATCAGATTCATGCAAACGCCCATAGCTGCGTACACTAAGCTTTTTGCACTGTTATGTGCGAACCAAATATTTGTATTTAATAAAAGTTGATATTTGCTGTAAGCTGGATACGGGGCCGTAATGTTTACATGATATGATTACATGTTTTGTGTATTGTACTAACATACATACGTTATATTGTATTATGTACCAATGAACAATTTTCAAGTATTATAGTTTTCTAAGTGTTGCTGTTGTTAAATAATCCACACACGTACACTACACCCACACCCACACTCACACACAGATGATACGAATTGCTAAGCGGCGCCTTGTATTTCGAATGCATTTATGCAAATTGTTTTTGTGTTATTGCTGCCGATTTGGTGTAAAGTAGCACATATCGCGACTTGCTGAAGTCTTTCTTGCTGCATTGTTTTTAGAATAACTATTTGTTATTAATTTTTTGCTTTAGTTATTGTTTCTGCCCAACTGCTAATCGAAATAAAATGAGTTGAATTGAAGCGTTCGAGTTCTGAGCGGCGCTTTTTAAAAAGTGACACTCTAATAAACAACGATTTAATCTGCTTTCCGGGAAGCGTTTTTAACTCAGCTTTTGCAAACAAACAATAATCAAAATATACTGGGTCATTGCGTTACAAATGCAGGTTTTGATTGAACAAGTCAAAAGTAGTGAAAATAAAGTTCAAGCAGATTAATTCAGAACGATTTTTTAAATTGCCATTGTTTTAAGGTACAGTGGACGTCCAATATAACGAATCTTATGTTCTACCCCCAATTTGTTAAATCGATCGAAATTTTTTTTTGTTTTAAACCATCCTTCTTAAAGAAATAAGTCTCACATATTCAGTTTTTAACCTTCTGCCTTTACCTTGGGTTCTATTTGACCCCAGGCGGAATTAAAAAAATTGTTGAGCGGTTTTGTGCACTCGTCTACTTGTGTTATTTAGTGTTAATCGCGCTTACAACCCAATAACAAATCGAGAAAAACACTTTTCGGGGCTTTCCCCTTTCTTTTGTGATTTATGTGTAACATTTCTTCATGTTTTGTCAGTAAATTATATAACCGTTTGATTGGGGTCATCCTGACCCTAAAGGACAGCGAACGCAATTTTGAGCAAAAGACAAACAGAATGTTAAAAAAATATCTTGTTTTATTCCAGTATTTTCAAAATACGAACATGTATGTGTGTACAGTGAAAAAGTCTTCGATGCGCATTGCCGCAAGTAAACTTTTCTGTATGGACATTCTTCTTGATTGATTATTGAAATTTTAATTTCTAAAAGAAAAACGCCGACCGAATGCAAAACAAATCCTTTGAAAATGATCAGCAATGCATACAAACAGGATTTCAAAATGTTGGTAACTTGACTTAAATGTGAAAGTTTCAGCGTAACAAAAACAACTGAGGTACCGTTCACTTGACGAAACCAAACATTCATTGTTATTGTAAAGAATGTGAATGCTCAAATAAAAACAATTCAAAGGGTGAAAAACAACATAAATATTCGTTGTATCGAATAGCACTTTCACTTTTGTTCGTAATATAGAACCATCAAGGAAAAAATTTGGGCGTACGTTAAATCGAAAATTCGTTAAATGGAAAGTTTGTTATACTGGACGTCCACTGTACTTGATTCTGCCTTGTTCAAAAGCTTTCAGTTCTGGTCAAGATGGGTTCGGACCTCTATTTATGGGGTATTGTTCCCAAATCGACATCGTTGGCTCATACCTATTACTCCTTTATATAAATTTGTCATAGTTTCTTTACCGCTTTAGTTGCAGAACTTTTCTGCCATGACTCGCAAAACTCCACTCCACAAATTTTAATTGATTTTAGCTGATATCAAATTAGTAACAGCAAAAGGCTGATAAGCGCATTACGATGATATGGTCTAATTATATATTTTTTTAATTAAAATCAGAAAAAAATGATGAAGTTTTCTTTAACCTTAATTATTTAAACCTTAATTGCATTTTTTGGGGCGCCGTAATTATTTGAGTGATTTTCAAATAACTTGTTTAAATTTGTAAATCGATTCTCTCGAAAAAGCTTCAATTTTAAACAAATCATAAAAATTAATATAAATATAAACAGTGGTGGTTGTATGGGCACAAAATATTTTATGACAATAATTACTATTTGAATGTTTAAAATTATTGCTTTGAAAGAAATACAAAATTTTCTTGAAATAAAACAAATTTCAAATATGCCAAAAGCTGATGCTGAATCAAATTAAAGTTATCAATTCTATTTACTTTTTCTTTCTTTATTTGCTTTTTCTACAAAAAATTATTATTTGAAAGTTAGAGTCAATGCTCTGCGAGAAATGCAAATCAATTATTTATTTTTTAATAAAACTATTGTTGTTGAAACTTTTTCTTGTCTTTTCTAATATACATACATATATAGTTTTGGTTATATATTTTATATTAGCGCTTTAAAAGAACGCAAACAGTTTAATTTTTTGCTTCACATCTCTGGCTACAGTGAATTTGTGCTTTTTACGAGTAATGCATTTTTATCGCAAATGCATTGTTGAGTTTTGCATTTAAAACAGTTATTTTTGAATCATATATCGCACGACACCATACAACCATCACCGACCGAATTCACTAAACCAAATTGATTGCCTCAAGCACGAACAGTTCAAACTGAATTACGTTGATTAGCTGTGTATAGTTTGTATTTTATGTTTCAAGTCATCTGTTTTAGAACTGCATATATGCGAAAAGCAAAGCCCAACAAAAAGTTGCAAAATTATACATTTTTATAATTATTTGTTGATCCAAAGCACACGCTTCCAAATAGATATCTACAAATATTTACACAGTGTAGTTGAAGGCGAATTGGCGAAAAGTTACATGAATGCAAGTAGAAAGTATCACATTATGATTTGTAGTGGCAATGCTATAATGAAGCTGTTTTTATTGAGTGCTGGCAATAAAAAAAACAAGAAGAAAATAAGAAAACTGAAAGCGGCCGTTGCGCTACTCGCCTTGCGGTATGCAAAGTAAAGGATTTTTTGGCTTTTGTTGTGAGTTCGCTTTTCAAATTCAACATTATCATTTGTAGCTTGTGCAACAATCGACGCTTGCGTTTATCATCAAATGTTGTGGTTTAAGAAGATCGACTTAACGCGTCAAAAAAGTTGTCTTACTAAATAAATGTGACACGGCAACATAGTAATTCATTTCATATCACGTTGCAAGTTCAAGCATTTAAAATATTGGCAAAACAGTTTGTCCTTGCGTTGAAAATGCTGTGAGTGTAAACATTTTAATTACACCATTCAACTCATTAGACCACAACGCGTTAGACCACAAGTCAATGTGTCTTCGATTCGGGTTTCGACTCAATCAAGTAATGCTAACTTTTCTCTTGACTTCGCGGCAGTGGAAGTGTTTCTAGGGAAAAAGCGCCCAACCCGCCTATCGGAAATAGGAAGAAAACGTTAGGTCTGCTTAATTTATGTAGAAAACGACAAGTACAATAAGAATGATTTGGCCGATGCTCACTACTGTTCTACTGTACTCGTACATTATATACAAACACATTATACATTATAGATTTGAAAGCCATTCAAATTCGGCATTCAACGCTTTGTTGCCACAATCTAACGCAAATGACGAATAGTGAGAAGCGCAAGCATTAGTAAATGTTCCAAACACTCAATTTCACCTGCTTTTGCTGAACGCTTAGCGTTGTTCAATGCCAATGCCTGCAGTACACCTAATCAAATATTGAACTAACATTAACACAATTGTGCCATTGATACGAGCTTTTGCAAATATCATCTTCTATTTGCAGACATGCACTTTTCCCCAAGCCAAAACAGCAACAGAAAGCGTGGATTCTCATTGTGCTGCCTGCACAGGGGGACTTGCAGTTGCAGTTAGTATGAAATGGGGGTGCAGTTTGCGCAAACAGCTAGACATACATACATATTTTATATTTACAATTTACATACACAGTACGATTAAGCATTTTAAATTAATGTGTTATATTTGAGGAATATATACATATGTATGTATATATATATATATGTTTAAGATTGTGCTTATTGTATGTTTTTTCGCAATCGATGTTGAAATGTTTAATCAACTTAATGCAAGTAAAAAATGTTTCCCCTTAAGACATGTGTACCTACCAGATGCGAAACAACACTTCATTCCATTCCACCGGCATACGACGAACAACTTACGACCATTTCTCTCTCAGCTGAGAGATGCTTTGCGAATATTGTGGTTTTACTTCATTCCCATTCGATATGTTAATAAAAAAATTGTGTGCAATATTTTCTATGTTATTTGGATTAAAAAAAATTCATGAATGTCTTTAAGAAGATAAATAAACATTTTTGTCGTTTTTAAATCAAATAAAATGTTGGCGTTTTAATAATTTTCCAAACCTACATACGTTTAAAAAAAAATATCTAAAAGTTGTCGTGATGTGTAAAAACAATGCTTGTGCAGAGGCGCACTAGTGGATTGCAGTGTTGCCAGATTAGGGGTTTTCCCCCCTAGATTTGGGGTTTACTTGTTTGGATTGGGGGGAAATTTTTTGATAAATATTTTATCAAATATATTTTATAATATTTTTTTGGAGTTTTCGTGGAGCAGAACTTACAAGTCGATTGGTGTAAATTTCCGTCTTTTGAAATTGTTTGTGATTAAAGGGTAATGGATGGCGGATGGATAGTGTAACAGATGACAGCGACAGCCACCCTGCACTCAAAGCCTTGCTCATCTCACTACCAAATTGGTGTAACCCGATCCTCCTCGTAGAAATCCTGAGGATTCCAGTAAGAACCTCGTTAGCGCATTTATATTTAAATTTGAAAGCTCAGTTTGACTGATCTAGAACGAGGAATTATCAAGCCAGACCACGTTAAATGTCTGAGAAGCAAAATAGTGCGCTGTTACGTCGTCCCCCGGACACGTAGGTATCGTGAAGAATATACACCTCAACAAACTTGCGAATAAGGTATCCGGGATCGGTTTTACTGGCCCGGAACCTGTTCTTTGCCCACTTATTGTCGTTATTAAACCAAAACTATTCGCAAACTTTTGTGCAACATCGCTAATGGAGGACGTTTAGAAGCACAAAGTGGACTAAGGCTATGCTGCCTGACATATCCAAAAGGACATCTTCAAGGTTTTTAGCTCTGATAAACTAAGCAGCCTTTTTTGATTCCTCAGCAATCCAGAACCAACGCAAAATAAATAAATAATTACGGCTCGTTAAAAAAATAAGAACCACACAAAATAATTTATTGATTGCATTGTGTACTATTCGACCGATTAGTCGCCATCGGCAATCAGATGTGTAAGTAACTACAAATAAAACTCAACAGGTGTGACCGTAAAGTCAAGAAAATTTTGATGTACGTTAGATGACATGTTGGGTCAGAGTGAAATGAGTCAGGATTTGATTTAACAGTTCGACGATCGAAGGTATTGTCGACAATTGAAGAATCTTTAGACACCACGAAAGGTGTATTTGAAATATCAACTGTAGACCATTTTGATTGCTTCGAAGAGCCGACACATAGTGTGACAGTAAAAGATAACACATAAAAGTAGAAACATGCCAAGCATGTTTGCACTTCGTAAATTTCGTTAACATTTTAATAGCAACATTCATGCTTGAAAGTTCCATATATTCCTTTTGTTTTAAGCTACTTGTGTGAAAAAATCGTGGGTGGATCAATGCGACATATGAATTTAGCCATTTTGGTTGTCGTGAAAAATGAGTCTGACGCGGTAGTTGCACGACGACGGTGAAGACCGTGTCTCCTGTGAAAGGACCAAGTTGAGGACGCTCTATCAACTCTTGATTTGACCAGCCGGAGAAGGCACGCAAAGGCAAATATTTACAGTCGAAATGATGGTTCAACACTTTTGGTGGAAGGATATCGTGAGCAACCAACGTGACGTAAATATGAGAAAAAAAGGTTTACTTCAATAAAAATGCAGGCTTTTAAGGTAATCACCTGGATTGTTATGGACTTTTGAACAAGATACGCAAATCATCAACTTTTATTACCAAAGTCACTACGCTCGAGAAATATTCCGCGCAATACGTAAATTTTATTATCTTTAGTACCGACTCCCATTTTCGGATAAATGAATATGTGAACAAGTAAAATTGTCGAATTTATCGAATCCACACGAGATATGTACACCATCACCAAATGCGGTCTTTCGTCCGACAGAATTATCGGTTCATACTTCTTTCAAAACGAAACTAGCATTGCCTTAACCGACTCCGGTGATCGCCACAAATCGATGCTAAGCAAATTCCTGTGGTTTTAGCTGGAAGATATGAACACCGTTAGCCGTTAGCACAGATGCCAGGATAGACATTTTGCATGACGGATTTGCCACCATAGTTATCCCGCGCGGCGGCTGTGTGAATTGGTCACGACGAACTTGCGATTTTACGCCTTTAGACATCTTCATTTGGGGTTATTATCTCAATTTACGCGAGTAAAAAATGGCCGCCTTAAAGGAGGTCATTACAAACGAATTGAGCCAGATTTATTCAAAATGAACCGAACCTGCGGCCAACATTTGAACGACTTTGTACTTATTTCAAACTTAATGCCATAAAATCGCACCTTTTAAAATTTATTTATTTATTTATTTATTTATTTATTTATTTATTTATACTTACTTAGTCTATGTACATGAATATACTTACAGACTAAGGCATTAATTGAATATCTCAAAAAGACTCAGTTTAAATTTAGCAATATTTACAGCAAAGTTTAACACATGGGAATATGAATTTATGACCCGAATGCATCTCGTGAAGGGCTCATTATGCGCGTAATTCGTTGTATGAGTACTTTCCTCGAACAAACGTGCTTGTCTAAGATTGTGCCGCGGAGTGTGAACGTTAAAAAGAGCAACAATGTCTCGACAATTTATCTTGCCATTTAACGTATTATAAGCGAACATAATTGATAGATATAATCTTCTATCAGACAGAGACTGCAACCCTAATAATTTCCTTCTGCTATCGTAGCCTGGAAGGATGGGCCACCCCAGTCGCCTCAACGCAAACTTTGTAAACATACGCTGAACTCTCTCAATTTTGTTCGAATGAGTCTGATAGTAAGGGTTCCACACTATGCAACAATAGTCTAAATGACTCCTCACCAGAGCGATATAGAGCGATTTAAACGTAAACGGGTCAGAGAAGTTCCCCGCGTTTCTACGAATGAACCCAAACATCCTAAATGCTTTCGTAATGATATGGTCATGATGTTTAGAAAAAGTCATTTTGTGATCAAATATGACCCCTAAATCCTTAATTTCTTCCTTACGTTGCAATCTACAGCTATTTAGAGTGTAGTCATGAATAATGAAATTGCTTCTCTTTGAATATGATACTTAATTTAGGTTAACTTTAAAAAATTCCTATACGTGCGCATCCTCTTCCTTTCAAAAAGAAAGTCGCTGAGTAGCGACGTGAAAAGTTTTAAGCCGAAGACATTTGACGGCTCTTTTTTGTTCGTATGTTTTTATAATGGATTTAAAATGTATTCGAGGATAACAAATTTAGGTATAATTACTGTAAATTATATATTAAATTGTTAGGAGTGAATATTTGAAATTCGTTCAAAAGGGCAGGCTTTTTATTTTTATTTTCTTATTTTCACCTCATTCTCTTCAACAGTATCAAATAGTTTTCAAATCCACATATGCATAGTAATGTGTCCGAAAAATAGGTTTATTCTTCCAAATCAATTTCATCCCCTTCAAAGTAATCCCCTCCCAACGGATTTTCCAATCTTCGAAACACTGATTGTAGTCACTTTCCGGGATGGCCTTCAGTTCCGTCTTCGCTGCGGCTTGAATCTCCTCTCTCGTATCAAAACGGTGTCCCCGGAGCGGTCTTTTGAGCTTGCTGAACAGGCAGAAGTCGCACGGCGCCAGATCAGGTGAATACGGTGGTTGCGGAACGATATGGGTTGAGTTTTTGGCGAAATGATCACGAATTACGAGTGCAGTATGGGATGGTGCATTATCGTGGTGTAAAAACCAATAATTGTCTTTCCACAATTCCGGCCTTTTTAGGCGGATAGCGTTACGCAAACGAGGCATAACGTTCAAGTAATATTCCTTGTTGACTGTTGACTAAAAAAAAAAAGAATTCTCCAAATCCTTCGGCGCGCGTAGTTTAAATTCAAATGTCACCTTATTTTTTGGACACAGTAGTAAAAGAAAAATAAACAAGCAAATGGATAAAGAAACATAGATACTTATTTCCGATTTTAATTGAAAATGCTTCTAACAAAAAACCACTATGCAAACGAATTTGACTCATCCGAATAATGTTTTTCTCACGCCCCCCATATTCCAAAGCATATACACACAAAAGATATATTTTGCAATTTTATTAATTTTTTCGCCGCTTATTTCTTTGCTTCGGCATGAATGGCCAGTACGCCATCAAATTCGCTCGACTCAATTGTGATATCGGCATAGCCCGATCTGTCTACAGTCACCGATTTGCCAGTGCAGCTGCCGTTGATGAGCCCTCCCGAGATGACGTCACAGTACACGCCCTCCGCTAGGCAGGTCTGCAAGCGCTGCTTCAAGTTATAGTTGTTGCCGTTGAACGCAATGAAACCGCGACCGCCGCGGCAGAACGCGATCTGGTTGTCGCCGTTGTCCCACCAGTCGTTCACATTAGTACCTCTCACTACATTCTTGAAACCGATCATGTTGGAGATTTGACGCCAACGATGCTCGCACACCCAGCCATTCGTGCAGGAGCCGTCCGCATTGAAAGTGGGCGACTGTATTGAACCGTCCGAGTTGGCGGGCGCCGGCTGGTCTTTATCGCTGAACTCGAATGAGCTCATCACGCGCGTAATGCCGTAGGGGTAGGACAGCGCAAATGCGGTGGCCATCTTGTACTGTTTGCCATTCTTATAGGTGAGCACATCGCCGCCGTCGCGTTGGTTGTCGTGATTGTCGACGAAGACAAAGGCACTCTCGGACGGGAGGAAGCCCCAGCCGGTGCCCCAGTTTTTCAGCCACTTGAGTTGATTTTTGCCACGGAAGGCGCGACCTATCTCCTCTGAGAAACTGAACTCGGTAACAGCGCCCAGGGGGCTGTACTCATATCGGCTGATCACGTCGTGTCCGTGATCGATAACTTCCTGATAGATGAAGGGTCGCAAATTCGATGCGAAACCATGGTTCGTGTTGAGGTTGCGTACGCGATTATAAATGACCTACAGTAACGGAGAGAATAAACATGATATGTATTATGAAGCCTTGCTATCAGTTTCGAAATGAAAGAAGAAATGATCTTTCGACATTTGACGGCCCGCTAATTCCATGTGGTAAATGGGTGTTAAGCGTATGCTATGCTTTGCTGTCTACATACCTTCAAATCATTCGCGGCCATATGCTTGGCGGCATCCACTCGAATACCGGCCACGCCCAATTCCACCAAATGATCCAAAAACTCAACCATGCGGTCACGCACCCATTCTTTACTCTGATCTAAGTCTTTCAGACCGACCAATTCGCAGTTCTGCACTTGGTAGCGATTATTATAATCAGTGATCGAGCAAGAGGGATGGAAGTCGAACGCACTGTAGGGTACTGCGGGGAAACTCATCTTCCCAGGATCGGCAGAAGATCCACCTGAGCCATAAGCAGTCTTCGACTGAGCGGCAGACATGTGGTTTAGTATCACATCGACGTAGATGCGCACACCCACTGCATTGCAGCGACGGGTCATGTCGGCGAACTCTGCTTCCGAGCCGGAGCGGGTCTGCAACTTGTACGAGATTGGCTGGTAGCGCTCCCACCACGGACGGTTGTTCACTACAATATTCTCCGCCACGGGCGAGACCTGCAGATGAATTCGCAAAGAGTCAAATTAGAAAACGCCGGCGAAATTGACGCCGGTTGAACGCACCTGAACACCGGCAAAACCATGTGGCGCCAAGAACTGCTCGCACTCCGTCGCTATGTCGGTCCATTTCCATTCGAAAAGATGCACAATGGTATTGCGGTTGCCCCACCAATGCGGGTCGTGCTGGGCGTACGCCGAGCGACTGGCGGCCAACACCAGGCAGAGAGCCAGAAAACTTAAACTTGCCGCATTCATAATCACTTGTTCGCCGTACAATTCTCGCTCGAAGTGAAAAACGTTGCTGGGGTGCTCACCACTTTTATACCTTCGGTATACAGCCCGTTCGGTACAGCTCGTCCGGTACAGCCCGTCGCACAGTGGGGCGACAGTGGCCAAACATAAAAACCCTACCCTTCGTTTTGAAATAAATTACTAAGCGAAATCAAAAGGAAGTTGTTATTGATTACACTGTGAAGTGTTCAAACAATAAGTTGTCATCGGCTATTATGTCTGTGAGCAAACTTTGCATACTTTCGGAATTTTCACACGGTATTTATGGCTTTCTGATGTATAAATGTGCAATACTTAATAATGAAACGCACCTCAAACCAGGTCTAGAATGCGTCCGTAAACTCAACAAATGGAAGGTACTTGTATGCTCTTCCCAGGTAATGTATGGCCAATTACTAATTTTTTTTTGAAAAAAATCGATTTTCATAAAAAAGGGTGTTTTCTTTTTTAAGTTGATTATCTCAAAATCTATACAAATTTTAAATATAAATATGCACATCAAGAGATAGGACCTTTCATTACGTTTACAATGGTGTCCTTCTATTCAAAATCGGAATTGTATTTTACAAAAGAGAGGCTTTTCAATTTTTTGAATTTTTGATCTTTGACTTCCCTACACCACGCCCACTTTGGATTTTTTGTAGCTGAACGGTCACTCTCCTTTACTTTACTTGACGATGATACAAGCCACTGCAGCTGAAACTTTGCAAACGTTATCTACATATGTACATACTTACAAACAAATTTGAAAACCGTTTTTTAGTTGTCGTCTTTCAAAGTTTGCACTTGAACTTCTTCTGGTGCATAAAATAGCGCCACGTTCAAATAACCGCAGATAAAAATCAGGTCTGTTAAAATGAAGCAGCCTCGATAGCCTAGCGTGAGTGCACTAGCCTATCATCCCAGAGGTCGTGGGTTCAACTCCCGCCGTGTGCACGGTCCCCGCACTTTTCCGAACCAATTTTTCCGATTTTTCCTGTTCTCTAAATTTTCCTAAAAACCCTGCAACATATCCAAGTTCATCGATTCCCAACCCAATAGAATATAATGCGCAATTATGCGCTGTGTGACTGACAAAAAGAAATATGCAGTTACTACACGGTGCGTCAGCGACATCTGCAAAGGGGAAGCGGACAACTGCGAAAAACAGCGCACCATAAATTGATCTAGCGAGGTCCCCAACCATCCTGCTTGTAACCTCCTTACACAACAGATGGCGCTACGAGCGTATCTCGATAACGGAGGCGACGTTCCTAAGCGGCGTTAGATGGCAGAATATCACTTAGGGACTACCTGCGGCAGCCCAATCACCTACCCTGGCAGAACAACACAACCGATTAACGTAACCAACACAAGGCAAAGCCTCGGATACATATCGTGTACGATGGAAGAGTCTTGTTGAGGCCCTATTCTCCAGTGAGGAGTGAACAAGGAATAAAAAAAAGAAAAAGTTCAAATGATAACTGTAATCATAAAAACGTTCTTAATTTTGCAAGGTTAAATTTTAAAACTTTTACATTTTTTACAACTTCCTTTTGATTTCGCTTAGTTGAATATCGTGCTTATTTAATTTATTTCAAAACGAAGGGTAGGTTTTTTATGTTTGGCCACTGTCGCCCCACTGTGCGACGGGCTGTACCGGACGAGCTGTACCGAACGGGCTGTATACCGAAGGTATAAAAGTGGTGAGCACCCCAGCAACGTTTTTCACTTCGAGCGAGAATTGTACGGCGAACAAGTGATTATGAATGCGGCAAGTTTAAGTTTTCTGGCTCTCTGCCTGGTGTTGGCCGCCAGTCGCTCGGCGTACGCCCAGCACGACCCGCATTGGTGGGGCAACCGCAATACCATTGTGCATCTTTTCGAATGGAAATGGACCGACATAGCGACGGAGTGCGAGCAGTTCTTGGCGCCACATGGTTTTGCCGGTGTTCAGGTGCGTTCAACCGGCGTCAATTTCGCCGGCGTTTTCTAATTTTACTCTTTGCGAATTCATCTGCAGGTCTCGCCCGTGGCGGAGAATATTGTCGTGAACAACCGTCCGTGGTGGGAGCGCTACCAGCCAATCTCGTACAAGTTGCAGACCCGCTCCGGCTCGGAAGCAGAGTTCGCCGACATGACCCGTCGCTGCAATGCAGTGGGTGTGCGCATCTACGTCGATGTGATACTAAACCACATGTCTGCCGCTCAGTCGAAGGCTGCTTATGGCTCAGGTGGATCTTCTGCCGATCCTGGAAAGATGAGTTTCCCCGCAGTACCCTACAGTGCGTTCGACTTCCATCCCTCTTGCTCGATCACTGATTATAATAATCGCTACCAAGTGCAGAACTGCGAATTGGTCGGTCTGAAAGACTTAGATCAGAGTAAAGAATGGGTGCGTGACCGCATGGTTGAGTTTTTGGATCATTTGGTGGAATTGGGCGTGGCCGGTATTCGAGTGGATGCCGCCAAGCATATGGCCGCGAATGATTTGAAGGTATGTAGACAGCAAAGCATAGCATACGCTTAACACCCATTTACCACATGGAATTAGCGGGCCGTCAAATGTCGAAAGATCATTTCTTCTTTCATTTCGAAACTGATAGCAAGGCTTCATAATACATATCATGTTTATTCTCTCCGTTACTGTAGGTCATTTATAATCGCGTACGCAACCTCAACACGAACCATGGTTTCGCATCGAATTTGCGACCCTTCATCTATCAGGAAGTTATCGATCACGGACACGACGTGATCAGCCGATATGAGTACAGCCCCCTGGGCGCTGTTACCGAGTTCAGTTTCTCAGAGGAGATAGGTCGCGCCTTCCGTGGCAAAAATCAACTCAAGTGGCTGAAAAACTGGGGCACCGGCTGGGGCTTCCTCCCGTCCGAGAGTGCCTTTGTCTTCGTCGACAATCACGACAACCAACGCGACGGCGGCGATGTGCTCACCTATAAGAATGGCAAACAGTACAAGATGGCCACCGCATTTGCGCTGTCCTACCCCTACGGCATTACGCGCGTGATGAGCTCATTCGAGTTCAGCGATAAAGACCAGCCGGCGCCCGCCAACTCGGACGGTTCAATACAGTCGCCCACTTTCAATGCGGACGGCTCCTGCACGAATGGCTGGGTGTGCGAGCATCGTTGGCGTCAAATCTCCAACATGATCGGTTTCAAGAATGTAGTGAGAGGTACTAATGTGAACGACTGGTGGGACAACGGCGACAACCAGATCGCGTTCTGCCGCGGCGGTCGCGGTTTCATTGCGTTCAACGGCAACAACTATAACTTGAAGCAGCGCTTGCAGACCTGCCTAGCGGAGGGCGTGTACTGTGACGTCATCTCGGGAGGGCTCATCAACGGCAGCTGCACTGGCAAATCGGTGACTGTAGACAGATCGGGCTATGCCGATATCACAATTGAGTCGAGCGAATTTGATGGCGTACTGGCCATTCATGCCGAAGCAAAGAAATAAGCGGCGAAAAAATTAATAAAATTGCAAAATATATCTTTTGTGTGTATATGCTTTGGAATATGGGGGGCGTGAGAAAAACATTATTCGGATGAGTCAAATTCGTTTGCATAGTGGTTTTTTGTTAGAAGCATTTTCAATTAAAATCGGAAATAAGTATCTATGTTTCTTTATCCATTTGCTTGTTTATTTTTCTTTTACTACTGTGTCCAAAAAATAAGGTGACATTTGAATTTAAACTACGCGCGCCGAAGGATTTGGAGAATTCTTTTTTTTTTTAGTCAACAGTCAACAAGAAATATTACTTGAACGTTATGCCTCGTTTGCGTAACGCTATCCGCCTAAAAAGGCCGGAATTGTGGAAAGACAATTATTGGTTTTTACACCACGATAATGCACCATCCCATACTGCACTCGTAATTCGTGATCATTTCGCCAAAAACTCAACCCATATCGTTCCGCAACCACCGTATTCACCTGATCTGGCGCCGTGCGACTTCTGCCTGTTCAGCAAGCTCAAAAGACCGCTCCGGGGACACCGTTTTGATACGAGAGAGGAGATTCAAGCCGCAGCGAAGACGGAACTGAAGGCCATCCCGGAAAGTGACTACAATCAGTGTTTCGAAGATTGGAAAATCCGTTGGGAGGGGATTACTTTGAAGGGGATGAAATTGATTTGGAAGAATAAACCTATTTTTCGGACACATTACTATACATATGTGGACTTGAAAACTACTTGATACTGTTGAAGAGAATGAGGTGAAAATAAAAATAAAAAGCCTGCCCTTTTGAACGAATTTCAAATATTCACTCCTAACAATTTAATATATAATTTACAGTAATTATACCTAAATTTGTTATCCTCGAATACATTTTAAATCCATTATAAAAACATACGAACAAAAAAGAGCCGTCAAATGTCTTCGGCTTAAAACTTTTCACGTCGCTACTCAGCGACTTTCTTTTTGAAAGGAAGAGGATGCGCACGTATAGGAATTTTTTAAAGTTAACCTAAATTTTAAAAGGTGCGATTTTATGGCATTAAGTTTGAAATAAGTACAAAGTCGTTCAAATGTTGGCCGCAGATTCTCTTCATTTTGAATAAATCTGGCTCAATTCGTTTGTAATGACCTCCTTCAAGGCGGCCATTTTTTACTCGCGTAAATTGAGATAATAACCCCAAATGAAGATGTCTAAAGGCGTAAAATCGCAAGTTCGTCGTGACCAATTTGCACAGCCGCCGCGCGGGATAACTATAGTGGCAAATCCGTCATGCAAAATGTCTATCGTGGCATCTGTGCTAACGGCTAACGGTGTTCATATCTTCCAGCTAAAACCACAGGAATTTGCTTAGCATCGATTTGTGGCGATCACCGGAGTCGGTTAAGGCAATGCTAGTTTCGTTTTGAAAGAAGTATGAACCGATAATTCTGTCGGACGAAAGACCGCATTTGGTGATGGTGTACATATCTCGTGTGGATTCGATAAATTCGACAATTTTACTTGTTCACATATTCATTTATCCGAAAATGGGAATCGTTACTAAAGATAATAAAATTTACGTATTGCGCGGAATATTTCTCGAGCGTAGTGACTTTGGTAATAAAAGTTGATGATTTGCGTATCTTGTTCAAAAGTCCGCGTGTCGTTGCGGCAAACATAGGCTATAATAAAATCGGCCACGCCCACTTTCCGCGCCCACTTAACTAACAAAACAAAGCTACACTATCTGTTTGTAAATAAATGTCGATGCAAAATGATTCTGTTTCATAGGGCTAAACATAGGTTATATGAGATTGACCATGCCCACCTGATATAAACAGATAGTGTAGCTTTGTTTTGTTAGTTAAGTGGGCGCGGAAAGTGGGCGTGACCGATTTTATTATAGTCTATGTTGGCCGCAATGACACGCTGAATCGTTTGATACCCATATTGCCTTACAAAAGCTTTCCATAGATGAGTTTTGTTACCATAATGGGCGTAAAAAGGGGGTTTTAACCCTTTTGAGGGTCTTGCCCCGCCCAAAAAGCAAATTGCTCAGCACCATCGTCTTCAGCACCCTCGAAAACAGGGGGGGAAGTAGTCTCGTCGTGTCCAAGAAGACTACCATGTTCTTCCGACTGACACACTCCACTAATATCACCCCTGCTGCTTTCCGCTCGCACCCTAAATTCAGATTGCTTCGCTGGTCGACATGCGCATTCTGTATACTGTTTATTCTGTGATACTACACAATGCAACTAAAGGCTTGATTACACGTAACGAGTAGAGTGACGAGACAGCAACTCGAACGAGTACTCGTTTCGTCTAAACAGTAAGGCGAGTTGTTGATTGAGTCAGTGACCGAGTAGAGTGGCGAGAGAGTCAGTAGAATCACATTTTGTTTACTAGGCCGAGTACTACTTTACCGTTATATTTTTCTCTTTTTCGCAGCGATTCGCGGAATCGCTCGTAACATGCGAAATGCGTCACACACCACTTTTCGCTCGGTTGAGTGTAATTGCGCGAGTTGCTTAGTTCATTTTGTGCATTGTAAAACCGAACTGACTCGCCACGTGTTAAAATACGTTTGAACAACTCGTCGCTTTTGCTCGCCATCCCAATTCTCTCGGTCTAGTACCATTTTCATGTCTCGCCACTCTACTCGTTACGTGTAATCAAGCCTTAAGACTCCACTCTCTGCGCTGCACACTACTGCTTTTATACTGGTTTTCTTATCGCGCCGAAGTTTCTTGCACATTCTAGTTGTACTCTCTATCTCGATTGTTCTAGCACAGCTCATCACCTTTCGCGAACCATCCTTGCTATAATTATAGCATGCCGGCCGTACTTCAAAGTGCATGCCTAAAAGTATGCTATTCATGCATAGCACAGCACAGAGTGCAACGATGAACTATTATACGTCCCGATAATCGCCTTGGAATAATCTACTCCTGGTTGGTTGTCCCAGTATTGATTATCTCGTGTTTCCTTGTTAGGACAGAGAGAGCTCTACAGCAATGGGGATAGAACCCCCCCCTGTGGGCAACCCCGGGGGGTACTTTCTCATTTACTTTGAATTGTTAAATTTTTCTTTTAAGCTGAAATGTAATTTGAAGTTGAAATGTTATTTGGCGTTAGTATTACTTTCGATACTTTTTTTTGGGTTAGAATTACCCACTCTTTTCTACTGTTTTTTAGTGCTTTTACAATATTTCACAATTTCTAATAACTTTTGCGACTATATTATTATGAACAAGACAAGAAAACAAATTAAAAGGCAAGCGAACGCCAAACATTTTTATCGTAAGCGCCACAGCTTGTGCGTGCTTCAGAATATTCGTGGTAGCGAAATTATCGTAACCGCCATTAAATACGCTCCTGATATGCGAATCCAAGTTTTTTTTATCGATATTCCAAAAATAACTTTAAACCAATAATGCATGCACAAAATGGAAGCATTTAATAATATAATATAAAAGGAAAACACAAAAAACCTTCTGCTGTAAAATTACGAATTTGGCGCTTACGATATTTTGGCGACTATGGCTCGATATGTACGTCCCCCGCGCACAGTGATTCGTTCCATGGACAAAATAAAAAAAATGTATAGTGTCAGAATTTAACGAGTTTAACGTCATTTGATAGTAAAACTCCAACTAAGAAAACCCAAAAACATCTGTGCAAAAAATTAATTAATGTGTGTGCAAAAGCTGCTGAAAATCGAAACATTTTTCACAAAAATATTTACACATGTTTTCTGTGCGTAAAAAATACATGGTTAGCAAACATTTGCTTAAACTTTCAAGATGGACTAGGAATTGGTTTGGGCATTTTTGCTTTCAATGTTTTCTCAAAATTTTTAAAGCTGAGGCTTCTACTTCACATTTAATTTAAAATATTTTTCAAAATTAAATACCTGAAAATTGGCAAAACTTAGAGGAAAATATATGAAACTGTTTCCGGATTTTTTAAATTTTGAGAAGCATTCTCTCTTTGTCGAATAATGTAATTAGATACTCCGAAATCTTCCGATCTCAGAATATAACTCAATTTGAAAAGTGGTCTAAACACCTATTTTTCGACAAAATTTATTTTATTTATCCCTAAAAGTATACAATCAGCATGAAAAATGAAAAAATCTGCACAAATGCAAAACATACATCTATTATAATCGTTTTTATTGCAAACCCAGAGGGTCCTAGACAATTTCTGTTACTCTTTGGAATTATCAATGTTGATGTTACCGATGAAATGTAAAATCTGAAAAATCTAGCCAACACACTTGGTGCTATAGCTCTCCAAAAATGACGAAATTTGCAAATTTAAGTCTCAGGCATTGCCAAACTACAACAGTTTAAGAAAAACAAAATGGAGATTTCAATTCAGCAGACCATGATTAACTAGTATACCACATTTTATGAAGACCGGACCACTCCTTCTAATTTTGTCCCGCGGTTGTATGGAGTCGAATCACTGTGCAATGGGACATATGTACGTCCCCCGCGCACAGTGATTCGTTCCATAGACAAAATTAACAAAATGTATAGTGTCAGATTTTAACGAGTTTAACGTCATTTGATAGCAAAACTCCAACTAAGTAAACCCCAAAACATCTGTGCAAATAATTAATTAGTGTGTGTGCAAAAGCTGCTCAAAGACGAAACATTTTCACAAAAATATTTACACATGTTTTCTGTTTTTATTCTATTGAGTAAACAAAATCGTAAAAATACATGGTTAGCAAACATTTGCTTAAACCTCAAGATGGACTAGGAATTGATTTGGGCATTTTTGCTTTCAATGTTTTCTCAAAATTTGTAAAGCTGGGGCTTCTACTTCACATTTAATTTAAAATATTTTTCAAAATTAAAAACCTGAAAATTGGCAAAACTTAAAGGAAAATAAGTATATGAAAGTATGTTCCTGGATTTTGTTTTATTTTGAGAAGCATTCTCTCTTTGTCGAATAATGTAATTACGTACTCCGACATCTACCGATCTCAGAAAATAATTCAATTTGAAAAGTGGTCTAAGCACGTATTTTTCGACAAAATGTATTTTATTTATCCCTAAAAGTATGCAATCAGCATGAAAAATGAAAAAATCTGCACAAATGCAAAACATACATCTATTATTATCGTTTTTATTGCAAAACATAAATCTATTATTATCGTTTTTATTGCAAAACGAAAGGGTCCCGATACAATTTATGTTGCTCTTTGCAATTAACAATGGGGACGTAACTGATGGAATGTAAAATCTGATAAATCTAGCCAACACACTTGTTGCTATAACTTACCAAAAATTACGAAAAATGCAAATTTTAGTCTCAGGCATTGCCAAACTTCAAGAGTCTAAGAAAAACAAAGTGAAGATTTCAATTCAACAGACCCAACTAGATGGTTAACTAGCATACCAAATTTTATGAAGAACGGACCACTCCTTCTAATTTTGTCCCGCGGTTGTATGGAGTCGAATCACTGTGCAATGGGACATATGTACGTCCCCCGCGCACAGTGATTCGTTCCATTGACAAAATAAAAAATGTATTGTGTCAGAATTTAACGAGTTTGACGTCATTTGATAGTAAAACTCCAACTAAGTAAACACCTAAACATCTGTGCAAAAAATTAATTAATGTGTGTGCAAAAGCTGCATAAAATCGAAACATTTTTCACAAAAATATTTATACATGTTTTCTGTTTTTATTCTATTGAGTAAACAAAATCGTAAAAATACATGGTTAGCAAACATTTGCTTAAACTTTCAAGATGTACTAGGAATTGATTTGGGCATTTTTGCTTTCAATGTTTTCTCAAAATTTTTAAAGCTGAGGCTTGTACTTCACATTCAATTTAAAATATTTTTCAAAATTAAAAACCTGAAAATTGGCAAAACTTAGAGGAAAATAAGTATATGAAAGTATGTTCCTGGATTTTGTTTTATTTTAAGAAGCATTCTCTCTTTGTCGAATAATGTAATTACATACTCCGACATCTACCGATCTCAAAAAATAACTCAATTTGAAAAGTGGTCTAAACACCAATTTTTCGACAAAATATAAAAGTATGCAATCAGCATGAAAAATGAAAAAAACCGCACAAATGCAAAACATATATCTAATATTATCGTTTTTATTGCAAAACGAAAGGGTCCCGATACAATTTATGTTGCTCTTTGCAATTAACAATGGGGACGTAACTGATGAAATGTAAAATCTGATAAATCTAGCCAACACACTTGTTGCTATAACTTACCAAAATTACGAAAATTGCAATTTTGAGTCTCAGGCATTGCCAATCTACAAGAGTCTAAGAAAAACAAAGTGAAGATTTCAATTCAACAGACCAGACTAGATGGTTAACTAGCATACCAAGTTTTATGAAGAACAGACCACTCCTTCTAATTTGGTCCCGCGGTTGTATGGAGTCGAATCATTGTGCAGCGGGGTAATACTCACCTTAGACCAATGGGACATAGGTACGTCCCCACTGAACTTTCGACTGTATTGGCCGGATTTTTCAAACGACGAACAAGCACGTATCCAAAATGAAAGTTAACAATTTCAATTTTATCGTAAAAGGTATCAAGCCGATTAAACGCCTTACAACTCTTCCACTTCAAAGGTTTATATAGATTTTGTAATTTATTGAACTACCCACAGTAAACACGACACACGATTTTGACCTCAATTCTTATGTAAATATACAAATATATACAGTGGTGGCATGCTTGTTAACACATCTAAAACAGGCAAAGTTTTCGTGATGCAATGATTTGTCTCAAACAATTTTCAACATTTGTTAATTGAAATTCTAAATCAAACATTCAATTTAAGTTTTTATTGACATACATTTCGATATATTGTATTTAAGACAGGAGCTCCCCATTGTAGTTGGAGTTTAAGAAGCTCGCCCGCGCGTCGCAAAAAGTTTTCTTTGAATGAAGTCATTTTTTATTATTGTAATTTTAATATGACGTGAACAGCGGCCATCAGCGGCCAAAACTGTTGGAAAGCGCCTTCTGGGAAAAAGCCTCCGCGGTTGTCAGACTAAAAAACCGAAAGTGTATAAAATTAAGTACTTTTTTAATGAATTAATATGTAATTGTTTTTAATAAATTGTTTCTACTTTTGCTTGTGTTTTGTACTCTTTTCGTTACTATTGGTAGATGATGCTAATTAATGTCACCACTGTATATACTTGTATATATATACAGTTACTTGACAGTTAAATTGTGTACTAGTTAGTTTTCCCTTACTCCCTACATTTCTACTACTAACTGTCGTTTTTCTGTTTAAAATGGAATGTCTAGTAGGAAATATGCTGTAAAATGTATTTTCAAAGCGCGGGAGTTGCCCCTTTTTTATGGGGTAAACCTGTGTAGGTTATCAAATTTGATTCCATTCCAAAAGTGGTGCCAAAAATTTCCACATGGCAGCAAAAATAGGTTGTAGTTATAATACGTGTCAGCATCAGTCTTTGACAGAATTAAGTAATAATTATAAAATTTGTTGCGGCTTTTAGCGCGATAATAAAATTTCACGAGTGTTGAAAAATTGCAGAAAATAACCACCAACCTAACCATTGCTTCCACTCGCCGATAGCAGTCAACGCTTCTGTGCATTCGGTACAATTTTGGCGGTTTAAGACTTTTTCATGGAACTATTTTACTATTGGTGGTTTGCCAATCCTTACAGATTCAAAGCTTCAAACTCAATACTTAGTTGTTATTGATTGAGTTTCTCGAACTCAAACCGCTGACTCTCTGACTTTAGAGATTTCTACATTAGCTCTTCGTTTGCCGAAACATTTGAGGAAATTTCTCTCGAAATCAATTTCGAATAAAAACTTTGACTTTATGCACAGTAAAATATATAATACCAACTATAACGAGCACTACAATAAATTGATCTAACTGTATATATCAAAATCGACATTAATAAAATGTTTATAATTCTCCAAAAACAAAAAACTGTATGTATTTTTGTTAAATTTCATTTTTTATTTTATTTCATTAGAGGAGTGGTTTCACCCAACAATTAGCTCCGATACCCGAGGTAAATATTTTTCAAATGACATTTCGATAATGGCATTTGAAAAATGTAGTATTGTTGTAATTTCGTTCTTCCAAAATGTCTTACACTTTAGTTATATATTATTGTCGTATCTTATGTGCCGTACGTAAAATAACATTGGATGATTCTTTCAGTTTTGTTTTGTGATTTACGAGTAGAGCTAATTGATCGGACAAGTTCATTCATATACATATTGGTATTACATTCTATTCACATTTTATTACATCATAAAAGTTTTTGTTGTATCATTTAATTCGGTACTGTACTATATTTGCAAAGGAAGCAATTTGCATGTTTGTGGTGTTTACTGTCTCTTTAAAATATCTACAGAGGAGAGAAACTTTTATTGCGTGCGAAAAGTGTGCGAAACTTGTTTACTGGCAAATACGATGAACGTGAGCAAATATTGTGTAACATTTTATTACAATTTTATTTTTTATGATAAAGTTATGGTTATATCATCACACTTGAGATGTATTTTAGTTTGTCGAAATGGAACTAGTGAAAAAAACAAATTTAATAAGCCAGCAAAATCAATTTACCTAAATGTGTAGAATGGCTAATCAAAGTAAATGTTCGCAAAATGCAATTAAATTTGCTTTAAGTATTCCTATTCTTAAATTTCGCTCCCTGGTCATTTACATTTTACACAATTGCACGGAATGAAGAACATTTATGCATGGCTCAATTGTCAAACAATCGGTCTGATGTGAAGTCCATCTATTTTGAAACTAGTCCGAAGTGACCATTCCTGAAATGACCAATTTCGATTTGGTACGATTTATAATTCCGACGTTATTCAATATTAACGATTTGCGTTGTATGGGTGGTACCACACCCGCTTGTCCAATGCCCACTTAATTTTTCTAGTCGCAGAGCGTGACTATATGGTAAGATCGTGCTAAATCGTGCTATGTATAGTCTCAACAAAGTGCCACGCCCCTTGCCCAACGTCCATGCCGAATTTCAATGTTGTGTGATTTATAATTCCAAAGTTGTTTCATATTAAAGATTTTAATTGTTTGCGCAGTACCACGTCCCTTCCTTCAATGTTCACCCCATTGTTCCGAAGTCGAAGGGCAAATTTGTGTCACATAAACAATGCCACGCCCCTTGTTTAGCACTCATGAGAATTCACCGGTAGAACGAAAGATCTATTTGATGACCAATACTGTGCCAAATCTCAATGCTGTGCGACTTATAATTTCGACATAAGTATGTATTAGAAATCAAAAAGATTGAAGCATATTAAAATCTAACGTTGTATGGGCTGTGCCACGCCCCCTTGTCCAATGCCTACCTCATTCTTCCAGTCGAATTGTGCGACTAAATGGTAAGCGCGTACCAAGTATCATTGATGTTCGATTTACGGTTTCAAGGTTAGGTTAGGTTAGGTTAGGCTGGCCGACCCACGAAGGGGTCTCACATAGACCAAGTAGTGGTCCATAGTGGTACCAGAGATTCTGGAGTTCCAGACCTATATATAGTTTTTTAGGAACGGTTTGGCAAATCTAAGTAGGTCGCCACTTTTTTGCTCTGCAATTCCTTCCAATGAAGGGAACGACGCGGATCCGAGGCAGCTAACCCGTGATCTGTAGAGAGCGGGACAGTGGCATAGCAAGTGCTCCAGGGTACCTTTGGCATTGTCTTCACTACATCTTGTGCAAGCATCACTTGGTGCCAAGCCAAGTTTGGCAGCGTGGGACGGGGTGAGACAATGTCCCGTGAGTACCCCAACAAGCAGTTTGCAGTCCTCTCTTTGGAGTGATAGTATAAACTTTGTGTTGTTGATATTATGCTCGCGTAGCATAATTTTCGCTGTCCTGTGAGATGTAGATCTCTCCCACATGGACGCCGCCTCACGAATCATATTCTCTTCAATTTCCGTCTTAAGTGCGGAGAGGGGTGGATGGATGTCTGGCACGTTAACCGTAGGCAGTCGTGCCCCGGCTTTGGCGAACGCATCAACCTTCTCATTTCCCTCAACTCCTTTGTGACCCGGTACCCAATAAATAGTGACTACTCTGTTGCGACAGAGTTCGTCCAATTTGGTTCTACAGTTCCGTACGCATATCGAGTTTGACATTATCCCAGCTGCTGCTTTTATGGCTGCTTGGCTGTCAATATAGATATTAATCCGAGAGTCTGGAGGGGTGCGATCCATTGCTAGTTGGCCGCTCTTGTGGCAGCGTATACCTCTGCTTGGAAGATGCTGCAGTAATCCGGAAGCCGGAAAGACTGTTGAAGGTCTAGTTCCGGACAGAAAACTGCAGATCCCACTCCCTCTGTCATCTTGGATCCATCTGTGAACAAGTTATAGGATTGACGGCTGAGTTCGAGTCCCTGTCGCCACCCATCCGGTTCTAGGACCACGTATGGTTTGAAATTAAAGTTGGCTTGAGGTATGGCGTAGTCTGAGCTATCGCCTACCCCTGCGTGTATCCTACTGTGGCCGTAGTGTCGTAGCGTGAGCTGTCCAGTTACCTTAAGTCTAAGCGCGGCCTTCTTAGCGGCGCTTTTCGCTGTCAGACCCGTTGGGTAAAATCCCAAGATTTTGTCCAGTGCCGCTGTAGGAGTGGTGCGCATTGCGCCTGTTATACACAACCCAGCGGCTCTCTGTACAGTCTCGAGTCTTTTGGCATAGGTCTTTTTATCCACCGCAGTCCACCATACCAAGATCCCGTAAAGCATAATGGGTCTAATAACTGCAGTGTAAATCCAATGTGTGAGACGGGGGGATAAGCCCCAAGTCTTACCGAGCATTTTTCTGCAGGCGTATAAGGCGTTCAAGGCTTTCCTTCTCCTGTCTTCCACATTCAATTTCCACGACAGTTTACTATCCAAAATGACTCCAAGGTACTTGGTAGATGTTTTGGGGGTGAGTACGGTATTGTTCAGTTTGGGAGGAAGCCAGGTTGGGATCTTGTACTTTGTTGTAAAAAGAACTAAGTCCGTCTTGTCTGGATTTGTTTCCAGCCCCACAGTCTTTGCCCAGTTATTAATCACTCTCAGTGTCCTCTCGAGTACTTGGCTCATTGAGTTGAGACACCTGCCTGAGATGACAACGGCCAGGTCATCCGCATATGCGGTTAGCTTTGGCCCCCCGTCCCTCAACTTTAGAAGAATTTTGTTCACAACTAAATTCCAAAGTAGCGGAGAAAGCACGCCCCCCTGGGGGGTACCCCTGTTCGCCTTCCTAGCCATGGTCGTCGCGCCCCACTCCGCCACCACCGTCCGGCAATTTAAAAGATTACCGATCCAGTTCTGAATGGATGGGTGCACGTCAATTGATGCAAGACCTTCCAACAATGCCTCTGTGGAGACATTGTTGAAAGCCCCTGATATGTCAAGGAAGGCTCCCAGCGCGTACTCTCCATAGTGTAAAGCCTTTTCTATCTGAAATACTACCCGATGAAGTGCTGTCTCCGTTGACTTGCCTTTCATGTAGGCGTGTTGGTCCGTGGATATTAGGCCAGGTGGAATCCTTTCCTTAATAAACGAGTCTAGCAGTCTTTCAAAGGTCTTCAGTATGAACGAGGTGAGGCTGATGGGCCGGTAGTCTTTCGGATACAAGTGGCTGCTTTTACTTGGTTTTGGTAAAAATACAACCCTTGATAGTCTCCAGTCCAACGGTACATAGTTCAGCCTCAAACAGTTCCTGAATACGTCCTTGAGCCACGGTGTCAGAACCGCACATCCCTTTTGCAGAAGCGCGGGGAAAATGCCATCCGGACCCGGGGATTTGAAAGGATCGAAAGAGCCCAAAGCCCATCGCAGTCTAGACGTGGTGATTAAGCCCTCACAGTTCTCTTGTTCCGTACCAAGTGTGGTTGAGACCGAGTTAGAAACCTCAGAACAGCCAGGGAAATGGGTTTCTATAAGTGTCTCAAGCGTCTCCTTGCCGTCCATGGTCCATTCTCCAGATTCTTTGCAGATAAGTGATGGTATAGGAGGGGATTTGGCAAGTATCTTCCGAAGTCTGGATGCCTCAGAGGTTTTGTCCATGCTCCCGCAGACGTTTTTCCAGGAACTTCTTTTGGCCCTCCGTATCTCCTGTTTGTAGGAATGAAGTAGTGCCTTGTACTCTCTCCAACACTCCACACAGTCGGCAAGTTTGGCTAGTTTGAAAAACTCTCTGAGTTCCCTTCTTTGCCTACCAATGTCCTTGCTCCACCAAGGTGGTTTGGATTTTCGCCCTACCGGCCTTGAGGGTGGGCAGGATTCATGGTATGCAAGGAGAATCTTGGCCGTTAAGAGTTTCGTCTTAGCCTCAACGTCCGCGCTGGAGAATGTCTGAGAGGCGTTACTAAGATGCATCTTTAACCGATTTGCATACAGGTCCCAGTCCGTTTTCCGCGGATTTCTGAATACCCTCTCTATGCGCAATGGTTTAATGTTGACAGTAAAATGTATATAACTGTGATCTGAGAAGGAGGGTTGCTTCAGCACTCTCCAGTCCGAAATCCAGGTATCTACTCCGTAGGAAAAAGTTATGTCCAGTACGTCTTCCGACGTTGGACCCTTAAAAGTTGGGATGTTCCCCCTATTAGCTATTTCTACATTATTCTCTAATATAAAATTAAAGAGGGACTCACCCCGTTCATTGGTGTCCTTACTACCCCACTGAGGGTGGTGCGAATTAGCGTCCGCACCTACCACAACGTCGAATCCGCGTCCGGGGGCTACTTCCATGAGGTACTGCAGCTCTGGGGGGGGTGCCTCGACGTCATGGGCCATGTAGCACGAGGCGACAAGTCTAGGCTTGTCGTCCCCTTCGATAGCGACCACCGTCAGGTCATCCGAACTGAAATTAGGTAGAAGATATGCGTTAGTATTCTTCTTAACAAGGATGGCAGATCGGGTCTTCCTTACCATTGTCGCGTAGAAAAGGTTGTAATTCGTGGACCCCAATCCTGAAACCTTGTTCCCGGAGGAAAGCCAGGGTTCTTGAATTAAGGCCACGTCGTAGCTGCCCTCCTCTAGTGTGAGGAGGAGCTCAGCTGACGCCACCTTACTGTGGTGGAGGTTGATTTGCAGGACCTTCCCTTTCAGAAGGTACAGTGTCCTTACGGTTTCAAAGTTAAGTGGAAAATTGGAGTCGTAAAACAAGTACCACGTCCCTTGTCCCACGTTCGTTAACTTCAAATTGTTTAAGCTTTTAAACCACCCGTGATTCAAGGCAAACACCACTCAAAAAAATTATTCGAATGGGTCGAGCCATTTTCGACTTAAACGAGACTAACGCACAGCAATTGATTTTTATATATAAACATATACAGATAGATAGATAGTGCAGGGTGTGGTGATCACTCCAATGATTGCGCCATAAAAGTTCAACTCGGAGACCATACATATCATGTTCTTCGGTGTTCTTCTTCTTCAACGGTTGCTCCAATCATTCCAAAAGACTTCAACAAGTTTTTCGCTCTTCTGCCTGCTTTAAAAATAGTAGCTCTTTAAATTTATTCTAGTTTAGTTTAGGGAATTCATGCACATATGTTAGGGTTTAATACTTTAATTTCTAATTCTTGCAATGACAATTATTGCCATTATTTTAAGCAAGGAAAATCAATAAGCAAAAATTCTAATTTTCTCATTAAACCTTTCTACTAATTGGCAGATATTTTAAATTATTTTCAAATGCAGAAATTAGTTTCAAATTTTGTAAGCAGGCGCAACGAGCTAATGGTTAGGATAAAGTTTACTTTCTAGATGTCAGTTAAGGTATTATCCGCTGAAAACCCCGTCTATCGTAGAACTCTACAAAATGTGTAAGTACTTTCTTCTAATGGTTGCCTATATGCCTGATTTTTAAACGATACCATCTTCATACATACATATTCCAAGGAATGATTTCAAACGCAAACAAGAGTTTAAGTACCCGCACTGGCACATTTATTAGCGTTTAATGTCGCACAGTCGAATGCTCAAACTCGTTGAGTATATTCTCTGAACGGAACTATCTACACTATACCTATAGTCTAAGTACATTATGTGTCTATTATATTGCCTAATTGTGGTGCAATGCAGCCTTTCAGTATTACTATTGATGTATGTATGCTTAACATATATTTGTGTATAACCGCTTACGCTGCCACCTCCAATCTACCCAATAATGCCGCAAATCGGTGACAGCTTGTTATTATATGCGATCTTTATGTGAAATTTTAGCCGGCCGGTCAGCAGCACCAGACGCTGATAATTGAGGAATTCGAACCGGATGTATTTCGCCAGCTGATCGAGTACATACACACCGGATGCGTAACCCTGCAGCCGCGAACTTTGCTAGGTACCGTCAATGCACCGTTTGAAGCCATTTCCGGAAAGTTTTAACACAAATCGTTTAACTGTTTTTGTCGTAGGTGTAATGAACGCTGCTGATTACTATGGCTTGGAGGAGCTGCGGCGCGCCTGCGCCGGCTTCGTGCAGTGTTGCATTAATGTGGACACGGTGTGCGCGTTGCTCGCGTCCGCCGAGCGCTACATCCTGTACAAGTGCACGAAGAGTTTGGTGCAGAAGGTGCTGGAGTTCGTCGATGAGCACGGCAACGAGGTCCTCAACTTGGGTAGCTTCACACTGTTGCCGCAGCACGTGGTGCGTCTGATACTGGCACGCGAAGAGCTGCGCGCCGACGAGTTCACGAAATTCCAGGCCGCACTTATGTGGAGCAAGAAGTATTATGACAACAATCCAGTAAGTCTCTCTGTATTCCAAATTTCGCCAGCTATTGAGCTTCAATGCGCAACCATTTCCAGAACATCGACATGAAGGAGATTTTGGGCAACTTTCTGGAGTACATACAGTTCCACAAAATCCATCGGCATCGGCGTATTTGGGCTACGTGCGCTTCATTTCCTGTTGTACGCGCGCACAATGCCCTATGCCGTTGCCGTTCCGCTCCCCATTTGTCCCCCCTTTATGTCTGATTCTAACCATTGCAGGCAGACCCAGAAAGCATCGACCCCGGAAAGTTGTCTCCCAACTCTAGTCGAGTGAGGCGTGCGCGCCAGAATCAAGGCAGATCGATGTCCGTACAGAGTTCCCTGGACCCCTACGGTTCGAATACAACTTTGAGCTCGAGCGGCAGCAGCGACCCTACCAGCGGCCCGCATAACAGCAACTAACATAAGTTGAACGGCCCCTCCTCCTCCTCCAACCACCACACATCCTCACATGGCCGTCACAAGCATCATCAATCATTGCCCAAAATTCGCAAAGCCAAATCTCAAAGTTTTCGCACTCGACGCAGCCCATCGGAGCGTCGCAGTCCGAACAACTCTCAGGGACCCGGCCAAGGTCCACTAACATTGAATGCGTTGGCTGGTGGCGAGAAGAAGCGCAGCCCCCTGACGCCGAAGAGCCCGATTTTACCACAACCAGAGTCGAAGAGTCCCGGCAGTTCTTCACAGAAAACACCAACCACTTTGTCACGACAAAGCACACTGCGCGCCTCTCACCGGCGCAAAAACAGTGTCACCGGGTCCCTGGTGCTAGTTCAGGGCAGACGTAGTCCGGTCGGGCTAAATGATCGTAGTCCACAAGGAAGACGAAGCCCGTTGGTTATGTCTAGTGATCGTCTGAAGTCGCCCAACGAGCTTCCTGTGCTTCCAAAATTCGGCGGAACGCACAGTCCCACTGCATGCAGTCCAACGGGCGAACGACGCAGTCCAACGCTAAGCATGCAGACCCAGGAGCGACGTTCACCAATCGGAGCTGCTGCTCCCAGTGAGTTCGGACAGTCACGACGAAGTCCCACGTCCACAGTTCACGTGCAGGATGCGCAATACGAGACCCCAGGCGCCGAAGGGGAAGATAATACCAGCACGGGCATCAAGCGCCCATCAATCAACTTGTTCACTCCCATCTACTTTAGCGGTGACAAGCGCAGTCCGATTACGGCCATGCCCATTCCACCAATTACCGTCACCAATCCCATAGAGACGGGCAAAATAGTGGAACGTATTGCGGAGTCAAATGCTGCGGCCGAAGCAGCGCGTGAGCTTCAGCGTCAGCGGGAGGAGAAGGAGAGGCAGGAGACATTTGCCTCGATTAGGATGTCCGCAGCACCAGCGAAGGAACCGGCAGCCGAGAAGAAGGAGCGTACGAGCGTTATGAAAGAGATTCTTGCCTTCGTGCGCAAGCCCTCGAAACACATTACGACGCGAACAAACCGATTTGCAAACGCCTTTACACGTGCCGAATCGGGCTCCTCGTCGGGGCCGCTCATACGACAGAGCACGTTCTCAGCGAGCCCAGCTGCCTCATCGACCGCTGCTAAGAGCGCGGTAGTCAAGCAAATGTCCGAAGTTGGGTTCGAACCGAAGATGTCTCAGAAATTCGCACACTACACGAAAATGTCACTGAAGTTACGTCGATCTGCCAACGACGAGAAGGCTTAGCAAGCAGCCGCCACTACATCTAAGCGCGCCAGCGGCGATTCAAACGCTGGGGGCTTAGACCCCCACGATACACAGGTAGGCCGCAATGGTAGTGTCGGTGGTGCTGGCTCTGGTCGTGCGTCGCCGCTCGGCGACTTGCCGTTCGAGCTGGCCAATGTACACTTTGAAAAGGTAGGTGAGTCGTACATTAAGCACGAGAAAATACACGAAGAGGAGACTGGCGACGAGGCAGCCACTGTCATCGACACCGCCATTTCTAGCTTTGCAGAAGAGATCACAAACTCACTTAAGATAGTCACGTTGTCAAATGAGAACGCACAAATCACCCACCACTTTCGGCGCCGTTCCGAAAGCAGAGAGCCCATTGAGCCACGTATAAGCGAAGAACGGGAGTCGGACTCGAATGACCTGGTCATTCCCGAAGATTTTCGTTCGGAGCTTGTGGAGATTTTGAAGGCCTATCCACCAGAACCAGTTTACGTTAATTTGCAAGTGTTGCGCCGCGAGACCGAAGAAGCAGAGGCAGCGGTAAAAGCAATGGCCATAGCAGCCGACGCCAGCATTGTCGAGAAGTCTCCATTACAATGTCCAATTATTGAGTTTGAGCCGCCGTCACGGCGCTCATCATTCGACCCTCCAAGGTCCCCATTTCTCGAGAACTTGCGCAGCCCTGGCGGCGACACTGATACTGACCTTATCAATTTGCAACGCCTCGACTCGGGCGGTGACAGTTTTGAAATTGTTGACGGCGATCGAAAATCCAGTCGTGCTGAGTCCAGCTTCGACTGTCCCTACTCGTCGCGTGACACCAGTTTCGACATCTCACGCTATCAATCCACCAGCTACGAAGATCAAACATCTAGTTTTGAAATCGTTGATATGGACGATAAAAAAAAATCCAACATTGATTTGCGAAAGTCCTCGATTGAGCTAGTGGATGCCGAGACCTTTCAGCGATCCGGTTATTCGTGCGGCCGCAAGTCCTCGCTAGAAACCCACTTTGACTATACACCCTCGGATGCCAATGGCATAACACCGGCCCGCTCGCCCAATTTTCCGATGAATAAAAAACAAAAACCTGAAACACTTCGCGCACTGCGCATCTCCCCCTTCAGTGCCTTTTCGCGTACACGCAGCCCACTATCCAATCAAACCTCATCCAATTACAGCTCACGCGACAGCTACGACTCGAGCTCATCGTATCCACACTCAGCAACCAGCCACCACGAACCGCAGCGCAGTCCTTTCGCCGATCCCACCAAAAAGCATTTTCCGCTGACCATCAAGCAGCGTGAAGAGGAAGTGAAGACCTTCCTTTGCACGGACCAGCGCTGCGCGTCGATTTTCGAGCCCCGCCCCAGCTCGGTGCTCACGCAACAGCTGTCGACGGGGTCGATGTCGACGCCGTCGGGCTATGGCAATGGCACACCCTGTGTACCGAGCAGTACGGCCGGCGGCTTTTCCAGCGGTAGTGAGTTCGATCCGCCGTCACCGCGTCGCGCCGCCAGCGCCTCGCCCAAGCACACATTTACCTTTCGCATAGTTCTGAAAAAAGTCGACAGTTCGCCGGAAGCTTTATGCCCGGAAAGACATCGCAGTCGGATTTTCGACCGCTACCGACGACGTGATAGCAGACGCAAGCGCATACACGATGCCGGCAAGAGTTTCTAAACGGCGATTAATTGGAATGACCTCGATACAGGGACATGACTCGGCTGGTTGGACGTGTAAGAGGGGGTTTTGGCAGCGAGACGGTGAACTGAGCGACATTGAAACCGGATTCTAAATTATTACTCAGAGCGTAGTGCGTTCATTAGAAGATCTTACTTAGCAATGTTAACTAGTTGTACCTAATAAGAATAGTAGACAAGACCGGCACAGTGGTGGACACAGTAATTGGGATGTCTAACATGCATACATAGTATGCTCGCGTTTCGCGATGCGTAATTTATGATTAAGGAACGGTGACTTTACAGGGAGAAAAGCATTTCTTTCAATTTATTTTAGCAATGAATTTAATGGGTTCA
The DNA here is from genome assembly GCA_963668005.1 of Melieria crassipennis. Classification (NCBI taxonomy): domain Eukaryota; kingdom Metazoa; phylum Arthropoda; class Insecta; order Diptera; family Ulidiidae; genus Melieria; species Melieria crassipennis. Next base: position 25,939,602 of record OY764963.1, on the reverse strand, counting down.
AAGATAAAAGTAGAAAAATTCGAAGCAATTGCTAACCGCAGGTTATAGATTCCATACAGAATTATATATACCCACTTGCGGTTTGTTGCTGCAATAGTTCTACGCAGCTTAATATTTGGTTTCTATTTTAAGGTGACTAGGATCGAGTAATTTTCCTTCAACATATCTCCTTTGGTCAGCTTTAAGCTAATTTTTGCGTTTAAAAGTACTGACACAACACAAGACTACACACGTAAAAGACAAATAAATATGATTCCCAAGGCTTAAAGTATTATTGCGTTGTCATTCTGTGCGTGATTGTGGTTCTCTGTCGCTGTATCGAAGAAAGCCAATCACCACTTCAATACGTTATCAGAACTTCTCACTATCTCTCCAGCTGTGAAAGCCTAAAAAACAAGTTTACCTGTGTGTGTGCAAACAAAACTGAAATCACAATAATCTCTGAAAACCTATACCGAAAATGCATTTCAATAGTACAACAATAATCTGCAGACAATGTTTTCGTACTCAGATCTCTGATATGCAGTCGAGCCAGCACGGCATATTTTGACACAGAAGCGCGTAGATGGTAACACTTTGGACAATCTAAATGTTGAACTCAAAGAAATATTTACAATGTTATTGAATATTAAATTTGCATATACTAACAAACAAACAAACAAATATTTAACATCAAATGGTTCTGGTTATTAGGCCGTTTCAAAACTCTTTGGATAACATAGCATAAACAAGTCGGAAGCTGTTAGTATACACACATTACAGACGTTCATGCTGTAAGACCATAAATTATTTGTAAAAATGCAACATTTAATAGTTCTGCAAATAAACTGGCTGTTTTGATAATAAAAGTAAATAATGACCGTTCGTCAGTGTTGTTCAAAATGAAATATACATACAGACAAACGTATTGTTTGTGAGGTGCAGCTGTGTAAAATCGCATTCATAAAATTTAGATAAGTGTTTTCCTTGATCTTGGTTTGAAGTTCGCTTGCAAACGTTTAGGTCGTAGGCACTTGTTTTAGTAAGAATTTCGGCTGGCAACAAAAAAGAGCTAAATGACATTAAGTCCATTTTTGCTAAAGCAGCTTGTTAATTTTTTAATAATTTAAACAGAAATCAACATAATAAAGCAAATTATGCACATTGTGGCACACGTGGTCGACTGTGGAAACACGAGATCCAAGACTCGAGGCCCCGAGATATCAGCGAGATTGGCTGTGTGGTTAAGCCCCAAGTGCCGCAATTGATGCAGAATAGTCCCGACATTCTGCTTTTCCTTTTAATTTTCATACTTGGCTACAAAGAATGTAATGTTCAGTAATTAATCCGCTACGCTGAGCGTGATTGTTTCGAGATACAAGATACCATTTTTGGCGCTGTCTTGCCAGATGGTAAAACATCGAAATCGACAAATTCTCGGGCAAGCTCCTTGTCCAGCCGGCATATCTCCCATCTAAATATACTTATCATTTTTATAAGATGAACGTGGAGCTGCTCAGCCAACACATCAAGAAATTAACAGCACATCAAGAAATTTACAGGTGATATCAAAACATAAGATGTTGTGATCCTGATAACTATTATTAGAGAAATAACCTTTTCTGACCCATTTGAGTGCAGCTTGAATGACAGAAACATTAGCTTGATATGGTGAAACGCGCTCTACTATCATCCCCGATTTCTTACAATGGAGATCTATACTTTCACAAGGTTTCTTTACACAATGCAGTCCCCTTTATCAAACGGCTATGGGTTAGAATTCGAGTGACAGATGCAGTGTGTGCCCTATGACCTATAAACTCATTCAGTCAAAAGCCCCAGGTGTAGAGGACAACTGATGAATTTTCCATCCTAGGGACTTTATTTGACCACAGGTTGTGTTTGCTGTCCAAACTAAGCACTAAAAAGCGAAATTCGCCCTTGAAGGGTAGATTCGCTTTATTTAGTGTAACAAGAAGTATGGATGAAAACTAATATTTTCTTGAGAAAAGATCCTTTGCAAGGTTAAGTAGGTAAGCCATTTTTCGTTGTGGTCCAAGCCATGCAAGTATGATTCGTCAAAGAATCATTAGAAATGTACATTGTTTCATTAAAATTCCAACAAGATTGCAGTGAACAACACCCACGTGAATTGTGATTGAGCCAGTTTTAGAAGAAAACAACGCGGTTTTTGTGAATGTGTTTTTACATCGCTTCATGTTTTAATATTTAAATCAATTTTAACTACGCAAACTTGTTGCGCAATAATATCCGCACACGTACATCTATTGCAAATGGATCCACATAAATATTCATACTATTTATACAAATATACAAAAGTCAAAAGACCTAATAATGGTTGCCACTACCGTCATCGCCATTATACGATTTTGCATCCCCACATCATCAAAGCCATACATCAGATTCATGCAAACGCCCATAGCTGCGTACACTAAGCTTTTTACACTGTTATGTGCGAACCAAATATTTGTATTTAATAAAAGTTGATATTTGCTGTAAGCTGGATACGGGGCCGTAATGTTTACATGATATGATTACATGTTTTGTGTATTGTACTAACATACATACGTTATATTGTATTATGTACCAATGAACAATTTTCAAGTATTATAGTTTTCTAAGTGTTGCTGTTGTTAAATAATCCACACACGTACACTACACCCACACTCACACTCACACACAGATGATACGAATTGCTAAGCGGCGCCTTGTATTTCGAATGCATTTATGCAAATTGTTTTTGTGTTATTGCTGCCGATTTGGTGTAAAATAGCACATATCGCGACTTGCTGAAGTCTTTCTTGCTGCATTGTTTTTAGAATAACTATTTGTTATTAATTTTTTGCTTTAGTTATTGTTTCTGCCCAACTGCTAATCGAAATAAAATGAGTAGAATTGAAGCGTTCGAGTTCTGAGCGGCGCGATTTAATCTGCTTTCCGGGAAGCGTTTTAAACTCAGCTTTTGCAAACAAACAATAATCAAAATATACTGGGTCGTTGCGTTACAAATGCAGGTTTTGATTGAACAAGTCGAAAGTAGTGAAAATAAAGTTCAGATTAATTCAGAACGATTTTTTAAATTGCCATTGTTTTAAGGTACAGTGGACGTCCAATACAACGAATCTTATGTTCTACCCCGAATTTGTTAAATCGATCGAAATTTTTTTTTTGTTTTAAACCATCCTTCTTAAAGAAATAAGTCTCACATATTCAGTTTTTAACCTTCTGCCTTTACCTTGGGTTCTATTTGACCCCAGGCGGAATTAAAAAAATTGTTGAGCGGTTTTGTGCACTCGTCTACTTGTGTTATTTAGTGTTAATCGCGCTTACAACCCAATAACAAATCGAGAAAAACACTTTTCGGGGCTTTCCCCTTTCTTTTGTGATTTATGTGTAACATTTCTTCATGTTTTGTCAGTAAATTATATAACCGTTTGATTGGGGTCATCCTGACCCTAAAGGACAGCGAACGCAATTTTGAGCAAAAGACAAACAGAATGTTAAAAAAATATCTTGTTTTATTCCAGTATTTTCAAAATACGAACATGTATGTGTGTACAGTGAAAAAGTCTTCGATGCGCATTGCCGCAAGTAAACTTTTCTGTATGGACATTCTTCTTGATTGATTATTGAAATTTTAATTTCTAAAAGAAAAACGCCGACCGAATGCAAAACAAATCCTTTGAAAATGATCAGCAATGCATACAAACAGGATTTCAAAATGTTGGTAACTTGACTTAAATGTGAAAGTTTCAGCGTAACAAAAACAACTGAGGTACCGTTCACTTGACGAAACCAAACATTCATTGTTATTGTAAAGAATGTGAATGCTCAAATAAAAACAATTCAAAGGGTGAAAAACAACATAAATATTCGTTGTATCGAATAGCAGATTTCACTTTTGTTCGTAATATAGAACCATCAAGGAAAAAATTTGGCCGTACGTTAAATCGAAAATTCGTTAAATGGAAAGTTTGTTATACTGGACGTCCACTGTACTTGATTCTGCCTTGTTCAAAAGCTTTCAGTTCTGGTCAAGATGGGTTCGGACCTCTATTTATGGGGTATTGTTCCCAAATCGACATCGTTGGCTCATACCTATTACTCCTTTACCATAAATTTGTCATAGTTTCTTTACCGCTTTAGTTGCAGAACTTTTCTGCCATGACTCGCAAAACTCCACTCCACAAATTTTAATTGATTTTAGCTGATATCAAATCAGTAACAATAGTAAGGAGTAAAGGTTTTTGATAACAGCATAAGGCTGATAAGCGCATTACGATGATATGGTCTAATTATATATTTTTTTAATTAAAATCAGAAAAAAATTATGAAGTTTTCTTTAACCTTAATTGCATTTTTTGGGGCGCCGTAATTATTTGAGTGATTTTCAAATAACTTGTTTAAATTTGTAAATCGATTCTCTCGAAAAAGCTTCAATTTTAAACAAATCATAAAAATTAATATAAATATAAACAGTGGTGGTTGTATGGGCACAAAATATTTTATGACAATAATTACTATTTGAATGTTTAAAATTATTGCTTTGAAAGAAATACAAAATTTTCTTGAAATAAAAAAAATTTCAAATATGCCAAAAGCTGATGCTGAATCAAATTAAAGTTATCAATTCTATTTACTTTTTCTTTCTTTATTTGCTTTTTCTACAAAAAATTATTATTTGAAAGTTAGAGTCAATGCTCTGCGAGAAATGCAAATCAATTATTTATTTTTTAATAAAACTATTGTTGTTGAAACTTTTTCTTTTCTTTTCTAATATACATACATATATAGTTTTGGTTATATATTTTATATTAGCGCTTTAAAAGAAAGCAAACAGTTTAATTTTTTGCTTCACCTCTCTGGCTACAGTGAATTTGTGCTTTTTACGAGTAATGCATTTTTATCGCAAATGCATTGTTGAGTTTTGCATTTAAAACAGTTATTTTTGAATCATATATCGCACGACACCATACAACCATCACCGACCGAATTCACTAAACCAAATTGATTGCCTCAAGCACGAACAGTTCAAACTGAATTACGTTGATTAGCTGTGTATAGTTTGTATTTTATGTTTCAAGTCATCTGTTTTAGAACTGCATATATGCGAAAAGCAAAGCCCAACAAAGAGTTGCAAAATTATACATTTTTATAATTATTTGTTGAGCCAAAGCACACGCTTCCAAATAGATATCTACAAATATTTACACAGTGTAGTTGAAGGCGAATTGGCGAAAAGTTACATGAATGCAAGTAGAAAGTATCACATTATGATTTGTAGTGGCAATGCTATAATGCAGCTGTTTTTATTGAGTGCTGGCAATTAAAAAAAATAAGAAGAAAATAAGAAAAGTGAAAGCTTGCGGTATGCAAAGTAAAGGATTTTTTGGCTTTTGTTGTGAGTTCGCTTTTCAAATTCAACATTATCATTTGTAGCTTGTGCAACAATCGACGCTTGCGTTTATCATCAAATGTTGTGGTTTAAGAAGATCGACTCAACGCACAGTGATTCGACTCCATACAACCGCGGGACAAAATTAGAAGGAGTGGTCCGTTCTTCATAAATTTGGTAAACTAGTTAAGCATAGTCTGCTGAATTGAAATCTCCATTTGGTTTTTCTTAAACTGTTGTAGTTTGGCAATGCCTGAGGCTTAATTTTGCAAATTTCGTCATTTTTGGAAAGCTATAGCACCAAATGTGTTGGCTAGATTTTTCAGGTTTTTTACACTTAATCGGTAAAATCAACATTGATTATTCCAAAGAGTAACAGAAATTGTATCGGGACCCTCTGGTTTTGCAATAAAAACGATAATAATAGATGTATGTTTTGCATTTTTGCAGATTTTATCAGTTTTCGTGCTAATTGCATACTTTTAGGCATAAATAAAATACATTTTGTCGAAAAATACGTGTTTAGACCACTTTTCAAATTGAATTATTTTCTGAGATCGGAAGATATCGGAGGATATAATTACATTATCCGACAAAGAAAGAATGCTTCTTAAAATAAAAAAAATCCAGGAACATACTTTCACATACTTTTTAGATATTTTCCTCTAAGTTTTGCCAATTTTCAGATTTTTAATTTTGAAAAATATTTTGAATTTAAAGTGAAGTAAAAGCCTACGCTTTGCAAATTTTGGGAAAACGTTAAAAGCGAAAATGGCCACATCTTTTCTTATTCTATATCGAAAGTTTAAGCAACTTCGTGGCAACCAATTATTTTTAAAATTTATTGTACTCAATAGACAGAAAAAACAGAAAATATGAGTTTCAATTTTTTTGTGAAAAAAGTTTCAACCTTGAGCCGCTTTTGCACAGACACTAACTGATTTTTTGCACAGATTTTTTGGGGTTTTCTTAGTTGGAGTTTTTTCTTTCAAATGACATCAAAATCGTTAAATTCTGAGACTATAAATTTTTTGAATTTTGTCTATGGAACGAATCACTGTGCAACGTGTTGAAAAGTTGTCTTACTAAACAAATGTGACACGGCAACATAGTAATTCATTTCATATCACGTTGCAAGTTCAAGCATTTAAAATATTGGCAAAACAGTTTGTCCTTGCGTTGAAAATGCTGTGAGTGTAAACATTTTAATTACACCATTCAACTCATTAGACCACAACGCGATATACCACAAGTCAATGTGTCTTCGATTCGGGTTTCGACTCAATCAAGTAATGCTAACTTTTCTCTTGACTTCGCGGCAGTGGAAGTGTTTCTAGGGAAAAAGCGCCCAACCCGCCTATCGGAAATAGGAAGAAAACGTTAGGTCTGCTTAATTTATGTAGAAAACGACAAGTACAATAAGAATGATTTGGCCGATGCTCACTACTGTTCTACTGTACTCGTACATTATATACAAACACATTATACATTATAGATTTGAAAGCCATTCAAATTCGGCATTCAACGCTTTGTTGCCACAATCTAACGCAAATGACGAATAGTGAGAAGCGCAAGCATTAGTAAATGTTCCAAACACTCAATTTCACCTGCTTTTGCTGAACGCTTAGCGTTGTTCAATGCCAATGCCTGCAGTACACCTAATCAAATATTGAACTAACACTAACACAATTGTGCCATTGATACGAGCTTTTGCAAATATCATCTTCTATTTGCAGACATGCACTTTTCCCCAAGCCAAAACAGCAAAAGAAAGCGTGGATTCTCATTGTGCTGCCTGCACAGGGGGACTTGCAGTTGCAGTTAGTATGAAATGGGGGTGCAGTTTGCGCAAACAGCTAGACATACATACATATTTTATATTTACAATTTACATACACAGTACGATTAAGCATTTTAAATTAATGTGTTATATTTGAGGAATATATACATATGTATGTATATATATATATATGTTTAAGATTGTGCTTATTGTATGTTTTTTCGCAATCGATGTTGAAATGTTTAATCAACTTAATGCAAGTAAAAAATGTTTCCCCTTAAGACATGTGTACCTACCAGATGCGAAACAAAACTTCATTCCATTCCACCGGCATACGACGAACAACTTACGACCATTTCTCTCTCAGCTGAGAGATGCTTTGCGAATATTGTGGTTTTACTTCATTCCCATTCGATATGTTAATAAAAAAATTGTGTGCAATATTTTCTATGTTATTTGGATTAAAAAAAATTCATGAATGTCTTTAAGAAGATAAATAAACATTTTTGTCGTTTTTAAATCAAATAAAATGTTGGCGTTTTAATACTTTCCAAACCTACATACGTTTAAAAAAAATATCTAAAAGTTGTCGTGATGTGTAAAAACAATGCTTGTGCAGAGGCGCACTAGTGGATTGCAGTGTTGCCAGATTAGGGGTTTTCCCCAATAGATTTGGGGTTTACTTGTTTGGATTGGGGGGAAATTTTTTGATAAATATTTTAGGAGGAAAATTTAGGTGGAACAATTTTACAGACATTTTTAATTTACTCTTTTTAAAATGTCTGTGGCCAACCAGATGGCATTCCTGGTGCATCAATACCTTATTCAGATATATTGGCTAGTGGGTTTTTTTTAATTTCATGTACCAAATAGAAGCAATTTTCATGAAATATTCATTTTATGTGTGCATTATAAATTTGGAGGGACATTTTAGATTTTAGGGCGAAATAGACTTCATTTTAGGGGGATTGCTTGAAATCCATCTGGCATCACTGGTGGTTTGTCCCTTCCATTGAGAAACCGGAGGAACCACGTCCAACAAGCTAAAAAGTGATGTGAATGATTCCAAACCAGATTACAGATCCGGTTGTTGGAGTCTTCGTGGAGCAGAACTTACAAGTCGATTGGTATAAATTTCCGTCTTTTGAAATTGTTTGTGATTAAAGGGTAATGGATGGCGGATGGATAGTGTAACAGATGACAGCGACAGCCACCCTGCACTCAAAGCCTTGCTCATCTCACTACCAAATTGGTGTAACCCGATCCTACTCGTAGAAATCCTGAGGATTCCAGTAAGAACCTCGTTATCGCATTGATATTTAAATTTGAAAGCTCAGTTTGACTGATCTAGAACGAGGAATTATCAAGCCAGACCACGTTAAATGTCTGAGAAGCAAAATAGTGCGCTGTTACGTCGTCCCCCGGACACGTAGGTATCGTGAAGAATATACTCCTCAACAAACTTGCGAATAAGGTATCCGGGATCGGTTTTACTGGCCCGGAACCTGTTCTTTGCCCACTTATTGTCGTTATTAAACCAAAACTATTCGCAAACTTTTGTGCAACATCGCTAATGGAGGACGTTTAGAAGCACAAAGTGGACTAAGGCTATGCTGCCTGACATATCCAAAAAGACATCTTCAAGGTTTTTAGCTCTGATAAACTAAGCAGCCTTTTTTGATTCCTCAGCAATCCAGAACCAACGCAAAATAAATAAATAATTACGGCTCGTTAAAAAAATAAGAACCACACTAAATAATTTATTGATTGCATTGTGTACTATTCGACCGATTAGTCGCCATCGGCAATCAGATGTGTAAGTAACTATAAATAAAACTCAACAGGTGTGACCGTAAAGTCAAGAAAATTTTGATGTACGTTAGATGTTGGGTCAGAGTGAAATGAGTCAGGATTGGATTTAACTGTTCGACGATCGAAGGTATTGTCGACAATTGAAGAATCTTTAGACACCACGAAAGGTGTATTTGAAATATCAACTGTAGACCATTTTGATTGCTTCGAAGAGCCGACACATAGTGTGACAGTAAAAGATAACACATAAAAGTAGAAACATGCCAAGCATGTTTGCACTTCGTAAATTTCGTTAAAATTTTAATAGCAACATTCATGCTTGAAAGTTCCATATATTCTTTTTGTTTTAAGCTACTTGTGTGAAAAAATCGTGGGTGGATCAATGCGACATATGAATTGAGCCATTTTGGTTGTCGTGAAAAATGAGTCTGACGCGGTAGTTGCACGACGACGGTGAAGACCGTGTCTCCTGTGAAAGGACCAAGTTGAGGACGCTCTATCAACTCTTGATCTGACCAGCCGGAGAAGGCGCGCAAAGGCAAATATTTACAGTCGAAATGATGGTTCAACACTTTTGGTGGAAGGATATCGTGAGCAACCAACGTGACGTAAATATGAGAAAAAAAGGTTTACTTCAATAAAAATGCAGGCTTTTAAGGTAATCACCTGGATTGTTATGGACTTTTGAACAAGATACGCAAATCATCAACTTTTATTACCAAAGTCACTACGCTCGAGAAATATTCCGCGCAATACGTAAATTTTATTATCTTTAGTAACGACTCCCATTTTCGGATAAATGAATATGTGAACAAGCAAAATTGTCGAATTTGTCGAATCCACACGAGATACACCATCACCAAATGCGGTCTTTCGTCCGACAGAATTATCGGTTCATACTTCTTTCAAAACGAAACTAGCATTGCCTTAACCGACTCCGGTGATCGCCACAAATCGATGCTAAGCAACTTCCTGTGGTTTTAGCTGGAAGATATGAACACCGTTAGCCGTTAGCACAGATGCCACGATAGACATTTTGCATGACGGATTTGCCACTATAGTTATCCCGCGCGGCGGCTGTGTGAATTGGTCACGACGAACTTGCGATTTTACGCCTTTAGACATCTTCATTTGGGGTTATTATCTCAATTTACGCGAGTAAAAAATTCCCGCCTTGAAGGAGGTCATTACAAACGAATTGAGCCAGATTTATTCAAAATGAAGAGAACCTGCGGCCAACATTTGAACGACTTTGTACTTATTTCAAACTTAATGCCATAAAATCGTACCTTTTAAAATGTAGGTTAACTTTAAAAAATCCTATACGTGCGCATCCTCTTCCTTTCAAAAAGCAAGTCGCTGAGTAGCGACGTGAAAAATTTTAAGCCAAAGACATTTGACGGCTCGTTTTTGTTCGTATGTTTTTATAATGGATTTAAAATGTATTCGAGGATAACAAATTTAGGTATAATTACTGTAAATTATATATTAAATTGTTAGGAGTGAATATTTGAAATTCATTCAAAAGGGCAGGCTTTTTATTTTTATTTTCTTATTTTCACCTCATTCTATTCAACAGTATCAAGTAGTTTTCGAGTCCACATATCTATACTAATGTGTCCGAAAAATAGGTTTATTCTTCCAAATCAATTTCATAACCTTCAAAGTAATCCCCTCCCGATGCAATGCACTTATGCCAACGGAATTTCCAGTCTTCGAAACACTGATTGTAGTCACTTTCCGGGATGGCCTTCAGTTCCGTCTTCGCTGCGGCTTGAATCTCCTCTCTCGTATCAAAACGGTGTCCCCGGAGCGGTCTTTTGAGCTTGCTGAACAGGCAGAAGTCGCACGGCGCCAGATCAGGTGAATACGGTGGTTGCGGAACGATATGGGTTGAGTTCTTGGCGAAATGATCACGAATTACGAGTGCAGTATGGGATGGTGCATTATCGTGGTGTAAAAACCAATAATTGTCTTTCCACAATTCCGGCCTTTTTAGGCGGATAGCGTTACGCAAACGACGCATACCGTTCAAATAATATTCCTTGTTGACTGTTGACTAAAAAAAAAAAATAATTCTCCAAATCCTTCGACGCGCGCAGTTTAAATTCAAATGTCACCTTATTTTTTGGACACAGTAGTAAAAGAAAAATAAACAAGCAAATGGATAAAGAAACATAGATACTTATTTCCGATTTTAATTGAAAATGCTTCTAACAAAAAACCACTATGCAAACGAATTTGACTCATCCGAATAATGTTTGTCTCACGCCCCCCATATTCCAAAGCATATACACACAAAAGATATATTTTGCAATTTTATTAATTTGTTCGCCGCTTATTTCTTTGCTTCGGCATGAATGGCCAGTACGCCATCAAATTCGCTCGACTCAATTGTGATATCGGCATAGCCCGATCTGTCTACAGTCACCGATTTGCCAGTGCAGCTGCCGTTGATGAGCCCTCCCGAGATGACGTCACAGTACACGCCCTCCGCTAGGCAGGTCTGCAAGCGCTGCTTCAAGTTATAGTTGTTGCCGTTGAACGCAATGAAACCGCGACCGCCGCGGCAGAACGCGATCTGGTTGTCGCCGTTGTCCCACCAGTCGTTCACATTAGTACCTCTCACTACATTCTTGAAACCGATCATGTTGGAGATTTGACGCCAACGATGCTCGCACACCCAGCCATTCGTGCAGGAGCCGTCCGCATTGAAAGTGGGCGACTGTATTGAACCGTCCGAGTTGGCGGGCGCCGGCTGGTCTTTATCGCTGAACTCGAATGAGCTCATCACGCGCGTAATGCCGTAGGGGTAGGACAGCGCAAATGCGGTGGCCATCTTGTACTGTTTGCCATTCTTATAGGTGAGCACATCGCCGCCGTCGCGTTGGTTGTCGTGATTGTCGACGAAGACAAAGGCACTCTCGGACGGGAGGAAGCCCCAGCCGGTGCCCCAGTTTTTCAGCCACTTGAGTTGATTTTTGCCACGGAAGGCGCGACCTATCTCCTCTGAGAAACTGAACTCGGTAACAGCGCCCAGGGGGCTGTACTCATATCGGCTGATCACGTCGTGTCCGTGATCGATAACTTCCTGATAGATGAAGGGTCGCAAATTCGATGCGAAACCATGGTTCGTGTTGAGGTTGCGTACGCGATTATAAATGACCTACAGTAACGGAGAGAATAAACATGATATGTATTATGAAGCCTTGCTATCAGTTTCGAAATGAAAGAAGAAATGATCTTTCGACATTTGACGGCCCGCTAATTCCATGTGGTAAATGGGTGTTAAGCGTATGCTATGCTTTGCTGTCTACATACCTTCAAATCATTCGCGGCCATATGCTTGGCGGCATCCACTCGAATACCGGCCACGCCCAATTCCACCAAATGATCCAAAAACTCAACCATGCGGTCACGCACCCATTCTTTACTCTGATCTAAGTCTTTCAGACCGACCAATTCGCAGTTCTGCACTTGGTAGCGATTATTATAATCAGTGATCGAGCAAGAGGGATGGAAGTCGAACGCACTGTAGGGTACTGCGGGGAAACTCATCTTTCCAGGATCGGCAGAAGATCCACCTGAGCCATAAGCAGCCTTCGACTGAGCGGCAGACATGTGGTTTAGTATCACATCGACGTAGATGCGCACACCCACTGCATTGCAGCGACGGGTCATGTCGGCGAACTCTGCTTCCGAGCCGGAGCGGGTCTGCAACTTGTACGAGATTGGCTGGTAGCGCTCCCACCACGGACGGTTGTTCACGACAATATTCTCCGCCACGGGCGAGACCTGCAGATGAATTCGCAAAGAGTAAAATTAGAAAACGCCGGCGAAATTGACGCCGGTTGAACGCACCTGAACACCGGCAAAACCATGTGGCGCCAAGAACTGCTCGCACTCCGTCGCTATGTCGGTCCATTTCCATTCGAAAAGATGCACAATGGTATTGCGGTTGCCCCACCAATGCGGGTCGTGCTGGGCGTACGCCGAGCGACTGGCGGCCAACACCAGGCAGAGAGCCAGAAAACTTAAACTTGCCGCATTCATAATCACTTGTTCGCCGTACAATTCTCGCTCGAAGTGAAAAACGTTGCTGGGGTGCTCACCACTTTTATACCTTCGGTATACAGCCCGTTCGGTACAGCTCGTCCGGTACAGCCCGTCGCACAGTGGGGCGACAGTGGCCAAACATAAAAAACCTACCCTTCGTTTTGAAATAAATTAAATAAGCACGATATTCAACTAAGCGAAATCAAAAGGAAGTTGTAAAAAATGTAAAAGTTTTAAAATTTAACCTTGCAAAATTAAGAACGTTTTTATGATTACAGTTATCATTTGAACTTTTTCTTTTTTTTATTCCTTGTTCACTCCTCACTGGAGAATAGGGCCTCAACAAGACTCTTCCATCGTACACGATATGTATCCGAGGCTTTGCCTTGTGTTGGTTACGTTAATCGGTTGTGTTGTTCTGCCAGGGTAGGTGATTGGGCTGCCGCAGGTAGTCCCTAAGTGATATTCTGCCATCTAACGCCGCTTAGGAACGTCGCCTCCGTTATCGAGATACGCTCGTAGCGCCATCTGTTGTGTAAGGAGGTTACAAGCAGGATGGTTGGGGACCTCGCTAGATCAATTTATGGTGCGCTGTTTTTCGCAGTTGTCCGCTTCCCCTTTGCAGATGTCGCTGACGCACCGTGTAGTAACTGCATATTTCTTTTTGTCAGTCACACAGCGCATAATTGCGCATTCTATTCTATTGGGTTGGGAATCGATGAACTTGGATATGTTGCAGGGTTTTTAGGAAAATTTAGAGAACAGGAAAAATCGGAAAAATTGGTTTGGAAAAGTGCGGGGACCGTGCACACGGCGGGAGTTGAACCCACGACCTCTGGGATGATAGGCTAGTGCACTCACGCTAGGCTATCGAGGCTGCTTCATTTTAACAGACCTGATTTTTATCTGCGGTTATTTGAACGTGGCGCTATTTTATGCACCAGAAGAAGTTCAAGTGCAAACTTTGAAAGACGACAACTTAAAAACGGTTTTCAAATTTGTTTGTAAGTATGTACATATGTAGATAACGTTTGCAAAGTTTCAGCTGCAGTGGCTTGTATCATCGTCAAGTAAAGTAAAGGAGAGTGACCGTTCTGCTACAAAAAATCCAAAGTGGGCGTGGTGTAGGGAAGTCAAAGATCAAAAATTCAAAAAATTGAAAAGCCTCTCTTTTGTAAAATACAATTCCGATTTTGAATAGAAGGACACCATTGTAAACGTAATGAAAGGTCCTATCTCTTGATGTGCATATTTATATTTAAAATTTGTATAGATTTTGAGATAATCAACTTAAAAAAGAAAACACCCTTTTTTATGAAAATCGATTTTTTTCAAAAAAAAATTAGTAATTGGCCATACATTACCTGGGAAGAGCATACAAGTACCTTCCATTTGTTGAGTTTACGGACGCATTCTAGACCTGGTTTGAGGTGCGTTTCATTATTAAGTATTGCACATTTATACATCAGAAAGCCATAAATACCGTGTGAAAATTCCGAAAGTATGCAAAGTTTGCTCACAGACATAATAGCCAATGACAACTTATTGTTTGAACACTTCACAGTGTAATCAATAACAACTTCCTTTTGATTTCGCTTAGTAATTTATTTCAAAACGAAGGGTAGGGTTTTTATGTTTGGCCACTGTCGCCCCACTGTGCGACGGGCTGTACCGGACGAGCTGTACCGAACGGGCTGTATACCGAAGGTATAAAAGTGGTGAGCACCCCAGCAACGTTTTTCACTTCGAGCGAGAATTGTACGGCGAACAAGTGATTATGAATGCGGCAAGTTTAAGTTTTCTGGCTCTCTGCCTGGTGTTGGCCGCCAGTCGCTCGGCGTACGCCCAGCACGACCCGCATTGGTGGGGCAACCGCAATACCATTGTGCATCTTTTCGAATGGAAATGGACCGACATAGCGACGGAGTGCGAGCAGTTCTTGGCGCCACATGGTTTTGCCGGTGTTCAGGTGCGTTCAACCGGCGTCAATTTCGCCGGCGTTTTCTAATTTGACTCTTTGCGAATTCATCTGCAGGTCTCGCCCGTGGCGGAGAATATTGTAGTGAACAACCGTCCGTGGTGGGAGCGCTACCAGCCAATCTCGTACAAGTTGCAGACCCGCTCCGGCTCGGAAGCAGAGTTCGCCGACATGACCCGTCGCTGCAATGCAGTGGGTGTGCGCATCTACGTCGATGTGATACTAAACCACATGTCTGCCGCTCAGTCGAAGACTGCTTATGGCTCAGGTGGATCTTCTGCCGATCCTGGGAAGATGAGTTTCCCCGCAGTACCCTACAGTGCGTTCGACTTCCATCCCTCTTGCTCGATCACTGATTATAATAATCGCTACCAAGTGCAGAACTGCGAATTGGTCGGTCTGAAAGACTTAGATCAGAGTAAAGAATGGGTGCGTGACCGCATGGTTGAGTTTTTGGATCATTTGGTGGAATTGGGCGTGGCCGGTATTCGAGTGGATGCCGCCAAGCATATGGCCGCGAATGATTTGAAGGTATGTAGACAGCAAAGCATAGCATACGCTTAACACCCATTTACCACATGGAATTAGCGGGCCGTCAAATGTCGAAAGATCATTTCTTCTTTCATTTCGAAACTGATAGCAAGGCTTCATAATACATATCATGTTTATTCTCTCCGTTACTGTAGGTCATTTATAATCGCGTACGCAACCTCAACACGAACCATGGTTTCGCATCGAATTTGCGACCCTTCATCTATCAGGAAGTTATCGATCACGGACACGACGTGATCAGCCGATATGAGTACAGCCCCCTGGGCGCTGTTACCGAGTTCAGTTTCTCAGAGGAGATAGGTCGCGCCTTCCGTGGCAAAAATCAACTCAAGTGGCTGAAAAACTGGGGCACCGGCTGGGGCTTCCTCCCGTCCGAGAGTGCCTTTGTCTTCGTCGACAATCACGACAACCAACGCGACGGCGGCGATGTGCTCACCTATAAGAATGGCAAACAGTACAAGATGGCCACCGCATTTGCGCTGTCCTACCCCTACGGCATTACGCGCGTGATGAGCTCATTCGAGTTCAGCGATAAAGACCAGCCGGCGCCCGCCAACTCGGACGGTTCAATACAGTCGCCCACTTTCAATGCGGACGGCTCCTGCACGAATGGCTGGGTGTGCGAGCATCGTTGGCGTCAAATCTCCAACATGATCGGTTTCAAGAATGTAGTGAGAGGTACTAATGTGAACGACTGGTGGGACAACGGCGACAACCAGATCGCGTTCTGCCGCGGCGGTCGCGGTTTCATTGCGTTCAACGGCAACAACTATAACTTGAAGCAGCGCTTGCAGACCTGCCTAGCGGAGGGCGTGTACTGTGACGTCATCTCGGGAGGGCTCATCAACGGCAGCTGCACTGGCAAATCGGTGACTGTAGACAGATCGGGCTATGCCGATATCACAATTGAGTCGAGCGAATTTGATGGCGTACTGGCCATTCATGCCGAAGCAAAGAAATAAGCGGCGAAAAAATTAATAAAATTGCAAAATATATCTTTTGTGTGTATATGCTTTGGAATATGGGGGGCGTGAGACAAACATTATTCGGATGAGTCAAATTCGTTTGCATAGTGGTTTTTTGTTAGAAGCATTTTCAATTAAAATCGGAAATAAGTATCTATGTTTCTTTATCCATTTGCTTGTTTATTTTTCTTTTACTAGTGTCCAAAAAATAAGGTGACATTTGAATTTAAACTGCGCGCGTCGAAGGATTTGGAGAATTATTTTTTTTTTTTAGTCAACAGTCAACAAGGAATATTATTTGAACGGTATGCGTCGTTTGCGTAACGCTATCCGCCTAAAAAGGCCGGAATTGTGGAAAGACAATTATTGGTTTTTACACCACGATAATGCACCATCCCATACTGCACTCGTAATTCGTGATCATTTCGCCAAAAACTCAACCCATATCGTTCCGCAACCACCGTATTCACCTGATCTGGCGCCGTGCGACTTCTGGCTGTTCAGCAAGCTCAAAAGACCGCTCCGGGGACACCGTTTTGATACGAGAGAGGAGATTCAAGCCGCAGCGAAGACGGAACTGAAGGCCATCCCGGAAAGTGACTACAATCAGTGTTTCGAAGATTAGAAAATCCGTTGGGAGGGGATTACTTTGAAGGGGATGAAATTGATTTGGAAGAATAAACCTATTTTTCGGACACATTACTATACATATGTGGACTTGAAAACTACTTGATACTGTTGAATAGAATGAGGTGAAAATAAGAAAATAAAAATAAAAAGCCTGCCCTTTTGAACGAATTTCAAATATTCACTCCTAACAATTTAATATATAATTTACAGTAATTATACCTAAATTTGTTATCCTCGAATACATTTTAAATCCATTATAAAAACATACGAACAAAAAAGAGCCGTCAAATGTCTTCGGCTTAAAACTTTTCACGTCGCTACTCAGCGACTTTCTTTTTGAAAGGAAGAGGATGCGCACGTATAGGAATTTTTTAAAGTTAACCTAAATTTTAAAAGGTGCGATTTTATGGCATTAAGTTTGAAATAAGTACAAAGTCGTTCAAATGTTGGCCGCAGGTTCGGTTCATTTTGAATAAATCTGGCTCAATTTGTTTGTAATGACCTCCTTTAAGCCATATTTTACTCGCGTTAATTGAGATAATAACCCCAAATGAAGATGTCTAAAGGCGTAAAATCGCAAGTTCGTCGTGACCAATTCACACAGCCGCCGCGCGGGATAACTATAGTGGCAAATCCGTCATGCAAAATGTCTATCGTGGCATCTGTGCTAACGGCTAACGGTGTTCATATCTTCCAGCTAAAACCACAGGAATTTGCTTAGCATCGATTTGTGACGATCACCGGAGTCGGTTATGGCAATGCTAGTTTCGTTTTGAAAGAAGTATGAACCGATAATTCTGTCGGACGAAAGACCGCATTTGGTGATGGTGTACATATCTCGTGTGGATTCGACAAATTCGACAATTTTACTTGTTCACATATTCATTTATCCGAAAATGGGAGTCGTTACTAAAGATAAAAAAATTTACGTATTGCGCGGAATATTTCTCGAGCGTAGTGACTTTGGTAATAAAAGTTGATGATTTGCGTATCTTGTTCAAAAGTCCGCGTGTTGTTGCGGCAAACATAGGCTATAATAAAATCGGCCACGCCCACTTTCCGCGCCCACTTAACTAACAAAACAAAGCTACACTATCTGTTTGTAAATAAATGTCGATGTAAAATGATTCTGTGTTTCATATGGCTAAACATAGGTTATATGAGATTGACCATGCCCACCTGATATAAACAGATAGTGTAGCTTTGTTTTGTTAGTTAAGTGGGCGCGGAAAGTGGGCGTGGCCGATTTTATTATAGCCTATGTTGGCCGCAATGACACGCTGAATCGTTTGATACCCATATTGCCTTACAAAAGCTTTCCATAGATGAGTTTTGTTACCATAATGGGCGTAAAAATGGGGTTTTTAACGCTTTTGAGGGTCTTGCCCCGCCCAAAAAGCAAATTGCTCAGCACCATCGTCTTCAGCACCCTCGAAAACAGGGGGGGAAGTAGTCTCGTCGTGTCCAAGAAGACTACCATGTTCTTCCGACTGACACACTCCACTAATATCACCCCTGCTGCTTTCCGCTCGCACCCGAAATTCAGATTGCTTCGCTGGTCGACATGCGCATTCTGTATACTGTTTATTCTGTGATACTACACAATGCAACTAAAGGCTTGATTACACGTAACGAGTAGAGTGACGAGCCAGCAACTCGAACGATTACTCGTTTCGTCTAAACAGTAAGGCGAGTTGTTGATTGAGTCAGTGACCGAGTAGAGTGGCGAGAGAGTCAGTAGAATCACATTTTGTTTACTAGGCCGAGTACTACTTTACCGTTATATTTTTCTCTTTTTCGCAGCGATTCGCGGAATCGCTCGTCATATGCGGAATCGCTCGTAACATGCGAAATGCGTCACACACCACTTTTCGCTCGGTTGAGTGTAATTGCGCGAGTTGCTTAGTTCATTTTGTGCATTATAAAACCGAACTGACTCGCCACGTGTTAAAATACGTTTGAACAACTCGTCGCTTTTGCTTGCCATCCCAATTCTCTCGGTCTAGTACCATTTTCATGTCTCGCCACTCTACTCGTTACGTGTAATCAAGCCTTAAAACCGAACTGACTCGCCACGTGTGAAAATACGTTTGAACAACACGTCGCTTTTGCTCGCCATCCCAATTCTCTCGGCCTAGTACGATTTTGATGTCTTGCCACTCTACTCGTTACGTGTAATCAAGCCTTAAGACTCCACTTTCTGTGCTGCACACTGCTGCTTTTATACTGGTTTTCTTATCGCGCCGAAGTTTCTTGCACATTCTAGTTGTACTCTCTATCTCGATTGTTCTAGCACAGCTCATCACCTTTCGCGAACCATCCTTGCTATAATTATAGCATGCTGGCCGTACTTCAAAGTGCATGCCTAAAAGTATGCTATTCATGCATAGCACAGCACAGAGTGCAACGATGAACTATTATACGTCCCGATAATCGCCTTGGAATAATCTACTCCTGGTTGGTTGTCCCAGTATTTATTATCTCGTGTTTCCTTGTTAGGACAGAGAGAGCTCCACAGCAATGGGGATAGAACCCCCCCCCCCCTGTGGGCAACCCCGGGGGGTACTTTCTCATTTACTTTGAATTGTTAAATTTTTCTTTTAAGCTGAAATGTAATTTGAAGTTGAAATGTTATTTGGCGTTAGTATTACTTTCGATACTTTTTTTTTGGGTTAGAATTACCCACTCTTTTCCACTGTTTTTTAGTGCTTTTACAATATTTCACAATTTCTAATAACTTTTGCGACTATATTATTATGAACAAGACAAGAAAACAAATTAAAAGGCAAGCGAACGCCAAACATTTTTATCGTAAGCGCCACAGCTTGTGCGTGCTTCAGAATATTCGTGGTAGCGAAATTATCGTAAGCGCCATTAAATACGCTCCTGATATGCGAATCCAAGTTTTTTTTATCGATATTCCAAAAATAACTTTAAACCAATAATGCATGCACAAAATGGAAGCATTTAATAATATAATATAAAAGGAAAACACAAAAAACCTTCTGCTGTAAAATTACGAATTTGGCGCTTACGATATTTTGGCGACTATGGCTCGATATGTACGTCCCCCGCGCACAGTGATTCGTTCCATGGACAAAATAAAAAAAATGTATAGTGTCAGAATTTAACGAGTTTAACGTCATTTGATAGTAAAACTCCAACTAAGAAAACCCAAAAACATCTGTGCAAAAAATTAATTAATGTGTGTGCAAAAGCTGCTGAAAATCGAAACATTTTTCACAAAAATATTTACACATGTTTTCTGTGCGTAAAAAATACATGGTTAGCAAACATTTGCTTAAACTTTCAAGATGGACTAGGAATTGGTTTGGGCATTTTTGCTTTCAATGTTTTCTCAAAATTTTTAAAGCTGAGGCTTCTACTTCACATTTAATTTAAAATATTTTTCAAAATTAAATACCTGAAAATTGGCAAAACTTAGAGGAAAATATATGAAACTGTTTCCGGATTTTTTAAATTTTGAGAAGCATTCTCTCTTTGTCGAATAATGTAATTAGATACTCCGAAATCTTCCGATCTCAGAATATAACTCAATTTGAAAAGTGGTCTAAACACCTATTTTTCGACAAAATTTATTTTATTTATCCCTAAAAGTATACAATCAGCATGAAAAATGAAAAAATCTGCACAAATGCAAAACATACATCTATTATAATCGTTTTTATTGCAAACCCAGAGGGTCCTAGACAATTTCTGTTACTCTTTGGAATTATCAATGTTGATGTTACCGATGAAATGTAAAATCTGAAAAATCTAGCCAACACACTTGGTGCTATAGCTCTCCCAAAATGACGAAATTTGCAAATTTTAGTTTCAGGCATTGCCAAACTACAACAGTTTAAGAAAAACAAAATGGAGATTTCAATTCAGCAGACCATGATTAACTAGTATACCACATTTTATGAAGACCGGACCACTCCTTCTAATTTTGTCCCGCGGTTGTATGGAGTCGAATCACTGTGCAATGGGACATATGTACGTCCCCCGCGCACAGTGATTCGTTCCATAGACAAAATTAACAAAATGTATAGTGTCAGATTTTAACGAGTTTAACGTCATTTGATAGCAAAACTCCAACTAAGTAAACCCCAAAACATCTGTGCAAATAATTAATTAGTGTGTGTGCAAAAGCTGCTCAAAGACGAAACATTTTTCACAAAAATATTTACACATGTTTTCTGATTTTATTCTATTGAGTAAACAAAATCGGAAAAATACATGGTTAGCAAACATTTGCTTAAACTTTCATGATGGACTAGGAATTGATTTGGGCATTTTTGCTTTCAATGTTTTCTTAAAATTTGTAAAGCTACTTCTTCTTCACATTTAATTTAAAATATTTTTCAAAATTAAAAACCTGAAAATTGGCAAAACTTAAAGGAAAATAAGTATATGAAAGTATGTTCCTGGATTTTGTTTAATTTTGAGAAGCATTCTCTCTTTGACGAATAATGTAATTACATACTCCGACATCTTCCGATCTCAGAAAATAACTCAATTTGAAAAGTGGTCTAAACACCTATTTTTCGACAAAATATGCAATCAGCCTGAAAAATGAAAAAGAAAACTGCACAAATGCAGAACATATATCTAATATTATCGTTTTTATTGTAAAACTAACTGATGGAATGTAAAATCTGATAAATCTAGCCAACACACTTGTTGCTCAGGGGCGGATTTAGAAATTTGCCGCCCCTAGGCAGTTGGTAAAATTGCCGCCCCCCCCTATTTACAATTTCTTGAATGGTGGAATTAGTTTGGTGCGAATATTTTTTTTTTTTTTCCTTACGCATTCGGTATGTTTATTTTCTTGGCTAGTATAAATCGTTTTTTTTTTTTTGCTTGTGCATTCTGTATGTTTATTTTCTTTCCTTGTATAAATCGGTTGTTTCTTCGATTCAGACATTTTACACTTAAAATGTTGGTTTCCCACGAATTCAACAAGTTTTCAAAGTTCCCGCTAAAATTTGCCGCCCCCCAATTCTTGCCGCTCCAGGCGACTGCCTACAATGCCTGTATGGTAAATCCGCCCCTGTTGTTGCTATAACTTACCAAAAATTACGAAAATTGCAAATTTTAGTTTCAGGCATTGCCAATCTAGAAGAGTCTAAGAAAAACAAAGTGAAGATTTCAATTCAACAGACCCAACTAGATGGTTAACTAGCATACCAAATTTTATGAAGACCGGACCACTCCTTCTAATTTTGTCCCGCGGTTGTATGGAGTCGAATCACTGTGCAATGGGACATATGTACGTCCCCCGCGCACAGTGATTCGTTCCATTGACAAAATAAAAAATGTATTGTGTCAGAATTAAACGAGTTTGACGTCATTTGATAGTAAAACTCCAACTAAGTAAACACCTAAACATCTGTGCAAAAAATTAATTAATGTGTGTGCAAAAGCTGCATAAAATCGAAACATTTTTCACAAAAATATTTATACATGTTTTCTGTTTTTATTCTATTGAGTAAACAAAATCGGAAAAATACATGGTTAGCAAACATTTGCTTAAACTTTCAAGATGTGCTAGGAATTGATTTGGGCATTTTTGCTTTCAATGTTTTCTCAAAATTTTTAAAGCTGAGGCTTGTACTTCACATTCAATTTA
Source organism: Melieria crassipennis (assembly GCA_963668005.1). NCBI lineage: Eukaryota > Metazoa > Arthropoda > Insecta > Diptera > Ulidiidae > Melieria > Melieria crassipennis. The sequence goes on along the minus strand of OY764963.1, from coordinate 25,916,799 downwards.
AAATATTTTTCAAAATTAAAAACCTGAAAATTGGCAAAACTTAGAGGAAAATAAGTATATGAAAGTATGTTCCTGGATTTTGTTTTATTTTAAGAAGCATTCTCTCTTTGCCGAATAATGTAATTACATACTCCGACATCTACCGATCTCAAAAAAGAACTCGATTTGAAAAGTGGTCTAAACACCAATTTTTCGACAAAATATAAAAGTATGCAATCAGCATGAAAAATGAAAAAACCCGCACAAATGCAAAACATATATCTAATATTATCGTTTTTATTGCAAAACGAAAGGGTCCCGATACAATTTATGTTGCTCTTTGCAATTAACAATGGGGACGTAACTGATGAAATGTAAAATCTGATAAATCTAGCCAACACACTTGTTGCTATAACTTACCAAAATTACGAAAATTGCAATTTTGAGTCTCAGGCATTGCCAATCTACAAGAGTCTAAGAAAAACAAAGTGAAGATTTCAATTCAACAGACCAGACTAGATGGTTAACTAGCATACCAAGTTTTATGAAGAACAGACCACTCCTTCTAATTTGGTCCCGCGGTTGTATGGAGTCGAATCATTGTGCAGGGGGGTAATACTCACCTTAGACCAATGGGACATAGGTACGTCCCCACTGAACTTTCGACTGTATTGGCCGGATTTTTCAAACGACGAACAAGCACGTATCCAAAATGAAAGTTAACAATTTCAATTTTATCGTAAAAGGTATCAAGCCGATTAAACGCCTTACAACTCTTCCACTTCAAAGGTTTATATAGATTTTGTAATTTATTGAACTACCCACAGTAAACACGACACACGATTTTGACCTCAATTCTTATGTAAATATACAAATATATACAGTGGTGGCATGCTTGTTAACACATCTAAAACAGGCAAAGTTTTCGTGATGCAATGATTTGTCTCAAACAATTTTCAACATTTGTTAATTGAAATTCTAAATCAAACATTCAATTTAAGTTTTTATTGACATACATTTCGATATATTGTATTTAAGACAGGAGCTCCCCATTGTAGTTGGAGTTTAAGAAGCTCGCCCGCGCGTCGCAAAAAGTTTTCTTTGAATGAAGTCATTTTTTATTATTGTAATTTTAATATGGCGTGAACAGCGGCCATCAGCGGCCAAAACTGTTGGACAGCGCCTTTTGGAAAAAGCCTCCGCGGTTGTCAGACTAAAAAACCGAAAGTGTATAAAATTAAGTACTTTTTTAATGAATTAATATGTAATTGTTTTTAATAAATTTTTTCTACTTTTGCTTGTGTTTTGTACTCTTTTCGTTACTATTGGTAGATGATACTAATTAATGTGCCACCACTGTATATATATATATACAGTTACTTTACAGTTAAATTGTGTACTAGTTAGTTTTCCCTTACTCCCTACATTTCTACTACTAACTGTCGTTTTTCTGTTTAAAATGGAATGTCTAGTAGGAAATATGCTGTAAAATGTATTTTCAAAGCGCGGGAGTTGCCCCTTTTCTATGGGGTAAACCTGTGTAGGTTATCAAATTTGATTCCATTCCAAAAGTGGTGCCAAAAATTTCCACTTGGCAGCAAAAATAGGTTGTAGTTATAATACGTGTCAGCATCAGTCTTTGACAGAATTAAGTAATAATTATAAAATTTGTTGCGGCTTTTAGCGCGATAATAAAATTTCACGAGTGTTGAAAAATTGCAGAAAATAACCACCAACCTAACCATTGCTTCCACTCGCCGATAGCAGTCAACGCTTCTGTGCATTCGGTACAATTTTGGCGGTTTAAGACTTTTTCATGGAACTATTTTACTATTGGTGGTTTGCCAATCCTTACAGATTCAAAGCTTCAAACTCAATACTTAGTTGTTATTGATTGAGTTTCTCGAACTCAAACCGCTGACTCTCTGACTTTAGAGATTTCTACATTAGCTCTTCGTTTGCCGAAACATTTGAGGAAATTTCTCTCGAAATCAATTTCGAATAAAAACTTTGACTTTATGCACAGTAAAATATATAATACCAACTATAACGAGCACTACAATAAATTGATCTAACTGTATATATCAAAATCGACATTAATAAAATGTTTATAATTCTCCAAAAACAAAAAACTGTATGTATTTTTGTTAAATTTCATTTTTTATTTTATTTCATTAGAGGAGTGGTTTCACCCAACAATTAGCTCCGATACCCGAGGTATCCGGTGTACAACTTTGCTTACGCCGTTTTTTTCCAAAATTAAAAGCTTTATTGCGAAAAAGTGCTTACAGATGTATTATTCAAAGTATTGTCCGTCGCTAGCGACAACTTTCTCCCATCTTTCCGGCAATTTTCGGATCCCGGCTCGAAAAAAGGAGTCCTCTTTTGACGCTATCCATGAAGCAATCCATTTTTCCAATTCTTCGAAGGATTGAAAATGTTGATCTGCCAGGCCGTGTGCCATCGAACGGAATAGGTGGAAGTCAGAAGGGGCGACATCTGGGGAATACGGCGGGTGGGGCAAGACTTCCCATTTCAGCGTTTCCAGGTACTTTTTGACCACTTTTGCGACGTGAGGCCGAGCATTGTCGTGTTGGAGGATGACTTTGTCATGTCGCTCTTGATATTGTGGCCGCTTTTCTTTTAGCGCGCGACACGTTCTTTCACTCAGAGCAGCATCACCGTAAGTTTCTTAGAGCATTCGATGCGCTTCAGCTGAATTTTTTTTCGAATTGTAACAGAAAAGTAAAACTTCCCGCAAATGGCGAGAATTGGGCACATAAACGGACATTTTCGAGCGTGAATAATACGAAAACAAGAACAACTGTCACTGAAACGGCGATGACAATTCGTTAGGCACACATTCGATAATGGCATTTGAAAAATGTAGTAGTGAAAAAAGTGTAGTGAAAAATGTAGTATGGTTGTAATTTCGTTCTTCCAAAATGTCTTACACTTTAGTTATATATTATTGTCGTATCTTATGTGCCGTACGTAAAATAACATTGGATGATTCTTTCAGTTTTGTTTTGTGATTTACGAGTAGAGCTAATTGATCGGACAAGTTCATTCATATACATATTGATATTACATTCTATTCACATTTTATTACATCATAATAGTTTTTGTTGTATCATTTAATTCGGTACTGTACTATGTTTGCAAAGGAAGCAAGTTGCATGTTTGTGGTGTTTACTGTCTCTTTAAAATATCTACAGAGGAGAGAAACTTTTATTGCGTGCGAAAAGTGTGCGAAACTTGTTTAATGGCAAATACGATGAACGTAAGCAAATATTGTGTAACATTTTATTACAATTTTATTTTTTATGATAAAGTTATGGTTATATCATCACACTTGAGATGTATTTTAGTTTGTCGAAATTAAATAAGCCAGCAAAATCAATTTACCTAAATGTGTAGAATGGCTAATCAAAGTAAATGTTCGCAAAATGCAATTAAATTTGCTTTAAGTATTCCTATTCTTAAATTTCGCTCCCTTTAAATGACCATTTTACACAATTGCACGGAATGAAGAACATTTATGCATGGCTCAATTGTCAAACAATCGGTCTGATGTGAAGTCCATCTATTTTGAAACTAGTCCGAAGTGACCATTCCTGAAATGACCAATTTCGATTTGGTACGATTTATAATTCCGACGTTATTCAATATTAACGATTTGCGTTGTATGGGTGGTACCACACCCGCTTGTCCAATGCCCACTTAATTTTTCTAGTCGCAGAGCGTGACTATATGGTAAGATCGTGCTAAATCGTGCTATGTATAGTCTCAACAAAGTGCCACGCCCCTTGCCCAACGTCCATGCCGAATTTCAATGTTGTGTGACTTATAATTCCAAAGTTGTTTCATATTAAAGATTTTAATTGTTTGCGCAGTACCTCGTCCCTTCCTTCAATGTTCACCCCATTGTTCCGAAGTCGAAGGGCAAATTTGTGTCACATAAACAATGCCAAGCCCCTTGTTTAGCACTCATGAGAATTCACCGGTAGAATGAAAGATCTATTTGATGACCAATACTGTGCCAAATCTCAATGCTGGGCGACTTATAATTTCGACATATTAGAAATCAAAAAGATTGAAGCATATTAAAACCTAACGTTGTATGGGCTGTGCCACGCCCCCTTGTCCAATGCCTACCTCATTCTTCCAGTCGAATTGTGCGACTAAATGGTAAGCGCGTACCAAGTATCATTGATGTTCGATTTACGGTTTCAAGGTTAGGTTAGGTTAGGTTAGGCTGGCCGACCCACGAAGGGGTCTCACATAGACCAAGTAGTGGTCCATAGTGGTACCAGAGATTCTGGAGTTCCAGACCTATATATAGTTTTTTAGGAACGGTTTGGCAAATCTAAGTAGGTCGCCACTTTTTTGCTCTGCAATTCCTTCCAATGAAGGGAACGACGCGGATCCGAGGCAGCTAACCCGTGATCTGTAGAGAGCGGGACAGTGGCATAGCAAGTGCTCCAGGGTACCTTTGGCATTGTCTTCACTACATCTTGTGCAAGCATCACTTGGTGCCAAGCCAAGTTTGGCAGCGTGGGACGGGGTGAGACAATGTCCCGTGAGTACCCCAACAAGCAGTTTGCAGTCCTCTCTTTGGAGTGATAGTATAAACTTTGTGTTGTTGATATTATGCTCGCGTAGCATAATTTTCGCTGTCCTGTGAGATGTAGATCTCTCCCACATGGACGCCGCCTCACGAATCATATTCTCTTCAATTTCCGTCTTAAGTGCGGAGAGGGGTGGATGGATGTCTGGCACGTTAACCGTAGGCAGTCGTGCCCCGGCTTTGGCGAACGCATCAACCTTCTCATTTCCCTCAACTCCTTTGTGACCCGGTACCCAATAAATAGTGACTACTCTGTTGCGACAGAGTTCGTCCAATTTGGTTCTACAGTTCCGTACGCATATCGAGTTTGACATTATCCCAGCTGCTGCTTTTATGGCTGCTTGGCTGTCAATATAGATATTAATCCGAGAGTCTGGAGGGGTGCGATCCATTGCTAGTTGGCCGCTCTTGTGGCAGCGTATACCTCTGCTTGGAAGATGCTGCAGTAATCCGGAAGCCGGAAAGACTGTTGAAGGTCTAGTTCCGGACAGAAAACTGCAGATCCCACTCCCTCTGTCATCTTGGATCCATCTGTGAACAAGTTATAGGATTGACGGCTGAGTTCGAGTCCCTGTCGCCACCCATCCGGTTCTAGGACCACGTATGGTTTGAAATTAAAGTTGGCTTGAGGTATGGCGTAGTCTGAGCTATCGCCTACCCCTGCGTGTATCCTACTGTGGCCGTAGTGTCGTAGCGTGAGCTGTCCAGTTACCTTAAGTCTAAGCGCGGCCTTCTTAGCGGCGCTTTTCGCTGTCAGACCCGTTGGGTAAAATCCCAAGATTTTGTCCAGTGCCGCTGTAGGAGTGGTGCGCATTGCGCCTGTTATACACAACCCAGCGGCTCTCTGTACAGTCTCGAGTCTTTTGGCATAGGTCTTTTTATCCACCGCAGTCCACCATACCAAGATCCCGTAAAGCATAATGGGTCTAATAACTGCAGTGTAAATCCAATGTGTGAGACGGGGGGATAAGCCCCAAGTCTTACCGAGCATTTTTCTGCAGGCGTATAAGGCGTTCAAGGCTTTCCTTCTCCTGTCTTCCACATTCAATTTCCACGACAGTTTACTATCCAAAATGACTCCAAGGTACTTGGTAGATGTTTTGGGGGTGAGTACGGTATTGTTCAGTTTGGGAGGAAGCCAGGTTGGGATCTTGTACTTTGTTGTAAAAAGAACTAAGTCCGTCTTGTCTGGATTTGTTTCCAGCCCCACAGTCTTTGCCCAGTTATTAATCACTCTCAGTGTCCTCTCGAGTACTTGGCTCATTGAGTTGAGACACCTGCCTGAGATGACAACGGCCAGGTCATCCGCATATGCGGTTAGCTTTGGCCCCCCGTCCCTCAACTTTAGAAGAATTTTGTTCACAACTAAATTCCAAAGTAGCGGAGAAAGCACGCCCCCCTGGGGGGTACCCCTGTTCGCCTTCCTAGCCATGGTCGTCGCGCCCCACTCCGCCACCACCGTCCGGCAATTTAAAAGATTACCGATCCAGTTCTGAATGGATGGGTGCACGTCAATTGATGCAAGACCTTCCAACAATGCCTCTGTGGAGACATTGTTGAAAGCCCCTGATATGTCAAGGAAGGCTCCCAGCGCGTACTCTCCATAGTGTAAAGCCTTTTCTATCTGAAATACTACCCGATGAAGTGCTGTCTCCGTTGACTTGCCTTTCATGTAGGCGTGTTGGTCCGTGGATATTAGGCCAGGTGGAATCCTTTCCTTAATAAACGAGTCTAGCAGTCTTTCAAAGGTCTTCAGTATGAACGAGGTGAGGCTGATGGGCCGGTAGTCTTTCGGATACAAGTGGCTGCTTTTACTTGGTTTTGGTAAAAATACAACCCTTGATAGTCTCCAGTCCAACGGTACATAGTTCAGCCTCAAACAGTTCCTGAATACGTCCTTGAGCCACGGTGTCAGAACCGCACATCCCTTTTGCAGAAGCGCGGGGAAAATGCCATCCGGACCCGGGGATTTGAAAGGATCGAAAGAGCCCAAAGCCCATCGCAGTCTAGACGTGGTGATTAAGCCCTCACAGTTCTCTTGTTCCGTACCAAGTGTGGTTGAGACCGAGTTAGAAACCTCAGAACAGCCAGGGAAATGGGTTTCTATAAGTGTCTCAAGCGTCTCCTTGCCGTCCATGGTCCATTCTCCAGATTCTTTGCAGATAAGTGATGGTATAGGAGGGGATTTGGCAAGTATCTTCCGAAGTCTGGATGCCTCAGAGGTTTTGTCCATGCTCCCGCAGACGTTTTTCCAGGAACTTCTTTTGGCCCTCCGTATCTCCTGTTTGTAGGAATGAAGTAGTGCCTTGTACTCTCTCCAACACTCCACACAGTCGGCAAGTTTGGCTAGTTTGAAAAACTCTCTGAGTTCCCTTCTTTGCCTACCAATGTCCTTGCTCCACCAAGGTGGTTTGGATTTTCGCCCTACCGGCCTTGAGGGTGGGCAGGATTCATGGTATGCAAGGAGAATCTTGGCCGTTAAGAGTTTCGTCTTAGCCTCAACGTCCGCGCTGGAGAATGTCTGAGAGGCGTTACTAAGATGCATCTTTAACCGATTTGCATACAGGTCCCAGTCCGTTTTCCGCGGATTTCTGAATACCCTCTCTATGCGCAATGGTTTAATGTTGACAGTAAAATGTATATAACTGTGATCTGAGAAGGAGGGTTGCTTCAGCACTCTCCAGTCCGAAATCCAGGTATCTACTCCGTAGGAAAAAGTTATGTCCAGTACGTCTTCCGACGTTGGACCCTTCAAAATTGGGATGTTCCCCCTATTAGCTATTTCTACATTATTCTCTAATATAAAATTAAAGAGGGACTCACCCCGTTCATTGGTGTCCTTACTACCCCACTGAGGGTGGTGCGAATTAGCGTCCGCACCTACCACAACGTCGAATCCGCGTCCGGGGGCTACTTCCATGAGGTACTGCAGCTCTGGGGGGGGTGCCTCGACGTCATGGGCCATGTAGCACGAGGCGACAAGTCTAGGCTTGTCGTCCCCTTCGATAGCGACCACCGTCAGGTCATCCGAACTGAAATTAGGTAGAAGATATGCGTTAGTATTCTTCTTAACAAGGATGGCAGATCGGGTCTTCCTTACCATTGTCGCGTAGAAAAGGTTGTAATTCGTGGACCCCAATCCTGAAACCTTGTTCCCGGAGGAAAGCCAGGGTTCTTGAATTAAGGCCACGTCGTAGCTGCCCTCCTCTAGTGTGAGGAGGAGCTCAGCTGACGCCACCTTACTGTGGTGGAGGTTGATTTGCAGGACCTTCCCTTTCAGAAGGTACAGTGTCCTTACGGTTTCAAAGTTAAGTGGAAAATTGGAGTCGTAAAACAAGTACCACGTCCCTTGTCCCACGTTCGTTAACTTCAAATTGTTTAAGCTTTTAAACCACCCGTGATTCAAGGCAAACACCACTCAAAAAAATTATTCGAATGGGTCGAGCCATTTTCGACTTAAACGAGACTAACGCACAGCAATTGATTTTTATATATAAACATATACAGATAGATAGATAGTGCAGGGTGTGGTGATCACTCCAATGATTGCGCCATAAAAGTTCAACTCGGAGACCATACATATCATGTTCTTCGGTGTTCTTCTTCTTCAACGGTTGCTCCAATCATTCCAAAAGACTTCAACAAGTTTTTCGCTCTTCTGCCTGCTTTAAAAATAGTAGCTCTTTAAATTTATTCTAGTTTAGTTTAGGGAATTCATGCACATATGTTAGGGTTTAATACTTTAATTTCTAATTCTTGCAATGACAATTATTGCCATTATTTTAAGCAAGGAAAATCAATAAGCAAAAATTCTAATTTTCTCATTAAACCTTTCTACTAATTGGCAGATATTTTAAATTATTTTCAAATGCAGAAATTAGTTTGAAATTTTGTAAGCAGGCGCAACGAGCTAATGGTTAGGATAAAGTTTACTTTCTAGATGTCAGTTAAGGCATTATCCGCTGAAAACCCCGTCTATCGTAGAACTCTACAAAATGTGTAAGTACTTTCTTCTAATGGTTGCCTATATGCCTGATTTTTAAAGGATACCATCTTCATACATACATATTCCAAGGAATGATTTCAAACGCAAACAAGAGTTTAAGTACCCGCACTGGCACATTTATTAGCGTTTAATGTCGCACAGTCGAATGCTCAAACTCGTTGAGTATATTCTCTGAACGGAACTATCTACACTATACCTATAGTCTAAGTACATTATGTGTCTATTAACGTATGGTGAATGAAATCTGGACACGTGTTCCAGCGCAAAAATAAATTTACCGTTAAACTTGAAACACAAATTTTTTCTGTAGAAGTGTAACGGGATCTATTATTATGCATCTGACGCAAAGTCTATTCAGTGTGTGTTCATTTGGTCGCGAAAATGTCTTTGAACGAGTTGCAGCGTCGGGAATTAATTTGCAAATTTTGTAAAGATAATCCAAACAAAAGCAAAAATGAAGTTTTTCACCATTTCAAAGACATGGGATTTAAAAAATCGACGATTTATAATTTAATTCAATTATTTGAAAATAAGAAAAGCATAAAAAGAAAAAAAGGTTCGGGTAAAAAATGTGCCCTGCAGGGCAGCAAAGTTTGCTCCCAACTGAAGGCGGATACGGTGGGCCGAAAGGCGAAATCTTTCCGCCAGCTTGGAAGGAAATATGATGTGGACAAAAATACTATAAAAAAGTATTTGACATCAATGAATATTGAAATTAAAAAAAGAAAATTAAAACCAGCTACTACTGCCCAACAGGAAAAAATCATTAAATCCAGGTTACGTGCACTTACGGAAAAATACTTTGCTACACGCTCACCATACGTCTGTATAATGGACGATGAAAGTTACTTCACTGTAGAAGGCAACGAATGGCAGCCAAAACATTATTTGGAGTTTGCTAATCACAAAGCTCCAGACAAAGTGAAGTATATTCAGAAAACTAAGTTCCCGGGAAAAGTGTTATTATGGTTGGCAATCAGCGAGCGTGGTGTCAGTGAACCGGTGTTTTTTAAAGGTGGTTTAGCTGTCTCTGCTGCAACTTATGCAGATAAATGTATACCTGCGCTGCAAAAGTTTATTAAAAACTATCATCAGCAAGATAAAATAATTTTTTGGCCAGATCTGGCATCATCGCATTACGCGAAATTAACTTTGCAATCACTGGAAGAGCGTGGTATTGCATGGGTACCTAAGAAGTTTAACCCACCAAACGTCCCGCAACTTCGACCAATCGAGACTTTCTGGGCTAACTTGAAAAGAAACGTTTATAGCAAAGGCTACACAGCGAAAAATGTGGATTGTTTGATAAATAAAATCAAGAAGGAGCTAAAAACAATCGATACAAATGGAATTCGAGAGGCAATGAATACACTGCCCCAAAAAATACGTAAAGCAAACCGCCACGGCGCAAATGTTTTTTTGTAAATTTAGCTTAAGACTTATAGTACTGAAATATAATACCAAACAGTTTAAAAAAAAAAATGTCTAGTCATTTTTTTTGCTTAACATATTTGTCCAGATTTCATTCACCATACGTTATATTGCCTAATTGTGGTGCAATACAGCCTTTCAGTATTACTGTTGATGTATGTATGCTTAACATATATTTGTGTATAACCGCTTACGCTGCCACCTCCAATCTACCCAATAATGCCGCCAAATCGGTGACAGCTTGTTATTATATGCGATCTTTATGTGAAATTTTAGCCGGCCGGTCAGCAGCACCAGACGCTGATAATTGAGGAATTCGAACCGGATGTATTTCGCCAGCTGATCGAGTACATACACACCGGATGCGTAACCCTGCAGCCGCGAACTTTGCTAGGTACCGTCAATGCACCGTTTGAAGCCATTTCCGGAAAGTTTTAACACAAATCGTTTAACTGTTTTTATCGTAGGTGTAATGAACGCTGCTGATTACTATGGCTTGGAGGAGCTGCGGCGCGCCTGCGCCGGCTTCGTGCAGTGTTGCATTAATGTGGACACGGTGTGCGCGTTGCTCGCGTCCGCCGAGCGCTACATCCAGTACAAGTGCACGAAGAGTTTGGTGCTGGAGTTCGTCGATGAGCACGGCAACGAGGTCCTCAACTTGGGTAGCTTCACACTGTTGCCGCAGCACGTGGTGCGTCTGATACTGGCACGCGAAGAGCTGCGCGCCGACGAGTTCACGAAATTCCAGGCCGCACTTATGTGGAGCAAGAAGTATTATGACAACAATCCAGTAAGTCTCTCTGTATTCCAAATTTCGCCAGCTATTGAGCTTCAATGCGCAACCATTTCCAGAACATCGACATGAAGGAGATTTTGGGCAACTTTCTGGAGTACATACAGTTCAAAATTCATCCTCTGGGGCTGGTGCCATACTCCATTATCATGAATGCACTGGCCTATCAGGTAAGCACGAACTCGAAACGCCTATGTCACGTGCTGTAAGCGTTGCGGCCTTTACTTTCGAGAAAATTGAACAAACCAGAACTCTTGCCAAACTTAATGACATTAACGCTAAACAAACTTCAAACGGCATCGGCGTATTTGGGCTACGTGCGCTTCATTTCCTGTTGTACGCGCGCACAATGCCCTATGCCGTTGCCGTTCCGCTCCCCATTTGTCCCCCCTTTATGTCTGATTCTAACCATTGCAGGCAGACCCAGAAAGCATCGACCCCGGAAAGTTGTCTCCCAACTCTAGTCGAGTGAGGCGTGCGCGCCAGAATCAAGGCAGATCGATGTCCGTACAGAGTTCCCTGGACCCCTACGGTTCGAATACAACTTTGAGCTCGAGCGGCAGCAGCGACCCTACCAGCGGCCCGCATAACAGCAACTAGCATAAGTTGAACGGCCCCTCCTCCTCCTCCAACCACCACACATCCTCACATGGCCGTCACAAGCATCATCAATCATTGCCCAAAATTCGCAAAGCCAAATCTCAAAGTTTTCGCACTCGACGCAGCCCATCGGAGCGTCGCAGTCCGAACTCTCAGGGACCCGGCCAAGGTCCACTAACATTGAACGCGTTGGCTGGTGGCGAGAAGAAGCGCAGCCTCCTGACGCCGAAGAGCCCGATTTTACCACAACCAGAGTCGAAGAGTCCCGGCAGTTCTTCACAGAAAACACCAACCACTTTGTCACGACAAAGCACACTGCGCGCCTCTCACCGGCGCAAAAACAGTGTCACCGGGTCCCTGGTGCTAGTTCAGGGCAGACGTAGTCCGGTCGGGCTAAATGATCGTAGTCCACAAGGAAGACGAAGCCCGTTGGTTATGTCCAATGATCGTCTGAAGTCGCCCAACGAGCTTCCTGTGCTTCCAACATTCGGCGGAACGCACAGTCCCACTGCACGCAGTCCAACGGGCGAACGACGCAGTCCAACGCTAAGCATGCAGACCCAGGAGCGACGTTCACCAATCGGAGCTGCTGCTCCCAGTGAGTTCGGACAGTCACGACGAAGTCCCACGTCCACAGTTCACGTGCAGGATGCGCAATACGATACCCCAGGCGCCGAAGGGGAAGATAATACCAGCACGGGCATCAAGCGCCCATCAATCAACTTGTTCACTCCCATCTACTTTAGCGGTGACAAGCGCAGTCCGATTACGGCCATGCCCATTCCACCAATTACCGTCACCAATCCCATAGAGACGGGCAAAATAGTGGAACGTATTGCGGAGTCAAATGCTGCGGCCGAAGCAGCGCGTGAGCTTCAGCGTCAGCGGGAGGAGAAGGAGAGGCAGGAGACATTTGCCTCGATTAGGATGCCCGCAGCACCAGCGAAGGAACCGGCAGCCGAGAAGAAGGAGCGTACGAGCGTTATGAAAGAGATTCTTGCCTTCGTGCGCAAGCCCTCGAAACACATTACGACGCGAACAAACCGATTTGCAAACGCCTTTACACGTGCCGAATCGGGCTCCTCGTCGGGCCGCTCATACGACAGAGCACGTTCTCAGCGAGCCCAGCTGCCTCATCGACCGCTGCTAAGAGCGCGGTAGTCAAGCAAATGTCCGAAGTTGGATTCGAACCGAAGATGTCTCAGAAATTCGCACACTACACGAAAATGTCACTGAAGTTACGTCGATCTGCCAACGACGAGAAGGCTTAGCAAGCAGCCGCCAGTACATCTAAGCGCGCCAGCGGCGATTCAAACGCTGGGGCTTAGACCCCCAAGATACACACGTAGGCCGCAATGGTAGTGTCGGTGGTGCTGGCTCTGGTCGTGCGTCACCGCTCGGCGACTTGCCGTTCGAGCTGGCCAATGTACACTTTGAAAAGGTAGGTGAGTCGTACATTAAGCACGAGAAAATACACGAAGAGGAGACTGGCGACGAGGCGGCCACTGTCATCGACACCGCCATTTCTAGCTTTGCAGAAGAGATCACAAACTCACTTAAGATAGTCACGTTGTCAAATGAGAACGCACAAATCACCCACTACTTTCAGCGCCGTTCCGAAAGCAGAGAGCCCATTGAGCCACGTATAAGCGAAGAACGGGAGTCGGACTCGAATGACCTGGTCATTCCCGAAGATTTTCGTTCGGAGCTTGTGGAGATTTTGAAGGCCTATCCACCAGAACCAGTTTACGTTAATTTGCAAGTGTTGCGCCGCGAGACCGAAGAAGCAGAGGCAGCGGTAAAAGCAATGGCCATAGCAGCCGACGCCAGCATTGTCGAGAAGTCTCCATTACAATGTCCAATTATTGAGTTTGAGCCGCCGTCACGGCGCTCATCTTTCGACCCTCCAAGGTCCCCATTTCTCGAGAACTTGCGCAGCCCTGGCGGCGACACTGATACTGACCTTATCAATTTGCAACGCCTCGACTCGGGCGGTGACAGTTTTGAAATTGTTGACGGCGATCGAAAATCCAGTCGTGCTGAGTCCAGCTTCGACTGTCCCTACTCGTCGCGTGACACCAGTTTCGACATCTCACGCTATCAATCCACCAGCTACGAAGATCAAACAATGGCAATGGCACACCCTGTGTACCGAGCAGTACGGCCGGCGGCTTTTCCAGCGGTAGTGAGTTCGATCCGCCGTCACCGCGTCGCGCCGCCAGCGCCTCGCCCAAGCACACATTTACCTTTCGCATAGTTCTGAAAAAAGTCGACAGTTCGCCGGAAGCTTTATGCCCGGAAAGACATCGCAGTCGGATTTTCGACCGCTACCGACGACGTGATAGCAGACGCAAGCGCATACACGATGCCGGCAAGAGTTTCTAAACGGCGATTAATTGGAATGACATCGATACAGGGACATGACTCGGCTGGTTGGACGTGTAAGAGGGGGTTTTGGCAGCGAGACGGTGAACTGAGCGACATTGAAACCGGATTCTAAATTATTACTCAGAGTGTAGTGCGTTCATTAGAAGATCTTACTTAGCAATGTTAACTAGTTGTACCTAATAAGAATAGTAGACAAGACCGGCACAGTGGTGGACACAGTAATTGGGATGTCTAACATGCATACATAGTATGCTCGCGTTTCGCGATGCGTAATTTATGATTAAGGAACGGTGACTTTACAGGGAGAAAAGCATTTCTTTCAATTTATTTTAGCAATGAATTTAATGCGTTCAAAGATAAAAGTAGAAAAATTCGAAGCAATTGCTAACCGCAGGTTATAGATTCCATACAGAATTCTATATACCCACTTGCGGTTTGTTGCTGCAATAGTTCTACGCAGCTTAATATTTGGTTTCTATTTTAAGGTGACTAGGATCGAGTAATTTTCCTTCAACATATCTCCTTTGGTCAGCTTTAAGCTAATTTTTGCGTTTAAAAGTACTGACACAACACAAGACTACACACGTAAAAGACAAATAAATATGATTCCCAAGGCTTAAAGTATTATTGCGTTGTCATTCTGTGCGTGATTGTGGTTCTCTGTCGCTGTATCGAAGAAAGCCAATCACCACTTCAATACGTTATCAGAACTTCTCACTATCTCTCCAGCTGTGAAAGCCTAAAAAAACAAGTTTACCTGTGTGTGTGCAAACAAAACTGAAATCACAATAATCTCTGAAAACCTATACCGAAAATGCATTTCAATAGTACAACAATAATCTGCAGACAATGTTTTCGTACTCAGATCTCTGATATGCATTCGAGCCAGCACGGCATATTTTGACACAGAAGCGCGTAGATGGTAACACTTTGGACAATCTAAATGTTGAACTCAAAGAAATATTTACAATGTTATTGAATATTAAATTTTCATATACTAACAAACAAACAAACAAATATTTAACATCAAATGGTTCTGGTTATTAGGCCGTTTCAAAACTCTTTGGATAACATAGCATAAACAAGTCGGAAGCTGTTAGTATACACACATTACAGACGTTCATGCTGTAAGACCATAAATTATTTGTAAAAATGCAACATTTAATAGTTCTGCAAATAAACTGGCTGTTTTGATAATAAAAGTAAATAATGACCGTTCGTCAGTGTTGTTCAAAATGAAATATACATACAGACAAACGTATTGTTTGTGAGGTGCAGCTGTGTAAAATCGCATTCATAAAATTTAGATAAGTGTTTTCCTTGATCTTGGTTTGAAGTTCGCTTGCAAACGTTTAGGTCGTAGGCACTTGTTGCAGTAAGAATTTCGGCTGGCAACAAAAAAGAGCTAAATGACATTAAGTCCATTTTTGGTAAAGCAGCTTGTTAATTTTTTAATAATTTAAACAGAAATCAACATAATAAAGCAAATTATGCACATTGTGGCACACGAGGTCGACTGTGGAAACACGAGATCCAAGACTCGAGGCCCCGAGATATCAGCGAGATTGGCTGTGTGGTTAAGCCCCAAGTGCCGCAATTGATGCAGAATAGTCCCGACATTCTGCTTTTCCTTTTAATTTTCATACTTGGCTACAAAGAATGTAATGTTCAGTAATTAATCCGCTACGCTGAGCGTGATTGTTTCGAGATACAAGATACCATTTTTGGCGCTGTCTTGCCAGATGGTAAAACATCGAAATCGACAAATCCTCGGGCAAGCTCCTTGTCCAGACGGCATTTCTGCCATCTAAATATACTTATCTATCTATACTATTATATAAAGCCAAGTGTGACGTTGCTTTTTTGAGCCACAATCAGGCAAAAACCGCTGAACCGATTTAGATGAAATAAGCACTAAACATATTTTTAGCTGGGGGAATGGTACATAGGCACCATGAGAATTACCACGCCCCCTTCTTACGCCCACTATGGTAACAAAACTCATCTATTGTATGCTTTTTTAAGGCAATATGGGTATCAAACGATTCAGCGTGTCATTGCGGCAAACATAGGCTATAATATAATCGGCCACGCCCATTTTCCGCGCCCACTAAACTAACAAAACAAAGCTACGGAGCATGTCGGTAACTCAGTATTAATATCAAATGATTCCGTGTTTCATTGATGTTAACATAGGATATATAAGATTGACCACGCCCATCTGATAAGCCTTTTCACCACGCCTACTATAATAACAAATCAACCATGGTATATTTGTAGTAGCAATATGGGTATCAGACGATTCAGCGTGTCATTGTGGCAAACATAGGCTGTAATATAATTGGCCACGCCCACTTTCCGCGCCCACTAACCTAACAAAACGAAGCTACGGTACATGTCTGTGAATCAGTATTAATATCAAATGATTCCGTGTTTCATTGATGTTAACATAGGATATATAAGATTGACCACGCCCACCTGATATGCCTTTTCGCCACGCCCACTATAATAACAAATTTGTCATGATATATTTGTCACTGCAATATGGGTGTCAAACGATTTAGCGTGTCATTGCGGCAAACATAGGCTATAAAATAATCGGCCACACCCACTTTTCGCGCCCACTAAACTAATCAAACAAAGATACGGTACATGTCTGAAAATTAATGTCGATGTAAAATGATTCTGTGTTTCATAGCGGTAAACATAGGCTATATAAGGTTGACCACGCCCACCTTTTACGCAATGCTCATTATGATGACAGAAATTAACTGTGGTATATCTGTGCAAAACAATATGGATATAACAAAATGTTGTGAGTCATTGCAGCAAATATCTATATATTGCCACAGTTTAGATGTGCCGTTTCACTGGTAAAATTTATTGGGCGTTGAACAATGGGCGTGGCACTTTTTAAATGCCGGTGTAACTTTGGAACTACAACTGCGTTCACATCAATGACACTCGGTACAAACGTACGATTTAGTTGTGTTTTTCGATAAGGGAATGGGGTAGGTTTTTGACAAGGGGCGTGGCAACGCCCATACAACTTAAATTTTCAATATGGAATATCTTTGGAATGAGAAATCGGGCAGCATTAAAATTTGGTGCGGGGCCACCGTTTAGATGTGCCGTTTCACTGGTAAAACTTTGTAAGCGTTGGACAAGGGGCGTGGCACTTTTTAAGCAACTCAAATGTTTTCAATAACTTTGGAACTACAAATCACACATCAAAGAGATTTGACACAAACTTACGATTTAGATGTGCCCTTCGATAGGGAGAGTGGGATGGGTATTGGACGAGGGGCACCGCCCATAGAACTCAATTTTTTAATGTGGAATAGCTTCGGAACAATAAGTTGGAAAGCTTTAAGGTTTTGTATACCATCGTCCCATAGATGTGTCATTATAACTACTGGCAAAATTGTATGGACGTTGAACAAGGGACGCGGCATATTTTTTGTGACTAAAGTTTTCCGCGTAACTTAGGAACTGAAAGTCGCATATCAATGAAACTTGGTCACACCCTTCGACTGGAGGAATGGATTGGGCATTGCATAAAAGAGGCGTGGCATCGCCCATAGAGTGTAGTATGAAGAAACTTGATTTATTGGGCCCATTGACTGCAAGCTTGCGTGCAAAGCCGCAGGGCCCTACTAGTCATTTATATAAGATGAACGTGGAGCTGCTCAGCCAACACATCAAGAAATTTACAGCACATCAAGAAATTTACAGGTGATATCAGAACATAAGATGTTGTGATCCTGATAACTATTATTAGAGAAATAACCTTTTCTGACCCATTTGAGTGCAGCTTGAATGACAGAAACATTAGCTTGATGTGGTGAAAAGCGCTCTACTATCATCCCCGATTTCTTACAATGGAGATCTATACTTTCACAAGGTTTCTTTACACAATGCAGTCCCCTTTATCAAACGGCTATGGGTTAGAATTCGAGTCACAGATGCAGTGTGTGCCCTATGACCTATAAACTCATTCAGTCAAAAGCCCCAGGTGTAGAGGACAACTGATGAATTTTCCATCCTAGGGACTTTATTTGACCACAGGTTGTGTTTGCTGTCCAAACTAAGCACTAAAAAGCGAAATTCGCCCTTGAAGGGTAGATTCGCTTTATTTAGTGTAACAAGAAGTATGGATGAAAACTAATATTTTCTTGAGAAAAGATCCTTTGCAAGGTTAAGTAGGTAAGCCATTTTTCGTTGTGGTCCAAGCCATGCAAGTATGATTCGTCAAAGAATCATTAGAAATGTACATTGTTTCATTAAAATTCCAACAAGATTGCAGTGAACAACACCCACGTGAATTGTGATTGAGCCAGTTTTAGAAGAAAACAACGCGGTTTTTGTGAATGTGTTTTTACATCGCTTCATGTTTTAATATTTAAATCAATTTTAACTACGCAAACTTGTTGCGCAATAATATCCGCACACGTACATCTATTGCAAATGGATCCACATAAATATTCATACTATTTATACAAATATACAAAAGTCAAAAGACCTAATAATGGTTGCCACTACCGTCATCGCCATTATACGATTTTGCATCCCCACATCATCAAAGCCATACATCAGATTCATGCAAACGCCCATAGCTGCGTACACTAAGCTTTTTACACTGTTATGTGCGAACCAAATATTTGTATTTAATAAAAGTTGATATTTGCTGTAAGCTGGATACGGGGCCGTAATGTTTACATGATATGATTACATGTTTTGTGTATTGTACTAACATACATACGTTATATTGTATTATGTACCAATGAACAATTTTCAAGTATTATAGTTTTCTAAGTGTTGCTGTTGTTAAATAATCCACACACGTACACTACACCCACACTCACACTCACACACAGATGATACGAATTGCTAAGCGGCGCCTTGTATTTCGAATGCATTTATGCAAATTGTTTTTGTGTTATTGCTGCCGATTTGGTGTAAAATAGCACATATCGCGACTTGCTGAAGTCTTTCTTGCTGCATTGTTTTTAGAATAACTATTTGTTATTAATTTTTTGCTTTAGTTATTGTTTCTGCCCAACTGCTAATCGAAATAAAATGAGTAGAATTGAAGCGTTCGAGTTCTGAGCGGCGCGATTTAATCTGCTTTCCGGGAAGCGTTTTAAACTCAGCTTTTGCAAACAAACAATAATCAAAATATACTGGGTCGTTGCGTTACAAATGCAGGTTTTGATTGAACAAGTCGAAAGTAGTGAAAATAAAGTTCAGATTAATTCAGAACGATTTTTTAAATTGCCATTGTTTTAAGGTACAGTGGACGTCCAATACAACGAATCTTATGTTCTACCCCGAATTTGTTAAATCGATCGAAATTTTTTTTTTGTTTTAAACCATCCTTCTTAAAGAAATAAGTCTCACATATTCAGTTTTTAACCTTCTGCCTTTACCTTGGGTTCTATTTGACCCCAGGCGGAATTAAAAAAATTGTTGAGCGGTTTTGTGCACTCGTCTACTTGTGTTATTTAGTGTTAATCGCGCTTACAACCCAATAACAAATCGAGAAAAACACTTTTCGGGGCTTTCCCCTTTCTTTTGTGATTTATGTGTAACATTTCTTCATGTTTTGTCAGTAAATTATATAACCGTTTGATTGGGGTCATCCTGACCCTAAAGGACAGCGAACGCAATTTTGAGCAAAAGACAAACAGAATGTTAAAAAAATATCTTGTTTTATTCCAGTATTTTCAAAATACGAACATGTATGTGTGTACAGTGAAAAAGTCTTCGATGCGCATTGCCGCAAGTAAACTTTTCTGTATGGACATTCTTCTTGATTGATTATTGAAATTTTAATTTCTAAAAGAAAAACGCCGACCGAATGCAAAACAAATCCTTTGAAAATGATCAGCAATGCATACAAACAGGATTTCAAAATGTTGGTAACTTGACTTAAATGTGAAAGTTTCAGCGTAACAAAAACAACTGAAGTGCCGTTCACTTGACGAAACCAAACATTCATTGTTATTGTAAAGAATGTGAATGCTCAAATAAAAACAATTCAAAGGGTGAAAAACAACATAAATATTCGTTATATCGAATAGCAGATTTCACTTTTGTTCGTAATATAGAACCATCAAGGAAAAAATTTGGCCGTACGTTAAATCGAAAATTCGTTAAATGGAAAGTTTGTTATACTGGACGTCCACTGTACTTGATTCTGCCTTGTTCAAAAGCTTTCAGTTCTGGTCAAGATGGGTTCGGACCTCTATTTATGGGGTATTGTTCCCAAATCGACATCGTTGGCTCATACCTATTACTCCTTTATATAAATTTGTCATAGTTTCTTTACCGCTTTAGTTGCAGAACTTTTCTGCCATGACTCGCAAAACTCCACTCCACAAATTTTAATTGATTTTAGCTGATATCAAATTAGTAACAGCAAAAGGCTGATAAGCGCATTACGATGATATGGTCTAATTATATATTTTTTTAATT
The DNA here is from genome assembly GCA_963668005.1 of Melieria crassipennis. Classification (NCBI taxonomy): domain Eukaryota; kingdom Metazoa; phylum Arthropoda; class Insecta; order Diptera; family Ulidiidae; genus Melieria; species Melieria crassipennis. The sequence goes on along the minus strand of OY764963.1, from coordinate 25,896,495 downwards.
AAAATCAGAAAAAAATTATGAAGTTTTCTTTAACCTTAATTATTTAAACCTTAATTGCATTTTTTGGGGCGCCGTAATTATTTGAGTGATTTTCAAATAACTTGTTTAAATTTGTAAATTGATTCTCTCGAAAAAGCTTCAATTTTAAACAAATCATAAAAATTAATATAAATATAAACAGTGGTGGTTGTATGGGCACAAAATATTTTATGACAATAATTACTATTTGAATGTTTAAAATTATTGCTTTGAAAGAAATACAAAATTTTCTTGAAATAAAAAAAATTTCAAATATGCCAAAAGCTGATGCGGAATCAAATTAAAGTTATCAATTCTATTTACGTTTTCTTTCTTTATTTGCTTTTTCTACAAAAAATTATTATTTGAAAGTTAGAGGCAATGCTCTGCGAGAAATGCAAATCAATTATTTATTTTTTAATAAAACTATTGTTGTTGAAACTTTTTCTTTTCTTTTCTAATATACATACATATATAGTTTTGGTTATATATTTTATATTAGCGCTTTAAAAGAACGCAAACAGTTTGATTTTTTGCTTCACATCTCTGGCTACAGTGAATTTGTGCTGTTTACGAGTAATGCATTTTTATCGCAAATGCATTGTTGAGTTTTGCAATTAAAACAGTTATTTTTGAATCATATATCGCACGACACCATACAACCATCACCGACCGAATTCACTAAACCAAATTGATTGCCTCAAGCACGAACAGTTCAAACTGAATTACATTGATTAGCTGTGTATAGTTTGTATTGTATGTTACAAGTCATCTGTTTTAGAACTGCATATATGCGAAAAGCAAAGCCCAACAAAAAGTTGCAAAATTATACATTTTTATAATTATTTGTTGAGCCAAAGCACACGCTTCCAAATAGATATCTACAAATATTTACACAGTTTAGTTGAAGGCGAATTGGCGAAAAGTTACATGAATGCAAGTAGAAAGTATCACATTATGATTTGTAGTGGCAATGCTATAATGAAGCTGTTTTTATTGAGTGCTGGCAATAAAAAAAACAAGAAAAAAATAAGAAAACTGAAAGCGGCCGTTGCGCTACTCGCCTTGCGGTATGCAAAGTAAAGGATTTTTTGGCTTTTGTTGTGAGTTCGCTTTTCAAATTCAACATTATCATTTGTAGCTTGTGCAACAATCGACGCTTGCGTTTATCATCAAATGTTGTGGTTTAAGAAGATCGACTTAACGCGTCAAAAAAGTTGTCTTACTAAATAAATGTGACACGGCAACATAGTAATTCATTTCATATCACGTTGCAAGTTCAAGCATTTAAAATATTGGCAAAACAGTTTGTCCTTGCGTTGAAAATGCTGTGAGTGTAAACATTTTAATTACACCATTCAACTCATTAGACCACAACGCGTTAGACCACAAGTCAATGTGTCTTCGATTTGGGTTTGGACTCAATCAAGTAATGCTAACTTTTCTCTTGGCTTCTCGGCTCTTGAAGTGTTTCTATGGAAAAAGCGCCCAACCTTAATTTATGTAGAAAACGACAAGTACAATAAAAATCATTTGGCCGATGCTTACTACAGTTCTACTGTACTCGTACATTATATACAAACACATTATACATTATAGATTTGAAAGCCATTCAAATTCGGCATTCAACGCTTTGTTGCCACAATCTAACGCAAATGACGAATAGTGAGAAGCGCAAGCATTAGTAAATGTTCCAAACACTCAATTTCACCTGCTTTTGCTGAACGCTTAGCGTTGTTCAATGCCAATGCCTGCAGTACACCTAATCAAATATTGAACTAACATTAACACAATTGTGCCATTGATACGAGCTTTTGCAAATATCATCTTCTATTTGCAGACATGCACTTTTCCCCAAGCCAAAACAGCAACAGAAAGCGTGGATTCTCATTGTGCTGCCTGCACAGGGGGACTTGCAGTTGCAGTTAGTATGAAATGGGGGTGCAGTTTGCGCAAACAGCTAGACATACATACATATTTTATATTTACAATTTACATACACAGTACGATTAAGCATTTTAAATTAATGTGTTATATTTGAGGAATATATACATATGTATGTATATATATATATATGTTTAAGATTGTGCTTATTGTATGTTTTTTCGCAATCGATGTTGAAATGTTTAATCAACTTAATGCAAGTAAAAAATGTTTCCCCTTAAGACATGTGTACCTACCAGATGCGAAACAACACTTCATTCCATTCCACCGGCATACGACCAACAACTTACGACCATTTCTCTCTCAGCTGAGAGATGCTTTGCGAATATTGTGATTTTACTTCATTCCCATTCGATATGTTAATAAAAAAATTGTGTGCAATATTTTCTATGTTATTTGGATTAAAAAAAATTCATGAATGTCTTTAAGAAGATAAATAAACATTTTTGTCGTTTTTAAATCAAATAAAATGTTGGCGTTTTAATACTTTCCAAACTTACGTTTAAAAAAAATATCTAAAAGTTGTCGTGATGTGTAAAAACAATGCTTGTGCAGAGGCGCACTGCAGAGGTGCAGATTGCAGTGTTGCCAGATTAGGGGGTTTCCCCCTAGATTTGGGGTTTACTTGTTTGGATTGGGGGGAAATTTTTTGATAAATATTTTAGGAGGAAAATTTAGGTGGAACAATTTTACAGACATTTTTAATTTACTCTTTTTAAAATGTCTGTGGCCAACCAGATTGCATTCCTGGTGCATCAATACCTTATTCAGATGTATTGGCTAGTGGGTCTTTTTTAATTTCATGTACCAAATAGAATGAGCAATTTTCATGAAATATTCATTTTATGTGTGCATTATAAATTTGGGGGGACATTTTAGATTTTAGGGCGAAATAGACTTCATTTTAGGGGGATTGCTTGAAATCCATCTGGCATCACTGGTGGTTTGTCCCTTCCATTGAGAAACCGGAGGAACCACGTCCAACAAGCTAAAAAGTGATGTGAATGATTCCAAACCAGATTACAGACCCGGTTGTTGGAGTTTTCGTGGAGCAGAACTTACAAGTCGATTGGTATAAATTTCCGTCTTTTGAAATTGTTTGTGATTAAAGGGTAATGGATGGCGGATGGATAGTGTAACAGATGACAGCGACAGCCACCCTGCACTCAAAGCCTTGCTCATCTCACTACCAAATTGGTGTAACCCGATCCTCCTCGTAGAAATCTTGAGGATTCCAGTAAGAACCTCGTTATCGCATTTGATATTTAAATTTGAAAGCTCAGTTTGACTGATCTAGAACGAGGAATTATCAAGCCAGACCACGTTAAATGTCTGAGAAGCAAAATAGTGCGCTGTTACGTCGACGGACACGTAGGTTTCGTGAAGAATATACTCCTCAACGAACTTGCGAGTAAGGTATCCGGGATCGGTTTTACTGGCCCGGAACCTGTTCTTTGCCCACTTATTGTCGTTATCAAACCAAAACTATTCGCAAACTTTTGTGCTCGTTAAAAAATAAGAACAACACAAAATAATTTATTGATTGCATTGTGTACTATTTGACCGATTAGTCGCCATCGGCAATCAGATGTGTAAGTAACTATAAATAAAACTCAACAGGACCGTAAAGTCAAGAAAATTTTGATGTACGTTAGATGACATGTTGGGTCAGAGTGAAATGAGTCAGGATTAGATTTAACAGTTCGACGATCGAAGGTATTGTCGACAATTGAAGAATCTTTAGACACCACGAAAGGTGTATTTGAAATACCAACTGTAGGCCTTTTTGATTGCTTCGAAGAGCCGACACATAGTGTGACAGTAAAAGATAACACATAAAAGTAGAAACATGCCAAGCATGTTTGCACTTCGTAAATTTCGTTAAAATTTTAATAGCAACATTCATGCTTGAAAGTTCCATATATTCTTTTTGTTTTAAGCTACTTGTGTGAAAAAATCGTGGGTGGATCAATGCGACATATGAATTGAGCCATTTTGGTTGTCGTGAAAAATGAGTCTGACGCGGTAGTTGCACGACGACGGTGAAGACCGTGTCTCCTGTGAAAGGACCAAGTTGAGGACGCTCTATCAACTCTTGATCTGACCAGCCGGAGAAGGCGCGCAAAGGCAAATATTTACAGTCGAAATGATGGTTCAAAACTTTTGGTGGAAGGATATCGTGAGCAACCAACGTGACGTAAATATGAGAAAAAAGGTTTACTTCAATAAAAATGCAGGCTTTTAAGGTAATCACCTGGATTGTTATGGACTTTTGAACAAGATACGCAAATCATCAACTTTTATTACCAAAGGCACTACGCTCGAGAAATATTCCGCGCAATACGTAAATTTTATTATCTTTAGTAACGACTCCCATTTTCGGATAAATGAATATGTGAACAAGTAAAATTGTCGAATTTGTCGAATCCACACGAGATATGTACACCATCACCAAATGCGGTCTTTCGTCCGACAGAATTATCGGTTCATACTTCTTTCAAAACGAAACTAGCATTGCCTTAACCGACTCCGGTGATCGCCACAAATCGATGCTAAGCAACTTCCTGTGGTTTTAGCTGGATGATATGAACACCGTTAGCCGTTAGCACAGATGCCAGGATAGACATTTTGCATGACGGATTTGCCACTATAGTTATCCCGCGCGGCGGCTATATGAATTGGTCACGACGATCTTGCGATTTTACGCCTTTAGACATCTTCATTTTGGGTTGTTTATCTCAATTTACGCGAGTAAAAAATTCCCGCCTTGAAGGACATTACAAACGAATTGAGCCAGATTTATTCAAAATGAAGAGAACCTGCGGCCAACATTTGAACGACTTTGTACTTATTTCAAACTTAATGCCATAAAATCGCACCTTTTAAAATTTAGGTTAACTTTAAAAAATCCTATACGTGCGCATCCTCTTCCTTTCAAAAAGAAAGTCGCTGAGTAGCGACGTGAAAAGTTTTAAGCCGAAGACATTTCACGGCTCGTTTTTGTTCGTATGTTTTTATAATGGATTTAAATTGTATTCGAGGATAATAAATTTAGGTATAATTACTGTAAATTATATATTAAATTGTTAGGAGTGAATATTTGAAATTCGTTCAAAAGGGCAGGCTTTTTATTTTTATTTTCTTATTTTCACCTCATTCTCTTCAACAGTATCAAGTAGTTTTCAAGTCCACATATGTATAGTAATGTGTCCGAAAAATAGGTTTATTCTTCCAAATCAATTTCATCCCCTTCAAAGTAATCCCCTCCCAACGGATTTTCCAATCTTCGAAACACTGATTGTAGTCACTTTCCGGGATGGCCTTCAGTTCCGTCTTCGCTGCGGCTTGAATCTCCTCTCTCGTATCAAAACGGTGTCCCCGGAGCGGTCTTTTGAGCTTGCTGAACAGCCAGAAGTCGCACGGCGCCAGATCAGGTGAATACGGTGGTTGCGGAACGATATGGGTTGAGTTTTTGGCGAAATGATCACGAATTACGAGTGCAGTATGGGATGGTGCGTTATCGTGGTGTAAAAACTAATAATTGGCTTTCCACAATTCCGGCCTTTTTAGGCGGATAGCGTTACGCAAACGACGCATAACGTTCAAATAATATTCCTTGTTGACTGTTGACTAAAAAAAAAAATAATTCTCCAAATCCTTCGACGCGCGCAGTTTAAATTCAAATGTCACCTTATTTTTTGGACACAGTAGTAAAAGAAAAATAAACAAGCAAATGGATAAAGAAACATAGATACTTATTTCCGATTTTAATTGAAAATGCTTCTAACAAAAAACCACTATGCAAACGAATTTGACTCATCCGAATAATGTTTGTCTCACGCCCCCCATATTCCAAAGCATATACACACAAAAGATATATTTTGCAATTTTATTAATTTTTTCGCCGCTTATTTCTTTGCTTCGGCATGAATGGCCAGTACGCCATCAAATTCGCTCGACTCAATTGTGATATCGGCATAGCCCGATCTGTCTACAGTCACCGATTTGCCAGTGCAGCTGCCGTTGATGAGCCCTCCCGAGATGACGTCACAGTACACGCCCTCCGCTAGGCAGGTCTGCAAGCGCTGCTTCAAGTTATAGTTGTTGCCGTTGAACGCAATGAAACCGCGACCGCCGCGGCAGAACGCGATCTGGTTGTCCCCGTTGTCCCACCAGTCGTTCACATTAGTACCTCTCACTACATTCTTGAAACCGATCATGTTGGAGATTTGACGCCAACGATGCTCGCACACCCAGCCATTCGTGCAGGCGCCGTCCGCATTGAAAGTGGGCGACTGTATTGAACCGTCCGAGTTGGCGGGCGCTGGCTGGTCTTTATCGCTGAACTCGAATGAGCTCATCACGCGCGTAATGCCGTAGGGGTAGGACAGCGCAAATGCGGTGGCCATCTTGTACTGTTTGCCATTCTTATAGGTGAGCACATCGCCGCCGTCGCGTTGGTTGTCGTGATTGTCGACGAAGACAAAGGCACTCTCGGACGGGAGGAAGCCCCAGCCGGTGCCCCAGTTTTTCAGCCACTTGAGTTGATTTTTGCCACGGAAGGCGCGACCTATCTCCTCTGAGAAACTGAACTCGGTAACAGCGCCCAGGGGGCTGTACTCATATCGGCTGATCACGTCGTGTCCGTGATCGATAACTTCCTGATAGATGAAGGGTCGCAAATTCGATGCGAAACCATGGTTCGTGTTGAGGTTGCGTACGCGATTATAAATGACCTACAGTAACGGAGAGAATAAACATGATATGTATTATGAAGCCTTGCTATCAGTTTCGAAATGAAAGAAGAAATGATCTTTCGACATTTGACGGCCCGCTAATTCCATGTGGTAAATGGGTGTTAAGCGTATGCTATGCTTTGCTGTCTACATACCTTCAAATCATTCGCGGCCATATGCTTGGCGGCATCCACTCGAATACCGGCCACGCCCAACTCCACCAAATGATCCAAAAACTCAACCATGCGGTCACGCACCCATTCTTTACTCTGATCTAAGTCTTTCAGACCGACCAATTCGCAGTTCTGCACTTGGTAGCGATTATTATAATCAGTGATCGAGCAAGAGGGATGGAAGTCGAACGCACTGTAGGGTACTGCGGGGAAACTCATCTTCCCAGGATCGGCAGAAGATCCACCTGAGCCATAAGCAGCCTTCGACTGAGCGGCAGACATGTGGTTTAGTATCACATCGACGTAGATGCGCACACCCACTGCATTGCAGCGACGGGTCATGTCGGCGAACTCTGCTTCCGAGCCGGAGCGGGTCTGCAACTTGTACGAGATTGGCTGGTAGCGCTCCCACCACGGACGGTTGTTCACGACAATATTCTCCGCCACGGGCGAGACCTGCAGATGAATTCGCAAAGAGTAAAATTAGAAAACGCCGGCGAAATTGACGCCGGTTGAACGCACCTGAACACCGGCAAAACCATGTGGCGCCAAGAACTGCTCGCACTCCGTCGCTATGTCGGTCCATTTCCATTCGAAAAGATGCACAATGGTATTGCGGTTGCCCCACCAATGCGGGTCGTGCTGGGCGTACGCCGAGCGACTGGCGGCCAACACCAGGCAGAGAGCCAGAAAACTTAAACTTGCCGCATTCATAATCACTTGTTCGCCGCACAATTTTCGCTCGAAATGAGTAACGTTGCTGGGGTGCTCACCACTTTTATACCTTCGGTATACAGCGCGTTCGGTACAGCCCGTCGCACAGTGGGGCGACAGTGGCCAAACATAAAAAACCTACCCTTAATTTTGAAACAAAATAAGTAAGCACGATATTCAACTAAGCGAAATCAAAAGGAAGTTGTAAAAAATGTAAACGTTTTAAAATTTAACCTTGCAAAATTAAGAACGTTTTTATGTTTACAGTTATCATTTTAACTTTTTCTTTTTTTTATTCCTTGTTCACTGGAGAATAGGGCCTCAACAAGGCTCCTTCCATCGTACACGATATGTATCCGAGGCTTTGCACCGCGCTGACGCACCGTGTAGTAACTGCATATTTCTTTTTGTCAGTCACACAGCGCATAATTGCGCATTCTATTCTATTGGGTTTGGAATCGATGAACTTGGATATGTTGCAGGGTTTTTAGGAAAATTTAGAGAACAGGAAAAATCGGAAAAATTGGTTTGGAAAAGTGCGGGGACCGTGCACACGGCGGGAGTTGAACCCACGACCTCTGGGATGATAGGCTAGTGTACTCAGGCTAGGCTATCGAGGCTGCTTCATTTTAACAGACCTGATTTTTATCTGCGGTTATTTGAACGTGGCGCTATTTTATGCACCAGAAGAAGTTCAAGTGCAAACTTTGAAAGACGACAACTTAAAAACGGTTTTCAAATTTGTTTGTAAGTATGTACATATGTAGATAACGTTTGCAAAGTTTCAGCTGCAGTGGCTTGTATCATCGTCAAGTAAAGTAAAGGAGAGTGACCGTTCTGCTACAAAAAATCCAAAGTGGGCGTGGTGTAGGGAAGTCAAAGATCAAAAATTCAAAAAATTGAAAAGCCTCTCTTTTGTAAAATACAATTCCGATTTTGAATAGAAGGACACCATTGTAAACGTAATGAAAGGTCCTATCTCTTGATGTGCATATTTATATTTAAAATTTGTATAGATTTTGAGATAATCAACTTAAAAAAGAAAACACCCTTTTTTATGAAAATCGATTTTTTTCAAAAAAAAAAAATTAGTAATTGGTCATATCTTAAAATACATTACCTGGGAAGAGCATACAAATACCTTCCATTTGATATATAGTTTGTTACAAGAAATAATATTATACATGCTCCCTTCGTTTATATTGGCAACGACATACATTTAAAATACACCAACAATTTCGGAATATTACTGTCTCCAAAGAATAAAAACAGCTATTCATTGTCATTAGAAAGGACCAAGATTTAAATGTTATTTTTGTTACTTTGTTTACTAGTGAATAATGGCGATACAATGGCTTCCAAATATAAATTTATAAATTATTTGATTGCATTGAAAACAGTGCATTAGTGCAAATATTTTGCAACAGTTAGTTAGTTGGAAGCTACTTCCGAGCCGTGCCGGGTTTCAAAAAAATAAACCTCACACTGGCAACTAGGCGTTCGGGCTCAGTAAAATATCAACAGTATTTTTGCATTTAAATCAATATTGAAGTATTTCTTTTTAAAAAATGTATTTTTAGATATGGTTAGTTAAAAATTAAAAAAAAATCGGTTTTCATAAAAAAATATTTATTTTCATTTTAAAGTTGATTTTAGCATAAATACAAAAATATGCACATCAAAAGAATCGCAATCATATTTGACAAAATATAATAGTTTAAATTTTTTATTTCAAAAATGTTAACTTGCAGTAGATACAAAATAAAATTCAAATCAAATTTAAAATTGTTTTTTTATTGAAGGTGGGCGTGGCCATTTTTCGATTCATACATTTTCCGACTGTTTTTATTATTTTGTCCCTGAAATCATTAGTGGAAAATTTTATTGCACGGCTCAAATCCTTCTATTTTTGGCCACACTTAGTACTGGGTCTCTCCACTGTTTGACGTCTGACATCAGCTGCCGATAACGGCGTTTGTGGATTTTCTTGTCAATTTCAACAACAGCTCCTCTTCGTTTGCTTATCATGCCACAACTGTGCAATCGATAGCGACCACCAACGAGTGAAAAACACGTGCTTAATGTGACAATGCCAGGCCAATTTATGGCTAATAAAACTTTATGAAGCATTTTTATGATATTAAATAAATAATTACGGCTGCATTTATTGCAAAGCACACAAAACTGTTTATTGATTACACTGTGAAGTGTTCAAACAATAAGTTGTCATCGGCAATTATGTCTGTGAGCAAACTTTGCATACTTTCGGAATTTTCACACGGTATTTAAAGCTTTCTGATGTATAAATGTGCAATACTTAATAATGAAACGCACCTCAAACCAGGTCTAAAATGCGTCCATAAACTCAACAAATGCTTCCGTGAAAACAGGATTACTCCTATCTGACCTGTTGGGACAGAGCCAAATAAATTTGCTTATGTAAAAGCAAAGATTGGACTGCTGTGGACATAAACTGTGAAAAGGATTAAACATTTAGAAGGTCAAAGGTGGCAGCGCCAAGTGGATAACTTCGACACACCACGAAAGGTGCATTGGACAACCAACTGTAAGCAATCTCTATCGACTGACATGATCATCAAAATATATGCATAATAGTTTTCATGTATGATGCCGAAAGTTTAATTTGGTTGAATGGTGTTACAAGCTTTCAAATTGGGATAGTCACATAATCTACATTTAAAGTTAGGAAAAGTGATTTGTGGCCTCCGAATTCAGTAGCTCGCGCAGTGAGTAATTAAACCAGAACTAATAACTTTATAGCTTTATAGGTATATGCCGCCTTGGTTTGCATTGTGTGAACTCTTATCGTTTGTTTGTTTGTTTGTTTATAGATCTTAGATCTAATATAATGATTGCTAAGTGCTTGCCTCATTATGAAAGCATTTTAAGATTGTTGCGCAAATATTTTATATTATTACTTCAACTTCCATATTGATATTTTAATCAATCAATACTCATAAACACAGCTACTCCAACTCGTTGGCTGCTTCTGGGGGCATGTTCGCGTTCTGAGAAACCTTTTCGCGCGCCTTCAGCTCTTGGAAGTAGTACTTCCATAGTACAATGATCAAGTAGTATAAGATTTCCACGACGGACACCATGCTCATGCCCACAAACAGGCTAAAAGCACTGCCCAGATTCGCTAAATAAATTGAAAATCAACTATAAACCAATTCTACGCATCTTAATAAGATTATTCTTCTGACACTTACAGACCAATGTGACCATGTTTGAGAGGAGATCGCGCCGCACACGTCGATAGATTTGGGAGTTGAAGAACACATGCACCACTGTGTACTCTTTCTGGATATCGTCACTATGAAAACGAACATTTTCAGATTATATTGTGTGGAACAATTTCAGAATCCTTGACAAGCACTTATCGCTTGTACAACTAATCGGTTTCGATAGCGACCAAACATTTGAATAAATAATTAGCTTCTGTTAGGCATCGGCCACATATTGCCGACTATATTCGAAAATTAAAGTGCAAAAAAGGTTAGGAGCAGTAAAAAAAGTCAGATATTAATGGTCAAAGCGGCGTTGTATTTTGTGCTTCATTCAGGCAAATGAAGTACAAAAGTAAGAGTAAATTTTTATGCATACATATTTTCGAAGTGTGTTGAAACTAAAATGGTTATTTATTTTGGTAACTCTCAAAACACCGATTACCTATAATTCAAGATGCCATGTACTTCATTTATACACACATAATTCGCACAACACCTCAATTGCGATACTATTTAAGGATGAATATGATCCACCCCCAACTCCACCTACCCTTATTTTTGGCTCATGTATTTCCTTACAAATGTCTAAATACAAAATACAGTGAAATCATTATATTCAATCTTGGATTCTCTTTTAAAAAGAGTTAAAGAGATTAAGTGCGTGTTTTTTTTTTAATAATTAACATTGAAAGTGATTAACATTGAAAATCTGTGATCTGTCACAATGTCCTTCATTTTTGGTGTGGTTAGTGAAAATATTAACTGTCATGCTCTTTTGAATAAAATCTAACTTGAAAATCCACCTAAGGATTTATTCTTATTCTTCTTTATAACGAGTTGCGGTCGTGCTGAGTCCTTAACTCGAATATCATTTGAGCTAATCCGGCTTTCGAACTCGGTGTGTGGTTTTTCTCCTTACCAACGTATTTCTACTTCCCTTTTAAACTTTGTTATAAATTATTGTTTCGTTTGCATTGCAAAAATATCTGTTTAAGAATTTATAACTTCAAGAAATTAAAATAAATTTGTTGCGTATTCGCGTATGAAAAATTCTCTTCTCATTTCCTTCTCTTCTCGAAATCCGAAACAAAGGTGTACCTGATTTCGCTGATTGAATCACAACGAAAAGTTTACGAAAAATACTCTTTAGACTTGTTTGGGCCTTAATTATCGAATATTGACGGTCTTTTCTGGCCGATACCGATCATGAAATTCGATATCGATGCCGAATAATTGGTGCAACACTGATTCACATTCAACATACTAAAAGGCATCCATCGTTGGCATGCCCAGATGTAAGGGTACGCTCGTCAGTTCTATATTGTATTCGATGCTCTCGCAATGGGTCGGACATGAACACTGAGTATTACGAAATCGCCCAACGATATCGCCTGAAATTAGACACACACCCAGCAGCTACTATAGAACATCAAAGAGAAGAGCCGCCGACATGTGCAGCCTACCAAATTTGTCCACCAAACAGGGAATGTCGGCGTATTCGCAAACGCGACTGTGGCTGAGTTTGTTGTCGAAGAAATACGTTATGCAGCCGCAAAATTTCTTCATGTTCTGCGCACGGCAATTCAGCTGGCAGTTGCTGCCGACGTAGGCTTGAAAGAACGGCAGCTTGTACTCGTAGGGCAGCACACACTGGCGCTCCTCGATGGAGAGAGCGCGCACGGCGCGCGAACAGAACGTCTCCACCGGCCGAATGGCAATGAAGACTTCCGCGCCGAGACCTACAAACTTGCCGCCGGCATGCGCGCTGGGAAAGACATTGTTTTGGTCGAGCAGAAGCTTGAAGCCGGACGAGTAGGTGTTTTGCCAATCCAAATTGCTGTCGTTGTAGTAGAGAATCAGCGAAAGACCATCTTGAATACCGGCGCGCACCAAGTGGCCCGTGAAATTGACGCTAAGTTGGACGCATTAAATCGGTTATTCGGGCATTGGTCATCGGATGTAATAGAGAAAGGATACTTAGTCTGGTTGAGGTTAAAAGTGCAGCAGTATCCGTGAAACGTGCGCGACACCTGGAACAACTCGTCACAGTTGACCAGCTGATAGTGGTAGCGACAGCGGAAAAGTATGTCCTTGCAATTCCAGCGCAAGCGTAGCACGAAGTTTGTCAGGGTCAGATTGTTTAGCACCAACAGCTGCTGCATTAGCTGTACGTCTTGCGCGGTGAACTGCTCGTCGTCGTTGAAGAACCCGTAGCTGACGTACAGGCTGTCGAGCACATCTTTTACGCTGCTTAACGGTGGCAGTTTGCTAAGTCAAACACGAGTACGAACAGAATAACGGATTAGATGAATGAATATGCACCAAGTTTACTCAGACAACAACGTTTAAAAATATCACCTCCCCTCAGGGGCTTCAATACAATTTAATTCAACAATTTAGCCCAAATTATGAAATTGGCAGGAAAAAGTCATGATTCGGTTCTGAATGAGTCTATTGAACTAAAATTTACAGCAGTGCATTAAAGTGCAATACACTGCTTTATATAAAAAATTTGCGGGATCATAACGTGATTATCATATATGATAACAAAATGTATGTAAACTTTTACTTTTTTTAAACTGGAAATCCTTTCAATCTTGAATATTTTACTCAGCACGGTGAGTTGGGAACTTTTTTATATGCTTTTTCGTATAAACTTTTTGACAAGTATAAAAATCTGCACCAATCTGTTATTGGATGTTGACTTGATGGCAGTGAAAACGAATATATGCGCTCAGGACGAGTTTTATTTTAGGAATGAAAAAATGTATGAAGTCAAATTTCAAACATATACATTCAATTTCAAAGGATAACCAAACAATATATATAGTTAGAGTATATGTACACAGTATTTATGTTATCGTATCTGCGTACTATTTAAAAAAAAAATCGCTTTTTGAAAATCAATGACCCATCGGGACATTTAAGAAAGGTCGGTTTGGCCGGGTATTCTAACGCTTTTCCGTTTCCTGCTCAAAAGGCAGCTGCCGAAATAAAACGAGGATTCGAACCTGGGTTCGAGCGTGGTTAAAGACGTTTAATTTTTTTTTGTGACAGGATGCAGTGTTCTTGCACAATGTGGACTTTCAAAAAAACATGTGTACGAGTATATGCTCGAAAAAATACGATGAAAAATTATTAAAAACAAAAAATAGTTTTTTATTTACTAAAGTAACTCCAACATGACAACTCACAAACTCGAAGCATGGATTTCCTCGGACGCATGTGGGATATGTTTAACACCTAAATCCTTCGCCATTGACTAACTACATACCTACCCCTTACGTATCCTGTTCAAGGATACTATGTTAAATATGACGTTCTCTTTCGACTTACAGTGTCTCAATGAAACGTTTGGCCTGATCCGCGTTGTAGGGACTCTCAGGACAGACGGTAACTGCTGGGAAGTACAGACTCTCGACAGGTGCGTGATCGTTCTCCACATTCAAACGTGTGGGATTGCTGCGGTAGTCCACGTAGAATGTGATCACCATACTTATGGCGCAGGTGAACATAACAACAGCAATCAGTATCCAAATAAATCTAAAAATAATTGGACATTTCAAAATTACTATACATATATATTTAGCGTAAATTAAACATTAAACAATTCAATTGATTCTGTAATCTTTGATAGAACTTTTCCAAATGATCAAAATTATTGAGCATTTTGCTATTATGGGCATTTGAATACATCAACTTCAAAATGTTTAGCATTAAGGCATTACACCTATAATACTATTAATGCACAAGTCCACAAATAAATCATTCGTATAACACCTCGTCGTTGTGGTTTGGTTTCACCTGAAAACTCACCGGACATATTTATTTGTTTCCTGATCTCGCACATACTTAATGCCGTGAATGCTGCTGGTGCTGCAGAAGGCCGCAAAAGTTCGGTTTATTGCACTGTGTAGGGGTGCAATGGATACGTCTATATCCTTCGGTTCCAGCTCTGCCTGACCCATATTTTTTGGCAAGTAGTTTTGCTCTACAAAATATTCTATAAATACACATTGTTAATGACCGTCATTGTTGCATGCAATTTAACCCTTTACGGCTCAAGTTCACCAAACTTAATGAAACCTGGTTGGATTGAAAGCTTTTTGTGAATAAAAAAACATTTGTTCCACGAGTTTTCAAAATGTTTATTATAAAGTGGATAAGTGGAACAAAAAGCGGTTTGTGACATATATGTCACATTGAGTTATAACGAGTACAACGTTGGATGAAGCACCTAGATCGGGGTTTAAAGGCTCCCTGTTATTTTCAGACCCTGTATCCACCTCAAAATTGTATGCAAAGCCGCTGACACCGCAAAGAACGAATATTTAAACCCCCATTTCTTCGGCTTTTTGGGGTTATACCTTTTCAGGTGATGTCTTGCCTTGGTCGAACAAATTTGTTGATCTACACACAAGCTCGTTTCTTACGATATATGCCCACAAGATTGATTCAGCTTATTTATTATTGGCCGAATTTTGTGAATTCTGTCTGCATTAGGATGATCGCAAGGAAGCATTTTCGAATTGTCGGCAAAATGAATGAATTGGCGCAGTTTTTCAAATTTATTCACTGGCATAGTTTCTTGTACTAAGTGAGTACCAATCGAGTTCCAATGCTTTTTTACATTTGGAAGATGCACCAGGGACACGACGAATGTTATTCCAATAAATTGCTGTATATCAATTTTGGAAGCACGGGACTCGTTTTCAGGATCCTTTTGAACTACATATAAGCTAGTTTGTTCTGCAATGTGCTCCATCATCTCTTCTGGAAACACTTGTAGGAAAAATTGAAAGGGTGTCTCCAAGTTTAAAATCTCAAGGTCCAAGGAATCATGGAGCGTATAACGAAGGGTTTCTTCACTTAGTTGAAGATTTTGCTTCTTCAATAAAATGGTTGGCTTGCTGATAGATCTTGAGTATCGCCCTTTCTTAGTCTGTGAAGTTGAAGGGATGTTGTCGTCGCTTTCCAAGTCGTCGATAATATTCTCAATATTTACGCCATCTTCCTCATCATGTAAGGAGAACTCCAGATCCTCAACTAAATCATTTTCGTTTCCAGTTCCCAAATCAAGGTTTTCCAATGCATCATCATCATCCTCATCTTCGAACCCGTCCTCACTTTCTTCATAACTTCTAAAAACTGCTTCAATTACTTCATCAATTTTTCTGTTGCGGTAAGCCATTGCGATAACTATAAACCATACAAAAATCACCACGAAGAAATTGAATAAGACATTCCTTCAACTGCATTCATCTGTTTTGTATTCATTTTTAATTTTTCTGATCTTTATAACGGTTTGTAACAGAAATGTCACATTGCGCGGAACACAGTAAAAGTTACCTTTGTTCCGCAATGTGACAGAAATGTTGCAAACAGTAATTTCTTGATTTCACAAAAACTATCAAATGTTTTTAATGAATTCGAGCACATTATTTAAGGAGAAAGTATTCACCTGTTGTTTCGCACAAAAATAGTAATGAAAAATCCCTTTCAAAAATTTTTTTTATAAATTCAAGCTTCACGACAATGCACTGTGATAACACTCACGATTTCTGAACACTAAATGAAAAATTTTACATTCTAACTTAACGGTTTCTATGTAGTATTTTTATATTACATGCACTACCGTATATAAGAGATAAAAAAAAGAACAAAAACAGAGATTACTTGTCAACATTGCATTTTATTGCTATTTTAGTGGTTTGTTACAGATATGTCACATGGTGCCGTAAAGGGTTAATGTTTTAACACTTATATTAATGTACCACATAAGACGCAGATGCAGTGCAGCGTTAAAAGTACAGTTTGCGAATGAGCACTGAGACACAGCGACTACTTCATTATACTGCTCAAATTTTGTGCACTTCTGACTTGACCGAAAAGCGTTGGTTCTTATTAAAATCTCATTATGTATTGCCCACCCGACAGGCGCAGGCAGTGGGTACAGAATGCAAGTATTTCATACAACAATTGCAGTGATTGCTCGCTTTTGGGAATGTACCTTAACCCGTTTCGCACCAATTGTAAATCGCAGTCGCTATGAAACTGTAGCCATGTGCTAAAATCGTCCGCTTGCTAATATGTCCGCAATAATGCCCCCTTATTTGTGTTTAGCTAATACACAAACCACACTAACAAATAAAGCTCGAGCGAAACTGCTTAGTGACTCGTTGTTGTATGGCATCGTGTGGCGCTCGTATGGCACATAATGCAATGGGGTGGTATGTGCCGAAATAGCTCAGTTGGGAGAGCGTTAGACTGAAGATCTAAAGGTCCCCGGTTCAATCCCGGGTTTCGGCAAAACTTTTTTTTATTAATTTAATAGATGTTAAAACAGATATTTTATTTTCACATCCTTTTTTGACTGTACAAGCGATGGTAAGTGAATTGAAAATAATTAAAACGTACAGTTTACTTTAGATCGTGGCTGAACTAGTTTGTAGTGCTCTACCCAACCAGCTCGGATTTAAAGTAATTTGACTATTAGATTGTTTAAGCATAATTGATGAAGCTACTGTCATCAAATGCTTCCGATACGAAATACAGGGATACCATTTCGTAATATCAGATGAAAAAATTGCCGTTTGAGAAGTACCAAATTACAGAAGGCATTTCTGATTTTACAATGTGGATAACACAGGGGAACTAAAAATGTTTTTTCTGCGGCCCCGGTTTATAAAACCAATTTAGAAACATATGATTATAAAGTACTCAGGCTTAAATTAATGAGACTTTGGCTCTTATGATAAACCGTTCTATAAAAAATACACGTTTTTAAATACTTAATAACAAAAACTTGTCCGATAATTTAACGAGTAGCTGTTCATAATTTTTGAGTATCGATTAATTTCTCATTTGAAGTAGTTTTATTTTAGGTTTGAAGTAAAAAAATCCATTAAATCACACACCATACAATCTTTTAACCCATCGTTGACCCCGGCAGATTGGGAATTTCAAAAAAAAATGGAGAATTCATGTCTAGTTATTTTTGATTTCAAGTGTTTTCACCAAATTTGAACTTAAGAGGTCCATCGGTTCAAATCTTTTTCATAGCCTTCTTAACGCGTTGTCGACCCCATTAAGTTTCGATTTTCGAAAAATTTAAAAATAAGTACTAGTCGAATTATTTTTAAATTGGAGTATTTTCACCGACTTTGAATAGGCCCATTAAATGACATTTCTTCATATAACATCTTAATCTATATTTTGCTGTAACTCCCGGTAACTCGGGATTGTCACTTTTAAGCAATAAAATTTCAAGGCATCCAAACTGCTTCGAAATTGAACTAATTTTGAATTTATTGAATTTAAAGGAATCTTGTATTAACCTTCAGTCCGCCTGTTTACTGCAGTTCGCCGGTTTACTTACAAATACTTAGGTATATCTTTTCAAATTTAATTCTGATGTACTTTTTTTTTAATAATAATTACAGTCGAACTTCCATAACTCGAATCACCATTATCCAAAGAAAAACTTCGACATATGGAGACTTCGTCTTATAGAATTATATGAAATTTGCTCTCTAAACGCTATTGCCACTCGATTTAGTTCTAGTTATAGATAACTCGATTTATATAAGTTCGAGTTATGAAAGTTCGGCTGTAAATTCAAAGTCTTTTTACTAGTATTTTCTGCTAGTAACTTGCATTAAAAAAAACGATCTTTATTAAACAAACAAGAGGGTTAATTTATTGTGAAACCCTCTTTATATCTTTTTTAAGGGGTTCACTTAAGGGGGTGTAAATTACGTGTAAATTTACAAAATTTTCAAAAATTTTGTTTTTGTGAAATAGGCTCCAGGGGGTCTTAAGAATATCCCCCTCAAGTGGTTTTTAATTCTGATGACCTGTTCCCCTGCAGCAGCGCTTTATTGATGGTCAATTCGATCCGCATGATGTCGGCAACGCAAAGTTTAAACCGAATTATTTCGAAACACTGGTTTTTGATTATGGAAGTAGAATATCTCGGCAAGTTTTAGTCCCACTGATCTAAAATTTGGGCAGCAACTTTTTGAAACATAGAACTTCTAAACTAACTAAAAATTTCATTGTTTTTGGCGAAATCCGCGGCGCCATTTTCGGGAAATTAAGAAAAAAAAGGTAATTTTTTCGGTTGGAGCGTATTTTTGTATTTTCCAGAAAATATTTTTTTTTGTTATTTCGTTTAGAAGGTACATATACATATTTTCTCATAATAACTAATAGCAATATTTTTTCAGATGATTTTTGAGGCGCCGGCACAACTTCTACTACAATTTGGGCCCAACGTTGGACCGCCACCAACGCCGCCATTTTGAGCACGCCAAAAAAAAAGTGTTTTCTTGCACTGCTACCTTTTAATAAAAGAATGAAAAAAAATTGTACATTGCATTAATTTTTTCCGGCGTATGCGCGATTCCAAAAATATACCGTTTACACGTATTCACCCCCTTAACTAAATAGCTTTTAAAATTTTCGCTCTAGTACTGATTTGTTGGTTTTAAAAACATCAGACGAATCGCTGAATCACTGTTCAAAGATATGACCTCTAAATGTAACTTATTGTAGCACAATTTTATTTGAAAAACTTTTTCTATGTTGCGTTCATTACTTAAACTTCAACTGCACACTAAATAACTTTGACAAGACGTATTATTTTATATTTCGAAATGGTCAGAATCCTATTATACTCTGTCGGGTGTTTACCTATTATGGCTGTCAAAAATGACAAAGGGAACAACCTCCTTGTAATCAAGACAACGCCTACACTGCAGCACGACGACCAATTGATTTCATTGCTCTATAATTTTGTGCATTTCAGACATATCGAAAAAGCGCGCGTCTCTATTAAAAACTCATTATCTCTTATCTGACAAGTAGGTTCTGGCAATAGACAGACCAACAGACAAATTGTTTACTCCTGCACTCACCGAAGCAACATCCAACTTACGTATGGCTCGCTTTTGGGAATTAGCCTTGGTGGGCTGCGAGTCCGCTAAATGTTCTAAATGCGTCTACTAACTAGACAGTATGTCCGAAATAATGCCACACACTGCGCTTTACTTTTGTTTAGCAAATACACCAACCATACGAAATAAATTAAGCTTGAGTGCACTTACTTAGTGAATTGTTGTTGTATGGCGTCGTGTGGCTCTCGTATGGCACATTATGCAATGGGATGGTATCTGCCGAAATAGCTCAGTTGGGAGAGCGTTAGACTGAAGATCTAAAGGTCCCCGGTTCAATCCCGGGTTTCGGCAACCTGTTTTTTTCTTTCATTTTCTTTTTGACAAAATTAAGAAAAAATTCAAACAATTCAGACGAACTACATTTATTGTGCTATATTTAGTATTTGTGGTCTTAAGTATTAATTAATAAAAAGATTAATTGAAATATGACAGTAAATTTGAGGAACATGATTCACAAAATCTTAAGCCCAGACTACAAGAGGCCAGCTGCGGTTTTCAAATAAGCTGTTATTTTAGAACATTCAGCAGTTTCTGTGTATCTGCATACACCACTTTGTTGATAAACTCTTTTAAATTTACTGCGTTGCAAGCAATTTCAGAATTGCTAAATATGTATGAATTGAAATTGAAAACTTTGATAAAATGTATGCAGGAAAATCGTTTTTTGGCCCATTAAAATAATTTCTCTTACAGGAAAATTGCCGGAATCTGCGAAAGATGTTAAAGTTGCCAGGAATGCTCAGAACTGACCGATTTCCCTGTCTTTAACCACTTTCCTTTTGTTTAGTATGAAAACGATTTATCACACTGTCAGTAAGCAGCTAATAAATTTTGACTGCATCTATTGCAATTGAGGCTTTTAAATTGAAGTTGAGGCCAGTTAAATAGGAAACCTCATCAATTTTGATTTCTTTAAAATTCAGTTCAGTAGACCCAAAAGTAATTCATTTCAGTATTTTGTTTATGCTAAACCACTATTCAGTGTTCCTAGATTGGTCAGACCTTAAAAAATGTATGAGAAAAGTTAAAACCATTCATGTTTGGTCAGCACTTTTATTGTTAGAACCGATTTTCCATCTCTACGATATAAAATAAAACAGATATTTCTGAGGTTTTGAAGTCCTTACTACTTGCAGTGCTTTTCTTTACTTTATTATTATTATTTTCAATTTCACTTCATTATTTTAGTTCTTTTTTTGATCACATTTTAATGTTGCTTTTAGATGTCCGGAAATAGTGAAACACAAAAAAAGTTTTTTTCTTCAAAATTTTCATTATTCGTAACATGTTGTCGACTTATATAAAAAATACCGCAGAGGTTAACACTACGTTCATTTAATGTTGAGGTTATCACAATTTCAAAACTTTGTGTGGGAACTTGTTTTTTGTGTGTGTTTGTGTATGTGTGCTCGATAAAAAGGCACACAATATATTTTATAAACATCTACTTTTAGGCACGATTGTCTCAAAATTTGCATAGGAATAAATAAGAAAGCTCTGAATTGGCATATTTGCTGACTAAGTTCGAATAGAATCACATTTGAGCATCTTTTAGTGAAATCAATAGAAAATCGTTGTTTTGAATGCAATTTTCTCAATCTTGGCCTAAAGTCGCATAGTTGGCATTCGTTTATTTCAGGCTATTGTCCAATTTCTATACAATTTTAGTTAGCATTCTTTCTGATTGTAAAGTCAGTTAAATTGACGTATTGATCGTTGTTATATTGCTACATTATATATTTAAATATGTATACAAATTTATGCATACACTGCTCTAGTACAAATGGAAAATCTTACTTTCTCCTGTAGAATTGAATACATATTTCTTATTTGTTCTATGCAAATTTCACTAGCAGGTGATAACTAAAAATTATGTGGTTCAACTTAAGACTAGCATTTTTGTATATAAAATAAAATGTCAATTTTAGAGAATTTAACAAAATTTCTTCATTTACAATAGTTCAACAGTTCAACAACCCCCCGTTGATATTTTGCAATTCTGTTGTCTTTTCTCAGTACCTGCACTAATACAACGCCCCACGCTGTGAATGAAAAAAGTTACAATGCTTATTTTAAATAAAATTAACGTTACATTATGCTTATGTGCTTTAGTTGGGTAAATGTCTATCTAATTGTCGCTGAGCTGCCGGCTTGGTGCGTTAGTGCCCCGTTTCAGTGATGGCTCTCACTGTGGTCGCGCTCACGTTGGCGCCGTTCGACAACGTCGTCGTCTTGTCTTGGCTGTGGTCGTCGTTGCTGGGGTTGTCCCACCATTGGCGTTCGCCCGAGCCAAAGAAGTTGTAGAAAGTGGCACAGGCGATGTACACGAAGGCGGCAATGAAGAACACTATCTGCCACTGACCCATAGTTGGCTGCAAAAGCATTAATCAAGAACACATTACTACGGACGCACGGGAAAGCGAGAATGTCGGGTCGCTTACTTTGTTGTTGATCAGGTTACCGGCCGCAATGGGCGCCAGCAGACCAGCCAAGTTGGCCAAGCAATTGGTGATGGCCATCAGGAAACCAGCGAACCGCGGCGTCAGATCCAAGTGATTGATTTTGAAGCCCGAATAGATGCCGCCATTTAGGCCCACGCCGATGGTAAGAATGGCCAGCGTCAGTGCGCGATCACAGCCAGTGTAGGAGGCAGCAATGAGTGCAATGCCCGGACCGTATTGACCTGCAATCGACATGAATTCCGCATTATTTCCGTGCCTGCAAATATGGACATGAACACTTTTCATCAACACTTACCAATACTGTTGATGATCTTTCTGGTTACGGTGTGTGAGAAGCGATTCGAGGAAATCATCCAATCGGCAATAACCGAAATGAACATCGAGAAGAGCCACATGGCCAGGTAGGGCAGTGACGACAGCAAACCGTTGGCCTTCAGCGAGAAGCGCAGTACCTGCTTCATGTACGTGGGCAGCTCTGTCATGAGAGTCTCATAGCCGTAGTTGTGGCCCATGTGCGCCAACAGAATTGCGTAGAACGGCAGGCACT
The DNA here is from genome assembly GCA_963668005.1 of Melieria crassipennis. Taxonomy (NCBI): domain Eukaryota; kingdom Metazoa; phylum Arthropoda; class Insecta; order Diptera; family Ulidiidae; genus Melieria; species Melieria crassipennis. The sequence continues at coordinate 25,873,693 of OY764963.1, read as the reverse complement.
TGAATATGGCTTTGAAGGGAATTGGTGGATTCTGCAAGCAAGCGAACGATGCACATACTGTGTTTTCAGAAATTTGGTCAAGAGCTCACCTTCTGATCGTTTGCGCCCCAAAGTGAGTTGTTGATGTACTTCTTCTCGCGCTCATCGATTTTTGGATGCGAAGAGGGATCCTCGTGCACCCAAATCAGAAAGGCGATGGACCACACTGTGCCGACTGCGCCGAACACATAGAATATGGAAGGCCAGCCTCCAGCGAACCCGTATTCGGCCAACAGTCCCGACAGCGGCATCGAGATGATGGTGCCGAACTGGGCGCCTGCATAGACAGCCGCACCCATGCGCGACCGTTCGTTGGGCGGTATCCACTTGGCGAGCAGTGCGTGTGTGCACGGCACAATGGGGCCTTCGCCGAGACCCTGTATGAAGCGCACAGCGCACAGACCGATAACGCCGCCCTTCTCAGCGGCAACCGGCACCAGAAAGGCGAACACCGAGTTGACTAGCATGCCCCAGCCCAGAAAGCCCAAGGCACCGTACTTCTTGGCCAATATGCCAAAGGGAATCTGTAGAGAGACGTAGGTTAGTGTGTGCAACTAGCGAATAAGGAGTTTTCATTACCTGTGTGAGGACATAGCCGTAGAAGAAGGACGACAGAATGTAGCCCTGCAACGCGGAGTTCCATGCGAATTCGCCGTCTTGACCATTATCCTGTCGGCAAGAACGAAAAATATTACTTAGTGTTGAAGTATTTAGTGTGAGTGTGTGGGCAGCACTTACCACGTCGGAGTGAGTAGATTCAGGACACTCGTTGTCGGGAACCTCATGATTGCCCTCGCTGACGGCGGTGTGATTGACCATGGCCACAATGGCGACGGACATGTTTGTGCGCATCACGTAGGCATTGGCCATGCCTAAGAACAGCATAAATGTGACGAAATAGCGAGCGGCAAAGCATCCTGTAGAGTGAAAAAATGAAACATTTTTATAAAATATAAGCACTCTATGTTATGCAGAATTTATTTCAAACTAATTAATTAATTAAGTGAGATGGGAAATAAATAAAACAATCCAATCTGAAGTTGGCCAATAAAACTCAAGTGTTAAGTACTCGCTGTCTCTGATTGTGAATGGACAAGGGTGCTGGCTCGAGCGTAAGTAATGCTAATTAAAGAATTGATTCGCGCATTCGCTGAGTGTTCAGATATTTATAATCAATTAGCGGCAAACTAGTGAACACAAACGATCGTTGTGGCGCTAAGTGCGCACTTAGAGCAATGAAAAGTCGGTAAAGAGGGGAGAATAACTTGAAGGGACGCGCTAATAAAACTATTTGAATTTTTTTAAAAGCGAAGAGCACGTGCTTCAGTTTCTGTTGGTTACACTTTATTGATTTTTAATTTCTCTTCATTAGCAATTCTTTTTCGTTGTTAGCTTTAGGTTGGATCCAAGTAGTACAACTATATGTATGTATAGAGATTTAGGATCATTATCAAAAATCGGATGTGAGTTTCGTGGATGATTTATGGAAAATACAAAGTCATGGTCAGGCAGTGCGATTCGTCGATATTTCAAGTTCTTGTGCACAATGCAGAATACTAGCAATTAATTTTTGAATGAGTTCCAGGGTATCAAATTGTAGAAACAGATTGACCAATCTAGACGCAGCGATCCCAGTAGATTTGGTTTAATTACACCACAGTACAACAATTTCGAACTAATATTTAACGACCATATATTTCTGAGTTTTTTGTAATTTGTACATTAAGGGAAGGCTCCCCTGGATTTGGGCAAAAATAAGGCAAAGTTTGTAATTTTTTTGTGGGATAATGAAAAGGCGTACAAACTTCCGGTTTTGACTATTAAATTCGTCTATTATTTAGGAGCCGCCGTGGCTCAGTTGGTTAGTGCGTTGGACCGCGAGTCGAAGGCAGCAACCTCAGGTTCAAATACTGCCTGTAATAACACCTAAAAAAAAATAACGAGAAAACTCGATTTCTCTTTCGGTGGCTGTCCTCTCAGCTGGAAATGGCAAACCTCTGAGAGTAAAAATTGCTTATGAAAGAGCTCCCAACCTGCCGTTCGGAACCGGCATAAAACTGTAGGTCCCTTCAACCCGCGTACAAATTCACACGCACAACACGGGTGGTTGCGGGAAGCTAGGCCTTAGTCTCGCGTAAGCGGGCTGTCGTGCCAGTCAATTAAAAAAAAAATTATTATTATTTAGGAGTTTAAAAAGTTAAAAAACTTGATGAAATTCAAAATGGCGGCTACAAAATGGCGATTTCCGTAGGCCTCTGCGCGCCAAACATCGCTCGAGAACTGTAATCCTGCAGCCTCTTGTAGTGGACTGAAATCAAAAAGCATTGTCATTACTTAAAGACAACAAAATTGTCTATGCATTGAACTAGACTCAAAAAATTTAAACGAAAAATTCTTGCACAATGAATATTTGAAGTAAAAAGTTAAAAGTTAAAAAGTTAAAAGTTAAATTTTTTGCACCTTTTTTTAATTTCAACCACATTTAAAAATTAAAAATAAATAACTATTTATGCAAATTGTTGGTTCAAGGCATACAGAAAATCAAATACATTCGAGCAGTTTTTAGATGAAGAAAATCGGATCATTAGATCAAGTCCAGGGATTTCAGTTAGATTGGAAAAAATGGTTTCGAGATACACGCGTTTGAAGTTTTTAGAAAGTCAAGTTTATCAAGTTTTTTAACTTTTTAAACTCCTAAATAATAGACGAATTTAATAGTCAAAACCGGAAGTTTGTACGCCTTTTCATTATCCCACAAAAAAATTACAAACTTTGCCTTATTTTTTGCCCAAATCCAGGGGAGCCTTCCCTTAAGGTTAAAGGGGTCCCTATAGACCTTTACACTGAAAGTATGAAAACTTGAAGAGCTAGAGCTTCGATGTCTAGGACAAAGTTGTTTGCATTAAAAATGTGAATATTTTTTGTACCACCATGAACCCCCCTCCCCCTTTCTTTACCCCGCTTTTTGTGTTTTTCGGAAAATGTTTCCATGAAAAGCTTATATTGAGTAAAATATTGCATAAAATACTAGACTCCTTTTTGGGAAATATCCCTCTTTAAAATTAAGAGGAGTTTTCAAACAACAAAACTTTCTCAAAACTTGCCTCAAAAAAATAAAAAGCTTTAAACACGAAACCTTCATTTAATACTTGTTTCATAAATTGCTAGCTCTGCTTGAGATGTTGAGAAAAAAGTCTGCTAAGAAATTAGTGTTGCACTCAACTTTTGGTTTTTTCAAAATTATGCAAAATTAAGAGGAGTTTTCAAACAACAAAACTTTCTCAAAACTTGCCTCAAAAAAATAAAGAGCTTTAAACACGAAACCTTCATTTAATACTTGTTTCATAAATTGCTAGCTCTGCTTGAGATGTTGAGAAAAAAGTCTGCTAAGAAATTAGTGTTGCACTCAACTTTTGGTTTTTTCAAAATTATGCAATAAATTCTAAAAACAACAGAAAATCTGGTGATTAGCGCAACACAAGCGTGACTAGAGCGGAACGTGCCAGCTGACACGTGTTGATTATATAAAATAAACTTTAGCAGTATTTGTAGGGTTTCGTATGAGACACAGTAGCGGAAATTTTCTTTATTTAATGACTCACAAATGCCAGCTGGTTAACATTTAAATGAAATTTACAAATGACCATAAGTTTAGCTCGTACCATTTCAATCATATTTAAAGGTTTGACGAATGAATGTGATTTGAGCGCCAACTCATTTTGCTTGACTTTTGAAGTGTTTGGCATTTGGTATGGGAAAGTTCCATAATTTTGTATTTGTTATTTAATGTTTTTCGTTTTCAGGCCATGAAAAGTAACAGCAAGTTGCTAAAATTTTCAACAAACCCAACTCTTGTAGAAAGTCAAAGTCGAGGACAGCGCACAAAAGTCGATACTTTTGCGCTTAAGGGGGGTTTCTACCTTGTGCGGTCAAAAAAATCGATTTTTTTGTTCATGCATTTTTGGATTAATACATGATTGTAGAATACGCCCCCAAAATTTGAAGTTGAAATCTTTCGAATTACGGAAGCAATTTATCGAAACAGGTAGCGGTGTCGAGCGCGCCGAGCCGCTGAAGCAAAACTTTGAACGCGTTTTTCTCAAAACTACATTTTTTGACCTTGCGGAAGTGATTTAGGCCACACGAGTTGAGCAATAGCTACGAAATTTTAAACAGTCATTTATCAAGGTCTTAGCTATGGCACGAACTAGGATCTTCAAGAAATAATAATTTTTTCTCATTAAAAATAGAAATTTGTATTGAAAAAAGTAGGTAAAAATTTAGTTTTTTAGTCAAAATCGCATATATCCTTCATTTTTCATTTTTTCTTTAAAATCCTAGTTCCAGCCATAGACAAAAGGATACAGAATAAGAAAAAATTTCATTTTTGTGTTTCAAGTCATCTCAAACAGCGGCAGGACTTCCGCGAGTAAGGAAGTCCTGCCGCCATTGCTCGATGGCCCCCTCCCTCCCTTTGCATATTTTATCTTGATACTTTTTTTACTTGTACAATAAACATATACCTACACCTGAAAAAAGTGTTTATCTTAAAAACCTTCCCATCAAAAATTTTTCAAAAAAACATGTTTTCTCGGCCGCACAAGGTAGAAACCTGCCTTAAGTGAAGTTTGTGTTCACTCTGTGTTTTCACAATCGGTAACCAGCTAGTCACAGATTTGGTGTAATCGCAAATAGCTGTGCCGGCAATTTGAGATATACATTAGCAGCACAGCGAAATCGTGTAATCGTGCATTGCGCCACGTTTTTCGGCAGCAACTGATAGCGTTTCTATTATAATGAGCTAATGCAAAGCGCAATACCGGCAGATAACACACAAATGTCGGCAGCTAGAGATGAGCAGATTTGTATCTAACATAGGGAACAAAGTACACGAAATGAGGTTAGAGATATTTATGAAACTATCTGCATGAATTTAGTGTGGGTTTATTTGCAGAGTGTGTTGAATTGTAGACAATTTATGACTGCTCTGGATATATGCATTACATAAGCGAAGAAGAAGTTTGAATTCTCGCGAAGTGGTCTAGTCACTGCGACTGTGACTCAAAGCGTATTCGTCGTAATGGCTGACAAGCTGATTACACATAAACTTATACTTCTACCGGGCAGATTAGAAGAGTACTGAAATGCAATCGTTATTTGATCTTGCGTAGTTTTAGCTCAAACATTCGGTTGATTTTCATATTTGCTATGCAGCTAACTTCCGCACTATACAATCGTACATAGCGCAATTAATATGTGAGTCAGCGCAAAAAATTCATTCTGTTACTGAGACATTCAGAGATTACGCTTCAAAACAAATGATTTACAAAAATACAAAATATCATAATTTTAACTTTTAATATTTATGCCTTTTCAATTATTGCGTAAAAGTGAACACTAACTATTTCTAACCATGTTTCAACACACTCAGCAATTTTCCTAATGTTACGTATACGCCATGCTGATCGCCGTCCGTTAGTGACCACACTTAATTAATTTAATTTCATTTTTAAATTAAATTTTCGCAAGTTTTTGTATTATTACTGCGTGTAAGTCTGCTGCTTAACTTAAAACTTCTTGTTATATGTATCAACGTTTAAAATTATCCCTACTCAAACGCAGTAAACTGCGCAGCTATGTAAGTCAGTTCATAATATAACTGATATTATTTATTATTATTACGTAAATATGCCGGCAACCAGTTGAGGTCTGGTTGACTTTTGCACTTTAATAGCGTTGCGAAAGCTGACACAAGTAATTTCTCAACTTAAAATTGCTAGATGTGCCAGTAAAATGAAGAATCCGCAAGAAAACTGTGCAAAATGAAAAGTCTTCAAGTCAAAGTTATTTAAAGGAAATTTTTTTTTTTTTAATTTTTGGCACATCGCACATTGAGTACATACATATAAGCTTTTCAAATCTGATATGAACATATTTTTGTGTAGTTTTATATAAGCCAAAATCTTTTCTTTAAAAATGTGTATAGATTTTTCCAATACAAAACACATAAACATTGGGTTGCCGAGGTTTGAGTGCCAACCATGTTTAACAAATACACATTCGAGCACAAATCATAGGTCACTGGGTTAACTCGTAATTGGATCACACGATTCTACCCCTTCATGTTCCAATGTTTCAACCAATGTTTCTTTCAAGTGAGCCTAGGTTTACTTCTGATATTTAAGCATTGTAAAATAGTTCTCTCAGATTAGAGAAAACCGAGAGCCCAGCATTCTTATGGTATTTTACTTGAGGTGATAATAATCTAAAATCAAAAGTTATACTTTTTAACAGATCCAATGAGCCGCCCAAAAGATTGATAGTTCAAGCTTATTCTACTCTACAAAGTTGGTTTAGATAAGAAACTTGGTTGTTTTGGATATTTCCAAAGACCAGTTAAAACATTAATTATTGTTTTCGAAAAAATCAGTTCAACAAACAAGTAAGCTATACCAAAAATTTTTACTATTTTTACTATTGTTGATTTAGCAGTTTCAATTACTTGAGTAAGTCTCGCACTTTTTCCACCACACATCTTCCTCCTTTCTTTCCACAGAAATAAATACTTCATTCCATGTTCAATGCTTTAACTGAAGACTGTGAAAACGGTACTGATCGATGCTGTACACGTAATACTATTCATTCAGATGAATAGTGCTAAAATATAATATGAAATAATAAAACGTTTCACTATTGGGAAACACTCAATCTTGTGATCTGACTTTGGCGTATTTGCGGACTAATGTTAGTCGCCTTATGGATCGTTGCCCCTAGTTAATAGAAACAGTTCAGTGTCTTATCTGTAAATACTCTGCACTTTGAAACTCAAGTCACCGCCTTTTTAAGACGCCAGCGCGCAGGAAATATCGTTTACATTGTTGACGAAACGTTCGACAATCTGGAGGAACTCTTATTTACTGCCCAACTCTCTGCAACATATCGAACATCTCAAAAATAGCTTTAACAAAGAGGCGATCTGAAATGAGGTTTCTCTAACATATATTCTATTATTGATGTTGATGTGAAGGCGGGCAGGAAAGGCTTAAGGCTCTTCAAAGCACTCAGTCAATGGGGTCATGATACTTTGTCCAGGGAGAGATAAGGGTAGAAAAAATATAGATAATAAGGATCATTGCTTCTGTAAATATCTTAGTTTCCTTCAGGAATAAAATAGATTTGGAGGAGGTTTATTTTTAAGTTTAATTTTTGTTAGTTTTTCAGTCTGTCCAGTTTTTTAGTTAGTCTGGTACTCGTATTTCTCTTAGTCTGAACTAAGAGTCTGATCAGCAAGACATCGCCTAGTCTAACCTTAACAAATGTACAATACAAACAAAAAAACAAATTCAACCTAACCTAACCACGCGCAACCTAACTGAACTCAGACTAACCTTATTTTTATTTGTAATTGCTAAAAGCAATCAAATGCACAGTTTTATTAATAACATAGTGCACAGTCCAATTTGTCCCCCGTTTTGACAATCTTTCAAACAAAAGTTTGCGCGCAAGAGAAGCCATTCATTTCACGCAGGATACGTAATTTACACACACACACGCTTACGTACGCTGCGGTTTGGTGTCCTCGAAAATCTCACTAAAGCGCGACTGATCCCAGACGAGAACGTGGGCGCCGCGTGACCGATTACACTGGTCTGTTGATAGTAACATATCGCCGGCTTTGGCCACAAAGCCACAAATTAAATTTCAACTGGTGAGATTCCGCGCCGCCAATTTTCGGATGGACGCTTAGTTATGCGTTTTTGTTTTTGGTTTTGGCTGAATACTTTTTACGCACTCGTTTAAACCATTTCATGTTCTACCGCCGATTTTGTTGTTGCCTCATCGCTGTACGCGTAAAACTACAAGCGGCCGCTCGATTAGTTGACTTGGCGAAATTTTAACTTTGCTAATTTTGCAAAAATGCTGCGTTCTATGGTAAACAAATGATGCGCGTTGTTGTCAGCCCTGCAACGGTGTCGCAACTGAAAGCGTTCGCTGCACGGTGTCCGTTTCGATTGGGGAATCCGCACGATCTGTTGCCGTTCGAGCTGCAGAAAAGTACTGAGCACCCGAGACGGTCGTACAGTCGCGTTTATTTTTCACTTTTAGTCAATGAAAAGCTGGTGCCAATTTGTTTGCGCAAAAAGTCGTTCGTTTCCGTTTGTGGCGCTCGGACGTGGCTGGCGCTGAGCGAGGAGTGTGTATCTCTTTGGCGCGTCTTCTTCCAACCGACTGACACATGACTGCGCGCTGCGTCTACGTTTTTATCGTTCTTACGTTTTCGCGAGTTTGCTTTCGCTGCGCGTTTTGCGTTCGTTCGTGCATTCGTTGGATGTTGTTTGTTGTTTGCTTCTGTTCGCGTTCCGTTCGTGGCCCCGCCTGCGCTCTCGCCATCGCTGCACAACCCCTGGCGCCGCCACTGCCGATGCCGGTGCTGAGCCATGCGCTGCGCTGCGGTTAGTAATTCCGCTCTGATTTGCCGTCTTGAGTGCGCCGACGATGGCAGCCGGACGCGGCGCGCGGTGTTGGGACTTGGGCGCAGGGAGCAAAAGTGCCGCAATTAATTGCCGTTTGTCGCTGGCAAGTGCGATACATCAACACAAGTGGCAACTAACGCCAGCCAATTGCTTACTCATTGGCTCGCTAAATGTCTCTGCGACGTAGCCCCACCCTGCGCGCCACCCGGTGTGCTCGCCCATAATTGCTCAATGTCAATAAGCCGGCAAGTGCATTTCCGTTACAATATTTTCGCTAAGCGCGAGCGAGTGGGGCGACGCGAGCTGCTTGGCTGGTAGATGATAGAGCACTGTCTGTCCGTCCCGGCAGTCGTGCGCACAATATGCAAATAACAGAGCTCAAGGGATCGTTACGAAACCGCAGAGACCGCATACATATCTGAGAAAAGCTGTCAGTCACTGACGTTGTGATCAGTGTTTACAATCAATAAATTATTGAATATTTCAGTTATGTTGCATGTCTTCGCAATAGGTCTCGGAACCAGGCACAAGCTTTTTCCGACACTTATAACCTTGAAAATGATGCTCACGTCTCTGCTACATAGAACCTATCTAAAATTTGTTAATATGTTCTTTCAAACGAAGAAACTCCACTCGATAACCATATAACTCTAAAAATCATAACTCAATTGCTGACTTGATTTCAAATTTCAAGATAAAAGTATATTTTTCAAGAAAACTATATAGTAATTCTTAATTATATGATCCCTTGGTTTTCTGCCAAAGTGGCTGTTTAGTCCATCACTAGCAGTTTCTGCCTTATAAGTAGCGGGTTTAACAGCAGTCATCTCCTAGGAACGACGTTGTTTTAAAGCGGCATCTTTTCGGATATTGCTAGGTGGTGCAAGCAGTTGGTTGAGAGCTTCGCTAAAAGTGGTTCATGCGCTCTTTGCACGACTTTTCCGTTTACCTTCGTTAGGGCTGGGAAGAAGTATGCTGGGTAAAGTTGTTGGGTAAGAAAACAATTAAAGGGCATCGTAGGACGTGTGCCCAAGACCCTACGTTGACCGCCTAGTGCACTCAATTTTAGGCCCTGAGGCCCCCATTTGAGTGTCAATACAATGTTGCAGTATGTATTAATAGTCCTCTCATAACTGATCCTTAGCCATTCTATGTTTAATGATAGTAAACCATGAAATGTCTCACAATAAATTATAAAAAGTCACTGTACTTGTAAAACAATCTTATTTTTTGTGTTATTTCGATTATGTAAGAAACTGTTGAAATTGTAATTTCTAGTTTAGTTGCAGCTATCATCAGTTAAGTTGAATATAGTTTTTACATTAATTATTTGGAACATAGAGGCTAATAGTCGACTGATAACACCGTGCGACAAAAATCAAAAAATTTCAAAACACACGAAAAAATCGATATACTTGCCAAATGCTAGAGGCCAAATGTAGTAAAACTGCGTTTTTAGTTTTTCTCTCTGACGTCAGGATTTTTTTTAAAGGACTTTGAAATTTCAAGGACATGTTTATTTAAAAAAATTCTTTTTAAAATTTAACGCATTGTAGAATAACATCAAATGATATCAATGATATAACATCAACAGGATATCAAATGAAAGAGAACAATCCTTAGAATCTTAGAAAATTTAATATTTCGGTGCAAAAGGACGAAGAGGTATTGAAAATGTCCTTTTAAAACTTTCCTTGGATTTTTCGTGTGTAAAATTGTTTGTCGCACGGTGTAATTTGTAGCAATGGTTTCGAAAAGTAAAGATTCTAAAAAACTCAATGTTTCATGGATAATAGTTTGAGGGTCATTGAACTATTTGCGACTCAGGCCACAGCATGTTTTATTTGAGGTCGTAGTCATAGATGGGAACTTAAAAGCTAATCTAAAGTACCTAAGTCGTATTTAGCATTGTTTGAAAATACTGTTATTTTTTACGAAATTCGAATTCAAAGAAGTACGTAATTTTTTCATCAATAGTAAAATAAAATATTCTATCGAATATTACAAAGCGCCATTAGATCGACTACTACCTTCGTTATAGACTTCTATAAATGCCAATGTACCTTTTGATTTTTTAATTTGCTTCTCTAATGATTAATTTTCCATTTGTATTTTTAATTTGAATTGAACATGTTCATCTCTGCCGCCACACATGATTTATTTTTCATTTTTAGCTGGGCCATGAGCACATTTTCTATTTTCAAATTAACACAAAAATATCTGTCCCCCTCTTAACGCCCACTCTTTCGTCATGATCAGCTGTTTGGTTCGTGCTAGCCACAATTGGTTTCTCTTTGTTTCATCGCAACACAGTAAGGTATTTCTCATTATTCATTTATTGGCCACATATGCCATGTTACGCAATTCGGTTTTGCTGACTGCAAAAATGCGATAAAATTGAATTTTATTCACATGTTTTGTACATACTTTTGTATTGACGTCGATGCAAGTGTCGAACTAATTAAAATGGCTTTTAGTTTGCATTAAGTGCTTTCAAATATGTTTAACTTTTATGTCTATTTTTTCGCATGCACAACTTGCGTTCAATTATTGTGTGGCACTGATTTATGGACGACATATTCAAATCAGTGACAGAAAGAGTTCTGCAGAAAACCCTCTAATTATGATAAGCAGATAAAGCAACGAGTCCAAACTGTATCTCACTATGAGCACTAGACACGCATGTCTAACTACAAGGTGCGTTCCAAAGTAAACAGGACTTTTATAAAATAAAGAAAACGGATGACAATTTTCGTATAATTCTTTTTATTTATTCAAAATACTCCCCTTCTGCTTCGATACAAAGTTTTGCACGGTCCAAAAGCATTTGGAATGAGTGTTTTAGGCCATCGGCCGGCATCGCCTTCAGAATGTTGGTACAAGCCTTTTGGATGTCTTCAACGTCCTTATAACGTTTTCCTTTCATCGGCAAATGCAACTGACCGAATAAGTAGAAGTCACAGGGAGCCATATCAGGCGAATACGGTGAATGATTGATGGTTAAAATGCGATTTTTGGTCAAATAATCGGTCGTAACTACGGCTCTGTGAGCCGGTGCAGAGTGCCGGTGCCGGTGCGGAGCTCGTACCAAAGTTAAAAACATACTGTCATATTGAGCGGGATATTTCGGCTTCTACTAGACCAAATGTCATGAAATTTTGACAGGATGTGAATGAAAGATGTACCTTTCCAACGCATGTCCTCACACATAGATGGCGCCACCCGAAACGTCCCTATTGTAAAAGTTCTGTTTACTTTGGATCGCACCTTGTATAAGTAGGTATGTATATACTCGACCTATGGTAACTTTTGGATTAGGCAGAATACACAGCAGAATATAATTTTGTATGAATTAAGATTGCATTTTTAAGTAGTTTTTATTTTATTGTTTTTTGAACTTTGAACAAAAACTTTAAAAAAAATAGAACGAGTTTTGAAATTCAGTTAGTGAAATCAGTCCAAGTGCGTTTGATTACAAGTATGGAGGACGTGGGTTTGAATCATCCCGAAACGAAAATTACAAATTCGGAAAACTGAATGTTGAAGAATGTTTATAGCATAAACAATTATACAAGTGAACAGAAACATAAATATTTGTCTAGCTGCCACCTGAGGGGTACGACGAAGCTGCCAGACTCTTCATCCCGGCTGCAACTCGCTGCACACCCAAACAAATTTACCATTTCCATTACATCTTAAATGAATATCGCGTATACGTAGCGTTAGCTGGTAGCTAGCTGAATTCGTTAACAAATTTGGCAGCAATTCAAATTAGTTTGTTACGGCCTAACACAAATGTACAGCAAAACTTTTGCCTTATGTAAACACATTTTTTCCAGTCATGCTATTTTGTGTAAGTACATACATATATTCAAATTTATTTCATACAAATTTTTTTCTTTTTTGCAGTGGTGATATTGTAGACATGGTTTGCTTTAAATATATTTACGATGTGAGAACTGTTGGCCAAACCGCAAATAATATGTGGGAATAGTCTAAACTGCTTACATCAACCTGTCTTTGTTCATCTGTTATATAAAAGCGCAGAGCAGAGGTCATGGTCAGGACTTTCTAGATCCAAACATTTTCTATATAATAATATGATGCTTTTAAGGTTGGGCCCGGCAATTTACTGCCCGTAAAACAATGTGAAACTGCACCAGCGCCACAAAGTGAAGCGTCTGCCGGTCGCAACGCCCACCAGCGGTGAGCGTGTTTTAATTTCTAATGGACATGCAGAGAGTTGAGTGTGTGTCTAAAATTAGTGACCAAAGACAAAATTATACAGAATTTAGTGGGGCAAGTCACGAGATCTGCGACGCGCGGGCGGCACACACACGCACGCACGCCGGTCAGGTTTTTTAATACAGCCGTCGCGCCCCTGTCGGACCTGAGACAACCGGTTACCAAAATTCATTGGTTTTTCAACTGGTTTTTTGTAAATCATTTGGACAACTAGTTGTCCAAGTAGCTGTCAGCGAATGCAGAAGTCAGTCAGTTCGCGTCTAATCGTTCACGTTGTGTGTGTGCGTTCATAGGCGAGAAGAGCAAATGAAAATAAGAAAGACCAAACATAGGTGATATAATCAACAAAATACTGTTAAGTCTGATCGTACGATACTTCTGTTACAACGACAACATAGACAGTTTAGCATTTTTATATTTACTTGTCCGATTCTATGACTCGAGGCTCGTTCGATTTGCACGTTTTGCCTTGAATGCTTTCAGTTGGAATTTTGCGTGGTTGTGTGAAAGATTAATTAATTTGTTTATTTTTAATTTTTAATTAATTTATTTGTTTATTAATTGCAGGCATCAGTAATGATGAGGATATTATATTTGGTCAGGCCTCAAACAGTTTCGGCAGAAGTGTGTCAAGTCCAAGTTTGGTGCACGTATATTTTTTTGATGAATTGTTATTGTTTTAAAAATATTCCTAAAATAAAATTAATATTTAAAAATTGTATTGTTTTATTTTCCTGGCTAGAAAACTAACCCAAAATAAACTAGTTCTCAAATTACTCGCTTTGCAACTGGTTTAGAAACTATTTTACTTAGGGCTATCTTTGGACTAGTTGAAAATGGATGCACACGGGGACAATTAACTGTCGGCTAGGACATTGCCATGTTAAAAGGGTGAGTTTGCTCCAAGGAAACGACACGGTTCTAAAGTCAGCTATGACTGACAAGCAACCAGTTGAAAAAGTACATTCGGACCAGTCCGAATTCCTACAGGGGCGTGAGTGTAGAAGCGCTGTCGGTGCAAAAAGTAGCAGCAACACGCAGTCGAGAGCGGAGAGGGACACATTAAGTAATGCTGCACACACAAATCGACACATCTAACATAAGCAGACGTGAGTATGTACATGTGTGTGGATATATGCTTGCAATTTATTTTTGAAGTTTAAAAAACACACAGGATGAAGTCATTCTCTGCAGCGTCCAACTGCTGCGCTCTACAACACAACAAAATACAACACAAAACAATACAAGGTGCCACAACAATCTGCGGCTTTGTCTGGAATTGGCATCTTGCAGATCGGTTCCTCACATTATATGCCTATACAGGGGTGCTACGATAAGTTCGTTCGTAAATAACATTTTAAAAATCTTCATTAAACAAAAATTCGTTTCAACAACCGGCTCGAGACTGGACACAACTGGGCATAATTCCTTCCCAACTGCTCCAAACTAAATACAATTGTTCGCAAGTACGTATACAGTAAAAATAAATCAAAGTTTGTGCATTTCAACAATTTGCAATAAGTGCCAAATTCAAATTGATCTGATTCTACCATAACGCACCCCGTACGCCCAACAACTACATTTTTAAGTTTGTCGAGACTGTGTTAATTACGCTAATTTTCTAGCTAATTATATGCCAGTCACCAGAGATTCCACACCGCTTTCGAGAATGCGCCAACAAGTTCAGCGCTTCTCTGGCCGGCTATGAATGTGAGCCGTCAGCACCCGCTATGCTTGTATCGAATTAACCCAACTCAACCCATGCACAGTGGTTGTGTGCAATTTCTGTTGTGTTTTATTTGCTTTTTATTGTATAATCGACTGGCCTGTGCGGCAAGTTGTCCCCTCTGCCGTGAGCGCCTCCGCACATTCCACAGAAAAGTGCTCGCCGTACACTGCGCGGCACTGCTCACGTGTTTCTCGCCTGATAACAGCGCCGCTCGCTCGCTCGTTCGTTCGTTCACACCCGCTGGCCGGTGAATGGTCGCGCAGGCGATATGCTAGAAACACGAGACGACGACACCCATTGTCACACTCGCTATCGCTGCTTAACTCTTATTGTTGTCTTTGATAAACTCGTATCGACGAGATACTCGAACGTACTTCGCCTCCTTCGGCTCGGCCTTAGCACTGGGTAGATGATTCGGTTCAGTCGAGTGATTTTGTCTGGCTTGGGCGATATGAATGTGAGTTGCCTTGTGTAAAAAATGCGAATTTCGTGAAATTCGTGCATACACATATTTGTTGGCAGAATTGGCGTACATTGACATTAGGACGTCCAAAAGAGTTGTGAAAGTGAGAGCGCGGGAGCGCGGCTCGGTACTGTCAACACACGTGCCGCTCGGTGCGTTTGACTGTGTGATCTACATATGTATGTATGTATGTATGTATGTGATTGCGTTCGCTAAAAGCCCGATCACTCGTGACAGCGTGATTTATTGTTGTGATTCCGAGTTTGAATGTTCATCGCCCGAAATGTGCTTGTCACTTTCATGTGACGCTAGTCGCTGAGTCGGTGTCTACACGCCTTGCGAAAATATTTCGACACTATTTTGGGACTTGACGTACGAGAGATTCACAGCAGTTCTGCTGACTTGTTTCCACTTGCGATAAGCGGCAGTGAGTTACCAACTCACTACGTGATATAATCGAAGCTATGCGGATGATTCAAGGCCCACGAAAAGGGCGCATGCACTGCACTTGCAGCTGTAGAACAGCGTCCAAGATTGACTGAGGAGAATAAGGGCTGTGATGAAAGTATTTATTACATACGTTACGTTCTCTTTTGGCATGGAAGAGTGGTCGTTGAGGAAATATGTAAATTCAATGTGGCCAGCAGAACCGATTTTGCTAATGTCGGTTGACATGTCTATTTTTTTTTGCTACACAACCGGGTGGCAGACCCAGACAGCGCTCTTATGTTAAAAAGCTCTCCACTTTCGCAGCCGCTGTAAATATTTTATTAACTGATTATGAAGTGGCAGTGCTTTGGCACGATATCTTAAACTTGGAGTACAACAAAGCGAGCAGTTATTGACTTCGGCGCTGCTGACAACAGACTGCACGAAAACAGTACTGCATACTTTTAGGCTGCATTAACAAAGCTTTCAAATTGGGGTCACTTTTCATTCTATGGCTTTGATTGTAAGCTATTCAAATTTACTTCGACAGCAGGGACAATGTTGGTAAGTCATTTAATAAATTCTGACCTCTATTAGGTCTTTGTTAGCTATTTCTAATTGGACTACAACATCAATTACATATAAATAAATGTGCGAAAAATGTGACCCAAAATTAGTCTAGAAAATACTTTTGTTTGTAGGTGTTTTTCGTGTCGAGCAGTGCTATTTATCGCTATTAATAATAAATCAGTCATCAGTGTTTTTGAATATATAGGTACATCATTTAAAACTTTTATGAAATGCTGGATCATAAAAACTATGTTATAACAATTTTTAAGTGCGTTGGCTTAGTTTGAAAATGTCAATTTCGCGATTATTTCTAATCAGATTTCTTTTTTTGCTCTCTCCACACATGCGTCCTGAGCCTACGGGTCGTATAAGCGTCTTTTAAAGACTTAAATAAGCTTCACAAACTTTACTATCATAGCCAAGAAATCTATAAAAATAAAAATCTTTATAAGCTACACGATTGCAGCTGACAGTTTTATGAGCGTGACCAACTTGAAATGTGGCACGAAAACACACTCGAGCACGTGTCGTTGTGACTCTTGTAGTGGCCGCAGCACGAGATACGCGCGGGAAGATTACCAGCCAAGCGTGCTAGCTCAGGCCCCAATTCGACGATGGTTGGTTTTGATTGGCGTATCGACGAAAATTTTGTGTAGACGTACTTATATAAAACGTGAAGTCCTGCAAGTAAGTCGAGAGCAAAATAAAATTGTGCGCCTATTTTGATTTTGTGCCAATAGCAAAGTTATTTGCAAATTAGTATTTACAAGTCATGCTCATGCGAGTATTAGACACTTGAGTGCTGAAGTGTACTTATATGAAGTGCGTAATTGCGGTTTCACGTTGGGGTTTGCAATATGCTGACAAAGTTAGACATTGAAGATGATGTGGGGATGTGTATGTACAGGAATGATTAGCGTGATTTGCACAGTTCACTAAACAAGGATCAATGTTAACTATCATCAATATTTATATATATGTATTTTGATTGCGAATAATTGTGATTATATTGGCATGGAGTAAAATTCCTGTAGTCCACTAACTTTTGAACCTCACGCTTTGGATTTGACACTCTAATGACTTAAGTTGCTCGAAACCGGCTGAGATATGATTCATACAAGTATTTTAAAATTTAATATGTTTTCATACAAAAAATTATAATAAACGTTTTCCATAAAATTAATTAACCAAAATTAAGAATACTTATTGCGTCGTATTTAAAAGCTTTATAACGTCTTTTCAAGCTTTAATTATTTTGTGCAACACAATTTCTGCTGTAAAACCTCAGTGCAATGGCACAGCTAATTCATCAAGTTGATGAGTTATCTGTGGCAATGGTCTCAAGTCTGTCGCAGGTGTGAACAATGCTTGCAAATATTCCCTTTTTAAATCAAGTGCAAATTGCAAAAGTAAACTTACATTATTAAAGTTATGTGTAAGTAAACCGACAAGGTTATCTCTGTCACGTTCCTACTTATAAATGTATCAATGTATGCTTGTAGAATTTAAGGTTAAGGCGTATTTGCAAGCCTAGCTAAAATAAATTCTGCGCTAAACAAGAGCCAATTGCAAAAACGTACGAAGCAATGCACTTCGCAGGCAAAGCGTACCGAGATAGCGGTGTGTTTATGTAATGAGCTCAGTCGTTTAGTTTTAATTAGTGGAGATATCACTTGTAGTACGACGTATTTATTATTGGTCGTTTTGCTATTGCGGCGTCTTTGTGTGACATTAACCCGACTACTGTTGGACCAGCTTTACGTAAACTGACACAATGTGTAGATTGAACTAAAAAAAAAATACTTTAAATCAATTTAAGTAAGTAATTTAAGTAAGTAAGTAATTATGTTTTTGAAAAAATTGCAATTCGTAAATCTTAACACTAAACTGGCAAATACCGCATATTGTGCACTTAAGGGTTAATATGTATGGTATTTCACAGAAAAGTGTGTGTGTCGATTTGCACAAATGTACAAATATTTGCGTATCTTCACAAATTTACATCTACCTACGTGGGTCTGTGAGTGCTTTATTGAATTTTATTGTGGTCGGTATTTTGTTTTTGTTATTACCTTTAAGTATATTTAAACACAATCAATTTGAAGCCAAAAAAGTCAATTGCAAAAACATTTAAAATATTTGCTTTCAGGTTTAGCCCGCTGGCAAATTAGCGACATCCCAATACTAGAAAGCGATAGTGAGAGCAAAGTGTGTGATTACACTGTTCAACAAGCAAACTCATTCTTTTAGACTTCTCTTTAATTACTACTTGATAATGCTTTCTTATTGAAAAGTTACTTAAAACATTATTTTCTTTGTGGAAAGTAACATTAAAACTACTTTAAACAAGGTACAAGCAATTAAAAAGACCAATAAATATGGTTGGCTACATAAAATCAATCATTGGTCTTGATCGGAATGCAATTTATTCATAATAAGTAATGTGTGAGAGATAAGAATCAAACACAACCAACCCAAACGCAAAATTTTTGCTAACCAGTGTGTTTTTTTTTTGCTAAGTAAGTTGACAAATTGCTTTTTCCTTACGTTGATGGTTGTGGCGTTGTTTTGTTTTTTAATTTTGAGTTGACGACAAAAATTAGTTGCTTAAGTTATTGCTATTGTTTTTGTGTGGAGGGAAGTAACTGGTTTAGTCGAAAGAAATTAGTTGTTTATCAACTTGTTGACGTAGGTGTAAGTGCACAGTTATTGAATGGGTACGAGAATTATACTTAATAAAATATACCCCATTTATACGACAGCTCAAGTCGCTATGAGTCAATATCGGCTTCGGCTCAATGCACTTTTCATATGAGTTCTTAAATATTTAAGTCGCTGCAAAAATCCATATGGTTAAATATTTTCAAAATGCTTTTTCAAAGTGATGGTGATGCACACTTAGCTTTTTTGTGCAAAATTAAGCAACACTAAAAGCTGCTATTCATTGTATGTGGCAAAAATGGATGTAGAAAAGTCCACTTTTCAGACCGTCTTCAGTCAATTCGCTTCTAAAATCAATGTATAAACACCTGGCTTGGAAGTGTATCGAATCAATGCGAATCGATTGGGACCGTCGTATGTAAACATGGCAACAAAAAGTAAAAACGCATTGTATTGTTTTAAATTATTAAATTAAATAATTCACAGTAAAGCATTCGAAAATGCCATACCCATGAAAAATATGAGTTTGCTTTTTTTAGCAGCTATTGTTTGAAATCTTTACTCTTATGGGAGATACTACTTCGGCACTGAAGTGATGACTTGTAGGAAGCGTCTAGTATTTTCGCCATCGCTAGCCAATACGCAGCTATATTACAGCAGCTTTTGAGTGTCTATAAATAATGCATGAGATATGAGTTCATTGTAATCTGGACAATGCTCCATACATAATGCATAACTGTTGAGAAATTCCCGTGAATTATACTTGTGATAGATAACCACATCCAGAGTACGCCAACTCAAAACAACATCAATCAACTGAACTCGTAAATGTCTGAAAGCAGTCAACAATAAGCAGTGGGATTCCATGCCAACTCACGTACGTTCCAGGTGTCAAATGGAAACTGGGCACGAGGCTTGCAAATAGTTTAACTGTTCAACGAAAATTACAACTCATTTATAATGAAATTTACAAGAGATTAAGTTTAGATCCTATTGTGCGCACTAATTAAAAGAGATAATTATAAAAAGATACTGAAACCGTTGGAAATATTGCCGATGTAAAGTTTTCAGATTGTCTCATTTCATGTTTGGATTATATCAAACAGGCGTTGCGAGTATCTAATTGTAAGTTTTTGTACTGAAAGATTTCAAAAAGCCAGATACATTTTAATATCTGGAAAACATTTCAAAACTTGAAATTGCTTTAATTTAAGTTGGTTAAATAAAATATTCTTGGAAAACTCTATGTAAATAGGGGATACTCGAAATAGGAAATATAAAATCATATTTTTATCAAAAAACTTTTATCCAGCTTTTACGTGATCTTTTACAAAAGCCGAATTCAACCGCTTGAGAGCTGCTTTTGTTTCAATTACTAAAAATAGTTTAAATACGTAATTTTATTTGATTGCATATATGCAATTTAATTAATGTGAAAGTTAGTGTAGCTCTAAATTAACCACTTGTCCCACTGTAAGCGCCATTCATAGTGTGTATGTACGTGCACTTGTCCTTTCCGTGGTAGAGACAGGAATGCTTTTGTATTGTATTTTGATTACAATTACCTACAATTGAGCGTGTATAGGTGGAGGAATTCTTGACAATCCGACTTACGCGAACAATGTATATGCGGCATGTCGAGACGTGCAAGACACAGCGGAAAAGAAACATTTACAAATTGCGAATTGTGTGGGCGAAAAAAAGAGCACAATTGATCAGGCAATGAAGCACAGACATTAACGTAACACGCCACAAGCCAATTGGCACACGATCGAATTTTCAGCTGAGATGTACGCTTTCAAGCGTCAAAACGAGCAGCGGCCAACGAAAAGCGAATCGACGATGTGTTGCCGATAAATTTTTAAGAAATGTTGCAATTTTGTTAAAGGATGTGAGACTGTTTAGCAACTTTTAATCAAATGAAGTAAATCAAATTAAATTGATGACGTGAGAAACTTGTGATCAGTGGAATGGTGAAAACTCGTGGCATTGCAGAGTCGCCAGAAATGTCAAACACGAATTCAAACTCATTTGCACTGATTGCAATCACTTTAATAAATTTTAATATTTTTAAGTTCTCTTCTCATTCATGACAGCAAATGTAATTTTTCATATTTTTCACACACTTTAAATTTCATTGCCAATGTCAATGCCACGTGCCCACAACACACAACCTTGCTTACGGTTACAGATATGCAGTTATGTTTGTTTGTACGTGTGCCCAAAATAATTTATGCGCATCGCAAGTCATTGGTGTGGAAAACATTTTGAGGCATTTCTGTAAATTGCAACATCAGAGCAATCACTACCAACACCGATATAACCAGAACCACGACAACTGCGTATTGCATGACATAGACAAGTTGCCATAGAGCAGCGCACAGACAACCTTTTGCAGAAACGTCAATGAAAGTCGTTGGCAGCGCGCGAGAAAATAAATTTTGGCAACTAATCTGGCCGAAATGTTCATGGCGGATTATCGGAAGTGAAAAATACAGTCATTAACATGACAATATTTTTTTTATGAAATTGAAATGCTGTCAATTAAGTGGTGGCTATTTGAAATTATGTGTGTATGCTGCAGTGAAAAATGGCTAAAATCACTCAAAATAAATTCGATTACTCAATTTGATCTATTTATAAATAATGCAATAAGTTTGAAACATTTTTAGCTAAATAAAATATAAATATAAATATAAAATACACATATAAATCAAGTAGAAGTAAAATATATAAGTAGTGAGCAATAGTTAGTCGTAACTATAAAATCTGCATTAGACGAGTACTAGAGAGATTCTAAATAATTACATCACATGCACATCAATCAATATTAAATGACAGGCAAATTCAAAACTGTTAAATAATTGGTTATAAAACCAATTAAATTGTAAACATTATATAAAAATTGTAGAAAGTACATTCTTACATCTAAAAAGAAGAAGATAGAAAGCCGAAGAGAGATAAAGGGATGAGAATGATTGAGTATGAAGAAGAAGATATATTAAATATACTATTATATAGAAGATATTATATATTAATTCTTATAATTCTTATACATATTAATATTTATATATATTATTTCACGTGGATATTTTTTGTATTTGATTCTTTTTTTAAATTTGGTGACATAGGCACAATTTTCACATAAACATTATCATCAACTGTTAGCTCAGTTAACAGTCTGTTAACTGCGCCAGCCTGTTAACAGTTGTTGCCGCTAACCACTGTCAACAACAAATTGACGCACAGCTGATTTTGTCAGCCAACTCGCATCGTCCGGACGGCTTTTACTTCTGGTTGACCTTAAAAGCGACACAAACAACAAAAGCAACAACAAAATGTAATACGCGTGCTGCACTTGCAACCAGTGGCACAGTTCGCCAGTGCTCGAAACTTGATCAGCGGCGTGCATGGATCGGCGTCACATTTTGGCGCCACCGGTCGCGGTTCGTTTACTGTTGTTGCACATTTTGCCGGTAACCGGTTTTTCGATTTGTCCGCCGTTGCGCACATGTGGCTCACAGAGTATAATTTTTATGATTTTTGCCTTACGACAACGCGCCAAAAAAAAAACGCCGCAATTGAATGAAATTGCATTGGGACTGATTAAATGCTTTGCTGTTCTTGTTGTTGTTTGCAATGAAATCTTTTCCATTCGCTCTCGATCTATTTATTACATTGTCTTTCATTTTTTGTATTTGCATTTTCTTTCTCATTTCGGAATTTGCCAACTCCGCTCGAAACAGTTGCAGCCAAGCACGTGAAATGGTGTCAAGTGCAAATTGCCAAGTTGCCAACTTGTATCGTCACCTTTATTAATTTTTGTTGCAACTTTTTTGGTCTTTGTGTGTGCCATTCGGTTGTAGACGGTGATGTGAGTTGTTGGTAGTAAAAATCGTTGCAGTGGCGGAAATGGAATTTTACTGCACTTCAAAGTGAAGGAAATGAAATATTAAGATTTTATAATTTTGTTGCGTGTTTTCGAGCCGTGTGAATTTTTTAGCCATATTAAAGTAAGCACTACGACTGTGGTTCCTGTTGGCTAAGCACAAAGTTTAGTATAAAATTCAGTCAATATTCAAGAGAAATGGCAACTGCCTCGCATAAAATGCAGATTTTAACATCACAGAGAGAATCAAATTAATTAAGCATCTTTTTCAAGTTTCAGTAAGACTCCTACAAAATCAGCTGATGTTTGTTTACTTTTGACGAGGCAGAGCGGGAACAGCACAAAATATCACCAAAATCTAATACAGCATTTTAATTATTTAAATCTTCATGGTAACCAAGATACTTATTCAAATACAATCACAACTGGAAATGAATCTGTAACTCTTACCAAAATGTGAGGCAAATCAATCCATTTTCGCTCAAAAAGTTATATTGAACAACAAGTTTGCTGTCAAATTATATATGAAAAGAAGATAACATTTCGGGACAAAAGATCAATTATATTCGGCGTAAATAAATGTATTTACAAAGTGCGACGAAAATGACAGTAATTGCACTGAGCATGAATAGGAATCTGCCAAACTCTCAACGCGTAGCGTTGGTAATTGCTGCCGCGTGTGCAGCATTGATTGTTTTACCCACAACGTGTTAACATGCGATGTAAATGTTGACAATTGAATAATCGCAAAATCATTACTTGAAAATACATTTTTTTATTTTATTAAAAATAAAGTGACGGATACTTTTCACGGAAAGTTGGCCAATTATATGCGGCACGAGTATTTTCTATTACAACTAATATAAATATGTAAATTTCAATTTATGTATGGTGTATCTAACAATGATCTATAAATTAATACATAAGGGTGCAGCAAGCTTATTTCAATTCAAATTCAAACACTTTATTGAAAAACATCTATTAGATTAACCATTCACTTTTTGCCTCAGTGTGAATTTACCTGACAATTTTGTCAACTAGCTGAGCTGAACATTCCTGCTCAGTTTTGCAATTTGTCTGTTCCCTTAACCGTTAAATTAGTTGGCTTCAAATTCAGCTTAATCGGTCTACAACGCCCGATTGATGGATCTACAAAACATTATAGCCGACTCTGGAGCAGGGAAAGACCAAAGCGGTTACGGTGCAATAAAAAAAGATACAAATCCTCACGGGAGCCACAAAGCATGGTAACCAGTGATATTTAAGCAAACTCTAACCCGGGGAACTTTCTTGTCTGGAGTGTCGTTGTTCTCAGATCACGATCGAACCCACATCGGTCAGACCAGGTGAAGAATAATGTGGCGACATTAGACAACAACGATGTCTTAAAAGACAAGACCGGCAACGATGGTAATAGCCACTTGAGTAAACCAATAAAATGTGTTTGGTTTTTCGCTTTCACTTAAGAAACATGCTGCCATTGTTACATAATTAAGTAAGTACGAGTCAATGTTGTACCATCAGCAGCACGAATTAAGTATTGTTCGTAGAGTGAATGGAATGGACTTGTCTTCTTTCAGCAGTTCGGACTTCTTAAGTGTGGCTGTCACGTTCGAGAGAAATCAACGCGTCCAACTAAATCATCTACATTGATGACAATTTTTCAATTTATGCCTTAAGTTAGTGCGTACTTGTGCTTAATTGTGACACATGTGAACGATCAGATGCAGTGCCAGAAAAAATTAAAAAAAAAGCTGCTGATTAAATAATGAGCCTCAAGTATTTACTGTCAGCTCGGGGGCGCAGCGATTTCGACTTGCGAAATGAAGCGACGTGGTCAATTTGCCATTCGACCGATCTCACGCTGACCGCAGGCCGAAACGCAGCCAGCTCGGGCTGTGCTTGATGCGGGGCGGGTGGGGCGGGAGCGGTCAGCCATATCCGTATCGGAGTGCACGTACGAACGCATGTTCAACGCTCAATTGACGCTCTTCGGCCAAAATGTACACAAATCCGAGTTATACGAGAACGTTGTTGCACGTCGCTGGCTCGGTTGATGCTTTTGTTTGGCCGTCGATCTGTTTTGTTGTTTTCGCAACAGCGCAAACGGAAGTTATTTGTTATGCGGTGAGTGTAGTAGAAGTAGTTGCGCTTTTATTTAATGTCGCTGTTTTTGTTATTGTTGTATTTTTTTTAGATGCTACACGTGCAATTGTTGCTAAATTTAATTTTTAATTTTGAGCATTTCCACGGTGTTTGCTACTGATGACTTCATGCAAAAGGCCGAAATGTGGTTGAATTGATGGGTTGTTGATTGGCTAACTTTTTAAGTGCCCGGCGTATGGGTGACCGTGAAATTCAATATAGCCGGCGGCCGACTGGCACAGTTTCTCAGAACAGGCGTCGCATACTCGAAACCGGGTTTTGATAATAGCGGCAATTTAAAGAAATATTTCTGAAATATTTCTAGAAAAGCTACTAAATAGTTATTGTTTGAAAATTGAAATTGTAAACCAAGTCGAGCCACTACTGGGCTGAAACACATCAGGGAAATATACAATAAGAGTTTTCTTGACACAAAACAGTCCAGAACCTTCGTTTTACCCGCCCAAGTAACATGCAAAAAACATTTGAACTTTGAGATGTAACATGTAAGATGTCTCAGCGTAAGTGATTTTTTCACTCCTCAAAATCAATTTGCTGCATTTGACATTAGCTCAGTTTAATTATTTAATTTCTTCTTCTTCACTGCACTATACATATAACATGTGTGTAAATTACATGTGGACCACACCTGTTGTTACGTATTCCAGTTGAAAGGGAATTGTGCCGGAACCAACAGAAGTGGAAACAACTTAACTAAACATTTGGAATTAAAATGTGCAGTCGATTTTCATAAAGGTGTATGTGTAATATGAGATAAGACTTAACACTACACAATCGTGATGGAGTTGATAGTGCCGCAGCCTGGTGCAGTCTATTCCGCCCCCATGCGCATTCAGCGCTGAGTTCAACGAGTTTTCAGAAATCTACATATTGTATTCAGTAGATACCCGATAAAAGCACTGTGTTTTTTAGAAAAAATAAATAAATTTTTTACAATGCGCCTGATTTGAGTCAAGTTAATCCTTTTTGAGCCGCCGCGGCTCAGTTGGTTAGTGCGTTGGACCGCGAGTCGCAGGCAGCAACCTCAGGTTCAAATACTGCCTGTAATAACACCTAAAAAAATAACGGGAAAACTCGTTTTCTCTTTCGATGGCTGTCCTCTCAGCTGGAAATGGCAAACCTCTGAGAGTAAAAATTGCTTATGAAAGAGCTCCCAACCTGCCGTTCGGAACCGGCATAAAACTGTAGGTCCCTTCAACCCGCGTACAAATTCACACGCACAACACGGGTGGTTGCGGGAAGCTAGGCCTTAGTCTCGCGCAAGCGGGCTGTCGTGCCAGTCAATTATTATTATTAAATTAATCCTTTTTGAGTATAAGCTCTGCCGGGCAGATTGTGGAAAAATACCAAGTAGTTTGAATAAATTAACGTATTTAATTCTTTATTCATGGATCATCATTGAAGGCACTTAAATAAACAACAGTGATATTTGCGAGGTATTTCCCCCCTTAAGCATCACTTAATGGGATGATTCTATAAATATTTAATCCATATGAAAAACAGGTAGATCCAGCTAAGTTACTGCTGATCACTGAGAACCAGGGCCGTAGCGAAGACCTGAGTAGTTTAGTTAAATTAGTTTTTTTTAATTAGTTTGAAAGCTTATTTTCAAACAGCTGTTGGGTTTCGATTTTTTTTTTGGAAAGCTGCAAAAATGAAAAACAATAAAAAAAAGAACAATTATTAGTTACGTTCTGACAGCACAAATTTTGCATCAGCTCCCGCCATTATTGCACAAAATGTAAAGCAATAGGTTTGTTTGGAAATAATCAAAAAAATCCAAATTATCAAAAAAAGTAAACGAACAGAAATATGTAAAAACTTAGTTTAATAAAAAACAAGTTTTTAACCTTTGGTCCAATGGGTTTTGGTGCATTCACAATACACAGGAAAAGCAGTTGATTTAAAAGATTCATTTGTGGTTTGAAGCTATAAACAAACTTAAGTTTAATCAGACATTTAAGACAAAAGGAATAACGTTCGTTGGGCTCAATCTGCGATTCTTCCCTTTCAGCTGCAGTAGGATGAGCTGAGCAAGACGGTTGTGGGTTAACAGACTGGCGAACGCACAACTTCTTTGCTGGTTCCATTTGTTTTCAAATGTTTTCAAAATGTATTTGTCTTGGCAGTCGATCATTCGAGCATTCAGCCAGTAGCACACACAGGATTCCACGTCTATGTCGTTTTTTAATGGATCTCGCTAAAAGTCATTTTTAGTGTTTTAGTTTGTTTTTGTTCCTTTTTTTGTTATGCCTCACAGTGCAATGAATGCAACGAATGTTTGCTTTGTCATTTTTCTGAAATATTGTCTTAAAGTTCGTTTTTCAATAAAGTTTGATATTAATTGAACCATGTTTTGCAAATTTTATTATTTTAAGTAACACACAAGAATTTCCGAACATAAGTACCTCTCATAAGTTTTGCTATTTGCCTAACCTTTAGAATGAATAATTGATAAGGGACGGAAAGTAAAATTAATAAAGAACGGAGAGCCTAGTATTTCTAGTATCTTGCTAGCCAGGGAACCACACCGATACATTATTTATTTACTACCATTTTGTTTACCAACACTCAGGGAATACCCCCTACGTAAATGCATTGACATATATATAGGTACTACATATTTATATAAATTGATAGACAACGTTTGAATTTTTGTTTATTTTTGCAATTTTTTTCACATTACAAATAATGAAAGAACAATATATTTAAAACAGAGGTGCGTGGAGCAAGTGTTAGACACTGAAATGGAACAAATGGTTATAAGCCCCATTCTAGATGTAAATAGTTGGAAAATTCGATTTTAATTCATTCAATATTCGGAGACGATTCATTCAATATTCGGTAGCTGTCGGAATCGTCTAGACTCTGATAGCTACCACTTTGACTTGAGCAAAACCACAGAACAAACAGTATCCAGACAACTCGCCGTCTTTTTGTGTGGTGTCACAAGCAACATCTTACCATCTCTTTCTCTATTCTTTTTATCTTCTATTAATTCAACAAACCCCAAAAACGCGTGCAAATCACTGGTGTAAATGAGTAAAACTCTCAACAGATTTTGCATGCAGTATATATCTATCAGTATATATCCAAGTTATATTATAACAGATGTCGCACATAAAACATCTCTTATCCTGTTTTTATGGTATCACAAGCAATATGTTCTTGCGATTTAACCTCTTTCTACCTCTGTTTCCCCCCTTTGAAAGTCGTCATGTTGCTGTTGTTAAATGTTTGAAAAATTGTAATTGTCTTGAGCACTCACCTTGCTTGGGCTTGTCGAGGCCATCGTCCTGGCTGGCGAAAATGTGCTCCTTCGACTGCGACATGTTGCTGGTTTTGTGGGTGTGTTGGCTCGGTTAATACTTCCAATGACTTTAGTGTGATGCTACCTATTCGGCGCGCACCTGTCAAATGCACTCGACTGCTCCTTTCGATGGCACAAAGTCTTATATAAAGCACGCGACTTTCGATAATTCGACGACAATCGTTTGTTTGTGTTTGTGTTGTTGTTACTTCAAATGGTTAATACTGTTTGACGGAATTCGTATGGCGTCGGCGCTTGTTGCACAACTCCTTAAAGCTGTTTGCTGAGGTAGTGTTTAGGTTTTACTTAATTTTGCAATGACGGCTATGTAAGCAAATTTTGATTTATTTTTTATTTTTTGTAAAAACTACAACCCAAATCCCAGCAAAACTTTGTGTTTGAAAATTTCGAAATTCAGGCACGTCTGATTGTGGTTTCGAGCACAAATTTTTGGGCTTTAAATTCAGCGCTTGCGGTGTTTTTGTTTTTGCTTCTTTTGTTTCTGTTGCTTTTTACTCTGCTGATGTATGTTGTGGACGATTTCGGCCGGTCTGCTGAATTATTGAATTTTTGGCGATTTCTGTAGCCCAATGTGTACGCGCCGTATGCCGCGTGGTTGCGCGATGGTTGGAGAGCGCGGCCGACGTGGCAGGTTGTGCACTCGACGATGTTCTGATAAAATTCGCGAGCGATGGTCGCGGTTTAAACCCAGTCAGCGGCGCGTAGCTGTTGTGATTGTTGTCGATGGCGGTGTGTTTGGCGCTTTTGTATACTGCGCTGCCGTCTCGTTGTTGTTGGTGTTGTTGATATGGCAGTCACCAACTCGATCACCAGCGCTCGCACACGTCGCTCTTCGTGTAATTTGCGGATTTATCTATGAAAGTGAGAAGCAAATTCGTTTCATTAGTGGGTCTGTGTGTGGGCATGTGTGTGTGTGGGCCTAATATATTCTCTAAATACCTATGGTCGAAAAAATGAATCGCGTTTGTCTAAGCTCAGTGGTGCGGCGCGCATAAATACATGTTTGTATGTATGTATTTCGAGCTTTATTTTCGCTTTGTTTTGATATCAATTTGTAACGTTGGACAGCTTGGCTGCAGCTTTTGCAAATCTCTGTCGAATAACTTCGTAAATGCTGGAGCACGACACTTTCCTGTATTTGAACTAAGAGTTAACGTATGCGAAATCATTGTTTGAATATGTCGGCCGATTGTTTGTATGCGGAATGATTTGCCAAAATAGTGATGACTCTACTGAGGCGATAGTTGTGTCTATCAATAAAAATATTTTTCAACTAACAACACTACGTTTCAGAATTTGTGTTTATTTTTTGCTAAGACTCGTGCTTCACCCTTTCTCATCAACGCCAAAAGTTTACATAAGTAAATGAATTCGTACAAATAAAAACTTGGCGACGGAAAATTGAGTAAACGTCGCGAATAAACGAGACTAAGTCGTGAGCTTTTAGGCAAAAACTTCATTATGCTCCATTATGGTGATGGCAGATTAAACTCAATTCGCCTTCCTTCAGGGCAATTCCAGAAGCGTTTTTATCTTTTGATGCTTCATTCGCTTTAGAACGGTTTATTATTGTGGGTCTGGCTGTGAATTTGCTCAGCACCGCCAGCTTAAGGTATCATGGCACGTTATAAATGGGAATTTTTAATGATTTACAAAATTATTTATTTTTCAGTTCCTTTATTACACTGAGCAACAGCCAAAATTTTTCCGAGTTCTAGTAAACCTTTTCTAAAGGATTTTTGGACGCTGATCACAACTGCGTCCTTAGTTTTTTGATTGTTTGAGCGGTTTGTAAGTTATTGGCGGTTTTTGCTAGGAGGTGTTTTCCACGATTTTTCATCTTTGAGATTTTATTGCATTTATAATATGTAGACAAACACAATAATTTTTTTATGACACAATAACGAATCCTCAAGCTATAATTTTGACACGGCTATGGCTCTCCAAAGTTCAATTTTCGCGAATTTTTTATAAAAATTCATTTAAATTCGGGGTTGCAATTTTCAACTAGGAGTTAGTATGCAACGTATAGTGTAAGGTTGTAACTCAAACTTATAGAACAGATTTTTTGTGTTGCATGTGCCATTCTCGGCCTATACTCATTAGAGTGTAAATGCGACTTCACCTTCTGAACACGTGTTTGTATTGAAATCTTCTAATGCTCTTCGCGTCATTGACGAAAGTATCTAAAATATTTTCGCAAGCGTCAATATTTGTCTTTTCAAGGGCATTAACAAAATTTGAATTGGTTCATTACTGTAGGAGCTATTCTAAAAAGAGTTGCATCACACAAGTAAAAATTTCAACCACACACACTTAGCAAACTACTTGCTGTTTTTCCATATTTCATTGCGACATATTTTTAGGGACAAAAAATTCAAAATTCGAAAGCTGAAAATTTTATGAATTGAGGGCATTTGTTGAATGGGAGCATTTTCATACTGCTGCCTAAAATTGTGCTCCGATATTATAGCTCAAAAGTAAATCCTTGCTTTTGTTGCTGAATTTCTGAATGGAGAACTTACATATTTGAACATATACTCTATTACAAACATCGTATTTCAAAAATTTATTTTTTAATTGAAAGCCCCAACATTCTTCTTTCACTGTATGGTAATATATATTTTTTGGAAGCAAAATTCTTTTGTGTATTCGCAATCTTGCAAAGTAACTGAAAATTTGACTTTGCAAATGAATAACTCTTGCAAATTTGAACCGATTTTAATGTTTTATTTTAATTTTAAATACATAGTTAGAGTATTGTTAATCTATGTTAAAGAAATTACATTTAAGACTTCAGGTTTGTAGGAACTGCATGCGTATAATGGTCAAAAAACATGGAAAATGCCCTCCGCGGAAAACCATCAATATTTCCTAAGCCGCTCAAACAATCAAAAAACTAAGTACGCAGTTGCGATCAGCGTCCAAAAATCCTTTAGAAAAGTATAGTTTGATTTTAGAAAAAAAAAAAAGTGTCGATTTTGTTGCTCTGTGTTATCAATCTTTTTGTGTGTTTTATTAAGTGTCCGTAATGGAGGATGTGTTTTTTTTTTTACGCGACTTCAGCTCCTCCTATATAAGAGACAATAAAATTACAAACAACAAATATTATCAAAAAGATTGATGATAAAGGAAAAATAAATAATTTTGTAAATCATTAAAAATTCCCCTTTCTAACGTGCCATGATACCTTAAACGATGTAACGATGCAACTTTCGAAGAAATAGTGGCACGCAACTTAGCACGAATGGTAGAACTAAACGCGATTGGGAAACAACATTCATAGTGCTGCGATTTGACGAACTTCTTTGAAATAAAGAAAACAAAGATTAAGAAAATAAACACTTTAATATGTCGCTAGGTTTTCGAGATATCGGAAATGAAAATTTGCGAGATCAATAAAAATTAAATGCACTTTTTTATTTAATGCTTTCAAAAAAAGCGAAAAGATAAAAACTTGAAGAAATAAATTAAAATAGAGTTTTTAGCTGTATAATCTATAGTATTTCTACATTCCAATACTTTTCGTTGGCGAAATGCTTAAAACTTGCGTCTGGATATAAATAGTAGTGTTTGAATTTGGAAAAAAAATCAGCTCAGCCTTACTCATCTGGTAGAATTCTTGACCACATAAATATATGTTTTGTTGGCATATTTTGTTTTAATTTTTTATTATTAATTATTTTTTTGAAAGAGTGAAGCGCAGATCTTGCCATGTGCGACTTTTAGCCTTTACTAGGGCAAAGTCCATTTCCATGCTCTAATTTATTTATTTCTTTTTAAATAACTGAATTAGTATTCCAGAGAAGCAGTCGGCGAACAAGTGTCAAGCTTAATAGACCGTCAGCAAGTGGTGTCTGGTTCTGGTTGGTTTCTTCATATTTGTAACTGTATTCCACATAAACAAATTGCTTTCAGCCTGAATGCTATATCTGACTTGTTGGTTCCGATTAAACAAAAAACAATTTAAAGACATATGTATATATAAGTATGTGGCTTGTTTATATAGTTTAACCACAAGTTTCTGTGTTTTGTTTTTCAATGTCACACATTTGGTCAGCTCACGCAATCGATCGCGTAAAGAAATAATTAGAAATTCATAAGGTAAGCAAATTTTTAAACCACATTGATTTTTGTTGTTATTAAAGCTCAGCTGTTGTTATTTATTTGCCAAATGCTACAAGACTTTTCTCCCATCGGCGAAACCGGTTTACAATTCCACGTTTGACGATTCAACTGATTATCTGCTTTCTTATTTATGTTATAAAGCAAGCAACTCATATCTTACGTAGAGTTGATATATTTTTAAAGTATCAAATTTAAAGTATGATTCAGTAAATACGTAAGTGTGTTGGATCGAACATACTCTGTAGTCCTAAAGGTATACATTTTGTAAAAATTCATTACAGCCGTTTACAAGATTAGTTACGCGATTCTCAATACTCTGATAATTCAATTCATAAACAACAATTTTTAGGTTATCTGTTGCCAAGAGCTGTGTAATTAGTTTTTAATTTTTTGTTTTCAGTTCAATTGCGCAAATAAAACGCGATTAATTGCATTGATTACGTTATTTCGAAAATTGACTAATGATAAAAAAGACTTCAAAGTTGGTAAATACCACATTTATATTGAAGCCATTTAGCTGTCATATCTCAAACCTACTAGTATGTACGTCTAATTGTATGACTAATTGTAAGTTTTTGATTGCATTTGTTTTGAAATTCGTCCATCAAAAAAGTTTTTATGTCGTAAATCATGTCTGGTTTTCTGGCCGCTATGCTAAAGCTTATCTTTTTTAATAACTGGCATGTTTGAGTACGCACAAATAGACATACATACACCTTACACTCGAATGCGATGAGATATCCATCACCCACTTGAATCCTACCTTGAAGAATACTGTTACAAGAGAATATAAGAATATTGATATATTGTTATCATTTTCATAATTCATAAATCAATCATACACTCTATCCAAAAATAACAAATAAAAAAGTAGAATAAGGTTCTTGAAACGTGGTGCAATATGATTTCATATCGATTCAGATCAATCCACCTTGAAAAATATCTGAAATGGTTTCAACTGTCGTAACTTGGACAAACTGAACAGTTGAATTTATTAAAAACTACCAGAGCCTCGCGGCTTTGCACGCAAGTTGAAAGTCAATGGACCCAATAAATCAGTTTTCTTCATACAACACTGTACGGGCGGTGCCACGCCCCTTTTAAGCAATGCTCAATCTATTCTTCCAGTGGAAGGGTGCGACCCAGTTTCATTGATGTACGATTTACAGTTTCAATTTTAGCCACAAACACTTTGAAACGCCCCTTGTCCAACGCCTATAAAGCTCTACCAGTAGAATGACACATCTATGGGGCAACGGTATACAAAATATCAATGATGTCCGACTTATAATTCCGAATCTATTCCATATTCAAAATTTGGGTTGCATGGACGGTGCCATGCCCCCTCGTCCAATAACCATCCCATTCTCCCTGTTGAAGGGCACGTCTAAATGGTAAGTCTGTGCCAAATATCATTGATGTGTGACATGTAGCTCCAAATTTATGCAAAACATTTGGGTCGCTTGAAAAGTGCCACGCCCCTTATGAAAATTTATTATAGAAATAAAAAAAATTTAATATATTATATAAATAAAAAAAATTATTATATAATATAAAAAGAAAATTTATTACCTATAAATTTAAATTTTGAAATGATGGCCCTGTACCAAAAATCAATGCTGCCCGACCTATAAATACGAAGATATTCCATGTTAAAAATTTTAGTTGTATGGGAGGTGCCCACCTGTCAAGTCGTATTCGCACTATATATATTTAATATATATATATATATACTGTTTGGTGAGCATTATGGTCTGGAGGTGTCATTGGGCCGTATTTTTTCGAAAATGACGCTGGAAGGACCAATCGTCAATTCAGAGCGCTATGGTCGTATGATAACCGACTTTTTTGGCCTACAATTGAAGATTATGAACTGGATGATATGTGGATTCAAGAAGACGGTGCCACGAGCCACACAACACGACGCGTCGCGACGGGAAGTTTCCAGAACGCGTAATTTCACATTTTGGCGACGTCAATTGGCCACCAAGATCATGCGATTTGACACCGTTAGACTTTTTTGTGGGGGTACGCCAAAGACCGTGCCTACACGAATAATCCTCTAACGTTGGAGCATTTGAAAACCAACATTCGTCAAGTTATCGCCGAGATACCGCCCGAAATGTGCGAAAAAATGGTCGAAAACTATCTCAAAAGCATCTACTGCTGCAACCAGTCTAGAGGCGGTCATTTAAGTGACATTGTATATCGTACATAATGGCAAGGTCCAAGCATTATCATAAAATAAAAGTTTCATCGAAATCATATCTTTATGTGTGTTTTATTTAACTTTACTTTTGAAACCGAAAAGTGGATTACAGGATTAGTAGATTATTAAGTACACAAGTAAGTAGATTATTAAATTGTTCTATCGGACAAATTTTCCCTCTTCAACTCAAAACTATATTTTTTCTTTAAAATTTGATTGATCTGCAAAGATATTGATTGCTCGTGGCGAAATTGATCGTTGTTCATAAAAACCCCGTTTTGAACTGTCCCTGAATCGAACTTCTATATGGCAATTTATTGCTGTTGAACATTAAATGGTGCCACTTGTCCAGTATTGTGTGCAGGAGCTGCAAACGAGGTAGAAACGATTTGCCGATTTGCTTTGCCGATTCCGTACCCTCGGGTCAAGATTCCTGACAGATCTGACAAGTCAGAGTCGACAATCGGATCGGCTTCG
This sequence comes from Melieria crassipennis, assembly GCA_963668005.1. Lineage (NCBI taxonomy): Eukaryota > Metazoa > Arthropoda > Insecta > Diptera > Ulidiidae > Melieria > Melieria crassipennis. The sequence goes on along the minus strand of OY764963.1, from coordinate 25,838,883 downwards.
CTTAATCAAGATGTTGAACGGGTATGTACCGTAAAGAAACTGATGGCTACTCTAATGTTTAACGAGAGGGGATCCTTAATGGGCCATTTGGGCCACCGAGTAGTAGTGCCGCTTGCTCTGTGCAAACCATTTCTTACTTAACCTTACTTCTTTAACTTATTTTAAAGTTAGAGGCACTTTAATTCCATTAAAACTTGCGTAATGACAACAAAGAGTACTTCCAGTTAATTCACTTGCCATGACTGACCGCCATAATCGCCTAATATCTCATAAAACATAATTTTATCAACCAAAAGGTAACCAAATTCGTGTGTCCAAAGCGACTGCTTTTATAACGTACAGCAAATTTTAACTACGACCGGTAGCAGTCACAATAAAACCGATTGACACCTGAGGCGTAGCTATTTGTGTTGATAATTGTTGATAATTACCTTAAGAAGAATGGGTAAAGTTTAATTTATGACTGGCAATTTTCTCGTGCCGTTCAAAACTGGACTTGGAAGAAACACAATTAACTTTATAGGACCAATGCGGGCACGTGTTCGATAATCTCGGCTAAATCAATGGCAATAAAACTCCGAATGATAAAGCCAAAAATATTGTTGGCTTATCACCAACCGAACGGCAGTCATTTAAGTTCTTAGGTATACTAAGTGCTATCGATCGATCAGGTACTCGATCGCCAAATCGCGCTATGCCGAATCGCTCTAAATCGCAAACCGCACATAATTTTAACACTTTGGAATGTCAATAATCGGCTTAAACACGTCATTGACGAGCACATTGCAAATGTACAGCTTTCGGGTCGGTTGTACCTGCCGGATAAAAGGTGTTTAACATTTCTCCGCACTCTCAAATGTCGAACACATAGACGACGGCAGCGACACGACTGCATCTGTCGAAATATAGAATCAGAACAATCGTATGTGAACGATTATTTGGACGACAGCATGACAACACGAACACCGAACACTGATGTCGCTGTCGCCAAGCTTAGAGCAGGTCCGTAAGCGGCAAAACCAAAGCAATTGGTATCACTGCTCAAATTGGCAACGTCGATTGCTTGTTTGCATACTTTGCCCAGCTGCTTCCTGAGACAAATGCGTAATATTTGTTATTTTGGTAATTGCGTTGCAAAATTAACGAACGATTGTAATTTATTTATTGTTCAACTTCAAAGCTTCCAAGCAAATACGAATTTGTGAAAATTCAATCGTCACAAAACATATCTGTGGCATTTTGACAAAACAACTTATCTCGAGATTTCAAGACACTTCTTTTGGTGTAATCGGCTTGGTTCTATGACATTTAGTTATAGAGATATGGCGTATGGAATTTCAACTTTTCTCGAGTTTCGTATGAGATTTGCTTTGCAACTTTTCAGTATTTCCGCTCTCCTGAAAAATTTTTTTTTTGTTTTGTCAAAATGCCACAGATATGATTGTTAGCACAACAGCTGCTGCCATCATTGTAATCACGTTGCCAACTACACCGCGACCATTGAAGCCGACGCCATCTTGCGGTCGCGTGGCCGTGTCGCTGCGGGCGTCTATGTGTTCGCGGCATCAATGTGCATGAAAAAAAAGTCGGGCTTTTAATTAAGAATCACAAAAAATAACGTTTACAACGTCGCTCTTAATGCCAGACACCCAAAAGGATCTCTATTATTAACCTTTTTGGCCAAAGCAAGACAGAGACACATTCAATGTTAAACACAAACGAGCATTTTGGGTATTTGTGTCAATGGTCTCTTAAACCGAAAACGCTGTTGCAAGGAAACCACGACGTAAGTGCTATTTCGTTATGTTCATCGTCATATTATCATTCGTTATTTGTTCATCACTAAAGCGGTGTTGCTGTGATCGGGCACCCTTCGAAGATAAACCTCTATTTGTTCCGAATAATTATTCAAAGCAGAGCGGCGCTTTACAACCATTTAAAAAATGGAACAGAACGCAGTGGATAGAGATGTAGATCCGATTGATAATAGTAACCAAGTCCTTCGACGAGCTGTGCTGGCATTTGTATAAAACCTATGCATTAACTTGCTGTCTAATAGCACATGAATGGAATAAATAATGTTATACACATAAAAGTAAAATGTGCAACACGTATTTTAACTTGAAGTAGATAAAATGACAGTTCATCTTAATTATCGCCAGCAAAATAAATACTCATTACAAATTTATTGTACTTGCAATAAAAAAAGTACAATTAACTGCGGAAGTTTTTATGGATATAAATTACGCCTTAACTTAGGCTTACATTTTAAAAATAATTTTACATCAACTGGAATTTACATCGACTGCTAACTGAAACACATATTTGTAACACAATCATGAATATTTTTAATCAAAAAATTACAATTCTTTCAACACTAACAACACTCGTATTTTTCACTTTCTACAACGCAGATTTGGGTTGTGCAAATGTTGTTCCGTCGTCAATGTAAACGCATACTATATATATGTTAATCTATATATGTAAATCTATATATGTATATATATATACGGCAGCCGCCGTGGCTCAGTTGGTTAGTGCGTTGGACCGCGAGTCGCAGGCAGCAACCCCAGGTTCAAATACTGCCTGTAATAACACCTAAAAAAAATAACGGGAAACCTCGTTTTCTCTTTCGGTGGCTGTCCTCTCAGCTGGAAATGGCAAACCTCTGAGAGTAAAAATTGCTTATGAAAAAGCTCCCAACCTGCCGTTCGGAACCGGCATAAAACTGTAGGTCCCTTCAACCCGCGTACAAATTCACACGCACAACACGGGTAGTTGCGGGAAGCTAGGCCTTAGTCTCGCGTAAGCGGGCTGTCGTGCCAGTCAATTATTATTATTATTATTATTATATAAATATATATAGTATATGTATGTGTCAAAACAGCGGCACTTATGTCATGATGCGTGCATTACGCTCCTCATTCAAATTGTCCGTGACAACGGTCACAATTCTCTTGACAGCAACTGTTATATTTAAAGCTATTCATCACCGTGTTCCTTGGTAGTCAACGGTATCGTAGTTGCAAAAAATAAAAATAAAAATTGTGCAAACTGTAATAAATCGGGCAACACATGCACAAATACGCAGACAACACGTGGCAGATAAATTTCTGGCCGAGATTCGTGCAATTTTTTATTTGCACTTTGAGTAACTCATATTTACGAAAATTCGTCATGACGCAACTGATACTCGGCACGTAGGTTTCATTGCATAAAAATTACTCTAACAAACAAGAACATAATCATCAAATATAATAGACGGTAAATATGTTTATTGACAGCGATCGTGCATGGCTTTATTGGGCAAAATCGTTACCCTTAGACTCATAATTGCTGCTATAAACAATGATGTGACAAATTTTTGTTTTCCATTGAAAGTAAATCGGAGTAAAAAAGAGTTTTCGGGATCAGTGCCGGGGACGTAAAAGTTAGTACGGTTTTTTGCCTATCGATTTTCACATAATCATTAATACGATATCTTATTGCAAGCATTAGCTTGCCAATAAAACAAATACATTTATCGTTTTATTACTGAAATGCTTCCAGTTTGATTAATATATTATACATTCTGCCAGCACAAAAGCAGTAAGGGATAACACCGATTATCACAACGCAACGGCTAATAATAATTATTGTTAAATTCTAACATAAGTCAGTTAATTTGGGTTTTATTGAAAACACCCGATCTCTGATATTACATGCTATCATTGGTGTCACTTTGAATCAGTTAAATCAGTAGGATAATTTTTTTTCATATTTAAATTTTAATCAAAGTATAAATTAGAGAAAATAACTAGTAGAACTATTTACTTATTGGGGCAATAAAACCGGCAGCGTGTATTTTATTGTGAGTAAATTCAATCGATGTCAGGTAGGTTTTACAAGCTGACCACGAATGGTCCACACGGATCCTTATTGGGTCCTTAGCGATCGCCATCTGGAGATTCGTTAATGAGTCGTATTAGGGATACGAGTACTTTTGGAAAACTTCAGCTAACGCTTTAGCATGGATATTAGATCGCTGGTAAAATATTCTCGCAAACTCCAAACAATTTAATTGCGTTGTATTCACAACTAACCTTAAAAATTATTTTATCGACTGAACAGACTATGCAACACTGTTTTCAGATTTCAGATTTAAATTGTTTAATTACTCTTACAGATTTTAGTTCAAATTTCCACTTAATTATTCACCTCGACTTTTTTTGTTCAGAGCGTTGCGAATTTAATTTTTTTTTTGTTAATTTGAGTCAAAATAATTGAGCTTAGAAATGTGTATTTCCTTTATACTTTGATTTCTCCTTTCCAAAATCAACTCGACGTATTCTGGCACTGTTTCCAGTTTTCATACTGCGCATTGAGGCTGTTGAAATATATACAAGTATATAGATTTGCAGAAAAAAGCACAACTAAATAAGCGTTAATAATTTGGAGAAAACTGCTGACTTAAATATTTTTTTAATTATTTACTTAATTTTGTTACAACTCTAGCAGGTTTTCGCTACAGCTGCTTGAACGTGACTTGAAATATGTAAACCACATCCAGACCCGTTAACGCGATCTACATTCCTATGCGGTTGTATCAATGTAGAAGCAAGAAATGTGTTAAAATGTTTACGGAAATGCGCTACATTTTACTTACGAAAGCTTAATGAAACTTGGCGCGCATCTGATAAGCTGTGTAGTGAAAAATGAAATCATCTGTTGAACTTGACAGAATTTTCACTAAAGCAGCTGCAGGTGTACGTTTCGCTAAATTTTTTAATTAAAATTAAAAAGCGCCTCAGATGAGGGAGCAATAGATTCTGAGAAGCAATGATGAACCAGTTGTCGTTGTTTTTAGACTAATAACCAGTATCGCGAACCGCCCAAATATTTGCATATCTACGGTGATGGCAGAAAAGGCGAAAGTGTTTGCGAAATAACGTCGCGCAAATGTTACTCACCCACAAGCGAACTGTTAACCGGCCGGCGATACCGTCAGCTGTGTCCTTGGCGAGCAGACGACAGACGCAAACGACAAATAGAGTGCAGCATTGGTTGTATCTGAGTCGTTGGGCGCTGGTCGATTAGCTCCAGCCGCGTTCACTTCGTATGTGTATATGTATTTGTTTGTTCGCAAATGCGGCACGTGCTTCTGCTAATGCGGCACGCACGTCTGACGCCCAATTTTGAGACGGTAACTTTCAAATCACGCACTTGTCCGCACCGAAAAACACTTTCGTTTCGGCGGAAAACTCGATTCGCGCACACAAACTTCGATTCACAAAATTTTACTCTGTACAAGTGCAACGCTGCGTCTGGATGCGGTGCAGTGAAATTTCAGCGAAATCTGCGCACATCCAACTGGCGAAATGGCAAACTAGAAAAAGTACTCGCGAAAATAGCGAAATTCTCGTAAGTGTAAACGGGCACGAGCGTCAACAACAGCCGTTGAATTAGCGAGCGAGCGAGCGAACGTACGAGCCAACGTTTGCGGTCGACAGCTGACGAAGCAGTGAATTAACTTCGCTAATTGATCGCTTAAGTATAACTCGTTTCGTCGTACGAAATTCGCCGGTGCACAAGTACCATATCTAGTCATAAAACGAGAGTAACAATAATACAATAATCACAACAGCAACACCACCGCCAACAACAACGACAGCAATAACAAATGTGCGATTATTGTCTGGTTACGACCGTTAACCGCAAGGGACATGGAGCGCAATGCGGGCACTCATCTATGCAGTGACACTGATGTTGTTGGCGGTTCAGATGCTACCACTTGCGAGTCCACAGCTACCGCCGCGCACGCCGCCCATCACGTTAGCGCATACACTCTAAGAAAGCAGCAAACTCGATTATCGGTGGTAGTCTATTGTTCTAGCAGATTTATCCCAGCTTCCCGCAAAAGAGTTTTATGTTGCCGATTATCGAGTAAACAGTACTAAAAAAGTTGAGACTGCAAAGTGGGAAAAAATTCCGAACATTTAACCTACACATGAAGGAAATCTATCGTTACATTGGGCTGTTAAAGAATGACTGGGAAAAATACTTTGGAGAAAACAATGATGAAAAATTTGAAACTGCAAAGTCGATAATATATCCGAAGATTTAACCTGCACAAGAAGGAAATCTATGGTAACATTGGGCTGATAAAGAATGGTAACTAATACGAGGTTCCTTTTCATCCGACCTTGCCTCATGTCACTACGAAATATCAGCATTAGGTTGATTTAAAATAGTAAGGTGGTTTATTGCCCAGAGAAGTTAATCCCCAAATTTTCTAGAACTAAGAGCAGTCGAAAGTTAGATACCGAACTTTACTTAATGGGCATACTGGTTTAAAAAAAGGAACTGCAGTTTTAAAAAATTACTTCCAAAAAAATTTCTGTAACAAAAACTTACATGTATGTTAAACAAATTTGAAAAAACATACCGTTTTTCAATAAGGACGCTCGAAATTTACGCGGTTATAGCAGTCAAGTTGTTGAAATTACAGTTGTCAAAATTAATCTCAATCGTTTAGTGTTATCACCAGGAAAAGGATTTTGTGGAAATTGCCTTTTTTGTTTGCTGCTAGATAGAGTATTTCTGATTGAAAATGAGCACGAATTAGGTCCTCCTGATTAGAAATATACCACTTTTATTTTGCCTTTTTTTGCCTTAAAAAGGCAGTTTGCCTTTTTCACCCATAAATGCCTTTTGTTTTGCTTCTTTTCGAAAGTTGCCTTGATTCGATGGCAAGCCACTCAGTATTACCGAAGCCTTCCATCGAATCTACCTTTTTTTTGTTTTGCATATTATTACATACAAAAATTGATAGTTTAAGCGAAACGCAGCAGTGGTCGCTATGTTCTCCTGCCAACCATGCTGCAAAAAGGTCCCTACTTTTGACTGAATACGTCACTGAAAATGTTGAATTTCTTAAAAACGTGCAAGTTTCTGCAGCTAAAGTCCATGGTTTCTATTAATACATACTTTCAGCTATATCACACTGTAAAATCTTGAAGTAGTAAGAAGGAGTATTTTATTAAAGTTTATATAAAGTTTGATGACACTGCACTTTTATTCCTACGAATTGACGTTTCTTTAAGTAACGGTACAAGGAATATGGAAAGCAAAAAAAAAGAGGGAAAGCTTCCCCAGAGTTCCAAAAATAGTATATTTATAGAATATGTTTACTTAACATAAGGTTCCATGGGAAATTTTTCAATAAGAGACCTCGAACTTAATTTTAATAATAATTGACTGGCACGACAGCCCGCTTGCGCGAGACTAAGGCCTAGCTTCCCGCAACCACCCGTGTTGTGCGTGTGAATTTGTACGCGGATTGAAGGGACCTACAGTTTAATGCCGGTTCCGAATGGCAGGTTGGGAGCTTTTTCATAAGCAATTTTTACTCTCAGAGGTTTGCCATTTCCAGCTGAGAGGACAGCCACCGAAAGAGAAAACGAGTTTTCCCGTTATTTTTTTAGGTGTTATTACAGGCAGTATTTGAACCTGAGGTTGCTGCCTGCGACTCGCGGTCCAACGCACTAACCAACTGAGCCGCGGCGGCTGCCTCGGCTGACCTCGAACTTACATTCAACAAATTTCAATAATTTCTATCCAAGTCACCCACCTTCACAAAGTGCAAGTTTGGTGGCCTGCCATCGGTATATAAATTGATATTTTTAAAATCCGTTTTCACATTTTAGTAATTTGAGATATTTACTTCAGTACTACAAACTTATTTTTCTACATTTACGAAATTCATTTTTTTTGGTTTTTGTCCCTACTCGCGACACTGTGCGGCGATGTAAGCCGGCCACCGAAATCGTGCGATTTAACGTCTTTCAACTACTTCCTCTAGAACTATTGAAATCGCAGGTCAATGCGAATACACCGCAAACAATTGACGCCCTCAAAGTTCATGTAACAAACGCAACTTCCATCTTCTATGGTTTATCCGCGTAGACAAGTGACTTTACATAACCGGACACTCACCTTCGCAGTGTTTTCGTCCTTAGTGAAATTGCTGTGTCTGAGAAATTTGTCCGGCTATCTAAGCTGTCCGGTTATAAGGACTGTCCGTAATGAGAAATCTCACTCTTTGTTTTTAGAATCAGTTTTGTCTTTTCGAAAAAAATGTGTTTTTTCGTTTGCGGTCGAAACTTACGATAAGAGAAAAGTTAAATATTTCGCCCAAATGTTGCTCACGTGAAACTGTGAAAAAAGTAGATAAACCAAAATAAACACAAATCAGCTATCAGCTGTCAAATTGGCTCAATGAGTAGACCGAAAATTACTACAATTAGCACATTATTGTTTTTTTTAAGTGCACAACTAAAAATAGAGCAATCTTCACATTATGGGTAAGTAAGCTTTTATTTAAATAATTTTGTTTCTATGCGAAGTTTAATAACGTAAAACTGCTTTGAGATATTTGTTGTATTTTTTTACAGTGCATAGTTTATTGTGAATTTCGCTTTTACATCGCCAGTACACCCCATACATTTTTATTGTACTTATTTTTTATGGTCATACACGTTTAAATGATTTTGTTGTTGTTGGAACTGCTATTTCGTTGTTGCTTTTGTTGAGTGTCAATCTAGTGGGATATATTTAATTATGGCCCGCAGTAAAAGTAATCAGAATGAGCACACAGCTGTGGGAGGAGCGCGGTAAAAAGTTTTTCACCGAAAAACTTCCCTGAAAAAAAAAAACAAAAACAACAGATCAGACCAGGGCACAGTGATTCGACTCCATACAACCGCGGGACAAAATTAGAAGGAGTGGTCCGTTCTTCATAAAATTTGGTATACTAGTTAATCAGGGTCTGCTGAATTGAAATCTCCATTTCGTTTTTCTTAAACTTTTGTAGTTTGGCAATGTCTGAGACTTACATTTGCAATTTTCGTCATTTTTGGTGAACTATAGCAACGAGTGTGTTGGCTAGATTTTTCAGATTTTACATTTAATCGGTAACGTCAACATTGATAATTGCAAAGAGTAACATAAATTGTCTTAGGACACTTTAGTTTTGCAATAAAAATTATAATAATAGACGTATGTTTTGCATTTGTGCAGTTTTATAAATTTTTCATGCTGATTTCATACTTTTAGATATAAATGAAATCAATTTTGACGAAAAATAGGTGTTTAGACCACTTTTCAAATTGAATTATTGAATTTTAATTAATTGAATTTTCTGAGATCGGAAGATATCGGAGAATATAAATACATTATCCGACAAAGAAAGAATGCTTCTTAAAATAAAAAAAAATCCAGGAACATACTTTCACATACTTTTTAGATATTTTCCTCTAAGTTTTGCCAATTTTCAGATTTTTCATTTATAAAAATATTTTAAATTAAAAGTGAAGTAAAAGCCTTAGGGTTGCAAATTTTGAGAAAACATTAAAAGCGAAAATGGCCACATCATTTTGTAATCTATATTGAAAGTTTTAGCAATTTCTTGGTAACCATGTATTTTTAAATTTTTTTACTCAATAAACTTATAAACCGAAAATATGTCTTTACATTTTTTTCTGAAAAAAGTTTCAACTTTGAGCCGCTTTTGCACACACACTAATTAATTTTTTGGACAGATTTTTTGGGGTTTTCTTAGTTGAAGTTTTACCTTTCAAATGACATCCAAATCATTAAATTCAGAGACTATAAATTTTTTGAATTTTGTCTATGGAACGAATCACTGTGCGGGGTGACACAGTGTGGCGTTGTTGTTTGGCATGTGTCAATTTGACAACAAAAACATCACAACCACGTTGGGGACACCTGCTTTTACACTTTGACTCGGTTTGTGCGATTGTTGTTTATTTATTCTCTAAAACGTTTGCAAACAGTTTTATACAGTTCGTTGAATCGTTTAGATACATTCAAGTATATATTTCTGTAAGTGCGAGCGGTGCTATGTTTTGCTGCGAGCCTCTGTGGGCTCCGGTCACTAAACTGGCCGTGATTTGAGACTCAAGGGCTGTGAGCAATTCACTGAAAGCGAGTGCATCACAAATAGTTTTTGCCTAGAATGCAACAACTGAAGCACAATTGGATTGAGGTGGTTGAAACACCACCTCAATCTAATTGTTGTTTTAAAATTTTCTTTTTTAGACATACATTTCGCCTATTGAACTATAATTTAAATGTCAATAAAGATGATAACCAAAATATATTTTTATAGAAAACTTTGAACAAATTTGTCTTGGTGATATGGGGTAGAAATAATAATACTCATAATTTTTTGTTGATAAAACTTCACCTACGGCACTTAATAAAATATAATAATAATATATTAATATATAATAATTTTATTGTATTTATTTAATTTATTTAATAACAAAAGCATCAGCATTTAAGAAGCACTTCTTTTGCATGCCACAAGTTGATAACAAGGTACCACAATTTACTTAAATTCATTAAAAATTCGTTAACAATTCAATACAATCTTAAAATTTAATACAGAAGAAAGAAAAGAAAAAAATAGTACAAAAAATTGAGAAGGGCAAAGTTAAGAAAAGTGTTTGAAAATTGAATGCTTAAAGTGGCCTCTAGATAGATAGATAGATTCTTTTATTTAATTAAAAATTTTCTGTTAACAAAAAATATCCTTAAAACTAATTTACAAAGAATTTACGACAATGACCCAGGGTCGTCTGTCGGAAGATACACTCAACGGAAACATTAAGACATTTAAAACATTAAAGTTACAACAAAAGTTTCTCAAAAACTAGTTATATTCATTTAAGATCAGTTTTCTATATTTTAAAGCACTCGCGACAAACCACACTACACTATTCCAACCACCAGAACCAATACCATTTAATCTGTTAATCACTTTGTCCTGGCCTAAATAAAACTGTCCAAAATACCTATATCTCATTTCTTTCAGTATTGGACATCTTCCTAAAAAGTGTGTCAAGTCTTCCAATTCATTTAAGTTACAGAGAGTGCAGTTAAGTTTCTTGTATACTCCGAGATAAATAAGGTCGCATCTGGTCTTCAGAATCCAAGATATCTTATAATTTTCAGTTGTGTTGTTAATATAGCTTTTTCCAATATTGTGATCGAGGTACTTGTACAACCTGGAGCTGTTCATAGCTCTTTCCCATGTTTTTTGTTTGTTCGTCCGATTCACACTTGAGAGTAATAAGTCTATATTTGCACTCCATAGCCTCCTATCAGAATTGTCAAAAACTAGATTGATGTTTAACTTGCTTCCTAAGTCCTTAACTGCCGTTGCCCAAAAGATTTGTCTCTGTAGAATTATTTTTGTAAGTCTATGTGGTAGTCTGTTTGAATCGTAGTCAAATATGGTTTTGTAGATATATCTAAGGTGGAGTTCAAGTGTATATAAATGACAGTTTGCAAAGTCAGTTTCCAACAGAATACAATACGAGGGTGTATTGGTGGGTAGACGCAAAATTCTTTTTAAAAAATAGAATTGCGTTTTATCGACTTCGTCAAACAGTTCATAGCCCCAAACTTGTGCAGCGTAGCTTTGAATCGCTCGCTTAAAGTGGCCTCTATTGACAATTGATTCAATAGGTATGGGCAAAAAATTCCATAATCTAATGGTGCTACCAAAGTAGGGAAAGTTGTGGGCTGGAGGTAGTAAGTTCATATGTCGGTAACACTTAGAAAACTTAAGTTGTGTATAGTACTTTTTTTCGAAACGCTACACCTGTGGCCCTAACGCTCTCCAAGTTGAATGTTGAATACCAAAAACGTGCCAGTATCTTAATGACACATTCCAGCCAGCAAAACCGCATCACCGACCGAATGTTATATGTTTAAATTATGAGTTGAGTACCGAGTACCTATTTTTTTCATCTTTAACACTGTCATTAGTGATTAACACGTTCGTGTTAAAATAATTTTACATTTAGCTAAACGCATCTGATTCTACCATATATGAATTTTTTTCAGACACACATACCAAAAGTCACTGATATCCACACAGGGTGTTGACTATTAGGTAATATATAATAATTAATAATTAGACTATTAGGTAGAATAAGTAAAATCGACAGAGCGTAAAATTAAGTGATATTGAAATATTTTGTTATTGATTTTAGCTAATAATTTGCTTGCATTGTTAAATATAAATTGAGTGTTTTACTATGCTTTCCACCGCTCCAACATTGGTCCCACATTGGTCACATTTGAAATCGACTTTACTTTTTTATGAGACCAATTTTGGTTTTTCTTCTCATTTAAACATGTTTCCTGAACGTGCTGACTATGATCTCAGTTGTTGAAAGGAGGCTGTCCTACAAAACTTTACTATTTTTTAGTGTCCGACCGAATATTCGGTTTCGGTTTCGATTCGGCCCAAATAAGTGGTTTCGGTTTCAGTTTCGGCCAGCGAGTGAACGCTAACACCGTGCGACAAAAATTAAAAAAATTTTCACACCGGAAAAATTCCATATGGGCGTGAAACTAGAGACCAAACATAGTAAGACTGCGTACTCAGTTTTTTTTTCTACATCCTTTGTCCTTTTAAAAGCACTTCAAAATTTTGAAGGGGATACAAAATTAAAAAAATATAGAAAATACTTAACCACATGAAAGAGGAAAGGCTCAAGAATTGAAATAAAATTAATTTTTTATCTATTTGTAAAAAAAGGATATGAAAAAGGTCCTTTGAAAATTGTATTCCTTTATATCCTGAGCAGAGGAGAATTTAGATGCAAACAATGTAAATAAACATCTTTTTTAGAATCTAATATTAAATTATTTAATTTTGAATATTAGCGAGTAAGGTGCGAAAGGGTAATTTTTATATTTATGTTTTTAAAAAATGAATAAATGGTTTTTATAAATAAGTATTTATTTATTTATGTTTGTTTGTTCTTTATTTACTTAAAGTAAAATTCGTTTGTTGAAAAATAGTGATTTCGATGCTTGATGTGGTGATTTCTATTTCAACTAGAAAGTTTTGGTTCCGATTTCGGCCGAGTATTTAAAAAAAACCGAAATTCGGTTTCGGCCCAAAAAGGTGGTTTCGGTCGTACACCACTATTTTGACAAAATGAGCCCCCAATTCAGTAAAAGGTATTTGCAAGAAATATGAATTTTGCTTAACCAATTTTAATGAATCTACCATTGTAGGATAATACAAATACAGTTGAAAACTACAAAGTCAGCTAAAACTGCAAAAGCCAAAGGCAAAAGCAAAAGGCACCACTCATACAAGCCATGTAGTATTGATACGAGGCTATCAATTTTGTGTTTTGAATCCGCTTAACAACAAGTGTAATCATTATTTAATGGTGTAATCTTATAATTTGGCCACTCTGTGGACATTGGCGCGCCTTAGATACTCGGCGTAGCACGTGACTTTGCGCCCGAGCCAACGCACATTATTTATCACGCATTGTAGTTTGACTACACTTGACAACACCACCGCCGCTGCAGTTGCACTGAACACCGATGGATAGAATTTATATATCACGCATTCCGACGGTAGTAAAGTTTCAAAAAAATATTTGACGATAATTTATTTATTTATTGTAAATAGGTACATAAATACTGTAGACGCGTTGCATCAATGAAATCAGAGAAGAAAAATTGAAAAGGATCGTTAATGCATTTTGTGTGTGTGCGCGGTGCATGATCGTTAAGTAAATAAGGTGAAAAAGCTTAACGTTTGAATCGTCTTTGGGGTGCTAAAGTCCTAGCTAACTTTGTCGATAAATCTTATTTTTTTATCATATTTATTCAAAACAAAAAGTATGTAACTCTGAATACGTTTAGACAAAACATAAAGGAGTGCACAGCAGTAGCGGCTTAAGAGGGGGGGCGGAGGGGCGGACCGCCCCGGGCCCCGGGCTGCGGGGGGCCCCCGAGAGAAGCTTGTAACTATATAAAAATTTCAAGTTTTTCAAAACTGAAATTCAGAACTGAAACTTGTAAAAAACTATTTGCGCTCCACAATGGTTGTTGAAAGACTAAGTCGTTTGTCACTTTTATCAATTGAAAGAGACACAGTATCGACAATTGACTTTGAAATGGCAATAACAAATTCAGTTCAATAAAAGCAAGAACAATAACAATTGTTTTCAAATTTTCAAAAAATTTTCCCTAGAAGATTGCAATTTTTAACTTAAAATTTTGTGCAAAATATGCAAATACAAAATTCTAAGTTAAAAATTAAATATCGCAATCTTAGAGTTTGCTTGTAAACTTGTGTAAATTACACAATTACTTAACCTCATTAAACTTTGTAGAAGTCAAACAAATTTACAGTTATTATAATTATTATTATAATTATTGGTTGGATAAAAACACATGTCCCGGAAATCCGGTTTTCGAAGGCAATTCTATGCTCCTTGTAAGTAAGCTAAATATGGGCTTCTTACATGCTGTTATGTAGGGGAAATATGTTTTTTCAGGACTTTTTTTATAAAGTCACTGCTACTGGGTTTTATAAAAAATTTCTGTACATTTCTGAAGATTTCTACTCGACACGAAAAATATACCTAAAAAGAAAAGTGTTTTCTAGGGGGTAACTTTCTTGAGAACTTGAAATAGAATAAAATTTAGATGTATGAATCTACAGACTGAAATCCAAAACATGTATGTTTTCCATACCTGACATATTTTGGTCCTGAAAGTTCAAAATAGAAAATTTAGTTAAATGGAGACAATTTCCCTCTTTCATTTGATACCCATATCTTCATCATTGAACTACCGCATATATTTAATATTGAAATGTGTATCTCCTTAAAATGTTAAAGTCCTTTAAAAAGGACTTTTGGGTCAGAGAATTTAATACTGACTATGCCAGAATACTATAAATTATCTCTAGTTTCGCGTCTATATCAAAATTTGGATGGGTCTCGGCAAAAAAAAAAATTGTTTCGCACGGTGTAATAAATGTAAAGTTGGTGTTTTCACTCACTGCATCATAACTTTATCATTTTTCTTTGAATTCTATTGATGTTAGGCTTAATATTTGCTAAAATAGTATATATTTCATTTTAGATTTTAAAACCAGAGAAGATAATTTATTTTTTCTTTAAAAAAATATTCGAAAATTTATGATTTTTTAAATTGGTCGAAAAATTCACATTGTTACAACTTTCACCGTCAGTAACTTCCCCAAATCTCATCTGATTTGGACAATCTATATATCACTAAAAAGCCACTAAGGTATTATCTTCTGAACGACGGACAGCTCGTGTTAATCGGATAATTCTTTTAGGAGATATGTGCTCATAACTGAAACAACAGGAAAAAAATCGTTTTTCGAAGATTTTTCGAAAACGCTTCTTCAAAAATTTTTTTGTTTTCAGTTTCGTGTTCAGCGGCCAAAGTTAGTCTAGAAAAAACTTTTATTTTTAGGTGCACGCGATTGGCCCATTTTTTGTCGACAATCGAATCCTCCTCCTCGGGTAGATTAGAAAAATGGCCAGATCGTAGTAACGAAGCAAGATTTTCTGTTTTTTTCGAGATTTAAGATGGCATTTGGAAATGACGAATTTGCTCACCCAAAAGTTTTCTTAATTTCACGAAAGTTTTATCCATTTTTCATTTTTTTCTCTGGGATTCTATTGCTTTCTATAAAATTTCAAGCACATATACGTTTAAGAATAATTTGTCTCGTCGTTTAAAAATAAAAGTCCGTTTACTGTTCAATGGAATACAAATTTTCAAAAAAAAAAGCCACAAGCATAACCGGAAATTCCCCTTATTAGTTTTGTACGCAAACTTATGCTGCACCGTTTTATGGGGCCCCCCTCAGCCGTCGCCGCCCCGGGCCCCCGAGCACCTTAAGCCGCCACTGGTGCACAGTTCCACAAAAGAAATGACAAACTTAAAGATTATTCATTATTTTTTAGTAAGTTTACATTAATATTTATTTATATATTTCCTTACCTGTTTATTACTTGTGTATCTTTTGACATTTGACATGTTTTTGTCGTCGAACTTTCGTCGAACGACTAAAAAGTGTTGATTAATTGGCATGAAATTAATAGCCAGCGTTTAGTTGTTCAAATTGAATCGAAATGACGAATTGCAATTAAGCAAAATAACACATGAGTCAGTGTCGCGCCATTTACTACAAGGAAACACTAGTTAATTCGATTCTGAAAACTTATCTCGTACTATTTTAGAAAAAGTTCAGCTGCTTCAATTGCTCACTTTATGGGCCAAACGTGATGTTTCACATTTATCACGCATTTTTATTGTTCCTTAACGTGTTGGCTCTCTACATATACTTATATCGACAATCAAGCAACAAATATACGTCTGCACACGTATCCGTAGCTTAAGGTGTTAAGGTGTTTTTTAAGAAAATAATTGCAATGTAACTATTAATTACCTATTATTTTTTTGTTGATTATAATTATTATTTCCGACAATTAATTCTTACGTTTCATAATAACTGTTATGAGAAACAAATATTTTTTTCGTTCTCGATATTTATTATTTTGGGATTTTTTTACGTTGCTTTATAACTTTTATTTATGATTTTTTTTATTTACGTTGCCGATAACTATTATTTCAAAGACAATTTTTTTGCTTCATAACTTTTATGAAAGACCATTTGTTTACGTTTCCTCACCACATTTTGAGTATGAATTGATTTTAAATTGTTTAGTTGTCGGTGGAAATTAAGTAGTTTTCTGCAGTTAATTTGCGTTTGTCAATTTGAAACAATTAAAATCAATTCATACCCAAATATGGCAGAAATTATGGAACAAGGTAAAAAAAAACCCAAATAATAATTATCGACAACAAAAAAAACCTTGTTTCTTATAACAGTTATTATGCAATTCAAAAATTTATTACGTGATAATACAGACCACGTACAAAATTTCTTATTGGGAATAATTACACTGTGCGTGAAAAGTGCCCTCAAAAATTTAGACATGGGGGGACCTACTGGGTGAGTTTTCTATAGGTATACTGAGTTGAGATCCACCAGCCGGTTGGTAAGATTGGCTCTAGTTTATGAGAAATCCGACTTTGAAGTTTGGTAATTTTGTTGGTTTAATACCGATGTTCTTGGATGAAGAAATTAAACTCTGTTTTGTTGGCACTTCCTTTATTTCACACAGTTGGGATTAGACAGAGGCAGGGTTTTGTCATTCCCCATTGGCGTTGCCAGTTATGTACATAAAAAGGGAGTGATGCCACATCTCAACACCCCTACTTATTGAAGCATTAAAAACTTTAGTTACAATTGTATTATAAATTCATATTCAGACTTTCAAGTTAATTACATTAATATTACAAATTCTTATTCAAACAAAAATTCTTTACAAAATAGGAGTTTTCCTTTTTTTAATCTTCAATATCAATTAAACCCATTTCTGTAGCGCAAAATATATTTTTGGATTTTGGTACCGCTTTGGTTAAGCTATCAGCGATCATTTCTTCAGTAGCGACGTGATACATCTTTACGGTCTGGTCAGCAATTCGTTCCCGAATGAAGTGATGACGAACATCTATGTGTTTGGATCGAGCTCTGAAGCACTCTGTCTCAGCTACAGCTATTGCACTTTGGCTGTCACATGCAATCTCCACCACTTGCTGCTTAAGATCTGGCTCCAAGTCTTGACCAAATTGCTTCAGCCAAATCGCCTCTTGGACAGCAGCTGCCATGGCCATATACTCCGCCTCCATGCTAGACAAGGCGACTGTGGTTTGCCTTTTGCTGGCCCAGGAGATAGCTCCGCCACATAGAGTGAAAACGAAGCCGGTGCAGGACCGCCGCTTGTCAATATCTGATGCCCAGTCCGCATCGCAGAAACCTTGTAGACTGTCGTCACTACCATAAAAGAGTTTGTAATTAGTTGTACCCTTTAAGTACCTGAAGATACGTTTGACTGCCACCCAATGCGCTTTTCCATGGTTATTGTTGAAACGGCTAACATCGTTCACAGCAAATGCTATATCAGGTCTAGTCCCTTGGGCGAGATATAAGAGACTGCCAACAGCTTCCTGATAGGGCACGCTCTGTGTTGGGACTGCTTCGCTGCACATATTCACCGACAATTTTTGGTTCGGGTCACTAGGAGTTGAGACTGGTTTCGAATCGCCCATGCCAAACTTTTCAAGGATGTCACGAGTATATTTTGCCTGATCTAACCAGATACCATTTGTCTTTGTATCGTAGGTAATACGAAGCCCAACACAATTCTTTGCAACACCAAGGTCCTTCATTTTAAATGCATCACACAAACCCCTTTTCAACTGATTCCGCAACTCTGGGTCTTTCCAAAATACCAGTATGTCATCCACGTATATTGCTACTATAAGCGACGACTCACGATTGTAGAATACACAAGGATCAGCTTTTGATTTCAGTAAACCGAAGGACTTCAACGTTTTTTTCAGCTTCAAGTTCCATTCTCGGCCGCTTTGTTTTAATCCGTAAATGGCTTTATTCAGTTTGCATATTTTCCCACTCTCATTTCCACAGCCATCTGGAAGCTCCATGAAAATGTCCTCTGTCAAATCACTTTGCAAAAAGGCTGTTACTGCATCCATTTGATCAATTTTTAATTTTAACTTTACCGACAAGGCTACTAGATATCTAATCGATGTATAACGCATCCCCGGAGAATAAACTTCGTCGTAATCTACGCCATATCTCTGCGAACATCCTTTAGCGACTAAACGAGCTTTATATCGAATTATTTCTCCGTTGTCATTTCGTTTGGTAGTGAAAACCCATTTCGATTTGATGGCTTTACGGCCCTCAGGCAATGAAGACAGCGTCCAAGTTTTGTTTTCGGTGTGCGATTCTAGTTCATCCTGCATAGCGGTTACCCAGTAGTCTCGGTCCGTCCGACAGATCACATCTTTAAATGTAATTGGATCAATTTCCGGGGTATCAATCTCTGCCAGATGAGACACGTAACCTTGGCTAGCAAAATCACGAGGTATCGGAATACGTCGAGTCTTTCGAACCACATTCGACGGAGGAGTTACATCCATGGGACTATCCTCATCGTTCATAGCGTTGTGGAGTTCTTCATCCGCATCCTCGTCAGATACAGGAGTTTTTATTTGTATTTTATTAGCATCAGGAAAAACCACTTGATTATCCCCTACTGAATCGTTTTCGTCGATGATCTCCGTTGGAATTTGTTCAACCATCCTCCCAGGTGTCTCCATAAACACCACATTTCTACTTGTTATAACCTTTCGTGTTGTTGGATTGATGCATCGGTATCCTTTAATCGTATCACTGTAGCCGACGAATATCAGTTTAATTGATTTCGGATCCCACTTTCGTCGTCGTTGCTTCGGTATATGGACCATAACCGGTGATCCAAAGATGCGAATATCACTTATATCGATATCGGTACCAGTCCAAATTCCTTCTGGCACCCCTTTAGCCAATGACGAACAAGCAGACCGATTGATGATATAAACCGCCGTGTGAACAGCCTCTCCCCAATATGACTTGCTTAGACTCGCATCGAAAATCATGCATTTAGCTCGTTCCACTATGGTGCGGTTCATTCTTTCAGCAACTCCATTTTGCTCCGGAGTATACGGATTTGAGGTCTGATGGACGATGCCGTCTTTCCGGCAAAAAACACTGAAATGTTCGTTAATGTATTCCCTCCCATTATCTGTGCGAATAGTTTTGATTTTTCTGCCGGTCTGGTTTTCGACCAGATTTTTAAATTCCCGGAACCGAGCAACTACTTCGTCCTTTGCCTTTAGAAGAAACACAAAAACTTTTCTCGAGTAGTCATCTACGAGCGTGAGGAAGTACCTAGCGCCTCCAATGGATTTATTTTCCATGGGGCCGCATAAGTCGGAATGAATCAAGTCTAGCAAACCGTTCGCGCGCGTTCCACTATGTTTAAACGGAGCTCTAGCGTGCTTTCCTTTATAACACACTTCACACTTCTGTATGTCTGAATGATTGCCACTAAAAGTTATGCCCTTTACCGCACCATCTTTCATTTTACACAAGTCTAAATAATTCATGTGCCCGAGGCGCCGATGCCAAATCATAACGTCTGTTTCCTGCTTGGATAGCAAACACGATACTTTTAAATTTCCGAATTTATACACACCTAGGGTACATGTTGTTTTTGCAAGGAGTTCACCATTTTCATTTTTTATTTGACACCCGCTTTTATCAAATATTACGCTATTCCCTTTTTCGACTATTTGCGCCACCGACAGTAAGTTCGTTGTCAACTCAGGGACTAGCAAAATCTTTTTTACCTCAATGTCCTTCTCACATATATGAAGTTTGGCATCGCCTTCACCTCTTACAGTCATACGCTCATTATTGGCAACCACTATATCTTTAATTGAGGAACTTTTTACTTTATTCAACCAGTTTTGGTTAGGTGTCATATGTCGCGAGGCACCGCTGTCGATATACCACTCTGTAGGACTTTCACAAGATGAACTACAACGAGCACTAAACGCGTTTTGATTTCTGTTTTGTGATTTTTTCTTCTCTTTACAGTCTCTACTAAAATGGCCTTTGCGCCCGCAATTGTAGCATTTATATTTGAATTTGTTCGTTGCCTTTTCCGATTTCTTTGATGCGAGAAATGCTGCACTATCGCCTACTTTGCCATAATCGCCATCGAGCAATTTCATTTTTATATTTTCACCAGTGATAGACACGCCACTGCTTTCGATGCCCATGATGAAAGGTTTAAAATCCTCCCCCAGTCCTGCGAGCATAATTGCGCCTATCCACTCACTACTTATGGCAAATCCGATTCCACTTAATTTATTCGCGGCACTTATCAATTGGTTGACATAGTCAGCCATCGAGTCACAGGAATCTAGGCGAACTGTGATCAGCTTACGCAAAAGCCCGATTTTTCGCGTTAAGCCAGTGTCATCGTACAATAGTTTTAAAGTTTTCCAAATACCCGACGCGGTCGTTTCGTTCTGGATGTGCACAAATATCGATTCGTCAATACACAAAACCAGCTTCGCTCTTGCTTTTCTTAATTTTACCGGGTCCTTTTCTTTTACCGGCTCACATATGCATTCTTGCAAGTCACTGAGTTCGAGCACACTTTCCATGGCAAACTTCCATGTGTGATAGTTTTCACTCCCATGGAGTTTTTCTATACCCAAATTCGATTCTTTCAGCGCCCTTTTTTTTTTTTTTTTTTTTTTTTTAGTTTATTTGCCGGTTACAAGGCAGGCAACGCATGCGCTAACCTCACTTCACAACGAATGTAAGTTCGACCAAATTTCTAATAAACAAAACGCAAGAACCCGAAACATTTATCCCGATACTAAATCGCGAGTTAGGCCGGATCAAGTTAGTGGGGTTCTGGGCCCATAACCTGTTGGTTTAATACCGATGTTCTTGGATGAAGAAATTAAACTCTGTTTTGTTGGCACTTCCTTTATTTCACACAGTTGGGATTAGACAGAGGCAGGGTTTTGTCATTCCCCATTGGCGTTGCCAGTTATGTACATAAAAAGGGAGTGATGCCACATCTCAACAAATTTTCGTCAAGTTTGTCGCTTAAGTCTTCGAACGTTTAAATGATAATAGGTCCTAAATCGTTGCGAATATCGCTTTACTGTCTTCGGCAAGTTTGTAGATATTTTAACGACCAACAAATTTGCTTAAGACACCAATCCAAAAAAATACATTTAAACAGTGTAATTGCGATATGTGCATTTTTTTGCGCAGCACAACGTGGCGTATGAGTGTCAATTATATGAGTGTTAATTATAAATTAAATTACACTCATAAGCCACGTCGCGCTGCGCAAAAAAATTCACATATCGCATTACACAGTTTGAATGTATTTTTATTGGATTGGAGTCTTAAGCAAATTTGTTGGTCGTTAAAATATCTACAAACTTGCTGAAGACAGTAAAGCGATATTCGGAACGATTTAGGACCTATTAGCATTTAAACGTTCGAAGACTTAAGCGACAAACTTGAAGAAAATTACCAAACTTCAAAGTCGGATTTCTCATAAACTAGAGCCAATCTTGCCAAACGGCTGGTGGATCTCAACACAGTATACCTATAGGAAACTCACCCAGTAGGTCCCCGCCATGTCTAAATTTTGGACTTGCACAGTGTTATTATAAAGCAATATTTATAGAAATTTCTAAAATTAAGGAAATTTTGTTGTTTCCAAAAATATGGATAATAATTATTTTAGATCTCTAGTCAGCAGTCGTTGCTTTATATAAAAACTTTGCAAAAAAGTCGTTTAGAATTCAACAACGCTGAGCATTATAATTGTTCCGTTTAGCGCGGAGCGGAGGAGTAAAAGTCGGTGTGAGTTCGGGTTTTGTGTGTTTATTATACGGCGTACGAATAACAAGTAACAGAGAATACAATAAACATTAAACGATACGAATGGCCGAAGCCGTGGAGAAGAAAATAGGGGGAACATGAATACAAAGGGAGAAGGAAAGATTGGGATTGGAGATGGGATCGACGCATCACTTAAGCACTCATCTAAACATCGCGGCCGCCATTGCAGATTGCAATTATAATTAGTGGGGGTTGCTCGTCCCCGCGTCCTCGGGTGTGATGAAGAGTTGGGCTGACGGCTGGCTGGCGGTGATGCGCGGCTGACTAGCTGTACGGTGGGCTGGCGGCTAGAGGGTTGTCGCCGTTCCGCGATGTCGGAGCGCTGGGGAGTGCGCTGAGGGCCTCTCTGCTGTTGATGCTCGGTGCGGACGTGCGGGACAGTCTGGGGGCCAACTGCTGGAATAGTTGCTAGCGCCGGATCTGCAAAAGAGGAGATGTCAATATTGAGAAGTGACGATGTTGACATCGTTGGTGTGGGATCTGATCGGTTTGTCAAGCGATGGGTTCGCTTGAGTTCCCGTCAGAGGCGTGAAGGTGCTTGGAACAGGTCGCACGGGAATGGCGACTGACTCGGACCCGGGATGGATGCGCTCGAGGTTTATTGTAGGGGGAGGTGCAATGTGGAAATGCGAGGGGGCTGCAGTTTCTATCAGGGACCGAAAATAACTGTTATTTTACAATTTTCAAATCAAAAAGGCACAACGAAAAAATTGCCGGTGGACTTTTTCAAATATACCATTATGATCGTAATGGCCTCAGCTTCACAAATATGGCATGCCTTTTAAATTTTTTACTTTTACTATAAAAGTTAAAAATAACTGTTATTTTGTGCCTTTTATAATTTCAGGCAAAAATAACTGTTATTTTTTACTTTTATTTTATCGGTCAAAAATAACAGTTATTTTGTGACTTTTATTTTTTCAGTCAATATATCAGGCAATTTGCATTTTTTCAAAGGCCATTTGACCGACTAAAAATCTATTGATACCATTTTTTTCGTCTCGTCAACGCGTCTCGTTGAGCTATAAAACTTGTTTCAGTCTTTAGTACAACGGCCGCAATGGAAAGATTCCTCTAAACAAAAACATTCAAAAAAATTTCGATGTCATCGTTGCGCTTCGAATTGATAAAACTTTTTTTTAGCTTTTTTAAATCTATCTTTTTAAAATTCCACCGGAAAAATTCCACCTTTTAAAAATGCCACCGGAAATCCAATGTAAAGAATAACTAAAAAGTAAACTTTTTTTTGCACTAAAAAATCCAAATGCATTCAGGGCATCGACTAGCAAATTTAAAGCACAGTTCCCGCTGCACCTTCTTACATGTAGTACGGTTGGCTTATCTGGGTTGAACTATTCAGAAATACTCACTAGTACATACAGTTTCAAATAAGAAATTTGCATAAGTATAAATGTGAAGTCATTTTATTAAATTGTGTTTAGCTTTAATATCATTATTGCAGCTAACTTCTCTGCTGACAAATTGTACCGTAAATCGCCAAGAACAAGTTTCAAGGCAGAAAAAGCTCGTTCTACGCTCACTTGAAAGCAAGTTGTCAAAGCCAAGGAAACACATATTTCATTTCGTTCCAATATTCCATCAAATTGGCTTCAATTTCGAAAAATGCTTTGCGGATGTTGTCATCAGCAATAATATTTTCCTCATCAGACGAAGAACTTGCTACCTCCATTTCGATAATTCCACGTCTTAATAAGGAAGAGGTACTTTGCAAAGATCCTTCATCAATTAAGAACGCTTGTTCTTCGACCGTTCGCGATGATGATGCATCTGAAATCGATGTTTGCTGAAAAATTTATATAAGTATTTTTGACGGTTTTTCATTTTAAATATCTGTACTGATTACTTTTATTTTTTACCGGGTTCTACAACTGAAAGTAATTTCAGAAAGCGTAAATTCAATTTCGGAAACCGTAAATTCAATTTCAAAAACTACCTTTAATGTATAAAAATGTTTTTGGAAAAATGCACTTTGCCAAATTTTTTAACTACGTACGGAACAAGATGGGCTACAGGAGGTGTGCTGCTTTTGGAGCGTCGCAGGGGCTCATTGACATCTGCAGCCTGCGCCCAATGAGTGCAAGGCCTAATAAACGAATACCAGGAAAATGGGAATAATGTAAATGACGTTGTGATTGTGTGCGACAATGCACCATGCCATAGTTCGATGGAAACATCTGTCTTGCGCAAGTGCTACGTCTGGGTCCCTATTCACCCATGCTTAATCCCATAGAAAATATATGTCGAAAATTAAGTCTTACGTTACGTCGCATATGGCTGTGCCGCAAGTCCGATTACCAGCCATTATGGAGCAGCGGCTTACTTAGAATAAATAGTTGATGATGCGAAGTGTACCATTACTGGAGGCGACTGCGCCAGAGCAATCCAGCACAGTTCGACTTTTAATGTAGATGCTCTTGCGCAAAATGACATTCTTGTAGGAACGTAAACATTTCTTTTTCTGGGCAACCATTTATGTAGATATTTCTTTTTTAAGGTATTATAATGAATGTTACTGTTTCAAATCTGTGTAAAAGCAACCAATATATATTCAACATTTACTTTGAAATTGTATTTACGTTTTCCGAAATTGAATTTCCGGTTTCAGAAGTTGAATTTACACTTTCTGGAATTGAATTTCCGAAATTGCTTTTACGCTTTCTGAAATTGTTTTTACACTTTCTGAAATCGAACTTGAAAAGGTGTAGTTCTACAATTTGGGTTCTACAAATACATTAACCAAATCCGATTTCGAGATATCAGCGGATAAAACATATAGTATTTGTAGGTTAAGATAATTTGCGGCCTTTCGAGTGTTAATGGACCTAAGAAATCATATTTATTTTAACCCTTTGTTGACCCGTCAGACTTTTATGGAAAAAATTAAAAGTCAATAAGCTTAAAATATCATGTTTTTCCAAATGAACTGTTAACCCATTGTTGACCTGTCAGATTTTAATTTTTAAAACAGCGAAAACACGTGTCGAATTATTTGTGATTTGGAGTTTGTTCACCCAATTTTAAGACTATAGGCCCATTCCCATTGAAATGATTTTACCAAATTTGAATAGTTAGGCTTATTATTTCATGTTTCTTCTATAGTCTTTTTACAAAACTAAAAAATACGTGTCGTGTATCTATATATGATTTAGAATAATTTTAACAAGTTTGAAATATATGGGCTCATTAAATCACACCTGTAATAAGGTGTAGCGGGAACTGTGCTTTAAATTTGCTAATCGATTCCCTGAATACATTTGGATTTTTTAGTGCAAAAAAAAAGTTTACTTTTTAGTTATTCTTTACATCGGATTTCCGGTGGAATTTTGAAAAGATAGATTTAAAAAAGCAAAAAAAAGTGTTATCAATTCGAAGCGCAACGATGACATCGAAATTTTTTGAATGTTTTTGTTTAGAGGAATCTTTCCATTGCGGCCGTTGTACTAAAAACTGAAACAAGTTTTATAGCTTGTTGTGCGCGTTGACGAGACGAAAAAAATGGTATCAATAGATTTTTAGTCGATCATGGCCTTTGAAAAATGCAAATTGCCTGATATATTGACTGAAAAAATAAAAGTCACAAAATAACTGTTATTTTTGACTGATAAAATAAAAGTAAAAAATAACAGTTACTTTTGCCTGAAATTATAAAAGGCACAAAATAACAGTTATTTTGGTCGGGAAAAATAAAAGTTAAAATATAACAGTTAAAATCTGACTTTTTTGATAAAAACCATAACCGTTACGGTCCCTGGTTTCTATCAGTTGCTGTGCATATTGACGCGTGGCGTCGAGCCAACGCTTGTGTTGTACCCTTTTTCGCGGTCTCATTGGGGGCGATAGCCATCCTGCGGGCGAAACGTTTGGCAACGAATGGGGGTGTTTGCCATTTCGTGTTTGAGTGTGCAGGGATGGTGGGTTCCGCGTGATTTGCCTTTATTTCCTTGGGTGGAAACCCTACGGGATTGAGGGCGGCACTCACGTCAGAAAGGGCTTCCTTTGGAGTAGGAAGATTTTTTCGAAGGGCGGGACCAGTGTGCGTAGGGCAGTGTTGGGACTTATTACTTTTGACAGTAACATATTACTTATTACACATTACTGACATTTGAAAGTAATATCGTTACATTACTTATTACTGGAAATGTCAAGTAATGTATTACAAAAAGTAATATATTATTTAAAAAATACATGATTTCTACAGATTTTTTCCAAAAAAATAAACGAAGATTTTTTTTACATACATATTTGATATTTATTTTATAAAACCACAGGCATCTTGTTATTTAAAAAAAAAAAATTTATGTTTGAAGTAGATAGGGTCACGTTTTCTGGCTCACACAATTTGCAGCGTACTTTTATATTTGTGACTGCAGCATTTTGCAAGTCGGTTGCTTCCGTCAACAAATCGAAATATTTGCAGCGAGTGCAGCGTTGTATAATTGTAATAGATCTTAATCGTGTTATCAGTGCTGCTGTTTTACATGAAAATTATAACTTTGTTGACTAAAAAGTAATATTGTAATAAGTAACTTGAAAAAAAGTAATAATATTACTGAAGGTGATTTCTTATGGGGAAAAGTAACTAGTTACACTACATTTTTAAAGCAAAAGTAATATACTACGTAATTAGTATTATATTAGTCACAACACTGGCGTAGGGTGACTTGGCACCGCGGCAGCATTTGTCAAATGTGATGATCTGGGTACTGGACCGCTTAATATCCAACCGAATACTGTATTTTGAGCCAGTAAACTGCCACATACATTTAGGTGGAAACCTTCGAGCATGATCTGCGGGATGAGATCACTGCCAATCACTATATCGATCTGCGCTGCCTCGAAGGGGTTGGGATCAGCGAGATCTAGCATGTCGAAATCGTTCAAATTGGGGGGACTTATTTTGGAAGGGGGGAGCAATTCCGTTAGCTTTTGAAGCACGATTGCTTGCACGGGGAGGTTTGTGCTCGTTTTAGGAACTGCCAATGTCAAGAAGCATATATGGTTGGCGGTTTTCACAATCTGTCGAATGTGATCGATTGGGAGAGTGAGTGGGTTGCGCATTGCCATTGTAATGTTTTGTTTTTTTGCTTTGTAATTTGTTTTAAAGATATTTTTTGTTTACTGTAATCGCAGGTTCGCGATGGTTCGAAGGGCCATGAATCGTTTCGCGGCGGAGCGGATAAAATAAAACCACGGCGGTTCGTGTTTGGGTGTTTATTAGACGGCGTACGAATAACAAGTAACAGAGAATACAATAAACATTAAACGATACGAATGGCCGAAGCCGTGGAGAAGAAAATAGGGGGAACATGAATACAACGGGAGAAGGAAAGATTGGGATTGGAGATGGGATCGACGGATCACTTAAGACAGCACTCATCTAAACAATAATTTTACAATTGGCACAGTTCTAGGGCGATTTTTACGCAAATATCTTCCCTAATGGCCGGGCACATTTAGTAAACGAACGCCTGGGGTATACATACCTATGTCGGTATTATTTACGACACGTTAACCGATTTCCGTCGCATCATATTTCTACAAATTCTGCAGTGAACTTCAGACGAGCTGATTGAAGTATATTTTCTGCAAGTTCGATGCTTCGATGAAGTTGACATGCTTTTGTGCATTTTTTGTACGTCATATTTCGATGAATTTAGCAATCAGAAATCGAAATTAATTGACTGCAACTGATAACTTTTTATTTATTATATTATATTTGTATGTATAATGTATCTTTTAATTTTGTTACGAAAATTAGTTCTGTAGGCTTATTCGTCTCTCTGGATTGTGCTTCGAAATAAAACACACTTCAATTCTTAAACGCAATTAACAACCAGCAATCACTTTATTTACAAGTTCACACTTTACTGTCTACACACTTGTCACTTATTGGAATACTCCGTGTTGCACCTTTGCTTGCTAAAACAGAACTGTCCCCTCTGCGCTGTACCCGGCCGCCTTCTATACTTGTGTGCTGGTCGGATTTTCGGAAAGTTTGAGTCGGCCAATTGGACTCAAACTTTCCATTATCATCGCGAGTCATCTTTGCGAATGTTATAGCGAAATTATAGCAAGTCGGCCGTATTCTAAAAGTACGTGCCTAAAAGTATGCCCGTAAAAGCACACTAGTGCCTCGCACAGCGACAGGGTGCGTTGCACAGCGGCACACTGCTTTATCGCCACACTGCTCTATCGTCACAATATCAAGATCGGCAGATTGCACTTAAAGCTTAATTATCGAAGGTGAGGTTCAGTTCATTATATGCCTTGAAGATTTGCATTGAGGCAATTGTACAGTGTTTCAAAGTGTTGATATACTTGTCCTTCAATAATTACTCTCGATTTCAAAATGTAAATAATAAAAGTTGTATATGAGATATCCGCTCCATATATTTCAACTTGAAAATATATTGTATGAAATTAAGTATAATAGACGCAAATTTTATTCGAAAATAAAAGCATAAAGATATATTAATATTAATTTTGAAGTCTCATTCGTTTTGCTCTTAGTAAGAATATTTATTTTGACACAAACATGAATCTCTTCAAATAAACCGCACACTATTCTAAGGTTAAGTCTTATTTACTATGTTTTAATTATTTAAGTAATAAACAACTTCAACTTACTGGCTATAAGAATAAATTCATAGCTTACTAATTAATAAATTTTTGATCACTGATGGACTGCAACCGTGTTTTTTTTACTCAGAAGCGGCATGTTTGCAACAGCGTTCGAAACCAATTCTTATATCAGGCGCTTTATTTTCATCAATTTAAGAAACCATATTTATCATATAGTCAGTTCATATAGTCACTTCCCTGGACAACTTTGTACTTATGTATATATTTAATTTTTGTAATTTTTGTCTTACTATTTAAAATATTCATAAATTCGACAAATTTGTATAAAAACCACCAATAAGTGAACCACAGTTTATCTTGTTACGCGTAACGGAAAATTTCTCACTTGTATTTACGCATTTACTGTTAAATACTAAGGGGTGCCGTTCTTTTTAAGATGTAAAAGTATTATTGCTGTTTATCTAAATTTTATTTTCCTAAATCTAAATTTGGATTCCTTTATCTAAATTTGAATCAAAACACCTTCATAGTAAACAACAAAAACAAAATGTAAGTTAGGTCAATAAAATCACCACAGTCATAGCTATTGGAAATTTGTTTTTTTTTTACATCAATCCATTTGCATTTCAAGTATTTTCACGCGCCTCAAGCACCGGTTCCAATATCTGCACAGGTTTAATTATAAACTATTGGCATTTGTGAAATGTTGAGCGCCTAATTCAGTTCATGATCACTGATCACAAGACGTCACTTTTACGTCAATGAACAAATCGCAACAAATAGCCAGATAAACACTGCGAGTATTTCGCTACAACTACAGACTTCTGCCAAAAATTCACACAGCCCATCATCGGCGCCCGATACAGCAACAGTCAACGCCAATATTGATCGCGTCCAGTTTACAATGGACAAATTTCAAAAGCTGCTAATTGCGAGCCGTGTGATTTTACTTGTACGGTAGTCGCTGCTAACGTATTAACAGTTAAAGTATGTTAACGTGCTGGAGTTAGTTACCATATCGTAAACGCGCCTCTAATCGAAAAGAAAGATGAACGAAACACAACCAAAAACGATAATCAAAAAATAGTGTTTACAATTGGTTTGATGACAAATTGGTATTAAACGTCCACTAATGGTCGCACGATCGCGATAGTAACAGTAAGAAGAAGAATAGTGGACGTCGGGTGGGTAAATCACATG
This sequence comes from Melieria crassipennis, assembly GCA_963668005.1. NCBI lineage: Eukaryota > Metazoa > Arthropoda > Insecta > Diptera > Ulidiidae > Melieria > Melieria crassipennis. The sequence continues at coordinate 25,808,798 of OY764963.1, read as the reverse complement.
AAGGAAATTATTGGAAAGTCTTTTTACTAAGTACATATTTACATGCATGTTTATAGTAATTATTGAATACGACATGGCACAAAATCCAATCAAAAAATTTAATATTAAAAATTTCATTTTCAACGCGTGATAAGGTCTCAGATAAGAAGAAATAATAATATCGTTGGATTTTCCACATCAATTAAGAAAAAATATTTGTTTAATATTTTACATTTACTGTTTGTTTGTTTACTATTAATACATATTAAAACTAAGCAGTCTAGTGGACTGTAGTAGGTAGAACAAACGACGAGATTTTAAATAACTTAAGCTTCATTTATATTACGATAGTAGGAATATATTACATGGATTAATAGGCATTTCTGTCGGTCGATTTTTGTATTATCAACTGCGGCTCGACATCGGCCAAATATGATCGATTCTTTTGAATAAGGAAGTCCAAAACAAAAATCGTGAACCAGATTAATTTCTCAAAACTTTCGTCCTTTTTTTCTGTCTAACAAAATCCAAAAAATGAAAGGATTTTTACATATAAATTAATATAAATATATATATACATGTGTGTATTTATATACATATGTAGATTTTTAAGACCAATTTCAAGTTTAACTTGCAACTAGAACTTCAAATTCATTATTTTTAACAAATTTTAATATTTTTTTGGTACCGTCAGCATAAAACTGTCATTACAATGACATTTACCAGTAAAAAATTACAAGATTTTCCGATATAACACAATGCACAGTGATTCGACTCCATACAACCGCGGGACAAAATTAGAAGGAGTGGTCCGTTCTTCATAAAATTTGGTATACTAGTTAATCAATGTCTGCTGAATTGTCTCCTGAATAATCGGTAACGTCAACATTGATAATTGCAAAGAGTAACAGAAATTGTCTTAGGACCCTTTAGTTTTGCAATAAAAATGATAATAATAGACGTATGTTTTGTATTTGTGCAGTTTTATCAATTTTTCATGCTGATTTCATACTTTTAGGGATAAATGAAATAAATTTTGACGAAAAATAGGTGTTTAGACCACTTTTCAAATTGAATTATTTTCTGAGATCGGAAGATATCGGAGGATATAATTACATTAGCCGACAAAGAAAGAATGCTTCTTAAAAAAAAAAATCCAGGAACATACTTTCACATACTTTTTAGATATTTTCCTCTTAGTTTTGCCAATTTTCCGATTTTTAATTTAGAAAAATATTTTAAATTAAAAGTGAAGTAAAAGCCTTATACCTCTTTGACTCCAAATTCTCAACCCACATACCGCAAAGATTGGAGTGAGTACAAGATACGGTGTCTAGAACTGGAGTATGTTTCTACACAGACGGCTCCAAGTTGGATGGTAGGATAGGGGGTGGTGTATTGTGTGTTGACCCTCCCATGGAGGTTTGTTTTCGCCTTCCAATCTTCTGCAGTGTCTTCCAAGCGGAGGTACTAGCAATTTTTAAAGCCCTGTCTTTGCTAAAACAGCATAACCTTCCTGGTGAAACCGTTAGGATCTTCACGGACAGTCAGGCAGCAATCAAGGCCCTCAGGAAGGCCTTTACCACATCCAAAGTGGTCTCTCACTGCCGATCCCTGCTGAATGAGCTAGGGCGGGTGTACAACATCACTTTGACTTGGGTACCGGGCCACAGTGATATTAGAGAAAACTGCATAGCCGATGAGCTCGCTAGACGTGGCACCACCCTTTCAGCGATGGCAGGATGGGAGTACTTGCTCAATCACAAAGCAACTTTGGCCCACCCTAAACCCCGGGCGCACTAGAACTCTTGTCTCGCTCGGTAGACAACATATCAATACGATCGTCTCGATCCTTACGGGACATTGTACCTTTGGTCGTCATGCCTACAGATTAGGTCTTGACAGTCGGGACTTCTGCCTTAGTTGTCATAATGTGGAGGAGGAAGAGACTATAAGTCACCTTCTCTGTCATTGCCCGGCTCTCTCTATACGAAGGTGGAAAGCCCTGGGCTCCTTCTTCTTCGATAACCTGGATGACCTCAGATCAGTCAATATTAGGGACTTGCTGGGTTTTATCCACAAAACAAATTGGCTTGTATAGGCACCTAACTTGCAGTCAGATCACTCACTCTTTGTGGTATCACAATGGACCCTTTTCATGGCCTAAGTGTGTCTTTCGGTAAGTCCCGTGCCTAGGCAGCCACTTTAACCTAACCCTAACCTAAAAGCCTCAGCTTTGCAACTTTTGAGAAAATATTAAAAGCGAAAATGGCCACATCATTTTGTAATCTATATTGAAAGTTTTAGCAATTTCTTGGTAACCAAATATTTAAAAAATTTTTTTTACTCAATAGACTAAGAAACCGAAAATATGTGTTTAAATTTTTTGTGAAAAAAGTTTCAAATTGAGCCGCTTTTGCACAGACACTAATTAAGTTTTTGCACAGATTTTTTTGGGTTTTCTTAGTTGGGTTTTCTTTCAAATTACATCAAAATTGTCAAATTCTGAGACTATAAATTTTTTGAATTTTGTGTATGGAATGAATCACTGTGCAATGCACTGAAATTGTGAATATTTAATATTCAAAATATTGTGAGGCGATATATCATATTTCATCTTCATATCGTAGGCTTTACTTAAGAAATATGCAAACAGACGGATCACAAACAAACACATCTGCCAAGTAGTGCTGGAACCAACATCGATATAACATCGATACATCGATGTTTTCAAATCTTTTTCAAACATCGATGTTTTTTTCGATGCTTTTCTCTACTTTCCCATTACTATTAAAAGGAGCGCGAGAAACTACAAAAAAACTACAAAAATTCATATAACATTTATAAAGCTTATAAAACAAATTTGGACATGCTGGTATTTATAAACCGCAGTGAATGGATCTCGACCATAGTCAAATGAGATTTTGCTACTGGGTGGCACAGAAATGTTTATTTTTTTATTAATGTTCAATAATATGTTTAATGATGTTTATTTATTTTATTTTTTAACACAAACCCCTTAAATAAAGTGGCAAATGAATTGCTAACATTTTTAAATACATTTTAAGATTTAATATATTTCAAAAAAGACCCCATTGGAAAAAGATCGATACATCGATACATCGATGTTCGTTTCCCAAAAACATCGAAACATCGATGTGGGCAAACATCGATGTTTTTCCAGCTCTACTCCGTACTATACATACACTCTGGTAGCAGAGCTGCATTGGACGTATAAACTGGTGTATGCCTGTCATCAATAGCTTATCAAGATTATAGAACACAACAGAGTCCAACTGGTGCCTGATCATAGTGGGCATTCAGTCAACGAGGAGGCAGGAAATGCTTTGACTACATAGATAGCAAAACACATCTTGTATCATTGTCACGAAGTCAGCTAGGACTGGACTTAGTTTTATAGGGTATGCCCTTCCAACAACTAAAAAGTTTAGAGAACAGATCTTCTAAGGATTAGCCGCATACCTTTTGAGATTAAAGTTTACGAAGGAACTCTAATCAAAATTACAAGGGAAACACCTGGGCCGCAAATCCAGACGTATGCCTGACCGACCTCTTTCGATGCAGTTGAAGCATCGTCATACAACTTTGCATGCGCAATTAGGGGGCTATAAGGCAATTAGCTGAAACACTTCTGCTCGATATAAGTTCATTTTTCCACGTACGCAGTAATTTTTATGACTTCTTCATTCAGCTAAATAAATCAACTCATTAATTTGTTTACATTGCTTACTTAAGGTTGTCGCTGATCAAATACAAATTATTAGATATAGTACTTCAGCAAAAATCATAAATTTATTATTGCCATATAAAATACTGCGTATATGTAGGACTGAACATGAACTACTGACGTCGATGGTTGAATATACGATACGATTTCCTTGAAGAACGTAATAAAACTTGACATTTTTGTATAGTTCAAGTTAACAGATATTCAACATGGTATGGCAAAATCATACACTCGGTTTGACAAATATTTAAAATAGATAACGGTTTAACGTGAATTTAAATTTTGTCCTCGAAATTTCGTACGAAAAGTTTAAACTTTCTCATGTCAGTTTTGTTTGGAAGCCAAGTTGGCTGGTAATGCTACCCGTGTACCCGTGTCAGAAAAATTTGCACATGTGTGAGTGACTACAAACAAAAAAAATTTAAATATTTTATATAAGTAAATAAGTGCACTGCGACAAAACCGCCTTATCGCCTTCCAGGCTCACTGCCGTCACAGTTGACAGTGGTACAAGTACGATTTAGTTTTCAATTAGTAATCAAAATTGAACTAATGCTTTTCTGCAAATGATAAAATCTTCTTTATTCTATAGTCTTCTTCTATAGTTCTTCTTCTTATTGTCTGCAGCATTTAAAACGTGTGAACGTAAAGAATTTCATCAGAGTCCCGTTATACTACGCAGATACTACTCGTACGTCTCAAGCATTAAACGACTAACTACTAAACTTCAGTTTAATTAGCCATACTCGGCTATAGCCTGCGACAAAATGTGTTTGTTAGCTGATGTATTAGTGCCGTGATCCGAATGGATTTCTTTTGCGCCAAAATCGTCAATCACATTCATTCCATAAGTAGGAATTGTTGGTATCCCCATAAAAGTTATCAGCCCGTGTCTGGGCCCGTCGTAAATCAATAGACTTGTTAATACGAAGAATATTTAATCAGCACAATGACTGGTGAAACTTTGATAAGCCGTAAGTGAGAGCGATAGCAACCAGTACGGTAAGCCTAGCACGAGATCACGTCGACAGCGAACGTGATTTGCAGACGAGTTCCAGTGACAGCGCCCCCTCTGTTCACGTGTCTGATGTTCGCGTCGGTGCCGGCACTCGACGCGCCCTGCAGTTACATATCGTCGCCTGGGAAAACGATTGTCGTATGTGCTATGAAATTCAATGGAACATGCGACATTATTTTTCTGCAGCGACGATATGTGCCTGCTCTTCCCGAGAATTGGAGGTCTGAACCTGCAAATCATTGTCATAATTTGTGACTTGGGAAAAGGCAGGCGCTGGCATTACTCAAACGGCCGATGACAAGCTCGTGGCGTTGAATTGCTCTCTCACCTGTATCTACATACATTTTTACTCGTATGTTTGCATCGTGCCTGTGAGTGGCAGATAGACACATTTGTTGTTATTTGCGTAATAAAGTGAGACGATTTCGCACGTTTGGTCGGTACAACCGACCGTCTGCGCAAATAATGACATTAGGCATTTTTCTGTGCGCTATTTGTGGCCATACTGATGGCTGCGCTCAAATATTGCAGGCGTTGGGCCGTGAAACAATAATAGTGAAGTGCAAATTATTATCCTCTTCTTCTGGAAAGTCCAAGATTGTCCAAGATTTAGTAATAATCACTAAACAGTTCCACGTAATATATTTATTGATAGTTTATTAATGGGTAATTTCTTTTAATTTAATTGTCTTAATATGAAGTCATTTTTTAAAAACTCATATTTAAAAGCTTTTTAAAAATTATAAAAAAAACTATTTTAAGAAATTTATTAAAAATAAATTCTTTTGAAAAGTTTATCTAACAAATTTGTTGTGTCTTTAAAAATTGGTTTAAAGACATTTTTAAAACTTTATTAAAACTATTTTTTAATATATTAAAAATACTAACTATAAAAAATTACCTATTTTATATTACATTACATTACATTGTGTTACATTACATTACATTACATTGCATTGCATTACATTACATTACATTGCATTACATCACATTACATTACATTACAATACATATTTATTTGCAATATTTTTCAATTTATTAAAACAAAATGTTTAAAGTCATTGTCAGTAATGTATTTAATCGCAATTTCTAAAACTAGAATTAATAAATAAAAATAAATAATTAATTAATTCATTTATTTTAATAGTTACAAAACATATATATTTTTTATTTATTACCTAATAAGAAATACTTAAAAATGTATTTAAAATTAATTTTTTTTAAGTTAAATTAATTTCCTACTACTTAGTTTCAAATAAATTTTTCTTCTTCTTTTAAAGTAATTTTAGAAGTTTGTTTTGATCAGGGACATATTTTTTAAATTATAAACAAATTTTTTTCAAAAATTTAGTAAGAAGAAATATTTTGTAATTTGTTAAAACAGTTTTAAAAAATTTTCTTTAATTTGAATTACGAAAATACAAAATCATTTTAGAAAAATATATTATATATGTGCAATAGTATTTTAACGAATTAATAGTTATAAAGTAATGTTTAAAGAAAAATTAATAAACATTTTGATAAATATTATTATTCATAAATTTAAAAGTATTTGCTAACCAAATTTAAAATATAATAAAAAAAATGTAATGATAAAAGAATAATAATATTAAAAATACATCGTGGCTTCGATTTATGTGACAAAGTACGAAAGTGTTCTAAAGAACGATAGTCCGAAAGTAACTGCGCTTTTAAATAATGAACTGTATGAGCTGATGTACGATAATGGTAATTCGACTATTTTGTCAGAAGGAACGGTGAAGATCCAGCGAACAAAGTCGAACATTTTGGATGCTTGACCTCTCCCTATCGATATGTATTTTATTACATTATAATTAAGCTTTGCCGACTGTCATGCAAATTTAAAATAAAGAAGACATCTTTCAAAATTTCCACATTAAAGATTTTAAGTAGCGTCCGCGATTTTGTGTCAAAATTTGATAAGCATCAAACTACACTCTTACGAGTTCTCCTCATAAACAGTCTATGTCAATTATCCGTAAATATCATCACGGTGTTTATTTTATTACGAATACAAAGCGTTTTTTATAATAAAAAGCAGCAACATGTAGTGTGGTATAAGAAGCATTTGTGTGAGTGGTTGTGAGTAAAAACACACTGCAACAAAGATAAGCATTTATGACTTCTTTTTTGCAGAAAACACCTTGAACACTTTAATTGAATTGAATATTGTGAAAAGAATGTTTCTGAAAATCTGCGGCAGACAGAAACAAGTTCTCCCAAAAATGACTTCCCATCCGCGTGGCTGCGGTGTTAGAGTGGATCAATTGAATTAAAGTTTTGCGTAATGGCTTTGCGTTTCGATTATCGACAACATGAGCAAATTTCTATAATAAATACCAAATAATTATAGCTGTTAGGCGATTTAAAGAAATCTTTGTTAAAATTTAAATCGAAAGGACTGAAAATTCATTGTAAAAGACTATATATATATTATTTTCGTTTGCAGATTAGCGAACCCTCAACGTGAATTTACAACGAGAATTCCCGCTACAAATTTGGAAATGTGCAAATCTGTGTTGTGTTGTGTAAACAACAATTAGTTCATCGTTTACGCAGTTCCTTTACGACACTTTAACAGTCTGTTAATAAAACCCATGTAATTTTTAAGACCCCTTAACTGATTCTTTACGATTACAATTAGCTAATGTCGTACGATTTGAATCATTCACACTAAATATGGCAATCCAACAACCGTTCGCTTCATAAAAACAAAGAGCCATACGAGTTTTCGCATGTGGGCATGGCTCCCCCTAATAACAAAAACACGTTATCGTGAACACGTTATTATCGCCGGTGTGCCTGCCCTCCTATGTGTAAGTTTTTAATAACAGTACTTGTATGTATGTAATTTAAATTTTAGTTCAGGGCGGTGATAGCATTTTAATGTGTTATTATTTTTATATTCATCCAACTCTCGTTACTATCAGTTCAGAAGTAATGTGGACGTATTATTGGCACAACAAATGACAGTAAGCGGCGCTTTCGGGGATGGAATACGCGATAGAGGCACATGTGACTCGATAGCAAATGTGACACTTATAAATCAAAATTCGTCACACAATTAAACTTAAATTGTCCCTTCAAGTATTTGTCTGGTAAACATTGGAATGGCGCAGTTGTGGCCACAAATGTGGTGCCTGTTGCATACGTTTTCGTATTTGGAGAGCGAACACTGTATTTCCCAGTGGATGGAAATAAAATTGTTATATTCGACATTAAAATGGCAGCCTCTGTGGCGCAACTGATCAGTCTTAACCAATATTCAGAAAACTTTTTCTTTGACCACTGCCTTTTCAGTTTTTTTTAATAGTAAAGGCCAATTTGTCCGTGTGAGTTTAACTCAGTTCTAAATTTAAGTTTAAAAGCGAAAACGATTTTTTTAATCAAACTTGAGAGAAGTTTAAACCAAGTTCAAATCGCCAAAATTGCTGAATTAAACCACAGTTCATAGAAGACCAGATTTTGACTCGCTTCATGGATCGCATAAATAAAAAACAAACATGATAAATATTTTGTCAAAAAGTGTATCTATTGCATTAACCCAACAGCTTTCAAATCGATCTCTGATTCATTGAAGTCCAGATACTCGATCAGTTTTTCTTAGCTTACGATTGCAAGTAACCGCGCTGGACACAATTGTCCTGTCAGATGTGCTGCTGCTAATACATAACGATTTCTTAGAATTTATTAATTTTAAAGATTTTCTTATGTGTTTTTGTATGTATTATGTATTATTCAGTATTAATTTTTTTGTTAATGATTTTGTTAAAAAAGGGAGCGTCATTCTACCAGATTCGCTTGTTGAATTTATTCAGGATACATTTTCAAATAGGTTTTCGCGATATTAAATATTACTGTGATGAGAAACCCAAAGCGCCGAGAATCTGACCGGACCATTTTAATTTGTTGGCGAAAAAGTCCTCTACTATCGCTTCTATTAGAATATATTTCTATAACTTTCTCGCCCGTTTGGTTAGATGTAATTACGTGTTTTGTTCCATATTTTGTACGCAAAGTTAAAACGAGTGAAAAATATATTAAATTTTGAGAGAAGAAAATGCGCGCTTTGTTTGCTGCTCAGTGTTAATTTTATGCATGGAATAAACTTATTGAACTCAACGAATTTTTAAGTAAAACTCAAACAATTATTAGCTTTGTTTTGGTATTTTTCTTGTAAAACTTCGCAAGCAACTAAATTCAGGAGAGTAAGCAAGCTTCCGCTCCCAAAACTGAAAACTAACTAGAAAAGTAAACAGGAATTTGTAAAAACTAGGAAGTTTTTTACAACAGTGTGACTTTATAATACACGGGGGAAAACGTAAACAAGATAATTTTAAGTTTAAGCAAGCATTTCATGCAAAAAAAATACGCAAACGCCATCCAAACACAATTCTTGATCATTTGTACAATATTTTACAAATTATCCATACACAAACAGACCTAAAAATTCAAAAAGTGCAATAAGAACGATGAGCTGTATTACATGGCTATATCCCACGAGAGGTTTTGCTGGTTTTTGATTAAAGGGATGACAAATTTAGATAAAGGTTCAATTTTCTTTTACAAATGGATTGCGAATGTGAAGAGTTGCTGAAAAAAACTTTATGAAAAGTATGAACTACTAGCGGACTCGGCGTAACCTCGCGAAACTTTAATTGCGAAGTAACGGAAGAAAATGGAATGCAAAACCTCACCAAACACCAAATAGTTTCCGTAAAACAATCGAAGTAATCGTACACAAATGATTTTGGTACAATATGAATGTGGAAAATCTGATAATTAATGCTCAAGAAGTAATTTGAATGCAGCGCCAACTGTAATAACAACAGATCAATATGAAATGTCGAAACTAAAAGGACATCTGTCAAATTGGTCAACGCGAATTAGACTAACAACGCCATCTTAAGGATTTTAACATACGTATACGTTGTGAAGACACATTTTTAGTACACAATTTTTCGATTTCGATTAATTTGATTTAATAGTAGTAGAACATGAGCCTAAATTGCCTAGGAGGGTCAAATGTGAGACAAGCCTCCATTAAATTTTTTTTAATTTTTTCGAACGTGCTTGTCCTCTATCTTCCACCCTTAAAAGTCGGTTTTACAAAATTAATCGCAGCTTTCACCAAACTCTATAGACTCTATAGTTTGAAAGCAGTTGAATCGCTTGGAACGTATTCCGAAGCTTTTCCTACGCTTCGCTCTGAATTCCCTACACTTTCAAGATCTTGTTCCATCTTCCATCTCACGATGTAAGCTCATAAATTTAATAACCCTGCAGGATAGAAGATCCATCTTATCTTTGTCATTTGGTTTCGAAGTTATTGGCGGATTGGTAGATTATCCTTTTCTGTTAGAGAGGTTCACTTCAACATCCCTTCTAGATCTCTCAGGCACTTTGATTCGTTTAACGTTGGTTTCATCAAAATGAATTATGCTTTAAATGCTCCTTTTATGCGAACTCTAATAAAGTTCAATAAGACATCGAAGAACTTTTTAGTGGACTTCACTATTTTAAAAGCAATATTTTTTAGTCTGTTGAACTCGGTAAGTAAAAAACTTAAGTTATTGATTTTTGTATAATACTACTTATCCATAATTTTTTAAATGAAAATTTAAAATGAAATTATAATTCTTCGGAAGTTATTTAAACAATTTGAATAATTCCTTCAGTGTTGCACAAGACAGCAAAAGGCACCTCTCATTACCAGTGGCGAGACTATCGAAATCCTCAATGTTTAGTAATAAATTTTATTAGAAATAAGAATTATATTTTCTTTTAAAATGGATACACACTTGATCGAAATACTTTTCTCACTTGAATGTAAATGCCTTAATAATTAGTAATCGGTTCTAATTTGTTTTTCTACAACAAGCAATCGATAGCTTTTCACTTTTCAATCCTAATTTCTTGTTCAAATTTGAGCGAAATTTTCACTTGAGCCAAAACTTTAACGTCAACAAAATTTTCCAAATTTCGAAAAACTCAGTTAACAAACGTTTTATTTTACAAGGGACAGCATTATATTTGTATAGCAAAATATGACCTCCATGATACCCACATCGCGTTACCGGCCCACCGTGCGCATTGGTAATTGGTTTGAGGACATTTGTTTGGAGCAGGTAAGCAATTCGTGCGCGGTTATGGCAAAGTAGAAGAAATGGAAAATAAAAACTCCAACGCCAAATAGGAGAAAATTTATCTCTTCAAAAGTTTACGCGATCGCGGTCAGCTGCTGGTGGAGAAGACACGTCTACTGTTCGACAACTTTCACAAAGAGATCGAGCTGGAAGCACCCAAAGAGAACATTTATTTCGGTGCCATTGTACAGATGATGCCGTTGAAAATGAACGTCTGCGACGAGGACAAGATTAATGTGCGGCCGGCGCTGTCGGTGATCATCAACGAACGCGTCGTGCGCCACAGTCAAAAGATAAACGACGAGTGCGAAATGACAATCGCGCCGTCCACAAAGCCGTGCGTCCGCAATTCCTTCCGCATTGTAAGCGGCGACGAGAAGGATCGCACCAACGAAATGCTTAAATACGGTCAGCATTTCCGGCTGGAGTGCGTCGAGAGCCAGGACGATGCGCTGCTGCTGTACAGCTCGCCCAAGTCGCCCGATCTGACTTGCATCATCCGCACAACGTTCGAGTCACGCAAATTTGGCGAAATTAATCTGCCGGTGGGATTGTGCTACCGCCGGGTAAAAATCATTTAAACGTCTCTTCACCCAACTTCACCTGATGAGTAATGCCTCTTGCAGAATTGCGGTCCCGGCAATGAAATTCCCATGGCCTACACGAACTGGTTCTGTAGTCACATCGATCCGCACATGCGTTTTGAAACGAATGGTACACCCCTGCCGGTAGGTGGTTGACTTTCTAGCCTAGTTATATGAGTCGTTCACAACCCAAATCAAAAATATACTTTACTTTTTACTTAAGAGTCTAGAAGTCAATGTTGGTAAACCGACTGGTGAACGACTCGTCGGTAGTTCGATATAGTATGTTTTAATATAAAATTTTCAATATTTAATTGCAGAGTAACAAGCCGTTGGTCATCACACATTTGGCCACGAACAAGAATCTGGCCGCTGAGAATGTAGTCATACAAACTCTATTTGGACCGGTACGTACGCCAACAAATTTTGCAAAAATCTTTAAACATGACCTTTATAAAGCCCTGGCTATACTAAGTATATACATACGTTGTTTTTGTTTAGATGCATCTTGTACGATTGTTGAAGAAGCGCCTTATGTGTTTTACGTGCAGGTTCACTCATTTACCATGTAATTTATATGTAACACTGAATACGCGAGCTCTGAGTTGCTTTTACAAGACAAAAACAATTTTAGGAACAAAAAATCAAAGAATAACTTGTGATTACAACTTTGTAAAGTTATGTGAGATGAGAAATGGCTGCAGGGCACCTTTCTGGAAACTCTCCTTCCCTTTCTGTGCGTGTTCTTTTTACACCCAGCATCTACCATTACGACGGAACTTATTATACATTCCAACAACACTTCAAAGGGTAAAAGCCCAGCCAGACGCTAGGAGCTTTGGTCAGACTAATGTCTGCTATAAATGTATACCTTACCTCGAGGTAAAAAGTCACGGAAACTGTTTAATCCCAAAGCAATATTAATCGCCGGAGCATAACAGGCCCAAAATTAACCCATGAGGCGTAACGCTTTCTCTACAATGGTTTCGATGCTGATGGGCCATTGGAACATCGCTCTCAGCTACACTATAGGAACTATAGGTTCTTGTGTCCGCCTTCTTTTTGACGTTATTGATGTGCCAAAGATATATACCATTAATTCGGCTCCATCTGTCAGGGTTTCTAACCATTTTTATAATAATTGCTTTCTTTTCGGCAGGAATTTCTCGTGTCAGTGCAAAACTACAAGGACATTTACAACCGCGAGCGTTGGCAGAATATTTGGCTAATCAGCAATGGGCAAAATAATAATCCAATAGTGGTGGGACTCTAATAGCCTTGCGCTCGCCTTCATCTCAATTCAACCAAATCTGTTGTGTGTGTCTGCCTATATAAATATTGACAATGAAAATCCAAATAAAAACGCTACCAAGCGAAGGTAATTTGCAAAAATTTGCGTTGATAGGGGGTTGCGAAATGAAATCGGGTCAATGGCTGGCCGCCGCAAGACGCTGAATTGGCCTACCTGTGCTCGTGCAGATAAGCGGCGCAGCGTGTTGTCTTGATAAGCGGCTTTCGCTAAAATTTGTGTCAACCGCTACAGCCGCATTCGTTAACCCAGAAGCGGGGCGCAGCGGGTGCAACCGCTAATGGGTGGAAGACTGACAGGCAGCTGAAATTTTGGCTTCATTAGAGCATTACAAGGTGAGCCAAGTCAATGTCGGAAAATCGTAAATTCTAATGTCGCCTGCCCGACTGCTCCTCGCCCAGTGGTTTTGCGTATATAAACGCTTGCAACTTGCTACTGTCAGCATTTCCGAGTTCTACCAGAAGTTCGCAACAACCGCAGCACAATGTTATTGTATTTGCTTGTATTAGCGCTGGCCGCCAGCCGCATATCCTGCAGTCCGCGCATCATTGGCGGCCAATTTGCCATGGCGGGCCAGTTTCCGCATCAGATCTCGCTGCAACTGCGCGGTCGCCATCACTGCGGAGGCTCACTCATTTCGGAGACGGTTATCGTTACGGCGGCGCACTGCACCGTCGGCCAGACTCCCTCGCAGCTGAGCGTCGTAGCCGGCACCTCCGATCTGCTGGCCGGCGATGGCAAGTCCTTCGGCATAGCGCAGCTCATCATCCATCCGCAGTACAACCCGCAGAGTCAGGACTTTGATTTGTCGCTGATCAAGCTGAGCGAACGGGTGCCGCTTGGAGGCAATATGCAGAGAATCGAAATGGCCACTGCCGACGCCAACTTCCCGGCCGATACGCTCGCCACTATTAGCGGCTTTGGCGCCATCAACGGCAACCTTGAGCTCCCCAACAAACTCAAGTACGCCCAGGTGCAGTTGTGGAGTCGCGACTTCTGCAACCCGAAAAACATACCCGGCATAACAGATCGCATGATTTGCGCAGGACATCCTAGTGGGCAAGTGAGTGCTTGCCAGGGCGACTCCGGCGGCCCGCTGACCGTCGACGGCAAGCTGTTTGGTGTGGTGTCGTGGGGCTTCGGGTGTGGCGCTAAAGGGCGACCAGCGATGTACACGTACATTGGTGCGCTGCGCTCGTGGATCAAGCAGAATTCGGGCGTATAATAATTTTGATCCCCCGCAAATTATTTAAAGACGACAACATTAAATTTAGCAGAAATCTTAAGTAAAGTTGATTAAATAAATTAATCAATTAAATTGCACTCATTGTATTTCAGTATTCTAAAAGTTTTATGTTATATTAGGGAAAAACATGTCAACTCGAAAATCATTTTGGCCCATTATGAGTACGTTTATTTTCTTCAAATCTCAGTTCGGGTTTATTGACTGGTTTGTACGAATTTTGGCAGAATATTGAAGATCATTAAATACTTGCATTTAAAATTGTATTTAAAAAAAATATATGGAACTCCGAACAGTTATTCTATATTATTCTAAAATATTCGACTTGGCTCTCCAAGAAAGAGTGTATCCTTATTTGTAGATTTAGGGGACCAAGTGCAGAATATCACACTGTCTTTTTAAATTTTAGTCTAACAAACTTAAAATTTTGCCGCAGACACATTTATAAGTCCCAGTTATATATCCGAATGTCGCAAGAAATGTTCAACCGATTCTAACAATATAGAAACAGATGAAAGATATCTTCTTTCTCTTTCGAAATTCGAATGATGTCTGAATAATCAGTTATAAGCGAAAAATATTTTGTTTTACATAAATTTTTAAAAACGGATATTTTCTCGAAAAACCCTATTATTAAGTAATTATAAGTTTGCAAACATATTATAGCCTGTCAAATTCCCTTTACAATGAAACATAGCTTTTTGAATATTTTCTAACTTGACTCTTAAATCCGGTTTTAAAAAATTTATGTAAAACAAAATATTTATCGCTTATAACTCATTATTACAAAATCATTCGGGAGAGGAAGAGAATGCCTTTCATATGACCCTATTTCGTTAGAATCGGTTGAAAATTTCTTGAGAAATTCGGATATGTAACTGGGGCTTTGGAGGCGGATCACGATAAATGTTTCCGCGGTAAAATTTTAAGTTTGTTAGACTAAACAAAACTCCTCTTTCCAATAAAAACAATTTAGACAGTGCACAGTGATTCGACTCCATAAAACCGCGGGACAAAATTAGAAAGAGTGGTCCGTTATTCAAAAAATTGGTATACTAGTTAATCATGGTCTGCAGAATTAAAATCTCCATTTTGTTTTTCTTAAAATTTTGAAGTTTGGCAATGCCTGAGACTTAAATTTGCAATTTTCGTCATTTTTGGTGAGCTTATAGCACATTTACATTTAATTGGTAAAGTCAACATTGTTAATTGCAAAGAGCAACATAAATTGTATCGGGACCCTTTAGTTTTACAATAAAAACGATAATATTAGATATATGTTTTGCATTTGTGCAGTTTTTTTCAATTTTTCATGCTGATGGCATATTTTTAGGGATGAATAAAATAATTTTGTCGAAAACTAGGTGTTTGGACTACTATTCAAATTGAATTATTTTCTGGGATCGGAAGATATTGGAGGATCTAATTACATTATCCGACAAAGAAAAAATGCTTCTTAAAATAAAAAAAAATCCAGGAACATACTTTCACTTCCTTAGATATTTTCCTCTAAGTTTTGCCAATTTTCAGATTTTTAATAGAAATTTTTTTTTGGAATATATTTTAAATTAAAAGTGAAGTAAAAGCCTCAGCTTTGCAAATTTTGAGAAAACATTAAAAGCGAAAATGGCCACATCATTTCTTAATCTACATATATTGAACATTTTAGCAACTTCTTTGTAACCATGTATTTTACACTAAAAAACAGAAAATATGTGTTCACATATTTTTGAGAAAAAAGTTTTAACTTTGAGCCGCTTTTGCACACACACTAGTTAATTTTTGCACAGATTTTTGGGGGTTTTCTTAGTTGGGGTTTTACCTTTGAAAGGACATACAAATCATTAAATTTGTTTAGATGAGTGCTGTCTTTAGTGATCCGTCGATCCCATCTCCAAGCACGATCTTGCCTTCTCCCTTTGTACTTATGTTCCCCCTATTTTCTGCTCCCCGGCTTCGGCCGTTCGTATCGTTTTACATTTATTGTGATACTTGTTACTCGTCATTCGTACGTCGTCCAATAAAGACCACACTGAACCCGAACCACCGCGTATCATTATTTATCCGCTCCGCGTTGATCGATTCATTCAATTCTTAGACTATACATTTTTTTAATTTTGTCTATGGAACGAATCACTGTGCAGTGTGGTATTCTACATTAAAGCAGATTTAGGGCAGTTTCGCAGGCGCAAAATTAAATAACTATAGTCGATTAAAAAAGGAATGGTTAATTGAATCTGGCAGCACATAAATATCTATTTGAATGAAATAACGACCAATGCGGACTGCAGCCTCGCTTTGAAATGCAACCCTGTATTGCACATTCGAACAATCAGCTGATTATCACAACTTTTACCATACATTGCGTTTGCCTCCACTGAAATTTGTTTGCTTTGAATGTGCTTTAACTCAAATTGATGCACAAACCTAACGGTTTTAATAAAAACTATACTACAAGTTGATAGGAAAAGCAATTAGAAAATGAAAGTAAACATTGTATAGACTAAAATTTCGTTGGTGAGTTGGCGGGCATTTGTGTTGCCATTGATTGAATCCGGGCGCCCATTCTGGTATCGCAAACTATAAACATATTAAAGGTAAATAAGTGTGGCGTTGTGCATAAAAGTAAATAATTTGCATAAGCCTGCAGCCTAAGCCTTCAGGCCCATGTGGCGTTGCACCGGATGCTACCCGCAAACACCGTCTACCAGTTTGTAGTTCTTCATTTTTGGACCAAACGCTTTACTAACGCACTATATCAGCATGGATCCCAGTATTGATAGCATTGACTCGACTGCGCAAAGAATATGCATATACCCCCCATACATTACGAAGGTAGATCCCAGCAAATTTAACGTAAATGAGGATTTAGATGCGTTAAGTAAACTCCTAAATACGCAAAGACAACCATCACCAAAGTCGCCTGACATTTGCCTGAGCTGCAGCAGTGATGAAGAAGAATGCTGTTTGGACGTTGAGGAAAGGAGTGATATACAATTTATCGAATTGTGAGTAGACTGCGTGAAGATTATTCCGTTTGTCCATTACTAAATGCTTATTTGTGATTGATAGAATAAATGAGATGAAATTCGATGATGAAGAATCATTTATGCATCAAGAAAACGAGGGAAAGCGCAATGAAGAAACGGAAGAAGCGGACGAAGAGGAGCAAGTGGCCGGTAATGAAGATGTGGCTGTAGCCGACTCCGATTTAAGGTTTCTGATTCGTCTTATTTTTGATGCTACACGTGCACACTTATCATACTCATTTGTAACAATGATGAATCCTGCCCGCTTTAAATCAGAAATTGTATCTCTTTCTAGAAGTACTCTCGAAAACCTTATGCGGCTGTTTGTCACCCGCTCGCTCGTTCGCTCTAAAGAAGTACAAACCGATATGGTGTAAGTTACAAGTATTTGCGTTTGAATTACCAAATTATTGGTTTTGTTACGTTTGGTAGTTTGATAGAAAAGGGCACTTGTGGCTATATAGCTGTCAGCAGAGTAAATCAGATGCTTGTCTATTTTCTACGGTGCTATTATTGCGCCGAAAAGTATCCAATTGGATGTTGGCAAACATTTATCTCACATGTTAATACAGTGCACAATGTGGTGGAGAAAATGGAAGCGGATGCCGATCCAAAAGTAACCACACCAATCGCCCTGGCTGACCAACCTACTAGCAACCAAACTAAAGTCTGCATATTGCGAAACGTTATGTTGCCAAGACTGACCGCACTACCCGCAGCTGTCAATCAGCCAGACACAGCGAATGTAAATAATACATTACATGATAACGCCTCCACTGTAGCTAAGTTAACGACAAAGCAAATACTACCGGCAGCGGAATGCGGCACAAAATGGGAAATTTATAATAGTAACTTCAAGTTGCATGAGATGTGGGATTCAGGAAGCGATGCTGAGGTTACATCGGAAGTGAAAAGCTGTAACCCGAATATGGATCACTGTTATAGCCAGAAACTAACAGCTGCATGCGTAATTTTGCGTATACATTTATTTATTTTTACACGATTGTGATAATTTGCTATATTTGCAGCCTTTACCAACGGTAGCACTAAATCAGAATGGCGTTGAAATGTCAAAAAAAGAGCTGGACTCTAATTCGTGTGAAGTAAGAAGCCATTTATGATAGAAAAATATTAGCTCATTTCTAACAGCTGCTATTTACGTTGACATGCATTTTATTGTTGATATTTTTGTTCATACCATTGCAAATCCGTTTTGGTCAGACCGACTCCAATATTGTCATCGATTCCGCAGCTGTCAGTCAGCCAGACACAGCGAATGTCAATAATACATTACATGATAACGCCTCAACTGTAGCTAAGTTAACGATAGAGCAAGTACTAACGGCAGCGAAATGCGGCACAAAATGGGAAACTTATAATAGTAACTTCAAGTGGGATGAAGTGTGGGATTCAGGAAGCGATGCTGAGGGTACATCGGAAGTGAAAAGCTGTAGCCCAAATATGGATCACTGTTATAGCCAGGTACTAACAGCTGTATGCGTAATTTTGCGTATACATTTATTTTTACACGATTGTGATAATTTGCTATATTTGCAGCATTTACCAACGGTAGCACTAAATCAGAATGGCGTAGAAATGTCAAAAAAAGAGCAGGACTCTAATTCGTATGAAGTAAGAAGCCATTTATGATAGAAAAATATGAGCTCATTTCTAACAGCTGGTATTTACGTTGATCCGTTTTGGTCAGACCGACTCCAATATTGTCATCGATTCCGCAGCTGTCAATCAGCCAGACACAGGGAATGTAAATAATACATTACATGATAACGCCTCCACTGTAGCTAAGTTAACGACAGAGCAAATACTACCGGTAGCGGAATGCGGCACAAAATTCGAAACTTATAATAGTAACTTCAAGTGGGATGAAGTGTGGGATTCAGAAAGCGATGCTGAGGGTACATCGGAAGTGAAAAGCTGTAACCCGAATATGGATCACTGTTATAGCCAGGAACTACCAGCTGTATGCGTAATTTTGCGTATACATTTATTTATTTTTACGCGATTATGATAATTTGCTATATTTTCAGCCTTTACCAACGGTAGCACTAAATCGGAATGGCGTAGCAATGTCAAAAAAAGAGCAGGACTCTAATTCGTGTGAAGTAAGAAGCCATTTATGATAGAAAAATATGAGCGCATTTCTAACAGCGTCTATTTACGTTGACATGCATTTTATTGTTGATATTTTTGTTCATACCATTGCAGATCCGTTTTGGTCATACCGACTCCAATATTGTCATGGATTTCCTCGAATTATTAACATCGTTTCCCGTTTTGTGGTCTTCTCGCACAATGTCAGCGGCGGCTTATGATAACGCTCTCGAAAAGTTGTATAAAATACTAAATATCCGTTGGGAGCTTAATTTGACCGCTGCAAGTTTTCAACACAGCTTAGAGAAAATAAAAGCATGGTACCGTTCGACGGTAGTTTATACGAATATATGCAAGTCGCCAAACGGCTATACTGGTAAATACAAAGAGTATTTTCGAAAGTGCACAGAATTTCTGCCCGTATTCGAGGAAGTCCAAACGGCAGTTTTGTTATGTAACATTTGCGACAAAAAATACCATGACGAAGCCAGTCTTCAGGTACACAAGTTTCAAGTGCATGCCGTCGGCCAGTTGCCGTACGAGTGCGGCGTATGTGGTTCGCGCTTTTGGCACGTGGACGGTTTGGGCGGTCACCTCGTCTGGCACAAGAAAACGTACCCACTGCCAAAACCGCTCATATTTCTGACTGATAAAAAGAAAAAGCTCATGAATTGCGAAAAGTGCCCCCGTATTTTCTATGAAAAGGCTGCTCTAGATGTACACTTAACCGAGCACGCAATCGACGAACGCCCATATTCCTGCGAACTGTGCTCTGAACGATTTTCGATCCTGCGGGATCTCCGCTCCCACAGTAAGGACTCCCACAACTTGCCGATCCACAAATGCGAAGTCTGCGGTCAGGGATTCGACAAGGGCCACAACTTCAACGATCACATGAAGATGCATCGTTGCCAATATGATTATTTGTGCGATATTTGCGGCAGACTGTTTATACGCCAACGCAACTTCAAGCAACACATGCAAGGCGTACACCGGAATCTGGCGCACTGCGCCATCTGCAACTGCGATTTTAAGGGCCAAAGTATGTTACATAGGCATCGATTACTGTTTCACCTGGTGCGGGAAGGTGAAGTTGAAGAGATAAAGAGCTTTACAAATCCTTTGCGCTACCGAGCTTTGGCGCTAAGGCGTAAATACGAACGCGTTTATGACTCTCCGACAAAGCGCTATCGCATACGATGCCCGTATTGTCCAAAAACCTACTGCAACTACCATTCATTGCATAAGCACACGTTAAGCATACATGGCCAGACGATAAAAGATTCGAATAAACGGACGAAACGCAGAAAATTTGAATCAGCAGTTTCCGATCTGAAATGTATTAACGAAGATGAAGCAAATCCGAGCGTAATCGAAGACAATGCATCAAGTGCAATGGCCGTCAATAGTGTGCCAAGTGAAGTTACTACAACGGTCGTCGACAGTACATCAAGTAAGGCGACTGCAATGGCCGTTGAAACGCCGTCAGCTGTTACTACAGCGCTTAGTATGCCGGAGTTGTTATTCGCAAAGGAGGAAACGATTCAAGCAACGACCGAATTGAAGCAACTAAACACTGAGAATTTCAAAATCGAAGATGAACGATTGTTTTTCAATGACGTCCCTGAAGAAGCTGAATTTGAATACGTCTTGGATGCCGCTGCCATGGAGCTTGAAATTCTTTGAAACAGCGTGTGCATCAAAAAATGTTTATATATGTGCCCACATGTATTAAATTTAATTTATAAAAAAATATATACTTATACTGCAGAGCATAACTATAGATGAACCCATATTTATCCGTTTCAAAGTAGTTTAAGAAATTTAAGAAAAAATCTTAAGATTCATTCTGCATCATTAGGTATATGGTATAGGTCTTTCCCAGTACACAAATGAATTCCGCTGAGTATAGCACTATTTGTAAGAAACCTTCTAACGCTTTTTATCAAGACCACCATCAGGGATTTAATTATTTCTGCCACAGTGATTCGACTTCATACAACCGCGGGACACAATCAAAAGGAGTGGTCCGTTATTCACAAAATTTGGTATACTAGTTAATCATGGTTTGCAAAATTAAAATCTCCATTTTGTTTTTCTTAAACTTTTGTAGTTTGGCAATGCCTGAGACTTAAATTTGCAATTTTCGTCATTTTTGGTAAGCTATAGCACCAGGTGTGTTGGCTAGATTTTACATTTAATCGGTAACGTCAACATTGATAATTGGAAAGAGTAACAGGCCTTAGGCCCCTTTAGTTTTGCAATAAAAATGATAATAATAGGTGTCTGTTTTGCATTTGTGCCGTTTTTTCATGGTGATAGCATACCTTTAGGGATGAATAATATAAATTTTGTCGAAAACTAGGTGTTTAGGCTACTTTTCAAATTGAATTATTTTCTGAGATCGGAATATATCGGAGGATGTAATTACATTATCAGACAAAGAAAGAATGCTTCTAAAATAAAAAAAAAACAGGAACATACTTTCATATATTCTCTTCTAAGTTTTGCCAATTTTCAGATCTTTAATTTAGAAATATATTTTAAATTCAAAGTGAAGTAAAAGCCTCAGCTTTGCAAATTTTGAGAAAACATTAAAAGCGAAAATGGCCAGATCATTTCTTAATATATATTGAAAGTTTTAGCAACTGCTTGGTAACCATGTATATTACACTAAAAAACAGAAAATATGTGTTTACATTTTTTTGTGAAAAGTTTCAACTTTGAGCCGCTTTTGCACACACACACTAGACATTTACGCCGCCGAGCCACGCCGCCGCCGCTGCCGATTTTTCCTTTTTCTGACACGCCGCCGCCGAATTAGGTAAAAACCGGCGCGGCGGCGGCGGTCGGCGTCATATAAATTCTTAGAGACTGAAACACAGCTTCTATACAAAATTAAATTAAATTGAGTATTCTGTCTGGGGATGCATATCCAGCGATAAACCTTGCGTTTATCATCCGAACAGAGATTGTGTCAATATTGGCCGAAACTGAAAACGATGATCTCAACGAGAATAACTTAAATATTTCCTCGCTCTCTTTGGTTGATCAAATGAAAAAAAATATAAAAAGTAAATTGGACTGGAGATTTCCAATACATGATATATTAGTCTGCGCATCCCTATTAGATCCGCGTTTCAGCTCACTGGATTGTGTATTGGATTACTGTACAGAAAAAAGTTTAACAAAATCGGAATTTTTGATAAAAATGTATAAGGAGCTTATTGGTGATGTACAACAAACTAGTGATCATCAGGATAGTTCTTTTCAACTTCCATCTGCTAGCAAAATATTAAAGCTTGCCCAACGACATTCTATAAATTCCAAAAACACTAGTTTGGAAGCTGAATGCCATTTACTTTTAAGTTTGTCTTCAAGCCAAGACGTTTTAACTTTTTGGAGGGAAAAGGCGTCTGCAATGCCATTGCTAGCTATGTTAGCACAAAAAGTGTTGTGCATTCCGGCAACGAGCACTCCAAGCGAGCGTGTTTTTTCTATTGCTGGTCTCACCATTACAAATAAAAGGTCACAGCTTAGTCCTTATAACGTCAATAAAATAATTTTCATACATGACAATTACGAGACTTGCAAAGCAAATTTAACATAATTTCTTTTAAATATTATTAAGTACTTATGTAAAATGTGAAAAATGACTGTGAACTTAAGGAGCACAAGAAACGCTTTATTTTTTTTTGTTTAACAATTGTTATTGTTTTTTTTTTAATGTATTAATATATAAATCTATCTATATAAATAAAAATGAAGTGATGTGCGTTAGAAAAAACTCAGAAACCGCTTGGCCGATTGTAATAATTCTTTTTGGGGTTTTGTTTGTCTTGAATCAGAGAAGGTTTTAAAGTAAAACAAAGTTTCGATTTGAAAGCCGTTGGAAAAGGGGCGTGGCACTTATTTTTCACTCATTTTTCGACTTAAATTTTCCGCATAACTTTGGAACTATAAGTCACACATCAATGAAACTTGGTACGAGCTTACGATTTAGATGCGCTCAGCGACTGAAAGAATAGTATAGGTATTGGACAAGGAGGCGTTGCACCACCCTTAAAATTGGGTATACCATCGCCCCATAGATCTGTTGTTCCACTGATAAAACTGTATGGGCGTTGGACAAGGGGCGTGGCATTTTTTGGCAACCCTAAATTGCTATGTAACTTTGGAACTATAACGTTCACATCACTGCCATTTGGCACAAAAATAAGATTTAGTCGTGCCCGTCGACAAGGGGAATGGTCTGGGTATAATATGGAATAGCTTCGGAATTATTACTCGGACAGCATTTAAATCTGTTACTGGGACAATCGGCATGAAAACATTGAACATAATAAATCTAACTTAATTGTTTAGGGCCGTTATATGTACAAATAGTTATCAGATATTAAAAAAAAATTTATTATGAGTTCGACGTGACTGAAGACGCCGGGTACAGCTAGTTTTTAAAATAAATTGAAATAGAAAAATTTCATTTAATAACTGGATACACCGTCCTCCCCGCCGCCGCCAAATTAACCGGCTTAGCCGCCGCCGCCGGTTCTCTCTGGCCCCTACGCCGCCGCTGAAGCAAAAGCAATCGGCGTAAACCTCTAACACACACTAATTAATTTTTGCAAAGATTTTTTGCGGTTTTCTTAGTTGGAGTTTAACATTTCAAATGACATCAAAATCATTAAATTCTTAGACTATACATTTTTTGAATTTTGTGTATGAAACGAATCACTGTGCAGTGTGGTATTCCGCACTTAAGCAGATTTAGGGCAGTTACAAGACAGACACAAAATTAAATAACTATAGACGATTAAAAAAGGAATGATTAATTGAATCTAGCAGCACATAAATAACTATTTGAATGAAATAACGGCCAATGTGGGCTGCAGCCTGCAGCCTCGCTTTGAAATGCAACCATGCTACTCCAGGTGGAATCCACATAGGTGGCAATCCACCCGCTTCGGCGGCAGGGGCAAGGACCCCGCTTTCCTCCGCATCCTGGAGGAAAGCGGGGTCGTTACCACGATCTCTTCTTCGGAGACGGAGGATTCCGAGGAGCCAGAGGGCCTGCGTCGAGAAGCTGCCACGGTGGCTGAACGACCTCCCAGTGGTTCTAAGGAATCAAACAAAAGGAGCAAGGCGAGGAGGATCAGAAGGAAGCGGATGGCTATGCGCCGGCTTGAAAAGGCGGGCGACACGGCCGGCCCTCCGGAACCCGTGTCCTCCAAAAGACACAGGTCGGCTGAGGTAGCACCCACGGAAGCCACTGGTCCTGGCGGAGAGCACGGGAGTCTCTAAATCGTCCGGCTCGCGAGGCAAGCGGATGAAGACTGCAGCCGAAAACAGCACGCCTACCTGCCCTGCAACTGCTGTCGTCAGGTGCGCTACGGCCCCCAAGGGCACAAGCGTAGCCCCGGCAGTAGCCAAAGCGGCGGAGAAGCGTGTTGCCAGTAAGCCGCGCAGTGTCCAAAGCCTCCGACCCAGCACGTCTGCCTGCCCGGCGAAAACTTCGTCAGCGGAAGGCGGCGAGCTGGATCTTCGCCCAAGCACTTCCAAAGGTGCGGCCAAGCCATCGTATAGCGAGAAGGCTGCCGGCCCGCGGCCGATGGCAGTGATTGGGAAAAGGGCCCTGACCACAGGCTGACTGATGCAGAACTCAACTTCTGCAAAAGCCAACTGATGCGTCGGGTCATTGCCTCCGGTCCTGAGGCCAATGCGAAGGGCTATGAGACAAAAGACGGCACTATACTGGTGTCGTGTGCGTCTCAGGCCAACTTTGACTGGATCAGGAACGCGGTCAATGAGTTGCCTCCTAAGGGGACCACTCGCTTCGCGGTCTACGAATGCGTGGTTGAGTCCCTCAGTAAAGCCATCGGCTGGATACCGGACCCTGACCTGTCCACAACAGATGTGCTCCCCTGTCTGCGTGCCCAGAGCCCAGGCATCGACACCAGGCATTGGCGTGTTCTGAACCACCGCAAGAGTACCACCCGGGATGGCAAGGAAGGTGCTTCTCTTGTGGTGAGAATCGATGAAGCCTCTGTTGATGTCCTGGGCTCCCGGTACGGGAACTGTCTGAGTCTCTTCTTTGGGACTCTCAGTTTTTATGTCTATCCCAGATGACGGGCTCAGACGGTTCCTGTAGTTACAGCAGCATTCCAAAGACGCTACTGCACTTCTAAGTAGTCGGCTCTCCCGGCTGCACACATTACCCCACATAACAACTATTCAAGAGCCCTGGGTCTTTAAGGGCCGGGTCTGTGGCCTTGAGTCGTTGAAAGGGGCCACTGTACTGTATGATAGGAATTCGAGTAGACCTAGAACCTGTCTTATAGTTTCATCTCATCTTACGGTGACTAGTCTTGACCTTTTCTGCTGTCAGGACCTGGTTGCCGCTGAGGTGAGCTTTAAGGGTATGCACGGATGGTCGAGGTTCGTGATTGCGTCTGGGTACTTTCCTTACGATCCACTGGAAGCGCCACCACCTGGGAAGGTCGCTAGTCTCGTGAGGTTTTATGAGCAGCGCAGTCTCGGTCTCATTCTTTGTTGTGATGCTAATGCCCAGCACACAATCTGGGGCAGCAACAAACGCAACAACCGAGGCTCTCGGCTGTTCGGTTATATTGCATCCTCCGGCCTGAATATTCACAACACTGGCAATCAGCCTACGTTTGTGACCACAAGAAGGCAGGAGGTGATTGACATCACTCTATCTAATAAATAAGCGACGCCACCGAGAATTCGTAAGGAGCGGTGTATTGAGGCGGCTGTTGAGCATCTTAATACTGCCCTAACATCCAGCTTCGAGCTAGCCTGCCCAACTAGACCTCCCCTTGGCCGGATCCCCGTTCCGTGGTGGAACAGGGAGCTTCGGTTGCTGAGGCGTGAGTCTAGAAAACTTCTCAACCGGGCCCTCAAGACGAATCTTGACGAGGACTGGGAGCGCTACCGATGCACCCAGAGGAACTATAAGAGGCTTATTCGATCTTCGAAGAAGGCCTCTTTTAGAGATTTCTGCAGTGGCATTGAATCCTTGAGCGACACAGCTAGGCTTGTAAAAGTTCTGAAAGGGACCAAGCCGCGAAGCTGGGGTCGCTTAGGAAACCTGATGGCTCCTACACGGAGAGGAAACGTGAGACACTCAGTCTACTGATGGAGTCTCACTTTCCAGGAAATCAGGTCATTGTTGCCCAGCAACATTCGTCCTTAGATGGAACTATTTCTAGGGCAATCACACCCTCTCGACATGACTGGTACGTCGCTAGGACTGTGGCGAATGAGGCTGCCATTCGATTTGCCATCAAATCCTTTGACGGCTTCAAATCGCCGGGTCCTGATGGTATTTATCCTATCGTGTTGAGGGAAGGTATAGAGTCAGTAGTTGTGGCACTGAAGAAAACCTTCACTGCATGCCTGGCACTGGCCTATATACCACGCCATTGGAGGATGGTGAGAGTCGCGTTCATTCCGAAGGTCGGACGGGACGACTAAACTAGCCCCAAGAGCTTTAGAGTCTTAGTTTAGAGCTAAAAAGTCTCGAACGGCTGGTAGAGTTGCGGATGCGTAAGGAGTCGCTTAAGATGCATCCTCTGTCTCCATTTCAGAATGCCTACCAAAGTGGGAAATCCTGCGAGTCAGCTCTGCAAAATCTGGTTGGTAGGATTTATTTATTTATGCATATACTTCAGTCTACAGGATTTACTTACAGACTAAGGCATTAATGGAAAATTTCAAATAAACAAAGTTTAAATCTATTTACATCTAAATTAAAATTTAAGACATTGGCATATTTATTAATTGACCGAATGCATCTTGTAATATGCTCATTGTATGCATAATTAGTCTTGTGAGAGTAATCTTGAAAGAGGCGATTTTGCCTTAAATCATGACGCGAAGAATGAGAATTAAAGAATGTTGCGATTTCTGGGCAGCTTATCTTACTGTTTAAAGCACTATAAGCGAACATAATCGATAGATAAATTCTTCTATCTGACAACGACTGCAAACCTAGCAATTTCCTTCTGCTATCATAGCATGGGAGGTTTGGCCAGCCCAGTCTCTTCGAAATTGGTAAACACTCTCTGAACTCTTTCAATTTTGTCAGAATTAATTTGATAAAAAGGATTCCATATTAAGCAACAATAGTCTATATGACTCCTCACTAAAGATATATAAAGTGATTTAAGCGTTAGCGGATCAGAGAAATTTTCTGTATTCCGGCGTATAAAACCTAACATTCCAAATGCCTTAGAAATGATGTAATCAATATGTTTAGTGAACGTGAGCTTGGAATCAAATAAAACACCTAAGTCTTTGATTTCATCCTTTCGTTCCAAACTACAGCTATTGCGAGTATAATCGTGAGCAAGGAAATTGTTTCTTTTTGAATATGATACCACGAAACATTTATTAACATTCAGATGTAAGTGGTTCAATGAACACCACGATTCAAAAGCTTTGAGATCTTCCTGAATATTAAAACAATCCGTGGCATTATTAACTTTACGAAATAATTTGACATCATCGGCAAACATCAAGCACTTAACGAATTTGAAATGACTCGGAAGATCGTTTATGAAGATTAAAAACAAAAGTGGGCCACAATGTGTACCCTGCGGAATGCCGGACCAGGCATGAATTAGTATGGTGGATTTGTTCTTCCCTATATTTACAAATAATTTCCTATTAGATAGAAAACTACTAAAGAATTTTAGGAGTACACCATTTATACCATGAGATCGTAGCTTGTCAATCAAGATTAAATGGTCGACCTTGTCGAATGCTTTTGAAAAATCGGTATAGATAACATCATGATGTGTAAAAGCATTGATAATACATATGATTATTCAACAATAACAAATTTGTGCATGTTGACCTACTTGGATAGAACCCATGTTGACATTCACATATAACTTCCCTGATATGATTGAAAAGTTTAGTTTTAATTAAAAGGTCAAATATTTTGGCAATTGTACTTTGCTTACCAATAGGTCTATAATTGCAAATATCATTACGGTTACCAGATTTGTATATTGGGACAATTGAGCAAATCTTCCATGGATCTAGGAATATACCATTTTGGAAACATTTATTGAATAACGAAGTGATAGGGGTATCTATCACTGCAGAGAAACGTTTAAAAAATATTGGGGCAAAACCTTCAAGGTCAGCTTTAGTGCTGGAGTTCAAACAAGAAATCGCTAGAGCTACTTCATCTTCAGATAAAGTAAAGTTAGGGATTGTGTTCGAGGAACCAAAATCTTGAGGACAATGGGAGTCATTATTTTTCACATAGACTTCCTGAAAGAATTGGGCAAACAAATTACAGGAGTCGTCAAGATTACCCGATGCCACGCCATTATAAACTTATCTGTTAGGTAAACCACTAGATTTACGCTTCGTATTTATACCTATACTGCCAAAAGAACGAGGGATTTGTTTTTAAATTCGACTCCACTCTTAGCAAGTATTGCTTATATAAGAAATTGTGCAAACAATCAAATTTTTTCCTTGATTCAATGAATTTATCCTGGTCGCTTGCACAGTTAGTCTTTTTAAACTTTTTGAAAGCTTTTTTACATTTTTTAAATGAGCGAGCCATCGACAGGAGGGATCACGCGATGGGAATATTTGTGGATATAGAGGGCGCATTTGACAATGCGACTTTTGACAGTATGTGTAACGCTGCTAGCCGACACGGCGTAGACCGGGCTTTGGTAAATTGGATACGTTCAATGCTAGCCCAAAGAGTCATGATGGTGCGGGCAGAGGACGATCTGCTGGTGTCATCCGGTGTAAATAGAGCCTGCCCTCAAGGTGGGGTGCTGTCTCCATTGTTCTGGTGCATGGTGATTGATCCCCTGCTCATCACTCTGAATGACTCTGGAGTCTACGCACAAGCAAACGCGGACGATGTGGCCTGTCTCGCAACCGTCCCTTCCCTTCCCTGCACATCTGCAGAAAGGTGCAGAGAACACTAGATATGATTGACACTTGGTGTAAATCGAACGGGGTATCTGCTAATCCCGCCAAAACTGGTATGGTTCTCTTTACCAGGGGGAGGAAGCTCGATAGAGTCGTTCTGCCCAACTCAAGGGGGTCACTATCCAGCTATCCAAATAGGTGAAATATCCGGGAGTTATCCTAGATGATAAACTCCTTTGGAAATCTCACGTAGAACTAAAAACATCGAAAGCACTGTCGAATTTCTGGCAGTGCAGAGGTGTATTTGGGAAAACGTGGGGTATTTCCCCAGCAAGATACTCTGGATCTACAAGGCTATGATAAAACCCATAATCTCCTAACATCGGTAGTCTGGATGAGCAGCCTCTCTCTTGCAGCGATCAAGAGAACCTTGTCCGGACTGCAGCGCACTGTGGCCATATGTTGTACGGGAGCCTTCCCGACTACTTCTACTAGATGCCCTGGTGAACCTTCCTCCACTTGATGTTTTCATCCAAGGAGAGGCCCTAAAGGCCATCCGAAGACTAAAACACAGTGGCCAGTGGTATGGCGCTTGTCCGGTACTGGACAATTGTGCTGGCACCGACATCGACCTCACAGTCATGTCTATGCCCCTTGACTCCATGCCTTCAACTGTCATACTAAAAAAGCGGTACATGGTGTTGCTGCCTGAAGCTCACTCTTGGTCAGATCCTGAGGATGAGCCCGGTAAACACTGTTTCCGTATTTTCACGGACGGCTCCCGAACGGAAGAAGGTTCTGGCTCTGAGGTCTTCGTTGATTCCACGGGGACTGGACGGTTCTTTGCTCTAGGCTCGCGCGCATCTGTGTTTCAGGCAGAGGTGCATGCGATACTTGAGGCAATGAACTTTGTCATAGAGAATAGGTGGAAAGGCAGGTCCATCTGTGTCTATAGTGACAGCCAAGCTGCGCTTATGGCCTTGGACAGCCCTCTAACCACCTCTATGCTAGTCAAGTCCTGCAAATCCAGGCTTACTTATGTCGGCCAATATAATAGCCTGATGCTCACCTGGGTCCCGGGACACGCAGGAATTGCGGGTAACGAGACCTCGGATTCCTTTGCTAGAATGGGCTCTGAGGCTGCTTTTGTCGGCCCTGAGCCTGTTCTGCCCCTCCCATCTGCGGCCATCAAAGCCACTGTTAACGAATGGGTCACTATGATCCAGGAAATTACTGTAAAAATACAATAGCAGTTATCATAATTCACTAAAATAGAGAACATTTGAATACTAATTTCGATTTTCGTACGAATTATTTTATAATGAAAGCAATAAACTTTCCGAATCAATATTAATGTAATTGTCTTCCTGTACAAGATAAAAAGCCCACAACAAAGTTTCTTTTGAAAATTTCCTCAAAACTTTTACGTAATAGTAATGTTGTGCATCTTTATAAATCATAATAAGTATTAAATATATGTTTTTATTAATTTTTTACTAACTAACTAATAACTAGACGATTAAAAAAGGAATGGTTAATTGAATCTGGCAGCACATAACTAACTATTTGAATGAAATAACGGCCAATGCGGGCTGCAGCCTCGCTTTGAAATGCAACCCTGTGTTGCACATTCGAACAATCAGCTGATTATCACAACTTTTACTATACATTGCGTTTGCCTCCACTGAAATTTGTTTGCTTTAAATGTGCTTTAACTCGAATTGATGCACAAACCTAACGGTTTTAATAAAAACTATACTACAAGTTGATAGGAAAAGCAATTAGAAAATGAAAGTAAACATTGTATAGACTAAAATTTCGTTGGTGAGTTGGCGGGCATTTGTGTTGCCATTGATTGAATCCGGGCGCCCATTCTGGTATCGCAAACTATAAACATATTAAAGGTAAATAAGTGTGGCGTTGTGCATAAAAGTAAATAATTTGCATAAGCC
Organism: Melieria crassipennis; assembly: GCA_963668005.1. Classification (NCBI taxonomy): domain Eukaryota; kingdom Metazoa; phylum Arthropoda; class Insecta; order Diptera; family Ulidiidae; genus Melieria; species Melieria crassipennis. Next base: position 25,777,730 of record OY764963.1, on the reverse strand, counting down.
TGCAGCCTAAGCCTTCAGGCCCATGTGGCGTTGCACCGGATGCTACCCGCAAACACCGTCTACCAGTTTGTAGTTCTTCATTTTTGGACCAAACGCTTTACTAACGCACTATATCAGCATGGATCCCAGTATTGATAGCATTGACTCGACTGCGCAAAGAATATGCATATACCCCCCATACATTACGAAGGTAGATCCCAGCAAATTTAACGTAAATGAGGATTTAGATGCGTTAAGTAAACTCCTAAATACGCAAAGACAACCATCACCAACGTCGCCTGACATTTGCGTGAGCTGCAGCAGTGATGAAGAAGAATGCTGTTTGGGCGTTGAGGAAAGGAGTGATATACAATTTATCGAATTGTGAGTAGGCTGCGTGAAGATTATTGGGTTTGTCCATTACTAAATGCTTATTTGTGATTGATAGAATAAATGAGATGAAATTCGATGATGAAGAATCATTTATGCATCAAGAAAACGAGGGAAGGCGCAATGAAGAAACAGAAGAAGCGGACGAAGAGGAGCAAGTGGCCGGTAATGAAGCTGTGGCTGTAGCCGACTCCGATTTAAGGTTTCTGATTCGTCTTATTTTTGAAGCTACACGTGCACACTTATACTCATTTGTAACAATGATGAATCCTGCCCGCTTTAAATCAGAAATTGTATCTCTTTCTAGAAGTACTCTCGAAAACCTTATGCGGCTGTTTGTCACCCGCTCGCTCGTTCGCTCTAAAGAAGTACAAACCGATATGGTGTAAGTTACAAGTATTTGCGTTTGAATTACCAAATGATTGGTTTTGTTACCTTTGGTAGTTTGATAGAAAAGGGCACTTGTGGCTATATAGCTGTCAGCAGAGTAAATCAGATGCTTGTCTATTTTCTACGGTGCTATTATTGCGCCGAAAAGTATCCAATTGGATGTTGGCAAAAATTTATCTCACATGTTAATACAGTGCACAATGTGGTGGAGAAAATGGAAGCGGATGCCGATCCAAAAGTAACCACACCAATCGCCCCGGCTGACCAACCTACTAGCAACAAAACTAAAGTCTGCATATTGCAAAATGTTATGTTGCCAAGACTGACCGCACCGACCGCACTACCCGCAGCTGTCAATCAGCCAGACACAGCGAATGTAAATAATACATTACATGATAACGCCTCCACTATAGCTAAGTTAACAACAGAGCAAGTACTAACGGCAGCGGAATGCGGCACAAAATGGGAAACTTATAATAGTAACTTCAAGTGGGATGAGGTGTGGGATTCAGAAAGCGATGCTGAGGGTACATCGGAAGTGAAAAGCTGTAGCCCGAATATGGATCACTGTTATAGCCATGAACTAACAGCTGTATGCGTAATTTTGCGTATACATTTATTTTTACACGATTGTGATAATTTGCTATATTTGCAGCCTTTACCAACGGTAGCACTAAATCAGAATGGCGTAGAAATGTCAAAAAAAGAGCAGGACTCTAACTCGTGTGAAGTAAGAAGCCATTTATGATAGAAAAATGTGAGCGCATTTCTAACAGCTGCTATTTACGTTGACATTTGTGTTCATACCATTGCAGATCCGTTTTGGTCAGACCGACTCCAATATTGTCATGGATTCCACAGCTGTCAATCAGCCAGACACAGCGAATGTTAATAATACATTACATGATAACGCCTCCACTGTAGCTAAGTTAACGACAGAGCAAATACTAACGGCAGCGAAATGCGGCACAAAATGCGAAACTTATAATAGTAACTTCAAGTGGGATGAGGTGTGGGATTCAGAAAGCGATGCTGAGGGTACATCGGAAGTGAAAAGCTGTAGCCCGAATATGGATCACTGTTATAGCCAGAAACTAACAGCTGCATGCGTAATTTTGCGTCAACATTTATTTATTTTTACACGATTGTGATAATTTGCTATATTTGCAGCCTTTACCAACAGTAGCACTAAATCAGAATGGCGTAGAAATGTCAACAAAAAAGCTGGACTCTAATTCGTGTGAAGTAAGAAGCCATTTATGATAGAAAAATATGAGCTAATTTCTAACAGCTGCTATTTACGTTGACATGCACTTTATTGTTGATATTTTTGTTCATACCATTGCAGATCCGTTTTGGTCAGACCGACTCCAATATTGTCATCGATTCCGCAGCTGTCAATCAGCCAGACACAGCGAATGTAAATAATACATTACATGATAACGCCTCCACTGTAGCTAAGTTCACGGCAGAGCAAATACTAACGCCAGCGGAATGCGGCACAAAATTCGAAACTTATAATAGTAACTTCAAGTTGGATGAGATGTGGGATTCAGGAAGCGATGCTGAGGGTACATCGGAAGTGAGAAGCTGTAACCCGAATATGGATCACTGTTATAGCCAGAAACTAACAGCTGTATGCGTAATTTTGCGTATACATTTATTTATTTTTACGCGATTATGATAATTTGCTATATTTGCAGCCTTTACCAACGGTAGCACTAAATCGGAATGGCGTAGCAATGTCAAAAAAAGAGCAGGACTGTAATTCGTGTGAAGTAAGAAGCCATTTATGATATAAAAATATGAGCGCATTTCTAACAGCGTCTATTTACGTTGACATGCATTTTATTGTTGATATTTTTGTTCATACCATTGCAGATCCGTTTTGGTCAGACCGACTCCAATATTGTCATGGATTTCCTCGAATTATTAACATCGTTTCCCGTTTTGTGGTGTTCACGCACAATGTCAGCGGCGGCTTATGATAACGCTCTCGAAAAGTTGTATAAAATACTAAATATCCGTTGGGAGCTCAATTTTACCGCGGCAAGTTTTCAACACAGCTTAGAGAAAATAAAAGCCTGGTACCGTTCGACGGTAGTTCATACGAATAGATGCAATTCGCCAAACAGCTATACTGGTAAATACAAAGAGTATTTTCGAAAGTGCACAGAATTTCTGCCCGTATTCGAGGAAGTCCAAACGGCAGTTTTGTTATGTAACATTTGCGACAAAAAATACCATGACGAAGCCAGTCTTCAGGTACACAAGTTTCAAGTGCATGCCGTCGGCCAGTTGCCGTACGAGTGCGGCGTATGTGGTTCGCGCTTTTGGCACGTGGACGGTTTGGGCGGTCACCTCGTCTGGCACAAGAAAACGTACCCACTGCCAAAACCGCTCATATTTCTGACTGATAAAAAGAAAAAGCTCATGAATTGCGAAAAGTGCCCCCGTATTTTCTATGAAAAGGCTGCTCTAGATGTACACTTAACCGAGCACGCAATCGACGAACGCCCATATTCCTGCGAACTGTGCGATGAACGATTTTCGCTCCTGCGGGATCTCCGCGCCCACAGTAAGGACTCCCACAACTTGCCGATCCACAAATGCGAAGTCTGCGGTCAGGAATTCAACAAGGCCGAAAACTTCAACGATCACATGAAGGTGCATCGTGGCCAATTTGATTATTTGTGCGATATTTGCGGCAGACTGTTTGTACGCGAACGCAACTTCAAGCAACACATGCAAGGCGTACACCAGAATCGGGCGCACTGCGCCATCTGCAACTGCGATTTTAAGGGCCAAAGTGTGTTACATAGGCATCGATTACTGTTTCACCTGGTGCGGGAAGGTGAAGTTGAGGAGATAAAGAGCTTTACAAATCCTTTGCACTACCGAGCTTTGGCGCTAAGGCGTAAATACGAACGCGTTTATGACACTCCGACAAAGTGCTATCGCATACGATGCCCGTATTGTCCAAAAACCTACTACAACTACTATTCATTGCATAAGCACACGTTGAGCATACATGGCCAGACGATAAAAGATTCGAATAAACGGACGAAACGCAGAAAATTTGAATCAGCAGTTTCCGATCTGAAATGTATTAACGAAGATGAAGCAAATCCGAGCGTAATCGAAGACAATGCATCAAGTGCAATGGCCGTCAATAGTGTGCCAAGTGAAGTTACTACAACGGTCGTCGACAGTACATCAAGTAAGGCGACTGCAATGGCCGTTGAAAAGCCGTCAGCTGTCACTACAGCGCTTAGTATGCCGGAGTTGTTATTCGCAAAGGAGGAAACGATTCAAGCAACGACCGAATTGAAGCAACTAAACACTGAGAATTTCAAAATCGAAGATGAACGATTGTTTTTCAATGACGTCCCTGAAGAAGCTGAATTTGAATACGTCTTGGATGCCGCTGCCATGGAGCTTGAAATTCTTTGAAACAGCGTGTGCATCAAAAAATGTTTATATATGTGCCCACATGTATTAAATTTAATTTATAAAAAACAAATATGTACAGACATACATACAGTAGGACAAAGCCAAATTCGTACACCTTAAGAAAATTACTTCTTTGCCTGCAATTTTTTCTTTTAAATAAGTTATGGAGAGTTTGAAATATGTTTTAGATAGTACAGTTTATTAGTTTTCAGGAACAAAAAACATTACTGTAATAACTTAATTTTTAATAACATTATTTAAGGGAAAAACAAAAACGAACGTATTCAGTGCCAAAGCCAAACTCGTACATTTAAATTTTTCGGTTCGTATTTTAATAATACTAATTAATACTTAGTATGTATTCCTTTGTTCTTGATTATCATTTCAAGTCTAGTTGGTATACTTTTCTCCAGCTTTCCGCGATAGTTTGGCTCAATTTTTTCCCATTCTTCAAGCAAAACTCGTTTCAGTCTTATTTGCACTCTAAATAAGGAAAGTCCTTGCGAAAAATTGCTAAAATATTAAATAGAAGTCACTCCACCGTCCAGTACGTTTTTAAACGATTTAAAAGCTATAAATGTGTGCAAAATCACAGAATAAACAGTATACAGAAGGCGCATCTGAAATAATTTTGCGATTTCATTTCGGACGCGGGCGGGAAGCAACAAAGATGAGGAAAATGTAAAGGGAACCGAGAGAGTAAGGCCGATGTTATGCTGCCGGTCACGGGCACCGATCACGGATAAAATTGTTGTTGCTTCAATGTAAGGGCGATGATATGCTGCCGGTCAAATGATCGTCGGTCACGGATAAATTGTTGTTGTTTCAATGTAAAAGAAAAAAATTTCGCTCTCCCAATTTTCTCTTTTACATTGAAGCAACAACAATTTTATCCGTGATCGGTGCCCGTGACCGGCAGCATAACATCGGCCTTGGCGATCGCTCAATTAATTTTTCTATGCAAACTTTACCAGTCCACTTCTTGTTCTTGTTTGTAAAAAAGCAAGCTCGAGCCACCACCATCATGCAAGCAGCACATCGCTTTGTTGCCCAACAACAACAACCACAGTGTGTGGTGCGGCACTGTTTCATACACCGCTCTCACAGCTTCTCAGTTTACGCTCTCGCGCTCTGTGCGTTCTCGTCCCCTTTACTGCTTCCCCCCGCATCCACAAACGGGTCCTACCGCTGGAACCCGCAAAGAAAATTTTCTTAACACCAGATGCGCATTCGGTATACTGTTTGTTCTGTGGCAAAATAAACCAAAATCGGCACATAATACAATTTTTACATCCGCCGATGAGCGATACCTGGTACGAAAAAGTAAACCAAATCCGTTCTTAAGTGCGCCAAAATAAGCTGCACTCTCTAAAAGTGAACTAGGAAAAAAGGCGTGGTTTACTTTTTCGTACCAGGTGTGGAGGTTTTACCCTATGTAAGAGTTTTTACCCTATGAAGTAGTGTTACGTTCGTTGGAGTCCGGGTTCTCTTTTTAGGAGGCGAGAGTGCGCCGAAAAGGTTGGCCACAAAGGCCGCAATGTTTTCCCGTAGAATGAAACTAGCAGACGATTGCGTCGCTTGATCTCAGTACGAGAAGTTGCTTTATTTTCCGAAAATTGGTTCTTATATAGTAAATTTACAAACTGTTATACGAAGGGGCAATTCCAGTGCTCCTCCTTCTATTTCCAATGCATTCGCATTGCGCCAATCACAACGCGGGTCAAAACCGACAACGCGGCACTTTTCCAAAGTGGGCCAGCGCTCTGCGTTGACCTGCGGTAGGTCGGGTCGTGTTGCATGCGCGATCGGTGCAAGTGCCCACATGTGTTGTGACATGTGTCGCTTGTGCAAGTGCAGGCCACTTGAGTGACGCCGGCGTTCTTGTGCATGCGACACTTGACACTTGCAAATGTAAACAAAGTGGCGCGCGCACCGATCGATGCACGTCGGTCTTGCCGATTGGCTTGTGCGCTATAGTGCTGGCATTAGTGGTCACGCGGTACCACTACACAGGTATCGCTCATCGGCGGATGTAAAAATTTTATTATGTGCCTGTTTTGGTTTATTTTGCACACTTTTATAGCTTTTAAATCGTTTAAAAACGTACTGGACGGTGGAGTGACTTCTAATTTAATACTAGCTGACCCGGCGAACTTCGTCTCGCACGACATTTGTTGTTTTTTTATAATGAAATACGCGAGATGACGAGTCTCTGGCGATGAAAATTGACGAAGAAAACCAACTAAAGAAAGAGGAGGAGCGACTGATTAACGGAATTGAGGTCCACAAATAAGCAATGTTGCTGCTAAGTTTCAGTAAAGAAATGGACTGCGCTTGAACCATATTTAAATTATATGGGCGGTGCCACGCCCCCTTATTCAATACCCACACAATGCCCTCTGTCGAAAGAAAAAATGCTAGGCTCGTACTAAGTTTCATTGCTGAGCGACTTATAGTTCAGCGAAATATTTGGGTCACAACAAAAGTGCCACGCCCCTTGTCCAACGCCCATCAAATCGTACCAGTAGAATGACTCATCTATGGGACGACGGGTACTAAATTTCAGTGTGGTACGACTTACAATTTCAGAGATATTCTATATTAGGATTTGGCATGTACAGGCAGTACCACGCCCCTTGTTCAATACCCTCATCATTCCCTCTGTCGAAAGATATGACTAAATGGTTCGTACTAAGTTTCACTGCTGTGCGACTTATAGTTCATCGAAATATTTGGGTCACAAAAAATGTGCCACACCCCTTGTCCAACGCCCATCAAATCTTACCAGTAGAATGACTCATCTATGGGTCGACGCTATACCAAATTTCAATGCTGTGCGCCTTACAATTTCAAAGATATTCCATTATTAAGATTTGGCTTGTATGGATGGTGCCACGCCCCCCCGTCCAATACCCGCCCCATTCCCTCTGTCGCATGACATGACTAAATAGTAACTTCGTAGTGAATTTAATTAATGTGTGACTTATGGTTCCAAAGTTATTATCTGAAAATGTGCAAAATTCACGGTCAAATATGTCATGGATTTTCCGACTTTTCCAATAGATTTTCCGGAATTTTCTTTTCGCACGAACCTGAACTGACTTAATACGAATCGAACAAAACAAACCCCATGAAAATCTGCCGTTCCGTTTGAGCGTGATGCGATTACACACATACTGCCACTCTCTTTTATATACCACTAGCTGACCCGGCGAACTTCGTCCCGCACGACATTTGTTGTTTTTTTATAATGAAATATGCGAGATGGCGAATCAATGGCGATGCCAATTGACGAAAAACCCCAACTAAAGGAAGAGGAGGGAGCTACTGATTAACGCAATCGAGGCCCTCAAATAAGCAATGTTGCTGCTAAGTTGCAGTAAAGAAATGGATAGCGCTTGAACCATATTTAAATTATATTGGCAGGGCCACGCCCTCTCATTCAATACCCGCACAAGGCCCTCTGTCGAAGGAGAAAATGGTAGGTTCGTACTGTCATTGCTGAGCGACTTATAGTTCAACGAAATATTTGGGTCACAAAAAATGTGCCACGCCCCTTGCCCAACGGCCATTAAGTCTTACCAGTAGAATGACTTATCTATGGGTCGACGCTATACTAAATTTCAATGCTGTGCACCTTACAATTTTAAAGATATTCTATATTAAAGATTTGGGTTGTATGGGCGGTGACACGCCCCCTTGTTCAATACCCGCACCATTCCCTTTGTCGAAAGATATGAATAAATGGTAGGTTCGTACTTAATTGCATTGCTGTGCGATTTATAGTTCAGCGAAATAATTGGGTCGCAAAAAATGTGCCACGCCCCTTGTCCAACGCCCATTAAATCTTACCAGTAGAATGACTCATCTATGGGTCGACGCTATACCAAATTTCAATGCTGTGCGCCTTACAATTTCAAAGATATTGCATTATTAAGATTTGGCTTCTATGGGTGGTGCCACGCCCCCTTGTCCAATACTCGCCCCATTCGCTCTGTCGAAGGACATGACTAAATAGTAAGTTCGTAGTGAATTTAATTGATGTGTGACTTATGGTTCCAAAGTTATTATCTGAAAATGTGCAAAATTCACGGTCAAATATCGCATGGATTTTCCGACTTTTCCAATAGATTTTCCGGAATCTTTTTTTCGCACGAACCTGAACTGACTTAATACGAATCGAACAAAACAAACCCCATGAAAATCGGCCGTTCCGTTTGAGCGTGATGCTATCACAAACATACTGCCACTCTCTTTTATATATATAGATATAAATATATAGATTTTATAAATTTTTCGCAAGGGCTTTCCATATTTAGAGTGCAAATAAGACTCAAACGAGTTTTGCTTGAAGAATGGGAAAAAATTGAGCCAAACTATCGCGGAAAGCTGTAGAAAAGTATACCAAATAGACTTGAAATGATAATCAAGAACAAAGGAATACATACTAATTATTAATTAGTAAGTATTATTAAAATACGAACCGAAAAATTGAAATGTACGAGTTTGGCTTTGGCACTGAATACGTTCGTTTTTGTTTTTCCTTAAATAATGTTATTAAAAATTATGTTATTACAGTAATGTTTTTTGTTCCTGAAAACTAATAAACTGTACTATCTAAAACATATTTCAAACTCTCCATAACTTATTTAGAAGAAAAAATTGCAGGCAAAGAAGTCATTTTCTTAACGTGTACGAGTTTGGCTTTGTCCTACTGTATATACTTATACTGCAGAGCAAAACTATAGATGAACCCATATTTTTCCGTTTCAAAGTAGTTTCAGAAATTTAAGAAAAAATCGAATGATTCATTCTGCATCATTAGGTATATGGTATAGGTCTTTCCCAGTACACAAATGAATTCCGCTGAGTATAGCACTATTTGTAAGAAACCTTCTAACGCGTTTTATCAGGACCAGCATCAGTGATTTATTTATTTGTGCCAATGAGACAAATACGTGGATCCGAGCACAGCACATTCCTGTTCTGCAATGGTCAGCTGGATCTCCGGTTCAATACCACATATAAACTTCCTATTTTCCTGTATTTGCCAAAAACAAGCAATATGACACGAGCGGGAGTTATTAAATAGCAATTAATGAAGCTTGGGATTCGAAAGACGATTCTGCAAAGAGGAGCCTTGTAAAAAGTATGTGAGCCAAATTTTCGAACGTATACAGAAGAAATGAGGACCTACTCACTACTTATACACTTCAAAGTGATATTTTTTGTCTTTAAAAACTTATTATTTCATTTTGAAGAAATTAAATTGCGCCTGTATGCAGACTTTTAGTCGTATTCTTAACAATTTCGTTTGTCATTAATTTGAACAAGTATCATTTAAAACTATTTTACCCTGCATCATTAGATTTCTTCTTTAATTCCGTAAATCGCTCAGAAACGGAAAAATATGGGTGCGTCTATTGTTATGCTCTGCAGTGTATATATTACAGGTTCGGGCAACTAACTACAAACGGAGCACTAAACATTTGAGAAAACGTACCTTCAGTTAAAAAACATGAAATACCGAAAGTCCGGTATTTTGGTATTATTACTTTAAATATATCTCAAAAGGAAACCTTGTGCAAAATTCCTTCACCCATTTACAACTAACAACATTCAACACTTTTCATACGACTATCGTTTCTGAGTAGTTGCTGTGTATTTGTATAATTTCACCTATGCGTGCATTAGGCCGATGTTATGCTGCCGGTCACGGGCACCGATCACGGATAAAATTGTTGTTGCTTCAATGTAAAAGAGAAAATTGGGACAGCGAAATTGTTTTCTTTTACATTGAAGCAACAACAATTTTATCCGTGATCGGTGCCCGTGACCGGCAGCATAACATCGCCCTTAAAGTACTGCGTCTCAACTGGTTAGTATATATAATATATTGAACCGCGAGTTTTACTTCTGCTCGATAACCGGAAAAGAACATTTTTATATTATACAAAATAATCTCTTCAAACCATTACCAAACCATTAACCAATTTTGCTCCTTTAAGGAAATGTTTAGTTAACTCTTATATGTGGATAGATAGATGCTATATATATATGGCCCAGGCTACGAACGGGGACATATAATTTGGATAAATATTTCGTATGAGTCATAAGATCTAAATAATTGTTTAGAAGGGGTATTAAAAACTTGTTGGGATGCAGATACCTATCATCTCCGTAGGGTTAAAAAGTTGTCAATTCTAACTTTAGAAAGAAAATTTAATGTAGGCAGCTACCAAAGTGGGCATGGTTCAGGAGATTTTTAATTTATATTTTATATATCCAGAAATTATACAAAAATCATTGTAACTGAAAGTGGTATTCGGTTACTATAGGTTCAGAATTCCTTACATTGATCGATAACACCGTGCGACAACAAATTTTACACACGAAAAAATCTATATACTCGTGAAACGAGGGGCCAAATGTAGTAAAACTGCGTTTTTAATTTTTCTCTCTGACGTCAAGATTTTTTTTAAAGGACTTTAAAATTTCAAAGACATGTTTATTTCAAACAATTATGTTAAAAATTAAGCGCATAACGATTTATAAATGAGTTAATTAAATATTTTATGTTTGTCGTACGGTGCAATATACCTATCTTTGTTTTATAAAGAGAAGTATTAAATTCTTTAAATCCTAAAGTAATAAAGTTAGAAGTACGAAATTCAAGGAAGTGGTAGTGTACATATTAGTCCTTGATATTTTTTTTTTCAAAAAAACTATTAGAAATTTCCAAGGATATTCAAGGATAAAGTTTTAAAAGGACATTTTCAATACCTCTTCGTCCTTTTGCACCTAAACATTAAATTTTCTAAGATTCTAAGCATTTTTCTCTTTCATTTGATACCCATATTGTTATTCTACAATGCGCTCAATTTTTAAAATAATTTTTTGAAATAAACATGTCCTTGAAATTTCAAAGTCCTTTAAAAAAAATCCTGACGTCAGAGAGAAAAACTAAAAACGCAGTTTTATTACATTTGTCCCCTAGTTTTACGAGTATATCGAATTTTTCGTATGTTTTGAAATTTTTGTATTCTTGTCGCACGGTGTAATATGCAATCATTTTTTTGAAACGCTAGTTTTTATTACTTGAATCATGTTTGAAGCTGTTTTCTTGATTTCAATATTGTGTACATTTTCAAAGTACAGTTTGTTAAAATTTATAAAGATTTAATTAACGGCGGAGCTCTGCCTTAATTCGATAAATAAAAGAAGGTTAGGGCATTTCTTCATCGAATTCATTACTGGTATAATTTATGCATATTTAATTTAATCGACAAAATCGACACTAGCTCTGATCGTGTTTATGTTGTTAAGCAATGCCTTCTAGCAAAATTGAACAACCATTTTACCGGCGATTTCAACATATCGGAATATCCAATCCGTGATGAGCAAAACGACGAATTTCGAACCCAGTGTAATTGTGATGTGAAGGTCGGGGTGATTGAAAACAGTGAGTTTGAGTCACAGTTTTCTTGCAAATATTTTTTTTGCATTTTGGAAGAAACGCACACATGTATAAAAATTTCATATTTAATTTGCATGAGTACTTAAATCGCTGTATGTGTAGATGCTTTTCGCTTCTCATTTGTTCACAGCGATTTTTGCAATAGATGAATTGAAAGCTTGTTATTTCAGAAACAGTGATTCACAATCACTGGTTTCAGTGTGACACTGTGAATGCAAAATCACAGCGACAAAATCACTGGTTGCGATTTTTTGCTCAACACTAATGCAATCGATACATTTTGCCTTCTCTAAGTCAGCGGCTGCTGTCTTTATCTGTTATCAACATTCAGAGTTAAGCTTGTTTACGTATTTCAATGTAATTCTTACAGTATTTTAATAAGCTTAAAATTAATTATGAACGTACCTCCGCCGGACAACCAAGTTGAATGCGCTCGCGTCTATATGGACAGCCGGAACAGGGACAGGTTCACCGTGAAGTGTTTTTACTGCTGTGGCGAGTTTCAGCATTGGGCGCGATTTGTGGCACACATTGAGACACAGCATAGCGACTTGGAGCATGCTTATTTACGTAAAAAAAACGCCAGGATGCAGAACCAGCAGCCAAAACATCTGGTCGTGGACGATACTGCAGCAGAAAGTGAGGTCGAATTTGAACTGCCGCACACATCTCAGCTATCGGAACCGGTGCTGCAGGAAACAGAGCTTGTCCTTATAACGGTAGAGCCTGATTCGGAGGCAGAGGAGAAGCCCGAGTCAGTATGCGATGATGTAGAATACATGAATGAGGAAGAAGAGGAGCCAGATGTATGTTCAGAACCAAAGGACCAGCAGGAAGTTACTGACTTACAGGTAGAGCGGATACTAATAGACTTTATGGTAAGAATTTAAACGTGACAGTTCCTTAATTTAGAACGCCGAACTAAGCGATAGCGAGGTGGAATCAGCTGCGGAATTGAAGATGAGTGCACGTAAACGCCGACACAGCGATAACAGCGTCCAATCAGAAGCAGCCGAAGATAGGGCAACTGCAGGTCAACATATAACTGGCCAAAACGTAAGAACATAAATACCTGAAACTATGGATTCGTACTTCAAAAAAGAAACCATATTTACTTAATCTACTTTTTAGGTAAAACGTCACAAGTCGGCACAAAGCGAAGACGTCACCCAAACATGTTCTGAAGCAGAAGAATATTGCAAAGAACTTGACGAAATGGTTTGCCAAAATTTTGTACAGCTCCCGATAATCAGCCGCGAGCTAATTTTCACTTTTCAAATTGCAGCAACTGCCCGCCACTGCCCGATATTTGCAGTTGCGTACCACCAAACCGTCCATTATGTCCACCTTCATCGACATTATGCGCCGTCACCCTTGCCAATGGAATCCCCAACATCCAGACTACGATATTAAGGATCGGCGTGACGAGAGCGCTGCACAAATGTGCAACGAACTGCAGAAAGGTGTCAAGATTGATATTACCCCGCAAGTGGTACGCGCTAGCGTCTGTTACTTGCGTCGCTGGTACGAGCGCGAATACCTGCGCGTTCAATCGTGCAAGAAGGCAACCCGGCAACAACAGAAGAAGGGATGTACAGCAAAGGGGCGCGGTAACTATAAATGTTCGCATCCGGAATACTATAAGAAACTGGAGGCGTTTCTTCCGCAAACTCATTTAGTTATGCAAACCTGTGACAAATGCCCGCGTAAATTCAAAACCGATCAACAGCTACAGTCGCATCAGTACCACATGCATGGCGGCGAGTTGCCCTATCAATGCGAGTATTGTGGTCGCAGCTTTTTGTATCAGTCGACTCTGCGGCATCACGAGAATCGGCATACGCGAGAACGCATTTGGCAGTGTAAGCAGTGCGATTACAGTTGCACCACTAAAAATGACTATGGCCTGCACATGGTTACGCACACCGGCATACGCGCCTACGTGTGCGAATTGTGTGGTGCTGCGTATAAGAGCAGCGCCAGCCTCAGTGTGCATAGGCGTTCGCATGGTGAACCGAACTTGGAATGCGGCTTATGCGGTAAAAAGTTCTTTGAGAACTATCACTTAAAGAAGCATATGTGGAAACATGAAGCTGACAGTGTCGCCGAGGCAGCGGTGGCAGAACACGAAGCGGAGTTACTGGCCGAGTCGAGTATGGAAACGGAAGAAAGAGACTACATGAAAGTACGCAAGGCGCGTTTACTGACGTCAACAAATAGTTCAAGCGGGGAGCAAAATTTGGAGAGCGATTCGAGCTGCAGTGGGTCTGAAGATAATGTGGTCGACAATGAGTCGACGGTCTATGGTTGTACGCTGTGCGAACAAGATTTTGACAACTTAAACGCGCTGCGTACTCATGGGCTGCGCACGCATAAGGTATATATTTGTTAAAATAGAAGCTACAAAATGTGGAAGGAGGCAAAAAGGTTAAATTTCGACACCAAACATTTCACACAATCTCGTACGTGAAGCTTTATAAAGCTATACATGCATTACATTTAATTTACCATGTGTAAAGGACTACCAGAAGAATGGAAAGTGTATGGCATGCATCCGGTCTTGCTGTTCGAATCTTGTGCCTAGTTTATATATGGAACTGTCACTGAACATTAAACTATTAAATTTTCAAATACTTTGGATTTGCTTTTAATAAAATAACAATTAAATCATTTTAATTATAAAAAGTAAGTTCTGTACTTTGTATATTAAACAATGCAGTGACATCTCACTGCTCAGCCAAACGGCTCTGCTCCAACTGTTGCACATCGATGCCCATAGCCGCTAGCCGCTCCTCGATCTCCCTGGTATCCAGCCCATTCTCCTTATTATACTTATAATTGACTGTCAGCTGCACCTCCTCCAGGCCGCTTACTTGGTCGAACAAGCTACCTTCCAACTTCTTATCGATGTCGCTCTCTTCGCGTAGCACACAAAAATAAATTAGAAATACTGCCAAACTGCCGGAGATGATATACGGCTGGTACCAAAGATGCGTGTCAGAGCCACCACTGCGCGTGTCTCGCGCACGCCACGAAGCTGCCTGGCTGCCAAAATACTTCAGCGGCTCATTCGAAATCGCCTCCTCGGGGGCGGGAGTCCCGACGCGCTTAGCGTAGTGGCACTGTGGCTGTGAGCGCTTTGAACCCGCGTACACCGGGAAAAGGCATCTACTGAAAGTGCGATGGTTTGTCCTTATTGATGAATGTTGATAGCAGACTGTAGGGGACTCACCTGTGTGACAGCCGTCCAGCGCGCACCCGCAAGTTGTACAACATCTTTGCTCGATTTCGGATAAACAGCAAGCTGCACTTCTATTTCTGCAATACTATTTAGTATATTTACAAAATTTCATAACGCACGCAATGCACCAACCCCGGACAGGCACCTAGGGATGGGAGATACATAGAACGATTGTTGGATTTGCATGTGTCATTGCGGTTCCGGGGATATTAGAAACTCGCCCATTTGTAACTTTAAATTTATTTTTGGCATTAAAAATTTCATTATTTTTCAATAATATGCTTTAAATAATATACTTAAAAACTATGTATAGTACTCTATAGTAATATGCTTACTAAACTCCTATTGGAAACTTGTTTGCATCATTTTTGAGTTTTTGGGTATTCGTTTTTCTAAAATTAATTATTGGTTTTTCATTATTTTTTGAAAAATATTTTTATGAAGCAAACAAATAAGGAGACGTTCAAATAATAAGGCATTCAATCCCGAAGCATTTTGGGTGCCCCGGACTTTCGGGACTTGAAAATGGCAATCCCGGGATCCCTGTGTAACTTTTCCAACAGAAAATTTTCGACTTTGGTATTCCGAAGCCCTTTTTTTTATAAAGTTTAATGAAAAAAGATATAGCCAACAAATTGGAGGCTGGAGTAGAGGTAAATCGAGTTCTAAGTTCACGAAAATGCTGAGAAATTGCGCAGAAGCTGGAGTTATTCTTACATGGTAAAATGTATGACTGCCAAGCAATCATTTATTTTCAAAAATTGTTTCCCGAAAAATCAGTCCCGGGAATAATTAGCCGAATTTCCTAACACTTAACCTTCACTCTATGCACTCTATAGAATTAGCCATTGCGACAATTTGTGAAGGTATTTATTTCCAAATATGTACATAGATACCAAATAATTTAAATCAAGCACGGTTAACGTTCTGCCTGTCCCTTGGGGTCTATTTGACCCCAGGCGGAATTAAAAAAACGATAGAGCGGTTTTGTGCGCTCTTGTACTTGTGTTAGTTAGTGTTAATCGCGCTTACAACCCAATAATAATTCCATAAAAACACTTTGGTTGGGGTCATCCTGACCCCAAAGGGAAACGAATGCAATTTTGAGCAAGGGACAGGCAGAAGGTTAACGATGTTCTGCGAGCTTGAAAATTCTCCATTATTCGTTTTGCTTTTGCAAATCATAACATAAAGACTTCCGCCACAAACATTTTTCGTATGAAAGATCGGTCTTTAACCAAATATTTGTTGGGAAGTTCAACTTGTTGAATATGGTATTGAATGGGAAAACTGTATATGTTCGCATAAATGACAAATTCCTTAAGAAATCGGTTCAGAAGCGGCAACACCAAGTTAACGTAATTTTAGCACATTCTTATGTCAAATTACCGATTCCCGTAAATATTTAATTGATTGATTTTCAGTTCAGTTAAAGTTCAACCAAAACGCTCTTTACAAAAAATAAATTTATAAATTAAAGTTGCTTGCTGTTGGGGCAGTTGAACGCATGCTCTTAGAGCTTGTGTCGTAACACAAACCAAGCTTAAGTTAGAAAGGTAAAAAAAAAAGTTTAAAAAGCTTAAACTTGCATACTTTTTACACACTTTTAAACTTAAAGTAAGCATATTTGAATTGTGCTAGCTGCCGAGCTAGCAGCCCATTTCTCCCCCAACATAACGAAACCAGTGTTGAATATTTTGCGCCCATTAGTTGTCCAATTGTTCTAGTATTCGATTAACGCGAGCAACGGAATAAACAAAAGAACGCTGCAAATTGTTATCGTTATCGTCTGCAGTGCCGATAGCACAACTCGAGCCCCAGTTGTCAAAAGGCCTTCGCCTTTGCAGTTGTTGGGGAGCAGTGGAGCGTTGGAGTCGTATTGTGTGTGCTTTCTTCGTTGGCAACGGCAGATAAACAGGAACGTTTACTAAAAATAATTACAAAGAACTCAAACAAAAAACGCTGAGTTTGCAACTTAATTTTACAGAAACAAGGAACGGACAAATTAATTCCCCAGCACATACAACTAAGTGTGTGAGCTCTGCTGCATAACAGCAAATTGTTTTCCCCCACTTTAACACGTGAGTGGAGTTTAATTGAATCGTCTTATTGAGCATATTCCCGCCCATAACAAAATCCGACAAAACACGAAATTATTAAAAGAAAAAACAAGAAGCATTGCACAATTCATTAAACGGTTTCGGCTCAAGGGAAAGACACCGCTTTATCACTTAACGACTGTGTGCGCTGTGCAGCTTGTGCCTACATAGGCCAAAAGGCTACCTTGCACACTGGATGTGCATAGTCGGGGAGCAAAGTCTATGCCATTGCGGGCTTTCCTTTCGTGTTTGTATTCTTTATTTATTTATATCTTTTGTTCACACTCGTATTTGCGTCTTCGTGTTCACGTGCGTGCTTTTGCTTGCTTGTTTTTGTTTTTGTATTGCATTTATGCGATTATATTCATGCTTTCATGGTTTTTACAACTTTTCGATATTTCGGCAGCGATTCTTTATGCGATCCCCCCCTCCGCCTAATCCTTCCACACTGATAATGTTTATCTTCAATACGCTCTAGCTGTGCTGCATGTTGTGCTGCATGTAGCTAAGCTGGTATTTATTTGTATAATAAAAACACTGAAGTCGACTGAAACCTTAAATTGCACTTCGTTTCGTTTTCAGTTCTGTGCGCCACGCCACTTTACTCCGCTCGTCTCCATTTTGCTCCACAAATGGCTTCCTCAATGTATCGCGTTGCAAACACTGCACCCTGTTTACGTTTGAAAAGCGCAGCGTCGAACGCGACGTTTCCGAAATATTACACTGTGAACAAATCAATACACGCCAACACCACAACAGCTGGCGCAACAGCAGCGGCATTGAAACCAGCAGCGCCGCTAGCAATTGGCCTGTCCTTTAGTGGTAATACGCGTAATAAATTCATTCTGATATTAAACGAGTTATGCTTCTATAACTTCCTTAAACAATTCTAACTAATATATATTATTGTCTTTCTCTTTCCTCTCGTTCTTTTCTGATTTAACTTTCGCCTTTTCCGCGAATCGTTGTATTGCGGCACTGCACTTTCGCAACTCGGTCGTAAACGATTTTTTCGTCAGGCAAAAGCGGTAATCGTGGCATCGCCTCTAGCACCGCTTCCAACTATGGATACGCCAGTATTTTGCTCAGCAGAAATCTGCTCACTGCTCAATTAAAATTGAAATCTCCAAGACACCAGCAACACCAACAACAGCAGCAATCTAGTCGCAATTTCTCGAGTCTGCAGATGCCATTGCAGTACCAGCCCACGAAACTAGTGCATCATGTAAGCCACAGTTTGTCATTATTCTGCAACTGCCTCTTCTCACTCCTCCCAGAAGCCAATAATCACCCTTCCACACATACTAATTTAGTTTTAAAGTAGCTTTATTGATCCAAATTGCCGCTGCGAAGACGTATTGCTAATAACTGACATGCAACAAAATGGATAGACAATTGTTTAAGGCCATGTTGTGTGCAAATGTTTGCCGACTCGCCAGCAAGTGCTGCCCTTTAACATTGTGAATTCAATTTAAATACTCCCCCTTCCTACCCGTTCTCCTACAGTTCCGCGTCCATGTTGTACATATTTTCCATGTTTATAGGTATTGTAGCGTCTGTGTCTGTCGTGTGTTATAATTGTGCGGTAAGCGTGCACATCCAAACTCAGCAATCCGTCCAACAAACGGTGTCTTCATTTTGCTTTACATTCTTTTTAAAAGAAAATAAAAATAAACACTTGGCGTACATTTAAGAGACCGACGCATGTGGCAGTCACAGCTGACGTTTGCCTCATACGCAGCATAAATGCCGAGTATGGCGTGATTTTGCATATGTATATAAATCCACATGCAAATTGTTGCAACCAATGCATTTAAACTACAATAAATTGCTTATAAATAAATCAATGCACAATCTGTTCAACGGAACGTTAATAATATTATACAAAATTGAAACGTTGAAAATTTGCTATTTGTGCAACAATTAACGTTCCTTTTTGCAAACTTCAATAAAAACCGAATCGACAAATTTCACTAGTTAATATTATCGCCCCACAATTGAAAAGGGATTAAACGCAGTTCGTGATTGTTAATATGAATAAAGAAAAGCCAATTATTTTAAAATATAAATTAAAATAAACTAATTTTAAGCCTCTTCACTCGTCTGACTAAACGCGTATGATAGCAATTTGAGCAGCCAATTGGGTCTTTTTAATAGCTCCAAAATAGTTTTCCATGGTGAGGCATAGAATCTATGTTATAATGTGAAAATTACAGTTTAGTACTTTGTGATATGCGACGTGGCAGGACGAAATATGCAAAGCACCTCACAATAGCGAAAGAAAGTACTTTATACATCCGAGGTCAATTCAACACAGCAATAAGTCACAGTTTAACAAAAAAAAAGCATTAATAAAGCCCACAATAAGTTAGGGGCGTGCCACATTGTACCCATTTATACAAAAAACACATTATATTTGTATAAAGTATAGTATTGCACCAACAGAAGAGATACGAATTTACGGCATTCTCAAAAGTTTGAATCGTTTTCTAATTATTTTAAGCATTTGATAAAATAAATACGCAGTGCTTTTTACATGGCCATATTTATGCAGCTACGAGTAGAAAAAATTATCACATCATATTTGAATTATCCTTGTAAATCAATCAATCTTACTTTGTGATGGCATCAACCATCTGCTGCTTTATCCGACCTTCACTGCTCCTTTGGTTACAAGTCTCGAGTTTGCACAGTTTCAAAGCATTCGATCTCAAACATACCAAATTACTTGTTAGTGTTTGCGAAATGTAAAACCGCTTAAAATTGTTTTAGTTATTTCCTTTCAAGTTAGCAATGTACCACGTTGTCGCTGTCGCATTTCAAAACAATATCAGTGCACCCTTACGATTTCATGTAATTCAGTTAGATACATAATTGATAGTATTTTTACGACTACACTACGACCACGCTTTTTCCAGCAACTACTACCAATTCATTTAATTCGAACGTCAACGCATGTGAACATTTTGTAACAATTAGCTTTATACACGATCTACCAAAATACGGCGGGCTGATAAGGAAAGTTGCATTGCACATGCTTTCCCCTCACTTCTATTTCGCGTCAGTTGGACCAGACTGACTAGTTCGAAGTATGTAAAGTTTGTGTAGGGTTTCATTCAGCAAATGCCGTTTCGTATTAATTTACATGCATAAATACTTATCCTATGTGTATTTTATACTCGTTTGGCTGCTGCACGCAAATACACAAACTCACTTATGTTTATGTATTCAACCACATTTATGGTTATGTTTACGCTGAATCAATGCATTCATAGTTGAAAATTGATTTGACTTGTAATGCTGCCACTGCCGTCTTATTTTTCTTTTGTCTTAATTGCTTGAATTCGTTTCGCACTAATTTATCAATAAACAAATGCAAAACGGGCATGTGGAGGAATAAATTGTTTGTCATTTTGTGCTTTCATTCTTGCCATTGACATCACACAGTCGGCGTGATCGTATATATATGCATACATACATTTATACTTGAGTCCGTATCCCAATAGGAAACGGGCACCTTTCATCGTTTATTACAACATACTTACTTTTCATTCGCGGAGCATTCCAACATCCATGGCAAATATCCATTAGGTTTGTTCACACGATGACCGCCGGATCATGCATTCTTTTGTAAATCCTTCGACTTTCCATTCAAATGTACGTAATGTGCTATTGGAATGGGCTTAAAATTATAAAAAAAAATTATGCCTTCTTCCCTACGGAAAATGTAAGCACTGCCGATTCCTGCACTTGCGATGAAAGCTAGGTAGACACACTTGAAGGTTTTACCATTGCCTGTCAAGACCTGACCTACAACCGGAAGTACTCGGAACATACCTTACTTTTGGTAGCATGCCGTTTCCACCGCCAAAGGATGGAGGGAAACATGCATTATTATGGTAAGCACCTTACCAAGTTTCCGACTGGGTACATTTGTACTTAGGCATACATTAGAAGACACTACACGCCCTCTGTGAGTGCAATCTACTTGTCTGCGTACGCTACAATTGCAAGTGCAGTCGATTTGTGCTGTCATATTTTGAATTTATTTTAAATATGCCCTAAGCTAGCTGCGCCCTTTGAAAGCGCTGATGAGATATATAAGAGATAATATCAGCAATGTGGTGTGATAAGCCACACTTCCATACCACCACCATACTTCGATCTTCTGAGTTTTTATTAACTTATTGTAAAATATAGTGGTTAAAGTTATTTCTAACAGTTGCAGCGTCTTCTTATGCATGCGTATGTATATAACTGGCACGACAGTCTGATGATGAGACCAAGACCTAGCTTCCTGTTACCATCTGCATTGTATCTGCAGATATGGTAGTAACCCAAAGATTTGTGCCTATTCTAAACGGCGAGTTAGAACCTTTTTAAAGAAAGTGTCATTTTCTGCTGAGGGCATCCGCCATATTTTAGTATTTACCAAGACGGTGAATCGAACCTGGCGTCGAATGTCGCTTCAGACTCACTGAAATGGGTCAAAAACTACTGTAACGGTACTAAACGTAGTGTACAATTGACAGTGTCGCTGATCGCGTTAAATTTCAACGCTTGCCCGTCTGCTCGGTATCTATATATAACTTCATGTTGATAATAAATCTCAATTGTCCAATTGCATTTCGCCCAGCACACAAACAGACGAGTACATACATATAGCCATACAACTCATGTAGGCCTCGCTTTGTATACATACTATTTTTTGCACGTTTATTTTTTACATTTTATTCAAATACTTTTATCTGTGTTCGCCAAGTTCTCTCAGTTGAAAAATTAAACGAGAAAATATGTAGCACAAGGGTTTTTCTCCCACTCGCTTTGGCACTCTCTCGCATGTCTTTTCACTTGGCTTCTGGCGCGTACTGCAGTCGGAAGCTGTGTGCAACATGCTTGACGCAGTTGGACTTTGCACTTTTGGGCCGCAAAGTTGAATGCGATATGCAACGCTTTGCAACGGCGCCAATATTGATGGTTTTATAGCATTGCCAAAATGTCAAGACTGCAATTGAAATTGTTAATTTTCTAATTTTCTAATATATGAATTGTTATATGAATGCATTGCATGGAAAATTGCCGCGTAATTACACATAAAATTACCGTTGTTTTTATCGCTACTTAAATTTGGGGCTTAAACATTGAAGCGTTGCCTGGTAGTAGCAAGTTTTTTGAAAATAGCGCAGACTTGTCATTATCCAAGCATCATTTCACATTTTAATTGCCACGTTTTGCTTGTTTACCACATAAATATGTGTTTAAATGTGTTGCTTCACGTTTTTGTTCTATTTGGCTTTGTAATACAAATCTGAGCGACAGTCTTATCGGACTTGTAATTTTTGTAACATTAAAAATGGTTAAGAGTTTTGTGTGTTATATTAATATACGTAGGCAATATATACATATCTATGTTTGTCCACTCAGTATGTTACTTTGCGTATTAGCTTTTAAATAATTTAAATTGTTTTTTGGAAACTCGACATGTAAAACTAACAATAATATGTAAACCACGTTTTTTATAAATATTCGCCTAATACTTTTGTATTATGCTCAAATTTCTATTTTGCAAAATGCTTCGATATGATAGCCTTCCTCAAAAGTGAGCCCAACACGTCTGTTTTCTAAAGAAATTCTATGAAAGTTATTAGTTCTTAGTTCTTAGATTGTGACCCTGATCACATCTATCACACTCGTCTATCTTTTTAGTTACAAATCCCATACCGAGGTGAATATTTACTCTAACTAAGTAGGTAGTTATAACAGGGTTTCAGCCCGAAAAAGCTCACTTATTCCTGATAGGTCCATTGTGATATCCTAAGTCCCTCCAGGTTACACATCCTCCCCTGGTGTTGGGCAGGAATCATCCAGTTTCTATGATGAGAAGCACGATGTTGCTGATCCGATCTGCAGCAACGGCAGTGGTCGTTAAAGGAGAGATTGAGTTACTGAATGTGCCTCCCGATGATCCAGGAGCCTGTCAGAACCAAACTTGAATCGCTAAAGACGCAGTGATTAGTTGGTCGTGTATTGACCAAGCGCCGGCCAGGTTTCTGTAAGCATATCATAGCATAGCATGTGATATCATAAGTCCCTCCAGGTTACACATCCTCCCCTGGTATTGGGCAGGAACCATACAGTTTCTATGATGAGAAGAACGATGTTGCTGATCCGATCTGCAGCAACGGCAGTGGTCGTTAAAGAAAATATTGAGTTAATGAGTGTGCTTCCCGATGATCCAGGGTCAGGGTTTGGTCAGGACCAAACTTGAATCGCTAAAGACGCAATGATTGGTTGGTCGTGTTTTCTGTAAGCATTCTAAACAAACGCTCGTCTGTCCAGAGCAGATTATCCCCCCCTGGGTGCGCCACTGTATCCAGCATATATGTATGAACGCTGATCTGGCCCGCCGGGTTACACCTGGACCTAGTAGAAAACCTGAGCCGAAGCACAGAGTTTAGTGTATTAGATTACAAGTCGATCGGAAGGTTGGGAATTCAAACCCCAAACAAAGAATTAGTTTTCATGTCAGGCAGGCGTTTTCATGCCGACTTGCATGTCTTGGAGGAGGTAGATAGTACAGAGCACTTTCTCTGTGCATGTCCTGCCTTCTCTAGAACGAGATTGCGCACGCTGGGTTCAGATGTTATGAGAATGGACGAAATTCATTCACTCACCCTGTGTGATCTCCTGAGATTAATTAATGAGTCCGGGAAATTTGCACAGGAGACCTCATAGCCCTTTCTCCCTTTCCACCCACTTTCTCTTTTCTCTTTCCCATTCCAATCTCCTCTATCAACCTTTTTCCTGAGCCTTAAGTACAACGGGCTATAAAGCCTGAGTGCTTGAGGTAATGACCTCCCTTAGGTTATTTCCTCGGCTCCGCCTCACATCCATCCATTCATCCAGGCAGGCGGTGGCTCATCTTTAAAAGTAAATTGCCCATAAAACTCACAGTCCGCTGTTCCTTTGACGCTTAAGATACACCACCATACACCATGCATGGTTTCTTGCATAGTGGCGTCCGTATACATATACACATATGCATCTATTACGCAAAATAATTTTATAAATAATTTTAGTGAGTGCGTAGTACGACTTTTAATACAACTTTTAAATTAGTTTTATGCTAATGTCTCGCAACGTGTTCCAATATGTCGAGATAGTATTTCAACACCACCTGGCACCACCTTGATTAACTTTAGCGCAGCAAAGCAATATTCATGAATAAAAAGTAAAATCTCACATATTTCAGATAGATTGTCCCAAGCTATGTATATCCCAGCCGCATTATCCCAATTCTTAACTTTATTTTACTTGCTGCAAACGCTGGCAACTCTAGTTCTGACATCACTCGTCACTGTGCCGCTACAACAGTAACGAACAACAAACGCAAAAAAGATCTACATACTTACATATATATGTACATACATGAGTGTGATTCAATTGAGCTCACGTTTTTTGACGAAAGCTCGGCTTTTATTGCTGTTTTCCACCGGTGCGGCAAACGGACAGCCTGTCATGCCGCATACGATGCGACCAGTGAATTGGGAGAAGCATTTGTACTTGAGCGGGTAATTTAATCTGTTGATGCGCAGGGGGATGCAGCGATCGCAAGCCTACATCCATATGTACATAGCTATATGTGAATGTGCCAAGCAGCCCAACCAGTCAGCAACACCAACTACGATTCACCTTCGTGCGCGGTGTCGTGCAACCACCTCCTTTGGGGTTGTGGGGCGCACTTTTCATCATTCTGACATGCGCACATAAAAATTGTCGCCAATTGGCAAAAGCTTTTTACAAAATCGCCGAGAATACAGGGTGTCGATTGTTCTGATAATTGCTTTGCCGCTTATTCGGTCAGAATTAGTATGCGTGCAGCGCACTAAGATTTTAGAAAATAACAAAATAATTGAAATGCCAGTTTTGGCATGCCACAGCCACAGGTGTTCCTTCCTCGCACACACTTTACACACGCAGCCTTACCTGCAGCTAACTTACGACTCTCGTACCCTGTTTGCCTCACGAATCGGCAGCTAAGTATTTTCACAGTAATAACGCTCGCAATGCTCGATTATAGTTGTATTTGTTTCTTTTCACGATATACTCCCTGGCGAAATTGTCGGTAAATTGAAGAAACGAACTATTAAAAAAAACATAGTTATAAACACAAACGACCCTGCCAGCCGCACGCGAGCCACCAGACCATTTGAGTGGCTCAGGCACATGGCGCATACCGTAGAAAGTAATCCAAGTCGGCTCGCGCGCTCCGTGCGCATCTGTCTCACGGTAGCTGCCACAGCTCGGCCACCTCCTACGCCATTCTAGTCGATTAGCGGTGGTTCTGGCTGCTGGAACAGTACTTACCGGCCCCGAGTGTTACGGCTGCCCACGTCTCGACAGCGCACTACCTGAGTTTGTCGTCAAATCCGCTGTGGCAATTTGAAGGACACAAAAATCAAAAATGCGTGACATAATTAATTTCATTGTTTTGCTAATAATTCTGGCGCTGATATTTAAATTAATCAAAATGCATTACTGTGTAAGTAGCAAAACGGCTCCGCGTCACAGAACGCTTTTCAAAAGATGCGTTTGGCGATTAATTGAGTGCGTCGTTTGAGGAAATACGCCCATTGTAAAATTAATGTACTAGTGATATCGCTTATGCTGAGCATAACGGTCACAATGTCACGTGCAAAACATCTCCATCAACACGTGATCGGTGGATTTCGGATATAGCGCCCTGCGCGCTGGCTGACTGTGACTGTGTTTATTTGCACAAGGCGTAAATATTTATGGTTTCGTGTAAATTTTTTCATACATACGTATGTGGTGCAACATATCAGTGGTAGAATTATTAATAGGTATAAGAAATACAAAATTCGTACAAATTTTACGAACAATAAAAGATTTTTTGTAATAAGACAACGCAGGGTAAAAGAAAACGGGACTTTGGAGAAAGAACTTGACTTGAACCCATCGAAGACAAATTTGCCATAGTAGAGAAAGACTTTTCTAAATGCATAGTGCGTCACAACGCTGTGCGATGTATTTTTTTTGTTTTTTAGTGTTTTAGTTTTTAGTTTTTTATTGATTTAAGTAATCAATAAGCAGAGAGTGTTGAATTTGTTGCTTACGTCTTCAAATTTTGATATCAGTTTACTCTTCTCCACTGTGCAATTGCAAAAAACATTTTTGTAAAACGTTTCGATGATGTTCCACACTGAATACCCTTTGAGATAACTTTTTGTCACAAATTGTTACTTAAAATGTAATGTTGTAATACAAAGAACTTAGGTAAAAGCTGAGTTATGAGTCATTTGCAATTTAGTAACTTAGATCAAACTAATTGTGAATATCAAAACAATTTGTTACTTCTTTTAATCAATATGGAGAATTACAATTTTTAACAATGAAAAAGTCACGTAACCTTAGAAAGCTTGTGACTTTTTTATTTGTGAGATGAAGTGTTGAAGTGAGATCACAGCATTGTGAGTGAGTTAGAAAATGGGCATAAATCAGTGTTAGTATATCTTGTTTCTGAAATCATCAGGCAATTTTGACAAAAAACCTAATTTTTTATTGCATTTCTCACATAGTTAGGATATTTTTCACAGAATATTAATTCGAACATTACTAACAAACTTTAGTAAATAGATGATAGAAATTTGTGACACCTCCTTCAAGTTTGGAGCCGCTACGTGTATCAAAGCCGGACAGGAATAAAGAAGGTTATCTATGGTACCTTTCGCTCCTCCCTCGCGACATTTGGTGCACCTATTGCTGTCGATTACCCATTTCATCGTACGCGCATGCACCGCCACAAGACAAAAGCTGGTTTATAAATACGTCAATGATTATTCCACAGTCCTAAATGATAGCAAGAGATCAGTCTTTGCACCGTAGGGTTTGTAGGGGACGCTAGCTACTCTGCAGGTTCTGACATTACCCCATCCGTATTACGCCTTCTTCCTTCCCCCAATGTATTCGATAATCATTTATAGTTTCTTGTCACCCGTTATATCTCACTTAAATATTATTATGTTACAAAAAACAGTATTAAACAAATTAGAAATTGGAAATGAAAAAAATTTAAAAATAAATAATCAAAGTTGCTTAAATGGGTACGTTAAGCAGTTGCTTAAATGGGAGTTCCCATAAACTACTTTATTAAAAATATTACTTCGTTTTATTATTCATCGATTTGGCTCCTCTACTACTTTTATAAAGGATAGAACGAGGTTCGAAAAAAGCATAACGTTGGCGGTGACAAGGTACCTAGTTTTGGAACGTTTTTAATTCAAAGGAAATACGGTTTTCTTTCAACGATATTACCGCGTCGCACAGTGTCGCGAGTGAGGCCAAAAATACAAAAAGTCGATGTTGCAAACATGATATTTTTTTACATATATGTTGAGATAATACTCCCAATAAGACAAATCCAAAATATTTCTTAAAACAAATAATAAATGTAAGCAGGAGCCAACCACAAAGTTGAGCCTTTTTTTGGAACACATTTTCGCCAGAGCAACTCACTATTTTCATGCTAAATGTAAGTAGCATTTTTAGCTTACAGGTACTACGTATGTACGTATACAAATTACATACGTAAGAAAAATATAGGGTTTGGGCAAGTAGGCACTACGTTTTTGTTTTGATCAGCATATGCGAAGTTAAAAGACCCGGCCTGTCTCACGAAAAGTGAGGAAAATCGCCAACTTTGGGAGACGATAAAAAGAAAACGTCTCAATACATCTCTACAGTGATTATTGCAAAACAAAGACACGAGTACGACCTTTCAAATAAAAAATTAGCTGCGTCGGCCTGCGTCCCCACCTAAAAATTTAGTGTAGTGGCACCTACAGTCAAAAATTGTGATTTTTTCGAAGTGCGGCTTGCGACGCGCAATGAAAACAGCGGCAAAACAGCTGCTACAATGGTGAGCTATATAAAAGACAAGGTAGGCACTTTGTTCGTATCATCAAAAGTAGGCAGAATGCCACGCCCACTTTAAAAATCTAAACATTTATACCAAAATATGGTATCACAAGCTAAACAAATTAATACACGAATTCATTAAGGAAAAGTTTTGGCCACTTAATAAATATGCTCCAGCTGCCACGCCCACTTTTAAGGTTTTAGAATGCTTAAAAATTAAAATTACATCGTGGAACGAGTATCGCAAACAGCCTTAAAAATACAGTTGTTGTAGTAAAATGCGAATATTTTTGAAAGTGGGCGTGGCAGACCGCCCATTTTTAGTGTGAGCTTTTAGGTCATTATTCTAAGCACAAATACAAAATTGGGGGGTGGGCGTGGCAGTGGTCTAATTTAATTGATTTTTTGCAAATTTCTTAATTTTGACCACGAAAACGACCTCACCAAGTTTCATCGAGATAGGACAACGCGAAGTATTTTTGGCCACGGCTTATATGGGATCGCGACACTGTGCGTCGTCCTATGTTTTTAGAAAAGTATTTTCTAACAAAACCTGATTTGGGAAATACCGATTGATTGCAAAAGGACTGCGACTAGTTACATTAAACTATTTGTTTAATTAATTAATAATATATTCAAATAATATCTATCAATGGATGATTTGAATTTTTAATCGATAAAGTATTAATTAGTAACTGACTTTTTTTGTTTTTGAAAAAGTATTAGTTTATATGTGTTACAAAATACAATAAGAAGATAAAAGCTACAAAGTATTTTGTATAAACCAAAGTTTTAACAAAATCACGCCAATCTTAGCTAGTAGGCATCGCATAACTAATAATTTGTTCTCTGTGCAAATACCTCGATGTCTTTAACTCTAGAAGGACCGCAAGTTTTCCATATCTACAGAGACTACATATTATATATCCGCTGATATCTCGAAAAGTACACATCGGAGTTGGGTAATTGTAATTGTAGAACCCTAATTGTAGAACTAATTGTCAAGTCAAACTTTTATAGAAATACTTTAAAAATACAGATATTTATAATGAAAAGCCGTCAAAATTAGCGCAATGGTCTTTCTCGTGATAACAAATCAGTCAAGGCCGCCGATGAGTGTCACGATTCTGCTTATTTCTTGTTGGTTATCGGCGTATTATCGCTCTACAATAGCATTACATCTACACTTATCAGTCCTAAGCTGTCGCAAAACGTTTACCCACCTGTTCGACTTTCTTTCAAGCAGTGTCTGTAAGCGTTTTATATTTGTCCATAAATCGATACTTCAGGCAACTGTT
Organism: Melieria crassipennis; assembly: GCA_963668005.1. Classification (NCBI taxonomy): domain Eukaryota; kingdom Metazoa; phylum Arthropoda; class Insecta; order Diptera; family Ulidiidae; genus Melieria; species Melieria crassipennis. Next base: position 25,748,465 of record OY764963.1, on the reverse strand, counting down.
GATAAGTCGAGCATATAAAGTAATCGTTGTACATTGTCATCAATCAGCTGTTGCATTTTATGCACAGCTCGTTCAGAAATAGAAAATATTTGGAAAATAGTAAATGAGAAACCGCTTCTATCGCTGTACTCCTCCACTAATATTTCATTAACAATTTAATTGAATTCAGAACGCCATGACACCGCTTAGAAACCGCCGCTACATATCTTCTAAGGAGGTCACCAAAAATATGACACTCTACACCAATGGGCATTTCAAGAGCGAGGTGGACCAGAAATCCTTGGAGTAAGTGCTGAAACTTACATAAATATGTACCATTCTTTTTATAACTTAATATATTTCTCAGACTCAAGAAACCCTCTGGGAATCCGCTTGTGCTGATTATGGCCTGGCTTATGGCTAAGCAGAAACATTTGAAGAAATATGCCGAAATCTACACAGACATGGGCTTCGATGTGATGGTCGTCCACATCACGCCGTGGCAGCTGCTGTGGCCCGTTAAGGGAACACAGGTGTGTGCAGAGGGGCCTTATTGTTATTGCTTTATTGGCGTATAATTAGAAGTCGCTGTTGCTATTCACAGATTGTGGCCGCTGAGACATTGAAATTCCTGGAGAATAACAAATCGTATTCGCCAATTGTGGTGCACGGTTTCTCAGTAGGCGCCTACCAGTTTGGTGAGATAATGCTGCATATGGCACGCGATATGGACAGGTATGCAAGATAAGCTGCAGGAAAATTATTTAAAAATGATTTTAAATAGTTCTGAATTAATGAGAAAATTAAATTATCCTAACCTTTCGTCCTCATACCTCGCACAGTAAAAGAGAACGTATTTTTTGGACTTAATTTTATCAACATTTACAATCAAAAACGCTATCTTTTTTCATTAAATGTTAGTTATTTTTTTACTTACTTACTTAACTGGCCATAACAACCCGTTATCGGGTTACGGCCTGCCGCAAAACTTCTCTCCAGGCGCCTCTGCTTCGCGCGCGCCTTCTCCAGTTGGTCACACCAAGAGATACCAGGGCCTCTTCCACTTGGTCCTTCCACCGGAGACATGGCCTCCCTCTTCGCCGTCGACCTCCAACCATCGCATCGAACACCTTTTTCGCCGGAGCTTCGTCGTCCATGCGGCAGACATGCCGAGCCAGCGTAGCCGCTGGATGTTAATTCGCTGCGCTACGTCCATGTCCTTATACAGCTCATACAGCTCGTTATTGGTTCGTATGAGATAGTCGTCACCAACACGAACAGGGCCGAAGATTTTGCGAAGTACCTTCCTCTCGAACACTCCAAGGGCCGCTATGTCGTTTCGTGTCATTGTCCATGCTTCAGCGCCATAGAGGAGCACGGGCAAGATAAGCGTCCTATAGAGCGCAAGTTTTGTCGGTCGAGAGAGGTCTCTACTTCTCAATTGCCTACCGAGACCGTAGTAGCACCTGTTGGCAAGAGTAATCCTTCGCTTTATCTCCAGACTGACATCATTGCTGCTGTTGATGGCGGTGCCAAGGTAGACGAATTCCTTGACAACTTCAAATGTATACCTGTCGGCCTCGACGTGAGACCCTAGCCGCTGCGAGTCCCTGCGTGTAGACAGCATATACTTCGTCTTGCCCTCATTTACCACCAGACCCATTTTGGCAGATTCTCTGTCGATAGCAGCAAATGCAGCGGTGACATCTCGCTTGTTACGCCCGATGACATCAATGTCATCAGCGTAGGCAAGGAGCTGGACACTTTTGTTGAAGATTGTGCCATTACGATGTACACCGGCCTTGCGCAGAACACTCTCCATGGTGAAGTTGAAGAGGTCGCAGGACAAAGGATCGCCCTGTCTGAAACCTCGAACGGTATCAAAGGGGTCGGAGAGGTCACTTCCAACCTTGACGGAGCTGCGCGTATTGCTCAACGTCGCTCTGCAAAGTCTAACGAGCTTTGCAGGGATACCAAGTTCAGACAATGCGGCATATAGGCGATCCCTTATCGGGCTATCGAATGCTGCCTTGTAATCGATGAAGAGATGGTGTGTATCGATTTGGTTCTCATGGGTCTTCTCCAGGATTTGGCGTAGAGTGAATATCTGGTCGATGGTGGACTTACCAGGTCTAAAGCCGCACTGATAAGGTCCAATCAGCGCCTTGGCGAGTGGCTTTAATCTTTCACATAGTACGCTCGTCAGGACCTTGTATGCAATGGGAAGTAGGCTGATACCCCTGTAGTTGGCGCATATTGTTGGGTCGCCTTTCTTCAGCACAGGACAAAGGGCACTGAGGTTCCAATCGTTGGGCATTCGTTCCTCCAGCCATATTTTGCAAATGAGCTGATGCATGCACCCAATCAGCTCACCGCCGCCGGCCTTGAACAATTCAGCTGGTAGCCCATCCGGCCCTGCAGCTTTGTTGTTCTTGAGTCGCTGGATAGCGACCCGGACCTCGTCATGGCTGGGCGGTGGCACATCCACACCGTCGTCGTCGATTGGTGCCATCTGGACATCTTCACCACTGGCGGTATTGTTCCTTTCGTCGCCTGCGAGCAGCTTGGTGAAGTGCTCCTTCCACAACCTCAGCACACCCTGCGCATCCGTAACCAGATCCCCGTTTTCGTCTCTGCAAGAAGATGCCCCGGGCTTAAATCCTTCCGTGAGACGCTTAACTTTTTGGAAGAATTTTCGGGCGTCATTCCTGCTCCTGCACTCCTCGATTTCCTCACGCTCGCGCCTTTCTTGCTCCCGTTTCTTGCGTCTAAAAAGGCACCTCTCTTTCTTCCTCTCCTCCCGGTATTTTTCTGTCATGGCTCGCGTGGCGGCCGACTGCAGGGTCTTCTTGTAGGCAGCATTCTTCACTGCAGTGGCTGCGCGACACTCTTCATCGTATCATTGGTTTTTTGGTGGTGGGCGTCGAAAACCAAGGACATTTTCTGCGGCGGCGCGCATAGAGTGGGATAAGTGAGCCCATAATCCGCCGATGTCATCAGGTGGAGAGGGGGAGCGACCGAGCTGGTTAGAGAGTTGAGCGGAGTAGGCTTCGGCTACCCCTTGTGATCGCAGCTTACTGATGTCCAGCTTTCTTCGCAAACTAGGTTGTGCGGTCTTCGCTGCGCAAAGACGCATGCGTACCTTGGCTGCAACAAGGTAGTGGTCCGAGTCGATGTTGGGTCCTCGGAACGTGCGCACATCTAGAATGCTAGAAGCATGCCTTCCATCAATCACAATGTGATCAATCTGGTTGCGGGTGGATTGATCGGGGGATAACCAGGTCGCCTTATGGATATCGAGGTGCTGGAATCTGGTGCTACTAACTACCATGTTTCGTGCCGCGGCGAAATCGATCAGCCTCAGACCGTTGTTCGAAGTGGTCCCATGGAGGCTGAACTGCCCGACTGTGGGGCCAAAGATGCCTTCTCGCCCGACCTTTGCGTTGAAGTCCCCGAGGACAATTTTGACGTCGTGGGCCGGGCACCTGTCGTAGACGTCCTCGAGCTTCGCATAGAAGGCATCCTTGGTCGCATCGTCCTTCTCTTCCGTCGGGGCGTGCGCGCAAATTAGGCTGATGCTAAAGTATTTAGCTTTAATGCGGATCGAAGCCAGCCGTTCGTTCACCGGAGTGAACCGAGAGACGTGGTGGCGAAGTCTCTTGCTGACCACAAATCCGCAGCCAAATTCGCGCTTCTCCGCATGGCAGCTGTAGTAGATATAAAGGAAAACAAAATTAAAGGTTTTACGTTATAACGTTACGTTAATTAAAGTGATCCAAGAATTGATCTGAAAATTGATCCCTGAATTTTCAAATCGTAAAATTTTTCAGTGCATTCAAAGCGTTTTGGTAACCGGTGCAAGTCAAACATCGACACATGGCATTTTGTACATACACTTATTTTTAAAACATTTAAATGTTAGTCAATTTTACATAAATTTATTTAGTTTTTACTGTTCAACGAAATCACTGCTTCTACTTACCAACGAAAACAATGCTTGCTTTTACAATTTTTGACTAAACCTCAGTGTGAGGACGGAATCCTAAAATCAAAAAGACAATTTTCGATTCTTACTTCTCGTTTCTCCTTATACTCTACTACTACATAATCACTAAATTGATTTTTAACTAATTTGTCATTTTCTTCGATTCCTCCAGATACAAGCAAGTGCTAGATCGCATTGCCTGCCAAATTTGGGACAGCGCCGCCGATATTACCGAAATTCCGGTGGGCTTACCAAAATCCATATTCCCCAAGAACCCGCGTATGCAAAGCGCTTTGCGCAACTACACCCTGTAAGTATGAATCAAGTGTAATCGCATGTATTCTACATGAAGTTTATCAATAATCATTACTTTTGAAATTTTCATACACGCACACAGCTATCATATGAAAACATTCCACAACCAAGCGACCATCCATTACATGCGCTCCAGTCAGATGTTTCATTCGACCATTGTCAAACAGCCAGCCCTGTTCTTTGTCGCTGATAACGATCTCATTGGGCCGCCGTCATCTAATAGTGCGGTGCGCGAGAATTGGGAGCGTGCAAATATTAAAGTCACCTTCAAGTGTTGGGAGCACTCGCTGCATGCAGCGCACATGATCAAGCACCGCGACGAATACCTGGAGCTACTGTTCAAGCACTTGGAGATCACCGGCGTGCTGGAGAGCATTGGCCTGAAAAAGCGCGCGAAGCTGTGAGCGCTGTGATGCACCCATTTCGCCAAGCATTACGCTGTTAGGCAAAATGATGCATTACCTGTTTAAAAAAAAATTGTTTTTTTCTTTTCCAATAGGGCGGGCTTTAAAATGAATTTTATGCGAATTTAAAGTTTTTACATGAATTGGCATGTTTTGTGTGGGGCGTTGAATAGTTTGCAAAATTTTGTCAAGATATTGTGATCGTGCACTGAATTTGGCATAATTCGAAATTTATAGATATTCTGCGTGATTTTCCGTTTGCAATGTATTTAATCAAAACAATGTTTGGTTATCTTAATCTTCTAGTTCCCAACACTGAAACGACGATCACACTTACATTTTATAGTCGATAAGCAGCAACTAGTTTTTAAAGTTAAATCCCCAACTGTACATTCAAATGCAACGATCACCAATTAAAATGGTTTCGATTATGGTTTGAATGACATTTAATACGGGGTAAATCAAACATGTGCAAAACAGTTATGTGTAATTATTAAGAAAAAATAAAAAAGAAAATTCACACTCAAACACGTCGCCAGCTGTTGACTATTTAATGTTAAATTATGGAAATTTATATTATTAATAGCATGAGTTCAACGAACTGCATTCAACTCTCGCTCTCTCTTAAAAATCTTAAAGTTAGAAAGTCTGCCTTCATATACGAAACGTATAGCTTCTGAACGTTAGAAAGAAAGACCTGGCTACCTCCTACCCTGAGTACCTTCTGGTACGGTTAAAATCAATATGTATGAAATGATGGTATGTTGAATATGAATTTAAGGGCACATAGTGAACGTTTTAAAAAAATCTTTAAAGTAACGATTCTATATCACAACTACAATGTTTAAAAATCGGTCCTCACGGCGGTGATGCCGGGCTCAGTAGTGGAAGTGGCCAGTGCTGCCAGATTAGGGTTTTTAGATTTGGGGCTTATCTATTTGGGGCAATTAGGGATTAGGGGGAAATTTTACGATAAATATTTTAGGGGGAAAATATTTTACAGACATTTCTAATTTACGCTTTTTAAACTATCTGTGGCCAACCAGGTTGCATTTTTGTTACATCAACACCTTGTTCAGATATGGCTAGTGGGTCTTTTTTAGTTGCATGTACCAAATAAAATGAGCAATTTTCTTGAAATATTAATTTTATGTGTGCATTATTAATTTAGGGGGAAATTTTAGTTTTTAGGGGGGAATGGACTTCATTTTAGGGGGATTGCTTGAAATCCATCTGGCAACACTGGAAGTGGCTTTGAAGGAAATGTAAACTTAATTGGTGGTCGTGAGTTGATGCAACATGGTCCACGTTGTCTGAATCTGATGTGACTCTGGCATGGCAGCTACTTTAGAATACGGGCGACACAAAATAATGCCAACAACGGACATAATACATCCAATGGATTTGTTGAATTCCATTTTCAGCACTTTGTTTGAAGACGGTTGAAAAAACTCAACATACAATACATTATACACTAAAATCTGCCTGGAAGTATGCAAACATGTAATGACAAGCTCCTTTGGCAGAAGCTGTTGCATGAACATTCAAAAAAAGCAACGAGTTTGTGTACATTATTGACTTCTCTAAACTTTAGCCCGCTCTCCATTAGAATGCTTGTGTTATTTCCCAATCAACCCAGTTGAACATACTTCCTAGTTGCATACAAAAAACCAGTTGATTTTCATAAAAATACATATATATTTTGTATTACACTCTTTGTATTTGCAAAAACAAATGCGCTCACTTACACTTTAACTACTGTCTAAAGTTTTTTATTGATTCCTGCATTGATTCAGGGTATTCAGTACCTGGCGCCAGATATTTGCATTTTACATGAATCAAGTTGTATAAAAACACTGCTCTTTGTGAAAATAGTCGAAGGTCATTACAACACTTAAAACTACAAAGCACTACACTTAATTGTAATAGAAAGAAAAAGCCACGCGCGTTGTGCCGCCCGCGCACTTTCAATCGCTTACGAGCCCACATTCTTGGGCGGCGGTCTGAACACGCCCACAACCACCGCATGATCGCGCTCGTATGGCTCGAGCGTAATCTGTTCTTGCGGCTTCAGTTTGTCGGCCTGCATTTTCTTAACCTCTGCAGCGAAGACCGCCTCCGGCTGCGCTGTCGAGTCAATGCATGACGCCTTTATCGAGATGACAAAGTGACCGCCGTTCTTGAGGAAGTGTTGTGCATTTAGCGCTACAATGCGACCCTGGTCGGGCTGCGCCACATCCGCAAATATTGTGTCGACCATACCCACTAGCATGCGGTACTTATGCGGATGGCGCGCGTCTTCGATGATGGGAATGATGTTGGTACGCTTCTTGGCCACGTTGATAAGATCGCGGCCGGACCGATGCGAGAACTCAACCGCATAAACGAGACCCTCGGGACCAACAATGTCCGAGACGTGCGACACGGTGGTGCCCGAAGCAGCGCCCAGATAGAGCACCTTCGAGCCAGGTGGCATGTAAATTTTGTCCACGCCACCCAATATGGCTGCAGCCAGCTTGGAGCGGAACGGATTCCAAACGCGGTACTCAATCTTTTCGCCGTTGGTCTGTGTAGTGAGGGAGAGAAAACGAGCAAGCACAAAAATTTGTTTTAAGTGAAATGTAAATAAAATATAAATACAATTTATTTTTTGCGCGAAATCAGTTGTGCAAAATTCTAAACACTGCAGCGCCAATGGTCGCAAGTAGGTCTCAAACCAAGCGACCGCCAGCAGACAGCAGCATTTCATGACCACATGTTGTCATGTTCTGTACCCCTGCACAGTCTCATCATTGCGTAAAACAAACAACTTCTCCGTACACCCCAAACAACGCCCACTCACCTCTACTGAGATGCGCTTTTCGCCATAGACATCTGAGCCGGGAGCAAAATTGCGTGTAACCAGTGCGTCTTCCTTGCCGCGCGCTATAAACACACCCTCATGACGATGTGGCTCGATGACAACAGTTTTGCCTATAGTTATAGGAAAGTAATCAATTATACAATTTTATATATAGCCAAGAGCGCACCAACCTCCTTTGAAGCCGCCACCGCCGCCACGGCCACCTCCTCCACGTCCACCACGGCTGCCTCCACGATCACCAAAGCCACCACGTCCACCACGGCCGCCTCCACGATCACCAAAGCCACCACGTCCGCCACGGCCGCCTCCACGATCACCAAAGCCACCACGTCCGCCGCCACGGCCACCACGACCACCGCCGCCTCGACCTCTATCGCCACCGCCTCCACGACCACGACCACCGCCGTCACCGCGTGGGGAGAAACCTGCAACGAAAATTTATAAGTTCCTCTGCCAAAGCGCTTTTCTTAGGTTAAACCGCCCACAGGACATCCGCCGAAACAAATTGCCCAGTACACATTTTACAAATCGTCTGGGCTTTTCTTCAATTCTTACCTGGTTTACCCATTGCGTGATACTTTTTCTGAGTTAAACAGTCAAATTTAATTGAAAATATTAAGAAAAAACGTGATTTTACGCGGCGTGCACCAAACCGCGATAGTTGAGCGAATTCGAAAGAAAGAGATAAAAGCAAAACACGTGCGTCAAAAGCGAATGAGTCTTTGAATGTTGGTTGCCCTGACTTATAGTGTGTGCACACCTTTCCTTCTATTATCGTGTTTATGAACTCAGAATGTATGGAACAACCGAATATATTAAAGTAGAAAGTATGCGTTGTTAACATTAAACGCAGAATTATTATCGAGTTGTCGATATATATTTCCAACAGTTTAATTTCATATTTATTTATTGCATTTAAAAACCGTGATATTTCTGTGGGTAATATTGTTAGTCTAAAACGGTAAAAGAGCCAGTTCCAAACTGACCACCACTAAAATGTTGTGGTTCCGCTGCAGCTATCTCTATGACAGCGAAGATAGGAAACACAATTAAGTGATTTTGTGGCTGCTTGGTTGCCGAATTTTCGTGCAGCCACAACGGAATTTTAACTACATATTCGGCAGGAAAAGCGAAAAGTAATATTAGACATCGATAATACAAATAATAAAGACACGATGTCTTTATTATTTGATGTCCTAAATTCTAAATTAACTGTGCCTATCAAATGCGTCTTTAATAGACCACACCGAGAATCAATTTTGGAGCGAACTCGTGTATAAGAAAAAATTATTACAGTCGTGTCTGGGTATAGTGAACCCTCGATATAGTGAACACCCAAATTTTGACATGGAGTCTTTAAATCATGAACAAAAGTTTCATAGCAATTTCAAGCAAAGAGCAAAAAGGTTATTTTGAGCAAATAAAACGAGGTTTTGAAAAAAAATTGTAACCTTGATATAGTGAACAACCTCAATATTGTTTTATTTATTTCAGTCTATGTAAACACCTTACAGGCTATAAACATAATAGAACTTGAAATAAATTAAAAACTTAAAATCAAAACTTATGAGACACTCGTAGATAACCTTTTAAAAATTTCGGAAACTATATAACTAGTTTTCTTCAACATTGCTGTCATTCTGTGTAGATCTCTTTGACAAATGTGTTGAGAAAATTTAATGATGATAAAGTGTGATTCAATAAAGTAAATTGGTTAGCAAATGCTTATAAAAGCTAAGAGGATGAATATACTTTTAACGATTTTCTTCTAAAGCAGACAATTATTTCATTTATACCAGCGACATTTTTGAACTAATTTTTTAAATTTGAGTAAAAATTGTTGCATGGATAATCGACTTATATTTGAGAGATGATTATGTGCCAGAATCTAAATTGGATGCTGCTGAAAATTTGAGTAATGTGGAACTGTAATAGTTTTTTGTTTTATTGCTAAACCGACGCGAATGAAGAATGAATGAATTAATAAACATTTTCAATATTTTGATGAAATTTTAGTGAACATAAATAAATATATGATGGGTGGGGTGATTCCTAGCATCATTGCGTCGCTTTTGTTTTCGATTTTATTACGGTTACGACAAAGAGTGAGCGCACTAAAAAATACCCTCAGTGGGGAAGCACTCAGCAGATAAGTTTTGTCTGTTCATTATCAGCTAGTGCCTTGAACGGATATGCTATAAAACCTGATGCTGCTGTGGCCGTCGAGCAGTCAAGCATCAGTTTCGAACACAAACAAAATGAAACCTCTTACATCGTTCGTGATAGTCGCACTTGCTTTTTTTGCGGTAATATGCCAACTGGCAGCAGCGCTACCGGAACCGGAACCATTCGGTAATGGTAGGCCCAGTGGATTGGGAGGTCACAGACCATACACCCTGCCGCCACAAAGGCCACAACAACCCGACTTCAACAAACCAAGTCATTTCTGAAGGAGCTGTTATTGCTGCTATGAAAACCCCAAAATATAAAATTAAATGCACTCACAAAACTTGTGTACTTTTTCAACGGAATATATTTTTTGTTGGTTCGTGGTTTGCATCTCATCAGCAACAAAGTGCACCCTGCGTGCCACTGTGAATGGTTGCAGTAATTGACGTTTGGTAGAAAGCGTCGAGCCGGCATTGCACGAATTTGCAAATTGTAAGCGAAATTGTGTAAATTAAAGTTGAATAACTCAGAAATGGTTTTAATTGCACAAATATCTGCGCCCGAGGAGGGTCTCGTTTACACGACAAATAACATTGAGCTGAAAATTGGTGAAAAGTTACTGGGCAAGGGTACTCTATACATTAGCCAGCAGTGAGTATCCTTGCAGACAATGGAATCCGTAGAAATACCGTGGGCTGATAAATTTGCAAATTGTTTACAGCGCTTTAGCATGGCAGGCAGACAATATGAATGAAGGTATTTCTATAATGTGGAAACAGATCAGCATACATGGCATTTCGACGAATCCGCGTAAGTGTATCTACTTCATGTTGGACCACAAGCTGGTGTGGCGCGGCGTTTATGAAGGTGCGGCACGCGCTCCCAACGGTCAACACAACGGTAACAATGTGGAAGGCGCTGGCGCAGGCGGTGACGCTGAAGCACAAGCTGCAGAAAACGACGGTGATGTGGATGAGGGTAATGCTACCGATGAGGAGGACGAAGAGCCTAATGAGGAGGAGCAAATGACGGAATGTTGGCTGATGCCGGAAGATGTGAATACGGTCGACACAATGTTTCAGGCCATGACCGAGTGTCAGGCGTTGCACCCTGATTCGGCGGACAGCATCTCGGAGGAGAGTGACTTCATGGACGATGATGGTGAGAACTACGACGACGACGCTTTGGGGCCGGCTGGTAATGGCGCTGACGCAGCGCAGGGTGGCATGCGAAATTTAAACTTAAATGATGATCGTTTCGCCGATGCAGATGAGTAAAATTGCTGATGATGCTGGCCAAAGTGATTTACAGTTTTCCTGGCCACTTTGTTTAAGTTGCACCGACTAAAGGCATACACACATATTTTTATATGATAAACATAAGATTAAAATGGATTTCCAAAGTACTAAAAGTAAATTTTTTTTACTGTAAAAGACTCAATTTATTTTCTCTATAATAAAATAAACTACGTATGTATATGAAGGAATCATTACTCCTGCTTGGCTGTTTGTTGTTGCTTGTGTTGTGCAATTTCAGCGGCTACATCGGCCGCCGATATGGGTTTCGCCAGCTATTGGAGAAGAAAATATGAAAAATGCACTTTGTAACTTGTGGTAGGTTACTCACTGTGGTTGAAATATCTAGCACCTGCAGTGCTTGTCGGTAGGGATCTGCTTTGGTGGGCAGCTTGTCATAATTCCAATAAAAGAATTTATCGAAAGTGCCTGTGATACGGAGCCGACGTTCTGCTTCCTCGTCTAACGGTTTTCTTGTTTCTTGTAGCACAAGTGCTTGGTAGCCATCTGGAACTTGCAATTGTTCGCCTTGTAGTGGATAGCCGCGCAAAGAATTGGTTAAGGGTCCGTCAGGTAGTTGGCGTGTGTACACATTGAAGTATTCCTTCACGTTAGTGGGGCCATCACCTTCTATTTTCGCCGGCAAATAGTGTAGCTCCAAGGATGTAGTGTCGTTTAGTTGTTGTTCATTTAACTCAATTGTTGTGGACATTCTAAGCACTATATAGAAAATTTAATAAAAACTGGAAATCGTAGGAAAAAAACCGCGTAAGCAAAGTCTAGTATAAACAACTGGTTACCTTTTACCAGTCATTCACAATTATGAACGCGCTAGAACAAAAAAAAAGTAAACCATGCTATTTGTATTAGTACTAACGGATTAGTAAAAAGGGAGTTGTAATAGTTTTATTTAACTTCAATTGATTATTGTTCCTTTTTATTAACAATGCTGTGATATAATTATTTGCATAAGGTTAAGTATTTACAATGTGCTTCCATTTTTACAAATTGCAACCCTGTTAATGTGGTCTATTCTCAATAGGTGCCTGTACAAACGAAAGCACAACACAAAAGCGACGACATATAAAATTGTTCAACAAAAAATGGCGTTTTTCCACTTGGTGAATTTTGCACTGCAGCGCTTAATAAATAACGAAAAAAGCCATAACTCTAATAGTTGTGTGAAATATTATTTGCTTTAATAATTTGGAATACACATAAAAATATCTGAAGCAAAAAGAAATCGAACTTGAAACGTCTCAAGAAGCAGCCGTGAAAAGTGCAGCGACAAAAACGATTGACTGTTTATTGTGTGAAGTTAATGCGCTTCTATTACGTGTCCTACCGTCTAAATTACTTTAAAAAGCTGTTGAAATTACACCCAAAGTTGATTTTTGTATGTGAAACGTTTGCAGTTAGCGGATAGTGGCTCCAGCTAATAAAAGGAGCCTCCTGCACAAAGAAAGAACGGAAAGCAGAACGGCAATCAGAAGAATTTAGTGTAGTTGTGTTGTTGCAGTTGAAGTGCGAGTGCAGGGGCAGCAGCACGTTAAAGTCCACACACCAGAAAACACGCACAGACCATTTCCACCCATACAGATGCACAAGCACACGCATACACGCAATCGGAGCCGCCGCCACCGCAGCCGCTGCAGCAGCAACAACAAAACCAACAGCGGCAACAGCCATAGACGTTAAAAGTGGCTGCCGTCAATTTGATTTGGTCGCCGCGCCAGCGCCAGTCAAGCAGCCAGCCGACTGAACGTGAACGTGTGTACGCGAACGGGCGGGCAGAAAATTAGAGTTAATTAACCGAAATAGTGGAAAAAGGAATATTAAGATAAAAATACCAAGTGAAATAGTGAGCACGCAAATTGTATGCAAGAAAAATTTAATTTTATAGAAAAAATAAAAGTGTTGCAAATGTATTTCTATAAAGAAAAAATGCTGGGGAGTGGAATTTAAGTGGAAGTGCCACTGCAGTGGAAACGGGCGAAAAATTCAAGTAATTTAAGGTAATTTGGCCTCGATTAAATTTAAGTTACCAACACAGCAACAACAAAAAGCTATAAATAAATAATTTTAATGAAATATAGCAGCAAAAACTACAGCAACAACCATTAATGTGAAGTGAGTGCAAACGCTCTCAGCGTGCAGATGTTCTGGATGAACGGGTAGCGGGAACTGGCGAGCGCAGGGAGCACTTAATGCAAGCACGACTCCCTTTGCTTCATTGCTATAATCCTTTGAAGTTCTTTCCGCTTTGTGGCTGCAATCCTTGCGTACTTTGTCTGCGCTCGACCCCTGCCGCTACCACCACGCCGCAGCACACTTGCACTGCGCCCACACTCCAGCACGCACGCCGCTGCATTTTGCCTTTGATGCACCTTTGCTCGCTTCCCTTTTATGACGTTCTACTTTGCACATTGCATATTTTGCGCTGCTTAGCATTTTTAGCCCCCACCTTTGGTGTGTGGTAGCAATTTTCGATTTGTGGCTGCTTTGTGCTGTTTTTCGGTGCACTTTTTGTCCTTCATTTTGCTTTATCCTTTTCGCTTTTAGGACTTTTTTAATGTTTCTCTGCGCTTCGTCACCGATTCGTCGGCATGCTTTGTGCCTTTTCATATTTGTGTGGTTAATTGCAATTGTCATTTCTGCCTTATGTTCTGCTTCGTTGGTAATTGCTGGTTTCTGTTGTTGTATGTGTTGGTATTAGTGCGGTGTTCACAATTGAGTTGGGAGAGATGAAGAAAAACCACAGCCCGCACGTTAGTTCGGTTGCCTACTTGCCTACGCGACTGATTGCACAGACCTTTTGTCCGTTCTTGCATCTGTCAGTTTGTCCATCAACACATTGGTAACTTGCTTGGCTAATTCTTTCTATCTTTAGAAAGTGGGGACCATTTTTAGAAGTTTTAGATTTTCCTTAACTTTTAGCACTTTCGGTGTAATTGTCCAATTATTCGACACCGAATTGAAAATTGAACTAAAATTGAGGTCCACGTTGACCGATTTCCGACAACTTATTGCAGAAAGGGAGGGTATGGATAGATTTTTCTACTCAAAGGTTTTGAAATTAGGTGGTTTCAAAAGTAAGGATTTTTTCTTTTTTTTATTGTTTTCTACATTTTTGAAGTATTCTGTTTGTACATCCAGTTTATCCGTTGGGGCGTTGATTTATCTTATAGTCTGACTCCCAGTTACTGTTTGAAAGCGCAGTTAGCATCCTTTGTTTCGTCTTTACGCTGAATTATTAGTCTTATTATGTGTCCGTTAATATGCGTCTTCGTCTATTTTCCGCCTATTTTGCTATTAAAAATTTTTGGCCCTATGCCCTTATGTTTGGGTACAGACATTTCCGTCAGTTCGTAAGTCCGTCTTAATACTTGACCATTTATCTTTATTATACGGCCATAAATTCAAATATACTGTTTTCTTTATAATATTGAACTTTTGATTAAATTTTTGAAATATTATTCCAATTAGTCTAATTCTGCTTTCGCGTTCAAATAGTTCTAATCAAATGTTTTACTCTTTTCAATTTCAGGTGAATTCCAGTAAATTAATGTGGAGAAAGAATACAAATAAAAATTCTACTGTTCAAAGTCTGTGTTCTAATACTGCAATCAGACTTAATAAATAGTAACAACAATAACAACAGCATAACAACCAAAGCTATAAGGGTAGAATTGAAAAAATATAACATAAACAAATTCGTTTGCGACAACAACGCAATTAATTTTGAGTTAATTACTATGCGTTGGGCGTGCGCTTTAGTCTAAAAATTGGGGGGAAAAAATCGTTGTACTTTTGCTGTAATAGTGCAAGAATATTTAAAATTTTGTTACGAAAACATATAAAGAAAAACGGAAATTGTAGAAGCGATACAGCAGAACAAATCAAATTTAAATGCTGTCCACAAAACGCGCTGCCACCTTTTTTCCTGCTTCTCTGGCGCAAAATCATCCACACTGTTGTCAACCTCACCAGCACGAGCAGCGTCGGCAGCAGCAATCGCAAAAGCATCATCAGCATTCTGCATTGTTCAAGTTTAATTTTTTGTATAAATTCGTTTTTATATAAATAATTAAAATTTTCGCTGCCTTAAAAGTGGTAAAAACGCTGAAATTATGAATAAGTTGGATTATCCACGTCGCAATGGAGCACACAAAGTTCGCATAACGAGTGAGTTTGGCATATTTTTAAAATCGAAATGTTTGATTTTAATTTTTCTTTCCCTTGCAGTATTGTGTGCACGCAATTTGGCGCGAAAGGATTTATTTCGTAAGTAGCGTTAAATAATAGCTTTAAATAGTAGCTTTAAATAATGCTATAAGGTAGTTTAACCTTATAATCCCCCTTTGGGGTGCTAAAACTCTCTAGCTAATTTCATCGGTCAATAAAATTTATAAAATTTTATTACTATTCATAAATAGTAACAAGTAATTATTCAAAAGATAAACTATCTGTATTTGCGTTTACACAAAATGCTGATTTTATATTTTGCTGTTTAGATGGCGCTTGGTTCAGTCTTCACTGATAGAGCGTATAGAAATAGTAGAGAAACGTTTAAAAATTCGATTAAAGATGAAATTGCGAGGAACGGGTTTTACTTGTAAATGTGTGTAATGTTAAAGTATCAGTTTCTTAGGCAGCAAAATCATTTGCAAGTCTGCATGGCTACTAAACTTTTTCTGGAAATACTATACATTTCATTATGCAATATTAAAGAAATAATAATAATGCCAAGAGATCTTTGTTAATAACCCTGACAACTATTGACCAAAAAAGAAAAACAATTGTTAGTGGCCGCTTGGGTGGCGCTAAAGGTCAAAGTTTTGAAAATTTCCGCTTGTTAATTACAACTGTATAACGCTGTGCGACGTAAAAAAATTGTTTCCTAATAATAACAATTTTGTAATTGAAAAGTAATAGTAAAGTAATTTAGTGTTTAGTTATTCTTTTATTTTCTTCATTTTTTATGATTTTCTGTTTTTGTACTTTTTTCTATTAGACAAAAACCACCAACATTTTAATATCGGTATTGAAAGGTATTTTCTATAATGTGTTTTGTGTCCAATTGGCACTTTCGCGTTTTGTTTCTCTCGATCGCTGTCTATGGCGATAAAAATACTTTTCATTTGCACCATTTTCCACGATTTTAATGTATCTTTTCTTTTTGCGCGCAATTTTACATGCTCAGCCGCCGCTGTATATCTGTCCTGGTGACCATTACGTCGGGTGTACGATAGTGGTAGCCGTAATGTTGGCAAACTTTTATTACCACACACACATACACATGGACAGACGGCCATATTGCTAGACACGCTTAAATTGTGCAGCTGACTGTTGATTGTATTTATTGTTGTATTCATTTTTCTCTGTTGCCAATTGTATGTGCTGCCTGCTTCCGTGCCGTTTGCCGCCCCTTTCACGCTACGCTACTCTAATTCAATCTCGCCACTTTTTCGCTCTTCTCCGAGTTAGATGGCTTGTTAAAATTTGTGTTTTGCTTGTTATTTTGGCTTTAATTACTAATTTATTTTTGCTGCTTTGTCTTGTTGTTGCTGTCGTTGCATTTGCTAGCCAGTGTAATGCAATTTGGATTTATTCTGTTGCCGCCGGTATCGACAAATGGTATATTTTTTGTTTAATAACTCCATTTCATTTCGTTTTCATTTTTGTACACACTTCGGAATTGCATTTATACGACTTTTATTATGTTTATTTCTAATATTATTTTTGTATCTTATTTTTTTTTAATTTTTTGCGTTATTAGTTCAGTTTTTGTTGTTTAAATTTGTAATTAGTACCGCCAACGAAGCGTAGCAAATGTCATGACGGCCGCTCCTGTGTTGTTGTTCAACACGTTGTGGTTTCTTTAGCGTTGCTGTCGTTGCTTCTGACAAAAAATGCTTTAAATTTCATAAAACTTTAGTCTCTTCACTACCACTTTGTCAGCACTTTTTGTTTTCATAATAGGCTTTTGGTTGCTTTGTTGGTGAGTTGTTAATTGCTGGCATTAACGGCGGGTGGAGTTATTGACTTGTGATACATTTCTAATGGTATCTAGCCTTTCACATGATAATATGGTATCAGTTGTCGTTAAGGTCGCTTTTTTATTTTTGCGCAGTTACCATTTGTAGATAATGCATAAATGGCCGGTACTTTTATAGTGGTGAATTTTTAGTCATTAAGTAGTTTGTGGTAATTAAAAAAATTACTTTTGTTGAGAAAAGTTGCTCGTTTATGTGTCCAAACTTATGATGAAGTTTCCTGACACATACATTCAGTTTGAATTTTCTATTCAATATAATCTAAACTTGTTATCATATCGTTAGGTGTATATTTTTTCAAGTAGTTACTGATTGACTAGTCAGTCGACAAGGTCGTCGAAAAAATTGTGTTAAACCTAAATTGCTTGTACACTAGTCAGAAAAATTTGTGTACGCAAGTCAAAACTATGTTTTGATGGATTTTGATCTCAAAAATGGGTTCCCTGTTTACAAAAACGTATTCAAATTATTCATACATATGTATATGCCTTTATTGCATTTTTTGTTGTGTTTTAGATGCATTAAAATAATAATTTTAATTTTTTACGGATATGCTTTTTATTTTAATTTATAAATTTGTATGGTATTGAGCTGTAAACGGACTCGTAACCGATTTTTTTTTAAGTATATGTGCTTGACATCATATAGAAAGAGGATGATCTAGGATGATCTTACTAAATATTTCGAAAAGTGACAAAAAATTTCGTAAAATTAGGGAAACTTTTAGAAGAGTACATTTGATAGGATCTGGTCATTTTCTTTAGCTACCCGAACAGGATAAAATTATTGTTTGTAATTAGTGATTCTCTGATAAAGGTTTTGCATATTTAGCATTAAAAGGCATCAACTAATTTGAAAAGGATCCTGTAAATAACAAAACTCGGAAAATAACAGTGAAGCATAGCATATGAGCGGTCATGGTATGGGACGGCATTTCAGGTAAAGGAGTGAGCATTCTCTTTTTTTCCGAAATGGCTCTGGGGGATTATTTATTATTATTATTTATATTATAAAAGCCTTAGGGTGCAATGCATATGGTGAAGCTATGTTTGCTATTAACTGGTTAAAAAAAAGTTGAACAAATTCCGCCCTAGTCACCTAGCTACATAACTTTATCTTGTACGCAATCATATTTTGTTTTTGGACCTTCCTTCATACTTTGGTCAAGTTTTTGCTATTATTATCTTAGTAGAATAAAAGTACTAAGTTTACGGAAGAAACAAACGAATTTGGTTTTTTTTTAAATTACTGGAAGTGATTTTTTTGATTGGAGAAACTATGTACCCCTTGTACGCAAACTTATTTTGACTTGTGTATATTTTTTGTCCACCTAACAATTTTCGCAAACACTCTATGGCAATGGCAACAATGCATAGTACACAAGAACGTTTTGCAATCAACTGCCTTGGCTCATGACGACACACGTTTACCAACAATGCCAAATGATTCTTTTTACACAATTTCAAATATCGGTACGTATGTATGCGTGTACATACAATCTCTGTCTGCGCGTCGTTAATTTAATTAATTATTCAAACTTCTCATGGTGTGAAAACACCAAATTTCACATGATATGACAAGAAAATTTTCGCGCAATATTTACATTCCGCATCTACACGTAGGTACGTACATACAAATCCGTATGTGTTTTTGAATGCTGCTCGTAGCTCACAAGTACTACAGTTACCTATATTTGCTCAAAATGCCAAAGCCAAACGCTAATGAGTAATTAGCAAATATAAAATGTTTGCAAAAAAATAAATGAAAAAAGCAAACAAAATTATACAGCAAAGCAAAAGTGTCTAATAGCAAATACTATCTAAAATACTTTCTAAAGAGAAACGGCGCCGAAACAGTGCAAGCAGCGCTCATTCGGTATTATGGCAATCAACCGGCGCACGGAAAAACGACGAACTCATGCAACGGCAAACACGCGCGGACTTTCCTGCCATGCCCATAAGATGTTTAAGTCGTGCTCTGCTTTTAGTGCTCAGCACTTTCTGTATTTTCGTGCATTTACTTTAATTTGAGCTGCCTTTAAGCAGCCAGTACGCTTTGGCATTCAAATGCTGGCCAAAAGTGGCACTCAGCCGCTCTTCGTTTTCGGTAAAGGCTTATTGTTGCTTTTACACCTGGCGCTGTTTGGTTTTTGTTTGTGTTTTAATTTTGTTCCTTTTTTGTCACTCATCGTCACTTTATTGCTTCTGTTGTTTTTGATGAAACTTTTTTAATTTTCTTTCGACGCTGCGCTTTCGTGTGTCTTGAACGCCATTGAACAATTTGCGCCGAAGGTTTTTACTGCAATTTTTTTTACTTTATTATGTTTTGCCCGTCTGCTCACCTCCTGTCGCCGCCTCGTCGCCATTGCTGTTATTGTTTTATCAGCCAGGCATTGGCTCATAAAGTGTGTACCAATTTCAACTATTTGATGAGATTAAATATATGTACTAATCTTTATTTTGTTTCTCTGCATGGACAGATAAAAGGCGAGTAGTACGAATCTTTGAATATTGGCCGCCTTTTGCGGCGAGTAACAGTTAAAAGCGCAAAATTGCAAAATATAAAAGTAGTAAAGTGGAGCACTTTTATTTGAATTTTGTTTACAAATAACCGTTATGTATAAACTTGTGTTCAATGATATAGCATTAAGCTTCTGGTTCTCAGTAAAGGATGTTTGGAAAGGTGAGTTGTTCTGATCTATTTGTTTTCCCGGTTAATCAGACAACCATTCAAATTCTATTGGTACGGAAAAGGGTCAAAGGGGTCTGCCTTGATTAAGGCAGGTTCTCACCTTGTGGATCCGAAAAAGTGCACTTTTTTTAGGAATTTTTTTTGAGAAAACGGTTAAAGATACAAAGCTGATCCAGCTTTTTTCTGGATATGAACACACATTTATTTAGAGAATACAATTTTTCAAATTGAATGAATAAAAAAACAGGGGCCACGGGGCGTCCATCAGTGGCGGCATGTCGGCGAGGAGGTGTCCCGCTACCGGAAGTGATTCCGTCAAAACCCGTCATCCGAAACACAAAAATCTAACACATTCTTAATGTGTACCGTATTATCTATTGAATGAACCACGATCATGAAAAAAAAAATCAAAATTACAAAAGTTATGAGGTTTTGAAAAAAAAATTAAGATTTTCGCATTTTTTTGTTCACTTATTATTTTTTTAAATAAACAATTTTCAATATTTTTGGCTGATCGTGGTTCGTTTATTAGAAAAAACCCTAAGGAACAATTTGGTGACGATTGGTTCATTCCAGCGCCTTCAATCACTTCCGTAAGGTCCGAAAATGTGGTTCTCAGAAAAACGCGTTTAAAGTTTAAAGCGCGCTCGGCCGGTGCTCGACACTGCGCTATGTAACGGCCTGTAACTTTTGTAATTTTTCAGATTTTGATCTGAAATTTCTGGAGCACAAAAAAATCGGGTTTTTTTCCCCACAAGGTGAGAACCTGCCTTAATACTCCGATAATATACTGAAAAATAGGTGGCGTTTCCTCCTAGCATCTACATATGTATATGTAAATATATACAAATTTTTGTTTGTTGGACACACGAGACACTAAAACTCAAATATAGTCCGAATACGATCCAACAGGTGGGCGTGGCACCGCTCATACAACCTAAGTTTGTAATATGGTTTGTAATTCACTGGTAAAATTTCATAAGCTTTGGACAAGTGGCGTGGCACTTTTTAAGCGACCCAAATGTTTTTAATAACTTTGGAAATACAGTTCACACATCAATGACATTTGAAACATACGTACGATTTAGACCTGCCTTTCGACAGGAGGAGTGGGGTGGATATTGGGCGGGGGGCATGGCACCGGCCACAACCCAAATTTTTAATATGGAACAGCTTCGGAATTATAAGTCGGACATCATTGAAATTTTGTATACCGTCGTCTCATAGGTTTGTCATTCTACTGGTAAAATTTTGTGTGGGTGAGGCAAATTGTTTGTGACTCAAGTTTTCCGCGTAACTTTGGAACTGTAAGTCGCACATCAATGAAACTGGGAAGAATGAATTGAGCACAGCCCATACACTATTGTATGAAAAAACGATATATTGGGTCCATTAACTTCAAACTTCAAATGTTAGAAATGCTAGGTTAGAAACTATCAATAACTTTTAACACTTTATTAGCAAATTTCAGTTATTTCCGATAATAATCATTTCGATGGCTCTTACATTTAAAGATAGATTCGAAAGGTAGCTCAAAACTAAAGTGTGTACATACACATTTTTGTTGAGTTTCGTCGTTAACACAAATTATCTATTTAATGACGAATCCACAGTTTCATTTTGCTATATTTTGAATTGCTCTGCTTTTAAACTGTTAGCTTTTTACAGATTTTCTGCATTTTTCTCATAATGCTATATCAAGAGTCTATAGTCTACACATTCACACTCGTTACGTAGATTTACGATATCTTCTAATGCGTCTCAAATATTTGTACCCTACAACACCAATTTCCTCACTATTTCATGTCAACGTGGTACTTTTTGTGATACTTTTCGTAAGGATTTATTTCGCTGTTCAATATCAATTAATCTTACTAAATTAGTCACAGCAGAGCAATGATAAAACTGGTAAATGCCGTTGACAAGTCATCGGGCATATGTATCATAGTAGATAGCATTTTAATACTCTACCCACACATTTCCATTCAAGAATTACAGAGAGTTTAATTATTTTTTTGTTAGAATTATTGTAGTTGTATCTTAAACGGTAATCATAGTTTTTATGAAAGTAACGAGTATACTATAAAAAATTAATGTTTAAATGTCACGATGTTAAGATTTGTACTCTATGTCGATTTTTATAGTTTTTAAAACATCCTCCGACTGGTTTTTAACTATTTGTTAATTTTTTAATCTTTTTGCCTTCCGTTTTGGTAGACCCGTCGAATTTCGTGTAATTTGAAAACTTGCGACCTGGCATTCAATATTTTTATTACTATATAAAACAGTTTTTAATAAGAATTTCAGCGTCTTTCAAAATGCTCAACATTCATGCTGAACGTGCTAATGTGGCACAAACGATTATTGCTAATTATCGTTAAGTGAAAGGTGCTCTCAAACGTTCGAGTACACTCCTTACTTTTCGCTGTTAGGTGGCTCTACAATTGAACCTAACCTGAACCTTTTATAATCTTGAAGTGTTGCTTAATGTTTGTTGTGTGCCCAAGATTAAACGGTTCCGTAGCGCACAGTTTGAAGAACACTGCCCTAGAACATACATAAACACCACATTAAGGCGCGAAGAATTTTTCGGTATAAATACTGAAGTCACTTTGTGTGCCTACATGTACATACATATCTGCTTGTCGGCATAAGTACAATTGTAAATAATTTTCTTCTTCAAGTCGCTCTTTGGCCTGTCAAGACTGGTAGTTGATGCCGTCAATTTCACAAGAAGTGACATTTCAAATTGCTACTATACGTTGCACACAAACACACACATAATTCATATTCCTGAGTCCATATGGGTGTCAATTGTATTATATGTTTTTGTTTTGCTTGACTTGGTGACTTAATTAACAATGCATATAAATTGTTGGCAGGAGGATGAGTGTGTGAACGCCACCACTAAAGGATGCCAGCTAACACAGCAAAAGGCAGATGCCGTATTCGAAGTTGCTTATAGACATTTTACTGCATTTAATCATTCGTTTTACAACATTTGAAGGTACAACAAAAGTAAGCAGTACTTTGTAACGAAAATCTGCACACTCTTCCGAATAGAAAATGTAATTAGGTGGTGTGGTCGTTGTGAGGAGTTAGTCTGTTGGACGGCGATCCTGATGATCAGGGTTCGAGTTTCGGCTCAGTCAATGTCATAAAAACAAGCTCTCCCCCTCACTCTGTAGGGGAAGGCAATCCTCGAAGAGTGAAATAATCGCCCATAAAAAGCTTAAAACTGGTCATATGGAATGTCCCTTTCATCAGTGTAGAAGTTCGCACGCGCAACTCGTATGGTTGCAGGATTTTGGGCCTTAACCTTATCGGCGTGTGGTGTAGTTTACATATGTCTGGGTATACAACTTGCTTCTAAAACATTTAAGAAAATTATTTTAAAACAATGAGATTCCATCCTAGTCATTATTGCTCAGCAAAGTGCTTAGTCGCAATATGTCGCTTACAAACACTTGCTCAAGCAATGATTTAATTATAGTTATTGCGATTTCTGTTTTTAGTGCCGTTGCTGCCGTATGTCATTCTGTTTCCATATTACTGTCATCGCAAAGCACGCTTATATTGTCTTAGTTCTGTTTTGTCTTTGCCATTTCTTTAATTTACCATCCCAACACACACTGAACGGCTTTCGACTAAATCGTTGTGGAAATTTTAATTGATATTCGACTGGGGTGTCACTAAAGTTAAGTTCGAAGCTTTTAAGGAGCTTATCTACCTTGACACCGACAATAAAGGCAATAAAGGCATCTCTTTGATGTGACGCGAAACACAGCTCTTGCTAATAGTTCAAACTATTCACAGAGTTATTTGAGTAGCAAAGATTACTCGCAACCGATCAAATAGGTTGGTTGTAAAACACCCTGTGCTAAAAATTATAATGATAGGTCGCCGTGACTTTGTTATGTCGGATCTCCAGGGCATAGCATTTGTGCCGCAAATTCTAGTTTCGGTAAAAAATTTTTGTCGTTTCGTACTCACATCCGCAAAATTACAATGTATCTAAACAAAATTGGCGTGTTCAAAGCACGATCGCTTAATCCACTATGCGTCACGTTACAAATTAGTGTAGTGCATAAGTAAGCCAGTTAAGACCGACTGGCGTACTCTTACTTTTTCCTGCTATATATTGTAGTAAATATTTACTTCATCTCATAATTTTTTATTTGTTTGTACAATATTTTTTCGAAATTTTTTTCCCTCACATGGCGCATCGCGCGTATTATTTGTGTTGCTTCATAAATTGTTATCAGGGGACACAAAATGTGTGTGCGCCACATCTGTAGCGCCGCTGCTTCATCAATTGGATCAACGATGTATCCATATGTGGGCTCTAATGTTCCATTATTATGCATGTGTTTTGCTTTTGTTCATGGCTGATTAATATGTCTGTCTGTTTGACTTAACTCCGTTGGCGAATTGGGCATCATTCATGAGCTAAGCTAACTAACTGCTCTTTCGACGTTCCCGATTCAATTCACCACATTATAACTTTGTTTCGCGCGCGTTGCCATGTAAATGTTGCCCTCACAGTAGTTTCAAGCACCTTTTTCTATGTGCACATAATTGATTTTGCTTGAATAAAAAGTGAAAGGTCGGCCGTTATGCGATTTAAAGTAAAATTAGCAAAAAACAGTCAATTGGCTGTGTTGCTGCTCAGCTTCTTTTCTTTTTTCTGTTTGCTTTTCGCTTGGCTCCCGTTTGTATGTACTTTTGCAAATTGTGGCATTTACTCCCGGCTCGAATTGTCTCGCACATAAGTTGCCAGCGGCGCTAGCCACCTGTTCCACTCGTCATATGTTGTGTCTCACTTGTGCTACTTTGCATTTTTCGTTGTTTTTTCTTTCGCTGTCCAGTGTTTATATCGCGTTTTTACACTTGCTTATTTCATTCGCCAACAATTGCCGCTTTTTCGAGCAATTGGTGAACAATTTATGACTTTTAAAGCATGTCTATTTGTTATAATTATTTGTATCTGTGTGTGTGTGTGTGTATGGAAGTATGAATGTATAGAACACCATTCGGACTGGTCCTATTCTAGTTTTTCAACTGGTTTCATGTCAACCATAACTGACTGTAAAACCGACTGAAACCCTTTAAACATGGCGATATCTTAGGCGACAGTCGATTGTCCCCGTCTGCATCGATCTGCAACTAGCCCAAACACAGTCCTAAGTAAAACAGTTTCTAAACCAATTGCAAAGCAAGTAGTTTGGGAACTAGTTTATTTGGGGCTAGTTTTCTAACCACTTGAATTTCATTTTATCTTTAAACCATTCTTCAATCGACAATGGGGGTTTTTGGATATCCCGCCTAACAAGAGAGAACAGTTTATATCTGTAAAAAAAATTAATTAATTTCAAATTACATCAATTAAACATATTATTACAACATTAACCACTATTGCTGCCACAATTCATTGCTGCTCCAAGCACGTAAAATTCCAGCTGAAAGCCCGCAAGACAAAACATGCAAATAAAGTGAACCTTGAGAAATGTTAACACGCTCTCGAACATATAATCAGACTTATTTAAAAATTCAGAAATTAAAACAATTATTTTAGAAATTTCGATGTCGTTGTTGTAACAAGCATCATAAGCTGAAATACGGAAATTTCCAAGGAGGTCGTTATCATTTTGTTGTAAAAAAATAGGACTTGTAGTTAAATACAGTTGAACCTCGATTATCCGGGCCTCCATAACCGGGAACATTTATTAACCGGGATGCTGAGTGGTTGATTTTATACCTCTATTAACCGTGATTTACCTCTATCATCCGTGAAACACATGTACTTTTGTTTGGATTTCCATATAACACACATACACTGTGGTGCATAACTATAGCCTAGTTTTATTTTATAGGTTCTTTTGATTCTAAAAGAGTGTACAAAAAATCGTAGTATGAGGAATAACAGAGCTTGCGAGGACACATATTAGGAGAGAAGAATTCTCAAAATAAAATACGCTGTTGTACCGTAAGAAGGAAAAGTGTGATTTTTTACTGGTGCATAACTATAACCTAGTTCCTTTGTACTCCAGTTTATTCGAAATTTTCGTTTGATGACACATTTGTTTTTAATATCAATCATAACTGTCTTTACGTGATTTTAAAATGCCACGCGGTGCTCAATTGAACGATATCGAAAAAGGCCAAATAAGTGCATTTAAGGAAGCAGGATTAAGTTTTAGTGAAATCGCGAGAAAATTAAGCCGGTCTGACCGAGTTGTGCGAAATTATCTTGCAGATCCCGAAAATTATGGAAACAACCATCGGGGTGGTCCGAAACCGAAGTTGTCTGAACGTGATACTCGTCGCATTCATAACATAGCCAGCAATTCTTTGAAGTCTGCATCCAAAATTGCAAGGGAATGTGACCTTAATGTGTCGCGTTGGACCATAAATCGCGCAATTAAGAGGTCTCCCACCCTCATCAGGGAAAAACTTAAATCTGCTCCCAAATTGCTGCCCCGTCACATAAATGCACGCCTCGATTTTGGACGAGAGAACATGAGAACGAATTGGGAAAAAGTAGTTTATCTTAATAAGGTCATTAATAAATAGAAATTAATCCTTTTTTCCGGTATAGGTAATTTTCTCTGATGAGAAAAAATTTAATTTCGACGGGCCTGATGGTTTCAACTCTTACTGGAGGGATATTCGTAAGGAGCCCCGTTATTTCTCCAAACGAAATTTTGGTGGCGGATCGTTAATGGTTTGGGGTGCCTTTTGTGTTGATGGCATGTTGGAGCTGGCGTTCCCCAGCACACGAATGAACTCTGCAGAGTACACCCAAGTGTTGCGGATGAACCTTCTTCCATTTTTGGAAAAAAATCGAGAGGTTGATTGGACATTCCAACAAGACAATGCGGCCATACATACCAGTCGGGAGACAAAGGAATGGCTTCAGTCCAACAACATCGCTTTTTTAAAGTGGCCAGCATGCTCCCCAGATCTGAATCCGATCGAGAATGTTTGGGGAATTATTGTACGACGGATTTACGAAGAAAATAAGCAGTATACAAATGTTGATGAACTGAAAAGCGCTATTATTACATCATGGGAGTCTGTGAGTCACGAGACGCGAACCCGCTTGGTAGAAAGCATGCCAAACCGTGTTTTTGAAATGATTCACAACAAGGGTGGATCCACGCATTATTAAACTTGTCAATGTTTCTAAATCCACTCTAGTTAAATGGACAAACTAAACTAGGTTATAGTTATGCACCAATAAAAAATCAAATTTTTCCCTCTTACGGTACAACGGCGTATTTTATTTTGAGAATTCTTCTCTCCTAATATGTGTCCTCGCAAGCTCTGTTATTCCTCATACTACGATTTTTTGTACACTCTTTTAGAATCAAAAGAACCTATAAAATAAAACTAGGCTATAGTTATGCACCACAGTGTATACATATACAGTCGTGTCTGGGTATAGTGAACACCTCGATATAGTGAACACCCAAATTTTTACATGGAGTACTCTAAATAGTGAACAATCGAAAACTTCTAAATAGTGAACAAAATTTTGAAAGCAATTTCAAGCAAAAAGCAACAAAAAACACAAGGAATCAAAAATGAAAGAGGGTATTCCCCTAATTTGTATTTTTTCTGTTGATTACAAAATCAGCTGTTTCTTGACCTTAGTGGTTATGTTTTTTGTCGAGTGCAAACCGATTGTGGTTGCAAGTAGGGGCTTTTATTTTTATTTTAATGATCTCTTGAATTTATATACACAAAGTGTATTTTGAGCAAATAAAACGAGTTTTTGAACAAAAATTCTAACCTTGATACAACCTCAATACTGTGAACAGGCCTTGCAATAATTAGCTCACTATATCCAGACACGACTGTACTTACTTACTTAACTGGCCATAACAACCCGTTAGCGGCTTACGGCCTGCCGCAAAAGCTCGTTCCAGGCGCCTCTGCTTTGCGCGCACCTGCTCCAGTTGGTAACACCAAGAGAAGTTTGGGCATCCTGCTCTTGGTCCTTCCACCGGAGACTCGGCCTCCCTCTTCGCCGTCGACCTCCAACTACCGCATCGAACACCTTTTTCGCCGGAGGTTCATCGTCCATACAGCAGACTTGGCCAGCCAGCGTAGCCGCTGGATGTTAATTCGCTGTGTTACGTCCATGTCTTTATACAGCTCATACAGCTCGAAGATTTTGCGAAGTACCTTCCTCTCGAACACCTCAAGGGGCGCTGTGTCGTTACGCGACAGTGTCCATGCTTCTACGCCATAGAAGCGCACGGGCAGAATAAGCGTCCTATAGAGTGCATGTTTTGTCGGTCGAGAGAGGTCTCTGCTACTCAGTTGCCTACCGATACCATAGTAGCACCTATTGGCAAGAGTAATCCTTCGCTTTATCTCCAGGTTGACATCATTGCTGCTTTTTATGTTAGCCTCGACGTGAGACCCTAGCCGCTGCGAGTCCCTGCGTGTAGACAGCATATACTTCGTCTTGCCCTCATTTACCACCTACCCATTTTAGCAGGTTCTATTTCAGGTTTGTTACGCCTGATGACTTCAATGTCATTCGTTCAATGTCCCATATACATATCGCTCCTTCGCTGCAAGAACGTCATAACTCAAAAAAAAAATTTTTTCAGTTTATGGCAACCCTGTGTGTATCTGCATATGATCTTTTATCTGTCAAAACCACTTTGTAAAATATTCAATACTTTGCTCACAAGACGACATGAAACTTTTTTTTTTGATACCTTGAACTGCCTGTAATGGTAAACTTTAAAATTGAATTTTCTCGGAATGATGTAGTTTTGAGTTATGACGTTCTTGCAGCGAAGGAGCGATATGTATTTTAAATAAATGTATTTTTTTACTCAACTGCATTTTAACAACTCGTAGTCCTTTTAGTAAATTACCGCTTTTCTACCAAAATGTCGAATTTGTTGGTTCGTAGTTGAAATTTTTCATTCTTATCATTATCATTCTTTAGTTTTTTGTCACTTTTCATGTTTGCAAAATTAATGCAATGCAAATAATGTAAGTAAATTTATTATTATATTTATTTATTTATTTATTGTAAATCTACTATGTTTGAAATCAATTACATATTTCGCAATTGAATTGCTTTTACCATATTTAAGTCAACCTGATTTTAACCTATTAAATCATACCTAAAAACTCTTAACCCATCGTTGACCACATCAGATTTCGAATTTCAAAAAATGAAAAACACGGGCCTAGTTATTTTTGATTTCAAGTGTTTTAAAAAATTCGCCCATCGGTTTATGTTTCATTCTTGGATTTCCCGCAATTCATTGTTGACCGTTAAATTTTGGTTTTTAAAAAAACTGAAAAATACGTGCCGAATAATTTTTGATTTACCAAATTTGAAGTCAATAGGCTCATAATTTTATGTTTCTTTTACAGTTTCTACATACAAACTGTTAACCATTGTTAACTGTTAACCATTTCTTAAGAGAGTTTTCATCCTTTTCAAACTTAGAATTTAGAAACTCTCCATTGAGATCGTTAATATTGGACGCATCGTGTACGGTTTGAGCCTCACGTTATTTTGTTTAGTCGTCGCTCGCTGGTCATCAGTGTGGTGTTTCCGCATATTTGACTTACCTCTACGACCTATCTAAGCTCGTCTTCATCACGCCATTATAACGGATACTGTAAACTGACACGGAATTGGTTTTACAGCTACTCAAATCTGTTGGACTTTCCTTCAGGACTTTACAATATTACAATTCTTAAACTAAGTTCAACTAAGTCAATTTACATTAAAAGAATGCTGATCGAAATGAATATTCGCAAAATGCAATAAAATTCGTTTTAACCATCTGCGCCCACGTCGAATTTCATCTTGTCTGACTTATAATTCCGAAACTATTTTATATTAAAGAATTGAGTTTTTTGGGCGGTGTCGCGCCGCTGCCATCAATGCCCTCCCCATTCTCGGATCAATTCTCGGACCAATTTGCATTGATGTGCGACTCACAGTTCCAAAATTATGCAGAAATTTTGAGTCGTAAAATAAGTTACACGCCCCATGTCCAACGTCGGTCAAATTTTAATTTTTAATAAAACCCAAAAAGAATGATTCAAATCGGTTCAGCCGTTTTCGAGTTTTAACGAGACGAACGCACGCCATAGGATTTTTATATAGATAGAAGAAGATGATAGAAGATAAATAAGTGGTTTGATTTTTGTTTGCTTCTTTTATTCATTTAAGTGCATCCATATACGAGTATATTCTCCAAAACAACAGTCCTTACGCTCATTGTTCGTTCATCCCTATCCTTCAGCGTCTGTCGCCTAGAAGTGTCTGCTTGCATGTGGATTAAAGGGTGGCGTAGTTGGTATGGGGAATTGTGGTGGGCGTTGACCAACGCGATTCCAGTTGCGATCGACGAATGGTTCTGGTCCGGCATGCGCCATTTGGGACACTAATGCCACAATCAAGCACATCACGATTCCAAAAAATGTCCTGCTAAACATGTTTGCTTACTGCTGTTATTTTGATTTTTCTTTACTGTACGTGGACGATTCCGTTGTTGTGATTTACTGATTATTTTCCTGACTGACTTTCTGAAAGCTAATTCTGACGTATTTATATGCGCGATCGTGTCATATGCACGATGCTGCCGGAAAAATCCCTCGATCAAAGATAACAAGCTAGTGCTGAAACTCGGGGATGCACGACGTAAAACCTACAGTGCAAACAAAAACAAAAGTGCAACTGATAAGGACCAACTGTTGAGGGGAATTTCTTGTAGCTTGCATTGTTTGGACAATCGACTTGCAGAAGGCGCATAAAGTTCCCCGTTAGGGAGGTCAAGATGACAAAAACGAATTAATAATTCGTTTTCGCAATCAACACAAAAGATGGCTTGGCTTTAAAAAAAATCCCGCTGGCTAAGCGTTTGTTGGGTATAAAAGTTCTCACTTATTTTGAAATGTTCATCAGTTTATTGTCAGCAACATCGCTTTGACATGCATTTCAACATTTTCGCGTTTGTGGTTTTTGCCATATTGGCGTTGAGCGGGCAATTTGTGCAAGCAGGTTTCTCAAATTTTGGCGACGGGCGTCGTGGAGGAATCAACATACCACCTAAGCCATCACCCTATAATCCAAACCCACCGCTTCGTCTTTAAAGTCGGCCGTCTCAAAAGATCTGTCCAACGTGAATGTTGTAGTAAATATGAATATTTAAATAAAATAAACTATTTGGAAAGGCAAACAATTGTATTATTCATAAATTAAACACATATTTAAAGATTTCAAGTTTTTTATCAGATGAGAATCATCTCGTCCTTGGGACTTGAAGATGTTGAAAAGCTGGCTTGTTTCACATTATATCTCTTGCGCTTTGAAACGGGGTGTGGGGGGAAAGTGGAAAGGGGTCGTGACAGCATGTACAGCGGGTTTTATTGTGTGTATTTTACTTTATTTAGTCTATGAAAGTACAACTCTTATAGGAAGAGTTCGCAAAGACAAAAGTTGCCGAGTTTTAGTGATGCAATGAATGACAATATCGAAGAAATATTTTTTTTACCAATTTTTAGTTGGATCGAAAAAATTCGCTGATTCAGTAAGTGTGGTGTGTTTGGCAACTGGTTTCGGCAGAATTCCATTTCGAAATTGTCGGTTTCTAAGTTCTTCTAAGTTATTATAATAATATATATAAATAATAATATAAATAAATAATAATAAATAAATATATAAATATATAACTATTTCAAAAAAACTTACTCACATGACATATGCTACACACAAATACATACGTTATTATGTATGTATGCAATGCGTACATGCATGTATGTATTATTATTCTTATAACTACATTTACTATATATGTATATGCATATTGGATCAGTAAGTTATTTGACTGTGATCGTTGCTTGTTTCTAGGCCTGCCAGATGCTTTTGCTAAGGTGCAAGTTGACGATACAGCTCAGGTGTATTCAACGGAAGTTAGTAAATCCTCGCTGGATCCTAAGTGGAATGCCCACTACGATTTGTTCTTGGGTTGTGGTGATGCGATAACGATCACCGTCTGGAACCACAGAAAAATTCATAAGGCTAGCGGTTTTTTGGGTTGTGTGCGGATACCAGCCGAAACCATACAAAGCCTACAGGGTGTGGGCTGTAAGTATTGATAAAATTAAAAAAAAATTTCAAACTAAACCTGGAATTGGATATAGCACTAAATGATAAAATCTCTTTGTTTAGTTACACGTTTAAACTTGGGCAAGTTGTCGCCCGACGACGATGATTTGGTGCGTGGTCAAATTATAATTGCGTTGCTCTCAAAGGACGGCCCTTGCAGCGGTAATCCTTTGGCGATTGTTGGGCCGAGTGGGGATGTGCGCGGTCCGTCGGAAGAAGATTCATCGGAAGACAGTTTGCCGGAGGGTTGGGAGAAGCGTCGCGATGACAATAGGCGTGTCTACTATGTCA
Source organism: Melieria crassipennis (assembly GCA_963668005.1). Lineage (NCBI taxonomy): Eukaryota > Metazoa > Arthropoda > Insecta > Diptera > Ulidiidae > Melieria > Melieria crassipennis. Next base: position 25,716,260 of record OY764963.1, on the reverse strand, counting down.
ATCACACGACCAAGTCGACGCAGTGGGATCGGCCAACCGTACGACAGCGACAGCGTTCGGCTGTGACGACACCTGCACAAAATGGACTCAGCGCGGCGCTGCATCCTGCGGGCCCAACGCGATCCACAACGTGCACAAATCTATTGAATGGTCACAGTAGTAATGGGCGTAGTGTGCGTGAGGCGCCGGACGAACGCCGTCACTCCACGGAAATACTCTCGTCGAGCAGCAGCAGTGCTGTGCATTTGGGCAAGGAAAATTGTAGTCCGACGCGTGGCGACAAGGAGGCAAATAGCGCGCCAACCACGGCGGCAGTAGCTTCAGCAACGGTAACGGTGTCCACAACCAGTGCGAAAAAATCTGGCAGTCGCAGCAATCAGCATACACCTTGTTCCAGCGTGCCCACAACGCCGGAAAATGCCTTAACAACGACGCAGCGCACAAATAATGACACATTAACCACGTCACCAACAACAATAACAACAACAACGCGACTGGACAACCACGTGAAAACGCCAAAACACAGCACAGTGCATGCTGCGCCCACCACGCCTATTGCTAATGGCCATCATGTGTCGGAGCCGGGCACACCAACCAATGCATCAACTGCAACAACAACACCGACGTCAACAACGAACGTAGCAACGACTCCGCACCGTGTGCAGCATCAGAATGCGCAAAACTTGGTAAGAAATTGATTAAAACGTGCTCTGTAGCATTGTTTGAATTAATTGTTGATTTCGCTTACAGGTAAACGGCAACTCTGGCAGCAACATCAGTCCGAATACACCGCAGCCGAATAGCGCTGGGCACACGAATGGCTGGAACAATGAAAGCGAACAATCGGCAGCGGGCAGCCGACATAGTCCCACTGCTGGCAATGGCAATGGAATGGGAGGAGCAGGCGGCAGTGGCAGTAGTGGTGTACAGAGTCCGAATGCAAATTCCAGCCAACAAATATCTGCTGCGTCCGCAACTGGCGCCACAACCTCTCCAACATCGGCAGTCAGCACTGTCAGTAACAATCCGCGAGAGCGTGAGCGTGATCGTGAACGTGAGCGAGATCGTGAAACACGCGGCACGGGTGGTCACGGTTCTTCCTCTTCTTCATCGGCTGTTGCAGCTGCTGCTGCTGCGGCGAATGTCCAACGATCACAACGGCGCGCTGCTCGCAATGGCGAGGAATCGGCGCGTCGTCGCTCCTCACGTGGCACGCGCACTGCCAACGGCGGACACCGCTATGCCATTGGCGGGAGTGGTACTGGTGTTGCTGGTGGTCCAAGTCAGGCGGCGCGGCCTTTTATGGACCTGCCGCCCGGATATGAAATGCGCACCACTCACCAGGGGCAGGTGTATTTTTATCATATACCAACGGGAGTGTCAACGTGGCATGATCCGCGCATACCGCGTGATTTTGACACACAGAATCTAATGCTAGACGCCATTGCGCCCCTCCCTAGCGGCTGGGAACAGCGTAAGACTGCTTCAGGACGGGTGTACTTTGTGGACCACAATAATCGCACAACGCAATTTACGGACCCGCGTCTAAGCGGCAGCATACTGCAAATGATACGACGTGGCCCAGCAGCAGCTGCTGTTTCCACTGGCAATGGTAGCATCATTCAACACCTCTCACCGGCCGCATCGCATCCCCTTGCGGGCAGCAATGCCGGCAGTGTGGCCAGTACTGGCAGTGGTACAGGCAGTAACAGCGGAAGCAACAGTGGCGGCGGTTCGAGCACACCACATCGCAGCGCAAACACAACAACTACAACTGGTATGCCAGCCACACCGCACGTTGTGCCTGATCTGCCCCAGGGACTTCTCGAGGGAGCCGATCTGCTGCCGAAGTATCGACGTGATTTGGTGGGCAAAATGCGCGCGTTGCGCACTGAGCTGCAGACACTGCAACCGCAATCGGGTCATTGCCGTCTGGAAGTGTCGCGTAGCGAAATCTTCGAAGAGAGTTACAGACTGATTATGAAGATGCGGCCGAAGGATATGCGCAAGCGACTGATGGTGAAGTTTAAGGGCGAAGAGGGGTTGGACTATGGTGGGGTAGCGCGCGAATGGCTGCATTTGCTGTCACGGGAAATGCTCAACCCACAGTATGGTCTGTTTCAGTACTCGCGGGACGATCACTACACGCTGCAGATCAATCCCGACTCAGGCAAGTTAAACATGCGAGTATTGACTTAGATTTTATTTGATTTCGCCGCGTTCGTCAATGGCAGGTGTTAATCCGGACCATTTATCGTATTTCCACTTTGTGGGACGTATTTTGGGCATTGCTGTATTCCATGGGCACTGCATGGATGGCGGTTTCACGACGCCCTTCTACAAGCAGCTGCTAAACAAGCCAATCACTCTGGGTGATATTGAGGGCGTGGATCCTGAACTGCATCGTAGTCTTACGTGGATGTTGTAAGTATTTAAAAAAAATTAAAAGTAAAACTTTTTGATGAAATGTAATTGAAATGTCTAATTTTTCAGGGAGAACAACATCAATGGCATCATAGAGTCCACTTTTAGCGTGGAGAATAATAGTTTTGGTGCGTTAGTGGTGCACGAGCTTAAACCGTCTGGCGCCTCCATACCTGTGACTGAAGAAAATAAACGCGAATATGTCAAGCTCTATGTGAATTATAGATTTATGCGTGGCATTGAGCAGCAATTTCTGGCATTGCAAAAAGGTTTATTTTACTATCTTTATTTCTTTATTGACACATGATTGAAATGTGTGCTCTTTTATGTATTCTATTTACCAGGGTTTTGTGAGCTTATACCCAGCCCTCTGTTGCGTCCATTCGACGAGCGTGAACTGGAGCTAGTGATTGGTGGCATCTCCAGCATCGACGTGAACGATTGGCGCAACAACACGAGACTGAAACATTGTACCCCAGAAACACAGCAAGTGGTTTGGTTCTGGCAGGTGCGCTGAACAACGCTTAAACCAGCGATTGAACAAGACGTTTCTAATATTTTTTCTGCTTTTGTGGACAAAACACACTTGCAGGTTGTCGAGTCTTACTCGTCGGAGATGCGAGCCCGTTTGCTGCAATTCGTCACCGGTTCTTCACGTGTGCCGTTGCAAGGTTTTCGCGCATTGCAAGGTTCAACCGGTGCCGTGGGACCACGTCTGTTCACCATACACCTGACGGCCGATGTGCCGACGCAGAATCTGCCGAAGGCGCATACTTGTTTCAATCGTATCGATTTACCGCCGTACGAAACTTATCAGTTACTTTGCGACAAGCTGACCCAGGCCGTGGAGGAAACATGTGGCTTTGCGGTAGAGTAATGAAAATAGGCGCTGTAGGGCGGGACAAATCATTACCATAACAATACTTATACTTGAGTACGTGAAGCACCAGGAGATTAAAAATCAAAATAAGTTGCTGAGAGAATGTGTGAATGGTTTCCATATGCTAGCCAGTACTTTGTTTATCGGCTGCCAACTGTCATATAAACTCTAAAGCGCTGAACTTGCTTGTTTAGCGAAATAGATTTGCAATAGGCCTGGATGCTGCTGTGGGTATATGTAAAGAAATACATACCCAAATATATTTACATACATTATATTCATATACGATATGCATACAACGGTTTTATTTACATAAGTGCATAAACAAAAAATTACAGTTGCATACTTTGAGTTGACACACCTTAGTACGGTCTTACATTTCGGTTTGCGTATATTTTACGAGTAAATTGCACTGATTTTAATAGTAAATTTGTTTGTAATTTTTCTTTTTGTTCAATGTACTTCGTTTGTTTTGTCCCTAAAAATTAAGCTTAAACTACCATGTTTAGTTTATAACTTACATTTTATTTTGTAACTGTTCCAATATAAACATGTACGCATATATTTAATTGCATTTCACGCTGTAAGTGCAACAACAGAATATTCAAGTAATATTTGAACTAAGTTGCGCATATTTTGCATTTTTGGATAACACTTATTGTAATCTATTCATACGATTTTGTTGGTAAATTACACGGACATACATGCATACACATATACGTACACATATACACTCAAAAATAGAGCTAAACTTTAGGTGTAATGATTTTTCACGCTGATCGGAAAATTGGATTCTGAATTGAATACTAAAGTTATATTGTTAATATTGGAAGATTGGTTTTAGTTCATTAATACATTGTGGGTTGTTTGGTTTTCGTCAATACGTTTTGGGGTTACCAATTGAATATGATTCAATAGTAATGATAACTTTTTTCCAATTAGAAGAAGTTTAATGCCTGGTCGAGTATGGATTAAAAAAAAGTAAGCAATGAACATGTCGCAACAAAATCAATTTTATGCTTAAACTGATGATAATAGAGCTCGGAAAAATCAACTATTTGGACAATATCTTCTCTGTTATAGTAAAATATCTTGTATATTTTGTGGTCGGGGCGATTTATGAGTTAATTGCTGTTTTACTCCAATTTGTAGGGCTATTTCTTATGGGTTAGTTCATTGAAGTGTTCGTCGGGGTAAATAATATGCAACATTGTTGTACATAAAAGTTTACTGTGGGTCACTTCATACTGAGCATAAACGAGCATAAATTCATATGTTATTGATATTAGAAACAATACTTAAATTCATTTAAAATCTTTACGGATTTTCACGTGCAGCAACTTTTAAACGAGTTAATTAACCCGGTAGCGCCTAGCGTCACACTAAACATGCACTCAAAAAGAAAAGACAACAAAATTTTCAATTATGCTTCATATTAAATCGCTCCAAAGTTTTCTTTTGCAATATTCGTAAGAAAAAGAATTCCACACATTATGCACATTAGGTCTAATAGAAAGTCTACAGCCTCCGTGGCCATTTGAACATATACATGTGAGCTCTCTCATTTCATTTGTAGCATTTCAACAGCCTGAAACGTTTACGCCTTGTTAAGTGAACTATACACTGCCTAAAAAAATTAAATCTGTGTTCGTTCATTTACCAAAAAGAGATTTGAATTGTTACGCCTCCCTGAAGACTTTGAAATTCAACTTTTATTTCCACACGAGCTGAATTTGTTTTGTTACTGCATGAATCCCATCACATAACCAACATTTGTTTTTAACTATGCGTTAGGAATTAAGTAAATAAGATGTTAACAAACAATCGAAAATATCAAATGTATTCAATATGAGGAAACATGGAGCAACAAACGCAGAGAAACATAAAATAATGGAAAGTGAGCAAATTGAACCAATAACAACAAAATGTAAAGTGATATTAGTAAAATTTTTTTACATACAATTCAAAAATTATTAATGCTTAAGAATTGATCAACTATTGGCCACCAAACAGAGAATTGAAATCATGCGCAGCACAAGAGCAAAATTAAAAGTGGAATGAACGCATGTAAATGTTTAAGGATGTTGAGTTTGAGGAATTAAAGTGTAATAGTTTTAGATTTTGAAAGTTGATGTGTGAAAACGCATGTGGCGCTTGTCCAAAATTGAAATCAAAATTGTAGGGTATATTTTTGCTGTCGTTCTATGTGCTCCACACACCACCCAAATTGTCGCAATATTGGTAAAAGGAAACAAAAAGGAACATTTTATCACAGTGTTGCTGTTTTTGTTTTTTCTTCTTTTCTGAACTACACAACTCGTTTTTGTGTTTTATGTACATACATATGTAGCGTTTATATTTACATTTATATTTAGCCACACATACATAATTTCAATTGATAATATTTATAAGTTTTAGCATACAACTCAAACTATTAAATTTGCCCAAATACCTCCACCTGCTTCGCCAATTACTATACTCCTTTCCTACTTGATTGCCACTCCAATGCTTTTCTTGAGCATAGCATATCATTCGATGGCCAGCAGTTTGGAATTGGTTTTCAATTGATATATGTATAAAAGAAATTCAAATTTCAATTGAAATTTCATAATGTATAAAAGAAATAACATATAATACTATATTTAGCCGTGTACGGAATTTGTAATGGTAGCAGGTGGACATGATTTGCCTGCTTTAGTATATGTTATACCTATGCAGGCATAAGGAGGGTACCTTTTTTTCTTTGATACTACTTTGATATTTTCTCATAAATATTGCATATTTAGCGACGAAGTATATAATCTAATAATTCAAAAGATTGACAGAAAGAGAGAAAAAATTGTTTAGCATCAAGTTAACAAATTGTAGTATATATTAGAATGAAATAAAAAGAAAAAGTATTAAAAAACAATAAAGTTATTGAAAAAATTTTAACTAAACGCTTTTTTATGCTAGGGAATCTATTGGAATTATATATGGAGGTCTGAAGCGCCTCTCTTGGACCACTGGAAAGCTTTACTTGATAATTATTTTATTGCCAAACTGTTTGGGTGTACTTGAATAATATATATTGCTTACAATCATATTTGAATGTAAGAGCATATGGCTTGTTCGACACTATTAGATTCGTGGCACACACAATTCTCATTTCAATGGCCTATTGAGTAGCAGTTTCTTTCGGTTGTGTGTATTGTATCATATATTTGCAGCACACAATGTGATGATCACCGCTGGTATCGCAAAGTATAGATTAGGTTAGGTTAAGGCGGCTGTCTGGGTATGGGACTTGCCGAAACACACACTTATGTATGTGACACACATGTCGAAGGGCCTAATAAAGCCAAATGGAATTGTGGATGAACTCTAGCAAGTCTTTGATGTTTTACTAAGCTAATTCAAATTTCAATCAAAGATGGCAAAGTATACAAACATTTTTTTATATAAATATACATACATAATCATCGTAGTTAGGTCAGTAGCCGTGACCGGTGAGAAATTACGTTAACCTCGCCGTACTTTTTTTCTTTTCATCTCCGATTCACTACAAGAAAACCAGCGAATCCTTTAAAAAACCTACATATATAATTTTCTTCATCGTAACACACACACATAATTCAGAAAAATGTCAAAATGAAAAACTGTAGCCTATTGTTATTCAAAAATCAATTCAGACAATCGCGATTCAAGTAAAATAACATACCCAATTTTTCACTTTCTGATATTGATGCCACCAGTGTATAACACATTGGGCATTGCATATGCCACGCAGCGAAGGTTAATAAATTTCACATCACACTTTTAATCACTATTAATTTTTACAAATACAAATTAATGTTTATACACAGTACACATTTTTCCGTCTCCATAAAAAGTTTCGGTTTTATTTCAAACGAAAACATGTTTAACAATTTTAAATCAATATTTTAGATGTTTGTGTGTCTTTGATGAAAGCCTACAAATTTCAATTTTAAATACATGTGCACCTCATGATACATCGTGAAAGCATAATTCTTCTTGTGTATTTGTCGTGTTGGAAGTTACAGCAAACTTTCAACTACATAGTTATAGTCCAGCCCATAGATATGAGAAATGAAAGTAACAAATTATTCCACACTTTTTTTAAATGTTTGAATTTTTAAGTGTTTAACAGTAAACAATGAGTAAAGTAACAAAAAATTATAGCACTTCAATGTGGCGTTTTATAATTTCTATTAGCCAAAATTAAGAACTAACTAACAAAACTAACTAAGAAACACTTTTTGTGTAAAGTAACAGTTGCGCTTATATCCAATTGGTTTAGTAAAAAAATATAGTAACTTTTCGGTGTCGACTAAATTTTGGTTTTCTACTTTTTTCTATTTATTAAATAAAATTTCAAAATCGAAGAATTTTTTTCAGAAGTTTTACCGAAATTAAATAGCAATTGCTGAAATAATAATTCTCAATCAGTAACAAAAATTTGTGTGTTATCCGCATGAACCAAGCAGAGAAAATGTGAAAGCAGCAACAGTATAGTGCTGTTGGTTGGTTCGTTTACTCATCGCATCCGCAATAGGTTTTCTGGGTAAATTGTATGGTGCCATAATCGCCTTTGATCATCCAATCGGTATCCTTTTTGAACAGTTCCTCCGCACATCCTTCGCGCAATCCACAAATTAGATCGGCTTTCACCGTGCGTAAACTAAGAATATTGCTTGGCTGAAAGCCTGCAGAATATTTGTATTACGAGTATATAATTTAAGATGTAAATTTACAATCAAAGTTAGTTATTAAAAAGACTCATACCGGCATAAGGCATAAGACGATTAGACCTCACTCACCTCTTAAGCATGTCACAAATTTTTCTGTATAATCCCAAGAGAAATCACCTATAAGTTTACGGTAATTCAAGTCGCCCTTGAAAATTAATAATTGTGACTGAGCGAGCGTCTTGTGCAAGTCCGGATTGATATCATGCATTCTGTGTCACAGTAAAAGAGTTCGTTGAATTGAGCTGCAGTAGTAAATAATGAATCGTTAAGCACATTTACCTATGGTATTCATAACCGCTGGTCCAGAAATATTCAGTCGGTGCCAATTCGAATACTCCATCCTGCAGAAAAGTGAGGCAACGCTTTCCGAAGTCAGAAAATACCAAGCTTGAATGTGATTTCATGTACTGCAGCGTATAGTTAAAATCATTTACTGTAACATCAGATATAAACCATGGAATGGCCTTGACGTGAAAGCGTATTTTCGTCGCCCAATTTCCTTCGATCAAGTGAAGAGCGAGTGCGAAGTCGTTGAACAGCTCATAGCCAGCATTATCACAAATTATATCGATGACAACTGGTTTGCTGCGATCTGCAGTTTCGAGGCAATTTAAAACGGCGTCTAAGTGATCAATAATGATTCTAGCGTCATAACTGCGCACCACATCAAAAGGATTTCCGGAAACTTTTACTTCTTTGCCCGAAGTAATGGAGAGATCGGCGCGATTGCTCCATAAATTCAGCTAAAACCCGACCGAATTAGATCCATTAAAATATTAATTTTAAGTCGGTAAACAGCAGCCTACACACCTTTAGCATCATTTTCAGCGAATCCGCATTGCATTCCATAGTGCGCATACGTTTTAACACTGCGTCCATTCCAGAGGTACTTATGATTAAGGCATTCTTCTTTTGCTTTTCAAAGTAGTCATAGCTTTTTAGGGTCGTAGTGGCTTCAAAGAACGAATGTACGCGGCGATACATGTAGCACTCGGCATGCAGCCAACATGCTTTAAAGAAACTATTTCTGTCGTTTGGTAAATCAAGCAGAAATTCATTCCACAATTCTTTGTCGGGTTCTGTTAGTGAGAAAAAAAAAATCTTGATATGTATTCTAAGCAATGGATTTACACACGGTTAACTGTACTGCATATTACATACATATCGCTCCTTCGCTGCAAGAACGTCATAACTCAAAAAAAAAATTTTTCAGTTTATGGCAACCCTGTGTGTATCTGCATATGATCTTTTATCTGCCAAAACAACTTTGTAAAATATTCAATACTTTGCTCACAACACGACATGAAACATTTTTTGCTACCTTGAACTCCCTGTAATGGTAAACTTTAAAATTGAATTTTCTCGGAATGATGTAGTTTTGAGTTATGACGTTCTTGCAGCGAAGGAGCGATATGTTTATAAGTGTTTTGAAAATATGCAACTTAATTATTTGAAGTTCAATTGAAAGACTAGAACGCGGGTTTACGACTTAGAAGCTAATACGGCGGCCACCGTAAGTCAGCTTATAGTCAACATTACAAATATGAAAAGAACTTTCTTTGGGTAAAAGTACATTCATAGTATGGATATATCGCTGTATGAATTATAGATTCGCTGACTATGATGGTCAGCGAATTTATTCAGAATTATTGAAATCAATTTTAAACATCTTTAGATAAAATAAAAATGAAAAAAATTAAGGAAAAATTTATAAAGAACGACACCAGAATCTAAAAGATTCTTTACATTTTTGAGTAATGTTGAAAGCGATTTTTTCTCGTGCTCGTCTAGACTAGATGACATTAATATATTTATTTAAACTCACGTAAAGTATTTATACATACGATACAGTTAGTAAGTATGTATTAACAATTTGCAATATGAAATATACAAGTGCCAAACGTTGCTGGATACACAGTAAGGTTTCTATCATGCATAGCCAGATTTTATACAGCGCACTAGGGCGCCTGGTATGTTGTTCGTTACTCAGTTTGTACTAAGACTTCAACTAAAAAACTAAATAAGGCTGGTCCGAAAAAAAAAATTGAATTTTTTTGTTTTAACTAAGGAACAACTGAAAACGGTTATGATTTCATTTTTAATAATACTAGATTAAGTGGTCGTCTAGAGAACAATACTTAGGCCATGTGGCCCATTGTGTTGACAGAGTCATACACGTTGTAACCAATTTTTCCCATCAAAACACTTGTTTTGATAAAATATCCCTAATGGTTAGAGAGATACTGAAAACATGTCGATAAAAAGTGCATGCATTTAGCGCAGATTGATTGAAACTGATTATATATTACCACATAATAAACATTCTACTGTTTATTCTGGGTTGATTTTTAGTTAAGCTACTACGTGACTTTCCAAAACTTAGTACTGAAATTTTCAACACTAAAACTAATTAAGAAAAATTATCGGCAGCATTGCATCAATGTTTAGTTACCGCTTCCGGTGAATGGCAGCAGCTGCTTATCCGTTTGCAGTTGATACTTTAGCTTTGAAAGCAGACCAATAACAGCCTTGATTTCTTCACGAGAACTCTGAAACGAAAATGTATGAATTGTTTAGAAGTAACCAGAAAGGAGAATATATCTCGCAATCGAGACTTAAATATTTAACAAATCCATTTGATTTTAGTTGTATTTTCATAACGTGTTATAACAATTCTTTTTAAATTGCCGGGAAATAAAAATTATTTAGTGTTCTTAAGTGAATCCTTTGTGTTTAAACATCAAACTTATTAACATTGAAAGCAGTTGTTCTTATTATTTGTTTCGAGTAACACGTCCCGCCTATAAGTATTTACATTTGAACCTGTTCATTCGCAAACAATTTTGTTTCCTTAAAATACTTGGTTTCAATATTACACTCTTACACATAGTAAGATTCATAGTAGTACACATAGTATGCACTTTTTTGGAGGCATGCGGGTAATGTTTAGCGTAACGTTATTGTTTCCAAACAATTATACTCCTAGTTACCCCCGACGTATATATATGTTAATGGATATTTATAAGCTATTATCACCGGCTATTAAAACAGTTCAATTGCATTGACCAACTATCAATGGCAGGCTTGATATGGCAATAGTGATAAATATAACCAATAGACTATGTCAGGCACAATGACCTTGCCATATTTAAGCAAGGGAATGCAAGCTTTTTTCAACAATTACATATATGTCCTTCCTTCGTACCTGTCGCACATTCTTACAATTGTAGGCACATATTTACATTGTTGGCCAATGTAAAAGTAATTTGGTCGTGCCCGAGGCGGTTTTGAAAATGTCTTTAAACTAAGGTTACAATAATTTAACCGATTAAAAAATTTGTAGAACGAGTTGTGATTGAAGGGCAGCTGAAGGATATTTTAAGAACTTTGAGGCGGAGACTCGAGGATTCCCTCACCAAGTACGTTAAACCAGTATAAAATTGTAGTGACGCTTATTGCTTGCGCTGCGTGCAAGAGGTTAGAAAAACAACCAAATCCGTTGACCGTTTTGTCATTGACATAATTTTCTGCACTTAAATAATATTTCACTTTTTGCAAAATTTGCTTCTGCTCTTCTCTTCTCTCACCTCACCATACGCAGCTACCAACTCATCTTTGTCCTTGGTCATGTTGTCAATGATACTCGTCAGCGTAACAGGTAAACGATTTTTCATCGTGTAGTACGCGAAACTCCTGTAAAAAAATGCATTCTCATTCAAGTTAGTTTAATAATTAGCTAAACAATTGCATGGCTTGCACTCAACTGTTTGTAGCGTCCGGTGAGGAAAGTGTGACGCGGCGGTTTTAAATCGAGTATGCCATATTTGGCATCAAATTCTACCGCTTCCATCCTGTAACAATTGTTGCTGCTGCGACTGTTGATGTATTTACGTCTGGTGTATGTGCCGCCCAGTCCAACTACACACTGTTGCCGTTTGGATTTTCTGCTTGGTGCTAAGAAATTAGAATTTTACAAAAGTTTTTTTAAATTTCAATCAATCGAAAGAAAAAAAATCGCCGAGTTACCAGATAAACACGACCCGCACGCCTGGTTTTGATTCCGAAAGCTGAATGTCAAATGACAGCTGACGCCTGACAGCTGCGGTCTAGTGTTGAAAAACATTGCGTTTAGGCGGCAAAGAGTGAGTAATGCGAATGACAATGGGAATGCGCAGTGAGCCGAGTATTGGCGTCTTGCTTTTACTGCTGTCATTCGCTTTCATTTTGGTTCCTTTTTGCAAATTAGCAAAAATCGAAAATCGTTCAGTGGTGTTTCTGTTGTGCTTGCAGAGAATTTGAAAAATTTGGAAAACATTTAAGGTATGCAATCGACAAAATGCCCAGGAAATGTGAATCAAATTGCAATCTTCGAATTGGAATAAAAAGTGTGCGAATTAAGTGTCGGTGTGCTGTGTGCAGCATGGTTGAAAAAGTTGCAGGCGAAATGTGAAAATGAAAAATCTATACCGTTGGCGCAGTGCATTTCTACACAGAGCAGCAGTTGGCGGGGGAACGGTTGTGGTCGCTGTTGTGTACTTCAGCGGGGAGTAAGCGGGCGGCTTTGCTTACATACATGTAAAATGCGAAATGCCAATGGCTTATCGGTGAGCTAGTGGACAGGGTCGTGTGTGATGGGGGCGGCGGGTGAAAAAGGAAGTGAACTTGAAATTCCGAAGAGTGACACGCGCAAATAGCTGTGCCCTTTCGTGGCTCTGGAGCGACAGACAGCCACTCTTTGGCTTATTAATTCAATTCTTCTGAGAAATTCGGGACTTTGACTGCAATGTGACTTGTGTGGGTGCTGCTGTATTGCAAGGGGGCGTGTACTTGCAGATTAAAGACGAGTAAAAACGGAAGCGGAAATGGCACATACTGCGGCAGTAGGCGATGCGCTAAAAGTGGGCGTATCTACAAATCTACAGAGGCGCACATTCAAAAAAGTGCTGGGTGCAACGTTTCTGCACTTTTGGCAATGCATATTGGATATTTTTGAATTTTTTTATTTGATCAACACTTCGTGAATGCTCCTCAAATGCATTTGCTTAAACGTACTTTGCTGCAGAACTTCCAGAATGTAAAAAATATCAAATTAGATTCTTAAACTGAGCACATTTGAAAATCCGTGTCGTTCAGTAATATTTAGTTTTAATACAAAATTTGCTCCCGTTTTCCCTTGACCGGTCTTCTCTGGTAATTGATCTGGAAAAGACTTGCTATTTTTGTTAGCTTAAAATTAACATTGCTCCGTTTGTATGACGATCGACTAGTCTGCTGATCTTGCAACTTGTTGCATGTGGAGAGCACTAACCCTTGGTTAGGGTGTACTACCCAATGATTAGTGACGGCCAGTCCGCAGGCGTGAAGTCCACATTACATAACTACTTCACTTATAAAATGTGCACACTCTAAATTTTGCATAAGAAAGAATTATGTAATTTTTGTAAAATGCTGATAAATAAAAAAAATTAACATTAAACCTCCAAAAATCAGGCTCTTCCGAACATAAATTGACTTGACTTATAACATTGTGTCGTTCGTTGTTTTCCTTGAAGACCTTCTCTGAGACCATAAGTTCTCTACTAAGTTTTGTTAAGTATGGGTTTCATTAATATGGTAGGTTTCGGCATTTATCAGGCGATAAGTTTTATTCGTTTTATTCGTTAATTCGTTAATTGAAGCTGAATTGAGATATTGAGATTTGTTGCATAGCGATCAGCAAAACAACCCGCAAACGTTATACAACGTCTGGAAAGTTGGAGGTCTTGAAAGCTGGAGTACGCTTGGTGGTTGGAGAGGAAGAAGAATAACTACATAGACGCATTGAAATTGGCTGGTAGCATATGTTGTGGCGGGCGGGCAGATGAATGAACAGCTAGAGGGATACAAATTGTTGGATGGAAAAAAGTTGCCCAATTTATATAAACAGTTGGAAAGTGTATATTATAGAAATGGTTAATGGATGAACGGTATATCGATATCCCGTTATCTACCATGCAATTATCAATGTGACATATGTATGTATGTTTAAATGTTACTTCGATTGGATTGCGGTCTACTAGTGCAGGGCTTGCTTACTACGCAATGGCTATGGGTGTCACCATAGTTCTACGCAATATTGTGTGCCGTTTATATGCTGAATGTATGGTTTCTATCGTCGTCAATTGATTGTATTATTTAGTTAATATGTGTGGACTATGTGCTGTTGTTGCTATTGGTGTGCAGCATAATAATATTGATTTGTTGTTGCGGTTTTTAGTGAGTCGGTTGTCTGTCAGCCTGCTCATCGTTCGATTCGACTTTGTGTGGGCATAATTGAATTTGAGACTTCCTTTATGCTCGTTCAATGTCATCATTACTACATGCAAATTGTTTAATTTATTTAATTGGTTAGACACCTTTGGTGACTAGATATATATTTACCTTCGCACACACCCATGTGTACAGACATATTTTTGCGAATATTGGCCAACGGCATTGCTTGGGAACCTCTATTTGCCACTTGTCACAATTGTTGCTTCTTTATAAAGAGATTCGTGCAACGTCTGAGGTCAGCTTCAATTAACTTTCTATTCAACAAAATTAAAACAAATTATTGTTATTTTTATTATTTGCTTTTCGCACATACAATCTTGGGCTGTGCTACCCAGTCTTATTCGATTGCCTTCATCTGGCATTTTTCACCAATGCTTGATTTGAATTCACTTTTATTTACAAATTTTACAATAAACAATGATTTTGTACTTATATTCATTCGTCCGCTTATCGCTTATACAGCTGCGGTCAAAAAATAGCAGTATAATATAATAGTAATAGCACGTATGAAACAAATGGAAATATTTTACGGAAACTATAAAAGATCATTACTTTTGGAATGCATACAATTAATACGCCCTACGTGTGCCAATCAAATAGGTACATACTTTATAAAATTTCAGTTCGAAGTGAGTTTTAATAACGTGCGGTTAAAATAATAGCAGTTTCTAACTGCTTCAGCGCAAAACATTTTTAATGCGTTTTTTTATTTAAAAAAATAATTTCGTAAAAGTAAGATACATATTTCTTTTATCAAGTTTCAATTTAAGTCATAAAGTGGTATTTTTGCAGTGCGCCGTGGAGAGCATTCTACGGCAAAGCAGGGCCAAATGATTCAAATATAAAGAAATATAAAGAATTATTTGATGTTCAGCAGAAATGATTTCAAATGTTGCAAACTACAAAAGTAAGCCAGAAACTCGAGGTCGTAAGCCCTCTATGTCCCATCGGAGCCTAAAACGTTTGTTGCGGTTTTTCAGAAACCACACTTTGCTACCCGCTACAGAAATGCAAAAACAACTAAGTATTACATCAAGCATAGAAACAGAAGGAACCTAAGACAAAACAACTTAAACGCCAAAAACCCTCGACGAGCCCTACTTAACTTCCGTGAAGAAATATTTTGTGGACAGACGAAAGTAAGATTGTTCTTTTGGTGGGAAAGGTACTCGATTATTTGAGCGCCGTGGTCCAAATACAGAATTCGTTCCACAGCATACAATAAAAACATTTAAAAATCCTCAAAAAATCCTTTTTTCAAATTCGTAGTATATAATAAAAAAAATTAAAAAAATATATTTTTTTCAAATTCGTAGTATATACATGCACGCACTGCTATTAAGTATTTTGACCGCAACTGTATGTATGGCTTATTCGCTTTATATTATGTGAAACCTTGGCATATGAGGCTGTAATCGGTCAGTATGATACAGTTAGGCGTAAGCCAGAAATATAAATTAAACTAAACTTAAATTTACATATAGTGAAGTTGACATTAGCAGTCTATTTAATTTTATACATTTAATATGAGTTTATGGAACCGCATAACTGTTTGAAGAAGAGAACTAAACAATGTGGAAATAGATGACGCATCACTGGTTTTATCTGTGGCACTCCGACCCATCGATAGTGCCTCATAAATGTAAAATGTTAAGCCAGTAAGCGATAAGTAGGCTTTTTGCCGACATCCAGATTATTTATCAACTGCTAATCAATCTATATATTTAAGCATGGCCCATGTATTGTATGTTTAATTTAAAATTTAATATTTATGTTTATTAGGTAACTAATTTTCTTTAAATCAGTGATTAATGTACTTCTCCTTGTTTAATCTTTTACAGATGTCTTAAGCCCACAGTATATCAAGTGCACGTCGCTAATTAAAAAGTCATCGGAGTTAAAGCTACAGTACAACTGCTGCACCCAACTCTTCCTTTCAAAACATCCTCTATTCCGTGCATAGCAATTGGCTTCAAATCCATCTCCATCACTCTCGTTGCACAGTTTAAGCATTGTTTAGAGTTTTACCATCTCTATCATTTTACCATCGCCACCATGGCCATGTCTAAGGTTATACGTGTGCTGGAAAAGTCCATACCGCCGTCGCCGCACAGTGTACTCCTCGAGCACCGCAATAAAAGCGAGAGCATCCTTTTCGAATCGCACGCTGTCGCTCTGCTGTCCTCACAGGAAACGGAGATCATACGCAAGCAGTACACAAAAGTGTGCGATGCCTATGGCTGCCTGGGTGTACTGCAGCTGAATGCGGGCGAAAGTACCGTGCTGTTTCTGGTGCTGGTCATAGGCTGTGTGTCGATGGGAAAAATAGGCGATGTTGAAATTTTTCGCATTACTCAGACACAATTCGTGTCTCTGCAGAATGCCGCTCCGAATGAGGACAAAATCTCGGAATGCCGAAAGCTGCTAAATTCGGGCACGTTTTACTTCGCCCACACCAATGTGTCCATGCTGAGTAGCGTGAGCAAATTCGACATTACGCTATGCGCTCAACGACGTCAGCAGATCGCCGAAACGGATAATCGTTTTTTCTGGAATCGCATGATGCACATCCATATGTTGCGTTTCGGCATTGACTGCGCGTCATGGCTACTGAAGGCCATGTGCGGCTCGGTGGAGGTGCGCACTGTGTATATTGGCGCGAAGCAAGCGCGTGCGGCAATCATATCGCGTCTTAGCTGCGAGCGTGCAGGCACACGTTTCAATGTGCGAGGTATGCCGATTTTTTGTAACGTATTTTCTTAATGTGTTGTAAGGCGCAAAATCAAAATTGGTTTTTCAAAATTTGTAGGCACCAACGATGAGGGTCACGTTGCGAATTTTGTCGAAACGGAGCAGGTGATTTACGTGGACAATGACATCACCAGCTATGTGCAGACGCGAGGCTCGGTGCCGCTTTTCTGGGAGCAGCCTGGTGTGCAAGTCGGCTCGCACAAGGTGAAGCTTTCGCGCGGCTTCGAAGCATCCGCCGCTGCCTTTGATCGGCATATGTCCATGATGAAGCAGCGCTACGGCTACCAGACCATCATCAATTTGCTTGGCACCTCGCTGGTTGGCAGCAAGGAGGGTGAGGCCATGCTGAGCAATGAATTTCAACGGCATCATAGCATGTCGGCGCACAAAGATGTGCCACATATAATTTTCGACTATCATCAGGAGTGCCGTGGCGGCAATTTTTCTGCACTGTCCAAGCTGAAGGAGCGCTTGGGCGCTTGCGGCGTAAATTATGGCATCTTCCATGCCGCCACTGGGCAGGTGTTGCGCGAGCAATTCGGCGTCATACGCACCAACTGTCTGGACTGTTTGGATCGTACGAATTGCGTGCAAACATACCTGGGTCTGGATACTCTCAATCTACAGATTGATGCCTTGAAGCTGGGTGAAAAGAAACAGAACTTTTCACGCTTCGAGGAAATTTTCCGACAAATGTGGGTAAACAACGGCAATGAGGTGAGCAAAATCTATGCGGGCACTGGAGCAATACAAGGCGGCTCCAAGCTTATGGATGGCGCTCGTTCAGCAGCGCGCACAATACAAAATAATCTACTAGACAATTCGAAACAGGTGTGTAGGTTTTATCAAAAGTCGTAAACCAAGAAATAAAAAATCGTTTTCCTTTTTAGGAAGCCATTGACATATTGCTTGTTGGCTCCACACTTAGTTCCGAGTTGGCGGATCGCGCACGTATACTTTTGCCCTCCAATATGCTGCATGCACCAACCACAGTACTGCGCGAAATGTGTAAACGCTACACAGAATACGTGATGCCGCGCACATGCCGCGTGGCGGTGGGCACCTATAATGTCAACGGTGGCAAGCATTTCCGAAGCATTGTTTTTAAGGATTCGTTGGCCGATTGGCTGCTGGACTGTCATGCATTGGCTCGCGCCAAAGCGCTTGTCGATGTTAACAATCCCTCGGAAAATGCTGGTAATCCGGTGGACATTTATGCCATCGGCTTTCAGGAGATTGTCGACTTGAATGCCTCAAACATCGTGGCTGCCAGTACGGATAACGCAAAACTTTGGGCTGAAGAACTGCAGAAAACTATTTCGCGAGATAATGACTATGTGCTGCTGACGTACCAGCAGCTGGTGGGTGTATGTCTGTACATTTATGTACGGCCTGAACATGCGCCACACATACGCGATGTCGCCATCGATTGTGTAAAGACAGGACTAGGTGGAGCCACTGGCAATAAGGGCGCTTGCGCCATACGCTTCGTGCTGCACGGTACCTCTATGTGTTTCGTATGCGCGCACTTTGCTGCTGGACAGTCTCAGGTGCGTGGCCGATTCATTATAATTTTGTATTTAAATTTTAATAGCCCATTTCGCCCCATACATTGAAAGGTGGCCGAACGTAATGCCGACTACGCCGAGATTACGCGCAAGTTGGCTTTTCCCATGGGGCGAACGCTTAAGTCGCATGATTGGGTTTTCTGGTGCGGTGATTTCAATTATCGCATTGACATGGATAAAGATGAGTTGAAGGAGTCTGTGCGCAATGGCGATCTCGCCGCGGTTTTGAAGAATGAGCAACTGCGCAAGGAGCAGGAGGCCGGCAACGTATTCAATGACTTCCTTGAGGGCGAAATTTTATTTGACCCCACGTACAAGTATGATTTGTTCAGCGATGATTACGACACTTCGGAGAAGCAGCGCGCACCAGCCTGGACCGATCGTGTGCTGTGGCGACGTCGCAAAGCGTTGGCCGCGGAATCGGACATTGGTGGCGTGGAATGGAATCCGGGAAAGCTGATCCACTACGGGCGATCCGAGCTAAAACAGAGCGATCATCGGCCCGTTATTGCCATCATTGATTCAGAGATCGTTGAAATCAACTCACAGCGGCGGCGTGAAGTGAGTTAATCAGAAGTATAAAAATAAGTCGGAGTTAATTTTCTTAAACAATTTTTTGCACAGGTATTTGAAGAAGTCATACGCGACTTGGGTCCGCCAGACTCTACCATTGTGGTCCACGTGAAGGAGCCCTCAGCCGATGAGGACGGGCCAACCATCTACGATGAGGCAGTTATGTCCGAACTCATACAAGAGCTATCAAAAATGGGTGAGGTGACGCTGGTGCGTTATGTAGAGGACACTATGTGGGTGACATTTCGAGATGGCGAGGCCGCGCTCAATGCAGTCTCTAAGCGTTCCACCACCGTATGTGGTCTTGAGCTTAATTTTGAGCTTAAATCACCAAATTGGCAGCATTTAGTTGACAATGAAATCGAATTGTGCACCACCAACACGATTCCGTTGTGCGAAAACCCGCAGGAGCAAGCTCAGCTGATTAACACAACGCCTGATTTACCGCAGCGACCGAAACAGCCGCCAACACGGCCGGCGCCAGCACGTCCACCTATGCCCATGTCGCCAAAGAATTCGCCCCGGCATTTGCCACACGCCGGTGTTATCAGTATTGTGCCTGAGATGTTGCAGCCGAAGCCGGTCAAACCGCCAATGCCGCCACAGCCAATGATGCAACAGCCGTTGCAACCTACACCGGCCCCTCCGGCACGCCCTGCACCTATTGGCGGTGGTGGCGGCAGCAGCAGCGGTAATGACAGCGCTTCCTCTTCCAAGTCACATTCGCCTACAGAGCAGCAGCAGCCGTCGCCGCTGCACTCTTCCGGCAAAGGTTCGCCAGTGGGCTCAGGTTCGGGCGGCAGTGCGAGTGGAATGACAAATACCGGCATTGGAGGCGCCGGCTCCTTGCCACCGACACCGCCGCGGCAGAGCAAAAACACTACGCCCACATCAACGCCCACGCGTCAATCCAAACAGTCATCACTAGACGTACAAGAGGCTTCTACCTTTTACGATGGTGCAGCCAGTAACATCTACGAGGAGATACAGGATGATATACCGGCGCCTCGTCATCCGCCGCCACCTTTTCCGCCAGTTGTTTGCCCAGAGACGGCGCAGAGCACGACGACACTGGACAGCCCACGCCGACAGCCGCTATTGCCAGGAAACATCGCCAGTTCAGCGGCACCCCCCATGGGACCCCCTCCGCCGCTGCCAGCACGACGTGGCCCACCGCCCATACCCAATCGAAGTGGCACTGCGCCTCCGCTGCCCACGCGACCAAACAACAATTAAAGTGAGACGCATGACGTTTTGTAACCACTTCGTATTATAGTTTTGATCGTTTTTAGTAGTCTGCAAAATGCGAGCTGTACTTATAAACGGAGTTCGGTGTAATGATGGCACTTATCATCTATCAGCGCGTTATGCCTCGTGCAGTTGGCTTAGAGCTTTGCTTTACACACATAGTGCCGAACAAGACATTCCAACTTGGCAACCAAATGGCCGTTGAGCACAAAGCGGCGCACGTCACGCCGATAAACAACAGCAAACATAGTAAATATAGAAATTTAGTTATCCTATTGAAAAACAAAACAATCGAAAATTTGAATAGAATTGAAAAACCCATTTTGAAATACATATAAAGAAATCATGCAGAAAGATCGTATGACATATACAAATTGAACATGCAATTAAAACTTAGTTACGTATGCTAGTAACCTAAAAGTATGCTACGACGGTGGTGAGCAGTCAATGTGTCTGCAGCATTAACATGAGTTTTGGTGGCATACTTTGGGATGAACTCAACACTCATTGCTCAATGATTGCGCGTTGTTCTGGAATTCTCGTTGCAATGCATTTCTTTAGTTGATTAGTTAATTGGTAGTTACGAGCGAGCAATGAATACATAAGCAGAAAGTTACATATTGATAGAAAGCACGAAATAATGCAAATAAAGCTCTGGGATTTCTGTTACACACTTAAACAATTACATTATGCCCTATTCCCATTAATTTGTTATCGAAAATTTAACTTTCGACCACCTGTAATCACGCTATAGCACTTTAATTGAAACTTGTAAAATATGAGTTCATAGCGCTTTAGCAATTTTTGTGGTAGGCTTTATTATTACTATAAAAAAATGAATTTAAAGTGCAAATGTTACGCTTACGTATGCGCAGTCCGGGCATAATCTCATATATTGCTTTATAACATAAATTATAATTTAATTATAAACAAAATATTTAAGGCAGTTTTTACCAAACACCCAGCACGGCTCACGCCTTAAGCTGCATAGGTTTTGTAAACATAATTTAACATTAGGCTGTCAGACTGCCAATTTATATATTTTATGATTGTTAAAGTTGAACTGTTTCTACTCGCACTCTCCTTTTTTCACTGAGATTATGTTCGCTGGCTGCCAGTTTTCGCATACTCTATATAGCAGCATTACCTTTAAAGAGAAAACATTGCCAAGTTATCGTACTATGCAATCAAGTGAATTAAACACATTCCAGCTACTGCTACTAGCAACTGTATGACGAGTGCAATCAGCGCGCATACATACAATTTAATTTGATTGACTTATCTGTTAAAGTTTGAAGAAGTTTAAGCAAACAACAAACCGAACAAATATGCTTTAAGCAGAGTATTACGTATTGAATAGAAAACTACACAAATGAACTTAATTTTCTTCGTTCGAATATGGGTGAATTTAAGTTGTTATTGCAACAACAACAGCCTAGTCAAGTTTCAAAAACCGGCAGGGGTTCACGTACTCAGCAGTAGGAGCGCCTCCTGTGAGCCTTGCACACATTAACTGTTTTCGAATTAACTTAGTTAACATACGTATAGTACCCAACAAATAAAGAGATGCTAAACAAGCAAACTAACACATTATTGTAAGAAAATTTAACATAAAACAACAGCATTGTAGTTGCATGTTGCTAATACAATTCCATTTATCAGCCCAGAGCGAGAGAAGAAAAGCATATAAATGTTTATAACTGGCGGAAGAAATGTTAACGTTTGCAGTTTTTTAACAACTTAAAGTTGAGTTGAGCTGGTGTTGCTAAAAAATCGCAGCAGGGTTGTTTTTCAATTTTGTGTTTTTGGAATATGAAAACTTTTTAGCAAGCAAATGTGTAATTAAAACTTATGCAAGTACCTATATGCAAATGTAATATAATAATGAATGAATGAATAATATTATATATAAAAACATATACGGATATATACAAGCATTAAATCCTAGACATGAGATGAATAAACTGAATAAATCAGTGCATGCATTCTATATGTTATGATGAAATGGTTTTTTTCTCAATTCTTGCTGGGAAAGTTCAGTGCTCTTGGGAATGATCGAGTGAGTGAAATTAATCCTTTTAGAATGGGTGCTAATCCATTATGAAAACAACATTAACCCTTTCCGGAAATTTGCACGACATATCGTACAATTTTTTTTAAGATTTTTTTATTTGACAACTAACGCAATTTGTATGCAACGGCTTATTAATTAATAATAATATAAATAGCCGTGGCTACAAAGTATGAGTGAGAATTTGCAAAATCAGCAAGTGACGGAACTTCTGCGTAGGAATTTTTAAATATGTAACATTTTTTGGCAACAAAAAGCTAAACAATTTCAAAGTTTAAATCTCAGCTGATTTATAAAACTTAATAACTTAAACATTTTTTACGTTTACATATTTTCCCCGAGCCTTTAAAAAAATTGTATGATATATCGTACAAATGACCAGAAGGGTTGCAAAGCTTTGTACGATATATCGTACAAATGGAAGGCAAAGGTTGCAAGTTGTGTTTTTGGATGTTGTTTTTTTGTGGATTTTTGTTAAGTTATGGTAATCGAATTTTTGGTTATAGAATTTTTGCGTTTGCATGCCTGCCACGCCCATCTGCAAACCACGTGACTAATAAAATTCGACTATTCGGCAATTTTCGATGAAAAATAAGAATTAATAGACGAGTTTGTGTTTTACTGGGCAGACCCAGGTTATGTAAGGTTAGACATGCGTACTTGCCACTCCCACTACGATAATAAGAATCGGCTATATTCAGTATCTTTCTGTAAAGCTATATGAATATTAAGTGATTTTGTGTTTTATTGAGGGGAAAAGGGCTTTGCAACGACAACAACGGTTATATAAGGCCGAATAAATGTGACTCAATAGTTTATACTTATATATAATTTATATAAGTTTCGATAAAAATGAAATCAGGTTTTGATTTTTTGTTATTATTTATATTTTCTATCAAACAAATTAATGACTTGTTCATAAAACTTAAAAAAACGAAACAAAAATTGCATGCATTTTTACTCCTTTGTGGACCATTGTACGATATATCGTACAAAATTGATTGAGCTGTAATTCTCAACCTAAATGATTTTTTTGATATTTTGTTGTATTTTATTGCTAAAATATTTAATGAGAGTAATTATTTTGGAAGAAAAATTTGTAGCTCAAAAAATGCGGAAATTGACCGGAAAGGGTTAATAAACAAATAGAGCTCGGTTTTTTCCGGAGAGTAAACTTTTTTTCCCAGTTATTTGCTATCAAAAAACATTTTCATTGCTAGCTCACAAAAATTGGGATCAGCGTCATCATTATCGATTTGGCATGGGCAGCCATCGTGCATCACGTAGTTCGATGCAAGGTTAGGATAGGTTAGGTTATGGTGGCTGCCTCTATAAGAGACACACTCGGAGGCCCAAATGGCCCATTGTGATACCACATATATGTAGAGGCAGACTTTCCGCTCGCCTCTGTTGGAATACTTTCAGAAATAAACTTCCTCTTCAGATTTCGTAAAACATTTATTGATGTACTATATTATTCGTGTCCGTTGCCAGTCGCCGTCCGTGATCAAGTGTTTTAATGTACCGTTTTGTTGAGTCCGTTATCCTTGTCCGCGTCTCGTCAAGTTTCGTCCAGTCGCAGTGTCGCATTCGTAGTAGCTTTAAGTCCCCAATCCCACATTCGGCCCTCCTGACACTTCATTCGACCCGAATGAAGTCCAAGGCTTCATGAACTCCGCTACAGTTGTGGTTCTGTTCGGCCCCTCATGATTCCCCACTTTCTCTACTTCATACCTGTCATGGTTGAGCTTACTCGTCACCCTATACGGCCCCAAAAATCGTGGCCTTAGCTTCATAGAGACTCCGTATTGCGTCCTCTTAATCGCCACCAATTCGTTCACCTCGTACTGGCGCGCCACTTGTCTTCCCCGATCGAATGTCCTGCGATTTTCATCTTGAATCTTGTGGATGTTGTCCCTTGCTTCAACTCGTAACTGCTCTCTTCGTTCGTCCAACTCCTGAAAGTCTAAGTCATCTAAAAATTCTCTCAAATCGGGGTCGTCACCCGTACGCATTTCTAGGCCTGTTAAAATTTTGAATGGGGTAATTTTCGTACTACGCGGAGCCGTGTTGTTAATCATTCTCTGGACCTTATCTACGAAACCATACCAATGGGTAGGATCGCTCTGACACAGTTTGCTGATCATTGGAATGACGATCTTATGCATTCGCTCTACCTGCCCGTTGCCACGCGGCACTCCGGTGGCTATCATGAGATGTTGGATGCTCTGCTCTTCGCAATACGCCCTAAACTGACCTGAGGTAAACGCAGTCCCTCTATCCGTCACGACACGCCTCGGGTGTCCGAACGTTGCTGCCTGATTTCGTAACTTATTCAGTACTTCTTCAGAACCCGTTGACTTTGTGGGGTATAGCCACACAAACTTCGAAAACCCGTCGACTATGACCAATATGTGATTATACTTTTTCCGAGTTTCGGTTAACGGTCCTACGTGGTCTAAGTGATACGTCCCTAATGGCTCGGTCGCTTTGTCAATTGGTGTTAACAAACCTTCCCTTTTTCCCCTCTTTGCGTCGGTTATCAGACACTCTATACAACCTCTGACTATCTTATTCACCTTCCCCTTCAGATCTGGAATGAAATATCGACTTTCAACAAATTCCTGCGTTTTCTTTGCTCCTACGTGCCCCTGGCGATGCGATATTTTTATGATTTCGTCCTCCATAACACTTGGCACTACCAATAACTCACGGTTCACGTCCTTATACAGCAGATCATTTTTAATGAAATAATCCTCGTACGCATCCCTTTCAAGTACCTTTCTAGCTGCACGAATCCATTCGTCTCGACCTTGCGCTTCCCTAAGCCTATATTTTAGCGAATCTTCGGCGAGTAGGCAATACGCGCGACTCAGTGCATCCACGTGCTTCATTCTAGTTCCCGTTCTATGCTCAATGGTGTAATCAAATTCCTGCAAATACATCGCCCAACGCATTATTCTGTCTGGTACGTCAGTCTTTTTCATTGTCAAAGCAAAAGCGTTGCAATCGGTGATGATCTTAAAGGGAATGTCCTTAAGATACACTCGCCACTTCTTCAACGCATTGACTATGGCTAGTACCTCCAGTTCGTACGCGCTATACCTCTCCTCGCAGGATGTAGTTTTACGACTAAGGTATTCAACCGGATGTAACGTCTCGTCTTCGGAATCTCTCTGCAGTAATACTGCGCCATAGCCATACTTGGATGCGTCTGCATGCACTTCCGTAGCTGCTATTGGATTGTATAGTCTTAGCGCGGGTGCTTCTACCAACGCGCGCTTTAATTGTTCTACCGCTAAAAGCTGTTCTTCGTTCATTGCAAACTTTGCGTCTTTCCTAAGTAGGTCTGATATGGGTTTAGCTACCTCTGCGTACGCATTTATGAAACGCCTAAAGTACGAAGTCAAACCCAGGAATCGCTGCAGTTGTTTCTTACTGTTCGGCATCGGAAACTCACGTATAGCTTTCGTTTTACGATCCGACGGCAGTATCATACCATTTTCAATAACGTAGCCCAAGAACGTTATTTGATTCTGCAAAAACTGGCATTTCGGCCACTTAATCTTCAACCCGTACCTTTTGGCTACATCCAACACTACCTCCAACTTCCGAATGCCCTCGTCCATGTCCTTAGCTGGGATGACGATATCGTCCATGTAAATCACTACCGTACCATCTTTGAGCAAATCGCGAAATACTGCGTAGATATATCTACAGAAAGCTGCCGGAGAATTCGATATACCAAACGGCGCGTAACAAAATTCGTATTGCCCGCCATGCGTTACAAAGGCCGTATACTTCCTTGAGTTTGGTTCGATTGGAACATGAAAAAATCCGTTAGCCAAGTCTAACGTAGTAAATATTTTAGCACTTTGCAACTGCTGGAGCACTTCGTCGATAAGCGCCATGGGAAAATTGTCCCTAACTATCTTTGCGTTTATTTTCCTATAATCACAACACAAACGATTGGTACCATCCTTTTTGGAAACTAACACAACTGGTGCTGCATACTCTGAATTACTGGGTACAATAATTCCTTCTTGTAACCAGATATCGACTTGCTCGTCAATGAACTTCCTGTCATTGAACGACAACCTTCGCGCAGTTTGATAAACGGGTACGTCATCTTTCACCACAATGCGCATCTCGACCGGTGACTTTACTATTTTGCATGGGGTATAATTGCGAATCGCACTGTCAATCGTAGCAGCAACTGGTTTAGGTAAATGGTACAGGTCTACAACACTCTCATTTTCTTCAACTTCAACGCTAGCTACCAGCAAATCCAAAAATTCCTTCCCGAAATCTGACTCACGTTCCTCTTCTTGAGTCCTCAACACTTTGACCAAACCTTTCTCCTTGAAAGTGACTCCACCCTGACCAATCACCATATCCACTTTCTCAAAAATACTGCTACCCAAAATAGCCGAATACGCAATATCCCTCTCTCGCACAACGTGAAACTTTACGTTTACAGTCAACTCGCCTAGCACTACATCGGCATCAAAACTACCCAAAGTAATTATACTTCCTTCACCGACTCCATGCAAACTCAATTTATCGATTGACAACTCCACGTCACCTATCATCAAAAGTGTATCGTATCGAATGATACAGCACTCACTCCCGGTATCGACCAATGCACTACACGAAAATCCTTTGAGAGTTATATCCGTAAAAATCATATTACTTCTGCGCACAACATTTAAAGATGCTGTGCCTAAAGTATTCACGCGTTCGGTTTTCACCTCTCTTTTCGACTGCTGACATTCATTAGCTATATGTCCTTTCTGGTTACACTTGAAGCACGTCAAGTTCTCCCTACAGCTTCTAGCCAAATGATTTTCTGACCCGCACTTAAAACATTTTTTCTTGTTACTCGTCTGCACCTGCGTTACGTTTTCGTTTAGCTGATTTCGTGGCACTACCCTGTTTGGCGACACGGGCGTTGGACGAATTTTTTCGTAAATGCATATTTTCTCCCTAAGTTCTCTCAACGTTTTAGCCTCATACAATAGTGCTTTATTCTGCCTAGAATCTGGCACGCCGTCCATGAAATATTGTATGACACTTGCCTCGTCCAACCCGATCGGTTGACCAATCTCCGCTAACGCGTATAAGTATTCGATTAAACTTTCTTTTGCTAGCTTTCGCCGTTGTCTCAAGGTGCGATGAATGTCTGCCGCGCATATTTGTATGCTAAACTCTTCAATTAACTTTTGTTTCAGCACGCACCAACCTCTCACACCGCCTAACCCTCGCACAAATAACTTTGCCGCACCGCGTAACAACTGTTTGGCATACACGAATCGCTGTAAGTCGTTCCAGCCCACTGTGTCAGCCACCTCTTCGAACTCGCGAACCCAATGTTTAACGTCATACGGGTCGGCTCCAGAGAATGATGACACACTGTCTTCTATGTCGCGCAATGTAAACGAAGCACCCTGACAATTCATATTTTGAGGCCTGCCAGTACTAGCTTCAGCGTAATCGGAGTTTGTCGACTCGTCTTCGCCGTCGCGTTCGTCCTCACCTAACCCAAAGTGTTGCAAGAGCCTATCGCATAGAACTTCCTTCTTCCCATTAGTATTCATGCCCAGTTCTCTCAACTTTTCCCTCAAATCCGTCAGCGTCATTGTTCGAATGGCGTCTCTGTCCATGTCGTTACAAATTATACAAATACAGAATTAATATAAAAGCTTAACTGCTTAAGAATTAATATTGAATCTTATCTGAGTAAAATTTTGATGCTGGCAATGCTCTCCCTCGTCTTAGTTTCGTCGACTTCGCTCGTTCGCACTCGTTGCTTTTACTTGCTATGCCTTCCTGCCGCTCTGTGTTGCTTTGGACATTGCTTTTGCACACGTTGTTGTTGTTGTTTGACCTCGAGCCCGCTGCTTGCTTCGTTCGCGCCTGTGCACAGCGCTTCCGCTACGTATTCTTGCCTCTGCGCCCACTGCTGGCGCTCCCTGCTTCGCACCCGTCGCCTCCGTGCACGACGCTGGGGCTACAGATCCTTCGCACGCCGGCCGCTGCGCACCAATCGCGTTTATGCGCGACGCCGGTGCCGATGCTAGAACCTGTGCTGATGATGCTGCGTCCACTGTTGGCGCTGCCTGCTCTGGACTTGTCGCGTTTATGCGCGACACTGGTGTCGATGCCAAATCGTGCGTTGATGTCGCCGCGCCCACCGTTGGCGCTGCCTGCTCTGAACTAGTCGCGTTTATGCGCGACGCTGTCGCTGCTGATCCTTCGGGCGCCCTTCTTTCCGTTGGTTATGTTGCGCCCTGGCGCTGGCTGTTTTGAACTTGTGTTAATGCGCGACGCTGCTGACTCGTCGTAAGTTGCTAATGTTGCGCCCTGTCGCTGGCTGCTTTGCACTTGTCGGGTTTATGCGCGACACTCCTTCTCACACGACTCGATCCCGGTTGAGCCCCCAAATGTAGAGGCAGACTTTCCGCTCGCCTCTGTTGGAATACTTTCAGAAATAAACTTCCTCTTCAGATTTCGTAAAACATTTATTGATGTACTATATTATTCGTGTCCGTTGCCAGTCGCCGTCCGTGATCAAGTGTTTTAATGTACCGTTTTGTTGAGTCCGTTATCCTTGTCCGCGTCTCGTCAAGTTTCGTCCAGTCGCAGTGTCGCATTCGTAGTAGCTTTAAGTCCCCAATCCCACATATATTTCACCCGTTTTTTTTTAAATGTGTATGCAACACTGTTTTTTCCAACGTATGTTACAGCACACATTTCGAGCGGATGGGGGAAGGGAGGGAAGGGGATCTACAGTTTAACGCCGAATCCGAACGGCGATTGGCAGTTTTTCTTTCACACTTGGAGGTTTTGCCATTGCCTGCCAAGAGCGCACTGGTGCGATTCTTGTAATTCTCATCTGCTTCATGTGGATAGCGATAGAAGTAGATGAGCGTTTTTTCCAGCCCGAGCCAGGAATCGAACCTGGGGCGCTCGGTATGAGAAGCCAGCGCGCTAACTACAAATCTAAAACAATGCTAAATAACTCAAATTGTTCTTGAAAATATTTATAAACACTGGTATTCGGCATTTGATATTAGGGAAAGCGATATTGGGGCTAACTGCACAAAATGTTGTTTGCAGGTGTGTGAATCTGATCTAGAAGTTCCGACTTTTGTGTATTATTATAAAAGTTGGTTAAGTACTGATCTGTGTTTAAGGCAGGTTTCTACCTTGTGCGGCCGAGAAAACATGTTTTTTTTGAAAAATTTTTGATGGGAAGGTTTTTAAGATAAACACTGGAAAATTTTTTCAGATGTAGGTATATGTTTATTGTACAAGTAAAAAAAGTTTCAAGATAAAATATGCAAAGGGGGGGAGGGGGCCATCGAGCAATGGCGGCAGGACTTCCTTACTCGCGGAAGTCCTGCCGCTGTTTGAGATGACTTGAAACACAAAAATGAAATTTTTCTTATTCTGTATCCTTTTGTCTATGGCTGGAACTAGGATTTAAAAAAAAAATGAAAAATGAAGGATATATGCGATTTTGACTAAAAAACTCAATTTTTACCTACCTTTTTCAATACAAATTTCTATTTTTAATGAGAAAAAATTATTATTTCTTGAAGATCCTAGTTCGTGCCATAGCTAAGACCTTGATAAATGACTGTTTAAAATTTCGTAGCTATTGCTCAACTCATGTGGCCTAAATCACTTCCGCAAGGTCAAAAAATGTAGTTTTGAGAAAAACGCGTTCAAAGTTTTGCTTCAGCGGCTCGGCGCGCTCGACACCGCTACCTGTTTCGATAAATTGCTTCCGTAATTCGAAAGATTTCAACTTCAAATTTTGGGAGCGTATTCTACAATCATGTATTAATCCAAAAATGCATGAAAAAAAAAAATCGATTTTTTTGACCGCACAAGGTAGAAACCCCCCTTAAGACAATAGATTAGTTTTGAAACAATTTGAAATTCCATTAAAACATAAACGTCTTACATGTTTGATACATGACGGTTAATTTTTGAATGGTTGCAGAATGCACCTCAAGTCCTACACAGGATCATTGTGCCAACTACATACATACATATATTTAGTTGTACGTAAGTAAAGGTTTGGGCTAACCCAAAATTTCATAGTTCATATATGTATGTATAACATGATACGAATCGAATTTTACTCCAAGTTTTTATTAAATAGATTCTCTCGCACAATTGTTTTATAACATACTTGTATTATACATATTTTCCCTTTTTGACACCTTCTTAATTTCAACTAATATATTTAAAATAATTTTTTTGTACTTTTACATAACGTACACAAAACGTAGTCGTATGAATTGAACATATTTTTTTAAAATTGGATTCTTGATGAATTATATTCCTAATGTTTAATTTTTTCACCCATTAAGGATAAACATAACTTTGACCGAAACTGTGTGCACACTATTACTTTAAAACGTATATATGGTTGTGTCCAAGTGAGAGTTTTTACGCCCCGTCTTTGTGCTCAAAACCAGCCGGGCAGCGCATCGATGCCCAGTTTTTTGCAATTCGGTAGCGCCGTACACGGTCGTTGCTGACGCCAGAATTCTTGACGTTTATTTAGAAAGTCCACCGCCTCCCTAGCATGCTCCGATATGTTCTCCGTATTCGTGTCGGCACGCACCAAATCGGGGTGCTTGAGCAACTTCTCCAAGTACTCCTTGTCCACGCACAACTCGCCGAGCAGCTTTCGAGCATTGCGCCGCTCTAGTTCCGCT
The DNA here is from genome assembly GCA_963668005.1 of Melieria crassipennis. NCBI lineage: Eukaryota > Metazoa > Arthropoda > Insecta > Diptera > Ulidiidae > Melieria > Melieria crassipennis. The sequence continues at coordinate 25,684,947 of OY764963.1, read as the reverse complement.
TTACTGGGCTTGGCGCGCACCGGCCTGGTGCTGTTCTGCTGCGATTTGGGCGTATTATCACCCGACTGCTTAGCCTTTAGCTTGGCCAGCACCTTGCTGCCGCCGCCAGCGATACTGCTGCTGCGACTCGGATTGCTGCCAATGGTGTTCTCAATGGCCTCCTGTGTCTTTTGCACGCCTAGTCGGAATGAGGTCAATTCGGGACGTGCCCGCAGCCCGCGATGGAAGAACATTAGACTTTGCTCAAACTGGCCTAGATAGTAAAGGGCTTCGGCTTTCTGGTAGATGGCACGAATGTTGTTCTTGTCCTCGGATAGCGCAGTTTCGGCATCCTGCAGAGCCTTGGACGCCTCGCCAAGCAGCAGGTAGCACTTGCTGCGCGACACAAGCGCGTTGATGTCGGTGTTATTCAATTCGAGCGCCTGTAAGAGACCAGAGAAGATTAGTAAGAAAGATTGGTCAAAGAAAATTTGTATTTTTTAAAGAAAAGTTGTATTTTTTAACACGCTAGTAAGGTTTTCGTTTTAAAAACAATGAATGGATACATTTTTATTGTATTATGGCTGCTTCTGGGTTTGAATTGAAGTGCGCGCGACCAAACCGACCTGCGAAAAGAAATGAATAGCATTCTCAGGGTTGGCATTCTTGATCTCCTTCAGACCCAGCGCTATGATCGAACTGATGTCCGCCTCGTCGGGAATTTGCATAACCTCGTTGCGGTCCTGTTTTTGTTTGATTTGCAGGCTCTGCTTGATGTCGTATGTGCCGGCGCTGACCGCGGCCGCGCGATCCTTATCCGTGTAAAAGTCCACGAAATTCTCCTTCGGTTTGCCCTTCTTCTTCTGCTGCTGGTCCTCGATCTTTTTGCGCGCTGCCCGTAGTTCGGCCTCGATGCGATTGCCGCGCACGACGCCCGGGCTCTTTTCCAATTCGTCCGCGAATTTCACCGACTTGCGCCTGCTGGCGGAGCGTGCCAGGGCGCTGGATGTGCGTCGTTCGTGGAGACGTGTGCCATCCTTGCGCGGCGATGAAGTGCGTAGACCACGCCCGCGTCCGCGACCTTTGCGCGGCGACTCCTCCAGTGACTCGTCGTCGGTGTTGACTCCGACGCGTATGAAACTCTGTAGCAGTTCCTGCTCCTTGTCGACAGCTAGGAAATCTTTCAAGACTTTGGACATTGTGACACGTTCACTGCTTATAGGACGATTTGATTTGAGTTGTTTTAGACGCAATTCGTTTTGGATGTTATGTCTGAATTTGAGTGTCGTGCTTTATTTTGGAGTGCACGCAATCGCTGAACTTCATGCGAGAAGTTTCACACTTTGACGCCCGTGTTTCGGGTGGGGAAATCAACAATTGGAAAAGGCTTTTGACTGTTGCTTGGAGACTGCGTCAATCAATACAGTTATGTGGGACTGCTTGCTAGTTCCAACCATAGTTAGTATAATAATAGTTCTAACCACGAGGGCAGGGGCCCAAGAGATGTTGTAAGGCACTCCAAACAGTGGAGGGAATTTGTTTTTAAGGGTTAATGTGATGTTGTGACCCTTTTCCTGACCGTTGCGATTTTCTTCTCAACTTGTAGCCATCTTTATTTTCTCCTTCAAGCTTACTCCTTTTTTCATGTCGTAACTTTCTTGTACTTTTTCACATAATTGCTACAGGTAAAACGAGGTCCTCAAAAGTGTGAAGTACATGATTTAACAGAAATATCTACATTTAGTCACCTTCGATATATGTATGTACCTCAATATTTACGGTACCGTTAAGTCATTTTAAATATATATGTTTAAGTGCCGCCGTGTTTTAGCTGGTAAGAGCGTTGGACCGCGAATCCAAAGTGACGTTCAAATCCTTGTTAGAGCCAACACCAAAATATTGTATAGCATTTTATTTTATTATAAGAAATGCTTCAGCTGAAATCTGGCAATACTTTTCAAAGCTCAATTTGGTTATTTATTGTACGATCAGCTATACCTTTGATGTGCTAGTTTTACCATTATTTTTGTTTACTTGTTATAGTTAAGTTTCATGAGTGTAGCTTAAAAAATATGCGCAATAGAGAGCAATGAATTTTAGTAAAGGAAATGAGTTTGGGACAAATGCCTGCAAAATCGGGAAAATGTATGGCGTCCAGGAAGAATGTTGGAAGATCGATGATATAAAAAGTATTACAAAATATTAAAAAAAAAATTGAAAAAGATGCGTTAAGGTCTTCGAAACGTCCCTGAATGAAATATCAGCATCAACTGCTTACAGAATCAAAAATAGAATAAACCTAACATAGAGTAAGTACTAAAGTAGGGCTACCAGACGTCCCGGTTTTCCCGGACATGTCCTGGTTTTAGACTGTTTTTCTCGGTTGATGTATCCCGGGTTTCACTTAAACCTCCCGGCTTAAAGATTTGATTGCAAACAAATTTGCATAAATCAAATTTCAGATTTTTCTACTAGTTTTTAGTTGTGATATAGTTACATAATCAGATAATTGAGCATTTCGTTAGCAATAATCGTTTTTCATTTCATTCATTCTGTGTTTTTTTATCCGCTTTAAATATTGTTTTTGTTTAATACGACAAATTATAGTTTCTTTAAGTTAGCTAAGTTGTTTTGTTTTGTACGTGTACGTTCAAATGGTCTCATGATTTTATGATTTTGTGTTTTTTTTATGAAAACACATATACATATTTATATAAAAGATATGTGAAAATACAATTTAAAGGCTTGTTTTTATGAACATGTTTTTTCTGTTGATTTCACCAAAGTTTTCCGATTTTGCAATACGCATATTTGGCGGCCCTATACTAACGAGCAGTTGTGCAAAACCCGCGCTTGAAAGTTGTACAGTGACTTTTGATTGTTATGTTATGTCTTGAATTGGCAACAAACCACTATTGCAAACAACCGTTCAACTGATGAAGGGCATTAACTCCAAAGCGCGAGTATTTTAGTGTAAAAAATTATTAAATTAATTAATTAAATATGTGTCGAAAAAGTTTCAAAAATAATTTTCGCACTTAATTAAATTTGTGTAATTATTTTGTAATGACCTGGGAACTAAAATATAGAAAAAAAAAACTTCTTTCGGCGGCTGTATCGGAAATCTCTGAGAGGAAAATTACTCATGAAAAAAGATACAAACTCGCCGATCAGAATTGGCGTAGAACTATGGGTTCTCTTCATTGGTGTACAGATTCATACGCACAAGAAGAGTGAATCCGGGAATCTTGTTGCTGGACGTATGTATGTATGTTTTTAGAGCGTAAGCAATACCTTTTTTATAGAATTTTTTTACTGTAAAAAAGGTACGACAAATTAAAACAAAATCATGCAAAATCATTTGTTAGCAGCCCTCTAAAAATAGTTATTTTCGATTGTATAAAAAAACGATATATCAAACTTCACAATGATTGGTTAAAAGCTGCTTAAGCTAGCGTGTGCACAAATTTGAAAAAAGTAATTTCGATAAAAACGCGTTTGAAACATGCCTTGCGCTCCAACACTTAAACGACTTAATCACTTATAATTTTTGAACGAATTGGAATTTTGGCTTGGCTCCCCCTTAATAACCGTACTTATAGTTGTAGTTGACTGTTTAGTTGCCTGCAACTAATATTAAGAATAAGCAAACTTATGCTCCCAAAAATGATCATTATTCGAAATGTAAAAAAAAGGTAATTTGTGAGAACTTTAACTCTTGTTAACATCAGTGAGACTTGTTACATTTGTAACAAGCAGCTATACAAAATCAGTACTTTTTACAGTTCCATTTGCATCCAAATGTTTGTTTTATCATTAGATCATACGTTATCCAATCATATATTTTTCTTGCTGGCTGAAAGTAGCTGGCATAAATTTCTCCAGTAAAATCTTGAAAGTTCTCACAAAATGAACTGTCACTTTACGCTCTCATTTCCTTTCTCAATGCAAGTGTTTGGGCATAGGTACACAAACGCCATCCAATTAAATACTGTTCACAAACAGGGCTAATTTTAAATTCTCAATTAAAAATCAAATTTCATAGCGTGGCAGCACTAAACTGGTATAACCCAAAAAGGCACCAAACTGAATGACGAAAAAGCTAAAAAAGTCTTCAATCTGCATGTACACAAACCTTGAATTTTCTGCTTTGTCTTGGGTAAACTGGCAATTGGTATAGATGGTAATTGGTATAAATTAAGGTATAAATTATGACTCGGCTAACTAGCCTTGAACTGCATGTACACAAACCTCAAATCCTGTGTTTTGTCTTGGCTAATAAAAACTGGCCACTAGTATAAATGTTCTTTGGTATAAATTACAGTTGATATAAATTATGGTGAAAATTGACTTTGCTAAATTGGTTTCGAAGTTGCATGTACAAAAACCTAAAATATTGGGTAGTGCCTTGGCTAACTAAAATTGGCAATTGGTGTAAATGACAATTGGTATAAATGATGGTTTGGCGAAAATTATAGTAAAAATTATTATGTGCACTATAGAGTTGCACTAAATTTGTAGGTGCAGGTAGACCTCGCTTAACACTTTCGATTAACACGTAAAGAAGCCTCGTACTTACAAATACCTTCTCTCTTCTTCACTCTCAATTCAAGTACCTACTGCAGTGAAGAACACAAACGAATGCTAGAATCGATATCAAGTATCAATTTTTAGCACAGGAATTCAATTCGTGATGCTCTTCTGTATTATGTCTTTGTATTTGTATTTGTTTGTTTTTGTATCTGAGCTGCATTTAATTTCGGACATTCATATAAAAAACTTGTTTTCTTTTCTTTTACGAGTGAAATAGAACTGTTACTTTCTACTGCACTGACAAACACGACTATTTCATTGAAGGTATTTCAAAAGAAGTCAAGTCAAGGATAAAGTGGCATAGGTCGTGGAGGGTAATGTGGTAATATACCATATATACCTTCCAGTACTAATCGTTAATGGCTGTAAGGAATAATAAAATATAAATAACTTTAGCTTAGCTTTAGTAAAGAAAAAAAACAATTATAGATCTTCCATCTACTACAGTAAACCGAGGACTGATTTTAGTCAGGGTTTGCATTTGCAAATGCTTAGAAATGTTTAAAAATCATATTTTCATACAAATCAATCGAATAAATTCAAGCACATAGGAAAAAAGTAGTATACCACATTACCCACCAATTTGTTCAACGTGCTGCTTATGAGTTTTTACATACTTTCCAGAATTTCAATTTGGGCTGAATTTAAGTGTGATATAGAAAAAAGACATAGATCTGCGGCAGGCCAATCACCTACACTGGCAGAACAAGACAACCGATTAACGTAACCAACACAAGGCAATGAACCTTGTGGAGGCCCTATGATCCAGAGAGGAGTGAACAAGGAAAAACAAAATAGACAAAAAACAAACCGGTTTACCACAATAACCAAAGTTAGATACCCTAACGTTCTGGTGAGCTCTGTGGCACTCACTGTGACACTACTTTTTTGGAAAACATTTTCGTTTTCATAAAATATTTCTTTGCTCAGAAGTTATCAAAAAAGGATAGCAAAAATTGAGCAATGTCAAGCTTTGAAGTTTCTGTTCATGGAATCAAAAATTGGAATACACTAAATCTAAATCTGTCTTCTTAGAGTCACTCAACCTCGTTTTTAATTAATTATAATAGTTGGAATTTTTTTCAGAGTCTGTGTTGAGCAAGAAAGGGGAAAACATGCAATAGTAGTAGTGTAAAGTATTGTAGTAACATGTGTAAATTTGTAAATAAAGCGATTGTTGGTTTTTGACTGCGTTTGCGCTGAGTAACTGAAGTAGTTGTATTTTCAAGCACAATCCAAAACGAACTTAGAGAAGTCATTTTCGTAACAATATTAAACCTACACAGACAATTCTGTGGTCAAGGACGATAAGCGCTTAAGCTGACTTAAGAAATGGATTCATTGATTATTGCTTTTGGCCACAGATTGACTGAATCTTCATCGTCGAGCCCAAATCGCTGAAGATACAAACATGAAATTTGAACTGTAGATTTATTTTAGATAACGGACCACACTACAAAGGCAGTTTACAACATTTAAACTTTAAAAGAATCAAAAATAGTTTGGAGCCTAAGAGTAGTTTGATACATATTTTTCATTTTCTGGTTCCTTCCTGAACCAGCGCAATGCCTCGCATTTATAAAAAAGTAAGATTAAAAACTGGTTAAAATTTTTTTACGGAAAAAAAACGTAATTGACTTCAAAATCCGGTACAGTGGTACAGTGAAACTCCTCATTACGGAAAGTCCTTATAACCGGATAGTTTCAATAGCCGGACGAATTTGCCAGACATACCAATTTCATTAAGTTTTCCATACGAATATTATTCCAATAACCGGACGGTCTAATAACTGGACGCAGACACTATATTCCAAACCATTTTGATTAAAAAAAATTCCAAACCAATTTTTTAGAAATCTGTACTACCGTAAAATACAAATCTCACTCACGTATTTGAAAATGAACATTTGAAATTAAAACAATCAACCAAATTATTAATTAAATCAAATCAAATTAAAAAATTGTTTCAACCAAAGCAGTACTAAAATTTAACGACTTGTATAATGTATGTAAAATAAATAATAATAAATAAATAATAATAATAAATAAATAATAGTAATAAATATTAATTAAATATTCAATATTCATAAATTCGTACAAAGTATTAAATAAACGAGAAACACTTGGATACAATTTAAACTAATTTTTTCTTCCCCCCTTCCCCATAAGCGGACATCTCCCATAATCGGACAAAAACACTGCGACGGTGAGTGTCCGGTTAAGAGGAATTTCACTGTATTTCAAATCCATAATAATTAAATAAGTACTTCATATATATTTGAAGAACACTCATTTCTGGGGTCAAAAATAGAGTTCAAAAATGACTAACAAACTTTCAACTTGAGCACCTGCTCAAAGGTTTAAAAGATCTTTTCACAAGGATCACTTTATTGCTTGTTTTTGGGCTAATTCAGCAAGGGATATAGGATCTAAAAGAAAGTGTTAAGTTAAATTAATTCTTGCATTTCTATGCTTTAGAAATTTCAAGATACAATTTTCGGATTCGGACCGATACATATTAAAATTATCGAAGCGACGATATCTCATGGTTTATTAAGCTTTCAACTGGATACGCAACAAAAAAAAACTGTCCTATAGTGGAATAAAGCTTTCTAGCCACAATAGTCACAGTTTACTGAGGGTTTCGGGCTGACAGTGTAATTAGACCAGCTATTGGCGAAATACAGCTGAGATAAAGCGGGAACGGGATATATTTACCTCAGGGTTTATTCTTTAGATTAAGCGAAAAATATCATTCATTTGAGCACCTCTTGTTGAAAGACTCTTTTGACCCTTTTTGCCTATCTGACCGATTTTGCAAAATAATTGAATAATTTGATGAAAATGCAACAAACGGGCCTTTTTAACAAGTTGCTCTTTTACCTGGTTATAACCGGCCAGGGCACGTTCGTACTCGCGCACCTTCATGTGATTGTTGGACTGACCGCAGAGTAATTTGATGGTTGTTTCCAGTTCCTCAATGGGATCGGCTTTGGGCTTTTTGCGCGGCATTTTCAAAGAGTTTTTTGCAAATGCAAAATCAATTCAAGCAAATCCTATTTTATTTTGTATTTTATTATTTATATATTTTTTATTATTATTTATATATTTTTAATACGCATTATGTATGCATCAGCATTTTCTTGTTTTTATGTATTTTCTCACATGTTTCTAACTATTCGAAGCATTTAAATTGAATGATTAATTTGTTTATTTAATGACTTATTAAATTGAATAATGCCCGATTTGATTAGTTGCTGTTTCGCGTACGCGATTCATTAGGCGAGACGTTCGTTTGCCGCCATTTACCGTACCCGACTGTTTATTGCAGGTCGACAATCTGCTGTTCAATCAGCGGCGCATTTCGCTTCACCTCCCTCACAACTACTCGCAAGAAACTCGACTTCGACTCAACGCAACGTCAGCGGGTAAACGACAAGTCGGGTGATTGGCGTTGGGGGCTTGCGGCTGCCGGCTGGTAGTTTTGGGGAGAATTTTCGGTTGCATGCGCTGACAAGCGGTAATAAACTTCAATAAAGCAGCATTAACCCATCGGCACGATTGCTTGGCTGGGCGGTTGGCTTACCGCTTAAGCCGGGCCCGTCTCGCTTGTTCGCGGAAATCATGAGGCGCCGTAATCGAATGTGACAGAAACGTCAGGTAAAGGTAAACAATGATGAAAATTAAGGCAACTATTTGGAGGAGGTAACAACAACGAGCAGTGTGGAGGGTGCGACAGCAACATGCGAACGTTTCATAAGTTTTGATTTATACGAGTGCCTTTCGACAACAATCGTACCGCCTGCCAATATTTTGGTGGTTCGGTTGTTTGGAAGCGGCATTCAATCTGAACTTTGTCAACTTTCCAATTTTTAATCTCTGTTTGCGACCGACACGATGCTATTCAGTGCCAAACATGCCACGAACTTCATGCAGATTGTTGATTTCTTGCAACCAAACTGAAATTTTTGAACTTAATGCCAGCCACATTCACAAATAAAACTTCGAATAATGCTCCGAACAATGTACGAAACTTATGGGCGGCTGAAATTCATAGTTTCAATACATTTAGAAATGCTTAACCACATAAAGTGGTATGAGTAACTTTTAGGTCGAATGAATTACATTAAAATTTACGATCCGTTGAACATTTGTTAGTGTAAAATCGTTGAAGTTTGCTGAAAAGTGCAGCAACATTTGAGTAAAGCAAACTTTAACAAAAACTGTTAGCAACACGCACCAGGCACACGCACTTCCTGGCAATCTCGCACAGTTCATAATGATGTAATATTTTTCGATGAGTTTTTGTTGTGCCCTACACGAGGACGCCAGGCTACATTCAGCTCAGTGTGGAGCTTGTAACCGTAAAAAGGAATTGTATTATTAATTTGTGATTAAAATCGTTGAATCATTGAAACGATGTTTAGTGTGAATTTTATTGGAATCCCAAGTTAAAAAATCGCAACGAAATTTGGTATTAAGTTTGATAGAAGGTTAACCGAATTAAAAAATGTTTGAAAATATTAAGAATAAACTTCCCGTTTTAAATAAGTATGTTTCAAATTTGTTCAAAACTGCGTTTAATAACTAAAGAATTGATACTTTCATTCGTTTTCGAACAACCATTTCATTCGTTTTCATTAATTATAATTTTTTGGAGCTTTGGAATTGAATACAAAAAATGCTTAACAAATTTGTTTCGGCACCAGGCTCACATATTACAATAGAATTATTCATGCTTTTCATAAAAAAGCGAATCTTGACTTCACAAAATTCCAATCAGTCACGTGAAGAAGAATGCATAGAGGGACAACAACCCAGTATGGCTAAGAGACAACTCAAAAACATCTGCAGGGGTAAGCAGTGGCGCAGGGGGTGAAAGTTTTGGGGATTCAAACCACCCAAAACACAAAAATTGCTGGTACAAAATATGGTTGCGAATGGTATTCGTCTCAAAAGTTGTACGCAAAACATAGTCGTAGTTTTATAAAAAAAAATTTAATGAACGTTTTCATCACGTTTTGCCAATAACAGCTATAATATTGCCAAAATAAAATTGGATTAATTACACTGCCAGCCCGAAAACTGCACCAAACTGTTTTTTGTTTTGGTTGCGTAAGTTGTTTCACTATTTCTGGGTGGATTTTGAAACTTCAATTGCGACTGTCTGCTTGTTTTCGTACCGCGACAGATAAAAAAAATGGGTAGTGGGTGTTTGAATTGGATTCATTCACTATCTCAATGCGATTTGCGAGCGCGTATTGATCAAAATATGCAAGAATCCTAGTTTTTACTTGTCAAATGTCACTGTTAGGACATTTGTATGTTAACCACTCAAAGATGATGTAAAGTGAAAGCACCTCTTGATACAAGACCCTGTAAGAGCTGAATTTCTTTTTTAGCTTTTTTAGCTCAAGAAAATATTTTTGATTTTCATATTTAAGTAGCGATTTTCACATTGTTTAGTAATGCGATTAAAAGTGGGTAGTAAAACGCGGCATGGCTATGGTGCAGAGTACAAATAAGTCGGTCAAAGCCAACTGGAAAACTCAATCTGCATAATTAACAGCAAATCATTCTGCCTCGGCCCACACCATGTTTCGTGTGTTGGTATGTGGAAAATTGTAGAATCGCCTGAGGAAAGGCAGAGTTTGTGCACAAAAGGCTAAAGTTTACGCATGTACCTTCTCAGTTTATGGTTTTCAAAACTTTCTTCCTTTCGCTTGCAAAGCTTGGGATTGCAGGGCAAGGCAGAGCCAAATCTTATTCACTCAATTCACTAAATATTCACTGCAAACCATCACTCTGGCATTGAAAGATACGGCAACAAAATATGCAAATCATCGCAAATGTTTATTACTACTTCGCTGCATTCGGTAATGGTGGCTAAACAGCCAACTAACGACAATCAGTTCACGACAATGTTTACACAAATATTTAATTTATGTTTCGCTGTCGTTCGGTTGCCAGTAATTGCGTAGGCAATGTAGGAGTGGGGCGAGACCGAGAGCCGAAATTGCGAAAACTGTTGCAACGGCCACAAATTGCTTTGCGTGTCCTTATCGCATTTGTGCTGACTCTCAAGTCGAAATAAGTAAACCTTCGGTGTTCGCCGTCCGCGCGTTCGTTGGCATTGCAAACCCTTTTTGTGCGACAATGTTATGTTGCCGACGATGCGAATGTGTTTGTTGTCATAGGGGTGTCGTAAAAAGCGACAAATCACTGTTACCAACGAATCAGCGTTAACATCTGATTTGATTTCCTTTATTGACTCTTGTCACTGCATTTAGAAATTGTCAATCCATGATATTTTTAATTGGAAATTATGGAAATGTTGGCTTTTTATGGTGCTGATGTGTTTTAGTGTTGTATGGAGGTTATTAATAATGTGTTATGAATACGTTGCATACTCTCACTGTGTGTGGTTGAATGATAAAATGTATGAACAAAAAACTTAGGGGTCTGGAGTGGGGCTAAGTTGCGTCTCATTGGGTTCAAAGTTCGGAAAATTCGGGGGAAGAAAAACATTACCCAACAGCTGCTGGTTTGCTTTAGGTGTTTAATCGTCGGTTGGGCACGAAAAACATTATTTTAAAAATGTTCTAAAATTATAATAAAAAGTTTAAAAATTAACTTTCGATTCCTTCTTGAAGGTCACATAAATTATAGTGAAATAGGGGCAGTTTTTTACAAACTTCAGTACAAAAAATGGGTTGTCAGTAAAAAATGTTGTCACACAAAAGCTAAAGAAATCCTTAAGTAAAAAAAAGTTACTACTTCAAAGTTTGCTTGCAGGCCCCATTCCTTTGCTCTACCTAAACTGAACATATCGCTAAACATATGTAACTACCTACCCTTCATATTAGTTGCCTACGGGGGCCCCAATAAAATGAGAAATTCGAATTTCATAATGCTTCCAGTGCTCCCACGTTGCCCGAAGATAAGTCAAATGTGTCAAATTCCTATATCTCTAATCCTTAAGGAGTTTGTCATTTAAGGAATCATTCTCATGTGAAATTTTTTAAAAATTAATTTTTTTTTTTAACATATTTGGAATGTATCATCCTTGAAGAAGGTGCTGTCAAAATGTTATTGGAAAATTTCAAGTATTTCGGCTTCTACAGACATTTATATAACGAGCGGTCAAGGTTTCTAGCAAGGATTCAATCAGTTAGTCAAAACTTTAAACGTGTTTTTCTCGGAACGACTTTTTTTGAAATGGCGGGGATGATTTAAAAAAAACCATTCATCCGATCTCTCTGCGATTTTGTCACGTCATTCTACATACTGTTAGCTATCGCCCCTAGTAAATTCACTCTGATATGTTAAAAATGTCATATTTTTTTTCATTGATAAAATCTTCAAAAACAAAAATTTTTTACTGCTCTATCTTCCAATGCCTGCCATTTTGTGAGATTCTTATGAAAAAAGTCAAATTTACTACGGGCGAGAGGTACGTTCATACTGCTTAAGAATTTCTTTGAAATTTATGTTTCAGATAATCCTGTGACTCAAAACAATCCCGCCAGCTGACCATGACGCGGCAGAAGCCGTGTCTTTAATCGAAAAAAAGTGTTTGATAAAATTAAAAAAATTTTTTTATTTTTTTTTATTTTTGTACCATAACAATGAATAAATTAAAGTGGAATATCTTTTTTTGATAATTCCTCGTATTCACAAAGGAAATAATTTCTGAAAAATGTCCATTTTTCCTGTCCGCGCATGAGAATGACCCCTTAAAATAGACAGTTTCGCTTGGTAGATAAGAAACTATACAAATAAAATAAAACCTTCAGTGCAAGAAACACAAAATCATTTAATGTTCTGAAACTTAGCAGATGAGTGGTTATAAATTTTTTGGGTTACAATATTATGGGCGTTAATTAATTAACACATTCGAGACCGATTGTACACCGTGTGTGCAATGGATTTGCGAGACTATAAGACAGTAATGTGCAATTGTTAGTTATTCTGAGTAAGCTAGTCGTCGAAATAAAATTTTTCTGGAACTAATGAAATCTGTAAAGTACAGGAAAAAAAAATTTGGCATTGGTTTTACTGTGTACAATACAAAGAAAAATATATATACAATATATATACAATACAAATAAAACTTCGCTCCGGGACCGTGTCTGACAGGTCTGGGGGTAACAAATTTCTGCTTTGGGTATTCATAAGCGAAAAAACATTCAAGGGAATGAAAGGCTTTCGAATTTTTGTTGTATATATTTATATTTTTATTTCATTTTGTATTCATTTATACTTGTAAGTTGTTTTTGTTGTTGTTTTTCTTCTGTTTTATAATTATTTGTAAAGGTTTACATAATTATAAAAAAATTTTGTATTTGTGTTTTTATGTTGTGATTTGTTTTTTATGTCATTCAGTTGTAGAAATATTAAAAAGAGAATATTTGTGTTAATATGTGTGTGAATTTAGCATTGGTGTGTCTGTGTGTGTGTGTAACCAACTAAATATGTTGACGAATAAAACGAGCGTAAAATACAGTGCTCCAACTTTCTATATTTCATATTTTTCCTTGCGCGTAGAACAGCTTTTGTGTGTTTTGTTTTTATTTGACTGTGCAACAAAAGTTCGCTGCTATCATCCTTTGCTCTAATTTTAATCTATTAACTATTTGCCTACGTTTACAGTATAGTACAGTAAATAGGTATATTTTACTAAAAAAAAATACTTAATGGCTGAAATTTTGAGGGTGTGTTCGCGGGCATGTCCTGAGTCTAAAACTGAGTTTTCGTATTCGAGGGGGTGGGGGAAGTTACTACCCCCTGCTAATTTAGGGGTGAGTTCGTTTTAATTCCGTATCTCCGAAGCTATTGCTCGTACCGTCAAGTCCGTCAAGTCCGCGCCCACTTAACTAACAAAACAAAACTACACTATCTGTTTGTAACTAAATGTCGATGTAAAATGATTCTGTGTTTCATAGGGCTAAACATAGGTTATATGAGATTGACCATGCCTACCTGATACGTTTTCCCGCCACGCCCACTATAATGACAAATATATAAACAGATAGTGTAGTTTTGTTTTGTTAGTTAAGTGGGCGCGGAAAGTGGGCGTGGCCGATTATATTATAGCCTATGTTTGCCGCAATGACACGCTGAATCGTTTGATACCCATATTGCCTTACAAAATTTTTCCATAGATGTGTTTTGTTACCATAATGGGCGTAAAAAGGGGGTTTTTAACCCTTTTGAGGGTCGTCCCCCGCCCAAAAAGCAAATTCCTCAGCACCATCGTCTTCAGCACCCTCGAAAACAGGGGGGAAGTAGTCTCGTCGTGTCCAAGAAGACTACCGGATTTCGGTCTTTTTTCCGACTGACACACTCCACTAGTGCGCGGCTCGCACGTACAGCGCGCGCGGTCAACTTGGTCGTTGGATTGACGGCAAACTATTTATAGTAGATGAGTGTTCGAGCACTCATTTTGTAGGTAATTTCAGGTTCTTAAAATGGTATCGAAGTAGTATGCGAAAAAACCTACCGGTTTCACGGTATTCACGAAAAACGAAAAACTATCCCTCACTTTTGACCTTTGACCGGCCATTGTGATTCACCTAATCGACCTATGACCTCGATTTTATTATCATTAGATAGATAATTTTATTCTCCACAAATTTGATCCCTCGGACTTGACGGTACGAGCAATAGCTTCGGAGATACGGAATTAAAACGAACTCACTCCTAAATTAGCAGGGGGTAGTAACTTCCCCCACCCCCTCGAATACGAAAACTCAGTTTTAGACTCAGGACATGCCCCCGAACACACCCTCAAAATTTCAGCCATTAAGTATTTTTTTTTAGTAAATGGGATTTTTTTGTCTCTATTTACTGTACTAGTAAGCAATTTTGACATTCTCTTGAACTCACGTCCGAGCTAACTGTTATTTTCTTTGTTATTTGTCTTATCTTGTCTCGTATTTCGTGCAACATAGCTTTATTCATGTTTATTGTTTAGTTTTTCACAAATTTTCACTGCACTTGATGTTTGTTCTTTTTTTTTGTTCTTTTGGCTCGCGTGCAGCTGCTTGTTGCTGCTTTGCTACTTTCCTGTTGATTTTCCGTTTTGTGTTTGCTTGAAATCTGCCCACATTACTGAATCACTGAATAAATGGTCGTTTAAAGGGCATTGCCATTAATTGCTTCCATAATGTATATAATTACAATACATATAACAATGTGCAATTAGTTACAATTGTAAACTGCCAAAATAATTATAAATCTTTCTGGTTGCATAAATTGATAAAATAAGTGTTGAGTGAATAACGTGAACTGAAATCTGCTTTGCATTATTTGATGCAAATTATATATACACAATATTTCAAGTCAATAATAAATAAATTATCCAATTAACTGTGATTAAAAAAAACGTAAATATTATAGTTTAGGCGCTAAAACAAGGGAAAAAAATGATTTACTTAAGTAAGGTTAGGTTAGGTTAAAATTACCCTCAAGTTGCAGACCTTTACTGAACCACAAATGGAATATCTTTTTCCTGCAAAGACTGTGAGGAGTCTACTCAAAGCATTTTGATTTGTTTATGCAATTTAGGAAGACTCGAGTGTTGACTGGTTTGAGGTCAGTCAAGTTCTTGAAGAAGGGCCAACCTACAGCTTCTCTCGTGCGTCTAGAGAAAGCCGCACAGCGGCAGAAAAGCGTACTTATAGTCTTTCATTGAGGCCAGACATCCGCAGTGTTATTTTCTGCTCAGGCCGTTGCATTCATAATGAAAAAAATTTATATGTAGGTATATAAATGAACTTTTAATATAAATATAAAAAGTATCTTTTACGACAGAAATTTAAATTCAAATTTATTATTTACATAGTAAATTATAAAAGAATTAATTAAATCATAAGTTCTGAAAATATAACATAAATCTAACATAAACGATTTTGTTAATTCTTTTAAAAATTATATATAATAACCACTATTTTTTGTTAATAATTAATTTAGGAATAAATTGTGCAAATAATGACATAATAAAAATAATAATTAATAACTTTTTTTTACAAAAATCTAGAAAAGCTTGATTGGGGTTTAAATCTGAGTAAAAAAATTTTAATAAATAAACAGTAATTAGAGGAAGAATTAATGACCTCGAAAGAGTTGTTAAACAATGACTATAAAAATCTGAGTTTAGTTGACTGAATGCATTTTTTAGATACTCAGTACGCGTAGTTCAACATGAATTTGTATTTGATTAGCAGCCAATTCGTTAAGAAACCCAACGATAGACGCGCTGAACTAATAACATGTTAAAGTCAATACCAATATTATTGGTATTAATAATTGGAGAATTGAATAGAATTAGCAAACAAAATTAGTATGGAAAATTCATTAACGTAGTGAAGTAGGTTGAAATTATTTAAAATTCGAAATAATGAAATGAATGAATAATGTTTAGTTAACTTGAAGTTAGTTGCGAAAAATAATGTAGGACAGACTGAAATAGTAGTAAAATTTGCTACAGCGGCGGACTAATAGTTAATATTAATTGATTGCAAGCACTAAATTCACATCTGAATTGAATTGCATTAGGTTTAGTTAACAAGAACTTAGTTAAGAAAAGTAATTTAATTTAATGTAAGGTTAATTTAACGTTTACACATTGGAATTGAATCCAATTGGCCAAATAGTTATGAATAGATTTTGTAAGAAAACAATGCATTAAATGTAGAATAAAGTGCAGTGAAAATTGTCAACGTTGTTAATGGTATCGCTTTGATTGTTGTTAATGTTGTTTCGTTTTCCAGTAACTCCCAATTCTGAATGCATTTCAATGTTTTACTTGTCCTTATTATTTACTTTTAATTAGTTTTTAGGTTTTAGGTTTTTCAAAGTTTTATTAATTATTAGTATAATTTTAAGTGCAGTGTTTGTTGTTGTTTTTTGCCTTTGAATTTGATTTGAAAATGCTGACATTTATGTAATTCTAATTTGTTATGATCTGCTATTGTTGTTGCTTTGTTGTCGTGCCTAAATTTTGCTATTATGAATATTTTTCAGCTGTGTTAGTATTGTTGTTGCAAAAATGCTTCCATGTATGCGTATGTGCAAAGGTGTGAATGAGTAAACTTTGTACATGTACTTGGAGCGATCGGTCGCTCAACTCCAAACCATGTTATTCCATAAGACAGTTCATGCAGCAAAGAGAGTGAAAATCGAAAATAATTTATACATATACAAATTTCAAGCAATACAGCTGAGCTGGGACTCGAACACCAACACTCAAGTCCGTGGTCCAATATTCTTGTCACTGAGCCAGAGTGGCTGCCGGTGAATTATATGAATACATGAATTATAAATAAATAAATAATTTAACGATTTATGGATATTTATTGGAAATTGTTGTCTGCCCCTGAATTCTTTAGCCCTTTCCTTTAGGACGCTTGGGACAATTTGAATACTTTTAAGAATCGATAGAATTCTATCCAATCCACACGTTTGCAACATTTCTCATTCATATTGCTGTACTAATTTTAAGTGTTTTAAGATTGAAATAAGCAAACAAATCCTCCAGTTATCTAAAGAGGCACTACACCCGTCAAATCGTTGACTTATCTGTCACTAAATATGTCCTAAAAATTTATTCAATTCTGATTTGAGGCAGAAACATCTTGAATCTAACTGAAATTCATGAAAATTAAACAAGATCCCACGATGTGAAAGTGACGGTTTCTTTGTCAGATCTGACAATTATTGGAACACTGTTGAAAGGCGGTGACTGCTGAAAATTATAAAATACGTTTTTGTAAAACAAAAGATTTTTTATATGTTGTTTGAATACTTTGGTTTCAATTTTTTATTTATATATGTAAATTTATGTGATTATATTAATTTGTATTAAAAACCCAGATGAATTCGGCTATTTTTTTGAATGTTCTAAAAACTTCGATATTTCGAAAGCGCACAATTGCGCACGCAACATCTTAAAGCGTTTAGGTCAATGCTCTCATGTGGGATTCGTCGAGTGATACTTCGCGGATGCGGATTTTCAATTCTTAAAAAATCCGCATGTAAATGTGAAACATATATTTACTTAGAAGTTCATTTCTAATCTCTCTTTTATTTTGAAACCAACGCATACATAGGAGCTGGCGTCCTGAGCACTGATTTGTCTAAAAAAGTTTGTGTGCGGATTGACTTAAATTCAGAACAAAACAGAAAAACTCCTCAGAGTTAGAAGCTTTGGAGAATTTTCAAACAGACAATTTTAAAAGTGAAAACAAAGTTGATGTGAAAAACATTACCCGTTTCGGTGGTTGCATTGGTTACACCAGACATGTGGTGGTTTGATCAGTCATGTGATCTTAACCCGGTAGCGCCTAGCGTGACTATATGTTCACATTAAACATCCACTCAAAAATTTAATTTTTCAATAATGATTCACATAAATCGCTCAAAAAATATTTTCGCAAAATTCGAAAGAAAACGAATGCATTCAGGTTGTGCAATGTTTGTGTTTTCTTGTTTCTTCATCAGAGCGAAAAATAAAATTTTGTATGTTACCTGCAGCGCCGACTTAACACAATATTGCTTCGTGGTTTAAAGGGTTTTCAGATGTTGAACGCAAAGTTTTACATACGATTACATATGTATGTCGACATTGTATGGCGTTTTATAATGAACAAATTTCACTCGATCTGCACTCTTTTATTGGCTCACGGATTTTAATTTGTTAAACACTCAGTTTCTGAATTCTGTACTTTCAAGGTTTACATGTGCTGTGTAGGTTACTGAATATGTGTGTAAGTGTGTGTTGTTGTATTTTAATGTATGTATGTTATTTAGTTTGTGCGCACGTTTAAATGTGTTGAGATATTATTTTCAGCTTGTCCCATTTGCTAGTTGTTTTTATTGTAAATTTTTTTATTGTTGTTCGACGTTGAAGAGTTTGTAGTACTTGTGACTTGCTCGGTTTTGCATATTAAATTAGAAAACTATAAAAAATGTTATTAAAACATTAATTATTTTATTGTTTGTCAGATTTTTGTCTCATATTATGTAGTCTTTCATTAATCTCTGTGTTTTATGTGTAAATTGGAATTGAGATTTTCTTGAAATTGATTTACTTATTTGCTAATGTTTACTTTCTGCGCTCGTTGGCGTCTTCGACCACTTTTCTCATATATAGTATGTATAGATTTCCTATAGTTATGCATTTTGTTGGCGTTTTGACAGTATTCTGTTGTTGTTTATATATTGCAGATTTTTTAATTATGGATGGAAATACTGAAATGCAATACGGAATATTTAACTAATAGCTAAACTAATTACACGCTTCAGCTTAAGCGGCGCTCTGCATTGGTTTGCTGTTCAAAAGGTTTTCATGAAATACGGTAAAGTTGACTTGACACATGAGTGTCTATGGAAGTGCGGATGCTGAGTTGAAATGATATACATAAATACAACTTATGTGTGCGCGCATTTGGTGTGCCGGCCATTAGACTTGGACATTCGACAGTTTTCAACTTCTTCGGCTTTGTTGGCATTTTTGTCTTTGTTTAGGCGAGAATCTAAACTGGAAGGCAAGAATTCCTAAGCTTTCAAATCCAATTTTCAAAATATTACATTGTTTACTGTAGAAATCGTGACCATCAATATGCAGAAATTTACATCGAACTGAAATATCGATTCGCATTCGTTAAATTTATTTTGGAATATCATATTCTTTATTGTACGAATCGCATCATTAATCGAATTATCTTTTGATCTTTGTCGTAGCACAAATATTTCCATTAGATTTTTAAATTTTATTAAAAATAATAAACACATATTTAAGTTAATTTTTTATTATGAAACAGATGAATCTCGATTATTACGGATGCATCTCAATTTTTTCCGATGAGTTATTTTTTTTCTCATCATTCAAAAGTAACAAAAATTGATGTTTATTTTTGCTATCCCGGATAATAGATGTAATCACTGTGAAACGATAAAAATGATGATTGGGGTTATGTTTAATTCCAACTAACGGGAAGTGCGTCGAACTTGTGATGATCACAATTTTTTAACTCATAGCATTATGAAACTTGCCTAATTATTGCATACTTTCCTAATTTCCATTTCCAATCTCCCATACCTTCCTAGCAACTAATTTATATGAGAAATTTTAGAAATTTTTTAATATACGCCGTCTTGCTCCACATATGCTGCGCTGCACACAGTAATAATTTCAGTAAGCACAGAGCATAAAATTATACACACATTGCCGCCAAAGAGTTGTAGCGAAGTAGAAAAAAATGAAGAACGTAGACTTGATTTGTTGGTTTTCGTAGTTGCTGTATTTTATTCTGTTTCATTGCAAAGTCAAACGGTATTTTGTAATGTTGTTACTTATGTGTTGCATATTTTATAATTATCGTATTAAGCATATTTCTCTAATAATACAATTTCAACAATTTTCCTTAGTTGCTTATTCAAAGTTTCGTTTCCAAATTTTTGCTGCTACTTGCACAATCGTTTTTGTGGCGCTTTCATGTTCTTTTTGTTTTTGCCTTTTATTAATTTCAATTTAAAATATTTATATTTGCTGCTCAACGCTCTACGTAATCATTAATCTTTACTTGCTTATGCTTGAACTTAAAATTGTACTACAATAATTTGTTGTTCCTTCATTCTTCGGTTGCCGCAGGCGTTTCTGTTCTGCTTCATGCATTATCAAAGTCAACTTGCAACGTTTAATGTCATTTTGCTGTTGCTTTTTGCTTACAGTTTCTGCTCATTGGCGATCGTTTGAAACACAAAAAATACTAATAAATACTTGCAGCTCTCCTGCTTTCCGCGTTTCCTGCCGCCACTGCATATTTTGGCCAATTGTCTGTCTGTCTATTTCACCCCGCCCCAGCTTCTGCTGCTTCCCGTCAGCGCGCTTAATTTGTATGCTGCTTAGTCGAATGTTTATGTATTGTATGTAATTGTTTAAATGTATGTGTGTATGGTAGGTTTATCTATGAAACAGAATCTAAGAAAAGCGTGTGCATAATAATTTTACTTGTTAATTACTTCGTTTGTTTTCGTTTTGCTGCTATTTTCATAGTTAGATTAATTTAACACCAGGCGCAGTACCAAGCGCCCACTACTTATACCCTACGACTACAAAAATGTTTACCATTATGGATAATACGATCTAAGTTAAACCGATTTCATGCTTGCTCTTCGAGTGGGCGCGCCAAGTGCCGATAAAGTCACTGAGCGTGTCAGTAGTTAAGCATAGAGAATGTAGCTAACTATTTAAGCACACAGAGTATGCGGAAGAGTGTGTCAGTACTCGCGTCAAAACATCGCAACATTACATAGCGGTGCAAAATTATGATGCAAATAAATATTATAAATTTAAACAAAAAAAAACCAGAAATTCAGTGTCTGTACTAAAATTACGCAGTTTGGAGAGTTGAAGTTGAGTGAGTTGAAGTTGGAAATACAATAGAACGTTTCTTTTCTTTTTCTTTTCTCAACTTGTCTAAGCGGCAATGCTTGAATGGAATGTCCAGCATTCGCATTACCGTCGCAACGGCGGCTCAGTACGCTCAGCTTTTTGAATGGGATGGGACTATAAATCGGGCTAGAAATTCCTGTATACTTTCTCAGCAATAAGTGGGCTTTAAGGTCAGCAACTGAAGATCCTATATTATCTTAAAGAGGAACTGAAATACCCTTTTAGACGGCAAAATAAATCTATAAAATAAGAAGAGAAAGAAGCTTTATTAGCTTGTAGATTCGGGATCCTGTAGGACGCGCTTCAAGTTAAAAAATTGCAAACTCGCGCAAATTCATTATCTCTTGAATGTTGTTAGTTCTGCATAAAAGCGAAATTCTTTTCGACACTAATCTGTTGCGAGCTTAGTTTGTTTTGATCTCACTGTTCTCTCATGTATCTTTCAACTGAGACGCAACTCTTGTCATGGGCGTCTTCAGCAACTTTATCGGCCAGCGGCAGCGTGGACTCGCAGTCCTCATTTTGAATCGCCTTTTCTACCCCAACCCAGCTGCTGCGGTTTCTGTGCTACTGCCATCACTCAATGCAGTCGGTGGTGGTTTGTTTTGGGAACTGCGCCCACAATGCGCACTCGGCCCAGCGTACCCACGCTGCCGGCACCCACTCCGCCGCTCATATGCATCTGCATGTGCGAGCGCATCTGCAGTTGGTACTGCTGCTGTAGGTGATGTTGCTGTTGTTGTTGTTGTTGTTGCTGCTGCTGCTGCTGCTGCTGGTGCTGGTGCTGGTGTTGATGCTGCTGCTGCGGCACATGTTTGACGTCGTTGCAGTCGCAGAACTGTGGCGGCGGCGCCAGTACAATATTCTCGGGACATATTTGCGCATTGCTGGTACTTTGTCCGTGGCCATGGCTGCCAGCGTTCTGCATGGAAGCAGTCATCGCGCTGCTGCCCGCACACAGTTCACTGTCGCTGTCCGCCTCAATGGGTGGCGGCAATTGCACCAGCGAGACGGCGGCAGTGCGCGTTGCGCGCTGCATGGCAATGGCGGCAGCTTGCTTGCGCGTCAGTGAATTGTGCCGTTGAAATGCTTTGGCCGGCGGTGAGGGGCTCAGATCGCCGTCATCGTCGGAGCGCTGCTCGTGCTCGGACTCCTGCGTCGCTGCCGTTTCGTGTTGCGCCTTTTTGTGCAGTTGTTGTTGCTGTTTGGTGACGAGGGCCGCGGTGTTGGTGCCGGTGACGCCAGCAGCGGCCGCTTTGGCTTTCAGTATCTGCTGCAGGTGCTGCTGGTGTGCCAGCTGCTGTTGATGCAGCTGTTGTTGTTGATGAATTTGCTGTTGTTGTTGCTGCTGATGCATTTGCTGTTGTTGCAATATTTGCTGCTGTGTGGCCAGCAGTTTCTGATTTGGATGCAAATGTTGCTGCGGAATATTGAGCGCTGGTTGCGTTGCCTGCTGTGGGAGATGATGTGCGTGTGGCTGCTGTTGCTGCTGCTGCTGCTGCTGCTGCTGCTGCTGCTGCTGCTGCTGCTGCGACGGTGGCTGCTGCTGCTGTAATTGCTGCTGGTGATGGTGGTGGTGTAGGTGCGTTATCCGGCCTGAGACATTTGGCTGTGCTTTGCCACTCAGTGGCTGACTTTGCACTAACAGCGTTTTAACCTTTGTTGCTGACATCTGCTGGTGCTGTTGTTGAATGACTGGTGCATGTTGCTGCTGTACCATTTGCTTAACCGTCACCGTCGTAGCTGTGGCTTTAGCTTCGAAAACGGCAGCAGTGCTGGCCACAACGTTTGGCGTTATCGTGGCTGTTGCCGCCGTGGTTGTTGCTGTTGTCGTAGTGGCGACAGAAGTATTGGTTGTGGTGTTGTCGTTGTGTGGCGTTGCCAACGTAATGGTCAATGTGTTCTTGGCTTGTGCTGTTGGGACGGCTGCTGCGGTGTTCGCTGTTGTTGTTGCAGTTGATTGATGCGGCGTTGCAGTTGTCGATGCGTCCGTCTCGTCCTCGGCGACCAGCAACTGCCGGTCGGGTATGGTCTTCGGTTCTTCGACTATGGTAACGCAGGGCTTCTTCTTGATGGTGTCAGTTGGTTTTGGCGCAGGCGCAGGCGCCGTACTACTGCCAGCTGTTGTGCTGCCGGCTACCTCCTGGTCACTGCTGACGCCCGAGGAGCTGTTGTCACCCTCCTCTTCGTGCCCTTGGTTGCCGTTGTTGGCTACGTTGCCCTGGTTATGGCTGCCGCTCCTGCTGTTGTTGTTATTATTCTTTTGGTCTTCTGTTGTTGCTGTTGCTGTGGCGTTGGCGCCGTTGTGATCGCTGACAGCGACGTCCTCGGTCTTTGATCGCTCATCGGCCTTGTGGAAACCATTGGGTGAAGATTTCGATGTCTTTAGATTGCTCCGTATGCGCTGGATCTCGTCCACTGAAAGCGAGTGCGAGATGGAGGCCGAGCCAGAACTACTGCCGCTGTAAGGGAGTGTGTTGGGGTGAGATGAAACGGTTTGCGAATGCACGTTATATAAAAACTCTTACCTGGCCTGGCTGTTGCCACTCGTTTCGGGCACGTCGATTAGAGCGATCTTCTCGTTCAGCTTCGTGTTGCGGGCCACCAGTATGGAGTTCTCGTCCTCACCGTCCGACTCGCTGAAGCTGTAGTCCGGTTCGGGTATGGGCGGCGCTGGACCAGTGGGCAAGTTGTTGTTGGCCATACTGAGACCACCATTTTGTTGACTAGCTGCGTACGGAGATTGTTGTTGTTGTTGTGGTGGTGGTTGTTGTTGCTGCAGCTGCTGATTGCTAGTTGGTTGGGCGTACTGACTCAGCGGTGGCGCTGCGGCCTGCTGCATCGGTGGTGGCGGTGGTGGTGCATTCGAGGTTTGCTGTTGCTGCTGTTGACTGTTTTGCGGCTGTGGCTGCTGCTGGCCGTTTTGGCGATTCTGTAATCGGGAATTTATATATTATGAACAGGACACACCCATTTTTTGGAATATTACCTCCTGCGCTTGCCGCAACTTCCAAGCCATGACGTTGCGCAGCTCTTGTGGAGAAGCGTAAATCTTGGCGTTCGCTGCCGGGTTGAAGCTGGACTGCACACCGTCGATAGCTGCCGCAGTGACGGCGTCGCTCTCGGCTCGCTTCTTAAGCTTCTGCTGCAGCGACAGCGTTGATTCGTACTCGGAACTGTTGCGCGTCTCCACTTTGACCACTTGGCCGACGGGTGGTGGTGGTGGTGGGTGCGTCGGTGGTGGCAGCGTGTTCAACCGCTGCATGGACGCATGCAACGTGGCGACGTCGTCCTGCGAGTGATGGCCCTTGCCGACTGCCGCCCAAATGGACGAGGCGGAGCCGTTTATGTGAGCGTTAAGATCGGGCGTAGAGTGGAAGCGTTTCAGATCACGACCGCCGGGGCCGCTCACCGTCGGTATGGCGCACGGTTTGCCACGCAGCGTACCGTTTTTGGTTTTATTAGTTTTGCGCTTCATTTCGGCAACGCTGCCGTACACCAGCGGTCCCTTCATGGGAGAGCTGGTATTGGCCGGTGGCGTGGCAGCACCGCTGTCTGTGCCCGACTGGAAGCGCGATGTAGTCATCATGGTCGAGTAACGATTCGAGCCGTCAACAGCCTCGCCCTGTTGCCGCTGGAAGAGCTCCTCCAGCTCGGCGGCCGTAATACGACTGGACGTGGGACGCGCCTTGATACTGGCGGTGCGCAGCTGTACCGGCGTGCCGGGGTGTGTAGGCGTTGGCGTAACAATTGACTCTACGGATGATGACTTGGTGTGCGGCACGTCGTCGTCGTCCTTCTCACCGCCGTTTTCGAGACCCGCAACCATGGACTTGGCGCGTGCGCGTCCCACACTCAGCGTTGTCTTAGGGTCGCGGCGTGGCGGCATGGGCGCAGGCATGCGACCACCACTGCTGCCTGCACTGGAACCTACGCTACCGCCACCGCCCGGCCCCAGCGACATTTTGCGCGGCAGGGTAGCGCACTGCCGATGCGACGTTTGCGGTGTGCTCGGCCCGCTCGACATGTGGTGCCCGCTGGGCAAATACTGTGGCACCGCTTGCATCAGGTTGGGAAACTGCGGCGATATGACGGTCATGGAAACGAGCGCGCCCGCCGAGCGTATCATCTCGACGACCTTTTCGTGAGACGCGGCGCGCACGTCCTCGCCGCTAATAGCGAGCAAAAAGTCGCCGGGACGTAGTCCAGCCATGTCGGCGACGCCGCCCGGATCGACGTCGTCCAGGTATTGCAGTGCCGGAAAGCGATCAGTCGGTTTCAGTTGCATCAGCGGTGAGGAGGCCTTGGCACCGCGCAGTATAAAGCCAAAGCCGCGCTTGGCGCGATGCAGCACCACGGTGCGCGGCTCATTGAAGGCGCTTAAAGTAGAAACAGAAACCGTAAATTAGGGCCAATCACCAGACGACGGGACAACTTACGTCTTCTTCATGCGTGGCGCCGTGGCGCTGCTGTACTGCCCGATGGATTGCACGTGGTTTCCACCGCCTGACATGGTACCATTGCCGACCCCATGCTTGCCAATGGCCATGTTGTCGCCGCCATTTAGTAGCGTATTCGAGCTGTTGCTTGTCATCGACAAGGATGGCGAGTGATGGTGCGCCATGTTGGAGCGAGGCAGCGTGCCGCCACCACCGGCACACGAACTGCCCCCGCCCATACTCAGCTGCGGCGAGCCCTGATGCGCGGCAGCGGTGCCAATCGAGGAATGCTGCTGGTACGGCGAATGATTGTTTTGTAGCGGCGGCGGAGGCATGGCCGCGGTCGAGACGTTCGTGATGTTCTTCTGCCGCAAATTCACCTCCTGCACACAGTCGGCCGGAAAGAAGCCGGACTGGTTCGAGCCGCGCACATAGCCCTCGAGCAGGCCGCAGTCGGTGGAGCCGACCACTTCGATAACATCGCCCGGCTGCAGGCGTATGTGGCCGGCCGTATTGCCGGCATATGGCTCCATGCAGACGACGGTGGTGCTGGGATGGCCAATGGAGCAGGCGGCCGAATCGGAGTTCGTGCCCACGCCAGAGGAGTCGCTGATGATGTCGCTGGTGTCACCGAGCGATTTATCTGTAGACGAGAGAGACCGCAGGCGGCAGCGGAGGAGAGCACAAAAGGGAAAGAAAACGTAATATTAGTGCAACAGTAACGACATTTGCGTGGAGGAGAAGGCGGCGAATGATGGAAATGACGGCGGTTGTATGAGATTGTACGAAACGTTGTACGTGTATGGGCGGGGAAACGGAAATGCTTGGGTTGAAAGGTGCCGGCAAATGGCACTCTTGGCGCAGGGCCAAGTGACTGAAATGCAATGCGAATCGCTGTAGGTAAGTGGAAACGTGATTGTGGCAATGTGGGTGATGATGTGGCGTAGCATTGGCGAACATGCAGCAGGCACTAACATTAGATTAGGCTAAATGTAAAGTAATATTTGCCTAAAAGGGACGATAACTATTTATTTAAAAATTGAATCAAGAAACGAACAAAGTTAGTGTGGAAGCGTTGAAGCAACAACAAAACGTAAACGAGTATGATGTAGAATCGGAAAGGTACATGCACGGATAATGCATACAAAGTACATAATAACATATCGGGTATGGAAGTGATCTATGAAATATATTTAAAACTGAAAAGAACATATTGTAAAACTTTGTATACTTAGCCTGCGCGTTCAAACTTAACCTGAAAATCATATTTCTGGTATTTCTTAGAATAGAACTGAGAACCACATAACATAGGAAGTGCTAAAGAAAAATCGAAAATTTTTCTGACACGATGCGTAAAATAGTGAGACTTTAAAAAAGTCTAAAAGTTATGAAAAAATACATCGAATCTTATGAACTTGGATTAGAAAAAATAAACGTTTCAGTACACAATAAGTACATTGCTCTCTCCAGAAATTAATTTGGAGGGTTGCGTACAACTTTTGAGCCCAATTTCATTTAAGACCATATTTTGCACCATGAATTTTTTTATTTGACAGTTTTGGTTTGATACCGATTACTTTTAAATGGTGAGTACAAGTATTTAATTGACATTGAGGGCTTTTCGATACTGAGTACAAGTGTTGATTTTACATTAAGTACTTTTACCGATACTTTACTAACAATTCTTTTGAGAATCGAGCATTTACTACTTTAAGTATCAACTTTACCCTACACTAGAAAAGAAGTTGTCATTTGAAAATGTAAAAACGTTTCGCTGCAAGATTCTTAAAATTAACTCAATATTGGTAGAAAAGTATATTATTCTGTCAAATCGTTCAGTTTGAACTCTACACCGTATGCCTTGCTCTATACAAATGCCTAAGACATGAATATTTCTGTATGTAAAAGAGAGACGTACTCTATGTATCGTTTATTTTCAATATAGGCCTTTTAGTTGGATGCTTTACTTGAATAAAATTTTACTTGAATAAAATTAAATTGAAAATTTGGCTACGGATCCTAATGAGTTGTAGAAGCAGCTGACCATAGGTGCAAGTTAAACTTCAGTATGTATCGGTATGAATTTTGGATTTAATTTTTTATTAAAATCTTATTATTTTACGCATCGTACGCTTTTTCACAAAAATGTATAATGTTGAACATTCATAGGTTAAGTTTCTCTTTAGCGATCTGGAATATGTGCGACTACAGGTTATAGTTAAATATGAGAATACAGTGAGTACCTGTCGTTGTAGTAGTCTTACCCAAATGTTGCCTGACGCATGGCTCTGCATTCATGCATTGCTCTTGGCCAAAATAGCAACCAAGAAACTGGCTAATCGACCAAGCTCCCATCGATTTTAGAAAATTGTTCTGACTTGCTTTGAGCCAGGCTTAGCTGCGTAAATAAATGGAACATTCGCTTGGCACTCGGCCGCTCAAAACCAACGATAATCTTAAGACACTACGAACACTTTGCTGACACCTTACATGCAGTCACACAATCATTCACCACATATTTATGCATAAGCAGAGCCGACTTGGAATACCGCTCCCAAGGGACAATTTCCATGAGTATAATTTTATCAAAGCAAGAATTTAAATGAAGCCAAGTCAAAAACCAAATAAACGAAATTAAATGTAAATGTAAAGTGGGAGTGAACGAAAAATATTAAGTAATAATAGTTGGTGTAGAAAATGGATGGTGGGCGGGGACTTGCGGAGCTTCTCGTTCCACGCGGTTGGTGCGTTTGCTTGTGTACCTGTTACGATGCTGATGTCATCCTCGTGTGAGCGATGTCCGGACGATCCCTCCGACAGGCTCGAGCTGGCCGAGCTGTATGGCATGTGCTCGGAGGGGCATGGCGACGGTGGTCCATGGTGGCCGTGGCCACATGTGCTGCTGCGAGTCAGCGTGCCCAGGAGGCTGCCGGCACCACCTGCGCCCAGGCCGCCGCTGCAGCCAATGTTGGTGCTGGGCCAGCCAATGCCCGAACGACGTTTCGGATTGTAGCGTGGCGGTCCGCGAAAGGGCACTGCGTGCGTACATTTTGCGATGCGAGACGGTTCGGAGGGGCCAACATTTTATGGTGAAATTGTAGAAGAAAAATTCGGTTAAATTTCATTTTGTGGTTGGCTTAGGCTGACGATGCGAGTGCAAGCGCCAGCGCGGCAAGTGCGGGTGCGATGGCTGAATGGCGTTAATGGAAGGGTCGCACGAAACGGAACTACAGTGTGGTCGAACTACAGTGTTGCGGTCGAGTTACTGCATTAGTTTGCAGTTTCTATGCGGTACCGCTGGCTTTGACGACGTAATGGCATTTCGAGCTCTAATTTTGTACACGATTTGTTTGCCTTGTATGTCGTTTTGCAAGTTCATTTCAATTTATTTATGATTAGTTTAGGTTTTTTAATTCGCTTATGGGGATGTCGAGTTGAACACAAAGTGGGTTAAGCACAACAAAATTTCACAAATAGGTATCAAAATGATATATAAAAAGGTGTGAATAAATCAAACTCTACTCAATCTATGACTCGGGGTTAGAACAAATATAATTGAAATTGAACTAACATATACCATCACTCAGACTAAATTTCATCAGATTTCACTAAATAAAATACCAACTAACAGTTGAAGGATCAATCGGTATCGGTATTAACACTAGTCATAAATTTTATGACCAGAATTCGGTTCGGCATTGGTCAAAATTATATCATTTTATGGCATTAAAAGTGTTAAAAAAAATAATAGAATTAGAAATAGAGTTCATGGTTTTCGATTTTTTTTTTAAGAATTAAAAAAAGGGGTTCTGTATTTAACTGTATTCCCCTCTTACAATTTTAAATTAAATATTACATTTAAATTTCAAATTGAAAATATTTATGACATTGTCTGTATTGAAAACAATTTAACTGAGATTCACTGTGGATATATTTGTATTTCAATTATATTTGCCTATACTTAAATATAAATAAATAACCACAGTAATATTAACAAAACATTAATATATATGTGTATGAATATAGTTAACTCGCATACGGCGGTATAGGGAAAAGAGACACAACACAAATAAAACTTACAAATTTGAAAATTATTCAAAAATTAACAAGCTAAGGCAATCTCAGTCCCCACGATCAATATAAGTTACGTAGTAACACGTTTTTGTTTGAAACTGTGGTCCTTTTTAACAATCGATTTTTACTGAAAAATCCTTTCCTCATTATTCGCTTATTTTTTAGATACCCACAAAAGACAATGAAGTAGCTCCAAAATTAAAAGCACCTAACTATATAAATAAAAAATGCGTCTATTGAACACTCACTATAACGCAAAATTGAAATTAATTCCAACTACTGCAGATAAAGTTCGAACATGGCTGATAATTGCATACTAATATATAAAAATACAGGGTGGACCATCTTGTGGTTTCTTTTTAAATCATATGTTATTTTGACACTGACAGCTATTTCCCGCTCGAAATCTTGACAGAAAGTCTGTATCATACCTGCGCGGAACAAAATGAGTCGCTTTATGCTTGAACAACGTTGGGAAATATTGAAACCTTATAGCCAAAGTGAGTGCTGTGTAGCCCAAACAGTGCCCAAATCGTGTTATCAGCCGTCTTGACGATGTCTATTGGCCGCCTCGGAGCTGCGATTTGACCCCTTTGGACTTTTTTTGTGGGAAACTGTGAAGGACCGATGTTATGCCAACAATCCAGAAACGATTCAAGCACTTAAGGCCAATATCATCCATGCAATCCGTAAGCTAGAGCCCGAAACCATCAACAAGGTCTTGGAAAATTGGAGTGACAGAATGCGCTACTGCGAAGCCAGCCGAGGTAGCCACTTGAACAACGTTGTGTTCCATAATTAATGGGAATGTTTGCTCTTACTAATGAAGCCATAATACATAAAAAAAAAATTTAATTTTGTTCATTTTATTGCATTTTTAAAAGGAAACCACTAGATGGCCCACCCTTTATGTTAACCGATATTAAAACTTTTCCTATTACTGTGTCGCATTACGAGTTGAAAAACGTTAGTTTAGCTGAAATTGTTTTTAATTGAATTGAATTGAAAATTCGTTACCGATTTCCGCTGCTTGTCTAACGTATCATTCAGCGAGGCTAAAAAACAGCGCCACATACATACATATAGCTGGGGATAATCTCAAAATTCATACATACTAAGTAGATACATATTTGTTAAGATATTCGATTCACGAATCTTTAGCGTAGCTAGAAAATAAAATATATGCGATTTCACACTGATTTTCATCTGGATTGTTACTTACGTTTGTAATGGCACGAAAATGCGAGCTTATTGTTAATATGTATGCAGATATTCTATATAGTTATGCTTAAAATATGACTAGTGATTAGTTGCATGTATTTAAGTATCAATAATTATGGTCATGGGGCATGGCCAACATTTAACATGACTACAGTTGTATATTGCAAATTTTGATGCTGGGGTGTAGGATCAAACAATTAACTGTAGCGAACGAGAAACGAACTACATAGACATGGGCCAATAATCAAGCGCAACAATGATCAAATGAACGAACAAATAAGTGAAGACTTGGATGAACCTACGCACGCACGAACGAAATTAACACAGTGATGAACGCGCAGAAACGAACAAGCACGAGCGGATATGTATGTGAAACGAGCGATTGTATGCACAAAACAAACTATGAATGACTGTATATATGTATGTAGTATGTACGTACTAAGGATGTATGAATGGATGAATGCATAAACAGACATACGAATAAGCTTGTGTGTGAATGAGAAATGAGTGTTTAAATCGGGCTCGATTGGATGATATTCTGCACGGTGACAGCTACATCGCCAGCCTACTTGCAGTGTTTTTTCATTTTCAAGGCAAATATTGCCAAAAAGAAGTATTTAAATAAAAGTAGAAAAGTGCTGAAAACCCGAATGTGCTAACATAACTCAAAATGGGTTCAGGTGGCCAAGCACATTTCTACTCGAAAACCGTCTACAGATTCTGATTAAATTGAAAAGGTACTCAAATAAACAAGAAATTATCTATGGCAACTTAATGAATTAAAATATCATTAATTTTAAATTTGCTTTAAATTTTTTGTTTTTATTAAAAAATTAGATACTGGAGATATTTTCGGTGTGCAGAAGCAATATTTAAAAAAAAAAGTTTCAAAGTCAATAGTTAACATGTTAAAACGATTTTGAGAGGAACAATACTTGGAATGAAAGGATTTGAAATGCTTTATTTTTGGGAAATTTTATTTATTTTCGCAACGTTTAATTAATTAAATTAATTAATTTATTTCATCCTGCAGTTTTAACTCCTTCAAAAGTTATAATGGAAGAATATAAGAACGAATGGGTAATGCTAGATGGATTTCCTGGTTATCTTCATTGCAAATATAAATACTTTTCCACATTGGCTGCATCTCTTTCACAGCCATTTTAAACAATAGGCCCATTCACAATCTTGTGCCAACGGTCTTGCATCGTAACATTAGCAAAATGGTATAGTATATTTTTACTCTACACTAATCAAATACACAGAGATGTATTTGCTACACCTTTGCAACTATGCAACACTCAGAATCCATAGTTTAGTTGGAAAGAGAACCAAAAAGCGAAAAACAAATTGTTAAACATGGAACAGAAAAAAAGTGTTTTAGTCACTTTTAAATTTAAAAAAAGTGGACTTAGGATATAAGTAAATTAAAAATTATCTGCAAGGAGCTCCTGAAATAGAGGTAAGAAAAGGCCGCTTCTTAGAACTCTACGAGTCCTCCTGCTGTAACTGGCTGCATTCACAATAGCTGCAACTTCCGTATTTTGCAATAAGTATTGCAAACTATACAGGAAAATACCGCTCACAATTGATAGTAAATGTTTGCTTTTGCACAGATTTGCAATCTTAAATGCACAAGATTGTGAATAGGGCTAATATATTCAAGTACAATCCGAAATTGAACACAAAAAAAAACAAATAAGTACTGCACAACTGAACGAATTTAATAATAAAAACAGTCGATTTAAAACAAAAATAGTCTTAAGTATTCTGAAAAGAAATTATTTTTTGAAAATTTAATTTGGAATTTCGGTACTTAAAAAACAATATATTATTTCTTTATTAGATGGGCATTTATGGAAAATAAAAATTTTTCCTATAGTTATACTGTTTTTTATAGGTTATACTGTTCTTTTGTAAGACTTCTAACTTATTCATTTAGTATGTAATTTTTTCATATTTTTGTTGTTATAAAATCAATTTGTTTCACTGAAATTGAAAATAAAACGATCGCAAACGAAACGAATATGTAACGAATTATTAGACAATCAAATGAATGATTGTACGAATGAATGGGGGGACTAGGGGACTCTATGACTCTATGAGTCATATGGGACCAACACTCAGGTTGTAAAATTAATTTTCTGCTCTAATTACGTAACGTGGCTGTGCAATTAATATTGAACTACCATTTAAAAAAGGAAAAGCAGTCGGCGTCTATGTATATAATGTAACTCGAGTATATGTGTGTGTGGGTGACAATGCAAATTGTGACTGTCCGAGGCAAACTTAAAACTTTTTTGTAGTGAACTAAGTATGAAAACTAATGTTAAAATCTTAACAAATTAACGTTCTGCGGACCAGCAAAAAAAAATTGCAAAAAGTGACAACTTTTTTATTATTTAATGCAAATTTAATGCCAGAGACACTAGTTTCACGACAGTGTTAGTATTCTTTTGGAAAGTATGAAAAAATTTAAAATTATTATTAGATGTTCCAATATTTTTTTTAAATTTGAACTTTTCGCAATAAATTTTGTTAGACCACAAATTATTGTTAAGTGTTATAAACATCCAAGTTGATAATTAAAAAAAAAGAAGTGATTAAGTAGTCAATAATATTAAAAAGTGTTGCTGAAATGTGCATTCTTCCATGAGTTGTATTGCCTTTAATAACGCAATGGTATTCACTTAAGCGTATAAGCTTTCGAGTTCCATCTTTCAGTAATTTGTGCAATCAATTCACAGTGGAACAACTGTTTAATTGTCACGAGTTTATAATAAATGATTCATTATTTTGGTTAAAATGAGTTGCATCTGCGCATTAATTCGTACCAATAATTTTCTTCATAAACTTCGACAGCTTTCTTCCAAATTGTGAACTTGTACGCTTAGGTGAATAGCTTTAATACTGATTGAAAATTGAAACAAGACATATATATGTATGTATATTGTAGGTATGTAAAATAATTTAGATTGAGTAGAGGATTTCGGTGAGAGTTGAGAAAAATTCTGTAAACCAACGCAAAAAGAGATTAAAAAAAGTTTAAAATAACTGTAAATAAGATATTTGGTGGTAAGTGAAGGCAATGAAGCAGAAGAACCGAATTGCGATGATTGAAATGGGTAAAACGACAAACAAAACGACATACAGTGAAATAATACATATGTAATATGCAGAATCATATATAAATTGCTCGCAGGAGAGAAAATACTTGTAAAATTATTAAATGTGTACGTGAATGTATGTATGTTGTAAATTGTGATATTTCATTGGGATGTGTGAGAGCAAATGAGGAATTAGTTGGGGCTTTTAAAAAAGGAAAAATTAATCGCACGAATGTGTGTATGTGTACATATATGCGTATGTATTTATAGGCGCACATACATACATAATTATTATTAAAGAATTTCGAGGAGCAATAACGTCAGTTTTTTTGTGTGACAATTTCGGTTGAAACATTCTGGTAGGGAAGGTGCTCAACACTTAATTATTGATATGATTGTATTAATAATGACTGCAGTAATGATGTAGTGTAGATATGAAAAATTCAACATGTACATATGTGTGAGTGTGACAATTCCATTTAATACACATATCATGTTTACGTATACAGAATTTGGATATTTTGCATATTTTTATGGGAGGAATACACTCACCGACTTCGTCTGACTTGTAGTTTTGTATCATTTCAGCCAGCTCCAGATTACCGGCAATAACAGCCACCTATGAATGCAGTATGCAGAGTTGTGGTTAACATGACAATCCGATTTACATTATAATTACTTCAAGTCGTCATAACAGTTATAATGGATTAACTAATAAGATATTGATTGATTTATTGCTATTTAATTATTTATAGTTTACTTTCAAAAGGAATGAATGCACTATTCAAAATAATAAGCACCCATTAGCAAATGAAAATGCATTAAATCTGTCTACTTGTATTATTTGAAGTGAAAAACTAAAGAAAATGTTAAAGTGTAAGTATGTAAAATAAACGAAAATTTTCAATTGTATGTACTATTGTTAGCAGAAAAAATATAAAAATTTGTTAAAAGAAAACCATTACTTACTATTAAATATTTAACTGGGCAATAGAGCTTTTGTGTGACCGTCAAATTGGCTTTATTTTTTTCTTTTGCGAAAAATTTCAATACATTTTTAATATTTTTTTAAATGAGTTATTGAATTAATTTGTGTTATTGGGTTCTAACAAAAACTTGTCTTATTGGTATCCATGGAAGAATTTTTTTCTTAATGTTTTTGTGAAAGTTACCCATATGAGGAAGAGATGAAGAGTGTCCGTGTAGTGGTGTATATGAATTTTATCAATTTAAAGCTGGAACGAATTTTCGCGTTAATTTCAACGCTTCTTTAATGCTTTTAGAAAAGATTTTTATAAATCAGAGCTGTTAAAGAATGCAATCATTTGCGAAAAATTAGTCAGTTGATTTTTTAGCAAAAGAGTGCATTCATTTTTTGTATTCAATGAATAAGAATAAAAAAATGAAGTCATTATTCAGACTAAAAATTTATGAATAGCTATTCATTTTTACATTCATTTTTTGATAGTTATTTGATTGCAATCATTTGAGCGTAATATCAAAATGAAGTCAATTGAAGTCATTTGAAGTCATCTGAAGTGATTTGAAGTCATTTGCAGTTAACCCATTTTCGGCCGCTGGTCGATTTTTCGACCAGCCACTTTGAAGGAGAGTAGCTCTGCACTTAGACATTATATCTTTGAACTTTTGATGCAGAAAATAGCTTTGGTCTTTTGGTAACCCCTCAAAATAATAATTTTTTTTAAAAACGATAAATTGAAAGATGTTGGCGAAGGCACGAAAAAAGCATTTTTGTAGTCATATTTTGAATATTCTGGAAAATATATAACCTTTTCAAATTATTGATTTATTATTGATTATTTACGAAGCCTAAAGACCAAATTACCACAATCAATTGATATCCATAAGATTA
Organism: Melieria crassipennis; assembly: GCA_963668005.1. Taxonomy (NCBI): domain Eukaryota; kingdom Metazoa; phylum Arthropoda; class Insecta; order Diptera; family Ulidiidae; genus Melieria; species Melieria crassipennis. The sequence goes on along the minus strand of OY764963.1, from coordinate 25,649,202 downwards.
TGAAAATATTTTTATCTCTCAGCACCGCGTACTTTTCAGTGATCGAAAAATCGACCATTGACCAGAAGTCGTCATGTATGTACATATATAAGCCAACAATTGTTTGTTTTCATGCTTAACTATTATTTGACTAAAATTATGTACATATATATTTGTTTTTATTTGAAATTGAATTTTTATTAATTTATCAAAAAAATTTGTAAAAAAAAACACAAAAAAAAACCAAAACTATTCTTGATTAAGGTCCTAAATGTAAGTCCTTAAAAGGAATTAAAAAAATATTGGCTATTTCTGGTAGCGGCCGAAAATGGGTTAAGCTAAAGCCAGCGACCCTAAGTCAATTCACTTTATGCTTGACATTCGTTAAATGCATTGACGGAATGCGTAGGCGGTAGTCAATTTTTTGATTTTTCATCAATAGGTAATATCAAATAAATCAATATATTCAACAGGTTTTTACTACAGATTTTATATAATTTTTTCTAGATGAGTTATCGCTGGAAACTTCTCGTTCTTCCATTGAAGATGAATTCCTTTCATATATGGTTGATAAGTCTTCATCGATAACAATGCTGAATCGCTATCCAACAATTAAAAAAACGTATTTAAAATATAACACACCGTTACCTTCTTCAGCTGCCGTGGAACGGTTATTTTCGTTTGCAACACTATTAAATAAAACTATTAAAAACGCCTCGTCGAGGTTCCCGTTCGGACAAAAATTTCGAAACATTTTTATTGTTAAAAGTAAATCATGTCGTTTAAATGAATTTACATTCATTTGATTGCTACCTTTTGTTAGAATGAATTATTTTAATTTTAATTTTGTTAATATATTAAATATTTTTCAAAAAGCGCTGATCTTAATTTAGTGACTTCACTGAAAAATTAAGTCATTAAGTGACTTCACCAAATGACTAATTAGTCAGAATAACATAAATGACTTCAGACTTCAAATTTTTAGTCTTTAGTCAAAACGTTAGTCAAAGACTGCAATCAAAAAATGAAGTCATTGACTGTGACTTCAACTGATTTAATTCGCATTTGATTGCATTCTTTAACAGCTCTGTTATAAATTGATGACAACACATGCCAATGCCTCAGAGGCAACATTGAAACTATGGGAGTATCAAACATATGTCACATTATTCTAACAAAATTTAATAGTTTGTCTCGTCAAATTGAGCAAAATCAAATCCTACTTTTTACAACTGCGGTTATATCGTATTGTTCGTATTACTCGAGTATTATAAATGGCCTCAAAAATTATTCAGAAATTTTTCGACTTGGATTACTTTAAGTATACGGTAAGTAATACGGATTATAATTGAAGCCATTCAAGTCAAATACTTAAATCAACTTAGAGGCAACTTTCCAAGTCGATTGTTTTATTTATTATTTTTTACAAAATGAATATTGCAACTTTTTTGAAATGATTATCATTTATTTGAGTGTAAAAAGCTCTAATGCCCACCGACTACCAACCTATATCTACTTTTAATCATCAATAACTAAATGCTACTTAAAATAAATTAGCTTAAATTGAGTTCATAAACAATTAAGTACCTGAGAGGGAGTCTGATTGGCAAAATTGAGAGCAGCACGTTGTGCACCGCGAAAGAGAAGCATTCTAGCACAAGCCTCTTGGTTGTTAACAGCGCAAACATGCAATGGTGTGTTACCGGAAGCATTACGGCCATCCATGTCCGCACCATAAAACAATAAATGTTCCAAATGGTGTATCAGACCATGTCGGCAGGCCTAATTTATGCAGTTTTTGTTTTTTGTTTCATTTGTATATATTTAAAGATGTGTGTAGAAACAGAGCGTAATTATATGTAAAGATTGCAGTTAAGTAATAAGTATTCGTCCAGCAAAAAAAACAAGAAGAAGAAGAAAATGAAGTAAATCAGTAAAGAAGAACAATATTAATTCAAATTACTTTTTCAAAGGAAAACCAGAGTACAAGCAGAGGTTGTATAGCAGTTTAGAGCATAAAAGTACCTTTTCAAATAACCCTGCGGCATAGTTGTGAGTTAAACTTTGTGTTTTAATTAAAATGTTGATTTTTTTTTTTAAGAACCTACACATTGGTTTAATATAACGTGTACCAACACCATTGCCAGCGGCGTATTTTCGAGCCAATAAGTATTTGTTATTTATTGTAAATTTAAACTTTTCATAAACGAATATTCGAAGAGGATGTATACCAACAATTTGAAAAGTTTCTTCGAAAACAGCTGCGGAAAATTTCAACTTTTTCGGATAGTTCGGATCGTGTCGGTTTTGTAAATAAACAAACATTTTTCGCGTTGCCTACTTTCGGGCGCATAGCCTTGGAAAAGCGAATATTGAGATGCACGTACACACACATAACCGTATAAGTAGTGGGCACATACTCTATATACGGTTATATCTGCATCACTCGGTTCCTTTGGAAAAATGTTGACTGCTCCTTGACAGCCACCTACTGTGCACCACTCAACACTTACCTGGTGCACCTCATTCCAGCCCTGACTGTCCTGTATGCCGAGCGTCGCGTGATCGTGCAGCAGACTCTCGGTTATCTTCGCCTCACATTTGCGTGTTATGGAGATGTAAAGCGGCGTAATACCGCGTCCGTCCTTGTAGTTGGGCGAGGCGCCGAGTTCCAGGAGCGTACTGTTGAAAGGAATATAAATATAAATAGTCGAGTTGTATTTCAATGGTTTAACGTATGTGTGCCGAATTATTATTTGTTATTTTCTTTAATGCTGCAGTGAAACTGGGTCTACAGAAAAAACCTCATTTAGAACATCTATGTCCTATTGGTCGCTAAAGGGCTAAATAGGGGCTCAGAGGTCTCAGTCCTGCGTTCTGCCGGTTGTTACAAAAGCCACCGACAGACGTGCGACAACAATACCAAGAATAACATTTCTAAATGCGGTGAAGGAGTAGGCATGGTATCGTCGCCAACTGTAGGCACACTGAGCTCATTAATCAACTAATGATAAATCTGCACCACTGCAGCGCCGAACTTACGTCACCGCCTCCAGCGAGTCCTTCTCAACGGCCCGGTGCAGTGCTGTGGTGCCGTCCTTTGTGCGATAATCCAACAAGGCGCCGCCATTCACCAGTGCAATTAATAGTTTATTTGGTTTTTTAGCTCCAGTTGCGACGGTGAGCGGCGTTTCGCCGCTTTCCGGGCAATGGAAATTCGGATCCAGTCCTTTGGCACACATCTTGGCGATTTTCTCCACGTGACCGCCATTGATGCATTCGAGGAAGCGGCGCAAATTGGCGCGCGTGTGCAATGCCTTCAATTGGCGCTCGTCCAGGTTGAGCATCTTGTACACGCGGCGCTTGTACTTGAGCTATGTTTTAATATGAAATATATTTTTATCAAAAATCAGATATAGTTATTCAAGAAAAGTGAAAGAGATTAACTTTTACCTCCAGGTAACCGACGGGCCCATTGAAAGGATAATCACCCAAGCGACGTTCCTCGTCTAGAAATTTGCCAGCTTTGCCATTCGATGGTGGACAGAAGAGACCATAGTTGAAACTCTCCTTAAGTTCCTACAAAGAGTTGAACAATTTCTCGCTTAATTAAAAAAACTTAGTACGTAATATAATGAAAAGTCTTATGAAAGACTAAAATGTGTTTTGCAGCAAGGTCTCCCGCAATTTGTTTATTAATATTTGCGGTACATTCAAAAGTATGTTTGCTGAAAACCGCTACTGAGCTAATTAAATAATTGTCTTGGGGTTACCAAAAATAATTTATATTTACTTAAGTTTTTAGAGCGTATTGCGACTCCATGACAAACTTATTTTGTAGTTTTTCTGTGGATAGACTGACGTATTTATTGTTTAAAATAATATTGTTCTGCACAAATTTTCTTCATAAATCATGTTTAAACAACAAACATTCATCATAGAAAAACTGGACCGATGATGTACTATAATGGCTCGAGCACCGAGTAAATAATATAATCCAATTATTTGATAAATCCCTGGAAATGAGGATCGCCTCTCTCTTCGGCCCCAGCGACTTTAACATCTTTATTTATGACATAATCCGACTTTTAATTTTATGGGAGACAAATTCCAGGTTTGTCATAAGGCACGTTAGGTTAAGTGAGAGTGGCAGTTCGATAGAATAAATAAGTAATAATATTAGAAATCCATGTTACCTTATTATTACGTACATATTACACTGTCCGACAAAAAACTACTATTTTGGAACACTCGATAAGAACATGTCAACGCTTTGTGCACACCGACGCAAGTCGTAATCTCCGCAATACAACTTTTTTGTGGGTAATTTTCACTTAATCCACTTTAAAGCTTTCATGCAAAGACTGCTCATTACTGCGCTTACTTGTGAAACCAATCGCCACTGCTGCAAGCGAGATGCCAATTTCTCGGCACTTCCATATTCATATCACGCACAAGTTCGTTGAAAACTGTTTGGGTCATGAAGTGAGGCGAGGTACAACCCAGCTCGCTTTAAGTTGGTTGAAATTCAGAATCATCAACAAGGATGTCGTCGCATGGTGATTCTGCAGCAAAGGCGATTGGCATTGATTTTTTACATGTTTGACTTATTGAAAATTACTACTTCCTGCTGACTAGACCAACTCTTGTGATAAGTTACAGTATCCATTAAAAAGCAAATTTCATAGACCAAAAAAAGGCATATTTTATACATAATTCTTGCTTATGGATGGCAATTTATTTTGTTTTACTCTCAACCAGTGGCGCACACAGGATTTCATTTAAGGGGGAGGGGGATATGCGTACAAATTACCCCTATCTTCATCATTGCATATCCACAAATATTTAAATAAAATCTTTTTTGAAATATGTATGTCCTTCAAATTTTAAAATCCTTTTAAAAGAACATTGGTTAAGAAAATCAAAAACTGAGTATGCCAAGTAAATGATGTCGTGAAATCCGTTGCCCTTGAACAAAGCCATAACTTAGCAACAAATAATGTGGAGACTGCGTATTGGTAGTAGGGCTCTGGACAGGTGAAATCAGGTAAAAGGTGCACTAGTACACCTGAGAGGAGCCGAGACACACGAAGATTTATAACTCGTGGCATAATGTTTGGCCGAATGTTGGTGCATTTTTGTTTCTAGTTAAAAGCATTATTTTGAAATATATATTGTCAGGAAATTGTACCGCTAGTGCGCATGCAACTCAAAATTATATGCGTAGAAAATCACCAAAACCAACCTTAAACCAAAATGCCACCTTTTGTGTGCGGCAGTCGAAATTGTTGTCCGATGGTTTTTAGCGCAGATTGAAGTGATGTGACAACGATGACAGCACGAGCGGCCCGGCAGTCGTAAACGGAATAATATTGTAAGCGTTGTGTGCGTGTGTATGTGTGCGCATTTTCCGAAATCAATTGGGAATTGTTGTTAATAAAAGCGTAGGATGAACCATTGTACCGAATCATGAATTCATTTAGTCGATTTGATGCAATTTTCCAGGAGGCGAAAACACAGAAGCAGAGAAAACATAAAAAGCGTAAGCAGAAACAAGTAGTTTTATTTCTATTAGGCACAAGTGGGGATTATTTGTGGGGAAATTTTATCAATTTTCGCAATGGTGATTGAAGGAAAACATTCAGCATGCACACAGCAAACAAAACTAAAAGAATATTAGCAATAAAAATTCGGACGAATACAGAATGGACGTGTAACTGATCTTGTAAGGCAACAAATATTTATATACAATAGTGGAGCAAAAAATTAGAATTAAATTAAAAATTAAAGAATAAGCATTAACTTCTAATTGCAATATATGTGAATTTATTTTAGTTTGCAAAGCCTAGAAGACGCCGAAGCTGGTACTAAATGGTATGTAAAATTATTCACATGATCAGGATCACCAGGAGACCAACAGCCCTTAAACGAGAAAAGATATCTGCACAAATTTGGTAAAAATTATTCTCGATATTCCATGCTTTTCCCAATTTTAATCTTTGTTGTCATATAAGAATAATCTACGAAACAGGAAAACTTTGATATATCACATAACCATATAAATAAGCAAAATAATCTGGTAGTCTAAGATGGCTTATGAATGTTTACGACTGAAAAGGGGGACGCCTCTTAACCCACTATTAAAATTTGTTGTTTTTCATGTTGGAAAGTGACCATAGACCATTACTTACGACACACTTATGGCAACGCGCATATTTATTTTCTGAATATGGTACAAAGATTTGCGGAGCCGCTTTGCTTTGTCATTTGCGCAATACTTGCAAGTACAACACTTTACATTCTGCTAAGAATTAGACAATTTTTATTGCCTTCAATGAGCCGCAAACGTCGTCACTCAGAAGCCATGCAAATTGGGCAGCACAGTTGTGTGCCAACAGGTGGGAACGAAAATCTGTACAGAAATTTTAAGCTGCTGCAAGCGAAGGAAACGAATAATGAATGCAAACAAAAGCAACAAGCAAAACATAGTAAATAGTTTGGTAAGCATGTTGGCGCAAATGGCCGGGAGAGACGAGCAAGAAAGTGCACCGCAGGCAAGTGAACAGTTTGTGTGCATTTAACCCGCTTAATGGTAAAACCTCGAGAAAGATCAAGAACACTTGGCATACCTTAAATATGCAGTTCAGTTGTCAGAATCGCATACTATACTTGCATGAAACAATGGGTTTGGGGGCAATTGGTCAGAAATGTATGCGGGAAATTTTACTATGTAAGTGATTGCGGGTTATACAGAAAACTATAAATCGAAGGAAGATTTAAAATACAAAAATAGCACAGTTTTAATTAGCAAATATGGATAAATCTGGTTCGGTTTGATATTATGCACAATCTGGAGATTTTTGATATTTTATGATAAGAATGCGCAATGAAATCAAAAACGAACGACGGGGCGTATAAGCAATTGAAATTTAGTGCGTTGTATCGCAAATCGTGTAAATAAAACATTTTTACCATTTTCGGTCTTATTTTTGTTTAACATTTTTCTTGTGGAATATTTGCTGAACTGAATAGTGTCACCGACCTTGATGTATCGCTTCCCAAAGGGACTTAGTTAAATTTGTTATTGAATAGTTTAAGTTGAAGCTGTTTTCCTCATTTGTGTCTTCTTTTTTCCTATAGTCAGTAGAATCTTTATGTTCATTGGCTTATTAAATAAATAAATAAATAAATAAATACTCGTGCGGCGTGCACTGCGTGTTGTCAAATTTTGGAAATTTTAGTTATATCGTTACCTTAATATAGAAAGGCCCTAACTAAATATTTTTCAAAATAGAATTTTTTGTGCTACAAATAAAATTAACCGAAATGCGCGCAAATGAAAAGGACCTAAATCAGTTTTTCAACTGCAGAAGTTTAATTTTTATTAAGTTTTTTGCTTCTCCTAAAAAAATGTTAGGGCTTTCCTATATTAAAGTCACGATATATTCTTTTACAATCATTAATTTGCTTGCTGTTGCAAGTTTATTTTAGCTTCAACATAACAAACATCTAAAGATGTGGCATTATTTATATGCGGCTCCAAACCGATCCATGTATATTGCTATTTTCCAAGCCAAAATTGGCTGACTTTGCAATAAAATCGTCAATAAGAGTTGAGCGCTGTCCACACAAAGACAAAACTTCTAAATCAAAATTCCTAAAAATACAAACTGAAATACAAAACTGCCAAATACAAAACGATATTTTTTGTTTTAACTATGTTTACTTTTAGATTGAGAATATTTTTTTTGAAGGATGGGGAACCATTGTAAGCAAGCAACAAGCAAATAAAACTGCATAATACCACTAAAAAGAGCTATGTTCATTTCAACAACCACAACCACAACAACAATTTCAAGAACCACAACTATTCAAAGCAAGCAGGGAATGCAGATAATTGATTTTATTTGCAATAGGTGCAAATGTGGAGCACAAACACGGAACTATAGCGCTGCCTAGAACTAGCGTGGGGTGTTATAAACACCCGCATTAAAGGGGGTGTTGCTGTTGTTTTGGTTTTTTTTTTATTTAATTAACATTAAAGAACTCAAAATTAATTTTAATTAAATTTACAATTCATTTTTTCTTAACCGTTTAATGTATTTTTGTATACTATACAATATGTGGATATATCATTTGCTTTTCTTTATCGAATACTAAATGTATTTGATCGGACTAGAGCCTTCCAGTTACACGTGGTATTATTTCGCTGTGAAGGCATAATAATTAGATACACAAGTTTGACATAAAGAAGTTTTCCAAAAATTAATGTGTGTAACAAAAAATAAAAGTAAATGTTACAAACTCTTCGCCTGCCCGAACAGTCTCACACACACACAATGAGGCATCAAAAAATATACGGAAAGGAAAAAAGTTTAATTGTTGGCAGGCGCGGTGTGTCGATGTAGCTGATTGCATCGATGGCAACTAGTAAAAATGAGCGCAACCGCAGGGCGCTGAGTTTAGCTCAACAATAATAACAACAACAACGATTAGAGCAACAGGAGCAGAAACAAGTTACAGCAAATGTTGCTGGTGGCAAAACGGTGGGCACATGCTAGTTGCTGTTTGAATGGATGTGTGTAGGAAAACAGAGCGACTGCGATTATTTGTCGCTAAAAAAAAATTAAAAAAACGGTCATTAAAAAACAGATAAGTACAAAAATGTGAATTTTTTATTTGTGTCAGATTCAATCCGGGGTCGCCATAAAATTATAGATCCAACTGAGTATGTGTAATGGGCAATTTTTGGCCGATTTCGTTTATAAATGTTTTGCCAACATATGCCAACATATGCCATTTAATTTTCCTACTTAGCTCTTCCATACACTGCCACAGCTACGTACATACACGTATGTGTGTGTTAGGCACACATGTAATTATGTGTGTGGTTGTGTGCGTGTGCGCTTGAACGCATTCTAACCAAGTTAATTAATAAGTGCAGTTTTTCGGGACAGCGCGCGCTGACGTGCGCCTTGTGGCGCCTCTTTTATTCCGCTGCCTGCAACTCCCACAATTGCTTTTTGCGACGTGTGCTGTGCATGCCGCTTGGCTCTCGCCGCCTTCGGCCAGCAGCCGACTTACGAGCAATTTCAACGGCAGCTGTTGCTGCCAGTTGCTCGCGCGCAGCCGTTGGGCATGCAACAAGAAATCATTTGCCACAACATTTCGCTGCTTGTTAATAGTTGCGACGACAGCAGCAGCGGCAGCGGCAGCGACGCTGAAAAAGTTATGCCAAAAAATGAACAAAAGCAGACGCACAACGAAAATAGTTTTCTGCTTTGTGCTACAAGCACGCGTACGGGCGGCATTTGGAGCAACACTGGTTGTATAGCAGCGCTAACCGCTTCGCTGCTGCCAGTGGCGGATCCAGGGGGGGGGGGTTTTGGGGGTTGAAACCCCCCCCGAAATATGTGGATCGGCTATAAAACTACATACAAATTAAAATACATTTTATAAATATTAAAGAATTACATTTTAAAACCCCCCCCGAAATATTTTTCTGGATCCGCGCCTGGCTGCTGCTAACAATAGCTGCCAGTAGTGGCTGCTGGCGGTCACCGGCGATAAGAAATCGGCGATTTGTTTTTGCCCTTTCGGAAGTTGCCAAGCGCCCAATTTCGGTTTTTACAAATTCTCTCAAGATTTTCTTCTTTATATTTTTTTTCTCTTCTTTACTGTTTTTTTATTTTGGAGTGTTAACCTTTAAAGGTGGACTGTGTATTAAAGTTACAGATATGTAGTTAATTTCTTCGTCGTTATGTAACGGTCAAAAATATTGTTTAACAAATATTTGTTTATTAAAAATTTCCGAATTCGAATTTTAATTTAACAATTATTTTATTCTATTTCGAATACTGATGAATTTTAAATATTCCACTGTTTTTATTATATTTAAATTATTGTATTTAAATTTTCTTAAATTTCTCTTAAAACATTATCTCCAAAATTTGTTCCACCACAATCCGTATTTACCTAAAAGCTTTTAGGGGTTAAGTTTGAGCACATGTGTGTCGAAAGTGTGGCGTGCAGCCGCACCGCTGGCAGTCACTCATACAGCGCACGCCTGCGGCATGGCATGTGAGAAATTCGGCGCGCAGATGAGTCGCAACATCGCTGGGAATTCAGCGTAATCGCATTAAGTTCGTATAGGTGATGCTGTTTGGTTTTGCTGTTTCTTGTTGATTTGTTGCTGTTTTCGGTGACACGATTTTTTGGGTTAGTGGCGCTGGCTTTGGCAGCTACAGCCACACAACGCCACATTCCTCCACTGTTGATGGTGGTCGCAAAAGCAGCATTCAACTCGGTCTGTAAGTTTGTGTGTCTGTGAATGTGCGGGTAGCTGCGACACCACTGTTACATTTGTTGTAATTTGTAGGCTACAGTTGGCTATTTAATCGCCAAAAAAAACAGAGTGCTAACAGTTGAGAAAAAATAATTAGTCAATGGGGGTAGCAGAATTCTGGGTAGGGGAAATGTTGCTAAAATTTGACAAATTAGTTGGTAATAACTTATTTTTTGCTTTTAATTTGATGATGATATTTCTTTTCAATAAAAGCTTTTAAAGACGAACTATTGATTTATAAGTTTTTAATTAAAAACCTTAATTATTTACACAGCACAAAACCAAAACAGTAATCAAACTCTCACGTAAGACGTTTGACTCTCTATTCATTCAGGATGCTTAAGGATACTTCAAAGTTTTTTCGTGTTTTTTTATAACGATTTCAGGATGGCATTCCAGAGTTTCTTTGTGTCTATAACACAACACATATATTAAGATGCAGGCACAATATAAGTGTTTGCTGTTAGTTTTTTAAACAGCTTGAAAGTTAAAGGTCTCTTGGCTCAGCCCCGATGAAAGGCAGTTTGAAAGGTTGAAAGGTTTTATCAGGACCCGCAGTTTGGGGATCCCGAATTTGAATGTTGTACGCCATTTTTTTTTTAAATACTTTATATGTAGTAGCAGAGGAACCCAGTACCGTGGGTATTTTCTACACGATCCATGATATTAAAAGATGTATTTTCTTTTAATTCCCTTCATGTTCGCAGAATTTTTTGCTATTTAGAAAATGTTTTTCAATTTCATTAAGGCCAGCGCCTGGTTTAGAAATTTGAAATTTTTGAAATTTTTTTTTCAGAATATGATAGTTTAATATGTTTGGAATTATGTCCTAAAATATTTTGTCTCTACTCGAACTTCACGTCCAAATTCAGGAACAAAGCACCGCGCTCCGCCTACATGCGGCCATTTCCGAAACTTTAAACTCGTTTCCTTAAAAGTTTGTGTTTTTCCATCGGTTCCCATCATTACTCGTAAACTTATGAATCGATTTTAATAAATATTGGCACACGTAAAAATAAAAATTGGTTCGCGTAAACTGGACCATTTTGAGGCACATCGTTAAACAAACAAAAAAAGTACGCTCATTGTGAGCGTACCCAAAAAGTACCATTTTCCGACTTATGCCACCATTTCCGGAATTTTCATTACTTTTCACTCAATTTAGGTTCAGTTTACAGACAAATTAGTTCTTAACAGAATGCCATTCGTTTTTTTCAGATCTGACGAGATTTGCGAACTGCACGCTGGGAACCATGCAAAATGAACCCCAACTTCACGCCGCGATACGGCAGCCATTTTGTAACACAGCGGACAAAAAAAAATTTTGTTTACATGTTCAAACAATAAAACATTTATACCAAAAGAGTTTTTGACAACCAATCTACTCCTTCCTTGAAAAAAAAAATAAACAAAAACACACTGTCTAAACCAGGCGCTGGCCTTAAGTGTAAAATCAGGTTTCTACGATAACCAGTTTTTAAAATATGACGTTGTATAGATATTACAACGGAGTACTACTTAGATTAGAAACGATCATGTATTATATTTTTAATTTATGGAATCCCTAGTTGATCATGTGCTATTTTAAATGAGATTAATTTGAAAATTACGATTGGGATTGATTGAGGTTCGATAATGTTATATGAGAATATTTAAATTTTTTCGATTATTGTTATAGTTTTGCTGTAATTGATTGCTTATTGGTCCGCTTATATCGGGTGTTTTTTTTAGAGGTATAGAACTTCGAATTGAAATAAAACACAAGAAAATTTAAATATGATTTCGGGCATGTGGCCGCCGCGGCTGGCTCGAATAAAGCCAATTCTACAGGTCCAATTTTCAACCACTTTTTCGAGCATTTGGGGCCGTATGTCGGCAATAACGCCACGAATGTTGGCTTCCAAGTCCCCTAACGTTTCTGGTTTGTTGGCGTAGACGAGCGACTTCACATATCCCCAAAGAAAATAATCCAATGGTGTCAAATCACACGATCTTGGTGGCCAATTGACAGGTCCATTCCGCGAAATTATGCGCTCATCGAATGTTTCCTTCAATAAATCGATTGTGACGTGCGCTGTGTGGCATGTAGCGCCGTCTTGTTGGAACCACAACTCATCCACATTCATGCCATCCAATTCGGGAACAAAATAGTCGGTTATCATGGCTCTATACCGGTCTCCATTAACGGTAACTGACTCCTCTTCTGACTGGGTCCTCTTCAACATTTTGCTCTACAGCGGCAATTGTTTCTTCGGTGCGCACTGTTCGACGTCTCTGCGGATGCGTATTATCACATAGAGTAAACGTAGTGCGAAAACGACCCATGGTTAACCGAATTAATTGCTCTGATGGACGATTATGTCGACCATAAAATGGACGGAGCTTGCGGTAAACTTAGCGAACTGAACCATTATTTTCGAAATAAATTTGCACGATTTGCAAGCGTTGTTCTTTTGTCAACCTGTTCATGATGAAATGGCAAACCAAACTGAACATAAATGACATTAGAGTTGCCAGATTTGACCACAAAATGCCAGTTTTATCTCTATTCGAAAAACAAACCTCTAAAAAAAACACCCTATATCAATGGGCCTAGTTGTGGTTTTGTTCTCTTTTAAGTACCTAGTCAGTAGCTCATTCTTTGAAAGTATTAATTTTATTTTAACTATTTTATACGCGGATTGAGTATTTATCAGTTATTTTTAATCTATGCCGTTTTGGGGAAATTTTGCACTATTTACATTTGATAATTAGTTTGGATTTGGTTACATTGACTATACTCTACAATTTCCAATACAATGCATATACAATGGATTCAAGCTGGGAACAAGACTGTCATGACATGTGAGGGTGTGAATTATTGGACATAATTTGTGCTCGCCGTTTGTTCAGTTGCACGGCGAACGCATACATATTTCGGTTAGAAAAGTAAAAAGCAAATGCGGAACTTCATGCTTTACATGTGTCTAGGAAAAATGCGATCTGTTTCGGTTTTAGTTGCAAACGGCACGCAACCTGTCTAGGCGCTGGGTTTCGGGTAGGGGGCGCTGCAAATTCATCTAAACATTCTTTCTTTGGCAATGCAACACAGATGCGTTTCGTATCTACACGGGTTGATGCGGCAAGCACTCGTACACACCGCTGTCGGCGTAAGCTGTTGCACTCACCTTAGGCAGCGAGGCGAGCACTTGCTGCTTGACGTCCCAGACGAGGCGCTCCGACGGAAATTGCAAGCATTTGTAGACGTTCAGCTCGGGCACGTGTATGCGCACCAGCAGCCAGCCGTCGCGCGGCTCCGGCGGCGGCTCATCGTCAAAGCCCGGCCCCGAGCTGGCGTCCATGTTGGCCGGGTTTTGTTTGACTTTCGGTGTGGGTGGGTGGTAGGCCGTAATTTTGAATGATTTTCTTTAAAAGCTCCACTGGACGAAAAGAAAAGCCAAATATCGCTGATATTGGCTGTTGTGTCGCTTCTGCTACCGCTTTTGCGTGCAGCTCTGGAATTCTACAAATTTCAGTTGGCTTGGTGCGGCAGAGAGTTTGTGCGTTGCTGACTACGTTGCGATTCGCTCATTTAATTGTTATTATTGTTGTTGTGCTTGCGGTTGTTGTTGTGGATTTGGTTTTTGCTGTTGTAACAAGTGCAATTCGTTGTAGTGGCGCGTACATCTTCAGCGGCAATCAACTGCTGGCTGCAATGAGAAAAATAAATATGTGAAAATTAGTCAAAGTATCGAAATCAATTTTAAAATAGTAGATGAAATATATAAAATGTGAAAGATAAATTTTAGAATTTACTCGAATATATACATATGAACACCGAAAATGCAGAAATATAAAAAAATTTAGATAAATAAAACAATGCTCCGTTATATCAAAATTTCTAAAAACCCCTAATACGATTGGTTGTCTAAAGCGAACTTACAGTAACGATTGAATTTTTGTATTTTCAGCGATGATGTTGACGAAGAATATCGTGTAAATTTTAACACTTTTTTACATTAGCAAAGGATCTAGATTTCAAACACATGTTATTATAAATATTATTATTTAACTATTCGAATATTCACGTCCATAAAAAAAGTCAATAATCTGATTGTTGACATAATTACATGAAATAATTTCTTCTCTTTCGTTTTGACCACTTTGGCGCATTTTATTCTTATTTTCCAAAAAAAAAATGAAATTTTACATATAGTGCTTTTGTTGTTGTTTATTGTGTTCAGCAAGCCATCGGCGCACACCAGACATGACTGTTGAACGGCTGCTGTACAGTTGAAATTGTATTTAAAATGCTGCTCGACGTGTTGGTTGTGCTCCATTTGTTTTTATTTACTGAAGCGTAAATTTTTGATAAACTCAAATGAACATTGAAACAGATGGGCGCGGCGCTGCCAGTCGGTTGGAAAGCGGCGCATAGGTGCACTGGATGCTGCAAAAAGTAAACTTTTGCGGGCCGTTGAGGTTGAGTGAATGTAAAAAGGTACTATTGGGTAGTTGTATAAAAGTGACATAAATTGTGAATATTCATAAAAGCGATGGCCGAGTGCAACATATGTATATTTGGTGTGCTGTGTTGTTAAAAGGTGTAAACACAAAAAAAAGAACCCGGAGAAAAAGCGCGCAAAAAATTGTGTTGGGCAATCTAATAAAAATTAATAATTTTTTACATAAAATTTTTCCAAAAATTAGTAGTGTTCACAAAAAGAAACTTCCTTAACTTTTTTATTAATATTTTTAACTGGATTTGGATTTCTAAACAGAATGTTTATTTTTCTATATAGTTAAGATAGTTAACTCGAATGTTCCGGATTTTTTTATGCGCAAACATTTTTTAGCGATGAAATGTTAAGTATAATTGATTATTATGAATGAATTACAGTCTGTCCAGTAGAAGCGTGATCGTCGTAACTTGGAAACTATTTGTCCGATTCGTTTCAAACAAACTGCATTTTATGCGTTTATAATATTTACTGTACGCAATATTTTTAATAACAGGTATAGTTACCGCCATTCGCTATTATGGCCTCAAACCTCCGACCCATACTTTGCGCTAAGTTCTGAGCAAGTTGCCGAGGCAATCGACTTCAAATCAGCCGAATTTGTCTCGATAACTATTTTGCTGTCCATATAGTAAATATTTCCTCTGAGTTTCTGCTTTACAATTGCCCACACATTTTCTATCGGGTTGACATCAGGCGACTGTGAGGGCCAATCTAACACTTCTACCCCATTTTGCTGTTTCCACTCAGCACACATTCGGCTGTGATGTTTGTGGTCGTTGTCTTCTTGTATAATCCAAGAGAGTCCTCTTCTCCCGAACATCTTCGCAGCTGATGGTAATAAAGCTTTTTCATAAATTTTGTTCATCAAAACCGCGTTCAAGTTGGTGGTAATAACGAAAAGTCGCCCAAATCCTTTTTCTGAGAAGCAGCCCAAAACATGGACCTTTACTGGGTCTTTAACAGTTCGTTGGAGCAATCGGATGATGGCAGCACACCAAGATCGATTTATGCTGGTATTTGCCCAAAATTAGGATTCATCCGTGAATATTACATTATTCCAATTCCGATCTGATTTGGCATAAGCCCAGGCAAGTCGTTTTTGAATGTGTGATGATGAAAGCAACAGTTTTTTCGAAGAGCTCCGGTATTTAACGTCGTTAGTTCTTAAACGTCCTCAAATCGTCTCTTTTGATATTTGAACACCACTTTTCTCTAAAACTGCTTTAGCTTTACGCAACGATAAGCCCGGCTTCGTCGCAAACAAATCAATGATTTCTTGTCCTGTTTTGGGAAGGTCTTTTTTTCAAGGCCCCGCCCAGCCAAATCGTCAAAATTTTTTGCTTCCATATACCGATTCGTCCAACTCGTTACGAATGACTTCGACTTTTTCATATATTTTGCTAAAGCTAAACGTGACATTTACGGCCCTGTAGGGTGTAGACAAATGAATACGGCTTCAAGTCGCTTCTCTCACGCGGAGCTCATCTTGTTAAAACACCCTGTACTTTGTAATTGTTTCACGGGACTGACAATTTTTGCAGAGCGTATTACAAAAATGATGAGGGTACTTAGGTGCATTCAAATTTTTCTGATAACGGTACTCTAAGTGAAAATTTGGTCGATCACGCTTCTACTGGACAGACTGTATATCTTTAAAACATCTTTTTCAGATATTTTTTTATATCTGCTGGGATATCTGATTCTCTCTTAGTTGTCTCGACATCTCTTTCAGCTTTTTGTTGAACAGAATATTTAAATGTCTTTCAACAAAATATTCAGAAGTCATTAATATATGACGTCAACAGTTTGTTCAGGGTTCAGATTCTCTTCGAAACAAAATATCTACGTTCCTTCTAGTTGAATAATCAGGGATCCTATTTCCATCAATTATTGCTTGAAGGCCTTTTTCGACGGTATTAAGGCAAAACCTGTAAGTCTGTTTCAGGAGTACTTTCTGGGATCTTTCAAACAGACACTGCGGTTGTCTTTCAATAGTAATATTCAGCAATCTTCTCTTGGTTTAAGGTCTATTTCGCAAAATATGCATGTTGTCTTTCGACATTAATATTTAGGGTTCTTCTTTTCCTTTAAACAAAACATGGAGAATATGAAAAAGTTCATTTAATGGAGAACAAGTCCCTTTAGATAAGATATATTCCTGCAGTATTTGCAATTGTAGCCGTCAAGTTCAGCCAAGAACTGTAAGCACACAATCGCCTCATTCTCGATCATAATTAAGACGTGTTAGTTATAATTAATATTTTTTCACCTAATAAGTATTTCCATAACCACATACTAGCATATATAATATTCGGATAAACAACAACAACAAACCAGTCATTTGCAGAAAATTTACATACATATTGCATACAGCCACATACAACATTCTAGGTATGTATGTACCTAGAAAAGGCACTTGGACACTTGGATTACAAGCATCAAGTCAGAGTTTTTGTATGACGTGTCACACAGCAGCCGTACACGAGTCGAACAAACGGTCACGCCAAGCCGGTGTTGAGTGTCAAAGTGACAGCACAACGGCACAAGAAGATACCATAAAATTGTCGCCACTTGAGAAGGAAAAGACGCGAGAAAGCGCAAAACGGAAAATTTCATCTTACTTATTTCTGCTGCTCGCTGAATGTTTGTTGCAGTAAATAAAGCAAATATTAGCGAGCAAAAAGCAAATTGCACGGAAATGGAAGAACAAAAAATATCGACTGACAAGTTGACAAGAAAAATTTGCATAGTTGCAGTTTGTGGGCAGTTGACATTTGTGGTTGGGTGGAGCGATTGCAGCGACTGATGGAAGGGAACAGCGAGAGTGGGAAAGTGGAAGAAAGAGTGAGTTGTGGAGCCTAAAAAATCAGAAGTAAAAAAACAATTTTATGAAATTCAATTAAAGCGTAAAAAATACCCACGCACCAGCAGCCACAGCGACTACACGTGTGCTATGTCTTGCTGGGCGAAATGTTTATCACGTCAAATGCAGTGACGACAGGCGACACGACAGCTTCGAATGGGAGTTGCATATGCAGATGAAAGTCTGATGAGAAGTTCGAACCAAAAATATGTAGCTGAATGTTTTCTAAATGCATTTTTGATTTAAGTAAGCGAAGAAAATGTAAAGTGCGAACGAAAAACCCTTCTTTGGTTAACACTTTACCATGTAATTTAAATTAAGTGTTTAGATTTATAAATTATATATATATTTATAAATTACAGGAGGCAGCTACGAAACCACCTCTGCGCAGTCAGTTAAGTACTCTCATTCTACTTGAGTCTCATGAAAAGGGAAATAGTTTAAGAGACTAGAAATTATAAAAAAGTAACAGATTTTGAGATAAATCGTGTGACGGGTAATGGGTGAAATGGTGCACATTTACAGTAAAACTAGCATCAAATGGCACGGATTAAATTCGCTTCTAGAATGCACACTTACCGAGCGGCAGCCAGTTAGTGTGTCAGTTAAACTGTCAGTGTTTGACATCTCGTTGCTCTGTGCAGCTGGGCTGCGTGCGAGGCTGCAGTTTGCAGCTTAGCCGCAGCACATCACCGTGACAGCTGCGTGCGGCGTAATTGTGGCGAGCGTATTTTACTTTTAATTACTGTTGCCAGTTTCCTCGCAATTGTATTTTACTCATTTATTCATTTTTTTGGGATGTCGTTTTTGCACATTTTCTGTGTCAGCGCTGACACAGAAAATGTGCGGCAGCCAGCATCAGCAGCACTTTTGTCATCAATGCAATTGTTAGCATTATCAGCAGCAACGTGCAGCCAGCTGATGGTGGCATCATGGCGGTTGGTGATGGTGACGACAACTGCAGTGAGATTAAATTACGAGCACTTGGCAATTGAGTGCGTTTATTGTATTTTGACATAGTTGCGCGCGACGCGCGTTAAATGAATTTGGTTGCATTCATGAGACATTGACCTATGTTATGTGATGGATTTTGCATATTACGTACTAGTAGGGCCCGGCGGCGTTGCACGCAAGTTTGAAATCAATGGACCCACTAAAGCAAGTTTCTTTGTTGATCCAGTCAGATTTTTATGAAAAGATACCCATCGAATTATTTCTTATTTAAAATGCGTTCACAATATTTTGTCGGTTTGTTTATCATTTGGACCACTTTCACAAAGTTTGATTTATTTATTTATTGTCTCGAATTATTTCACATGTGAAGTGCTTTTACCCAATTTGAAGTCAAAAGGCTCAAATAATCGTGCTTCTCCATACAAACTTTCAACCCTTTACATACATCATTAAGTTTTGATTTTTAGAAAAATTAAAAACCCATGTTTTATTATACTTATTTTTTATTTCATTTTTTATTTTTGGTTCATGTTTTTTTGGTAGCCTTGCCGTATACGGACCTTAATAATTTTTTAATTGGAGCATTGTCACAAAGTTTGAAATCTTTAGGCCTATTAAATCACGTTTCTTCATACAACACTTTAACCCTATTAGACGTCGGATTTCAAAAAGTCCCGTCTTAGCGGAGGTTAACTTTTTTAATCAAACTACATTTCAAATTTCGTGTTTGTAGCTTTGGCGGTTTGGACTGGGCGATGATGAATCAGTCATTTGCAGTCAGCCAGGACAAAGAATTATAAGTATACATATAGTGAAAGTGTGGAAAAAGGCGAATTTAAGAAGGTGACGAAAAAATATTCTTTATTAATTTGGTGAGAAAGTTAGCCGAAGTGAAATCGTTTTAATTTGTTTAGGAAAAATGCAAATTAAGTTTTGATGACATAAATATTAAGAGCCGAATTAAATTATTCGATAAAAAAGTCTATGAAAGTTATGTAAAACATTAGGACGTTAAACAGTTTTAAAGTGCGTGGTTTCAGGCAAGGCGACCCCTAGTCGTGTGACCTGTTTAACCTCTGTATTTATCAGAGAGATTGTCCTGCTTTAGATAACAGTGTACTATAATTTTCCATTACGACAACATTAATAAATTGTAAATGAATTAATACCACCAATAATGTTTTTAGTTGGGAGATTCGGAGATTAGAGTCACAAATTGTATGGATTTAGTAATGTCGGTTCTGCTGATCGCTTGTCAACTCGCTAGTTTGCTAGTGAGAACAAATCGGGTTGAGCTTTTGATAATTAAGGCAAGTTTACGATTGGAAATAAGTGTAGCATCTTTTTTGAACCAAGTATTACTCATTTCGCTCATAAGTGAAGTTTTGTGGTTAAGATTTGGCTTACTTTTACATTGGTAGAGGGATGGGGGGAGGAGTAAGCGGATACCAAAATGGGTTTGGGTCTGCGTACTAACAAGGCTTTCATATACAAATATTTAATGAATACGACTTTTGCATATTTTAAAATATTCACCACGAAAGTTTTACAATGGATCTGGCAAGTCTCAAACATTTCAAAGGCTTTTCAATGTTAAAAGAATTGTTTTCTTGATTCGAAGCCAAAGGAAATGCTGGTTTTTGCATTTTCGGTAGACTGGACTTTACTCTGGACGTACTTTTTAGGTGGTAAAATAATGAACGAAAGGCTATTCAATAAGTGATAAAGAAAAAATAGCAAACTAAACTATTCCAACAATATTCATTTAAATATTTTAGATTATTTTGTTATTGTAGTAATTTTTTATATAACTTGTTTTCTAGATTTTAAATACATTAAAACTCACTGAGAAAGTGGGTTTTTACTCTCCCGACTCATAAATCCCGTTTAAAACTTTGTACTAAATGATGTAATCGATATTTGATATTAAATGCGTAGTCACAGAATGGATCGCTATCACTCCTTACAATGGTAACAAATTACGTCAATATTGCGATTAATTCTCACCGTGACCGAGATTATCATGGCCAAGAATATGTCTTTTGAAAAAAATAATCACTCGTACTTCACGGTCAATGCGTTAAAACCCAATAAGCAATTAAACGGCGTCCATGATTTAAATGCCAAAAAGTTATCAGCGCCGTGTTTTTGTTTCTTTTGCAGTAGGCAATGATAAAATGAGGAAAGTGGTGGCGCTAAACGTGAGCCGTCGCATAACAATGAACAACAAAACCAACAAAAAGTAGCCGTTGCTGATAAGCGAACGGAACACCCTCAATGTGTCACAAAATCTACAACAACAACACTTGAAGTTCGAGGTTATGTGCAGTTGTCTGGAACGCGGTAAGTGGTCAACAGTTTAAATACGCACTGTGTTAAGTATAAAATGATTCCAATAAAGATAAGGATGAAGGGTTCTCATTAGCTTTGAAAGTTTAAACGGTCACATGGGAGTATGCGCAGAATTTTAAAGAAAATGTTCTATCTACTTTAAAAGAATTAGCACACATTCAATGCGTGTTTCGAAATTTTAGACCTATTAATTTGATTGATTGACCAGCCTTCAAGCTGCAAAGGGCGCAACTCTTTGTCCAATGCTCGTCCACATTTTTGGTCGAAGAACACATCTTAGTAGTAAGTTTTTACCTTCTTTAGTATGGATTAATATCTCCAAGATAAGAACTTTGGACATAATTAATTCCTAAACACAACAACCAACAAACCTGCAATTAGGCGCCAAATTTAATTGAATGAATGTCAACGTTATCGGGCACAATGGGCCAGTGATATTGTAGGGTAATCGGCTAGGAGGTGGTCAATAAACTCGCTGGCTGGCGCGGCGGCTCTAATCAATCAGGCGGCAATTCACTGCGGACTGCAGTCTACTGAATAGGTAAATAATTGTTATAATTGCCTGTAATTCGGCGTGTTTTGCGTAATAATTCACCCAAATATGGCAGATTTACCACGACTTGGCGCGTCCGCAGCAAATACAATTGAATCGATGCGATGCGGTCGCGACTAAAAAAATCCATAGCTCATAAATTTCCCACTGACAGACTAACTTTATTGGCTAAATTTTAATTAATGCAATTTGGCGCTTTTCATTCAAGTTATTAATTGCTGATTTGTGCACGTTTTTAATTACGCGGATTTATGAAAATTTGGTTATGCGGCGCGCCATGCTGACCGCATTTGCTTGGCACTTGGCGGCTGAAAAAGCGAAAGCTCGCCGTCTCCCAAATGCTTCGATACGAGTACAACTTAACCAATTTGGCATTATTGAAAATGAGAATTAGTTATTGGAACTGCTCGATAATGCGCGGCGGATTTTTGCAAATCGAAAAAAAAATATTATAGTATTAAATTGAAAAGTAAAATTCCTAAACTTTTAATTTAATTTCATACTTCATTTGTAGTTTTTGCTATGGTTTAGTGATTCCTTGCTGTTATGTGTGTATGTGTGTGTGTGTGATTTCTGAAGCGGATTCTTAATTGGAAAAGTTTCTGGAGTGGTGCCACTTTTGCTACTTTTTCTGGCTGTTAATGTGCTGTGAAATTTCACAATCGATAGGTGGAAAATCGCGCGCATTGCACAATGTGTCAGTGCGCCAGATGGCAACTGCCGGCGCGCTGGACAACGAATTATTGTATAAGAGCATCTCGGAAAGTTTCAAAAGTAATTTTAAGCGTTTTTGAATTATTGGAATATTGTTGAAATTATTACAAGGTTTTAGTTGCCGTCAAGCCACCGTTGGTCGTCGGGGCTGAGTGGTTAGTGAATTGGACGACAGGTCAGAGGGTTCTGAATTTTTAAACGTGTTGCTTGGCATTCAATCATTCAGTTGTGCGGAATAAACATAAAGTTTATATATGAATGTATAACACTAATTATGCTTATATAGTCATTTTCTAAAAGTGGGAAGCGAAAATTTCAAACATCAAATAAGAGATCACAATTAAAAAATTGTAAAGTAACGTAAAAATAGTTTAGCTTGCAGAAAATATTTTATAAACAGAAATATTCAAAAGTGTAAAGATTGTCGGAAACATATCAGACGTTTAAGTTGATAGATGCTTTACAACTCTTTTGCATTACATTTCAATTCTCCTATTTGAACGCTTATACATTTTTAATTAAATCACAAAGTTTTCTTCTCTCATTTGATTGCAAAAACATTTTTCATTAAATCACAAAGCATTAAATTCAATTAATTTAACAATCGGTCAAATTGACTAATGACGTAAAAATTGCAATTCAAGCAGAAAGGCAATGAGCAACATTGAAGCGCAGCCGGCATTTTTAAATTACATGAAAAACACCCGAACAATGGGAGAGTATTCGCATAATTTATTGACTATAATTGCCAAATCTCATAAATTAAAGCGTCTGTTTTCAATTAGCTGCACAACAACAGTGAGTGGTGTTGCCAGTTAAATGTGGGTTAATTAAAACTGAAATGCGCGCACATAAATAGAGAAGAGAACTGTGCGTAGTGCTTCGCGTTAATAATTTCTGACAACACAGATTTACTGCATAAAAGCCTAAATAAATTATTGTGAATTACTGTGAAGAGTTAATTAATTGCGTGCATTTGAATTTTCGCGCGCAGCTTGAACTCAAAGCGCCAACAGCTGTGCGCCAACTTCGGAAACACATTTGTTGTAATTTATCGAAACCCAGCAAAACGTGTACACTGTGCAAAAGCGAAACGTCAGCTCGAAACGAATGCAATAAATTGGAAAATCGCTGCTTTTCAATGGCTGTCATTGTTATCGCAATAAAAATCTGCGACATATAGAAATAGTGGGGAAAAAACGAAAGCAATTAGATTAAAAAAAGCGCGACAATAGCGCCAAATCGCTTTGACTTTGCTATGTGTGTGAGCGCGCAATTTTCCACTTGAAAGGCACAAAACGGGCCGCCGCATAAACACAACTGACATTGTCATGCTAATGTCACATTTGACGTTTTACGTATTGTCCGCACTCTGGCGCGCAATTTGAGTGTGCGGATTTTTTTGTAGCGGAAATGCGCGCAAACACATTTATCTGCCATGCAATTCGATTTAAATTGTGTGTGTCGTAATTGTCCAGCAAACGGCAACAAGTGGTGTCGGAAAATTGTATGAAAGAGTTGACTCCATTGAGTGCTAAATTGAATTGACCTCAGATGTGTTGGTGGGTGGGCCATCTGTCGGAATGCGTGCGACCTCACAGTGTAAAAATGTTTTTGTATCTCCCTGAATTGGCTCTCATACATGTCACAAAAATGCTCTCTTATTTTGTCGCAACACCCATGCAGCAACCCGACACTTGTGTCACGCGTCACACAAAATCACTGACAGCTGCTGTCAGCTTGACAGTTTGTCGGCGCTTGCTTGCTGTTTCAAACTGTTGTATTTGTGTTTACATTTTCAAAATAAGTATTACAAATGATTTACACGCTCCCCGCCAATTTTCTGCTTTGCATTGCATTTCGTCCCCGACTTCGAGTTGTTCCAAATGATTGCGTGCCAACCATTTGTTTATTTTTCCGCGCTCGTTCGAACATTGGTTGGGGTGTTTAATCCAGTGGCAAAATTAAGGGATACGGTTTTTTGTACCATAATTTTTCTTATGATTATTTATAATACAGCAACGGATATCCGGCCGAAATGTTGGGGCCGTTTATTTATTAAATTTCCGTGCAGCGTTGTGTTGGAAAGAAAAAAGGGAGCAAAACATGAGGTGAAATGTTTTGCTAAGAGAAATTAAATTTAATATTTTTAGTGGTTATGCTGTAAATAAGGTTTGGTTGCGAAGGGTGCGTGCGGTATAAGCCGCACTTTCATTCGGAGGCCTCAAAAATAATCCCGTTGGGACTTCCTTCATATAGGTGGAAAAATATCCAAATGTATTTCATCAGCCATTTTAATCCATAAACAAACAATTTTTAAAGTTAAGCAGTTGAAGTTAGTTCAGCTTCTGCTGTAAATATTAGGCTGAGTTAACTGAAACGGAGATCCTAAAAAGCGTCCGAAAAATCCAGTCGAGTGTTGAAGAATGTTTTGTCTTCATTATTTTTTCTTTATCCCCAAAGCTGCAGCAGACAACACTGAACTACTGTAAAGTGCTATTTGACGTGGAAAGACTCTATGGCACAGTGTCCTGTGATGACTTCAATGCGCAGTCTGCAGCTTTTTCATGGATAATCTCGGCCACATGGTCTGTCATGTGCCACAATCGATCCTATTGTTCCAGGAAGATTCCCTGTCAATCTTTACTATCAATGTTTAAATTAAGGGCTACGATCCGAGAAATCACAGTTGTCTGTTTCACTGTAAGACTGCCAACCCGTCTGCGAGCTCATTTCCGTCAATACCTCAGCGTTCAAGAACCCAGCAAAGAGTGACTTTGTAGTGCCGTATGGCCCGTAGAGAGGCACCACCTCTGCTTACAATCTCCGATTTCACATTTACTAGTTGAAATGCTTTCAAGCAACTTGACTGTCCACGAACATTGATGCAAAATGTTCCTAGTTCAGCAGCATTCCATATAAATAGTATAGATTTCTGCCTGAAAAGTGTTGCATACGTAAAGGTTCCGAAACCTAAATATAAATTAACTTGTTTATTCGTTTAGGTAATACTTATTAATACAAATAAATTTTGGTACTAGTGTTTGTCAACAAGATTAGACTAGACTAGACTAGACGCCACTAGACGCCACAAAAGTTTTACAAAGTTTTTGAATGCCCCCGCTGGTGTTCAGTAAAAAGTGCCAACTACAAACTAGTTAGCAGCGAGTTACGAGTAGTTATGAAGCAACAGCGACCGCTGTGCCACCACTCAAGCCTGGCTGAAAATAATATTTTTTTGGAAAAATTAATCAAAAAAACTGAAAGTTACGTTATATGAAAATGTTGCCACAACTCCCACAAAAAATGGTCAAGTGTTGCTAAGTGGCAGAAGGTGTCAAAGACGAACGTGTGGTGCGTCTAATGCTTGGTTTGGTTTGGAGAGGTTGAAAGGTGCAACAACTGGCACACCGACCGACTCAATTAAGTTATGGTGACAAATTGACACATTTGTTTGACTTTTTCTGCACTCGAACACCCGCAATTTGTGTGCCGACAACACCCCGTCGGACGACACTCCTCGCAGCCGGTGGCCACTGTGTTGCGAGTCGAAGTTCGTGGCGCTGCTGTTACGAGTAAGCAAGGCGCCCGATGACATGCCGCCATGTGGTGTGTACGTGGCGTTGACAGAATGCTGGCGGTCATGGCTGTTCGCAGCGCTATAACAACACTTCTGTCGTGAGTAGGTGCGGTCGCTAGTTATGTGCAACTACAACAACAATAATGAAAAAAAATATCATCACGAGGAGAAAATTGAAATAGTTTCGTGCTGTTGTTGAAATTTGGAGGGTTGTGTTTTTGTTGTTGTTATGTGCCTTAAATGAGTGTTTTGGTAATGAGAAGGTAATAAGCAAGTGTTGGGGCCAAACTTGTCATTCGGTGTGACTAATTTTACGCGCCCGACTTGCCTTAGTCAGCGCAATACGTGACTGGGTGCATTTTGTTCTTTTCGGGAGTCGATTAGTGTTGTTGTTAGGTGCAGTCTTGATGTTGTGTGAGGTGATGTGTTTGTGAAATTAAGTTGTTAGGAAAGTGGAAACTCAATTTAAAAGTATTTCTAGTGCAGCTGTGCAATTTAAATGGTATTAAAAGTGAATGGAAGTTTTAATTTTCGAAACAGAGTTTTATTAGCTGCTGACTGCTGAAGTGATACGAAACAATACCAAATTTCATTATTGCTGCTCTAATTTTAGAAAACACTACTGTTAAGAAAATTTATTCAATTGCTGCAATAAATTCATTTGCCGGGCTATTAAAACTGTAGAATGTGCCACAGACAACAGATTTTAATTGAACTGCTTCGAAATGTTTAATTGCAGCAAATAAATCATAAATAAATAATTCGGTATTTTTTAACTTTCTAACTATTCTTGGTTCCATTGCTCTCTAAAGGCTCTTAATTTGTCTCGTCCTACAAATGTAAGCCTCGACGCTCTGAAAGCAAACTTTGTCTAAAACTTGCGCACCAAAACGCATTTAATAACCAGTAATTAAAACTCATAATTTAAATGTTTGACAGTTTGTCCCATACTTGCAATTAGTGTTTTTCGCCTTCTCGCTCTCACATTTTGCCAGCATTGCTTGAGTTGGAAATTGTGCAGCGCTGAATGGATTGGAATTTTTGTACTGGTGGGACACTGTTGAGTGGCGGTGGGAAAATTGTAAGCCACTTTGGCTACTTTTAGTTGGCTGTAGAATGCAGATAGCAAATATGGTTGAATACTCCGGAGACAATGGGGGAAGGACGTATGGGATGCAGCAAAATAAAAATTACATAAACTCAAATAAATTGTTTACGAGATTGGGAATAAAAATATGAATATGAATAATTGAAATAATTGATTACATTTATTTGGAATTATTTTTTTGTTATAGTTATATTTATGACAATTGATATTCAAATATTATTTCTGGCAAATGACCACCTCGGCTCTTTCTGACTTTGTTTCAATTATGCATAACTTTCTCGAGCATGTCTGGCTGTATCTCTGTTCTTGATTGTTCAATATTGACTTGAATTTTCTGAATTATTTGTGGTTTGCTACAGTACACAAATTACTTAACATTAACGCCACAGGAAGTAATTCACTGTTAAATTAACTGACACGATTTTGAAGGCCACTTAACTGGTTCAAACTTGAAATTAGTTTTCAATAAATCGCCAGTTTTTCGAAATGAAATATTTTTCTTTAAATAGTTCAAAATAATGTTTATATCTTTTTTTAAATTTAAATTCTTCCTCAGTGAATTTGTATGCGTACAAACATCAACTGACAAGCAAACAGCTGAAAGATAGACATTAGGATAAGTGACATGTGAAACTGTCAGCGGTGTTGCAGTGGCAAAGCATTAAGCGACATGTTCGTATTTTTATGCTGACATGCACAACAAATGACAGAAAAACGTGCCTGGCAGTAAGGTGCTGTCAAAAATATGAAGTGTTATGCAATACGTACATAGCAATGTGAGAGGTGGGTATGAAAAAATATGCAAAAAATATATGAAATTCTATACACAAATTTAAATGTTAGAAGGAAAAAAATAAATATTTAACTGATTACTGGTGTGAATGAGTGAATAGCAGGAATAACTATACATGGGTAGTATCGAAAGTATTTTTAAGGGAAAAAAATAAAAGAATGCATTTATAAAAAAAAATGCTGAAAGAAGGAATAACGAAAATGATGAATGAAAATATTCTTAGGTAAATATTATGAGAAAATTTATAGATAAAAGGAAAAAATTAACGGAGGAATGTGTAAAATAATAATGATGAAAGTATGATGAAAGGAGGTGAAGAATGATGAAAATTCATTAAAAATTGGAAAATAATGAATTCATGATTAAGAGCGATGAGTAAAAAAGAGCAACGCAGTCGTGTTCAAAACGCTGAATGAAGAAATCTATTTACAATTGAAAAGTAATTCATTTTATAAATATATTTTAAGGAATAAGGAAATAAGGAATATATTTTGGAGAAATTTATGCAATATATTTTGGATGAATAAATAATATTAGCAAAGCATTTGTGAATTAATAAAAAATCAAAAAGTATAGAAAGTAGAAGTATAGAAAGAATGTATTAATTAATAAAAAATTATAATCCGTTTTTATGTTTAATGGATGAATCATGAGGGAATTTCTTCATGAAGAAATGTATGAACAGCTGAATAAAAGGATGATTTATAGGATTAAAAAGGCTAAAAGGAATGAAATGATATGAAATTAAACTCAGGATTGAAAAAGTTGAAAAAATAAATAAAGGAATAATTAATAAATGTAAAGAGTGGAAGGATGTATTGTTAAAGACTAGAATGTTTAAAGAATATAAAAATGACTGATTAATAATGCGATTATTAGTGATTGATAGTGATTGATAGCGACATTAGTGATTGAATAAATGAAACAATGCATTCGTGAATGAAAAAAGGGGCTAAAAAGAAATATGTTAATGAATGAAGTCAATTAATACAATTATGATGTATTTGTGATTGCAAAGGATGAATGAATTAAAACAATTTGTGAATGAATGTATGAATTTAGAAATGCATTTATTAATTAAAAGATGTATGAATGGAGTAATGGGTTCACTAATGAAAATACCAAATGAATGAATGAATGAACACATTTACGAATGAATGAGGGATTGCGGTAATGGAACGATGAATGATTAAAGGAATGCATTAATGTCATGTATGAAAATGAACGACGAATGTATGTATGTATGTGAAAGATGCACTACAATTGTATGTACATATGTGCTCGTAAAGAGCATTAATGATTATTTCTATGGGTGAATAAAAGGTGAATGAATAAAGGTAGGAATGATTATAAGGATGTATGTGTGTCACGCATGAAAAAAATGACGAAAATATGTAGAAGATGAATAATACATATGCAAAGATTGATGACAAATGTTTTCATAATTATTCAAAGAGTTGAATGAATATATCGATGAATAAAAGGTGAATCAGCACGGAAAATATTCATGAATAATTGAGTAAATGCACGCGTGACTTAATGCATGAATCAGTGCTATGAAAATAGTAAAATTTTACTAACTAGCAGAAAACACGAAAAATTTAGCTTAAATTGAAACGCTTCTAATTTCTATATCCGAACATCATTGTTTGCCTTGTGTCATACACACAGAAAACGGAAATGGGAGAACCGGAAAGCTGCTGTCATATCCATATCACAACTCTCATTAAAAATTCAAATGAAATTTGCTGGCTGTTCTAAAGGTACACGCGAAATGGCTGTGTGTGTGTGAGGTAGTAAAGTTTTGCACAATTTTGCTTTCTATTAAAATATTTAAATATACTATATTTTGCGCAGAAATTGAAACATTCTAACAAACTGCCAAAACTAACCACTTACAAAAAAAACGTTGGTTTTGTTTTTGTTTGTTAAAATTTTGTTGACGTCAACTTAAATGAAGCCACAGCACACCAGGGACCGTATTTGCAACGTATTGAATTTTCATTGTGCAATTTTGCACACTTTGCATATTTTATAACAGAATTTTGTGCAATACCACACGTTGTCCATGTGCTGTCGATCATATTAAGCCACAAAACTGATTATTTATTTACTGTAGATAATTATTCGGAGGTGGATGGTTGAAGATGCGAGGGCAATGGCTGAGAATTTTTAAGCAGCTCTGTGAGTGGCTGCAATATCGCCTGACAAGTGTCATGGTTTTTGTATATTTGTTTTTGTGGTTTGATTGGTAAATGGTAATCAAATTGTAGTTGGGGCATTGTGATACAAGTATGTATCATTTATTATACTAATTAATTGTTAGAATAAGTCGAATTAGGCATTTATTAGTGAAATAGAGAAATGAACTCTGTGTGGAATAGTTTCTCCGTCTTTTAAAATTTTACTAGCTCTAGGAAGTAAAATTCAGTAGTCAAACACTGAGCGAAAGCGACTTTACAAACTTTATTAAACTGGTTGAATTTCTTTGTTTTTATATTCTAACTAAATCTAAAAAGTAGGCCTTCTCTTATGATATATTTTTCTAACGTAATGTACTTGTTCTGTCAGCTAAAACGTTCCCACTTCCACACGCGAAAGCACAACAGCCCTGACGGTTGACTGGCAATGTTTACTCGCTCATCAGCACTTCAAAACACTCAATGTTTTCACCGACCCATTGACAGCTGATGTCATTGAATAAATACAGCTCTGTGTAAGAATAGTATTAGAAGATGTTTAGTGACTGTGCAAGTATTTTAATATGCAGGTGAGTAAAGAAACAATTACAAGAATCTCTGAGAGTTGCTAAGTCAACAAAATGTATCGACGAAAAAGCATGGAACATGGAACACATCAAGGCTGACAGTTTCATATGAAAAAAGAAAGCGTTCAATGCAAAGTCCTATCATCATCCTATTCTATTCAGAGAAAGGCAAAGTCTATTGGCAGTGGATGAACCTATTTAGAAATTGCGGGTGTTGAGCTGCTATTCAAATATAGAGATTCTTTATTAACCTAAAACCGAATGATCACAGCTTGAAACAAATAAATAGAACATAAAAGCGCAACAATGTGTATTGGATCATTTGGCTGCGTTCATTTAATTTTTAGGTTTAATTGAGACTGAAACTATTTTTGTTACCTTTCGAAGACATCAGACGCAGATGTGTGCGTGTGTTAATGTGTGAGCCAACATACGCATGAATGGCGTATTTTGCATTGAATCGAGCAACTCATACGTTTGCAGGGTTGTTGATACGAAGGTAAATAGTCTACTGCGTATTTCTCAGATCGTCGAATACAAATTGCAAAAGGGTGAAAAGCAAAGACAACAAAGCCTCATTGTGCCCGGTATCTGAGGAAGAAGAACAAGAGATAAACATATTTATGCTAAATTGGTTCTTGTTGTTTTCTATTTCGCTGCGTAGTTGGACAAACAATGCAAACGTTTACAATGCGGCAGGCAGAGTAGCTAAAAATTACTATGTATGTACAGGAGATATTTAGGAAAACGCAGTGAAGTTAAGGAAACACTGAAAGAAGTAAAATGATTTTTTCTAGTCACGTTCATTTTCAATCAAGTGGCATCATCAACAACGCCGATACTGCACGAGTGTTTGTGTTTGTGTGTGTAGGGACGGGTTCAAGCCGGGCACTGTACAGTGAGATACACATTGCAGCGCGCTGCAGCGCAACACACCGCAGCAGAACCGAATCAATGGCACAAAACCACATGAAGTTTGCTAAGTTGATTTCGTGTTCGTTTGTTGCCACAAGCCTTCGCCGTCTGTCTGTGTCCGTCTCTGTGGGTGTGTGTGTGTGTGCAAGCGCCTGATTCTTTTTTTGCAATTTTTACCAGCATTGTGTGATTGTGTGAGTTTGTGTTCAAATCACGATATCTTTAGAATTTCTATTAGTGATTTTGCTTTTGTCGTTAACTTTTTTTCGGGCACTTCAGCGAGTTCGTTGGAATTCCTTCATCAGAGCCATAATTCCGCTGACTTTATAGCAGCGTTGCTATGCAGAAACATATCCTGTTGGCATTGCTGTTGTTGTTGTTGTTGTGAGATCAATGCACAAGTGATATAATCAGTTTTATTGTCTGCTGGACTTGTGACATTGTGCTGGAGCTTTGATTGAAATTTAACAAAAGTTAGTAGAAGTTTCAGCGTTGCAAGGATATTTACTGACTACAAATTGAGCTGTAGTGAGATGAATTAGTGTAATGGATCTTAAAAACCACGTTGACAGATTTTCTTTCTACTATAGAGGCTAATAGTTCAACTGTTCTATTATAGGTTAGGTAAGCTCGGATGCAAAAAAGACCTCACAGTTGGACCAAAACGATACCACAATACCATCCCGATATTGAAAGGTAAACCGTTCGATTTGAGTAATGTTAGGTTGGGAAGGCCTAGCAGTATAGGGTTTCAAAGGGCATAACGAATTGGCATCATTTGTAGCGAAGCGGCCTACAATTTTATGCCAATTCTGAACAATGGCGAATCGAAGCAGTGACTAAGTCGCACCTCAGACTCGTGGTTCAATACACTAACAGCTTAGTCATGGTGGCTTCTAAGACGAAACAGCAAAACATAAAATTCAGGACGTCCTTTCTTACTTACAGACGAAGGTTCGACAGACCCACAAACTCCTCAATACTAGTAGTCACTGGAGCGGTTGATGAGTCTTTGGGCCGAATCTCTATTACCAACAATCCAACGGCCCGTTCATATACCGAATCTCTGTAAGCGAGAGTAACACGAAGTAAGCTTAAAAGTTGGTTGGCTCTCCTGCCAATAATCTCTGCCTGGGACTTCTACCGTGTAGTGAGGTCCAAAGCGTGGAAGGTGGTCCGCGTAGTTCACACTTACTGGCGTTTGTAGATCCAGCTGGAATGCTTAATGTCTGCCCCAAGTCATCTTTGTCTTCACACCTATTTAAGCTTCCCTGCTAAAACCCAAATACATAAGTCTGAGAAATTTCAAACAAAGATACAAAAACAACGAGCAAGTTAACTTTTAGTTAAGTTTCGAAGCGTGCTTTAACAATTCTTGGTATTTTTAAGTTCTCCTGATATCTGAACGTGAAAATGTTTATTTATTTGTTTCGCATACACACATTTGGCATTCAAAAACATGAATTTCACAACCGAAACCGCATCCGAACACTTCAAATAGCTGCTACCATTACTGTCATACAGAATGCAATGCTAATTTTTTTGGCATCTACTTACAACGCTAAATGTGCACAAAGTGAAGGTAGTGGCAACTGTAAAAAATCGTAAGATTTATTGCATTTTAACTTTTAAAAGCGTATTTTTCTCAAGCTTTTGCCAAAAAGTGGTAATAAAAAATTTCCAAATTAACAAAAACTGGTTTGGTTGGCTGTAAATATGTCTGAAAGAGTCTGAAATTTGTGCACAAATAAAATCTTTGTTCCAAGTCACGGCATGACGTCAAATTGTGATCACATGATGCCATATGCATCAAGTGGAGATAAACTTGGACATTTGCGGTTTATAATTTCACTGGAATTGAGAGACTTTTACACAGGGTTGGTGACTTTGTAAGCAAAGATTTAGAATTAAAGTGAAACGCGCTTGGGTACTTTCCCTTTTCAGTATCAGTTGTCGTTAACGAATCATATAAATTAGTAATGTTTGCAATTTTTTTATTTTTTTACGATAAACCTGTGTAATCTTAAGTTTATGTTGTTTTTATATTTTACTTAATATTTGTTTGCCATACTACGCTTTCACGCATTAAAGATGGGCGGGCATTGAAAAAACCTCACATATAGACCTTCGTATCTTTAATTCTTTAAAAATACTAAAAATAAACAGAATTGTACAAAGCCGACGCAGAATGATTGGAGACATGCCACATAAATTTTTTTAAATAATAAAAGTCGTTAAAATCTGTTAACCCATTTCGCACATTTGATGCGTTAACGATTCATAGAAATTAGTAGTGTTTTCAGCTTTTT
The DNA here is from genome assembly GCA_963668005.1 of Melieria crassipennis. NCBI lineage: Eukaryota > Metazoa > Arthropoda > Insecta > Diptera > Ulidiidae > Melieria > Melieria crassipennis. The sequence continues at coordinate 25,615,468 of OY764963.1, read as the reverse complement.
TTTAATTACGATGAACCTGTGTAATCTAAAGTTTTTATTTTTATATTATACTTCGATCTATTGGCTTTCTAATAAAATATTTGTTTACTATGATATGCCTTCTCTATTAAAAAAAAACTTTGATTTCGAGAGATTTAAAAGTACTTAAAATAACTAGACTTGTGAAAACCCCAAACGCAATGATTGGAAAGATAAAATTAGTAATTTTCTATTACAATCAAATACGTTTATATCTGTTCAGATGGGTCACAGAGGGCGCGAAAGTGTTAAAAAAATGAAATTTTGAATCTGCGATTATGGCCAAATGCCATAATCGATTTTGCTTAAACTCATTTTCCGTGCCTTTTTTTACCTAATTCGCCCTCCTATTACCAAAATATTAAAATAAAATCTTTCACGAAATATGGGTAGGAAATGGGTTAAGTACTCCAGTCGCTTAAGTACCTCAAAAATATTGAATTTATAGGTGAGGTACTTAAGCAGGTTTTACTGTACTATTTCCAAAGGTAGTAAATATTTAAAATATTTAAAAAAAAATTTATATTTTATGTAAATACTAATAGGTTTATAAGAGGGAGAGGGTAGCAGGGCGGCGCATGGCAGTCACAGTGATGTTGGCTTACATAAAACTCACTTCATGATCCATTTCACATCTAATTAAAATAAAATTTATTCATGAATTAACAATGTACTTCACATTACGATGTAATTTATAAACACTGATTAATTTATTGTTAAAGGCTTTATGTGTGCACTTTGTGCAAACTTACCAGTTCTACGTTGTTAGTCAGCATAAAACGTGTCCATATTCCAACAAAGTAAACTCCTAAAAAATAAAACGAAAATTCGTTAAAAACATTAATTTGCGAAAAATGCTCGAAATATCAATGAAAACATTAAATATGCCACCAACAAGTATACATAAATTCAAATGAAATTTTGTTTGCCTTAAATGCAAATACCATTCGGTTTTAATTGCACAGCTGGTCACTTTTCCCCCCACTGTAATTTAGGATTTTTTTTAAAATATTGTTTGCATTTAAAGTTTTTGCCAGTCAGTAACTAAACAGGTTTCTTATTGCCTACTGGCCCACGTTCACATGTGCGGTGGACTGTGCATTTTCCGAGCGTCCACCATAACAAACTGTCAAACTCCTATAAGAAATTCATTTTTCCACTTCAATTGCTGTACAGTTTTGAAATTATTGCTGTTGTTGTTGTTTTTTCACATTACTCAAAGCAATCAATCAACGTTAACTTAACAGTATCGCAAATAAAGACTCGCACTCGCCTGCCTTCGAGGCGCGTTTATTGCTATCGAATAGCAAAGATTGTGAGGGAAATTGGAAATTGGCATCGTAGGTGGTGGCAGGCCAGCGGCCCGCAGCGATGGTTAAAAGGCGCACACTCGATCAGTCAAAGCGCAATCATCTACACTGGTGGGGAAAACTAATGCAGGAGAAACTGCAAGAGTGTTCAAAATGCCAGTGCACCGCACCAATTTTAGCCAAAACAAACTCCTCGGGGGGCCTTTAGGGGGGGGGGGAGGTCTTTTAACGATGTCTGTATGCATGCTGGGTTTTGTATTTTCAGTTGGCTGATCGCGAGTTTTGTAGAAAATTGCGGCGAAAATGCGCTGTGGGTACGTAAACAACTTCATATAGTAGTAAAATCGGCGCGTGTCTAGCCCGACTACAGTTTGGCAGTTGATTGTTTTGCATAATAATGTGTGTAGACATTTCCTACTTATAGGCAAAGAAATTGTATTGAGTTGCGGCAGTAAGTAGTTAGGTGTGTTTGCTGAGTATTAGAAGTAGTCGTCTATTTGAAGTGGAATAACTCACTTCAGTTGGAGCCAGTTGTTAGTTAGGAAATATAATGCACGACAGTTGAGGATTATAAAATTAAATTGAGTTTTCCTTTTTCTGAAGGATTATAACTTTGAAAGTATAGCTTACAAATACCAAATTAAAATTAAAAGGATTCAAAGAGTTATACAGACTTCAAGTTGTTTTATTGAAAATATTAATATAAAATATAAATATTTTATTTTTTTTATATTCGTAAATTAAAAACACAACGTCGACCACATAGAAGAACAGAAACGGCAGCAAATTCTTTTGTATTTATAATGGAAGAATTCATATTTTTATATAAGTATGTATCCGATTTATTCATAAATGTTTGTGGACAGCGGTCAGCTAGAGTAGAGGATGTACTTCTGCTCTGAGTCGGTCCTCACACATTTTTCGGCAACTAGTCCGGCTCAACAGTGACATTCACTAAACACACATATCGCGTGTGTGATTGCTGTGTGTAGTCGCTTTTTTTGAGTGATTGTATCAATTGATCATCAGTTGTTGTTTTTGTTTGTTGGCATGTTATGTAAATATTGTGAACTTTTGTTGTTGATAATAGAAGATTGCACGAAAGAGTAACTTTGCGCGTAATCGACACCGACAAAGGATCTGACAGAAATATGGAAATATGGGCTCAATATTTGCAAATAGGCATTGAAACTGAATTCCAGGGTTATTATTGCAATTATTGATTGATTAAAGAAATAATTAAACCTGTTTTCATGCAAATTCCTTATATAAATTACACTACTCAACAAAAAATAGCCTAATCGCGTGCCCAAAAAAAATATATTTTGTAGACTAATTTTGCGCTTCTTAAAGAAATGTTTTGATTTTCAGTTTCGTGTTCAGCAATCCAAAATTTGTATAGAAAATACTTTTGTTTTCAGGTGAATTTTTTCGTGTCGAGTAGTTTTATTGTTAAATTCAAACAATTCGCACTTCCATTTCATATTAATCGACAAACGCCGCGGGGACCTCGTCAAAAGAAAAGCTGTTGCAGATGACACAAAAATAGCGCAAAACCTACATACACTTGAAAAATCTGTGGCAACAACAGAAACAAACAACAAACAAGTATTTCTAACGGAAAGCAGGAAAATGAATTTCCATATTTTCATTTAAAAGTAATTTTTTTTTTCAAAGAGTCATAGAGGGAGAGGAAGACCGCCAAGGTAAATTTAATTTGTTCTTTTCCGCTGTAAACATTTTGTTTTTTTTATTAAAAAAAAAAGAGAAAGCAACACACAAAAAAATTAAAAATAGAACACATAAAAAGTAAATATCGAAAGCTGAATAAAGAGAAAAGAAAACTTGTTAAAAAGAAAACCCGTAGCGTTTGTGATGACAGGGCGCGGAAAGTGGCGGACAAGCGCAAAAGCAATTCAAGTCGCAGCAAAAAAAAAATAAAGAAAAGTATTGCAGACAGCGTGAGTCGTGGTTTTAGGGAGCAGTGCAGAAAGACGAAGCAACCAGCAAAAACTACCAGTGGAAATATAAAAGGAGACACTATCTAGCTACCTGGCGCTACAGGAAGTGGAATGTGTCTTCGATTTAAACTTTGAACTCGAAAGAGGTTAACTTTTTCATGTAATGGGGTTAAGCCAGCAAAGATGGGCGCACACCAGAAAACGAGCTAGAGAGAGAGAAAGAGAGAGTACATGAGCAGCAAATGTGGCTGTACGAGAGTGAGGGTGTATGGGAGGAGGCAATTTAAGGAGTTGGCGAAAAGTGAAACAGGTTACGGCGGCAAAGTTGGCAGTTGAAGGCCTGTTACAAGGCGAAATTTAACGAGAGCAAGAAAAGGTATGGTTAGGAGAGCAGAAGAAGTAAATGATGGGAATCCAGGTATGCAAGTGCCAATGAACTTTTAAAAAACAGTTTACAGTCTCAATTTGAAAAAGTGTCTAACTTTAGCAATAGTAATACTAATTTATTACATGATTAAAATAAATAATTTTTTAAAGCAATTGACTACTTTGTGATAATTTTTGAATTTCGGAAAATTAAAAATTAATTTAAAACTTACATACATACATATGTACATATTACTAAACTGTAAAAACAATTAAATTTTTTTATGGAATTTTTTCTGTTTATATCTAAAAATAATAAAAAACCAAATGTTTTGTATTTTAATGGTAAATTAAATTAAGCTTTTAAATAAATTTATATATTTCGAGGAACAAATAATACAAACAAAACAGACAGATTAAATAAAACAGATTAAAAATTGAATTACAATTAATTTACATCAAAACTAAATTTATTTCATTTAACTTTGTAATGTTTCTAATATTTTAGTTTTCTGTTATATTTGAACGCAGAATGCGAATGATGATAGATGTTTTGTTTGTTTTGTACTTTAATAATAAATTAAATTGCATTTTTAAATAAATTTTTATTTATCTAGAAATAATAAAAACAAATAAAAAAGTTTGGAAATTGAATTAAAATTAATTTAAATCAATACTAAATTGATTTAAATTAATTTCATATTATTTTTAATTTTTTAGTTTTAGGATAGGAATAGGAATTTAATCTTTAACCTAATAATCTCTTAATTTTTAATCTCTAACCTTTAATTTTAAAAGATATTTTATTCCTGAAAAAAATTTATTTTGCAATAATTTAAAGGCATTACAAATTTTATCAATGTTAGTCGAATTAATTAATATTTTATTTATTAATTTTTTTGTTTATTCACTAGTACTCTACAGTTAAATTTATATATATTTTTATTTCATATTTTTAAAAAAACATTCATACAAATATGCATATTCGAACTTAATTCTGCTGTTGGAAGATATACATAAATTGATACATAAATTGTTTTTTGTTGTATTATATATTATATTGTTTTATATATTTCAGGAAATCATAAAAAAACAAATAAAACACACGAAAAATGTGATTAAAATTAATTTAAGTTGAAACTACATACATTAATTTCGGTTTTATGTTATATTTTAAAGCAGATTATGAATGTTGATCGATTCTTTTATTTCTAGGATGAAACAATTTTATTTTCCCACTATTTATATTAAAAAGTATTATACATGTTAGTCGAATGAATTCATATTTTATTTATTTATTTTGTTTTTTGTTTATTCATTAGTATTCTAAAGTTAAATATATAATTATTTTAACATAGGTATGTCTACCTTTTTAGAAAACATTCATACAACTATATTCAAACTTAATTATTGAACATTTTTTTTAGGAAGAAGAGGAAGAGTTCAAAAACTCTTCTAAAAAAACTTTCGCACTGAAATGAAAAAGAAATTTTGTTAGCAGCCAGTTCTGTCAAATTTTGAAATCGCTTAAGAAAGTCGTCTGGTGCCGCTGCATCGCTCTGCTATGCATTTCCAAAAATTAATTTAACGTGTGGGGAATGAAATACGAACAAATTTTAAATGTCAGTAATAAACTGTTACATACAAGTTATTTGATTTGGTTACAGTTTATTAAATAGCTTTGACACTTCAGTTAATTTACAAAAAAAATTTACTCCATTGCGGCTCGCTTTCCGTATATTCTGAGGAACTTTCTTCATTGACCTCTGAATTCCATTTGTATTAATGTTCTTTAGCACTTTACTTTAAATATTTAATAAAAAAAATGGTACTCCGTCTTCTTGATTCATTTTCGCCGTAAGCGCGCCACAATTTCGGCGCCATTTAATCACTTAATTCTGCGCGCGCCACGGGCCGACCGCGACGAGTATGCGAAAGGCAACAATACATATATATATATATATATATATATATATATATATATGTATTCCTTGCTTTTGTTGTTGTAATAAAAAATTAATTCCTTAACTGCATAAAAAATGCAAAGGCTCTCCGCGAACGTATAGTAAATGTTACTGTCTCATAATTCATGCCAACTGCCAGCACCGCAAGCTACGATAACAGCAACAAAATAATGATGACAACAACAACAACCTCAACCAGCTCTAGCAACATAAAAACACCACTGCCACCAACGCAAGGCAGTCAACAAAAAATACAAAATACATTTATACATACATACATATTTATATACCGCCAGCTGTCCAAATTTTCCAGCCACCAGGCTCGCTGCCCGTACGGCTGTCCGTACTTCGTACGCCTTATTGCCACCATGCACAAGACACCCACTTTTCTTCGTCTATTTTTTATTTATGCGGTTTCTTGTTCATATTTTGCATTACCACTTCCACGGTGCTCAAACCCCTCACTCAACCCCCCCACCAAGTCAATGCGCAGCGTTTTTGTCTTTTGGTTTTGGGGGGTTTTCGCTACAGCTGTAGCACATTTGAGCAATTTATGAAACACATTTGCTATGTTCCCCCCTGTGCCCCCTTCACACCTTTTGCGTTGGACTGTGGCAGCAGCGTGAGTTGGCTGTCGAAGCGGCGAAATCGACGCGAACGCGCCTCAGCTGCAACACGACTAGGCCGAGACTGAGTTGGGTCGCCTGCCCATTTCGCTGACTGTCTGTCGGTCGGTTTGTCCTTTTATGTGTCGGTCCCTCTGTTCCCTGTCTACACGTTGCTCATTTCCCTCTGCCGTCTCTCTGGCTACGTTTGGCCATATTATTTAACACCTCATTTAGGATTTCGCTGCGCGATTTACGAGCGACGAGGTTTGCGAGCGCGAAGATGTTCGGGGAGACCGGTGCAATTTTTCAAACTTCGCAGCAGTAAATTGTGTGATAACAATAATTGAAATGATGCTTTGTAATTGTAATTGTAAAATTACAAGGAAATTACCAGCGCGAAATGGACAAAATATTGTGAGCGAGCAAGAGGGAGAGGGGCGTAAGACACAAATGACGAGACGCAAAGTTTGATTAATTGCAGCCAATTCAAAGTAATTAATTTTAAAGAAAATTATGTGTAATTTATAAATCATAGCCATCACAAAAAAAAAACAGAAAAATTTAAGCTCGATGAAGGACTTGGAAAATGTTACGTCAAATATTTAATTGCATTTTTTATTTAATACGATTCAAAGCATAGGAGATGTCAATATCAATGCAAAGCATTGTGTTGGTTCTGGAAGGGTGTAAAAATTAGAATGAAAAATTCTGAATAAAAAGTTTATGGACACTTGATTTGAACCCACCAAGGTCAAAGGTGCTAAAGAAAATGTTCGCAGGAGGAGCATTCCAAAGAAAATATTTTAAGCAAAACAGCCCGCAAAGTAATTTTTGTATGTTTCATTGCGTTTAAAAGATTTAATTGAAAATAAAATTTTTTCTCTGAACAGTTTTGCATTGACAAACTACATTTGCGTAAATTTGCAACACTTATATTCCCACCTCAAACCTCTTTTGAAAATATTTTCCACAACTAAATTTAATTTGTGAAATTTCGCCCAAGTAGCAAAAAAGCCGCTCACAGTCACTAAGCAAAATTGCGCATGAAAAGCAACAAAGTGTCTCCAACTATTTACTACTGCAAAGACATACTTGTGCACCGAGGCATGTCCACTTGCATTGTGCAACATGCAACATTTCCCAGATAGCAAAAAAAAAAATTACAAAAAACATTAAAGCAAATTGAAAGGAGCGCAAGAATCCTTTCCAAGCAGCAAAAAAATGTCCGCATACAGCGCATACCGGCAGTGCGATGAAAGGACAAGAGGACGCGGCGCTGAATTGCTGTCGTGAAAGGTAAAACGGCATTAAAATGTCGCAGCGTTTTCTTCGAATCTGTTTGAGTTTATTGTGCAAATTATTGTGAAGAAAATGGGGAAAGAGGCAGCGAGGGGCCACAACGAATTGCTGTGAAATTGCAGAAAATACCAATTGTTGTTGTGGCAGCGGCTGCTAACGCTCAACAAATGTCCATGTAAACACAACAACAAAAATATTTGTGCACATTAACGAGGTATACAAGCACTAAAAGTGCTTAGTATATGGATTTTCCTCATAAATCATTATTATAATTAGACTAGACACAAATAATGAACATAATTGGGTTTTGATAAAAGTGCTGAAAAGCGCTGAATATGCAATTCTCATTATTTTTCGGTAAAATATTGATTGATTGACTAATCTAATCAGTATTTGTCATTTAAAATGAGTGCTGACAAGCGCTGAATGCAATTCAACAAACAATAAAAACTCTTTCGCTAGTTAACAACGATCCGTAATACTATATATTAACATACTTATATAATTCAGAATTTGAAATTGCAAATTTAATTTTATAAAACTGTTTTTGCGGATTATTTGAAAAAACTTGATACAAATATGGCTCAAAGTGAAAGTGCTGAATAGCAATTTTTCTGAAATTTTCAATAATAACAAAATATAAAAATGTGGTGTAGCATTCAGAAACGATTCGACGTAAGTTTAAAACTTTTCAATTTGAAAAACTATGAGTGCTGACAAACGCTGAATATTGTTTATTGTAATGTCATAGATCTGCTGAAAACAAAATTGTTTAATTTACTGACAAAATTGTTTGTAACTGACACTTTAATATATGTATTACTTACGGTACTGTTACTGTATTTAATAACGTTTTGTACTCAGTCATTCTCTCATAAAACTTGTAGTCATCATCATCAACAATCATTTTCATTAATCATGTAGTCATAACTTTTGCCTTTTAAAGCTCATAAGTACTGAAGGCGCTGAATACGTTATTTCGTAAAGAGCTCTTAAATATTTATTGACATCACCACCAACATTGTCGACTTAATGGTTCTAGCTGAACCTTGACCTAACTTTAATGATTATTCAATTAAAAATGATGAACACATAAAATCCGACAAAGTTTAGTAAAATTGTTACATTATATAATGGAAAATATTAGCTGAATAAAGTTTCAATAAAAACAAAACATTTCTTTCGTTTTCTTTAATCATTGACAAACAATATATTTTAATAAAATTATTCTACTAACCTATGGCAAACATTTAATAAGCATTTTCTCCAATGCATCGATTCGAAACAGACAAACAAAATTGTGCAAACATAAACTTTGTGCACTTATTGCTTACATAAAGTAGCTGACAAGCGCTGAATGTGCCATTTGCAGCCATTTTGCGAGTTAAAGTTAGACAAATCGACGCTTATGGAATTTGTAAAGATGCTGCAACAAAATTTTACCAACATTTTTGCACATTACTAGCCGACGCTGGCAAATTGAAGTGGCAGCCGAAACTGGAGCAAGTACCACTGCAGCAGCCAGCTGCACTCTGGCGCACGCGTCGCCTGCCAAGTGAAGGGTAAGGTTCAAATTTGTTGTTGTGCGGCCTGGCTTTTTTGTCAGCAGCATTTCGCTAGCAATTCTTTTGTAGTTTGCCTGCAAGTGCGCATGTGTAGCCGCGTTTGTGTGTGTGTGTCAATTTGCTCCAATTTCACCAAAGTAGTAAAATAGTAAACAGGGGCACACGGCAGCCGCACAGCGGAATGGCGCACAAAACTCAATAAAGCAGCAAAAGGCGCGCGCGCACACAGCCGTCGAACAGCCGAATAGTCAACCAGTCCGACGGCTAGAACCCAAATTCCAAGGCACAAATTCCTTATACATATTTGTTGTTGTTGTTGTTGTTCAAATGAAACTTTATTTTTGTTGTTGTTGTTTGCATTATGCAGTGCATTTGTGTTGTATTTTTGCGTTTGTTGTGTTTTTGATGTTTTTGTTTTTGTCGATTGATGTAGTTGTTGTTGTTGTTGCTGCTATGATTTTACTACCACAACGCTTTTCGTTCACTACCTTTTAGACTACTTTTCGTGTGGGCTACAAACAAACGTATTTGTTGCTGGTTTTGCTAGTTTCGTAGCTACTACGTAGTTCTTGTTGGTGTTAGTGTGGCAGTGTGTGCGGCGAAAGGGGGAGGTTGATATGAGTAAAATTGTATTTAGGTTAGTGATTGTTCAAAAATGTATGCTGCACATCTGTGTGCCGTTCATGAATGGCTGTGCGGCTGCACAAAGTGAATGGGGTGAAGGGCGGCTGTGGGGCAAGCGCGGTCGGTTGGTAGGCGGCAGCACAAATTGCAGCAACAGGAAGTGCACTAGCAGCACTTGAAATACTCGCACTCGTACGGTGCGCTCAGCCAGACAGCCAACTGCGCTCCTCATGGCCGACAAGCAAGCGGATCCAGCGGCAGTTTTCTTGTAAACGTTTGCCGTTTGTTGTTGTTTGTTTGTTACAATTAAATTATTAAAGCATTCATGTGGGGAAAATGGTTTTGTAGTTCAATTACTTTTGTATTTCATAAATAAAGCAAGAGAAGAACTTGCATTGCGTAAGTTGAACTACTTAAAAAAGATTTTTTTAAGCAGCAACCAGCAACTCTGATCTCTTTATCTTTCCGTCCAGACGGTCGACTTTTCTCTAAACTCATTTTTCTACATTTTGCCTTCGCATACAGGTCTGACAGTCAATGTTAATTCTGATTAATGTTGCACGCACTTCTGACGCGTTAACTTGTGTGCAACTACAACAATTGCCGTTAGCTGTTGTTGTTGTTTAAGATATAACATTTGCTTCTAGTTTGCTGCTAACTATTCCGTCAGCTTTGGCAGTTTACGGTCAGCGGCGCCGTTGCCCTTTCAAAAGCCTTTTAACCTCGAATGTACAATACAGGTGTTGTTGTTATTGTTTTTGTTGTTTGCGTATAACATGAAATTCTTCAATGTGGTGTGATGTTGTTGTTGTGGCAGGTAATTAGTAAAGTAAGAATCCGTGTCGTCATGCATTTGTGTGAAAGCAAATTGCACTTTAAACGAAATTTAGAGTCGCGACGGGATTCACTGTTGCTTTCGATAGTCATTAGGGGTATTCTCGATGTCTTGCACGGAGGAAGAATTCGTAAAAATGCAACCGTGCAAGACTGGAAAATGCTACACATCGAGAACGCACAAAAAAGCACATATTGCAAATATTGCAAAAATGCCGCAAACTTTCTCCATTTCTTTTTAATTTGGTTTTCGGTTGATCCATTTCTACCTGCAAGCAAGACATATATGCAAATTATATAAAAAGGTTGAAATAAAACCAAATATAAAGAAAATACGCTTGCGCACACGAAGAAAATTAAATGGCTGTCGCACAATCGCGATGTCGCACACAAAACAAGGGTTTTTGCGTAGCATGACATGCAAAAAATGCAAACTGTTTTTGCTTGTATTTTGTTGTTGTGTCGTTGCTCGAAATGCATGGCCATGTCAATTATGCATTTCGTGCACGATGTCAGGGCTATGCAAGACATCGAGAATACCCCTATTGTGTATATACATGCAAAGAAGAAGAAGCATGCACAAAATGGTTATTGGCAGAAAGAAATAGTTGAATGTGAAAGATAGTTTCATTATTAATTATAATTCTGATCAACAAATACTCGGAGTTTCACATTCAAACAAACCGCAATTGCAATTTTGGCAAAATCTTTTTTTTCGGGGTTGGTACATTTGTCATCTGGAGCGCTGTCGGGAGTTTGTCGGGCGTTTGTATGCCCGTACCGTAATATTTTTGAAATGCACTTAATTTTCAATGTTGAAATAAAACATTTTCCTTGTACTACAATACGAATATATGAAAAACATTGCATCTCATGCCAAAAATGAGAAAATATTGTTAAAGCATCTATTTTTTCCATTTATCGTATCATAGCGAATAAATTAACCACAAAGCAGTAAATTGTTTCCAAAAAAAGATTCCAAAATTTCAATTTCAAATAACCCGATTTACGTATATTGTTACATTTCAGAACTCTGTGCCTGGCTTTTTTCCAGCCTCAAGTGTTGTCACACAAAAATTCATTACATATAACAAAAACGAAAATAACATTTCTCAGCTCCAACGACACGACGACACACATAACCAACTGCACTCAGTCTAATTACGGCGATTACTGTGTGAATGGTTTTCGAATCTTTATAAAGATATATAGTTACGAATATGTGCCTGTCTGTATGCGCTGTCATTAATGTCAAAACTTTCTCACATTAGGTGACAGATGCGACGCAGCAGTGACTGCTCGGGGCGAAGCGGCATAGAGAACAGAGGCGCACAAGTGTGGCCAAGTGTGTCATGCAATTTTGTATTTTAATGTCAGCCGCCGCTTTGCCCCCGGGGGTAATGAAAATGCGCGATAAGATTGCAAGTTTCAATGGAAATGGAAAATAGAATCGGATGTGTGCCGGTGTGTGTGCGTGTGTGGGCTTGTACGTGCTTGAAAGAAATTAAAGGAATTTTGTATAATTAAAACTTAATTGAAACGCGCACATATGCAACGTGTGCCGCTGAGAAAGATGGGGAAGAAAGTATTTTTGCACATTCTTTAAATCAAATAAAACAAAAGAAATGAAGAAAACGAGAAAATGGCGTGTTTGAGTTGATTGAAATGTTAATTCTATGAGCAGTGAGATTATTTTGATTTCAACTGTGGCATTAATTGCGGGAATAAAAGCTTTTGATAAAAGTGTCACAAGAGGTATGACAACAAAAGTAGGAGAGGAAGAGTGTGTGGGTGCGACAATAGGAATGGGGCAAACAGGAGCAACGGTTGCCTTGGTTCCTTTTAAATTACTGGGGCCTTTGGGCGGTTTTTGTGTCATTTGGGCCGTTTTTATGAAAAAAAATCTAAACTGACTAAAGGCAATCGGTACAAATTTCGATATAAAAGTTATGTTTTGTTGCTGTGTTGAAAAACAATTTGTCGAAAGCATAAAATTGTACTTTCGTTACTATTTTGGAACTTTTTTAAGGGAAAGTTTGGTATACAAAATTTTAACTACGTGGCAATTGTGAACAGGAGTTGTGGCTGGAATAAGGAAAAAGTGGAGCTTGCCCATGATGGTGAAGAAGGAGGAGGGGGAAAAGAAAACAACAAGGAAAAGAATTTGAAAGAGGGGTGATTCCATTAATTATTGATTCAACGTTTAATACAACAAACATAAAATATTTGTTAAAATATATATGAAAATAAAATGTGTCTTATAATTTTGTTAAGAATGCAGATACCCCAAAATATTACTGATTCCCATAAAAGCTAACAGTATACTTGACAGGATTTTTTAAGAATATTAAGTTACTCTTAAAATTAAAACTGACCCTTTACAATGTTATTCTGCGTTTTGATTTTTCTAAAAAAATTTACTACCTACATTTGGCGAGGCTGCAAAGTGAAATCTTCTGAGGACTTAGAATAGAATCGGTCTTAAAATTAAAGTTAGAACTGGGATTAGAACCAGGACTGGATGTGACGTGAAAGTGATTGCTACCTAGTTTCGAAGAAGAAAGTCAACTGGAATAACTGCAGGATGACTTTGTACAGAAGAGTAACACAAACAATTTCGATGTAGATAGAGAATGAGCTAACTGGGAGTTGATGTAAGTAGATGAATCAGTAAACCTTATAAAAAAGTAAAAAAAAAATGGGAATATTTGCAAAAACTCGAGTTGTTTTATACGAAAAAATTCTCTATTCTTTGGATGTAGAAGAGGAAGAAAATCAATAGGAAAAATTAAGCAAATTGGAAGAAGATTTGAATTAATCATTGTCGTGCCGATGCAACCAGTCAATACACGCATATTTATTCCACTGAAGCAAAAGTAATGGCAAATGAAAGAAGAAGAAGAACAACAACAACAAGAACAAATAATATAATAAACAGGTAATGATGTGTCATTATGGCCAGAACAGATGGCTAGATAAATAGAAACGCGGATGCGCAGCACACAACAACAACAATAAAGCAACTGATTGCACAAAAAATAAAAATGCATAAAAAATGGAACATTTGTGCCGATGAGACACGGCACGGCACAAGCACAGCTGGCAGCGCCAAGTGGCAAGTGAGTAAGATGAATGGCGCATTAAGTCAGTGAGAAAGAATGGCGGAGTGCGATTTGGCTAACAGAGTGAAATTAAATTGCTGCTGCCGTCAGAAGATGAAGCAGCAAAAGGAGAACAATTGTTGCAGTCATATGGTCGCTGCTATTGGCTGAAAAAACTATTCAAAACAAACGATGCAGCAGTAACATTTACAACTACAGACGGCCAGGCAGACAGACAATCGGACAGACGGACAGGCAGAGAATGCAGCGCCTAGGCGTGAAAAAGCGGCGGCGCAACTTAATTGTAGAAACGCAGCGCAGACGCGCGCATTTAATTAGAAAAAAAACGCGCGGCTTCAGCTCGTCACACACACACACACAAATGCGTCTAAGACTGAGCGCAAGCGGAAGCGTAGTTGCTGGCGGTTAGCAGGTGAGTTGGCTGTCAAGAAGTAAGGCAAATTAAAAAAAAATAGAACAACAACAAATCGGCAAAGAAATGTATGCGCTATTTCGCAGCCACTGAGATGGAAATTAAAGTTAATATTAACGGAATTGAGAGCAAAGGACAATATGTAGTTTGTTATTGTTTTAAACCACTGCAGTAGTAAGGCAAATAAATTGCTGCAACAAAAACTTCACCAGCTGCCTCTTTTACATATTCCCTCCTCTCTCTCCCCCTCTCTGTTCTGTGTAAATATTAGTGGACTGCCACTGCTGTCCGCTGCATGTGTTGATTATTTGCGATGGCCGCAGTCGTCGTTTGTGGCTGCTGCTGTTGATCCAGTTGATGTTGTTGTTGCTGCTGCTGCTGCTCCTGTTGCTGTTGCACGCTCATTGCAGCGGAAGTGTGCGGCAAGTGCAGGCAAAATTGCTGTCAGCTGAACTAGTTTATGCGGCCGGCGTAAAAGTATTGTTCGCACAGTGGCGCGTTGACATAATTGCGCCCCTTTCACCAGCCACGCGGGTCAGTCGTTCGCTAGTGTGTGTGTGAGTGTGTCTGTGTGCGTGTGTGAATTGTGCAAGTACCGCAGAAATTAGCACAAGTGGGCGCAAAAATAATTAAATCAATTAGAAAATCATGTTTGAGTGGCACGCGAGCCCTGACAGTGGTGCAGCGCGACCGAGCGCCAGCAACTGATTGTGTTTGCGCGATAAAGTTGTTGAGAGGAAATTTGCTATCGCTCATACTTTTAATTAACGTGAAAAAGTTCGCATGAATTTCAACCGGAATTCAGCTATTCAGCGTATTTATCTGGCCGCTGCAACGACGGTTTGGGCGCGAATTCCTTCAGCAATGTGTCACTGCAACGCAGTGTATCTGGGATGTGCGATTCGAAGGCGTGTTGCGGGCAGATTTGCTTCTGTTTGCCTTCTTTTTAACGGGGGTTTGTTTGTTTGCAAGTCTCTTAAAATGTTTGTAATGGTATTTTGATGGTTAATCAACTTTTCTCCAGACTCCTTAAGGGAGTGTTCCTGGGTAGAAGTTTGAAAAAAATCGATTTTTTTTTTTTTGCGTTTTATTGTACCTTATACTATATACTATCACCCCCCAAAGTCGTTTTTCAATCCGCAAACTCAGTACCCACTTTTTTGCATGTTAATTGAAGTAATCTCAGCTCTTTTTGCTCCGCTGATACATTGCGCATGATACTTTAAACGCGTTTTTCTCGAAACCACATTTTTTGTACTGGCCGATAATTTTTCTCAGCAACTATGAGAGGTATCGACTTGAAATTTTGGGAAAATGTTCTAGATAGTTTTCATTGGATGCTAAACCAAAGTTTTCATCAAAAAATTATTGTTAAATATATTTTCAAGCACTCTAAGGGTAAAAAAAGGTGGCAAAACTGGAAATTTTTTTTCATATGGCCGCCATTTTGTTTCTAATCAACATTTTGACTAAAACTGTGGTTTACCATCCGCGGAATTTATTGCAGATTAATAATTGCATACCCATTTCTGTTTCAGATTACTGGTTCCCGAAATTTATTATCGGCCAGCAGTGAAAACAAGGTCACATTGACCACTGAAAATTTGTACTTAGAAAATAAAATTGTTTGACACAAATATGAGTTTCTGTTCTCCAAATAATAAGGAACAACAAGCAAAAAACCAGAATATTGTATGTTGCCTTGTAGCTCCAAAATAATTTTTTGAAAAACAGCCTAAAATCGGCATTCTACCCGGGAACACTCCCTTAAGCTGGTTAACCCAGTCAAGGCAGTTTTTATTGCGGGAACAAACGTTAATTTTTAAGTATTTAAGTAACTTCTTTATCAACTCTGGCACTCAAGCACTCTTTGTCATGGAAAGATGTGACTCTCATGGGAACAGCAGTTCTGGCTTGCAGAAGAGCACATTAAACCCTCTAAACCCCCGTCAGTTACTAAGCTTCATTAGGTCGGTGGGTCTAGAGGATGTTCTCCAATAACTTATAGTGCAACAAACCCCATTAAATTCCATTCTATTCCATCTTGATTGTATTTGGCTTTATTTCTAAATAACGCAACGTTATTGACCTCAGCACTGCCGCAGTTGAGGCTAATTTGCACTAATTAGCTGTTCTATCTTACACACTTTTTCCACGAATTTGAATTAGCTAATCAAAACTTCGGCTACTTCATTGCGTCTGCACTTCATTGAGTGGCACAAACATTCAAATTCGCTTCGAATCAACACAGTTAGGCAGTAATTTTATTTTACAAATACATGATTTATGGTTTATTTTGAATACTGCGGCCCAACATCGAAGCCGATGCGAAAAAGAACATGAAAATGTTTAGTTAATAGAAAAAAACACGCTGTTGAAACATATTTCAGTTTGAACCCACTCCGATATTGACGTATGGTTGTTGTTGTTGTTGTTATTGCCATGCGACTTGAGTGCAAACAGCGCACGTCACTTTGGGTCGCGCAACTTTTAATCAAAGAGCGCCCGAAGTTCATTTCAGCCGCCCATTTCGAAATTTAATTAACTTTGCTTTATTTGCAGCGACTGTGTAAGCGAATTTTTTTACTGCAATCTTTTTTTCCTTTTTTATTTGTGGTTTTTTGAAATTTGTTTTTCCCTTTACTGTTGCCACTTAGTGTGCTGTTTGCGTTGCTGTTTGCTGTTGTTGTTGTTGCGCCTTTAATGCGAAATTAACGCTTTGCCTGCTACGCGCAGTGTTGCCAGATGAGAGAAAACATTGCCAGTTGTGTTACTCTACTTATTTTATAAAAATAAATTTATAAATATTATTTATTTATTTATTTATATATAAAATTATTGCATTGTATAAAAGTACACGTAGATATAATTGAAAATGAAGACTACGAATGCAGTTCGAAAATAATTTAAAAACTAAACTTTTCATGAATAAAAGGATGAATCGCATGTGGTCCTGATATCAAGCGACGGATTGCGTAGCTTTTATAGGATTCTGTTGCTCAAAAGTGTAGCCACGATATGAATCGATTTTACGACCAAAACTCACTTGTAATCACACAAAACAAAGAGAATGGAAGGGATTTTTCGACGGCACCGTTTATGACCACTTGATGAAAAAAGTGCTATATCACAGAAGTTATGGTACTGATGAAAACTTTGTTTTGGAGGACAATAGCTAGAAAAGAGCAGAACAAGGAAAAGGAGAAAAACTAAAAATGATTTCAACTCAATTTTTGACTGAAGATACAAGCAAAACATTAATTAATTATTAAATTAATTCAGATATTTATATATATTTCCTGACAAAAAACAAAATGAATAACAAACTGTAAGGCTTTCAAAATTAAAGTACGATGTACAAATTGAATTTTCAAAATTCAAAATGTGCAAAAAGGATCTTTTTGATAAAAAGGACATTTTAGTTTTTAATCATAAGACAAAGGAGTGTATGTCCTTGCTTCAGGATATTATGTGGTTACCATACTAATGCCCTCGCCCCAAAATTTTTGCTTGATATAGTAATTTTTCTTGCCACGTGGCCAGCCGAAATTATTCTTCAAGGAATCCTGATAAGAATGCAGCAAACAAATCGTTTAATCTTTCAAATGGTATATGCATAGTTGGGTGGTTGCTTTAGTTTCAATAATACATTGAAATATTTTCAATCGTTTATAAAATTACCCAAATGATTCAGTGTAACGTAAAAATATATATTAAGAAATGAAAAATTTTAATGAAATATTAAAGAACTCATGTTTTTTAGTTATGTTTTATATGATTTTGATTTTTTTAGTTTTATATGTATTATATACATATTTTTTTATTTTATATATTCTTCCGTTAATTCCTTAGTCAAACAAAGAAATTAATAAAGAAAGAACGGCTAAATTTGACCAGGTTTTGTCCTTAAAATAATTTTTATTAGTATTCGGTTTCGGTTTGGGCCAAAAATCCTCCTTCGGTCAGAAACTATTGAAAATCCAAAAATACTTTCAATAAACTGAGGCGCAATCGCAATAGTTAAAAAGTTGTATCTTTTTTATTAATTTGTTTAAGAAAATCTGGCATCACTGTCCACGTGCCATAGTAATTCGCTTAAATCTGTCTGTGAAATTTGTACTGCGCAATGAAGCTTTGACTTGTGTCGAGTTGTTCGGTAGCCAAAAGTTGTTGCTTCTTGCAATGAGGGCGTACTCTGAGTTACCCGAAATTGTGAAATACGGCAGCTAATTTGCCATGTCTGCCCAAAGTCAGATAACCTTTACTAATACTATTTTGTGCAATTGAATTGATTGAGCTTATTTGTGGGGAAACTTTATTGCCGACAGTAATATTGATTTACCCCATTTGATGAATATTTGACAATTCATAAGCAGCGCCCACAATGGCCTTGAACTTGCGACATTATGGCGACTGCTTTGAATGTGTTCACTCGACGTAGCCTGTAATTTCTGAAAATCAAAACATAGAGCACATTATTTGAATATTGCTGCTCTACTTTCTGGTTGTTGTTGCTAAACAATAAGTATTCAAATTACCGCTGCACTTTGCAATGTGTGTGCGCCCTTGGCGGTTGACACAGTGTCCTAAAAATCACACACAGTCTGCCAGCTAAACAACAAAACCCCATTTGTACACGCGGCGAACTGGAGTAGAAAAGTGCGGAACTAAAGTGGCAGCAACACAACAACAATGGCCGAGCATCGTGAAAAAAGAGCCGCACGGGTAATTTACGCGCACTGTGCCGGCGCACGCGAACTCGTCTCACATGATCGGCAAAACAATTTTCCTATAGAATTTCGCAGAATTGTTGTAGGTGCGCCGGTGAACTACAACGATTTGTGTGGTTATGGCGAATAATGAATGAATGGAATATCAATAAATATGCTTTGATTATATTTACTAAGTGATTTGAAAATATTTTTAATAAGCTGCAGCTGACTCACTCTGAGTTCGGCTATAAAGAAGGGATGAGGTGAATGCGGATGTGGATGCGAAATTTAATGCCGAAGCATTTGTGAACCTTTGAAAGATGCGGATGCATGTGAATGCCGAGTACATAGACACTACAAAAGTAATCGGTTCATATTTTTGAGGTCCAGTCCTCTTATGTCTGAAGTTATATATGAACCTGTTTTTTATATTTATATTTCCATTGTAAAAAATTTAATTGAGAACGCCCTCACATTGACAAAAATACTAAAACGTTTAAAAGAATGAAGGAAATAATTTTGATTATTTTATTTACAAGTTTTTAGAAATGTTTCAAAATTTTACAAAATTTCTCTAGTCAGTAACAGTCCACATTTGAGTTGAGTATTTATGTATGTCCCACAGCCACGCAAGAGTTAAGGCGCAGACAATTCAGTCTAAATGCCTCAATCAGCTTGAAGGTGTTCTGGCTACTAAAATTTACAAACGATTACCAATAAAACCCGCCAACAATTACAAATTCGGCGTAATAATCAAACAATTTGAAATTGTCCGCATTTAATTGCCTGCCATAAATTCTTTAATGGAAGCTTTAACATTGTTTTATCGGCCAAAATAAATTAAATTTTTCAACTAACAATGTTAGAGCTAAAAATAAATAAAGCGAATGCAGACAAGAATTCGGGCAGTCAAGTGAAGCTTGAGAGCCGGTAATGGTGGAATAAGAATAACAACAACAACTACAACGACGGCGACAATGCGGATTATTTGGCTGTTAGCTATGTTAGCATGCGAGATGCCAACCAAGTGATAAGGCCAAAAGCAGTTTTACTTTTACGACCAACAAAGACACAACTATAACGAAAACTTGGTTTTGTTTACAGTTTTGCTTTAAATTTGTTGCTTTAGTTGGTGTTGTTGGCGTTGTGGTGCTTGTAGCTGCTTTTGATAATGAACTGCACAAAGTTATTGCCAATTGTTGGCCGTGCCGAGCAGAACACTATCAAACATTTACATACAACAATAATTGCATAAATAACAACAACAAATAACACTCGAGCAAACTAGTTTGAGCACTTTTTGTTTTCATTTGTTCGTGGGGGGGAAACACGATTTGCTTTTGTTGCTGTCATTGTTTTTCACGTTTCTGTTGCTGTTGCTGAGTTTACTGCTATTGTTGTTGTCAAGATTTAAAACTTTTGATTAAGCGCAATTAGCGATGGCAGCCGTATTGCCACTACTGCCAGTGTCACAACTGCAGCAACAATTGTTGCAGCTGCCAAGAATTGCTGCCACAGCAGCCAGCAACTTTGTGCAGCAAAAGTGCCGAACAACTGCACTCAATTTATTGTACTTGCAATGTCGGCAACTGCTGCTGTCGCTGCTACCGGCTGTGTTGTATCTTAAATGCAAATTTTTTTCGTGGATTTTCGCATTTCACAGATTTGAACCCAACTGGTTAAATGTTGCTTGGAGTCGCTGGACAAAGTCCCTCTATTCTTTTCTCGATTATAAAACGGCCTTTGACAAAAATCAACAACTTGTGTTGCGAACAACAACAATGCTGTTTTTTAAATGTCAGGATTTTTCAAGTGGTTCAAGCGACAGCACATTTTCGATTCGATTTTAATATAGTGAGATAAAAAATGGTGAGATAGACCAAACTACAAATTCTATATTTTTCAATGTTTAACTTTGCTATAACAAAGACTTTGTGCCTTCTTTTTATAAAATGTTTCAATAAATGTTTGAACTTTTAGTTTTCGATGTTTTTATAATTTAACTAGCTGACCCGGCGAACTTCGTCCCGCACGACATGTTTTGTTTTCTTATAATGAAATACGCGAGATGGCGAATCTATTGTGATGCAAATTGACGAAGAAAACCAACTAAAGGAAAAGAAGGGAGCTACCGATTAACGCAATCGAGGCCCTCAAATAAGCAATGTTGCTGCTAATACCCGTACAATGCCCTCTGTCGAAGGAGAAAATGGTAGGTTCGTACTTAGTTTCATTGCTGAGCGACCTATAGTTCAGCGGACTATTTGGGTCACAACAAATGTGCCACGCCCCTTGTCCAATGTTTATAAAATCGTATCAGTAGAATGACTCATCTATGGGACGACGGGGTACTAAATTTCAGTGTTGTACGGCTAACAATTTCAAAGATATTCTCTATTAAAAATTTGGCTTGTATGGGCAGTGCCACGCCCCCTTGTTCCATACCTTCATCATTCCCTCTGTCGAAAGGGAAAATGGTAGGTTCGTACTTAATTTCATTGCTGTGCGACCTATAGTTCCGCGGACTATTTGGGTCACAAAAAATGTGCCACGCCCCTTATCCAACGCCCATCAAATCCTACCAGTAGAATGACTCATCTATGGGACGACGGTGTCTAAATTTCAGTGTTGTACGACTTACAATGTCAAAGATATCCTATATCAAAGATTTGGCTTG
This sequence comes from Melieria crassipennis, assembly GCA_963668005.1. Taxonomy (NCBI): domain Eukaryota; kingdom Metazoa; phylum Arthropoda; class Insecta; order Diptera; family Ulidiidae; genus Melieria; species Melieria crassipennis. The sequence goes on along the minus strand of OY764963.1, from coordinate 25,593,996 downwards.
TATGGGCGCTGCCACGCCCCCTTGTTTAATACCTTCATCATTCCCTCTGTCGAAAGAGAAAATGGTAGGTTCGTACTTAGTTTCATTGTTGTGCTACTTACCTATAATTCAGCAAAATGTTTGGGTCACAAAAAATGTGCCACGCCCCTTGTCCAACGCCCATCAAATATTACCAGTAGAATGACTCATCTATGGAACGACACTATACTAAATTTCAGTGTTGTACGACTAAAAGTTTCAAAGATATTCTCTATTAAAGATTTGGCTTGTATCGGTGGTGCCACGCCCCCTTGTCCAATACCCGCCTCATACCGTCTGTCGAAAGATATGAGTACATGATATGTCCATACTAAGTTTCATGGCTGTGCGACTTATAGTTCAGCGGAATAATTGGGTCACAAAAAATGTGCCACGCCCCATTTCCAACGCCCATCAAATCTTACCAATAGAATGACCCATCTATGGGACGACACTATACTAAATTTCAATGCTGTGCACCTTACAATTTTGAAGATATTCTCTATTAAAGATTTGGCTTGTATGGGTGATGCCACGCCCCCTTGTCCAATACCCGCCTCATACCGTCTGTCGAAAGATATGAGTACATGATATGTTCATACTAAGTTTCATGGCTGTGCGACTTATAGTTCAGCGGAATAATTGGGTCACAAAAAATGTGCCACGCCCCATTTCCAACGCCCATCAAATCTTACCAATAGAATGACTCATCTATGGGACGACACTATACTAAATTTCAATGCTGTGCACCTTACAATTTTAAAGATATTCGCTATTAAAGATTTGGCTTGTATGGGTGGTGCCACGCCTCCTTGTCCAATACCCGCCTCATACTGTCTGTCGAAAGATATGAGTACATGATATGTCCATACTAAGTTTCATGGCTGTGCGACTTATAGTTCAGCGGAATATTTGGGTCATAAAAAAGTGCCACGCCCCGCTTTTCTGTTTAAATTTTTCCTGAATTTTCTTTGCTATAAACCTCACACAGCCCGAGACCTTTCCAACGAATGCAAAACCGTGGAAATCGGTTCGTGCGTTCTGGAGTTATAGCGTCAGGAAGGAAAACCCGACTTATTTTTATATAGTAGATAATTTAAATTTTAATAGATATGCTTTGCATATTGAGCTAATTCGTCCTGACCTTAAAACAATTTCAGAGCGAATTGGTAATTTTTTATCGATGATAAGCGTAAATATGTTTATTTGTGTGAGTATTTAATAAATTTGTTGTGATAAGTTATACCAAACTTAACTTGTAGTGATAAATTTGAAACATTCAATTTTCAGATTGTGTGATCGATCGATTTTCGATGTTTTAGTACAATTCTAATTAAATTGGTTGTGATAATGAAAAACTTTCGATATTTTTGAAATTCTTCAGTAAGAATTTATAAATTTGTTGATCTGATTGATTTTCGGTGTTTTTAAATAATTAAATATTGATGTGTTTTGCATATTTAGTCATTTGCCTGGAAAGTTTTATAACAGGTTTAAATTTTTTAGTTAATATTTCGAAAAATTTTCAGTAAGAAATTTTAATTTTGTCAGTGATTAAGCAATCATTACGTTCGAGTTTCGATGTTCCTACACAATTAAGATTCTTAAGGTAAATAATGCATATCACCAATAAAGAAGAGAATAGTTCTTTATTACAATATTTGGATTTTTAAAAATAATTTTTGTTTGATTTTTATAGATAATAGTTTTGTTTGGATATATGTTAAATTTTTAATTATTCTTCTCTGTTGTAGGACTTTCGGTAATATTTTAAAATGTTTTTTAATTTTCTATGTTCTAAAACCAATCCGATATTTTCTATATTTAACCTATTTGCCGTAGTAATATTAAAACTTTTTCTATACAAATTTGCAAATTTTTTAATTAATGGTGAACAATTTGATATTCGATGTTTTGATGGAATTCAGATACCGCTTTATTGTGCGAATATAACTAATTTGTTCAGTTACATAGTATGGAAACACTTTCAGAAGCAGTTTAAAACTAAAATTTACAAATATTAGTTTTTCGATGATTTGATACACATAAATCAGATACTGACCATGTTATATTTTATTTTTGATAAATGCACTTTGATAAATCAGGTTTTGAACTTTGATTAAAAAAAACTTAAATAACAACAAAAGAAGCAATGCCTGAAATATTTGTTGAAAAACCATGTTGTAGGTTTTATATGTTTTTGAACACATGTTTGGTGTTATTAGGATTTTCATAGAAATTTGCAAGGTTTTGAAATGTTTTCAGATATACCTACACTCAAACAGTGATGTATAGCTTCTTAAGGTTTGCGATGTTTCAAAATATAAATCAACGTTTTACAAAATCGGAAACTCTGATACTTTACCGTAGACCTGCGGTAAAAAAAGGGTCGAAAAGGACCCAGAAAACGACCCCAACGTAGGTCTACGGCTAAGTGGCGCTGGTCTCATAGTGTTTGATTTCAAATTGGGCAAAGACGATCCTTATTAAGATTTTCCATACTCGTTCTGAATTAGTTCCTTATTAATATTTATATAAATTTCGTTTCTTGCTTTTTGTTTTCCTTTTATATATTTCGATCAATTTGTGCTTTCGTTGTTTCAAAGAAAATTATATTTTGACTTTTTGATTTCACCAAAAGATTTTTCTGACATAATTTTGGATTTTTTTTAGCATTATTTATATCAGACATTTTTCTTCATCTTTTCATTCCATTTTCTATTGTTTTCGATGTTTTTTACTTAAAATTTCTTCTTAATTTCTGATGACTTTTGTATGCAAAGATTGTGATTTCTTTTCTCTGAATTGATTTGAAATAAAAAACAATTGAAAATTTAAGTTGTACAAGGACATTTTGCAGGATATGTTTGCTGTCTAAATAATTTTAATACTCAATAATTCGTGGAATTTGTGCCGGAACGAGTACCAATTGAACATTACCAGTGCTTTCCGTTAGCGATGGCAATTATCTTCGCTCTTTTCGCCTCGCTACTACACCGAAAACTACAGCAACATCGGGAGAGAGCGCACCGAATCGGTCCAATTAATCTGAACTTTCCCAAAAGGGGCACCTGAAGCATCCCACACTCGGGCCACTGCCTCCGCATGCCGCGCCGTGCAGACAGTATCTTGCGGCAAGTTTCCGCACAGACAGCTAACAAAGACAATTCAAATATCGATAACATAAGGAAAAAGAGAAAAATGCCTCCAACTACCGTTAATCGTATGCAAAGTCAAGTTAACGATGCTTGAAGAATCACATGTGGCCGCGCACAACATTCTCGCGGCGGTGGCATGCAACATTATCAGCATGCAACGTATCCATTTTGGTGTTTTTGTTGTTTGTTGTGCTGTGGCTTTGGGTTGGCGCACTCACGTGGGAATTTTCAAGTTCAAAGCAAGAAAATTGAATAAAGACAACAACAACAACAACAACAGCGACAGCAAACGTGTACACGGAAATTGAAAAAGGCAAAAACGTGCGCGCGCTCGCTCATTGTGACCGATAATAATCGCAGTTAATCGCCGCGGCGGCGCACTGCGGCAACACTGTCTCGCGGCGCACGCCGGCGTGCATGCAGCATGTGCCATTGTTGGCGCGTTGCTGCCAATTGGCGGAAACGCCGCAGCGCCGCGGCGTGGAAAGGGCAAAATTCAGTGGAGTAAAGCAAACAATGCGCCAAACCAAAAAATTGCCGGATGCGATAGACGCCGCAAATTATTGGCGGTTTCTCACATGCAGATTCGGCTGGCCTAAGGTGAGGTCAGGTGCACGAGTGTGTGTGTGTGAGCGCAGAATTTCATTGGCAATGCCGCTGGCTGAGAACATTAAAAATCTTGCTTAAGTTGTTGGTAGCGTCATGTGTGCAAAACAGTGGAGGAAATCAATCAATTTGTGGATTTTTTTTTTATGAACCGTAATTATGTGTAATTTAGTTGAATGCGCAAACAGGCAACACTGGGTGATATTTATTTTAGCGGTAAACATAATAAAGTACGTGAGTGGCTGAGAGGAGTGAAAGGGGGAATATAACAGTCTACAGTCGCCACGCCCACATTCGTGTGTATCGAGTATAATTAAACATTTGCAATGAGATTCCTCCTTGAAAAGTCACATGCGAGAAAAAGCATCACAATTTCGAATGTGGTTATAGATCTTTGCATAAAGTTTGTTAAGAGCTTGTGGACCTCTAAAGAGCTTCAAAGACTCTGGTTCTATCGACAATCCTAAAAAATAAGACTTGGTTCTTCTTTAGCGTCTTTCATCACAGCAACCAATTAAAAATTAACAAAAAAAAAATTCAAAATTAGCAACCAAAATTACAAAAATGTTTGAGGTAGCATAGCAAACATAAAGGTTTGAGGGTAGTTTGGACCCGTATTATTTGTATTAACTATTCACCTTATGTTCTATACTAAAGTTTATATTTAGCACTTCGTGACTTTACATTTACAGCTGTGCGTGCTTTTTAATTTCTTTGGTTCCTTTTTTACGGATATTTATTTAAAATTTTTTTTTTGTTAAATCTTTGTATCATCTACCGAGAAGAAAATGAACTCGAATTGGTGTTCTTGGACTCAATTCAAACCACTTCAGTGAAAGTAGATAAGCAGAAACTGGCATTCCGTCATTCAGAATGGTCAGAAGAATAATTAGTCACACGCACTGCATAGATATCGGCTATTTTTTATATTAATAAGATCAATAAAATTGTTTACATCTGAGACGAGATACCCAACGATTTCATTATTATTTGGCGCAGCTGCAGATCAATTGATAAGGAAAAAGGAATACAATATACGAAGGTCTTTCACTCCTTGTCAATCTAATTGATCTATTAAAAATTAACAGTTCACATCCATAAGGCCATATCATTGGTTCCTCTCTAGTTCCCGGTATGGTAAATACATAGTTTAGAATCATTCTTATCAATAGTATCTCAACTGAACTACTTATGTTGTCCTTTGGTAATATCGTCTTCGTCTTGATTGATATTTTGTGATATTTTTACCACTTAAATATGTTTCGTTGTTGACAGTTCAAAAATTGTGACGTCTCTTGTTGAACAAATTTACGAATATCTCCTTCTTGTTTATTGAGATGCCTTGACTTTATATTCTTGGGGTTTTACTACTCGTGCTTAAGGTGTACACTAAATTTACATCTATGTACTTTAATTTGTCAACGTAAACCATGCTTCTCACTCATCGCTCATCTATTTTCTTTCTCCTCACTTGTTAGGTTCCCATTTCTCTTTTTTGCCCATCCGTTTTATCTCAATCTTCATACTCTAATTTCTCATACTTAGTCTTCTGATGGGTCTCGGCATCCGTTATCGCAGGGTTATCTATGCTTTTCTCCGCTTCTAATTATTTTCATTGCTCTTCTTAGTATGTGGTTGTTGTTGTTGTTGTTCCAACTACTGTTAAATGCTCACTTTCAGGCCGCAATTGTTGCTGCTACCGTTTAATAGTCAGTTGTTGTCTATGGCCGATTACCGGTGCCGCAAGCATCAGCAACAACAAAAATAACAACAACAACAACAAATAAAATATCAGCAATCTCTGCAAATGGCCCATAATGAACGGCGCGTCGCGCTCACTCACACACATACACACACGTACACACACACACAGATAGCTGCAAACAATTAATTGGCGTTGATAACATTCGATCAACTGCTATGCCGACCACACGCCCCGCCCCCTCAGCGCATTGCTACAGTGTTTCTTGCATTTTTCGCCGCTTACGTAAATTACTCGCCTTGGCCTTTCGCCGAAGGGGCGATGGCGTGGCGGCCGAACAAGTTTGCTAACTCGACTATTAGCGTTTATTGCGCTTAAATGCAGTTCGGTGCTGGCGCATTACAAGCCGGCCAACGGTACTTTGGCGATTATGCAATGGATGCGACTCAACCTGCAGCTAACTTGAAATTGCAAAAAAAGAAAACAATTTTCAAGAGCGCGCAATGAGGAACTTTGCCATGTAATTACTGGTGTTTATTTAAAGTGGAAGATTAAATGAGCTTCAGTGGAAACTCTGAAGGGGAACAATGCCTGAAGAATGACACGTAATAACTATGGGAAAAGAGTAGACATTCCAGCGCAGCACGGATTAAAAAAAAAAACTTTAAAGATGACGAAAGGCTATGAGAAATGAGAAATGCACAGTGCTGCAAAGGGCATCTAAGTCACAGTCAGTTAGGTGAGTTTGGATTTTTGTCTACAACGAAATACATTTGAAAAATTTTAAAATCAGGGTTTCTTAAATTGACTGAAATGCACTTTGTAAATGAATGCAGGAAGCTTTGTGTACGCCATCCTGGAAGATTATTTGAAAGGAGTTGTCGTTTCGTGTTCTGGAAAGCTGAAACAATCACAGATTGGTTGTAGAAAAGTCCACTTCAATTCCTTTTTTTGTTGGTCACATCGTTAAGAATTGTTACCAATAAAAATCTACAATTTTGTTCATTGAAGAGTAAAGATCGAATCGAGATGAGCTTCCCTTCTTAAATCTTAATTACCAGAGATATAATACAGAATCCCCGTTGAGTTCCATGCGTTCATTGTGATGGCTGTCGCCAAGGTTGTTACAAAGTATTGCCCTGTTTTCATGCTCTGGAGAACACGTAGAGATCTAGAATGGTCTTCCTTCTTTAAATGTTATTTAAAAGATCGAAGATGGATTGCAAAATCATCTCCGAGTTTATTGATTTTTTTTGGATCACCTTGTCAAGATCTTATTTATCCTTTCGTGCACTGGAGATCTTTCTTTCGCGTATGGAATAAGTGACGATGAGACAAAGCTCTCTCTTCTTGCAATTGGAATTGCCGAATTTAACGTCCTACTGTTTGCCTTAACTATAGTTTATACATAGTTTAGCATGGAACTTAATGAGCCCTAAATGCTGTTTCTATCGAAAGCTTCTACAACATTGCATTATTTGAGCTTTGAATTGGAGATGCGTGGACATTTTTGTCGGTACTATTTTTCATTTTTTGTCTCCATGTTTCTAGAGTTCTAACTGGACCCACCATTTTGCTGCTGCTGTACTTTGCTCTCAGAACACAGAGTGGACGCAGTCAGGACATAGAGTGGATTTGCATGTTCGACTACGTGATTTGAAGGACCTTTGGTCACATCTTTTTCGTTCCATATTTAAAAATGATTCCTTTAGCAGTTTACAATGTAAATCTTTCTTGATAACGAACTTATTTTTCGTTGTGGGGCTCTGAAATTCCGATTGTAGATCTTCTGCGTAGTAAAGAAGACTAGCAACCAACAAATTGTTATTTCAATTAGATCAAATTGAGTTTATTGACACAACGTCTCACAGCTGCCTCTAGCTACCTGCTTTAAAATTGAAAATTGGCAAGAGACAAGTTTTCTATTAAAGTTTTATATTTATGAAAAGTACTTTAGAAAAACATGTATCCACTATTTGTTTGTTTATTTTTTTTATTAATCTACAATATTTTCATTCACATTTATATTATTTATAAATAATATAGACGACTGAAGTTATAGCAAAACGAAAAAAAAAATCACTGTCATAAATATGCATGACGCTTTAGCAAGAAATTATGGAAAATGAATCTGCTCATTTTGCGCAAATGGCGCGTCGTAAAATTCAAGTTAACAGCGTGAAAACGTTAAAACCAAACTGCGAATCGTTTCAAGTTACTGAAATAAATAGCAAAATTATTATACGGAACTCGGAAAATATTTTGCATGCAAATTTAAAAATTGCCGCTGAATAACTTCGCTTTGACCCAAAATGGTTGGCCAATGAGTCTTAACATTTATTACAGTTATTAAATTATGAAACATTAACGAATGAATACGAAGTGCCTAATAAAGAGCGGCTAATGAATTAGTGTATTGAGCCGAGGATTCAAAATAAAAAGTGCCATAAATGGCGAAAACGAAGTGCGCATGAAAAGCGATTTGATCAAATAACATAAATGGATACCAACAGCTGACAGCTGTTAACCACTACAACAACACCAACACCAGCAACACTAGCAGCCATACGAGTATTAACCCTCGCTGACTGACTGACTGACTGCTTATAATAACAGTAATTAAGTTGCGGCGTTTGCGCAACCGCAAATCTACGTTCGTATCGGCGACATACGCAGTTGAACGCACAACAACAACAACAGCCACAACAACGAAATAGTGACGACAACAAACCATATCAAGTTCAAGTGTTTTATAATTGCACAAAGCCGAGACATTGATTGTCCTTGTTGTTGTAGATGCTTTTGCAGTAATTTGTTATCCGTCAAACTGAATGCGTCGGTGTGGTGCATAATTAAATTTGCAACAACAACAAATAGAAGAACAACAATAATGAAAATATTGATAATTAGTACGTAGAATAGTGGCACTGAGCGTTGGCAAATCGGCTGTGCACCCGACGCAACGATCGCATGACTGTCCGGTCATTCGTACGTCTGTTTGTCTGTCTCGCTGTCCCGCTTATAGGCGAACTGCTGGACTTTGGAAGCGACTGCAACATTTTCATCATCATCGCCGCTCATCATCATTTATCACTTTGGCTATATGACAATTGTAAATTAATTGTTGTTGTTACTTGTATAATTGTAGTTGTTGTTGTTGCTGCAAGCATAACTTGACTTTGGCCGTCAAGTCTGAGCGCAAGATTTTCTTATACATAGCAGACATAATTAACGGCAGTAGCCGTCATAACAGCAGCGGCATCATTTAAGACAACAAAAACAACAACAAGAACAACAAAAATACTAGGGGGCAATTAAACCAAACAAACAAGACTAAAAAACAAATGCTGGACTCCAACGAAATTCGTTCCGTTCCGTTCCATTTCTGTATACAATAATTTTGTTGTTGTTGTTGTTTTATTGCGCTTCATCAACGCCGCTGCTGTGACCGTTGCACGATCAGCTTTGTTGTTGCGGTAACCCTGAACTTGACATCCGTGGCTAATGTGGAACGTGCTGTCAAAGCGGCCACAGCGGCGTTGCGGAGCGGCAACAGTGCAGTGCGATGAAAATACACACAGCCGTTTTCACAAATGTTTGTATGTGTGTGTGTGTGTGAGTGTTAATAGAGTGAGCCCATAATGCATGCAATTTAATTAAGGTGGCAACGCACTCAACTCAAGAAACGACTATAACTTCTTTTGAAATCACACCAACAGCCCCCCCGGCGCAGTATGTTGTTGTTCTTAATTACAACAACACAAATGAATAAAAAGAACCAAAATGTGTTGCTTGTCACAAATTGCGCGAAAAACATTTGCCAATGTTAGCGAGAGACAGAAAAGCTCAACGCACAACGATAACAACAACAACAAAAACAGCATCAAATTATTGTTATTATTCTTGTGGGTTTTGGTGTTGTTGTACTCTTTGGCACTCACATAAAATGTGAGAAATTTATGTGGCCGCCTGATGCTCGTAAAAAGTACGAAGTACATTACATATCCTCCACTCCTCTCGCCCGCCCGTTGGCAACAACACAATTTGTCGTCGTGCTGTGTGAACGCGTGTACATTTAATGGCATTTGTTGTTGTTGTTGTTATGACATCTGGTGATCTTGTTGTTTTTGTGGTTGCCATTATTATTGCACCAGAAGGAGTTGGATTTTTCGTAATGTAGCCCACACACATACATACACAAACACACCTGCGCAACAGTTGATCCGCGGTTTTGCGTAATGTTAGCTGCAGTTGTGGCATCCAAAATGCCAACGATGCTTCTTCTTAAGCTATTTGGCAACATACAACATTTGGAAGCTACATTTGAAATTGTTTTGTGTGACAATAAAAACGTTGAAGGCCGAGCATTTGTCGTTATGTAAAATTGGCAAAGTATTTCGAAATAACTTGCAATTAAAGTAGTAATTAATTGAATTAATTAAAGCATTTTTGACCACTTCGAAGCAATTTATGTCCGGAGTTTTTCGGACATGGACAATTTTTGGACAATCTGAATAATTTTTGTGCAACTTTGAAGCAATTAGTGTAAGAACAAAGTTTCGTGTTAATCTTTAAAAACATTTATCAAATACATTTTGTGCCACTTTAGAACAAATACAACACAGCTTTAGAACCCATACATCATTTTATAGTTAACAATTATTGATGAAATAATTTGAATCGTAAACCGTTTTGCAATATTGCGAATAGATTTGAGAGTTTTTTGATGACAGAACTGTTTTGGAACCAATTAGGGATTTAAATTTGTAAACATCTTTTACATGTATTTTTTTTAACATGTTTTTAAGTTATAAATAAAACGGAACTGCTATACAAAATTAGCAGAAAACTAAACTGCAGTTTAAAATCACCAAAAACTGAACTGCGGTTCGGGTTCGTGTACATACCACGTGGTACGTAACACTATAGTTGAAAGAAGCTTATAGAAACTTGTTTTTATTTAAATTCAACCTCTAGAGAGCTCATAAACGACCTTCATGTACTTGAAAAATTGTAACGAAAATATAAATATAAATTTGGTACTGCATAGTTAAGTGGGCTTTGATCTCTTCAGACAATATCCGAGAGCCGAAGGCTTTTTAGTGGAATATGAAAGTTGTCAGTCAGCGGAACCATTGGCTTAAGTATGAACAAAGGACAATCAAACGATTGACTCTCTAGTTTCGAAATCCTTGGATTCAGTTAAGTCTTTGGAAGAAGATTAATAAATAAAATCAATCCAGACTTTTTAATACTCTTTGAATTTCACACTTGTGGATAAGGGTATTAGTTTAGAGCTAAAAAAAATCGTTGAAAACACGTACTACCGTTTGAGAAATGCTGTTCTAAAGCACTGATGACAATTTTGCTACTCGTAGCTTCAGTGTTATTTTAGGCTTCATGTAACCCATTTCATCATCGTATGCTAATTTTCTCACACTAACTATTTCTTTGGGTCTTTTCTTTTATGATATGTAAAAAATCGAATCATCGTTAGCGCTTATCACAAAAACATAATGAAGTCTTGCTACACATAAAATATTGTAAAGATTTTTTCATATTAATACATTAAAGCTAAATAAATTGAAACACTGATATTGTTCCGTGTTTTCTTTTCGCATACATTACCAAAATTCTTGATTGTGGTAGTGCCCATCACTGCTTTAGTGAAATAAATTTTTTCAACTTAGTATGAAATAATACTTCGATGAATATTAACAGCTAAACATAAACAAAACAACAATTTCGCAAAATTTACTATTTATGTAGTGTAGTGTAGTGCCGTTTCTTCCACTGTTCCTAACAAAATTTACATGTCGGAATAATTTCAGTGACCCGGTAACATTTTTAAAATTGTCTCGGAAGTCGTAATTTTGTATTCAGTAGAACTTGATATTTGCATGTCATTATAATTTATTCCTTAGGTTTTTAATTCGTAAATTCTGACAAAAAGTCACAGCGCAATGCCTCGCATTTATAGGGGTATCCCCTGCGCGTTGGCTCGTAATTAAAAAAAAAAAAAAAAAAAATACATAACGTCAAAGACGGAGTACCATAACACAAAAAAGGCATTTTTATTTTTGTTTTATTTGCTTTTCTGCATATATCCAACTAAAAAAAGAATGCAATTTTAAATTCATTCAAATTTTTTGATAATTTGGCGGGTTTTGAGTTTTGACCTAAAATTTACTATCTTTTTTTGGTATTTCAAATTATCACTTTTCAAATTATCACTTGGTTTATTTTTGCTATGGTCACATAAAATTCATGAACATTTTTGGGAGGTAAAATTGAATTGAATTTAAAATAATGGAGTTATTCCTCTCAAAGCCACAACTATTCAATTTCGTTAGGGTACTCGCTTTGTTGGGTACATAACTAAAACGTGCTATTAATAAATAGCGTTGTAAAACACAATGAATAATGGTTAATAAAATTTACAAATTTATTAAAAAGGCCATCAAAACAGCAGCAACGCTTGGTTGCTTTTCAAAAGTCCAAAGACCAGACAATACAAAAGAGCTAACGGACGGACAAGCCGAAACCAGTTAATGATTGTGCGTTCAAGTGCGACACAAATGGATGAAAGGCGGGCCAGAGATATGCAAAAGGCCCTGCAGGGCCAATAATGAGGTCAGAACGAGACAATAAATGAAGAAATTAACACGTAACGAAAGCATTTCACATTGAAGCAACAACAGCAGTGAGTGAAGTGGACTAGAATAAGATGCGGCAAGAACCAGCAGCAATTCACCCAGTTGAGCAAGCGGCCCGTAGAGTAATTAAGCGCGTATTTATAAGCGTTTATTTGTTGCGGCTGGTTTTTGGACAACAGCGAAGGCGCCAACACGCAGCGAGCGAATGGAAGTGTGACGTTGAGGAGGCAACTACAAAACGGTGTTAGCGTGTTAGTGGTGTGAAGTGCATGTCGGTTCAGTGGAACGTCCATAAGAAATGGACACCAAAAAGCGTGCACACAGGTGGCACTGACAGTCATTAATGGCACTTGGCCAGGCTGGGCCGGGACAGACGAACGAAGCCAATGCAGAGCGCGAGAAACATTTAGCACTGGGAAAAAGTGTTAAGTGTGGTAAACGTTGAGTTGCATAATTTTGAATTCTTTTGACTTGAAAAAGAATAGCACATAAAAGATATAAAAAGAAATATTAAAAATTTTTTTATTTGCATAAAATGGCCAAATTGAAATAGAAAAATTTGCCTAAAAATAAAATGAAAAATTTGCACCCACAAAAATAAATTCACAACTATTTGTCTAAAATTTGCACTTTTATTGTGTGTAAATGTGTTTAATTCTTATAGTTATTATTGCTTTTTGCCATATTTTGAATTTTTTAATATTTATGCGTTGTTCCTCAAACAAACCCGTCCGTCCGGTTTGGTTCGTACGCCGCATGAGTTTTCTATTGTTTGACGTTAATTTGACAAGGTCGCCCATCTGGTTGGCGTTCGCTCGCCTGTGTCTTCTGAGGTTTTGTTATTGTTACTGGTTTGTGTGTGTGTGTTCGGTGTATATTGTGTCGTTTAGTCGTTGAAGGAAGGCGGGAGGGCGTTGGTAGCTTAATGGAATGACCACATTTAATCATACTTAATTTGTCCGATATTTACATAAATTCGGAATGAATCACTGCGGTTCGCGTCGGTGGCGTTAATTGGAGGTAACTGTTGCTTCTACAACTCTAACATTTTCTAGGTTATTCACAGCATGAAAATATAATTATGAAAATTTTTTTGTTTAGCTAAATAAATAAATGTAAATGTTAGTTCAAATTTCGTGTTGCAACTGGTGTGAAAATTGGAGGCGTTATTTGTGTTGAGTTGAAAGAAATTTCACATAGCTGTGAAATTACTTTGAGCTAAAGAAAATTAAAAAAAAATAAGAAAAGTAAATGGATATTTATCCACCTTATAACTGAAGGTTTATAGACGACAGCAGCGACTCGGCTGCATCTGCCAAAATATAGAATTAGAACGTTCGTATGGAAACGATTATTTGCACGACACACGACTACACGACCACCGACCGCAGTTGTCGCTGTCGCCAAACATGGAACTATTCTCTATTTTTTAGGCGACAAAACCAAAGCAATTGGCATCACTGCTTTAAAAGACAAATTTTTAATAGAATTTTCTTACTTTTTCGGTGTGACAGTTATAAATATGTTAGCATTTGAGTTAAAATTTAATAGCTCTAAAAATTATTACACATTGCCATTTGTTTTAAGGGGGTCAATACGTGTAAATTTACAAAATTTTCAAATTTTTTTTTTTGTGAAATAGACTCCAGGGGGTCTTAAGAATATCCCCCTCAAGTGGTTTGAATTCTGATGACCCGTTCCCCTGCAGCAGCGCTTTATTGATGGTCAATTCGTTCCGCATGAAGCCGCAACGCAAAGTTTAAACCGAATTATTTCGAAACACTGGTTTTTGATTATGGAAGTAGAATATCTCTATCTAGAAAAAAAAACAAAAAAAACGGGAAAACTCGTTTTCTCTTTCGGTGGCTGTCCTCTCAGCTGGAAATGGCAAACCTCTGAGAGTAAAAATTGCTTATGAAAGAGCTCCCAACCTGCCGTTCGGAACCGGCATAAAACTGTAGGTCCCTTCAACCCGCGTACAAATTCACACGCACAACACGGGTGGTTGCGGGAAGCTAGGCCTTAGTCTCGCGTAAGCGGGTTGTCGTGCCAGTCAATTATTAAATTATTAATTATTAGTAGAATATCTCGGCAAGTTTTAGTCCCACTGATCTAAAATTTGGCCAGCAACTTTTTGAAACATAGAACTTCTAAAGTAACTAAAAATTTCATTGTTTTTGGCGAAATCCGCGGCGCCATTTTTGGGAAATTAAGAAAAAAGGTAATTTTTTTCGGTTGGAGCGTATTTTTGTATTTTCGAGAAAATATTTTTTTTGTAAGTTACTTTAGAAGAACTATGCATATTTTCTCATAATAACTAATAGCAATATTTTTATAGATGATTTTTGGGGCGTCGACACAACTTCTACTAGAATTTGGGCGCCCAACGTTGGACCCCCACCACCGCCGCCATTTTGAGCACGCCAAAAAAATAATTTTTTTTTCTTGCACTGCTACCTTTTAATAAAAGAATGAAAAAAAATTTATATTGCATTAATTTTTCCGGCGTATGCGCGATTCCAAAAATATATCGTTTACACGTATTAACCTCTTAAATTGATTCTGCAACGGTAAAATGGATATAGACAAATGCGGTAGTGCCGAAGCACTTTAAAATTTGTGTTTAGGACCTCAAACATTTTATTGTTATGACATTGCTGCCACTTTCATTGTAATCACATAGTTGACTACACGGCGACGGTCAAAGTCGACGCCATCTTGAAGTTGTGTGGCCGTATCGCTGCTGGCTTGAATGTGTTCGGGCCGTTATTGAGCAAGTACGCATGTTATGAGTCACCCTGTGCAAATGCAACCATGTGTTCGCCATGGGGAGGCGAAGTATGTTGGAATACTTAATGGAGTTTTTCATAACAGTAATGAAATAATAGGAAAGCAATTTGAATTTGAAACATATTTTACTTTTCACTGCGGTTGTTGCTGATCGACACAATTAAAAAATCATCAAGCAATTTGTACAAAGATTCGATTCGCCTAAAAAATTGAAACTTCTCTTGGATTTTGAAAATGTTTTCAATTCATTAAGTAACAATGTGGAAAATGCCAGACTATAGGTTTTATAAAAAATTTGATTTTGTTATTTTCGCAAAATTTATTCCCTTTGAATTCGAAATTTGTCAGTTTTCATATCGACGGTCTAAGACAATTAATCGGTTTTTTTAGATTTGAATTTTCTATTTGGAGAATCTCGTACTTAATGTTACTGTCCAATACTTCTTTTGAATTATGTAACTTGAAAATTTTTGATTTTGGTCAAAAAGATTGAAGTGTTTGCGAATTTCCATTACCCTGTAGAAGTGAGTTTCGAATACAAAAATCCGTTTTTCCAATAAATCGAAATACTTAGAGCTGCACTGCATTAAGATCGCACCTTATGGCCACACCTTAATTTTCACTATTTCAGTGGGTAATAAAGTCTTTACTACTTAACTCCACCTAAAACTTAATAAATAGTTAGTGTTCTAATCATGGGGGCTATTCCTCGCGTGTTGGCTATTAAAAAATTATAAAAATGAAACCACAACTATACAAATAGAATAGCTATAAAGTTATTCTATTCAAATGCGAATGCGTGATTAATCAACGAAAAGATCTTTCGGGAAAATGTCGTTTCCAAGCCAACAATAATTTTGTTTCTCCTACGGCAGAAATAATTAACAAAAATGTTGATAGAGAAAATGAAAAAATGAAAAGAAATTTTAATTCAATAAGAAAGCATTGGTAATACCCATGAAATCAATAATTATAATTAACTATTAACACACCAATTGTATGATTGAAAGTTCTTAACTTCACGAGTAGCAGAATTGTCTATAGAAATAAATAATTGATGGATAAATACAATGGAATAAATGTTGAATTTGAGCTACTATCATTAATCTTTGAAAATCAAATGACTTCTCGCGCGCAGTGCAAGTCAACGTAGGCCAATTCTCAGCTACCCAACGGGCCTGCTGCACCACTGTTCTGGACAATTGTTGGAGGAAAATTTGGTTCATAGAAAAAGGAGAAAGTTGTATGGCTCCGCGGCTCATGCTAGAAGGCGACATAATCAATTAATCATCAAATTAAATTAATTGACAGCAGCTAAAGCTGTCGGAAGAAGTGAAATTCGTTCGAATCGATGAACTATGTGTGTCAAAAGTCTTTGAGCTTGGAGACTTGAACTGGCTGGCATCTATGGAGCAGTGCGAAAGACTGACGGAATTGAATTGGGCGATTACACAAGTTTTATTTGCAACTTAACGAGCAAAGAAACAAACTAATCAAGTGTGATAAATTCCATAAACTACAAGCTCAGTTTTGTGATTTTACCAGAAGAAGAATACTCCGTGTATTACGAAAGGGGCACTAAACTTTGTCACGTGGCAACTCTTGATACTTCCAGTATTTTATCTATGAATAAAATTTTGCCTCATCTTTTTGTTTACTAAACTTTCTCAAAGAAGAACATACTAGGAGTTGATTGCCAATGAGCAGTCAAAACCGTCACAAAAGATTAGTCAAAACAAAATACAGTGAACATCATCAACATTAAAAATCAATTTAATTAATGACTTGTATTGTTTAAAATTTGCATAACAGAAAATCTAATAGAAAATTTCCATAAATGTATGTAAAGTGTAATTCATTCCCACATAATTCAAAGACTATGAAGCTCTAAAAGTATAAAATGAGCGAGAGACAATTTGTCGAAAAACGACTCGAACTAAAGATGATTTGTGAGGTTAGGTTTATGAATGAATACAGGTTTTTGATAGGCGAAAATGTTTAATCTTGTTTGTGAGGGAATGGCAAGTTAAAGCAAATTTTGTATTCTATTAGCAAAAGCTAATTTATGTTGTGTTAAGTGGAGAAATATGAAAACACTGGAGGGCTCATTAATTTTTTGTAATTTATTAATGAAATGGTGAATAGAATTGAATAGAAATTAAAACGGAAACAAAAACAGAAGGGGAATGAATATAAATGTTAAAAAAGTTCTTTCTATTTCTACAGTCGACAAGTCGCTTTTCTAGAGCTCTTAAAATTCAATCAATTTGGAGAAAATTAGAAAATTCAAAAATACTTTAAAAACTCAGCGGTAAAATTCTGAGTCAAAAAGTTGAAATTTATGATTGAAAGCAGATTTAGTGGGCACTATTTTAGTGTGAAAATGTTGAAATTATGTTAATTTGATAGTTTTAGAATGAATGCGTACAAGTGAGTTGTGAGACTTTAAGCTTTAAGTAATGTGGAAAAGGTCTATGAACACATATGTACATATTTGCAGTGATGAGAACTGAAAGGCCAACGGCCAGGGCAGTGGCACACGCAGGGGGGTTTGAGGGTTCAGACCCCCTAATCCCCGAAATTGCTGGTACAAAGTATGGTTTTGAATGGTATTCGGCTCAAAAGTTGTGCGCAAAACCCCACAAAATTAAAACCTGTGTGCGCCACTGCATTATGGGATCTCTTCAAGTGAATATTTAATGACAAGTTTGATTTAAATAAATGTTAGGGAGCATTTTATAGCGAAATGATTAAAGATCAGGTGCGGTTTTTTGACGTTGTTTCAAATTTGGGGCTCTATAGTGACTAAACGTTTATATACAAAAGTAACTTCCCAGTACTCCACTCAGTTTTTTTACCCCAAGTAATAATAATAATTTTTCGAAAAAGGTAAGTCGCACTTCATTATTTTTTCCGTGTTTCATAAAAATAATTCCATTTTTGGGTTGAGCTGTGTGACAATTAACACGCAAATGATGATTGCAATTGGCCGCACCCAGCTACTAATAGCTGCAACAACAACAACAACAAAGAAATATTAAATGAAATGCCTAATATTCCTAATAACGATAACAAATAAATTAGAAAAGTGTATCGAAAAATAAAAAAATTTTATGAAGATGGCAACATTGGCAATAAATATGAATTTATTAAAATTTGTTGGTTTGCTGGTAGCCGACGAACCAGTAACTACTTGCGGTGTGCCGTAAGAGTTATTTGCGTATAGCACAACAGCAATAAAGTAACTGCTAGTGCATTGTTGTTGTTGTTATTGTTTGTTTTGTTTTTACTATTAATAATAATAATTGCGGCTAAGCAGCGGGCGACAGCCAGACAATGGCCCAACACACACAGTGCGCAATTTTCGGCATTTCAACTAATTTGGTCGACGAGTGCGTTTTTTTTTTTTTTTTTTTGCTGCTGTTGCTGTTGTTGGGGTCATTATCATTAGTGGCGCAAAAGTTGAGGCAGGCGAAAACAGGCGGCAACAAATAGCGCTACAAAAAATTGCTGAATTTGGTTTTTTGTTTTTGTAAGAAACAAAACATTTTAATTTCAGCGCTTTTTGTTGTTGTTGTTGTTGTTGTTGAACGATGTTGGTGAATGTGTGCTGGCTGGCGGGGTGGCTTTGTTCCCGATATTTTGTTATAGTTTTTCAGGTGTTGCCGACGTTGTTGTGAATGATGTCGGAATCGCTTTTGGTCAACGTGCAAAGCCAAAGGTTGTTAACTTTTTGGCTTTAACTTTTATTTTTCGTAACTTTTTCTAGTTGTTGAATGTAAGTTGTTTTGTTATAAAACAGAGTAAAAGCAAAGTGGGGTGTAATGTAATGTTTTTGCCTGACGTAAAGCGAGTTTCTATTTTGACTTTTCGCTTGTGGTCAGTGTTGTATTATAATTGATGACGATCCCCCACAAACATCGTTTTGTACTGTAATTTAGGGTAGTTGGGGTTAACAAAAATGTAATGGTGATGCTATTTACCAGTTTTTGAATTAATTTTGCCCATGCCATTTCGGAAGTATTTGTGTATATTTACCTGCAAATAGAGAAAACACAAATATTTATTATTTAAATCGGGGAAAAAGTCGTTTGTAAGAAGATGACGACTCAAAGAGTTTTTGAGACTATTTCCAACTTATGTGCGAGGATGAAATACAAGCTCGATTAGACCTCAGAAGCAACGGAAGATCACTTTACTTATCGTCTTATCTTATCATCACTTCAACCATATCGTCGCCTGAGAAAACAAATGTCGTATGTCCTACTAAGTTTAATGGAACATACGACATTCGTTTTCTGAGGCGACGATATGTAGGACCAACGAACATGAAGTAATTACTTCATATTCTTTGGTAGGACTTACTAAATGTGATCAATGAATAGCATGGAAAAATAAAGAAAAACATACAATGAAATCTACACAGTCAATAGATTCGATTAATCAGAGAACCAACCTTGCTTTACAAAAGTTAGAGTTCAGCTCAGAGTGAGTGGTGTAAAGAATTTAAAGTTTCAATAAAGAGTTTTCCACATTGAAATGTTGACCATTGAAATGTAGACCAAGAGGACTAGAGGAGACTTAGAGGACTATGCACCTAAGTTCACTGAACACAAAATCTTTCTCTCGTTTACTATGAAGCCAAGTTCTAGTAGGAGTAGCAACGTTAAGGCAAGTTACATGCACGAAAAACTAAAATAATTGGCAACGATAAAATGTAGAAAAAAAAATCCATACAGTCAGTGCAAGCGAAAATGCATCGCCCACAGAGAAGATGGAAAAAAATGTACCACCGCAGGCGTGCAACACTCACTCACGGCGCGCTTTAACCCATTGGCAGCCTACGTGCCAGCTTTGTGCAAACAGCTAGCCCGGCCAAAAGTGAGGTTAGTGGCGAGTGGCTGCATTGCTGCATTTCGTCAGGATGCTGTCGCCTGAAACAAATTCACACACTCACACTCACATACAGCGTCACAGACAGACACTTAAAAGTATGAATTTTTTTGTGTGCGATTTTTGCTCGCCTGCATGGCAGAAAAATATGCACACAGTGTTGCAATTTATGCGCAACCGTCCGCCAGCACTTGCCGTGCCGCTCTCTTTCGTCCCGCGGCCCGATTTCGTGCTCTGCATATTATTTACGCTTTTGCTGTTCTTTCACTGCGCGTTGGCTGCGATTTTGTTTGCTTTACTCTTTTTTGTCTACAACACTCTTTGCTGCAATGTAATGTTGTCGATTGTTGTAGTTGTTGCTGTTGTTGTTGTTGCAGTTGCTGCTGCATATTGCACTTTCAGTGTTAATAACCCTTGTAAAAAGGGATTTTTGCTCGGCGACGTCGCCGTTCGGTCCTTTGCGTCGGCTGCTGGCGCTGCCACACTGTAGCGACTAGCAGTCGTTGTTGTTGTTGTTATTGCTACTGCTGCTGCTGCTACACCCATACATGTTGCAATATTGCAAGTGCTTTTTTGAGTTTTTCTATGCTGCAGTTTAATGCTGCTTTTATGTGCTGGTTGTTGTTGTTGTTGCTGTTGTTTTGTTCGGTTGTTTGTTGTCTGCTGTTGCTGCTGCTCTTGATTGTTTTTGTTGTTGTTGTTGTTCTCTTTGCCGTCGTTGTTGGTGTTGTTACGCCTGCCGGCTACATTACGTCGTCTGCAATTCTTCAACGCCTTGTCGCCCTTTGCGTTGCCTTCGCTGCTTCCTCTTCTTATTTTCCATGCTCCCCACATGCGCAAAGAGTGCTCAGTGTAGCAGCGTCGGACTCGTATGAGATTTGCTTTTTCGCTCCCCTAACCGCCCCTACTGTTGGTGCCCTCCCCATTGGGCCCTTTGCCCTGTGTAACAGCCCCTGTCGCTTCCTCTCCCTTCATCGGCACTTGTAATGTGTTTTTGTCGCCTCTTGGTGCCATTTGCTACTTCTTGCCTTGTTCCTTTGCCTTTTGTTGTTTTTATTGTTTTGTTTTTTATTGTTTTGTAGTTGACGTGGTTACTGTTGCTGTTGTTGTTGTTGTGCTTCACTTGCTATTCAATTTGGGCGACTGTGCATGAAAAAAATGTTTGTCGTTTTTTGCTCCCATTTTTTCAGCTGTCATTCACGTTCATTTGCCTCCGCCTCTGTTCTGCTACTATTTCTGCTACGTTTTTGTTCGGTGCATTTTCGCTAATTTATAAAAATAAATTTTTGCCCGGCGCATATCCTGTGATTATTTTAATTTATTACCCGTTGCCCACCTCTGCCCAACGCTTGCGCTCTTTTCCCCAACCGCGCTGGTTGCAAGTTGCGAGGGTTAAAGGCAGCGCGGCATGTGAGCAACGCGGGGGGACTGTCCCCTTGTTATGCTGGCAGTTAATGTTTGCTTTGTTTTTATTGTCGTTGTTGTTGTAGCTTTCTGTAGCTGTTGCATTGGTGATTATGATTAATTTAGATTTTATTGGAAAATTGTTGGTTGTGGCTTGTTGGCGCGTCGTTTGGCGGCTGCTGCCTTGGACGCGGGTTTATTGTTGTCGTTGTCGTTTATGTTTTTCTTGTGCGTCTTCTGTTTTCATGGTGCGTGTGGGAATTGCGAATTGAATTGCAAATTAAATTTACATTCAAGTGAATTTCTTTGCTTTCAACTGAGCTGACATTTGACGGTTAAGGAAAATTGCATAGAACGCCTGAGAATGCGGCCTGAGGGGGTAATCGTTTGAGGTGGTGAGCGGTTAAGGGCAGCAAATTGGAGTTGAGACTGTGATTGGCAGCGTTTGGATATGCGAATAGTTGAATGTGAATGCCTTAAATAGAGTCAATCAGATGCAACTGATCGCAAAACAGACCAGAGACAGCGGAGAGGAGCGGTTTGATTTAAAATCACACTTGAAACTAGGTATGAACTCATGTTGAAGAGCTTCAACTGGCAAAGCAAATCTTCAAGTATGAGTAGTTAGATTGTAGTGGCTAACTCTGTATGATACCACAGATTCTACCCGTCTTGCCATTGCCTGCCAAGAGCGCAATTGTACGATTCTTGTAATTTTCATCTGTTTCATGTGGATAGCGATAGAAGCAGACGAGTGTTTCACCAGTCCAAGCTAGGAATCGAACCTAGGACCTCTGGTATGAGAATCCAGCTCGCTACCCGCTGGACTATCGAGGCCAACTAAGTATGTTATAAACTGGCATACAATTTGTGATTTTCGGTAAGTCAGATCTCACTAAAAGCTAAGATAAGAGATTTTTAAAAGACTTTAGAACAAAGAACAATTTTTTATGTCGATTTTGACTGACTTGTTATTTGTTTCAACCGAGGAATGAATATCGTTTGGAAAATTGTATGTATGTATTCCCTCCGGTTGGGAATTCGCAGAAATATCCTATTTAATGGGCACTCATTTTCATTCCTTATATGAAAAGAGGTTTCCACTCTGATGACTATATGCTTCGCCAACTCGAATAGGTATTTTTTGTGTTTGATGGCCCCCACTCATCTTTCTGTAGAATGTTTTTACCAAAATGCACTTTCCTACTCGCCAAAGCTGTACAAGTATGTATTTGTGTCACTGTCTCTTAATATCTTCCAGACATAGCCTACAAGTTTCATCTTCAACGAGATTTATTGGTGTAAGGAGATGCCTAAAGTTAATATATCCTTTTCCCTAACATTGCAGACAGCCATCTTACGGCTCTCCGGTCTATGCTAAGAACCTTTCTAGCTTTCTAGTCCTAGAAGATCTTCAATTGGATGCCTCCTCCCATTGTTTCAGATGAGCAAGTCTATTCAGTTGCTGGCCATTTCTTCCACAGTGAAACTTTTGTGACTGACAATAGTTAGTTTGCTTATGTTCCGGAGCAGTCCTTGTCAGATCCCCTTTTAGTAACACTTCCGATAACCCACTATGTTCTGTTCCAATATGTCTTTTGGGTCACTATGATTCCACAGGTGAATCTTTCGAGCATATTCTTTCCAGACACCTGATCAAACAGAAACAAATACATCAAAATTTAATTCATTTATTAAATTCTGCTTTAAAATAGATTAAACATGCTCATATGATAAAACATACAGTTGAAAGTTAGTTGAAACACCAACCCGACTAACTCAACCTGACTAAGACTGAGCTTCCTGAACGCATTTGTATGGCTGGTGTAATTTCACACATGCACAGAAGGTACTAACAGATTTATGCCGATTCCGGACAGCGACTGGGTAGCTTTTGCAAGGGCAATTTTTCGCTCAGAGTCAGCGGAAAGAACAACTTTTTTCTTTCAACATTTTTTATCAAATTTGGTATCGAAAGTTGAATCAGAAACGCCGCAATCAATTGAGTTACGCCCACCATTGGTTTAGACAAAAATAATGATCTAGTTTCTTAACGTCCACGACATTAGTTTATATCAACAAAGAACGTCGTCATAAGACCCTTGAAAATGTTATCCGGAAATATGTCTTTAAAAATAGTCGTTTCGCACTTTGAATTTACTGCGACTGTCAGCGGCTGTAGCGACGCTTTTGATTTAAATTTCTCTCACTTAACCCGCTGTGCAAAACGCCCCACGTCGCAACTTCTGTGACCGGCTGCGAGAGTGCAGAAATGCGCCCCAACTTCATTGCTCCCGCGCGTGTTGTATGTGCGGCTTCGAGCACTCGAGAGCGGCTGTCTCACGCCTAGACCCGCTGTCTGGCACTTCAGACGTGTGCGAGGCGCGTTCCGACATGAAGTTAAAAAGCAAATATCATAACTCCGGGCGGAGGCCGGAGTTGGCGGCCGAATACAGATTGTGGGTGTCTGTGCGTGGGCGGCGGCTCCCCCAACGAAACGTGTTACGTCGCACGCAACGGTTGCACAATCGTCGCACTTGAGGTGCAACAAAAACACTTCAGATGGCGTTGCCACATGCCGAAGTCGAGACACCATCACAACACCGCAAGCCGGAAGCACGCTGCAAGCTGCCGCACGACACGCACTTGTGCGGCAATAAAACATTTCAGCAAATAATAACAGCGACAATGACGTGAAAGCCACCGCATAGCGATAAAAGGGAAATATCAATAAAAGACAAAGCCAAAGCGCGACCGAGACAATTTGAAGTGACAATTGTGCGCATCCACCGCACGCCCCGCGCCGAGGCCGCTGTCAGTCGTCAAGTTTGCGCTTTTATTTAGTGTCAAAAGCATTGCGTAACAAGCTGGCAATCAACTCGATCAGCGAATCAAATCATTGCCAAAGCCTACCAACAACAACAACAGTGTTCGCTTTGTTGCAATACAAATAACAATAAAGTACGAAAAATACGAGCGAATACTTGTGGCAGTAAATAATTTCGGTTTGCCAAAGTGTTCTTGTTGTTTTTGTTATCATTGTTGCTTTTAGTTGTTTTTAGTAAATGAATACTGAAGTCGATGGAAATGAGCTACACACAGCAATCATTACAGCTGCGTAGTTCCAACGATGACAAGGCTCACAGTTTTAACAGTTGCAAAGTTTTTGCTTTGGAAAGTTTCCTTTGAAGTTTGCGTTTGATTACAGTTGAGGAAAATACTATTTAAATAGTAAATAGTTAGGAGTCTTTTGTTGATAGTAAAAGTTACTCCCCAACAGAATTGAATGCCATTGTTGTAAAGATAGAATTTTTGAAATGTTCAGACTTCAGTATTGGAAGTGTCCCTTAATTTTGGAAATCCTGTATTTTAATTGTTCTCAAAAACATTTTGTAGAATTTCGGTTAAGTTCGAAAAGCAAATTTTATATTTTCCCCCATTTAACAAAAACCAATGCAAAGCACTAATAAAACAATTCCAATCATACTTTTTCGGTAGACTTCGTTTGAGTGTGAATCATTAATATTGCCAAACGGCTAATGAGCTTTTACGCATTCACCAGACCCAATCTGAATGTAACAAGTGTGCTGGAGTAGCAAAGTGCGCACCGCTAATTAGAAAATGTATCTACTGTTTTTTTTTGTGTCTTTGCATTACTTTTATGCGTTAATTATCGAGTTTAAATATAGCCGCACAGCATTTCTTGCTGGCATTCTTTCACAATCGCTGCTATTCATGCCTGAACATTATTCAATTCCGCAGAATTCTTCTGGTTCTGCTGTGGCGCTCGCTTTATGGCCCTTCAGCTGCAAGCTGGCTCACTACTATTCGCCGCCGGTAGACGCCTCCTTAATTTACTGCCTTCGCTTACATTGCGGCCATAGTCATTTTTCTTGTGGCGAACATTTCTTACTGCGTTCTCGGCTGTGGCCGTGTCCGTTCTTCAGCCCCCAAAGGTATTTTCAAGTAATAAAGAAAAAGTGCAATGCTCCGGCACTGCGGCGTACATTTCAAGCAATAATCACTTGGCCGTATCAACATTGAGCAGCATCAGCATGGCCAACATCATCATCCAGCAGCAGCACCAATACCAACAACAACAACACCATTTATTCTCAGCATAATCCAGAGGGCGGTGTTATTCCGCAGTGCTCTTCAAACTGTGACTAGACTAAGCATGCAAGCCGAATTTGGTGCCTTTTTGCAGTGGCGGCATTCACGATCTGTGGCATGTGAGGTAGAAAGAATGTCTTGAAGACTAATAATAGTGTTGTAAACTTTTTTATATTTCTAAATTCACTAAAATTTCAGAATTTAAATCAAAACAAACCAAATAAAATAAAATAAAATAAAATAAAATAAAATAAAATAAAATAAAATAAAATAAAATAAAATAAAATAAAATAAATAATAATAATAATAAAATAAAAATACATAAAAAAACATGAAATAAAATTAAATTAAATACATTAAATTGCAGTAAAAGTAATTTAAAATCAAAATCAGAATTGAAATTAAATTCAAAGAAATTAAATTGAAATATAAAAAAAATCAAATCAAATCTAATAAAATAAAATAAAATAAAAATACATAAAAAAACATAAAATAAAATAAAATTAAATACACTAAATTGCAGTAAAAGTAATTTAAAATCAAAATCAGAATTGAAATTAAGTTCAAAGAAATGAAATTGAAATATAATTTGATTTTTTTTATCAAATCAAATCAAATAAAATAAAATAAAATAAAAATACAAAAAAAACATAAAATAAAATAAAATTAAATACACTAAATTGCAGTAAAAGTAATTTAAAATCAAATTCAGAATTGAAATTAAATTCAAAGAAATTAAATTGAAATATAAAAAAAAATTAGTAAAGGTAGAAAATTAAAATAAACACTGAAACTTTAGTTTAGGGGGTTTATAATACCAGAGCAAAAACGGAGATAATGACCAATGAATTTCTTCCATCAAAGAAGTGGTCACAAGTTGTGAATACCGCCTATAACTATGTATTGCCAGCTTTTGTTATCGTCGTGATGCTGCAACAACGGCGGCAGCACTTGATTGTTGTTACTATTGTTGTTGCCGTCGTTGTTAATGACTTTGAGCTTTGAGTTTGTGCTATGCAGCACCACCACCACCATCAACAACAACAACAATAACAGTCAACACTCACTGTTCCTACAACAACTGCAAAATCTCGTTCAAGAATCAGCCACAAACGTTTCGCAGAGCGTTCAACACTAACTGCTGCCCCAAAGCGGGAGGAAAATGGTTGGAGAAAAGCCAAAGAAAAAACTCTCATAAATCTACAGAAGGTCAAAGTATCCAGACTGGAGGCATTAGTGTGAGGATTGTTGTTGTTTTTGTTGTTTGGGTTGGTAAAGTGTAGCCAAGATTATGTGGCGCACAGGTAAGCGACAACGTGCACAAGAAAAATATACCAAACAACAACAATTGTTGTCCGCATACATAACGTTGGACAATTTTTTCAAGAAAAAAAAACGCACCACTGAAACGCTTCAAAGTATGTCGTAATGCAGCACAAGTACAATTTTTTCAACGTGTTTTTCTTTGTTATATTTTTATTTATGTATTTATTTTTATTGCGCTATGTAAAAATGTTGAAATCTGGCCGCTACGTAGATATGAACGGAGATGGAGATATCTGGTCAACGACAGCTGGAGAAATAAAATGTTTGCTTTTTAAAAATTGTATTTTTATTGAAATGTGGAGCATGTGCCGTCACTGACTTTATGATGACTATTACTTTTGTTTGTGCTTATTTGACTTTCTTGCGGTTATGTAGCAAAGCGTCGTTGCGTGGTCATAACTTGAGCATATTTTTTATTTGTCGAAAGCTTGATTCTTATTTATTGTGGTGTAAATGAAAGCCAGAAAACTGAAGAGACACACCCACGCGGCAAAGGTGGTTATAATTTTTTTGATAACATTTAATGAAAACTCACTTTTACAAGTAGAGAGGGAGAGAGAGAGGTAGGGACAAGTAATAGGCCAATCCATAAAAGTTGAACGCAGAAATATTTGTTTACTCGACACTGTTAAATGCTTTGATTGATGGATTCTGTAATTTATTGTAGGACTTTTTAAACAGTTTAAACTTTTACTGAATCTGCATCGGATAACATAAAGTGGAAACTTGTGTGCCTTTACGACTGCATATCTAACTAACTTTTAAGCTAATTGAGGAAGGGCGAAGCTCAGAAGCTGAAATTAGAGTCCGGAGGAAAACATTCTATCGTTTAGAGCAAAACTTTCGTTTGTCCTCCTACAACTTCAACGTTTCTATAAAGAGGATGTATTTCCTTGAAAGTATAATGTTAAAAGTTCCGCTTAACACACCTTCTCTCAACAAAAGTTATTTCATATGATTTAAAATGTCTTGTTTGAGGAATTAAACCGATTGTTTCAGTTCCTGGAATATTATTGGTCTGTTGAAAAACAATTTAAAAATGCCTAACTTAACCGATGATAAACTTACACACTAACCAAATTAAGGCATTCGTTAGCAAGTTTTGAAGATATCACAGCCCCGAGTGAGCCTTTTGGTGACACAAAACTCACTGTAGGCACTGCGTCTACCTTGAAAAGGCCAACATGTCTTTGAGACTCAACTTTTATACACGACTTGACACTTGACATGGTCCCTTAAGGAATGCCATAAATTGCCCAATATTGGCGGTCAAAATCCGCATAAATTTAATTTTCTACACGCTTATCGCTGGCAGTGTGGGCGCCGCATAGCCCCACTTCAGCCACAAATTGCGCACTTATGACAGGTAAACAACAACAATTTCATAAAAAGTAGTGACAATGTGAACAAGCGCGCATAATTTATGCTGCGCAAAAGCAAAACCTGACACAGCGCAGCCACTTCCCGCTCCCGAAAACCATCTAATTACATTCCATTAGCGCACCGCAGGCGGACAGCGCATAATGGGCCTACGGGCGCGCCACAATTCCATCAAGTGTCAATTTAAGCAGTGTCAACGCTGACCCACACCATGTCAAGCAGACAGCGCCGTGCGGTGAGATGGACTGACGCGAAATTGCGCTCGCATTGTGAGGCACAACAACGGACGCGGCATAATTTCCGGCATTTTTTTGTTGTCGTTTCAGGTTCGTCGTCGTCAGGTTTTTATTTCAATTTTGTGCATTTTGCATATTTAATTGGCCGCCCTTCGCGCCTCGCCGAAAACAAGTGAGCCCAACAATGAAAAATCAAAAAATGAAATAATAATTAAAAAAATGCTTATACGAAAAGTTCGTGGAAATATTTAGTGAGCGTTATGTGGTGCGTTTCTTTTGTTGTCGTTTTCTTTGGTTCATGGCTTTTGTTATAAATATCAAATTTATTGCCTTTCGAGTATTTTTCCACCAGTCCACAGTGCGCTAAACACTTGTCCACGTACAAAGTTAGGTGTGTGTGTGTATGTGCCCTAACCTCAAATGCGGTTGCCAGGTAGCTATTGAGTTGGAGAGGTTATGTGCGCCATTTCAATTCGGTGTGTGCCGGCCACATTGTTCGATGTCAAGTGGCGGCTCTCAGTGTTGCAGTGATGCTGGCGGCATTTTAGAAGTGGGTTTATGAAGCGTCTAGATGCACTCTAAAAAATATTGATTAATTTTTGAAATCTTATACTTTACAAAATTTTAGTAAATGTTCCTTGTTTAATATATGTAATTCGATAAAAGGAGTCCAATCACTGTTGAAGTTCAGTATGCTAAGTAAGCTTGTATTCTAATCGATTTGTTTGTGTGATTCAGTGGTTGGTGCATTGGATCACAAGCCAGATGGTCATGGGTTCGTAGCTGAGTTTAACCAACGGCAAATCAAAAATTTTACAATGAAACCACGTAAGTACCTCATCTTTTAAGTCCTTACCCCGTTTAAGTAACCAACATTTGGTACGATATTTTTTTTCCTTGTTCACTCCTCTCGGAAGAATAGGGCCTCCACAAGACTCTTCCATCTTATACGATTCTGGGTTGTTGATACGACATATACAACAATATTGTACTACTGTGTACAAAGAATACCCGGAATTTGTTTATAATTAAAAAAATCTTTATTTATTCTTCCAAATCAATTTCATCGCCTTCAAAGTAGTCCCCCCTCGATGCAATGCACTTATGCCAAGGGACTTTCCAATCTTCGAAGCATGCCAAATATGTAGTCACCTTCCGGTATGGCCTTCAAGGCGCGCGCCGATTCACGTTGAATCTCTTCAATCGATTCAAAACGGTGTCCTCGAAGTGGTCTTTTGAGTTTGGAGAATAGCCAGAAGTCACAAGGAGCTAAGTCAGGCGAATACGGTGGCTGTGGAACGATATGAGTTGGCGAAATGCTCACGAAGAACCAATACCGTGTGAGATGGTGCATTATCGTGATGCAAAAACCAAGAGTTGTCTCTCCATAAATCCGGCCTCTTTTTGCGAATAGCTTCACGCAAACGACGAATAACGCTCAAGTAATATTCCTTGTTGACAGTTTGGCCCGGCGGAAGGAACTCATAATGCACAACACCACGATAATCGAAGAAATCGAATTCGAAATCGAATAAGTACAATATATACGCCTAGGCCCTAACCTCTCTAACTAGACTAAGTACATCCAAAAGAATTGCATTTATAAGTGAGGTACTTAACCTTTTTGGTACAGGTTTTTGCTGGGGAAAGTTAAAATTTGTAATTGCTCGACTTAGTCTTAGTCCCATAATATTTTTTTTAATTTTACCGGATCCTGTAATCATATCGTTCTAGCTGTAGTAATTACGTCAACATAAAAGTCTTGACGCGTAACTAAAATCAAATATTTCTTAATTTATTTCAGCTAAAACTATTAAAAAATTTTTGAATTGATTTAAAAAGTAAAATTAAAAATGTCTCGTATTTGTATCTGCTTCTTCTTTCTTTACTATGTAAAGATATAACATTCAAAAAAGTGTATACTTCTCTTCTTTAAACATAAATAATATTATACATTATTATATTATTCAGTTTATTAATTTCATATTATTCCTAAAGCTTCAAACTACTTCAAGGAATAGCAAAAAATTGTATTTTTAGAACCATAGAGGGGTCAGACGTTCACAAAGCAGCATGTTGCGATATGACAAAAAGATAGCGAAAGGGTTAAGTGAGCTTTACTGTACTATCAACTATTGAATCTGGTAGCAAACAATGGCAGCCATCTGAGAGTGAAATGTAGTGTTGGGCAGAATCGATAGTAAAAGTAGTGAGTCATCGGTTCTTAAAAGAATCAGCATTACTCGATTCTTGTATCGATTATGGACATTCACACATACTCAGTGCAGATTAAAGATATTTTTTAGTATCGGAAAGTAACGAAAAGATTCAAATTCTACGTTTTTAATATTCCTTTTGATTGATACCTGTTTTTTCTTTTGGGTCGAATGTCAAACTGTGTCACAAGCGAAACACCAAAGTTTTGAGAGCAAAGTGCTGACATAGACACAAAGAGACATGTCTTTGTAAAACGTATCAACTCGTACGGAAAATGCTCAACATTTGACAAAAGTATTGATACTGCAGTCTCGATTCTCAAAATTATCAATACCGCAGTATTTGATTTTAAAATTTATCAATATTCCCATTGCTAGTGAGAAGCATGCACTCCGTCATACAAAATCAGCACCAAACTGTGGGCCCCTCTAAAAACTAAATTATCGCTGATAAATGCTCCCTACAGTTGCTGGAAATTGTTTGCCCACACATTGATCTGACAGCTGCACATAAGTGAAATTTTATTAGTCAGCTTAACCCATTCTACACAAATTTTCGCACATATTCGGCGCCCATATCAAAGCCGAGTTTATTACTTTAATCAACCTAACTAATCAATATTGGCCATTATGCCATCAAGCAACAACAAAAAAGGCCTCAATTCAATTGAAAATAATTTCACTTACTTTAACTTAAAGTTAATTCAGCTGTCACAAATGTGCGATTGCATAAAATTTGCATTAATTATAATTGACATATGGACAATGATATAATGCAATAACAACAAGAACAAAGTCAACAATAATAATGCGTCCAAATGAGCACACAGACAGATGTGCGGCCCCGAAACGTCTGTGTCGCTTAACAAGAAGCGAAGAGGGGACAGGGGTGGTCGTCTGGTGGTGCAAGCGCCAATCGCTGAAATGCGCCAACAATGAAAATGGACAAAAACTTTCAAAACAATGTCATGAATTTGAATCGAAATTGATATTCTTTTGAAAAACAACAAAAACCAAGCATTCAAAATTAACTAACAGCGATGCATGGAAAATTTAATTGAGTGAGTTGATGGGAGAATTTCAAACAAATGTCGGTTTTTGTTCGTTTATAATAAGGTTGGATATGGTGAAAATTTGCTTCATTATTTTAATTGTGTAGCTAATGTGGCGGAAAATATAGCAAAACACAAGTACGAGTCTAACAGTCGGTTTTGAACAGTCGGTTTCCGTACTCAATATCTATATATCAATATTATATACCCATACAAATAACTAACTATTCATATAACAGAAAACTGTTATGTTTTGGATAATATTGAAACTTTCAAGTGGCTTCAAGTGGTATGACAACTCTACACAAATGTGAGCGAAACCAAACCAATAGCTGATTAGTTCTCAGTCGAACTCTAAGTAAAATTGGTACCAAATTTCGTATTATTTTCTCAAATTATTTCAGTAGTGTCGTGCGTAGCATTCGGTTAAAGGACAAGTCGGAGGAGCAAGGATATATATATAGACTTTTTCATATCGTCTACGCCTGCTTCTACGCCATTTAAACTCCAATACTTTGGACCATGAATCAATTTACAATATAGACTTAGAATGGAGAGCGCGAAAATCAGCGTACAAGAAATTACAGTTGGGGCCAAATGTTCATTGAACCACCAACACCCTGGTGCCGCAGTTTAAATTTAGGAACAGAAAGTAGATTGTCAGAGTGTCACAAGTATCAAAAAGTTCATTTTGCCTGTTTTTATATTTCAGATATAAAATTTGTATTTTTAATTAATATTAGCCGTATTCACGATCTGTTGGTTTTGTAGTAAATTTCGTAAAATTTATCAAATTTTACATCAGATCGTGAACGACCTCGTTGTAAATACTTAGTATTTACAAAAACAGCTGATCTTGTTTACATTTTGTTTCAATTTGAAGAATTTTCATTAATACGTGCAAGTAAACAATGCCGGGAATAAGCAAAAAATCCGAAAGAAGCATAAATTCAAACGCAGTTCAGAATGAAAATTTATATTTAAGTGTCCTTAGAACAAGTTTTGTAGGAATTGACGAAAATTAAATGAAATTAAAATACTTGGATTGTAGACTCTATAAAGTGAGATCACTATCAAGAAAATACAGAATACTACGCAATGTTACAATAGGGTTTTGCGATTGTAAATTTGGTAAATTGGTTGTACTTTCATTTGCATGTATTTGTTTTTGTAAAGTTAAAAAATTTACCACAAAAACCAAGAATACACGATAGAAGACCAAAACCCACAGATCGTGAATACGGCTATTGTAAGTGTTGTGGTGTGGTTTTGTGGTGTTGTACACAAGCAGAGAATTTCGGAGAAGTCTTTCCGTTTTTAGTTTACCTTGTTTATTGTATCATGACTCTGCAGAGCATAGTTTAAAAATTAAAAATTAAATTGATTTGTCAACAACAAAATGGTTACAAAACTTTCAATAATAAAATATTTAAAATATACACAACAAACCAACACACTGAACTTTTAACGCCAAGTGATAGTTATTTATATAGTGTTTAATTTGCATTTCTAATTTATTTATTTTTATATTTATTTATTTTTAGTTAATTTGTTACGAAACGTTTCGTTTATTTCTCTGTCACTCTTTCTCCCTCCTTCTCGTTGAAACAACCTAATTCAAAACTAACTTAGAAGTACCGTTAATCGGCACGTCACACTTATGTCACAGCTGTCACATCGTCAGCTTATAATAGCCAGCACCATTACATCACAGCTTCAGCTAAGATGGCGCTGGTTACCGATTTCATAAATGCGCTCAAGACTTGAATTCTCTAATGCTGTGCTGCTAGTTTTGTTGTTATTGTTGTTGATAGTTTACTGATTTAGTATACAAAGTTCAATGCCCAGCCAGAGCCAGCAAGTAGCTAGAAAAGTTAAAGCTTGTGTGTGTGTCCGTGTGTCCGTGTGTGCTGAGCGGGATTCAAGAATACGTGGCTTGGGTCCAATTATCGTTTGGCCATTCGGGAAGGTCAAAACTTGTTTACCAACACGAACCTGCTGTGGCCACAGCAAAATCACTGCCAGCACATTTAATTTACCACAAGCACGTTGCCGCATTTAAAGCATAAAGTGGCAACAGAATTGAAAACAACAACAATAACGTCAACAAATACCGGTCATACCTTTTCACTTTGAAAGCGTCGTAAAAAGCCGTGACTTAACTGTGATAAAGTGCATTAAACAACAAAAACGGAAGGCGCTAGCAAAAGAGCAGCAATCGAATTGAGCCGCAAAAGAGAATCGACGAGTAGTTGGGATGAAAGTATTGTACACACAATAATCTTAAAGAAACAATAAAAAAACAATTTAATACATTTCAGTATTGTAAAAAATTGGAATTACGGCTGTGTTTACTCAATCGTGTGATTCCACATGAAAACAAGTGTTGAGTTGTTCTGGCGGATTCCTTTTTACACTTTTTGGTTGGTGATTTGAAGATTCTTTGAAGAAGATAAATTTGAACGTATTTCAAAGGATATTTGTGAGTTTTTACGGACTTTTTATAGAGAAACTACAAGTTTTTTGTAGACAAATTTTCATGGGGTCTTTATGTATCTTTTAAGTTTAGGAGGATTTTCAAAATAACAAATTCAATGGATTCCATGAATGGCATCCAAATGTAAAAAGGTTTGAATTTTTTATCACGATTGAAGCTTTTTTTTTATTGGAAACAAATGAAGAAAAATTGTTTGTGACTAGTACGAGTTCGGTTATAAAGAAATATTAAGAAGAAACTTGTCATCTTTTGTTTGTTTTTTGTTGATTAAGGTTGGAAGGAGTGAAGTGAAGAAAAGAAAGGATAAAGAGGAAGGATTGCGCATTGCAAGTTTATATTAATAAGAATTTTACATTCAGTGGTTTGTCCTGGATTTTCTCTATTGATTGAATCAACATTCGGCCCTCTGACTTGTGAT
The DNA here is from genome assembly GCA_963668005.1 of Melieria crassipennis. NCBI lineage: Eukaryota > Metazoa > Arthropoda > Insecta > Diptera > Ulidiidae > Melieria > Melieria crassipennis. Next base: position 25,559,531 of record OY764963.1, on the reverse strand, counting down.
CGGTCACAATAACTTTCTTTGTACTTCAAAGAAGGTAATCATTTCGTTTGGTCGTCCTATATAAATTTCTTAAGATTCTAAACGTTCTGTTTCCGTAACAAAAAGTCCTAACCTTTGAATTAGAGCCACGAATAGGAAAATTGGGCTTAAGGTGGCAGTTAGAGGACCGCTTCCTGAATAGCGTATCTTATAAAATATTATACAAATTACAAATAACAAAAAATCCTCGCCTCCAAAAACACCTGTCTGACCTCCGCTTAGAGGACAAAAAGTTAAGAGTTACTAAATCGCAATCTAAGTATAAGGCGGATTCTAAGTTTTCTTAGACACGTTACGTGGAAACTTTTGGTACCTACTTCTATACAGACCAATAGTTATTCCTATACTTGGTTAAAAATTGTCTCTCTTTGATTTCAGTTAAAGTCGACAATGGCTTACGGATCGGACCAGCCCATACGAGTTTAGCCTTTAGACCGTCAAGAAAGTTTTGTTCAACGAATTTTGCAATTGATAAAATGTGGCAAAGTTCTATAAAAAAGCAGCTGAGTAATTAAATTCAATTTGATTTTCGTTGTTCGAAATATTTACAATGAAAAATTGAATCGTCGCTTCACTAGAAGTCATTGAAAAGAAAGTCTAACTATTTTATAATAAATTTAATAATTGTCTTTTCAATATTTTGAAATGTTTTAGTTTTTGAATCCCTTCTGAACAGTTTAATAAATTTATTACTAATTTGTTACATCAAATTCATAATGCTTGATTTCAATCGTCTGGTCTAAAATCAAAATTTTCCCCAAACTTAAATCTTGATTAACTCAGCAGGAAAGATATGTCTGTAGCTTATGCAACGAATTTCGAAACAGCAGCTACGCTTTGGTAACTTAGACGCTTAAGTAATCCATCATAATCCAGTCCCCACTCTCAGTCAGCTGTGTTGAGTTAAGAAATTGAATAAAAAGTTTCCATTAAGCGTTTTTGAAGTTTATTGGCAAGTAGACCGTCAGTTGAAATTTACTTGACCTTGACGGCCAAAATTCGCTTTTACGACGTGTTTATGCCGAACGAGAAAAATTCCTACTCAAACCACAAAATTCATCGAACACCGCGCTTTGACTGGTTTTAAGACTCGCGATTTATATTTTGGCTGTCAAGTTGTCTGTCCATGTTGTGAAATTGTCCTCTTAATTTGTTGTTACTTGCAATTGCCAACGTGTTTCTTTAACTGCTCTTTTGTTGTTGAATTTTTATTGTTTCCATTGCAAACAATTTTGCCCACAGCCACACAACAACAACCCAACAACATCTCCGCGCGCATCATGGCGCCTAGTCATGCCCATCGATGGCATCAGCATCACCGACGGCTACCTGCGATGTTGCTGAATTTTATTGACATCACTTTGAATAAACTGCCATTTGTAGTGGTCCATCGTCAAAGCGCCCGAGGCATTAAAAGTTGAAATAGTTGCGGTTGGAGTATGCGCAGCGCTGTCAGTGATGACACATTTGGCTGCAGTGCCCGACCGACAACAATGTTTGACTGCGCACATGAAAATGCTTTTTACGCATTGCTGTACGAGTATGAGATGTCTACAGCTGATCGCAATAAAACACTTGTCATTATAAATAAATACATTTCACCTGTTCATCGGCGCATCAGTGCCGTCAACAATGCCACCGGTGACCCCAAAACTCGAATGCATTACATCAATGTCTCACCTGCAACAACAAAAGTAGAAGCGAAAAATTCAACGATTAATCAATTTGGCAATTACAAGTTTGCGATGTATACATAAAATCTCTAATTGAATATTGCAAGTAAATGGGCGTAAAAATCATCAACGAAATGCATACAAAATTTTGCAACTGTCAACAATGCGGCAATCTATCAAAATTGCGGAATTTGCCCGCGACGGCGGCGCTCGACACGAATTGCACGATTGATGTTGTCCAAAAGTGGGCATTGGCATTAAAAATGAGCCAAATGGCTGGAATGGCCATAATTCGCACAATATGTCGCGGCGGTAACAAGCGAATTGGCCAATTTTTCAACGCCTACAAATGGGCAATGGTCGAATTGGCAAGTGGGGAGCGATGAGAAAAATTAGTGCAAGTTGAAAAGAAACTTTAGAGGGCATTTGGGAAAATTATTTGATGTGTTAATTTTGATCAACAAATTTTAATTATTAAAAAAATTTAATTTTCATTATAACATAACAGAATAGAATACAAAAAAATAAACAATAAAACTAGAAAATAAAATATAAATAACAATAGATTTTTTTATATTCCATAATAATAATAAAATAGAAAAAATAAACAATAAAATAGAAAACTAAATATAAAAAAAGCAAAGAACATAAAAATTATAAAGTATTCAAAACTTGCATTAAGAACTAATAAACAACTTGGAAATTAAAAGTAAAAAATTAGATATTCAAAACTAAAAATAAAAATTAAAAACTGCTAATAAAAATTAACTGATTGAAAATTTAAAAATCTAGTTAAAGATTTCAAACTAAAAACTAAATACCAAATTCTAAATTTTAAAATTAGAACTAATTAAATTAAAATGAATTGAATTACAGAAAATAAAATCTTAACTTGGAAGTTCAGAATTAAACTACGCACAAAAATAAAAATTATAAATTCAAAATTAATAACTAAGTAATTATGAAAGATTAAAACCTACAATTTTTTAATCATAAATACAGACATTAAAGTAAAAATTAATAAGTGAATTAAAACAAAAATATTAAATATTAAAAAATAGTAATATACTTAGTTTCCAAGTTATGGAAACTAAAAATAAAAATCAAAAATTTTAAATTAAAAATTAAAATAAAAACTTCAAAATAGCAAATTAGAAACCAATAATCAAAATTTAGTAAAAGCAAATTAAAAATTCGAACTAAAGATTTGAAATTAAGAACTAAATATTGAAGAGTACAATTTCTAAATTTTAAAATTAGAATTATTTAAATCAAAATTGATTAAATTGAAAAAATTAATTTTTAATTTGGAAGTTTAAATATAAAAACCAAAAATTAGAACTGAACGAAAGAAAGCTAACATTAACAACTACACATAGTAAAAATAAAAATTCAAATTAATGACCAAACATGACATTAAAAGCTAAAATCTTGTGATCATAATTACAAATTTTAAAGTTAAAAATAATAATGATTTAAAAAACCAATTTTAACTTGGAAATTCAAGATTAAAAACCAAAAATTTAAAATTAAGAATGAAAATGAAAACTTACAAATTAAAAATTTAAAACTAATAATCAAAATGTAATGATTGAAAATTTAATTAAAAATTTAGAAGTAAAATAACTAAATATTGAAAAAACTTAAAAATTAAAAAATAATTATCAAAATTCAATGATTGAAAATACTAATAAAAGATTTAAAGGATTTAAATTAATTTAAAGATGGCAGCCGCCGTGGCTCAGTTGGTTAGTGCGTTGGACCACGAGTCGCAGGCAGCAACCTCAGGTTCAAATACTGCCTGTAATAACACCTAAAAAAAAATAACGGGAAAACTCGTTTTCTCTTTCGGTGGCTGTCCTCTCAGCTGGAAATGGCAAACCTCTGAGAGTAAAAATTGCTTATGAAAAAGCTCCCAACCTGCCGTTCGGAACCGGCATTAAACTGTAGGTCCCTCCAACCCGTGTACAAATTCACACGCACAACACGGGTAGTTGCGGGAAGCTAGGCCTTAGTCTCGCGTAAGCGGGCTGTCGTGCCAGTCAATTATAAAAAAAAAAAAAAAAATTAAAATTATAATTATTAATAAAAGATTTAAATTACAAATTAATATTGAATAGTACTTGTGATATCTAAATTTTGAAATTAGAACTGAAAACATTAAAATTTTAACTTCGAAGTTCAAAATTAAAAACCGAAAATTAGAAATGAAAGAAAGAAACATTAAGGCAGGTTTCTACCTTGTGCGGCCGAGAAAACATGTTTTTTTTGAAAAATGTTTGATGGGAAGGTTTTTAAGATAAACACTGGACAAAGTTTCAAGATAAAATATGCAAAGGGGGGGAGGGGGCCATCGAGCAATGGCGGCAGGACTTTCTTACTCGCGGAAGTCCTGCCGCTGTTTGAGATGACTTGAAACACAAAAATGAAATTTTTTCTTATTCTGTATCCTTTTGTCTATGGCTGGAACTAGGATTTAAAAAAAAAAATGAAAAATGAAGGAAATATGCGATTTTGACTAAAAAATTCAATTTTTACCTACTTTTTTCAATACAAATTTCTATTTTCAATGAGAAAAAATTATTATTTCTTGAAGATCCTAGTTCGTGCCATAGCTAAGACCTTGATAAATGACTGTTTAAAATTTCGTAGCTATTGCTCAACTCGTGTGGCCTAAATCACTTCCGCCAGGTCAAAAAATGTAGTTTTGAGAAAAACGCGTTCAAAGTTTTGCTTCAGCAGGTCGGCGCGCTCGACACCGCTACCTATTTCGATAAATTGCTTCCGTAATTCGAAAGATTTCAACTTCAAATTTTGGGAGCGTATTCTACAATCATGTATTAATCCAAAAATGCATGAAAAAAAAAATCGATTTTTTTGAACGCACAAGGTAGAAACCCCCCTTAAAAAACTACACGCGAAAAAAATTCCAAATTTAAAACTAATAACCAAATATGAAAGATTAAAAACTAAATATTTTGTATCATAAATACAAACTTTAAAGTTAAGAATAATACATAAGTGGAAAAATCCAAATAAGGAAAGTAACTAATAAAAGTGAAAAATAGTAAATAAAAGCATAATAACTATAATTTTAGAATACCTCAAATATAACTTAAATATGAAAATTGAAAAGAAAAAAAATTATAAACCATTTGTGTGTTTAAAACGCATATTTAAAAAATTGTATTTATAATATAAGAATAAAAACAAATATGCAAAAATAGTTTTAAAACGCGTATTTTGCACTGTGGTGCGACGCACGCAAAAATGTCATTTTAAAAATTTATAGAGTAAGCAAAAAATGTTTCAAGCAATCTGCAGCGCATGTTGTTGCCAGCGCCGTGTGGGTGAACTGGTCGTGGCGGCTGCCCAGCAACCAACGAGCTGGCAACCAACGCGTGGGAGCTGCAGCAAGCCGTAGCAACCACAGCACATGAACCACAAATGAAATTAATATGGCACAGCAGAAACACTAACAACAGCAACAATACAAAGTAACAATGACAGTAGCAGCTGTGACAATAAGTGAAAAACGCGAAAGAGAGAACAAATTGCAATAATAGAGCAGCGCGACATTAATAACGCCGACTCGCGCAAAAAACGCGACAAAAATTCAAATAAAATAGATTTTAAGGTAAGGTGGAGTAATATTCCTTGTTCATTCATAAGCCGAATAATGTTTTCATGGGTACTTCAGGCGTTAATTTTAAAATAGTGACATTTCAGAGAGCGAAAAAAATTTGTAACAAAAAGAAATTGGATGAAATAGAAATTTTGCTATAGACAATTTTGTTTTAAATGTGCATTCAAATTTATTAAATTGTGTTTTTATCTTTGAAGAAGAAGAAAAAAGCTTACATAAATTTGAAGTATTGGTCAGCAGTAACCAAATTAACAAATTTACTTAAAAATTTGTGACTAATAAAAGGGTGAACTCTTTAGAGTTTTTTTAAATTATTTTGATTTAAAATTTTAATATTTTGTTTATGAACAGTTAATCAGTAATATTGAACAGTTGATCAGTAAAAACATATTTAATACTAAAAAATCTGTTAATATTAAAACTTAGTTTAAAAAAATCCAAAAGGTTACAATTTCATTTATAGTCCTTAATAACAGTTTTGGTTAGTAGTAACCAATTCAATATTTCAACATCCGGTATTTGAGATTTTGTTATCAAGTTTGATATTTTATTTGCAACCAATTTGCACAATTTACACCAATTTATCTGTTTCAGTTAGTAGTAACCAGAATTTCAGGTTCTGCAAATATCTTAAAGGCTTCCAATAACCATTACTCAATTTTAAGTTTAATATTGTATTTTATGGTAACGTATTTACTGCTATTTACACCAATTTCAGTTAGGAATAACCAATGAAGTTTTTCAATTTCTATAAATCTTTCAACTCGGGTTGACTACCTTGTATTGGTTTTGCTCCGAAGGTTTGATATTTTATTTCTTCTTCTCGTTTCTTTTTTGGATAGTTTCGGTTAGTAATAAATAATTTATAATTTTAATTTCTGCAAAAATTTCAATTGCTTTGAGCTTTTTTTTAACTATTTTTCTGGTTTAATATTTTATTCGTAACCACCATATACACCGCTTTCAGTTAGTAATAACCAAATAAGTATTTCAACTTGAAATATTTTAACTCGATTTGAACATCTTGTATTTGTTTTGTCCTCAAGATCTGATTTTTTTGTCAGATTTGTGTCTCATTTTGTGTTGTTTTGGCTAGTAATAACTTTAATTTTCGGCAAACATTTCAAATGCTTTTAAACTTTTTAACCATTTTTTACTATTTAAGTTCGTTTTTTCGCAACCACCATTTACGCCAAATTCAATTAGTAGTAAAAAGTGTAATATTTCAGCGTCTGTTAATACTCGACTTCAGTCTTTTTATTCGCAATACTTTTTATTTTAAGCGTGGCTCATTTTCGGTAAATTAGGTTAGCAATAACCGATTTAGTATTTCAACTTTTGCAAATGTTTCAATAGATTTTGTGCTTCTTTTAATTATATCTCACTTCCAGGTTTTAATTTCTTAGTAATCAATCTAATATATTTTTTCAGCAAAACTTTTGCCTTGCATTTAAGTTGCACTTAATTATTTCTTTTAAATTTTACCTCCCCTGTGCTGAAGTGGGCTTCCATTCAACTTAAGAGCGATTTAATTTCCCTTTAATTACAGTTACTAATAACAAAATCGATATTTTACCAAAGTCTGCTGTCAATATTTTAATTCTTCTTTCACATTTCACTCAACATTACTTTCCACCCACGAATTGCAATTACTCGCCGCTAAGTGGTCCATTGTTTTGTACAGCATTTCCCCGTCTTTTTGCTATTTCTACTATATACTATTTACTACTTATTTACTATATATTCCAACACAAATGGCCCTTTAATTACGTTTTCACATTTCGTTTAGTTTATTAAAAATAAACAAATACAAAAGTCAGCACAAAATTTTATGAGAGAAACGAAAAGGTTTCTTCGGTCTGCTGACTTTATCGTTCAATGTTTACCAACTTTTGCGCTTTTACGATTTTCGTTTGGCTTTTTTTTCAATTATTTTCATTGCACTCTGACCATTACACTTGCGACGTGTAATTAGCTAAATGCTTAAATGTATTTATTTTAGTTAAAAACTGATGGAAAGAGCTTGCGACTCATGAAATGTTGTTGTTGTTGTGTTTGCGACTGAGTAAAAAATGAAAGTAAAAATCTACGCAATTAAGTGCATTATGATGCGAATATCTTCAAGTAAATAAAGTAATTGCGTAATGTTGAGAATTTCATTTCACTTTCAATGAAAAGCAACAACAAGCAATTCAGTGAAATGACGAAATTGCTGAAGAGACAGTTGAAACGTTAAGTTTATTGCATACTTTGTGGGCTGATGGGTTGGAAACAGACGAAAAATGCGTTGAGTAAGGCAAGAATGGGAAAATGGCCGCAACGTTTAAGCGGTGAGAAGAGCTGAAATGAGTGAAAGGCATTCGGTTGAATGAACTAAGTGCGTTCTGTCATAAAGAAATATGAGGTTTTTTAGGTTGGCTCACAGTGAAATATGGAATCAAATGTGAAGGAGGAAGGAGTGTATAAATATTAAAATGCTTAATGTTTCTGAGTAGTTGTAGTATATTTTTCCAGTAGTCTATAACTGTGATCAAAAACTGGCCATAACTAAGGAATGGACTATCGAGACAACTACTCAACTTGGAACGAAACTGCATTAGCTGAGGTGATGAGCTGGAATTTCTACACAATGAATGTTGTTCTGAAGAAGAAGAAGACATTATTTTTTTCTTGCAAACAGTCGTCCTTGGGTAAGAAAGCCTAGTTAAGAAAGACTAAACATTCTAGGCTCCACATTCTTACCAGCCTAACTCAATCTTGGCGAGTTTTATATAAGAATCCTTCTCCAAAGTTTTGTGAACTGAGTAATTACTGTGAATCAAATGAAAATTTATTCTTTTATGAAATATTTTTAAACTCCAACTTATTTTTCACTAAATATCTAAACATTTTTAAACATATTCCTTCACTTAATTTCTAGTAGCAATGCTTTTCCTTCGTGATTTTTAAACTTGAATGCAGCACTCAATCATAAAACTTTCGCAAAGCACTTAAATCATTTTAATTTATCAATTCTGTACTTGTAGGAATTTCAACTTGAAATGTCTACGTTAAACTTCTCACACCCCACTAGCGAAATAAATATTATGTAACGCCCTGCAAAAATTATTGCCACAAGTGGCGTCAGTCATCTACTACGACACATGCGACCTCAACCAACTTCATTCCTTATGGCCAAATAAATACTAATAAACGTCAATAAGCAAAACCAAACCAAACAACAAAACAAAAACCTTTTCCAGTAAACGCCGAAATATTAATCCATACAACAACAAAAGTGTCTGCAAAAAAGTATAAAAAATGAAACATACAAATAACAAGAAAGCAGCAAATACGCTATAAATTTTACTAACAAATTTCCATAAGCAATGCGACTCCACACGCCAAAAGTCTCGCTGGTTCGATATTGAAATGGCGACATACCAACAACAACAGCAACAGTGACAACGTCATCAAATGCGTTCCAGCCATATTTGTCAGTGTTTTTTTTCTTGTCATTTCTGCTGAATTCTTGCTGACCGCAACATAAACCATAATCGGTAATTTACGTTTCTATCTTTTGGGCTGCCGGCATGCTGTTGTTGCTCTTTTTGTTTTGCCATACACGAAGCTGGACATCATGTAATGTATGTATGTGACGATAAGTTGGCAATAATATGACAGCAGCAATAATGGCAAAACGAAAAAAATTGCATATGTCATCATAAAGTTTGGTGGCGTGTGGTCAGAATGTTGCACGTGGTGGCCGAATGAACTGACGGCGGGGAAGCAAAGATGGTTGGCAATGGAAATTAATACAATAAATATTTGAAATAAATACGTTTTATTTAGAATAAAGTAAACATTTCTGAACGTGGCGTCAAAGAGCTGCTGGAAGGAATAAACAAAACATAGTTTGTTTTCATGTTTAGACTTTGAGAATGTAAAAAATTGCAATATATAAAAAAACAAAAAGTAATCATTTAACCATTTTCGTGAATATGTATGTGGGTTAGGTTAGGTTATGGTGGCTGCCTCTGTATGAGACACACTAAGGCCTCTATATGGGCCCATGGTGATACCACATATTTTACCCATTTTTGAAATGTGTATGCAACACTGTTTTTTCCAACATGTGTTACAGCCCTCATTTTAAGCGGATGGGGGAAAGGAGGTCCTACAATTTAACGCCGAATCCGAACGGTGGTTGGCAATTCTCCTTTCACACTTGGAAGTTTCACCAGCCCGAGTTGGGATTCGAGCCTAGGACCTCGGTACGAGAAGTCAGCGCGCTAGCCACTGTACTAGCGAAGCCGGCAAGATGTGGGTTAATATTATGGAAAATCGAATCTTAGTATACTCGTAGTTTTCCTTGGCATTATAAATTGAATGAATGGATGGATAAAATATCTTTGAAACTTCGGCAAAGACACTTTCAGGAAGATTTACATTGGCTTAGATTATGATAGGTTGGAATCCTTGTTTAAAATTAAAAACCTTCCGTTTTGTAGAATTCGAAAGGAACGAATTAGATTCCTTAATCAAGTCATCAATGTCGATTTGGGATAGTTTCACTAAGGAGACAAGTATACAAAAAATTAGTCAGTGTTTGTCAGTTCTCCTAATTGAAGTTACGACCGAATATTTTTTGTAATATTAAACGTAAGTATATACATTTAATTATTACATTTACATACATATGTATAAAGCCAGTATATCAACAAGTAAATAGTTGTCGACATGTTCGAAGGATGAAAAAACAGTATACGATTTCTTTAGCAATTATCCATAAGATACTAGGTATACTAAAAGGTAAGACTAGATAAGACTTGGAATACAGATTTTATGCTCCAATTTTTCTCATTGATCTAAAGATGTATCGTATGTATTTGTGTTGGTGAAAAAGTGTTAACATCCCCGGCAACAAGATTATTTCTGCGAAGTTTAGACATCAAGCCCGAGACACAAAACTGTAACCGAGCGCTTCGTATAAATTAGGTTAGAAAAAGTTATGGTGGAGTAGTAAAAGCATAGTTATAGGCGCTTAGTGGCGGTTAGTACTAATGCGTACATCTGATTTGATTTTTTTGCTGAACTACTCAAATCGATTGAAAAAACTCAAAATGGAATGAAAATGGAATGTTTTACAAGGAACGGAGATCCAAGTGTGGTATATGAATTTATTTGTATTGGTAAAACGAGGACTACTATTCACTGGAAAATATTTCATTATTTTTGTGTGATTTTAAAAATGAGCAGAAGAAGAAGAATTCGGTGAATCGTATTAAGTTATTTCAAACATTGCTGATAGACCCTGTAATTTACACTACTACATCATTCTACACGTGAAAGAGAGCCTCGAAATGAAGGGAATTCATTTCATTCCGTTTTACTTCTGAAACTCATTCAAACTGTAAATAAATAATAATAATAAAATGTAAATATAAATAAAAAAAATTATAACATTTTAATACTAAAAAGAAAAATTTCTAAAATTTGTTCAAAAATATGTTTCAAAAGGCATTTGTGGGTTAAGAAATTGTTCACAATTTCGCCGACATCTCATGTGTTATTTGAGCATACAAACGGCACATGCATGTCTGCGCTTTAACAGAACCACAACAACAACAACAACAACAGAAGGTGTGTAAACAAACGCCTGGCACATTGTCTGTCGGCCATGTTGCCATATTTCAGAATTTGCCATATTAAATTACATACACACTGCGAGAAAATTGAGAAAAAAAAGCGCCAAGCAGTCGAAAGCAGCACAGAAACAGCTTAAAAGACAGCCGGACGGAATAATAAAAGCACAATGCAACAATAATAAATTACACAGTAGCTACTTAAAAACTATGCAGCGCAGCGACAGAACTGAACTGAAGTGAAAAAAGTGCTTGTTGCTTTTTCTTTGCGCTGATGCCAAAAAATGCAACTTAAGCGCTTTGGCGACTTTGCGTCTTGCTTTTGCTACTCGTCTTTCCTCCATACATATGTATGTATGTATATATTTTCTACTGCTTACATTACCAACTATTGAAAATTTTTTCGTCAACACTTTAGAAATGTTTTCGTTTTTGTTTTGTATTTTAAATTTCTCATTACGTGTTGTTAACTTGGTTCCCACTGCCAACAGTTTTGCTGCATTAAAAAAGTTGCTGCGTTCGCAAAAGTCATGTAACACAAGTAATGTGGCTCCATCTCGCTCTCTCTCTTTCTCTCTCTCTCTCTCTCTATCCACCTGCTGGCTGTGCAGCACCTTTGCAGCTGTTTCGCCAACGCTTGCCCGAGCCAATGTCTGCGCTGCAGTCATGTGGAAGGAAAAAATATTGTTTACGCGATTGTTGATTTCTTTTAGGTTCCTAACAGCGGCAGCAAAAAAATCATAAAAGCCGATTTCAGACATAAAAGCGGCCAGCATTAGTTGCAGTTAATTAGCATTAGGCGGTTTGTTGATCATTTCGGTGCGGATGTGTGTGCGTTTTCGCTTTCAATGAGCTCATTTCCACATAAAAGACCCATAAACTGGTTGGTTTTGTGGGCTGTGAATCGGTTGCATCGGATTTTGTTGTTGGATTTTTCTCTTTGATTTTGTATTTTGGTTGTTAAATTCACCAACCATATGTTGGCTAATGGATTGCATCAATCTGCAGTCTGTTTTTGGATAATGCTGTGCCTATGTGTCTCAAGAGTTGGCTGCATTGTGCTTTGTCGTTGAGTTGAGGAAATCCGAGCAGCCATGTGAAGGTTGTGAAGGCAGTGTCTGTGTGCAACAGTTCTATGTTTAGTCATCGAGGTATTCGAACTTGTTTCATTTAAAAAATATTTAAGCTTCCTCATCTTCTACTTTTCCTTTACTGTATGCAGTTATTTCGTAGCATTACTCAGAAACTCCATGCTGTGCTGAAGTATCGCAATAAGTAATGTTTGGAGCATTCAACTGTCTTGCTTCCTGCTGAGCAGTTATGCAAGTCAGTAGGTAAATCCACGAAAAGTTCAAAACTGTATACCAACAATTTTCTGTACAATACAAAAACCAATGAGAAAATGAAATAATTTTTGTCTTTTACTAAAATATAAGTTTCTCAGTTTTTATGCATCAAAATTTGTTACATTTCGGCCAAAATGGCAACCGTGATTCAAGCTGTGTAGATTTGTTTACTCATTTTTGGCGATGGTAAGCTGGTTTCTTTCAGAATTCTACCCAGAACGTTGATTTATTGCGACATTTATCTTAATTTTTTGTGTTTATGTGCTCAACCGTGCAATTAATTTTTTGTGCTAGTAATGATTTCTTATTTATTTTATTTTTATTTCATAATGTAAAGTATGAGTTCATTACATTTTGGATTATTAGAGTCTTAAGAAAATGTATCTATACAAGTTTTGTGGATACAATTTATTCTTATTGCCAATAGTTCTATGAACTCTTGAGTTTGACTTCAGGTTGTGCAAAATAGTTTTGTTTGACTAGAACTCGTCAGTTAAACATTTTTTTTGAGAGTTTTCGGTTGTAGCCTTTAAAGATCTGTGAAGTGTTTTCTTTTGTCAAAAAATTGGGGCCCAATTGTGAAGCAATTTTTCCATGTTTATTACCTCAACTTAGTTTTTAATATTGTTAAAATTTATTACTAGTACTATTCATATTTTTTTATTATATCTTATTCTCAAGAGAAAGTTGTCTTTAATGAGACCTCTTCTAATGTGGGATTCGAACGTTTCTCTAATTGTTCTGTGGAACACATGGAAGAAATTGTTTCTTTCTCTTTAACATTTCAAAGTGATTTCTGTTCATTTGCAGTGAGAAAACTTTTCTAATGGTATATCAAAATGTCCATGAATTTATAATGTGAGACTTTATGTGTCTTCCAATGTGGCACTTTCTTTGGTTTTCGTTTAGTGATTTAATAATGATTTGTTGTACATTTTCTGGGTTTGGTTTGCAAAATCAATTTAAATTTTATCATTTCAGCCCAAAAAGAAAAAGAATAAACGATTTCTTGTACTTTGATGCATTGCTTCGAGCCATAAAAACGTGAAGTTCAAAAAAACAAGCCAAATTTTTTCACTTGTGAAACTTGTGACTCCTATTTAGGCGCGGAACCAATTTCATTCATAATTTTCATTATAATTATTCAGGTTAAATGTCAGCTATACAAATACGATTTTATAATTTCTTACTTCAACTATTTCTTTGCACTTTCTGTATTTTTATTGAACGTATGATAGAGTCTCACATTAGAAGACAAACAGTTTTAAAGCTGATTTTAAGCTTTTGGAAACAAACAAATAATAATTTTTAATCAAAATTATAATTCCTACTATGCAAAAATATAGTAATTTCGAATACCTATGCAATGATATATTTGGAGCTCGAAAATATTTTCATTGTGGAAAATAATGATTAAAAAATAAATCCGGTTCCACTGTATACAACTCTCCCTAACATATTATTTATTTTTTTTGTTCTTTGATTTTATGTTTTTGTTTTTAATTTTAATTTAGTGTTAAATTAATACCAATCAAACATTTTAAATTTAAAATGACATTCAGTAATATAATATTATATATTATAATGTTTAAAGTGCACAATGCCTGCATTTTCTTACGAACCTGCAACATTTTCTACTTTCTTAAAAGCTTTTAATGCCCAAAAAATTTCAACAATTTCCTATCATTTCCGCATAGAACCGCGCAAAGTGTAAGATTCTCAATCATGTCTTGCACACTTCAAAATCCTAAATTCTTCTCCATTAAGGGCAATTAAAATGCCCTTAATTCGCTTCTATAGTGAGAAACTCGGCGAGCGATTAGAAGCGGCGATTTCAGTGTTGATAAACCAATTCGTAGCGCTGTGCACCATCAATCCTCATTTTCACGTATCTATTCTTGAAATATGAGAGACTGTTGTTTGATTTACTTTACAACTAATTGACGCATTAGTTCTGTTTCTGTAGGAATACTACGATTCTAAGTATCTATGTGGAAACAAGCCTCAAGGCAACATCAAAACATGACGAACAATGAAAGGTGTAAAGCAACAACTGATTTGGTTCGTTACAGCTGTGCGGGAGATCTGTCAATTGTTGACTATTTGAATGTTTGATGCATTACGTTTTACAGTGAACATCTAGTTAGTTAAATCTATAGAAAGTGTGAGTCAAAAAAAACTTCCTTAAGTTGCAAAACCTAATGAAATCAAACCATTTCAATTTTTTGGAATATGTATTCTCATTTTTATTCATTCAAAGTTCTGTTTTTTTTTTCAACGTCAGTGCTTTCCTTCTACTTAGCAATCAACACCAAGAAATTACAGTCAAAGATTCACATAATTTTTGCCACTCCAAAATTATTTGCACCATAACTCGGCTAATTGCGCATTCAAATGCAACACTTGGGTAATTTAATTTTTCTGAAAAGAAAAAATTTTCACGTCTTTTATGTCTTCATTTGCGCTGACGGAGGAAATGGGCGACCACAACTCCTCCAAAATGTTGAACGTAAACTTTTTACAAGCAGCGAATGATTGAAAGGAACACTTAAAAATCAAATGAGCGAAACAAGCCGACACATGCCAAATTAAAGACACGCACACACATTAGCGGTATTCACAGTCAAAATTGAGTTTGATGAGAGATTGGCAACATTTCCGAAACCTTTGATTCAACTTTTGTGTGTTCGTCTGTCAGACGAAGACTTAAGAGAGTGAAAGAGTTCGTTCACAATTTCAATTTATGATTTGTAACTTTGTTCTTCTAGCTGTTCAGTTAACACACTTTGTGAATACCACCACTACTGCTTTGTAAAAATTAATACAATTTTTAACGGAGTATTTTCCGCTGGCGTGCAATTCGCTGTTGTTAGTTTATGAGGCGCATGCGGAAATCAATAGCTCTCTTTTTCTTTATCTTATTTTTTTACACACATTATTTGTGTACATTTATGTAGAACTGACCTTCTACCAACTAATATTTTCCCATTTCTGTCTTCACAGCAAATTCATGGCTTACTCGATTAGCTTCGGCAGTGTTCTTCACTCTCTTCCAGTACTTTTCTCCAATCGATAACGAAGACTTTTGATTTTTTTTTCAATTTTTTGCAATTTCCACAAGTCACTGCACCGCAAAAATCCCGCAAATATTCGCTACTCAAACGGAAGTTTGCGCCCGTACAAGCTTCGATTTCTTGTACACCTTCTGCCACGTTTTCGTACGCTTTGCACTTTCGTTCTAAATTGACTTCATCAGTTGACCGCAAGACGGAAGTGAGCTTCGAGCTGAACTGGCAGACGCACTCGCCGATAGACGCGCTCGCACTGGAGGATGTTGGCCCGCGCAGCGGTTCGACTTCTAAGGTGCAAGCGGTTTCTTCTTACCGCCTTCGGGCCGTAACGTAATTGGAGGCTGGTTGCGCTTTGCTGTCATTGGAGGCGTGCAATCGAAAACCCTCGACGCTTGCCGCCTGAAGATTTACGCGTAACTCGATTCATTCAAGAAATATGAAGTTGTCTTGTAAACAAGTTACAACTTTGCGGTGTGGTAATTATTGCAATTTTAGCTAATTGCGGTCGAACGACTGCGTGGGCGGAATGTCGCACCGGAAAAGGTGACTAGTTGACTAGATTTTCTTACAACTTTCACGTAGACAAATAAATAAATGAAGGATGTGCAGAAATCAATGAATGGAATGTCTGAGTTTTTAATCTTTAAAACGTTTAAAAACGTTTCTAGTTGATTTCTGGTAAATTCTTTTATCAGCAAATTAAGAAATTAAAACTTAAAGAAAGTGGAGTGAAGTTCGGAGGTAAAACCAGCAGATGTCCGTAAAGAATAAAGTATTTGTAAGGTTTTGAGATGGCATTGCAATCGGCTGAACATTAGAAGTTTAGGAAATACTTTTCTGTCGGGGACCAGAAACTTTTTAGCCTAATGAAGTCCTTTGCCCAGAGTCAGTTTAACTAAAAAACTTCTATCCATTAATTTCCAGACTTATGTCCGGTGGGTAGTTCACAGAATTACTTTGGGCTTTTTTGCGTACAACTTTTGATCCAAATATCATTCGAAATCATATTTTGTACTAGCAATTTTTGTGTTTGGGGGTTTGAACCCCTTACCATCCCCCTGCGCGCCACTGGTACCTAGTATGTTGCTACGCTCATGAATCACAAGACACAATTTTGAATACATATTCATCATGTTAGTTTTCTTAATTTACTTTTTTACGAGCTAATTCCGTTTTTAACCCTTCGTTGCATGATTTAATTTCCGTGATAAAAGATTGATGTCATATTATTCTTGTTGCTTGTTAAGTTGTTGTTACTGTATCGATGGAAAAAATGTTGCCAGAAATAAAATCGGTTTTATCTCTATTTTAGTGTTGACTACTACGGGGTTTCGAACCTCGGTCGGCCGTCACTGTATACTCGTAATCCAACACACTTAACAGCTGAGAGACGGCAAACGTCATATCTCACCATCGCCATAAATAACCAAAATTATTTCACCAAATCGAAACATTTGTTGTTGTTTCGACTCTCTTGTTCATACTTTCAATTTTTTTATTAGCAAAAATTCGTTAGTAATAAAATGTTTTAAAATAAAAGACACAACTGAAGAATGAACGACTGTAAAATGCTGAATAGAATAGTTTCCAAATTTATAAAAGGTTAACATTGCATACACGCAATGTCATGCAGCGAAGGGTTAAGCGGTCAGTATGTGAGCAGGAAACCTGGAAACTGGCACATTGCTCATCTTTCTTGCAAACATTCTGGAAACTGAATCGAATCGTCATCGAAAGTGCAGAGAATATAAATATCAACTTTAGTGAATTTAGAACATTTTTTTTGTTCAAAATTAAAAATCATTAATTTGGTTTTAATTTGTTTTAATAAAAATTCAACTATTAAAATCATTAGTTTTTTGTAATTTGCAAAATTTTTACAAGTCTTTATCTCAATTTTTTCTTAGAAATACATCTAAAGATTATTCAAAATTAAATCGAAAAAATTCATTAAAAATAATTTCTTTTGATCAGAGAGAAAAGAAATTAATACTTTTCTCAAAGAATACTTAAGTTATGTTAATTTGTTGTAACTTTTTGAAAACACAACTTTTCATAAAATTAATAAAATACGTTTTATATTCCCATATGTGTACTTTGCAAATTTTGTGCATTAAATTGCCTGAAAGCATTCTCATTACGCATTTCAACGCTCGCCAAAAAAAAATTACATAAAAACTCTGATTTTATGCTTTATTAAATTTAACAGATTTTCATGTGAACGAGACCATTTGATACCTGTTGGCCCAGCACCCACTCACTGCAGTCGTCCTGTCACATGTTGCCTGTGGCCCTGGGGACCACACAAAAACGAAAATGAGCTAAAAAAGGAAATCAAGTGCAGCAATAGCTCAGTCAGATGTGGTGACAAAAGCACCGGGGACGAGCGAAAAAATAACGAAAAATTAAAGCACAAAGTACATATTCCATTTGACTGCGTTTGCCTTGGGTGTCCACATGTCCCGAGACGACGAACCCGACAACTCCAACTGTGCAACATCAGCAGCCATCACGAGGTCCTTTCATCAATAATTCACGCATAAATTCACGCTTAAGGATGTGCAAGTGGCAACCGAGCGGGGCATGCGTGCTGATGTTTTGGGTTTTTTATTTTTGCTGTTGGGATTTTTTTGGCAGTTAATTTTTGTTTGTGCCGAATTGTATTTACTTTTCGCTGTCAGATAGGGACAGATAAGAGACAAGGAGAGCGAGAGTGTAATTATGTTTGCATTTTGTGTGTTGGCTAAAGAAAAGCATTTGGCGTTTGAATGTACGTGAAATTGTGCAGTGTCCTTTTTTTC
This sequence comes from Melieria crassipennis, assembly GCA_963668005.1. NCBI lineage: Eukaryota > Metazoa > Arthropoda > Insecta > Diptera > Ulidiidae > Melieria > Melieria crassipennis. The sequence continues at coordinate 25,541,331 of OY764963.1, read as the reverse complement.
CAGGCATTGCATTGATAGAAAATCATTTCTAGTTTAGAAGCGAATTTAGTCTACTTTTCGCACACTTGCGGCTATTAGATTATTTTAAGGATTTACATTTTCATACAAACAGCAAATTTTAAAAACATTAGACATTCTTTTTTCGCGCTAAAATTGAATTTTGTAAGTTCAATTGGTTTCGCAGAATATTTAATGCTTGAACTTCATTTCAAAAGTTATTCAGCCATGATAAAATAAAGTTTGACTAAAAATTGCTTGTATTCTGGATGATTTTTGGAAGATTTTACTTTAATACTTTCTTGAAATATCCATTTCATGCTAAACTTCAACTAGCTGGAAAATTTGATTTTAAGAAAACATAACCCATGACTTTCATTTCAAAAGTTTATATATTGCAATAAGTCTGTTATTTATTTATTTTTATATTTATTTATTAGCAAAATTCTGGCAGCTTGGATGACTTTTCAAACATTTGACACCTCAACTTTATTTCAAAAGTCGTTTATTCAAGCCGATTCTAAAGTTTGCGGCACATTGAGAGACTTTAATTGATTTTAGGAACAATTTGCATTTGACCCCAATTTAATTTAAATGCCCCTAATTTATGTTAAACTCATATTTCATTACAATTATTTACCAAATTGGTTGCCGCTTAGCATGTTTAACTTTATATTTTCGTGTCAGAAACCTCTGATAGCATACTTTCGAAAAATTTCGAACGGTTTCGCTAAGTTTTTAAAGCTAAGCTTTTTCCTAAATGTTAACTTTTAGCAAATTTATTAGCAGATTTTTGAAAAATGTACCTATTGATTTTCCTTTTAAAGAACTTTTAATCGCAATTTATTTATTTATTTATTTATTTATTTAATTTCAGTCTTTCAATTTTACTAACTAATGTTTGCCAGTTCAGTTTATTATTCAACCATTGGGTGCACGAAATTCATTTTAAAAGTTTCTTATTAACATTAAATAAAAATTTAAATCTTTAAATTTACACATTTCAGTCATTTCTTTATTAATATTAAAGAAAAATTTAAATTTTTTAGTTTACACATTTCAGTCATTTCGAGTGAATTTAGGAATTTTCACACTTGTCCCTGAATTCACACTTAATTTACTTGTACGGTAGTTTTTTGCCATTATTTATCGATTCTTCAAATACTAATCCATAGATCTTAATTTAAAAATTTGTGTTCGGAGTCACCAAATTAAAAATTCACAAACAAATGTTTGCAAAATTTGCAAAATCTTAAAAAATCTGACCTTAAACTTTATGCTCAAACATCTTTACTTTTCGTTAAATTTGTATTTTTTTGTAAAATGTATGCCACTATTGCTGATATTAAGAAGTTTTCCACCATTAATATTATTCTTAAAATCATTAATTCACATTTAATTTTAATTTAATTTAGCCAGAATATTTGATGCTACGTTTCAGAAGTCATCAATTTTTTTCCAATTTCATTTTGCGGTATGGCTTCATTCACTTCATTTGATTAAAAAAAATTAATTTTTTAGAATTATTACCATTTGTCAAAAATCGTTCATTCCCATCAAGCTTCAGCTTTGCATCAAATTTCTATCATTCATTACTCTTCGGCGCTCCATTTCTCTCTCCTTCTGACGTGAGAGAATCCCCTTTGTCTGCCTCTTTCGAAATGGTGAATACAACCAGAATGTCAAATTTTTATAACGGTAATATTTTTACAGTGTTAACTATGCATTTCCTTTGGAAGTCAGCCAACAGCTCACACGCAAAATGTTCTTTTCGCCTGAGAAAACTGCGTCCACTTTGCCGACATCAGCGCCTTTCCCATTCGACCTCCATATAGGCACGTAGCCGACTACACGGCGAATGGCAGGCAGTCAGCCTGTTGTGTGGCTTAAAATGATGGCAATTTCATGGTAGGAGAAAAGAGGAAAATTGCCGTCGGCGCGCAGAATCCAAAGCATGCAAGAAAAATATGAAAACAACAGAAGCCCCAACTGAAACTTCTCAGACGAAGAAGCGCTCGATGTGGTTGCCAGTCAGAAAGCACTAAAAAGGAAAATTCGACAGCCAAGTGTAGTCGAGTAGTGGAAAGGGGAGGCTCGTGGAGCTTGAGAGGTTTGAAGAAGAATTTTTTTGTCGTTACATTAAAATGCAAATCACGAAAATTGCTTATCGCTATGGCAATTTGATCATTTTCATGTGAGCGAATGAGTGTGAGAAATGCGTCGAGTGTCTATTTGTGTGTGTGTGTGTGTGTGTGTGTGACGGATTGTTGTTGGTGCTGCGTGCTGGCAGTTACTGCAGTGCTTATGCATGCTGTTTGTGTTGTTGGTGTTATTGTTTGCCGGTGAATGTGTTTTGCTTATCAAAGTCAACATAAGTACGGCATGTGGGTACATGGGGCGGACATGCACTGCACTGTCGTTGCAGGCGGGACGAGCGGCAGGAAAATGGGAACACATGCTGGCATAGCGGTGGCAGCATAAACGGCCGCACACCAACAAACAGACAAACAGTCAAATAAACAAATAGAATCAAAGATAGGCAAAGCGACAAAGGGACGCACTGCGTTCGCCCAATGTGGGCAAAGAAAACTGAGAAACTTTGTGTGAAGCGCATATCAGAAAATCTGTGGAGGAGGGGAAGCGAGTGAAGATGTGATAGCAGTGCGAAAGATGAGGGCAATGAAGCGCGCAACAACCAAAACGCAGACAATTACAGTTAATTATGAATGACCGGAATGAACCTTTGTGGGGTCTAACTTAGGGAAGAGGCGGACTGCTGAGGTGCTAACAAGCAGTTATGCGTTTATTTAGTCGCCTTAACGCAACACTCGGCGACATGTACATACATATTTGTATACACCTTGGGAACCTATTTTGCTATTAATTTTGAAGATGTCAAATGCTATTGCAATTTTGAATTTATAAAACACTCCGTTGGACTCAAAGGCTGTAGGCCCAGACGTGGAAATTCAAAATATGAAAAAAATTTCTAAAAAACATAATTTTTTTATAAGAATTGCATATCAAAACAGGACTTTGAATGAACAATAGTTTAATTCATTAAAAAAAAACACTCGCAACACAAAGTGACCAAAATGTTTACAAAACACTTTGGTATGAACGTATGATGCTTTAGATTTCTTAGTTATAATTAAAAACACATGTATTTATAAAAACGAAATTTGTTTTCTGAAACTAAAAAAAAAATTTTTTTCAAGCCCGGACAACGAAGAATTTCCTGAATCTCCGCGCGAAATAAACGGTATCGCATTTGATCACAAATTTTCCACAAAGAAATTCTCAACAAGGAGAAAATCACTAAAATTCGGGTTTGTCCAATTCGTCGTTTTAAAAGTGAAGGCTTAAAATTTTAATCAGTTTTTATTTATTATTATTTTAGTTTTCCTTTTTCTAGTTTTTATTTTTTAGTTTTAGTAGTTTAGTTTATTTATTATTATTATTTTTATTTATTATTTTTTTAAAAAGTAAGACTTGTAAGTAAGATAAACCACTAAAAATTACCTTGACACATAACGTTCTAGAATCTATGTATACGGTTTCTCTATAATCGCATAGGATGGGTATATGGAAAATTATTTCAATAACTAGGACGATTAGCCCAAATTTTCCCTCTTCGGAGTTAAACAGTGCTGCTGATTTAGATGTGTCATTTCCGAAGCGATTGTTGTTAATAGTTCAAGTAAATTGTTGAAATATTTATTAATAGTTCTATAGTCATTTGTTAATTGGTTAAATCAATAAATAAAACAGCAAAAAAATAAAATAAATAAAAGCACGTGTAGTTATGTCAATTTCAAACGGCGAGCTGGCAGCTTTCTCATAGAAAAAATTTCCCCTTTCCTATTGAGAGAACGATCAGCTAAAGAAAGTCTCTGAAGAAAAGAAAACAAGTTCGATTCGATAGTTCAAGTGCATTGAGGAGAGAACAGAGGTCATGTCGCCATTGAAAAGGTCAATCACAGGTTGAACACAATTAACATTCATGACCTTTCTTACCTCACGTCTACGTTAGTGCCCTATAACACATATTATAATCTATAAACTCATTTAGATAAAAACACACATACATGAACACACTTCCAGTCATTTTGAATTAATTAAAAATTTCTCCAATTTTGGTTGAAAGGCGGCGGCGCGGCACTGCGACAAAAAAATTTACAAGTATTCAGTATTTCAGTATTTTCCCGTCTACATAATGGGACAACGTGCAAGAATAATAAAACATGAACAACAATAACAACCAAATTGTCATAACAACATTGAGCTATTGTAGAGATAAGCGACAAATCGCAATCGCGTTGAATGTTCTTTTACTTTTGTTTTTCATTACTTTTGTGCGTTGTTGAAATTTTTACGCAATGTCTTTTGTGATTGTACGAGCTCATAAACAATAGTCGCATAAAAGAATTTTATCAGTTTTGTTTATGTGCTGTCATTATTATTTACCACATTTTTCTTGCACTAATAAGCGAGAAATTCCGCGTAAAATTTTGTGAATCAGAATTCTGCTGCAAAAATCAACACACTTTTTTATTTTTGAGCTCGAGTGGATTTCATTGATTAGCTTAAATAATAATTGACTGGCACGACAGCCCGCTTACGCGAGACTAAGGCCTAGCTTCCCGCAACTACCCGTGTTGTGCGTGTGAATTTGTACACGGGTTGGAGGGACCTACAGTTTTATGCCGGTTCCGAACGGCAGGTTGGGAGCTTTTTCATAAGCAATTTTTACTCTCAGAGGTTTGCCATTTCCAGCTGAGAGGACAGCCACCGAAAGAGAAAACGAGTTTTCCCGTTATTTTTTTTAGGTGTTATTACAGGCAGTATTTGAACCTGAGGTTGCTGCCTGCGACTCGCGGTCCAACGCACTAACCAACTGAGCCACGGCGGCTGCCATTGTCATTGATTAGCTTAGATTTTCTAAATTTCTTCATACTAATTTTTTTGCTCTGGTTTTTAATCTGCCACCGAGGTGTTGAATGGGGTTTCGACAAACAATTTGGATGTTTGCTTCGTAGAAACCCAAAATTTGACAACCGCACAACTTTGTGTGTATGGGAAACGCTCTCTGGTGGCAAATTTTTAAAATTTAAGAAATTTTGTATTTCTGGTACTCAAGAACGTTGCCAATCACTGAATAAATTATTCAAATCGGTTCAATAATTTCCGAGATACGATATTTCCTCGCTTACTTAACTACTACGTTTACAAGTGGGCAGCTAGCTCGAATTATGGATCCATAGCAAATGACCAGTTTCGTATGGCAGCCCCCTTAAAAGTTGGTGATAGCGGTTGGGTATGTATAAAAAAAATTGGAAAAATAAATGGGTGCCAGTCTTACATTTGATACGTCTGAACCTGGGAGCAATGGGAGCCCATTTTATAATAACGATCATTTTGTATGGGAGCCCCATTAAGGGTTGGAGATACGGGTTAGGTATGTTCGAAAGAAATGTTCAGAAGGAAAAATTAGCGATGCTCACTCATAGATTTTAACCCTCTAAGAGTAATTTCTGAGCAGCTGTGAAGCAATTTGTCGATGTGATGCCATTTAACCCAATTTTAGCCCCCCATATTTTTTGGCTCATGCACTTTTTCATCAAACCGCATAAAATGAGAGGTTTCGGAGCATTGAGAACTCAGTATTAAAAATTTCCATGCAGCACTAAATCATGTTTAATAGCAGACATATTTGTCTATCTTTCCGACAGCCTATGACAACCTGTGGTTCGCCCCATAGCTCTTAAATCACTAAAGATATAGAGCTGAAGTTTGTGCCACATTTTCCATTATATTTATTGAATATTATGTTCTTACCATATGACTCCTCTGTGAGATATTGGCATACAATTTGATCTCTTTAACTCTTTAGAAGATAAGAAAATGAGGATGATTCATCTAATAACAATGACTAAGTCGGTCAAAGCCAACTGAAACACTCTTGTTTTCATTTCATTTCATTTTATTACAACATGGTTAATCAATTAATGGCCTTACCATACTTTTTCAATTTAATGCCAATTTCAATTGAATGCAAGTTGAGCTCAGCCGCTGCCATTTGGCCTTTCACTGAGAATAATTAAAAAAAAAGTTAAGTAAAAATGGCACAAGAAAAGGAAGCGGCCAGCTACGCGAATGAGGCCAACTCTTTGTGTGCGCTGTTAAAATACAATTTAACACACCTTTGCTGAATGATTGAAAGGAAAATGCAGTTGGTGCTCATGTTGAAATAGCACACGAAGAAATAGACAAAGAGATGCAGACAAAACACCAGTGAGAAACAGACTCGGAAACAGACGGGGAGCTCGAAAGAAGCGATAGTAGCACAACCGAATTGTGCCAACTATGATTCGGAATGTAACTGCAAAGCCCAGCTCGGGCAATTGCGAATTAATATTAAGAAGCAAAAGAAGGGAATAAAGCACAAATTGCAACAAATACGCTGCAAATTTCAAGTAGCGGTGCCATTAAGTTTCGCACACGTCATGCCCACAGTCCACAAACCCAATTCTTACAACACGTTTGCCACATGTCGCACGTACGCCGAAAAGCGCCAGAAATGCGTGTTTCTTGAGTCAGGCTTTGACGCTTCGTCTCACGCCAGACAGTCAGGAACGCAAAAGTGACTAACCAACAACAACGCATTACCCGCGCCACAAGTGGACAGCCATTCCGCAACTCATGCACACACACACACACGCACACATTCAAACTCGTGTGCTCACGCCCCCTCAGCTTATCTGCCGCACCGCACCGCACCGAACTACACATTTTATTTTGCACTTCGGAGCTTCGCTCAAGTCAAGCATTGCGACGGCCGTTCGAGCCATTCGAGACCTCAATCTTTTGCTGCTGTTGGGTGACTCTTTCTATATATGGTTTTTTCTTCGTCTTGCCTCAGATTTTATACAAGTGTTTTGTGTGAAAATATTGCTGGCATCTGTTGTTGTTGGAGTTTATTGTTGTTGGAATTTATGCTGCCGCTTTCTGGGAATTTATTTACGCTCACTATCAGCACTATTATTGACGTTCCTGCTGTTGTATGATTCTTGTTGTTGCCATTGTAAATTAGCACAGCGTGATAAACGGTAAATGATGAATTTTCTTCTCCACATTGCTTCACTAAATCACAAATTATTCAATACGTGTGTGTGAAAAATTGTTTTTTTTTTTATTGAAATTATTATAATTTTGTTGGGTCTTTTTTTGGAAGAGCTCTTGTCGTGATTTATGCTAATTGAGATGTGCTTTTTATGAAATCGTGAAACGTGCAATTCTTTTAAATATGCTTTTCAAACGTACAATTTTGTTTGCCGTCTTCACGGCGGCTTCGAGTGTGATGATGAGTGTGGTTGCTGCTGAAAGCGTTGCGAGATAAATCGAGAAAACAACTGACCTTCAAAGTGCATTTCAAGTGCACTTGAACTAAATTTCTCAATATTTGTTTACATTATTTTCTATTGAGTTTGGACGGTTGTAAATGTAAAATATGCGTGAAAAATAAAAAACAAAAATACATAAAAATAATTAAAAAATAAATTAAAAAATAAATTAAAAAATTTATAACGAAAAATGTTAATGTAGAAAAAATGTGTGAATACATTTTACAAATTAAATTACAAAAAATATATAATACAAAATATATGTCTCGAACACTTTTTTTTAATTTTAAATAGATATGAATTTTGATTAGCGACCAAAATGGTTTGAAACGGTGGGAAGTTAAATCACAAAATCACAAAGTGATAAAGGTTTTTAAAATGTGTTTTTTAACAATTTGAAAGGTCATTAGTACATTACTACAACTATTTCAATATTTTTTTTTGCAAATATTTACCTTGGCTATTCCTGACAGTAAAGCACTCTGTTGGTCCAATTTTTCACAACTTTTCTGAGCATATCTGGCTGTATATTGGGTTTAGTTTGGTCAATGTTGTCTTAAAATTTGTGAATGATTTGTGGTTTGCTACCGAACAGCAATGACATAGACTCACAATAAATTATCCACAAATCTCTTTACTTACAGGATCTTCTAGTTGAAGTCGAGAACTAACTTTCTCATTGAATTTTATTTTCAAGCCGTAGCTCAGCTGGCTAGTGCGTTGGGCCGCGAGTCAAATGCGACGCTCGAACCCAGGTTCAAGACTCCGTTGCTGCTAACACCGAAAAACAAAGAAAAACAACAATTTTTCTTTCGGCGGCTGTCCTCTCAGCAGGAAATGGCAAACCTCTGAGAGTAATATTGCCTATGAAAAAGCTCCCAACTCGCCGTTCGGAACCGGCATAAAACTGTAGGTCCCTTCCACCCGCGTACAAATTCACACGCACAACACGGATGGTTGCGGGTAGCTAGGCCTTAGTCGCGGTATCGGGCTGTCGTGCCAGTCAAGAAGAAGAAGAAGAAGATGATGACGCGGTGAACGTTGTACCGCCTAAAATGGTTCAACTGTAACTTTCATAAAGAATTATTAACTAATCCTTATCAAACTGCCAACTGAGAAACTTTCAGCTCTTCGTTGAGATCGTTAATATCACCGTTTGGGCCTCCAAATAAGTGCCGCAACCTTTGACCATCGTCCGCCAATTTTAAATTTTTTTTTAGTTTTAAGCCTTCCCTGATTTAAAGTAAACAAAACCCACAAAGAATGATTCAAGTTTCGAGTTTGATGAAATGATTTTTATATATTCTTATAATGGTTTGTTGCAATTTAGGAACTGTACTGTCAGGTTGTTGGAACCACATTTTCGTAACGTGAGCTTCAACTTAATTTTGAAGCACCATATTTTGAAAAATTTGGAACTAGAAATGTTTTTCTCGATGCAATGATGTTTTAGTACCTGTTGTAGATTTGCCTCGATCTAAAATATATCGAATTTCGTTTGCTGACGAATCTCTTGAGAGAGAAATTTACCTCATCTCTGGCCACAATATTTTGATATAAAAATGAATTTTCTTCTAACTTTTTCAGAGCCCAATTTTCGTGCATTTTTCGTACAATGCATTGCATGACCAAGATCATGCAAAAATGGTTGTAAAAAAGATCTTTTTGCAAGAAACTTGAACAAACTATGAGAAATAGTTTAGCATCTATAATGGCAGCTTCAATCGAATGCAATGTGTCAGAACTTGATAACCAAAACCTTTTTTATTTCAGTGTAATAATAACGAATGTTTCTTAGCAGAATTGAATTTTTAAAGTTTTATTAATAATAAAATTCATTTTACAGTGTTAGACTTTACTTCAGCTCATCACTAAACTTTAAAGACCAACTTGTGTGCCCAGCAATGGCGGAATTGCTGTCAAAAGAAATTCATTGTGCTGCCACTAATAGTTGGCCAGGATTAAAACTCTATATATATACATACATATACATATATAGGTTTATATCTATCTATTTCAGTCCCGCCTGTACTGTTCTATATCGACTTTATGTGTAGACACATATTAAACGTAAAAAAGGAAAACTAAAAGACGAGTTTTACAAACAAATTTGAATGCGTGGCACACAACTCTCGATTTAAGTGAACAAAACAGAATACAAATATCAATAAAAGTAAAAAAAGAAAACCAATTGAAGCGAACAAAGTCCTCATATGAGTAGCAAAAAATATATGTAAAAAACAAAGCTGTACACCATACATAGAGTTGATAGCAAAAGGGAAGCAGTCGAAAGCTTTTTATTGCGTTATGAAAGGAGCCAAAGCAGGATCGAATGGAGCAAAGGAAGTGAAGGGGAGTAAAGTGAAATATAAAATGCGCCAAGCATCATTCAATTTATTATTTTTATTTTGCATTTGATTTTATTTTCAGTCGTCTGCCTGTCTGGTCTGTCTGGTTTTTATCAAAACTAAATGGCTTACACTTTGGTCGGAAAAAGAGGGTTTCGCCGGACTTGTATTATAACTAAAAAGCAATTCATGGTGTGTTACACAACTCGAACTAAGCGTGGTTTTGTTTACACTATGATGTTAAAAATATTTAAAATTCTTTAATACTTGTGCCAAGAATAGACGAGGAGGGGGCGAGCTGCTGGACGACAATGCGTATATTTATTAGTCATGAAAAAGCAACCAAAATCTTACAACCAAACATATGTAATGCGCTAAAAGTTATGATCGATGTCCTCAGAATTTTTATTGGTGCTTAACTTTAAAGGGATCAAATTTACGTTGTTATAGATATAAAAAATGTGAGATTTATTTTTATTTCTGAACCGATTTATACGCAATATTTGGTTACAAAAAAGAAACGTTTCACCTACCACACAAATCTTATTATCGATATGGCATAGCTTTGGAATTGAAGCCATTGGGGTACTTTAACATTAACTCACACGTCTGCGCTATGTAAATAGCACACTAACGGTACTTATATTATTGTTGTAATAGGCAACTGTGTAGAAATTTGTTGATGCTGTAAAACAGTGTAATCAGACTTTATTTGTCGAACATTTCAACACCAACCAAACATTAGTGCAAACACAACAACGATTCTAGCTGGCAAAAAAAATTAAAATTAACAGGATTGGCCAATAAAGTTGTTTTCTCATAGCTTAGCCGAGATTTTGTTTATATTTGTGTAGTGTGTGTGGGCGCCATACACGCACTCCACACACTTTTACGACACTCGAATTCGATGACTTTGGATTTCTGTCAACAATTGGAAGCGCGCGTTGGCGCGTTTAAGTGAAACATAAACGGTCCGTATGCAAAATTCAAGCAAACAAAATTTAAATTGTCGCATAAATGTACACAGCGCTAAATAATAAAATTTCGAAGGCGACCACAAATTTTTACAACTTCCCACCTAACGTAACCGAGACGGAGAAAATTCACATAAAAATATGTGGAATTAGGCGCGCGCATAAAATTGAACTAAAGTCAATAAGCACACGAATTGTGCAAAAACGCGCCAAAATAAAATCTGCTGCCGATCTCCAGGCTTACGAGCGCTTTTGTGGCCTTTCAATAGCCAAATGGCGCAATTAATTGTTGCGTTTGCATGTGTCTGGAGTTAAGATGACACCGTGTGCGGCGGTGTGTGTGTGTGCGTGTGATTGTGACAGCTCACTGAAGGACGACATCGAAGAGACTTTCTAAAAGTGTGTTACTAGCGCTTTGGCAGGTGGGCGACAGGCATCTTCGTTAGTTATGGGCAGTAAATATTTGACCACATATGGCAGTGGCTGAGTGGATAAGCGGGTGAAAGGAATGAGATTGCACGCGTTTTGCGTGAATTGAAAGACGTGAGAGCTGTAATCCATAAATAAAATAATTCGAATTAATGGTTGCATCTAAGATTAATGATGTCTTTTGTGTGTGGTTGTATATATTTAGGTATTTATTTATGATGTCGAAAACTTGTATGGCAGCCAATTGCAGATTGTATGTCAAAAAGGACTAATCACACAGCACATGGAATAATTATTATAATTAAATATATAATCGAATAAACTATATATTGAAAACTATATATTGAAGCTTACATTTAAAGTGTTAAAAATATTTAAATTGAAAAAATTAAAAGCTATAAGTTCTATTTTACAAAACTTTCGTCACAAAAAACATAGTTTTTCCTTAATCAATAAAATTCTCACAAAAATCAATTGTACCCAAATAAAAAGCGTTCAAATGTTTTTCGAGTTTGTGTTGCATTAACAAGAAAAACTAATTAAACAAAATACAAACATTAATTTCGCTGCTTTTTACATCAGCGAGCGAATACTTTATTAATGTTCAAGTTTTTAGTTTACAAAAAAAATTTAATGCGACAACAACAACAAGAAAAAAGTATCAGAAACAATGAAACGCTGTATTCATTTATGAAGCAAAGCGCATTAAATGTTGATTTTCATTAAGCGCAAAACAATTATAAATAAAATTAACCCATTTCGTGCCTTTGATTCGTTAACGAATTATAAAAATTGGTAATGTTTGCAGTTTTTTTATTACGATACATTCTATCCTATTGGCTTTCTATTAAATTTTCTTTTTTGCCATGCCACGCCTTCCCTATTAGAACTGGGCGGGCATTGAAAGACACCTCATATATAGACATTTTTCTTAAATTCTTTGAAAATACTAAACCTAATGAAAATTGTACAAAACCAATACAGCATGATTTGAAAAATGTCAGACTAATTTTGTATTATAATAAAATTCGATTGACCCAAATTCTGTTGACCCATTTCGTACCCTGAATTCGTTAACGAATAGAAATTAATAATGTTTGCAGTTTTTTTTTTAACTACGATAAACTTAAGTAATCTAAATATATGTATTTTATATTTTACTTAGATCTACTGGCCTACTAATAAAATATTTTTTTGCCATGCCGCGCCTTCCCTATTAAAACTGGGTGGGCATTGAAAAAACCTCACATTTCGACTTTTTTCTTAAATTTGTTCAATGTGCAAAACCCAAACAATGATTGGAAAGACAAAATTAGCAAGTTTTTTTTCAATAAAACACGTTTACATCTGTTCAGATGGCCACAGCGAGCGTGAAAGTGTTAAACAAATGCCACTTGATCAAACTCATTCTCCGTACCTTTTTTATCTTAAAACCTTTTTCAAAAAATCGGTACGAAATGGGTTAACAAACAAATTCTGCAAACGAAATATATACTTATATAGAAAACGAGTAAGAAGAGACATAACCAACGATGGAAATGGCTAAAATGCATGCGGCCAAGTGCGTGTTTGGGAAAGAATTGCGTGTTGGCGCTCAAAGTATTCAAAACACGCCGACTAACAGGCGTAGAAAACAGGAAACGGGAGAAAGCAAATACATTCGCGTAAACATAAACGTAGATATTTGTGGATGTCACATAATAAATTAATGACGCTCACAGCCAAAATATCGCATGGGAGAAAAGTATAAAAATCATAGAATACTGCGACGCGTTTTGCGCATTTCTATACAGTTTCATTATTTTCATTTTTTAGACAATTTCGCTAATTGTGGTCTAGCACGCACATTCAACTCAAAGAAGGGAAGACAATAGGGCCACTTTAAAAAAATGCTAGCAATTTAGTTGGCCGATTAATGCCACAAAGTGTGGATGGCTCTAGATAGAAAAATGTTAGAAATTTGTGAAATGTCTTTAGTTTAAGCGGCAGCTGATTAAAATTGAATTAAGTGCATTTAGTGGAGTCTAAGTGAACGTTTAAGGTGATAGCACGATACGTTGTTAAGTGGACTAAAGCTCAAGTAATGACTTCAGACTCTTCACTCTTCACCGATAGTCGATGTTGTGGGAGTAGGTAAAAATTGTAAATGATTTATTTTAATATTTTCTGATTTTATAGTTTTTCTAAAAGGAAAAACTTGCGTCTTTAAATTTTGTTTTGAAATATTTAATTATTTTAGGTTTTTTAGTTAATGTAAAACATATTTTTTTAATACTAAAGGCTTTTTTTATAAACGAATGATTTAAATATGAACAATTTTTACCATTTCCATTAATTACCAATTTTTTTTCTTTTTTATTCCACTAAATTTTTTCATAAGGCAGGCAGACAAATTTTACTCTTTTCTATCGAGTATACTCGTCTTCGTTGAAAAATAACAGTTAAAGGGTTAACATTTTTTTAAGTTTCTACAAAAGTTTTTATAATGTTTTTGATCTGGAAACTTCAACCAATATTTCGTCTGCTTTCTTTATTGGTCTCATATATTGTGTTCCTTTGTTAACTCGGGCCGCATGCACAAAAATTATTATCGTATTAAATGACCATCGAAAGTCATAAAACAATTATACAAACAAACAAAAACAATGGCAAGTTTTAGAAGCAAAAAAAAACCTGAAAAAATTCTACATTTGAGCAAAAATGCAAAATACAAAATGAAACATTATTAAATAAATATTTTTGCAACGTTATCAGCTGTTTTCATTATGTAAAAATGCTCCGTTGGGAGTCCAAGAAAGCTGTGCAGTTTTTTTAAGTGAAATACACAGCAATTTTCAATGCCGCTATACGCCCACAATTTCTGGGCTGCCAATGAATTCACTTATCGCAAAAATTATTGTAAACAAGTTAAAGGAAACAGCAAAATTTGCAAAGAAACATGCGACAGCCGCGCCGCAGCTTTTCATTCTCGAGAATTTGTTTTGAGTTCCAATTTCAAGTCAATTTCAAGCCACAATCAAACTTGAGCCAATCACTTGAAACTTCTACATACTTGCAGTGCCTGTGGTTCCTGCTTTAGGGTTCCCCCCTTCGCAACTGCATTACTCACACTCACGTTCGAAGTTGTCAAGTGGGAATTTTCGATTTAATTTTTTTGCACTAAAAAATGTTAATGCAGCGATAAGCCATGCCTCCAGTTGCTTATCGACAGCGGTTTAATGGAGCGTAATAAATGGCGGCAGCTGTGAACGTTCCTGTTCTCCATAAACTTGCGCGGCGGCATTCACCAAAAGCTTGGCGCCTTGCGGCCACGCGGCCAGGGTTGTTTATTTTAGCTTAGACATTGTTTGACGATATAATTAATGCATTAAAAACAACATTGACACCAACAGCAACAACTACTCGTACCGCAAATACTGAACTTGTTGACAAATTTTGCGGCGAGCCTTTACGCTTTAATTGCATTGAAATTTGCAAAATTATCTTTGGTGTGGGTACGGAAGGTGTGTTTGTTTTTGATTGTTCTTGTTGTTGCTATTAAGCCGTTTGTTGTTTTTGCTACAGAAAGCTAATTGCTTTGTATGGTTTGGCGTAGGCTTTTAGCGTAAGAAGCCCTTGTACAAGCAAAAAGTGTGGGACATCCAGGAGAAAGTTTCAACTAAGCGCAATTTAAAGCATACTTTTTGGCCTTTAAACTGGCCATACAACTTTTGAGTATTCGAAAACCAAAATTATTAGCGGAATGAGCTAATCAAGTTTATGACAATGCACAGTATTTAAGTTAGTTAAGTCGATCTAGACTAAAGTAGCATAAAGTAGCTGAAAGCTTTCAATAATAGCGAATGTGATCAATGCCAATCTATTGCCAATCAACTAGATTAGATTAGGTGTGGGAGTCGAGCAACAGCTGCCCAAAACACTGGGACCAAAAAGAACTATTATGTTCAAGGTGTTGAAGGTGTTCATCACCACCAAACTGTTCAGGAACTCCTTAATTTGCCCCAGATCGATTTTAGACAGCTCTTTCGTCTGAATCAGCTCCCTACGCTTTCTGGCTTGTAAAAGGGCGGGAAATTCAGTTACAATGTGCACGGATGCTTCCTCTTCCATATATAATATGGTCAGTTTGTTATTTTTAAGTGCAAAAATGTAAAAAAATAAATACAATTTCAACATCCTTAATGATATTGAAATTATCCATATCCAATAGAGAGAAGTATTTAATTTGTTATATCTTAAACTGATAAAGTTAGAAGGATGAAATTCAAGGATGTAGTAGTGTACATATTAGTTCTTAAGATTTATTTTTTTTCAAAAAAATGATTGGAAATTTGCAAGGATATTCAAGGTTAAAATTTTAAAAGGACATTTTCAATACCTCTTTGTCCTTTTGCGCCAAAACATGGAATTTTCTAAGATTCTAAGGATTTTTCTCTTTCATTTGATACCCATATTGTTATTCTACAATGCGCTTAATTTTTAAAATAATTTTTTGAAATAAGCATGTCCTTGAAATTTCAAAGTCCTTTAAAAAAATCCTGATTGCAGAGAGAAAAACTAGAAACGCAGTTTTACTACATTTGGCCCCTAATTTTGCGAATATATACTTTTTCGTGTGTAAAATTTGTTGTCGCACGGTGTTATCACTTGGTTATTCTTTGAAATGTATTGGAGAACATTTGCTGTCTGACTGTCGGACATTATGATTATCCTCTTTCTCCTGAAATTAAGAGTCAGTAATTTTCTGGCACACTAATTTATGCCAAAAGACCTCGACCTGCAAGACTTTGGCCTTATCTCCCAGTCAATCAAGTATATACTAGTAAGTAAAATGTCCTTGTCAACATTTCCAAGGTCTTGTTATCAATGGTCTAGTACGGTATATATTAACATTATAATGTCCAAGGAAGTCAAAGTGACTTCCTTGAAGAGTCAGACGAAGTGAGATTTATCGGGCATTTTAGTGCTAAAAATATGTTTGGTTCGAATCCTCAGTGAATTTAGATTCCCGGAGTATCACAATGTATCAAATGAGCGTAAATGTAGTCTTAGTCTGCTTAGATGTGAAGAGTCCTTTTCTACAAGTGTCAAACTACTACAATTTGTGCACCTTTTTGTTGCCTCACTTTGATAAATATTGAGCTGAGAAAACCTCTAGTTTTGTTGAACTGAAGTAGCGTGAACGAACAGCAGCCTTATTGTAATTACATTGAATCTCTCTCTGATCGCTATACCATTTTCACAAACTTATTTATCGTTCTAAACCCAATTTGAACCCAACCTTTGTGTACAATACATAGGTATCTAACTTTCCATCGCGAGAACTTGAACTTTTGCACATTCACATTTCACCGCACCTTTGCATTGCAATCATACAACTTTCCATAAAAACACACCCTAATTAGTTCAAATAACCCAAATGAATTTGCAAATTAAAGCGTAAAAATATTCCATTTAAGTATTGAGTAAACTTTTCAATAGCAGTCGGCAAAAGCCTTGAACTCATTTGTGCTCCACAACGCCGGCCGCGCGCCGACGACGACAACGACGACGGTTTGCTTTCCATTGAAATGCAATTTTCATTATCCTGCTCCACTTGCAAAAAACCACCAACCAACAACTGTCGTGAGCATGTCCTGCTTGAGCTGGCTTTTAAAAATAGCAGTGATTTCACTGCGAAATGCAATTAAATAGCGAGCGTTTTTGTTGCTTTCGTACAGCTGCTGCTGTTTTATTTGTGCCAAAGCCGCAACGCAAAAACTTTTACGCTATTCGAGTCAATAATGGCAAGGAAAATCAATAAGCGACGAGTATGTGAACGCGCAGCGGAATCGTTGAGCGTAATGACAACTTTGCGCCGCCCACAAACCAGCGTCAGGACCCTCTCACCATTTCCATTCAACCTGCTTTCCACGTTCGCACATATTCTTTTGCCGAATGGAAATCAATTGGGGACAAGAATATAAGGACGCAGTGCAGGGGCCACATTGGGCATGGGCAATATTTACGCAGGACTATGAAATTACGAGCTGGCGCGGCATAAGTGGCAGCGCTGATAAGGAGTAAGTGGGATGTTTTGCGGCAAGGACTCGCTGCTTGAGCGTCAGGACACAACCGTTATGAGCCGTTTAATAATAGCGTTGAAGAGAAATGGTAATGGTGCATAAGGTGACCAGATGGTGTCACTTTTTATATAAAGTACCATTTGTGGTAGATTCGAATTTTGAGCAAAAACTAAATGGAATTTGAAATAAAAAAATTAAATAAACAAATGTTATTGTAAACAAAACATTTTTGTTATTTGTTACCTCTTTTGTGTTTATTTATTAAGCGTTAATGTTGAAAAGATTCGAAACAAAAAGAACTAAGCACTCAATTCCTAAAAGATTTGGCCATACTCGACTCTTGAAACTATCGATTCTGGGGTGCAAAAGAATTGGCATTACTCGTTTCTTCAAAATATCAATTCTGGGGATCAGAAGTGCAAAAGAATTGGCAGTACTCGTTTCTTCAAAATATCAATTCTGGAGGCTCTGAAGTGCAAAAAGTTAACAGTACACGATTTTTAAAATTATGGATTTGGAGTGCTCATAAGTACTTAGATTTCAGTATTGTGGTATCAACACTTTAAAGAATGTACTATTTCTTCAAGAATCGATGCTTTTTTGGACCTTTTGAACTTTTTTTTACTTGACTCAGATTCAACAAAATAATCGGTTTCCAAAGAGTATTGGTTTTCTCGGAAAGCACTCATATACCAAAAGTATCAAACTGCACTACTCGATCATTAAAATTCCATCCCGCATCTCCAGAAGTGTTGAACTACAGCACCCAACTCTCAAAAGTATCGACAAGTATCCATCACTAATGAGCAGCAATTTGCCGCATTGAATGGAAAAATTAGTTATGTCCAACGCCAATAACAATTCTATTAGCAACTCGGACAGCTGAGGCACTCAAAGAAAGAAGATCGGCCTGCGTAAGAGCAAAATTGCAGCGGAAATTAAGCGCAAACATGCCACCTAATTGAATCTTGCCGGAGCCATAACACAAACAGGCCGCCTCATTGTATTTTCTGCCGGCATTTTGTGTTTGCTAAGTGAGTGGACAATTAGTGTACGTTGGTGTGTATGTGTTGGTGTAAACAACTGCGCCATACTTTTTACCAAACCCCACTTTGAAATGCCAAAAGGCACAAATAGCAACAACTCGTGTGACGTCGTTCCGCATTATTTTGTTCCCCAAATTGTTTACTTTTCTCTTTTTTGTGTTAAAGCAGCTGATTGCGTAAGGATCGTCTGACGTCAGCGTCTGCTGGTATTTTTAGCAGCTATCTTTGCTTGCAAGCAACTTGAATGGTTTACACAAAAATACAGTAATATGGCAACGAATTGCAGTGTTGCCATGCTGTTTTATTACCTTTCAAGTATTGCGCCAGCATTTAGTGCAAGAATTCGAAATTTGATCCAATGTTTCTTCTAGAGTCGAAAACTAAGCGGATGTCGTTCGCAAACATTCGATAGCGCCCCGACTGTTTTTTCTTGGAAATTAGCGCTGTTATCGTCTACTGAATTTAAATGAATTTCATGCACTACATAATGTGGGAATTCATACAAAAATAGTGTACACAAATTTTTTGTAGAATGAGTTTTTAATCAACTAAATAAATAATCCGACTTGTGCTCATCTCCTTCTTTATGTGCAAAGTTAGTCAAGTTGTATCAAGTCTATGTGACTGCTACAGGCATCCTTTAAGCCTAGAATTCATTGTGGTACCACGAGAAGCAGTAGTCCTACATATCCAACAACAATACATAGATGGACAGTATTAACCCTTTTCGTATCGATATTTTGAGAAAGATTCTAATTTAAAATTTTTGTAATAAGAGTTCGAGTTAAATATGTAAAAAAGACACACAAAATTAGTTTGATCAAGATCGATGGTGGCATTGGTACGTAATCGCAGATTAAAATTTGATTTTTAACACTTTCGCGCCCTCTGTGGCCATCTGAACAGATCTAAACGTATTTTATTTTATTACAAAATTACTAATTTCATCTTTCCAATGATTAAGAAAAAAATCGAAATGTGAGGTTTCTAATGCCTGCCTGCTAATGTTTAACAAATATTTAATTGGCAAGCCAATAGATCTAAATATATATTAATAAAAAAAATATAAACTTTAGATTACACAGGTTTATCGCAATAAAAATAAAACTGCAAACATTACTAATTTCCATGATTCGCCACCGAATTAAAGGTACGAAATGGGTTAACAGATTCAAACGGATTTTATTGTACTACAAAATTTGTGTGGCATTTGTTTAATCATTATGTGTCCATTTTATTACAATTCTGGTTAATTTTAGCATTTGTAAAGAATTAAAAAAGTCTTTAAGGCGTGGCATAGCAAAAGAATATTTCATTAGATTAGCCAATAGATCTTAGTAAAATATAAAAAACATAACTTATAGAACTTTATCGTAATAAAAAAAATGCAAATATTACTTATTTATATGATTCGTTAACGAATCAAAGGTACGAATTGGGTTATGCTGACGCAGTTAAAAATGCCTAAAGTGCTGGGGGGTTGAAATAATGATCTCTCGATAATTCAACGGTTTATATCGGAAGAAGTTGTTAAGGGAACAGAAAAAGTATTAATTTGTGTGACGTCTGATTAGTAGAGACAATGAGCCACAACTTTGTACCAATTTCCGAGTATTTGTTTGAGAGTCGAGTTGCCAGATTGTCTAATTTAAACGCTTCTTCGAGGTCCAAGTTTGGCAACAATTTCTACGTGTTTCATTAAATATTCAAGTTTTTATACAGATGTTTTTAATTCCAATCAATTTCTCAGTTACTCTAAAGAAACGTAAGTACTTTATCAATGTGTTTTTTAACAATCTATGGCTGTCTGTTGTTTGTGTTTTGTACAGAATAATTATTACTGTTTTTGTTCAGAAAATCTTTTGAAGGACATGACCAAATCTTTTGCAATTATCACACCAAACCCAATTCGTATCACTCGCCTTTTACTAGTCTTCATGAAATGGATTGTTGCCATAAAAAAAGCATCGAGATGGCGACTAACTGTTGATGTGGATACCAGACATGGGGGTTTTGCACTAAATTCATAGTGCACTATGCTTTTCACTACCACTAAATAAATTTAGTGGTAGCTGAATTTTTTCCACTAATCACTGAATTTTATTTAGTGGTAGTGGTAAAAAGTACCACTAAAAAAAAATTAGTGGAAGAAAATTGCACTACCACTAAATAAAGATCAGTGATTAGTGGAAAAAATTCAGCTACCACTAAATTTATTTAGTGGTAGTGAAAAGCATAGTGCACTAAACAAAGACATCCATTACCATTAAATAAATCACTAACAACGATATGCGCAAAAATATATGTTTTATTTAAACAACTTATTTGCTTTCATCAAGACTAGACGTTCAAAATTGTCATCAGTGACATTAGTGGAAAAGAATTAGTGATAGTGGAGGAATTTTCAACTATCACTGAATTTTATTTAGTGGTAGTGGTAAAAAGTACCACTAAAAAAAAATTAGTGGAAGAAAATTGCACTACCACTAAATAAAGATCAGTGATTAGTGGAAAAAATTCAACTACCACTAAAATTTATTTAGTGGTAGTGGAAAATTTCCCAGCAGACCTCTAGTGGTAGTGGTAGTGGATTTTAGTGCAAAACCCCCATGTCTGGTGGATACCTCGAATTGTGAAGCTTTGCATTATACAATTGTGCTCAAAACTTCTTCCACAATTGCGCTCAAATGGTCAATATTTAGGACCATCTGACCTCCAGCTTGGTGGATTTTGGGCAATCAATCTCTGTGCCAAAATTTCGAAAAGCTATTGCGACAGTCAGTGTGGCACTTTCCCTAAAATCTCTTATGCCCCTAATTTCAGACATTTGAGCTCTTCACATCTTTTCAAAACCGAAATTAAACTTTCGTTATTAAAAAAGTCTAATAAATTATCCTGGATATAAAATGTATAGTTCTGGTCTCATTATCTCCGTATTAAGTCATTATTTTGATTTTAAAGTGCATATTTTAAGAAGCCCATTTACCTCTTGCCAGCTCTAATTTTATATTTTGAGGCACTTCATGTGGACATAACATTTTAACAAAAAACCAATAAGTCGTTCGCTTTGGTCTACTGAATGTATGCGTTTGGAATTAGTAGTGCAAAGAACTAATAAATGTTTGTATACCATAAATCTGCGCTTGTTGGGCTTAATTCCCTCGGAGTTACAATAACTATGCCTCGGGCTCGAAATAAATCGAGCGCATAATTGTCGGCAAACAATTTTGCTTTCGTTCTGTTGACCTCATCATTACAACAGTATTCAACATCTGCTCAACCAACTTAACGCAGTCTGCTTTTTGTATGGCGAAATCACCAATGTAAACATAGAGATGCTAATAATACAATGTGGCCGCAGGCGTTCAGAAGAGTCTGATTAATTGAAGTCTGGCCAAAATCAGGTTACTCCCTCCTGTGCTGCTGCAATGTTCGCAAAACACATAAACCACGCAGTCTTAATACCATAATTTCATAGTCCTGCGAGTAACGTTGATGGCTCCGGCACGTGTGTTGACACACGCAAATCACCCAAACAGACAGGCAGCTAGCCAGTCAGTCGGGGAGCAAAAATCAGACGGATAACGCGATAGACACCAGCACACAAACGCCCCGAAAAAATGAAAACAGTTATAGAGACACAGTAAAAAGCAAAAACCACCCAAATATCGATTTGAAACAGATGATTTGGCCGGGCAAGCGCCAAGGATACGCGCTGTCAGCGGAGCGAAACAGGAGCTCAAAGTGCGCACAGGCCGCAAACGGCCTAACAACGCCTCTCGGGGCATGCGGTTGAAGGGGTTGGGACACCGAATAGAAATTGTGGAACAAAATGCAAAGCGAAAAGGAGCAATGAAGAATGGCTGCCAGAAGAATAGCGAACAAGGACAAAAGGAGAACGAGCGCAATTTGTCTTGAGCGCTCAAGTAACACAAAGCGCCAAATGAAAAGTGAAAGGCACAATTGGAATAAAGAAGAAACGGCACAGACCATGTGGTGCGAGTATGTCAGATGACACGTATGCCAGCACCGGGAAGTGAGGTGGTGGCCCATTCCGCTCGAACCAGTCGGCAAAATCAGAGTAAATGCGAGTGCGATAAGGCGAAATGTACACAATGGGTAACGGAAAAGTGTAATTAATGTTTTGCAAATAGTATTTTCGGTATTTGTACAACTAAGTAAGTAGCAGTCACGCCAGTTGGATACCTGATGAAGGAGCAAAATTTGCGCTAGCCGGGAAGGTAGCGAACAAATACGACAAGGGACGACGACGCATAAAGCTGCAAAGATGGCAGTAAATACCTAATGATAAGTGTAGTAAATTTGCTATGCTAAGGATTTGTTTATCTTGCGCCCATGGCAACACAGGATCTTGGCGTTTAATTGCGGAGTGTCAGCATCAGCGTTGCCACAAGAAAAAACAATTTATAACCAGGAACAAAAATAAAAATAACCAAAATGTAAAAAAAAATAACCAAAATGTTTATTCGACATAAACAAAGTAAATAACTCATACATAAATTTAAAGATTTAAGGAACAAGATTTCAAGATTTAAGGAACCCTTTCAATACTGCGGGGATATATAAGTCACAGATAACGTATTCGCTTTTAAAGTGCAGGGATGGGACTAAACAGTAGTCTGTAGTCAGTACTTCACAACACGTGTTTTGGTTAGCATAACCTAACTAATTTATACTTGGTATACGTTCAGAAGTGTAAGCTTGCTCTTTGTGCATACAAAAAAAAAATCTGAAATTATGTAAACATGTTCTTTTACTTATTTACAGCACATTTAGTTCAATTATACAGAAATATCTTCACTGGCCAAAAGTCGTATTGAAAGCGTTAAACGGCTTTTGGCACATATGTATGTATGTGTGACATCGAATAAATAATTAACGCGTTCACGCACAGTAAAAATTTCAGTGAGTTGCAAAAATAGACAGGCGATATTATTTTTAATTAGTTGTCAACGTCCGCGAACGTGTTGTTGACTCTTTTTAAAACATAGTAATCGATTTAAACAATGCTACTGTCTTTTTTACGAGAAACAGTAATGGCTATGAGTTGCTACCATCAATCAATATCAATATTATTGGCACTCCCAATAATATTGTGCTAGACGATACATTTGTATCAGTATGTATTTGTATGTATTTTTTTCAAAAATAACCATTTTTGGTTAAAAATAACCAAAACGGCAACACTGGTCAGCATACCGAAACGAAACAAAGCCAAACGAGAGATCATGATGGATTTAGCAGTTCTGAGAGCGCAATTTCGCTTTAAGAGTGCTTCGAGAGGGTGTGGTGGCAACATTGTTGCTGTAAAAGATAGTCGACAGCGTTGCACTGCCATTAAATGAACTTGATTGCGCCTTTGGTTGTGCCAACAAAAGCTGACCATTAAACGCTTAAGAGTGGGTAAGCTTACGCGGAGGAGAAAATAGCAAAATAAGATAGTGACTTGGCTAAGAGGGCAGCTTAAGGTAGTAAATCAACACCAAAAAAGCATTTTCCCCGCTTTCTTCAAATCGTTAACGCAGAAAGTAAGACAGGGCGGCGAAAAGTTACAGACTTGTCCTCGCTGCAAATCGTCGCCCTTTTCCTTCTGGGCGGTAATACGCAAAGAGGGTCACAGGGGTGGTTTTTATCTTAAGCAATGCTTTGAAAAGTGGAAAGAAGGAAATGGACAGCAGGAAGTTATGTGGTGCAACTTACTTTTTGCTTTTGTCGCCTGCTATGCTGAAGTGTTGCTGCGGTTGATAGGCTTTGTGCTGGGGACGGATATAATTTATGTTACTATTTGATTTGTGGCTAAAGATGCAAAATTATTTTGGTGATGGCGACCAAACCCTTTCCATGCAGTTTGTGTTTGCGGTCAAAAGTACGGTAGAGCGTATTCAGCAACGATTTACGGCGACAACAATGTGTAGCAACTCATTGGGATATGGAAATTTTGTGTACTTTTTCAAAGAATTTGAAAGTTCATTGTAACATTTTGAGTATTAACAGTAGCACACATTCTTATACGGAGGCCCTAGGATCGATTCCTGGCTCGGGCTGGTGAAACACTCGTCTACTTCTATCGCTATCCACATGAAGCAAATACGAATTTCAAGAATCGCACAAGTGCGATTTTGGAGGCAATGGCAAAACCTCCAAGTGTGAAAGAAAAACTGCCATTCGCCGTTCGGATTCGGCGTTAACTGTAGGTCCCCTCCCCTCCCTTTCCCCATCCGTTTGAAATGTGTGTTGTATCACATGTTGAAAAAAAAACAGTGTTGCATACGCATTTTAAACGGGTGGAATCTGTGGTATCACAACGGTCCCGTTAAGAGGCCTAAGTGTGTCTCATCACCTAACCTAGATCATCGAATGAATTTTTGAGACCATTTGTATCCATCGTTTTAAAAATGTCGGTCGTCGCCTTTTGACAAATCCTTTTATCGACAAATGCATTTTACGGAACAGATAGAAGTCACTCGAAGCCAAAATAGGTGAGTAGGGCGAGTGATTGATGGTAAAAATGGTATTTTTGACCAAAAAATCGGTTACAAACTTGGATCGACAAGACGGTGCGTTATCGTGTAACAGCCGCCAGCTCCCATTTTCACGGTATTGTGGTCTCACACAATGAATTGAATATGCTACTTTTGAACAGTCTCATTTTCCGTGGGGCAGACCTTATACAATCTCAGACAGAAAGATAGAGACTGACATACATACAGGACCTGAGGACTGAACTTACAGAGCAAAATCACGTAATAGAACAGGTATATTAGAGAGGCAGTGCTAATTTCACTCGCGCATGTGTCAGAATATGTATGACAGAAATTTAGATTCAATAAAAAATAAGAGCTTTAGAACTAAGACTTTCTTGCGTTCCCTAATTGAAAAAAGTCATTGCTCCCAAGTATCGGGAATACCTCCTGTGCGTTGGCTCGTTGAAGTAAGTAAATAAACAACCAAAAATAACATAATTGTCGTTTAGGATTATCTGCCCAAGACTAAAGGTTCCTTTTAAACAGCAAATTCCCCTAATTTGAAACACTCCCTCCACTCACTTTTGACTTGCTGCACCTCGGCTCAACGTCAGACCTTACCCACTAATAAGCAGCCAGTACGTTGCGCACATATGGCAAAGGAAAATAAACAGATAAAGCGACCGAACCATAAACACAACCACAACCTGCCGCATGGAGAACAGGGAAAATGCGTCAAGAACCTGCGACATGCAGTGCCATTGGTATGCCAGGCATGCCGACACAGGCGCGATGAGGCCCATTTCGCTACCTGCGCGTGCGCATGACGAAATGCTCGGCAAACAGTCGAGGGAGCTTGTTGACTTTTGACGAATATTTTCCAGGTAAATTACAAGACTGACGCAGATAACGACGAAATAGCTGAATGCGGCCGTGGTCTGCCGTTTAAATGTGATTTTAAAGACCAACCAATTTTCACGTCTGTCGTTGGTTAGTTGGCAAAATGTTGGCACTTCTGGCACAACTTCACCTTGGCCAATGTTTGATAATTAAAAAGTTGATCTTGTTGATCGTTTATTCAAATTCATCAGATAAGATCGTTATCTATCCATAGCCGCACACTTATCTGTCGGCTCAATTTGTTCGCTTTGCAATGTGGGTGTCTGGTCTGTCGAGCTGCATTTGTGATTACGTGATTGTATGTCGATTCAGTTTGTTATTGCATATTTGCAGTTTGTTTTATTATTTTTATTGAAATATTTTTTTGTTGTTTAGTTGCGTAGGTGTCATGGACAAAAAACAATTTTAAGTTTTTTTTTAGCTAATTTAAACGCTGAAATGTGTCAAACGATTTCGTAAGTTCATTACAAACTGACAACAAAAAATAACAGTTTTGTTTGAATTTAAAGTGCGTAGGTGTTGACAGTTAATTCCGCTCAAACTTGTTAAAGTTGTTGGTTTTTATATTTTATTGTGTATTTTAAATTTTGGCACGAAAGACACGCAGAAAACTACGTAACCAATTACGAACGACAAATAATTGGGAAAACACGTACGATTTACTGCAACGTGTGAAATTGAGAAAGCTACAAATCTGAATTTAAGCATATGGCGTGTCACTTAACAAAAAGTAAATTTTAATGTCACGGATGCGAATGGTTTCATAGTTGCATGGCTTGCTTGTCCATGGTTGCATGGACATGTCAAACAATGAGCATAAAGTGCTGAAGCCGTTCGATATTTAAAAGAGATTTTCGTTTTAATTAAAAAATGCAATTAAATTCAGAACGATTTTCCAACATGTTAACATTTCAGTATTGAAATTTAATAAAAAATTACTTTACAATTTTAGTGATACAATTTTAAGTTCAATTGCTATAGAATGGCCAAGTTCCTGGCAGAATAGGGATTGCAATCCCGGACCAGCTTTACAGTCCTGGGAATTTCGAGACTGAAAATTGCAATCCCGAGATCGCGACATTTTTTCGGGATTGAATTTATTACTCTTAAGAACTAAATCTGACCTCTTTTTTGATCAAATAAATTGTATTTCCGTATTAAATACAATTCTGGGTTCTAACTTAAAACTAGGCGCAAAATATTCATGACAAATAACATAAAATTAATAACATCAAAATGCATTTAATTGCCAAAATAACTGGCAAACCTGCTGATAAAAAGAATATCTATGGTTCAATAATAGCTGGTGAAATCCTATATGAATCTTCAAATAGTATTTGAAAATTTCGGCCATGGTTTCGTTTCTAAACCCTCTTATTTACACCCTTTTCTGGCAAATTTTACTTGAAAAATACCCAAACAGAACAGGGCCGTAGCTAGGGAGAGTGTTAAGGGGGGTCTGGCCTCCCCTCCTCCATTCTTTGGCTACGTTTATATTGAGTCTAAGTGAGTAATTTAGTTTAATAAGTCATTTAGTTTAGTTTGAAAGCTTATTTTCAAACAGCTGTTGGGTTTTAATTTTATTTGGAGAAACTGTAAAAATGGAAAACAATAAAAAAACAATTATTAGTCACGTTCCCGTGGACGTGAGTTGACAGCACTATTTTTGTATCGGCTTCCGCCATTATTGTACAAAAAGTAAAGCAATAGATCTGTTTGGAAATAAGCCAGCTTACGCTCCTAAAAATGAAATTATCCAAAAAAAGTAAACAAACAGAAAAATGTAAAAACTTAGTTTAGTTAAAAACAAGTTTTTAATCATTGTTAGGACCAGTGGGTCTTGGAGCATTTACAATGAACAGAAAAAGAATGTAAACAGGAGAGTTAAAGAAAGAAACTGCTGATTTACACGTTTCATTTGAGGTTTGAAACTATAAAAAAATTTAAATTTAATCAGACATTTGAGGAAAAACGTTTGTTGGGCTCAATCTACGATTATTTTAAGTAACCCTACCGCCTCTCCTCCCCCCTCCCCACGAAAAAATCTTCTTAGTAGTTTTACTACTAAACAATTCAATAAAATAAAATGTACAGCGCTACCTGCGTCAACTTTTAAACTAATGAAATCAATTTGGTTTTTTAATTTCCGCATTGGTTTTCTTCGAATGTCGAAAATTGCTCCAATAAGTCAGGTCTACAAAACGATTTTCATCAGCGATCGTATTTGGGTTGGAAGGATCAAATGTGGTACAACCTGTATGCGTTTAGAATTTGCAACTGGCACCAGCAAATGCAGAACCAGCCGGAACACTCCTTAAGATTTGGCGTCACTTAAGTAAATAATTAGTAGACTAGCAGAGATTTAGATGCTTGGATAAAATTAGACAATGTACAATTTAAAATCCTTAATAGCTTTGAGACACAACTGTTCAAAATCATACAAAGCACATAGCGTTGACATAAGAACTCTGGGGAGAGTGAGATATGCATAATACGTGCCAAATAGTTGTTCTCAGGTCTTTATGGAAGAATTATCAAAGAACTTCAGAAAAGCCTAGACATTCATTTAGGCGATATTCACTCATCCTGACAGTGGTAAAGGATTTGTAACACTTTTTTCAAGCTAAGAGTTTAGGGCATAAAAAAAGTAATACAATAAATATCAGCAATGATTTTTTGAGCCAGTGAGCCTTGGATTAATTTAGGTTTTTTTATATAAAAGAGGTAAAAGAGGCCTTTTCTGAAAATTTATTTATTGCTGTCTGCAAATTTCTTTTATTTTGTTGGGGTTAAGTGGTTAATTGGACACATTTGCTGACTTTAGCGGCGACAGTTTAATCTTTTGTTGTATTAATTGTAAATGTTTTTGCATCTGCATAGTCATAACTACGATATATGAATAAAACGCAGGGAATCTAGCAACAAGTCGATAATAGTTTTCAACAGAGATGCACTTTGTGAAATTAAAACATTGTCCTTTAACTACTGACTACAACAATAGCAACATTTATAGCACTATTCACACAAAGTAAATACATAAATCTGCGCAAGTACGCGGCGAGCGCTTACGTTGCTTGCCTTTGCTGTGTGTAGATATGTAGGTATGTAGATGGATATAACTAGGATACTGACCTTTTCATACACAGCGACACAACTACCACTGCATGAAGTAGCCGGAACGGCGCTCGTACACGTACACTCTCCGTTCGCGTCGGCTACTGTAAATTTCGTCCTTTTACAGGGCTGCCTTTTACCTTTTTCCGTTTTTTGTTTGTTTCTTTTTTTGTTTTTGCTGGTAGCAAGAGCGAATGTACTCTGCAATTGTTGTTTTTGTTATTTTCGTGTTATTATATTTTCTGTTTTATGTGCTTTCGTAATTTGTCGTTTGTTGTTGTTATTATTTTATATCTGTTTTTGTATGTGTGTATGCGTTGTTTTTACGAAATCCTTTGTGTATAATTTTATCGGAGAGCCAAAAACTCGTAACGTACAAAAATTCGTGTGAACGAAACGAATTCGGAATGGAATGGAGTCGATTTTGGGGCTGCGTGTGTGTGGGGAAAAGTTCGTTAAGTTTCTGGCACGGCGGTCGCGTTCTCTTTCGCTCTCCCTCTCTCGCTCTGTCCCACGTTTGTGCTAGCTCGCGCAGGGTGGCAGCCTTGTTGGGGGAGACGGACGCGCACAGGTGTACACTGCACAGCGGCGCACAGGAATGAAACGGCACGAAGCACGGCCCGAACGCGCGTCTTTAGGCGAATGCAAAACAAGCGAACTCACTGGCAGCAGGAATTGACACTCTCTCGGCGCTCTCTCGCTCACTGTTCACATACATTGACTTTAGTGACGCGTAAAGGACTTTGGCTGTGCGAGTGTGAGTGCCTTTAGTGGAATTTCAAAATGTGTTGTTGTTGTTGTTGTGGCTTTAATTGGAAATTTCGTTGCTACTGCTTTTTGAACACAATTTCTACCCTCGTCACTGTGCGGTGGGTGTAGAATTTTTGTTTTCTCCAACACTTTTCGTATTTTCTTCGTCCCGTTTGCTTTGCGGCTAAAGGAAAATAGAAACGAAAACCCGAAAACAAAATTGATTTTCTTGCGTAGTTATTTGGAGTTTAGCAGTTTTTTGTGGGTATTGAAATTTTTATGCGTTTGTTTTAATTGATAATTTGTTGTTGTTTTGCGATTTTCGCTGACACTGATATTTGTTATGTTTTTGTTGCGAATTCTTAGCAAGAATTTTGGGCGTGGGAGTGTGGAATTTCTGCAAATGCGGCACCGCGCTGGAAAAATTCAGTTCCTTCTCCTCGGCCACCGCTGTGCTGTCTGGTTTCCTTGCCGAGCAGAAGAAGGCGTTGCTGTTCGGCAACTTGTTCTTGTTGTTCTTTCTCCAACTTTGACGGTTTTCGTTGTTGTTGCTGTGTTAAGCTTCACTTTTTTCTTTTCTGGTTTGCTTTACGGAATTTTTGTGGTCTTTGCCACGCACTGTTAGAGTTGAAACACTTTGTTTTCCTTCAAATATTTTCTTTTCTTTTTAATTTTCGTCGTTTCATATGGGCAGCTTTATTCGTACGATTTTTTGGGGGAATTGGTTTCGTTGGCTGCTGCGGCCTAATAGGCAAATTTGAAGCAGACTTGAAGCCTTCAATTGACTGTTAAAATGTGAATAGAAAAAAATCACTTTAGTATTGCGGACAGTGTTGCCAGCTGAAAGTGTTGTGCGTTATCGCTGAAATTTTGGTAAGCAAGGAATTTAATGTGTCCAAAGACAGATGGACGTAAAAGAATGTCAAGCAGAAAAGAACAGTGTGTGTGTGTAATGGAATGTGGACCCTCTTTTTATGTCGACAACTTGAAAACCTACTCAAATGTGATATTCTATAATATTGCTTGGGTGCGTAAAACCAAATATGAAAGTAATAACTCTGCTAGTCAGGTAGAAATCAGCAATGGAAATTAAGTTATAAAACTGAGTGTGAGGTGTTTGAATTGAATACGATTTAAATAAAATTCAAATGCTTTCAAATGGACCGAACACTGCTTTCATCTGGCAACAACAGACACATTTGGTGTCAAAAAAGGTTAATACAAAATAAATCCGACTGGTAAGCAGTAAACATTAAGTGTTTTTTTTTTTTGTTATTGTACAATTTGAAATGAAATCCATAGCAATGCGACAGCTTAGAGGAGCGTGTGGCAGCGACGGCAGCGGCCACAGCATGCGTTGGCTGTGAGACATGCGTGTGTGTGTGTGTGTATTTGTGTTGGCCAAAAGTGATGCCCAATACATGTTAAACATATTGTTGTTGTTGTCATTGCCTGTTTGGTACTCAACGGCCGGCCAGCCAGACAGTCAACCAGCAAGCGTCACAGCATCCAACGAGCGGCAGTCCGGCTTTGAGTACGGATGAACCACGAGAACAGCGACAGCAACAACAATAACAACAACAATGCCAACATTAAAGCATTGACAGCAACAGCAATAACATGACTACGGCCATAAGGCAACAGCAACAACAACAGCAACTGGCTAATACGCAAACAAAAAATGCCGTCTTGCCTTTGCGGCTATGGCTGGCTTTGGCTGTAGCTTTGGCTGCCACTGCTGGGCCGTGTGCTGCTTTACTTAAGCCTGACCAGTTGGCTGGCTGGCTGACTGGCGCAGGCTACGGCGGCGGCTTGGTTGATTTTAAATTTCTTGTTATTTGGTTGTTGTTGTTGTTGCTGCTGCTATTGCTGTTCTCCTTCTGGCTGGTTTGCTGCGAGTAATTGTTGTTGTTGTTGTCGTTTTTATCTTGTTATTTTTGTTGTTGTTATTATTGGAATCTTGATGAGTGTGTGAAACCGGTTTTTTGCATTTTGTGTTGCTGTTGGTGTTGGTGTTGCGGTCGCTGCGGTTGTTGTTGTTTTATTGCTATTATTGCGTACACTGATTTGTGATTTTGATTTGTGATACCATACGCAATGTTACCAATTTTTCTGCCTCCTTCCGTCACCGCCACTGTCCCCCTGCTCTACACTGCAAAGTCTCACCAAGCAAAAACAAAATCGTTTTCTTTTCGCAAGTATCGCAAAAAAATAAAATTAATTTTTTCATGTCATATTTTTTGTTTTTTTTCAGTTGGTATTCTTTTCAGCTTTCGAGTGCACTTGAAGCGATTAGATTGCGGAGCACTTTCTTCGGGAGTACAGACACCGTTAAGCACTTAAGAACTATTGTAGTTTTCAAAACTTCTCATACACAAAGCGGCTGTGTCGACGTCCGATGAAAACCCGTTCACAGCGACATCTGAAGACAAACTGAAATCGAAACGCGTTGTGCTTAGTCGACCGACGCTCGGCTCGTGTACTTGGCCCATTGGCGAGGAGTTGTTGGCCAGCAAACGGCGACTTGACGATGAGCCAGACGATAATCGGAAGCAGTGAGCGCTGAGCGCTGAAGAGCGCGTGGGAGCAGCGGGCGCCATTGCCGCACACTTCCAGCTGCTAAACTGCTGCCACAGTAGCGCCGCTAGTGCGAGCTGGTGAGCGCACAAGAGCGCGTCGGAGAGTGCGCTACACTCTGGTGGATGGGGGCCATGCCAAAACGAAATACTGGTACTATGCCCATAAATAGTGGGATTTTTGTGTATGCGCACAAAAATGCCGGTTTCTTCAGCGGCCTGGAACTGTGCGCTGTTTCGCCACCGATATCAGTTTTGTTTAAATATTGCTGTTGAAAATTCGAAAAATTGCCTATAAACTTATTTTTTTCTTTATCAAACTCTCGACCTCTGCACGTAACCTGTAACTCCAAGCGGTTATCATCTGTATTTACACAAAAGCAAACGCTTATATTTGTATACATTTTCCCCATATCGCAACAATTAAGTATCTGCCCAAAAATTACACAGAATTTCCTTTCATGAAATGTTTTCTTTTCACATTCATTGCTTTTACTTTCTTTCTTCTTGTCATTCGCATTTATGTTTTGGGCTGCTCAACTGCCTGCAGCATCAACCACCTCGGCAGCCGTAGCAGCCACCTTCGATATCTTCACCAACGCAACCAGCATCCCCACCAGCGCCAACAACCACCTGGCCTGCGCCTCCCCACTCCCCTTTGCCATTTCGTTACCATTGCTATCTGCCATTCCAGCATTCCGCATCACATCATCTGCGAATTGTTGTTACCTTCGCTTCTGCATTTTTATGTTTTGTTTATCAATTTTTGCTCCGCCACTCGAGCGTTTCGTTGCCGCAATTTTCCGCTGTCGCTCAGTTTAAACGGCCTGGCCTGACTCTAGTTCTCTCTCTCGCTGCCTGGTTGTACTAAATATAATCTCTGAGTGACTTTTGTTGGAGCCACCAAGTTTTCTCTACTCGTCGGCAGGTCACATTCTTTCGCTGAGCGCGTCGTTTCTGCTGCGGTTTCGTTAAGTTTACTTTGGTGCCCAACAGCAGCCAACCAACTTTACCGCCTTTCCGTCAGCTGCCGACAATGGCATTGCCTCCCCCAGTAACACCTCTTGTTGTTCTTGTTGTTGTTGTTTTAGTAAGTAGCCACTGGCTGCGGCATGTTTTGAAGAATTCTCGCTAGATAATGTTATGAAAAAGTTTTCTACTTGCGCAAATTTTATTGCAAATTGTTGCAAGGATTTAAGCACTCGCTCATGATGATAGTTGGCTGTAATGCAATAATGGCCACTAAAAAGCTTTCTCAACAATTGCTCAATTTATGGCTCACAGCAATCGGAGCAAAACTTGGGCACATTTGTGTTAGGCAGAAAAAATATTCAAGTTTCTACTTAGTTAAATTTTGTAAGTGTTTGAGTTCACATAAATATATACATGACATATGTACTCGTACATATAGTTCTACATATGTTTCCATATTGCATCTAGCATTGGTTGTCAATATTGCTCGATGGATTAATTTCGGCTTTATTGTCATCGCTTCGGCATGCCGATTTTTTTCGAAAATCTAAGCCCAAAAACAGTCTAAAAGTAAACCAAAACCCTGCAAAGTTTCGAGGAAATTAATGAACAGGAAACGTAAGAATCTGGCAAGACTCATTCCGCTTTTAACAAGCCTCTGGAACATAGCGCAGCATGCTGCCAAGATCCATATACCACTTTACCAGCTGCTATGGATGTGCCAATCCAACACTTCCTCTACACATGTCCAGCAGATAGATCTTCATAAACTGGTAGACCTATGGCCACCAGTTTGTCAACTAATAACCACGCCCTGATCGGAGGTGTGTTGAAGAGGATCACATATTGGGTTTCTTTTTATCCCCTTTTAATTTTTTTAATTTTAGTCATCAGGTCGTCAATCATAATCATCTATCTCTAGTCCTAACCTCTATCTCAATTGTTATTTTTAGTAGTATTCCCAGTCCATAACTCGTTCTGCCTTATGAACAGTTGTTCCAGAATGCACATACTTTCACCAGCCAGAGCCTTCGCGCTACCCGAACTCTCCAATCTAGAATAATAACTCTTCCCGCTCATTGGCACCTTTCAGGGGGCGTAGCCAGAACTTGGTCATGGGGTGCATTGGAAATTAATCGAATTTTAGTCAAAATTTCATAATATTTGGTTCACTGGAAGCAAAGTTATTGTGACTGAAGTGAAAGTATGTTTGTGTTATCGGTACAAAAATGAGCAAAAATAGGCATCTTAATAACATAAATTTTTTTGAAATTGGATTTAAGCATCTCATCCGCCTTTCACTAAATATTTGGCTATCTAAAAGTCCGTGCCCGGTTTGTTCTGCACAAATTGACTAACGCCATCGCATCGATCAATACTTGTGACCGTTTTTTTGATTAAAAGTCGCAATTTAATCATCAACCACTCTCGTTTTCGCCTGATGCAGCTCCGTGCGACTTTCACCTTTTCAAAAAAATGCATTTGCGAATAAAAATAAAGCATTTTGATAACAAAGAAGCCATGGAAGAGGTTTGTACCGACATCCTGAGGGACATTCCAACTGACGATCTAACACTCATAAGATATACTTTAAGATCATGCAAATCGCTATGTTGAGTCAGAACTACTTTGAAAAAAGGAAACAAATCGGTTTTGGAAAAAAATGTGTTGTTTTTATAATTTTTTTTAAATTTTTCAATATAAAAAATCTTGTAGCTAATGTGGCAACGCACATTTCATGCAAAGTGATCAAAAATGTTGAATAATTATAGTCTATGGAGGGAGGGTGGAAGGTTATAAAACACAAAATCCCTACCTTAGCCATGACCCTGGTACCTTTAAAGCTAAAGTCCGACCGCTTAATTGGCATCGGCATCGGCTAGTATCGGCCACAAAAATTTGTATAGTTTTTATCTCATTTTAAGCTGTTCTTCAACTGAATTTTAATGCAATATTTATTAATAAGTCGAATTTACGTCAGTATTTTTGTTTATCCCAGTGGACACGTGGAATATATGTGATACATTATTATTTTTTTAATACATATTAATGTTGTACGCTGGATACTCTATGGATTTAATTTAATTTTTATTTTTTCGTTTTTGTGTTATTTATGTGAAAAATGTTACAAACAAATGTATATTTACTATAGCCCTTCGTTTTGGTCCTTTGTAAGATAAACTGTTTTTGGTTGAATCCATTCGTTTTATATTTTTTACGGAATCGGCATCGGCCGAATCTCGCCCTTCCGGCCAAATAATCGGCATCAGCCAAAAAAGTGGCAATCGGTCGGACTCTATTTAAAACTGCCCTTACGGCCCACAGTTGGTCATCCCATTCCATTTAAAACGGTGCATTGAAGTCACCCAATTGACTATATTTTCGACCCTTGATTTGGATTCTTGGCTTGGGCCCACAAAATTCTCCTTTTTCCTTCCTTCTTCTTCGTCCTTCTTAACTTGACCCTCTGCTAGATTATTTTGCTCCGTACCGATATGTCCCTTCACGCACATCAGTTACCATGTTATCTCTGATCGGTTGGGTTTTGGGTTTGGGTTTTTTGATACATTCTAGAACCAGATTAGAGGATATCCTCAGCTGTTGCATACATTCAATCAGCCCCTGATTGTCCAGTGCTACAAGGATGACCATTCTCGACACCTGACTGTCAATTAGGTGAACCAATGCATGAGTCAATTCCAGCATCACTGATTGGTATAAGAATACACAATCTTCGAGATGCAAAGTTAATCTATGGTTAATTTCTTCTGAAAAGCATTGGCAATGGTACAAATACGAATGCAAAAATAAATGGACTCATATGGTATTAAAAACTTAATTGAAACCGACGAAATTTCTTAAAAAGTTTTATATATACAGTCGTGTCTGGATATAGTGAACTAAATTATTGCAAGTCCTGTTCACAGTATTGAGGTTGTTCACTATATCAAGGTCAAAATTTTTGTTAAAAAACTCGTTTTATTTGCTAAAAATACACTTTTTGCTTTTTGCTTGAAATTGCTTTCAAAATTTTGTTCAATATTAAGAGGCTGCATGTCAAAATTTGGGTGTTCACTATATAGGGTGTTCACTATACCCAGACACGACTGTATATGCAAAAAATATTAAGTTTCCATTAAAGTTGGGTGAAGGTATCCCTGTACGATTAAGATTGTGTCAATAACTTTCAGGACACACTTAGGTTTTTATAATTTCAGCTTTAATTTAGTCACTCAAATTTGGGCTTTGGACCCAATGTGTGCAGCAAAGTTGACCAATTCGGACAAATTCTTTTCACTACCAGCTGAAATGCTTTCAAGTCGAACAAAATCACATTTGATGCGGCAATTGACCGCAGAATTCTCAAAACTGAAAAAGTCAAACAACAACAACAACAAGAACTAAAGCCAAATATGTCAAAAGTGGAGCAAAAGCAACAACAAACTAAGCGAAATCAAAGAACGAAATTGGCGAAAAGGTGTAGTTGCCTGTAAGGAAATCGCCGGAAAAAAAGTAAACAACGACTGAGCAGAGTCATGGACATCGCGTGTTGTAGGCGGCAATCGCAATTACAGACAGTGCAGGCAACAAAACTCAACAGCATCGACAACAGCCACACTGACAATAACAACTGGAATGAATACAGACGAAATGTCCGCCGGCATAACGGATCAACATCAAGCAACACAATACTCACAACATCGTAACCATAATAACAACAACAGCATCAACAATCGCAGCAACAACAACAACTATAAAAACCACATAGTATGAATATGTCGCTGACAATTGTGGAAGCCTTCATCAAGAATGTCCGCACACTATTTCCTGCTTTATACACCGTCCCGCCCCGACCGCCGCCCATTGTGCCCCTCAGCCCGTCAGGCGTGCTTTATCAAATCACCACAGTTCAGCGGCACTTTTCCAGCACGAATGGAATGAGTGCACGCAGGAATGTCGTTGCGCTGACGGTCGCAGTTATCGGCGGGGCGTGGACGGCGCAGGAAAAATAATGAAAAATTGTCGGGAGGCAACGAACGAAAAGCCACAGAAAGCGGCGCAAAAAGTAACGGCCGCAACGCAACGGTCACGCCGCCAACACTGGCCAGCACAGCATTCGCCGGACGGGCGGCCGGCTGGGCGACGCTGACCCAGAACTTGTTTGCCCCTTTAGGGATTTGTTGTTGCTGCTCAAGTGAGGCCATAAAAACAACAATAACAACAACGACAACAATGGCGAATAAGATGAAAAATGTGAAATGTGAAAAACGGCAAAACAAAGCGACAGCGTCACAAAATCGGCGGACAGGAGTTGGGAAATTGGACTGGTTGCGCGCACAAATCGGGAAATTCGGAAAATAAAGCGAAGCGCCAAAGTAACTGTAAATTAAATGTGGCTCGAACGGAAAATTCGCTAAGGCTGGAAATGTTGGCGGTGTGGGGGGGGGGGGGGGAGACGTTTGATGGTTGTTGTTGTTGTAACATACTATGGCATTGTTAGTGCTGTAAGCAATCGAAACAGCTGGCCAATGCCGCACCAACTGTCGGTCCATTTGGCCAAAGCAACAACATTGGAAAAGCGCAAAAAAGCCAGAAAATGGTCAGATGCGAGGCAAAAGCAAAAGCCTGACAGAAGGAAAACAAAATGTACAAAAATAAAAAATGGTAATTTAACACATGAGTGCGATTTTGAGCGTCTCGAATTCAAATTCGGCGACTGCTGTTGTTATTTTTCAGCCGATTTCTTTTATTGTTTTTGTTTTTCGTTTTAGCTTTTTTTCTCAGTCTCCTGGTTGGTTTTCGTAGTTTAATGTGAATTAATGTTTTACAAATGCGAAAATTTGGAGCAGCTTAAAGTTGCATTAAATTTGTGGTGAAACTTTGTTGCCGAAAAATTAAAAGCGATTAGTGGAAAATCGATTTCTTGGGAATCAATGAAATGTTGAATTTTAAAGTTTGAAATGTTGAATTTTAAAGTTTGAAATGTTGAATTTCAAGTGTTTTCCCATGCATAGCTTTAAATTAAAAATATATGTATGTATATTTTGGTGCTAGTTTTGAGGTTAAGTAATCGAAAGAAAAGTTTATGCTAAACATTTGATATTTTTGAGCAAATTTTCTATGAGCAGTGCAAGGGGTTCTACTTTCTAGGATTGGCAGACTTGCCAACCCGATTCTACTAAACAAACAACGGTGACCTAATAAAGATCCAATAGCTGAAAACCTTACTTAACACTAGAAAGACCAAATCTGTATTTTCTTTAGTATTTCTATCAACTTTTGCTTTGATGACTTTTATTGTTTTTATTGGGTTCTACAATTAGTTCTACAATTAGAGTTCTACAATTACAATTAGCCAAATCCGATGTGTACTTTTCGAGATATTGGCGGATATAATATGTAGTCGTTGTAGGTATGGAAAACTTGCGGTATTTCTAGTGTTAAATAGCGCAAACACTGGGAAGCTTAATGAACAAACGTGCACCACGGCAAGACAGATCTATCCTGTGACCAACCAGTGCAGATCCAGGGAACTGATCCTGCTGAACAATCCCTCTAAAGGGATTGTTGTGGGAGTAATCACTGGACACTGCCTCATTGGCCTGCATGCTAACAGACTTGGTCTGCCTTTCAACGATTTCTGCAGAAGCTGCAGGGACGAAGCTTGCGAGAACGCGCTTCCGATACTTGGGCAGGCAACTCCTGAGCTGCTTAGCAGACTTTGAGAAGTTACCACCGAGCATTTACAAATTCATCAGAGCCTACAAGTGGCTCTCATAAACTGGAAATGGATAGGTGAAGCCCTCTTATCAAAAAAACGCGTTCTAGAAAAAATTTTTCCATCGCTCCAATGTTTCGCCTGTTTCTTTGTAACGTACTCACTGATGAAATCGCAGGTTATGTGAAACAAAATTGTAATCTGCCACTTTCGTTTCGGAAGATCGTAGCTTCTTTGGAAGCGATCAACCTGAATGCAATTATTTCAAACAGAATACGAAATTTATTCACTTCCTTTCTGGTGATTGAAAAAATATTTATGCAAATTATGGTTTGAAAATTCTCTGTGTAACTTTTATAAATCCATTTTATAAACTGGATGTGAAACTTGTGCATCAACTGCTGTGAAATTTTTG
Organism: Melieria crassipennis; assembly: GCA_963668005.1. Taxonomy (NCBI): domain Eukaryota; kingdom Metazoa; phylum Arthropoda; class Insecta; order Diptera; family Ulidiidae; genus Melieria; species Melieria crassipennis. Next base: position 25,502,138 of record OY764963.1, on the reverse strand, counting down.
CCCACCAAAACCGTCGTTAAGCATGCGCAGTGGTTTGGGCATACATACATACATATTTACATACATACATGCGTTAACGTTAGCTGGCCGTCCGCTTGAGCGCTTGACGATTGCTCGTGACAGGACGTCCCTGCGGTCGGTTGATGCATATTAAAGATTTTTGATGGCGCTTAAGTTTGTATGTACAGCACTTTTCGAAAGCATTAAATTGACGAGAAGCCACAACTACATACATATGTATGTAATACTGTGTATATACGTGTACATACACACATATATAGCATATGTGATGCACATGAATGGTGGGAACTGTGGCAGAATCTTTCATTATTAAGCGGCAACCCAAAAACTTGCCGCATGGCGCAAGTAAAATGCAAACAGGCGCAGCGTTAAAAATTTAATTAAAGCCATTGCGTCGCTGTGTCTGCATTGGACGTGGCCGTGTTTGTGCACATGTACGTGTGTGTGTTCATATTCCTACAGATGTGTGTGTTAATATGCCTGTGGGCCACGCGGCTAAAATTGTTGAAGTCGCTGATGCCGCAGACGCTGCCGATGATGATGAAGCGGCGACGGCGCCTTTGCACGTTTACCGGCAATCAAAAACTGGAAAAAATTGCATTACACAAAGAGCAACGCGCGCGCAAAGGAAACACAAAAAGCAAAGTGACCAAAACGAAAATCACTTTCATTCATAAATAAAAACGGATGGCACAGAAAAAATGTTGCAGTGAAAGGCCAAAACGAGTGGAGAAATGCCGCAATTGTTGCATTGTGGTGAAGTGTGCGAAAATGCGTGTAGTGCGTTTTATCAGAGCACAAAAATTGTGTTATCAAAAAGCGAACACCAACTGAACAGTTGAGTAGGTTAAACAAGCAATTTTTTGGCGGTGCTTTAATTAAATTCTTTATTTTTTGTTGATTGTTATATGTACCTATATTTTTTTTTTAAGGCGATGGCGTCATAAAAGCTTTAGCGTTTTTATTATTCAGTACATCGAGATGGTAGGTACACATAATGAATAAAAGTTTGTGGCGGACTAGAATAATCAAATGAATCGATTTAGCAATGTCCGTCCGTATGTCTGGACGTCTTCACGTCTGTTTGTTCATTCATCAACCGGCTGGCTCTCGAACTAAGTAGTTGAACTATCAGAATGAAATTTGGTACAATTATTGTTGGTATGCCAACTGAGAAGTGATACTTATTGACAATTGAGTACAGTATTGAGTTATCTACCATTAAAAGATGCTAAAAGACTCTTGGGGCCTGTCAAACTCCCTCATGCATTGCTGTTATATAGCTATAGTAAGACTCCTCCAATACTCCTCTTTACTTTGGCCCGCAGTTAAGAAAACAATATACTGTAAGCCCTTAGAGAAAGTCCAGCGTCTTTCAGTGATTTTGGGTCCTTTAAAGACAACTTCTACACCAGTGCTCAACAAAATACTTGATCTGCCGCCTATTAACCTCTTTGCGGAGCATCTGGCAGCTAAGACCGCTGGAAGGCTAACGGCTGTAAAGCAGTTCAAGTGCAATAGTTTTGGACACAGTTCAGTCCGCAATAATACTGCAGCAAATCTGGGCTACATACTTAACTCCGACTCTGAACTTTGGAAAACACATTAAAATGACGATCGAGAAAGACGGGTGGCGAAAAGTCTGTCAACAACACTGTCAACATATTTACTGATGGCTCCAAGATGAAGGAGGGAGTTGGAGTCGGAGTGTACTGCTCAGAGCTGAGTATCAGCGAATCATACCGACTACCCGACAACTGTTTTGTATTTCTGGTGAAGGTGTTCGGTGCTAGGAAAGCCGCGGAACTTGCTTGCAATGCTATTACGGTCAACTCAAAAACACACTTTTACAATCAAGGCTATTGTGTCCAACTGCATATTACCCAAAAATGTCCTACAATGCCGGGCAGCAATGGAAAGGTTAGTTGCAGCCTGCAGGCTTCATATCTGTTGGGATTCGGGGCATGAAGGCATAGAGAGAAATGAGACAGTGGAAACAATTGCCAAAAGTGGTGTCGGCCTTACAGCTAAACAGATCGTAAGGGTGCTGATGCCACTTCGCACTTTCTACAAAGACTTGGAGAACAGCAAGAATAGAAAAGCAGAGGCTAGGTGGAGGAACTTGAACACAGTAATGCACAAACTTCGTGATTGGACTATCTCGATGAGACTGCAAATCCGAGGCACTGCTTACTAGCAGTTCATGCGCATAGGATGGGTTTGACGGACAGGAAAATTTGCAGAATGTGCGGGGAAGACAAAGCTCTGAAGACATTAAAACATGACCTCTGCTTCTGCCCTGCCATCTCAAGACAACGCTTGGCAATCTTAGGAGCACCGGAGTACGCTGGACTAGAGGAAGTGGCGACGTTAGGCCCGAAGCGTGTGTTGAAGTTTGCCAAAAGCACTCGTATTCTCATGGATCACTATACAGGGTGGCGCAAAAATCATCACTCATTTATTCATTCATTCATTCATTTATTCATTCATTAATTAATTCATTCATATATTCATTCATTCATTCATACACAAATTAAAGCCAACGAACACTGGGTGATCACTTTTGCGCTGGGTGACAACTTTTGCGCCACCCTGTGCAACTTATAAACCAGTAACACCTCCTCACTAAGGAGCCAATAATGATCTATGTGCGGCCATTCGTGGCCAACCAGTAATGCCTACCTACTATTAAAAGTAATAAACGTTATATTATTGAAATTAATATATTATTGAAAATTATATTATTGAGGATGAAGAAAAGGAAGACAGTAGCGTTGAACTCCAGTACAGGAAAAAAGCAAGCAATGAGGTTCTTGTGGTAAACGTAGGTAAGACAAAGCACCTACTGTCAATAAACAAATGTATATGTATGTATATACAATGTACTGTCAATGCACAAAGAGTCTTCGTGTCTTGGATAACATGTCGCTGTTGGCAGCCGTAAAAAGTGGTGAAGGACTTTGTCTAACTAGGCACCAGAATCAACATCAAAAACGACGTCAGGGCTCAGTAGGCAATTGAGAAGTAGAAGCCTCTCTTGACTAACAAAAGTTACGCTCTACAAGGCACTTATTATCTCCGTCCTCTTATATGGTGCAGAATTTTGGACTTGAAATCTTTTAAATACTTATAAAACTGAATGTTTAATTATAAGTAAAATCCACAATTTTGCTTTCGTTGTTATGCAAAGTGATATTTAATTGCTCTATGGCTTAATAAAGCTTTGTTTTCTATTTATATTTCTTCTTATTTTTTATTAACTGCACTTTAATGAAAAATCAGCGAAAATGGCGGAAAAGGAAATTCCCCAAATTCGCGACTATTATCCACAGCACGCAGCAAAAACAACAATTTGCACCTTTTTGCAGACTTTTAGTCCATATATATTTATACATAAATCGGTGTGTGTGTGTCTGTGTGTGTGAGTGTTTTTGTGCAACAAAATGTGCCACAACTAATTCGCGTCGAGTTGCAAATTGCAATCGGCTGCAGTGGCCCGCAGGGGCCCATAACTGTTGGGCACTGTGGTCGTTTTAACTACAACGACACACACACACACACAAAATACAAACACAAACACATTCGCACATACAGTTGCGTGTGTGATTCGCAAATATGTTCGTTCGTGCGAAAATTGCTGCCACTGGGGCTGCTGTAATTTGTTGTTTCACGCTTTTACAACAACAAATTCGGTAAAATACGGTTTTTTGCAAGCATCTCTGTTATTGTTGTTGCTATTTGTGAAAATTTTTAAATTGAAAATAAAACACACGCTCTAACGAAGTGGCGTTAAAAACGCCGCAAGTGTTCGTTGATTGTTTTTCGTTTTGGCTGTTAATGGCTGCGAACAATTGACACGTCACATGCAACCCTGCAATAGGTAACTTTTGCATATTTTAAAGTTGTTGAACATTTCCTGTGGTCGATGTGGTCAAGTATTTAACAATTGCAACATATGTAGTAAAAATTGTATATATGTACATATGAAAAAATTGGTCAAAGAAAAAAATAATAATAACAATTAATTTCCTTTATTTAAATAAACCTAAAATATATATTTATTTAAGCAAATGTTAACAAAAGCCTCGTACGAGTTTGCTTAGTGGCCAAAAATATAATAAATGATGATAAATGATGACAGAATGATTTCTGTTATTTTAATATAATTTCATTGGTTTTATTATTACACCTAATTCTGTTTTTACACGGTCTTTTTTTACACGGTTTTGATTTAACACGGTTTGAAAATAAAAAATGTTAAATTTTTTTACACGATTTTATTCCATTTAGCACGATTCAAACTCTTTTGGGCTTAAATTTTTTTTGTCAAATTTAATTTTTGCGAAATATGTACATATCACAAATTTAGGGAAATTACCTTTTTGTGGAAACAAGCAAATTTACTTGTCAGAGCACTTGAAATGTGTTAATATTTTGTGAACTATCAATGCAATCAGACGTGTTTGGTAAAGAAATTGTTTATAGGCAAATTAGTTTTTCCAACCTTACATTTATTTTAATTTAAAATAAACATTAATACTTGTTCTTAAAAAATCCTTGTTTTAATTTTTATTGTCTTGTCTAATTTTAATAGGTTTTAGAGTTAAGGAACCAATCACCTATTTTTGCATACGATCAATGTCTTTTTTTACACGGTTTTTTTTTACACGGTTTTTCCTGGAACCAATCTACCGTGTAAAAACAGAATTAGGTGTATACGATTTTTTCATTGTTGCAGTTTGTTTCGAGTTGAATTTGTAAGTTTTAATTGTTATTATTTTTAAATATGTATGTATATTCCATACAAATTGACAAATCAGTAAAATTATTTGTTAAGGCAATAATTTGTATTGTTCTACCTGAAACTTTGGTTCAAAAATATACCATGAATTTTTTGAGTATTTCAAAATATTTCTTAGTGGAGGATACCAATGATACAATTATGATTTTTCTAGCATGATTTTTTTATACTAAAACGTGCTATTTAGAGTTGGAAATATGAAGCTAACTCCAACTTATTTTTTGGTTTCAATGTATTCTTGAAGCTCTTTAAACACACAGTTGGCCTTTTTTACGGTAAAATCGTTAAATCTTTAAAACATAAGAACTTTTACTCAAAGATATTATTGCCCATTGTGCCCCTGTGGGCCCTCTGTGAGCGCCAGAAGTAGTCGTTAACCGAAGTTTTTGACAGAAGTAAAAAGAATATTCCTGTTGAACCATTTTCTCTTCCAGATGAGGAGGCACTGGCTTCGGGCGCCTTTATATACTTGACAGGTGCACTATAAAAACATAGTTCCAACGTTTTCAGACCAAGAAAACATATATTCCAGTAAGAGTCGTGACTATGCATTTATGTATGTCGTTTCCTTTTTATACATCGAAATTCATCGTTCACTGTGGGTTGCACAGTGTGTATGGTCACACTGAATTTTATGGCAAGTTAGTCTAGAATCGTATTCACTTCAACGAAAACCCATGTTGCCTCACCGTTACGACAAAAACAATAGAAATCAAAAACTCTTGGTTTATCTGCAAAACCACAGCAATACATCGCATTAGTAATAACCGGAAGAGCAATTAGTTAAAATTGAAAAATTGAAAATATACAATGCAGTACTGAAATGTTGAGATACACATCTGTAAATAATCTTTAAATATGTTGCAACACAATGGCCACAACTAAGCCGACACTGGCTGAAACAATTTAAAAAGCAGTTTTTTCTTGAAAATAATTAAGAAAATGTTTACAACCGAAAATGCTGCAAGCGGGTGAAGAGGGCGTAAAGAGTTGCATCATTGCATCAACAAAAGTTTTAGGAAATTCTGCTTTTATTGTTTTTTGTGCTAAAAATGGAGCAAGAAGATGGGATGGAAGCGCTGTCACTGTCAGTGCTGCGAGCATAATTTTATTATTGTTGTTATTTTTACATTTGTTTGTTGTTGTTTTGTCGGCTGCACTTAAATTTACTTTCAACCGGCTATTGAAAAGTAAAATGTACGTGGAAAAAACAACAACAACAATGCTTAAATGAAATAATTCTAAAAAGCAAAAGCATTCTTTGCACTTTCATGGTGCATTGTTTTTGTTGCAGCAACAGTAGAAACAAAAATTTCAACCGAACAATTGAACCTGCACTTAAGCGGCCGTAAGCACACATATGCTACGACACTTATACCACAGGTGTGTGTTTGTGGAATTTACAGGCCGGTGTAAAATGCGGCCAAGCACGCTACAGTTGGCATCGTTGTGTTGGTCAGTGAAGTGAAAAATTATTGTTAATAGTTCTTGTAGAATGTTCATGTCTACTTCTGAGAATAAAGCCAGCAATTTATAGTTGTAACTACTGTACTCTCGACAAAAGTTGTTATAATAAAAAAGAGTTGAAATCGATTTAACGCTTTCTATATTTAAGCAGTTAAGGTCAACTGAGATAAAATTATCCCACCTTCTCAGTTGCGTTTGGGACCAAATAGTTCAACAGGAACAACACTTTGAAATTCTGATCAAAATCCCGGTTAGATGGATTTGTCTGTTCCTGACACTCTCAGAAGGCACTCACAATGGACAATAAGGCTTCCGAGTGGAAGTACGAACTTGCACACACACACTTTTCAACCTTAACCCTGAAATAGAAAGAGTGGAATTTTTTCGGATGATATTAACCCTAGAACGAACCATGAAGTATTTTCAGTCGGTAGGAATTGGGAATATTTCGAAAATTGCTATAATCTTCCTGACGATTTTCCGCTCTGTTAAAAAATCTAATTCAAAAGAATCTACTATATACGTATTCGTATTCGTACGCATTCTACGAGTAGAACTTTATTTTTTGAGAGTGCGATAGACACAAAAATTTGTTTAACCCTTTCGCTATTTTGTTGCCATATGGCAACATGCTACTTTGTGGACGTCTGCATCCTCTATGATTGCAAGAATACATTTTTTGTTGGTCTTTAGAATAGTTTGAAGTTTTAGAAAAAATACAAAATTAGTAAACTGAATATTTAAGTTTAAAGAAGAGAAGTATACACGTTTCTTTAATGGTATATCTTGACTTAGTAAAGGAAGAAGAAGCAGAAAAAAATTGGAGAACTTTTTAATGTGACGTTTTCTTTCAATTTAGATACTTTTTTTTAATTTTGGCTGAAGTAATTGAAGAAATATTTAGATTTTCGTTATGCGTAACAATTTGTATGTTTAAGTAATTATTACAGCCACAACGATGTGGTTGCTCTCATAGAAAAACACTCTAAAATACAGGGTCCGAGTGAAAAAAATAAAAAATTTCTTATGGCATGTTGCTAATATAACCACATACACGTAGAAGCCTAAGACGTAAAATTTAAAATTTTAACTTTCCCCCGTAAAAACCTGCAGCGAAAGGGTTAATGTCCTTTTTGATTTCAGAGAACGTCTAATATGACAACAGTTCTAGAGTTAATATGGAAGTGGACAATTTTGGTTTTTAATAAATGTACAACGTTTCTTTAAACAAATTCTGAGCACAGTGATTCGTTCCATAGACAAAATTCCAAAAATTTATAGTCTCAGAATTTAACGATTTTAATGTAATTGGTAAGGCAAAACTCCAACTAAGAAAACCCAAAAGAAAAAATGAATTAGAGTGTGTGCAAGAGCTGCTCAAAGTCTGAACTTTTTGCACAAAAAAATTCAAACACTTGTTTTATGTTTTTTAGTCTATTGAGTAAAAAATCGTTAACATTGATGTTTGGCAAGAAGTTATTAAAACTTTCAATAGAGATTAAGAACTGATGTGTCTATTTTCGCTTTTGGTGTCTTTTCTAAATTTGCAAAGCTAAGGCTTCTACTTCACTTTTAATTTAAAATATATTTCAAAATTAAAAACCTAAAAATTGGCAAAAGTATGTGAAAGTACGAGTCTGTTCCTGGTTTTTTTTTATTTCAAGAAGCATTCTTTATTTGTCGAAAAATGTAATCACATCCTCCGATATCTTCCGGTCTCAGAAAAAAAATCAATTTGAAAAGTAGTCTAATTTGTGGACACTTTTGGCTTTTAGCATTCAATTTTTCAAGTTTTCGTTTTAATGTAAAATTTTTTTCTAAACAAAGTCTGCGAATTGTGGCGGATTTTAATTCAAAATCTCAAATGTTCGTGTCTCAGTCCTACGTGCATGACACAACTCTACTCGTAAGTTGTATAAAATATTCCAAATTTCTTAGCCCCATTCTATTCGCCTAATTCAACCTTTTCAGTTTAGTGTAGCGTAGCGAAAAATTACGTTTATCATTGTGAATGAAAGAAAGTTTAGCTCAGCTCGGGTCTTCTTCCTGGTACCAAAATATTTATGTGAAAAATTCTTATCTACAGCTGTGGATCAACAAAGTTACCGAGACGAAAATAACAACAAATAGCAACAGCAAAAAAGTGTTTAAATTCACTTGCTGCAGGTACCTGGGCCAATCGGGCTCGTTCAGCAAGCGAAGAGTGCGGGGCGGGTGCGTGGAGATGCACACAACCGGCTGCTGTTGCCACTGCTGCAACACATATTCAATCAACGTCAGCAACAGCAGTTGCAGCAACAGTGGCAGCAATACCAGCAGTTGCTGCATTAAATACGAAACATTTACAAAGCGAGCCGTGTGTTTTGGTAGTTGTTGTTGCTATTGTTGGGGTGAGCGGTGCTCTAAGTGGTGTTGTTGCGACTTGTTGTTGTAGTTGTTATTATTGCACTTTGCGTACTGCTAAGTATTTTTATACCCTGCCCAATAATCAAAACCACTAGAAAAACCGACTATGAAATGTCCAACTGTACGTTTGTCCGCCCATCTGACCGTAAGCCCATCCACTCGTCTATCCGTTTGTCCGTTCGTGCGTCTGTTAAAAAAATATCAGAATGCAACTTGATTTAGTTACAGTTGCTGTGCCAACTGAGGATTGATACCCATATGGTCCGTCCACTGCGAGGAGAGTTGCCATATAAACGTAATTTCAATAAAAATAAAAAAATTATTTATAATTATGTTTTGGGGTGTTGCATGGCCTCTTAACCCATTATGGGCCACGCTAGCCCATCTTTTTCTATTTATTTATGAAATAGTTTAGATAAAACCATGAATTGCTTATTGATTAATTGGCTTTTTACTTATTTTTTTTAAATCGTAGACAAATAAAAGTTGGCTAATACAAAAATGGGCGCAGTTCATCTACTTTAAGGCAAAATTGCCATCTTAAAAGAACACTAAACTAAACACTTAACTAAACACTAAGAAAACTATTATCGTGTACTGATAATTATAATTAATTCGTACAACTTTGAATAGGTATCGACGTTCTATTGACTCATTGTGGCTCATATTAAGTCAATTTTTAAAATTATTTTAGAAAAATGTTAAGTTAATCTAACCCAGTGTCGCACACAGGAGGAGGTTTGGGGGTTCAACCCCAAACATTGTACCCAAAACCCCCTCTGCCCCAAAATTAGATCCTGTGTGCACCACTGGTCCAACCCTTGTGTTCCTCGCGAATATATACAAAATACAGGGTGGCACAAAAGTTATCACCTTATCGGCAGGTGCTATAACTTTTGCAAATGGCAGCTAAAGTAATGTTTCTTTGACATTAATTCATTAATTCAGTCACTCATTCATTCATTTATCATTCATTCATTCAAACATGTTGGTTGGTTGGTTTAGTGGCTGCCTCTGTATGAGAGACACTTAGGCCTATGGGCCTGTTGTGATACCACAAATTCCACCCGTTTTGAAAATGTGTATGCAACACTGTTTTTTCCAACATGTGATACAACACACATTTCAAACGGATTGGGAAAGGGAGGGAGGGGACCTACAGTTTAACGCCGAATCCGAACGGCGATTGGCAGTTTTTCTTTCACACTTCGAGGTTTTGCCATTGCCTGCCAAGAGCGCACTTGTGCGATTCTTGTAATTCTCATTCCCTTTATGTGGATAGCGATAGAAGTAGCCAGGAATCGAACCTGGGGCGCTCGGTATGAGAAGCCAGCGCGCTACCCGCTGAGCTATCGAGGCCGACCATTCAAACATGTATTCGTTCATTCATTTATTTATTTATTTATTCATTCATTCATTCATTCATTCATTCAATAAACAATTTAGAGCCACTGGGTAACAACTTTTGCGCCACCCTGTACAATGTTACAACTAAGATTAGCAACCTACATACCACCGCCGCAGCCGCCGTGGCTCAGTTGGTTAGTGCGTTGGACCGCGAGTCGAAGGCAGCAAACCGCAGGTTCAAATACTGCCTGTAATAACACCTAAAAAAAAAATAACGGGAAAACTCGTTTTCTCTTTCGGTGGCTGTCCTCTCAGCTGGAAATGGCAAACCTCTGAGAGCAAAAATTGCCTATGATAAAGCTCCCAACCTGCCGTTCGGAACCGGCATAAAAACTGTAGGTCCCTTCTACCCGCGTACAAATTCACACGCACAACACGGGTGGTTGCGGGAAGCTAGGCCTTAGTCTCGCGTAAGCGGGCTGTCGTGCCAGTCAATTATTAAATTATTAACCTACATACCACATTTAAAATTCTTTCGTACTTTCTCTGGAAAAATTTTAAGTTCGAGAAAATAAATTCTTTGTTTGTAAAACAGGTTTTAATTCGTGTCACCTGGTAACCCTTACACGGCCGTCACACTACCGTTTTCTTCACTTTTTCTGTGCTGCTGTCTGACAATATGCAATTTTTTGTGGGTTTTTCCTAACATGCTTCAGTCCATCTGCAGGTTGGCTGCATCTTCATTCGCATACTGCACGTCGCTCAGGCGTTACCGACAGAATACTCGCTGCGGTGTTTTTCATCTTGGCGCAACACTGGCAGCGCTGGAGTGTCAGCAACTTCATGTGTCATGTTGCATGGCGCATAAATCAGACGCTTACCGAGGCAGACAAAATGCGGCATTTACGTTGCGAAAATCACTCAATTTGCTTTGAAATGTGGCAAAGAAAAATCAACCTAAAGAGTTTTTGTTTTGTTTTTCTCAGCTTCAAGCAGCACAACGAAAGTATCGCATTGATTTTTGTAAAGCAACCAGCCAAAATGATTTCGATCGAAATCAATCTGTACAAATTTCCGTTAATTACAACGTCCATTGTTCGTTAGGGCACATGAAGTCTGTAAAGAAATAATCGGGAATTGTAAACTATTAAAAACATACCATTTTTTCTTATTAACGTACATAAATATATTATTTTTATTATTATTTATAGTATTTTATTTATTGAAACATTTTCATTTAATGGAATAAATTTTGCAAACAAATGTTTAAATATGACTTTTGAACACTCAAAAATTATTAGCAAAATTAATACCAAAATACGTGTACATACATTTACATAGACGAAATTATTACCAAAATTAATCACTCAATGTACCCAAATCACCGAACTCAGCTTTTAAACTGTAGAACTCAGCTAATAACGCTTCACGATACTTCGAAAACGTCAAAAGTCAGTCAAAATGATTTTAATCTTGGTCTGGTTCAGCACTAAACTATGGAATACAACATTTTCTAAAAACAATCAACGCAGACCTTTTCAATCACAAAATCCCGGTACTTTTCTGATAGACTGTACACAATCGACGGGCAGTGTGTGGCACGAGCGCCACTCGCCGGCGCAGCCACCATAACATCCGCTGCCACAACACTAAACGCTCCAATGCTGCTGCAATTGCTGCACGGCCGGTGCTGGCCAGTCGGTGCATTCCAATCGGTGCCGCCGCCATTGTTGCGGCCGCTGCAACAAATCACTTTCCTCGGCCACATGTGCCGCATCGATTGCGGCAGTGGATGCTGTTGCAAGCGATTCTTCGCATTTGCAGTTTTCGGTTTGTGTTTTTGGCAATTTAATTGCGTTTTGTTGCTGATGCTGCCGTTTGGTGCGGCTGGCAGCTGCCAACACAGCGCCAGCTAAGCAGAACAGCAAAAGCAACAGCAGCAGCAGCAATAGTCGAGCATTGCTGCAACAATTGCCGTCACAGCAACGTGTTTTCAGCTGTGTTACATTTGCAAACAATTCATCAACCGGCCGACTGCGCGCCTACCAAATGCTGCAAGCAACATGTGAGTTGCTGTTCATTTTCTGTTTTAATTTTTGTTTTTCACCATTGTTGTTGTTTGGCGATTTTCAAATTTCCTCTTTGCTGATGTTGTTTTCCTTCTTTTGGTTTTTTCTTTAATTTTTTTTTGTGTTTTGTGACAACATGAAATTTGCCTTTGGCTGAGAGTGAAAGTCCCTTGGGCCAATGTTGTTTACAATTTACCGGTTACTTGGTTACGGCAACAGCCAATTGCCGCCAATGGCTTACCACCCACACCACTGTACACCAAGACAGTTGTCTGACATTGCTGGAACACTGATGTGGTCCTTACTTTTGTTCATTTAATCATTACATCTGCGTTCAAACTCAGCAAACAGGCGGCATTCAATATTGGAAAGGTCTAAAAAAGAAGATTATACAATTCATATTTTTATTCATTCGCAAAGTCTTCAAATTCTATACGAATTAACCACCTCATGATTTATTTTTACATTTCATGACAAATAAGTCATGGTCCGAATGTTCAGTCCAGCGATAAAGGCTCATGGATTACAGGAATGATTTTACAGTCATATCACATGAAATTATTTCATAATGACCACTGAGTGCTTGCGAAATTATTTCTTTTCATTTTTTCATTAATTTTATCTCAAGATCGAAATCGAAAAGGTGTCTTGCTTACGTTGACATGAGAGAATTATTTCTCACATGAACATTTATGCGGCGTATCGTCCAGACGCTGTTGCCCCTTGCTCCTTATTTGAAGTATGAAAAAGTAATACTTCAAATTAAAATATTTGGATTAAAATACTCAATACAAATTCATTTATTTTATATACCAAGTCTAAAAGGCACATGTCACTGTATGTAGACAAAAACAATATACTTACCGAACTTGGAGAAATTGTTCCAAAACGCCAACCATGGTTCAAGAAAGCTCTTTTATGCTTAACCTCAATGTGCGATAACTCAAATCCTATTATTCTTATCCTATTATTCTATATGCGATCTGTTGTTTCCACATACAAGATTGACCCTTAAATTATAGACTGCCTCGCTTCAGCATTTCCGAAAGGTAAATGGAGAAAACTGCATTCGGTTGATAGGTAAATGAATGAAGAGACATTTTTTAAAAATATTCTTTTTAAGTTGTAGTTTGTTTATTGTTTAAGCAAAATGGAATCAAATAATAAAGAACAATAATAATGATTTAAAATCTTTGCAATCTAAATCTTGGCCACTGGTGCACACAAAATTTAGTTTTGGGGAGTGTCCATTTTTGTTGTATAAATGTACGTAAACCTAATAAACCTTAGAGATTTAATTTTTACTCGTCGTTCACCACTCTTTCTTCTAGAAATCTTCTTTCGCTTCTAGAAGTCGGCTCTGTTTGTAAAACATAGTTTTCGGTCTTTAGGAGTTGGAAGTGCACTTCATCTGAAAGCAAAAAGCAATAAAGCTTGAAAGAGTACGAATTTTAGTAGAATTTTAAAATTTCTAACAACAAGTTACAGCTATTCAAAGTAAAAATATATATTTGTATGTATAAATTTAAACTTTACTTGACTTTTTGAGTGTGTCTTTTGATTTTGATCCTGAATTGAAACTTTTTCAGAACAACAAAGTCGGAAGTATATGATTAAAATCGAAATAGGCGAAACTGCAGAGGTAAATAGATTGTAAAATGTTTTATCATAGAATTGCTATCAAACTTGATGCTTAATGATTGATGAGATATTTTTAGACATAAAGCAAAGACAAATTTTTTAAATAAAATGTTCTTGAAAATTTTTTTTTAAGTTTTGTGTAATTGTTGTTAAAGTCAGTAATGCTTTCAATGATTCTTAACCCTGAAATAAAGCCATGGAAATGTTTAAATAAAAATGTCCTTAATCAAATTATTTTAAGTTTTGTTGAATTGTTGTTAAAGTCAGTAGTGCTCGTAACCTTAAAATGAATTCATGAAAATGTTTAAATAAAATTTGCTTTAAACAAATCATTATAAGTTTTGTGGAATTGAGCTTTCAATGATTTTTATGCTTGAAATAAAACCGTGGAATATCGAAAATTTTTTTTAAACTAAGTAAATGTTTTTTATGCATGTTTTATGTGCAAGAACTGTATTTCGAAACAAAATTTCAAAAGTTAAGTTAGTTAAATTAACATTATATTACACAATTTCATGAAAATTCATGATAGGCTTTGCCTATCTATGGATTCTCGCTGTAGTCACATAAAAGTTGCTTCAGATTTCAATTCCAAATTAACTGAAATGGAAAGACGAATATTTTAGGTATTTTTGTTTATATTTTACTTCAAATATACTTGAAAGTGTTTTATATTTGTTATAAATAATTACAATTACATGTTTTAATGTATATAATAAATACTTACAATTTGCCTAGTTGATAAATCATTCGAATTTATACTTTTGGCTTTAGTTCTGCAGGGTTCAAAGCAGCTGCTTAAATGATCGGTGACGCATTAATTTGGCTTTATTGCGAGCCATAAAAATAGAATTTCAACATAAATCGCAAGTAATCAAGTATGCGGCGTGGTGTGGTGTGGTTGGCGGCATTTACGTACAATAAGCCACAACTAACTCCAATTGCCGCGCCACAGACACAAACATACATAAACACACACGCACACACACACTCTCAGGTCAAGCAGCGCAATCAAGTCTGTGCTTACATGCGTTGCCACCATCAACTCGGCAAGTTAACAAGCCACAAATTCCACATCAACCAAACCATAAGAGCGCGTCGCCGTCGTCGTCGGCTTAAGCATCGCCAACGCTGTCGCTGCCACTGTGCCATGCAGCGTTCTTGCAATTTTTTCATCACTGCCAAGTGTTCCATTGCGTTGCGTATGCGTTTGGCTCGTTGACTTGCCGGTGGTCTGTCTGTGTTGTCTGTTGACTGTTGTCTGCACGCGCAACGCTATCACCCAACACCATCGTCTGCGGCGGCGACATTCCCCTGCGCCGCACCACGCCCTCGCCGTCGACCGCGCATACCCACTTATCTTCATCTCGTGCACACATTTGGCGCTTCTTCTTCGCCTTTGTCCTCCAGCTGGCCACCGAGTGCAGCACCAAAGCTCGGCCACCGCCGCCTTCTCTGCCTTCCGTCGTCGCATATGCGGTCAAAACTGTCAACTGCGGCCACATGCGCCACATGCGAAAGCAGCGAAATTTTATACTCCGCCGAGAGCGGGAGGACACAACAATACACTTCTTAGTATGCAGCGGATTTCTTTTATTTGCTTCGTTTTATTTTTTATCTTGAGCAATGAGAATTTATATTTTTAGTACAACTCAAGGTTGTCGCCAGGATGCGCTTTGCTCATTTATACCGCACATTATAACAACAACGGCAGCACAGGCGCTGCCTTGCAGCGATGGTTGGGGAGCAGCGATGACAATGGGGAATATTTTTAGATACCTAAGTGTGCAGAGTGTTGTGCCGAGTAAGCGGAGAGACAGCGTAGACAACGTGCGAGTTGGGAGCGTTGTGAACGTAGCACTTTATGAGTTGCGGAGTATGGCATTTTGATAAATAATGATTCATAATTCCTGCCAATAAATTATAGTAAATTATTGAACATTTTTATTATATTACATAAAAATTTTTATGGGTGTGAGGGTGATTACAATAGTGAAATTAATTAAAAAATGGTCTTTTTAACTATTAGATAAATGAGAGAAAATGAACGTTGTTACCGATTAACTAATAATTGTTGTAATTATTTATGTAACTTATTGTCACGTGCCCTAATAACTCTTTCACGAATTATTTGAAGAATTATGGCAAACATTTTTTAATATGGAGCATGCGTATATGTTCCATTGGTCGTGAAAGAATTGATATTTAAAAAAAAAATTGTTCAAAGTTTTTTGAAATTTTCGGAGTAAACTTTTCAAACTATCTAAGTCATAGAAATGGTACTGCATGTCAATTATAGTTCATAGAACTGAACTGCGTGTTTGTAAACAAAATTCGGAGTATTCGGAATAAATTGTTGAAGTAGTTTAAAACTGACTACATTGTAGAAATTGTGCTTGGAGTTATTTTGAGTCTATATTTATATGAATTATAGCTTATTAAACTAATTCAGAGTATTCGGAGTAATATATACGAGCTGTTTAAGGCTGAGGCACTGAGGCATTGAGGTTGCCCAATTTCTACAATGCACTCCATGTCAATTATAGTTCACAGAAATGAACTGCGTGCTCGTAATCAAAATTCGGAGTATTCGGAATAAGTTGTGGAAGCAGTTTAAAACTGACTACATTGTAGAAATAGTGCTTGGAGTGTCAAGTGTCGCGGAGTGAATAAAGCACGAGCTTTTTTCAATAATTCGGAGTATTTGGAAAATAGTTTTAGGATTATGAAGCTATACTTCTTTATAGTAGAGATGTATGGATTATAACCAACACCCATGGAAGTGATTTATAAACATTTAAAAGAAGTTTTAACAGAATTTAATTAGAATTTTAACTTTGTTTACATGCTACAAATAATTGAGAATTGAGTATAAAGCATTTCGAATAAGTTTTAATACAACAATACAATCCGTTACATCTGTCAAAGCAATTCTTAGTAGTTTCATTTAAACGTGGAATATACTCGTACAGGACATTTTATTTCGGGATATTTTGGAATGAAATTTGTTAAAACAAAATGTGGATAACATTTCTTATTGTTTAAGTGTTTCGAAGTTTTGTAATTGCAGTTTTTAATTAAAAAAATTATAACGTACAATATTTGAATTTGCGTGCTGCGAGTATCTGAAGCAAATTTGTATACTTAATTATTAAGTCACATATTTCTGTGTAACTTTACATTCAAACGTCCACATTGTAAATAACTAAGCACTTAGTTAGTTTATGTCAGCTAAAAGGCTACCAAAAGCGTTCAATTTAATTTTGAATTTATATTTTGAATAAAATTCGGAATAATATCGAATAGTTGCTTACATACTCATAACATTTTTTACATTCCTTTTTATTTATTCAAATTTCATAGTTCTAAAACTGCATGATTAGTTACATGATTGAGTTGTTGCCTAAAATAGTGTTTAAATCTTTTAATATGCTCATACAATTTGTATGGTTTTTTAAATTGCTTTCATTAAATTTTAACAAATTCTCAACGTTTTTATTGAAACTAGTTGGTTGTTAAAGCGCTTTGTTGCTTGTCGGAGTAGAGTTGTGTGATGATCCATGTTGCTGCATGACTTGTTTGTATATCTCCATGCATTCCGACAATTTTAGGTGGTTTAGCTATTCGAAGTTCCTGCGCCTTCTGCAAATGTAAACAACTCCGAAATGAATGAACTCTTTCAACACTGCGCGCCGCACATTGCACACACATCCAGTGCACGTAAGCGGTGGGAGTAAGGCAGGTCTGAAATCGAGAAGAATAGGAAAAAGGCGAAATAGCGAAAGAATATTGCAGGGAAACAATTCTTGTGAAATTTACCACAACGTCAGTTCCATTGGGCGCAAGTTTCGCTGCACAGGCACGCACCGACCGGCACGTCAGGCCATTTGGGAGCGCTGCTGTGACACTTTACATATGTCTGCGAACCGCTTCGAGTAGGTGTCGATGGGGGTGCAATGTGTGCGCGTGAACGATGACTGTTTGCTCAGGAAAGTGAAAAATTTCTTTAAAAGTATCGACATGTAAATTTGCCCATTTTGTAATATTCTAAGAAATTTGCTTTGCCTTCTTTCTGTTCGCATTGAAATGAGTTTCTTGTGTACGCTTCCGGCTTAGTTTGGGTTCGATTGCTGCCGTCTTTAATTTTACAAACTTTACTAGGAAAACTTCTAAAGATAGAAAAATGGCAAAACATTTGTGCAGACAGAAAAACAAACAAAACTTGCCGTTCGAATGTGGAGAGGGAGTGAGAAGCGAGAAAGATTGATACAGCGTGGAGTACGGGCGGCTGGCAGATTAGACAGGTGACTGCTCATTGCAGATTGCAGGAAAGGTGGCTGCCGATATCAGGAACGTACATAGTGCACAGTGAATGAAAATGATCAGGTGGCAGCGTGCTCGATACATGAAAGCTGTGGAGAAAGAATGCCTATAAATATGTATACAAGTGTCCGGTTGATAGTCGGGTGCAGTTTAATGAGCTTACGCCAAGTAGGCCAGCTTCTATATAGTATACTACACGTATGAAGAAATAAACAGGTTAACCGAAGAAAGATTGCATCGCTGGAATGAGGTAAGAACGATATGAACAATCACCAAATGGCGCGCACAGACTTACACACCTATCAGCTGTATTAAGTCATAAGAAGCACGAATGAATTGGATCATTTGCTATGTGAAAGGTGATGAGCTGGTTGAACGGACGTTTTGCTAAGTGCTTGAATGGAAAGCTTAAATAAATTTATATGCAAAATATTTGCACCAAATTGAGAGAGATTGAGCTGACATGCAATAGCAAAATAAATTTCATAAAATTAACCCATTTACCAAACCCGTTGCTTTAAAGTAATACTTATTTTAAAAAATTGTATCAAAAACAGAAAATAAAATTCAATATTAAAGCCAAACTTACGTTTTACAAACTTCAACTTAGTATCGAATATTCGAATATTTCTCTTATTAGTAAAAAAAAGTGTATTTTTTTACATTTTGATGTTAAATCCGGATAACCAGCAAAAAAATATTTTTGAAAATATCAACCAAAAATAATTGTTTTACTCAAGTATGCTAAATATTTTATGTCCACGATTTGATTTCACATAATTTCCACATCTTATATTAGTGTTTAATTGTATTAATTATAATTTTAATTTAATTGTAATTTTGGAACCCTTTGGAAAGCTGCGGTTAATGAGTTAATAAAACTTTTAGTAGAACTCGGAAGCGTATATAACTCAACATATTTCCAATGAACGTTTATGAAATGTGTTATTTATTTCTTTTTTTGAACTCTCGCCAATAAAGAACAACGATCTGCTAACCTAGAAAAAACAACACAACAAAATTATAAACAAAACATAAGATTTTAATATCATATGGAAACTATCATACAGTTTTGGTTTTGTGAAACGGAAATACCAGAAAAAACGAAAAATAGCAGAAAAGTTTCTTCCAAACTGAAAAGCTACATATCTACTATTCACTAATGAAATTTGAGACATTCAATTCCTCATGGGTTTATTAAACTCTCAAAAACTTCAATACATAAAAAACCAAGACTGAAATTTGGCCCTATATCGAATTTCGATGCTATTTGTAGTGTCACTTTTTCGGATTTTCCTTGACTTTTTTCACGTTGACATCATTTTCACCTTGTTGCATTAACAGCACAGCACGGCTTCTTTCCCAGTGGAAATTATTTTTATAAGTTTAAAAAATCCGCGGCAATTAGACCTCAAATTCGGAAAATATGAAATTTCATGGCGATTTATTTAATGTTGAAAAACATGCACATTTGTCGTAAATCAACTAACGAGTTAGGTGTTAAATGAAAGCGGAAACATCAAGTAATACAACACAGTCAAATTAATTGGTGTGTTTCCATTCTCATCAAAATAATAGCCAAAATTTAGCATAGTCATTTTTAGCACTTTTCAGCTTTTTCCTTAAAAAATTAAGGGCCTCAAAATATGCTCTATTATATGTTCCATTTATAGTCTGGAATACAAGCAAAAAACAAAAAAAATTTTAATTTGCTCAAAACAAAAAAAAATTAATATTAATTTAAAATTAATTATTAATTAATTAAAAATTTATATTTTAAGGAAAAAACAGTTTGCGGATTCGAAATCAGCGGTCCCTAATTACTCTAGAACTGATGTCAAAACCAGAAAAGCCATTTTGCTGTTGATCAGTGATATCATTGTGGTTTGACGCGTAGCTCAAGAAAAAGGCCCAACTACTAAAAATGAGACGACTACTTTCGATATCGTTGATGCCCTTCTAAGAGCTTTTATGGTAGCCTGGCTGTCCGAAAAACAACGTGCATCTCCTAGATTGGGATTCTGCTGCTTAAGTAACGGAGAGGCTTTGAAGCTGACAAGCAACTCCACCTGAGTGGCGTTGCAATATTCTGAAAGGCGTAAGTTCTTCTCCAGTTATAGTTATTTGCATAGTTCGCATCCTACTGGGTCAGTATGTACCATGAGAATTTCGTTTAAAAACCATGTGAGAGTAATTGATCCTTCTTACTGTATCCATTTGAAAGCGTTAATCGAACTTGCGTTTAACCAATTTATTGATAGCATCTATGTAGTAAAATTGCTAAGTGATATGCAGCCTGTTTGCCAAAAATCCCAATGGGAAGGCAGTCGAAGAAAACATACTGCATTTTGAATGGTGTTAATCAGATGGCTTTAGATATAAACAGTGTCGCAGATTTTTAACCCGTGGCTAAAGATTTTTGAAGAATGTTTTTGTCGAAGGCCTCCCCTATACCCTTGCAAAAAATGGACCTACTAATAGATAGAAAAATCCAAATCATAATTTTTGGTTCTAGATCTCATCTCCGATGCCGATCGCCCTCTTTCTAGTGTATTCTAGTGTTCTTGTTTGTCTGGGTTACCCTGAAGACACGTAACTAAAATTTTAAAATATTTTCTTGAAAGCCTCTATTAGTACATCAGTACTTTTACGGCCTATATTGAGTTGGAGGCCATTTAATATCAGATTTCAGAGAGGCCAGAAAAATACAGCTCCTTGGTTTTCATGATACTTCTGCTTACTAGCGAGTGACGTATGGACGCTTTTCCAGGTTAGAGACTTGGGTTGTATAGGTGTTGGCAAGCATTTTCTTTTATAGAAATTCTTACAAGGAGACTCCACCACCAAACCCAAAAAATGCCTCCAAAAGTCGAGCAATTTCAAAACATAATCCGCAAATTTGTATTAGACATATTTGCTTAGTTTTATAGTCCAACACCCATTAAATATCAATCAACTTCACAGACGGCACGCATATTTGTTCTCACTAAAATATACTAAAACTTCTTAGTAATTCTTAAGCTTTTAAACTCTTACCGCCATTTTTGTGCCACTTCCAAAAACTTTGTGAATTTCATACCACATCACCCTTTTTCCATCACACTCGCACTGTGGCAGTCGACGCTGCTGAAGCGTCGTTGCACTTCATTTCGTATGCCGTTTATTTACTGAAGTCGAGGTGTCATCAGCTGTCGCACTCGTCTGGCATAAGTTCACCTAATTTCGTTGCACTTAACAGCAGCAATAACGCCAACGGCAGCACTGCCAACAACAAATACCTATAAAGTCAATAAAGCAAGAATGAGCGAAACTATGGCGAAAATATTAAAGATTCAACACCATCAATTTACAGCGCGCTGCCGCCAGCCATTTTGTCATTGCTGTCGTTCGAGAGACAACAGCCAGTCTTCGCACGCTGTGTACTGAGTCGCATCAATTTTTCAATCAGTTCCAGGCTACCTCCACTCTCCAATCTCCAAAACCCCGCCCCAGCCCAGTATTGGCCGCTTCCGCTTGTCACTTCTGCTTTCATTTGCCAATTTATCATTTGACACTTCAAACTATGTATAATCATTTCACTTGTTTGTTTTCGGTGTATTTATTTGCGTCCCTTCGCTTCCGCCTTCCGCTTCCGGCGCCACACGCGAAGCAGAACTGTTGAAGAACTTTAAAATTGGTGGCTGCTGCTGTAGCTGCGTCCCGGCCGGGTTCACGTCGTTCGTAACGTCAGGAATGTTCCACTACGTCACATCACATGAAATATCGATTGCAATTCCCTTGCCATGGCGCGCGAAAGGAATCACGTGACTGCGAGGTAGTGGCAATTTCCCACGTCGCGCTCTACTCGGAACCACTAATAAATTACACTTGCTACTGCACACACACACATACACACACATACACTTTTATATACACACACTTACGCTCACATGCACTGTGCTGTGCAATAATATTAAAAGTATTTGTTTTTCGTTTGTTTTATTTGCACAATAAATTGTTGTAGTTGTTGTAGCTATGGTTTTCGTCACTCGCATTGCTTACTTGTGTAAACAGCAAATTAAATTAATGTCGTGTGTGTGTGTGTAGGAGAGGGGAGGGCACTGTTGTTTGATTTTGCTTGTCTTCGTTGCAATTTGACAATTGATTTTTTGAAATTGTTGAAAAATGTCCTTCCTGGAAGATAAACGATGATTACGTAGAAACACCATTGCGATTATCAGCATCTGTAAATATTAAAAAATTTAAGTTCTTACCAATAAGTTTAAAGAATTAGTGAGTTTTTGAACGCCACATTTTATACACTTTGTAATAGAAGGTTAAAAATACGTAAAATAATGGAAAACAAAAATAGCAAAACTTTCATATCTCCTAACTGTTCAAATTAGTTTGAGCCTCTTATGACATTAAGTTGATCAAAATATATCCCGTCGCTTAAATAAAGCAGGGCGGAAACATATTTTCTTTCTCATATTTTCATATCTCATATTTTAACATATTTTCTTTGCATACTTTCTTTCTCATCCTCGCGCATGCAACTAATGCAGAAATCATTTGTGTCCCAATTTTTTCAGTGTTTTCTTCCAAAAGACAATAACCCGTTGTTGTTGTTACAATTACTGGTTGTTGTTTCGAATCCGGTGTTATTTTTTTAATTGTAAACAATTAGTGTGGTTTGGCAATGTGGGGACTTTGCACACAGTTGGTTAAAAAAAACTTAAAATACCAGAAAATTGCACAGAAGTCTTAAATCATAAAATACTTGCAAATATTTGATTCCATTTTAATTCGTATAAAAGGTGCTATTACTAGGTATAGAAATCTTCCAAACAATAGAAAATGGCAACACTCATACGCCATGTTGTACCTACAAAATAATTCAGCGACAGCCTTTCGCACTTTAAAGCGCCAAGTACTGCACACCACTCGACGTAAACTTGCAACATGTTCAGTGACTTGAATGTTGCTATAAAATATCGACTAATCCCTCTACATATTTGTTGTATTTTTGTGCAGGCAAAATAATCATTTGTGAAGCAACGAAATCACAAGCGCCACTTTGATTGACATTAAATCCGCAGGAGTAACGTTTTAGTGCGACCTCTCAAATGTGTCCTTGCATAAAGCCTTTGCTTTAGTGTGCGCCTGTCGTCTGCTCTTTTCTTCCGTCCGGCTCCTTCCAATAGCTAAATCATTCGAAGGGTGGCATGGATGACGGGGCGTAAATGCGGTAAGAGCACAAAAACCCACTCATCAAACGATCGACGTCCGCGTTCGCAGCTCGGTTAAAGCTGTGCCATAGCATGCAAATTGTGAGCTGCTGCTGCTGCAAATATGCAAAAGGGCTAAGCGCTTGTAGATGAATCGACGGATGGATATGGCATATGCAAGGAGTGTTTGAATGGTGTGAAGGTTGATGGCAAGAGGGAGCATTTTCATTTTTATTTTCACGCGCATTTCACATTTCGCGTTCATTGAAAATTTTGTGCGACTATTTTCCGAAAAGTAAATAGTAAGCGCCCGAGCACTGGTTCGAGTGTGCCGCAGTGCCTATGACAATGTGTGGGTGGCTGCTGTCTGTGTGGGTAGCATCGTTGAGCGCTTAAGCACTGGAAAAAAGCAAAGCTCACACGCAACTCCCCGCCACACACACACACACACACACTAACATAGTCTGACACTTTTAGCTGTAAATGGAGCCATCAAAGATTATGCAGCGATGATTGAGTATTTGCGAAAATGGGCGCGCGCTGAGCAAACTAATTTGATGCGCTCAACCGGCACTGAAGAAGCAAAAGGTTGCGCTTGAAGGCTGGTGTACTTAGTACTGTTTGCATTATTTTTTATGCAGTGAAATCGTTTAAATTTCAATATAACGCTAAGCATATAAATATACAAATGGAAAAACATTTTTGTATAAAATCATTTGTGTAAAAATTATTAGACAACAAATTAAAAGTTTGGAGTTCGTGGTCTTCCCCTGGCCACAGACAGACATTGACATGTTGAAGTGTAGGACCGTTTCTTGTTTTTCTTCAGAACGGCAAACGTTGTTGTATGATAGTTCTAATCATTTAGCAAGTCTAACAATTAGTTAGATTTTCGTGAGCACAGAAATTATAGTACAAATGGAATTGTGTAGATCGCCTGCTCCTGTGTGTTGGGTTTTGTTTATGGCAATCTTTCGGTAACGAAGGAGAAAGGTTTAATGCCAGGAAACATGTAAACTAAATTTTTCAAAGTTCCAGAATATTTGAATTTTTTGCTTTTTAATCGACGAATTCTTTCTAGTAAATAGTGCTGTGATCAAAAATAATTTTCATTGAACTTTTTGCAACAAACTCATATGCCTCCAATATGCCAAAGCCAGCAAAACTTATTTTCACAAATGAAATGTTCTTTAATTATTTTGTTCTTCGTATATTTGCACAAGTATTTTCTACATTTTTTCGTTAACAAAATAATAGTTGCAACTTTTCCATTACATTGCTGCCTACAAAATGTGGCACACAGGCAAAACACTTTCAATACAAGCAAAAAGTTGCTATACAACTTGCAATATACAACAATTGCGAGTGCATCCATGGCGCAAATATGCGGCAAAACATTGCAAAACTTTTGTATTTGTAAGTTGTAAGTTGGAAATTCTTGTGACGCTGTTTGCTTAAAGTTTCGTTATATTAAATATCAGATGTTGTTTACATTTGGCTTACTGTGGTGGCAGCAACATTTGCATTTACCTGTTGGCTGGTGTTCGATGTCACCCAAAGGCATACAAGGCAGTGGGTTGAACAAATGAATTTTGAGTTAAAAAGTTGCAAGCATTGAGCTGAAAATAACTTGTGCTGAGCCTTGAATGTACTTTCTAAAACCACTAACAAAATGGACACAAAATAATTGATTGAAATAAATAAAATATGACAAGTGCATGTTTAATATTTTGCAGAAAAAAACGAATAGTTTTTATTCAATACATGAAAATGTGAACAAATGTGTTCATTTGCTAGTTTCACACAATGCAAAGTGTGACAATTTATTAAAATTAAAAAATAAGTTTTAAAATTTTTTAATTTACTTTTTAATAATTATTGTCCTTTTAAATTTTTTAAATATTATTAAAAATTTTAAAATAATTTAAATTTTTTTTTAATTTTTTAAATATTATAGAAAATAAAAAAATTATTTAAACAACCCAAAAATGCATAAATAAATATATGTATTTATTAAAAAATCGTGGTAAACATTAAATTTTTAGAATAGATATAAATAAAATTTATGAGTAAAATATAAAAACAAAATTCGAAAAGCAAAATATATTGCTAATAATATTGAATTGAATATTGAATTTTGCTAATAATATTGAATTCTAAATCTGAATATAATGCAGAAATACATTATTATAAATACAAAATAAACAGTTTATTTATTTCAAGTAAATCAACTATCATCATATTTTTTGTTCAATCATATTTTGTAAATACGATTTTAAATATTTCGAAAGTAAATGCAGACTTGTGGCAGCCCCGTTTAAGCGCAGGCAAACTTATATTCAAATCAGTTCTTAGTGTTCATATGAAATTTCATTCTGATGTGGAGATGAAAAGAAAGTCTTGTATCCTGTAAAAAAAAATAACTTTTCAACGCTGGCCACGCCTTTCTTCTCAGGGTCACTAGGATCTGCCAGACCAGTACAAGTTGTTATTAATACAAAATTGCATATATTTGTACTACCGTAACAGACGCAATCGAAATTTGATCAAATTGTCACACACACACACACACACACACACACAAACCCATTCACACTGACACTCTGGTGTGTGCGAATGTAAATCACCACGAAATTAGCATGAAAATGTGCAAATCAGAAATGCAAAATTGAAATTGATGTTTGGAAAATTTGTGTGAAAATTGTGTACAAAATTCATTTACAATCAGGCAACGACGCAGACAGACAGACAGACAGGCAGACAAGCGGTACGGCACGTCAGGATAGCCGCGAGAAAAAAGTCGCCTTAAAGCAACTCGAAAAATCGACGTGCGCCAGTAAAGCGAAATTAACAGCGACAAATTGCGAGCAACTAGCACAACAATAAAAACAACAACAACAACAACCAAAACAGCAAGAAGCAGATCAAGCAGCTGGAAAACTGCCGACACAAACCAGCGACTGTTGCAAATTGCCAGCAAACAGGAATCACAAATGCAAATTCGCGAGCGCTGCCAATGCGATGGGTGGATGTGGGCGGTGGAGGGAGTGTGGTGTGGCGGCAAGGTGTTGCTTAGTGAAATTTAATTGCAACATTTTTTGATTTGATTACTGCAGTTTTGGCTCACTTGAGCGTTGGTTGCTGCTGTTTTTATTGTTGTTGTTGTTGTGTAGTCGCTTGTAGTTAGTCAAAGTTATGCAATGCGTTCGAATTGATTTGTTGCGGAGCGACAGCCAGCCGGGGCGTAAGTATTGCGACTGCCAACTGTCGCTGCGATGGCGCGCAAGCGCCTTGTCGCCTGCCCGGGACAAGCAAAGTTTTGTTGCCGTTGATGCAAACGAGAGAAACCAAAGTGGCACTGGTTGATTTGGGGCCTTTTGCGCAACCTATGATATCGTTTATGGTTGTGATTTGGTTGTTAAAAAAAAGTTTCTTTAGGAAGCTTCACAGGAATGCCAGAAGTGTGGAAGTGGATTTTTGAAAATATCTTTACAAAGATATAATTTCCAATAAACTCATTGAAAACTCTTGTAACTGTTATTCTTTTTATTTTTCATGTTTCGAAAAGAATTTGAAATGACGAAGGAGTTTTGTTTATTGTTCAATAATTATAAAACTCCATTTAAATTTTGAAGGTTCTTTCAAATAAGTGTTTACAAAGTTATGTATAAAATTAACTATTATAAAAATTTTTACTAAATTAATTATTATTAAATTATTATTAAAAAATTATTAAATTATTAAAAATAAAAATTTAAAGCATATTTGCAATAAAAGATTAATTAATTAATTATGTGCACCTACTAATAAGTACATTTTAATTTGTATCTAGTCTGTAAGGTTGTTATACCATAGACTTAAATAAATAAATAAATAAATAAATAAATAAAAGAATAAATTTATATTTGAAATCAATACTTAGATAATTTAAAAAAACATTCAAAACAAAAGTTTTATTTTAATTTTATTATAATCTTTTTTATCGAATTTCGAAAGAATAATTAAAATAATAAATTTATATTTGAAGTCAATGCTTAATAAAAGATAAGTTTATATATTAAAAATTATAAAAGTATAAAATTTCTATTTGAATTTTATTACAATCTTTTTTTTCGAATCTTTAAAAAAGGTATTTGGGAATTTTTTTGTAAAAATCAAATAAAATAATAATTAGTATATAGTAATTAGGAAACAAAATAAATAGTAAATTAATATTTAAAATCAATATTTAATGGAATATCTGCCTACAAATCTGCATATATAAAATGTCTTGATCCCAAAGCTGGCAGCGTAAAATACTAATGTAAGTTCTATTTCTCTTTTTATAAATAAATAATTGATCAATTTCAAATACGAAACTCCGTTTTTAAATAGAAGTTTTAATATTAAATTATTTAAAAAAATTATGCAAATAAATCCATGTTTGAAATCATTATTTAATAGAATATCAAACACCCTCCTCCTAGTAAATAAATATCAAATCAATATCAAACACCCTCGTCCTAGTAAATAAATTTTTTTTCAAAAAATTATAATACAAACATGGCAATGAAAAGCGTATGATAAAATAATTTTCTGCAAACACTCACCTCAATCAAAATATTTACATTTTCCCTGGACTCCTTTCCATCTTTTATAAGCCGGAAACTTTTTTCATTAAAAATTGCCTTAATCCTGAATAAAGTTCACCAATTCACTTGAAGATTTTTACAATTCACAATATTTTTCCACTTTGTCGGCTTTCACTTCACTGCCAGCCAACCAGTCAGCCAGACCCCGTCAGAACCCATCCATACAGCTACACTAAAAATTCTGCACTAACTTCAAAACCATCGCTTTGCATTTTTTTTGCCAATTCCAACTTCACAAACCGTTGTCCCGTTTCGCTCGCTCCCACTGTCCACTGCACGGCGCATTTGGTTCTCATAACTTGCGACTGGCGTTTTCCTTCACATGTGCCGCGTTCCTTCGAATGTCAATGCGAACGTCAAGTTGCTGTTTCAAAATTTTCGCTGACTCTTTGAAAAACGTGCATTTTGCTCTGTGCTGACCAAAGCTCGGCAGCAGCGACAAATTTGAAATTAAAATAAATCACATTCAATTAATTTGATACGCGCAGCAACAAAAAAGTGCGGCACTGTGTCGCGGCAGTGTATTGAAATGCTGCAACGGTAGCGGCAGCGCTAATGCCACAGCAACAACATCGCGTATCGAGCGCACTAGGCTGCAGCGGACAGACGAACGGACAGACAGATAGTTAAACAAACGGTCCGTCGGGGAATTTGAGGGCCGGGTGGCAGTGAGTGTGCAAATATGCAACATGCAATTTTAGACTCCTGCGCTGGTAATATTTCTGCGCGCTCATACGTAAGTGAAGCCTGAAATAGGTGTTGCCATAGCTGCGCTGTCTGTGTGTATGTGTGTGTGACTGGGCTGGCTTAACTTACCTTTGCGGTAAGTCGCTTTTATAGAAATATTAAGGTATTTTTATTAATAACCTGGGAAACCAATAACTTATACCGATAAATTATATATGTATATAGTTTTTATGAATATTAAGTATTCTAATTTTATATAAAACTAGCGGATACGGCGAACTTAAAAATCCCGCCCAAAAATCTAAATAAAATATAATTTATAACCTCACAAAAACGCACAAATGGCTAACTTCACTAAACTTGATTGAAATGAAGTATCAAATTGTTTACGAATCATTTTGTTCCAATTTAAATATTAAAAAATTCGCAATTTTATTGTGAAATGACAAAACAAAAAGATTTTGATATTTACGGTCTCGTTACGTCATTGATCTTGCAAACCAAAAATGTGTGGACAATGCTGTTGTGCAGAAAAAAAATGTCCGTTTCAGTTTAAAAATGTCCCAATTTGGAGCTGTGCTGATTATGATTAAAAAAAAAGAAAAAATACGAAATGTAATGAAAATCAATGTTTTCGAATTTTCCATTTTTCCGAAAAGCTTTTCCTAATTTTAAGCTTTGGCAACCATTTGAACTGTAATATACATTACGATCAAAATAAAAAAAATCAAATACTTAACAATCTCCAGACAAAATGTATGGAAAATCGATTTTTCCACATTTCGCGGAGAAATTGTTACATTTTCTCGGCGTGTAAAGCTTTCTTGGGCGGAGACAAACACAATAAAAAAATGCTTGAAGTGGAAATACCAATTAAATCCTGTTTCTCCATACATACTCGTTGACCCCGTCAGACTGTGATTTTCGAAAAAAGGAAAAACATGTGTCTAACTATTTTCGATTTCAGGTGTTTTCATCAAACAAACTTTTAACCCTTTGTATACTCCTTTCGTTGTGATTTTTACAAAAATAAAAAACACATGTTTAATTATTTTTTATTTTAAGTGCTTCCACGTATTTTGAAGTCAATAGGCCCATCGGTTCATGTTTTTTTCTTAGTCTTCCCGCATACGAAAGTTAACCCATTGTTGACCCCCTTCAATTTCGATTTTCGAAAAAAAGGAAAGCACGTGTTGGTTTGTTTATCATTTGTAGCATTTTCACCAAGTTCAAAGTAAAAAATACATTAAATCATGTTTCTCCATACAAACTTAAAGAAAAAAAACTCTAAAAC
Source organism: Melieria crassipennis (assembly GCA_963668005.1). Classification (NCBI taxonomy): domain Eukaryota; kingdom Metazoa; phylum Arthropoda; class Insecta; order Diptera; family Ulidiidae; genus Melieria; species Melieria crassipennis. The sequence goes on along the minus strand of OY764963.1, from coordinate 25,472,244 downwards.
AGCCCCGTCGTCAGTTACCGTCAAAGTTTGACTCCAAAGAGTGATTCAATCTATGAGAGATACTCATCCCCAATCAGTCTTTAACTCTAAGTTTAAATCAATTTAAAATGTTTCCTCGAAAATTTCAATATAAAACAGAGAAGGAAAGTCAATCATTCTGCAATGAAAATACAATGTAACGAACAGAGGCACTCAGAGGCAGATGGATAGTAAGAAAGATAGAAAGATGTAAGAAGGCCGCTTTAAAAAAAAATTTACTGAAAATGTTGTTATAGGTTGCCCGTCCAAGTCTAAGCGTTTCAGCCAACAAAATATTAGTACATACACGCATAATATTTGCGTTCGAAATGAAAATAGTAGAAAATAAATAATAATTCCAAACTCAAATCAGCTACTGTCGCCACCTTAGGCACTTACATAACGCTAAACTACAACAGTCAACATAATTTTCCCATGCAGCACATGAATTTCTTATATGCACCTGCAAGAGCATAAATCGTATAAAAAGCATGGACACCAAACACACACACACACACACACACACACACACACATGGACAGACGCATTGGCAAAATACGAAAGTATGCTAAAAATTTCACACGTTGTATAAACGTGCCAACAAATTTCCAGAAAAGCGAATTTACGCGTAAGCTGAGAATGGAGCTTAAAGCACGTACGGCCTGCCACTGATATTTTTTGCTAACAAATAGCATTAATTTTACAATGAAAACTTTAATACAATAAGCGTAAAAAATCATTGCCAAAACTATGTGAACTATGCAATGTGGAGCTGACTAAGCAGAATTCTGTAATGGACTTATGTCCGTTTCAATGTTCCCCACTGACCTTAATTTCGCGGCAGGAAATTAAATTGCCCACATAATCCTTAAGCGATAGTCGACTAATGCGCCGCTAATGTCAGCCATTGGGCATGGCGGACAGCAACATCAGCCAAACAGTGCTGCGGCGACAACGATTGCAATTGCTCGGCGGCCTAAAACTTAATGACCCAAATGTAGACAGCAGACGGCCAATGTTGGGCGCAGGAGGCACACACCGAGGACATTTCATAAGTCTGCACAATAAACTATGGACTTAGGCGGTGACATGCTGTAGCACATTATAGCCACATCCTGCGCCACGCACACACACACACAAACACAAACACACATGTATACAAATGCACAGAAATACACAGGGCCCTGTTCCTCTGGAGACAACACAGCAGCGCCTAATAGCCAAGTGATCAAGTGGCCATGCGGCTCGCCCACTATCGCCCGTCAGCCGTCCCTCTGCGTAATTCCCCAGTTGTGCTGATTTGCGCGCATCACCGCATCGGCCAATTGAATGTATTGATTTTAGTGGACCGCAAGGGAAAATGGTTGTTAGCCGGAGCTAAAGTTTTGACTCGGGCAAGGAGCAAACAAACCAGTGATGACTAATTAATGTGAACACCTTGCGTCGCATTCTAATAAGTTTTTGGTCGCTAAAGAGGCGCCGAAGTCTGCAAGCTATGGAAAGACCAGTCTGCGTTTAATGCGACTTTAAATCTTTTACTGTTCTACTATTCGAGTACAAATCTAATATCACTTGATTTTCATCTGATAAGTGGCCAGTTGAACTGATCGAAAAAATGCTCGCAAGTTCATATAAGTAGTATAAAGTAGCTGAAAGCTGATTCCAATTGCAATAGCCTTTCATGCGCTTTATTGATTCTATTCAATAAATTCATTCTCAGAAATTTGCCATTTCCCCACTGAGAGATAACTGACAGATAAAAACATTACAGTCACTGTCACTTGAAATCATACGAGCACAATTTTTTTATTGGGATACAAATATTGCTACATTGACAAATAACAAATATGACTACGTCGAATATGCAATGAAAACTTAGCAATTAATTAACAAATTATAAGAACAGTTCAAGAAATTGTTCTAACAAAAATCAGTTTTAAATAACTTTAAATGGGTTTCTGGTTTAGCTATAGGTTCTTGTGACCAAGGGTCCATCATCCTTTTCTACGGATGGCTGTCCCAGTATACGCAAACTTCAACGCGTCTTCTATGTGTGCAGCTATAGCGTCAAACATAACACCGTGCGACAAAAATTAAAAAAAATGTTTACACCGGAAAAAATATGTATGGGCGTGAAACTAGAGACTAAACATAGTAATACTGCGTACTCAGTTTTTGATTTATACATCCTTTGTCCTTTTAAAAGGACTTCAAAATTTTGAAGGAGATAAAAAATAAAAATAATATAAAAAATACTTAACCTCGTTAGAATATGGCGATATGTATATCAAATGAAAGAGGAAAGGCTCAAGAATTAAAAAAAAATTAATTTTTTATCTATTTGTAAAAAAAAAAAATATGAAAAAGGTCCTTTGAAAATTTTAATCCTTAAATTTTAATCCCTTTGTCGAAAGATATGAATAAATGGTAGGTTCGTACATAGTTTCATTGCTGTGCGATTTATAGTTCTGCGGCATATTTGGGTAACAAAAATGTGCCACGCCCCTTGTCCAACGCCCATTAAATCTTACCAGTAGAATGATACATCTATGGGACGACGCCATACTAAATTTTAATGCTGTGCACTTTACAATTGCAAAGATATTCCATTATTACGATTTGGCTTGTATGGGTGGTGCCACGCCCGCTCGTTAAATAATCGCACCATTCTCTCTGTCGAAGGACATGACTAAATAGTAAGTTCGTAGTGAATTTAATTGATGTGTGACTTATGGTTCCAAAGTTATTATCTGAAAATGTGCAAAATTCACGGTCAAATATGGCATGGATTTTCCGACTTTTCCAATAGATTTTCCGGAATTTTGAACTGACTTAATACGAATCGAACAAAATGAATGAAAAATGAATTAACATTATTCGGTTCCCGAAGAAGAAAATGAATATATTCGGCTGACCCAGATTGTGCCCTATCGGTTCCTTTCACTGAGTATCTTCTTCTTTGGTGAAGGAACTGCTGAGGATAACTCACAAAATTATATTATTGGCTTCCTTTCTTATCACAAAATCAGAAGCCCAGGAAGTAACTTTTCCGATTCTTTGTAGAATAAACGGCGTTACGTTATCATTCCGGGGATGAATTTTATATCACAAATGCAATGGTGCCGCAAGGAATAATAGCGTTGCGAACTGCAGCAACGAGTAAATTGTTTGTTTGTCGCTGACACGAATATGTTCTAGAAATTTGATCTAGCTTGTTCACACTTCTTTTGGAATTTTTTATAAATTTATTACTTGCTAGAAATTGTACTATGTATATGCACTATTTATATTGAAAGCTTCAATCAATATTTCATACCAGCAAACATAAAGTTTTCGTACTATTGGGTTACAATTACTTGAAACTTAAAAGCTCTGTTACTGCTCATTGAGATGTGTGGACGAAGCTACGCCCTTTATTAAATGCCGTTTTCCTCTTCCCCCCCTTTTCCCTTTCGAAAAACATGACCCAATAGTAAGTTCGATCTGAGTGTCATTGATGTGCGACTTATAGTTCCGAAGTTATATACAAAATTTGGATCGTTAAAAGAGTGTCATGCCCATTATTAAACGCCCTTGACATACTTATTTCCAGTGGAACAGTGTATACATGGGGACACTGCACGAAATTGCAATGCTGTATGACTCATAATTTCGATTTTACTCCATAGTAGAAAGGGTGGTATAGCTAGTGCCACGCCCTCTTACCAACACAAAACAAAACAAAAATCCCAGAAACATTTATCCACGACACTTTGAAACCAAATCTAATAAAATTCACATCGCATCGAGCAAGTTCTTGCGTTCAGTACTTTGGGTCATAAAATGACCCTAAGGTCAAATTTTTATAGTTGCTTATTTTCACGTAAACCAGTGTTGCAAATAAGATGAAATTTAGCGTATATTCAAATCGCATAAAATTAGTCACCGAGTCCAAAGCAAAACCATTCTTCGCCAGAAATAAGAAAGTTACGGCACTTTAAAGTTAATTTTTCATCAAAAATGACCCCAAGGTAACAGAAGTGTGAAAATAAATTTTAACGTACAAAGAACTTATTTACGAACGCTTTTTAATTGCTAGTTTACGATAAATATATAATAAACGATTGTAAAATGCAAACAATGCTAAGTTTGCTTCATAAGTTTGCATTTGGCTTATGGCAGTAAGTTGTCTTGAGAACTTTGGCGATGTCTTCAAATGTTGTTTTAAATGCCTTTAACATGTTTCTTTTTTTATAACGACCTGGGTGTACACTCTAAAAGTCATTGACACCAATAATTGGTTAGAAAAAATAAGCAATTTATTTATCCTTGATACCAAAATGCCGAAAGAGGTTTTGTAAAGATATGGGAAATGTGAAAGTGTGCAATGACATTTGAAAAGGACATGTGAAATCCACTCTTAAGTCTTGAGTAGAAATTCTGCAGAAAAACTCGAGAGGCTTTCGGTTTTTGTCAGCCTTTACCAATCAATTTATTGCCAAATGGTTTGGTTTTAACAAGCGAAGCTGGCAAATGGCTGAAAAGAAATCAACTTTAAAGTCTTTCATTCAAATCAATTCGAACAAACGGCACATGGCACGTTCACAGTCGGCATGCAACAGCCAGCATCCACATAATCCGTTTATGGCACTTGAACTCGACTCGTGTACTCTTCTAGTTTCGCCGCAGCCACTCCTCGCTGCGCACTGCTGCTGCTTCCGTTTGCTTGGCGACTTCGTCATATGAATTCTTTCCCGGCCGATACACGTCATCCGCTCGTGCTGCCGCATCCGTCTGGATACTTATGGCTGTTGCTACGCGCTCAGCGCTTTTTCGTGCCTGTGTCCATTTGCGCACAAGCCGGGACCGGCCGCTGTCGATTTCTTGTAAATTTCTTGTCCATATTTTCTCTGCTGTCCGCCACTCCTGTTGACTGGCTTGTCGTTTGGGTTCTACTGCTACGTCTTGTTGAGTCTTCTTTTATTCTTACTGTTATTTGCTTTTACAGCCTGCTGTGGTTATTGTTGTTGTTGTTGCTGTCATTCTTGCCATTGCACCATTGAGATTATGCCTTGTTTATTTGTGTACTTTTCACTGTTTATGCTTTGATGCTGTTCCCCCTGCAGCGTTGGCCTCGGTCGCTCTATCGGTCGGTCTATTTCGGACTAAACGCTTTGCTGCGCTTTTGCACAAAAACTTCTACTTCAGATTACAATGCAGTTCATCAATTGGCTGCTATCGTTGTTGTTGTTGTTATTGTCAGCATCATTGTCATCCGCATCCGTAACGTTTTTGCTGTCGTCATGTTGACATGTACGGTGTGCAGACTCTTTTCGTATCGAATACACTGCAATGCATTGAAGTTAATAGCACAACGCACAGTGCATGTGGGCACTAAAAATTTCGTTACATATAAGTATAATTTTTTTTACTAGATTAAAAGTTATTTGATTACGAACATTTTACAAAACTTGAAAAAAAAACGATAATAACTATACGGATGGTTAATAATTCAAAGCATTCAAAGTTATTTAACTCACAAAATCTAGAATGGAAAATTTTAAAACAATTGCAAATTTATTTTATTTTTAGTAGTACAACTTATTTGATCGTAAAAATGCATAAAATAATCGAAAATAGTCGGTTGAAGGCTGGTAATAGAATAATTTCGATTTAATAATCGACATGCGGGCAAGATGAGAGAAGGTTTCTATATATTCTTTTATATAGTATTTGGTTTGGACGAGAAGTGTGGCGTTGCCTAAGGAGAGAAGGCGTTAATGTTGAAATATACACATATGTAAGTATTTTATTATTTCATTTTGGATAAATCAAGATATGTACGAGTATATAGATAGCTACATAGAAGAGGCTGCTGCAGTTCAGGTATGGAACACTTGGGTAAGTTTGGCCCAGTGCGATACCTCATAACTTTTTCACATTCAGTTTCAAACCAACTTATGATGCCTTTTAAGTCGTTTATGTTAAACTTAAGAATGCTGGCAATGTTACTGAAAGTATAGTTAATTGTTGGACAGGGGATATGTTTCATGTTTTCATTCGCAACTGGGTTCAAAAACGTAAATTAAAATCCTTGTTTTTCCAACAACAAAATTTGCAGAATATTTAATACAGTCGACGAAAGAATTGTGAAGAATTATTACAAACAATACAATTATTATTACAAAAGGCGTGCAAAGTTGCAGAAAGGTCTGATTCCATACCTTAGCATATCAAATTGTTTGATGGTCTGTTAAAATTTATTTTTTGTTTGACTGAATTAAATAAAAATAAAATAAAATAAAATAAAATAAAATAAAAAAAAATGATTCCAGGGGCGCAATGAATCTATCAGGTTGAAGTGCGCGGCCACGGCCTCATTCCAACTCATAATCATTTCAGTACATAATAATTTTGGGGTTCCTGATATTCAGCATTTGTTATCTACACAATGTCTGTCATGAATCTTTGGTCCATACATATTCACTGGATGCAAATAAATAATTTAATTTATTAAACTGTCTGCCCTTTTCGACTTTCGAACTTCCTGCCGATCATCCGCATTGATTTCCTAATGCAAAAAAAAAAGAGTAAATAGATAAATCAACACCACTGTGCGGCTCGATGAGGCACAAATAGCCGCGCGCAACCACCAATCAATTGGCCCCTCGACTCGTCTGCTCGCATGCGAATTTCGAATGTTAGCTCAACATCGCCGCCAGAGAACAGTTACAATTGTAAATTCCGCTATTGCAGCGCGTACATAAATCGCCTTTTTGTTGCCTTTTGTCAATTGCAGTCGTTTAAACATAAACTTGACCACAATTAGGAAAACGCGCACTCCAATGCCACACGTACATGGTACATGCAACAACAACAACAACAGTTTGCAATTGCAATTACAACTATACCACAAACAATCATACCAACCGCTTTTCCACTCAATGAGATGCCAATAACTCGTGAACCATTCAAGTTGCGCGCACAGTCAGGCAACGCGCGCAATTACAACAACAAGAACACAACGCACAGGCAGAAGGAAGGTGAGCTCTGGATATTCGATATGAAACTGGCTGTCTGACTGGCTGGCGAGCAGGCAATCAACTCAAAGTCGTTGTTAAGGAAAACTGTGTGGGTGCTGCGACGCATAGAGCAAGCAGATTTGAGCAGAACCGAGGGCGGACGAGGGCATGGGTGTAGTTGCAATTGTTGAAGAGCAGCTAAAAAGGCCAAACGTTTAAGTGATATCGCAGCAAAAAGGAGAACAAAATATGAAGCAGCAGAGAAAAAGCGTGTGCGTGCTGAATTGCGTGGAGGCGATGTGAGAATTGTGGGATGAGATAAGTGGAAGACATTAGTGCTGCTACATTCGTACAAGTGTAGGTATTTAGTTCTGTGTTAGTGAGGGGAAATATCAATACTTTTGAGAATCGATTACTGCAGTACCGAAACTTTTGAAAGTCGATACTTTTCAGAATCGACCATTTCCCAACCGAATCGGCACTTCGCAAGAAAAAGCTTGACTGATATTGCGATTCGTTGTGGCGCTGAATGAAAAGACGCAAACATTTTTCATGTTTTAAACTAAAATCGAAAATTTCAAAATGTTTAAAACATTTCCAAATGTTAAAAAAATTGGATTATAAAAATAATAATGGATTCTGAAAGCTAGAAACGATTTACGGTCGAACCACTTAACGACAAATCGCTTAGCTGAAAAATCCGCTTACCCGAAATAAAAGTCCACATCCGATTATTCGGTATTTTTCCTGAAATTTAGTTCGTTTAACTGAAACTTTGCATAACTGAAAAATTCGGTTCAGTGCAAAAATATTTTGGATCCAAAACATAAATTTACACTATTTCAACTCCGCATAAGTGAACAATTTTGTAAAGTGAACATTTTTCATTTCATCATTTGCTATTATTTGGCCGTATTTTTCTGATTAGTGATTTAGTTCGTGGGCGCGGTTGGCTTTTAAAATTGCAACGACATTAGACATTTTCAAAATTAGAATTTGTTTACTTTTCACTCATCTGAAGTTCGCTTAATTGAAAAATGGAATATCAGTTAACCGAAGTTTGCTTAACTGAAAACACCGGTTAACTAAAAGACCGGAAATGTCGGCTTGCAGTTAAGCGGACTCGACTGTATTTAACCTAAGGGAAACGGATTTCGAGAAGCTATTAAAATTTGTTCATCGTTCAATTAGAAAGAATTTGAAAACGTTTTAATTTTCAGGGCTCTCGTCCAATTCTCGTCCAAGAAATCATGTTGTTTTATTTAGAAAATAATAACATTAATTTTCTAAAGTAGGTTTAAGATTCCCACTAACAACAAAAATCGAGGCGTACCTAAATTACTAAGTATTTATAAATTAAGAAAATAATAATATCAGTAAAAGAAAATTATACTACTGGAGTGTTGAGAAATATGTAATTTCTGAAACGTGTCGGAATATTCACAAATATTTCTTTGATTCTCTTTTTACAATAATTGTTTCTTATCACATGGAAAATAAAAAAAAATTTCTTAGTGATTCGATGATGTTACAATAGATCCCAATGGCGCTAAAAATCACTCGCCATTTCCTCTTACCTGCCTGCCTACCACAATTTTCAGACGTGCTTTAACGTTAAAGACCGCACTGCAGGCGCATTAAAAACAATCAAATAACTATTAAAATCAATAATGGGACAAAAGTATTAAAACAAATTTATGGATTTTCTGTACTTTTTGCGAGTTGCTCGGTAATATTTCCCACACCAAGGCGCACGTCGGCAGCCTTTACCAAAGCCATGACAATGAAAACGCGGCAGCCAGTGTGAGGCGTTGGGTGTTTGGCCCCAAATTTAGGCTACGAACTTAGCGTGAAAAGTAAATGAAAAGTATTTGTTTTAACTTTTTATGGGCACATTTATCTGGAGAACACACCGGGGGAGTTGGGGGTTTGGGGTTCAAACTCCCTAAATACAAAATTTGCTGGTGAAAAATATGGTTTTCAATGGAATGGAGCTCAACAGTTATACGCAAACTCCGCTCCCCCCCCAAATGAAGTCGTGTGTGCGCCACTGACTGACATTTATACATTGTTTTTGGTTTTGGTTGAAATTTTTTACATTGCCTTCGCTACGCTTTTAGCCAGAGTGCAATATTTCAAACGGACAGGAAATTGTGTTAAATTGCACTTTTATCTGTAGTTGTGTGTCGCTTTCACGCTTTTTTTGTTCCTTCGGTTTGTACGTTTTTTGAAGAATTTTTGTTATTTTGCCATACATTTTTCTTTACTCTGTTTTTTGCTTATGGTTTTTGTGTCTGTTTGGTTTCTTATTCGTGATAAGCACACATTCTCAAGTGGTTTAAGTTTCTGGTTTCTTTGCTGAGACGGAGCTGGACGGTTGCGGAGTTATCGTTAAATTTCAGCCGAAAGTGCGCTGTAGAAATGAGTGCAAAACGTGCAAAAATATTGACCAATGTGGATGCAAGGCAATACATATTTACATTTATGTGCAGTTATATGCAAAAGATATGTATGCATGTGTATACTCTGAAATGTTAGAGCTGTGAGAAAATTGTTGAATTAAAATTACTGGAATGTCTCAAATTTGTTGGTTTATCTTTGCAACGGCGAAAAAGATCCAAAAGTTGTAGTTAGTTTGGTTTAAAACTTATATTTATGTGTATGAACAGAACTATGTAATAACTAAACTAAAGTTACAAACTACGGTAATTTAATGCCATTGAGCTGACATTAGTCACGGAGCCAAAGTATCAATTTCTTTCTGATTACGGCACCTGCCAGTCACAATGGCCCTCCATGTCTTGGTTCGAAACTCCTTTCGGCAGCTCGTTAGAATCATCACCAGACTGTGCAATTGGGTCTGGTATACTCATCCAATGGCTTCTCTCGTCAAAAGATTATATCTGCCTTTAAGCTCCAAGCTCTTATAATCATGTCAACCTTCCAGCATTTATTGAGTGCATCCATAACTATTCAATTTTCCTTGGTGAACTGCTATCCCATAAATTTGTAACCTGCAATTTTCAACGGAAGCACATGTACTAAACTGTCGCGATCATTCTGTGTAATGTTGGGTATCCAGTAAGAAGCCGTCAAAGTGGAACAGCGACTCTAAACTGATTCTTTAGTGGCCTCAATCCATTCATAATTGGAGATCATGTTATCAAATGCGTTCATTGAGTTCACATAAAGTTATCTCTCGGACTCTTGCACTCATTCACCCACTTAGCCTTTCAGATTTACTTTCTGGAATAATTCGAATGTGAATTTCTCGCATTTCTGCCCTTTCCTTGCAAGTACAGTGGCAGATTCAGTGCCTTTAAGGAAAAGTAATCTTTTAGCTTTAGTAATATTTTAACTCACAAACTAGGAACTCCATTGCCCTCTTGCACTTCATAACCTCAAACCACTTTGGCACTCAGCAGCGTTTCGATATCCCACACTCAATGCTCACTCATACATAACTTCAAATGCTTCGCATAGGATTTTTCTCGTTCTTTGTGCTTCATCAAATATTCTCGCTAAATATTCACACGCTTCACTGTGGCACAGTGGCCCGCAGCCAGTTGCAGTAATTCCTCATTTATGGACTTGCCGACAACATCGGCACTAATGCCAGCAACAACAATACAGTTGCCTACAGAGCGGCAGTCAGCCGCCATAAGCAAATAGGCCAACAGCAGACACTCGTGCCGAAAGAAAGCCGCACCGAACTACTGGCGAAGAGCATTAGGCACCTGCTGTGTTCGGGCATGAAGGATGCGGCGTCTGGCGATTGCAATTCCAAACATAAATCGCACATTAACCAGCCAGCGAAAGTATCAGAACTACGAACCATGCCGAGTCGAGCGAAAGGACGAAAGTACGTTGAGTGGCTGCAGCATGCTGCGCGCCGTTGGCAGCTGACAGCAAACGGGAGCTAGCACTGACAGCCCGACGTGCAAAAGTAGTGTGGCGATGATATGATAATTTTTTTGTAGTTGTTGCCTTTGATGATGCCACTCGTTGATGAGCGCTACGTGCTGTGCATATGCGTCTGCGAGTGTGAAAATGCTAGAGTACAAATGTGTTTGTGTGTGTGTGTCTGTAGCTGTGTGCGTGTCGAATGCGTGTTTGTTGGGGGCACACCCCTAGTCTTCCGTTTTCTCAGTTTGTCGCGATTTCAATTTCTGCAGCATTTGGTGGGATAATGCGGCGTATACGTGATTTTATTTGCATTAGACAAGCATCAATGGGAGAGGGAGAAGAGGAAAAGGAAGAGTTGTACTTACTTGGCTAGGAATGTTGTATGTTAAGAAAAGCAAAGCAACGAATGAAATTAATTAATATAAAGTTAACTTAGCCAAAAACCCAAAGGATGTGATGACGAAGATTGCTTGAAGGAAAAGGAAGAATGAAAGAAACATAAAGAGATAAAATAAGTAAACTCAACAGTTTTTCCAAGTTAAGAGAAAGTTATTGTCTTTATATCTTTAAAACAATGTGTACGGTTAACGTGAAAATTAAGGTTTTCCCGGCTGGGGGTCACAGCAGGACAACGGATCGAGATATTCTTATTTTATTGGTCAGTTCGTTCTAAGTGCTCTGGATGCAGTTTTAACACCATCAGAAACAGTTCTTGGTTGTTGCAAGTCGCTCAACGAGACTGCCATACATCTATCTTCGCACTCATCTTTGCTGTGTTGCAAGCAGTAGCACACACAAGATTTCATTTTGTGGGGATTTCTGAATACCCAAAACCTCTTGTGTGCAACACTGGTACTAGGACATAGGGCCATTCCAGGTTATTGTAAGGCAAATGAGTTTACTTGACATGGGACTACTGGGCAGATTGGCTAAGATGCATTGCCACATCTTAGCCAAACATCTCTCAATATAAAAACTAACTCCATCAAAAGTTGTCTAATCTGGCCAATCCAGCTGAAGACCATGATCGGAGTCTTGACGTGTCACTATTTTATAAGCACCCATGCAAAAAGGTTCGAGTTATTTTCCGAGGACTTCTACAGGAGCTGGTGTGGATTAGGAGGAGAACGTACACCATAGAAAATGGAATACTTGTGCTGCACTCCCTAGGAAAAGAATAAATCACCGGGGGTGAGTTCTTCTTCGATAACCTGGGGGGTCTAGCCGATAAAACTATTCAGAGTCTATTTAAACAACTGGATCTATTGGTGTGAAATTTCAATCCAGCATAGTGAGATATCACAATGGTCTTCTATAACGTAGGTGTTTCCCAACAGTTCCCACCCAATTGCCATATCGAGAGTTGCTATACTTATAATTTATATATTAATTTTGTTCTTGCTTTTAGTTTTTCTCTAATGCTAGGACAGCTTGAGAAGAGTGTGTGCAGTAAAAGCTGTTATTCTACACATTATGAATTTTGTCATATTTAACTACTGTGGAGAAATCCATTAGTCTATTTGCGAAATAAACAAGTTGCCCTTTTGAAGAGCGGACGAGTGGCATAGCGGGCTAAGTTTTCTACAAAAATCTTATCAACATAAAATTTACAAAAATTAAGGCTTAGCATAAACGATAAATCCTTAAGAAAAAAATCCGCCAAAGTTGTTTGCCATGTGATCAGTTCCGCACTTGTCACAGTTACACACATTGCTATCCAGACTTGCTGCATCAGCTCCAGCAAGCCAAACAACCTTATTGACATGCCACGCATTCGCAAGCGAACTCACACACAGAGGCAAACTGTAAAACATACAAACATATGTACACAGCTTCCGACAAGTGTAGGTGTGTTTGTTGTCTCAGCCAGCTGGCTGTCACGTGGCAGACGCAGTGCAGAAGCACCCCTTCCGCAGCGGCTGTCCCACTCCTCCGCTTCCCCAGCAGACATTGTGGCCCTTTTTATAGCACTTCAACTGCAATTAGGAAGCCTTTTGTCTTTAACATTTCGCACAAAGTACTCGTACGTGTGACTGGCTACGTTCATTGGGTTGCTTGGGCTGAAAGCAGGTAGGAGCGTGTGTAGGTGTGTGCGTGTAGTTTGCATGCGTTTTGTCTTAAACTTCCGCTTCCGCTTTTTTCAGTGAAATTGATATTTTCCTACTTCCACTCTGTCTTTGTCTCTCTTTTTCGCTGCTTGTTGCCTTTCTGTTTGCTGGCTTGCGTACACATTCCCATTTCCTGGCGACAAATGAGTTTAGTTTGTGGCCTCGTTATCTATGAAAAGGCTCCAAACCTGCAGTGAGATACAGAGAGTGATTTTGTAAACTTAAGATTGGTTAGGTCCATTTAGGTTAGGTAATCTTGTTTCAGATATAGTGGAGCTGGTAGCGAAATGGGGACAGAGTTCATCGTAACCCTTAGAATCAATTCGAACTCAGTTACGTTCACTGCTACTGAAACCATTCAAAATAGTTCTTTTCGTATAAACACAAAAATACTTTGTAAAGTGAATCGGTTAAACCGTTTCGCCCTGCCAATCTCCACACACGCTATTACAATACGCACGCCATCTATTACAATTACGCTGGGGTAATAGAAGAACAGCTGATTACAACGGCCGCAGCTGACCGCGTTTGTTTTCACATTTGGCTCACACGTGAGCATCCGTCGTCTACTCAACTGTATTTTTTTTATTAAATCAAGTTTGTTTTTTCCTTGGAATCAAAATTGTTTGGAAAACGTTGTCAAATTAAAAAAAATTCGTAAGCGTAAGCAGCAATAATTTTAGCTTTTCCACAATGTCGAAATTCTTTGTGCCCACTTCGTGGGAGAATCTAGTCGATGCGATCAAATTCCGACCAATTAAGACAGCGGGACCTGTCGCCGTTGCTGCTGGAGTGAGCGGCAGTGGCAATGCGGCTGTAAGTGGAGCTAAACTCAATAAAAACAAAATAAAAAAACAAACCATCAAAAAGGCTAACGAGGGCTCTGCAGAGGACGGCGCCGCGCCGGCACAGAATGCTCCAAGCAAGCAACGATCGAATGCCAAGACCGCAAAAACGGCCGTCGTGCAGAACGGACTCGTCGAGAAGGCCAAGCCAAAGCGCAAGCAGCGCCTAACGCAATCGCTGGTCAAAGCTGTGTCCCTTGCGGGCGATTGCAGCGAAGAGGTGTGTTCTAAAAAAACTACAAAAAAACAAAGTAGAAAAAAGAAAAAAGTAGAAAAAAAGAAATCAACTCAGGCCGAGGTGCCGGCTCCAGCCGTAGCGGCAGCTGTTGAAGAGAACGTCGAAACCGAGAAGACCGATGCGAACGAAGATATGGAGGCCTGCAGTGAGGAAGACGAGGACGATGAAAACATAGAATCGCCGCCGGAGGCGGTCGAAGAAGAGCAGGAGAAAGATATCGGGCTGGCCGTGTTCGAAAACAAGCTGAAAGAGCGACTGATGGGTGGTCAATTTCGCTACATCAACGAGCAGCTCTACAACATGACCAGCCAAGAGGCGGAGGAGTTCTTCGCGACCCAATCGGATGCGTTCGCGGCCTACCATGCCGGCTACCAGCAACAGGTCGAAAAGTGGCCGCTCAATCCCCTCGATCGCATCATTAAAATCATACGTAAATTGCCCAAGTCGCTGGAGATAGCCGACTTCGGCTGTGGCGAGGCACGGCTGGCGAAGTCCGTGCCCAACAAGGTGTACTCCATGGATTTGGTGAGCGCCGATCCCCATGTGATTGCCTGCGACATGGCCAGCACGCCGCTCAACCCGCAATCGGTCGACGTGGTGGTCTATTGTCTGTCGCTGATGGGCACCAATCTGACGGACTACCTGCTGGAGGCGAATCGTGTGCTGCGACTGTACGGGCTGGTGCTGATAGCGGAAATACAGTCGCGCTTCGATGACTTGCGGCAGTTTTTGCGCGGCTTGGAGTCGTGCGGCTTCGAGCTGGTGAAAAAGGACGTCAGCGCCGGACTCTTCTACTTCTTCCAGTTCAAGAAGGTGCGCAACGTGGGTAAGGTGGCCATGTTGCCGGCCTTTTCGCTGAAGCCGTGTCTCTACCGAAAGCGGTGAGTCGTAGGAAACGTAAACAATTGCTGATCTTGTTACTAATTTCGGCTGTTTCTCGTTGCAGTTGAGTGCTGGTTGCAGAATACTTTTAGGAATTAGTTATAGTTTTGCATATTCCAAATTGTATGCAGTGTAAAAATATGTGTTATATGTGATTAGAGATCATTTTTGTAATGGAATTGCGTTTTATTTGCCAATGCGAATATTGGCTTGTCGATTAAAATTGAGGAAAATTGTCATCGAAATGTCGGTCAGTATCTGCTACGTCATTGGTTAGCTAGCTCGAGAATTTTATAGCCCACCAGCATATCGGCTGGACGTAACATCGAAAGACTGAAGACTATACATATAAAAACAAAAAGCGAGTTTCTTTTTTCTTTTTTATTTACAAAAGTAATATTTTTACTATTTTTTAATTGTATTTATAGTACTTTAATTTAGCATTGATTAATAGTTATAATTAATCTTATTGTTGCTTTTGTGGTTGCTGCTTATTTGTTGTTTTTGTTGTTGCCTCAGCTGAACCGCTGCTGCTGACCGTGTCTATGTATACGCATAGAAAAATGTACAAATAAAATTAAGTCAAATCAACAATTTTGCATTCCTTATGACCATACATCGTACAGATAGAATAGTTAACAAAAAAAACAGTGTACAAAAGAGAGCGTAAGAGGCTAGGAAAATGAAATGGCAATAAATACATACATACATGTGTGTGTAGATCAGGATAGTGTCAAAACCAAAGTGAGGAGCAAAGGGTAGCGTAAATTGAAAATAGTTAAAACTAAAGTAGTTCTAGTAACAATTTTACAACTGCTGATACAATGGAGTAACGCAAAAAAGTTGATAAAATCGACTGGTATTTGATGTGCGACGGAATTGTTGTGGAAACGCTCAAAATTTCCGCATTTTTTTAAATAAAGTTTAATTTAAATTTAATGAAAATGTCCATTCTCGAGTTTAATACAATACAATTTATTAACAAAATTTCGCTGGCTCTAAGAAGTTTAGAGCGCTTTGCGTTCATCTTTTGCGCTTTCTTTCGCTGTTCATGTTATGGCAATTAAATGTTTAATTGCGCGTTTGTTATGTTTTGCTGCAGTTGTTGTTCTTTGTTGTGTTGTTGTTGCAATCTTAATGTACCAAACTGCATAAAATATGGTATTTTTTACTTTGTTTATAATTAGTATAATAATTAAATGTAATTTGCCATAATTATGGTTAGTGGGGTTGTTCATATTTTCTTTTGCTTCGTTTTGATTCCTTGTTCTCTTTGTTTCTTTTTGGGTTTTGTGTAATTTTTTTCTGTTAATCATCTCATTTTCTCCAGTTTGCTGTTTTATTTTCATCACTAACACTAATTCTAATTATCATTATATTTGCAATTATCAATTAATTAAATATAATTGTAGTGATTTCATTTATTTGTAGGCTAAGCTAACTTGCTGGGCCAGTGAGCTAGAGGGGCGTTGGCGCGGGGATGTGGGAGGAAATGTAGTGAACGTAATAAATGTATGTGCTACAGACTACTAAAACTGTTTTTTCTGTGTTTTTGTTTGTTTCATTTTATATCATTTTTTATATATAGAGTAAGTGTAAATGTTGTAGGTATAGTATTGTTGTAATGCGTATCTCTATATATAATATATGTATGTATGTATATGTACTCGTATATAAGTATGCATGTTTCTAGTTTAATGTTACTGCGTTCTTTCTTTCACTTTCACTCCAACTCTTTTCTTTTTTCCATACTCTTTCTTTTCTTCACTCTCTCGTACTTTTTCTACCCTCACCCTACTGCCTAACAGTTTCTGTATTTTTGTTGTTTATTCGTTCTTGATTTTTTGCATAAATACTTTTTCTTTACCGTATGTGCTTCGTTTTTAGGTTTTCAGCTTTGAACAACAACTAAAAGTGGCTAAAAAGGGCGCAAGTGTTGGAGTATTTGTGAGAGTTGAATTGTTAGCAAGTCAACTCAGTTGGGCACTGAGGCATACTTTTAGAATAAAGTTTGAATTTTAAACCCGCTTGAACAAGATTTGACACTAATTGTGAAAATAATTGGAATTTTAGCAAGGTTTAGGAACTTTTCGAAATATTTAAACAATATTAAAATGTGCATGGGATTAAAAGTTTGAAAGAGACGTTCAGGCTGTTTAAAACATTGTTGAGTCCATTTAGTGATGCCGTCAAAACTTTGTAGTTTTAGAAATGCTTTTTTCTCTATTTCGACTTAACACTAGAAAGACTGCAAGTTTTCCGTACCTACAAAGACTACATCCGCTCCGCTGATATCTCAAAAAGGACACATCGGATTTGGCTAATTGTAATTGCAGAACCATAATGGTAGAACTAATTATAGAACCCGATAAAAAAATAAAAGTCATCAAAGCAAAAGTTGATAGAAATACTAAAGAAAATACAGATATTTAAAAATGAAAAACTGTGAAAATTACTGCAATGGTCTTTCTAGTGCTAAGCAGTGTTGGAATTCAAAATTACAGAGATGCTTCAGGCTGACTTTAAGCCCTGTCAATTGCTTTCTTAAATAATGTTTAGTCAATAAATCGAAAGCTTAATAGCTCGAAACAGATTTTCAACTATTCACATTTTAATCGATATTTGAGTTACCCAAATACCACAGAACTGTGTGTTATGAATCAACTAACTTTAAGCATTACTTAAGTTTTTTAAAATATTTTTGAAAATTCCATTAATTGCTTTAGGTGGCAAGTAGAGAAGGCAGAATTCAGCTAACCCAAACATGGTTCAAATTATTGCAGAAAACCACTGAAGACTGATTAAAGTAGTAATTTGAGGCATCATACATGAAATTTGTGCCTTTTGTGGTTTTTTACACTATTTTACACTTTGAAACTATTATCTATAAAATATACCAATCTGTTCATGATACATTTGAAATGTAAATTTATGAATAGCATCTCAATTCACCGCTTAATTTACTCTTCAGTGATATATTACAATAATTGTAACTGCATCTACATAGATGAACATGTTTTTTGCTTTAGTAGCTGGAATTTCAATTGAAATCGAAAAAGACTGCAAAGCTTTAGTGTCGTTTTCACCAACTACCATTAAGCTGACTAAAGATTGGGTTAAGTTAGATCTGTCGTACTTCATGTGCTTGAGCACTTTGCTCCGCTCGATTTGCATGATGCTTGAGTAACATTTGTTTTTTAACTAAAAAAACACATTTTCATTTTTATGTCACAAATTTTTTGTTAACAATCAAATCTGTGCTTGATTGATTGAAATAATTTCTCTGATTTTCAAAAAAAAAATACGTAGGAAAGATCAGTAACACGTACAGTGGCTCAATCACTTTTCCCGAAAGTTTTTGCTAATGCGTGATTTGGCCCCCAAAAAAATTTGAATTTTATACCAAATTGATTTTATTTCTCTGGAATAATTTCGCACTGATTTACCGCCTGAAGGAAAGACTATTTGAAACTGTACCGTGTTATACTTTCAAGCTGTGCGTGGGTAGCATACAAAACTAGAACATATAAACAGTGAAGAAATATTAAATTAGTTGAAAATATGTTTGCAATTTTTGCTCCAACTTGCTTGAACATGTGCAGCAGTTTTATTGACAAAGTTGACTAAGTAGTTGAAATTTTTATTAGCTCATTAGCTGCACTTGTAAGATAGATTAGAATTTGTCGAACTAGAAAAGCTCAATGAAAATAAAAAAATTTAAAGAAAATTTTGAATGGTTCAGCAGTTTTATCTCGTCGAACTAGAACAGCTCAATGAAAATAAAAAAAATTTAAGAAAATTTGGAATGGTTTCAGCAGTTTTATCTACAGCCACCAATTGCACGGAAAACTTAAGGGCTGGTAGAAAGCGAAAATATGTTTGAACTGCTGCTATCGAAGTCGTACATAAAACAAGCTATACAGAATCAAATTGAACTGCAGCTGTGCATAAAATTAAAACACTTGTAGTTCCTTGCCAACGTTATTCAACTCCAAACAATCGTTTAACACTTTTAGCACTATTTCAGCGCACTTTTAGCAAGAAATGTTTCAACAGGCTCAGGCTGCTCTCTTCTACGAGTTTTTACTTATTACACTTTTCCTGGCTCTTTTCCTTTGCATTTGTCACTGTTCCCTTTCCGTAGTTCACTTATAAACGTTGCTTGCGCTTCTCATCTTCTAACTTTTCAACTTGTTAACAAACTACTTCTACTAGTGTATTTGTAAGTATGTACTGTACGCTTGTCTCATTGCTTAATATTACATTTAAATGTTAGATTTTACTTGCAACTTTTCACTACCGACTACGCTTAAAATACGAATTTGCATAACGCTGTTGCGTGTTTCATTTACGTTTCAAACTATTTTCAAATAATTTCTTTTTTTTGTGTGTTATATTATTTTATTTTAATTAAGTTTAGTTTAGATTTAGTTGTTTAAATTAAATTTAATTCTAATTTTATTTATTTACTTAGGTTTAGTTTAACTTTAAGTTGTTTGCTTCAATGTTCAATTGTTGTCAATTGTCCCAATTAAAGTGACACATCATAATTACATAAATAAAACTGTATGCAACTTAATTACAATTAATCAATAATCAATACAATAATAATTACAAAATTACAATAATTACTTTTTTTGTGTTGTGGTTTGTTTGTTGTTGCTGTTTCATTGTATTTGTATTTGTTTTTTTTTTTGTTTCATTTTTACAATTTTCTGTTGTTTTTTGCAATTACCTGCTTTTACAAAAATTTATTCATTTTTTTGTCGCTTGTTAAAAATACATGTTTGTTTGTATATGTAATAATAATAGAAAAAATATCACCAATTTGTTGTTTTTGCATTCAACTTCTTCTGCTGCTTATGTATACAAAAGTAGTGGAAACTAAGCATTTGCTCTTTTAAGATGTTTGCATGAAAAAAGTAAGTTAAGAAAAATTATAAAAAATATTGAATTGAGTTTTGTAGTTTTGTGATTGTGTGGCAATTTTTGTGTATTGCATTTAGTGTTGTTTTTGCTAAAAGTTTTGCTTGTGTGTCATTGTCATGTTGTGGCGCCACTCCCATGGAAGTTGGCGTGGAAAGTGAGCTGTTTTTTTTTTGCTTTGAAAAATTGTAGTGAATATTCTATTGACTTCGACTTTGTTGACACTTGTGTGTGATTCTGTAGTTATGTTTGGGTAATCGAAGTGCTCGGTTTAATTGGAGAGAGCTGACGGAAGTGCCGACAATGCACAACAATAATCAACAGAATACACTTTCATACATAATTGGTATCACAAGTTGTGATCGTACAGCTATCATGAGGCTTTCTCAGAAGTTTTGTTCTAGAAAAACTTTATATTTTTCGCTACATTTGTCCAATCTGCTTGCTTGATGGTCTACTCGCTTCAGAAAACTTTTTAAAAATTTAAAATATTTAACAATTTTCAAAAATGTATTAACAATTAAAATATGTATTTAACAATTTTCACATTTTATTCCCCATTCATACTTAAAACCACCGATTGGGTATATACAGACACTCCTTGTTTGATACTCTCCTGGCTTCCAACAAGACTAAGCACTTCAAAGTTTCGTTTTTAGAAATATCCATTAGTTCCTCATAGCGAATACTAGAAAATCTTCTTTAAATAATCTCCACTCAGCTTACTAAAAGTATGAATTACATCTACAAATTTTACGAGCGTGGAATGTTGAGTTGAGTGACGCAAAACTTTTAGCAATCGTCCTAAAAACACAACGCGGCAATTTCACATGAAAATCAAAGTATTTGTGGCAATAGAAGGGGAGTGACTGGTTTTGTTTCAAGTCATCGGAACGCGAGACCTGCTGCCACTAACAAACCAGCACATACCAACAATACACTGTAGCACAATGCGACGAACTGAAACGGAGCGAAGCGAAGCGAAATGAAGCGAACGTAAAATACGAACAAATAGTAAAGTTTACAAACGGCGACTCGCACCGCATCAGCGGCGCTGCTCATTCTACAGTATGTCCTGCAGATTGAAGTTGTCGTTGTCCAGCGAGTTGATTAGATCCTGCGTGGAAAAGTTGCCGCCGTCCACCGGCAAATTGTCGAGAAATTCGAGACACAGATCATTCGAGTTGGCCACCACCGAATTGATGGTCTGACTGATTGCGGCCACGTTGTTGCTGGCGTTGGTCGCTTGATTGGCCGCTGCCGCAGCGGCCGCCGCAGCAGCTGCTGCCGCCAGATTGTTGTTATTGCCAGCGCCACTACCATTGTTGCCGGGGCCAGTTAAGGCGCCTGCATTTGAACCGCCGCCCACGCCGACGCCGGGCCCGTTGCCACCCATGCCGACGCCTACGCCCGCCACCGATGCGCCGCTCACCACGCTCTGCGTCATTTGCAGCATCTGCGTGTGCTGCTGATGCGTTGTTGTTGTGGCCGAGGTGGTCTGCTGCACGAATTGCTGCTGCTGCTGCATGCTGATCTGCTGCTGCGTCTGCGTCATGTGCAGCGAAGCCATTTGCATTTGGGCCATCATGCCGGCCGGTCCCGGACCGGGTCCGTGGCCGCCTTGCTGCTGCTGCTGCTGCTGATGGTGTTGTTGCTGTTGCAGCATTTGCTGCATCTGCATGCTGGTGGGGCCACCAGGTCCGGGACCGCCCGCGTTGCCCGCATTCGCCAGCATTTGCTGCTGCTGCTGTTGTGACTGCAGCTGTTGCTGTTGATGCACCTGTTGCTGTCGCAACATTTGCTGCTGCATTTGCGCTGGTGTCAGCTGCATGCCCGCATTGGGACCAGGGCCCATGCCGGGCCCGCCGCCGCCATTGGGACCGCCTGGCATGGGGCCACCGCCACCAGCGTTCGGCATAAAGCCGCCTGTGAGCGTGCAAAAATATTCAAATTAGCTCAACGTTTTTGTTGGATTTCATGGCGTCGCGTTTACCTGAATTAAACCCGCCCGGTGCTTGACGCATGGGACCGCCCGGCCCGCCGGGTCCGCCGCCAAAGCCCATCTGCTGCTGTTGCGACATCATCATGTGGCGCCATTCCTGCTGCGAGCCAATGGGCATGCCGTCAGGCGTCACCTGCACGTTGGGCGGCCGCTGTTGCGCGCCCATCGGGCCACCGTACGGGCCCATGGCCGAGCGCGGTCCGCCGGCGCCGGAATGTTGCATGTACATGGAGTGCTGCGGACGCATCATGGGACCTGCAATGCAATCAACAACGCCATCATTACAAAGTGTCAATGTCAGTTTGGATTCTGGCTACGCACCTGATGGCGGTATCGGTTGCTGCGTCATGCGCCGCATGGCCGCCGCCTGCGCCGCGGCATTCGGAAACCGTCCGCCACCGCCACCCACTGTCTGCTGCATCATTTGCGCCTGCATCAGCTGCGCCTGTGTCGCCTTGTATTCGGGCGGCGGTGGGCGCGCGCCGCCCATATGTTGCTGCTGCTGTTGCATGGCTTGTGCGCGCAGCATTTGCTGCTGCTGCAGGAATTTCGCCTGATTCATATTCATAGGCGGCCCGCCACCGCCGCCGCCACCGCCCGGCCCACCATTCGGACCGCCGCCCATCATCATAGCGGCGGATGCGGCAGCATTGGGGCCGCCGCCGTTGGGACCGTTCGGATGCGCCATTGCGTTTGGCATCATGCCGCCCATGCCGGCTGCGCCGCCAGAGCCAGCTAGCTGATTGGGACCACCAGCACCAACGCCGCCGCCACCCAATCCTGCCAAGCCGCCCATGCCGCCGGGGCCGCCCATGCCAACGGAACCCGGCCCGCCACCGGCAGCGCCAGGGCCGCCCATGGCGTTCATGCCAGGCGGGCCGGCATTGGGGCCACCGTGCGTGTTGTTGCCCACTTGGGGGCCGCCTTGCTGCTGACCCATTAGGCCGCTGCCAGCGCCGCCCACAGGGCCGTTCGGCACTGGGCCGCCGCTGTTGGGCCCGTTGGGTCCACCGTTGGGGCCGTTGCCCGCACCGGGCCCAGCATTGCCGGCGTTTACCTGCGCCAAGGCAGCAGCTGCGGCGGCCGCGGCCTGCGCCTGCGTTTGACGCTGGCGCAGATTGGACGGCACCTGCTGCTGCTGCTGTTGCGCTTGTTGCTGCTGCTGCTGCTGTTGCTGCTGTTGCGTGAAGTTCATCGACTGCGTTTGTGACAAGGAGAAACCACCGTCCGCGGGTCCTGCAAAAATACAAAAACAATTGTGAGACGCGTTCGTTGCCTCAGTCCAACTACAACTCACCATTGCCATGATTGATGTTTTGATTTGGTTGTTGCTGCTGTTGTTGTTGTTGGGGATTTTGAGTATTCTGCTGCGGCTGGCCGTGCGGCTGTTGCTGCTGTCCGTGCGACTGCTGCTGCGCGCCATGCGGCTGCTGTTGCTGCTGCTGCGATGCGTGCTGCGGCTGCTGCTGCTGGTTGAAGAACTGCACACCCTGCTGCGCCGCCACCGAGACGTTGCTCTTCATGTCGCTGCTGAGGTGCAAATGCTGTCCGGCTGACACCTAAATACGCAAATGTGCGCAAGTGGAGGGTGAAGCATAATTGATGAAAATAATTAGTAATTAATTTTGATAAGGCGACACTCTAGCGCGGAGTAAACAGTTCATTACTGGGGCCTTGGAATTTTTGCGGCTCACGTGGCGTATACTTGATGCCCATCTGTACATCAAAACATAAAAATAACCACAAATCTGCTTCTCTAAATTAGAAACCAATTAATCTTTAACACTCAAATGCATCTTCAAATTAAACTAGGATACAATGTTTTTAACGACAACATAATTTTAAGTATTTTTGATAGTACAGTCGAACTTCCCTATAACGAATTCGCACGGGACCAGAAAAAAGCTTAATTATAGTATATAGAAACTTCATTATATAGAAATTGTGATTTTTTCATCTTTTATTTAAAATAATGAGGTATTTTAGTTTAGATTACACCCTTCCACTTTCTTCCTCAACAAAGCCTTCTAATACGTTTAGAGACTTAAAAACATTATTCGGTACGTTGCTCTTCATCTCCACAAAGGTTCGAAGTACATCAAGAGAAGCGGAAATTCGTCCCAATGCACAGTGATTCGACTCCATACAACCGCGGGACAAAATTAGAAGGAGTGGTCCGTTCTTCATAAAATTTGGTATACTAGTTAATCATGGTCATTTTTGGAAAGCTATAGCACCAAATGTGTTGGGTAGATTTTTCAAATTTTACATTTAATCGGTAACGTCAACATTGATTATGCCAAAGAGTAACATAAATTGTATCGGGACCCTCTGATTTTGCAACAAAAACGATAATAATAGATGTGTTTTGCATTTTTGCAGATTTTATCATTTTTCGTGCTAATTGCATACTTTTAGGCATAAATAAAATACATTTTGTCGAAAAATACGTGTTTAGACCACTTTTCAAATTGAATTATTTTCTGAGATCGGAAGATATCGGAGGATATAATTACATTATCCGACAAAGAAAGAATGCTTCTTAAAATAAAAAAATCCAGGAACATACTTTCACATACTTTTTAGATATTTTCGTCTTGTTTTTTGTCAATTTTCAAATTTTTAACTTAGAAAAATTTTTGAATTAAAAGTGAAGTAAAAGCCTACGCTTTGCAAATTTTGGGAAAACATTAAAAGCGAAAATGGCCACATCATTTCTTATTCTATATTGAAAGTTTAAGCAACTTTGTGCCAACCAGTTATTTTTAAAATTGTTTGTACTCAATAGACTAAAAAACAGAAAATATGAGTTTAAATTTTTTTGTTAAAAAAGTTTCAACTTTGAGCCGCTTTTGCACAGACACTAATTGATTTTTTGCACAGATTTTTTGGGGTTTTCTTAGTTGGAGTTTTTTCTTTTAAATTACATCAAAATCGTTAAATTCTGAGACCATAAATTTTTTGAATTTTGTCTATGGAACAAATCACCGTGCAATGTAAGTAACATCGCATCAGCCAATTCTTCTTCACTGGCCATTTCTTCTGGTGTTCCCCTAAATATGTTTTACTTTTTTTTCGGTATTCAGTGTTGTTAATATGCGTGACAGAAAATAGCATGGACAAATTCATTATATGGAGACAAAAAACGAATGAAAGCGAAGTTTTCAACTAAAAAATTTATTCATTGTAGAAAAATATTCACTATCTGGAAATTCATTATAAGGAGATCAAAATGCACTTAGAATAGAACGATAAAGCTGTGTCTTTGAAATTAATTCATTATACGGAGAACTTCATTAAGAAGTTCATTATAGGGAAGTTCGACTGTATTTACTAAAAATGTTTGTCATTAAAGTGGTTTTCTGCTAGTAATTTGCGTTGAAAATAAAAACCTATGTTTATTAAGCAAACAAGAAAATAACTCAGGCATTTAAGACTTAATTGCCTGGGATCGGGATACCCATAGTTTCCTAAGGTCCACAGACGAAATAAACATTTTAGAAAATTTCAATTTTTTTCAACTGAAAAAGTAAATAAGACAAACGCTGGCATTGGTCTTCCCACTTTTTTTACTTTCCCTAGAAACATGAATCATCCCAAGCACGGCTTCCTTGGCTAGCAGGCAAAACACAACACATAATCGGCAAATTACTCAATTCGTAGTGGTGCGCATACTTTTAGGCGCTAGAAGTAAATCAAACTGCCCAAATGATGCGCGCTTGTGTAATAATAATATTCCTGCCTCTGGTGTGCATCTAATGGGTGCGAGCAAGATTTATAGACACACGGCCACACACCAGTGTGCGCTCACGTTGGCAACCCTACTGTCTGTCGCATCGCACCCAGCGAGTGGTGACAAAATGCGTTAAAGCATAGCAAAGGCACCTTTTTTGCATTTGCTGTTCGTTTAAGCTGGCTGCTGCCTTTTAATGGCATTCGTCTTTTATCCAACACTATCGGCACAAACTAATTTGAAAAGATTTGCAGCGGCAAAGTGCGATGACTAGAGATTTCGTTACGAGGAAAGCGTGCAAATGCGCAGAGGACAATAACAAATAAATCACAAATTTGCTGCCGCTTAGGGTGTTGTTGTTTTGTTGTTGTTGATGGTGTCGACCGCAAAGGCAAAGGTAAAATCCGGTAGTTAAGGTCTCACGAGTTAAAAGAGGCGAGTATGGAAATTGTTGTGGCGAGAAAGAGCAAAGCATGGACACGCCATAAATAACGGCATAAATAACGCGTCGGAAAAGTATTAAAATGAAAATGGCCCATAAAAAGGAGTTGTAAAGATGGCAAAATACTAGAAATGTTTGCAGAACAGCTCGCGGAGACTGCGGCAAAAGTTGTACATATTAGAAAATGAAGTAAGAAATAAAAGATAAGGAATTTTTGACATTATTTTATAACCAAACCTAATAGGGAGGTAACGATATTAAGAACTTTGGCGTTAAGTAATGAAAAATGAGTAATATCTAAAAAGAAATACACTAAAGTACAAAAATACATATACCATAGAAAGGGGATGGGTTTAATTGGCTGATAGGTTCTATCCTACGCTTAGGCCAAGGAACTGGCCCGATGTTACATGAAGCATTTTCTAAAATTTAGTTGGACCAAATCATCTGAAAGATGTGAGCAGGTGTTGAACTTCTATATAAGATCACCGTTGCCACTTTTGGTTGATTTGGTTAAAAACTGAGACTTTTTTAAACAAAAGTGTGTGGATTTAACACAGAAGTGTGTAAGCAAAAAAAAAGAACTTTTTGAGGACAATACAATTTATACTTTTACATATAAAATTTATACTTTGTTTTTGAAATGGTCCTATCTTTCCCATTTCATTCAATTTTTGGAACAGTTTGGTACACATTTTTTTTTAGTTGAGTCGCAACCGTGAATAAAATATCTCCGCGAGGTTTCGTAGAAGTGGTTGTCCTACTTAGTGTAGCCTTCTCCTACTTTTTTCTTCTTCTACACCTTCCCAGCTTCTACAGTAATCTCTTGAGTTATCACTTGGGCTGATGGCGTGTGTTCCGACTAGTCAGTGTCCAGTGAGAGGCCTTGGGAGAATGGACAACTCAGTCCTTTTAAGGCTTAAAATAGCTGATGTACGCTGCCTATCATAAGTGAGCCATGTAAGACTCGCAGTAAGACATATACCACAAGTAATACAAACAATTAATAGAAAAGAAAGAATAATAAGAAATTTAATACCTCATTTCATCTAACTGACATTTTAGTAAAAAAATCAGCTCACTACTTATAGAACTTAAGGGTCATTTTGATAACGTAAAACTTGGTTAACCTTAACAAAGCGATAAAGGAAAGGATTGTTTAGATGATTTTATATCTACTCCCGTTTCCTTTGGGAAATAATCCATTTTCCGAAACTCGCAATAGAAAGCGCTCACAGAATACCGATAAATGATTTTCCCCGCAGGAGTTTTGTACATAAAAGAGTTGGACACCGGCAGAGATAGTGAAAGACTGATTTTTAATTCTCATTCTTGCAGCTTTGTTAATCTAGATTCTCGAAGTGAACACCCAAAGCCTACACAGATAACCATTAGCATGTCAACCCGAGTTCTGTTTAACAGTCAATTGGCATTATTGTTATGGCAAACAAATCGTCGCCTCAGAAAACGAATGTCGTATGTTCCATTAAGCTTGGTAAGACATACGACATTTGTTTTCTCAGGCGACGAAATACATAATTAGTGAGCAGTGACATAAGCAACGTCAAGAATAAACATAGTTAAATAGTTTACGGTATAAATTAAGTAAAAGTAATAAAACCAGTGGCAGATAACATTTTAGAAACAACTTTTGAAATTTGAGTAGAAAATTAAGTAAAAAATAATATAAATGAATTTTAAAAAATAGGAGTAAATGCAGTAAATGTAGTGAAAAATATAGCTAAACAGTTTGTATAGAAGAAAAATTCATTAATTTATTCCATTAAACATTTTTACAAACAGTTTGAAAAAATTACAAAAATTAGACAAAGTAATCAAAGGTTTAAAGAGTAGGTACTTAAAACAGGCACAAGCAATTAGAATACTTTGTAGAAACACGCGTATTAAAATAAAAACGCAAGGCAAACATAAATGAAAAAAAACAACCATGGGAGAAATTTCTCTAAAAGACGAAAGAACTCAGCTCGTCAAACTGGCTGCTAGTAGCTTGAACCCACACATGCTTAGGCAGCTACAACCGACTGATACAGCACGTTAAGTAGTTTCAGCTACATTGCACATTTACTGGCAGAATTGTTCAACTCCGCACGAAACAGAGACATTCATTTAAATGTGTACACAAATACACAGTTTAGCCCACATTTTGCTATCTCATCTTAAGCGTCGCTCAAAGACTTAAATGTTTGGCATGTTCAATCAATACCCCACGCTAAATACTTAATACTCCACGAGGCGTTAAAAAGCAATACCTGAGCGCATAAATATCAGCACTCGAGGTGGCAAGGAAGTGAAAAGCACAAGAAAGTTTCCCTTTGACAGGTAGTCAAGGTCCATGGGGACACACACGTAAAATATGAGCTCGAACGGGAGAGGAATAAGAGAAATGTGTGGGGTTGCCGGGTGCACTGGACGAATTTCTTGGTGCTGGGATTTACACGTATGCACTGATGTTGTAATTCTCAGATATGGGTGACACTGCTGGCAGTTGATGGCTTTTAAGTGCGAACGAGATATTAGAAAATGCATTAGCTGACTTTTTATTGAAGAGAAATGTACCGAATACAAATAAGAAGCAAAGCAGGCACAGTCAATGGCTGTCAATTAAGAGTATATGACAGTTTTCAGAGATAGTGTTTAAAACTGAAAAATGTATTCCATGTTGCGTATACGCACCATGGGCCAAGACAACGTTGGTGTTTAGTTAAAGTAGTTCACTCAGTGGCGGATCCAGGGGTGTTGGGGGTTGAAACCGCCCGAAATGTTAGGATCGAATTTAAAACTACATACAAATTAAAAGGCATTTTATAAATATTAAAGAATTACTTTTTGAAACCCCCCGAAACATTTTTCTGAATCCGCCCCTGAGTTATCTTAACGATAGTTAGTTGACTTAGTAGTAGAAAGAAGTTCAATTAAAGTTATACATACAGCAATGCACATAGCCATGTGCAGAAGTATTTATATAAGTTTATGTGTACTTATGTATACATTTTGTTTGTTTAGATACGGGTGTGTATAAATGTAAAAAATTAAGATTGTAGGCACGTAAGCCAAGAAAAAACTGGGAGAAATGAAGAACTGAAAAGGATAAAGTCTTTCCAGGAGGAGGTGTAGAGTTAAATCTTGAGGTAAATGTAGTGAGAGAAGAATGCAGAGAAAATCATTTTCTAAAAATTTTTTAAAGCCGCATATACACTTTGTTAACCCTTTCAGAAGGAGTTGTTTGAATTGTGTGTTTGTTTTAATATCGAAAAGTCGTGAACAACTCAACTGACTATTATAAACCAATAATAAAATTACTCAAATAATTCAATTTCTATATAAAAACAAAATACAATTCTATATTTTTAAAAGAGATTCTGTTGTTCAGTGTAATAAGTCGCACTTAACTTGCATTAGCATTTGCTTTACATTTCACTGACATTGAAACGTTCGCTATAAATCCTTCGCACATAACAAGTCGCTCAATAACAATAACTCAAACTTATGAGAGCGACACGCAATTTTAATCACATGTTGCCGTGCAAAGGAAAAGGAAAACCAAACCAACAAATACGAATTTGAAAAACTCAAACTACAAAAAATTAACCACAGTAACCAGTAAAAACAACCGAAACAACAACAATGACGGCAATAACGCATTGCAGCCAAGAAACAAAGGCAACCATGGCAAAGACAAACCAGAAAAAAGTGGCTAACAGAACCACTTAAAATAATTGAAAAACTTACAGCAACGAATTATGGGCGATATCTGCTGCGCAGCATGAGATGTTGCCAGTGATGTGTGTATGTTTGTATGTATGTATGATTATATGAATACTTGAGCGTGAAAAAATTAAGGAAGTTAAAGCGGTAATGGTAACAAAACTTTGGATGTATTATATTTATATTCGTATCGGGATCCGCAGATCATCTGCATTATTCAAATCTCGGCATCTGCTTTCACATTAGAAATCCGCACCTGGGATCGCATTCTCTTCTTGGCTTCTTCGTACATTATTCAAATTTTCAACCCTGTTTTAAGCTTGGAATTTTGGTCGATAACATATATGCAGACATACAAAAAAGAATTGCTTACTTTTCTTTAAATCTAATTTTTCCAGATTCCAGCACAGCCGCCGCATTCATTTAAATTTATTACTACCGAATCGGCTTCATTTCGAAAACAAAAATCTAATTCTTAAGCAATGCACACATATTGCGTTAACAGAAATATATACGTGAGTGTGTTGGCCGATCTTTTTTATCCAGAAAAAAAATATAATTTTTATATTGAATTGAAACACTATGAAAATTTCAAATTTTCATAACCGCATTCGCAAAATGGCATTTGATATAGCACAGCCCATTGTTAAGCTTGTCAAACTATTTGCAGGTCTATATACCACATATATATTTATATATATACAACTAAGTACATAGTTACAGCTACGTTTTAGTTCGAGGGATATCTCGGAAAAGTACAACGGTTGCGTAAAATTTCTCATACTGAGGAAAAACTGAAAACCACTGAGAAATATTGTCTGAAGTGTTCACTGTCTCGCCGCATAAAATTAGTATTCAGCGCCAGCTCTCTCACTGACCATTTGAGCTGGCGCCCACTGTAAAAAGTTAAGCACATTGGCTCATGTATCTGATAATATTTGAGCGCCGTAAAGTATGCTCAATGTGCGCTGCAGTGTCATTATGAAATTAGCATATTTAAGGCGTTGCATCTGTGGCAAAAGAGGCGAATAAAGTTTTTCAGTACGAAATAGAGTAATAATAAACATTAGTACTATCAGTTTAGATACTTTTATGAAAAAAAAAATCATTTCAACTATCCTTACAATTTTAACTATATTGCAATAAGTGAAATACTCTCAAGAGTATTTTATTAAGTTACTACTAACCGTGGCTAGTAAATCTAGAAAAATCGAAAGAAAATATCCCAATTTCTTTTGTAGCGCGAAAAAAATCCTTTGATCTATACTTATAACTTCCATAATATTCAAGTAAAAAGCACTCAGAACGTTTAACTTAACTTCTTAGACGCAGCACATGAATACCTAATTACAAATTTTAACAACCGATATGCAAGTTCATAGAAAAAAATTAAAATATAATTAAAAAATATTTTCTGCCAATACAATACAAGAATTCGTAAGTGTACGCAATGCACTTTGCTGACTACATACATTTGACTGCATCATGGAAATGTTCAGACGCCAACAGCACCTAATAGTATGCTTTAAATATGCTTCACTATTCCTTCCCTATTCAATTACATTTGCATGTTGCGGCTTATCAATGAATAAATATGCAATTTGAATTTAATTGCCTGCAGCAGTGACGGTTTGCAGCATTACATTTCATAATTCATGCCTGATACCACACCAACACACGCACACACACACAAGCGATATAACATTATTTAGCATATGCCTAAAAGTATGCTATGTAATTGTAATTTATCATATGCGCGCTTTGACACCAACAACAATAATGCACAAATTTAGCATACAACAAAGCGTTAGCAACAATTTAGGTCAAATAATGTTTGTTGTTATTGTGAGAATGTGTGCGGGTTGCGAGTGCTGCCACCTACAAGCGAAACCAAACAATTGTGTGTGTTTACTGCACGCCACATGTATCTCAAGTTCTTTATTAGTCATTTGGGTCGCTAATTTTATGATTAATCGCGGCGGTATATCGGCAATTTATATGTAAATATTTAAACAAGACCGCATCAAGCCGCGAATTTGTAGCATAATTACTGGCGCAAAGGCAACTGTGACACTCATCTAAATATTTGGGAAAAGATGTACTGCCATGATCTTGATTGGTGATTTATTATACAAATTAATAACTGAAATTGATGAGACGGTTGTCAATGTTGTTAGTAACGCCGACTGCCAAAATCTTATGGGCCGCTTTATTTATGAAAATTAATAGCAGACACAAAATAAATAATATTCACTTTTTTATAAATACTGGTGAGAATTTTTGTGAGAAATTTTAATTTTTTTAAAATCAAATGTCCATAAGTTATTCCAAGTTCCTGCCTTTCATCATTTCTCAGTCAGCCGCTAACCAAAAGAATGCTGTACGCGTTGGCATGATTACAAAAATTTTCAATTAATCACAACAAATCAAGAAACAAAAAAGGTAAAGTTATGTTAAATTAAGTTAGGTTGACGTGCATTCTTAACTAAAAAGATGACTTATTGTGATAATGTATTGAGATGAAATTCCTTATTCGCGGCACTGGAAACCAAAAGATTGCAATATGAATCTTTTTATCTCTATAATGCTTACAATTGAAAGCTCAGTACGGCTAGAAAGGAGCGCGAAGCCTAGAATTGCTACTCTTTACACGAGCAGAAAGGGACGTAAAAAGTAAACTTAACTCAAAGCAAGCAAAAGTAACAGTCCTTATTTAAACATTTTGATTTCTGAACTGTGACTTTATCATCAAATTTATCATTTCAATTTGTACCATAACTTTGAAGGAAATATTGATTTAATTAAATATTTATTTTGTTTAAAAACAAACAAAACTAGTACCCTAAAATTTTTTTACTTTCATCAAAATTTACAGCACCGAAGAACAACATACGAAAGGAGCCTTTATTATTTGAGTTTCCAAATCATTGAAAAGAATCAATGTTGCATAACTTTTTAAGTAAATTAATTAGGTCCAATTATTGTACTTTAAAATAATTAGCTATGCATTTAATGAACAGCGAGAATGGCATTCAATTAGAGTCACCCAAACGCTGGACCATGAAACAGCAGCGAAACAATCAACACGAGTTAGTTGCTGCTATCGAAATTAAATTGAAATGATGGCATACAATTAGGATGTCACTTAATTGAAAATAAAAAATAACCAAAAAAGCTTAGAGCAAATAACAAGTGGAAGTGAATTTACATAAGTCGGAGGGAATTTACAAAAATGTTAATTCTCTTTACCGCCAAATCCGCATAAGCTTGATGGGCAGATTTCATGAGGTAGAGACAGAATAAATTGCTCCTAACTTTTTGAGGAACTGCAGAGCTGTCTCGTATATCGCTGTTCATAGTTTCGATGAGGTTGAGGTTAACAGAGTAAATTTTTATTAAAACTGAACCCAATGAACCAATCAGTTATCGGTTGTATTTAACAGATAATTAGTACTTATTTCACCTAAAAAATTATGCCAATTTTGCACTTAACACAACACTGCGCCATTTGGCCATAAACAATTGCATGCTTTTCGGCGGCTGCCCACTAAATAAGCAGTAACAACCCACATCGGCCACACATAATTTGATATATAATTCCGTATGCAAACACAAACTTCCCATCGGTAAAGCGAAAAAGAATCTACACTCGAAATGGTAGAACAAAGGCACAGCAATACAGAAAGCGGCAGGACCGAGCAAGGCGCAGAAGGAAAATCAAATAAATCAGCCAGCGGCGAGCGATAGGCGACAGTTGTACGATGCCGCCGAGGAGCAACGGTAATGAAGCCAACTAATAGCCGCAGTCAGGGCGGCAGTTGACGAGCTCGTAGGCGGAGACAAGAGCGCACAGCGAAGGCGACAGCATTGAATAACTTAAACATTTTGCACTCGCACTTCGGGAAAAATAGTTGGCGACAGACAAATGCAGCGGCGAAGGCGCGGCTGGCTCGATTCGTTGGGGCAGGTTGTATCGAAGCGTATTGGGTGACGACAATTACGACGCACGACAATGACGGTGAGGACGAGAA
The DNA here is from genome assembly GCA_963668005.1 of Melieria crassipennis. NCBI lineage: Eukaryota > Metazoa > Arthropoda > Insecta > Diptera > Ulidiidae > Melieria > Melieria crassipennis. The sequence continues at coordinate 25,438,386 of OY764963.1, read as the reverse complement.
CGACTTTCAGCTGTTTCTGTGTGTGTGTGGGTGTGTGTGTGTGTGTGTGGGGGCCTGCAGTGCGTTTACTTTAGTATTTTGAGGGCAGTGAATGCTTTTTCCTAGTGATTTTTCCTTTAAGAAGTAAACGCCGAAACTTTAAGTTTTAATTACGCTAATAATTGAATTCCTTGGGTGGGTATTGGAAAAAATGAAATTACTGTTGACAATGTTTGCAGGAATTCATATCAAGAACATAAAAAAAAAATCAAATTTAAATTAATTAAGTTTATTTTACGTAAGAAGTGGAAAAATTTACATTGAAAAATTGAGCAAGTAATAAATGTCAGAGGTCAAACAAATTATTTGAAGCACAAAAAACAATCTTTTTGGGGGAATTATCACGAAATATAAGAAGGAAAAATTAAAATTATTAAAGGAAAATCGGTGGAGGCATTCACGATATATAGTAAGTTTAAATAATAAGCAACTTTTTTAACATTGATGCTCTAAATTTACTCAAAATTATTTGATTTTGCAATTATCTTACAAAAACCGCTGATTTGATCCGATCCTCTAAAATATTTTGCCTCTGGGTTTCTGCCAGCTATTCTCAGACGTACACTTTCAACAACATCTTCGCCACACTGGATTCTCCTTCCGAAACTTTTGATACACTTTGGATTCTCTTGAGGCTTCTATGAACATTCTCATTCTAAGTAGGACCATCAATGAAGTTAATTAAAACTAAAGCGGTAGTTACTTTAATTACTGATCCTTAGACAGGACTCACATTGCTATCATACCGATCCTTTCATTTCAGCTGCATCTACTGTGACATCATTTATACGTGATTCATTTTCCAACTACTGTCGTGTCTGGGTATAGTGAACACCCTATATAGTGAACACCTCGATATAGTGAACACCCAAATTTTGACATGGAGCCTCTAAATATTGAACAAAATTTTGAAAACAATTTCAAGCAAAAAGTGTATTTTGAGCAAATAAAACGAGTTTTTGAACAAAAATGTTAACTTTGATATAGTGAACAACCTCAATACTGTGAACACGCCTTGCAATAATTAGTTCACTATATCCAGACACGACTGTAATTTAGCTGAGAGAATCTGCGAGTCTGTATACTTTGCTTTTCCAGATATCACTTATGTTCAATATGGATGGCGCCTAAGCTTTAGATGGAATAAAAAAGCTCTCTCGCTATTTTCAGTTTACAATGCCATGACATGTTTCACTCTCTATCTGAGGTCTACTACTACATTGGTACACATTTTCATGTTTCTTTTCTTCTCCTCTTTGAGATTCATCATCTTCTTCTATTACCGTTGTACAACTCTTTAACTTCCCATGTCTCTGTTTTATTGGTGCATATTACTATTTATATAATTACAAGAAAGTATTTTATTCTGTAAATATTTCATCAGCAAGCACTACAAAGCCATCAAGATTTCATCTCAGAATTTTGAATTTAAAAGTTGTTTGCCAATAATGCCACCGTCTCTCACATCATATTATAGAAAAACGGCTGACACTCGTTCAACAAATGATAGCCAAAGGCATTTTAGTGGAAACACGGCCAACGCTGAAAATGCTGAACAGCACAATTTCACGCAATTCAATTTATACAACTTGACAGCACTTTTCTCTGCAATTTCACAAATTAATTCGAGAAATTCCGTTTATTATTTTCAACAAACTGCAACAGCGGCGCTGAAAATGAATGCTTCATTATCAATTGATCCGTGTACAGTGAGGTTCTCGTATGATTTCGCAGAAAATTTCCATGGAAATAAAAATTGTTTATATAATTTACAACAAAATACGAATACAATCAGTAGGTCTTTATAGTTGATGAAATTTGCTAGAATTGTTTATATTTTTAACTAATTTTTTGTATCAAGAAATGCAGCATTGAGAATAAACTTGCTAGCCAAAAGTGACTGAATTAAAATTTATTTATTTTAAGTTTGAGTCTGAATTGCTGCAAGTGAGGATAATGCGTGGAGGTAATAAAACTCTTGGCTAATACTTAAATATAAAAGCAGACATTGAACTAAGATATGCAGAAGTTTCCTTTATCTTCAGACAAGCAATTAGCGAAAGTTTCGAAAGGGAACTCTGCCTTGTATGACAATAATCGTTGATATTTAATACTCGTAAGTTCCATAATTTAAAGTTTGAGCTTGTTGCTAAACATTTATCAATGAGCATTTTCAACAGTCGACCAAAAAATTTTATGGTTCTCATTTTGGCTCAGTGGGTTGTGTGTTGAACATAACCTAAATAGTGTGTTGTAAGTTTGAATACAACTTTATTTTCTAAAGCGGTCACCTAAATAACCCTAATCTTCTAGTTCCCAAATATTTGTTTTAGTTGAAAAAGCTGCTGAAGATATTATGAGGTGTCAAATATTTGTGTAAAAAACAATTTTGAATACAAATGTGTTAAGGCAGACGATACGTTGAAGTGTCAAAATAAGCTCCAAAGTAGCAAGGAGCGATTCATGGATTTTTGTTGGTTCAGGATGTCTATATCTCTTATTGACAGATAGAGAATTTAATCTGTACAAAATCAGTATAGCTTTTATATGGCATAAAACCGAAATTTTCATGGTTTATAGACTTTAAACTTGTTTAAAATACTCAAAATAAAAAATTAAAAAAAATCGATTTATTACAAATTTTTTTTTAAAGAAAAATATGAAAAAAGGATCCGGTAACGTCGAACTTAATGAAAAGACTCGAATAATGTAATAAATGGCTTATAGACTTTAAACGTGTTGAAAATACTCAAAGTAAAACATAATACAAATACAAAAAAACGATTTATTAGACATTTTTTTTGTCAAACCTAATGAAAAGGCTGGAATAATGTAATAAATAATTAATTAATTTTCCACATGCAAAGTTTAATGCTTTTCATGTTCTGCTGATGTTAGCAACGAGAGGTTTTATACTTTAGAAATTATACGCCAACATCATAGACGGCTACAGTTTATTTCTGCGATATTTTAAGCAATGTTCCAAAAGACTTTACCACTGTATATGTCCAAAGTTTTTTTCCGCGCATTGTAGAGTTTTTAATAAACGGTTTCTTTGATGTCAATTCAACACATTTTACAATCACATTGTCTTTAGTAGATTTTAATGTTGTCCGAAAGGTGTTTTTTACACGTTCAAGTGCGAAAATACGCAGCTGTGTGCACACACACGCAAGCAGCTGCAACTGTGTGTATAAAATATATAACTATAGTATATACATATACATATATGTACGTGAGTGCACTTTAAGCATTGCCCGCGGCCAACTCCAGTGGGAATTTTGGCATGCGAACGCATCCATATGGGAGCACGAGTGCAAAAATGTATGTTGGCATTTACACAACACACATACAAATAAGCCACATGTTTATACGTATATATGTGTGTGTGTGTTTGTGTGAGTGTGAATATTGATAGGCCATAAATTATAGCAGCAATAATTATAAATTAAATTCGGCCAGCGCTGCCGGTGTCGAATGGCACAAAAGGACAAACATTCGAAACGACCGAGCGGCAGATAGACAGACAAAAAGACAGACAGCTAGTGATGGGCCAAGCAGATGGTTAGGGAATGCCTCCTTTGTATGTGTTTCCGCATTGCACTAAAACTTGTCCACACACAGACACCAACACACACACACTCTCGGACACAAATGCACTCGACTCACTGTTGGCTGTTGCGTTGAGTGGTTGAAAATTGGCTGACCAGTGTTGCTCGTTAATTTCAACACTTTTTCTCCCTGCGGCAGGCAGTATGTATGTATATGTGTACAATATGTAAGTATGTATATAGTGAGCTTCACTTGTGAGTGGAGAGTTGGGGTCTATGTATGTTGGAGCTTGGGGGCGTATCAACTTGCCTATGTTTATGTGTTTGTGTGGCAGTTTTGCTCACCCCACATGCACTCGCACGCACACCCACACACTAAATTTATTAATATTTGAATGGCTTTAAATGGACTGACGAAATTTATGGCCACCCTAAACGCCACATAAACCGCCGCCAGCATCCCGTACCATGGCCGTTGGTATTTTAATGCATTCGATTACAACCGTGTGAAAGGTGACCGCGCACTTTATGTCGAGAGGGCGAAGGGAGCGCAGCGAAATCCACTAACGCATACAAGCAAATATTCGCATATATTTGAAGTGTCTGTATGCATGCGATGCAACACATATTTTACTGTCAATTCGCATGACACTCTTTAATCTGTTGCAAACATGCGCCTTGTCGGGTGCTTTCCGCGAGGGAGCGAAATTGCCGTTATTGTGCGAAGTTGCGCACGTGCTATGCAGCTCCCGAGTGGGTCGCTTTAAAGTGTGCTAATCTTGTTTTCGGTTTGATTAGCTGGATGTGTTGATTCGAGCAGCTTTTGTTTAATTGCATTACGGATTTACTGCGCTTACTCGCATATCGAGCAAGATTGTGGACGCTTTGGGGATTCGTTGCATTGGAAATTCGCCCGAAAATATGCCACAAAGTTGTTGTGACTTATTTGATAGAATTTATTACAAAATATTTGTTAGTGCATTTAGTGCATTGGACGCTTGAACAACTCGCAAAAAACGGAAACGCCCGAAATTATGACCCGAATTTTAATAAGTGGCATATTATTCAGTTTTTTTACATATACAGTGAAATTCCTCATTACGGACAGCCCTTATAACCGAACAAATTTCGTAGACACAGCAATTTCATTAAGTTCTTATTAAGTTAAGTTGCCTATACATGTAATAAATATTAATTTAATATTCAACTTTCATAAATTCGTACAAAATATTAAATAAATAAACGAGGAACACTTGGATACAATTTAAACTAATTTTTTGTGCCCCCTCCCCATAAGCGGACATCTCCCATAACCGGACAAAAACACTGCGACGGAGTGTCCGGTTATGAGGAATTATATTACTTTTCAATATTATATCATGCATTCTCTTATTTGCTCCTTTATCGGTTTGAATATACACCCAAAACTATGCTACACTAATTTTGTTGCATTGCATTTGTTTTAAGTATTGTGACGATAATGTTCGCTGTCACTGTGAAATTGTGAGGCAATACTGGGATGTTTGAGAACGAGTTGCGCTACGAGCATGGCATACTTTTAGGGGGCATGGTAATTTATCTTTTAATTTAAAAATCATCCGAAAATATGACATACATTTTTTGTTTTCATTTCCAATTTTCGTTAATTATTATGCATTATGTTAATTATTATTATTAAAATGTTCATTAAAAGAAATAATTTATTTGAATATTATAAAAAAATTTCAGAATAAGAAAAAAAGAAAAAAATTGGATAGTAATATGCCACGAAATAATCCTCCACTGCCTGTTCACTTTCGGCTAAATGTGTACCAAAAAAATTGTCTGAATCTAATTTGCAGATTTTTGATAATCTGAGAACCGTTTTTAAATTTTTCAATGAATTTTCATATTTTGCGGAGCTGTATACCATAGAGTTTTTTGTCTAAAGGTTAATATGGACACTTTATATTTTGATTTAATATTTGATAAGTTAAGAATTTTTTAAAGAAAATTTGTAAAAATCAGTAGAAATCTAAACAAGTTTCTAATACCAGTATTTCTTAGTTGTTTTTAATATTTTGCGCTATTGCGGTCATAATATCCAATTGCAAAAAAATCTGAAATTAAAAACTTACCCGAAAACTTCCCAAACGCAAACTTGCGTTTCTTTTCCAATTTCCAAAAATTCTTGTAAAAACCAATTCATAAAATTTCGATGCAATTTCATCAATGATTTCGCATTAACCAACTTAAAATAACCCATTTCAAATCACACCCATTACCTACGCTGAAAGCTCTCACTACTCGCAATTAAATTCCAACACAATACGTTTGATTTCATAGTAAAAGAATAGCGTCGAATAGTGTTTAGCTATTTGTGAAATTCACATGCAACGGCTGTTTAAGTATGAAACAAATCACCAACAAAAGTATCAATTCCAGCAGCTACCAGCAGTCAAGGCGACAGCATTGACAAACTCAACAGCAGTTGAGGCAAAACAAAAACAAAACCAAAAACAATATTTAGAAAAATGCGCAAAGCAGACGCCAATGAATCATTGCCAACTGCAAATATAACACCAGCAAAAGCAATTACAACAATACAACAATGCTACCAAAACGACTGCTGAGTGCAGTACATATTTATGTATGTATGGATGTAGATATGTGTATATACAAATATATAGAACGTATGTGAGTTATAGAAAAATTATTGCTGGGAAGCAGGCAAAATTCGCATTACATGTTTCAAGCAGTGCTCCGATTTGCTTCACTTTTCTAATTTTGTGGTTTATTTTCTCTCTCTGAATTTGTGTGTGTGTGTCAGCAGTAGAATTTCCTACACTGCGCGTTTCTTTTGAGGTTGTTTATTACTTTTTTAAATGTTCGTATGATCAATGACTAATTACTAGTTAGTAATTAGCAATTATGTTGATGTCATAGAATTAGAATCACAGAATATAAATTAACCCATTCTCATTCAAGTTAGGATCGGTTTCGACGAGGTATGTTTGCCTACAGGGTTTAAAAACTATGCAGTGAGACAGGAAGCTGAGTCTCTGTTGTCATCACTGGGATTTGTTCTTTCGGAAGTCACATTTTACAGTTCTTTAAACTAAGATAGAGAACACCAAAGGCGAGTTAATTTCGAATTTTCATTACAGATAGCTGAAATGTTTTTAATGTAAGTTGCATTAAGTTATGTGTGCTATTCAAAATCGGAGTTTGTTTATTAAGTATTTGGTTCAATTGACTTAATTAAAGAATTAGTCAAAGGAGATGGTTGGTTGGTTGGATGAGTGGTTGCTACCAAAGCTAGGCAGCACAATTAGCACATAAAGAGCCGTTTTGGTGCCACATCCTTATTTGTGTTGATTTTTGCTGGTATTTTAATCCACTTTGTGAGATTCAGGAAATGTAGCAGCCTCCTGATCTCCATTGTTGAAATTGTTCAGAGGTCTTCCATACCGGGGTCCCGAGCGAGCGTAGCCTGTTTCTTGCTAAACCCGGGCAAAGTTAAGTTAGTTTAACTCGTTTTTTGGGAAAAAAGTGTGACCTATATTTTAGCTTACAGAAGGTTTCAGAGTCAACGCAATGCTTCGCATCAATAAGGGAACTAACAAACAAAGTCTTAAAAACAATTTAAACACTCAAAATCTTTGATAATTGTTTTCGCATTTTTTGAACGTTTTGTCTGGAAATAGAATCAAGACACCAATAGAAGTTCAAGACACTAAATGGGCTCCGAAATGGGGTTAGTATCATTGACATAAGCTTAGGTGATAAGATATCAGTGATGCATTGGTTTACATTTTGGCGTCATTTCACATTTCTCTAGCTACATTTTCTGTCGGTCGCTCCTATTTACACCAATTTTAAAGCCTGCCTTGCGGATTTTTTCACATTTAGTTAATGCAGCTGGGTGCAGTTTTACGCTAATATTTACATTCATGCACTTTGCTTTTAATTCCTATTTAGTTGCTTTCCAGCCGAAATCGTTTCATTTATGCGAAATGCTACAATTCAGGCGCACAGCTTCGAAAGGAAACTGTGCAGCCTGCATGCGCACCCAGGCACCGTTGGGAAATTAAAATTTGCATTGCACACATCATTTGTGCATTTGCAATGCAAAAATGACATTTTGCATTCAATTGAAATGCAATTCGTTTGATTGCATCAAGGCGCACCAACAGATAATGAAAATTGCAAAGTCAATGTGCATTTATTATGAAAAAATATATACTATATGAATTTATTCAATTTGTAAAAATTGCAAATTTTGCATATACAATTTTGTAGATAAATATTTATGCGCAAAATTCATAGCCACACATTTATTTGATTTTAAGGTTACATTATGTGATTTGTTGTTCCTTTTTGGCAGAGTCGAGTTAAATTTGTCATCTTGTATTTGTGTACAGTTTTTATAGGCTTTGGTTTTCAAAAAAATGTTATAAATTAATTTGATACTACAGGTAACAAATGTAGGTAACATATGTGACTCAACTGTATGAAAAAAATTACAGCAAAAAATCACTTGAAGTAACCCACAAATCCAACTCATGTCATTGGCTAACAATCTGTTGTTGTTTTAGTGTGCGATTTTATTCTGACGCCATTATCGACGTAATATCAGCATCGAGCCAACTTTTGCAATTGCAAGTAAACAAATTAATTGCCGTCATTGTGCTGTGCAATTGGCCACGCATGCGATTCGTTATTATTGTTGTTAGCGTATTGGCAGAAGAAACCTCGACCTTCGTTGGCGAACCCACACGCCCCTCACATAAGCAACTCCAACTTCCAGTTGGACGGCTCTTCCTACCGCCAATTACACTGTGCGACAAAAATAAGAAACATTTTCACACCGGAAAAAATCCATATGGGCGTGAAACTAGAGACCAAACATAGTAAAACTGTGTACTCAGTTTTTCATTTCTACATCCTTTGTCCTTTTAAAGGGACTTCAAAATTTTGAAGGGGATAAAAAATAAAAAAAATATAAACAATACTTAACCTCTTCAGAATATGGCGATATGTATATCAAATGAAAGAGGAAAAGGTAAAGAATTTAAATAAAATTTATTTTTTATCTCATTGTAAAAAAAGGATATGAAAAAGGTCCTTTGAAAATTTTAATCCTTTATATCCTTGAAAATTTATAAAAAGAATTTTCTTGAAAAGTAAGTATGTTACAACACAAAATCTCCTTGATCACGTGTCAAAATTTCATTATTCTCGCTTCATTGATTTTGTATCTTTTAATTATTTAAAATACTGATACTCAAATAAATTAGAAGCTTTGTACTTCATTAGAATTGCAGCTTCCGCCTTTTTTTTTATAACTTTCGAACCAAGACAGTTAGAGTAATGAAATTTTGAAACGTGATCAAGGAGAGTTTGGGTTTTAACATAGTTACTTTTTAAAAAAATTCTATATAAATTTTCAAGGATATAAAAGATTAAAATTTTCAAAGGACCTTTTTCATATCCCTTTTTAAAAAATAGATAACAAATCAATTTTATTTAAATTCTTGAGCCTTTCCTCTTTCATTTGATATACATATCGCCATATTCTAACGAGGTTAATTATTTTTTATATTTTTTGTATTTTTTATCCCCTTCAAAATTTTGAAGTACTTTTAAAAGGACAAAGGATGTAGAAATGAAAAACTGAGTACGCAGTATTACTATATTTGGTCTCTACTTTCACGCACATATGGATTTTTCCTAGTGTGAAAAATGCTGTCGCACGGTGTTATAAGCCCGAACAAAGACCGAATAAATGTCGCTGAGCTGACGACAGGCGGAACGAACGTAGCGCTGGTAGTTAGAGGAGTAACAAATAACGGCCTACAGTGTTGCGAGCACTTTTAATTATTGCACATGAAATTTCCTATTTAGACTGTGACGTATCTACTTTTCCGTCATAGTTGTTGTTTTTATTTTAATATAGCCAATTATTGCTGCAAAAGTGCATTATTAAAATGTCACTGCTGCCGCCCTGTGAGCATTCACAATTATGCAAGTCGAGTATTTACAACAACAACAACAACAACACGTTGAACAACTTCAACATTACGCCGCTTACTTGTAATTGACAGAGTTGCCACCGGGATGGCAATGGTTGCCCAACATCCAGTCAGCGCCACACGTGCTGGGTGGCTGTGCTGTGTCGCGACCAGCGCGTAAAAGCGTGGCCTATCAATTACTGCAACAGTAATAACAACAACAACAAGCAATGCTATTGGCATTATTACACAAATGAATAGTGAGCAATGCAGATATTGAAATATAAAAAAGCGACTGTGAAAAGAACTCAATTATGGATTTTTAGCAAAAACTCAGACATTTTCGGTGCTCAAAAAAGACGAGATGGCATTCTATCTAAAACGGCAACTAATGTGTCTATGTGTGGTAGTTTTAAAAGTATAACCCAGCCAGTTGACAATTTTCAATTGTGTTTTTACTTAGAAAATCTTTTATAGCAAAGTCAGATATTTTGAGGAGTTTTCAAAAGGATGCCAATCTTTAAGGAACAACTACAGACCACGCTTTGTAGCCATCAAAGCATTCTACGCAACTGTCAAAAAAATATAATCTATGTAGTTGTATCGAGCAAGTTGCATAGCACCTAAGCCTTGTGCTATGCTTTGCTGCTTACAAACCGCGAAGTGGCCCAAAAGAAAGTAGAATACTTCATAAGAAAATACAGATGTGTTTCAATATGCTTTTCCTTGAGGTTTTCATTACTGTCCTTCAGGACGACAACTTTTTGACCGCAATAGAGCAATTAACACTAAAAGCATATCTGGTAATAACATTTTTGTAAAAATGTTAGGCCATGTAATTGGTAAATGTTGTCCAGTTTTATACAGAAAATATTTGCCATGGACAATGGAAGACATTGCGAGATCGTTTCGTCAAAGATTGAGCCAATAATCGGAATGCTTCCGGGAGTGAAGCTGACTCAAATGAAAATCAGTGGCAATATTTAAAACAAATGGATTGTACGGGAATATGTAAAGCCACAAAAGTAAGATAAAAGATAAAGAAAAAATGCGTTATACACATATTTTTACTGTCCTTTACACGTAACAGAGCTGTAACAAGCTTATCTGGAACGTAGCTGCTTCATGAAGGACCACGCAGATGACACCAGTGGAGATGTATCGTTTTTCGCGGAGTTTTTGAATGAGAGCATATCCCAACATGTTGAGAGCCCAACCGCAACCATTCATTCAAAACATTGGACTTAGACTTACACACTTGTAGCGTTGAGTCCAGCTCAAATACATCCAAAGTGCCTAAAAGAAGTCGAAAGAGATCTGAACAAAGTGATTTCGGAGAGTTTTCGGATAAAATGGCCAAAATAGCCAAAATTCGCTCTTCGGTACCAATGACTGCAAAGGAAAGTAGCCTCCGTCATAAGGCTACTCAGTCATCTCACGGACAACTCTGAATTTTATGGGAACTTCATGACATGTTATGGGAATTTTATGTCACTGCTCTATTTTACGAAAGTTTCTTTATCACTGTTTTACTGCCACTGTTTTACTCTATTAAACATAATGTAAATTAAATCTTTCCACCGCAAACTTTTTCTACTTGTTTTACTAAAACTTCGGTGCTGTAAGTAGAGTTCAGTGGAACATATATAAAAGCTGGTACGGACTATAGCATTAACTGCGACAATTAGTATTGGTAATCCTGTAACAATAAAGAAGCAACAGCAGCAACGAGCATAGTAAAACAAAGGCAAATTTTTTGTCGTGCTTTGTGGTAATTAAAAGTGCTTAGGAAATGTATGTGCTAGCATGGAGAATATGGAATATTGTAGCGAATCGAAGTGGACACTAAGCGAGCAAACAAACAAACAACCACGTAAAGGACAATGTTGATTATTGCTGGTTGATTGGTGTTGGTGGTGTACAATGGTATGCAACTTTTGCTATTGTAATTAATATATATTAAATCATTTTGGAAAAATTTAATTTCAAAACTAAAAAAAAACAAAGTTTGTGACATATGGTAAATGACATATTATATCATAAATTTACCAACCTGCTGAGGTTCGACCGACTGGCCAATGACCTCAACCATCACAAAGACAGTAAGGACTAGGCTTCCCAACTATTAAAACGGCTTAGGGAGGACAAAATTTGGCTTGAGGAGGACTTTATATGGTAACTACTGTAAGCGGTGGCCACTCCGTCGCATCCGCAAGACGGATGGCAACGCCGTCGCATCCGCGGGACGAGGTGGCAACGCCGTCGATGGAGGAAGAGTCATTGGAACAATGGCGCGAGCCGAGTGCAGACATAAGTACATTTTCGAGAAATTTCAATAAAATCGTTAAGAGTTCAGTTCATTAGTTTACAGTTCAGAAGTGGGATCTGAGGTCCGCGCGGAGGACTTGGATTTCCTGTTGGCGACGAGGTTTCCTGACGCCGGATAGCAGCGAGGTGCTCGCACGCATTTCCCCGAAAACGGACGGCGGAGTCCCGCCGGCGCAACAGAGTGCTCGCACGCACCACCACGACAACGGGCAGCGAAGCGAAAATTGGCAGCAGCGCCAACGCGATCGAGTGCTCGCACGCACCACCACGACAACGAGCAGCGAAACGAAAATTGGCAGCAGCGCCAACGCGATAGAGTGCTCGCCCGCACCACCACGACAACGAGCAGCGAAGCGAAAATTGGCAGCAGCGCCAACGCGATCGAGTGCTCGCACGCACCACCACGACAACGAACAGCGAAACGAAAATTGGCAGCAGCGCCAACGCGATAGAGTGCTCGCACGCACCACCACGACAACGAGCAGCGAAACGAAGATTGGCAGCATCGCCAATGCAACAAAGTACTCGCACGACAAGCAAAAGGACAACGAACATGCGAACGTCGAAGATACAAGATTTGAAGGTAGACCGCTTAAAGTTTTGTTTGCGTGAAAGGCAGTTGCCTACGACGGGCACGCGGGACCAGTTAATACAGCGGCTGAATATGTTCGAGCAGTCGGACGAAATCGCGTTGCCCGAAGCGGAGGCAGACGAGCAACCAGCGGAGGTAGCGACGGTGGCACAGCTCCAAGACGACATCAAGCAGCTCCGCGATATGGTGGCGCAGCTTATGCAAGCGCAAAGCAGCAACGACAACACTCGCGCCGCGCAGCCGGCGGGTGCCGACGCTGGGCAGGCCGCAGCGCTGCCAGCAACGAACGACAGCACAATCGCGACCAGTGACTGCGCAGCCGCGCCGCCATACGCGAATGACTCGGTGGGCTCCACCACACGGCACGCCTCGGTGAGAGAAATCGCCGACACCCTTCCGGACTTTGACCCGACGAACGACGCCAGCGTCACGGTGGAACAGTTCATTGACCGGGTCAACAAGGTGGTCGAAACATATCAATGGGATGACCGGTTCCTGCTGCTGGCCATCTATACGCGGCTAAGAGGGTTTGCCAGATTGTGGCTGGATGCGTCGCCTGTCTTGCATAACAGGTGGGCCGATTTTGCCGAAGCGTTGCGGGCCGAGTTTGGCACGACTCCCGATGAAGCGGAGGTCCATTATGTAATGGCCAATGCGGCGAGACGGCCGAAAGAAACAATCAAGGAATATTGTTTCCGCATTTCTTCGCTAGGCGTTCGCTACCACCTGAGCGAAGCCGCCGTGATACGCTACGCCAGGTCCGGGCTGAAGCACCGGGAGCTGCAGCAGAGCCTCGCTGCAGTGAAATTCAGTTCGATGAAGCAGATGAGGGACGCCGTCGAAGACTACTTCGCCAATCGTGGCCGGCTATACGACCCAAAGACCGAGCAACCGACAAAGCGGGAAGAGCCCAATACGAAGACGGACGATGCAGGCCAGCAAAGTGGGTCCAGAGCGCAGTTAAAGTGCTACAACTGCAATAAACCGGGGCATTTTGCAAACAAATGCCCATTGCCACAAAAACGCCATCGCTGCACGACGTGCGGCAAAGTGCACCCGAACGGTGCAAATTGCAACGAGACCCCAGCGGTCTCACGACGATTGGGCGCGACGGATTTGGACGAATGCTTCCAAAAGATCGTCTACATACAATCACTGCCGTACACCGCATTCATCGACACGGGCAGCCAGTGCAGCATCATCCGCAAGTCGGGGGCCGAACGGGTCAACGCAGAGCGACGTCAGTGCTGTATGCAGATCAGAGGTATCTGTGGGGGAATACGTATCCTCACCCAAGCAATCATCGTGGACGTAACTATCGACGAGGCTGTCATCACAGCACAACTCTACATTGCTGACGACGGATTGGGCCAACAAGACATCCTACTGGGCCAGGACGTAATCGTTAACGCTAACACCACAGTGAAAACCGAGAGTGGACGCACCGTGTTCCGGAACAGACGAGCAGTCCAGCAAACGGTAGGGCCTGCGGCAAAATTTACGACCCTTTTGTCTAATTTCAGTGAAGGATCAGAACGGGACAAGATGGGCGGTCTCCTGGAGGAATTCGCTGATGTGTTCTCCAGCGGACTTAATGACATCGGGAAAACGGAAGTGGTTAGAGCCAGCATCGAGCTTGAGAGCAACCAAGTCATCGCCCAAGCACCTTATCGAATCCCTGAGCCGAAACGTTGCATTGTCAACCGTATGATCGACGAGTTGCTGCAGTACGACATCATAACCGAATCCACATCCGAATACGCCAGTCCGGTGGTATTAATCAAAAAACAGAGTGGAGGCGATCGACTGTGCGTCGATTATCGGCGCATTAACAAGCTCATGAAGAAGGAAAACTTTCCTGTTCCTAACATCGAAGAGCGGCTGCAAGAGGCGAAGCGGTACCGGTACTTCTCGTCCTTAGACTTGAATAGCGGGTACTACCAGATAGCCATGTCACCGGAAAGCCGAAAGTTCACGGCATTCATCACCACCGACGGCCTGTACGAGTTCAAGCGACTGCCGTTCGGGCTGAAGAACGCGCCCGCCGTTTTTAATCGTCTCATGGCAGAGCTGCAGAAGCGGGTACAGAAAGACGACATGCTCCACTACATGGACGACATCCTCGTTGGCAGCAACTCCTTCGACGAGATGTATGCGAAGCTGTCTCGTATACTTCTCGTGCTCCGCTCGTGCGGGCTCACATTGAACGTGAACAAATGTGAGCTTTTCAAGCAGACCGTGACATTCTTGGGGCACCAGTTACATCCTGCCGGCATCAGCCCCGGCGAGATCAAAACCAACGCCATCGCCAACTTTCCGCCGCCGAGAAACGTCACAGAGGTACGCAAATTCTTAGGTCTCAGTGGCTACTTCCGCAAGTTTGTGGCGGGATATTCAATCATCTCTGAGCCACTGCGGAAGCTGTTGCGCAAAAACGTCAGCTTCGAATGGGGGGCACCACAAGACTCCGCCTTCAACGAGCTAAAACGCCACCTATCCTCGAACCCAATCATGGTCAGCTACCGCGTCGACGCTGAACACGAACTACACACGGACGCTAGTTCTATCGGCCTCGCTAGTGTCCTGATGCAAGTGGAAGACGGGCAGCCCCAACCGGTCGCCTACTTCAGCCGATCCACCACCGAAAACGAAAAACGGTTCCACAGCTACGAGCTGGAAGCCCTAGCCGTGGTTGAATCATTGGAGAGGTTCCGATATTACGTCTACGGAAAGAAGGTCAAGGTTATCACTGACTGCAGCGCTTTACGAACAACGATGGACAAACGCGAACTCATACCACGCATCGCGCGATGGTGGTTGAGAATTCAAGACTTCGACATTGAAATTCTTCACCGACCGGGTTCTCGAATGGAACATGTGGACGCGCTGAGTCGCGCTCCTTACGAAGAAGCCCACGAATTAGACACCGCCGACTTGAAAATCTCCAAAACGATCATCGACAAAGCGGACTGGCTGTTCAGCATCCAGTTGCAGGATGCCAACATCAGAAATATTGTCAACGAAATGCAGTCCGGCAAGCAACCCGGCTATGCCGATTACGTCATCGAATTAGGTCGCTTGTACCGAAAATGCAACAACAAGCTACTGTGGGTCGTGCCGAAGCAGCTACGGTATCACATCCTTTACGAATGCCACGACAAGGCCGGACACATGAGCGTCGACAAGACGGTCGACCGCATCCTCAACCTGGCTTGGTTCCCCCGCATGCGACAATACGCCAAGAGCTACATTAAGTCCTGCGTCGCATGTGCTCTGTACAAACAACCGGGTGGCCGGAAAGAGGGCGAATATCACCACGACGACATTAAACCCATCCCCTTTTCCACTGTCCACATCGATCATTTGGGTCCGTTCCCCAAAAGCTCCAAGCGGAACGAACACGTATTCGTATTAGTGGATTCGTTCACGAAATTCACCATTATCCGCGCTGTTAAAAGCACGGCAACCAGCTATGTCCTCCAGATCTTGCTTGAGGTCACGAGCTATGTGGGAATGCCGGAGCGCATTATCTCAGATCGAGGAACATCGTTCACCTCGAAAGCGTTCGAAAAGTTTTGTCGAGATAACAACGTCAAACACACTCTCAACGCAGTACGCACGCCCCGCGGCGTATTGAGCGCGCTCAACGGCCATGTTGAGCGCGCGAATCGAATAATTTTGTCCATGCTGTTGCCTTCCACCGATGACGAGAGACGATGGGATGACAAGATACGCCAGATCCAGTGGAGCCTTAATACCATGACCAATAGGACGACGGGACGCACGCCTCACCAGCTGCTGTATGGGTACACGCCACGCGACATCACCCAAAACCAGCTGATACAAGCCCTGCAAGACGACCACATGGAGGCGATGACTGGCGCTGAGTTGCAGGAACTCCGTGTTGACACCGCCAGTCGAGTGAACGAGCTACGAGCGCAGGCCAAAGTGCGGTACGACGCCAAACGCGCGCGGCCTAAAACCTACCACGAGGGTGACATCGTCCTGGCCACGAACGAGCCGGTAAGCACCGGGACATCGCGCAAGTTGGAGCCGAAATACAAAGGACCCTTCGTAATCAGCAAGGCCCTGCCGAACGACCGGTACGTCATCGAGGACCTGCCACATGCCCAGCGTACCCAACGACACTACACCTCGGTCTACGCATCCGACCAGCTGAAGCCATGGTGCCAGCTGCCACCGGACGATGCCGACGGCTCTGATCCCGAGGATGACCTGCCGCCGGACGCTTCGTGCGAGGACGCTACGAATGGTCAGGAAAGCCGACTGTAAGCGGTGGCCACTCCGTCGCATCCGCAAGACGGATGGCAACGCCGTCGCATCCGCTGGACGAGGTGGCAACGCCGTCGATGGAGGAAGAGTCATTGGAACAATGGCGCGAGCCGAGTGCAGACATAAGTACATTTTCGAGAAATTTCAATAAAATCGTTAAGAGTTCAGTTCATTAGTTTACACTACTTTGTTTCAGGAGGACATCAGCAGCTGACACATTCGAATTTTCAACGAAGTCTATAATTTTCTTTTGAATGCCCAAAGCAGCATCGAAATATTGAACACAATTTTGAAAAATTTTCCTCATTAATTGATGAAAAAAAATAAAAACTTGAATAAAAAAAATAAAAAAAAAATTGAAATTTCATTTGAGCTTGAGGAGGACTTTTTGGCCTTTGAGGAGGACGGAGGACATTTTATGTTCAAGGAGGACTGTCTTCCTCAAAGAAGGACGGTTTGGAAGCCAAGTAAGGACAGTAAAGAATGGTTATTGTTTATCTTGAGGCCTCACAATGAGCCTTTTTCATGACCTGAGTGTGCCTTCAGCTATTTTGCGCCTTCGACAGCCGCTTACACTACCATATCCCGTTTTGAATTAAAAAACACTGTCGTCTACTTTGCTCTTCCTCTCTCGCGCTCTTTCTATCGATCTTTTTTTAATTTTCTCACATTCTTCGTCTCTGAAACTCATTCACGCTGTCAGCACATGCTTGCAAAATAGTTTGTTGATAGCCACATAGGGTAGAAAAAAGTAATTAATTAGTGCAATAGCAACAAAGCTGGTGCAGTTGGCACATACCAACAACATCATATACTACAACAACAACAAACGGATATGTATATTTTAAATACCAACTATTTCAGTGTGAAATTTAACAACATTTAAGTTGAGTTGAAGTTAGACAATTTATTACAACCAGCTGGCAACGCCAAGTAAAAAGACGTTGGCAACTGTGGCGTTGCTAAACTAAATGCCGTTTTGAACAGTTGCCAAGTTTTAAGGACAATTAAAGTTGTAAGTGAAACAGTACTAAAATTAAATAGCGGCGTTGCCACAGTGTTTGTGAAATTAAACGAGATTAAGGATATTTAAAAAATGCATGTATGAAAAAATTTTCAATTTTTAAAATATATAACAAATATAAAAATTGTGTGGACATTGAAAAAATTTATAATAAGCAATAACATACACAATATTTATAAGCTCGTTGCAAAGCTTTCCATCAATATTTCCCACTAACTTAACCTACTGACGATGGAAACAAGGCATAACGTATATAAACTACCACTGGCATATCGAATTTGTCACAACGCGTTGTCAGTGCTGATCTTAATTTATGACAACAGCAAAAAGACAATTGCATCTAATGCAACCAGAGTTGCAACATTCACGCAACATAATTACCGTTACGTGCGTGCAAGAGCAAATTGTAATTTGGCAAGAAAATTTCAGTGGGTTTCGGAAAATGACGTAGATGAGTGCACTGCTGACGACGCCGACGTCACTGATAATGATGTCCTTGTTTTTCGGAAGAGGGCAATCACGCTCACCAGCCAGCAAAATGGAATATGAAATGATGCCATTTGCTAGCGGTCTGGCAATTCTGCTCGACTGTGCGACATCAATGGAAATTCACTTTTCATTTTTGCCATTTTGCATTTGATATGGCAACTGCTGCTGCTGTGTCCATGTTGCCGGCATTTGCGTCGCTCAGCGCAACTGTATCAATGTGAGTGCGGGTGCGCGTGTGTGTGTGTGTGTGTGTGTGTCCGTGTTCTCATTATGTAAATGTGTGCGTGTACGATTGTCAGTAGACGCCTGCATACATATACATACGTACATATGTACATACTTATATACAACTTTGTGTTTTGTGCGTGTATGTGAGTATGTGTTGTCAGTATGTGTGCGTAATGGCATTAAATTTTACAGGCAGAAAACTCTCTCAAAGGATTCAACAGCAACAACAACCGAAATAGCAATACAAACAACAACAACAACAACAGCAACACATTGTCACGCTTTATTTTACCATTTCATAAAATTAATGGGAAATTTAAATTGTAACTTTGGGTAATTTATGGAATGGCTGGAAAATAGTTGGCTACGAACGCGCTGCGTTACGAAATTTTCGCCTGTGCCTGTATGTATGAGTAGGGGAGGGCACGTGTTTGTGTATGTAAAAAGGAAATTTTAATTTCAAAAAAGCATTTTTGAGTTTTCAGTGTTTTACGAGACAAATTTCAAAAAGAATTCTTTCAGTGAGTTTGGGATGCAAATAAAACATTCCTCTCGTTGGAAGGGGACGAAGAACTAAAAGCAAAATACTTTAACTTTAATTGCACAAGTTTTATAGATAAAATCGTACTCGGCCTATAAGCCCATAGGGGATCGCAATATGCAGTTTGTAACACAATTTTTAAATTTATTCTAATTTATTCCAACTCAATATTGGTTTGCTTGATTTCGTTTTAGAAATTTTCATGTAAACTTTGTACCGAAATATTCAATAAAATAATGTATAAATTTGAAGAAAATCGGCACATAAGTAGTGGAAACTTAGGTAATGAATATCATTGCACAAAAAATCAATGCAGTGTAAATCATTTGAAGTAACTTGTTTAGCCAAATGGAGTTTGTAGTCCGTGTCAAAAATAAATAAAGTCGAGGTACAGGAGATATAAAGTGGATTAGGGATAGCAATGCTTGTATGATGCAAAAAAGTTCGTGAACAAAGCCAGTTGAGGCCGTCTTAACGGCTGCGCAGTCAGTTTTGAAATGAAGGAAAGCGATTCTGTGGAAGAATCCTGTGCGACCATTTCGAAACAATTATTTCTATATTTACTGTTAGCAGTTAGGTACGTGGACAGGTGTGTGGGTAGATATGTAGGCACATTCAACTATGAAGGTAGGTGGCGGTGGCTACTCTCGCACGAAAGCTCACTTAGGCTCCACTAGAGTCCTTATAGAACCTTAGGACCGCTCCT
The DNA here is from genome assembly GCA_963668005.1 of Melieria crassipennis. Classification (NCBI taxonomy): domain Eukaryota; kingdom Metazoa; phylum Arthropoda; class Insecta; order Diptera; family Ulidiidae; genus Melieria; species Melieria crassipennis. Next base: position 25,418,602 of record OY764963.1, on the reverse strand, counting down.
GCCCCTTTTTAATAGGTCCCAAAGCAGCTTAAACAAATTGTCGATATTGTAAAACACTATTTTTTCGTTTACTGCAAAGAGCGACACAGATGCAAAGTAAGTGGAGGATCGTTTCTTCCTCTTCAATGTGTCTTCAACTTCTGCAGAAATCATTGAGTAAATTGAAATTGGCCCTAAAGATCAACTCTGAACGCTCCTAATTTGAGATTTGGCAGACTTTTGATACTTTTCCGGTTCAGAAGTTAAAAGGTTAAAAGGCTCTTTAAACCCAACATTAAAATAATGCCAGGCTACATCTTTGATAATCCACCAAGAATGTGTGAGTTTGATTGGGAGATGCAGGGACTTGCATCATTCGATCATTTTAAAATTGGTCGTTTGATTGTGTACTTTGTTCAGTTACTTTCAAGAAAAGTGCATAATTAGAATTTCGACTTGGAAATCCCGTAAGTTCTATGAGGATGAAGAAATAATTTGTCTCAAGAAACAATTATATCAAACAGTTTTTATTATTTTTTATTAGTAAAAACTGTTTAAACAAGGTAGCACATAATTTGTTGAAATTGGTTGGTTGAAATTAATTAATTAATTATACAAATTTATTTTAACTGCTAAAAACAACCCCAAAAACCAATTGAATTTTTAAACAATCCAATTCACAAGCAAAAGTTTCCATTTGTGAAACATATTAAAAAAATTAGATTTTTAAAAATTTTAATATAAATAGAATTTTTAAATTTCTCCAAATAAAATCTGTATTCAGCATTTAAAAATTTGAAATAAAATCAAAACAATTTTATTTGCATCAAGATATCAACAACTGCCCAGCAATACTGAAAAATGTCTTTTTCCATTTTTGTTTTTTTTTTTTTGTACTCAGCTATTTTAAATTTATACGCTTTTGAAAGTTTTTAGAATTGCAAAAATCTTCGTTATATTCAGCACTTTGCATACGCCATTCGCAGAGCTTCGCGCAAACTTTTGTACACAGAGTGCAGAAATTTCTACACTAACGTGCCGCAATCAGGCAGCCAGCCGACAGTGCACGCCCGTCAGGCCAGTTAGCCGCCCTCCACAAATACGCTACGTGATCAGGTTATGTTACTTGTGTGACTACTCTGCCTGCTGTCGTGTTTACATAAAGCATACATTTCGGCGTGGAATCGCGCGCGCGCAGCACCCACGACCCCAATGAGCAGAACGCTGCCGGGTTGAGAGGCGGCCCGAGTGAGGCGCGAAGAAGCGAGCGTGCGTGAGATTTTCATGAATTTGCAATTTCATTGCAAAATGAAGCAGAGAATACAAAATGCAAGAACACAAAAAATCGAGAAAAAAAAAACGGTACATCCTTTGGCTTTTAGGTGGAGTGTGATTAGAAAATTACAAAAAAAAAGAAGAGGTTTCATGTATTTGTTGGCACTTTTTTCATATACTTTGTGTCAGCATTACTTGTAAGAAGAAATCAAGAAAAAGAGATCATTAAAAGTTGAGGCTGAGTTGAAATGTAAAAAAGAAATTCTATTGAAGTGATGATTTTTGAATATGAAAACACATTGAACTGTACAGAACCAAATCAAAGCCGATGAAAATTGTGAAAAGTTTTCGTTCTTCACAGATTTGTGAGTAAACTTTGATACATGCAAAGAGGAAAAAAGAAATTTAACAAACACTGAAAGTGGATTATTTTAAAAAAAAAACACCTTCTTTCAACAGTAACTGCAACATTATTTTGCAAATTTATTTCAAGTTTAATTGTTGAAAACTGTGGCATTTATAAAAAAGTTCGCTATTTTGGATAATGTCTGAAAAAATTAAAAAAACAAATAATTTTGCCGTGTTTCTTGTATTTTAGAAGTTTTGACCAAAAAGAAAAGCAGCTTTTCTTGTTGTTGCATTTTTTTGCTGCTCTTCTTCCACTTCTAGTCGCTACCTCCGCTGCCGGTTGTTCTTTTGCCAGAACAACGTTGCGTTGCTTTGAACTGCTTTGTGGCACACAAACGTTTATGAGGCCCACAACTCTTTGAAAATTGGCGCAACATATGTATGCAAAATTCGCTCGTAACTGCGGCACAAAATTTTGGCACTGTCCGCCTTGTAATCAGCGGACGCCCCTCGACCCCAGTCCATGTTTTTCTAGCCGTTTTTCGCTACACTTTGCGCCTACATTTCGACTTGGCTCCATTCCGCATGCGTCTCCCCCCACCCCCCGCCCCTCCAACTGCTGCCAACGCGACTTGTTAGGCACACACTGTTGTTGTAGTTGCTGCTATTGTTACTGTACTGACGAGGTGCTTGTTATTGTTGTTGGACTTGGGTCGGTAGGTGAAAATGCTACTTCCTTTACAGTTCACGCTTCCTGCTCATATTTGTTGTGCTCTAAGCGGGCGCGCGCTTTGCCGTCGCTTTGATTAGGCACAACCAACAAATGTGCTAGTGTGTGTGTGTGTGCGTGTGTGTGTGTTGAAATTTAAGGTTTTCATTCAGTGATTTCCTGTGAGTTTTCCTTCAAATTCATTTCGGCCTTTTCTACGTGTCCTCTGCGCGTTTTTCTTGCTTTCGCTTTTCACTGTTGTATTTTGTATTTGTGTTGTGGGTTTTTGCTTAGCGTTGCCACCTATAAAATTTAATGTTACTGCATTGTGCGCGTGTTGACGTCGCGGCTGCTGTACCATGGCTGATTTTGTGAAATTCGCGCAGGATGTCAGGGTGTGGGGCGCCATGTTTTATGTGTGTTTAAAAATTATTATGCATGTAATCTTCATAGATAGGCGCAGCAGAGACGTTGAGCCGCTGCTGTGGCCGCTGTTATTCCTACTTAATTTAATGCTACTCTTTTGTAGATTATCTTCTTTGGGCGCTTTCATGCGATGCACGTATTATGAATATTTGAGTTTTTAATCCCTCTTAATAGAATTTATGCCGTGTAAATTTCAATTTATTTACCAGTCACACTGATTTGACAGAATTTCTCTACTCACGTGCACACTGCAACATTTTCTGTGGTTTGAGGTTATGCATTTTAAAGGACTTGAATTAAATCAAGAAACTCGAATACGCTGTTATTAATAGTAAATAGTGGTCAACTCGAATGTTTACTGAGAGTTCTCGGCGACCGCAAGTATTAAGAGGAAAGGCTGAAAGGAAGCTTTAGATTATTTAAAATTATTTCGATAGAAGTCAAATAAACGCAACGAAAACTCTCTCCTCGACATTTGCTTTGAATTATTTATGATGAAATTATTTAAGCAACTTTAACTTAAACCTGAGAGGGCGTTGTTGTTACTGTACGAGTTCACAGGCAATCGAAAGTTAGGTTAGGTTTCGATTAAATTTGTTTAAAATATATCAACAAAAAGCCTGAAGAGTTGAAAGTTTGCTAATGAATCAGGCAATAGCGATAAGCTAAAGAAGAGATTGTTGCGAAAGAGAAAATTAATTGAGCAAAATGTGTGAAGTGTGGAGAAAAATATTACATAGAGAATCGTTACTGAGCGCTGTGAGTACTGGACTCCATTCATGAAAATATGAATTTTCAGCAATCAAACGCATTTAATATCGATTCCTGTACTCCGTATTAATAAAAAACATAACATCAACATAGTGAGTACTTAGTTAAAAAAGTACTCACAATCTGTATGTGAACCCGGTATCGAAAAGTATTCCGTATCGAAATGATAGTTCTACTCAGTAAAGAAGAGTGCTAAGCTTCAATATTTGTACTCAGTATAAGTGTTTGTACTCGATACTGAAAAGTATTCGGTATCAAAATCGTTAATTTCTCTTATTTCAGTTCTACTCTGTTTTTGTTTTGAGCACAACAGGGCACTGGTAGTCGTCGATATAAAGAAAATCCCTAGAACAAAGCAACAATCCTTTCGAGGCTTTGGTATTGTTTTCAAAGGCACTTTGTTGCCACTGCCATTTTGCATAAAATACGAAGCAAATAATAATCAAAATTGAAGCTAATGCCACTGGAAACTACTTAGCCGTGCCATGGCCCACCATCAACAACAACGACAACAAATCAATGTATCTTTAATGTAATCGTAAAATCGCTTGCTTCAAGTCCGAATTTCTTTATTGCAAAAACGTGTTCGCCATCTGCCATTTCCGGTCGCAACAACATTGCATAGACCTCCGTTGCACAAACATATTCAGCCCAACAAATACATACAAATACTAATAAACATATAAATACATAATCCAATTTCGCTAAAATGCTAAAACCGAAAAAGTGTGCACAAGTATAATTGAATTGCGAGGCAATATTTCAATATGGCAATGAACCATTACGACCCCTTCGCGCGGACGGATGCGGATGCGGATGCGAACACGGCCGCGAAAGCTGACAGCGGCGACGCCACAGCGACGTGCAGGCATTCGACACGGAGTCAATAATGAGAATGCGAGGTGACAATGGAAATGCTTTCGCTTAGTGCGCGGCCGGGGTCGGGAGTGGGCGCAAAGCGACGGGTTAATGTGGCAAGCATGCGGAAAGCGATAAAGTGCGCCATAAGGAAGTCGAACCGAGCAAAGACTACACGACGAACAGAGCGCAAAACATCGAGAGCAAGGCGCCAAAGAGCGAGATGAGGGTTGGCGAGGTATGAAGAGGCAAACTAATAAAGTGGCGCCTACTACTTAAAAGCTTAACACAGGACGATGAAAAAATGTAGTGCCAAGACCGTGCGGCAAGTGAATGTCCTTTTGGCGCAGTGCACACGACTGCGGCTCGACCAGGCGACCGATACGAACTGCCGACCAATGAGACCAGCGAACAAGTGTAGCGCAAGACAGCGAGCGTGAGAGAGCGGAAATGCGCAGCTTTCGTGCTCTCAGAAGCGCCGTCAGTCGTAGCCAGCGTTGCCAAATTGATGAATTGAGCGTAATTTTAAAGAATACTAGTAGTTTTGAAACCAATTTTCATTAATTGAAATTTACTCAAAATGAGTTTTATATGAATTTCTTTGATTGGCTGAAAATTACTGAAAATTTACATAAAAAAAATTTGATTTTGAAAGAGGTTAGATAAGGTTAAAGTGACTACAAGGACGCAAACATTATTAAAAAACGCACTTGGGTCACAAATGGGCTCATTGTAAAACAAAAAAAGATGGTAGAAGTATACTTCTAAAAATTCTGTGGAGTGACAGTAAGTCTGTATGCTGATTGTTTTGAGGTCATCAAAGTCATTGAGGAAGGGGAGACTTAGAGCTTTTCTTCTGCGTTTGTAGTGACCCGGCAATGGCAGAGAAGTTAAGTACCAATCCTCTCCTTCTCATCATTGAGCCAAGTGCGGCAATAGTTCAATCATGAAGACAGCATCCTCTTGAAATCAAAAAATTCAAACGGTTCCACTAAGGAAAAATTTCCATATTTGCGCCCAAAGTTGCAATTATTTTCTGCAAGTCTCTGGCAATGCTGTTCGTAGCGCTGAAAATCGTTTCGTTTGCCAACTATTCGGCAATTTCCGTTTCCTCTTAACATTATGGCTTATTTGTGTGTGCGTTTGTGTGTGTGTGTGTGTGTATGTGTGAGTTTTGTTGCTCCATCAGCCAAGAAGTATGCTACTACAATCTTTACTCTTCTCTCCGAGAGAAGAGACAATGTTACCATTGTTGTTGTTGTTATTGTTGCCGCCTGTTGTTCAACACACTTGTAAAGCTTTTATTACAACAAAATGCCGTTATCACGCCGAGACTATGTCATTACTCTTATTTGTTATTGCGTATAAATTATTTATTTTGCCATTCAACAAGCCAAAAAAAAATGCTTCGGCCCGAAAGTGCGCGACGCAGACTTCGGTAGCAGCGACGCAGTGCGAAAGCGTGAAAATACTGAACTAATTATGAAAGTGTGCGAAAATGTGTGTTGCTTGACTTCTACAGGCAGTCGAAAAAAAATACAACGAGAACGATAACTAACCAAATTGGGTACAAATTCTAGCGTTGGTATTTGGTTGTTGTATTTGTTATTTGTTTAAATTGCAGTTGTTGTTACTTTGTATTTGTTTTGTGGCGCACGTAGGCCTCATTATGTGTGTGTGTTGTAGTTTACAGTGCAAAATAACCAAAGCATTTTAAAAGCAGCGAAGAGGGGAGCATAACACACGAACAACAAAGAAAAAGTTTTTAAACGGTTGCTGATATTTGATTTGACTTGATTTTTCACAAACAAACTGGTGGCATGTGTATTGTTGTAAAATTTAAAAGGTTTCAACTAGTCAGAAGCAAATAATGTAACTGTAGTTGTAGTTGTAACGAGAAGGAACTTTTATTTCTAAAAGAAATTTGAAGCTTGTTTGGGATGCTTAAAGACTATTTTATAGCATGAACAAAATTCAGTTTTTTAATATTTATTTAAAAAAAACACGAACTTAAAAATTTTAATGATATACTATAAGTATGCACTTTTATTTTGATATCAAACTTATGATAGTAGTTATTAAGTCATATGACATAATGCCAGTTAAACGACTGACAGTTTAACCCTATCCGATCCTTTAGAGTTGATTTTGGAAAGAACAAAACCCTACAAACGCCAACTGTAATTTCAGGTTTTCAGCCGCTCTTGGCTCTTGTGACAGTGGAATTCTTGGCTCCTAAAAAAATATTTGAATATTTCATTTTTAACATTTTTGACTTTTATTGTTTCGGCAGAAGAAAAATTGTTTTTTTCCACCAGAGTCACTAAGCACGCCTCGTATTCATTTGGAAGCCATGCCTCGTACAACTATTTACTCGGACTTGGCGACACTCTGCGCTTCTATGAGGCCACCCAACGTGCCCCTGTTAACTGAAGCGACCCCACCCGCCGCACCGTTGGCTGCTGTGGCTGTTGTGGCATTTTAACGGGTTAATGCGAAAAAGGACACACACACATAAACATGAACGACTGCACACGACGACACACGAAACAGCTGCTGGACAGTTGGCGTTGATTATGGTGGCAGCGCAATAGTTGAGGTGGAAGCTGGTGCTGGCACAATGAATATGCAACAACACACACACATCCACACATCCACACACACACATATTACACGGCTGGACATTGGCGGACATGGGCACGAATATGCCCACTTTTGAATTCATTGAACTCCGGCTTTGTGATTGTTGTTGCTACTACTGCTGCCACTCGTTTGTATACAAATACACACTCACACACACAGCCAAGCACATGAATGCATATGAGGAGCATATTGCGTACATTGCAGCATTCACACGCGCGCGCAAATACAGCAAAAGCTCGATAATGCAAATATTTGCCAAGTAATGATGATACCTCCCCCAGCGCCCTACGCCCCACTCTCACCCAGACTCACGCTCACGCTCTCCCACTCGCCATTTCACCTTCGGCGCCCACTGTGCGCGCGTACTTTATTTCCCCAGTGAATTGATTGTAAAACGCTGTGAATTGATTGAGCTTCGGTGAAACGGCGTGACGTGCTCAGTTACACGCGTAAACTTTGTGATTTTCACCATAGCCAGCAATGAGTGAACAGTTTTTCTGCTATGCGCCGAATGATAAAACTTAAAGTCGGTTTCAACTTAATTTGCTTGATAATAAAATATGCACTAAGAATTTAACTCTTAGAGTTTAAACAAATTTAAAAATTTTTAAAATTAAGTTTAAACAAATTGAAAAATTTCAAAAATTAAAAAAAAAATATAGTTGAACAAATTTCAAGACAATTTTTTATAGAAAGAAACAACTAATTTACACGATAAAAAGTGTTTGAAATGTCTACCAAAAAATATTAAATATGTCCTTACGTTCTTTGGTACAGTCAAATGCAACCCTGACCTAATGCACAACTATTTTTGGACAGATTTTTCAGTCTATTTTTACAATTTCTAACGAGAAAACAAGAATTCGGAGTACTTCGCTAAACATTTAAAATCAGATTCAATGTTGGCACATAGTTGAAATCAGTGTTGTTAACTGTAGTGAAAATTCCCTACATGTAAGGATTTTTGTCTAAAAAAACGGGGTGTAGGGAAAAAGGACAGATTTTTTTAAATTCTTTTAAATTCTCTCAAGAGAAATAGAATAAAGTAAAAAAGCTGAAAAATAAAAAAGCTTTAGAAGAGGAACTGAATGCCATTTTTGTGATCTCTTTTTATGAGTTAAAAACCTCAATGTTATGTTTTGTGTGTAAGTTGGTCTTGTTGTAAACAGAACTGAATGTATGTAATTTAAAAATATAATTTCTGGTCTTTTACTGAATTTTTCTTTATATTTTTATTATAATACAAATGTATAATAATAAAAAGATGTACACAAAATAAATTTTCTATATACATAAAAGGTATCAAGAAATGCACCTCAACCTAAAACTTGAACACATAATTGAATTTATGTGTTGTAAGTGCTTCATTTTAGTGGAAATATAAGAAAAAAATCGCCGGGAACTTTGTAGGGACAATTTTTTGTGAGCGTAGGGAAAAGTAAGGAGTTTTTTTTGGTGCTGTAGGGATTTTCCAAAAAATTAGTTAACAACACTGCTTGAAATTAGTTAAATTAATGGGACCTACATACAGTATTTTCTGAATATAAGAGCCGAGCAAACTGCTTAAAATTCGAATACTTTTTTCGGGGAAGTCTTTTCTGAAAATGCCAGTTAATAGCAATTTTAGGGCTTTTAAAAAAACCCGCTAAATGATCCTTTAAGGGATTATATAAAAAACCGTATAATGAAACAACGGTCCTTATAGAAAAAACAAAGTACTCGTATTAATAAAATAATTTATGTATTTGTAATTTTTTAAAAATATACATTTGTACAAAGTTTTTCGAAGTTGACCAACATATGTTTTTACAGATAAAGGTTGTCGGAAAAAAATAAATAATCACAATACTGCCAATATTTTTATTTTTTTAACTGTAAATTTGTTTATGATTTTTTTCAAATGCTTCACACATATACAACGTTATAAACAGGTATCTTTTAAGCGATAAATACCTTAACCGGGGGATTTTTCTGTATATTGTTTCTAGGGATTTTTCGTGACCAAATTAGGTCACTTATAAGCGGGGAAATCTATTAACCGGGTGCTTACATCCAGAAAGTAAATACTGTACCACCCTTAAATATCAGAACTTCTGACTAGTTATAGGAAAAAAGTGTCAAAAGCGAAGAGGTTAGAGTTTTTTAGGCCTCACATCTAGTGTCAACAACTATCATTGTGTTTAAATAACGAAACACTACACTTCATAGTCATTTAATCCCTAAAATTTGTTACGTGTTTTGATTTCTCATTGAGTTTACTGTACATTTCAAACAGATGGAATTTGTGATATCCCAACGGGTCATATACAGACTTGAGTGTGCCCCATACAAAGGCAACCACCATATCCCATCTACTTTACTGTGACTCTAAGATTTAAGTATTATATTATATTTATTTTTACTTTTGTCCTAATAACAAAAATTAAATTATTTTTCTAGTGAATTTTCCTAGTCTGTCAACTGTGCTGATTAGTTCAACATTGACCACTCACTCAACCTAACAATTCAACAATCTGTCTCTTCTACCTGCGTGCTGTTGATATTTCATTAGACTGTCCTGTGCATTTTTAATGTTATCAAAATACACTTTAACTATTTGCCCAAAAGTATGCAAACAAAAAGTGACAATTTCTAGCATGCCACTAACTTGAGAAAAATCAAACGAAAACCGTAAAGTCAAATACACAAAAAGCATAGAAATTAAGTTAATAGTGCTGCCAAATCTTTCATGAACTCAATTTAAGTTGTAGCTGTCAAATTACCCAAGTTATGTTCAAAACTAGACACACACACACACACAAGCCCAGCAGCAGTAGCAACATGTCCATTTGCAATTTTAATGCGCCCATTCTCTCTAATGCGAGCTGCCTGTCGCTGGGCGAGCTGCCCATTTCTAACCTTTCGTTAGTATGGCTTCAATTTAACGGCACGAGTGCCACTGCGCTGCTAGCAATAGCAACAACAACAACAACATCAGTAGCAACAAAAAAAACAGGAAGAACGGCAGCAGAAGCAGCAATGCTGCTAATAGTGAGAAACAAGCACAGCACTACACCTACCCGAAGATTTCGCACAACTCTTAACAATACATGAAATTTAACTTAAAAAGTTTTTCGGCGCATTCGTGTTGCGTTTGTGGGCCGCTTTATGTATTTAGTGTCTCCATTCTACGTTAGAAAATATTTTTTTTTTGTGTGTGTTTTGTTTCCTCATTTCGCAGCAAAACACAAATGAAAACAAATGGAACACATTTCCATCATAGCCAAAAGCCACACTCCAAGCCAGCACACACACACACACACACACACCAGCACAGTACGATGCGGTCGGTGTGCGTCTACGAAGTGCTTGGCGGCTGGCGGTACACCTTCGCGTTGGGTTGGGGGGGCGAATTGTGCGGATTTGCTTGGAAATGGAAATAAGCGACAAGTTTGGCATGAAAATGTCTGACAAAATGCCTACAAAATTTCTATTAATTCTATGAAACTACATGGAGCGAGCGGGTGGCCTAGAGGAGTAAAAATATCGCCTGGCCATGTAGCGGGAAGCAAAGTCAGGAGACAGCAAATAATGTGGAATGGATGTCGCGAAACAGGAGAAGGACAGCAGCGAACAGCGCAGGCAACTTCGATAACAAGAAACGCTGAGCTACGGTTGGCAATGGAGTTCATCAAGAACTTTTCATGTTTGCATTAATTGAATGTCTCTGACTAAGTTATACTCAGAAGGTTAGTAGTTAACTAGTTAGTTAGTTCAACATTTACTGATTTTGTAGGAATTGTTGTGCAAATTGATGCCAAGGAATGAAGTATTTCTTTGTCCAAAATTTTATTAACAAATGAAAGTACAAATAAATTCGGCATTTTGATGAAGCTTAGCAGATCTGCTAATTTAACTTTAGCTGCTTTTACTAGACACTTTGGATCTTAAGAACGAGAGCCGAATATTTAGCCAGAACTACTGACGTCAATGTGTAGAGTCGTCCCTACAATCAGGACACTCACACTAAAAATGTTGTATTGGCTTTTTGCTCCCAACTACTGCAGACATCGCTCGATGAGAAGTGTGATGACCTTTGACAGATGACAGAGTTCAAAAAGCTTTCCACAGAGATAAGTAAAAATCCCAATGATCTGTTTCATATAAGTACAACTCAAGAATATATAATTTAATTTATTCATTGATAATGATAGCCACAGTGTTGAACATGTGACACTGTTGGTCCTTCTATGCAAACTTTATGCAAAAACAACTATAACCTTAATATTCAATAAAC